>CM028133.1:45192500-55192500 GCA_016271365.2 Neoceratodus forsteri | reverse complement strand
ATGATGATACAGCCTCAGTACAATGGAAATACACTGAAAACCACTACGTAAACGCTACCAACATTAATGTTGTTATTTCTGCCTTTACCACCTTTTATGCTCTACTTAAATTGTACAGTTTACTTGAAAGCCTGCAGGGCCGCTGTTTATACCATGATACAGACTGGTCCTTGTTGTCAACGAGACCGGTGACTGGGATCCACCACTGGGTGACTATTTGGGTGATCTACCAGTGAATTACCACATAGTAAACACATTGTGGAGTTTGTGTCTGGTGGTCCTAAAACCTATGGCTACAAACTGACCAATGGTAAAATTTGCATGAAGGCAAAAGGCATAACACCAAATATGACTACTAGTGAAAAGGTTAACTACAGCTGTCTCAAATCACTAGTACAGCATTTTGTCAAGGACGGTGGTGCAGAAGAAGGTGTTGGGGTACAATCAGTTACAATTGGACTGAAAAAGATTGTGAGAAACAAAAAGAGCATCACTATTGAAAACAGGCCAGAAAAGAAAACCTTCAGGGTTGTCTACAACAAAAGAGTTTTGACCGAGGAGTTTAAAACATTGCCTTAGGGCTTCTGATATGAGTATGGGTATGGATAAACATTTGCAGCACCCCTTTTCCTGTATTTTGGCTGGAACATCAAACTGTGGGAAAAGTTATTTTATTAAAAGCATGCTGGAAGCTGGTCTCAGTGCTTTAACAAGATTTCCAGAAAATATTATCTGGCGCTATAGCTGTTGGCAACCTTTGTATACAGAATTGCGTAGTAAATTTCCTCAGCTGAGATTTATAGAAGGTATTCCTAGCACTCTACAAGATGATGAACTATTACCACCTCAAAAAGTAAATCTTTTAATTGTAGATGACTTAATGGAAACAGCATCTGAAACTTGAAATTCAGAAATGTTTCATACAATACTGCCACCACAGAAATGTTAGTATCCTGTATGTGTCACAAAATTTGTTTGTCCAGGGTAAAAAAAAAAGCAGTACCATAAATTTAAATGCTAATTATATAGTTTTATTTAAAAATCCCAGAGATAAGCTGCAGGTCAGTACACTGGCCCACCAGATGTATCCTGGAAGGGCCAGATTTTTTGAAGAGGTCTTTGAAGATGCTACTCGTGAATCCTATGGTTATCTTCTGGTGGATTTAAAACCCACTACACCAGAAACATACCGCTTAAGGTCTGATTTGTTTCCACCTGCTTTACCTGTTGCATACATAATGAAACAGAATGCACCACAAAAATAACAACTGCCTCATTTGTTCATTGTAGCCAGATAGTCATAGCCCTGGGACATGTCAGCATGTCTGAAAAGAAACCTTGCAGTGCTTAAGCTGCTGGTGAAGGTGCCACCACGACAGCGAAAAGCTATTCTCTGTTCAGCCTCTGATGATTTAATAGCTGCAATTGCAGAGGTGGCACTCAATGCTATTAAAGGGAATATACCTCTCACAACTCAGATTAGGAAGCTAAAGAGGAGACGCAACATTGTTAAAAAATTAAGTAATAAAAACTGTCTGTTAAACATAAGAAGCATCTTGTAACACAGTCTGGGGGTTTTATAGGCACCTTGCTCAGTGTGGCTATACCATTTTAAACCGCCTTCTATCAAGCAGATGAGTCAGGCATGGCTTATGCACAAAAATGTATTTGGTACCTAAACATCAGCTGGGCATGCTAAGAGGTCACACAGCCTGAAGAACTACCAAGAAAGAGTGTGGAACGCCAGCTGGATGCTGAGATGCAGGCTGTTCTTCAAAGGACTGACCTCTCTGAATATGAGAAGGCTAAAGTATATGGGAATGTGCTACAACGCTATCTCACAGTTGTACGCCAGGGTGAAAAATATGTTGCAAACTTGTCATTATCTTTGACACCACATGTGCTAATGCAGCCACATGATGACAACACACTGCTACCTGGCACTGATAACATATACAGTGACATATTACAAGGTGTTTCTGTGCATGCCCGAAAAAACACTGAAATGTTGTTAAACAAACCAAAAGGTCTGCTGGTGTTACAGATTGGAATGATCGTGGTGAATTTATATATCGTGGTGTACCTATTAAAGGGTCTCACATATATGATTTAGTTAGAGCTGTTACTTCACAAAGATATATAACTGATGCTAAAAAACCTAGGGGGTGGTATAAATTTATCAATGCTTTAGCAGAAGTTAATGCTCCTGAATCAGTGGTACCCAACATACAAAACAGATATTTGATTCAGAGTTCTAAAAAACAGCTGTCAGAGGTTCCGACAGATACTTCTGCAATGACAGCATCTGAATCCCACACAGCGTCACCAGTGACAAGGATAAGAAACCCCCCTTTTAAGAAACCACAATGGTTAATGTTTTAACACCTATGCCATGTCCTACACAGTTCTAATTGTGTGATTTTGTACATTTTATTAATTAAACTATGTGCCGTCTTATTTTATCATATTGTAAAAATAAACAAACACTGATGCAATTCACAAATGGTTGTTTTTATTGTCTCATCACAACAGAACCTTTATTAATTATACACTATAAAACAAACTACAATGCTGTCTAGAAAATACAGCATGCATTGCTCATGGATCTATCAACAGTAATATCACTGGTTATAATCATAACATGAAATTACTGTCTGCGGACTTAAAGAAAAAGAAGGCTTCAGCCTTCTAACAATTCTACATTGCTTGACAAATTTATAAACTTTCTGATCATTCATTATTAAATTATCAGAATACAGACTAATCACATCATTAAAGAAAACACCTTTGCATCTATGATGTAAGAAAAATATGCAATGGTGTCCACAGGTCATAGATGTTACATCTTGAACCTGTTTAGAATTACAGTGTTTCTCTCACATTTTTCCTGAAAAATGTAACAACTGATGGTGGAAAAAATGTAAAGTCTGGAGGAAATCCATAAGAGTCAAAAAATTCACCAGTGGTGTGGTCAGGTAAATAAATAGCTAACCAATGTTCACCAGGCATAGACTGGGGCTGCGTATTCACAACTAAAGAGGCTGGCATGCATGTAAGTCTCTCTGAAGGTAGTTGATCACTTGCAAAGACCCCCAAAAAAACTATTTCTGGTAGAACAGTTGTTGTGGAGAAATGTGTCCAGTTGTTGAGTATTCATGTTTAATTAAAGTCAAACACAACATTTCGTCTTTGATTAATCTCCACAACATTATCAAAAACAGCATACACCATCATATTCACAGTAACTGGTTGTGGGTCAGCAAACCGTATTTCAGCTCTCAGGTTGCCTGAGCGGATTAGCGAATAACGGTCACTACAGTCTTGGTCAGGACTTAGATCAAAAGCAAAAAGTGTGTACCCCTGACAAAAACCTACACGGACTATCAGCAGGGGGGCTGTCTTTCATATGTTTTCCACTTACGTGGATCAGGTTGATATATTCTCTGACAGCATTACCACTTGTAAAGTTAGGCTGCAGTGGTTTAGCAGGGACTTGTTCACCATCCACATAAAGGGCTATAAAGTTAATGTTAAAATGCTTAAAATTGAATGGGTTTTTATTATACACACCACTGAAAGCATCATTATCAACAAATCCCATCACCAATAATTTAGGTATCTGACCCAGAAACAGATTATCTTGGTTACATACATGGCTCCACCTGATATACTGAACACTTTCATACTAACCGCGACCAATAGGGTACTTTGCATTAGCAGACTGTAAAAGCCTGAGCATGGCGTACGTACAGCTGGTGAAATTTTTACTCTTTACACACAGATACCGCCTTTATTTGTAATTTATATTCTTCATTTGCATCACCGCTATTAAACAAAATTCATTCTTGTTACGAACAAGTTTAATTTTAACGTCCACTCCATTCAAGAGCAATTTTTCCTGGAAAAAAGGTCTGCATGAATCGATTCCAGCCAGTTCTACCATGCGACTGACTGCTGTAAAGCTGCTCGCTTTTAAAACCTCGTTGGGCCCATTAAGAGCTGTATTTTCATGCTGCCCTGGTGTATCTTTATAAAATAATCCAGATGAAAATTGTGTAGACAGGGTGTCTTCGCTGTAATTAAGCAGTGATTCAATAACTGCTCTGTAGGGATAACTATTACTTTGGTTAATTAGACGATCACCCACCACTATATCCACCTGGCTAAAGATTGTTGCTAAAGGGTAGTTAATTAGGCTCACTCTGGCCTGATCATCAATGTCACTACCATAAGCCTTAGTGATCTTGCACAAAAGGTATAACAAGGTGTTTAAGTCAACGTAGTCTTCACCATGACCCGCCACATAAAACTCCAGAGGGGCGCTATCGCTTAAGGCTGACAAGGGTGGGAATTCGACATAAAGGTTTTTCTCTATACTGGTTTGGGTCGGTGGTAACATGAAGAGGTCTAGTTCTGATTTTCCACATTCTTGAGACATGCAGTGTACCAGAGACATGATTTAAAATAAGTCCCTTTGTCTGTTGCTTTTACGCTGTTTTCCCTCCTTGCGCTTACGTTTCACAACTGTTCTTTTCTTTTGAACACGCAGCTTTTTAATAGTGCTTTCACGGATACCTGGGAGGGTTATTCTCCTTTTCTTATTGGTTCTCTTGTAAGCAACCATTCCTGACCCATCTTGTGGCTTCTCTGGATCACGTGTTGTAAAGAAACTCACAACATTCCCCACTACATCTTTTACAATATTTTTAGCTGCTGATTTAAGGTGGGGCTTCACTATCTGGAAACCTTTTTGTAATAGTGGAACAGCTTTTCTAAATAAGCCTCTAAATATACCACCTATGCCTGCACCATACATAACAGGGACTCCATGAAAACCAGACAAGCCATGACCAGCCTGTGCTTTGTAATAGGCCACATAAAGGATAGGGTCGCTGTACAACCTCTGTGACATTGTAGGCATTCAGAAAGCTCCTTTAACAGGGTGAAAATTAAGCTTCACGATCACTTTGCCAAACAAGAATAACACATTTTTGTCTTGATCATTCTTTATTACAGTAGTTATAGTGTCAAACTGATGTTTGCTGATTGGTATATAATCTGGCTTATCATAGCGGATGGTTATGATGTCATTATTCTTACCAGATATTTCCACACCATGAAGTAGTGGGACATGGCTGTCTCAGACTCTTTGGTGCTCAACAATATCGGAATATACAAACAGTGTATAAAAGCCACCATTGTCTGCATAATATGGTAAAATGCTTGACTGCACTTGTGGGATGCCAGGTGGTACCCCCAAAATACGAGCAAGCTTATTGCAAGCTATAAAAGATTTACCACTAATGTTGTGGAATTTTATTTTCCGGGCCTGACTGTCATATTCTAGCCACAATTCTAGCTTTACGCTTTCCAGTGTCTCATTGATGGCTGCTGTGACATCTTCAACATTTTGATAACCTCTGGGCATCGATAATGTTAATATTGGCCTAGAAGTTTCACCAGCATAAAATTTCCCATCGTGTGATGTAATATTGTCCCATGTCCTTGGGTACTGTATTTCCGACAGACCAACTTCCCATAAACCCACTAAATTGATAGGTTTTGCTAGTTTCACAGTATAATCCGATACTGTGTTGTTGGGAAACTTTTCAAAAGAGGCATTGCTGGGCAATGTAACATAAAAACCATCTCAGACATTGTTTTACCACTAACGCCTTCACGGAACTGCCATCATGTAAAACATGAATTCATCTTTATAATTTAAAATCTCTCAGCCATTTGGATTCTATCCAACTGTTAAATTTTGATGGCCAGCCGAGCCATTTCACTAAAACAAATTGTTTCTTGCCTTGTGTTTTCTGTGACACTATTTTCTCTACCCTGTATACACGGTTTGTTGTGTCTGCGACTTTTATCAATTCTTGATCATAAAATGTACCTCTTATTTCATCACCATCACAATCTTTTAATTTGTACACTGATATAGGCTTAGGTATACATTCAGAAATAATGAATATCTCACTGGTAAAGTTTTGTTCATAGCCTTTTTCAAATTTTTTTTTTTTAACTCTAGAAACATGCACGTGATCACCCATGTGAAATTTGAAAGGTCTTTTCACTTTTGGTGCAAGATCTTTATATAGATTTTTCCAGGTAATTAAAGAATTGTCATTTGTCACATCGACAGGCCTCATTTTGATGGACCGGTGATAACTATAATTGTAGGACCTTGTTAAAGATTGAAGGACATCTATGTACCTATATGTATTAAATGCTGTAAAATATCTCCACATTTTTGTTTTCAATGTGCGGTTAAATCTTTCTACAATGCATGCCTTGACATCATTTGATGTTGTAAAATGGTGTATACTTTGTGATTTTAAAAATAATAGAAATTTAGCATTAAGAAATTCAGCCCCTTCATCTGTTTGTAATTGTTCAGGCTTGCAGCCCTCTTGTAGTATCATTTTGAAAGCCTCTGTCACCTCTGTTCCCGATTTATTTTTTAACACTTTAGTCCATGCATATTTTGACAGAACATCAATAACTGTCAGAATAAACCGGAATCAGTCATTTTCCTTGGAAAGGCTACTCATCTCCACCAAATTGGATTGCCATTGTGCATCAATGTTGTTAACAACTACCCTGTTTCTAAGAAATCATTTCCTTGCAGGCTTGTGCATAGTGTAGGCATCTTGTAATGACAGCCACTGTGTTACTTGTGTGCGGGTAAGCCTTTTCTCTTGTTTTGCAGCGTCATGTAGTCTTTGAACACCTCCTAAGCTACCTGGCAAAACAGGATCATAGTAAATTGTTTTCAAGGATTTCTTAGCCATGATTTTTCTTAAACAGCACAAATAAGACATGTGTTTTTTCCAGTCTTAATAATATTTTTTTATTATGAAAGCACACACATTGTACACATACATTATATAACAAAACACGCGATAGCAGCTGTGCTAAAATTACACTACATGCTAGTATAAAACATCACAACAGGAAAAGGCAGGCCTTGTTTTGCTGCGTTACAAGAAAGTCTGATGTGAATTCAATCACATCTCTAACATCTTGCTGTTTGACATTTTAAAAAAGAACAGCAGATCTCAACACTGTAGGCCATAGCAACCAATACACGACCATGAGAAACAGACTCCTG
Source organism: Neoceratodus forsteri (assembly GCA_016271365.2). Lineage (NCBI taxonomy): Eukaryota > Metazoa > Chordata > Ceratodontiformes > Ceratodontidae > Neoceratodus > Neoceratodus forsteri. Next base: position 55,185,383 of record CM028133.1, on the reverse strand, counting down.
TTTTTCAAATATTAGTGGTAGCACATTTTGAACAGTTTCTAACACATTATTGTTTATACACAGTCATTTTCATTATTTCACACCAAAATCTGGATAAACTGAAGTTTATCACCATTTATGGGACTGCATTGGTGGTGAGTAGCATAGTCTGGGATTTGAATGGTTATCAATGTCTGTAAAATATCTTTCATTTTCTGCTTTTCAAAGTTTCTTTGGTGGTTTCCCCACAAGTTACCCATCTTAATGGCTCTCACCATGTGGCCATGTGTTCCTCATCAGAACTTCCAATATCATACAAGTACATGTAATAGGGCACAGGGCTTCCTTTTTGCAGAGGGCTTTTAAAATATTTTTTACGACTTCCTGAAGAAACAGCTTCTTCAACAGCTTTCTGTAGTGTTATACTCAACTGGTCATACAGTTCATCAAGGCCTTTAGCAATACTAGGCAACGCTTTAAATTCTGTCAACGCATCATTAACAGCTTGTATTGTATCAAAATAGGATGCTGTGCACCCAAGCCTCCATGCTGTAGATTCCACTAGTAGCTTGATCCGTCGAGGGCGCAATCTCTCAGAGTTCAGGAAAAACAAGCTCCCAGTACCCCTCCTCAGGTCTGTATATACAGCTGTGTCTTAGCTGTGATGGGTGGTCAATTGCACAGCCCTCACACTTTATCTTCAAGTCCTGTGCCATCAAGTCTTGCAGTAGTTGTATTAAAATGCCCTTAACCAGGCCCAGCATGATAGACTTTTCAGGCGATGCATAACTCGCAGTCTCAGTCACTGCAGACTTTTCATCAGAGCATTTCTCAGTGTCCAGCACATCTGGCTCACCCCACTGCTCATCTGTATTAACAAGCTCATGAGTATCTTGCAAATGGAGGTTCATGAATTGTTCTATCAAATCGGACATACCAGAGTCCACCAAATTGAGCTCCTCTGGTGTGACACTAGCAGAAGGTGTAGGATAACATTGGCTAGGTTCATCTATCATAACACAACCAGTTGCTGAGTCATTGTTATCCTCATTGCTGCTCTCCTCAGGAACTCTACACATACATGAGCAAAACATGGTGCAGGCAGACTATGGATACTCAATAGTGTGTGGCTTTATCAACATCAAGTCTGGTTTGGACCCTCTGACATGCCCTGACAAGCCTGAACAAGCCCAGATTTGCCCAACCCATAAGTGCGTCATAGCCCCATGCCAGAAAAGGTGGTGCTTTATATCCGGGGTGGGAACACTATGTAACATCCAGCGCAGTCAGAACTGCATCATTGGCACACGGGGTGGCGCTACGTCATTTCCTGTGCCGCCAGAAGTGGATGTGGCATAGGGGGTGGGGCTACATCATATCCTGCGCCACCGGAAGCAGACGTGACGTGGGATGGGGGCTACGACATATCCTGGGGGGGTCATTAAAACCCCACCAGTCATTTTGTCACTTAGTATGCACCAATACTACTGATAGATCACACTTAAAGGTCAAAAGGGGCAGCAAAAAGGTTTTAATAAGCAGGACCTTCTTTTTCATCTGCCTGTTTCCACTTCAGTACCTCCTCATCACATTGATTGAAATGAAACTAGGAGGCCAAGACAACAATCAAAATCTTCAACCAGATGAACACCATTGAGCAGAGCTCCTTTTCAAGGGGGACCTGAGTGAACACAGATACAAGATAACAGGGTAATACACAGAAATAATGGTATACAGGCATGATCAAAAAGAAAAAAACATGGCTAATACATTGTAAGGTAAGTGCTATAAATGTTTTCTGATAAGCAGTTGGGCTAACAACAGTAACAGAGATGTCAGTAACAGTGAAAGGATGGGGTGACAGAAGCCAAAGGGAAGGGACTGGGGCCCCTGAAGCACCACGTAGAACAAATGGGGCCTAGAGCACAGGTCAGGAGATAGAGTAGGGCAGGGAGGGGGAGGAAGATGAATAGATTGGAGGAAAATAGAGAGTATGAACCAGGGGTGCAAAGGTAACTGAGGAATCAGACGAATGGACAGGGGATGCAGGGGGAGGGGAGAGTGGGTATACTAATGGGACAAGAGCAGTGGATAGCCGAAATAGGAGAGAAGCGAGGAAGGAGGAGAGAAGCGAGGATGAAGTGGAAGAGAGATGGCCAGAGAGGCTGGGATCAGCGAAGGACCAGGGGGTAGAAAGGGGGAGAGAGGCAACAGAAGATGGAGAACAGGGCCATGCACCAGCTCTGATCAGAATCTAGGATGATCCAAGACAAGAATGGAAAGGTGGTGGTTTAGTCAGCATTAGCAAACACAGGATTCCTTGTTGTGCTGAAAAGATAGTGCTTTGAAGGCTGAGATGTTGAGTTTAGGTTTTAATTTCAGGGCTTTTTGCAGGTTATTCCATAGCTGGAGAAGCGCATGGCTAATGGATGCCCTGCCAAATCAAGATCTCACCTTTTTACCTTTAAGGTAATAAAGGAGGCACTTCTCAGTGCATATCTGCTTAGGGTGCAAGGTAAGAAGACCGAGATATAGCCAGGCAGTTTATTGGTAATAGCTTTGTATGTCCAGATGGTGGCATTTCTTTGTTGTCTGAGGTAAGAGAAGACCAACCTACAGCGGTATACAACAAACAGTGGTGGGTGGAGTAAGGAAGATCTGTTATGAACCTTAGAGCTCTATGATAGAGCGTGTCAAGTTTTGAAAGAGCGCTGAATGGTCCATGGCTATACAGGAAGTCTGTGTAGTCTAGTAGGGGTAGGAAGGTAGTTTGATTAGTCTCATCCTTGCATCTGCTGGTAGGAAATTTTTTATCCTATAGAATAGGCCAAGCCTTTGATGAAGCTTCTTTGTCAATTGTTCTATATGCTCTATGAAGGAGAGTCTGTTGTCAAGCCCTATACCCAGGCATTTGAAGTTAGTTACGTACTCTGTTAGCCCAGGGCAGTGGATATTGAGGAGAGAGACCCAGCTGAGGCTGGGTTGGATAAGTTGGGAAAGGGTGAGAAGAGCATAGCTTGTTTTTTTTGGCATTCAAAAGCAACTTTTGATTCAGGAACTGGTGATGCTACAAGTTAGTCATTCTGGAGGGCTGTACATGCAACCTCTGGCGAGGGGGCTACTGGCATAGAGCACAGTGTCATCTGCAAAGAAGTATATTTTGGCTTTTTTGATGGTGGCATCTATTTTGTTTATATCGATAACGAATAGCAATGGTCCCAGGATGGAACCTTGAGGTACGCCCCTCAGGAGGGATTTTAAGTAAGAGACTTCACCTTCTACTTTTACCTGCTGGTAGTGGCCTGTGAGGTAGTTCTCAAACAAACAAGCAAGCAGCTAGAGAGTCCAGACCAATATACCGGAGGGCTGAGAGGAGCAGGTTGTGATCAACAGTACCGAAGGCTTTGCTTAGATCCAAGAACACTGCACATACAAAATTCTTCCTGTCCAGTTCACACTGCCAGTTGTTTGTGACCTTAGCCAGGGCTGAGATAGTACTATGTTGCACTCTAAAGCCTGACTGTAGTGGATTAAGCAAATTTGCTGATTCCAGAGAGTTTCTGAGCCGAGAGTTCTCAATTTTTCTAGTAGTTTGGACAGTTGATAGTATGGCGAGTGGCCTGAAATTATTCAGGTCACTGGGGTCTCCTGATTTAAACAGAGGGATAACATGTGCTGTCTTCCAAATAGTGGGATGGTCACCCTGTGAGAGGGATAAGTTGAACAAATGGGTGATGGGCACTGCAAGTACATGGAAGCCCAACTTTAGGAGATAGGGCTTAATAAGGTCTGCACCAGTGCTTTTCCCAACATCTAACTGGAGCAGAATGTCTGACTTCCTTCAGGGTTGTGGGTTGGAATGAGAAGGATGTGTTTGATGAGGAAGTATCTTGATTAGTGACTCCCAGCTGCGAGCAGAGTGAACTTGCTGGGGAAGTGTCGAAAGCGAGGCCTGCAGTGGCAAAGTGATTGTTGAAGGCATTGAGAATTAACAGTTTATAGGTGGGAATATTGGCCCCAGTCAAAATTTGTGATGGCAAGGTGACACCAGAAAGATGACCTTCAATGTCTAAGTAAATTCCAGAATTTTGAGGAGCATTTGATCTCTCTCCTGCCAAATGTTACCCTAGTGTGGTGATATCTTCTGATGACATCCTAATTCCATTTATGTTGGCATGGTGTCATTATATAACCCCTACTTTTAGTATTATTAATGGTAATGCCCAAAGTAGATGCAAACGCTTGTACGACTGTCACTGCTTTTGCAACCATCTCTATAGCTGACAGTAGAAGACACACATCTGCATATGCAATAATTTTATTCACTGGCCTTCCTTGATACAGATACATACTATGAATATCATAGCTTCGTTGGTTAAGACACAAGATGGGATTCTATGCAAAAGACATACAATATGGGGCTCATGGGGCAACCCTGTCTGATACCCCTATTAATTTTGATGGTAGGCCCCTATGTGCCCGTTAATCAGTGGTCTCATGGCCGCAATGTGATGTAGTGACATTCTCCACTGCATAAATAGACCCAGCAAGCCATATTCAATCAATACCTTATGTAAGTATACATGTAAAATTTTATCCAAGGCCTGCTCCTGATCAAGGCTAACCCCCATGCCATTCATCTTTTTCTGATCTGCTAGGGCCACTATTTCTCGTATCAATAGTAGATTATCTTGAATATGTCTACCCTTAACAGAACATGCTTGACCAGGGTTTATAAGCCTTGGTGCAACTCTAGCTAGCTTATTGGTCAATATTTTCATTACAATTTTCATGTCTGTCTTCATTATACTCCAGGGACTCCAGTTCCTGAGCTCCTTTCTGTCTAGTTTCTTATAAATCAATATTTGAATTGAAAGCCCTAGCTGGGGTGCTGTATGTCCTGTTAGCAAACTATTACAAGCTCTCTCTAGTTTGGGTGTAATCTCAGCTTTCATGGTTTTATAAAATTCAATAAGTAGGCCATCCAGGCCTGTGGTCAAGTTATTATTCAAGGTGCTATTAACCTCCTCAATTTCCCAACAGTTGTGGGTGTCACCATTTGGGCTGCTTCCTCCTGTACTATATTTTCACTTTGAGTTTTGCAACTCTCAAAGATGTTCCCTACTCCCGTTTTCCCTGGTGTTGCTATCTTGTGTCCATAAAGCAGTGATGCTGCCCAGTCATATTGAAGCGTTTCCATCTCTGCCTTTGTGGCTATGAGGCTCGTACCCCTTCTACCCCTCATTCACTCTGCTGAGGACCCTATAAAACTGTGCTCTGAGCATTAAATATTTCTTATAAGCAGTGAAACTGAATTTCTGCTGTGTGCTGGGTGGGGCGGTAGTAACAACAAAAAAGGAAAGGGACCTGGGGGTAATCATATCAGATGACCTTAAGGTTAGCAAGCAATGTGAGAAGGCAGTAGTGAGGGCTGGGAGTATACTGGGATGTATAGGGAGAGGCATCAGCTGCAGAAAACAGGAAGTTGTTATCCCTCTGTACAGACAGTTGGTGAGACCCCATCTGGAGTACTGTGTCCAGTTCTGGAGACCCCATCTCCGCAAAGACAGAGACAAGATAGAGGTAGTCCAGAGGAGGGCAACTAAAATGGTGCAGGGTCTGCAAGAGAAGCTGTATGAGGAGAGACTAAAGGAGCTTAATATGTATACCCTTGAGGAAAGAAGGGAGAGGGGGTACATGATAGAAACTTTTAAGCACCTCAGTGGAATCAACTAAGTCCAAGGGGGTAGCATCTTTCAGAAAAAGACGTGCAAGAACAAGGGGACACAATTTAAAGATAGGAGGGTGGTTCAGGGGCAATGTGAGGAAGTATTTCACAAAGAGGGTAGTGGATGCATGGAACAGCCTTCCTGAGGAGGTTGTGGGGTTATAAAACTGTGGGAGAATTCAAGAATGCATGGGACAGACATAAGGCAATTCTTGTGGGGGGGTAGGAAGAAATAGGCTGTTGGTTAACTAGGATCTGCGGCCTATCCTGTAGGTAGGGAAATGGGCAGACTAGATGGGCCAAGTGGTCCTTATCTGCTGTCAGTCTATGTTTCTATGTTGAAAAAGTTTCCATGTCACCCTTCGTTCCTACCCACCATCTACTGTAGTCCTCCTCTAGGTGTAACATTGTTTCTCTTGCCCCTGTGAGTTCTTTGAGATGCAGTATAGTCTCCTGTGATGCTAAGTGAGTCAGATTCAATTTCCAGTACCCTTGCCCACTTTAAGGGTCTCATTCTGACCAAATGTAATTTGCACCATGAGATGATCAGAAGATTCTATAGGAACTAAATGGGCTGTATTGATTTTCAAGGTTTGGAAGTAAAAAGATAATCAATTTTGGTGGTGCTGTGTGTTCTATAAAATGTGTATCCCCCGTATCGCTCTGTAGGCATCCACTAAGTCACTATCTATTAGAACCTTATTTAAGGTGTGCAAGTCACAATATAATTGTCCATGTCATAACTGCACCAGCTACTACACAATTAAAAAAAATCACTGGCCCAAGTCAGTTTTCTTCTCATCATCAAATATGGTTTGATTAGAGTAAAGAGCTCAACTCCATCTTTCTTAGTCTTTAGGGCCTCTGTGGCTATTAACCTCCACACATAGAATCAGACGGCAGATAAGGCCTGCACGGCCCATCCAGTCTGCCCATTTTTCCTACCTTATGAATGTGCCATAGGCCGGTACTCTGGCAATGGCCTATCAATTCATACTCATCTGTATTGCTCCCTTATGCCTATCCCATGCCTGTTTGCAGCCCTGCACTGTATTCGTCCACTTCCTGAGGTAGGCCATTTCAATCATCCACCACCCTTTCTGTGAAAGAACTTCCTCACATTCCCCCTTAATCAGCCTCCTTCTAATATCATGCTGTGTGCTCTTGTCCTGCTATTTTTCTTATATTGAAACATGTTAGACTTTCACCTTGTTAATGCCCTTAAGATGTTTGGATGTTTCAATCATATCACCTCTTTCTCCCTCCTTTTCTCTAAGGTATATGTATCGAGCTCTGCTAATCTGTTCTCATATGTTTTCTGATGCAGTACCTGCATCATTTTGGTTGTCCTTGTGCAGGTGCGGCCCCCAGTAATGCATGCAGTACTCCATATGGGGCCTAACCAGTGTCTTGTAAAGAGATTATTACCGCCCTCTTAGGACTTGTAATTGTAATATTCCTACTAATACACCCCAACATCCCCTAGCCTTCCGTACTGCTTTAATGGTCTGCTTGGATGATTCCAGGTAATCTGTGAGGATGATGCCCAAGTCTCTTTCTTTCCTTGTGATTGCCAGCAACTCCCCTCACAACCTATAGATGGCTTCAGGGTTTCTCTTCCCTATGTGCATGATCTTGCACCACTTAGCATTAAACCCATTTGCCACTCTTCTGATCATTTTGCCAGTTTATCCAGATCTCTTCTCATTCTGCCCACCCTATCTGGATATACTTTGTTGCAGATCTTGGTGTCATCTGCAAACAGACCAACTTTACCCTCCAGTCCATCTGCAATGTCACTTATGAAGATATTGAAGACGACAGGCCCCAGGACTGATCCCTGAGGTACCCCACTTGTGACTTGCATCTCTGATGGTATACCATTTACCATCACTCTTTTGCCTGCCAACCAGTTTGCTACACAGTTGACCAACCTCTGACCCACCCTGAGCCTACCCAGCTTATTAATCAATCTTCTACGTAGAACAGTATCAAAAGCTTTGCTGCTGAAGTCAAGGTAGGTGACATCAGCTGCTCCCTCCTTGGTCCGCCACTCTGGTCATCCAGTCAAAGAAATCTATGAGATTAGTTTGACAGGACCTTCCTGTTGTAAACCCATACTGTTTTGGATCCTGTGTTCCTATGGATTCTAGTTGTTGCACTATCCTTTCCTTAAGGAGTGCCTCCATAATCTTGCCCATTACAGAGGTAAGACTGACTGATCTGTAGTCCCCTGCCTCCTCCCTGCTACCACTCTTGTGGAATGGAATCACATGAGCCCTTCTCCAGACTTCTGGGACTTCTCCTGTGCTCAGACTCACCAAACAGTTCTGTTAATGGCTCTGCTAGTTTGACCCTTGGCTTCTTTACTACCCTGGGATGTATGCCATCAGGTCCCATTGCCTTGTCCACCCTGAGCTTAGTGAGCTCTTGTAAGCTTTTGTTTTGTGAAGGGACTAGTGCACACCTCCTTCCCTCTCCCACCCCCATGTCCATGGTGCTGAGCTGTGGACCCTGCCATACCTTCTCCTCAGTAAATACTGAGCAGAAGTGTATTTAGGATAGAGGATTTTACAGGGTCCTCCTCACACTCTCCCTAATCTGCTTTGATTTTAGCAATACCCCCTCTGGACTTCCTTTCACTATTTATAGAAAGTCTTGTCCCCTTCTTTTACTATTCGTGCTTGTGTTTCCTAGGTTTGGGCCCTTGCCTGCCTTACTGCCTTACCTGCTTCCCTAAGGGAAGTTTGGTATGCCTCCCTATCTTCATCCAGCTGCATTCCCTTATATTTCCTGAGGGCCAGCCTTTTGGCTCTGACCTCTTCTGATACTGTTTTTGAGAACCAAAGTGGTTTCCTTCATTTGCTCTTGCTTTTCTCTAATACAATGGGATGTTGCTTCAAGTATTGCATCCTTAATGCTTGCCCACTTTGCCTGTATTCCCTCACCTGTATTTCTTCTTGCCAGGGCTAGCTTAACTCTGTTGGTCATCTTATCAAAAATCAGCTCTCTTAAGTCCCATATTTTTGCCTTGGAATGGGATGATTTAGTTCTAGTGGCCAAAGTGAACCATATTATGTGATTGTCACTGGCCCCCAAGCGACCTACCTGGAGATCTGTGATCCTATCCCCATTCATCAGTACTAGATCTAGTATAGCCCTGTCTCTTGTGGATTGTACTACCAGTTGTTTGAAACCCTCCCCCTGCAGGAACTCCTGTGTGTCTAGTTCTGGTGGATGTTCCTGCTGGTATTCACTAATATGTATCTGGCATGTTGAAGTCTCCCATTATCAGAACCTCCCTTTTAGCGGTCATGTTTTATATATCTTCTAACAGTAATGTGTCTATGTCCTCCCCCCTGGTCTGGAGGCCTGTAGACAACCCCAGTTCGAATGGCTATCCCATTTTCTGTTTCCTGGGTGAGCCACATTTGTTCTGGCTCCTTATATGTATTCTGATTTTTGGTAGCTTTGATATTTTCATTGATATAAAGGGCCACTACCGCCCCCCCCCTTGCACCTCAGTCTCTTTTGAACAGTACATAGCCGGGTACTGAAATCTCCCAAGTGTGGTTACTGGTGAACCAGGTCTCGTTAATTGCTACTATGTCCAGTTTATCCTCTGTCATTGTTGCCTGCAGGTTTGGGATCTTGTTTCCTAGACTGCAAGCATTTGTGTACTTGATTTTCCATTGGCCAGATTTCACTGTGTTAGTTGTTGGGCAAGGTCTGACATTTCCCCTGTGCATCATATGGGGAACTGGAATTTTATTCTTACCTGGTGATGCAAATGAACTACAAGCATGCTGAACTCCTGTTTGATCACTAGCTGAGGAGGGAGGGGTGTTCTTCCCATTCATTGTATTGGGTGCTGCACCCCTCTCCCCCATTGCTAGTATAAATATTCTGCAAAGACGTCAAACTTCTACCCCAATGCACTGACTTCCTCCATAGTCAGATGCAGTCTATCAAATTTAAAGAACTTTCACTCCCAAAGCTGCTGTTATTATTATTAATTAAGTTTTTGTTGACCGGGCAGGTGCACTAGACAAATCCTACTTATTTTCAGGCACAACCGGGGGAGGGGGACACAGATGAACACCAACTGACCTTGAACCAGATTAAGCTGTTAAGCTGTTGCCAGTTACCTCTATATTTTTGTGTGCTTTTTCCTGGCACCAGTCCTTGAACCACATGTTTAGCTTCCCTAGCTTCCCTTCTCTGACCTTCCATCCATCGGCACCCCCCTCTCCAAGACTGGCAGATCTCAGAAGGAGATGCCAGATGAAATGGATGACAGTTTGTTACCCAGCTTGGTCAGGTGTTCCTTGGTCTCCACAACTGACCAGCTGGTGAGACCATCAGTCCCTATGTGTACCAGGCAGTCAATGTTTTTTCCTGCTTTTAGCAATGTGGTCAGTGTCTCTCCATGCTGATGTACCTGGGAGACATCTGACCATTATCCCCCCTTCCGGCTGGAGGCAAGTATCAACTCCCCGAATCATGGAGACTCCTATGATCGGAAGTGTTTTGGTCCCTGTTTTGGGAAAGCTTTGCTGTGCTAGCTCCTGTGCTGCAGTGTCTTGCTCTGTAGTGTCCTCTGCCCCTTTGATTTTGGACAGAGGCAGATACCTATTTGTAGTTTTTATATGGTTTGTGTAGGGGATACATTGGACAGCAGTGAGTGATGGGGCACCCAATTTGCTCCTCCTAACCTCCTGCTAATATCCCAGACAAAATGCCCTCTGCAGTCGAGGTGATTCTGTTGGATGTTGGGGAAATGGTGGGTGGTTCTTTAATTATACTTCCTCCTGAATATACAATTTGAGGCATGCAGTCTCTGCCCATGTTGCCTGGAGCTAAGCCCTTAGATCTCCAATGGTCCAGCATGTAGGACAGCATCTTAAATCCTGTATAACTGCCCTTTTGAGAAGTGTCCTGCAGTACCTGCAGTTAAAATTTTTCATTCCAGATGAGTTGTTGGGTTTATAACCTGGTCCGAGTAAAAGGAAAATGAAAGCAAAAATATGATTTTGTGTTTTGTTTGTTTTTGTATAACTTGTCATAACAAGTTAAATGACTTGTGCCCTGAAAATGAGATCACTGTGTAGATACCCCTCTGATCCTGCCCTTCCTGCTTTGCTACAGGAAATGTCACTACTGTGCTACTCTATAAAAGGAGTGTAGCATGGGGTGGTTGGGGATGGGGGTGTGTAGATGGGCCCTTCCCCTGCCAAAAAAGAACCATGGATGAAAGAAACAAGGAAGTGAGAGCAGAAACAATCAACCAACAACAAATGCAGGAGCCCTGAAAGCTCAACCTAATGACAGATAAAACTTTAGACTCTAAAGCACCACCTGTAATAATTTCACAGAAGATATACCCTGTAAAAAACACTTTGCTACATAGTAAAATAAAGCAGTAACAGAAAAAAATTTGAGTCAGAGAAGTAATCTATAAGCACAAAACAGTAGGCACACCCTATAATAATGCAGCAGAAATTATACCCTACAACAGCAATTTGAATCAGAGAAAAATAAAGCAGTAACAATCCTTGTGAGTACAAAAGAAAATACAGTAAATCTGCCTAGCCAAAGAAGCCTTAATCTTTTTTCCTTGCTCTGATACGGTTCCTTGCATACCTCTCAGCTGCTAAGAAGTTCACATAGCACTATGATTTTCACACTCAGACTTAGCCTTGCTCTGCATAGGTTTACTGATGTTCTTAATAATGTTAGTCATTTCTGAACACACAAACTATTAAATCATCGAACTAAGTTGATAGAGACATTCCTTAACACAACATATATGGGGTTCACTATTTGTAGGCATATTATTGTTTAAAATGAGAAAGTGCTAAACTTTCAGGACATTTGCTATGATTTTTGAAGGCCAATGCTATGATTTTTAAAGTGGAGAGGTTGAGAGGCATGGTTCCTTGCTCTGTCCTTACAAGCAACCTAGAAGAAAATAGCTCAGATGAAGCTAGGTACCTTTGCCAGCAAACCTAGTCTTCCATCATGTTATTATATGCAAAATGTAGGAGCAATGCCCTTCTTGGCAGAATGTCAACCAATTTCATGACTGTATAAGCATAACATGTGAAAAGGATCCCCACACCATCGCAATATTTTAACCCCACAAAGTAAAACGAGGGGCCCCATACCCATGCCCTGGTTGCTACAGCCACCTCTGAGGTGTAGCCCAGTATCCTGTAAAAACAATTATACAATGTTACATCTTTAATAGGGAAACAAGACCAGCCTTTTCCTATTGTTATGAATACTATTAACTAGAGATGCATGGATATCACTTTAGACTGAATATCAGATCCGGATATCTAGCATATACTATCCAACCGGATCGGTTTGAGATCGGGTCAGATAGTAGCTAGTAGACTGACTGAGCCTGAACAAAGGAGGAAGAAAACTTTCCAGCTCCTATCGTCTTTTTGATAATAAAAATGAAATAGACTCACGCCACGCCGGCCACCCAGGTTCGGGTACAGACTCTGGTTGGCGGGGGTCGGCTGGGAGAGGGAGGATTGAGCATCCTGGGATGCTCTCCTCCCCTCAGGGGTGGAGTTATCAGGGTGCTATTTGTGCCCGACACCCTGAGAGAGCCGGTGGTAACATTGGCTCACATGAGGCTGGTGGCTCTGTTCACGGGAGTCGGGGACGCCTGCAGCGCTGAGAGACATGCGCCAGCACGCTGCCTCTCTGGATGTACGCCCTGGCGCCCGCGCCCCGAGGGTGGGGTTAAGGGGAACACAGAAAAATGGAAAAATCCCTTCAGTGGTCCTAGATGAAGACTGCTCCACCCAAGACCACCAATTCCAGGACAGACCCCGCTGTGCAGGATGGAAGCGAGGAAGGAGAAGCACTCTAGGGGCAGATCCTGGAGTGGTGGTCCGGAAGGTAAGAGCAGTCTGAAGGAGTGGACACCGAAGGCAGGAAGGTGGCTAAAATAAAGAGTACAAAAAAAATGAAATAGAAGTACTGCACTATGGCCCGACTGCCGATTAAAGTCACTTCCTTCAGTCCTCCTACCAGCAGATAAGTGGGCCAAAACAGAAAGTTAGCCAGGTTAATGGATACATAGGAACCTTCTCCCATTATGCTCCCGCTGCTGCTGCCAACTCCATCAGTCCATGTGGCGAGTGAGGGGGGGTTACAGAGCAGCCTTGACCTCGTAGGCTCCCGCTGCTGCCGACACCATCAGTCCATATGGCTCCCTCTGCTGCTGCCAACTCCATCAGCTCAATTATCATGTCAAGGAGTTGAATGTGATGCACTTAATTAGTAATTAAGTGCACTGCATTCAACTCTCTGAAGTGGCAACAGCCAAGATTTTAATCATTTAATGCCAGTGCACACTGTATATTAAGTACTGAATTAAAACTGCAATCAAATGTTTTCATACCTTGTTTGTTCCTGCCCGTTGAGTATGCAGAGATGAAATTACAGTACCAAACTGCGAAGTTGAAAAGGAGAAAGTAACCTTTGGAAACTGCATAAAGCATGTAGTCACTTCTGCATTTGCCATGTACTTGGACACTATGTAAATTGCTAGCCTCTGATCACTGGCATTAAGGAACTCTCACAATTATTAACATTTACCTCACTGTAGATGTTTTTAGTAGATATGGGGCATTCATAAAGAGTTTATTAAGTAATAAAAAAGAAGAAATCATCATCCACAGTCTCCAGGTTTCTGCAGGCAAACTCCTCTTAGTCCTACATCTAAGCTGTTTCTTTTGGTTCCCAGCTTCTTTAACCTGAATAGGCAGGGACTCCTTCTCAGAGTGTGTGGTAACTCCATTCTGGGAAGATATGGTGGTAAAGTGTTCAGATTCAGAATCCTGCTCCAACTCAGAGGGTTGCAAGACCTCATACTTATTGGGGAATTTCCCCAGTGTCCTTGCCAAATTTCCCCTACTCACTAAATTAATACCCCCAACAGCTTAAATCAGGTTCAATTTCACTTGGTTACCATCTGTATCCCACACTCCCCCCGTGGTTGCCCATGAAAGAGACTTTTAGTCACATTGGCTCTACTGGGTCAACAAAAGTCAATAAATAAACTGTAAGACGTGCTATAGAAAATGACATTCTGGCCTTTCTTCTAATTGTCTACATGGAAATTTTCTCTTCTAGTTGGTTTAACACAAGAAACCCAGAACGGAAATCAAGATCTGCTTGTGTGCACATATTTCAAAATATCTCTACTAATTTGATGGAAATTGTATGTAGAGTTTCAGAAGGCTAACACAATTTTGTATGAACAATATGTAACAACGTAGGATGTAGGTTTTAATTTTATATTTGTGATTTATGACCAGAAAAGGCACACTGAGCTGTCACAACTTATCCATTAGGTAGGGAAGTGGGCAGACTAGGTGGGCAGAGCGGTCCTTAACTGCCATCAGATTCTCTGTTTATATATTTCCAGGTATGTCCCCAGTGTTGCATTACCTGGACCAGTTTTGAGGAAGGTGGGACATGACGCTAGGGAAATTCCTCTATTCTTCCTGCAGGGGGCCTCAGATTTCCAGTGTAGAACTGGCAAAACCTGGACTAGAAAAGATGACATGTCCTAGCTGAAGGAGACTGCTTCCTTCCCTACCCTGAATATTGAAGAAACAAAGTGTGACATGCCAACAGGACCAGCTATGCTGGCGGTACCCATACAGAATGGAGATGTGAAGGTGGCTGAGGATCACAAGGACTGGGCAGAGCATGCATCACCAGTGATAACCTAACAGGAAAAGGAGTTAAATGGTGCTTTGGAAGAGGAAAAAAGCTTTGATAGAGGAAGAAAAAAGGTATTGAGGCAGAGGCAGAATAATCTGAGGTGGCTGTTTCTGGTGCTGTGAGGTCTGCATCTGCAAACAACTGCAACATACTGAGAGACATGACCAAAACACCCACAGGCAGTGAGATCAGGAAACAGTGAGTTTTCAGATTATGCCAGAGTTGGCACCATCAGGGACTGCTATTGGGAATCCAAGTACTCCCATTTGGGGAGCAGAGCCAACCTTAAGGGGTTGAGAACTATGTATTTCCCAGAGGGACCTCCAAGAAACAGCTGTCTAGTTAGTCTTCTCCCCAGTCCTGCATGTACAAACGTAAGAAAGGTGCAACAATGGCACAAAACTAGCTAAAAAATGAAGCTACAGGGAGTCCGTGATAGGGATGAGGATATTCCTTGGAGGCTTCATGACTTCTAACATGGGGCTCCAGCAAGGAGGTTTGCACAGGATCCCGGAATAGCTATAGGCAGACCAGGCCAGGAGAACAAGACGGACAAGTGGCATCTGATGCCAAAGGCAACTGACACTCATATCAGGCCTCAGGATGGAAGAGGCTTTAGAGAAAGTGGGATGGGAGAAAAGAGCAGAGTGGAGATGGATATCATCTGGGTCTACAGCAGAGAGTCCACACAGGGATGCAGAGCATCTGGTTCTGCTACAGGCAAGTACAATTTCTGGGCTGTTTTGCCATCAAGTTTCAAATGCAGCATCAAATGCTTTTTAACTCATTGCCTCCTAGAAACGTCTGTAGGCATCAGCAAATCTAACTACAGTGTGTCCCAGAATGCCTACAGAAGTCACCTACAGACTTCCTGTGTGCCCTAGAAACGTCTGGAGGAGTCACTCACATATTTTAATATTACTTGCCAGCCAGAACTGATTAGAGTTAACTGCGTAGTACCATTAGAAAGGTAATGTTGTGCTGAACAACCTTGCCACTGACACTTTGTGTGTATCATGTTCACTTTAGGGATTATTCATATTTGTTTATGACATTTTGTCAATCTACAACCACCTAAGCACTTTGAAGAAGACACATATTCTGGGTATCTTAGCCAGTATAGAACAAAAAACAAATTGAGTACAGTTGATTGCATAGAACCGTTGGAAAGACAATTTTGTGTGGAACAGCTTTGCCACTGATACATTGTGTGTGTCATGTATACTTTAGGAGTTATATGCATTTGTTTATGGTATGGTGTGTATGGTTCAGATTTGTCCCTCAAACCTCACCAATACACCTTGACTCAAATGGGGGAAAATGATGTTTAATACTACAGAAATAGCTGTTTGTTTTACAAACAAATTGTTAAAATTACATCTAATGTCTGGATGCTTAATTTGGTGTTGTATGTTACATATTTCCCAACAAAAAAAGGATTATGGTGCATTTTTTTAGTGGAAAAAATATTTTGTTTTGCTGTTTCAACCAGCACAAATAAAACTAAATTACCTATTCCTTGCATACTAATGTTGGAAAGGTGATTTTGTGCTGAATAATTTTGCCACTCATACTTTGTGTCTAGCACTTATGGTTTTTGTGCTATTAGCATTTGTTTGCGGCATGCCAATTATGGCTTGATTTTGCTTAGAAAGGCCCAGGATTAACTGTTAACAGTATACAGGAGACAAGTGCTGCAACTTCAGAAAGCTCCTGTGGCGGCAATGAGTTAATGAAAAAGAGGGGGATGGCAGTGAAAGATGTTAAAACCCCTTCCTTTCAGTTCTTGCATTCCACTGCAAATCTGTCCCAGGAGGCTGGTCTGGTGATCTCCGGTGGAACTGATGTAATGGTGGCATCCAGTAATTCTGAAGGAAATGGGGCTGGTTTGAAGCACGGTACTGGTTCTTTGGAAGGCCCAAATACTGCTAGTCTTGAAGCATGCAGGGGTCAGGCCTAGGACAAGGGAAGTGGGCAGGACACAAAACATGACAGGGTGGTACAAGAACCTCAACTGGAAAGGAGACCCCCCCCAAAGATATTGGGTTAAGGAGTGGGCCTCTCCTTCAACATTCTCTGCCCGCATTATGGAGCCACCTCCCCACCCCCACCCAAAGGGAAAAAGAACCAGGTTCAAGTTGTGATTCATCCTCTGGGCAGCAGAAGTTCAAGGCAAGGCCAGAGACCAAAAGGGCTGTGGATTTTTTCAAGGCTGCTCCAGAACCTGCCAAATGCAGAGATACAGTTCACCTGAAATATAAAGGTGGGAGAACCTGCAGAGAGGGTCTTTGTGGTCAGCAGACTACTGAAGGACATTATAAGATACTTTCTAACAGAACTCTATGCTCTGATGCACAATACAGGGAATACAATAGTCAATAGCAATATTACCACAGCTGGGCTGCTGCATATTTTGGACACAGTACTACAAACTGAAATATTCTCTCTTATGGTCCCTGGTTTTGGCTATCCCCTTATCTAAGCCAACATTTAAATATATTACAATTTAAATGCATTACAGTCTACGTAGCTATAGGGTGCAAGAATACACTATTTTTAAGCGAAAAAGATGTTCCAGGACTAGAGGGCATGGAATGAAGTTGGAGGGAGGACGATTCAGAGGAAACGTGAGGAAGAATTTCTTCACAGAACAGGTGGTGGACAAGTGGAAAATCCTGCCAGAGGAAATGATGGGGGCTGAAACAATCACTGGATTTAAGAATGCATGGGACAGACAAAGGAATTCTGGAGGTCAGGGTTAAGGGGCAACAGACTTCTAGGAAAACAAAGTGAACTTATAAGCTCAAATGGGCAGACTGGGTGGGCCGTAGGCCCTTATCTGCCGACACTGTCTATGGATCAATGTATCTATGTACAATTATTAAATTAGTGTGTTAATGATATTGATTGAAACAGCAGTGTACACTATTGAAAATCCTGATCCCATTAATGAGTCAGAAAATATTTGGGCTGGGAATTTATCATATTTGCGTTATGTTGCATAAGTCAGAATCTGGTATCCGGCATTTGTTAAACTGTTTTTTTAAGGTACTAGGGGGATTATCTTTATAGGTGTGAGTCTCAGACACATATGAGCAGTGCCTATGGCCATGTTGGGTGGGGCCTGTTTTACACGAGGTCCCTGCACCCTAATTGGTACCCTCAGAGGTACACCGTAGACAGCTAGTACTTAAAGGGGTACTGTCAACCTGTTTTTCATCATATTATTTCTAGGTGAAACCCAACATTTTTTGATTGTTTACCCTCTCAAACTCACTGATGTTGCTGTTTGTTTTGTCTGTCTCCTTGTTTAGTAGAACTGAAATGCATGGCAATGTATATTTATAAACAACCTTGTTTTGTTTACAATCCTGGTTATGTTCTCACTGCATACTTCCTGAGCATTAGATGCACATTCAAACAGTCCAGCCACTCATAAGAAAGAAGCCTCCTAAACTTGCACTGCATCATGAGGGGCTAGACTGTTTTGTGGGTGTTCAAGTCTAGGAAAGATGCTTTTGGAGTTGACCAAGGGATGTAAACAAACCTGTTTTGGTGTGATAACACCAGTATGTTGGGCAGTCTGTTTTTCACTTTTTAAAGAAAATAAGAGTCAGAATCAAGCTACCAACCATATCAGCAATCATTACTAAATGTTGGCAGTCTTAAACTATGTTTTTTTTTTTTAAACTAGGGACACTTTGAGACCCAAGAATGTTGACAGTGTCCCTTTAAGCATATGCTATACTAACATACAAGGCTAAGGGCGTCTACCATACAAAAGCAGATATCAGGATATGAATGCATATTGTTGTAATACACTTTGCTTGCTAATACATCTATTCTTCTATATGTTTTCTGTGTATTTACTTGTAAGATGCCAAGGCACCTGTGTTCTTGGAGTAATTGTGATAGATATAGATATAGATATATCTGTATCTCTCTATCTATGTGTCGGCATTGCCACCTTTTGGTGATTTGTACTACTACACTGAGTTATGAAAGACTCTGTATAAGAACTTTTGTTTCACCAACTGATGACTATACAAAATTGTATAATGTTATCCTGAACCATGGAGCCACCTCTAATTTAGCCAATAGGGCTCATCTCTGTAACTAGAAATGTTTCTATCTTACAGTAACCATAGTAATTATCATAGGTATATAATGTGATACACTAATCTTGTACCTCAGTGATCCCAGGAGACAGAGAAACCTTGAGATATAGGAAACCCTCAGCACTGGCTCTTAGTTCGTATTGGTAAGAACTGCTTAGGGCAACTGTGATTTTATCCTTTGGTAGTAATAAACTTGTTTATTACTCTAATGCAATGTGTCTGTGATTACTTGCATTCCCAATATTGCCAAGAACCTGAAAGCGAGGTTTAGACCTCCTGACATCTGTGTAATGAAGTAGATAATTTTTACATGCCTTTGAGGTTTTTCTTTTACTTTTATGTTTTTATGTTTGTTACAGTCCTATTTTCTTACACAGTATGTAGTGTAATTTGTTGAAAGATTCTGTTGATGCTTTGGTTTTGGATCTTCTTAAATTCCCCTACTCTTGTAAGTACCATGGGGTCCTTTGCTTTCCCTTGGACAGTGACCAGAGATGGGCAGAAGGGACCTCGGTGTAACGTATCATCTGGGGACTGCCACCTCGACAGTGCAGTACCTCTCGCACTGCACAACTGTGTCCATTAGAAGTGTTACCCCAAGCACCAGGTGTGGGTCTAGAACCCAGGATTATATGGTCTTCCAGCTCCATAGGGGTCATGCTACCTACTTGATAAAGCAATGGGGCCAGATGGGCTGCACCCCAGGGTCCTTAAAGAACCAAGAGAGGTGATGGCTGAACCTCTGACAATCCTGTTTAGCTGATCACTGGAAACAGGGGAGGTATCCAAAGACTGGAGGACAGCAGATGTAGCCCCTTATACAAAAGTGGGAACAAAGAGGAACCGGGGAACTGCAGACCAGTCAACCTCACCTCGGTAGTGGGGAATATCATGGAAGTACTACTGAAGGAAAAATTGGTGGAATATCTGGTTGTCAGTGGACTACAGGACCCAAGGCAACATGGTTTCACTAGGGGAGGTCGTGTCAGACCAACCTCATTGAATTTTTCCACTGAGTGACTAGGGAGGTGGATCAGGGGAGAGCAGTGGACATAGCTTATCTGGACTTCAGCAAGGCCTTTGACACTGTGCCACATAGAAGACTATTACACAAACTGGGGAATATGGGTGTGGGCAGGACAGTAGCATGGTGGGTAGGTAACTGGCTGGGTGGAAGGACACAGAGGGTGGTGGTATATGGCTGTCACTCCAGAGGGAAGAGTGACAAGTGGGGTACCACAGGGATCAGTGCTGGGACTGGTCCTATTCAACATCTTCAGTGACATTGCGCAGGACCTAGAAGGCAGAATTTCCCTGTTTGCTGATGACACAAAGCTCTGTAACAGAGTAGACACACCAGAGGGTGTAGACAGAATGAAAAGGGACCTGCAGACACTTGAAGAATGGTCAGGGGTTTGGCAGTTGAAATTCAATGCAAAGAAGTGCAAGATAATGCATATGGGGCACAAAAACCTAGCACAATATATCAGTTGGGGGGGGTGAGGAATAGCATGCACCAAGCAGGAAAGGGATCTTGGGGCTATCATCCCCGATGACCTCAAAGTAGGGAAACAGTGTGACAAGACAGCAGGTAAAGCAAATAGGATGCTGGGATGTATAGGCAGGGGCATCACCAGAACAAAAAGGGAGGTCATAATTCCGCTATACAAGACACTAGTGAGGCCCCACCTGGAGTACAGTGTACAGTTCTGGAGACCTTACCTATGTAAGGACAGACAGGGTAGAGAAGGTTCAGAGGAGGGCAACAAAGATGGTACAAGGATTGCATCACAAGTCCTATGAGGACAGGTTGAAGGAATGGAATATGTACTCTCTGGAGGAGGGGAGGGAGAAAGGGGATATGAGAGACATACAAGTATCTTACAGTGAGGAACAAGGTGCAGGAATACACTATTTGTAAGTGAAAAATATGTTCCAGAACTAGAGGGCATGGGATGAAGTTGGAGGGAGGATGATTCAGAGGAAACGTGAGGGAGAATTTCTTCACAGAACGGGTGGTGGACAAATGGAACACCCTGCCAGAAGGTGTGGGGAGGGGGCTGAAACAGGGGATTTAAGAATGCATGGGATAGACAAAGGAATTCTGGAGGTCAGGATTAAGGGGCAACAGACTTCTAAGAAAACAAAGTAAAGTTACAAGTTCAAATGGGCCATAGGCCCTTATCTGCTGACACTTTATGTATCTATGTACTGAGCCAGCGACACTGCACTGTTTTGCATGAACAGTATGTGCAGGCAGGTGGGATATACGGTTTCACTGTTAGTGTGAATATTTTTGCAAATTCAACTGCACTAAAATGTAAACCAATATTTTCCTCGTGAGCCTGTCCTTTTGGATGCAGTGCCACCTACTGGTTAGAGCACAAAGGTATGTAGCCTACTGGTTAGAGCACAAAATTATCAATCCTGAGACGCATGTCTGAGTCCCACCTCCACCATACGTTAACAGTGTGAGCTTGAGACAACTTCCCAAACCTCATTGTTTTTAGTGAGTGTTTCTGTCCCCAGTCCTCTGTATGTAATCCTCATGCCTTTTCATTCACATTCCTGTTCTCAATGTTTATCGTTTCTATCGGTGTCTGTACATAAGGATTTTATCCATCTCTGTATATAATGGTTTTATCAGTCTCAGTCTGTGCATAATGTTTCTAGCAATCTGTCTATACATAATTCCTGTGGCTTGCTTTCATATTCCTGTTATTGTTTTTATCCACCATCTCAGTAGGTTATTCACGTGAATTTTCTTTCACCTTGCAGTGCACTGCACGCATTGCAGCTGCTGCAAAGTGTGCAGATCACACACCCTAGGTTTTCATGGGCGTAGCCGGGGGGATTCCTGGGTGCATGGAACCCCCCCCCCATCTGTCAAAACTGTCTGCTGTAGCTAAAATATATGCAAAAAAAAATTCGTCTTCAGCCCCCATGAGTCAGCCTAGCCAAAGGATTTCATTATAATACAATGATGAGCTAAGCAGCTGCATCGGCACTGGTAAATAAGATCTTTAAATTGCCAGGCAAGCAAGCGAGTCGGGAGGTGGGCATTGGCTTATGAATATGCATGATGAGCCCTGCCTCTGACCCCCTGGAAACAGATAAGTAGCCTCAGATTCTGAGTCACATGACTAAACTGGGGTGGTCATGTGATTCAGCAGCCAAGACTAGTGCAGAGTACTACCAGCAGTTTGGCACATTAGTGTGGGGAGAGTCAGCGTAGTGCTAGGCCAGCTATTTGCAGCACTTGCAATAAAATAATAAAAAAAAAAATCAACCAACCTAGTGGTCATCTGTCATTCCAGTCTACTGAGCTTGAGAAGGTTCTCGATCGGTGGTGCACAGGGTACTCGCTGTTGCGTGGTCTGACTAAATTGAGCTCTCATGACACAAGCTCGCAAGCTGGATTCAATTTTAGCTTCAAGTTCCTCTAGTCTGTGTGGGCTGCGGCACCTTCGGTTTGCAAGCATAGTCACTTTACAACTCTGGCGGTGGCAAAAGGTAAGCTCAGTAAAGTCACAGGATGTTTAAAAGAAAGTTAAAAAGGGCTTTGGCACAAAAAGTAAAAATCAGTCACATAAGTAGTAAAAAAAATAGCCATGTAGGTCAGTTGCCAGTTAATGAGGCACTGGGAATAAAAAAAAAGGAATGAAAATAAGGAAATTTGGAATAAAAAAAATAAATCAGTACTGTCAAGCAGCAAAATAAATTAGCCAAAATTAAAATATGTGGCATAGGGTACAAGGGAATAAAGTCTTCCTCTGCCAGAGTCTCTGGGATGTTTTTCAAGTATCAGAAGATGCCACTCTGGCCTTGTATGTTTACACAGATTTAATCTTGACCAAGGATTTTTTTTTAATTTAATACAACTAATAAATGATGGACTTCCTAGAGAGTCCTGGAAAATTGTACTGAGTTTCTTATATGTTTATCAGCATGCAGACTAACATAGAAAGTTGCTGGCAGATTAGGGCCACAATGCCCATCCAGTCTTCCCTTTTGTCCTACCTTTATTGGTGGCTGGTGACCCTTATTATCAGCTTAGCCTCTCTTTCTTACCTCTACAGTACTGTTATGCCTGTCCCAGGAATGTTTGAACCCCTTCCCCACAGTGCTCGCCCCAGCCACCTCCTGTGGCAGACAATTCCAATTGTTCACCACCTGCTCAAGGAAAATGTACTTCCCCATGTCCCCCCTTAATTGTAGTCCTTTTCTCGTATCATTCAACCTTGTTCTCATATCCCTCCTCTACTGAAAGATGTCTGCCTGGACCTTATTAATGCTCCTAAGGTACTTGAAAGTTGATATTTCCCTGTGCTCCCTTCTTTCCTCCAGTCTATGGATGTTCAAGTCCCTTAGCCCCCCCTTTATGTGTCTTTTGCAGCAATGCATGCACCATCTTAGGTCACCCTTTTCTGAACCGCCTCCACCCCATCTACATCCTTTCGAAGATGTCTCCAGTACTGCACACATTATTCCAGGTAAGGCCTCACTAGTGTCTGGTACAGTGGCATCACCACCTCCCTTCTCCAGCTTGTAATCCCCCTACCTATGCATCCCAACATAGTACTGGCTCTCCCCATCACTTCATACATTGTTTTGGTCAGCTTTAGGTCATCTGAGATGATGCGTTAAATCTCTTTCCTCCCTAGTAACCAACAGCAATTTTTCTCCTATTCTGTAGCTCATTGTTGGAATTTTACACCCCAGGTGCATAGTTTGCACTTTTTTGCATTGAATCTCAATTGCCACAGTTCAGACCACTTCTCCAGCTTTACCAAGTCCCTCCTCGTTCTACCTACCACATTCAGGAGTGCTTACCTTGTTGCACATATTGGTGTCATTTGCAAATAGACACACCTTCCTTTCAGCTCCCCTGCAATGTCTCTTATGAAGACATTAAAAAGGACTGCCCCCAGCTCTGAAACATCAGTGGTACTCCACTGTTCACCTTTCTGTTCTCTGATTGGATCCCATTTACTACCACCTTCTGCTTCCTATTAGCCTGTTCCTAACCCAGCTCACCACCTTTTGGCCCATCCCCAGACTGGCCAACTGCTTGTTCAGTCTTCTGTGCGGTATGGTGTGAAAGGCCTTGTTGAAGGCAATGTAGGTGACATCCACTACTCTCCCCTGATCCACCACCATCTTGGTTATTCAGCCCAAAAAATCTATAATTTTGATGTGCTTGATGGGACCTGCTGCAAGTCCATGCTGCCTGGGATCTTGGGCTGCATTGTCCTTTAGGTGACCCACTATACTCTCCTTAAGTAATGCCTCCATAACTTCCCCACCACTGGGGTGAGGCTTATCAGCCTATATTTTTCTGGCTCTTCTCTTCCTCCACTCTGTGTAAAGGGACCACATGCATCCTCCTCCAGTCCTCTGGAACTATCCCAGTAGCAAGGGACTCACTGAACTAGCCTTTGTGGTATGCTTATATGCTGGTTGCACAAATAATAAGCAGTTTATATTGTTTAAATATTTTTAATGCAATACTGTTTAGTATGGGAGTCTGACACAAATGGTATTAAAATATTTAAAAATATATAATATCTCTGACCATTATGTGTTTGCCATAGAGGTGATCATGCATGTAATGTAAAGGGAAAGGGAGGAAGACTATTAAGAGAAACCATAGAATGTAAGCAATTAAAGGGGAAGTACATGCAGTGGGAGAGGTGGAACATAAAAGGCAAGGTAATAGCTGGACACAAATTAAATTTGGGGAAGTGAAAGTTAACCAAAAATAACATTTGAAGGAACACCTGACAAAACTGCAAAGGTGGTGCAGGCTTGCTAACGGAATATGGAGAGGTAAAAAAAGGTGAAAATTTAAAAAGGGAGAAAATAATCCTGAGTTCAGTTGAAATACCTGGGACTGGATGAGACTGACAACTTGAATTTTGATGCATTTTGTAACTCAACAGTTATTGCCTAAAATGCACGAAACTGCACCACTTGTCTTCTAAATTTCCAAAATTTTCAGGGGGGGGCATGCCCTCGGACCTCCCCAGAAGTGTTTAGGAATCCCACCCCTTCACCAAATCCTGGCTATGCCCCTGGTTTTGGCAGCAGTACAAACACCTTTGTGTAAAGTGCATCGTTGTAGCCAGTCCCAGTGCGTCTGCACCTATACATACACTAGAGCTGTGGAGGGGTGCAGTTGCTGTAAACTATTACAGGCAGGCAACCTGGCTCCCCCTTCCCACATTTCATCTCCCTGCACTGTGGTTTCCTAAACTTCAAGTGCATCAGCTAAGGTAGTATGTGCATATGTGTGTGGGGGGCAGCACACGGACTAAAAACTCCTGTTCAGTTTCAGCTCCCCACCACTGCAGAATTTCACAGGAGCTGAAATGGATCAATTTACAACACTCTCACATGTGAACAGTGTATAAATGCATCCTTTGGCAGTCATCAGCTACTCTGCACAACTCGCACTGGTCCTCAGGGCCATGACCAGGGGTGCAACAGCTGTGGTTCCAGTAGGGTCCACACTGTTAAGGAGCTCACTGCCTCAGTGGACAGCATTAAGAAAACTTTTTCTAACAGATAATATTGCATGTTTCTCTTTGGAAATTGCTTATCCATTTGAAATTAGGTCTCAGCAGTGGTGTCAGAAGATTCCAGTTTTACATTGTTAGAGGGTAATAGAACAAAGACACAGTTGAGCCCATTACTCAAAACATCTAATCTTGCTGCTCTTGTCCCCAGAAGGGGCAGGAACCAATTATATTGCTCAGTTCTTTGACCATGGTTCCAGCAAGGGGAGGGGCAGCATCAATAAACTATGCATGCTAGTAAACATGACATACCAGGTTCAACTCCCACTGGAGCTGCTGTCTCTGGTGCATAACCTAGAGAAAGGCTTACACCCCCATGTGCTTCACAACATTCAAGAGTAGGACTGAGCAAAACTCAGGCCTCCATGGAATTTAGAAGCAGCAAAGATGGGTTACATGTTAGGAAATAAAAACAGAAAGACAAGGCAACCGATTTTCAGAGAAATAACCTTTAATAAGAAATATTTTAGGTTTGGGATGTTGCTGAATGAAGATAGGTCACTCCTAAAGACATGCAATTACTACCAAACACTTAAATACTTGCAAAGGGATTCCTAAGCAATCAAATAGGTTCAGCTGAATGCAAATTAAGTGAGCCATCAATTAAACTTTTAAACTACATCAATAATTGACATGAAAAATGGTGAAGCCAGGTATTTATACTGAGAATGTTAGAACTAAATAATTTCACTTGCTGCTGAAGGTTGCTGACACTCTACTTCTTCAGTTAGTAGAAGAGGCAGTTTTAGATTATGTTACAAATGCATCTAAGCAGAGAACGAGCATTGCAAACTGTTCAACATACTTTTAAGGGAGAACATATGTAATGCTGTCATGGAAGCCTCCTGAGGGAAACATTCTTTTGATATAAAAACTGGGGTCAGAAAGTTTAAAACTCCTGCAGATCCGTAGTTTAATTTGAGAAACAGCAAAAGAAAGAAACAAATGAGTGCTGATGTTGAACTCAATTACAATTTCACATAAAGCTAGTAAACAAACAAAAAATACATTAACACTATAGCTACTTGCATCAGTGAGATTTAGGTTGTATTTTAACAGATTAACTTCATAGCACAATTCAGGTAATACATCTGGAAGGAATAAAACATTCTAAAAAAAAAAAATCAGTTTTAGAAAGAATAAAATAGTTTGTGTTCAGCTCAGTGCTTAGACCACAAAATGTGTTATTCAATCTAGAATAAAGGTATCTTTAAATATTTAGCCTATCAATTTCTAAAATATTTACTTCAGCTTGCACAAAAGGACAAGCTTTAAAAAAAGTGCAACAGTTTAGTTAGCGGACTCCTCCTCTCCCCCCCCCATGCACAAAAATGCTTGCATTTATCTTGTATAGAAAAAAGATGATAAAGAAAGCTTCTCAAAGAAACTAGTATCTTAGACGAAATGAAACTTAAGATTCCCAGCATGAAAAAAAGTTTTTCAGAAACATAAGAAAAGTAAGACTATTTTTTCATATAAAAACTGAAATGTTGATCATTCTCTCTCATCTAACAATTTTAGTTCATTTTTCTAAATCACTAATAGAGGTGCAGTAGTTAAACACAAAGAGCAGTATAACCCCCTCCCCATGAAGCAACAAATGAAACCTTGCTGCTCAGAAGGAAAGCCTTTTATAGAGGAAGTGAATAATCAACAAGATAGCAGTAACTTGAGGCCAACAGCCAGTGTTGGCATCAAAAATGTTTTCTGGATCACCAGCAGTGCCCTCTATAGTAGGGAGGAATAAACTACAACTACATGTCAAGTATAAAACAAAACTAGCCACTCAGTGGAGAATACTTTACTCTATGGGCTCAATTCTCAAAGCCCTGCATCTGACGCAAGATGTTTGCACCAAACAGATATGGTGCAAGGTGTACCTTGCATCCAGGGATGCCTCCACCCAATTCACGAAGGTGGCCTGCATTGACCGCAGGCCACCTGCCCCAAACAGGTTCTGTGCTAGCCCTGCACCCTGCACAGCACTGCGACACGGCGCTAGGTAAACTACACTGACACAAGCTGCAGCTTGCATTCTCAGACAGCACCCAGTGGTAGATATTCTAAGTGCCCTTGGGACTTGGAATATGTCCCATTGGGGCAGTCATCCTACGAGCCACTGTATGCTGTGGTTGCCCCCCAGTTCACCATGGCACCCCATCATGCCAGGTACTATTTATTTATGTCTTTGATAACCGGGTGGGTGCGCTGATCCCAGGGACCATTTTCAGGCACGACCCGGGCCATGTTCAGAAATGGCACAGATAACAATACAAACAGAAAAGAAACATGAGAAGGCAAACAGAGAATAGAATGAAAGCAAAACTGTGGATATAGGTTACATAGGTCAAAAATGAAGCACGAATTTGATAACATAACATCAGTTATTTATAATAAATAAATTAGTTATTACAGAGGTACATTTGTGGTAGGCAACATTAGTATATTTCCTATAATTGAAGTAGAAACAGCAGTTTGTAGGGAGTGAATGTGGAGGAAAACTGTGGGAAAATCCTAGGGGAGGGAGGGAGTCAGAATGTAGCTCAGTGGGTGACAGACAGATTTGACAGGAACAGGTCAACTATCCAGGGGAACAGTGACAGGAGGAGTTTGCTAGGAGCCAACTTTTGAGGTGGGATTTGAAGATAGAGTGTGTCAGTGGAGTGGAGTACAGTTGGCAGTTTGTTCCACCGAGTTGGGGCTGCTGCCGACAAAGCTCTACCACCCATATTCATGTGTACCCTAGGAACCGCTAGTGTGGGAGTGCTGTTTGAGCGGAGGCAGCGACGGGAAGTTTGGATCTTGAGGACAGCCACTAGGGGGATCTTTGGCCAGCACAGATAACTGTATCTGCCAGGCAGCAGAGGGTAAGGTCAAAATGACCTTGTAGTGGGAGCCATCCAAGGGAGTTAAATAGGACACAGTGATGGGTAGAGAAAGGGACCAGCAAGGCAAAACGACAGACATTGTTGTAGGCCGAGGAGAGTTTGGCTATAGTGGTAGCAGATGCACTGGCATATATGGTAGAGCAGTAGCCTAGTATTGGGAGAAGATTTCCCTGGACAATGGCTAGCCTGGCTTCTGGAGTAAGGAATTGCTGGAATCTATAAGCTGAGCCTAGTTTTTGATGGAACCTAATGAGTAGGGAATTGACATGATCGGAGAAGGTGAGGGAAGGGTCAAGTATGACTCCTAAGTACTGGAAAGAGTTTACAGCCTCCAGGGCTGTTCCATCGGAGGGAAAATATTTAGGTGGCAATGAGTCAGGGATTTTGCAAGGAAGGGCTTTGATCCGAACAACATGGATTTATTTATTTTTTTGTCATTTAACAAGAGGAGATTCTTTGAGAACCAGTTGTGGGCTGTAGTGTAGTTTTGAGTGAGGGCTGTGGAAATGCTGGCAGTGGATTTGTCACTGTCGAAGAGTATGAGGTCATCAGCGTAGAGGAGAGGGGAGAGAGTGGCAGTTTAGGCTGTCTGAAGAAAGACT
Organism: Neoceratodus forsteri; assembly: GCA_016271365.2. Taxonomy (NCBI): domain Eukaryota; kingdom Metazoa; phylum Chordata; order Ceratodontiformes; family Ceratodontidae; genus Neoceratodus; species Neoceratodus forsteri. The sequence continues at coordinate 55,156,736 of CM028133.1, read as the reverse complement.
TTACAAATAAGGAGAATAGAAGGGGGCTCAGAATGGAGCCCTGGGGAACCCCTGTGGACATGGGCAGGGTAGGGGAGCAGGTCTGACCAATACTCACGAATTGGGATCAGTGTGTGAGGTAGCTCCTGAACCAGTCCGTTACCTCCTGGGAACAGCCTAGGCTGTTTAGCTTTGAGAGGAGGAGGGTATGGTTGACCATATCGAAGGCCTTGGAGAGGTTCACAAAAACAGCTCCAGTGGCATTACCAGTGTCCATGTTCATGAGGATATGGTCAGTCAGAAGTGCCAGGGCAGTGGTAGTGGAATGGTTTTTATGGAAGCCATGTTTTTGGCTACATAGGAGGTTGTATTTTCCGACATGTTCAACTAGTTGAGTGTGGATCGCTTTCTCAAGCAATTTACTTAGGTGGGGGAGGATGGAGATTGGTCGGTAGTTGTCAGAGGATTGAGGGTCACCAGCTTTGAAAATGGGGATCACCTTAGCTATCTTCCAGGGGTTGGGAGATGGAAGAGGTAGAGAGGGTATACCACCACCCCATCTCCGATGCTGCCCGGACCGCCTGTATGTGGCATGGGCATGTGCCCCCGATCACTGCAGTGCCCAATACCTGGTGGACTAGTGGAACCCACCCCTTGGTGCCTGGCCAGCCACTGTCTGTGGTCTGCATCAGCACCATGCTGTACATACGCGCTCAGTGTCTGAGACTGGTGGCAGTCACTGTGCACATATGTACAGTAGGCACTGTTTCCCATGCTGCACTGGGCTTGCGACGGACACCTCCCATGCGCCAGGTGTTCACCGCAAAGGAAGGAATGCCGCATGTATGGGGATTTAGGGTCCAGAACCCCTCCCATATCTGAATTGGGTGCAGGATCCGTGGCGCAGGGGGCTTCAAGCTTGCATTGTTCTAAGCAGCCTTTGAGAATTGGGCCCTGTGTGTTTAAAGAGTAATGCAGCAAAATCACAATGTTGATCACTCCATTTAACAAAAACACAATTGTCTTGTATTGTTACTGTTGTCAGCTGCAAGTTGTGAAGAGAATACAAAAAGACTTACAGTCCCAACAGGAGTTTTCCCCACTGGCCCCAAAAATGTATGTAATGATTTTGTTGCCTAACTAACTACAAATGAAAGCAACAGTGTTAGCATGTTAGAAAATGGGCTGAAAAATTCCCAGACTCTGATTGGCTGATAGCTCTACTGACGTGGGTGTTTATCAAATAATAGAGCCCAGCTATTAAAAGTACCAATCCCAGCCAACCTTATCACCAATATCAGGGTGGCACTTAGAATTTTCACGTTTAGTCAGTTGTCATTTTTTTCTCTCTTACCAAGCGAGAAGGCTATGAAAAAATAAAAAAGTCTGCACAGTTGTAACAATTGTAATTTTGTCCTGTCATTCAGTTTAAATTGTCAGAACTCCCCCCACTTGAAAACAAAATATTGTTTTAAATTAATGGTTATGTGCTCCGCACTACTGAGCCAGATTTGCAGTGCCTTCTTCCTCAGCTTGAATATGGTCTTACCCCTGCCGATAGATCCATGCTGTACCATTTCTATGTTTATTAACAAGTCCCTCCCCCACACACACACACACAACCCTCTGGTCAGGATTCAAGTAGTAGTAGTACTGGGGATGGGAAAACAAAAAAGGAAGCTGTAGTACTCGAACTGGGTGAAAGAAGACATTTTTTCCCAGTGTTGCACACAGCAATTAGCAGACATGAATTTTCTGATCGTGCTCTCAGATGGGATTGCATTTTCATGTTTCCTTGTATTTCTTTCCGGCAGCAGGAGTGCAGGGTGAGCCACAACTGTTTCCGGTATGTCTGCTACTTCCAAAGGGCAGCCAGTGGATGTGCCAGGAGGGTGGATCAACCACACTGAAATGTCATGTGAGTATCTGGCAGCAGGAGTGGGGGTCAGGCAGCAACCATTCCTTGTATGGCTCAACTGATCCCTCCCACTCACAGGCTGAAATTAAACCCATCACTTTAATGTAAAACAATAAAATCTATTCCTCCAGTGGCTGTTCCAAGTTCCAACCACAGATCACTGATTGCCGTCATACTCTTTTGTCCCTCGCATTATCTGCACCAGCGATTATCCCTCCCGACGATATATGCCTGTGTTGAAGTGACTGCTGCTGAAGAAAGCACACTGCAGTCTTGACTGAATAAATAAACAAACAACAAAAACAGTAAAATGTGCGTGTGTGTGTGTGGGGGGGGTGTAACAATGACAACTGGCTTCAAAGTAAGCAATAATACTCAACAGAGTGGGTAGTATTGTGCTATACCGGACCACCCAGGGGTGTAATGAGGCCTGACACCACAGGCAGAGGGCCTTATAGCCCATGGAAGTTCTGGTATACCACAGTACTGCCCACCCTGGAAGATATTATTACACTTAGAAAATCGGCACTGAATAATATATGTTTTTAGAAACAAAATTTATGTTTAAGTGTTAAAATATAGAGCTCCTTTACGGATGAACTCCATCCTCAATTCCCTCCTATCCATATCCAGGTTGCGCCCTTTCAAAAAAAACTGTGGGACCACATCCTGGTTTTATCAAACTGTGACTGCCCGTAACACTGTTGTAACCCTCCAACTATTTCCCCTCCTGCACCTTAGTCCCATGACGATGCCCATTGGGCAGCTTTCTGGTCTCTACTATGTTTCCAGCTCTCCTTTGGTCCGTTTCCTGGGCCTATTTCATACTTTCTCCTCCATAGCTCTGTGGCTCCTGTCGCCAATATTTAATTTTACTCCTCTGACTTATTTTAACAATCTTGTTTACTCCCATGTCAATCAGCAATGCTTATCATATTGCATCGTTATTAGATAACGCTATATTGTATAATTTTCTGTCTACATATAATTAGTCATTGTTCATGTCATCTGTAACTCTTGCCTGCCTCACTTTGCACTGATGTGAAGCTTTTATAATAGCTCCTATTACATAATTTTTTCTCTTTGTGTAGTATTACTGTCATTGTTTATGATGTCTGTAATACATGCCTGTCGCATTTTGTACTGATGTGGAGCCTTGGAAAAAAAGAGTCCCTGACTTAAAGGGTTGTAATTCCTAGACTTCAATATATATATATAAATAAATAAAAGTATTTTTTTGTTTATTAATTTTGTAATAAAATAGTTCCTCCACTTGCATTAGAGTGTTGTGTTTTTATTTTGAGCTAGGGTCTTTTGTCCTACTGGAGTCTCTGCTATTGTGGCTTTGAAGCTGGTAGTCGTGGTTACCTACACACACACACACACACACACACACACACACACACACACACACACACGGTATACATTATGCACTCATTGACTGTATGTACTCATTGAAAGCTCAGTTGGTGGCCACTGACAGCCATGGTGGTGAGGGAGGGCTGTGTCCATCACCGGTTTGGGGTTGGGGTGGGGGAGTAGAGTGGTGAGGTAATATCTGCTTGGGTTGAGGGAGCAGGGAACCACTGGATGCCAGGGTAGGTCTCCATTCATTTTACAGGGGATCGGTGGGGGGGTTCCACTAGACAACCAGGAAATGTATGAATGTACAACACAGGGGATCAGGATGGGATGGTGTTACACTGGACACCAGGGATATTATTATGAGATTGGGTATGGGTATGGGAAGGAGAAGGAGAGACCACTGAACACCAGGGAAATCCCGATACATTTGTTATAGGGTGGCGATCAGCAAGCAGACACTAGACTCATCTAGCACTATCTGAGGATATATGTGTGGGCCGGGTACTAATTCACTAACTCTGGCAACAGCTAGGGTTGCACTGGATTAAGACCTGGGTTGGTATGGCAATATTTGCTCCTCACAAAGGGACCATGCAAACTGCACTTGGGAGGAACCAATACTAGAAATATTGGAGTGCGACAATATTTCCTGCCCCCAAAGGTGCATACATTTCCCTAGTGCACCCCTCCATGTTTTGCCCACTATGCCAGTGCAAAATATGCTTTTAAATATGGAACTTTGACACAAAACCCAGTTTTGGCAGGCAAAACTTATTTTGCACTGGGGCAATCTTTGGAATATCTGCCCCTAAATGTCCAAAACAAAGATGAAGTTAAAAATTTTTGTCTAGGTTCTCGACTTGTAAATGAAATTAAGATCAAAGTCACATCCTACCTTACATACACTTGCATTTCATGTTACCTCTTACCCATAGCCATCCATGGCAGCACAACCAAGAAAACAATGTTTTATAAACTGCTAACTTTTTTCAGTCCTAATTCTACACTAATACCTTGGGATGGGAATTCATTATGTAATTGTAAGCATATCCTTAGGAACTATTTATTGTCTAATAGTCAAAGCAAATGTTTTACTGGTTAGTACTGCATTTGATTATTCTTGATGTTTTGTATTGTATGTACCGTTTTCTTATTGTTTTGTCTTGTGTTGTTTTTCTTTAATATTGTATTTAATTAGTTGTATTGTTTATCTGTTCTAGTCACCCATGCAAACAGGTCTCTGCTCCCTGGACATTTACAAAGTATAAATAACCAAACCAAACCAATATTCCACATACACTGGGGACTCAGTCCATGAGTTGAGCTATCACATATGTGATTTAGCAGGCTGGCAAAACTGAAACTCTGGCATTTGAATAGGTACCCTTGCGGCATACCGAAGCTGAGGGTCCCAACATGTAGGAGCCTGGCATTGGTATCCCATAATTAGAGATGCCCGACATTTCTGCCCAACAGCAAAATGTTATTTCACTGGACGAAATTCTATGTTATGCACGAGAAACATAGTTTCGCCTGGCATAACCATTTGCTGATAGCAGGGAGAGGTGCTGGCCAAGCTACCCTGTAGTGTGGAGTGCTAATGCTCCTACTGCCCAGCCAGCAAGGCATCGGGGACAGGGTTCTGTTCCCTACACTGGGAACTTTTTAAAAAAAAGTTTTTACCCACCCCCGAGCCTAACACCCAACTCCGAGGTCCGCTCCCCCTCAGAGTTGAATATTTTAGTAAAGGGGGTGCGGGGTGGTGCAAAGCAAATCCCCATCAGGATTTTGAACTGCAGTCTCTCGACCTTAGCATAATGTAGCTCAGGTGACAGCATTTCCTTATTACATAGGTAATCCTCTGAATATGTATTCTACCCATTATGCATTAGTAAGGTTGTAACCTCATTTTACATAAAAGTGACTGGAAATTTACTAAGAATTCAATTTTATTAATGATGAATTAGCATATGAGGTGAGCAAACAGACAAATATTCTAGGAACTGACGTGACAGGTCCCACCGAGAAAGAAATAAACCTAAACTACTTTGTAACCAGTCATGCCATGGTAATAAAGGCCCGGCCTCATCAGATAATGCAAGAGTAAAGTATGGAAACATACAGTAGGGTCAACCATGTTTAAACTGCTCTTTTGAACTGGTAAATAAGTAATATCCTGTCTCACAACATTTAGGCAGCTGCCTCAAAACATTCAAGAAAAGATGGTCAAACTTCAGGGGAGGAATAAAAACAAAATTAAGATAAGCAAATAATTGCATTAGAAATGTTGTAATGACATATTATCTCTTCTTATTGGAAAGATTACAAGTTTTCCACTGATTTACCTTACTGCTACAAATATGGGTTTTCTCTATCCAATTTAAAACAGATAAATCCCCCAGACCAAACTGGATTCCCAGTATATGAGCAGGAGTGATATGTAGTCTGATGCCAACCACTTAATGTGTATTGGTAGGAATAGTCACACTCATAGCCCAATGCTTTCATTTGTTTGATTGTAAACCAAAAACTCTAGAAGTGTGCATAAAAGATTGTGTGTTGGTGCTTGTATATAGTCTTACAACTGTCCTAGTAGCTAACACTGTATATACTACCTGTGTAAATAATAATGTATATAATCATGCTGTAGCTACCCACATCCTGAATGTAGTATCACTTTTCACTCTGTACTCAGAACTATGTAAGTATTTGTTGTCCACCAGGACCTCCTTGTAAATGAACCTGCTCAATGGAGTTTTCCTGTCAATAAACTTGAAGCTGAACTTGATCCTGAAAAGGTGTCTATTGGTAAGTAGCGCTGGGAGCAAGGTGGCACCTGTTAGAGTGGAGTGAGGAGAGCTTGGTGCGGCGGGCAGCTCGTATTCATCACCAGTGATGCTATTTTGTTTAATATATGCTAAAATCCATGCCTAAAACAACATCTATATTGTGAGAAAAGTGTCAGCATCCCAGGAATTATAGTGCTAAATGGTAACAAGAGAGGCAGTTGGACAAGGAGAACAAACTGTGTTAGTTGCAGCATTGTGAGATTAATACACAGAAAAGGACACTGGAAATTTACTCAATGAAGATGTCAGCCTGAAGGTCTGTATTTAAAATCTGAAACTGCTTTACATAGATACATAGATACATAGACAGTGTCGGCAGATAAGGGCTTATGGCCCACCCAGTCTGCCCATTTGAGCTTGTAAATTCAGTTTGTTTTCCTAGAAGTCAGTTGCCCCTTACCCCTGACCTCCAGAATTCCTTTATGTCTATCCCATGCATTCTTAAAGCCCGTGATTGTTTCAGCCCCCACCACTTCCTCTGGCAGGGTGTTCCACTTGTCCACCACCCATTCTGTGAAGAAATTCTTCCTCATCTTTCCTCTGAATCGTCCTCCCTCCAACTTCATCCCATGCCCTCTAGTCCTGGAACATCTTTATCGCTTAGAAATAGTGTATTCCTGCACTCTGTTCCTCCCTGTGAGATACTTGTATGTCTCTATCATATCCCCTCTCTCCCTCCTCTCCTCCAGGGAGTACATGTTCAGTTCCTTCAACCTGTCTTCATAGGACTTGTGATGCAATCCATGCACCATCTTTGTTGCCCTCCTCTGAACCTTCTCTACCCGGTCTATGTCCTTCCATAGGTATGGTCTCCAGAACTGTACACTGTACTCCAGGTGGGGCCTCACTAGTGTATTGTATAGCGGAATTATGACCTCCCTTTTCCTGCTGGTGATGCCCCTGCCTATACATCCCAGCATCCTATTTGCTTTACCTGATGCCTTGTCACACTGTTTCCCTACCTTGAGGTCATCAGAGATGATAACCCCAAGATCCCTTTCCTGTTTGGTGCATACTATATCCTCACCCCCCAACTGATATATTGTGCCAGGGTTTTTGTGCCCCATATGCATTATCTTGCACTTCTTTGCATTGAATTTCAACTGCCAAACCACTGACCATTCTTCAGGTTTCTGCAGATCCCTTCTCATTCTGTCTACACCCTCCGGTGTGTCTACTCTGTTACAGAGCTTTGTGTCATCAGCGAACAGTGAAATTCTGCCTTCTAGGTCCTGTGCAATGTCACTGATGAAGATGTTGAATAGGACCGGCCCCAGCACTGATCCCTGTGGTACCCCACTGGTCACTCTTCCCTCTGTGGAGTGACAACCATTTACCACCACCCTCTGTGTCCTGCCACCCAACCAGTTACCTACCCACCACACTACTGTCCTGCCCACACCCATATTCCCCAGTTTGTGTAATAGTCTTCTATGTGGCACAGTGTCAAAGGCCTTGCTGAAGTCCAGATAGGCCATGTCCACTGCCCTTCCTGATCCACCTCCCTAGTCACCCAGTCAAAAAATTCAATGAGGTTGGTCTGACATGACCTCCCCTGTGAAACCATGCTGCCTTGGATCCTGTAGTCCATCGACAACCAGATGTTCCACCAATCTCTCCTTCAGTAGTGCTTCCATGATCTTCCCCACTACTGAGGGGTAGGCTGACTGGTCTGTAGTTCCTGCTTCCTCTTGTTCCCGCTTTGTATAAGGGGACTACATCTGCTGTCCTCCAGTCTTTGGTACCTCCCTGTTTCCAGTGATCGGCTAAACAGGATAGCCAGAGGTTCAGCCACCACCTCTCTTAGTTGTTTAAGGACCTGGGTGCACCCATCTGGCCCCATTGCTTTATCAACTCTTATTACTTCCAGTTCCTTCAGGACCTCTTTCATGTAAAGGGGCTTGTGTCCTTTCTGCACCATTCTCACCCCTTGTACTCCCTTCAGACCCATTACCCTCCTCTTCATCAGTAAAAACTGAGCAGAAATACCTGTTCAATATGTCAGCTTTACTGTTGTCATCCTTCACACAGCCCCCATCCTCCCCCTTCACTCTCACTGTCCCTCCCTTTGTCTTTCTTTTTTCACTTATGTACCTGTAAAAGGTTTTGTCCCCTCTACCCACTGATTTTGCAATGTGTTCTTCTGTCTGAGCTTTGGCTTCCCTTACTGACCTCTCTGCCACCCTTTGCTTCTCCTGGTACTTCTCCCTATCCCCTTCTGCCTGTGTCTTTTTGTATTGTCTGAATGCAATCTTTTTGGCTTTCACTTTCTTTGCTACCTCTTTGGAAAACCATAACAGTCTCCTCTTCCTTTTCCTTTTGCTAACCTGCTTAATGCATAATTCTGTTGTTCTTGTAATCCTCATTTTAAATACTGCCCACTGTTCCTTAACCCGATTTCTGTCCCATTCCTCTTAATGCCTCTTTCAAGTATCTCCCCATTTTCCCAAAGTCTGCCCCCCTAAAATCCAGGATACGTGTTTTTGTGTTGTTTGGTTCTGCTCGTTCTGTGATTTCAAACCACAATGACTGGTGGTCACTGTTCCCCAGGTGCTCCCCCACTGTTACCCCCATCACACTGTCCCTGTTTGTGAGCACAAGGTCCAGTATTGCCTTCTGCCAAGTTGGTTCCATGACCAGTTGCTTGAGCAAGACACCCTGAAGGGAGTCCAGGATAAATCTGCTCCTAGTTGATGCTGCTGCTGGGATGCTCCAGTCCACGTCTGGAATACTGAAGTCTCCAACCAGTACTACCTCACCCTTGTCTGCCATCCTTTGGATGGCAAGCATCAGCTCCCTATCTGTTTCTTCCTCCTGGGCTGGTGGTCTATAGACCACACATGTGCGGATGGCTGTTCATTAGAAACAAGGAAAAAGAGGGAAAAAGACTTATCATCTTACCTGTTAAGAGGGGACATCTGAGTGTGTGTAATGGCACTCTGTTTCCCTGTACTCTCTCACGCTGGAAGTAGGAGGTTTAGCAAAATTGTTTTTGGAAGTTGCCCTGGTCATTGCTGTAAATTGATGAAACTTGGAATGACAGGGCTGATTAAAGTTGCAAAATGGCTCCTGACGTAAATAAAAGTGACTCGGTACTTGTAAATTATAAAGAAAACCCCCTCAATTTGACAAAGTGCTAATGAAAGCATTTTTATGCAACCGATTGAATTAAACGCATCTGAACCTGTTTGGAAAACGCAAGTGTGGGATTAATTGTGGTTATTGCCAGGAGTGCCTAGGCTGTGGTGATCTATTTAAAGTTTTGAATATAGCGGAGAGATCATGAAGCAACCTAAGACTGAAAAATAAAAGGTCTCAGCAATTTTGGCTAACCTGCAATGTTCTGGTGCGATGGTTTTAGTGTTGACAAAAATATTCATATATGTTAACGAAAGTAGTATATTTGTATAAGAAACATAAACATCCATTAAGAGCTCTGTAAGATGGTACAGCAGGGACTGCATGAGCAAATAAAAAAACTGCACAAGTAAATATAAATTGTGTAACATTGTACAGTACATGACAATTCGCTCCCGTGATTTCATACTGTGAAAAATCATTCCCAACTATATACGCTCCCATGGCAACTCATTCCTATGACATTATCTACCTATGACAATTCGCTCCCGCTCCCTCATCCTAGCGGTAACATACCACATTCCTTTAGAAGGCAACATCTATGAGCCAATTCTATCTCCTAATATAGTTACCGCCCACAAAGTAATTGCAGCTAGCATCCTGGGTAACCATAGGTTTAAAAGAGGATACAGCTTTCCCCCCGTATTGACTACATCAATTTTCACAATGACAGGCCGCTTCATAGTGTCACAGCGAGAGAAAAAGAAATTTGTGGATGATTTAAATTATATCTATACGTTCCACAAACCCGGACACATGAACAAGGTGATTTGGCAGTGCGAGCTCACTGTACGCAAGGCAAAGCTTTGCAATGCATGAATCCATAGTAAAAGCTACGAGGACCCTACCATTATGCATCATTTTTCTATTCATTCACATGCACCTGATGCCTGTGTGGTGGAAAGAGTGGAAGCAATACATGCTGCAAAACAGAGAGTTGCTGCCACACAAGATAGCACTGCACAGGTGCTTCTGCATTCAAAATCCGACATATCACTTGCTTCCCAAGGGAAAATTAGTGACAAAAACCTCAAACGGACTATACACCGGGTGAGAGTTCATGGTGCACCTCCCAACCCAAAAGACTTACTGGAATTACAAATCCCTGAATCATACTGCATGTATAAACCATCTGAATGTGGTGATACAGTATCTTTCTTATTGTACGACAGTGGCCCTGGGCACAGTAGAATCTTAGTGTTTGGAACGCATACAAATTGAACATTCTTGGAGCGATGCACGCATTGGTATGCAGACGACACATTCAGTGCCCCCCCCACTGTTCACACAGTTATATGTTATAATGGGGGAACACTTTGGAAATGTGCAACCAGCTGTTTATGCATTGCTGACAGGTAAAACAAGAGACTGTTATGAACGTCTACTGTCTGGATTGAAAGCTCTATGTCCTAACTTGAACCCTGTTCTGGCCATGACTGACTTCAAGAAAGCTACTATAAATGCATTCCGTACAGTATTTCCTCAATCAGAGCAACTTGGTTGTTTCTTCCATTTCACTCAGTGCATCTATCGAAAAATTCAAAGTGAAGGGCTAGCAGTTAAATATGCCCAGGACCCTGAATTTGCTTTAAAATGTAAATATCTGCCAGCGCTGGCTTTCTACCCCCCCCGAACAAGTCATTGCTAGATTTGAGGAAATATCAGATGAAGCTGCACAAATTTTTCCAGAAGAATTACAGCCTCTAGTGGACTATTTTGAGGACACTTGGGTGGGCAGGAGAAACAGAAGAGGGAATGGAAGAAGACAACCACAGTATGCAATTAAACTGTGGAATCATTCAGCCAGTGTGTCCAATGGAAGAGCAAAAACAAATAATTTAGTGGAGGCCTTTCACCGTGGGATGCAGAGTGTGCTTTGTATGTTGCACCACACGGTGTGGAAATTTATAGATGGCCTCAGGGGGATAAAACGTAAAAGGGATTCTGAAGTGGAGCAGATTATAGCTGGTAACCCACCAAATGCATCATGGAGGGTATACCGTGATAACGTTGCACGTCTTGCCTGCATTTTAGAGAAGTGTGCAGACCGCATGACTGAGGAGTTTCTCCATGGAGTTGCTCACAGCTTTGACTACTAAGAGAGTAAATAAATGATTTTAAGAATTTCCAATGAAGTATTGCTTTTAAACTGCTTTTACACTTACATGCCCGCTGTACAGAACAGATCTGAACTACACACACACTATCAGAAGCTGGTAACCATGGCAACTGATGTAATACGCTGGAAACCACAGCTCCAGACTCGATGTGAGACGTCAGACGTCATAAGTCAGACACTGGAAACATGGCAACCATGAGCATTTAATCATACTGGTAAGCGCTATTGTGTGCTATTCAATGCTTCCCAAATTTGTCAGAATTGCCTGTGATGCCAGTTTAATTTTAAATTTTGGTATTATACATTTTAGTAAGTCGCACTCGTCAGTCCGATCTCCTCAAGATACATAGATAGAGGAGAAACATCCGGCTCAATATCTGGGGGTTAGCCTGTGTCACAACAAGGGTCATCAATACATACATCAATCCGGGAGCGGAAGCGAATTGTCATAGGTGGATGGTGTCATAGGAAAGAATTGACGCGGGAGTGTATAGTCGGAAGCGAAATGACGTGGTATGAAATCACGGGAGCGAACTGTCATGTTCCCAGCATTGTAACATGGATGTTCTGTTTGAAGGGAAGAACTCACTCATATGAAAGCTCTGTAAGTCAATACTTAAGGGGACTACATGAGCAACAAAAGTGACTTTCAAAATAATGGTATTGAGATTTATTCAACTCATAAATGGCAGGATTGATTAAAGTTGCTGGAAATAGCTCCCGAACTCTATAAGATGGTACAGTGGGGACTACGTGGGCAAATAACCAACGATGTGAACCAATGGGCATGCAGCCTTACCGAGCTGTCAGTCAGTGGGCAGCGGGGTGGCAGGCGGGTAGGGTCCTGCCGCCTGCCGGCTGACTGGGGGGAGTGGGGTGGTAGGGCTCAGTGGGCAGGTGGGGAGGGGGTACCACTAGACCATCAGGGAAATTGGATGGGGGGGTTCTTTTATTACAACAGATGCCTGCGATCAGGCAGAAAGTAGGATATTGGACAGGGGAGTTCTTTTATACAACAGATGCCCGCAATCAGGCAGAAAGCAGTCCACTGGACCACCAGGGATATAGGATGGGGAATTTATTTTAAACATATGCCCACAATTGGGCTGCAGGGGGTGTCAGTCCCCGATGGCTGCTGCCTGGCAGGGCGCCAGGCACAAGTCATCGGGGATCGATGCACCTGCATGCAAATGGGATGCAAATGGGGCCATAATGACATGCAAATGGACCCATGTGCACCTTGCATAAATAATGGCCCCATTTGCATGTCACCTTTGGAATATTACGGGTGCTGTGAATGGCACAATGGCACTTGTGCTAGTGCATCTCTATGCTCCACTCTGGCCACTTGCGCTGGTGCAGTGCCCATGTGCAATGCACAATGGGGGTGGCCAGGGTGTGATATTCAAAGCTGCTGAGCCATGGCGCAGCTTCTTAGAGTATTGCTTAGTCCACACCCCTGCGCAGCCAAGCTGAGCTGCGCCCAATCTTGCGCCACAGCCTGGCGCAGTTTAAATATCTGGGCCAAAGATTTTTAGATCAAGATATAACAAATCAAGAGGTAGTAATGCTATTAGAGAATTAAAACCAGGGAAAACTCCAGTACTGGACAGGATAGGAATATATTTTTATAAAACTTTATTTAAAGATATTAGTCCTAGATTAGTTAAACTTTATAATGGGTTTCAGGGAAGACTTCCTTCTTCCTTTGATGAAGCCCTGATTATTGTTATTTCTAAGAAAGGTAACAATAAGACATTGTGTAGTTCTTATCATCCAATTTCACTTTTAATTGCAGACCATAAGATCTATGCAAAAATATTAGCAAATAGACTTGTAGAAATCTTGCTGAATCTGATTAAAAAGGATCAGACGGGCTTTGTCAAATGAAGAAGGGGTCATAATAATATTAGAAATGCATTACATTTTTTGTACAGTGCTAAAGAAGTAAATGCTGTGGTGGTGTCCCTGGATGCAGAGAAGGCCTTCGATAAGGTCAAATGGCAATATCTTTTTGAAATTCTTAGGCAAGCTAATGTGGGACCTAAATATATAGGATGGATTAAAGCCATATACTCGTCACCAAGGTCAAAAATTATGACAAATGGTATGACTTCCTCTGCATTTCCTCTTTTTAGAGGTTGATTATCTCCTTTATTTTTCACATTAATAATAGAACCTCTCGCTAATGTTATTATAAATATCATAAAGAAATAGAAGGATTCTGCTGTAAAGAATGCATATTCAAGATAATGCATATGGGGAACAAAAACCCTGGCACAATATATCAGTTGGGGGGTGAGGATATAGCATGCACCAAGCAGGAAAGGGATCTTGGGGTTATCATCTCTGATGACCTCAAGGTAGGGAAGCAGTGTGACAAGGCAGCAGGTAAAGCAAATAGGATGCTGGGATGTATAGGCAAGGGCATCACCAGTAGGAAAAGGGAGGTCATAATTCCGCTATACAATACACTAGTGAGGCCCCACCTGGAGTACAGTGTACAGTTCTGGAGACCTTACCTATGTAAGGACATAGACCTGGTAGAGAAGGTTCAGAGGAGGGCAACAAAGATGGTGCATGGATTGCATCACAAGTCCTATGAAGACAGGTTGAAGGAACTGACCATGTACTCCCTGGAGGAAAGGAGGGAGAGGAGGGATATGATAGAGACATACAAGTATCTCACAGAGGGGAACAGGGTGCAGGAATACACTATTTTTAAGCGAAAAAGATGTTCCAGGACTAGAGGGCATGGGATGAAGTTGAAGGGAGGACGATTCAGAGGAAGCATAAGGAAGAATTTCTTCACAGAACAGGTGGTGGACAAGTGGAACACCCTGCCAGAGGAAGTGGTGGGGGCTGAAACAATCATGGGATTTAAGAATGCATGGGATAGACATAAAGGAATTCTGGAGGTCAGGGGTAAGGGGGCAACAGACTTCTAGGACAACATAAACTGAACTTACAAGCTCAAATGGGCAGACTGGGTGGGACATAGGCCCTTATCTGCCAACACTGTCTATGTATCTATGTATCTATGAAGATGGAGTATTAAAACTGTCATTATTTGCAGATGATATGTTGCTCTATCTTAAAAACCCTGAACAGGAAATGACTGTCATAATGCAAATAATAAAGGAGAATGGCAAATATTCAGGATACTCAGTTAACTGGGAAAAATCAGAAGCATTATTTGTACAGCCAGAAAAAAGAAATATTGATATTACGAATTTCCCCATAACTGGTAAAAAGGGAGAGTTTGATATATTTGGGAATACACATAACTAAAACATGGAATACATTAATAAATATTAATTTAAGAACTCTGGTAGAGGAAGTGCAGAAGGGCCTACAAAAATGGAAAGCTCTTCCCTTAACTTTATTGGGACAAGTACAGTTTGTAAAGATGAAAGTACTGCCGAGATTGTTATATGTATTTCAAGCAATTCCATTAATGATACCGAACAGTATTTTAAAGAGATTGGATCAGATTATTGCTAAGTTTCTATGGAAAAGGGGTAAAGCTGGAATAAGTAAAAATAAATTGACTAAGGAATATTTTCAGCTGGGTCTTAAATTACCTAATTTTCAAAAATATCATTGGTCAGCAATGTTAGAACCTTTGAAAGAATTTTAGGATAAGGAGCCTCCTTTGAGGGTATTTTTTGAGTTTCAAAACCCTACTTCAACTAAACTTTTGCATATATTATCCATAAAAAGGAGTGAGAAACAAGGTAGTAATATTTTCCTTAGCCATACGATTAATGTTTGACATAAAGTCTTGAGTGTAATGGGGGGAGGTGGGTGGGAGAGATAAGATTTGTGGAACCACACCTTTGTACCAAATAAGTTCCATCAGTATTCTGATATACCAATATTAAAAAGTTGGAACAATAGGGGGTAGTGAATATCAGAGACCTCTGTGTGAGGGGGAGGGTTAAAATAATTTACCCAATAACAGGAAGAATATGGTATTCATAAGAATATGTTCTATTCATATTTACAGATCAGAAGTGTATTAACAGAAATAATTAGAAAGGGGAAATTGATGTTAGAAAATCATATGCTGGAAATTTTGATTGAGGCAAGAGATAGGAAGAAATTGATTTTGAAATTATATGCAACATTTAAAGGTAGTAGGAATTATTTGGATACTATATTAAAAAATAAGTTAGAGAGATTTGAATATTTCTATAACAGGTAAACAATGGGATAAAATATGCAATACTTGGAATAGTGCAATAAGTAATAGATTAAATCAGATACAATTTTATGTATTACATAGGATTTATTATCCACCTTATTTATTAAATAAAATTGAGACATCTATTTCTCCTTTGTGCAGTAGGGGATGTGGAGGAATGGCTAATGCAACTCATGCATTGGTACTGTGTCCATATATTCAAGATATCTGGAAAAGGGTGATTGAAATTATGAAAAGATCCTTGGACATAAATCTAAGGTTTAGAGCAGAAATCTGTTTATTAGAGGTTTTGGTATTTCAGTCTATTCCCCTAAATAGAAGAGCTGTGGTTCATATTGCATTTATGATGGTTAAAAGATGTATAACTAGGATGTGGAAGGATGCTGAAGTACCATCAATGCAATTATGGAGAAACCATTTCCTGGAAACTATGAACCTAGAAAGAGGATGCTATTATACCCAAAACCAATTAAAAAAGTATGATCAGAAATGGTTGTCAATACAAAAAGCGATAGAATTGGGTAAATTTTGAGAACCCTTTTCTTGAGAAGGAAGAGGTAATGGATAATAATACTGGAATTGGTTTAACATAAGGTAAAATTTGCTGGTAGTGGTATAGATATAGTAATATTAATTGAGACGTTTGATAAAACTGTTTTATACTGTATTGTATTAGTAGGTATAGCATGTGGATTATTGGTTCTTTGTAGTCAGTAGGTGTGGGAGAGGGTGGTAAGATTAGTAGGAATTGTTTTTGTATTATTATGCACAATGATGTCATATGTGCTGATTATATATTTATGAAAATTAATAAAAATATATTTAAAAAAAACAGAAAAGGTGTCTATCATGTCCCATATACCATCAAAACAATGAAGTTTCTACAACAAAAGTCATTACAGCAATAATTTCAACAGAATTTGAAATCGTCACTGTAATTGTCCACTGGCAAAATGTTGTTGCTTTTGCCACTGTTTCTCCCTCTTCAAACAAACTCCAACTCAGAGTTTGTTCTCTAAAAAGTTGGCAGGTGTGGGGGCATAGCCCCCGACATGGGAAG
The DNA here is from genome assembly GCA_016271365.2 of Neoceratodus forsteri. Classification (NCBI taxonomy): domain Eukaryota; kingdom Metazoa; phylum Chordata; order Ceratodontiformes; family Ceratodontidae; genus Neoceratodus; species Neoceratodus forsteri. The sequence goes on along the minus strand of CM028133.1, from coordinate 55,140,101 downwards.
TGTGGGGGACAGAGCCCCCTGCAAAAAAACAGTGTTTTCATGAGAGGCAAAGTTTCACCCATCGCTGTAAGGGATTTTGATAATTATGGTGCTGAAGTGACATGATGGAAGCATCTTGTCCAAATCCACCTGGCTGGGAGGAGTTAAGTTGCTGTACGCAGGAGCAGTGCAATACAAACTTTTTTCTAGAAAAGGTATACCACTGTTGTTTTGAAATTTTTTCTAAACATTTCCCGTACCTGCCTAAGTGCACAGCTTTTCAGGTCATCTTGTGAGGCTAGTTTTCTGCCCCCAGTCCTCTCCTGCTCTCTCTTTCTCTTCCAGAATCGGAGTAGATGGTGGTGTAGCTGTAGACCCAGAAAAGGAGGAAGAGAATTCCCCACTGGGTGTCAATGGGACAGACTGCGAGTAGTGGTGCTGATGCAGAGTTCAAGTCTATTTAAAGATGTCAGCCTGAACATGCTTCTGTAAATTGTTGCACCCATTGATTATTTGAAGAAAGTGTGTTCTTTTTTACTCCTCCCATGTGCTAATGCTGTGTCAGAGGCACCCACTATGTAAAATAAGGGGAGTGCAGTGTTACTTTATTTCTATTACTCTTTTTTTGGTTTTCATATACTGTAGGTCTTTGGTATTTTAGAACTGATTTTAGTATCCATTGCTGTATTTTAGTATCCGCTGCTGTATTAGGATAGCAGTGATATTAGGGTATGTTTTATCTTTTTAAATGTTGGTAGTCTGATAAACTTGTTTTTTTCTTTCAGTATGTTATTAATCATTCTCAATTGATGCTGAAAAGAGAAATTGTAGGTTCATCCTTAGATTTGAGTTAAGGGGCCAATTCATTATTAGTAGTAATTCAGGTGCACTGAGTCCCTGTGAAAGTCAGGAGCAAGTGAGTGAGTCTCAATAAAGCACAAGAGTGGTGTCTCGAACACAGAAGCACCATTTTTTCTCTGTAGAATGCACTGAGTTCATGCGGTCTGGTGCTTGGCATATATTTGAAGGCTTTACACACAAAGTCACAGTATCAAGTTGAGTTTTCTACTCGGCACTTTTTAAATTTTGGCCAGCTTTGCTTAAGTCGGGAGACCTGCATCCTGTTTTTTTTTATCACACAGGACATACATTTCCAAAAATGGAAATGGCTTAATCTCACCATCAGTAAGTGCTGTGTGAAGCTTATGTTTATTAAGTAGTGCAAGGAGAGCTTGGTGCTAATTTGGGGAAACTTCACATTTAGGCCCTTACCCTTTCGAAATAGTTGTAAGTGGGTATGGGAGTTTCTTTGGACTGTTATAGCCAGCTCTTTTACTTAAAGTAATACTGTACTTATTGTCACACCAGTTGACTGATCTGCTAATTATCATATTCTTTTTGTGACCCCCAACAGTGCTGTGTCTGGGATACAAGATGAGCTGTACAGCTGGAAGCTCTGCTGATAATTTGGGCATCTCGAAGATCCACGGGAGAATTTCACGAGGTTTTATGTAAAAAGCTTGGGAGCTAAATTAGATCTACAAAGAGAAGCTATATGCCAGGGAAACTGTGTGTGTGGCTCCAAGTGTTAAATAATTGAATTTTATCTGCATTGGTGATTTGGGGCAAGTACAGTGTGGGGAAAATTATGGTCTCTGTTCTGCTCTAGCGCTATATTCTCTGTCTGTGGGAAGGACAGTAAAATTATATATTGACCTAGAGCTGAGCTTTTTTTTAAGTCATACACATTTACTATAAGTTGTTTGCTACAGTTCTTATGTGTATTGCCTTCTACTGCCTTGTTTGGAATTTTTCATCTTAGCATAATTTAAATTGTATACTCCCAATTTGATGTAGCTATTTGAAAGCATGGCTGCTATGAGAAGGCATGCAGCCTTAGCTAAAATAACAGGGAATGTGGATCCTTTAAGCCAAACAGGGCCAAAAGATACCACTATTATTGATTTATCTTCTGAGAGAGCACATAAACAGGGGGAATTTACCATTCAAATCCCAAAAAGGTAGGAAGTAAAAGTGGGAAAAAGGCAGCAAAAGTAAAAAATGTAAAACTAAATGGTGCTAGCAAACTAATCAGCTCAAGTATGAACAAGAGCAAGAGGCTTAATAAAAAAACAAATATGAAAGGAGATAAAAACTTCTCCAAGAACCACTCACCCTCTACAAGGTCTAAGAGTCAACTAAAAATAAGTGACCTTTTCCTGAAAAAGAATGATCTAACTAACCCCTTAGAGGGACACACTGATCATGATCAAGAACTTAGTCTGGATCACACAGAGTTGACAAGATTATCCTCTACTGCAATGATTTTCAGCTCAGCCATTGATGAGGTTACTGACACTTTAATGGAAAGAACCCAAAGTTGTGATGGCAATGCCGGGACCTCAGAAACAGTTATTGATAAAAATCATGGGGGTTCTGTGAATATTGGTAAAGTGGAGGAGACTGTGGAGATTTACCTCCAGTCTAGTTATTATACATATGATTCATATTCACTGGTTTTCTCCCCGGAAGCCTATATATCTATATCTGCTAGAAAGAATTTGGGACAATCTGAACTACACACTAATACAAAAGAGATAACAGGGGAGCTTCAGACCCTTATCTCTGACTTAGGAAAAAAGCAGTTTATTGTGGGTTCTAAATCTCAGGACCCTGAGGAAGTATTACAAGGTATCCCTTCACTTTGAGTGAAGATATTAAACAGTTTATGAAAAATTCATATGCCACCCACATGATTATTCTTGATCAGATGGTTGGCATCCAAAATGAAATAGAAACTATCAAACAAAATCAAACCAGAAATGGCTTTAGATTGGAGGAGATCATGAAAAAATTGGACAAAATTGTCCCAGAATCCCCTGAATCTCTCTATATAGAATTGGATCAGTCTGAGCAACTAAGACCTGATTTTTCTCTGTTAATAATCCCTTCCACAGATGTTAAGACTAAACAGAAAATGGATAAAAAGAAAAAAGCTAGATCAAAAAATGCTGTGTTAAAAAGTCCAGATGTATAGCAACTGCAGACTTTACTATAAACATTTTTGGCCATCAATAGGCTAGAACTCCCTGTTAGACAGGAGGACAAGGAGTCTCTGCAGGATGTCAAAATAAGAGTTGAATCGATTATAATGGCAGCAGATGTAGTGGACATTGTAGCTACACATAAGTGGGAACAACCCCAAGCCACTATTAGACCCCAGACTCTGTCAATAGCCAAGGAGAATTATGTTCCCCTGGGTAATCTAACGAAGGCACTTAACGCGTTTGAGGAAGAACTTAAAGCCATTAGGGAAGACCTGACAAATGATAATAAGGCTCCTGTGAAACCCAAGGCTGAAAAGTCTTTGTTGAATTCCCAGGAAATTGACAGCCAGTCTGATAAGGCCCCCCAAAGAATAACTATTGATACCTGTGCCATATTATGTTTGTATGGCTTTAAGTGGGAGCCAGAGAACGCTGGGTCTATGAATACAAGAGTGTGCCAAATTTCAGAGCTGTAGATTGGAAGATGGCAGAGTTATGGGTGCCCAAACCCTGGAACCCCTACATGTCATGCATGGCTCCCCATCCCCTCCTTCCAGAAAAATCTAAACTGCGGATCCCTCTCTTGTCTCAAGTCCCATCTTTGAGCAAGTGACTGGTCTCCAATTGACATTAGTGATCACTCTCCAGTTGCCTGCTGGTGGTCAAATAACAATGTACACCCTCCCCTCATCCCCTCCTTCCAGAGAAAACTAAAATGTGACTCTTTCTCTCGTCTCATGTCCTACCTTTGGGCATGTATCTGGTCCCCAATTGACAGGGCAGTGAGTGCTGATGCAGCACTATCACACTTCATTGCCATTTTTAATGTTGCTTGTGACCATTATGTCCCCCTCACTGACACTTCACAAAAAGCTGAGACATCCCATGGATCAGTTAGGCCCTCCTTAATATGATGCAGCACTGTGACAATCTCTGGCATAGAGCCATCAACTCACATCTCCTGAGGGACAGGCAACTGTACAATGAAGCCAGAAATGTGAGCACATGGGCCATTCACCAGGCAAAGGCATCCTACTATAAATCATCCCTTACTTTCTCATGAGGCTCTGGCTGTGATTTGTTTGAAAAATATTAGAGAACTCAGTGAATAAATGTCTCCCCTCCCCCCACTCAACTATCCACTGGTGGGATCAGTACCCAAGAACCTCTGGCGATAGCAAACAACCTAAAAAACACGTACTCGGATCTCAGTACAGTCCTGCCTCCACATTTCTTTGACCCTTCCCTTGCTCACCCCTCTCCCCCGCCTAATATTCCCCCTTTTCATTTTCATACCATGGCACCCAATTGTACCAAAAAATACTTATCTAAATTTCTGACCAAATCCTGGTATAGTAATGACTCCCTGGACCTAAAACTCCTACGTCTTACTCTTGATTAAGTCATCCTCCCACTAACAAAAATTCTCAGTAAATCCCTCTGCCTTGGCCAATTCCCATCTCCCTGGAAACAAGTTGTTATAACCCCTATCCTAAAGAGTGGGGATAGAACCTCCCCCAATAACTATAGGCCCATATCCATCCTGTCCTCCCTCTCAAAGGCCTTAGAAAAAAATCATGCATTACCTATCATTGCATGACCTCCTCTGCCCTGAACAACATGGCTTCCATAGGGGCCATAGCACAAAAACTGCCCTTGTTGAATACATCTCATGAAAGTGGATAGTGAAGGGGATTACAGACCTGACTGGGGTGTGGAGGTACATGCTGAGACACTGAGGAGGAACTTCTGCAGCAGAGTCTGCAAACACTAATATTTTCATTTTAGCAGACATGCCACTGTTGCCTCTAAAAAGTTTTAAACGCTTGTGAGAAGGTTGCTGTGTGTAAGAATATACTATTTCTAGCATCAAACTTGCCATTTTTTTTCAGTTTTAAGTTTGTTTGTATTGTCATTCTGAGCCCTGAGATCACAAGTCACCTGACCAGGAAAAGTTGAAACTGTTGTTCCTCAGCATAGTCTTGAGAACTACAGTTTTCAAATACTGTGTTTATTTTGAACTTTAAAGGTACAATCTTACTGGGGCTTGCATAGAAAAGTGCCTTTTACAGTATAAACTGTTTTACTGCATTTAAAAATGTGATTTAAATCACAAGTGAATTTGTGACCCCATCTTTAACTTCTGGGTCTATTACAGTTAAAAGCAGCTTTTCTGTGAGCAGGGCAAGCGAGAGCAGGGCGCGCAGAGACACACGCAGCAGCCCGTGTTATGCATGTTAAGCATTGTAAAGCATTCTTCTGGGGCAAGATTTAAAGATCATATAAAATCAGTAAATTAGTAATCCTGTGTAGAGAAGATAGTTTGCGTGATAAACAGACTAAACACCACCGGATTATTTTCTGAGGTAAATTTTTGATCACAAACTTTAGTTGGCCTATTGTTTGGAAATTAAAATGGAGAAAAACATAATTTTTGAAGGTAAAGCAGGGAATCAGTGCATTGAATGTGATATGTACCTGTTTTCAGATATACCTATAATTGGTTTCCATTTCACCTGCTTAAAGTGTAAACAGAATGCAGAAATGAGTACTGAGCTATCTTTATTTAGCACAAAGTTAAAGGCCATAGAAATCAGCCGACAGAAATTAATAACGAAAATGGTTAATGAGGAATGTGACAACTCATCCTGTGAAAATGAGACAATGAATACAAAAGTAAACAACATTGCATTACAACAACAAATTGCCCAGCCATTAACCATAGCTATTCAACATAGCAATACATAAAAAAAAAGACCTAGAGATATGGACATTCAAGATAACCTAGACAATGAAAGGTATGAGGTCCAAACTAGAAGACCCCTAAAAAAAGAAAGGCAGGAAAGCTGAATGCTTTACTGTACCACTATTGAATAGTCCTGACCCACTGATTACACTAATAGATGGGGATATCATACCACAAACTGAATCAATTCAGATACAAGAAAATACATCAAACAAGGAATGTTCCAAAAAACAGAAAGTGACAATGGCACCCAAATCAGCAGACAAAGCACAAACGAACATAGGAACACACACTCCCGAAAACCCCTCTTCTAATAACGTTATGATTAATACAGAGATAACAGCTTCATTAGCTATACATCCATTATTGGGAAGCCAATCAGAACCAAATAACGAACAGGAATTACTAGCAATTGATGTGGAATCAAATCTAGATCAAAACCCACTGGAACAAATATTCATTCTAGGTGACTCAATAATAAAGTACAGAAATAGATACACAACAAGAGGAAATAAAGAAAATGCAACTAGTTGTAGTTACAGTGGGGCATTGATAAAAGACATAACTAAAGAAATTCCAGGGATACTGAAAAATGTGAGTGGGAAAAAAACTGTTGTACTACACATCGGAACAAATAACATCAGAAAGGAAGACGCACAAAAAATTATTTCTGATATGGAAAACGCTATTAAATGTATCCAAGAGCATGATGCAACTCCCATTATTTCTGAAATGTTACCAGTACCTAGGGCAAGCCACTATAGAACTAGAAATATTAAATCATTTAACAACTGGCTATGCAGGTGGTGTATAACAAATAATATCTTTTGCATTAAAACTTGGGAGAAATTTGAGAACAAAAATGAGGTATATGGTTATGATGGGTTACATCTAAGCAAACATGGTTCAAGACTGCTGGGGTGTAACATTTACAATGCAATTAATGTTTCAAAAAACTAATAGGAAGGGGGAACAGGGGATACCATTTTGAGAATAGATTAGAGATACAAAACCAACGAAATAAATACACAAGAAAGTAAGTAAACGTATATTGAAAACAGGTCTAAATTTTCTACTAACAAGTGCAATGATTCTACATGGTGCAAAAATGACCAAATTTCAATATATTTTAAATAATGAGGAAATAGATATAGCCACTGTAATTGAAACATGGTGGAACGATAACTTTGAGTGGTGTAACCATATATCAGGATATGCAACATATTTCAAAAATAGAAAGGATAAAAAAGGAGGAGGTGTGGCATTATTTGTTAAAGAAAACATAAAATCAAAACAAACCATGGATGTAATTAATAGTACATTAAGTGAAATTATATGGATAGAAATAGTATGTGACAATACTCCAAAACTACTGATTGGTCTATGTTACAGGCCACCTGACTCTAACTTTACAATAAACCAGGATATAATAAATAGTATAAATGATAAGTCAAATTATAACGAAATAATTCTAATGGGGGACTTTAACTTTCCAGGAATAAATTGGAATGAAAACATTGGTAGTAACAATATTGAAACTCTGTTTGTGGATACATGTACAACAAATGAATTGTACCAAGTAATAAATCAGTCCACCCGCAACAATAATATTTTGGATCTAGTATTGACAGACATGCCTGATAAAATAACTAATATAATGGTTAAACCTCCATTGCTATGTAGTGACCATATAATAATTACCTTTAATAACTCTACATGTTTTAAACCAGTTCTGGGTAAAACAGTAGTTAAAGATTATAACAGAGCAAATTTTGTTAAGATTAAACAGATTCTATCAGAGTGGAAATGGGACAACAACTTAAACTGCTGTAACGCATTCTGGAACAAAATCAAAAATAAAATTATAAACTTAGAAAATAAATATATAACAAATAGAACCTTGTACAATAAAAGAGGTAAAATTCCACCTTGGATGACCCCAACTATTACAAATTTAATTGAATAAAAACATAGACTGTATAGAGCAATGATAAGAGACAGTAGTGATTATAATATCTGGAATTACAAGATCTCACAAAAAAATGTAAATATAAAATTAGAATGGTGAAAAAAAATTTGAAACAAAGCTTGCATACATTAAAGACGGTGGAAACAGTTTTCATTCCTACATAAATAATAAAAAATCAAACTCTAGAAATATAGGTCCACTGATGATATAAACTAGTGAAATATCACTTCAAGATAGTACAGATGAATTCAACAAATACTTTTATTCAGTTTTCAGTACTAAAACATATCCATCAAAAATCAATAAAATTCCAAAAGATACTTTAAATGAGATAACTAAAAAAGAGATTATGGACAACCTAAACAAACTAAACACAAATAAATCACCTGGTCCAGACAAGTTACATCCTAGGTTATTGAAGGAAATTAAAGAATGGATAATTAACCCACTACATAAACGTTTTAACATGTCACTAAATACAGGGCATGTCCCAATGAACTGGAAAACTGCAATTGTCACACCTATTTTTAAAAAGGGAAATCGATCACAAATTTAAAATTATAGACCCATTAGTTTAACAAGTATAGTAGGTAAAATGTTTGAAAGAATATTAAAAACTAGGATTGAAAGTTACCTTAAAGTAAAAGGATTAGAAGACAAATCCCAACATGGTTTTCGAAAAAACAGATCCTGTCTAACTAGTAACATGTTTTTTTTATAAATACATAAGTAAATATACTGTATAGAAGATAATAAAGCTATAGACGTAATTTATCTTGACCTATGTAAAGCATTTGATAAAGTGCCACACGGACTACTAATAGATAAAATGGACAAACTTGGTATTGACAATTGGATCACAAATTGGGTAACTGATTGGCTAAAAAATCGTACTCAATGTGTTCAGTATAAAAGGTCATGTATCAGGCATGAGATTGGTGATGAGGGTGCCTCTAGGGATCGGTCTTGGACTGATTCTGTCTAACATATTTATATCAGATATGACATCAAATTTAAATAGTTTAGCCATAAAATTTGCTGATGACACTAAACTAACAGCCCAGGTAGATACTAAGGAAGATTACCAAGAACTCGTGAAATGACTTAAAAAATAGAATTATGGGCTGTAAAAAACCAAAAGACATTCAGCAATGAGAAATGCGTTGTTATGCATTTCAGAAAAAATAACTTGCATCATGGTTACACATTAAAAGGACAAATAATAAGACCTGTAAATCAACAAAATGACTTAGGTATTATAATAGACTCGGATCTAACATTTCATGCACATTACAATAACATCATTACTAAAACAAACAGGCTAATAGGATACATAAAAGGAAGCTTTACATCCAGAAATAGAAAATGCATTATTCCACTCTATATGACCTATCTGAGGCCTCATTTGGATTACTGCCCCCCTTGTGGAATCCATACCTGAGAAGGGATGTAAATAGAATGGAGGGGGTGCAGCGGAGGGTTACCAAAATGGTGGAAGACATATCAACCATGAGCTATGATCAAAGATTGGATGAATTAAAAATGTATTTCCTGGAGCAGAGAAGAATAAGAGGAGATGTAATTTATGCATAAATTATGTGGGGAGGAAGAGTTACTAACAATATTAAATCTGTCTTATAATAAACATACTTGTAATTTAAGAAGCCACAGATATCAATTATCTCTAACATACCCAAAAATAATAAAAGGAGATCCTTTTTTACCTAGAGAATAATAACCTTGTGGAACTCATTACCTAATTCTTTGTTTAATAACAGAGATCACAAAATCTTTAAGCATAAACTCGATTCAATCCTGTTAAAATAAACTTGGAAACTACCAGCTTGGCTGGAGACATACCAAAATGGGCCTCGGCTTTCTGTATGTCTGTACCTCCTAGTATAATTATTTGCTGACCTTTCCTGATCAGCTTTGGTATCTCTACCCCAAGAGGAGAACGGAAAGCAGAACAACTCAATGGGGAGAGGACAGGCCTCTAGATATTTCTTCTAGATAAGTGGAATTCATAGCGTTGGTGAAGCCACATCTTTGTGAGGTGAAAAGCTCAGTAAAGCCTCTGGGGGTCCTTAGGGCCTGGCCTAGTCCTGCTCCTTCCTTTTGCTCTGCTCCCAGCTTTCTAGGTCTATGATATCCTGATTTTTTGATGACTATCTGTGAATCGCTCATTTTCTCAATCCTCTGGTTCACCAGACAATAGTGTTCAATGTCCCTGACTTTGGAACTTGTTTTTGTGGTGAGGGGCCTAAGGCCTTGTAGAAATGGTGACTTTTAACTCATCTTTTTAGCCTTGTAAATCCACTATATTCAACATATTCTATGTATATTGTTTATAGTTTTTTTGTTAAATCAAATTTCATTTTGTCACCAGAGCTCAGGATTTGGGACTTAGACCTGACAATTTTATTTTGGTTTCTGGTTTCTATTTGTTTTTACATATAATAGAGAGACTGGTTTCTATTTGTTTTTGCATATAATAGAGAGAGAATTAGAAAAGAAAGTGTAGGAAAGCACAGGAAAATAGATAGATTCGTACTTTACGAAATAAAACATTAAAAATCTTAAAAAGTGAACTGAGCAATTCAGGAAGAAAATATGAGGCTCCCAATAATGCTCCCTAGCCACATGGCTAGGTGAACTTAGTGCGTAGGCTCCAAGGTTGTGATTCATTCATCTCCCACTTCAGAGGGAGCAGCTGGAACAAAGCAAGAGGAAGTGCAAGCTCACTGCATTAAGTGGTAGCAAGTGCATAGAATTTCAGAACACTAGTCCTGTTAGAGCTTGGCCATTTGATTACAATTGTGTTTTTTTCCCTCACTTCTGCCACTTAGCCGCTCATGTGTAAACTGTTTTATCACTACACTGTGCTGAATATTTCCTTAACCCTGCTTGCTGCACTCTCTCTGTATCTTCTCTGGCCTCTGAAGTTGCTCCACTGATTATGCTGCTAATTATTTCCTGGTGTTGAGTCATATTACACATGTCCACAGTGTTAAATAATGCAGATTGTACTACAAGAACCGTGGACTGCTGAGGGCTCAACATAGCGCTAGAAATAGCTTTTTAATGGAAAAAGTAAGTAATCCCAGTTCTTGAAATCTTGCTAATTCCATTTTGTCTGGTATAAATTTTAGCAATTGAGTCTGCATTCTTAGACTTTTTAAACTTATATATTCTGGAATATTGGAGAGTATAAAATCACTGTTTTAAGGGGGCATATGTTCATAGTTATACGGGGTTATAAAATTAAGAGCAGTGCTTTCATCACCCTATTGGCTTGTGTTTTTCTGTTTTTTGCCCCCCTTTTAGTTACATTTTAAGCTGCCCAACTGGATATAAAGAAGTGGAGGAGGTTGAGGAGGATTCACTTTGGGGATGTTATATTGAGAAAGCAAGGACAGATCTTTAACTTTGATAATACTGATGATACTAACTCCTGCAGAAATATTACTCGACAAATTAACGGTGCTTATCTTGGAGGAAGGCCGCTTGATCCAGGTGGAGGTAAAATTGGAAAGGTATTCCAACCCAAAGATAATTAAGATAATTGAGAACCGATATACCCTGACTGACCATTAATTTTACCATAAAAGAAGGTAAAAACAATCTTTTCAAGATTTTTAAAAACCTCAAGACTGTCAGGGGTTGGGTACCTTGTTGTTTTGCTGTCATTTTGAGCTCCTGTGTGTCGTATGGCCAGACGTTTTCCAATAAACCAGAAGAAAATGTAAAAATAAGGGGACAATATCTGGAGAACTAGACTGTGAATTGCCTCTTTGTTTAATTGCTCAATTGCTTACATGCTTAAGTGTTGAAACAGATGCAATTGTGTGTTTTATATTGTACAATTGCATAGCTATCTAGCTATAAGGGAAGCCATTTCACTGGGCTAACAATTGGGTAATTAATTAATTGATCCCTTGGATAAACCAGCTAGCAATTTACAGGTTTAATACTTGTTTTGTTAACTGATTATTAGAGATCCACTGGAACCCAATAAATCTAATTTCTGAATTTAAAAACCTCACTAGTCTGGTTAACTCTCAATGTATCTGTTGGCATACATTGACTGCTTTGTCTTTTGCTAATCAGCTAATTTATACATTTCTTAAGAAAATGTTACAACATGCTTGTAGAAATGAGAAGCAGGACATTCTCCCTGAAGGAGAAAATATGATTGACATGGCTCATGACAACCTGAAACCCTTAGGTCACTAGGGTAATAAGAACCTTAGGAAAAGAAGAGGCTCACCCAGTCTTCCCTTTTCTCTCCACTGCTATAATCTACTCTCTCTATACCAGTTTCCATAGTTTGTACTATTGTTTTCGCTTGCTTACTTGGATGTAGGTAATCTCTTTAGAGCATGTAATATCTTATGCTGCCATGTGCTGCTTTCATTGTAAATTTCTGCTACGTTTTGTACTCAAACTGTTTGGTTTCATTGCTACCTGCTCCTCACCCATTATGGACTGTACAATGTTCTAATCTTTCTCATATGTTATTTTATCTTTATGTATTATATTCCACTGTTAACTGTACCTTTTATTATGTAATGTTTTGCACTGATGTAATGTATTTGTCTAACTATCTGTTGTACTGTCCTGGGTTGTGCCTGAAAATAGTCATTCTATGGATAGTGCACCTACCCGGTTAACAAAAACTAAATACATAAATAAATAAGGGAACAAAAAACTCTGCCTTTGGAAGTGCTGAACAAAAATAGCTCAATCCTACAAAACTCAGGTTTAATTAAGCTAGTTAATAATGAAGTATGTAGAAAAGTTGAAAACATCAAAGAACCTACTCAAACTAATAATAGGACTGAGCAGAAAATAAGGGATTTTAACAAAATGAAACAGGTTTTGAACAGTTCATACTTCTCAGGTACAACTCATAACATTCAAGTGTATAACTTTGTTGGGGAGGATGATGATGAAGTAAATCCCAATGAGAATACTTGACCAGCAGAGAATGAGACCCTATGTATGAGTCCAGAGGAAGTAAGTGTCTCTTTATTGGAGACGCTAACACGAACATGCATTAATGCATTATGAGATCCTCTGCTGGCCAATATAATGATTTGCAAAAATTAATATTGACAAAACAAGATATATCATTTATAAAAGGAGTATGTATTGAAAACAAAAAAAAGATTGATATTATATTTGAAAAATGAAACCAAAAAGATATGGCGACAGTGGAACAAGATGTAGTATTAAGCTAAGAGAAAAGGAATAGTAAGATCCCAACTTCTGAAGTCTGTGATACACAATTATGCTTAGAAGGGATAGATACCACTGTTTTTGTTATGTCACACTTCACAGCTATTGGAGCAGAAAATGATACAGAAACAGAGTCAGAACTGGTAATGCTCCCTAAAGGCTATGAAGACTCTGATAGTATAATAGAAGAACTAAAGGCAAGAAATCCTCAAATGTGAAAAAAAGGGATAACTCAAGAAAAAAAAGAGGAATGAAAGAACTAAAAAAAAACTTAAAAATTGAGCTCCATGGAAAAGATAACGGGACATATGAAGAGGCATTGAAAACAAATAAAGAACAAAAAGCAAGGAAACAGATTATAGGTAATAAGTTAAAGAGAAGAGAAAAAAAGCATGGTATAACAAGTAAAAAATTAAAATAAACCCAACAACAAGAAGTATCTCCAGAAATTAGGTTCTGGAATCATGGGAGTTAAGGAGAATGGGGAGAAAAGGAGAATGGCAAAAAATAAAACAACCCACGGCAGAAAAAAAAGTAAACAAAAACATAAAACTAATGAGGAAATAAATAGTCATATTGTTAGCACAGAAGACAAGGAAGAAAAGGGGAGATCGAAAAGGTTGGAAAGACTATTCAAAAGGTAGGAGAGCACAAGGCTAAATTGAAAGACATTCTGAAAAAAACTCTGGAAACTGATTTTGTGCTACAAATATTTAAAATCGCATTAATACCTGATGAGACTGAGACAAAATTAAATTCCCATTTAAAACAGCTATTGGAGACTTGCAAGGGAATGGAAGATATGACAGTGATATGAATAAAATGAGTGCTATAAGACCATTACCAGATGTAGACTTTTTTTTTGTTCTCTGATCAATATTATGTTCTGAAAGCAATTGAAAATTAAAAGGAAAAAATGAAAGAACAAGGTTTCAAGATGGATAGTGTAGTCAGTATAAATTCATATTTCCAGAATACTATTCAGAAAATAAGAACCAGTCTAGGAAGGGAGGTGAGTTTCCAATCTCAATTTATGGAATTGGAAATTTTCTGAATGAGACAAAACATAATTTGCATTTGAAAGTGGTGGATTTATTACAAAATCTGTTAAAAGACAATAAACTGCACAGGATGGTTAAGAAAGTTGAGAAATGGGAAAGAGATGGTCAGATAACGGTCTGGGTAAGAAATTAACTGGATTATGACTTTTTTCTATATAAATCCAAAAGATTGGTTAGCTTTGATATCAATTTGATTGGAGAGAATGAAGTGTCCAGAGATAAGTGGAGGGATGAAAATAATGACCAATGGCTGAATTTAATAAAAACTACAAACAGATTTCAAGTACTACCAGATATAGAAAATGATTGACAATTGGACAGAAATCTTGTAAGAGTTCCATGCTCCTCTGATACTTACAATTTCAATATCTCTTCATGGAATGTGCCCGGTCTAGGGGAGAGGTTGGCAGACCCTTCATTTGTGACTTATCTAAAGCTATTTAATATCGTATGCTTACAAGAAACATGGAGCAATAGAGAACTACATAATGATGGATTTAAAATGTTTCACAAGGGGGCAATAGGTGCAAGTAGGTTTGGCAGGCTTTCAGGATGGCTCACAACTTGTGGAAAAATAATGGAATGCTTAGAGCACAATGAAATCATAGTCAACTTAGATCATGTACTCCCGATTTTTATTAAAGCAAACAACAAGAAATGTATTATTATTATTGTTTACTTTCCTCCCGTTGGATCCAGATATGAAAGTAAAAATGACATAGGGAACCTAGTGTCCCTAATAGAAGAATGGAGCCTGAAAGAATATAATGCCGGCATTACAATTGTAGGAGACTTTAATGCTATGGTGGGACTCAGCATGAAGCCCACAAGAGAAATATGGGAGGCATGTGCAGCCCAGGATCCACATAACCTAAATATGGAAAGAAAATCTAAAGACACAAAAGGATGCGTGAGAGGAAAAATATTGGTAAGAGAATTGGAAGATAACAACTTTTTACTGATCAATGGGCATTCAAAAGAAGACTGTCAGGGAGCACTCACATATATGGGAGTAAGGGGAGCCTCCATAATAGACCACTGTTGGGTATCGCTAAATATAGTTAAGCTACTGTCAGACATCTCTTTGGGCAGGTGATCAGAAAATGAGCACAACCTATTAGTGATCAAATTTTGAGTAGGGTTAGGAGATAGGAATATAATAAAAGATGACCAGGGCATCATAAGGGTAAAGAAGGGGATACAATGGGATTTATTAGAGAACTATAAATCAATAAAACTTTTAATGACTACAGAGTTAGGAAAGAACTCCTGGACATGGTGTATTGTAAATCTCAAGAGTAATTCTTTGAGACTTATACAAAAGTCATGGAAAAGATCTAATTGATTATCATCAAAGTTTCCATCTTTAAAGAAAAGAGAGGGAGTAAGTGATATGACTGGGAGTGTACAAAACAAAACAAAAAGGAGAGATTAATAAGTATGCTAGATACACCCAAAGATGCCCTAGTAAGGTTAACAAACATATACCAAACAGATTAAGGAAAGATTATAAACAAGTATTGGAAATAAACACAATTTTAGGAAGACACTCTGTGAAAAGTTTGAGAAGGCTGCTTGGGCAAAAAATAATAAATGATATTGGTAAATGGTTGCAAGTGGATGGGATAATATCCCTTACACAGTAGAAAATCATATAGACCCCAATATGTGGGAAGGTCATTACAGAACCCTCTTTTGTATTCCAGAATTGGAAAAAGAGAACCAGTTAAACATTAACTGGACACCATTTAAAGAAAAAAACACGGAAGAAGAAATCAAATTAGCCATTGCCTCTGCAAAAAGACACAAGGCACCTGGGCTGGATGGATTCCCTGTAGATATTATTTTGGATGATCCAGGGTTATGGATTCCAGGTCTAAAGATCGTATTTAACACTATAATAGAAAGTGGTAGTATTCCCCTAACATGGAAAGAAAACATTATAGTGCCTTTATGCAAAAAAAGATGACAAGTCGAACCCTGGTAATTATAGGCCGATAAGCCTATTAGACACAACACAAAAATTATTTACTAAAATTCTTCACAGCAGATTGATGGCTTGGATCAATAGCACAAATTTTTTCAATGAAGGACAAGAGGGCTTTAAGCCAGAACATTCTACAATAGATCAGTGCATGGTATTATCTCATCTTTGCACAATTATATTTACATTAAAAAGTAAAAATGGAGCCGGCCCAGTGGCACAGCAGGTTGAGCCACTGGATGTCACACCTTGAGCCATGCTGGTGACCTGGGTTCAGGAACAGACTTGGAACACTGGGGGCTAGCAGGGGAAGTAGAGGATTGAGCATCCAGAGGACTGCTCTCCTCTCCTGGGGTGGGTGGGGGTCAAGCCTTACTCTGTAGTGGCCCCTGGTGGAGACCTGGGGCACTACCAAGTAGTGTCTCAGGAGGGACAAACCAGAAGAATGGAAACAGCTCTAATGGCCGCTGGATGATGGCTGCTGTTCTCTGCTACCACCAGAGTCCTCCAGGGAGCCATCTCTCAGGCTCAGCAGCACCCCAGACCTAATTGGAGTGCGCTGGTATGCCCACCCCATCCCTTCCCCCTTGGAAGAGGAGGAGGACCCACACAGTGCAAGGGTTATGCCGGGATACTTCAGGGTTGGCTGTGATGTGGGACTGAGGAGTGGCTTGAGAGGGGACAGCTGGGGTGAGTTGGAAACAAGGCAGCCCAAAGGAGTTGGGGTCATTGGGATGTGGGAGGGGAAAAAACATCACACACACAAAAAAAAAATATTTTGTGCATTTATTGATCTTAAAGCTGCTTTTAACAGGGTTGATAGGAAAAACTTGTGGGAAATATTTGAAAAATATGAATTGGATCCATTAATAATTAATTTGCTGAAAATACTATACAGATAATCACACTTCATTAAGGTATAACAAAGTGGGAGCTAACACTTCAAAGTTCCCATCTAACACTGGGTTAAGACAGGGATGCGTTTTGTCTCCTATATGGTTCAATATTTTTCTTAATAGTGTAATGGATGGGTTGAGTGGCCCTGTGCTGCACATGCCCAAATTAGGCTCCAGGTGGTGCCCCTACCTGGCATATGCAGATGATGTCATTTTAATGCAACAGGCTTTTTGGAAATTAAGAGGAGTCTTCAGAAATGCTATAAGGAATGCAATAGGGCTGCCTTAGAAATCAACTGTGAAAATTCTAAGTATGTGATATTCAATAGTTATCATCTGAAAGCTGGTAATGTACCTGTGTTAAACTGTAACAGTCATAAGATTGAGTATGTGGAGACATTTTGTTACTTGGGAATAGTGTTTACTTTTACTTTGAAATGGCAAGAACATATCTAAAGTACACATCAAAAAGTAAAGCGTTTAACCTCATCAATGGGGCATTTGCAGTATTCAATTGCTTATAAATACGTTGAACAGTCTGTTAAAGGTTCTCTTAGGGACTCCCTCTTCTCTCCCCCCCCCCCCGAGACCACTGTTCTCACTCTCCCCAGGTACTTGCTCCATAGAAACACTACAGCAGAACTATTATACTGTTTTAAGAACGTTGGTCGACTCTGTCATTAATTGCAAACCTCTGATTATCTTCTTCTATGTATTATCTGGAATTGCTGTGTATATTCCCCTTGCGGTACCACACCTGCATCGTCCTCCATTGTTTTATTTCACTGTCACGTGCCGACTACCCTCCCTGCGGAGAGGTGTCTTTGTAAATGAGTCTCTGACTCAAAGGTTGTAAATCAGTTCTATATATAAATAAATAAAAAAATAAAATAAAAAATGAATACTAAAATAAGGTCTCAGATTCTATATGGATCAGAAATATGCGGACAGGACAAAACTGATGTGCTGCAAACAAACATCAGCAAATTTTATAAAAGATTATTGGGGTTACCTCACAGTGCTGCATCTGTTTTGACCAGGCTTGAAATTGGGAAATTACCAATCAGGTACAACATTGAACAGAGACTATGCACCTATTGGATAAAAGTGTAGAACATGCACAGTGAGAGACTTCCCAAAATATGTTTGGAGAAAACATTATCTTACAATCAACTGGGATATATATGGTCTATATGCACTGCAGAAGATCATTAAACCATAAGGTCTTCTGCAGTGCATTGTTTTTTGTTGTTTTCTTAACTCTCTTTATCCTCTTGTGGCACGTCTTCCATCATCGTCCACCAACCTACCAGACTCAGGGTCTTTTGGGGGCTTGTAGCACCATGTGCACCCCGGCAGATCCCCAGAGCCAGTCTAGAGGTATTATCATTGGTGTACCCCCACCTTTTCCTCTGTTTTTCTCCTGAGGACCTACTCCTGGGACCCCCAGAAGTGGTAACGCATGTGCGTGGAGGTGCACATGCGTACCACAGCTCCAGATGGGGTCTCCTTCTCCCTCCCCCAAATGGCCTAATGCCAAAGGTCCTCAGAGAAGCGTTGCTTCTCTGGCCTCCACCAGAGGGTGGCCAAGCTCTGAGGTACCTGCTACCTCTATCCCCTAGGTAGAGGGCTGTCTGTCAGCTGCCAGCTCTAGTCCTCCCCCCCCCGGCTGACCTCCGACAATCCAGGCTTGTTCCCGAACCTGGGTTGCTAGCATGGCGTGAGGTGTGGCGTCCAGCACCTCAACCCTCTACGCCACCGGGCCGGCTTGCAGTGCATTGTTGAAAGTCATTTGATCACATCAAAGGATATTAAGCAAAAAATTAAAACCAGAGTCTGGGATATTCACATCCAAAATTAAATTAGTTGAAGGAAAAAAACTCAAACTAAGCAAATGGTTGGGGACAAACATGAAAAGAGAATTTGGGATAGAACAATATTTATATAAATTGAAGACTCCCCACTTGAGGAAAATCTACACCACATTTAGATTTGGCTACAATGATACTCAAACACTGAGAAGGTTCTATGGGAAAACAGATCTGACTCTATGCATTTGCAGAATGGGTGAAGATAATCCAGCACATCTGCTTTGCTCTGTCCTTTATATACTTAGGAGAGAACGTTGTTATTAGGAGATATACTCGCAACATTAGACATGGAACCAACATATCAAGTTAATTATGTTATAATCTTACGATGTTAAAATATTAGAGAAAGTAACAAGATTTGGTAGAATTATTGAAAGGAAAAAACTACATATCCATAAGGTAAATACTGACAAATGTTGCACAATATAAGAAGGTGATGCTTATTGATGATTGATAGTAGGAAAGCTGGGAGGGAGAAGTTAGGGACAGTCACAGAATGCTAGTTGGAGGAGCATGTTTTTGAGGTGGGTCGTGAAAGGACCTATTTTTGTTCCATAGATGATGGGCGTGGGGAGTTCATTGAGCCATTTAGGAGCCTGATATGGGAAAGCCCTTTGTCCAAGGGAGGTCCTACAGTGGGGGACAGCTGTGAGGGTCTTGTCAGCAGTTCTTGTGGTCTTTTTTACACCCCCCAGAGGTGTTGGATGCCACATAAACCCTGAGAGCGAAGCTCAAGGGGTTTATCTTGGCATCCAACCCTTGGGGGGTGCAAAATGTGAGTTTACACATCACCCCATATTTTATTTTATATAATTGCTGGGTTTAGTTTTTTCCACCTCAACAATTATATAAAATAAGCAGCATGTTTCCATGCAGGTGCAGCCACTGTCACACCGGGTTTGAGCTGGGTGAGCAGTCGGACACGGGTGTTGCAAAAGAAAAGCTAAGTTGGTTTGCCAAAATATAGTCTGGAATTGTTTGTGTTGGCATTTATTTTTTTCCTTAAAAAGGGTTATGCTTACTGCTAAATCAGAGCGGTCTGGCCTGTGGCGATGTGGAAGAGTGGTGTCTGTGGCTGGATATGCGCAGAATGAGGGGAAACGTGGCGCATGTTTGCCATAATAAACATTCATTTATTACATCAAATTACAGCATGGGTTTCCCATAGAAAAAATGAAGCCCATTAATCATATTTTTTAACAAATAGCATTGTATTTATGGGGAGGATTAATGAATGTATATTTCTTATGTACTAATTGTAATGACAATTGCAATTGTCAACCTTAAACTTTTGAATGAATGAAAAAATGAAACACCTCATACATCCACCAAGCCCTTGACTGTGGACTTTTGTCGGCTGTCTGTACATTGACCTCACCAAGGCCTTCAACATGGTAAATCATGCCTTGCTTCTTCAATATCTCCCTGCCCTTGGACCCTCCCAGAAAACTGTATCCTGGTTCACCAGCGGTCTCTCTGGCAGATCTTGATGGGTCAAAATTGGCTCCACCCTCTCCAACTGCTGCCCTGCACTATCTGGTGTCCCCCATGGCTCCATTCTGAGCCCCCTCCTCTTTAGCATGTTTCTGAATGCGCTACCAAAAGCTTGCTCAGGTAAACTCTTACATGCTAATGACACTGTCATTTTTGCCAGTCATCAGCACCCCCTACATCCTCCAAAGCTCACTCCAAAACAATTTCTCAGAAGCTGAAACCTTGTTTTAGAACCATAGGCTCATACTTAACCATAAAAAACCAAAGTCTATGATTTCTACCCACCACCAGAATTATCACTCTAGAGCAATCCTGCCCATTGTCAACTCAATAGGAGACACATAAGAACAGGTAAACACATTTAAATAACTGGGCATCATTTTACACACATCTCTGTCCTTTTCTAAACATACCCAGCTTCTGTCCACCTCACTAAACACCCAACTTGGACTCCTCTACTGCTTCAAGTATTACCTCCCCCTTGAAGCCCTCTGTGTGGCTGTGTCTTCCCCTGTACTCTCCACCTTGGACTACAGCATTGTCACTTATGTCTCTGTTGACCAGACAGCCTTAAGCCACCTCAAAATCACCCTAAAGAAAGCATGTCATCTCATCACATGGTGTAATAGACTAACCTATACCTGTGAATTCTATAGATAGTCCCAATTGCTTATCTTTGACTTGAGGCTGAAATACCATACCTGTCTCCTAGCGAAGAAAATCCATCTCAATCTTGCTCCCTCAGGGCTCACCCATCTTCTCCAAACTGCCCCTTTAACCAGAACCACAAGAACTGCTGACAAGACCCTCACAGCTGTCCCCCACTGTAGGACCTCTCTTGGACTAAGGGCTTTCCCGTATCAGGCCCCTAAATGGCTCAATGAACTACCCACGCCCACCATCTATGGAACAAAAATAGGTCCTTTCAAGACCCACCTCAAAAACATGCTCCTCCAATTAGCATTCTATGACTGTCCCTAACTTTCCCTCCCAGCTTTCCAACTTAAGCCCTTCTCATCTCAGTCCCCTCTGTGTCCCCAGTTATGTTTCTCTAAACCTGACTATTAAACAGCACCTAAACTAATGTTGGCCTAGCATATACTGCAGGGCTGCTCTGCCTACCTACCACTGATGATGGGCCTGTTTCAGCCCTAATGAGCTTGTATTTGTAATCACTGTATGACTATTTCCTATGTGCTTTAAGCTAACCCACTGTAACTTTCTTATGTATTCTATGTATGTATTTCCATCTATGTATCAATGACGAGGAACCTTTGCAAATGAATCTCTGACTCAAAGGAGTAGTTTTCAATTGTCGAAATAAATAAAATAAAAATAAATAAATAATGAAAATGTAATTTTCAGTTATTTTGAGATAATTTTACATTTTCTTATCCAAATTTCTCCATAATATCAGGATTTAGAAAAGCGATTAGAATGCATATATGCACCATGTTTTAAGTGTCAAGCTTCAAAGGGAGCTGAGTTATAGGTGGAAACATAGAAACACAGAAACATAGAATTTGACGGCAGATGAGGACTGCTTGGCCCACCTAGTCTGCCCATTTTCCTACCTAACAGATGAGCTGCAGATCCTAGTTAACCAACAGCTTACTTCCTCCTACCCACCACTAGGACTGCCTTATGTCTGTCCCATGCATTCTTGAATTCCCCACTGTTCTTGACTCCACAACTTCCTCAGGAGACTGCTCCATGCATCCACAACCTCTCTGTCAAAAATACTTCTCACATTACCTCTGAGCCATCCCCTCTATCTTCAAATTGTGCCCCTTGTTCTTGCACATCTCTTTTCTGAAAGATGCCACCCTCTTGGACTTTGTTGATTCCCCTGAGGTATTTGAAAGTTTCTATCATGTCCCCTCTCTCCCTCCTTTCCTCAAGGGTATACATATTAAGCTCCTTTAGTCTTTCTTCGTGTGTCTTCTGGTGCAGACCCTGCACCATTTTGGTTGCCCTCCTCTGGACAGCCTCCACTCTGTCTATGTCTTTGGAGATGGGGTCTCCAGAACTGCACACAGTACTCCAGATGGGGTCTCACCAACTGTCTGCACAGAGGGATAACAACTTCCTGTTTTCTACTATTGATGTCTCTCCCTATGCATCCAGTATCTTCTCACATTGCTTGCCCACCTTTATGTCATCTGATATAATTACCCCCAGGTCCCTTTCAATTTTTACTGTTGTCAGTATCTCACCCCCCATTGTGTACTCTTCCCCCGGGTTTTTGTTTCCCAGGTGCATTACCTTGCACTTCTTTGCATTGAATCTGAGCTGCCATACATTTGACCATTCCTCCAACCTTGTCAAGTCCCTTCTCATCCTTTCCACTCCATCTGGTGTATCAACCCTGTTGCAGATTTTGTGTCATCTGCAAAGAGACATACTTTTCCTTCCAGTTCCTCTGCAATGTCACTTATAAAGACATTAAAAAGGACCATTCCCAGTACTGAACCCTGCGATACCCCACTAGTAACCCTCCTTTCTTCACTGTGGACTCCATTTATTACTACCCTTTGCATCCTGTTGTCTAGCCAATTTTTTATCCAGGCTACCACCTTGGGATCTACTCCAAGGCTAGCTAACTTGTGTATTAAGCTTTTGTGTGGGGATTGCATCAAATGCCTTGCTAAAATCTAGGTATGCCATGTCCACAGCCCCTCCCTGGTCTACTACTTTGGTCACCCAGTCAAAGAAATCCATTAGATTCGTCTGACACGACCTTCCCAATGTGAATCCATGCTGCCTTGGGTCCTGTGCCCCACTGGCCTCTAGGTACTCAACAATTCTTTCCTTCAGAAGTGATTCCATCATTTTCCCTACCACTGAGGTCAAACTAACTGGTCTGTAGTTTCCTGCCTCTGTTCTGCTCTCACTTTTGTGAAGAGGAATCACATCCGCCCTCCTCCAGTCCTCAGGTTCCACCCCATCCTCCCATGATTTGTTAAAGAGAGTAGTCATGTGTCACTAGTTCTACCTTTAGTTCTTTTAAAATTCTTGGGTGAATCCCATCAGCCCCATTGCTTTGTCCACCTTCAATTTTATTAGTTCTTTCAGAACCCTTTCTTCTGTAAATGGACTGGTATCGATCCCCATCTTCAGAGTGTTTCTCTTGTTTAGTTTAGGTACCACCCCCTTCTCTTCCTTTGTGAATATTGAGCAGAAATATTCATTCAGTATCCCCGCTTTTTCACTGTCACCCTCTACCCACATTCCCTCCCCTTTATTAAGCCTCAGTATCCCTCATTTGGCCTTTCTTCACTCACTAATGTACCTATAAAAGGTCTTATCCACCTTTTTAACAGAGTTGACTATCCTTTCCCCGGTTTGGGCCTTTGCTATTCTGACTGCCTTCCCAGCCTCTTTCTGCTTTAACTGATAAATTTCTCTGTCCTGCTCCTTCTGTGTTTCCTTGTAGTTCCTGAATGCTATCCTTTTCTTCTTAACCTTCCCTGCCACCTCTTTTAAGAACCATAGCGTTTTTTTCCTTCATTGTGTTTTGTTGATTTGCTTTACACAAAGGCTTGTTGCCTCTGTGATGGCTGTTTTGATTACTCCTCATTGTTCCTCCACCCCTCCTTCTTGCCTGTTTGCTAGTGCTTTTCTGAGGCACTCTCTCATTTTCCCAAAGTCAGCCCTCCTAAAGTCCAATACTCTTGCTTTTGTATGGCTTGATTGTATGGCTGTGTTTATTGTGAACCACACTGTTTGGTGGTCACTTGTTCCCAGATGGCTACCCACTTCTAAATCTGAGATTCTTTCTCCATCCCCATTTGAGAGTACCAGGTCTAAGACTGCGCCCTTCTGAGTGGGTTCCAATACTAGCTGTCTGAGGCATGCCCCCTTTAGGGCATCGAGAATGAACCTGCTCTTGGATGTGGCTGCAGCAAAGGTGATCCAGTTAACATCTGGCATATTCAGGTCCCCCATCAACAATATCTCCCCTTTTTCTGCCATTCTAAGGAAGCCTTCTATCATTTCCTTGTCCATTCCCTCCTCCTGAGATGGAGGTCTGTATGCAACCCCCATGCGGATTGTAGTGCCATTTCCTGTCTCCAGGGTGACCCAGAGTGTCTCATCTACTCCCTGTTTACTCTTTAGTTCTGTTGCTTTGATCCCTTGCTTTACATAGAGAGCTACTCCTCCTCCTCTTTTACCCTCCCTGTCCCTCCTGTAGATTGTGTATCCTGGTATGTTGACATCCCAGTCATGGTTCTCTGTGTACCATGTTTCTGTGACTGCCACAATATCCAGGCAACCCTCTTCCATCAAGGCCACTAGTTCAGGGAGCTTGTTACACAGACTATGGGCATTGGTACTCATCACCCTCCACTTTTTGATGGCCTTGCCCCTTTTAGCCCAATTCCTGTCCTTGCTGCCTTTGCCTTTTTTTACATTTACCTCTGTCCTGCTCCCTTATGACTTCTCTACCTTGGTGTGTGCCTCACTAATTACCGTGTGTTGTGTGGGGGGCTGGGATTTCCCTGCTCCTTTTCAGTGCCTCCCCCCTTGGCTAGTTTAAATGCTTGCCAATGAAGCATTTAAACCTCTCACCTAGGATCCTGGTCCCCCCGGACAGGTGCAGACCATCGCACCAGTATAGGTCTGCATCCCTCCAGGTGGCTCCCCAGTCTCCAATGAAGCCAAAACCCTGAGCTCCACACCAGTTTTTCAACCATTCATTGAATTCCCTGGTGATGAGTACCCTAGCATCACCCTTGCCATAGACAGGCAGCACCTCCAAGAAGGTTACTGAATGCGCTACTTGTCTAAGGCCCATCCCCAACTCTACAAACTCCTCTTGCACTGCTCTAATCCCATTCCTAGCCAGGTCATTTGTCCCTAGGTGGACAATGATATCCAGCTCCCTCCCTCGTGCAGCTGCTCCCACAATCCTGATGATTCGCTTCCTGTCCCTCCAAGCCATGCTGCCAGGCAGGCACCTTACCTCTCTCTCCCCTTCCTCCCCCATTTCTACCCCCCAGTGATTGAGTCCCCCACCGGGAGTTGTTTCCTTCTCCTGTGGGGTCTCATGCCAACCTCCTGTGGGTCTCCTTTGTGAAGGTTCCCAGCATCCTCCTTGGTCTCCACTGCAGGTGCCTCCATAGAAGAGCCACTATCCACCGGAGTGGTGAATGAATTGTGGAGAGGTACAGCTGGAGGGATGCAACTCTATTCCACCACCCTCTCCCTCCCTGAGCCCACCCTGGTCCAGCCTCTCCTCTTTCTTGGCAACATTTGGATTTCTGTAATTTTAGTATACTTTTGATAGTGTTCATTAAAATGTTACAAAAATTAACAGGTATACAGGTTATCACTATGTTTGTACATGCACATAGTTTCAGATTTCTAGCCTTAAATGGGACTGAGTTATAGCCTGCCAAACATGTTGCCAAAATTTAAGTTTCAGTTAGTTCCCTCTAATTTTAAAACTACATATCCAAATTTAACCAGAGTGGAAACATTTAAACTACTATGCCACATAGTCATTTCTGAAGAAGTTCATATTTTCAGCTTTAAATGGGACTGAATTAAAAGTAGTCAAACTTTCACAACACTTAAAAATGTAATTTTGCAAGAATGTAAACTACAAATTTATAAACCCCTGAAACTTTAAAACTAGAAAATGCAATACTATTAAATGTGGCAGGATCTTAAACCTTACAAGAAAATTGTATATACCAATTTTATTAATTGCTTGCTGCGAGAAATTGCAAAATAACGTGTACTTAAACTTAAATCCCATAAGTCTTTGTGAAAATTGTAGAATTTCACGAAAAATTCCATAAAACTGGCATTTTCTAATTTCACTCAGCCTTATCTGGGTGATTCTAATTAAAGGATATGGGTATAAGAGGCAGGTAGTGCAGGGGCCACCAGGTTCTGGAGTTAGATGCACAGTTTCACCGAGAGATGGACAGCTGTGCTGCATAGCACAACAGTGGTAGACCCCCAGGTTGGAGCAAGAAAGCACAGACCAGCGACAATTCCAACCTGAATGCAGGATATTTTAGGATCACATCCAGTAAATGTATGATCCAGGGAGCTGGTGTACAGCATGCAAGTCTAGGACTTAGAGGTCCTCAAAAAGATGTAGTTGGGGAAGACAACATCTTTGGCAGAAGGAAGAAAGAATTCTGGCTATTCCAACGGGGTACGTCAATAGGAAAAGGAGTAGGTGACTCCCGTTTTTTATTGAGTTTGTCACTGTAAAGAACAAAGAGGATATCAATGGGATCAGTGGTTCTAATGAGTCATGCCCAAAGAGAAGGAGTGGGATTAGTCACCCAAAGAGGAACAGCAGGACTGCAAAAAGCTCAGCCCAGCTCATCAAATGAAGCAATGATATGTGCATTGTCAATGATAAATTCCACAAACCAAAATTCAGGATGCTTCATCTACAGTATATGCTATCATTAATATGTGAGAAAAAGAAAATGCTACTAATCATTTTTTTTTCTTCTGCAAAATTAAAACTGCTTGACCAATGTCCTGATACAATGGCGACACATGTTTGGTGGTAAGCACAGGTTTCTGGAAGTCAGCCAGGAAGGGAGAGGATCAAGCGTCTGAAGGACAGCTCTCCCCTCTCGGGGAGGGTGGCTTGGCAGTTCTGCTGAATGACTGCCCCCAAGGGGAGGCCTGAGGGTAGAATGGGTCAGGGATGGCAATGAAGGGAGGGAGGGTGCTGCAGGACTCTGCAGTTTGTGCATGCTTCCACATGTGCACGCTGACATGTCACACCTCAGCAATGGAGTGGGGGTGAGAAAATGGTAGAAAAACACCCTAGGTGGCAGGATGACAATTGACCACCCTGAAGGCTCTGCACAAGTGGATGGGCACAACCACAGTCCTGTGGCAGAGGACAACAGTCAAGATAAGCCCTGGAGGAGCCATTTTGACGGGGCTCGGGGGGGGCAATTGAATGGGAGCCATCGAGGGAGAACCAGGAGATACAGTAAATAGAATATAGAAAAAAAAATAAACATATTTTCCTGAATTACTCTCACGGGAATAGAGCAGGTCTATGCAGGCTCAGTCAGTTCTTTCACTGCCCCCTGAAGGCATTTACAAAGTCATTTCAATAACATTTTAAAATCACAATTTAAAAGGCTTATTGGTTGCCAATTTCTCAGATTAGATTTATCCCCTCTCTTAAAAAAGGAAAATTGTAAGTGCTTGTCCAAAGGAAAAGATGACACTTTTACCACCGATATGTGCAGGAATATAATCATAAGGGAATACACCAAAATATCTAAAAACTAAATTATAGAATTAATTTGTGTTCTCATCCAAGCCTAGAGAGAAGCCACCATTTAAGCCAGTTATAATGCCACCAATCTCCTCATTAGATACACTGTAGGAGCACCAAGAGATATTTGTAAACCGGTGGACAATGTGGGGACAGAAGCTCTGAGGAAGACATAGGCCCATTTCTGCGTGACCTTCACTCCCAAAACTGTTAGTAATGAACTATTCCACTACACATTTCATACTAGATGTATCAATAACTAGGCCACCTGAATCCTTTTTAAGGAAGAAAGAACATTATGGTTAGGTACTGTTTTACAGGCTACAAAAGAATCACTAGAAGTCATTTTCTGTGCACAAAATGTTAATTTGGTTGCCAAAGAAGCACCCAGTAATATTGATATTTCAATATTTCCTGTTTCAAGATGTCAATATGAGACCCCTTTTTCTTCTGCAGAGTTTAGTAATACTTTATACAGCTGATCTAAGTGGGCCAAATATTTTAGGTAGATGTTTTGCTGTACAAGCCTCCCATATTTTGTAAAAATATCCTTCATGTCTGAATTCATAACTTACCGCCAACCACATACAAAGGACTGTTAGCCTGGCTTGTAGCAGGAGTTTTACCTTGATACTAATTTCAGGGAGGCCCAATAAGGAAATATTTACTCTCCAGCTATGTTTAGACATTACATAGATACATAGAATTTGTCATCAGATGAGGACTGCCTGGCCCATTTAGTCTACCCATTGTTTTACCTCTAACTTATGCTGCAGACTGTAGTTGATCTGTGTCATTCCTACACTGCCCTTTCTCTAATGCTCCCTTGTATGTCAGTATGCAGACCGAACAGCACCACCCCGATGGCGAAATCCCTCACAGTGACAATTTCGACAGGTTGTGAAATTATCGCTGTGAGGGACCCAAGGGCGAAATTTTGCCCTTTCACCATGTTTCACCCCCCCTTTTCAAATCAAATCAGACTCAGAGTTGATCATCTATAGAAGGGTGGCAGAGGGGGTGCAGCCCCCTGCATGTGGGGTTCAGGGGAGCACAGCCTCCCTGAGAGGACCACACCAATGTCGGACAGGCAACATTTTGCCTGTCGACATTGGGGAATCTCACTATGTTGAACCTCGACAACAGTGTTGTCAATTCAGCATAGGATAACCATGTGTGTCCCATGCATTTTTGAATTCCTCCACTGTTTTTGCCTCTACCACTCCTGCAGGGAGGCTGTTCCAAGCATCCGTCAGCCTCTCTGAAAAGAAATACTTCCTTACATTACGACTGATTCTTCCTCCTTCCAACTTCACCTCATGTCCCCTAGTTCTTATCCATCTTCTTTTCTGAACGATGATACCATCCTGTACCTTACTGATCCCTTTAATGTATTTATATGTCTCAATCATGTCTCCCCCCTTCGCATCTCTAAAGAATACATATTGAGGTCTTTCAGCTTCTCCTCATATGACTTCTGGTGCAGCCCCTGTATCATTTTTGTAGCCTTTCTTTGGGCTGCCTCCACTCTATGTCCTTGTTGAGATGCAGCCTACAGAACTGGACACTATACTCCAGATGAGGTCTGTATAGTGGCATTGTCACCTCCTTTTTACAGCTACATGGGCAGAGCCCTGCAGATGTTTTGCATGTACTAAAGGGCTGACGTCATGTTTTCCGTCTGTGGATCTGGCTGAAGCTGTAAATAGTCTCCTCCACATGACCCCCCTCCAAAAAATGCTTTCCGTCCTCAAATACATGCGCTTTCATGTTAGTCAATGGTTTCAGGGTGCTATTTTCTTTAATAATTGGGAGGTACAAGAACTGGAACATGAGTAGTGAGAGGGAGCATTAGTTGTTTACTTTTGGGTAAAATCCACCCCCAACCGAGCAGCTCCTAAAGATCCTCCCTTTTTTCTGGCTCCCACCCCGAGATGGCCTTGTTTTTTACAGTGGCACTTTGGTGCATGGGTGTAGCCAGGCATACTCCAAGTACTCCATGGTGTGCAATTGTATTTAAGGGGGGTAGCAAATAGGATCTGAATTTTCCATGAAAATTAACAAAGAAAATGCTGAACCTTTCTGTAATTTTATTCAAAGGAGTTGAAACTAGAAGGACTGGTCACTAATACTGTCTTTGCATCCCAAGGACAATACAACTTTACAGGCTCTGGGCTGGTATGTGGGTGTCTTAGGGAGCAATGCATGGCATTTGTATTTACCCATGCATGGCACCAACCACTGTCATGGAATACCAAAATTGTATTTATTGTGCCAAATGAGGCAACAAACATGGTCCTGGTGTACATTTGTATATTGTCTGGCTACACCGGGGGAATAGCAGTGAGTCCACTTGGTGTGCAGATCTGAAATCCCTGGCTACACCCCTGCTTTGGTGGAGCCTGCGGCAACACCCCAGCACAACAGCGAAAGCAATAATATGGAGAGAATAGCGAACATAAATTACTATTATCCCTGTAGCTTTTTTGCCAGTGGAGGAAAGGTGAAAAGCTCTGGCTTGTGACAAGCTGGCTGAGCAGCTGCTATGGCTCAGTGAGTATAGCCACAGGCAGTAGAGGGTGGTGTAGTGGTGACAGAGCAGGGGTTTGATTCCTGGCAAAGGTTTTTTTTTTTTGCATGTTTGTTCTTACTTTCCCTGAGTTTCCTCCCTTTCCCAAAGTATAGTGTCCTTCCCCGAGTTAAATAATTAAAGATGGGGAGGTTTGGGGGTGCAGCCCCCCATAACAGGGGGTGCAGGAGGCAGAGCCTCCAGTAAACATGTACTTTTAAAGTATTTTTTGCTGATGGTAGTGTTCACCGCTTTGTTGAGTGTTACCTCTGTTTTCACTGAGATGCCTGCATGGTTGTTTACTGCACTGTAGTATTCCCCGACATACTGTAGTGACCCCGTGCTCTGTTCATTGCATTTGTATTTATTCATGTAGACATTTGATAGTTAAATCATATGAGCACCAGGAACCACAAATTCGTCTATATCTGTTTGCCTAGCCATAGTAGGCAACCAGGAGGATATCTCCTTATATAATCTGACTGAATGTCATTTTTTTTCAGATCACAAAGAGAGAAGAATAACACTGCAAGATAGCACAACTGTAAATTAGTCT
The DNA here is from genome assembly GCA_016271365.2 of Neoceratodus forsteri. Taxonomy (NCBI): domain Eukaryota; kingdom Metazoa; phylum Chordata; order Ceratodontiformes; family Ceratodontidae; genus Neoceratodus; species Neoceratodus forsteri. The sequence continues at coordinate 55,109,418 of CM028133.1, read as the reverse complement.
ATGTCTACTTGTATAATCGTATTAGGAAAATGAAGAAATTATCCTATTAAATAATCCAGCTAAAATTGCAAGAACATAAACAGGACACCATGGGGGTTGAATATGTTTACCTATATCCCAGTCTAGTGTATTGTGTTATCTTTTCTGTTTCTCCCCTTTTCTGTCTCTCTCTCTCTCTTGTTACAGTAAAGAAAGATTAGACTTAATTACACTAACTGCAAAAGTGGGGACAGGCTGACAATCTGGACATTCCTTTTCTTGTTCTGCAGACTCTCCATTTAGTACATTCCAGTTTCTTGAGTCCATTTAGTAGATTGAAGCACTAACCAATGCATGTGTGAAGGGAAAGTCTGGTAAGAAGTCAGAAGTGGAGAGCTCACGATAGCAATGTGGTGATCAACTGCGTGATCTTGTTGCTCTGAAATATTTGTGTAACGCCATGCCTTATTTGCAGTGTGTTCCTGCAATTATACTTATTGTAATGCAGTTATCCAACACAGCGCCGCTGAGATGGAATAACTGTGTAGCAGTGCTGTTCAGCTATGCAGGTAGGTAAAACTCAAAGAGTGTTTGTAATGTATGTGAGGCAATTCAAAAGTATGGCACAACAAGACATTGTAATGTTTGCCCCCCATATCCCAGAAATGAATTGATTCGGGCACTGCCCCCCCCCAATGCTAATAAAGTCAGCTGGGTATAGTAACTGGTGAAATATTGTGACATTTTAACACAAGCAGTAATGACTCTGAAACAGCGCTATGTGAAATATTACTGGTGAGCAAAGGTGGCAGAGCCAGGGGGTTAGCCGATCCTTCACTTTTGTAGCTGAACAGACAGTTTTGGATTATCATGGAGAATGAATCAATATGTCAATTGTTCATAAGTATACAAAGCTGAGTAAATTGACTAAAGTAAATTGAAGAGGGCAATTATTGTCCTAGTGTCTTAGGCTATGGTGTTGTATTCAGTTCAGATCTGGCATTTAATGGGACCATCCTCCACAGCTTGTGCTGAGTAGCATTATTTGTGTCATTTTGTAAATCCCCAGAATTTTGTTGCTGCACAAAAAACAGATACTTTTTTTTGAATTTTCACATTCAAAAGAAAGACCCTGAAGAGTTACAGGTGCGCACGCATGCACACACACACACACACACACACACACACACACACACAGTTACACATACATGTATGCATATTACATATGCAGAGATGCACAGGTGCGCATGTTTGTCTGCAGTTCTCAGCTTTTTCTATTTTCCATATTATAGCTATAAAATGTAGATTGATAGATAGATAGATTGGTTTATTTTGAGGAGTTAGCCTTTTATGTTGCTGTTTGAGAAACTATATATATGAAGGTTTCTAGACCATCGTTTTATTTGATTGCTGATCAGGGTGATTTATTTAATTGGCCTGCTTCTTTGACAGTTCCAGATACCAAAGGTCTTTGCTTTTGGGACCTGTGGAGTAAACCCTGTTATTAATATCAGCCATGAACCATTTGTAAATCTGTTATGAAAATGTGTGTGTCATCCCATTGTCCAGACCTCAGTATAATACCGGGTGTAACAATTAATACATCATGGTTCTGTTTAAAAACAGTTTGTGTTTAGATTGCAACCCCGGAGAAGGAGTTTAGTTGTACAAATTATCGTGTAAACTGTCCTGATGAAGTATTCATACTATTACAAGCAACAGTATTGATGTCAAATTGCACAGAGTTAATTTTGTTGAGCTTTTGTCTGTGTGAACAATATTTCTAAGGCTGTGTTTTAAGTCCCCTCCCATGTTATTGACCTCTTTTCCCCAGTATGTAACACCCATGTATTTAATAACTCACATACTCTGACGTCAAGTTGTGAATATAAGTTTGTAAAGAAGTGATGCAACACTATTACACAAGGATTGTATTCAGCCAGGAGATACTTAAAGCTGCATAACTCATGCATCTCTGTCTGAGTTGACAATGTTTTGAGACAGTCCTTTTCTACGGCAGGTTTCTATGATGCTGTGATTTATTGCTGTGGTTGCTGTGCCCTAAATTCAAACAATATATGCAGATGTTGGCTCATGTATGACAGCAACATGAAACTGTGCTAGATATGCAGTACAGAAATCAATCTGATTTCGATAATATAGTTTCAAGTCAAGAAACTTCTAAAGACAATACTGGAGAACTGTGCTAAGTCAATTGCTTCTAAAGACAGTGACATATGTATATGACCCTTAATTGTCACAAAAGCAGTCTTCTGCATCTGCGTTGCCCCTGACCAGCTATCAGTGTCATACAAAGGACATTTTTCTAAACCACAGTACTAATGTGCATTACTAAATGACAATGTCATGTACACAGCAGTTATGTGTGCCACTGAATTTCTGGTACGGTCTCCAGTTATGACATTGTTACATCTTCAGAACCATTGAAAACAGTTAATGGTTATATTTATTAAGTTAGAAGCTGAAGTGGGGCATCATTATATCTATATATGTACCTTTGTAACACATACGTCTGGAGTTCAGTGCATTTTGTATGGTATTTGTTTTGTTAGGTGTAGAGCTCCTTTAAGTAATGCTCATTTACTCAGTGGTCCTGCTTTGCTCATTAACCTACTGGCTGTAACTTAGCCATGTAGACAGAGGGTAGTGAAAATAGGTTACAAGGAAATATTTTATGAAGGAGTTGCCAAGTTGCTGTGAAAAATCAACCTCTTCAAATAATGACGTAGTTAGAAGCTTGACATTCTGTAGCAGACATTTATATTACTAATATTTGGAAATGACTAGATGTCTAATTTCTGATTATCATGTAACAGATTCTCCGTCATATTTGCACACAACTGTCCTATAATATAAACGAGGAAAACACTGGTAAGTTGCCTATGAAGGATCTGTGGAAATTATAAAGATAATCTAAAGGTTCTGGTACACAAAGGTACTCTATACATGAATACGTATAGAACGAGAAATCTTGAAACAAATGTTGCAGCAAACTGTATAGTGTGATGTTGAAATAATTACATAAATGAAGAAGACAGGCAATTGATCACACACTGTCAGTGAATCATCTGTGTGGTTTGTTAAGAATACAAGTGAGATCCAGTTGCTAAAAAAAATTGCCCGGCAAGCATAGAACCGCAAGGACCCCCTCCCCCAACCAGCCAACAGTATAGATGACACATTTTCAAGCTTTAGGAAACACTGTGAGTCATAACATATCTGTATGCATGAAAACCGTGACAGGTTATGTCTGCAGGAAACAGGCCTGTTGACACCCCAGTAACAAATCTTTGCTATTGTTTTAGTGCACCGTGCATTGTGGTCTATCTTACCTATTGATAACATCAGATAGCTGAGACAGAAACCTGACTCATAAGAATATGTCTGTGCATTGCTATGTTAATGTGATAGGTACTTGTTATGGAAGAGAGATACCTTCCCCGTTCTGAACTGTGATGAAATGCACTGGTGGAAATGTTTATACAGCAGCTTTAGCATTGTCATGAGAAGTAAGCATTAAGCCACGACGAAGGTGGCATCTAATGCTGGGTTAATGCATGGTTGGGAGGGTTGTGGCCTGAGGCCAGAGGCCGAGGGTGAACAACCGCCCAACCATGCATTAATCGCATTAGATGCCACCACCAGAGTGGCTTAATGTGCTTGTAACATGGGCCGCGCAACGACAGAGTCACCAAGAACCTGTTTTGTATGTGTTCAACAACATAGCACAAGGAGTCAGTGTTCCGAACAAACATTTTCACTGCACTTTCACTTTCACACTGTAACAAACTAGCAGTAAGATGCTGATGCAGTGAAAACATTCAGTGGGTGTAATTAAAGCAAATAGTGCGGCTCACATATCAATCCGGTAAATGTGCCAATGTGCGCGTGTATTTCTGTCATGCCAGGCACTGGAGGTCTTCTTTGGGCTGCTGACTCACTGCGGTGTGCAATCGTTCACAAATTTGCATGCAGCCCGGGTCACTTCCCCTTACCTCTCGCAGACTCGTCCGATGTTGGCTGCAACTCTGTGCCTCTTGCCTGCATACTGCGTGTGTGTCAAACTGCCCTATCTAGCCCCGCTGTATGCGCCTGCTTCTTCTCCCCCTTCCCGTTTCCATGTGTGTCTAGCTCATCTCACTGTCACTCTGCCATGCTGGCCTCTCTAAAACTCGCTCCCCTGCTGTACCCAGTGCTGTTAACCTAGCTGTCTGGCTCACATTGGTAGTGTGATTTTTAACACGGCATCTATCGTGGATTAATACCCATACCGAATTCGCCCCCGTTATGCCATTTGACCAATCACGGGTCCCCATTCCACCAATCACATTATTGCCATGTTACAAGTGCGCTTAAGCCTTACTGCTGCAAGATACATTTAAACAGCACCATGCTGTGAATGTATCTTAGTGGGCAGTCTGTTCTTTAGACTTGCAAGAATAAGGAAAGTTAAACTGTCAGGGAATGTATTTGAAACATAATGAATGAGAACCCCACTGTGCCTTACATGTCAGGTACCTTACAAATGTGGGTTTTCAGATGGCCATATTTATTTATGTATTTATTTATTTATTTGAACAAGTCGGATTTACAACCTTTGAGTCAGGGACTCATTTACAAAGGCACATCGTCAGGGAGGGCAAGACAATGGAACATTGTGCAGATACAACATTGGACAACATTACAGGTGCAGACATTGAACACAGAATACGCTAAGTTACATGTTGGTATGAAATACAGATTTACAATTAAGAATGTACAATGTCTCTGGAGTTGCAGTGGAATATATCCTTGTATAAACTTAAGGGGGTAGGTAAAAAGGGGTAGGGGGAAGATGGAGCAGCAGTCCAGGGGACCTTGTCAAGATTAGGGGGGCCAGACAGGAAAAGGTCCTGCAGTAGGATTGGGGGGTTAGTTGCACCTACAGCAGCGGACATTAAAGAGATGGTTTTGGAGAGCAGTTTAAGCAGTCACATGCCTGTGTGTGTGTGTGTGTATATATATATATATATATATATATATATATATATATATATATATATGCATTTTCATATTGTCAAGTTATAAGTGGCATTTATTTTGTTGCAGAGCTGATAAGTGTCACTGTGCTCTGCTTTTTACACTTTGTTGTTAAGTCACAGACAGTAGGTACCATTACTTCAAGCATATGTAAATAGTGACTTTTCCACATCATTCTTCTTGGAATAGTAGGTTGAACATCAAAGACTTCCTGATCAACTTTTAAAGTATAATTAAAGGGGACAGATTATCCAGAGACGGAATGTCTGATAACTCTAGTTGTAAAGAAATGTCATATTATAACACCTTACCCAAGATCCATGATTGGAAGACGCTGTGCTATTACTGCTAATGATGAAAAGAAGGAAACTGTATAAAAAGTATAGCCAGAGGAGTGGACCTATATCTGTCATTTCTGATATTACCTGAATTTTTTCATCCTGTACATTGCTTCAAGTATCTGTTTTGAGGCTTTACTGACATAGCTTTAATAGGTGTGAGACTTGTTCAGTGCAAGGTATGTACAATGTGTATATGTATGCTGTGCATATGACATGGTTAGAAATAGTTGTCAGACATTAATTATTGTGTAATTTTAAATGTTATAACCTGTCACATTCAATAATTTAAGGTAATAAAGTCTGCAGTTTAATGATACATTTCTTCGCTGCTTGATTGGGAAAAGGGCAGTGGGGATGTATAGACTGAATCAGAAACTGTGCTAGAAGGGAATTTTTTTTCCTGCAATGTACAGATTGACTTACATTCAATGCTAATCTATTTTTAGACAGTGCGGTTTCCATCACTGAACGTGTATGCAGCTTGTGCATTGGTCTCAGATTGTTTTGCCATTGTCCCAGTAATTCTAGAGTTATTTTTATCCTGTAGATTACATTATTTTCTGTAAAAGTCTAATGGCTCTGTTTCTCTGTATAAGTAATGGAAGTTAATGGGAAGATTCTCAGTGTAGAAGACTGTAAATCCCTGTAAAATACAGGAAACCCTGTTGATTTGGGAATGCTGCTTGTGAATTACTCTGTGACATTGTATATGGCATACCTGGAATTGGACAGGCCAGGGTGTGCATGTTTATGTGTGTTGGGTGGGGGTGTAACCTCTGCAGTTCAAATATTTTGAAAGTTGCATTTGTTTTCCTTTGGCAATCTAGTGAGTTGCAGGCATTTGCTAGTCCCTAATAATTAATCATGCCCTCAGTTTCCGAATCTGGAAAAGTACAGCAATGTTGTTAGTACATTACATATACCAAATTCACTATTACACTGCTGTTTTCTTGCTTTGATATGTGTCCTTACACGGGGTTGTCATTTTAATATGCATTGTACTTTATGGGTTGTTCTCTTGAAAACCTCAATTGTTTGACTGTTTTGCATCTCAAAGTAGCCATCTATATACATAGTGATGGTTTAAGTGTTTGGCCCTTTGCAGAAAATGCTGACTTCCCTTCAGCACATTTTAAGCTGCCCTTTGTTGAAAAAAACATTGTGTTGTTAATTGTGTTATTTGCAGCATGCTACTTTTGTATATTGCTATGTATTGTTTTATTTTCAAATCCATTTTGTTTTGGTTGTTGTTGCCACAGGCTGCTGTCTCTGTATATTAGCCCTATTTTCAATCGGTTTCTGTACAAAGTTTGCTTCAAAAAATATATATAGAGGGAAACTTGCTGTGTTTCACATATAGTACATGGAAGAAGCAAAACTGTGTACTTCCCAGTACTAGTACAGTTACAATTCTACATATGTAAAGTTAGTGAAGATGCTATTAAAGTTCAGTTTTTTGGTTTTTTTTTGCCCTGTCTAAACAATGTATTCATGAATCATCTTATTTTCCTATATGTAAGAGGATTAGAAAAGAAACAGTCACCACGTTTACATGACAGGAAGTAATCAGATATCTGAAGAAATCAGATAATTTGAAAATCTGATTGAGTTTTCTGCAGTGCTGTTTACATGCAGTCTCTCTTAGTAAACTTATTCAATCCATCTGTTTACATGACTGAGAGTTATCTGGTTTGATTTACATGGGCTCCAATTGTAACATGAATATCTTGTCTACATTATATTGTATACTTAGGATTCAGATAAAAGGCATTTTGTGCACAAAAAAGTAAGAGTACAGTACTTACCTTCAACTGCCTCACACCCCAACCTTTGCCCCACAGGTATTCCTACTCTTGTAATGCCCTACAGCTAGCACCCAATATTCTTATGTGGAACTGCTCCACCCCAATATCAGTCTCACAACTCCTCACTCTAGCATCTGCCTCATAACTACCTAATATTCTGCCCTGTAACTACCCCACCCAAATATCTGCCCACAGATACCCTAACTCTAGTGACATTCTCACAGCTTCCCAACATTCTGCCCTGCAACTTCCCACACCCTATCTGACACACAACTACCCTCACTCTTCCAACACTAATGCATCCGTACAATATTCTGCCCTTCATCTGTCACATGCCACAATATCTACATCACAACTACCCCAGTGCAAGATCATCATAACAACTCAATATTCTGCCCCACTATTACCACGCACCACATTATCTGCCGCAGTTACCAGGCCCCTAGTGTCACTACAGAAGCCAACTAATATTTTGTCCTATAACTATCCCACTCCCCCAATATCTATCCTACAAATATCACTACAACTACAACAACTCTAGTAAGACATTCTCAGTGACCCAGTATTTACCCTGCAACTACCCTACACCACAATATCGGCCCCATAACTACCCCACTGTAGTAACTCTCACAGCTACCCAATATTCTGCACTGCAGTTAGCCCTCACTACAATGTCTGAGCACAGCTACCCCAACTCTAGTCACATTTTTGAACTACCCTATTTTGTGTCCTGCAACTTCCCCATGTCCTAATATTTTACCCATAACAACCCCTACAGTAGCAACCTTTTTGCAGTTACCCATATTCTGCCCTGCAAATACCTACTACCCAGTATCTGTTCCAGAACTACCACAACTCTAGTTATTACACATTCTCAGTAACCCAATATTGTGCCCTGCAGCTATCCTACAATACAATATCTGCCCCATAACTATCCAACAGTAGTGACACTCTCAAAACATCCCAATATACTGCCGTACAACTACACCCACTACATTGTCTGCCCCACAGCTACCCTCACTCTATTCACATCATTGCAGCTACCCAATATTCTGCCCTGTAACAACCACATACCCCATTTTTTGCCCCACAACTAGTAACTAACGCTCATGCAGTTACCCAGTATTCTGCCTTGCAAATACCCCACTACCCAGTGTTGATCCCACAACTACCCAGCCTCTAATAACACACTCACAGTAACCCAGTATTCTTTCCTGCAACCACCCCAAACCTAAAAATCTGTCCCATCATCCCCACTCTAGTAGCTCACAACTAGCTAATATTCTTCCCTGCTACTACCCCACATAATAATATCTGCCCCACTGCTACCCTCACTTTAATAACACTTCTGCAGCTACCATATATTCTGCCCTGTAACTACCCCACACCTTACTATCTTCCCCACCTTTGATTGGCCTGCCGGTGCAGTGTTAGCTGCACCACTAGTGATGTCAGTGATCCAGGTTCAGGAATGAGCCCAGGGAGTTGTAGGGGCAGTCAGAGTAGAAGGCTTAAGCATCTGTGGGACTGTTTGCCTTCTCCAGGGATGGGGGAGTGGAGTAAGACTTGGCACTTGTCTGGCCTTTGGTGAAAGTCGGCGACACCTTGAGCACCAGTCCAGACTTGGAAGGGGAGGCATGATGGACGTTGGCATATGCACCCTGACATCCAATCACACATCACGCCTCCAGAAAAAATTAGAAAAATGGCCCCAACTCACCAGAAAGACAGAGTGCCTGGCACCAATCCGGAACTCCCCTGCCTGTCCCCATTGCCCAGCTTTCCAACAAAACTGCAGAATTTTGATGGTAAGACCTGCCCACCTCATCCATGCATGGGGGTGCAGCTGCAGCTCTATTGGAGATGACCTCAGTCACTGGGCTCCAGGTAAGGAGGGGACAACAGCTGTGGGGATGCCTTGGAGACTCACGATGTGCCAGTGTGCTGGTGGCAGGTGGGAGAGGCGGGGGGGTATATACATAAAGTAACTAAACAAATAAATAAATATCTGCCCCACCTACCTCCTCCCCAGTCTGGGAATACTCTTGCACTTGGAAGTATCTGTAGCTTTTCCATTGCATTGACACATCTGTACCATCTCATTTACAGGGGAGTCCCACCTTGGGATCAGCTCTCAAGGCACAAGTAATGATCATTTACCTTCCCTGTAGTTTTGTTAATTATTGTGCCCCAGCAGACAGAGTGATGATTTATGCACTGCGGACAGAGACATTTCATGCAACCAGGCATGTGCAAACATAATAATAATCTGAAAACATTACCAGATCTGTCTACATGAGCCAGTTACCAGATTCAAACTGGAAAAATCCAGGTATTTGAATCAGGTTTCTAAAAGTTTACATAATCTGATTATAATAAGAATGTTCCTGTTTACATGGATCTGAATAATCTGATTCAGTTATCAGATAATTCAATAATCTAGTTCGAATCAGATATCTACCTGCATGTAAACATGGTGATTGTGTCTATCTCTCTCTCTCTCTGTCTCTCTATCTGTTCCATGTATGCTATTTTTGGTAGCTAAATAAGTACATAATCTGCTGTAATATAATGTTATGGTATAACTACTGACTGCTTTATATTAACAGAAAGAAAAAGCAGGTGACAGGAATCATGTAACACCTGTAGTACAGAGGGGAAAATACATAACACAGAACTTTTTAAACTGTATTGCCAACATGTACTTCACTACAGCTTTAAATCTGAGCAGCAATGCATTTGAAATTGCATGAAGTGGTACCTTAATACAATATTTTGTACTTGCTATTGATATTGAGAGAGAGAGAGAGGAGAGCGAGAGAGAGAGAGAGAGATGGATAGAAACATTTGCAAACGTGTACACACAGTGCTGATCTTATCATGCCTGCAATTTTTTTTCTTGTTTGGTGCTGATGTTTGTTTTAAGAAGCCAGAATAAGACAGATTAGTCGAATCGCACTGTGAAGCCAGAGCTGACCTATGTTAGTTCCTAGTGTAGCGGCAATTTAGGGATGCTATGTTGCATAACAGTTCACTGCAGATGGTGTTACATGTAATGCTCAATAATTTAGTCTTCTGTTTCTCCACATAGATATCGGTGTACATAACAATGGTTTTACTCTTTGACCCTTTGCAGAAAATTGTTTTCTCCCTTGAATACATTTGTAAGGGTCTACCATTGTAAAAAAAAGATAGTGTTGCTAATTATGTTACTTGCAGCATGGTACTTGTTTATTTATCTGTGTATTTTTTAATCTCAAATCAATTTTTGTTGTGTGTTGGTGGTGAGCGCCACAGGCTATCTCTGTATATTAGCCCCATTTTGATCTGAAATAGGGAGGGCTCACAGTCTGAAGAAAAGGTAACAACAGCGGGTAGACTGGCTGGCTGGAAGTGCATGAACTCTTAAAACAAGGTGAAAAGAAGAAGAAATGTCCTCGCCCTGCAGTAGGCAGCACTACGAGTGCTGCTGGTGTCCTGAAAGTTTGTAGTGGTACAGTATCAGACAGTAATCGTAGGGTTCATTGTGGGTCCCTCTCCCTCCCTCTCCCTCTCCCCCCCTCTCTCTCTCATTCTCTCTCTTCTCTCTTTCTCTCTCATTCTCTCTCTCTCTCTCTCTCCTCTCCCTCTCTCTCTGTCTCTCTCTCCCCTCGCTCTCTCTCTCTCTCTCTCTCTCTCTCTCTCTCTTTCTCTTCCCTTTCCTGGTGAACAAAAATCAGAGAGTGAGCTCCAGTTAGTTTGCAGAATAAAGTCATAGTTCATCGTGCATCTCTGTTTGCTTTTTTTGCATCCCCAGTCCCTCAATGTGAACATAAAGAGTAGAGAGTGAAATGTGAAGATGAGAGGAGCCTGAACAATGAATTTATACAGGAATCTCATCCTGGAATGGCAATTTCAACAATTCGTCACTGCAGGCTGCCTCTCTAAGGGAGAACAGCCACAAACCACCCCTCCCACACTTGCTTCTTATTAAATCTTACTCTTACACAGGCAAGAGGAGACTGTTTGGGTAAGAAAAATGAGATTTCCTTTAAGCAATTTAAAGCTACCATGCTTAGATTGATCCACGCTGAACTGGTTTGTCTGCAGGATTTACGTGTATATCCTTTTTCCGTAGAAATTCTGGGCAACTTGGATGGACTTTTTTTCTGTCGTCACTGACTATAGTTTAAAGTGCTAATTGACTTTTAAATTAGAGATTCTTTGAACCTGGCACAATTCAAAGTGTTTGATGGTAGTAAAATCACATTTATAAAAAAAATTCCATTTTGCTGATTTTTCAAGTTTGTGATCTGAATGTGTATACATATAAAAAGAAGTCTTAAATTATACAGCACATCAGACACAAACACGGCAATATCACAAACTTTTTTACTGTGCTTAAATTATTGTTTTTACTGCAACCCTCATCTTTTTAATTCCAGCATACTGCCACTTAAGGCTTCTTCTATCAAAGCTACAGTAACAGTGACAGACATGAGCTGGGGACCTCAATCCAGCACTAACCCTTTCTGCCCGGGTTGATAAGTGAGGAATGAGTGAAACTAGCAACATAACAGTGGCTACCAGCCACTGATCCTGCCTAGCTGAACCAGCCCCTGGAATGAGCAGTACAATTTTTTTCAGTAATAACTTACCCATATGTTGTTTTCATTTATTCCACGAGAAAGCAAAACTACCCCTCCAATCCCCTGGACATGAACCTTTTAAACAGCTGTCACTTTGCATTAGACAGGGTGCTTTACACAAAAATATTGCACAGCTAAATAAATAAATAACAGACAGTCATCAAGGGCTGATGAAGAGGGGGTGGGTGTTTGTGTACTCTATGCCAGTTAGTGTATAAATTCACCACTGCAATCCCCACACATACTGGATCTATCTTGTGACACCTTTGTACAGGCATCCCTTTCCAAGAGTACCTCTGTTATGTCCTTGTAAAGGGCAATGTCGCTTTAAAATTCCAGGAGGCGCGCACATGCTGTAAAAGTAGAGAGCTGGAGCTATCTGTCAGTTCTGTGGCAGACTGGTCTGACCAGACAGCTGTACATGCTCTGTGAAGAAAGAAAAATAGCCCGGCATATTTTGATTAGAGCATCACAAGCTGCTGATTAACGAATCACTTCCTGTTACTCTACCTATGGTCTGCGGTAATAGTGTAGGTAGGGATAAATGGGCAGACTGGACAGATCACGCAATCCTTATGTACTGTCAAATTCTATTTATATAACCCCCAAGCATTATCTAAGCTTTTTAGCAGTGCCCCCCATTTTGATATGCCACAGAACCCCTTCACCATGAACATAGGTACACCCGGTTTCATGTAAATATTTGTATGCATCTCCCCAGTAAATTGCATTATTTTTATGGAGATGAATTGCTCTATATTCATATTTAATCAATACTTTTATGGTAGTGTTTGTGCTATAGACTGCTTAACTTTCCTATGCAATACAGAATTCCTTTGGGGCAGTTCTTGGCAGACAACGCTACCCGCCCAAACACACAATTGACAGAGGCATAAATTTGTGTGTTTTTCTCTGCTCTTCTAAGCCTCTTTCTTCTGACTGCAGCATTCAAACCTGGATACAGAGATGAACTATATATATCATGCCATATGACTGTTCCTCCTAGTGCTAGACAGAGGTTGTGCAAAATGTGTGCAAGACACAAACTGTGTAATTGCAAAGATGGGAAACGTATAAGGAGTTGTGGCTCTCGCAACATTCTTGGTATCCATGTGTATAACTCATTGCATAGGAGGATATAAGGTCATCAAATTAATAAAGCCAGAAGAAAAGGCTCTTACATAAAAGACAGATTTGAGAACATTTTTAGTAAACAAAATAACTATTGCGACTTTTATTCTGAATGCACGGCATTCTTTATCAATCGGCATGCATGGCTGTTATGATTGCAAATGGGACTGCTTTCAAATAGAAATAAGACTCCCAATCTTATTATGTGTATTAAATCCGAATTACTTCACTGGATCCTCTCATTTAAAATGTATTGAAAAAGGATGATGGGTACAGGCCCATGTAACCAGGTTCTTCCCATCTCAGGGAGGTCAATCTATTTTGCAACTTTTGTCATTTGCGAAATGTCTCAACTAGATAACTACCTTACCATTCTAAATCTACCATGCACAGCACCTAGGAAAAGGCTCTTCCCTGACTGGCCTCAAAATTTTGAGATGTTTCATATTTCTTCTGACCAGCCTGGCCAGAGTCATGCATTTGTGCCAAAGCAACTGCCCTAAAATGTTATTTATTTAATATATGATTGATAAACCTAGTAGGAGACCCAGTATATTTATTAGGATTGGTATGTAAATTGTTAATACAGGCAAAAGTCATTATTGGTGCTAATTGTAATGGTGTGGGATCATATAATTCCTCATAAACACTGTCCTGAAATTCGAATGCTCTAGGTTTTCGGTGGTTTCTTCAAATATTTAGAATGTAATTAATGACTTTTATATGAGAAACAAAACAGCTATTTACTTCAGGTTGTAACCCTTTGCAGTACTTATCAGTTGACATGCTGTCTGTATAGCATTCAGCATCTGCTAAAACACAAACCAGAAAGCTGCCACAGAACATTTATTTAAAAAAAAATATTCAGAAAACGCAACCACTTCTGACAGTTTTTTTTAAGCGATGGATGGTCTTAGGTGCTAAATTATTTTGTTAATCTGAGAGCAACAAAATATGAACCCCTACCAAGCTTTAAATGTGCGTGGTGGATGACCACAAATAATGATTAAAAAAATCTTCAGTTGCAAAAATGAAGAACCAAACAAGTTAGAAAAGCAAACAGAATTCCTAAACTACAGTAAGTGCAATTTTGGTTGTAGTAAATGGGGGGATGGATCTCCATCTCTCTGCACTGTGTGCAATTTTAAATAGATTTTTCAGTAAATTAATTTATACACTTCAGTATACTAAATAATTATCCTACACTTAAAACTCTGCTATTACAGTTTAATGACTCTTTTAGGGGCAGGGAAAAGGTTCACATTCCTCAATATCCAGTCCCTGTGTTTATAAATGTATATGCTGTTTTGAACTGATGCTGGCTCATTTTGTCTTCCAGTGCTCAGAGCCTTCTCACAAATCAAATCATTACTCTATAGTATTTATTTTATGAGGTGCATGCTGGGATTGACAATAACAATAAGGTTTAATTTATAATCCTGCAACATCTGATATAAAAATATGGAGTTTGGGAATACACACCATTAAATATTTCTGGTCCTATAACTAACAGGTGCCTGATGAATGTGGTATGTGTGTGTGTGTTTGTGTGTGTGTGTGTGCGTGTGCGCCATAATATATTTTCCCTTATTTAATGGTAGCTAATTACCCTATTATGATAATCAATTGGCTAATTTCACTGTTTAATGTGTTACTAACACCATAATAGCATATTAATACTTAGCAAGCACTATACATATATACCACATATGTACCACCACTATATTAATGTGTTCGCAACACCATAATAGCACATTACTACCCAACATACTACTATCAACCCCAGTAACCAGTGTTGGATAAGTTACTTTTTCTATTACATTCTAATACATTTGGAAACTTGTTCCAGGAAGCTTCGTGCAGTCACTAGCAAGGGTGAAGTACTAGAAAAAGCAATACACTTTACAGTTACAATTACTTCTTTCTTTTTATACAAAAACAATACAAAAATAATAAATAACTATAACAGATTGCATTTATTTGAGAGTAATAAGTTAGTTACTAGTTACTTTCAAATAAATGTTATCAGTTACAGTTACATGTTGCTTTTGTATAGAAAAACATAAGTAATTGAAACTGCAAGATGTATCACTTTCTCCAGTACATCTCCATCCTTGCTAGTGACTGCACAGAGCTTCCTGGAACAAGTTTCCAAAGTAATAGAAAAAGTAACTTACCCAACACTGCAAGTAACACATGTAACAAGCCTCTTTAGAAGGCATGTAACAGCCACCCTACACCTCCCACCCCCTCCAACACTATGGCAAAATATTAAGACCGAGCAAAAACTGTCCAACCTAATGCATTATATAAAATAATTGATAGTATAGTCCAGCTTACTCATGAAATAATGCCATCTCAGGGCTGAACAAGCTAATCAAAGTCACTCTCTGTTTGGCCTCCTGGCTTTATGACTTGTTCCACTCCCTTGATTGTATTACTTCATTGTATACCACACGTTGCCATCATGTATTCTGTATGTATGTATGTATATATATATATATATATGTTTTAGTTCCCCGTGCTTAAAAAATAGTGTTAGAAAACCTTCACCTCTCTCATCTTTCTACACTGAATGCTGCAGGCGAATTGGATCAGGCACATGTGGCAGTTCCCCTTCTTACATATCTAACGTTTCCCCGCATCAACATTTAGATGATGCAGATAACTTTAAATAGAGGTTTAGTGGAATTTTAAGTTTTACTTTATTAGCAGCAACTGTAATATTGGATTTCTTACTAAAATTGTGACTTGACAAGTATTGACTCCTACAATCCCCCCCCCTCCCCAAAAAAAATACAAATAAAATATCTGTTATGCTTTGTGATAGAAACATTCCGGGCAGCCTTTGATAAAAGTTTACTACTTGGTAAAAATGCCTGAACATTCTGGAAACTCTATGGCTATGAAAAGGTGAACTGAGGCAAAGACAACTTTATGATTACCATATGTATAAAAAGTAGTTCAAGCACTAAATTATGTCCTAAAGTTACAAATGTTAAATGTGTTTATTTATGTAGCCAAATTCCATGTTTCTTGCATGCCTAACAAGACAAAAACTACCCCTGTTCTAAGAACTACCAGGAAGAAGGAAGGAAGGAAGGAAGGAAGGAAGGAAGGGGGGGAGAGAAAGGCATACTTCCAACAGAAAAAAAAATCTGCAGTTCCCTGATAAGGTTAAATTTGCAAAAATAAACTATTCAGTTTTCAATAACATGCTTAAAATGACATGTTAACATCATTTGCTTTTCCTTTTATTTTTCAATCACTTTAACTCTGTGCTCCAAATAACTCATCAACAGTAATGCAGTTTTATAATGCTGTTGTTGTTTACTTTTGAACAGTTAAGTAAAGATATCAGTCCTCAATATGACTTCACTTGTCTTAGAAGATGATGCTGTAAGATTTATGTCTGATGTAAGAGTAAATAGCACAGAAACTAAAGGGTTGTTTTGATTGTTGCTTGCATGAGAAGTGGCATGCAAGAATGAAGTCTAACAGTTGTTTCTTGGCCATTCTGGGACCTGAAGTTTAACAGTAATGTGTGAAGAGAATAAAGTCTTGTGTTTTGTGGATTTGAATAGGTTTAGTGCTTTGAAGTTAAAAGATTTCTAAAACAAACCTGCATATCACATTTGCCTGCACTATGAGCACATACTTTTGAAACTGTGCATATTTGTACTCCATTTCTGCACAGACCTTATACTTTCCTAATATTCCCATTATCACAAGCATAACTATCTTGCCCTTATCAAAAGCAACAGCCCCTGAAACTTACTATCACATTTTAGCTAACAGTCCATCATTACACCTCACTTTCTGATACCAACACATTGCTTAAATATAGCTTACATCGCCTCATGAACGAAAACCCTATTTCTCTAAAAAAAAACAACAACAACAACAAAACATGTAAATAATCCCAAGGCTGAACATATGCCAGCCATTACTTTTTCATGTACTGCCACCTTCTGTAACATCATGGGAATTTGCATATGTTTCCCATGATGCTTTGCATTATTGGGGTATGTGCAATTGTGTTTTCTTTAACATTTGGCTGTCTAGCCAATATCATCTGGGATAACACAAACCTCAGCGGCATCTGCTCTGGGGTTCTTCTGTAAACCTATATTGCTTTCTGGTCCTTCCATTAAAATGTACACCTCCATATATTTTCCTAATAATGTGTTTGCCTTCCTTACAACAGAAACTAAAACAAATCTTACTACTTACAAGTCATTGTGTTGTTTCTCTATACCTCCTTAACAATTCCACACAACTTCACTAACTTCATCATGCAGCTGTGGTGGACCTGATCAGATTTTGTTTCTACTTGTGATGCCTCTCCCTATGCACCCAAACATCCTGCTGGCCCTTCTAACTGCCTTCTCACACTGTCCAACTACCTTTAGGTGATCCTAGATCCCTCTCCAGTTTGGTGGCCCACAGTAACCCCCCCCCAACTGAGTACTCTTCTCTTGTTTTCCTGTAACTTAAGTGCATCATTTTGCACTTCCTTGTGTTAAATCTCAACTGCCATACATTCAACCAATCCTCTTGCCCAGGTCCCTTCTCATTCTTTCCACCCCTCCCATGTCTACCCTGCAGATATTTGTGTCATCTGCAAAAAGACACACCTACCCCTCCAGCCCCTCTGCAATGTTGCTTATGATGACTTTAATGAGAAGTGGATCTAGCACCGATCCCTGAGGTACCCTGCTGGTTACCTCCCCATCTACAGACTGAACTCTGTTCACTACCACACTTTGTGTCCTACCGTTCAGCCCATTTCTAAATTTCTAACCCAGTTACCCACCTCAGATCTGACTCCCAGGCTCCACAATTTGTTTCTTAACCTTTTATGTGGGATGGTATCGAAGGCCTTACTAAAATTCAGGTAGGCCACATCTACCACCCCTCCCTGCTCAATATCCCTTATCACCCAGTCGAAGAACTCTATCAGGCTATTGGTTAACTAGAATCTGCAGCTTATCCAGTAGGTAGGGAAATGGGCAGACTGGGTGGGCCAAGTAGTCCTTATCTGCCATCAAAGTCTATGTTTCTATGTTTCGTAAGACCTGCCTGCCATGAAACCATGTTGTCTTGGATCCTGCTGTCCACTGGATTCAAGGTATGCCATAATCCTTTCATTGAGTAATGATTCCATTAATTTTCTTACCACTGAGGTTAGGCTGACTGGCCTATAGTTACCAACCCCGCCCTGCTTCTGTTGCTATGGAGAGGGACTAAATTCACCCTTTTCTAGTCTACTGAAACCACACTCATTTCTAGTGATTTGTTGAACAAAGCTGTCAGTTGTCCTGCTACAGTAGCTCCTTTCTTAGTTCCTTTAGAATTTTGGAATATATTCTGTCCAGCCCAATTGCTTTAACTATTTTCAGTTTTTCTAATTCCTTTAGGACTCCCTCTGCTGTGAACAGACTGGTATCTACACTCGTCCCCTTGGTGCTCCTTACACCTAGCTGTGGTCCCTCCCTGTCCCCTTCTATAGTGAGGTAGTGGGTCAATACCATGCATGAAATACAGCACAGTATTAACCGTGCTGTGTAGAGAGTACATGGATTTACAGCGACAGGGGTATAACAGCAGTAGGGAATTACTACTACCCCTGTTGCTGTACACTTTTCTTGACAGGGATCAAATTACCATGTGCTGGGTGCCTGGTAGAGCCGCAAATGTGGTTTGGAGTGGCTAAGGTACCAGCACATGGTGGAATGGGAGGTTCTACCATGCCTAAACGACAACAGTGTTGTCAAAGTTCAGCACGGTGAGATCCCCAATGTTGAGAGGCAATATTTCACCTGCCAGACATTGATATATTTCTCTCAGGGGGCTGTGCCCCCCAGCACCCCTTCTTAAAATAACTAACTCCGAGTTACAGTTAGTTTGGAGGAAGGAGTAATGGATGGTGAAAGGGTGGATTTCCACCCACGAATCCTTAACATTGACAATGTCAGAACCTGTCAACATTGTTGATGTTAAGGACTTTGCCGTCCCAGAGTCATTGTCCAGTCATCATGCCAGAATGGGATACCTGGGACCATGGTCCATTTTCCCCATGTCTTCCCATGCTACAAATGTTTGTGGCATTTAAAAAAAGTTTTTCCCCCTCCCAAGTTTCTCCCAATTCCCTAAGTCCACCCCCCCCCGGAGTTTGTTATATAAACTCCAGGGAGTGTGGGGGTTGAAGATCCCCACATTGGGGGTGCAGTGGGTGAAGACCCCCTTGAAAAGCAAGGAATAGCATTGTTTTTAAGAGTGTGAGCTGTTGTGTCGTGTCAGTGTTTTATGTTATATGAATGCAGCGCATGCCCTTTTGCTTGTGGCATAAATTGCCACGTGGCTTTTGTTTTAGACTACATGACCCCATGCCCTACAGAGACTACTGTACAAAAATATTTGTTCAGGATTTCTACTTTTTCCTGGTTCTCTTCTGCTGACCCCCTTCCCTCCCTTCCCTTCCCTTTTCAGTCTCACAGTCCCACTCCTGGGTTTTCTCTTCTCTCCAATGTATCTAAAAAAGGTCTTGTCTCCTTTTTTAATTGCCTTGGCTACTTTTTCCTGTTTCTCTGCCTTGACTGTTCTGACTGCTTCCCCCCCCCCAGCATCACCAGATACATTCCTCTGTCTTCCTCTGTCTGTGTTTCTTTGTATTGTCTGAATCTGCCTTTTTTTCCTGCACCCTCCTTGCCACCTCCTGTGAGAATGAGAGTGGATTTTTCTTCCCTTTTCCCACTCTACCCCCTAGGGCTTTCCTCAGACATACCTCCATCTTTGCAAAACTGACCCTTCTGAAATCCATGACCCTTGCCTTTGTGTGGATGGATTCCTCTACCATTCTCATGTTAAATCATACTGTGCTGTGATGACTGCTCCCTGGTGACTCCCCACTTCTACATCCATCACCCTCTCTCTGTTGGTGAGCACCAGGTCCAATATTGCCCCTCAAGGGCATGTTCTACCACAAGCTGTCTCAGTCCGCCCCTATCAGAGCTTCCGGGATGTTTCTGCTCCTTGCTGTGGCTGCAGTATGGGTGCTCCAATTCACATCTGGCAAATTGAAGTTTCCGATCAGCAATATCTACCCTTTTGCTGCCATTTTGGGGATTATTTCCACTAGTACATTGTCCAACTCGTTCGCCTGTGCTGGAAACATAGAAACATAGAAACATAGAATTTGACGGCAGATAAGGACCACTTGGCCCACCTAGTCTGCCCATTTTCCTACCTAACAGATAAGCTGCAGATCCTAATTAACCAACAGCTTACTTCCTCCTACCCCCCCACTAGGACTGCCTTATGTCTGTCCCATGCATTCTTGAATTCCCCCACTGTTCTTGACTCCATGACCTCCTCAGGAGGCTGTTCCATGTATCCACAACCCTATGTAAAAAATACTTCCTCACATTACCTCTGAGCTATCCCCTCTACCTTCAAACTGTGCCCCTTGTTCTTGCACATCTCTTTTCTAAAAGATGCCACCTCTTGGACTTTGATTCCTTGAGGTGCTTGAAAGTTTCTATCATGTCCCTCTCTCCCTCTTTTCCTCAAGGGTATACATATTAAGCTCCTTTAGTATTTCTTCATATGTCTTCTGGTGCAGACCCTGCACCATTTTGGTTGCCCTCCTCTGGACAGCCTCCACTCTGTCTATGTCTTTGCGGAGATGGGGTCTCCAGAACTGCACACAGTACTCCAGATAGGGTCTCACCAACTGTCTGTACAGAGGGATAACAACTTCCTGTTTTCTACTATTGATGCCTCTCCCTATGCATCCTAATATCCCCCCAGCCTTCCTTACTGCCTTCTCACATTGCTTGCCCACATTTAGGTCATCTGATATAATTACTCCCAGGTCCCTTTCCATTTTTACTGTTGTCAGTATCTCACCTCCCATTGTGTACTCTTGCCCTGGGTTTTTGTTTCCCAGGTGCAATACCTTGCACTTTTTTGCATTGAATCTAAGCTGCCCTACATTTGACCATTCCTCCAACCTTGTCAAGTCCCTTCTCATCCTTTCCACTCCATCTGGTGTATCAACCCTGTTGCAGATCTTTGTGTCATCTGCAAAGAGACATACTTTTCCTTCCAGTTCCTCTGCAATGGCACTTATAAAGACATTAAAAAGGACCGGTCCCAGTACTGAACCCTGCAGTGCCCCACTAGAAACCCTCCTTTCTTCACTGTGGACTCCATTTACTACTACCCTTTGTGTCCTGTTGTCTAGCCAATTTTTTATCCAGGCTACCACCCTGGAACCCACTCCAAGGCTGGCTAACTTGTGTATTAATCTTTTGTGTGGGACTGTATCAAATGCCTTGCTAAAATCTAGGTAAGCCATGTCCACAGCCCCTCCCTGATCTACTACTTTGGTCACCCAGTCAAAGAAATCTATTAGATTCATCTGACATGACCTTCCCATCGTGAATCCATGCTGCCTTGGGTTCTGTGCCCCACTGGCCTCTAGGTACTCAACAATTCTTTCCTTCAGAAGTGGTTCCATCATTTTCCCTACCATTGAGGTCAAACTAACCGGTCTGTAGTTTCCTGCCTCTGTCCTGCTCCCACTTTTGTGAAGAGGAACCACATCCACCCTCCTCCAGTCCTCAGGTACCACCCCACCCTCCCATGATTTGTTAAAGAGAGTAGTCAGCGGTGTCATTAGTTCTACCCTTAGTTCTTTTAGAATTCTTGGGTGAATCCCATCAGGCCCCATTGCTTTGTCCACCTTCAATTTTAGTAGTTCATTCAGAACCCTTTCTTCTGTAAATGGACTGGTACTGACCTTCGTCTTCAGAGTGTTTCTCTTGTTTGGTTTAGGTACCTCCCCCTCCTCTTCTTTGCGAACACTGAGTAGAAATATTCATTCAGTATCCCCGCTTTTTCATTGCCACCCTCTGCCTACATTCCCTCCACTTTATTAAGTCCCAGTATCCCTCCTTTGGTCTTTCTTCGCTCCCTAATGTACCTATAAAAGGTCTTATCCCCCTTCTTAACAGAGTTGGCTATCCTTTCCTCGTTTTTTTTTTATTATTATTTTTTATTTTTTTAAACTTTTTATTTATGTCATTTAGTACATATACATACCAAGTACATATTTTCTGAACAGGTATATATCACTTATTTTCAGAAGTACATTACCAAGGATTATGACTATCCATTCTAGTGGTACAACATTGAGGGTTAATACAGCATGTCCAGATTAATAAACTCATTTTCAGTTCAGGAGCCTTGACACAGCCAATGCCTTAAGTGTGTTCTTCAGAAATCTTAGAGAAACAGCATTTAAATACTGGCCTTAAGGCCCATTCATTGCAATAACAACTATGGTGCAGTAAAGAGATCTCCAGTCTAGAGCTCCCATCTTGATCTTATTAAGGTTAAATGGTGTCAATCTGCATTCTTTAGAAGATATTGCCCTTTAGATAGATTATATATTAAGGACATAAAAAAAAAAAAATTCAACTGACGCTTACCATAGAAATGGATCCTTTACCTCAGGCCCAACTTGTGACCTTATATATTATACCGTAAACACCAGATTGGAAAAAATTCAATCCCTAAGGGCTCCCACAAGTATCTAAATAGAATACCCCTGTTTAATACACCGTCTCCCTTCCATAGATCTCTCATTAAGGCAACACACTTATAATAATATGTTTATCTAATTTAAACTTAAGAAAGTAACCGTGTTTCCTAATATCGTAGACATAACTGGAAAAACATATGTATTTATTTTTATAAAATATTATCCAGTCTCTAAAGCGTTCCTTCAGCCTAGATGGTTCAAAAGGAAAGAAAAACGGTCTCTCTAGTGGAACCATAAAGAGTGAGAGATAAAGTTCGGCTATCAAAGGCAACAACTCATATGGCTGCAGAGAACAGATCAGGCACTTTACCAGTTAAATGTTGATTTAGTTCAAAGTCACTCTCCCTCCGATTCCTCCTCATCTGAGGAGCACTCCTCTCACTGCCGTTTGGCTGCTGTCGTTCAATGCAGGCCCTGCTTCTTTTAGGTCGGTGAAGCAGTACTGACGCCGACCCACCGTGAAGCAAAGACGCGCTGGGAAAGGCAGAGAAAAAGAAATATCCAGCTCACGGAGGCGATTTTTAACCCCATCAAACGCCTTTCTTCACATACGGGTAGTGTATGAAATGTCCGGAAAGAACAAGATGCGATGATCATCCAAATGAATCGGACCTCTGCTTCGCAATGTGGTCTTCTCGGTGTGATCCTGTAGGCCTTTATAATTTTAAAGTCCAGGCAGTCGGTTAATCCATCCAGCCATTTCTGTAAATAATCCACTAGTGAGGGACCCTCTGTTTCCTCGGGGAGGCCAAGGATCCACACGTTAGCCGCTCGGATAGAGTTCTCCAGCTGCTCCACCTGACTTCTCAGGGCAGCCTGCTCTTTCAGTGATGCAGCTGTAGCTGCCAAGGCCTTTCCTGTTGTGGCCTCTGTGTATTTTGTGATTTCCCCCATTGCGTCAAGCCTACTCTCCATAGAAAGAAATTTCTCCGCGAACCCGTCCAACTTTTTATCCATATGTTGTACGGTTTTCGTTAGGGCATTCACTGCAGTATGTAAAGTTGAAAGGGTAGTCTCTGTAGAACTCATGCTCGTGGATGGAGTTTGGCCTGATGCCTCTTCTGGCGGTTTAACTGAAGCAGTGTGCGGGAGAAAGAAGTCTTTCTTATTTAATTTCGTACGGCTCATTTTACAATTTGAAAGCAACTTCTCTGGTGCAGAATCGTTCCCTTATCAGTCTCTGTTAATTTAATACTAGATACAGTAGTCAAATACTCTTTTTTTTGTAGAAGAATTAGGATTCTGTTAAGGAGCTCCAGACAATTGCTGCTGCTGGCTCGGCTGCTGGCTCCACCGCCCCTCCTTTCCTCGGTTTGGGCCTTTGCTATTCTGACTGCCTTCCCAGCCTCTTTCTGCTTTAACTGATAAAGTTATCTGTCCTTCTCCTTCTGTGTTTCCTTATATTTCCTGAATGCTATCCTTTTCTCCTTAACCTTCCCTGCTACCTCTTTTGAGAACCATAGCATTTTTTTCCTTCATTGTGTTTTGTTGATTTGCTTTACACAAAGGCTTGTTGCCTCTGTGATGGCTGTTTTGATTACTCTGCATTGTTCCTCCACCCCTCCTTCTTGCCTGTTTGCTAGTGCTTTTCTGAGGCACTCTCTCATTTTCCCAAAGTCAGCCCTCCTAAAGTCCAATACTCTTGCTTTTGTATGGCTTGATTGTATGGTTGTGTTTATCGTGAACCACACTGTTTGGTGGTGGCTTGTTCCCAGATGGCTACCCACTTCTAAATCTGAGATTCTTTCTCCATCCATTTGAGAGTACCAGGTCTAAGATTGCTCCCTCCTGAGTGGGTTCCAGTACTAGCTGTCTGAGGCATGCCCCTGTAGGGCATCAAGAATGACCCTGCTCTTGGATGTGCCTGCAGCAAAGGTGCTCCAGTTAACATCTGGCATATTCAGGTCTCCCATCAACAATATCTCCCATTTTTCTGCCATTCTAAGGAAGCCTTCTATCATTTTATTGTCCATTCCCTCCCCCTGAGATGGGGGTCTGTATACAACCCTCATGCAGATTGTGGTGCCATTTCCTGTCTCCAGGGTGACCCAGAGTGTCTCATCTGCTCCCTGTTTACTCTTTAGTTCTGTTGCTTTGATCCCTTCCTTTACATAAAGAGCAACTCCTCCTCCTCTTTTTCCCTCCCTGTCCCTCCTGTAGATGTGTATCCTGGTATATTGACATCCCAGTCATGGTTCTCTGTGTACCACATTTCTGTGACTGCCACAATATCCAGACAACCCTCTTCCATCAAGGCCACTAGTTCAGGGAGCTTGTTACACAGACTACGGGCATTGGTACTCATCACCCTCCACTTTTTGATGACCTTACCCATTTTAGCCCCATTCCTGTCCTTACTGCCTTTGCCTTTTTTTACATTTACTTCTGGCCTGCTCCCTAATGACTTCTCTACCTTGGTGTTTACCTCACTAATTACTGTTATTTGTGGGGAGCTGAGATTTCCCTGCTCCTTTTCAGTGCCTCCCCCCTTGGCTAGTTTAAATGGTTGCCAATGAAGCATTTAAACCTCTCACCTAGGATTCTGGTCCCCCCCCCGGACAGATGCAGACCATCACGCCAGTATAGGTCTGCATCCCTACAGGTGGCTCCCCAGTCCCCAATGAAGCCAAAACCCTGAGCTCCACACCTATTTTTCAACCATTCATTGAATTCCCTGGTGATGAGTACCCTAGCATCACCCTTGCCATAGACAGGCAACACCTCCGAGAAGGTAACTGTATGTGCTATCGGTTCAAGGCCCTCCCCAACTCTATAGAAACTCCTCTTGCACTGCTCTGATCCCATTCCTAGCCAGGTCATTTGTCCCTAGGTGGACAATAACATCCAGCTCCCTCCCTCATGCAGCTGCTCCCATGATCCTGAGGATTCGCTTCCTGTCCCTCCAAGCCATGGCGCCAGGCATGCACCTTACCTCCCTCTCCCCTTCCTCCCCAATTTCTACCCCCCTAATGATATAGTCCCCCACCAGGAGTTGTTTCCTTCACCTGTGGGGTCTCATGCCACCCTCCTGTGGGTCTCCTTTGTGAAGGTTCCCAGCATCCTCCTTGGTCTCCACTGTAGGTGCCTCCGTAGAGGAACCACTATCCACCAGAAGAGTGAATGAATTGTGGAGAGGTACAGCTGGAGGGATGCAACTCTACTCCACCACCCTTTCCCTCCCTGAGCCCACCCTGGTCCAGCCTCTCCTCTTTCTTGGCAACCTCTGAGGTAGTGGCATTGGCCCTGGTGGTCCCTGGGTGGGGGAGGAGGTTTCACGAATCCTAGCCAGGTCAGCCTGGAGACGGGCAACCTCCTCCCTCAGATCAGAGAGGTGCCTGCAAATAGGGCAGCATTGCAGCCTCCAGAATATCTCCCAGAACACTGCCGCCCCACAGCCATTGCACTGTACCACTCCTATCATGTCTTATTTTGTGTCCCCTCTCCTGTTTCTCTGTATGCTTACTCTCTCCTCTCCTTACAACTCTCACCCTTCCTGTTCTGGGACAGTAACTTCCTATATTCTTCAGTAGCCTCCTTCTTCCTTGTTCAGTGTCAGACCACCAGCAGCTAGGGGGGGAGATTGAGCTACTTTTTTCCTTTAGGGTTGACAAAACCAATGCTTCTCTATGATCCTTCCTTCCTTCCTTCCTACTGCCAAACAGGAAGATCCTATTGACAGTCAAATCCAGTGGCTATAAAAGTAGAACTGGCTTAGGGTGGGTGGGTGGAGGGGTGAGATGGAGGGCAGTTAGTAAGAAAAAAGGCTAGCAACAGGAAGTTGTAATTTGAGTCACCTGCTTTTATAGTGTCTAAGCCACACCCCCAATTAAGCTCTCTCCTCTCCTACTGGTTTATCAAAGTAAACTGAAACAGAACCCTTCCCAGCACAGAACACACACTGACTTTCTTTCTTTTCTTTCTTTTTTTAAACCCTAAATAAGGCCCCTTCTACTTTTAATAAAGTATCTGTTTGCTTAAACTCAACAGACACTGACTCCTGCTAAGAAATAAGCGTTAAATTAATAAGAAAATGTAGCTTCTTTTAGTTAGCTGCTTTCTGCTCTACAAGCGAGGCTAGCGACAGGAAGTTGTAATTTGCCTCACCCGCTTTTATAGTGTCTAAGCCACACCCCCAATTAAGCTCTCTCTCCTCCTACTGATTTAGCAAATTAAACTGATAAAGAACCCTTCCCAGCACAGAACACACACTGACTTTCTTTCTTTTCTTTCTTTTTTTTAAACCCTAAATAAGGCCCCTTCTACTTCTAATAAAGTATCTGTTTGCTTAAACTCAACAGACACTGACTCCTGCTAAGACATAAGTGTTAAATTAATAAGAAAATGTAGCTTCTTTTAATTATCTGCTTTCTGCTCTACAAGCAAGGCTAGCAACAGGAAGTTGTAATTTGAGTCACCTGCTTTTATAGTGTCTAAGCCACATCCCTAATTAAGCTCTCTCTCCCCCTACTGGTTTAGCAAAGTAAACTGATACAGAACCCGTCCCAGCACAGAACACACACTGACTTTCTTTCTTATTTTACTTTCTTTTTTTTAAACCCTAAATAAGGCCCCTTCTGCTTCTAATAAAGTATATGTTTGCTTAAACTTAACAGACACTGACTCCTGCTAAGATATAAGCGTTAAATTAATAAGAAAATGTAGCTTCTTTTAGTTAGCTGCTTTCTGCTCTACAAGCAAGGCTATAGTCTGTAGATCACACCTACTCAAATGGTTGTGCCATTCCCCATTTCCAGCATGATCCACAATGCTTCCTCTACCTCCCTTATGCCCAGTACTTCTGTAACTTTTATTTCCTCCCTAACACAGATAGCCATTCTGCCCCTTTTTTTTCCTACCCTATCTTCTTGGAACAGTGTGTACACTGGCACAGCTACAGTCATGGTTCCCTGTGTACCATGTCTTGGGCACAGCAACAATGTGCAACATTGATGGACAGTAGTACCTGAGGGTGTAGAACAGTCAAGCACCAGGTGATCTGAAAGAGCTACTGAACGTAATTAAGAAGTATTATGAGTCCCCGTGTGTGGAACTCTCTGCTGGTAAATTTTATACTTAAATGCAGAAACCCCAACTATTAAACAAATGTAATCTCAATTCCTGTCTTCACTACAATCTTGTAATAGATGCAGTGAGAATGCTACAGGAACAACATAAATGTAAGTATCATTGTATCAAATGAAGTGTCTCCCTTTTTCTCTTTCTTGTAAAAACTTAGAGCTTGTATTTGGTCAGTGACTGATGTATTCAGAAATATGATTACTTTTGTTTTAATTTCACAAATGTAACTATGTCATTTACATTGTTACTGTTCTGATTGATTGTGTGTATGGGGCATCATTGTAAATGGGCTTTTCTCAGTGACTTTTCCTGAATAAACTAAACCTGAAAACTTGAAATTGGGGGGGGGTATAAAAAAAGTATTCTATTAGGTAGCATGATGGTTCCTAAAATATGTTTCTCCTCCATGAAATTACAAAAAAGGTGACCGTAGACTAAGCCTGCAGCAGTTACAGTGCATTTCATAGACTAAACATCACAATAAATCTTCCTTGCCACTGAACCCTGAATCAGACTATCCAACCAGCAATTAAAATTGACCCAAATCACATTCCTAGGTGTATGTAAGTAAGGCCTGAAGCTGTTACATAAATCTATCCTAGCTGTTTCTACCTAAGGTTCAATAAATATTAGTTAATCCAGAATGTGTAGAACCTAAGCAAACATCCAACAGCATAGCCCTCCCCAGGGAAAGATAAAAAAGCTGCGTTATTTTAAATATTGTACCTTTAAACAAAATACACAACCCATCAGTATTATAGTGCAGTGGTCTAAGGCTCTGAGCTGCAAATCTGATGACATCCAGCAGACCAGACCTGGGTCTGAATCCCACAGCTTCCACTAGCATACTGTGTGACCCTGAGCAAGTCACCTAACCTCCTTGTGTTCCCAGGTTGCTCCTGTAAAAAAGCTTTCAGCTTAGTGTGCTATACCTGGTTAAACAACTAAATAATAAAAAAAAAAATTATCCTCCCATAAGGACCAATAAGAAGTGCCCCACACCCAATCCATTTTTACTTGAGAGACATGAAACTGTGATGTCACCTATGTCCCTTGAAGGTTCCACCTTGATGAAGTTGTTGAAATCCATTACAGCGACAGAAACAGTGCCGACAGTCGGCATTGTGCCCATCAGAAAAACATTGTTTTTTGCAGAGGACTGTGCACCCTACAGTGGGGCCATTATATTGACCATGACAAATTTGTCACTGTAATGGTCTTTTCAGTGTTTCGACAGTATACCGTCTCTTGATAAAGTATGATATCAAAATGAGCACAACATAGAAAAAGCAGTCTCTCACTTCTTGTAGTTCTTTATACTGCAAGTATTGAGAGGTGCTACTTGCAGCTGGCCCACAGGAAGAGTAACGGCAGAGAAAATGCTTCAAGGAATCAGGCAACTGTGCCCTGCAATGTGGTAGTAAATTCCTGTCTCCTGGTTCATCTACTCAAAGTGCTGGCTTCATCTTCTGATTCTTTTTTTTTTTTCTATAATCTGTTTATGCTTCTGGCCATGGCGGGCTTGGCTCCCCTTGGCTCCTGCTCCTCCTCCCTGCCATCCATCACCTCCCCCAGGCTTACCCTGGCTGGTTAGCACCCCCACCAGTTCCCCCATGGCAGGGTCAAGAAGGGGAGGGCCATCCTCCCCACAATGCCTGTATCCAGGGCTGCCGAACTGGTAACTTGGTGAAGTTGTGGGTGGGGGCATGGTGGGCAAGCATTATTAATATTAATACCTGCTGCACCTTTTGTTTTCCACCATTTTCTCCCATCTCAACCCAGCCATGGCATACATGGCAAGTACATCTGCGTGGAACCACACATGCATCCCGAGACTATGACTCTGTCTCTCCCCCACCCTGTAACCTTCATCTGTTGCTCAGCTTCCCATGTGCTACCACCGGGCCCCCACCTGGCGGCAGCTAAGAGCCAAGATGGCCAACCATGCTGATCTGGAAAAGTAGAGGAGAATGGACAGGTGGCCACTCAATCCTCTCCCAGCCCTCCTCCCCACCCCCCAGGTGACCCCAGAAACTTGTACTCAATCCTGAACACAAGTCAGCAGCATGACAGAAGGTAAGATGCTCAGCACTTTAGCCCTCCATGCCCCTGGGCTGGCCCTTCTTCTTGTTCCGATGGTGTATGTTATTTAGTTGAGGAAATATTAGATTCCGTACCTGAGTCACCCCAGTCTATGTTTTTGCAGAACCTTAAACTTATTCTTCATAGGAAGTGGAGGTGGATTTCTCTTTTTTATTGAAGATCTAGTAAATCCCTGAGGTATCACTGTCATAGATAATTTAGTAGATTGCTCACTTAGAAACATTCAGAAGTCACCTATTCCACCCTCCTGGCTTATAGGGTGGTTCCCAGATGCCTTAGGGACTCCTCCACCCCCCCAACTAGAAATTCCTCATATCTCTACTGCCATGGGCAGTATGAAAAAATTACTCACCTTAGTAATGTTGTTTCTTCTAATGGAGTCGTGCTATATTGTGACAATTGCAGTATGACCGCAGGTTAGAACTGCTCCGGAGGTGAAATAGTTAACTTTCCATGCAGGCATGGAACTTAGAGCGTGAGCTCAGTTGAAAACTCTGTCTGTTGTGCTTCAGACGCAAACTGTCAGATCTTTATGAGCTAAAACTCACTAAGGCTCTGTGTGGAAGCTGTAAACCTACACTAGCCAACTGGCTACTAACATAAACACTCATTTTTGGCCTAAAACAAAGACTCAAGTCAAGAGACCCAAAAATGCAAAAACACAACACCAATTCACCCAAAAAGGTAGGTGAAAAACAACAAGGCGGGCATCAAAAAAAAAAGTGCCAACCCTGTACTGCCCCACAACAGAGGTTCTGAGAGGGGCAGGCAGGGAGGGAGGTTATAATATAGCAAGACTCCATTAGAAGAAATAACATTACTAAGGTGAGTAATTTTTTCTTCAAACAACATGAAGTCTTGCTATATTATGATCAATTACAGACTACACAGTGCACCCCATGGAGGAGGGACAAAACCTACCTAGGAAATAGGCTCTGAAGCACGGCTGCGCCAAACCGAGCATCACTCCTAGCCTGGATGTCCAGGGAGTAATGCTTGGTAAAAGTGTGAACTGTTTTCCAGGTAGCTGCATTGACATATTTCTACAATAGGAATGTCTCTGGCAGCAGCCAGAGAAGCAGCTGTACCTCTAGTAGAGTGAGCCCTCAGGCCTGAGTGGGGAACTTTACCCAACTTCTCATAGCAGAATTGGATACAAGAGACAATCCACCTGGCAATGGATCTTTTAGTGGCTGGCTTCCCTTTACCAACTTCGCCATAGGTGAGGAACAGTTGGAGGGAATCAAACCTCTGACCCTTGGTATGCTCTATGTAGTAACAAAGGGCTCTCTTCACATCTAGGCTGTGCAGTTTCCTCTCCCCAGAGGAGGAGTGGTCAGTGAAGTACACTGGAAGTGAAATAGGTTGATTAAGGTGGAAATCTGAAACCACCTTAGGCAGGAACTTTCTGTTAGTCCGAAGGACCACCTTATCTCTGTGGAAAGAGATAAACTCCTGCTCCACTGACAATGCTTGTAATTCACTTATGCATCTGGCAGAGGTGATGGCTACCAAAAACACAGTTTTCCAAGTCAAGTACTTGAGCTCAGCTGAAGACAAGGGCTCAAAGGGGGGTTGCATAAGTTGTGCAATGCAAACATTAAGATCCCAGGCAGGGCAGGATCCCTGAATGGAGGGTTGGTGTGAAACAGCCCTTAAAAACTTGGAAAATACAGGATGAGCTGAAAGGGAAGAGGATTTACCTGCTGAAATAAAGCAGACACAGCTGCCAAGTGCACCTTCAGGGTAGCTGGTCTCAGCCCCAAAGAATTCAGGTGGACCATATAATCCAGGACTGTGGGTAGATCAGCAGAGACTGGGGAAATATGCTTTTCCGAGCATCATATGGAAAACCTTTTCCATTTGGAATTGTAAGTAGCCCTGGTGGAAGGCTTCCTTGCGGCCTTCAATATATCCATTACACCTTGGGAAAGGTGTAAATCAGCAAACTCTAACTCTTCAAGAACCAAACCTTGAGATTGAGTGATTTGAGATTCGGGTACCAGACTCTTCCCTGGGCACAGGTTAACAGATTGTGATTCCTAGGAAGGGACAGGGGAGGATGGACTGCTAAGGACAGCAGGAGTGGATACCAGGGCTGGCTGGCCCAATCCAGAGCTATCAGAATGACTTTGCATGATTGGGATCTGATTTTGACTAGCACTTTGAACAGGAGAGGAAAGGGAGGGAAGGTATAGAGAAACTTCCCCTCCCAACTGAGGGCTAAGGCATCCCGGGGGAGTGAGCCCAACACTGGGGGCCTGCAGCAAAAAAGAGAAAGTTGGTGATTGTCTGGGGCTGCAAAAAGATCTATCTGTGGGGTGCCCCATCTGGCAAATACTACTCCCAAGACCAGGGGATCCAGTGACCATTCATGGTGACCCTGAGAAATCCTGCTGATAACATCTGCCAAGACATTGTCCTTGCCTGGGAGGTGAACTGCTGTAAGGGAAGTGTTCAGGGAGTAAGCCAGAGACCACAACTTCATCGCTTCAGTGCACAAGGCCATAGACCAAGTGCCCCCTTGCTTGTTGATGTACCACATTGTAGTGGTGTTGTCTGTTCTGACCTGAAAACTCTTGTTCTGAACAGATTTGGAAAAAGCTTGAAGTGCTAGAAAAACTGCTCTGAGCTCCAACAGGTTGATGTGGAGCAGAGATTCCTGGGGAGACCACAGACCCTGGGTGGTGAGATCGCCCATGTGAGCTCCCCAGCCCAAGAGGGACACATCTGTAGTAAGGATTAGAGAATGAGACTGAGTGACAAAAGGAACCCTTTGTCTCAGGTTGCTCTGATCCTGCCACCACTGTAGGGCTTGGATCAGGTTCTAGTTACTGGATCAGCTTGGTAAGAGGATCCTTTCTTTGAGACCAAAAAGCTCTCAAATGGAACTGGATGTCCTCATCTGAAATCTTGCTCCTGCACAACTGCTGTGGAAGCAGCCATGTGTCCTAGGAGCTGCAGAAAATGCCTTGCTGGCCGGAGACCTGCAGAGTAAATGAGGAGGCCAGGAGACTAGGGTCTTTGCCCTGTCCAGGGGGAGGAAGGCCCCGGCTTCCTGTGTGTTCAGTTCTGCGCCTATGAAGGTAAGAAGCTGGACCGGCTCTAGAACTGACTTTGAGAGATTCAGAAGGAAACCTAGAGAGGTCAGCAGTTGCTGCGTTATCTGAAGGTGTAAATTGACCTGGTCTGGGGACTGGCCTACTAAGAGCCAATTGTCCAGATAAGGAAAGATGACAATCTTTTGCCTTCCTAGGTAGGCAACTGCTACAGCCAGGCATTTGGTGAATACCCTTGGAGCAGAAGTGAGGCTGAAGGGCCTTGCTCTGAACTGGTAGTGGCCTGAGGGCAGCTCGAACCTGAGGTACTTTCGATGGGAGCTTCTGATGGGAATATGGAAGTAGGCATCCTTGAGGTCCAGGGAAGCAAGCCAGTCCCCTGGCCTCAGAGAGGGTAGGATAATTCCCAGAGTCACCATTTTGAACTTTGGCTTTAAAAGGTGTTTGTTTAAATATCTGAGATCCAGGATGGGGCCGCCATTCTCCTGTCTTTTTTGGGGTAAGGAAGTACCTGGAGTACAAACCTTTGCCCTGGTGTAGGGGAGGAACCCTTTCCACAGCTCTGAGAACCAGGACGGTAGAGACCTCTGCCTCTAGGGCGAGTGCCTCTGATGGAGTTGCAGGTGGAAAAGATCTGGTTCTCAGCTTTGGAAATTTTTTGAAGCTGAGAACCAGACCCTTGCTTACTCCTTCCAGGACCCACTTGTCTGATGTTAAAGACTTCCAGTCCTGGACAAAGTAAGCCAGCCTGCCCCCTACAGGTAGAGGAGAATCGGCCCTGGCAATCCCATCAGGGTGCCTGCTTGGCAGGGGCTTTGGGCTGAGGGGTGGAAGCAGACCTGCTTGTACCCCGTCTGCCTCTCCCTCTAAAGAACCCCCTCTGAGCATAGGTGGAGGAGGAAGCTTGGGCTTGGTAAAAAGGCCTATGAAAAGGCCTGCCCCCTGCCTCTAGGAAGCTGCTTTTGAGGAGTGGCCTGCCTTTCCTTGGCCTGTGCACTCCTATAGGTGGTCCTATATTCATCCATTTTCTTCATGTAATTCTCTGTTTGCTCCCCAAATAGAGAATTTCCCACAACAGGAAAATCCATTGCCTTAAACTGGGTATCCTGAGACAGGGTAGTACATCTGAGCCAAGCCATCCTGCGAAGTGCCACAGATGTAGCCATGACTCTTGATGAAACATCATTAGAGTCCACTGCAGCATGAAATTGCACCTTGGATGCCTCAATACCATCCATAGCCACCTGTTCCAGCTCCCTGGCAAGCTGGTCAGGGACTTGTTTCGCTAGGGCCAGCACAGTATCCCATCTGGATTTCTGGTACCTAGCAGCATAAGCCATATAATTTGCTTGTCTGAGTCCCAAAGATGCTGCCATGTACTGTTTCTTTGCCATAGCATCAATCTTCCTGGAGTCCTTCTCAGGGGGGTGTGAAGCTAGGGGAATATTAGCCTTGTCACAGGCTGCAGCCTGCACTACCCCCACATGACTGCATTGTTGAGTGAGGAAATCAGTGTCAGAGCCCGATAAGGTATACCTCTTGTCCATCCTTTTATCCACAGGAGGTATAGTGTGAGGAGTTTTTAAAACTTTTACTGTCTGTTTCCGAAAAGATTTATGCAAAGGAATAGACAGTCTCCTAGACTCTGGAATATCCATCATTTCTACATAATCTGGCTCCTCTTGGTCATCAACAGCTTCCTCAACAGGGAGCTGGAGAGTTTCAGCAACTTTTTTATAAAACATGAAATGAGAAGGGGACTCAGAAAGCCTTGGAGGAGAAACCCCTAGGGGTCTATCTGGAGAGATGTCCGGATCAATGGGCACATCCAGATCTTCAAAACCATATTCACTCTCCTCATATTCCTTCCCTCCCCGTTCATAAAAATCCTCAAAATCATAATCTTGAACCGGTGGAACCGGCCGAACCGAACACTTACCTGAAGGTGTCAGTTCGGTCGGAACCGGAGAGAGAGACTGGACAATTTGAATTGCTTTAGCTATTTCCTCAGCAGTTGGGGAGAGAACTTTTGGCTCTACACTAGCTGACTTTCTAGTCCTTTTTGCTGGAACCAACTCCTCAGAACCGGCTCTTCATTTGCCCGAGGAAGTATCGCCCTGGTCAGAGGGCACTCCCTCCGGTTCGGTTGGCACCGAACCGGGCTGGCCATCCGGGTCAGCGGACTTTTTGGCCTCCCTTTCCCTGAGCCTACCAACTCTCTTATCTATGGTGCCAGCAGGGAAATTGTGACAAATCTGGCAGTCTGAACTGAGGTG
The DNA here is from genome assembly GCA_016271365.2 of Neoceratodus forsteri. NCBI lineage: Eukaryota > Metazoa > Chordata > Ceratodontiformes > Ceratodontidae > Neoceratodus > Neoceratodus forsteri. Next base: position 55,074,367 of record CM028133.1, on the reverse strand, counting down.
GTCAAACCCCAGACAATAGACACATGTGGTATTTGTAATCCGAGAATTTAATAAATAAATTAAAAAAAAATGTGGTGTGTGGGTCAGCCTTAGCAAAAGCTTCCCCACAAACACTACAGTGTTGAAACCCAGTGGGTCCGGTTTTTCTTTTGGGTTTCTCAGACATAATGCCAGTCTAACCAACTTGTCCGTTTATGGCAATCCACAAAGCAAGACACCCTTATCGGTTCCCAACCGCATCACGGGTCGTGGAAAAAACCGTAATGAAATCTGCTTTTTTAGAACCGATAAGAACCGGGAACCGCACTCTAAAAAAGGACTAGTAGATTTTAAATACAACCTGATCGGTTCAAACCGAACCGATAAAGAATTACATGTTCCACACAGAAAAAATAAATGTAAAACCTATCTATTACTTACATTACCACAGACAGAGCTTGAACCGACCGGTTGGGTTTAATTTCGCTAAAAATAAAAAATAATACTTTTAAACCGACAAAATGAACAGAGCAGAAGGGAGAAATTGCGGAGCGACTGTTCAGTGAGGCGGAGTAAAGAATCTGACAGTTTGCGTTTGAAGCACAACAGACAGAGTTTTCAACCGAGCTCGAGCTCTAAGTTCCATGCCTGCATGGAAAGTTAACTATTTCACCTCCGGAGCAGTTCTAACCTGCGGTCATACTGCAATTGTCATAATATAGCAAGACTTCATGTTGTTTGAAAGCCTTCTCTGTCTCTGCCCCTACTTTCTGGAACCATCTATCTCTCTCCATCAGTCAGGCTATCCTCCTCTCATATGTCCTTTAAATCCAACCTCCAAGCCTGGCTCCTGTCTGAGGCCACATGCAACTGCAACTGATCCTCAACAATTAGCCAGGGCATTAACCCCTGCCTGGCTCACATCGTGCCCACCCCACACCTAGTAAATGATGCCCTCCCCTAAGTGCAATTCCCCCCCCCTTGTGTACTCAGTGGTATAGTAACTACCTGTACACAGTACCTTAATTTGGCAACCAACTTACTCCTTTCTCGTGCCTGTCTTTCGATCTGGTCTTTCAGTACTTACTGTCTGTCCCTTTCTAATTAAGAATTCCCTTACGAAACTCCAGAGATGCTCTCTGTATTTTCTGTATATAATACTGTCCTTACTATTGCATTGTGCATTAACTGCTGTATATAGCATGTTCACTGCAATGTTGCTTATATGTGTTCCTGATGCTCTCTCACGTGTACCTGTATGTAATCCAATTTTATGTTTTAATCTATGTGTGTAGCCCCCCACCGTTACCCAGGGTTACTAGAACCCTAGTTAGAGCTAGTGGCAGGCAGCTAGTGAAACTCCAGTTAAATGGATTTCACTATGTCTTGCTCTGTTTTCAGTCTCTGCTGAGCTGGGGCTATGACATCTTTTAGAAGTCTCGCAGCAGCATAAGCCACAAAGGAATGTTGCAGCAGGGAGTTAGGTAGAAAGCTGGGGAATTTTCAAATTCAGTCTGCTGAAGTCTTTAGTAGGCTCAAGAGAGAGAAGGATGTAGATCCTGCAGTGCAGTGGAGGGATGAGGTGCCCCACAGGGGCAGACCCCCCTACCCTCAGCTCTGACTCAGAGCTACCTTAGGGTGTGTGCTTCCACCATAAGAGAGGCACAAGGAGCCAACTCCCAGGGGTGACCCCCTGGCCTGGGAAAAGGAAGAAGCTGCCTGATGGAGAGTGCTGGGACACTACAGTTTTTGAGGAATGAGATTCCTTCAGAGTTTTTGGACACCTGCAATGTGAAGGGTGATGAAGCTTTGACAAAAGGCCAGTGACATTCACCAAAACAGTGAGTAAATAAGTCTCCGGGGGCTGTGGGTCAGTCAGGATGCCAAGTCCAGGGCTTATGGAACAGTGAGATGTAATGACTGTTGTATGTGGGGGGGTCTTCAAGAGAAAGACAGTTTCTGCATTACAAGGCCATGTACAGTCTGCACTGTAGTAGCCAAGGAAGAGGCTTATGGAACAGTGAGATGTAATGACTGATGTATGTGGGGGGTCTTCAAGGGAAAGACAGTTTCTGCATTACAAAGCCATGTACAATCTGCCCTATAGTAGCTAAGGATGTGTGTGTGTAAACAAAGGAATGGCTGGGTGTGGATCTATGGAACAAAAGGTGGGAGACCCCCCACCTGGCGTAACAGGGCTCACCTCTACGGATTCACTTTGAGATACCAGATACCTTTCTTTCAGGTATTGGCCAGTGCCTGAAGAAGGTGCCCTGACGTTGGGATGGAGTAGAGGGTGGTAGTGTGCCACTAGTTAAAGAGTCCGTGACATATGGAATTTTAGGATCCAAAAATGGATATGTGTCTGTGTCATCACCCTATCTGCATTACTAGGAATGTTGCCCCGCGGGGGTCCATCTCTGTTTTTATTCAGAGTCTTGTTGAATAAAGCCACACTTTAGAATCCCATGTCCTGGTATTGGACAATCTGTTATTGCTTCTAGTCTCTGGATTACTTGGGTACCCCTGGTCAGAGTAGCCAAACCTAGCCAATATGCCAAGTGACATGTTCTCCCCGACCCTAGGTTACAAAATGGAGGCACCGCTGAGGATTGGGTTTGGAATTTTGGGAGAATAGCAAGATAGGTTGCTTGGGTAGTGGCTAGCATTTTGACTGTCTGGCAGTGGGTGTCCCAACATCTGAAGTAACGTTTAACTAATGCGCCACTGTGTGCTGTTATCAATGTGCTGCTATTAAAATGCCAACTGTTTACCAAGGAGCAGTAAAGCCTGAGAGTGTATGCCCTTGTCCTGCATCAAATTACAGCATTTGCCAGATTTTAAAAGTAATTGTGAGAAAGAAAAGTGTGGAAAACTGTGGGTAGCAAAAGGAAAATTGTGTCCTAGATGTTGGAAATGCTTTCTGTGTGGACTGAGAGACTTGTTTTGCTTCTTGGCCTTGATAAATGGTTAAAATGGGCTCTCACTGAGGAGTCATTGAAGAAAAAAAAAAGTGTGGTTTACAGTTTCAATTTTGCCTGCTCGATGATCGCTGTGAGGAGAAGAGCACAGGAGGAAAGAGGCTCATTTGCATGGCGTCAAGTGATTGGTGAGACTGCAATCAGTCCTGCCCCCAAGCCAGCTCTAGAGCGACTGCACAGCATTCAAGAGGGAGAGTGAGTGAAGTGTGTGAACTTGCTTACCAGGAGGAGTGTCGTGGTGAGTGAAAGTGTTGTAAAAGTTTAAAAAACTGACTTTTCTGTTTAAATTCAGGCTCAACCCGCATCTCGATCGACTGGACTGTGAGTGTGGTGTTCAGAGGGACAATCGGCAGGACTGCCAACCCGCTTCCTTCCGGAGGCCTCCAGGATCGGCTGCAGGCTGTTTTTTCCATTGCAGCAAACAGCTGTTGATCACAGTGAGTACCAACCAAAATATTGCTCAAAGTGCTGTGATTTACAACAAAAGCCAGCTGAATCCATGTGTAGCAGTGTAATCGCTTTGTAAAGAAGGACTGTGCCAGTTTAACCAGCTAACAATCCTAACCCCACTTGCACTGCTTGGTTGTTGACTGTGTCAGTCAGAAATTAAAAGTGCTGTTGTAAGTGCAGTGTATTCATGCCTGACTTTACAAACCTGATTTATTTTGTTTGTGTCTTTATTTCTGTATTTTCATTGTGAACTTGTAAGCTTCTAATTTCTTTGGCTGCTGACAGCTAACACTCCTACATAGAAACATACAAACATAGATGCTGATGGCAGATAAGGCCAAATGTTTGCACATTTAATAAAAAAAAGGAAATGGAGATGCACTTACTAAGTAGGATCTCAATTTACATACTTCTTTTTTAAGGGCAAAATCAATGAAAACTGATAAATTATCAGTGAGGGATCCTACCCCAGAGACAATTTGACAACTTGGTGGTACCTCTGCATTTTCGTATATTTTAGGTAATGCATATAGAATTGGCATTGTTAGATTTTCTGGCCACAAGAAATTAAATTCTGCAAAAATAATTTCACCAGATATTTTAGCATTGTTTAACTATTCAAAAGACTGAGCCTTAAGTTTATGCTCATTTACTATGCCCGACCTGCTAAGTGCCAAATGACTCTTCTTAGTCCTTGGCCTCAGCTAATCTTCCCCATCATTACGGTTCCCTTGCACCTATCCCCTGTCCATTTGAAACACTGCACTGTGCTCATTCCCACCACTTCCTGGGGCAGGCTGTTCCATGGGAATACTTATGTGTTCCCAAAATTCGGTCTTCCAACTGAATTTCACAATCCCAATGGGGACTTGTGTTATGTGGTGGGCTTTTCCCCCGCACCCCCCATGTGGGAGCTTCACTCACCGCACCCCCTAACTAATATAAACAAATCTGAGGGGGAGCGGACCTCGGAGTTGGAAATTAAGTTAGGGGGTGCAAAGAAAAATGTTAAAAGTTCCCCTACTAGGAACAGAACCCCATCCCAAAAAGCTTGATGGTTGAGCTGCAAGAGCATTAGTGCTCCATGCCATGGAGCAGCTCAGCTAGCACCTCACTCCACTGCCCTCACAAGGTTATGCCAGGTGGAACCATGTTCTGCTGGTGTAACCTAGTATTTCGCTGGGCGAAATACAATTTCACCCACCAAAATGCAATTTTGCTGTCGGGCATCACTTTCGGGCATCCCTAATTTGGGGATACAGAAGCCAGGGCCATGAGTGTCAGGACCCTCAGCTTCAGTATCCTGATAGGATACCATTCCATGTATCCACTGCCATGTCAGTGAGAAAAACATTTATTACATTTCCCCTTAATCCGCCTCCCTCTAATCTCATATCATGTCTTCTTGTTCTACCATTGATTTTATACAAGAAAATGTATCCACTGGGCACCACTAGTGTCGCAGGACAAGTACCCCTCTCCCTCCGAGGAGAGGAGAGAAGTCCATCAGAAGCTCAATTCTCTCCTCCTCAACTGACATCCAGCTCCTCGGACTCATTCCTGAAGGTAAGGGAGATGCCTCAGCCCTCAGCGTCACCGGGCCATAACAGACTGTTAATCTAAGACTCAGTCATCCATTCTTTGGGAATTGTATATGTACTGTTTAATGCTTACATTGCAGACATAAGAGATGGTATTAGGAGTGAGATGAGCCTCTTTGCCAACGACTTGAAGCTGGGGGTGGTGGTGGATAGCAAGGAGGGTAGAGAAGCCCTGCAGGAGGACCCGGAGACCCTGGGGAGTGGTCTCATACCTGAAAATTGGTGTTTAATGCCAAGAAATGCAGGGTTCTCCACTTGGAGGTTAGAAACCCAGCTCATGAGTATTTTTTGGATGGGGAGAGACTGCAGGTTTCGGGAGAGGAAAAGGATCTTGGGGTGGTTGTGGATGCCAAAATGAGCAACTCGGAGAAGTGTTGGAGGGCAGTGGCAAAAGCAAATAAAATGCTCTGGTGCATCACCGGGGGATAACCAGGAGGAGACGGGAGGTGCTTCTTCCTCTGTATAAGTGCCTTGTTAGACCGCACCTAGAGTACTGTGTATGGTTTTGGCATCCATGCTTAAAAAGGGACATTGAACTTCTGGAGATGGCCCTGAAGAGAGCAACCAGGATGATACAGTGTCTGGGGGAAAGATCCTATGAGGAGAGACTTTAGGAGCTCAACTTGTACTCCCTGGAGGAGAGGAGGGACAAAGGGGATATGGTTGAGGTCTTTAACTATCAAAAGAGAGTAAATAGGGTCATCCTAAATAGTGTGTTCCAGATGAGGGAGGAGGGGCCACCAGGGGGCACTCCATGAGGCTGATTGGCGAGAGCGAGACTAATGGGGAGGCTAGTAGACACTACTTCACCAAGAGGGATTTGTACCCCTGAAACACACTGCCTGAGGAACTGGTGGCTATTAATACAGTGGAGGGATTCAAGAGGGGCTGGGACAGGTATAAGTGGAAGGTTAAACTGAGTAATGTCAGATCTATAGGTGTAACCCCGATGGGGGATCGGGTCGGGGGAGGTGGGGAAGGCAGCAATGGTGTCCTGGCCAGGTGCTGATTTTTGAGCAGACTTGATAGACCATTAGGCCTACTCTGCTGGCATCTTAGTATGTTATTATGTTACTAATTCAGAACAGTTATAATTGTTCTCTTTTCTATAGAGAAATGAGGTGAAAAATGCAACTTGGATGAAGTTGTAGGGTTTGAAGTGGAGCCTGAAATTTTTGGTCACTACAAGTGTCCTATCCATTGATTACATAGTGACCGACCACCACAGGCAACTAAATACATGGCTGAGGGACAATCTCTTAATGATGGGTGGCACACATTACTACAATGTGTGGCACATAGCCAAAGGTATGTTACTCTGTTATCAAGTTTATGTATAGTGAAGAATTGGTATGCTGGTTGCAGGTTAACTTTGCAACTTTGTTTTGGCATAGGTCTGTGGAAAAAGATTGAGGCATTAGGGAAACAAAAAGGTTGCAAGTCTATTAATCCTTGGAAGTAAACAATAAATAATCACATTTATTGGATTGTACCATCAACCCCTGACTGTGACCCTGACGTGCATAAAGCCAAATGGGACTGCAAGAAAAATCATTTGCAAAACATCCACAAGGGGCACAGTGAGCTCATGCCAAGGTGTATGCATGGATCGCTAGACAGCCATGAAGCCAATAAGAAATGGTTGCAGCCCAGTGAGTATCGCTGCATAATGTTACTCAGACATTTAAACATCATATACTTACTGATGGCTTAACCACAACACTCTGAATAATCAAGATGTGTATTTTATATTGTGAATTATGAAATGCATAGATTTTTGATTATTCAATAGGTACTTGGATGTGGGCTGTTTCCCAATGACAACAGCAATGCTGGAAGTAGTTCAGTTGTAATCCAAAGGTATTACAGTTGATCCAGCATAACATTCTGTGGTGATTTGCATATGCAGCCCATGATGCTTTGCATTGTGTGGGCATGTGTGATTTTGTATTTTCTTGAAACTTGGCTTCCCAGCCAAATGCCCTTTGGGGTAACCCTTGCCTCAGTGTTTCAGTGTTTCTCAGAGGTTCTTTGTCTTTTAAATATTTTTTTATTTTAATGGGTTCACCACAACATAATCAAGACACACTGCCTTAGGGTAGCTGGTTCATTCCACTGGGGTGTCAAACAGACGAGACATATTGGTGAGTCCTGGTAGGACGAAACACGTGTCTATGTCATCTGTTAGCACCCTTTGCAAACTGCGTGAGAGGCCTTTCGGCACCATGCAATTCTGCTTAAAGTTGAACCAGTGTAACATTCTGTGGTGATTTGCATATGCAGCCCATGATGCTTTGCATTCTATGGGCATGTGTGATTTTGTATTTTCTTGAAACTTGGCTTCCCAGCCAAATGCCCTGTGGGGTAACCCTTGCCTCAGTGTTTGCGCACAGAGGTTCTTTGTCTTTTACAGCATAATGTGCATCATGGTGTGCTAATGTCCCTCCATGGGTGATAGAAGCACTCTACTTTCTGTGTTCTTCAACCATCCTGATGTGGACCATTATACCAAAATACTGCCACCGCACTGTCATACTTTACTGCTTTATCAATAGAAAGCTGTGCATTAACTCAAATTATACAATGTGGTAAATCCAATGTCCCAAATAGTGCATCCTGATTCGTTGGCTGGCACAATTACCACTGTGATAAATCCCCCAGTGTACCCACTGGAAAAAGTGCCAACCAACCTTACATCATGCTAATCCAGTTGCTTTCACTTCAAATGAAACTGCCGTGATTTGTCCTGTTGCCGCTAGTGATCTGAATTTTAAATGTAGACTCATTTTGGTTTACTAAGTTTATTTATTTGGGTACTTAAGATTACTGTTTTTATGTTTTGAGTATCACCTTCCTGTAATCTGAGTTCACTTTTAAAACCTGAGTCATGTGTGTGTGTGTGTCAGTCTTGTTGTAGTGTTGCTCATTAAAAACTAAAGGAAATCCTGACACCTCACCCTGTGTCCCAATTAATGCTTAAAACGTTTCCTTAAAAGATCACGGTATTAAGTGTTCGTTTATTCCTATGTGAGTAGGGTAAGGAACAAGGATACTGTCTATATACTGTAGTGTATATATCATAGGGTAAGGAATAAGGATACTGTCTATATACTGTAGTGTATATATCGTGTACCTTATATCATTGTGCCCTATATTTGAGCGAACTTGTGTGGTATGCACTTTATGTCTCATAGGTAGTCACAATAGCTACTGTAAGTAGCTCCTGTCAAATGTCAGAACTACCGCATATTGTTCTGTTAAGCAGTATGGGGGAACATTGTTTAACCAGGAATAGGACACTAAGCTGAAGCTTGTTTCCAAATGCAACCTGGGAGCACAAGGAAGTTAAGTGACTTCCTCAGGATCACACGGTATGCATCTACATGGCTGTGGGTTTCAAAGCCAGGTGTCCAGCTCTGTAGCTCAGAGCCTTAACCCACTGCGCTATACTGCCTCTGATATAAACTATATACAGTGGATGCCAGTGGTTATGTGAGAAGCTGAGCGCCTCGCTTGGTGACTATTACAATCTCTGTCGTGAAGCCTATTGAGGTATTGTGCTACAGTTGTGGTATATGGAGGGGGTGCCTATGGGGTACTCTTTACCCCCCTACTCTATACTCTGCAGGTGTCAAAATGTATCATAAGTTTTTTATGTTCAATTTATGCCTGTTCTCGGGTGCTTGGCCACTGAATCCTCTGTAGTCTGTTAAAAAAAAATAACTTATCTGCTGTGATTTTGTTCTTCATTTACATGCCTTCCTGATTGAGAATTGTGTCCCATTTTTGAGCTTTTTACTCATTTTATGGTGTGCTTTGGGGCGGCATAGTTTCCTAATGATTACATGCTGCTGGTGCTGGGCTGATGTCCGTATAAATGGAGCAGCTCTGTGGCTTCCCCACTTGTTTCACTGAAGAGCAGTGTTTTTCTTAGTACTGCACTCTGTCATTTTTGATTTAAAATATATTTATTGTGCCTCGTGAAAATATTATCTTACCCCATACTGACCCTGTTGTGTTTTTAGTTGAAAAAGTTTAAATTTTTCCAGCAGATGGGCTGAAGGAACCTTCCCCCACCCCAACAGCATTCCCAGTTGTATGTGGGTACTATATGGAGCAGCTCTATGGCATCGCCACTCATTAGTGATGCTGATAACAGTTTGTGAATTTTCAGTGAAGTGTTTGAATAAAGCGGCTTAACCTGTACTACCATGGTGTGCTTTATTTCTGAAATCTGGACTTTGGCAGCTGATGGGCTGAAGGAGACAACCCCCCCTTCCCCATTAGCATTCTGAGTTGCAAGAGGGTCAGGGAGGTTATATTTTGGACTGTCAGCAGTTTGTGGTCTTGAACTGCAGCTATTTACAGACAGTGTAAATGATTAGGAGTTTCACATTAGTATTATAACTCTGTGTTTTACACTGGTCTGCAAGCTGCATGTGTCCTATGCAATATACAGAGCAGTATGTGATTAGTGTTGTTATCCCCACCCTCCAACAGTTCCATGTCACAAGAGTGAATCTTTTTCAGTGACTCGCACAAGAGCGAGTACATCGTGGTGAACACAAATACAGCACACAGCCATGTACGTTGAATACTAAATTGGCGCATATCTGATTACATGTTTAATATGGGGATGTTGTGGCCCCCACATCTCCCTTTGTGGGGATCAAGCCCCAACCCCCCTAAACTTTAATAACCATGTCCCGGTGGGGGTGGACACCAGAGGGAAGATGAGGGACCAAGGACAGCAATAACTTGTCAAAAATAAAGTGACATACCTGTCTGAAGTCTTGAGTCTGGGGCCACCACCACTGCAGCCGGCATCCCTACCCACTACGCTACACTAGTAGCTCGGTGACATCATGCTCCACATCCCTAATTAGCTCATCCCTCTTCTCCCTCTTCCATCCCACTGCTATTCCCTTCCCTCACCATTTTTTCCAATCCTCCCTTGCTATTCTGTCCTTCGCTATCCCTCCACATTAGCCAAACTAAAGCATCCCATTCCAAGGCAAAAATATGGGACTTCAGAGGAACTGACTTTGGTAAGATGGTCAGCAGAGTTAAACTAGCCCTGGCAAACAGAAATACAGGTGAGGGGGTACAGGCAAAGTGGGCAAGTATTAAGGATGCAATACTTGAAGTAACATCCCACTGTGTTAGAGAGAAAGGGAAGTGCAAAAGAAGAAGGACACCACCTTGGCTCTCAAAAATAGTAGCAGAAAAGGTCAGAGTCAAAAGGCTGGCCTTCAGGAAATATAAGGGAACGCAGCAGGGTGAAGACAGGGAGGCATACCAAACTTCCCTAAGGGAAGCAGGGAAGGCAGTAAGGCAGGCAAAGGCCCAAACCAAGGAAACACTAGCACGAACAGTAAAAGAAGGTGGCAAGACTTTCTATAGATACATTAGTGAAAGGAGAAAGTCCAGAGGGGGTATTGCTAAGACCAAAAGGGATAAGGGGGCATGTGAGGTGGAGGACCATGTAAAAGCATCTATCCTAAATAGATACTTCAGCTCAGTATTTACTGAAGATAGGGCAGGGCCCACAGTTCAGCACCATGGACACAGGGAGGAGGGAGGTGCACGAGTCCCTTCACAAAAGAAAGGGTCCTACAAGAGCTCGATAAGCTCAGGATGGACAAGGCAATGGGACCTGATGGCATACATCCCAGGGTACTAAAGGAGCTAAGGGTGAAACTAGCAGAGCCATTAGCAGAACTGTTCAGTGAGTCTCTGAGCACAGAAGAGGTCACAGAGGACTGGGGAAGGGCTCATGTGATCCCACTCCACAAGAGTGGTAGCAGGGAGGAGGCAGGGAACTACAGACCAGTCAGTCTTACCTCAGTAGTGGGCAAGATTATGGAGGCACTCCTTAAGGAAAGGATAGTGTAATACCTGGAATCCATAAGAGCACAGGATCCAAGACAGCATGGGTTTACAAAAGGAAGATCCTGTCAAACTAATCTCATAGATTTTTTTGACTGGGTAGCCAGAGTGGTGGACCAAGGGGGAGCAGTTGATGTCACCTGCCTTGACTTCAGCAAAGCTTTCGAAACCGTTCCACATAGAAGATTGATTAATAAGTTGGGTAGGCTCTGGGTGGGTCAGAAGTTGGTCAACTGGGTGGCAAACTGGTTGACAGGCAGAAAACAGAGAGTGGTGGTAAACGGTATACAGTCAGAAGAGATGTAAGTCACAAGTGGGGTACCCTCAAGGATCAGTCCTGGGGCCAGTCCTCTTCCATATCTTCATCAGTGACATTGCAGATGGACTGGAGGGTAAGGTTTGTCTGTTTGCAGATGACACCAAGATCTGCAACAGAGTAGATGGTCCAGATGGGGTGCGTAGAATGAGAAGAGATCTGGATAAACTAGCAAAATGGTCGGAAGAGTTGCAACTGGGAGCCCGGCCCGGTGGCTCTGAGGGTTAAGGCACTGGACACCACACCTCACACTATGCCAGCGACCCAAGTTTGGGAGCGAGCTTGGGCACCAGGGGTCGGCAGGGGCAGGTGAGGATTGAGTGCCTGCTGGGCTGCTCTCCTCCCCAGGGGGGAGGACGGGGCATCACTCGGCATGCCAGCAGCTCCCAGTGGAGACTGGGGGGAGCTGCAGCACACAGGGCAGCATGTACATAGCGTGGCTGACACTTGGCAGGGTTGCCATGCGCCGTAGCACCAGGGACATGCACCACGCATGGGAGGGGGGAGTGCACACCAGAACAGGGAAAACACCGATCTGCGGAGTAGGTGATGGCACCTGCCCCCATGCCCACTGCCGGGTCTATCCTGCCTGACCTTCCAGTGTCCTCCACTCAGGCTCTCACCACAAGCTGGAGACTGACTGTATAGAGCGCTCAAGAGGATGGGTGACCCCACCCTGGAGGGGTTAAGTTGGGGGTGCCAGCTGGGCTGAGAGGGAGGAGAGAGGAGGCTCAGGTAGGAAGACTTCAGGTGGGGCAGGAACAGGCAGGATGCCTGAGAGAGGCTCCGCAGAATGTGACCGGAGGGAAAAAAATAACCTGGGGTTTAATGCAAATAAGTGCAAGATCATGCACATAGGGAAGAGAAACCCTGAAACCACCTATAGGCTGGGAGGGGAGTTGCTGGCAGTCATAAGGGAAGAAAGAGACTTGGGCATCATCATCACTGATGACCTGAAATCATCCAAGCAGACCACTAAAGCAGTAGGTAAGGCTAGGGGGATGTTGGGGTGTATTATCCGGGTCGTGCATGAAAATAGGCATTCCTATGCCTAGTGCACTCACCTGGTAAACAAAAGTAAATAAATAAATAAATTAGTAGGGGTATCACAAGTCAGAAGAGAGAGAGAGGTAATAATCCCTCTTTGCAAGACACTGGTTAGGCCCCATCTGGAGTACTGGGTGCAGTACTGGAGGCCACACCTTCACAAGGACATTAACAAAATGGAGGCAGTCCAGAGAAGGGCAACCAAAATGGTGCAGGGACTGCATCAGAAAACATATGAGGACAGATTAACGGAGCTCAATATGTATACCCTAGAGCAAAGGAGGAAGACAGGTGATATGATCGAAACATTCAAACACCTTAAGGGCATTAACAAGGTGAAAGAGTCGAACATGTTTCAATATAAGAAAAATAGCAGGACAAGAGGAGGGAGGCCGATTAAGGGGTAATGTGAGGAAGTTCTTTTTCACAGAAAAGGTGGTGGATGCATGGAATGGCATACCTCAAGAAGTGGTGGATATGAATACAGTGCAGGGCTTCAAACAGGCATGGGATAGGCACAAGGGAACAATACAGACAAGTATGATTAGATAGGCCATTGACAGAGCAAAGGATGAAGGCACATTCATAAGGTAGAAAAAGAAATGGGCAGACTGGATGGACCTTGCGGTCCTTATCTGCTGTCGACTTCTCTGTTTCTATGTTTCTAAACCTGAAAGCAAGCAAAATGATATGCTCATTTGTCAGTCGCTCATTTTGGTTTGCTCTTTTGACATGATACCCCTTCCAACAAAGTCTGATTGTATTGCAATTACGTGTCAGTGCCGGCATTATTACCTCAGCAGTCATGTATGCTTCCATTGGCATATCAGGAATGCTGTAAGCCACATGCCAAGCATCATACAGTGGTCCTGCAATGTGCACATTATTACATAGAATGGTGTCCTAGAAACATAGGAATTGACTGCAGATGAGGACCAATAGTGTTGTACAGTGTGTCTATTCTCTCTACTTACTTTAAAGTTGCATACCCTACTTGATATCTGGCTTTACCTTCTCTTTCCTGTCGCTGCTGTTCCTCTTTGCCAGTCCCATGCTTTATTAAATTCCCCCACTGTGTTGTCCCCCACTTCCTCAACTAAGAGTTAGTTCATTCCAGGCAACCACCGTCCTTTCCCTGAAGAAATATTTCCTGATGTTACCCCTGAGACTACCCCCTTTCAAACTCATGTCATGCCCCCCCTTCATGAACATGTACCTTATGAAGATGCTGTCCTCCGATACACTATTTATGGCCGTTAGATACTGGCAGGTTTGTATTATGTCTCCTCTGTCTCTTCTCTCCTCCAGGGTATACATAGGGAGGTTTCTCAGTCTCTTTTATTATGAATTTTGTTTTAATCCCTGCACCATCCTTGTTGACCCTATTGGAACTGCTTCCACACTGACTAACTCCTTACAGAGATGTAGCCTCCAGAACTGGACTTAGTAGGAGATGTGGCCTCCAAAACTAGACACAGTACTCCAAATGAGGCATCAAGAATGATCTGCACAGTGGCATCACCACCTCTTTTCTTCTGCTGGTGATACTGGTCCCTTTGCATCCCATCATCACACTGGCTCTCCCCGCTGACTTGCAATATGGTTTGGTTGCTGTTAGGTCATCAGATGTGATCATCCCCAAATCCCTTTCCTGCTTGGTGACCATCAGTATCACCCCCCCCCATCATGTAATCCTCCTCTGTCTTGCACCCCAATTTCATGATGTAGCACTTTTTTGCATGGAATCTCAGATGCAGCACTGTACACCATCATTCAATTTTACCTCATTTGTCCCCCATTCATGGAGTGTGCACCCGCTTGCAGATATTACTGCTATCTTCAAAAAGGCACACCTTCCCTTCCAGCCCCCTCCCCAAAATGCCATGAAACAGAACTGGCCCCAGAAGAGATAACTGTGGCACCCCGGTGCTCACCCTACTTTCCTTAAATTGGCCTCCATTTACCACCACCCTCTGTTATCTATCGCTCAACCAGTTCCTAACCCAGTTTACCACCTTATGACCTGCTTCCTGGCTGCCCAGCTCGTTCAGTACTCTTCTATGTGCAGTGGCATTCAATGCCTTACTGAAATCAAGGTAGGTGTTATCCACTGCTTCTTCCTCCCCCCCAATCCACTTCCCTTTTCACCTAGTCAAACATACCAATTATATTTGTCTGACATGTCCTTCCTGCTGTGAAGCCATACTGTGTCAGATCTGGTGCTCCACTGGTTTCCAGGTGTTGAGCAATCCTTTCTTTAAGTAGTAAAATTCCTACTTTTCCACACTATTGAGATTCTGCTGATTGGTTTCCACTTTCAAGCTTCCTCACTACCCTCCTGTTGTGAAGAGGGAATACGTCTTCCCTCCTCCCATCCTCTGTAAACACTCCCATAATGACTCATTCATTCAAGATCCATTGGTTGTGTTGGTCACTTGCAAGCCGTGCAATTGCATGTGGGCAGCGAGGGCTGTCTGTTGTCATGAGTGTGACTCATTACGGAGCATTGTGTGTTTGACTTGATCAGCAGGCTGGCATGAAATTAGAATTAATGCACCTGTTGCTATGATGACAGGCCAAGCGGAGTTTGACTCACATTTGCTCCCACTCCAGCTTCACAAGCTCTTCCCAGAATGGCATAATAAAATGCTTGTCATCCCAATTTACCTGTGTCATTAACCTGTCCGCCTGCATTCCCTCCTCATCCTTTTAGAAGATATCTGGATTGTAGTTGCTGGTCAACCCATTGAAGTGCTATGATGTATGAGCTGGCAGTAGAGGATAGAGTATGAGCTGTGAATGAGCTTGCTATATGCAGCAGAACAGACCTTGGTTTGATTCTCACATCCTCCACTTGCACACTGTGTAATTCTGAGCAAGTCATTTAACTGCCTAGTGCTCCCAGGTCACCCCTGAAAACAAGCACTTGTACTTTGTGGGACTTAACCGGCTACCAAAGACTAAAAAAAAAAAGCATTTGTCATTGCGAATGCTGTCTCGCTGGCATTGGTAGTGCAGGAATTAGAGATGCATAATAGCAATGGCAGTGAAGTATTAAACTGACGCCAACCTCACCCCCACCCAGCACCCTGCAGAGAGTGACAGGCATTGTGGTGTGCCTTTAGGTCATCAGCTGTAACGCTTATGCCATTTCACCTTACCCTACCCTGTAGACACTGACAAGTGGTGTGCTTTGGGGTCTTTGGGCCTTATACCTACTTCCATTCCATAAGAAAATATGCTGAGATGGGTGCAGTATAGGAGAATAAGGTGAACTTTGGGGCCAAAAACCGCAACACCTCAATGCCTGTCACTGGCTGCAGGGTGGGGATGGAATGGCGTGAACATTACAACCGATGTTCCCAAGTCACACCCTTGACGCCTGTCAGTCTGTACAATGTGGGGTTTTATAGTTGGAAGCCCTAACACTGTAGGTATTTGTTGGTATTTTCACTCCAAATTTTTAACATGGTTTTTTTGTGACCCCCACCTCATGAAGAGCGGCACTATTAGTTTGCTAGCCGGAAGGTGATTTTGCAAAGCGACTGCTCTGTTTGGCACTACAGGTACGAAAACACATTTTGGGCAGGATGTGAAAAAGGACAAGTATATTGTTCCTGAGGAGGTGTAAAAAATGGCAATGCTGAAAATCTGGAGTGAAAATACAAAAAATTGGTGAAGTCATGAGCATGCATAGAAACTGCGTAACGCACGTCCGTAACCCAATTATTGTTGGGATTTTTTTAACCACATTTTCAATATAGGCATTTTGGGACTCCCCTCATGAACAGTGGCACTGTGAGTTTGTTAATCTGTCCCAAAAGTTGATTTCCCACAGCGACCACGCCATTGTGCGCCGCAGGTGCAAAAACACATTTTGGGCAGGATGTAAAAAATGTCAGTTGTACTATTCATAAGGAGGTGTGAAAAAATGGCAGTGTTGAAAATCTGTCATGAAAATATTGCAATTTTGAGAAATTACAAGGTTGCGTGGAAGCATCGAAACGCACACTTGTAACACAATCATTTTATGGACATTCATCACCAAATTTTCAATATAGGCATTTTAGGACCTCTGCTCATGAACAGTGTCACCGTCATTTTCTCAGACTGTCCCGAAAACTGATTTCACACAGTGACCATGCTATTCTGTGCCAGATGTGTGAAAACACATTTCGGCCAGGATATGTAAAATGACAGCTGTACTGTTCATAAGGAGGTGTGGTAAAATTTCAATTTTGAAAATCTGAAATAAAAATATTATAAATTCACGAAGTTACGAGCATGCGTGGAAACTGCGCAATGCACGCTCATAAAACAGCAATTTGGGGAATTTTTTCACCAAATTTGCAACACAGGCTTTTTGAGAGTCCCCCTCATGAACAGTGGCCCTGTTGTTTCATTACTTGGTCCCAAAAGGTGATGCTGCACAGTGACCACAAAATCACCTTTCAGGAGAGTAGACACACCAGAAGGTGTAGACAGAATGAGAAGGGATCTGCAGAAACTTGAAGAATGGTCAGGGGTTTGGGAGTTGAAATTAAATGCAAAGAAATACAAGATAATGTGTAACCTCCCTACAAATGGGGGTTCCCAAAAAGTCTACCTTAAGCTTGCCTAAATACTCAGTGCCAGGCTGGTGTCCTGCGTTTAAGCAGTTTAAATGTGATTACCAGAGCCTGTATAGCCTCTGTGTACTGTCTGTTTAAGAGCTGCCTGATTGCAGCCTAAGTAATCTGAGAGGAAGCTCTGCTGAAAGATGTAACCATTTGATGAAAATCATTTAGACTGATAGTGATAATGTAGTTTGTCTAACCTGCCTTCTTTATAGCAAGGGCTGTTTTGTTTGTCTCCACTGTCTTGGTCCTGGACTGCAAATTGGACCAATCAGTTCTGGTGGGACCTAAAATGTAGCTGGACTACAGGAGCTGTCTGAAGTCAAAATCTGTAGGAATTGTAGTTTTTAACTTTTTGCGCCTTTTTTGCAACTGAAGGGGGAACTCTTGCTTTGACTGACAGCCAAATCAGCCAACCGAATCTTTGGGATCTTGGGGAAGTCCCAGGCTGCTGGCAGTTTTCAATTAGTTCTGAGCTGAGAAGTGAGATGAGAAGAGCACAAGTGTATTTTGGGCAGCAATCCTGAATGGATTCGCATGGGAAAACTGTGAAAGGGCTGAGTTTTTGGCCTGCATGTCTGCTGCTACTCCTGAGAGGGAGAGAAGAGAAGAGAATTATTTTGGACTAAATCCAAGTTTGTGTGACTAAAGTAAGCTACTGAAGTGGGCCAGGCTCAACCTGAAGAAGACCGAAGATTTTGCTGAATGCAATCGGCCTGTCAGGAGTTCCAGCTACCCCTAAGCTCCAGTGTGTGCAGAGACTTTGCGATTGTGCCCGTGGAGCACTTTGCCTGGTACAGTAGAATTCCCGTATATGTAAATGTGTTATTTGCTGCTAGTGGGTTGTGAGTTCGTTCCCCACTGTGTGAACTGTGTTCTGCTTGCTGGAAACTGTATCCAGCCCAAAACAGACTGCATCCGAATTTGTCTCCATGCGGTCTGGGCCATTTCCAGACTGGCCCAGCCAGACTACCTGCTGCACAGAGAAGCCATCGACAAGAGACCTGCCTGGGGATCAGCCCCCTGCTCCACACTTGAATAGGAACGACGCCTCTGTGACTCACGTGGGCCCTGCTTCTCCTGGCATTCCAGATCAACCACCTGCAGTCTCGATTTTCGTCCAGCCTGTGTCCAGTCTTGGGTATTGTGAATACCAGGGTAGCTCCCTGCAACAACAGCTTAATCTGAGTATGTCATCTGATTGTCTTGTTGTTTTGCTTCCTTTATGAACTGAGCCCTCTGGCTCCAGCTTACAAATATTGTGTACTGTGCATGTTGTGTTTTCCATCACACAGCCCCAACCAGCTGCCACCCAGGGCAACAGTCCTGGCTAGCCCATCTCTTCTCCACCTGGGTACCCAGAGGTGGACTGTATGGGGGAACTCAAAGCGCATGCATAACTGCTTGACTGATATAACCTTTAAGCTAATTAACCTGATTTTTCCCCTCCCTTGTTCAAGTCCCCTGAATAAATCGCATCTAACCTTTTCTGTATGTAATATGACTGTGGTTCCAGTTTGTGCTCAAAGTACTGTACTGTTGCTATTTGCTGTTCATAACCTTGTTTTACAGGGGTCCCCAGGGTCGAGCCAGAGGAACCAGCCCTGGTGGTAAGTGCAAACAGTGTGGATACTTGTGTGGTGTACCAGGGGTATTGTGAAAGTGATTATTGTACAGTGTTCAGGCCACTAGAAGGGAAAGAGGGGGGTTACAGTGTCCCGGAGGGCTGTGTCTAGATTAGCTTGACCACTACCAATCCTGATCTCCGGGTGAAGGCACCCGTTTCAGAACTCAGGCTCCTTAACCTGCTACTAGCCAAGCAGACAGGGGTAGTAGCCCTTGGGATAGTGCCACCTAGGGGTTACAAATGCATATGGGACACAACAACCCTGGCACAATATATCAGTTGGGGAGTGAGGATATAGCATGCACCAAGCAGGAAAGGGATCTTGGGATTATCATCTCTGGGAAACAGTGTGACAAGGCAGCAGGTAAAGCAAATAGGATGCTGGGATACATAGGCAGGGACATCACCAGCAGGAAAAGGGAGGTCATAATTCCACTATACAAGACACTTAGTGAGGCCCCACCTGGAGTACAGTGTCCAGTTCTGGAGACCTTACTTACGTAAGGACATAGACAGGGTAGAGGAGGTTCAGAGGAGGGCAACAAAGATGGTACATGGATTGCATCACAAGTCCTATTAGGACAGGTGGAAGGAATTGAATATGTACTCCCTGGAGGAGAGGAGGGAGAGGGGGGGATATGATAGAGACATACAAGTATCTTACAGGGAGGAACAGGGTGCAGGAATACACTATTTGTAAGCGAAAAAGATGTTCCAGAACTAGTGGGCATGGGATGAAGTTGGAGGGAGGATGATTCAGAGGAAACGTGAGGAAGAATTTCTACACAGAATGGGTGGTGGACAAGTGGAACAACTTGCCAGAGGAGGTGGTAGGGGCTGAAACAATCACGGGATTTAAGAATGCATGGGATAGACATAAAGGAATTCTGGAGGTCAGGGTTAAGGGGCAACAGACTTGTAGGAAAACATAAAGTGAACTTACAAGCTCAAATGGGCAGACTGGGTGAGCCGTAGGCCCTTATCTGCCAACACTGTCTATGTATCTGTGTAAGGAAGAGATGGGGAGGGGTCACAAAAAACATAACAGGAGCACTGGAAGAAGGTGGGCACTGGTTCTTCTTCGGAGGAGACAGTCCTGAAGGGACTCTAACCATTCATACCCAAGGGTATTGAGGGAGCTTTGGGAGGTACTGGCTGCACCTCTGACGGTCCTATTTAACAGCTCACTGGAAACAGGTGTGGGTCTGGTGGACTACTGAAGGAGGGCAGATGTCCCACTTCACAAAAGTGGGTAGCGGGGAGGAGGCTGGCAATTATACGCCAGTCAGCCTGACATCAGTGGTGGGAAAGTTAATGGAATCACTGCTGATGGAAAGGATTGTGGAATATCTTGAATCCAACTGGTTACAAGACCCGAGGCAGCATGGATTCACGAGGGGGGGGTCACGTCAAATTAATTTTGACTGGGTATCCAGGGAATTCAATTAAGGTGGAGTTGTGGATGTGGCCTACCTAGATTTCAGTAAGGCTTTTTACACCATTCCACATAGGAGACTAGTGTGCAAACAGGGTAGCTTAGGAATAGGTCTAAAGGTGGTAAACTGGGCAAGAAATTGGGTAGTGGACTGGCGACAGAGGGTAGTGGTAAATGGTATCAACTCCAAGGAAGGGAGGATAACCAGCGGAGTGCCTCAGAGATTAGTGCTACGACCAGTCTCTTTAATGTCTTTATAAGTGACCTTGCAGAGGAGCTGGAAGGGAACATCTGCCTCTTTCTAGAGTACACCAAAAACTGCAATAGGATGAACAGTGCAGGGAGGATAGAAAGGCTGCATGCAGAGACCTAACAAAAAACTGAGGAGTGGTCAAGGGTATGGCAGATGCGTTTCAAGGTGAAAAAATACAAAATACTGCACTTACTGCACAGAAACACAGGAGCAGAGTGCAAAATGGGTGGAGAGATGCTGGCAACCACCAAGCAGGAAACAGACCTGGTGGTAATCATATGTGATGACCTAAAGGTGGCCACGCAGTGCAAGAAGGCAGGTGGAAGGGGTACTGGGATGCTGGAGTGCATAGGAAGGGGTATCCCCAGCAGAAAGAGGGAGGTGGTGTTGCCCTTGTATAGATTGCTGGTAAGATCCCACATAGAGTACTGTGTTCGGTTTTGGAGACCACATCTCTGGAAGGACATATACATAGTGGAGATGGATCGGAGGAGGGCAACTAAAATGGTGCAGGGTCTGCATCAAAAGCCCTATGAGGAGAGACTAAAGGACCTCAATATGTACACCTTGTAACGGGAGAGTGGGGGACATGATAGAGACCTTTAAATACTTCACGGGGGCAAATAAGGTACAGGACAGAAGTATTTTTCAGAAAAAAGGAACTCAAGAACAAAGGGGGATGCTATGAAGTTGCAGTGGAGAAGATTTAGGAGAGATGCGAGAAAGTACTATTTCACAAAAAGAGTGGTGGATTCTTGGAGCAGTCCAGCAGCTGAGGTGGTGGGGGTTAAAACAGTGGTGCAGTTCAAGAATGCAGTGGACAGGCATAAGGGAATATTAGTGAAAAGGAAGTGGGTAAGGAGAAAGAGCCAAAGGTCAATTAGGGTCTCTCTGCAATGATACTGTAGGTAAGGAAAAATGGGCAGATTGGGTGGGCAAAGGAGTCCTTATCTATTCACAAAGTCTATGTTTCTGTGAGCACTGCAGACTAATTGCAGGGGTCCCCTCCCCCCCAGATTTTTTTTTTCCTCTGGCCATGCTAGGATCCAGGCAGGGAATACAGCTGCAACATAAACAAGCATTTGTCAATGCCAAATGTTTGCTTGCTGGCACTGGCTTTGGTGAGGTGTGCCTTTGGGTTGTATGGCATAATGACCACACCATTTCACCACACCCTATCCTGCAGACACCAAGTGTCACGGTGTGCCTTGGGTGTTTGGCCCTTATGCTCACCCCTTTCCATCAGGAAATACAGTGAGATGGGTGCAGTATAGGAGAATGGGGTGAACTTTGGGGATGAAGAGTCCAAGGCACACCTCGATGCCTCTCACTGGCTGCAGGGTGTGGGTGGGGGTGGAATGGTATGAGCATTACAGGTGACAATCCCAAGTCACACCCCTGATGCCTGTCAGTCTCTACAGGGTGGGACGTTATGGTCAGAAACCCTAATGCCTCAGGTGTTCATTGGTATTTTCACTCCAAATTTTCAACATGGTTTTTTTGTGACCCCCACCTTATGAACAGTGGCAATATCATTTTGTTAGCCGAAAGCTGATTTTGATTTTGCACAGTGACTACGGCATTTGGAACCACAGGTGCGAAAACACATTTTGAACAGAATGTGAAAAATGACAGCTGTACTGTTCATGGGGAGTTTTACGAGAGGAGGTTGAAGGAGTTGAACATGTACTCACTGGAGGAAACGAGAGACAGGGGTGACATGATTGAAACCTTTAAATACATGAAAGGAATAAACAAGACGGGTACAGAGGGGCTGTTCAAAATAAGGCAGGGGAGGGCCACCAGGGGCCATGATATGAGGCTGGAGCGAGGAAGGTTCAGGAGGGAGATGAGGAGACACTTTTTTACAGAGAGGGTGGTAGCTGGGTGGAATGCGTTACCTGCTGAAGTGGTATGCAGTAGAACAGTGGACTCCTTCAATCGAGGATGGGACAGGACAAGGAGGAGGGTTAATGAAGGGAAGGGTGGGAGGGAGGGGCAGCTGCAGAATAAGGGGTGCTAGCTGCACATTCGAGCAGACTCGATAGACCTCTAGGCCTTTATCTGCTTGCAAATTTCGTATGTTCGTATGGGGAGGTGCAAAAAATGGCACTGTTGAAAATCTGCAGTGAAAATAGTAAAAAAACTGGTGAAGTCACAAGCGTGCGTAGAAACTGCGCAATGCACACCCTTAATGTAATTAGTTTGGGGATTTTTTACAGCAGATTGTCAACACAAGCATTTTGGGACCTCCGCTCATGAACAGTGTCACTGTGATTTTCTTAATCTGTCCCAAACAGTGATTTCCCACAGTGACCATGCATTTCTGCGCAGAAAGTGTGAAAACACATTTCGGCCATGTTGTGAAAAATTACATCTGTACTGTTCATAAGGAACTGTGGAAAAATGCCAGTGGTGAAAATCTGGACTGAAAATATTAAAAATACGTAAACTTACGAGGGTGCGTGGAAACAGCGCAACGCTCGCTCGTAACACAGTCAATTTATGGACTTCCATCGCCAAATTTTCAACATAGCCATTTTAAGACCTCTGCTCATGAACAGTGTCACTGTGATTTTCTTAATCTGTCCCAAACTTTGATTTCACACACCAACTGCGCCATTGAGCGCTACATGCACGATAGCACATTTTGGGCAAGATGTTAAAAATGACAGCTGTACTGCTCATAAGGAGGTGTGATAAAATGGCAATGTTGAAAATCTGGAGTGCAAATATTAAAAATTTGCGAACTTATGAGCATGTGTAGGAACTGCGCAAGACACGCTCGTAAAACAATCATTTTTGGGAATTTTTTCCCCAGATTTTCAACACAGGGTTTTTGGGGGCCTACCTCATAAACTGTGACACTGTTGTTTTGTACATCGGTCTCAAAAGGTGGTTTCGTGCAGTGACTGCGAAATCATCTTTCGGGACTGAATAACAAAATGACAGTGACAGCATTCATGAGGTGGGGTCCCAAAAACCCCATGTTGAAAATCTGGTGAAAAAATTCCAAAAACTGCCTGAGATATGCATCTAAGTTGAAAACCCTATTTATTCCATTATACAGCTTACTGGCATTTCCTCAGTTCATGGTCGGCTTTGAAGAGTGCAGACATGTTCCCAGTCTACCGAAGATCGTCGCGGACTCCGGAGGTAAATATATGGGGTGAGGTGTGTGTGTGTGGAGAGGCAGGGTGCACAGAGGGTGGGCATGGGCGGGGTCAAGACAGTCAGCGATGGACCGTTCTTTCTTTGTAGGTGTTTCTTTCTTTTAGGAAGACGACGCTGGATGTTTGCCATGCTGGGGTGGGCTCCCAGCTTGGCAGCTGCAAGTTTTTTTGGGGGGGGGCCATGAAGCTGATGGGGGATTGGGCACCCCCGTCAGCCACAGAGAGCTTTGCCATGCTGAGGTGGGCTCCCACGGTGGCACCTGGAAGTGTGTTTGGGGGGGCCGCAGACAGACATTTGCCACGCTGGGGTGGGCTCCCAGCATGGCACCTGCAAGGCTGCTTGGAGGGGCACTGGAGCCGATGGGGGATTGGGCACCCCATCGGCCATACTGTGTGTGGGGGGGGGGAGCGCATGAGCACGCTGGGGTGGGCTTCCAGCATGCTACTTGTTGGTGGGGGGAGGAGCTGTCTATGACAGCTCTTGCACTGCAGTGCCAACGTGGAGGCACTTTGCATACTGCCAACGGCAGCAGTATGCAATTGCCTACATGCTACAGTTCATTCTTTCAACTGTATGCCGCTGCATTTGCAAACTCTGTCATAGACAGCTCTTACATTCATTGGTGCGGTGGGGTCATGCCTGCAAAAGGCAGCAGGGCACTGGAAGTAGGGAGGCACACCTACGAGTTCTCGTATGGTGACACTGTGTTTCTTGCACATGCGTGCAAGCAAACATAAAAATCACCAGCAAAAAATCCAAGGATGAGCTGTGTCCAAATTCAACAAAAATTCAAATGCAGAAAGTAATTTATTGTGGTGGCAGAGACCAGGTCAGGACAAACAAACATTACCCTGGCACAGGGAACCGAAGCACTGGGGTAGCCTGGTCTCTGCCACAATAAATTACTTTCTGAATTCATTCACCTTTTTGTTGAATTTGGGCACAACTTAGCCTTGACTTCCTCATCATGGATATACACTGTTCCCCCTAAGATATACCTTATCCAGGCCCATTTATCCATCCTTCCCAGGTCCTTATCCATCTCATTGTCAGCCACAGGTCTACTCTTCATGGCAGGGCACGAGGGAAGGCTGTCCTCCTCCCTGAGGCAGCCCACTATGTAGCCTAAGATCCAGTGTTGGCTGGCACTAGGACCCAGAGGAGTTTTTTGAGCTCAGGCTGTCATATAGACAGCCAAAGTCCATCATCGGGGTCTCAGACGTAGAGACAGCTTGCTTGAAAAGTTGCAATGAAATTATTTTCTGTTTTCAAGTTTCTGTTTATCTTCCAAGGAGTACCACTAGGGCAAGCACAGAGTACTTGGGTCAGGTGGGCAGACTGGATGGTCTGAAGAGCCTTATAATTTGTGTATGATGTTATATATGAATGACTGTTTATATATTAGAAGTGTTGATTTTATTATGTACGGGGCCTTGGTTTTTTGAAAGAAGCCTAAAAAATAAAAAATTATTATTACATTATTATTATTTTTCTGCCATTAATGTCTATGTATGTATGTATGGGGTTTTCTCCCCAGTTTTTCCCTGGTACCTCTCCCTTCCTCTGGCCTGGGTAGAGTCTTACTGGTGGCCTCGGCTGTGTGCAGTGATGTCCTGTGGAGGGAGCAGGCTCCCTTGGCCCATAGATGGGGTCACTGTAACACTGAAGTCTGATGCCATCCCTCCCAGATTGCAATGTGCCACTGAGAAGTAGCTACTGCTGCCCGGCAAGCCTCCTGATGTGACGTTTCGAGCTTGCTTCCAAATTAGAGTTGCCTGCACTGCCGCTGAGCCCTTGCAGCAGCTCCACTTTGCCCTATCTAAAAATCGTCTAAGCTTCAAAATTATTGTCCTCAGCACGGGATTCTACACCAGCTGAGATCTTCAAAGGAAAACAACCAGAACAGCGCATCATTTCGGGTTTAGAATGGTGTTTCATTCAAACAGGACCTGTCCCTCATAGATGGCACCTGCTTCAATTAGCAAGCTCAACTGTTCGCAAAAAGAATCAGATCACCAATCCTCTGTGGGGTTATAATTTTCTCAGAACCCAATTAAGATTCTAGAAATGTTCTAACAGAAACTTTCAACTCTCGCTGTTTCCCTTACACTACAGTTTCTCTCTCCCTTTTTATGTTGCTTGCACACATGTGCAAGAAACATAGTGCCATCATCGGTCAGTGTGCTGGCAGGCACGGCCCCTGTAAGCCAATGCATTTTGGAGCTGTCTATGACACGCTCCAAAATGCAGTGGCATACAGTTGAAAGGGAGAGCTACGCTTCAGCGAGCACCGATAAGATATCGGCTGCTCACGCGCAGCGCCCCCCCCACACACACACGCAGGCATGCGTGCCCCCACACGCACTGTATAGCCGACGGGTGCCCAATCCCTGTCGGCTGAGCCACGTCCCCTCAGTAGTAGGCCACGCCTGGGAGCCCACCCCAGCATGGCAAGCAGTCCTTTGGCGCGAGGTGCCCCATCCCCCGTCGGCTGAACACCCCCGTCCTTGTGCCACGCTGGGAGCCCACCCCAGCGTGGCAACAAATGGCATGGCCGACAGGGGTGCCCAATCCTCTGTCGGCTGAATGCCCCCCCCAACGTCCTTGTGCCATGCTGGGGCCCACCCCAGCGTGGCAAGCGTCTGACGTCTTTTTTTTTAAAACCTGTAAAACAAAAAGCGGTCCCCGGCGCGTCTCCCAACCCCCACAACCCACACCCACCACTGCGCATAGCCTCCCACCCCACCCTCACCCATACTTACCTCGCGACAATCTTCGGTGGACCGGGAACACGTCTGCACTCTTCAAAGCCAACATGAACTGAGGAAATGCCGGTAAGCTGTATAATGGGCTAGATAGGGATTTCAACTTTGTTGCATATCTCAGGCATTTTGGGAATTTTGCCAAATTTTCAACATGGGGTTTTGGGACCCCTTCACTCGGAAATCACCCTTCGGCCCGAATAACACCATGACAGTGACATCATTCATGAGAAGGGGTCCCAAAACCCATGCCATTTGCCACACCTTCTTATAAATAGTACAGCTGTCATTTTCACATCTCACCCAAAGCGTGTTTCCGCCCATATAGCGCTGGCCGACGAGTCGGTGTCGCGAAATCAATGTCTGGGATAAATTAAGAAAATCACAGTGACAGTGTTCATGAGCAGCGGTCTTAAAATGACTATGTTGAAAATTTGGTGAAAAAATTCCAAAAAATGACTGTTTTACGAGCGTGCGTTGTACAGTTCCTACGCGCGCTCATAAGTTCGTGAATTTTCAATATTTTCACTCCAGATTTTCAACATTGAAATTTTACCACACCTTCTTATGAGTAGTACAGCTGTCATTTTTCACATCTCACCCAAAACATGTTTCCGCCCATGTAGCGCACAATGGCGCAGTCGGTGTACGAAATCAATGTACGGGACAAATTAAGAAAATCACAGTGACACTGTTCATGAGCAGAGGTCTTAAAATGGCTATGTTGAAAATTTGGTGAAAAAATTCCCTTCAGATGTTCTGCAATATTACTAATGAAGACATTGAACAGAACTGGCCCCAGGACCGATCCCTGCAGCACCCCACTGGTCGCCCCCTCTCCCTAGACTGCATACCATTTACCACCACTCTCTGCCTCCTGTCTGTTAGCCAGTTTCTAACCCAGTTTACCACCCTTTCCCCCATGTCCAGCCTACCCAGCTAGTTTATCAGCCTCCTATATGGGATGATGTCAAAGGCTTTGCTGAAATCAAGGTAAGCGTTGTCCGCTGCCCCACCCTGATTTACTTCCTTTGTCACCCAGTCAAATAAATCAACCAGATTTATCTGACATGATGTCCCCACTGTGAATCCATGTTGTCTATGGTCCTGGGTTCCGATGGCATCTAGATGCCCCACTATCCTATCTTTAAGCAATGTCTCCATAATCTTCCCCACTACTGAGGTGAGGCTGAATGGCCTATTGTTCCCTGCCTCCTCCCTGCTGCGGACTTGTGTAGAGGACCACATGTGCCTCCTCCAATTCACTCATGTTGAATGACTCAGTGAACATAGCTGCCAGAGGTACTGCTATCTCCCTTTGCAGTTCTGTTAATATCCTTGGTATGCCATCTGGTTCCATCGCTTTGTCTACCTTCAATTTAGTGAGCTCCTGCAGAACTCTTTTGTCCACCTCTTCACTTGCCAGCAGCTGCTGTACTGCTGTGGCCCTTGCCCATCCCACTCTTCTGTGAATACTGAACGGAAAGACACAGTGGATGTCTTGGGAGGAAGGCATGAAACTGTCACTTCAAAATACCTAAACAGCACATACAAGCAAGCAACATTCGGCATTGACAAATGCTTGTTAATAACAACTAAACACCCCATGAGGGTTAGAAAACACAACATGATCTCGGTTCCTAAGATTGCTTTTTTTAACCCCCTGGTCCCTGTCATCTCGCTCCTTGCTCGCCTACGTCCTGTTGCCTGTCTGGGTTCTCTGCAGGTCCTCTGAAGGCACCACCTTGATGGTCACATGCTCTATCCCGTTATGGGGGCCTCTGCTGCCATCAGCAAGAAACAGACTGTGCTGCGCTCCAGGGGAGGTGAGTACTGTTTTTTTTTACTCACCAAGTTTTAAAAACTACTCTGACTTTTTTTGGATGAGTACTGATACTCCTCACATCCCTTGGAAATGATTCATGGATACTTCGCAAGGCATTGTCTTTCAAAGTTTAAAGCAGTGTTACTCATCAAAATTATATTTTAGTCACCTAATGTCAAAAATGAGGAGTACATTACTCCTGAATGCCAGTAATATCTGGAGCACAGAGTATGTGCAATGGCAGTGGTGGTCTAGTGGTATCAGAGACCAGCAGATACAAACATACGAAGAAGCCAGCAGAAGAAGGCTATTTGGTCTATCAAGTCTGCTCATGTTGCAGGGCCCACAGCTTGAGCTACTGTCCCTGCCCCCTCTCCCCTCTCCTCCCAACCCATGACCCTTACCCTCCCCCATACCTGTCCCAGCCTCTCTTAAAGCTGCCCACTGTCTTCAACGAGATTACCTCTTCTGGCAGCGCATTCCAAGTGTCCACCACCCTCTCTGTGAAGAAATGCTTCCTGACCTACCTCTTAAACCTCCCACCCTCCAGTTTAAGACTGTGCTTCCTCGTTTTATGGTTGCCACTCAGCTTAAAGAGACTCTCCTTATCAACCTTATTTATCGCTTTCAAGAACTTGAAGGTTACAATCATGTCCCTCTCTCTCTCTCTCTCTCTCTCTCTCTCTCTCTCCTGTCTTCCAGGAAGTACATGTTCAGTGCCCTTAACCTCTCCTCGTATGCCTTACCCTGCTGACCAGCTATCATCTTTGTAGCCCTCCTCTGGACCTTCTCCAGCAGGTTAATGTCCTTTCTGAGGTGTATAATATTTACTATATATATATATATATATATATATATGTATTTATATATTTTATATTAGGTGTATTTTAAGATGGTAGGTGTGGTAGCTTTCATCCAATGTGGCAAGCTCACCTATTGCTCCTATAGCATCATCCACTTCCCTAGGTCAGACCCATTGCCTGCACCACATTGTCTGGGTAGGTTGAGGCCGGCAGCATGTGGCTGCCTATGCTTTTCAGTGTAGACTACAGCCAGTGACCGTAGAAGGCACTCCAGCAGCAGGAAAACTGTCACCCCACCACCACCCCCACCATAGTCCAAGAGCGCCCTCTCTTGCCCAGAGCTGTGAGTCGAGTTTTAGACGTGAACTCAGATCTTATGCATGGTAATGGAGTACTACTGGGAGTCAGTATAGCGCAGTGGTTTAAGGCTCTGAGCCGCAAATCTGGAGACCTGGGTTTGAATCTCACAGCCCCCCACTTGCATACTGTGTGACCCTGAGCAAGTCACTTTACTTTCTTGTGCTCCCAGGTTGCACCTGTAAACAAGCTTTCAGCTTAGTGTGTCTCACCTGATTAAACAATTGGAAAACTGCTGACACAGTGGGGCCAACTGCTGTGCTTTCTTAAAGCAAGGGACTTCCAAATGTTCCTTCAAAGTGATCAAGCCTGGGCAGTATACCAAGACCTTGGCAGGTCCCTTGTGTGGGTGCTTATGGGGGAGGAACTAAGGCGAACACCAAGGCTCCAAACATCAGAGACCTGCTCAGCATCCTTGCTCTCCATTGGATGAAACTTTTTTTATGGCTAAAGATTTGATTGGTTCAAAATGAAAGCTGTCCAGGATAGCCTCACTGGATGCAACATCTCATTTTCATGAGGGTCCTGGAGGACAACAGGAGCACGCTAACTCATTACATGAAGCCCACATAAAGACACAAGTGCACAACAATACTTTAAAGAACCTCAGATGCCTCTTGAAAAAATTTAGAAAACATATGCTGGTGGGGATATTCAAGTCTCCAAAATACTGTAGGACTCACTAAAAATTTGCTTCAGGATCAAATTGGTGCCTGTAGTGAACTACAGGTATTTTGGAACATGCCTGAAGCACATTGCAATTGCTATAAGCATATCTCAGTGTACCAGTTGAAGGATGCAGGCATTTAACCATTTCCTGCTCACGATCCACTGCCTCACACCAGCCACATGGGGTATGTTTCCACTTGGGAGCTACAGGACTGCGAGAAGAAATAAAAAAAAATTACTCATGTAGTAATGCTGTTTCTGACCAGCCTGTTGGCGCTGAGGGTTGAGGCGCTGGATGCCACACCTCGTGCCATGCCGGTGACCCGGGTTTGGGAATGGACCCGGGCAGCCGGGGGTCAGTAGTGGGGGGAAGAGATTGAGTTTCCGTAGGACTGCTCTCTCTTCCCTTGGGAGGGTTGGGGAATACAACTGCTCAATGAGCCACCTCTGGTGGAGGCTGGGGGGTAGCCAAAAGAGCGTTGTGGCATATGCCAGGGAGTGGAGCCACAGCATGCATTGCCTTGGCAGCCTGGCTCCACAGCGGTGAAAACCTAGTCAAATTCCTTCCCCTCCTTCCTCCGATAGGCGAAGGCACCTCCCACCCAAGGGCAACACTCCCAGTAGTCATACACGGCTCTTTCCTTGCCCCTCCTCCTCGGCCCAGTGCTCAATACTTAAAGAAAGAGCGCCCTAGTTGGAGCGGCCCTTCCCCGAATGGTAGACCCGGGGGATGCCTGGTGCTGGGGAGTGGAGACGAGTCGAGTCATGCAGGGAGGTAGAGTCAGTGGGAAGGTCGACGGAGAGAGTTCGTTGGGGCATAAGGACAGGGCGGGGACAAAATAGAGTTCGAAAAAAAAGTAATGTTGTTTCTTCTTAAGGGATCACTCACTATGTTTACACTTTATGCAGTCATCTCAGTGGAGAGTGATGCCCAGAGATAAAAGCTATGCAAATTTTTAGAATTTAGAACGTAGGTTCAACGATATCCAGTGAAAACAGTGACAATGATTGAGTGATTACAAAAAGGGCGACTCAATCATGACATCTATGTTCTGGGCTACACGGCAGGGTAGTGATGATGGTTGACTGCCAAGCCGGCCAGGTGGCATGGTGGGTAGGGTGGCAGGCTGAGGTTGGGAGGGTGCAGGGTTCGGTTCTGGGTGGATTCTCTTTTTGCTTCGGGATCGATTTTTATTTATGTTTTCCAAGTTTTACATCTCCTCCCCCAACATGCACCCCCCCCGAAGATGAGAGTCATTAAGTAGGGGGGTACATCTCTTCCCCCTCCCGACATGCACCCCCTGGAGTTGAGAATCATTAAGTAGGGGGTGCAGGGGGGCACAGTCCCTCATGTAAACCTGTTGCCGCAATTTAAGTCACCGCGAGTGTACATCGCCATTATTTATTTTCAGCGATATACACTCACCCAAATGGTAATCACTATTTCGCGGTCACCGTTATCACACAGAACCAAGTCATATTTAAAAAAATCTCCACTTCTTTTTCACCATGCTGCCAGTCCCTGCAACCACCCCCCCCACACATACCAACATCACCGAACCGAACAAACACCCACACAGTTTCAATATACTTAACCAGCCAACACAATATTTTCTGCGATTCCTCAACTGAAAATACTGCCATGTATTACAAGAATAGTGAGGCTTGGTTTTGTTTCTTGTGTTCATGCTGTTGTCCTTTGGTGTATGGCGGTGCTCAAGTACAGAAGTTATACAGAGTGTTTTCAAATCCTCAATGTACTTTGAAGCATGAGTCCACGTCAGTAACAGAAATGGACTGTGGCTTCACACTCCTGTTTTTCTTTTGTTCCCTGATGTGTTGAGTGCACTCACGAGGACCGGCACTGTTACTCTCTGTCAGCGGGCAAGAAGTCTTCCATGATCAAATCAGATGTTTTTGACAGCAGCTGTCAGTAACGATCAGTGTTTCGTTTTTAATTGGTCAACTAACTTGTAAGCAAGCAGTTGACATCACAGTTATACATCTCCCCATTACATGTCTTTTCTACTGATTTTCATTAACATACTCCACGTTTCTAAACATGCCCGATGCCCAGAATATCGGAAGTGACAGAAGAGGCAGAAAAGTTGGTTCTGTGTGCTCTTTTTACCATGATCATGTATTAGGTGACTCTGTCCTCACACATTCTATTCCGTGTGTTTAAAGCAAATGTGGTCTACCATAGCAGTGTGCTCGGAGAATGATTGCAATGGTCATCATATGCTACAATAATCAGAGTTAGCTGCTGTTTCTGTGGTGATCCTGGCGTGGGAAAACATTTTTATGTTGGCTCGTGCTTGCACACAGGCATATTGCAGTGGTAGCAGATTTGGAGGTGCGGTTGCTGTGGGTGAATGCAGGGGACACATCAGTAGGTGCGTCCCTCATTCCCCAATCAGCCAGCATGCAGGTGCCACACCAGCAATTCGGAATGTGGCCACCAGATCTAAGAAAAGGTCAGCTGCAATGAGAAGCAAGTTTCTCATTGCAGCAGCACAATAACATGCCTCCCAGTGTGAGCATGGTGGCACTGACTGCCGCCGCCTGACTTCAAGGGTGCCCCATCCCCCTGTCGCATGCCCCGACCCACTTCATTTGCCAATGGAGGCCACTCCCCATCAGCATAATAACCCCACAGGTGTGTGCCAAGAGGTGCCCAATCCCCTCGGCATCATGTGCCCCCAACAGTCTTTCTTTGCCGATGGGGGCCTAATCCCCATTAGCTACAGTCCCCTTCCCTGTTTATTTTGTCAATGGGGAGCCCACTCCCCATCAGCGTAATGTCTCCCCCCATCTGTTGTGTGTGCCGAGGGGTGCCCAATCCCTCGGCTACAGCCCCTCCCCCAAACAATCAGGTGGCCGCTGGGGCCACCCCAGTGTGAAATGTCCCTGAAAAAAAAAAAGTCCCATGATGTTCCCTTTTTAACCTATAAAACATAAAATGATCCATCTCTCTGCCCCTTCCACAATCCGCACCCACCCTCTGCACATCCTGCCTCCCCACACACACACCCTTACCCCATACGTACCTCTGGAGTCGGGTGAGACAATCTTTGGTGGACCGGGAAAACGTCTGCACTCTTCAAAGCCGACAGCAAACTGAAGAAATGCCAGTAAGCTGTATAATAGCATAAATAGGTTTTTTTCAACTTTGGTTTATATCTTGGGAATTTTGACACCAAATTTTCAACATGGGGTTATTGGGATGCCTTCTCGTGAATTCAGTCACTGTCATGGCGTTATTCAGTCCCAAAAGATGATTTTGCGGTCACTGCACGGAATCACCTTTCGGGACCGATTAAGGAAACGACGGTGCCACTGTTCATGGGGGGGCTCCCAAAAAGCCTATGTTGCAAATTTAGTGGAATAAAATCCAAAAAATGACTGTTTTATGAGTGTGCGTTGCAATGTTTCCACGCACACTCATAACTTCATGAATTTGTAATAGTTTCACTTCGGATTTTAAAAACTGGTATTATTCCACACCTCCTTATGAACAGTACAGCTGTCATTTTACATATCCTGGCCAAAATGTGTTTTCGCACGTGTGGCACAGAATTGCATGGTTGCTGCATGAAATCAGGTTTTGCGACAGTTTGAGGAAATGACGGTGACACCATTCATGAGCAGATGTCCTAAAATGCCTATGTTGAAAATTTGGTGACAAACATCTATAAAATGACTGTGTTACAAGCGTGCGTTGAGCAGTTCCCTCGCACCCTTGTAATTTCTCCAGTTTGCATTATTTTCATGCCACATTTTCAACACTGGAATTTTTTCACACCTCCTTATGAACTGTACAGCTGTCATTTTTCACATCCTGCCCAACATGTGTTTTCGCACCTGTGGCGCACAATGGCGTGGTCGCTGTGGGAAATCAACTTTTGGGACAAATTAACAAAATCACAGTGACACTGCTCATGAGGGGAGATCCCAAAATGCCTATGTTGAAAATTTGGTTAAAAAATCCCAAAAATAATTGGGTTACGGACGTGTGCTGCACAGTTTCTATGCATGCTCATGACTTAGCCAATTTTTCATATTTTCACTCCAGATTTTCAACGTTGCCATTTTTTTACACCTGCTCATGAACAATACAGTTCTCTTTTTTTACATACTGCCCAAAATGTGTTTTCGGACCTGTGTCGCCAAATGGCATAGCCGCTGTGCAAAACCACTTTTCAGCTAACAAACTGATAGAACCACTCTTCATGAGGCGGGGTCACAAAAAGCCCATGATGAAAATTTGGAGTGAAAATCCTAAACACCTACAACATTAGGATTTCCAACTATAACACCTCACCCTGTGCAGACTGACAGGCGTCAGGGGTGTGACATGGGATCATCGGCTGTAATGCTCCCTGTTCCACCCCCAACCCCACCCTGCAGCTAGTGACACACATCGTGGTGTGCCTTGCAGTGTTCGGCCACAAAGTACACCCCATTCTCCTATACTGCACTTCAGCATATTTCCTTATGGAATGGGGTAAGTATAATGCCCAAAGACCCCAAAGCACACCACAACACTTGTCAGTGTCTACAGGGTAAGGTGAGGTAAAATGGCATGAGCGTTGTAGCTGATGACCCAAAGGCACACCCCAATGCCTGTTGGCCTCTACAGGGTGGGGGGTGGGGTTGGTGTCACTTCAGGACATCACTGCCATTCCTATTATGCATCTCTAACTCCGGCACTACCAATGCCAATGCCAGCGAGACAACATTCGGCATTGACAAATGCTTGTTTGTCTTACGAGATTTCCTTCCCTGTTTCACTTTGCTGTTCCTTTAAAGGCATGTCATATAACCCTGTCCTGATAAATGTCATTAAACCATCAGGGCATTGTAAATATTTATACATTTAGATCTGTATTGATTCCCAGCTGGTAATAGGGGAAGCAAGCATGGAACAGTGTTTCATTTCTTAACCCCAGGGGCCACTTCATACATAATCACAGTGAAAAGAGAACACAAAACCTACTTTCTTGCCCCCAGGGTCATCTCAGATATTGTGGGTATGTGTAACAAGCATTTGTCAATGCTGAATGTTGTCTCGCTGGCATTGGCATTAGTAGTGCAGGAGTTAGAGATGCATAATAGGAATGTCAGTGAAGTGTGGAACTGACGCCAACCCCAACCCCACCCTGCGGAGACTGACAGGTGCTGGGGTGTGCCTTTGGGGCATCAGCTATAACGTTCATGCCATTTTACCTCACCCTACCCTGCAGACACCAACAAGTGTCGTGGTGTGCTTTGGGGTCTTTGGGCCTTATACTTACCCCATTCCATAAGGAAATACACTGAGACGGGTGCAGTATAGAGAAATGCGTTGCCCCTAAAGGACAACCTAAATTGTCAGGTGGATTCCTTAAGAAAAAGGCACAGGGGGACAGGACTGGCTGGGGGTGGGCATGTTAGGTAGGCTCAGGGTGAGGTGGGGGGATGGTAAGAAGACCCAGGCAAGGGAGAGGGGGTCATGATGTCATCCTCTATGACAAATATGACAGGTCAAGTAAGGATTGAACTGGGGGGGAAAAGGGGGGTGGCCTAGAGGGTATTTAGGAGCCAGCAGAGGAGGAGGTTTCCCTCTTTTTGCTGGGATATTCTGAATTTAGACCAGAGCTCAGCACTTTGACTGGCAATTCAACTACTTGAGGTAAGGCATTTTCAGGTGGGGTAGGCCTGGCCACATGGGAGAGGCCTGAGCAGTAACTAGACTAGGGAGTTAGCTTTCAATGTGCTAGTGGCAGGCCTTTTGGACTGGGGGTTTTCCTAAAGGTGTTTTACAGTCAGCACATAACCTGCAATTAAGGAAACCGTTCAAATTGGCTAACAGTTGCAGGAATTACAGCAAGTAGCAGAGGAGTTTTAGAGCCATGTGGGGCAAGGTCTGTTAAGGGGTAGAAATACAATGTTAGCAGGCTTGTCAGGGGAAAAAAGAATAATATAAATTAGTAAACAGAGAAACAGCGATGCATTTTTAGGCAATTTAGAAAGTAAGACTACCGCTGAGGAAAGCGTCTTTGGCTTCTGTTGTTCCTTTTTATTGTTCTACACAGAAGATTGTTTTTGGGCAGAAGCTGTGCGGAACTGTGACCATATGACAAATGTGGAAAGCTGATGTTGTACTAGGTTCCCCTCATGAATTAGACACCAAGGTAGCATTTTGGGAGGTATATAGGAGTTGTACTAAATAACCAAGTATACAACAGTTATAGGGCACTGCTGCCTTGTTTGTATTTTACATAAGAGAGGAATTGTTTCGAATTTCCATAGTTGGCATCGATAGCGCATAGCCAATTCCACTATCCTTTCGTATTTAGTAAGCCATTGCGAGCTGGAATTCCCCCTACTCTTGAACCACTTGCTACAATGGATTCTATATCTGCATATATTTTTTGGGCTGCTTACCTAATGATGTACTGCATTGTATGGGAAGTTTTAATGCTATGTACTTGCATAAAATCTATAAATAACAAGAAAAAAAAAGTAAGAGTACCAGATGGAAAGGCATAGCAGATGGCCCCTGCAGTCCTGATTAGTAACCATCCAGCTTTATGCCCTTCCTTGTCAGCCTCCAGGTATTTCTAGTACCAGGAAAGAAAGATGCAACCAGCAGGCTTGTGAACTGGGGACCGCATGGGGGGGGGAGTAGGAGCATTGGGCGAGAAGGTACTGTTTATTCAGAGGTCTCTGGAAAAAGGGGGCCCCAAGCAGTGGGAAAAAGGGTATTTGAAGGTGTTTTAGAAAAAAAACATAGAAACATAGAATTTGATGGCAGATAAGGACCGCTTGGCCCACCTAGTCTGCCCATTTTCCTACCTAACAGATAAGCTGCAGATCCTAGTTAACCAACAGCTTACTTCCTCCTACACCCCACTAGGACTGCCTTATGCCTGTCCCATGCATTCTTGAAGTCCCCCACTGTTCTTGACTCCACGACCTCCTCAGGGAGGCTGTTCCATGCATCCACAACCCTCTCTGTGAAAAAATACTTCCTCACATTACCTCTGAGCCGTCCCCTCTATCCTCAAATTGTACCCCCTTGTTCTTGCACATCTCTTTTTCTGGAAGATGCTACCCTCTTGGACTTTGTTGATTCCCTTGAGGTACTTGAAAGTTTCTATCACATCCCCTCTCTCCCTTCTTTCCTCAAGGGTATACATATTAAGCTCCTTTAGTCTTTCTTCGTATGTCTTCTGGTGCAGACCCTGCACCATTTTGGTTGCCCTCCTCTGGACAGCCTCCACTCTGTCTATGTCTTTGTGGAGATGGGGTCTCCAGAACTGCACACAGTACTCCAGATGGGGTCTCACCAACTGTCTGTGTAACCCCCCTGCAAATGGGGGTTCCAAAAGACTTCCAGGAGCTTGCTTGAATGCTCCAAGCCTGAATGGTGTTTGGCGTTTAAGCCATTTATCAGTGAGTGTTTTTAGAGCCTCTGGTACTGTCTCTTAAGAGCTGTCTGCTTGCAGACATAGTTAGTTGTATGGGGGACTGTGTGCTTCTGCTTGAGTACCACTCGAGCTGCTGCCAATTCACTCCATTTTGCAGTCACTAGGGTGCAAAGGGAACCTATCTGAAAGATATAATTGTTTGCCAGAAATCATTTAGAGTAATAATGAAAATACAGTTTGTCTAACCTGCTTTCTTTGCAGTCAGAACTGTGTTTGCCTAGTTCCCCATTCTAGTTTTGAACTGCTGAACTTGACCAATCAGTGTGGGTTAAGGTAGCTCTAAAATGGTGCCTTGGACAAATCAGAACTTGGACTCGTAATCTGAGCCAGCCACAAGAGGATTGTATGGGCAGTGACTCTGGGAGATGTAGTTTGGACTTCGGCGCCTTTTTGGACCAACAGGGGCAGTCTATTGTGAGTGACAGCCAATCCAGCCAAGAACTGGGAGGAACTCAAAGGAAGTGCGGTTTTGTCTGCTGGAGTTTCAGTTGAGCTCTGGCAGTGAAGAGGAAGGAACCCTGTGCTTTTTCGGTGTGCAGTTTTAGTCGGAACGTGTGTAAGGCCCCAGTTCGGTCTGCAGCTTGTGTAACTGCTTGTTAGGACTGAATCCATCCTGTGAAGAGAATCAAAGGATATCTGAAGAGTAGAAACCAGGCTCACCCTGTAGAGACTGGAGAAATTGCTGGATGTGCTCGGTCTGTCAGGAACTGAACCTGCTGTGTCTTCTCCCGGGTATTGTGCAGTAATTGCGATCAGGATAGAGAAGCAGCCTGCCAGGTATAGTACTTTCTTTTTTACCATATAAATGTGTGAGGAGGCATGTGTAGCTCAAGTGAATCCTGCTGCCATTAAAGGACTTTTGCCTGTTACTGTTTACCATATAAATGTGTGAGGAGGCTTGTGTAGCTCAAATGAATCCTGCTGCCATTAAAGAACTTGTGCCTGTTGCAGTTTGTCATATAAATGTGTGAGGAGTCTCGTGGCGCTCAAGAGTAGCCCTGCTGACGTTGAAGGACCCTATCTTGTTGGAGGTCATGAGTACTAATTCAGGGTCGCTCCCTGTTGAATTGCCACATTGAATCCAAATGGAATTACTGTACTGCTGACTGTTTAACTAATTTTTCCTTTTTCTGTGTGAAAGGGCCCCTACCAGCTGCCACGGTTTGGACTAGCCACTAGGGCTTGGGTACCCAGGGACAGTAACTGGTAGGGATAGACCTATGCACACAGCCATAGGTAGATGAGTAAAGTGATAAGCTAATTAACCTGATTTCCCCTGTCCTTGTTATATCCCTAAATAAATCAGAGCTGCTTGTTTCAGCAAAGTTATACTGCCTGAGGTATTTGTCTATGTTAAAGTATTGTACTGTGATTGTTGCACTGTATCTTCTTATTTTACAGGGGTCCCAAAGCCTGAACCAGTCCTGGGGTAAATGTATACTGAAGGTAATTCTGATATACTGTGTGGGCCACTAGTGGGAAGAAAGGAGTTGCAGTGTCCCAGAGGCTGTGACCAAGTTAGTTTAACTATTGCAAACCCTGACCTCTGGGTGGAGGTACCCACCATCGGATCCAGGCCCTCAACCTGTTAGTGGCAAATCAGGCGGGGTAGTAGCCCTGGGATAGCACCATCTAGGGTTACATCTTGGAGGCTCACCGCTGGGATTGTGTGTCCTCTAGTGGCCATATTTACAAACCACTGTTAAGAAAAAATGGGTACCCTGACAGAAGTGGCTGTGCACCGGCTGGTGGAGTGGTGTACTGGGAGGAGATCGACCCCAAAATGCTATGCTTATCCTGGACATCCCCTGGGTATCAATACGGACACTGTAAGGAGTACTTTCCAAGGTGGAAGGTTTACAAAACCCTGTGGTGGTGGGTCGGCATGCTAATCTGCTCACCCACACTTTCCTGGCCCTAGTAGAGTTTAAGGATCCCATAGATAGCTCCAAAGTGCCACAGACCATTACCCCAGAGGGAGCCCTCACTGCCTGGAGAGTGATAACTAAGGACAGTAAAGACCCGGGGGGGAATGAGCCCCCACCACTGTCTGAAACTTTTGAGGAGAAATTTGCGAAATGGTTGCTGAGGGAAGTGAAAACTGTGGAGGACTTGAAGAAACTATTCTTGCCACCTGGGGGTGTTCCTCCCCCAACATCCTCTCACGCTCCAGTACCCGTAATGGTGGCTGAACCAATGCAGACTCCTATTTCTGCACCAGCCATTAGTCACGACTCTTACCGAAGGTTGAGGATCTTCTCTGGCACCCTCCCCACCCCCCAAGGGGAGGATGACTGGGAGACCTGGATAGACTATGTTGCCCCTCAAGTGCTAGAATGGCAATGCTGGAAGCTTGGCGAAAGAGGGTTAGTGAGAGCCTCCGAGGTCCTGCCCTGGCTACCATCCGTGCTAAACGGGCCAGTAACCCTGAAGTGACTGCACAGGCCTATCTCGAGGCCTTGGAGAATGTGTATGGGAGCCCAGATTCTGATGAGGACCTATGGTGGAGAGTAAGAAATGCACAACAGTACCAAGGGGAGTTGTTGTCTGTGTATGTATCTCGGCTGGAAAAATTGTTGCAAGAATGCCTCAGAAAGGGTAGTTTGCCAGCGATTGAACTGGACTGAACCAGGCTGGACAGGATCCTTAAGTCTTCCCCTTCTCTGAACTGCTGTTGCTTCAGTTACGCCTGGCAAATCGACTGGAATCCCCACCCTCCTATGATGAGTTAATGAGAGAAATTCGAGGAGTTGAGAAAAGGCGACCTCGGGAGGGACCTGCACCAATAGCTGCGGCTATGACCCCAGTGACTGAGGGTGACCCATCAAGTGAAGTTCAGGGGCAGAGGTTGGCAGTCAATGAGTGCTCTGACAAGGAAAAAGATATGCCACAATAGGGCGAACTGTTGAGAGAGATCCGAGAATTCAAAAACAGTCCCTTTATGAAGGCCACGCCAGCAAGTACGTCCCCTGACCTATATCCGACTGCATCTGCTATGGGGGTTGGGGTACTCACCCATGTATCTCCTGCTGATAACAGCTCCAAACTCAATTCCTTGACCATGGAAGTGGAGAAACTGATGAGATGTCTCAAATGCTTATCATGCACGCAGACAGAATGGCACCAGGTTTCTAGTTAGTAGTACCCCCGCCCTGGCTCCCAGTGTGGCGCCTCGGCCAGCTCAAACTCCAGAAAGTATGTTTTGCTATAATTGTGGGAAGGATGGGCACATGAAGAGGGAATGCCGGTCCCCAAAAGACACTGACAAAGTTGCATATAGGCTACAAGGAGAGCTTCGGAGAACAAATCAGTGGTTAAGAGGTGCACAAAATGATCCCAGTGAGGGCACCAAAAATGCTAACTCACGTCCTTTTGTGGCAAGGTCAGTTGCCCAGGCCCCGCTACGCCTCTCCAGACTGGTCCAGAATAGTGGGACCCTCCATGGAGACCACTGTAAGGTGAATGGAGTGTCTACAAGAGCTGTATTAGACAGTGGCTCCCAAGTGACAATTATGTTCCAGGATTGGTATCAGAAGCATTTGTCAGATGTACCTTACAACCATTAGAAGGACTGCATGTATGGGAGTTAAGTGAGAAGGCCTACCCTATTCCGGGTATATCCGAATTTGGCTGTCTTTCCCCACCTCTGTGGCTGGGTGGCTGAACAAGTAGAGACCCTAGCCTTAGTGTGTCCCCCCACTGGACTGTATGATGGTGTCCCTTTGTTGATTGGAACAAATGCTCATATGTTCGGAAGGCTGGCACAGTTGTGTTATGAAAAACAGGGGTCAAAGACTA
This sequence comes from Neoceratodus forsteri, assembly GCA_016271365.2. Classification (NCBI taxonomy): domain Eukaryota; kingdom Metazoa; phylum Chordata; order Ceratodontiformes; family Ceratodontidae; genus Neoceratodus; species Neoceratodus forsteri. Next base: position 55,033,310 of record CM028133.1, on the reverse strand, counting down.
TTAGAGCTTTAAGAGTTCTGGCTTTAATTAAGAAGGCCTATGAGGCACAGAGAGATGCTGAAAAAATAGAACAGAGGAACCGGTCGGAATTGTATGGAAGAGGGATCCTGAGTCTCTGATCCTGGCGCAAAATGCCCAGTGTACCTTACTGAGAGAGGTCCGTATCAGAAAGGATGTTAAGAATAAAATATTAATGTTGGATGCACCAGGCGATGGAAAATTGCCAGAGGGACTGCTGGTCAAGCCTAGTATTTTGCCTGCTAGAGCCCATGCTTATGCCAGAAGGGTAATGGTCCAAGTTCATAATGTGTCTGAAAGAGACATTCAAGTAACTAGAGGTTGCATCCTGGCTAATGTGCATTGTGCAGACACTGCAGTGCTACCCAGCAGCAAGAGTTTGAGGAAGAATGACAGAGTAACGCCTGACCTGTTTGATTTCGGTGACTCCCCTTTGCCAGCTGAATGGAAAGTGAGGATCAGTGAGAAGCTTGCCCAGAGAGACCAGGTGTTTTCTTTAAAGGAATGGGATGTAGGATGCATGCAAGGAGCTGAGCACAATATCCAGCTGCATGACGAAAGACCATTTCGTGAGAGGTCTCGACGTCTGGCACCTGCTGACATAGATGATGTGAGACGGCATCTGCAAGAGATGTTAGCTGCTGGTGTAATACAAGAATCCAGAAGCCCTTATGCTTCCCCCATTGTGGTAGTGAGGAAAAAGAATGGGACAGTAAGGATGTGCGTGGATTATCGCACCTTAAACCGGTGGACTATCCCTAATCAGTACACAATGCCCCGTATTCAGGATGCTTTGGACTGCCTAAACTGGAGCAAGTGGTTCTCTGTGTTGGATCTCGCAGTGGGTACTCACAGATCCCGATAGCCCCAGAGGACCGTGAGAAGACAGCCTTTATCTGTCCGCTTGGCTTCTATGAATTCATGAGGATGCCTCAAAGTTTCAGGTGCCCCAGCCACTTTTCAATGATTGATGGGCGTGCAGTGGGGACATGAACTTACTAGAGTGCCTGGTATACCTAGATGATGTTATTGTGTTTGGCAGCTCACTGGAGGAACATGAGAGCAAATTATTTAAGGTATTGGACCGACTGGAGGACTTTGGCCTTAAACTGTCCATTGATAAGTGTCAATTCTTTCAAACATCAGTAAAGTATGTGGGACACATAGTATCCACTGAGGGAATGAAGAACCCGTCCCAAGTAAAGTTGAGGCCTTGACCACCTGGCCACAGCCCAAAATCTAAAGAACTGCAAAGATTCCTGGGATTCTGTGGTTATTATCGGCGTTTCATCAAGGACTATTCAAGAGTGATCCGCCTTTACTTAACCTTACTCAAGGGTATCCCCAACCCACAAAAATACAAAAGTCAGCGTCCTCAAGACTGAAAGAGTGTATTTTCATCCGAGTGAAGTATTTGGGGCCTGCTGGACTCTGATTGTGAGAACTGCTTTTCATGAGATCATATGTCAACTTACCATGCTCCAGTGCTGGCTATACCGATCCAAGAAAACTCACGCCCTGCACACTGATGCTAGCTTGCAAGGGAGGTTGGGGCTGTGTTGCACCAAGAGCATGAGAATGGCCTGAGACCAGTGGCCTTTGCCAGTAGAAGCCTGACCCCATCCGAAAAGAACTATCCTGTACATAAGTTAGAGTTCCTAGCTTTGAAGTGGGCTATTGTTGACCAATTCCATGAGTACTTGTATAGGGCTAAAATACTAGTAAAAACTGACAATAATCCTTTGACCTATGTGCAGACCTCAGCTAAGTTGGATGCCACTGGCCATAGGTGGCTTTCTGCATTATCTACATACGACTATGCTCTCGAATACCGAGCAGGTCTGAACCACATAGATGCTGATGCTCTCTCGGAGGCCTGTTCCCTAGAATGATTGGGTCAGATTGGCAGAACCTGACATTGGGCACTCTGCCAGAAGTTTGACAGGGAGGAACAAATGTCACAGACGCAGTGGACTGCATGGTGGATTGCTTGGGACCCTCTGAGAATTGCATACCTGCTGCTTATGCCACTTTTCTGCAATAGACATTGGTGCACTGCCTCCAGCTGGACAACGACAGTATTCGGGCGGCTCAGTCCTCGCGATCCCATGATCAAATCAGCTTTAGAAGCCCTCTGTGCAGGAAAAGATGTGTACAAATTACGCTCCACTGATTTGAGAACTGCACTGTTATACAAAGAAGGTCCTAAGTTGAAACTGATCAATAAACTGTTATACAGAGAAACAGTAGACAGAGGGGGACATGTAGACAAACAACAACTAGTGCTGCCCACTGCCTTTCGAGACTCAGTATTGAGGTCCTTGCACAACCACATGGGGCACCTTGGTATAGACAGAACACTTGACTTGGTGAGATCCAGATTCTATTGGTCTAAGATAGGGGCTGATGTGGAGCAACACATTTGAACTTGTAGTCGCTGCTTACAGAGGAAAGCTTTGCCTCAGAGGGCTGCCCCCCTTGTTAATATCACCACCAGTGCACCCATGGAGCTGGTCTGTATTGATTTTCTGAGTTTGGAGTCAGAGCAAAGAAATATCAGTAATGTGCTGGTCGTCACTGACCATTTCACGAGATATGCCCAAGCTTTCCCCACCAAAGACCAGAAAGCATCCACTGGCCAAAGTACTTGTAGAAAACTTTTGTTCACTATGGGGCTCCACAAAGAATCCATTCTGATCAAGGGAGAGACTTTGAGAGTCGTCTGATCAAAGAGATGCTTTCTCTGTGGGATGCAAAGTCAGAACCACTCCTTACCACCCCCAGGGGACCCACAGCCTGAACGTTTCAACCGCACTTTGCTAGATATGCTAGGCACCCTGCACCCAAAGGACAAGCCTAGATGGAGCCAACAAATTAGCACCCTGGTACATGCTTATAATTGCACCAAAAGTGATGCCACTGGGTTCTCCCCCTACCGCCTGATGTTTGGAAGAGAAGCTCACTACCGTAGATGTGTGTTTTGGGGTCTCTCCTGATGGGGTTCAAGCTGACAACTATTTACAGTATGTGCAAAAGTTAAAGGCCCAGCTAACTCATGCGTACCAACTGGCTCAAACCATGGCTGCCAAAAGAAATCTAGCCAACAAAGAAAGGTATGATAAAAGGTGACACACATGAACTCCAGGAGGAGATCGGGTATTGCTAAGAAATCTGGGACTGCATGGCAAACACAAGATTGCTGACAGATGGCACCATCTCCCTCACATTGTAGTGGGCAAACTAGATGATCTGCCAGTGTACAAAGTAAGGCCTGAGAATAATTCAAAAGATGTAAAAACAATGCATAGAAACCATTTACTGCCCATTGGACAAATCTTAATTGAGTCTGAGCCCCCAGAAGATGCACCATCTGGACCAGTGACTAGAGCTGCTGCTAAGAAAAGATCAAGAAAGTCTGCACCTACAGAAGCAGAGTTAAAGTGTTCCCCTCCACAAGTCCCAGTTGAGCATGACTGTCAGTCCATATCAGAAGAAAGTGAGTGACTTGAATACTATCCTTCTTACGAACTGAGTCAATTGTTTCGGGGCAATCCCCTAGTCAATACTGGAGATGAAGCTGGGCCTTCTGGACTGTCTAAGCCCCCAGCTTCATCCCTGGAGCCAATGCTCCCAGAAAGTGAAGTGCAAAGCGTCAGATCAGATGAAATGGAATCATTGTGCATGGTTGAACTGTTTGAGCTTTCAGGGGAGGAAAATGATGGATTGGGGCAGACTGGTGATACACCAGAACAAGAAGAGTATTTTGAGTGCCCTGACAGTCCACTGCCAGTGTCCAAAGCTCTCCATGTGAGCCAAATGTTGTGGACTCAGAAACTGTAACTCCTGGAGCTGAAAGTGCCCCAAGTTCTAGCCTCTCTACCCCCATGGAGACTCCCCTGACAAGTGAGGACAATGCTGAAAATGAGACTCAGAGTGCAGAGACTGTAACAGTTCTCCCTAGAAAGACTGGTCGAGCTGTAAAGCCTGTGATGCACCTCAGTTATGATTCCCTTGGGAGGCCTGTGGACTTGCCTCTCAATGTTGTCCATAAAGGAGTGTATGTGTCCCCGAGCTCATTGCCCAAACTGAGCATCAGTGCTAACTCCAAGTTACTTGTGTTGCCCTCTAAGTATGGTGCCGTTGCCCCATCCAGCCCCAAAGTAACTGATAGGGAAGGGCCCCTCTCTTCAGGTTTCATGTACAAGAGGTAATAACTTGAGTTATGGTACAATGTGTGTGTAATACTGTGTAAAGAGTGACGTACTGCAATGTTTCAGATATGTGTTCTTGGTAAAATGATATATTGACTGATGATTACATGTGTGAGCCTAATGCAAATGTATATGGTTGCAGTTGAAACTTATGGGGGTACTTGCTTGACGCGGACGTCAAGCTTTCCCAGGCCAGGAAGGGTGTAACCCCCCTGTAAATGGGGTTCCCAAAAGACTTCCAGGAGCTTGCTTGAATGCTCCAAGCCTGAATGGTGTTTGGCATTTAAGCCATTTATCAGTGAGTGTTTTTAGGGCCTCTGGTACTGTCTCTTTAAGAGCTGTCTGCTTGCAGACATAATTAGTTGTATGGGGGACTGTGTGCTTCTCTGCTTGAGTACCACTCGAGCTGCTCAATTCACTCCATTTTGCAGTCACTAGAGTGCAAAGGAACCTATCTGAAAGATGTAATTGTTTGCCAGAAATCATTTAGAGTAATAATAAAAATACAGTTTGTCTAACCTGCTTTCTTTGCAGTCAGAACTGTGTTTGCCTAGTTCCCCATTCTAGTTTTGAACTGCTGAACTGGACCAATCAGTGTGGGTTAAGGTAGCTCTAAAATGGTGCCTTGGACGAATCAGAACTTGGACTCGTAATCTGAGCCAGCCACAAGAGGATTGTATGGGCAGTGACTCTGGGAGATGTAGTTTGGACTTCGGCGCCTTTTTGGACCAACAGGGCAGTCTATTGTGAGTGACAGCCAATCCAGCCAAGAACTGGGAGGAACTCAAAGGAAGTGCGGTTTGTCTGCTGGAGTTTCAGTTGAGCTCTGGCAGTGAAGAGGAAGTAGCCCTGTGCTTTTTTAGGTTGTGCAGTTTTGATCGGGAAACATGTGTAAGGCCCCGAGTTCCGGTCTGCAGCTTGTGTAACTGCTTGTTAGGACTGAATCCATCCTGTGAAGAGAATCAAAGGATATCTGAAGAGTAGGAACCTGGCTCACCCTGTAGAAGACTGGAGAAATTGTTGAATTGCGCTGGGTCTGTCAGGAACTGAATCTTCTGTGTGTTCTCCCAGGTATTGTGCAGTAATTGCGATCGGGATAGAGAAACAGCCTGCCTGGTATAGTACTTTCTTTTTTACCATATAAATGTGTGAGGAGGCTTGTGTAGCTCCAGTGAATCCTGCTGCCATTAAAGGACTTTTGCCTGTTACTGTTTACCATATAAATGTGTGAGGAGGCTTGTGTAGCTCAAGTGAATCCTGCTGCCATTAAAGGACTTTTGCCTGTTACTGTTTACCACATAAATGTGTGGGGAGGCTGTAGCTCAAGTGAATCCTGCTGCCATTAAAGGACTTTGCCTGTTACTGTTCACCATATAAATGTGTGAGGAGGCTTGTGTAGTTCAAGTGAATCCTGCTGCCATTAAAGAACTTTTGCCTGTTGCAGTTTGTCATATAAATGTGAGGAGTCTCATGGAGCTCAAGAGTAGCCCTGCTGACGTTGAAGGACCCTATCTTGTTTGGAGGTCGTGAGTACTAATTCAGGGTACTCCTGTTGAATTGCCACATTGAATCCAAATGGAATTACTGTACTGCTGACTGTTTAACTAATAATTTTCTTTTCTCTGTCTGAAGGGCCCCTACCAGCTGCCACGGTTTGGACCAGCCACTAGGGCTTGGGTACCCAGGGACAGTAACTGGTAGGGATAGGCCTGTGCACAGAGCCATAGGTAGATGAGTAAAGTGATAAGCTAATTAACCTGATTTCCCCTGTTCTTGTTATATCCCTAAATAAATCAGAGCTGCTTGTTTCAGCAAAGTTATACTGCCTGAGGTATTTGTCTATGTTAAAGTATTGTACTGTGATTGTTGCACTGTATCTTCTTATTTTACAGGGGTCCCAAAGCCTGAACCAGTCCTGGGGTAAGGGTATACTGTGGAGGTAATTCTGATATACTGTGGGCCACTAGTGGGAAGAAAGGAGGGTTGCAGTGTCCCAGAGGGCTGTGACCAAGTTAGTTTAACTATTGCAAACCCTGACCTCTGGGTGGAGGCACCCGCCATCGGATCCAGGCCCCTCAACCTGTTAGTGGCAAATCAGGAAGGGGTAGTAGCCCCTGGGATAGCGCCATCTAGGGGTTACATCTGTACAGAGGGATAACAACTTCCTGTTTTGTACTGGCGATGCCTCTTCCTATGCTTCCCAGTATCCCCCCAGCCTTCCTTACTGCCTTCTCACATTGCTTGCCCACCTTTAGGTCATCTGATATAATTACCCCCAGGTCCCTTTCCATTTTTACTGTTGTCATAAAAACTAAAACATAAATAAATAAATAATCCTAATAAAACAAGAGTATCTGGGATTTAAAGACATTGCAGATGGCCCCTGTAGTCCTGATCATCCTCCTCTGGCCACGCTCGCTGTGGTGCTTTGGGCTATTCCTGCTGTGAAGGGGCTCCGAAGTGGCAGGGACCATTTTGTTGATGTCGGTCATGGGAGGGAGTCGGGCACTTATTTCTTCACCGGTCGCAGTGTGGATGTTTCTCCAGAATGGCAGGGCCCATTGTTTACGGCCATGGGGGTTCGCATGCTGTGGGGGTTGATCGGTTGTGAATACGAGGGTGGGCGGCTGCTCCTACCTGGCTGAAGAAGTAGGGGCCAGCTTTTCCCTTGGCGAGCAGTCCATGTGGTGAGAAGGGGGTATGGAAGAGCTCAGGGAGGGGGACAGCAGGCGCTTCGGTGCATGGTTGGTGTTGGTGTTGGCGTTGTGTGGGCAAATGGGACCTGGCCCTATGCAGTGGGCATGTGCTGCTCTTCTAGCCACCAGAGAAGCTGAAGGCAGTGGTGGCTCCTGCAGGGAGAAAAAAAAAGGAGAGATCCTTCCTGGCATTTGGTGGGGGAATACAAGTCCTGTAGGCCTCTGGAGCAGCCGGGAAGTTGCTGGGCTGCAGCTGGGGAATAAATTGTAGGACAGGCACAGTAGGACGAAGGAGGCCACAGGCTTGGTGTGCGGCAGAAGCAGCAGGCCATGCACACATGAAGAGAGGAAGAAATGGTGCGCAAGCACGACCAGCAGTCCCCACACCATGTTTGTAGTTCCAAGGGCTGGGGGCACCAGGGCAATGAAATTGCCTTGCGACAATCGGGAAAGCGGGGCAAAATAAGTGATTAAAAAATAAATGAATGAATAGAGAAATAAATAAATTGTACTGTATGATACTGGGTGTTTTACACGGGCATGGGGACAAGAGAAACTACATAAGGTGCACAGACAGGAGGGGTTAAGTGTTCAAAGGCAGCAGGGCCCATTTTTGTTGATGTTGGGAGTCGGGTAGTTAGTGCTTCATGGGCAGCGGATTGTTTTTGTGAGTTTTTTCCAGAGCGGCAGGGCTGGCCTGTTTACAGAACCGAGGTTTGGTTGTGGTACCCAAAGAATAGAGGAGGCATCACACTGGTGGGTGCCGGAGAATTGTGCGGGTGTTCACTGGGGTTTTGATGGGGTTATTGGTGCAAGGCTGGCTCCTCTATGCTGTCCGAGCGAGTTGGGAGTGTGATGGGGCTCCTGCAGGAAGCCGTCCAGCAGGTGATCTGCCATGCTGGGTGGTCTCATTCTCCAATTCGGGCAGCCTGCTACCGGAGGAAGGGGAAGTGGCCTGGTGGAGCAGGGATCCTGTTGTGGGGGGGCATTAGACCAGCACCACGGCCTAAGGAAGAAGAGCGAGGGCATTTTGCAGTGGGTTTCTTGGGAGCAACTCCTGGGCTGGGAAGCGTGGGGGGGGCGCAGTAGCGGATGACTGACTGAGGAACGGCCATGAAGAGGCTCAGGATGGTGTTCTTAGGCCGGGGAGGCCGCAGGCTTGGCGTTTGGCACCAACAACAGGCCGCACATACACAATAGTGGGAAAAGTGGGTACGCATGCACGGGCCGGCTGGCAGGTGCCATATTTGTAGTCCCAGGCACAGAAAAGGGTGATGGCTGCATGCAATCGCACTGGAAGCGTGGCATATAAGGGAACAAAGTTGAAAGGTAAACAAACAAAATTAATAATAAATAAATGAATATACAAATAAATGATTGAATGAATGAATAAAAGAGAAAGGGTAAAAATGCAAGAGGGTCAATAGCATGGTGCTGCCTGGTACCAGCAGTGTTTTCAAGGGTATAGGGACAGGAGAAACAATATATTAAGGGTACAGTCAATAGGAGGCCAATTGGTTAAAATGCAGGGTTTGAATCTCAGCTGCTCCCAGTGGTTTCTGTTATAAAGTCAGCACAGAAGGTAATAAAGTACTTATACTAAACAGGTTGAGGGGCAGTTGCTGTGCTTTGGAATTACAAGGGAATGCAAAAATACTAAACTACTGTGAGGCACAGGCTGGCTGGGAGGTTTAAATGTGTACAATATATATTTAAAAAAAAAAAATCCGCCGATCAAGGATTACTTACAAAGAAGCCCATGTGGCAGTAGAGGCTAGAGGTAATTATGGGCAGAAAAAGAGTAGCTCAGCACTTCGACTGGGAAGCAAAAGTAAAATCAGAACTCGGAGCCTGCAGGCGGGTAGCCCAGGGCACAGGAGAGTGAAACAAAAAGGCATTTGCAAGGGAATCACGGAGGAAAGGTTTAAAAAAAATAAAAGTGTATCTGGATATAATATATATATATATTTTTTTCATATATATGTATATATATATATGTATATATAATATATATAGTTAGTGTTTATGTGTACACATTTATTTACACATGCCATAGACAGGTAGGAAAAAGGGGGAAGCAATATATAAAGCCAGAGTCAGAGGGGGGTAGGGGGACAGTGTGAAGGAGGAGGAGGAGAACTGGGAGGACCTCGAAGACAAGGCCACAAAAACAATAAACAAAGAAAGGAGGCGATGGGGGAAAAAGCCTGATGGAGAAGGGTATGCTGTGTCAGTAAGGGTTTGTTTGGCGGCAGCGAAGCAGAAGGATGTGGCAGAAACTTCATGAAAACAGAAGACATCAACGAGGGGTTCTGGGAAGAGCCCAGTGGAGAAAAGTATGCCACGGGAGTTGACAGACCAGGAACAGGCTGAGGAACATGAGGCTGAGGGTGGCATGAGTGGTAAGGGTAAGGACAAGGGTATGGGTCTGGTGACACAGGAAGCCAATGAGGGAAGGTCTGGCACTGGGCGGGGGTTGGGTTAGCCAGGATCCCAATCAAGCTGGAGACGATGAGAGAATGCTAAAAGGATATCAAGATGTGAGTGCAGGGAAGATGCTAGTGGGGGGAGGTTCGAAAGGGGCTTTAGTCCAGAATATCAGGGTGAGAAGAAGCAGGAGATCCAAGAACTTGGCCTCATTAAAGGGAAAGAGGATATAGCAGAAAGGAAAATAAGGAAGGAAGTGGAGGCCGGGAGGATAGAGGGTCCATTTCAGACCCTACCTAACTCTACTCAATCTGCGGGTCTCACCATTGTGGCTGGTGCCAATGAAGCAACAGGGGGAAGTTTAGGCTTATCCATCACCTGTCATATCCGGAGGGGGCATTGGTGAACAATAACATCCCTGGAGAATGTGGCACAGCTTCTTACACAAAATTGGAACAGGTGGTGCGGGTGATTAGAGCAAAGGAAGGGGCATAGCTCACAAAGACCAACACTGAGTCAGCTTTTTGGCTACTACCAGTCAGGAAGGAAGACTGGGACCTGTTGGGATTCGACTTCCAAGGGTTCTTCTATTTTTACAAGGCAATGCCCATGGGCTGTTCCACAGCTGTGTGAGGTTTGAGACATTCAGCACTTGGATGCAATGGGCGTTTGGGAAAAGATACGGGCACAATGTGGTATTACACTAGTTACATGATTTCCTGCTGGTGGGGGAGAACTGGAAGGAGATGAAGTCAATGCTCCTGGATTTTGAGCATATGTGCAAGAAGATAGGGGTACCGCTTACAGAAGGGAAGATGAAAGGTCCAGCTAGGAAGCTGGAATTCCTGAGAATCAAGGTGGATGCAGAAGAGCAGGTTTTCAGGTTACCCCATCAGAAAGTTGCCAGACTCAAGGAACTAATACAGGAGGTCACGAAGAGGAGGAGAGTCTCATTGGGTCGGGTACAACAGCTGTTGGGGCACTTGAATTTCGCATGCAGGGCAGTGGCTTCTGGGAGGGTGTTTCACCAGAAAGTTAGCCAGAGCATCTGGGGGTGGCAAAACTGCCCCGCCACTGGGTGGACATTTCACAGGGGATAAGGCAGGATCTGGAGGTGTGGCAACAATTCTTAGTAGACTACAATGGGGTCACATTCTGGCAGAAAGAGTGGCTAGGGAATAACGATCTGGACCTATACATGGATGCATCCAGTTCTATTGGAATGGAGGCATATTTTAGAGGGAGATAGATTGCAGAAGTGTGGCCAGAGTCTTGGAGAGAGAGTGTGCTATTGAAGGACATAACACTGCTGGAGATTTTCCCATATGGATGGAAGTGCTGACATGGGGAGTTCTTAAGGAACAGAAAGATAATGTTATGCTGACAATAGAGCAGTAGTGGAGGTCATCAACCGGCAAGGAGGACACTCAGTGTCAGCAAACAGGTTTTTGAGACAACTGGTGATGTGGGGGCTAAGACTAAACATGTCAATTGGAGCCTGAATGCTATATAGGAGTTCCTGGTCTGCCAACACACTGGGAGCATACTAAGAACATGGAAGGTGGAGGGCTCATTGCTACATAGATATGTGAGAAGTGGTATAACATGTGTATTCTATCTTCCACAGGGCAGGGAAGGAGCAAGCGGGTCTGGATCCTCGGGCATTATTACATTTATTGGTCAGATGTGGGTCGCCATCCATCGGGGAGAAAAACAGCTAGGGCAGGACCCCAACAAAAGTGCTGATTTATTGGAAAGGGGTCCGGGGCATGAGGTGGGCATAGATCATGCCAACTTTGGAGGAGCTGACACAAAAGTAGCCACAGTCATACCTGTTGATACTACATTTGGGGGTTAAGGATTTGGGAGATCGACCAGGGAGATTCTTGTGCAAGGAAATGCTAAGGGACCTGGGGCAATTCAGCAGTTTGGCCGCAGGTGAGGATAGCATGGTCATAAAATGGCACCTAGGATGGTTGAGCAGCAGGGCAGGGACATAAAAGGGGTGGAGCAGGCTAGGAAGAGGATTAACAGGCAGGTGGCAGCATGGTTAAGGGGGGTAGGGGGAACATACATAGCCCCTAAAGACATTTCATTTATCAACCTAGGGAGGTACAGACCAGATGGGGTGCACCTTTCAACAGTGGTGATGTTAGCATACGTGCTACAATTGGGAGATAGTATAGAAATTTGGGAAAAAGAAGGGTTGGCCGGGGGGGGAAGCCCATCATTCCATCACCTAAGCTGGAGATGGGCTAGTGGAAATTTTTGGGGAAAAAAAATTGGGAGGTGGAAAGGGGAGCAGGTAAGATCCATGGGCTGAGCGTAAATGTCCGGACATGGAGGCAGATGAAAAAGGAGGCATACGATTAAGGAAGTAACCATATGGAGGGGCCAGTTGCCGTTGGCAACCAGACCCAAAGAGAGGGCCGCAATGGGAATAGGAGAAGGGGTATTGGGCTTTCCAAGCGTCCGGACCCCAAGAAAACAACGGACAACAGACTGTTCAAGGAAAAGTGGATGAAGGGGTATCGGGCTTTACAAACATCTGGACCCTGAGAAGATGACAGGAGAACCAGAGACATTTACAAAAGACAGTTGAACTATGTGATTGAACAGAACATTAACTGTTGGACTTTATTATGGATAACATGGGGAAAGACAAAGGAATGCTTGTAAATATGTCAATTTTAAAGTGGCAATGTAAAGGTGATGATGTGATGCATAAAATAAATTAATTGCCAGTCGAACATCCACTAAGAAGTTGTCTATGCATTATTTTCCGAGGAAATCTCCCTCTGACAAATGCAGTTGCCCCTAAAGGACAACCAAAATTGTCAGGGGGATTCCTTAAGAAAAAAGGCACAGGGGACAGGACTGGCTGGGGGGCATGTTAGGTAGGCTCAGGGTGAGGTGGGCGGATGGTAGGTATGAAGGAAGGCCCAGGCAAGGGGGTCATGATGTCATCCCTCAATGACAAATATGACAGGTCATGTAAGGATTGGACAGGGAAAAAGGGGGTGGCCTAGGGGTATTTAGGAGCCAGCAGAGGAGGGGTCTCCCTCTTTTTCTGGGATCTGAATTTAGCACCCACCCACCCACCCAGTAGGTTGGTTACTGGGGGGTAAAGAGCCATGGGTAAGTGGCAGGAAAAGGGATGCGGGTTACGAAGAGGATGACAGGAGAGGGATGTAGCCCTGGTTGACATGGGTTGGCAGAATGGGTCAACAAGAAAAAGGGAAAAGAGACACCTCTCAAGGGGAGGCAAGATTTGCAAGAAAAGGGTTTGCCAAAAGAGGGCAACAGGTCAGAGAAAAAGAAAGGGCAGGATTTGCAAGGAGTGGATTGCTGAAGGAGGGCAACAGGCTAGAGAAGAAAGAAAGGTTTTCCGGAGGGTTTTTGTGTAAGAGGGAAAATTTTTTGGGGGGGAATAAAATGTGGTGGTGGAAAGGAGGGGGGCAGGTAAGATCCACGGGCTGGGCACAGATGCCCGGACATGGAAGCAGATGAAAAAGGAGGCATACGATTAAGGAAGTAGCCATATGGGGGGCAGTTGCCATTGGCAACCAGACCCAAAGAGAGGGCTGCAATGGGAATAGGAGAAGGGGTATTGGGCTTTCCAAGCGTCCGGACCCAAAGAAGACAACGGACAATAGACTGTTCAAGGAAAAGTGGATAAAGGGGTATCGGGCTTTACAAACGTCCGGACCCCAAGAAGATGACAGGATAACCAGAGATATTTACAAAAGACAATTGAACTATGTGATTGAACAGAATATTAACTGTTGGACTTTATGATGGATAATGTGGGGAAAGACAAAGGAATGCTTGTAAATATGTAAATTTTAAAGTGGCAAAGTAAAGGTGATGATGTGATGCATAAAATAAATTAATTGGCAGTCAAACACCCACTAAGAAGTTGTCTATGCGTTATTTTCTGGGGGAATCTCCCTCTGACAATGAGCCTCACCCTACCCTGTAGACACTGACAAGGGTCGTGGTGTGCTTTGGGGTCTTTGGGCCATATACTTACCCCGTTCCATAAGGAAGTATGCTGAGACGGGTGCAGTATAGGAGAATGAGGTGAACTTTAGGGCCGAACACTCCAAGGCACACCTCAATACCTGTCAGTGACTGCAGGGTGGGGGTAGGGGTGGAATGGCATGAGCAGTACAGCCAATGATCCCAAGTTACACCCCTGATGCCTGGTAGTCTCTACAGGGTGGGTTGTAACAGTTGGAAACCCTAATGTTGTAGGCGTTTGTTGGTATTTTCAATCCAAATTTTCAACACAGGCTTTTTGTGACCCCACCTCATGAAGAGTGGCCTAATCAGCTTGTTAGCTGAAAGGTGGTTTTGCACATCGGCTATGCCATTTGGCGACACAGGGACGAAAACACATTTTAGGCAGGTTGTGGAAAATGACAACTGTATTGTTCATGAGGAGGCATAAAAAAAGGACAATGTTGAAAATATGGAGTGAAAATATGAAAAATTGTTGAAGTCATGAGCAAGCATAGAAACTGCGTAACACACAACCGTAACCCAATTATTTTGGGGATTTTTGTAGCCACATTTTCAACATAGGCATTTTGGGACCTCCTCTCACAAGCAGTGGCACTGTAATTTTGTTAATCTGTCCCAAAAGTTGATTTCCCGAAGCGACCACGCCATTGTGCACCACAGGTGCAGAAACACATTTTGGGCAGGCTGTGAAAAATGACAGCTGTACTGTTCATAAGGAGGTGTGGGACAGCCAGAGGGCACTGTGCTGAAGATGGCTGCTTGATTCTTCATCTCCCTGGATTCACCAAATATCATCATCCATCCTACAGATTCCAGACTTCCTACCTTCACCAACATCTGAGATCTTACTATATGTACATCGCAGAACAGCTCTGGTACAGTATTTTTATTGCCTTATAATTACTGAACGAGTTATCTACAGCTTTTCAATTTCTCTATTAAGGCCTTCAATAATGGCAGACCAATCTCCACATAACAGTTCTCTTAATAGAGTGGAGGCAATGTTTCAGCAACTAATCAGTGAAATCAATGTATTAAACATTGCATCTCAACAAAATATCAATAATATGCAGGCACTTGATCAAAAAATCAGTGCTACTGATGTTAAGGCATCTCAAAATGAAGATTCTATTAACACATTACAGGCTACCATCAGGGAGCAGGACAGAGTTATTAGGAACCTTCAGGACAAAATAGATGATACTGAAAATAGAAGCAGACGTAACAACCTTAGATTTCTCAGATTTCCTGAAGGTGTTGAACTAGGAGGCACCAGTGCTCTTCTAACTCATGTACTTCCTTCTTTGCTTAAATTACCAGCCGGCCAAGACCTAATCATCGAGAGATCTCACCACACCTTAAATCCGAGGCCTGGACCTGACCAGAAACCCAGGCCCATCATTGCTAGATTTCTAAACCACGCACATACTGAACTGATTCTTCAGAAAGCGAGGCAATTAGGTGCACTTACTTGTCAAGAAAACAGAATCCTAATTTTCAGAGACTATTCTAAAGAATTATCTAACAAACGAAAAGCTTACAACCCCATTAAAACAATCCTTCATCAGCGTGGAATTAAGTTTGCACTGCGTTACCCTGCAACAATGCATCTTTTTTTGAATGATTCTACCAAAGATTTCAGTACCCCAGAATCTCTCTCTGAGTTCCTGAATTGGACAGCCACTTACACATTGCCTTGCTGATGCTAATGCAGTCGTTCCTGCTCCACACACAAGCACTTCTAATTACAATGTCTTGCCCTTCCTGCTGAAACTGTCCTTCAGGTCCCTGAGAAATTTGCAGCCATCATATCTGCCACTGTAGCTCCTGCCAGAAGCTCCGTACGCATGCAAGAAAAAAAAGCATCTGGTTCTTCTCTAAATAATAATACCTGCTGTTTAAATAATATTTCCACCTCTCCAGCTTCCCATGTGGAACGTCACATCAGTTTTTCTACTCCTCTTACCTTGTCTAACAAATTCTTCCCACTCCAAGATCTACTCCAAGAAGAACTGCACTCATCTACGGAGGATCTGAGACAGACTGTATCCGACACGTTTACTCAAGACCCGAAGAAGCTCTCAATGGGTAATGACTCTCCCGATTCTTCCTGGGCTGATCTTGTGTCCAGCTCTCCCTTTAAATCATCTGAACCACCCAAAAAGAAAAGGAGAAGAAAGTCGAAGAGCAAGGCTACCTGAGGCTTTTCCGACTAAAAAAATAAAATTTGTAATAAATACTATGGCCCATAATTAGATGTGGTATAGCAGTTTCTCACCAGAATCCCTCCTCTTCACACCACCTCACTCGATTCCTTCGTTCATTTACATAAGCATGATCTCTATTGCACCCAACAGGTTTGGAGCACTTAAATGCAGTAAATTGCTATCGCTGCTGAGAAGCCTGTATCTGTCTGTGGGAGGTGAGCCAATTGACACTGGAGGTATTTAATCCATGCGGGAGTTACTCTCAATGTATTCAGTGGAAAAAAAAATAAGAGAAAGAATAAATATTACAATGTTTGTAAGATCTCTTCTAATTAATCCTCGTGTGGTGCCAGACACTAGTATATATAATTGCTATTTACACTCTAATTTTATATAAGCTTTAGCCCCACCGTGTGGTCAGGCGCATACATACATATATAGAGTTCTGTATTTCATATCAGTGTGCCCTTAACCCCTACTATTATAGCATTTTTCCACATAAATCCTATCATTTGGAATGTGGAGGATGATTAGACAAATACTCTAAAATCATTTACTTATTTAATATTTATTTTGCATCACTTCTGGTATGTAGTGCATCAGGTGCATTCCCATTATATCTCACAGATTTTGCACCAAAGTATGCTTCCAATTGTATTTCTATACATTGAGATTTTCTGCCTTTTCACATTATTCTTCATCCCATTTTCTTCCAAATCATTGGAACTTATAAAAATGATTCCTCAATACACTGATACAGTATGAACCTATAGTATGTACTGCATTCCCTAACCTAGCTTATGTGGATTAATACACATCAGGCATCCTTTTATCTGGTTCACACTGTTCCAGCATTATCTGCCATCATGTTGGTATACTTTATTTAATATTGGACTTATTGCTAGGTCCAAGCTAATTCATTATGTTTGGAATTTAACACTATTACATAAGTATCCTTTTTTATTTGGTAGAATGATGGTTTTTTTTCCAGGGTAATGCTTTAATTACCTCAGCACAAATCTCAATTACACTTCTTTAATATACTGTTATATAAAGTTTAGTATCTTAAGATTATAGAGTAAACCATATCTTGAGATTCACTAATTACTCTACACGTCTAGTAGTGTAGAGTGAGAGCCCTGGTATATTTGCCGACTCTTATTGCTCTGCATTACATAAAAGTTTCAAATGAATATTCTTGTTACTGAGTTTATACTAAAGTTTGTTGGTTCTAATGTTTAATTATGTGATATTCCTATCTCTATACTCTCCCTCTGCGAGACAAAATGAATGCAAATACTCAATCATCTCGAACCCATATAAGTTAAGGGCCCTGCATACATTTGTTTATTATATATATTTACCTTTTGAATCTGTGACATCCTCCAAATTAATGGTATTGAGTCCCTCATTCCTATTTGTAACTAATTACCTTATATCCTAGTACCATAAGTGATCTAATCTAACATTCATGGAATGTTAAGGGACTCAACTCGCCTTGTAAACGTAAGCAAGTACTTACCTAGCTTAAAAAGCATAAAACACATATTGCTTTCTTACAGAAACTAAACTTTTATCAGAGGATGTCGACAGACTTAAAAGGGACTGGGTCGGTCAAGTATATGCGTCATCTTCTCCATCCAAAAAACATGGGGCTGCTATCTTAATACATAAATCTCTTAATTGGCCCCCCATAAAAATCATTAGAGACCCAGATGGTAGGTGGATTATAACCCTATTAAACACCACAGCAGGTCCGCTTATGTTTGTGAATGTATATGCACCCAACTTTGATTCACCCATTTTCTTCCATAATCCACCCAACAAATCATGATTAATAATAAAAATAATTCACCTATTCTTATTGGTGGTGACTTTAACTTAGCACTACAAGCATATTTAGACAGAAGTAACTCATCACATGATGCCCACCCCAGTAGTATTAATCCTCTATCAATGCTTATGAAGGATTTAGGTCTCTCTGACATTTGGAGACTACATCATCCCAGACAACGAGATTACACCTTTTATTCCTCTTTACATAAATCATATAGTAGGATTGATTATTGGTTCTCTTCTCCCCTCATTACTGAAAAAATTATTGATACATCGATTCTCCCTATTGTTATATCGGATCATTCCCCTATCAGTTTGCATTTACTCTGGGGTCCACCTTCTTCTAAATCCCCATCTTGGCATTTAGACCCACTTTACTCAGAGACCCTGAATTCACTCCTTGGATTAAAACCCAGATTCAAGATTTTCTTTCTATTAATGATACTCCAGATATGTCTCAAGGTACTATCTGGGAAGCATTAAAAGCCACTATTAGAGGTAAAATTATTAGTTATGCAGCGCATAGAAAGAAATTAAAGAGAACAACAATTAGCTAATTTAGAAAATCCATTAAAGAAAAAGAAACCCAATACTATAAATTAAATAAACCCAATCATAATTCACAGCTTCATCTGAAATTGTACAATTAAAATTAAAATTAATGAGTTGATATCCAGGAAAGCTGAACTTGCCTTTAAGGATTAAACACGGTTGATTGGGAACAAGGGGACAAATGCGGAAAGTTGCTCTCTTACCAGCTAAAAACTCAACAGATGCAGAGACATATAGCAGGTCTAAAAGATCCATCAGGTCAGACACACACAGACAACCTTTCAATCAATCGTATTATGCAATCCTTTTACCATCAACTATATTCGCAACCTAATACTACAAATCCCAACCTAATACAACATTTTCTGGAAAAATTGAATCTACCCCACCTATCCCCTCAGGACAAAGCTGTGCTTGATAAACCAATCACTTTACAGGAAATCCAAACTGCTTTATCATCATTGAAAACGGTAAAGCACCTGGCAGTGATGGGTTCCCTATTGATTTTTATAAAACCCTATCTGACACTCTTTGTCTTGTATTAGTCAATGTATTCCAAGAAGCAACCTTAATAAAGAAACTCCCATGCACAATGACCGAAGCCATCATAACAGTCTTACCAAAAAAAGACAAAGACCCTTTACTTCCTTCAAACTATATACTGATCTCACTTAATACTGATGGAAAAATCTTTGCAAAATTATTAACTCTCCGCTTAGAATCTTTAATGACTAAACTCATCCATACTTCTCAATCAGGATTTATCAAAAGTAGAAACAGTTCCGATCATCTTCGCTCATTACTCAATTTAATTCACAAAGCAAAAACTCTTAAAACCCCTGCAGCTGCAATAGCCATTGACTTTGAGAAAGCATTTGACTCTCTCAATTGGGAATATCTATATCAGGTGTGATCTCATTTTGGCTTTACAAAAAATTTTTGTGCTTGGATTCAATTATTGTATACCTCCCCTTCAGCTCGAGTTCTCACAAACTCTATTTTGTCCCCCTCCTTTTACTTAGCAAGAGGCACCAGACAAGGATGCCCCTTATCGCCTTCATTGTTTATATTTGCCATGGAACCTCTTTCTGCGTCCCTACGTCAATCCGGTACAATTAAAGGCATTACTATTGGTAACTCTCACTATACTTCACTCTCATATGCAGATGTTCTCCTTATTTTACTTGAAAACCTCGAAAGTTCTGGGCAACCTTTAGTTAAACTACTGAATGACTTCACCTCCCACTCCGGACTAGCTCTAAACCTTAACAAATCTGAAACGCTACCACTGAATACCCTTTGTAGCCCCCTCATGAACAACTCATTAGGCTTTTGTTGGGCCCCCCAAGGTATATCTTATCTTGGCATTCGGATCACCCCAACATTGAACAAATTATGGGATGCTAATCTTTTCCCTCTGTTAACCAGTATCCAAACAACACTTGATAGATGGAAGCTACTTAAACTTTCTTTTTGGTAAAATTTCTGCCATTAAAATGTCAATAACTCCTAAAATATTATACCTATTTTCCAATATCCCTTTGGTACTTCCCTCTAGTTTTCTTACCAAAATAGACAAAATTATCGGCAACTTCATTTGGGAAGGCAAAATAATTAGATTTAGTCATAATAAACTTAGATCCCATCGGTCAAAAGGTGGCTTTGGCCTTCCTTGTTTCCAAGCCTACTTATGGGCTTTCCATACATCTCAAACAATTAAATGGTTTAACAAACCCAACATCCAGTCTCCTTTATGGGTCAATATGGAAACATCCTTATGTCCTGGTAATGTGGTGACGTCTTTCCTTTATAACACCCTTACCTCTTCTTTAAAGTCTCACCCTACCATAGCTGCTTCTATATTCTATTGGAAAATCATTCACAAGCATATTAAATCTAACCCCAAACCCTTAGCTTACACCCCCATCTGGGGTAACCACCATATATCTCTTGATTATCACCCCATTTTTTGTCGTACCTGGAAAAATAAGGGTATTCTCTTTTTGCAGGATATACTTGAACCCAAGTCATTAAAGTTAAAATCTTACACTGACCTACGAGGCACATGGAATCTTCCCCATCAGGATTTTTGGAAATATCTACAGCTTCATACTGCATGCAACTCTTACCTCACACCCTTCTCTATCAATTCTCTGTATGATAAGCACATCTCTAAATGGATAAAAACAACATCCAATTTAAATAGCACTGTTTACAAAGATATTTGTGATATCCTTCCTGACTACTCTGTCAATGCTAAAAACAGATGGAGTACTTTGCTACAATATAATATCACCAATGCACAATGGTCCAGATGTTGGTTCTCCTGTCACAAATCTTTTAATGATAAATGCAGTTCCCTCATTCAAACCAAGATCCTTCATTTGTGGTACAGAATTCCTGTTGTATTACAAAAAATGGGTTTATTGAACAATAACAATTGCTGGTGCTGCAGTTCCCCCAATAGGGATTTATTGCACATCTTATGGCACTGTCCCCTCATACAAAAGATTTGGCACTGTACTCACAGATTTGCAATGAAAGTGGTAGGTCAACCTTTTACACTAGACCCTAAACATTGCATTCTTGGTATTTTTAATCACCGTTCTTATAAAATTTCATATTCACAGAGCAGATGGTTAAATATACTCTTCCTTCAAGTTAAACGCACAATCCTCATGCATTGGAGATCCAACATAATCCCTACCCTTCCCGGTATCATTAACCAATTATTGCAATATGCCTCTCTGGACCGTATGACATATATCTTGTCTGACCGACTCATGTTATATAACAATGGTTGGCAGGGCTTTTTTAATTTTTTGGAATCAACTAAATCTTTCAGCACCAATGTATGGACTTAATATATATGGATTTTCCCCTTTTACTGATACATCATTGTAGTCTCGCTTTTTTCCCCTTTTTTTATAGTTTCCCTCTCTCTCTTCTTAACTTTCTTATATATCTTTTCTTTCCTATACTCTATTCTCAATCGTTCTTTATTACTCCACAATCCTTTTACGAATGTACTTTTTTCCCTTTTGCAGCATCATATATAATTATGTAACATTTTAATATAAACCGTATCTAATCATACTATCTGCTTTAAGTTCACTACAAATGTCAAGTATATGCTAATTAGATGACCTGTAGTGTTTACTATATTTTAAACCAAAAGCTCCTTGTATTATTGTAGCAATGTTCTTAGTATATACTGCCTCAATTTCTTTTAAAAAAAAAATCCTCACATTGTACTGTACTGTAAGAGGTTTGTCTATATACCTTATGAAAAATTAATAAAAAAGTTTAACTGCATAAAAAATGGAGGTGTGGAAAAATTCCAGTGCTGAACATCTGGCATGAAAATATTGCAAATTTGCGAAGTTACAAAGGTGCATGGAAACTACGCAATGCACGCTTGTAACAGTCATTTTTATGGATTTTCATTACCAAATATTCAACATAGGCATTTTAGGATCTCTGCTCATGAACAGTGTCACCGTCATTTTCTGAAACAGTCCAGAAAACTGTTTTCGCACAGCAACCGAGCTATTCTGCGCCAGATGTGCGAAAACATATTTTGGCCAGAATATGTAAAATGCCAGCTATGTTATAGGGTGGGTCTACAGGCAGACAAATAACGTACTCAGAACCAGCAGTTTAGGTGCAACCCAGTTTGTTTGGGGGGATGTTTATTACTTCATAAACAATTTACAGCACCAAAAAGTAAAAATAAATACAGAAAACAAAATAATAAACAATCAATGGTAATTCCAAATACTTCTCTTCACTCCCAGACTGACCCTTCCCTCCAGCTAGGTCAGGAAGAACTGACGCTATCTAACTTGCCACCTGGAGAGGTAGGGTTAATATACCCTCCTCCTTGTTCAGGTGACCCAGTATTCTTTTGGAACAAGGTAAAATCAATGAATAACCTTTCAAAATAGTGTTAATTAGCATAACCTTATTTTATACATCAATACAAACTTTCATTTGAACTTTTTATACAATAAAAACTCTGGCCCAGATATTCAAACTGCTCCCAAAATGTGCGCAACAGCAGGAGCAAGCACAATTCAATTGAGCATATGCGCAACAGATGCGATATTCAAACGTGGAGCAAAACAAATTGAGCAAGCAGCCAACGTCTGAATATCGCACAAACTGTGCCATAGCGCAACCAGGAAGGGGAAGCTGAGCAGAAAGGTTGCGCCATAGCGCAACAAGGGGCAGCCCAGCTGAGCAGTCCAGAGGTGCCATAGCGCAAGCAGAACCCCCAGCAGAGCAATGGAACTGCACAACCAGGGAGGCAGGCTGGGCCCACCACCAGCCATGCCACACATGAGCACAGGAACACTGCAGAACCAACAAGACACCTGCACACCCAAGCACAGCATCACTGGGGAGGGACGGATGATCTACTGGCCCATGGGACAAGCCAACAAAAGCACAGCAGGCCATGGCGCCCAAGCACAACCACTGGCAGGCTGAGACTGCCACACACAGGGGGTTGACAACCACAGTGTACATCAGCCCCCCGTATGCACAGCACACCCTGCACCATGACCCCAAGACACCACCCATGTGCAGTGACTGGCACTGCAGGAAACACCATGCATCCCCCCTGCACACGTCAACCTCATGTAGCAGAGAACCATACAAGCCAGACCCACCCTGTGCACCCAGCAGTGGGTGGCAGCAGATGGAAAGACCAACAGAAAGTCACTGCCACACTGGAGACACCTCCCGTGCACACACGCACACACACACACATACCCAGGACCATACCACCCCAGATGGCATGCACACCACTGCAACTGAGCAACCATAGCCAGCTGCAAATCAGAGACCAACACAGTATTCATATTAAAATATATATGTATTAGAAAAATGTAAAGTACAAAATTAACAACCACAAACTATTTACAGAGGGGTAGAGGTACAAGGTAGGGGTGGGCAAGGGTAGGGATGAACAACTTGGAGAGGGAAGGCAGGGTGGGAGGGATGGGTGAAGTGGGAAGGGAAGCCGGCCTAAGGCCTAGCAGGCTGGTCCTCCACTGCCTGGTGTCGTTGTGCCTGACTGTGCCTCCTCCGTAGGCCATGGCGCTGGATGTCCTGGAGGATGGTCCTGTGTTCCGTGGACACCCGGGTGAGCTGCTGCAGTGCCCGCTCTATTCTTCAGAGCACAATGAGGCCTAGGAAAATGGGAACACAGTCAATGGCTGTGACTGACCACAACCCTGAACACCACCCAACCTGCAAGCCATATAGCCCAATGTCCCGCACCTGTGATGGTATGCACCCACCCACAGTGAACATGCACATGGCCAGCCCAACCAGGCGGCACCAGCTATGTGCACCACTGCACACACACACACACACACTGCCCATGTCCATCACAGCACAAACAAGGCTGTCAAGTGATGTGGCAATGTGGTGCGATGCCAGTTCCACAGCCATGTGCCCAGTGCATGCATGGACCACCAGTGACGCACACACAGACGTGCAGTGACACTGGACGGTGATGACTGTCACCTGTGTCGTGCATGGTTGTGTTGTCCATGGCTGGTGGTCATGCCCACCCCCTCCAGCATGCAATAGCATCCATGATGTAATGATACTCACACTCCGCAAGCAGCTGTGGCTGCTGCTGTGGCCCACCCCTCTCAGCACCACCGTCAGCCACCGGGGCCCTGCCACGGCCCTCCTCATCCCATGCCTGCATCCTCTCAGCCCAGCCTGTGGGAGACAAATGTTGAGAAAAACATCAGTGTGACTCCAAAGCAGACTGCCCCCTGCCCCAGTGAGAGTGCCTGCCCACACAGCCAGACCCATGCATCTCGCACCTGCACACACTGACACAGCCAACCATGTCAGAGCCATCACCCATGCACAGCCACTAAAACACACTCACACCCCTACAGAGAATACAGGTGCATAGATGGTACACCCACCTGGCCTAGGCACAACGCCCCTCCTGGCACGTGACCGTAGCTGCTCATGCAGGTCTGGCTCCCTCCTGCGGAGGTCACTGTACCTGTGCCGGCACTGCTCAGCAGACCGGCGCTGCCCAGTGACCCCCACCAGGTCATTGGCCACTTGCAGCCAGACCTGGGTTCGAGCTATGGTGAAGGGCTCCTCCCCATACAGTGCCCCATAGTGGGGCTCTACCAGGGCCACCAGGTTGGCCACCTCCACCGGGCTCCATTGGAGTGCCCTCCTGCATGCCATTCTTCCAACTTTACAGCAGGCAATATGGCGCCCTGCAGCACGGTAACCTCATGTGGAAATGTTGCGCAATAGACCACCATAGGTTCCAATCGCGCTGTTCGATACAGCGCCATCGGTCCACATAGTGCTGTCACCAGACAGCGCAATAGGGCTGTACACATGGCAGCCGAACAGTGCCAGGGGGCAAAGGTCGGACACCAGGTCAGGGGTCTATGACGCAAGGCCACGCACAGCGCCATCTGACGTCTACGCATCCTGCGTGACCGACCACCTGCATGACAGTGCCACAGTGGACTATTGCGCAGTAGTGCCACAGTGCCATATAGTGCCCAGTGCTGTAGCACCACTGGCACAATGGTGGCCATGGCCTGAATTGCCGATTGCGCACAGCACGTCATCAGCGTGGCAGATGCCTGCGTAAGCTACCTGGGCATGCGCAATGCAGTGTACCGCACAGTCACAGATCTGCGCTATTGGCTCAGCCGGCTCAACCGTATTGCAAAAAGCGCAATGGCGCGATACTCAGCCGACACATGCAAATCATCCGATCAGCCATTCAAAGGCGCAGTGGCGCGATTTGCATCTCATTACAGTTGCTCCACTCCTAATTTGCATGCATTGCACTATAAAAGTGCGACAGTGGGCTGCGCTAGCCAGATTCGGTTACTGCAGGTGAGAGGTGAGTTGCATGCTGTGGGATGTTCTGGACAATGGGCATGGGATAACGCTGTAGACTGCACAGTGACAGGTGTCCACTTCCACCCATACAGATTGCCATGACCCGAGCAGAGCCAAGGTGAGGGTGAGGATGGTGGGCGAGAGGAGGCCCAACTTCACCATGGCAGAGACTGAGGCCCTCTTCCAGGCCTACCTGGAGGAGGAGGCACTACTGAGTGGATGGCGGGGCACCTCAGGCCCGTCTTGGCTGCATGGAAGGGGTAGCCGGGCAGTGAACCTGCACGGAAGCCACCAGAGCTCCGTGCAGGAGTGCAAAAAGAAGATTGGGACAGACCGCAGGAGGGTGAAGGAGAAGGTGGCAGCCCTCAGGGCGGCATGTGCTGGCACTGGCGGGGGCCAGCTAGCGGTGGCGGAGCTGACCCTGGCTGAGGACTGACTGGCTGCATCAATGCAGTGCAGTGCTATTGAGGGCATACCAGGAGGTGGATTCCAGACAGGTGGAAGCCCATCACTGCATGGTATGACATGGTGGTGGTGTTGGGGGGAAGGTTGTTCACATGCACTCACATTTCCTCTCTTTCTGTTACAGATCCTGTTCATCTTCAGGGGACAGTGGTGGTGGGTCCAGGCAGTGAGGATGACCTGCTGGACATGGAGGAGGGTCCATCCACCTCTGACACCAGCCAGCATGCACTGCACCAGCATGCACGCTGGGCTGCCAACTCTGGTGTCGGTGATTCGGGTGTGGGGGGTGCACAGCCTGAGTCTCAGCGGTCTGGCATGCAAGCATGCCAGCACGCTGTGACTGTGGCTGTAGCATGTACCTGCACCATTGATGATGCAAGGACTGCAATGGGCAGTGACATGTGTGTGTCCCATGATGGACACACAGCAGGCCAACGCGTGCCCTGGGCCTTCTGGTTCCAACTTGTGTGCCAGCATGTCGGCAGAGTCCCAGGCAGTGCCTGTCAGCACCGATGGGGCAGCACCGTGGCTGTGCAGGTGTCTGGCACTGTTGCCACAGCGGTGGAACGAGTGGTCCCTGGGGCACAGCGGTTGAGAGGCAGCAGCAGCAGTCACCCACCAGGTCTGGGGTACAGTGTCCAGCAGTGGCACATGCCTGCCGCCTTTGATATGCCCATTCCTGGTCCAGGCGAACAGCGCCCACCCTCAAGGGGTGTTGTGCATCAGGACCTTCCACACCTGGGGACAGGATGCCGTTGTGGCAGAGTACCCATTGGATGAGCACACCCACCTGCTGTGGGAATCAGTACAGCAGCAAAGGCGGGTTGCAACGTTTGTGGAGGCACTGTGTGCGGCTGTGGAGTGGCACAGCAGGGAGTGTGCTCTGGACCGTGCAGAGATGGTCCATATGCAGATGGATGTGACCACCGCCATTGACAGGCAGACCCAGGCATTGGTCACTGTTGTGGCTGCATTGGGCACACACGCAGGTGCTCCTGTACCACGCACCCCACACAGTATGCTCTCCACTCCCCGTTCCCAGTGTCGTGCGACACCAGGCCTGTCGACGCCGGGTTCTGCTGTGGGCATCCCAAGCACCCCTGGTGCAGGTATGTTTGGCATCCTACGGACCCCACTGTGGACAAGGTCACGATCGTGCAGTGGGACCCCTGGTGGTCCATCGGTGCCACCCCATGTGGCCCCTGCTCAGCCTGCCAGTGCTGTTGGGTCATGGTGGGGCCACCCACACATCTGCAGTGGCCGTGGAATGGTGCAACATGACTGACCTGTCTCCCAGTGCGGGCCCTGTCTGCTGCCCTGTGTGCACTGTGCGTCATGGTGGGCAGTGCACTGGTGGGTGCCTGCCCATCACGCCGACATCTGGACCACCCACACACCATCCCGACTGCTGTCCACAGGTGAGTGTGCATGATGATGCCTGCATTGTACTGTACACCAAGGTGCAAGGGTGCCCAGCATCTGACACACGTGCTTGGACAGTACAGGTGGTGGGTGTGGTCTGTGGATCTGTGTGTTTGCCATGTCTGTTCCTGCTGTGCTGTGCATCTGCCCATGTACGCTTTGTGCCTGGTGTGTTTATGTGTGTGTGTGTGTGTGTGTGTGTGTGTGTGTGTGTGTCCATATGACTGTTCACCCCTCCCTGATGGTGTGTTTGTGTGCCTGGTCCCTTCCACCCCCCTTGCCGTTATGCACCCCTGGTGTGTTACTCTGTGTGCCTATGGGTTGCGCCAGGACAGTGTTGTTTGCACATGGCCCCTTGACTTACCTGTGTTGTGCATAATGCTCCTCCGTGATGGTGTCCTGGTGCAGCTGGGCCTGCCGGATCAGTCGGGGGTCCCGCCGTCCAAGGGGGGGCTGCTCATTACCAGCAACACTGGCGCCACTGGCGTCCCCATCGCTGTCCCCCTCTTCAAGCTGTATGGCTATCCCACAGTCAATGGCCATGTTGTGCAGGATACAACAGGCCAGGAATATCCCACAAGCCTTTGAGGGGCTGTACTGTAGAGCACCGCCGGAGGTGTCTAGGCATCGGAAGCGTGCCTTGAGCATCCCAAACACCCACTCAATGATGTTGCGTGTGGCGGCATGTGCCTCATTATAGCGTTGCTGCGATGGGGTCATGGGGCGCCGGTATGGTGTGAGCAGCCAGGGACGGAGGGGTATCTGCTGTCACCTGTGTGGAGATAGTGGAGATCAGTCTCATGTTCAGGTCCATATTGCCCATATCCTGTGTGCCACTACCATGGCACCTGTGGCATTCCACCCTTGCCCTGAGTTTGCATTTCTACATGCGTACTCACCCACTAGATGGCCTGTGGGGATTCCCACTCTCGAATCGATGGCACAGTGTGGACTGATGCCATATAAAGGCATCATGTGCTCCGCCAGGGTGTGGCACAGACATTGATTATACGCCCAGTGGCATCACACACCACCTGGCAGTTGACACTGGGAAGCCTTTCTATTCCTGTATGTGGCCCCATCGGGGCCGGGTGGTGCAAATGGCCACATGGGTGCAGTCTATGGCCCCTAGCATGCCAGGCATACGTGCTACCCTGTGGAACGCCTGCATGTTTGCTGAACGCTCTGCCGCGGTGCTGGGGAAATGGATGTGCTCCACAGCATGTGGCAGCAGTGCGCTGAGGAACTGGGTGAGGATGCGTGATGTGGCCGACTGTGTGATGCCTGTGGTGTCCCCTGTTGGCCTCTGGAAGGTGCCCGTGGCGAGCAGGCACATGCAGGCTGTCACCTTGGTCTCCACTGACAGAGCATGACTCCGTCGTGAGGGTGCCTGCATCACATCACTGCACAGCTCACAGAGCCGCCTCAGTATTGCCCTGTTCAGGCGGTACCAGCCCATGATCTCTACATCTATGTACAACTCCAAAGCTGATTGGGCACAGTACTGCCTGTTGGGGTGTACCGCCGGCCAGGCCCTCCGGCACCCGTCCCCTGCACCTTGCATTCTCACCCCCTCATTACAGCTTCCATGTGGAAGCTGCCACTGTCCATCTCCCTGGCTTGTGCCCCCCGGCTGATGTTGCTCTGTTACCCCCGCTGTCCTGACTGCTACTTCCACTGCACCGGGCACCCTCCTGCTGGCCTCTGCAGCCTATGGCCCACACTGCTTCCCTTGCCTGCCCTGGCCTGTCACTGTCTGTCTTTCTGTCTCTCTCTTCCCCACTTGGCATCCCTGTGGCGTTCTTGCGCAGCTTCCTTGAGCCTTTTTATTTTGGCTCATTTCCGCTGGGGCGCAACTTCTGGCTGGTCCGCTGTTGCGCATTGCGCAAGTCTTTGGATATCGCATTGCGCTCTTTATGCATGGTTCCACCCCCTTCAGTTGTGCATGCCGTCATTTGCATTGTGCTGTTGCTCAGCATATTTTCGGTGGTGCAACTGCCTCCTGCTGAATATCGCAGAATGGCACACTTTTGGACTTGCGCAGGCACAACCCTATTGCGCATGGCACAACCCTTTTGAATATCCCACCCTCTGTATAAAGGATTTGATACAGTCACCTAACATTTGATTGACAGTTTGCCTTCTTTAAATATAAACCACTAGGGGCCACTCACTCCCTATAGTGGCTCTCATTCTGCTGTAGAGCTACTAGCTAGCAGGCCTCCTCTTAGCTTCCAAAGAGCAGCTCAGCAACAGCATTCTGGTAACTTCCTTGTTTAAGTGTTTTTGTTCTTTCTAGGTTTGCAGTAACAAAACCTTCTTTGGTTTACCAGGACACACAAATGTTTAAAACACAGTGGCCCAGATATTCAAAAGGGTTGCACATGGCGCAACAGTGTTGTGCCATGTACAACCCACTGATGCTCCCCAGTGCAATATTTAAAAGGGAAAAGTGCGCCGCACAAATCCCGATGCGCCGGAGTGCATCAGTAATGTATGCAGGCACAGGTAGGGGGGGCGTGCCCATGCATAACCTGCACAGCCTGATATTCAGCCCAGGATGTGCAGAGTCAAGCATGCACAGCCCCTACCTGCACCTGCACAAAGTTATGCCCCCAAAAAAAGGAACAAGTCATGGCCACCCACAGGTGAGCTGCCGCATTGCAGGGTGCAACACAGCAGCTGCCACCTATGGGTGGCCATCACTTGTTCCTGCCACACCTGGCAGTGCCCCCCATGCCCCGATCGCGGGCATCACCGAATTCCCACCCCAAGTCTGATATCCCTGGTGATCCGGTGGACCACACTGAGCCCGATCGCGGGCATCACTGTACCCCCCCAAGTCTGATATTCCTGGTGGTCCACTGGACGGGTGGGGTGGGGGGTACACTAGATCACCAGGGATATCGGACTTGGGGGGGATGATGAATGATGCCCGCGATCGGGCTCAGTGCGGTCCACTGGACCACCAGGGATATTGGACTTGGGGGGGGATTCAGTGATGCCTGCAATTGGGCTCAGCACGGTCCACTGGACCACCAGGGATATTGGCCATTTGTTTTCACTTACGGAACTTCCCGCGATCGGGCTGCAGGGGGCATTGGTCCCTGATGGCTGCTGCCTGGCAAGGCGCCAGGTGCAAGTCGTCGGGGATCGGCGCCCCTGCATGCTAATGGCATGCAAATGGGGCTGTAATAAGATGCAAATGTCCCCCTGTGCATCTGGCATAAATTATGGCCCCATTTGCATGTCCCCATTTGAATATCGCAGGTGCTGTGCATGGCGCAATGGTACTTGCGCCACCGCATCTCTATGCTCCACTCTGACCACTTGCGCTGGTGCAGTGCCACTGCGCCATGCACAGTGGGGGTGGCCAGGGTGCGATGTTCAAAGCAGTTGCGCCATAGTGCAGCTCCGTTGAATATCACCCTGGCCACACCCGTGCACAACAAAGTTGTGCTGCGTCCAGGCTTGCACCACAGCCTGGTGCAGTTTGAATATCCAGGCCAGTAAACCTGTAGCCATTTCTTCCTTTTTCAGGTGTTTTGCAGCACAGGATTTAGTTTGGCTTCAATTGTGGTTTGAAATCTCCAAACATATTTTTAGGGGCAAAACAACTGGCTGCAGCTCTGCTCTGTGTTTCCTTAAACAGAAACAGCTTTTTATCAACAGAAGCTAAGCAAACTAACTTAGCTATTCCTTTTGTTTCACCAAAAGGAGCACCAAATGGTGTTTTTTTTAGAACACTGAGTCCAGCCAGGAGCTAACAGCTTAATCTCTCTAACAGAGACACTTTTCTAAGAAAAAGAGGAGTTTTCCATACAAGTACTAGCTTGGCATTTCTGAGCAGGAACACTGTTTTAGGGAAATTTATTTACACAATAAAGGCTTTCCTTTAGCCTACCTTTACATCACAGGTACCTGCAGTTTATAAATGCCTTTATTTATAATGTGCTGCTAGTGCAATAGTTTCTTTTACTTAGGAACTCAAGGTAACATGAATAGACAAGGGACCAGGAAATGAAGAGAACATTTAAACAGCAGGGATAAGAAAGGGGAGAGGGGAGTTTTGTAAGGAGGTGGCCTGCCTCCGTACAGAAAAATAAGGACGGCATAAAGAGAAACAGGAAAGTGGTTGCAACCAGAGGTTTAAGAAGAGAAAAAGGTCCCAAGTCTCAGTGGCAGGGACAGACCCTGTCACAGTACTGTTCATAAGGAGGTGTGGGAAAATGCCAATTCTGAAAATCTGGAGTGAAAATATTACAAATTCACGATGTTACGAGCATGTGTGGAAAATATGCAATGCACACTCGTAAAACAGCCATTTTTGGGATTTTTTCCATCAAATTTGCAACACAGGCTTTTTGGGAGCCCCCCCATGAACACCGACACTGTTGTTTCATTAATTGGTCCCAAAAAGTGATTCCACGCAGTGACCGCAAAAATAATCTTACAGGACTGAATAACGCCATGACAGTGACTGAATTCATGAGGAGGGGTCCCAATAACCCCATGTTGAAAATTTGGTACAACAATTTCAAAAAATGCCCGCGATATGCACCAAAGTTGAAAAAACCCTATTTATGCCATTATACAGCTTACCGGCATTTCTTCAGTTCGCGGTCAGCTTTGAAGAGTGCAGACGTGTTCCCGGTCCACCAAAGATCATTGCACAGGACTCCAGAGGTAAGTATGGGGTGAGGGGGTGTGAGGAGGAAGGGTGCGTAGGGGTGGGTGCGGGTTGGGGACTTGGCAGGAGATCGCGATGGACCGTTTTCTTTTACAGGTTTAAAAAAACATTCTGGGACTTTTTTTTGTTTGTTTTTAACAGGGCATTTGGCATGCTGGAGTGGGCTCCCAGCATGCCAGCTGAGTGTTTTGTGGGGACTAGCTGACAGGGGATTGGGCACCCCCGTCGGCACATACCGAAGGTGGGGCAAGAGCCGAAGGGAATTGGGCACTCCTCTTGGCACATAACACGAGGGGGGGTGCACTATGTCGATGGGGAGTGGGATCCCCTGTCTGCACATAAACTGGGTCAGGTCATTCCGACCGTGGGATTGGGTACCCCCCAAAGTCAGCATTGTGGCAGGCAGTGTGCTGCCATGTTTACTCTACAGTTTCACCAGGGAAGGCACATCGGGAGGTGCCGCTGCGTATGACAACCTTTGCTCTCATTGCAGCAGACATTTTCTTAGATGTGCTTGCCACAATATGCATTCCTGGTGTGGTGCCTGCATGCTGGCATATTGGGAAATGAGGGATGTGCCTACTGATGCATGCCCTGCATTCGCCCAACAGTGACCACGCCTCCAAATCTGATACTACCGCAATATGTTGGCTGGTGCGAAAGCGTGAGCCAACATAAAAATGTGTCGTTCTTGTGTACAAATCAGTAAAAAAAAAAAAGATTTAGTTCTCTGGGAGAGAAAAGAGATTAACAAGCATTCAGAGCGAATGGCAGGCATGTAAGATTGCTTTTTCGGGGCCACCAGTTCTCTTCATGATTTCTCATTTACCCATTTGATTGAAGTGGGTCTCAGTGGGGTGGGGGTGGCAAGAGAAGTAACATGATTAAATGCAACTGCCCTCTCGGAGCTGGTCATGGCTCCAGCCTGTAGGGCTTTGTCATGTTTACCTGCTGGCTTGGAGTAGGCCCCAGCCCAGAAAGCGATTCTTTAATTTAATATACCTACAGGTGGGGGGGGGGCTGGTGCACTTGGTAAGTCTGCTCTGAGTGGATCAAAGCCTAGGACTACATTTTAATAACTGAGTACTCTAAAAACATTTGTTAAAAGGAGTAATTCTGGTTGTCACTCATTTGTGTCAGCTGCTGCCTGTTTGTGGAATGATCTCCCCTCTTTTCTAAGATCGATTAATTCAGTAGAAAGGTTCAAGGTCAAATTTAAACAGTATTTGTTATCGATTGATGTTTGTAATTGTTAATATGTAGTTAATTTGCTTACTCTGATTGTATTTGTTTTGTTGTTGCTTGTCCGGGTCGGACCTGAAAAAGGGCATTGCTCAGTGTCCTTACCCAGTTAACAAATTTAAAATAAAAGAAAAATAAATAGGATGGGCTTTTATGATTTTTAACAGTTTCCATTCACAGCAGGTCTGTAAGGGTGAGTGACTGGCCCACTTGGTAAGCCCACTCCAAGCAGGTTCATGCCCTAGATAGACATTTATGTTTTTTATTTCACCCTATCACGATGGGTCTGGGCCCAAGAGGGGCCACTATTTATTTAACAATGCCTGCTTTGAGCAGGTCCCAGTGCATTTGGGAGAGAGCTGTTTGAGTTTGTAAGCCTGCTTTGTGTGGGTCCATTCCCAGGACGGACTTTCATGATTTAAAAAATTCCCACTTAAAGCTAGCATCAGTGGTGGGGTGGGAGTGAGGGGAGTGGCACAGTTGGTAAGCGCACTCCAAGGCAAAAATGATTTGGTTCTTTATTGAGCTGAACTCGCCCTCATTGGCACCCAGTCAGTTTAATAATATTTAAGGCACGTCAATAAACCCATTTTGTGCAGAACCTGAAAAATGAAACACAATTAAAATAAAATAAACTGATGTCAGTTGATAATGGAGTTCAAAAATAAATCAGCCTGGAGTGTTGAGATTAAAAATGGAAAATAAAACAAACAAGTAAAAAACACGAGTGCAAATACAGTGTAAATTCACTAGTTATTGCAAATAAAGACAAACTCCAGGAAGGGAAAGGTCTGTTTTTAAATAGATTGGGAGGAAAAATGGAGGTGGGGAGGTATAAAAAGGATGAAATAAAAACATGAAGTGATCTCCAAATCCTGTAGTTTGAGAGTATAGTCCAAAATTCACAGGCATATTTATGAATTAACTAAATAACTATCACAGCTCGAAAATACTGTAATATTACGACACTCATGTAATACAGAGATGAAAAGATCTGTATCAGCCTCTTCTGCTGGTTGTCACTGAGCCTAAGAACATTAACATTTTCTCTCTAATTTAACCCTAAACCTGGTAAAAGGGGAAACTAGTATTCATTTTATCATATGTGGGGCTGGCAGCATAGCCTAGAGGTTAGAGTAATGAGCTGTAAAGGACCTTGGTACAACCAGTAGAATTGGGTTCAGGGTTAAATTGGGCACAAGTCCATAGGAACTCTGTTCCAACATCTGTTAAAAAACTGCATGGCAGTTCCTCCACCTCTGTTATCTTTCTCTGTTGACTACAATTGGAGAGTCCACCACCTAGAAATTTAGATGTGAGAGTTCTCCAACCTAAACATTTCCAGTTTTAACCACTGCCAGGGTTTGATTCTGACAACCTCCAGTTGCATATTGTGTGACTCTGAACAAGTCACTTAACCTCCCCAGTTCTCTCAGATCACCCCTGAAAACAGGTCCATGTGCCTAGGGGGCCCAACCTAGTTACCAAAGAACAATAAAAAAAAGTTGCCAGACTTCAAGGCCATTATATTTCATATTTCTTATGGCCAGTTGCCTTATAGTTTGAGATGACTTTATAAATAACAATGCCTTTTTATTCGGAAACTTAATGAATATGTGGAAGAAACCCCCAAGAGTCAGTAAGGTCAAAGAGTAAATACTAGCCCCTTGGGCTATTGGACCAACAGGCTATGAATAGAAAAGAAAATATTAATTACATCAACCACAACAAGCATTTCTCAATGCCGAACGTTGTTTCACTGGCATTGGCATTAGTAGTGCAGGAGTTAGAGATGCATAATAGGAATGGCAGTGAAGTATTGAAGTGACGCCAACCCCACCGCCACCCTGCAGAGACCGACAGGCATTGGGGTGTGCCTTTGGGTTGTTAGCTATAACGCTCATGGCATTTTACCTCACCCTTCCCTGTAGACACTGACAAGTGTTGTAATGTGCTTTGGGGTCTTTGGGTGTTATACTTACCCCATTCCATAAGGAAATACACTGAGGTGGGTGCAGTATAGGAGAATGGGGTGAACTTTGTGGCCGAACACACCAAGGCACACCACAATGTCTGTCTCTGGCTGGAGGGTGGGGGTGGAATAGGAAGCATTACAGCCGATGATCCCAAGTCACATCCCTGATGTCTTTCAGTCTGCACAGGGTGGGATGTTACAGTTGGAAACCCTAATGACGTAGGTGTTTGTTGGTATTTTCACTCCAAATTTTCAACATAGGCTTTTTGTGACCCCACCTCATGAAGAGTGGCACTACCAGTTTGTTAGCTGAAAGGTGGTTTTGCACAGCGGCTATGCCAATGGAAATTTTATGGGCTAAGGCTGAACTAGGTCATGAAAACTTTGATTTGTGCTAAATTCCCCCAGTTTAAATCATGAAGACAACTTAACTTTCTTGAATCAGTTAGAAATTAAAGGTGTGTATGGTGATTTAATGATCCTTGGTGATTTTAATTTCCCTAACATAAATTGGAAAAATTTTGACACTAATAGTACCCTTGAGAGACAGTTTTTGGAAACCACCTTCAAACTCTGTTTAGAGCAACTGGTACTCCTTCCTACTAGGAATAATAATATACTTGCCCTTCTTTTCACAAAGAATACCAACCTATTTTCTTCTCCGATTATATTACCCCATTGGAAAATAGTGATCATAATATGGTTACATGTGATATCTCAAGACAAGTAAATTGTAATAAAGGAATAAGTAGATTCAAAAATTACTATAAAGCAGATTACGTTACTATAAAGAAGTGTTTAACTTCATGGAACTGGTCAAATGACTTGAAAAAGCTTGACCTTGAACACATATGGGCAAAAAATAAAGGCTGAAATGGACTGCTGTCTTGATACCTGGGTACTGGATAGAGTAAAATATAATAATAATAATAATAGCAAAAAAAGAATACCTATGTGGTGGTCTAAAGGCATAAAGCGGATTATAATAAAAAAAGTGAGCTTATAATAAAGATAATAAGACTAAAAAGGCTTCAGATTGGTGCAAATTTAAGACATTTGCAAAAAAATAAATAACGGCAAAACAAAATTTAGAAATAAATCTAGCCAATAACATCAAAGACAATAAGAAAAAATTCTATAATTACATGTGTTCCCTTAAACAAAATCATACTGGAATTGGCCCCCTAAAGTTAAATGATAAACTCATTATTAGTGAAACAGAAATGGCAGCAGAACTCAATCAGTACTTTGCAAGTATGTTTAGTTCTAAGGATTTCACACACCTTAAAATGCAACCATCATCTGACTTTATCTTATTTTTTTCTGAAAAAGATTCTTCAGAGGCCATTAATGTAATCAAATGCAATACATCTCCAGGACTTGACTATATACATCCCAAATTCTTAAAAGAACTCTCAAAAAAACTTACTGGTCCCCTCACTTATCTATTCAATATGCCTGTAAATCATGGAACTGTATTACAATCTTGGAGAGAGGAAAAACATAACCCCTGTTTTTAAGGGTGGCAATAAGCAATTAACATCTAATTATAGGCCTATAAGCTTAACTTCGCTTATCAGTAAAATTACTGAAAGATTGATACAATCTAAATTCTCCAACCACATTAAAATTATTGGTTGTATAGATATTTCGCAGCATGGATTTACTTCCGGCAGGTCATGCCTAACAAACCTTATTAGTTTCTTCGAATTGGTTAGTGACGCCCTAGACAAAGGCATTCCAGTGGATATTATCTTCTTGGACTTTGAAAAGGCCTTTGATACTGTTTCACACAAGATATTGATTGAACAACTTTTTAATATAAACTTGGATGTTTATTTAATTAAATGGATTTCATCATGGCTATATAATAGGCAACAAAGGGTAGTCATGCGTGGGCATGAATCCGACTGGAGCCTTGTCACTAGTGGAGTACCACAGGGATCTGCTCTTGGGCCACTTCTTTTTATGTTGATTGTGTGCATGCACAAGAAACTTATTGTGGCAGCTTGCTCCAGAAGCAGGTTGTGGAGGTGTGGAACTGTTGTGGCCAATACTCCCACTGCCTTTTAAGGCTTGGCCCCTACTCCCCAATGCCATGGCAGGCTGCTGCAGACACTAGTTCAGCCAGTGTGCCACAACCTTGAAAAGTTTCAGCCACTGCAATCAGGGTCCACCCTGTCATTGCAGCTTCAGCCATGAGGGAGCGACCCATCATTGCAGGGTGGTCCCTTGCATTTCCCCTGATCCAGTCTGCCGACGGGAAGCCCAGTCCCCGTCAGTTTCTGTTACTGTTGTGCACTGAGGGGGTGTCAAATCCCCCTCTGTATCATGTCCCCCCCTTCTTTCTTTGCTGATGGGGGTGCCCAATCCCAGGCGGCATGTTCACCCCCCATTTCTTGTGTGCGGGGGGGTGCCCAATCCCCCTTGGCTCATGAGACCCCCCAAATGTGTGCCGACGGGGGTGTTCAATCCCCATCGGCTCCAGTGCCCCCACCCCAAAAAACGCAGGTGTGCACACTATGAGCCCACCCAGTGTGCCAGAAGTACCTGCTAATAAGAAAATCTGTCCTGTGATGTCTGTTTTTTTTTTTGTAAACTCTGAAAAGAAGAAAAGGGTCCCTCGTTGTCTGCACCTCCTCCCCCAACCAGCACCTACCTACTGTGTACCCCACCTCCCCACACACACCCTCGCCCCATACTTACCTCTGGAGCCCGGCGCAATGATATTTGGTGGACTGGGAAGAGGTCTGCACTCTTCAAAGCTGACCATGAACTGAGGAAATGCCGGTAAGTTGTATAATGGCATAAATAGGGTTTTTTGAACTTTGGTGCATATCTCAGCCATTTTCTGGAATTTTAGCACCACATTTTAAACATGGGATTTTTGAGACCCCTCCTCATGAATTCAACCACTGTCATGGCGTTATTCGGCCCTGAAAGGTGATTTTGTGGTCACTGTGTGGAATCACCTTTCAAGACCGATTAATGAAACAACAGTACCAGTGTTCATGAGGTGGGCTCTCAAAAAGCCGATGTTGCAAATTTGGTGGAAAAAAATCCAAAAAATTACTGTTTTACGAGTGTGTGTTGCGCAGTTCCCACGTACTCTTGTAAATTCGCAGGTTTGTAATATTGTTACGCCAGATTTTCAACACTGGCATTTTTTCACACCTCCTTATGAACAGTATAGCTGTCATTTTTCACATCCTGACTGAAATGTGTTCTGCACTTCCGGCGCAGAATAGCATGGTCACTGTGGGAAATCAGTGTTCAGGACACATTATGAAAATAACAGTGACACTGTTTATGAGCAGAGGTCCTAAAATCCCTCTGTTTAAAATTTGGTAACAAAGGTCCATAAAATGACTGTTACAAGCATGCATTGAGCTGTTTCCACGCACCCTTTTAACTTGGCAAATTTGGAATATTTTCACATCACATTTTCAACACTGGCATTTTTTCACACCTCCTCATGAACAGTACAGCTGTCATTTTTCACATCTTGGCAGAAAAATGTTTTTGTACTTCTGGTGCAGAATAGCATGGTCGCTGTGGGAAATCGGTGTTTGGGACAGATTAAGATCAAGCGAGTGAGAGGGGGGAGTGACCAAGCTCAACTGAGCTCTGTCGGGACTGCTGCGGATTTCTCTGTGGGCAGGAAAAGACCCCAGTGCAGACAGGAGCCTAGTACAAAAGGGCAGCCTGCAGTGCCAGGAGAAATGGAATAAGAGAGCAAGTGAGGCAGGGGGAGTGAGCGAACTCAAATGGAGCTCTGCTGGGACTTTAGAGTTGCCCACCCTCCTGCCCAGAGTCCTCTGTTGTCCTATATTACAGCAGGGTCTCTGGAGTGGAGGCAAAGCAATGGTTCGATACTTTTAGGATTGCTGTAATAATACAGATTTAGTTGTTCTGTTTATTTCTCTAGCTGAGCTGAGCAGTAAATTTGGTAGACAAAATCCAAAAAATGACTGTTTTACGAGTGTGCATTGCTACACACTGTCATAGCTATGCAAATCTGCAATATTTTCATTACAGATTTTCAACATTGGCATTTTTCCACACCTCCTTATGAACAGTACAGCTGTCAGTTTTCACATGCTGTCTGAAATACGTTTTCACACTTCAGGCGCAGAATATTTATTTATTTATTTAGTTCGTAAATCGGATTTACAACCTTTGAGTCACAGACTCATTTACAAAGACACCTCGTCACTGGGAGGGGAGACAACAAGTAGTGCGGCGAGACAGGGTGGAACAATACAGGTGCATACATACATTATACATAACATAAGACATAGGTGTTTTACAAAGTAAATTATACATAGCATAAAGCATAGGTAGATTACCATAGTACAGAGCAGAGAACACTGTTAAAACCTGGTAGGTCATGCAGGCAAACTCCAGAGAAAAAATGGAGTGGGGCAGGCTATCGAGGCTGGAGAGCAGTGGATGGCCTTACCGTAGGCACGTATAATTCCGAGTGCCAAGTAGGTGGTTGCGCAGGGCAGTTTTGAACTGACCAATTTTAGGGGTGTTTGAAATGTGCTTGGGGAGGGAGTTGTACCAGGACGGTGCTCTGTAATAAAAGGACCTTTGGGCGAGGGAGGTCCTGGCTCTAGGCACCTGGAAGGCAGCCTTGCAGGCGGCATGGGTGGCGGTTGAGTGGGAAGCAGGCTGGAGTTGAGCAGTGACACCAGGGGGACACAGACCTAGAAGAGTCTTTTTTGCTAGTATACCAGTGTGATATTGCAGACGTTCTTCCAGATTGAGTATGTTCGTGGTGGCATAGAGCTGGCATGTGTGGGTTCCGCTTGGGGCACCGGCCAGGAGCCTGCAGGCTTTGTTGATGGAGGTCTGGACTTTGGTGAGGATAGTGGGGCCAGCAGCTGCGTATATGGGGAGGCCATAGTCAACTAGTGACAGGATGGAGGAAGTGATGGCCAACCGTAGGGCGAAGCCAGGGAGGCAGTCTTTGTGACGATAGAGGAGCCCAATCTGGGTGTTCATGGCAGAGGATTGGGCACTGATATGGGTATGGAAGGAGAAGGCCGAGTCAAAGGTGATCCCCAGATATTTGTAAGTTGACACCTGCTCAAGGGGATGGAGGGTGTTGGGAAGTATGGAGAGGGGGGCATTTTTGGAGCTACTTTGGCGGTGTGTGAAGATCATTGACTTTGTTTTCTTGAGATTCAGGACCAGGCGGTGGTCGAGGAACCATTTTTCAGCTTGGCTGAAGGAGGTCTGTAGGCTGTTCTGGAGAGTGGTCGGATTGGGGTGCGAGGAGAGCAGGACTGCATCATCTGTGTATAATAGCAGCTTTCCTGAACACGAGCTGGCAAGGGTGTTCAGGAAGAGACTGAATAATGTGGGGCCCAGAATGGAGCCTTGAGGGACTCCTGAGAGGACAGGCAGGGCCGAGGATAGGCAACCAGTTAGCTTGACGCGTTGGGATCTACCATTAAGGTAGCTGGAGAACCAGGCTAACGGGCCAGATGACAGCCCTACTTTACAGAGGGTGGCAAGCAATAGTGGGTGGTTCACAGTGTCAAAAGCCTTGGACAGGTCAATGAATACTGCCCCAGCCAATTCCCTGCCATCTAGAGCAGAGTGTATATGGTGGGAGAATTCCAGAAGAGCTGTGGTGGTGCTGTGACCTAGACGGAAGCCATGTTGTTCAGGGCACAGAATGTTGTGGCTGGATAGATAAGTTATGAGTTGTGTGGATACTATTTTTTCGAGTGCTTTGGAGAGGGGGGGAGGATGGAGATGGGTCTGTAGTTATTTGGTACAGTACGGTCTCCATTCTTATGTATAGGATGATTTCAGCCTGCTTCCATGCCTTGAGAATTGGCGAGACACAGGGATCGATTAGAGGAGGTCAGTGAGGGGACTAACATGACATCCAGTGTTAGGCGGAGTATCCAGGAGTCGAGGTCCTCACTCGGGTTGCGGGAAGAAAGAAGCGTTTAGGAGGATTGGCCGCATCCTGTGGGGGAGATAGTCCTAAAGAGAAGTGGGGCGAAAGCAATAGCTGGGTTGTCGCATACAGGTATGGGGTCAAAGAAGTGGGCCGGGAGAACTGAGCTTAGGTCAGTGAAAGTTTCGTTGAGGCAGTTAGCAATACGGGAAGGGTCCGCGTTAACAGCACCATTTATGATCATCTGAGAGGGAGGGGTGGAGCAGGTCGTCCCGTTTAACTCCTTCATGTTATTCCAGAAGGTGCGGGCATTGCCCCAAGTGGATGTCAAGGTGGATTGGTAGTAGCTGGCTTTGGCTTTTCTTAAGGCCCAGGTGCACTGGTTGTGTGCTGCATTATAGGCTTGCCTGTCAGCTAGTTTGCCAGTATTGACAGCAATGTGCCATAGATTATCACGTTGCTTCAGCTGTTGGATCAGGGGGGTGGTTATCCAGGCAGCTGAGTGCCTCTTGGTATGGAGGCGGGTGACAGGGGCAAAAACATCATAGGCCTTGCAGAAGGCATTGGTGAGGAAAGCAAG
The DNA here is from genome assembly GCA_016271365.2 of Neoceratodus forsteri. Taxonomy (NCBI): domain Eukaryota; kingdom Metazoa; phylum Chordata; order Ceratodontiformes; family Ceratodontidae; genus Neoceratodus; species Neoceratodus forsteri. The sequence continues at coordinate 54,992,134 of CM028133.1, read as the reverse complement.
GGCAACATCTATGTCCATTGCAAGGGAGATTGGGGACCAATCAAGTTGTGCAAGGTGACGCTTAAGTTTACGTAGACCTCCAGGGCCAAAACGATGACAGGGGGTGGCAAGCCGCATGGTTTTGAGCGTGGGGGTGGACCAGTGGCAAAGAATTGGTGAGTGGTCACTGAGGGAGTTGGGCAATACATTAATATCCTTTATTTTGTGAGGGCAGTTGGAGAGCACAATGTCAAGCAGCATTCTAGTCCCACTAGATTGGTTAAATCTGGTGGGTTGAGTCACTAGCTGGGATAGATCAAGGGTAGTGAAGGTATCTTTGATTTGTGCTGAGGTAGTACTGAGCCAGTTGATGTTGAGGTCACCCACTATGAGTTGTTCTGCCTTGTGAGGCAGGGAAGTGAGGTATTCAGTGAGGGAGTGGATAGCTTGGTTTTGTTCACGTGGGGGTACATATGTTGTTGTGAAGTAAAGCGGGCCACGGCCTGGGTCAGGGAGATTTTGGGTGATAGCTTGAGCCCCATGATCGAGCTTTGGAGCATGCAGGGCATGACCCAGGAGGAGTTCTTAGGTAGACAGCGCAGCCTCCACGCTACTCCACATGATCTTCTCTGAAGAGGGAGAAGCCAGGAGGAGACCGCCGAGTCTGGGGTCACGGTGAGGCCAAGTTTCCACTATGGCAAGGACATCGGGCTTATGCTGGGAGGCCCAGCATTGGAGTGCAGCAGTCTTTTAGGCAGACTGCAGATATTCATGCAGGCAATCGGAGCCATGCCCTGTGGAGGGCAGTGTACCGGGTCCTGGGCCAGGGTTGGGTGGACATTACCCGAGAGCAGGAGGAGTAAGATGGTGAGCCGGAGGGGACTGCAGCTGTGATGGTGGTGGTGTCTGGGCGGTCGGGAGGGTTGCGGGGGTATTGCAGGGGATGGGCAGGGAGCTAAGGGTGGGCAGGGCTAGTGCAGGGGGATGCCACCAGCTATTATGGGCTGCAGGGTATGGGTGTCGGAGGGAGTGAGAGGAGGCAGTTGGGCGAGCCAGTGTGTGTGGGGCAGGTGGAGAAAGGGGGTAGAGGGAGTGGGAATGGGAGGTGGACAAGAGGCTAGCATAAGAACATATGTCGCAGTGTCATAGAGGTTTAGAGCTGTGTTTTTTTGTAGCAGTGTTGGGGTGAAGAGGAGCAGTATGAATAATCTAATACCTAAAGGAGTCATTATGTCATGTTGCTGTTTGAGAGATAGGAGGGCTTAGAAGAGCAGGATCCCTCTAGTGTTCAGCCAGTATAACCTGCAGATGGTAAAGTGGGCTGATTGGTTCTGCAGCCTCACGTGGTAATGCCTATAAAGTGGAGAGCCGACCAAGGGTGGTGGTGGGGGCGGTGGGGAGCCAGCACACAGTGCCGGCGAGGTTCAAACTGTGAGCTGCAGAATCCCTCTACTCCGTGATTGTGCCGTACCTGTGGTCTGGAAGTGCGGGCGATCGGTCCCGATTTGGGCTGCTGCTGCTGGGAGGGCAATCTCTTCTTAAGCCCTCACGTGACCCCACTGAGCGATCTGGGGAGAGAAAAGGGAATTAAATACTGCTTTGAGGAGGCGGGCCAGGTAAGACAAACGAGCAATGCAGTCAGCGTTTTTCCGAGATGGACATCCCAGTTTTTGTCTCCGGGAGGCTTCAGTAACAGTAATCTTACATTTAAATTTAGATTTCAATGGTTTAGCAATGGAGATGCAAGGCTACACAGTAGGACTATGATTATCAACAGAACACCAGGTTAAACAGCAGCCTATATGCGGTGGAAAATAGCAATTGTAGGCACAGAGCAATAGTCCAAGTTTAGGCGCCAAATTCAAACTGTGAGCTGCAGAATCCCTCTACTCCGCAGTGTGCCGTACCTGTGGTCCGGGGGGGGGAGCGCGGGCGATCCGGTCCCCGATTTGGGCTGCTGCTGCTGGGGAGGGCAATCTCCTTCTTAAGCCCTCACGACCCCACTGAATAGCATGGTTGCTGTGGGAAATCAGTGTTTGGGTCACATTAAGAAAACCACAGTGACACTGTTCATGAGCAAAGGTCCTAAAATGCCTATGGTAAAAATTTTGTGATGAAAGTCCATAAAATGACTGCTACGAGCGTGCATTGTGCAGTTTCCACTCACCCTTCTAACTTTGCAAATCAGTAATATTTTCAAGCCAGATTTCCAGCATTGGCATTTTTGCACACCTCCCTATGAACGGTACAGCTGTCATTTTTCACATCCTGGCTGAAATGTGTTTTCACGCTTCAAGCGCAGAACAGCGCAGACACTTTGGGAAATCAGTGTTTGGGACAGATTAGGAGTGAGTGAGAGTGGGGGAGCAACCGAGCTCACCTGAGCTCTGTCGGGACTGCTGCAGATTTCTTTGTGGGCAGAAAAAGGCGCCAACGCAGGCAAGAGCCCAGTACAAAAGGGCAGCCTGCAGTGCCGGAAGAAGCAGAACGAGCAAGTGAGGGAGGGGGAGTGAGTGAGCTCAACGGAGCTCTGTTGGGACTACTGTGGATTTCTTTGTGGGCAGAAAAGGCATCAATGCAGGCAGGGGGCCAGTACAAAAGGGTAGCCTGCAGCACCAGGAGAAACTGAATGAGGGAGTGAGAGAGGGGGAGTGAGCAACCTCAATGGAGCTGTGTCGGGACAGCTGCAGATTTCTTTGTGGGCAGAAAAGGTGCCAATGCAAGCAGGAGCCCAGTACAAAGGGCAGCCTGCAGGGTCAGGAGAAACAGAATGAGTGAGAGAGGGGAGTGAGCGAACTCAACGGAGCTCTGCCAGGACTTTACAGTTGCCCACCCTCCCGCCCTGGTCCTCTGTGGTCCTATATTACATCAGGGTCTCTGGAGTCAAGACAAAGCAATGATTGGATACTGTTATGATTGCTGTAATAATACGTATGTATTTGTTCTGTTTATTTCTCTAACTGAGCTGAGTAATCTTTGGAGTGCAATAGGATTTTTAACTGGGCTAAGTGAAACTATGACAGCCGAGAACAAAAAGTATGGTAGCTGAGGGGTGAAAAATGGACAAGAAGGCTTTAGGATTGCTACACTACTACGGTATCTAACGGATGAGATTTGAGACTGAATTACCCTGGTAGGCAAGGGGTCAGTAGGGGAACTAGTGTGGGAGGGGACAGGAATTTGACTAACTAGGGGCCTAACAGTTGTAGTAGGGTACAGAACCTGGGAGTAAAGAGCCCATAACATAAGATGGGGGCCAAAATGGGGCAGATGTCACATGTTAATAGCACGGGTATCTTTGGAAGGGTGGAGGGGTGTACAGGGTGTAGGTGTGCCATGATCCTGCACTGGTCTTGGAGGATTGTGGGGGGGGGTGTATGGTCTGTAGATGACTGGCTAGTTTGAGGGAGGAACTGTGGTGGTTAGGGAGGAGTCTAAGTGGCAGGGCAGATGAGTATGGTAGGCATCCTGAGGGGGGGAATAGGGGATGCCAAAGGGAGACAGAGGAAGAATAACTAGGGACTGAAACTGACCCCAGTATCAGAGGCACTAGCAGAAAAGAGATGAAAAGGGAGGGGGGTACCCAAGGCGAGGATGGGGGGGCCTCCTGATGGGGAGGAAGAGAGGATGAGGGGTACCAGGGGAGAACCAGGGGAGAGAGCAGATGGCCGCGCATAGGGAGGGACCAGGGGTGGCATGGAGGGGAACACATAGGAGGGGGGGGGGGAACCGATAGGGAGAAAAGATGTAAGACTGGTATTGACTACGAATAGATTCGAACCTCTGCTATGGGAAAGAGAGGGGGAGCAGGAACATACTGAAGGGAGGAGGACAAGCAGGGCATAAGAGGGATGACAACAGGTAGGGGAAGAGATAGAGAGGACAAAAGGGTAGAAAGGGGCTAGTAAGGAAGGAGGAGGTGGTGACTGAAGAAGAGAAGGCTATGGGAAGGGGATGGATGGGAGGGGCATTACTACTGAGGTAGAAGGGAATGGGGGCTCTAAACTGACAACAGCGGGGATAGGAGAAGGGTTGGAAATCAGCAGGGGAGGAGGGGAGGTCGACATGGGAAGCCCAGTAGGAAGTAGTCAGGCTGGGAAGGGGTTCAAGGGAAGAATGGGAGGAATTGTAGGCAGTATAGTGCAGTGGTTTAAGGCTTTTAGCTGCAACTCTGAAGACCTGGGTTTGAATCCCACAGCCCTCACTTACATACTGTGTGACCCTGAGCAAGTCACTTAACTTTCCTGTGCTCCCAGCTTAGTGTCTTACCTGGTTAAACAACTAGAAAGAAAGATAAGGCAGAGAAAAGGGGTGAGGCGGAAGTAGGGGGTACAGATACAGAAGTCACAGATGGTGCAGTTGGCGGAGGTAAGGGACAGGGAAGAATGAATACTGGGGTGGTGGAAAGGGCATTAGAAGGGAAGGGGAGGGGCAGGGGGTACTCATCCTGGGGGATTCTATACTGAAATGGGTGAGATGGGATGGAAAGGGGGGAAGGCACAGTGCCATATTTGGGTTGAAGCTGTCCCCAGGTTGACTGCAGGAGGGGCAGGGCAAGCACTGCTCAAGCGTGCACCGAGGGGGTGGAAGAAACCTCATTTACTGTTGCATGTGGGTACAAATGACTTGGCAGAGGACACTGTGGAAATAGTGAAGAGGGGGAGGTTTGAGTACTTGGGCAGGCAGTGTGACGGGGTGGGGAAGTCAGTGGCATTCTTGGAGGTACTGCTGGTACCATGTGCAAGCATGGCGTGGAAGGGTAGGCTTGAGGAGTTCAAGTGGCTGATGGATTGGTGCCACACGAAACATTATAGGTTAGCGACTAACTGGGAGTAGGGTTGGAGGGGAATAGTGACTTGTACACAGGGGAGAGGGTACACTGGAGCAGGGAGAGGAGAGGCGTATTAAAGGCAACATTGCTGCTGGGCCACTGGCACTGAAGGTTGAGGTGCTGGACGCCACATTTCATGACACGCTGGTGACCCAGGTTCAGATGCAAGCCTGGCCTGCCAGGGGTTAGCAAGGGAGGGACAGGATTGAGCGTTCGTCGGACTGCTATCTTATCCTGGGTTGGGATCCAGGGACTCACCGCTCTGTAGCAGCCCCTGGTGACAACCGCGGGCACTACTACAGTGGTGTAGTAAAGGGTGGCGGACTGTGGCAGACATTGGCACCCTCTGCCCAAGTGTCATCGCGCGGCTGCACTCCGCAAAAGGCAGAAAAATGGAAAATGTGCTACTGTCAGGCAGTATGAGCTTTCTGACCCCACCCACCCGAATGGCGCCTCCTCAACCGGATCCTGCTCTGGTGGGTCGACCTGGAACTCCTCACCACCCCACCATGGGGGTAATCCGTGGAGGTGAGCAGGTTGGCCTGATGTCAGGGTAGGGCTGGGGGGTCGGTCAGGATGACCAAGCCAACCGTAGCCCAGTGAGAAAATATGTAAAACAAAAAAAGGCAGGATTAGAAGGGTATATCTCTACTAAGGTGGATTTAAACAAATGGCAGGGGGTGGGGTGGCCAAAAGACTGAAGTTGGTAGAAAGGTCTGGACAGGGGAGCCTGATGAGCTCACTGCCCTAGATATAGGTAGAGGCAGAGGCGTAGTAACCCTGGAAGGGGGCGGGGAGAGTGGTCTGAGTGTAATACAGAAGGCACCCCCACCCAGTAAGAATAAGGAGGATAAAGGGTGTGGACTACTGGGAGCACAGACACAGGCCAAGGAGGAGAAGAGTGAGGAGAAGGAGGGGTACGGGTGGAAGGTGGTCTGACTACGTGGGTAGATAACTGGTTACAGGGGAGGGCACAGAGGGTGGTGGTGGGGTACCTCTTGGTACCCACGGCAGTGACAAGCCAGGTGCCACAGGGCTCAGTGCTTGGCCCAATGCTATTTGGGCTCTTTATTTCTGATATAGCACACGGAGTGGGGAGCAGGGTTAGTCTGTTCCCACATTATACAAAATCAAAAGCAAATAGTTATAGTAGCAGAGCCCCCTCCACCACACACACACACACACACCCACCCACCCACTCACACACCCACACATATATATACACACCCCAAAAAGCTGCTTAAAAGCCTGCAATTCATTCAAATCATTTCCATTTTCTTAGTTACTTGGGGTTCAATGCCAACAATTGTAAATCATGTACCAAGGGCATAGGAACCCCAATGCTGGGTATAGGATTGGGGGATACTGATACTCACTAGACATGAAAGGGTCCTTGAGGTTATTATATCAGAGGACCTCAAGATGGCAGTACAGTGTGACAAGGCTATGGGCAGGGCAAATCGGATTCTGGGGTGCATAAGGAGTGGCATCTCCAGTAGGAGGAGTAGGGAGGTTGTGCTAACATTGTATCACTCCATGGTATACCACCAGCTGGAGTACTGTGTCCAGTTTTAGAGTCCACATTTCAGAAAGGACATAAGGTGGAGGTTTTCCAGAGTAGGGCAACTAAAATGGTTCAGAATTTTCACAGGAATCCCTACAAGAAAAGGCCGAAGAATCTCAACATGTCCACTCTGGAAGAGAGGAGAGCGAGAGGTGACATGATCAAGACCTACAAAGTACCTCACAGGGGTAAAGAGGGTATAGTTGGGGAGTTTCCTTCAAATGAGGATGAGCATCCAAACCAAGGGACATAAAATGAAGCTGGGGGGGGGCATTCAGGATAGATGTGAAGAAATATTTCTTTACTGAAAGGGTGAAAGACGACTTGAACAGACTACCAGGAGAAGTGGTGGAAGCTAAAATTGTAGGGGCATGAAGAATGCATGGGATAAACATAGGGGCATATTAGAAAAAGAGGAAGGAGGGAGAGGGTCAACAGAGATCAATAGGGCTATGGAAGTGGAGTAGGTTCAAGTTCATTGCAGGAAAAATCCATTAGACAAGCTTATTCACAAGGAGGTCCTGATGGACATAGGCAGAATAAGACATGCAGTAACATATACAGGCAGGAGTTACAAGTAGGTAGAGAACACTTGGGCAGACTGGGTGGGCTGAGTGGTCCTTTTCTGCTGACAAATTCTATGTTTCTATTGCATCATGTGTTAATTCAGGTGCAGTGTTTATTTAAAGTTGGGCCTACCATACATCCAGATGTAAGGTACGGTAAATTACCGAATTAGATGCAACCCACTGACAGTACAATAAGCACAACCCCAGTGCTTCGAGTAGCCTTTACTCTTCATAAGGCTGCTTAAAGAGCTGGGGTTCTATCTGCAGTGTCCACACCAGTATGCTGATCTTAAAATTGACGCCGCATCTGAATGAGTACTTGATTCTTCCTCACTCCATTTCTTCCCCTCTTTTAAACCTGCTTGTCCTGAGTTAGTTTTGGGCTGGCACTGCCTTGCCTGTGTTGGAAGATGACCAATAAGCGGCACTGAAAGATGTCAGACTTCACAGACTGTGAAGGCGGCTGCTCACGGACAGACATAAGGCAATTCTACTGGGGGGTAGGAGGAAGTAAGCTGTTCAACTAGAATCTGCAGCTTATCCATCAGGTAGGGAAATGGGCAGACTAGGTGGGCCAAGTGGTCCTTATCTGCCTTCAAATTCTATGTTTCTATGTTTCTCACCCGCCATCCTGTATTTTATTTTTATGTATTTATTGAGAGAATCAGAATTACAATCCTTTGAGTCATAGACTCCTTTGCAAAGGCTCCATATCAGTACAGGAAAACACAAATACTACATATAATAACAGTTATACATTGTTCATACAGTTATACATTGTTCATACAGCACAGTGTTTTTACATTGCATATTAGTTACCGCCTCAAGGGCCTACGCAGACCCTGTGTCAATAGTTGTGGGACGAGTCTGATTACAGATGCAGCGGGTCATTAGCAAGGCCCTGAGTCAGTTTATTTACAGCGGGGTTGTGGGATCTAAGGATGTAGTCAGGGTATGAGCTAGACCTTTATTCTTAACTGAGCCTTCTTTTTAGATATGGGCATGGGGGAGGAGTATTGGCTACAGCCACAATCATCTGAGTCAAGGAGGAAGTTTATGATACCAGTTTTGAATAGTTCCACTGGGGGCCAGGGAGATGGAGGGTGGTAGGTTGTTGAGCCGGGGTGGGGCATGATAACGGAAGGACCTTTGTCCAAGTGAGGTCCTACAGTGGGGAACAAGGAGGAAGGTACTTGCAGGGCATCTAGGGGGCCCTCCTGTGAGGGACTGGCTGGATGAGGGGGTGGAGGCTTCTGGGTGTTAAGTTCATAAGTATTTTTTTGGCTTGGAGGCAAGTGTGATACTTAAATCTCCCTTTGAAGGTCAGCCAGTCTGCCAGTTTGTAGAGCTCACACGTGTGGGTTAATTTATCACAGCCTGTTGCCAGACGGCATGCCCTGTTAAGGGCTATGATGATGCAGTGAAGGGCAGTTTGGTCTGCGGTGCTGTAGAGTACAATCCCATAGACCACCAATGAGAGGATTGAGCAGGATACAGCGAGACGTAGGGCGTGAGGGGGTACGCAGTGCTTATGTCTACATAGAAACCCCAACCTGGTGTTTACAGCTGAGGTGAGGTGTTTAATGTGTGTGTGGTAGGTGAGGGATGTATCAAGAGTGATACCCAGATATTTGAAGTTAGAGACCTGCTCGAGAAGGAGGCCATGTGAGTTGGAGATGGTTAGGGGGGCACTCCTGAGGGGGCTTTGAAGTTGGTCAAAGATCATGGATTTCGTCTTGTAGTAGTTGAGTACTAAGTGATGCTCAATGAACCAGGATTCTATTTCTCTAAAAAAAAAAAACTTGCAGGGCAATTTGGAGGGAGTGAGGATGGGGTTGTTTCCAGAAAACCACTGCATCATCTGCATAGAGTAAGAGCTTCCCACTGCAAGATTGAGAGAGAGAGTTCAGGAAGAGAGAGAAACGCAGCAGCCCTAGGATTGACCCTTGTGGGACAGCAGATAGGACTGGTTTATTGGTGGAGAGGGTGGTGTTGATTTTGACCTGTTGCTTCTGGCCAGAGAGATAGTCTTTGAACCAGGAGATGGCCACAGGGGAGAAGTAGTAGGAGGGAAGCGAGTGGAGAAGTACAGCGTGACTGACGGTGTCAAATGCTTTTGTCAAGTTGACGTAGATTGCACCTGCAACTGACCCTTGTTCCAGGGCCTCGTGTATGTAAGATGTAAATTCGAGGAGGGCAACTGTGGTGCTGTGACCCTTCCTGAAGCCATATTGTTCTTGGCAGAGCAGATTATGTTTGGCTAAGTAGTCTGCCAGTTGGTACGATACAATTTTTCAAGACTCTTAGAGAGGGGGGTAGGATCGAGATAGGTCGGTAATTACAAGGGGAAGTGGGGTCACCACTCTTCAGGACTGGTGTTATAATTCCTTTTTTCCATAACATGGGGAATTGGCTGAGGTGAAGTGACCAGTTAAGTATTTTGGTAAGATGTGGCAGGGTCACATCCAGCATTAGTCTGAGAATTTTGAGGTTGAGGGAGTCACTGCTATAGCGCAAGTTTGTCAAGGCTTTGGTGAGGTAGCACATAGCCTCCCTGCAGGAGATGATATGCCGCCAGAAGGGTGAGGGGAACTTAGTGTCTGAGGTGCCCAAGGGGCAGCTAGGGACAGGATCAAAGAAGTTATGCTGGAGTATGTGACTGAGGTCTGAGAAGGTGGTGTTTAGGGTATTGGAGATGGTAGTGGGGTCCTGGGTTAGGGCCCCATCGACTTGAAGCTGCGCTGGGGCAGGGGAGACCATTTCCCATGTAGTTCCTTAATATTGTTCCAGAGGTTTTTCCCTGAGCCCCGTGTGGTGGTGAGGGATTGCTGATAGAAGTTTGCCTTTGCTTGCCGGATAGCCCAGGTGCATTTGTTTCTGGATGCTCGGTAGAGCTGTCTGTCCTGGGGTGACTGACAGCTTAGGGCCCTGTGCCAGAGGTTGTCTCTACGGTGCATCTGGTCAAGGAAGGATTGTGATATCCATGGGGTATCCCTGTTTTTAATGATCTGTTTTGTGAAAGGGGCAAAGATGTCACAGGCCGCGTTAAAGGTGGTAATAAAGGAGATGAGGGTGGCATCTACTGATTTAGCAGTGTGGATGGAAGACCAGTCACATGAAGTGAGGTATGTTTTGAGGCGTGAGAGGGCACCTTTTTTGAGACGCCTTTGGACTGTGATTTTAGGGAGGCTGGGTGGGAGTTTGTTAGACCACCTAACAGCTGGGGAGTGGTCACTTATCGCGTCCGGGAGTACTTTTACCTTAGAGAGGTTGGGGGGGTGGTTAGTAAGGATGAGGTCAATGAGTGTGGAGGACTCACTTGTGGGGTCTAACCTGGTAGGGGATTGTACAACCTGGGTGAGGTCGTAAGCAAGGATGGCGTCTTTGTAGGTCGTAGATGTAAGGGATGGCCAATTCACATTGAAATCACCCATTATAATTATTTCGCTCCTGGGCGGGGGATGGGTGATGCTGGTCAGTATAGAATCAAAAGCTGACTTTTGGTTCATGGGAGGGAGGAAGGGAGGTATACTGACATAATGTATAGAGTTTTACCAGCATTGCCACAGGTGACCTTAACGGTAATGGCTTGGGCACCATGGGATGGTGGTGGAAGTGGGACTGAGGGCGTGCAGGGGTGTTTTTAATGTAGATGGCACAACCACCTCCCCGCTTGCCTAGCCTGTCCATTCGGAAGACTGAGTAGTCATCGAGGATGACAGAGGCATCAGGGATATTTTTGAGAGCCAGGTCTCTGATAACGCAAGGATATCTGGGCAAGAAGACAACTGCAGCTGTGGCCACTGATGACTGTTCGAATGTGGGGATGCGGGGACCAAAAGGGACGAACAAAAGGAGATAAAATCATAACAAAAATTAAGACCTTCACCAGCTTTTCAAATGCTTACCAGTAAAAGAACACTCTATGAAGTTTTTCAAATGGCAACAATCTGGTGAGCCCTCTGTCTGCCATCTGACACCAGGCATCAGCCAGCATAAAATTGCCTAAAGAAGGCAGTGTGGACATATAGTTACTGAAATACTGGAGATTACAGATTTATAAGAACAAAAGAATACCACACCGAAGCTGGCACATATGCCTATAGCAGGTGTCTCCTGCTTCTCAGTACTTATATTTATACCCTTGAGATACTTGAATGTTTCTGTCATATGCCCTCTTTCCCTCCTCTCTTCCACTGAGTACATATTGAGGTCCCTTAATTTCTCCTCATAAGACTTGTGTTGCAAACTCTGCACCATCTCATTCGCCCTTCTCTGGACCATCTCCAGCCTGTTAATATCCTAACGAAGGTGCAACCTCCAGAACTGCACACAGCACTCCCTGTGAAGCCTGACCATGGTTTTATATAATGGCATCACTGCCTCCCTCCTTCGGCTGGTGATACCCCTGCCTATGCACCCCAGCATTTCACTGGCCCTCCCAGCTGTCTTACCATTTTGACATTTTCAGGTCATCCGAAATAACAACTCCCCCAGGTCCCTTTCCTTCTTTGTGACTGTCAGCAACTCCCCCCCCCCCATCCTGTACCTTTCCCCAGGGTTTCTGTGTCCCAGGTGCATAATTTTGCACGTTTTTGAATTAAACTTCAGTTGCCAGTCCTCAGTCCATTTCTCAACCTTCCCCAGGTCCCTCCTCATTTTCTCCACCCCCTCTGGGTTATCCACTGTGTTACATTTCTTGGTGTAACCTGCAAACAGGCAGACCTTTCCCTTCAGCCCTTCTGCAATGTCACTAATGAAGACACTGAACAGGACTAGCCCCAGGACCAATCCCTGCAGCACCCCACTTGTCACCACCTCTCCCCAGACTGCGCCCCATTTATCACCACTCTCTGCCTCCTGTCTCTTACCCAGCTTCTAACCCACTTTACCACCCTTTCCCGCATGCCCAGCCTACTCAGCTAGTTAATCAACCGCCTATGTGGAACGGTGTCAAAGACTTTGCTTACATCAAGGCAAGCATTGTCCACTGCCCCACCCTGATTTACCTCCTTTGTCACCCAGTCAAAGAGATCAACCAGATTTGTCTGACATGACCTCCCCACAGTGAATCTATGTTGCCTATGGTGCTGGCCTCCGATGGCTTCTAGATGCCCCACTATCCTTTCTTTAGCCAATGTCTCCATGATCTTTCCCACCACTGAAGTGAGGCTGACTGGCCTATAGTTCCCCACCTCCTCCCTACTGCTGGATTTCTATAGAGGGACCAAATGTGCCCTCCTCCAATTCTCTGGTACCACCCCTGTGTTGAATGACTCGCTGAACATGGCTGCCAAAGGTACTGCTATGTCCCTTCACAGTTCTTTTATTATCCTTGGGTGTATGCCATCTGGTCCTCTCACTTTGTCCACTGTTAATTTACTCACCTTTTGCAGGATTCTTCTGCCTGTGAATGAACTATTGTCCACCTCTTCATGCCTTTGCAACTGCTGTGGCCCTTGCCCCTTCCCCTCTTCTTTGAATACTGAACAGAAAGACATAGTGGATGTCTTGGGGGGGCACATAACAGTCCTTAGGCATGGTACTTTCACTTCCAAATACCTAAACAGCACATAAACAATCAACATTCGGCATTGACAAATGCTTGTTAATATTTTGATTTCCAGTATGCAAACATCTAAAGAGGTCTGGATTAACAAATACGCAGATGATTGCAAATTAGGCTGCATAGTAAATGATATTTCATCGGCAAACACTCTCCAAGAAAATTTAAACAAGCTAAGTACTTGGGCATTGAATAACACAATGAAATTCAATCCAGCTAAATGCAAGGTAATGTATATAGGGAATAAGAAGAAGAAGTTTGCCTACACAATACAAAATGTGAATCTAATGGTCACAACAGAGGAAAGAGATCTGGGCATTACAATAGCAGATAACTTAAAATTTATTTATCATACCAACAAAACTGTTAAAAAATGTCACATGATCTTAGGTAGCATTTTGAGACATATTAAAAGTAGGAAACCTCTGTCATTTTGCCCTTATATTCTAGCCTGGTCCGTCCTCATCTGGATTACTGTGCTTCATTTTGCGCTCCAACCTCAATTGGCTGTCTAAGTATGACAGAAAGGGTACAGCGTAGAGCAACAAAAAAATCAGACAATATGTCTGACAAAGACTATAGATCCAGACTTAAAATATTACAACTATATTCCCTGGAATACAGAGTATTAAAAGGCGACCTGATTTATACTTCTAATGCTTTTCAAAATGAATACTTGTTGAATACAATTGGTTTGGAAAAGCATTTCACACATAACCATACTAGATCACATAATTAAAAACTTAAAACATCTTTATGCAAAACTAATAAGCATTCTAGATTTTTTACTCAGAGGGTCCCTCCTATATGGAACTCTACCTGTAGACCTCATTAATAGTGAAAATGTTGAACAATTTAAGAAAATACTTGATTCCTATATGGGTGACAGGAAATGTTCCTTCCACTGCTAAATCAGCTGGTGGCAAGTGCATATATAGGCATTTCACCTTCTGAACTTGTATTCATCTATGATTTGATGACACAGGTCCAAAAACACATTTTGGGCAGTATGTAAACAAGCATTTGTCAATGCCGAATGTTGTCTCGCTGGCATTGGAATTGGTAGTGCAGGAGTTAGAGATGCATAATAAGAATGGTAGTGAAGTATGGAACTGACGCCAACCCCACCCCCGCCCTGCAGAGACTGTCAGGTGTTGGGGTGTCCCTTTGAGGCGTCAGCTATAATGCTCATGCCATTTTACCTTACCCTACCCTGTAGACACTGACAAGTGTCGTGGTGTGCTTTGGGGTCTTTGGGCCTTATACTTACCCCAATCCATAAGGAAATATGCTGAGGCGGGTGCAGTACAGGAGAATGGGTTGAACTTTAGGGCTGAACACTCCAAGGCACACCTCGATGCCTGTCACCGGCTGCAGGGTGGGGGTGGAGGTGGAATGGTGTGAGCATTACAGCCAATGATCCCAAGTCACACCATTGATGCCTGGCAGTCTCTACAGGGTGGGATGTTACAGTTAGAAACCCTAACATTGTACTGTAGGCATTTGTTGGTATTTGCACTCCAAATTTTCAACATAGGCTTTTTGGGACCCCACCTCATGAAGAGCGGCATAAACAGTTTTTTAGCTGAAAGGTGGTTTTTGCACAGTGGCTATGCCATTTGGAGACACAGGGACGAAAACACATTTTGGGCAGGATGTGGAAAATGACTACTGTATTGTTCATGAGGAGGCATAAAAAAATGGCAATACTGAAAATCTGGAGTGAAAATATGAACAATTGGTGAAGTCACGAGCATGCATAGAAACTGCACAACACACATCCATAACCCAATTATTTTTGGGATTTTTTAGCCACATTTTCAACATAGGCATTTTGGGACCTCCTCTCATGAACAGTGGTCCTGTGATTTTGTTAATCTGTCCCAAAAGATGATTTCCCACAGCAACCACACCATTGTGCACCATAGGTGCGGAAACACATTTTGGGCAGGCTATGAAAAATGACAGATGTACTGTTCATAAGGAGGTGTGGAAAAATGCTAGTGTTGAAAATCTGGCATGAAAATATTGCAAATTTGCAAAGTTAAAAGGGTACGTAGAAACCGCGCAACACACACTTGTAACACAGTAATTTTATTGACTTTCGTCACCAAATATTCAACATAGGCATTTTAGGACCTCTGCTCATGAACAGTGTCACCATCATTTTCTCAAACTGTCCCGAAAACTGATTTCGCACAGCGACCGAGCTATTCTGCACTGGACGTGTGAAAACAGATTTCAGCCAAGATATGTAAAATGACAGCTGTACTGTTCATAAGGATGTGGGGGAAAATTCCAATTTTTAAAATTTGGAGTGAAAATATTACAAATTCACGAAGTTACAAGCGTGCGTGGAAACAGCGCAACGCCCGCTCATAAAACAGCTATTTTTTAGATTTTTTTTCACAAAATTTGCAACATAGGCTTTTTGAGAGCCCTCCTCATGAACAGTGGCTCACTTGTTTCGTTACTCGGTCCTGAAAGGTGATTCTGCGCAGTGACTGTGAAATCACCTTTTGGGACCGAATAACGCCATGACAGTGAATGAATTCATAAGAAGGTGCCCCAATACCCCATGTTGAAAATTTGGTATAAAAATTCCAAAAAATGCCCAAGATATGCACCAAAGTTGAAAACCCCCTATTTATGCCATTATACAGCTTACCGGCATTTCTTCAGTTCGCGGTCGACTTTGAAGAGTGCAGACGTGTTCCTGGTCCACGAAGATCATCGGCCGGACTCTGGAGGTAAGTATGGGGTGAGGGTGTGAGGAGGAAGGGTGCGCAGAGGGTGGGTGCGGGTTGGGGAGTTGGCAGGAGACCGATGGACTGTTTTCTGTTTTACAGGTGAAAAAAAAGAAAGGAAACATTGCAGGATTTTTTTTTTTTAGGGACATTTGCCACCCAATTGTTTTGGGGGTCTGTAGCCGACGGGGAATTGGGCACCCTCGTCTGCACATACGAAAGGGGGGCAAGAGCTGAGGGAGATTAGGCACCCCCCTCAGCACACAATAGATGGGGGGAGAGACATTATGCCGACAGGGAGTGGCCCCCGTCGGCAAAATAAACAGGGAAAGGGGTACTGTAGCCGATGGGGATTGGGCCCCGTCGGCAAGAAAAACTATTGGGGGGGAGTGCATGATGCCAAGGGGGATTGGACACCCCCTCGGCATACACTTAGGGGGTCATTATGCTGACAGGAAGTGGGCTCCCCCGTCTGCAAATTAAGTGGGTCAGGGCATGTGACACAGGGATAGGGCACACCTGAAGTTGGGCGGCACAGTCAGTGCCGCCATGTTTACATTAGGAGGCGTGTTATTTTGCTGCTGCAATGAGAAGCTTGCTGACTTTTTCTTAGATCTAGTGGCCACATTCCGTATTGCTGATGTGGTGCCTGCATGCTGCCTTATTGGGAAATGAGGGACGCAGCTACTGATGCGTGCACTGCATTTGCCCACAGTGACCGCACCTCCAAACCTGCTACTACTGCAGTATGTTGACTCGTGCGCAAGCGCGAGCCAACATAAAAATTGGTGTGCACGCTTGGTAAGCCTTCTCTGAACAGGTCCAAGCCCCAGGATGGGCTTTCATGATTTTAAATGTAACCACTATTGCAGGTCCAAGCCCTTTAGGGGCATCTGTTAGTTTAAAAGTCTCACTCAAAGCAGGTCTCAGCACCAAGGGGTTAAGGGAAAGGCTCAGCTGGCTCAGAACAGATCTCGGCACATTCTATGTTGATGGTGGGGGATTGCATTCATTCGTAAGCCCACTCTAAGTGGGTCATTGCCCATGACAGGTGGCTATTTATTTAAAGATGCTCACTTGGAGCAGGTCACTGTGCTTTTGGGTGGGGGAGGGGCACTCATAGTGGATCATTACAGGCCTGGACAGAGTAAGCATAACACTGCACAGCTTACAGATGTGCACATTGTGCGTTTTTCTTTGTTGGAATTGAACAAGTATTAAAACACCTTTTCTTCTGTCCTCTCATACCAAACGCATAACTCCCAACTCTCTTTCTCTCAGTCAACCTTGTCAAACATTATTTGCTACTAATATCATGTGTGTGCAACTTTGACATAAAACACGTATCACATTAAGTTTCAGGATTTACTTACGAGGAAAGAGCAAGTACACTGTAACTTGTTTTTTACATGCTGTTTAGAATACGTTTTCACATCTGTGGCACCAAATGGCACAGTCGCTGTGCAAAATCACCTTTCGGCTAACGAACTGATGGTGTCACTGTTCATGTGGTGGGGTCGTAAAAAGCCCATGTTGAAAACTTGGAGTGAAAATACCAAGAAATGCCCAGGATGTTAGGGTTTTGACCATAATGCCCTGCCCTGCAGGGACTGACAGGCATCAGGGGTGTGACTTGGGATTGTCAGCAGTAATGCTCACGCCATTCCACCCCCACCCCCATCTTGCAGCCAGAGACAGGCATCGAGGTGTGCCTTGGACTCTTCGGCCCCAAAGTTCATCCCATTCTCCTATACTGCACCCATTTCAGCATATTTCCTTATGGAATGGGATGACTGTAAAGTCAAACACCCCAAGGCACACCTAAACACCTGTCGGTGTCTGCAAGGTAGGGTGAGGTGAAATGTCATCAGCATTATGGGTGACAACCGAAAGACACAACCCAATGCCTGTCCATCTCTACAAGGTGGAAGTGAGGTTGGTGTCACTTTCAATACTTCACTGCCATTCCTATTCTGCATCTCACTAACTCCTGCACTTCCAGTGCCAATACCAGCATGCAAACATTCGGCACTGACAAATGCTTGTTTGAAGCTGTTTCACCAAGTTTTCAACATGGCCTTTTTGGGACCCCACCTCATGAAGAGTGCCATTTTCATTTCATTCACTTATCCTGAACGGTGATTTCACAGAGTGACCATACCATTCGACACCACAGGTGCAAAAATACATTTCAGGCAGGATATGAAAAATGACAGCTATACTGTTCATAACGAGGTATGAAAAGATGGCAATGTTGAAAATCTGGAGTGAAAATATAAAAAAATTGGTAGAAACTGTGCAATGCATGCTCATAATGCAGTCATTTGTGTGTTTGCTTGCACACATGTGCAAGAAACACATTGCGTCAGCTTTCTTCACAAGAGGGCCGTGGAGGCGCGGCAGTGTTATGGCCAACAGCTGCAGTCTATTTTTGGGATGGTCTCTTCTGCACCAATAGAGCAGCATGCTGTCAATGACGACAGTTAACCAAGAAGGCCACTAGATCAAAGTAATTGAATCAGCTGTTCGTATGCTCCCTGAATGCAGTGGCCAATTACAAAGCTGCAAGCTTCTGCCCCCTTACTGTGCCTTCCCGGTGAAAGAAACAGTTAAAAAAAAAAAAGCCCACTCGCCCCGCACCTCTGTGTGCCGACAGGGATGCCCATTCCCCTGTTGGCATGCCCCCTCACTCATCATTTGCCGACGGGGGAGCCCACTCCCTGTCGGCATGATGTTCACCCCCAAACTGCTGAGGGGGTGCCCAATCCACCTCGGCTCTTGTCTCCCCCACCCCAATAGATGCTGACGGGGTGCCCCATCCCCCGTCAGCTACAGCACCCCCCAAACAGTCAGGTGGCACGCTGGAAGCCCACTCCAGCATGCCCAAACAAAATGTCCCTATAAAAAAGAAAACCTTCCCACAATGTTTTTTTTTTTTTTTTTAAATAAACCTGTAAAGTAGAAAACAGTCCCCCATAGATTCCTCCCCCAACCCGCTCTCATCCTCCGCATACGCCACCTCCCCACACCTCCCTCACCTCATACTTACCTCCAGAGTCCAGTGCGATGATCTTCAGTGGACCGGGAACACGTCTGCACTCTTCAAAGCCGACCGCAAACTGAGGAAATGCCGGTAAGTTGTATAATGGGATAGATAGGGTTTTTTCAACTTTGAAGCATATCTCAGGCATTTTTTGGAGTTTTTTCAACAAATTTTCAACATGGGGTTTTTGGGACCCCACCTCATGAATTCTGTCACTGTCATTTTGTTAATCGGCCCCGAAAGGTGATTTCGCAGTCACTGAGCAGAACCACCTTTCGGGATGAATTTACAAAACAACAGTGTCACAGTTCATGAGGTAGGGCCCCAAAACCCTATGTTGAAAATGTGGTGAAAAAATTCCCAAAATTGACTGTTTTATGAGCATGCGTTGTGCTGTTCCTACGCACGCTCGTAAGTTCGCGAATTTTCAATATTTTCACTCCAGATTTTCAACATTGCCATTTTACCACCTCTCCTTATGAGCAGTACAGCTGTCATTTTTCACATCTCACCCAAAATGTGTTTCCGTGCATGTAGCACACAATGGCACAGTCGGTGTGCAAGATCAGTGTTCGGCATACGTTAAGAAAATCATAGTGACACTTTTCATGAGCAGAGGTGTTAAAATGGCTAGGTTGAAAATTTGGAGAAGAAATTCTCCAAAATGACTGTTTTATGAGTGTACATTGCGCAGTTCCTACGCACGCTCATAACTTCGAGCATTTTTAATATTTTTACTCCAGATTTTCAGCATTGCCATTTTACCACACCTCCTTATGAACAGTACAACTGTGATTTTTCACATTTCATCCAATATGTGTTTTCACACATGTAGAGTACAATGGCACGGTCAGTGTACAAAATCAATGTTCAGGACAAAGTAAGAATATCACAGTGACACTGTTCTTGAGGTAGGCCCTCCAAAACCCTATGTTGAAAATTTGGTGAACAAATTCCCCCAAATGACTGTTTTACGAGCGTGCATTGTGCAGTTGCCTGCACATGCTTGTAACTTCGAGCATTGCTAATATTTTCACTCCAAATTTTCAGCATTGACATTTTACTGCACCTCCTTATGAACAGTGCAACTGTCATTTTTCACATTTCACCCAATATGTGTTTTCCGACATGTGGGCTGGGATATTCAGACTGCCTGGCTGTGGCGCAAGCCTGGGCATAATGCAACTAGGCTGTGCCAGGGCGAGGATAAGACGATATTCAACGGTGCTGCACCATGGCTCAGCACCATTGAATATGGCACTGAGGGTGCAAGCATTGCACACGGTGCAGTGGCTCTGCGCCAGGCACAAGTGGCAGAATGGGGAAGGGGAATGCGCCAGCACAGGTGCACTTGCGCTAGGTGCATCAAAGCGATATTCAGAACTGCACACGCAAATGAGGTCATTATGCTTGCAAGGCACAAATGGGGCCATTTGCATTTCATTATGACCCCATTTGCTTGTGGTGTGCCGATCCCCAGCAAGTTGCACCTGGCATCCTGCGAGGCTGCAGCCATTGGGGACCGATGACCAGCAGTTCCCCAGCCTGTCTGCGGGCATACATGAGCAATACATCCCCGGTGGTCCAGTGGACCCCCCTGCCCGATCGTGGGCAGAAGTGTAAGACAGATCCCTGGTGATCCAGTGGACCCACTCGCCTGATCGCAGGCAGAAGTATAAGACAGATCCCTGGTGGTCCAGTGGACCCCCCTCGCTCGATCGTGGGCAGAAGTAAAACAAAAATCCTAGGTAGTCCAGTAGACGCCCCCCCCGTCTGATCACAGGGATAAGTAAAATTAAAATCCCTGGTGGTCCAGTGGACCCCCCTGCCTGATCGCGGGCAGTAATATAAAATGATTCCATGGTGTTCCAGTGGAACCCCCCATCGCCCGATCGCGGGCACAAACGTATGGAAATACCCTGGTGGTCCAGTTGTAGCCACTCCCCACCTGCCCACTGTGGTACCCCACCACCCTGCACCCCCCCACTCAGCAGTGAGGGGTAGCACCCCGTCCGTAAGCTGCCCAGCCGCCCAGTCTCCCGCCGGCTGACAGTGTACAGTTTGGTTGTATGCCTATAGGTCCACTGTATGGGCCAATGGACGTGCAGTCCAAACTGTACTACACAGTCCCAAACTGTGAATGAACACAATTTGGGACTGTATAGTACAGTTTGGACTGCATGCCCATTGGCCCAAGCAGTGGACCAATAGGCGTACAGCCAAACTGTATGCTGTCAGTCGGCGGGCAGCCTGGATGCTTGCGGGTGGGGTGCCATCACCCGCCGCTGACTAGGGGGTGCCTGGTGGCAGGGTACTGCAGTGGGTGGGGAGGGGGTACCACTGGGCCACCAGGGTATTTCTGTATGTTTGTGCCCACGATCGGGTGATGGGGGGTGTTCACTGGACCACCATGAAATCATATTGTACTACTGCCCGCAATCAGGTGAGAAGGGGTCCACTGGACCACCATGGATCTGTCTTTTACTTCTGCCCGTGATCAGGTGAGAGGGGGGCCACTGGACTACTGGGGAGCTTTGGGACCGATTAAGAAAATCACAGTGACACTGTTCATGAGCTGAGGTGTCAACATGGCTATGTTTAAAATTTGATGACAAAAGTCCATAAAATGACTGTTACGAACATGCATTGCGCAGTTTTCACACACGCTCATAAGTTCACGAATTTGTAATATTTTCAGTCCAGATTTTCAACACTGACATTTTTCCACGCCTCCTTATGAACAGTACAGCAGTCATTTTTCACACCTGGACAAAATGTGTTTTCGCACTCCTGGCACCGAATAGCACATTTGCTGTGGGAAATTAGTGTTTGGGACAGATTAAGAAAATCACAATGACACTGTTCATGAGCAGAGGTCCCAAAATGCTTATGTTGAAAATCAGCTGTAAAAAAATTCCCAAACTAATTACATTACGGCTGTACATTGCGCAATTTCTACACACGCTCGTGACTTCACCAGTTTTTGTATATTTTCACTCCAGATTTTCAACAATGCCATTTTTTTACACCTCCTCATGAACAGTACACCTGTCACTTTTCACATCCTGTTCGAACTCTGTCTTTGCACCTGTGGAGCCAAATGATGCAGTCACTGTGCAAAATCACCTTTCGCCTAAAGAACTGCTAGTGTCACTGTTCATGCAATGGGATTACAAAAAGCTAATGTGGAAAACTTGGAGTAACAATACCAAAAAACGCCCAGGGCGTTAGGATTTTTGACCATAACGCCCTACCCTGTAAGGACTGGCAGGCTTCAGGGGTGTGACTTGGGACTGTCAACAGTAATGTTCATGCCATTCCAACCCCACCCCCACCCTGCAGCCAGTGCTAGGCATCGGAGCCTGGGACCCTTTGCTGCCAGAGTTCACCCCATTCTCCTATACTGCACCCATTTCAGCGTATTTCCTTATGGAATGAGGTGAATGTAAAGCCCAACACTCCAAGGCACACCTCGACACTTGTCAGTGTCTGAGGGGTAGGGTGAGGTGAAATGTCATGACCGTCATGGGCAATGGCCCAGATGCACACCCCAATGCCTGTCCATCTCTGCAGGGTGAGGGTAGAGTTGGCATTAGTTCAATACTTCAATGCCATTCCTATACTGCATCTGTCTAACTTCTGCACTTCCACTGCTAATGCCAGCAAGCAAACATTTGGCTTTGACAAATGCTTGTTTTGAATTGTTTCACCAAATTTGCAACATGTGGCACTCATTTCATCAGTCCGGAAAGGTGATTCCGCGCAGTGACAGAGAAATCCCCTTTCAGGACTGAGTAATGAAATGACAGTGACGGTGTTCACAAAGTGGGGTCCCAAGGACCTCATGCTGAAAATTTGGGGCTAAAATGGTTGAAATAATGACCCAAGTTGAAAACCCCCATTATATGGCGCTTACTTTTGATTCCTCAGTTTTTGAAGAGTGCAGACGTGTCCCGGTTCTCAGAAGATGACAGCACTGACCTCTGGAGGTAAGTATGGGTAAGGGGTAAGGGGTGGGTGCTCAGTGGGAGGGGACTGGGAGATGACGAGGACCATTTTCTTTTTACAGGTTAAAAAAATGGTGTGGGATGTTTTTCTTTATTTACAGGTACAAAAAGTTGGGCACACTGGGATGGGTTCCCAGTGTGCCACATGAGTTAACGGGGGTGCAAGATGCCAACACGGAGATTGGGCACCACAATGTAGGCATGGGAACAGAGGGTGCAGGGTGGCCCGAACACAGTGGGAGGGAACGGGAGGGTTTGATTAGATGCCCGGGACTGGGACTGGAGCAGGGAGGACAGCAGCAGTGGGAGGCAGTGGAACAGTTTAATGAAAGATGCCGGCCCAGGGCCAGTGGGGGAACAGAGTGCATGTGGGGTGTACTGCAGCAATGGGAGGAAGTGAGAGGGTCTGAAGACTTGCAGTGCCGGCTATGTAAATAAGGAATGAAGTGCACTGTCTCTTTGGTGCTGTTCATTTCTCTAAAGTGTGAGTCAGCTCCCTGTTGTAAAATTC
The DNA here is from genome assembly GCA_016271365.2 of Neoceratodus forsteri. Lineage (NCBI taxonomy): Eukaryota > Metazoa > Chordata > Ceratodontiformes > Ceratodontidae > Neoceratodus > Neoceratodus forsteri. Next base: position 54,969,317 of record CM028133.1, on the reverse strand, counting down.
TAACAGCACATTCGACTTCAGTGGTCATCGGTGTGTCAGGGTTGTGCCCAATGTACAGTGCTCTGTGTTGAACATGTCCCTGACACACCTCTCAAATGCCATTCTGCGCAAGCACAAGGAAACACAGTGAATCTGAGAGAACTGTCTCCGAGCTGGAAGCTCACAAAAAATCTAAATTCAGCTCAATGACCTATTTGAACGACTTATGTTATGAGCAGTATGTGTATCTGTAGGCAATCTCCATGTATGAGAACAGGTTTACTCAAACTGACAAACAAGAGGTTAGCTAATAAAACCTTGGCTATTACCCTTCAGGGTGTAGCATTCCTCAGTCAAAGCTTCCAGAAAAACTAGTGGATCCAGTGGGTCGTCGTGTCCTTCAAAGTCGACAGACAGGTAGTTAATGTGGCCAAAAAAGCCAGATCAAATATCTAGATCCTAGATAAAACAAGCATTTGGGGTTCAACATAAAGTTGATTTAATGCTTACATCCTAAATAGCGAAAACAGACATACCCACCCAAACAGTAATACTGGATCAAATTTACATAGTTAAATCTGCCCCCACCCTCCCCAATCATGTTAGGAGTCTCTCTCTCTGAGAGAGTCCAAAGAAATCTTTGCATTAAATAAATTCCTTGCCTGCCATTGGCCTGATTATGGCAAACACAAAATATAGCTATGTACATTTATGACTTGCCTGTCAAAGACTGTGCTCTGTTGTCGAGGCAGTGCTGGCATGATAACAGGCAGTGCTACAATATGCTGCATGTTGTCTCACAGGCACAGTCTGTCTTCACGGTAGCGTTTCCTCAATGACAGGGAACTCATGGTGACAGGCAGCACACACATGTAAACAGCCTCACTGCCTTGTTGGTTGCTACTATACATATAAATCTGGCCACTTTGAAACCATTGTTATGAGCTCTGAGCTGCAAACCTGGAGACCTGGGTTTGAATCCCACAGCCCCCATTTGCATACCGTGTGACCCTGAACAAGTCACTTAACTTCCTTGTACTCCAGAGTCGCACCTGTGAACACGCCTCAGTTTAGCATGCCTCTGCTGGTTAACAAAATATAAAAAATTACCTTTTTCTTTGTACTCCCAAGGTGATTTTGCAGTCACTGAGCAGAACCACCTTTCGGGGCCGATTTATGAAATAACAGTGTCACAGTTCATGAGGTAGGGCCCCAAAACCCTATGTTGAAAATGTGGTGAAAAAATCCCCAAAAATGACTGTTTTACGAGCATGCGTTGCCCTGTTCCTACGCATGCGCGTAAGTTCGTGAATTTTCAATATTTTCACTCCAGATTTTCAACATTGCCATTTTACCACACCTCCTTATGAGCAGTACAGCTGTCATTTTTTTACATCTTGCCCAAAATGTGTTTCTGCGCATGTAGGGCACAATGGCGCGGTCAGTGCGCAAAATCAATGTTCGGGACAGATTAAGAAAATCACAGTGACACTGGTCATGAGCAGAGGTGTTAAAATGGCTATGTTAAAAATTTGGTGAAAAAAGTCCATAAAATGACTGTTACGAGTGACCATTGCGCAGTTTCCACGCACCCCCGTGAGTTTGTGCATTTTTAATATTTTCAGTCCAGATTTTCACCACTGGCATTTTTCCACACTTCCTTATGAACAGTACAGTTGTCATTTTTTAACACCATGGCCAAAATGTGTTTCTGCACTTCTAGCACAGAAATGTGTGGTCGCTGAGGGAAATCACTGTTCAGGACAGATTAAGAAACTCAGTGACACTGTTCATGAGCGGAGTTTCCAAAATGCCTGTGTTGACAATCTGCTGTAAAAAAATCCCCAAACTAATTGCATTATGGGTGTGCGTTGTACATTTTCTATGCACTTTCATGACTTCACCAGTTTTTTTTTTATATTTTCACTGCAGATTTTCAACATTGCCATTTTTTGCACCTCCCCATGAACAGTACAGCTGTCATTTTTCACATCCTGTTCAAAATGTGTTTTCGCACCTGTGGTGCCAAATGGCGTAGTCACTCTACAAAATCAGCTTTCAGCTAATGAACTGATATTGCCTCTGTTCATAAGGTAGGGGTCACAAAAATCCCATTTTGAAAATTTGGAGTGAAATTGCCAACGAACGCCTGAGGCATTAGGGTTTCCGACTATAACGCCCCACCCTGTAGAGACTGACAGGCATCAGGGGTATGACTTGGGATTCTCGCCTGTAATGCTTATACCATTCCACACCCTGCAGCCAGTGAGAGGCATCAAGGTGTGCCTTGGACTCTTCGGCCTCAAAATTCACCCCAATCTCCTATACAGCACCCATCTCACTGTATTTCCTGATGGAATGGGGTGAGCATAAGGGCCAAACACCCCAAGGTACACCACAGCACTTGTCAGTGTCTGCAGGGTAGGGTGTGGTGAAATGGCGTGGCCATTATGCCTGACGACCCAAAGGCACACCCCAATGCCTGTCAGTCTCTGCAGGGTGGCGGTGGGGTTGGCTTCAGTTCAGTACTTCACTGCCATTCCTATTATGCAGCTCTAACTCCTGCACTACCAATGCCAATGCCAGCGAGACAACATTCGGCATTGCCAAATGCTTGTTTACATACTGCCCAAAATGTGTTTTTGGACCTGTGTTGCCAAATCATAGAATCATAGATGAATATAAGTTTAGAAGGCAAAATGCCCATATATAAACTTGCCACCAGCTGATTTAGCAATGGAAGGAAAATTTCCTGCCGGCCATATGGGAATCAAGCCTTTTCTTAAATTGTTCAACACTATTAATGATGTCTATCCCTTTTCCAACAGGCATCCTTGTAGCCCACTGGGCTACCTACTGCACGTGCAGTTCACCTCCTGCACACCTGGATATCACTCTGCACCTCTTTCAGTGCCAAGGAGCCTGCTGCCACCAGCCCCCTTAGAATCAAGCATCAGGTACAGCCAATACACAGCCCCGCCTTCCTGGCTGGCATCTGTCGGCTTCTTTGGGCCTTAAAAGACTACTGCTTGCAAACTGCAAGCGCGCAATCAACATAAAAATAAGGACATTCTGCTTGGAAACCTGTATCAATATGCACACAAAAAAGTGAGAAATTAAGCCATTTTTACCACTTTTCTAAAATACCTTCTTGGAAATTTGTGACACATCAGTTTCATGTACAATCTGTAACGTAGTATCAACTACAGGGTATATATGTGTATGTATGTGTATATGTGTGTGTGTGTGTGTGTGTGTGTGTGTGTGTGTGTGTGTATATATACATACATACATACATACACTCCCTCACTGGCTATCGGCCTGGTACTAAGATGTGGTCATTTGGAATTAGATAAATGCTGCTAGATAGTACAGCTAGTATCTTAAGATGCATGTCCTATATACTCTGTATAGACGTCAGGTTCAAGTGAAAATATTTTTTTTTTATAAGAGTGTGCACATTGATCAAGTTCTTCTTGCCAAATCTTGAGAGGCTGCTTTCTGCTTAGACAATTATTAAGCTATTTTCTAAGGACAGCTGTCATGTTGGAAGCACTATCAGTCTAAATGGATCACGTATCACAAGCTAGCACCTTAACTTGGCCAATCAGATAAGGGTAATTTGTATCATCACACCTTGGTTGCCTATAAGACAGCGCTGCTCTGAGCTTTGATAACAGCCTTCTTTCCCATCAGGTTGCTCCATGTTACAGCTGGCCCTAGGTGCAACTCTTTTTAAAGACAAAAACAAACACAGTTCTACTTTCAACTTCTCAAGTATGGCAAACACCAGTTTTTCCAGAAGAAGCTTAGTCCAGAACTTGAGTTTTGGAGGGGGTTCCCTTGCAGGTGGCAGACCAAGCCGGATCAACACGGTGGGATCATCTCGCTTAGGAGGTATGAGTGCCCGAAGTGACTGTGGAGGGTCTGGAGGTTCAGGCACCCGTATTTCCCAGTCGAAGGTTGGCACTGTGAATCAGGCTTTGGAGGGAGTTCTAGCTATGATCTCAGCTCTAGTGGTGGTGAAGGCATTGTGGCCAATGAAAAGGAGACCATGATGAACCTGAATGAGTGTTTGGCTGCCTATTTGGAAAAGGTAAGCTCTCTTACCCACACTTTGATTAATATTTTGCACATGAAACAAATATTAATTATCCTTCTTTTAAAGTTTTCGCTTTAACTTGCACAGAAGGCTAGTTTAAACTTCATCTACAGTGTTTTGTGTTTTCTGCTGAAATGCTTTCCTTGTCTGTTTTGTTCTTACTGTTTTACCACTTGCTTCTTCGTTACTGGTATCTTCAAGCAACATAATCAGACTTTTTACTTTATCTGGGTGATAATGGTAGCAAAGTCGGCAAACATGTTACAGATATGAAGGCATTTTTTCTTCCTTGCTAGCACTGTCAAAGATAAAACTGACCTATAGCCTTGCGTTTAAAATCCATGTACATGGTTATGTTATAAATGTAACTATGAACATACCCAGAATAAGAAGATCTCAAATCAGTTTGTTCCTGAAACAGTACCTAAAAAAGACAATATTGTTCTGCTACTGCATGTTGAAACTGGAAATGGTAACTAAGCTTTATATTTTAACTCTCTTGGGTCGTGCCTGAACCTAGACAATACCTTTGTCTATTGCACCTACCCAGTTAACAAAAGCAATGTAAATAATTGTTTCCAAATTAAAGCAGCATCAGTGACATGATTTATATTGCAGTTATCTGAGCTGTCTGCCTAAGGGTAGAATTGACATGTTTTAAAAGTTCTGTTGCTACGAAATGTCCTCTTTAACCCTTACCCCCTGCAGTGAGCAAAACCAAGTGCAGGTATATCAAGTCAGCGCAACAGAAATTCCATATTCCTAGTAGGCAGAGGAAAATGTGTGAAGATAAATTAAAATGAGGAAACGTATCACTTTTTTTCTGTTAGAAAAGGATGTACAAATCTGTACAGGAATCAGTTCTTTAAGGAAAAGTCCCCATAGCTGTCACTTCCATGCAGTTTGTCTTACAGATCTATTTTTATTGATATACCTCTATAGTTGCCTTCCATTCCAAACTAGTCATTCAGTCCGGCCGGTTGCAGTCCTGCTGTTCTTCTTCCTTTTTGTAGTTTTCTAACTCTTCAGAACAAAATATAGTTACACAAAATTCACCTGTCCCTTTTGTTCCCATAAAATCGTTTATGTCTTGGTAAGGCAGATGAGCTGTGATTTAATAGTTATGTTACAGTGATTACATTGTAAAACAGAGGCGGAGGAACATGCCTGCAAGGGTGGGGAGGTCATTTTCTTGGGACTGTGATTCCTTATCAGCCGAGCGGGGTTTCTTAACCTTCCTCTTTACCTCATGGTTTGCTTTGAGCAATAAGACGGGTCTTTCTATGAAAGAAGATAATCATTTTTTAATTATTTTTGTGTTTTCCGTTCTTTCCCTTTGCTGCCTGGTCCCCAACTCCAGAAATTGGGGCACAGCTATTTATATATCTAAAATGTACTGACCAGGAGAGGCACACAGAGTTGAAGCTTGTTTTCCAGTGTGATCCGGGGTGGGGTGGGGTTAGGGTACATTGTTTAACCAAGAGTAGCACACTAAGCCACAACATGTTTCCAGATGTTACCTGGGAGCACAAGTCAGTTAAGTGACTTAATCATAGAATCATTGAAGTGTGACAGCAGAAAAGGACTAACAGGTCCACCTAGTCTGCCCATTTGTCTAGCTATCTGCTAGGACATACCCCCCCCCAACACTCTCCTGTGGTTGTCCCATGCCTTTTTGAAGTCTTCTACTGTTGCTTCTCCAACCAACCCCTCTGGGAGCCTATTCCACTTATCCACTACACTCTCTGTGAAATAGTACTTCCTAATGTTACCCTTGAACTGCCCCCCTCCACCTGCAAGCCATGCCCCCTTGTCCTCTGATTCCCCTTCAGCTTGAAGATGCTTTCCACTGGCACCCGGTTTATACCCTTAAGGTACTTGAAGGTCTCAATCATGTCCCCCCTTTCCCTCCTCTGTTCCAGGGAGTACATGTTCAAATCTCTCAACCTTTCCTCATAGGACAGGTGGCTGAGCCCCTTTACCATCTTCGTTGCCCTCCTCTGAACTTGCTCCAGCCTCCCCACATCCATTCTTGAGGAATGGCTTCCAAAACTGGACTCCATACTCCAAATGCGGTCTAACCAGCTGGGTGTACAAGGGTACTATGACCTCCCTTTTTCTACTAGTAATCCCTTCTGATGCAGCCCAGCATTCTGCTACCCCTAGCCACTGCTCTCCCACAATGCCCTTCCACCTTCATGTCCCTTGTTATAGTGATGCCTAGGTCCCTTTCTTGTTCTGTTACCTCCAGGTCTCTGCCCCATACAGTACTCTGGTTCCTGTAACCAAGATGCATCATTTTACACTTGTCTGGGTTAATTGGAACCTGCCACCTCTTTGACCATGCCTTAAGCCTCCCCAAACCTCTCCGCATTCTTTCTACCTCTTCCTCAGTGTCTACCTTATTGCAGGTTTTAATATAATCTGCAAACAGACTCACACCCCCCAGGCTCTCCACGATGTCCCCTGTAAATAGATTGAACAGCAATCCTGAGGACCCTGCCAGACCATGCCCTCTCCAGATGCCACCCATTTATAACAACCCTCTGCCTCCCGTCCCCCAGCCAGTTTCCCACCCATTGGACTCCCCTCTGCCCCAACCCCAGGCATGACAGCTTATACAGCAGACTTCTGTGAGGCATGGAGTCAAATGCCTTCTTGAAATCCAGATAAGCAACATCTACTGCCCTCCCCTGATCCAGTTTCTTGGTGACCACGTCAAAAAATATCAAATTTGTTTTACAGGATCTGCCCCTGTTAAAACTATGTTGCCTTGGATCTATCAGGTCTGCTTTCCTCCAGGTAGTTAATGATCCTGAATTTCATTAGTTTCTCCATGAGCTTGCCTACCACCGATGTCAAGCTCATGGGCCTGTAATTTCCCACTCCTCCCTCCCTCCTCCCTTAAGCAGCAGAACCACCTTTGCCTGCCTCCAGTCTTCCGGTACCACTCCAGACTCCAGGAACTTATTGAAGAGTGCAGTCAATGGTGCCGCCAGTATATCCTTTAGTTCCTTCAGTACCCTTGGGTGCATTCCATCCGGCCCCATTACCTTTTCCATCTTCATGCAGCCAAGTTTTCCCAAAATTTCCTCCACCTGGAATGGACTTGTATCTACTTTCCCCTCCCCTGCCTTAGCTTCTCCTGCTCTGTTGCCTACGCCTTCTTCCTCCCTAGTGAACACTGAGCAAAAATAGTTGTCCAGTAGTTCTGCCTTCTCTCTGTCTCCTTGTATCAACTCCCCCTCGTTTGTTTTTAACTGGAATATTCCCTGCCTAGTCTTCCTCCTTTCATTCACGTACCTAAAAAATGTTTTATCCCCTTTTTTTGACCCCTCTAGCAATGCACTCCTCAGTCTGTGCCTTCACCCTCCTTACTTCCACCCTGGCTTCTCTCTGGCTCACCTGGTATCTTCCCCAGTCCACGTCCACCTACGATTCCTTGAATTTCCTAAAGGCCTTACTACTTTGCCTAGACCTTTTCTGCTACAACCCTACTGAACTACAGGGGTTTCCTCCTCCTCTTATTTTTGCTTGACCTCTTGGCGCATAGGTCAGTGGCCTCCATAATAGCTTTTTTTATCCTCGCCCCCATTTCCTCCACCTCTGTCAACTCCTCTACCCCCTACAAAGCCCTCTCCACTACTTCCCCTATTTTCTTGAAATCTACTCTGTTAAAATCCAGCACCCTCAGTCTAGACTGGTGAACCTCCGCAGTGTTCCTTATTCTGAACCAGACTGTGTTGTGGTCACTCGTATCAAGGCGTTCACCCACCAATACATCTCCTACCCTAGACCCATTTGTAACGACTAGACCAAGAGTATCTCCTGCCCTGGTTGGCTCCCTGACCAGTTGATTTCGGAGGGCCGTTTGCAGGGAGTCCAGTATTTCCCTGCTGCTGGCTGATGCAGCCGACAGAGATCCCACTCTACATCCAGTAGGTTCAGGTCCCCCATCAGCACCATCTTCCCCTTTGCCACCGTTCTCATGAACCTATCCACCATGCTTTTTTCCACTGATTCCTGCTGTGCTGGGGGCCTGTAAACCACCCCCATATGCAGACCCTCCCCCTTCCCCACTGCCAAAGAGACCCAGAGTCCTTCTGCCACCCCCCACTTGCCCTGCAATTTGGATACCCTGATACTCTCCTTTACATAGAGTGCAACCCCCCCCCTCTCTTTTTACTCCCTGTCCTTCCTGAACAGTGTGTACTCTGGTATCTCCATGTCCCATCCCTGCTCCTAGTGGCACCATGTTTCTGTTACCACACAATGTTGAGGCCCTCCTCAACCACTGTTGCTGAGAGATCTGGAATCTTCCTACCCAGACTTCTGACATTTGCACACATGACCCTCCAACCCTCTCTTCCCTGTTCCCCTCTTTCTACCCACCTTATATGTTCTATCCCCATGCCTCTTGTCCATGGGGGTAGGGCTTGTAGCACCCCCTCGCCTTGTGTCCTGCAAATAGAGCTTTTCCCCGCCCTCGCCCTTCCCCCAAAAAATTAGTTTAAATGATAGCATTTATCAACATAATCATCCAATTTGCATTTGAGCACTGCTGTCCCTTCCCATTTAAATGCAGCCTATCCAGAGCATAGAGGTTATTGTCACTCCACATTGTACCCCACTCCATATCTCCTCTGAGCACACCATCCTGCCAGCCAACTGTTTGCTGTTTGTTTTTTGTTTGTTTGTGTTCAATTGACTTGCTCAGGATCACACAGTATGCACCAAGGAGGCTGTGAGATTCAAACCCAGGTCTCCAGATCTGCTGCTCAAAGCCTCAACCCACTGCACTATACTGCCTCCCAGAGGTGACAAGAAATACAATAAACAAAATAAACAGCAATAATAATATACAGAGCTGGCCTTATGCTGCTTGGGGCCACCAGCAGAGCGAGTCACTGGGGGCCCTTGAGTGTAGCTCTCCGAGTATTGTTATGGCATTGTGATATATACAGTAGCTGGAAGGTTTTCCCAGCCCATGGATGTCCCTTGTGTGATCTTTTAACAGTACACAGGAAATGAAATACATTAATTAAAAACAGAATTCATTTTATAAGACTGATGACCTGCTCAGCTTCTGTCTGGCGGTCCCCTATGAGTTGGGGGTGCCAAGCAACCACTGAGGCTGAGGGGGTCTAAGGCCTACTTTGATAGTATAATACAGCTGTAGTCTACCTTTGTCTTGGAGGGCAGGTGAGTAATGAACTTCACTGCTGACTATGATGTCAGTTCTTGGTTGGCCAGCAGGTGGTGTGCAACAGCATTGTGGCCTCTCCCCCGCCAAACTGGGCATCTCAATCACTGCAATTTTGGACCTCATTTGGCCACAGCATGGTATTCTGGGGCTTCCTCAGAAACCTGTGTCTTCAAGGTGACAGCACACCATGCCACTGCCTGCCAGTTAATGCCTATTAAACCAAATGAACTCCTGTTATGCAAAAACGGTGTGCGTAATCAATAACAAGTCCCATCGGATCAAAGGACAATATTTAAAAAAGCATTTATGATAATGTTCCTCATTTCATTTAACTGAATTCTGATTTCATCCACCACTACATCTGTACAACTCTCAAAATGTAGGAAATCATGACCTGTCTGTGTCGGTTTCTTTGTCTGGAAGGTTCCAGACTAGGGATGCAAAGACCTATGAAAGTTCAGATTGAACTGGCTCCATCTGAGATTGAAACATGCTTGGAGTGCCTCAGATGCAAAAAGCAAACCAATCAGTGATGCATCTTTTGCAAATAATTGTGGGAGGGTGGGTTGGAGTGAAGACACAGATCTAGATTTTCAAAGCCCTCTGAATTCCTGCAGCTGTTGGAAAAAACTAGCGCAAGTGGGTCTCTACTTGCGGAGCCACAGTTTTTCCTATGGCTACGGTATTCTCAAAGCTCAAGGATCACATTTCCAACAGCACTACATTTTGCAGCTTGAGGCTGTTGTTTTGGTGCGGCTGTGGGGAAAAGTTATACCTGGTGCGACCCGATGTAACATTCCCTGCAGCTGCGCCGGCTGAAAATGCAAATCTCCACATCCTGTGGCCAGGGCTGTGGGTCGGGACTTAGTCCCACACCCATTTGAAATCCAACCCACAGAAGGTGAGAAACATTCTTTCAAAATATCCCATAGAGCAGTGCACTTTGTTTAATAAGGGCTTGGAGACACTGGACAAAGAAATAAACAGTCCAAACAGTGCACATCTGGAACTTCTGAACTGCTTGTACCAGTTAACTAGTCAGGATGATCTGGCACTACTATAAAAACTTGGCATAAAGGGCTGTTGGCTCCCATTCAGCCAGTAGGCTCACAGGGGCAAGACCAGTGCCTGAGGGTGGTCCTACCTGCATTTGCACCTCTGCAGCCCATACTTCATGTAGACCAATCACCCCTCCAGCTGCTCGAGTCAACTCTGGACCGAAACCTCCCAGCCTTGGCTAGTACTGCCACCGGCCAGTCTTTCTGAGACTACAGCAGCACCGACTACTCCCCTCTGTCATCAGCCAGTTTTCTTTCTTATGGAGGACTGCTCCTTCCGCAGTTCAGATCTTATCTCATCTGCCTGAATGTGTCCATCCAGCCTCTTTTATAGTGCTACAGATCATGGGCCCAGTATTAGAAAATGGGCAAAAGCAGAACGTAAAGGTTTGTGCTCCGCCCGCCCTTGCCCATTGCCCAGTCAGATAACCACACCAGCACTATTGACTGAATACAGGGCCATATCAGGGCAGTGCAAAGTCAAGTAATGTTGCCCCAACATGGATCTGGACTCTATGCAGCCCATACCAAAGTGCACAGAACTTGTGCACCACCAGACCTGTTAGCGTCAGGAATCCCTGGCACACTATTCAGCTGGCAACATGTAAATGAGCACATTGGCATGCAAGGCATGCAGAGACCATAAGTATGCCCATTATTGGCTCATTTGCATGGTGAGTGGTGGCAGGTTTGTGCCCCTGTGACTGCCTCTCCCACCAACTGCCAGCCACATATTAAAAGAAATATTCCCTGGTATCTAATGGTCCCCCCCCCAGCCTCCAATCCCTGGCCCTGTCTTATATTACAATTTCCTGGTGTCCAGTGGCATCCTCTGCCCTCTGATCCCCTACCCTGTTAAGTTAAAATCATTCCCTGGTGTCAAATTGTACTGCCACTTTCCAGTCCCCATCCCTGTTAGGTAATACTCATTCTCTGGTGTACACTGACACTCCCTGCCTTCAGATCCCTGGTCCCATTTAGTAATACTCATTCTCTGGTGTCCACTGGTACCCCCACCTTCTGATCCCTGACCCCATAGAATACATAAGTCTCTGGCATCCAGTGGCAGCCCCTGTTCCCCGATCCCTGGTCCCATATTGTATTGCAATACCCTGGTGTCTAGTGGCTCCCCTCAACCTTGATCACTGTCCCTGAAATGATGTAGTATTCCCTGGCACTTAGTGGCACCCCACATTCACTGATCCTGTCTGTGCACAATTGTAAACAGTTCCTTGTGTCTAAGGGGCTGTCTCTGCACCGCTGGCACTGATTAAACCGCCCTGCCATCCTTCCTTCCTATGTTCACTGGTGCAGTGGATTTAACATGGTGACCGGCACAGCCCTGCTCACACCACCTCAGCCGGCCACCTTATGGACTGATAGGGAGCGTGTGTCTTCTGTACTGTAAAGGAAGTGCATGTACTAGTGTGCACACTAGTACATGCTGTCCCTTTACAGTACAGAGAACATGCACTCTCTGTCAGTCCATATGGTGGCCGGCTGAGGTGGTGTAAGGAGGGCTGTGCCGGCAACCGTACTGGATTTGTGGTGCTGGCGAACATGGTAAAAGGGGGGTGGCAGGGTGGTTTGGTTGGTGCCAGCAGTGGGGGAAGGCCATTAGATGCCAGGGACTGCTTACAATTGTACCGGGATGGGGATCAGTGGGTGCAGGGTGCCAATAGACACTAGAGAATACATTTTTACAGGGATGGTAATCAGAGGTGGGGGGTGCCTTTAGACACTGGGGACTATTTAATATAACACAGAGCTGGGGTTCAGAGAGTGAGAGCTGCCACTGGACACCAGGGAATTGTCATATAATATGGACCAGAGATCGGGGGATGAGGAGTGCCACTGGACACCGGAGACTGTCATGTATTCTATGGGCTCAGGGATCGGGGGGAGGGACACACTAGATGCCAGGGAATGATTATAACTTAATGGACATAGGAATCAGAGGGTGGTACCACTGAACACTAGAAAATGATTATTACTTAATGGGGACCTTAGGGTGGGGGTATCACTGGACACTAAGGAATGCTTGTACTGTTATGTGGGTGGGATTTGGAGAGCGAGGGATATGACTAGACCAGGGAGCAGGTATGCTCCCCCAACCATCAATTTGGTTGCTGGCTGCAATGGCTCCGCTGGCCGCTAGGGTTACCCAGAATAAGACAAGCCTTTTCTTGGCAGTAATTGCATTACGCAAAGTGGTCGGCACTATTCCTTTTACGCCACACTACCACACTGAATACTGTGCTATGCCAATATTCCTGTCCTCACCCCTCCCTTTGCACACCAATCTTTGCAGATGCACTATCCCATTTCACGTATACTCCTGCTCCATTTGAATATTGTGCATGGGCACAAACCTAGGGTAAACCATGCTCGATCTCTTTGCCCACTAGGCAAACCGTTGAATATTTGGCCTCATATGATCTGTCAATCATACCTTAGCTTTTTAATAAATGTTAATGTTATACATGGTTGTTTCATATAAAAAAGTAAACAAAACTAAAAAACAACAGTTTAACGCAAATCTGTTTTTATGCAATTACAAAATAAGGTAACAAGAAAATAAGGATGGGAACACCCAGGAAGGAAGTCCCATCTTTCTTCTTCCCAGACTCCCTCATGTCAGGGCTCTATAAAGCTCACAGATTCCAGCCTGCCTGAGCCCATAGATATGGCTTTACAACGCGGAGGCCAGCAAACCAAAAGCACACAGTCAGGTCATTTTTTATAACATAATACGTTTCTCGCTACCACAATAATTAATATACAAACTATGTTTTAATCTGCTGATTTTCATTTCAAACCAAGAGTTTTTTACAAAACAGGTCTAAACATTTTGAAATGTTTCGACTCAGATTTGTGGTCAGAGTTGGTGGGCGCAATTCTTAACAAACAAACCTTTCATTAGTTTTTAAACATAGTTTGACCCTGTGACATTGGTGTTTTTTAATGATTATTTTGTTGCTCCCAGCTTTTTCTCCCATACCCTTCTGCCCCCACCACAATGATCAGGGCCGCAGCTGCAGTGCCCTCCATCTGGCCAGACAGGCACTTAAGTGGTGGCCTTTGCATCCAACAACAGGGCTGTTCCTTGGATGGCCAGCAGTTGGTGCACAAATGTCAGATGCACCCCCCCCCCCATCACACCTCACTAATGCACTTGTCTCCCAGCTGAACCTAGTGTGGCTGTCTGGGACTTGCACACAACTTGCATTCATCACTGGAGCAGCTCTGAAGTTGTGTTTCTTTGTGCCCCCCATGTAAACACTGAAGTTTGAGTGGTGGGAATCTTTCCTGAACCATCAGTTCTTGTCCCCAAAACGAAAGTGCATTTTCTTGATTGCACCACATTGTAACAAGTGGAGGCCCACTCAGCCAATCAGATTATTTATCTATTGTGCCTTTATCAGGCTACAGAGGCACATACTGTAGGTATGCAAATTAGCAATAAAAACATACGAGGCATGTTAATTAGCTTCTGACCTAATGTTCACCTAGTGAATGCTCTGTCAGAAGGTGAACTCAAAGCGAGTAAAGCTGATATCAAACTCTCAAGTCATTCAAACTCCTTGTTAATTCAGATGCACGGTTTATTCAAAACTGGATCCTGTTTCAGTGGGTTGAGGGATCCCTATCGCCCTGCCACGAAGGGCAGGCCATGGGGGCAGAAGGGAGAGAAGCAAGTCCTGTGGTTGGGGGATGGGGCTGGGAGATCCAGCAAGAATGTGGGATAACCGGGCAGGAGGGGATAAACAGGTCAACTAAAAAAAAAAAAAAGAAATGAGATCTACATAATGTATTAAAGACACAGTTCGCTTTAGCCATTTTTTTGATAGATTTTTTTATTGGCTATAATAGCATTAATGTGATGTTAGAGGGGTTGCCTTTGGGAATATAGGTCCTACAGGCAGAAAATAAAGACTTCAGCCTTTAGTCTTGATCCATATTTGGCCCCCCATACTCAAAGCAGATGCGCGGTGCATTTGGGAGATGCGCCATGCACAGGAGGAAATGCGCGACAGCGCAATACTGAGAAGACCAGAGTGCGCCGTACAAATAGGGATGTGCCGCCATGCACCAATAATGGATATGACGTAGATAATGGGGGCGTGTACATGAATACGCCACACAAGCACATATAAAACCAGACTGTGCTAATGGTGCATCGCGCAACATGTGTGCGCGATCAAGCAGAGTTAAGCTCAGTAAAGGCAGCCCTAAATTGACAAGCCACCCAGTGTCAGGCACAAGAACTGCGCTGGGAGAGGGGGAAACTGTGTGTGTGTGTGTGTGTGTGTGTGTGTGTGTGTGTGTGTGTGTGAGAGAGACAGGATTGAGAGAAAGAGAGGGAGAGGGACACACACACACACACCCACAGGCAACAGACCCATGGCACACCTTGTGTGTGGAATGGCTGCAGGCATGGCTGAGGTGGGGAGACTGCGGGAACACCAGGCAAGCCGACGTAGGGCCCGTAGGCGATATGTCCAGCTGAGACGGTACTGTACCCACATGACATACGAACAGCTGACAGACACGGAGAACGTGAGGTGGTACCATCCCAGAAGGGCACCTCTGAGACAGCTCTGGGGGCTGCACCATGTCGAGCTGCAGGTACCCACACATGGACACCATGCCACTGGGATGGAGTCAAAGGTCACTGCCGCCCTGTGCCTGCTCGCCATGGGTACCCGGCAGTGACAGTGAGGTGTACCACAACAGAAGGGCTGCCACTTGTTAAACTGCCATGTGGTGTGCAATGCCACAGGGTGAATTGCCTGTGTGTATGTCAACCACCCTGAGAGTGTACATGGTACCTACAGTTGGCTCCAGTCCAACCTGTGCCACCAGTTTGAGTCCAGGGACCTGACCAAGGACCAACTTATGGATGAGTGCAGCAAAACAGCAGCACAGATGTACAAAGGGTACAAAGGGTGCAGACCTAGGGGATCACCAGGGGGAGGTCATGTCAGACCAACCTCATTGAATTTTTTGACTGGGTGACTAGGGAGGAGGATCAGGGGAGGGCAGTGGACATGGCCTATCTGGACTTCAGCAAGGCCTTTGACACTGTGCCACATAGAAGACTATTGCACAAACTGGGGAATATGGGTGTGGGCAGGACAGTAGTGTGGTGGGTAGGTAACTGACTGGGCAGCAGGACACAGAGGTGGTGGTAAATGGCTGTCACTCCACAGAGGAAGAGTGACAAGTGGGGTACCACAGGGATCAGTGCTGGGACGGTCCTATTCAATATCTTCATCAGTGACATGCGTGGGACCGAGAAGGAAGAATTTCACTGTTGCTGATGACACAAAGCTCTGTAACAGAGAGACACACCAGAGGATGTAGACAGAATGAGAAGGACCTGCAGAAACTTGAAGAATGGTCAGGGGTTTGGCAGTTGAAATTCAATGCAAGGAAGTGCAAGATAATGCATATGAGGCACAAAACCCTGGCACAATATATCAGTTGGGGGTGAGGATATAGCATGCAGCAAGCAGAAAGGATCTTGGGGTTATCATCTCTGATGACCTCAAGGCAGAGAAACAGTGTGACAAGGCAGCAGGTAAAGCAAATAGGATGCTGGGATGCATAGGCAGGGGCATCACCAGCAGGAAAAGGGAGGTCATGATTCCACTATACAAGACACTAGTGAGGCCCCACCTGGAGTACACTGTACAGTTCTGGAGACCATACCTACGTAAGGACATAGACGGTAGAGAAGGTTCAGAGGAGGGCAACAAAGATGGTGCATGGATTGCATCACAAGTCCTATGAGGACAGGTTGAAGGAACTGAACATGTACTCCCTGGAGGAGAGGAGGGAGAGAGGGGATATAATAGAGACATACAAGTATCTTACAGGGAGGAACAGGGTGCAGGAATACACTATTTTGTAAGCGAAAAAGATGTTCCAGGACTAGAGGGCATGGGATGAAGTTGGAGGAAGGATGATTCAGAGAAACATGAGGAGAATTTCTTCACAGAGCGGGTGGTGGACAAGTGGAACACCCTGCCAGAGGAAGTGATGGGGGATGAAACAATCACGGGATTTAAGAATGCATGGGATAGACACAAGGGAATTCTGGAGGTCAGGGGTAAGAGGCAACAGACTTCTTGGAAAACATAAACTGAACTTACGAGCTCAAATGGGTAGACTGAGTGGGCCATAGGCCCTTATCTGCCGACACTGTCTATGTATCTATGTATGTACATGTGGCATAACAGGCTGACGGGCAGCAGGGCATGCAGACATGCAAGTGTGGAGGGGTGAGCAACATGGACAGTGTGACAGGCAACAGAGGGCTGGGGCACAGTGACAGCATAGAATGGGGCAGCTGGCCAAGGGACACCGGTGGACAGTAAATGCACAGGTATGGCATGCAGCACACACAGGTGGGGGTTCATCCCTAGTGAGGTTAGGTCACTTCCACCTACCAGGTGACATCACTGCTGCTGTGAGGACACAGCAACAGGCTACTGCCCTGCCAGCAGGGCTTGGAGCAGTAAATGGCAGCCACAGAGCATACAACCTACATACAACAGAGCAACCCTTGCAGGGTTCCTCACATCCTGAAGGGATCTCCAGGGACATGACTCTTCCCCCTTCCCCACCTCACCCCTCCCTCTCCTTTTCCCCTTTTCTTTCACATGAGCACTTGTTTACTTATTAACCCGGCACTAATTATTGTCCACTCTACTTATTATGCACAACACTGTTGTAACACTGTTTGTAACACATGGTTTACAACTCAATGTTAATGTTGATCTTGTAACTTGAATATTTAATGTCTCATTCCTATTGTACCCCTTCCACCCCCACCCGGTCACACCAGGAGAAGAGTGACTCGTTCTCTGTGTGCCTCCCTGGTGAAACATTTCAATAAATAGAGTGACAGACACAAACAATGGGAGAAAGGCATACCTTTCAGGCTGCAGTTCCTGGTGTACACCACATCGTCCCGGTGGTGCAGCCCCAATCATCTGCTCCTCCACATGCAAATGAGGTGAATACCTTCAGGTAATGAGATGCAAATATCCAAGATGGGCACCAACTGTGTAATGAGCCCACTTGCATATATTGGCTGAATACTGCAGTGATCTGCACTGCTCAACCCATGGCCAGTCGCACATTGCATCTTGCCCTGTTGCTCTGCACATGTTGCTTTGCACGATTGTGCTTCCACTGTATTTTCAGCTGTGTTTGTGTCCATGCAACACTGCTGAATGTTGCATTGTTTTTCTGCTATGCAATGACTTGTGCCGTGCATCTCATTGTGTGTCGCACATGTTTGGTTCTGAAAATGTCCCCCCTGCTTCCTGCAGTGCCACTATTCCCTTGTGCAACCTCCCCAACATCACATTATCTCTATATTGTAAGCACTAGTGCTGAATCTTTAAGAAGTAAATGCTCTTTTCTGGTACCTTATTGACGATGCGACTTGTATTGTGCCTGCCTTCTTAATCTCCGATTATTTTTTTGGTAGAGTAGTATCCTTTAAGCTGGCCCAGTGGAAAGATTCACTGCTGCAATGCCGCCAACCTGGGTTCGGGAGCGGACTCGGATGTCGGAAGACCAGCTGGGGGAAGGAAGACTTGAGCATCCAGTGACTGCTCGCCTTCTCTCGGGGGGAGGGTGGGGTTGAGACCAGTGCCTGCTGATTCCTGGTGGAATCTGGGAGAACAGCAGTGCATCAGGGTCCCACTGCCTGGGGGGGGTATGACTGACTTCAGCGTCTGCCTTGATGTCCTGCACGACACCCTACTGCGGGAGAAAAATGAGGAAAATGGCGCACTGGCCGGTTGGATGACAGCCTCCTGATCTCTCATCACCAGAGCTCCTGGACTATTAATAGCCACCCCAGCAGCACCCAGGACAACTGGCAGGCTTGAAAAGCGAATTCCCTTCGCGGGAAGGGGAACCACCCAATGAAGGGATACATTCGGGTACCCTGGGTAGCTGCAGTGTGGGGCGTTGGGTGGAACGGAGTAGCCCAAGACAAGCATAAGTCCTTAAGAGACCCGAAGGAGTTACTGGCCAGTGTGTGGCTGGGGAAGCATAAAAAATAAAAAAAAAATAAAAAGTGGTATCCTGTATCTGGGTACTTTAATTCCCCATTTGCAATTTTTATTGCTGCATAGTTAAGATTTTTGAGTTTTTCTTAAACATGCATATGACTGCTCTATGAGTATTCTGTGTTTGTTTATCCTGTGATTCCTCAGGTGCACTCCCTGGAAGCAGCAAATCACAAGCTGGAAGAACAGATCCAGGAGTACTATGAGAAGCAAAGCCCAGTCGTTCATAAAGACATGAGTGGCTACTTTGCTACCATCAGTGGGCTGAGAGAGCAGGTGAGGCACTTGACTGATTAATACTTTCTTATTTTACACTTTATTAGTTATAGGGGAGGGTGATGATGATGCCATTTCAGTGAAAAGGGCTTTAGAGAAACCATATACTCCAACAGCACTTTTAGAAGTCCAAACATTTAATTCTGTAACTTTGATACAAAAAAGATTGCCACTCAGAGGGATTGAGTTACATGCACTAAATGTGGATACAGCTATAGACCTGTATGGGCCGTATCCCGGGTGCTTAAGGAAATGGGGTAGGTCCTAGCTGAACCACTCGCTCAGTAATTCAATAGCTCACTGAGACAGGGATAGTACCCAGGGATGGGAGGACAGCAAATGTAGGCTTCCGGCACAAGAGTGGGAGCTGGGATGATGGGAACTACAGACCTGTTAGGCTAATGTCTGTTATACGTAAACCACTAGAGATCATTTAGAGGCTAGTATGCTACCTGCAGGCAAATGGTCTGCAGGGTAAAAGACTGCATGGATTCACGAGGTTGGTGGGGGGATGGGGGTCATGTGTGGCAAACTTTTTTTTTTGTAAACAGCATTTTGTTGAGGATTCTGAGTCAGGCATGGTAAACAGACATTTCGCATTAGAAATTCTAGAGCCCCCCCCAGCATGTCACCCACAATGTAATTCCTGAAAACAGGAAATACACTGTATGTAATTGCTACTGGTTGTACAAACCACAACCGTAGGTATGGCTATTCACTACTGGAGAATAGAGGTGGACAAGACAGAGCAGGTTTGAGCTTGGGCTTGACCTTCATAAGCAATTCAGAGTCAAGGTCACGCCAAGCCAGTTATGATCAAAGTAAGCTATTTTGTCAGCCTGAGCAGTTAGTATAGTGTCTGAAGCTTTTGACTCCCATGTAGAGAACAGCCTGCAGTAGTTAGGGCTCGACTTGTGTTTTTCTTGTAGAGTCAAGCCAGACCCCTGGTTCGGCTCTGGCTTGGGTCTCGGTGAAAAATTCCTGGCCTGCCCACCTCTGCTAGAGAATACTTCCTATTGGGTATCATGGGCTTGAATGTCTTTAACAACAGTGAACGTGTCTAGCCATCTTAAATGGGCACAGGCTAAGTGGCCAGTGGCTATTAGTTACTGCATCACCCATAAGAGTCATATATGATGTAACCCCCTACAAATGGGCGTTCCCGACAGTCTTCCTTGGGCTTGCCTAAATGCCCACTGCCAGCTGGTATCCTGTGTCTTAGCACTTTAAAAGTGTTTGAGTGAGAGTGCCTTACTGCCTCTGTGCTCTGTCTCTTTAACAGCTGCCAATAACGTGGTGCTTATTTAATCTGGGAGGGGGCTGAGTTTTTTTATGCTCGAGTTCCGCCCGGGCTGTCAGATAATCGCTCCATTCTGCCACCGCTATTTGCGCAGAGGGAGCTCTGTTAGAAGCTGTACTTATTTGCTGATTATCTATTAGCATAGTAATGATATTGTAGTTTGTCTAACCTGCCTTCTTTGCAGCATGAACTTTCTGTATTGCACCACCATTTTGGTTTTGAACTGCCAGTCAGCACCAATCAGTACCTTTGGGGACTCTAAAATGGAGCCTGTCCCCAGGGGTCTTGCGGGAGAATTTCTGTAGAAATTGTAGTTTTTACATTTTGGTGCCAAAACAGACCTGGAGGGGGAGCCCTCTTTGACAGAGAGATGGATCAACCAACCAGAACCTCTTAGACCGAAGGGGAAATTCCCAAGCTGCCTGCTGCAGTGAGTCAGTCTGGAGTTAGAATTTGCAGAGTAAACAGCTTGAGTGATTCAAGCAGCAGCTCCTGCGTAGTTCGCGTGGGAGATTGGTGGAAAGGCTGTGTCTGGCCTGTCTGCCTGCACTCCCTTGAGAGGGAATCTTTTGAAAGGCTTAGTACTTCGGACTGTATCTGAATTCAGTGAGAGAAAAGCCACTGAAGTGTGACCAAGCTTAAACCTGAAGAAGACCAAAGATTTGTTGTACGCGATCGGCCTGTCAGGACATCCATTCACCATAGAACTCCCAGTTTTGCTCAGACACTGATATTGCTGCCGGACTGCTATCCACTTTGTGGTATGATGATTGCTTTACTATAAATTTGCTGTGTGCTGTTAGTGGGTCGCAATTTGGTTCCCCACTGTTTAATTGTGCCACGCTTGCTTGAAGCTGCATCCAGCCTTCCTAGACTGATTTCCAATCTGTTTTACCTGGCCTGGGCCCTGCCACGCTGGCCCAACCAGCTACTTCAGGTGCAGAGAACACCATCGACAAGAGACTCGCCCGGGGATCAGCCCCCTGCTCAACATCTCGAACAGGAACAACACCTCGGTAATTCGTGTGGGCCTTGCTTCTCCTGGCATACCAAATGTTAACCTGCAGTCTCCATCTCATCCCTCCTGTGTCTTGCATTGAGTAGTGTGAGTAACAATCAGGGTACCTCCCTGCAACAGCCAAATCTCAAGTGTTGTCATCTGATTGCATTGTTGTTTTTCCTTTCACGAGCTGAGCCTTCAGGCTCTGGATTGCAAACTGTGTGTGGTTGTGCATGCTTTTTCTTTTCATCACAGGGCTCCAACCACCTATGATGCCGGCCTACCTTGGGCAATGTTCCAGGGTAGCCCACCTTACTTCCAACTGGGTACTCAGAGCATGTGACTGTGCAGGGACTAAAAGTGTGTGCATAATTGCCTGACTAGATCAGTTTTCAAATCAATCAACCTGACTATGCCCCTACTTTGTTCAATTCCCCAGAATAAATCAGATCTAGCTCTTTTTGCATTTAATTTGACTGTGGTTCCAATTTGTACCAAAAGCACTGTACTGTTATTTGCGGTGCCTAACCTTGTTTTGCAGGGGGTCTCCAGGGTCGAACTGGTGGAACCAGCCCTGGTGGTAAGTGCAAGCAGTGTGGGGAATTGTATGCTGAATAGGGGCTACTATGAAAGTATTTGTTGCATATTGTCTAGTCCACTAGAGGGGAAAGAGGGGGGTTACAGTGTCCTGGAGGGCTTTACCCAGGTTAGCCTTGTTACTAACAACCCTGTCCTCTGGGTGGAGGCACCCATTTCAGTACCCAGACCCCTTAACCTGCAACTAGCCAAGCAGGCAGGGGTTACAGATGTCTGTACCAAGTCCCAAGTAAATGCAAACATAACATTTACAAACCCCCAACACAACAAAGGACAGATGGTTGTAGGATATTTACTCTTTTTTTATAGAGAAAGTACAGTTACATAAGAACTTACCGTAAGAGTAGATCTTCGAGAGCAGCTCTTGCAGCAGATGCTACCATTAGGACTGAAGCCGTCAGGCATCAGGACCACCACAGAAAACCTGTAGCTAGCAGTCTGAGGCAGGGGACCGCCCCCAACGTTGGCTCTGCCCGACATCAGATGTGGTATAAAGGGGGGTGGTCCCCTGGCGCCACCTCAGTTCTCCCGCTGGAGACCTAGCTAGAAACAACTTGGAGAACTGAGCAGGAATTCCCCACCATGGTCTGGTGATATAAATACCCCAAAAAGTACTAACCTGGTGGATGGAGGGTGGGAAAGCCACCTGCTGCAAGAACTCCTCTCGAAGATCTACTGTCACAGTAAGTTCTTACGTAACTGTACTATCTGTCTTCGATGGTGAAGCTCTTGCAGTAGGTAATACCATTAAGACTGAGTCCCAAGCAGTACCCAAGGATAGGCCCAGGTCTGATGGGGTGGTGGGACATATGCTGAAAACAGTTACTGATAAGTACCTATGAGAGAAGACCCTGCAGGACTGCTAGTCCAAAACCTTTTCTTCTTCTGGATGCAGTGTCCAGGCTGTAGTACCTGATAAAGGTGTGGACTGAACTTCACGTGGCAGAAGCACAAATGTTGGCTGAAGAGACATTCTTGAGTGCTGCAAAGGAAGAGGCCACCACCCTGGTGGAGTGGCCCCTGATAGCACCTGGAAGAGGTCTGTTATGGTGTTGATAACAGAACGAGATGCATTGTACCAGCCAAGGGGCTAGTGTCTGCTTAGAAACAGGAGCTCCCCACATTAGTGAATGACATGAACAACTGGTCCGACTGTCTAGAGGAATAGGTTCTGTGAAGGTAATACCTCAAAATATGGTGAACGTCCAAGGTGTGCAACAGTGCTTCACCTTGGTTAGCAAACTCTGGCTAATAAACCAAAAGGTTGATGTCCTGGTTAAGGGTCAGCACAGACACCACCTTCGGCATAAATTTAGGGTTCATGCACAGATTCACTCTAACTCTATGAAAAACTATGTAAGGTTCCTTACACATCAGAGCCTGGAGCTCGGAAACCTTTCCAGCAGAGGTAATGGCTGCCAAAAGGAGGGCCTTCCATGAGAGGAACCACAGCTGTCATGTGTCTGCTGGCTCAAAGTAAGGAAAGGTGAGTTTCTTCAGGATGAAAAGAAGGCCCCAAGGAGGAATGATGTCCCTCTTGGGAAGTCTGACATGTAAGACCCCTTGAAGGAAGGTTTTGCAGGCATTAACCTGTGCCAGAGTTATTTCTCCGATGGAGTCATGATACCCGGAGACCGCACACATGTGCACCTTGATTGATGAATAGCTCAAACCTAAGTCCAGAAGATGATGGAGATACTCTAGCACATGCCTGGTCAGACAACCCAAGGGGTTTATGGCTTGGGCCATAGCCCACAGACAGAAGCATTTCCATTTCAGAGCATACATGATTACACAATGGGGGGAGGTAGTAACAACAACAAAAATGGAAAGAGACCTGGGGGTAATCATATCTGATTACTTTAAGGTTAGCAAGTGTAACCCCCCTGTTACCCGGGGTTACAAGAATCCCAGTAACACCTAATGGTAGGCAGGGAAGGCAACTTATGAAACTCCAGTTAAATGGATTTCACACTCTCACTCTGTTCTCAGTCTCAGCTGAGACTGAGGGATGACATCACCATAGAACTATCGCAGCTGCATGAGCCACATTGGAATCTGCAGAAGGGAGTTAGATTAGAATGTTGGGAGTTTTGAACAGTCAGTGTTCAGTCTGTAGTTGGAGATTGTTGTGAGAGGAGCACAGCAGTTTTGTGCACAGGCTCCTGGAGCCTCAGCTCTGAAATAGAGCTACATTTTAGGGAAAGGTGTGTGTTTCCACCTAAATAGGGACACAGTAAGCTGTTCTTTAAAGTGGTGGAGACTGCTAATACGGGTCTCTGTGCCCCATCCCTCAGGGGATGGGGCAGGAAGGGTTTGCCTGCTATTTCAGGGGCAACCCCCTGGCTACTGCTAGAGAAGAAGCTGCCTTATTTTTCCCATGTGTGTGGGGTACAAGAAGATTTCGAGATTCTCCTGTGGGGCACTTGCAACTGAAGGGTGAGTTCTGCTCTTGCTAAAGGGCCCATGTTTCATCCTGAACTGTGTTAAAGTGGGGATTGAACTGCTGAAGTAGTGGGAGGCCTAGAGTAATAGGCTTAGCCAAAAGTAAAAGTATGTTCAAGTCCAGCACAAGGGAAAGTCAAGACATGTAGAGAAGATGTGATATATGTCTACCCTGTAATCTACATTGCCAAGCTTTCAAAAGAATTCTTTAGTGTCCAGAGAAATGGCCGGGTATGGATTGTGGGAGCTGGAGGTGGGAGACCCCCCATCTTTAGTAACCAGATCCACCTCTATGGATTTGCTCTGTGGATTTCTACTTTGCCTCATGCACTTGGCCAGTGATGAGGGAAGTACCCAGATGTGGGATTGGAAGAAAATTTCCCTTTAGGAGTCGAAGGCTCTAAGGTGGTTTGGGAAGCCACCAACAGGAAAACTGGTTCATTCCCATATGGACAGCGATCAAGTGGCCGGCGGGGGAGCTGTGCCCTGGGAAAAATCCAAGTAGTGTAAAAGTCGCGCTGTGTACCCAAAGCTGCATGCAAGTCCGGGCTGTGTGCCTGGTGGCTTCAGAGCCTGAGGGCTGGAATAGTGAAGAAGTGTTCTGTGTCTCTAACCTGCATTACCAGGAATGTAGCCCCATGGGGGTCCGTCTATGCTTTGTTTGTTCAGTTTGGATGTGAATAAAAGCCACACTTTAGAATCCCATTCCTGGTTTTGGACATTACAGTTATTGCTTCCTGTGTTTGGATTTACTTGGGTGCCCCTGTGCAGAGTAGCCAAACCTAGGCCCCCTGTGCCGAGTAACCTAGTCCTCCCTGAACTCAGTCCCCACCAGGTACTGCTGTCCGTTTCAACAGCATGCTACCTGTTTTTTTACAAAAAGGCAGGGGTGAGGGCCTTACACAAGGAATGTGAGAAGGCAGTTAGGTGGGCTGGGGGGATACTGGGAGGTATAGGGAAAGGCATCATCATCAGAAAACAGGAACTTGTTATTCCTCTGTACAGACAGTTGGTGAGACCCCATCTGGACTACTGTGTCCATTTCTAGAGACCCCATCTCCGCAAGGACATAGACAGGATAGAGGCAGTCCAGAGGAGGGCAACTGAAATGGTGCAGGGTCTGCAAGAGAAGCCATTTGAGCAGAGACTAAAGGAGCTTAATATGTATACCCTTGAGGAAAGGAGGGAGAGGGGGACATGATAGAAACTTTTAGGTACCTCAGTGGACTCAACAAAGTCCAAGAGGGTAGAATCTTTCAGAAAAAGATGTGCAAGAACAAGGGGACACAATTTAAAGATGGGGGGGATGGCTCAGGGGTAATGTGAGGAAGTATATTTTTCACAGAGAGGGTGGTGGACGCAAGGAACAGCCTTCCTGAGGAGGTCATGGGGTCTAAAACTGTGGGAGAATTCAAGAATGCATGGGACAGACATAAGGCAATTTTTATGGGGGGGTAGGAAGAAATAGGCTGTTGGTTAAACAGGATCTGCAGCTTATCCTGTCAGTAGGGAAATGGGCAGACTAGGTGGGCCAAGCGGTCCTTATCTGCCATCCATGTCTATGTTTCTGTGTTTTACGTGGCCTTGGTGGAAGGCTTCCTTGCTGCAACCAGAATTTCAGCCACCCTGCTTGACACTCCTAGTCTTGCTTCTGCTAGGACTGCAGGAGCCACGCATGCAGGTGAAGAGATTGAACAGCAGGATGGACGAGAGTCCCCTGTTCTTGTGAGAGCAAGTGGTTGGAGAGTGGCAACTGAACTGGAGGCTCTGAGACAGTTGCTGGAGCAACGGATACCAGATCAGCTGAGGCCACAGAGGGGCCACCAGAATCATTCTGGCTCCCTCTGACTGCAATTTGAGCAGCACTCTCTGAATGAGGGGAAAAGGCAGGAAGGTGCACAGAAACTTCCCTGTCCAAGAGAAGGACAATGCGTCTCACCAGAAAACACCAGGCCCTGGAATGAGCGAGCAAAAATTGTGCAGTTTGGAGTTGCATGGGGATGCGAAGAGGTCCAACTCTGGATGGCCCCAGTGATCGAACAGGTCGTCTGTGACACCTTGGAGCAGTTCCCTCTCATGATTCAGAGAGGTAGTGGCTGAGACTGTTGGCGAGAACGTTCTGAACCCCGGGCAGATGGACTGTGATGAGGTCCAATCGTGTGTTACACTGCCCAGTCCCGCACTCTCATGGCCTCCCTGCAAAGGGGTTATGAGTGAGTTCCCCCTTGTTTGTTGATGTAGAAGACTACTGGTGTGTTGTCTGTCTGCACCAGGAGAGGACCTGGTGAGAGATGGTCTCTGAATGCAATTAGTGCATTCAACACAGCTCTTATTTCCAGAACATTAATATGTAGAGAGCTCTCTGTGACAGACCAAGACCCCGGGTCCTGTGAGCCCCTAAATGAGCCCACCAACCTGACAGAGAAGCATCTGTGGTTAAAGTCTGAAGAGGAGAGGGTCTCCGGAAAGGAACTCCTCCCGCTAGACTGTCGTGGCGGAGCCACCATTCGAGAGAACGATGTACCGCCTGAGAGATCCAGATCGTCCACTGATTGGTCCCACTGAACCCTGAGGTGCCATTGTAGAGTTCTCATATGGAGTCTGGTTAAGAGTACCATGGCTATGGCCACTGCCATGTGTCCCAGAAGCTGCAGGACCACCAGAGCAGGGGAGAAGGGGGTTCTTTGAAGCCCGCTGGCCAGAACCCGAAGACGGTCTGCCCTGTCTGATGGCAGAAAAACTCTCCCCTGTCCGGTGTCCAGGGTAGCCCTGATGAACTGCAGCCTTCGGTCAGGGGTGTGACTTCAGTCAATTTACTGTAATCCCCAGGGAAGAAAATAGATCCTGCGTCTCTCTTAGGGTGATTAGAAGCTGCTCCTCTGACCAAGTGGAAAGGAGTCAATCGTCCAGGTAAGGGTAGACGAAGAGGCCTCTCCTGCGGAGGGCCACCGGTACCATCGCTAGGCATTTGGTGAAGACCCTGGGGGCTGAGGAAAGGCCAAAAGGCAGAACCCGGAATTTGTAGTGGACATCTCTGAAGCTGAATCGCAGAAACTTTCTGTGGGACTTCAGGACCTTGATATGCATGTAGGCATCCTGCATATCTAGGGAGCACAGCCAGTCCCCTTGCTGAAGCAGGGGGAAGAGGCCTGCTAGAGTGACCATCTGAAACCTCAGGTATTTTACTGAGAGGTTGAGCTGGCTCAGGTCTAAAATTAGATGAAGGTCTCCTGTTTTCTTTGGAACCAGGAAGAATCGGGAGTAGTAACTTTTCCCTTTCTGTGCCTCTGGGACCTTTTTGTATAGCTCTTTCTCTAGGAGCTGACAACTCTCGGCTTCTCGGAGAAAGCTGTGATCCAGTGGACAATGTGATGGTGGGGGATGGGTTGTCCGGCAGGATAGAGATGAACTCTATCATATACCCTTTCCGAATGGTATCCAGAACCCATTGGTCTGCAGTGATACTGGACCATTCGAGCGGGTAAATCGCAAACCGACCTCCTACCTTCTCTCTCTGCCTGTCCGCTAGGGGAGGAGGGTGGCAGAGGGAGTCAGGCTGAGGGGGTGGTGGGGACCTGGGCCGTAAGAGTTTTGGGCTGCTTGGGGCCCTGGGAACCTTGAGGGGCAGGGTGACCACACCTCTTGAATCTCTTGCCGTGGGACTGCTTGCTCCCCTGAGCCTGCCCTTGACCTGTACGAAAAGGGTGCCGGTGGGGTTCCTGAGGCTGGATTTTTGTACATGCAGTGTACATCAGCCACCGCTTTCCCTGACTCCTGTAGTTGTTTTACCATTTGCTCGACTTCAGGGACGAACAAAACGGGACCCTGAAAAGGGGAATCCAGGATGGACTCTTGCAAGTCCAGCTGGAAGCCCATGAGCCTGAGCCAAGACTGCCATCTCATATAGATTCCTGAGATGACTGCCCTGGAAGCCATGTCTATGGCATTGTACGAGCACCAGAGAGCATGTTTGTCCACATCCAGACCCCACTAGGCATACGCTAGAATTTCTTGTTTGGAATCGGAGTCAGGCATAGCCTCAACGAGGTCCATTGTCTTGCTCCACAGTGACTGTTGATATGTGATCATGTGGGCCATGAAGTTCAATGACCTGATAGCCCCAGTGGCTGAGAAGAAGACTTTACGACCTCAGGCATCAAACTTTTTGGAGACGGGATCGGGAGGTTGGGAACTCAAATGTTTTGGTTAAGACCCCCTGCCGTGGGCAGCTGTGAGGACCAATGAATTGGCGTTTGGTTGTTCTGCCAGGAAGAGATCAGACTTGGGGGGCTTATAGAGCCTGTCCACCTTCCTAGGGACTGCCGGGATGGAGGATGGGGTCCTCCAGGTCAGGCGTGTTACATTCTGAAATGGTTCCACAAATGCTGGGATCACTAAGGGTTTAGGTTCCTTCTTCCCGAGGAACTTGGCCAGGCGTTTACGCTGTGGGTCCAAATACTGTGTCCCACTCATATGGACTTGATGTGCTGCATGATGTCCAAGAAGGAGGAATCATCCAGAGGGGACCTAGGGGAATCTTTAGGTTCTGGGGAGGGGGGGAAGGAATTCCCCATCTGAAAAGTCTGAATCCACGCCACCCTCATCCGAGGAGGACATGACAGGGGGAGGAAAGATGTGGAGATGAAAGTCATTTCCTTCCCTTCCCCTTGGGATGTGGACTTTGGTGCTCAACCTGGTTTCCTTGAGGTTCTGGGGGTGTGGGGGACCCATGAGTGGCAGTGGAGGGACCGTGTCTGGGGGTCTGTACTGGAGGTCTCCCTTTCACAGTATTGCACCAAGTGGTGAACAGACTACCAATGTCTGCTACCGGGACGACTGCAGGGGCCGGCGTCGGGTCTGAGGGACCGAGCATCAGTTCCTTAGGAGCCGGCATCTGGGGTTCTGGCCCGAAACGCATCGGGTCCAGGACCCTGGTGCCAGTAGGCCATCAACCAGTATTGCTCTCATCTGGAGGGGCATCTGGTGTGGCCTTATCAGGCGTCTGGTCCCTCGGAGGATGGGCAGACGGCTGGTCCTCATCTGGCGACCGCCCCATATCTGGCGTTGGGGAACAGGTCAATGGGGTAGGCAACCAGCTAGGCTAGCACGGGTCTGGAGGATGGCACACCTTAGTCTGAGGGGGAGGCGTCCGAGTCCGGGCATCCTCCTGCCTACCAGAGGGTTCTTCTTCCCTTTTGCATTTTTCTGAAGAACTGGGCTTGTCCGAAGCCCTGGGCAGGCTTTTCTGGGTCGATCCTGAGGTTTTAAGAGGTCAATGAGCCAGGGAAGAGTGATGGTGCCCCAACAAGGCCGACTCCTGGTGTTTTCCCTGGGAAGAGGTGGGACTGGACTTAGTTATTAGGGAGGATTTGGATGGCTGGGCCAGAACCGAACCGGATCTCTTACCAGAGGACAATGAAAACGGCGCCTGCTTTGCTGGTGACCTGAGATGGGATTCAGACCTGGCCTGATCCTTTTCACTGTAGTGATACTTCCCTCCTTATGACCTGGCCTTGTCTTGCTGCATGGCTGCAAGTTTCTTCTCTAGGAAGAAGGTCTTGAGAGCTTGGGCCCTTCTGGCATGAGTTTTCTGGTTGAATTTTTGGCAATGTGTGCAGGTGTCAGGCTGGTGTTCTAGGCCTAGGCAGAGGAGGCAGGCTGTGTGGCCATCTTTGGCCAGGATCTGCTTCCCGCACGCACACTTTGTCTTTCACTGCAGTGGTGATGGCGACGACATAAACAAGCCATTTATGTAACGGATTTCTAAAGAATAACGACTGATCTAATGTTCGATGGCCGTCAGCTGCTAAGAGAGGTGTCCATGGAGCTGAACTATGTGGGTCAATGGCAGGAAAAGAACTGCGGTGGCACCAGGGGACCCCATCCCCTTCACACCACGTCTGATGTCAGGCAGAGTCGACCTCAGGGGCGGTCCCCTGCCTCAGACTGCTAGCTACAAGTTTCCCATGGGGTCCTGATGCCTGACAGCTTCAGTACTGATGGTATTACCTGCTGCAAGAGCTCCACCCTCGAAGACAGATCGATCTGATACTTGGGGGTCTATCTAGGGGGCATGCTCTAAACAACTGTGTGGCAGGTTCTGCAACCTGTTCCCCACCCTCATCCATATTATTGGGGTTGGCAAAGTAGGCAAGGGACAGATGCTGAACATACTATATCTTGACATCAGTATGGCCTTTGGCTGCATTTCACATGGATGATTGGTAAAGGAGATGCAAAAGTCTGGGGTGGGGGGCAAAGTCACTAGATGCATGGGAATTTGGGTAAGTGGCAGAACCCAAAGAACTGTAATTAATGAGGAGTTCTCGGAAATAAGAGGGGTCACTATCGTGTCACAGGTATTGGTATTGAGACAGGTCCTCTTCAAAATCTTTATCTGTGACACAAGGGTAGGGGAACAGGCAAGATATGCCTCTTCACAGATGATACTAAGATCTGTGACTGGAAGGAGAGTGATAAGGGTGTAGGAATAATAAAAGAGGACCTGGGTAGATTCGAGAAGAGATGAGAAATGTGGCAGTTAAAATGTAATGCCAAAAAGTGCAAGGTGCTGCACATACAGAGGAAAAGAAATCTGAACAATGAATACAGAATTGGGAGGTACTAGTGGAAAGCGCTGCTGAAGGAAAAGACTTGGCAGTACTAATTTCAAACAAGACAGTACTGTACTGTGGCAGGAAGGGAAAATAAGTTGTTAGGGTGCAGCTTCAAAAAAAGGATTTTAGGGAACAATGAACTTGGAAAAGATCTGTTGACAAATGTACCACGTTACCTCCAAATTTGTAAAACCCTTACAGGAATACAAGTTCGCAGCATGCATGCCACTTGCTTAACAAGCATGCGGCATGCATGCTGTACACATGCTGTGCACTTGTATTTCTGTAAGGGTATACATGAAAATAAGTAAACAAACTGAATCATCCTTTGAAAGTCCATCCTCCTAATGGGGCCGGACTTTGTATGCGATGACATGAAGAAAGCGAGACTACTCCAGGTCAAATGCTAGATTCCTGTGGTGCAGTGTTTGTACTAAATTCAATGTTTCCCGTTTGTGGATTTCTTCAAACTAATCAATTTGATTATCCATAATCGAGAATAGTGTTTGTAGCTCAGAAGCATCTGTCTCTATAGAAATTCTTTCCCTGTTGCAGATTTCTACTGCTTCCTTGGAAAACACCAGGCTGATTTTGCAGATCGACAATGCCAAACTGGCTGCTGATGACTTCAGAGTTAAGTAAGTACTCATTTGGACGAAAGAAATGACAAGAATAGAGCTGACAACTGCCTACTTTGGCATCTGATGGAAGAACATTTGTCAGAGCTCATTATTCCCCACTGGTTTCATTCACTGTATCCCTTTAAACATAGTGAAGTCCACACAAGTACTTTCTGACTCTCCCTTCTGTATTATCAGCACTGCTTTGCACAACCACTGTTAGGACCTCAGTATGATGGCTAAAACAGAATAGGAAAATGGAATCCTTGTTCACCACGGTATTATTTTCCATGAATTCTGCTTTGTCTGGACTCTGCCACTGAAAGGGAGGAGCTGTTTTGGCTTACCACTAGGTCTAGGCATTTCCCCCCCTCTGAGATTTCCTTCCCCCTCCTACCCTATAGGTACTGCCTGTAGTGCTTGTGCTCCCCAGTCTACATTTTGAACCATTTAATTTTCTCGGGCACCAGCCTTTATGAACCTTTGTGGGTGTTGGTGTTCACTTCCAGTAGACAGTACTTCTATGGTGAAGTTTACTAGTAATCCATTTTTGCAGGTCGCCCTCAAAACATTGAGGGTGCTTATGTCAATGTTGTGGGTGCTTGTGCACCCCAGCACCCATGGAGTTGGCATTGACACTCACCACTATTGTTACTAAGAAGGCCTGGTATATTTTTGTTAATTTATGTACATAGATACACAGACGTTGTTGTCAGACAGGGGCCTTTGCCCCCACCTAGTCTGCCTATGAATGCAAGTAACTGTGCATCTTCAAGCTTCCCTGGAATATGCCATCCTTAATATTCTGTACATACTTGTATTTTTCCGTGTATTTAGTCACACTTTGAGTATTTTTTTTCCTGCATTACTCTGTACTCTTTATTTTCAATTTACTGGTTTGCACTCCTTTCTGTGCCCCCCCCCCCAGGTCACGGGTAGAAATTAGTCTTTGCGCCCTGTGCCTTTCCCAGTTACCAATTTCTAAATGAAACACATCAATAAATAAATTAATTGGGACTCACTGAGTGGACAATTTCAGTGACTAGCTATATTTATTGGAGAGGATAAAGCCCTACTGTTACAACTATTCTATAGGTAATGCAACAATCGGTAACACCACCTATACTGTAACTATAGGTAATGATACTGATCACTGGTGAGACCCCATCTGGAATGCTTTGCCAAGTTCTGGAGTTTTCACCTGAGGAAAGACAGAGACAGGCCAGAGACGGTATGGCACACAGTAACCAAAATGATGCCAGGCCAACAGGGCAGATCTTATGAGGATTGGCTCAGGGCACTGAATGTGTACTCGCTGGAGGTTGGAAGGGAGTGGGGAACATGATAGAGACATTCAAGTTCCTGAAAGGAATAAACAAGGTAAACTGTGAGGAACTGTTTAGCAGGAATGGTGGGTTAGAAACAGGGCGGCAAGAATGTAAGCTGTTGGGGGGGGGTCAGGAGGGATGCAAGGAAGTTTTAATGTACAGAGGGAGTGGTTGAGTCGTGGAACAGCCCACTGGCAGAGGTTTGAAGTGCAGAAAACATTAATGGGTTCAGTCATGGCTGAGACAAAGTAAAGGGTTAATAGTTGCAGTTGGCCTGTTGGTGCAGTGGTAGGGCTACAACCCGTTGCTGATGGCACAAGTAAAGGTCATCGGGGGCTGGCCGGGGGAAGAGAGAAGGACTGAGTGCCCCAGAGGATGCTCTACTCACCGGGGAAGGAGGGCAGCCAACTCCACTGCTATACTGCCACCTGGGTGTCCACAGGTGGCAGTGCATCTGGAGTGGCTCATGGAAGGGAGGACAGCCAGCTCCACTGCTATACTGCCACCTGCGTGTCCACAGGTGGCAGTGCATCTGGAGTGACTCGTGGAAGGGAGGACAGCCAGCTCCACTGCTATACTGCCACCTGGGTGTCCACAGGTGGAAGTGCATCTGGAGTGGCACGTGGAAAGGAGGACAGCCAGCTCCGCTGCTATACTGCCACCTGGATGTCCACAGGTAGAAGTGCATCTGGAGTGGCTCATGGAAGGGAGGACAGCCAGCTCCACTGCTATACTGCCACGTGGGTGTTCACAGGTGGCAGTGCAACTGGAGAAGTTAGTGGATGTTAGGATGTTGGCCGGTGCCACGCTTGCATGTGTGCGTGCATGCTTGCATACCATTGCCACTGATGCCCTGAGGTGTAATGGGAGAAAAAGCGGATAAACAAAACCGGTTAGATGCATACCTCTCAACTGTCCCTGATTTTGCCTCAAAATTTTACTCTGTCCCTCCTAAAATTTGTGTTTCCGTAGCTAAACAGTGGAAATTGTAAGCACAAAATAATATCAAGCATTAAAGTTACAGACTTGTTCTTCTTTAGAAAATGCATTTTGCACTAAGCCCCATATTCTACCAGCTTTGTGGGCGGCTAGCTCTAATTTTGAAGATGTGTCCCTTATTTTGGTCCTTTGTCCCTGATTTTTTTTAAGCCTTGTCCCTGATTTGTGAGGCAGGAGGTTGAGAGGTATGGTTAGATGATGCCGGCCACTCGCAGACCCCACACCTTGCTACCCAGGCACCGCCTCCCACAACTGGATCCATTCTTGCTGCCCCCCACCTATGGAACCTACTACCTCAGGATCTAAGAGATGTCTCCACTCATGTGACTTTTAAGAGCAAACTCAGGACTTTCCTCACTACTATGGACAAATGTGTTTGCTTTGACCCTACCTGATCCGCTGCATTTGTACTGTTTCCTCATTGCTAGCACTTTGCCTGTCCAAATGGGTGTTCTATACTGTGCCTTGTAATTAATGTTTTATTTTGTGCCTTGTAATTAATGTTGCCTTAACCTGTTTCTTTATAAGCCTAATGTTAGCTGTTGACAATTGTAAGTCGATATTCTACTCCATGACATTCTTATCTTCACTTCACAGCCTCTCCTCCTTAACCCCACTGCTGCTCTCTTCCCCCTTCTTCTGTTATATCCTCTTCCCCTTTTGCCACTCCCACCAAACTCACCTTTACCTGTTCCTACCTCATCCATGCCTCTCCTTAGTCCCACCCTCCTGGCTGTGCTTAGTCACCTCTCCCACCTACTACGCCTCTCCCACCGTCTACCGACCCCCCTGCCCTGCCATCTCTTGGTTCCACTGGCTCGGCTTGACTTTGACACTTTGCCGCCATTGCCGAATCCTCCGCCTCTATCCCCTCCTCACCGCATCCTCACTCTCGCCTGCCGCCTATCGGGTTCCACCAGCCCGGCTGTATTTTCTACCTCCTACCACTGTTGCCGTTCACTGCCGCCTCCCACCACCTCTCTTCGCCTGCCGCCTTCGGCTCCATAGGCCCGGCCGAGGTTGGTACCTCACCCGCTGTTGCCGTATCTGACGGCACCTCCTTTCCACTTAATCTCTCCTCCCATCCTTTTGCCAGTTTTCCTTCCTGTGTCTTTTCTACTGATGCCTATCCTCTCTTATTTTCTGCCTTCTACTATTCACATTTTGAGTATGTTCCATGATCAAGTGCTAAAGTATATTTTTGTTTACTAATGTATGTTACATTGCCATATGTATTTCTCTCTGCATTTTTGTACTCGTTGTCTTAATAATCTGGCTGTACTCTTTGTGTATTGTAATTGTACCTCCGGTCGCGTGCCTGAAAACAGTCACCTTGCTGACCAGCGCACTTACCCGGTTAACAAAAACTAAATAAATGAAATAAATATGGTGGGAGTTGGGAAGCCCCACTGCCACAACCAGAGGGGGAAGCTCTGGGGAGAAACAGAAGGTGAAGGTAAGTCCTGGGGAATGCCAGGGTGATGGGGCTGTGGCAGCCGAGCAGATGGGGGTGGCTGTCCTTGCAGAAATACAAATGCGTAGCATGAGCACAGCATGCATGCTATACACTTGTATTTCTGTAAGGGTGAAGAACAGGAGAACAAATACATTAACAACAACAACAAAGGCTGGCCTGCTGGTGCAGCGGTTGGATTTCTGCTTACGATGCCGGCAACCCGAGTTCTGGAACAGACCCAGGTGTCTGAGGGATGGCTGGAGGAAATGGCTCGAGCATCCCACAATGGTTTGCCAACTCCCGGAGGGAGGAGGGGTCTGTGGTCCAGTGTTTACCGACCTCTGGCGGAGGCTGGAGGCATGGCAGCACGTCAGGTCAGACTGTGTTGGGAGCTCGACCGACATCAGCTCTTGCCTTGACGTCCTGGATGTCACGCTTCCCCGAAAGCAAAACACGAAAATGGTTCCTTGGCCAGCCTAATGATGGTTGCCCCCCACTGCCACAAAGCTCTGGACAGCCCAAACCTCCCCAGTCATACCTGGGCCAAGAAAGTAGCACTGGCCGGCCCTATTGGTGCCTTCCCCCTTGGGGGGGAGACCAGTCTGATGAAGGGATACGTTGGGTTACCCCGGGGGCTGTAATGTGGGATGGTGGTTAGCAGTGGGAATGGACTACCAGCGGGGGTCTCAGGTGACCTGAAGGAGTGGCCAGTCTGGGAGCGTGGGAGGAAAAAACAACAACAAAAGGCTTAATAGCTACTCGGTGGGGGGACAGTAAGGTAGAGAGTTAGGGTAAAGGGAAGTGAGGGAGAAAACCCTGTCTAGACAGTAGGTCACGTGGTAGAGCACGGTAAAATGGGGCAGAATGGATGGACCAATAGTCTTTTATTGCTGATGTCTATGTTTCTGTGTTTCTTAACTATTCAAGGCAGGAAGCGGCTGCAGTTTCTGGGGCAGATCCAATATGGCGAACGAGATTTCCGCCTGAAAGCCAACTGTTGCCAGGCAGCAGAAAGCAGTTTACCAGTCTTGGGTGCTGATGGAAATGTAGATGATTGGGGGGGCTGTGCCCTTCCCACACCCCTCTCCACACACACACACAGAGTGGATCATTTTGTTTTGGGTGTCAAAGCCCCCTTCCTACTCCTCCTACCAGTACTGTATTACCGCTACTACAAGTACTGCTAACAGTTGTAGTGCTTACAAGATCAAAGACCTTATCAGACTAGAATTCATTATGACGGAAATCTCATCTGATGACATCATAATCTTGTCACCATATTGGATCTGACCCAAAAACTGCAGACAAGTCCCAGTCCGATGGGGACAGACTTGCTGTACTCTGATAATCAGAGTTGAATTCAGTCATTGGTTACCCCTGAAGCATTATCAATTTTTGTAACATTTCATGAGTCTGTTGTAAAATTCCAGGGTTTTGACTGCTTCCACACTGACCATGCTCTGTGGCTTTAATGCATTCTTTTTTGTGGATAAAGTTTTGGTCACTAAGCAAGAACCACTTCATGAGCAGGAGAATTGGCCTTTTTGGTTTTACTTTCGATCTGTACCCACCTGTTGGCCAGCAGCTTTCTGACCCAACCTCTTGACCCAGTGCTTCACCAACTCCCTCACTACATCTTCTCCCAGGATTTAAAAATATATTTTTAAAGGGAGACATCTGAGAGTGAATAATTGGTCACCCAGTAAAAAACATTTCATGAGCAGGAAGAGTCTAAAATCAGTCTATTTAGTTAGTTATTAAACATTTTTATTGACAATTCAATTAACAAATACAGAACAGGAACACAAATAATTGATTGGGTGTTATTAACAGAGTTATGTTTGACATGCAAATTACAAAAGGTACATTGTATTTGATAGTAGCTGCGACCTAAGGTGAGACCTGGAATTCATTTTTTAAACTTAACATAAGTGCAGTTCGGATCATCCTGCTCATATAGTTCTCCACCCAATTCGCTTTCATAAGTTCGTGTTCGCAGGATTACTTAGCCCAAGGATCTTTATGACTACCTGTTCTACGAAGTGGGCAGAGCTGTAGGAGTATTGTGCATGGATGGGAGAACATTAGAGTCAACCCCCATGCCAATGGGTGCTGAAAGCATGCTCACGAGATACGGCAGTTTATTGGCTAAGGGGGTCTCTTGTTGAGGACTTACTGGAAGAACAATGTTCCCGGTGGGGGAGGGGGGGGCAACTGTTTGTCAGAGGGCAAAGATATCTCATTCAATGGCTTCTTCTAGCTTCCCCCAAATTGCGTCAAATTTCTGTCTGTGCCCTATGGCTGTAGACAGGTTCGTAGGTTGTTTGCTCATTGTTGTAGAGTTGGGGGGTTCTCAGAAATCCAGAACTGGGCTATTGTTTTCTGAGCATTAATGAGAGCAAGGGACCAAAGAGGGAGGTCTTGCTTAAGTGAGCGTCTAGTCAAGTCCTACCCAAGGCAAACTCCAAATGGAGGAACAAGGCAGTCTGGCCCCCAGTACAGTATGCTGAATGAAAGGCAACACCTTTATTGTGAATGACAGTACAGCGACAGGTCACTATACTGTCACCATGGAACCTTGGCACTGCTTTCCTAGAGTCTTGCACACCCACCACGAATCAACTTTGACTCTGAGTTGAGTCAGAGTTGATTATATTATGGATGGGGTGCTTGGGAGGCAAAGACTCCTGAAGAAAACAAAGTGCTCTTGGATGGATTTATACCGACCGAATTGCGGTCGACATAAATCTGTCGCTGTAATGTCAGTCGACAAAATATTTGTCGAACCGGCATTGTAGAGCACACCCTCATCATTATCCTGTGTACATCAGACCAGAAGGCCATTAATTCTGGGCACAGCAAAATCATGTAGAGGAATGTGCATCATCCACCTTACAGTTAGGACAATCCCTTAGCTTTCCTTGGTTGATTTGGTGCAGTTTTAGTGGCGGCAAATACACTCTGTATACAATCAGCCCTTTTATTTTTACTTTCAATTTGTACTAACCTAGTCACTTGGCCAGCTTTCAGATCCCAGCCTCTTTACCCTGTGCTGCTCTAACCCAATCGCCCCATCTTCTCCCAGGACTTAAAGACGTATATTTTGTTTTGTTAATTTCATTTTTATTAAGTTTTAACCAAGTTTTCATGATACAAAAATGACAGTAAAGCAATTATTATTATTATCTGTATCTCGCATTTCATTTACATTATTATGCAACAGTTATTACCCTGCCACATCTCCCTTCCTCCCACTCTACTCTTAGTGTCAACGTGATGGGGGCACATGGAGTCAAGGAGACCATTACAGTTCAAGATTTTTTTTAATATAACAATAAAGGAATGCACCTGAGAGTGAAAAATTGGTCACCCCAACAAGAACCATTTCATGAGTAGGAGAAAGTCTGAAATCAGTCTTTACTTTTTATCTGTACCCACCTGGACACATGGAGAGCTTTCATACCCCACCTCTGGACCCTGTGCTGTTTCAACACTCTCACCCCATCTTCTCCCAGGACTTAACTTCTTCTTGGCTTGATTCTTGGTATTCCCTTCCCATGATGGAGGCCTTCAGGCTTGCTCAGGTACTCCAGGAACAGGCAGGCTTGTGCCAAGGAGGTTGTCCAGGTCAGCAGGTACAGGGTCTGTAAGCCACACAAGGTGGTCATTCTGTGAAAGTGAAAGGTTTTTCCATTTCATCCCCACTCCTAGAGATGCTCGCCAAGATGGGCTTATGCACACAATGCATCAGTGTCCAGCCGGCTGGAAGTAAACTTCCTCAGGGCAGGGACGCAAAGACATGGGTGGGGACAAGGAACAGAACAAGGCTGGTATAAGTCAGGAAAGGAAAAAGGAAGAAGTAATGAAGACAGGTAATGGAGAAGATGACAAGAGAAGAGGTGGGTCAGGGGGAGTATCAGGGAACAGCACAGGTAGGTGGGGGAAGCAGGCAAGAAGGGAGTAAGGTATGGAGAGTCATATGTGCCAATGCAAGGAGTCCAGGAAATACAATTCTGGACCTGGAGGCCATCCTGGTGGAGACAAGCCTGAATATGGTGGCCATAATGGAGTCATGGTACACTGACCGCTATGACTGGGACATGACCTTACTGGGCTACTCTCTGTTCAAGAGAGACAGGGAAGGGAGGAGGGGTTGTACTATATGTGAGGAAGGGAATCAAGGCCACAGTAGTGCAGGGGCATCTGGAGGAAAAGGAAAGTCTGGAAGTGCTGTGGGTCATCCTGGAGACAGGCACTGGGGCCGATCTCCATACAGGGGTGTATACAGATATCCAGCAGAGGGAAAGGAGTTTGATAAGGCACTTGGGGAAGCCATTAAAGGGGGAAATGCTGCTGGTTGGTGACTTCAGTCTGCCAGATATGTACTGGAGCTTTCCTACTGCAGCTATGTCAAGGAGCAGGGTCATCCTTGACTCTCCTACAAGAGGCTTTTCTCTGGCAGCCAGTCAGTCCACTGAGAACAGGGCAGTGCTGGATCTGGTGCTTACAAACAGGGATGGCATTCCAAACACCACAGTTGTCAGTCTGCTAGATACCAGTGATCACTGTACAGTGCAGTTTAACATTAAGACAGGAACAAAGGCAAACCACATGAGAACGAGGGTCCTGAACTTCAGAAGGGCAGATTTTTAAAGAAATGGGAGACTGCCAGAAATGACCTCATGGGGGGTATTGTCAGGGAGTGGTAGAGGTACCGTGGGGAAAAGTAAGGGAGGGCATAATTGAGGCAACCAGCTTTTGGGTGAAGGATGAGAATAAAAGTAGAAGGGAAAAGCGACCATTATGGCTCTCTAAGAAGTTGGCCAAAGTGGTAAAGGAATGAAAGGGTGACATTCAGGAGGTAATGTACAAGGATGCAGAAGGATGAAGACAGGGAGGCATACTAAGTAAAACAGAGGGAGACAGGAAAGACAGTGAGGGAAACAAAGGCACAGACAGAGAAAAGGATAGACATGGGGTAGCTAAAGGATAAGACTTTCTTCAGGTACATAAGTGGGAAGAGGAAGGCAAGGGAGATGGACAGTGAAGATAAGGAGGGCAGCAGCAGGGACTGTACAGAAGAAGACCAAGAGAAAGCGGACATCTGAACAGGTACTTATGCTCAGCTATCACAGTGTGTGTGTGGGGGGGGAAGGGACAGCAGGAACAAAGTGTGGGGGTGGACACAAGTCCATTTTAAGAAGAAAAAGTCCTCAGGGGACTTGTAGCTATGAAAGTGGACAAGGCAATGGGAACGGATGGGATACATTCAAGGATACCAAAGGAAATCAGGAA
Organism: Neoceratodus forsteri; assembly: GCA_016271365.2. Lineage (NCBI taxonomy): Eukaryota > Metazoa > Chordata > Ceratodontiformes > Ceratodontidae > Neoceratodus > Neoceratodus forsteri. Next base: position 54,928,946 of record CM028133.1, on the reverse strand, counting down.
GACGCTAGCTGTCCCACTGATGGCTTTATTCAACAGCCTTCTGGAAACAGGCATGGTTCTAGAGGTCTGGAAGATAGCAGATATAATCTCTCTACATAAAAGCAGCAGCAGGGAGCAGGTTAGCAACCATAGGCTGGTTAGTCTCACCTCAATGCTGGGGAAATTAATGGAAACCCTGTGAAAGGAAAGGCTGGTACAGTATCTTGAATCCAGTGGGCTGCAAGACCACAGGCAGCATGGATTCATCGAGAGGAAGTCATGCCAGATGAATCTGATTGATTTCTTTGACTGGGTAAACAGGGAAATAGATAAGCAGAGGGCAATGGAAGTGGCCTATTTGGACTTTATCAAGGCCTTCAATACTGTGCTACACAGAACACTGACAAAGAAACTGGGCAGTCTAGAGGGGGATCCAGAGTGGTGAACTGGGATAAAAACTGATTACCAGATAGGAGACAGAGGGTGGTGTTTGATGGCACTCACTGTAATGACGGGAGAGTGACCAGTGGGGTGCTACAGGGCTCAGTATTGAGACCGGTCCTCTTCAGTGTCTTTATAAGAACCTAGGACTTAACCTTGATCCCCACCTCTCCTTCAGTCTCCACATTAGTAACCTCATTATGAAGGTCCACATCAGGCTTGGTCTTCTCTACAGGATCAGAAAGTACATCATTCCCGCTTCCAGACTTCACCTTGCTAGCTCTCTACTTCTGTCACTTATCAATGGAATTGAGCCACTTATCGACTATGGATTCATTGTTTTCTCCCCCCCTTTCCTCTTCCTCTCTCTTCTTGAAACTCAGAACCACATACAACAGCATTGCTCATTTTGTCACTGGTCTCCCATGGAAAACACACTACTACTCTCTATTCCACAATCAGCTGGCCAACCCATGAAGGGAGGTTCCAGCTTAAGATTTTCTCATTCCTACACAAGGTACACCTCGATACTCTTCCCCCTAGTATCTAAACATTGTTCCCAGTTGCGGCTCCTGGGCGACCAACCAGGGGTGCCTCAAGTGTGGTTTTTGACATTCCTTTCAGCAGGACAAACCAGGCCCTGAATTATATTACCTTCAAGGGCAGTAAGCTGTATAACAAAGTACCACCTGAAATTCAGACTTGTGGGTCCATGTACTCCTTCAACACCGCCGACAAGGATCTCCTGCTCCTGTCATCCATTTGCTGCTGCCCTGACAGGCCTTCCTTCTGACTCACTAGCTAATAGCTAAATTACCCCCTCTGGCCCACCAGCTGAAAGCTAATCCCCTCCAGCACTTTGTTCCCCCCTTTTCCCGCACCTCTCACTCAACTTTTCTCACTTAAATAATCACCAAATCTGGTACTGCAGCCTGCCCCTATTTCCCCATTGTAACCCCCCCTACAAATGGGGGTTCCAAAAAAGTCTTCCTTGAGCTTGTCTAAATGCTCACTGCCAAGCTGTGTTCTGCATTTTAGCAGTTTAAATGTGATTACCAGAGCTTGTATAGCCTCTGTGTACTGTCTCTTTAAGAGCTGCCTGGATTGCAGCATAAGTAATCTGAGAGAGAGCTCTGTTGAAAGATGTAACTATCTGCTGAAAATCATTTAAAGTGATAATGATAATGATAATGTAGTTTGTCTAACTTGCCTTCTTTGCGGCAAGGGCTGTTTTGTTTATCCCCACCATTTTCGCGCGGAACTGCCAAATTAGACCATTCAGTCTGGTGGGACCTAAAATGGAGCCGGACTACAGGAGCTAAATCTGTAGGAATTGTAGTTTGGGGCTTTTGGCGCCTTTTTGCAACTGAAGGGGGAGCTCTTGTTGTGACTGACAGACAGATCAGCCAACCAAACCTTTTGGATCATGGGGAAATCCCAGACTGCTTGCAATTTTCAGTTAGATTAAAGTTGGAGCTGAATAATAAAGAGCTCAAATGAGTTGAACTGCAATCCTGAGTGGATTCGCATGGGAGAACTGTGAAAGGGCTGAGTTTTTGGCCTGCATGTCTGCCTGCTGCCCATGAGAGGGAGAGAAGAGAATTATTTTGGACTAAATCCAGGTTTGTGAGAATGAAGTAAGCCACTGATTTTTTTACCAAGCTCATACCTGAAGAAGACCGAAGATTTTGCTGAATGCGATCGGCCTATCATGATTTCCAGCTGCTTTTGAATCCCTGGTTTGTGCAGAGACTTTGTGATCGTGACTGGAAAGTGGTTTGCTTGGTACAGTAGAATTTCCTTACTTGTAAATGTGCTGTGTATGGAAAGTGGGTCGTGATTTGGTCCCCCACTGTGTGAACTGTGTTCTGCTTGCTGGAAGCTGTATTCAGCTCAAACGGACTGTATCCGAATTTGTCTCCATTTGGCCAGGGCCTTGCCACACTGGCCCAGCCAGACTACCCTCTGCACAGAGAAAGCCATCAATGAGAGACCTGCCTGGGGATCAGCCCCCTGCTCCACGCTTAAAACAGGAATGACGCCTCAGTGAATCGTGTGGGCCCTGCTTCTCCTGGCACTCCAGATTAACCATCTGCTATCTCGATTTTCGTCCAGCCTGTGTCCAGTCTTGGATATCGTGAGTAATCAGGGTAGCTCCCTGCAACAACAGCCTAATCTAAAAGTGTGTCATCTGATTGTCTTGTTGTTTTTCCTTTCACGAACTGAGCCCTCTGGCTCTGGATTACAAATAGTGTGTGTTGTGCATGTTGTTTTTCTTCCATCACAGAGCCCCAACCAGCTGCAACATTCCTGGCTAGCCCACCATTCTCCATCTGGGTACCCGGAGTGTGTGACTGTTTATAGACCCTGCAGTGCATGCATAACTGTTTGAATAATAGAGTCTTTAAGCAAATTAACCTGATTATGCCCCTTCCTTGTTCAAGTCGCTTAAATAAATCAGATCTAACTTGTTTTTGCATTTACCCTGACTGTGGTTCCAGTTTGTGCAAGAGTACTGTACTGCCATTTGCTGTGTATAACCCTGTTTTGCAGGGAGTCCCCAGGGCCAAGCCAGAGGAAAGCCCTGGTGGTAAATACAAACAGTGTGGATATGTGTGTGGTGTATCAGGGCTATTATGAAAGTGATTATTGTGTATTGTTCTGCCCACTTGTAAGGAAAGGGGGGGGGTTACAGTGTCCCGGAGGGCTGTGCCCAGGTTAGCTTGACCACTACCAACCCTGACCTTGTGGGTGGAGGCACACGTTTCAGAACTTGGGCCCCTTAACCCGCTACTAGCCAAGCAGACAAGGGTAGTAGCCCTTGGGATAGCACCACCTAGGGGTTACAATTTTATAATTGGTCTCCTCCCACCCAGCCACCCCTTAGTGTTCCAAATTAGCTACTCAGTCAATCTCTCATGCAATGTGGGCCATGAAAAAAAACACCTTACTCTAATTTGCATCTCTCTGACTCTTCTACTTTTCCCACTCCTTGAAATATGGTATTTTTAGTTTGTACTAGCTGAATACTGCGTGACACCCTTATCTATGTAAATGTATTGTTATGCACTAGCTCATTCACTGCACCCCTAACTCTGTATATGTTTTGTAATGTACCAGCTGATTCATTGCTCCCTTAACTCCGTAAATGTAGTGTGGCTAATGTCTGTGACTGTTTTAAGTACTCAAATTGTGACTATAACTGTCGTTTGATGTCTCAAAACACTGGATGTTCATGAAAATGGGTATTTTTCCTCACATACTTTCCAGTATGCAAATTACATTGATTGATTGACTGATAAGCAACACTGCCAAAGAACTGGAAGGGAAGGTATGCCTTTTTTGCAGATGACATCAAAATCTGTAATACGGTTCACACTCAGGAGGTGGTGGAGACAATGTGTAGGGATTTTGGGACACTCTAGGAGTAGTCAAGAGCATTAAAGTTAGGGTTCAATGCCAAAAAGTACAAAACCATGCACCTAGGGCACAGGAACCCAGGAGCAGAGGACAGGATGAGGGATGTACTGACAGATCATAAGCATGAAAGGGACCTTGGTGTAATCATATTTAATGATGCAAAGTGGCAGGGCAGTGTGGCAAAGCAGTGGACAGGGCCAGTGAGATGTTGGGATGCATAGGGAGAGGTATCTCCAACAGGAGGAGGGAGGTAGTGTTGCCACTATATCACACGCTGGTGAGACCACACCTGGAGTGCTGTGTCCAGTTCTGGAGGCCACACCTCAGAAAAGACATAGACAAGTTGGAGGCAGTCCAGAGATGGGAAACTAAAATGGGGCAGGGGTTGCACCAAAAACCCTGTGAAGAGACTGAGGGATCGAAACATGTACACCCTGGAAGAGAGTAGAGCAAGAGGGGAAATGATAGAGACCTACAGGTACCTCACAGAAATAAACAGGGTGCAGAAGAGGGGTCTCTTTCAAATGAGAAAGAGTACCAGGACCAGAGGACATGCGATGAAGCAGGAGGTGGGGGGGTCAAGAGGGATGTGAGGCAGTACTGATTCACTGAAAGAGTTGCAAATGTATGTGGGGGGGGTTAATTGGGATGTGAGAAAGTACTAATTCACTGAAAGTGTTGTAAATTCTTGGAACAGATTGTAAGCAGAAGTAGTGGAGGTAAAAAGAGTAAGGGGCTTCAAGCACGCCTGGGACAGACTTAGAGAAATATTAATACATAGGCAGGGAGGAGGGAGGTCACTGGAGAACAGTTAGGGTCCGTGAAGACAGGTTAGGACCATCTGGGCAGCCTGGGTGGCCAAGCAGTCCTTTTCTGTTGACAAATTCTATTTTTCTCTGTAATCAACCCCAGTTAGGATTAAATGAATGTAAAAAAATAATTTCTCAAGAATTAAATGTCAAAGCACTAAGCCACTTAAATTATTGTTTGCTTACAATTACTTTATGTACGTTCATTTCATTAGAACAAAGTCAGCTGCTTTTTTTGTATGCTGATCCCTTCTGTTATTGGTGAGAGCTGTATGTTTCACATAGCCCCCCCCCCCCGTACTATAAAGGGGTGTAGTGTACTCTATGTGGTGCGGTGAATTGCAGCCCTTTTACACCTGCTAGTTAGTGGGTGATTTTATAAAAGTGCCAGTCTTTAACGGCCTTTTCCACACTTACAACCTCTTGGAGTAACCCTTTATTTGTTTCCAATTTTATATACCAGTATTGCCTAATTTAGCAGAAAACCCTGTTTTTCAACAGGGTTTGTGTGATACTGTAAATGCCTGGTTGCAAAATTGTGAGACTGTTGTCACAACCTTGAATTACCAGTCCATGTTGGCCACAAAACAAACTGGAAGGACAATCTGCATTTTGCCAAAAAATGCCATCCACTTACAACTGTGACTGACAGCATTCATTAAAAAAAAAAAAACTTTTATAATCCTTTTTTTTAATATCACAATAAAGGGAGGCATGGAATAGTGTACAAGGCAATAATGGCACTGATACCATAGACTGAGGTCATTATCTATGGTGCCTGTGTTCCAGGTATGGTCACACCAGGGTTCTGTACAGGGGTAGCCCAACTTCCTTCCTCCTGGTTCATTCCACTGGGGTGTCAAACAGACAAGGCATACTGATGAGTCCTGGTAGGATGAAATACGTGTCTGTCATCTGTTAGCACCCTCTGCAAACTGTGTGAGAGGCCTTTCGGCACCATGCAATTCTGCTTAAAGTTGAACCAGCATAACATTCTGTGGTGATTTGCATATGCAGTCCATGATGCTTTGCATTGTGTGAGCATGTGTGATTTTGTATTTTCTTGAAACTTGGCTTCCCAGCCAAATGCCCTTTGGGGTAACCCTTGCCTCAGTGTTTGCGCAGAGAGGTTCTTTGTCTTTTTCCTTCCTCCTGCTACTGATCCCTCCACTTACACAGCTCAGCACTGTTTGTTTTTCCCATTATTGTTATTTTATTAAAGATGAAAGTTAGGGTATAGAATAAACAGTTTTAAAAGTGCTTTGTCAGTTTCTGACAGCTCCACTAACTGGACAGCTAATGCCATTTCTGTTTGACAGCTGCATTTCTGATAGAATGTTCATGAGCTGAAAGTTTGGTCAGAAACTAATTTGAATGCTCCAAGTGCCTCACTGCACTTATTTGCATTTGTCAACGGTATTTATTGCCCTAGTTGCATATTCCAAAGGTTTTTATTCACTATTTAGAATATTGAACATTCCCTTTCTATTTTCTCATACTTATGTAACCCCTAGGTGGTGCTAACCCAAGGGCTACTATCCCTGCCTGCTTGGCTAGTAGCAGGTTAAGGGGCCTGAGTTCTGAAACAGGTGCCTCCACCCGGAGGTCAGGGTTGGTAGTGGTCAAGCTTACCTGGGCACAGCCCTCTGGGACACTGTAACCCCCCTGTTTCCTCACTAGTGGCCAGAACAATACACAATAATCACTTTCACAATACCCCCTGATACACCACATATGTACCCACACTGTTTGCACTTACCACCAGGGCTTTCCTCTGGCTCGGCCCTGGGGACCCCTTGTAAAACAAGGTTACACACAGCAAATAACAGCAGTACAGTACTCTTGCACAAACTGGAACCACAGTCAGGGTAAATGCAAAAAAAGAGTTAGATCTGATTTATTTAAGGGACTTGAACAAGGGAGGGGCGTAATCAGGTTAATTTGCTTAAAGGCTCTATCAATCAAACAGTTATGCATGCACTTCAGGGTCCATAAACAGTCACACACTCTGGGTACCCAGATGGAAAATGGTAGGCTAGCCAGGAATGTTGCAGCTGGTTGCGACCCTTTGATGGACGAAAACAACATGCACAACACACACTATTTGTAATCTGGAGCCGGAGGGCTCAGTTCGTGAAAAGAAAACAACAAGACAATCAGATGACACACTTTTAGATTAGGCTGTTGCAGAGAGCTACCCTGATGGATACTCATGAAACCCAAGACTGGACACAGGCTGGATGAAAATCAAGACAGCAGGTGGTTAATCTGGAGTGCCAGGAGAAGCAGGGGCCCACACAATTTGTCGAGGCATCGTTCCTGTTTTAAGCATGGAGCAGGGGGCTGATTCACAGGCAGGTCTCTCGTCAGTGGCTTTCTCTGTGCAGTGGGGTAGTCTGGCAGGGCCAGCATGGCACGGCCCAGGCCAAATGGAGATGAATGCGGATTCAGTCCGATTAGGCTGGATAAAGCTTCCAGCAAGCAGAACACAGTTCACACAGTGGGGAAACAAATCACGACCCACTTTCAGTACATAGCACATTTACATGTAAAGGATTCTACGGTACCAGTAAGCAGTACACAGTTCACACAGTGGGGAACCATATCACAACCCACTTTCAATACACAGCACATTTACACGTAAGGAAATTCTACTGCACCAGGCAAACCGCTCTCCGGTCACGATCGTGAAGTCTCGCACAAACCGGGGATTCAAAAGCAGCTGGAAATCCTGACAGGCCAATCGCATTCAGCAAATCTTCTGTCTTCTTCAGGTTAAAGCTTGGTCACAGTCCAGTGGCTTAAATAGTCTTCACAACTCGGATTCAGTCCGAATAAACTCTATTTTCCCTCTCAAAGATAGCAGGCAGACATGCAGGCCAACACTCAGTCCTTTCACAGTTCTCCCATGCAAAACTACACAGAACTGCTGCTCAAAATCACTTGAGCTGTTACTACTTCACTTCTCAGCTCAAAACGGAAACTAGCTGCAGCCGCCTGGGAAATTCCCCAAGATCCAAAAGGTTCAGTTGGCTGATCCTCCTGTCAAGTTACAACAAAGGCTCCCCTTCAGGTGCAAAAAGGGGCAAAAAGCCCAAAACTACAATTCCTACAGATTTTGACTCCAGTCAGCTCCTGTAGTCCGGCTTCATTTTTGGTCCCACCAGCACTGATTGGTCCAATTCGCAATCCAGGACCAAGACAGTGAAGATAAACAAAACAGTCCTTGCTGCAAAGAAGGCAAGTTAGACAAACTGCATTATCACTCTAAATGATTTTCAGCAAATAATTACATCTTTCAACAGTGCTCCCTTTCATATTACTTATGACTGCAATCCAGGCAGCTCTTAAAGAGACAGTGCACAGAGGCTATACAGGCACTCTCTGGCAATCACATTTAAACTGTTAAAACCCAGGACACCAGCCTGGCAGGGAGCATTTAGGCAAGCCCAAGGAAGACATTTTGGGAACCTCCATTAGTGGGGTTCCACCCTTCCCACCCTTCCCTGCCTGGAGAAAACTTGGCATCCACGTCAAGTCTGTTCCATCATGCATCAGTTAACATAAACTTATTACTTTACTATACATATTCACTACACTTCATGATACTATATCCATTCTGACAACACATTGTGCATATTTCACACAGGTAAATTGAACATTACTATGCTGAAACAGGTAATAACTTCTACCTTAAACAATGCAAGAGAGGGCCCTTCCATATCACCTAACTTGGTGCTAGAGGGGGGCAGGGGCACCATGGTGAGAGGGAAAGACAAGTAACCTGGAATTGGCTGGCAAGCTCAATTTGGGCAGTGAGACATAAACACCTTTGTGCACCACATTGAGAGGTAAATCCACTGGCCTCCCGGGAGAATCATAACTGATGCGTACTACTGGCTTGACAGCTCAGCCAGTCTTTCTGAGAGGGACAACTTCAGTCTCTGTACTCTCAGCACTGGTCTGGGGACTCACATCACTTATAAGGGGTGCCTCTGCCTGGATGGGAATGTCCAAACGTGGGGCACTGTCGGCTCCTTGCTCTGCAGGCTCTGTTTCTAAACACTTGACTCGTTTTGCAAAGGCTCAGGTACAATCAAACTTTGAGGCACTTAAATGGGGTTGTCAGCACTCTCGTGGTGTTCTTTAAGTTCTGGTATGTCACCAGAAAGACTCAAACCATCAGCCACTCTTTCAGGCAAATCATACAGTTCCACAATACACAGGGAATCAGCATCTTCAGACATGATACTTTGGACTTCACTTTCAGGGAGCGTTGGCTCCAAGGACAAAGCTGGGGGATTAGACAGTCTACAGGGCCCAGCTTCATCCCCACAATTAATCATGGGGTTACTTCAAAACAGCTGACTCAGTTCATAAGAGGGGTAATAGGCATAGTCGCACTCACTTTCGTCAGAAGTAGACTGACAGCCACTATCATTTTGGGCCTGCTGCAGAGGAAACCTTAAATCTGTGACCACTGGGGTAGTTTGACTGCCTCTTTCTTGTAGCTGCATGAGTCACCGGCCATGGGGGCTCAATTTCTGGGGGTTCAGCCTCATGACTTGGCCAATAGGCAGCAAGTAGTTATGGTGCATGGTCTTGACAGCTTTGGAGTTGTTCTCTGGGCCCACCTTCTACACAGGTAAATCATCCAACTTTCCAACTACTACACGGGGAAGATGGTACCACCGATCAGCAATTTTGTGTTTACCATGCAGTCCCAAATTGTGTAACAACATAGGGTCTCCAGGTCGAAGTTCTTGAGCCTTTACTTTTTTATCATGCCTCTCTTTGTTGGCTAGATTTCTCTTGGGGGCCATTCTCTGGGCCAGTTGATAGGCATTGTTCAATTGAGCTTTTAGTTTTTGTACATATTGCACATGGATTTTGGCTCAGACCCCATTTGGAGAGACCCCAAAAACAGACATCAACTGGCAGCCGGGCCTCTCTCCTGAACATGAGGCAGTAGGAGGAGAACCTAGTAGCATCATTTTTTGTGCTATTGTAAACGTGTGCCAAAGTGCTAATCTGTTGGCTTCATTTATGCTTCTCTTTTGGGTGGAGGGTGCCCAGCATGTCTAGAAGGGTGCAGTTAAAACGTTCTGGTTGAGGGTCTCCCTGCAGGTGATAGGGGTGGTTCTTGACTTTCACACCCCCCATAGAGAGAGCATTTCTTTGATTAGCCAACTCTCAGAGTTTCTGCCTTGATCAGAATTAATCTGCTGGGGGGCACCACAGTGAGCAAAGAAATTTTCCACTAGCACCTTGGCCACGGTAGATGCCTTTCGATCTTTGGTGGGGAAAGCTTGTGCGTAACATGTGAAATGATCCATAACCACCAACACATTTCCAGTGTTCCGCCGATTAGATTCTAAACACAAGAAGTCTATGCAGACTAGTTCCATGGGGGTGCTGGTAGTAATATTAACAAAAGGGGCAGCCCTCTGCTTTCCTTTGCAGGCAGCAACTACAAGTCTTTACCTGGTGCTCAACATTGGCCCCCATTTTGGGCCAGTAGAAGCGAGATCGTACCAGGTCAAGGGTTCTGTCAATACCGATGTGCCCCATGTGATTGTGGAGGGACCTCAGTACCAAATCTTTAAAGGCCGTGGGCAGGACCAATTGTTGCTTGTCTGCTTTGCCACAATGATCTACTGTCTCTGCATACAACAACTGACTGAGCAACTTCAAACTCAGGCCGTCTTTAAACGATAAAGCAGTTCGCAAGTCAGTGGAACGTAACTTAGACACATCTTTCCCTGCAAGCAGGGCATAAAATGCTGGCTGAATCATAGGATCTTGGGATTGAGCCCACTGAATGCTGTCATTGTCAAATTGAGGTAGTGCACTAATATCTAGAGCAGCAAAGTGGCAATAAGCAGCTGGTATGCGGTGTCAGAAGGACCCAAGCAATCTACTAAACAGTCCACTTTGCCTGCAGACATCTGTTTATCTCTATCAAATTTTTGGCACAATGCTCGAATGTCAGGTTCAGACAGCCTGACCCAATCACTCTTGGAAGTGGGCCTTCGTGATAGGGCATCAGCATCAATATGGTTCAGGCCTGATCTGTATTCGACAGCATAATCATAGGTTGATAATGCAGAAAGCCACCGGTGCCCAGTGGCATCTAACTTAGCTGAAGTCTGTACATAGGTCAATGGGTTATTGTCAGTCTTAACCAATATCTTTACCCCATAGAGGTATTCATGAAACTGGTAAACAATGGCCCATTTTAGCTCAAGGAACTCCAACTTTTGCACAGGGTAGTTTCGTTCGGACAGGGTTAAGCTCCTACTGGCAAAAGCTAGTGGTCTCAGGCCATCCTCATGGTCTTGATACAGCACCACTCCTAGACCCTGAGGACTAGCGTCCATATGTAGCACATAGGGTTTGGTGGGGTCAGCATAGGCGAGGATGGGGGCATGAGTGAGCTGGCATATGATCTCATGGAAGACTGCTTCACAGTCGGGCATCCAGCAGGGCCCGAAAAGAGTTCACCTGGGTGGAAGTACACTTTTTCTGGTTCTTTAATGGTCCCTGTTTTGTATTTACGATTGGTAGAAGGGTAACCCTGAGTAAGGTTCAAGAGTGGGTGAATCACCTTGGAATAGTCTTTTATGAACCTGCGGTAGTAGCCACAGAACCCCAGGAAACGTTGTAGTACTTTCAGATTATGGGGCTGGGGCCAAGTAGTCAGTGCTTCAACCTTACTGGGATCAGTCTCTATCCCTTTTGTAGAAACTATGTGCCCCACATACTTCACGGAGGTTTGGAAAAACTGGCACTTGTCGATGGACAGCTTGAGGCTGAAGTCTTCCAGTCGGTCTAGGACTTTAAACAGTCGGTTCTCATGCTCCTCTAAGGTGCTCCCAAACAATGACATCATCCAAGTACACCAGGCATTCCAGCAAATTCATATCTCCCACTGCACGTTCCATCAGTCACTGAAAGATGGCCGGGCCACCTGATATCTCCTGTGGCATCCTCAGAAACTCGTAGAACCTCAATGGACAGATGAAGGCTGTTTTCTCACGGTCTTCCAGGGCCATCAGGATGTGATAGTATCCACTGCAAAGAACCAACACCAAGGACCATTTGCTTCTATTCAAGCAGTCTAGGGCATCTTGTATACAAGGCATAGTGTATTGGTCTGGGATGGTCTGCCGGTTCAGGGTTCAATAATCAACACACATCCTCACAGACCCATTCTTCTTATGCACAACAACAATGGGAGGTTTATATAGGTGCCTGGATTCTTGTATCACGCCAGCAGCGAGCATTTCCGGCAGGTGTCTTCTCACGTCATCTATGTCTCCTGGGGATAGGCATTAGGACCTCTCTCGAAATGGCCATTCATCATGCAGGCATATGTAATGCTCCACACCCTGGACACATTCCACATCCCATTCCTTCAACGAAAACACTTGGTCTCTCTGGGCAAGTCTCTTGCTAATTCTAGCCTTCCATTCAGCTGGCAATGGGGAGTCACCAAAGTCAAACAAGTCTGGGCTCACTCTCTCCTTCTCACCAGGGTGCTTGTTGCTGGGCAATACTGCAGTGTCTCCACAGTGTACCATAGCTAGGGTGCACCCTCAGTTCACCCGGATCTCCCGATCTGACACATTATGAATCTGGACCATCACTCGTCGTGCATAGGCGTGAGCATGAGCTGGCAAGATGCTGGGCTTAACCAATAATCCTTCCATCAATTTTACATTGCCTGGCACGTCCAACATCAGTATTTTGTTCTTGACATCTTTCCGGAGGCGGACCTCTCCTTGAATGGTACACTGTGCGTTAGGGGCCAGTACCATTGAATTGGGATCCTTCTTCCACACAGTCCCCACCAGTTCATCCTGGTCTACTTCCTCGGGTTTCTGTTGCAAATCATAGGCCCTCTTGATCAGAGCTGGAATTCTCAGGGCCCTCCCAGTCCATCGCCCTTGTTTCTTGTGACAGAGTTGCACCAGTCTCCCAAACATATGGGCGTTTGTTCCAATTAACAGGGGAACCCCATCATACAGTCCAGTGGGGGGACATACTAGGGCCAGTGTTTCTACTTGCTCCTCTACACCAGTGACAGTTGCAGGAAAAGACAACCAGAGGTGGACATATCCTAGATATGGATAAGACTTGTCACTCAGTCCCTACACATGTAGGCCTTCCAGGGATTGTAAGGGCACATCGGATAAGTGTTTGTCACAGAAACCCAAGGAAGTAGACTAGGATGAACCGGTTGGGATTGTGTGGAAGAAGGATCCTGATTCAATGGTACTAGCGCCTAACTGATTTGTTTTCTGAAGCTCTCCTTGAAGCTGGTTCACCACTTTCTCTAAACAAAAGAAAAGCATCTGTAACTGGAAGGGATACAGACATGAGGGGAGTGGTGCAATGCACTGGCTGTGGAGCAGCAGTCTTCCGGGAGATATTCTGAAGACTGCATTGCTGCCCTATTTGCAGGCACCTCTCTGGTCTGAGGGAGGAGGTTATTCATCTCCATGCTGACCTGGCAAGGATTCAGGAAACCTGCTCCCCCACATAGGGACCACCCAGGCCACCGCCACTATCTCAGAGGTTGCCAAGAAAGAGGAGTGGTTGAACCACAGTGGGCTCAGGGAGGGTAAGTGTGGTGGAACAGAGGTGCATCCCTCCAGTTGTAACTCTCCATAATTCATTTGCTACTCTGGAGGAGCATGGTTCCTCTATGGAGGCACCCACAGTGAAGACCAAGGAGGATGCTGGGAACCTCCACAATGGAGACCCACAGAAGGGTGGCACAGGACCCCACAGGGGAAGGAAACCACTCCTGGTGAGGGACTCAATTGTTAGGGGGGTAGAACTGGGGGAGGGAGGGAGAAGGGTGGTAAGGTACCTGCCCGGCACCATGACTTGGAGGGACAGGAAACTAATCCTCAGGATCATGGAAGCAGCTGCAAGGAGGAGGGAGCCGGATGTTATTATTCACCTAGGAATGAATGACCTGGCTGAGAATGGGATCAGAGCAGTGCAACAGGAGTTTGTGGAGTTGGGGAGGAGCCTTAGACAAGTAGCACACATGGTAACTTTCTTGGAATTGCTACCTGTCTATGGCATGGATGAGGCTAGGGTACTCCACACCGTGGTATTCAATGACTGGTTGAAAAACTGGTGCAGAGCTCAGGGATTTGGCCTCATTGGGGACTGGGGCTGCACCTGGAGGGATGCAGACCTATACAAGCATGATGGTCTGCATCTATCCAGGAGGGAAACCAAGATCCTAGGTGATAGGTTTAAATGCTTCATTGGCAAGCATTTAAACTAGCCAAGGGGGGAGGCACTGAAAAGGAGAAGGAAACTCCTAGCCCCCCCCTCGTAAAATCAGGGTAAACAGTGAGGTAAACACCAAGATAGAGCAGTCGATAGGGAGAAGGGCAGGGGTAAATGGAGAAAAAGACAAAGGCAGTAAGGCTAGGGATGGGGCAAAAATAAATAAAGCCATAAATAAATGGAGGGTAGTGAGTACCAATGCCCGTAATCTAGGTAAAAAGCTCCCCAAAATGGTGGCCTTGATGGAAGAGGGATGCCTGGATATCATGGCAGTCACAGAAACATGGTACACAGAGAACCATGACTGGGATGTCAACATACCTGGGTATACAATCTATAGGAGGGACAGGGAGGGAAGAAGAGGAAGAGGAGGAGGAGGAGTAGCTTATTTAAGGGAGGGGATCAAAGCAACAGAACTAAAGGGTAAACAGGGAGGACAGCAGACACTGTGGGTCATCCTGGAGACTGGAAATGGCTCCACAATCTGCACAGGGGTTGTATACAGACCCCCATCTCAGGGGGAGGAAATGGACAAGGAAATGATAGAAAACATCCTTGGGATGACAGAGAAAGGGGAGATACTGTTGATGGGGGACCTCAATATGCCAAATGTTAACTGGAGCTCCTTTACTGCAGCCACATCCAAGAGCAGGGCCATTCCCGATGCCCTACAGGGGGAATGCCTCAGACAGCTAGTTTTGGAACCCACTCAGGAGGGAGCAATCTTAGACCTGGTACTCTCAAATGGGGATGGAGAGAGGATCTCTGATCTTGAAGTGGGTAGCCATCTGGGAACAAGTGACCACCAAACAGTGTGGTTCATGATAAACTTAGCTATAGAGACAAGTCACATAAAAGTGAAGATACTGGACTTCAGGAGGGCTGATTTTGTCAGAATGGGAGCATGCCTCAGAAAAGCTCTAGCAAACAGGCAAGAAGGTGGGGTAGAGCAACAATGGGAAACATCAGAACTGCCATCACAGAGGCAACAAGCCATTGTGTGAAGCAAATAAACAAATCAAAATGAAAGAAAAAAACACGATGGTTCTCAAAAGAAGTGGCAGGGAATGTAAGAGAGAAAAAGATAGCATTCAGGAAGTATAAGGAAACACAGAAGGAGCAGGACAGAGAACTGTACCAGTTAAAACAGAAGGAAGTGGGGAAGGCAGTCAGAATAGCAAAGGTCCAAACCGAGGAAAAGATGGCCAACTTGATTAAGAAGGGGGATAAAACCTTTTATAGGTACATTAGGGAGCAAAGAAAGACTAAGGCAGGGATACTGAGGCTGAATAAAGAGAAAGGTGGTTGGGCAGAGAGCGACAGTGAAAAAAGCAGAGATACTGAACGAATACTTCTGCTCAGTATTCACAATGGAAAAGCAGGGAACCTAATCCTAATCCAGTCAATAGAAGCACTCTGGATGGGGGGGTTGATATTAGTCCTTTCACAGAAGAAAGGGTTCTGCAAGAACTCTTAAAACTGAAGGTGGATAAAGCAATGAGGTCTGATGGGATTCACCCCAGAATTCTAAAAGAACTAAGGGAAGAACTAGTAACACCACTGACTACCCTTTTTAATAAATTGTGGGAGGATGGTGCGGTACCTGAGGACTGGAGGAGGGCGGATGTGATTCCCCTTCACAAAAGTGGGAGCAAGACAGAGGCAGGAAACTATAGACCAGTCAGTTTGACCTCAGTAGTAGGGAAAATGATGGAATCACTTCAGAAGGAAAGAATTGTTGAGTACCTAGAGGCCAGTGGGGCACAGGATCCAAGGCAGCATGGATTCACAGCGGGAAGGTCATGTCAGATGAATCTGATTGATTTCTTTGACTGGGTGACCAAAGTAGTAGACCAGGGAGAGGCTGTCGACATGGCCTATCTAGACTTTAGCAAGGCATTTAACACAGTCCCGCACAGAAGGTTAATAAACAAATTAGCCAGCCTGGGTAAAACACTGGCTGAACAACAGGACACAGTGGGTAATAGTAAATGGAGTCCACAGTGAAGAAAGGAGCGTTACTAGTGGGGTACCGCAGGGTTTAGTATTGGGGCTGGTCCTTTTTAATGTCTTTATAAGTGACATTGCAGAGGGACTGGAAGGGAAAGTGTGTCTCTTTGCAGATGACACAAAGATCTGCAACAGGGTTGATATGCAAGGTGGGGTGGAAAGGATGAAAAGGGACTTGGCAAGGTTAGAGGAATGGCCAAATGTATGGCAGCTTAGATTCAACACAAAGAAGTACAAAGTAATGCACCTGGGAAACAAAAACCCAGGGGAAGAGTACACAACAGGGGGTGAGATCCTGACAACAACAAAGATGGAAAGGGACCGGGGGGGTAGTCTTATAAGACAACCTAAAGGTGGACCAGCAATATGAGAAGGCAGTAAGGGGGGCTGGGGGGATACTAGGATGCATAGGGAGAGGCATCAACAGTAGAAAACAGGAAGTTGTTGGCCCTCTGTACAGACTGTTGGTAAGACCACATCTGGAGTACTGTGTACAGTTCTGGAGACCCCATCTCCCCAAAGACAAAGACAGGGTGGAGGCATTCCAGAGGAGGGCAACCAAATGGTGCAGGGTCTGTACCAAAAGACATATGAAGAAAGACTAAAGGAACTTAAGATGTATAACCTCGAGGAAAGGAGGGAGAGGGGGGACATGATAAAAACTTTCAAATACCTCAAGGGAATCAACAAAGTCCAAGAGGGTAGCATCTTTCAGAAAAAGAGATGTGCAAGAACAAGGGGGCACAATTTAAAGATAGAGGGGGGACGGCTCAGAGGTGATGAGAAAGTATTTCTTCACAGAGAGGGTTGTGGATGCATGGAACGGCCTTCCTGAGGAGGTTGTAGAGTCAAAAACAGTGGGGGAATTCAAGAATGCATGGAACAGACATGAGGCAATTCTGGTGGGGGGTAGGAGGAAGTAGGCTGTTGGTTAACTAGGATCTGCAGCTTATCCGTTAGGTAGGGAAATGGGCAGACTAGGTGAGCCAAGTGGTCCTTATCTGCCGTCCAATTCTATGTTGCTATACCCAGTCCTGAAACACAATGGTCACTTGTGACCCACTGTCAATCACAGCCCGAGTATAAATACCATTCTCAGCCACATTAGTCTCCATTGAAGGACCACTATCTTGGACCAGTCTGGAGGGACAACAACAGGGGCCTGGACAGACTATTTAGCCACAGAGGGGATTGAGTTAGGATGGCCAAAGCTTTTACTGTGGTCATTTCGTTCACCCCTTGACCACTGACTCATTTTCCAAAGCTCTCCTTGAAGCTGGTTCACCACTTTCTCTAAGTCCTTCTGAGACTGGCATTCCCTCTTCATATGGCCATCCTTGGCACATTTGTGACAAATGACACGCTCTCGGGCATCCTTGGGAAAAACATAGCAGGGGATGCCGGAGCATCGACGGGAGATTGTGATCTGACTTCTGCAGGTAGCGTACCATGTCTCAAAAGTTCCTTTAGGGTGGCAATCAATTCCTTGAGCTTAGCCAAGATGCCACCCCCAGTAGAGGATGCCTGAGGGTGCACCCCCACCCCATAACAGTCACATTCTGACAGGGACCAGGGTCTTTGTCAACAGGGGATACCTCAGTGAGAACATCAAGTTGTACCTTTCTGACTTCCTTTAGCAACTCCTCTCCCCACTGTTTAGCCCACGGCGGGACACCCTTAGTGGTCTCCATTTCGGAAGGGCCTTCCAGTGCCATGATCACTTGAGCTGCACTCACCCCATAACTCCAATCTCCCTCTTCCCCTTCAACCTCCTGGAGTTCTTTTATCAAGTCACAGTAGTCAGGTGGGTTACCTCTCCTATCCTGGAGCCTTAACTGGAGGATCTGCAATTTAGAATGCTTTGATGTTGCAGTATGTGCCCCAATCTCACATGGTTCAAGTCACTGGCAGCACCCCACTTTTCCGGTAAGCTTTCTGCAAAGCTCTTTCTAGACAAATACCATATAACTTTCCCCTTTCCATTGTTTGATACCTCAGAATTTCCACATCAAATTCTCCCCTGACTCAATGCTCCCGAAATTGTCTTTGAGTGCAGATAGGTACTTCTGAGCAGATGCATCAGGGATTGTGGACCTCAAAAATGTAACAGCTTCGGGGCAGAACCCCTCAAACTTTCTGATTCTTTTCCGCTTCTCAGCCTCTGCACACTGCCACTCAGGTACCAAGGGGGCAACATAGTCTATCCAGGTCTCCCAGTCATCCTCCCCGGGGGGTGGGAAGGGTGCCCAGGAAGATTCTCAGTCTTCGGTAGGAGTCATGACTAATGAAAGGTCCAGATATAGGGGTCAGCACTGGCAGGGGCACAGCAGATGGGGCAGTAACAGGTGCTGGAGTGGGAGGGGGCATTGGGGAAGGAACACCCCCAGGTGGCAGGAATAGTTTCTTAAAGTCCTCTATGGTTTTCCCTTCCTCCAGCAGCAACTTAGCAAATTTCTCCACAGAGGTCTCAGATAATGGTGGGAGCTCATCCTCCCCGGGGTCTTTACTGTCTTTTGTTATGACTCTCCAGGCAGCTGGAACCCCTTCTGGGGCAATAGTCTGTGGCACTTTAGAGCTGTCCAGAAAGTCACTACACTCTACCAAGGCTATGAAAGTTTGGGAGATCAAATCGGCCTGTTGACCCAACACCACAGGGTTTTTTAAACATTCAACTTTGGAGAGTGCTCCCTCTACAGTGTCTTTACTGGTACCCAGGGGAATATCCAGTATAAGTAGAGCATTTTGGGGGTTGATTTCCTGCCCAGTACACCACCCCACCAACTGGTGTACAGCAAATTCTACTGGGGTAGCATTAATCTTAAACAATAATTCATAATTTTTGGCCACTAGAAGGCACAAAATCCCAGCGGTGCCTCCAAAATGTAACCTCTAGGTGGCACTATCCCAAGGACTACTACCCCTGCCTACTTGACTAGTAGCAGGTTAAGGTGCCTGAGTTCTGAAACAGGTGCCTTCACCCGGAAGTCAGGGTTGGTAGTGGTCAAGCTTACCTGGGCACAACCCTCCAGGACACTGTAAGCCCCCCTGTTTCCTCACTAGTGGCCAGAACAATACACAATAATTACTTTCACAATACCCCTGATACACCACATAAGTACCCAAACTGTTTGCACTTACCACCAGGGCTTTCCTCTGGCTCGGCCCTGGGGACCCCCTGTGAAACAAGGTTATACATAGCAAATAACAGCAGTATAGTACTCTTGCACAAACTGGAACCACAGTCAAGGTAAATGCAAAAAAAGTTAGATCTGATTTATTTAAGGGACTTGAACAAGGGAGGGGCGTAATAAGGTTCATTTGCTTAAAGGCTCTATCAATCAAACAGTTATGCATGCACTTCAGGGTCCATAAACAGTCACACACTCTGGGTACCCAGATGGAGAATGGTGGGCTAGCCAGGAATTTTGCAGCTGGTTGGGGCCCTGTGATGGAAGAAGACAACATGCACAATACACACTATTTGTAATCCGGAGCCGGAGGGCTCAGTTCATGAAAAGAAAACAAGAAAAAAAATCAGATGACACACTTTTAGATTAGGCGATTTTTGCAGGGAGCTACCCTGATGATTACTCACAATACCCAAGACTGGACACAAGTTGGACGAAAATCGAGACAGCAGGTGGTTAATCTGGAGTGCCAGGAGAAGCAGGGCCCACACGATTCACAGAGACGTCGTTCCTGTTCAAGCAGGAGCAGGGGGCTTATCCCCAGGCAGGTCTCTCGTCAGTGGCTTTCTCTGTGCAGTGGAGTAGTCTGGTAGGGCCAGCATGGCATGGCACAGGCCGAATGGAGATGAATGAGGATTCAGTCCGATTAGGCTAAGCTTCCAGCAAGCAGAACACAGTTCATACAGTGGGGAACCAAATCACGGACCCGCTTTCAATACACAGCATACTTACATGTAAAGGATTCTATGGTACCAGCAAGCAGAATACAGTTCACACAGTGGGGAACCAAACCAAGACCCACTTTCAATACACAGCACATTTACATGTAAGGAAATTCTACTGTACTAGGCAAACCGCTCTCTGGTTACGATCGCAAAGTCTCTGCACAAACGGGTGATTCAAAAGCAGCTGGAGATCCTGACAGGCTGATCGCATTCAACAAATCTTCGGTCTTCTTCAGGTTAAAGCCTGGTCATAGTCCAGTGGCTTAAATACTCCTCACAACTCGGAGTCAGTCCGAATAAACTCTATTTTCCCTCTCAGTGACAGTAGGCAGACAGGCAGGCCAACACTCAGCCCTTTCACAGTTCTCCCATGCAAAACTACACAGAACTGCTGCTCAAAATCACTTGAGCTGTTACTTCTTCACAACTCAGCTCATAAATGAACCTAGCTGCAGCAGCCTGGGAAATTCCCCAAGATCCAAAAGGTTCGGTTGGCTGATCCTCCTGTCAGTCACAACAAAGGCTCCCCCTTCAAATGTAAAAAGGCGCAAAAAGCCCAAAACTACAATTCCTACAGATTTTGACTCCAGACAGCCCCGGTTGTCTGGCTCCATTTTAGAGCCCACCAGTACTGATTGCTCCAATTCACAGTCCAGGACCAAGATAGTGGAGATAAACAAAACAGGCCTTGCTGCAAAGAAGGCAGGTTAGACAAACTACATTATCACTCTAAATGATTTTCAGCAAATAGTTACATCTTTCAACAGAGCTCCCTCTCGGATTACTTATGACTGCAATCCAGGCAGCTCTTAAAGAGACAGTGCACAGAGGCTATATAGGATTTCTCTGGCAATCACATTTAAACTGCTAAAATGTAGGACACCAGCCTGGTAGTGAGCATTTAGGCAAGCTCGAGGAAGACTTTCAGGAACCCCCATTTGTAGGGGGGTTACACTTATTAACAGAGCATTGTCCCCACACTAGACCTTGTAAATAAGAGATCTGACTGGCTGCAAGGGTTTTGCCTCAGTATAATAAAGTAGGAATAAATGTCAGGGTGTAGTATATTATGAGATATCATCATGCCTTAAGTGCATTGTGAGCCTTGAGGCAATGCTGAGTGCTGTCAACCACACAAGAAATGATAATATGTCACGCTATATCACACCCTGGAGTGCGTTAATGTGATTATAAAATGGCCCTAAAGTGTTAGGAACTGGCTAATCTTGGTAATCTGTTTTGAACCATGATATTATACTGAAATAATATAATAGGCCAAAGACTGTTTCAGCCAATCAGCTTCCAGGATTTCTCCTCTCCATTTTATTACTGACAATAACTTATTATTATTCTAAAGAAGATTCCACTCTTTCTTGGGACAGATTTTCAAAAGTGGGAAAATTGGACGCATAGGGAAAAAAGCTATGGGAGGGAGGGTTTCCTGTGCAGCTGCAGTTTTTTTCCTCATGTGCTCCATTTTTAAAAAAGTTGCATTTCTGCAACATTTCCCACAATTTACAGCATTATCCATGTATCATTTTGCACAGCTGCTGAAAAACGGTACAGCTGATGTTACCTGGTGTCTTTTTTCCACAGCTGCTGGAAAAGGTAAAATGCTAACTGGGTGCAGAAAATGCTGAAAAACACATTTCCATAGGTGACGGGGATTTGTTTCCCGCATCAGGGATTTGCATACAGAGACTTAGTCCCTGGGTCATGTCAGGCACTTTGAAAATCAGGCACGGTCACACCAGGGTTCTGTCCAGGGGTAGCCCAACTTCCTTCCTCCTGCTTCTGATCCCTCTGCTTATCTGCAGCTCAGCCCTGTTTATTTTTCCCACTGCCATCCTGCACTGTGCTGATCACTTAAGGGGGTGCTCATAATTCACACATCCACCTCCTTTTCTTCATCTTCTGAAACTATAATACTGCACCCCAATCTGTACTAAGCCCTCGGGATGTTTCCCTCAATGTGCATGATGCATGACCTTGCACTCCTTGGCTCTGCAGTCCACCTACAAGATGCCGGACCTCCTTTCTAGCCTGTCCAGGTCTTCCCTAATGTCCTTAAAGAGCACTAGTTTCAGCGCTTTCCTTAAAGCCCCCAGAAGCAGCTTACCTCTAAAGCACTTCAAAAGTCCTCTTCTCAGAATTTTTTTTCATATATAGGTGTTATCCCCCATTTTCTGGGGGGTGGCTGCCTTAGCCTGATCCCCAACCATTCCAGCCCAGCTTTCCACCTCCCCCAATGTGTGCCTGGTCATAATTCTCCCCACAAGTTCCCCTCTCATGGCAGGGCTGAGGAGGGAGGGCCATCCTCCCCCTCAGTATATCAAGTCTGAGGTTGACCAGGCTGCTTCACTGGGCGGTGCTGTGTGAGCAGAGTCAACTGGGTCAGGCTTCATGAAGCACCCCTCTCAACATCCATTTTTCCTCTTTTTCCTGACCCATCCCTCCTGCGGAGCATAGCAGTCATACGAGGAGATGTTTACATCTTCTGTATCCTCACAGGTCCCTCCCATAGTGGGCCTTCCTGACCCGCTGTAGGCCCAGGCCTCCACCTGGGGGAAGCTGAGGCTGAAACAACAAGCCACCCCTTCCCCAGAAAGGACAGCAGTCCCTCAGATGCTCAATCCTCTCCCTCCCCAGCCAATCTCTGAAAACTTGAGTCCATTCCTGAACTCAGATCACCAGCATAGCAGAAGGTAACGTACTTTGCAGTGCCTCAGCCCTCCATGCCACTGTGCCAGCCTCTTCTCCGAATTTTTTAAGGCCTCTGTAACTAAGAGGAAGGGATCTCAAATCCTTGGCTGGAGGAGCCGGCCACCCGATCCCTTCTCCTTCCTGGTCCCCCATTTTGCAAGCACCACCCCCATACTCTCACTTTTGTGTTGTATTAGTTTGGAGAGCATGGGGGCATGCTGTGTTGATAATAATCTGAGCCTAGTCTTAAGTACAATTGTTTATATTTTACAATGCCACACGAGTCAGTTCAAAGCCATGGTTCAGCTAACAATTGTTAGTTGAGCCGTGGCTTTGATTTAACCTATGTAGCCCTCTAAAGTATAAAAAAAAGTATTTAAAAACAAACTCCTATTACTATCTATACAGCACCCCCCACCCCATGCTCTCTAAACTAATACATTGCAAAATGTGAGAGTGCGGGGTGGAGGGTTGCAACTGTAACATTGGAGACCAGGAAGGGAAAAGGATAGAGTGGCCAGGTCCTTCAAGATCCTTTCCCCTTAATTATAGAGACCTTAAAACATTCTGAGAAGTGGACTTTTGAAATTGTTTAGAGGTAGGCTGTTGCTTGGGGGCTTGAAGAAATATTTCAAAATGAGCGTGACTAGTGCTGTTTAACCCCCATCCTCACTGTCACCCTGTCACAGAGTTTAGTGTCACCAACAAAGAGGCAGATTTTGCCCATGATGGCATCTCCATTTTCCCTGAGGAATATGTTGAACAGCACTGGTCCAAGCACAGAGCCTGCTGTGGAACACCACTCATAGCCTTTGTAATACTCAAGTGCAGCCATACTTCAAAGAGTGGAAAAGATTTGTTTAATTACTGCTAATGATCTTAATAGTCATATGCTACACCTTCCTTCCTTACTGTCTTTACAAACGAAGATCTGTATGACTTCAGAATTTGTCCATAACCCAGGTGTGCTGCCAAAATGGTGAACTATTTGATGCAATCCATTTTAAGGGTATATAAGCACTCCAAACAGTTCCAAAACCAGACTACCCCAAAGCAAAACTGAAGGACCTAAGGACCCAAAAATCTGTACTATCCATTCTAAAGCAGGACAGGTGGTAACCTGCTCACTACCTCCACATGAGTTACAGTACATCTATGCTGACCTCTGTGATGTGCTCGTTACCAGCCAGTTCCAGAACAGAATTTTGGGAATGCACTTAAATCTGGTCACCTGGCTGGCAGCATGATACACTGCCACGATGACATGGGGCTGGACCAAACATATTTGGCATTCAGTACAAGCACGTCTGCACAGGTTGACACGTATGAACCATGTCTACTTTTTGCACCCATTTTTATGTTTGCTTGCACGCATGTGCAAGAAACATAGTGCCATCATCTGAGTTTTTCAGAGGTGTGTCAGCATCTTCCAATTCAGTCAGTGTGTTTGCAGGCGTGGTCACAGTTCTCCAATCACTGCTGAAGCTGTCTATGACAGCAGTTGAAAATGCAGTGGCATACAGTTGAAAGAGGGAGCTACGCTTCAGTGAGCAGCTCCTCCCCCACACACACACACAGATCAACTGTGTCAGTTGCCTGATAGGATGGTGTAGTCTTGTCTAGCTTAGAGAGACAAGCCACACATCATTACTTTAATAAACTGTTCCCTGCCAAAGCAGGACCACCAAAATGTGTGGGTGCCTAACAGTCCTTACACACGCCAGCTTTCCAAAGCACACCTTCATGGACTCCATGGGTTCTAATCCTCCAGAAAAAAAATACCTCAGCATTTGATGTGAAAACTCAGACTTCGTTGTATGTGTAATTCCAAGCGTTTTCTCTTACCAGACTCTGTCAATGTGAACCCCCTGCTGCTAAAACCTATGCAAATGAACTTGAGCATACTGTACTACCTGCAGCTGAAGCAAAGAACTGCCAAAATGCACAAAGGAGAACATACTGCTATGCATTTCAGCAGCAGCCAGTGGGGGAGGTTTTCATGACTGAAGTACTTTAATGCGCCTTTTAGTGCTGTCATATACACACCCCTGTGTGGTAATTCACTAAACTGCACACTTAGTCTGGTAATGCAGCTTCAAAATATTTTTTTGTTCTCCGAATTGCCGTGAGCTGGCATTTAGATAGAATCACACAGCTCTTTCTCAGATCAGATGCTCAATGAAGTCACATCACTTTGTGACCCTAAACATCTTTGGGTTGGACACGTGCCCTAACAAAATAGCGAAAACAAGGAATAGAAAAAGAAAACACAAATACAATCGTAGCTCACAATCAAATCCACCTTTTTCTCCAGTGAATCTGAAGCCGCCTAACAGCCCACCCCGGGTGCTCATGCACTCCCTCCACCCGCACAACATATGGCCGACGGGGGTGCTGTTGCATTTTATTTCATAATTTCCTGAGCCCGTTACTGCCACCATACTGATACAGTGATACTTTTATGGCTCAAAACTGCTTGACATTAGCTGAATTATAAATGGCATCCCTGTTTGATGCTGTGGTGCGGAATATGGTGGCGCCAAATTTTAAGCCAAGTATTACATGCAGATATGTTGTTATTGACTCATGTCACTTACCATTTTATACATCTATTGATTTTTTCAATTCACTTTTGCTGACAAATGTTGATCGCAGGGATTCTGGTGTCACAATTCAGTTCAGATTCGTGTAACATCTTAGTGCAGATGCTAAGTAACTGTTTTAAAATGCTGAAAAAGTTAACAGCAATGAAAGTGCATGAACTTCTTTCTTCCGTGTCTGGAGCTGTAGTGGTGTTATTGGCAAGTGCATGTCCCTTTGCTCCAGATCTATCAGTGAGATGTCTATTCTGTGCAATGGACAGTGGCTGAATGTTATCAGCTGACAGTTTCCATTTCATTATCAACAGATAAATATTCAGGGCTTTGCAAATGCAACTTTGCTGGTAGCACAGTTTCATGCTCCCAAGTGCCTGTCATCAGCTAGTGGTTATATCTTAACCGATGATCACAAAAAGTATGAAAAAGATCTGCCGCTGAGTAATGTAAATGCCAATCCACCTAAGCACCTTTAGGCTGCAAACATAATTTGAACGTATAGGGATTCTGGACCGGTGTATCACTCCGTGGCACAGCAACGGTTAATAAGTTTAAGCACATTCTCAGGACATTGTTTCACTTGCCCCCTCTCCCCACTACGATCCTGGTCACCTGAAATAAACCTGACATTTTAGTATCTATTTACATCTTGGATCAGTTAGGCAATCAGCGCTGTAAGGACATAAATGGAAATATAAATGGGGACTATAAGAACATGCCATGGGTGCTTGTGCCTTAGTCCAGCTGTACAACATCAGCCTGAAGCTCAGGTAGGGCTTACTGTCTACCACTTTGCTCACCCCCCCATGTACCTGTACCATTTCACATCCTCTCTTGCCTTAGTTCAGCTGTGCTACATCAGCCTGAAACTCTGGTAGGGCTTACTGTCTACCACTTTGTTCACCCACCCCAATGTATCGCTGTGCTACATCAGCCTGAAGCTCTGATAGGGCTTACTGTCTACCACTTTGTTCACCCCCCCATGTACCTGCACCATTTCACATCCTTCCTTGATCTACAGTGAGTGGATCCCTTATTCATACGTCACATATGCACGCACAAAAAAAAAAAGGTCTTCAAAAATTAAGATGCATTTATTATGTTTGTTATGTTTGCTTGCATGCATGTGCAAGAAACATAGTGCCATCATCCGAGATTTCAGAGGTGTGTCACCCGCTCTTCCAATTCAATCAGTGTGTTGGCAGACGCGGCCCCTGTAAGCCAATGCATGATGGAGCTGTCTATGATAAGCTCCAAAATGCAGTGGCATACAGTTCAAAAGGGGAGCTACGCTTCAGTGAGCAGCGATAAGATATCGCTGTTTCCGCGCGCAGCTCCCCCACACACACGCATATGCAGACATGCGCACTCCCGCAGCACACACACATTGTATAGCCGACGGGGTGCCCTAATCCCGCCGGCTGTGCTGCGCCCTCCCGCCCCAAAGCCTTCCAATGCCACGCTGGGTGCCCAATCCCCATCGGCTCCACTGTCCCCCATGAGCTACTGGGTGCCACGCCGGAGCCCACACCAGCATGGCAATCGATGCTTGGGCGACGGGGTGCCTAATCCCCATCGGCTGAATGCCCCCAACCATCCTTGTGCCATCGCTGGGAGCCCAGCCCAGCATGGCAAAATGTCCCGTCATCATTGGAAACAAAAAGAACACCTGTAGAAGAAACGGGTCCCACATAGTCTCCCTGGCTCTCTCCCACAACCCGCACTCCACCCACTGTGCACCTTGCCTCCCACACCCTCACCCCATACTTACTTCTGACCTCGCGCTGACGATCTTCGTGGACTGGGAACATGTCTGCAGTCTTCAAAGCCGACCGCTAACTGAGGAAATGCCGGTAAGCTGTATAATGGGCTAGATAGGGGGTTTTCAACTTTGTTGCATATCTCAGGCATTTTTTGGAATTTTTGCACCAAATTTTCAACATGGTGTTTTTGGGACCCCTTCTCCTGAATGATGTCACTGTCATGGCGTTATTCGGGCCCAAAGGGTGATTTCACAGTCACTGCGCGAAATCACCTTTCGCGACTGATTAATGAAATGACACCGCCAGTGTTCATAAGGTGGGCTCTGAAGAAGCCTAATCTGAAAATTTGGTGGAAAAATTTCAAACGATGACTGTTTTATGAGCATGTGTTGCGCAGTTTCTACGTACGCTCGTAAGTTCGAAAATTTTCAATATTTACACTCCAGATTTTCAACATTGCCATTTTGCCACACCTCCTTATGAGCAGTACAGCTGTCATTTTTCACATCTTGTCCAAAATGTGTTTCCGCCCATGTAGCCATAATGGCGCAGTCGACAAAGTGAAATCAATGTATGGGACACATTAAGATAATCACAGTGACACTGTTCATGAGCAGAGGTCTTAAAATGGCTATGTTGAAAATTTGGTGAAAACATTCCTAAAAATGACTGTTTTACTAGCGCGTGCTGTGCAGTTCCTATGCATGCTCATAAGTTTGCAAATTTAATATTTTCACTCCAGATTTTCAACATTGCCATTTTATTACACTTCCTTATGAACAGTACAGCTGCCATTTTTCATATGCCACCCAAAATGTGTTTTCGCACATGTAGCGCACAATGGTGCTGTTAGTGTGTGAAAGCAATGTTTGGGACAGATTAAGAAAATCACAGTTACACTGTTCATGAGCAGAGGTCTTAAAATGGCTATGTTGAAAATTTGGTGACAAAAGTCCATAAAATGACTGTGTTACGAGTGAGCATTGTGCAGTTTCCACGCACCCTCATAAGTTCATGACTTTGTAATATTTTAAGTCCAGATTTTCACCAGTGGCATTTTTCCACACTTCCTTATTTACAGTACAGCTGTCATTTTTCACAAAATGGCAGTGTGTTTTCACACTTTCAGCGCAGAGATGCGTGGTCGCTATGGGAAATCATTGTTCGGGACAGATGAAGAAAATCACAGTGACACTGTTCATGATCGGAGGCACCAAAATGCCTGAGTTGACAATCTACTGTAAAAAATCCCAACCTAATTATATTACAGGTGTGCTGCATAGTTTCTTATGCATCCATGACTTCACCATTTTTTAAATATTTTTACTGCAGATTTACAACATTGCCATTTTTACACTTCCCCATGAACAGTACAGCTGTCATTTTTTACATCCTGTTCAGCATGTTTTTGCACCTGTGGTGCTAAATGCCATAGTCGCTGTGCATAAGCAGCTTTCGGCTAAGAAACTGATATTCCCCCTGTTCATGAGGTGGGGTCACAAAAAAACCATGTTGAACATTTGGAGTGAAAATACCAACGAATGCCTGAGGTATTAGGGTTTCCAACCATAACGCCCAACCCTGTAGAGAATGACAGACATCGGGGTGTGACTTGGGATTCTTGCCTGTAATGCTCATACCATTCCACACTCTGCAGCCAGTGAGAAGCATTGAGGTATGCCTTGGACTCTTTGGCCCCAAAGTTCACCCCATTCTCCTATATCGCACCCATCCCACTGTATTTCCTAATGGAATGGGGTGCGCATAAGGACCAAAGACCCCAAGGAACACCGTGACACTTGCCAGTGTCTGCAGGGTGGGGTGTACTGAAATGGCGTGGCCGTTATGCCTGATGACTCAAAGGCACACCCCAATGCCTGTCACTCTCTGCAGGGTGGTGGTGGGGTTGGCTTCAGTTCAATACTTCACTGCCATTCCTATTACGCAGCTCTGTAACTTCTATACTACCACTGCCAATGCCAGCAAGCAAACATTCGGCACTGACAAATGCTTGTTTCTGCTTGTGGGAGCATTTCCCCCAGTTCCAGGCATGAATGGGGGAAGTGTTGAAAACTGCAGGACTTTTATTTAAAAAAAAAAATCACCCATCAAACAGTTAATATTCTGTTATAAGGAAAAATTCAATGAAAGTTTTATTCACAAAGGACCACCGTTTCTTCATGTCAGGAGGGCACACTGGCCCCCTCCCTTATGGAATGTACCCCGGGTCTCTGATCTGTTTTTGTTTTTTATGAGCATTACAGTTATGAAAAACATTACCTGCACACTTACACGCTACTGAAATAATGTGCAAAAGAAACAATATCTGTTTTGGCTAACAACATACATAAAGCAATATAACCACTTTTTTGCTACAGGTACGAGACTGAACTGTCCATCAGGCAATGTGTTGAGTCTGATATCAACGGCCTGCGTAAAGTTCTGGAGGAGCTGACCCTGACCCGATCCGACCTGGAGATGCAGATTGAAGGCCTGAATGAAGAGTTGGTCTTCCTGAAGAAGAACCATGAGAAGGTATGTCTATTTTTAGAATCTGGGTTAATACAATACGTACTGCAAATTACTGAGGGGTGGGAGAAATTAAAAACCCTAGAGTGAACACTTGCCAAATATAATTTTTCTGATATTTTGTGCAATTTTAGCCTACGTTTGCATTTAAAGTTGTGTAAGCAAACATCCACATCTAGTCCACATCTAGTACCAGATGCAGAATTTTGCTTATGCAAGTCTTGTGCAGTACTTTAAAAAGTCACTGACGCCGCCAAGAAAACTTTGAAAAACATAATAATGAAGTAAAATTCTGCTTGTAGTCCATATATATTCTAGATTTCTTTTCACCATTATTTATTACTGAGAAAATGTGCATGAATACATGATTTCTATCCCTTGCAATTACTTTAAAGTTGATCTGCCTCTATTGCTTACTTCCTACTTAAAGTCATAATGCTCTGTTGTGACATCACAACCTGTTGCCATGACAGTTACTGTGATGTCACAAGCAGTGCATTATGATCTCAGGTAGGGAGACAGCAACAGAAATAGATGAACTCTTCACAAGCAAAAATCCTGTTTTCATGCAAATGACCTCAGCAATAAATAATGGGGAGGAGGAATAAAGAACTAATGTGAAATACAAGCTGAACTTTACCTAAATATTGTGTTTTGTTTAAGTTCTCTTGAAGGTGTCAGCTGCTCTTTAATGATTACGCGGTTCACATTACCCCACTTCCTGATACCTAAGCTGACATCCACATCTAGTAAGAGATGTGGAATTTCATTCAGTAAGCTGTGGACTTAGTAGTGCTTTTAAAATCAAGTCTGCAACTTGTGAAAAATATGCGAATGGTGAGGATTTGTTTGGGTGCATTTTGAAAAATGTTCATATGGAAACATCTACATGTTTGCCCTCACCTAGCAGTAATATATGTAACCAGGTGTCGTTTTAAAGGGTTTTGATGTTGTTTAGCACCTGGTGCCTCCAATTTGTAACCCACTACCTGGTGAGCCTGGGTTCGGGGAGAAAACATTCGCTTGGCATCAGGGCTAGGTTTGTACTTCTGGTCAGGGGCACCCAAGTAATTCCAGACACAGGAAGCAAGAACTGTGAATGCCCAAACCAGGAGTGGGATTCTAAAGTGGGGCTTTTATTCACTTACACACAAGAATACAAAGCAAGATGGACCCCCACAGAGCTACACTCACTGGTTGTACAGAACTATAGAGGTCAGAACACCTCTTCTTCATCATCACAACAACTTTAACCCTCAGGTTCTGAACACACTGGGCTCTCAGCCCGAACTGGTACTCTCTCTATCCTGGATTCCCTGGCATGGCCCTAGGCCAGCACTGGTACAGTCTTCCATATGGTATGGACACTTCTGCTGGTGGCTCCCTCTACCATCCATGAGCATTTCCAAGCTCTAAGGGAAAAACACACATCTTAATCCCACATCTGAGTACTTTCTGCAGACACTGGCCAAGTGCCTGGGAGAAAGCTATAGGTGCCCAAAGTGAATCCGTGGAGGTAAATCTGGATACTCCAGATAGGGGATCTCCCACCTCTTGTCCCCAAATCCATACCCGGCCATTCATTTGGAGTCAACACCTTTCCTTTGAAACTATCTGTTTGTAGAATGCTATCTCAAAATGTATGTTACGTTCAGCAATCTACTGTCTTTGGTAACTGGTGTCCTGACTTGCAATGTTCTTTAAGTGGCTATGTCCATCCCTGTAGACCCCCACTGATTAGATGCATCTCAAGTCATACACATAATTTAAGTACTGTACTTGGCTGTCCTTTTCTGACCCACAGTAGCAGATACTTAACACAAGTGTCTCAGTGAAAACATAGACTCTCTGGCATAGCAAACTCACCACGGGTTCGCAGATGCCCACAGGCTTTTCTTCTCTCAGGGGGAAAAAAAAAACATACTTCTGGTGCCTCAGCACAAATCTTCTTTTCAGGCAGCTTTTCTTCCTCCAGCAGGGCCAGGGAAATTGCCCCTGAAGAGCTGGTCTTGTTCCCCCCCATCCCTCTCAGGGATGGGGCACTGGAACAACTGGGGAACTGTCTCAACCACTTCAACACGTATTCTTCTGTGTCCTTCTCTAGGACGAGGACACACACCCTCTTCTTGTGGTAGCTCTGAACAGAGCTGGGGGCTCTAAGGGACTGCCAACTACAGTTCACCTCCTCCCTCCACTACATACTGCTCCAGACTTCTACTACTCCTACAGACTGACTTTGAAAACCCCAATGTTCTAATCAAACTCCCTGCTGCAACATTCCACTGTGGCTTATGCTGCTGCGGAGAATTCTATATGATGTCATCCCTCCAGCTCAGCTGAGGCTGAGGACAGAGTGAGACAGTGTGAAACCCATTTAACTGGTGTCTCACAAGCTGCCTTTCCCTGCCTGCCACTAGATCTAAGTGGGATTCTAGTAACCCCGGGTGACAGGGGGTTACATATAGTAAGTGTGGGGCACCACATCAGCATAAGTAATAACTAGCTGTTCAAATAAGCATCAGTTATTACACTGTTATTTGAAGGACACTTGGTGGTATCAGGAGAAGATACAGAATATTTTTAAGAAAGGTAGCAGTTTTGTCAATCTGGTTACTTTTACCTAGAAAAAACTTAGAATATCCCCTTTTGCAATGCAGACTAGACTAAGTGGATAGTGGGGTGCTACTATTCTAAATATCTGGATCCACTAATGGAAACAATCCACAATTGCTTGTGCTCAAACTAGATCAAAGTACAAAAAAAAAAAACAGAAGGAAATGCAAAAAGGAGTAGCACACCTATTTAAATCCCCAGTAGAATCACGTACACTGTGACACATACACATGCAGTAAAAATTTATTACCATCAACATTATAAAAGCGAATCATATCATCCACACAAGCTCAGGGCACATCAGTAGTGGCATAAAATGCATATGGGAGCCCACTCGGCTCTGCCTGTATATTTGCATAAATGATATGATTCACTATTGGAATGTTGTGCTAATACATGTTGACTGCCTTTCTACTCGCATAGCCTATCTATTCTGGAGATCTGCTTGTGTATTGTACTCCTTTTTGCCTTTTCAGCTTATTGGGCTTTTGGCCTTGTATCAGCCATACCTCTAGAACTGTGGCGTGCATTTCACTTTTAGTTTTTTTTTTTTTTTTCAATTATCTTTCCCTCCCATCACCGCTGGCTGGGGCCCCTTCAGTCAGCCTACCTGTTCCCTTCCTACCTGAAATCCTCCCATCCACACCTTGGTCTCAACTGATCTATGACACACCCATTGAGCAATCCCACCGGAATCCACCCCCTGGAGTGGGGCCACCTGCTGCTCCTCAGTGCTTTCTTCCGGCGCTCCACAGGCAGTGGTGATGTCAAGACGAGGTCCCCTGTGGGCAGGATCTGGTGCTGGAGGTGGGGGCAGGCAACGTCTACCCCCCCAGCCAATGGGTATTTTACCTGTGAGTGTGAGTTTTTCCCCCTTAGAAGGCCAGATGTGCAAAGACATCCAGTGCAACTGGGAGTGCTCCCGCACCCTTCCCATGGACACCCACTGAGGCTCCTCCCCTTGCGTCAGCATGATCCCCAAGCTGTAGCACTCTCAGCCTCTGCTGTGAGGTGCTCATGCCAGAGAGTCATCCACCCACCCTCCCCAGGAGAGGAAAGCAGTCCACCAGATGCTCAATCCTCTCCCTCCCCGCCAACCCCTGATGACCCAAGCTCGCTCCCGAACCCAGGTCGCCGGCACGGTGCAAGGTGTGGCGTCCAGCACCTCAAGCCTCAGTGCCACTAGGCCGGGCTATTTCACTTTTAGTTTAAACATAGAAACATAGAATTTGACAGCAGATAATGACTGCCTGGCCCACCTAGTCTGCCCATTTTCCCTATCTGTTTCATATCCGACAGATCCTAAATGATTTGTGCCTTACCCCCTCTTTCCTATCGCTAGAGTTACTTCGTGTCTATCCATGCACTTTTGAATTCCCCAACAGTTTTTGCCCCCATAACCTCTGCAGGGAGGCTGTTCCATGCATCCACCA
Organism: Neoceratodus forsteri; assembly: GCA_016271365.2. Lineage (NCBI taxonomy): Eukaryota > Metazoa > Chordata > Ceratodontiformes > Ceratodontidae > Neoceratodus > Neoceratodus forsteri. The sequence goes on along the minus strand of CM028133.1, from coordinate 54,895,424 downwards.
CCCTTTCTGTGAAGAAAATACTTTTTCATGTTACCCTGAGTCTACCTCCTTCTGTTCTCTTATTCGTGAACACCTCTTTTTATGAAACCTGCTACCCTCTTGTACCTTATTTATACCCTTGAGGTATTTGAAAGTATCATATCTCCCCTCTTTTTCCTGTCTTCCAGGGAATAAATATTAAGATCCTCTAGTCTCCCCTCATATGACTTTTCGTGCATGTGCGATTAATGTGCCAACAGAATATTGTCGCCAGAATGTTGCCGGCAGAATAATGTTTCTTGCTTCTTGTGCGACTTTGTTTTTTTGGAGTTGGGCAATGCTGCTGATCTCCAGATCACCCTTATTGACACCAGGGTGTGACCCAGAGTTTATTTAAATAAATGGAGGTTGCGGGGCACATAGTACCCTGTGATTACTGTTGCTGCACCTGCCAGATGGCAGATTGTCAGAGCACTGTGCCTGGTGTCAGCGAAATGCTGGCACTGTAATTTATGCCAGCAGCTTTGTTGTCACTGCGGCATGGGTAAACCCTTCTTGTGTAGCCCTGCACCATTTCTGTTGCCCTGCTATGAACTGCCTCTAGTCTGTCAATGTCCTTCTGGAGATGTGACCTCCAGAATTGAGCACAGTATTGAAAATGAGGTCTCACCAATGTTCTGTATAGTGATATCTCCACGTCCTTCCTTCTCCTGGAGATTCCTCTCCCTATGCACCCAAGCATTCCTCTGACTCTCCTCACAGCCTTCTCACATTGTATGTTGACCTTTAGGTCATCAGATTTGATTTCTCCCAGGTTCCTTTCCTCTTTGGTTTGATTTTGTACCAAGAACTGTTTTTTTTTTTTTTATTTATTTATTTAGCTTTTGTTGACCAGGTAGGTACACTTGACAAGTTATATACCCATTTTCAGGTACGACCCAGGAGAGTACAATGAAAATACAGGTTCAAGCAGAGAACACACGACACAAGTAAGGCATCATACAGAGTTAAAAAGGAACCAGGTGAACATAAATAATCTACAGTCAGCACTGTTAGAATATATACATAAAAATATATAGACATAGAGACACCAAGGCCACGTGCAGTGCCCATTTACAAAGTATAAGTGACTCTGAGCCTAAGCCAGAGCCACATTAGAAGTAATTCCTGAACAAAGAAAATAAACACATCATATGTATCTCAGAGTAATGTAAGGCAGGCAGCATCAGCAGAGGCTGCAATAGAGGGACCAAGAAGGTCAGGTGAGCCCAGTTTAAGGGTCCAGAACTAGCTATGGTGGCTTAGGATATCCGCATGCAGAGGAAAGCTTCAAGTAACTCCACAGGGAGCTCCGGAGGCACAAGTGGGAGGAGGAGAAGCGAACATGAGCAGGAAAGGAGTTCCATAGCCTCTGAGCACATGAAGCAAAGTCCCTGTCCCGCATTTGCATATGGGTGTAAGGAACTTTGAGCACACCAGGGCCCAGTGATCTGAGAGAGTAGATGGAAGAGTCAGCTGGTTTGAGGAGCTGAGCCAGCCCTGGGGAGTGGCAGTTCTAAGAACCTTGCTCATGAAGCAGCCCAACCCAAAGTTCATGTGGTTGGCCGGGGAGAGCCAGCCAAGTTTCTCATATAGTTCACAGTGATGGGTGAGGCGAGGGGCAGCAAGGGCAAAGCGACAAATGCTATTGTAGGTCATGTTCCACCTAGTGAGGTGGACCTTGGAGGTGCATGCAAAGAGGAGAAGGCCATAGCAGAGTGAGGGGAGAAGCACATCTGTGGCCAAAGCCAAATGGGCAACAGACGGCAGATTTTTCTTTGCTCTGTAGGCAAGGCCCAGTTTGCAGTTAACTGCTCTAAAAAGTGAAAACTAAGGCACTGCAAGCATGAAAATCAGTATGTTACTTTATTCCATATAAAGATGTAATAAACAGATGCCCAACAGCGCAGGGAACACCTCAACTGGTTTCGCACAACTTGTGCATCATCAGGACATTTTGGATATGACACACAAGGTCGAGTTGGGGGCCAAGTGTCACCCCAAGGTATTTGATGGAGACTGTGGTTAGAAGAGGAGCTCCATCAGCACCAATAACATGCAGAGGGGCTGGGGAGGCCTAGATCTTAGTCAGTAACCCAAAAAGCATGGCCTGAGTTTTCTTTAGGTTCAGGACCAGCTTGCGAGACGTTACCCAGGACTGAATACTCCTGAAATCCTCACTCAGTTGGAGGTTGATGATCCCAGTGTCCCGGGAGTGGGTAAGGAAGGCCAGGTCATCAGCATAGAGAGTAGCACTACAGTTGGTAGCAAGTAGCAGGAAGATTGTTGGCAAAAACAGAGAAGAGTAGGGGCCCCAGGACTGATCTCTGGGGGACACCGGAGGTTACAGGAGTGGTGTCCAAGAGGACCTTGCTGAATTTGGTAAGTTGTTGTCTGCCCTGGAAGTAATTACTAAACCAACTCAGGGCTGGAGGGGACAGGGCAAGGGACCATATCTGTGAGCAAAGTAATGTATGATCCACTAGGTCGAAGGCCTTGGACAGGTCAATGAATATGGCCCCAGAGAGTTTGCAATAGTACATGGCCACCCTGATACTAGAGGAGACAGACAAGGGCAGAGGATGTACTATACCCTTTACAAAAGCCGTGCTGTGCAGGGGACAGTAACTCACGGGCCTGAATGTACTCTGTAAGTTGCCCCAGCACAACTTTCTCTAGGAGTTTACTGATAGCGAATAGGATGGCAATTGGCCAGTAGTTGTCAAGGATCTTAGGGTTACCCTGCTTCAGAACAGGGACAATCCTTGCCACCTTCCAGATGTCAGGAATAACACCAGAGGCAAGGGACATGTTAAAGATGTGGGCCACTGGGAGGGCTACGAAAGGGGCACCCAGCTGGAGAAGCTTGGGCTCCATGCTATCATGGCCAGCACTAGAATGTGGGGAGAGACCAGCAAGAAGTCTCTGCATCTCCAGTACCAACACAGCCCTAAGATAAAATAATGGACGGGAGGTGGGGGCCGCCTGAGGGATGGAGGCCAGAGAGCAGCTGACACTCCTGCCAGCAGGGAAGAGGGAGGTGAAGGCAGACAGGTCAGAGAAGTGGGAGTTAAAAGCATTGGCAATCATTAATGTATTATTACAACTAGACCCACCTACAATCATATCAGAGACCCCAGAGTTGGAGGAGCCACTAACTATATTCTTTGTGTTCCTCCAGAACCGCCTAGGGTCCTTAGCTGAGCTAAGTAGGACAGATTTGTGGTATTCTTTTTAAGCTGCTCTGATAGCTTTTTTGCACTCTTTTCTGAGCCTCCTGTACTGCTGAAATATGGTCTGGTCCAACATTGCCTTGAAGTTGGCCCAACACTTATCTCTATCCCACATGAGGGCTAGGAGGCTCCTATGCAGCCATTTAGTGGCAGACCCCTTACTCTCTGCCTAATAAAAGGGGCATGCTTGTCCTGCAGGGCACCAAAAATACTAAAACTGGCAAACATCAGTGGAGGGGTCCTGGGCGTTAAGCACCTCCGACCAGTCAGTGAACCTCAGATCCTCATGAAATGCCCCCAGATCAAACCTGGAAATATCTCTAACTTGAATGGTTTTGTGGGGAATTTTTAAGGAAGAGAGTTTCCACACACAGTACACTGGGGTATGGTCGGAGATAGAGTCAGGTAGTGTACCAGTGGAGCTGATCCTCTTAGGACACTTGGACAGTACCCAGTCCAATAGAGAGCTAGTACCACCATTGGTAGACCATCTAGTGGGCTCCTGAATAAGTTGAGTCAGGGAGAGGCCAGCAAGCAGAGGTTCGAACTGCTTGGAATTTCCTTCACAGCAATTTAAATTCACGTCACCCAAGATCAGAAGCTCATTATCCATGGCCTCAGGACCAATAGTGTCAAGGAGGTAGGATAACCCAGGCAGACCTCCCTTAGGGGGATTGTATGTACAGATAACATGCAGCTTCTTTGTATTCCCAAGTAACAACACAGAGCAAAGCAGCTCACATGAAGACAAGGAGGACTGCTGATGAGACACCACAGACACATTAAGGAGACTCTTGTAGTAAATCAGAATACCACCCCCCGCTTTTTCCCCGGCCTATCCTGTCTGATGAGCTCAAAGCCAGGGAGCGCACAGGCAGAGTCGGGACTGAAGGTTTCAGCCAAGTTTCAATAATAGCAAGGATATCGGGCTTATAGTGTGTGGCCCTGGCAGAGAGTTCATCAAGGTTGGGCAAGACTGTATGGATGTTGAGGTGAGCAAATTTTAACCTTTCGCCTGACTGCCAGTCCACAGGAAATGAAGAGGCCTGATAGGCAGGACTTGGATTGAGCTCAGTGTCACCAGCCAAGACCAGGATCACTAGGAAGAGCCAGAGGAGATGCATTATTGGGGGGAGCTACCGCCTGCCGAGAGTCTACGAGCAGGACGCCTTCTAACTAAGGCAGGGCACAGGAGACACCTGAGATCAAGGCAGCAGATCAGCCAATGGGGCAGCCTGTCATGGGCTAGTAAATTAGAGAAGGTGAAGTCAAACACCTCATGGAGGGACTCCTTTAGATGTTCAAGTCAGTCACCTACTGTATATAAGAGAAGAATCACCAGCAAGCAGACCATGCTACAGGTGTGTTTGTTTTACCCAGGATCCCCCAGCAGAGATGCAATATCTCATTTGCAGCCGATTCCTTCTGTTACCCACGTTTGCAGTACCGTTGACTGAAACATCGAGAGGTTAAATAACTTGCTCAGGGTCACAAAGTAAGTGGCTCTAGTAGGATTTGAACCTTGATCTCCTGCTTCCAAACCCCGTGTTTTAACCACTAGGTCATGCAGCTTCTCTTATAACTGTACATGTTTATTTACTGATCTACTGTAATGGATCAAATTCAGGAAAACAACTTCATCCATGCGTAACTCCTAGGTGGCACTATCCCAAGGGCTACTACCCCTGCCTACTTGGCTAGTAGCAGGTTAAGGGGCCTGAGTTCTGAAACGGATGCCTCCACCCAGAGATCAGGGTTTGTAGTGGTCAAGCTAACCTGGGCACATCTCTCTGGGACACTGTAACCCCCCCACCCTCTTTCCTTACTAGTGGCCGGAACAATACACAATAATCACTTTCCTAATACCCCTGATACACCACACAAGTACCCACACTGTTTGCACTTACCACCAGGGCTTTCCTCTGGCTTGGCCATGAGGACCTTCTGTAAAAAAAGATTATACACAGCAAATAACTGCAGTACAGTACTCTTGCACAAACTGGAACAACAGTCAGGGTAAATGCAAAAACAAGTTGGATCTCATTTATTTAAGGGACGTGAACACAGGAGGGGCATAATCAGGTTAATTTGCTTAAAGACTCTATCATTCAAACAGTTATGCATGCACTTCAGGGTCTATAAACAGTCACACACTCTGGGTACCCGGATGGAGAATGGTGGGCTAGCCAGGAATGTTGCAGCTGGTTGGGGCCCTGTGATGGAAGAAAACAACATGCACAACACACACTATTTGTAATCCGGAGCAGGAGGGCTCAGTTCGTGAAAAGAAAAACAAGACAATCAGATGACACACTTTTAGATTAGGCTGTTGTTGCAGGGAGCTACCCTGATGATTACTCACGATACCCAAAACTGGACACAGGCTGGACAAAAATCGAGACAGCAGGTGGTTAATCTGGAGTGCCAGGAGAAGCAGGGCCCACACAATTTGCCAAGGCATCGTTTCTCTTAAAACGTTAATCAGGGGGCTGATCCTCAGGCAGGTCTCTCATCGATGGCTTTCTCTGTGCAGCAGGTAGTCCAGTTGGGCCAGTGTGGCAAGGCCCAGGCCAAATGCAGACAAATTCAGATACAGTCCGTTTTGGGCTGGATACAGCTTCCAGCAAGCAGAACACAGTACACATGGTGGGAGACCAAATCACGACCCACTTTCCATACACAGCACATTTGCAAGTAAGGAAATTCTACTGTGCCAAGCAAACCGCTCTCTGGTCATGATCGCAAAGTCTCTGCACAAACCGGGGATTCAAAAGCAGCAGGAAGCCTGGACAGGCCGATCGCATTCAGCAAAATCTTCAGTCTTCTTCAGGTATGAGCCTGGTAAAAAAATCAGTGGATTACTTCATTCTCGCAAACTTGGATTTAATCAAAAATAATTCTCTTCTCTCCACCTCAGGGCAGCAGGCAAACATGCAGGCCAAAAACTCAGCCCTTTCACAGTTCTCCCATGCAAATCCACTCAGGATTGCTGCTCAAAATCATTTGAGCTCTTTCTTCTTCGGCTCCCAGCTTAGATCTAACTGAAAATTGCAAGCAGTCTGGGATTTCCCCAAGATCCAAAAAGTTTGGTTGGCTGATCTGTCTATCACAACAAGAGCTACTCCTTCAGCTGCAAAAAGCTGTCAAAAGCCCAAAACTACAATTCCTACAGATTTTGACTCCAGACAGCTCCTGTAGTCTGGCTTCATTTTAGGTCTCACCAGTACTGATTGGTCCAATTTGCAGTCCAGGACCAAGACAGTGGAGACAAACAAAACAGTCCTTGCTGCAAAGAAGGCAGGTTAGACAAACTACATTATCATTATCACTCTAAATGATTTTCAGCAAATAGTTACATCTTTCAACAGCGCTCCCCTCTCAGATTACTTATGCTGAAATCCAGGCAGCTCTTAAAGAGACAGTACACAGAGGCTATGCAGGCTCTGGTAATCGCATTTAAACTGCTAAAACGCAGGACACCAGCCTGGCAGTGAGCATTTAGGCAAGCTCAAGGAAGACTTTTTGGGTACCCCCATTTGTAGGGGGATTACACATGGTAAAACCGGAATTACAGCAACCCCCTCGGTTCATCATAATTGTGGAAAGCAGACAACCTTGAGGACATATATTGGAATCTTACTGTTTTTAGTGAGATTTTTATCGCACTTCCTGGCCTGCCGTCTTTGGCTCCTGTCTCCCCACCCCCACAATCATAGACCAGGTGGCTTAGCTTCATCCAGCCATAGTTCAGCTCCGATTTTCCTCCTGCTTTTTCATCAACCTCCATCCACTAGAGGGCACCACAGCTAAGTGGTATTGGATGCTGCAGTTACAACCTGTGGGGGAAACAAACTCCCTGGCCTACCATAGGTGTGCAGTATGATACTGGCACCTTCTCTCTTCCCGAGCTAGAAGCACTATACTATCAATCTTCCAGCCATGAGCACCCACCTGCCCGAATCTGCTTCTGAACCCAAACTGGCAGTACAGTTGCTGTGCAAACAGGTAGCCCATAATCACACATTTTAAAAATGTTTTTTGGCATGTTCAGACACGGTGAACCACTGTCTCCAATGACAGTGCAATGGAATGGTGAACATAAAACTCACAATATCATACTGGTTCAATTTCATATTTGCCATGTAGCCTATGATAATGATGTTCTCTAAAAACGTCTTTAAAAAAATTATTTGAGAAAGGTTTTAATTTTATCTGATCATATAGTCAAAGCCGCTTTTAACAGGCACATATGTGTAAGAGAATTCTGCCCGTTATACAGAGTGGTCGCTGTAACTAATTTCCATATTTTTAGATATTTTTCTTGCCAACTTACATTACCTATACATCGTGTACAGTAATATGAATGTGAAAACTCCCCTAACAGTGCTGTACTGCATCTTTAAATGCAAGACGTGATCACAGTAATGTGCTGCTAGAGAGGGAAGGGTCTTGAATAGTGTCTCATCCCTCAAACACTGTCTGTCAGTCGTCACTTCTTTCCACTTCGTGTATGCAGTCCTTGATGGGCTGTGGATCGGGACTGCCAGCAGCTGCCAGAGGAGCTCTAGTGCTCTGTCCTACACAATCTGTAGCCCAGAGTCCCCAGAGAATGGCCACACAGCAGTAACAAAGATGGGGCGGCTCACTGAACACTTTTCGCCACTCGCAAATCACTCTGCAACTCAGATATGCCATCATCTCCCAAATGTGTGATTCAGTTCAGAGAATAGGGGAAAGAATCACTCCGAGAATAGGGTAAGGAGTGCAAGGCAGGGGTTAAATTGTTCTGTAGCTGAAAGTGCTTCAACCATCAGGTGCTATTGTAACTGGGGGTGTTAATTTGCCTTATTCACACTGTGGCTACTTGAAATACCAGGTGCTTAGTGAACCGCTAATTAACTGCAAGTAAAATTACCTCTTAATTGGCCACAAATTGCCCGATATACCAGGCGACTCTAGATCGTAACAACCAGAGGATTTTCCATAGTCAGATATTGACTTTGGCAAATGGTTTTCAGGATTTGCCCTCAATAAACAGCTGCCCGCATTAAGCGTGGTCACTATAAGTGGAGCCGACTGTATTTTTAATTGATTTTAATTGTGGATGTTTTATTGTTAAGCACTCTGAGCCATTGGGTAGGGTGCTATATAAATAACTTGTGTCTTGCCTTGCATTGCGGTCACTCTAGAACTCCTCCTGTTAGTTAAGTAACAAATGTTCCTGTGAACGTCCGTAGGAACTTGCAGCTGCCCGTGGTCAGATGACTGGCTCAGTGAATGTGGAAGTGGATGCGGCACCAAGTATTGATCTCAATAAGGCCATGGCTGAGATCCGAGAAAAGTATGAAGCCTTGATGGAAAAGAACTGCAAAGAAGCTGAGGCCTGGCACAAAGATCAGGTAAATGGATTCTGTAGAATGCGTTTTGAAGAACTGTATTAGACAGAACTTTAAGAATGACCAGTGAATGTCTTTTTTTTTCTTGTACAGTTTGAAACCCTGAATAAGGAAGTGGTCATCAGCAGTGAAGCTATTCAGACATCCAAGGCAGAAGCAATAGAGCTGAGACGCACAATCCAGAGCCTGGAGATCGAACTGCATTCTCTGCAGAGCATGGTATGCCATGAAATTCATTGCATTATTATAAATCATGGCACCATTTCTAGCCTCTTAGAATGGTTTATTTCTAAACATTCCAAGCACTCTTATGTATGGTAATTGGGGCAACGAGATCACGTTTACGGTTGTAAAAGTGATTTCACGCACAGACTTCAAGTATCAGACCTCCAAACCAAGGTGAGTGGTTTTGATATCCTAAGAATGTATATAAGACCACTTTTACAACCATAGGAGTGGCCTTGTCAGTTGTATTAATATATTATATTATTGATCTAGCTAGTTCAATAATATATTACATATTTTAAAAAAAATCTTACCTGAAAATTCCCATTTCCAGGGCAGCTGTGCATGAGACGTTCTTGACAGAATGTTCAACTCTAGGACTCTGCTTCCAACCAGACTTTAACTGGGGCATGGCACTGGAACATACGAACATATGAAAATGCCAGCAGAAGCAGGCCTTATGGTCTATCGAGCCTGCTCAAATGTGCAGCTAGCCCCTCAACTTGCAGCTGCCCCACCATCCCACCCCTCTTCATCATAACCCCCCCATCCTCTTCCAGTCCCTCTCAAAGCCGCTCACCATTATACAGGATACCACCTTCTCAGGCAGGGTATTCCACTTGTCTACCACCCTTTCAGTGAAACAATATCGCCTGATTTCCTTCTTGAATCTCCTCCCCACCACTCTCAGCTGATGCCCTCTCATATCCCTCCCTTCCTCCCTTCCTCTTCTAAGCTGGCACATCCCTTCTGTATTAGCCTTACTTATCCCCTTACAGTATTTAAAGGTTTCAATCATATTCCCCCATCCCTCCTCTCCTCCAGGGACTACATGTTCAGCTCATCCAACCCATCCTCGTAGGACTTTCCCTCCAATCCCTGGATCATCTCTGTCACCCTACATTGTACCCCCTCCAACAATTTGATGTCCTTTGGGTGCCAGTACTGCATGCAGTACTCCAGGTGAGGCCTGATCAGAGATCTGTAGAGTGGAAGGGTCACCTCCCTGTTTCTGGAGGAGATTCCCCTTGCAATACACCCTAGCATCCAGTTGGCTTTTGCTGTCACCTTCCTGCACTGAGCTGAGTTGTTAATGCCGCCCACTATAAGCACCCCCAGATACTTTTCCTCCTCAGTACTTTCCAGCTCCACCCCTCCCAGCTACTAGCTCTTCCCCTGGTATTTTTAACAAAGTGCTATACTTTGCACTTCTTGGCATTGAACCCCAGCTGATATGTTTCTAACCACTCCTGCAGCCCCTTCCACCCTTTGATGTTATCTACCACAGCTCCAGTCTTCATATCGTCAGTGAACAGACTGATACTACTGCAGATCCCATGTGAGATATCAGCTATGAATATCCCAAACAGCACTGGTCCCAGTACTGATCCCTGTAGCACCCTGCTTATCACTTCCCTTGGTGGTGAGAGTCCCCCACACCGCCACCCTCTTCTACCTTCCAATCAGCCAGTTGATGATCCATTTGACCATCTTTGTTCCCACCTCTTTGTACTCCAGCTTCCTCCCCAGTCTCCCATGTGGCATGGAATCAAAGGCCTTGCTAATGTCCAGATATAGGACGTCTACCGCATGGCCCCTGTCCAGATCCCTGGCCACCAAGTCATAATAATCAATTAGATTTTTCTGGCAGGATCTTCCTGAGACAAACCCATGTTGTTGATCTTCCTGAAGACCATTGCCCTCCAAAAAGGTCACTAGCCTCTCTTTCAGGATTTTCTCCATGAGCTTCCCGACTATTGATGTGATGCTCACTGGTCTGTAGTTGCCTGATTCATCCCTAGGGCCTCTTTTATTTATGGGCACCACATGGGCCATCCTCCAGTCCTGTGGTACACATTCTGTGTCCAGGGAGATATTGAACAGGTCAGCCAGTGGTCCTGCCAGGATCTCCGTTAGCTCTCTGAGTATCCTAGGGTGAATGCCATCTGGTCCCAGTGTCTTGTCCACCCTTACTGCCCTCAATCCTTCCAGAACCTTGTCTTCTGTAATCCTTACATCAGTCACCCCCCCACTACCAACTCTACCCCCCCTTAGGGTATCTGCCCCCTTTCTCCTTCGTGAACACAGAAGTATTCATTTAATGCTACTGCCTGGTCCACCCCCTTTTCCACCAACCCTCTGCCCTTCCCAATCCTCACAATTTGATCTTTGTTCTTCCTTCTCTCCTTAATGTATCTGAAGTCCTTTTCACCTTCCTTAATACCCTGTGCCAGTCTCAACTCTCTTAAAATCTTTGCCACACTGACTAGCCTGGTAACCTCCCTGGACTTCTTTGTATACTCATCTTTGTCAACCCCTCCCCCCTCCTGTTTTCTTGAAAATTCAGAACAGGAAAGTTCAACACAGGGAAGCTCAGCACAGGAAAATTAAACAGCTGAAAATAAGATCACGCATTTCATTGGAGTGGTGATCCATGGCAGAATGGTGCTGCAATAGTAAATCAACACTTAAAGCCTGAAATTTCGTTGGACTGCTGATCCATGCGGTGCGGCATGAAGCAGATATCTGGCTTTTTATGTTGATTGCGCACATGCACAAGAAACATGTTGTGGCAGCTTGCTCCAGAAGCAGGTTGTAAAGGTGTGACACTGTTGTGGCCAATGGCCACACTGTCTTTTAAGGCGTGGCCCTATTCCCCAATGCTGTGGCACACTGCTGATGATACTAGTTCAGCCAGCATTCCACACCAATGAAAAGTTTCAGCAGCTGTAATCAGGGGCTGCCTCATCATTGCAGCATCATCTGCTGCAACGAGGGAGCGACCCGTCATTGTAGGGTGGTCCCTTGCATTTCCCCCGATCCAGTTTGCTGATGGGGAGCCCAGTCACCATCGGTTTCTGTTATTGTTGTGTGCCGAAAGGATGTCCAATCCCCCTTGGCATCATGTTCTCCCCTTCTTTCTTTGCCGATGGGGGTGCCCAATCCCTGTCTGCATGTTCCCCCCATTTCTTATGCGCCAAGAGGGGGTGCCCAATCCTGCTCAGCTCATGAGATCCCCCCCCAAGTATGTGCTGACGGGGGTGCCCAATCCCCATTGGCTTCAGTGCCCCCACCCCAAAACATGCAGGTAGCATGCTGGGAGCCCACCCCAGAGTGCCAGAAGTACCTGCTAAAAATAAAAAACGTCCTGTGATATCTTTTTTTTTCCTGGTAAACCCTGAAAAGAAGAAAATGGTTCCTAGCTGTCTGCGCCCCCCTTCCCCAACCTGCGCCCAGCCACTGTGCACCCCACCTCCCCACACCCCCTCACCCCATACTTACCTCCTGAGCCCTGCACGATGATCTTCAGTGGACCAGGAACACGTCTACACTCTTCAAAGCCGACCACAAACTGAGGAAATGCCAGTAAGCTATATAATGGCATAAATAGGGATTTTTCAACTTTGGTGCATATCTCAGCCATTTTTTTGAATTTTAGCACCAAATTTTCAACATGGGGTTTTTTGGACCCCTTCTCATGAATTCAGCCATTGTCATGGTGTTATTCAGCCCTGAAAGGTGATTTCGTGGTCACTGCATGGAATCACCTTTTGGGACTGATAAATGAAACAACAGTGCCAGTGTTCATGAGGTGGGCTCTCAAAAAGCCTATGTTGCATATTTGGTGGAAATGATTCAAAAAATGACTGTTTTATGAGCATGTGTTACACAGTTGCTATGCACACTTGTAACTTTATGAACTTGCAATATTTTCACGCCAAATTTTCAACATTGGCATTTTTTCACACCTCCTTATGAACAGTACAGCTGTCATTTTTCCTATCCTGGGCAAAATATGTTTTCACACTTCCAATGCAGAATAGCACAGTGGCTGTGGAAAATCAGTGTTTGAGACAGATTAAGAAAATGTCAGTGACACTGTTCATGAGCAGAGGTTCTAAAATGCCTATGTTGAAATTTTAGTGACAATAGTCCATCGAATTACTGTGTTACAAGTGTGCATTGCACAGTTCTCACGCACATTTGTAACTTCGCAGATTTGCAATATTTTCATGTCATATTTTCAACACTGGCATTTTTTCACACCTCCTTTTGAACAGTACAGCTGTCATTTTTCACATCCTGACTGAAATGTGTTTTTGCACATCTGGCACAGAATAGCACTGTCGCTAAGGGAAATCAGTGTTTGGGACAGATTAAGATCGAGCGAGTGGTGGGGGTGACCGAGCTCAACTGAGCTCTGTCGGGACTGCTCCAGATTTCTCTGTGGGCAGAAAAAGACCCCAGTGCAGGCAGGAGACCAGTACAAAACAGCAGCCTGCAGTGCCAGAAGAAACAGAACGAGAGAGCTCGTGAGGAAGGGGGCATGAGCGAGCTCAACGGAGCTCTGTCGGAACTGCTGTGGATTTCTTTGTGGACAGAAAAAGGTCAGTGCAGTTAGGGGCTCAGTACAAAATGGCAGCCTGCAGCAGTGGGAGAAACAGAATGAGCAAGTGAGAGAGGGGGAGTGAGCGAGCTCAACGGAGCTCTACCGGAACTGCTGCAGATTTCTTTGTGGGCAGAAAAAGGCACCAACACCAGCAGGAGCCCAGTTCAAAAGGGTAGCCTGCAGTGCCGGGAGAAACTGAATGAGAAAGTGAGAGAGGTGGGAGTGAGCGAGCTCAACAGAGCTCTGTCGGGACTCTACAGATTTCTTTGTGGGCAGAAAAAGGCACCAGTGGAGGCAGGAGCACAGTATAAAAGGGCAGCCTGCCGCGCCAGGAGAAACAGAATGAGCAAGTGAGAGAGAGGGGGTGAGTGACCTCAACAGAGCTCTGTCAGGACAGCTGTGAACTTCTTTGTGGGCAGAAAAAGGCACCAATGCAGGCAGGAACCCAGTACAAAAGGGCAGCCTGCAGCGCCAGGAGAAACCAAATAAGTGAGTGAGAAAAGGGAAGTGAGCGAGCTCAACGGAGTTGTGTAGGGACTGCTGCAGATTTGTTTGCGGGCAGAAAAAGGTGCCAAAGCAGGTAGCAGTCTAGTACAGAAGGGCAGCCTGCAGCACTGGGAGAAACAGAATGAGTGAGTGAGAGAGGGGGGGGAGTGAGCAAGCTCAATGGAGCTCTGCTGGGACATTAGAGTTGCCCACCCTCCTGCCCAGAGTCCTCTGTGGTCCTATATTACAGCAGGGTCTCTGGTGTGGAGACAAAGCAATGGTTGGATACTTAAGGTTTGCTGTAATAATACATATTTATTTGATCTTCCCTTGTCAATCTTCACCATTCGTTACTGTTTGGGTTAGTGCCAGAGGCACGCACCCGTTACGGGAGTTTTTTTATTTTTTTGAGTCGGCTCCAATGGCGCCACCCTCGAGCGTGACGTACTGCATCATGCACAAGATGCGGCCATTAGGTGCCGCAGACTCCTCCTCTATCTCAGTTCTGTTTCTCCCACCATCGAGGCTGTACCTGCTGCACAGTACTTGAAGCTTTTCTGCGTCACAAGACTCCTTGTATTCTCAAGTTGTATTCGCTCGATGCCTTCTCCCGGTAAGACCATTTCTTTTATTTCTGTCGATGGCGCCAAGTGCTTTGTTGCTGTTTTTGTCCTTATTTAGTTCGCATCATGTCAGGTTCAGGGGCAAAATGTAAATCGAAGGCAGGCCATGCCCCTATGCGTCGGTGCTCCTGTGGCTGGCATTTCTCCATCACAGATCGGCATGATGTCTGTCTCCGTTGTCTGGGACCCAACCACAATATGGGCGCATGCGACACCTGTTTCTCCATGGACTGTCGTGTCCTCGAAGTCTGCACATTCAAGATTGGCAAGGCCCCGCCGACCTTCGGGGGATGGCATCGCTCCAGGGATTCCCAGGTAAGGTCTCTAGGCCCTTCCTCCGGGTCCCCTCTCGGGCCTATACGGTCCGTAGAGGAGGAGGCTTCCTCCTCTTCTCTTGCTGAAGAGGAAGCTTCTTTTGCAGTATTGGAGGAACATCGAGGTCCCTTCTGGGGTCGTGGCAGAGACACCGCCTCGGCAGTCACCTCCTCGGAGGTGCAGGCTCCCCCAGTGTCGAGGCCCACGCCTGCTGGGCCTGGCACCAGTGGACCCTCGATGCCGCCTTCTGGCGCCGTTTTGGATCCCGGCACCGCCAGTGGCACCGGTGATCAAGACGGCGCCATTGGCAGTGCCACAGGCCTGGTTCGCTCTCCTGGTGGTGCCGGGTTGGGTTCAAGTGCCGAGGGTGGCACCATGGGCCTAGCCAGTGCCAGCGGGGAGATGGGACTGGGCTTAGCAGGTGCAGGTGGGACGAGGTCATCTGTTGCTGCCTCTTGTTTCACCAGGAACCCCCGGGTTTGCTACTATTGTGGTCCAGCTGATCTCTTCCTCTTCGGAGGCTGATGACTCAGATGTGGACCCGTCCTGGCAACCTGATTCTTCGGAGTCAGGGTGCCCAGTGGCACGTGGTGCCAGATGGCCCAGCGGGCCTCTTCCACTGTCCCTGCTGCTGTGCTCCTCTGAGGGCCCCTAGGCTAGAGGTGGTCTTGGGTCCCTGGGGGGTGATGGAGCAGGGGTGGAGGGAGGGGCTCTCGCCCTCCTGGGGGGGCTCATGGCAGATACCGTCCCTGGTGCTGCTGCAGCCCCTCGGGGTGGGAGATCGCTGAGGTCGAGGAGGAGGGTGCTCTCAGAGTCTGAGTGATAGAAGGGCAGGGTGCAGGTATCTCTGTCTCTGTTGGCCACCCCTCGGGGGGGTGGCTAGGAGCCATAGCACTGGTCCCCGCCTTTCACTCTTGGACCCAGGGGTCCCCTCCAGTGGCATTGCTGCAGGCTGTCCTTCTGGATCCATGCAGTCCCAGGTTCGACACAGGAGAGGATCCCCTTCTGGGATTTTCCAGGCTTTGCATCCCCAGGGTTCCATTTTGCTACCTTTTCTGTTGTCCGGGATCCTGCCAGCTCGGGCTCCGTTCCCTGGATGTCAGAGTCCTAGCAGAGGAAAGTTGCCTCTTCGTAGGTGCCCATCTCCCATTCCTCTGCAGCCACCCCCCACTCTTCCAGGCCATGTCGGTCCTACGGGCCCGTTATCCTGGGAGCAGTTCAGAGGTTCTGCTGCGGCCTTCCCCTCATATGTTAGGTGTATGAATGAGTGGGTCTTTTGCCTATCCCCACTGCCACAAGAATCCTCTGGACACTCGAGCTCTCCATCATCCTTGTCTCCCTCATCTGTGGGAGAGGAACCCTCTGCTCATATCTCCTCCGATGCTGATTTCACTGAATATCAGCGATTCCTTTCGAGGATGGTGAGGGATCTTCAAATTTCTTATGTTAGATGAGACAATACCGAATGGGAGATGCGTGAATTCCTTGGCGAATTCAGTGCCCAGCACCTGGTGGTACCTTCCTGGCCTATTCCCTTCCAGGAGGTGTCTATCCGTTCCTGGCAGTCGCCAGCTGCCCCTTCTCCAGCCCCGGCAGACTGTCGATGTAGGTATTGTGCCCCTTTGGAATCCCTGGGTACTCTCCCCAACCCACCCTCAGGTTTGGTATACCTAGAGGCTCCCTCTGGGCACTGCCGCCTGGTGCATGACCATCCACCGGACTCAGATTCCCTACAGTGCAACCGGTGGGGGAGAAGAGTGTTCTCTTCCTCTCGTGCGATGTCTTGCATTACATCTCATCAGGCTCATCACGCTGCCTACAGTAGGCATTTGTGGTCGATGCTCTCTCAGATCTCAGCATCAATGCCTGATACGGAGCAAACCAGACAAGCTATTGCCCTCTCTGCTATAGGCCTGGAGCTGGCAAGACACCAAGCAAGGGCATCTTATGATGGCAGTGAGGTGGCTTCCAGGCTTGCGGGGACAGTGATCTGCATTAGACGATCGGCATGGCTTCACCTATCAAGGTTGTCACCCCTGGCCCAGCGTAGGGTGATTCGCTCTGCTTTCCAGGGGACCTGTCTCTTTTTCTCCAGAGCTAGGAGATTACTGCAGGGGCTTCCTCCATCTCCCCATCCTCAGGGGGCACCTCCTAGCTCTTCTGCCTCATAGGCTTCTCTCTAGATTAGCCCAGGGTCTTCCCCTCCTGTTTATCACCAGCAGGAGGCTGGGGGTCTTGTTCCCTCAGGATTCTACCCCCCCTTTTTAAGGGGGGGGTTGGTACTCACCCAAGCAGTAATGAATGGTGAAGATTGACAAGGGAAGATATGAAAATTACGTACCTACCATAATTCTTGATCTTCTCTTGTATCTTCGCCATTCATTACTGATACCCACCCTCCTTCCCCTCAGTGGCCTCCTACTGTGGCGTTGCCCCCTCCCATCTCATTTCTCTTCCTTCCTTTGGCCTTTATGCCAAAAAAATTAATAAAACTTTCTGTTTTCTATTCTTAGTGAATGGTTCCTTTTTTCCTCAAGGTAAAGAGGAACAAGCACGGTCTGTACTTTTCTCTTATTCTGAGGGAACTCTTTCTGACCGCCCTTAGGGTGCGACTTCTAAATACTTTGATCAGGTTATGCAGTTTCACACCTTAAGAGACCGTGCCCTGACTCGGCCTCAACAAAAATTTAGAATTCCCCTGGCAGGTATTATCTTTGAGCTCATTCTAGCTGCTGCTTGCACTTGTCAGCCTTGAGCGTCTGCTTTGCCTTGCCTTAGGGAGTCTGAGTTCCCACTCTATCTTTCATACAAAGCTGCCTTCGGAAAGGCATAATCTTTCCCGTACACTGCTGTGTTAGCACTTAACAGGGTGCTAAGGAACTTAGTCCCCTTCCTGGGTGGGCGCTCTTCCCGGAACAGGTTCTGCCCGGGCAGTCCATGAGCCCTCAGCTAGGATGTAGGGACTTGGCATGTTGAGAGTTTAGAGAATCTGCCCTCATTCAGATCTGTTCAGGTGGTTTGGCTGAACCTCCCCTCAGTCCTAGCAACTAGGATTCTTGCTCCCTTGTTGGTTTTGAGCTTATAAGCTTCTCAACCAATGCTCGATGGGCACTTTTCCCTCTCTCAAAATGCCTCCTTTTTCTTCTTCTTCTTTCTCTTTCCCTCTCTCTGTTCCTCCTCTAGAGCCGCCCCAGAAAGGAGGCCCTGTGGTCCCTTAGGGTAGGAATTCTCTCTCCTCTGTCTATCCTCTACTGGCTTATACCTTTTTCAGTTTATATCCTTTCCTTTTTCTGTCCCTCGGCTCTCTTGCCTCGCTTTCTTTTTTTCTTACCCTTTATTTTCGCTTATCCGGCTACCAGAACTGAGATAGAGGAGGAGTCTGCAGCACCTAACGGCTGTCCCTCGTGCATGACGCAGCACGTTGAGCTCCAGGCGGTTGCTGGGGCCGCTCAAAAAAAAAAAAAAAGAAACCTCAGAGTTGCGCGCTCCGCACTAACCCTCATCCATAATGAATGGTGAAGATACAAGAGAAGATCAAGAATTACAGTAGGTATGTAATTTTCATTTCTGTTTATTTCTCTAACTGAGCTGAGTAATACTTGGAGTGCAATAGGATTTCTAACTGGGCTAAGTGAAACTATATGATAGCCGAGAAGAAAAAGTATGGTAGCTGAAAAATGAAAATGAAAAATGGACAAGGTGGCTTTAGGATTGCTACACTACTACAGTATCTAATGGATGAGATTTGAGACTGAAATACCCTGGTCGGCAAGGGGTCAATAGGGGGACTAGTGTGGGGGGGGACAGGAATTTGACTAAATAGGGGCCTAGCAGTTGTAGTGGGTTACAGAACCTGGGAGTAAGAGCCCATAACATAAGATGGGGGCCAAAATGGGGCAGGTGCCATGTGTCAATAGGGCAGGTATCTTTGGAAGGGTGGAGGGATGTACAGGGTGTGGGTGTGCCATGATCCTGGACTGGCCTTGGAGGATGGGGGTGTATGGTTTATAAATGACTGGCTAGTTTGAGGGAGGAACTGTGGAGGTTAGGGAGGAGTGTAAGTGGCAGGGCTGATAGTTATGGTAGGCATCCTGAGGGGGGAATAGGGGATGGCAAAGGGGGACGGAGGAAGAATAACTAGGGACTGAAACTGACCCCAGTATCAGAGGCACTAGCAGAAAAGAGAGGAGAAGGGAGGCAAAGGTGGGGGGGCCTCCTGATGGGGGAGGAAGAGACGACAAGGAGTACCAAGGAGAACCAGGGGAGAGAGCAGATGGCTGCGGGTAGGTAGGGACAAGAGTTGGCATGGAGGGGAACATGTAGGAGGGGGGGAAACTGATAGGGGGAAGAGATGTAAGACTGGTATCAGCTACGAATAGATTTGAACCTCTGCTATGGACAGAGAGGGGGAGCAGGAACTTACTGAAGGGGGAGGACAAGCGGGGCATGAGAGGGATGGCAACAGGTAGGGGAAGAGATAGCGAGGACAAAAGGGTAGAAGGGGGCTAGTAAGGAAGGAGGGGTGGTGACTGAAGGAGAGAAGGCTATGGAAAGGGGAAGGATGGGAGGGGCATCACTATCGGGGGAGAAGGGAAAGTGGGCTCTAAATTGACAACAGCCGGGATAGGAGAGGGGTTGGAAATCAGGAGGGGAGGTCGACATGGGAAGCCTAGTAGGAAGTAATCAGGCTGGGAAGGGGTTCAAGCGGGATGGGAGGAATAAGGCAGAGAAAAGGGGTAAGATGGAAGTAGGGGGTACAGATACAGAAGTCACAGAGGTTGCAGTTGGTGGGGGTAAGGGACAGGGAATAATGAATAATGGGGTGGTGGAAGGGGCATTAGAAGGAAAAGGGGTTAACGGGTTGGGGCGTACTCATCCTAGGGGATTCTACATTGCAATGGGTGAGATGGAATGGAAAGGGGGAAAGGCACAGTGCCATATTTGGGTTGAAGCTGTCCCCAGGTTTACTGCAGAAGGGCCAGGGCAGGCATTGCTCAAGTGTGCACCGAGGGAGAGGAAGAAACCTCATTTACTGTTGCATGTGAGTACAAACTGTGACACTTGGACAGCTGGTTCGGATCACTGTATGATTTTTGTAATATAAAAATGTGTTATTGAATGTCTGTCATGAGAGATGCTGAGACAGCCTGTGGGATGACACCCCCCCCACCAGGTTTTAGCTACAAGGTGTTACCTGGAAGACCAGGAGATAATTACAGGCTAGAAGAAACCTAAATAAGGATTGCCTGTTTATCTAGGTTGATTGTAGCCTGCCAGCTGCTAGGATGGGAATTCATAAACTTTTATAACGTTTAGAGGAAGAGAGCAGGTTATGACGCTTTAGTGCAAAGTCATAAAAGATTCTTTGATGTGTCCTGGGAAGAAGAGCTACTTGAGCTCAAAGAGGGGATATTATTTAAAGAGTGTTGTAATTTGTGAAATGAGTTTTGCTGAAATGTCACTTAATTAATTTACATCCTGATTGCTAAGACATCCTAGGTGTATATTTTTTATATTGTGACAGGGAGGAGCTAGGTGACCTTACGCAAAGAGGTTGGCAAAGCCAGTTTTAAAACAGTATTCTGTTTTCCACATAGACGCACATATTTGGACTCTCTTGACAACATCTGTCTATCAGCACTGTTATAAGAAATACACTTAGAGTTGTCTATCTAAGGTATGTTTGGTAGGAAATTGCACTTTTAAACCTTATTATTTTAAGTGATTGTATGGTTTTGTGATATACTGTTCTGTATTTATGTTTTATCTATTTTTAAGTAAACCTCTACTTTAGAGACTACTTGGTGTGCCTTTGAAATTTTTTATTTTGCCAAGTGAAGCATATATAGTTACAGCTGACACTGGGCATAGCTTTATGATAATACCAAACTGGGAAAAGATAAGAGTTTATCTGAGGTCTTTTCATAGAGTTTGCAAGGGTTGATTTTGTACCTGGTTAGGTACCCTAGGTGAAAGATATCTGGTGTCCCCTGAAGAGCAGAATTATCTGAGCCAGTACATTGGGTACGCTAGCAAGAGGTTCACAGTTTGAATCCCTCCAGAACTTGAGACCAAAGGTTGATTCTAACCCACAAAACAGACAGGAGGGTTACCTTGTTCTGTTCCACTACACAATACTGTGCTTGGAGGTTGGCACTGTGGGAGCAGAGGGCCTGACCTGCTGAGTGGGGTTGTGACAGATTGGTTGGCAGTGGTGGTTGGCAGCGGTGTGCAAAAGTTTGGTATTGCAAGCTTTTATTGTTCAGTGTGTCAGCTTAAGACTGTCAGCTCACTTGCAAAGAAAGAAAAAGGCAGTTATTTATTTTTAAAAGGAAACAGAACTATATCACTTGGCTTACAGTCAAGTTCCTACTTGTTTTATTTTTTTTTCTAAAGTGCAAGTCAGAGTAGCCGTAGTTAGGGAAGAAGATGGCTTCCAACAACAGCAGGCACATTGTAGACTACTTAAAGCAGTTGTGCAGGGACAGAGGAGTCCCGTTTTGAGGCAAAAGCCACCAAGCAGAACCTCGTGCATGCCCTGATGGTAGCAGATACCCAGAGCATTGAGCCACCCACAGTGACTGTAAGGGACCAAACCTTGAATGTAGAAGGGCTAGTAGCCAGTGCAGTGTCCGGATCCAATGAGGAGGGCAGCAGGGCCACTGTCAGTGAAGGGCCACAGCAGCAGGAGAAGGTCACCAGTATCCTGGATCCAGAAGTACTCAGGCTGCAGACTGAGTTGCGCAGAATGGAGCTGGAGTTCCAGAGATAAGAGAAGCGAGAACAGCAAGCTGCAGAGGAGAAAGCTGAGCGAGACCACCAAGAGGCAGAGTGAGAACAGCGAGCAACAGAGGAGAAGAGTGAGCGAGAACACAGAGAGGCAGAGCAAGAACACCGAGAGACAGAGCGAGAACAGTGAGACACTGGCCATGAGGAGCGAGAGCACCAGAGGCAACACGAACTGGAGAAGCTACGACTCTGACCAGCGGCACCAGATCAGGTAAGTGGCTTGGGTTTAACTGAGACTACAGGACTGGGTTACAAATTGAATTCCAAATTGATAGCCAAATTTAAAGAGGGGGAGGATATGGATGCCTTTTTAAATTCTTTTGAAAAAGTTTGTATTCAGGCTAAAATTTCTAGAGTCCTGGAGCTTCCAGCTATCCCTGCTACTTACCAGGAAAGCTCGGGATGCATTGGGTCAAATGGACAATGAGGACAGTGATGATTACAGTAAACGTAAAGCTCCACTGTTAAAGAAATTTGAATTTACTACTGAATCATATAGAGCTAAATTCCATAAGCTCAGGAGAAGCCCTGACATGAGCTACGAGGAGCTAGCCATGAAACAATGTCAGTTTTTAAAACGTTGGTGGGAAGGAATTGAAGCAAACTCTGTAGATAAAATTGAAAATGTTATTTTGTTAAAACAGTTTCCTTGGGCATGCCAAGCAGAGCTGAAAACCTGGCTGGAGGACCGAGATCTCAAAACAGTGCAAGAGGCTGCTGAACTCTTGGACCGATATGCCAAGAACAGACCTGCTCTGAGAACGAATGGGGCGGGTGTGGCAGTGCAAAAAGGAAAAAGCACACCTTCAGGGCAGTTAAAACCCTCACTGCTTCCAGCAAAACTAGTTAGCCCCAGGTTTCAGAGAAAAGATTTCTCTGAGAAAAGAAATGAATGTTGGTTGTGTAAAGAAACTGGGCATATTGCCAGACAGTGTCCCAAAAAGGCGAGCAATACACAGCTAGGGGCTAGGAAAGAAGTGGGTTGTTTGTGTGTCCCTAGAAGCATGCTTGTGAACATGAGGAAACACATGCACCCAGTCTTGGTGAATGGTGTACAGACGCAAGGGTTGAGGGACACAGGGGCATCCCTGACATTGGTAAAAGGGGATCTGGTACAGCCTGGTCAGCTTATACCCAATAAATACATCAATGTACAAGACTTTACTGGTAGGGAGAAAACATTGCCCCTTGCAAGTGTTATCCTAGACTGGGGTGAAACAGGGAAACTGTGCAACAGGTGGCTGTAGCCAAAACCTTAGCAGTGGATGTGATCCAGGGCAACAATCTCAAACAAGGTACGGTGTGTGCAGTTACCCATAACCAAGTGGCAAGGGAAAATGGTAGTTCCCTGAGCCTCACATAAGCCATTGTGGAAACCACTGGGAGGCTGGTTCCACAGCCTGTGTCTCCTGATATGGAGATTAATGAAAAGGGGGTAGAAATTTCCCCAGTAGCTGTTAACCACACAGCTACAAAGGGTTACTCCAAAGAGGAAGGGGTGACTCATTGTCAGAGGGTTAAGACTGACAGTGATCCTGAGTGCCCTGATGCTAGTGCTAGGGACCCTAGTTTAGTGAATAAAGGGGACCTGTCCCATTCCATGGGAATGTGTGAGGAGTTTGCAGCTGCTCAGAGAAGTGACCCTAGTTTAGAGAAGCTGAGGGCTTGGGCAGACTTTGATGGAGCACAAGGAGGTGACGGCAGACATAAGGTTTATTGGGAAAATGGATTGATGTATACTTAGGCTGTTCAGACAGAGGGAGGGGTGCTAGGTAGGCAGCTTGTCGTTCCCCAGGGGTATTGTGAGCAGTTGCTCAAGATTGCACATGCTATTCCCTTGTCTGGTCATCTCAGAATCATGTGCACACTATGCAGCGGTTGGCCCAGAATTTCTATTTGCCGAACTTCACCCAGCAGATGAAGGAGTATTGCAGGTCTTGTCACCAGTGCCAAGAAATAGGGAAGACGGCCAAGAAAACCCAAGCCTCCCTGATTCCATTGCCCATAGTGGAGGAGCCATTCCAGAGGGTGGAAATGAATATTGTGGGACCTTTAAATACCCCCAGCTCCTCAAGTAAGAGATTCATCCTGACTGTGGTGGATTATGCCACCCAGTACCCAGAGGCCATTGCCCTATCCTCACTGAGGACAGACAAAGTGGCAGATGCCTTACTTGGCATTTCTCCCGTGTTGGGTTTCTACAGGAGGTTATCACCGATCGAAGGGGTTCCTTCATGTCAGACCTGATGAAATGTTTATGGGAGAAGTGTGGTGCAGAGATGCACAACACCGTATCACCCAGAAGCCAATGGGCTTGTGGAAAGATTCAGTGGTACCCTGAAGTCAATGATCCGGGCGTTTGCTGAACAGCTTGGGAGAGACTGGGAGAAATACCTTCCCCACCTGTTTGCATACAGGGAGGTGCCCCAAGAGTAGACAGGTTTTCCTCCTTCAAACTCTTATATGGATGCCGGGTACGTGGGCCCCTAGACTTGATCTGGGAGGACTGGGAAGGCAAGCACACCACTCAAGGCACTCCCATTGTGGATTACGTCCTTAGGTTTAGGGAAAGGCTGAAGGAGCTTATGGGAACAGCCCAGAGCAACTTGGCAGCAGCCCAACAGAAACAAAAAGTGTGGTATGACCGCAGAGCCAGAGCTCACTCATACATGGTGGGTCAGGAAGTCATGGTCCTTATTCCGGTCTCGAAAGATGAGCTGCAGGCTCAGTGGGCAGGACTGTACAAAGTAGTTAGGAAGGTAAATTATGTGAACTACATTATAGAGTTACCTGACAGAAGACAGATAGAAAGGATGTACCATGTCAACATGATGAAGCCATATGCAAATATGGCTGACATGGTGTTTGCAGTGTGTAGTCCTGGGGAAGGGATGGACAAAAGAGACCCCCCCTTCTGGACTTGCTGGCAGAAAGTAAGCAGGAGTTCTCTGTGGAGGCAGTTAAATTGTCTCCCCAGCTGACCCTGGACAAGGTCCAGAAAGTAAGGGAGGTTTTAGAAGACTTTGCCCCATTGTTTAGCACCAAGCCTGGACTAATCTCCTTAGTGGTGCACGATGTGGAGACAGACACAGATGCCCATACGGCAGACAGCATATCGGGTGTCAGAGGTTGTCCAAAAGGACATTAGGAGGGAAGTGGAGGAGATGCTGGATTTAGGGGTAATCCACAGATCCCACAGCCCCTGGGCCTACCTGTAGTCCTTGTACCCAAGCCAGATGGCTCAACTCATTTCTGTGTGGACTGTCATGGACTGAATGCAGTCACAAAGTCAGATGCCCACCCAATGCCCCAGACAGACAAACTCCTGGATAAGTTGGGAGGGGCGACCTGCCTTATGACCATTAACCTGACCAAGGGGTATTGGCAGGTAGAGTTAATGGACAGCTCTAGGGAGAGGTCAGCCTTTATCACTCCGATAGGCTTATTTGAATGTGAAGTAATGCCTTTCAGAATGAAGAACTGCCAGCCACTTTCCAAAGGTTGATGAACTAGGTGTTAAATGGTGCTGAGGAGTACGCCATGGTGTATCTGGATGACACTGCCATCTTCAGTGCCAGCTAGGAGGAATACCTGTCCCACCTTAGGGAAGTGCTGGGCAGGGTACAGAGGGCTGGGCTCACTGTCAAAGCCAAGAAGTGCCAGGTGGCCATGGGAGAAGTGGCATACTTCGGGCATGTGGTAGGCCGGGGACAGCTCTGTCCTAACCAAATAAAAATAAAGGTAATCCAGGTGTGGCTCAGACCAGAAATACAGAAGCAGGTCAGGAGTTTTCTCAGTACAGCAGGTTACTACAGAAAATTTGTACCCAATTACTGTCCCCTGGCTGCTCCCCTATCTGACCTGGTAAAGAAAAGGATGCCAAAGAAAATTACCTGAGGAACAGCCTGTGAAGAAGCCTTTACCAGATTGAAGGAGGCACTGTGCAGTGCTCCCATTTTGACAAGTCCTGACTATAGCACAGCCTTAATAGTTCAGATGGACACCTCAGATGTGGGTATTGGGGCAGTACTGAATCAGACATCCAGCCAAGACAATGATCATACAATAGCGTATCTGAGTAAAAAGTTACTTCCCAGGAAGCAGGCATACTCCATTTTGGAAAAGGAGCGCCTTGCCATAGTGTGGTCCCTAAAGAAGTTAAAACCATACTTATATGGGCAGCATTTTGTGGTACAGACTGACCACAACCACCTGGTTTGGCTGACACAGATGGGAAAGAACAATGGTAGATTGCTAAGATGGAGTCTTGCTTTGCAAGGTTATGACATGACAATTCTACATATGACTGGAGCCAAAAATCAGAACTCTGATGGCTTGTCTCATGTCTATGAGGAATGAACTAATTTGGGAAGCTCATCCCATGCAGGGGATAGAGCCCACAAATTTACTCTAGGTGGGGAGGAATTGTGACACTTTGACAGCTGGTTCTAATCGCTGTATGATTTTTGTAATATGAAAATGTTATTAAATGTCTCTCATGAGAGATGCTGAGACAGCCTGTGGGATGACCCTCCCCCCCCCAGGTTTTAGCTACAAGGTGTTACCTGGAAGGCCAGGAGATAATTACAGGCTAGAAGAGACCTAAATAAGGATCTCCTGTTTATCTAGCTTAATTGTAGCTTGCCAGCTGCTGGGCTGAAAAATCATAAACTTTTATAATGTTTAGAGGAAGAGAGCAGGTTATGACACTTTAGTGTGAAGTCATAAAAGATTCTTTGATGTGTTCTGGGAAGAAGAGCTACTTGAGATCAAAGAGGGGATGTTATTTAAAGAGTGTCACAATTTGTGAAATTAGTTTTGCTGAAATATCACTTAATTAATTTACATCCTGATTGATAAGACATCCTGGGTGTATATTTTTTTTATATTCTGACAGGGAGGAGCTAGGTGACCTCACGCAAAGAGGTTGGCAAAGCCAGTTTTAAAACGGTATTCTGTTTTCCACATAGACACACTTGTTTGGGCTCTCTTGACAACATCTGTCTATCAGCACTTTTAGAAGAAATACCTTAGATAGAGAAATCTTAAATGTATGTTTGGTAGGAAATTGCACTTTTAAATATTATTTTAAGTGATTGTATGGTTTTGTGATATACTGTTCTATATTTACATTTTACATTTTTTATCTATTTTTAAGTAAACCATTACTTTAGCGTCTACTTGGTGTGCCTTTGAAATTCTTTATTTTGCCAAGTGAAGCATATATGGTTACAGTTGACACTAAGCATAGCTTTATGGTAATACCAAACTGGGAAAAGGTAAGAGTTCATCTGAGGTCTTTTCATACAGTTTGCAAGGGTTCATTTTGTACCCGGTTAGGTGCTGTAGGCGAAAGATATCTAACATCCCCCGAAGAGCAAAATTATCTGAGCCTGTATATTGGGTACACTAGCTAGAGGTTCATAGTTTGAATCCCTCCAGAACTTGAGACCAAAGGTTGATTTGAACCCACAAAACAGACAGGAGGGTCACCCTGTTCTGTTCCTGTTCATAATATTGTGCTTGGAAGTTGGCACTGTGGGAGCAGAGGGCCTGACCTGCTGTGTGGGGTTGTGACACAAATCACTTGGCGGAGGACACTGTGGAAGTAGTCAGGGGGAGGTTTGAGTACTTGAGCAGGCAGTGTGAGGGGGTGGTGAAGTCAGTGGCATTCTTGGAGGTACTGCCGGTACCATGTGCAAGCATGGAGTGGAAGGGTAGGCTTGAGGAGTTCAAGTGGCTGAGGGATTGGTGCCACACAAAATATTATGGGTTAGTGACTAACTGGGGTAGGGTCAGGGGGGAATAGTGACTTGTACACAACAGAGAGGGTACACTGGAGCAGGAAGAGAAGGGGTGTATTAAAGGCTGCATTGCTGCTGGGCCACTGGCACTGAGGCTTGAGGTGCTAGACACCACCCTCCGTGCCACAGTGGTGACCCGGGTTCAGACGCAAGCCTGGCCTCCCAGGGGTTGGCAAGGGAGGGATAGGATTGAGCATTCGGAGGACTGCTCTCCTATCCTGGGGTGGGATCCGGGGACCCATCGCTCTGTAGCTGCCCCTGGTGACAACCACGGGTGCTACTACAGCAGTGTAGTAAAGGGTGGTGGACTGTGGCAGATATTGGCATGCTATGCCTAAGCATCCTTGCACAGCCACACTCTGCAAAAGGGAGAAAAGTGGAAAATGTGCTATGGTCAAGACATGCTTCTGACCCTGCCCACCCTGAGTGGCACCTCCTGAACCGGATCCTGGTCTGGTGGGTCAACCTGGGAAGCTCCTCACCACCCCACCACAGAGGTAATCCATGGAGGTAAGCTGGTTGGCCTGATGTCGGGAGTAGGGCTGGGGGGATTGGTCGGGCAGACCAACCGACCATAGCCCAGTGAGAAAATATGTAAAAAAAACACAAAAAATGGCAGGATTAGAAAGGTGTATCTCTACCAAGATGGATTTAAACAAATGGTGTGGGGGGGAAAAGACTGAAATTGGTAGAAAGGTCTGGACAGGGGAGCCTGATGAGCTCAACACCCTAGATATAGGTAAAGGCAGAGGCGTAGTAACCCTGGAAGAGGGCAGGAAGAGTGGTCTGAGTGTAATACAAAAGGCACCACCACCTGGTAAGAAAAAGGAGGAGAAAGGGTGTGGACTACTGGGAGAACAGACACAGGCCAAGGAGGAAAAGAGTGAGAAGAAGGAGGAGCATGGGTGGAAGATGGTCTGACTACATGGACAGAGAACTGGTTACAGGGGAAGGTACAGAGGGTGGTAGTAGTGGTGGGGTAGCTCTCAGCACCCACAGCAGTGACAAGCAGGGTGCCACAGGGCTCAGTGCTTGGCCCAATGCTATTTGGGCTCTTTTTCTCTGATGTAGCACACGGAGTGGGGAGCAGGGTTAGTCTCTTCCCACATTGGAGACAAAATACAGCTTATTCGGGTCATCTTATAGCTAATTATAGTAAGAAAACATCCCTGAAACTACAGTTATATCCTGTGGTGATTTGCATATGCAGCCCATGATGCTTTGCATTGTGGGGGCATGTGTGATTTTGTATTTACAGTTATATAAAGTTTGTAAAATGGTGGTAATGATTAGTTTAATTGTAAGTGGGGACATTCATCCAAATCCAGGACCTTATACTAATTTGCATTCGGCAAAATTTAATTTTGGTGATGTATTGAATTCTGATTTAACAGCTGATATTTTGAAAAAGGATGGGATGTGTGTGGTTCACATTAATATCTGTAGTCTATTAAGAAAAATTGACCATCTAAGGGAATGGGCTATTAAATATAGACCTGAAGTAATTATAATCACAGAATCATGGTTGTCTGATAAGATTACTGATAATATGGTGTTTATGAATGGTTATAATTTATGGAGGAGAGATCGAACAAAGGGGGGGTGGAGTTATTATTTATGTACTTAGTTCTCTGGATGTATGTAGTTAACTGCCATCAGGACTGGTGTGGTTCTGAAGTTCTTCCATTATTATTTAATTTTCCATTTAATAAACCTTTATTGTTATTGGGTATGTATCGTCCTCCTAAAGCTAGTTCTGAGGTGTTTCAAGTTCTGCAGGAATTTTTGGGAAGCTATTTAAATAGATGTGAGATTATGTTGATTGGGGATTTAAATGTAGATTGGAATTCTGTAGATAGTAATCATAGTAGTGTTGAGATGAGTAATATTCTGGGTATGACTCAATTAATTACTGAGGTAACTAGAATCAATACTAAACAACCACTTTCCTCCACAGTATTAGATTTATTATTTACTATGGACCCAGACAGGTTTGTTGCCAGTGGTGTTCTTCCAGATTCCTTCTCGGATCACCAGATGATATATGGTTCTAGAAATCAAAAGAAATTAAGGAAACCAGTAAAAATAGTTCACTATAGCTCATTTAAATATTTTGATTATATAAATTTTATGTTAGAGTTGGATGCATTTAATTGGGAAAGGTTATATCTAGTCCCCACAGTTGCTGATGCCTGGATGTTATTTCAGGAGGATTTCCTGACAATTTGTAACAGGCATGTCCCACTTAAAAGTAGGAAAATAAAGTCTGATAATGCCCCTTGGTATAATTCTTACTTATTTAAAATTAAGAAACAGCGGGATAGGGCATGGAAGGTGGCTAAATCTACAAAAATTGATATTGATTGGGTGAAGTATAAACAGATGCGGAATTATTATAACTGTGAACTGAAGAGTGTTAAAAATGATTATTATAATAGAGAATTAAATTCTAATTTGACTGATGATCCGAGGAAATTTTGGCAAGTTTTAAAAAAGGTGAAAGGTGATCAACAACTGGACTACCCTGAGAAATTTGAAATCGGGAAGGTCGAAGTTCCTATTGGCCCACAGGTTGTGGATGGTTTTAATGAACACTTCACAACCATGGGCACAAAAACCTTATTACAAGGCAAGACTAGTCTCTCTCCATTATATTTTCAAAATAAAGTCACTAAAGCTGTCCCTTTAAGGGACAAGGAGTTTGAGTTTGAATTACATAGATACATAGACAGTGTCGGCAGATAAGGGCCTATGGCCCACCTAGTCTGCCCATTTGAGCTTGTAAGTTCAGTTTGTTTTCCTAGAAGTCTGTTTCCCTACCCTGACCTCTAGAATTCTTTATGTCTATCCCATGCATTCTTAAATCCCGTGATTGTTTCAGCCCCCACCACTTCCTCTGGCAGGGTGTTCCACTTGTCCACCACCGTTCTGTGAAGAAATTCTTTCTCATGTTTCCTCTGAATCGTCCTCCCTCCAACTTCATCCCATGCCCTCTAGTCCTGAAACATCTTTTTCGCTTAAAAATAGTGTTTTCCTGCACCCTGTTCCTCCCTGTAAGATACTTGTAT
This sequence comes from Neoceratodus forsteri, assembly GCA_016271365.2. Lineage (NCBI taxonomy): Eukaryota > Metazoa > Chordata > Ceratodontiformes > Ceratodontidae > Neoceratodus > Neoceratodus forsteri. Next base: position 54,865,077 of record CM028133.1, on the reverse strand, counting down.
GTCTCTATCATATCCCCTCTCTCCCTCCTCTCCTCCAGGGAGTACATGTTAAAAGCCATGAAAGTGAAGTGATTCATTTTTAGTACTTCCAAAGCCCATCGTTGCCCTGACAGGGACTTGAACCCTGGACCCTCAGATTAAAAGTCTGATGCTCTACCGACTGAGCTATCAGGGCCCTATCCATTAATAACCCCATTAGAAACACAAAATGCGTTACTTAAAATTAATGTTAGGAAGGCTGGTGGGTTAGATGAGATCCCCAATACTCTATTGAAATATGCTGCCCCAGTTATTTCATATCCTTTGACTAATATTTTCAATATGTCCCTTATATGTGGGGAAATTCCTGAAATGTGGAAAATGGCCAGAGTTATACCTGTTTTTAAACATGGATCTAGGTCTCTAATGGAGAATTATAGGCCTATATCATTATTACTAATAGTAGCTAAGGTGTTTGAGAAACTGATAGCCAAACAATTACAGAATTATTTGGAAAATAGTAAGTTGATTAATAAATTTCAATCTGGTTTTAGGTCCATGCATGGCACAAATTCTGCTTTGTTAAAGGTTACTGGGGATATTGTGGGTGCTCTGGACGGGGGGATGTCGGTGGAGGCAATTTTTGTAGATCTATCTAGGGCGTTTGATACCCTGGACCATGACATCCTCCTGTCCAGACTACCTGCTTTGGGTGTTTCGTCGAAGGTGATTGGGTGGTTGGAGGCTTATCTAACTGGTAGGAAACAGATGGTTTCAATGGATGGGTGGGGATCTGGATTTAGGGGAATCATTTCTGGGGTTCCCCAAGGATCCATTTTGGGCCCAATATTATTTAATTTATATATGAATAATTTTGTTGTAACAAATCCTGATGTACAGTGTCATCTGTATGCAGATGACACTATTATTTATGCGAAGGGATTATCAATAATGCAGATAGAATTTACTCTTCAAAAAGCATTCGATGAACTTCAGTTATTCTATAGTGAATCCAAACTTGCCCTTAATTCAAAAAAATCTCAGGTATTATTGTTTTCTAGGGAAAATAAAGAGACCTATTCTGAGCTGAGTTTGAGTATAGTGACTGTGGATAACATTGTTCTTGAACAAGTCCACTGCTATAGATATTTAGGAATGTATCTGGATAGATCACTGAGCTGGACTTTTCATATAGATTATATAATTAAAAATGTTAGTAGACGTTTGGGTGCACTTTATAGAATTAGAAATTGCATGGATGTCAGAGTAAGGAAGCAAGTAGCTATGGCTACGTTGATTCCTTTGTTGGATTATGGGGATATTATTTATATAGGGGCAACTTTAACTCAGCTAAAATAGATGTTATATTCAATAAGATAGCTAGGTTTATTTTGGAGGTGCCTAGGAGAACTCATAAAAGAGAGTTGTATCAGTTTTTGAACTGGATGAGTCCTCAGGATAGAAGGATATTCCATGTCTTGAAATATATGGTTAAATCAGTTAGGGGTGAAGTACCGGAATATATTACTGACGAATTTCAGGTTAGGATAATTAGGGGAGGTTTACGCTCTGAGGAGGGTATGGAATATGTTTTACCTAGAAGAAGGACAGATTTTGGTAGAGAACATTTTTTCTATTTGGGTCCTAATATATGGAATTCATTGCCAACCCACCTTAGGCCAATTAGCTCTAGTCCTAATTTAGGAGAAATAAAAAGTTGGTTTAAATCTGAGGCTGATCAAAGGTTAAATGTTGAGTAATTGTGTATATTATGCTCCAAAAATATGTCGTATAGTTGTACTTTATGAATGGGAATACATGAGATGTATGTTATTTATTTGTATGGATGTTAAAGTTATTGTAATTTATATTTTGTTGTGTCATTTTAAGTATTGTTCTATGTTATTTTGTGATATATTTTTTATTATGATGTTAATATGAATGTAAGTATTAAGGACCTCACTGGAAATGAGCTTGGCTCAGTTGAGTTTCCTATTCTTTTGCTTGCCAATTGAATAAAAATTTTTATTAGTACTACTACATTATACCAAATCAAAAGCAAATAGTTATAGTAGCAGAGCCCCCCCCCAAACACATATACACTCCCTAAAAAGCTGCTCAAAAACCTGCAATTCATTCAGATCAGTTCCGTTTTCTTACTTACTTAAGGTTCAATGCCAGCAAGTGTTAAATCATGTACCTAGGGCATAGGAACCCCAATGCTGGGTATAGCATGAGGGGAGGTACTGATATTCACTAGACATGAAAAGGTCCTTGAGGTTATTATATCAGAGGACCTCAAGATAGCAGTACAGTGTGACAAGGCTATAGGCAAAGGCAAATTTGATTCTGGAGTGCATAAGGAGTGGCATCTCCAGTAGGAGGAGGAGGGAGGGATGTTATGCTACCATTGTATCACTCCCTGGTATACCCCCAGCTGGAGTACTGTGTCCACTTTTAGAGTCCGCACTTCAGAAAGGACATAAGGTGGAGGTTTTCCAGAAGAGGGCAAGTAAAATAGTTCAGAATTTTCACAGGAATCCCTACAAGGAAAGGCTGAAGAATCTCAACGTGTACACTCTGGAAGAGAGGAGGGTGAGAGGTGACATGATCAAGACCTACAACGTACCTCACAGGGGTAAGGAGGGTACAGTTGGGGAGTTCCCTTCAAATGAGGATGAGCACCCAAATCAAAGGACATACAATGAAGGTGGGGGGGGCATTCAGGATAGATGTGAAGAAATATTTATTTACTGAAAGAGTGGTAGACACCTTGAACAAACTACCAGGAGAAGTGGTGGAAACTAAAATGGTAGGGGGCATGAAACATGCATGGGATAAACATAGGGGTATATTAGAAAAAGGGGAAGGAGGGGGTCAACGGAGATCAATAGGGCTATGGAAGTGGACTAGGTTCACGTTCATTGTAGGAAAAATTCATTAAGCAAGCTCATTCACAAGGAGGTTCTGATGGACACAGGCAGAATAAGACATGCAGTAACATATACAGGCAGGAGTTACAAGTAGGTAGAGAACACTTGGGCAGACTGGGTGGGCTGAGTGGTCCTTTTCTGCTGACAAGTTCTATGTTTCTATGGCATCATATGTTAATTCAGGTGCAGTGTTTATTTAAAGTTGGGCCTACCATACATCAAGATGTAAGGTACAGTAAATTACCGAATTAGATGCAGCCCACTTACAGTACAATAAACAGAACCCCAGTGCTTTGAGAAGCCTTTACTCTTCATAAGACTGCTTAAAGAGCTGGGGTTCTATTTGCAGTGTCCACACCAGTATGCTGATCTTAAAATCGATGCCGCACATGAATGAGTACTTGATTCTTGCTCACTCCATTTCTTCCCCACTTTGAAACCTGCTTGTCATGAGTTAGTTTTGGGCTGGCATCACCTCGCCTGTGTTGGAAGATGACCAATAAGTGGCACTGAAAGACGCCAGACTTCACAGACTGTGAAGGCAGCTGCTCACGGACAGACTTAAGGCAAAAATAGGATGCTGGGATGTATAGGCAGGGGCATTACCAGCAGGAAAAGGGAGGTCATAATTCTGCTATACAAGACACTAGTGAGGCCCCACCTGGAGTACAGTGTACAGTTCTGGAGACCATACCTACGTAAGGACATAGACAGGGTAGAGAAGGTTCAGAGGAGGGCAACAAAGATGGTGCATGGATTGCAACACAAGTCCTATGAAGACAGGTTGAAGGAACTGAACATGTACTCCCTGGAGGAAAGAGGAGGAGAGGGATATGATAGAGACATACAAGTATCTTACAGGGAGGAACAGGGTGCAGGAAACACTATTTTAAGCTAAAAGATGTTCCAGGACTAGAGGGCATGGGATGAAGTTGAGGGAGGACAATTCAGAGGAAACATGAGAAAGAATTTCTTCACAGAACGGGTGGTGGACAAGTGGAACACCCTGCCAGAGGAAGTGGTGGGGGCTGAAACAATCACGGATTTAAGAATGCATGGGATAGACATAAAGGAATTCTGGAGGTCAGGGGTAAGGTGCAACAGACTTCTAGGAAAACAAACTGAACTTACAAGCTCAAATGGGCAGACTAGGTGGGCCATAGGCCCTTATCTGCCGACACTGTCTATGTATCTATGTATCTAATTCAACTGGGGGGTAGGAGGAACTAAGCTGTTGATTAACTAGAATCTGAAGCTTATCCATCAGGTAGGGAAATGGGCAGACTAGGTGGGCCAAGCGGTCCTTATCTGCCTTCAAATTCTAGGTTTCTCACCCACCATCTTGGCAAGAAGACGACTGCAGTTGTGGGCACTGATGACTGCTCGGGTGTGGGGAATGGGAGGACCAAAGGGGACATACATAAGGAGATAAAATCATAATTTAACCTCTAGGTGGTGCTATCCCAAGGGCTACTACCCCTGCCTGCTTGGCTAGTAGCAGGTTAAGGGTCCTGAGTTCTGAAATGGGTGCCTCTACCCGGAGGTCAGGGCTGGTAGTGGTCAAGCTAACCTGGGCACAGCCCTCCAGGACACTGTAACCCACCTCTTTCCTTACTAGTGGCTGGAACAATACACAATAAACACTTTCACAATGCCACAGATACACCACATAAGTACCCACACTGTTTACACTTACCACCAGGGCTTTACTCTGGCTCGGCCCTGGGGACCCCCTGTAAAACAAGGTTATACACAGCAAATAACAGCAGTGTAGTACAGTACTCTTGCACAAACTGGAACCACAGTCAGGGTAAATGCAAAAACCAATTTAGATCTGATTTATTTAAGGGACTTGAACAAGGGAAGGGCGTAATGAGGTTAATTTGCTTAAAGACTGTCATTCAAACAGTTATGCATGCACTTCAGGGTCTATAAACAGTCACACACTCTGGGTATCCAGATGGAGAATGGTGGGCTAGCCAGGAACGTTGCCGCTGGTTGGGGACCTGTGATGGAAGAAAAACAACATGCACAACACACACTATTTGTAATCCGGAGCCAGAGGTCTCAGTTCGTGAACAGAAAACAAGAAAGCAATCAGATGACACACTTTTAGATTAGGCTATTGTTGCAGGGAGCTACCCTGATGATTACTCACGGTACCCAAGACTGGACACAGGCTGGACGAAAATCGAGACAGCAGGTGGTTAATCTGGCATGCCAGGAGAAGCAGGGCCCACACGATTCACCAAGGCGTTGTTCCTGTTCAAGCATGGAGCAGGGATCTGATCCCCAGGCAGGTCTCTCATCAATGGCTTTCTCTGTGCAGTGGGTAGTCTGGCTGGGCCAGTATGGCAAGGCCCAGGCCAAATGGAGACAAATTCGGATACAGTCCGTTTTGGGCTGGATACAGCTTCCAGCAGGCAGAACACAGTTCACACAGTGGGGGACCAAATCACGAACTACTTTCCATACACAGCACATTTACATGTAAGGAAATTCTACTGTACCACGTAAACCACTCTCCAGTCATAATCGCAAAGTCTCTGCACAAACCGGGGATTCAAAAGCAGCTGGAAATCCTGACAGGTCAATCGCATTAAGCAAAATCTTCGGTCTTCAGGTATGAGCCTGGTAAAAAATCAGTGGCTTACTTCATTCTCACAAACTTGGATTTAGTCCAAAATAATTATCTTCTCTCCCTCTCAGGGGCAGCAGTCAGACATGCAGGCCAAAAACTCAGCCCTTTCACAGTTCTCCCATGTGAATCCACTCAGGATTGCTGCTCAAAATCACTTCAGCTCTTTCTTCTTCAGCTTCCAACTTAGATCTAACTGAAAATTGCAAGCAGTCTGGGATTTTCCCAAGATCCAAAAGGTTCTGTTGGCCGATCTGTCTGTCAATCACAACAAGAGTCCCGCTTCAGTTGCAAAAAAGGGGCCAAAAGCCCCAAACTACAATTCCTACAGATTTTGACTCCAGACAGCTCCTGTAGTCCGGCTTCATTTTAGGTTCCACCAGTACTGATTGGTCCAATTTGCAGTCAAGGACCAAGATAGTGGAGACAAACAAAACAGTCCTTGCTGCAAAGAAGGCAGGTTAGACAAACTACATTATCATTATCACTCTAAATGATGTTTACCAAATAGTTACATCTTTCAGCAGAGCTCCCTCTCAGATTACTTATGACTGCAAGCCAGGCAGCTCTTAAAGAGACAGTGCACAGAGGCCATACAGGCTCTGGTAATCATATTTAAACTGCTAAAACGCAGGACACCAGCCTGGCAGTGAGCATTTAGTCAAGCTCAAGGAATACTTTTTGGGAACCTCCATTTGTAGGGGGGTTACAATAATAAAAATTGTGAGACTTTCACCAGCTTTCCAAAATGCTTACCAGTTAATAGAACACTCTATGAAGTTTATCAAATGGCATCAACCAGCATAACATTGCCTAAAGAAGGCAGTGTGGTCATGTGGTTACTGAAATACTGGAGATTACAGATTTATAAGAACATAGAGAATACTGGATGGGAAGCTATGTAGAACCAGTGTGTTCTACCACAGAGGGATTCTGATTCCCTCTGACCTCGAGAGTGAAGCTCGAGAGGTCCATGGGAATCAGAACTCCGAGGTGGCAAAGCACACTGGTTGTGCATAGAGGTGCTCATCCTGTATTTTTTTATAGTGTATAGTACTGTGTGAAAAATGTGTTTTGTGAGTACTTTTGCTTTCAAAATGAAACTGACTCTAGAGGTTCTAGAATGCTGTTCTACCACAGTAGGGTAGAACAGCATTCCATGACCTTGTAACTGTGGTAGAACAGCATTTTGAAAGGGATGGAATTCTATACAGAACAACACTCCATTATACACTACAAAAGAATATCACACAGAAGCTGGCATATATGCCTATAGCAGCTGTCTCCTGTTTCTCAGTACTTATATTTACACCCTTGAGGTACTTGAATGTTTCTGTCATATATCCTCTTTCCCTCCTCTCTTCCACTGAGTATATATTGAGGTCCCTTAATTTCTCATCATAAGCAGGGGCACTGGAAAATCGCGGGCGTGAATTCAGCGCATTTTCCGTGATTGTGTGCTCCCTCCGTGACTCCACCGCGATATTGCCTGCTCTTGGAGGTGTCTGGTGGGTCTGCATCTCACTACAAAATCTGTGGCTCTTAGTTTCACCACATTGTGCTGCCATCCAGTGATTGCTGCATCCCCCCACCAGTAACGCTATTCTGGCACCCCCCTCCCGTGACGTCATGCTTAAACAACCAGTCGTGGGCTTCCTGGTTCCTTAAAAGTACAGTTGCGCTGTTTCACGCCTTTTCTGCTTTATGCCCCCACTCAGGTCCGCCTAAGTCTCTTAAATGCAGTGGACTGTTGGGGGAGAAGGTAACCCTAGCCAGTGAACTGAATGTCGTGGCGAGACTGACCCGCGACCCGCAACGCTCGACGCTCGACCCTCGAGACCTGCAACCAAAAGGAACGAGAAGCTGCAGCTTGATCGACGGGGAGCATTAATTAACCCCTGGAGCACGAGAACGCCACAGGAGCAGCAAGAGCTAAAGGAGGTGCGTTTGCACTTCAGATCCGCACTCACCAGTGGAAGGACTTGTCTTTGAAATACATAAATAAATTGTGAGCTGCCCTGCTGTGTTGATATCTGCTGCCTACATTCTACTATCTGAAGGAGTGAGGACAGAAGACTTTCCCTGGTTTCCCAAAGTGCCAACCTGCATCTAAGGTAAGTTACTGCTGGCTAGTTTGGGTTGGATGGGGGTGGGGAGGGCACATGCTGGCATTGTTGGCAAGCAAACTGTATATGCTTTCTTAAAATATTTCTGTTTTTTGTTTGAACATATTTGTCAATCTGGGCAACCCTCTCTGCTCCGACCTGCCAAAAATTGTTCTGTGCAAGCCTGTTCATCTGTCAGTCTCACCTCTGGTGATGGTGGGCATGGGGCGGACGTGCAGGCTGGCCCAGAACAATTTTTTTCTGCATGTGTCCCAGTCTGCCAGGTCCGTGCCAAGCTCCAGTCACTTGTTGTTGATGGTCGGTGGAGGGTCGGGCCTGGCGGACAACCCACAGCAGAAAAAAATTATTCTGGCCTCCGGTGACAGTGGGCGCAGGCGGACTATTAATTTAATTATGTGATTGTCCGATCCTTCATGTACTGTCGCTGCTTCGTGGTCCGTCATTGATAGTCGGACGGACCCCACAGACTGTACACATGTTGGAAAACAAACTGTTCCGTGCCTCTTGTCTTGCCTCTACTTCCCTCCCTCTATCTATCCATCAGCAGTGGCCAGAAGAATTTGTTTTCCAACATGTATACCACTCTGTGGGTACAGTCCTGACCATCAACGACAGATTTCTTGGTGTAGGATAGAAGGTATGTACCTATTGTGGAAGTGTTAAATAAAACAACATACTAAGCTTTCGTGTGTGTGTGTGTGTGTATTTTTATTTAATTTGAATACAAAGGGAGAGCAATACACTAATTACACAATTTCATAGATATATACATAAAAATGTAGTAGTATTAAAACATTAAACATTCGTCCTCAAAAAAAATCATCATTGTACATTTCCAGTCCATCTCGCAAGCATGTCCAATTAAAAGCAAAGCTGCCCACTGTTCTCAAAGGAAGAAGCCAAAGCACGCCATGTTTCGTATTGTATCCAGGCCAAGGATCGTGTAAAGATGTATCCAGAAGATCTTTATGAGGATGGAGGCCACTTGTTCTGCCGATTTTGCTGCCACACGATCGACTTTCTCCGGAAGCATACCATCGACATCCATATGAAGTCACAGAGACACCTGGACCGGAAAGCAGAAATAAAGAAAAGAAACAAAGGTAAAAGCACTGTTCTATTCCTTTATTAATTTTGCATTTATTGCATTTTCCTGTTTTCCCCAGCCCACTCACTCATCCTTGCGGAGGGATGAACTGCGGGACACCCCCTACTACTAGCTGTCCCTCTACCCAGAGTCTTGTCCATTCTCCACCTCCATGCTCAGGCTTAACCCCCTGGGCTGGTCTGCCGAGGGGGGCTTCCCACTCCCTAGCAGACATTGTAGACAAGACCTAGATTACCCCCCAGGTCAGGGCCATGAGAGTGAGACCCTCCCATGGGGCATTGGTGGTAGGGGGAGGAGGAATGAGTTGAGCCATCATGTTGGGGGTGGTATTTTTCTTTTCCTGGGGGCATGGACATTCAGTGATGTCCAGCGTCCACCCTGCCCCCCTGAACATTCAGGCATCTATTGCTGCAGTACTACCAGCCTCTGCCTGGGTCCATCAAGCACCGGACACCCTCCCCTCCCTTCCCTCGGAGAAGAACAGCATTCTTCTGGACACTCCATCCTTCTCCCTCTGACCGGCCCTCCACCCCGGGTCTGTTCTGGAATCTGGGTCGCTGGTGTCATAAGCAGAAATCCAGCCGCTGCACCAGTGGACTGGCCAGGATGTGCAATCCTGCTTATCCCCCCCGACATCAGGGCTTCCTGAACCTGGGCTGCTGGCATGGCCTGAGGTAAGATGAGATGCCTTGGCCCTCTGTGCCACCAGGCTGGCTCAAACTGTTCTGTTCCACCTGCTTAGTATTTTGTTTTTCTTTGCGTACTGGTTGTGGAATGTTAGACTAATGACTATGCGCAAACTGCATAAAAATGTTATCTAAATTGTTTTTTGTGTCTTCCAGGTGCTGCCAGTCGTCAGCGACAACAAGCTCTCACATGTCTTGCCAGAGCAACGACGTCCTCATTGGAACGAAAGGAGTTTGTGCTGGACTTTATTCAATGTCTGACACGAGCAGATATTCCTCTGGAAAAGGCTTCAGGTTTTCAAGAGTTTCTTCAGAAATACACCAAACAAGAAGGAACACTTCCCGGACCAGCTGCACAGCACTTATCTGCAAGAACTACACCCACAACATGAAACTAACGTAAAGAAAGAAGTGGAGGATGCCAACATTTTTATCTTTCTGGATGAAACCACAGATTCCTGTGGACGCAGCGTGTTAGCAGTTTTGGCTCAGCCTTTGAATAAAGTTGGAAAACAGCCCATTCTGATTGGTGTGGAGTTCCTGCAGCGTGTCAACCATTCAACAACATCACAGGCTCTGCTGAGAGTTTTAAATGCCAACTCTGTGAACTTCAACAAAGTACTTGCAGTTGTTTCAGACAGTGCAAGTTACACGCACAAACCATTTGGTTCAGTTCTCTCTGGAGTACTACCAATCACTGTGCATGTGACCTGTGTGGCACATCTTCTCAATCTTATTCTGGAAATCTGGGCAGACACCTTACAGGATTTGAACAGCGTGGTAGCGCTTGCTAAGAATGTGTTTTGTCAGAGCCCAATGCGCCTCCACCAGTTCCTGTCTTTTATGGAGTCGAAAGATAATGTGACTCCAAAGATGCCGGTATATTCGGTCCTGACAAGATGGTGCTCATGGGTCAGTGCTGTGGACTATTTAGCTGAATACATGCCCATCATCAATTTCTACAAAGTGAAACATCTGTTGCAGCGACCCTCAAAAGGCTGAAGGACCTGCTGAAGGACAAATTAACAGAGTTGATGACACAAGCAACATTTGTCAAAGAACATTCAGTAGAGTTGGTTAGGCTCATCGAAGAGCTACAGTCCAACTCCAAGCCACATGGGCACAACATTTATTCAAAATTGCAAACTGTTCATTTCTTTTTAGACTTTTGCACAACAGCTGGTGCTCAGGAGTACAGGCCCAGACTGTAGAATGGTTATCCAGATGCCAAGTACAGGAACGTGAGGCCTGTACCACTCTTTTTCAGACTCTGATGCTGCAGAGCAGTGAGAAAATGACAAACATTGTAAGCCACCACCCCTCCTTGAACATTTTTGAAGCAGCAAGAGTCTTCGATCCCCAACAGCTACCAACAGTGGAGAAGAATACAACTAATTACACTGAACTGATCCCTGGACTGCTCAAGGTCTCAAACATGGAATGGCATGCATACATGGCTGTAGCCCAGACAATTCCATTGGACTTCAACCTGTCAGAATGGTGAGACACAGCATGTTGCACTGCCAGAGCTCGCTGCCATTGCCAAGCAATACATCTATTTCCAGTGAGTACAGCCATGTAGAACGAACATTTTTAGTGTACTCAGACCTGCAGAAGGACAACTGACGGACTTTAATAAAGGACAGTGTAAAACTGCTTTTAATGTTGAAGTACAATAAACTATATAGAGATTTTTGAGTGGTTTCTGAGTGGCACTGAAAGGAGATTATGATAAGTGTAATGTAGAGGAATAAAATTGCAGTATCTGCAATTTGTAGGAAATTATATTTAAAATGTTTTCATTATCTATATTGCTGCCCTTTATAGTCTTGATATATTGTTAAATAAAGTTTGGACATTGTTAGAAAATTGGTATTCTGATTTTATTTTCAATGGTGTAATTGATTGCCATATATAGCTTTCATTAAAGTTTGATTATTTTGCATTATGTCTTATTTTTTGGTGTTGTACTAAATATTATTTATCTGAAATCACAAATTCACGATGTCAAGGTCTGCACTTCAAGAATAAATCTGAAAATCTCTGCAATTTGGCCATGATTTTTCCACAATTTTCCAGTGCCCCTGCTCATAAGTCTTGTGTTGCAAGCTCTGTACCATCTCATTCGCCCTTCTCTGGACCATCTCCAGCATGTTAATATCCTTATGAAGGTGCGCCCTCCAGAACTACACACAGTACTCCATGTGAGGCCTGACCATGGTTTTATATAATGACATCACTACCTCCCTCCTTATGCTGGTGATACCCCCTGTCTATGCACCCCTGCATGTCCCTGGCCCTACCAACTGCCTTGCCACTTTGACATTTTCAGGTCATCTGAAATAAGAATCCCCAGGTCCCTTTCCTTCTTTGTGACTGTCAGCAGCTCTCCCCTCCCCCCATCCTGTACCTTTCCTCAGGGTTTCTGTGTCCCAGGTGCATAATTTTGCACTTTTTTGAATTAATCTTCAGTTGCCAGTCCTCAGACCATTTCTCAACTTTCCCCAGGTCCCTTCTCATTTTCTCCACCTCCTCTGGGGTATCCACTGTGTTACACATCTTGGTGTCATCTGCAAACAGGCAGACCTTCCCCTTCAGCCCTTCTGCAATGTCACTAATGAAGACACTGAACAGGACTGGCCCCACGACCAATCCCTGCGGCACCCCACTGGTCACCCCCTCTCCCCAGACTGTGCCCCATTTACCACCACTCTCTGCTTCCTGTCTCTTACCCAGTTTCTAACCCACTTTACCACCCTTTCTCCCATGCCCAGCCTACTCAGCTAGTTTATCTGTCTCCTATGTGGGACAGTGTAAAAGGCTTTGCTTACATCAAGGTAAGCATTGTCCACTGCCCCCAGCCTGATTTACTTCCTTTGTCACCCAGTTAAAGAGATCAACCAGATTTGTCTGACATGACCTCCCCACTGTGAATCCATGTTGCCTACAGTCCTGGCCTCTGACACCTTCTAGATATCCCACTATCCTTTCTTTAACCAATGTCTCCATGATCTTCCCCACTACTGAGGTGAGACTGACCAGCCTATAGTTCCTCACCTCCTCCCTACTGCTGGATTTCTATAGAGGGATCACATGTGCCCTCCTCCAATTCTCTGGTACCACCCCTATGTTGAATGACTCACTGAACATGGCTGCCAGAGGTACTGCTATTTCCTTTCAAATTTCTTTTAATATCCTTGGGTGTATGCCATCTGGTCCCCTCGCTTTGTCCACCGTTAATTTACTCACCTTCTGCAGGATTCTTCTGCCTGTGAATGAACTAATTGTCCACCTCTTCATGCCTTTGCAACTGCTGTGGCCCTTGCCCCTTCCCCTCTTCTGTGAATACTGAACAGAAAGACATAGTGGATGTCTGGGGGGGGGCACATGACAGTTCTTGGGCATGGTACTTTCACTTCCAAATACCTAAACAGCACATGTAAGCAATTAACATTCGGCATTGACAAATGCTTGTTAATACTTCTGTGTTGAACTTCCCTGTACTGAACTTTCCTGCGGTGAACTTTCCTGTTGAACTTTCTAGTGACATAGACACCACTCTGACCCGTTTGGCTGCTTCCAGCTGCAATAACTGTGCCTCCTGTAGGAGAGCCACACCACAGATGTGCAGCTTGAGACAGGAAATATGTTTTTACATTTTATGGGATGGTCAACCCCCACTCATTCAGAGATATGACCTTTAAATGCATGAAAGGAATAAACACGACAGGTACAGAGGGGCTATTCAAAGTAAGGCAGGGGAGGGCCACCGGGGCCATGATATGAGACTGGAGCGAGGAAGGTTCAGGAGGGAGATGAGGAGACACTTTTTTACAGAGAGGGTGGTGGCTGGGTGGAATGCGTTACCTGCTGAAGTGGTATGCAGTAGAACAGTGGACTGCTTCAAACGAGGATAGGACAGGACAAGGGGGAGGGTTGATGAAGGGGAAGGGTGGAAGGGAGGTGCAGCTGCAGAATAAAGGGTGCTAGCTACACATTTGAGCAGACTTGATAGACCTCTAGGCCTTTATCTGCTGGCAAATTTCATATGTTCGTATATGCATTTCAATTCAGACCTTTTAACTACTGTACAGAACCTCAAATTCTCATTCGTAGCTCAGGACCCAGAGGGCATAAATATCATAGAACCAACATGTTAGAGATTACCAGGCTAAAGAAAAAATAAGAAAGAATGTAGGGACAAAAGAAGAGGAAGAGGAAGAGAAAGAGAAAAAATGGTCAGCAACATCTTGATTTTCTGGGGAAAACAAAGGACTGCGTTAGAATGCAACCCAGTGTGGAAAGAAAAGTCAAAGCTGAGAAACATCCATATACACACTGCGACCTACTGACCGGACAACAAAGAACACTGCTTCAACAACAAAGTCTAGCCAGAGCCGATATGGTTGTGGCAAGCTTGCAGAAGCTGTCGCACTGAATGCATCCCCAAAAAGGCTACAACGATGACACTGCGCATGTGTGAAAGTTGCACATGTGCAGTTGCGTGTGTGCACCAAATGCCAGCCCCAAGATGGCGATGGCACTGCACATGCACGGAATGCATGCATGCTCAGTTGCTTGGAATGTGACAAGTGGAAGTAGCAGACGAAATAGTGGTGCTACAGCTCTGAAAGAGAGCGACATGACGGACTGCTTTCAGCTTTGTTGGAGTTTCGGAAGGATACTTCAGAAACTCCAACAGGAAGTGTTTCTCCGTTTGCACATTTTCAGAACGAGCAATTGGAAAATGACTATAGGCTCTTCCCACAGCCATACTAAACATGCCGGTACCTGCAGGAAGGTAGCTAGCCCACTATCTATTCCCTTCCCACCCTCTTCTACAGCGCTATAGACTTTTGGCCACACTGCTGTATTCAGCTATCGTCCTCCAGCTAGGCATACTTATCCTAACTCACTTGTTTGTTGGTATCAATTTCAGATACAAGCCCTCAAATATAATCACCTTTTTGCAGACAGATGTGCAAGCTGCTTGTAAGAGGAGATGTAATTTGTGTGAAGTGGTGAAAATTCACACTTCATGGAGCTTCTCGAAGTTATCCCAGACCTGAGAAATTTCAACTTTGCCTGAATCATGAAGTCTTTGCTGTGAAGTGTGGAATTTTGCTGTGGATGCTTTCCAGTGAAATCTCACACTTCGTGGTTGATTTGTGCTCTGTGAATTGCATGAAAATTCGTGAATTGCACTATGGAATTGCACTTGTAGAATTAATTTGTGGAGCAAAGTTTGCCAACTTTGCCCATCTCTACTTGTAAGCAAACAATAGCCCCATTTGCACTATAGATTTGCACCGCTGCGATTGGTGCAGATAAGTTGCATTAGTAAAAGTCAGGCAGTGTAAACAGCAAGGGAAGTGTTACAGACAGCTCTGATGTGGTGCCGGACGACCCCTGTTTTTTGTGGGATTGTGCATCATTGCAAGCGTAGTTGGCTAGCGTGTAAACTGCCTGCAACAGTACAGCTCCCTGACACTTCGCACCATGCCATACTTTCCCCTCCTACACTACTGATGGACTGACCATCCAGTAGGTTTTAGCCCTTGTACAGACTGACTCCAGCAGCTTCCATGCCTTTGCCCCATTGTACTTTTTAATTTCCATTCACACTGAGAGATGGCGGACCCCACCTCACCCCCACTGAAATCAGGCAGAAATGCATTGACAACACAGAAGTTTCATACACTGACCTTGCAACAGTGTACAGTGCCATATGTATAAACAGTGGTTGGCACCAATGCAAGAGGAGTAGCAAGAGCGGCACACTACAACCAAATTCCAGGTAAGTGTAAACGTCCTTAACGGCATCAGACCTTTTTGTATGTGCTGCGTACACCGCATAACCTAATAGAAATAAGGTGGTGAGGAAACAGGAGTGGAGTCATAACACAGATAACTTCTTTCCAGACTCCAAGTGATATTATAAAATGGGTAGAGAAATACTGTACTTTGATTGGTGGAATCCAGTCACATGACTGTGCTATTATCCCAGCACAGTAGGACAGGTCAAAAATGCTTAACTTTCTGAACCTCATTACTTGGTCCTAAAATAAAATAATAAGGGAAGCCATTTTATAATTGCAGTAAGGGCCTGGCATTCCAGGGTGTGTATAACTGAGGGATAATGGCACTTCTCATGTGCGTAAAGCCCTCGGCTTTGCCTCAGGTTTCATTTCACAAGGTGTGCCGTTATCCCACAATAACACACACCCTGTCATGCCTTTTTGCTTAAATATATACAGCTAGCAAGTCTGAGTTCCCTTCTTTCCCTAAATCAAAGGTATAATAATCCACGACAGGGTGTGGGTTGTTTTGGGATTTGCCTGTGCCAGGTGTGGTGTGTTGCACGTAGGTCAAGTGACAAAAACCATACCAGAAGTGGGTATATCCTACAACAACCCACACCCTGGAGAGGATTATTTTGATTATACCAAGGGAGAATTACTAAAATAGAGATTTCTTTAAACAAAATATGCTGTATTTCGGTTTTTATGCATATGTTTTATAGAAATAGTCATCTGTCCTATATCAAACCATTGATGGTTCGTGGACACAGTATGTTTGAAGAAGCCTTGCCCCACATGAGTTTCTGTTTCTTTTTTTGTCTCTTTTGATCTCCTTCCCCATGAGGTTCTGTTTCTTTATTTTCAATTTTTTTCAGGGATTGTAACAGCAATCATGTGGAAAATAGTAGTAGTTAGGGGGAAAAGTTAGCCCTGTCCACACTACGCCTCTGTAATAGTACAGAGGGCCCAAACCGTTACCGCCACAGTTTGTGTTTACACCTGTAATGTTACAGAAGGTGTTTTCATAACTATTGTTAAAACCACATATGAGGTGGTTTCAACAATGGTTATGAAACCGGTTACACCTCGGTAACGTTACCTGCCGTAGTGTGGGCGCGCTGGCACCGTCCCCTAATGCAGCGCAAGCTGCATAGTGGACGGGTGCCACCAAGAAGAGTCACCCATCTCGAAGTGTGATTCAAGGTGCTAGTCCCATAATGGACACTGCGACAGTGTGGACACCTGCACCACCCCTGGCCATAACGGTTTGTATCCATTACCGGGCCTGAGCGGTGTAGTGTGGACAGGGCCTTAGACAGCATGGTGCGAGCAGCTGGGAGAGAGTGTGATGTGCACCACTGTCAAGTAGGGGAAGAGAGGGGAATATGCACCATGGTTGCAAGAAGTGGGTGATAGGTTCAAGGATCTCTTGTGTTTTTTTTTGGGGGGGGCTGTTGATAGTGGGTAACACTCTGATCTTGATTTGGTTGTTGGGTGAATCTCAGCTGAATCTTTAGTTGGGAGAGGTAGTTCTTCAAAAGAAATTGTGGGTGTAGAAAACCAACACAGCACAATTTCGTTTTCTGTGGGCTCCTTGGTGGTTTTGATTAAGAAAGGGCCAATGTGAGTGGGAGTGGCAGGGAAGAGCGAGAGAGAGTGAAGTGGAAGCAGTTGCCTGACATTTTGACAGTTTTGAGGTTTGCGGTTTCTCTAAGTAGGGGAAAAATTGAGGTGTTTAATACAATTTGCAGTGTTACTGTCAGCCTGACTGTCTGGCACATTTTTGTGTGGGTTACTGTAGGATTTACCCATGCTCAGAAGTGCCAGCCAGCCAATCAGGATGCACGACTCTTGATGTCCATTGTATAATATGCAATTGAGATGCAGGGGCTTCCATTGTGGGGGGGGCTCATCAGTTACTGCTGCAGGGCTGTTAAGTGGGACAGGATATTGCCTTATCTGCTGCCAGCATTCAAGTTTACACCCTAATGTCTATGACCTAACCTTGCCTTGGTCCAAAGGCTGTCCAGGCTGCCCTGAGCTCGAACAGATGAGGGTACTGCATTGCACTGCAGCACACATTGGTAGTGATGTGAAATCTATGATTAGAGATTTACAGTTTTAGTACAAGTATCAAACTGTGGGCAGAAATTTTTGGAGAAAAGCAGTAACATCATTCTTTCCCACCTGTTCCGACTATGTGGAGGTGGTGTTGGTGATCTTGATTCTCGAGATCGTAAAATCTGGCCTAAAATGGATGCATTTTTTGCTTGTGTTTAGTTCACGGGTGTCAGCATGGCTCAGTTGGTAGCACATTTGTCTCTGGGACAGAAAGTTGTGGGTTCTTGTCCCACTCCAGGACTGGGTTCATACCATGAACACTGGCATCTGGGGAGGGGGGCTGTCCTTCAGATAAGGCGTTAAACCAAGGTTCTTTCTACCCATCTGGTGTTGCCCTGGTGGGTGTTCAAGTGAAAGTAAAAGAGCCCAAGGCATGCTTCTCAAGAGTAAGGGATTTTCCTCAATGTCCTGGCCAACATTTCCCTTCCCCCTCAAAATGGTTCATGCAATTGTCCAAGGGTGTTGATGAGTGAAATGGCTGCCACTATATATTCGGTCACTTCAATACCACTCTCACTACTTGTAAAGTGCTTTGGGATACAGTGTGTATGAAAAGCACTATATAAATTCTTCTTCATCAGCATGGTCAGCTGCCAAGGCTTGGAGGCAGTATTTCACAGTGATTTAGGGCTCTGAGCTGGAGACCCAGGTTTGAAACCCACAGCCCCCACCTGCAAACTGAGACCCTGAACAAGTCACTTAACTTCCTTGTGCTCCCAGGTTGCACCTGGAAAAAAGCTTCACTTAGTGTGCTTTTCCTCATTAAACAATTCCACCTTTCCCTTTCCTTTCATTTCAATCATCCCCATACAGTGTTCATTAATCTGGAACATTATACACACCTTCAGAGAGCATTGACTGATCTGGAAAAATGGGCATTAGAAAAAAAATTGACCTTCAATACTGACAACTGTTGCGTTATGCACTTTGGGAGATTAAACAGTCTCAGGGCTTATACACTTGGAGGATGTAAATTAAACATAGTGAAGCAACAAAGTGATCTGGGTATTACGATAATGAAAGCTCTATCCTTTAAATTACATTGTAACCGGGTCATAAAGAAATCCAGTAGTATCCTGCACTGTATTAATAAACACATTATGTGTAGAAATAAGAAAGTCCAATTACCCCTGTATACCTCCTTGGTGAGACCACATTTGGACTACTGTGCCCAGTTTTGGTCACCTGGTGGGAAAATGGAAATAGCGGCACTAGAAAAAGTTCAAAGGAGGGCCACTAGTAGCATATTGGAAGCAAAAGGGCATGACTATCATACAAGATTAAACATCCTGGGCCTCTGCTCACTGGAATTTAGGCAGCTAAGGGGCGACATGTGCATGATATTTAAATCACTCACCGATCCTGACTTACGGGAACTCTTGGGGTTGAATTTTAACGAATTATCCTATACAACTAGGGCCCATCCCCTGCAACTAGTGGCAGCTTGTCCAAAAACAGCTAGAAGGAAATCCTGGCTCACTCTGAGAATAACCGATATTTGGAATACGCTCCCACTAGAGGTAGTGGCCGGTGACAGCATGAGCGCCTTGAAGAATAGATTAGTTACCTCATTAAGCATAACATTTCAGGTTATTCATGATATGGCGAGCAAAAGGATTTTTGTCTATATAGCTCTGTTTTTACCTATGAGACCTATGAGAGTATTAGCAATTTAGTACCCCAGAGATGCTGTACACTATTTAACCACCCCCCACACTAACCAGTGCTGATTTGAGTATCTCGCGTAGTAAAGTGTCAAGCTTGGCTTGTATTTCTGATATGTTCTCCAGGCTTGATGGGGAGGCGATTGCAACACTGCCACTTGATGCTTGCAAGACTGCTAATGTCCATGAATGAAATAACTTGTGAGAATTGCCACTAATTCTAAACTAACCTAATCAATTGAGAGGACAAATCACAAGGAGTGTAAAATATCTAGCTCTGTTCCCCAATTACAACTGAAACAATTCCAATATACAGGGATTTTTATCCTAACTGAGGAGAGCCAAAGATTCAAGCAGCCTTTTTATGTTGGCTTGTGCTAGTGAACCAGTCAACACACGGTATTACAGTAGTAGCAGATTTAGGGTGGGTCACAATGGGCTAACAATGTAGGGCACGATCAGTAGGTGTGTCCCCATTTCCTGTCAGTAGCATGGCAGTGCCACACCAGGTTACAGAATGTGGCCACCAGATTCTAGTAACCACTGCAATGAGAAGCAAGCCTCTCATTGCAGTGGCACAATAACACGCCTCCTGATGTAAACATGGTGGCACTGACTGCTGCCGCTCGACATCGGGGTGCCCAATCCCCTGTTGCCTGCCCCAACTCACTTCATTTGCTGATGGGGAGCCCACTCCCAATCAGCATAATGACCCCCTGTGCAGCAAGTGCCAATCTGTCTTGGCATAATTGCTGCCCCTTTAATAATCTTATTTTGCTGACGGGGGCCCAATCCCTGTCGGCTACAGTCCTCTTCCCTGTTTATTTTGCCAATGGGGAGCCCACTCCCGTCAGTATAATGTCTCCCCTTCCCATCTGTTGTGTACCGAGAGGGGTGCCCAATCCCCCTCGGCTCTTGCTCCACACCTTTCATATGGGCCGACGGGGAGGTGACCAATACCCCATTGGCTACAGCCCTTCCCCAGAACAATCAGTTGGCATGCTTGGAGCCCACCCCAGCATGCCAAATGTCTCTGGAAAAAAAACAAAACTGTCCCGCAATGTTCCCTTTTTTTTCACCTGTAAAACAGAAAACAGTCCATCGCAGTCTCCCTGCCCCCTCCTTCCAACCCGCCCACCATCTGCGCACCCTGCCTCCCCACACCCCCCCTCACCCCACACTTACCTCTGGAGGCTGGTGCAGTGATCTTCGGTGGACCAGGAACATGTCTGCACTCTTCAACACCGACTGCAAACTGAAGAAATGCTGGTAAGCTGTATAATGGCATAAATAGTATTTTTTCAACCTTGGTGCATATCTTGGGCATTTTTAGGAATTTTGACACCAAATTTTCAACATGGAGTTACTGGCACCCCTCCTCATGAGTTCTGTCACTGTCATGGCGTTATTCAGTCCTGAAAGGTGATTTTGCAGTTACTGCACGGAATCACCTTTTGGGACTGATTAATGAAATGACAGTGCAACTGTTCATGAGGGAAGCTCTCAAAAAGCAAATTTTGTGGAAAAAATCCAAACACTGTCTGTTTTACTAGCGTGTGTTGCGCAGTTTCCACGCACGCTCATAACTTTGTGAATTTGTAATATTTTCACTCCAGATTTTCAAAATTAACATTTTTCCACACCTCCTTATGAACAGTATACCTCTCATTTTACATATTCTGGCCGAAATGAGTTTTTGCACATCCGGCGCAGAATAGTGTGGTCACTGCATGAAATCAGTTTTTGGGACAGTTTGAGGAAATGACGGTGACACTGTTCATGAGCAGAGGTCCTAAAATGCCTGTGTTGAAAATTTGGTGACGAAAGTCTATAAAATGACTGTGTTACAAGCGTGCATTGCGCAGTTCCTACACACCCTTGTAACTTCGCGAATTTGCAATATTTTCATGCCAGATTTTCAACACTAGCATTTTTTCACACCTCCTTATGAACAATATAGCTGTCATTTTTCACATCCTGCCCAAGATGTGTTTTCGTACCTGTGGAGCACAATGGCATGGTCGCTGTGGGACATCAACTTTTGGGACAAATTAACAAAATCAGAGTGCCACTGTTCATGAGAGGAGGTCCCAAAATGCTTATGTTGAAAATGTGGTTACAAAAATCCCAAAAATAATTGGCTTACGGAAGTGTGTCATACAGTTTTTATGCATGATCATGACTTCACCAATTTTTAATATTTTTACTCCAGATTTTCAATGTTGCCATTTTTTTTACACCCCCCATGAACAATACAGTTGTCATTTTTCACATACTGCCCAAAATGTGTTTTCAGACCTGTGCCACCAAATGGCTTAGCCACTGTGCAAAACCACCTTTCAGCTAACAAACTGATAGTGCCACTCTTCATGAGGTGGAGTCACAAAAAGCCCATGTTAAAAATTTGGAGTGAAAATACCAACACATGCCTACGGCGTTAGGGTTTCCAACTGTAACACTCCACCCTGTGCAGACTGACAGGCGTCAGGGGTGTGGCTTGGGATCATCGGCTGTAATGCTCCCTATTCCACCCCCACCCCACCCTGCAGCCAGTGACAGACATTGTAGTGTGCCTTGGAGTGTTCTGCCACCAGGTTCACCCCATTCTCTTATATTGCACCCATGTCAGCATATTGCCTTATGGAATGGGGTAAGTATAATGCCCAAAGACCCCAAAGCACACCACAACACTTATCAGTGTCTACAGGGTAGGGTGAGGTAAAATGCCATGAGTGTTATAGCTGACGACCCAAAGGCACACCCCAATGCCTGTCGGTCTGTGCAGGATGGGGTGGGGTTGGAGTCACTTCAATACTTCACTGCCATTCCTATTATGCGTCTCTAACTCCTGCACTACCAATGCCAATGCCAGCGAGACAACAGTCAGCACTGACAAATGCTTGTTGAGTTATGGCTCTGCCACCCCCACGCTAAGCCTGATGGAACAAAAACAAAAAAACAGCAAAAAGGTCAAAGCTACCAGATAATATACTGGCTTCCTTCACACTTATTACTATAAACATGTAAGTCAAAAGTGATACGATTCATTGTCTTATTTTTATTTATTTATTTATTTATTTTAAGAAACAAGCCCTGGCAAACACATTGGCAGAAATTGAAGCTCGCTACGGTGCACAGCTGAGCCAGTACCAAGAGCTAATCAGCAGGCTGGAGGCAGAATTGCGCCAGGTTCGTAATGATGTAGATCGCCAGCACCAGGAGTACACAATGCTCCTTGATATCAAGACCAGACTGGAAAAGGAGATTGCTGAGTACCACCGACTCCTGGAAGGGGAAGATGGCAGGTAAGAAACTTCAGCCCTACAATGGCAAAGGCTTTTTATATAGCAAATTGTCATGCATAGAGTCGGCTATAAGATTTGTGGGGCCTCACTCAGCACAGTGCTTCATAGGACACACAAACACATACCCACTCCTTATTACATGGAGGCACACACACATACACACACAGACACACAAATACACAGACACCTTACTACATGGAAGCACACACACATACATACACAGACTCACACACACACATACACACACACACACCCCCCTTACTACATGGAGGCACACAAGCGCGCACACACACACACCTTATTACATGGAGGCACACACACACACACCTTACTACATGGAGGCACACACGCAGACACACACACACACACACACCTTACTACATGGAGGCACACACACATACATACATACATACACACACACCCCTTACTACATGGAGGCACACACGCACACACACAGACACACCTTACTACATGGAGGCACACACACACACACCTTACTACATGGAGGCACACACGCAGACACACACACACACACACACACCCTACTACATGGAGGCACACACACATACATACATACACACACCCCTTACTACATGGAGGCACACACGCAGACACACCTTACTACATGGAGGCACACACGCAGACACACACACACACACACACACACACACCTTACTACATGGAGGCACACACACACCCCTTACTACATGAAGGCACACACACACACACACCTTACTACATGGAGGCACACACACTTACACACACGCATACATACATACACACAAACACACATACACACAAACACACACACAGACTCATACACACACACACACACACACACACACACACACACACAGACACAGACACAGACACACCTTACTACATGGAGGCACACACATACACACACACCCCTTACTACATGGAGGCACACACACATACACACACGCATACATACATACACACAAACACACACACAGACTCATACACACACACACACACACACACACACAGACACAGACACACCTTACTACATGGAGGCACACACACATACACACACAGACACAGACACACACACACACACCTTACTACATGGAGGCACACACACATACACACAGACACAGATACACACACACACACACACACACACACACACACACACACTCCTTACTACATGGAGGCACACACACACACATACATACACACACCCTTACTACATGGAGGCACACACACACACATATATACATACACACAAACACACATACACACAAACACACATACACACACACAACACACACACACACACACAGACTCAGACACACACACACAGACAGACACAGACACACCTTTCTACATGGAGGCACACACACAGACAGACACACACACACAGACACGCACACAGACAGACACACCTTACTACATGGAGGCACACACTGATACACACACACACACAGATACACACACACACACTATTACATGGAGGCACACACATGCACACACACACACACATCTTACTACATGGAGGCACACACACACACACACATACACACACACAGACACAGACACACCTTACTACATGGAGGCACACACTGATATACACACACACAGATACACACACACACACACACACCTTACTACATGGAGGCACGCACTGCTACACACACACACAGATACACACACACACACACCTTACTACATGGAGGCACACACTGATACACACACACACACACACACACACACACACACACACACACACCTTACTACATGGAGGCACACACACACATGCACACACACACACATACACACACACATACATGCACACACACATACATACATACATACACCACACACACATACAGTCTCATTCACACAGACACAGACACACACACAGACAGACACAGACACACTTTACTACATGGAGACAGTATAGCATGGTGGTTTAAGGCTCTGAGCTACAAACCTGAAAATCTGGGTTTGAATCCCACAGCCCACACTTTTGTGTGATCCTGAGCAAATCACTTAACTTCCTTGTGCTCCCAGGTCACACCTGTAACAAGCTTCAGCATTTTGCATCTCTCCTGGTTTAAAAAAACAAACATGATTTACTCCATGCCACTTTCATACCATTTTATTTTTCAGTATAATCTGAAACATATTGTATAATGGCTTCAGTTCACTCCCATGATATTTAATGCTTTGAGAATACCCAACCTGTTCACAGCATCTTCTTTTCACTGGTGGAACACTACTGCTGCTCTTGTCTACTGATTCACCTACTAGTCACTGTCTTTTTATTCTGTGCTAATACAGAACCAGTGAAAGTAGTGAAAATATAGAGAGTAAATATTTCCTGTCATATAGTATTCATGTATTTTTGGGAGGCAACAACCTAAGGGTTCAATCCACATAGGTGGCTGCAATATGCCTGAATTGAGTATATCCTGACTTTACCTCTGTGCACCCTGATGCCAGTCCACAATGGATGACATCAACAGCATCCAAGGCTGCCACACTCCACTGGTGCAGAGCCACGCACTGGGGCAGAGGCTGGCGTGGGTAGATGGAGCTGGTCCAGACCAGGGGCATTGAAATGAATGCCTGTGTCAGTCTGCAGGTTGATGCCTGCCTGTGGGGGGTGCAAAGGGTTAACAGGATACAATGGTCCTCCAAGGTGGGTGCATCCCTGTTGGAGTGCCAGTGTGTGGAGTCAGTTCAGTACAAGAATGCACTCTGGTTCCAGTACTGTCCCCCACCAGGCACTGTGGAGTCCCCTAGGGCTTGGGGCTGTTAAATGGGGCCTGATCGGGTCCGGGATAGGATATTGTAGCCATGCAGAAGGCAACCCATAGCTGCTACTGGTACCTCTAGGGTGGCGCAGCAGCCCTCCTTCCACCGGCACGCTGCACTGTGGGGAATGGTTTGTGCATGACTCGTATGTCTACACTGGCCCCCTGGCCCAACCCCATCACAGCTATCTGTGTAGCCACATGCACGGCTGGGAATCAGGTGTGTGGGGGGGCGAATCCAAGGTTGGAGGTGCGCGGAGGTCTCCTCATGTGCAGAGGGGACCTTTGCATACTTCTGTCCCTTGTAAGGCCCCCCCAGATCTTTGTGCTCCCTCTACCCATTCTATCCATTTCTTTCTATCCCCCTCTGACTGGCTGGGCAATAACTTAGCAGATAAGTTAATTATATAATAGCTCAACATCAGTGGGCTCTGCCCACCCAGATGACGTCTGCTAGTGTGTCTGTTCATATCATAGGTCCA
Organism: Neoceratodus forsteri; assembly: GCA_016271365.2. Taxonomy (NCBI): domain Eukaryota; kingdom Metazoa; phylum Chordata; order Ceratodontiformes; family Ceratodontidae; genus Neoceratodus; species Neoceratodus forsteri. The sequence goes on along the minus strand of CM028133.1, from coordinate 54,839,451 downwards.
CTGGCTGTGACTGGAGCCCCATGAGCAAGGGACCCTCACTAATCACGGGCTCACTGGCACTTAAAACTACCTATGCCTATGAGGAAGGACTTGATTGGTCTGAAAGTTTCGGCATTGTTTTCTTTTTGTAACATCTCTGTTGGTCCAATAAAAGGTATTAAGGGACTGGCTTCTTACTGTCACAGAGAGAAAGGTACTTATTTTTCATGTACTTACGTACTGCCTCCTATTTCCATTTGCAGATACTCAGAAATGAGCCAAGTTTGTAACGCACACACCGAATCCAGTAAAGTAATAACATCTCAGACATCAACTGCTAAAACAGTGGAAGTTGTCAAAGGTGAGTGGAGAAAATGAATACAGAACCTTGTTTCCAACTCAGGACGCAACACACACACACACCCACACACACACACACACTCTCAAGGGCTGGAACCTCTGCACATATTACACAAGAGGGCCACAGTAGGAATGGATTTTAATGGTGGAAGTGTCTATGTCAAAGTCTACAGCCATGTGCTGAATGCTATTGTGGGGGCCTGGTTCTTTTCCCGGTTGGGCCACATTATTTCTTTCATAACTGAAGTTTGTGTTTACATTGATTCTCAGTGGCTTATACTGCACCAGTAATTTACAGCCATATCATCCACACACCATTTTACCTTAACTACAAGCTGAAGCATGTATATATCTATATATATATATAGATATATACACACATATATGTGTATATGTGTGTGTGTGTATATATCGGACTACAGGATTTAAAGCTTGAACAAGAGCATGTTTGGATGAAGCTTGGACTACCAACATGGGCCTGATAGCTCAGTTTGTAGAGCACCAGGGTAGAATTGCGAGGGCTTGGGTTCAATTCCTAGTTAAGTCACATGATTTCTTTTTTTTTCTCCATAAGTAATTTTAGGTACTCTTCCATTCCCCCCTGAGTCCCAAGCCCTCACATTGCTGATGTGACGTGTGCATGTGGAGACATGTGCACATCATGCCCTATGGGATGTCCCACCCTACCAGTCACTCCGCTACTGCCTATGCCTGCTACTGGACTTCCATCTGGTGATGGTGGGGCTATGGATTGGCAACCCACCCACCCGGAAGAGGAGAGCCAATGCTCCATCCTGCTCCCCCCACCCCGAGCCGGCACCCCTATGACCTCAGGTTGTTCCAGAACCCGGGTCGCTGGCGTGGTGCAAGGTAAGGCAAGATACCTCAGCCCTTGACACCACTGGGCTGGCTCCACATGATTTCTTTTTTATTGCAATCAGTGCCTCGGGAACCCTTGCGGTGGCTAATACAGCAGTGATAATTCATTGCCATTTCAGCTGTCAGTTCATTGCCCCTTTAAGAATGGAGCAAGCCCTCTAGTTCTGCTGCCCAGAACAAGCTACAGAACACTCCCCTGACACACCCTCGCCACCCCCTTTTAAAGGAGAAGTATTTGTTATTTGGCAAACACATTTTATCATATCGATTTTTAGCAAAAATTTATTTCTAACATTCTTATAGTCATCCTTAGTGTATTTTTTTTAGTTTTTTTCCCGATATTTTAAAGCAGTTTTTAAAGCTCATTTTGTAATTAATGACTCACAATATTAAAGATGTCCGCCACTTGCAATTTTAAAAAATCTCTTCTGTTGAGATTACTTGTACGATATACATGCTAGAGTCTCATAATATGAATATAACAGGATGGTGTTACTACATTTTTGTGATGTAAAACAGCATGGCACTGTATCATGCGTGCCAGAATGTGAGGAAACGTGCACATGTGTGTGTGATGGGGGAGGCTGTAGCAATTTCAAACAGGACCATGATTGCTTCCCTTCTGACCTTGCATGCATTAAAGGAGCACTCTGAATGCTTAGAGCAGCAGTGCGGGTGCTGCCGCCTCGCCCTTCCACCTCCCCAATAGGTTCCAACACCAATTCATTGAACTGAGATATTTAATTTGTTTATGGTGGGCATGGCGTGGGAGTAGGAACATACACAACATTCTAAATCACAAATCTTGGTTCAGTAATTAAAGAAAATAAAAGTAAAAATATGTTTCTTGATATTTTTGCTAGGAAAACATAATTGCTGAAAACAAAATGATATACGGTGACTCACAAATAGTGCTGCTTTAAATGTTCACATCAGAATTCAGGCCCACCCAGTAGTGCAGTAGTAATACTTCTACATACTGTGCTGGTGACCCAACCCTTTCAGAAATACAAGTGTGCAGCATGTGTGTATCATGCATGCCACATGCTTATTAAACATGTGGCATGCATGATGCATGCGTGCTGTGCACTTGTATATCGGTAAGAAAAGTTTGGAAAGGACTCTAGTTGCTCAGGGGAGGTAAGATAGAGCATCCCAGGAACAGATTTCCTCACTTGGGGGGGAACAGAGTGTTCTGCTGTTTTCCTACCACCTGGTAGAGGCCAGGAGACAGCCAAGCAGGACCACAGCAAAAGCAGATACAGTCATCGGGTGCTGGTACACATGCACACCACCACACAAGTGCATGATTCATTGCACACTGATGCCCTTGCGGAGAAAAGCTGGAGGAAAAGCTCTGTTCCACCTTGATGCTGGCGCCCCCTGCAGGCCAACACATGACCAAGAGGGCAAGCTACCCCCACTATAGTGGTCCTGGGCAGTGGTGAATAACTAGTAATTCCATAAGATAAGAATCGCGGGGACTCAGCTGGAGGGGTGCTGTTAGGCAAGCCATGGTGCAAGGAGAGAGCTTGATTTATAAAATCTCAGTTCATATATTCTTTTACCTTTCTTTCTTCCAGGAAAATCATGTTGTGCCATTCTAGCTGTTCCCCATAGCTTGCCCTCTTCATACCCTTGTTCATTTTAGTTCCATTCTGCTGATCCTGCTGATCCCTGCAATGTCCTTTTTGCTCTGTAGCATCCAGAATGGTGCACGGCACTCCAAGAGTGTCTCTACCAGTGCCCCATAGAGGGGCAGAATAACGTCACTGTCACGGCATGTTATAGCTCTTTACAAGCATCCCAGTACTCAACGTGCTTTACTCACTGCCACTGCACATCACTGTGTCAGCTTTAGGGTCTCACCACTGAGAACCCTTTTCTTCATGATCTGTTATTGCTGGGTATTTGCCATTTAAACAGCACCTCCAAATGCAATACTTTAGGCCTAAATGAAGGCATATAAACTTATCCACGTTGCATGTAATTTGTAACTTAGTGGCCTGTCCTCTCAGTATATTAAGTCCTTTTGTAGACTATCTTCCACTTCCTAGGAGAGTATGATATGTCATTATTAAGCAGAATGGGTTTGTGTCAGGGAGTTCATACCAGCATAGCTGTGGGAACTTATGGGTGGGGGGGGCAGCCTCTCAGCAGCACTTTTGCACATGAACATTCAGAGTGCCTCTTTAATGCATGCAAGATCAGAAGGGAAACAGTCATGATCTCTGTTGTAATTACTATAGCGCCCCCAACCCACACGCACATACTTTTCCCCATGTTCCGGCACTCATGCATGCCAGACCAACCTGATACTATTTTTGGAGTGGGCCACAAGGGCAATACATAGATGGCAGGTGGTAGATTTGACCTACTTTGACTTTAGCTATGCTGCCAATGTGGTGCCACACAGGGGGCTGCTGAAAAAGCTAGCAGTCTTGGGAGTAGAGAAGGGTTTAATCAAGTGGATGGGGAACTGGCTAGGGGCAAGGCAACAGACAGTTTGTGAAGGGGCCAGATCGGGGGACAGTGGTGTAATGAGTAGAGTACTGCAGGGATCGGTTCTGGGATCTGTCCTATTCAATATGACCCTTAGTGACATTTCAGAGGGTCTTGGGGCATGATGCATCTCTTTACTGATGACACAAAGCTCTGTGGCAGAATAGACAATGAAAATGGGGTGAGGGAGCTTCCGAATGATTGGGAGAAGCTCAAAAAGTTGTCAGTATCACAAACACATGCAGCAGGTCAGGCCCTCTGCTCCCACAGTGCCAACCTCTGAGGGCAATGTGAACAGGTAACAGACAGGGTAACCCTCCTATCTGCTTGTGGGTCCAAATCACCTTTAGTCTCAAGTTCTGGGGGGATTTAAACTGTGAACCTTATGCTAGCATACCTAACTGTACAGGTTCAGATATGTACCCTATTCGGGGATTGCAGTACAAACTTTCGCCAGCAGCACCAAGCCAGGCTTCCAAAATGAACCCTTGCAACTCCATAAGAGACCTTAGGTATATTCTTTTTGTTATGTATTTTTAACCAGGAGAGGCACACTAAGCTGAAGCTTGTTTACAGGTGCAACCTGGGAGCACAAGGAAGTTAAGTGACTTGCTTAGGGTCACAGTATGCAAGTGGGGGCTGTGGGATTCAAACGCAAGTCTCAAGGTTTGGAGCTCACAGCCTTAAACCACTGTGCTACACTGCATCCCAGTTTAGTAACACCATCAAGCTTTTGAACAATTGTCAGACTTAACCATCTATACATCACATGCAAAAAAAACTTGGAGACACCCAGGCCTTCTTTCAAATAAAGTATTTTACTAAAAGATGATAAAAATACGTAAAATGTAAACACAGAACAAATTATCAAAGAGCATACAATCACTTCAAAACAAAACAAGCAAAAGTACAAAACAAAAACTCCTACCACAATACAGTTAAACTTTTGTTATTTAGTGTATTACCTCTTTAAGTGCTACAGTTTCACGATGGAATATATATATGACTAAAGAGTTCAGACACAGTATAGTTTAAACTGTGTCTCTCCACGCCCCTTCTCTGAGTCATCTAGCTCCTCCTCCTTTTAGAATATATAAAAAATACAAACAGGATGTCCTATCAGGAGGTATATTAAAGAAGGTGACATCAGCAAAAACTCATTTCCCAAATTACGAGCGTTTAATCAACCAGTTCCTTTTAAGTTTACAACCCTGCAATTCTCTCACCTAGGTGCAAGATATCTGGCAGGAATCAGCTTAATGATGTCCTGTTTCTGAAGTTATAAAATGTATATTTTAGTTTCCCAGCTTCAGAGCAGCAACAGGTCATAGAACAGCCATAAAATGCAAGTTCTCAAGGAAGTTAATTACATTACAGAGATCTCCTGTCAGTGTAATATTGGTAGCTTCACTGAAACCTTGGGGAGGGGCACCCAAGGAGCACAGACTGTCTTATGTGAGACAATCACATACTACATTTTTATATTAAAAATAGCATACAGCAGTCATAACCAGCTGGCCAAGTATCACAGTCAGTAGTTGAGATTGAACACCGAGAAGTGCAAGATGCCCGGTGCACATAAGGAAAAGGAATGAAAGTTTGTCTGAGTTCCATATATGTGCATATTGCACCCTTGTGTAGGAAAACACTTGATCATCAGTTTCGCCGACTCCTTGTGCTAACTGATGTTCTGAAATGTGGAGACAATAGAAGCAGATGGCTCACCTTCCCTCCCAGCTAGAGCATGGACTCAGATGCAACAGCCTTGATTGTTGAGATACAGGCAGATGAGAAAAGGAAAAATAGACTCCTCTGTTGCTGGATATTTACACCCTAGTCTACAGGAAATCGTAGTCTGGAATCAGTTTACAGTTCCTTGATGGGAGTGCATTACAGATTTCCACCATCGCAAATGGCTTGTGTAAAATCAATGTGGCTAATGCTTTTAGGCTTCCGTTTGCCAACGTGGAAAAGGTAAGTTGATTGAATGTGGCTGGCTCTGTTACTTCCACTAGCAACTTCAAGCAGAGGCACAGCGCCACAACAGGCTGACTGTCAGGTTTGCCAGCATGTTTGGTAGCTGTTTTATTTATGTATTTATTTTTTGTTCTCCCAAAGTCATGGTCAGGGGCAGTTGGGGTGCACGTTCAAACCTGCCCCTTGTAAAAACATGACACCCATTGGTACAGCTTGGGTACCAATCAGTGGAGGACCATGGAATGACTGATGGGTAACACAGATACTAGAAATTGCATCAGACCACTTTTCTATACTGGCTATGTGGCTAAAAAAGATGGGCTATGTTTTAGACACAGTGGCTATGGCTTTTAAGACCCAAGTGCTCACCCAGCCTCTAATGCAGTAGGTTAACTCCACCAGTGGTATGTAGTTTTGTTTTTCTATTGGCAGTTAAAATATTCTGGTTTTATGAACAAATTTGTTTTCAGCAGTCCTTTATCTGATCACTGTGTGTTGCATATTTTTTTTTTTTAGAACTAGTTGTTACCACTACCACCAGGAAGGTGAAGACCATTATCAAAGAGATGGATGATGGGAAGGTTGTTTCCTCCCATGAGGAGATAGTAGAGCAAACTGTCTAAACAGCCACAAAGGAGAGAGAGAGAGAGGAGACTGATCCATCTTGATTTGGCAAATTACGATATATAATACAAAATGATATGTACATGGTTCTTGGGTTGCTTTTGTGGCTCCTTCCTTCATCTATATGGTTTGGATAATTAATAAACTATGATGTCATGATGCAAAGGACTTACAAAATGTTTGTGTGTTTCTTAATGGTGCAGTTTGTTTGTACGAGACACAGTTTGTGGTTGTAGAGCAAAAGTAATGAGCAACAGTACAGTAGCATAGGTACCATCTGGTGGATTCTGGACAGTTGGGAAACCTGGGTTCCTGAGTAGGGTGAAAATGCTGTTCCCTCAGGCCCATGGGTACTAGATGCCCTGTACTGGTGTCAGATCCAGTCTTCAGTGAGAGGATGCCAGATGCCCATTGCGAAGGTACCCTTTTCTGTCTAGATGAGAAGTGGCCAAGATGAGTCACCGGGGTCAGTTTGGAAGTAAATTTCTTTCCCTGCTCTCTAGCTGCAGGACTGTTGCTGCTGCAAGGGAATGCAGGTGAAGGGAAATGTACAAAATGCTGAAGCAGAAACTTCTTGTAATCATTGGTAGCCCACTGAGCTGCTAGCCTGACATGTTACAGTCAGCCATAGAACTTCATTGTTCAAGTGGGTTACAAACATTGCAACAGGGAGGTTTGGAATTATGGATTTAGAACTGGAATCATTAGAATTAAGATTTTTGGTTTTGCTGTCTGAAAATTATAATTCCAACATTAAAGTTCAAAAAATGTTTTTACTTTGGTAATTAGGATTCCAGTTCCAATGTCCTTATTGGAATCCAGATTAAATAGGATTCAGAATCAGATGTTCTGAAATCCCAGTGGCATTCTATCTGTTTGGAATCTGCCAAATCCGAGCATTCTGAAGTGTCCTTCCTGTAACAGACTATTGAAGTCTGATAGACTGCCACAAGTTCAAATAGGGGAATTGTGTCTTTTCACAGAGGGAGGCTGCCAGACCATGAGCTCTAGAAAGATGATGCTTCCACTGCAGTCGCAGGGCAGGTTGGCACAGACTGCCATAGAGAAATCTTCCTCACAGTGCACCATTAATGTGTACCCACCCTGCTATGAAGGGACTACGACTGTGTGGGAGGGTGGCCTGCACGTCATGCTCATTCAGCCCTTGACCTCTCCTCTCAGACTGTCCGCAAGTGTGCCTGTTGAGATAGTATACTTGTAATGTGGAAACCTGTCTACTAGGAGTGTAAATGAGACCACCGCAATTCATTTTACATACATTTCTGAATAGCCTTCAGGTGGCATGTGGTCACTATGCTCATGCCGAACCATGAATAATGGAGTATGAAGGTTCCATAATCCACTGTTAATCCTCAGAGCCATCCAGGTTCCAAACAGCAAAACCTTTTCAGGTGAATATAAAGTATCAGCTGGCAACCAGAGTGACTGCAGAGTCTTATGTTGCACCAGGTAAGGGGCAGATGATGAGCACATCTCTAGGAGCTGAAAAGTTCAGCATTTGCTGGAAGACGAAGGTTTAACAAAGTTGTTGCAGCTCAAATGAAAAAGCATTGGCTTGTTTGGAGCTTCCATGTAGTACGATGCCCATGTTACTCAGTAAAAATGGACATGTGCCAATCAACAGACTCAAGCCGAGTTTGGAAAATCAGGGCAAGTTTTTAACCATGCTAAAATGAGTGTTACTGTGTGTCTGTATATATCTGTCTGTTTGTCTATCTGTCTCTGTCACTATATACATCTATTACTATATCTATCACTATCTCCATATTTATATCACCATATGTATCGTTATCTCTATATATCCTTTAATCTGTCTCACTATAGATTATCTATCTGCCGATCCATCTGTCTGTCTGTCTATCTATCTATTTATCTATCTTTCGCTAGCACTGATCCAGCTCTGGCACTGCCTCTAACCCCTTAAAGGAGAGGGAAAGCACCACAGCATGCTAAATGCTAACTTGCCTACCCCATTCCCATTCTCTGGCTATATATATATATCTCTCTCATTTCCTGGCTCCCTGTTCCTCAAAGCCTGCTGTGCATGTAACCATCTAATTAAGTTATTAGTAGTTCCAGCTGGTGACAATGCTGGTTGCAAGCAGTCGTTGTCCTGTGACTCCAGTACTGATACTTGTGTAAGTTGCTACTTTGCTGAACGTAAAATACACTGAAGACCTGCTCCATTTTTATGTTTGCTTGCACGCATGTGCAAGAAACATAGTGCCATCATCCGAGTTTTCGGAGGTGTGTCACCCCCTCTTCCAATTCAATCAGTGTGTTGGCAGGCACGGCCCCTGTCTGCCAATGCATGCTGGAGCTGTCTATGACAGCTCCAAAATGCAGTGGCGTACAGTTGAAAGGGGGAGCTATGCTTCAGTGAGCAGCAATCAGATATCGCTTGCTTGCGCGCAGCTCTCCCACACACACACACGCACGCACGCATACTGTGTGTCCCCTCAATGCACACACTCTATAGCTGACGGGTGCCCAACTCGCCGGCTGTGCTGTGCTCCCCAAAGTTTTTCAGAAATGCCATGCTGGTGCCCACCCAGCATGGCAACTCAATGGTAGCTGACGTAGTGCCCACCCCATCAGCTCCACTGTCTCTTCCCCACCCCACCCCCATGTTGTTGCTGATGGTGCTCCAACCCCGCCGGCCTACACTGTCTCCTCCCCAATTGCAGGTGCCACGCTGGGAGCCCACCCCAGCGTGGCAACAGATGCTGCTACGACGGGGTGCCCAACCTCGCCAGCTCCACGCCCCAGCCATCCTTCTGCCATGCTGGGAGCTCACTCCAGTGTGGCAAACGTCCCACGCTGTCTTTTTTTTTAAATACCTGTAAAGAAAAAACGGTCCCACGCAGTCTTCCTGCCCCTCCCCACAACCCGCACCCACCCACTGCGCATCTCTGCCTCCCCCACATCCCCTCACCCCATACTTACTCTCCGAGCTCAGTGCGAAGGATCTTTGGTGGACCGGGAACACGCCTGCACTCTTCAAAGCTGACCGCGAACTGAGGAAATGCAGGTAAGCTGTATAATGGATAGATAGCATTTTTTCAACTTTGTTGCATATCTCGGCATTTATTGGAATTTTGCACCAAATTTTCAACATGGGGTTTTGGGACCCCTTCCATGAATGATGTCACTGTCATAGCGTTATTCAGGTTCGGCAGGGTGATTTCGCAGTCACTGGCAAATCACCTTTCGGGCCTGATTAATGAAACAACACTGCCAGCATTCATAAGGTGGGCTCTCAGTTTATTTTGAAAATTTGGTGGAAAAATCCAAAAATTACTGTTTTATAGCGATGCTATGCAGTTCCTACGCAGGCTCATAAGTTTGCAATTTTCAATATTTACACTCCAGATTTTCAACATTGCCATTTTACCACACCTTCTTATGAGTAGTACAGCTGTCATTTTTCACATCTCATCCAAAATGTGTTTCCGCTTCTCATGAAGACAATGGCGCACTTAGTGTGCGTAAATCAATGTACAGGACAAATTAAGAAAATCACAGTGACACTGTTCATGAGCAGAGGTCTTAAAATGGCTATGTTGAAAATTTTGTGAAAAATTCCTAAATGACTGTTTTACGAGCATGCATTGCGCAGTTCCTAAACACGCCGTAGTTCACTGAATTTTCAATATTTTCACTCCAGATTTTCAACATTGCCATTTTACCACACCTCCTTATGAGCAGTACAGCTGTCATTTTCACATCTTGCCCAAAATGCGTTTCCCCATGTAGCTGACAATGGCGCAGTCGATGTGTGAAATCAATGTATGGGACACATTAAGAAAATCACAGTGACACTGTTCATGAGCAGAGGTCTTAAAATGGCTATGTTGAAAATTTGCTGAAAAAATTCTAAATGACTGTTTTACAAGCGCATGCTAGTTCCTATGCATGCTCAGAAGTTTATGAATTTAATATTTTCACTCCAGATTTTCAACATTGCCATTTTATTACACTTCCTTATGAACAGTACAGCTGCCATTTTTGATATGTGTCGCCTTAAAATGTGTTGCGACATGTAGCACACAATGGTGCTGTTGGTGTGCGAAAGCAATGTTTGGGACAGATTAAGAAAATCACAGTTACACTGTTAATGAGCAGAGGTCTTAAAATGGCTATGTTGAAAATTTGGTGACAAAAGTCCATAAAATGACTGTGTTATGAGTGAGCATTGAGCAGTTTCCATGCACCCTCGGAAGTTCATGAATTTGTAATATTTTCAGTCCAGATTTTCAACAGTGCCATTTTTCCACACTTCCTTATGAACAGTACAGCTGTCATTTTTCACAACATGGCAGAAGTGTGTTTTCACACTTTCAGCACAGAGATGCGTGGTCGCTGTGGGAAATCATTGTTCAGGACGGATAAAGAAAATCACAGTGACACTGTTCATGATCAGAGGCACCAAAATGCCTGAGTTGACAATCTGCTGAAAAAAAAATCCCCAACCTAATTATATTACGGGTGTGCGTTGCACAGTTTCTATGTACGCTCGTGACTTCACCATTTTTTTAAATATTTTTACTGCAGATTTGCAACATTACCATGTTTTACACTTCCCCATGAACAGTACAGCTGTCATTTTTTACATCCTGTTCGGAATGTTTTTGCACCTGTGGTGCTAAATGTCGTAGTCACTGTGCATAAGCAGCTTTCGGCTAACAAACTGATATTCCCCCTGTTCATGAGGTGGGGTCACAAAAAAAACATGTTGAAAATTTGGAGTGAAAATACCAACGAATGCCTGAGGTATTAGGGTTTCCAACCATAATGCCCAACCCTGTAGAGAATGACAGGTATCAGGGGTGTGATTTGGGATTCTTGCCTGTAATGCTCATACCATTCCACACCCTGCAGCCAGTGAGAGGCATCGAGGTATGCCTTGGACTCTTCGGCCCCAAAGTTCATCCCATTCTCCTATATCGCACCCATCTCGCCATATTTTCTAATGGAATAGGGTGCACATAAGGACCAAAGACCCCAAGGAACACTGTGACACTTGTCAGTGTCTGCAGGGTGGGGTGTGGTGAAATGGCATGGCCGTTATGCCTGACGACCCAAAGGCACACCCCAATTCCTGCCACTCTCTGCAGGGTGGTGGTGGGGTTGGCTTCAGTTCAATACTTCACTGCCATTCCTATTACGCAGCTCTGTAACTTCTACACTACCACTGCCAATGCCAGCAAGCAAACATTCAGCATTGACAAACGCTTGTTATTTTATTTTCACTGCCATTTCTACTCTGCATCTGTCTAACTCCTGCATTTCCAAAGCCAACACCAGCAAGCAAACATTCGGCATTAACAAATGCTTGTTGTCAGTGCAGCAATCCTCACAAGTAGCTATGTCAGTATCAGGAACCACTGACTGATTGCAACTGATGACGTCACTGGTTGCAGCCCCTGTAATAGTGCAATGAGGGGAGGCACTACATACACAGCTGGTTCTAAAGACCAGGCAAGCAGAACAAAAAAAGAGAGATCAACACAAAAAGAAGAGCGTGTAAGTAGATATGAACTGGACATGTAGCAACACTTCCAGTCCTCTGATGTAATACATCTACTGTGCATTATCATATTTTCCCCCATGATTCCATAAGTAATCTTAAAAACAGATGCTGCTGCATTCCTACATGAGAGCAACTATGTGAGTCAGTACTTAGATTTGCCACTTCTGCTGTCAGTGGGTATTATCAACTTGCTGAAAGAGTCAGCATTTAAAGTGTAACATTTAGGGCATTACTGGCCATTGCACTCCTTCAGTTGATGGATTTGCTGGGTTTTACTCAGCAGGTTTGGGCTAATATGCATGTGGGGGGTACACATTGGACCTTGTGTTCACCACTGGGATGGTGGCTGACAACCTACAGGTTGAACCTGTGATTTGGTCAGGCCACTATGCCATTTATTTCAGGCTGTTGGCCCCCTAGAGTTTGTCCACCCTTTTGGAGATGGTCCAATGTAGAGCCTGGTGAAGGCTCAATCTTGATGTATTGTGGGAAACTGTGGACATCTCTGGTGTTATTGCTGCTTCCATTAGGAGGGCCACTGAAGCATTGGAGTTTTTTTTTTATCACAGTATCCTGTCTTTTGCTGATGCCCTAGTGTCAATTCATTGCCATCCTTCACACTAGAAGAGGAGTGTACCTTGGTTTAATGATGCTCTCCATTTTCTTAGAGTGAAGGGTTGGAGTCTGGAGCACAAGTGGAGGAAGTCTAGCCTAGACCCCGATAGTCTTGTGTTGGTGGCTGAGGGAGAATATCAGGAAGCAATGATTGCCATTAGAATATGTCTCTCCTCAGGTATCATTACAGCTGAGAGAAATAGACCCACTGCCCTCTTTAGAGTGGCGGATGGGATTTTCCACCCAGAGTCTCTCTTCCAGAATTTGGGGGAGATTTCTCAGGAGAAGTGCGATGGCTTTGCTAATTTCTTCCCGGCCAAGACAGCAGATAACCAGGCTGAGATTTCCCCCATAGGGAGTCTTGACAACTGTGGTGGTCGGGTGTGGGAGATGGTAGAAACTCAGATTTTTTGAGACAAACTTCACCCAACTGATTTGATGGAGATTCATCTGTTGCTGTCAGATCTGCAACCGAGCTGTTGTTTGCTGGATCCACTTCCTGCTTCCCTAATGAAGATTGAAGTTGTGGTAATTGGCCCAGCACCAGCTGAAATTGTCAATGCCTCTCTGAGGGAGGGTGTGTTTCACACTCCTTGAAAGAGGCAGTGGTGCAACCTCTCCTTAAGAAGGCTACTATAAAGTCTGATTATTCTGTGAGTTTTAGACTGGTAGTAGAGTGGCTTCTGTCGCATCTGGAGGAGCTTTCCATCTACAAGTCATTCCAATCTGCTATCCATTCTTGGCATAATACTGAGATGGCCTAGTAAGGGTTTACCATGGAGAGGTTTAATTTCTGGTCCTTTTGGATTTGTCATTTGCATCTGACATTGTTGAACATGAGGAGTTGGTGGAAAGTACGAGGAGGCTCATTGAAGTGGTTCCGATCCTTCCTCAATGATAGCCATCAGTCCATGACTTTAGGGAAATTTAAACCTAATCCCTGTATCATTGACTGTGGTATCTCTCAGGGTTCTATATTGTCTCCCTTTCTGTTTGCAGTGTTTCTGCTTCCTTTTGGAGATTTGATCCAAAAGTATAGTCTGGATTGTCATCACTGTGCTGATGCCACCCACCTATATCTTTCTGTGAAAAACAGACAGGGCTCCTTGGTAACTGTGCTTGAGAACGATTTGTCGGAGATCAGTGGTTGGATGGCTCATAGCAGGCTGAAGCTAAATCTTGGTAAAACTAAGTTGGTACTGGTGGCATCAGATCAGCTTAGGTCATCCATTTTGGAAAGCCTGGATCTTCCCATTTTGGGGGTGTTAAACTTCAGGCTAGGCATTTGACTAACAATCTAGGGGTCACTCTTGATCAAGAACTGCCACTTGTACCACAGGTGTCAACAGTGGTCAAGCCTTGTTTCTTGAAGGGTGGCCTTCAAATCATTCAGAATGGGCATTTAAAATATAAAAAAATAATTGTAAAAAAATAGCTCTATTACTGTCCATGGAGCACGCCCCCTTGATCTCCATGTTATTGCATCATTAAAATGTGCCAGTGCAGGGGCAGTGCTCAGGGCAAGGAAGTGGAAGGGATCAGCGACTAAGCCCCACAGAGCCAAAATGCCAACCCATCACTTCCTAAATAGAGGCAACTGAAAATTAAAGTTTACCCAGTAATTGATTTGGGGGCAGGTAAGGGTCCCACATGGTTTCTGGAGTAAGCACCAGAAAATATGCTCTATAATAGTTACACAGGGGGAAATCTGTAAGGTAGTGGGCAAGCGTGGGAGATGAGTGATATACCCTAACTAGACATTAGGTCCCGGGTAGGATAGGGTAAAACAGGGCAGAGCAGCTAGACCACTGGTCTTTCACTACTGTAATTTTCTGTGTTTCTGTATGTCTGTCTTTCCATTACTCTTGTAATCAGGCAAATTGTTACAGTTAGATGTGTTTCTTGTCCACATGGGTCCCTTTTTCCCCCCTCTACTTTGACAGGTGGTGCCACCATGGTTGGTATTCACAGCTGATGCCAATACTGTTTCTTTGGTCAGCTGAGGGGGTTGTATGAATTCCAGGTGACTTCCTCCTCCTTTCACTGGGAGCTGAATGCCTCAACTCCTTTATGGGATTGGCATGGCCCCCAGTCAACCTAAGTGTGGGATTCCTGAATCCATGGGTCACACACCAACCCTGGCCTTCCAGTGGGGCAATGAGCCCAGCTGCAGCCATGCCACTAGGCTAACACAGAGATGGGGTTTTGTAGGAGCAAAGGGGACAGAAGTCAACCCCATGACAACAAATTGCATTATAAGGCCACCTTCGTAATTCCTATTTCAGTACCATTGGAGCCGAAACAGGACTTGCACCAGCCCTGATCCTAATGGAGCTATGATTCAGGGCTAGTACAAATCACCTTTGGGGCCCTATGCCCCAGTACAAGAAATTACAGAAAAAGGTCTGTTAACATTAATTGGCTAGTACCATGATGTCCAGTAGGTTCCCAACCCTTCCACCACATCACATACTGTACTATATCTTCTGAACAGCATCTAACAAGTTACCATAAGTTATTCATGAAAAATGATACAATGGGAACAATTAGTACAAAATTTAGAATTTCTATATTGCGTTTAAACCATCCCTCACTGAGAAATGTGCAATTCACCAATTCACACATTCCAAAGACCACAGGGAAGAAGACGAATTAGCATTTATATAGTGCTTTTCATACACACTATATCCCAAAGCACTTTACAAGCAATAGGAAACTGTTAGTAAAGTGATGGTGAATATATAGTGGCAGCCATTTTGCACATCAGCACCCATACACAGCCATGGACAACTGCATGAATCAATTTTATGAGAAGGGAAATGTGCGCCAGGACACCTGGGAAAACCACTACTCTTGCAAAAAGTGCCTTGGGTTATTTTACATCCAGTCCAAACAGAGGTAGTGGTGCGCACACAAAGGATTCTGAAAGCAGAAGTAGTTGCAAAAATACTTTACTGATAGCAGTGCTTCACAAGTAACAGCAATCGTACAGAGTTCACACCCAACAGGGACCTTGGTTTAACATCTCATCCAAAGGACTGCACCTCCCAACAGTACAGCATCCCCCCTGTACTGCACTTGAGTGTCAGCATTTATGATATGTGCCCGATCCCACAGTGGGACTAGAACCAGTGACCATCTGGCCCAAAGATGGATATGCTACCAGCTAAGCCACGCTGCCACACAGGAAATCCAGGTTCTTGAGAGATCCCAAGTGTCTTGCTCAATGAGTTGATGGAGGGTTGGGCACGTCAAGGAGGTAATGTATTCACTCTCAGAGGAAGGGCTGGGAGGTCTTGCTCTTGAGCTCCCCCTGCTGCTGAGCAATAAGCAGGGCTTGGCTGGGTTTTAGACAAGTAAATTATGTTTTTGTTTTTTTTTATTTTTATTTAATCATTTGTTAAACAGGTAAGGACACTGGACCAAAATAGTAATTTTTTCTGGTCTGAACTGGGAGTCATAGCAATGACACATAATCAACATTTCCACATGCACACATAAAATATCATGGCCACGTACTATTTCAATTTCAATTTTTATTGTTGACAAATTATTATCACTACAAAAAGTATCATAGACCAACCACTTTCCTCGCACAATTAAAATGAACTACAATAAATTACATACACTTCTTCTATATTAATAAATGTGGGCAGGAAGGTAGACAAGTACATTATTACACCAATCGACATTACATTATCATATTGCAGCATTCCTTAATTTATCAGAATTTTACTTTCCTTATTTCTGAATGTGCAATCTCCTGTATTCTATAATTCTACAGAATCTTGAGATTTTATCTAGATGTATTCTATTATTTGTTTTCAACAGGTGATTAAACTGATACTTGGGTTCCATATTTAAACTTGACAGAATTTCTCCTAGGTATATTCTCCTCTGGGCACTATACAATGGACATAATAGCAACAAGTGGAATGGTGACTCTTCAACCATCCTACAAGCACATAGTCTTGAATTAGCTACCCCAAATCTTGTTTTTATACTGTTACTCTCTGCATATCCAAATCTGAATTTAGTAAATGCCTTTCTATTGTGGGGATTTCTTATATTTAAATATTGAGGCATACTCAATTGCCTACTTAAGTTTAAGGCCAGCCAGGAACTTATTTTATAATTTTTTGCCAGACAAATTTTCTTTTGAAGCAACATATCTTTAATTCTTGTCTTAATCAATTCCTTAATCTCATTAATTACTTTCTACTAGAACTTCCAATATACCATGTGGTTTAATAATTTGTTCCAAAATGCTAGTGCTTGGAAAGATGAGACCCTCCATTCTATAAGACATTTCTTCAATACACATCCTCAGAAGTCTGTTTTCTTTCATATTGTACACCTTAACCCAATAGGTTGCTGCCCTTTGATCTATATAACACCTCATTGGAAAGCTGTCCTAACTATAAACGTGTCAAACAGGATGCTGCTCCATTGGGCAGATCCAGTATCCGTTTATAAAACCTGTTAGCTGCAGACTCGATTCTATCTGATTTTTCCAACCCCAAAATTTCTGCCCCATAAAGTAGCTGTGAACATACCTTAGTATTTAAAACCTTAAGCAGACCTCTAATTGAATTCCCTCCAAATTTATAATTGAATCTTTCAAAAAGTGGCACCACAGACTTTATCTTACTGGTTATTGTGTTTAACTGGTCCTTCCAATAAAGGTTATATATTTATTTTATTTTATTGAGATATTCAGAAAGACCTTTGAGTCAGACTCATTTACAAAGGTTCCATGTCAAACATAGAAGGTACAGGGACAATATTTGTTACAGATTGCAGTATATTACATAACATTGGATACACATTTGTTCAGTGAGTGACTACCATTCCAAGATAACATGATTTACAATGATTAGCACAGCCATAAGGTAGCAGAGAGGTTCTGGAGAAGGCTGTTTGTCGAATAAATTAGCTCGCAGAACATTAGATATGGCAGACACAACAAGTTGTTCTACATCATTAGGGGGAGGAATGTCAGTTGCAGTCACATAGGTTAGAGGTCTGGAGGTGTTTCCTTAGCCTGGATTTAAAAGGGCCAAGCCTTGTTTCATCTGTTATTAGGCTTGGGAGTGAGTTTGTCCAGAAAGGGGCTTTGTAGCTGAAGGATGGTTGGAATTGGGAAGTCCGGCAACGGGGTACCCATAGCAACATTTTTTTCAAGCTACAGGTGGTTCTGCCAGGAGGTGTTGAGAAGATAATTTTGCCAAGGGCGGGGGGTGAGGCCTAGGATTATCTTTTTGGTGATTAAGCAGGTGTGGTACCTGATTCTGTTGACTAAGTTTAGCCAGTTTGTGGTACTGTAGAGGGAGCAGGGGTGTGTGAGGCGATCACATCCAAGGATGAGATGGCAGGCTTTGTTAAGCACGAGCTGGAGTTTATTGAGGGCTGAGGTGGGTGTGGCACTGTATATGAGAATACCATAGTCTAACAGAGAGAGAATAGAGGAGTTTATGGTAAGTTGTAGTGCCTCAGGGGTGAGGCAGTGTTTGTACCGATAAAGTACGCTTAATCTAGTGCTAAGGGCAATTGATAGGTGCAGGATATGTTGATTAAAGTTGAGGGCCAGGTCTAGTGTGATCCCAAGATAAGGTGCTTACTTGTTATAGGGGGTTTGATTAACAGTGAGACTTTGGGGGCAGAGGCTCCTGAGTGGGTTCTGGGGATGGGAAAAGATCATGACTTTTGTCTTATTGTAGTTAATTATTAGATGCTGGGAGGTGAGCCATTATTCGGTTTCATGGAAGGACTGTTGGAGAGTTAGGTGGAGTTTAAGGGGGTCAGGATCAAAGGTGAACAGGATGGCATTGTTTGCGTATAGGATCAGGCTGCCGGAGCAGGCAGACAGGACAGAGTTTAGGTATGACTGAATAGCAAGGGGCCAAGAATGGAGCCCTGTGGGACACCAGAGTGGATTAGGAGGCTAGGGGACAGGACAGTGCCAACCTTGACCAGCTGTGTTCTATCGAAGAAATAGCTGGATGAACCAGCTCATGGCATCATTGGAGAAGCCACTGTAGGTGAGGGTGTTCAGTAAGAGGGCATGGTTGATGGTATCAGATGCCTTAGAGAGGTCCATGAAGATGGCACCTGTGATGTGGCCATGGTCCAAGGCTGAGTGGACATGGGAGGCAAATTCAAGGCACTATGACCCTTTCCGAAGCTGTGTTGCTGGTTGCATAGAAGGTTATATTTAGTAAGGTGGTCAGTTAGCTGATCAGTGACTATGCACTCTAGTGCTTTAGATGGGGGTAGAATGGAGATGGGGTGGTAATTGTTAGTGGGTGTGCAGTCCTCACTCTTACGGATGGGTGTGATGGAAGCCAATTTTCAATGGGATGGAATTTCCCATGACAGAGGGAGTGGTTGAGAATGTGGGTGGGTGAGTGGGGCTAGGACTTCCAGGAGGGTGAGGAGGAGAAGTCTCAGGTCAAAGGAATCGTTACTACAGTGAGAGTGGCTAAGGGCAATGGCAAGGTAGTGCTTGGCTACCTCCCGGGTAAGGACACGTAGATAGAAGGGTGGAGCAAGGGGTGGATGGGGGTTGATTTTGGCAGGCAGGGGATCGAAAAAATTGGTGGGGGAGGACATGGCTGAGATCAGAGAAGGCAGAGATTAGGGCCGAGGCTATACTGAGGGGGCACAAGGAGAGGCTACCGTCTATTAACATTTGGTCTGGGGGAAGATTTGGGGCTTTGCCACAGAGTTCCTTAATATTATTCCAAAATTTGCACCCAGTGCCCTTGGTGGAGGTTAAGGTGGCTTTGTAATAATCTGCTTTGGCGGTGCGTATGGCCCATGTGCATTTGTTATGGGCCTCTCTATACTGTTGCCTGTCCGTAGGCCATTGGGTCTCATTAGCTAGGAGCCATAGGGCATCACGCTGTCATAGTAGGCTCAGGAGGTGGTCCAAGAACCAGGGGGCATGGTTACCTTTGGACATACTCTTGGTGAGGGGGGCAAACTTGTCACAGGTGGCATTGAATGTGGTGATAAATAGATCAAAAGCATGGTCTGGGTCGAGGGTGTGTGCTGGGGTGTCCAGTCTCAGGTCTCTGAGGTGGGCCTTGAGTTGGGCTCATTTACCAGGCCCAAGTTTGTGTTGTGAGGTAATTTTAGGTGGGGTTTTGGGGGCAGTGCAAGACCAGTTGCAGAGCACTGGAGAGTGGTCACTTAGTGCATCAGGGAGTACTAGGGCGCTAGTTATTTTGTGGGGGCAGTTTGTGAAGACTAGGTCTAGTAGAGAGGATGTCCCCGTGTGGGTGTTAATCTGGGTGGGGGTTGTGACTACCTGAGTGAGATCGAGCGCAGCAGTCTCATCAATGAATGGAGTGGCTGTCTTGGCCAGCCAATTTATGTTGAAGTCACTCATGAGTATTTTTTCATGCTGTCGGGGGAGAGTAGAGAGATAGGACAGGATGGCTTGGAAGGCTTGCTTCTGGTCCCGGGGAGGGACGTAGGCAGTAGTGAGGAGGAGAAGGGGGTTGACTTTCCTAGAGTTAATTTTAGGGTGACGGCCTGAGCCCTGGATGTTAGTTGGGGCAGAGGGGGTAACTGGCCTGAAAGTGAGTCCCAGGTAGAGAGCGCAGCCTCCCTCGCTTACCCAGCCAGTCGGAATGAAAGAGGAGATATCCAGGGAGGTTAACTGCCAAGTCAGCAACAGAGGGGGAGAGCTTTGTTTCACTCAGTGCTATGATATCAGGGTGATGCTGGAGTACCCACCCCTGAAAAGAGTCTCATTTTTTTTGAAGGCTGCAGATGTTGATAGAGGCAATGCGCAGCCCACTGACTGGTGATGGGTGGGACGGTGGAGCATTCTGTGGGCCTTGGTTGGGGTGGACATTGCCCGTCAGGAGCAGAAGAAGGATGAGTGACCTGAGCTGTTTGCTACTCGCTCGTGTAATTTGTCGTTGGTATATTCGTTGCAGGTACCCCATGGTAGTTATTGGAAGTTTCAGGGTATGGGGGGCTGATAGGAGGAGAAAGTGGGGAAATGCGCTGTGGTGTGGATATGGTAGGTGGTTGGCAAGAGAAGAAGGGGCTCCAGTGGGTCACTTGCCATGGGAGATGGCATCTATGGGGGAGGGAGAAGATGTTAAAGTTTATGCTTATGTTTGTGGTGTAGTGGGGGGGTGTCGTCAACTGGGTACTTGCCTGTGTTTGTAAAAACTCGCTGCTCATGTGCAGTGTGAGGAGGGGGGAGCAAGGTGAGGAATGCCAGTCTGTATGAGGATAGGATGTGGCAGTTATGCCCCACTTCCCAATGTTTGGAGGGTGGGATATTAGTGGGAGCAAAAGTGGGAGAGTAATGAGGTTATGGTGGGGCTAGAGAGCTTTGTTGTTGCAATAGGAAGTAAGGTCAGGAACTTGGAATGTAAATGGTCCACTAGTGATGGAAAAATATAAGCTGCAAGTGGGAAAGCTTGCTGATAGGTTAATTTTGTGTTCATGTGATCCTTGTGCCTATATATATGTGAATGCCGACCAAGGATGGTGGGGGCGGCACGGCAATCCTCTGCCTGCGCTTGCAGCAATGGTCATGATCAGGTGAGCTGCTCCCAGAGCGAAACTCAGTACCTGGCAGATTATCGGCACTCCTTGCTGTGGGGGAGAGCTTCTTGAAGTCCTCACGACCTCCTTTGTTCTCGGGGGGGGGGTCGGCTGTGGAGGCAGGACAGAGAGAGATGGGTTAAATAGGTAAGGGGGAGGGGAGTATCACTGAAGGAGTTGGGCTATATCAGGATTTCAGGGCAGCAGAGCACAGAAATATAGAGGCAAAACAGGACAAAAAAATAAAACGAAAAAATAAAATAAAGGGGAAGTAATGATCGGAGCTGATTTTAAATGAGTGACCTTTTAGGGTTTATCTGAAAGGGGTTAAGTTCTTCCTCTGTTACCAGGCAAAGCTTGCAATACTTAAAGTAGTAAAACAGGTTTGTCTGCAGTTAATTACAGTAATAAAGCTGGAGTCTAAGGTGATGGATTAAAGTAACATGCTAAAGGTAGGCAGAGTCCCAAATGTGAAGAGCTGAACAAATAAACTATCTCCACGAGTGCGCCGATAAATGTCTTAAGGGGAAGAAAAAAAAGGCACCAAGAAGCAGGTTTTGAAATCCTCCTCTGCCTGCGCTTGCAGCAATGGTCGCGATCAGGCAAGCTGCTCCCAGAATGAAACTCAGTACCTGGCAGGTTATCGGCACTCCTTGCTGTGGGGGAGAGCTTCTTGAAGCCCTCACCCCAGTTGTCCTCGGGGGTTGGCTAAGATTATTGGTGCTCCTTGTGGGGAGAGCTCTGAAGCCCTCACCACCTCTGTTGTCTCGGGGGTCGGCTGGCAGATTATCCGCACTCCTTGATGTGGGGAGAGTCTTGAAGCCCTCATGACCTCCATTGTCCTCGGGGGGGTTGGCTGGCAGATTATCAGTGCCCCCTACTGTGGAGAAGAGCTTCTTGAAGCCCTCACAACCTCCGTTGTCCTCGGGGTTGGGGAGTTACTCCAAAATAGTACAATTTGTTTACATTCTCAACTTTGTGATTATTACATTTTAAACAGCACATCTTACCAGATCTTAACGGATTATAATTAAATATCATGTACTTTGTTTTCTCAAAATTTGTCTCTAGATCTAATTTAGTAGATTCACTATAAAACAAATTCAAACTCCTTTTTATACCCAAATAACTAGTTGAAATTAAGACAACATCATCGGCATAAGCCAGATATGGACATGTTCTTGATCCCAGCCTTGGCATGTGCAGCCCTGGATCCCGCAATCCCTCTAGCACCCTGCTCAAAAACAAATTGAACAAGACTGGGGACATAACAGAACCCTGCCCGAGACTAATATTAGACGGAAATGTATTACTACAATCTCCTTAAGCATTATACCTGACCGAAGTATAGTTATCCTCATAAAGATTTTTTATTATGAGAGTGATCGATGGATCTAAACCATATTTGTCTAAAACTTCCCATAATTTGTCCCTTACTACTCTATCAAACGTGGCCCTAAGATCCACAAAAACACAAAACAGTTTCTGATTTTTAACCTTTGTATACTTGTAAATCAAATGAGACAGGACAAAACACTGGTCTATAGTAGAGTGGCCAGGCATGAATCCTGCTTGAGCTTCATACAACACTAGCTCCCTATAAAGCCATTCCATTCTTCTATTGAATATTATTTTGGTAAACAATTTTTGCATGTTATCTAAAAAGCTTATTAACCTATAGTTCTTTGGATCTTTTTGGTCACCTTTCTTATATATGGGAATTATTATAGTCTATCTCCAGGACAGAGGGATCTTACCCATGCAAATTATACTATTAAATAGGCCTAATAATACAGGTGTCCATAATGGGATATCGTCCATTATAATATCCATTGGTACTCCGTCTGGTCCTGGGGCTTAGTGTCATTTTGCCTGTGTAATAACTTTAATTCAGGGTTTTAAATAATTGATTAGCAGTTTTTTTCCTGGGACAATGCTAACTGTACAGAATGTATTCATATAGGTTTTCTAGAAGTGTTGTGTTTTTTAAACACAGTGAGGCAAGTGCTATGCATTTTCACAAGGTTTTAGCACTTTTATGAGCAAACGCTAATCAATTTTTGGAGTTAAATAAAACCCTGTTAATTAATTCTCCTTCTGTTATCTTATTACTACATATAATTCAATATTTTTTATATATCAAATGGCTCATGTTTTGGGGAATAAAACAGTTCTCTATAGAATTCTTCTCATGTTAGTGGGTCAATATAATTTTCTATTCTCTCTGGGACCTCATCCCAACCATTTAGGACCATTTGCCAAAACTGCTTATTATCCTTTTTTTCTGGCTATTTTTAACAGTGGTGCCACATTTAATCCTATACATTCTTCTCTTCTTTTCTAATATTTTCTCATGCTCTTTTTTTATTTATTTAACCTAGTTTTGGTAGTCCTAGTGGGACAATGATAAGTTATTTTGGCACATTGATTCACTTCCTTCTTAGTTTTTCTACAGTCTGAATCGTACCATCTACTACCATTATTTTCCTCCCTAATGGACATCTTTAGTATCACTGAAGATATATGTCTCAGAATTTCTTCAATTTTTATGATAAATTTTTCTGGTGTAATATCATATTCGAGCGTTAATATTTATTCTCTTATTCCATATTCATATAACACCTTGATAGAGTTAAAGTAATCTAAAAGGCCCTATTTAGTCCCCCTACTAACCCTTATTACCTCCTCATCCCTCCTTATATTTTTACTAGTCCGATACCAAAGGTCCAAATTCATTTCTAGGGGTCGATGCTCACTATCCGTCCTGATTCTGACTCTAAAATTTACCAAGTACCTAATTAAAGCCAATGAGATCCAACACAAATCTATAATTGATGCCCCTCTACTACCTATATAGGTATATGTTCCTTTATCATCACCCCTTATATGCCCATTGATCAATAGCATCTTCTGAGTCTCAAGTTCCCTCATAAGTTTTATACCTCTTTCACAGCTCTTGTTGTTCTTACTCTCTCTATGAAAAAAAAGGCTGTGGTTTGGCACAGTGGTTGGATTTCTGCTTGCGACGCCGGTGACCTGGGTTCAGGAGCGGACTTGGGTCGCTGTAAGGCTGGCCAGGGGATAAGGCTGAAATGTCCCACAACTGCTCGCCTTCTCTGCGGGGAGGGAGGGGACCAAAGCCCGTAGCTTGCCTGACCCCGAGTGGAGGCTCGGGGTATGACAAGTCCTGGAGTTGCAGGAGGGGCAGGTTGCAACGTGTGGTGGACACTGGCGCATAGCATCATGATGTCAGGGTTCTCACCACATGTCAGGAGAAATGGAGGAAAATAGCCTGCCATCACCAGGGAGATGGAGTTCCAGAGACATGCTCTTAATGTGCCTTCACCTGCCCGATGGCCCCAGACCAACGAAATGTAAATAATGGGGTTTTCTGGGCCCCACCTTGTCCCCGCTCAGGGGGGTAAGCCGTGGTTCCATGGGGATCTGGGGGTCATTCAGGTAGGGTGAAAGGCAGAGGAATGTCTGCCTAGGATCTCCTGATGGGTCAGGGATGGCAGGCTGGGGAAGGAGGAGAAATAGAAATTAAAAAAAAAAAAAAAGCTGTGGGGATGCAGGGCTGCACACGTATATGCTAAACAATTAGGGAAGTTATGGGCATATCCAACTCTAGCATTAAAATCTTCTAAAAGAATAATCCTGCTTTCTGAAATCATAAGACAAGATTCAATTAGTTGGATTAATTTTCCTATATCTCCTTGCTCTACATAGCTCTAAGTTTTTTGGGGAAAATATACATTTATAATTGTGGTTTTTGTTTTATTCATCACCATTTGGACTGGCAAGATGTGCTCTGACTCAATTTTGATTTCTGAATAATGCACATTATCCATTATTGTACACCAAGTAATTAGCCCACCAGATGGTCTACCATGTTTCTTGGTGCTGGTTGTCATCTTTTGAAAGCCTTTGTAACCATTCAATTTTAGATCTATTCTACTCCACGTTTCCTGCAAACAGGTGCCATTAAACTGCTTAATATAATCCACAAGTTCCCACAATTTTTATTTATCTATAAAACAGACCCAAACAGCTGCTTTAAGCTATCATTCAATTTTGTTTCTGTTTCTTCTGGCATAATTGGGACTTTGAAAAGCGGTAACACAAATTCAGTTTCCAGCGTTCTATTCAGAAAGCTTCTGAGGTTATGTTGAAGTTCCTGATCCATTAAACTTTCTTTCTTAGCTTCCTGTTCCCTATCTCCCTTTTCCATATTCTGCATTTCACTTTTGTTCTTTCTCTCTTGGTCTTTTTTCTTCTGGTGAAACAGGTGCTATGTTAAGGTTCCCCTTATCCCATATCACATTCAAAGTCTTATACTCTGTCTTTGGCCTAGTATCCTTCTTTGGAGTCTTCTCCATTTTCATTGCTTGTTTTTGCCTTTTGATTTTTAGATTAGATTTTTGCTTGGGCTGCACCTTCTTCTCCCCTCCCTTTTTTTTGCTTTTGTTTTACCTTTCCCAAAGTTGAACGGATCAGGCTCTATTACCATTTCCTCGGTATCCCCTGCACTGTTTGAACTATTATTAACCATCTGTTCTGTGGATTTATTTCTTAATGTCCCCAGATTAGTCCCCTCAGTAAGTTCTCCCTTAGTTATATGTTCATTCTTCTTATGTATTGGAATATGTTCTAGCTTTCCTTGAACTTTCATTAAATCGGTTACTTTTTTCTCTTGATGTTTCTTTAGATGTTTTTCCTGTTCTAGCCTCCTATTCCAAACCTCCAAGTTCCATGTTTTTCACTCCTCTATCAGGCTATTATTAACGTTGTGCCTTTTGGGTAACATAATTAATTCAGAATCCATCTTGTACTCGTTTTCAGAACGAAACACCCTAGAGTCAATTCTTCTGCCTGTTTGTTCTAAATTTACAAATATATTAGCAGCTTCAGCTACTGCCATTAAAGAAATTGTTACATTTTCATCCACCATTTCATGTACTATGTTATGATCCACAAAACTGGTTCAATAATAGGTCTGAATTCTCAGGATTTTATCTAACCATTAATTCAAATATACAATCTATTTTCTTTTTGTTTTCAATACATATTCCCTTTAAAAAAGACAACTTCTGTGAAGTTTAAATAAGTTGCTCATATATCATAACATTTGCAAGTAAGGGATCCCTTAAGGCATTAACACAGTCCTTAGTCAAAGTTTCCAGGGGAGGAGGGCTATGTTCAATTGGACTCATAAATTGGGTACCATTATCAGGGGACCATATGGTTCCTTCAACCTGTGTTTCCCGTTCCCTCCAATTACAAAAATCAGTATTTGGGGTAAGATTTGGGGAGCAACTATTATCCGATAACTGTGACTTTAATCTATTAATTTCTATAATTTTCTTTCCAATTCTATGATTGGCTTGTATTGTTTCTTTAATACTTTCCACTGTTCTACCCACTTCCTTATTCACTAAATCAAATAATCATGAATCCTGCATAAATGACACCTGTGATTCCATCCTATCTGTTTTACTAACCTGATTTTGTTGTATAGGTGCCATAAAGGGACTCCCACAAACCTTATTTTGTCCTCCTGTGACGATGTTGGGCCTTTAACATTCTATAAATCTATAATTGATGGCTGTATCATTCTGGGCCTATGTAACAAGTTAAGATTAACAAGTTTATCTCACCGCCCCCGCTAAATTTTCCATTGCTGAACCTTGTTCAATACTATTTCCAACTGTTATGTTCATCTCTGATTGCATAGCCTCTTTCTCTGGCTCATCTTTCCTTAAAGCAAATTGTCTGTCCACATTTTCAGTTACTTCATTTACATCTGAGGAACTATTATTCCTAAAATGGACATCTTTCCCTTTACTTTTTATTTATTTGCTTCTTATTCCCCCTTCATGTTATAACCGGCATGATTCAACTAGGATAGTAAAAAGTCAGAGAAAAAATATACCTGAAATCAGTTTTCAGAATCGAGAGCAGTGTTCACACCAAATTTACTATGGCAAGAAAAAAATAAGTGGCAATATGGATAACAAAAGGATACATTGCCACTACTGATGCTGATAGTGCTAGTTCTAAGGTGCAGGGCATAAAATAAAACAATGCTTTTTAAAACAATTTGTACACAGATTATGTGCTTCACTCCACCCAGTAACCCACTTGCATAAATTCAAAGCTTTAAAATCAATGCAAGGTTCAATGATCAGTTACAGTGTCTATTCAGCATTAATACATTATTCAAAATTGATCTTCGTCTTTGCTGACCAGTTTTTGCATCAACTTCTGTCCCTTTATAAATTTACTGTGCCCTCAAACATTTCATCCTTTGATCCTTTATAACTTCTTGTGTTAGGGCCACAAAGAAACGACCAATTCACAATGGATCACACAAAACTCAGCCCTAAAAATCCAGAATAATGCACCACAGTGTTTAGGTGGGCCAGTTATACTCCTGCTCTTCCAGATGTTCTTAAGGATATAAAAGGGGCACCGGCTCTGTCTTAATTTACATTTCCTCTGCTTACCAAAGACACCCTCTGTCCGGCACGTGGAAAGTGTAGAATGCGTGGAAAACCACTTTCTCATCACTAAATAAAAGAAACAAACAAACGGCCAATAATACACAGAATATAAAATACAGAGTAATAAGTTAAAATCTAATACTGATTGCACTCAATGCCCAGGTTACAACTTACACATTTAGTATGTTAAATCTAAACTTAAATAACAGTAGAATAGAACTTACTTGTATCACTGGGGGTTGAGGTACAGAAAAGTAACGCACGCTCCAAAAAGTAGCCTAGGCAGGGTTAAGCAAAATTAAGAACGTCCTGCTAGAGTCACTTTTGTTTGAGTTGTTTGATTTCTCGAGGTGATTCTTGCTCAGCGTTCTTTACTTAATGCACATGCAGAACAGCTTATAAAAAAGTACTAAATAGAGAACTGAGAATTGATAAAAGCAGCACATCCTAGTTTTTCCAGTTTTACACACACTTGCCCTCCATGGGTGCTCTTACCCGGGCATGACTAAGAAGGATTGAGTTTTGGAAGCAATGTGGATGCCCTAAATGCTAGGCAGTCACGTGTATAAAAATTCAATAGGATTACAAGAAAAATCCTACCGTATTTTTGCTTAACTTACTTCTTAATTACTTCCTCGAATTGAAAAAGGAGAAAATTATAACCCTCTATTTAGCACTTTAACCCCCTCTATACAATCCAGCAAACCAAATACATCAGGATTAAAAAAATGCACACGATGTAACAAACAGACGCCACAAAAACAAATACAAGACAGAAATGGGCTGAAATAGCCAAATTTTGATAAAAATCAGGGTAAATTCTCAACACACCACAAGACAAAGAAAAAACTACTGCTCAATAAACTGAGCTTTGTCAAAAAGTTCCTTTACAAAGGTCCGAAGAACCCTGCGGAAAACTGCAAGGGCTAGAAGGCAGACCGATAAGCCCCCACGGGTTTATTGAACCCCTCTCCCCTGTGGTTTAGCTCAGTCCACCACTACTGACTCCACTGCCACAGAGGGCTGATCAGAGGCCTGCCCTGTTCACACAGAATCCTTGAATGAGTCCCAAAAAATCTTCTGCTTCGGCATCAAAGTTGGCCTGGAAAGGTTAGTAGAAAACTATTTTCATTCAGGCAATGGTGGCATGCCTGTCATAAAAATAAATCGGGCATCTACTAACTCATTCTGCAGCCGCTCCTCCCCAGAGGCTAAGCATACGCAACTGAGCATATACCACATATTATACAAACACAACATATTCACTACCTAATACAATAACATATAACTTGAGACTACGAATATTGTTTCAACAACATTTTAAAATTCATCAGAGAATTTGCATTCCTAACAGAGCAGCGAAAGGAATTCCATAAAAGAGGTGCAGAAATTGAAAAAACTTGTGATCCAGTTTTTATGTTTGCCTGTGCGCATGCACAAGAAACATTATGCGGCAGCTTAGGAGAGAAGCAGGTTGTGGAGGTGTGGCACTGTGGCAGCCAACGGTGGCACTGTATTTGAGGGCTTGGCACTGGTGGACCAACGCAGGCATACTGTGCTGATGACATTAATTTTCAAAAGTGCCACCAAGTTGAACTGATTTCGCTGCTGCAATGAGGGGCCACCTTGTCATTGCAGCATCAGCCATTCCGCTGCAATGAGGGAGCGACCCATCATTGCAGGGCGGCACCTTGCCTAGTGTAACATTTTTTGTAAACATGGTGGCGCTTGCCACCGCCTCACAGCCCCATGAAAGCTGAAGGGGGTAGCCAATCCCCCTATCGGCATTCCCCTGACCAAGTTAATTTGCTGACGGGGGAGCCTACTCCCCGTCTGCATAATGCCCCCCCAATTTGTTGTGTGCTGAGGGGGGCCCAATCCCCCTCAGCATCATCCGCCTCCCCAATACAGTCTTTCTTTGCTGACGGGGGCCCAATTCCCGTCGGCTTCACTCCCCCTTCCCAGTTTAATTTGCCAATGGGGGAGCCTAATTCCCATCAGCATAATGGCCCTACAGTCATGTTTTGCCTGTGCCAAGGGGGTGCCCAACCCCCCTCTTCATCATGCATCCCCCCACCCCATTCCGTGCTGAAGGGGGCCCAATCCCTTTCAGCTGTGGTCCCCCTTCCCACAAATGCCGGTGGCACACTGGGAGCCCACCGCAGTGTCCCAAACACACCTGTAAAAAAAAGATCTGCATTGTCTGTTTTCTTTTACTTGTAAACAAGAAATGGTCCCTCAAAGTCTCCGTGCCCCTCCCCAAACCTGCACCCACCCTCTGCATATATTTCACCCCCACCCCCACCCCATATTTACCTCCAGAGCCTGGCACGATAATCTTCGGGGACCGGAACATGTCTACACTCTTCAAAGCCAACCGCGGACTGAAGAAATGCTGGTAAGCTGTATAATGGCATAAACAGGGTTTTTTCAACTTTGGTGCATATCTCATGCATTTTTAGGAATTTTGGCACCAAATTTTCAACATGGGATTATTGGGACCCCTCCTCATGAATTCAGTCACTGTCATGGCATCATTCAGTTCCAAAAGGTGATTTGGCGGTCATTGCGTGGAATCACCTTTCAGGACTGATTAACGAAACGACAGTGCCACTGTTTATGAGGTGGGCTCTCAAAAAGCCTATGTTGCAAATTTGGTGAAATAAAATCCAAAAAAATGACTGTTTTATGAGCATGTGTTGTGCAGTTGCCACGCACACTCGTAACTTCGTGAATCTGCAATATTTTCACTCCAGATTTTCAACATTGGCATTTTTCCACAACTCCTTGTGAACAGTACAGCTGTCATTTTACACAGTCTGGCCAAAATGTGTCTTCGCACTTCCAGCACAGAATAGCATGATCACTGTGGGAAATCATTTTTGGGGACACATTAAGAAAATCACAGTGACACAGTTCATGAGCAGAGGTCATAAAATGCCTATGTTGAAAATTTGATGAAGAAGGTCTATAAAGTGACTATGTTACAAGTGTGCATTGAGCAGTTTCCATGCACCCATGTAACTTTGCAAATCTGTAGTATTTTCACACCAGATTTTCAACACTGGCATTTTTTCACATCACCTTATGAACAGTACAGCTGTCATTTTTCACATCCTGGCCGAAATGTGTTTTTGCACTTCCAGCACAGAACAGCGTGATCACTGTGGGAAATCAGTATTTGGGACAGATTGAGATCGAACAAGTGAGAGAAGGGGAGTAAGCGAGCTCAACGGAGCTCTGTCGGGACTGCTGTGGATTTCTTTGTGGTCAGAAAACGGCACCAACGCAGGCAGGAGCCAAGTACAAAAGGGCAGCCTGCAGCAGTGGGAGAAACAGAATAAGCAAGTGAGAGAGGGGGAGTGAGCAAGCTCAACGGAGCTCTGTTGGACTGCTGTGGATTTCTTTGTAGGCAGAAAAAGGCGCCAATGCAAGCAGGAGCCCAGTACAAAAGGGCAGCCTACAGCACAGGGAGAAACAGAATGAGCGAGTGAGAGAGGGGGAGTGAGCAAGCTCAATGCAGCTCTGTCAGGACAGCTGCAAACTTCTTTGTGGGTAGGAAAAGGCACCAATGCAGGCAGGAGCCCAGTACAAATGGGCAGCCTGCAGCACTGGGAGAAATAGAACGAGCGAGTCAGAGAGGGGCAGTGAGTGAGCTCAACGAAACTCTGTTGGGACTGCTGCAGATTTCTTTGTGGTCAGAAAAAGGCACCAATGCAGGCAGGAGTTCTATACAAAAGGGCAGCCTGCAGCACCAGGAGAAAGAGAACGAATGAGTGAGAGAGGGGTAGTGAGCGAGCTTAATGGAGCTCTGTTGGGACTGCTGCAGATTTCTTTGTGGGCAGAAAAAGGTGCCAACACAGGCAGGGGCCCAGTACAAAAGGGCAGCCTGCAGCACCAGGAGAAACAGAACAAGCGAATGAGAGAGGGGGAGTGAACGAGCTCAACAGAGCTCCATCAGGACTCTGCGGATTTCTTTGTAGGCAGAAAAAGGCGCCAATGCAGGCAGGAGCCCAGCACAAAAGAGCAGCTTGCAGGGCCGGGAGAAAAAGAAAGAGTGAGTGAGAGGGGGAGTGAGCGAGCTCAAAGGAGCTCTGTCTGGACTGCTGCAGATTTCTTTATGGGCAGAAAAAGGTGCCAGTGCAAGCAGGAGCCCCGTAAAAAAGGGGCAGCCTGCAGTGCCGGGAGAAACAGAATGAGCAAGTGAGAGAAGGGGAGAGAGCAAGCTCATTGGAGCTCTGTCGGGACTGCTGTGGATTTCTTTGTGGGCAGAAAAAGGTCAGTGTAGGCAGGGGCCCAGTACAAAAGGGCAGCCTGCAGCGGTGGGAGAAACAGAATGAACGAGTAAGAGAGGGGGAGTGAGCGAGCTCAACGGAGCTCTAGCGGAACTGCTGCAGATTTCTTTGTGGGCAGAAAAAGGCACCAACACTGGCAGGAGCCCAGTACAAAAGGGTAGCCTGCAGCACTGGGAGAAACGGAATGAGCAAGTGAGAGAGGGAGAGTGAGCGAGCTCAACCGAGCTCTGTCAGGACAGCTGCAGACTTCTTTGTGGCCAGAAAAAGGCACCAATGCAGGCAGGAGCCCAGTACGAATGGGCAGTCTGCAGCGCTGGGAAAAACAGAACTAGCGAGTGAGAGAGGGGGAGTGAGCAAGCTCAACAGAGCTCTGTTGGGACTGCTGTGGATTTCTTTGTGGTCAGAAAACGGCACCAACACAGGCAGGAGCCAAGTACAAAAGGGCAGCCTGCAGCAGTGGGAGAAACAGAATGAGCGAGTGAGAGAGGGGGAGTGAGCAAGCTCAATGGAGCTCTGTCGGGACAGCTGCAAACTTCTTTGTGGGTAGAAAAAGGCACCAATGCAGGCAGGAGCCTAGTACAAATTGGCAGCCTGCAGCGCCAGGAGAAACAGAATGAGCGAGTCAGAGAGGGGCAGTGAGTGAGCTCAACGGAACTCTGTTGGGACTGCTGCAGATTTCTTTGTGATCAGAAAAAGGCACCAATGCAGGCAGGAGCCCAGTACAAAAAGGCAGCCTACAGTGCCAGGAGAAACAGCGAGCGAGTGAGGGGGGGGAGTGAGCGAGCTCAATGGAGCTCTGTCAAGACTGCTGAGGAATTCTTTGTGGGCAGAAAAAGGCACCAACGCAAGCAGGAGCCCAGTACAAAAGGGCAGCCTGCAGTGCCAGGAGAAACAGAACGAACGAGTGAGAGAGGGGGAGTGAGCGAGCTCAACAGAGCTCTGCTGGGACCTTAAAGTTGCCCACGCTCCTGCCCAGGGTCCTCTGTGGTCCTATATTACAGCAGGGTCTGTGGGGTGGAGACAAAGCAATGATAGGATATTTTTAGGTTTGCTTTAATAATACAGATTTAGTTGTCTATTTATCTAACTGAGCTAAGTACTGAGCTATACTGTTATGATTGCTGTAATAATACATATTTATTTGTTCTGTTTCTCTCTATAACTGAGCTGAGTAATACTTGGAGTGCAACAGGATTTCTAACTGGGCTAAGTGAAACTATATGAGAGCTGGGAACAATACGCATGGTAGCTGAGGGGTGAAAAACGGACAAGGAGACTTTAGGATTGTTATAGTAATACAGTATCTAACGGATGAGTTCTGAGACTGAATTAACCCAGTCAGCAAGGGGGCAGTAGGGGGACTAGTGTGGGGGGAACAGGAACTTGACTAAATAGGGGCTTAACAGTTGTAGTAGGGTGCAGAAACCATGAGTAAGAGCCTGTAACATAAGATGGAGGCCAAAATGGGGCAGGTGCCACATGTCAATAGGGCAGGCATCTTTGGAAGGGTGGAGGGGTGTACAGGGTGTGGGTCTGCCATGATCCTGGACTGGGCTTAGAGGATGTGGGGTGTATGGTCTGTAGACAGCTGGCCAGTTTGAGGGAGGAACTGTGGAGGAGTCTAAGTGGCATGGCAGATGAGTATGGTAGGCATCCTGGCTGGGTGGGGGAATAGGGGACGACAAGGGGGGGGGACAAAGGAAGAACAACTAGGGACTGAAACCGACCCCGGTATCAGAGGCACTAGCAGAATACAGAGGAGAATGGAGGGTGTGCCTGAAGTGAGGGCAGCCTCCCGATGGGGAAGGGAAGGAAAAGACCACAAGGAGTACCAGGGGAAAGAGCAGATAGCTGCGGGTAGGTAGGAACCAGGGGAGGCACAGAGGGGAACAAGTAGGAGAAGTGGGAGGGAGGAACTGATAGTGGGAAGAGATGTAGGAGGGGGTATTGATTAAGAATAAATATGAGCCTCTGCTATGGGAGAGAGGGGTGCAGGAACATACTAAAGGGGGGGAGGACAAGCAGGGCATGAGAGGGATGGCAACAGGTAGGGGAAAAGACAGCGAGGATGAAAGGGTAGAAGGGGGCTAGTAAGGAAGGAGGAGGTGATGACTGGAGGAAAGGAGGCTACGGGAAGGGGGAAGGATGAGAGGGGCATCACTATCTGGGTAGGAGGGAATGGGGTTCTTAATCTACAACAACAGAGATAGGAGAGAGGTTGGAAATCAGCAGGGAGGAGGGGAGGTCGACATGGGAAGCCCAGTAGGAAGTAGTCAGGCTGGGAAGGGGTTCAAGGGGGGATGGGAGGAATAACGCAGAGAAAAGGGGTGAGGTGGAAGTAGGAAGTATAGATATCGAAGTCACAGAGGGTGCAGCTGGCGGGGGTAAGGGGCAGGGAAGAACGAATACTGGGGCGGTAGAAGGGGCATTTGAAGGGAAAGGGGTTAAGGGATGGGGGGTACGCGTCCTGGGGGATTCTATACTGAAAGGGGTGAGATGGGGCTGAAGGGGGGGGAAGGCACAGCCGTATTTAGGTTGAAGCTATCCCCAGGTTGACTGCAGGAGGGACAGGGCAGGCACTGTTCAAGTATGCAGCGAGTGGAAGGAAGAAACCTCATTTTCTGTTGCATGTGGGTACAAATGACTTGGCGGGACAGACTGTCGAAGTAGTGAGGGGGAGGTTCGAGTAGTTGGGCAGGAAGTGTGAAGGGGTGGGGGAGTCCGTGGCATTCTCGAAGGTACTCCTGGTACCATATGCAAGCATGGGGAGGATGGGTAGGACTGAGAAGCTCAACAAGTGGCTGACGGATTGGTGTCACAACAAAAATTATGGGTTAGTGACCTGGGATAGGGTCTAGGGGAATAGTGACTTGTGCACGTGGGACAGGCTACACTTGAGCAGGGAAGGGAGTATTAAAGGCAGGATTAGAGGGGTATATCTCTACTAAGGTGGATTTAAACTAGTGGGGGGTGGCCAAAAGACTGAGGTTGGTAGAAAGGTCCGGACACGGGAGCCTAATGAGCTCACCCCCCCCCCGATATAGGTAAAGATGGAGGTGAAGTAACCCTGGGAGGGGGAGGGCAGAGTGGTCTGAGTGTAATACAGAAGGCACCACCACCCAGTAAGAATAAGGAGGAGAAAGTGAGCGGACTGTCAGAAGGAGGGACACAGGCCAAGGAGAAGAAGAGTGAGGAGAAGGAGGGGTACGGGTAGAAGGCAGTCTCTCTTAATGCAAGAAGCCTGGGGAACAAAACTGCAGAGCTTCAGGCGCTCCTTTCAGAGGGGAAGGTGGACACTGCTGCAGTGACAGAGACTTGGGCCACAGAGTACCATGATTGGGACTTGGCAATCCTGGGATACAGGATATACAGGAGGGACTGGGGGGTTGCACTCTAGGGATTAAATGCATAAGGGATGAGGAAGAGGAGAGCACATGGGCACTTTGGGTGCAGCTCCTGGACTCCAAGGGCAGAAAGCTGAGGCTGGGAGTGGTGTACAGACCACCAGCCTAATCCGGGGAACTGGATGGGAAGTTGGCAGAGCAGATAAGGCGGGTGTGTAGCAGGGGGAGTGTGGTGACAGTGGGGGATTTTAACCTACCAGGGGTTGACTGGAGCACCCCGGCCACTAGCAGTACCAGGGAGCAGGTGCTCATTGATGCATTCCAGGACGGCCTTCTGACACAACTGATAAGTGGACCTACAAGGCTTGGTAGCACTCTGGACCTAGTACTGGCAAATGGGGAGGTGGTGAAGGAGGTAAGGGTGGAGAACCCACTAGCAGGTAGCGACCACCACACAGTGTGGCGCATTCTCATGCTGGGCAGGGAGACAGGAGGCATGGGCACTAAGGTGGTGGACTTTAGTAGGGTGGACTTTGAGGGGATGGGAGCAATACTGCAAGGGAGACTCCAGGATATAAGGCCGAGGATGGATGCAGAACCAAAGTGGGGAGTCATAAAGACTGAGCTAACACAGGCCACAGTAGCCTGCACCAGGGCCAGGAGTAAGAAGAGCAGAGCCAAGAAACCATGCTGGCTGAACGAGGAAGTGCTGAAAGGGGTGAGGGCAAAGAAGGGAGAGGATAAGGAGGCTTTTGGGAGTTGGTCAAGGGAGGTGGCCAGGAGGATGAAAAAAGCTAAGGCCTCCAGGGAATTAAGGTCCGCACAGGGCATAAAGGGAGGGGGGGAAGCACTTTTTTTAGGTATGTCAGGGAAAAGAGGAAGTGCAAGGAACATATTGTGAGGATAAAGCAGGGAAGGGATTGGGTGGAAAGGGAGGAGCAAGTGGAAATTCTAAATGAGTACTTCTGCTCTGTTTTCACTAAGGAGAGGGATGGTCCACTACCAGAATGGACTTGGGGGTTGGGAAAGGGGGGGAAGAGGTGATGGACAAAGTGATCACAGGAATTAGGGTGCTAGAGGGACTGAGGGCAGTAAGGGTGGACAAGGCACCAAGTCCCAATGGCATCCACCCCAGGGTGCTGAGGGAGATGGCAGAGCTGTTGACAGATCTGTTCAACACCTCCCTGGAAATGGGGTGTGTGCCCCAGGACTGAAGGGTGGCCCATGTAGTGCCCATACACAAGAGTGGGCCTAAGGAGGAGCCAGGAAATTATCGGACGGTCAGTCTCATGTCCATAGTGGGTAAGCTTATGGAGGTGATACTGAAGGAGAGGCTGGTGACATTCCTAGACAGTAATGGCCTTCAAGATAGGCAGCAACATGGGTTAGTCTCAGGGAGGTCTTGTCAAACCAGCCTAACAGAGTATTAGGACTGGGTGATAAGGGAGTTGGACAGGGGCCATGTGGTACATGTCCTGTACTTGGACTTCAGTAAGGACTTTGATACAGTCTTCTCATGGGAGACTGGGAGGAAAGCTGACGGCAGTGGGGGTGGGATAAAAGCTGACTAAATGGATAGAGAACTTGTTACGGGGAGAGTGCAGAGGATAGTGGTGGTGGGGTAACTCTCAGCAGTCAGAGCAGTGACAAGCTGGGTGCCGCAGGGGTCAGTGCTGGGCCCAGTACTATTTGGGCTCTTTAGTTCCGATATGGGACATGGAGTGGGGAGCAGCGTTAGTCTGTTCGCAGATTATACCAAATTGGGGGTGGTGGTGGACGAAGAGGACAGATGGGAAAAACTGCAGGGGGACCTAACCAAACTAGAGACATGGTCGGTGGAGTGGCAGCTAGGATTCAATGCAAAGAAGTGTAAGGTGATGCACTTCGGGGCTAAGAGCCAGAAGAGGGACTATTGGTTGGAGATCACAGAGGAGGAGGAGGAGGAGGAGGAGAAGGACCTAGGGGTGTTGGTAACTGGGAGCACGAAGAACTTGGCCCAGTGCAGGAGAAGCAACGAAGGCAAACAGGATGCTGGGGTGCATCGCAAGGGGGTTCTCATCCACACACAGGGATGCGATCCTACCTCTCTACAGATCATTGGTCATACTGCACCTAGAGTACTGTGTGCAATACTGGAGGCTATACCTGAGGAGAAATATAAAGTTACTGGAGGGGTGCAAAGGAGGGCAACAAAAATGTTAAATGGGATGGAAGGAACGGAATATGAAGTTAGGCTGAAGGTGTTGAACATGTACACACTGGAGGACAGGACGGATACCTGAGGGGGGTAAATAAACCTAGCACCCAGGGGTTGTTTAAACTGAGGAGTGGAAGAGAGATGAGGGGGCACGGACTAAGGCTGGAAGGGGGACGTTTCAAGAGGGAAATAAGAAGGCACTACTTCACTGAGAGGGTGGTGTCTAGTTGGAATGTGCTGCCAGAGGGGGTGGTAACATGTAGGAGAGTCAATAGCTTTAAGAAGGAGTGGGATAAAGCAAGAGGAGGAGTCGGGGGCAGGGGCTAGGTCAAGCGGTTGAAGAACTGAGGAGGAGGAGGCTGGGATAGCTGCAATCTAGGGTGCTAGCTGCACACTCGGGCAGACTTAGACCGATTGGTGTGTTCTGCTGGCAGATTCGTATGTTCATATGTTCGTTTGTATGTTCGTATGTAAAATCACAGTGACTGTTCATGAGTAGAGGTCCTAAAATGCCTATGTTGAACATTTGGTGAGAAATGTCCATGAAATGACTGTGTTACAAGTGTGTGTTGTGCAGTTTCCATGCACCCTTGTAACTTCACAAATCTGTAGTATTTTCACTCCAGATTTTCAACATTGGCATTTTTCAGACCTCCTTATAAACACTACAGCTGTCATTTTTCAAATCCTGCCCAAAATATGCATTCACACATCTGGCGTAGAATAGTGCGGTTGCTGTAGGAAATCAAAGTTCAGGACAGATTAAGAAAATCATAGTGACAGTGTTCATGAGCAGAGGTCACAAAAAGTCTATGTTGAAAGTCTCATGAAATAAGTCCACTAAATGACTGTGTTACGCGCATGCATTGCGCAATTTCCACGTACGCTTGGAAGTTTGAGCATTTTTAATATTTTCACTACAGCTTTTCAACATTGCCATCTCTTCACACCTCCCCATGAATGGTACAGCTGTCATTCTTCACATCCTGCCCGATCTGTGTTTTTGTACATCTGGCACAAAATGGCACGGTCGCTGTGGAAACTCAAAGTTCGGGACACACTGGCAAAATCACAGTGCCACTGTTCATGAGAAGAGGTGCCAAATGCTTTCATGAATAGCTTGCAATATCACTGTTATTTTTAAATGATTGTACTATTGTTGTATGTTTAGTATGTCACTAATTTGTACTGTTTGTATTAAGTGAATGTAACCTCCTTGCAAATGGGGGTTCCTAGAAATGCCAGTCTGGGTTTACCTTAGCCCGGTTTGTTCTGTCCTTCTCCCGCTGTCTCTCGGGCTTCTCCTGACTTGGCCTCTAATTTTTCTGGCTTCCCAGGTCCTGTTTGCCCTCGTGTGTGCCCCAGCTTGCAGTCAAATGAAAATCCAGCCTCTCGGGGCTTAAACTGCTGACCGCGAGCTCCCGCTGCAAAAGTGCTGCCTCCAGGGCAGTGGGAGTCGCGATGGTGCACAAAGCACCTTTGATGTGGAGCCGCTGGTTTTGTGGTCACCTCAGGGACTGTGCCGTGGGTCCCGGGATCCCTTGCACCTATTCGGGACCCGGTGACCACAGACAGCCTGCTGGGGGACCACTCAGATGAGAATTAAAGGAGTTTTGACCGGGGCTCAATTGAGTATGCCTGTGCAGGGCCCCGGTCACCTGAATAATGCATAACAGTGTGTCTGGCTGCCTCCAGGGTAGCTATGTTCAGCTCCAGCTGAAAAGTAAAGAATTAAAATGTTTTACATAATGGAACTGTTGTTGCTTGTTGGGAATGTACTGTGCATGTGAGGAAAGGTGCTTAAAGTTAATATGAGTACTGTTTCCCTGGCAATTCCAGTATCTGGGACTCTGTGTGTCAGCCTGTCAGCTGCTGCAAGGGGAGCTTGCATAAGTGCAGTAGTGACAGGAAAAGTAAAAGAGCCATGTTTTTCATCTGTGCAGCAACTGCAAGAACAGCTTTTAAGCTATAGAACTGTGGGGCAAATAATTACTTCTTTCTGGCTGCACCAGGACATTATTCAGGACTGTATCTGATCTGCTACAAGGGACAGTGGATTAAGCAGCCATTGCCAGCAGTACAGCCAATTGGAATTGCAGCAACAGAATGCCAGGACTTGTGGGACATTCACTGCATCTTATGGGGGCTTACAGGAACATTATTTTAGGCACAAATTCTACAACCCAATTGTGCCGCGAGTGTTCTGATTGACAGGTCCTTCAGCAATTTGGAGACATGTCACCCCAACCTTGCTACCAATCAGGAGTTGAGCTAGGAGCTCTATAAAGTGACAATGTTGCCAGTTTGTCTGGAGATTTGGAGAGAGCAGCAGAACAGGCACTAGCCTACTGGGAGCCCCCCATGGGGGAAGGGCTTAGGCTCCAGCCATGCCATCAGGCCTGGGCCACTTAATTCAAGCCCCTTCAGTCTTCAGAGGTCGTTTGTCATTTTCTTCAGTGAACAGTTAACTAGTTGCAGTAATTGTGCTTTCTGCAACAGCTAGTCTGGAGGTTGCCAGTACTGTCCTCCAGAGGCTAGCCTTCCCTCCCACGTTGGGGAAAGATGTGGACCGAAGACCAGATGTCCAGCAGTGGTGAGAGCGCTGACCAGACCAGATGACATCATGCAGTGGTGAGAGCGCTGACCAAGTACCTCAGCAGTGAGAGAGTTGAAGAAGTCTTCAGGATGCCTTCGATTGCGGATGAGACCCATGGAGGGCCTGAGTGAGTACCCTCATAGGGAGAAGCTAAGCAAGTAATCTTGGGGGCTCCATGCCCCATTAAGAAATGTGTGCTGTTAAGTGTGAAGTATTGAAGTCCTCAGTCTGGGCTACTAACCCCATAAGAGACTGCCTAGCTCAAGTAATGGATGCATCTTGTCTGTGGCCCAAATGGCTAAGTTGCAGGTGCAGCAAGATGCTGGGCTTAATGAATCATATAAATGTGTAGCTATGGGTTAGAGTCCTGCCATCATGGAGCTGTCTGCCAAGACACACTTGCCACTTCATGAGACAGGAGGCCCTAGAGCATATTAATGTCTAAGATACCTTAAAGAGAATGTACCTGTATCTGCACAGAATTTTGTCTAAGAGCGTTTGGTATAAGTGTTAAATGGCTAGATGTGCTGGATAGGACTCCGCTTGTGGGTAATGTTCTTGGTATACAGAATATACTGGATGTGACTACCTGTGACTAAAGTATGCCTGTGACTAAAGTATATGGGATGCTTGATAAAAGTGTTGTTGCCAACTTACTCTGGATGGATGCCTTTTGGTATATAAAGTACTGGATGTGACCGTATTTGAATTACATATAGGATGCTTGACAAAAGTATCACCAGTGTTGCTTTGGAGGGGACTTTCAAATATTGCACTGAATGTTCTGGATGTAAGAGCCACATAGTTTATTCTGGAATGTTCAGAAGTCCGCTAGTGCAGGGGAATCCCTGCTTTGTCTGCTAAAGTGCAGGGCAATCCCTGCTGTGGATGTAAATAGTAATTTGCTGCTTTACAAAAATCTGTTTCCAAGTTGCCCCCACCCTCAAATTAATAGCCAGCCACCTCGACCAGCTGCAACTCCATCAGGCCTGCAACATCTTGGACTGTGGTATCTGTTGAACCAGTATGGTATGAGATTGCGGGATTTCTGCTGCATCTGGGACTGGTACCAGTGTGGGTATTATTAATAATTATGTTTAATATCTGATTTATCAGCAGCTAGATAGCCAGGGCTCTGGATGTCTTAAGTCGAATGGTAAAATGTGATTTATGTCTGCCTGTTAATATGTAGCCACGCAGCAGGAGGGTTCATTAGCAAAATCCAAAATGATCTCCATACATGTGTAAATACGGTATGATATCCTCTACTCCTCCTGTTTCCCTTTCCTAGCTCCTTTATTTACCCCTGAAATAAATATCTTCTTGTTGTTGTTTGAAATCCCGTGTGAGCATATTATTAGAGAGAGCCTTTAATTCAAAATTTGGAAATGTGGTGAACTGTGTATTGGGGCATGTCTGGGGAAGGTAACTGGTCATCGTGGGTGGTGTAGCAGCTCAGGGGGCTACACCCAGTACCATCTCACCAACGTAAAGCACCCTGAGTGGAGGCACTGTGCAAAGGTTTTAAAAAATGTTGTAAGCTAGCAAACCCAAACCCCTTAGCCTATGTCCAGGGTAGAAGGCAGGGGTGTAATACTGGGGGCTGGCACCACCCAAGGGTTACATGAATGTAAAAGTTATCTCGTTTATATGATTTTACATCTTGTTTCACAGTTTCGGATCACATATGAAAAAGGGCCTTGGCTCAAATGTTAACCCGGTTAACAAAGGAAATAAATTAAATAAATAAAATAAGGTGGGGTCACAAAAAGGCCATGCTGAAAATGTATAGTGCAAATACCAACAAATGCCCGGGGCGTTAGGGTTTCTAACCACAACGTCCCACCCTCTACTGACTGACAGGTATCAGGGGTGTGCCTTTGGATTGCCAACTGTAATGCTCATGTCATTCCACCCCCCCCACCCTGCAGCCAGAGACAGGCATCGAGGTGTGCCTTGGACTGTTCGGCCCCAGAGTTTACCCCATTCTCCTATATTGCACCCATTTCAGCGTATGTCCTTATGGAGTGGGGTGACTGTAAAGCCGAACACCCCAAGGCACACCTCAACACTTGTCAGTGTCTGCAGGATAGGATGAGGTGAAATGGCATGAATGTTATAGATGAAAACCCAAACGCATACCCCAATGTTTGTCTGTCTCTGCAGGGCGGAGGCGGGGTTGGCGTGAAGTTCAATACTTCACTGCCATTCCTACTCTGCATCTGTCTAACTCCTGCATTTCCAATGCTAATACCAGCAAGCATTGACAACTGCTTGTTTCTTTTGCTGTCAAGATCGATAAATATAAATTTGAAGCCTTAATTATGGGCTGAAAATGACTTGGATAAGATTTGCATGTGACTCGCTTTAGCAAGTAAATAGCATCAATAATGAGTGCAGTCTGACTCTGTTATGGGTGAGCCCATTCAGTGGTGGACATTATTAAATTGAGTTGCAGTTATACTATTATATTCTGAATTTCAAGTTCAACATTTGTTTCAGAATTAGGAACAATAGAGTAATACAGCTGCTTATTTAAATGGATTGATATGGCATGGTACTGCATGTTTGTAAGAGGCTATCTTGAATGGGACGTCTTGTTACACATATATATTTTTATATACACACTGTGAACCTAAAGTGTATAACAATGCAATCATACATATAGCAGGGCGTAGGTTCTTGAGCTGAACATGCTGTGAATACATTTAATGTGAACAGTCTATTCTTTTAGAACTTAGAGCAATGTTTAAATTTATTTGCAATAGAAATGTTTAACATATACAATAAATGGAACTTTAATGTCCACTTTGCTGATAAGTTTAGTTGTATTTAAGTGATTAAGGCAGTTGTTAAATTTCGTGATTTGTTAATTATGTTCATGTGCATTTTGAGTATTAAAGGATGAAGGGGATATGGAATCGCACCCCCTCAGGAAGCCACACAGGCGAAGCACAGGGGTTAGTAGTGCGTAGGTGCACTGGACTTGGGTGGGTCATATAGGAGACAGTACTTTTGTATTACATTGAATTGTTGTAAGTAGCTTATTGCAAGTTGTAGTTAAGTTGTGGGAAATAAATCCTTTTTGTATTATTTAAAGTGCTATGGAAAGTTTTTTTTTCTGCTTTTTCCCCTTCCATTTGACCACCCATGAATTATTCTCACCAATAACACTGTTGGCAGTAGTATTTATTGATAAACAGCACTAAAGCTTTCTTTTGGTTGAGCAGCCCTGTGATTTAGGTTAGCGGAGTTCCTTTTCACTGTTTGCAATTCTAAGTTTGTAAAGCGGATTAGTTTGCCTGATTGTTCTACAAAGTGCAATTTGTAGTTTCTTGTTCTTATGCAGGTGAGTTCAGGTGACAGGTGATGCTGTTTAAATGAATAAAGCATTTGTAGTACAGTAACAGGAGGGGGGCAGGGGTGTTGATACACACCTCTCAACCTCCTGCCTCATAAATCAGGGACAAGGCTTAAAATAATCAGGGACAAAGGACCAAAATCAGGGACACATCTTCAAAATTGGAGATATCAGCTCAGGAAGCTGGTAGAATAAGGGGCTTAGTGTAAAATGTATTTTCTAAGTAAGAACAAGTCTGTAACTTTAATGTTTAACATTATTTTGTGCTTACAACCCCCACTGTTTGGTCACAGAAACACAATTTTTAGGAGGGACAGAGTGAAATTTTGAGGCAAAATCAGGGACATCCCTGAAAATCAGGGACAGTTGAGAGGTATGGTGTTGAACAACCTCATGATTAAACAGTACAGAATGCTTATGTGGCTGTCTTTGTTGGGGAGTGGAGTGCAGGGGAAGGGAGGGTATGGTGCAAAACCAGAAAAACAATAAAATGTTTTCAGTGCAGAAACTGGGAGGGGGACTGAGGAATGTTGTACAGAGGTTTGATGTAGGAGTGCAACATGTAAATCCTTCTGGGCTCGATTCAGGGGGATGACTGTGCTGCAGAAAAGAAATAAAGTATTTTTAGCCAAGCAGCAGCACTGTCCTGCACAGATACGTGTTGCAGAGTTGTGTAAAGCATGCATGCTAAGCAGGTATTTGTGGCAGAGTAGTTGGGAAAATCCTTTGACCCATACTTACAGGGTTTCCCTTCCAGAGCATCCTGCAGTGTAGGAGAACAGGGAAGGGAACATGTTATTCAATGAACAGCAGGAGGGAATGCGTGAGAATGGTACATTGTAGTCTCCCATATTATTAATGTGTTTCATTAGGCACAAAGAAGGCCTTTAGAGAGCGTTGTGCTGAACGGACAGAAAGACAAAATAGCAGCCTAAGAGAACATTTTTTGTTCTAATATTGATGGACTGTCTTAGTACGTGTGGCATTTTGGTTACTTGGT
The DNA here is from genome assembly GCA_016271365.2 of Neoceratodus forsteri. Lineage (NCBI taxonomy): Eukaryota > Metazoa > Chordata > Ceratodontiformes > Ceratodontidae > Neoceratodus > Neoceratodus forsteri. The sequence continues at coordinate 54,795,094 of CM028133.1, read as the reverse complement.
CAGCCACTAAAAGGACCCCTTACGTTCTCTGTGGTCTGACAGACCCTTTGGTTGCTGCTGGTGAGGACCCCATCTGGACCGTGCGAATAATTAGACGGCCGCATAAAATAATAAGGCAGGTTTATTCTGTGCTGCAGATGTTCTTCTCCTGAGGACAAGCCCCAGACTGGCAAATTCTCTGATTGATATGCATACATGGCACTGCCAGGCAGTGCAACAATTAGAAACATGCAGGTTCTAAGTGTTCTTAAAGGGACAGCAGCTTAACATTAAGACCCATGCTTAATGTGTGCTTCACAGTAAGAGACACAGTATAGGCTATGTTAGGGCTCCTGACACTGAAGAGGTTAAATAGTAACTGTAACCTATATAAAACAGGCATTTGTCAATGCCAAATGTTGATTGCGTTGGTCCATTGAGCTTGCTCACTGCCCCATATTACTCACTCGTTCTGTTTCTCCCAGTGCTGCAGGCTGCTGTTTTGTACTGGGCTGCTGCCTGTGTTGACACTTTTTTCTGCCCACAAAGAAATTTGCAGGTGTCCTGACAGCTCTGTTGAGGTGGGTCACTCCCTCTCTCTCACTCGCTCATTCTGTTTCTGCTGGTGCTGCAGGCTGCCCTTTTGTACTGGGCTCTCACCTCTGTTGGCACCTCTTTCTGCCGACAAAGAAATTCACAGCAGTGACAATAGAGCTCCGTTGAGCTTGCTCACTCCCCCTCTCTCTCTCTCGCTCATTGTGTTTCTCCCAGCGCTGCAGGCTGCCCTTTTGTACTGGGCTCCTGCCTGCATTGGTACCTTTTCCTGCCCACAAAGAAACCCGCAGCTGTCCCAAAAGAGCTCCGTTGAGGTTGCTCAGTCCCTCTGTCTCCCTTGCTCATTCTGTTTCTCCTTGCGCTGCAGGCTGGCCTTTTGTACTAGGCTTCTGCCTCTGATGGCATTTTTTCTGCCCACAAAGAAATCTGCAGCAGTTCCGACAGTGCTCCATTGGCCTCTCTCATTCCCCCTGTCTTACTCGCTCATTTCATTTCTACTGGTGCTGCAGGCTGCTCTTTTGTCCTGGGCTCCTGCCTGCATTGCCACCCTTTTCTGCCCACAAAGAAATCTGCAGCAGTCATGATGCAGCTCTGTTGACCTTGCTCACTCACTCCCCCTCTCTCACTCATTCAATCTGTTTCTCCTGCCGCTGCAGTCTGCCATTTTGTACTGGGTCCCTGCATGCATTGCTGCCTTTTTCCACCCACAAAGATATCCGCAGCAGTCCCAACAGAGATCCGTTCAGCTCACTCACTCCTCCTCCCTCACTCACTCTTTCTGTGTCTCCCAGCGCTGCCGGCTGCCCTTTTGTATTGGGCTCCTGCCCGCGTTGGCACCTTTTCCTGCCCACAAAGAAATCCGCAGCTGTCCGGACAGAGCTCTGTTGAGGTCGCTCACACCTCCTGTCTCACTTGCTCATTCTGTTTCTCCTGACACTGCAGTCTGTTCTTTTGTACTGGGCTCCTGCCTCTATCGGCATCTTTTTCTGCCCACAAAAAATTTGCAGCAGTCCCAACATAGCTCCCTTGGCCTCACTCACTCTCCCTGTCTCACTTGCTCATTCCGTTTCTGCTGGCACTGCAGGCTGCCCTTCTATACTGGGCTCCTGCCTGTGTTGCCACCCTTTTCTGCCCACAAAGAAAGCCATAGCAGTCTTGATAGAGCTCTGTTGAGCTCGCTCACTCCCCCTCTCTCACTCACTCATTCTGTTTCTCCCACCGCTGCAAGCTTCCCTTTTGAACTCAGCCCCTGCATGCATTGGTACCTTTTTCTGCCCACAAAGAAATCTGCAGTAGTCCCAGCTGAGCTCTGTTGAGTTCACTCACTCACTCCCCCTCCTCCCTCACTTGTTCTGTATCTCCCGGTGCTGCAAGCTGCCCTTTTGTACTGGGCTCCTGCCTGCATTGTCACCTCTTCCTTCCCACAAAGAAATCTGTAGCAGTCCTGACAGAGGTCAGTTGAGCTCTGTCACTCCCCCCCCCAAGTCGCTCGATCCTAATCTGTCCCAAACACTGATTTCCGACATCGACTGTGGTATTGTGCACCGGAAGCGTGGAAACACATTTCTGCCAGGATGTGAAAAATGACAGCTGAACTGTTCATAAGGACATGTGAACAAATGTTAGTGCTGAAAATCTGGTGTGAAACTATTACTAATTTTCAAACTTACAAGGCTGCGTGGAATCTGCACAACACATGCTCGTAACACAGCCATTTTATGGAGTTTCAACACAAAATTTTCTTAGTATGTCACGAACACTGATTTCCCACAGCGACCGCGCTATTGTGCGCTGGAAGAGTGAAAACACATTTCAGCCACAATGTAAAAAATGACAGCTGCACTTTTCATAAAGAGGTATGGCAAAATGGCAATGCTGAAAATCTGGAGTGAAAATATTGCAAAGTTGCGAATGTAAGAGCATGCATGGAAACTGCGCAATGCACAATGCACATTCGTAACACACTCATTTTATGGACTTTCAGCACCTTATTTGCAACATAGGAATTTTAGGACCTCTGCTAATGAACAGTGTCACTGTCATTTTCATAATGTGTCCCAAACACTGATTTCCCCACAGCGACCATGAGATTCTGTGCCAGAACTGCGAAAACACATTTCGGCCAGGATGTGAAAAATGACAGCTGTACTGTTCATAAGGAGGTGCAGAACAATGGCAATGTTGAAAATCTGGAGTGAAAATATTAATAATTCATGAATGTACAAGCGCGCGTGCAAACTTCACAGCGCACGCACGTAACAGTCATTTTATGGAGTATCATCACCAAATTTTCAACATAGGCATTTTAGGACCTCTGCTCATGAACAGTGCCACTGTTATTTTCTTAATCTGTCCTGAACACTGATTTCTCACAGCAACTGCGCTATTCAGCGCCGGAAGTGCGAAAACACAGTTCGGGCCAGGATGTGGAAAATGTCAGCTCTACTGTTCACAAGGAGGTCTGACAAAATGCAAATGTTGAAAATCTGGAGTGAAAATATTGCAAATTCGCAAAAGTTACAAGCGTGCGTAGCAACTGCGCAATACACCCTCGTAAAACAATAATTTTTTCCCACCAAATTCCCAGTATAGGCTTTTTGAGAGTCCATCTCATGAACACTGGCACTGTTGTTTCGTTAATCAGTTCCAAAAGGGCCGAATAACAACATGACAGTGACAGAATTCATGAGGAGGGGTCCCAAAAACCCCATGTTGAAAATGTGGTGCCAAAATTCTAACAAATGCCTGAGATATACACCAAAGTTGAAAAACCCCTATTTATTCCATTATACAGCTTCCGGCATTTCCTCAGTTCGCAGTCAGCTTTAAAGAGTGTAGATGTGTTCCCAGTCCAGCAAAGATTGTCGCGGTTGGTTGGTGGGCACAGGTTGGGGGAAGGGGGCAGGGAGACTGCCAAGGGACCGTTTCCTTTTTTACAGGTTAAAAAAAAAAAAATTGCGGGACCGTTTTTATTTTACAGGGGAATGTGGCACGCTGGGGTGGGCTCCCCACATAGCAAAGGAGAATTTCTTTTGGGGGGAAGCTGTAGCCAATGGGAGATTGGGCACCCCCATCGGCACACAATAAAAGGTGGGGGTATTACATTATGCCAATGGGGATTGAGCAACCTCATCGGCACAAAACAAAAGGGGTGACATTATGCCGACGGGATTGGGCACCTCTTCAGCACAAAACAAAGGGGTGACATTATGCCGATGGGGACTGAGCACCAAGTCAGCAGACAGCAAAAGTGGGGGTGACATAATGCCAACAGGAGTAGGCTCCCATCTACAACATTAATCTTGTGGCACTTAAGCCAATAGGGATTGAGCCCCATCGGCAAATAAACATGTTTGGGGGCACATGCTGCTGAGGGGGATTGGGCACCCCCTCAGTGGGGTTATTTTTTGTGAACATGGTGGCAAGTCGCCGCCATGTTCATACACAATATCAGTTTTTCAAGATCCTGCCCTGTAATGACAAGTCACTCTCTCATTGCAGCGAATGGCTTACACTACAATGACGGGTCGCTCTCTCTCATTGCTGCGGATGGCTGACGCTGCAATGACGAGGCGGCTCCTGATTGCAGCAGCTGATTTTTTACAAGGTTGTGGCATGCTGGCTGAACTAGTGTTGTCAGCAGCATGCCATGGTATTGGGGGAAGCGGGCCAAGCCTTTAAAGGCTGTGGGGGCATTGGCCACAACAGTGCCGCGCCTCCACAATCTGCTTCTGGAGAAAGCTGCCGCAATATGTTTCTTTCGCATGTGCGCAATCAACATAAAAAGGACACATTGCTACATGTTATAACAGGATTTAATGACACGATCAGTGTAAAAATATTTCTAAAGAGAAATTGTGACAGAATTGAAATGCACTATTGCGCAGTCAGAACTTTGAATTGTAAGAGCTGTAATGGAGTTCTGTGCGTTGCCGAGTATATGACGAATGAGTGTCAATGAATTGCAGGTGGTGGGATTCAAAGCCATGGAGTGTGGCATGGGCAATTGACATTTACATGTCAGTGGTGTTTGACATAATAAGTAACAATGTTTGTGCTGTCAGGTATGATTACCAATCTCTATGTAGCGTGAGTACGGCTCTGCATTCTTTGTATTTCTGTCACAATGTGACATGTCATGCTTTATTGGTTTGGGGGGACTGGCACAGATCAGAAATTGTTTGTAGATTTGTACATTCCTTGTGTGGGTAGGGCATGTCAAGAGAGTCGTGTAAAGCAGCCATTGAAGTTTGAGAGCGTTCTGTCAATATGTGTAAGCAACAGGAACCCTTCCGTAGACCAAGCGATTGTAATAGTTACTATGACATTGCAATGCAGCACAGAGTCAGCAATATTTATGTCTGATATAAAACAGTAGGAAACATAGGCATGCTTGGTAATAGGAATGTGTCCTATGATTGCTACAAAAAGTAGCACTACACGGTATGTGGCAGAGGTTCCTGATGCAACACACACTTGTAGAAACCAAAGGTATAAATTGTAACGGCACCCCTTTCTAGTGAGTTGTGCCATTGTGAGCATACAGCTAGGAACGATGATGAGGATCACGGGACGGAATGGAAGTGGAGCAACGTGTTATGGGCAAGGCACAAATGCATGACGAGTCGATCAGACTATTCATTAGTAATGCTTCTGTAGCAATGGAATGACTTAGAATGTAAATTCACCAAAGCTATGTATGGTTCCCTGTTGTCTGGTATATTTTTGTGATAATGTGGTACGTTATTTTTGTTTTGGGGATGGAGTTGGGAAGGGCAGTAGAGATTACAAACCCTGTGTTGCGTTTGCATGCCTTCCAGGGGCGATGTGTCATTAGGTGGCATGAGGGAAAACACAAGCTGATTAGGGAATGGAAGGCTATGGTGTTACTCCTGAAACCGGATAGTCTTATAAAGACATGTGAGTCATATAGAAAATAGCCAGACAAGCTGACACAGAAGACCTGCTTGGTATTATAGGATTCCAAGGAAAATATCCCTAAAGGATGTGTGGCCCAGGTTGTCAAGGTACAGGCAAGTTGTAGAGAACAGGTCTATGTGTACGTGCCAGTATGCATAATTGACTTGTGTCTCAGAATGAGTTAAATAAAAATGAACCTCCGTGAGCGACTTTGTAAGTATGTGGATTGTATTCCTTCAGGCACATAAATTGCTAAAGCTTAAAATGAAGTTATCCAGGCCTTTTGTGATGGCATAACATGGCAGATTGAAATTTGCAGTGGGGTAACAAACTTATATGCAACATTTTTTGAGACAAACTGCACCCTTTAATAAGCGTACTTCTCCTTACTAATCCTCATACAATGGGAAGTATTGAGTAGTATGGGAGAAGGCAAATTAGGGGAATGTGCAGCAGTCACCGCGCAGGTCTTCTCAGGTGGCATTTTTTTTCCTGCATGCTATATTCTACCCCATGTATGGTATCCTGCAAGATGCACAGTAGAAAGGCTAGCAGTGAAAGGGCTGCCTAAATTTCACGGACAGTACTGTAACCAAACTGTGAGAGACACTGTGGTTGGGTTTCCTGTTGTGTTGCACACTGCTTGTGTTGCACAGGCACTGACTGTACACGAGCTGCTGCTTCTATAAAGCAAGCTATCTCACAGAGGAATGGCACAAAATGATTGATTCAAAGAGTATTAAATTGTGGCTGATGGGTGTGTGACGTGGAGCTGTAACATTTAACATGCATTTGATCGGCAAGGGTTTTCGTAGGTGCAAAGCATAGTAGCAGAAGAGCTGAGACTTACGATATGTCAAATACAAGCACGTTATGTCATACAATATCTGGCTACCTGTGTTCCAGTAATTGCAACCAAATCAGATAGTTTGTCAACGGGGCAAACTTTTTGGTGACAAGTGACTGACTGGCTAAGCTAGGGGGCAGGCACATCAGCAGGTTTTGCCAGAATAGTTAGTCGAACAATACCCGGAGTCTCACAAAAGAAAAGCAAAATGTAGAGAGAGAGCAGTGGGGGTTACAGGCACTCCTAACATGTCTCAGAGGTACAGTACACCTGACATTGGAAAGACATCTTGCCTTTATTAATGTACAGTTGTTTGAGGGGTTCTTGCAGGTATACCAGATGTGGGCATGTGAACAGGTTGGGGGGGGCAATTAGGGAAGAACAGCATGTAAATATGGAATGGCATGGAGCCAGTGCATCAAACATGAAAAATATTGTTCAACTAAATAGTGATGTTTCCCCTGTCTCGCGAGTCACAGAATTCATACATAGAGTGTAGAGGACGATGCATGCACGGACAATGGGACATACATACACACACACAGGCAAATTGTGCCCTTTCATGAGGTTATTTCTGTCTTGTGGTCGTCAGACACTGGGAAGTAATCAGCTACAGGCAAACAACTAAGCAAGAACTGGAATGGCAGGCTCACCTGAGGATTTTGTGGTTTTTGAATTTGGTTACTTCACGGTGTGCTGTAGTATAACCTGCACTTTCCAGCCTTCAATAAGGAAAGGCAGTAGGGTAGCAGTGCTGGGGCTGCTTAATGGCACGATGTAGGACTGTCAGTGAAGCGCCTGAACAACACTGTGACTGTCTTCAAATATTATTTTTATGTAAAATGTTCATATTGTTATCACCAGGTGGTTAATTTGCGCTGTTCTTTGTGTAAAGCAACATACGTTACAGAGCAGTGACAGTATCCATTATTAGTATGCCAAACTGTATTGTTGAAAATAGACATGGTACTTCATCGAAGCACTGCCGCAGGGTAGCTTGAATGCACTTTAATTACATGAAACAGTGAATCAGAACACCAAAATAGTGAAGGCTACTTTTGTGATTTAAAAGGGAGTGAGTTCTGTAGGTTAACCGTTTCCATGTGAAATGTACTTGATTGGTACGAAGTCCCCCACAGCTAAGGCACAGTGGCAAAGTAAGTGCGGGGTACTGAACAGTTTGGTACAGTTATGTTACACGAGGTCCCTGCACCCTAATTGATACCCTCAGGGGCACACCGTAGACAGCTAATATTTAGGCATAGGCTATACTAATACGTAGGGCTAAGGGCATCTACCGTACAAGAGTAGATGTCAGGGTGTATGAATACATATATTGTAACTCACTTTGCTTGCTAATGCACACACATTATATTATGTATTTTCTGTCTATTTCTTACTTGTCAGATGCCAAGACACCTGTCCTTGAAGTGATTATAATGTGTAAGGCAACGTTGCCATCTTTCGGTGTTGAACACCACTTCACCTTGTTATGTAAGACTTTGTATAAGAAGGTCTTTGTTCTAAAACTGATGACTTTACAAATTTATATAATGTTATCTTGGACCGTGGAGCCACCTCTAATTTAGCCAATAGGGCTCATCTCTGTAACTAGAAATGTTTCTATCTTTCAGTAACCATAGTAATTATCATAGGTATATAATGTTATGCATAGGCTTTACACCTCGGAGACCCGAGAGATCCCAAGAGACAACAAAGAAACCTCGAGGTGTAGAGAACGCTTAGCACTGGCTCCCGGTTCATATTGGTAAGAACTGCTTAGAACAACTGTGATTTATCCCAATTTGTAGTAATAAACTTGTTTATTACTTGAATGCAACCTGTCTGTGATTATTTGCATCTCCAATATTGCCAAGAACCTGAAAGTGAGATTTAGATCTCTTACAATTGGCGACCGTGTGCAGGCGATATTGGGTGTTGTAAATTTTCACTTGTTGCTACAAATTTCCCTTCTCCCACGGGGACTATAGGTGTACATCTCCGTATCACCTCTCCCGTCTTTTCTACCAGGTTGTGGATACTTACAAAGTCTGGCTGACTTTTTGGGTGTGGTCGATGCCGTCTCGACCCACTCCATAGCGGCTTTGAATTGCAAGTCTACAACTCTTACAGTAGCCCGGCTGTGTTTAAAGTACCCGTGTTGTGGATTGATACGCAACACATGGTCTTTTTCACAGTTTGAATTTTTCGTTCCCTCCCACGTAAATGGCCACCGTATCCAATATCTGCGCAGAACTGAGACTCGATGTCTCGAATTTTCTTACCTCCCTTGGAGGATGGACTGACTTCACGCGGGACGCAAGTCAATCTGAAAACCCTGTACTGGGGATTTCAACCCAGTACACTGAGGTGCGACAGTCAACCAATAGGCGTAGTGCTAAAGGGTTGATGGTCGCTGCTCTCTACGCTGCTTTGGAAGCCTCCGAAGCGAGGTTTCGAACCCTTGATCTGCAGATCGCATCTCTTAAGCAGGAGATGGGTCTGCAGGAAGCAGAATGTGTCCGCATACAGCAGAACTTGGAGGCTGAACTCCAATCTCTGCGTAATGAAAAGGATTCACTATTGCATCATTCTGCACAGGCTGGTGAACAGGAAATGTGTACGTTGAAGTCTGAATGTGAAAGTTTGAGACAGGATAAGAGTCAGGTAGTACAAATGAATGATTTATTGAGTGCTGCGAATGCACAATTGAGTGACGAGATGGGTGAGCTGCAGGACGAGATCAACCAGGTACGTCATGATTTAGAGATAGCCTATAGGGACAATCGTGAATTGAGCGCTGCGTACCGTGTTTTACAGAAACAGAAACAGGATCAGGTTGATATGGATGTTGCAAGTGTGAGTCATGATGAATGTAGAGTTAAGATGGATAAACTGCGCCATCAGCGAGAGGTTTTGACTGGCCATGTTAAAGCAATGGGTGGCGTAGCCCCTACTTTTCATTCGTCATCAGAGGGGGAGCCTTCCGACGATGATATCTCACAGTACAACGCCCAGTCATGCCCCTACTATGGCCCAGATACCCCACCCAGCCATCCACAGCACGGCGGGTTCCCGCCCACTACTCCCCAGGTCACACATAGACGACGTTGTGATGCTCATCATGGTAGACGCCATCATGGCGGCGCCCATGATAGGGGGGAAGCAGGCCCAAGCCTGGTCCCGACGGTGCCTCCGGTAGCCGTTATTAGTGTGGAAGATAGACAAGAGATTGAAACCATGATTGATAGGGCACTAGAAAGTGTTCCTCTTCCTGAGAGAAGTATGAAAGCCATTAAAAGTCAAATTCGACAAATTTTCCAAAAAAGCTGGCACTCAGGAAGGTGTTGTTCGGATAGCAGCTGAAGCAGCAGCCCACGCAGCATTAGATGGTGCACGAGACGCACTGCCTCTGCCTGATCAACCACCAGCTAATCTCCTGCAAATGGCCTACTCTGTTCAGCAAATTGCTGACACCATTGGTCGGATGAATCCGTCTGACAACCTCAGCTGCCATCTGGAAAAGGTACACTCCAAGTGCGAGATGCTTAGTCTCGCCGCAGAATACCAGGTCCAAATACTACGCCAGACCATCGATCCTGGTTTGTGGGCAAAACTCCCTGAAGCTGTTCGCCAAGATGGGAACGCTACTTTTGATGAAGTAGCAGCTGAGCTCTTTTCCGCTCACAGCCCTGGTGTGGTTGGAGTAATGCTAGCATACCCCGTGAAGCAAAATGCTAAAGAAAGTCCAGCGACGTACCATCAGAGACTCTGGAAAGCCTATCGAGCAGGGAAACATCTGGCACAAGAAGCCACGGATGTAGATCTTATTGAATATAAGACCCTGTTCCATAGAAACATGATCCCAGCCGTGAGAGACAAAGTAGAGCCAACCACATACCCGAATACAGATAGGTTTGCCGATATTCTTCGGAAAACCGAGAGGGTGTACCAGTTGTACATCCGTGATTTGGATTCCGGTTCCAAAAAGGTTGCTGCCGTGGAACCCGCTTCTGGGACCATGACACACTACACGATGGAAGGACAGGCCCAGCAACAACAGGCCAAACCTCCATCGGCCCCTCCAGCTGGCACCCAACAAAACCCCCAACAACAGCAACAGCAGCAGCAGTGGAGTGGGAACTGGAATTGGCACAAAAACAAAAAATATAAAGGCAAAGGGAAGCCATTACAAAGATCGGGTCCCTCATATAAACAGATAGCTGAAGAAAATCGGAAATTTCGGGAGCTCCTGGGGCAAGTGCGTTCTGTAGCGGATGCCGTTCCCGCACAGACACTTGCAGCAGTGCAACCGGCGATCCATGACACTACTGGCCATGGAGACTCCGGAGGTGTGGGTGTACAAACCCACAGCCTGAACCCGGAAGCCCCGCCTTACATTGCATCAGTGCAACACAGCGAAGTCATCCATGCAAGCCAAGCCCAATCTCTGCATGCCTCCAATAATACGGATTGACAATTACAGGCCCCAGTCCGTACTGTAAACAAGCTGGTCTTGGATACGAACGGAAGGCCCTGCACCGAGGCCGAGGTCGGGGCCGCCAACTAATTGTCTTGTTAGATACAGGTGCAGCTGTATCTGTGTTACACGACGACCATCCGGAAACGTCTCCATGGTCTACCGGATGGAAGACCAATATGTCAGGAGTCGACGGTGCTAGGTTACCTGCATACCGCTCCCTGCCTTTGCCGGTAGAACTAGGCCATCTGAAGGCCTTGCATGCCTTCCAGCTGATGGTGTTGCACGATCATCCTAGCATTATTAGAATTGACTTTCTTGCGCCACACGGCTGTGTGGTGGATCTAGCAAACATGCTGTTGATATAAATCCAGGGTCAATACCACACCGTCTTGATTCCTGACTCACATGCTGTGGCAACAATATCTATTAACAACAAAGAATATGACGCCATAGAGTTATTCAAGAATCATAAATTTTTTCCAAAACTTTTACCTATTCTGCAAAGACATTTGGAAGCGTTTGCAGTTAACAAATACGATTGTGGTAGAATGCATACCGTTATTGAGGTGCCAGGCCCGGCACACGAGAAACAGAGGCAATATCCATTTCCCTCTAAAGCTTTAACCTGTTTTCAAGAAACAATCAAATCACTCTTTAAACAAGGAGTAATCAGAACCTGTGTCTCCACTGCCAACTCTCCTGTTTGGCCAGTGAGGAAACCCACAGGTACCTGGAGGCTTACTATTGACTACAGGAAACTGAATCAAGTCACCCCCAGTTGTTCCACAACTGTAGCATCTGCACCAGATGTGCTTAATTCTAACACCAGATCAGAAATGGTTCAGTGCTCTGGATATCTCCAATGGTTTTAGTCGTTACCATTGGCCCTTAAGAGTCAATATAAGTTTGCCTTCACTTTTGAAGGGCGACAATATATGTGGACTTGCTTGCCACAGGGATTCCATAACAGCCCATCCCTTTTTCATCTCCATATGATGGATGCCCAACAAGGTTTCTCAACCCCCAATGTCTCTTACAGTATGTAGACGACCTGTTGTTGGCTACTGCCACACAGGAACAACACTTGGATCTCTTGGATGAACTATTGACTCTTATTCAGAGAGCAGGCTTGAAGTGTAATCCTGCAAAAGCACAACTGTGTCAGAAAGAAGTACTCTTTCAGGGTTTGAAAATAACAGATCAGGGTCGGAGCCCTACTTGAAAGAAGATACAAGGGTTGCAAGATTTGCCATTACCTACCAGTGTGGCAACTCTCAGAAGGTTTCTAGGTATGGTAAACTACTCCAGAGATTTTATTTGTGATTTTGCACAAAAAGCTGCTCCACTGTACGATTTACTCAAAAAAAACGTTCCGTGGAATTGGGGCCCTGTTCATACCCAGGCTGTGACATCACTGAAGCAGGCCTTGGCCTCCGCCCCTGCACTGGTGAATCCCAATCCAGCCCTACCATTCCATCTAGAGTGTGCCACCTCTGACATTGCCATGTCGGCAGTGTTAGCCCAGAAGGTGCATGGCACTTTGAGACCTATTGCATATGCATCGCAGCTCTTGACCCCAGTAGAGCAGAAGTATGGCCTTTGTGAAAGAAATCTTCTGGCCACTTATTGGGCGGTCAAGCACTTCCTGTATATCATTGGGTACTCTCCACTGATTCTTAACACTAATCACACCCCTACCACCTTTTTGCTCTCAGACAGAGTGAAGGATGGGTCAGTCTCTAACACCAGGCTGACACATTGGTCACTTCTCCTCCAGGATAGGGATATACAGGTTCATCAAACCAAAGTTCCATCTCTACTAGCACATGGCCTCCTCTTTCAGGGGGAGCCCCATGATTGCGCCTTGCAATCACCTGACCTTCCAGATCCAGGTCCATTCTTCCTGCCACCCCTGAGGTGTTAGAAAATACCTCCTTGTGCCGATTTTCACCGATGGTTCAGCATCATATTATCAAGGTGAACAAATTGCAGGGATTGGTATCATTAGTGACGACCTTTTGGGAACACTGTCAAGATATCTAAATGCTGTACTGTAGCTTCATCACAGTATGCAGAGCTGGCAGCAGTGGCCTGTGCATTAGAGTTTATCCAACATGGAACTCAGGATACCATCATTTTTACTGACTCTAATTGGGTTTGTTGCTCTTACAGAATTTCTCCTTTCGGCGAAGAACTCCTTCCTTTCTTCTGATGGCAGGCCAGTGAAATACAAAGAATTGGTGATTTACATACACGCATTAGGTGAGAAATATCCACACAAACTCTATGTGCACAAGGTTAAAGCTCACTCCTTACATGATCTCTACCACATTCAATGACACAGCAGATACCCTTGCCAAGAAAGGAGCCGAGGGGGATGTTAGGGGCGATGGAACACCCAGTGGCTAATGCAGCTGTACAGATTGCAGCCCTCAAAAAGAAATCTGAATCTTTTTCCCCATTGGACCTCTCAGCAGCCCAGCACTTGGACACTGAACTCAAAGAAGTGTTCAGATTCCTGGACAAGGGTACTGAAGAAAGACTTCCTACACACAACCCTTACCGTAGGCATGAAGGTAAATTACACTTATTCCCTGATGATAAACTCATTTGGTTCCAGCCAGAGGACACTACCACCAAATTGTGGGTAGTCCCCAGACATTTAAGATCTGAATTTTTGCACCAGATACATGACACCCCCACTGGTGGACACCAGGGAGCTGAAAATACCCTCCAACGCCTCAAAACCACTGCTTGGTGGCCCGGGATTACCAAAGATGTTAAACAGTACATTGATAATTGCCTTGTTTGTGCACAAAACAATCCGATACCTACAAAACAAAATGCCAAACTTTTACCACAGAGACATACTGGCCCTTGGCATGTCATCCAAATTGATTTTATTGGTCCTTTGACAAATACCAGCAGAAACAACAAGTATGCCCTTGTGGTAACTGACCTATTCTCTAAGTGGGTAGAAGCTTTCCCCACTAAAACTTGCACTGCAAAGACGACCGCCAAAATCCTGGTAGAACAGATTTTCTCCAGGTGGGGCCTGTCTCTGAAGGTAGACTCCGATAAAGGAACCAGTTTTACAGGTGAGTTGATGAGAGTCCCTTGAACTCCTAGGGGTTCAACAAAAATTCCACATACCTTATCATCCTCAATCCTCAGGTCAAGTAGAAAGAGCTAACAGACGTATTAAGCAAATGCTTTCCAATTCATTGAGGACAATCCCAAGACCTGGGATTCCTACTGCCTTTACTCCTTATGGCAATTAGGGGAATGCCATCAGCCACTACCCAGCTTACACCCTTTGAGATGATGACTGGCAGATAAATGAGATTACCTGAACATTTGCTCTTTGACCTGCACACCCCCACTGCGGGCTGAGTGTCTGTAGATCAGTATGTGGAGAAACTCAGAAAAGACCTCATACACACACACTTGTATGCTGCAAATTGCATGGGCAAGGCCCAGCAACAATCCAAGATACAATTTGACAAACATGCACAAGAAGTGGATTGGCAGGTTGGAGATCAGGTCATGGTACTCCGATTTGCACATCCCACCCACTCCTTCTCCAACAAGTGGGAAGGCCCTTACCCCATTGTCAACAAGCTCAGTCCAGCAGTCTATCAAGTTAGTCTCCTCCACAACAATAAACTGACTGACAAATGGTTACATGCGAACCAATTGAAACTGTACAAAGGAGCTTAAAACTTACTCTTCCTAACCCCATTGGGCGGAACTGTACTAATATAATAATCTTTCATCTTCCTTTACAGATGCATTGACAAGATGGCTATCTTGTACCTCTCTTTACTCCTTGCAGGAGTACTCCCTTACACCCAAGGCACGGTACCGGACCTCCTTCGCCACCTTGATCCTCCAGCACCTACTACAGAGGTAGTTTCCATCAAAATTCCAGACACCATGATTACTGTCCAGGAAGGTTCTGATGCATACCTTACTGCCTCAGTCGTTGCTCCTGATATATCTACCCTTCAGATTAAGTGGCAAACCACAAGGACAAATTCTCCCTGTGGCCAAGCTTTCTAAGGGAACTTTCCAAGGTTGGCCCAACGCTAAATTGTCCCCGAATGGTACGCTGTCCTTGTTACAAACTGCATTAAGACACTCTGGTTTATATAACATCACTGCTTTAATTGACCCTTCCTATTGTAACTCTCTTTCTCAAGATGCTGCCCGAAAATGTTGTGCCATACATCACATGGCCTCTGCTGCCATGTATCTATCTGTGCTGCCTCCCACTGAGAAACAGCTTTTGGAATGTCCAAAACATACCCCTGGTCCCCGTAGTGGTCTAACTGCCACTGCCCTCCCAGGTTCTTTGATTAATAACTACAATTTATGCATATACCTGTTTTATTTAACGTTACTTATTGAATATGAAGGAATTTGGTATGTGTCACAATACCAATACATCTGCATTTTACAGTACTTTATTGCTTGACAGTTTAGCTGCATTTCAAATACATACCAAAGATCCCTTTACTGGGGTTTATTCTACTGAACACAGAGGTAATTTTAGTAGGAAACCTCCTCCTAGTACTCTTACTAATAAACGATAAACGTGAAGTTGACAGTTCTGATGTCACAGGTGCCACTGGCACTGTCACAGGTCTTTTTGGTACTGCTATGTCCATTTGGAACAAAGCAGACATTGCTGCTATAAAGAGTCATTCTGCGAAGTTCTTCACTGGTTTGGTTAATGATGTTTTACCCACCTTTATTGCATGGTGTGGATGGTCTTAGTCAGGAAGAAAGATACACTGTATACAACATGCACGACATTGCAAAGGCATTCACTGATTTTAAAGATAAGATTAATGCACTTATACAACAGAATAATAGAGAAGCTGAAAGACAATACATTGGCAGGGAGATACTTTGCTCTGCATATGGATCATACATACTTACTACTATTAACAACCTCTTTAGAGACCTAGAAATTGGTCGGATTCCTGACATAATACATGATAGACGCCTCTCTAAATGGTATTGTCCCAGATGTAAGTCTCCATCTTGTATTGAACTATGTATGCAACAAACTTTGTCTATCCCTCTCTCTACAGCTCGCAATTTGGGGTTTGTGATCAGACATCCAAACACTGGTCCTTGCTTTGCTGCTAAGAAATGTTCTATAAAAGATACCATGTTTGTCTCTTTTACTGTCTCCTTACCACGCTTTGATCCTACTACAGCTTTGTTCGACAAGCTTGCACTGGCACACTCGATCGGACATTTGGACGAAGACATCTACCAAGAACGCCTGGATTTACCTCCTCTTCTGGTCTACCATTCCTTCTTGGATGCCTGGGTGGCACCTTGACACGGACTGTTGTGCAAAAAAGCAATACATCTATCTGTGCCGATGTGATGTGTTTGATGTTATATGCCCTGCCTGTGGCTATTCACCAGACAGCATTGACTGGACTTTCACTATGGATGCTGACATCACTGAGAATGGCACCAACGCTTTTGAACCAACGCAGTCACCGGATCAACTCTATCAGTCATATCGTGAGGAAGCTCATCGCCTGTCAACGTGGATCTCCAAGACGACTTACACATGCCCTGTCCAGTTGCAAAAATGGAGACTGCCTACTGTGCATTCACAGTACAATTCTGATGGAGAGTACTGCATTGTGACTAATATAAAAACGTATTCTTATGGCTCTGTTAATTATCAAATTGAAAACCCCAACTTCTGTTTTGCTCCCCATCAGAAAACTGTTATTGGACACACCGTTATAACCCCCGTTCCCCTTATGGAAGCAGACATTATTGATGGTAACCCAGACTATTTATTGACATTAGAAGAATACCTACCTTACTTTAATGTACACATAGATCCACTGACAGTCACTCTGAGATCACTTTTAGATAGAAAGGACACACACCTCATCCACATCAGCAATAATATAACCAAAGCCAATGAAGCTATTCTTGACCTGACTAATGACGGAGATATGAATAATGCTTTGACTAACACTTGGTTAGAGATTACTTTTAAAGGTTTTGTTATAATACAAGCATTTTTGATATTTACTTTGATTATTAAGCTTGGCTGCCTACTACGCATTTCACGCTAACACCGTGAGCAGCTTGAGTTTCTTTATAAGGCTCATGCCTCCAGATTGTAAAGAACCGCTGCTCCTGCCCACTCCTTACATTTACCTGTGTTGCTCCTTTTAGGCAAACAAGGGGGAATTGTTACACGAGGTCCCTGCACCTAATTGATACCCCTAGGGCACACCGTGAGACAGCTAATATTTAGGCATAGGCTATACTGTATCACGAGGGCTAAGGGCATCTACCGTACAAGAGTAGATGTCAGGGTATGAATACATATATTGTAACTCACTTTGCTTGCTAATGCACACACATTATATTATGTATTTTCTGTCTATTTCTTACTTGTCAGATGCCAAGACACCTGTCCTTGAAGTGATTATAATGTGTAAGGCAACATTGCCATCTTTCGGTGTTGAACACCACTTCACCTTGTTATGTAAGACTTTGTATAAGAAGGTCTTTGTTCTAAAACTGATGACTTTACAAATTTATATAATGTTATCTTGGACCGTGGAGCCACCTCTAATTTAGTCAATAGGGCTCATCTCTGTAACTAGAAATGTTTCTATCTTTCAGTAACCATAGTAATTATCATAGGTATATAATGTTATGCATAGGCTTTACACCTCGGAGACCTGAGAGATCCCACGGGACAACAAAGAAACCTCGAGGTGTAGGGAACGCTTAGCACTGGCTCCCGGTTCGTATTGGTAAGAACTGCTTAGGGCAACTGCAATTTATCCCAATTTGTAGTAATAAACTTGTTTATTACTTGAATGCAACCTGTCTGTGATTATTTGCATCTCCAATATTGCCAAGAACCTGAAAGTGAGATTTAGATCTCTTACAGTTACATCTTGGTTATCTGTTCTGCAGGAGTTGCAACCTAATCAGATATTTTGGCAAGGCTAGACAGTGTTCTGTTTCCCCTTCCTTTTGTTTGCTGCTGGTATTGTAAGATGATAGTAGATCTAGGGGCACAAAGTATGGAGTTCATCCAATCAAGAAACACCCAAGTGTAACCCCCTGCAAATAGGGGTTCCCAAAAGACTTCCAGGAGCTTGCTTGAATGCTCCAAGCCTGAAGGGTGTTTGGCGTTTAAGCCATTTATCTGTGAGTGTTTTTAGAGCCTCTGGTACTGTCTCTTTAAGAGCTGTCTGCTTGCAGACATAATTAGTTGTATGGGGACTGTGTGTTTCTCTGCTTGAGTACCACTCGAGCTGCTGCCATTCCACTCCATTTTGCAGTCACTAGGAGTGCAAAGGAACCTATCTGAAAGATGTAACTGTTTGCCAGAAATCATTTAGAGTAATAATGAAAATACAATTTGTCTAACCTGCTTTCTTTGCAGTCAGAACTGTGTTTGCCTAGTTCCCCATTCTAGTTTTGAACTGCTGAACTGGACTAATCAGTGTGGGTTAAGGTAGCTCTAAAATGGTGCCTTGGATGAATCAGAACTTGACTCGTAATCTGAGCCAGCCACAAGAGGATTGTATGGGCAGTGACTCTGGGAGATGTAGTTTGGACTTCGACCTTTTTGACCAACAGGGGCAGTCTATTGTGAGTGACAGCCAATCCAGCCAAGAACTGGGAGGAACTCAAAGGAAGTGCCGGTTTTGTCTCTGGAGTTCAGTTGAGCTCCGGCAGTGAAGAGGGAAGGAGCCCTGTGCTTTTTCGTTGTGCAGTTTTGGTCGGGAAACGCGCGTAAGGCCCCGAGTTTCCAGTCTGCAGCTTGTGTAACTGCTTGTTAGGACTGAATCCATCCTGTAAAGAGAATAAAAGGATATCTGAAGAGTAGAAACCCAGCTCACCCTGTAGAAGACTGGAGAAATTGCTGAATTGCGCTCGGTCTGTCAGGAACTGAATCTGCTGTGTGTTCTCCTGGGTATTGTGCAGTAATTGCGATCGGGATAGAGAAGCAGCCTGCCTGGTATAGTACTTTCTTTTTACCATATAAATGTGTGAGGAGGCTTGTGTAGCTCAAGTGAATCCTGCTGCCATTAAAGGACTTTTGCCTGTTACTGTTTACCATATAAATGTGTGAGGAGGCTTATGTAGCTCAAGTGAATCCTGCTGCCATCAAAGGACTTTTGCTTGTTACTGTTTGTCATATAAATGTGTGAGAAGTCTCGTGGAGCTCAAGAGTAGCCCTGCTGATGTTGAAGGACCCTATCTTGTTTGTAGGTCGTGAGTACTAATTCAGGGTCGCTCCCTGTTAAATTGCACATTGAATCCAAATAGTATTACTGTACTGCTGACTGTTTAACTAATTTTTCTTTTCTCTGTGTGAAAGGGCCCCTACCAGCTGCCATGGTTTGGACTAGCCACTAGGGCTTGGATACCCAGGGACAGTAACTGGTAGGGATAGGCCTGTGCACAGAGCCATAGGTAGATGAGTAAAGTGATAAGCTAATTAACCTGATTTCCCCCTGTCCTTGTTATATCCCCCTAAATAAATCAGAGCTGCTTGTTTCAGCAAAGTTATACTGCCTGAGGTATTTGTCTATGTTAAAGTATTGTACTGTGATTGTTGCACTGTATCTTCTTATTTTACAGGGGGTCCCAGTGCCTGAACCAGTCCTAGGGGTAAGTGTATACTGTGAAGGTAATTCTGATATACTGTGTGGGCCACTAGTGGTAAGAAAGGGGGGTTGCAGTGTCCCAGAGGGCTGTGACCAAGTTAGTTTAACTATTGCAAACCCTGACCTCTGGGTGGAGGCACCCGCCATCGGATCCAGGCCCCTCAACCTGTTAGTGGCAAATCAGGCAGGGGTAGTAGCCCCTGGGATAGCGCTATCTAGGGGTTACATCTTGGAGGCTCACCACTGGGATTGTGTGTCCTTTAGTGGCCATATTTACAAACCACTGTTAAGAAAAAAAAATAAATGGGTACCCCGACAGAAGTGGCTGTGCACCGGCTGGTGGAGTGGTGTACTGGGGAGGAGATCAAACCCCAAAATGCTATGCTTATCCTGGACATCCCCCTGGGTATCAATACGGACACTGTACAGGGAGTACTTTCCTAGGTGGAAGGTTTAAAAAACCCTGTGGTGGTGGGTCAGCATGCTAATCTGCTCACCCACACTTTCCTGGCCCTAGTAGAGTTCAGGGATCCCATGGATAGCTCCAAAGTGCCACAGATCATTACCCCAGAGGGAGCCCGCACTGCTTGGAGAGTGATAACTAAGGACAGTAAAGACCCAGGGGCAATGAGCCCCCACCACTGTCTGAAACTTTGAGGAGAAATTTACAACGTTGCTGGGGAAGGAAAACTGTGGAGGACTTGAAGAAATTATTCTTGCCACGTGGGGTGTTCCTTCCCAACACCTCTCCCGCCTCAGTACCCGTAATGGTGGCTGAACCAATGCAGACTCCTATTTCTGCACCTGCCATTAGTCGACTCTTACCGAAGGTTGAGGATCTTCTCTGGCACCCTCCCCATCCCCCAAGGGAGGATGACTGGGAGACCTGGATGAACTATGTTGCCCCCAAGTGCTAGAATGGCAATGCTCGGAGCCGAAAAGCGAAAGAGGTTAGTGAGAGCCTCAAGGTCCTGCCCTGGCTACCATCCATGCTAAATGGGCCAGTAACCCTGAAGGACTGCACAGGCCTCATCTTGAGGCCTTGAGAATGTGTATGGGAGCCCAGATTCTGATGAGGACCTATGGTGGAGAGTAAGAAATGCACAACAGTACCAAGGGGAGTTGTTGTCTGTGTATGTATCTCGGCTGGAAAAATTGTTGCAAGAATGCCTCAGAAAGGGTAGTTTGCCAGCAATTGAACTGGACTGGACCAGGCTGGACAGGATCCTTAAGTCTGCCCCCTTCTCAGAACTGCTGTTGCTTCAGTTACGCCTGGCAAATCGCCTGGAATCCCCACCCTCCTATGATGAGTTAATGGGAGAAATTCGAGGAGTTGAGAAAAGGCAACCGCGGAGGGACCTGCACTAATAGCCAGTGCCACGACCCGAAGGACTGAGGGTGACCCATCAAGGAAGTTCAGGGGCAGAGGTTGGCAGTCAATGAGTGCTATGACAAGGAAAAGATATGCCACAATGGGGCAAACTGTTGAGAGAGATCCGGAATTCTAAAACAGTCCCTTTGTGAAGGCCACGCCTGCAAGTACGGGTCCTGACCTATATCCGACTGCATCTGCTATGGGGTGGGGGTACCTCCCATGTATCTCCTGCTGATAACGTTTCCAAACTCGATTCCTTGACCATGGAAGTGGAGAAACTGATGAGATGTCTCCAAATGCTTATCACGCCGCAGACAGGGATGGCACCAAGGTTTCCAGTTAGTAATAGCCCCGCCCTGGCTCCCAGTGTGGTGCCTCGGCCAGCTCAAACTCCAGAAAGTATGTTTTGCTATAATTGTGGGAAGGATGGGCACATGAAAAGGGAATGCCGGTCCCCAAAAGACACTGACAAAGTTGCATATAGGCTACAAGGAGAGCTTCAGAGAACAAATCAGTGGTTAAGAGGTGCACAAAATGATCCCAGTGAGGGCACCAAAAATGCTAACTCGCGTCCTTTTGTGGCAAGGTCAATTGCCCAGGCCCCTGTTACCGTCTCTCCAGACTGGTCCAGAATAGTGGGCCCCTCCATGGAGACCACTGTAAAGGTGAATGAAGTGTCTACAAGAGCTGTATTAGACAGTGGCTCCCAAGTGACAATTATGTTCCAGGATTGGTATCAGAAGCATTTGTCAGATGTACCCTTACAACCATTAGAAGGACTGCATGTATGGGGTTAAGTGAGAAGGCCTACCCTATTCCAAGTATATCCGAATTTGGCTGTCTTTCCCACCTCCGTGGCTGGAGTGGCGAACAAGTAGAGACCCTAGCCTTAGTGTGTCCCCCCACTGGACTGTATGATGGTGTCCCTTTGTTGATTGGAACAAATGCTCATATGTTCGGAAGGCTGGCACAGCTGTGTTATGAAAAACAGGGGTCAAAGACTAGTAGAACTTTAAGAGTTCTGGCTTTAATTAAGAAGGCCTATGAGGCACAGAGAGATGCTGAAAAAATAGAACCAGAGGAACCAGTCAGAATTGTATGGAAGAAGGATCCTGAGTCTTTGATCCTGGTGCCAAATGCCCAGTGCACCTTACAGGGAGAGGTATGTATCAGAAAGGATGTTAAGAATAAAATATTAATGTTGGATGCACCAGGCGATGGAAAATTGCCAGAGGGACTGCTGGTCAAGCCTAGTATTTTGCCCGCTAGAGCCCATGCTTATGCCAGAAGGGTAATGGTCCAAGTTCATAATGTGTCTGAAAGAGACATTCGAGTAAATAGAGGTTGCATCCTGGCTAATGTGCATTGTGTGGACACTGCAGTGCTACCCAGCAGCAAGAGTTCGAGGAAGAATGACAGAGTAACGCCTGACTTGTTTGATTTCGGCGACTCCCCGTTGCCAGCTGAATGGAAAGTGAGGATCAGTGAGAAGCTTGCCCAGAGAGACCAGGTGTTTTCTTTAAAGGAATGAGACGTAGGATGCGTGCAAGGAGCTGAACACAATATCCGGCTGCATGACGAAAGGCCATTTCATGAGAGGTCTCGACGCCTGGCACCTGCTGACATAGATGATGTGAGACGGCATCTGCAAGAGATGTTAGCTGCTGGTGTAATACAAGAATCCAGAAGCCCTTATGCTTCCCCCATTGCGGTAGTGAGGAAAAAGAATGGGACAGTAAGGATGTGCGTGGATTATCGCACCTTAAACCGGCAGACTATCCCTGATCAGTACACAATGCCCTGCATTCAGGATGCTTTGGACTGCCTAAACGGGAGCAAGTGGTTCTCTGTGTTGGATCTCCGCAGTGGGTACTACCAGATCCCGATGGCCCTAGAGGACCGTGAGAAGACAGCCTTTATCTGTCCGCTTGGCTTCTATGAATTCATGAGGATGCCTCAAGGGATTTCAGGTGCCCCAGCCACTTTTCAATGATTGATGGAGCATGCAGTGGGGACATGAACTTACTAGAGTGCCTGGTATACCTAGATGATGTTATTGTGTTTGGCAGCTCACTGGAGGAACATGAGAGCAGATTATTTAAGGTATTGGACCGACTGGAGGACTTTGGCCTTAAACTGTCCATTGATAAGTGTCAATTCTTTCAAACATCAGTAAAGTATGTGGGACACATAGTATCCACCGAGGGAGTAGAGACCGACCCAAGTAAAGTTGAGGCCTTGACCACCTGGCCACAGCCCAAAAATCTAAAAGAACTGCAGAGATTCCTGGGATTCTGTGGTGATTATCGGTGTTTCATCAAGGACTATTCAAGAGTGATCCGCCCTTTACTTAACCTTACTCAAGGGTATCCCCCAACCCACAAAAAATACCAAAAGTCAGCGTCCCTCAAGACTGAAAGAGTGTATTTTCATCCAAGTGAAGTATTTGGGGCCCGCTGGACTCCTGATTGTGAGACTGCTTTTCATGAGATCATATATCAACTTATCCATGCTCCAGTGCTGGCCTATGCCGATCCAAGAAATCCTTATGTCCTGCACACTGATGCTAGCTTGCTAGGGTTGGGGGCTGTGTTGTACCAAGAGCACAAGAATGGCCTGAGACAAGTGGCCTTTGCCAGTAGAAGCCTGACCCCATCCGAAAAGAACCATCCTGTACATAAGTTAGAGTTCCTAGCTTTGAAGTGGGTTATTGTTGACCAATTCCATGACTACTTGTATGGGGCTAAAATACTAGTAAAAACTGACAATAATCCTTTGACCTATATGCAGACCTCAGCTAAGTTGGATGCCACTGGCCATAGGTGGCTTTCTGCATTATCTATATATGACTATGCTCTCGAATACCGAGCAGGTCTGAAACACATAGATGCTGATGCTCTCTCCCGGAGGCCTGTTCCCCAGAATGATTGGGTCAGATTGGCAGAACCTGACATTTGGGCACTCTGCCAGAAGTTTGACAGGAGGAACAAATGTCCACGGACGTGTGGACTGCATGGTGGATTGCTTGGGACCCTCTGAGAATTGCATACCTGCTGCTTATTGCCACTTTTCTGCAATAGACATTGGTGCACTGCCTCAGCTGGACAATGACAGTATTCGGGCTCAGTCCCGATCCCATGATCAAATCAGCTTTAAAGCCCTCTGTGCAGGAAAAGATGTGTCCAAATTACGCTCCACTGATTTGAGAACTGCACTGTTATACAAAGAAGGTCCTAAGTTGAAACTGATCAATAAACTGTTATACAGAGAAACAGTAGACAGAGAGGAACAAGTAGACAAACAACAACTAGTGCTGCCCACTGCCTTTTGAGACTCAGTATTGAGGTCCTTGCACAACCACATGGAGCACCTTGGTATAGACAGAACAGTTGACTTGGTGAGATCCAGATTCTATTGGCCTAAGATGGGGGCTGATGTGGAGCAACACATTGAACTGTAGTTGCTGCTTACAGAGGAAAGCTTTGCCCCAGAGGGCTGCCCCCCTTGTTAACATCACCACCAGTGCACCCATGGAGCTGGTCTGTATTGATTTTCTGAGTTTGGAGTCAGATCAAAGAAATATCAGTTATGTGCTGGTGGTCACTGACCATTTCACGAGATATGCCCAAGCTTTCCCCACCAAAGACCAGAAACCATCCACTGTGGCCAAAGTACTTGTAGAAAACTTTTTTGTTCACTATGGGGCTCGACAAAGAATCCATTCTGATCAAGGGAGAGACTTTGAGAGTCATCTGATCAAAGAGATGCTTTCTCTGTGGGGAGTGTGAAAGTCCAGAACCACTCCTTACCACCTCCAGGGGGACCCACAGCCTGAACGTTTCAACCACACTTTGCTAGATACGCTAGGCACCCTGCACCCAAAGGACTAGCCTAGATGGAGCCAACAGATTAGCACCCTGGTACATGCTTATAACTGCACCAAAAGTGATGCCACTGGGTTCTCCCCCTACTGCCTGATCTTTGGAAGAGAAGCTCGACTACCAGTAGACATGTGTTTTGGGGTCTCTCCTGATGGGGTTCAAGCTGACAACTATTTACAGTATGTGCAAAGTTAAAGGCCCAGCTAACTCATGCGTACTAACTGGCTCAAACCATGGCTGCCAAAAGAAATCTGGCCAAGAAAAAAAGGTATGATAAAAAGGTGAAAGCACAGGAACTCCAGGAGGGAGTTCATGTATTACTAAGAAATCAGGGACTGCATGGCAAACACAAGATTGCTGACAGATGGCACCATCTCCCTCACATTGTAGTGGGCAAACTAGATGATCTGCCAGTGTACAAAGTAAGGCCTGATAATAATTCAAAAGATGCAAAAACAATGCATACAAATCATTTACTGCCCATTGGACAAATCTTGATTGAGTCTGAGCCCCCAGAAGATGCCCCATCTGGACCAGTGACTAGAGCTGCTGCTAAGAAAAGATCAAGAAAGTCTGCACCTACAGAAGCAGAGTTAAAGTGTTCCCCTCTACAAGTCCCAGTTGAGCATGACTGTCAGTCCATATCAGAAGAAAGTGAGAGTGACTTTGAATGCTATCCTTCTTACGAACTGAGTCAATTGTTTTGGGGCAATCCCCTAGTCAATACTGGAGATGAAGCTGGGCCTTCTGGACTGTCTAAGCCCCCAGCTTCATCCCTGGAGCCAATGCTCCCAGAAAGTGAAGTGCAAAGCATCAGATCAGATGAAATGGAATCATTGTGCATGGTTGAACTGTTTGAGCTTTCGGGGGGGGAAATGATGGACTGGGGCAGACTGGTGATACACCAGAACAAGAAGAGTATTTTGAGTGCCCTGACAGTCCACTGCCAGTGTCCAAATGCTCTCCATGTGAGCCAAATGTTGTGGACTCAGAGACTGTAACTCCTGGAGCTGAAAGTGCCCCAAGTTCTAGCCTCTCTAACCCCATGGAGACTCCCCTGACATGTGAGGACAATGCTGAAAATGAGGCTCAGAGTGCAGAGACTGTAACAGTTCCCCCTAGAAAGACTGGTCGAGCTATAAAGCCTGTGGTGCACCTCAGTTATGATTTACTTGGGAGGCCTGTGGACTTGACTCTCAATGTTGTCCATAAAGGAGTGTATGTGTCCCCCTAGCTCATTGCCCAAACTGAGCGTCAGTGCTAACTCCAAGTTACTTGTGTTGCCCTCTAAGTATGGTGCCCTTGCCCCATCCAGCCACAAGATAACTGATAGGGAAGGGCCCCCTCTCTTCAGGTTTCATGTACAAGAGGTAATAACTTGAGTTATGGTACAATGTGTGTGTGTGTGTAATACTGTGTAAAGAGTGACATACTGCAACGTTTCAGAAATGTGTTCTTGGTAAAGTGGTGTATTGACTGATGATTACATGTGTGAGCCTAATGCAAATGTATATGGTTGCAGCTGAAACTTATGGGGGTACTTGTTTGATGCGGACGTCAAGCTTTCCCAGGCCAGGAAGGGTGTAACCCCCCTGCAAATGGGGGTTCCCAAAAGACTTCCAGGAGCTTGCTTGAATGCTCCAAGCCTGAATGGTATTTGGCGTTTAAGCCATTTATCTGTGAGTGTTTTTAGAGCCTCTGGTACTGTCCCTTTAAGAGCTGTCTGCTTGCAGACATATTTAGTTTGTATGGGGGGACTGAGTGTTTCTCTGCTTGAGTACCACTCGAGCTGCTGCCAATTCACTCCGTTTTTGCAGTCACTAGGAGTGCAAAGGGAACCTATCTGAAAGATGCAACTGTTTGCCAGAAATCATTTAGAGTAATAATGAAAATACAGATTGTCTAACCTGCTTTTCTTTGCAGTCAGAACTGTGCTTGCCTAGTTCCCCATTCTAGTTTTGAACTGCTGAACTGGACCAATCAGTGTGGGTTAAGGTAGCTCTAAAATGGTGCCTAGGATGAATCAGAACTTGAACATCTGAGCCAGCCACAAGAGGATTGTATGGGCAGTGACTCTGGGAGATGTAGTTTGGACTTCGGCACCTTTTTGGACCAACAGGGGCAGTCTATTGTGAGTGACAGCCAATCCAGCCAAGAACTGGGAGGAACTCAAAGGAAGTGCCCGGTTTTGTCTGTTGGAGTTTCAGTGGAGCTCTGGCAGTGAAGAGGGAAGGAGCCCTGTGCTTTTTCAGTGTGCAGTTTTAGTTGGGAAACGCGTGTAAGGCCCCGAGTTCCGGTCTGCAGCTTGTGTAACTGCTTGTTAGGACTGAATCCGTCCTGTGAAGAGAATCAATGGATATCTGAAGAGTAGAAACCAGGCTCACCCTGTAAAAGACTGGAGAATTGCTGAATTAGCTCCGATCTGTCAGGAAATTAATCTGCTGTGTGTTCTCGGGTATTGTGCAGTAATTCGCATCGGGATAGAAGAAGCAGCCTGCCTGTGGTATAGTACTTTCTTTTTACCATATAAATGTGTGAGGAGGCCTGTGTAGCTCAAGTGAATCCTGCTGCCATTAAAGGACTTTTGCCTATTACTGTTTGTCATATAAATGTGTGAGGAGGCTTGTGTAGCTCAAGTGAATCCTGCTGCCATTAAAGGACTTTTGCCTGTTACTGTTTACCATATAAATGTGTGAGGAGGCTTGTGTTGCTCAAGTGAATCCTGCTGCCATTAAGGAACTTTTGCCTGTTGCATTTTGTCATAAATGTGTGAGGAGTCTCGCGGAGCTCAAGAGTAGCCCTGCTGACGTTGAAGGACCCTATCTTGTTTGGAGGTCGTGAGTACTTCTGCTAATTAGAGTTACTCATCAATAATTCACACACACTGTTGGATCATAGCAAGAGTGGGTTGAAAGTGTCCAGCAGATGTCCAATGACTGGTTAGAAACCAGTCACTGGACAGCATTGCGCAGTTTTCCAACCACTGTTGCAACTTCTGCTAATGAGAGGTGCTCACCAGTAATTCAGGAACAGGGTTGGACTGTGGCAAGAGTGGTTCAGAGGTGTCCTGTGAGGTTGCATGACTGCTTAGAAACCAGACTGGCTCTACTCAGAGCAATTTCATGGTCATTCTTGCAACTTCTGCTAATTAGAGCTGCTCACCAATAGTTCACAAACAGTGTCACAACATGGCAAGAATGGGTAGAAAGTGTCCAGTACATGTCCTGTGACTGGATAGAAATCAGACTGGGCCAACCCTGAGCAGTTTTGCAACCACTGTTGCAACTTTGGCTAATTTGCTCACCAATAATCTCAGACAGGATGATGCATGACCCCCCACTCCCCAAACACCTGTTTACACAGATTATACAACCTCCCTGGTGTTTACTGACACCCCCAACCCCATCCCCATATCAGATTACTTGTTCTGTGGTATCCAGTGTCACCCCCTGCTATGTCCCTGTACCATATTAGTTATTCCCTGGTGTCTAGTGGCACCCCACCCACTCCACTCCCTGTCCTCATAAAAGTTTAGATATTCCCTGGTGTCTAGTGGCACCCAACACTCAGATCTCATCCCTGTAAGAGTGTAGGGATTCCCTGGTGTCTAGTGGCAACCCACACCCAGATCTCATCCCTGTAAGAGTGTAGGGATTCCCTGGTGTCTAGTGGCAACCCACACTCAGATCTCATCCCTGTAAGAGTGTAGGGATTCCCTGGTGTCTAGCGGCACCCCACACCAGATCTCATCCCTGTAAGAGTGTAGGGATTCCTGCGTCTACGGCACCCCACACCTGGATCTCATCCTGTAAGAGTGTAGGGATTCCCTAGTGTCTAGTGGAACCCCACACTCAGATCTCATCCCTGTAAGAGTGTAGGGATTCCTTGGTGTCTAGTGGCACCGCACACCCTCCACTCTCTGTCCCCATAAGAGTGTAGGTATTCCCTGTTGTCCAGTAGCATGTCCCACCCTATGATCCCCATCCCAATAAGTGTGTAGGCATTCTCTGGTATCTAGTGGCACCACCACCTCAGATCCACATCCCTGTGAGAGTGTATGGATTCCCTGGTGTCTAGCCATGCCCCATCCTCCGATCCCCATTCCTATAAATGTATACATATTCCCAGGTGTCTAGTGGCACCCCTTCCCTGCAACCCCTGTCCCCATAACCGTGTATTCTTTACTGGTGTCTAGTGGCATACCCCATGCTCTGATACCCATCCCAATAAGTGTGTAAGGATTCCCTGGTGTCTAGTGGCACCCCACACTCAGATCTCATCCCTGTAAGAGTGTAGGGATTCCCTGATGTCTAGTGGCATGCCTCACTATAAGATTCCCATAAATATTTAAGTATTCCGTGGTATCTAGTGGCACCCCCACCCTCAGATTCCCATCCCTGTAATTGTGTAGGTATTCCCTGGAGTCTAGTGGCACATTTCACCCTCTGATCCGCATCCCCATAAGAGTGCAGGGATTCCCTGGTGTCTAGTGGCATGTCCCACCCTCCGAACCTCACCCCAGTAATTGTGTAGGTATTTCCTGGTGTCTAGTGGCACCCCACCCCTCCACTCCCGTCCCCATAACAGAGTTTTTTTCCCTGGTGTTTAGTGGCATACCCTACCTCAGATTCCCATCCCAATAAGTGTAGGTATTCCCTGGTGACTAGAGGAACCCCAAACCCTCCAATCTCTTTTCCCATAACAGTTTAGGTTTCCCTGGTGCCTAGTGGGATGCCCCACTCTCCAATCTCCATCCCAATGATTGTGAAGGCATTCTCTGGTGCATAGTGGCACCCACACCCACAGATTCCCATCTCTGTAAGAGTGTAGGGATTCCCTTGTGTCTAGTGGAATGCCCTACCCTGTGAACCCCATCCTCATAAACGTAGAGGTATTCCCTGGTGTCTACTGGCACTCCACCCCCTTCACTCCCTATTCCCATAACAGTGCAGGCATTTCCTGGTGTCTAATTCATATCCCACCTTCCGATCCCCAACTTGACAGGCATGTAGGTATTTCCTGGTGTCTAGTGGCATGACCCACACTCTGATCCCGTTCATCATAAGCATACAGGTATTCCCTGGTGCCTAGTGGCACTCTACACCCTCCACTCCCTTTACTCATAACAGTGTAGGCATTTCCTGAAGTCTAGTGGCATGACCGACCTCCTGTCCCTTCAACATAAGCATACAGGTATTCCTGGTGTCTAGTGGCACTCCACACCTTCCACTCCTGCTCCATAACAGTGTAGGGATCCCTGGTGTCTATTGGCATGCCCCACCCTCTGATCCACATCCTTGTAAGAGTGTTGATTCTCTGGTGCTTAGTGGCATGCCCCACCCTCCAATCCCCATTGCCATAAATGTATAAGTATTCCTCTGTGTCTAGTGACACCCCACACCCTCCACTCCCTGTCCCCAGAAGAGTGTAGGCATCCCCTGGTGTCTAGTTGCACCCCACACCCTCCACTACCTGTCCCCATAAGAGTGTAGATATTCCCTGCTGTCTAGTGGCACCCCACACCTTCAATTTCCTGTGCCCATAAGAGTGTAGGTATCCCATGGTGTCTAGTGGCACCACGCACCCTGTCCCCATAAGAGTGTAGGTATTCTCTGGCATCTAGTGGAACCCCACACCCTCCACTACTTGTCCCCATAAGTGTGTAGGTATTCCATGGTGTCTAGTGTATAGCCCACACCTCCACTCCCCTGTCCCCATAAGAGTGTCAGTATTCTCTGTTGTCTAGTGGCACCCCACACCCTTCAGTCCATGTCCCCATAAGATTGTAGGTATTCTCTGGTGTCTAGTGGTAGCTCACACCTCCACTCCCCTGTTTCCATAAGAGTGTAGGTATTCCTGTTATCTAGTGGTACCCCACACCGTTCAGTCCATGTCTCATAAGAATGTAGGTATTCCCTGGTGCTTAGTGGCACACTTCAGCCTCCACTCCCTGTCCCCATAAGAGTGTAGGTATTCCCTGGTGTCTAGTGGCATGCTGCACCTTCCACTCTCTAGCTCCATAAGACTGTAGAGTTTCCCTGATGTCTAGTGGCACCCCACACCCTCCTCTCCCTGTCCACATAAGAGTGTAGGTATTCCCTGGTGTCTAGTGGCACCCCTCACCCTCCACCCCTGTACCCATAATGGTGTAGGTATTCTCTGGCATCTAGTGGCATGCCACCCTCCACTCCCTGTCCCCATAAGCATGTAGGTATTTCCTGGTGTCTAGTGGCAGCCCACACCTCTACTCCCTGTCCCCATAATCGTAGGTATTCCCTGGTGTCTAGTGGCAGCCCACACCTCTACTCCCTGTTTCCATAAGAGTGTAGGTATTTCCTGGTATCTAGTGATACCCCACACCCTTCAGTCCATGTCACCATGTCCCCATAAGATTGTAGGTATTCCCTGGTGTTTAGTGGCACCCCTCAGCCTCCACTCCCTGTCCCCATAATCATGAAGGTATTCCCTGGTGTTTAGTGGCACCCCTCACCCTCCACTCGCTGTCCCCATAAAAGTGTAGGTACTCCCTGGTGTCTAGTGGCACCCCACACCTTCCATTCCCTGTGCCCGTAAGAGTGTAGGTATCCCCTGGTGTCTAGTGGCACCCCACACTCTCCACTCCCTGTTCGCATAAGAGTGTCAGTATTCCCTGTTGTCTAGTGGCACCCCACACCCTTCAGTCCATGCCCCATAAGACTGTAGGTATTCCCTGGTGCTTAGTGGCACCCCTCAGCCTCCACTCCCTGTCTCTATAAGAGTGTAGGTATTCCCTGGTGTCTAGTGGCACCCCTCACCCTCCACTCCTGGTCCCCATAGGAGTGTAGGTATTCTCTGGCATCTAGTGGCCCACACCTCCACTCCCTGTCCCCATAAGCGTGTAGGTATTCCCTGGTGTCTAGTGGCAGCCCACACCATCTACTCCCTGTCCCCATAATCGTGTAGGTATTCCTGGTGTCTAGTGGCAGCCCACACCTCCACTCCCTGTTTACATAAGAGTGTAGGTATTCCCTGGTATCTAGTGGTACCCCACACCCTTCAGTCCACTGTCCCATAAGATTGTAAGTATTCCTGGTGTTTAGTGGCACCCTCAGCCTCCACCCCTGTCCCCATAAGTGTGTAGGTATTCCTGGTGTCTAGTGGCACTCCACACCTTCCTCTCTAGTTCCATAAGAGTGTAGGGTTTCCTGATGTCTAGTGGCACCCCACACCTCCACTCCCTGTCCCCATAAGAGTGTAGGTATTCTCTGGTGTCTAGTGGCATCCCTCACCTCCACTCCCTGTCCCCATAATAGTGTTGGTATTCCTGTTGTCTTGTGGTACCCCACACTTCACTCCTTGTACCCATAAGAGCTTTAAGTATTCCCCATCTCAAGTGGCACCTCACGCCCTCCCACCCCTCTCCTTATAGGAGTGTAGGTATTCCCTGGTGTCTAGTGGCAGCCCACACCTCCACTCCCCTGTTTCCATAAGAGTGTAGGTATTCCCTGGTATCTAGTGGTACTCTACACCCTTCAGTCCATGTCCCATAAGATTGTAGGTATTCCCTGGTGTTTAGTGGCACCCCTCAGCCTCCAGTCCCTGTCCCTATAATCATGTAGGTATTCTCTGGTGTTTAGTGGCACCCCTCACCCTCCACTCCCTGTCCCCATAAGAGTGGAGGTATTCTCTGGAGTCTAGTAGCATCCCACACCCTCCACTCTCTAGCTCCATAAGAGTATAGGGTTTCCCTAATGTCTAGTGGCAGCCCACACCCTTCACTCCCTGTAACCATATGAGTGTAGGTAATCCCTGGTGTCTAGTGGCATCTCACCCCCTCCACTCCCTGTCCTCATAAGAGTGTAGGTATTTCCTGGTGTCTAGTGGCACCCCACACCTTCAATTCCCTGTGCCCATAAGAGTGTAGGTATCCCGTGGTGTCTAGTGGCACCACACACCCTCCACTCCCTGTCCCCATAAGAGTGTCAGTATTCCCTGTTGTCTAGTGGCACCCCACACCCTTCAGTCCATGTCCCCATAAGATTGTAGGTATTCCCTGGTGTCCAGTGGCAGCCCACACCCTCCACTCCATGTTTCCATAAGAGTGTAGGTATTCCCTGGTATCTAGTGGTACCCCACACCCTTCAGTCCGTGTCCCATAATGTTGTAGGTATTCCCTGGTGCTTAGTGGCACCCCTCAGCCTCCACTCCCTGTCCCCATAAGTGTGTAGGTATTCCCTGGTGTCTAGTGGCACTCCACACCTTCCTCTCTAGTTCCATAAGAGTGTAGGGTTTCCCTGATGTCTAGTGGCACCCCACACCCTCCACTCCCTGTCCCCATAAGAGTGTAGGTATTCTCTGGTGTCTAGTGGCATCCCTCACCCTCCACTCCCTGTCCCCATAATAGTGTTGGTATTCCCTGTTGTCTTGTGGTACCCCACACCCTTCACTCCTTGTACCCATAAGAGTTTAAGTATTCCCCAATTTCCAGTGGCACCCCACGCCCTCCCACTCCCTCTCCTTATAGGAGTGTAGGTATTCCCTGGTGTCTAGTGGCAGCCCACACCCTCCACTCCCTGTTTCCATAAGAGTGTAGGTATTCCTGGTATCTAGTGGTACTCTACACCCTTCAGTCCATGTCCCATAAGATTGTAGGTATTCCCTGGTGTTTAGTGGCACCCTCAGCCTCCAGTCCCTGTCCCTATAATCATGTAGGTATTCTCTGGTGTTTAGTGGCACCCTCACCCTCCACTCCCTGTCCCCATAAGAGTGGAGGTATTCTCTGAGTCTAGTAGCATCCCACACCTCCACTCTCTAGCTCCATAAGAGTATAGGGTTTCCTAATGTCTAGTGGCAGCCCACACCCTTCACTCCCTGTAACCATATGAGTGTAGGTAATCCCTGGTGTCTAGTGGCATCTCACCCCCTCCACTCCCTGTCCTCATAAGAGTGTAGGTATTTCCTGGTGTCTAGTGGCACCCCACACCTTCAATTCCCTGTGCCCATAAGAGTGTAGGTATCCCGTGGTGTCTAGTGGCACCACACACCCTCCACTCCCTGTCCCCATAAGAGTGTCAGTATTCCCTGTTGTCTAGTGGCACCCCACACCCTTCAGTCCATGTCCCCATAAGATTGTAGGTATTCCCTGGTGTCCAGTGGCAGCCCACACCCTCCACTCCATGTTTCCATAAGAGTGTAGGTATTCCCTGGTATCTAGTGGTACCCCACACCCTTCAGTCCGTGTCCCATAATATTGTAGGTATTCCCTGGTGCTTAGTGGCACCCTTCAGCCTCCACTCCCTGTCCCCATAAGAGTGTAGGTATTCTCTGGTGTCTAGTGGCATGCCTCACCTTCCACTCTCTAGCTCCTTAAGATTGTGGGGTTTCCCTGATGTCTAGTGGCACCCCACACCCTATTCTCCCTGTCCGCATAAGAGTGTAGGTATTCCCTGGTGTCTAGTGACAGCCCACACCCTCTACTCCCTGTCCCCATAATCATGTAGGTATTCCCTGGTTTCTAGTGGCAGCCCACAACCCTCCACTCCCTGTTTCCATAAGAGTGTAGGTATTCCCTGGTATCTAGTGGTACCCCACACCCTTCAGTCCATGTCCCCATAATATTGTAGGTATTCCCTGGTGTTTAGTGGCACCCCTCAGCCTCCAGTCCCTGTCCCCATAGTCATGAAGGTATTCCCTGGTGTTTAGTGGCACCCCTCACCCTCCACTCACTGTCCCCATAAAAGTGTAGGTATCCCCTGGTGTCTAGTGGCACCCCACACCCTCTCCTGTCCCATAAGAGTGTAGGTATCCCTGGTGTCTAGTGGCACCCCACCCCTCCATCCCTGTCCCATAAGAGTGTAGGTATTCCCTGGTGTCTAGTGGCACCCCACACCTTCAGTCCATGCCCCATAAGATTGTAGGTATTCCCTGGTGCTTAGTGGCACCCTCAGCCTCCACTCCTGTCCCTATAAGAGTGTAGGTATTCCCTGGTGTCTAGTGGCACCCCTCACCCTCCACTCCCTGTCCCCATAGGAGTGTAGGTATTCTCTGGCATCTAGTGGCACCCTACACCCTCCACTCCCTGTCCCCATAAGAGTGGAGGTATTCTCTGGAGTCTAGTGGCATCCCACACCCTCCACTCTCTAGCTCCATAAGAGTGTAGGTATTCCCTAATGTCTAGTGGCAGCCCACACCCTCCACTCCCTGTCCCCATAAGAGTGTAGGTAATCCCTGGTGTCTAGTGGCAGCTCACACCCTCCACTCCCTGTCCCCATAAGAGTGTAGGTATTCCCTGGTGTCTAGTGTCAGCCCACATCCTCCACTTCCTGTCCCCAATGGAGTGTAGGTATTCCCAGGCATCTGGGGAAATCCCCACCCTCTTATCCCCATCCCAGTAAGAGTGTAGGTATTCCCTGGTGTCTAGTGGCACCCCTCACCCTCCACTCCCTGTCCCCATAAGAGTGTAGGTATTCTGTGGCATATAGTGGCACCCCACACCCTCCACTCCCTGTCCCCATAAGAGTGTCCGTATTCCCTGTTGTCTAGTGGTACCCCACACCCTCCACTCCCTGTGCCAATAAGAGTTTAGGTATTCCCCAATTTCTAGTGGCACCCCACTCCCTCCCACTCCTTCTCCTTATAAGAGTGTAGGTATTCCCTGTTGCCTAGTGGCACCCCTCAGCCTCCACTCCCTGTCCCTATAAGAGTGTAGGTATTCCCTGGTGTCTAGTGGCACCTCTCACCTCCACTCCCTGTCCCATAGGAGTGGAGGTATTCTCTGGCATCTAGTGGCACTCCACACCCTCCACTCCCTGTTCCCATAAGCATGTAGGTATTCCCTGGTGTCTAGTGGCAGCCCACACCCTCCACTCCCTGTCCCCATTAGAGTGTATTTATTCCCTGGTGTGTATCCGTACCTCCACCCTCTTATCCCCAGCACTGTATCCTTATTCCCAGGTGTGTAATGGCATCCTGTCTCCATACTGTGATCTCCATCCCCATTTCTGTATCTTTATTGCCCAGTGGCATTTGATCTTGGTACATGGGGGGGCAGCCCTCCCCCAGGTTCCCATGCCGCAGAGGGCAGAGACTGGGGTGGAAAAGTTAATGGGCTACTGGGGAGGCCAGGAGACAAACGCTTGAACATGGCACATTCCTGGGACCAGTCTATATCCCTGATTAACCGATACAGCCAGGAAAGAAAATGCTCCATTTGAAAAAACACACACACATAAACTCACACATTTGCATACACACACATACACACACATACACATACATACATATACATACACACACATATACATGCACTCAGACACACACATACATACAGTATACTCACACATGCACATACATTCATACACACATACGTACACTCACACACGTACACACACACACACACACACACATATGTAGCCCATATGTTTGTGTTCTATTCCATTCTGTATTTATTTGTTAACATCTGTAACTTGTTATATTCAGGTTGTATTCGCTCCTGTATTTGACTTATTTCCTGTAAGTTTAGTAAGTGCCAGGTGGCCTCAAAATAGGCATGTGATTATCTAGTGCACTTTCCTGGTTAACAAAAGCCACATGACTAAATAAATACATTTTGTTTCAATTAAACTTGTAAAAGCTGTTCTAGGGACATGGATATGTTGTTCATCCACACTTATTGGCAGGTATCCTTGCTGCTTTAAATCTTGCCGGAAGGTCTTCAAGGTCCCTCCCACCTACTGGTGGTAAAACTCGGCTCGGCCCCATGAAGCCAGATCTTCTTCACCGCTTGAAGCTCAGGTTCCTCCTTAACGCTCATGATAAGACTGGTTCCTAATTCTTCGGTTTTGCAATTTAAAAGTTTTTCGCTATAACAGACTTGGTATTCTATCCCTCGTGGCTGCGATGGACAAATCGACTCCGGTTTCAGAGATGCCCTTGCGGGTGGAAGATGTCTCGGACAGATCAGCACTCCCACGCTGCTACTGTCTAGGCCTTGGAGCATGACCCGCAGGCTTATGAGACAAGCTCTCTTCTTCCTTCTCGGCCACGCCCCGAAGACCGCGCTGCCCGTTTACAACTGGGGCATCCCGAGAAGCGTTTTCCTCCGGTGAAGTCAAAAGAGGCCTGGTCGGCGGTTTCCACGGCAGTGGGCTTGGTGGATCAGCTTAAGCAGATGATCGCTCTCGAAGAGGAGGCGGTGCAGGCCGCATCTACCTTGGCCGCGGCATTTGTCCCGCTCTCTCTGGGTGCCTCTCATTCAGCTTCCTTTAAGGAGCTTTGTCTGACCCTTTCTACTAAAGGAGAGGGACCAACTTCGCTGGACCTTTTCTCGGTCCAAAAGAGAGACAAGGTAAGTCCTCCGTCGACGTTCTTGGGAGCGGGAAAGATCCCTCTCCCGAGTTGTCGGCCATCGACTTCGCGTCCGCTCAGCTTCGCCACTGGTCTCACGGTGTCCCCATCAGGCCAGTTGACCGAGATTCGCCGATCGCGGCTCGAGATTTTCCTACCTGTTGGACGGGTTGCCGACAATAGAGGCCAAGAACCCTCTCTCCCGGTTCCTCGGTGGGAGTTGAGGACCACGTGGCTTGACAGTGCCTCCGTTCCGAGTCTTCGGGTGAACCTCTGAACCGAGGGGAGTGCTGGTTCCCAACACCTCCTCGCACCGCCCTCGGAAAGCCGAGGTTATTGGTTTTGGACTTTTCGGTCCAGCCGATCCCATCGTCATAGGCAGTCTCGGTCTCGGCACCGCGGTAAGCGGTGTTGCTGCTCATTCTTGTCCTCCTCATCGGATGAGGGGAGACTTCGATGTAAGTTACATAGACGATACGAGGACCTCATGTGGCAACAGCTCCTTCTGACTGGGAACAAGCCAATGCCGTCGCCTTCCCCGGCCATTAAGTGGCTGTCACCGGAGCGGCTGAAACAACCCCTCTATTTACCCGAGGAGCCTGTTCCCAGGCCGGTTGTTCGGCCAAAACCAGCTACTCCACCGATCCCGGTGGAACCTCCGCCTCCACAGCCGTTATTTGTGGCTCTGACCAAGAATTCTTGGTCGGCTCAGGGACTGCCCCAAAGGCTGTCTGTCACCCTCACTCCTGATCGACCTCAGCAGGTGGAGGGTGGCTCAGGCCTGAGGCAGCTCTTCGAGGACTCTTCCAAGTCCGACGGCGATTCCTCCCTTTTCTCCAGGTGAATGGACTTGGAGTCCTCAGGAGGACAGTCGGTGGACGATAGCCCTTTGTCCTACCTAGGATTGCTTCAGCTCATCTCGGAGTCCACTGGGATGAAGCTCGAACCCGTCTCTAAGCGGGCCAGGTATCCCCTCATGGAGATTCTGGACCGAGGGGATTCCTCTACAGAGGCCTTTCCGGTGGCCATGGCCATAGTGAGCCTGGCCTTGGAGCTCTGGCAGTGCTCCGCTTCCTGCCCTGCGCCTTTGGCCAGGATGGCCAGGAAGTATCCGGTCCCTACCGGTTCCTTGTCCAGTTTTTTGGAACACCACTCGACCGAGGGGTTGGTTACCGACAGCGTTTTCCGGCGTACCGGGAACGCTAGGGACGTGGACAAACCTCCCGACAAGGAGTCCAATAAATTGGACTATGCCGGGTGAAAAGTCTACGCTGCGTCCTCCCTCAGCGTTCGCCAGGCCAGTTCGTCCGTCCTCATGACACATTTCTCTCATGTCCTGTTGGGCTCCCTGGATGAGGTTGTCCCTCATCTTGCCGCAGACCTGCAGACCACGGTTAGGCAGGTGCGGGACCAGGGCAGGGCAGTGGCCAAACAGCAGCTTCAGACTGTTCTGGACATCGGGGACTCATGTGCCAGGTCTGTAGCAGCTGCAGTGGTTATGCATCATCGAGCTTGGCTGAGGATCTCCACCTTCACTTCAGATACCCAGCACAAGTTGATGGATGTCCCCTTCTTGGGGACCGACCTCTTCAGCCCTGGGATGGAAGGTCACCTTCAGAGGATCGAGAAGTCCAATGCTATCTTGGACTCTGTCTCATCCACTCAGAAGGACAAAGGCCGCAAAGCACAGCCGAAGCCCTTTCATCCCTCTGCGCCCGTGGCACGTCCGGCCCAGCAACATCAGGGCTAGCAGGCTCGAGCTTGGCATCCCAAACCCAAGCCGGGGACTTCCTCCAACAGGAAGCAGGGAGGTAATGGTCCAGGAGGTCCCTCGGTCGGTCCCTTCTCCAAGCCTGCCCAGTGATGGGTTGAGGGGTGTCACCCCTAACCCCGTCACCTCACCCCAGGATCCCCCCATGGGGGGACGGCTCCATCACTTCCTTTCCACCTGGTCTGTTATTACCTCAGACAGGTAGGTGTTGGAGGTGGTGGGAAAAGGCCTGCCCTTGGAATTCGAGCAGGCCCCGCCCTTCAGAGCCGTCGCACCTCGGGGGGCATCGGGGTCCGTAGCCTCACTGTCGGCTCGCCGAGCCGACATCACTCTCCTCCTCCAGAAGGAGGTGATCAGGGAGGTGGCGGACCCTCCCTCAGACCCGGGGTTTGTGTCCAGGTACTTCCTGGTTCCAAAATGGATGGGGCTGGCGCCCATTCTCGGCCTACACGATCTAAACAAGTTCCTAAGGTCTTGAACCTTCAGGATGGTCACTCTGGCTCAGATAATACCATCCTTGGAACTCTGCATGTGGTTCTGCTCTCTGACCCAGGGACACGTCTCTTTCACGTCCCTATCCATCCGTCTCATCAGAGATTCCTTCGCTTCGAGCTAAGGGATCCCTTCAAGTTCGAGCCATGCCCTTCGGCCTGTCTCCAACTCCCAGGATCTTCACCAAATGCATAGCAGTGGTGACAGCATTCTTGTAGCGCTGAGGGGTCCAGGTGTACCCTTACCTGGATGATTGGCTGATAGCAGCCCCCTCCAGACAGGAGGTGGAGCGGTCCAGAGATCTGGCCCTCCAGGTTTGCTCTCAAGTCGGCCTTCTCATCAACGAGGCCAAGTCGGAACTCGAGCCGAAGCAGGTGATTCTTTTCATTGGGGCAGAGCTTGACTCTCTTCGAGCCAGAGCATGGCTCCTGGTGGACAGGGCTGAGGTTCTTTCCTCCTTTGCCCAATCATTTCTGGTTGGGCAATCGCACCTGCCCGGGACTTCCTGTGCCTCCTGGGTCTCATGGCGGCCTGCACCAGTGTGGTCCATTGGGCCCGCTGGCACATGCGCCCTCTTCAGTGGGGACTGGCCAGCCAGTGGTCACAACACTGCGATCATTTGGACTAGCTAGTGACGGTGACCCAGGAGATGTGGAACGCTCTCCGGTGGTGGACCGTTCCAGTTCATCTGCAGGAGGACATCCCGTTTGTCCACCCTGAGCTGACGGTCTCTGTCTACCGATGCCTCTCTGATGGGTTGGGGTGCCCATCTGGGGGAACACCGGGTGCACGGCCTCTGGTCCCCGCGGGAGTCCTGATGCCACATCAACCTGCTGGAGCTCCGGCGGTCCACCTAGCTCTCACCGCCTTTGCTCTGTTTCTCGGGGGTCAAGTGGTCTGAGTCCAGACAGACAATACCTCGACCATGTACTATCTAAACCACCACCAGGGCGGGACGCCCTTTTGCTTCTATGCAAGGAAGCTCTCCGCATTTGGTCACTTGTACACAGCCTGGAGGCAGATCTCCTAGCCATTCATGTAGCAGGAGCCTCCAACACACTGGCCGATGCCCTAAGCCGGATAGGGGCTGCATCCCACAAGTGGTCTCTCCTGCCGGAGGTAGTACAAGATCTGTTCTTCCATTGGGGCACACCTCAGGTGGACCTGTTTGCCTCCAGGGAGAACATGAAGCTGAGGCTGTTCCATGCCCACCCCCGCAGGGCTCGCTGCAGGGGATGCCTTCTCGAGGCCGTGGACCCTGGGCCTCTTCTATGCCTTCCCCCCATTTCCCTTGATACACAAGGTGCTTCTCAAAGCAAGGAGGGACAAGGCGCAGGTGATTTTGATAGCCCCAGACTGGCCCCGCCAGTTCTGGTACCCAGATCTCCTCAGCCTCAGCTCCAGGCTCCCGAGGCAGCTTCCAGCTCACCCGGACCTGCTCTCAGTCAATCAGGGGAAGGTGCTCCATCCAGATCTTCAATTCCTGCACCTGATGGCCTGGTTCCTGAGTGGCTAGAGTTCCAGGCCTTGAGTCTTTCCGGCGAGGTCCTCAATGTAGTTGAGGCATCCCGTAAGGAATCGACCAGGAAATGCTATGCCTTCAAATGGAAGAGGTTTTCCATTTGGTGTCAGGGCAAGGGCTTGGACCCATCCTCCTGTTCCTTGGCAAGCATCTTGAACTATTTATGGTTCCTTTCTCGGCAAGGGCTTAGGTCGACGACCCTAAGGGTGCACCTGGCAGCCATCTCTGCTTACCGGGTGTGGGCCGGGGAGCAGTTGGTGGCACAGGAGAAGGTGGTCTGGCACTTTTTCAAAGGCCTTGATCACATTTCCTCTGGTGCGAGAACCTCCACCTCAGTGGGATCTACTGCTGGTACTGGCAAAGCTCATGGGCAAGCCATTTGAACCAATGCACAGGTGTGAACTCTCTCACCTGTTGTGGAAGACCACCTTCTTGGTGGCTATCACATCAGCCAGAAGGATGGGAGCGCCAGGCGCTCTGCATCAGTCTCCTTACCTGGTCTTCCACAGGGACAGGTTGTCCTGCGCCCCACCCAAATTCCTTCCGAAAGTGGTGTCGGAGTTTCACCTTAACCAGGTGTTGACTCTGCCAGTGTTCTACCCCAGTCACACCTTGGAGGCCGAATACAGGCTCCATACTTTGGACCCTAGAAGGGCGCTCACTTATTATGAGGAGCACACGGCTGAATTGGGGAGAGGCTCGCCAGCTGTTTGTCACCTACGTTGAAGCTGCACCTGGCAGACCTGCAGCCAAGCGGACGATAAGCAGGTGGGTCACCTCCTGCACAGAGCTCTGGCATTAGTTGGCGGACATGGAGCCTCCCAGAGGGATAAGGGCTCATTCTACCCACCATACTGCTGCATCGGTGGCTGCTTCCAGGGATGTCCCTATCCAGGAAATCTGCAGGGCTGCTACCTGGAAGTCAGCACACACCTTCATTACCCACTACCACATCGACCTTGAGTAACGCCGGGATGCTGGTTTTGGGGCATCGGTTCTCCAGTCTTTATTTCCCAAGTAAGTATCGGGGTGTGCGCTTGCCTCCCTCCTCCCAGAGAACTGCTAGGAGTCTGCCAATAAGTGTGCATGATCCAACATATCCATGTCCCTAGAAATACAGGTTACTCACCTGTAACAGGATTCTAGGAATGGTATATGTGTTCATCACACGACCAACCGACTCCTCCCTTGCTCGACGCACAACCCGAGCTCCAGCGGCCAGATCTGACGCCATGGGGCAGAGCGAGTTTTGTCACCCGGTGGTGGGAGGAGCCAGCTAGAAGACCTTCCAGCAAGATTTAAAGTGGCAAGGATACCTGCCAATAAGTGTGGATGAACAACATATACCATTCCTAGAACTCCTGCTACAGGTGAGTAACCTGTATTTACGTTCTAACCTTTGTTCCCTCTCCCCAGGTCACACCTAGAACCGAGCCTTGGCTTAGTGTGCTTT
Organism: Neoceratodus forsteri; assembly: GCA_016271365.2. Classification (NCBI taxonomy): domain Eukaryota; kingdom Metazoa; phylum Chordata; order Ceratodontiformes; family Ceratodontidae; genus Neoceratodus; species Neoceratodus forsteri. Next base: position 54,752,808 of record CM028133.1, on the reverse strand, counting down.
TCCCAGTTACCAAAGTTTGGATAAATCAATTAATAAATAAAATACAGATAGTAGACCAGAATACCCTAGACACAAATAGCTGAGGATACACTCCACCATTTCCCAGCAGAATAATAATTTAATAGGATCAACTATTTCCATCGCAAATCTTGGTTCCAGAAAACAAAGAAATGAAAGAAGGGATGCATAGGGAGAGGCATCACCAGTAGAAAACAGCAACTTCTTATCCCTCTGTACAGACAGTTGGTGAGACCCCATCTGGAGTACCGCGTGCAGTTCTGGAGACCCTGTCTCTGCAAAGACATAGACAAGATGGAGACTGTCCAGAGGAGGGCAACCAAAATGGTGCAGGGTCTGCACCAGAAGACATTCGAAGAGAAAGTAAAGGAGCTATATATATATACCTCTAGGAAAGGGGGGACATGATAGAAACTTTCAGAGATAATGAAGAAGTATTTTTCATGGAGAAGGTTGTGGATGCATGGAACAGTTTTCCTAAAGAGATCATGGGGTCAAGAATAGTGGGAAATTTAAGAATGCATTGGACAAACATAAGGCAATTCTAGTTGGGTGGGTGGGTAGGAGGAAGTAAACTGTCAGTTAATAAGGATCTGCAGCTTATCCATTAGGTAAGGAAATGGGCAGACTAGTGGGCCAAGTGGCCCTTATCTGCCATCAGATTCTATGTTTCTATGTTTATTTTTAAGCCTGCCAAGTGAGCTGCCTGTTGGAAATGTGATGCAGTCAGTGTTCTGAAGTGCTGATTGAGCCCTTTCTGTGATGTCATTACATCTGTGAGGTAATAACTGGGTGGTTATGGTAACCAAATGAAGATTCTACCAAACAGAACTGGGAGCCTTTGCTTTTCTCAGTTCTCTTGTGTTATTTACCCATATAGCTTGAAGCAGATCAGTACTGTGCTGTACTCTTGTTTTTAAATATTAGACTTTGGGTAACTAAAAAAAACATACAAACATGGGAAGCAGATTTAGCTGTATAGCAAACACAGAACCAGAAGAAGGCTACTGCTGTTGCAGCAGAAAGAAGTTATTTCGAAAATCAGCTCCTACAGAATTAACAGTGACTGAAAAGCTGGTAGCAGGCCAGGAAAAGAACTACGAGAAGGATTCAAACCGATATCCCACAAAAAAGACATCTAGAATGCTCAGGTATGTCAAAGTGACACACGTGTATTCTAAAGGTAGCAGCACTTTCTGCCAATGATTGAGTCCTCAGAATCACATTTTACAAGGCACAAGTAACATCATATCTGACATACTGAGGGTAACTATTGTCACAGCACTATAAAAAGAATATTGTGGTAATTAGTAGCATCCAGCAGAGAAAACACAATTAACAAGGGAATGGAGAGGTTCAGTTTTGGGGAATGGTAAGATAAATTTGAAATGATGGTGTTAGTGGAGATCTAGATGACAGTGTAGAATACTGGGTACCCCTAGAAAGCTTGCTGTAAAAGCATCCTGAATGCAGTGCTGCTTTGATCACGTACCATACTTGCTTGTCAGTTTATTTAAGTTTTTTTGGGGGGGGGGTTATTCATCCCTCTCACCGCCTTGCCTTTTTTTTTTTTTGCAGGGTGATGTGGGGGCAAACCCCAACCCAAATTAACTAATGAAAAGTAAAGGAACAGACAACTACTAAACAGCATAAGTTGAGCATAACAGCACAGGTCCTACGTGTTCCCGATATTCTACACACTCACCAACATCTACAGATCCTAAACCAACAGCACTACATAGGGTTAACCAGTATGGTCATGTTGGTGTTTTTTTATTTATTTGAATTTGGAGATTTTACTCCTTCCCTCAACCCCTGTATTAATCCAAAAAAATATTGGGGTGCAGCCCCCCCCCCCGACTGAAACAGATTGACAAAAAATCCTTACAACCATACCAACTAAGTAGTATGGCTTGCATAGCATATCATACCGTTATGCTATGTTACGTTATGCTAGTTTTACTTTGGTAGTAGCCTGGCACTTACGCTAATCACAGAAGTAATAATAGTGTTAGTAGTTCTATGTCTGACACTAATAGCCGCTGCTAACGTATGATAGCTTCACTAACACCAAAGTGATTCTCTCTGAAAAAGACTGAGTGTGGATGTGACTTCTGTGTTTAAAATTTCGAAAGGATTAAATAAAGTGGCCAAAAGGTAAATTAATCCTCATAGCAGGAATCCCTTGAGTCATATTTTTCAGAAAACTGCACACCTGCATCAGAAAACTTGAGCAAGAGGTGGTTTACTTTTATAACAAAGCATAGCATTTGCAGAAATTTGGGAAAATGTCACCCACGCGGAGAAAATGCTGAAGGCATACAGGATAATGGATGGGCTTATAAAGTTTACCACGTTATAAACCCGTCCAGCTGTTGCCAGACCGACCTTGTAAACCTCGAGAGCAAAGCTCGGGAGATTTACCATAGGCATGCTGACCGCGAGAGGGGGTTTCAGTGTGGTAAACTTCATAACCCCAGCCACTATCTTTTATAGTGTATGGGGTCGCAACAGTAATACTTTCAGGACAGAGCGGGAAAAGCTCTTACTTGTGCCTGTGGGCTTTGGTCGAAGAGTTTAACCCGATCGCTGTGGCACGACCAACATTCAGGTGCTAGAATTCAGCACACCTGACTGGATTCGATCCTGTAATCTAACTGATCTGCTGAAGGCAAAGAAAGGTTTATAGCGTTGACATCGGATCGGTGAGGTTACTAGATTGTTAGACAGCAGCATGCCATACATAATAAGGCTCCCGTACATTATAGCATTCTAATCCTAGGAGTTCCTTACTTACCGTTACACTCAAAGCATCATCTCCTCAGAAACAGATGCCCTGGAGACGGAACCCAGTTCTAATTGTCAGAACTAATCCTAGGAGTTCCTCACTTCACCGTTACACTCAAAACATCATCTCCTCAGAAACAGATGCCCTGAGACGGAACCCAGTTCTAATTGTCAGAACTAATCCTAGGAGTTGCTCACTTATCGGTTACACTCAAAGCATCATCTCCTCAGAAACAGATGCCCTGGAGACAGAACCCAGTTCTAATTGTCAGAACTAATCCTAGGAGTTCTTCACTTACCAGTTACACTCAAAGCTTCATCTCCTCAGAGACAGATGCCCTGGAGACAGAACCCAGTTCTAATTGTCAGAACTAAAAATTTAGAATTCACTGATGCAGTGTCAAGATTTTTCTGGTTGAGGACTACCATTCTTTCCCAAGATACCCAAACCAAACTACAGATTTCTCTATTGAGGATAATTCACTTTCTGGTAACAAAACAGAGGCATACATGAAACAAGCACTTGTCAATGCCAGATCTTCGCCGCTGTTATTGCTGATGTTCCAGTCTAAGTGCAGATCCCATGCCGGAAGACTAATATGGGTTGGGCTTGGAGACAGGGCAGTTACAGCAGAGCATCAACAGATATCAGTGGATGTTTTTCTTTTTTACAGTGGTTATTTAACAAGTACGAGGGAGGGTTTTCTTTGTTTCAGGTGGAGAGGGATTGGGTACTCCAGTGTCAGTGTTACAGGTGGCCCCCAGAAGCTGTGAGGTTTTAGATGTTCTGTGGTGCATTTTAAGGCTTACATGGAAGGTAAAGCTAAGTTCTGTTAGATCTCCCCCCACTGCTGACTCCAAGGAAAAATATAATTCTATGACTGTCCTCACATACCTAGAGACTGCAGTTGGGCCTGGCTGAGAACAGAACCATTTCCATGGTTTTATCAGGATCTGTTTTTTTTTTTAACAGAGAATATGGGAGTCCTCCCAAGAAAATGTTTAAATGTTGTGTTCAGATTTACACGTTGTTGCACTTTGAATGGTAAACTAAACTCCAGTTTTATAGGCAACCATTACTTCAAAATCAATGCCAGCCACTGTTTGTTTAAGCAATATTTATCTATTTATTTATTTAGTACTAGGATTACAAATACCTTTGAGCCACTGGTTCATTTATAAAGGTTCCACATCAGCATGAGAAGTATAAATATACATCAGGCTCAAATAAAAGAGAAATCCATACTGTTAATAACTGATCATCATAAAACACCAACAGCAGCAATTACACAAAGGTGGTTCAGGTTGCATGTAATGGGTACAGAAAACATCGAGAAATTGGCATCCTGTGTAAAACAGTAGGAACACTAGGTCCAAGTAATATACAATCATTTGGAGCAGGTAGCATAGTCCTAAACTACAGGGAGAACATAATCAAGAGCTGTACAACAAGGTGGGAGAGGGAGCAGAATAGCGAGGGTTTGATGAACACTGTGAAAGGTATGCAGTGTAGAGGGAGAACAAGGAGGAAATGCTGCCAAGATTATGATATTGTCATGAAGTCCTAAGCAGCAGAAGTGCCGTGGCAAGGAGGGGAGTAGGGGAGAGGACCAAGGGTAACGCAGTGAGGGTAAGCGGGTGGTATGTCACGGGGGGTGTATGGGGGGAGAAGTGGGAGGGAGGAAGGGTGTGGAGGACTGTGGCAAATGGAGGAGGGTAGTCAGGGAAATGAAAGTGTTTGGGCCAAGGATGCGCAGGGAGGGTAAGCAGAGGGAGGGAGGGGTGAGAGGAGAGGAGAGGGAAAGGAGTGGAGGACTAAGTGATTAGAGGAGGGAGGAGGAGGAAAGAGGTGGGCAGAAGGAGGAGAGCTATACAATGGGCAGCAGGAGCCTGAGGAGAGAGCCGGTGCCCTGTAGGCCTAGGGATGCAGTCACACTTGTTGATATTAGTAAGGTGCTGACATAGTTTATGCTCATATGGGCCAAGTTTATTCTCATCTGCGACTACAGTAGGGAAGCCAATGATTAGTGCTGGGGCCCTGCTAAAGAAGGCATGCTGAGCCTGGGAGGTACTGTAGAATGGAACAAGATGCTTGAGTTTGAGTATATTACATGTAAAAGTGTGCATTAGAGGTGGGTTGCATGAAGGCATGTAACCTCCCCCACAAATAGGGTTCTTGAAAAGTCTTCCTTGAGCTTGTCTAAATGCTCACTGCCAGGCTCGTGTCCTGCGTTTTGCAGTTTAAATGTGATTGCCAGAGAGTGCCTATATCGCCTCTGTGTACTGTCTGTCTAAGAGCTGCCTGGATTGCAGTCATAATTAATCTAAAAGGGAGCTGTGTTAGAAGACGTGCTTGTTTGCTGATCATTTGTTAGAGTAATAATAATATTGCAGTTTGTTCTAACCTGCCTTCTTTGCAGCGTGGGCAGTTCTGTTTGTTTCCATCATCTTGGTCCTAGACTGCTGAAATGGGCCAGTCAGTACATTTACTCTAAAATGGAGTCTGCCTACAGGGGCTTAGTGGGGTCAAAACTTGTAGGAATTGTAGTTTGGGGCTTTTTGTGCCTAAAATAACCTGGAGGGGAGCCCTTGTTGTGACTGACAGATAGATCAGCCAACCGAACCTTTTGGATCTTGGGGAAGTCCCAAACTGTGTGCAGCTTGTTAGATCTAAGTTGGGAAGTGAAGAAGTAACAGCACAAGGTAGTTTGAGCAGCAATCCATAGTGGATTTCCACAGGAGAACTGTGGAAAGGCCTGAGTTTTGGTCTGCCTGCCTGCTGTCCCTGAGAGGAACTTGTGCCTTTTTCGACTAAATTTGAACTTGGAGAGCGAAGTAAGCCACTGAATTGTGACCGGCTCCTACCTGAAGAATACAGAAGATTTGCTGAATGCGATTGGCCTGTCTGGACTTCTAGCCACCTTTGAACTCCCAGATTGTGCAGAGACTCTATAATTGTGATCGGAGAGCCTTTGGCCTGGTACAATGGAATTTCCTTACATGTGAATGTGTTGTTTGCTTATGGTGGGTTGTGATTTGGTTCCTCACTGTGGCTTGAATTGTATTCTGCTTGCTAGAAGCTGCATTAGAATTTCCTTAGGTGTAAATGTGCTGTGTGCTGCTAGTGGGTCACAATTTGGTTCCCCACTGTGGTTTGAACAGTACTCTGCTTGCTGGAAGGCGAATCCAGACCCACGGACGTAATCCAAAATCATCTCCATTGGGCCTGGGCCTTGCCACACTGGCCCAGCCCGACTACCCGCTGCTCAGAGAATGCCATCGATGAGAGACCTGCCTGGGGATCAGCCCGCTTCTCAACATTTGAACAGGAACGACGCCTCAGTGGTTCGTGTGGGCCCAGCTTCTCCGGGCACTCCAGCTCAACAACCTGCAGTCTCGGTTTCATTCTGCCTGTGTCCAGTTTTGGGTATTGTGAGTATACATCAGGGTAGCTCCCTGCAACTACAGCTAAATTAAGGAGGCAGTATAGCACAGAGGTTTAAGGCTCTGAGCTGCAATCTGGTGATTTCCAGCAGGCCAGTCCTGGGTTTGAATTTCACAGCTTTCACTTGCATACTGTGTGACTCTGAGCAAGTCACTTCACTTCCCTGTGCTCCCAGGTTGCACCTGCAAAAAAGCTTTCAGTTTAGTGTGTGCTACTCCTAGTTAAACAACTAAAAAAAAAAATATCTAAAGTGTTGTTATCTGATTGTCTTTTTGCTTTTTCATTCACAAACTGAGCCCCCATCCCCAGCTCCGGATTACAAGTAGTGTGCATTGTGCATGTTGCTTTCTTCCATCACAGGGCCCCAGCCAGTTGCAATGTTCCTGGCTAACCCACAATTTTCCTACCTTGATACCCAGAGTGTGTGACTGTGTGGGAGCTTAAAGTGCATGCATAACTGTTTGATTAATATAGCCTTTAAGCCAGTCAACCTGATTAGGCCCCTTCCTTGTTCAAGTGACCTGAATAAATCAGATCTGACTTTTTTTTGCTGCATTTAACCTGATTGTGGTTCCTATTTGTGCCAAGGGTACTGTACTGTTGTTATTTACTGTGCATAACCTTGTTTTACAGGGGGTCCCCGGGGTCGAGCCAGAGGAACCAGCCCTGGTGGTTAGTGCAAACAGTGTGGTACTTATAAAGTGTACAAGGAGTACTTTGAAAGTGATTATCATATATTGCTCAGGCCACTAGAATAGAAGGGGGGTGGGGTTACAGTGTCCCAGAAGGCTGTGCCCAGGTTAGTTTGACCACTACCACCCCTGACCTCCAGGTGGAGGCACCATTTCGGAACTCGGGCCCCTTAACCAGCTACTAGCCGTGCAGGCAGGGGTAGTAGCCTTGGGATAGTGCCACCTAGGGGTTACACATGCATTACACAAGGGGTGTGGTGAAGGCAGGTTTTCTTTGCCAGAGGCAGGCCTGATAGGCTAATCTGCCATGAAGAATGAGCCAGTTAGATTGTTTGTATAGATCACAGATATGCTTACGCGTACCTTTTCCTGTGACAAGTCTGCAGCACTTAAGAGAGGTCCTGATTCTTTTTAGGGTTGTGTCTGAAGCAGCCCCATAAAAGACTAGCCCATAATCAAGATGGATAGGGTATAGCTAGTTACAGCAGTGTGCATATCAGGCAGTGGCAGTGGTGGTAATGACCCCCCACCAGGCTTCTCACCTGGGGGGTTACATTGCACATGGCCCACAACCAGGGTGTGTGTGTGGGCAGGAGTTGGGCCACCACGTCACTGTCGAATGGTGGCCCAGGTGCTCCTGCAATGGCTGGCTGAGGAGGAGGGGGAGCTGGCCTAGGCATCTGGGGAGGGACTGCGGGGGGAAGGGGCTGGTGGTACTTAAGGGCAGCTCTCCCTCTTCTGATCCTACTCAACCTTCCTGGACATCTGAGTATTTTTCAGTGGATTATTTTCTGTGAGCGCACTCCAGTTGAACACGTGATTTTGGTGCTGGGACCCGACGGCTGTTTGTGTGAGTAACTTGTTAAGTTTTCTGCTGGTTATTTCTGTGTGAGCCCCAAGTTAAATGCCTGCTGCACTTGATCCGATAATACTATAGTGCTGCCACCCGCCATTTTCCGCCACCCAGTTGGTAGCCTCGTATCTAGACAACTCTTCCACTCCTGTTTGGTGGATTAGGTAAGAGGAGCTCTGTAAATGGTGCACATGGGGTAGATTTGGCAAGAAAGAAAAAGGGATGTGTTAGGGGAACAGAGCTGTGTTTGTTGGGGCAGGCAGTGGCTAGGCCTGGCCACACAGTAGGCCAGGCCAGGCTCCATATCTCTGCACTTCTAGGAATTCTGCATGGTGCTATGATAGTACACCCAACGTTACTCCTTTCTCCTCAAAGGTTTACTGATGTTCACTGAATATTAGAGGTGATTCTGGACACACAAACTGTTAAATCATTGGATCAAGTTGATAGAAACATTCCTTATCACTAACTATATGGGGCCCACTAGCTGTTGACATAATATGGTAAAGATAAGAAAGCGCTACGCTTTCTGGCTCTTTGCTATGATTTTCGAGACCAGTGCCATGAATTGAATGGTGAGTGTGAGAGGTATGCCCATACCTCTCAACTGTCCCTGATTTTGGCACAGAATTTTCCACTGTCCTTGTAAAATTAGTGTTTTTTGACTAAACGGAATTGTAAGTACAACATAATGTCAACATTAAAGTTACAGACTTCATCAGAAAATGCATCTTACACTAATCCCCTTATTCTATCAACTTTCTGAATTATTAAGATGTGTCCCTGATTTTGGGTCTTTGTCTCTGAATTTTTTTAAGCCTTGTCCCTGATTTATGAGGCAAGAGGTTGAGACGTGTGGGTATGCCAGGCCCTCCGTGCCTTAAATGTTTAAGTAGAGTATGAAATGGTGGGACGCAGAACTGCAGTGCAGTGGTTTGGGGCTCTGCCGGGGAGACTGGGGTTTTAGATCTCACAGATCTCATTGGCATTACAGTGTGATCCTGAGCAAGTAACTTAAATTTAGTTTTTGGGAAAGGTGTTTAGGATCAAAATGCTGTTCTCCCTGTGGGGAAGTGGTTTTGGTGTTTTGTTTAAAACTGCATGTGTAGTCATTGGAACAGGAGATACGGGGCTTTGAGGCCTGCAGATTGATTTCTTTTGGCATTTCTCTTGGGCCTGGCCATAAGGTAGGCCTCATTAGGCCCATTCCGGCGGGCCCAGCCAGCCGGGTCTACGCTGCACCTCATACTTGCCCATAATTATATGGAGGATTATTTAGGCACCTGTTTTTTACAAAGTATTAAAATGTAATGCTTATGCAAGGTTTTTGGGTGCATTGGTTTAGAGTCTAACAAAATTTGGAGGCCCTTGCCTAAGGCATCCCCTGGGCCCTGCCATGAGGTATGCCCAAACTGGGCCTCATTGGGCCTGGGCTAGTGGGTCCAGTCACCAGGGCCTGTGCCTCAGGCCACAACATACGACTGTCTTTCTTTGGGGTTTTCTAAGGATGGAGGGTTATTCTGGTTCTGCTGCGCCTATCAAACAGAATGAATTTACATGGAATCATGTAATATATGGTGTCTGAGTTTAGGGGGATAATTAATAATGAATGTTTCTACAATGCTTTTCGCTCTGGGGGGCAGGGATTGTTTAGAGCACAGAGATTAGCCCAGGTTTTTGCAACAAATAATGTAAAACTTAATTTGATCCAGAGTCAAGTAATTCACAGCACTAATAAGGATATCTCTGGCCAGGAGCAGGTTTCAAACACTAGCCAGAGGTAATGTACTGGAAGATGGACAGTAATGAAGAGCACCCCCCCCCACAGTTTTCTTGTTGACCTAAAGGAAGGGAGGTGTCCGGCCGGCGTAGCTCAGCCCCCTCCCCCATTGCACAAGCCCTCAGTTAATAAGCTGCAGTTAATTGGCACACCCCGGCGACTAGAACGGGGTAGTAAATGCAATCTGCCTGCAAAGATAACGGTTTGTTTATTGTTTATAAAATGACAAGAAAAAATCTAGAAATCTCATTGGCCAAGACAGATTAGCTGACCGTACATTAATTCTCTGTATACACATAGTCATCCTGGTCCTAAACCACATTACAGAATAAGCAGATCAGTCCTCCTACAACCAGAACTATCTTCCATCAGTCTCCCTTCAACCAGAACTGATCTTCCGCCACAAACATGGCCACTACCTTTACACTGTAGAAACCTTCAACTGGGCACTAAAATTAAAATGATCTTAAATATAAAATAAAATAAATTAAATGTTGTTTATCAGATCGTCACACTCACCTTACACACATAAACAAATCAGAAACATTAAGTACTGTTTATAGTTTTCATTAAAACTGTTTGTTTGCTAACAGTGAAAAATCCCCCTTCTATCTTTACCTGCTCATCAGGGAAATCTCTTCTACTTTCCCTGACAACTGAGATAATTGAGTCTCTGGCTCTAAAACAGGCCTTTGTTGTCTGTGTGTACAGTATGTTAGAGGAACATTGTGCTAGTAGAAGTGAGCAGAATTTTGAATCCCTGTATTCCATGGTAAATATTCCATGATAAACATTCTATTTCTTGAATGTGGGGAAACACAGAGGGAAAAAAACAGAATGAAGAAAGTAAGCAATAACACTATATAAACAAAGAGAAAAGGTGGTAAATGACTCACCCTGCTGTTTATCTTTTAGGACAGAGAGAGCAGTTCATGATACTGTCAATGAGTGTGGCAGTTTTGAACCATGCTCATGCTTCAGCACTTGAGGAACTGAGAAGCCTCTGTTATAGCTTCCTTTTAGTTTTGTCTACAGAGTGAGGAGAATGAATAAAACAAGCATTTGTCAATGCTGAAGGTTGATTAGTTGGACCGTTGAATTCGCTCACTGCCCTCTGTCACTCGCTTGTTCTGTTTCTCCCGTGCTGCAGGCTGCTGTTTTGTACTGGGCTCCTGCCTGCATTGACACCCATTTCTGTCCACAAAGAAATCTGTAGTGGTCCGACAGAGGACCATTGAGGTGGATTACTCCCGTGTCACTCACTCATTCTGTTTCTCCTGGCTGCAGGCTGGCCTTTGTACTGGGCTCCTACCTATGTTGGTGGCTTTTTCTGGCCACAAAGAAATCTGCAGTAGTCCTGACACAGGTCCACTGAGGTTGTCCAGTCGCCCTCTGTCACTTGCTTGTTCTGTTTTTCGGCTCCTGCCCGTTTGCCGCTTTTTCTGCCCACAAAGAAATCTGCATCAGTCACAATAGTGCTCGTTGAGCTCATTCACTCCCCTCTCTCACTTGCTCATTCCATTTCTACCACCGCTGCAGGCTGCCCATTTGTACTGGGCCCTGGGTGCATTGCTGCCTTTTTCTGCCCACAAAGAAATCTGCAGCAGTCCCAACATAGCTTTGTTGAGCTCACTGACTCCCCTTCCCTCAGTGGCTCGTTCTGTGACTCCCGCTGCTGCAGGCTGCCCTTTTGTACTGGGCTTCTTCCTGCATTGGCGACTTTTTCTGCCCACAAATAAATCTGCAGCAGTCATGACACAGCGCCGTTGAGCTCACTCACTCCCACTTTCTCAGTTACTCATTCCGTTTCTGCTTGTGCTGCTGGCTAGCCTTTTGTACTGGGCTCCTGCCTCTTTTGATGCCTTTTTCTGCCTACAAAGAAATTTTCAGCAGTCCTGGCAGAGCTCCATTGAGCTCTCTCACTCCCCCTCTCTCACTTGTTCATTCCATTTCTGCCAGCGCTGCAGGCTGCCCTTTTGTACTGGGCTCCTGCCTTCGTTTGCACCTTTTTCTGCCCAGAAAGAAATCCACATGTAACCCCCCCTACAAATGGGGGTTCCCAAAAAGTCTGCCTAAATGCTCACTGCCAGGCTGGTGCCCTGCATTTTGGCAGTTTCAATGTGATTACCAGAGCCTGTATAGCCTCTGTGTACTGTCTCTTTAAGAGCTGCCTGATTGCGGCTTAAGTAATCTGAGAGGGAGCTCTGTTGAAAGATGTAACTATTTACTGAAAATCATTTAGAGTGATAATAATAGTGTAGTTTGTCTAACTTACTTTCTTTGTAGAAAGCACTGTTTTGTTTGTCTCCACTACCTTGGTCCTGGACTGCAAATGGGATCAAAAAGTATTGGTGGGACTTAAAATGTAGCCGGACTGTAGGAGCTGTCTGAATTCAAAATCTGTAGAAACTTTAGTTTGGAGCTTTTTTTGCACCTTTTTTGCAACTGAAGGAGGAGTTTTTGCTTTGACTGACAGCCAAATCGACCAACCACATCTTTTGGATCTTGAGGAAGTCCCAGGCTGCTTGTAGTTTTCAGTTAGTTCTGAGCTGGGAAGTGAAATGAGAGGAGCTGAGTGATTCTGAGCAGCAATCCTGAGTGGATTCGCATGGGAGAAGAATGAAAAGGCTGAGTTTTTGGCTTACATGTCTGCCTGCTGCTCCTGAGAGGCGATAAGAGAATTGTTGTGGACTAAATCCAAGCTTGTGTGACTAAAGTAAGCTACTGAAGTGGGCCAGGCTCAACCTGAAGAAATTCAAAGATTTTACTGAATACAATCAGCTTGTCAGGAGTTCCAACCACCCCTGAGCTCCTGGTGTGTGCAGAGACTTTGCAATTGTGACTGGGGAGCGCTTTGCCTGGTACAGTAGAATTCCCATATATGTAAATGTGCTATGAGCTGCTAGTGGGTTATGAGTTAGTGGACAAAGAACCTCTGTGCTCAAACACTGAGGCAAGGGTTACCCCAAAGGGCATTTGGCTGGGAAGCCAAGTTTCAAGAAAATACAAAATCACACATGCCTCCACAATGCAAAGCATCATGGGCTGCATATGCAAATCACCACAGAATGTTATGCTGGTCCAACTTTAAGCAGAATTGTATGGTGCCGAAAGGCCTCTCACACAGTTTGCAAAGGGTGCTAACGAAACATGTGTCTATGTCTTCTGTAGCAGTACCGCCACCTTCCAATCCCCATCACTGTATCCTTATTAACTGGTGTGCAGTGGCACCCTGTCCCTATACTCTGATCCCCGTCCCCATCACTGTATCTTTATTCCCAGGTGTGTAACGGCACCCCGTCCCTATACTCTGATCCTCGTCCCCATCACTGTATCCTTATTCCCAGGTGTGTAATGGTACCCTGTCCCTATACTCTGACCCCCGTCCCCATCACTGGATCCTTATTCCCAGGTGTGTAGTGGCACCCTGTCCCTATACTCTGATCCCTGTCCCCATCACTGTATCCTTATTCCCAGGTGTGTAATGGCACCCTGTCCCTATACTCTGATCCCCGTCCCCATCACTGTATCCTTATTCCCAGGTGTGTAATGGCACCCTGTCCCTATACTCTGATCCCCGTCCCCATCACTGTATCCTTATTCCCAGGTGTGTAATGGCACCCTGTCCCTATACTCTGATCCCCGTCCCCATCACTGTATCCTTATTAACAGGTGTGTAATGGCACCCTGTCCCTATACTCTGATCCCTGTCCCCATCACTGTATCCTTATTCCCAGGTGTGTAATGGCACCCTGTCCCTGTACTCTGATCCCCGTCCCCATCACTGTATCCTTATTCCCAGGAGTGTAATGGCACCCTGTCCCTATACTCTGATCCCAGTCCCCATCACTGTATCCTAATTCCCAGGTGTGTAACGGCACCCTGTCCCTATACTCTGATCCCTGTCCCCATCACTGTATCCTTATTCCCAGGTATGTAAAGGCACCCTGTCCCTATACTCTGATCCCTGTCCCCATCACTGTATCCTTATTCCCAGGTGTGTAATGGCACCCTGTCCAAATACTCTGTTTCCCGTCCCCATCACTGTATCCTTATTCCCAGGTGTGTAATGGCACCCAGTCCCTTTACTCTGATCCCCGTCCCCATCACTGTATCCTTATTCCCAGGTGTGCAGTGGCACCCTGTCCCTATACTCTGATCCCCGTCCCCATCACTGTATCCTTATTCCCAGGTGTGCAGTGGCACCCTGTCCATATACTCTGAGCCCCGTCGCAATCACTGTATCCTTATTCCCAGGTGTGCAGTGGCACCCTGTCCCTATACTCTGATCCCCATCCCCATCACTGTATCCTTATTAACAGGTGTGCAGTGGCACCCTGTCTTATACTCTGATCCCCGTCCCCATCACTGTATCCTTATTCCCAGGTGTGCAATGGCACCCTGTCCCTATACTCTGATCCCCGTCCCCATCACTGTATCCTTATTCCCAGGTGTGTAATGGCACCCTGTCCCTATACTCTGATCCCGTCCCCATCACTGTATCCTTATTCCCAGGAGTGTAATGGCACCCTGTCCCTATACTCGGATCCCAGTCCCCATCACTGTATCCTAATTCCCAGGTGTGTAACGGCACCCTGTCCCTATACTCTGATCCCTGTCCCCATCACTGTATCCTTATTCCCAGGTGTGTAATGGCACCCTGTCCCAATACTCTGTTTCCCGTCCCCATCACTGTATCCTTATTCCCAGGTGTGTAATGGCACCCAGTCCCTTTACTCTGATCCCCGTCCCCATCACTGTATCCTTATTCCCAGGTGTGCAGTGGCACCCTGTCCCTATACTCTGATCCCCGTCCCCATCACTGTATCCTTATTCCCAGGTGTGCAGTGGCACCTGTCCATATACTCTGAGCCCCATCCACATCCACTGTATCCTTATTCCCAGGTGTGCAGTGGCACCTGTCCCCTATACTCTGATCCCGCCCCATCACTGTATCCTTATTAACAGGTGTGCAGTGGCACCCTGTCTTATACTCTGATCCCCGTCCCCATCACTGTATCCTTATTCCCAGGTGTGCAGTGGCACCCTCTCCCTATACTCTGATCCCCGTCCCCATCACTGTATCCTTATTCCCAGGTGTGCAGTGGCACCCTCTCCCTATACTCTGATCCCCGTCCCCATCACTGTGTCCTTATTCCCAGGTGTGTAATGGCACCCTGTCCCTATACTCTGATCCCCGTCCACATCACTGTATCCTATTCCCAGGTGTGTAATGGCACCCTGTCCCTATACTCTGATCCCCGTCCCCATCACTGTATCCTTATTCCCAGGTGTGTAATGGCACCCTGTCCCTATACTCTGATCCCCGTCCCCATCACTGTATCCTTATTCCCAGGTGTGTAACGGCACCCTGTCCCTGTACTCTGATCCCCGTCCCATCACTGTATCCTTATTCCCAGGTGTGTAATGGCACCCTGTCCCTATACTCTGATCCCCGTCCCCATCACTGTATCCTTATTCCCAGGTGTGTAGTGGCACCCTGTCCCTATACTCTGATCCCCGTCCCCATCACTGTATCCTTATTCCCAGGTGTGTAATGGCACCCTGTCCCTATACTCTGATCCCCGTCCCCATCACTGTATCCTTATTCCCAGGTGTGCAGTGGCACCCTGTCCCTATACTCTGATCCCCGTCCCCATCACTGTATCCTTATTCCCAGGTGTGTAATGGCACCCTGTCCCTATACTCTGATCCCCTCCCCATCACTGTGTCCTTATTCCCAGGAGTGTAATGGCATCCTGTCCTATACTGTGATCCCGTCCCCATCACTGTATCCTTATTCCCAGGTGTGTAATGGCACCCTGTCTTATACTCTGATCCCCGTCCCCATCACTGTATCCTTATTCCCAGGTGTGTAATGGCACCCTGTCCCTATACTCTGATCCCCGTCCCCATCACTGTGTCCTTATTCCCAGGTGTGTAATGGCACCCTGTCCCTATACTCTGATCCCGTCCCCATCACTGTATCCTTATTCCCAGGTGTGCAGTGGCACCCTATCCCATACTCTGATCCCGCCCCCATCACTGTATCTTTATTCCCAGGTGTGCAGTGGCACCCTGTCCCTATACTCTGTCCCCGTCCCCATCACTGTATCCTTATTCCCAGGTGTGCAGTGCACCCTGTCCATATACTCTGAGCCCCGCTATCACTGTATCCTTATTCCCAGGTGCAGTGGCACCCTGTCCCTATACTCTGAGCCCCGTCCTATCACTGTATCCTTATTCCCAGGTGTGTAATGGCACCGTCTCCTATACTCTGATCCCCGCCCCATCACTGTATCCTCTATTAACAGGTGTGCAGTGGCACCCTGTCTTATACTCTGATCCCCGTCCCATCACTGTATCCTTATTAACAGGTGCAGTGGCACCCTGTCTTATACTCTGATCCCTGTCCCCATCACTGTATCTCTATTCCCAGGTGTGCAATGGCACCCTGTCCCTATACTCTGATCCCTGCCCCATCGCTGTATCCTTATTCCAGGTGTAATGGCACCCTGTCCCTATACTTGATCCCCGCCCACATCACTGTATCCTTATTCCCAGGTGTGTAATGGCACCTGTCCCTATACTCTGATCCCTGCCCACATCACTGTATCCTTATTCCCAGGTGTAATGGCACCCTGTCCTATACTCTGATCCCGTCCACATCACTGTATCCTTATTCCCAGGTGTGTAATGGCACCCTGTCCCTATACTCTGATCCCCGACCCCATCACTGTATCCTTATTCCCAGGTGTGTAATGGCACCCTGTCCCTTTACTCTGAACCCGGTCCCCATCACTGTATCCTTATTCCCAGGTGTGTAACGCACCCTGTCCCTGTACTCTGATCCCCGTCCCCATCACTGTATCCTTATTCCCAGGTGTGTAATGGCACCCTGTCCCTATACTCTGATCCCTGTCCCCATCACTGTATCCTTATTCCCAGGTGTAGTGCACCTGTCCCTATACTCTGATCCCCGTCCCCATCACTGTATCCTTACTCCCAGGTGTGTAATGGCACCTGTCCCTATACTCTGATCCCCGTCCCCATCACTGTATCCTTATTCCCAGTGTGCAGTGGCACCCTGTCCCTATACTCTGATCCCCGTCCCCATCACTGTATCCTTATTCCCAGGTGTGTAATGGCACCCTGTCCCTATACTCTGATCCCCGTCCCCATCACTGTGTCCTTATTCCCAGGAGTGTAATGGCATCCTGTCCCTATACTGTGATCCCCGTCCCCATCACTGTATCCTTATTCCCAGGTGTGTAATGGCACCCTGTCTTATACTCTGATCCCCGTCCCCATCACTGTATCCTTATTCCCAGGTGTGTAATGGTACCCTGTCCCTATACTCTGATCCCCGTCCCCATCACTGTGTCCTTATTCCCAGGTGTGTAATGGCACCCTGTCCCTATACTCTGATCCCCGTCCCCATCACTGTATCCTTATTCTCAGGTGTGTAATGGCACCCTGTCCCTATACTCTGATCCCCGTCCCCATCACTGTGTCCTTATTCCCAGGTGTGTAATGGCACCCTGTCCCTATACTCTGATCCCCGTCCCATCACTGTATCCTTATTCCCAGGTGTGTAATGGCACCCTGTCCCTATACCTGATCCCCGTCCCCATCACTGTATCCTTATTCCCAGGTGTGTACGGTACCCTGTCCATGTACTCTGATCCCCGTCCCATCACTGTATCCTTATTCCCAGGTGTGTAATGGCACCCTGTCCCTGTACTCTGATCCCCGTCCCCATCACTGTATCCTTATTCCCAGGTGTGCAGTGGCACCCTGTCCATATACTCTGATCCCCGTCCCCATCACTGTATCCTTATTCCCAGGTGTGCAGTGGCACCCTGTCTTGTACTCTGATCCCCGTCCCCATCACTGTATCCTTATTCCCAGGTGTGTAATGTGACCCTGTCCCTATACTCTGATCCCGTCCCCATCACTGTATCCTTATTCCCAGGTGTGTAATGGCACCCTGTCCCTATACTCTGATCCCCGTCCCCATCACTGTATCCTTATTCCCAGGTGTGCAGTGGCACCCTGTCCCGATACTCTGATCCCTGTCCCCATCACTATATCCTTATTCCCAGGTGTGTAATGGTACCCTGTCCCTATACTCTGATCCCCGTCCCCATCACTGTATCCTTATTCCCAGGTGTGCAATGGCACCCTGTCCCTATACTCTGTTCCCCGTCCCCATCACTGTATCCTTATTCCCAGTGTGCAGTGGCACGCTGTCCCTATACTCTGAGCCCCGTTGCTATCACTGTATCCTTATTCCCAGGTGTGCAGTGGCACCCTGTCCCTATACTCTGAGCCCCGTCCCCATCACTGTATCCTTATTCCCAGGTGTGTAATGGCACCGCGTCCCTATACTCTGATCCCCGTCCCCATCACTGTATCCTTATTAACAGGTGTGCAGTGGCACCCTGTCTTATACTCTGATCCCCGTCCACAGCACTGTATCTCATTAACAGGTGCAGTGGCACCCTGTCTTATACTCTGATCCCTCCCCATCACTGTATCCTTATTCTCAGGTGTGCAGTGGCACCTGTCTATACTCTGATCCCCGTCCCCATCACTGTATCCTTATTCCAAGGTGTGTAATGGCACCCTGTCCCTATACTCTGATCCCCGCCCCATCACTGTATCCTTATTCCCAGGTGTGTATGGCACCCTGTCCTATACTCTGATCCTCGTCCCCATCACTGTATCCTTATTCCCAGGTGTGTAATGGCACCCTGTCCTATACTCTGAACCCGGTCCCCATCACTGTATCCTTATTCCCAGGTGTGAAACGGCACCCTGTCCCTGTACTCTGATCCCCGTCCCCATCACTGTATCCTTATTCCCAGTGTGTAATGGTACCTGTCCCTATACTTTGATCCCTGTCCCCATCACTGTATCCTTATTCCCAGGTGTAGTGGCACCCTGTCCCTATCTTCTGATCCCCGTCCCCATCACTGTATCCTTATTCCCAGGTGTGTACGGCACCCTGTCCCTATACTCTGATCCCCGTCCCCATCACTGTATCCTTATTCCCAGTGTGTAATGGCACCCTGTCCCTATACTCTGATCCTCAGGTCCCCATTACTGTATCCTTATTCCCAGGTGTGTAATGGCACCCTGTCCCTATACTCTGATCCCCGTCCCCATCACTGTGTCCTTATTCCCAGGTATGTAATTGGCACCCTGTCCCTATACTCTGATCCCCGTCCCCATCACTGTATCCTTATTCCCAGGTGTGTAATGGCACCCTGTCCCTATACTCTGATCCCCGTCCCCATCACTGTATCCTTATTCCCAGGTGTGTACGGCACCCTGTCCATGTACTCTGATCCCCGTCCCCATCACTGTATCCTTATTCCCAGGTGTGTAATGGCACCCTGTCCCTGTACTCTGATCCCCGTCCCCATCACTGTATCCTTATTCCCAGGTGTGCAGTGGCACCCTGTCCATATACTCTGATCCCCGTCCCCATCACTGTATCCTTATTCCCAGGTGTGCTGTGGCACCCTGTCTTGTACTCTGATCCCCGTCCCCATCACTGTATCCTTATTCCCACGTGTGTAATGTCACCCTGTCCCTATACTCTGTTCCCCGTCCCCATCACTATATCCTTATTCCCAGGTGTGTAATGGCACCCTGTCCATGTACTCTGATCCCCGTCCCCATCACTGTATCCTTATTCCCAGGTGTGTAATGGCACCCTGTCCCTGTACTCTGATCCCCGTCCCCATCACTGTATCCTTATTCCCAGGTGTGCAGTGGCACCCTGTCCATATACTCTGATCCCCGTCCCCATCACTGTATCCTTATACCCAGGTGTGTAATGGCACCGCGTCCCTATACTCTGATCCCCGTCCCATCACTGTATCCTTATTAACTGTGTGCAGTGGCACCCTGTCCCGATACTCTGATCCCGTCCCATCACTTATCCTTATTCCCAGGTGTGTAATGGCACCTGTCCCTATACTCTGATCCCCGTCCCCATCACTGTATCCTTATTCCCAGGTGTGCAATAGCACCCTGTCCCTATACTCTGATCCCCGTCCCCATCACTGTATCCTTATTCCCTGGTGTGCAGTGGCACCCTGTCCCTATACTCTGATCCCTGTCCCCATCACTATATCCTTATTCCCAGGTGTGTAATGGCACCCTGTCCCTGTACTCTGATCCCCGTCCCCATCACTGTGTCCTTATTCCCAGGTGTGTAATGGCACCCTGTCCCAATACTCTGATCCTCGTCCCCATCACTGTATCCTTATTCTCAGGTGTGTAAAGGCACCAGTCCCTATACCTGATCCTCGCCCCATCACTGTATCCTTATTCCCAGGTGTGTAGGCACTCTGTCCCTATACTCTGATCCCCGTCATCACTGTATCCTTATTGCCAGGTGTAATGGCACCCTGTCCCTATACTCAGATCCCGTCCCCATCACTGTATCCTTATTCCCAGGTGTGTAATGGCACCTGTCCCTATACTTTATTCCTCATCCTCATCACTGTATCCTTATTCCAAGGTGTAAAGGCACCACGTCCCTATACTCTGATCCCCGCCCATCACTATATCCTTATTCCCAGGTGTGTAGTGGCACCCTATCCCTATACTCTGATCCCCGTCCCCATCACTGTATCCTTATCCCAGGTGTGTAATGGCACCCTGTCCCTATACTCTGATCCCCGTCCCCATCACTGTATCCTTATTCCCAGGTGTGCAGTGGCACCCTGTCCCTATACTCTGATCCCCGTCTCCATCACTGTATCCTTATTCCCAGGTGTGCAGTGGCACCCTGTCTTATACTCTGATCCCCGTCCCCATCACTGTATCCTTATTCCCAGGTGTGTAATGGCACCCTGTCCCTATACTCTGATCCCCGTCCCCATCACTGTATCCTTATTCCCAGGTGTGCAGTGGCACCCTGTCTTATACTCTGATCCCCGTCCCCATCACTGTATCCTTATTCCCATGTGTGCAGTGGCACCCTGTCTTATACTCTGATCCCCGTCCCCATCACTGTATCCTAATTCCCAGGTGTGTAATGGCACCCTGTCCCTATACTCTGATCCCCGTCCCCATCACTGTGTCCTTATTCCCAGGTGTAGTGGCACCCTGTCCCTATACTCTGATCCCCGTCCCATCACTGTATCTCACTCCCAGGTGTGTAATGGCACCTGTCCCTATACTCTGACCCCATCCCCATCACTGTATCCTTATTCCCAGGTGTGTAATGGCACCCTGTCCCTATACTCTGATCCCCGTCCCCATCACTGTATCCTTATTCCCAGGTGTGCAGTGGCACCCTGTCTTATACTCTGATCCCTGTCCCCATCACTGTATCCTTATTCCCAGGTGTGTAATGGCACCCTGTCCCTATACTCTGATCCCCGTCCCCATCACTGTATCCTTATTCCCAGGTGTGTAATGGCACCCTGTCCCTATACTCTGATCCCTCCCCATCACTGTATCCTTATTCCCAGGTATGTAATGGCACCCTGTCCTCATACTCTGATCCCCGTCCCCATCACTGTATCCTTATTCCCAGGTATGTAATGGCACCCTGTCCCTGTACTCTGATCCCCGTCCCCATCACTGTGTCCTTATTCCCAGGTATGTAATGGCACCCTGTCCCTATACTCTGATCCCCGTCCCCATCACTGTGTCCTTATTCCCAGGTGTGCAGCGGCACCCTGTCCCTATACTCTGATCCCCGTCCCCATCACTTTTCCTTATTCCCAGGTGTGTAATGGCACCCTGTCCTTATACTCTGATCCCCGCTCCCATCACTGTTTCCTTATTCCCAGGTGTGTAATGGCACCCTGTCCCATGCTCTGATCCCCGTCCCCATCACTGTTTCCTTATTCTCAGGTGTAATGGCACCCTGTCCCTAAACTCTGATCCCCGTCCCCATCACTGTTTCCTTATTCCCAGGTGTAATGGCACCCTGTCCTAAACTCTGATCCCCGTCCCCATCACTGTTTCCTTATTCCCAGGAGTGTAATGGCACCCTGTCCCTATACTCTGATCCCTCCCCCATCACTGTTTCCTTATTCCAGGTGTGTACTGGCACCCCTGTCCCTATGCTCTGATCCCCGTCCCCATCACTGTTTCCTTATTCCCAGGTGTAATGGCACCCTGTCCCCAAACTCTGATCCTCGTCCCCATCACTGTATCCTTATTCCCAGGTGTGTAATGGCACCCTGTCCCTAAACTCTGATCCCGTCCCATCACTGTTTCCTTATTCCCAGGTGTAATGGCACCCTGTCCCTAAACTCTGATCCCCGTCCCCATCACTGTTTCCTATATTCCCAGGTGTGTAATGCACCCTGTCCCTAAACTCTGATCCCGTCCCCATCACTGTTTCCTTATTCCCAGGTGTGTAATGGCACCTGTCCCTATACTCTGATCCCGTCCCCATCACTGTTTCCTTATTCCCAGGTGTGTACGGCACCTGTCCCTAAACTCTGATCCCCGTCCCCATCACTGTATCCTTATTCCCAGGTGTGTTGGCACCCTGTCCCATACCTGATCCCGCCTCATCACTGTATCCTTATTCCCAGGTGTGTAATGGTACCCTGTCCCTATACTCTGATCCCCGTCCCATCACTGTTTCCTTATTCCCAGATGCAGTGGCACCCTGTCCCTATACTCTGATCCCTGTCCCCATCACTGTATCCTTATTCCAGCGTGTAATGGCACCCTGTCCCTATACTCTGATCCCCGTCCTCATCACTGTGTCCTTATTCCCAGGTGTGTAATGGCTACCCTGTCCCTATACTCTGATCCCCGTCCCCATCACTGTGTCCTTATTCCCAGGTGTGTAACGGCTCCTGTCCCTATACTCTGATCCCGTCCCCATCACTGTGTCCTTATTCCCAGGTGTGACGGCACCCTGTCCCTATACTCTGATCCCCGTCCCCATCACTGTATTCTTTTCCCAGGTGTGTAACTGCACCCTGTCCCTATATTGATCCCCGTCCCCATCACTGTGTCCTTTTTCCCAGGTGTAATGGCACCCTGTCCCTACTCTGATCCCCGTCCCATCACTGTATCCTTATTCCTAGGTGTGTGATGGCACCGTGTCCCTATACTCTGATCCCCGTCCCCATCACTGTATCCTTATTCCCAGGTGTGTGGGCACCCTGTCCCTATACTCTGATCCCCGTCCCCATCACTGTGTGTCCTTTTCCCAGGTGTGTATGGCACCCTGTCCCTATACTCTGATCCCCGTCCCATCACTGTGTCCTTATTCCCAGGTGTGTAGTGGCACCCTGTCCCTATACTCTGATCCCCGTCCCCATCACTGTATCCTTATTCTCAGGTGTGCAGTGGCACCCTCCTCATACTCTGATCCCTGTCCCCATCACTGTATCCTTATTCCCAGGTGTGTAATGGCACCCTGTCTCTATACTCTGTTCCCGTCCCCATCACTGTATCCTCTATTCCCAGGTGTGCAGGCACCTGTCCTTATACTCTGGATCCCCGTCCCCACACTGTATCCTTATTCCCAGGTGTGGTGGTACCCTGTCCCCATACTCTGATCCCCGTCCCCATCACTGTAACCTTATTCCCAGGTGTGTAATGGCACCCTGTCCCTATACTCTGATCCCCGTCCCCATCACTGTAACTTTATTCCCAGGTGTGCAGTGGCACCCTGTCACTATACTCTGATCCCCGTCCCATCACTGTATCCTTATTCCCAGGTGTAATTGCACCCTGTCCCTATACCTGATCAGTCCCCATCACTGTATCCTTATTCACAGGTGTGTAATGGCACCCTGTCCCTATACTCTGATCCTTATCCCCATCACTGTATCCTTATTCCCAGGTGTGTAATGGCACCCTGTCCCTTATACTCTGATCCCCTGTCCCCATCACTGTATCCTTATTCCCAGGTGTGTAATGGCACCCTGTCTCTATACTCTAAGCCCGTCCCCATCACTGTAACCTTATTCCCAGGTGTGTAACTGCACCTGTCCCTATACTCTAATCCCGCCCCCATCTGTGTATCCTTATTAACTGGGTGCAGTGGCACCTGTCCCGATACTCTGATCCTGTCCCTCATCACTATATCCTTATTTCCAGGTGTGTAATGGCACCCTGTCCCTTAATTCCTGATCCCCGTCCCCATCACCGTATCCTTATTCCCAGGTGTGCAATGGCACCCTGTCCTCATACTCTGTTCCCGTCCCCATCACTGTATCCTTATTCTCAGATGTGTAGTGGCACAGCTGTCCCTATACTCTGAGCCCCACAGCGTATCACTGTATCTCTTATTCCCAGGTGTGCTGGCACCTGTCCTCTATACTCTGAGCCCCGTCCCCATCACTGTATCCTTATTCCCCAGGTGTGTAATGGCACCTGTCCCTCATACTCTGATCCCCTGTCCCCATCACTGTATCTTTTACCAGGTGTGCAGTGGCAACCCTGTCTTATACTCTGATCCCGCCCACAGCACTGTAGTCTTATTAACAGGTGTGCAGTGGCACCCCTGTCTTGACTCTGATCCCTGTCCCCATCACTGTATCCTTATTCCCAGGTGTGCAGTGGCACCTGTCTTATACTCTGATCCCCGTCTCCATCACTGTATCCTTATTCCAAGGTGTGTAATGGCACCTGTCCCTA
The DNA here is from genome assembly GCA_016271365.2 of Neoceratodus forsteri. NCBI lineage: Eukaryota > Metazoa > Chordata > Ceratodontiformes > Ceratodontidae > Neoceratodus > Neoceratodus forsteri. The sequence continues at coordinate 54,728,593 of CM028133.1, read as the reverse complement.
TACTCTGATCCCTCCCTCATCACTGTATCCTTATTCCCAGGTGTGTAATGGCACCCTGTCCCTATACTCTGATCCCGTCTCCATCACTGTATCCTTATTCCCAGGTGTGTAATGGCACCCTGTCCCTATACTCTGAACCCGTCCCCATCACTGTATCCTTATTCCCAGGTGTGAAACGGCACCCTGTCCCTGTACTCTGATCCCGTCCCCATCACTGTATCCTTATTCCCAGGTGTGTGTAATGGCACTTGTCCCTATACCTGATCCCGTCCCCATCACTGTATCCTTGTTCCCAGGTGTGTAGTGGCACCCTTGTCCCTATACCTGATCCCCGTCCCCATCACTCGTATCCTTATTCCCAGGTGTGTAACGGCACCTGTCCCTATACTCTGATCCCGCCCCATCACTGTATCCTTATTCCCAGGTAATAGCACCTGTCCCTATACTCTGATCCCTGCCCCCATTACTGTATCCTTATTCCCAGGTGTGTAATGGCACCCTGTCCCTATACTTTGATCCCCGTCCCCATCACTGTGTCCTTATTCCCAGGTATGTAATGGCACCCTGTCCTGTACTTGATCCCCGTCCCATCACTGTATCCTTATTCCTTGTGTAATGGCACCTGTCCATACTCTGTCCTGCTCTCATCACTGTATCCGTTCCGTTATATTTAATCACTGTGGGCACATCAGGGATCTAGGTGGGGGTTCTGTTATATTTATGTAACCCCTGCAAATGGGGGTTCCCAAAAGACTTCCAGGAGCTTGCTTGGAATGCTCCAAGCCTGAATGGTGTTTGATGCTAGTTTATTTATCAGTGAGTGTTTTTAGAACCTCTGGTACTGTCTCTTAAGAGCTGTCTGCTTGCAGACATAATTAGTTTGTATGGGGGACTGTGTGTTTCTTTGATTGAGTACCACTCGAGCTGCTGCCAATTCACTCCATTTTGCAGTCACTAGGAGTGCAAAGGGAACCTATCTGAAAGATGTAACTGTTTGCCAGAAACCATTTAGAGTAATAATGAAATTACAGTTTGTCTAACCTGCTTTCTTTTGCAGTCAGAACTGTGTCTGCCTAGTTCCCATTCTGGTTTTGAACTGCTGAACTGGACCAATTAGTGTGGGTAAGCTAGCTCTAAAATGGTGCCTTGGACGAATCAGAACTTGACTCATAATCTGAGCCAGCCACAAGAGGATTGTATGGGCAGTGACTCTGGGAGATGTAGTTTAGACTTCGCGCCTTTTGGACCAACAGGAGCAGTCTATTGTGAGTGACAGCCAATCCAGTCAAGAACTGGGAGGAACTCAAAGAAAGTGCCCAGTTTTGTCTGTTGGAGTTTCAGTTGAGCTCTGGCAGTGAAGAAGGAAGGAGCCCTGTGCTTTTTCAGTGTGCAGTTTTAGTCGGGAAACGTGTGTAAGGCCCAGAGTTCCGGTCTGCAGCTTGTGTAACTGCTTGTTAGGACTGAATCCGTCATGTGAAGAGAATCAAAGGATATCTGAAGAGTAGAAACCAGGCTCACCCTGTAGAAGACTGGAGAAATTGCTGAATTGCACTCGGTCTGTCAGGAACTGAATCTGCTGTGTGTTCTCCCGGGTATTGTGCAGTAATTGCGATCGGGATAGAGAAGCAGCCTGCCTGGTATAGTACTTTCTGTTTTACCATATAAATGTGTGAAGAGGCTTGTGTACCTCAAGTGAATCTTGCTGCCACTAAGGACTTTTGCCTGTTACTGTTCACCATATAAATGTGTGAGGAGGCTTGGTTAGCTCAAGTGAATCCTGCTGCCATTAAAGGACTTTTGCCTGTTGCAGTTGCCATATAAATGTGTGAGGAGTCTCGTGGAGCTCAAGAGTAGCCCTGCTGACACTGAAGGACCCTATCTTGTTTGGAGGTCATGAGTACTAATTCAGGGTCGCTCTTGTTGAATTGCCACATTGAATCCAAATGGAATCACTGTACTGCTGACTGTTTAAACTAATTTTCTTTTCTCTGTGGGAAAGGGCCCCTACCAGCTGCCACAGTTTGGACTAGCCACTAGGGCTTGGGTACCCAGGGACAGTAACTGGTAGGGATAGGCCTGTGCACAGAGCCATAGGTAGATGAGTAAAGTGATAAGCTAATTAACCTGATTTCCCTGTCCTTGTTATATTCCCTAAATAAATCCGAGCTGCTTGTTTCAGCAAAGTTATACTGCCTGAGGTATTTGTCTATGTTAAAGTATTGTACTGTGATTGTTGCACTGTATCTTATTTTACAGGAGGTCCCAGTGCCTGAACCAGCCCTGGGGTAAGTGTATACTGTGAAGGTAATTCTGATATAGTGTGGCCACTAGTGGAAGAAAGGGTTGCAGTGTCCCAGAGGGCTGTGACCAAGTTAGTTTAACTATTGCAAACCTGACCTCTGGGTGGAGGCACTCGCCATTGGATCCAGGCCCTCAACCTGTTAGTGGCAAATCAGGCAGGGGTAGTAGCCCTGGATAGCGCCATCTAGGGTTACATCTTGGAGGCTCACCGCTGGGATTGTGTGTCCCTAGTGGCCATATTTACAAACCACTGTTAAGGAAAAAGATAAAAAATAAATGGGTACCGACAGAAGTGGCTGCGCACCGCTGGTGGAGTGGTGTACTGGGGAGGAGATCGACCCCAAAATGCTATGCTTATCCTGACATCCCCTGGTATCAATACGGACACTGTGCAGGAAGTACTTTCTAAGGTGGAAGGTTTACAAAACCTGTGGTGGTGGGTCGGCATGCTAATCTGCTCACCCACACTTTCCTGGCCCTAGTAGAGTTTAAGGATCCCATAGATAGCTCCAAAGTGCCACAGACCATTACCCCAGAGGGAGCCCTCACTGCTTGAGAGTGATAACTAAGGACAGTAAAGACCCGAGGGAATGAGCCCCACCACTATCTGAAACTTTTGAGGAGAATTTGCTAAATGGTTGCTGGGGAAGGGAAAACTGTGGAGGACTTGAAGAAACTATTCTTGCCACCTGGGGTGTTCTCCCCAACACCCTCTCCCGCCCAGTACCCGTAATGGTGGCTGAACCAATGCAGACTCTATTCTGCACCTGCCATTAGTCACGACTCTACCAAAGGTTGAGGATCTTCTGGCACGCCCCCCACCCCCAAGGGAGGATGACTGGGAGACCTGGATAGACTATGTTGCCCCCAAGTGCTAGAATGGCAATGCCTGTAGTCAAAAGCGTAAAGAGGGTTAGTGAGAGCCTCCGAGGTCCTGCCCTGGCTACCATCCATGCTAAACGGCAGTAACCCTGAAGTGACTGCACAGGCCTATCTTGAGGCCCTGGAGAATGTGTATGGGAGCCCAGATTCTGATGAAGACCTATGGTGGAGAGTAAGAGATGCACAACAGTACCAAGGGGAGTTGTTGTCTGTGTATGTATCTCGGCTGGAAAAATTGTTGAAAGAATGCCTCAGAAAGGGTAGTTTGTCAGCGATTGAATTGGACCGAACCAGGCTGGACAGGATCCTTAAGTCTGCCCCCTTCTCAGAACTGCTGTTGCTTCAGTTATGCCTGGCAAATCGACTGGAACTCACCTCTAAGGATGAGTTAATGAGAAATTCAGGAGTTGAGAAAAGTACACTTGGGAGGACCTGCACCAACAGCTGCGCTACGAATTCTGAAAGTGACTGAGGGTGACCCATCAAGGAAGTTCAGGGCAGAGGTTGGCAGTAAATGAGTGCTCTGACAAGGAAAAGATATGCCACAATGGGGCAAACTGTTGAGAGAGATCCGAATCTAAAAACAGTCCCTTTATGAAGGCCACACCTGCAAGTACGGGCCCTGACCTATATCCGACTGCATTGCTATGGGGTGGGGGTACCCACCCATGTATCTCCTGCTGATAACAGCTCCAACTCAATTCCTTGACCATGGAAGTGGAGAAACTGACGAGATGTCTCCAAATGCTTATCAGCAGACAGAGATGGCACCAAGGTTTCCAGTTAGTAATACTCCGCCCTGGCTCCCAGTGTGGCGCCCGCCAGCTCAAACCCAGAAAGTATGTTTTGCTATAATTGTGGGAAAGATGGGCACATGAAAAGGGAATGCGTCCCCAAAAAGACACTGACAAAGTTGCATATAGGCTACAAGGAGAGCTTCGGAGAACAAATCAGTGGTTAAGAGGTACAAAATGATCCCAGTGAGGGCACCAAAATGCTAACTCACGTCCTTTTGTGGCAAGGTCAGTTGCCCAGGCCCCCACTACCGCCCTCCAGACTGGTCCAGAATAGTGGGTCCTCCATGGAGACCACTGTAAAGGTGAATGGAGTGTCTACAAGAGCTGTATTAGACAGTGGCTCCTAAGTGACAATTATGTTCCAGGATTGGTATCAGAAGCATTTGTCAGACGCACTTTGCCAACCATTAGAAGGACTGCATGTATGGGGTTAAGAGAAGGCCTACCTCTATTCCGGTATATCCGACTTATTGTCTTCCTCAGCTCCTGGCTGGAGTGGCGAACAAGTAGAGACTTAGCCTTAGTGTGTCCCCCACTGACTGTATGATGGTGTCCCTTTGTTGATTGGAACAAATGCTCATATGTTCAGAAGGCTGGCACAGTTGTGTTATGGAAAACAGGGTCAAAGACTAGTAGAGCTTTAAGAGTTCCGCTTTAATTAAGAAGGCCTATGAGGCACAGAGAGATGCTGAAAAAATAGAACCAGAGGAACCGTCGGAATTGTATGGAAGAGAAGGATCCTGAGTCTCTGATCCGGCCAAATGTCCAGTGTACTTTACGGGGAGAGGTCCGTATGAAAGGATGTTAAGAATAAAATATTAATGTTGGATGCACCAGGCGATGGAAAATTGCCAGAGGGACTGCTGGTCAAGCTTAGTATTTTGCCCGCTACAGCCCATGCTTATGCCAGAAGGGTAATGGTCCAAGTTCATAATGTGTCTGAAAGAGATATTCGAGTAAATAGAGGTTGCATCCTGCTACGTGCATTGTGCAGACACTGCAGTGCTACCCAGCAGCAAGAGTTCAAGGAAGAATGACAGAGTAACGCCTGACTTGTTTGATTTTGGCACTCCCCGCCTGCCAGCTGAATGGAAAGTGAGGATCAGTGAGAAGCTTGCCCAGAGAGACCAGGTGTTTTCTTTAAAGGAATGGGATGTAGGATGCGGCAAGGAGCTGAGCACAATATCCGGCTGCATGACATCAAAGACCATTTCGTGGAGAGGTCTCGGCGCCTGGCACCTGCTGACATAGATGATGGAGACGCATCTGCAAGAGATGTTAGCTGCTGGTGTAATACAAGAATCCAGAAGCTCTTATGCTTCCCCATTGTGGTAGTGAGGAAAAGAACAGAACAGCAAGGATGTGTGGATTATCGCACCTTAAACCGCGGACTATCCTGATCAGTATACAATGCCCGTGATTCAGGATGCTTTAGACTGCCTAAATGTGGAGCAAGTGGTTCTTCGTGCTGGATCTCTGCAGGGTACTACCAGATCCTGGCGGCCCCAGAGGACCGTGAGAAGACAGCCTTTATCTGTCCGCTTGGCTTCTATGAATTCATGAGGATGCCTCTATGATTTCAGGTGCCCCAGCCACTTTTCAACGATTGATGGAGCGTGCAGTGGGGACATGAACTTACTAGAGTGCCTGGTATACCTAGATGATGTTATTGTGTTTGGCAGCTCACTGAGGAACATGAGAGCAGATTATTTAAGGTATTGGACCGACTGGAGGACTTTGGCCTTAAACTGTCCATTGATAAGTGTCAATTCTTTCAAACATCAGTGAAGTATGTGGGACACTATAGTATCCACTTGAGGAATAGAGACCCACCTAAGTAAAGTTGAGGCCTTGACCACCTGGCCACAGCCCAAAAATCTAAAAAGAACTGCAAAGATTCCTGGGATTCTGTGGTTATTATCGGCGCTTCATCAAGGACTATTCAAGAGTGATCCACCCTTTACTTAACCTTACTCAAGGGTATCCCCAACCCACAAAAATACTAAAAGTCTCATGCCCTCAAGACTGAAAGAGTGTATTTTCATCCGAGTGAAGTATTTGGGCCCGCTGGACTCCTGATTGTGAGACTGCTTTTCATGAGATCATATATCAACTTACTCCATGCTCCAGTGCTGGCCTAAGCGCCGATCCAAGAAAACCTTACGTCCTGCACACAGATGCTAGCTTGCAAAGGTTGGGGGCTGTGTTGTACCAAGAGCACGAGAATGGCCTGAGACCAGTGGCCTTTGCCAGTAGAAGCCTGACCCCATCCGAAAAGAACTATCCTGTACATAAGTTAGAGTTCCTAGCTTTGAAGTGGGCTATTGTTGACCAATTCCATGAACATAGAAACATAGAAGTTGACGGCAGATAAGGACCGCAAGGCCCATCCAGTCTGCCCAACTGAGTACTTGTATGGGGCTAAAATACTAGTAAAAACTGACAATAATCCTTTGACCTATGTGCAGACCTCAGCTAAGTTGGATGCCACTGGCCATAGGTGGCTTTCTGCATTATCTACATATGACTATGCTCTCGAATACCGAGCAGGTCTGAACCACATAGATGCTGATGCTCTCTCCGGAGGCCTGTTCCCCAGAATGATTGGGTCCGATTGGTAGAACTCTGACATTCGGGTACTCTGCCGGAAGTTTGACAGGGAGGAACAAATGTCCACGGACGCAGTGGACTGCATGGTGGATTGCTTGGGACCCTCTGAGAATTGCATACCTGCTGCTTATTGCCACTTTTCTGCAATAGACATTGGTGCACTGCCTCAGCTGGACAATGACAGTATTCGGCGGGCTCAACCCATGATCCCATGATCAAAGCAGCTTTAGAAGCCCTCTATGCAGGAAAAGATGTGTCCAAATTACGCTCCACGGATTTGAGAACTGCACTATTATACAAAGAAGGTCCTAAGTTGAAACTGATCAATAAACTGTTATACAGAGAAACAGTAGACAGATGGGGACAAGTAGACAAACAACAACTAGTGCTGCCCACTGCCTTTCGAGACTCAGTACTGAGGTCCTTGCACAACCACATGGGGCACCTTGGTATAGACAGAACACTTGACTTGGTGAGATATAGATTCTATTGGCCTAAGATGGGGGCTGATGTGGAGCAACACATTCGAACTTGTAGTCGCTGCTTACAGAGGAAAGCTTTGCCCCAGAGGGCTGCCCCCCTTGTTAACATAACCACCAGTGCACCCATGGAGCTGGTCTGTATTGATTTTCTGAGTTTGGAGTCAGATCAAAGAAATATCAGTAATGTGCTGGTGGTCACTGACCATTTCACGAGATATGCCCAAGCTTTCCCCACCAAAGACCAGAAAGCATCCACTGTGGCCAAAGTACTTGTAGAAAACTTTTGTTCACTATGGGGCTCCACAAAGAATCCATTCTGATCAAGGAGAGACTTTGAGAGTCGTCTGATCAAAGAGATGCTTTCTCTGTGGGGAGTGCGAAAGTCCAGAACCACTCCTTACCACCCCAGGGGACCCACAGCCTGAACGCTTTCAACCGCACTTTGCTAGATATGCTAGGCACCCTGCACCCAAAGGACAAGCCTAGATGGAGCCAACAAATTAGCACCCTTGGTACATGCTTATAACTGCACCAAAAGTGATGCCACTGGTCCTCCCCCACCGCCTGATGTTTGGAAGAGAAGCTCGACTACCGGTAGATGTGTGTTTTGGGGTCTCTCCTGATGGGGTTCAAGCTCACAACTATTTACAGTATGTGCAAAAGTTAAAGGCCCAGCTAACTCATGCGCACCAACTGGCTCAAACCATGGCTGCCAAAAGAAATCTGGCCAACAAAGAAAGGTATGATAAAAGGTGAAAGCACAGGAACTCCAGGAGGGAGATCGGTATTGCTAAGAAATCTGGGACTGCATGGCAAGCACAAGATTGCTGACAGATGGCACCATCTCCTCACATTGTAGTGGGCAAACTAGATGATCTGCCAGTGTACAAAGTAAGGCCTGAGAATAATTCAAAAGATGTAAAACAATGCATAGAAATCATTTACTGCCCATTGGACAAATCTTAATTGAGTCTGAGCCCCTAGAAGATGCCCCTCTGGACCAGTGACTAGAGCTGCTGCTAAGAAAAGATCAAGAAAGTCTGCACCTACAGAAGCAAAGTTAAAGTGTTCCCCTCCACAAGTCCCAGTTGAGCATGACTGTCAGTCCATATCGGAAGAAAGTGAGAGTGACTTTGAATACTATCCTTCTTACGAACTGAGTCAATTGTTTCGGGGCAATCTCCTAGTCAATACTGGAGATGAAGCTGGACCTTCTGGACTGTCCAAGCCCCCAGCTTCGTCCCTGGAGCCAATGCTCCCAGAAAGTGAAGTGCAAAGCATCAGATCAGATGAAATGGAATCATTGTGCATGGTTGAACTGTTTGAGCTTCAGGGAGGAAAATGATGGATTGGGTCAGACTGGTGATACACAGAACAAGAAGAGTATTTTGAGTGCCCTGACAGTCCACTGCCAGTGTCCGAAAAGTCTCCATGCGAGCCAAATGTTGTGGACTCAGAAACTGTAACTCCTGGAGCTGAAAGTGACCCAAGTTCTAGCCTCTCACCCCCATGGAGACTCTCCTGACAAGTGAGGACAATACTGAAAATGAGGCTCAGAGTGCAGAGACTGTAACAGTCTCCCCTAGAAAGACTGGTTGAGCTGTAAAGCCTGTGGTGCACCCTCAGTTATGATTCCCTGGGCCGCCAGTGGATCTGCCTCTCAATGTTGTCCATAAAGGAGTGTATGTGTCCCCAAGCTCATTGCCCAAACTGAGCATCAGTGCTAACTCCAAGTTACTTGTGTTGCTCTTTCTATATGGTGCCCTTGCCCCATCCAGCCCCAAGGTAACTGATAGGGAAGGGCCCCTCTCTTCAGGTTTCATGTACAAGAGGTAATAACTTGAGTTATGGTACAATGTGTATGTAATACTTGTAAAGAGTGACGTACTGCAATGTTTCAGAAATGTGTTCTTGGTAAAATGATATATTGACTGATGATTACATGTGCAGCCTAATGCAAATGTATATGGTTGCAGTTGAAACTTATAGGTACTTGCTTGACGCGGACGTCAAGCTTTCCAGGCCAGGAAGGGTGTAACCCCTGCAAATGGGGGTTCCCAAAGACTTCCAGGAGCTTGCTTGAATGCTGCAAGCCTGAATGGTGTTTCATGCTTAAGCTATTTATCAGTGAGTGTTTTAGAACCTCTGGTACTGTCTCTTAAGAGCTGTCTGCTTGCAGACATAATTAGTTTGTATGGGGACTGTGTGTTTCTTTGATTGAGTACCACTCGAGCTGCTGCCAATTCACTCCATTTTTGCAGTCACTAGGAGTGCAAAGGAACCTATCTGAAAGATGTAACTGTTTGCCAGAAACCATTTAGAGTAATAATGAAATTACAGTTTGTCTAACCTGCTTTCTTTGCAGTCAGAACTGTGTCTGCCTAGTTCCCCATTCTGGTTTTGAACTGCTGAACTGGACCAATCAGTGTGGGGTAAGCTAGCTCTAAAATGCTGCCTTGACGAATCAGAACTTGACTCATAATCTGAGCCAGCCACAAGAGGATTGTATGGGCAGTGACTCTGGGAGATGTAGTTTAGACTTCGGCGCCTTTTTGGACCAACAGGAGCAGTCTATTGTGAGTGACAGCCAATCCAGTCAAGAACTGAGAGGAACTCAAAGAAAGTGCCCAGTTTTGTCTGTTGGAGTTTCAGTTGAGCTCTGGCAGTGAAGAAGGAAGGAGCCCTGTGCTTTTTCAGTGTGCAGTTTTAGTCGGGAAACGTGTGTAAGGCCCAGAGTTCCGGTCTGCAGCTTGTGTAACTGCTTGTTAGACTGAATCCTGTCATGTGAAGAGAATCAAAGGATATCTGAAGAGTAGAAACCAGGCTCACCCTGTAGAAGACTGGAGAAATTGCTGAATTGCACTCGGTCTGTCAGGAACTGAATCTGCTGTGTGTTCTCCGGTACTGTGCAGTAATTGCGATCGGGATAGAGAAGCAGCCTGCCTGGTATAGTACTTTCTGTTTTACCATATAATGTGTGAAGAGGCTTGTACCTCAAGTGAATCCTGCTGCCACTAAAGGACTTTTGCCTGTTACTGTTCACCATATAAATGTGTGAGGAGGCTTGGTTAGCTCAAGTGAATCCTGCTGCCATTAAAGGACTTTTGCCTGTTGCAGTTTGCCATATAAATGTGTGAGGAGTCTCGTGGAGCTCAAGAGTAGCCCTGCTGACATTGAAGGACCCTATCTTGTTTGGAGGTCGTGAGTACTAATTCAGGGTCGCTCCCTGTTGAATTGCCACATTGAATCCAAATGGAATCACTGTACTGCTGACTGTTTAAACTAATTTTTCTTTTCTCTGTGGGAAAGGGCCCCTACCAGCTGCCACAGTTTGACTAGCCACTAGGGCTTGGGTACCCAGGGACAGTAACTGGTAGGGATAGGCTCGTGCACAGAGCCATAGGTAGATGAGTAAAGTGATAAGCTAATTAACCTGATTTCCCTGTCCTTGTTATATTCCCCTAAATAAATCCGAGCTGCTTGTTTCAGCAAAGTTATACTGCCTGAGGTATTTGTCTATGTTAAAGTATTGTACTGTGATTGTTGCACTGTATCTTATTTTACAGGAGGTCCCAGTGCCTGAACCAGCCCTGGGGGTAAGTGTATACTGTGAAGGTAATTCTGATATATTGTGTGGGCCACTAGTGGGAAGAAAGGGGGGTTGCAGTGTCCCAGAGGGCTGTGACCAAGTAAGTTTAACTATTGCAAACCCTGACTTCTGGGTGGAGGCACCCGCCATTGGATCCAGGCCCCTCAACCTATTAGTGGCAAATCAAGCAGGGGTAGTAGCCCCTGGGATAGCGCCATCTAGGGGTTACATTTAGTCACTGTGGGGCACATCGGGGATCTGGGTGGGGGGTTTCTGTTATATTTAATCACTGTGGAGCACATCGAGGATCTGGGCAGGGGTTCTTACATGTTTATTAACTGTGGGGCACATCGGGGATCAGGCGGGGGTCCCACATATATTTGATACTTATGGGCATAGCGTGGATCGGGGTGGGTTAACTGCTTACAACTGCCACAAAGGGGCCTGCGGCAATCCCTTCCATGTGCCTTGTGTTTGCCGCATGGTAGGGGTTGCTGCAGGTGTGGGGACTTAGTAACTGGGACCCCTCTTGTACCAGAATCTGGTGCAGGATCTCTGTTGCACTGGGCTTCAGTGCAAGCTGCTCTTTGCTGCAGCTTGTGCTGCTCTAAGCCCCCTTTGAGAATCGGGCCCTGTATGTCTTGATTTGACGAAGTGAAGAGAATGAACATTCCAACATACAAGAAGACACTGGTATACTGTAGTTAATTCCAGCTGTGTTAAACATGTCACTTCTGGAAGAAGTATTCATAAATCCTGAGGATTTTCTCCTTGAAGCATGTTTAAAACATCCTGAAAGGATTCCAGTGTAATATTACGTTGCTTTGCAATATCAAGAAATACGTCACGATATCATTCAAGACATGCTGTATTGAAATCTGTATTGTAGAAATTTGCAATATACTCAGAAGTAGCATGCCCTGTCACAAATGTTTCTAAGTTTGTCATACGGTCAGATATGACAGATGTAAACTGATCGCATGGAGCAGCGGTGGTGCTGTGTGATGCCTACCACTTGAAAGTAAATTTGCCAGTACTGTACTGGTTCTCTGGAGACTGAAATGTATGTGGAGCAGAACCGACATCTATTCTGTGTGGAATTTTTCAAAGCCTTGGAACACATGGCTCTTCCAAGTCTAGCTGTGTTGCACAATCAGAAGTATTTCTATAAAATTGAGGGAATCCTACACGGAGTTTGATACTGTGCTTCAGAGATTCTATCATAAGAGCTGCTTGGTGGAATTTTTATTTTCTATTTATTTAGTTTTTGTTGACCGGGTAACTGCACTACACAAATCCTGCCTATTTTCAGGCACGACCCAGGGGAGATGAATGCCAGCTGACCTTGAACCAGATTAAGCTGTTGGTGGTATTTTTAGTGAATAAGGGAAATTTGGCCAGGACATCAGGGAAATTCCCCTATGCTTTTCGAGAGTGGTGCTGTCCGCCGGCGGAGATGGAGGAGCTCAGTCAATTGGAGGAGCTCAAAGATGAAGGTTGTGAGTACGAAACTCCAACCTGTTTGGAAGGCACTGCTGAGGAAAAGAAAGAATTGCAAAGCCAGGAGACAGAGATAAATCAAATATGTAAGGAAACTTTAATTGTGGATGAAGATAATCCGGATTCTGAGGGGAAAGATGAACTGGTTTTAACAGAAGAGTTAAAAAAGATAAAGCAATACCTATTAGACTTAATTTCTATAGCTGAAAAAGATTATCAATCTTGCCAACAGAAACTTGAAGTTGAAAGAAACAAAAGAAAAAGATCTCCAGTAAGCCCGAATTATGAGGGAGGTAAACGCTTTGAACAACGCGCAGAGAATGAAGGAATTACAAATCCTGGTTCCAGGAAAATGCCTGACTAACACAGAGATTGAGAATCTGAATCCTCCTGAGCCGTGGTCGCCTGGAGATGCATTAGTGGAAGGGTTGATGTGGGATGATAACAATTGGGTCCCGGACCCTTTAATTCCAATTCCGGGGACGAGTAATGCATTGTCTCTAGGAATTCAAAATAAAGGAAAATTTTCAGACTCTCATCAAAATTCAGAGTGCCTAAAAAGACTAAATGAGGATGCGCACTCCCAAACAGAGGCCAGTGTTATTTTAGAGACGCAAGACGCCACAGAGGGATTAGAAACATGTGTAAGAGACTACCCTATGGGTTTGGAGTCAGCGTCCCCTTCCAGACCTGTGAGCAGAATTGAACCTGTAACCTCAGAGGAAGCGCAACAGCCAAGAGAGGAAGAGAATAATGAATCAGCGAACGAGGGAAATGCGGGAGAAGAACCTGTAAAGACCTATGCTGGACTTTTCAGGAAACCTGTGGAGTCAGCTAAACGCAGATTCCTGGTAAGATTGAGATATATTGGGCAGCTGGCAATAGCCCCCTGATCGTATTTGGGTAGGCAAAAGTTTATTAATTGATTCCATGTCCTTCTCACCAAGTGAAGTATACGCTTTAATTCACCCTCCAGGGGATCGCTACTATGATATTAGTTTTTGTACAGGAATGTCTTTGGATAAGTTTTGGTTACTTTATCATAACCTGCAAGGCAAGGAGAAATGGAAAGATTTTCAAGCAATCCCAATAACCAAACCAACAGTTAAAACTGTGACAATTTTATTTCGAAATGAAGGGGTGAACATATCAGACATTATGTTCTGATTAGAAAAGAAATGCTATGTGCAAGTTAAACCTCGGCCAATTTTGGATACGAATGGCTTTTGGAATGGAGGGTGGACTTTTCGGGTCAGACTAATTCATGATGTTGAGGGTATACAGCACTTGCCTAGCTCATTCTATCTGGGGAGGGATAGGGGTATTGTATTTTATGCAGGTCAACCTAAAAGCTGTTTTAAATGTGGGTCACTGTCTCATTTGAATACAGCTTGTAAACAAGTTTGATGTTTTCACATGGAATGTTAGGCCATTTAATGTCAGAATGTACAAGCCTCCTGTATGTAGCCTGTGTAATGAAAATGACCATGTTTTTGCTGATTGTACATGGAAACATGCAGAAACTAATGAGACCTCAGACCAGGAACATTTGCTAACACAAGCTCAATTTTCAGACAGAAACCGGGACAATGAATTAGGAATAAGGGAAGGGAGGGGGAATAGGAGGGAAGAAGATCTAGTATAAGAACAAGAATGGAGGGGAATGATACTTCGATATCACAGGGAGGCCTGTTAGACCCGAGTATGGGATTAGGCAGTGAAGACATGTCCTCCCCCTTTGTAACCCCCCATGGATCCCCTATTCGACCTATGAGGCAGTTAAGTAATGAACTGGGTGTCCCTGATAATACAAAGGAGATAAATCAACAGGGGAAAGGAACAACGGGAGATAATGTCAGTTTCAGGGACCCTTCCAAGTCTCCTGTACCTCTAGTGAACAGATAATCTTAGCAAGTTGGGGAGAGCAAATGGAAGGAAGTTCCCCTATTTAAAGAGCAAAATCCCAATGGATCTGGGGCAGAAGTTTCTAAGCCCGTTTCTGGGCGTCTTGGTAAGCAAAAGGGTTCAGAGGTAGTTAAGAGGGTAACTAGGTCTAGTAATAAACCCCCTAAACCACCTCCTTAAAGCTTCCTCTTCTTTGACGTTTGTTTCTTTAAATGTGAACAGTATTAGGTCATATATAAGACGCACGACAACTTTTGGCATACTTTCATCTTTAAAATATGATGTCTATTTATTACAAGATACCCGATTGTATACTTTAGCAGAGATAGAGGAAGCTAGGAACCAATGGAGGGGGTACGCCCTTTGGTCGGTAGGTGAGGATTTATGTAGTGGATTGGGATATGCCTTAATACTTTTGAAGTAAATTTAATCCGGATGGTGGAAATAGAACCAGGTAGAGCTTTGATGATTGATGCAAAGATCAAAAGTACCCTGTGTCGCATAACTACTGTGTACGGACCCCAGGTGAAGTCCACAAGAATTGAACTTGTATAAAATTCACCTTTTTGTATAAAAAGGTGTTAATTTGGGTGGGGATTTTAACATTAACTTTGAACAAAAGAAAGAATACGGGAAGCAGTATCACACAAAAATTGTTTATCTTCCATTTTGTCTCAGGCAGGGTTAAAAGATACACATAGTGAGGGGAAGAGACTAAATAAATCTACCTTTTTCAAAGGGAAACTAACTTCTCGAATTGATTTTATATTTGCACCAGAGAAGTTACAAATTGATGGATTAATTTATACACCGGTAGAAACATCAGACCACATATTAATTGGAATAAAAGTAAATGACCATCAAAATAGAAAATATGGGCCAGGGATTTGGAAACTTAATACTCTAATTTTAAAAGAGACTACAGTCATATCGGATATAAGCATAATAATAAAAGATCAAATTTCTACGATGGGATTATACGAGGATTTAGGAAGTTGGTGGGGTTCCCTAAAAAGATGCCTGATTGGCTATTTTCAATATAAAGGTAGAGCAATGGCGGGCCAGAGAAACAGGAATTATATGAAGTTGAGGAGGTCATTATAATGTTTACTATCCTCCCAATATGAAAAGGGGGAGGATTTATCTAAGGAAATAAATCAAATTAAGATACAGATGTCATATTTACAATACGATCGAATGAAATCCTTAAATCAGGAACAGAAGTTTGGGACATTGGGGAAGTCTGCACAGGTGAACCCTTTTTTAGCATGCCAAACCAGATCGAATAAGCGATTATTTTCGGGGCTGCGGAAAAAAGAAGGGATTATGATAACTAATAATAAGGGAATAATGGATTTTTTAAATGAACTTGTGTTGAGTACCTTTGGGACTGTGGGATCGTTTTCTGATTTTATACCACAGTTATTGGAAGCGGCAAGTATACCTAAAATAGATTCCAAAACTAAAAATAAAATGTTAGAGGCCTTTACGAAGGCAGAAATGAGTAAGGTGATATCCACTTTAAAGAAAAATACTGCACCTGGCTTGGATGGGTTACCAGGAGAAATATATAAAATTTTGTGGGATTTAATGCCAAAGAATTACTGAAGGTGTATAACTCCTTTTGAAGATATGTTGTTACCACCCAGATGTATGAGGGACTTCTTATTTTCCTTTTAAAAAGGTGACAAATGGAGATTAAAAATTGGAGACCTTTAACCCTCCTAAATGTAGATTTTAAGATCTTTTCTAAACTTTTGGGGAATAGATTGTCTTTAATAACACAGAAATGCATACACGCACAGCAATTTTGTGCTGTACCGGGCAGACATTTGACTGATGCATTAATTTTAATTAGAGAGATTATGTTTGCAGGCAAAGACACCGTTGATAGATCAGAGGGTTACTTAGTATAGATCAGTCAAAAGCGTTTGATGAAGTGTCCCATGATTACCTATGGGAATGTTTGAAAGCTTATGGGATACCCACCCAATTTGTAGAACTGGGTACAATTATGCTACTTTAGCTATGGTTACCCCTTTGAGAATGGGTGGAAAGGCAAACCTGAGTGTGTTAAAGGAGTAAGACAAGGATGCCTCTTAGCCCTATTTTATATGTATTTGCTTAGATCCGTAGTAAGGATTATATGTAGGTCCCTTTAATAAGACCCTTAGTTATTTACTTACATTAATTTACCTAAATTAATTGTTTATGCAGACGATATTTGCTTAGTGTTACCAAATGGTGAGGCTATAGAAGTAGCATATGAGCTACTTAAAATGTAGGGAGAATCATAGGGGCAAAATAAATGAGGAGAAAACTAAATGTAGCTATTTCAGGATTCCCTGAGAATCAGGCTAAAGTGGGAGATTTAAAATTGAGCGATCACCATGTAAAATTCTGGGTATTTTTGGGGTAAAAATAGTGACTGGGATAACTGGCATGAAGCCTTAAAGGAAGCTAACTTAAAAGTGTCTTCATGGAACAAACATAGATTGGCTAAGAAGAAACGGATTTATCTGATTAAAACTTATCTCATCCCTATTTTTTTGTTTATAAGCAACTTTTTTCATCCCTAAAAAGCTGGAAACTTCTTTGATGAGGTGTTTTTTTAGTGGTATATGGGGCAGCCGTTTAAACCCTATTAAAAGGAATATATTGTATTTGGGGACTAAGGAAGGTGGTTTGGGGATAGTAAACCCAATTGTATTTTTCTTTACCATCTTTATATATAGGAATTTGATCCCTGTGGTTCGAAATATTTCCCAAAGCTGGGCTAGTTTAACAACTCTTCATTTAAAAGGTATTTTGAAAGAATGGGAGGAGGGATGTTTTGTACACTTTAATAAAAGAAGACCCCCCTTACAAAATGAATGGAGGTCGGCATGTGAGTATGTTAAAAAATGGGATGTAAGTTGGCCGTTAGGAAACTGAATAGGAAAGGAATGTATAATTTTATTATGTGCTCTTTTTTCTCGGAAGTCCCTTTTAATCACCTATCTGAGACGGTGTCTCGTGGTTTAGGTAACTATTTAACAAACACCCATATTCCTGAACAGACGTGGGATACTTTATGGTTGGGAGTTCATAGCAAGATTAATGTTCGAAATAATCAGAAACATAAACCCTCCCAGGATAGATATTGTCCAACAGACAAATGTATTATGAAATTGGGGACGATCATTTATATTATGAGTGTTGGTATGCAAGACAATTTTGGGATGTTCTTGAAGAAAGGTAGAAGGGAAAGTTAATAATCCCACCAGCAAAGGAGTGCTTGTATTATGGGTTCTTTGATAAAGAATATAGTAAGGACAGATATAGTTCCTTACAGGTAATTCATGTGTTATTTTTATATTGGTTATGGATTAGTAGATGTAGATTAGTTTTGCAACAGCAGTTTCTAAGACCTTTTAATTTGATTATGATTATAGAATCTGAGATTAGAAAATTAATGTTTATAGAAAAAAGCACAATCTCTGTAAAGAAATGGAAATCTTATTGGGGAAGTTTTGTTTTTTTGTTTAATTAGTTTGGTGGAGCAGGAATTTGGGGAAAAAAAGTGGAAGATGATAAAATGAATTCAAAAAGTGTGTAATATTATTTTGGGAATTGTAAATATGTAGATGTATATGAACTGTTTCATATTGTATATGTAATGATTGGTTTATAATAAAAAAAATTCCCCTATGCTTTTCGATAAGTGCCAAGGGATCTTTAACATCCATCTGAACTACCACCAATCCAGGCAGATGGGACCTCAGTTTAACGTATCATCCGAAAGATGGCACCTCAGAAGTGCAGCACCCCTCTCATGCTGCACTACAGTGTCAGTACTGGGATATAGCAGTGTCAGTGGCTCAGTAGGTAGCACACTCGCCTCTGAGGCCGGGAGATCAGAGGGCTGTGGGTTCAGTTCCCACATCTGGCACTTGGGTTAATATCCCAGTACTGATATCCCAGTACTGACACTGTAATGCAGCATGAGAGGGGTGCTGCACTTCTGAGGTGCCGTCTTTCGGATGAGACGTTAAACCGCGGTCCCATCTGCCTGGATTGGTGGTAGTTCAGGTGGATGTTAAGGATCCCATGGCACTTATCGAAAAGAGTAGGGGTATGTTTATTAAAAGCAAACTCATATATACAATAATCAATTACAAAGAAAATGCATAGGTGTATAGGTTATGAAAACTGAAAGCTTAAGTCAAGTCTGAAAGAAAACTAAGTAAAGTAGAGAAAATTCAAAAAAAATCCCAGTATCGTTCCCATATGTTTCTCTTCAAGATTTTCCGTTCTCCGTCTTCAGTCGATCAAGATGGGTTAGTATCCTCTTGAATAAGTCTTCTGAAGTTAGACGCCGTTGCTGAAATAAAAAACCACATCTGACCTGCCATACCCAATATAGAATTACAATTGCTATAATATTCAGGGTGCTCGAATTACATCTCGACCAGGACTCTGGGAATAAACCAAAAATAGAGCCTTTTGATCCCACTGACACCAGACCTTATCCCAAAATGGCTTTCCATAAAAACCAAAATTGTAAAATAAAAGGGCAAGAAAAATAGATGAGTCATTGTTTCCGTGAGTTCTACACATGATTCTCGGAAACAATTTCTATCCATTAGCTGCTTATGCTTTTGATTCCCTCAGACATTAATTTTACCATGTGCACTCAACCATGCAATATCCCACATTGTTACTGGGATACGGGATCCATGAGGCGCTTACTAATCTGTGTTTGTTCCATAGGTGTAAACCTGGAAATACATCTACTTTAAACTGGATTCTACTATTTCTGAATACAATTGTTTCCTAGATAATTCTTTAATCATAGTAGTCGAAATGTTCCATATTTTTAGCATATCAAATACTATTCCCCAGTCTGTTGATAGGACATATTTCCTTTTATTTTCGTGTAAAAATTTCCCACTATTCCATTCTTGAAAAATATCTTTAATAGATATATATGCTAAAGGAATCCAAGTTTGATAGAATCCTGAACCAAGGGTTTTAAGTTAGTTGCAAAAAAGTGTATAAAAAATACAATTGGATGAATCATAGAGACCCCTCCTTTCCGATAGGGTTGTAATAGAACATTCTGCCTAATAGGATTAAGCAGGTTTCCCAGAAACATGAAAAAGAGAGTTAAAAGAGGTACAAAAAACATTTAGGTAGTGGGAAAATATGTGCTATATGTAAAAATATGGGCAGTAAGCATGTTTTAATCAAAAAAATACGTTTCTGTTTTCCCAAAGACCACTTATGCCATTTACTGACTTTTTCCCTACCCGTATTCAGAGCTATCTCCCAATTATATTTGGCTGCGTCTGAGACTCCAAAATAAACTCCTAATAACTTATGTGGAGAGTCTACTACCTTAATTCCTCTAATTGAAACCACAATATCTATAGAAAGGGTCAAGTTAAAACACACACTTTTCTGCAGATTTAAACTCGATCCAATAACTGATAAAAAAACGGTAATACGTCACTTAATAAATGACCTTCTGTAGTGTTCGGTACTAAAACACAAAGATCATCTGCATAACAAATTACTTTAGAATAAATGCCCGAAAGTCCTGAAAATCCCGGAGATTGATGAAGTAATCGAATAATAGGGTCCAAAGCTATCACAAACAATAAAAGACTCAGAGGACATCCTTGCCGAACTCCTCTACGTATATAACAAGGGGATCCTAGTCTTCCATTAATATACGGCCTAACATAGGCTAAAGAATAACATAAACAATCCAATTTATAAAAATTTGTGGAAATCCATAACTTTTAAGGGTTAACCAAATAAATTCCTGAAAGATACTATCAAAGGCTTTGGACAAATCAAAATTAAACAAATATCCTTTTAAAGAACCTTGATAACCTTGAGAAAATAATTTCTAATTAGTAATAAGGCATCATGAATGGATCTACCAGAAATTGAACAATATTGGAACGGTGAAAGCAGAGAAGGCAAATATTTAGAAATCCTATTCCTAACAACTTGGCAAAATTTTATAGTCTGTATTTAACAATGTAATAGGCCTCCAATTCCTCAAATTCTTTCTATCTCCTTTTTTGTACAAAAATAACATTAATCCTTCGTACATCTGATCTGTCAATCGGTCTTCCTGTAAAAAAACCATTAAAGACAGCTACTAACTGACGTGGTATAAGTTTCCATAAAAACTTATAAATCTCTGCCGATAAACCATCAGAACCAGGAGCTAAGTTATCCCGGAGACCTAAAATAACATCTTTTACTTCTTCAAAAGAGAAGGGCTTTACAAGCTCTCTTTGCTGTGATGTCGTTAATGTAGGTACATTTAATATTTGTAATAACATCATCATATCTGTTGTAACAACCTCTGGGGTGTCAAATGTGTGCTTTATAAATTTTGTGACACATGCCATAAGTTTTTCTTGCCCTTTACAACTTGGCCTTGTTCATCCAACAATTGGTATATTTGTTTGCCACCGATTTTTCCAGTATCGATCTCAAGGGGTTAAATTGACTCTGAGTCCCAGTAGTTTTAAATTTTTGTTCAAAGAGTATGGATTTTGCCTGTCATACTGTACTTTAGCTAAAGCATTTTAACTTCTTTATACGGGCAGAATGATCCAGACCATATAAATAAGATTCTGTAAATAATGTTAATAATTCTGCTCGTAGATGTTTGGAGGTATGATGTCTTTCATCAGCTAAAGATCTAGCGTAAGATTTAAAATATGAGATCACATATAATTTAGTATCACTCCACCAGTCTATAATGGAATCATATATAGTGACTACTGTAATACGATCTGTAATTAACTCTGTAAACCCTTGAATAAATGCAGGAAATAACAACAAAGATGAGTTAACTCTCCATACCCCAGGGCCTTGTGATAATACATCTTCTAGTTGGATTTGTATTCCTATTAAATGGTGGTCAGAAGTTGCCATCAGTACTGTAAGACCTTTTACTGTTCCAGTGGTTTGTGAACATAACCAAAAATCAATCCTCGAGTACAATTTCCCTTTCATAAAGGTAGGCCGCGGGGACTGGGCAAAAACATCCACTAAGTTTAGTTCTGTAATAAGACTACGAAAGCATGAGTGTCACAATAAGTTTTTCTACCTGAAGGATTTCTAAACTGGTATTAAAATCTCCACCCCATAGAATGATTCGATTTGTACATAAAAAGGTTTAATTTGACGAAAAGCTGAATCTTGGCAGCTTTCTGTTGTGGTGCATAAATATTTATGAGTCTATAAGGAAACCGTGCCATATAAGGTCTAATAAAAAAACTCTGCCAGGTATTAAGTCCACACTTTTTTGTAAGATGAAGTCAGATGTATTGAAACAAAAACCAACACCAGAACAAAGGTCTTGTCCTAATGACCAATATGACGGTCCTAAGCCCCATTCCCTCGAAGCCATTGTTATCTCTTCTGCTGTATATAACCGAATATCTTGTAAAAAATAAACATCATAGGCCAAACTACGTAATGCCGAAAAAGTTGCTAATCGTCTATATTTTGAACGAATACTATTTACATTTAAACTAGCGAGACGTATGGCAGACATGAAAAAAACCAAAAGAAAAAGAAAAAATCTTTGTATAGATAACCATCTCATTTCTTTTTTCTCAATCTAGTAGACTTCTTTTTTGAAATAGTCCCAGAACTATCAGCTATAGGCAATGATGCGGAGGTCGACATGAAAGGAATAGTAAGAGATAGATTCCCTGATTCTCCGTCTTCTTCTTCCATGGCCTCACCCCAACTTTGTAAGGGTTCATATGGGTTAGCTAGTGGGATGGATACAGTGTTTACCTGTGTGGTAGAGCGAAGTCTTCGAGCAACTGGTGGGGGGGGGGGACGAAGTTTCCCTATGTTCCTCATCTTTTGGATCACTAGAAACACCCACTAACCCTTCTAAGGAGGGTTGCTCTATAATTTCGGAAATGTCAGAGAGGTCAAGGGATGTAGGGGGTTCGGGAAGTTTAGGAGGGTCAGGGGCTGCAGGGG
Organism: Neoceratodus forsteri; assembly: GCA_016271365.2. Classification (NCBI taxonomy): domain Eukaryota; kingdom Metazoa; phylum Chordata; order Ceratodontiformes; family Ceratodontidae; genus Neoceratodus; species Neoceratodus forsteri. Next base: position 54,706,517 of record CM028133.1, on the reverse strand, counting down.
GGTCAGGGGCTGCAGGGGGTTCAGGAAATTCAGGGGTATGCAGAACAGACATTTGTTCAGTAATTTTGAGAGTTGGTAACCTTTCAGTAGTGAAGGAAGGAAGTTTTTCTTTATTTTTAACAGGTTGTATTGAAACTTGGGGGGGTCTCTATAGCAGAGGATTTAGCTATATAAGCATCATGTTCTGCGTAGCTCGCAGTATTATGGGCCGCCCATGGGCAGGCTATAAACACATGTGAAGCATCACCACATAAATTGCAAGTGGGAGGAACTGTGCAAGCCAACACAGTATGACCTATCATACCGCATGAAGTACATTTCAATTTATCACAGTCAGAGCTCAAATGGGACAATGAGCCACATCTATAACATGATCTCGGCTGCCCTGGATAAAACAATATACCACGATCTCGACCCAAGAAAAAACAATTAGGAAGATGTTGAATTCCAAACTCATTAATTTTAAGTTGCACGGTAAATTTCCACCCTCCCGTCCAAAACCCATTTTCATCAATTGAAGCATGTGGAGCACCATTAACTGTGCAACGCTGTTCCAACCAATACAATATATCTAAAACATTCACCCCTTCATTTCTAAAAAGGACAGTAATAATTTTTGCAGTTGGCCTAGTAATGGGAATAACCACAAAATGCTTCCAAACAGGGTCAACGCGTGCATTATAGTAAGCAGACCAAAATTTGTCTAACAAAGCAGCAGTATGAAAAGAAACATCAAAATTAGAATCTCCTGAAGAATGTATTAAAGCATACACATCTGAGGGTTTAAGCTTTAAGGATTGTATTATTAATGTCTTTCCCACAAAGTTCCGGTCTGGAGGAAGGTCCATATCCCCCTTATAATGTATTCGTGCCACAAATCTTTTCCTCATTGGGATCTCTGACTGTTTAAAAAGAGAAGCATAACTGACTGGTTTAACAGCAGGCTTAACTGCAGGAAGAGTAGTTACTGGGTCCTGTAAAGCACTGGCAGCATTCATGTCTTTGTGCAAGTACTAACCTTCCAACTGTGGTTTCAATCCAAAGGTCTGGTCCAGAGTCGTAGCGATGTCCATTTCTGCAGGAGTCTGGGTTGTAAAGTTTAATTTCTCCGACGACTCAGGCAGTCCCCCACGCCTAGATTCAGAAGCCAGCAGCGCAGTGACGCGGTATTCTGGTCCGTCACTGAAAAATGTTCCTCCGCTGCACTCACTGTGTCTGAATCGTCCGCCTGCCGCTCCAATCCTTTCCCAGGCAAGGGAAAATTAGGATCTGGGATCCATGCCGTCGGAGTCCTAATCCAGCCTGCTTTTTCCAGCGCCTGCTCTGGAGACCACGTAGAAAGATGAGCCGAAAAAGGGAATGAGTCCTCCACGGTGCACTGCTCGTCGATCTGTTTCCATTGGGGCCATAATCTCATGAACGCTGTTTCGCTTACTGTGCACCAAGAGGTTGTCTGACCATTCTCTGGTCGCTTCCTTTTTTTCTCTTCCTCAAGTACGAAAATTTGGTCACCATCTGGCTCTTTCTGAGTGTCATTTGTTTCCACTGGAGACATCTCCATCGCAGGTATGTCAATATTATCGCGTTCTACAGCATTAGCGACTGTTGGGGGTTTCTCTGTGATCTCGTCCGTTTCTTGCAGTCCATCACTCCACACCTCTGTCCTCTCCAATGGTTGAGACATACTGAGGCTAACTCAGATGTCTCATGGGAACAGTCCCCCACCCAGCAGAGTAGGGGAATTTCCCTGGTGTCCTGGCCAAATTTCCCTCATTCACTAAAAATACCACCAACAGCTTAGTCTGGTTCAAGGTCAGTTGGCATTCATCTGTATCCCCCTCCCCCGGGTCGTGCCTGAAAATAGGCAGGATTTGCCTAGTGCACTTACCCGGTCAACAAAAGCTAAATAAATAAAAATAAAAATATTAACCCAAGTGCCAGATGTGGGAACTGAACCCACCGCCCTCTGATCTCCCAGCCTCAGAGGCGAGTGTGCTACCTAATGAGCCACTGACACTGGCCATTGCAAACTTGTTTTCTGTAAAGCAGTATTGATGGTTTCCATTCGAGAGAAGATAAGTTGAAAAAGCTTGAGATTGAAAAATTTGTAAAATTTCCTGAGTTGAATAAAGATTCTGTTTGCTTTGACTCCAGTATCACTGTTATCATTCACTGCTAGTTCTTCAAGGAATTCAAGAAGTTTGCGGTCATTAGAGTTTACTAACTGCAAAGAAGCTGCTCAAAGTGTCCATCATGTAGGTCAAAATGGTCACAATCGAACACTGACACCCGCCAGCCCAAATGGCCAAGTGGGCAATCGCTCCACTCAGACATCTCTCCACCTCGATCTCCCTCTGATCTCTCTCTCTATTCTCCTAGACAGCGGCTGCGCATGCGCAGTAGTGCAGGCCGCCAAAAACTATGTACATTATTTATTTATCTTATCTTTCCCCCATGGTCCAGAACCCGGCTGACCCAGAAAACTGGACCCAGGACCCGACATGTGCCCAGAGATGAGGAAGCAACCACCTGGTGCTCGCCCACCCGCTACAGACCGAGCACCAGGAATCTCGGCAATTGGAGTACCAAGTTGCTAAATGTGTCTGCAAGGTGGAGATCCCCCCAGAGCCACCAGACACCGAGACCCACGGGGTAACTGGCATCCACAAGGGAACAGGGAGCTGCAGCTCCCAAAGGTAAGCCCGATTTGGGGGGCTTACATCTATGAAGTATCAGGATACAGAATGTTTTGCACTCCGATGCATTACTGAAATACTGAAACAACCAACATATTATAAATGCACTGCACTACCCTCAAAAGGAAAAATATTAAGAAGTAAGCTTAACACAGCTGACCCAGTGGTGCGGAGGGTTGAGGCGCTGGACGCCACACCTCACGCCATGCCAGCAACCCTGGTTCGGAAGTGAGTTCAGGCCACCAGGGATCAGCAGGAGAGGGAGAGGATTGAGCATCCGATGACAGCTCTCCTCTCCCAGGGTGGGTGGGCATGTCGGCCTGGTCCTTTGCTTCCCCCAGTGGAGGGTGGGGAGCAGTGCCAGACCACAGGAGACAAAGTAGCGTGGCAATGTGCCATACGTGAGCGTTCATGGCCACAGGGGACACAGAAAAACAAAAAAATGTCTGCCAACTCCGTGAAGTCCCCGCCAGCTTGGCGGTGTGCCACCCCCCTGGACTGCCTGTAACTGCCAAGTAATCAGGGCTTGGGGTCCGGGTGGGGGGCGACAGCCAGGCTGAAAGGGGGGATGGATATCATCAGCAGGCCAAAGGAGGAAAACCACAATATGGAAAAAAAAAAATATTAAGAAGTAAGCTGAACACAATATGAAAAGCACGGTAATCAAGTAATGGTGATAATTGTACAGTGTTGTAAATGCCAGATGAGAAGTTTTAGATGTAAAGTTTTTGAAGCGACTGTTAAACCTTAAAAACACACCATCAGCAGCACCAAGCATGTTGTTCCCTGGGCATGGATATACCGCACGACTCACCTGGCTGACTACAAGATGGCAAATGTCCCTTTTGGCCTAGCTCTTAGTTCTCCTGTGGAGACCATAGAACGTGCTCCTTTCTACGATTCAGATGTGCCCCATAACACCAAGGAGACATCTGTACTTTGATCAAGACAGGGTAAAAGGAGCTGGGAAAATGTAACGGCTCTCCAAAGATTCTTCTGATCCAACCACCAGGGCATGTGCTAGTAAGGAAGGAAAGGAATTTCATTTTAAAGCAGCAACTTTCTTATATACTGTATCCCAAAATGCTTTGCAAACCATAAATCTCGATCTCAGTCACTACTCTCCACCTGAAAAACAAAACAAACATACCCTTTACTAGGCTGTCCATTAAAACAGTTGAAGGCTGACATCCATTTCCTCTTTGCATCAAGTGATGCTGACCAGGTCTAACTTCCTCAGGAGTTGGGGCAGGCCTGCTCTCTGCTGCAGAGGCTCTGTAAGACAAGCTGCTTTCTCCCTGGCCTTGCAGCACACGATCTCTGTGAATCCACACAACCTGCAATGGACTATATGGTACACACTGTTTGATGAACTGGGAAGGGAGAGCTCATGCAGAATGAATTGACAGCTGGCTACATGCATCTTAAAGGGGGGGAACACCCTGTCTAACCATACAGTCTGCATGTAAAAGCTTACAAGCTTGAATTAATGGAACTCACATAGTCTTGGCTCCTTTATGTGCAGTGTACACCCTTCACACATAGATGTGTGTGGATTTCTTAATTTTTACATGATTCACACACATTTATCCATAAAAGAGCAGCCGCAGGAGCGTGTATATTGTTCTCAGTACCACTACACCGAGTCCGATGTCTAAGTTGTAAACTGAAGATTTTAATAGCCCTGTCCGTAGGCTTATACTGCGCCCCGGCTCTGATGTCACCCATAGGACACTGAGGCATGCGCGGCAAATGCCGCTTGATTAGCTTGAGTCAAAATGTCAGCGGGAGGGATGGCAGAATTAACCAGACGAAACATAATTACAGAAAAAGCAATTACTTGGAAATTTTAAACAATGAGCACATATGCTAATTGAAGGGTGCCCTACACTGAGGTGTGGGCACAAGGACGTAGATGTTTCTGTTTATTTCGAATGTACTGTACATAAATACCTATGCAGACTAATAATGTGAAAAAAAAGAACATAGTACAGTACAAGATGTGAGACCTAATGCACCTTAAAATAGACTAGAATGGTTACATGAAAACCATGACACGCACTGTTGCTTTCATGTTTCATTCACAGCATGTACATGTCTCATAGTAAATCACTACACTACGGTGTGAGCGTAGTCAGAAAATGACAGGTTCATGATCCACATCTGGGACTTGCGCTTATACCCTAAGGCTTGCAGTGTAAGTTCAACTCCCAGTTCCAGATGTGGATCACGAACCAACCTGTAATTTTCTGACCCCACTGCTGCCACTCAGCCACAGCCATACTGATAATTTATCACATTCACAAATGTTATTAAATTCCATTGTTCGTTTGAACCAGTTTATACTGAATTCTAATTCATTGGAATAGAGCAGTTTTAGTCCAATGAATTAAAATACATTAGAAAATGGACTTGAAAAATTATGTATGTTGACTAATAGCCCTGTCTCTGTATACCTTTATTTTTCAACAATGCCTGTGTAAAAACAAGTGGCACACTAAGAGCCACACTACAAAGCGTATCACCGTGCCATCCAATTTTTAAATCCTTACTGGCAGCAACCTTGTTTGGTCATCGCTTACTTAGGGGACGTGCCCCCAACCCCCCGGCTGTCCCATTCACCTAACACTGTAACACAACCATGGGTAGCCAGAAACCAGAGAAGCTGATAAAAACTTCAAAAAGTCCAGAGAAACATCTGTTTTTTCTTCAGGGAAACCGCCAGCATAGAAGTGGCCTGCCGTTCCTTTCGGTGCAAGTCTCGCACTACTGTCCTATTCGTGACAGTTAACACACCATGAAAGAAAAACTAAGTGTAAAGCTTATTTACAAGAGCTACCTCAGGGTCCACAGGCAAATGTTTCACCCACTTCCAACTGCAATCCCGACCGTGCTGCAGTGACCTTCAGTTATCACAGCAAATGGAGCACCGTGTGTTGTGTGTGGGGGGTTCTCCTCATAACCAACTCTCAATGACTATGTGTTTTGGGGGGGAACTCTCTCCATGAAGGTAAATCTAAAAGACTGCAGTGCCCTCTAATGGCAAATGCCAGTGGAGGGACTATTTTACCAAAAAAAAAAAAAACATTGACAATCATTTCTATAATTTGTTTTCTAGTTTCTTGGCAACTTTTTTTTTTCACAAAAAAATACCATCTTTATGCAATGGGGTGGACAAGAAATCCATCTGATAAATCTGTTTATCAGAGCACCTGTATGTATAAATGTTAAAATTTACATTTACAAATATAGTTACTTATGTAATGACAGAGTTATACATATACTTATGTCATCAGACCCCCCGCCCGGCACTAGTTTGCAAAGCTTTCACTTTCATTTGAAAAACACTGAAACATTCACACACACTCACACTCGTCCTACTCTGACATAAACTCTCACTACATGAATCCCTTGCCTACTGTACCTGCTGCTTCTCACACAGCGTTAACATAATAAAACAAGCATTTGTCAATGCCGAATGTTTGCTTGCTGGCATTAGCAGTGGAATTGCAGGAGTTAAGACAGATGCAGTATAGGAATCGAATTGAAGTATTGAACTGACACCAAATCCACCCTCACCCTGCAGAGATGGACAGACATTGGGGTGTGCCTTTGGGTCACTGCCCATGACAGTCAGGACATTTCATCTCACCCTACCCTTCAGACACTGACAAGTGTCAAGGTGTGCCATGGGATGTTTCTTTACATCCACCTCATTCCATAACGAAATACGCTGAAATGGGCGTAGTATGGGAGAATGGGGTGAACTCTGGGACAAAGGGTACAAGGCACACCTCGATGCCTGTCACTGGCTGCAGGGTGGGGTTGGGGGTGGAATGGCATGAGCATTACTGTTGACAATCCCAAGTCACACTCCTGACGCCTGTCAGTCCCTACAGGGTAGGGCATTACGGTCAAAAACCCTAACACCCTGGGAGTTTCTTGGTATTTTTACTCCAAGTTTTCCACATGGGCTTTTTGTGACCCCACCACATGAACAGTGACACTATCAGTTCGTTAGGCGAAAGGTGATTTTGCACAGTGACTGCACCATTTGGCGCCACAGGTGCGAAAACACATTTCAAACAGGATGTGAAAAGTGACAGGTGTACTGTTCATGAGGAGGTGTAAAAAATGGCATTACTGAAAATCTGAAGTGAAAATATAAAAAAACTGGTGAAGTCACGAGCGTGCACAGGAACTGCGCAATGTACACCCGTAATATAATTAGTTTGGGGATTTTTTACAGCAGATTTTCAACATAGGCATTTTGGGGCCTCCGCTCATGAACAGTGTCACTGTGATTTTCTTAATCTGTCCCGAACGCTAATTTCCCACAGCGACTGCGCTATTCTGCGTCAGAAGTGCAAATAAAAATTTCAGCCAGTGTGTGAAGAAATTACAGCTGTACTGTTGGAAATCTGGACTGAAAATATTACAAGTTCGTGTACTTACGAGGGTGTGTGGAAATTGCACAATGCACGCTCGTAAAAGTTATTTTATGGACTTTTGTCACCAAATTTTCAACATAGCCATTTTAAGACCTCTGCTCATGAACAGTGTCACTGTGATTTTCTTAATCTGTCCCAAACATTGATTTCACACACTGACTGCGCCATTGTGCGCTACATGTGTGAAAACACATTTTGGGGGAGATGTGAAAAATGACAGGTGTACTGTTCATAAGAAGGTGTGGTAAAATGGCAATGTTGAAAACCTGGAGTAAAAATGTTAAAAATTCTCAAAGATACAAGTGTGCGTAGGAACTGCGCAATGCACGCCCGTAAAACAGTCATTTTGGGGAATTATTTCACCAAATTTTCAATACAGGGTTTTTGGGGGCCTACCTCATGAACTGTGACACTGTTGTTTCATTACTCGGTCCCGAAAGGTGGTTCCACGCAGTGACCGTGAAGTCACCTTTCAGGATCGAATAACAAAATGACAATGACTGAGTTCATGAGGTGGTGTCCCAAGACCCCATGTTGAAAATTTGGTGAAACAAATTCCCAAAAATGGCCAAGATAGGCACCAAAGTTGAAAAAAAACATTTATGCCATTATACAGCTTACAGGCATTTCTTCAGTTTGTGGTTGGCTTTGAAGAGTGCAGACGTGTTCCCGGTCCACTGAAGATTGTCGCACCAGCCTCCGGAGGTAAGTATGGAGTGAGGTGGGGGTGTAGGGAGGTGGGGTACGCAGAGGGTTGGAGCAGATTGGGGAGGGGGGGCGAAAGAGTCAACGAGGGACTGTTTTTTCTTATAGGTGTTTTTTTTTTTTTGAGACGACACAGGACTTTTGACACGCTGGGGTGGGTTTTCCCAGCGTGGCAGCTGGAAGTTTGTTTGGGGGGGCAGAGGAGCCGGCGAGGATTGGACACCCCGTCAACCATACAATGTGCAGGGGGTGGGGGAGGCGCCAGGCACGCTGGGGTGGGCTCCCAGCGTTCTACTTAGGTGTTTGTTGGGGGAGATCCAAGTAAACGGAGCTGTCTGCGACAGCTGTTCAGATGCAGTGCTGACATGTAGGCACGTTGGCAGTATGCAAATTGCCTACACGTTACTACCGCTCATTGTAGCGGTCTTTTGCTTTGAACTGTATACCACTGCATCTGAACTGCTGTCATAGACAGCTCGCACATTTATTGGTGGAGTGAGGCTGCGCCTGTAAGAAGGAGCAAGGCATTGGAAGCAGGGTGGCACAACTACGAAAATTCGTATGGTGGCACTATGTTTCTTGCACATGCGTGCAAGCAAACATAAAAATAAACTTTCCTCAGACCCAGCTTCTCTGATCGCACACTTGCTTGTCTCACTGCTCGCTCAGCTGCCCAGGGCTCCTAATGAAACCTCAATTTCTACAACATCCACCCCTCAAAATGCTCCTGTTACCCTCACCACCACTTATAGCACTGCTCTCGCTCTCAACTCCCGATCTTCTTTCACCTACTAGTTGTTACTGAGTTGCCGCCCGACATGGTGGCCCCTGCCTATCCTGAGACTATCCTAATGTTATCCTACCTGCTGTCTGCACTGATAAAATCCTGCTGTCTTCTTGTACTGACCTTGTTGTTTGATGCACTTTAAATGTAACCTTACTTGTTTTGCCTGTTCATGAATGTACCATTGTAATCTCCCAGGTCGCACCTGAAAATAGGCACTTGGTTGTCTAGTGTGCTCACCTGGTTAACAAAAGCAAATAAATAAATAAACTTCTCCTGCCTCCTATCACCGAAATATAGCCAGCCTCTCCCCCCATACCTCTGGTACCAAAAGTCAGATAAACATTATATCCAAGAAAAATCGTATCTTTTTCAGTACTGAAGTTGTATGCATGCTCTGTGTAATGCATGGATTCCCCTAAAAATTATCCTATGGACCATACATTCAAAACATTTGTTTCTGAGGGGGACAGTAGGGACCAGACTCAAACCAAACATCAGACACACACACTCACCTAATGTCCTCCTCCTGTTCTGGACAGTCTCCTTCTTTCCTCCGAGGCTCCTCCAGTCTTTAGTAGGCACACCCTGGTGTGCTCCTGCTTGCCTTGAGCACTTCTAATGTCCTCCTCTGTCCTCACTTCTGACTGGGTGGCTTACTGGTGACTAGGACAGTGGGCCATGGAAGCTGCTAAACCAATGCACAGTCAAACCCGGTCTATCGACCCCACCGGCACCATGCACCAGGCAACCCTACCGGTCTGACATGGAGGACCCAATCTCTGTCTCTGGTGTCGGCTAGCTGCCTGCCTGGCCCCTGTGGCCCACCGACCAGGCTGCTACAGTGCACACACTAACCCAGGATCCCCATAAGTACTGGTACGCTTAGAGAGGGAGGCGAACTGCACACAAAAAGAGTGCTGAGATGACCTTACAGTGAACAGACTCTGCAGATCCTTCCGACCCCTGAAAAACACACAACACAGTCACAGTCCTCGTGCTGCAGTAAGTTCTTTTCGCATTCTGGATGAGGATCACATACAGATGCAGTCCGACTAACTCTGCTGCATACCACTTACCAAACTGTTTGTGCCACCTGAGTCACATGTTTTTGTGTGAGCATGTGAAAAGCTGCAGCAGTGACTGGTTGGTGGCACTGGTGGTGCCAATGACTTTCAGTCAGTCTCTTGGATACTGACTAACTTGTGCAGATTATTTGGGGGGGGATTAAAGTGAGGAGGTGGCAGCTGCGGGGCATCTCCCTTCAGTTTAACCCTTACAATTGGGGGCTAATATACAATCTGCATGCATATTAGCCCCAAACTGCATTACACAATTCAGAAGGGGGTGGCAAAGCCCCTACTTTAACTTCCCGGGGGACTTCAGACCCTCAGCCTCTCCCCTCATAGTTGACACCTATGCACCAAATCACAGGGGTGCACAAACAAAATCAGGCTGGATACAAAGTAACAAACCAAAGTGGTTTACTGTGCGACACAAACACAGAGGACATTGTCACCACAACAATTTGAATCCTAGCCCAGATTCTTTGTAAGGGAGCCACCCGGCGGTGAATATGATCTAGGATTCGAAGCCCTGTGGTAACAGTGTCACACAGCAAACAACTTTGGTTTGTTACCTTGTATCCAGCCTGGTTCTGTTTGCCCACCTCTGTGGATCACATTTCGAATCATAGGATACATTAGGTACTAGGGTGGGTGGTGAATCCCTATAAAACATCTGCGCAAATTTTAATAAAAAAAAGGTGTCAACTGGGAATTATTTACTAGTAGTTTCAAGATATGCAATCAGAGAAATAAATGTAATGGTGAGATCATCAGGCTGCTGCCATGAGAGCCTGATAACTCAGTGGTAGCGCACTGGGACGGTATTCTGGGGGCAAGGGTTCAGTTCCCAGTTAAGCTCACATTATATCTTACTCATTATAATTTATGTTTCAGTTGCTTAGCAGTGGCCAGTACTGCACGACTTACTAATTGCCATCACTATGTTTGCACAACATACTTTTTGGTCCCTGCTTATGAGGCAAGGGCAGACTTGATGGAACTAGAGTCCTTTCCAATCTTAAATTACTATGTTAATATTACTATTTTTTTTTTTTATTATTTTCAGAATTATAATTTTTGGAAGGCAATTTTGAAAACTCTAGTTCCAAAAAAAAGGCCAAAATCTGATTATTGAGATTCCACATATTCCAAGCACCCTTAGTTTAAACCACATTCACTTTATAACCAGACCATTCCATAGCCATGAATCGCATGTAACAAATTATTCAATGATGCTTCAGCATCTTTTAGTGATAATAAGTCATTATTAGCATAAAGAGTGATCTGATAGGAGTATGAGAGAAATCCAGACCACTAGACCCCGACCACATCAGAACACTACAGGCTGGGCTGATTGGGTAGGGTGCAACTACTTGCACAGTCCGGCCATTCCAGTTGGTCTGGATTTCAACGCTAGGTTAATAAAGGCTATGGGGACCCTCCAAAGACTTTGAAAAGGGACATGACATTAGTAACCAGCCTTCCCCCATCTGACCACCCTGCACTTTCCACACCCTTTCAGCCTCAGGACCAGCCAATGACTGACATCCCATCACACTTTCAGCATCTGGTACAGTCTCCCTACCCCTACCTGACCTGCCTACCAGCAGTGGGACCACCTTTCTATCTCCTAAACCAGCCTCCCACCTCGGGGTTCGAAGGGTGGTTCTCCTGCAGCGAGGCCAATCACTTAGGAGGTTGAAGATTGGTCCAGCTGCTGGAAGGTAGGTCAGCTAGGGGTGGGTGGCTGGTCTGGTGATTAGAAGGTGGTCCCACTGCTGGGAAGTTGGGGAGAGTCTGGTGCAGGGCTGGAAGGGCGGTCCAGGTGCAGGGAAGCTGGTCGATTGGGAAGGAGAAGCTAGTCTGGGGGCTGGAAGAGTGGTCCCGCTGTTGTGAGGGTTGGAAGAGAAGGCTTCACCAGGAGGGTGTTGAGTGGTCCCGTTGCTGGAAGGATGGTCAGCTAAGGAGGACAGGATAGTCAAGAAAGCGTGGTGCTGGTTCAGGGAGGCTTTTTGGCTTGGGAGGGAGGCTGCAAGGGAGGTTCTGCTACTGGGAGACTGGTTGGTTGGGGAGAAAGCTGGTCAGAGGGTTGGAAGGGTGATTTTGCTGCTTGGAGCCTGATCAGCTGGGGGCAGGAGACTAGTCCAGGTGATGGAACAGTGGTACAGCTGCAGGAAGTGTGGTCAGATGGGGAGAAGAGGCTGGTCTGGGGGCTGTAAGGGTGGTCCAAGTGAAGGGAGGTTGGTTGGCTGAGGAGGAGAGGCTGGTCCAGGTCCTAGAAGTGTGGTCCAGCTGCTGAGAGGCATGTCGCCTATAGGTGGGAGGCTGGTACTGGGGCTAGAAGGATGGTCACATGCAGGAAGGCTAGTCAGTTTGGAGAGGAGGCTGGCCCTAGGGTTGGCAGGGTGGTCCTGGACTCCTGCTACTTGCATGGTGGTCAGCTGTGATGGGGAGGTTGGTCCAGGGTTGGTACAGTGGTCACGCTGCTTAGAAGCTAGTAGGTGGTCCAAGGGATGGAAAGGCAGTCACGTTGCTAGGAGGGTGGACAGCTAGGGATCAGAGGCTGGCCCAGGTGCTGGAATTGTGGTCCAGTTCTGGAAGGATGGTCGTCTGAGTGCTGGAGGCTGGAATGGTGGTCAGACTGCTGGGAGGGTGGTTGACTGGGAGGGGAGGTGGTCAGAGGCTGGTAGCAGTGGTCCAGGTAAGGTGAGTACAGACTTATTTTATTCACCAATTTCAAAGAAATACTCTTAAAAAATGTTTTGATGAGTACCGATAACTCATCCCAACCCTTGGAAATGCTCCACAAATACTTCAAAAAGAGCTGTTTTTCAAAGTTTACAGCACATTTACACATCAACATTTTACTCAATGTTAAAAATGGAAAGTGTATTACTCTTGTGCCAACGTTATCTGGAGCACTGGCTGGAAGGATATGGAAGGTGCAGAGTGGATAGTCTGATGAGAGGGAGGCTGGTCTGGGGGTTAAGGCCTCTTTAAAAGACTTCAGAAGATCCCACGCCCCACATTCACTTAGTGGTAAAAGCCAGACTAGACAGAATAGCCAGATCGCACAAACTATGCCTAGGTCAGATCTGGCAGTCTGGATTTTGCAAAGTCCCAATCTGATGAACTCTAGTTGCACCTTTTTCACCTGTATTTCTTCATGGTAGCCATACCAAGCAAACAAGCATGTTTTAAGTCCCTGACTGGAAAGGGAAGGGGAACATTGTTTAACCAGGAGTAGCACATAAAGCCGAACCTTGTTTCCAGATGCAACCTGGGAGCACAAGAAAGTTAAATGACTTGCTCAGGATCACACTGTATGCACCTAGGTGGCTGTGGGATTCAAACCCAGGTCTCCAGATCTGCAGCTCAGAGCCTTAACTCACTGCGCTATACTGCCACCTGGACTGGGATGAGTCATGTGCTCTGGCTGACATGAGGGGACGCTGCCTGAGCGAGCTCCAAGCTGATGACCGCCATTTTAAGTCACAAATCATAAATTAACTTTGGCAGAAAGTAACAACACAAACTGCTCATCTCAAGTGCTGGGATGCAGAAAGATACTTTTGATATTTGTAGCAGCCCCGAAACAACTCAGAAGCAACCAGAAGACTGAAAATGGGAATCCCTCCACATCATGCTGCCATGGAGCTCTTCAGACAGCTACAGTGCTTGTTTCTGGAGATGGTGGTCATCCGCTCCATGTAAGCCTTGGTGGACTTAAAGCAAATCAAAGGGACAGTCGTATCCCACACAACCCACATCTCAAGACTCCAAGGTTCTCATAGCCAGCCTGGAAGCCACCCGGGAAAAGAGAAACAGGCTAACGCAGTGGCAAGCGGGAGACTTAAAAAACTGAAAGAGCATGAAGAGTATCAAGAGGATTACTCGAGCTACAATGTTTTAGCATTTGGGCTGCCTGAGGGCTTGAAGAGCACCAAACACATCCAATTCGTTAATAAACGTCTGCTCCAACTGTGGCTCATCCCCTCATGGTAACAGGAGCTGAGTAGAGAGAACACAATGGAGCCTCGCTGCCAAACCAGGCCTCAAAGACGGACCGAGAGTATTCATCATGAGGTTTATCAACTTCCAAGACAAACTTTTAGAGCAACGTCAAGCCAGGGGCATCAATTCTATTACCTACCAAGGGCACACACTCCAGATATTTAATGACCTTAGCCAAGGAGTCTGGGAAAAACAAAACAAATACCTGGAAACTAAGGCTGTATTACACAAAACAGGTACTCGCTGCCACTTAATGTACCCTGCGAGACTGAGAGTTTGGCTTCAGTCAGATCAGCAAACCTTCAACAGTTGAAGAAGCCGAGAATGCGGTGACCGTCCAATTCCCAAACACCTTTCCCTACAGACATCCAGACTATCTCAAGGAAGATATGCTGAGACTGAAATGAATTCATTAGGCCTATGTGCTTAAAGTCTTACACTTTTCCTGACAATACTTTCCAAGAACATCAAACCTACACCGGAGCAACACAAATGCTAGCAGGCGGCAGCAGCAGAGTGGCTGTGTCGATGTGGAGCTCCCATAACTAAGTGAACATTTTCCATATTTTTTCTAATGTGTAAGTATTTTTAGGCACAGTTTGTGGATTGAGAAGGAGAGTATTGCTGCCTACAGGGGGAGGTGGGGGGTCATGTGTTTGGTGTTATTTGGGAGAAGGTAGGACAGTGACCATATTTGTTCTATGGTGAATCACAGCTAGTGTAAATTTCATGTTGGTTATCTACAGTAGTTTGGCAGTTTGTGCCTTTTGTGAGCTCGTCCTTGGCACAAGGATTTGCCGGCTTATTGCTATGTGGTGTCCTGTTAATTATGGGATACTGTGATTTTTTTTGGGGGGGTCACTATTTGGTGGACTTTTAGGGCTGCTGATTAGTTTTAAAACCAAAAAGCTTTTATTGATGCAACCCCCTTGTTCCCAGGGGTTATGAGAATCCCACTTAGAATCAGTGGCAGGCAGGGAGAGGCAGCTTGTGAAATGCCAGTTAAAAGATTTTCACAGTGTCACACTCTGTTTTCAGTCTCAGCTGAGCTGGAGTGATGATGTCACTTTAGAATTTTCACAGCAGCATAAGCTACACTGGAATGCTAGCTGGGGAGAGAGAGTGATAGAATGTTGAGTTAGAGTTCAGTAGTCTGTAGAGTACCAGGAGAAGGCTGCAGCTAGGCAGCTCCTCAGTTTTTTGCTCTGACAGAGAGCTACCACTGTGGTTTGGATAGTTTGTTCTCACCATAGAAGAAGAATATAGAAGACAGAGGGTGAAGTGGTGGAAGCCATTCCAGGACGGTTTTCCAGTGCCTCATCCCTAGAGGGATGGGGGGATTTCAGGATTCAGGGGGCAATCCCTTAGTCCAGCCTGGACTGTGTTGAAGCTGCTCGAGATTCATCTGCTCTGTGAGTACCTGAGACTTTTGTGTGAAAAAAGCCCTGGGGCACCTGCATTCCTGTGGTGAGTTTTTCTCTGACGAAGGGACTCTGACACCTAGACTGTTTCTGTTTAAAGTGTCTGCCTACTATGGGGTCCAGAGAGAGACTTGCCAAGTACAGAACTTTTAGTTCGTGTCTGATTTAAAAGTGCCTACTAAAGTTGGGGTCTAGTGAAAATACATTGCCAATTACAGAACTTTTAACTTCATGACACCTCAGAGGTGTGTAAAGTGGTATGTTAAATGTGAAAGACATTTCAAGATAGCATCTACAAATTTTCTGTGAAGGGTATTATTAACCAGATGAATGGCAGAGTATAAATTTGGAAGCAAAAAGTGGGAGACCCCCTATCTGGAGCAACCAGTTTACCTCTCCGAGTTCAGTTTGGGCACCTGTGTTTTTTCTCAGTGCATTTGGCCAGTGCCTGAAGAAAATAGTTTACCCAGACATGGGTTGGATTTTCTGTGAGCCTATATGTGCTCTTTGGTGATCGAGGGTGCCACCAGTAATTCTTCATGAAATATGGGAAAGTCTCCTAGTACTGGCCGAGGGTGCGTAGTCAAGGGACGTGTACCAGTTCTGGCTGAGTATGCCAATCTCCATTCAGAACCAGAGAGTTCGCTGTGTAATTCAGAACCAAAGTGTTCGCTGTCCCATTCAGAACCTGAGGGTTCGCTGTGTGTGTCCTCTGTACCTCAATAATCTGCATTACCAGTGGGAGTAGCCCTGTGGGGGGGCCATCTTCGATTTGTGATTATTCTCTGTGTATGTGAATAAAAGCCAAACTCTAGAATCCCAACCTGGTTTGGACAGTACTGTTATTGCTTCCACTGTGTTTGGATTTACTTGGGTGCCCTTGACCAGAAGTACAAACTTAGCATAATTATGAGCAAATGTTTTCTCCCAGGGACCCAGGTTGATGGCCATAATAAATGGTTCCCCCAGGTGTGAATCAGGTAGTAGCCACACTTGGTTTGCCTGTTTGATGATGGCGGGCTCCAAAGTAGATGTATTGGTAAACCAAACTGTAGTGACAACCCCCACCCCTCTTGATGGCACCATGTGTGAGAGGAGCAGCCCTGCTAGTTGAACAAGGTGGTCCGTTGGGGGTGGGTTACAAAGTGGAGGCACCGCTAAGGATGTGTTTGGAATTTGGGGAGAAAACAAGAGATGTTTGCTCAGGTTGTGGCTAGCATTTGTCTGTCTGGCAGTTGGTAGCCCAAAATCAGAAGCTTTGCGCATAAGGGATTTGACAGAGAAGTGCCATCCGTATGTGCCGCCGTGTGCGCCTGCTGTTCATGTGCTGCTGTGATTGTGCCAGTGTTTACCAAGGAGCTGTAAAGCCAGATTGTGTGTGCCCCTTGTCCTGCATCAAAAACAGAATGTTTTCCAGCTTTAATTTTCAATGTTGTGACAGGAAAAAGTATTGTGAACTGTGTGAAACAGAGACATTTGTACCCTGAAAGTTTCAAATGCTTGCTGTGTGAACTGGGGGAGTCACTAGAGAAATAGCCATGAAAAATTATTGAAAATGGTGTTCCTGCCATGGAGTTACAGTTGAAAAGAAAAAACATTGTTTTGCAATTTAAATTTTGCCTGCTCAGCGATCACCATGGAAGAGAAGAGCACAAGAAGAGAGAGAGAGAGAGGCTCATTTGCATGGCGTCGAGTGATTGGTGAGACTGCAATCAGTCCCGCCCCGAGCCAGCTTCAGAGTGCTGCCCAGTGTTCGAGAGGGACAGAGCGAGTGATGTATGAGCTGGCTAGCCAGGAGGATAGTCACAGTGACTGCAAACATTCTAAAAGTTAAAACAACAAACTTTTCTGTGCTAAATTGGGCTCAACCCATATTCCGATCGACTGGGGAGAATGCATGATGTTCATAGGAGCAATCAGCAGGATCGCCCGCCAACTTCAACCCAGAGGCCTTCCAGGATCGGCTGTAGGCCAAGAATTTCCATCAAACAGCCAGCTACTGATTCAGTGAGTACCATTCAGCAAAACTGAGCTCAAACTGTGAGTGATTTTTCAAAAGCCAGCTGGATCAGTGTGTAAACAGTGTGATTGTTTTTGCAAAGGACTGTGTAAAGTAATCAAAAACCCAAGCAAGAATTCTGAGCATTAGACTGTGAGCATGTATTATGGATTCAGCAACAGTATAATATTCTGAGCAACTAGAAAGACTCTGAGTTGTATGAGAGGCTGCAACAAACAGGCAATCCTGTTCAAGAAATACTGTGGCTTTAGTGATTTTAAGCAAGTAAAACTGATTGACGCTAATGGTAAAGTCCTAGAAAATCATATAGATCTGCTGAGGAAGAAAAGCAGCGCAGTCTGTGCAGTTTAAGTAAAATGTATCAGTGTGCAGTAACTCGGATGCGCAGTGGCTTGAGTCAGATACAGATTGTTGATACGCCAGGAGTGCTGCTGCCGCCATTACAGGGTGGGGTAGTAATGTAAACACAGCAGCACGGAGCCATTTTGTGAGACTGTTCCAAGTAGAGTGGACTCAGTGATAACAGTGAACTTTTGTGGTTTTTTTCTACAGTCATGGCTTCAGGACCATCCCG
Source organism: Neoceratodus forsteri (assembly GCA_016271365.2). Taxonomy (NCBI): domain Eukaryota; kingdom Metazoa; phylum Chordata; order Ceratodontiformes; family Ceratodontidae; genus Neoceratodus; species Neoceratodus forsteri. The sequence continues at coordinate 54,688,785 of CM028133.1, read as the reverse complement.
CTACCCGGATCATGCCCAGGCTATGACAGTTGAAGAGGTTACCAAGCTGAAAGAAATAGAGAAATGTTTCTACGGTGGACGTTTGCCTCCTCATGTTGCAATTCCCGGATACCCTATGACAGTATGCATAATGCGCCTCAAGGCTAGAAGGGACGTTTTCATGGTTCCTCGCTGTTCAGGGTGCTTAGAGAAGCAAGGTCTACCTAGTGCACCTAAGATTTGATTGGCTCTCACGTTGACAAAGCTTCAAGATCCTGCAAGTAGCAGCACACAGCACCAGGTTGAACTTGTTGGGGGAGGCCCAGCAGAGTGTGGCACAAAGGAAGAGGGTGTAGATGTACTGCCAGAGCAGAGTCCTCGTGTTGTCTCCATGCCTGTGTCACAGATGGACAGTGCGGAGGGAGAATCAGTGGATCCATGGAGAGAGGGTCCAAGTCCTAGCCTCATTCTAGAAGATGAGGTTCAAGAAACCCTAGATTGGGAGGTGTCTACCTCCGTGCCCAGTGAAGAGTGGACTATCTTGGAAGTGAGGACGACTGCTCACTCCTGGGCCCAGGTCCTAAGTGAGGAAGAAGAGAAGAAGGGAGCTATGTATCTTTACGATGAAGGTTCTACTCCACAGCCCCGGGCTCTTGCCTCAAAAGAACCAGAAGAAGAAGTTGGTGACTCCACAGCCCTGCCCCCAGAAGAATGGGTCAGGGACCAGTTCTATATAGCTTTGAGTATGCAACACTGGCAGAATCAGGACTGGCCGCCCCCAAGCCAGGCCGGGGGTCGCAGACTGATGAAGAGTATTAAGGAGGAAAGACTGGTTCGTAGGAATGCAGATGAGATCTATAGAATGTCCTTTCCTACCTTTCCTCAGACAGTCTGGGAGGAGACTGAGAAAAACAGGAGAGACTGTCTAGTGGAAGAGGCAATCAAAGACCTGCATCCAGGTGCAACTCGGTATAGAAACATAGAATTTGATGGCAGATAAGGACCGCCTGGCCCATCTAGTCTGCCCATTTTCCTTCCTAATAGATAAGCTGCAGATCCTAATTAACTAACAGCTTACTTCCTCCAACCCCCCATTAGGACTGCCTTATGTCTGGCCCATGCATTCTTGAATTCCCCCACTGTTCTTGACTCCACAACCTCCTCAGGGAGGCTGTTCCATGCATCCACAACCCTCTCTGTGAAAAAATACTTCCTCACATTACCTCTGAGCCGTCCCCCCTCTATCTTCAAATTGTGCCCTTGTTCTTGCACTCTCTTTTTCTGAAAGATGCCACCCTCTTGGACTTTTGTTGATTCCTTTGAGGTACTTGAAAGTTTCTATCATGTCCTCTCTCCCTCCTTTCCTCAAGGTATACATATTAAGCTGCTTTAGTCGTTCTTCAGATGTCTTCTGGTGCAGACCCTGCACCATTTTGTTGCCCTCCTCTGACAGCCTCCACTCTGTCTATGTCTTTGCAGAGATGGGGTCTCCAGAACTGCACACAGTACTCCAGATGGGGTCTCACCAACTGTCTGTACAGAGGGATAACAACTTCCTGTTTTCTACTATTGATGCTTCTCCCTATGCATCCCAGTATCCCCCCAGCCTTCCTTACTACCCTCTCACATTGCTTGCCCACCTTTAGGTCATCTGATATAATTACCCCTAGGTCCCTTTCCATTTTTACTGTTGTCAGTATCTCACCTCCCATTGTGTACTCTTGACCTGGGTTTTTTGTTTCCCAGGTGCATTACCTTGCACTTCTTTGCATTGAATCTGAGCTACCATACATTTGACCATTCCTCCAACCTTGCCAAGTTCCTTCTCATCCTTTCCACTCCATCTGGTGTATCAACCCTGTTGCAGATCTTTGTGTCATCTGCAAAGAGACATACTTTTCCTTCCAGTTCCTCTGCAATGTCACTTATAAAGACATTAAAAAGGACCGGTCCCGGTACTGAACTCTGTGGAACCCCGCTAGTAACCCTCTTTTCTTCACTGTGGACTCCGTTTACTACTACCCTTTGCATCCTGTTGTCTAGCCAATTTTTTATCCAGCCTACCACCTTGGGACCCACTCCAAGGCTGGCTAACTTGTGTATTAATCTTTTGTGTGGGACTGTATCAAATGCCTTGCTAAAATCTAGGTAAGCCATGTCCACAGCCTCCCTGGTCTACTACTTTGGTTACCCAGTCAAAGAAATCTATTAGATTCGCCTGACGACCTTCCCATCGTGAATCCATGCTGCCTTGGGTCCTGTGCCCCACTGGCCTCTAGGTACTCAACAAATCTTTCCTTCAGAAGTGATTCCATCATTTTACCACCACTGAGGTCAAACTAACTGGCTGTAGTTTCCTGCCTCTGTCCTGCTCCCACTTTTTGTGAAGAGGAATCGTGATTGCCCTCCTCCAGTCCTCAGGTACCACCCCATCCTCCCATGATTTGTTACAGAGAGTAGTCAGCAGTGTCATTAGTTCTACCCTTAGTTCTTTTAGAATTCTTGGTGAATCCCATCAGGCCCCATTGCTTTGTCCACCTTCAATTTTATTAGTTCTTTTCAGAACCCTTTCTTCTGTAAATGGACTGGTATCGACTCCGTCTTCAGAGTGTTTCTTGTTTGGTTTAGGTATCCCCTCCTCTTCCTTTGTGAATACTGAGCAGAAATATTCGTTCAGTATCACTGCTTTTCATTGTCACCCTCTACCCACATTCCTCCCTTTATTAAGCCTCAGTATCCCTCCTTGGTCCTTCTTCGTCCCCTAATGTACCTATAAAAGGTCTTATCCCCCTTCTTAACAGAGTTGGCTATCCTTTCCTCGGTTTGGGCCGTCGCTATTCTGACTGCCTTCCCAGTCTCTTTCTGCTTTAACTGATAAAGTTCTCTGTCCTCTTCCTTCTGAGTTTCCTTACATTTCCTGAATGCTATCCTTTTCTCCTTAACCTTCCCTGCCACCTCTTTTGAGAACCATAGCAGTTTTTTCCTTCGTTGTGTTTTGTTGATTTGCTTTACAAAGGCCTGTTGCCTCTGTGACGGCTGTTTTGATTACTCCCCATTGTTCCTCCACCCCTCCTTCTTGCCTGTTTGCTAGTGTTTTTCTGAGGCACTCTCTCATTTTCCCAAAGTCAGCCCTCCTAAAGTCCAATACTTGCTTTTGTATGGCTTGATTGTATGGCTGTGTTTATCGTGAACTACACTGTTTGGTGGTCGCTTGTTCCCAGATGGCTACACACTTCTAAATCTGAGATTCTTCTTCATCCCCATTTGAGAGTACCAGGTCTAAGATTGCTCCCTCCCAAGTGGGTTCCAATACTAGCTGTCTGAGGCATGCCCCCTGTAGGGCATCAAGAATGACCCTGCTCTTGGATGTGCCTGCAGCAAAGGTGCTCCAGTTAACATCTGGCATATTTAGGTCCCCCATCAATAATATCTCCCCTTTTTCTGCCATGCTAAGGAAGCCTGCTATCATTTCCTTATCCATTCCCTCCCCCTGAGATGGGGGTCTGTATACAACCCCCATGCGGACTGTGGTGCCATTTCCTGTCTCCAGGGTGACCCAGAGTGTCTCATCTGCTCCCTGTCTACTCTTTAATTCTGTTGCTTTGATCCCTTCCTTTGCATAAAGAGCTACTCCTCCTCCTCTTTTACCCTCCCTGTCCCTCCTGTAGATTGTGTATCCTGGTATGTTGACATCCCAGTCATGGTTCTCTGTGTACCATGTTTCTGTGACTTCCACAATATCCAGACAACCCTCTTCCATCAAGGCCACTAGTTCAGGGAGCTTGTTACATAGACTACGGGCATTGGTACTCATCATCCTCCGCTTTTTGATGGCCTTACCCCTTTTAGCCCCATTCCTGTCCTTACTGCCTTTGCCTTTTTTTACATTTACTTCTGTCCTGCTCCCTAATGACTTCTCTACCTTGGTGTTTACCTCACTAATTATTGTTGTTTGTGGGGGGAGGCTGGATTTCCCTCTTTTCAGTGCCGCCTCCTTACTGCAGTTTAAATGCTTGCCAATGAAGCATTTAAACCTCTCACCTAGGATCCTGGTTCCCCCCTGGACAGATGCAGACCATTGCACCAGTATAGGTCTGCATCCCTCAGGCTCTTCCCAGTCTGTGAAGCCAAAACCCTGAGCTCAACACCAGTTTTCAACCATTCATTGAATTCCCTGGTGAGGGGTACCCTAGCATCACCCTTGCCATAGACAGGCAGCACCTCCGAGAAGGTTACTGTATGCGCTACTTGTCTAAGGCCCCTCCCCAACTCTACAAACTCCTCTTGCACTGCTCTGATCCCATTCCTAGCCAGGTCATTTGTCCCTAGGTGGACAATGACATCCAGCTCCCTCCCTCGTGCAGCTGCTCCCACAATCCTGAGGATTCGTTTCCTGTCCCTCCAAGCTGTATAGCGCAGGCAGGCACCTTACCTCCCTCTCCCCTTCCTCCCCCATTTCTACCCCCGTTATGATTGAGTCCCCCACCAGGAGTTGTTTCCTTCCCCTTTGGGGTCTCATGCCACCCTCCTGTGGGTCTCCTTTGTGAAGGTTCCCAGCATCCTCCTTAGTCTCCACTGCAGGTGCCTCCGTAGAGGAACCACTATCCACCAGAAGAGCGAATGTATTGTGGAGAGGTACAGCTGGAGGGATGCAACTCTGTTCCACCACCCTCTCCCTCCCTGAGCCCACCCTGGTCCAGCCTCTCCTCTTTCTTGGCAACCTCTGAGGTAGTGGCATTGGCCCTGGTGGTCCCTGGGTGGGGGAGGAGGTTTCACGAATCCTAGCCAGGTCAGCCTGGAGATGGGCAACCTCCTCCCTCAGACCAGAGAGGTGCCTGCAAATAGGGCAGCATCACAGCCTCCAGAATGTCTCCCGGAACACTGCCACCCCACAGCCATTGCACTGCACTACTCCTATCATGTCTTATTTTGTGTCCCCTCTCCTGTTTCTCTGTATGCTTACTCTTTCCTCTCCTTTCAACTCTCACCTTTCCTGTTCTGGGACAGTAACTTCCTATATTCTTCAGTAGCCTTCTTCTTCCTTGCTCAGTGTCAGACCACCAGCAGCTGTGGGGGAGAGAGTGAGCTACTTTTTTCCTTTAGGGTTGACAAAACCAATGTTTCTCTATGATCCTTCCCTTCCTACTGCCAAACAGGAAGTTCCTGTTGACAGTCAAATCCAGTGGCCATAAAAGTAGAACTGGCTTAGGGTCGGTGGGATGGAGGGCAATTAGTAGAAAAAAGGCTAGCAACAGGAAGTTGTAATTTGAGTCACCTGCTTTTATAGTGTCTAAGCCACACACCCCAATTAGGCTCTCTCTCTCTCTCTCTCTCTCCTCCTACTGGACTGGTTTAGCAAAGTAAACTGATACAGAACCCTTCCCAGCACAGAACACACACTTTTCTTTCTTTCTTTTTTTTAAATCCTAAATAAGACCCCTTCTACGTCTAATAAAGTATCTGTTTGCTTAATCTCAACAGACACTGACTCCTGCTAAGATATACGTGTTAAATTAATAAGAAAATGTAGCTTCTTTTAGTTAGCTGCTTTCTGCTCTACAAGCAAGGCTAGCAACAGCTAGCAACTGTATGTCAGAGACAAAGTGATACAAGACAAACTTAAGTTTTGGAAGGTGGGCAGGGCACTGTTCATAGACACTGTACATTTTGTGGATGATAAGGGGAAACGAGACCTTCCATAATGTGACTTATGAGCACCAAGACGGGGTAATAATTCTTGCATCCGACCCATTGTGATACTACCCTCAATGTAACCAGCATCCTGTGGCTGTCCCCATGCCTACCAAGTGGAAAGCAGAGCAGTGGTAGCCAGTGCTGCCATCCAGCCATTGCCATACCCATGTTGTTCCACCAGTCTGGTATTCCAGGATCCAAAGGTGCGTCCAGATCTGTCAGCCTTGCAGTGTGCCGTTCCAGTTCCATCGCCTGGCCTTCCTAGATGACATCAACCCAGCTGTTTCCTGATTCATCGCCTGGGATTTTGGATAACATCAGTCCAGCTGTTCCTTTCCTGTTCCAAGGCTCCATCTCCTAGATGACATCAACCCAGCATTTTCCAGATGTCCATGTAACCCCCTTGCAAATGTGGGTTCCCAAAAAAGTCTTCCAGGAGCTTGCTTGAATGCTCCAAGCTTGAATGGTGTTTGGTGTTTAAGCCATTTATCTGTGAGTGCTTTTAGAGCCTCTGGTACTGTCTCTTTAAGAGCTGTCTTCTTGCAGACATAATTAGTTTGTATGGGGGTACTGTGTGTTTTCCTGCTTGAGTCCCGCTCCAGCTGCTGCCAAATCGCCCCATTTCTGCCATCGCTAAGCGGGCAGGGGGAGCACTCTTCAAAGATGTAATTGTTTGCTTGTAACCTGTTAGAGTAATAATGAAAATGCAGTTTGATTTAACCTGCTTTCTTGTAGCAAGGACAGTGCAGAGCAAGCTCCCTCATATTGGTTCTGAACTGCTGAATTGGACCAATCATTGTGGGGATCCTTTAAAATGGAGCCTGCTCTGGGTGAATCAGAACTTGGACTCTCCTCTGGAGCCTGCTGTAAGGGGATTGTAAAGGCAGTGAGACTCTGGGAAATGTAGTTTTGACTTTGGCGCCTTTTTCCACCAACAGGGGGAGTTTACTGTGAGTGACAGCCAAACCAGCCAACTGAACTGGGAGGAACTCAACGGAAGTGCCCGGCTCTGTCTACTGGAAAGATCAGATCAGTTTGGGCTGTGAAGAGACAGGGAGCTGTGTGCTTCTTCAGTGTGTAGTTTTAGCGTGGGGTTCTCGTGTAAGGCCCTAAGTTTCGGTCTGCAGTTTGTGCAAGTGCCTGTTCGGACTGAAACCGACCTGTGAAGAGAATCAAGGAGATCTGAAGAGTAGAAACCAGACTCACCATGTAGAAGACTGGAGAAATTGCTGAATCGCGCTCGGTCTGTCAGGAACTGAATCTGCTGTGTGTTCTCCTGGGTATTGGGCAGTAATTGCGATCGGGATAGAGAAGCAGCCTGCCTGCCTGGTATAGTACTTTCCTTTTACATATAAATGTGTGTAGTGCTTGTGGGGAATCACGTTTCAAATCCCCTGTACAGTGAATAGAGTGCATGAAGCTGGAAGTAAACCCCAGCTTAATCCAGACTACATCCATTTGCTCCAAACTGCAGTGGGGTCCAGTCACAAGGACCTTGTCCACATGGTCTGCTCCTCCTGGCAGTCCAGGACAATCTGCCTTCCATCCAGTTCCCAGCATTGAGTTTGTGAGTACAAAGCAGGGTGGCTCCCTGCCATATGTTTATTGAATTGCAAGTGTGTCATCTAATTGTTGCTTTTTTTTTTATTTCTTCACGAACTGAGCCAACCAGCTCCGGATTACAATTTGGGTATTGTGTCAGTGTTTTTTCCATCACAGGGCCCCAACCAGCTGCAACCGATCCTGGCTAGCCTCCCCCCATCCTGGGTACCCAGTGAAAGTGACAATTTGGGACTCTGAATATGCGCACAGTACTGTGATTATTAATGTGTTTAACCTAATTAACCCGATTTCCCCCTTCCTTGTTACAGCTGCTTAAATAAATCAGATCTGTTGGTTTCAGCACAGTTACACTGGCTGAGGTATTCATTTATGTTAAAGTATTGTATTGTGGTTTTTGCACTGTGTCATCTTGTTTTACAGGGGGTCCCCAGAGTCCAGTCGACAGAGCCAGTCCTGGGGGTAAGTGTACATTGTGAAGATATTCCTAATGCATTGTGTGGGCCACTAGTGGGAAGAAAGGAGGGTTACGGTGTCCCAGAGGGCTGTGACCAATTTAGTTTAACTACTGCAAACCCTGACCTCTGGGTGGAGGTGCCCGCCACTGGACCTAGGCCCCTCAACCTGTTAGTAGTTAAGCACGTAGGGGTAGTAGCCCTTGGGATAGCACCACCTAGGGGTTACATCCATCCTGTAATTTCCGGAAGATTTCCACCCAGCTGTATCCGAAAAATGCTACCAGAGAGAGTCTTCAGCTGGAGATCCAGGTGCTGTTCCATTTTTTCATTCTTCAAGGGACTGGTAAGTCCAGACTTTTCTTACTTTATTGACACTGCTATACACATCCTACACCTGGCAGACTCCAGACTGTTGAACTGTCCACAAAGACTCTCCCCCTTGGGACTACAGTACTTCAAGGAACTGTGCTTCACCGGGCTCCGGTCCAGGAGAGACTCTTTCATGGACCTTGCCTTTGGGCACTGTTTGTCACTAGTTGGGACATTTAGGGCCTTCCATCGCCAAAAGGTGTATTGTACATGATGTTGATGTTTTCTACTGTTTCGTACTTTTCTACTTTTTCTAAAAAATATTTTTTGGGGATTCTCCAGTGTTTTGATGGTAAAGGTTATGGCAGTGTACTGTGTGTTTGCAGATCTGGGTGTGTTTCTGTCTTTTCTCTTTCAGGTGGATCTTGATGAAGAGAGAAGAGAAGAGAAGAGAAGAGAAGAGAAGAGAAGAGAAGAGAAGAGAAGAGAAGAGAAGAGAAGAGAAGAGAAGAGAAGAGAAGACAAGAAGAGGACTGGAGGGACTCATCAGAGTTCCTCTGTGCTTTAAAGTGTTTTTTAAAGTACTGTGTAGTTATTAACATGGGTTAACCTTTTTTCCTTCCACAGGTGTAGTTGTGGGGGAGTGTGGGAGTGTAATGCTTGTGTATAGTGTTAGCTCCGTGTTTGGTTTGCAGGTGTCCAGGGATGGGTGGAGGTTCCCCTGTTTTGGGTAGGTTTGTTTTGGTTAGATAGGTTTTCCCGAGAGGGCTAGGAGGATAGACAGGCTGTGGTCCTGACCTGTAGTAGGGGCCGCAGTGCTGGTCTATTAGAGCTGTGCTCTGGACAGTTCTTCCAGGGTCACTGGTTACTATAGTAAGATCATAGAGTAGGGGCTGATGCATCAGCCAATGGCCTCTGGGCCCTTAGTGTTGTCTGCCTGTACCTGGCACATGGTAGGGGAGAAGGTAGCACCACCTCCCTGTAGTCAACACACAGGGTAGGATGGCCTGGTGCCAGGTAGGTAATGACTGGGGACAGTCATTTTCCTGGCTGAGGGTGGGTGTAACCCCCTTGTTCCCAGGGGTTACTAGAATTCCACTTAGAATCCGTGGCAGGCAGGGAGAGGCAGCTTGTGAAACGCCAGTTAAATGGATTTCACAATGTCACACTCTGTTTTCAGTCTCAGCTGAGCTGGAGTGATGATGTCACTTTAGAATTTTCGCAGCAGCATAAGCCACATTGGAATGCTAGCTGGGGAGAGAGTGATAGAATGTTGAGTTAGAGTTCAGTAGTCTGTAGAATGGAGTACCAGGAGGAGGCTACAGCTAGGCAGCTCCTCAGTTTTTTTGCTGTGACAGAGAGCTACCACTGTGGTTTGGGTAGTTTGTTCTCACCATAGAAGAAAAACATAGAAGACAGAGAGTGAAGTGGTGGAAATCATTCCAAGAGGGTTTTCCAGTGCCTCATCCCCGGAGGGATGGGGAGATTCCAGGATTCAGGGGCAATCCCCTAGTCCAGCCTGGACTGTGTTGAAGCTGCCTGAGATTCATCTGCTCTGTGAGTACCTGAGACTTTTGTGGGAAAAAGCCCTGGGGCACCTGCATTCCTGTGGTGAGTTTCCTCTGACAAAGGGACTCTGACACCTAGACTGTTTCTGTTTAAAAGTGTCTGCCTACTATGGTTTCCAGAGAGAGACTTGCCAAGTACAAAACTGTTAGTTTGTGGCTGATTTAAAAGTGCCTGCTGAAGTTGAGGTCTAGTAAAAATACACTGCCAATTACAGAACTTTTAACTTCATGACACCTCAGAGGTGTGTAAAGTAGTATGTTAAATGTGAAAGACATTTCAAGATAGCATCTACAAGTTTTCTGTGAAGGGTGTTCTTAACCAGATGAATGGCCGAGTATAAATTTGGAAGCAAAAGGTGGGAGACCCCCCCATCTGGAGCAACCGGTTTACCTCTCCGGGTTCAGTGTGGGCACCTGTGTTTTCTCTCACTGCATTTGGCCAGTGCCTGAAGAGAATACTTTATCCAGACGTGGGCTGGATTTTCTGTGAGCCTGTATGTGCTCTTTGGTGGTTGAGGGTGCCACCGGTAATTCCACATGAAATATGGGAAAGTGTCCTAGCACTGGCCGAGGATGCCTAGTCAAGGGAAAAGTACCAGTTCTGGCTGTGTGTGCCAATCTCCATTCAGAACCAGAGAGTTCGCTGTGTAATTAAGAACCAGAGTGTTCACTGTTCCATTCAGAACCTGAGGGTTCGCTGTGTGTGTTCTCTGTACCTCAGTAATCTGCATTACCAGTGGGAGTAGCCCTGTGGGGGGTCCATCTTTGCTTTATAATTATTCTCTGTGTATGTGAATAAAAGCCACACTCTAGAATCCCAACCTGATTTGGACAGTACTGTTATTGCTTCCACTGTGTCTGGATTTACTTGGGTGCCCCTGACCAAAAGTACAAACCTAGTATAATTATGAGTAAATGTTTTCTCCCAGGGACCCAGGTTGATGGCCATGGTAAATGGTCCCCCCAGGTGTGAACCAGGTAGTAGCCACACTTGGTTTGCCTGTCTGAGGATGGCAGGCTCCGAAGTAGATGTATTGGTAAACTGAACTGTAGTGACAACCCCCATCCCTCTCGATGGCGCCATGTATAAGAGGAGCAGCCCTGCTAGTTGAACATGGGGGGGCCGCTGGCGGTGGGTTACACTGAAAACACTTTTTAGCTAGAATCAGGCTGTTGCTAAGAACCTGCTTTCCTGGCATAGTGCTCTACTTCTGATAGAACATCCGAAGTAGCTGCCCATTGAGTTCTAGAATATTGAGATTTGCTGTTATGTCTGGTTGATAAAAGTGAAATAGAAATGTATGTATTTCTGAATTTTTTATATTTATGTACATGCAGCTTCCAAGCACTTCTGTCATACCTGGACACGTTACCATCCCAGTTGGAAGTATTAGTACTTGGAGACTTTAACATTAATTGGCTAAGTAAAGATGCCATACCATATATTGATCTCGCTACAGCCCAAGACCTTACTCAACTGGTCACCTCCCCCACAAGTCGGGATATGCATACCGGATCATCTTCCTTACTGGACCTCATCTTCTCCAATCGCCCATCCAAGATCACCAATGTGTCCATCCTCTCCAGATGCCCTCAGCGACCACTCCCCTGTGCTTTGCTCATGGTCCTGCAAAATCCCCAAATCCCCGCCCAAAATAATTATACAATGTAAACTGGGTCCTGGTAAATTGGCACAACTAAAAGCGCACCTCAGGACCGTGGATTGGTCTTTCATCTCGATCTCTGGAAACACTGACACTGCCTTGGATCTATTTTCCCGGGCCTTTAATCATATATGTGACCTCTATGCGCCCTTCACAAAAAGAATGGTCAAAGACAATCACGTATCCTGGCTCACTGAAAGACTCAAGTCTCTAATGAGAACTAGAGACTCACTATGGCATCTCTCCTTAGAGTCTGGCCTCCCCCATGATAGACAGAATTACAGAACGGCCCGTAACAAGTGCACCTGGGCCATTCGCAGGGCAAAAGCTGAATACTATAGAACTGCCTTAACTTCGCCATGGGGTTGCGCCATAAGTTCTGGAACAACATTAAGGAAATTTATGGGAAGGTCCCCAATTTTGTCCCCTCCCAGGTCTTGTCTAATGGGGCCCTGACCTCTGACCCCTCTACCATCGCTGCTGTCTTCAGTGACACCTTCTCCAATCTCAGCCATATCCTCCCCCAAACTTCCATGACCCTCCAGAACCTAGCGCTTCCCTCCCGCACCCATGTGCCCCCCCTTCTACTTTCGCTGCATCTCGACCACATCTGCCAAATCATACCTTTCTGCTGCCCTTAGCTGCGCCACCTCCAATGCTGACTCCCTTGATCTCAGAATCCTCAGGCTCTCCCTTAAAGAAGTACTAGCTCCTCTCACCCACATACTAAACCTCTCACTCTCAGTAGGTAAATTCCCTGCCATCTGGAAATCGGTCTCTATCACCCCTATATTTAAAGGTGGTGATCGCTCTGCCCCTAACAACTACCGACCAATCTCCATACTCCCTCCCCTCTCCAAGGCCTTGGAGCGAATAGTTTCGGATCAACTCACTGACCATCTCAACAAATATGACCTTCTCTGCACACAACAACATGGGTTCCGCAAAGGTCACAGCACTACTACGGCCTTGCTTCAACTAACATCACACATCCACACAGCACTGGATAAAGGCCACATCACCGGTGCCATCTTCATCGACCTCACCAAGGCCTTCGATACCGTCCACCTCCCTTCTCAATCTAGGTCTCTCAAAGGAGGCAGTACGTTGGTTTGCCAACTATCTTTCCAATCGAACTCTTCAAGTAAAAATTGGCAATACTCTTTCCTCCAAATATTCTGTCCTCACAGGTGTCCCTCAAGGGTCGATATTGGGCCCCCTCCTATTCAGCCTATTCCTTAACTCCTTCCCTGCAACCTGCACTTCCAATCTATTACTTTACGCGGACGATGCTGTCATCTTCACCTCCAGCCCAGATCCCTCTCAACTCCACCTTTCCCTCAATCCTCTTTCACAGCCACGAAAACTGGTTCACCTCCCAACGCCTTATCATTAATTATAAAACAAATGTATGCTTTTCGCGCATCAGTTAAATTCCAAGATAGGGAGTTTCCCTCAAATACTATCTGGGTCTCAGACCCCCATGGAATTTGTCCATTCCTTCAAATACCTGGGCATAACTTTGGATACTGGCCTTACCTATCATGAGCATATTCGTCATTTATCGAAGGCTCTAAACATTAGACTAGGGCTTTTGCACCGCTTTAAACATTGTCTAACCCACGAGGACCTTAAGCTCGCTATCTCCTCCTCGGTTCTCTCCCTGCTTGACTATGGACATCTTACCTTTGGAGGGGCAAGCTCCTCAGCCCTTGATAGTCTCAGACTTGTCCTAAATAGGGCCTGCCGGCTTTTACTAGGGTGTGATAGACTTACCCATACCTGTGTGTTATATCAGGATACCAACTGGCTTGATCTTGACAATAGAATCAAATTCCAGACTTGTGTTCTAGCAAAAAAAATCTCATTGGGCCTCTCCCCGGCAGCCCTAACCCCTTTAATCACCACGGACCAAAAAGCTCAGCACACCCGTAGCTCTGATTCTCTATGTCTCTCCATTCCCTCCTGTCATACAACACAATTCCAAAGATCCTTTTGTTACGGGCACCCTTTTGGTTTAATTCTACCAGCGCCCTGCATCTTGATCAGAGGTGGTCAATTCAAATCGCTCCTGGGTGCACATCTTGAGCCATAAGTATCTGTAGCTGTAAGTGAACCAATGCTCTGCCCTTAACAACCTTGTACTTGGCCTCTGGCTGGCCTCTCCCTACATTTCCTAAAGCCGTCTTCTCAGGGTGTTAACTCCCTGACACCTGCTAACCGCCGCCTCCGCACCAGCTTGGATAGCTAGACTTCTAGGACTGTAAATTACTTGCTACCTTACCCTGTAACACTTATTGTATTGTTAGTATGCACTACCTGCATGGTGAACTCTGTCTTGATTGTATATGGCATGGATCCATGTGAATAAGTCTGTAACATTTCCTACATTGCTTTATTCTGCTCAAACTGTTTTTTGTATCTCTGTAACTATTATACGTGACGTGGAACCTTTGTAAAGGAGTCTTTTGACTCAAAGGTATTTCTGATTCCCTGAAATAAATAAATAAGGTAAAGGGATTATGAAAGGGAGATGTAGAAAGTACTCCAAATATAACAGAACTCCATGTATATGGTAAGCCTCTTTGTATTATTTATTGATTATTAATTTATCTGGATTTTGATAGCCAGGTAGGCTCACTGAGACTGAAAGTCCCTTATCATGGGATCAGTATGGAGATGAGGTACAGCGGACAGGTAGTCAGTTGTGGAGACCATGCGGCACTCCTCTCCAGGGTTACACTCTGGAAGAGGGGGCACTGCCTCATCTGCCGGACCTTTGTGGAGCTCCATGATCAGCTGGTAGCAGCAAGAGATAAGATATCTCAGCTGCGGCACTGGCTCAGCTGGGCACCATCCCCCACTCCCCCCAGAGGCCCACTGGCCCAGGGCGCTGGAAGGTGGTAGGAAAGGGCAAGGAGAAAGGTGGCAAGAGTTGCCTCAAGTGGTTTGACCAGTCTCACACCATTCAGACAGCAAACTGCTTTGCACCCATGGAGAAGGTTCACACACTTGACTCTGTCGGGGGGGGGATTCTACATCTGTTGAGGGAAATGGGCAGGACGACTTGGTGGCACCCTGGGGGTGAGCAGGAATAAGTCAGCAAGGACAGTGTTAGTGACCGAGTGTGCAATGATTAGGGGAGTAGTGAGGGTGGTGGACGGGGGGAGGGAAGGGGATTGAAATGATCAGATGCCTTCCAGGTGCATCAGCCGTCAGGGATATAGCTAGGATAGGGACGATGGTGTGCCAGAGGAAGGGGGATCTGGGGGTGCTGGTACATTTGGGTACTAACGATCTGGCAAACCAGCCTGTGGAGGCTATACAAGCCCTGGACAAGAAGGTTGAAGCCTTCAATAACCGTACAGCTTTCTTAGAACAAAAAGCTGATCTAATCCAACTGGAAGTGAAGAAAGCTGGGGAGATGGTGGAAAAGGCAATCGTAACCTGTACCAGCTTAATCAAGGACAATTCCATATGCTCCTGGCTTGAGCAGCTCAAAAATTTTTCAAGAGCAGCTAACCTTCGCTTACTAGGGCTTCCTGAAACTATCGAAGGGGACAGTTTGAAACGATATCTACAAACCTGACTACTGTGAGGTTTACAAATGGAGTCCAACATAAAAATCAGGAAAGGCTGACAGATTAATCATCAGAGGCCGGATCCAAACAGCAATACCCCACATAGCATACTCATGGTGATAATCAACTCAAGAGGAAAGGAAAGCAGGCTAGCAGGCTTCAAATGGGAGATGCCACTGTAAAGGCATTCCAAGATTTCAGTCATAGCACACGATCTCGGTGCAATGGGTTCAGTGGAGTTTGAGCAGTGCTTCATAAGCTGGGTGTTAATCATTACATGTTACTCCCAGCACATTTAAAAATATATTATGGAGGCAAAACTGTTCTTTTTTTCCCAGTCCAGCTGGCACAGGCAAATTGGTGTAGAAAATCCACTCTGAATTCAACTCCTGACATAGGGCAGAAGAATCAGAGGACTTGGACTGCTTGAGACTGTTAAATCTGGAACTGAATGGGCTGAACTGGTGGTGGGCTAGTTTAATGCTGCTGGGGGTTATTTTATTAGACTTTTGGAACCGGGTAAGCCTGCTGAGACCATGCAGTCCCTTTTTCAGTGGGGACCCAGAAGACAAATACATCACAATGTGATATATTTATATACATATATATATATATATATATATATATATATATATATACATATATACACATACGTATATATATTAATAATAATCTGCAGCACTGTGGGAGGAGGTTCTGGGGAGAACCGGGGCTGGGGTAGCAGTATTTAACTGTTGTTTGTAGTTCAGCTCTATTTGCAGTGAAAACCATGTGGTTAAGATAGCATTTTGGGGGCACCGTCCCTACTCATGGAACCCTTCCACCTCTCTTTTTCCTTCTAGCTAGAGGGCTATTCTTCCTTCCCAGCAAACAGCACTGCTTGTCAGGGAGCTGTAGCTCACAACTGTGGCTGACACTCATACTCCCGAGTGTTATGCTAGAACTGATTTTGGTTCTTTTATCTCTCAATACTCTTCTTCAAAGCAGATGTCACAGTTTATGTCAAAGTTTTACCTAATGCTGTATGTTATGAATTTATAGTGAAGGGCACCCCTAATTTTCAAAAGCTGTTTTCTTTTTCTCATATGGGATGAATGATTCATAGTTGGGGTTTACTTCATGACGTCCGTCAACGTCCTACTGCATGGTTTAAATCTGTACTGTTACTAATCAGCCATGCAAAAAGTGAATGTACACTTTATAGATCTCTAGGCACTAAGCCAGCGGTCTGGCTGGAACTCCTACATTACACATTACCTGGACTTATTTGTCCCTACACCTTGAGCAGTTTTCTTGGTTTCTTGGAATTTACATGAATTCCCCAGTCCAGATGGATTGGTTTATGGGGACGTTCTGGTGACGCACTCAGCTGGTGTAACAAGAAAGAAGTGCTACTGATATCCTAGATAAAAATCATTCCTATAAAATATATGTAATTTCACTTCTATATGTAGATATACCCAGACCATGGTTCTCCATGTCTGGTGTCCATACCCAATGGCACTACCAAATATGGTAGGCAGATGGCCCACGAGGTTCGTCCAACTCGGGCGGTGTTGTGCAATGCCAGGTCCATTAAAAATAAGGCTGCAATTATTGCTGATCTTGTTGGTACGGTGGACCTGGCCTGCATCACCGAGACCTGGTTGGATGATAACACTGGCCCCATTTTGGAGGCTATGACTCCGGCCGGGTACTCAGTGATACACCGCCCGAGATTGCATCACGGGGGGGGGGGGTTGTGGTCCATTTCAAGACCAAACTGGGCCTCACAGAGGTATTAATTGAGGAGGTTGAGTCCTTTGAGTGTACAGTAGTAACAGGTGTAGGCTTTCGAATCGCCCTCATCTACCGTCCACCCGGTGATGAGAAGCGATTCCTTCAGGAAGTGGCGGACTTCATCGTCGACATGACATTTGAATCGCCCAGATTGATGGTTCTGGGCAATTTCAACACCTAGGTTGACAACGAACTCTTGCAATTTGGTCAACACTTCCTCCAGTTAATGACATCTCTGGGCCTTACACAGGTGGTTTCCACTGCTGCACATAAATTTGGACACTCTTTGGACTTAATCTTCCTTCTAGCAATCAAAACCTCCGACGTGGGGGTGGAACCTGTCGGGTGGTCAGACCACTACACCGTGGGTTCAGTTTTTACACCCCCCTCTAAAAGGCCTTCCCCTGCGGAGATGATTAGGTACCGCCCTTTACGGGATATAAATTCCCAAGGCTCAGGGCGGTACTTGACCGCCGTCCCTCGCGTTGGCAAGCAATGAGCCAGAGACCCTCGTGTCAGCTTATAATACAGCTGTTATGGTGGCTCTGGATTCTATCACTCCAGTCCGGGTGCATCCCCTCTCCCTTTGCCCCAAGTCCCCTTGGTTTGATGGGACATTGAGGGAGATACGGGGACAGGAGTGAAGGTTAGAGCGCTGCTGACGAAAGTCCGCTCTTGATGCCGACCACCTTAGATTGATGGACCATTACTCGGTCTATCAATCTGCAATCACCTATAAGAAGGCAAAATTCCTGTCCAGGGAGATTGCGGTTGCTCAGAATCGACCAGCTCAGCTATTTCAAACTGTGGACAGACTGTGCAACCCAGCCTATCTGCAAGTATGGAAAGCTTTTTCGCAGTTAGAGTGCGATGAGCTTGACCGATTCTTTGCAAATAAGGTGGCCGACATTAGGACATATTTGTAGCCAGCACACTCTAGCGGGGTTGCTGTGGATCGGAGTGAGATCACTGTGCCTCAGTTTTCCTGGCATTCCTTCAGTCAACCGGAGTTCATGGATGTCATGAGGATTATCCAGAGTGTGTGCCCTATGTGCTGTAGTTTGGACCCTGGACCGACTTCCTTAATTTTGGGTTGTAGTGATATCACTGGTCCAGTCCTTGTGCGGATAGTCTGGTGCTCCTTGGAATTGGGTGAGTTTTCTAGCTCCCTAAAAGAGGCGGTGGTGACACCACTCTTGAAGAAAGCTACCTTGGACCCAGACTGTTTTGCAAACTACAGACCTATCTCTAACCTTCCCTTTGCTGGGAAGGTGATTGAAAAAGTAGTGTCAGCTCAACTGGAGGACCATTTGACCATCCATGACATCTATGAACCCCTCCAGTCCGGTTTTCTTAAAAGACATAGTACCAAGACAGCGCTGGTTCAGGTGCTCAATGATCTTCTGATGGCGAGAGATCGGAAAAGCCGTTCCATCTTGGTTCTTCTTGATCTTTCCTCAGATTTTGACACCGTGGATCACATGTTGTTGATAGAACACCTGAGGGATACATGTGGAATGTCGGGAACTGTCTTAAGATGGTTCACTTCGTTCCTCATGGGGAGATCACAAAGAGTTGTGTCCGGGGTTTTTTCCTCAGACCCAACGGCTTTGTTGTGTGGGGTGCCTCAGAGTTCAGTACTGTCACCCATGTTATTTGCGGTGTACATGCTGCACATCGGAGACATTGTAAGACGGTATGGGCTAAGGTGTCACTGTTACGCAAATGATATCCAGCTATACCTTTCTTTTGCTCCCGACCAGGATGGAGTTCTCTCGGTCTTTAACAGTTGTCTGAAAGAAATCCAGGAGTGGATGGATTCTAGCTGACTGAAATTGAACTCAGAAAAGACAGAGGTACTGGTTGTGGACCCGGGTCGACAGATGGGGGGGGTCGGGTGTTGGTGCGCCTTCCGGAATTTTTCTTGGCGGCGTCTCTCTCCTGACCTCCGAACGGGTGCGTAACCTGGGGGTGGTTCTTGATGATAGACTGACACTGCAGTCGCAGGTGTCAGCTGTCGTCAAGACCTCCTTTTACCATCTTAGGAACATCGCCAGGGTTAGGCATCTGGTTCCGTCTGACGACCTTCCAACTTTGGTCCACGCCTTCGTGTCCTTGCACCTGGACTACTGCAACTCCCTTTATCTAGGGCTTTCAGGGGTTGAAATCCATCATCTGCAGCTAGTGCAGAATGCAGCAGCCCGGCTTTTGATGGGCTCGCGTAGATCCTGTCATATTACTCCGGTGCTGCGCAAACTGCACTGGCTGCCAATACGGTGGCGGATCACCGTTTAAGTCGGTTTGCAGACTTTCAAAGCCCTACACAATCAGGGTTCAGTCTATCTGAAAGAACTTCTGGTACCCTACTGCCCCGATCGATCGCTCCACTTGGCCGACGAGGGGTTCCTAGAGATTCCAAGGGTGAATCTGAAATCATCTGGTGCTAGAGCTTTTTCTTATGCTGCTCCCACCCTTTGGAATTCTCTACCCCCTCGATTACGGGAGTGCATTTCTATGGAGGAATTTAAGAATGGTTTGAAAACTTTTCTTTGGCAAAAAGTCTTTTTAGAGAACTGAACTGTCTATCTAATTATGAATTTTGGTTGTGTCGAGTATTATTAGATTTTATAATGGTTGTTTTTAATTGTTTTAAATTGTAAGGCACCTTGGAAACAGAAAGGCGCCATATAAATAAAAATTATTATTATTATTAAATGTATTGCACTACTTTATATTAATTCAATAAAAAGTTCCAAAAATAAAAGAATGGATAGAGTACCTAATGAGAACAAGGCAACCCAAAAGGACAGTTGGACAAGCAAAGGTAGACACAGTGCTGTGTACTGTGGAGGGGGTCAAGGATGGGGAAAAAAAACAGTTCTTTAGCTATATTAGGGAAAAATAGAAAGAAGGGGAGGAGGAACTGGTACGCTAACAGAGGGAGGTTGGGTAATTGAGGGGAATGGGCAGAAGGCGTCTGTTCTGGATGACAACTTTTGCTCCGTATTCACAAGGGAAGACAGAGGGCCTCTGTCAGAGCGTGGCATTAAGGCAGCTGTAAGGGGGGATCCCTGGGATGAGGTAGCAAGTACTTACCAGTGAAAGGGTTCAGAAAGGGCTAGCAGCTCTAAAGATAGATGAAGCCCTGGGGCCAGATGGGATGCATCCGAGGGTGCTCAAGGAACTGGCAACAGAACTAGCTGAACCCTGGTGGGGCTATTCAACAGTGCATTTCAGACAGGGGTAGTTCCAAATGACTGGAGGGTAGCAGATGTAGTCCCGCACTATAAGTGGGGGACAAGGAGTAACTGGGTAACCACAGACCTGTCAGTCTTTCCTCTATTGTAGGTAAACTGATGGAGATACTAGTCAAAGAGAACCTCATACACTACCTGGAGAGCAATGCACTCCAAGACAGTAAGCAGCATGGGTTCGTGGCAGGCAGGTCTTGTCAGACCAACCTCCTAGTATTCTTTGACTGGGTAATGAGGGTAGTGGATAAAAGGCCATGCTGTGGATTTACTCTGCTTCGATTTCAGAAAGGCTTTCCACTCGGTGCCTCACAGAAGGCTGCTGGAGAAGCTAGAGAATCTAGACACAGCATGCCACATGGATTGGTCCTGAGTCCAGTCATTTTCAATATGTTCATTAGCGAAATGGAAGAAGGAATTCAGGGGAAGATATGTCACTTTGCAGAAGACACCAAGCTTTACAGCAGGGTAGACATCGAGGAGGGAATAAGGGAGATACAGAGAGACTTTCAAATACTAGGTGATCAAAGGTTTGGCAGTTGCAATTTAATGATAAAACGTGCAAGGTGATGCACATGGGGAACAAGAACCTAAGGACAGAGCACCAGATTTTGGGGGGGGGTTACAGCTGTTCATGACCTCTGAGGAAACATGAGGACCTATGGAGGTCATCATCACTGACTCTCTAAAACAATCAAACCCATGAAACAAGGCTTACAGTAAGGCAAACATGATGCTGAGGTGTACAGGAAGGGGTACTAACAGCAGAAGGAAGAAGGTAATAATAACTGGTGATCCCCGTTATCAACCCGTTTTCAAGTACTGTAAAAAGTCCGCGAGTTG
This sequence comes from Neoceratodus forsteri, assembly GCA_016271365.2. Taxonomy (NCBI): domain Eukaryota; kingdom Metazoa; phylum Chordata; order Ceratodontiformes; family Ceratodontidae; genus Neoceratodus; species Neoceratodus forsteri. Next base: position 54,668,099 of record CM028133.1, on the reverse strand, counting down.
ATACCACGTTTACAGTCTTGCGCCGAGAAGCCTGCAGCACTCGCATTCCAGATAAAACAGGCTGTGGCACTACGAGATGGTTCTCCAAGAATAGATTCAAACTCACAGCACAACCTCCATTTACAACTAAATGTACAGATCCAAATCAAAAAGTGTAATCATTTCAAATGAAGTATTTACCAGCTGAAAAACTCTCCATTAAGCATGTACTTTCCCGACTAACCCTTATCATTTCCATAGCCGGCATGAACTTTCACCTCCTTTCCACAGCGACTGGAATGATCCCTGACCAATCGAGATGACGAAACAACACACACTGAAGCCAAAGGACTTAGGCAAATGATTTAAACTGAAAAAAAAAATGTTTTCTAGTTGTTTGATATATATTTTTTTTCTTCATTTCAACCCAATTGTGATTTACTTGACCCATCAACTTTACCCAATTGGAAGCCACGGCCATAACGTAACGCAGTTTTTTTTTGCACCAGTTATTATAAAAAATATTTCATATGTAGTAGGTTGATATGCATTATTTTTTTCGACTCTCAGTGTGTGATCCTAGTGAAACCTCTTGAGCTTCGCTCTCGAGGTTTCTCTATTATCACACACCTTGGGTGTGAAAAAAAAATGTATATCAGCCTACTACATATGCATTATTCTCTATTTACTACCTCTCTGTAGATCACTGGTGAGGCCCTTCTTGCAGTACTGTGCCCGGTTCTGGAGTCTTCACCTCATGAAAGATAAGGATAGGCTGGAGACAGTGCAATGTAGGGTGGCCAAATGGTTCAGGGCCAACAGGACAGATCTTACAAGGACTGGCTCAAGGCACTTAACGTACTCGCTGGACACCAGATGATAGAGAGGAGATATGATAGAGACCTTAAAGGAAAACTCTCATAATCCTAACTCTCCCACCACCAAAAGCTCTAGCCTCCAATTAAGCTTTTCGCACAGTAAAAATAAATTTCTTTGCAGTTTACTTACTTTATTTTAATTTTGTAAACTCCCCGATCACCAAACATGACGAGTGCTGTGCGATGCCATTTCAGGTAATGGTGTGGCGCCGCACCACTCAACCCAATACAAAATGTACTGTGACAAATGGTGTGGCACTGCATGTACAATGCAAGGCTATCTCTAGACATAATTCTGTTTCGCATAATTTCTAATGTAACTGCTGGTGGTCTCCACGAAGATTTCCTGCAGAATCTGTTGATTCGTCTATATTTAAAGATAGTTTGACAGAAAAGCGGGAGCAGGTCTGGTACAAACAGTAGGCTGGAGTAGGAGAAACGCTGGAAGCAGAGAGAGGTAAAATCACAGCCAAAATTAAGGTCTGGAAGACTGCATTGCCTGAAGTGTAGCCAGGAGGAGTTAGGCAGGAGAAACTGGCAAGAAATGGCAGGCAGCAGGACACTTGAGGACTGCAAGGAGACCGAGGAACAGAAGGCAAGCCGTGGGATCTCGGAGCAACGGTGTGGTAACTGTCGAAGGATGGCATCAAGGAAGTCAGAAAGACATACGGGCCACAATGAAATTAGCAAGCAGGATGAAGTAGAAGTCCCCCAAAAGTTGCCGGCATGGAGAGCAGGACATAAGCATCCCAGGACACTGGTGGGACCCAAGCATCCACCACATATATATATATATATATATATATATATATATATATATATATATATATATATATATATATATATATATATATACACACACATATATATATATGTGTGTATATATATATATATACACATACACGAGGCCAGGATTGTAGGAGAATAGACAAGGTGCAGCAGTGCTGCATAAGCTGCTGATGGCACTAAGCTGCGCCCTATGCAGCGGATAGCCAACACTTGTCGGGTCAATAGTAGGGAGCAGTGTACTAAGTAGAAGGCTACAGATGGAGTGGGGAGCAAGTCAGAAGTTCCAGGAGGAGGAGCTGGAAGCACTTAACTGTAGCAGGGGAGTGCAGGGATGGATGCCCAGGAATGAAGCAGTGATGCATGCGGAGCAGTATGCAGCAAACAGGCGACGGGAATCGCCGACCAGTAGTTCAAGGCTGTCTGTTGTTGGCGGGAGAAGGAGCACAGTGAAGCAATATTCGGGCACAGCAACAGACGGCTGCACTCCGGTGTGCAGCGTGAGTCAATCCTGGAAGCTGCGAGCAAGGGAATCTGGCAGACGAAGGGAGCAAGTGGTCTCTCGACAGAGGAACTGAGTGGCATGGAGCAGTGACTGCTCGGGGGAAGCCGGGAAGCAGCGGAGAAAGGGGCTATGAGCTTGTAGCTTAAGCAAGAAGCAGAGGCAGGCAGAAAGAAAGGAGCAGCAGCAGCGGGGAGCTGCTGTGGGGAGACAGCAAAGCATGGCAGGGAAGGAGCAACTGCAGGAATCCCCAAAAGGACAAAAGAGACACGAGAGGGACAGCGGAAGCGTGGGGGGTGCGTGGGACACAAAAAAACAACAAACAAATGAGCAGGAGAAAGACAAAAGAAGACGGGAGACAGAGGGAGCAAGAAGACACAGGAAGAGAAAAACAAAGAGAGCAGCTCCAAACCAGCAGCAGCATAAAAGTGAGTGCGACTCGCTCTAAGCAGAGCAGGCGTTACCTGGAGGCTTATAAAGGAGATGGGGGAGGAGCTATATCCCCCCAAAGAACCACAGGCTACAGCCTTTCAAGTGTCTGAAGTTGCTAAACTCGTTAGTTATGTACCAAAGCTAAGAACTGCAGAGGTGGGTGGTCAGCCCTGTGTCCTTTTGGCAGCAGTACCTAGTGTATTAGAGGTCACGGGCCTAAAAATCTATTCTCAGAGGCCACTGTGAGTGGAATGCACCTATCAAGAATGTGAACTAATCTGTACCAGCAATTATTTATTTATTTAGTTTTTGTTTACCGGGTAAGTACACTAGACAAAAGTATTGCCTATGTTCTGGCAGGACCCAGGAGAGTACAACAGAAAAAACAAAGTACAAACAGAAGTGACATTGTTCATGGCACAGAAACAGAAACAGAATTTACCAGCAGATAAGGACCTCTTGGCCCACGTAGTCTGCCTATTTTTCCCTGCCTCCAGTTACCACCCCAGATCCTACTTTATCTCCATTCCATTCACCCCCCTTCCCTTTCCTTAAGATTCCCTTATGCCCATCCCATGCATTCTTGAACACCACCACTGTTTTCATCCCCACCACCTCTGCTGGAAGACTGTTCCACGAATCCACTGCTTTCTGTCAAGAAATATTTCCTCACATCTCTCCTGAATCTACCCCACTCCAGCTTCATATCTTGCCCCCTTGTCCCCGAGCAGCTTTTTTTCTGAAACATACTTCCCTCCTGTACCTTATTTACCCCTGTGAGGTATTTAAAGGTCTCTGTTATGTCTCCCCCTCTCCTTCCTCTCTTCCAGAGTGTACATGTTTAGGTTCTTAAGTCTCTCCTCAAAGAGCTTCTGATGCAGACCCTGCATCATTTTAGTTGCCTGCCTTTGGCTCGCCTCCACTCTACATGTCCTTCTGGAAATCTGGTCTCCAGAACTAGACATGATACTCTAGATGGGGTCTTAGTAGTGATCTATACTGAGACAATACCACTTCCCTCTTTCTACTGGTGATACTCCTCCCTATGCACCCCAGTTATCCCATTAGCACTTCCAAATGCCTGGTCACAGTTAGATCATCTGACATGACCACTCCCAGGTCTCTTCCCTACTTTGTGGATGCCAGTACCACTCTTCCCATTTTACACTCTGCCCTGGAGTTCTATGCCCCAAGTGCATTACTTTGCACTTTTTCACAGTGAAACCCAGCTGCCATACCTTTGAGCACTCTTCAAGTTTTTCTCAGGTCTTTACATGGGTGTAGGCAGGCATACTCCAAGCACTCCATGGTGTGCAATTTTATTTAAGGGGTAGCAAATAGGCTCTGAACTGCTTTCGTTTTCCATAAAAACTAACAAAGAAAATGCTGAACCTTTTGGTAATTCTATTCATAGGAGTCAAAACTAGAAGGACTTATCACTCATACTTTCTTTGCATCCCAAGGACAATACAATTTTACAGGCTCTGGGCATTTGTATTTACCCATGCATGGCAAAACCACTGTCATGAAATATAAAAGTTGTATTTATTGAGCCACATGAGGCAACAAACATGGTCTTGGTATACATTTGTATATTGTCTGGCTACACTGGGGTAGCTCACCCTAACAAGGAGGGGGGGTAGCAGTGAGTCCACTTGCGTGCAGATCTGAAATCCTTGGCTACACCCCTGGTCTTTACTCACCCCCGAGTGTCAACTCTAATCCAGATTTTGGTGTCATTCACAAAGAGGAAGACCTTCCCTTCTAGCTCCTCTGCAATGTCAGTTATGAAAATATTAAAGAGGGCCACTCCCAGCACCAATCCCTGAGGCACCCCCCTGGTCACTCTCTCCTCCACGGAGTGAACTGTTTACCATCACGCTCTTGTCACCTATCCCCCAATCAAGTACCCAGTTTACCACCTTTGGATCCACTCCTAAGCTACCCAGCTTGCTTACTAGCCTCATATGTGGAACGGTTCCAAAGCCTTACTGAAATCTAGGTAGGCCATGTCCACTGTTCCACCCCAATCTAATGCCCTGGTCGCCCAAAGAAATCCATCCTCCCCGAAATGATGGGGCTTTATCTTCCCTGGTGTTTCCAAAATGTCCAACTAATAGGAGGGAACAGGCCTTAAGTGACTAGTTTAGAGTCACAGTGAAATTACATGACTATTGAGATTTAAACCTGGGTCCACTAGTTCCAGAGCCTGCGCTCTAGCCACTAGATGACACTGCATCCTCAGTGAAATTACAGCTTCTGTTTCTCCATGCATGGTGTCGAGTAAAGTGGTAAGCAAACCAAACTTATACCTTCCAGGAGAGATCTCCATTTTCCTGGGACAGCTGATCCATCTTACGATCCTTCTGTCTGTTGTCAGTCTTCAGATCCTGACACAGCTTCAACACATCCCTCAGTCTGGTTAGTAGGCTTTTTCGGTGACACTGAAATGAGAGCAAAACATAGCAATGTTTACAGACAAAGAGCAAGCCAATTCTACAGCACCAAGAAAATGGATAAAATACATTAATTATTTGTACTAGATGAAGGAAAGTACCGACTGAAATCAGGCAACACGATTTTGAAATCAGTAACAGTTATAACAATATAGTGAGGGAAGTAGGAACAGTAAGTGCCATATAGGGGAGGAAAAGTACTAGGAGAAAATTTCAAATTTCAGAATAGGAGCAGACGTTAGAGTCTATTACATAGGAGCAAAGACCTAGTTTGAAGGCCTGGTGGGATATGGTGAGTTTGACCTGTAGGGGGACGGAGTTCCAAATGTAAGGAGCAGATATTGCAAAGGAGAGTTTACCCTTTTTAGTAAAATGTCTAGGAATTTCTAGAAGAGTTTGTACAGATGACCTAAGGAGATAAGCTTATTTTATTTTATTTATTTATTTTATTTAAAATTTGGTGACAGGGTAGGCCCACTGAGCCCCGAAGGTCCCTTTTTCAGGGGTGACCCGGGATAACAATACATATTTTCATACAGAGAAAGACTTGGGTTACAGAGTAGTTTCAGGTGTGTGAGCAGGTTACAGCCATGGTTATCATCATGCATTAGTCCTTACAAATATGTTGACAGTAGAATTAACAAAAGGTGCAGAAGAAATGTAATTTGACATAGTAAGCTCATTGTTTACTACTGACATGGTTCAGTGGAAAGTTAGCTGTGGTACCATGCCTAGAGGGAAGCACCGTGGAACCTGATAAGGTGCTTGGGGAATATGGGTGTGGGCAGGACAGTAGTGTGGTGGGTAGGTAACTGACTGGGTGGTAGGACACAGAGGGTGGTGGTAAATGGCTGTCACTCCACAGAGGGAAGAGTGACCAGTGGGGTACCACAGGGATCGGTGCTGGGACCGGTCCTATTCAACATCTTCATCAGTGACATTGCACAGGACCTAGAAGGCAGAATTTCACTGTTCGCTGATGACACAAAGCTCTGTAACAGAGTAGACACACCAGAGGGTATAGACAGAATGAGAAGGGACCTGCAGAAACTTGAAGAATGGTCAGGGGTTTGGCAGTTGAAATTCAATGCAAGGAAGTGCAAGATAATGCATATGGGGCACAAAAACCCTGGCACAATATATCAGTTGGGGGGTGAGGATATAGCATGCACCAAGCAGGAAAGGGATCTTGGGGTTATCATCTCTGATGACCTCAAGGTAGGGAAACAGTGTGACAAGGCAGCAGGTAAAGCAGATAGGATGCTGGGATGTATAGGCAGGGGCATCACCAGCAGGAAAAGGGAGGTCATAATTCCACTATACAAGACACTAGTGAGGCCCCACCTGGAGTACAGTGTACAGTTCTGGAGACCTTACCTACGTAAGGACATAGACAGGGTAGAGAAGGTTCAGAGGAGGGCAACAAAGATGGTGCATGGATTGCATCACAAGTCCTATGAAGACAGGTTGAAGGAACTGAACATGTACTCCCTGGAGGAGAGGAGGGAGAGGGGATATGATAGAGACATACAAGTATCTCACAAGGAGGAACAGGGTGCAGGAATACACTATTTTAAGCGAAAAAATGTTCCAGAACTAGAGGCATGGGATGAAGTTGGAGGGAGGACAATTCAGAGGAAACATGAGGAAGAATTTCTTCACAGAATGGGTGGTGGACAAGTGGAACACCCTGCCAGAGGAAGTGGTGGAGGCTGAAACAATCACGGGATTTAAGAATGCATGGGATAGACATAAAGGAATTCTGGAGATATGGGGTAAGGGGCAACAGACTTCTAGGAAAACAAACTGAACTTACAAGCTCAAATGGGCAGACTGGGTGGGCCATAGGCCCTTATCTGCCGACACTGTCTGAGTATCTATGTATCTATGGAGGATCTGGATATTAGGAGGATAGAAGCAAGTTGGGGGGGTCATGAGCCATGGCAATGACAAGTGCTAATATAAGACATATAGGCTTTGAGTCTGGTGCGGAAGTTCATCAGTGAGGAGGCTTCCTGCACTAGGGGTGGGAGTTTGTTCCCCAGGTAGGGGGCTGAGTAGGAGAACGACCTGCCACCAGCGTTAGTCCTGACTGAAGCTTGGATGGGATGGATTAGCACTTGCCTTGTGAGGTACTTAGAGGTCCCCATTCTGATTATATTATCAATCAGGCAGCCAGCAGAAAAGAGTCTATATGATGACGGTTAGAACCAGCACAGTCTGGAGCAGAGGTGACATCGATGAGTTAGTCCGTGAGCAGAGAGGGCAAATCTGCATATGCTGTTATGGCAGGTGCTCCATTTCTGGAGGGCTGCTTTGCTGGCATCAAGGTATGCCAGGGAGCAGGGAGCAATATATAAGACAGGGAAGGAGGAAACCTCGCACTATAGCAAGCCAAGTAGCATCATTGAGGGAGGACCTGATTTTATAAGCAAGTCCCAGTTTGGTGTTTACCACTTTACAGGTAGCAGCAATGTGCAGGTTAAAATCCAGAGATGGGTTGAGTGTAACTCCTAGATAACCTAAAAGAGTTAACAGATTCCAAAGGAGAGCCATCAAGACATAGGACTGAAAGGGCAGGAGTACAGGATTTAATTCGGGGGGGGGGAGCCAAAAAGGATGGCCACAGTTTTCTTGGAGTTTAATAGGAGCTTATTTTGTAGAAGCCAACCTTGTAAACAGTCAAAATCAGCTTGAAGATTTGCCTTTATTAATGTGAGGTCTTTACCACTTGAGAAAAGCACCATATCATCAGCATAGAGGAGGAACAGGGCAGTGAGGGCAAGTTGTTAATAGAGTGAAAAGGAGAGGGCCAATTATAGATCCCTGGGGAACTCCAACACAGGCGGGGGCATGGTCAGAGTCACAAGTTTCAATCTGAACAAACTGCATCCTCCCGGTGAGGTAGCTATCAAACCAGGAGATGGCAGTCTGGGAGAAACCCAGGGAGGACAGTTTGAAGAGGAGGAGTAGTAGAGGGTGATCCACAAGTTCAAAGGCCTTTTTGAAGGCACTAAATATGCCCCCATAAGCAAGCCCTTATCCATAGCTGTCAAGACTTCCTTTAGACTTCATTCTAGGAGGCAATATAGCGCAGTGGATTAAGGCTCTGAGTTGCAGATCTGGAGAACCGGGTTTGAATCCTACAGCTGCCTAGGTGCATACTGTGTGATCTTGAGTAAGTCACTTAACTCCCTTGTGCTCCCAGGTCGCATCTGGAAACAAGCTTTGGCTTAGTGTGCTACTCCTGGTTAAACAATGTTCCTTTTCCCTATTTGACAGTTAAAGTAGCATAGTTGTGGTGATATGCCCTGTTCGGAAACCATGCTGAGCAGGAGATAGGAGGTTGTGAAGATGCAGATAATCTGAGACATGGGAGGCATCAGCCTTCTCAAGTAGTTTATTAAGAGTAGAGAGAATGGCAGTCAGTCGGTAGTTTGCCATGGTGTCCCCTTTTTTGTGTACTGGGACAACTCGAGCAGTTTTCCATAGTGTTGGCACTGTTTGAGTTAAAATGGATAGGTTGAAAATTCTCGTAAGTGGGGCAGCAAGAGCAGGAGCTGCCAGTTTGATGAAGTTGGGCAGTAACCCGTCTGACCCAGCAGATCCATAGGGAGGGATAGTTCTAAGGAGACGCAGCACCTCAGCAGCGGGAACCGATCTAAGGTGAAAAGAAGCTCTAGGAGGCAAGTACATATCAAGAGCAGGTGCAGGAGACTGATTACATTTCTAGGTACTTGGAGAGATCAGAGAAATGAATGTTCAGAGCATTTGCAACTGTAGGTAACTTGCTGCAATTAGCATAATTTAGCATAATTTCGGTTATAGACGGCTTGGGCCTTTGGCCTATGAAATTTTTAATGTGGTTCTAAAAACCCTGGGTATCTCCAGCAGAGGCTTGGAATAGTTTATGGCAGTAGTCCCTTTTTTGCCCTCTGTATGTCTTTTTTGCAAGCATTCCTCATATTTCTATAACTAACCCAGTCTTGGAAAATAGCAATAGCTCAGACCTCAACTATGGCAATTCTTTTTTTTTAAACTCAGTTTATTCAAAAATTTGAACAAATATTTGATAACCCAAACTTTTGTATAGCTGCCCAGCCATTCCCAAGGAGATTCTGGACGAATATGGGGGTAGATACAGTTGGAGATCTTACTGCCAACCGTAGACTGTTACCTTTTCAGGATGCCCACACCAAATATCACTGGCCTACCTCCGTATGTTTCTGATACCTCCAGTTATCCCATATGCTCGTGCAGTTTTTTGGTAGCGGCCCCTGGCTTAGCCCTTTAGGTAATTTGATTATTCCACTCATTCAGAGTACCCCCTCTTCTCATCAGGTCTCATGTTATTATCGCACATTGCAAGATCTTCTAGCCACCAGCGAGGGCCCAAGGTTTTATTGCTGGGACCAATCTCTTCCGACCCCCAATTCGCCTAGGAATTGACCCATTATTTGGAAACATCTTTATACGTTCATTAAGTGGGACGGATACCGCTTTATGCAATTTAGAATCATTCACAACCTCTATTATACTCCAGTTAAACTGCATAACATGGGTAAACTATCTGTAAATCTCTGGTTCAGATGTAGCAAAGAACTGGGCACCCTACTCCATAGTCTGCGGTCCTGCGAGAGAGTGGGCCCCTTTTGGAATGCGATTCGCACACACTTGGACCCCTTATTAGGGCTATCTGATACTTTTTCTCCTGATGTATGCATCCTGGGGGATTACTCTAATACCATGACAGGCAACCAGAGACCACATATGGCCTTGATCTCAGCATGCTCAAAGAAGGTTATTCTTCGGCACTGGTTAGATCATTGCCTATCACAACTTTCAGAGTAGTATAAACAGATACTATTCACTCACAGGCTGAGTGCCTTATTACCAGCATGGGTGGCAGATTATCTTATTTTAGCTGTGTCTGGGAACTCCTACAGGTTCTATTGACGCTATGAGTATTTTCTTACGAGTTATTTTTATAACTTCTTATTATATTAATGTGTTTGGTCGGCTCCCAGCCCAGCTTTTTCTTTTTTCAGTTGAGTTACCTTGCTCCTGATGGTGGTGGGTGGGATGGGGAGGGTTGTTTTATTACATTGGCCAGGACACCGGGGAAATTCCCCTACTCTTTTCGATAAGTGCCATGGGATCTTTAACATCCACCTGAACTACCACCAATCCAGGCAGATGGGACCTCGGTTTAACGTCTCATCCGAAAGACGGCACCTCAGAAATGCAGCACCCCTCTCATGCTGCACTACAGTGTCAGTACTGGGATATTAACCCAAGTGCCAGATGTGGGAACTGAACCCACAGCCCTCTGATCTCCCGGCCTCAGAGGCGAGTGTGCTACCTACTGAGCCACTGACACTGCTAGTGTCTAGCAGCTATAAAAGTACACTGTGTTCTGGGGATTGTCAGGACGAGGGTGGAGGGTGGGGTTGTATGTATAAAATAGTAATGCACACCATCTGGGGTAATCTTTGTTTCATTTAAACATTACCATTATGTTTGAGTCTAGATGCTTTCGGTCACTTATTGTTCTTTGTATTGGTGTGTTTAATAAAGTTTACTAAATATGAAAAAAAAAATTGAACCATCACCACAGTACATTTCTGACAAAGAGATGGGATACGTGGAACCTTTGTTCAAACCCCAACAATTTGGGTTATAAAAGAAACTAATTGCTTAATGATATTACATTCAGTATCATTTAAAAATGTCACACTGCAGGATGACTTGTAACACACTTGAAAAGTCAGCAGTTAGCAAGCCATTTAACACTGCAGCATGAAACTAAGGCAGCTTAACACAACTTTGAAACACACAAAATTATGGTGCAGATTCTAAATTACCACTAACACTGTTTGATACAGTAAACTGTTTGTATTACCTGTACAAATCATTAAAGAATTTGTTCTAGTCATTGTTCTCTCTGTTCTTTCCTTATAATCAAAGAAGGGGAGCCATTGGGTGTTGAATTTGTCCTTGTTGACTCTTAGAACCGTGATGGCTTCTAATTTGGTCACAAACTGTTAAACACTCTGGGATTTTGGGGGGTTGAGGGGAAAACCAATGCCTGGTTACAGCTTTAATAGCGGTAGTTGCCAAAACTAAGAAAAGGTAACATTCATTATTTTTACTTGCCCAACTTGGAGAGGGGGGCAGTCCTAGAATTTGGTTTTGGAAAAGAGTAGGTGATGGAAGCCACAATATGTCTTGTATAATGTTTTGACGTTCCACCCAATGTGGAGCTATGATTGGGCACCCCTAAATGTCAGCATACTCTAGGTACAAGAACAAAGCATTTTTTCAGAAAAAAAGGTGCTCAAAAACAAAGGGATGTGCTGTGAAGCTAGAAAAAGGTAGATTCAGTAGAGAAGTGAGGAAGTACTTCTTCACAGAAAGAGGGGTTGATTCCTGGAAGAGCCTTCCAGTGGAGGAGGTGGGGCCAAAAACAGTGGTGGAGCTCAAGAATGCATGGGATAGGCACAAAGGAATCAGAGTGGGAAGGAAGCAGCGGAGGAAGAAAGAGCTGTACATCAAGTAGGGTCTGTAATGATAATGTAGGTAGGGAAAATGGGCAGACTAGGTGTACCAAGTAAGCGGTCCTTATCTGCTGTTAAATTCATGTTTCCAGGTTGGTGTCAAGTGTTACAGAAATGTTTTGACTTAGTGGGTGTAAGGAAAAAACTGAGCTGCTGTTTTCCATTTAAATTCTCTTCAGGAGGCTGGGGCTGTGGTTTTGTGTACTCCAGATCGGATGATATCCCACTGTTTAGGGGGAAAAGTTAAAACTGCCTTCAGTTTCCCCAATTATGGCAATTCTTTCACACTTGCACCGTCTAGGCTACAAGTGACAGTATAATTGTTTTGCCTGGAATGTTAAAGATAAGCAAGTAGGAGCAAGGTGTCAACAAATTCTATTGCACATCAAAAGAAATGAAGCCCAAATAGTATTTTTACAAGAGACCTACATGAAAGCATCTGATGCTACAATGATGAGAAAGAGCCACATGGGAACAGCACTGGGAGCTGGCAACAACACAAAAAATGTGTGTGTGGGGGGAGTACAAATCCTTATCCACAGAGCCCTCAACTTTCAGGTGAAATCCACATGGGGCATCCAGAGGGCCAAATATTGATTGTCCCTGGATCCATTTCAGGCACCAAGCTGATCTAATAAATATCTATGGCCCCAATGCAGACAGGCCAATTTTTATTCTGACTCATCACAAAACTACTCCAATGCACAGACCAGTCCAACATAATGGGCAGAGACTGCAACCTCGTCGTAAACCTGCTGTTGGACTGTACCACTCTGAACAGACAACTATCGAATGCATCCAGAACATTATCAGGGATTCTCTCAGACCATCAAATCGTAGGTACTTGAGAGATTATTGCACCCAGATGCTAAATGCTACACCTTCCACTCTGGGGTTAATAACAGGAGTTCAGCATGGTTGTAGTTCATTTGCATCACTACATAAGGAAAAAGGTCCAGCTCCCCATACAATGCATACGGGAAATGCCAGACCTCGCCCAACAACTAACACACCAAAATCTGGCCAATGGAAAATCATGTACACAAATGCTCGCAGTCTAGGAAACAAGATCCCAGACCTGCAGGCAATAATGACAGAGGCTAAACTGGACACAGTAGCAATTAGCGAGACATGGTTTACCAGTAACCACACTTGGGAGACTTCAGTACCTGGCTATGTACTGTTCAAAGAGACCGAGGTGCAAAAGGGGGGGGGGGTTGGAGTGGCCCTATACGTCAATGAAAATACCAAAGCTACAGCAATTCAGAATACACATTAGGAGCCAGAAGAACTGTGGGTCACCCTGGAAACAGGAAATGGGACAGCCATACAAACTGAGATTGTCTACAGGCCTCCAGACCAGGGGGAGAACACAGACACGTTACTGTTAGAAGATATACAAAACATGACAGCTAAAGGGGAGGTTCTGATAATGGGAGACTTCAACATGCCAGATACAGATTGGTCAATACCATCAGGAACATCTGCCAGAACTAGACACATGGTGGATTCCCTGCAGGGGGAGGGCTTCAAGCAACTGATACAACAACCCACAAGAGACAGGGCTATCCTAGATCTAGTACTGACTAATGGGGAAGGATCACAGACCTTCAGGTAGAAGGTCACCTGGGGGCCAGTGACCATCACATAGTATGGTTCAATTTGGCCACTAGAACTAAATCATCCCAATCCAAGGCAAAAATATGGGACTTCAGAGGAGCTGACTTTGGTAAGATGGCCAACAGAGTTAAGCTAGCCCTGGCAAAAAGAAATACAGGTGAGCGGGTACAGGCAAAGTGGGCATGCATTAAGGGTACAATACTTGAAGCAACATCCCATTGTGTTAGAGAGAAAAGGAAGTGCAAAAGAAGAAGGAAACCACTTTGGTTCTCAAAAACAGTAGCAGAAAAGGTCAGAGCCAAAAGGCTGACCTTCAGGAAATATAAGGGAACGCAGCAGGATGAAGACAGGAAGGCATACCAAACTTCCCTAAGGGAAGCAGGGAAGGCAGTAAGGCAGGCAAAGGCCCAAACCAAGGAAACACTAGCACAAACAGTAAAAGGTGGCAAGTCTTTCTATAGATACATTAGTGAAAGAAGAAAGTCCAGAGGTGGTATTGCTCAGATAAAAGGGGATAAGCAGGCATGTGAGGAGAAGGACCATGTAAAAGCACCTATCCTAAATAGATACTTAGAAACACAGACATTGACAGCAGATAAGGACCGCTTGGCCCACCTAGTCTGCCCATTTCCCTACCTACAGGATAGGCCGCAGATCCTAGTTAACCAACAGCCTATTTCTTCCTACCCCCCCCCACAAGAATTGCCTTATGTCTGTCCCATGCATTCTTGAATTCTCCCACAATTTTAGGCCCCACAACCTCCTCAGGAAGGCTGTTCCATGCATCCACTACCCTCTCTGTGAAAAAATACTTCCTCACATTGCCCCGGAACCACCCCCCCATCTTTAAATTGTGTCCCCTTGTTCTTGCACGTCTCTTTTTCTGAAAGATGCTACCCTCTTGGACTTTGTTGATTCCACTGAGGTACTTACAAGTTTCTATCATGTCCCCCCTCTCCCTTCTTTCCTCAAGGGTATACATATTAAGCTCCTTTAGTCTCTCCTCATACGGCTTCTCTTGCAGACCCTGCACCATTTTAATTGCCCTCCTCTGGACTGCCTCTATCCTGTCTATGTCCTTGCGGAGATGGGGTTTCCAGAACTGGACACAGTACTCCAGATGGGGTCTCACCAACTGCCTGTACAGAGGGATAACAACTTCTTGTTTTCTGCTGGTGATGCCTCTCCCTATGCATCCCAGTCTACATCCAGCCCTCCCTACTGCCTTCTCACATTGCTTGCTAACCTTAAGGTCATCTGATATGATTACCCCCAGGTCCCTTTCCTTTTTTGTTGTTGTTACTACCTCCCCCCCCCATTGTGTAATCTTCCCTTGGGTTCTTGTTTCCCAGGTGCATTATTTTTCACTTCTTTGCATTGAATCCATCTGTCATACGTCTGACCATTCCTCCAACCATGCCAAGTCCCTTCTCATCCTTTCCATGCCTCCTTGTGTATCAACCCTGTTGCAGATCTTTGTGTCATCTGCAAAGAGACATACTTTTCCTTCCAGTCCCTCTGCAATGTCACTTATAAAGACATTAAAAAGGACTGGACCCAGTACTGAACCCTGTGGTACCCCACTAGTAACCCCTCTTTCTTCAGAGTGGACTCCATTTACAATCACCTTCTGTGTCCTGTTGTCCAGCCAATGTTTTACCCAGGCTACCACCCTGGGACCCACTCCCAGGCTGGTTAATTTGACTATTAATCTTTTTGTGTGGGACTGTGTCAAACGCCTTGCTAAAGTCTAGGTAGGCCATGTCCACAGCATCTCCCTGGTCTACTATTTTGGTCACCCAGTCAAAGAAATCTATTAGATTTGTCTGACATGACCTTCCTGCTGTGAACCCATGCTGCCTTGGGTCCTGTGCCCCACTGGCCTCTAGGTACTCAACTATTCTTTCCTTCAGAAGTGACTCCATCACTTTCCCTACCACAGAGGTCAAACTGACAGGTCTGTAGTTTCCTGCCCCTGTCTTGGTCCCACTTTTGTGAAGGAGAATCACATCTGCCTTCCTCCAGTCCTCGGGTACCACACCATCCTCCCATGATTTATTAAAAAGAGTAGTCAGTGGTTTCACTAGTTCCCCCTTAATTCTTTTAGAATTCTGGGGTGAATTCCATCAGGCCCCATTGCTTTGTTCACCTTCAGTTTTAGGAGTTCTTGCAGAACCCTTTCTTCTGTGAAAGGGCTGGGATCGACCCCCCTATCAAGAGTGCTTCTGTTAATTGGATTAGGTACTTCCTCCTCTTTTGTGAATACTGAGCAGAAATATTCGTTCACTATCCCTGCTTTTTCACTGTCCCCCTCTGCCCACCCATCATTCATTCTATTCAGCCTCACTACCCCTCCCTTTGTCTTTCTATGCTCTCTGATGTACTTATAAAAGGTTTTATCCCCCTTCTTAACTGAGTTGGCTATCTTTTCCTCAGTTTGGGCTTTTGCTATTCTGACTTCCCTCCCTGCTTCCTTCTGCCTTAACTGGTACAGCTCTCTGTCCTGCTCCTTCTGTGTTTCTTTATACTTCCTGAATGCTATCTTTTTCTCCCTGACTTTCCCAGCCACCTCTTTTAAGAACCATAGTGGCTTTTTCTTTCATTTTGATTTGTTTATTTGCTTCACACAAAGCTTGTTGCCTCTGTGATGGCAGTTTTGATGATTCCCCATTGTTGCTCCACCCCTCCTTCTAGCCTGTTTGCTAGTGCTTTTCTGAGGCACTCTCCCATATTGCCAAAGTCAGCCCTCCTGAAGTCCAGTACCCCTCACTTTGTATGGCTTGACTCCTGTGGCGGAGTTAATGTGAACCACACTGTTTGACGGCCACTTGTTCCCAGATGGCAACCCACTTCTAGATCTGAGATCCTCTCACTGCCCCATCTGAGAGTATGAGGTCTAAGATTGCTCCCTCATGAGTGGGTTCCGAAACTAGCTGTCTGAGGCATGCCACCTGTAGGGCATCGAGAATGGCCCTGCTCTTGGATGTGGCTGCAGCAAATGTGCTCCAGTTAACATCTGGCATATTCAGGTCTCCCATCAACAGTACCTCCCCTTTCTCTGCCATCCTAAGAATGCCTTCTATCATATCCTTGTCTATTCCCTCCCCCTGACATGGGGGTCTGTACACAATCCCTGTGCGGATCACGGTGCCCTTTCCAGTCTCCAAGGTGACCCACAGTGCCTCCTCTCCTCCCTGTTTACTCTTTTGTTCAGTTGCTTTTATCCCTTCCTTTACATAGAGAGCTACTCCTCCCCCTCTTCTCCCCTGCCTGTCTCTCCTGTAGGTTATGTACCATGGTATGTTAACATCCCAGTCATGGTTCTCTGTGTACCATGTTTCTGTGACTGCTATGATATCCAGGCATCCCTCTACCATCAAGGCCACCAGCTCAGAGAGCTTGTTGCCCAGACTACGGGCATTGGTACTCATTACCCTCCATTTACTGATGGCCTTACTCCTTTTTGCCCCATCCCTGTCCTTCTTGCCTTTTCACTTTCCCCATTTACCCCTGCCCTTCTCCCTATCGCCACCTCTATGTTGGTGTTTACCGCACTTACTACCGTGATTATTTGGGGGAGCTTAGATTTCCTGTTCTTTCCAGTGCCTCCCTGGCTAGTTTAAATGCTTGCCAATGAAGCATTTAAACCTATCACTAGGATCCTGGTTCCCTCCCGGACAGATGCAGCCCATCATGCCAGTATAGGCTTGCATTACTCCAGGTGGATCCCAGTCCCCAGTGAAGCCAAATCCTGAGCTCTGCACCAGTTTTTCAACCACTGATTGAATCCCATGGTGCTGGAACACCCTAGCCTCTCCTACGCCATAGATGGGCAGCACCTCCGAGAAGGTTACCATGCGTGCTACTTGTCTAAGGCCCCTCCCCAATTCCACAAACTCTTCCTGCACTGCTCTAATCCCTTTCTTAGCCAGGTCATTTGTCCCTAGGTGGACAATGACATCCAGCTCCCTCCCCTGTTCAGCTGCTCCGGCAATCATGAGGATTCGCTCCCTGCCCCTCCAAGCCATGGCACCAGGCTGGCACCTTACCTCCCTCTCCCCTTCCTCCCCCAGTTCTACCTTCCTAACAATGGAGGCCCCCACTAGGAGTTGTTTCCTTCCCCTGTGGGATCCCAAGCCACCCTCCTGTGGGTCTCCTTTGTGGAGGTTCCCAGCATCCTCCTTGGTCTCCACTGCAGGTGCCTCCATAGAGGAACCACACTTTGCCAGAATGGCATAGGAATTGTGGAGAGGTACAACTGGAGGGATGCGCCTCTGTTCCAGTATTTACTGAAGAGAAGGTAGGGCAGGGCACACAGCTCAGCACTATGGACACGGGGGAGGGAGGTGTGCACTAGTCCCTTCACAAAAGAAAGGGTCCTACAAGAGCTCGATAAGCTCAGGGTGGACAAGGCAATGGGATCTGATGGCATACATCCCAATAGGATCTGATGGCATACATCCCAGGGTACTAAAGGAGCTAAGGCTGGAACTAGCAGTGCCATTATCAGAACTGTTCAGTGAGTCTGTGAGCACAGGAGAGGGCCCAGAAGACTGGAGAAGGGCTCATGTGATCCCGCTCCACAAGAGTGGTAGCAGGGAGGAGGCAGGGAACTACAGACCAGTCAGTCTTACCTCAGTAGTGGGCAAGATTATGGAGGCACTCCTTAAGGAAAGGACAGTGCAACACCCCGGAATCCATAGGAGCACAGGATCCAAGACAGCATGGGTTTACAAAAGGAACGTCCTGTCAAACTAATCTCATAGATTTCTTTGACTGGTAACCAGAGTGGTGGACCAAGGGGGAGCAGCTGATGTCATCTACCTTGACTTCAGCAAAGCTTTTGATACTGTTCCACATAGAAGATTGATTAATAAGCTGGGTAGGCTCGGGGTGGGTCAGAGGTTGGTCAACTGGGTGACAAACTGGTTGATGGGCAGAAAACAGAGAGTGGTGGTAAAAGGGTATACAATCAGAAGAGATGCAAGTCACAAGTGGGGTACCTCAGGGATCAGTCCTGGGGCCAGTCCTCTTCAATATCTTCATCAGTGACATTGCAGATGGACTGGAGGGTAAGGTTTGTCTGTCTGCAGATGACACCAAGATCAGCAACAGAGTAGATTATCCAGATGGGGTGGGCAGAATGAGAAGAAATCTGGATAAATTGGCAAAATGGTCAAAAGAGTGGCAACTGTGGTTTAATGCAAAGAAGTGCAAGATCATGCACATAGGGAAGAGAAACCCTGAAGCCACCTATAGGCTGGGAGGGGAGTTGCTGGCAGTCACAAAGGAAAAAAGAAACTTGGGCATCATCATCACCACCGATGACCTGAAATCATCCAAGCAGACCACTAAAGCAGTAGGTAAGGCTAGGGAGATGTTGGGGTGTATTAGTAGGGGTATTACAAGTCGGAAGAGGGAGGTAATAATCCCTTTTTACAAGACACTGGTTAGGTCCCATCTGGAGTACTGCGTGCAGTACTGGAGACCACACCTTCACAAGGACATTAACCAAATTGAGGCAGTCCAGAGAAGAGTAACCAAAATGGTGCAGGGACTGCATCAGAAAACATATGAGGACAGACGAACGGAGCTCAATATGTATACCCTAGAGCAAAGGAGGGAGAGGTGATATGATTGAAACATTCAAACACCTTAAGGGCATTAAAAAGGTGAAAGAGTCTAACATGCTTCGATATAAGACAAATAGCAGGACAAGAGGACACAGCATGAGATTAGAGGGAGGCCAATTAAGGGTAATGTGAGGAAGTTATTTTCAGAGAAAGGGTGGTGGATGCATGGAACAACCTACCTCAGGAAGTGGTGGATATGAATACAGTGCAGGGCTTCAAACAGGCATGGGATAGGCATAAGGGAGCAATACAGATGAGTATGAATAGATAAGCCATTGACAGAGCAAAGGCCAATGGCACATTCATAAGGTAGAAAGAAATGGGCAGACTGGATGGGCCTTGCGGTCCTTATCTGCA
This sequence comes from Neoceratodus forsteri, assembly GCA_016271365.2. Lineage (NCBI taxonomy): Eukaryota > Metazoa > Chordata > Ceratodontiformes > Ceratodontidae > Neoceratodus > Neoceratodus forsteri. The sequence goes on along the minus strand of CM028133.1, from coordinate 54,648,899 downwards.
GTCAACTTCTATGTCAATCTCAAATAGATTACTGGTCCATCACCATAGACATTATCGCCAACATAATTACCGGGACTTCCTTTTTCACATTGGGAAACCATGGCGTAATTCGCTGTTAGAAAGGAGCATTTATAATGGCAAACACGCGCCTGCTTCTTGCACCATGCAGGTGCCCTGCTCTGACGCTTCTTCCTTCCTAGCTACTGTCTGCCTCGCTTCCGATACTAAACCACTACTCAACTTCATGGGTAAGTGCCAGCAGGCAGAAACTAATTGAAATGAGGGAAATACCTTGAAAATATTGGCTCCACACAAAACTGAATTAAAAATGTTTTTAATAAAAGACCAACCCGACCATAGAACTGCAGCTCACACCTAAAGACCACCCGGTTGCACTGCAGAGCGACTTTTTTATTTTATATACTTGCTGTGGCAAAAAAAAAATCCCAGCAATATATAAAATAAAATATGGGTCGGGGTGTGTAAACTCGAAGTTTACACACACCCTTGGGGTTAGATGCTATGCATAAACCCCTCAGGTGTGTATAAACTTCTTGTTACACACCCCGACCCATACTTTATTCTCTATATCTTATCTGCTGATATACTACCCACCACTGTCTCAGACAATGCAATGGTGACCCTCAAATTAAAGCTACAAGATAAATTCAAAGCGTCCCCCAGGTACACACCAATTAAAATCTTGCTTAGTCAACAGCAACACCACGAGGAAATAAGGTATCACATAAAGAAATTCATTGAGAACAACTTGGCATCAGAGTCCCCGTTTGACAACATCTGGGAGGCAGTAAAGTGCAGCATGATGAAAAAAGAAGCAGAGTCCAAAGGGGCAGAACTGATCAGAGACATAGCAAAGCTGGAGAACAGCTAAAAACAACCAAGGATGACTCTACATGAAGTGAATGGGCTACAGCCAAGCATGCCTGTAACACTTACTTCAAGCAGTATTTCAATATAGGAAGGCCAAGCTCAACTGCATAACAAGTGGATTAAAGGCCACCTGCAGTCAAGCCCTCTGGATGAAACAAGAGCAAGCCAAAGCACCAATTCTCTCTGTTAGGAAGGCAACATCACAGACTCAAGAGTTCGGACCCAGCAAAAGCAAACCAAATGTTTGTGAACTTTTATAAAATTCTGTATGACTCAGAATGCTCAGACTCCCAACAAGCTCAGAGAGGAGTTCCTGGATGAAGTGACTTCACCTATCATCTCACAAAAACAGGCAGACCTGTTGAACCAGGAGACTGGCATACAGGAAATAACAGAGGCCATGACTTCACAGCCAAGAGGGAACACTACAGGAGCCACTGGCTTCTCTTCCTACTTTTATGTCAACTTTGCATGTACCCTAGTCCCTGTTCTTACAGAGGTCTACAAGGAAGAATTCAACACGGGTACCCTGTCTTCTACTCTTTGTTCAGGCCTCATCACCTTCCTTCAAAAGCCAGGAAAGAGCCCAAGCATCTGTGTCAACTACAGGCCTGTCACCTTACTAAACAGGGACAGCAAATTATCTGCCAAAATACTGGCCAACAGACTGTTGGATCAAGCCGTAAATTAAACCAGTAAAGAGTGCAACCGGTACCTCCATCACTAACTAATCCAGCTCAAACTGGCTTCATGCTAGGGAGACGTATAACTGACTATATCCAAAAAGGTGACATATCTGGCCATGGCAGAAACCAAAATATTGAAACCCTGTGGTGCTTATCACTCTCACTGCAGAACAAGCCTTGAACTGGGTGGAATGGCCATATCTTTTTAAAGTTATGGAGTGGTTCAGCATTCCTCCCGGTCTACTAGGCAAAGGTGAAGCTTTTATACACTGACCTCAAGGCAAGTATTTGCATAAATGGAACCATACCACCGGAGTTCTCTCCCAAAAGAGGCACTCAACTGGGCTGCCACCTGTCACCCTCACTATTCAATCTTGCTACGAAGCCCATTCTACAGAAACTTCAGATTGTTGCACGCATGAAGGGGGTTACGGTCGCAGGATCCAAACAAAAGCCACTGGCCTATGCCGATGATGAACTGTTATTTCTCAGTGACCCCATCTCCTCCCTGCCTCCACAACTTCATACCGTAACCCGCTTTGGGAAATTCTCAGGCTGCAAACTTAATACTGGACAAGCTGAAATACTGCCTCTGAAACAACAGATGTGCAAAGAGAGATGTGGAACATTTTGGCATACTATAGAAACCCAACGCTGTTTCTTTCCTGAGAATATCAGTATGCCCAATGCCCAAGAAGATAGTAAAAAACAATTTGAAGGAACTTCTAGAAACAGTGTAGTCTTTCCTACGCAGATGGCACATGCTACCACACGATACAGGTCAACACACTGCTGCAATAAAAATGAACATTCTACCCAGGACATTGTTCACAGTATCTATGCTACATGCTGCTGTTCCCCTACAGTGGGTCAAAAACATCCAGACAGGCATACAGGTCTACATATGGGCCTACAAGAATCTGAGATGATCACTTCAACACTTCACCCGGTTAACATCAGATGGGGGTTATAAAGATTCTGGACATATGCTTTACTACTGGGCCACTCACCTGCTCAGCACTAGCCACTGATTAGCATCACGTGATGATGCCGAGGAACAAAACCATACCCCAGTTTTGTTCAAAATAGAAAAGGCCTTGTGTGCCCAAGCTGGAATTGACACAACCTCAGTTCCCTACAGTGCCCCCTCCATCCACAAATGACATACAGTACCAGTGGGCACTACCCATACCATTCTATCAAAAGAGTTAAAAGTCCACCAAAGCCTCCTTGAGACAATATACAGAACCACCCCGGTGGAAAAACAATAACTTCACTATTAATGGGAACAGAATCAACTTCCTGGGATGGTCAGAGAACAACAACAGAAAAGTAACAGGTAAGGGGTAATGCAATTGTCCCATTCTACCAACTCTAAAGACAGCAAAACCAGAGATGCTTACAAACATTAACAATTACAATTATCACAGCATTGAAAGCAAAAAACTCCTACAAACAACAGATCTCAGTAGAAAACAAAAAACAGTATTATCTCTACCAAAAAGAGTTCTGTCTCTCAATAGTACACATCCCATATATCCCAAATTCATGGGCAAGCCACTGTAAAACAAACATGGTGGGTTCGAGAACCAAATCAAGAAACTGGTGAGTGGGACTGGATAAAAAATATGGCAATTTCCCAAATCAGCTACCTCCGCTGTGGACCTAAAGATCCAGCAATTTAAAATGGTAGGGATTATGTACTTGACCCGTAAAAAGCTTCATAAAATGGATTCCATTCAGAGTGCTACTACAAATGAGGGCTCCCTGGCAGATCCCTCGTTCACCTACTGAGGTTGTGCACTATCATCGAAACCTTCCAGTATAAATCAAGCCAAAATTAAACTCCTCATTGGGTCTTCACAAACTCTTAGAACCAGACATTTGTGTAACAGGAATTTTTGGACATGCTAGGGTTGCTCTTGGCAGACAACATGCCACATATGTAATATCCAACATTGCTAAATGGCAATCCCCTGCCTGTGGCTTGACAAGAGACCCCGACTTATGGGGAATGGTTATCGGATGCCCTGGAGTGCCCGAGACTGGAACGCCTAGCTCATAATCTTCATAACATTCCAAATACGTAATTAAGAAAATATGGTCATTTAGAAGCATTACCTTTTCTTTATTCGTCTGGTAACCAGGTAAGGCCCACTACGCACACAACCTTGTTTTTTGGAGCAGCCAGGGAGCAGTGGGGAGGTTAGGTGACTTGCTCAGGCTTACAGAGGTATGCAAGTGGCGGTTGTGGAAATCAAACCCAGGTGTGCTGGATATACCAAGCTCATCCACAGCTCATTACCCTAACCTCTAGGCAATACTGCCAACCTCAAGCCGTACTGATGACAATTAATATTTATTTGGTTTTTGGTAACTGGGTAAGTACATTAGACAACAGTGTGCCTATTTTCAGGTATGACCCAGGAGATTACATTAGAATAAAATAATGATACACAAAAGCACTTGCACATAAACAAATTTCAGTTCACAAGAGCAACATAATTTTATTTATTTTTTATTTTATCAAAATGTTTCATCAGGAGGGCACACTGAGTAACAAGTCACTCATCTCCCGGTGTGACCTGGGGGGAAGGGGTACAAAAGGGATGAGACACTAAACATTCAAGTTACAAGATCAACATTAACATACAGTTGTAGGCAGGTGTTACAAACAGTGTTACAACAGTGTTGCGCATGACATGTAGAAAGAGTAGAGAATAATAAGTGCTGGGTTAATAAGTAAACAAGTGCTTACATGAAAGAAAAAGGGGGAAGAGCTGTGTCCCTGGAGACCCCCTCAGGATGCAAGGAACCCTGTAAGGGGACTGGTGGAACCAGAGAGAAGGGCATAAGACAGTGTCCCACAGAGACCCCTTTAGGATGGTGGGGGAAGGGAGTAGACCAGAGAGATACAAGCCCCTTGGGGGTAGGAGAGGGACCCATAGAGAGCATTCAGGGTCCTTTACAGTCTGTGAGAGATCAAGGGAGGCCAGTAAGGGGGAGCAATTTGGGGAAAGGAGGGCTAGAGATTGGGAGGTGAGTGTACATAGGGTAAAATGAAGGTGAGGGTAGAGGTAGGGTTTGTCCAGGGCTTAGAAGAGGGAATTAGGGAGGGACATGGCAGGAGCAGCTAGGTGCAAGGTAATTGAAGGCAGAGCTGATGGAGTAGGCAGAATATGAGTGCCGGATTTGAGGAGGGGGGGAATTCCAGATTTTTGGGAGGCGGTGAGAGTAACCGGATAGGCCAATTTGTGTGGATCTGAGGGTGACAAACAGGGTACGAGAGTAGGTTGATCTAAGGGAATGGGAGGGTGGGGGGTGTTATAATGGAGGAGGTGAGGTAGAAGGAGCTCACCCAACCAGTGGTTGATGGAGTGAATTGCTGCATGGGAGAGTCACCTATTTGTAAGAGTGGGGAAGGATAGGGCACGATAAAGATCACAGTGACGGGTGTCGGGGGGGCATCCAGGGCAAAGCAGCAGAAGAAACTGAAGAGGGTGTCCAGTCTGGCCAGGGAAGATTTAGTGGCAGCACCACAGACTACATCACAGTAGTTGAAAATGGGCAATATCATCTTCTGAACAAGTTCACACCTAGCCATAGGAGGTATGCAACTATGGTTCCTCAACAGGGCACCAAACTTGGGGAGCAGTTTTTTCTGGATGGTGTCAATATGTCCAGCGAAGTTGAGGTGTTGGTCCAACCAAACACCTAAGTACCTGAAGGAGGATGTGTCCTCAAGTAAAGTCCCATCAAGGGTGTGGAAAGTGGGTAGGGAGGAAAGCCTAGAGAGGCTCTGCCTTGTGCCAAAGGTCATGGATACAGTCTTCTTGGCACTGAGGAAAAGTTGATGGTTAGCAAACCAGAGCTGAACCTTGTCGAAGTCTTTCTGTAAGCTGGTTGTAACCTCATCAGGACAGGAGCCAGATGCAAACAGGACTGTATCATTGGCATACATATGTATAGCAGATGATGGGAAGCAAACATAGAAAAGGTCATTTCAGAATATGGAGAATAGGAGGGCCCAAATATCAAGCCCTGGGGGTCTCCAGTGCTAAAAGGGAGGGGAGGGGAAGTGGCATCCAAGATCTTAACTGACTGGGTTCTACCAATAAGGTAGGCCTTGAACCAGTTTGTGGTGGAAGGAGATGGGCCAGCTGCTGGGAGTGAGTCAAGGAGAAGGGAGTCAGAGACGGTGCCAAAGGCCTTGGCCAGGTTGACAAAAATGGCAGAGGTAATTTGGCAATTGTCCATCCTGGTTAGGATGAAGTCTGTGAGCCGTAGGAGAGAGGTGGTGGTTGAGTGTTTTTTCCTGAAACCAGACTAGAAAGGGGTGAAAAAGGAGGTGTCAGATAGAAAAGAGGTGAGTTGGGAGAGGACAATGTGTTCTTGAAGCTTGGCAAGGGTAGGGAGAAGAGAAATGGGGCGATAGTTGCCAGGGGATAAGGGGTCACCCATTTGGGTAGAGGGAGGACCACTGCCTGTTTCCATAAAGAGGGGACCGAGGCAGTAGAGAATGAGAGATTTAGGATTAATGAGAGGGGGTAGGCAGTGGTTGAAGTGGAGAGGGAGAGGAGTTTTGGGCCAAGGCCATCGGGAGGCACCTTTAGAGGGGTTGATGGTGAGGAGGGCACTTAGGGAATCATGGTGACATCAATACAATGCAAGCTGGAGGGAAACGAGGTATACAAACAGTAGTTGTAATAACAGATTGTGCAACAGCAGGGAGGCTGTATAGCACAGTGGTTTGAGGCTCTGAGCTGCAAACCTGGAGACCTGGGTCTGAACCCCACAGCCCCCACTTGCATACTGTGTGACCCTGAGCAAGTCACTTAACTTCCGTGTGCTCCCAGATCATACCTGTAAGCAAGCTTTCAGCTTAGTGTGTCTCTCCTGGTTAAAAAAACAAAGTGCTATACCCTCCAATGTATATCAGGAGTGAAACATGGCAATCAGTTAAGCATTATCATTTCTGGTAAACCCATTTCCACTGTGAGCTAGCATGCATATGTAACCCCTCTGCAAATGGGGGTTCCCAAAAAGCCTCCTAGGAGCTTGCCTAAGTGCTCCCAGCCTGAATGATGTTCGGCGTTTAAGCCGTTTATTTGTGAGTGCTTTTAGAGCCTCTGGTACTGTCTCTTTAATAGCTGTCTGCTTGCAGGCATGATTAGTTTGCATGGGGGGACTGTGTGTGTCACTGCTCGAGTCCCACTTGAGTTGCTGACAAATTGCTCCGTTACTGCTGTCGCTAAGTGGGCAGAAGGGGCACTTATTAGAGATGTAACTGTTTGTCCCATATCATTTAGAGTATTAGTGGAAATGTAATTTGTCTAACCTGCCTTTCTTGCAGCTGGAACTCTGTGTGTTTTGCCCCTCCATTTTGGATCTGAACTGCTGAATAGAGTCAATCAAGCAGGAGGGGCATCTAAAATGGAGTTTAAGCGGACCAACCAGGATCAGGACTCTCTTGGGAGCCGGCTTGCCATAAAAAATATAGCTAGTAATTCTGGAAAGTGAAGTTCTGGACCGTGGCACCTTTTCTCACCAATAACGGGAGTTTTGAGTGATTGACAACTGAAGTCCACCAATTGGACCGGGTGGCGCCCGAATGGAATACCCTGCCTTGTGTCTGGAAAAGCAGATCCATTGTGACCGTGACTGGGGAAGGAGCTCCGAGCTCCTGCGCTGCAAAGTTTTCGCATGGGAAGCGCGTGTGGAGGCCTAAACTCGGGTGGCACGTTTGCCGTGGCGATTCGGACTGAATCCGTAGCTACCGAGAAGAGGAGAGGCTGAACAATTGGGAACTAGGCTCACCCTGTAGAGGACTGGAGAAACTGCTTAATCGTGCTCAGTCTGTCAGGAAAGTGAAGCTGCAGTGTGAACTCCCAGGTTAGCAGTAAGTGCGATCGGGACCTGAGAGCAGCTGCCTGGTATACTAATTTCCTTTACATATAAATGCGTGGGGTGTTGGTGAAGGACAGCTAAACGAGTCGTTTCCCGTGTGTGTAGACGGGAAGGCAATTGTGTGCAGGCGGACTGAATCCGTTGCTGCTTGAAGCTGTGTGCCTGCTTGTAGGATTTCATCCCCCTGCTGTGCGAGGGCATCCAACAATTCATGACCTCCTCGGTGACAGCTTTCAGTATCAAGTTTATGAGTGCAAATCAGAGTAGCTCCCTGCCATCTGTACATTTAATTGCACGTGTTTCATCTGATTTCTTTTCTTTCTTCCTTCATGAACTGAGCCACCCGGCTCCGGATTACAATTGGGTATTGTGCAAGTGTTTTTTCCATCACAGGGCCCCAACCATTTGCACCGATCCTGGCTAGTCCCCCACCATCCTGGGTACCCAGTACAGTGACATTTTGGGACTCTGAATATGCGCACAGTACTGTGATTATTAATGTGTCTAACCTAATTAACCTGATTTCCCCCTGTCCTTGTTACTGCCCCTTAAATAAATCAGATCTGTTTGTTTCAGCAAAGTTACACTGATTGAGGTATTCGTTTATGTTAAAGTATTGTACAGTGGCTATCGTATTACATCATCTTGTTTTACAGGGGGTCCCCAGAGTCAAGCTGACCGAACCAGTGCTGGGGGGTAAGTGTAAATAGTGAAGATACTCATGGGCCCAGATATTCAAAAGGGTTGCTCCATGCGCAACAGAGTTGCGCATGCGCAAGTCCTACATTGCGCCATTCTGCGATATTCAGCAGGAGGCAGTTGCTCCACTGGCAACAGGTTGCGCAAAAGAGCAATGCAAATGAATGCATGCTCAACAGGAGGGTGAGGAACCATGCATAACCTGCGCAACCCGATATTCAGTCGGGTTGTGCATGCAACCCCCAACCTGCGCCTGCACAACCTTGAGCCAAAAAAAGGATCAAGTTGAGGGCCACCCACAGGTGAGCTGCTGTATTGCAGGCGCAACACAGCAGCTGCCACCTGGCTGGCCCCCCCAACTCGGTCCCTGTGCCCCCCCACCAGCCGATCGGGCATAGGTGTATGAACCCCCCACACATCTCCCTGGCCCGATCGCGGGCATCACGGTCTGAAACCCCCACATATCCGAAGCCCGATCGCGGGCAGTACAGGTACATGAAACCCCCACATATCCCACAGCCCGATCGCGGGCAGTACAGGTACATGAAACCCCCACACACACACATCTCCCACAGCCCGATCGCGGGCAGAGCGTGTGAACCCCCGTGCCCGATCGCGGGCAGATATAACCCTCCCCCAACCGAATATCTCCCTGGTGGTCCAGTGGACCCGTAAAGCCCGATATCGCGGGCAGAATGTCCATCACACACCCCAAACATCTCCCTGGTGTCTGGGGGGCGGGTGGAGGGGCTTCGGGTGGGTGGGGGGACACTAGACACCAGGGAGATGTTTGGGGGTTGTGATGTGACATTCTGCCCGCGATCGGGCTTACGGTCCACTGACCACCAGGGAGATATTCAGGTTGGGGAGGGTTAGATTCTGCCCGCGATCGGGCACTGGGGGTTCATATCGTGCTCTGCCCGCGATCGGCTGTGGGAAATGTGTGTGTGGGGCTTTGCTGTATCTGTACTGCCCGCGATCGGGCTGTGGGGTATGTGGGGGTTTCATGTGGCCTGTACTGCCCGGGCGATCGGGCTGTGGATATGTGGGGGGTTTCATGTACTTGTACTGCCCGCGATTGGGCTGTGGGATATGTGTGGGGGTTTTCATAACTGTGATGCCCGCGATCTGGCTGCATTGTGCGTCGGTTCCTCGACGGCTGCTGCCTGGCAGGGTGGCCAGGAGCAAGTCCTCGATCGGGCGCATCTACATGCAAATGGGGCTATAATAGATGCAAATGGCCCCCGCGCTCTTTGCATAAATTATGGCCCCATTTGCATGTCACCTTTGAATATCGGAAATTGAGCATGGCGCGATGGTACTTGCACCACCGCAAGTTTAATGCTCAACTCTGGCAACTTGCGGTGGCGCAAGTTCCACTGCGCCATGCACAAGTGCTGTGGCTGGGGGGTGATATTCAAAGGAGTTGCTCAACAGCGCAACTCCTTTGAATATCACCCCGGCCACACCCCTGCGCAACTATTTTGAGCAGCGGAGGGGCTTGCGCCTCAGAATGGCGCAGTTTGAAAATCTGGGCCATGGTGTATTGTGTGGGCCACTAGTAGGAATAAAAGGGGGCCTCAGTGTCCCAGAGGGCTGTGACCAAGTTAGTCGAACTACTGTAAACCCTGACCTCTGGGTGGAGGCACCCGTCATAGAACCTAGGCCCCTCAACCTGTTAGCAGTTAGGCAAGCAGGTGTAGTAGCCCTTGGGATAGCGCCACCTGGGGGTTACACATACAACCCAATTAAAGTGTAAACATTCATCCTTTTCTTACAATACCTAATGGCCAATGTCGTCGAGGCACAGGTCAGGAAGCATAGAAAAACCAAAAGCAGTTGTAGAATTCGTCAAAAATATTTATTTACAGTAGTAGTAACATAAAAAGAAATAAACGTGTTTTGGAGGTGGGTAAAAGTGCAGGTGTGCGGTCGTGCTCTGATGTACGCACAGTCATGTGATAATCAATATCCAATCAATCCCAAGCAATTTCCCTACCCATTATATAAATATATATATATATATATATATATATATACACACATATACATATATATAATATGACAAGGCCTGCTTGTACATATCATATTTTTCTTCACGAGAGGCCAATGATATCATGACATCTCATGAGTGTGGAAGCCACGAGTGAGATATCTTGATGTTATTGGCCTCGAGTGAAGATAAATATGATATTTTCACTCAGGCCATGTCGTGCTCTGTTTATACAACATGTTTTGGGCCAATGAAACACAACACAGAGAGACATAACCCCACATGTTCCCCACCAACATAAGAGATGCCACATGTTAAAAGAAACTGTGGTTCATCCTACCATTTAAAACATATTTAAAGAAGGTTATCTGGTTGATCCTGCCATTATTTTAGAATTAGCAATAATTTAAAAAAAGTGCCTGGTTGATCCTGCCACTGTGGTGTTCAATAACGTTACTGTACTTTCACTTTCTGCCCCACCGTGCAGCGTGACCGAGCGGTCTGCCAATTGCACTGTTATGCACCGGGAGCACTCGCTAACTCTTACTTCTGGTCTGAAGCTGCAGCGTTGCTCGCTGTCCTGTCTGTAGAGTCAGGAACTTATTTTGAGAAAAAGAGACTGAAAATGTACAAATGTAGAGAGTTTTCCAGGAGTTGTGACACAGAATGCCGTAGAGGACAGCTATAACGGTGTACAATAGTGCAATTTTCAGACCCCTCGGTCACGCTGCATATTGGGGCAGAAAATGAAAGTACAGTAGCGTTATTGAATACCACAGTGACAGGATCAACCAGATACTTTTTTTAAATTATTGCTTATTCTAAAATAATGGCAGGATCAACCAGATAACCTTCTTTAAATATGTTTTAAATGGCAGGATGAACCACAGTTTCTTTCAACATGTGGCATCTCTTATGTTGGTGGGGAACATGTGGGGTTATGTCTGCCTGTGTTGTGTTCCACTGGCCCAAAACATGTTGTATAAACAGAGCATGACATGGCCTGAGTGAAAATATATTTATCTTCACTCGAGGCCAAATGACATCTAGACACCTCACTCACAGCTTCGCCACTCGTGAGATATCATGCTGTAATATACGTATACGCCTCAATAATACTATACTAAGTTATACAAATATTTCCCAGTAATACATCACTACTCTCAATAATACTGCCCTAAAAAGTGATAATACTATCATGTTTGTTGATAATACTACAGTTCACAGGTCATCTCCAACTGTAGTATTATCAATGGATCCACATATTACAAAAAATAACAGAAAGATAAATTTTTTACAAGTCAGTAATACCATCTTGAGATTTGGGGGACTTTAGGGCCTCTCGAGCTTCGCACCAGGTTCCATGTCCCCAAAACCTCTTGATGGTGTTACTGCCTTGTAATACACACTTAGTTATTATTCTATTTATCATTGGCCTCTCGTAACCATAAATATATCTTCACACAAGCCATGTCATATCCAATACATATACCTCTCAAGTGTCCCTCATTACAAGGGACATCCCTCATTTTGCCACTTAAAATTGTTCTGTCCCTCATGGAAAAGGTACTGCCCACACAGAGAATGTGCTGCAAATCCCAACTTTAAAGCAGAAACACTTAAAGGGACACTGTCAACCCCCTTAGGTCTCAAAGTGTCCCTAGTTTAAAAAACATATTTTATGGTTGCCAGAATTCTGTAAAGATTGTTGATGTAGCTAGTAGTTTGAGACTGACTCTTTTCTTTAAAAAAAGTGAAAAACGGACTGCCCAACATACTGGTGTTATCACACCAAAATGGGTTTGTTTACATTCCTTGATCAACTCCAAATGTATCTTTCCTGGACTTGGGAACACCCACAAAACAGTCTAGCCCCTCATGATGCATTGGGAGATTAGGAAGCTACTGGCTTATGTGACTGCACTGTTTGGGGGTGTTTCTTATGCTCAGGAAGCATGCAGTAAGAACAGAACTAGGATTGTAAACAAAAGCAAGATTGTTTATAAATATGCATTGCCATGCATTTCATTTCTACTAAACAAGGATACAGACAAAGCAAACAACATCAATAAATGTTTGAGGGTGTGAGCAATTATAAAATGTGGGGTTTCAGCTAGAAATAACATGATGAAAAACAGGTCAACAGTATCCCTTTAATATTTTAAACTACTAAAGCTAAATTAAACTTTGTACAAGTAAGCACTGTGCTTTCTACAGTGCTCTGAGCTTGGATCTCCATGTTTGAGAATGTGTCCCTCATTTTGAGCGTTGACAAAAGGTGATAGCTATGCACGCGCACACAGTACTCAGCATCAGTTACCGTCTACTCGACTTCACAAGAGCAGAAAAAAACACTCCTGTATTGTGCTAGTTTTGAACTCTACAGAGTAGCAGTCACAATCAAAACTCAAGTTACAACGCTAAAACGCTTACAGTGGTACAGACTTCCACTTCGTGAACAGGAGATCATGAAAAGGTACGGTTTTTTTTCCCGTGTACGTTGATGCATAACTGCAAATGCTGTTATTCGTTTGGGTAAAGTTTTTGTTATTACAATAGGTTGCAGCAACCTGCCACCACAGTCAGTCTGCAATGTTTCGGAGCTAAGCGACCGCTGCTGTCTTGAGCCGCGTGCTTTCCTCTCCTGCGCGCCGGCGCCACCGCCACGTTCCATTTCCATGGCAACGGGCAAACAAACAGCTGCCGCAGGGCCAGCCCCGAGACTCCAAAGAAGAGACGCTGTAGTGGCCGGACCGGGAAATCCTCTTATCGTCTTAAAAAAAAAAAGACGCTGAAATTGAATTTATAAGAAAAAGACCCGGAGAGGGAAAATGGTGCAGTCGGAAAGGAGACAGGATCTACATCTGACCAGCACCGGGACAGGTCTAAAGCATACCAATCTCCCTAACTTCCCACCGCCACATGTCAGAGTAAGTACTAAGGCATCGTGAAAAGTGAAAACACCCTAAATACACCAATAAACAGTCTCCCCGATGATCGCTGTGGGAGTTTTACTTTTTGGGACTATTTTAAAGGTTTTCAGTGACTTAAAGAGTCTCGAGGGATATTCCTGATTTTGTCTCAAAATGGAATTTATCCCTCCTAATGCCAGACCATATAAAATTATATTATAAAATACTTTTAAATATCGCAGTCTTCTTGAGCTGGTATTAATATTTTGTAAGAGGTGTCCTCGATTTTGGTAATTTGTCACTGATTTTTTAAAAGCCTTGTTCCTGATTTCTGACGCAGAAGGCTGAAAGGCATTGAGTCATGTTAGTGATGGCAAGCAACGACGACTGAAGAGGGTCATGAATTATGTGATTTTTCCTTAATTCTAAATCCCAGAGCTGCATGAACTTGTTCTAACGTTTGCATTTCTTGGAGAGTAACATATTGGGCTTTTAATTGATTTAGCCAATCAGGAAGCAGGAAATTGCCAGCTTCTTTGATAATATCTTGGTAGAATTGATAGAATCATGTAATAATATTACACCTTTTAAAGAAAAGAGCACGCTTCCCATATTTGCTGGGACTCCTTGATTTTACCATTCAGAAACTATGTCCCACATGGAAAGTGATGTCTCACACTACATGCCATAATAAAGTAGAAATTGCTTTTAAATACATAAACACAAATTTCCAAAATGTCCTGAGCCATACCTTTTAACCTTCTGTGAATCCAAAGTGGGGCATTGCACTTAAAATGGGGAGATTAAATGTGGGCACATCCTCAAACTACAGATATATAGAACTGACTGGAATAAATCGGTAAAAGCTAGACCAGGTGCAAACTGTGCCAGTTTGGATGGTACATCAAGTCTGGATTTCACCAGTATGGAACCTCAGATCCAATCCAGACTACCCCACTTGTCAAGTTCTGGCACCAGCTTTGTTGATTTGATGGGGCAAAAAAATTGTCTTTTTGAAGTGGAGAGGAAACTGGAATGTATGATTTTTTTTTTTTAAATCTATCGAGAGACATTCAATGAAGATAAAAATAAGAAAGTCACAAATCAATAAGAATGCTTGAAAATTAAACTATAAAGCCAAGGCAGCGGTTTGGGGAAAGGAAGAGTGGAATAAACGTTGCAGTTATTTTATGCTTTTTTTTTTTTTTTTTGCAAACCTTCTTTGGGACGTACGTTGGAAAACTCCTGACTTGGTGACTTTCCTGTTGTCATCATCCATTCTTCCTGGTGTAATCTTTTTGGTGCACAGTGACTCATACTATTCTGTCTTTTGCCTGGACCTCAGTTGCGGAGATGAATGCCCCCCTGCTTATAGCCAATAAGCTAGGTGGCGCTACTGGTGATGAGGCCACCACTCCCCAAGGTACCCTGAGGACAGAGGTGAATAGCTGATAGTCTGGCCCTACATGGAGAATCAGCAGCAGCTGTAACCGGGTGTGAAGACTCACTGATGTTTTTCAAAGCTGCCCAACCGCTGGACCAGCCTCCCCCAAGCCACCCACCCTGTAGTTTTCACAACCACCCAGCACCCAGACCAACCTCTAACCCACATCTGACTGCCCTCCTTGCAGCTAGACTACAGTAGCCCCTCAGCCCTGGACCAGCCTCCCACCAGATGACTACACTTCCTGTAGCCGAAACAATCTTCTTGTAGCTAAAACACCCTTCCAGCCCTCTGCCCAGCCTCTCCTTCCTAGTTAACCACCCTCCCTCCAGCTCGATCATTGTTGCAGCCCCTGAACTAGCCTCCCCTTCCCGACTAGCCTCTCTGATGCTGAACTACCCTTCCAGCCTTCGACGCGCAGCCAATCTCCCACTTAGCAGCTGGGCCACTCTTCCAGCCCTGGAACCAGCCTCTCCTTCCCAGTTGACCACCCTCCCTCCCTACGACTAGACCACCCTTCCAGTCTCTGGAACCAGTCTCTTCTCCCCAGCTGACCACCCTCACAGCACCTGGACCACCCTCCCATTTCCAGGAGACCACCCACTGTGCAGCTTCCCCCTTCCAGCCTTAGACCAGCCTTTCCTTCCCAGCTTACCACCCTCCCTGCTCCTGGACCAGCATCTCCCCCATCCAACCACCCTCCATACAACTGAACCCCTTCCAGCCCCAAAACTAGTCTCCCCATCCCAGCTGACCACCTTTCCTGATGCTTGTCCACCTTTCCTGCCCTTAGACCAGCCTCCCAATCCCAGCACTCACTGCTAGTCCACTCTTCCAGGCCCTAGACCAATCTCTTTTCACCAGCCAACACTGGGGTGGGCATTCTGTCCCTTTGGGTCAGCATCACAGCAGAGGGTGGGCATTCTGGCCACAGAGTTGGCACTGAGGTGGAATGTGTGTATTCTGGCCCTAGGATGTCCATTCAGGCACAGAGGGTTAGCAATTCTGTCATTTGGTGTGAATTTATTATTTATTTGAGTTTTGGTGATCGGGTAGGTCCACTGAGACAATTACAGTCCCTTTTTCAGGGTCGACCCGGGGTTGTAGTAAACAGCAGGGAAACAGTACAATAATGTGGAGGAACAATATACAGGAAGGCAAAAACTGAAATACACAATATAAGTGTATACAAAAGTATGACAATACAAGGAATAAATACTTCAATAAAACCATCATTTTAAGGTATATGCAATAGAAACTTAATGCAACAATCTAAAAACCAAAGGGAAAAAGAGGAATACGGAGGAGGGGGGAAGAGGCCAGGCATTGAGCATGAGGGAATAGAAGGGTAAGGACAGAAAGTGGGGGTAGAGGTGCAGTATTAGGGTCAGGCAGGAGAAGGAGTAGGATGAAGGGCAGGGAGAGATGAATTATCAGTGGAAGTGTGGCATTTCAGCCCTTGGGTAAGCATTACGGTCATAAGGTGAGCATTCCAGACGTAGAATGGGCATTCAGCACTAAGGGAGCTTGTCATACCCTGAGGGAGCCATTCCAGTAGGTGGGGAAGGTCTTAGGCAGAGTCAGGGAGGTGGGTCATCACTGAGACAGCATGGCTGGTCAGTCCCTGTGTGATAGGGTCAGTAGGTGACCTATCACAGGTAAGAGGTTAGAGCCTGTGGGGTGTGCAGGTAGTGATGCCACCTACCTGGACATCGCCCCAGGCTAATGTACATCATTTCACCTTTGTAAGTTCTTTTAGTTTCCCCCACCCCGCCGCTGAGTCAGGTGCCCACAAAACTGGGTTCACAGTAAAAACATCCCCTCTTCTGCCTCCAAGATGCAGGATGTGCATACCAGGGTGGAGTTGGGTGACTGATTCTACGCACCTCTCTCTCTGATTAAAAAAGGAGATTAGTTTTAAAGTGGCACTACCACAGCAAGGCTCTCCTTCATGGTGCCGGAATGTGGGCACCCTGAATGTGGAGGCAGTATAGCACAGTGGGTTAAGGCTTTGAGCTTCATGTCTGAAGACCTGGGTTTGAATCCCACAGCCACCTTGGTGCATACTGTGTGATCCTGAGCAAGTCACTTAATTTCCTTGTGCTCCCAGGTCACATTTGGAAACAAGCTTTGGCTTAGTGTGCTACGTAAGCATTAAGCCACGACGGAGGTGTGCTCTAATGCTGGATTGATGCATGGGAGGGGGTGCGTGCCCGAGGCCCATGGCTGAGGGCTACCACCGCCCCCCTGCATCAATCGCATTAGAGCACACCGACGGAGTGGCTTAATGCTTTTGTAACATGGGCGCGGGTCGGTGGAGGCATCTGGAGCGGTCCCAGTGTGCGAGACAAACAGTGGCACACGGAGGGGCTGCGCGACCTGTCACCCTGTGCTCTGCTCTCACAGTGCGGTGCACACGCGTGGATAGGTACCGATGGAGTCCTTACCTGCTGTCCCTGGAGTCGCGCAGATGTGTGCAGCCAACTTCTCTGTCGCACTCCAGTGCACTGCGCTGTTGTCGGATGAGCCTCCTGGGAGGTCTCCGGTGAGGAGTGTGAGCGCCGGAGTCTCGCGCTGTGCATGCTGGGGGGCTTCCCTTCCTCTTCCCTCCCGCACACTGCTCCGGTGGTGCCCTGCTCCAGGTCGGCTCGCGCTGCTGTTCCTGGGTCTGGTTGGCTGCCTCTCGCGGATGTCCGCTGCGAGTACTGCTCCCCTGTGACCGTTTCCGACGGCGGATGACTCGAGGTGTTGGCGCTCCTCTCTCTGGTGAGCTTGGTCTCAGTGCTGCTAGGCAGGGGGTCTGGATGGTGACGGTACTGCCGAAGTCGGCACGGCATATACGCCTGGGTTAATGCCCGCTTCGGCTGCCGTCTCGTGACCCTCCTACACCTATCGCTGCGCGAGATCACATGCACACTATTGATGCCATGTTACAATCCTGGTTAAACAATGTTGCCTTTCCTTAAATAAAAGATACTTAGTTAATAGGTGTAAATATGCTTACCTTCATGCTGTCTTTTCTCTGCTTCCTCTCTTTCCCTTGGCTTCAGCCTGGGCTGCTGTCCGGTGTTTATTTTTTGTTTTTCTACTTGTTTTCTCCTCCCCCAGGCAGCATTCAGTCTGAGCCCTCAGACCCCAGGGAAGTGGGTCTAGAAAGGAGGGCTGTAATACACAGTGACATCTCAAAATGGGTGCCCTAGAAAGCAAAGGGCTATTTTCTGTTTATTTTATTTATTGAAGTGTTTCACCAGGAAGACATGCTGAGCAACAGGTTGCTCGTCTCCTGGTGTGACCTGGGAGGGTAGGGGAACATGAGAATAGTATACAGAAATTTGATACATAAAATAAGATTTACAGTTGATTACATTTAAATATAAGTGAGCAGACTGTACAGAAGTCATGAAATAGCGGATTGCT
This sequence comes from Neoceratodus forsteri, assembly GCA_016271365.2. Taxonomy (NCBI): domain Eukaryota; kingdom Metazoa; phylum Chordata; order Ceratodontiformes; family Ceratodontidae; genus Neoceratodus; species Neoceratodus forsteri. Next base: position 54,630,950 of record CM028133.1, on the reverse strand, counting down.
AACAGTTTTGAACTAGATAGAAACAATAGCACAAAGTAACATTTAAACGCAAACACTAGGTGACACATAATTGTTTAACTAGAAAATGGCTGAATAGAATTCTAGTAGTTTGATCTAGGGCAAGTTAGCGAGGAGTAACACAGACATTGCAAGTTAGTTAAGTTATATCAGAAGTGCAAATTGTCAACCAGTGTAATAGAGATTAGGGTTAACCATATCAAGGCTATGTAATGGAGGGAAAAGGGAAGGGGGATTATTTATTTATTTATTTATTTAAACGGTTAACCAGGAAAGGCATACTGAGCAGGCTAATGCTCGTTTCCGGATGCGTCCTGGGGGAGGGGGCTACATAGACAATAGTTGAAGATAGCATAGATACAAGTGTAATACATAGTGGGGATTCACTAACATTTGGTTGTAGAGGCTAAGCACAGCGGTCAGGAAAACAGTGGTATAGACAATCAGTTTGACAGTATAGTACAAGTAGTTACATAATGGCGAGCTCTAGCAAATTGTTCCTGATGCAGACAATGAGAAATAAGGGAGACAGGAGTTACAGGTTAGGATTTAGAGGCATATATGTAGGTAGGCAGAGAATGGGGAGGATGGAAAGGAGGAGGGGAGGGAGGAGGAGAGGGGTCTGCCGGGGCCTGACCCCTCCAGTATGCTGAGAACCCTGCCTGCACGAGGCAGAGGTAGAGCACAACAGGAGGGAAGCAGGTTGTAGGCACTGAGGGGGAGTAAGCTTCAAGAAGGCCAGAAGAGACGGTGAAGGTGAGAAAGAAGAGAAGGCGAATCCCAGCCCTTCAGGATACAGAAAAACCCTGCAAGGGGACTGGGAATGGCAGGAGAATTGGAGGGGAGAGTTGGGTTGTGGGTGTATGGAGAGGGCAGGGACGAGCCCTTGGTGCAACGTTGGATGATTGAGACTCACAGTAAGAGAGCAAGGGAAGGCCTGTAGGGGAGGGAATAGGGGGAAGGGGAGGAGTGCTGGTATTTGGGGGCGGTGGAGCTGCAGAAGGGGCAGTGAGTGGGTACTGAAAGGGGGTAGGGTTTGTCAGGGGCTTAGAGGGGTGGAATTAGGGAGGGTCATATATATCAGGAACATTTAGGTGCAAGGTAGTTTTTGAGGGCAGTGTTGAAGGAGTAGGAGGATGAGTGAAGAATTTGAGGGGGGAGGGAATTCCACATTTTTGGGAGGCGGGGAGAGTAACCAAATTGGCCGAGGAGGATAGATCTGCGGGGGACCGCCAGAGTACGGGAGTCAGTTGATCTAAGAGAGTGAGAGGAAGGGGGGGGGTAGAAATGAGGAGAGGCAGGAAGGGAGTTCTCCCAGCCAGTGCTTGGAGGTAAAATTAGCACAGTGGGAGAGTTGCCTGTTTGTAAGAGAGAGGAAGGATAGGGCATGATAAAGGTCACAGTGGTGGGTGTAAGAGGGGAGCATCAAGGGCAAAGCTGCAGAAGGAATTGAAGAGGGTAGCCAATCTGGCCAGGGAGAATTTGGGGAGCAGCATCATAGACTATGTCACAGTAGTTGAAAATGGGCAGGATCATCTTCTGGACAAGTTCTCACCTAACCGTAGGGTTGCAACTACGGTTCCTGAACAGGGCACCAAACTTGGGGTGCAATTTTTTCTGGATGGCGTCAGTATGTCCAGAGAAGTTTAGGTATTGATCCAGCCAAACACCTAGGTACCTGAAGGAGGATGTGTCCTCAAGTAAAGTCCTATCAGGGGTGTGGAAAGTGGGCAGGGAAGGAAGCATAGCGAGTCTCTGCCTTGTGCCAAAGGTCATGGAGACAGTCTTCTTGGCATTGAGGAAAAGCTGATGGTTAGCAAACCAGAGCTGAACCTTGTCGAAGTCTTGCTGCAAGTTGGATGTAACATCAGCTGGGTATGAGCAAGATGCATACAGGACTGTAGCATTAGTGTACGTGTATATGGTGGAGAAGGGGGAGCAGATGGATGGAAGGTCGTTTAGGAAGATGATGGAGAACAATAGGAGCCCTAGCACTGAGCCCTGAGGGACACCAGTACTTATCAGGAGGGAAGGGGAAATGACGACAGAGATCTTGACTGACTGAGTTCTACCAGTGAGGTAGACCTTGAACCAGCTAGTGGCTGAAGGAGATAGACCAGCTGATGAGAGGGAGTCAATGAGAAGGAGTGGGAACAGAGTGCTTAAAGCCTGGCAAGGTCGACAAAATGGCGAGGTGATTTGGCCATTGTTCATCCTGTAAGGACAGAGTCAGTGAGCCGAATTAGGGAGGTGGTGGAGGAGTGATTTTTCCTGAAACCAGATTGGAAAGGAGTGAAGTAGGAGGTGTCAGTAAGAAATTAGGTAAGCTGGGAGAGGACAAGGTGTTCTTGTAGTTTAGCTAGGGTAGGGAGGGAGGAGAGAGATGGAGCAGTGATTGCCAGGGGAAGATGGGTCACCGCTTTTGGGATGTGGGAGGACCACAGCATGTTTCCATGGGGTAGGGACTGAAGCAGTTGAAAATCAGAGGCTTAGAATTAGACAAAGGGGGTAGGCAATGGCTGGGGCAGAGAGAGAGAGGAGTTTACAGGGCTCTCGGGGACGCGGACGCACAATTTGAGCATCGGGATGCTCTGACTTTTTCCACGAGAGTACCCGAGACTCTCAGCCACCAAGCCCCAGGAGTCACTTTAGGACATTTTTTTATGTTGCCGAGGGGGAGTTATAACAAATTAGGGCCACTGCTCAATTAAAAAACCTCTTGTTAGTTGATCAGTGGACATAATTTGTTTGGATATATCCTCTGAAAGATAAAATAATGTAGATTAAAATGCCCCAACAGAAACTAATGGAGCCTTCTGCAGAATACTACAGTAAAAGCAGTGCTGGCGCAAGGGCCTGGCTCCCATGTATTTGAATTAGGACCCCTAGAAATGTTCCAAGGACTCCCACTTTTCGGTTGTGGAACCCCCTTTTTTTCATGGCCAGTCCCGGACACCCAATCAAACAATCCTACCGAGAGCCCTGAGTTTAGGGTCAAGGCTGTCAAAGGAGGAACCTTTTGAGGGGTTGATAGCGAGGAGGGCTCTTAGAGTGTAATTTGGGGAGACTGTAGCGAAGGAGAAGGTGGGGTAAGGGGAGAGAGGAAGAGTGGCACCATTGTAGGATAGGTAGGGAGGGAGGGAGGGATTTCAGTAGCTCAGTGGTACAGGTGGTATAATAGGAGGTAAATTCAGCAGCTACAGCACCTGGGTCGGCCACAAGGGTGTCATATATTTTAAGCACAGGGAGGGTGGGCGGACGGAGGGGTAAGAGGGCATGGACCACCTTCTAGAACTTGGAAGGGAATTTATGTTTGTGAGGAAGGCAGTTTTAAAGTATTCGAACTTGGCTAGCCTTGTAGCCCTAGTACAGGCATTTCTGAGTTTGCAATATGTCGTGAGATTGCTAGGAAGCTGGGTTGCTTTATGACGCTTCCAGGTACGATCTCTAGCACTGAGACGGCCAAAAGTTCTGGAGCAATCCATAGTAAGTGGTTTCCCCGAACCCTGGTTTGTTTGAATGGGGCAAATATATTCCTATTGTCTAGGAATATATCTTTAAAATAAGCAAGGGCCTTATCAACCGATGGGATGGAAGCTAGGGGAGACCAGACAGAGAGGGCTAGGTTGTGCAGGAGAGGTTCTAATTCTAAGGATTTAAAAAAACATTGTTGCAAGGTTTTATGCGGGGATTTGGGTCTGTGAACTTTCTTGACTGCAAATACTGGATTGTGGTAGCTGAGCTGGCCAGAAGGATACCAGAAATGATGACTGGGGTAAGGGTCCAGTCAAGTAGGGAATGTTTTTGTGTCTGTGGGTAGGTGGGTGGGTTCTGATATTACCCATGTGAGGTTAACAGCACCAATTTCATTACGTGTTTTAGTTGTAGGTGACAGCCAATTTAAATTGAAGTCGCCTAGGATGTGTAGCTCCCCAGAGTAAGAGAGGGCAGTGATGAAAGTTAGGAGGAAACCAGCACTGAACTTAGAGAGGCTAGGAAAAATCAGATGCACCTGTGTTGACTCAGATGTAAAATGATAGGATGGGGTGTGCTGACTGCATATGGGAAGGGGTTTAAAGGAATGGGCAATAAGGTAGTCTGCAGAGCAAATGAGTAGAATGCAGGAAAGAATAATTACACAGCCAGCCTTATCCAATGGGGGATAAAGACTGGGAGCCAATGGCTACTCGGGGGTAACTAGCTTAGGGGCAGCTCAAAAAGCCAGAGATAAAAATAGAACTAGACCTAGTAGAGAAACTAAACACTGATTGGCCGATATAAGCTGTATAAGTAAACGCCCAGATAGGGTGAGTGGGGAGACGCCACAGGTGTCAGGGATTCTGTTGGCTAGCTAGAGAATAACATTTTTGCATAAGCAGGTAAAAGACTTCTAGACTTTAATCTGTAACTACTACTGTGCAGCAATTAAGATCAGTCTGCAGTCAAGAAATAATCAGCCGAAAAAACTTTAGGCTTTAACTGCTTTAAAGCAGGAAAATCGGGAGCAGCCTGCTGCACTTGTGTGTTTAAACTAAATTAGGAGCAGTCAGCAGCGCTAGACTAGAATTGTCAGCAAGTAGGCATAGAGACATGAATTAATTAAAAAGATAAATTCTAAGGAAAATAGCAGTAGTCTGTAGTCCTAAGATGTGTTTAAACGTTAATTCAGAGTAAAGGACTAAGACTATTAGACTCCAAGGTGCAGATCTCTGGACGAATCGTAGAAGGGCTGGTAAAAGGTGGCAACTTTAAAAATACAAGTTGGAGTAGGCAGGGCACCTGAGGATGAACTCCATACTTGAGTAGATTGCAGGCGGCAGCCACGGAGCAGCTCCAATCGGGCAGATAGCCTGGGGCGAAGGAGGGCAGCTGAGTAGATTGCAGGCGGCGGCCACGGACCAGTTCTGATTGGGCAGATAGCCCAGGGCAAAGGAGGGCGGCTAAGTAGATTGCAGGTGGCGGCCACGGAGCAGCTTCAATTGGGCAGATAGTCCGGGGCAAAGGAGGGCAGCTGAGTAGATTGCAGGCAGCAGCCACGGAGCAGCTCCTATTGGGCAGATAGCCGGGGCAAAGGAGGGCAGCCGAGTAGATTGCAGGCGGCTGCAATTTTCTTATTGGAAGACTGCAGCCTGTGGTTCTGTGGGGGGGGGGGTATAGCTCCTCTCCCATCCTCTACTTTAACATGCCAGTCAACACTCGCTCTGCTTAGAGCGAGTCACACTCACTTGTGGCATTGCTGTGTGGTCCTGTGGCTGCTCCTTCTCTTCCTTGTTTCTGTTGGCTCCTGCTCCTCCTCTTTCCTTACTTCTCTGCTGCTCCTACCCCCATGTCGTTCCCCTTTGCTTGTTCGTTTGTCCCCCCTTTGCTCTGTGTTCCTTGTTCTTTCTTCCTGTTCTGTTTTTTGTCTTTCTTCCCCTGTATCTCGTACTTCCTCCTTTTGTTTTTTTTCCCCAGAGCGTCCGATTGCACCTCACAGCAGTCTGCCATACCTAACTTATCAGTGCTGCTCCAGCTGTTCCTCGTCTTCATGTTCCCAGGACTACCACCACTTGCCTCAAGCAGCCAACTGGACCACTGGATTCCTTCCCCCGCTCGGTGCCGTTTAGGATGGCTACTGCACTGTTCCATCGGAGTTACTTGGCTCCCCTCTGGTTGCACAGGACTGCTGCCGCGTAGTGCTCTGGACTTCATGTTCCTGAGTGACTTGCACTAACCGGCGCTCCACATGTGACTCCACTTCTAAACACGGCTGCTCTGTTTGTGACCAACTTGCAGTGAGCTCCTCGGATTCCTCATTCCTCGTTTGGCAGCAGCCCACCTTTTGCTTACTCAATGCTCTGGATTGCCTGTATTTTATCTTAACAGTGTTTCAGCTGAGAGGACTACTATACAGTAGTTTTTCACCTTACTCATAGAGAACTTTCCTCGAGGGTATACCTATTCAGCCTTTTTGCTTTGTGCCATGCCATTATAGCTATGCAACTGGCTGAAACTGTGCTGGAAATTCAAACTCTACTCTACACTGCAGTTACAACTGGTCCTATTTCACTAGTATTATTCTTAAGCACCGGTGGACTGGCAAACTCGGTCCGCCATCTTCTAATATATCATAGTGGTAATGCATCAGTGCATTCAGTCTTCTATGGCAATCACGTGGGAGTTCACTGTTCCCAACTACTGCGCTCCTCAACAGGAGAGTTCAATTTGTTCTACCATTTTCCCTCTTCACCTCGGCAGTCCATGTGGGGTCCCCCCATATTCCCTAGCCTGTTCGCCTTCCAACCATCCTGCAGGCTGCTCATCCATATTGTGCCTACGAAAGCTTCACACTCCAGCCAGCTGTGTGCATGTCTAGCCTATGGCTCATCATCCTTCGATTCTTCTCCTGCATTCAGACTCCTCCACTCTGGTTCCAGCTCAAGTGTTCATGGATCAGCTCTATGTGTCTTCTCTCATTTCCTCGGATGACCTGGACATTCCTATCGTCCTTCAAGGTTATTGTCTCTCGTATGTTTCCCGAGACTCGGTAGTGGGTTCAGCGTTCCGCTAGCCACGCTACATTTTCCTTGGGCTGACCTGTATGCAGCCCTGCCCATCCAACTTGCCTACGTGGAGGCCTCGCTGGGCTCAGTCATTCTACTCCTTCCTCAGGCAGACCTATGTGGAGGTCCTGCCAGTCTGGTTTGCCTACGTGGTGGCTAGCCCAGCTCACTCCTCTACTTCTTCTCCAGCAGACCTACGTGGGGGTCCTGCTGCTCCAACTCACCACTTGGCCTAGCCACTCCTCGATCACCCTACACGCTTCCTCTCTTGGTCCTCCTGAGGTTCTCCTGGTATATCGACCAGGGACCTTCTTATAGCCTTGACTCGCTGGCGTTTCAGCTTCATTCTGGTTATATTTGAACGCCTCTTGGCAAGCCATCACATTCCAGTCATCCTGCTCAGGATTCCAGCTTCAGCTTGGCCTTGGGACTTCGCAAAGCTCACGTTCATCCTCGCTTACTACAGCAACCACTAACCGCTGGTGTCCCTTCATCTCGGACATTCATCACCTCAAAACAGCTTCTCTTCATCAAACGTACCCAAGTCATACAGACAGACTTACCGGGGTTCGCCTCTCATACTATGGTGATGGCGAATTTGCATAAGTGGTCTCGCCACCCCGAATCCATCGAGCCTCAGGATATTCTCCTCACCCAGTATAGATTTGTCCTCATTCCTGGGACATTGTAGGATAATTCTCACTTCTGATAGAGTACTAGATTGTAACTTACTATTGTATTGGAATTTCTGCTTCAGGCAAGCCTTCATTCTCATAGACTCCTATCTCATCTTCGTTCCCATCTGGCATCTGCGACCATTCATCCTCCAAGAATTCTACATCCTCTAATAGATTCCCGTTGGCACTCGTCTTCAATTATGCTGATCATCCATGAATGCTTAACTGATGTTTCGCTTACAGCTGCCCCAGTCAGATTAACCATCATCCCTCGTCCAGATGTCACTCCAAGCTGGATCTCTCCATCTGCTAGAACTTTATCTTCAGCACAGACTTCCTGCTCATCATCAGCTTAGACAACAGGGCTTGGAAATCTAGCAAGGAATTCTAGCCTTTATCTGCCTTTCTGCAATAATCATGCGAGAACAGTTTTCTACCTTCTCACCAGACTGTACCTAGCTCTGCTCCCTGTCAAGAAATAAATTGCCAATCCTACCTCCACTTCCCCCTTGACGGCATCGAAGAACGTCCATCATCAAAATGGGTCTTCACACAATGGCCTTCCGCTCCGGCTTGTGTGCTCAGTGTTATCCTGGGATATCAGTTATTATTGCCGCTTCGCCACGCCACGCCACCAGGCCCAGCACTTGCTTAAAACAGTCCGTTTCACTTTAGCTGACTTACATTAGGTTTCGCCTCCATACTGTAACATATGCACAGGTGGACCACGTAGGTCCGCCATGTCTCTGGCTTCACCTGCTTGGGCGTTGCCGTTGCGCTCCCCTATTCTGTCTCCTCGGCCAACCCACATGGGGGTCTCACTGTCTCTACTAGACCTCAATCATCTCGGACCACGTGGGTCCATCATATCCCCAACTTCGCTACACAAAGGGCCTGGTTTCATGATAACCGCACTCCTACTTCACCTTCAGTGGGACCTATATTGCCTGCCCTGCACATTCCTGCTTCGCCCCACAATGGGGCCTGGAGGATTCTATCTGCCCTCAAAGGGCCTGGCTCATGCTCAGAATGCACTCCTGCGTCACCATCAACAGGGCTATATTGCTGGCTCTACGTATTCCTGCTTCGTCCCGCAAGGGGGCCTGGAGGCTTCTATCCGCTCTGCCCACAAACGGCCTGGCTTCCTGCTTAATGCACTCTTACTCACCCTCAACGGGCCTATATTGCTTACTCTGCATATTCCTGCTTTGCCCCCATGGGGTCTGGAGGTTTTTATCTGCTTCGCCCTCTCACGGCCTGGCAGCCTACACTCTGCATACCCGCTTCGCCCCACTAGGGGCCTGGTGCTTTTACTGTAATTATGCATATCAGAGCACATGGGATCAATATTCTCTCCTTACTCTGCCTCGCACAGGAGGACTAGCTGTTTGCTCATCGTAGTCCAATTCATCTTTGGAATGGATTTCTTCTTCTTCACACTTCAGGATTGACCATCAACCAGTTCTACATTCTCATCCTTCCAAAATGTGATTCCACGCACAGCTGTTGGTCGAGTTGCCTGATATTTAAACTACTCATCTTATACACTTGTAGATATCATGGACTGGGATTCGCTAACAAGATATGCTACTGTCTTTTTGGTGGACACTCATCATCAGCACATCAACTCCAGGATTACTTGCTTGCAATCAAACTCAAGATCTACTCTTCAAAACTCAGGATTCGGCCCTGTGGCACAGAGGGTTGCGGTGCTGGCACCTTACCTCAAACCACACCGGCAGTTCAGGGATGCCGGGGGTCAGCAGGGGGAGGATAGGATGAAGCATCCGAAGGACTGCTCTCCTATCCTGGGGTGGGGTTGTGAAATGCCTCGCTCAGCAGCGGCCCCCACTGGAGACTGGAGGCACTGCATGAGTGGCGCGATGAGGTAACGTAGAAAATGGGAAATACCGCTCGGTGGCCGCCGGATGACAGGTCTCCATACCCCCGATTCCTCCTGTGCCTTTGGCAAGCCTCCTTCCCTCAGCAGCATCCTGGGCCCTACTCAGTCGCTTAGAATCCCCGGTGCCTTCCCCATGGAGGAGGGACCCACCCGGTGAAGGGTTACGTCCGGGATATCTCAGGGACCGGCTGCATTGTAAGGGCTAGAGAGAGAGCTCGGGTAAGGCCAGTGGGGATCGGTGAGGACTTGGAAAAGAGCCTGAAGGAGTGGGGGGTCACCAGGAGCAAGGAGGGGAATAAACAAATAATGCAAAAAAAAACCAACAGCACGGGATTCAGGTAAGAAAACGACTTATTAATACTTGGTTACTTTAGGAATACTCTCCTTTAATATGCCCAGAAGACGGGCAGGTCAGTAGCCATGGGTCCTCGGAGGTTCCCCCTAAGGTGGTTTTTCCTCTCCTGCTTGCTGCTGGCCACTCTCTCCGGAACTGGAGGAGGTAATCACATTGGTTATTACATTTCTTTTGTTCCTTCAATCCTACACTTAACTAGCATCCCACCAAAGGTGGGATACAGAGAAAGGCCAAAGGCTCAAGTTTCAGCAACAACTATATCTTATCCACTTCGAGCGCATCTAAGCACCAACCATATTTCATCCAGTTCCTACGTACTACAAGCACTGACCTATGTTCCTATCCATCGCTAATGTATCTAAGCAGTAACCATATCATCCAGCTCCTACATACTGCAAGCACTGTCCTATGTACCAATCCAGCGCTAACGTATCTAAGCACCAACCATATCTCATCCAGTTCCTACATACTACAAGCACTGTCCTACGTACCAATCCAGCGCTAATGTATCTTAAGCAGTAACCATATCATCCAGCTCCTACATACTGCAAGCACTGTCCTACGTATCAATCCAGCGCTAACGTATCTAAGCACCAACCATATCTCATCCAGCTCTTACATATCACAAGTACTGAGCTATGTACCACACACAGCATTGTGTGTATCCATGCCTGCCTTTATTTTAGCAGACTGGATACTAGAGAGACAGTTGATCTCTGCCCCTTGGAGCTTGCCATGGGACCTGAGAAGCTCTAAACATAAGAGTACTTTCAACGTATATATATAAATGTATATATATATATATATATATATATATATATATATATATATATATATATATATATATCGTATATATATATATATAAATGTATATGTGTGTATATATATATATATATATATACACATACATATATATGTGTGTGTGTGTGTGTATATATATATATATATATATATATATATACAGTATACTACATGCATACATATATATTTATGGTGGTATTTGAGTTTCTTTTAAACCAGTCCATCACCCTTCCTGTATTTTTCACAGCCAAGTCCAGTTCAGGTGAATTGAAATGACATAGTTTGGTTGTGAAGAGGTTCTTCGGCTGTTACATTAATCGTACTAAGGAGTTGGGACCTTGGGGATTGTCACACACAACTGTTTATCACTTATGGTGAAGTAGGAAAAGGCAGGCTTGCCTCAAAGAGATCAGCCGCACACTGGATAGTGTCCAGCATCCAATTCTATTACAGTAAAGCTGAGAAACGGCCACCTCAGGGTCTCAGGGAACATTCCACTCATGGAACTGCTGCTTCTGGGGTAGCTGCAAGGGACATTCCCTTGCTAAAAATCTGTAAAACAGCTACCTGGAGTCCAGTCCACATCTTCACAAAGCACTACTGCCTGGACGTCCAATCCAGAAGTGATGCAAGGTTTGACACTGCAGTATTGCAGAACCTTTTTCCTAAGTAGGTTCTGTATATCCTCCTCCCAAGGCATTGCTTGATAGTCTGCCATACTGGGAGATTCCAGGGATTTGAAAAAAAAAAATACCACAGTAATATTGTTTTTTCCAAGAGATGGATGGATGGATAGATACTTTATTTCTATAGCTCTCCTTTCCAAAGGCTCAGTGCACTTTACAATTAAAAACAATACAGCAATTTTAAAATATTCATAAAGTACAAATTTGGAACAGCAGCAATATCGAGACGACATAACATATATATAAAACTATCTCTCCAATCAATTAAAATTTAATTCATAATGCCTTCAAATTAAAAGCCTGGCTAAGTAAGTACGTTTTTAGTCCTTTTTTGAAGGTATCCACTGAGGGTGCCTCCCACAGCTGTTTAGGTAATAAGTTCCATAGAGTAGGTGTGGCCACCGAAAATGCTCTATCACCAGAGTGACGCAGCCTAGCCCTAGGAACACTACGGAGACAACCCTCAGTGAAACGGAGAGCCTGGGACAGACGGTGAAGCACAAGGAGATCTTGCAGGTAGACTGGTCCCCCTTTGTGTAGGGCTTTATAGGTCAGTAATCCAACCTTGAAGGCAATCCTCCACCTAACTGGCAGCCAGTGTAGTTCACGGAGAACAGGTATAATATGATCACACCTACAAGCACCTGTCAGTAATCTTGCCGCTGCATTCTGCGCCAGCTGCAGTTGGCAGAGGTTACCTCCAGACAGCCCTAGGTGTAGGTGCAGGACATTGCAGTAATCCAGTCTAGACGTTATGAAAGCATGTACTAGTGAGGCTAGGTCCTCAGGAGGTAACAGGTTCCGAATCCAGACAGTGTTCCTCAGATGATAAAATCCACTCTTTTTTTTTTTTTTTCCTAAACTCTTTTTCCTTCCGGTCATGGCTGTGGAGCCTCTCTCAGGCATCCTGCCTGTTCCTGCCCGCATGAGGTCCCCTCGGCCCGAGCCTCCTCTCTCCCCCCTCTCCACAGCCAGCACCCCCAGCTTAACCCCTCTGGGATGGGGCCCCCCTTCTCTTTGGGCACTCCTACAACATAGACTCTGGCTTTAGGTGAGGGCCTGGGCGGAGGAACTGGAAGGCTGGGCGAGGTGGATCTGGTGGTGGGCATGGGGGTCAGGTGCCATCGCCTACCCCATGGAGCCAGGCTTTTCCGTGTTCTGGTGACCCTCCCCCTGGCGTGGTGTACCCCTAACACAATGGCGCACGGTGACCCTGCCTGCGTCAGCCACTGATGATTGATGTGCTGCTGACGTACTGCAGTGCCCCTGATCTCCACCAGGAGCTGCTGGTACGTCGGGCAAGCCCCAGCCCTCCCCCCTGGGGGAGGAGAGCAGTCCTGCAGATGCTCGATCCTCGTCCTGTCCCTGCCGACCCCTGGTGCCTGAGCTCGCTCCTGAACTCGGGTCGCCGGCGTAGCGCGAGGTGTGGCATCCAGCACCTCAATCCTCAGTGCCACTGGACCAGCGATAAAATCCACTCTTTAACAATGGCCGACACCTGAGCATCAAATGTCAAGCTGCTGTCGAGGATCACACCCAGATTCTTCACCCGTTTGGATGGGTCAGTGGCACCCCCCCCCAGTACAAAACTAGGGGGTTTCGACAGACCCCCTCCCATGATGACCTGGATTCACCACCAGAACCTCCGTCTTGTCTGGATTGAGTCCCAGCCAGTTATGGGACGTCCAAGTCCAGATCTCAGACAGGCAGTTGTTAAAGACAGAGTCTGTCGTCTGATTACTTGTCGCATAGGACCAGTATAGCTGGGTACCATCTGCATAGCAGTGAAAACGCAGCCCATACTGCCTGATAATGTCTCCCAGTGGCAACATATACACTGTGAACAATAAGGGCGACTAGACCGACCCCTGCAGAACACCACAGGTTAGAGGCTTCGAGCTAGATGAGGCCAACCCCATCACCGCCCTCTGCACTCTACCTGTCAGGTATGACTTGAACGAACCATCTGGTGACCCTACTGGACAGGCCACACCAGAACCGCAGTTGGTCAAGCAGCACCTCATGGTCCACAGTGTCAAATGCCGCTGAGAGATCCAGAAGGACCAAGATGGAACGATCTCGCCATGAGGAGATCAGTAAGCACCTTTACCAGGGCGATCTCTGTACTATGCCCAGCCCTAAACCCAGATTGGAAAATCTCATAGGTGGAGGATGAGGTGAGTTGCTCTTCAAGCTGACTTGACACCACGTTTTCTATAACGTTCCCTAAAAATGGGAGGTTAGAGACCGGCCTGTAGTTGACAAGACAGACCTGGTCCAATGAGGGTTTCTTTAATAGGGGTCTAACCAAAGCCTCTTTCAAGGCCAGTGGGAAGACCTCACTCCCCAAGGAACTCCGGACGATCTTGGCAACAACAGGTCCAATCAGGTCCATACATCCAACCAAAAGTTGTGTCGGACCTGGGTCCGGATCACAATGTGTAGGCTTCAGTCTCGAGACAACCTTCACCACCTCTTCCACCCCAGTCAGATCAAACTCAACCCAAACAGGAAGAGTGCTCCGGCACATCTCAGAGTGGACTCCACAATCCCTTTGAGTGATGCTGGAGATCTCAGCTCTGTCAGAGAACACTTGGTCGGCAAAAAACAGAGCGAACTCCTCGCACCTAGTGCTTGAACCCGCTCCCCCAACATAGGCAGGCAGGATGCAATAGCCCATCCACCGTACAGAAGAGCTGAGCCGATCTGTTCCTTGCCGCAGCAATCTCCCTTGACAAAAATTCTGCCTTCTTACAGGAGATTGCCCCCTGATAATACTTATAATGGGATGTCAGGGCCAATTTGTCCTCTATCAGGCCAGATCCCCTCCAACGTCTCTCTAACCTCCGACCCTTAATCTTTAACTCCCTAAGTTCCCCATCAAACCAGGGAGGCCTCTGGCGAGTAGATAAGGGTCGGACATGAACAGGTGCGATTGAATCAAAGGCGGCGGTAACGGCCCCATTTTAGGCTGCCACCACCTCCTCAGTTCCAATTGTACATGCAGCCCCCACACTCAATAGGTCCAGCACCGCCAATAACCCTAATGGAGACAAACCCCGCTAAGGGCAGTACCGGACCATTTCCATAGAGGCAAGGGCTTCAGGGGGGCCCCTAACCTGAACCTCATGATGCTATGATCCAACCAAACTATCGGATCAACTCTAAGGTCAGTGGTCTCAAGATCGCCCAGTATGATTAAACTTCCCACCCTACCTCCCCTTCCAGAACCTGATTCAGGTTCAGCAATATTTATATTAGGGTTTTAGTGTTGCCTTTAATCATTGGCTTAACTTGCTGTACGTTATGCACACGTAGATGATTAGGGGACCTAGCTCTTCCTCTGTGGCTCTTTTGCCCTGTCTTGGTAAGTCGTCCTCATTACCATGGGGTGGGTATTGTTGTTGTTGTTGTTTTGGATTAGAATTTATTAGTTCGGATTGTCTAGTATTTTTTAGCTACAGCAATGAATCTGACTGTTGGATAGATCACAGTCCACCTAGAGGCAACATTTCAAATAGCGTTCTAGTTCCACTGTTTGCATACATTCCATATTACATCACTACAGCTCCAAGGCAGTCAGATATTCTGGGTTGACTGTATATGTCTACCGGTAATCATACTGGGAGATCCCTTAGAAGAAACAATATTACTGTTGTATTTTTTTTTGTATCACGCATCACAAAAACATTTGTAATATTAAAAACAATATTTCAAGGGCATGTCTCCGACATTGAAGTCCAGATTACTCCTAACGGGGTCCTGATCAGCCAGCTAGATGTGTTGGTCTCCCTCAAGGTGTAATTTTTGTGGCTTTTGAACATTTTTTCTTTTAAAAAAAATGGAACCAAGATAGCAGCAAACTAAAAAGGAATATTCCAATAAGAAACAGGATTCCTTTTTCGTTTCATACAGCGATCTTGAAGTGCCTACTGAGCAGGCTCAGAAACAGATTTTTCAAAATTTAAAAATTAAATAACTGAAACGGATTAATATTTTTACACCCAACAAGCAAAAGGCACATCTGTGACTCAGACCCTTTCTACCCTACACATTCCAGACCCAAGATTCCAAACAATCTGGGCTGTAGGCAAGTTCAAAGAGAAAAAAAAAAGCAAAGTAAATGAGCGAAAAATCACTTTTTCACCTCTCTGGAACTCTGACACTGCACATCCAACCAGAAAGTCATTTGGCATATCCAGGGATCTACCCTAGGTGACTGTGGATGCAAATTGTCATGTAAATCCGTTGAATGATTGTGAAGTTATTAAAGTGCAAAAATTAGGGTTTAACACTGAAGTGCCTACGCAACCCTAATTATAGGGGCATGACAGTGCCTATATACGTATATATATTTATGTGTGTGTGTGTGTGTGTGTGTGTGTGTGTGTGTGTGTGTGCGCGCGCGTGTGTGTGTATACATATGTATATATATATATATACACACTTATACACGTTCTCATACACTTATAATGGGAGTTAAAAACTTTAATAACTTTTGAATGAATTAATATTTTTTCACCAAACAAAAAATGGCATGTTCCTTGACCCAAGCTCTTTCTACGTGCCAAGCTTCAGACTAGCAGGCCACATGATGGTCGCACAGCCCCACAGACAAAATCTGAAAAACTGCACACGAAAGTGGTGGAAAGTGCATTTCTGAGCGTTTCACTGCGCAGAAGCCGTAAGTCCAACCAAAACGCAACTTGGCAAATCAAGAGATGTACCATGCACCACCACGCATGTCAGATTTCATGCAAATCCGTTGAATGGGTCCAAAGTTATTACTGCACAAAATTTCAAGTTTAACATTAAATTGCCTTCACAACCCTAACCATGAGGTATGGCATATAATATATATGCCAAACTGTATAGCTAACTATACGGTCAACTACCAAACCAGGGAATAAAGTCCTATTTTAGGATGTTCTTGTCGATTTGCTGTTAGGCTCCTAACACACTCTTTCTATCTGTTGCCCTTATACAAAGCTCCGCCATCTACAGCTTTGCAGTGCATCACTGGCTATAGTCACCTGTGGTTTGTTTGTTTTCTGCTTACATTTAAAGTAAGTTTAACGTATGGACATGCAATTTAATAGCATACAAAAGCATACAAAAAAATTCCGGTAATAGTACTGGACAGCGTGTCAGCGTAGCTCAGTTGGTAGCACATCCGCCTCTGGACCAGAAGGTCGTGGGTTCTTGTCCCACTCCAGGATTGGACTTGCACCTAAAATCGCTGGCATCTGAGTGCAGTATTGGGGGGTGCTGTACTGCTGGGGTGTGCTGTCCTTCGGATGAGACATTAAACCGAGGTCCCTTCTGCCCATCCTGGTGTTGTCCAGGTGGAAGTAAAAGAACCCAGGGCACTCTTCGCAAAGAGTAGGGAACATTCCCGGTGTCCTGGCCAACATTCCCCTTCCCATAAACTGGTTCATGCAACTTTCCAGGCTGTGTGTGGGTGATGATGTGCGATATGGCTGCCACCACACATTCAGTCACTTCACTACCAGTCTAGCATTGCTTGTAAAGCGCTTTGGATGTATGAAAAGCGCTATTTAAATGCTGATTCTTCTTTTTCTTCTTCAGCAAGTGGTAATACCACAGTTCAAAAGTGATAATGCTATCGTTCACAGTTGAATGATAGTATTGTCATAAAAACCACACCGTGCAAGTGCTTCAATATTGCCAGCTGTGCAGCGCAAGACACGCTGAACAGAAACCGCGCCACACAGAAAAATTCAAACCACCGTTACGTCTCTGTAAAACCTAAATCAACATTTCTTTTGTTCCCTGTGCAAAAAAAAATGTCGCTGTCTAAACCAATAAACACAGCAGAAGACAGGCTTCGGTTTGTCCAAGAACAGCAGAACATTAACACTGTAAAAAAAGCAAATTTCGATCTCAGTCTCCTCAACGCCTAGCTCAGCAGAACCGGTGAGTCTAGACAAATAGAAAATATACCGGTTTCTGAACAAGACCCTATTTTGGCAGACGTTATCTTTCAATGACACCCAAGGAAGGGGCCGGAGTAGAACAGTGAAGCAGTCTAGGGAGGTCAAATCATGGAAAGCCATGTGTGCAAATGCCAGGAGCCTTAGCAACAAGATGGAAGATCTGGAGGCTGTCATGGTACAGTCAGACCTGGACATTGTGGCCATCACTGAAACCTGGTGTAATGATAACCATGACTGGGAGATGGCCATACCTGGCTACGACATATTCAGAAGAGACAGCGCAGGCAGGAAGGGAGGAGGAGTGGCACTGTATGTGAAAAATGACATAAGGGCCACACAGATCCAGGAGGAACAAAATGGGGGAGAGATACTGTGGGTTAAGCTGGAAAGGAAAATGGGGCCAGCCATCCGACAGGTGTGGTCTATAGACCACCAGCCCAGGAGGAAGAAACAGATAGAGTTGATGCTAGCCATCCAAAGGATGGCAGACAAGGGTGAGGTAGTACTGGTTGGAGACTTCAATATACCAGACGTGGACTGGAGCATCCCAGCAGCAGCATCAACTAGGAGCAGATTTATCCTGGACTCCTTCAGGGTGCCTTCCTCAAGCAACTGGTCATGGAACCAACCGGCAGAAGGCAATACTGGACCTTGTGCTCACAAACAGGGACAGTGTGATGGGGGTAACAGTGGGGAGCACCTGGGTAACAGTGACCACCAGTCATTGTGGTTTGAAATCACAGAAAGAGCAGAACCAAACCACACAAAACACATATCCTGGATTTTAGGGGTCAGACTTTGGGAAAATGGGGAGATGCTTGAAAGAGGCATTAAGGAAATGGGACAGGAATCAGGGATTGAGGAACAGTGGGCAGTATTTAAAATGGGGATTATAAGAACAACAGAATTATGCATTAAGCAGGTTAGCAAGAGGAAAAGAAAGAGGAGACCATTATGGTTTTCCAAAGAGGTAGCAAAGAAAGTGAAAGCCAAAAGACTGCATTCAGGCAATACAAAAGACACAGGCAGAAGGGGATAGGAGAAGTACCAAGAGAAACAAAGGGAGGCAGGAAGTCAGTAAGGGAAGCCAAAGCTCAGACAAAAGAACACATTGCAAAATCAGTGGTTAAAGGGACAAAACCTTTTACAGGTACATAAGTGAAAAAGAAGGACAAAGGGAGGGATAGTGAGACTGAAGGGGAGGATGGGAGCAGCGTGGAGGATGACAACAGTAAAGCTGACATATTGAATAGGTATTTCTGCTCAGTCTTTACTAAGGAAGAGGGGTAATGGGTCTGAAGGAGTACAAGGGTGAGAATGGTGCAGAAATGGACACAAGTCCCTTTACACGAGAAAGGGTCCTGAAGGAACTGGAAGTAATAAGAGCTGATAAAGCAATGGGGCCAGATGGGGTGCACCCAGGTCCTTAA
Organism: Neoceratodus forsteri; assembly: GCA_016271365.2. Lineage (NCBI taxonomy): Eukaryota > Metazoa > Chordata > Ceratodontiformes > Ceratodontidae > Neoceratodus > Neoceratodus forsteri. The sequence continues at coordinate 54,612,581 of CM028133.1, read as the reverse complement.
AGAACTAAGAGAGGTGGTGGCTGAACCTCTGGCTATCCTGTTCAGCCAATCACTGGAAACAGGGAGATACCCAAAGACTGGAGGACAGCAGATGTAGTCCCCTTATACAAAAGTGGGAACAAAGAGGAAGCAGGGAACTACAGACCAGTCAGCCTCACCTCGGTAGTGGGAAAGATCATGGAAGCACTACTGAAGGAGAGATTGGTGGAACATCTGGTTGTCAATGGACTACAGGACCCAAGGCAGCATGGTTTCACCAGGGGAGGTCATGTCAGACCAACCTCATTGAATTTTTGACTGGGTGACTAGGGAGGTGGATCGGGAGGCGGTGGATGTGGCCTATCTGGACTTCAGCAAGGCCTTTGACACTGTGCCACATAGAAGACTATTACACAAACTGGGGAATATGGGTGTGGGCAGGACAGTAGTGTGGTGGGTAGGTAACTGGCTGGGTGGCAGGACACAGAGGGTGGTGGTAAATGGCTGTCACTCCACAGAGGGAAGAGTGACCAGTGGGTACCACAGGGATCAGTGCTGGGACGGTCCTATTCAACATCTTCATCAGTGACATTGCACAGGATATAGAAGGCAGAATTTCACTGTTCGCTGATGACACAAAGCTCTGTAACAGAGTAGACACACCAGAGGGTGTGGACAGAATGAGAAGGACCTGCAGAAACTTGAGGAATGGTCAAGGGTTTGGCAGTTGAAATTCAATGCAAAGAAGTGCAAGATAATGCATATGGGGCACAAAAACCCTGGCACAATATATCAGTTGGGGGGTGAGGATATAGCATGCACCAAGCGGGAAAGGGATCTTGGGGTTGTCATCTCTGATGACCTCAAGGTAGGGAAACAGTGTGACAAGGCATCAGGTAAAGCAAATAGGATGCTGGGATGTATAGGCAGGGGCATCACCAGCAGGAAAAGGGAGGTCATAATTCCGCTATACAAGACACTAGTGAGGCCCCACCTGGAGTACAGTGTACAGTTCTGGAGACCATACCTACGTAAGGACATAGACAGGGTAGAGAAGGTTCAGAGGAGGGCAACAAAGATGGTGCATGGGTTGCATCACAAGTCCTATGAAGACAGGTTGAAGGAACTGAACATGTACTCCCTGGAGGAGAGGAGGGAGAGAGGGGATATGATAGAGACATACAAGTATCTTACAGGGAGGAACAGGGTGCAGGAAAACACTATTTTTAAGCGAAAAAGATGTTTCAGGACTAGAGGACATGGGATGAGGTTGGAGGGAGGACGATTCAGAGGAAACATGAGAAGGAATTTCTTCACAGAACGGGTGGTGGACAAGTGGAACACCCTGCCAGAGGAAGTGGTGGGGGCTGAAACAATCACGGGATTTAGGAATGCATGGGACAGACATAAAGGAATTCTAGAGGTCAGGGGTAAGGGGAAATAGACTTCTAGGAAAACAAACTGAACTTACAAGCTCAAATGGGCAGACTAGGTGGGCCATAGGCCCTTATCTGCCGACACTGTCTATGTATCTATGTATAATTAAAAGAACAGGACGGCTCAAAGTATGAGCCAACAACAATTCAAGGAGTACTGTCAAGTGTAGATAGACACTTAATGAAACATAACTACTCAGCATCAATATTCCAAGGTCCTGCAGGGTCATTCAAACAAACTCAAGACATTTTACTAGCCAAACAAAAGTACTTAAAAAATGGGACTGGGAAACTGACCCAGACAAGCACAACCCCCGTCAGAGGCTGACATAAACCTTCTTTACAGCACAGGCACACTGGGCTCCCAAGTTCCCCATTTCCTTGCTGTACATGATGTTTCTTAACATTGGATTACACTTCGCATTAAGAACCAATGAACAGTATCAATTGAGAAGGGGAGACATAATTCCAGGGACTGATTCTGAAGGCAAAGAATACTCAGAGTACCACAAACGACAAACTAAAATGAGAACTGGGGTCAATGTCAGGGACATACAGCCAGTAGCTCCACAAATGTATGCAAATGACCAAAACCCAGACAGAGACCCCATCACAGCATACAAAAAGTATGTCAGTCACAGACCGCCTGAAATGCTGCAGGCAGATTCCCCGGTTTACCTAGCACCAAATGCCAGACTAAAGCCAAGCAGTTACTGGTATCGGTGCATGACAATCGGAGAAAACAAAATTAGATCAGCTATGAAACTTCTCCAAAAGTCAGCTGGAATGCCGACTGAAAAACGAATCACAAACCTCTCCACGAGGAAAACCGCCATTCAAATGTTGGTAGACTCAGATATCCCCAACGGACACTGCACAGCTCTCTGGCCACAAGAACATCCAGAGTATAAATGCATGCAGCACCTTATCGGAGCAGAAGCAGGAATGAATGTGCTTCATCCTGTCTTGCGACCTCCAGCAGCCATCCACCTCTCAGGAGCAACAGCAAACAGAGCCAGAACTCTACCATGACAATCCACAAACCCCAGCTGCTACACACAGCATTCTACCCAAACTTCAAGAAAAAGCAACGACTTCTTCCTTGGAGCACCAGGAAATTACATCACACAGCAGCTTAAACACTACAAGCTCCCAAATCTCTGCGACCTCCGGAAAGATATTCGGAAGTCATTGCTCTTTTTTTCGGCGACATCTCAACATCGTCCTCCCCACAGCCATCCAAGCGCTGCTGTATGTTATGTACTTGGACAGTGACACAGACTGAATGAACATACGAAATTTGCCAGCAGATAAAGGCCTAGAGGTCTATCAAGTCTGCTCGAATGTGCAGCTAGCACCCCTTATTCTGCAGCTGCCCCTCCCTTCCACCCTTCCCCTTCATTAACCCTCCCCCTTGTCCTGTCCTATCCTCGTTTGAAGCAGTCCACTGTTCTACTGCATACCACTTCTGCAGGTAACGCATTCCACCCAGCCACCACCCTCTCTATAAAAAAGTGTCTCCTCATCTCCCTCCTGAACCTTCCTCGCTCCAGTCTCATATCATGGCCCCTGGTGGCCCTCCCCTCCCTTACTTTGAACAGCCCCTCTGTACCCGTCTTGTTTATTCCTTTCATGTATTTAAAGGTTTCAATCATGTCAGCCCTGTCTCTCCCCTCCTCCAGTGAGTACATGTTCAACTTCTTCAACCTCCTCTCATATGATAAGTCCCCCAGACCCTTGATCATTTTTGTCGCCCTGCGCTGCACCCCTTCCAGTAACTTAATGTCCCTCTTCAGATGCGGACGCCAGTACTGCACGCAGTACTCCAGGTGTGGTCTAACTAATGACCTATACAGTGGCAGAATCACCTCCTCCCTCCTCGAGGATATACCCTTACCAATACAACCCAGCATTTTGTTGGCCTTTGCAGCTGCCTTCCTACATTGTACTAAGTTGTTCATTGACCCTGTAATGAGCACACCTAGATCCTTCTCCTCCTCTGTCTGGGCTAGCTGCACTCCCCCTAGCTGGTAACTCCTCCTTGGGTTCTTCATCCCAAAATGCAGCACCTTGCACTTTTTGGCATTAAACCCCAGTTGCCAGGTGTCTGACCAGGTTTCAAGCTTTGCCAGATCATCCTGCAACCCCTGCCATCCCTCTAGGTCATCCACCACCGCACCAACGTTGGTATCATCAGCAAACAGACTGATCTTACTCTTGATGTCCCATGATATGTCTGCATTGAATATCCCAAACAACACTGGTCCCAACACCGAGCCCTGTGGGACACCGCTCATCACTGCCCTTGGGAGTGAGAGCTCCCCACCCACCACCACCCTCTGTTGCCTTCCCTGCAGCCAGTTTCCTACCCATCTCACCAGCTTTGCACCCGCCCCTGTGCCTACTAACTTCCTTCCCAGCCTTCCATGTGGCACTGAGTCGAATGCCTTACTGAAGTCCAGATACAGGACATCTACTGCATGGCCCCTGTCCAGTTGCTTAGTTACCCAGTCATAGAACTCAACCAGGTTGGTTTGGCAGGATCTGCCACGTATGAAGCCATTCTGTCTGCTGTCCTGTTGTCCTTTGGCCTCTAGGAGGGCCACCAGCCTCTCCTTCAGGATAGTCTCTATTAGTTTACCCATGATGGATGTGAGGCTCACTGGTCTGGAATTTCCCGGTTCAGCCTTAGGGCCACTCTTGTGGAGGGGCACCACATGAGCCATCCTCCAGTCCTGAGGTACACACCCAGAATGTAGTGAGGCATTAAATAGGTCTGCCAAAGGTCCTGCAAGGACCTCTGCCAGCTCCTTCAGTACCCTGGGGTGGATGCCATCTGGGCCGGCGCCTTGCCCACCCTCAGTGCCTTCAAACCCTCTCGAACTCTGCCCTCCATAGTTTCCCCATCTGTCACCACTTCCCCCCTGCTTCTGCCATTTCTCCCACCTTGGGTATCACCCCCTCTTCTCTTTAGTAAATACACAGGCAAGAGTACTCATTTAGTGCTTCTGCCTTATCATACCCTTCCACCCACCCCCTCCTTCCTAATCCTTACTATGTGGTCCTTACAGCTCCTTTTCTCCCTGATATGCTTAAAGAAGCCCTTCTCCCCCTTCTTAATGCCTTGTGCCAGCTTGAGTTCCATAGATGCTTTGGCTCCCCTTACTGCCCTTGTCACTTCCTTCGATTCTGTCAAGTACTCCTCCCTGTCCTCCCCCCCTCCCTGTTTTCTTCCTAAAAGCAGCTCTTTTCCTCCTTACCTTTTCCTTGACCTCCTTGCTCAACCAGATCAGTTTCTTAGCCCTAGCCTTCTTGCTCTGGGCTTTGCAGCAGGTTTTAGTTGCCTCCACTATCCCCAGCTTTATGAGCTCCCACCTCTGGTTAGTGTCCATACTAGATTGAATTCTGGCCAGGTACCCTTTTATCACTTCCCCCATCCTCCCAAAGTTGGCCCTCCTGAAGTCCAGCACTATTGTGCCAGATTCCACTCCTTCCTTGCCCATGTCCAATGTGAGCCATACTGAGCGGTGGTCACTCCCTGACAGCGGTTCCTCCACTGTAATTTCTCTCACAAAGTCCCCATTTGCCAGCACAAGGTCAAGGGTATTTCCTAACCTGGTTGGTTCACTGACCATTTGCAGCAGGAAGCTGTCCTGGAAGGCATCCAGCAGTACCTGCTCCCTTCTGTTCCTGGTTGTTGGGGTGCTCCAGTCCACTCCTGGCATGTTGAAGTCCCCCACAATCACCACACTACCCTTCTCGCAGGTCCTCCTGATCTGTCCTGCTAGTTCCCTAACTCCTCCGTCTGAGATGGTGCCCTGTACACCACTCCCATTCTAAGAATCCTATTCTTGGAATCCTGGATTTGCACCCAAAGTGACTCCATACTACCCTTCTCCCCTTCCTCCCTTACACACTTCAGTCCTTCCTTCACATATAGTGCCACCCCCCCTCCTTTCCCAAGCCCTCTGTCCGTATGAAATAATCTGTACCCTGGTACAGACAGGTCCCAGTCATTGTATTGGGTGGCCCATGTTTCCGTGATGACTGCAATGTCCACCTCTCCCTCTGCCATGAGCACCTGTAACTCTGCAGTTTTCCTCCCAAGGCTCCTAGCATTAAGGGTAACCACCTTCCACCCTCCCCCCCATCCTGCCCTCCTTTCCTAGCATCACCAGCAGTACTTGCCGTTTGTCCTTTGTCACTGTTATGGGGTAAGCTCATATGGTTTCCCAATCTGTGGTCTCTGCATATCTCTTCCCCAACTGCCGCCCCCCCCCCACTCCTAGTTTAAATTCCGAACTTCCTCTATGTACTCCTCCATCCTCTGTTTCAACACTTTCTTTCCCTCCTCACTCAAGTGTAGTCTGTCCTTGGCATAGAGACTACTGTCCTCCCAGGTCCCTCCCACCCCCAACAGCCCATACCCTTTAGCACAGCACCAGGTTCTTAGCCATCCGTTAAATTCCTCTATTCTTAGCTTTCTTGTTGTGCTTGCCTTTGGCACCGGAAGTATCTCTGAAAAAGTTACTGATCTTCCTGCCCCCTCACATAATTTTGCTAGTTCCTCAAACCTCCTCTGGACTGTATCTACTGTCTTGTCAGCCAGGTCGTTTGTCCCAAGATGTATAATTAAATGAGGCTTGTCCCTACCCCTTCTAGCATATTTCAGAACAGACTGTCCCACCCTTTCCACTGTCATTCCTGGCATGGCCTCCACCCAAATGCGACTATGCCTCTCCCCCTTGCTACCCCACCTAACTCCTCTTAGTATTGAGTCCCCCAGCACTAAGATTCCACCCCTCTTACTCCCTGCTTGCTTCCATTCATCTCCCTCTCTCATTTCCAGCTCCTCTTCTTCTTCCTTCTGCACATTATTTCCCCCTTTTACCCCTGTTGCAATTCTCCCAGCAGAACTTCCCCCCGCTCCAGTTTGGTCCAGGCATTTATCAATTACTCCTCTAATTTCATCATTTCCCTTCTCCACCTTCTTCCTCTGTAGCAGTGCACAACTATTTTCTGAAGGCCCTTCACAAATGCCCGCTCCCTCTCTCTTCATAGTAACCTGTTCTCCCTTTTCCACTCCATGACTTTTGCCACTTCTTTGCCTCCCCTCACAAGTCCCTATCTCTTCCATCCATTTGTCTTTTGTCTCCTGACCTGGTTTCCCCGGCAATTGCTCTTCCTGGCCTGGGTCCCTTTGTCTCTGCTTCCCTTCTTCTGACCCTCTCCTCACCACTGTTGGCTTAAATCGCCCTCCCTCATCTCCCCTTCTTCCTCCCTCCTGTATTGGGCTAAACCCACCCCCAATCTGCCTTGCCTGTCTTGGTTCCTCCTGCAGACCCTCAATCTCCTTTCTAAGTTTTTCTATGTGGTTGCACACTAAACATCCTCCCACACTCCAGGCAATTTTTAGAAAGATTGGTGCACCGCAGTTGTTGCAGCCTACCATCCTACCCATTGCTATTGTTGCCCACCAGTGACCCCCCACACTTCCAGATGCAGGATACCAAACACTCCCCCAAGTCTCCCCTCTCCCTCCTCTATCAGTGCAAAACATTTTCTTTATTTCCCTTGCCTCCTTTGTTACACACGTTTAGATATATTGAGCAACTGCTTTTTATATTCCTATCCTTCCTATCCACACTCAAAAACAGACTTTAAGTAGCCATTACACAATCTTCCTCAAACTCCTACTCCTCCTTTCCCCAATGCAATATCAATGCGAAGAAGTAATAATGAAAGCTCCTAGATTTGCATTTACTTCCCTTCCACTGAGAGAGCAGTCGCCTCTTCACTTGCTGCTGTTCCTTTCCTGGATGTCTGCTTTGCTATGACAGGTGCATATCCTTTGCCTGTTTGAGGAAGTGATGTCAGAACCCTGGTATAAAAATAATGGACCAAGGGTAGGACCAGCCAAGTCTTCCAGAAACAATCAGGTAGCTGAGGCCTCTGGTCAGACCATTAGCACCCTTCCCCACTCTGCACTCAAACTTTGCAACTAGTGAAGCCAGCAACAATGAATCACAATTCTACTCAAAGCCCCCCAAATAGGTTTGCTACCCAAAGAAACAGGACTCCAATTCAAAACAGCTTCACCAACAACACATCAAATTAGGCTTGGAATTAGAAGATATATGTCTCCAATTCAAAGATACAGACCCAGTTAAATCACACCAATTATGTTTTAAAACAGAAGAAATAGGTCTCTACAAATGCAGACTGCCACACAGTGAATCAAACAAATAAGACAAAGAACCTCTGTGCGTAAACACTGAGGCAAGGGTTACCCCAAAGAGCATTTGGCTGGGAAACCAAGTTTCAAGAAAATACAAAATCACACATGCCCCCACAATGCAAAGCATCATGGGTTGCATGTGCAAATCACCACAGAAAGTTATGCTGGTCCAACTTTAAGCAGAATTGCATGGTGCCGGAAGGCCTCTCACACAATTTGCAAGGGTGCTAACAGAGACATAGACACGTGTTTAGTCCTATCAGGACTCATCAGTATGCCTCATCTGTTTGACACCCCAGTGGAATGGACCAGCTATCCTTCAAACAGCGATGCCTTGGATAATATTGTGGTGAACCTATTAAAATAAAAACTATTTAAAGACAAAGAACCTCTGTGCGCAAACACTGAGGCAAGGGTTACCCCAAAGGGCATTTGGCTGGGAAACCAAGTTTCAAGAAAATACAAAATCACATATGCCCCCACAATGCAAAGCATCATGGGTTGCATATGCAAATCATCACAGAAAGTTATGCTGGTCCAACTTTAAGCAGAATTACATGGTGCCAAAAGGCCTTTCACACAATTTGCAAAGGGTGCTAACAGAAAACATAGACACGTGTTTTGTCCTACCAGGACTCATCAGTATGCCTCGTCTGTTTGACACCCCAGTGGAATGGACCAGCTATCCTTAAGGCAGTGTGCCTTGGATATATTGTGGTGAACCCATTAAAATAAAAAACTATTTAAAAGACAAAGAACCTCTGTGCGCAAACACTGAGGCAAGGGTTACCCCAAAGGGCATTTGGCTGGGAAACCAAGTTTCAAGAAAATACAAAATCACACATGCCCCCACAATGCAAAGCATCATGGGTTGCATATGCAAATCACCACAGAAAGTTATGCTGGTCCAACTTTAAGCAGAATTGCATGGTGCCGAACAAATAAGCCCACTTATAGCTACCAAAACAGGTTTCAAAATTCCAACAGCCCCAAACAATACCCTGCTAGCCCCTTAGTAGTAAGAAAAAAAAATAACCTTCTACCAAGTAGAATCCACAAGAAACAATGTAAAACAAAAACCTACTGTACTGTAGATCTGATCTTGTCCCCCTTCTAGTTCCTTCTGAGAAGCCAAAGCACTGAGTTCCAAACTCTGATTTCCCTTGTGCTGCTTTCAAAATTAGACAGTTCCAAACTCTGTGACTTCCCTTGTGCTGCTTTCAAAATCAGACAGTTCCAAACTCTGTGACTTCCCTTGTGCTGCTTTCAAAATCAGACCATACCACATATCACAACTGAAAAAACAACTTTCTGTTGCTGCAGTCATTGGCTCTGAAGCGTTTGCCACAAATCATTGGCTTTACAAGTAAAAATACTGTTTACCTAATTTTCCAGATTTGGACAGTTTTCTTCATAGCGTTCACAATACTTTCAACACGGCATCACTGGACCCACCAGACGAACTGTTAGCAACTAAAAGTAAGAAACACAAACTTGGATCCATATATTTAAAAAAACAATGGATAGTTTAGAAAATGTTACCGGTCACAATACCACCTCGAGGTTCAGGGCATGTAGAAACCTCTCGAGCTTCACTCTCGAGGTTCTTACATGTCCTGAACCTCTCGATGGTATTACTGACCGGTAATACATTCTAAACTATTCATTATTCTCTATATATACACCACAGCAGTATAGCAACCAGTGCTTTGTAATTGGAGATGTTGCAAAATGTTATTTTGCCAGTGAAATTGCCGCAAAATCTGCAATTTTGCTGCATGAAATATTTTACGAAATTTCGCCTGCAATTTCATCCACATCTGATATGCCAGCATTCTGTGCCCCTCTGAGTCCCTGATATCAAATGACCCCCTCCCGGCCAATCAGCGGCGAATTCAAATCCAGAACCCCCCATATCACCCTGAGCCCTGACCCCCAAACTTTTGTAATAAAAAAAAAAACAACGATCCCTCCCATGTCCCTGATGTCTAGTGCCCCGGCCAATCACGGCCGATTCAAATCAACATATAGAACCCTCCCCCAGTCACCCTGAGCCCCGGCCCAAATCTTTGTAAAAAAAAAAAAATCCCCCCCTGTGCTTCCTGTGTAGTACACTTCCCACCCTGTCGTATGTCAGAACCCCCGCCCCGTACCCTGATCGGGCCACCAGCACAGCCCTCTACTCACCTCCATGGCTAATAGCCCCTCTGAGCACTCAACGAATCAGCGCGTGCTTGTACGAGCACGTGCTCATTCATTGACAGATTCAGCCAGCCAGCGCTCACTGCACTCCAATAGTAGTGAGGCGCTGGTCGTCTGAATCTATCAGTGAATGGCGTTAGCCGACAAATCGCGCTGATCGAGTGCTCAAGAAAGGCTATCAGCCGTGGAAGTGAGTGGAGGGCTGTGTCAGGCCCAATCGGGAGCAAGGTGGGCTCTGTCTAAAGACGGGGTGTGGGTCCACTAGACACCAGGACAGGGAGAGGATTTTTTTGTTCAAAGTTACGGGCTGGGGCTCAGAGTGACTAGGGAGGAGGAAGGTTCTTGATTTGAATTTGGCGGGGAGACCACTGAACACACCAGGACATGGAGGATTGTTTTCTTTGGAAAATTGGGGCGGTGTAGCATTAAAATTGAAATTTCGCCTTGAGTGGCACATTTTGCTGGTTTGTGGGTGAAATTTTGCATTTTGCCCAGAGAAATATTTCACGAAATGCGCAAATTTCACTAAATATTTCACCCGGCATAATTTTCCAATTTCGCACAACACTATTTGTAATTGGGGATGACCATAAAAATAGACCCCCACACATTCTCTCACACGCACTCACACACTGCAAGCCAAATATTGCAATTCAGCTGGTCTCTCCTGAGAGAAATAATGTGTAAAAAATAAATAAATAAATTGATCTGCCAGTACAGATTGTACTATTAGTCTGATAGAAGTTAGGAAAAAAATAAGTGCATTTTACACCCTCCAGTTTTGGAGTGAATATACCCTCACCCCGACTCCCTAATACCCACCACAACCAATCTATGTATATTTCTCCAGTGCCTTTTTGTTACAATACATGTACTTGTCATAACCCAGATGAGATGTAATATGTTGTTTTCAGTGTGTGTGTGTGCACGCGCATAGGCAGGGGGGATTTTACCCCTGTCTGAAGCTGGCTGGACTGAAGCACTGGAGGTCAACTGTAACTTGCTCAGAGTTACACAGTCAGTGAGTGGCTCTGTGAGATTTAAAACTGGAATCCACTGGTTCCCAAGCCGGTGCTATAGTCACTAGAGCAGTCTGTCTCCTGTACTTGTCTCTGAAACTGATCAGTAACCTGCTGTCAGTATCGCTCACCCCGGACTATCTAGGTGGCAGACAGTAATAATTACACATACTGTAGACAGACATAGTTAAGCAGTCAAAAAGAGGACACACACTGGCTAGATCACAAGCTTGCATACCAGGAGACTTGGGTTCAAATCCCACTAAAATCACCTGGAGTAAGTCATGATGACAACCTACCAGTGATTCCGTCCACCCAGAAAATGGATAAAGCCAGGACCCCACTGAAAATGAGAGGTCACATGATCTCAGCTGGGCTACCCTGGTCTAATAATTTTTTTTTTTTTTTTTCTGTTTGTCACCCCTGGCACCAGAACTCTCTCAGACCTGTCCACTGACCGGTGTCGCTCTACCGCCCACTGTGAGCCCCACCATCCTCAAGGTCATTACTTTCTCCCCAAGCCCCTGGGAGGGACGTAGGGCCCGAGGAGATTGAAGGGGTGGTGGAAGGGCTCCAGTGTTGGGCGTGTGGTGGCACGGCTCTGAGAGGGCCATTGCCTATCCGGGCCAGAGGGTTTTTTTCGGTAGTGTTTACGCCCCTGACGTGGGACGTGCAGTGCTGCCCAGCCCGCGACGTGGGTGCTCCCATTCATGTCCAGAAGGCAGCTGCTCGACATCTACCTCTTGCTTGCTTGTGAGCCCCTGTACATAGCAGTGCTGCCGGTCTCCACAGGGCCGCTGCTGCACCAGGCTGTAGTCCCTCCCGAGAGAGGAGAGGCAGTCCCTAGGGCCAGCTGATCCTCTCTCCCCTGCCAACCCCCAGCGGTCCGGGCTCATTCCCAAACCCAGGTCACCGGCATGGCGAGAGGTGTGGCGTCCAGCGCCTCAACCCTCAGGACCACCAGGCCGGGTCTGGTCTAATAAATTGCAAAAAATAAATACATAAAAAAAAAAAAAAAAAAAAGAGCGGCACAAGTTACTCATCCTGACCCAAAGTAGGCTAATGTTTGCTGCAGGAAGAGGAGCCAGTAAAGCGCCAGGCAGAGCAGCAGCAGCAGACAGACGGAGACCGGGCCAGGGTGCATATTGGTGGCTTGGCGCTGCTCTTCATCTCACTATCCCGCTCAATAATCCTCAAAATTCCGACACGATAACATTGGAACTATTAACAAGCCATACAATGAAGGAAAGAAATTGCTGTTTTGGCAGAAATGGCAGCGCAGGGCCTACAACATACATGTATGAATCTATGGAGGGATGGAGGGCCCTGTGCTTTCTCAGGCAAATGATAAGATAATATAATCTTAACAAGTAAAGAAATTCATTGCAAAAAATGTTGTTAATGCACTAGTTAGGGTTACACCAACAAAAGTAGGGAAATGTGGCATTAGGGTTCCCAACCCCAATGCCCCAACCCCACCCTGCAGGCAGCAACAGGAAAAACCATTACTATTTGACTGCTCCTGCGTCTTCACAAATGAGGCGTGGGGTGTGCTTTGGGGTTGTCAACCCTAACGCTCACCCTATTCCATCAGTAAATAAGCTGAGCTGTGTACAATATATGAGAATAGGGTGAGTGTTAGGGTAGACAACCCAAGCTGCCGGAACATCGCCCTCAGCATCCGTGACATTCCTCACGAACATTCCTCCGTCCCTGCACATTTCCAGGCTGGACCCAACCTAAGGGAAGAAAACCACAACTCAGTAAAGCAACAGTGCCAATGGGGTGATATGTATGTACAGGTTAGCCCCCCGTAACCCAAGGCCCATAACAGCGGGTGAGACGTGGTGCCATGCATATGTGGTGTCCTGCCCACAGGCTGCGTCACAGTGCTGCATGCAACAATGACCACATATGTGTGGTGGACGTGTGCCACGAAGCACCAGACACGTGTTGTGGGGGTGACTCCATACTAGGCCACTGCAGGACATGCAGCCCACAGAGAACAGTTCCGTGGTGGGGAGAAACACATGGCTGTTTGGTAGGTGTGCATTAGCTGCAGCTATACTACATCCTCCAGTGGCAGCTGTGGGTGTAGGACAGCCATAGGTTCCAGACCTATGGGGAAGGGTGGTGGCAGCCCTCCCCAGAGTTGGCCATTATTGCCCACAGTGGCCTCTAATGCAAGCAGGGTAAGATGGAACACAGCGTGGACCCATGTGACTATACAACAATATCCCCAACCTTGAAATACACCCATAGTCTGGCTGCCCTGGGGACAGCTATGCATAAGACAATCGATACATGTTTGGTTCACCACAGGGCCACTGATAGGCACTGACCACACGAGGAAGAGGTGTCCACACAGGACCATGGCACATACCCATGTCCCCACCACAAAAAGTGCACAGCGGGGCTGATACTGTCACTGGGTACATCTGGCTCATCAGGCTGACATGACAGGCCTACACACACTGCATATGGCAGTGGATAATGCACAGGTCCATGGCAACAGTAACATGCATCACCTCACGGCACAAATACCACCCTGCAAAACGGGTGAGGTTGTGCATACAGAGGGTTGAATGTGTGGGCGTGTTGTAGAGGAACAGGAGGTGGACAGTGCCATTGATGTGCGGTACATTCAGGCAGCAAATTGGCATGGGAGTGTAGGCTGTCCAGACTGGTTGTGAGCAAACTGCCAATGGTGACACACGGTAAACGGCAAGGTACAGCCATGCCCACAATCACACGGGATGGTGTGGCAATACATCCCCCATTGGTATATGCAAGAAGGTCAAGCTTGCCCACCCCTGCCATGGGTGTCGCAGATGCCACACTTGGCATGGCTACACAGTGTTGCACACACAGGCGGTGGCTTTGGCATCCAGTTATCCAGGGGTATCGCATCTGGACACAACACAGTAACATACTGTGAAACACTAACACCGTGAAGCCTGAGTATAAGGGAACATCAGCAGAACACAGTGATCCAAAGCAATGTGAGGGCAATGCCGGGGGGTGTGGGGGACACGTCCACTGGACAACAGTGGCATACCATTTATATATGGTGGACTGTAGTTGGGGCTGGGATACTTGTGTAGGAGCACACACATTAATGTGATAACACCCTTGGAAGACACATCCAACAGGTTGGGACAGGTGCATGGGTATGTGGGGACATCAGATGGGTACATACCAACAACAGTGCAGTTTGTGTTATGTGTAGGAGGTCTGACACACAGGACTATGCAGTGCCCCAGAAGCTGAAAGCACCACAGTCAAGCCACTGCATACCCCAACTGTCCCAAGGACCAGATGAGAGGGTCGGCTAGACTTGTCCATGCTGCAGGCCATCACACACCACGGCATGTGAGGGGGCCACATGACTACCCTGCAACTACACCTATGGGCAAGTGTATAGATGGCCCAAGTGTTGACCAAATGTAGCATGAAAGGGACACACAGGATGCAACATATTACGCAGTGGGTGCGTGCACACAATGTGTGCAGGGTTGACCTGCAGGGAATGTGTGTCCAACACAGAAATGGACTACACAGACGCATTGGGCATGCCATGTGCCACATGACAGGACTGCGATGTGCACAGTGCCTAGAGCATGGGAGTAGACACGTGTCTCCTGTGCTAGGCAACAAAGTGGGGAAGGCTACGATGTACAGGGGGGATGCACCATATGTGTGACTGAATGCCACAAACCCACATGCAAAGAACACGAGGACACAGTGGGTGCAGCACAGTGAGAGCGCACCACAGATTGGGCATGGCAATGTATTTCACACATGCATACTCACGTGACTAGCTGTGTTGCGACACATGGTCAGCAGTGCACTGCTGTCCACGCCCTCCACAACCTCACCTCTCCGCCTGGACGCCCGTCTGGCCCGTGCCCTGGCTTCTCAGGGTGCAATGAGAACACAATGACAAAGACACATTCAGAGTCATGCATCACTAACATGTCACCCACAGTCCACCCAACTACACTGCAGCAATGTGGATTTCTAAATGACACTCATGAGTGAATGGATGCACCCTCACCAGTGGACAGACTACAGTGTAACTATACATAGCCACTGTATAGGGGCAGACACTGCTTACCCCCCAAACTGTACCCCAGTGCACAGACAGTCCATTGACAGTACATTGTACATGTCAGCAGATGTACCATGTAATGTATGTGTCGTTGTGCATGTACAGTGCGTTGTCGGCATTCTGTAGGTCATGTCATACAATGCTGGGAGACATATCAGTCAGCCAGGCTGGGGGTGCACTTCTATTGTGCACGAACAGTGACCAACGCACAGGACAGACAACAGTCCCAGTGGGTGGAGCCAGGTGGGCTGTGATGGATACATGGATCAGCAAATGGACAATCCCATGCCTGGTTTACATGTAAATAGGTGGCACAGATGTAGACAGACATGTGAAACCAATGGGACGCCACAGCATCAAGACAACACTGGATGGCGGTCACTGTCATGGCTGTGTGCATTCCAAGGTGGTGTATGGTTCAACAAGTGGAGTGACATGGGCAGACACAGGACCACATAGCTGAGGTGTGATGGTTGGCCACATGTACAAATGCACTTAATGGTCACAGTGTCCCTGACATGCACCTAGATGTGTATGTTTACACAGGTCCACCTGTACATGTCATGGCATAACACACCACAGCAGCTGTGCACCTGTCAGCACTGTGACCTTTGACCTGCACCACATACTACTGGAGGGCTACATGGTGGCATTGTTGCCGGTGCTACTACAGTTCTAGGATAGTCTGCATGAAACACAGTGGACATCTGTATCTGTATGACACGTACATCCGCATTCTGCCTGTATACACTGTTGCTGTGACATGGTAACTGCGACACTGCGTCACAGAGATGCGAAACGGGATTACAGGACCTTCTTGTGAATGAGCTTGCTCAATGGAGTTTTCTTGCAATAAACTTGAACTTGAAACTTGAAACAGGTACCCAGTATCACACACTGTGATGTGCACCAGTACATGCCTACACATCCCAACATGCCAGGCCACAAGGAGGCGTGTATTGCACGGGGACATGTGGGGCTCTGCAGGGTGAATGGGATTCACTGTTATGCCATACCATGGGTAGCCGATGTACATGGTACTGGTGTGTGCCCTGCAGCACATGGGCGGACACATGCATGTATACATTGGGTCACCATGGACATGGGATGGTGTTGGGATGTCACGACACACAACAGCCATGCAGTGCAGCGCTGTGAGCACTCACTGGGATTGTGTTGGGAATGTCACATCGCACAACAGCCATGCAGTGCACCGCTGTGAGCACTCACTGGGACATAGCCATACTGTCTAGCAGGGCCAGCATGTGGCACACATGTTCTGTCTGTGTCTCTGACTAAGGGTGTGTGTGCACTGGAATGGTACAACTGCAGTGACACACCCCACATGCCCCTGTCCATGCTGCAGTAGCAGGATACAGTGTGGATATGTGAAGCCTGCTGTGACTTACCTGTGGCTGTGCCTGCATAGTGGAGGTATACACATTGGTGATCAACACACGTCTGTTGCACAAATACAGAGTGTGGTGTTGGGACTGTGAAACCTTAACATTGATGTGCGTGTACATTAATTGGGGCAGGGTGGTTAGTCAGAACCTGGGGAACTCTGGACGTGCATCGTTTACATGTGCAAACTATACCAGCAGGATATGTACACCAGGAGCCCCATCCCAGGTGTAAGGTAGAGGAAATGTGCACCACCCTCCCACAGTGACGACAGGGTATGTCTGTGTGCTGTACAGTCACAGGAGCCGTGCTACACCCATGTCAAATGGACTAGCACTGTAGTGCCACAGTGTGAATGGTACATTGATAGGGAACGGTGTGAGGCACGGCCCATATGTACAGGAGTAGTGGGACCCGGGATGGGATGCAGGACATGTATGTGAGTAAATTACACCGACTGGCGACAGCCGTTGATATTATGGAGTGGTTACTGGCTGCAACGCTGGCGGTACCTAGCGGAACATGTGTAATTGCTATCTGCAACACACCCTAACGTACAGCACTTTCTGAAGGTGTGTGTGCCTATATCTGCACATCGAGACAGTGCGTGTGCCAGCACACTATCACGGTACTCATCATCAAATCAAGTCATGCTTTATTTATAGTGCGCTTTTCTTAAATCAAAGCGCATTACAATTTAAAATAAACCCACGGGCAATTAAAACGCAGAAAATTAAAATACAGCATACATATAATACTTTAACTAGATATCCTCCCCAAACGCTAGGCCAAATAAATACATTTTCAGGGAGGATTTAAATGTCTCGGTGGATAGGCACTCTCTAATCTGACGAGGTAGAGAGTGCCACAGGGTCGGGGCCACAAAGGCAAAAGCCCTCGCACCTGATGTCTGTAAACGGACCCTGAGAAACTCTAGAAATCCCTCATCAGCAGAGCGAAGAGGGCGGGAGGGGCAGTAAGGTCGTAGGAGGTCTTGCAAGTAACCCGGTCCCTGTCCATGTAGGGTCTTATAGCTCAGCAATGCGACCTTGAAGATGATCCTCCATCGCACCGGCAGCCAGTTCAGTTCACGTAGCACAGGTGTGACATGGCAAGATCTTGGCTGCCCCGTCAGCAACCTGGCCGCTGCATTCTGCACCAACTGCAAGCTCATGGGGTTGTACCTAGCATATAGGTAATCTATGTCAGTGTTGAGCGCATGTGTGCCAGTTAACACATGTGGCCCTATCCAGGGGAGACACAGGGGCAATGCAGTGGTCCTGTGGCCATCCCACCATCGCATAGTGTGCAGCTGGTATTTGACGGCACCAATCCCTGGTCAGAAGGTTGTACAATGGTAATGCACAGCATATTTCCAGGCTCTGTAGGCAAGTGTTATCTTTTGTAGAATATAATATAACATGTCCTAGTTGACATGATCACAATAGAGAGGGTGGGGCATGTCTATGCCAGACACATCAGAACAGTATGAAGCATGGCGTTCCACAGCTGTAGATCGGTAACAGTACCATGCCACATTGCACACATTTCACTGTCAGACACAGACATACCCCTGCCAGAGAAAGGCATCCTACAAGAAACACATTGTTAAGGTGTAAATATCTGGGCATGGCACAGTGCCCTACTGCACCATTGTGCGGAATCGTTGCAGGCAATCCCTGTCCCTCTCTCGCAGGTCACCATACATGTGGCAACACTTTTTGCCAGTTCACTGAACCACTGTTCTCCTGCTCAGCATGGTGGCTATGGTGGCTCACACCTGGGCCTATCTAGGTCCTCTATACGATATAGCTGCCCCTTTCTGGCGACCACTAGGTTGAGCAGGTTAGCAAGTTCAGTCTCAGACCATCTCTGGTCCCATTGGGAGAACACCATGGGTCTCCTTGGCCTAGACATTTTTCAGGTTCTGCAGCATAGACATACACCTGACCACATTTTTGCAGGACTGAAACCCACGTATGTTGCATGATTAGGCATCATTTGTTAGTTTTGCGCTACTCGTGTTAGTGCTATGCCTGTGCATGATAAGGTATTGAAGCCATGGCACTGCACATGCGTGACAGCGTGGCACCGCACAGCAACGTGCAGCTAGTACAGCACTTTGATTGCACCGTATTGGGAAGATTGTTTATGGCCATGAATTGCGCCTACCACACTGTGCTAGTCAATGGACATGCGACACAGTTTATTATGGTGCATATGCACATATAAATGGCGCATGCATGATGGCGCACTGTTGTCCATGATGCTATGGCACTGTATCCAGCGTGACACTATGACATATGCCGTCAACTGCACAAATGTCAGCATAGATGCACCATAGCATTTCACAGAGCTGTACAAAATGCCTGATGTGATGGCAGCAGCGCATTGCGCAGTTTTGCAATATTCAGTCAGTCAGTGCAACTGTCCTCATTGCATAGTCTGTGCCCTAACTGACAATTTGCATTTCATTACTGGAATGTATTCAGTTTGTTTGCATTTTAGGGACTACAAGCACCACCACACCTCAGAGGTGACTGACAGGTACTGCAGCCTTCAAGGTAGGTGTACTACATTTGTTTGTCTGTGTGAGTGCTTGATTTTTTACTGTTTCTGGCCATGTTCATGGGGCTGTCTTCACATTTCTTTCCCAACGGCAGCAGATGTGTCCTCTGCACATCACAGATGACCCAAATTCAGCTCAGAGGAGCTACAGACCCAGACTGAGGCATATGTGGCCAGGGAGGAACTATTGACCAGGCATAGGGACATGCTCCAGGAGCAGGAACAGGCCTGAAGGCAGGTGGTTGAGGCAGTGAATGCTCAGGGACAGATGTGCCGGACAACACAAGGGTGCCGCAAGAGGGAAAGTGGCCTATGTGTCCAGACCAAAGAGTTGCTGGCCAGGGCACAGTCCAAATTGCAGGACACAGGTGGAGGCCCATCCTGGGCTAGGCAGCTGACGCCCACAGAGGAGCTGATGGCCACCACCCTCCTGGGACCTGTTTAGGTATATGAACCACATTTTCAGCATGCCGAACGCACGCTCTGTGATGCTACGAGTAGCTGTGTGTGCCTCATTGTACTGTTCCTCTGCTTTGGTCATGGGCTGCAGAATTGGGGTGAGCATCCACGGCCACAGGGGGTATGCACTGTCACCTGTGTGGAGGACAGAGACATATTAGTACCCATTGTGGTATGTTTCCACTCTTTTCCTGGCTCAACCCACTCACCAACAAGATGCCCAAAGCCAGCCCAGTGGTGTAGAGGGCTGAGACGCTGACACCTTACCTCTTACCACACTGGTGACCCAGGGTCAGGAGTGATCTTGGGCTGTCGGAGGATGGCTGGCGGAGAGGATTGGGTGTCCAGAGGACAGCTTTCCTTTCTTGGGGGTGGATGGCAGTGTTCTGGCACCAGCGACACCAGGCGGAGGCATGGTGTGTAACTGCCAAGAGCCATTCAGAGGCAAGGGGGGAGATGTCGGCAGACTCTCGTAGATGCATGTGAGTGCGTGCACATCCACCTAGGACATCATTGCACGACTGACGTCTCAGAGGGGGGCACAACAGATCAAAGGAAAAGCCCTGTACCAGGGGTAGGCGACGACATACCCTGGGACCCCACGCCCACCGATGGACTCTGCTCAGCCAGGTCCCTATCCTCCTCCCCGTTGAACCACTGCCTGGAATCATTGGATTTCAAGGTGTGCCGAAGAGTCAAGGCGGTCCCACCCTGGGGGGGAGCAAGCCAGGGGGTTACTCCAGGTAGTGTTGGATGGGTAGGAGCTTGGGAGGGGACCTAGGATGGGGGAGTCTCAGGCCCGGCAGGAGAAAGCCCACCAAGGGTGTCGTCCGAGAGAGTCCTCTGGGGCAGAGACAAGGAGGGAAAAGGAATTGAAAGAAAAAAAAAACAACAAAATGCCCACTAGGTATGTCCCCTAATTCAAAGCAGTGGTACAGGGTGGACTGGTGCCAGATGTAGGAATCATGTCCACTTCCAGGGAACCGTGCCATTACATTTGTGATGCGCCCTATGGCATCACACACCATCTGGCAGTTGATCAAGTGGTAACCTTTCCTATTCACATATGTATCCTTATCACTGCCAGGTGCTGCCCTGATGGCCACATGGGTGCAGTCAGTGGCACCTAGGACTGCTGGTAGATGCGCAATCCTGTAGGAGTGTTGCATGGTTGCTGTACGCTCTGCTGGTGTTCTAGGGAACTGGATGAACTGCCCAGCGTGTGGCAGTGGGGCATTGAGGAACTGGATCAGGAGGCGGGAGGTGGCTGACTGTGTGATACCAGTGGTGTCACCCACCGGTATCTGGAATGTGCCTGTGGCATGGAAGCTCACTGTGACCTTTATCTCGACTGTCATGGCATGGCTTCTTTGTGTTGGTACCTTCAGCTCCTCATGTAGGAGCTCACAGAGCTGTCTGAGGACAGCCTTGTTGAGATGGTACTAGTCCACAATGTGGGTGTCACTGAGGTGTTCAGATGTCACCCGTGGCCAGTACCGTCTCTGTTGGGCATACTGCCTATGGGCTCCGTGTTGTCCTCCTTGGTGGGCATTGCCTTCCCTCACCCGCCTCAGGTCTGTCATGACGGTCTCCATATGGAATACAATGTGCACTATTGCAGCTTGAACACAGCCAGTCTTTGTGGCTGCACTGGGTTAAGGGCTGTACAACACTATTTTGGTCTGCGCAATGACTGCATCACGCATTTTGGCTGAATTATTATTGGCGCCCCCAATTTCTGTATGGCATACATTACCTGTGCATCGCTGTTGCATGTGCGCAGCACAGTTTTTCCCTCTGAATATCGCGCTTCCACGCTGTTTCAATTTTGTGCCACGCAATTTGGTTTTGTGCCGCGTGTTCCTTTTGAAAATGGGGCCCTTGGTGCAGTACACACATTGGTTTCATTGGCTCTGTCAGAAGCTGCTTGAGATGCCTAGTTTTGTTGTTTTGGTCTCCCAAGAATCAATCTGATAGATTTCTTTTGTGTGTGTGCATTTATTGGTTAAACTTTTTGTTTTGTTTTTCACATTGCTTTAGAAGCAGTTATTTGTCTTAAAAACAGCAAGCTCAGTTTTCAAAGGGTAATGCAGGGCTTGCATTAAACTCTGCATCAGTCAACCGCATTTTTTGGCGCAACAGCAGGTAGGGAAATGGGCAGACTGGGTGGGCCAAGTGGTCCTTATCTGCCGTCAAATTCTATGTTTCTATGTAACAGCCCCAAACTCCTTTGACGCAGCTGCACCCAATTTTAGTACGTTGGGCACAGTTGCGACAGTTTCCTCATTTTATGGCAATTTGCACCAAAGATTTGGCATCAGCCCTGTAAAAAGGGTTCCACAAATGGCACATGTTAGACCAGGGGAAAAGCTGGTCTAACTTGTGGCACTTGGAGCTGGGATTGAAAATCCAGATCACTGACAGGGAGAATGCCACAAGCCCAGTGCATGAACGATAGTTGCACCAGGGGCTTGTGGCATTCTCAGGGCTTTGAAAGTTGAGCCCAGCATATTTTGTCTGCCATGTTCAGTTGGCTTTAGTGTTACTTTATTTGTAGAATAGATAAGTTATCAGTGGCTACAGCTTCCCTTGCTCTACAGAAACAAATCTGACATTATTCCAGCAGGGGGAAGCTTGACCACTGTCACAGTGCAGAGTCTGAACAGAATTCTGAGATTTTCTTTGGGGGTATTTCAGTCATCAGGTTAGCTCGTAGAACCAGAGGGCAACTGGGTGGCCAGGGTCCCAGAGGACCCCTGCTCAGAGCTGGCTACCTGTTTTTTCAAGAAGATTTTTAGCGCCTTTCTGTGTTGCCTGAGGTTGGTTTGGTTAAACTTTTGGCAGAACTCACAGTCAGAGGTACTGTGGTCAGGCCCAAGGCAGCAGACACAAACCGAACGCTCATTGGCAGAGGCAATCTTCATTCTGCAGCAGCAGCGACGGAAAAGAGAAGGATTAACTCGCGACATAAACAAAAAGAAAATACTGAGAACGTAGAAAAAAGTGTCCGTAGGCCGAAAAAGGCGCAAACAGTGCGACAGGCGTTCCTTGTAGACGATGCTTGCAGGCCGATGGCAGGAAAGAACTGAGGAGGGAGCAGGGCTGCCCACCCCTATATAGGGTTAGTGATGCAGGTGGACATCAATGGTTTGAGCAGCCCCAGTTGTACTGCTGAAAATCTTCCATGTGGATTCCTCTTCACCGATGGCAAAGGTTCCTATGGTCACAGAAAAGACCATGATCACGACCACTCCCCTCGGAAGCCATCCGCCCCATTGGCCTCTCCTTTTCGGGGCTCTTCATCGGTGTGACTGCCAAGATGAAGAGACAAGCTGTCAGGTCTTGGTTCCCACCAGCCCGTACTGACAGCTTCTCTGCCTGACTCTTTGGCAGAGAAGCTGTCAGTATAGCCTGGTGAAATCATCTTATCTTGAAGTCCTGGCAATGCTACAAGTAGGATGGTGAGCAGGAAGCTCACTCTCCTACTTGTTAACATTGCCAGGATTCGAATAAAAGGCAATATTAATTCACATGATCCCTCAGCCAGCGGCATATATTTTATTTTAATTTATGCAATTATTATTATACACGTTCCAGTTCTGTAAGGCTCACCCTACTTGCATTTCCAGATGCTAAGAGGCAGGCAATAGAGTACTGATTCTGGGATCCCTGTTTTCTATTTGACTGAGACTGAGCGAGCCATCAGAGATCGATTTGAGATGAAGGGAGAGAGAGACCAAGTTTTAAATAATTTAATAATACTGGAGCCTGGTTGGAGGTCCCCCCAACCGCCCACCTCCCCATTGACAACAAGGAGGGAACATAAAATGTAAAGGCATTGATTTTTTGTGATGCCCTTGAGGCTGGAGTAGTGTTGGAAATCGCTGCACGGCTAGAGGAGTGCTGCTGTGAATTAACTTTTTGTGCCAACTTCCAGCAGTACAATGGCAGGGATACTGATTTTAGTTTGGAGGAGCAGCTGCTTTCCAAAAACAAGCCACAAAGCTGCTGAAGTAGGTAGACCCACAGTGTGGTTTTTGGTAGCTTCTTGTTAAAAATAATATATACAAACAGAACCGCTCAGCCTCTCAGGAGATGATGGGTACCAAACCAAAGCACCACAACCAGTAGGACTAGGAGCCCAATCTGAATCTGCCGAAATAAAATAAAAAAATAATTAAATAAGCCAACTTGTCAGGGCAAGAAGAAACAGCAGCACTCCATAAATGAAAACTTACACAGATCAGGCATCCTTTTCAAATGGAACCGCGCCTGCTGTTGCTTGTCCACTGTCCAGTTGTCGAAAACTCAGACTCTGCTATGCCCTGCAAAAATCTGCACCCTTCCCACCACTTTCACGCTAGCTTCATTCAGCAGGGTGGCTTGGAAAACCGACCAATAGATGTCCAGTAAACGAATAATGGCTAATGGTAAACCCAGCCACTGTAAGGATTGTGATTGGTCACTAATTAAGGACCAATCATATTTTTTAGCTAGCGATCAACAATGGGTGGGTAAATTAAACAGAGAAGGCTCCCTTTGGTTTCTGCCCTATGAAGAAGGGAACCCACAGCCTAGTTCTGCCCTCTACTGCCTAGCAGAGTGAAGAGAGACTGCTTCAGTCGATAGAAATCTGACCTGAACTTGAACTTGAGAAGATCCAGACCTACCACCAGGGGGACGCTGCTACAGGACCCTCCATCCCAGATAGAGAACCAGAGCCTCGGTCACAAAATCTACAGCAAGAGACCTGCTGCAACATAGGAGCCGACTGCCTGTTGCAGTGGGACTCCATCCTTAGCCACTGTGGTAAGCTGAGAAACTTTTGTTTTTTAAATTTCTTCAGGCGGACAATGAGTGGACAGAAAGAAACTTTATTTAGTAGATGTGTGGCTGTTATAGCTTTATTAATGTATTATTTAATATTTTGCTCTGAGACTGAGCCCCCCCCCCCCCCATGGCTAGCAGCTAGTGTCCATTCTTGTGTGTATATGCTCTCAGGGTCAGCACAGCTACATTTTGAAAAGGCAAGCGTATAATACTAGATCTTTTTTCTGGTTTGCACCTGTGAAGCAATTGTATTTAGCATGGATTGCTTTTTATTTTTTAATTTTGCTTTCTTTCTCAATTCTATGGTTAGCTGCTGTACATTCATTCTTCTTGGATGTGCTCTCAGGGAAAACACAGCTGCATTTTTTGTAATAATAATAGATTTATAGTGGCTGGCGGTGTGAAGCAATTGTTTTAATAGAATAAGTAGACGTATGGTTTGCCTCATTGTTATTTCTTAATGTTTTTTTCACAGTTCCTGGTTGGTTAGCTGCACAACATAAATACATTCTTTATGTGCTCAGCTGCATTTCAAAAAAGCAATACTAGATTTTTTCTCCTGGCTGACAGTGTGGTTTTATATATTTATATATATATGTATGTATATATATATATATTTATAAAATGGGTAGGGAAATTGTTGTTGCTCTATTGGATCCTGAGCATCACATGACCGTGCGTATATCAGAGCCTGGACCGCACACACTGCTTTTACCCCCTCAAAACAATTTTGACATTTTATAAGATAGATATACCACTCTGAGGTGTGCGGTGGCGCTCTGATATCATGCGCCTTGGGCGGTTGGCGGTACTCGGCCTTGCGGCCTCGTGCGTACAGCGCACCAAGGCGTGCGTATATCGAAGCGTATTCCCTCTAATACATATATGTGTGTGTATATATACATATATATATATATATATATATATATGTGTGTATATATAGTAAAACTAACCAGAAAATGTGAAAAAAGCAAAATTAAGAAATAAAAATAAATAAATAAAACCACACTGTCAGCCAGGAGAATAAATATGTATGTAATTGTATATGTTCTTGTATGTGCTCAGCTGCATTTTGAAAATTCAAGACTTAGTAATACTGGATTTATTCTCCTGGCTGACAGTGTGGTTTTATTTATTTATTTATATTTCTTAATTTTGCCTTTCACATTCCCTAGTTTGCTTTTTCAAACTGCAGCTGAGCACATACTGTACACAAATGGATATTATAGTATGGTTGCCCGGCATAGGTTTTCCCGACTCTGTGTTGCCCGCGATCTGTTTCCCGCAATGCAATGTTTTCCTGATTATTGTCTGCTCGACTGTCAGATGTGTGAATATGTGTTGGAAGCCTGGTTGTTACAATATACAGAATTAGTAGGTACAGAAAATGTCAGAGTATTAAAATAGCACTGTAACATACTATACCTAGTAACATGCATAATTACATAGCAATGGAAATTAAAGAAGTCAATAACCCAGCTGAAATTAAAAGAAAGTGTGCTGATGAAGGCAAACAAAAGATTGTGAGTATGAAAAATCAAAGCGAAGCCATCGGTTCCAGCAATGTTGGCTAGAAAAATATGACTGGTTGCTACATGATAGTGAAAAAGATCTGATGTTCTGCCGTTCATGTATCAAACATGAAATACAGTCGGGTAAGGCGGGCAATGAGAATCAGTTTCGTTCTGGCACAGATAATTTCCGGCTTGACTCTATCTCATCCCATAACATTAGTGAGGCTCATGCTAGGGCAAAGGAAAAGGAAGTTGCCAGCACTGCTACTTCAGGGACCAGTAATGCAGAGTGAATGCTCAAGAACATGAACGAGGCAACGCTTTACCGCCTGGATAAAATGTTTCGCTTGTGCCATGCTGTTGCGAAGAAAGGACACCCCCTTCACAGACTTTGTGTGGATGCGCAGCCTTGATGAAATGAAAGGCCTAGATATTGGTTCCACATAGCGAAATGACAAATATGCCCGCAGCTTTATACAGTATATAGCTGAGGTTGAACATATGGCGCTACGAGAAAAAATGATGGCAGCAAAGTTTATTTCAGTCATCAGTGATGGAACAACTGACTCTTCAGTCGCAGAAGCTGAAATTGCGTATGTGCGGTTTGCAGTTAAAGGCACAGTAAAACCAATTGGTAGGTATCCAGACTGTTGGCCGAGCAGATGCACCATCCATAGAAAATGCCATCCAAAATGTAATCGAAACCAATCTAAAGATGTCCACAGAAGAGTGGTCAAAGAAGCTGGTTGGTTTTGGAAGTGATAGCGCCGCTGTGATGGTTGGAAAGAACAACAGCGTAGCTTCCCTCCTAAAACTGGTACAGCCCTGTGTGCAATCTGTACACTGTTTCGCACATCGCTTGAGTTAGCATATAAAAGTACGCTGAAAAACATTCCGCAATACAATAAATTAGCTGGTCTGTTATCAACCATCTTCTGTTTTTACCACAATTCACCTCTAAACCGGAGTCAACTGAAAGATGCCTACGAATCCCTACAGATACGTCCTCTGATGCCCACAAGAGTTGGAGGTACACGGTGGCTTCCTCATATGCAAACTGCTCTACAAACCCTGCTAAAAGGCTACGCTGCTATAGTACTGCATATGACCCAGGTAAGCATGAGAATTACGCACGGTACTGTATATCTGCATTTATTTTACCACAGCAGAAATAAGGAAAACATTTTAACAAGTTAACATGGGGGCTGGGGATATTTGCTGGATTTTGTTAATTTCTTTTTTCCTTTTCACAGATGCAGCAACGCCAGCTGGGCACATCTCCAGAGCAAATAAATAAAGCCATTGGCATTCTGAAGATCCTGAAGCAGGTAACTGTGATGAGGTCTGCACATTTCCTGCTGGATGTTATCAACGTCCTTGCCATACTGTCCCGTGTTACCGATGAGCACAGTTCAACAGTTACTGATGTGTTTGTCACCATGCAGTCGACTTTGGACACAATACGCTCCTACCACACAAGGTGGGTGAGATGGTGGATGCCTAAGCAGCACAGTGAATGGTAAAAAATGAGCCTGCTGATGTTTATGCTGATTGAGGCTTTCTTTGTTGTCTTTCTTTTACATACGAACATATGAATGTGCCAGCAGAAACAAACCACCCGGTCTATCAAAGTCTGCTCGAGTGTACAGCTAGCACCCCTAGTTTGAAGCTGCCTCACCCCCCCCTCCCATTTGTCATCCCACTGCCACCCCCCCACCTCCCCCACCCTCACTCTCCCCGTTTCCTGTCCCATGCCCTTTTGAAACTGTTCACAGTTTTACATGATACCACCCATTCTGGTAGGGTGTTCCATTTTGCTACAACCCTCTCTGTGAAATAGTGTCTCCTCATTTCCTTCCTAAATCTTCCCCCCTCTATTCTTAGCACATGCCCCCTGGTGACCCTCCCCCTCCTTAACTGAAAGACCCCATCTGCCCCATCCTTATTGATTCCCCTCAGATACTTGAATGTCTCTATCATGTCCCTTCTATCCTCCAGGGTGTACATATGCAGGTCTCCCAGCCTGCTGTCATAGTCTCTCCCCTCCATTCCACATATCATCTTTGTTTCCCTCCTCTGCATCCCCTCCAGTAGCCTGATATCACGCTTTAGGTATGGCCTCCAAAACTGCACACAATACTCTTAAGTGCGGCCTTACCAGAGACCTGTAGAGGGGACAAGATCACCTCTCTTTGCCTGGATGAAAAACCCCTTGCTGTGCACCCCAGCATCTTTAGATCTGGACCAAAGGGAGCGGCAAGTGGAGGAAGTGGATGAACTACATGGTCACCAGCTTGTGGGAAACCAAGACATCACAGCTGGACATGCCAAAGTACTACAAAGTCTGGAGGAGGGCCTGCAGAATCGTTTTGTTGATGCAAGTCCACAGCTCTTGCGAGCAACTGCCATGGTCAGTTCTGAACTGTGGCCAGACAAGAGCAACCAGAGAGGTAAATAGTTTTAGTTACTCAAAGTTTTATTCTGTGAAGTAATGTGTATTTCTTTTGTACAAGTGAAGTCTGAACTGTGCATAAAGCAAGCCTGTGACACTCAGTAATGCAAATATTTTTTTTCCATTTCAGAATTTGGCAAGAAGGAGATGATCTTGCTCATGCAACACTATGGACGAATGCTGGAAGCCGCTGATGTTAACATGGATGAGGTGGAAACAGTGGACAATGCTCAAATCGGAGTTGTATGACAGGTATGCCAATTGATTCTGAATCCAACTTGTATTTTTTTTTTTTGCAAACAAAGAAAGGGAAGAAAAAGTAAGAGGAAGTATCTAACCTGAACTGTCATTTTTTGTTATTAATAAAATATAATGTTAATACAGAAAAGGGAAGGGGGCTTGCATCCACTGAGTGTCATGTCCGACTACCATTACCAGTAATTGTGTTTCAGAAGTTGACTTGTGAATCAGTACTATTAGAGAATTGTATTATTTGAACTCTGATTTTATTCATCGGCTATTTCTGGATTTTAATTAGTTGTTTTATCTGTAATACTTTGTTAGGTGCCCAGAGCCTCTGGGATTGGGCCCCATAAAAATAAAATTTGCCTTGCCTTTCTTTTGTTTTGTTTTTTTTTTGCTTTTAGATTTGAGCACATTCATGAGCTGACATTGTGTTTCAGAAGCTGACTTCCCTTTCTTTCTTTTGTTTTTTTTTTGCTCCTAGGTTTGAGCATGTTCATGAACTGACATGGGAAAAAGTCAACGGAGCCTATCAACAGAAATACCCCAACATCCTCGCCTTGGTGGATCTGTTGTTGACATTGCCAGCAAGCTCTGCAGAGGCTGAGAGGGGATTTAGCTAGATGAAGATCACCAAATCCCAGCTACGCACCAAGCTGCGCTCAGAGACACTAACAGATCTGATGGTGATCCAGATGAACTCACCAGAAATTGACAAGTTTCAGCCGCAGGATGCCATCAATTTGTGGAACTGCAGTGCAGGGAGAAGTAGGCAGCCACAGACTGGCCATGTCTTAACACGGCCTGATTCTGAAGACATCTCGTCTGATCATTCAGACACAAGTGACTGTGGTAGTGATGCAAGTGTGACTGAGAGTGAGCCACACTCCCCTGACACCACAACACAGTCCAGCAACAGTTAAGGATCGATTTGTTTGACTTGTACATTAAGAACTTAAGACAATGATATTAAGACACTGACTTCACTCAGCTATATATATATATATATATATATATATATATATATAGTATTTTATTTCACAAAACAAAGTTAATTTGTAATTTAGGTTTTAAATAAATATACAAGTGCTTGATACATTTCCATTTTATTTGCGTTTTGTTTAATAAATCATTGTTAACCATACTGACTGTGGGCTAGTGCAAACTCTGGTTCGCTAGCCTGGCTAGTGCCAAAAAAAAGTTAAGGTTGACCCCTGCAGATTTGTATGACTTACTGTTGGAGCCCCTAGAAGAAAGATCATTACTACAGTAAGTAATTATTTCTTAAGTTCTTAGCCCTTTTTGTTTCAAATAATACCTTGGTAATTGCTATAAGAAATGATAACTTTGGACCGTCAGGGATAGGAACTTAACTTTTTATTTAAAATTTAAGCTTGATATCAGCACTAATGACTCAGTGTATATATGTCAATATTAGGGGTAGACAAATACCTTACTTAGAATATTAGTATTCGGGGCCCCAAGTATTTGGAAATTTGACATCGTTATTCACATATCTATGGGGGAGTAAAAAAGCCCCCACCACCCTCTTCCCACCCATCTGCAATAAAACAACACCCATCACCCACCTTCTTTAGAAGCCGCCCCACCCCAGCACCCATACTGTAGTTTCAATATTAACAGAAAAAACTCCCACGATAGAGGACTGACACAACCATCCTGCCTCCATGGCTGGCTGCCATCTCCTCTTGCTGTTGTGTAGTTAAATGAATCATTCCCCCATGCCTCCACCCTGGCAGCAGCTCAAGTACCCCCAGCAGCCACATTTCTTAAATTTAGTAAGCAGCTCCCCACCAGGCGAGAAGGCAACCGACACAACCCACCCCCTCCACGGCCAGTTGCCTTCCTGACAATGATGCTCCCGCGGGTACTTGCGTAGTAAAACGGCAGATCAGGTGGGGTGGGGCTGTTTCTTGTCTTTTTTTTCCCCTTTTCCCCCATATGCCAAACACGAGTAGGCACGAGTAGTTATTTGGATCCGAATAATGAATAGTGCATTATTCATGGTATTCAGGAAGTACTGTCCCTTGCTCACACAACCCTAGTCAATACACAGCAAAATGTATTGATGCATATTTTATTGGGCATGTCGCTGGAAGAGACTAGTGGTATTCCATAAAGGAGGATCGCACCCTCCTTCTAATTTATTTAGAAAGTACTAGCGAGGAGAGGCACACTGAGGCAAGGTCTGTTCCATTCCCATCATTTTATGTCTTGTACAGTGAGAGAAAAGTAGGACCACTGGAAATGAGATCCTGCGATACAGGTGAGCTCTCCTTGCAAAATTCTTTTTCCCAGAATTGTAAGCTTGACAAAGACTTTTTCGTACTTTCACAACTTATTGAGTAATGGCAGTATGATTAAAGGAAAACTACACCCAAAACTTGAAAAAATATATGTTGTGCAGGGTGTTCTAATTTGTATGTGAAGTTCTAGTGTTTCTTTCCCTCTGACTGGTATTAGAAGTTTTTCCTAAATTAGCCTGCTAGCTTTAGGGTAGTTTTATGACCCCTGGAGCTCTCCATATCAAATAGCTTTATTGCATTTCTTTGTCCTACAATGCATCTTGCTTCATGTGATGGTGATGTAGCAGAGCCCATAAATCCAGCAGAAAGCATTGCATTGCAATCAGTTCACAACAATAGAGATGGCTATATTTTAAAATCTGTAGAATTCAGCTTGGTGACCACCCTCATCCTAAAGGTTTAACTGTCCTGAAAAACTTTGCTGCTGGTAATTTTTGTGCAGCTTGTAAAGCTTCCAAGATATTTAGTTTGTTTGGCATGTGTGTGCTGAATGTTGGGTCTCTCTTAAATTACAGTAATATGAGACAAGATGCACTGTGGGAACAAGAAATACAATTACGCTATCAGGTATGAAGATCCCCAGGGGTCGTAAAACTAGCATAAAGCTAGCAGGCTAATTTGGGAAAAACTCCTAATACCAGTCAGAGGGAAGGAAACACTAGAACTTCACATACAAATTAAAACACTCTGCACAACATATATTTTTTCAAGTTTTGGGTGTAGTTTTTCTTTAAAGAAAAATGACGAACATTAAGGTAACCAGAAGGCATGCATCTATAAAAAAACTGCTTGCATTAATGCTGTCCGGCTGTACTGTAGTAGCAAGTTTTAAAGACCCCCTATGGAGTCCATGAGGAATGCTGGTTGGTGCATTTGCACCAGCATAATGGGTTGCTTAACACATCATCTGATGTCAGGCATCTTATGCACTTGAGGAGTTGCAGTCCAGCCACTTGTGTCTTAACAGTGCAACAAGAAGGAACGCCACAAGAAGGGGTAAGAGTATGTATAAAGACATTTAAAAATGTTTCAATGTAAACCTCTTTACATGTTTTGAGGAGAGCAGAGATTCTAATAAAATAAAAAATCCCTACCAGGTTCGTTTATAGAACTTGAAAATATGAGAAAGCTAAAGAAAATGAATGTAAAGAAAAATGAGCCACAGGCTGTGAAATCTACTCTGCAGCACTGTCAGGTACAGGAGTGGGCTGAACAGAGATAGGGGAAAGAAGAGGCTTAAAAAGCTGCAGTACAGCCGGCTCCATGGCACTGAGTTAAGGGGTTTGCTTGGCATGCTGGCGACCCGGGTTCGTGCCCCGAGTTCGGGTGTCGGGAACGGAGACCGTCAGGGAGGGATTTCAAAGCATCCATTGAATGTTTCCCTCCCAGGGGTGGGGCTTCAGCACCTGAGGCAGATTGGGTGACGTGCAAGTAGTCTGAAGCCTCGAAACTCCCCTGCACATCCCCGCCCCAGGTCACCATCCCCATGTAGACCCAATTTGGGTGGAGTGGGAGGGCCAGAAAATGGAAAATGCCTCCTGACCAGCAGATGACGGCTGCCAGTCCCCCAGCGCCATGATAGACCGGAGCTGAACCCCGCCGGTCCTGGGGTACTTGAGTTGTGCCTAAGGGCACTTCTCCCTGGAAGGGGAGACCCACCTGATGAAGGGATACATCTGATTACCTGGGTAACTGACAATGATGGGGACAGCAGATGGTGACCAGGGGTAGTGGTGGTGGCCGGAGGGGCCTATGCGGCCTGAAGGAGTGGTCGGTTGGGAAGCGCACAAAAAAAAAAAAAAGCTGCAATCCAGTTTATACACAGGGTGATGGGGGTGGCATGGTGTGTAACACTGTGAAATATGAGTATAAAGTAAGTAAAAATGTAAAAGTTGGGGGGGTGGCCATGGCCAGCAGCCAAGCTATCAACAGCTTCTTAGATAAGCTCCACACTTGGCAGCTATTAACAGTAAATTTTATATAGAAAAACTATATAAACAAGAAAACTAGCTCCAGATCCTGACAGCGATCATTGTCCTGATCACTCCAATATGATTTTCTTGGATTTCTTTTTGGTTGTTCCAGAGTTATGGGGCACACAAACAAAGCGGTACCCAGTGGAGACACAGCCCGACTGAAAGACACAAAATCCGGGCCAAGTAAAGTCTCCGGTGCGGTGGAGGAGATCGCTCAGCCGACCAATGCTGCGCTACTTAAAGCAATACAGAAACTGGATGGCAGAATGGAGGAATTTACTGTGCAATTCAAAATAATGGACACAAAAATTGAAAAGCTAGAAGAAAACGCTAAAATAGCCACCAAATCCGCATCAGCAGCAATGGCAACTTCAGCGGGCCTAGTAAAGGAAAACGGGGAGCTGAGAATGTTCCTCCAGAACTTGGAAAATGTATTCAGGGCAGCAGATGTCCGAATACTAGGCATACCAGAGCAAGCTGAGGGAGAGGACCCACTTGGCTTTGCTAGGTTCCTCTTCAAGGATATTTTTCAAACTCCACAGGAATTCTTAATAATCAGGGTTTACAGGATCATGCCACGTGGCGTGAGGCAGCGCATGGCTTCGGGACAGTTTATTCCACAGACCCTTTTGGTGGTGCTAGGGTCAGTAGCAGAAAAAGACTATAATCGCACAGGCAAAAAAAAGCGGCTTGATGGACTGGGAAGGGAACAAAATACATACTTTTCCAGACTTAAGTTATGTGACGAGGCAAAGGAGAAAGGCTTTTGATGTGGCGAGGTCCCGCCTGCGACAGTTCAGCATTCAACACATCTTAATCATGCCAGCCAGCCTGCAAATTTTCTACAGGGGGAAAACTTGCCAGTTTTCGGACCCTGGAGAAGCTGGCAAGTATCTTGACCGAGTGGAGAAGGAATTGCAAACAAAGGATACAGAGATCGATAGTGAAAATGAGGACAGTGACTGAGTGATAAGTACTGTGGTTTTTCTATAAGCATAGCGCTCATCTGTGCGAATAACTATAGAGATCCATGGAGAGACTTGTTTAAACCTTTACTTCTTGGACTAAGCTGAAGATAAGGGGTAACATTTATGTGGATACTTGCAAGTCTATGTCTTTTTTCCCCCCCAATTGTTTAACCAGGTGAGACACACTAAGCTGAAAGCTTCTTTACAGGTGCAACCTGGGAGCACAGGGAAGTTAAGTGACTTGCTCAGGGTCACACAGTATGCAAGTGGTGGCTGTGGGATTCAAACCCAGGTCTCCCGCTTAGCAGCTTAGAGCCTTAAACCACTGCACTATACTGCCTCTTAAAAGAAGAAAGCAGATATAATGGAGTGTATTTTGCAGTACTTCATGTTGTGTGGCCTTTCTGGATCTCAGTTAAGCATTAAACACAATGCTGTGCTTTGGTTTCTCTTTTCTTCTTTTTAGGAAAGTTAATAAGCTGTTAATACAAGTTAAAAATGAAGCTGGTAACCTACTGTTGTTACTAACGATGTGTAGTTGGGGAGAAGTATCTCTCTTTGTGCTAGGGATATGAGCGCATTGTTCCAAATGATGTTGGTTACTCCCTGCTCATGGCAACAATCAGCCAATATTGAATATTGCTAATTATTATATAAACATTATCTTGCTAACCCCCTCATAATGTACCGTGACATAGGGGTTTTATTAAGTGTGGTTCTGTAAAAATGATGTACTGAAGTCTGGTATTGTACTTTATACTTCTGTACACCTGCCTATATTGGAACTGTGCCGTATGTTTTATGCAGTAAAATCTAATAAAGTACAAAAAAATGTGTATTAAATTTTTTACAGGTAATATAGAAATAAATAAGAAGGATAAGTATATGTCAAAAAGCATACAAGAGGCAAAGCCTTAAACATTAAACAGTAGCTGTGAATGTTATACTGTAATGAAAATCCTATACATTTTTAAGCAATATTTATTTTATTTTTTTTTTCAGAAAATTAAAGGTGATGAATTAAAGGCTATCCCCCAAGAAGGTTTATATAAAATGGTGACATGTTGGGGTACAAGCAGCTAATAAAAGGCTTCATTGAAAATTCAGAAAATAAGTTTGGAAGTGTATTTTTGGTCTGCCCCGACATACAGCAATTATTAGCGTCTGGGGCAGCTCCAGTCTACGTGATCCATTACATACATTACCACAGTCTGTAGCACACTGTCTTTTCACCTACATTTCATACCTTCTGTTTCCATCTCTTTTCCCCGACAGTCCACCCTGCATGAAGAACTTCCCCCAGAACTGAAGAAGGGGGATGAAGTCTCACCCTACGATGAGGTCATTAACCGGTTTGAGACCACTGTGGCATCCACATATGACAGGAAGTCCATCGGAGGAGGTGTACTGACCCAGCCCCACTACCCCAAAGCACCCCCGCACTGGACAGTCACTTATACCAAGGACTTATCAAATAAGGTAAAACAAAAGCAGGATAAATTCTACATGATTGTAAAACAGAGGGGGAAAAGGGGGTGGTCCAGGAAATCTCAGCCGGATCTCAATATGGAATGGCTGTCACTCTAGGCCTCTGGTGCATCATTCTGATGACTGGTACAGTATAGGAAAAAATCAAAATATTAGTCATACTCCACAAAAGTTTGGTCGATAATGCCTTTTGTTTGCTTGAAGAGCCAAAGAAATGGAGTGGGGCATGCTGGAAAGTTTCGTAACAAAACAAACTGAAATTGAAAATTGAAAGCAGAGCCCCCCACAAGAGGAAAGTGCAGCTGACACCATAGGGCGGTTAACTCGAAGAATCACTGCCCATAACACAAGAGGATTGAGATACAGCAGCACCTGCCAAGATGCAGCCAAAAGCTTGCAGTATTACTGTAAAATGCTGCAGTATGCTGCGGAGTCCAGTGCAGTTCAGTGGCAAGTAAGCTATGTGGTTACGCAGTATTTTGTGACATGCCATTTACTGCAAGTTACTGAGTTGCATCTAGGGTTGCCGCCTCTCCTGATCTTCGCAGGACAGTCCTGATTTGGGCAGCTGTGTCCTGCAAAAAAGCGTGAATACTACTAAATGTCCTGATTTTATAGTAGAAAAATATTTTCTAACTTTCCACTAAATGTTGCAGACAACCACAATACCTTAACTAAATCACATTAAAATGATAAGAAACAATGGAAACAACTAGGAAACTACAGCACTTAGCCTTAATTCTGATTATATAGAGAAAACAAGTCTGTTGCATTGGTCGAGGTTACGTACTGTCCTGCGAAAAATCATGTTTCAGTAAGAAATGTCCCACTTTGGGCTTCTTAAAAGGT
Organism: Neoceratodus forsteri; assembly: GCA_016271365.2. Classification (NCBI taxonomy): domain Eukaryota; kingdom Metazoa; phylum Chordata; order Ceratodontiformes; family Ceratodontidae; genus Neoceratodus; species Neoceratodus forsteri. Next base: position 54,576,518 of record CM028133.1, on the reverse strand, counting down.
AGTAACCCTAGTTGCATCCTGATTGGCTCCAGTGTATACTGAACCACACCCCGGAGGAAATGGAGTCTGTCTCTCTGCAAAATGTCGAGATCAAAGACGGGGGCAAGATCAGCAATGAACAAGCATCCAAGAAGTATTAATAATCAAACACTGGTGGAGTGTGACTTGTCTTTTGATTTTTCTGAGTTCTAAAATGGAGAAGGGAAATCCTTTTCTGTTTTTGGTGGAATTCAATTATATGACCATGCAGTTATTACAGTATGCCCACACGGGTCAATTAAAATGTATCTTATTTGGAGGTCTTTTTAACTAATTTTGTAAGAACGATAGTGCACTTCTAGGTGTGTGTTTATGTTGCAGTAACCTCACAGTCACAGGTGGTTGATGGCACAAAGATTACAGCATAACCCAACTGCACACCCAGTAATGGGTTGTCACTTGTGTAATCCCTACAGTGCTTGGAAATCAGTCAGAACCTGCCATAATAGGCTTGTATTTTCCAGTGCTTGTTCCATGCCTCCTGATCACTAGGTACAGTTTTTGTCCTCTTGCCCTAAGAACACGAGGCGATACTCCTATATCTATAAGCAACTCTATAAACTTATAGGAGAACACAGGTCAGAAATACTGCAACATTCTGATCCTCAGCTGGCCCAGTGGTAGTGCTGTTGCTTATGCCACCAGTGACACAAGTTCGGGAAAGCACTTGAGTCATTGGACGCTAGCTGGGAGAAGGAGGATGGAGTTTTGGAAAGACTGCTGTCTTCCTTGGGACGGGTAGGCATGCATAACCTGCCATCTGGCTGCTGCCTAGCACAGGCTGAGTGTCAGCATGGCTGGGTCAGCAGATTAAGGGAAGGTTGGGTAAGGACTGAAGCTGGCATGAACTGCGCATATGTGGGAGCATGCCCCTGTGCATCACCCCATGGTCATTAACCAGTGGGGCAAGAAAACAAGGACAAACAGGAAGAGGTGGTTAGATGATACCCTGCCTGACTCCTTTTCTCCTCCCAGGCTTCATCTGTGCTGTAGGTGGCTGGATACTGGGTGGAAACTGCCAAGGAGCTAACAAGCAGGTCCCACCTTGGGTTACTCAGTTCGTGGCGTCAATAGAGTGGTATATGCTGTGGATGGCTCGAGGAGTTCCACGGTATCCAGGAGAGGAGCCTCAACAGACAAGAGGTGGTGCTGGCAGTTGCGGAAGGAGGTTATAGTCTGAAAGGCCAGGGGCATAAACAGAAATGACCCCCAAAAATTCTGATCCTAATTTCTCAGTTTTAAAATTACAAATCAGGGGAGAGTTATATAATCACAGTAAGGCACTCTAGGGTGTGCATAATTGTGGGATAATGGCACTTCTTAGGCACGTAAGGCACTCGTCATCATCACCTTGTACCTCACTTCCCAAGGCTTGCTGTTATCTGGCATCAGACTGAAAAAGTTCCACCTTGGTCAGTCAGAATGCAGAGCTACTGCCCCATTATTTCACCATAACAGGACAGTAGAGTCTGATGGGAATGTAAGCGTATCCCTGTATTCTGATTGGTTAACACCCTCAAATTGCTCATCAGCAGCAATCTGTCACTAACTAGTATAGTTAAAAAGGGCAGCAGGAAGACAATTTGAACTTCTGTAAAAATCACAGTACTTTTAATTAAAATGTTTTTTTGGTATGATAGCTGTAGTAGCTATAATGATGGGTGCCAAACCTGGTAATAACTGTATCTAGGACCTCATGAAACACCTAGGCCTTCGGCCTTTGGTTGTACCCGATATGGTTATTATCACATAAACCCTCATCACTATACTATTATTGTAATACACCCTCTGTCATGCCTTATTGCTGAATTAGGCCTCCAAATGGCTGCAATAGAGAGTTGCCACACACAGTCACAGGGTGAGAAAACTTATTTTCCCCCTCAGCTGGCTTTTTGTCCGGGATCAGTCTGCCATCTCTACCACCTTGCCCCATCCCCTGAGAATTACCTGCTGCTATCGGAGTGCTCCCTGGATTGCCCTTACCAAATGGTGCCACGCAGAGATCTAGTGGCAGAGTGCCTCAGACAGCTACATGGGGCTTAGTGTGGGAGGCGGACATCCTCCATGCCTGTGTTTTTTTCCCCGTTATTTGGAGTTGTGACATGCAGTGACATAGGGGCGCACAATGTGCCAATGTCTAGCACACCTTCCGGAACCTTCAAGCCAGACCTGTCAGCCTTACCTCTGAAGTGGGTAAACTGATGCAATCGTTGATCAAGGAAGACATTGTGGATTACCTAGAGAGCAGTGGTCTACAGGATAGTAAACAGCATGGGTTTGTGGCAGGGGGTCTTGTCAGACCAACCTGTTAGTTTTCTTTGACTGGGTAACAGAGGTAGTGGATAAGAGCCATGCTGTGGATTTACTCTACTTTTTGACTCGGTGCAGCAGAGAAAATTGCTGAGGAGTCTGGAGGACCTGGGTACCGCTGGGAACATAAACGGATAGGAAACTGGTTGAAAGAGAGACAGCAGAGGGTGGTGGTAAACAGGACCAAATCGGAAGAGAGGAAGGTCACGAGTGCCAAGTGCCTTTTACCACCCGAGAAGTGACATTATTCCAGCGACTGATGCCCTGAATTGCCTTACTGCAATGTTAAAATGGATCCATTTAGCCAGCCCAGTGGCACTGAGGGCTGAGGCACTGGACACCTTACCTAGCATCATGCCGGCGACCCGGGTTTGGAAACGAGCCCAGGTCATCGGAGAGCCGGCATGGGGGGAGGGAGCAGGATTGAGCAGTCAAAAGGCAGCTGTCCTCTCCCGGGGAGGACTCTGTCACCCGCCGTAGTTCCACTGTCCCCAGGTGGAGGTCCGCGGTCAGTGCAGGTGAGCGGGCGGCAAGCAGCGGGAGGGCGTCCCGATGTCATGGAGTGCATGTGCCTCCACTTGCATGTGCGGCCGGGACAGGACAGAAAAACCAGGGGATAAAATATAAATATTGAAAGAAAATGGAGCCATTTATTAAATGGTATAGGGTTGTACGTGGGCTATTCTGGGGCACTATTTTCACATGTGAGGTTGTGCTTAGATAACATCATGGGTGACACTGGCTCACCACCAATCAGCTTTCAGCATTTTTCTATCCATTTTATGGTAAAAGTTTTTTTTTGCTCCTCCCACGTCCCTCCTGGCCGGCCACTCCTTCGGGCCACTTGGGCCCTATAGCCACCCTCCTCCACCAGCCTCCATCCTGCAGCCGCCCACTACCGCCAATTGATCCCCCGGGTGACCCGAAGTGACCCTTCATCGGATGGCCCCCCCCAGGGGAGAAGCGCCCACAGGCACAACCAGTTAGCCCTGAGATCGGCGGTGGGGTGGTCAGCATGGGGCTATCCTGGCTTTGTGCCATGCTGGGGACTGGTGGCCATCATCCAGTCGGCCCGGGGGCATTTTCACGTTTTCCTGGCCTGCCCACTCAACCAGTGATTGGGCCTTGCAGGAGCGGCGGCCAGTGGGGATGTGTGGAAGGGGGCATTTCGAGGCTGCACATCCCCTAAGCCTGTCTCCAATCTGTCTGCAGGTTCCGAGGCCCTACCCACCCATCCCCCAGGAGGGAAGCATCCAGTGGACACTCTGGGAACCCTCCTGCCAGTCTCCGCTCCCGGTACCCAGCTCGGGGTGCGAACCCAGGTCGCCAGCGTGGCAAGCAAACCCCTTCACTCGGCATCATGGAGCCAGCCTATGATTACATTTTGTTAATGAAAAAGGTTCATACTGTTAATGTTTTAACAGCTGTTTTTGTTGATATTTTTGGACACACATAGAAGCAAAACATGGTTTGTCCCATTTTTGTATCATTTGAGACATTCATAAATTTATGAATACTTAAACAGCAAGTTCAACATGGGGGAGTGTAACCAAGCAGCTGTCCTCCACGCTCACCTGGACAGAAGCTTGGAGGACAGTTGCTGGTTTACACTCCCCATGTTGAACTTAATGACTAAATATAAAGCAGGATAAAGGTTTGACAGTAGCCATAATAGGCTCTAGCAAGTCTGAGGAAGGGAGAGGCCGGGGCATGATGGGGTGCCATGAGACATGTTGCTGAAGCTTGGAGTTCCACCAAGAAGCAGTGATGGCAATCCCGCCAACATCCCTTACAGTGACACAAATCTGCCAATATTCCTGACACCATCGTGTCCAGACATCGGCCCCACTACATGCCAACACCAACCACCATACTCGAGTGCATCAATGCAGGCGGAGCTGCACCCCCCACCCATGCAGGGGGCTGTGAGACTGTGCCCCCATACCCCCTTCTTTAAATATGTAACCCCATGTCATACAGACAGTGGAGTTAGATGCATGCCCCCTGTCAACGAGAAATCCCTGTCAAGGAACAGTATGTCGACATCGGGGATTTGCTGTTGCGGTGGCGGCGTAATGGTATACCATGGCTTGGGTACTAATAATAGTGTAGCAGTAACCACCCATGTTATGATGAAGAGGTCAGTAGGCCCGAAATGTCGACATAGTGGACAGCAAAAAACAACACTACAATTTCAATTACACAGGAATTGATCCTTTCTTGCTTTATTATGGTTCACATTGTACATAACAAGGATCCTCCGAATGACAATTCTTATGTATTCAAGGGCATTCTGAGAGTTGTTCAGAGATTTGTAAGTTTGTTCGACCCACACAGTACATTTATTTATATACTGGATTGGTCATGGCTGGTTTCTAAACTGGTTGAAGGACTGTTAGAGAATTACAGTGTAAAAAGTTAATTGTAATAGGCTAGTTTTCGTTTACCAAAAATGCAGCCCAAGAAAATTCCCTTACCTCTGTGAGAGCCTATCAGTAAGATTTCCATAATTATGTATACAACGCTCATTGGAAGGGAAGGAATCATATTTTGAGCATGAGGAGGCAGCCAGCCAATCCCTTCCACTTCCCTGTTTTTTGTATGTGCCCCCATGCTTAAATGGGTTATGACGTCTTACTGGGCAGAGCACAACAGTGTGCCCCATAGAAGACTGTGTGGACATGTTTTTTGTTTATTTCAAGAATTCAGACATAACCTTTGAGCCAAAGGCTCTTTTACAAAGGTTCGTCGTCATGGGACAGCAACAGGCACATAAGACAATACAGGTACAAAGTTAAACGCATGGAAAAGATTACTAATATACAAAGTTACAGGTCTTGATCAAATCTTAGACATTGTTACAAATTTATTTAAGCACCATCAGTTGTCAGATAGGTTGAGAGTTTAGCGGTACAGAAGGGGCCCCCTCAAGGAGCAGGCCCGGAGGTGCTACCAGTGAGACAGGCAGGGACTACTCCATGTGAGGGGGGGGACTAGGGGGGTGGCAGGCAGCCGCCAGCCAGAGACTTTGTTGACAGTAACCAATCTGGGATGGGGTGCTAGGAAAGCAGGTAGAGCATCGGTGGTGGCAGGTGGACTGTAGGAGAAGGGAAGATAGAGCGGAGGGGGAGGTGAGGGAGAGCATAGGAAGGGGAGGGGTCGACAGGGAAGAAAGGTAGAGCTGAGTAGGGGTATCAGACAGACAGCCCTGTGCCAGCTCATGAAAGCAGTTCGTTAAAGTTTAGCATGTGGGCTTCCAGTGGGTGGGGTGTCATATTTTGTTACTTTTTATAATGTTAGGGTATCTACCTAGAGACAAAGGGGCTGCTGGACCCAAGGCAACGTCGATTCACTTCAGGGAGATCATACCAGACCAACTTGATTGACTTCTTTGAGTGGGTGATAAAGGAAATAGACCAGGGTAGAGCGGTAGATGTGGCCTATCTGGACTTCAGGAAGGCCTTCGACACAGTCCCACACAGGAGACTAATCTACAAGCTGGCAGATCTGGGGGTGGGGACAGAGGCGGTCATGTGGGATAGAAACTGGTTGAGTAACAGAACACAAAGAGTGGTGGTAAATGAGGTTAGCTCACAGGAGGGATGGGTAACAAGTGGCGTACCCCAGGGATCAGTGCTGGGACCAGTGCTCTTCAGTGCCTTCATAAGCGATATTGCAGAGGGTCTAGAAGGGAGGGTTAGCCTGTTCGCGGATGATACAAAGCTGTGTAACAGGGTAGATACACAGGAAGGTATAGAAAAAATGAGGAGAGATCTGAAGAGGCTAGAAAATTGGTCCAAGGAATGGCAGTTGGGTTTCAGTGCAAAAAAGTGCAAGATTAAGCACCTAGGGAGAGGGAATCCTAGGACTGAGTATGAACTAGACGGGGTAACACTGGAGGCCACCACAGAGGACAGGGATCTAGAGATAGTCATAGAAGACAACCTCAAACTGGCTAAACAGTGTGACAGAGCAGTTGGAAAGGCTAACAGAATGCTAGGATGCATAGGGAGGGGTATAACAAGTAGAAGGAAAGAAGTGGTGGTACCATTGTACAACTCCCTAGTAAGTCCTCATCTGGAGTACTGTGTTCAATTCTGGAGGCCCCATCTCCAAAAAGACATAAACAGGATGTAGATGGTACAGAAGAGGGTGACAAAAATGGTGTCGGGGATGCAGCATAAGTTGTATGAGGAGAGACTCGGAGCTCTAAATATGTACTCCCTGGAGGAAAGGATGGGGGGGGGACATGATAGAGACCTTCAAATATCTAAAGGGGATCAACAGGGTACCAGAGGGGGGCATTTTTCACTTGAAGGGAAATAGCAGAACAAGGGGGCACAGCATGAGACTGAAAGGTGGAAAACTTAGAGGGAAATTGAGGAAATTCTACTTCACTGAAAGTGTGGTGACGAGATGGAACAGTCTCCCCCAGGAAATGGTGGGAGCGGCCACAGTTCAGGACTTCAATAATGTGTGGGATAGGCATATGGGAATTATCAAGCTAGGGGTGAGGGGGGTCTTATAGCGTCTAGGATACCTTAAGCATTAGAAGGAGGGACAGGGCAGACTGGATGGTCCACAAGGCCCTTATCTGCCAACATCTATGTATCTTTTAGCTTAAATGAATGCTAATGTCAACTAACAAGGCCCTTGTTAGTCTTGCGGTGGCTTTGAGTTAAATCCAAAGACATGCCAACATAAAATATGAAAAGAAAATTGCCTGTAGACTTCCTTGCATTACATTCCTGTGCCCTCCCAGGTTAGACATCATGACGCATTCAAGCACGGGGTGGGGCTGCAAAACAAGGAAAGGAAAGAGATCCGCTAGCCACCACCACAAGATTTAAATACGTCCCCTTCCATTTTGACAGGCACTGTAGACAGATTTATGAAAACTTTACTGATAAAGTCTCACAGAGGTGAGGGAACTTATTTGTGGGGCTCTGTTTCTGTAAATGAATAAACTGGCACATTCCCTTTAATTAGAACAATCATTCCCTTATCTGGTGAGCTGCTGCTATGAGGCAAGAGGCAGGATTTATAAAACTATTCTGCTGACATGCACAACCAATTGTACCCAAATGCTCTAGTGTTTGGGCGCGATTGCCATGGTGTTTGGCAGTTTGGTTGCCACTTCTGCCACAGGCTGCCATAGATTGCAGGCAGTTGTCCTAAATCTGTCCAGCCCTTTGGAAATAGAGCAAGGGGAGTTTTTTCCACAACTGGGAGGATGCAGGAGCTGCTCCAAACTGGGAGTTACACCTGTGTCCTCCCCTCTGAAAATCCTACCCAACTACTTATGTGGTCAACAGGCCTAATCTCCCCAGCTGGCTATGTGCCATGACAAAGAAACATGACATATTGCTTAAATCCTAATGAGACTTTCCATTCGAGGACAGTGCCCGTCTTCTCATCAAAAAAATGAAAACGTGGTACACTGGGTGCATACTGAACGTGCTGACCAAACAGTACCAAACCTGAGTAACAAAATGGAAGAATCGGGCGCACACAACGTATAGGTGCAGCAATATTTTATTAAAGACGTGCATACAAACTCCAGGGAAACAAACCCCTATGCGCCCATGTAGGGTGAATGCGCATAGGGGTTTGTTTCCCTGGAGATTGTGCACGTCTTTACTAATATTGCTACACCTATACGTTGTGTGCGCCAGATTCTTCAGTTTTTTACTCCCATCTTCATATACGTGCATGATCTCTACGCTGTTTCTAGTGACAGAGTATAGTACTCTCCCCAGTTTCTCCTGCGCGCCTCTTCTCCATTATAAACCGCTACAGTTCAGGGCAGCAGTGGTCTGTGCTCCCTAATGCTGACCGCCTCACACTGAGCCCAGCATGCCACATCCGGACATCGTTCTAGCCTTTAGTGCCTACCTAATTAGCATGAAATTGCATCTGCCTTAGCAGATGTGACAGACCCAGCAGTACAGAGCACTGCCACCTTGCTGCTTTGCAGGAACTGCATTGGCAGGGTACTGATGTGAGTAACGCATTGAGCTATAGCCAGCGCTGCCAGCACAGATTGCACTGCAGTGAGGAAGCTAGAGATGTAGCTGGCACTGGCAGCCCTCTAATACGGGGAAGGGGGAACTGGCACAGATAATGATTTGTGGTAAGAAATCTGGAACCATAGCTGGCACTAGCAGGGCACTGATGGGGATGATGGAGCTGTAGCTGGCACTTCTGGGGGAGGGGTCACTGCTTGGTTAGCTGGAATCCAGGTGGGAACTGATGGGGTTCTGTGTTGTGGAGAGTGGCGCTGGAGCAAAACGTGAGGAAGCTGTAGTCCGCACCAGCAGGACTTTACTGTATGAAATCTGAAGCTATGTAGCGGGGAGGCTGGAGCCAGCACTGGTAGGGCACTGTTGTGAGCATGAGGGTGCTGGAGCTGACACCGGCAGGGGTGAGATAAGTGAGAGAAGCATGGAGTAAACATACCCTCTGACTGTGCCTTTTTCTGTATTTTGAAGTTAAGTGAGCGTGCCTGGAGGACTCCTCTGACCATGGGACATCAAACAAGTGAAATGAAAGCTAGATTCACAGGTCAAGCTGGCTTGTCTCGTGATGCAGTATTCAACCCTGGGCCCCAGCCATTCGCTCTTGCAAGCCACCATGCCATGGGACTTTCTAAAGTAAGTACCCTAACTGTTAGGCACTGCTGAGGTAACAGTTAAGGGGGGGCGCTACAAAATCAGCAGGTTTTTGCTCTCCAGAGCCATGTACTTTTCCCACTAACATGACTGAGTCTCTTTTTCTTTGGTTTTGAATCGATTGAAGGTGAAAAACCCAGCAGAAACTCTGTTCTTTCTTCTGTCTTTGGACTGACAGAGCCAACAGTCAGCCTGTTGTGTATATTTACAGGCAGAGTGGAGGGAGACTGTGCCCAATTGTGTTCTTTGAGTGAGAGGACTGCAGGGGGAGCCGCAGCCAAACAGTTCTGGTGCCCAGTAGACACAGGAGAGGATTTGTCATGAGAGACGGACTCCCCCGCACCTATAAACAACCATATTATTACTGATATATATCTTTAGTATGACCATGAGGTATCCTTACTAAAGTGATACGTAATTAGTGCCATTTTGGCTAATTAGTGCTCAGGTTTGCCTTATACTGTACTGGAGGACCACTTATAATCACTTCCTGTGTATAGTACTGTATGTAAATATTTGAGCGGCAGCTACTTCAACAGAAAACAGAGCCCCAATGTAAAAGTAGCATAAGCTGCAGGTGAAAAGTCTGGCTAACAGAAAACTGAACTACTGAAAGCTTTAGTAAGAGTTAAAAAAAGAGTTTATGTGAAAAAAAAACAACTCACAAAAGCACCACTCACCCTGCCTAAAAAAACTGACCAACATTTTGCACTGACATGTGTGCTTTTTCAAGGCGTGGTCATCTGTATCTCCATGTCCACTTAAATAGTGGAGTCTTAAAGTGACCAGCTGTCATGCATATAGCTAAAAAATGCATAATCTGGAATACTGCATACGACACATGAATGATCCAGTGCATTTAATCAAGAACTATTATGGCATTAAAAAAAAATGCATATTTTTTGTATAAAATATAATTACTGGGTGGTGCTTTTTCCCATAGGGTAACCCGGTTATAATTTGCTGTTATAACCAGCTGGGCTGGTTATAACGACAGACATGTGCCAGGTTTCCCTCGTAGCAGCCATGCGCAGTCCCCAGTCTCTGATATTCTCATTCCGTGGAGCAATCCCGAAGCACACTTTCGGGTCCCTCTTATTCGGTGGAAATTTACTTTTTTATGTATTTATTTATTTTAAATGAACTCTTTCTTGACTGACCCAGGGAAACTAAAGAAAAATAAAAGTAAAACTAGCGTCATGTTTCCCATCAGCATGCAATCGCAGCAGAGTGCATGGCACAGACTGTCCCTGCCTTGTGAAGCCGGGAAGGACGCTGCACCTGCCACTCAGTGGTAAGTTTATCTTTTTAAAAAAAAATCAACATTTCTGGACATTTTAAAGAAAATATCCACGTCCTTTTACCCCCAACAAGTGCAGTAGTGTAACTAGGAAGACCGCAGACCACACAGAATCCAGACTGCTCCACTGCTTCCTGAATATCAATCTTATTTTATTTTTTAAATTCCTGGGGCAAAAAAGTGCACACCAGCAATTATGCAATTATAAAAAATAAAATATGGGGTTGTTTGTGTAAAACTCGATTTTACACACACCCTCTTTGTAGGATGCCTTTTATAAACCCCTTGGGCTTCGCCCTCGGGGTTTATGTAGCATTCCAGAACTCGGGTGTGTATACAATCTCATTACATACACCACCCCATATATTATTCTCTATGTAATGAGTATTACAACATCCCGCTCAGTGTCATAAGGACTAATAGACAGATTCATCCTCGAGTCAAAAAAAAACAAAAAACGGAATATCACATGCCTCACATCCACACGTGCAAAGACACCTCCATAGATGCATATTATTTTTATGAACGATACCCCAACATTCCACTTCCATCTATTTAATGGGATCCTATAATACTGTATTTATTTTTTAGTGTTCTGTTCTTTAGTATATCTGTATTTATTCATATGCTTATCTAGTTTGTGTACCCATTCGGTACATGTGAGCAGGATATTGCGGTATTGCTCTCACAAACAAAATCACCTGGAGGCTGATTGGTTAGCATTCTGTACCACTAGGAATGCTTGTACCAAGCTAATTAGGTCAGAAAAAGCTAGGTACTTCCAAAAAGAACTAGAAGACAATAAAAACAACTCTGCTAAATTTTGGAACATCCTCAAAGAAGTTGAAGGTCAGTCCACTGCAACACCCCTTCCAAACAAAATTGTGTCTGATGGTACCACCTATACGGACAAAGCTGATATACTAGAAAAGCTTAATGATCACTTTGCCATTGCAGGGCTTGCCTTTGACAACTCACCTATCATCAAACTTAGCCTGGCAAGAGACTACACTGTTGGCTTCACTGATAATCACAACCATAACCAACCGCATCCCACCCCCTTCAGCTTCCTCACAATTACGTTCAAGCAAGTGGAGGACCTCCTCCTTTCTCTGGATACAAAAAAGAGTGCGGGTACAGATAATATTGAACCTTACTTCCTAAAACTTGGCCATACCTATCTGAACCCGCCCCCATTACACACTTATTCAACACCTCTCTGATTCAAGGTGAGCTACCTGTCTTGTGGAAAACTGCCCACATCCTACCATTATTCAAGACTGGGGATCCGAATGATCTGAACAATTACCGGCCTATTTCTATACTCTCCGTCCTCTCTAAATTACTTGAAAAAATTGTCAACATCCAACTTAGAGAACATTTGAATTCACAAAAGTTGCTAAACCCGGCTCAGTCCGGCTTCAGAGCCAAACACAGTACAATATTGGCTCTTGCAAAAGTAACTACAGACTGGCAAATGGCCTTGGACTCTAAGAAGCATGTATTCGCCCTCTTCCTTGATCTAAGTAAGGCCTTCGATACTGTGGATCATACCATCATGCTTACTGCACTGAGTAACATCGGACTTGATAGTTCTGCCATTAAATGGTTCACCAGCTACCTAACCAATTGGTTACAACAGTCAAAGCCATAGGAGATCTGTCCCCACAAAAATCCTTGTTACGAGGAGTCCCACAAGACTCCATCCTGGGCCCTATCCTCTTTGCAATATACATCAATAATCTGGACTCGAAGCTGGGCACAGCAAATGTACACTTATTCGTAGATGATACTATACTCTATACCACAAATTCATCCTTGGATCTGGCCCATGAGTACTTACAGAAAGACTTTGTCACTCTCCAATATAACCTTCTCACTCATAAGCTCCTCCTCAACGCCAAAAGACTAAAGCAGTGGTTCTCTCACCAAAGTCTACTTACGGATGTCCACACATCACACAGATCTGAACACCCTTAGATGAACCCCTTGAAGTAGCTGATACCTTTAAATACCTAGGGTTCTGGCTGGATAACAAGCTCAACTTTCTGTGCCACTTAAATGAAATCTTGAAGAAACTAAGACAGCGATTAGGTTTATTCTATCGCATTAAACACCTACTCACGTTAGAAGCCAGAATGAGACTAGTACAAACTACATTCCTACCTATACTGGACTACGCTGACTTCCTTTACAGTCATTGCCCATCAACGAACTGGACACCCTTTACCACCAGGCTTTAAGATTTATCTTAAATCTACCCCGTAGTACACATCACTGTCATCTATACCAGATTTTGGGATGGACCTCACTCTCAACTAGAAGAAAAAGGAATGCTCTCCTCTGGTTTTTTAGAGCAGTGTTTCTCAACTGGTGGGCCGTGAGACACAAAGTAATGGGCTGTGGGTAGACCAGGACCAAGCAGATATTGCGCTGGTATGGTGCGCAACGGATACCCAGGGAGCAAAGCTGGAAGTGCTTGGAAGGAGTTGGAACAGCAAGGAGAACAAAATTAAAGTTCCGGGAACCGAACAGAAAGAAACGCAAGCAAAAAGAAGAGAGCAATGGCACTGTTCAGCAGCTTTCTCCAAAACCCTTGCTGGCAGCTAGCAGGGCACGAGAGTTTTTAAACTAAAGTTCTAGCTGCCCCGTTTCATAACCCTTCAAACTGTCTAGCTGCAACCAAGCCCTGGATGTACCAGGACAGCGAAGAACAAAAGGCGAGGTAGCTGAGCTTTTACTGCAAAACCTCCCTGGTGAACCTAAGGTTTTGCGGTAAAGCTCGGCTTCATCTTTGTCTTCGCTGTCCACATCGAAGCAATTCAACTAGACAGTTTAGAAGGGTTATGAAACGGGGCAGCTAGAACCCGGGCCCAGCACGTTACCAACCTGATCGAATTTTTCTGGCGAGACGGCTTCAGCAGAATACACGAAATCCAGGTAGGTGTCCTGAAATCCAAATCGCCAACAGATCTGCCAGTAGTGTTTAGTGTTGCTGCTGCTACCTTTTCTAATCATCAGCGCTTTCCGGGTTTGATGTTAAACTGTGGCAGGTATTTGCTCAGCTGTGCACATTTTTACTGCGTACAGTCATAATGAGCCTCCAAAGACGTGCTGTTGCCTCCTTAGAATCAGGCTGTGCATGCACTTGACCGAGATCTGACACCCAGATAAGATCTTCCTTAATTGCACAATTTAATTGCCCCGCTATAAAAATTAGTTGAATGCCAAACACAAGACTGTGCACAGTGTCCTGACTATTTGGCATGTTTTATTAGTGTCCCGGTTCCCTAGTTTAGTTTTGGGCTTTCAAACATTATAACACATTTTGTTTTACATACAATTAAGTGCCAATAGTAAATTGAAATTTCCCCACAATTTTTCTTCTTTAAATTGCAAGGCCCCCCCCCACCGGAAAAAAGAAGTCATCATGACACTTTGCAACTCAAAAACAAAACAAGCCGAGGGGGGGGGGGCAAAGAGAAATAGGTTAATTGTTTTTATTTCTTTTCACTTTTGGGTAGTTTATTAACATCAAATTGTAAGCTTTGAACTTGGTTTCACGCCTTGTCCAGCTGTTAAGTCAGTTGGCCCCATTACTGTGTAGTAAAGGCTATGGAGACATCAGTTTATTCATGGATAGCATATTTTCTTATGCTAAAGTTTGAAACTATTAGTAAGTCTAATAAAAACAGAAATGATGAATATAGGATCCAGTACAAACATCACAGTACTAACGGAAGAAAACGGTCCTTATTGCATTTTTCTGATTAATTTAACTAGGACAATTACCTTCCAGCATGGTCTCAAAATCCCTATGCTGTCCCTTAAACTTAAAAGTTGCATTTTGTGTGACGTTTGGGGGAAGAGGGTGATTGGAAAATAACTGTAGCGGGTTAAATCTTCATACCCATTGAAAACAGCGTATTATGTGACATGAACGGTTTATTTGTATTTGTTTAAGGGCATTTTAAATGCAAATAAAAACAATGAGACACTCATAAATCAAGTGCTTGGTTACCATGTGTTTCTGTGCATGTAATTACATTTTGGGGGCTAAAACAAATGACACTTTAGCGAAGAACAAATGTATTACTCTCAATGCAGTTATTTGGAAGATTTTCAGATTTTAACACATACTTGAGGATCTCTTTGATGGAATGTGAACTGGATCTCCACTAGAGACGTGGAGGCTGATGCCTGCCAGCCCAGCTTCTCCAAATATAGCTTCCAAGGCTTTTAGCAACTGCTTGAATTGCCTTGTCAAAGTTTTCACACAACTTGAGACGGGTTGGAAATCTGTATATTTTGCAGGTGTAGAATGCAGCTAACAACCATGCACAGTGTGTGCTCTCCAATGGCGAGAGGATGACAGGGATATCTGGCTCAGTTTTCCCTGTGAAAACACCCCCTCGGTGGACCAAACACAACAACACTGACCTTTCTGCAGGGGAACCAGGGATGGGCCTTTGACTGAATTAGCCATAAAGGCGTCGTGCTATGACTTTTGTTCGCTGCCAAAGCCAAGAAATATTGCGTTTAATATAAGAAGTATTGTTCACGGCTTTTCTGTGCCCCTCAAGAAATATTACAGTGCTGATTTAGTGGCTTCATTTCTTATGGCGCTGTCACAGCAGACATATATATATATATATATATATATAGCTTGATAGAGACACACTTTCAGCAGCATGTCTGGTGCAAAAAAGCCCCCACTCTATCCAGCAGCAAATTTATCAATCTTTCCATCAGACAAAACTTTTTGAAATACATCATTGTCATTCGGGGAGGTTTGATAGATTATCCGGAGGCACTCAGTCCTTTTTCTCCAAGGTCAAGTTGAAGATTCTTGTTTGCTGTTTAACTGGGGTATGTTAAAAAGTGCCGAACGATGCCTGTCTGTTAACTTTTTCTCTTGTTCCCCTGCGGAATTTAGATAGGAAGTTATCTCTTTTGAACAGACCTTTACAAACTCTGAATGGTCTCAGGCAAAGTGGGCATATAAGACCCCTCCTTTGTAAATTCCACCTTAGCAGAAAACTGTTAAGTGCCAGCAGTAATTCATTCATTGCACAGTAGCGGTCTTATGAAAGCACAAATGCCCCCCGGCCCCTTTGCATTTTGGTTATGAAGTCGCGCTCGAACGGGGTAACCTACCTGTGCCCCCGCCTATGCCATGCTCGTAGGTAGCCTGTGGTGCGCGCAGACACTCGCAAAAGACTCGCTCTTTACAACCGCACATGTCTGCTCGTTGCCATAGCTGATATGTACTAACTGTGCTACATCAGACCACCAGTCACGTCACTCAGGAAACTGACCAATAGTAGCACACATTCATAATTAAAATAATAATAAAAATAAATATATTTTACAACGACAAAATACAAATATACAATATAGATTTATACATTTTTTTTTAAAGGTGATTTATATTTAAGTTTTATATTTTTAATAATGATATATAACAGAAGTCAAGTGTTCACGCCATAGTATGAGAGTAAGCAACAGACATCGCAATACAAGTGTAAAGCTAGGCTACGAAATCGGATGATGGAATGATGTTTGAAGAGGAAGGTTAGTGATGACGGGGAAACTTCTGGAGTGTCTGGAAAAGTAGTAAAGCGAGTTGTGAGACAGTACAACCCCAGCTACATTAAATTTGGGTTCACAACAACAGCCAATCCAGAGGCAAGGGCCCAGTGTGTTGAATATGGAGAGGTGTTGTCCAAGGAAGCATTAAAGCCTTCAATGGAAAGGCATTTACAAACTAAACATCCTGGATGTGTTGAAAAACCAAAAGAATATTTTGAAAGGAAGCATGATCAGCTAAAAAGTCAACAGAAGTCCATAAGTGTGCTCATAACGCATTCTAAAAATGCCCTGAAAGCATCTTACCTTGTTGCAGCACGTATCGCCCCCTGCAAAAAATCGTATAGCATTGGGGAAGAGCTCATTTTGCCAAGTGCTGTGGAGATTTGTCATGAAATACTGGGAGAAACAGCAGCAAAAAAAATAAGTGCATTCCTCTTTCAAATGACACTGTTGCTAGAAGAATAGTGGATATGAGTGATGACATTGAAAGTCAGCTTCTGGACAGGGTAAAGAAAAGTCCGTTTATTGCAATACAGTTGGATGAATCTACCGATGTTTCTAATGCAGCTTTACTACTCGTCTTTGTGAAGTATTGTTGGGAAGGTAACCTGCACGAAGACATACTTTTCTGCGATGAGCTACCTACACGAACAACAGCGGATGAGTGTTTCCGTTGCCTTAACAGGTACATTGTGGAAAAAGGACTGGACTGGAAAAATTGCGTCGGTGTGTGCACTGATGGGGCGGCATCCATGACGGGAAAGAACTGTGGTGTGGTGAAGCAAATAAAAGAAAAAGTGCCAGAAGCTAAGTAGATACATTATTTTTTACACAGAGAGAGCTTGGCAGCCAAAAAAATGTCACCAGAACTGAATGAAGTAATGCAGATAGCAGTGAAAACTGTGAACTACATAAAAAGTAATGCACTGAATTCCAGATGTTTTGCAGCATTGTGTGAGAGCATGGAGTCTGAACATAGACAATTGCTGTTTCATTGTGAAGTCAGGTGGCTTATCAGGGGGGAAAGTGCTGAACTGGTCGTTTGAGATGAAAAAGGAGGTTCATGCATTTCTTGAAGAGAAAAATATGTCCCATGGCAGAGAATAATACAGATTCAATTTTTTTGGGCAAAGTGTCCCTACTTGTCTGACATATTTGACAATATCAACCAACTGAACCTTTCCATTCAGGGAAGAAACAGCAGCATGTTCATGGTGGCTGACAAAATTGAGGGATTTAAGAAGAAGCTCACACTTTGGAACAAAATAGTAAATGAGAAGAGATTTGAAATGTTTCCACTCCTGAGTGAGCTTTTGGAAGAGAATCCCCACATTAACATCTCCAGAGCATGGGTGTAGCCAGGCATACTCCAAGTACTCCATGGTGTGCAATTTTATTTAAAGGGGGTAGCAAATAGGCTCTGAACTGGTTCCTTTTTCCATGAAAACTAACAAAGAAAATGCTGAAACTTTCTGTAATTTTATTTATAGGAGTCGAAACTAGAAGGACTGGTCACTAATACTGTCTTTGCATCCAAGGACAATACAACTTTACAGACTCTGGGCTGGTATGTGGGTGTCTTAGGGAGCAATGCATGGCATTTGTATTTACCATGCATGGCAACAACCATTGTCATGAGATACAAAAGTTATTATTTATTGTGCCAAATGAGGCAACAAACATGATCCTGGTGTACATTTTTATATTGTCTGGCTACACGGGGTGGGGGGCGCACCCTAACAATGGGGGGAGGGGTAGCAGTGAGTCTACTTGGTGTGCAGATCTGAAATCCCTGGCTACACCCCTGCTTCAGAGTTGTATGTCAGCATTTAACTCAACTGGTGGAGAAATGTTCAAAATATTTCTCAGAAGATCCTCGGGATGGCAACCTTTGGATTCTGAACCATTCTCAGTAGATCCTGCTGCTTCAAACATTGCCCTTTCAACAGCCTTGGAAGCCCAGCTGATGGAACTATCAGCAGACAGCAGCCTAAAACTACAGTTTTCAAGACTTGAACTTGCTACATTTTGGATTTCAGTGAGCACAGAATACCCTGCACTGTCAGAGAGGGCAGTTAAGTTCCTTCTGCCATTCACCACAACTTACCTATGTGAAGCAGGATGTTCAACTGTGACTGTCACAAAGACTAAATTTTGAAATAAACTTTGCTCTACTTTAAATGCCACTCTGTCAGCCTGTCTAAAATTGCCCCAAGACTGGACAACATCATTGACCAGAAGCAAGCAGAAGTGTCTCACTAACTGCTGGTAAGTAACTATAAAAATATATATTGTATTAATGTGAGAATTAGCCAACTTATTATAGCAATTAAAATTTAGGGCAAAATAATTTAATTAAGTAATCAAATAAATTGACTAGTAAGAAAATAATAAGAAAAATAAACCTCGGTTAGGATGTTATGTTTTTATGTCTGGTGAGGGTGCGAGAATCTGATCACATGTCGGCCTCCAGTTATGGGTCAAAGTTAACTAAGTGGGCCTTGGGGTGGAAAATGTTAAGAAACGCTGTTTTAGAGCATTATCCGATAACCTCACTGCATACATCTCGAACATCTTCAAACGGGCTAAAGATTCCTCTGGCCTGAGGCGCTTCTCCTTAATCTGCTTCCAGATTCCTAGAGTGAAAACTACCCTTGGCTCAGCAGCAATCAACTTTTCACTTCCATCACTTTGGAACGCTGTGCAAGACTCATTAAAATTATCCTCACGTCCAAGCATTTTCACATTCAAAGCTCTATTAATGGATTATCTGAAGGAATCATGCAACTGTTTCAGACGACGATGACCCCTAAGGCTCGGGTGCCACTCTCAAATCCTACGCTTAAGTATCTCATCCACCCCACATTCCTAACAACAGAAACCTAGGACCTGCAAGCCTAGTTCTCTTAATCCAAGATGACCCTGCCTATTCTCTACCTTTTATCTATTCTGGCCTCCCTTTTGGCTGCCTACTCTTTCACCCCAATTTCTACCCTATTTCTTAATACCTCCTTATTTTTTATCATTTAGGTATGAGTTCTTACTCAACAGATACTATATGGGATTGTTGTCTCTTCTCATTTCAGTAAAGCTCATCATTATGTACCTTTGCATGTTAATTATGTTGACCCGTATGTATAGGCCCATATTGACCGGCACCTTCACAATTCTTTTTCTTTTTTGCACCGTGGTCCACTGTAATTGTAATCTTATGAAGTGTACTAGATATATACATAGATACATAGACAGTGTCTGCAGATAAGGGCCTATGGCCCACCCAGCCTGCCCATTTGAGCTTGTAAGTTCAGTTTATGTTTTCCAAGAAGTCTGTTGCCCCTTACCCCTGACCTCCAGAATTCCATTATGTCTATCCCATGCATTCTTAAATCCTGTGATTGTTTCAGCCCCCACCACTTCCTCTGGCAGGGTGTTCCACTTGTCCACCACCTGTTCTGTGAAGAAATTCTTCCTCATGTTTCCTCTGAATCATCCTCCTTCCAACTTCATCCCATCCCCTCTAATCCTGGAACATCTTTTTCACTTAAAAATAGTGTATTCCTGCACCCTGTTCCTCCCTGTAAGATACTTGTATGTCTCTATCATATCCCCTCTCTCCCTCCTTTCCTCCAGGGAATACATGTTCAGTTCCTTCAACCTGTCCTCATAGGACTTGTGATGCAATCCATGCACCATCTTTGTTGCCCTCCTCTGAACCTTCTCAATCCTGTCTATGTCCTTACGTAGGTAAGGTCTCCAGAACTGTACACTGTACTCCAGGTGGGGCCTCACTAGTGTCTTGTATAGTGGAATTATGACCTCCCTTTTCCTGCTGGTGATGCCCCTGCCTATGCATCCCAGCATCCTATTTGCTTTACCTGCTGCCTTGTCACACTGTTTCTCTGCCTTGAGGTCATCAGAGATGATAACCCAAGATCCCTTTCCTGCTTGGTGCATGCTATATCCTCACCCCAACTGATATATTGTGCCAGGGTTTTTATGCCCCATATGCATTATCTTGCACTTCCTTGCATTGAATTTCAACTGCCAAACCCCTGACCATTCTTCAAGTTTCTGCAGGTCCCTTCTCATTCTGTCTACACCCTCTGGTGTGTCTACTCTGTTACAGAGCTTTGTGTCATCAGCGAACAGTGAAATCCTGCCTTCTAGGTCCTGCGTAATGTCACTGATGAAGATATTGAATAGGACCGGTCCCAGCACTGATCCCTGTGGTACCCCACTGGTCACTCTTCCCTCTGTGGAGTGACAGCCATTTACCACCACCCTCTGTGTCCTGCCGCCCAACCAGTTACCTACCCACTGTACTACCTACTGTATTGTATTCATGCCCAGGACCACCTTGAAAATGAGCTTGCTCAATGGTGTTTATGCCTGGTTAAATAAAGTGATTGACTGATATATCTGTCTATGGATGTGTGTAGCCATTTTGGCATATGAGTGTGCGCGGGATATTCTATTGCTGCTGAATTTGGAGGATGTGTTTTATTCATTAGTCCTCATGACAGTGAGTGGGATGTTGCAATATGCATTATGTTTATTCTAAGATTGATTTCAGCTTATCTGTATTTATTACTATATACAACTTCTCTTGTGTAGCTATTTAGTTTTTATAGATGGGAGCTGAATGTTGGGGTATCACTCATAAAAATAATATGCATTTTTGGAGGTGTCTTTGCACTTGCGGACTTGCGGATGTGATATTGCTGCTGTTTTTTGTTTATCTGGTGACTATATCTATTAGTTTTTTTTTTCTATTTAGCATGCTTTTTGTGTCAAGTCCCACCCTTAGCTCAGCCCATACCCCAGCACAGTACTTACCAAATGGTGTTTCTCCCTGGCTTGCCCCCAAGGGTGGGGCCACCAAGTAGGTGTGTCCCCGACAGAGTTAAAGTCTCGCTTGCCCCCCAGGGCAGGGCAATGGGGCCGGCCATTCCCGATGGCATTTCAGCTTGGTTCCCAGCCGAGTGCCATGGTAAGTGATGCAGGCTCACAAGGCAAGGTGTCATTCTGCGGGCTGGCATTTTTTCAGTTTATCCCTTGGGAGGCATGACATGCAGTGACGTATGGCGCATGTGTGCCAACACCCAGTGTGCCTCCCAGCAGTGCACGTTGTAGCTGCTGCTTCCTTGGTCCTCTCACTCTTTCTAGTACACCTTGTGCACAGGTTTGTTGCCTCTACCAGTCCCTTCTTTACAATGTCCCATTTTTGATTTGTAGCCATCTCCTGCCTAATGGTTGCTACATGATTTCTCTATGTGGTTGCCATCTTTCCAAAGTCGGCCTTCCTGAAGTCTGTCACCCTGGTTTTATTGCAAGTGCCTACCATATCCTTGTCTATAGAGAACCATACTCTGTTGTGGTCGTTTCCTGGCAGGGGGTCGTCCACTCTAACATCCTACACCTGCTCTCCCTTGGATAATATCAAATCTAGGATGTTCCCCTCCCTGATCAGTTCATGTACTCTGCATGAGGAATGCATCCTGTAACCCATCCAGAATGGCCTGCTCCCTGGCACTAGTGGAGGTCATGGTGCTTCAATGTACCCCGGTAGGTTAAAATCTGCTACCACCACCGTGTTACCCCTTAGGCAGTGCTCAGTGATGCTTTTTACTAATTCCCTATCAACTTCCTCCAACTGAGATGGAGGCCGGTACACCACTCCCAATCTCGTCTTCCTTCCCTTCCCCATTTGGACATTGACCCATAAAGTTTTTTGCTGTCCCTTCCCCATCTTCTTCCCTGTTGCACACTATTTATTCCTTAGAAAGCACCCCCCCGCCTCTTTCCTATCTCTTCTATATAATTTGTACCTAGGAATGGTGAGATCCCAATCCTGGTACTGGTTTGCCCATGTTTCCGTTATGGCTACAATGTGTACTTTTCCTACAGTCATCATTGCTTGGAGTTCAGGTATTATATTTCCTAAGCTCCTAGCATTTAGAGATGCCACTCTCTCCAGCCTGTCCCTCTGCCATTTCCCCCCTCTGTTAGCCCTCTAGTCTCGCCTACCTCTGAATTCTTCTCACTGTCCCCATCACCATTTGGGGGGGAGGCTGGAAGTCTCCCATTTCTTGTTTCTTTGTCTCAGTCTAACTCCATACTTTAGATGTGCATAGAATTCTGTGTTACTACACCCACTGTACTAAGGACTGTAGGAAGTCCAAACAGTTGTTTGTTTCTTTCGACCCTGGGAAAGAGGGCATCCCTGTTTCAAAACAGTGCTTGTGCCAATTGTTGGCCAGCTGTATCACTTATTGCTGCAGAAAGTATGGCAAGGACCTTCCTGGCATTGGTCATGGTCATTCCACCAGAGGCATGGCCACTTCTACTGCCTTTTTCAGGAATGCGTCAGCTGCTGAGATCTGTGATGCTGCAACTTGGAGTACTGTCCACACCTTTACCAAGAACTACAGTCTGGACATTGCCTCCAGGCGTAGGGCCAGTTTCAGCTTAGCTGTTCTACAGGGCCTGCTTTCTTAGGCTTGTGGTTTCCTACCACCCAGACTGTATTTCCTGATGTCAGAAACTGCTTAGGACTCATTCCATAGGTGTGGCCTGCTGCAAGAGAGACCCCCAAAGTCAGGTAGTACAGTTACATAAGAACTTACTGTAACAGTAGATTTGCAACAGGCCATGCCATTCCTCCCTCCTTCCCCAAGTCTGGGAGGCTGTCCTGTGTCTGATTCTTCTCTCTGTCTTTTTTTTTTTTTTTTGCGGGAACCTTTGGTCCCTACTCAGTTCCTCTGTAGGACTCTTCTGCTTGTGGTCTCTGGCAGGACTACTCTGGAGGGCCGGGGGCTGCCCACTCTTATAGCATGTGATGACGTTAGTGCCTGATGTCAGGGCGGGCGACCCCCTGGCAGACTGCAAACTAGAAAAGTTTCTGTGTGGTCGTAGTGCCTGGTGACTAGTTCCATAGGTGTGGCCTTCTGCAAGAGATCCCCTCGTAGATCTACTGTTACAGTAAGTTCTTATGTAATTGTACTTTCCTTGTTTTTCTTCGAGCATAAACAATAATATAACATAAAACAAAATGAGAAAAATAATAGCATTAGCGATACTTGCAAAGTTCGACTGTGTTCAGCAGCAGTGGGCTGACAAGTGGTTGTTGGTGTGAGAACGAACTAAGCCATGATAAGGCCACCCATTTTATACAGGCAGCAAAAATGTGCGTTGATGTGGGGGGGCCCCAACTGGAAACATTTTCCAGGTGGTCCTGATGCAGACAGCTTACAGTTCCATGATGGGGCTTATGACGTAGACAGCCAGTTCTGAGTGCTGTATCGTTTCTTTATAATATAAAATGCATTCGAGAATGTCTCCTGCTGAAAATCAAATGCTCTAGGAGTGACCTCACTCATCCCCCTTCCCCCAGATTTCAGCTGAGAGATGGAAGCCATGAGGAAATGCTGACAGCATGTGAGTTCACACACATTCAGTTTTCAGAGACAATGTGTTACATGGAAGACTTTAAATCAAGGATCCTGTTTCTCTGAGTTAATTACAGACTTGTTTAAGTTAATTTTGTTAAGAGAGAAATCATAAAGAACATTTATGATGGAGAAGAACCTAGGTTGTTACACAGGGGGTGCAAGGTTATAAATGTCCCTGTGAAGCCTGTGTGAGGGAGAATACAGCATGAGATCAAACAAAGTGTTATTTAAAGGACATGAATTATGCTGAAGTTACAGAATGTAATACTTTTGTATAAGATATATATTTTCATATATCCTGACAGGGAGGAGCTAGGTGACCTCCTGAAAAGAGGTGGGGTAAAAGCCAGCATTTAATTTAGTCTGTTTTACTTTACAGAGACACATTTTTACCTAGACTCTGATAAGGACACATCTTTGGAGCACTTTAAGCAACTATTTAGAGACTAAGTACTGAAGTAGGAATTTGTACTGTTTAAACCTGTTTTGTTTAAGTGATTGTATGTCTTGGGATATAAGAGTTCTATATTGTTGTGTTTTACATATTCTTATCTAGTATAGTAAAATTCTTTTTAGGACTTACTTGGTCGGTCTTTGACTTTTGTTTATTTGTAAAAAAAAAAAGTACATGGTTATAGCAGACAATAGACGTAAGCTTGAATGGTGATACTAAACTGGAAAGAGAAGTGTTTTAATCTGAGGTCTTTATTAAAGTTTTAAAGGATTAATCTCTGTACTGCTGGTTAGGTGCCCGTAGGCAAAGATATCTGGCCCCCTGAAGACAGATATATCTGAGCCTGTGCATTGGGTATGCTAACAAGAAGTTAACAGTTTGAATCCCTCCAGAACTTGAGACCAAAGGTTGATCCGAACTCACAAAACAGACAAGAGGGTTACCGTGTCTGGTACACTGTTCACAAGACTGTGCTTAGAGGTTGGCACTTTGGGAGTAGAGGGCCTGACCTGCTGAGTGGGTTTGTGGCAGATTGGTTGGCAGCAGTGGGATTATTTTGGTATCACAAGCTTTATTGTTCTGTGTCAGCTGAAACCGTAAGCTCTCTTGCAAAGAAAGAAAAAAGGCAGAGTTTTATTTTAAAAAGGAAACAGAACTATATATCGCTTGGCATACAGTCCAGTTCCTACCCGTTTAAAAAAAAAATAAAAGTGCAAGTCAGAGTAGCCGTAGTCAGGGAAGAAGAAGATGGTTCCGATTACAGCAGGCACACTGTAGATTACGTGAAGCAGTTGAGCGGGGACAGGGGAGTCCCGTTCGAAGTGACAGCCAAATAGCAGAACCTCATAGAGGCCCTGATGGTATCAGATACCCAGATCAGCGAGTCACTGACCGTGACTGAAAAGGACAGCAGGGCCACTGTCAGTGAAGGGCCACAGCAGCAGGGGATGGTCACCAGTATCCTGAATCCAGAGGTACTCAAACTGCAAATTGAGTTGTGCAGGATGGAACTGGAGGCAGAGTGAGAACAGAAAGAGGCGGATCGAGAGGCAGAGCAACAACAGAGGGAGGCAGACCGTGAAGAGCGTGAGCGCCAGCGAGCTGCAGAAGAGAAGGCAGAGCGAGAACGCAGAGAGGCAGAGTGAGAATGCAGAGCTGCAGAGGAGAAGAGAGAGGAGCACCAGAGGCAACATGAACTGGAGAAGATACGACTCTGACCAGTGGCACCAGAGCAGGTAAGTGGCTTGGGATTAACTGGGACTGCAGGACTGGGTTACAAATTCAACTCCAAATTAATAGCAGAGTTTAAGGAAGAGGAGGACATGGATGCCTTTTTAAATTCTTTTGAAAAAGTTTGTATTCAGGCTAAAATTCCTAGAGAGTCCTGGAGCTTCCAGCTATCCCTGCTACTTACCGGGAAAGCTCAGGATGCATTGGGTCAAATGAACAATGAGGACAGTGATGATTACAGCAAGTTAAAAGCTGCACTGTTAAAAAAGTTTGAATTAACTGCTGAATCATACAGAGCTTAATTCCGTAAACTCAGGAGAAGCCCTGATACGAGCTATGAGGAGCTAGCCGTGAAACGACGTCAGTTTTTAAAACGTTGGTGGGAAGGAATTGAGGCAACCTCTGTTGATAAAACTGAAAATGTGATTTTATTAGAACGGTTTTATTGGGCATGCCCAGCAGAGCTAAAAACCTGGTTAGAGGACCGAGATCCAAAAGCAGTGGAAGAGGCTGCTGAACTCTCGGACCGCTATGCCAAGAGCAGACCTGCTCTGAGAGCGAATGGGGGTAGGCATGGCAGTGCAGAAATGGAAAAGCGCGCCTTCAGGGCAGCTAAAACCCTCACTGCCTCCACCGAAACTAGTTAGCCCCAGGTTTCAACGAAAGATTTATCTGAAGTAAGAAATGTATGTTAGCTGTGTAAGGAGACTGGGCAGATTGCCAGACAGTGCCCCAAAAAGGCGAGCCAAAATACACAACAGGGTGCTAGAAAAGAAGTGGGTTGTTTGTGTGTCCCTGGGAGCATGCCAGTGAACATGAGGGAACACATGCACCCAGTCATGGTGAATGGTGTACAGACACAGGGGTTAAGGGACACAGGGGCATCCCTGACATTGGTAAGGGGGGGATCTGGTACAGCCTGGTCAGCTTATACCCCATAAATATGTAACTGTACAAGGGTTTACTGGTGAAGAGAAAACACTGCCACTCGCTGGTATTCTCCTCGACTGGGGTGAAATAGGGGGAACTGTGCAACAGATGGCTGTAGCCAACACATTAGCAGTGGATGTGATCCTAGGTAACAATCTCCAGCACGGGGTGGTATGTGCAGTTACCCATAGCCAAGTGGCAAGGGAAAATAGTAGTTCCCTGAACCCCACAGAAACCAGTGTGGAAACCACTGAGATGCTGGTTCCCCAGCCTGTGTCTCCTGATATGGAGACTGATAGAGAGGGGGTAGAAATTTCCCCAGTAGCAAGTGACCACACAGCTACGGAAGGTTACTCCAAAGAGGGAGGGGTGACCCATTGTCAGAGAGTTGGGATTGACAGTGATCCTGAGGGCCCTGACGCTAGTGCTAGGGACCCTAGTTTAGCGACTGAAGGGGACCTGTCCCATGCCTTGGGACTGTGTGAGGGGTTTGCAGCTGCTCAGAGGAGTGAACCTAGTTTAGAGAAGCTGAGGGCTTGGGCAGACTCGGATGGCACACAGGGAGGTGACGGCAGACATAAGGTTTATTGGGAAAATTGACTTATGTATACTCGGGCAGTACAGACAGAGGGAGGGATGCTAGGCAGGCAGCTTGTCGTTCCCCAGGGGTATTGTGAGCAGTTGCTCAAAATTGCACATGATATTCCCTTGTCTGGGAATTGTGCGCACAACGTAGCAGTTGGCCCAGAATTTCTACTGGCCTAACTTAACCCAGCAGGTGAAGGAGTATTGCAGGTCTTGTCACCGGTGCCAGGAAATAGGGAAGGCGGGCAAGAAAACCCAAGCCACCCTGATCCCCTTGCCCATAGTGGAGAAGCCATTCCAGAGGGTGGGAATGGATACTGTGGGGCCTTTAAATACCCCCAGCTCCTCAGGGAAGAGATTCGTCCTGACTGTGGTGGATTATGCCACCCGGTACCCAGAGGCAGTCGCCCTATCCTCTCTGAGGACAGACAAAGTGGCAGATGCCTTACTTGGGATTTTCTCCCGTGTTGGGTTTCCGCAGGAGGTAATCACTGATCGAGGGGGTTCCTTCATGCCGGACCTGATGAAATGTTTATGGGAGAAGTGTGGGGTGGTGCAGAGATGCATGACACCGTATCACCCACAAGACAATGGGCTTGTGGAACGATTCAATGGTACCCTGAAGTCAATGCTCCGGGCATTTGCTGAACAGCATGGGAGGGACTGGGAGAAATACCTTCCCCACCTGTTGTTTGCATACAAGGAGGTGCCCCAAGAGTCGACAGGATTTTCCCCCAAACTCTTATATGGACACCAGGTACATGGGCCCCTAGACTTGATCGGAGGACTGGGAAGGCAAGCACGCCACCCAGGGAACTCCCATTGTGGATTATGTCCTTAGATTTAGGAAAAGGCTGAAGGAGCTTATCGGGACAGCCCAGAGCAACCTGGCAGCTGCCCAACAGAAACAAAAAGTGTGGTACGACTGCAGAGCCAGAGCTCACTCATACATGGTGGGTCAGGAAGTCATAGTCCTTATTCTGGTCTGGAAAGACAAGCTGCAGGCTGAGTGAGCAGGACCGTACAAAGTGGCTAGAAAGGTAAATGACGTGAACTACACTGTGGAGTTACCTGACAGAAGACAGACAGAAAGGATGTACCATATCAACATGATGAAGCCATATGCAAATAGGGCTGGCATGGTGTTTGCAGTGTGTAGTCATGGGGAGGGGACGGACGAAGGAGACCCCCTTCTGGATTTGCTGGAAGAAAGTAAGTGGGAGTCCTCTGTGGAGGCAGTAAAATTGTCTCCCCAGCTGGCCCCAGACCAGGTCCAGAAAGTAAGAGAGGTTTTAGCAGACTTTGCCCCCTTGTTTAGTGCCAAGCCTGGACTAACCTCCTTAGCAACACATGATGTGGAGACAGGGACACAGACGCCCATACGGTGGACAGCATATCAGGTGTCAGAGGCTGTCCAAAAGGACATTAGGAGGGAAGTGGAGGAGATGCTGGATTTAGGGGTAATCCAGAGATCCCACAGTCCCTGGGCCTCACCCGTAGTTCTTGTACCCAAGCCAGATGGCTCAACTCATTTCTGTGTGGACTGTCATAGACCGAATGCAGTCACAAAGTCCGACACCCACCCAGTGTCCTGGACGGACGAACTCCTGGACAAGTTGGGAGGAGCGACCTACCTTACGACTACTGACCTCACCAAGGGGTATTGGCAGGTAGAATTGACTGACAGACAGAGCTAGGGAGAGGTCAGCTTTCATCACTTTGATAGGCTTATTTGAGTTTAAAGTAATGCCTTTCGGAGTGAAGAACGCCCCGGCCACTTTCCAAAGGTTGGTGAACCAGGTGTTAAATGGTGCTGAGGAGTACACCATGGCGTACCTGGATGACATTGGCATCTTTAGTACCAGCTAGGAGGAACACTTATCCCACCTTATGGAAGTGCTGGGCAGGATACAGAGGGCCGGGCTCACTGTCAAAGCCGAGAAGTGCCAGGTGGCCATGGGAGAAGTGGCATAACTCAGGCATGTGGTAGGCCAGGGACGGCTCCGTCCTAACCAAATAAAGATAGAGATGATCCAGGCGTGCCCAGACCAGAAACCCAGAAGCAGGTCAAGAGCTTTCTAGGGACAGCAGGGTACTACAGGAAATTTGTACCCAATTACAGTGCCCTGGCTGTTCCCCTATCTGACTTGACAAAGAAAAAGATGCCAAAGAAGATTACCTCGGGCCCAGCCTGTGAAGAAGCCTTTACCAGACTGAAGGAGGCACTGTGCAGTGCTCCTGTTTTGACATGTCCTGACTGTAGCAAAACCTTTATAGTTCAGACGGACGTCTCAGACGTGGGTATTGGGGCAGTACTGAGCCAGACGTCCAGCCAAGGGACAGATCACCCAGTAGTGTACCTGAGCAGGAAGCTGTTTCCCAGGGAGCAAGCATACTGCACGGTGGAAAAGGAGTGTCTTGCCATAGTGTGGGCCCTAAAGAAATTACAGCCATACTTGCATGGGCAGCATTTTGTGGAGCAGACTGACCACAACCCCCTGGTTTGGCTGACGCAGATGGGGAAAAACAATGGCAGACTACTAAGGTGGAGTCTTGCTTTACAAGGGTATGATCTAAAAATTGTACATAGGGCTGGAGCGAAGAATCAGAACTCAGATGGACTGTCTAGGGTCTATGAGGAGTGAACTGATTTGGGAAGCTCATCCCATGTAGGGGATAGATCCTCCAAATTCAGTCTAGGTGGGGAGGAGTGTGATGTAGACATCCAGTTTTGAGTGCTGTATCATTTCTTTTTAAAATAAAATGTATTACTGAATGTCTCCTGCTGAAAATCAAATGCTCTAGGAGTGACCTCACTCATCCCCCCCCCCCCAAGATTTCAGCTGAGAGATGGAAGCTATGAGGAAATGCTGACAGCATGAGAAGTCACACACACTCAGTTTTTAGAGACAATGTGTTACATGGAAGACTTTAATCAAGGATCCTGTGTCTCTGAGTTAATTACAGACTTGTTAAGTTAATTTTGTTAAGAGAGAAATCATAAAGAAGGTTTATGATGTTGGAGAGGAACCTAGGTTGTTACACAGGGGCTCAACGTTGTAAATGTCCCTGTGAAGCCTGTGTGAGGGAGGATACAGCATGAGATCAAATGAAGTGTCATTTGAATTACATGAATTATGCTGAAGTTGCAGAATGTAATACTTTTGTTTAAGATATATATTTTCATGTATCCTGACAGGGAGGAGCTAGGTGAAGAAGTTTGGTAAAAGTCAGCTTTTAATTTAGTCTGTTTTACTTCACAGAGACACATTTTTACCTAGACTCTGACAAGGACACATCTTTGGAGCACTTTACGCAACTATTTAGAGACTAAGTACTGAAGTAGGAATTTGTATTGTTTAAACCTGTTTTGTTTAAGTAATTGTATGTCTTGGGATATAAGAGTTATGTATTGTTGTGTTTTACATATTCTTATCTATTATAGTAACATTCTTTTTATAACTTACTTGGTCTGTCTTTGACTTCTTTTTTTTATTTGTAAGAAAAGTACATGGTTATACCAGACAATAGACATAAGCTTGAATGGTGATACCAGACTGGAAAGAGAAGTGTTTTAATCTGAGGTCTTTATTAAAGTTTTAAAGGGTTCATCTCCGTACACCCGGTTAGGTGCCCGTAGGCAAAGATATCTGGCCCCCGAAGACAGATATATGTGAGCCTGTGCATTGGGTATGCTAACAAGAGGTTAACAGTTTTAATCCCTCCAGAACTTGAGACCAAAGGTTGATCCAAACTCACAAAACAGACAAAAGGGTTACCTTGTCTGGTACACTGTTCACAAGACTGCGCTCAGAGGTTGGCACTTTGGGAGTAGAGGGCCTGACCTGCTGAGTGGGTTTGTGACAGGGCTCAATGGAGGGAGATACACTTGAAGAAGAATGTGTTCTCTTTTCTGTCTGAACATCCAAGCTAGAACGGATGCCAGTTTTGGTACTTCTGTGCTACAAAACCTTTTACTAAATAGGTTCTAGACCCTGCCTCAAGTACTACTTGGGGTCTGCTATTTGTATGACATCACAAATACACTCTCATTACTAGAACAAAAAAATTATCGTAGTAAAGATGTTACTTCTAGAGGGTATATTTTTGAGTCATACAAGCCCTTCTGACTTCCCCTTCTAGATCCTTCATAAGAAGGGTTCTTCAGGTCAGGTCAAATGTTCAGTGTGCAGATGTTTGGGAATTTTCTTGCTAGAGCATTTTACACTCAAACATTTCAGTTTTTACAATTTTTTTAATATTCTGTTTTGTCCTTTTTTTTTGCATTTACATTTCTTAATACACAGCACAGGCTGGTTGAATGGTCACTGCTTTTTTCTGCACTTCAGTTATAAATCTGCTGTTGGGATGTTAAGGGGAGCGTGACCATACAGGAGTTTGAACTTTACAAACGTACGAAAAGTGCCAGCAAAAAAAAGGCCTTAGTGGTCTATCGAGTCTGCTCGAGTGTGCAGCTCAGTCTGCCCCACCTTCCTCTTGTCCCCAGAGCAAACTTCCCCCATCCCCTTCCTCCCTCCTGTCGCCTCTCTCATTTTTACCCTGTCCCACCCCCCCTTTAAAACTTCCCACTGTTTTCAATGAAATCACCTCCTCAAGCAGTTCATTCCACTTTGACACCACCCTTTCCGTGAAAAAATGCCTCCTCATTTCCTTTTTAAATCTACCCCCAACAAGTTTCAGACTGTGGCTCCTAGTGGTTCCCTTCCTTTTTAAATTGAAAATGTCCTTCACTCCAACCCTGTTTATACTACTTAGGTACTTGAAGGTTTCTATCATATCCCCCCTTTCCCTTCTGTCTTTGAAGGAATACAAATTGAGCTCCCTTAACCTCACATCATATGGTTTGTCTCCCATGCCCTGGATCATCTTGGTCACTGTACGCTGGACCCCCTCAAGTAGTTTGCTGTCCTCCTTCAAATACGGGCACCAGAACTGCACACAGTACACCAAGAGTGGTCTAACCAATGACCTGTACAAGCAAAATGACTTCCTCCCTCCTGGAGGTGATTCCTCTGACGTTAACATTCTAAAGTTCTGAGATGCTGCTATTTGTATAACTTACAACAAATGCATCCTCTAGAAGAAACATCATTACTTCAGTGAGTAATTTTTCTTCTTCCATACGGTTACAAAAATGCCTGATTACCCTTGTCAGTACTGTATTTGACATTGCCCGTCAGCACAAAGGCTTGATTGTCAAGCTTCTTTTTTGTTCCCTTTATAAAGTTTTTATTATCAGATACAAAAATACAAAGCACAAGTACAAAAGTACAAATATACAACTTTCTAACTGTTTTGAGGTACACAAGGAGCATTTTAAATCATAAAATCATTCAGTAAACAAAAAGTGGTATTCCTTACTTTACAGATGTCAAGCTTCTGTCTTGGAAGTTTTGGTAGCCCAAGCAGAATTTTGTTAGGCCATCAGGCTCCTTTGGGTTGCAGTAGCCCATCTGGTGCTAGAGGATATGCTATAGCCTGACTCAAAATATGCATTTTATCTTGC
This sequence comes from Neoceratodus forsteri, assembly GCA_016271365.2. Lineage (NCBI taxonomy): Eukaryota > Metazoa > Chordata > Ceratodontiformes > Ceratodontidae > Neoceratodus > Neoceratodus forsteri. Next base: position 54,544,429 of record CM028133.1, on the reverse strand, counting down.
TATAACTCATGAGTGTTGGAACCATGACAGAGTTATGAAAGTCCTGCCCCTCACAAGTGACAATAAATGGAATATTTTGAGTCAGACCATTGTTTATACAACATCAGTTTACTAGTAATAGCTTTTAAACCTGTTGTTTGTTCAAATATTGTGTTGCTTCTCTTTTATTTCAACCGCTAGCTTCAGTGCTGCGCTAAGCAGTTGTAATGTCGTCAGCATTGTGAAATTTGCTCTCTGGTTCAGTACTGTATTATGATTAAACTAATCTTCAAGATATCAACCATGGCTGGCCCGGTGGTGCTGAGGGCTAAGGCGCTGGATGCCACACCTTGCATCAACGCCGGTGACGGAGTTGAGGAATGAGCCGGGCTGTTGGGGATTGGCAGGAGGAAAGGATTGAGCATCCGGAGCAGCTCTCCTTTCCCGGGGAGAAGGGTACATGCTCTCGCCCTAACTTTGGCCTCTGGTGGAAGCCGGAGGCCTGTAAACTGTAGTAAATAGAGGGTTGGGAGTGGAAGATGTCGGAAGATGCCTTGATGTTGGGGCACGCGCCACTCTCATAGAAAATTAGAAAAACACCCCTCAGCGCTCCCGGTAGACGGAGCACCAGGTCCAGATCCCCAGTGGCCCTGCCTGACCTGGTACCAGCACCCCTACGAGAACAAGAAGGACCTCAGGGGTGCCCCTACCCCATGCCCGCCTGGGGAACACAGCCACGGCTACATGGGGGATGGACTGTACCAAGCTCCAGGTAAGAGGGTGGGGACTAGAAGGCCATAGGTGTCTCCCAAAGAGTGGGAGCGCTGCAGGCAGGGGGAGAATAAAGAGTAGGTAACAAAAAAAAAAAGAAATCAACCATGATGAAACTAACAAGATATTGTAACTTGAGGTTAGTTACAAAAATATCGCTAGTTTATCTTGCCACTTTTATCTCTACTGGTGGTGTTTAAATGAGGCTGAAAAGTGATGCTGACATGTTTTCTCTGTCTTTTTTTTCAGGCTTTGCCTGCAGGCATGGACAACAAGGCATTAACAGGGTTGCAGCCATCCTACATCTGCGACAAAGCTGTTTTAGACCTAAACAATATATACTTGACAACAACCAATAAGGACTTCAGAGCTTTCAAAAAGTAAGGTTTTGGCAAGCATGCAGGATTTCCAATGCTAAATTCATCAGCAGATGGGGGTAGCATAACTATCTTTTTCCCAATAGCTGCCATTATTTATTTTATTTATTTATTTTATTTATCGAAATGTTTCACCAGGAGGGCACATTGAGCAATAGGTTGCTCATCTCCCGGTCCTGGGGGTAGGGAAACGTGAGGATTGCATACATAGATTTGGAACAAAACATAGGAATTACAATTGTTTACATTCAAATAATAGAGAATAGACTGTACAGTGAGCAGTGAAATAGTGGAATTCTAACAGTTTTAAACCAGATAGATACAAAAGCACAAAGTTAATGTTAGAAGTCAAGCGCTAAATGACTCATAACTGTGTAGCTAGATGATTGAATGGAATTCAAGTAGATTGAAGTAGGGCAAGCTAGTGAGGGGTAGCATAGACTGTACGAGAATACTAAAGTGATTTTAGAAGTGGAGATAATGTACAAGTGCAGTGGAGATTAGCTAGTCATAATTAGGGCTAGGTGATGGAGGTGGGGGGCATAGGGTAGGCGAGAGGAATATCGGGTTTCAAGCCTTACAAGATATTAGGAACCCTGGCAGGGAGAGGGGACTACGGGGGCCTGACCCCTTCAGGCTGCTGAGTACCCTGCCTGCACTAGGCAAAGGTAGAGCACAATAGAAGGGAGGCAGGATTGTGGGCAGTGCAACAGGTAGGCTTCAGGAGGGAGGAGGAGAGGGGACAGAGTAGGCTTCTGGATACTGGGAAGCCTACGTGGGGTCGGGAGGGGGCCAGAAAGAGAGGGAGAGGGGAGGCCAAAATCCCAGAAAGGACCCCCTTCAGGATGCAGAGAAACCCTGCAAGGGGACTGAGAAAGCAGGAGAGTTGGAGGGGGAGAGTTAGGATGTGAGAGAAGGGAGCGGGAAGGACAAGTCCATGTTACAATTTGGTTAGAGAATCACAGTAAGTGTGCAAGGAAGACCAGTAGTGGGAAGTGGAGGAGAGAAAGGGAGGGAGGGAAGGAAGGGGTGTTGGTATTTAGGGGGAGGTGGAGGTGCACCAGGGTGGGACAGTGAGTGAGTACTGTTAAGTACCAGGGTGGGGCTGTGGGTGCGTACTGTCAAGGAGTGCTGGTATTTAGGGGAAGGGAGAGGAGGTGTAACAGGGTAGGGTAGTGAGATGGTACTGTTTAGGGGAGGTCATAGCAGGAGCAGCAAGGTAGTTGTTGAGGGCAGTGCTGATGGAGTAGTAGGAGCATGAGTGACAAATTTGAGGGGGAGTGAATTCCAGATTTTAGGGAGGCGGTGAGAGTAACTGGATTGGCCGATGAGGATGGATCTGCAGGGGACAGCCAGAGTACGGGAGTCTATAGAGCTAAGGGAGTGGGGGGGGTGTGTTATAAATGAGGAGAGGTAGGAAGGGAGTTCTCCCAACCAGTGCTTGAGGTGAATTAGCGCAGTGGAGAGTCTATTTGTAAGAGGGGGAAGGATGAGGCATGATAAAGATTGGTGGGTGTGAGAGGGAGCATCAAGAGCAAAGTGGCAGAAGAAATTGAAGAGGGTATCCAATCTGGCCAGGGAGGACTTGGGAGCAGCACCGTAGACAACATCACGGTAGTCAAAAATTGGGAGGATCATCTTTTGAATAAGTTCACGCCTAGCCGTAAGGAGGGATGCAACTACGGTTCCTGAATAGGGCACTGAGCTTGGCGTGCAGTTTTTTCTGGATGGTGTCAATATGTCCTGAGAAGTTTAGGTGTTGGTCCAGCCAAACACCTAGGTACCTGAAGGAGGATGTGTCCTCAAGTAAAAGTCCCATTGAGGGTGCGGAAAGTGGGCAGAGAGGGAAGCCTAGAGAGTCTCTGCCTTGTGCCAAAGGTCATGGAGACAGTCTTCTTGGCATTGAGGAAAAGTTGATGGTTAGCAAACCAGAGCTGAACCTTGTTGAAGTCTTGCTGCAAGCTGGTTGTAACCTCAGCTGGACATGAGCCACTAGCATATTGGACCATATCATTGGCTTACATGTGTATGGCGGTGGAGGGGGAGCAAACAGAGGGAAGGTCATTTAGGAATATGGAGAACAGAAAGGGCCCTAGCACAGAGCCCTGGGGAACAGCAGTGCTAATCGGGAGGGGAAGGGAAATGCTGTCCGAGATCCTAAGTGATTGAGTTCAGCCTGTAAGGTAGGCCTTGAATCAGCTAGTGGCAGAGGGAGACAGGCCAGCTGCCTGGAGGTAGTCAAGGAGAAGGGAGTGGGAGACAGTGTCGAAGGCCTTGGCAAGATCGACAAAAATGGCTGAGGTGATCTTCCCATTGTCCATCCCAGCTAGGACGGAGTCAGTAAGCCGTAGGAGGGAGGTGGTGGTGGAGTGTTTTTTCCTGAAACCAGATTAGAAAGGAGTGAAGAAGGAGGTGTCAGATAGAAATTTGGTAAGCTGGGAGAGGACAATTTGTACTTGTAGTTTAGCTAGGGTGGGGAGGAGAGGGGGCGGTAGTTACCAGGGAATGAGGGGTCACCCCTTTAGGAAGAGGGAGGAACACTCCATGTTTCCAATTAGAGGGCACTGTGGCGGTTGAGAAAGAGAGATTTAGAATTAAAGAGAGGGGATAAGCAATGGCCGGGGCTGAAAGAGAGAGAGGAGTTTAGGGTAGAGGCCATCAAGGGAGGCACCTTTAAAGGGGTTGATGGTGAGGAGGGCTCTTAGAACATCAGTTGGAGTTACTGTAGCGAAGGAGAAGGGGGGTAGGAGGATGATGGGAGAGTCACTCCGTTATGGGGTGTAGAGGAGGGTATCGGTTGGAGTTACTGTAGCGAAGGAGAAGGGGAGAAGGAGGATGGCGTCAGAGTCACTCCGTTATGGGGTGTAGAGGAGGGGGGTTAGGAAGGGAGGGACTTCAGTAGCTCAGTGGCACAGGAGGTATAATAGTGAAATTCCACAGCTACGACATCTGGTCGGCCACTAGGAGCCATTTATTTTGAGCACTGGGGTGGTGGTGGGATGGGGGTAAAGAGGGCATGCCACCTTCCAGAACTTGCAAGGAGAGTTTATATTTGTGATGAAGGTTGTTTTCAAGTATTCGGATTTGGCTAGCCTTGTAGCCCTGGTACAAGCGTTTCGGAGCAAGTGGTAATTAGGTCGCTAGGAAGCGGAGTAGTTTTATGACGCTTCCAGGCTCGGTCTGTAGCTCTGAGGCCGGCCAAAAGTTCAGGGGTAATCCATGGTAGGTGGTTACCCCGACTCTGGTTTGTTTGAGCGGGGCAAAGGTATTCCAATTCACAAGAAAGATTTCTTTAAAGTAGGCAAGGGCTTTATCAACTGTGGGGGTGAAAGTTAGGGGGGACCAGTCAGAAAGGGCAAGGTTGCTTAGGAGATGTTCAAGATCAAGGGATTTGAAAGAGAGTATTTGCAAGATTTTGTGTGGTGATTTAGGTCTATGGACTTTCCTGAGTATGAATATTGGGTTATGATCACTAAGGGCATCAGGGAGAAGGCCAGAGGAGATGATTCAGTGGGGTGAGAAGTAAGAGCCCAGTTGAGTAGGGAGTGTTGTTGCGTCTTGAGGTTGGGTCGAGTGGGTTCCGAGATCAGTTAGGAGAGGTTTAAGGCTCCAATTTCATTTCTTGTTTTGGTAGTTTTTGGTGACAACCAATTTAAATTGAAGTCACCTAGGATGAAAAGTTCTCCAAAGCGAGAAGGGGCGGTGATAGAGGTTAGGAGGTCTAGGGTGACTGAAGGCTGGATGCTTGGGCGGCAGTAAATACCGGCTATGAAGATAGGGAAAGTGAAGGGAAGGGTCACATGAATAGCTATAGTGTCATGGGTCTCTGGGCTTGAGGATATGTAGATGGTGGAATATTGGATGGAGGTAATAACGTATATGGCCATGCCACCACCCCTGCCAGAGCGGTCTTGCCTTAGAAGAGAGTAGCCAGGAATGGAGACTGAGTGATCAGGGATTGTGCTCTTTAGCCAAGTCTTTGTGATGATTGGAATGTCTGGATTTAAGGTACTTGCCATGGTTTGAAGGCGGTCTACTGTTTGCAGCAAGCTTCGTATGTTTAGATGTATTATCTTGAAGCCCTTTGGGAGAGCTGAGGGAGGGGAGGAGGGGGTGACAGTAGCAGGGAACCACCAGAAGAGCAGTGGCAGTCAGACCAGGGTTGGGGTGGATGTCCCCAGCAGAGAGCAAGAAAAGAGCAAGGATGAGGAAGTGGAGTTTAGGGGATTTGGAGGGAGCTGGCGAGGAAGTCAGAGGTTTGGAGGATAAGGGAGTGGAAGCAGAAGATGGAGGACCGCAATGAAAGTAGACACTGATAACAAAGCCGTATGAGGAATGATAGAGTGAGACCATAATTCAAAGAGGGGTGAGGGAGTAACAGCAGGTATGCAAGTAGGGGATTGGAGGTAGTAGCTGGGGGGGTGGTAAAGGTATTTGGTCTTCGCGAGCAGTGAGCAAGTGGAGGTGGTATGGAGAGGGATAAGAGTAGAAGGGAGAGAGAGGAGAGGAGAGTAGGAGCTGCATTGTTCAGGAAGGCAGGGAAAAATTGAGAGAACTATTAGAATAGGAGAAAGAGATTGCTAGGGTGAAATTAACTAGTGGCAGTTCACATGTCGTTTGGACCAGAATCGTGGGTCAGAAAGGCAGGAATAAATTGAGAGAAGTGGGGGTAGTTTTGGAGGGGACAAGGGTGGAAGAGGGCAGATTAAGTTTATGTGGCAGGCAGCCACAGAACTTGAATGGTACAGGGGAAAATCTGTAGGTTAAGGCAGGTTAAGGTTATGGCGGCAACGACAGAGTTTGATGAATACAGGGGGAGAAATTGTGAAATTGACTTCAAGGGAGGATTTTTTGCTGGAATTCTATTGGACTAGCTGCACAGTAAGGAGGAGTCAGAGTTGCAGCTAGAGGATTTAAACAGTGCCAGGGTGGGGCAGGGTTGGTGGGTGCAAAATTTAATCAGAAAAGCAGCTAACTGTAGCTGAAAACAAGGCTAGAAACTAATTTGAGAGAACAGTCCTTTTCGGTTTGTGCTAGGTGCCAGTCATGAGGAGAGCTCCCCAAAAGCAGGCAGTCACCGAGCTGTTACTAGTGAGCGCCAAAAAATTGAAAAGTCTCTGGCGCTCGCTTAGAGGGTCTGTACCTGATGGAATTCCTGGCGGCAGGGCAAGGCGAGCGGCTCCAGTAGTGGAAGCCACACCACAGGGGAGCACACACCTGGTCAGGGGCTCTATTCTGTTGGGGAGAAGAGAGAGAGGCAAAGGATGGCTTAAGATTAGGAACTGGAGTTGGGAGCTAGGTAGACACAGCAGTTTAGCAGCAGGAGACCGGAGGCATCAGGGAGGTTAGTTTAATCCCGGGGGCAGGGATTACTCTAAAGAATGAGAGACAAAGGAGTAGCACCGAGCTCAGAGGAGGATAGCAACAGAAGGAGAGAGGGTAAAGCAAACTGAGGCAGAGTTAGATAGGGTCACACAAAAAAGAAACAAAAACGAGAGGCAGAACAGGACAATGAAATTAACTGAGACAGAAAAAATAAAATAAATAACAGTTTACTCTGCAGCTGCAGTTACAACACAGGTTAAGCTCTTGAATTAAACAGTTAGGGCAATTTCTAGCTAGCCAGACAAAAAAGAGAAATTTACAATAAGCAGCTGGTTAGCATTTAAGTTAAGGCAGCTATATTTTAAACATTTCTAGCAACCAGCAGTAGAGCGCACATTTCCTCCCTTTCAAATTTAGTCAGAAAAGCCCCTAACTGTAGCCAAAAACAAGTCTAGAAACTAATTCGAGAGAACAGTCCTTTTCAGCTTTGTGCTAGGTGCCAATCAGGAGAGCTCCCCGAAAGCGGCCAATCACCAAGCTGTTGCTAGTGAGCGCCAAAAAATTGGCGCTCGCTTAAAGGGTCCATACCTGATGTTATTCCTGGTGGCAGCGGAGGGTGAGTCGGGCAGCTCCAGTAGTGGAAGCCGCACCACAGGGGGAGCACACCCGGTCAGGGGCTCTGTTCTGTGGAGAGAAATGTGTTTATTTCCCAGACGCATATATTTTAAACATTGCCCTGCCTGGGTAGTACAGTGTGTGTGTTTATTATTATGCGCACTTGTGTAATACACACATGCCATAATAGTAGTGTAAATTTGTGAGTGTGTGTACAGAAGTGTGTGTATGAAAGTATGTGCCTTGGTATTATTTATCACTCAGTGTGTGTGACAATCTTTCAGTGTGTTATCATATGAGTGTGTGTATATGTGCCTGTGTGTGTGTGTGTGTGTACGCGTGCCTAATATGTGTTAATAAAAACAGAGAAAATTACAGCAGATAAAGGCTTACTTGCCCATCCAGCTTGTTCGAGCCTGTCTAATTTTGTGACTGTGCCCATGTCAGTCCTCCTTGTCTCCCCCACCCCTTCCACCAGTCTGCCCGTTGCACACTATTCCCATGTGCTTGTCCCATCCCCTTTTGAATACTCCCACTGTTTCAGCCCCATGACCACCCATGGAACTTTGTTCCAGTCCGTCACCACTCTGTAAAAAAAAAAAAAAGTGCTTCCATGCGGAGAGCAGCACCTACTCTACACGTATAATATGGGCATGCCCTAAGATTAAACAGTTGATAGCAGAAGCAGAATAAGCAATGTCAGAAGTTGCACACCAGCAAATTGTCCTCATGGAAGAGTTTTACCTTTTAGTTCTTTCCCCTGCTGGGTACTGGGGTAAACATATAAAATATTAACTGGGAATCCTGATTGATGCATACAGAAAATGTATCATAAGATGGTGGCTTACACCACAGGTAACGACTGTTGGGGCCTCGAGCTACATGGTCAACCAGATCTATAAAATGGTACAATTACATTCCCCCGAATGACAGGTAAGTAAATAGTAAGACACGACCCCATACGTAACTTTTTAAAAACGAACACATTAGAAGTTTTAAAAGACATAAAAAATAAAATATTGTAAAAAAAATGTAAAATAATCCCTCTGCAGAGGGTTTCCACCTGTCAGTCATCTGTCTTTCTGCATATACAGTAGTACATGGTGTGTCTGTTTGCAACAGAATACAAGAGTTCAAAATTCTCCGGTATTCCTGTAGTAGAAAGCCCCCCCACCACCACCACACACACATTTTATTTTATTTTTATTTAGTTTTTGTTTACCGGGTAAGTACACTAGCCAACAAGTGACTATTTTCAGGCATGACCTGGGAGAGTACAAGACAAAAAACATACTGAGGGTGGTAACATAAACAGTACAATTGTAAAGACAGAGGAGCAAAGCTATGAGGCTAGGATAACAATGCGGACACTAGTCAAGCAGGCAAAAGGCAAAAGCGGGTACTGGTGCAGGGACAGAGCTATTCATTGGTCCCAGGCAGACGTAGTATAAAGAAGCGGGGATGGAGGGGGGACAGAGTGGAGGAGGAGGCCTGAGGATCCGAAATGAGTAAGCTAGGACCACGCCGAGAATACTACTATTAGCAGCTCAGTGCACAGAAATGGCTTAGGTGGCTCAAAGTACTACCATGCGGCCGGGCTCATGGTACTGCTACCTGGGCATGAAACACGGCAGGCAGCCCCTGAAAGCAGGCATCCCGGGGAGCGTAGGGCGAGGTCCATCACTGTTTGTCGTTCACAGACGGGTCCAGTTGGGTACGGTGGTACCTCGGTAGCACTGAGGAAAAGGGAGGAGGGATATCCGAAGCCCAAAATGGATAGGGGGAAACTATACGGCAACTACGGCTTACGGCGGCACAGGTTACCTTAGAGTGACCCAGGGCACCTGGATTGCTTATTGGTACGTTTGCGGCTGGTGACCACTGCAGTCAGGAGTGCCGAGTAGGGGCAACTCAGGTGACTACTAGGTAGGTGAAGCTCGAGATGGGCCCCTGAGACTATCCTGGTTAGTCCATGTCTGGGCTATATCAGTAATTTTACGGCTTTCGCGGTTGGAAGTAGGGACAAGCAGCCGGTCTCGTGTTTCCGTTGCCGGGCATGGGAGTGGCGTGCTGTCAGGGCTATGCGGGCAAAGACTTATGGCATTTCGTCTGAGAACGGCAAATTTACGGCTTTCGCAGCTGGAAGCAGAGACAAGCAGCCGGCCTCATGGTCCCGATGACGGGCACGGAAGCGGCATGCTGTCAGGACTTAGCAGGTTTATAGGCAAATCTTACGGCTTTAGCGGCTAAAAGTAGGGATAAGTAGCCGAGCATATGGTTCCGTTCCCAGGCTTGAGAGTGGCGAGTTGTCGAGGTTCAGAGGGGTTTTATGGCAGTCTTATGGCTTTGGCGGCCGAAGTAGGGATAAGTAACCGGGCTTATGGTTCCGTTGCTGGGCATGAGAGCTGCGCGATGTCTGGGTTCAGAGGGGTTTGCGGCAATCTAACGGCTTGGGCGGCTGAAGGTAGGGACAAGTAGCCGGGCTTGTGGATCCGTTGCTGGGCATGAGAGCTGCATGCAGTCAGGGTTTTGAGGGATTATTGGAAAACTTACGGTTTTAGCGGGTGTAAATAGGGAAAAGAAGTCTGGCTCATGGATCTGTAGCCGGGCATGAGCATGGCGAGCAGTCCCGGTCAAACCCGGGGGAGTATTTCGCTGGGAGGGCAGGAGAGAGGCGAAGACCCTGGTTGTACCAGTACCCAATTATCATATTCTGTCCGGCTGTAGAATACAGTGAGGTCAAATACAAGTTAAAAACAATGTTAAGACAACAATGTGTAGAGCAAAAGGCATAGTTCAGACATTATACAGCATGAATAAAGGCATAGCAGAAAGGGCTTATTTCATATGAGACGGTACTGGACAGATCAATAATACAGCTTGTATAGAGCAGTAGGCTACAAACCGAGCAGTTATGGTTAGGGGAACACAGGGAAATATAAGAGATCAGCAGATATAAAAGGTATGAAAACAGGCAGGGGAGAAAGCATAAGGAAGAGGGTGAGGCAGGGGCCGATAAGGCAGGGAATGGGAGATAGTAGGACAGGCTTTCGTGGTACTCGTCAGGTAGGTTCAAACAGGCACATTGGTCAGAGGGAGCTAGGCAGTTGCGTAGCCCTCGCTTGAAAGAGGTAATGCAACGAGGTATGCCTAAGATCCTGTGGCAGCATGTTCCACATCTGGGGGGCAGCATGCCCGAACGCACCAGTCCCTTTAGAGGTGCGACAACGGGGAACTCTCAAAATAGATTTGTCAGATGATCTCAATTCACAAATAGAGGAAGCGGGATGAAGTAGCTCAGCAAGTGATGCAGGCTTGTCTAATCTGATAATAGAGTCACATAGACAGCCAAGATAGTATCGCCTGGCGGCAGTGGGGTAGCTCAGCAAGTGATGCAGGCTTGTCTAATCTGATAATAGAGTCACATAGACAGCCAAGATAGTATCGCCTGGCGGCAGTGGGGGAGAGCCAGCCGAGGTCACTATACAGTTGACAATGATGTTTGAGCCGCGGGGCCTTGGAAGCATATCGGCATACGTTGTTGTAGGTGACATCCCATTTTTGTAAGGCTGTTTTATGGGCAATAGTCAGGATGGGAGCTCAGTAGATAAGGGTTGGTAAAAGGATCCCTCTGGCGATGGCCAGCTTGGCTGAAGGTGTAAGCATATAGCTGGTTCTGTAGGCAGCCCCCAGCTTACAGTTCACAGCTTTACAGGTTGCTTGAATGTGTAGGTTGCACACGGAATACATGAATTCAAAATTCAGCTGAATTCCACATACAGGTCTCGGGTGGAGCCAATACCTCAGTTTACTCTGTTAAAGGGTAAGGAACAGGGAGTTTGCTGGCAAGAATAGGAGGGGGATTTCTCATGGTAATTAAAGAAACACCAGAAATGGAAACTCTAAATAGTGCTCAATTTTTTTTTTAAATGCATTTGTTTGTAAGGAGGGGCTCATGTATGGTAAGAATATTCAGTTATTTTCTTATTGTGTTCAATTTAAGAAAGTTTTATTTCTAACCCCAGAAATCCATCAGTATAGCTTTACAAATGACAGCAGCAATCAGTTTGCAGGATTCAGTTGCCTCCTAGACAGAAATCCATGGCTCAGGCCACTTCAGGCACCTCATCTGCCCTGGTTTCTGTGGTTATGGGCACCTTTTTCACCGGGGCATTCCAGGATTTGTGCCACTCCCTGCCCACCCTTGGGGAGGGCCCTTCTTGAGTGACAGATCCTCCTGGGACAAATCTAAAATGTCCTGCCACAGGTCATGGGACCAGGAGGGGGGCCTGCTCCTCCCATTCCTGTGGTTCTGCTGATTCAACAGCTGTTGAGCCATCAGCTTTGGCCAACCCTTCTCTTCACGTCCAGGCCACTGGCCCCACGGAATCCTCATCAGAATTGTTGACTGAGACGCTTGTCGACCACCCAGTCAAAATTTATCTTGACCTGATTGACCCATTGTTGCTGGATAAGGGGAAGACTCCCTCTCCAGGACTTCGGTCCTTCCAACCCTCTCTCTCAGGGATGGTCAGGCCAGCCTGCTGAACTGGCTTACTCCCCTTGGGAGCTCGAGCTTTCGGGGATTTCTAGTCGTCCTTCGCCTTCCCCTGCTTCTACTCCCTGACGACCAGCGTGTCATTGGTTGCGGTCCTAATTGAGGTCCTGAAGCTCTCAATTGTGGTAGAGAGACTTTGATGCTCCCATCGATCCCGTTCTCAACTCTTGGCTAAGAGGCGTCATCATTACTCTTCATCTTCAGATGAGAATCTCCTCCGGTGTAAGATTCAGTGCTGATATGAAGAGTTCCTCTGGCAGCAGTGGTTGTGCGGCATAGGCCGTATACCTCAACCCACTCCGGTGCTCCAGTGGCTGCCGGAGCCTTGGCCTGAGACAGTTCCCCTGCTCAGGCCGACTCCTGCCTCTCTGCCCATTCGGGTGGAACCTCCTCCTCTGCAGCCTAAGGATGGAGCTCCCCCGGAGACTGGGCTTCCAGGTCGCCTCTCTGTGAAGGTCACACGGACCGATGAACCTCGCATTGTCAGTGGGGACACGGGTGCTCAGCTGGTGTTCAAGGAGTCCTCTTATTCATAGGACTCCTCTATGCAGTCCCACTACACCCTGGGATTCAACCAGGAGTCTGGAGAAGATCTCTCCATGGAGCAGGGACCCACCTCCTTCGGGCACTGCTCCGTTTGATTTCTGAATCAACTGGGATCTCACTGGAACCTGTCCAGAAGTGGGCTACGTACCCATTACTGGAGATGTTCGACAGGGATGATGATCACCAGTGACCTGAAGCACTCCACGCAGTGCAGGAAAGCAGCAGCAAAGGCAGACAAGATGCTGGGATGCATATCTAGGGGGATCAGTAGTAGGAGAGAGGAGGTTATACTGTCCTTTTACAGGTCACTGGTAAGGCCACTTCTGGAGTATGGAGTTCAGTACTGGTGCCCACACCTCATAAAGGACATTAACCTGCTGAAGAAGGTCCAGAGGAGGGCTACAAAGATGATAGCTGATCAGCAGGATAAGGCATACAAGGAGAGGTTGAGGGCACTGAACATGTACTCCCTGGAAGACAGGAGAGGGAGAGGGGACATGATTGGGATCTTCAAGTACTTGAAAGGGTTAAATAAGGTTGATAAGGAGAGTCTCTTTAAGCTGAGTGGAAACCATAACATGAGGGGCACAGTCTTAAGCTGGAGGGTGAGAGGTTTAGGAGGTAGGTCAGGAAGCACTTTTTCACAGAGAGGGTGGTGGACACTTGGAATTCGCTGCCAGAAGAGGAAATCTCCTTGAAGACAGTGGGCAGCTTTAAGAAAGGCTGGAACAGGTTTAAGGGGAGGGTAGGGATCATGGGCAGGGAGGATGGGAGGAGTAGGGAGAGGGGCCAGGAACAGTAGCTCAAGCTGTGGACCCTGCAACACAAGCAGACTTGATAGACCAAATGGCCTTCTTCTACTGGCTTCTTCGTATGTTCGTATGTAGGGATAACTCCCCTGGGGTCACCTTCCCTGTTGCGGAGGCCATCCTTAGCCTCACTTTGGAGCTGCGGCAGCATCCGACCTCCAGCCTTGCACTGTTGGCCCGTGTGGTCCACAAGTACCTGGTGCCTACTGGATCTTTGTTGGGGTTCTGTGGTTCTGCTCCCTGGACCTGCAAGACGCCGTCTTTCACATCCCCGTCCATCCCATCAGCCACTCCTGTGGTTCCGCTTGGAGGGGATCCTGTACAAGTTCCAGGCCATACCATTCAGCCTCTTTTCAGTCCCCTGGGTTTCCACCAAATGTATAGCAGTGGTGGCAACCTTTCTGCAGTGCCAGGGTGTCCGAGTCTACCCATACCTGGATGACTGGCTGATCACTGGTTCCTCCACTGTGGAGGTGGAGTGGTCCAGAGATCTGGCCCTTCAGATCCAGTCAGCCCTGGGCCTCCTACTCAGCGAGGATAGGTCAGAACTCAGTACCTCGCAGGTTATCCAGTTCATCGGGGTGGAGCTCAACTCCCTTGAAGCCAAGGCCCATCTTCCGGCAGATAGGGCGGAGGATCTTACCTCCTTTGCCTGATCATTTCGGGTTGGGCAATTGCACCCTGCCTGAGACTTTCTGTGCCTGCTGGGGTTCATAGCAGCTTGCACCAGTGTTGTCTGGTGGGCCTGCTGGAGCATGCACTCCCCTGCAGTTGGAGCTGGCACAGCAATGGTCCAGCGCCTTGGTCACCTCAACCAGCCAGTCATGGTGACACAGCTGATGTGGGATGCCATCCAGTGGTGACTGGTCCCAACACATCTCCAGGAAGGGGTGCTGTTTGTCCACCCAGAGGCAATGGTCACTCTCATGACCGGCACCTCTCTGGTGGGATGGGGAGCCCACCTGGGGGACAACAAGGTTCACGTTCTCTGGACCCCCAAGGAGTCCCGATATCACATCAACCTGTTTGAGCTCTGTGCAGTGCGTCTAGCACTTGCTTCCAGCACTGATGACCTCCACTCCCTATGTTCGGGGCTAGGTCATCCAGGTCTAGATGGACAACAAAACGACCATGTACTACCTCAACAAACGGGGTGGGATGCATTCCCTCCCATTGTACTGGGAAGCTTTTCACATCTGGACCCTCGTTTGCAGCCTGGGTGCTGACATTTTGGTGATTCATGTGGCCGGCATGTTCAACCAGCTTGCAGTCACTCTCAGCCAATGGGGTGAGGAATCCCACAAGTGGTCCCTTCACCAAGGGGTAGTCAGTTACCTGTTCTCCCTTTGGGGCACTCCCAAAGTCAACCTATTTGCCTCTTGGGAGAATGCGAAGCTGAGGCTGATCTTATCTGTGTCAGTCTTCACCATTCATCACAGATGGGTACTGGCCGGAGATCAGGACCCCGCGGGTGCCTTTTTTTTTTTTTTTTTAAAGGATAGAAGCCGGGCCGACGCAGCCTCGGCGCCGCCCTCGAGGCTGACGTGACTACGTGGCGCTCGAGGATTAGCTGTTAGGCTGTGTCAACTCCGCCTGCCTACCAATTCTTCGTCTCCCACCATCAAGGTCGCCTCGTGGGAAGCCAACTGAAGAAATTTGATAGATTTAGGCCTTAGCCTTTCGCATTGTGCGTTCGACAGTCCGTCGGTCTCCTGCTAGTTCTGGGTTCTGCCTCCACTCGACGTCGCCGGTAAGATCTTTCCATTTATTTTAAAGTATAGCGACGTCGAGTCTATTTTTTGTTTTTTCGTAGGTCATGTCGTGGTCGGAGGCGAGAAACCTTCTAAACCAGAAGCGGCCACCTACATCGGTGCCAGTAAGCCGCAGTACTCCGTTACCGACCAACATGACCCGGTGTCTCGCGTGTCTTGCCCGCTTCATGACATGGATTCATGTGATGCTTGCTTCTCCATGGGCTTCGTCCTAGAACACGTAGCGTTTAAAGTAGAAGCGAGCTCCATCCGACTTTTCGAGAGTAGGGTTAGCACTTTCGTTGGATAAGCAGCGTCTCTCTGCCTTTCCTCCGGGTCCCCTCCTAGTTCTATCTGGACCCGAGGAGGAGGGGACCTCGGCTTCTTATAGCCTAACCTTGGCGGCTCTCCTTCAAGCTTAGAGCCCGTCCCTGCTTCCTCCTGGCGGCGGCGGGGCGCGCCTATAACAACTTCGCCCCTTGAGTGAAGGCTCCCCGGTGTCGCTCCAGCGGTCCGGAAGGCCTGGAGTCAGCGCCATCCTTGGCGCCGTTGGTAGACGCCCGGCGACCCTGGTTGTGTGGCCTTTCGCCCATGTCTCGCCTTGGCGCCGAGGGTTGAAAACACGGTGCCGTGGGGCCTTCCGGAGTCGTCTGTCAGCACTTTGGTGCTCGGAGGGTGCCGCTCGCGGTGCCGTGTTTAAGCGCGAGTCGCTTCCGAGCAAATCAGCGCCGCGGTCCTCGGTGCCGACCGGCGGCGGCGGGCCTGGCGTGTGTCGTCGGCACCGAGGCTGTTGCTGGGGCTGCCGTCGGTGCCATCTCTGTTCTTGGTACCGCCCCCGGTGCCAGTGGACTTGATAGCGCCACGGCTGGCCCTGGCTCAGGACCTTTGGCCCGAGCTGCCCTGCCGCCTTCTGTCAGCCCCGCTTGCGGGGCTGTGGAGGGCATGGGTGCCGC
This sequence comes from Neoceratodus forsteri, assembly GCA_016271365.2. Taxonomy (NCBI): domain Eukaryota; kingdom Metazoa; phylum Chordata; order Ceratodontiformes; family Ceratodontidae; genus Neoceratodus; species Neoceratodus forsteri. Next base: position 54,528,745 of record CM028133.1, on the reverse strand, counting down.
CTCGGCCACTGCTTGTGCTACTGGGCTTCTTGGTAAGGTCGCCTTTCCTCGCCCTCTTACCGTTTGGCTTAGGGCCTCAGACGCTACCTCTTCGGAGTCAGGCTCGGAGTCGGACGGGCAGTCACACCCTTCAGGGTTGTCTGCAGAGAAGGGCGAGCCGGTGAACTCTTGACGGCGAGTCACAGCCAGCCCCTTCTGAGGGCGTCAGGTTCTCCCCAAGGTTGGGGTCAGTGGTACTGGCCCAGCAGGCTATAGTGCGTGCCACCATTGCCATGCAACCTGGCCTTAGAGGGTTCCTTGACCCTCGGCGGTGGTACCCCTCCCTTGTGTGTCTCGATGCGCCCAACTTTGGGGCCCATCGGAAGTCTCGGGAGGGAGGTGCTGCTCCTGGGTCTCCCCTTCGGGGGCAGCCCAGAGCTGCCAGCTACCTAGGTTGGCCCTCTCGAGGACCAGGACCCTCTCAGACTCTGAGGGGTCGAGGGGTGTGAGGTCGGCGCGTCGGCCTTTCTCTGGGGTCCACCCCGGCCCTGGTCGAAGCCGAAGTGCGGACTTCCACCTTTCCTTGAGGGGGTCCCATTCTTTGGAGGCAGGGGACCATCCTTCTGGATCTATACGGCCCCGGTCGCCTCACTGGGGGGATTCTTCTGGGCGCAGCCTAGGCAGTACCAACGTGGTTGTACAGCTGTCGGCTGCGGAGTCTTCGGGGACACCCTCCTCAGGTGTCCATGATCCGCTCCTTAGCCCTGGCAGAGGTCAGCCGACTTCTTCTCTCGGCTCTGCACCTATCCCTCTGCCGCATTCTCCAGTGCTCCCAGGCATTCTTGGTCCTAGCGGCCCTCTCACCTGGGAGCAGTTCAGAGCAGTGGCTGCTCGGTTCCCTGCCTACATTAGGGCCATGGACAGCCAGGTTTTTCAACCTCCCCCCAAGCAACCACCCTCGGAATGCATGGTGACCTCCAGCTCCTCATCCCCCTCTTCTGGGGGAGAGGAACCATCTGTCCATATCTCTCCTGACACTGATCTCTCCGAGTATCAGCGCTTCCTCGTGAGGATGATGGAGGACCTTCACCTTTCTCCCTGTCGGTCTGCAATCCTGAGGCATGCGGCACGCCTTTCTAGGCGATTTGGTGCGGCCACCCTTGTGGTGCCGCCCTGGCCTGCTCCCTTTCGGGAGGCGTCCATGCGTTTCTGGCAGAGGCCCTTCTCCGGTGTCCCTGCCCCTAGGGACCTCAGCCAGAGGTATTGCGCTCCCCCGGAGTCTCCAGGTTCTATGCCTCATCCGCAGTCCGGATTGGCGCACCTGGACACCCCGATGGGCCGCGCCCTCCACCGTGACCGGCCCCAGATCAGGACTCTTTGGATTTTGATTTCTGAGGAGGAGGACTTTCTACTCGGCATGATTGCTTCGCCATCTCTGCTCATCAGGCCCACTGCTGCAGCCTACAACAGGTTCTTGTGGTGCGCTAGGTCAGATCCTAGCTGCTTTTGCCTGACTAGGGCAAACCAGGCAAGCCATCGCACTCTCTGCGTGGCCTAGAGCTAGCAAGGCACCAAGCAAGGGCATCTTCACGATGCCAGTGGAGGGTAGCTTACCAGGGTCGTAGGGACAGCGATCTGCACCAGGAGATCGGCGTGGCCGCCTTTCCGGTTGTCACCCTTGGCCCGGCGTGGGGTGAGTTGCTCCGCTCATCAGGGAACCTCTCTCTCTTTTCCATGGGGCGAGACAGCGTTTGTCGGGGCAACTTCCTTCCCCCTCCGGGGGGACCCCGTCTCGCTCTCCTCACTCTCGGGCCTCTTCAGGCCCAGAAGGTTCCCCCCCTTAGTGTGTCACCCACTGAGGGCTAAGAGACTCTGTCCCTTAGGGTGCAATGAATCAACCCCATTCGGGGGGCTTGGTACTCACCCATCTGTGATGAATGGTGAAGATTGACACAGATGAGATATAAAAATTACGTACCTACCATAATTATGATTTTTCTGTGTATCTTCACCATTCTTCACAATCCCACCCACCATCCCCCTGGGGCTCCAGTCTCTGGATCCTCCTCCCTCTGTGCCTACCCCTCTTTTGAGCGGGATAAAGTTGGGACACACAGGGGGGTATTTTCTTCCCTCAGGGGTACAGTTCGAGTGGCATTCCCTCTCTACTACATATCTTCACTCCTACGGGGTGAGAGCTGGTGGTTGCCCTCCTTCTGTTATCCATCTCTTAAAAAAAAAAAAAAAAAAAGAACTTCCCCTTTTTTCACCAAATATCTTTATAGAGAGAGTACTGAGTCCCTGTACCCTGTCCTTCTCCAGAATAGCCGACTCTGCTTTTGGGGTATTGCCAGTTATTCTGTGCCTTGAATTCTGGCAAATGAGCTTCTTCTCCTTGCAGTTCTATATAGTCTGGTGACGGACAAGGTCCTGGATCATGTTACCTCTCACTCTCTCTCTTAAATTCTCTCTCCCCCTTCCTCCTTCTTCCCTTTCCAGAGTTGGGGCCCCTACCCAATCCCTTGGTCTTCCTTCCTCTATGCTGTCCTCTCAGTCGTTATTTCTCCTTTTAGTTCAGTTTTCTCTTCCTTCTGTCCCTTGGACTCTCTTGTCCCACTCTCCAACCCTTCCTCTTACCTCTCCGGCGACTCAGAACTGGTGGTGGTGAGGGTCGACACAGCCTAACGGCTAACCCTCGAGTGCCATGTATGGCGTTGGCCTCGAGGGCAGCCTTGAGCTAAATCGGCTCCGCCTATCCTAAAAAAAAAAAAGGCTCCCGCAGGGTCCTGATCTCTGGCCAGTACCCATCTGTGATGAATGGTGAAGATACACAGAAAGATCATAATTATGGTAGGTATGTAATTTTTATTTTTGTGGCCAACCCCCTCAGTGCAGAAACTACTGGGGGATGCCATCACAAGGCCCTGGACCCCGGGCCTCATGTACGCCTTCCCTCCCTTTCCCCTGATCCACATAGTGCTGCTCAAGGTTTGGAGGGACAAGGTGCAGGTGATCCTGTTGGCTCCAGACTGGCCATGCCAGTTCTGGTAAACCGATCTCCTCAATCTCGGCAGCAGGCTCCTGTGGTGACTGCCTGTCTGCTCATACCTGCTCTTTTGCCATCGGGGAAGGTCCCGCACCCAGACCTTCAGTCCCTGCACCTGACAGCCTGGTTCCTGAGTGTTCTCCATGTCTTTGAGGTCTCTCGGAGGGAGTCAACTTGCCAGTGCTATGCCTTCAAATGGAAGAGGTTTTCCATTTGGTGCTAGGGCAAGGAGCTGGACCCCTTGCCGTGCTCGGTGGCTAGCATCTTAGACTACCTGTGGTCCCTCTCCCAGTTGGGCCTTCAGTCGACAACCCTCAAGATGCAACTTGCAGCCATCTGTGCATAGTGGGCACAGGCTGGTATGCCAATGGTGGTGCAGGAGAAGGTGGTTGGGCACTTTTTCATAGGCCTTGACCTCTTGTCCTTGCCGATGCGTGAAGCACCACCACCTTGGAACATGTTGCTGGTTTTGGCGATGCTTATGGGCAAGTTGTTCTAACCCATGCATAGGTGTGGGATGTCACACCTGTCATACTGTCATGGAAGACTGCCTTCTTGGTGGCTGTCACCTCTGCCAGAAGGATCAGAGAGCTCCAGGCAGTTTCAGTGGAGTTTCCTTACCTGGTCTTCCACAAGGATAAGATTGTCCTCTGCCCCATTCCAGTTTCTCCCGAAAGTTGTTTCAGAGTTTCACATTAACCAGGTGATTAACCTCCCGGTGTACTTCACCAGTCCAATCTCGGAGGCTGAGCACAGGCTATATTCATTGGATCTGAGGCAAACGCTTGCTTATTATAAGGAGCGTACGGCTGGCGTTAGGAAGAGGTTCGCCAGCTGTTTGTCATCTGCGCTGAAGTCACACCTGGTAGACCAACAGCTAAGCGAACAATTGACAGGTGGATAGTCTCCTGCATCTACCTCTGCTATAGGTTGGCTGGTAGGGAGCCTCCCGTTGGGCTTTGGGCTCATTCCACCAGACATACCACTGCCTCAGTGGCTGCTTCCAGAGATGTCCCTGTCCAGGAGATCTGAAGGGTCAGCACACACCTTCATCTCCCATTACCACATCGACCTCGAGTCATGAGGGATGCGGTTTTGGGGCCTCGGTTCTCCAATTTCTGTTCCCTAAATAGGGACTGTGCGTCTTGCCTCCTCCCAGAGCACTGCTAGGAGTCTACCAGAAGTGTGATTAAGTACACCATATCCACGTCCCTAGAAATGAGGGTTACTTACCTGTAACTGTAGTTCTAGGAGTGTTATTTGGTGTACATCCACACAACCCAACCGACCTCTCCTGGCAAGTGGCACACCTGTCTTGTTTTCAGCATGCAAGACCTGATGTCACAGGGCGGTGTCGAGGAAGACACCACCCAGGTGGGTGGGAAGAGCCATCATGAAGGCCTTCTGGCCAGATTTAAAGGGGAAAGGATTCTGCTAGCAGTGTAGATGCACACCATACACCACTCCCAGAACTATGGTTACAGGTGAGTAATCCTCATTTAGTGGAGTGCTGTTTCTTGGCCGGAGGGGAGGAGCACTCTAGATCAGAACAATGCTCTCTGCCACTCAGAGAGGAACATTAGCAGACAAACTCAAAGATTCAGCAGTTGTTTCCGAAATATCATTTAATGCTTGCATCTGAGACTGCAGTAAAGACATTCTGGCAATACAGCAATACCACATGGTCAGTGAAACAGAACAATGAGGGACATAGCGAGTGATTTTAAACTTTATTAATGAGGATGTGACAGCCTGTATTCAATCTGTGAGTCTGCAGTTACAGCAGATAAATTACAGTAACCCTGCATCCAATCTGTCAATTACAGCTAACAGTAGGTACCATGTAGCTCCTACTAAATGGAATGCGTGAAATGTAATGTGCACAATTTAACAGCTGATCTTCCTGGACTAAAAGTCTCCACCACTCATTCACACTAATGGGACTTCGTCTAAGGCACTAGGACCCCACTGGAGCCAGAAATCTTCAGGAGGGCTGGTGCCGGGCTAGGACCGCGCAAGTGCAGTGTCACGAGGCTAGCTCACGCTGTATAGGCTATCTCGACGTCGACTCTCCAATCGCCTCAGTTCCTTTTCTCCTGCCAAGTGCACTTCAATGATTTATTTATTTTTTTATTTTATTTAAACAGCAGTTTGGAAAACCTTTGAGCCATAGGCTCATTTACAAAGGTACCTTGTCACAGTAAGACAAACCAAAATACACAGTATAGCAGTACAACACATAAGCATAACAGTAACTTAAGACATAGATACAAACAAGCTGGTACAGGTAGGATTGATGCAAACAATACCAGAGTTATGTTGTCCTTAGCAGCTTAGTAGTAAGCTTTGTCATAAGTATTAATACGACTTTTGACTAATGGCAATTACAGCATCGGGTGTTAATAAGATGGTTACGTAAGGAAGTTTTGAAGCACGATATAGTTGGAGCTTCGGAGATGGAGGGGGGCAGTGTGTTGAACCAGGAGGGGGCCCTAAAGCTGAAGGCTCTTTGGCTGTGAGAGGTCCTAGCTCTAGGAATAACAAGAAGTTTTCCCAGAGGCCAGTATGAACTAGTGGGACAGAGCGGTGTATGGTGGTGGTCAATCCTGGCGAGGATAGCCCAAGGAGGGTCTTTTGTAAGGGTACAGGTCAGATATTTGAGCTTGTCAAGATCAAGTACCAGCGCTTTATTTGAGTAGACAGGTGTGTGTCAGCCTAGGTCCCCAGTAATTAACCTGCAGGCCTTATTCAGAGTAGTCACGAATTTTATGGAGTGCAGGTCTGATCAGCAGCACCATACACGGCAGTCCATAGTCCACTAGGGACAGGATAGAGGAAGTGACTGTAGTCGAAGAGCCTCCGAGGGAGGCAGTGTTTATACCGATGTAAGATGCCCAATCGGATATTAGTGGCAGTGGCTAGGGCAGCGATGTGTCCATGGAAGGAGAGGGAGGGGTCAAAATGGATCCCTAGGTATTTATAAGAACAAACTTGTTCGAGTGGGAAAGAGGACCCAGAGTGAATGAGGAGTCTGAAGTTGCAGGACTTGTTTTGAGGATGAGTGAAGAACATGGTTTTTGTTTTTTTAAGATTTATCACCAATCTGTGTTCCTTGAACCAGCCCTCGGCTTCAGCGAAGGACTTCTGCAGCGAATCCTGGAGGGCAATAGGGTTACGACTTGAGGCAAAGATGACTGCATCATCAGCGTACAATCGAATGTTCCCCGAGCAGGAGCGTGGAAGGGTGTTAAGGTAAAGGGAGAATAGTAAGGGGCCCTGGGGAACCCCAGAAAAGATGGGACAGATGTCTGAGTAGGTCCCATTAATTTTTACGCTATGGTGATCAGACAGATAACTGGTGCACCAGGAGATTGGCCAGCAGCAAAACCAGAGAGACTAAGGGCATCAAGAAGGAGGGTGGGAGATAGTGTGAAAGCTTTAGAGGTCATTGAGAGCCGCACCAGCCAGAGAACCAGTGTCTAAGGAGGAGTGGAGAAAGTTGGAGAACTCTAGGAGGGCTGTGTTGGTACTGTGGCCGCTTGGAAGCCATGCTGCTCAGGACATAGGACATTGTAGGTGGAGAGTAGTCAGAGATTTGAGGCCACCACTTTTCCAAGGCCTTGGAGAGAGGAGAGAATGGAGATTGGTCGATAGTTTCCAGCCACAGTCCTATCACCACCTTTAAAGATAGGGAGTGACAGTGGCGACTTTCAGGCATTGGAATTTGGGGTGGGTAGAGGCAGGTATTTGTGGCCTTGTCAGACTAACATCCTGCAGTCGAGGCAGAAGTCCCCAAGCTAGGCACTCGGGATGATCAAGCAACAGAAGCAACACAAGCAGCTCACCTGAGGAGGCCAAATTTCCAGCCTGATAACTTCGAGGGCAGCTCTCCCCCAGGCTAGGCACTCAGGACAATCAAGCAACAGAAGCAACACAAGCAGCTCACCTGAGGAGGCCAAATTTCCAGCCTGATAACTTTCGAGGCAGCTCCCCCAAGCTAGGCACCAGGACAATCAAGCAACAGAAGCAACACAAGCAGCTCACCTGAGGAATGCCAAATTTCTAGCCTGATAACTTCGAGGCAGCTCCCCAAGCTAGGCACTCAGGACAATCAAGCAACAGAAGCAACACAAGCAGCTCACCTGAGGAGGCCAAATTTCCAGCCTGATAACTTTCAAGGCAGCTCCCCCCCCCCAAGCTAGACACTCGGGACAATCAAGCAACAGAAGCAACACAAGCAGCTCACCTGAGGAGGCCAAATTTCCAGCCTGATAACTTTCGAGGTAAAGAGAGCCTCTTCTCTTCGTCTGGATGCCTGCAGGGGGGTGCTACCTGATGAACACTTATATTTTATGAACTTTGTTCCCTGTTCACCACTGTTCATGATGACATCACTTGCCTGCCAGGAGTCAAGTCTTCATCTGTACGGCAGCAGCTATATCAGGGGTTGACCTTAACATTCATTTACTAGCCTGGGTACTAGTGTAGAATCTCTGATCTTACTTCGAGTGTGAGCTCCTGCAGCAGGCTATAATCATGAGGACTAATGCCACAGGCATTAGGACCCACCGGAAAAATTCTCAGCCAGCAGGGACCGCCCCCAGACCTCGGCCATGGTATAAAAGGGGGCGGACCCAGCTTCACCTCAGTTCTTTTCCCACCGCAACTTGCTCACATTCCGGGAAGATCTTGGCTTGCCAGCAAAACCTTTTTCTATCTTTTTTTTCTACAATCTAATGGTTGTTTTCACAGACTTCAGCTGACGTATGTCGTCCCCATCTTCAGTATCAGCCTCCAGGCATAACAGGAACAAGTGTAGCTGTGGCCGCCAGATCCCAACGAAGGATGGCCATACCAAGTGTGTGTTCTGCTTGGGTCCCAACCATGACAGCGCTGCCTGTTCCACCTGCCAGGGCTTCACCAGCAGGACTAGGATCAGTCGCTTGAAGGTGTTCCTTTTGGAACAAAAGATGGACATCCTGCACACATCCAGGGAAAAGGCCAAACATAAGGACAAATCCAGCAAGTGCTCCCGGGACAAGGACCGTAGTCTGTCCCACCACCGGTCTAGGTCCCGGTCACGTTCTTGGTCCTCCCCCAAGAAGCCCCACTTTTCCTTGGGCTCCAGAGATTATCATCCCTGCAAGGATTCTGCTCCTATCAAGAAGACTCAGGCCAAAGCAGGTGTGTCAGGGGAGGAACCTGCCAAGCCTAAGGTGATGCTGCTTAGGGTCACCCCCAAGACCTCTGTGGCACAAGCTTCGGTCCTGCCCGCTAAGGTCCCGGCTTCACCCGACAAGGGTAAGCCTCTGGAGTTAGAAGACACTTCATTCCCCCCCGGGAGAAATAGTCATCAGTACTGGTACCAACGCCAGTAGAAGGGGTAATGGTGACTGACGCTACCACGGAGGAGCAGCGTCTGCATCTCATAAGTCTTCTTCCCCACGGGGCTGTTGAGGAGGCTCCCCCTCAGGGCTACTGGATACTTCAGATCCCATAGTCCCCTTTCCTGGGACAGTGGCCTCTGTATTTTCCAGAGAGGAGCTCCAGGTGCTGTTTTCGTTTTGGTGGAGTCAAGTCCAGAAACAGCCCCCAAGCCAGCCCCGTCACTGGTTTCAGACCCATCGGGCAAACCACAACCAGAGGGTGTTCCCACACCTTCACCTAAGAAGATCCCTGAGAGGCCGCTGCCTGCTTATCCTCCAGGGTCCATTCCCAATCTCTGTCTCCAGATTGCTGCCGGTGTTCACCTCGGTCAGGTAGCCGACGCCAGATCAGGTCACACTCCAGGAGCTGTTCCCGCTCCGATGGACAGGCCCGCTCCCAACATCAGTCCCTGGACCGATGCCCGTCATCGCTCCGTCGTCGGTCTCGTGACCAATGTCGGTCTTCCGACCGACGTTGGTCCGATAGCCACCGATGTTCGACCGGGTTCCAGTCCTAGGGACAGATCCAGTTACTCTTCACCCAGTAGCCAGTCGTCCCTCTTCCTCTTCCCTCTCGGGGATCGGGGGTTTTCCATGAGAAAAGGACCACCCCTGCTTGCCTTGCCAGGCCTCCAATGAATGGGATATGGAGGACCTGGATCCAGAACGCTGTCGACTAGCCAGATACCTGAGGCAAAAGGAGCCCAAACCTCTGGTGGTGCCTCCTATAGTGGACACCTTCCAGGACCTTACTAGAATTACTTGGAGGCATCCAGCTTCAGTCCCAGCGGTTCAAAAGAAGTCAGACAGGCTGTACAGAGCCCCGAGGGATGAACCTTTCCTGGCAGAGCACCCTCAGGTGGACTCTTCTGTGATTATGGCTGCCCATGATAGGTCCAAGCAGCCAAAACATCTTAGCTCCCAGCCTTCTGACCCAGAGTCTTGCTATTTGGACCAGGTGGGCGAGAAAGTTTATTCTGCCTCCACCTGCTCCATTAGGTCCCTTAATTTCTTCACGCATATGGCTCAATACCAGAATGCGCTCTGGGAAAGAAGACAGGAGCTTGTTAATGCCTTGCCAGACTCCGCACAGAAGATGGAGATTCTGGAAGTCCTCAAGTTGGGCTCGGACATAGGCATGCATGTGCTCTGTGCCTCATATGACACTGCAGAAACAGCGGCCAGAGTGGCAGCGTCAGGTGTCTGTCTCCTGTGCCATGCCTGGTTGAGAGTCTCCGGCTTTCACCAAGATCTGCAGTCCGGAATCTGGGACCTCCTGTTCTAGGGTTCCATCTTATTTGGGCAGGAGACAGAGTCACTTATCTCTCGTCTCCAGGAGTCGGGGAAATCCATCTGGTCCGTCCGTCAAATGTACAGAGGGGACCTGAAGAGCGTAAAAAGGCAGCCATTTCGGAAGCCCTCAGGTGCCCAAGCTGCGGCAACCAGCAGTGCCAGAGGGGTGGCTTTAAAAGGAGAGCTGGCAACCAGCAACCTGGAGGCGCTCCTTTTCGTGGCCCCAAGTCCTCCCAAGCCTCTCTGCCCACTCCCGGCTCCGTCCAATGACTCCCTTTCGACCACCCCCCCCCCAGAGGAGGAGGTACCAGGGGAGGTAGTAGGGGGTAGCTTCTCCCTTCATCTGAAGGGCTGGAGCTCAATAACTGTGGATCAGTGGGTCCTAGATATTACAAGGAGGGGACATATGCTGGAGTTCACTGAGATCCCCCCAGATACCCCAGCAAGGTCCTCGAGATATCCTCCTCTTCACACTCTTCTCACAGAAGGAAAGATTCAGGCCCTCTTGCAGAAAAGGGCCATAGAACCATTCCCTCTGCAGCAGCAGGGAAAGGGATATTACTCCCATTTCTTCCTTGTCCCAAAGAAGACGAAGGATCTTTGCCCCATTCTAGAGCTCTGTTCTTTAAACTATTATATTAAATACCGAAGGTTCCGGATGGTGACTCTTCCAGGGCTTATTCCTCTGCTGCATCAGGGAGACTGACTTTGCTCCCTAGACATGCAAGATTTGTACATGCACATAGGGGTCTTCCCCCCCCATAGGAAGTTCCTGAGGTTCCACTTCCAGGGGGTGCATTATCAGTTTCGGGTTTTCCCATTCGGCCTCTCCTCCGCTCCTCGAGTCTTCACAAAATGCTTGCCAATGGTGGCTGTGGCTCTAAGGCGCCAGGGACATTATGTCTTCTCTTACCTCGACATTTGGCTGCTTGCAGACCCATCAAGGACGCGCTCCTTCAGGCTCTCGGAGACACCTATACTCTATTTCGAGAGGTGGGGATCATCCTGAACCTTTCAAAGTCATCTCCAGAGCCCAGTCAAAGACTCGTCTTCATGGGGCGGTCCTGGATTCAGTCCAGGGCATGGCTTACAGAGGGGCGATCACTTGTGGGAGACTGCCGGATCGATCCTTGTAACCCCCTCAGGTCCAGGCCAGGACCTTCCTCAGACTTCTGGGGCACATGGCGGCAGCCATTCCTGTCACTCCTCTGGCTTGCCTCCACATGAGAATTCCACAGTAGATGCTCAGGGTGCAGTGAGATAAATGCTTAGATGACCTAGACCCACATGGTCAGGATCACAGAGCCGGTCAAGAGTATACTTCTTTGGTGGTTGGACCCTCTAAATTTAGAGAAAGGGGTCCCTTTCCATCAGGAGCCCCCAAGTCAGACTCTAACAATGGATGCCTCGGATTTGGGTTGGGGGGGCGCACCTAGGGGCCTACCAAACACAAGGAATCTGGACCCCTACGGAGCATGATCTCTACATCAATGCCTTGGAAATGCGAGCGGTCCTCAATGCGCTTCATGCTTTTCAAGAGGACCTTGTCCCAGGTTCTCGCCTTGTTCAGATGGACAACATGACGGTCGTCTTCTACATCAACAAGCAAGGAGGCACCCACTCCTACCCCCGTGCAGGGAGGCGATGAGAGTCTGGTGCTGGGCACTGGAGCGGCACATCTCTCTGTCTGCAGTGCATGTTCCAGGCGTCCTAAATGACTTGGCAGATAGCCTAAGCAGGTCTCAGTCCAAGACGCATGAGTGGGAGCTACTGTAATCAGTAGCGGACCAGCTGTTCAACACATGGGGTCGTCCAGAACTGGACCCCTTTGCGTCCCCACGCAACGCCAAACTGCCAATTTTCTGCTCACGAGAGCCTACGCCTGGTGTTTTCTGGCCAGACGTGTTGTCCCTTTGTTGGGCAGGGAGGTTTCTTTATGCCTTCCCTCCCTTCCCTCTCATTCAGAGAGTTCTCTTGAAGATACAGACTGAAGGGGCTCAGATCATTCTAATCGCCCCTTTGTGGCATCGGCAGGTTTGGTTCCCACTACTTCAGCAGTTGTCCTCAGAACCTCCAATCCCGCTACCAATATGCTCGCAGTTGTTGTCCCAGGATCAAGGCTCACTGGTCCATCCTGATCTCAGGTTTTTGCACCTTCAGACGTAGCAAAGGCCAAGTACGTGGTCTCCCAAGAGGTGGCAGACATCCTCGTCTCAGCGAGAAAGCCCTCTACTCGCTCCACTTATGCTATGAAATGGAAGCGCTTCTGCTTATGGGTATCGTCACCATCTGGACCCCCTCACCTGTCCGGTGAACTCAGCATTGCAGTATCTCCTCTCCTTATATCAACAATGCTTGAGCTACTCCTCCATAAAGGTGCACATGTGGACTATTTCTGCATATCATACCCTTTTGGGAGACAAAACCTTAGCCCAACTGGATGTGGCCTACACCTTTTTACAAGGGATTCTACACATGAGACCTCCCATTAAGGATCCTATCCCGCCCTGGAACCTCCTGTTTGTGTTGGAGAAGCTTACTCTTCAAACAACATGAAGTCTTGCTGTATTCTGACAAATTACAGTGAGGTCCAACCTTCGAACTGCCCCGGAGATGAGAGAGTTAACTTTCCATGCCAGGCATGGAACGCTGAGCTCGAGCTCGGTTGAGACTCTGTCTGTTGCTGTCTGAACTCAAACTGTCAGATTCTTTACTCCACCTCACTGAACATTCGCTCCGGAGATTTTCTCCTTTGCTCGGTTCAATTTGTTGGTTAAAGTACAGTTTTTCTCGGTTTTCAACCAAATTTAAACCGTAACCTATCAGTTCAGTCTCTGTCTGTGGTTTCATGAGTACTAGATAGGCTTATTTTTGTTATTATTCTGTGTGGAACTTGTAAACGTGGGATCGGTTCGGTGTGAACTGATCAGGTTGTCTAAAAAAACTTTATTCTGCTTTTAGAGTGTGGTAACTGGTTCTTATCGGTTCTAAAAAAAACCGTATTTTATTACGTTTTTTTCCACGACCCGTAACACGGTCAGGAACCGATAAGGGTGTCTTGCCTGGCCGATTGCCGAAAAAAGGGTAAGTTTTTGTTAGGACTGGCCATGTCTGAGAAACCCAAAAGAAAAACTGGGCCCACTGGGTTCCAACACTGTAGTGTGTGTGGGGAAGGCTTTGCTAAGGCTGATCCCCACACCACCTGTGTTTATTGTCTGGGGTTTGACCACCTTGATTCAGACTGCCAGATTTGTAAAAATTTTCCTGCAGCTACCCTGGAAAAAAGAGTTGGTAGGCTCAGGGAAAGGGAGGCCAAGAAGTCCGCTGAGCCGGATGGCCAGCCCGGTTTGGTTCCAACCGAACCAGAAGTAGTGCCCTCTGACCAGGGCGAAATTTCTTCGGGCAAAAGGAGAACCAACTGTGAGGAGTCGGTTCCGGTTAAAAGAACAAGAAGGGATAAATCAGCCAAAGCGGATCCACAAGTTCTTTCTCCGACCGCTGATGAAATAGCCAAAGCAATAAAGATTGTTCAATCGCTATCCCCAGTTCCAGCCGACCCGGCACCATTAGGAAGGTGCTTGGTTTGGTCGGTTCCCCCAGTTCCGGATTATGATTTAGAGGAATTTTATGAACCGGAGGAGAAGGAAGGAAAGTATGAGGAAAGTGAGTGTGATTACGAAAGTCTGGATGTGCCCATTGACCCAGACATCTCCCCAGACAGACCTTCAGGTGTGTCTCCTCCTAGGCTTTCTGAGTCCCCTTCTCAATTTATGTTTTACAAAAAAGTGGCTGAAACTCTTCAGCTTCCTATGAAAGAAGCTGTGGATGACCAGGAGGAGCCTGACTATGTTGAAATGATGGATATCCCAGAGTCCAGGAGGCTGTCTTTTTCCCCTTCATAAGTCCTTTGGGAAACAGACAATGAAAATTTTAAAGACTCCTAATTCTATACCTCCTGTGGATAAGAGAATGGACAAGAGGTATACTCTCTCAGGCTCAGATATGGAGTTCCTTACCCAGCAATGCAGCCATGTTGGGGTAGTGCAGGCTGCTGCCTGTGATAAGGCAAATATACCCTTGGCTTCACCCCAGATAAGGACTCCAGGAGGATTGATGCCATGGCAAAGTAACAGTACATGGCAGCATCCTTGAGACTCAGGCAGGCTAATTATATGGCCTATACAGCTAGATATCAGAAATCTAGATGGGACACTGTAATGGCTTTAGCTAAACAGGTCCCTGGCCAGCTTGCCAAGGAGCTGGAGCAGGTGGCTATGGATGGTATTGAGGCATCCAAGGTGCAATTCCATGCTGCAGTGGACTCCAATGATGTTTCATCTAGAGTCATGGCTACATCTGTGGCCCTTCGTAGGATGGCTTGGCTCAGATATACTAGCCTGTCTCAGGATACCCAGACTAAGGCCATGGATTTTACTGTTGTGGGTAATTCTCTGTTTAGGGAGCAAACAGAGAACTACATGAAGAAAATGGATGAGTACAGGATCACCTACAGGAGTGCTCAGGCCAAGGAAAGGCAAGCCACTCCTCAGAGGCAGCATCCCAGGGGCAGGCCTTTTCATAGGCTTTTCTACCAAGCCCAAGCCTCCTCTTCTGCTTATGCTCATAGGGGAGAGGCAGACGGGGTACAAGCGGGCCTGCTTCCACCCCTCAGCCTAAAGCCCCTGGCAAACAGGCACCCTGATGGGTTTGCCAGTGCCGATTCTCCACCACCTGTAGGGGTCAGGCTGGCTTACTTTGTCCAGGACTGGATGTCTTTAACATCAGACAAATGGGTCCTGGAAGTAGTAAGCCAGGGACTGGTTCTCAGCTTCAAAAAATTTCCAAAGATGAGAACCAGATCCTTTCCACCTGCAAATCCTTCAGAGGCACTTGCCCTGGAGGCAGAGGTGTCTTCCCTCTTGGCTCTCAGAGCCATAGAGAGGGTTCCACCCCTACACAAAGGGAAAGGATTGTACTCCAGGTACTTACTAACCCCCAAAAAGACAGGAGAATGGCGTCCCATCCTGGATCTCAGATATTTAAACAAGCACCTTTTAAAGCCAAAGTTCAAAATGGTGACTCTGGGAATAATTCTACCCTCTACAAGGCCAGGGGACGGGCTAGTCTCCCTGGACCTCAAGGATGCCTATTTCCATATTTTTTTTATTTAGTTGTTTAACCAGGTATGGCACACTAAGCTGAAAGCTTTTTTACAGGAGCAACCTGGGAGAACAAGGAGGTTAAGTGACTTGCTCAGGGTCACACAGTATGCAAGTGGAAGCTGTGGGATTCAAACCCAGAACATCAGAAGCTCCCATCAAAAGTACCTCAGGTTCGAGCTGCCCTAAGGCCACTACCAATTCAGAGCAATGCCCTTCGGCCTAACTTCTGCTCCAAGGGTGTTCACAAAATGCATGGTAGTAGTAGTTGCCTTCCTAAGGAGAAAAAGGATCTCCATATTTCCACACCTGGACGACTGGCTCATAGTAGGCTAGTCACCAGACCAAGTCAGGTTACACCTACAGATAACTCAGCAACTGCTCACTTCTCTAGCTTTCCTGCTGAATCTTTCAAAGTCAGTTCTAGAGCCTGTGCAGCTCCTCACCTTCATAGGGGCAGAGCTGGATACAGTAAAAGCATCTCTGCTTCACAGCAATCTATTAGAACTCAGAGCAGTGTTTCTAGCACTTTAAGCTTTTTCCAAGTCTGTTCAGAACAAAGTAGTTCAGATCAGGACAGACAATACCACCACAATGTGGTATATCAACAAGCAAGGGGGCACTCAGTCTACGGCCTTGTGCACAGAGGCAATGAAGTTATGGTCTCTGGCCTATTCCCCCTGAACACCTCTCTTACAGCAATACACCTCCCAGGCAAGGACAATGTCCTGGCAG
This sequence comes from Neoceratodus forsteri, assembly GCA_016271365.2. NCBI lineage: Eukaryota > Metazoa > Chordata > Ceratodontiformes > Ceratodontidae > Neoceratodus > Neoceratodus forsteri. The sequence continues at coordinate 54,513,107 of CM028133.1, read as the reverse complement.
ATGCTGTCAGCAGGATATCTCAGGGCCATCACGAATGGTCCTTGGATCCCCTGGTTTTGATTGTGATCTTCTCCAGACGGGGCACCCCACAGATAGTTCTTTTTACAGCCCCTGACAATCACCAACTTCCTCTCTTCTGCTGCAGGCCCCCAGTGTTGGGCTTAGTCCTCCTGGATGCCCTAGTTCTCAATTGGGAAGGAAAGTTCCTTTATGCTTTTCCCCCCCTTCCCTCTCTTGTTCAAGGTGTTAGTCAAAATCAGGTCTCAGCCCTGCAAGGTGATTCTGATTGCTCCAGACTGGGCCAGGCAGCCCTGGTACCCTCTCTTGTTGTCCTTAGCAGTCCACCTTCCCCTATCTCTTCCTAGGAATTACAACCTATTAACATGTGCTCAGGGGAGGGTTTGGTATCCGAATCTCAAATCTCTCAATCTCAAGGCCTGGCTCTTGAAGAGTTAGAGTTTGCCGATTTGCACCTCTCTCAAGGTGTTATGGATATTCTAAAGGCTTCTCGGAAGCCTTCCACCAGAAACACTTATAACTCCAAGTGGAAAAGATTTTCTGTATGGTGCTCTGGGAGACATATTTCCCCAGAGTCTGCTAGCCTGTCCACGGTCCTGGACTATATGGTTCATCTTAATAGCTTGGGGCTCAGACCAGCTACAATAAGAGTGCATGTGGCAGCTGTCTCTGCCTTCCTTTCAGCAGGCAAGCCTTCTTCCCTTTCAGCTCATCCTGTATTCTTTAAATTTTTCAAGGGATTGCTTCATACCAATCCTCCATTCAGGGACCCTGCCCGTTTGGGACTTTAATGTTTGCAATGCCCAGCTTATGCCACCCCCTTTTGAGCCTTTGTCCTCAGCAGAGCACAAGTACCTGACTTGGAAAACGGTTTTCTTGGTGGCCATCACTTCTGCCAGGTGCATAAGTGAGTTACAAGCCCTGTGAGTGGAGCCTGATTTTATCTCTTTCCATAGAGATAAGGTGGTCCTCAGGACTAATAGGACATTTTTGCCTAAGGTGGTTTCAGACTTCCACCATAACCAGTCTATTTCTCTCCGTTTTCTTCACTGACCATTCATCCTCTGGGGAGAGGAGGCTGCACAGTTTGGATGTGAAAAGGGCCCTTAGCAACTACATAGAGCATTCCAAGGGTCATAGGTTTGACTCCCTCCAACTATTCCTCACTTATGGTGAAGTTGGTAAGGGAAGACCTGCCACTAAGATCTTTTGCCAGGTGGATTGTCTCTTGCATTCAATTTTGTTATGAAAAACTAGGTAGGACTCCACTCTCAGGCCTGAGGGCTCACTCTATCAGAGGTACAGCTGCTTCCCTGGCTGCTGCCAGGGATATTCCTATCTTAGAGATTTGTTAAGCAGACACCTGGAAAACAGTACACACTTGTACCAAGCATTACTCTCTGGATATCCAGGCTAGGAATGATGCTCGGTTTGGCACAGCAGTGCTTCAGAGCCTGTTTCCTAGGTAGGTTCTTTCCCTCCTCCATGGAGGTACTGCTTGGTAGTCTGCAGTTTGTCAGAATACAGCAAGACTTCATGTTGTCTGAAGAAACAATTACTCATCTTAGTAATGTTGTTTCTTCTAATGGAGTCTTGCTGTATTCTGACCTGACCCCCGCCTCCCCTCTCAGAACCCTTGTTTCAAACAACATGAACTCTTGCTATATTATGACATATGCAGTGAGTCCCAACCTTCGAACTGCTCCGGAGGTGAAAGAGTTAACATTCCATGCCAGGCATGGAACTTTGAGCTTGAGCTCGGTTGAAAACTCTATCTGTTGTTCTTCAAACTCAAACTGTCAGATTCTTTACTCCGCCTCACTGAACAGTCGCTCCGGAGATTTCTCCTTCTGCTCGGTTCATTTTGTCGGTTAAAGTATAAAGTTTTCGTTTTTTTAACCGAATTTAAACCACAACCAGTCGGTTCAAGCTCTATCTGTGGTATTTGTAAGTACTAGATAGGTTTTACATTTACTTTCTGTGTGGAACTTGTAAACGGTTTCATCGGTTCGGTTCAAACCGATCAGGTTGTTTCTATTACATTTGCTATATTTTGAAGTCACGGTTCCCAGTTCTTATCGGTTCTAAAAAGCAGTTTCATTCGTTTTTTCCACGACTCATGACACGGTTGGGAACCGATAAGGAGTCTTATTGCGGATTGCCATAAACCGGCAAGTTTTTGGTTAGGCTGGCACAATGTCTGAGAAACCCAAAAGAAAAACCGGGCCCACTGGGTTTCAGCACTGTGTTGTCTGTGGGGAAGCCTTTGCAAAGGCTGACCTCCACACCACATGTGTTTATTGTCTGGGGTTTGACCACCTCAGTGCAGACTGCCAGATTTGTAAGAGTTTTCCTGCAGCCACCCTGGATAAAAGAGTTGGTAGGCTCAGGGAAAGGGAGGCCAAAAAGTCTGCTGAACCGGATGGCCAGCCCGGTTCGGTTGAAACCGAACCGGAGGGAGTGCCCTCTGACCAGGGTGATACTTCCTTGGGCAAAAGGAGAGCCGACTCTGAGGAGTCGGTTCCAGCAAAGAGAACTAGAAAATCAGCTGGTGTGGAGCCAAAACTTCCCTCTCCAACTGCTGAAGAAATAGCTAAAGCAATAAAAATTGTTCAGTCACTCTCCCTGGTTCCGACTGAACCGGCACCATCAGGTAAGCGTTCGGTTCGGTCAGTTCCACCGGTTCAAGAGTATGATTTAGAGGAATTTTATGAACCAGAGGAGGGGGAAGAGGAGTATGAGGAGAGTGAATGTGGTTTTGAAAGTCTGGATATGCCCACTGAACCGGACATCTCTCCAGACAGACTTTCAGGAGTGTCTCCCCCTAGGGTTTCTGAGTCCCCTTCTCATTTTATGTTTTACAAAAAGTAGCTGAAACCCTCCAGCTCCCTAGGGAGGAAGCTGTGGATGACCAAGAAGAGCCTGATTATGTAAAAATGATGGATATCCCAGAGTCTAGGAGACTGTCTATTCCTCTGCATAAATCTTTTTGGAAGCAGACAGTAAAAATTTTAAAAGCTCCTCACACTATACCTCCTGTTGATAAAAGAATGGACAAAAGGAATGCATTATCAGGCTCTGATACGGAGTTCCTCACACAATGCAGCCATGTGGGGGTTGTGCAGGCTGCAGCCTGTGACAAGGCAAATATTCCCTTAGCCTCTCACCCCCCCTGACAAGGACTCCAGAAAGATAGATGCCATGGCAAAGAAACAGTACATGGCAGCATCCTTGGGACTCAGACAGGCAAATTATATGGCTTATGTGGCTAGATACCAAAACTCCAGATGGGATACTGTTTTGGCCCTAGCAAAGCTGGTCCCTGGCCAGCTGGCAAAGGAGCTGGAGCAGGTGGCCGCTGATGGTATTGAGACATCTAAAGTGCAATTCCATGCTGCAGTGGACTCCAATGATGTATCATTCAGAGTCATGGCTACATCTGTGGCTCTCCGTAGAATGGCTTGGCTCAGATGTACTAGCCTGTCACAGGATACCCAGACTAAGGCCATGGATTTCCCTGTTGTGGGCAACTCTCTGTTTGGGGAGCAAACAGAAAATTACATGAAGAAAATGGATGAATATAGGACCACCTATAGGAGTGCACAGGCCAAGGAAAGGCAGATCTCTCCCCAAAGACAGCCTCCCAGGGGCAGGGGCAGGCCTTTTTACCAAGCCCAGGCCTCCTCTTCAGCCTATGCACAGAGGGGGTTCTTTAGAGGGAGAGGCAGACGGGGTGTAAGCAGACCTGCTTCCATCCCTCAGCCCAAAGCCCCTGCCAAGCAGGCACCCTGATGGGGTGCCCAGGGCTGATTCTCATCTACCTGTAGGGGGCAGGCTGGCTTACTTTGTCCAGGACTGGGGGTCTCTAACATCAGACAGGTGGGTCCTGGAAGTAGTAAGCCTGGGACTGGTTCTCAGCTTCAAGAAATTTCCAAAGATGAGAACCAGATCCTTTCCACCTGCAAATCCTTCAGAGGCTCTTGCGCTAGAAGCAGAAGTCTCTACCCTCCTGGCTGTCAGAGCTGTGGAAAGGGTTCCACCACTACACCAGGGCAAAGGACTGTACTCCAGGTACTTCCTTACCCCAACAAAGACAGGAGAATGGCGGCCCATCCTAGATCTCAGGTATCTAAACAAGCACCTTTTAAAACCAAAATTCAAAATGGTGACTCTGGGAATTATTTTACCCTCTTTAAGGCCAGGGGACTGGCTAGTGTCCCTGAACCTCAGGGATGCCTATTTTCATGTTCTCATCAGAAGCTCCCATCGAAAGTACCTCAGATTTAAACTGCCCTCAGGCCATTACCAGTTCAGAGCAATGCCCTTCGGCCTCACATCTGCCCCAAGGGTATTCACAAAATGCCTGGCAGTAGCAGTTGCCCATTTAAGAAGGCAAAAAATTGCCATCTTTCCTTACCTGGACGACTGGCTCATAGTAGGCCAGTCTCCAGTCCAGGTCAGGTTACATCTTCAAGTAACTCTGCAACTGCTAACTTCTCTAGGTTTCCTTCTCAGTCTTCAAAAGTCAGTCCTAGAACCTGTCCAGCTTCTCACCTTCGTAGGTGCAGAACTGAACACAAAAGAAGCCAGAGCCTTACTTCCTCTGGAAAGAGCAAGGACCCTGATTTCTCTGGCTTCCTTCTTCACCCTGCAGGTCTCTCGACCAGCAAGGCACTTTCTCCAGCTCCTGGGACACATGGCTGCTTCGACAGCAGTAGTGCAGGGAGCCAGATTTCAGATGAAGGACATCCAGTTCCATTTGAGAGCCTTTTGGTCTCAAATGAGGGACCCTCTAACCAAATTAATTCCAGTGACTCGAACCCTGATCCAGGCCCTTCAGTGGTGGCAGGACCAGGGCAATTTGAGACAGGGGGTCCCCTTTACCTCTTAGTCTCGCTCCTTAATCCTTACTACAGATGCATCCCTATTGGGGTGGGGAGCTCACATGGGCGACCTCACTACCCAGGGATTGTGGTCACCTCAGGAATCTCTGCTCCACATCAATCTGTTGCAACTCAGAGCAGTTTTCTAGCATCTCAAGTTTTCCAAATCTGTTCAGAACAAAGTTATTCAGGTCAGAACAGACAATACCACCACATGTGTACATCAACAAGCAAGGGGCACTTGGTCTCGGCCTTGTGCACCGAAGCAATGAAGTTGTGGTGCTCTGGCTTACCTCCTGAACACCTCCTTGTGGCAATACACCTCCCAGGCAAGGACAATATCCTGGCAGATGCTCTCAGCAGGATTTCCCAGGCCATCACGAATGGGCTCTGGATTCCTAGTACTGGAGGTGGTATTTGCCAGATGGGGCACACCCCAGATAGATCTTTTTGCAGCCCCAGACAATCACCAACTTCCCCTTTTTTGTTGCAGGCCCCCAGTGTTGGGCTCAGTCCCTCTGGATCCTTCCTTCTCAGTTGGGAAGGGAAGTTTCTCTATGCTTTCCCCCCTTCCCTCTCCTGTTCAAAGTGTTAGTCAAAATCAGATCTCAACCCTGCAAGATTTTTATTTTTTTATTTATTTTTATTTATTTAGTTGTTTAACCAGGTATAGCACACTAAGCTGAAAGCTTTTTTACAGGTCCTGATTGCTCCAGACTGGGCCAGACAGCCCTGGTACCCACTCCTTATGTCCTTAGCAGTCCACCTTCCCCTGTGTCTTCCCAGGAATCACAATCTGTTATCCTGTGCTCAGGGGAGAGTTTGGTACCCGAACCTCAAATCTCTCAACCTCAAGGCCTGGCTCTTGAAGAGTTAGAGTTTGCTGACCTACACCTCTCCCAAGGTGTTTTGGATATCCTGAAGGCTTCGAGGAAGCCTTCCACCAGGGCTACTTATAATTCCAAATGGAAGTGATTTTCCATATTGTGCTCTGCAAAAGCATATTCCCCCAGAATCTGCTGGTTTACCCATGGTCCTGGACTACATGGTCCATCTAAATACTTTGGGGCTGAGACCAGCTACCCTGAAAGTGCATCTGGCAGCCGTGTCTGCTTTCTTATCAGCAGGTAAGCCCTCTTCTCATTCAGCCCATCCTGTTTTCTCCAAGTTTTTCAAAGGGTTGCTTCATACCAATCCCCCATTCAGGGATCCTGCCCCTGCCTGGGATCTTAATATTTGCATTGCCCAGCTTATGCAACCCCCTTTTGAGCCCTTGTCTTCAGCAGAGCTTAAGTACTTGACTTGGAAAACTGTGTTTTTGGTAGCCATCACTTCTGCCAGGCGCATAAGTGAGTTACAAGCATTGTCAGTGGAGCCTGATTTTACCTCTTTTCAAAGAGATAAGGTAGTCCTCAGGACTAACAGAAAATTCTTGCCTAAGGTGGTCTCAGATTTCCACTTTAATCAATCTATGTCTCTCCCTGTTTACTTCACTGACCATTCCTCCTCTGGTGAGAGAAGGTTGCACAGTTTAGATGTCAAAAGATCCCTTAGCTACTACATAGATCGTACCAAGGGTCACAGGTTTGACTCCCTCCAACTGTTCCTCACTTATGGTGAGGTTGGCAAGGAAACCTGCACTAAAAGATCCATTGCCAGGTGGATCGTCTCTTGTATCCAATTCTGCTATGAAAAACTGGGTAAAGTTCCTCCCTCAGGCCTGAGGGCTCAGTCTACTAGAGGTACAGCTGCGTCTCTGGCTGCCAGGAACATCCCTATCCTAGAAGTATGTCAAGCAGCTACCTGGAAAACAGTTCACACTTTTACTAAGCATTACTCCCTAGACATCCAGGCTAGGAGTGATGCTCGATTTGTACAGCTGTCCTTAAGGCGTATTTCCTAAGTAGGTTCTGTCCTCCTCCATGGAGGTACTGCTGTAGTCTGTGATATGTCATGATATAGCAAGACTTCATGTTGTTTGAAGAAAAAATTACTCACCTTAGTAATGTTGTTTCTTCTAATGGAGTCTTGCTATATTATGACCTCCCCCCTGCCTGCCCCTCTCAGAACCTTACTTTTGGGGACGTGGGTGGGCAGGTCAGTGTTGGCACTTTTAGATGCCCACCTTGTTTTCACCCTTCCTTTTTGGGGTGATTTGTGTTGTGTTTGTCATTTTTTGGGTCTCCTGACTTGAGTCTTTGTTTTGGTACCAAAAAATGTGTTTATATAATTAGTAGCCAGTTGGCTAGTGTAGGTTTACAGCTTCCGCACAGAGTCTTAGTGAGTTTTGCTCATAAAGATCTGACAGTTTGAGTTTGAAGCACAACAGATAGAGTTTTCAACCGAGCTCGAGCTCAAAGTTCCATGCCTGGCGTGGAATGTTAACTCTTTCACCTCCGGAGCAGTTCGAAGGTTGGGACTCACTGCATATGTCATAGTATAGCAAGACTCCATTAGAAGAAACAACATTACTAAGGTGAGTAATTTTTTCTTTTGGAATGTGGGTGGGCAGTAGCAGTGTTTGCACTGGAGAGGTGCCCCACCTCTTATTTCTCACCCCTTTAGTTTGGGTGGGTGGGTGTTGTGTTTGTTTCATTTTTTGGGTTTCCTGACTTGAGTCTTTGTTTTGGGACCAAAAAATCTGTTTATTATATTTAGTAGCCAGTTGGCTAGTGTAGGTGTACAGCTTCCACACAGGACACTTAGTGAGTTTAGCTCGTAAAGATCTGATGGTTTGAGTTCAAACAGCAACATGCAGAGTCTCAACCAAGCTCGAGCTCAGTTCTCCATGCCTGGTATGGAAAGTTAACTCTTTCATCTCTGGGGCAGTTCGATGGTTAGACCTCACTGCAATTTGTCAGAATACAGCAAGACTCCATTAGAAGAAACAACATTACTAAGGTGAATAATTTTTTCAAACAACATGAAGTCTTGCTATATTATGACAATTGCAGTTTGTCCCACCATTAGAACTGCTCCGGAGGTGAAAGAGTTAACTTCCATGCCAGGCATGGAACTTAGAGCACGGTTCTGCTAGAAAAGCTCTGTCTGGAATATTTCAAACTGAAACTGTCAGATTCTTTATTCTACCTTACTGAACAGTCGCCCGGAGATTCCTCCTACTGCTCAGTTCATTTCTCGGTTTAAAAGAGTTTTCTCGGTTAAATTCAACCGCATTATTATTATTTTAACCGAAACCATCGGTTCAAGCTTCTCTGTGGTATTGTAAGTAACAGACAGGTTTATTTCGTGTGGAACTTGTAAATGTTTATCGGTTCGGTTTGGAACCATCAGGTTGTTTTAAAACTTTATTCTGAAGCATTTAAAAGCTTTTTAGAGTGCGGTTCCTGTCCTATCGGTTCTAAAAAAATGATTTCATTACGCTTTTTTCCACGAATTCGTGACATGGTTGGGAACCGATAAGGTTGTCTTGCCTGGCACTGCTGGAAAAAGGGCAAGTTTTTGTTAGGCTGGCATTATGTCTGAGAAACCCAAAGAAAACCGGGCCCACTGGGTTTCAGCACTGTAGTGTCTGTGGGGAAGCCTTTGCCAAGGCTGACCCACACACCACACATGTGTTTATTGTCTGGGGTTTGACCACCTCAATGCAGACGGCCAGATTTGCAAGAATTTCCCTGCAGCTACCCTAGATAAGAGAGTTGGTAGGCTCAGGGAACGAGAGGCCAAAAAGTCCGCTGACCCGGATGGCCAGCCCAGTTCGGTGCCAACCGAACCGGAGGGAGTGCCCTCTGACCAGGGCGAGACTTCCTCGGGCAAACGTAGCTGACTCAGAGGAGCCAGTTCCAGCAAAGAGAACTAGAAAATCAGCAGGTGTGGAGTCAAAAATTCTTTCCAACTGCTGCAGATAGCCAAAGCAATCCAAATTATCCAGTCACTTTCTCCGGTTCCGTCCGAACTGCCACTATCTGGCAAAGGTCGGTTCAGCGGTTCCACCTGTTCAAGAATATGATATGAGGAGTTTTATGAACGAGAGAGGAGGGGAGGATGATTATGAACAGTGTGAATGTGACTTTGAAAGTCTGATGTGCCCATTGAACTGGACATCTCCCCAGACAGACCTTTAGGAGAATCTCCTAGGCTTTGGAGTCCCCTTCTCATTTTCTGTTTTATAAAAAGTTGCTGAAACCCTCCAGCTTCCATTGGAGGAAGCTGTGATGAGCAAGAGGAGCCTGACTTTGTAGAGATGATGGATATCCCAGAGTCCAGGAGATTGTCTATTCCTTTACATAAATCATTTAGGAAACAAACAATAAAAATTTTAAAGCTCTCATTCTGTGCCTCCTGTGGACAAAAAGATGGACAGGAGGTACACTTTGTCAGGTCCTGATACAGAATTTCTTTCACAGCAGTGCAGCCATGTTGGGTAGTTCAGGCTGCAGCCTGTGATAAGGCTAATATTCCCCTGGCTTCACATCCTCCTGACAAGGACTCCAGGAAGATTGATGCCATGGCTACAAACAATACATGGCAGCGGCCTTAGGACTCAGACAAGCAAATTATATGGCTTATGTGGCAAGATACCAGAAATCTAGATGGGATACTGTCATGGCTTTAGCTAAACAGGCCCCTGGCCAGCTGGGCTAAGGAGCTGGAGCAGGTGGCTGCTGATGGTATTGAGGCATCTAAGGTGCAGTTCCATGCTGCAGTGGATTCTAATGATGTATCCTCTAGAGTCATAGCTACATCTGTGGCTTTTCGTAGATTGGCTTGGCTCAGGTGTACTAGTTTGTCACAGGATACCCAGGCTAAGACTATGGATTTTCCTGTGGTGGGAAATTCTCTGTTTGGGGAGCAGACAGAGAATTATATGAAGAAAATGGATGAATATAGAACCACTTACAGGAGTGCACAAGCCAAGGAACGGCTAGCCACTCCTCAGAGGCAGCCCCCCAAGGGTAGAGGCAGGCCTTTTCACAGGCCTTTTTACCAAACCCAGGCTTCCTCTTCGGCTTATGCTCAGAGGGGGTTCTTCAGAGGGAGAGGCAGACGGGGTGCAAGCAGGCCTGCTCCCACCCCTCAGCCTAAAGCCCCTGTTAAACAGGCACCCTGATGGGATGCCCAGGGCGGGTTCTCCATTACCTGTAGGGGGCAGGCTGGCTTACTTCGTCCAGGACTGGGAGTCTTTAACATCAGACAAGTAGGTCCTGGAAGTAGTAAGCCAGGGTCTGATTCTCAGCTTCAAAAATTTCCAAAGATGATAATCAGATCTTTCCACCTGCAAATCCTCTAGAGACTTTTGCTTTGAAACAGAAGTCTCCACCCTCCTGGCTCTCAGAGCTGTAGAAAGGGTTTCTCCTCACATCAGGGCAAGGGTCTGTACTCTAGTACTTCACCCAAAAAAGACAGGAGAATGGCGGCCCATCCTGGACCTAAGATATCTGAACAAGCACCTTTTAAACCAAAATTCAAAATGGTGACTCTGGGAATGATTTTACCTTCTAAGGCCAGGGACTGGCTAGCTTCCTGGACCTCAAGGATGCCTACTTCCATGTTCTTATCAGAAGCTCCCACCGAAAGTACCTCAGATTCAACTGCCCTCAGGCCATTACCAGTTCAGAGCAATGCCTTTGGCCTTACTCTGCCCCAAGGGTATTCACAAATGCCTGGCAGCAGCAGTTGCTCATTTAAGAAGGCAAAAGATTGCCATCTTTCCCTACCTAGACAACTGGCTCATTGTGGGTCAGTTCAGACCAGGTCAAATTACACCTGCAAGTTACCCAGCAGCTGCTTACTCTCTGGGCTTTCTTCTCAATCTTCCAAAGTCAGTTCTGGAACCTGTCCAGGTACTCACCTTATAGGTGCAGAATTGACTAAAGCAGGCCAGAGCCTTCCTTCCCAGAAAGGTAAGGACCCTGGTGGCTCTGGCCCTCCTTCACTCTGCAGGTCTCTCGACCAGCAAGGCATTTCCTACAGCTCCTAGGACACATGGCTGCTTCCACAGCTGTAGTGCAAGGAGCAAGATTTCAGATGAGGGACATTCAGTTCCATTTGAGAGCCTTTTGGTCTCAAAGAAGAGATCCCCTTTCCAAGTTGATCCCAGTGACTCAACCCCGATCCAGGCCCTTCAGTGGTGGCAGGATCAGACCAATCTGAGACAAGAGGTTCCTTCATCCCTCTATCTCACCCTTGACCCTTACTACAGATGCGTCCCTTTTGGGATGGGAGCTCACATGGGCGACCTCTCCACCCAGGGATTGTGGTCCCCAGGAATCTCTGCTCACATCAATCTGTTGGAACTCAGAGCTGTTTTTCTAGCACTTCAGGTTTTTTCTGCATCTGTTCAGAACAAAGTGGTACAGGTTCAGAACAGACAACACCACTACAACGTGGTACATCATCAAACAAGGGGCACTCGGTCTTCGGCCTTGTGCACCGAGGCAATGAAGTTGTGGTCTCTGGCTTATTCCCTGAACACTTCCCTTATAGCAGTTCACCTCCCAGGCAAGGACAATGTCCTGGCAGATGCTCTCAGCAGGATTTCCCAGGGCCATCACGAATGGTCACTTGATCCCTGAGTACTGGGGATAGTTTTTGCCAGATGGGGCACCCCTCAGATAGATCTTTTTGCAGCCCCAGACAATCATCAACTTCCACTGTTTTGTTGCAGGCCCCCAGTGTTGGGCTCAGTCCCCCTGGATGCCTTTTTCCTCGATTGGGAAGGGAAGTTTCTCTATGCCTTTCCCCCCTTCCCTCTCCTTTTCAAGGTGCTAGTCAAAATCAGATCTCAGCCCTGCAAGATGATTCTGATTGCTCCAGACTGGGCCAGGCAGCCCTGGTACCCACTTCTTCTGTCTTTAGCAGTCCATCTCCCCCTGTGTCTCCCCAGGAACCACAATCTGTTAACCTGTGCCCAGGGGAGAGTTTGGTATCCGAATCTCAAATTCCTCAACCTCAAGGCTTGGCTCTTGAGGAGTTAGAGTTTGCTGACCTACACCTTTCTCAAGGTGTTCTCGAAATCTTGAAAGCTTCTAGGAAGCCTTCCACTAGGGCTACTTATAACTCTAAATGGAAAAGGTTTTCCATTTGGTGTTCTGGAGCATATTTCCCGAATCTGCTGATTTCCCACTGTTTTGGACTATATGGTCTATCTTAATTCTTTGGGACTGAGACCAGCTACCCTGAAAGTGCATTTGCAGCTGTCTCTGCTTTTATTTCAGCAGGAAGCCTCTTCTCTTTCCGCCACCCTGTATTTTCCAAGTTTTCAAGGGATTGCTTCATACTAATCCACCATTCAGGGACCCTGCCCCTGCCTGGGATCTTAATGTTTGCATTGCTCAGCTGGATGCAACCTCTTTGAACCTCTGTCTTCGCAGAGCTTAAGTACTTGACTTGAAAACTGTTTCTAGTAGCCATCACTTCTGCCAGGCGATAAGTGAGTTATAGCTTTGTCAGTGGAGACTGACTTTATTTCCTTTCACAGGGATAAGGTAGTCCTCAGGACTAACAGGACGTTTTTGCCTAAGGTGGTTTCAGATTTCCACCTTAATCAATCTATTTCTCTTCCAGTATTCTTCACTGACCATTCCTCCTCTGGTGAGAGGAGGTTGTACAGTTTAGATGTTAAGAGGGCCCTAAGTTACTACATAGAGCGTACCAAGGGTCACAGGTTTGACTCCCTCCAACTATTTCTCACTTATGGTGAGGTTGGGAAAGGGAAACCTGCCACTAAGAGATCCATTGCCAGGTGGATTGTCTCTTGTATCCAATTTTGCTATCAAAACTGGCAAGGTCTCCCTTCAGGCCTGAGGGCTCACTCAACCAGAGGTAACAGCACTCTCTAGCTGCTGCCAGAGACATCCCTATCTTAGAGATATGTCAAGCAGCTACTTGGAAAACAGTACACACTTTCACCAAGCATTACTCCCTGGATATCCAGGCCAGGAGGGATGCTCGGTTTGGCACAGCCATGCTTCAGAGCCTATTCCTTGAGTAGGTTCTGTCCCTCCTCCATGGAGGTACTGCTGTGTAGTCTGCAATTGTCATAATATAGCAAGACTTCATGTTGTTTGAAGAAAAAATTACTCACCTTAGTAATGTTGTTTCTTGTAATGGAGTCTTGCTATATTATGACCTCCCCCCCAGCCTGCCCCTCTCAGAACTTCTACTGTGGGTATGGGGTGGGCAGTCCAGTGTTGGCACTTGATGCCCATTTTATGTTTTCCACCCCTTCTTTTTTGGGATGTTTGGGTGTTGTGTTTTATTTTATCTTATCTTATCTTATTTTCTGGTCCCCTGACTTGAGTCTTGGTGTTGGGTCCAGGAAAATGTGTTAATATGTAAGTAGCCAGTTGGCTAGTGTAGGTTACAGCTTCCACACAGAACCTTAGTGAGTTTTGCTTGTAAAGATCTGACAGTTTCAGTTTGAAATATTCCAGACAGAGCTTTTCTAACCGAGCTCGTGTTTCTAAGTTCCATGCCTGGCATGGAAGTTAACTCTTTCACCCGGAGCAGTTCTAATGGTGGACAAACTGCAATTGTCATACTATAGCAAGCCTCCATTAGAAGAAACAACATTACTAAGGTGAGTAATTTTTCCTTCTTCCCCTCTTGAACCAGCAGCTGACTGTGAGCTCCGTTACCTTTCCTGGAAGGTTTGTTTTTTTAGTTGCTGTTACTTCAGCTCAAAGAGTTTCCGAGCTCCAGGCTCTGATGTATAAAGAGCCGTATATAATTTTTAATTGGGAAAGGGTTTCCTTCAGAACGAATCCTAAGTTCCTTCCTAAAGTGGTCTTGGAATTGACCCTCAACCAGTCGGTTGACCTTCCAGTTTACTTTTCTTCACCCTCCAATAGGGGAGAAGCTCTCCTTCACACTCTGGATGTTCACAGGGCACTGAGGTAGTACCTTAAGTGCACAGCTGCACACCGTGAATCGGAGCAACTGTTTGTGGCCTTCACGCCACAACACTTGGGCAAACCGGTGTGTAAGCAGACTATTTCTAAGTGACTTGTCCACTGCATTGCATTTTGCTATGAAAAGCACAATACCCCCTTCAAACAACATGAAGTCTTGCTATATTATGACATATGCAGTGAGTCCCAACCTTCGAACTGCTCCGGAGGTGAAAGAGTTAATTTTCCATGACAGGCATGGAACTTTGAGCTCGAGCTCGGTTGAAAACTCTATCTGTTGTGCTTCAAACTCAAACTGTCAGATTCTTTACTCCGCCTCACTGAACAGTCGCTCCAGAGATTTCTCCTTCTGCTCGGTTCATTTTTTCGATTAAAGTATAAAGTTTTCGTTTTTAACCAAATTTAAACCGCAACCAGTCGGTTCAAGCTCTATCTGTGGTATTTGTAAGTACTAGATAGGTTTTATATTTACTTTCTGTGTGGAACTTGTAGCGATTTCATCGGTTCAGTTCGAACCGACTTCAGAAAATCAGCAGGTGTGGAGTCAAAATTCCTTCTCCAACTGCTGCAGATAGCCAAGCAATCCAAATTATCCAGTCACTTTTCTCCGTTCCGTCCGAACTGCCACTATCTGGCAAAGGTCGGTTCGCCGGTTCCACTGTTCAAGAATATGATATGAGGAGTTTTATGAACGAGAGGAGGGGGAGGATGATTATGAACAGTGTGAATGTGACTTGAAAGTCTGATGTGCCCATTGAACTGGACATCTCCCCAGACAGACCTTTAGGAGAATCTCTAGGCTTTTGAGTCCCTTCATTTTCTGTTTTATAAAAAGTTGTTGAAACCCTCCAGCTTCCATTGGAGGAAGCTGTGATGAGCAAGAGGAGCCTGACTTTGTAGAGATGATGGATATCCCAGAGTCCAGGAGATTGTCTATTCCTTTACATAAATCATTTAGGAAACAAACAATAAAAATTTTAAAGCTCCTCATTCTGTGCCTCCTGTGGACAAAAAGATGGACAGGAGGTACACTTTGTCAGGTCCTGATACAGAATTTCTTTCACAGCAGTGCAGCCATGTTGGGGTAGTTCAGGCTGCAGCCTGTGATAAGGCTAATATTCCCCTGGCTTCACATCCTCCTGACAAGGACTCCAGGAAGATTGATGCCATGGCTAACAAACAATACATGGCAGCGTCCTTAGGACTCAGACAAGCAAATTATATGGCTTATGTGGCAAGATACCAGAAATCTAGATGGGATACTGTCATGGCTTTAGCCAAACAGGCCCCTGGCCAGCTGGCCAAGGAGCTGGAGCAGGTGGCTGCTGATGGTATTGAGGCATCTAAGGTGCAGTTCCATGCTGCAGTGGATTCTAATGATGTATCCTCTAGAGTCATAGCTACATCTGTGGCTTTTCGTAGATTGGCTTGGCTCAGGTGTACTAGTTTGTCACAGGATACCCAGGCTAAGACTATGGATTTTCCTGTGGTGGGAAATTCTCTGTTTGGGGAGCAGACAGAGAATTATATGAAGAAAATGGATGAATATAGAACCACTTACAGGAGTGCACAAGCCAAGGAACGGCAAGCCACTCCTCAGAGGCAGCCCTCAAGGGTAGAGGCAGGCCTTTTCACAGGCCTTTTACCAAATCCCAGGCTTCCTCGGCTTATGCTCAGAGGGGTTCTTCAGAGGGAGAGGCAGACGGGTGCAAGCAGGCCTGCTCCCACCCCTCAGCCTAAAGCCCTGTTAAACAGGCACCCTGATGGGATGCCCAGGCGGGTTCTCCATTACTCAGGGGCAGGCTGGCTTACTGTCCAGGACTGGGAGTCTTTAACATCAGACAAGTAGGTCCTGGAAGTAGTAAGCCAGGGTCTGGTTCTCAGCTTCAAAAAATTTCCAAAGATGATAATCAGATCTTTTCCACCTGCAAATCCTCTAGAGACTTTTGCTTTGGAAACAGAAGTCTCCACCCTCCTGGCTCTCAGAGCTGTAGAAAGGGTTTCTCCCCTACATCAGGGCAAGGGTCTGTACTCCAGGTACTTCCTTACCCCAAAAAAGACAGGAGAATGGCGGCCCATCCTGGACCTAAGATATCTGAACAAGCACCTTTTAAAACCAAAATTCAAAATGGTGACTCTGGGAATGATTTTACCCTTCTAAGGCCAGGGACTGGCTAGCTTCCCTGGACCTCAAGGATGCCTACTTCCATGTTCTTATCAGAAGCTCCCACCGAAAGTACCTCAGATTCGAACTGCCCTCAGGCCATTACCAGTTCAGAGCAATGCCCTTTTGGCCTTACTCTCTGCCCCAAGGGTATTCACAAATGCCTGGCAGTAGCAGTTGCTCATTTAAGAAGGCAAAGATTGCCATCTTTCCCTACCTAGACAACTGGCTCATTGTGGGTCAGTCTCAGACCAGGTCAAATTACACCTGTAAGTTACCCAGCAGCTGCTTACACTTCTGGGCTTTCTCTCAATCTTCCAAAGTCAGTTCTGGAACCTGTCCAGGTACTCACCTTATAGGTGCAGAATTGGACAAAGCAGGCTAGAGCCTTCCTTCCCCTAGAAAGGGTAAGGACCCTGGTGGCTCTGGCCTCCTCCTTCACTCTGCAGGTCTCTCGACCAGCAAGGCATTTCCTACAGCTCCTAGGACACATGGCTGCTTCCACAGCTGTAGTGCAAGGAGCAAGATTTCAGATGAGGGACATTCAGTTCCATTTGAGAGCCTTTTGGTCTCAAAGAAGAGATCCCCTTTCCAAGTTGATCCCAGTGACTCGAACCCTGATCCAGGCCCTTCAGTGGTGGCAGGATCAGACCAATCTGAGACAAGAGGTTCCCTTCATCCCTCTATCTCACTCCTTGACCCTTACTACAGATGCGTCCCTTTTGGGATGGGGAGCTCACATGGGCGACCTCTCCACCCAGGGATTGTGGTCCCCTCAGGAATCTCTGCTCCACATCAATCTGTTGGAACTCAGAGCTGTTTTTCTAGCACTTCAGGTTTTTTCTGCATCTGTTCAGAACAAAGTGGTACAGGTCAGAACAGACAACACCACTACAACGTGGTACATCAACAAACAAGGGGGCACTCGGTCTTCGGCCTTGTGCACCGAGGCAATGAAGTTGTGGTCTCTGGCTTATTCCCTGAACACTTCCCTTATAGCAGTTCACCTCCCAGGCAAGGACAATGTCCTGGCAGATGCTCTAGCAGGATTTCCAGGCCATCACGAATGGTCACTTGATCCTGAGTACTGGGGATAGTTTTGCCAGATGGGGCACCCTCAGATAGATCTTTTGCAGCCCCAGACAATCATCAACTTCCACTGTTTTGTTGCAGGCCCCCAGTGTTGGGCTCAGTCCCCTGGATGCCTTTTTTCTCGATTGGGAAGGGAAGTTTCTCTATGCCTTTCCCCCGCTTCCCTCTCCTTTTCAAGGTGCTAGTCAAAATCAGATCTCAGCCCTGCAAGATGATTCTGATTGCTCCAGACTGGCCAGGCAGCCCTGGTACCCACTTCTTCTGTCTTTAGCAGTCCATCTCTCTGTGTCTCCCCAGGAACCACAATCTGTTAACCTGTGCCCAGGGAGAGTTTGGTATCCGAATCTCAATCCCTCAACCTCAAGGCTTGGCTCTTGAGGAGTTAGAGTTTGCTGACCTACACCTTTCTCAAGGTGTTCTCGAAATCTTGAAAGCTTCTAGGGCTCTCCACTAGGGCTACTTTATAACTCTAAATGGAAAAGGTTTTCCATTTGGTGTTCTGGGAAGCATATTTCCCGGAATCTGCTGATTTGCCCACTGTTTTGGACTATATGGTCTATCTTAATTCTTTGGGACTGAGACCAGCTACCCTGAAAGTGCATTTGGCAGCTGTCTCTGCTTTTATTTCAGCAGGAAGCTCCTTCTTCTCCACACCCTGTATTTTCCAAGTTTTCAAGGGATTGCTTCATACTAATCCACCATTCAGGGACCCTGCCCCTGCCTGGGATCTTAATGTTTGCATTGCTCAGCTGATGCAACCTCTTTGAACCTCTGTCTTCGCAGAGCTTAAGTACTTGACTTGGAAAACTGTGTTTAGTAGCCATCACTTCGCCAGGCGATAAGTGAGTTACAAGCTTTGTCAGTGGAGACTGACTTTATTTCCTTTCACAGGGATAAGGTAGTCCTCAGGACTAACAGGACGTTTTGCCTAAGGTGGTTTCAGATTTCCACCTTAATCAATCTATTTCTCTTCCAGTATTCTTCACTGACCATTCCTCCTCTGGTGAGAGGAGGTTGCACAGCTTAGATGTTAAGAGGGCCCTAAGTTACTACATAGAGCGTACCAAGGGTCACAGGTTTGACTCCCTCCAACTATTTCTCACTTATGGTGAGGTTGGGAAAGGGAAACCTGCCACTAAGAGATCCATTGCCAGGTGGATTGTCTCTTGTATCCAATTTTGCTATCAAAACTGGGTAAGGTTCCCTTCAGGCCTGAGGGCTCACTCTACCAGAGGTAACAGCTGTGCCTCTAGTTGCTGCCAGAGACATCCCTATCTTAGAGATATGTCAAGCAGCTACTTGAAAACAGTACACACTTTCACCAAGCATTACTCCCTGGATATCCAGGCCAGGAGGGATGCTCTGTTTGGCACAGCCATGCTTCAGAGCCTATTCCTTGAGTAGGTTCTGTCCCTCCTCCATGGAGGTACTGCTGTGTAGTCTGCATTGTCATAATATAGCAAGACTTCATGTTGTTTGAAGAAAAAATTACTCACCTTAGTAATGTTGTTTCTTGTAATGGAGTCTTGCTATATTATGACCTCCCCCCCAGCCTGCCCCTCTCAGAACTTCTACTGTGGGTATGGGGTGGGCAGTCCAGTGTTGGCACTTGATGCCCATTTTATGTTTTCCACCCCTTCTTTTTTGGGATGTTTGGGTGTTGTGTTTTATTTTATCTTATCTTATCTTATTTTCTGGTCCCCTGACTTGAGTCTTGGTGTTGGGTCCAGGAAAATGTGTTAATATGTAAGTAGCCAGTTGGCTAGTGTAGGTTACAGCTTCCACACAGAACCTTAGTGAGTTTTGCTTGTAAAGATCTGACAGTTTCAGTTTGAAATATTCCAGACAGAGCTTTTCTAACCGAGCTCGTGCTCTAAGTTCCATGCCTGGCATGGAAGTTAACTCTTTCACCTCCGGAGCAGTTCTAATGGTGGGACAAACTGCAATTGTCATACTATAGCAAGCCTCCATTAGAAGAAACAACATTACTAAGGTGAGTAATTTTTCCTTCTTCCCCCTCTTTGAACCAGCAGCTGACTGTGAGCTCCGTTACCTTTCCTGGAAGGTTTGTTTTTTTAGTTGCTGTTACTTCAGCTCAAAGAGTTTCCGAGCTCCAGGCTCTGATGTATAAAGAGCCGTATATAATTTTTAATTGGGAAAGGGTTTCCTTCAGAACGAATCCTAAGTTCCTTCCTAAAGTGGTCTTGGAATTGACCCTCAACCAGTCGGTTGACCTTCCAGTTTACTTTCTTCACCCTCCAATAGGGAGAAGCTCTCCTTCACACTCTGGATGTTCACAGGGCACTTGAGGTAGTACTCTATGCACAGCTGCACACCGAATCGAGAGTAACTGTTTGTGGCCTTCACGCCACAACACTTGGGCAAACCGTGTGTGGCAGACTATTTCTAAGTGACTTGTCCACTGCATTGCATTTTGCTATGAAAAGCACAATACCCCCTTCAAACAACATGAAGTCTTGCTATATTATGACATATGCAGTGAGTCCCAACCTTCGAACTGCTCCGGAGGTGAAAGAGTTAATTTTCCATGACAGGCATGGAACTTTGAGCTCGAGCTCGGTTGAAAACTCTATCTGTTGTGCTTCAAACTCAAACTGTCAGATTCTTTACTCCGCCTCACTGAACAGTCGCTCCAGAGATTTCTCCTTCTGCTCGGTTCATTTTTTCGATTAAAGTATAAAGTTTTCGGTTTTTTAACCAAATTTAAACCGCAACCAGTCGGTTCAAGCTCTATCTGTGGTATTTGTAAGTACTAGATAGGTTTTACATTTACTTTCTGTGTGGAACTTGTAAGCGATTTCATCGGTTCAGTTCGAACCGATCAGGTTGTTTCTATTACATTTGCTATCTTTTAGAAGTGCGGTTCCCGGTTCTTATCGGTTCTAAAAAAAACGGATTTCATTACGTTTTTTTCCACGACCCGTGACACGGTTGGGAACCGATAAGGGAGTCTTGCTTGGCGGATTGCCATAAACGGGCAGGTTTTTGGTTAGACTGGCACTATGTCTGAGAAACCCAAAAGAAAAACTGGGCCCACTGGGTTTCAACATTGTGTTGTCTGTGGGGAAGTCTTTGCCAAGGCTGACCCCCACACCACATGTGTTTATTGTTTGGGGTTTGACCACCTCAATGCAGACTGCCAGATTTGTAAAAGTTTTCCTGCAGCTACCCTGGATAAAAGAGTTGGTAGACTCAGGGAAAGGGAGGCCAAAAAAGTCTGTTGAAACCGAACTGGAGGGAGTGCCCTCTAACCAGGGCGATACTTCCTCGGGCAAAAGGAGAGCCGACTCTGAGGAGTCGATTCCAACAAAGAGAACTAGAAAATCAGCTGGTGTGGAGCAAAAATTCCCTCTCCAACCGCTGAAGAAATAGCTAAAGCAATTAAAATTGTTCAGTCACTCTCCCCGGTTCCGACCAAACCGGCACCATCAGGTAAGCGTTCGGTTCGGTCGGTTCCACCGGTTCAAGAGTATGATTTAGAGGAATTTTATGAACCAGAGGAGGGGGATGAGGAGTATGAGGAGAGTGAATGTGGATTTGAAAGTCTGGATGTGCCCATTGAACCGGACATCTCTCCAGACAGACCTTCAGGAGTGTCTCCCCCTAGGCTTTCTGAGTCCCCTTCTCATTTTATGTTTTATAAAAAAGGTGGCTGAAACCCTCCAGCTCCCTATGGAGGAAGCTGTGGATGGTCAAGAAGAGCCTGATTTTGTAGAAATGATGGATATCCCAGAGTCTAGGAGACTGTCTATTCCTCTGCATAAATCTTTTTGGAAACAGACAGTAAAGATTTTAAAAGCTCCTCACACCATACCTCCTGTTGATAAAAGAAGGAACAAAAGGTATGCATTATCAGGCTCTGATACGGAGTTCCTTACACAACAGTGCAGTCATGTGGGGGTGGTGCAGGCTGCAGCCTGTGACAAGGCAAATATTCCCTTGGCCTCTCACCCCCCTGACAAGGACTCCAGAAAGGTTGATGCCATGGCAAAGAAACAGTACATGGCAGCATCCTTGGGACTCAGATAGGCAAATTATATGGCTTATGTGGCTAGATACCAGAAATCCAGATGGGATACTAATTTGGCTCTAGCAAAGCAGGTCCCTGGCCAGCTGGCAAAGGAGCTGGAGCAGGTGGCCGCTGATGGTATTAAGGCATCTAAAGTGCAATTCCATGCTGCAGTGGACTCTAATGATGTGTCATCTAGGGTCATGGCTACATCTGGGGCTCTCCGCAGGATGGCTTGGCTCAGATGTACTAGCCTGTCACAGGATACCCAGACTAAGGCCATGGATTTTCCTGTTGTAGGCAACTCTCTGTTTGGGGAGCAAACAGAGAATTACATGAAGAAAATGAATGAATATAGGACCACCTATAGGAGTGCAGAGGCCAAGGAAAGGCAGGCCACTCCTCAAAGGCAGCCTCTCAGGGGCAGGGGCAGGCCTTTTCATAGGCCTTTACCAAGCCCAGGCCTCCTCTTTAGCTTATGCACAGAGGGTTCTTTAGAGGAGAGCAGACGGGGTGCAAGCAGACCTGCCTCCACCCCTCAGCCTAAAGCCCCTGCCAAGCAGGCGCCCTGATGGGGTGCCCAGGGCCGATTCTCCACTACCTGTAGGGGGCAGGCTGGCTTACTTTGTCCAGGACTGGGAGTCTATAACATCAGACAAGTGGGTCCTGGAAGTAGTAAGCCAGGGACTGGTTCTCAGCTTCAAAACATTTCCAAAGATGAGAACCAGATCCTTTCCACCTGCAAATCCATCAGAAACTCTTGCCCTAGAAGCAGAAGTCACTACCCTCCTGGCTCTCAGAGCTGTGGAAAGGGTTCCACCCCTACACCGGGGCAAAGGGCTGTACCCCAGGTACTTCCTTACCCCAAAAAAGACAGGAGAATGGCGACCCATCCTGGATCTCAGGTACCTAAACAAGCACCTTTTAAAACCAAAATTCAAAATGGTGACTCTGGGAATTATTTTACCCTCTTTAAGGCCAGGAGACTGGCTAGTGTCCTTGGACCTCAAGGATGCCTATTTTCATGTTCTCATCAGAAGCTCCCATCGAAAGTACCTCAGATTCGAACTGCCCTCAGGCCATTACCAGTTCACAGCAATGCCCTTCGGCCTCACATCTGCCCCAAGGGTATTCACAAAATGCCTGGCAGTAGCAGTTGCCCATTTAAGAAGGCAAAAAATTGCCATCTTTCCTTACCTGGACGACTGGCTCATAGTAGGCCAGTCTCCAGACCAAGTCAGGTTACATCTTCAGGTAACTCAGCAACTGCTAATTTCTCTAGGTTTCCTTCTCAATCTTCCAACGTCAGTCCTAGAACCTGTCCAGCTTCTCACCTTCATAGGTGCAGAACTGAACACACAGAAGCCAGAGCCTTCTTCCCTGGAAAGAGCAAGGACCCTGATTTCTCTGGCTTCCTCCTTCACCCTGCAGGTCTCTCGACCAGCAAGGCATTTTCTCCAGCTCCTGGGACACATGGCTGCTTTGACAGCAGTGGTGCAGGGAGCCAGATTTCAGATGAGGGACATCCAGTTCCATTTGAGAGCTTTTTGGTCTCAAAGGAGGGACCCGCTAACCAAATTAATCCCAGTGACTCGAACCCTGATCCAAGCCCTTCAGTGGTGGCAGAACCAGGGCAATTTGAGACAGGGGTTCCCCTTCACCCCTTAGTCTCATTCCTTAATCCTTACTACAGATGCATCCCTATTGGGGTGGGGAGCTCACATGGGCAACCTCACTACCCAACAAAGTTATTCAGGTCAGAACAGACAATACCACCACAATGTGGTACATCAACAAGCAAGGGGGCACTCGGTCTACGGCATTGTGCACCGAAGCAATGAAGTTGTGGTCTGTGGCTTACTCTCTGAACACCTCCCTTGTAGCAGTTCACCTCCCAGGCAAGGACAACGTCCTGGCAGATGCTCTCAGCAGGATTCCTCAGGGCCATCACGAATGGGCTCTGGATCCCCTAGTACTGGAGGTGATTTTTGCCAGATGGGGCACTCCCCAGATAGATCTTTTTGCAGCCCCAGACAATCACCAACTTCCCGGTTTTTGCTGCAGGCCCCCAGTGTTGGGCTCAGTCCCCCTGGATGCCTTCCTTCTCAGTTGGGAAGGGAAGTTTCTCTATGCTTTGTCCCCCTTCCCTCTCCTGTTCAAAGTGCTAGTCAAAATCAGTTCTCAACCCTGCAAGATGATCCTGATTGCTCCAGACTGGGCCAGACAGCCCTAGTACCCACTCCTTATGTCCTTAGCAGTCCACCTTCCCCTGTGTCTTCCCAGGAATCACAATCTGTTAACCTGTGCTCAGGGGAGGGTTTCGTACCCGAACCTCAAATCTCTCAATCTCAAGGCCTGGCTCTTGAAGAGTTAGAGTTTGCTGACCTACACCTCTCCCAAGGTGTACTGGATGTACTGAAGGCTTCTAGGAAGCCATCCACCAGGGCTACTTATAATTCCAAATGGAAGAGATTTTCCATATGGTGCTCTGCAAAGCATAATCCCCCAGAGTCTGCTGGTTTACCCACGGTCCTGGACTATATGGTCCATCTGAATACTTTAGGGCTGAGACCAGCTACACTAAAAGTGCACCTGGCAGCCGTGTCTGCTTTCTTATCAGCAGGTAAACCCTCTTCTCTTTCAGCTCACCCTGTTTTCTCCAAGTTTTTCAAGGGGTTGCTTCACACCAACCCCCCATTCAGGGATCCTGCCCCTGCCTGGGATCTTAATATTTGCATTGCCCAGCTTATGCAACCCCCTTTGAGCCCTTGTCTTCAGCAGAGCTTAAGTACTTGACTTGGAAAACTGTGTTTTGGTAGCCATCACTTCTGCCAGACGATAAGTGAGTTACAAGCATTGTCAGTGGAGCCTGATTTTCTCTCTTTTCACAGAGATAAGGTAGTCCTCAGGACTAACAGAAAATTCTTGCCTAAGGTGGTTTCAGATTTCCACCTTAATCAATTTATGTCTCTCCCTGTGTACTTCACTGACCATTCCTCCTCTGGCGAGAGGAGGTTGCACAGTTTGGATGTCAAAAGATCCCTTAGCTACTACATGGATCGTACCAAGGGTCACAGGTTGACTCCCTCCAACTGTTCTTCACTTATGGTGAGGTTGGCAAAGGGAAACCTGCCACCAAAAGATCCATTGCCAGGTGGATTGTTTCTTGTATCCAATTCTGCTATGAAAAGCTGGGTAAAGTTCCTCCCTCAGGCCTAAGAGCTCACTCTACCAGAGGTACACCTGCGTTTCTGGCTGCTGCCAGGGACATCCCTATCCTGGAGATATGTCAAGCAGCTACCTGGAAAACAGTTCATACTTTTACCAAGCATTACTCCCTGGACCTCCAGGCTAGGAGTGATGCTCGGTTTGGCACAGCTGTGCTTAAGAGCCTATTTCCTAAGTAGGTTCTGTCCCTCCTCCATGGAGGTACTGCTGTGTAGTCTGCATATTTCATAATATAGCAAGACTTCATGTTGTTTGAAGAAAAATTACTCACCTTAGTAATGTTGTTTCTTCTAATGGAGTCTTGCTATATTATGACCTCCCTCCGTGCCTGCCCCTCTCAGAACCTTTACTTTTGGGATGTGGGCAGGGCAGTGTTGGCACTTAGTAGATGCCCACCTTGTTTTTCACCCCTCTTTTTTGGGGTGACCTGTGTTGTGTTTGTCATTTTTTGGGTTTCCTGACTTGAGTCTTTGTTTTAGCACCAAAAAATGTCTTTATATAATTAGTAGCCAGTCTGCTAGTGTAGGTTTACAGCTTCCACACAGAGTCTTAGTGAGTTTTGCTCGTAAAGATCTGACAGTTTGAGTTTGAAGCACAACAGATAGAGTTTTCAACTGAGCTCGAGCTCAAAGTTCCATGCCTGTCATGGAAAATTAACTCTTTCACCTCCAGAGCAGTTCGAAGGTTGGTATTCACTGCATATGTCATAATATAGCAAGACTCCATTAGAAGAAACAACATTACTAAGGTAAGTAATTTTTTCTTCCGGGCCCGGTTAGGGGTCACTCCACCAGGGGGGTATCGGCTTCTATGGCCGCTTTGAAGGATGTCTCTATCAGAGACATATGCGTGGCTGCCACCTGGAATTCGGTGCGCACTTTTGCGAAGCACTATAGCCTGGACATTGCATCCAGACGCCGTGCCGGCTTCGGCCTGGCAGTCCTTCAGAGACTTCTGTATTGACTTGCTGTTTTCCAGCATCATCTCATCTTCCACCTCCCAGGGTTAGGCACCTTCTTGGTGTGGGACTGCTTGGGATTCAGTTCTAATGGTTATAGCCTACTGCAAGAGCTCCCACGTGAAGTAAGATAGTACAGTTACCTAAGAATTTACCATAACAGTAGATCTTCAAAAGGAGCTCTTGCAGCAGGCGCTGCTTTACCGCTCTCCATCCCCGGAAAGAGGTGTACAGAACATCATCTTCAGGCTTGGCCTCTTTCTCTCGTCAGGGCCCATTTGCAGGTCTTGGCAAAGGAAATGGGGTAGAGCTGGGTCCGCCCCCTTTTATACCATGGCCATCGTCGGGGTGGAGCCTACGTCGGGGGGGGGGGTTCCTGCTGGGTACTGCTGTCTGAGAATTTTTCCAGTGGGTCCTAATGCCTGCGGCGTTAGTCCTAATGATTCGAGTCTGCTGCAAGAGCTCCTCTCGATGATCTACTGTTACGGTAAGTTCTTGCATAACTGTACTGTACTTGCTCGGCTGGGCTAGTGCAGTTCCTCGTGTGGAAAACTGCAGTTCCATTCTCAACCCAGGTATCAAATAAACAAACAAATACATGAATAAATATAACTTATTTAATTTAAAGCCAGGACCTTTTCATGGAGGATTAACTATGTGCTGCCTTAACATTAGTGAAATGAAAATAGTAGATGTCTGTGTGTAGTGCATTTACAAACTCTTTCATTTTATACTAACTACTGCTTTTATTTTTTGCTGGTAAAGATCCTTTCTCTTTTTTTATGTTTGCTTGCACACATGTGCAAGAAACATAGTGCCATCATCCGAGTTTTCAGAGGTGTGACAGCCCTCTTCCAATTCAGTCAGTGTGTTTGCAGGCGTGGCCGCAGTTCTCCAATGCCTGCTGGAGCTGTCTATGACAGCAGTCCAAAATGCACTGGAGTACAGTTGAAAGGGGGAGCTACGCTTCAGTGAGCAGCGATACGATATTGCCTGCTCATGCGCTGCCCCCACACACACGCATTATCGCATACCGCGTGCTCGCCCCCCACGCACACACTGTGTAGTCGACAGGGATTGCCCCCCAAAACAGAGTTCCATATGCCATGCGGTGCCCACCCCAGCATGGCTACACATCGTACAGCTGACGGGGTGCCCAATCCCCGTCGGCTCCACTGGTCCCCAGAGTATAGGGTGCCATGCTGGGGCCCACCCCAGCATGGCAACAGATGCTATCGCCGACGGGATGCCCAATCCCCATTGGCTCCATGCCCCCCACCAGCTGTCCTTGTGCTACGCTGGGAGCCCACCCCAGTGTGATAACGTCCCTCGTCGTCATTTAAAATAACAAAAACCTGAAACTGAAAAGCAGGTCTCTCGCTGTCTCTGCCCCCTCGCGACCACCCACTGTGCACCCTTCTCCCACTTCCCCCTCACCCATGCCTCCGGACTCCCGTGGCGGACGATCTTGGTGGACCAGGAACACGTCTGCACTCTTCAAAGCTGACCGCGAACTGAGGAAATGCCGGTAAGCTGTATAATGGGATAGATAGGGTTTTTTCAACTTTGCTGCATATCTCAGACATTTTTTGGAATTTTTTTAACCAAATTTTCAACATGGGTTTTTGAGACCGCTTCTCATGAATGCTCTCACTGTCATGGCGTTTATCGGGCCTGAAGGGTGATTTCACAGTCACTGCGCGAAATCACCTTTCAGGACAGAGTAATGAAACGACACTGCCACTGTTCATAAGGTGGGCTCTCAAAAAGCCTATGTTGAAAATTTGGTGGAAAAATTCCTAAAAATGACTGTTTTACGAGCGCAGCCATGCAGTTTCTACGCACACTTGTAAGTTTTGCTAATTTTCAATATTTTCACCCAGATTTTCAACATTGCCATTTTACCACACCTCCATGAGGAGTACAGCTGTCATTTTCACGTTACTCCAAAACGTGTTTTCATGTATGCAGACAGTGGCGCAGTCGTTGTGCGAAATCAATGTATGGGACACATTAAGAAAATCACAGTGACACTGTTCATGAGCAAAGGTCTTAAGATGGCTATGTTGAAATTTGGTGAAAAAATTCCTAAAAATGACTGTTTTACGAGCGTGCTTTGTGCAGTTCCTATGCACGCTCGTAAGTTTGCGAATGTTCTATATTTTCACTCCAGATTTTCCACATTGCCATTTTATTACACTTCCTTATGAACAGTACAGCTGCCATTTTTCACATCTCGCCCCAAATGTGTTTCCGCACATGTAGCACACGATGGTGCAGTCAGTGTGCGAAAGCAATGTTTGGGACAGATTAAGAAAATCACAGTTACACTGTTCATGAGCAGAGGTCTTAAAATGGCTATGTTGAAAATTTGGTGTCAAAAGTCCGTAAAATGACTGTGTTACAAATGAGCATTGCGCAGTTTCCACGCACCCTCGTAAGTTCATGACTTTGTAATATTTTCAGTCCAGATTTTCACCAGTGGCATTTTTCCACACTTCCTTATGAACAGTACAGCTGTAATTTTTCACAACATGGCTGAAATGTGTTTTCACATTTTCAGCGCAGAGATGTGTGGTCGCTGTGGGAAATCATTGTTCAGGCCAGATAAAGAAAATCACAGTTACACTGTTCATGATCGGAGGTCCCAAAATGCCTGTGTTGACAATCTGCTGTAAAAAAAAATCACCAAACTAATTACATTACGGGTGAGCGTTGCACCGTTTCTATGCACACTTATGACTTCACCAGTTTTTTAAATATTTTTATTGCAGATTTGCAACATTGCCATTTGTTATACCTCCCCATGAACAGTACAGCTGTCATTTTTCACATCCTGTTCGGAATGTGTTTTTGCACCTGTGGTGCTAAATGCCGTAGTTGCTGTGCATAAGCAGCTTTCGGCTAACAAACTAATATTGCCACTGTTCATGAGGTGTCGGTCACAAAAAAAACATGTTGAATATTTGGAGTGAAAATACCAATGAATGCCTGAGGTGTTGGGGTTTCCAACCAATATGCCCACCCTGTAGAGAATGACAGGCATCAGGGGTGTGACTTGGGATTCTTGCCTGTAATGCTTATACCATTCCACACCCTGCAGCCAGTGAGAGGCATCGAGGTGTGCCTTGGACTCTTCAGCCCCAAAGTTCACCCCATTCTCCTATACCGCACCCATCTCACCGTATTTCCTGATGGAATGGGGTGCGCATAAGGGCTAAAGACCCGAAGGCACACCATGACACTTGTTGGTGTCTGCAGGGTAGGGTGCAGTGAAGTGCCGTAGCCGTTATGCCTGACGACCCAAAGGCACACCCCAATGCCTGTCACTCTCTACAGGGTGGTGGTGGGGTTGGCTTCAGTTCAATATTTCACTGCCACTCCCATTATGCAGCTCTGTAACTTCTACACTACCAATGCCAGCAAGCAAACATTCGGCACTGACAAATGCTTGTCTTTCCTTGTTTAGCTCAGTACTCATGGCAGGCAGATTTGTGACTGTGTCCAGAAGCAGCACAGTTCTAGGGTTGCCACCTGTCCAGTTGTAGACCTGATAATCTGGTTTCCATGGTCCTTATCTGGTCATCTGGTTTTGATTAAATGTAGTCCAGTTTCTGGACCAGTTTGAGTGCACAGATAGTATTAAAACTGATTGTGTCAAATCATTCACTGCTGCATGCTTGTCCAGGTTACAAAAAAAGTTCTGATGTCACTAGTCACAGGCCTTTGTTTGTAAAACCAGTCTGTCTAGGAGGTGTAAAGTATGGCTCTTAAGACCATTAGCAGTGAATCAACCTAAGCTTTTCAACTCTTGAATTTTAAGTATGGTTATTTACTGCCATGATAGGAAACAGTTTTTACACCTTCATATGCTGTAATGGGTTCCTTTTTGTTTTTCCTATATTCTCAAATGGTTTAGACCCTCTTTTTCAAATTAGTTTTCACATTTGTATTGCCTTTGTCACTGTGCTGATTATTTCTCTCCTAAGTCCTCAGCAGCTGCTGCTCTTATTATTTATACTACCAACCTGAACATCCCCTGCTGTTATCTACACCTTTACAGGCCATTGGAATAAATAGCATAGAATGGCATGTCTGAAACTGTGGAA
The DNA here is from genome assembly GCA_016271365.2 of Neoceratodus forsteri. Taxonomy (NCBI): domain Eukaryota; kingdom Metazoa; phylum Chordata; order Ceratodontiformes; family Ceratodontidae; genus Neoceratodus; species Neoceratodus forsteri. The sequence goes on along the minus strand of CM028133.1, from coordinate 54,483,752 downwards.
TATGATGTCTTAAGACATTTGAAAAGAAACAGCAGTAGCTGATGAGGTAAAGGGAACACAATGTAGTATCGAGGAAACCACAAGTACTGATGGTTCAATTATCAAAAAGGCAGTCAAAGCTTATCAGAGTACATGGCTGTCATGGAAAGAAAAACTGGCGAGTGTTCAACAGAGAGAGCAACAGGTTGGGAATGGGCTTTATACATCCAGCAGATCTGGGTTTAAATTCCCACAGCCTCCACTTGCACACTGCGAGACCCTGAGCAAGTCTCTTAACCTCCCTGTGTTCCTGGGCCACCCCTGTAAATGGATTTTGTGCTCAATAGGAGTTCCCTGGTTGCCAAAGAATAAAAATAAATAACAGTATGGGTTGATGCCATTGAATTCATCCTAATTTTTTTTTGGGTGACCATTTTTTAATAGAACTGGGATGATCAAGCATTTGTGGGATCTGCAGCCAGGGTGGGAAAAGGAAGGAAAAGGGAAGAAACAGAGACATTTTTCACGACACAACTTTATTAACTACAAATCTGAAAATGTGGAAATGTATTCAAGAAGTCAGTAACCCAGCTGACATTAATGGAAAGCATGCTGACAAAGACAAACAAATAAAAGATCATGAGTACAAAAAGACAAAGCGAAGCTGTCGGTTCCGGCAATGTTGGCTAGAACAACATGACTAGTTGGGGTTGATGGTGCAAAAGATCTGATATTCTGCCATTTGTGTATCAAACATGAAATACAGTTGGGTAAGGCGGGCAATAACAATAATTTTCGTTTCGGTACAGATAACTTCCGGCTTGACTCTGTCTCGTCCCATAATATCAGTGAAACTCATGCTAGGGCAGAGGAAAAGGAGGATGCCAGCACTGCTACTCTAGGGACAGGTAATGCGGAAAGAATGCTGAAGAACATGAAAGAAGCAAAGTTTAACAGTTTGAATCAACTTGTTTCACACATGCCATGCAACTGCTAAGAAAGGACATCCTTTCACAGATTTTGTGTGGATGCACAGCCTTGATGATATGAAAGGGCTAGATATCAGTTCAGCATATCAGAAGGACAAATATGCCTGCAACTTTACCCACTATGTAGCCGAGGTTGAACACATGGTGCTACGAGAAAAAATTATGGGAACAAAGTTCATTTCAGTCATCAGTGGCAGAACCACTGGCTCTTCAGTCACAGAAGCTGAGATAATGTGAGATTTGCAGTTAAGAGCACAGTGCAAAATCAGTTGGTAGGTGTCCAGATTGTTGGCAGGACAAATGCGATTTTATTTGCCTTTCGTTCAACAAATCACTGTTAACCATACTGACTACGGGCTACTGCAGACTTCTGCAGGCTAGTGCAATCTTGGGTTCACTAGCCCAGCTGGCTAGTGCAAAAAAAAGTTAAGGTTGACCCCTGAACTATATAGCTGTTCAGTATTCACCTAACTCACCATTTTTAATGTTTTTTTTTTTTTAATAAAAGGAAAAAGAAATTCTCAGCCTGCCATCAATGGAGTCGACCTTTGACGGTAGCGGTGATGGTAGGGAGACTTCATTTAAAAGCTGTGATGGCAGTGAGACTGTGTCCGGTCTGCCGCCCTTTGCAGAGTGTGGGTCCAACCACAGGCAGTCCAGTGCTCAGGGGGAGGACAGTCCGCCCATAGCACAAATGTAGCGGTTATGGGACCCAGTTCCACTTAACTTTGAGCTCTTCTTCCTCCTGTCGGTGGAAGAAAAATTAGTACCACTCAAGGTCACCCTCTGGTACGTTTGCGCAGGAATCATCGCTGGTTGAGAGCGGTAGGCCTGAAGTGACTCTGGTAGGTTCCTATGTGGCTCTGCTCTTAACGGCCGCAGTCTTCGACAACGGTTCCCATCTCTTTCCTCGATGAGGTTCCAGTGAGCAGTTTCACCTCTGGACCACTCTTTTAGAGCAGGGGGGTACGGCATCTGCCCAGTTGTCCTAGCCAGTGGACCTGGTTCCAGGGCCTTCAAGCCTTGGGGCCGCTGCTGGGTCGGCCGGACCAGAATGTGCGTGGTGCCCCCTCTGGTGCTAATGCCATCGACACAGACTCTTCATGCCTACCCCCTCTCCTTTTTCCCTGCAGAGGCCAGCACAGGTACTGCTTTCCTTCTTCCCCTTTCTTCAGGTCTCGGTCCAGAAGCGGTTCTGGTGCCACGCGTTGTGGGTGCTGCTGCCTTGGGCGGCACCATGTCACACCACCTGCATCGCCGTGCAGCACCTGCACCATCTGTGGTGCCGGGCGATGTCGGTGCTAGGGGTGGTGCCATGTGTGGTGCTGGCACCGTGGATGGCACTGAACTCTTCCCCAATCCAGGTGGTGGCATCTCCCTGGTCTAAACCTGCCTTTTGGAGGTTATTTTGGGGTAGAAGTGGATCTGGATGAGTCTCTCCCTCTTCTGCTTTGTTGAAGACGCAACGGATGACTGATTTTATGGGCTGGAATGCAAGCATATCAGTGTGATGGAAGATCTTCTTTCCAGTTCTTTTTCCTCAGGGATATGGGATCCACCATAACATTTAAGTATTCATCTGTGGACCAAAGCAGACTCCTACATCTAGTGTTCCTACATTCCTTAGAACAAGTACACCCTGTGGAACACACAATGCAATGATCGAGAGCCTCCTGAAATCTAACACTCCATTGCTAGGGGCACATAGCCCAATAATCAGCTAAAAGCTTTTATGGACACCTATATATCTGCTTCTAGGGCAACTGCCACTGGCAGCAGGTGGTTAACGTCTCCTTGATGGTGCTTATCTGTTCGGCTAGAGGTCACTCATAACAGTAGGACTGCCATTTAAACCACACGACATCCTCATAACAGGCAGGCTTATCAAGGTAGAGGCCTAGGTGCCCTTTTCAGAAACCAATCCCTCAGCCATGAAGAGAATGCAGTAGAGGGCACAGGGTCCGAAAGCATCCTATACTAACCTCTGTAGATCCAGCCCAGGCCCCGCCCCAGCTGTCTGAGCGGGGCGCCTCTTGGCAGTAGGAGGGGCATCTAATTTGGTTTAACAACCAGTGGAAGTCCATTACAGAGGACCTGTAGGTCATCAGGATTGTCTGAGAGGGATACTCTCCCAATTTCGCAGATTTCCCTAGACCTTCCACCCAGATGGCAGCCCAGTCCGTCCACCTCTCAGTCACACACCCTCTGCTTCGGAGATATGGGGCCTCTGCGAGTAGTGGGCAGTAAAAGTTAAAAGTTATTCCACGGTGGAACGGAGCACAGGTTCCTATTTCCATTGCTTTTGGTTCCAAGTTAACAGGCAGCATGCACCCATTTGTCGACCTTGGAAGGTTAAACAAGTACCTGTCAGGGAAGAGTTCACTAAATCTTGGTGTCCATGTCTTCACTTCCTGGACATTTGGCTCCTAGCCAGCCCATCCAGTTAAGAGACACAGGAAGCAATCACCACAGCTTCTTAGTTGTTCTCTCCAGGTTAGGGAAGGTGGCAGTTTATTTTCCTAACAACTCCTCTTCTTAGGAGCCCTCCTGGATACCTCCAAGGCGTCAGTTTCGTTCCAGAGGATGGGAGAAACGACAGCTTTAGCTGGCTTGTTACAATATGGAAAACTACTCTATTCAGCCTCCTTTTTGGGTTGAGCAGATGCTGGAACTCAGGTCGTCCTCTGCTTGTCACTGACCACGCATCCGCAATCCTCCGTACAAGATAAAAGAGCCTCGGGCAAAATCCATGGGGGGCTCACTGTCAAGGCCTCCACACTCGGGTGTGGAGCCAGGAGGAACATCATCTTGTCATAAATGTCTTAGAGATGAGAGTTATCTTATAAGCAAAGTCCTTGAGGATGTCCCCTGCCATGAAGTGTTCCTACTTCAGAAGGATGACAAAGTTGTGATGCATTACATTAGCAAACAGGGTGAGGTGTCCCCCTACCCTCTCTGCAGTAGGGTCGTGAGGTTGTGAGAGTGGTACCTCAAGCACGATGTGTCAGTTCAGATTTCGTGCAGTCATTTTTAACAGGTGGGGCAATTCGGACCTGGTCCTTGTTGCGTCCCCTCTCAACGTAAAATTGCCTCTATCCTGCTTCAGAAATCCAGACCCTGGTGTTTTCTGTCAGGATGTGTTCATTGCAATATTCAAGACGCTCTCTGTACGTTTCCTTCCCCTTCCCTTAATTCAGAGGGTGTTGATCAAGTTGTATGCACAAGGGGGCAGGATGATTCTCTTCGTCCCAGACTGGCCTCAGCAGATTGATTTGCATTGATCTACAGTCTGTCAGAAGTTCCCCCAAGGCAACTACCTCTCCGAGTGGATCCTCTGACTCAGGGACTTTAGTCCATCCTAGCCTGCATTCCTGTCATCTCCATGCCGAGCCTGGGGGAGCTGGAAGTGGGCAAGCTCTGGATTTTACCAGACCATCATGGACATCTTCTAAGTCATGCATAGGTCTTCCACCAGGAAGGCTTACATGGCTGAGTGGAACCCCTTCTCCAACTGGTGTGCAAGTCCCATATGGACCCTGCGGTTGCCCACCAGGTAAGGTGCTGGAGTGCCTCTTGGACCTGTCGATTGCAGGTCGGCCATACTTGACAGTGAAGGTACACCTTTGCATGTTTTCAGTCTATCTTGATCTGGTAGACAGCATGTCACTGGCTCAATTACCATAAGTCACGTTTTGCTTCATTAACTCCAGAAGGAAGGAGAGCGCTCCCTTCGCTCTTTGGATGTTAGGGCGGTTCTGCGATTCTACATCGACAGAACGAAGATATACACATCTGAGCAACTATTGTGTCTTCTGCATGCCTCGGCTGGGTCAGCCTGTTGCCATGAAATGTTTTTTGCTTGGTTATTTGCATGTCTTCGACACTATTAATCCATGTCACAGGCCACATTGGAAGACTGGGTTCACACCACTCTATCAGAGTGATTGAGGCTTCCTGGCAGAGATTCGTAATGTACCCATTGCAGACATCTGCAAGGCGGTGAGTTGGAGCTCAGTGCATACCTTTGTAAAGCACTATGTTCTGGATGTCCATGCCAGACAGCTCTCTTTCTTTAGCAGGATAGTCCTTTTGGACTTCTTTTCTGAGTGAGCTCTGTCTCCAACCACTCTACTTGGGTTGGGGGGGGGGATAATTTTTAGGTCGGTACTCTCCCATTAGTGTGAATGAGTGGTGGAGACTTTTAGTTCAGGAAGATATGGAAATTACGTACCTACCGTAATTCTTGATCTTCTTGGACTGAGTCTCCACCACTCATTCACACACCCACCTGCCATCCCCTGAGGTCACTCATTCTGTTTTGGTCTTCACTACCTTGTTGCTCAGGCTGTGAAGACATCGTTCAGTTGACCCTTCTTACAGGGGTCATCGCGTCTTCACATGCCCATAGGTTAGAGTTAGGTTTTCTGTCATTAGTTTACGCTGCACCTCCTTGGTCGAAAAGACACTGAGGTGGTTGGAGGTTCGATGCTGAGGTAGCCTATACGGTGCGAGCTAGCCTTGCAGTGCTACGCATGCGCGATCCTATCCCGGTACCAGCCCTCCTGAAGATTTTGGCTTCTGCAGGGTCCTAGCACCTCCAGCATAGTCCTATTAGTGTGAATGAGTGGTGGAGACTCCATCCAAGAGGATCAAGAATTACGGTAAGTACGTAATTTCTGTATTGCCACAGTGCAAAATAAACAAGAGGCAATATATTCCCATTCCTCAGTGTGTTGCTCCCCTAGTAAGGGAGATGATGTCATTACTAATATAATCTCCAGTCACCTAGCTCATATTGATACCCTGAGGCATGAGCATGTCATCCTTGGAGACCCAAGTCTTAAAGGAGATAAATTATTTTTACATACTTAAAAGGAAACGTCCACGTCCATTGGGCCCCACCTCCGTATGAAGTAGGGCCCAATTAGCAGTTCCATAAATATAGACAGTCTTTGTACTTACTCCTCTATATTTTATTTATAATTCTATCTGGTTGATCCTGCGCCCTCCCCTCCGGCATTTTAAGTCTGAGAGTCCTTCCCGGCACTCCCGCAGTCACCCACGGCTGTCCTCAGTATGATGTGTCTTGCAGTGATCAGACTTTTTTTAAGACATTCCATGACATCAGTAACACCATTCCATGCTATTCTTCTGAATGGTCTGGAATGGTGTTATTGATGTTATAGAATGTTCAGACCATATGAAATGATACTGCAGAAACTGCTGAGGAGAAAGGGATTCAGGGTAGTTACAAATGCAACAAAAATAGATTATAAATTTAACAAAAAAAGTCAAAAACATTAGGATATTTGATAGACACCAGAAGGACAAGATGCGTCATCTAGAGGTGTAACAGACTATTTCCTGTCACCTTTAACTGGCTTGGTCCTATGTCCTCAATTCTCCACTCCAAATTTAAAACCCTAAACCTGTACCAGATACTTACCAACACTGCCTGATTCAGTAGTTAGTCCTTCAGCCACTCTCTTGGATTGGATCCTGTCCACTCACCCCACCGTTATTGTGGCGGCTGATACAGTGATCACTGAATAAATCAGGAAGGGTATTATCTTTTGCAACAGTAAAATCAGGATGAGCACGGCCCCTCCTGAAATTATTACAGGGCATTCCTTCCCTAAATTCTCCCTGCCTGATTTCTTGATTGCTGATTAGAGTTTGGTGTATGAATTCCTTGACTCAGATCAGGCGCTAGCTCAGTTCTGCATCTTATTCTTAGCCATTTGGGACTCCCATACTCCAGTCAGATCAACCGGAGTAAGGGGGCTCATGTCCTCTGGGTCTCTGCTGATTATATTGAACTTGTTAAACTAAGATGCTGCTTAGTCAGCCCATAAGGCATGTGGTACCTTGCCGATCGTCAGCAGCACGGTAAGTTCAGGAACCTGTGCACCATGACCATCAGTAATGCCAAAGCTTCTTACTTCCATTCCAAACTTACTAGGAAACTGCCAACTCCATCTAAATTCTGGAACATGGTAAATAGTTTGCTCCACCCCTTATGTTCTGGCTTTGATATCACCTGCCCTGGTTGTACTTCTGTTGTGGTCGCTGAGCAGTATGCCATTTCTAATATTTTGTTGATGGATCCTGGCTATTGTCCCCACCCCTCGGCTCCAGATCTTAACTCCACTGACTTCCCCACAGTGCCTTCTCCAGCATTACTTCTTGGAAGTTTTCTGGGAGCCTCTTTGCATCAAGCTGAAATTCTGCTTTGATCCTAATGCCCCCCACCTTCTGAAGTTAGGGGCCCTAGGTATTGCTGTTGCCTTGGCCATATTTAACTGCTCCCTTACTACAGGTATCTTCTTCTCACTCAAGAAGCATGCCACAGTTATCCCTCTACATAAAGGTGGCACCTCTTACTCCCCTGCAAATTATCGGCCTATCTCCCTGTTTCCCATCCTCTCCAAGCTGTTAGAGAGACTAGTTTCCAAACAACTCTCTACCTCCGCTCTAGGTAATTTTCCTTCTCTAAATACCAATCTGGGTTTCATGCAACTTATTCAACATCAACCTGTGTGCTCAGACTCACTGATTTCCTTCTGTCAGACAGGGATATGGGTCTTCTGACTGATGTAATTTTCTTTGATGTGGCCAAAGAGTTTGACACTGTGGTCCATTTTCTTCTGTTAAACAAACAGACAGTTTCTGGCTTCACCTGCACATCCCTTTCCTGGTTCTCATCTTATCTGTGTGGCCGTACCCAGTCAGTCTGTATTAGCACTACTCTATCTGATCCTAGACATATCACCAAGCGGGGCCCCCAAGACTCTATTCTAGGGCTCCTTCTTTTCAACATTTTTGTGAATGATTTGCCACTTTCTGTAAAATCCTGTAATATCCACATGTTCACTGACGACACCATTCTTTATTCATCTGGACATTGTCCTGCTGTCATCTCTTTTGCCCTACAAGTGAACTTTAATGCACTATCAAGTTGATTCACTGCAAATATCATAGCCTTCAACAAATCCAAGACAGTCTCTATGCTCTTTGGTACCAAAAAATATCTTGCTGCTGCCCCAAACTTGATAATTACTACCTTGACAGTGCCTCCTTTTCCTCCGTGTCACATTAGGAGTACAGTTCAACCTCGATTATTCGAACTGCCTGGGAAACATCCAGTCAGTTCGGATAATCGAGAGTACCTGTACTGTACCATTCTAAGCTGCCATGTGATGTTTATCAGGTTAATACAGCGATGCTCCTCTATTTTGGAAACATACAATAGTATGCAGTATCGATCTTAAGGCAGTAGGTGGCACCAAAGATATACAGAAACCATACAGCACTCACTATAGAAAATTTATTCTAGGGATATGGATATCTTGTTCTTATCCACACTTGTTGGCATGTCTCTTTCCCTTTAAATCTTGCCGGATGGTCTAAAAGCTGGCTTCTCCCACCCATCTAGGTGGCATATACCTCGGCTCTGCCCCATCACGCCAGATCTTCCTTTCTGCTTGGAAGATGCAGGTTCCCCCCTTACATTCCGCACTGAGTAGGCCCTGGCATTCGAAGCTTCGGCGAAATTACTGAAATTGAAACTCGTTCGAGTATCTCCTCGAAAGTTTGCTATCGCAACCGCGATGGAGGGCAAGTCCTCGCCCAGGTTCCACTGGTGTCCCTATGGACAGAAGATGTCCTGCACCAATCCGCATTCCATGTGCGTATACTGTCTGGGCCATGCTCATGACCCTCAGGCCTGTGATCTCTGTCGCGCCTTCTACCCTCAAGTGCTCGATGATCACCTCACATGTCTCCAGTTGGGACAATCGGAAAAATGGCACCCGCCAGCCAAATCTAAGGATGCCCATTGTGTGGTCTCTGCAGCTGCGGGATCCGCTGACCAACTGGAATGGATGAAAGCTTTCGAGGAGGAGGCAGCTCATGCTGCCGAACAATCCTCCTCCTCCCTATCGATCTTCGTTCCTCTCAAACTGTTCACCTCATTCTCCAGTTCCTTCAAGGAGATGTGCCAGTCGCCTCCTACTAAAGGGAAGGGCCCGTCCGGTTCGCACACCTCCCGGTCCCATAAAAAGGACAGGGAACCGAGAGAGGATTCCTCCCATTGATGCTCTTGGGATAGAGAGAGATCTCATTCCAAGGAGTCGCCTCTTTCAACTTTGGTCAAAATTGTGGCCTCGGCCACTGGCTTCACGGTACTCCCGTCAGGCCAGACCGCTCAGACACGGGATGATGACCAGGTCGAAATCATTATCGACCCTGTCAACCCATTGTCAACCGATGAGGCCAACAATTCTTTATTTAGGACTCCGGTCTTTCCAGCCAAGGAGGAGACCCAGCTTGCTGGTGCTCCATTCTTGGTCACGGTCACTGACCTGGAGGAGCCGAGGTTCTCCCTGTCTCCTTCTGAGAACCACAATCGGTCCCCCCGACGGTCATTTTCTAGGTCTCAGACTCCCTTGACCGAGAGGCCAAGGAAATCCCATAAGCGGCACTCCAAAAAGTGTCGCCTCTGCCATTCATCCTTGTCCTCCTGGAATGAGGATAGGCTTCGACGCAAGTTGCATTGTTGCTATGAGGATCTCGTGGCAATAGTTAATGATTGCTGGTCCGAAGTCGACCCCGGATTCAGCTCCGGCCATCACCTGGCTATCACCCTCTAGGCCGATGCCGACTTCTTTGGAGCCGGTCGACACCGTTCCTTCACCCGCGGAGCCAGTAAGACCCTCCTGGCTCGGCCGAAGCTGGCCTCTCCACCTATATTGGTGGAACTGCCACCTAAGCAGCCTTCCTCAGGGGCTCCTGTCAAGGAGTCTCGACCTGATCAAGGTCTCCTGTGCAGGCTGTCAGTCACCCTCACTCCCAACTGTCCGTGGCAGGTCGAGAGCAACTCAGGAGGTCAGCCACTTTACCAGGACTCTGGGTCTGAAGAGTTGGACCTTCGCTCATGTCCTTGTGATGACGACTCAATGAGCCTGTCAACGGAGGAGGGTCCCACGTCCTTCATGGGCATCTTTCATCTCATCTCCAAATCAATGGGGATGCCATTAGAGCCCATTGAAAAATGGGCGAAATACCCCTTGACTGATATCCTCAGAAAATGAAATTCTCTGTCTGAAGCCTTCCCAATGGGTGAGGCCATAGTTGGTCTGGCTCTGGAGCTTTAACAGCACCCAGCCTCCTGCCCTACGCCTTCCGCATGCATAGCCGGCAAATATGTGGTTCCCATCAGCACCCCCTCGGGGTTTACATAGCATCCCTCGGCCGAAGGTTTAGTGACCAAATCTGTGTTTCGGCACTTGGGCAATCCGGGAGACACGGATAGACCGCTGGATAAAGAGTCCAAAAAATTGGACCATTCAGCCAAGAAAGTCTATGCTGCCTTTTCGCTCGGTCTCCGACAGGCAAGTTCAGCTGTTGTCATGGCACATTTCACTCACTCCCTTCTGGGCTCCCTGAATGAGGTGCTTCCTCATCTCCCTGCGGATCTTCAGACCACAGTCAAGCAGGTCCATGATCAAGGCCAAGCTGTTGCCAAACAGCAGCTCCAGATGACCCTGGACATTGGGGATTCTTGTGCCCATTCAGTAGCAGCTGCAGTCGCCATGTGCTGCAGGGCTTGGCTGTGGGTATCAACCTTTATGGCAGATACCCAGCACAAACTGGCAGACATTCCCTTCTTGTTCATTGACTTGTTTGGTCCAGGGGTCGATGGTCACCTTCAGCGTATCGAGAAGTCCAACATCATCTTGGATTCCGTTACTTCCACCCAAAAAGAACCCCAGGATTCTAAGAAATCACAGAAGAAGAAAACGTTTTGACCTTCTGCCCCTGCGGCCAAGCAGCCCCAGTATCAATCTGAGCTGCAACAGCAGCAGGCCCAGTCTTGGCACCCTCGGCCCAAGCCGGGGGCTTCGGTAAACCGTAAGCCCAGAGGTAGAGGTTCCTGCAGCCCCACTGCCGGCTCTTCATCCTCCAAGCCTGTGCAGTGACGGGATGGGAGCAGCCAACCCCATACCCGCCATGACCACTCTGGGTCCTCCCGTGGGTGGCTGGCTCTGCCACTTCCTTTCCGCCTGGTCCGCTGTTACAATGGACAGGTGGGTTCTGGAGGTGATTGGTCAGGGTCTACCACTGGAATTCGAGCAGTACCCTCCAAGCCGAGCCTGCGCTCCACGGGAGGAAATGGTATCCGCCCATACTCGGTCAGCTCTCAGAGATGACATTGTTCAACTCCTCCACAATAAGGTAGTGGTCAAAGTCGCAGACCCACCAGTCAACCCAGGGTTCATTTCCAGGTACTTCCTGGTCCCAAAATGGACGGGGGCTGGTGCTCCATTCTAGATCTGCATGACCTGAATCAGTTCCTCAGGTCATGCACCTTTTAGATGGTAACTCTGTCCCAGATCATACCATCTCTCGAGCAAGACATGTAGTTCTGCTCACTGGATCTCCAGGACGCATTCTTTCACGTCCCGATCCGTCCATCCCACCAAATGCTCCTCTGCTTCCGAGCAGAGGGAACCCTCTACGAGTTCCAAGCCATGCCGTTCGGCCTGTCATGGGCCCCCAGGGTCTTCACCAAATGCATTGCAGTGGTGGCGGCCCACCTTCGGCATTGAGGGGTCAGGATATACCCCTACCTCAATGATTGACTTCTAGCAGGTTCCTCCAGATCAAAGTGGAGAAGTCCAGGGATCTGGCCCTCTGAACCTGCCTCAGCCTTGGCCTCCTGGTCAACGAGGCCAAGTTGGAACTCATGCCCTCGCAGGTGATTTGCTTCATCGGGGGAGAGCTCAACTCTTGCCAAGCCAGAGCCAGGCTCCCGGCGGACAGGGCGGAGGTTCTTTCCTCCCTTGCCCAATCATTTCTGGTTGGGTAATTGCACCCTGCCGGGGATTTCCTGCGACTTTTGGGTTACATAGCAGCCTGCACCACAGTGGTCCGACTGGCCCAGTGGCATATGTGGCCCCTTCAGTGGGAGCTGGGTAGCCAGTGGTCCCAGCGACGAGGTCATTCTGACCAGCAGGTCGCTGTGACCCAGAAGATGTCGAATGCCCTCCAGTGGTGGACCATCCAGGAACATCTGCAAGGAGGGATCCCGTTTGTCCGCCTCAAGCCGACGGTCGTCCTCATGACTAACGCCTTTCTCACAGGCTGGGTTGCCCACATGGGGAATCACAGAGTCCACGGGCTCTGGACCCTCGAAGAATCCCGATGCCATATCAACCTGCTGGAGCTGCAAGCAGTTCGGCTGGCGCTGGCTGCATTTGCTTCATTCCTGCAAGGTCAAGTGGTTCAAGTAAAGACGGACAATACCTCAACAAACAGGGCGGAACCACTCCTGGCCTGTGTGCAAGGAAGCGCGTCGCATCTGGACCCTCATGAGTCGATTGGAGGCAGATCTCCTAGCCATTCATGTGGCAGGAGCCTCGAATCAGCTGGTGGACACCCTCAGCCATGTGGGCGAGGCGTCCCACGAGTGATCTCTCCATCCAGAGGTAGCTTACAGCCATTCTGCCAGTGGGGCATCCCTTAGGTGGACCTGTTCTCCTCCAGGGAGAACTCCATGCTGAGGCTGCTTGATGCCGGCCCCCCTCAGCAGGGCTCGCTGCAGGGGGATGTCTTCTCGAGGCCGTGGACCCCAGGCCTCTTTTATGGCTTCCCTCCACTTTCCTTGGTGCACAAGGTGCTCCTCAAGGTCAGGAGGGACAAGGCAAGGATGATCCTGGTAGCCCCAGACTGGCCCCACCAGTTCTGGTATCTAGATCTCCTTAGCCTCAGCACCAGGCTCCCAAGGCATCTTCCAGCAAGCCCGGATCTGATCTCTGTCAATCAGGGTAAGGTATTCCATCCGGACCTTCAATCCCTGCACCTCACAGCCTGGTTCCTGAGTGGCTAGAGTTCCAGGCTTTGGATCTCTCCGATGATGTACTCACTGTAGTGGAGGCATCTAGGAAGGAGTCAACCAGGAGGTGCTATGCCTTCAAATGGAAGAGATTCTCCATTTGGTGTCAGGGCAAGGGCCTGGACCCTTCATCCTGCCCAGTGACTAGCATCCTCGACTACCTTTGGTCTCTCTCCAAAGGAGGTCTTTGGTCTATGACCCTCATGGTACACCTGGCAGCCATCTCTGCTTACCGGCCACGGGACGGTCAATAGATGGTGGCACAGGAAAATGTGGTCTGGCGTTTCTTTAAAGGCCTCGACCACATATCCCCTTCAGTGCATGAACCTCCACCTCCATGGGATTTACTGCTGATTTTGGCAAAGCTCATGGGCAAGCCATTTGAACCGATGCACAGGTGTGAGATGTCGTATCTGTCATGGAATACCACCTTCTTGGTGGCTATCACGTCAGCCAGAAGGACTGGGGAAGTACAGGTGCTCTCTTGAGTCTCCCTATCTGGTCTTCCACATGGACAAGGTTGTCCTGCGCCCCAACCCGAAATTCCTTCCAAAGATGGTGTCTGAGTTTCACCTCAATCAGGTGTTGACTCTGCTGGTGTACTACCCCAATTACACCTCGGAGGCCGAGTACAGACTCCATGCTTTGGACCTGAGACAAGTGCTCTCTTATTATAAGGAGTGAACGGCTGAAGTTCAGGGAGAGATTCGCCAGCTGTTTGTCACCTACACTGAAGCCACACCTGGCAGACCTGCAGCAAAGCGGACAATTGGCAGATGGATAACATCCTGCATTGATCTTTGCTAACGGTTGTCGAGCAAGGAGCCTCCCAGAGGGATAAGAGCTCATTTTACCTGCCATACTGCTGCGTCGGTGGCTACTTCTAGGGACGTCCCTATCCAGGATATCTGCAGGGCTGCTACCTGGAAGTCAGCAAACACCTTCATTACCTATTACCACATCGACCTAGAGTCATGCCAGGATGCTGGTTTTGGGGCCTTAGTTCTCCAATCTGTTTCCCAAGTAGGGGGTGTGCGCCTGGCCTCCCTCCTCCCGGAGAACTGCTAGGTGTCCACCAACAAGTGTAGATAAGAACAACATGTCCACATCCCTAGAAACACAGGTTACTCACCTGTAACAGTAGTTCTAGGAGTGGTATATGTCATTCATCTACACTGACCCACCCGACCTCCCCGGCTTCGGCGCACAACCTTTGCTTCCAGCGGGCAAGATCTGGTGTCATGGGGCAGAGCCGAGATATATACTACCCAGGTGGGTGGGAGAAGCCTGCTTTTAGGCCATCCGGCAAGATTTAAAGGGAAAGGGACATGCCAACAAGTGTGGATGAACAACATATTCCACTCCTAGAACTACTGTTACAGGTGAGTAACCTGTGTTTTTCAGTCACTGGGTACACATCGGAAGAGGAGCTGCTGTACTGACAGCCTAATCAAGAAGAGGGTCACTCCATGGCTTTTTGATTTAAAATTCTGCGTACAACTGTAGGAACAGGTACAATCCATGCTGCCTAGACTCCCAATACATACATACCAAAATAAAAGCTCTATCTTACTATTGATCGTACGATTGCAGACATGCATTAAACCCACTCCTGTAACTAGCAACCTTCCGTTATTTGCAACCCCCAGTTTTATTTGCCTTTTATCTCTGTCCTTCTTACTCCAGCTATTGTCCCTTCAGGGCAACCACTGTATGTCTTGAGGACATATAGTACTGTGCCTTCCAGCCTTCCAGTACCCCGTGATTCAGCTGTTGATAGTTCCCATTATGACTCCAGGGAGCTGTGATCACCTGTTAAGTAATGTACTTTCTCTCTCTCTGGCTTGCTCTGTAGTAGTGCCCGCAAGTTTTTCGGCAGTTGCAGCTGTTGATTGTTCCCATTGCGATTGTAGTGAGCCGTGATCACTTGTTAAGAAGTGAGAATAGCATCCATTAATTTCAATGGGAATACTGGGGACAAGCAGCCAGTTCGTTAGATAGGAGGTTTGGTTAATTGGGGGTGGGGGGTTCGGACAGACGGGTTGAACTGTACCTAGGTGTCATTCTGGATAATTCCCTCTGACTTTTCTTCACATACCCAGACACTTGTTTCAGAATCGCACAGGGAGCTTGGTGCCTTCTGTCAGGTGGATGACTGCACCTCACGGGGAATGCGCAAATGCCTGGTCCAGTGTTTAATCCTTCCAGTCTTCGACTTTGAGGGCGTGGTCTACAGTGTCACTCCTAAATGCCATTTAACAAAACTAGATACCCTATTCTGTGCCCTCTGTAGGTTCATCCTTCGAGCCCCTGCCCAGATGCATCTCTGCACATTATATGACTGTTTCGGCTGGCCCTCACTACCTGACAGACATGTACAACATGGTAGCACATCAGTTCAGCGATTCAATATGGGCGAATCAATTAGCGCGACTGCAAACTGGGTGACCGGGTAATATCAGCGATCAGCCAATATGAGTGAGTACATCTATTCAGCGAACCCCAGAGGCAATGAGCGCATCGGAGTTAGAATTCTAGAGATTGGGGGTGCAGGGAGCATAGCCCCCCTGCAATACTAAGTTACCTTGCTTTGCTGCACCTGTGTACCCTTAAATGACATCAGCCTGATTGGACACAGGTGCAGTAGGATGATACAGTGGGATTGGTGCATGGTGGGACATTCTCAAGATGTCTGTGGAGTTTTTGCGCAGCGAGAGAGGGATGCCCATGATATTGTTTAGAGACTTTGTATATCGGAAGGACAAAGAAGTTGGGAACAAGGTCTATTGGCATTGTGGCGACTACCGGTACCGGTGTACAGCCCATGTTCACACCGTTGCGGATCATGTGGTGGCCATCACACGGATGCATAATCATGTCCCCAATGCCTCTGAAGTCAGTGCCTGACAAGTAATGACTGATTTACGGGAGCTGGCATGGAGTACATCGGACAGCATGACGCAGGTTGTGTTGGATAGTACATCCGGTGCCCCGGATGCTGTGGTTGGTGCTCTGCCCGATGTTCATGTTCTGCGGAGAACAGTGAAAAGGATCCAGCAGTCGGAAAGAGTGGCTCCGGTTACACCTGGGACTGTTGGTGAGCTCCTAATCCCCTTCCAATACATGAGAACCTTAGGTGGTGACCGGTTTCTATATTGGGATGGTGGAAGTGGCACAGAGTGCATTGTGATCTACGGTGCTGAGAGGAGCCTTACCTTTTTGGCAAACTGCGAGGACTGGTTTGTGGATGGTACGTTTCGGGCTTGTCTGTCTCTATTCTCCCAGTTGTACACAGTACATGGGATGCGTGCAAGTAGTGTGATTCTATTGGTGTATATCCTAATGACATCCAGAAGGTCTAGTATCTTGAGGTATAATCTTTAACTGGTCAAAGAGGCTTCTATATGCCTTTCTCCTATTCCCACGTTTGCTGATAGTTCTGATAAAACTGAGGAGGAAGTCAGCGACAGTGATTTTCATACCTCCAGACTAGGCCAGACAGACTGGGTACTCCATGCTCCTGTCCCTCTCCAACAAGCCTCCTATCAACCTGCCCGTGAGGTATGTGCTGACACCATCCCACGGCAAGGTAACATTCCCAGATCTGAGAACTCTACACCTCAGAGCATGGTTCATGAAGCGCTAAAGTTCTGTAGGCTAAATATTTCTGAAAAAGTAGTGGAGATACTGAAAGTTTCTAGGAAACCTTCAACAAGGAAAACCTATGCTTCAGAATGGAAAAGATTTTCCTTCTGGTGTACTCCTAGAGAGAGTAACCCTATCCAGGCAGGTCCGTCTGCAATCCTGGACTACTTAGTCCACCTCTGGTCTTTGGGCCTAAGACCTTCAGCACTGAAGGTACACTTGGCAGCAGTGTCAGCTTACACAGCAGCTGGCAAAGATAGGTCAGTGTCCTCCCAACCCATCACCTGTACCACCAGTAAGGGAGCATGTCCCTTCCTGGATTAAAATGTATGTAGTTGCCCAGCTGGTGGAGGGCTCCTATGAGCCCATGACAACTGGAGTATATCACCTGGAAGGTAGTATTCCTCGTGGCAGTAATATCTGTCAGAATGGTAAGTGACCTATAAGCCTTCTGCACTGATCCTAACTACATTATCTTCTATAGGGATAAGGTATTCCCAAGGACAGACAAGAAATTCCTTCCCAAAGCGGTGTCTGAATTCCATGTGGATCAGTCAGTTGCCCTTCCAGTCCTTGTCACAGGAAAATCTAGTTCAGGGGAGCAAAAGCTCCACAGTCTGGATGTAAAAGGGGCACTCAATTACTGCTTGGACCACACAAAGGATGTCAGGTCCACTAACACTTAGCCGTTTGTCAACCTGTGGTGAAGTGGGGCAACGTAAACCAGCATCAAAGAGAACCATCTGTCACTGGCTTGTCTCCTGTATTCAGTTCTGCTATGGCAAAGCTGATAAATTGACACCTAGAGGCCTCAGGGCACACTCTACAACAGGTCCCTCTGCCTCTGTGGCAGCATCGAGGGATATCACCCTGCAGGAAATATGTTAAGCTGCTACCTGGAAATCAGTACAAAATTTCTCAAAACACTACTGTCTGGACATACAGACCAGAAGAGATGGCAGCTTTGGTACTGCTGATCTTCTTTAGGGGTATCACAGTCATCAGGTCCCACAGATGAAACTTTACAGTCAGTGAAGCAGGATCCACACAGCTTTCCAACAGTACAATCAGGGCCACCCACATCGACGTCATTTGCCAGTGTCACCAACCCTATAAAGGCATGAGCAGCTCCACTCCCTCCTCAGTTCTTTCCCACTGTTGACTATCTTCGCATGGGTCTCCGCGGAAGCTCCAATGCAGTTTCGCACCATTTTTGCCTACATCTTTTTTCCAAAGAGATTCCTTTACCTCGTTTATGTCGAGAGTTAATCCTTCGACTGCTCTCTTCTGTCGTTGTCACTGCAGAAAGATTGCCTCCTTAGACAAACATTCCCTCTGTGCCTGCTGTCTTGGGCCTAACCACGACATCTCAGACTGTGAGCTCTGCCAGAAGTTTAAGCAAACCACCCTCAGGCGATGCAAAAAGGATCTTAAAACATTTCTAATGAAGCCGGCCCGGTGGCGCTGAGGGTTGGGGCATTGGATGCCACACCTCGCACCACATCAGCGACCCGAGTTCAGGAGCGAGCTTGGGCCAGCAGGGATCGGCCGGGGAGGTGCATGGAGCAGGATCGAGATGCCGCAGGGCAGCTCTCCTCTCTGGGGAGGGACGTGAGGGTTCCCGGGTTCTTGGCTGCCACCTGGTGGAGGCTAGGTGGTAGCGCCAAGCCATAGGGAAGCCTGGCATTAGGCCGGGTGGTTGGAAGGGGCCGTCACTGGAGCCATGGAGCACATGTGCACCTCCACGCATTACGCGCCGATCAGGGCAACGGCAGAAAAGTAGAAAATGCATGTGTAACCCCCTTGTTACCCGGGGTTACTAGAATCCCAGTAAGACCTAGTGGTAGGCAGGGAAGGCAGCTTGTGAAACTCCAGTTAAATGGGTTTCACACTGTCTCACTCTGTTCTCAGTCTCAGCTGAAACTGAGGGATGACATCACCAATAGAACTTTCACAGCTGCATGAGCCACATTGGAATCTGCAGCAAAGGGAGTTAGATAGAACGTTGGGAGGTTTGAAGTCAGTGCTGCAGTTTTGTCTTCAGTGAGTGAGTGTGAAGTAGGGAGCTTGCTGTTAAAGCAGCTCAGTGAAGGCTCTAGGAGCCTCAGCACTGACAGAGGGCTACTTTTAAGTAATAGGGTGTGTGTCTCCACCTTAAAGAGAGACACAGAAGATTACTGAAGTGGTGGAGACCGCTGTTTTTGGGTCTCAGTGCCCCCCTGGGGATGAGAAGGATTCCCTGCAGATTCCTGGGGCAATCCCCTAGTTCTGCTTGTGGAGGAAAAGCTGCCTGTTTGTTTCCAGTATTTATTTGGGAGAAAAGAAGATTTTTGAGTCGCCTGTGGGGCACCTGCAACGTGAGGGTGAGTGTCTACTCTGGCTAAAAGGGCCTATGTTTTTCACCCTGGGACTTGTGTGACAATGTAGGGATTGAACTACTACAATATTGGGAAACCTAGAGTAATGGGCTAAGCAAGTTAAAAGTAGTTTCAAGTCCCGAGTGTGTTGGGATGCAAATAATATGTAGAGGTGATGTGACAGACGTCTACCCATAATCTACATTTAAAAGTTCAGTATAGGAATTGTTCAGTTTCCAGAGAAATGGCCAGGTATGGGCTGTGGGTTGCTGGAGGTGGGTGGCCCCCCATCTTTAGTGACCAGGTCCACCTCTACGGATTTCTTCTGTGGTTTTCTACTTGGCCAGTGATGGGGGAAGTACCCAGACGTGGGATTGTAAGGAAAATTCTCTCTAGGAGTCGCAGACTCTAGTGTGGTTTGGGGAGCCACGACAGGATAATTGGTTCATTCCTCCAATGGACCGTGAATGGGATAATTGGTTCATTCTTCCAATGGACCGTGAATCAAGTGGCCGGCGGGGGAGCCGGGCCAGTGGGGAAAACCCAAGTGTGTACAAGTCGGGCTGTGTACCCAAAGCTGCGTGCAAGTCCAGGCTGTGTGCCTGGTGGGTCTAGAGCCTGAGGGCTGGAAATAGTGATAAAGTGTTCTGTTGTCTCTAATCTGCATTACCAGGAAATGTAGCCCCATGGGGGTCCGTCTATGCTTTATTTGTTCAGCTAGGATGTGAATAAAAGCCACACTGAAGAATCCCATTCCTGGTTCTGGACATTACAGTTATTGCTCCCTGTGTTCGGATTTACTTGGATGCCCCTGTGCAGAGTAGCCAAACCTAGGCTCCCCTGTGCCAAGTAACCTCATCCTCCCCGAACCCAGTCCCCACCAGGTACTGCTGTCAGCTTCAACAGCATGCCACCTGTCGTTTTGGCAAAAAGGCAGGGGTGAGGGGTTACACATGTCTCCCCTATTGCCAGGAAGGCGCAGGTGGTAACGGGGGAGCAAAAAGCTATATATAAAAAATAAAAAACATTCCTAATGGAGCAACAGGTAGCCAATTCTAGGCAGGGATCCTCCAGGGTCCCTGCCTTCCAGTCGCTCGCAGGTTCGTTGAGCTCCCTGGCCACGAAGTCCCAAGACAGGTTCTCAGGGAAAAGTCTTAAAAAGGAATGAGATCGGAACTGCTCTCCCCGGCAGCGCTTCCGCTCCCTGATGGTCTCTTCTTCATCACCCGGGGGTACTCCGTTGGCAGCGGCTGCACTGACGCCTAAAGCTGTGTCCAGGTCTCTATCCCTGCAAGACCCCTACCGACAGCACCTCCCCCCGATGTTCAAGGCAGCCGACCACTGACCTCCAGGTCATCAGTCCCCACTTCGCTGTCATCGATGGCTCTCCCGTCAAGGCCTAATGCTTCCCCAGATCCTCGAGCTTCGGGCTTCTCGGGCTCTCAGGGCCTGCTAGATGGGTCGTCACTCCCTGTGTCGTGGACACAGCAGTCTGCTGTCGTCAACCTTAATGATATTTTGACCAAGTTCACTACTGTCTTGGTCCATCAGCTAGGCGTATACAGGCCTGCTTCACCTGCGCCATCGACAGCGCCATCATTGTCGACACCTCTTCGACCCCTGCAGGTTGTTTCCCGTGGGCCGGCATAGGTCCCTCACTCATCGGACTTGGAGCTGGAACAGGTCACCGTCAAGGAGGAGTACTATTCTGACCTTATCCTACCTGAGGAAGAAGAGGAAGAGCCTCCTTCCTCTAACAAGTCCACTGCCTCCTCAGTGAGCGAGGACTCTGTCAAACACACTCCTAGGTCTCCTGCTGAGGACCCTACTTACTTCAATGTCATGAAGCAATTGTCCTCAGCCATGGGCTTCCATACAGAGGAGGAGGAGGAGGATGCCACCAGAAGAGATCTGGTGGATTTCTTAGAAATTCCAGAGTCTCCTCCCAGAGTCATTCAGCCTATCCTTCCTGCACTAAGAAATGCTATGACTGCAGCCTGGCACAGGCCTAACATGGTGCCAGCCATGCCCCGAAGGGCTGATAAATTATATTATGCCCCCTGGGTCTTCCAAGTTATACTGCCCAACCGTAGACAGATTCTGTGGTTATAAAAGCAGCCCATGATAGGTCTAAGGTGCTCAAACCCCGTTGCTCCCTCGCCTCCTACAGAGAATCCCACAGGATTAATCTCTGGGGCAAGAGGGTTTATGCCTCCTTCACCCTTGGGCTGAGGCTACAAACTACCTTTCCCATATGGTTACGTACCAGAATACTATTTGGAAGAAGGGCAAGGCTGTGGCCCAGGCCCTTCCTGATTGTACCAAAAATAAGTTCTTAAGTGCCTGCAAAATGCTGAGGATATTTGCAAGCACCTCTTGCGGGCCCTCTATGATATCTCGGATACTGGTGCCAGGGCTGCTGCCACCAGCATTTGCCTTTGAAGGCACTCCTGGCTGGGGGTCTCGGGTTTTCCTGCTGATGTACAGCAAAAGGTACTCAATACCCATTTTAATGACTCCACGTTGTTTGGTCCAGATGTGCAGGGCATCATAAATGAACTGCAGGCATCTAGCAGGGCTGTCAAGCCTGTCCATTCGATCTATCATACACAGCCCAAGAGCAGACAATGCCTTCCCTTTTGTAAGGTGTCCCACACATCTGGAGCAGCCTCTCAGTCACAAGGCAAATGCAGAGCCTCTGCCACCTTACCTGCCCCCTCCTCTGCAGGAGCCGCGGCGAAGCGCCGTAAGGGTGACAGACCAGCCCCAGCAACTGGATCCGCCCCCACTTGTCTCCTTGCCAGACCCCCCCCCTTTCCGGTCCCTGACCAAGAGGTGGTGGTCAGAGGTTGATTCTCTCTCCATCTCAAGCAATGGAAAACCATCACGTTAGATGCCTGGATTCTTCAAATCATAGAAAGGGGTCACAATCTGAAGCTCATCGAGCTGTCCCCAGAGACTCCTCCAGTGCCCTCCACCTACCATCCGACCCACTTGTCTGTTCTCCAGGAGGAAGTACAGTTCCTTTTGCACAAACAGGCCATTGAGCCAGTGCCCAGGCACCAAAGATGCAAGGGATTTTACTCCAGGTTTTTCCTCGTTCCCAAAAGAACCGGAGACCTGAAGCCCATTTTAGACCTCAAAGCTGTCAATCTGTATGTCCACTATAAAAAGTTCCGAATGATAACTCTGCCAGGCTTGCTGCCTCTGCTCAAGCAGGGTGACTGGCAGTGCTCCTTGGACATGCAGGACGTGTACCTGCACATCTCGGTGTTTCCACCACACAGGAGAGTCCTCCGGTTTCTTTTCCAGGGCGAGCATTGCCAATACAAGGTATTGCCCTTTGGCTTGTCCTCTGCGCCACAGGCTTTTACCAAATGCTTGGCAGTGGTAGCTGCAGCTCTCAGAAGGGAGGGACTGTATGTTTTCCCCTATCTGGACGATTGACTCCTAAAGGCCCCATCCAGAGAATAGCTTCTCCAGACTCTGGAGAGAACCCTTCAGCTGTTTCTGTCCCTGGGAATTATGGTCAACCTACCCAAGTCTGACCTAATCCCATTCCAAAGGATGCAATACATAGGGGCAGTTCGGTGCAGGGAAAGGCCTTACTGCCTCAGAAAAAAGCGGAGAGCCTTATGGCCCAGGCTCGAGAGGTTGCCCAGAGGTGCTATATCCCTGCCAGGGTATACTTGAGGCTGTTGGGGTTGATGGCTGCGGCCATCCCCACTGTTCCACTGGCCAGGCTCCACATGCACATCCTCCAGTGGACTCTCAGAGTACAATGGGACCGGCGCACGGACAACTTAGATCAGTTAGTGCTGGTCTCCTCTTCAGTCCGCAAGGTGCTCCAATGGTGGATGGTTCCACTGCACTTGGCACAAGGAGTCTCATTCCAGCTCTCCTCCCCCAGCAGATCCTCTCTACGAATGCTTCTGGCTCATGCAGGGGGTCGCATTTGGATGCCTTTCAGATGCAAAGGACGTGGTCCCAGAATGAAATAGAATGAATTCCCTGCATATTAGTGTTCTGGAGATTCGGGTGATCCTTTATGCCATGCAGGCTTTTCAGAACCATCTCCTCCCAGGTCGGCTGTTGATCTAGTCCGACAACCTCAGTGTAGTCTATTACATCAACAAGCCGGGGGGGGGGGGAGAGACATATTCGTATCATGAGTGTATGGTACTGGGCTCTAGACCACATTGTAACTCTCTCAGTGGTTCACATCCCAGGCATGCTAAACACTCTGGCAGACATCCTCAGCAGGACCCAGTGCAGCATGCATGAGTGGGAGCTTCTCTCATCCGTTGCAGAAGACCTGTTCGCCAGATGGGGTCATCTAGAGTTGGACTTTTTGCATGCCCATGCAATGCAAAACTGCCCAGTTTCTGCTCGCTAGATCCAGGGCCTGGAGTTTTCTGGCAAAGGCGCAGTGTCCCTCTCCTGGAGCAGGAGGTTCTTTACGCCTTCCCTACATTTCCCCTGATTCAGAGGGTGCTAATCAAGCTACAGATGGAGGGGCCAGCATGATCCTGATGGCTCTATTCTGGCAATGGCAAATGTGGTTTCCGTTACTGCAACAGTTAGCAGAGGAACCTCCAGTCCCTCTGCCCCGCTGCAGGGATCTGCTTACGCAGGTTCAGAGAACCCTGGTTCATCCCAACCTCAAGTCCCTTCATCTGCATGCCTGGCTCCTGAGGACATAGCCATCGTCAGGTTTGGGGTTTCCCATAGGGTGGTGGATGCCCTAGTGGCCACTTGGAAACCCTCCCCTCGAGCCGCATTCACCAAGAAGTGGAACAGGTTTGCCATCTGGGCTGCCAAACATAATCTGGACCTTTTTACTTGTCAAGTGAACCAGATTCTGGACTACCTGACCTCTTTGTCAGATTCAGGTCTCCAGTTCTCCTCCCTCAAGGTACACATTTCAGCTATCTCGGCCTTTCATGAGCCCATGGGTGACTGCACCGTGGCTCAGTTGGATGTATCCCATACCTTTATGAGGGGCATCCTGCATCTGAAACCTCCAATCCCTTCCCCTGTCCTAGCTTTGGATTTGAAATTTGTTTTGGAGAAATTGACCCTGTCTGCTTTTGAGCCAGCCGTGACTTGCAAACTACACTTTCTTTACTTGGAAAGTGTTAGTTTTAGTTACTATTACTTCTGCTCAAAGGATTTCCAAGCTTCAGGCCCTCTGGTGCAAAGAGCCTTATTTGGTTTTTCACAAAGACAGGGTATCTTTGCGTACGAATCCTAAGTATCTTCCCAAGGTGGTGTCTGAGTTTACCCTGAGCCAATCTATCCACCTTCCACTGCTCCATACCTTAGGTGTGCACAGTTTTGAAGTACTACCTGCTTCGCACTAAGGAGTGCAGAAAGTCAAAGCAGCTTTTTATTTCTTTCACCCAAGGTAGAGAGGGTGTTAAGGTTTCCAAATAATGTTTGTCTAAGTGGTTGCACATTGCATTGTGTTCTGTTACAAGTATGGCAAAGAATTGCCAAGGGTGGTAAAAGCCCATTCCACAAGGGGCGTGGCTACCTCTGTGGCCTGTTTTAGAGGGGTCTCAGCTGCTGACATTTGTGCTGCTGCCACTTGGGAGTATCGTCCATACTTTCACCAAGTACTGCAGTCTGGACATTACCTCTAGAGCCGGTGCAGGTTTTGGCAGGGCGGAGCTGTAGGGCCTCCTGTCTTAAGTTTAGGGTTGGCCTTCCCCCCCCAGACTGTCTATCTGCATCTGTAACTGCTTGGGACTCGTTCCATATGTATGACCTGATGACTGAGATACCCCTGAGGAAGATAGAGCAGTTATGTAAAAACTTACTGTAACAGCAGATCTTCGAGGGGATCCCAATCATCAGGTCTGCCTTCCCTCCCACCATCCCCCATTTTGGGGGGCTATCTCTTTGAACTGGTTTTCTGGTGTATCCATCCTTTGTTACGGGCCTGAGCATCCCTCTCTCCCCCCCCCAGGTCCCCCATGGCTCGAGCTATGCTCCCTTTGTTTCCGGGGTAAAGAACTGAGGAGGGAGTGGGCTGCTCACACCTTTGTAGGGTTGGTGACGTCAGCAGATGACGTCTGCGTGGGCAGCCCCAGTTGTACTGTTGAAAATCTTCAGTGTGGATTCTGCTTCGCCAATGGTGAAGTTCCATCTGTGGGACCTGATGACCGAGATCCCCTCGAAGATCTGCTGTCATGGCAAGTTTCTTACATAACTGTTCTTTGTGCGGTACCTTTTCCCTAAATAGGTCTGTAGCCAGTCTCCCAAGGTACTGCTACGGAGTCTGCTGTTGTTAAAGCAAGATGGTGGCCACGCTGGACTGCTGCTTGCAAATGTTCTGAATAGCGCCACGATAATCTTTCCTAGAAACCTTTTAATTTATTTATTTTCAGGACAGTTGTAATGTGACTGTGGTGTGACACTTGCGACTACTGTAATGTTCAAGTGTCCAAAATGCTATCATCTTGTGTAGGTAGAGCGAGATGTAGAGCATTAATTTTAGGTAGGGACGGGTAAGTGAGTTAGGCAAGGAGTCAGCTTTTTTGTTTTCAGCGAGGGCATGAGTACTTCTCGGATAAGAGGAGTTCACGGGAGGGCAAAGAGACCTGAGGAACCGAGTGAATGGAGGAGGTTCCCAGCCAGGACCGTGTAACTGTTGTCTGCTGGGTCATCTATTGCTGCCACTCTCGGGAGTTCATCTGGAGGTCGACTCTGTTTGGGGGCATTTGAGGACTTTCTCCGGCTTTATATCCAGAGGACTGTTGGTGGTGTTGCTGCTCTAGAAGGAGAAGGAGCCCGTGGTGTTGTGGGCGGGCTCCATCCGAGTTCTGAATTCCAATCAGTTGTTTTGCTTGTGCATTAACATCCGGTGTGCGGTGCCAGAGAAGGAATACAGCGACTCGATTTTTTTCCTTGGGTGGGGTGCTCCTGTCTGGATATCTGTCTCTCAGACTGTTCTCAGCACTGGTGAGAGAAGTGCTGAGGGGTACATCTGAACTGGTCCAGTGTGTTCATTCCTTTTCTCTGACTGCCGTTTTGGGAATAGTGTAAGCCCCAGCTTTAGTGAGAGTTTTGCTGGGTCTGACCTGGCTCAAGGCCGTGGCACTCCCGATGATCTCCTTTGTTTTCAAAAGTATTCAGCCTGGCTGTCTTCTTGATAATACCTTGGAAGTGAGTTATTTCAAAGCTCCCTCCTGCAGTGCCCTGCAGCTCAGTGAGAGCGAGCCGCAGGGTCTGATATTCCAGGAGCTCTGCTACAGTCTCAACAGGGCTAAACTATATTTTATATTCCTGTCAGTGAACTTTGGACTATGCCCTGGAAAAGGGGCGTTATTATATTTATTTTATAGCACTCAAATCCTCTCCTGAAATTAACAAACATTGTTGGAAATTTTAGCAGGGCGGGAGGTGGCCTGGAGGGTTTGGGTTTTGTACTGGGGATACTGTGGAGTGGTGGGGCGGAAAATTTTGAGTGATTTGAGTTAGGGTGTGTGTGTATGTATGGATAGTTCTGTTTTGTATTAAGGTGAATGTGTTGGATGTTTGCTACTGACGTTAGTCGTATTAATTGTCCTGCCAAGCCAAGGACAGTTAAAGGGTTTTAAAGTAGGGTACAGAGTTTGGTTTGCATTGGGATGTACCAGAGCCTTAACCTCTGATGTCTGTTGTATGCTGCTGCGTGACTTGCATCCCCTTTGCTGACCTTCTGGTGTCAGCTACTGCAGCACGTCACTGCAGGGAGGTTGGTATTACAAGGGCACGTGCAGTGGGCGCAGCGGAGGTGAGTGGGATCGAGGTGATTGGGTGTAGGAGACGCCCTGGTATTAGGCGGAGCCTAGGGAGAGGCCAGATGTGTTTGGTCTCCATCCCCAGGGCTCCCACCAGACTGAGTGGGCAGGTAGGTGGCAGTGCCTACCAATCCCCTTCGGGCTATGCTATGCAATGCCAGGTCAATAAAGAACTAGACTACAATTATGGCAGACTTGATTTCCTCAGTTGACTTGGCTTGCATCACGGAGACCTGGTTGGGTGACGATGCCAGGCCAGTATTGGAGGCAGCTGTCCACTCTGGGTTCTCCATAGTGCACTGCCCTAGGAGGGAACGCAGGGTGTGGGGGTGTTGCTAGCTACTTTAGATCTGACATGGGCTTCATGGTGCACCCAGTGGGATTGGCCAGGTCTTTTGAGTGTGTGGCAGTGCACGGGGGTCCAGGTGCGGGTTGCAAGATTCTCCTCATTTACAGCCCTCCAGTGTCAGGGGGAGATTTCCTGCAGGAGGTCACAGACTTCATCATCGACAAGGTGTTGGAGTTGCCCAGGTGTTAATTCTGGGAGACTTCACTGCCTGGGTCGACAACAAATCCTCGCAATTTGGTTATGACTTCCAGCTGATGTCATCACTGGGCCAGACACAAGTAGTTACTTCTGCGACCCAGCACCATGGCCACATGCTCGACCTGGTCTTCTTGCTGGGGCTTGAGGTTGTTAACCTCAAGACTGATCAGGTCATTTGGTCTGATCATTACACTGTGAAGTTCTTATTTGAGGCCCCCCTAGAAGTCCTTCCCCTGCTGAGATGGTCAACTACCACCTTTTAAGGGGATTGTCTGCAGAGGGACTCCTGGCGGTGGTTGACTTATCTAGTGTAGACACTGAATGTGCGGTTATAATGGGCAAGGTGGTGGCTGTCTATAATAGGGTGGTCTCCGAAGCACTTGACGCCATCACACCAGTCCGTATGCGACCCAGATCCTCTCACTCGAGATCCCCTTGGTTTGATGGTCCTGCAGGCTCTGCACTGGCTGCCTGTCAGGTGGAGGATTCTCTTCAAGGTGGGCTTGCTCACCTATAAGGCCCTATACAGGCTGGGCCCTGGTTATCTGACTGATCTCCTAACATCTGTCTCTTCGGCCCGTTCCCTCCGCTTCTCGACCGGGAGCCCCCTTGATGTTCCCAGGGTCAGGCTAAAAACATCAGGTAACCATGTGTTCAGTGTCACTGGGCCGACCCTGTGGAGCACTCTACCATCTATCATCAGGGAGGTCCCAACAGTCGAGTTCTTTAAAAAGGGGTTAAAGGCCCATCTTTTTCTTCTAGCATTTCCTGACGAGGGTGACTAACCAGGACTAATTTTATGAAACTTTTTAGCCGTGCTGAGACTTGTTTATGTATTTATTTTTGTTTTATTGTGTGTTGTGCTGTACTTACCCTACTTTTTATTGTAAGGCGCCCAGAGCCTCAGGGATTGGGTGCCGGATAAATAAAATTCGCCTTGCCTTGCCATTTTGCCTTAAATTTAAGTAAAGGATTCCTAGGATTTGAAGAAAAAAAGTTATTTCTTCAAAAGGGATCCCTCGGGAAATTTAACAGTCCCTAATCCCTGTCTTCTCTTCCACAACCTGGTAAAAGGTTCAGACAAGAATCAATTCTTTTCTGCTTGCGTGTGCACTGCTTGTTACAGTACCGTTACAGCTGTCACTAAGTGATCTGATTTGCTTTATTTTTCATAACAAATACGCTTGTTCTGCCTCATTAACTATTTTTAAATGTTTGGTAAAAAAACATTTTGGTAGCCATTTAGCTAATTTTAGTAATCACAGTTCACCCTAGTCTTAGAAATAATTATATAGTGGGCACGAAAATACTTATTTCTGATTGGCTGGCTGGCACGATTTACCCATTGTAAATCCTGTGATATACCAACAGGTAAAAGTGTCAACCAGCCACATCGGCTAAGCCCCCTGTTTGAAATTACTCCAACCCCCAAAATTTATTGTGAAAGACCGCTATATTGGGTGGCCGTTCCATGATGGTAAACTGCAGTTTTGAATCGGCTAAGTAGCAGGCTGCAGTTTTCAAGTTAGCAGGTACAACACGTACTCGAAAAAACAACAAGGGTGCTAACTCATTCCCTGAAACCACTTTCACTGGACTCACCTCTCAAACCAAGTTCCCAAAACCATCATACCAGCTCAAGTTGCTTGCTCTGAAGACCGATGAATACGAGGATCGGAAAGGCAATCACAGCAGGACTCCTCAGTTCAAATGAGCAGTCGCTGCTGCTCAGTTCCATATCATCTCGGACCCTCTACACAGTTCTGGGGGCTAAGGCAGGGGCCATAGACAACAAAAAAAAAAAACTTCATTGCACTGGGCGGTAGGCCAGGAACTGATGAGAACCTGGGAACAAATTGTAAATCATGGCAGCATGCGCATCAATCAACAACAACAACAACAACAAAAACAGCCATTGCTCCCTACTACAAACCAGTCAGGCAAGCAAAAAAAAAAAAAAAAGCAACTTCAAAAGGCTGTCTGGACTACTGTAACAAAAATGTAGCCAGGACACAGAAACTCCTACAGCAGGCACACTGTTGAATGTTTCCCAGCCCCCAAAAAACAATAGCATCTGGGAATGACAGAAACAGCACTGCTCATGCTCAATAACAGGGAAGCCCTTGCAACCCAGGACCCTTGTCTGGCGCAGCAATAAATCACAGAAAAATAATTAAACACACACACAAAAAAAATGTATTTCTTTATAATTTTTGCCCCCACCCCAAAGAGGCACATTGTATAATCACAATATGCCACAGTGTGGTTATGTTGGGATTTACCCACTTCTGGTGTGGTTTGCTCACTCGGTCTGCAGCCTCGTGACAGAACCGTACCAGATGTGGGTAAATCCCAGCATTACCCACACCCTGTCGTGGTGTATTGCTTAATTATACAATGGCAACTGAGAATTACTACTTCTGATTGGCTGACTGGCACTTTCCAGCCATGGTAAATCCTGATATTACCTATGGAAAAGGTGCCAGTCAGCTGCATCTGTAATTCCCACATTTTTAAAATTACTCCAACCCCCAAAGATCAAGTGCGGGAAACTGCCGTATGGGGTCACCGCTAAACCACCTCCATAGAGCGTGAAATTCAAACATGCACTGCAGTTTAAAAGAACACCCTACATAATGAAAACGGAACAACTGCAATACATTTTCACCTCCATTAAAACACATAAATTTAAGAAAACATAAAACGCAACCATAGTCAGAAGAATTTGCAGCGTAATGCAGGCCAAACTCAGACTGCGGCTCTCAGTGCATTCCATCCCATGTATCAGCAACCCCCCACCCACACTCGAGTCTTCTCTGCCCCTCAAACCACAAGGTCAATCAGACCACAAGTAGCCGTTGACAGACTGCTAAACTCGCCTGCCACTTCCACCATTTCTGCTCCTCCCAGCGCTGCTTTAAAGAAGGGGGGCAAAAAAGCAAGATTGACTGGTAAACTGCTGGTCTTCCGATTGTCATTAAAAAAAAAACCTAGTTACAGCATCACTTCCACAGATCCTGAAACCCCAACTGAACCGGAAACCACACACTGACCTGACGCAGCCCCTCAGTGCTCGCTCCAGAGCTAGTGACAATAATGGAATTAAAAAAAATAAAAAGAAAACCATGTCACTTCCTGATTTTCTACAACATGTAACACTACTGCAGGGGACTCTTAACACTGCATATATTCCAGCTAGCAACACAGAAATATTTTTCCTCGCGGAGCAATGAATTGAAGAAAAATAATTAAAATACAAAAAAAAGCTTTTTCTATATATATATATTTTTTTCCAACAGAAAATACAGAGGGACATTGTATAATCACAATAAACCACTCCAGGCTATGGGTTATGCTGGGATTTAACCACTTCTGGTTTGGATTTGGTCACTTGGCCGCAACCACACCAGGTATGGGTAAATCCCAGCATAATCCATACACTGTCGTGGTTTATTGCTCAAGTCTGACATTAGACTAGTACAGGGGTGAGCATGACAACACAGAGCAGAGTTTGAATTTAGTTCCAAATTCCATCATTTGCATAAATTCTAGAACTCCAGGGCTGCTCATTCCAGGGAATGATTGCTGTTAAACTTAGTGTGGAATCCCTTTGGAAAAAACAACATTACTACGGTGAGTATTTTTATCTTTTCATCACTAATGCCAACCCACATTCCCTACCTTTGTGACCCAAGGCAAAGTTACAGGTCTGGGGCCTTGATCCATGGGTCTGCTGCATCAAGCTACAGATCTGGGGCCATGCCCTACCATTGCCCCGTAGCTCTCTTATTTGTTGTGGGGCCATATGCAAAGGAGCAGACTCTTTGGGTATGGTCCTAGACCTGTACCTTGCTTTGTGGGGTAAAAGATACAGGCCTATAGTGCACAATCCAAACTGTGAGGGGCCTAGGGGAAGCAGCAGACCTGTAGTGCATAACACCAGACCCGTATCTGGCTTCACATAGGGACCTACATGAAACAACAGAGCTATGGGACACAGCCCTGGATGTGTAGCTTGTCTTGTGCAGGAACCTGAGGATCTAGCGCGAAGCAGCAGAACCATAGGCCACTTCAGTCTTATAGCTTGCATCGTGCAGGGCCTGCGGGCCCTACATGAAGCAGCAGATATGTGGGGCACAGCCCCAAATCAGTATCTTGCTGCACACAGGCCAGCACAAAGCAGGAAATGAATTATAAAATTATGACATAACTTTCTTCTGTCACGCCCTGTACAGTGCGTTGTAACTTGCATTTTGCAGGGCCCTGCCAAAAGCAACACAAAGTAGCAGATCAGTAGCAGAGAAGTCATAACTATGTTGAATGCTTTAGGACTTGAAATATTTTGTGTATGTGTGACTAATTATAGTACAAAATGCATGCTTTTTTTGTTGGTCATGTTTTCAACTTTTTTTTTTCAGGCTTCAAACATTTTTTTATATAGACTTAGTACATTTTTTGTAATGGTTTTTACAGTTTGATAAGAAAGAATGTGTTTTGCTGTTTTTCGCTAGTGTTCTCAACAGTTGTTTTGCTCGTGTGTCACCAGAAGGTGCATGTGAGGTTCAGAAACTATGAGACACACAGCACAGTGCAAAGTGGCCCATTATGCAACACAAAGTGCTACTTTGCGCAGTTCTCAACCTGACAAAGTGGGCACCTCGCGAGGCTGAGACTGTGTATTAGCACTTCAGTAGAGAAGGTGCCACTTTGTATAGTGTTGCCTGTCTAAAACTACACGTAGTAGGACCTTCGCTGGCAAAGTGCCACTACAAGTAGTTTTAAAAATGTTCTGTGTGTTTAAAAGAAAAAATATCCACCATCATGAATCATAAAACCACTCCCTCCCACAATGTCAGGTCAGAAACATGTTACCTCCGCCCCACCATCATAGCACCCACTTCTGTAGGCCCCCAGCAAAGTTTCTGCATTATCTTAGACTATTAGTAAGAACAACCCTTCCCCCAACCCCAGTGTGGAATATTCCTAATTTAAATTCCCACCCATTTAAGCTACATAGCATCGCTATGATCCTGCTGCCCACCTCTCCTTCTGGATCGTGTGTCCTGGTGATGACTCAGTTTCTTGATGGTAATTCTCGAGTTGGGTTATGTTGCACGAGCATGTGTAGCAGGCTACAGTGAGTAAACTGCAGTGGGCTGGGTGAGGTACACAGCGGGAGGGGGCAGACTGACTAGTCTTGAAATACTGGATGTGTGTAACACCCTCCCAGTCAAGATAAGGGATCATGGAGGGGTTAAAATAAAATTTTACATCGCAAGAGAATGGAGGGGTTGGGCTAGGGTGTGGGGATCAGTCTGCAAAGACACTGTCGGCACCTGGCATGGTGCTGAGAGTCAGCAGTTGAAATATTTAACTCTGGCATGCTTTCTGGAGCATCGGGTAAGGGAGGAGGTGGGGGAAAACATTTTAAAGTTGTTTTTCCTTTTATTTAATACATGGTCTGAAATCCAAGTACCACGAATAGTTGACAATTCAGAAATTGCTCCTAAACATTTGGGAACCCCATTTTTCATGGCCTTCATGAAATACTATGTGGCCCATTCACAGCCCTAGCAAGAAGTATAAGAATGGAATCTGGAATGGAAAAAAAGTGTTCCTCTACTTTTTAACTAGAAGAAAGCATTAAGATTGATGCTCATTGTCCTCCTGAATTATGGCATTAATGTTAATTAACCTTAGGAATAATAAATGGCAGGGCAATTAAGCCTGGATTCGTTATTTACAAATGTATTTTTGGGTTGACAGGCAAGAACTGGAAGGATATCCCAAGAAGGACATTCTGACGTACTGGCAAAGTGAAGACTACCCCAAAGCTTGGGGTCATGGCCTTAAAGAGAACCCCTTTCCCAAAGAGGCCCAACAGATTGGTAGAAACCCCAGCTCCATGCACGACTCCCTCTGTTTTCCCACAGCAACCAAAATGCCCCGGATCCCTCCACGGCTGGTACCTGTTCCACACCGGGGTCTGAAGACGCTGAAACAAGAAACGTATCAGTGGCCTGAGGATGTCAAGAGGAAGCAGGATCTGTTCTGCCCCTTGGAAACCCCCTGGACAATCCCCCGTGAGGGGCCTCTCCCTCAAATTATGTCTGTACCCAAGATGTATGAGACAGAGTATCAGACCTATGGAAGCAGCCGTCCTATCACTGTGTAGCATCCATAAATACGTTAAGATGTCTTTGTTGAAGAAGAAATATGTATTTTAAGGTAGTTCAACAATGCTGTTGCCTCAGTAATGTTCTGTTATAAATGCTAAGCTTTCCATTATGCATAGCCTGGAATTCAGACTACTCTCGACAGTGTTGCCTTCTCAGGAGAGATCTCTTTCTCCTTACTACCCAAAATCTCCTCACAAAGAGAATGTTGTCCCACACTGCATGGTAGGATTCAAGCCTCTGGACTTCCCTCAGTAGGAGGGAGTTTTCTCTCTTTAATGCCCAGTCACCTCTGTCCACATGTCGAGAGTACTGTGCCACACTGCACAGTGTGAATCATACGTCTCAAACCTTCCTCATTAAGTGGGACACCATCCCTCCTCTTACTACCCATAGTCCTCTCAGTCCACATAGTCAGAATTCAGAACTGCACTGGGGGATTCAGACGGTATCTCTCAACTGTCCCTCAGTCATTGCACTCTCCCTCCTTTAACTACTCGCTGTCCCACATGGAGAATGCTTTTCCGCACAGTGACATTCAAACTTCTCAACTATCCTTCTGTAACCAGTTCTTTATATTTTTGCTATATAGATTTTATTGAATTTTAAAACGTAGATAGACATAAAAATTAAGATTACAGAATAAATATATAACAACAAAGTTTGCAATAATCTTATCAATATATATAGTCAGCTAAAAAACAGCATGGAACTATGATCACATTTCAACAGCTAGCCCAACAGCATGGTATTATCAACTAATTTAGACAGAGAACCAGAAAACCAAAACCAAAATTTCCGTGAAATGGTCTATTCCTGTTAATTTACATTACTTGAGGGATAGGCTGGAATAAGGATAGCTTTACAGTCTCCGCTGAAGGTATCTATATCTAAAAAATGGTTCCACATTTTTTTTAAAGTTCATCAAGCTTACCAATCACAAGATAGCTGCTTTGTTTATCATTGACTGCTAAATAACACAATGCAATTAGTGCAACTGTTGCTAAATAGTAGGGAATGAGAAGCAAAACACGTCAAACATGAACGATACAACCCAATTCTGCTTCATTTGTTTTTAAATAAATCAGTAAGTTGCATTAAATGTCTCCATTTTTGACATGGCAACCAGAATTTTTTTAAAGCAGTAGTGTTTATTAGTCAAAATAAATTCATCAGATAGGTTTTTTAGCAAAATACATTTCTGACATCATTAGATTCATCATCCATGTACCGTATTTTTAATCAAAACACAGAAATCAGCGTGGTCTCACTGATCTGTGGAGAAGTGTAGAGAGGCGCCTGCTCTTTCCAGGAGCTACAGTACTACGGCAGATTAGAAATGGCTACGCTCGCTACTGCTCATGATGCTGTGGACGTGCATTTGGGAACGAGCCCAGGACGTTGGAAGCCAGCTAGGGAAGATGCGGATCGCGCATCCCACAAGACCGCAGGCAGTATTCTCCAGTGCAGTACCGCCACCTGGATGACAACAGGTAATAGAGCAGACAAAGGAGCGAGGACACAGCCTAGCTCTGGAGTGCAGCCGTGTGCCCATCTGCCCTGTGGCGCCCTCACCAGCTGCATTTTTGAGGGTTGGAAGGAACGAGGCAGGAAAACCCAGAGGGTGGCACCACGACTTTGGCACACTTAAGCCCCGCCACTCCCAAAAGGCCTCCGTCTGGAAAATGACAAGTGCACGGATGTGTTTACCAAAAATGCAATATTGTTTTAAAACCTACATGATGCCGTTTTTTTCTCCCAACTAACAGATAATGATGCTTTAAACTTTATTGCTGACCTGTGACAAGGTACTTGAGAGATATGTCTGTCTGATATGGGAGACAGCGCTGTCTCAGACTGCACAGTTAAATTCATAATGTCCAGCTGTCCCTCATTTGGTGGGGTCTCCCTCTGTTTACTACCCAGAGTCCCTAACACACCATATGGAGACAGTGCTGGTCCATGAAAAACAGTGGACTTCATGCCTCTCAGCAGCCCCTCATTAGCTGAGATGTCCATCCTTTCACCCCCCCAAGAGGCCCCCTTCCCACACAGTGGTACATACACAATAAAATTTGTATGTGGGGGTACAAGTTGAAAAAGACCCTTTTTGCTGGCCTGGTGGAGTGAAGAACTGAGGTGTAATGTGCCTTCCCTGCCCCCATGCTGACGACCCAGGTTCAGGAACAAACCTGGATTATCAGGGGTTAACTGGGGAGAGCAAGATTGAACATCCCATGGGATGCACTCCTCCTCGGGGGAGGGGGCGTCTGCTTTGCCATGCAGCTGCCACCCAGGAGATTATGGTGGCAGTGCAGGCTGGAACACGATCATTGTGTGGGAGAGACACCGATTGGCTGGAGCGGATGCTGACGTTCTGAATGACACCGCTCTCAGCTGGTGTCTCTAAGGAGATGAAACGCAGGCAAAAC
Source organism: Neoceratodus forsteri (assembly GCA_016271365.2). Lineage (NCBI taxonomy): Eukaryota > Metazoa > Chordata > Ceratodontiformes > Ceratodontidae > Neoceratodus > Neoceratodus forsteri. The sequence goes on along the minus strand of CM028133.1, from coordinate 54,447,944 downwards.
CTCAGCTGCAGCAGAATGAAGGCTGCTGCCCAGCTCGCAGACCTTGCACCTACTAACAAAGACAGCTTCCCCTTGCCAGAGCAGAACCAAAGTTTATGGCAGGGGTCTGCTCCACCCCCACATCCTCCATCCTCCACCATGGAAAGGGGGGATACCATAGGCAGCTGCTGGGAGGTAAGTAAGCTGGGGTGGGAGAGATGACGGGGTTGGGGTAGGAATGGCAGACCTGAATGGAGGTCTAAGTGCAGGTTGGCGAGCCAGGTAGAAAAATGTAATTAAAAAAAGACCCTTTTATCACTGCTTCTCCCGTGGAATATATTTCCCCCCAAAACATTTTTAAAAGTGTTCTGAAGTTCATGGGTTGGGCACCTTGCCCCCCCATACGCCAATTCACAGAGTGCTGTGCTGCATCATACAGTCAGATTCATACCTATCAGCCGTCCTCGTTAATAGATATTGCTGCATATTTTTACTCTAATGGAGGGGCACTGGCCTCAGTAAATATTAGAATGTTGTCATGCTTCTTTGTAGTAATGAATGCTGTTCCACTACTGTGGAATTGAGCTTTGATGTGCAGATCCTTGTGTTAACATCATTTCCCTTTAGATTTCTTTTTGTTGTAGTGAATGTGACTCTGGTCTTTCTAGCTACAGGTAGACAGCAGCTGACTTCAGGTTGTGGATCTTTCTTCAATAAATTGTGATCATGTCAGATTTCTGTTGGTCATTTGTTTTACAGAAACATCAGAACCTCTGAGGCATTACTCACTTGCCATTTTAACCTTACTCTTACTCCGCTCTGACTTGCGATGTCGGCACATTGCAGTGGGGCAGTTTCTGAAATGCATTATAAATCACTGAATAAACTTCAGTCAGTCACGACTGAGAAAACACGTTATAAACTCTGAAAGGATGAAATGAGTAACACGTCAGTTGGACTGTACTCAAGTAATCAATTATTTTGTGTTGTGGGCTCTACCAGTTGGGGGTGATGGTGAAGGAGAAACATATGCAACGTTGGTAGGGTACTGCAGTGGTGAACCTTGCAGCAATGTCACATCCCCAACTCAGCCAGTAGGTATGGCCACGAGTACCAATAACACCACTGGATGCACTAGGGGACAAAGGGGGTCAGTATCTATAAGTCCATAACTGGCATTTTAAGGCAAAACTGTGGTAAAACCGCAGCAGTATCCCCACCTTTCTATTACCAGTGAGTATTGCTGTGAGTACTCTTCAACAGCAGTACATGCTGTCGGTGAGGGTCAGGGTGTTAAAGACCATGCTAGTGTTTTAGGGCACTGCTGTGGGGAAGCTTTCAGTTATGTCCCAGTCCTTCTGTTACCAGTGAGTATTGCTGTTCGCACCGTTGAACAGCAGTACATACTGCTGGGTGGTGGGTCAGAGTATTGGAGTTTTAGGGCACTGTTGTGGGGAAGCGTTAGCAGTGTCTCAGCCTTTCTTCGACCTGTGCATGGCAGAATGAGTGTTAGTAGAATTTAAGAGACTCTACGATAGAGCCACACCTTTGGAACTAAGACATTGCATCAGAACCACTCAAAAACATTTGTTAGTTGAGGCCACACATGATGGTGTATGTCTCTTGACGCCCATAAAATGTAAGCAGCCCTTCCCCTCCTCAGTGGCCTGCCAGATACAGGCTCGGAGGATATTCTACCAGCAGGAACCAGGAGATCAGAACTAGGCACATGGGAGAGGTGATGGACTGGGAGAAAAAAAAACCCAAAACAGGGCAGAGGAGGAGTACACAGCACGTGACAGCCGCTGAGCTTCAGAAAAATGCCACTTACACACTTAAAGGGAAAAGGTGGGTGGGTGAGCTGTGGCTGTATGGAGGAGAGTATCTTGAAGATCTTCTGTAACTAAGCTATCTTCTGTAACTAAGCTATCTTCTTCGAGGACATCTCCCTTGTGGGAGGATAGTGGGTTTCCAAAGGAAAACAGGCATCAGATGTCAGGCTTAATATGTAGTTGACATGATTTTATTTGACAGTGTCAGTTTTTCTTAAAAAAAGGCAAGTCTCTGAGACCACTTTACAGATAAGGTAGACAGTCTTTGTAAGAACAGATCAGGTTAACCAAGCTAACCAGGTAAATCAGCAGGAATCCCTCTGTCTGCCCATACAAAAAACGAAGGCCTTCAAATTCAATTCAGGTATTCTTCAGTTTTTTTTTATAAACTGGTCCAGTTGTCATCATTTTTTTGAAGTAATTCAAATTGACTTCAATTTTACCAGAAACACCAGTTTTTATCCATTGAAAAACGCCTCAATGTGTTCTCAAACGCCTTTCAAAAAGTGCACCAAAAATGCTAGTTAGCAGTGACACTGGTTTACCGGGATTGAGAAATGGCAAATTCCGTTTTGCACATTATAAAAACCAATATTGTCACTGGAGTCTGCCAAGCCAAAATCCGTTCTTACCAGTGTTTAGCGTTGTGTACTTTAACAATTTTTAACTCTGTGGACATGCATTTTAGCAATTTGACCTCCATTGCTGTACATCCATCCATCCTTGTACCAATTAAAAGTTATTTTAGGTACAAGATATGAAAGCAGCAGCAGCACTACAGCCCCCATCCCCAAGGTGTGATGGAAGCAACACTACAGTCCCCATCCCTCAAGTGCAGTTGCAGTAGCAACAACAATGTGGGTCCTAGCACCTCAGGTGTGAAGGCAGCAGCAACAGCACTATGGCCCCCCTCCCTCCGGTGTGATGGAAGCAGCAGCACTGCATCCCCCATCCCTCAGGTGTGACGGCAGCAATACTACGTTCCCCATCCCTCAGGTGTGATGGCAGCAGTACTATGTTCCCCATCCCTCAGGTGTGATGGCAGCAGTAGTACTGCGTTCCCCATCCCTCAGGTGTGACGGCAGCAGTACTGTGTTCCCCATCCCTGAGGTGTGATGGCAACCATACTATATTCCCCATCCCTCAGGTGTGATGGCAGCAGTACTGCGTTCCCCAGCCCTCAGGTGCGACGGCAGCAGCACTGCGTTCCCCAGCCCCTCAGGTGCGGCGGCAGCACTTCGTTCCCCAGCCCTCAGGTGCGGCGGCAGCGCTCTCGTTCCCCAGCCCTCAGGTGCGACGGCAGCAGCACTGCGTTCCCCAGCCCTCAGGTGCGACGGCAGCAGCACTGCGTTCCCCAGCCCTCAGGTGCGACGGTAGCAGCACTGCGTTCCCCAGCCCTCAGGTGCGACGGCAGCAGCACTGCATTCCCCAGCCCTCAGGTGCGACGGCAGCAGCACTGCGTTCCCCATCCCTCAGGTGTGACGGCAGCAGTACTACCTTCCCCATCCCTCAGGTGTGACGGCAGCAGTACTACGTTCCCTATCCCTTAGGTGTGATGGCATCACTGCAGCCCCCACCCCTCAGTTGTGATGGCAGGCCGTGCAACACTGAGGCCCCCTCCCCTCAGGTGTGATGGCAGCTGGTGCAGCACTGAAGTTCCCACCCCTCAGGTGTGATGGCAGGCCATGCAACACTGAGGCCCCCACCTCTTAGGTGTGATGGCAGCTGGTGCAGCTGTGAGGCCCCCATCCCTCAGGTGTGATGGCAGCTGGTGCAGCACAGAAGTTCCCACCCCTCAGGTGTGATGGCAGGCTGTGCAACACTGAGGCCCCCACCCCTCAGGTGTGATGGCGACTGGTGCAGCACTGAAGTTCCCACCCCTCAGGTGTAATGGCAGGCCGTGCAACACTGAGGCCCCATCCCTCAGGTGTGATGGCAGCTGGTGCAGCACTGAAGTTTCCTTCCCTCAGGTGTGATGGCAGCTGTTGCAGCACTGAAGTTTCCTTCCCTCAGGTGTGATGGCAGCTGGTGCAACACTGAGGCCCCCATCCCTCAGGTGTGATGGCAGCTGGTGCAGCACTGAAGTTTCCTTCCCTCAGGTGTGATGGCAGCTGGTGCAGCACTGAAGTTCTCACCCCTCAGGTGTGATGGCAGGCAGTGCAGCATTGAGGCCCTCACCCCTCAGGTGTGATGGCAGTGTAGCACTGAGGCTCCCACCCCTCAGGTGTGATGGCAGGCAGTGCAGCACTGAGGCCCTCACCCCTCAGATGTAATGGCAGGCAGTGCAGCACTGAGGCTCCCACCCCTCAGGTATGATGGCAAGCAGTGCAGCACTGAAGTTCCCACCCCTCAGGTGTGATGGCAGGCCATGCAACACTGAGGCCCTCACCCCTCAGGTGAGATGGCAGCTGGTGCAGCACTGAGGCCCCCACCCCTCAGGTGTGATGGCAGCTGGTGCAGCACTGAGGCCCCCACCCCTCAGGTGTGATGGCAGCTGGTGCAGCACTGAAGTTCCCATCCCTTGGGTGTGATGGCAGCTGGTGCAGCACTGAAGTTCCCACCCCTCAGGTGTGATGGCATGCCGTGCAACACTGAGGCCCCCATCCCTCAGGTGTGATGGCAGCTGGCGCAGCACTGAAGTTCCCACCCCTCAGTTGTGATGGCAGGCAGTGCAGCACTGAGGCCCTCACCCCTCAGGTGTGATGGCAGACAGTGTAGCACTGAGGCTCCCACCCCTCAGGTGTGATGGCAGCTGGTGCAGCACTGAAGTTCCCACCCCTCAGGTGTGATGGCAGGCCGAGCAACACTGAGGCCCCCACCTCTCAGGTGTGATGGCAGCTGGTGCAGCTCTGAGGCCCCCAGCCCTCAGATGTGATGGCAGCTGGTGCAGCACTGAAGTTCCCACCCCTCAGGTGTAATGGCAGGCCGTGCAACACTGAGGCCCCATCCCTCAGGTGTGATGGCAGCTGGTGCAGCACTGAAGTTTCCTTCCCTCAGGTGTGATGGCAGCTGGTGCAGCACTGAGGCCCCCATCCCTCAGGTGTGATGGCAGCTGGTGCAGCATTGAGGCCCTCACCCCTCAAGTGTGATGGCAGTGTAGCACTGAGGCTCCCACCCCTCAGGTGTGATGGCAGGCCGTGCAACACTGAGGCCCCATCCCTCAGGTGTGATGGCAGCTGGTGCAGCACTGAAGTTTCCTTCCCTCAGGTGTGATGGCAGCTGGTGCAGCACTGAAGTTCCCACCCCTCAGGTGTGATGGCAGGCAGTGCAGCATTGAGGCCCTCACCCCTCAAGTGTGATGGCAGTGTAGCACTGAGGCTCCCACCCCTCAGGTGTGATGGCAGGCAGTGCAGCACTGAGGCCCTCACCCCTCAGGTGTAATGGCAGGCAGTGCAGCACTGAGGCTCCCACCCCTCAGGTGTGATGGCAGACAGTGTAGCACTGAGGCCCCCACCCCTCAGGTGTGATGGCAGGCAGTGCAACACTGAGGCCCTCACCCCTCAGGTGTGATGGCAGCTGGTGCAGCACTGAAGTTCCCACCCCTCAGGTGTGATGGCAGGCCGTGCAACACTGAGGCCCTCACCCCTCAAGTGAGATGGCAGCTGGTGCAGCACTGAGGCCCCCACCCCTCAGGTGTGATGGCAGCTGGTGTAGCACTGAGGCCCCCTCCCCTCAGGTGTGATGGCAGCTGGTGCAGCACTGAAGTTCCCATCCTTTGGGTGTGATGGCAGTTGGTGCAGCACTGAAGTTCCAACCCCTCAGGTGTGATGGCAGGCTGTGCAACACTGAGGCCCCCATCCCTAAGGTGTGATGGCAACTGGTGCAGCACTGAAGTTCCCACCTCTCAGGTGTGATGGCAGCTGGTGCAGCACTGAAGTTCCCATCCCTCAGGTGTGATGGCAGGCCGTGCAACGCTGAGGCCCCCATCCCTCAGGTGTGATGGCAGCTGGTGCAGCACTGAAGTTCCCACCTCTCAGGTGTGATGGCAGCTGGTGCAGCACTGAAGTTCCCATCCCTCAGGTGTGATGGCAGGCCGTGCAACACTGAGGCCCCCATCCCTCAGGTGTGATGGCAGGCCGTGCAACAGTGAGGCCCCCATCCCTAAGGTGTGATGGCAGCTGGTGCAGCACTGAAGTTCCCACCCCTCAGGTGTGATGGCAGCTGGTGCAGCACTGAAGTTTCCTTCCCTCAGGTGTGATGGCAGCTGGTGCAGCACTGAAGTTCCCACCCCTCAGGTGTGATGGCAGGCCGTGCAACACTGAGGCTCCCATCCCTCAGGTGTGATGGCAGCTGGTGCAGCACTGAAGTTCCCACCCCTCAGGTGTGATGGCAGCTGGTGCAGCACTGAGGCCCCCACCCCTCAGGTGTGATGGCAGCTGGTGCAACACTGAGGCCCCCACCCCTCAGGTGTGATGGCAGCTGGTGCAGCACTGAAGTTCCCACCCCTCAGGTTTGATGGCAGCTGGTGCAACACTGAGATCCCCACCCCTCAGGTGTGATGGCAGCTGGTGCAACACTGAGGCCCCCACCCTCAGGTGTGATGGCAGCTGGTGCAACACTGAGGCCCCCACCCCTCAGGTGTGATGGCAGCTGATGCAGCACTGAAGTTTCCTTCCCTCAGGTGTGATGGCAGCTGGTGCAGCACTGAAGTTCCCACCCCTCAGTTGTGGTGGCAGCTGGTGCAGCACTGAAGTTCCCACCCCTCAAGTGTGATGGCAGGCAGTGCAGCACTGAGGCCCTCACCCCTCAGGTGTGATGGCAGCTGGTGCAGCACTGAAGTTCCCACCCCTCAGGTGTGATGGCAGCTGGTGCAGCACTGAGGCCCCCACCCCTCAGGTGTGATGGCAGCTGGTGCAACACTGAGGCCCCCACCCCTCAGGTGTGATGGCAGCTGGTGCAGCACTGAAGTTCCCACCCCTCAGGTTTGATGGCAGCTGGTGCAACACTGAGATCCCCACCCCTCAGGTGTGATGGCAGCTGGTGCAACACTGAGGCCCCCACCCCTCAGGTGTGATGGCAGCTGGTGCAACACTGAGGCCCCCACCCCTCAGGTGTGATGGCAGCTGATGCAGCACTGAAGTTTCCTTCCCTCAGGTGTGATGGCAGCTGGTGCAGCACTGAAGTTCCCACCCCTCAGGTGTGGTGGCAGCTGGTGCAGCACTGAAGTTCCCACCCCTCAAGTGTGATGGCAGGCAGTGCAGCACTGAGGCCCTCACCCCTCAGGTGTGATGGCAGCTGGTGCAGCACTGAGGCCCCAACCCCTCAGGAGTGATGGTAGCTGGTGCAGCACTGAAGTTTCCTTCCCTCAGGTGTGATGGCAGCTGGTGCAGCACTGAAGTTCCCACCCCTCAGGTGTGATGGCAGCTGGTGCAGCACTGAAGTTCGCACCCCTCAGGTGTGATGGCAGGCAGTGCAGCACTGAGGCCCTCACCCCTCAGGTGTGATGGCAGCTGGTGCAGCACTGAAGTTCCCACCCCTCAGGTGTGATAGCAGACAGTGTAGCACTGAGGCCCCCACCCCTCAGGTGTGATGGCAGGCAGTGCAGCACTGAGGCCCTCACCCCTCAGGTATGATGGCAGACAGTGTAGCACTGAGGCCCCCACCCCTCAGGTGTGATGGCAGCTGGTGCAGCACTGAGGTTCCCAACCCTCAGGTGTGATGGCAGGCAGTGCAGCACTGAGGCTCCCACCCCTCAGGTGTGATGGAAGGCAGTGCAGCACTGAGGCTCCCACCCCTCAGGTGTGATGAAAGGCAGTGCACCACTGAGGCCCTCACCCCTCAGGTGTGATGGCAGACAGTGTAGCACCGAGGCCCCCACCCCTCAGGTGTGATGGCAGGCAGTGCAGCACTGAGGCCCTCACCCCTCAGGTGTGATGGCAGCTGGTGCAGCACTGAAGTTCCCACCCCTCAGGTGTGATGGCAACTGGTGCAGCACTGAAGTTCCCACCCCTCAGGTGTGATGGCAGCTGGTGCAGCACCGAAGTTCCCACCCCTCAGGTGTGATGGCGGGCTGGTGCAGCACTGAAGTTCCCACCCCTCAGGTGTGATGGCAGGCAGTGCAGCACTGAGGCCCTCACCCCTCAGGTGTGATGGCAGACAGTGCAGCACTGAGGCCCTCACCCCTCAGGTGTGATGGCAGCTGGTGCAGCACTGAAGTTCCCACCCCTCAGGTGTGATGGCAGGCCATGCAACACTGAGGCCCCCACCCCTCAGGTGAGATGGCAGCTGGTGCAGCACAGAAGCCCTCACTCCTCAGGTGTGACAGCAGCTGATGCAGCACTGAAGTTCCCACCCCTCAGGTGTGACAGCAGCTGATGCAGCACTGAAGTTCCCACCCCTCAGGTGTGATGGCAGCTGGTGCAGCACTGAAGTTCCCACCCCTCAGGTGTGATGGCAGGCAGTGCAGCACTGAGGCCCTCACCCCTCAGGTGTGATGGCAGACAGTGCAGCACTGAGGCCCTCACCCTTCAGGTGTGATGGCAGCTGGTGCAGCACTGAAGTTCCCACCCCTCAAGTGTGATGGCAGACAGTGTAGCACTGAGGCCCCCATCCCTCAGGTGTGATGGCAGGCAGTGCAGCACTGAGGCCCTCACCCCTCAGGTGTGATGGCAGCTGGTGCAGCACTTAAGTTCCCACCCCTCAGGTGGGATGGCAGGCCATGCAACACTGAGGCCCCCACCCCTCAGGTGTGATGGCAGCTGGTGCAGCACTGAGGTTCCCATCCCTCAGGTGTGATGGCAGGCAGTGCAGCACTGAGGCTCCCACCCCTCAGGTGTGATGGAAGGCAGTGCAGCACTGAGGCCCTCACCCCTCAGGTGTGATGGCAGACAGCGTAGCACTGAGGCCCCCACCCCTCAGGTGTGATGGCAGGCAGTGCAGCAATGAGGCCCTCACCCCTCAGGTGTGATGGCAGCTGGTGCAGCACTGAAGTTCCCACCCCTCAGGTGTGATGGCAGGCCGTGCAACACTGAAGCCCCCACCCCTCAGGTGAGATGACAGCTGGTGCAGCACAGAAGCCCTCACTCCTCAGGTGTGACAGCAGCTGGTGCAGCACAGAAGCCCTCACTCCTCAGGTGTGACAGCAGCTGGTGCAGCACAGAAGCCCTCACTCCTCAGGTGTGACAGCAGCTGATGCAGCACTGAAGTTCCCACCCCTCAGGTTTGATGGCAGCTGGTGCAGCACTGAGGCCCCAACCCCTCAGGTGTGATGGCAGGCAGTGCAGCACTGAGGCCCTCACCCCTCAGGTGTGATGGCAGTGTAGCACTGAGGCCCCCACCCCTCAGGTGTGATGGCAGGCAGTGCAACAGTGAGGCCCCCACCCCTCAGGTGTGATGGCAGCTGGTGCAGCACTGAAGTTCCCACCCCTCAGGTGTGATGGCAGCTGGTGCAGCACTGAGGCCCCCACCCCTCAGGTGTGATGGCAGGCAGTGCAGCACTGAGGCCCTCACCCCTCAGGTATGATGGCAGCTGGTGCAGCACTGAGGCCCCCACCCCTCAGTTGTGATGGCAGGCAGTGCAGCACTGAGGCCCTCACCCCTCAGGTGTGATTGCAAGTGATGCAGCACTGAAACCCCCACCCCTCAGGTGTGACGACTGCAGTGGAATCACAACAGTACTCACCCAATGCCATGTACCCAAGCTTGCCGGTCAGAGCTTAGACGTGAATTAAGCTGAACCACCAGACGCCAAGGTGGACTCCCATCGGTTCAGTCCCTATCTGAAATTTAGCTGCCTGAATTGGTTTATTTGTAAACAGAGTGCATCCAATTTAAAAAATCCACACGTGATTAATGAGGATGTTAATGGAGAGCTATACAATCTTTTCCAAGCAATAAACCAATCCCGAATTACACCCACAGTAAATTGGGCACTTTCTGACTTGGTCTTCATGCAAATGGAGCCTCTTAGTTTTCATGTCGGCGCTCAAACTGATGAAAGGAGTTCTACTGGCAGAGGTGGAGCCATGAACAGTGTACAGATTGGGGCTTCATCTCTCCTATCCGCCTACAGCCAACGTAAATAAATTAATATTTGTGCCTGCTCACTAGTACAAAGTGGTACATCCCCAGTGCACCTGGCATTTTAATTATGGTGCCTTTGAGCATGACATGCTCTTGCTCATAACACTGCAAGCTGATGATGCTGCCTTGCCCCTTCCTCAATAGGCAGGGCAATAGTGCCCTGGGCACACCCATGGGATTTCTGAAAGGGCACTGGAGAGATAAACTTCGATCTCCATGCATAAGGGCACTATTGAGGCAGGGCAAGGCAGTGTCAACAGTTCATGAGCGAGAGCGTGGGATGTTCACAAGTGCCAAAATTAAAATGCCAGGCGCACCGGAGAATTTACCAGTTTGCGTGATCAGGTACAAAGATTATTTATTTAATATAATGCCTGCAGGGGGGACCAGTGAGGTAAAGCCACGGTCAGTACAGCAGCTGGGGCTTCACCTTTGCCAGTAGTTCTCCTTTAAGAACTCATTGTCATCTCCATTGTTCGCCATCCCCATCCAAGCAAACACGGACTGCCCTGGCACCAAGGTGGTCCCACCACACCACCTAAGAGAACAGACACTACAGGAAATGTATTGGAACTACACCTCCAGATACCCACGAACAGCCATGCAAGACCCACCCTGAAAGGTAAGTACTTGGTGATTTTTATTAGCATCACCTATAACCATTGGTGGTGGGCCTGGTTGTGGTACCCAGATTGCCACGAATGAGTTTCTCCACCAACTACTTCAAAATTGTCTCATCCGACAGTTTTGAAGGGCACAGATGAAACATGGTTGATTCAGTTTGATGTGGTTGAATAAAGTTTTTTTGTCAGAGTGTGTGTCTATTCTTCTGCACACAGATACAGACAGACACAGCCACACCACTCACAAATGAACTTTTTAATTTTTTTTTATTTTAAATCATCCATATTTACATTCAGGATAGAGACTGTGAAGCAGGTGCAGGCAGTACAACACAGTAAATGAAATAATGCATTTTATAGTTAGAGACACGTGCCCAGAAAACCGCCCCAAGATCTCCAAACAACGGACCTTCCCCCTCCCCAGTGGGGACTGGCTGGGTCACAGGCCGGGCTGCTAAATAATGACAGGCCACAAAATAACTTGTTGAACCACATAGTAATGTGAAACTACATAAACATACACAATGTTTCTACTGTAGGATTTCATATCTCCCAACAGTCCCTAATTTTGACACGGAAGCTTATCTTCAGTGCTCAGTAGTGCCTTTTATAAGGAGGGTAAACATGGCATGGACCCAGCGGACTGGCATACACGTGGAAAAAAATGGTTCTGTACCTGTCCACCCCACCCTCCTCCATCACCAGAGGCCAGAACCATTTTTTTCAGCATGTGTACCAGTCTGCCCAGCCCATTCCTCCACCAGCCATCAACGACCAACCACTGGATCATGGCACGGACCCAGCGGACTGGTATTCATGTGTGAAAAATGGTTCTGTACCCATCTGCCCTTCCCTCCTCCATCACCAGAGGCCAGAACCATTTTCCCCAGCATGTGTGTAACCCCCAGGCCACTTTTTAACTAGCAAGCACATCCCCCATTAAAACCTGGAACACTGGTGCCCACTTACTGGCATATCATTTTACTGTACAAAAGGATTAGTACCACCCTTGGCATTAGGATGTATACCAGGCTCATTTTCTAGAGGAAGAGAGGGGTGAGGGTACAGAAACAAAACGACATGAACCTTGTGTAAACATTACAACCCAGGTCCTCGGTGGAGGCAGCTACAGTAGGCATATGCTAGATCTAACCTGCCGAGTGGGCCCCAGTAAATCCACACAACCAGAAGCAATAATCAGAATGTCCAGAACAGTAACTGTGATTGTGCAGTATGGCTTTATTCAACAGATGGAAACTTAAAGCAGAAGTACATCCCCAAGGGTTGGTCTCGGCAGGACAGGTACATTTGTCCTAGTCCCCCTGACGGACCTACTAAACCGGTTCCTATGCTCTGATCAGTTTTTCAGTGCTTGGAAATTAGCCAAAATCACCCCTATACACAAGAGCAGAGATCGTTTCACCCCCAGCAACTACCGGCCGATCTCCGTCCTCCCCCACCCTCCAAAGCCCTTGAGAAAGTGGCGTCTATCCAACTCTCGGAGTACCTGTCCAAATATGACACAATGTGCCCAGAGCAACATGGCTTCCACCCAGGAACACAGTACCACTACTTCTCTCCTGCAGTTCTCTCAATACCTACACTCTGCTCTAGACTCTGGCAATCTTGCCGGAGTAGTGTTCATTGACCTCTCCAAGGCTTTTGACACCGTTTGTCACCCCCTCCTGCTCGACTCCCTCCACCGACTCTGCTTTTCTGCTGGTCCCCTTGCCTGGTTTTCTAGCTACCTCTCCGCTAGATCCCAGTGTGTAAAGATCAATGGCTCCCTATCCAATGCCAGGCTCGTTCGCTCCGGGGTACTTCAGGGCACCATCCTGGGTCCCGTACTTTTCAGTCTGTATCTCAACACTCTCCCCAGCTCCTGTACTGGAAAAAAGATCCTCTATGCTGACGATGCCATTCTCTTTGCCTCTCATCCCGATCCCTCCTCTCTCCAGTTATCCCTCCAGCACACTTACAACCAAGCAGAAAGATGGTTCCTTGATCACAGACTTGTCATTAACCTAAAGAAGACCAAGTCAAAGCTGTTCTCCCACTACCAAAACAAGGCCAAAAATGCCCCTCTCTTGATTCTCCGGAGCACACTGCACCCAATAGAGCAAGTGACCACCTACAAATACCTAGGCATCACCTTTGGCTCTGTCCTCAACTTCCACACCCACATCAATGCCCTTTCTTCCGCCATAAACTCTTGGATAGACCTACCATACCATCATAGAGATCGCCTCCCCCAAGTTGCCTTCTGGCTGGCCATCACCTCCTCCGTCTTGTCCTTTGTGGACTATGGCTTGCTCATTTATGCTGCGTGGGACAATACTGTCCTCACCAAAATCCAGCTCTCCATCAATAAGGCCTGTAGGTGCCTGCCCTACTCCATCGCCAACCTGCAAAACTTTGAGGAGCAACTGCGCTATCAGACCTGCCTACTCGCTAAAAAATCTCTTCTAGGGCTCTCCCCCCTGGGGTCTTGGCCTCCCTCTGGCAAGCATCCTCATCTGTTGCCACCCGTAACTCTAAGGCCACCTTCCTGGTGCCCAGGACCAAGACCTCCTTAGCCCAGAGTTCCTTCTACTACAGAGTTCCCACTTGGTTCAACTCCCTCCCAATCTGTATCACTGACATTGCCAAAATTGGTCCCTTCAAATCCACCCTTCGGAACCATCTCTTCGATGCTCGTTGCTGTAGATGCACCTAACCCTGCTCCCCCCCCCCCCCCAGTTCCCCCGTGGGACCTTCCCATCAGGTCTCCCCTGACTTGACAACATTCTCTAGACAGCCTGTCTCTTCCCACCCCCATCTCTACCTCTATCCTCACTAGGTATTTACAGGGGTGCACCCCTACTGTAACATCTGTTGACCTAGTACATATATGACTGTAACCTATATTATGTAACCATATGCAACCTAAGTGTACTCTTTGTTCAATGTTTTGCACCTGTACTGTTTTCTCTGTTGTAACCTGCACTATGTAACACTGTCTGCCCTCCCTGTGACGAGGTGCCTTTGTAAATGAGTCCCTGACTCAAAGGTTGTAAATCTGACTTGTATAAATAAATGTCACCAACTCTCCTGGCATACAGTACAGTTCATGAACACACAGAAAAACATCTTCTTCCCAAATGGTGCATCTTGTGGACACCTGGCCACGCAGCTGAACATTTTCCTCCCATGAATGCCATTTTTTTAAATTAAGCATACCAACTTAGGCACATATCCCCTCATCTTCCCTCCCTTGCATTTTCCCATTCAGACAGCAGCAGCGGGGTTATCTCCCCTCTAAAAAACCTAACAGACTATGGCAGGCCCTTGGAAAGGCAGTAATTGTCCTGTGAGAGCAGATGGCCAGTGTTCCCATCCCAACATGCCCAGCGTCCCTACCCCACCACGACCAGTGTCTCCACCACACCCCAACACAACCAACCTCTACACTACCCCTAAATAGCCACCATCCCACAGACAGATCTTGATCTCTGCAGCAAAAAAAAAATATTTAAACAACTTTTGGCCAGGACAGTCATGTGTGGTAGCATGCAGTACACACTACCAGGCAGGGACAGCTCTCCCCCACCCTGGCCCACCAGACACGGACAATCCCTCCACCCCACCAGACACAGACAGCACGCACACCCTATCCAAGCAAATACCGCACAGCAACTACCCCCTACAGCCCTTGCACACAAAGAAGCCAGTACCCACCAACATAGTCAGTCAGTCCCCAGTGAGCCCCCATCCAAGCATCCAGTTCTCAAATGACACAGCCAGCCAGCTACCCCAACACCCACAAATGCCTGTAGCAACCACCCCCAAAGACAGTCCCCTGCCCCACCAAAAATGGCCAGCAACATCCCCACCCCCAAACACACTGCCAGCAACCCACACTCCCAAACCCCATGGCCAGCAAACCCACCACCCAAGACACACACAGGCAGCAACTCCATCACCCCAGACACATAGCCAGCAACCCTACCCCAGACACACAGCCAGCAACCCCCTGACAGATGGGCACTAAACACCCCTACCGACATTACACTGCATACAAATGTTCCTAAAACAAAAATATCTAAATACTGGACTTGGGCTTGGCTTACACAACATATTATGTGATCAATTCCTTATGTAAGCAGTTGTAGCTAGGGACAGCACAGAGAACAGGACAGTGATCCCTCGGCATAAAGGCATCAGCCCAAAATTAAAATAATACAAAAAAAATTGACATTTATTCTATACCTTACTTATGCAATATAAAGAATGAACAAAGGCAATCTGAAGAAAAATGATGAATTATTGTCGTGTGCAGCAGTAGTACTGTGCTTTTTAAAGGGACGCCATCAGCTTGTGTGTCTGTTTTTATGGTGTATGCATTGAGTGTGCCTAGAGAAGGCACTAGCCATTTCAAATGCATAAATGGTACCAGATTTGCACAGTAGTGCAAGATACTTATTATGGACCCTATGCACTATGCCATCCTGAAGCGTAAACCGGGTGAGTAGGTATACATACCTGTGAATGCCACACAGTGGGGGTTTCGTTGATCCCTGGTGGCATTCACCAAATGTGCGCTGGCCAGGTGTGTACTCCGATTCCCCATCGGCACAGCCAGCTACGCACTAGGGTGGTCTGGGGGAAGAGAAGGCATGCCCACACTACACACCATTCACAATGGTACACATAGTGCTGTGTACAGGGGGCCGTAGGAGAGCACCGGATGCAGCAGGGGGGACCCTGCCACAAAAGCCATATGAGCTGTGCGCACAAACCCCCCCGCCCAGTCCTGGCAACAGGCTGCAACCTCCCCCCCCAAAAAAAACACACACCCCAATGCCCTATTCCTAGTCCTGAACTGAACCCCCGATACATATACACACACACACACACACACACACACACACACACACCAATGCCCTGTCCCCATTCCTAGAGTGAGCACCCCCACAACACTGCTCTGTCCACTGGCCACAAGTCACTGTTCCACCCGACCCTTCATTTGTGGCCAGTGACCACCCCACCCCCATGGCACCGACACCACCACCACTTGACCCCCGTACCTGCAAGTCGGTGCTACAGCAATGTACGCTGAGCAGCATATCCCTCCCCACACCTCCTCAGCTGCCCAACTGACACTGGGAGTGTGCTGCCTATTTATAGACAGCGTGCTCCCAGTACCAGTCCAGCTTGTGGACGCAGGCTTGACATTTCGGTTCGGTCCCCTGAAACATATATTTTTTTACATAATGAGTCTCTAATCTTGCACTGTTGTACGAATCTGGTACTGTTTATGGATTTTATATAGCTAGTTCCTGCTTGAGGCACACTCACTGCCTACACCATAAAAACAGAACCAGAGTTGACAGTGTCCCTTTAAAGCACTTTCATCCCAGGCCACAAGGCCAGCTTCCCCGAATATAACAGTGAGTGCCCCTTCCCTAGCACAGGGGTAAACACTGGCACTGGCTCACTAGCCAAATGCTGGCAAATTTTGTATTGGGCTAGTAAAATGTTCCTTTAACTTGCCCTGCAGGCTTGTGTTGGAGAAGGCAACCATAAGTATGATAGCTGAACCAGAGGAAAAGTCTGTGGGGTTGGCGACTTTCTCAGTCAGTGACTAGCCTTGCTGGCTGGAGGTTGTAAAATCTAATTTAGACCCCTGAAGTGCAGTACAGACAAACCTTGCTGCAACACTGCCAGCTCCTCCCATCCCTCCCAGTCAAATCTGTCTAGCTCCCCTGCCCGCAGCCACAACAAAGGCTGACCCTGTGTTAATATACAGCCCTTTGTGAAACACTGCCAGGCCCCCTTATCAATCAATCAAAATCTTTATTTATCCAGGTTGGCACCATTGAGCAAGGCTCATTTGCAAGGTGGACCTGGTCATGAATAAATCAAAGTACAGTACAGGAGCAGGTATACAAAAAGCAATACTATTCAAGGAAGAAAAAGTATATACAGTATAGTACAAGGTTGAAATAAATATTACCCAAGCAAGCCTGGCCAACTCACAAACCACATCTCCAACACAGAGAACTCCTATACTAATGGACAGTCCCAGGAATTACTGTCAGCCTACCACACCACATGGATAGTTCCCTCACCTCACCCAAGAAAACAGGACCAGTCCTTCCACACCACAGCACAGCATGGGTGGCCATCCCATCCCCCCACCTCACCAACATGGATGGTCGTCAGTCCCCACACCAAGCATGGCCACTCTCCCCATCCCAATGGACTAACACGGCTGCTCTCCCCACACCGGCACACCGTCATGGCACCCCAACACAGCCACTCTCCCCATCCCACCACACCAGCATGGCCACTCACCACCCTGACCCACCAGCACTGCCACTCTCCCCATCCTGACAGACCAGCATGGCCACTCTCCCCACCACAACCCAACAGCACAGCCACTCTCCCCACCCCAGCCCACCCACACCAACCAACCAGCACGGCCACTCTCCCCACCCCACCACACCAGCATGGCCACTCACCACCCTGACCCACCAGCATGGGCCACTCTCACCAACCAACCAAACCAGCACGGCCACTCTCCCACCCCACCACGGCACTCACCCCCCCCCACTACACCAGCACGGCCACTATCTCCATCCCACTACACCAACACAGCCACTTCACACCCCACCACACCAGCACACCACTCTCCCCAATTCACTCACACCAGCACGGCCACTATCCCCATCCCACTACACCAGCACAGCCACTCTTCACACCCCACCACACCAGCACGACCACTCTCCCCACCCCACTACACCAGCACGGCCACTATCCCCATCCCACTACACCAGCACAGCCACTCTTCACACCCCACCACACCAGCACGACCACTCTCCCCACCCCACTACACCAGCACGGCCACTATCCCCATCCCACTACACCAGTACAGCTACTCTTCACACCCCACATCCTATGCCATCTGCAAGGTCACTCTCCCAACCCCACCCCACCTGCATGGCTACTCTCCTCACCCAACAACACCAGCATGCCCACTCTCTCCACCACACCAGCATGGCCACTCTCCCCAACCCACCACCAGCACCAGACAATAACAATAAATGCAATCCCCCCTTTCTATTAAGGCCACACATTTGTCCAGCTCAGACTGCAAACAAGGACTTTCTCAGGGCAACCATAAAAATAAAACTAGAGCAGATCACTCAAAGATCAAGTGTTGGGTCCACCACCGAGCTTCAGGACTGTATGAAGTAGTATGGGCACCCAATTGGGAGGCTCCAATGCAAACACTCCATGATGGATAGACTTTAGTCTTTCTTTCCATTAAGGGCAGACATTTGATCACATCATAGTCACAGTTTATCATATTGGGCAACGAAGAAAAGGAAAAAAAATTACCCGAGAGCAGATGAATTTTTTAATCACTCTGGGTCTCTGGTCTCGGTTCCCCTTCCCCATGGAGCTGCACAAGGCGCATGTCAGAATTTACAAGGGCATCAAAGAAAAAGAAATGGGAACAGATAAAGTCTTCAGTCAGTCTCGTTAACCGCGTTCTCGAGACTGTATAGACTCAACAATGCACTTTCTTTAAAATATGAATTCATGTAAACACAATGAAGTTTCGGGACTGTATGGATCACTTCATAAAATGTATCAAAACCTTTCAATTTCAAGCCAGTAGAGCAGATCATCGTCCAACATTCAGGCCCCACCTTACTTATTAACTATCTTACAGTTTCTCCATGAAATCAGGCAACAAAAAAAAAAAAAAAAAGAACAGATAAAGTATTCTTTGGTCTTCTGTTCAGTCCTCCCCACCCCTGCCAGCCCCCAGAGCTTCAGGAAAGCCATACATTGCAGCAGAACAGACCCTCCACAGTGCACTTTCTTAAAAAACTTAGCCGCAGCATAGTAACAGAAAAGCCAACTTACTTGTTCTGTTTTTTTAATGGATGTCCGGGTTTCAGAGGGGCCTTCTGAGCAGGAACAGATCAGTGGAGCAGAAACAGGTCGGCAAACAGTTCACACAGCAGCGGGAGGCAACAAAGCTACTTCACATCTTATCGTACTGTATTCACAGAGCTCCTGAGAACAAAAGGCTGTTTCCATTTTTGGTGCCGTTTTCCATGGGTCAATCAGAATTCCGCTTTTCCGTCCACGTCACCGCGTATGCAGTAAACCAGTGTCCCTGCTAATTAGCCTTCAAAAAGAAGGGAAAAGAGTGGCAAAAAACTGTTCTGAACAAACCCTTCAATTACATAGAAACATAGACTTTAATGGCAGATAAGGACCGCTTGGCCCACCTAGTCTGCCCATTTCCCTACCTACAGGATAAGCAGCAGATCCTAGTTAACCAACAGCCTACTTCTGCCTACCCCCACAAGAATTGCCTTATGTCTGTCCCAAGCATTCTTGAATTCTCCCACAATTTTAGACCCCACAACCTCCTCAGGAAGGCTGTTCCATGCATCCACTACCCTCTCTGTGAAAAAATACTTCCTCACATTGCCCCTGTACCTTAAAACACCCTTCTTGTCCACCTAGAATGAATACCTTCAAACTCAGAGTTTTCTTAGTTTTTGTAATTGGTTTTGAAGTACTTCAAATTGCCTTCGATTTTACTTGGAACACCAGTTTTTATCCAGTGAAAAAACATCTCAGTTTGTTCTCAAATGCCCTTCAGAACTTGCAGGAAAAATGCAAATTAGCCTTCAAACACACAGAAATACTGGTAATAAACTGATAACCTCCTAAAGCACCTGCAAGGAGATATGTAAATGAGTATGTTTTTGATTCGAATGTCTTTTTAGAAACATTCTGGTTGCAATGCAAGTAGAATCTTTCTAAACAGAAATCAAATAACAAAACATGCTCATTTACAGATTTTGCGGCATGTGCACCCGAATGTAAGGCATCAACAATTCATTAGGGGTTCTTTTTGACTTAAAAACAAGTCTACCTGTACCTTCCAATGTGCCCTTTCTTTGTGCAACAATACTCTGCTAATTATCATATGCATCCCAGTTACTTTGGATGCATTTCAGGTATACCAGATGGCAAACACCACATGAAAATCAACGTGTTCAAAGGCATTGTATCTTAGAAGAAAACTATTTAGTTACTGTACTGGTAAAACATTTTGTTTATGCTATTCTTTCCTGTTACTATTTTATAGTGTCTGTCTGTTCTTCAAAAGCTTTGCAACCATAAACATCCTCTGTTACAGCTCATTCATTTAGTAAAGATTCTAAGCAGGGGATCATTTACCTGGGTCATATGAAGCCTGGGATGGGGTCTCGGGAAGGTGTCCAGTTGTACCTGTAAAATAACAGTGATACGGTCAAAATGTATGGGAAGGTACACATTGGGAGGAACAAGAGTTAAAGTGCGAGCCCAGAAATTAAGTCAAAGTTAATTTAGAGAAGTGTTTAAGTCAAAAGTGAGTGAGAGAGTAAAAAAAACGATCTAGAGGTAAAAAAACAAGAAGAAAAAGAGACAAAGAAATGAAGCAAGTGCTGCGGGGTGGTCTTATTTAAATATACTAACATACTAAAATGCCAGCAGAATAGGCCTAATGGTCTTTCGTGTCTGCTCGTTTGGTCAGCCCCCACCCTGGGAGCTTACCTTGCTGCCCCCCTCATCCTCTCTGGCTTCTCCCTTCCCAGTCCCGGATATTCCCACTGCACAGGACTTTGCATCCAGAACCCTTCCTCTGTACCTGTCCCACCCCCACTTGAACCCCTCCACCGTCTCTGGCTCCACCATCCCCCTGGGCAGTGCATTCCATGGCTCCACCACCCTCAGTGAAGTAGCACCTCCTCCTTTCTCTCCTGAATCTCCCCCCCTCCAGCTTCCACCCATGCCCTCTAGTTGCCCCCCCCTTCCTTCGGAGCACCTTGACTGCTTCTCCTGTATTTAACCCCTTCATGTACTTGAAGACCTCAATCATGTCCCCAGGTCGGTCCCTTCTCTCTTCCAATGTGTACATATTTAGCTCTTCAAGCCTCTCCCCATAGGTCCTGTCCCCCAAACCCCAGATCATTTTGGTTGCCCTCCTCTGGACCCTCTCCAGGAATTCAATGTCCCTCTTTAAGTGTGACCTCCAAAACTGCACACAGTACTTGAGGTGCGGCCTCACCAAGCAGTTATACAGAGGGAGTATCACTTCCCTCCTTCTGGAGGTGATCCCCCTAGCGATGCATCCCAGCATCTCATTGGCCTAGGCCGCTGCCCTCCTACAAGTCTCAGTTGTTCATCTTGACATCCACCACCACCCCCAGGTCCCTCTCAGCCATTGAGACTTTCCCTCTCCCCAGGGTGTACTCTTGGCCCAGGTTTCTGGCTCCCAGATGCAGTACCTTGCATTTCCCTGCATTAAACCTTAGCTTCCACTTTCTAGACCACCTTTCCAGAGCCTCCAGGTCCACCTGTAGGGCCACCCTCCCCATCTCCCCGTCCATCACCACCCCCAGTTTTGAGTCATCCGCAGAGAGACTCATCTCACTCCTGATACCCTTCCTTATGTCAGAGACATAGGCATTGAACAGGAGGGGCCCAAGGACTGATCCCTGAGGGACCCCACTAATGATCCTCCTTGGGGATGAGACTATCCCACTATCCACGACCCCCTGGGTCCAGTCCTGGAGTCAATTGCCTATCCATCTGATCATCTGGTTCCCCACCCCCATTTCTCCCAGGTTATTCAACAGGCCCCCCATGAGGAACAGAATCAAACACCTTGCTGAAGTCAAGATAGAGGATGTCCACCGGTCTACCTAGGTCCAAGGCTGTCTTCACCCAGTCATAGAACTCCACAAGGTTTGTCTGACAATTTCCCTGGGATGAATCCATGCTGTCTATCATCCAGGAACCCTGACTTTTCCAGGTCCCCCCAGCCTCTCCTTGACAATGCCCTCCATCACCTTGCCCACTACCAATGTCAGTCTGACGGGCCTGTAGTTCCCTGCCATCTCCCTTGATCCCCCTTGTGGATAGGCACTATATGCACCACCTTCCAGTCCTGGGGCACCACCCTGTCCTCAGAGAGATGCTGAAAAGCTCCACCAGGGATTTCGCCAGGATATCCGCCAGTTCCTTCAGCACTCTGGCATTTAATTTATCTGGCCCGGTGCTTTCTCAGTCTTATGGGACCCGAGGGCTTCCTTCACTCTCTCTGCCATGATTTCCACCTCCGCTACCTCGTCCCCCTGCCTTGCTTTCCCCCCTCCTGCCAGTGATGGCCGATCCTCTCCCCCAGACCCGACAATCGGCAAGGTCCCCCGCCAGTTTCACCATCTCCTCTCATGTATGATGCAGCCCCCATTTTCCTTGGTGAAAACTGAGGTGAAGTACTCATTTAGTACCTCAGACTGCTCCCCCGGATCTTGTGCCCATCCCTCCCCTGTTTTAATCCTGCTAATCTGCCCCCTCACCCTTCGTTTTTCCCCATATATGATTTAGCATGTGGTTCAGTAAGCTAGTGTAGGCTTTAGGCTATAAGCCCATTCCTTTAAAATGAAGTATCCCTGGCATCTGGTGGGTCCAACAAAGGCTACTTTCCCCAGACTGCTGGCTTCCTGTTGTCCTCCTCCATGGTGTCAGAGCAAGTTACCAAAGCCTGATAAGCAGTGAAGGAGTCACTGATGATAGCATACATGGAAGCCCAACTGGACAATAAAGGAGCCACCAATAGTGGCATAGTCGGAAACCAGAACAACAGGCAATTAAGTAGCAGTCATTGGCAGCTTAGAAGTAAACTATTGGGGGGGGGGATACTGTGCTGGAGGAATGCCACATAGCAAAGGGCTAAGTGAGGGTAGGCGCTCAAAACCTAGAGAGAGAGAGGACTTACCTATCACTTTTTCCTTGGAAGCCAGACAAGCAGTGATCACAGGATAACATAAAAAAAAAAAAAATTAG
This sequence comes from Neoceratodus forsteri, assembly GCA_016271365.2. Lineage (NCBI taxonomy): Eukaryota > Metazoa > Chordata > Ceratodontiformes > Ceratodontidae > Neoceratodus > Neoceratodus forsteri. Next base: position 54,425,584 of record CM028133.1, on the reverse strand, counting down.
TTATACAGTGTCTGTGGGAAAACCCCACTCAGGAACCCAAGGCTGGGACCAGGGAGTATGGGATGGTCCTCCAGGATAGGGCCCCAGGGAAGGGAAGCAGGGAACCCCGGTGGAGGGGGAAAACTTCTCCTAGTAGTGGACTATTGTCTGAGGAGTGGAGTTAGGGTCACCTAACAGCAGGGAGACAGGGAAGTCAAGTGCCTCCCAGAAAGCGCTGCATGGAAGGATGGGAAGCGGATCCATAGGATCACTACGACAACAGCTAGGAGGGAGCAGTGGGATGTCATTGTCCACCAGGGGACCAATGACCTGGCCAGGAGCAGGGGAGAGTTAAGAGTAGAGAATGATTTCAGGAAGCTGGGGGAAACCTGAAATGCATACGAACATATGAAATTTGCCAACAGATAAAGGTCTAGAGGTCTATCAAGTATGCAGCTAGCACCCCTTATTCTGCAGCTGCCCGTCCCTTCCCCTTCATTGACCCTCCCCCTTGTCCTGTCCCATCCCCTTTTGAAGCAGTCCACTGTTCTACTGGATACCACTTCTGCAGGTAACGCATTCCACCCAGCCACCACCCTCTCTGTAAAAAAGTGTCTCCTCATCTCCCTCCTGAACCTTCCTCCCTCCAGTCTCATATCATGGCCCCTGGTGTCCCTCCCCTCCCTTACTTTGAACAGCCCCTCTGTACCTGTCTTGTTTATTCCTTTCATGTACTTAAAGGCTTCAATCATGTCCCCCCATCCCTCCTCCCCTCCAGTGAGTACATGTTCAACTCCCTCAGCCTCCTCTAGTATAAGTCCCCCAGCCCCTTGATCATCTTTGTCGCCCTGCGTTGCACCCCCTCCAGTAACGTAATGTCCCTCTTTGGATATGGGCGCCAGTATTGCATGCAGCCAGGTGCGGTCTACCTAATGACCTATACAGTGGCAGAATCACCTCCTCCCTCCTCGAGGATATACCCCTTGCAGTACAACCCAGCATTTTGTTGGCCTTTGCAGCTGCCTTCCTACATTGTGCCGAGTTGTTCATTGACCCTGTAATGAGCATCCCCAGATCCTTCTCCTCCTCTGTCTGGGCTAGTGCACTCCCCCTAGCTGGTAACTCCTCCTTGGGTTCTTCATCCCAAAATGCAGCATCTTGCACTTTTTGGCATTAAATCCCAGTTGCCAGGTGTCTGACCAGGTTTCAAGCTTTGCCAGATCATCCTGCAACCCCTGCCATCCCCCTAGGTCATCCACCACTGCTCCTACCTTGGTATCATCAGCAAACAGACTGATCTTGCTCTTGATGTCCAATGATATGTCTGCAGTGAATATCCCAAACAACACTGGTCCCAACACAGAGCCCTGTGGAACATCGCTCGTCACTACCCTTGGGTGTGAGAGCTCCCCACCCACCACCACCCTCTGTTGCCTTCCCTGAAGCCAGTTCCCTACCCATCTCACCAGCTTTGTACTGGCCCCTGTGCCTACTAACTTACTTCCCAGCCTTCCATGCGGCACCAAGTCGAATGCCTTACTGAAGTCCAGATACAGGACATCCACTGCATGGCCCCTATCCAGTTGCCTAGTTACCCAGTCATAGAACTCCACCAGGTTGGTTTGGCAGGATCTGCCCCGTATGAAGCCATGCTGTCTGCTGTCTTGTAGTCCTTTGGTCTCTAGGAGAGCCACCAGCCTCTCCTTCAGAATAGTCTCCATTAGCTTACCCACGATGGATGTGAGGCTCACTGGTCTGTAGTTTCCCAGTTCATCCTTGGGGCCACTTTTGTGGAGGGGCACCACACGAGCCATCCTCCAGTCCTGAGGTACACACCCCAAATGTAGTGAAGCATTAAATAGGTCTGCCAAAGGTCCTGCAAGGACTTCTGCCAGCTCCTTCAGTACTATGGGGTGGATGCCATATGGACTTGGCGCCTTCTCCACCCTCAGTGCCTTCAAATCCTGCCAAACTCTGCCCTCCATGATTTCCCCATCTGTCACCCCCTCCCCCCGTTTCTGCCATTTTTCCCCACTTGGGTGTCGCCCCCCTCTTCCCTTTAGTAAATACTGAGCAGAAGTACTCATTTAGTGCTTCTGCCTTATCGCACCCTGCTTCCACCCAACCCCCCCCTCATTCCTAATCCTTACTATGTGGTCCTTACAGCTCCTTTTCTCCCTGATGTACCTAAAGAAGTCCTTCTCCCCTTTCTTAATGCCTTGTGCCAGCCTGAGTTCCGTAGATGCCTTGGCTCCCCTTACTGCCCTTGTCACCTCCTTCGATTCCATCAAGTACTCTTCCTTGTCCTCCCCTCTCCCTGTTTTCTTGTACTTCCTAAAGGCAGCTCTTTTCCTTCTTACCTTTTCCATGACCCCCTTGCTCAACCAGCTCAGTTTCTTAGCCCTAGCCTTCTTGCTGTGGGCCTTGCAGCAGGTTTTGGTTTCCTCCACTATCCCCAGCTTTATGAGCTCCCACCTCTGGTTAGCACGCTCAATCTCATTCTTGGAGGCGTTACCTGTCCAGGGCACAGGGGAAGCTAGGGTACTCCACATCCATACATTCAACTTCTGGTTGAAGGTTTGGTGTGGAAGGGAGGGTTACGGCTTCATAGGGGACTGGGGCTTGACCTGGCCAGATCATGGGTGTAGGCAGGCATACTCCAAGTACCCCATGGTGTGCAATTTTATTTGGGGGGAGGGGGTAGCAAATAGGCTCTGAGCTGCTTCCTTTTTCCATGAAAACTAACCAAGAAAATACTGAACCTTTCTGTAATTTTATTCATAGGAGTCAAAACTAGAAGGACTGGTCACTAATACTGCCTTTGCATCCCAAGGACAATACAACTTTACAGGCTCTGGGCTGGTATGTGGGTGTCTTAGGGAGTAATGCATGGCATTTGTATTTACCCATGCATGGCACCAACCATTGTCAAGAGATACAAAAGTTGTATTTATTGTGCCAAATGAGGCAACAAACACAATATATTGTCTGGCTACACCTGGGGGGCTGGGTAGCTCACCCTAACAAGGGGGGGGAGGGGTAGCAGTGAGTCCACTTGGTGTGCAGATCTGAAATCCCTGGCTACACCCCTGGGCCAGATGCAGGCTTATATAAGGAGAACGGCCTGCATCTGCCCGAGAAGAGGATCTTGGTCCTTTGTAAGAAGTTTAAATGCTTCAGCAGGGAGCATTTAAACTGGCCAAGAGGGGAGAGCAAGGAGACTTAGGAACGCCCCCCATGAGAACATGCAGGAACATAAGTTGACTACGGGTACAGTTAAAGCAGGCAGGGAGGGGCAGGCAGGTGAAGAATGTATAACGAATGATATGGGGGGGCAAGAGCACAGGAAAGGAAACCGGAGGGAGGGGGGAGATTCTGGAGAGGGAGAACAAGAGTAGAGGGTGGGCAGAATGTAAAACAATGGAAGATCATGCCAACAAATGCCTATAACCTAGGAAATAAGGTTCCAGACCTGGAGGCCTAGTTGGCAGATGCAGACCTTGACATAGCAGCAATAACAGAGACATCGTACTCTGCTAATCATGGCTGGGAAGTCAATGTACCAGGCTGTACGTTGTTCAAGAGGAACAGGGAGGGTAAAAAGGATGGGGGAGTAGCCCTGTACATCAGAGACAGTACAAAGGCTACAGAAGTTAAATGAAGACAGGGGGAGGCCAAGACAATGTGGGTCATCCTGGAGCAAGAGAATGAAACAGCAGTATGCACTGAGGTGATCTACAGACCTCCGGTGCAGAGGAAGGAAGTAGACAGGAAACTAGTGGAGAACATACACGGCATGGCTCCTAAAGGCAAAATCCTGCTACTGAGGCATTTTAATATGCTGGACATGGATTGGGCCACCCAGGTGGCATTTCAGCCAGAAGTACAGCCATCCTTGAATCACTGCATGGGGTTGGACCCTGGCAGCTGGTGAATGAGCCAACCAGGGACAAGTCAATTCTGGACATGGTATGGACCAATGGAAACTGAGTCAAAGAGTTACAGGTGGAAGGGCGGCTGCGGTCCATTGACCACTACATGGTATGGTTCAGCATGGAGACATGGACTCAATTGAGCCACACAAGGGCAAGGGCATTAGATTTCAAGAGGGTGCATTTCATTGAAATGGGTAGATGTATACAAGCAGTCCTGGGGAAGGGAGGAGTAGTAGAGTGGGTAGAAGAACAATGGGAGAAACTGAAAGGAGCCATAGTAGATATAACAAACCAATATGTTAGGATAGTGGTCAAAGGGAAAAAGGAGGAAACCATTATGGTTCTCCAATGAGGTGCAGGACAGAGTCAGGGCTTAAAGGCCGAGTTTCAGGAAATATAAGGGGAGTCAAAGGGAGCAGGACAGGGAGGTACGTATCTTGAATGTCTAACAGAGAAGGCTGTTAGTGCGGTGAAGACACAGACAGAAGAGGGCTTAGCAGAGTCTGTAAGCAAAGGGGATAAAGTATTTTATAGGTACATCAGTGTAAGAAAAGAAACGGGGGGGTTGTGAGGCTCAGAGGGTAGAAGGGAGAGAGTGTAAGGAAGGGGATCTGGACAAGGCAGAAATACTGAACAAATACTTCTGCTCAGTATTCACTAAGGAGGAGGAGGATCAAGGACCACAGTTGGGTTGCAGAGGTGATGGGGTGGAGGGGTGGGGGAAAGAGGTGAACACCAGTACATTCATAGTGGAGAGAGTTCTGGAAGAACTTACAAAGCTGAAAGTGGATATGGCCATGGGGCCAAACTGCATCAACCTGAGGATATTAAAGGAGCTGTGAAGGGAACTAGCGGCACCTCTGGCAGCCCTGTTCTGAGTCACTCAACACGAGTGTTATTCCAGAGGACTGGAGGAGGGCATATGTAGTCCCACTCCACAAAAGCCGCAGTAGGGAGGAGGCGGGGAACTACAGGCCAGTCAGCCTTACCGCAGTGGTGGGAAAGATCATGGAGACACTGCTGAAAGAAAGGATAGTGGCACATATGGAATCCAGTGGTGCTCAGGATCTGAGGCAACATGGATTCACAGAAGGAAGGTCATGCCAAATGAATAAGAGAGGTTTTTTTTATTACGTTCCCTAGTCACCCAATCAGGGAGAGGTGGCAGAGGCCGCCTACCTAGATTTCAGCAAAGCCTTTGACTCCGTCCCACATAGAAGGCTGATTAACAAGATGGGTAGTCTGGGCATGGTAGGCAAGGTGGTAAACTGGGCTAGAAACTGGTTAACAGACAGGAAACAGATGGTGGTGGTAAATGGAGTACAATCTGGGGAAAGGAGGTAACCATTGGGGTACCTCAGGGATCAGTCTCATTCAGTATCTTCATTAGTGACATTGCAGAGGGGCTAGAAGACAAGATCTGCCTGTTTACCGATGACACCAAGATGTGCAACATACTGGATATTCCAGAAGGGGTGCAGAAAATGAAGAGTGACCCGAAGAATCTTGAAAGATCGTCAGAGATGTAGCAACTGAGGTTCAATGCAAAGAAGTACAAAATAATGCATATGGAGCACAAAAACTCTGGAGCAACATATCAGTTGGGGGTGAAGATAGAGCATGCACCACGCATGAAAGGGACCTTTGGGTTATCATCTCCGATGACCTTAAGGTAGGAAAACAGTGCGACAAGGCAGCAGACAAAGCAAACAGGATACTGGGATGGCAGGGGCATCACCAGCAGGAAAAGGGAGGTCATAATTCCACTATACAAGACACAAATGAGGTCCCACCTGGAGTACAGTTTTGGAGACAAAACCTACATAAGCACATAGACAGGGTGGAGAAGGTTCAGAGGAGGGCAACAAAATGGTACAGGGATTGCATCACAAGTCCTGTGAGGACAGGGTGAAGGACTTAAATATGTACTCCCTGGAGGAGATAAGGGATGGAGAGAGGGTATATGCTAGACACAAACAAGTACCTTAACAGGGATGAACAGGGTGCAGGAATACACCATTTTCCTGCAAAAGAGATGTTCGAGGACTAGAGGGCATGGGGTGGAGTTGGAGGAAGGGCGATTCAGAGAAGACGTGAGGAAGAATTTCTTCACAGAAACGGTGGTAGACAAGTGGAATACCCTGCCAGAGGAAGTGGTGGCGGCTGAAACAATCATGAGATTAAAGAATGCATGGGATAGACATAAGGGAATCCTGGAGGTCGGGGAGTAAAGGGCAACAGACTTCTAGAAAAATGTAAAGGGAACTTCCAAGCTCAAATGGGCAGACTGGGTGGGCCATAGGCCCTTATCTGCCAACAGTATGCATGTAATAAAAAGAAAACATTAAGGGATTTCTCTGTTCGGCAAGTCTGTATGCACTAATAAGCCACCTACAGTTCATTTTGTTTCTAAGCTAATTTGTTTCTCCTTGGGTCCCCACCAGTCAGCTACCTTCTTTCAGCCACCCACCAAGCCCTGCACTCTACATCAGACAGCTGTCCCCTTCTTTGCCCATGGTTTACTCTCCATGGCATGCTGGTGAGGAGACCCCCCCCCCACCCACAGCACGACTCACCTTGAACAGGATCAAGTGCCATTCAGAGTCAGGGCCTGCAGAGGGTGGCTGCTTACATCCTGCTCCACCTGGGACCTCTGTTTTCCTTGTTCAGTTCACTTGAGTGGAGCGTGCAATGCCAGCAATGGCCATACTGTGTGCGCTTCTGCTCACAGTACGCTGGCTGACTGCGCCACCCCCCCTGCGTGTGACAAGCTCATGGCGCGCCTGCACTCTGCCACTGCTAGGTGTCAGGGAAGCACTGAGCCTGTACTTCCATCCACCCCGCAAGAGGAGAGCTGTCCTTTGGATGCTCAATCCTCTCCCTCCCCAGCTGACCAGCTCGCACCAGGAACGCAAGTCACCGGCATGGCAGCAGGTAAGGCACAGATGCCTCAGCCCTCCATACCACTGTGCCAGCTAGCTGCCTACAATTCTAAAGATAAACAATAAGAACAAGTTGCAGACATATTTACTGTGAACACACTGCAGCACCTTCACTAGAAACCAGCAAACTCCACCAGCAGCATCCAGGCAGAGGCCACACTGCAAAACAAAAACAAGTGGATGTTTAACCCACAGTGACTAACAAGGTTAATGCAAAGTACAGTAATAAGAATAACCACTCCAAGGAACCAGCAGACAAAGTCAAGAACAACATGAAGATAACGGAACACCACAGACCCGCTCAATTGTATTGTTTTTAATAGCTGTTTCTTAGTCCTCAGACAGCGATACCCTCCTTCAAGGCTCTTGCTGCCCACCCAGTGTGTGTGTCTGTTTGCGTACCACTACCAGCCAACTATGCCCCAGCTTCATCACACAGCTTCCTCCCACTGCAGCACTTTCCACCCACCTCCTAAAAGTCCTGACCTGGTACCAGTCACTTTCCTGTGTCTAGTGGAAACTCTGACCCCTCCCTAATGTGTGCAGTCCCTGGTGCCCAAGAGTAGGCCCACTTACATAGAAACATAGACTTTGACGGCAGATAAGGACCGCTTGGACCACCTAGTCTGCCCATTTCCCTACCTAGAGGATAAGCTGCAGATCCTATTTAACCAACAGCCTATTTCTTCCTACCCCCACAAAAATTGCCTTATGTCTGTCCCATGCATTCTTGAATTCTCCCACAGTTTTAGACCCCACAACCTCCTCAGGAAGGCTGTTCCATGTGTCCACCACCCTCTCTGTGGAAAAAATACTTCCTCACATTGCCCCTGAGCCGTCCCCTCTCTATCTTCAAATTGTGTCCCCTTGTTCTTGCACATCTCTTTTTCTGAAAGATGCTACCCTCTTGGACTTTGTTGATTCCACTGAGGTACTTAAACATTTCTATCATGTCCCCCTCTCCCTCCTTTCTTCAAGGGTATACATATTAAGCTCCTTTAGCCTCTCCTTGTATAGCTTCTCTTGCAGACCCTACACCATTTTAGTTGCCCTCCTCTGAACTGCCTCCATCCTGTCTATGTCCTTTCGGAGATGGGGTCTCCAGAACTGGATGCATTACTCCAGATGGGGTCTCACCAACTGTATGTACATATCAGTATTTCACTTCAGTTTGATACATTAGCTCTGTGATTACATCTTACATTTATCTACAGTGTCCCAGAGACCCCATTTAATTAGAAAAGAGATGTAAATACAAAAGTTTTCAGAGTTCAGAAGGTGACCATGTACCCAACTGAGGGGGGCCCACCTGGAAATTTCCAGGTATCCAGGTGGGCCAGTCCGACCCTGCCTACCACCTTCTCACATTGCTTTCCAACCTTAAGTTCATCTGATATGATTAGCCCCAGGTCCCTTTCCATTTTTGCTGTTGTTACTACCTCCCCCCCATTGTGTAATCTTCCCCTGGGTTCTTGTTTCCCGGGTGCACTTCTTTGCATTGAATCCAAGCTGCCATACTTCTGACCATTCCTCCAACCTTGCCAAGTCCCTTCTCATCCTTTCCACGCCTCCTTGTGTATCAACCCTGTTGCAGATCTTTGTGTCACCTGCAAAGAGGCATACTTTTCCTTCCAGTCCTTCTGCAATGTCACTTATAAAGACATTAAAAAGGACTGTACCCAGTACTGAACCCTGCGGTACCCCACTAGTAACCCCTCTTTCTTCTAAGTGGACTCCATTTACAATACCTTCTGTGTCCTGTTATTCAGCCAATGTTTTACCCAGGCTACCACCCTGGGACCCACTGCAAGGCTGGTTAATTTGACTACTAATCTTTTGTATGGGACTGTGTCAAATGCCTTGCTAAAGTCTAGGTAGGCCATGTCCACAGCCCCTCCCTGGTCTACTACTTTGGTCACCCAGTCAAAGAAATCAATTAGATTCGTCTGACATGACCTTCCCGCTGTTAACCCATGCTGCCTTGGGTCCTGTGCCCCACTGGCCTCTAGGTACTCAACAATTCTTTCCTTCAGAAGTGATTCCATCACTTTCCCTACCACAGAGGTCAAACTGACAGGTCTGTAGTTTCCTGCCTCTGCCTTGCTCCCACTTTTGTGAAGGGGAATCACATCAGCCTTCTTCCAGTCCTCAGGTACCACACCATCCTCCTATGATTTGTTATAAAGGGTAGTCAGTGGTGTCACTAGTTCTCTGCTTAATTCTTTTAGAATTCTGGGGTGAATTCCATCTGGCCCCATTGCTTTATCCACCTTCAGTTTTAGTGAGTTCTTCCAGAACCCTTTCTTCTGTGAAAGGACTGGGATCGACCCCCCTCTCCAGAGTGCTTCTGTTAATTGGATTAGGCACCTCCCCCACTTTCTCTTTTGTGAATACTGAACAGAAGTATTCATTCAGTATCTCTGCTTTTTCACTGTCACTCTCTGCCCACCCACCATCCATTCTATTCAGCCTCACTATCCCTCCCTTTGTCTTTCTACGCTCCCTGATATACTTATAAAAGGTTTTATCCCCTTCTTAACCGAGTTGGCTATCTTTTCCTCAGTTTGGGCCTTTGCTATTCTGACTACCCTCCCTGCTTCCTTCTGCTTTAACTGGTACAGTTCTCTGTCCTGCTCCTTCTATGTTTCCTTATACTTCCTAAATGCTGTCTTTTTCTCCCTAACCTTCACCGCCACTTCTTTTGATAACCATAGTGGCTTTTTGTTTCATTTTGATTTGTTTATTCGCTTCACACAAAGGCTTGTTGCCTCTGTAATGGCAGTTTTGTTATTTCCCCATTGTTGCTCCACCCCTCCTTCTAGCCTGTTTGCTAGTGCTTTTCTAAGGCACCCTTCCATCTTGCCAAAGTCAGCCCTCCTGAAGTCCAGAACCCTCACTTTTGTATGGCTTGACTCTGTAGCTGAATTTATTGTGAACCACACTGTTTGGTGGTCACTTGTTCCCAAATGGCTACCCACTTCTAGATCTGAGATCCTCTCACTGTCCCCATTTGAGAGTATGAGGTCTAAGATTGCTCCCTCACGAGTAGGTTCCAAAACTAGCTGTCTGAGGCATGCCAGCTGAAGGGAATCAAGAATGGCCCTGCTTTGGGATGTGGCTGCAGCAAAGGTGCTCCAGTTAACATCTGGCATATTAAGGTCCCCCAACAATAGTATCTCCCCTTTCTCTGCCATCCTAAGTATGCCTTCTATCATATCCTTGTCAATTCCCTCCCCCTGACATGGGGGTCTGTATACAACCCCTATGCGGATTGTGGTGCCATTTCTAGTCTCTAAGGTGACCCACAGTGCCTCCTCTGCTCCCTGTTTACGCTTTTGTTCAGTTGCTTTTATTCCTTCCCTTACATAGAGAGCTACTCCCCCTGCTTTTGCCCTCTCTGTCTCTCCTGTAGGTTGTGTACTCTGGTATGTTAACATCCCAATCATGGTTCTCTGTGTACCATGTTTCTGTGACTGTTACAATATCCAGGCATCCCTCTTCCATCAAGGCCACCAGTTCAGGGAGCTTGTTGCCCAGACTACAGGCGTTGGTACTCATTACCCTCCATTTCTTGATGGCCTTACCCCTTTTTGCCCCATCCCTGTCCTTATTGCGTTTGTCACTTTCTCCATTTACCCCTGCGCTTCTCCCTATTGACATCTCTATGTTGGTGTCTACCTCACTTAGTACCCTGATTTTTGGGGGCTAGGATTTCCCTGCTCCTTTCCAGTGCCTCCCCCCTTGGCTAGTTTAAATGCTTGCCAATGAAGTATTTAAACCTATCACCTAGGATCCTGGTTCCCCTCCTGGACAAATGCAGACCATCACGCCAGTATAGGCCTGCATCCCTCCAGCTGGACCCCCAGTCCCCAATGAAGCCAAATCCCTGAGCTCTGCACCAGTTTTTCAACCACTGATTGAATCCCATGGTGTGGAGCACCCTAGCCTGATCCGTGCCATAGACAGGCAGCACCTCCAAGAAGGCTACCATGTGTGCTATTTGTCTAAGGCCCTTCCCCATCTCCACAAATGATTTCTTGCACTGCTCTGATCCCTTTCTTAGCCAGGTCATTTGTCCCTAGGTGGACAATGACATCCAGCTCCCTCCCTGTGCAGCTGCTCCTGTGATCCTGAGGATTCGCTCCCTGTCCCTCCAAGCCTTGGCACCAGGCAGGCACCTTACCTCCCTCTCCTCTTCCTCCCCCAGTTCTACCTTCCTAACAATGGAGTTCCCCACCAGGAGTTGTTTCCTTCCCCTGTGGGGTCCCATGCCACCCTCCTGTGGGTCTCCTTTGTGGAGGTTCCCAGCATCCTCCTTGGTCTCCACTGTGGGTGCCTCCATAGAGGAACCACACTTTTCCAGAACGGCATAGAAATTGTGAGGGTACAACTGGAGGATGCATCTTGTTCCACCTCCCTCACCCTCCCTGAGCCCACTGTGGTCCAACCGCTCCTCTTTCTTGGCAACCTCTGAGGCAACGGCAGTGACCCTGGTGGTCCCTGGGTGGGAGAGGAGGTCCCATAAATCCTGGCCAACTCAGCCTGGAGATGAGCAATCTCCTCTCTCAGCCCAGAGAGGTGCCTGCAGATGGGACAACACTGCATCCTCCAGAACGTCTCCCAGATGATTGCTGCTCCACAGCCACTGCACTGCACCGCTCCAATCATGTCTTTTTTCTGGCCCCCTAACTGTTGTTTGGAAAACTTACTCTTTCCTCTGTTTGTTTCTTTTTTTTTTCTTTCTTTCTTTCCTCACCTACTTACTTACTGCCTCTGTACCCTTTTAGCTCCTGATCTTCCTGTTCTGAGACAAGAAGTTCCTATATTTCTCAGCAGTCTCCTTACTTGCTCAGAGTCAGGCCTCCAGCAGCTAGGGGGGACGGAGAGCTACTCTTGCCCTTCTAGGATGGTGAGTCTTTGGTGGCTCTGTGATCACTCACTTCCTGCTCCCAAACAGGAAGTTCCCATTGTCAGTTAAATCCTATGCCTATAAAAGTAGAACTGGTTTAGGGTGGGGAAGGAGGGCAATATAGTCCCAGTAGAGAAGTTTTAGTTATACCAGTAGCTCCTTCCTCCTGGTGTTCTGTCTGTTCTCTGGCAAAAGCTATCTAGGGCAGTGCTTAAATCTGGTTTTAACCTGGCTCCTTCTAGCTAAGCCACTCCCCCTACTTTGCAAATCTTTCTACACTTAGTTAATCTTTCTACACTTAGTTAATTCCTTCTGACACATGTGACAAGCACCTAGATACGTACACAGATACCAGATAACAATTTACTTCAACTACCTCTGACAAACACTTTTTTTTTTTAAACCCTAAATTGAAGGTCCCAGTACAAGAGTTCTAGTTCTTAGTCCCAGTAGAGAAGTTTTAGTTATACCAGTAGCTCCTTCCTCCTGGTGTTCTGTCTGTTCTCTTACTCTCCCGGACTGATAAACAGCAGACGTTGGTGTCCACCAGTCCACCCTCCCTGTCCCTGACCTATTCCAAGCAGTCCCTGGTGTTAAACATAGAATTTGATGGCAGATAAGGACCACTTGGCCCACCTAGTCTGCCCATTTCCCTACCTAATGGATAAACTGCTGATCCTAGTTAAACAGTCTACTTCCTCCTACCCCCACTACAATTGCCTTATGTCTGTCCCATGCATTCTTAAATTCCCCCACTGTTTTTGACTCCACAACCTCCACAGGAAGCCAGTTCCATGAATCTACAATCCTCTCTGTGAAGAAATACTTGCTCATGTTACCTCTGAGACATTCCCCCCTCTATCTTCAAATTGTGTCCCCTTGTTCTTCCACATCTCTTTTCCTGAAAGATGCTACCCTCTTAGACTTAGAAACTTTCAAGTACCTCAAGGGAATCAGTCATGTCCCCTCTCTCCCTCCTTTCAGTGGTACCCCCTGACTGATACCAAGCAATACCTCCTCTTTCTCCCAGACCTGCACTGAGCAGTCTTCAGTTGTCCAGTTGTACCCCCTCCTTCTCCTAGGAACTGCTGCACCACCCTGTACCATCTCTGGTGCTGTTTGGGTAGCAGGATCATGACAGACCATTCCTTCCATAAGTAGTGAAGCGTGAGACCCCATTTGGAGACTTCTGCAGTATGTAACGGTAATTAAATTGTGTACGAATATATGTGTATGTATGCACAGTGTGTGTATGTATCTATGTGTCTGTGACACCACTGTTCTATGCATGAGACTGTGGTACATAGTGGTGGTGTCTGTACATGCCTATGTGCATGTATCTGTGATATCATGTCTAGAGAGTAATCTGAGCATATATGTGTGTGTGTGTGTGTGTGTGTGTAACCCCTAGATGGCGCTATCCCAGGGGCTACTACCCCTGCCTGATTTGCCACTAACAGGTTGAGGGGCCTGGATCCAATGGCGGGTGCCTCCACCCAGAGGTCAGGGTTTGCAATAGTTAAACTTACTTGGTCACAGCCCTCTGGGACACTGCAACCCCCCTTTCTTCCCACTAGTGGCCCACACAATATATCAGAATTACCTTCACAGTATACACTTACCCCCAGGGCTGGTTCAGGCACTGGGACCTCCTGTAAAATAAGATACAGTGCAACAATCACAGTACAATACTTTAACATAGACAAATACCTCAGGCAGTATAACTTTGCTGAAACAAGCAGCTCTGATTTATTTAGGGGAATATAACAAGGACAGGGGGAAATCAGGTTAATTAGCTTATACTTTACTCATCTACCTATGGCTCTGTGCACAGGCCTATCCCTACCAGTTACTGTCCCTGGGTACCCAAGCCCTAGTGGCTAGTCCAAACCGTGGCAGCTGGTAGGGGCCCTTTCACACAGAGAAAAGAAAAATTAGTTAAACAGTCAGCAGTACAGTAATTCTATTTGGATTCAATGTGGCAATTCAACAGGGAGCGACCCTGAATTAGTACTCACGACCTCCAAACAAGATAGGGTCCTTCAATGTCAGCAGGGCTACTCTTGAGCTCCACGAGACTCCTCACACATTTATATGGCAAAAAGAGAGTAGTATACCCGGCAGGCCGCTTCTCTATCCCGATCGCAATTACTGCTGCACACCGGGAGAACACACAGCAGATTCAGTTCCTGACAGACCGAGTGCAATTCAACAATTTCTCCAGTCTTCTACAGGGTGAGCCTGGTTTCTACTCTTCAGATATCCTTTGATTCTCTTCACAGGACTGGATTCAGTCCTAACAAGCAGTTACACAAGCTGCAGACCAGAACTCTGGACCTTACACATGTTTCTCGACTAAAACTGTGCGCTGAAGGAGTACAGGGTTCCTTTCCCTCTCACTGCCAGAGCTAAACTGAAACTCCAACAGACAAAACCGGCACTTCCTTTGAGTTCCTCCCAGTTCTTGACTGGATTGGCTGTCACCACAATAGACTGCTCCTGTTGGTCCAAAAGCGCTCAAGTCTAAACTACATCTCCCAGAGTCACTGCCCATACAATCCTCTTGTGGCTGGCTCAGATTATGAGTCCAAGTTCTGATTCGTCCAAGGCACCATTTAGAGCTAGCTTACCCCACACTGATTGGTCCAGTTCAGCAGTTCAAAACCAGAATGGGGAACTAGGCAGACACAGTTCTGACTGCAAAGAAAGCAGGTTAGACAAACTGTAATTTCATTATTACTCTAGATGATTTCTGGCAAACAGTTACATCTTTCAGATAGGTTCCTTTGCACTCCTAGTGACTGCAAAAATGGAGTGAATTGGCAGCAGCTCGAGTGGTACTCAAACAGAGAAGCACACAGTCTCTCCATACAAACTAATTATGTCTGCAAGCAGACAGCTCTTAAAGAGACAGTACCAGAGGCTCTAAAAACACTCACTGATAAATGGCTTAAATGCCAAACACCATTCAGGCTTGGAGCATTCAAGCAAGCTCCTGGAAGTCTTTTGGGAACTCCCATTTGCAGGGGGGTTACATGTGTATAAACATGTATTTGTCAACTGTGCATATGCTATGTCTGCGTGTTTCTACTGGTGTGTGTGACTGTTCGTGCATCTTTTCAGATGTGAGGATCCATATGCACGTGTGTGTGTGTGTTTCTAACACTATATTAACTCAGGATAGACCCTGTGATGTAATATCTGTCCCGCTCTTACCCCGTGTGTGTGTGTGTTTCTAACGCTATATTAACTCAGGATAGACTCTGTGATGTAATGTTTGTCCCGCTCTTACCCCGTGTGTGTGTGTGTTTCTAACACTATATTAACTCAGGATAGACTCTGTGATGTAATGTCTGTCCCGCTCTTACCCCATGTGTGTGTTTCTAATGCTATATTAACTCAGGATAGACTCTGCGATGTAATGTCTGTCCCGCTCTTGCCCCGTGTGTGTGTGTTTCTAACGCTATATTAACTCAGGATAGACTCTGTGATGTAATGTCTGTCCCGCTCTTACCCCATGTGTGTGTGTTTCTAACGCTATATTAACTCAGGATAGACTCTGCGATGTAATGTCTGTCCGGCTCTTACCCCATGTGTGTGTTTCTAACACTATATTAACTCAGGATAGACTCTGTGATACAATATCTGTCCCGCTCTTACCCCGTGTGTGTGTGTGTTTCTAACACTATATTAACTCAGGATAGACTCTGTGATGTAATGTCTGTCCCGCTCTTACCCCGTGTGTGTGTGTTTCTAACACTATATTAACTCAGGATAGACTCATGTAATGTCTGTCCCGCTCTTACCCCGTGTGTGTGTGTGTGTTTCTAACACTATATTAACTCAGGATAGACTCTGCATATGTAATGTCTGTCCTGCTCTTACCCCGTGTGTGTGTGTGTGTTTCTAACACTATATTAACTCAGGATAGACTCTGTGATGTAATGTCTGTCCTGCTCTTACCCCTGTGTGTGTGTTTCTAACACTATATTAACTCAGGATAGACTCTGCGATGTAATGTCTGTCCCGCTCTTACCCCCTGTGTGTGTTTCTAACACTATATTAACTCAGGATTGACTCTGTGATACAATATCGGTCCTGCTCTTACCCCGTGTGTGTGTGTGTGTTTCTAACACTATATTAACTCAGGATTGACTCTGTGATACAATATCGGTCCTGCTCTTACCCAGTGTGTGTGTTTCTAACACTATATTAACTCAGGATTGACTCTGTGATACAATATCGGTCCTGCTCTTACCCCGTGCGTGTGTGTTTCTAACACTATATTAACTCAGGATAGACTCTGTGATGTAATGTCTGTCCCGCTCTTACCCCGTGTGTGTGTGTTTCTAACACTATATTAACTCAGGATAGACTCTGCGATGTAATGTCTGTCCCGCTCTTACCCCGTGTGTGTGTGTGTGTTTCTAACACTATATTAACTCAGGATAGACTCTGCGATGTAATGTCTGTCCTGCTCTTACCCCATGTGTGTGTGTTTCTAACACTATATTAACTCAGGATAGACTCTGCGATGTAATGTCTGTCCTGCTCTTACCCCGTGTGTGTGTGTGTTTCTAACACTATATTAACTCAGGATAGACTCTGCGATGTAATGTCTGTCCCGCTCTTACCCCCTGTGTGTGTTTCTAACACTATATTAACTCAGGATTGACTCTGTGATACAATATCGGTCCTGCTCTTACCCCATGTGTGTGTGTGTTTTCTAACACTATATTAACTCAGGATTGACTCTGTGATACAATATCGGTCCTGCTCTTACCCAGTGTGTGTGTTTCTAACACTATATTAACTCAGGATTGACTCTGTGATACAATATCGGTTCTGCTCTTACCCCGTGCGTGTGTGTTTCTAACACTATATTAACTCAGGATAGACTCTGTGATGTAATGTCTGTCCCGCTCTTACCCCGTGTGTGTGTGTTTCTGGCACTATATTAACTCAGGATAGACTCTGATGTAATGTCTGTCCCGCTCTTACCCCGTGTGTGTGTGTTTCTAACACTATATTAACTCAGGATAGACTCTGTGATACAGTATCGGTCCCGCTCTTACCCCGTGTGTGTGTGTTTCTAACACTATATTAACTCAGGATAGACTCTGTGATACAATATCTGTCCTGCTCTTACCCGTGTGTGTGTGTGTTTCTAACACTATATTAACTCAGGATAGACTCTGTGATACAATATCGGTCCTGCTCTTACCCTGTGTGTGTGTGTGTTTCTGGCACTATATTAACTCAGGATAGACTCTGTGATACAATATCGGTCCTGCTCTTACCCCGTGCGTGTGTGTTTCTAACACTATATTAACTCAGGATAGACTCTGTGATGTAATGTCTGTCCCGCTCTTACCCCGTGTGTGTGTGTTTCTAACACTATATTAACTCAGGATTGACTCTGTGATACAATATCGGTCCTGCTCTTACCCAGTGTGTGTGTTTCTAACACTATATTAACTCAGGATTGACTCTGTGATACAATATCGGTTCTGCTCTACCCCTGTGTGTGTGTGTGTTCTAACACTATATTAACTCAGGATAGACTCTGTGATGTAATGTCTGTCCCGCTCTTACCCCGTGTGTGTGTGTTTCTGGCACTATATTAACTCAGGATAGACTCTGATGTAATGTCTGTCCCGCTCTTACCCCGTGTGTGTGTGTTTCTAACACTATATTAACTCAGGATAGACTCTGTGATACAGTATCGGTCCCGCTCTTACCCCGTGTGTGTGTGTTTCTAACACTATATTAACTCAGGATTGACTCTGTGAAACAATATCGGTCCTGCTCTTACCCCGTGCGTGTGTGTTTCTAACACTATATTAACTCAGGATAGACTCTGTGATACAATATCGGTCCTGCTCTTACCCTGTGTGTGTGTGTGTTTCTGGCACTATATTAACTCAGGATAGACTCTGTGATACAATATCGGTCCTGCTCTTACCCCGTGCGTGTGTGTTTCTAACACTATATTAACTCAGGATAGACTCTGTGATGTAATGTCTGTCCCGCTCTTACCCCGTGTGTGTGTGTTTCTGGCACTATATTAACTCAGGATAGACTCTGTGATGTAATGTCTGTCCCGCTCTTACCCGTGTGTGTGTTTCTAACACTATATTAACTCAGGATAGACTCTGTGATACAATATCGGTCCCGCTCTTACCCCGTGTGTGTGTTTCTAACACTATATTAACTCAGGATAGACTCTGTGATACAATATCTGTCCCGCTCTTACCCCGTGTGTGTGTGTTTCTAACACTATATTAACTCAGGATAGACTCTGTGATACAGTATCGGTCCCGCTCTTACCCCGTGTGTGTGTTTCTAACACTATATTAACTCAGGATAGACTCTGTGATACAATATCTGTCCTGCTCTTACCCCGTGTGTGTGTGTTTCTAACACTATATTAACTCAGGATAGACTCTGTGATGTAATGTCTGTCCTGCACTTACCCAATGTGTGTGTGTGTTTCTAACACTATATTAACTCAGGATAGACCCTGTGATGTAATGTCTGTCCTGCTCTTACCCATTCGACTAGTTTGACTGTCAGTCCACTTGAATGGTTACACCATCCATATGTATTAAGTGGGGTGGGTTGTGTATGTGTACTGCTTTGTGATCTGTGTGTAACAATAAGTGAATGCTTCTGCCTACTGTTGTATGTGTAATGGGTCTCTCTCTCTCTCTCTATATATATATATATATATATATATATATATATATATATATATATATATATATATATATATATATATATATATATATACATATACATACATACAGTGGTTTGCACGTCAACCACCAGACAGCCATTTAACACACTAGACCATGATAAATATTAGTTTAAGAAAGGTACCACTGGGAGAAGATGTGGTCTAAAGCCGATATCACCCCCTAACTGCACCTTCTTTCTCCTTTTCCTTCTTACCAGTTTGAATTTCCTTTGATTACAGTGGTGTGTAGTGTCATGTTCCTTCATAAGTCATGTTGTGACACTACTACTTAGATGCCAAGTGATGACCAGGACTTGCACTATAGCCTAGAGGTTAGGGTAACTAGCTATGAATGAGTTTGGTACAGTACATCCACCAGAGCTGGGTCTGAACCCCACAACCTCAACTAGACCCTGTCCATTCCCAGGTGGCACAGGCTAGTCCCTAAGCCAAACCCTCCACACTCCTGTGATTTACCACCCTCACTCCTTCCCTGTTCTTCATTTTTAAAAGCCCTCCTCTCATCACCAAATAGTCATTATTTAGATGTTGGGCTCCCCTCCTGACCGCCAAGCCATGATATGGGGACCGCATATAGCAAGATATCCCAGACAGCATGGTCCCCTCTCCTCCTGACCCCCAACCCATGATATGGGGACTGCATATAGCAAGATATCCCAGACAGCATGGTCCCTTCCCCTCCTGACCCCCAGCCCATGATATGGGGACTGCATATAGCAAGATATCCTGGACAGCATGGTCCCTTCTCCTCCTGACCCCTGACCCATGATATGGGGACCACGTATAGCAAGATATACTGGACAGCATGGTCCCCTCCCCATCTGACCTCCAAGCCATGATATGGGGACCACATATAGCAAGATATCCCAGACAGCATGGTCCCCTGACCGCCAAGCCATGATATGGGGACCACATATAGCAAGATATCCTGGACAGCATGGTCCCCTCCCCTCCCGAACCTACAGCACAGTCTGCCACCAGCTCTAACAGTCCACAAGCTGAATGACAGAGCACGTCAGTATGCATGATTGGGAGAGGAGGCAGATCAGAGTATGTCATTCATGACGTTGTGCAGAAATCAATCTTTCCTAACATTGTCAATGACACTCACCATTCTGGGCACTCCCTATTTGGGGGGGGGGCACAATTAGG
Source organism: Neoceratodus forsteri (assembly GCA_016271365.2). NCBI lineage: Eukaryota > Metazoa > Chordata > Ceratodontiformes > Ceratodontidae > Neoceratodus > Neoceratodus forsteri. Next base: position 54,405,907 of record CM028133.1, on the reverse strand, counting down.
CTATCCTAAATATCAATACAAATCCAGTTTCTGCATTGTTTTCTAAACCCAGTAAATCACTTGGGGGCGTGGCAATCGGGCTATCCTGATTATCAATACAAAGCCAGTTTCTGCGGTGGTTTCTAAACCCAGTAATTCACCTTTTAGAATGTGTAGAGAATTATTTCTCTGAACGGCTGCGCCAATCATAGTCGTTCTCCAGCAAACCAGACACAGAGCCTGGAGTGCAATCTGATTATGACAGGCAAACCCCTTCAAAAGTGCCAATTTCAAAATAGCACCCAGTGAAAAAACAGTACTGGGTGCTGTTTTATAATCAGCACACATGAGGGGGATTGTCTGTCACTTGTATATGTTTTAGAAACAGCCTGTTCATATCATTATATATAATGAGCCAGTCTCCTTGCAGAATGCACTGGTAACCTCACAATTTGTGAGGTTAGTGACATCATGAGGGCACTCGAGCTTTGCTGTTATGCCCATGATGTCACCAGCCTCAGTCAGTGTGACTTGTTCTACATGGAGAGGGTTCATTATTCCCTGTATGTGCCTACTATCAAATCTCAAAACAAGGTTGGACCTGGTCAGTGGAGAACTCCAACAAATGCCGGGTAGGTTCAAGTCTGAAAACAGCTCTCATTTCCAGGCTAAAATAAATAAATACCCACCATGTCTGTTAACTGTTGCTCAGATTAAATAGTTCCTCACAGTTCACCTGGCTTATCCCTTTCAAGGGAGTCTCTAGTGAGGGGTCACAGCGAGGGAAGTGGGTCTAACACCACATAGCCAAGAGGTGATACATTGCATCCTAGGGGTAGTAGAGGCTTTTCAGTAATGTCTCAAACCTTTATTCACTTATGCTTTCGGGGTTTGATCTTCCTCACAGTTAAGTCATGCCAGTTTTTAACTACTAAATTAAAAAATGTCTTTTGCTACTGTTTGATATTTGAAAAGGTGCCCTGAGCCTCAGAGGAGGAGCGCCACATAAAATAAAGGCAACAACACAAATACTACTACAAATACACTACAGAGCACTACTGCCACCACTGGCCCAGACATTAACCCCTAGTACCACAGTCTCCACAACCTCAGATACTAGCTCCCCCACCCCAGACACTAGACTCTTCTCCTTCCTCAACCCCCACAACACTATTCTTCCTCCAGCCAACACTAGCCCCCTTCCAAAACAGTAGTCACTCACTCTCTTCAGTGCCCCCTACACCGGTCCACCTCCCTCCAAAAGCACCTTGCACTAGCCCCACCCCTTCCTGCACAATACTCAAAAAGTACGCCATCTGCCTCCAGACTACCCAACACTAGCCTCCTCTCTGTGACTCGACACTAGCTCCCTCCCTCTACAGTACCCTGCAGCAGCCCACCTCAGTCCGCAGCACCCTATACGAACATATGAAGAAGCCAGTAGAAGAAGGAGGCCATTTGGTCTATCAAGTCTGTTCATATTGCAGGGTCCACATCTTGAGCTAATGTCCCTGCCCTCCCTCCCCACTCCTCCCATCCTCCCTACCCAGGATTCTTATCTTCCCCCATGCCTATCCCAGCCTCTCTTAAAGATGCTCACTGTCTTTAGTAAGATGACCTCTTCCGGCAGCGCATTCCAAGTGTCCAACACCCTTTCTGTGAAGAAGTGCTTCCTGACATCCCTCCTAAACCTCCCACCCTCCAGCTTGAGACTGTGCCCCCTCATGATATGGTTGCCACTCAGCTTAAAGAGAGACTTTCCTTATCAACATTATTTATCCCTTTCAAGTACTTTAATGTCCCAATCATTCTCTCACATTCTCTCTCACATTCATATTCTCTCACTCTCACTCTCCCTCTCATCTTCCAGGGAGTACATGTTCAGTGCCCTCAACTTCTCCTCATATGCCTTGCCCTGCTAACCAGCTATCATCTTTGTAGCCCTCCTCTGTACCTTCTCCAGCAGGTTAATGCCCTTTTTGAGGTGTGGGCACCAGTACTGAACTCCATACTCTAGATGCGGCCTTACCAGTGACCTATACAAAGGCAGTATAACCTCCTCTCTCCTACCACTGATCCCCCTAGTTATGCATCCCAGCATCTTGTTTGCCTTTGCTGCTGCTTTCTTGCACTGCGTGGAGTGCTTCAGGTCACTAGTGATCATCACTCCCAGGTCCTTCTCCTCCTCTGATGCAGCTACTCTGATCTTATACCAGCCTTTTCTGTCCAGAGCACTCAACACCAGTCACTTCCATCCACAGCAGCCACCGCCCTCAATGGCCCCACAATACTAGCCCCCTCCGTCCACAGCCCCAATACAAAAACGCTCCTCCCTCCACAGCTTTGGACCTTAGCCTCTCCCACCATGCCCCAACACTATCCCTCTTTTTCCACAGCACAAGACAATTGCCCCATACAGCCCAGACTAGCCTTCACCCTCCAAAGTGCCCTAAACTAGTCCCCTAACTCCACTGTCCCAGACAGCACCATCCCTCCATGACCACCACAAATATCCCCACCTCCACAGTCCCCCAAACTGCCCTGTTTTCTCCAAAACTGCACTATTAACCTCTCCTCCAAGGCCCCCCCACACACACACACACACACACACACACACACCTTCCCACGTGCCCAACTCCAACACACACTGTAACGGGCACAGCAACAGCATTACAGCCAGTCCAAGTATAGGTAGAAGTGGAGTCTCTTACCTGAGTAATAGGGAGCCAGAGGAAAGTCTTTAAAGGACGATGTCCACAGGACCTGTAAAATAAAATACAAAAAAGGGGTCACAAAGGATCCACAGTTCTTAAGAGAGTAAATAGGGTGGAAAAAACAAACTAGGGATAGAATGATACTTATCTGACGGGGGAAAAAAGAAGTCTATGTCCTCTCAGACCTGTAAAATAAAGAAAATTGGGTTAATATGGAGAAAATACAGTAGCAAGAGCAGAAATGGAGAGCCGAGAGATGCAAGAGGTATAGAACAGCACAGAAGTAAGGAAAAGGGTGAATTTAGAATTAAAGGGAAGCTCTCACCATGCCAGCCTCCCACCCCCACAAGGCTTACCCTCCAGTTAAGCCTTTTAAGTCTATTGCAGTGTTTTTCTTCTGTCACAACATACTTTATTTTAATTGCAAAAAGTCCACTACCCGGAAGTATGGCGGACGCTAGCGGGGCTCCATTATACTTTTGTACTGAAGTGCACGGTGCGGCGCCGTGCCTTTACACATAATGGAGCCTCACTAGTGTCCACCATACTTCCGGGTAGCAGATTTTGTGCAATTAAAATAAAGTATGTTGCTGTGGGAGAAAAATGCCACAACATACTTAAAAGGCTTAACCAGAGGGTAAGCCTTGTGGGGTTGGGAGGCTGGCATGATGAAAGCTTCCCTTTAAAGGTTACAGTTGTGTCAAAGAAAGAAAAAAGACACAGAGAAAGGAAATACATGGGGATGGTCAATATGGGCACAAAAACATAGACTTTGACGGCAGATAAGGACTGCTTGGCCCACCTAGTCTGCCCATTTCCCTAACTACAGGATAAGCTGCAGAACTTAGTTAACCAACAGCCTATTTCTTCCTACCCCCCACAAGAACTGCCTTATGTCTGTCCCATGTATTCTAGAATTCTCCCACAGTTTTAGACCCCACAACCTCCTCAGGAAGGCTGTGCTATGTATACACCACCCTCTCTGTGAAAAAATACTTCCTCACATTGTCCCTGAACCACCCCCCTTTCTATCTTTTTCTGAAAGATGCTACCCTCTTGGACTTTGATTCCACTAAGGTACTTTAAAGTTTCTATCATGTCCCCCCTCTCCCTCCTTTCCTCAAGGGTATACATATTAAGCTCCTTTAGTCTCTCCTCGTATGGCTTCTCTTGCAGACCCTGCACCATTTTAGTTGTCTTCCTCTGGACTGCCTCTATCCTGTCTATGTCTTTGCGGAGATGGGGTCTCCAGAACTGGACGCAGTACTCCAGATGGGGTCTCACCAACTGTCTGCACAGAGGAATAACTTCCTGTTTTCTGCTGGTGATGCCTCTCCCTATACATCCCAGTATATCCCCAGCCCTCCCTGCTGCCTTCTCACATTGCTCGCTAACCTTAAGGTCATCTGATATGATTACCCCAGGTCCCTTTCCATTTTTGTTGTTGTTACTACCTCCCCCCCCACATTATGTAATCTTCCCCTGGGTTTTTGTTTCCCCAGGCAAGAATTGCCTTCTTCCATCCACAACCCAGTATGAGTATGAATAAAATAATAAAGACAGGAAAGAATAGAGACAGTGTAATTTGGGGTGGGTCTCGGCTAAAACCCTTAGTGATCTGAATGGGCAGGTGGCCACTGGCCAGTACTTTAGAACAGTAGCACAGGTGGGTTAGTGGAACCTCTACTGGTTTAATGGCCCAGCTTTAATGAAATAGGGAAGGAGGAAATTGTTTAACCCGCAAAAGCACACTAAGCCAAAGATTGTTTCCAGGTGCAACCTGGGGAGCACAGGGAAATTAAGTGACTTGCTGAGGGTTACACAGTGACCCAAATATTCAAAGGAGTTGTGCTTGGTGCAAAATGCACCCCGGGACAATATTCAAAAGAGGGCTTGTGCTGCGCAAGTCCTGATGTGCCGGGGCGCAAAGATAATGAATGCGGTGCACCTACAGGGGGCGTTCCTATGCATGTCGCAGCATCCTGATATTCAGCCGGGATATGCGGCGTATGCGGCACATCTGATATTCAGCCGGGATATACGGCGTATGCGGCACATCGATATTCAACCGGGATATACGGCACATCCCGATATTCAGCCCGGGATGTACGGCGCATGTGCGGCACATCCCGATATTCAGCCTGGGATGTACGGCGCATGTGCGGCACATTCCGATATTCAGCCCGGGATGTACGGCGCATGTGCGGCACATCCCGATATTCAGCCCGGGATGTACAGCACATGTGCGGCACATCCTGATATTCAGCCCGGGATATACAGTGCATGTGCTGGCACATCCCTGAGATGTGCTGCATACTGATGGGCAACGCTGAGCCTGGAAAAAAAAAAGGCACAAATGGTGGCCACCCACAGGTGAGCTGCTGCACTGCAAGGCGCAACATAGCAGCCACCAGCCATGGGTGGTCGCCCACCCACCCGGTAAACCATGCAGAAGCACCCATACCATCCCTGGTGGTCTAGTGGACCCCCCCTCGTAGCAGTGATCACCTAAAATAAAATATAATCATACCCTTGGTAGTCTAGTGGCCCCCTTCCCTCCCTGTAGCCACAATCGTATACTGTAAATGAAATAAATCACCTATTCCTGGTAGTCTAGCAGTCCCCCTACCACTTCTATAACCCCTATCTCCAAATGGCCAGCAACTCCCCTCCCTGGTGGTCCAGTGGCACCCCACCCGCCACAGGACCCAGGCCCACCCAGCCCTCCCCATCAGCGGCAGACAGCAGCAGTTCCCACCCACATACCTCTGCAGCTGCCCGCTGACGACAGCTACTGTAGGCTGTAATCCCATTGGTCCACAGCGGACATGGCTTGCAGTGCATACTGTACTAGTCATTCACAAAAACGTAATGAATGCCCCATTCACATTTGTGTGAATGACTAGTACAGTATGCACTGCAAGCCCATTTGTCCACACTGTGGACCAATGGGATTACAGCCCATACAGTAGTTAGTCAGTCGTCGGCAGCCAGAGTATGTGGTGGTATGCTGCCCGTCACTGAAGGGGAGGGAGGCTGGTTGTGCAGGGGGTCCTGTGTGGGTGTTGGGGTGCCACTGAACCACCAGGGAGGAGTAGTTACTTGACATTAGATGATCGGGGTTACGGGAGGGGTGGGGGGACTGCTAGACTACCAGGGATAAGTAATTAATTTCATTTATGCGATCACGGCTACAGGGAGGGAGGGGGCACCACTAGACTACCAGGGAATAGGTTTGATATATTTTAGGCGCTCGCCACTATGGGCCGGGGGAATGCCCCTAGACCCCTTCTCGCAGCACATGCTGTGCAAGGTGCCATGTGCATTTCGCTGGCCAGCCCTTAACAACTCATGCAAATGGGGCCATAATCACATGCAAATGATCCCGTTTGCGCCTTGCATACATTATGCCCCATCTGCATACTGTGGCTGAATATCAGAAATTTGCACGCAGCATAACTCTGTTGCACTGGCGCAGTTCCCATTTCAGCTATTTATCTGATATATTCAAAGGTGATGCACCATGGCTCATCTCCTTTGAATATATCCTAATGTTGCACCAGCGAACACTCAGATGTGCTGCACCACCACTTCCTCTGCTCTACGTTGCCAGCTTTTAAGTCTGAATATTGGGGCCAGTATGTAAATGAGGGCTGTGTGATCATAGGCAAGCCAGGATTTTTTTTACCTAGAGCCAAGCCAGAGCTAAGCCAAGGGTCTGGCTTGACTCTAGGAGTCAAAACATGAGCCGAACCCTGGCTACTGCAGGCATTTTCTGAATAGGAGTTGAATAATTCAGACACTTTACTGACTACTCAGGCTGACAAAAATGTTTACTTTGACCATAACTGGCTTGGCCTTGGCTCTCAGTTGGCTATAAAGGTCGAGGCATGCGTAGCCAGGCATGAGCCTGCTCTGGCTTGCCCACCTCCAGGACTGAGAGATTTAAACTCATGTTTCCACCTCAGTGAAAAAGGTGATGTGTGGTGCATACTTTCCAGTGCCCTACTCAGCACACAAGAGTGCAGAGCATGGCCATAGTGTGACTATGCCTTGCAGACCCTGACCCAATCATTTGTACAGATGCATGCATCAGATTGGGGACAAGCCCCCCCCTCGAGCTACTAGCTCCCACAGCCTCCCTACCCCCCTCCAGCAGCTATTGACTCCCTCGACCCCCCAACCTCCGGCAGCTACTGGCTAACTAGGCCCCCCCAGGCACATACAGACTCCTTCGGCCCTCTTCCTTCTGGCAGCTAAAGGCCACCTCCAGCTTAATTACAGTATGCAAGGTCCCAAATAACCAAGGATCACATAGACTCTACAGTGCAGAGTGCTCCACAGTCGCTCGCAATTGATGTTTTCAGTTGCCAAAAAAAGCAGTATTCCACAGGAATTTCCGAGACTCAGAACTATAATAAAAGCGCATACATTCCCCCACAAGAGAACACGCATTTGTTGCAGAATAAACGGTATAACCATTTAAAAAAGCATTTAAAAGCATTTTCTTCTCAGAACATTTCATTCATGTACTTGCACCCCCAGAATACATTTGTTGCAAAATAAGCAGAACTAAAGACAAATACAGTTTACAATGAATGCAGTACTAATGCTTATACCGGAAACGACAAAAAAAAACATTGGGCTAAATGTTTACATGCTTTTAGTGCCACTGCTGTCTGTGGGTGTGCCATACCTCTCAACTGTCACACATTATGAGGTACGTCACTCATTTTACCTCTCAGAAACCCTTTGTCCATCATGGGGAAGGTGATATTCCACATACCCCACTGAGATTTTAAAGCAGAAATTCATAATAATCTATTATGCTCAGTTATACAAAAACATTATGAACATTAGTGCACTGATAGCTATAGTGTTCTGATCTTCCAGTGCCATGTTAGACGATACGTCACACATTTTGCTCATTTGTCACACATCGTGTCACACATTTTGGTGAAGAAAGGTTGAGAGGTGTGGGGTGTGCTTGTAAATAAACATCTTTTTCCTGTGTTTCTCCACAATCACTAAGTTATTGAAATCAGCCCCCCAATCAATCACCCACAGACTCTGATCATTTAAAAACTCACCCACAATAGCCCAGATCCGAGTCCATGAAATACAGCAGCTTTTCTTCCTGCGTAATTTCCATCCCCATAGCAGAGCAGGCCAGCAGAAACGTTTGAAAAGATTCAACTGAACAAGAACGCGATTGGCTATAGCCACGCAACTGGAGAATGCTGAGTTCATTGGTTGATACTGAGGTATGTAAAACTTTGCTGTGATTGGATGTTAGCTACAGTAGACAGAGAAAGAAGACACTCCATTTGCTGTGTCAGTTTCTGTACATGTGAATCACTCCTGTGGTTTTAGATTCAGTTAGAGCAGGGCTGTGCTTGATTGCCCTTTTTTATCAGTCTGCCTTGAAATACGAGAAGCTTTCTGTTAGGGGCATCTAATGTTCACCACACAAACTTGTAAATGGAGGGACAAACTAAGGAAGCAGCTTTTGTTTTCCATCCTGGAAACACTAGAGGATGAGGGGGAGGGGGAGTCATTTAAGAGTTACTCAGGGCTCCATTAGGGTTACCACCTTTTAAGAAGCCCAAAGTGGGACATTTATTACTGAAACTGGATTTTTCGCAGGACAATATGTCATCTTGACCAATACAATAGACATGTTTTCTCTAAATAATCAGAATTAAGACTAAGTGCTGTAGTTTTTAGTTGTTTCTTGTGTTTTTTATTATTTTAAGGTATTTTAGTTAAGGTATTATAGTTTTTTTGCAACATTTAGAGGAAAATCAGAAAATATTATTTCTACTACAATGGCAGGACATTTAGTATTTTTCATGTTTTTCTGCAGGACACAGCTGCCCAAATCAGGACTGTCCTGCGAAAATAGGGACAGGTGGTAACCCAAGGCTCCATGCAAAAAGTTCTGCTTGTTAGAAAAAAAAAAAAAGAATACAGTATGCATTTGGCAGTGTTACTGCAGTTTTCCATTTGCTTGAAGGGGGTTTGTGGTGATTGTGTGCAGGCATTTAATTGGGTACTATAGTGATCTGATTCTCTAATCCTGAGATGGTTCTCAGAAAGGGTACTGGCAGACCCTGTATTATGCAGGCATTTCTGTAAAAGGGTAACACTGGAAGTGCAGCTTGCATTTTTTTGCCTCATTCCACTGTTTTCAATCTAGTTAAAAGTACAAGGGCATAAAGAGTAGAATTTGGCTGGGCAAACAGCTTTAACTGCATAGAAACTTTAAATAAGCTAGGGGAATCTAGGAAACGTTGCTGAAGGCTTTATTATGTTTGCTTGCATGCATGTGCAAGAAACATAGTGCCATCATCCGAGTTTTTGTAGGTGTGGCACCCTGTCTTCCAATTCAGTCAGTGTGTTTGCAGGCACAGCCACAGTTCACCAATGAATGCTGCAGCTGTCTATGACAGCAGTTGAAAATGCAGTGCCGTACAGTTGAAAGGAAGAGCTCCGCTTCAGTGAGCAGCGATCAGATAGTGCTGCTTAGCATATTGCTCATGCACCCCCACACACACACATGCATATTGCGTGCTCACGCGTCCCCCCCCATGCACACACTGTATGGCCGAGGGGGGTGCCCAATCCCCCGTCGACTCTGCTGTGCTCCCCCCCAACAGAGTTCCAGGTGCCACTCTGGGAGCTCACCCCAGCATGGCAATGGCCCGTTAGGCTGGCAGGGATGCCTAATCCTCGTTGGCTCCACTGTTCCCCCCCAGCAGAATACCGGGTGCCACGCTGGGAGCCCACCCCAGCATGGCAACAGTCCATATGGCCAATGGGGGTGCCCAATCCCCAGTCGGCTCCACTGCCCCTCCCAAACAGTTTCCAGCTGCCACGCCAGAGCCCACCCCAGCGTGGCACAAGTCCCGCCGCTGCCTTCCTAAAAGACAAAATCCCTGAAAGAAAACGGTCCTCGCTGTCTTGACCCCTCCTGCACCCACCCTCTGCTCACCCTGCTTCCCCACATCCCCCACCCCATACTTACCTCCAGAGTCCGCGCGATGATCTTCGGTGGACCGGGAACATGTCTGCACTCTCCAAAGCCGATCGTGAACTGAGGAAATGCCAGTAAGCTGTATAATGGAATAAATAGTTTTTTTTCAACTTTGATGCATATCTCAAGCATTTTTGGGAATTTCTTCACCAAATTTTCAACATGGGGTTTTTGGGACCCCACCTCATGAATTCTGTCACTGTCATTTTGTTAATCTGCCCGGAAAGGTGATTTCGCGGTCACTGCGTTGAACCACCTTTTGGGACCGATTTACAAAACAACATTGTCACAGTTCATGAAGTAGGCTCCCAAAAACCCTATGTTGAAAATTTGGTGAAAAAATTCCCAAAAATGAGTGTTTTACGAGAATGCATTGTGCTGTTCCTACACAAGCTTGTAAGTTTGCGAATTTTCAATATTTTCACTCCAGATTTTCAACATTGCCATTTTACCACACCTCCTTATGAGCAGTATAGCTGTCATTTTTCACATCTTGCCCAAAATGTGTTTCCGTGCATGTAGTGCACAATGGCGCAGTCGGTGTGCGAAATCAATGTTCGGGACAGATTAAGACAATCACAGTGACACTGTTCATGAGCAGAGGTGTTAAAATGGCTATGTTAAAAATTTGGTGAAAAAAGTCCATAAAATCACTGTGTTACGAGCAACCATTGCGCAGTTTCCACGCACCCTCGTAAGTTCATGTATTTCTAATATTTTCAGTCCAGATTTTCACCACTGGCATTTTTCCACACTTCCTTATGAACAGTACAGCTGTCATTTTTCACACCATGGCCAAAATGTGTTTTCGCACTTCCAGCGCAGAAATGCGTGGTCGCTGTGGGAAATCACTGTTCGGGACAGATTAAGAAAATCACAGTGACACTGTTCATGAGCGGAGGTTCCAAAATGCCTGTGTTGACAATCTGCTGTAAAAAATCCCCAAACTAATTGCATTACGGGTGTGCATTGCATAGTTTCTGCACATGCTCATGACTTCAGTTTTTTTAATATTTTCACTGCAGATTTTCAACATTGCCATTTTTTGAACCTCCCAATGAACAGTACAGCTGTCATTTTTCACATCCTGTTCAAAATGTGTTTTCGCACCTGTGGTGCCAAATGGCATAGTCACTGTGCAAAATCAGCTGTCAGGTAACGAACTGATATTGCCACTGTTCGTAAGGTGGGGATCACAAAAAACCCATGTTGAAAGTTTGGAGTGAAAAAGCCAACGAACGCCTGAGGCGTTAGGGTTTCCGACCATAACGCCCCACCCCGTACAGATTGACAGGCATCAGGGTGTGACTTGGGATTCTCGCCTGTAATGCTCATACCATTCCACACCCTGCAGCCAGTGAGAGGCATCAAGGTGTGCCTTGGACTCTTCAGCCCCAAAGTTCACCCCATTCTCCTATACAGCATCCATCTCACCATATTTCCTGATGGAATGGGGTGCGCATAAGGGCCAAAGACCCCAAGGCACACCGTGACACTTGTCAGTGTCTGCAGGGTGGGGTGTAGTGAAATGGCATAGCCGTTATGCCTGACGACCCAAAGGCACACCCCAATGCCTGTTAGTCTCTTCAGGGTGGTGGTGGGGTTGGCTTCAGTTCAGTACTTCACTACCATTCCTATTATGCAGCTCTTTAACTCCTACACTACCAATGCCAATGCCAGCAAGCAAACATTCGGCATTGACAAATGCTTGTTGATTCATCACATCTGTAGACAGCTCCTGGACAACCATGACAAGCTGCTTGCCCTGAAGAAAGATTGTCTGCTGTTCTTTCACCAGTGGCAGCTTTCTGTTCACCCGAGACGGATCATGGTTCAGTTGCATCCTGTGAGCCCATGGTTGTCCGTGCCAATCACTATAGCTGCCATGGCTGTACTGTTCTGAAATATATGGCAGGCAAATTATGATTGCTACATTTTTAGCTTTCACTGCAGCTAAGTTTTGCAATAGATTTCTAAAGACTCCTACTTACAGAGCATCAGGCAGCCCTGGATCTGTTTGATTACTTGTCTTGAAATGGTGTTTGAGGCATTGTGTATGTTTCCCTGGGCTGTTTACATACAGAAACATAGAATTTTTTTTTTTTTTATTTATACTTTTTTTTGCGCCCCCTCCTCTTTTAACCGCCATGTCATCCGCCCGGTCACGGATCCCCCTGCTGCAGCATCCCCGTCTAAGCCGTACTCCCGGTACCCCCTGGATTACCCCCCAGGGCGGAGACGTGGCACCCGGCCCTTAGGTGCCACGTTTGATGGGATAGGGCGGGAGTCAGGCCTTTTTTTTTTTGAGGAGCCTACGGCAGCCCGAGGGATGGGCATCATTAAGGCAGCGGGAGGAAGGCTTAGCGGGGCGGGAGCATGCAATGACGCCTGCGTCCGTCCTGCCTCTTAGTAAGCTTGTTGTCCCGTATGCAAGAGGTTCTCCTGGTCTCCACCAGGTGTCCCTCATGCATCAGCAATGACCCGCGCCTTCCCCCAGAGAAGGAGAGCAGTCGTGGGATGCTCAATCCTTCTCCCCCCGGCCGGCCCTCCAGCGACCTGAGTCCGCTTCCTTAACCCAGGTCGCCAAGGCCGCAAGCGGAAATCCAACCGCTGCGCCAGCAGGCTGGCAGAAACATAGAATTTGATGGCAGATAAGGACCGCTTGGCCCACCCAGTCTGCCTATTTCCCTACCTAATGGATAAGCTGCAGATCTAAGTTAACCAACAGCCTACTTCTTCCTACCCCAACCCCCTAGAATTGCCTTATGACTGTCCCATGCATTCTTGAATTCCACCACTATTTTTGACTCCACAACCTCCTCAGGAAGGCCGTTCCATGCATCCACAACCCTCTCCATGAAAAAATGCTTCCTCATATTACCTCTGAGACAATCCCCCACTATCTTCAAATTGTGCCCCCTTGTTCTTTCACACCTCTTTTTCTGAAAGATGCTATCCTCTTGGACATGGTAAATTCCATTGAGGTACTTGAAAGTTTCTATCATGTCCCCCTTTCCCTTCTTTCCTTGAGTCTATACATATTAAGCTCCCTAAGTCTCTCTTCATATGTCTTCTGGTGCAGACCCTGCACCATTTTAGTTGCCCTCCTCTGTACTGCCTCTATTCTGTCTATATCTTTGCAGAGATTGGGTCTCCAGAACTGCACGCAGTACTCCAGATGGTGCCTGTGAGGCTACAGGTGGGGGGGGGGGACCTCTGTACCACCTGGAGCCGGACCGGGTGACAGGTGGTATAGTGCTGTGAGCTGCCTGGTGGCGGTGCATGGACTGGCAGGGTGTGCAGGCTGCTGTCTGCAGTACGGCAGCCTGCCTGTAGGTGGCCACTCACATAAGTCTGGTGGAACTAGACTTATCTTTTGAAGGCGCATCCCCAGAATTGCCCTGGGGATGCACCTCTGACTGGGGCTGTGAATGGGGCTGCGCCTGGTAGGCATGGGCACGCCCCCTTCAATGCCCCTCCAGATGCACCACAAATCTTACTGGCATTTTTCGGTGCATCTGCGATGTGCTGGCACATTAGGGTTGCTCTGGTGCATTGGACCCCTTTGTGAATCATCTTTTGGCGCGTGTCAGGGATGCGCCAGGGCATGCCTTTTGTGAATCATGCCCATGAATTTTAATATACAGTAAATAGAGTTACAATTTTTAAAACATATTTGGAGACAATAACCCAGTCTTATTAAACAATAGTAACTATGATGCTGGTGTTTCACACACTTAGGGAAACAGCACAGCAGGTGAGATTCAAATCTGGCTGCATCTTAGCTGATAATGCAGACATTCTGGAGTAGTTTGCCATTGCACTCCGAGTGTATGGTTTGAAGATTGTGCACAAAATCAAACACTATGCTGGTGACCAGGTTTGTACTCTGAGCACAAGATGTGGAGAGGAAATTCTCCAACTCCTCCATATCTCAAAAGGTAACTGAAGCAGCCACAATAAAAATATGTAGTGGTTAAAATAATTAAACTGCTACAAGATGGCTGATTTGAAGGTTATTTGAATGGATTCTGGGTGCAGTGTTGACAATGAAAGATAAAAAATGGCAAATGAATGGTTCAGAATAATAAGAAATGGCAAATGAATGGTTCAGAATAAACTGCCCAAAAAGATGGGTCATTTGAAGAGTATTTGAAGGAATATCAGGAGCAGAAAATGAAGGGTAAAGACAAAAAATGGAAAATGAATGGCTGAATGGTACAAAACTGTGAAATGAAGGGATTCTGAGAATAAAACAACTGGAAATTCACCAGTATTTTTCAGTATGGGTGGCACTATCAACCAGGTCTCTGCTTAAAACCTGCTTTTCTTAGTGCTTCTTTCAGATTCCTTTTCAGCAGTGAGATTTTTCCTTTGCACAGACCAAAGATAGATTGACTAGCTTCAGTTTCACAGGGTTTATATACACCTCCCCTCTGGGTCACGTGATATGCTTCACTTCCAATCCACATAATCATTTAACATACATTACAACAGCCATTTCCTGCATATCAGCTAGTGTGTGCTTGTGCTTAAGACGGATTCCTCTATGATATTTCCAGAATTGACTAGACTGCCGTTTATGTCTCTAGTAATGTTGAGGATGCCATGCGTATTTTCCTTAATAAATTTCTCGCCGTTCGGAGTATGCGTGCCCCATAGGCAACTAGGCGTGTCAGTGGAAACATACTAGATGGCTACATAAAGACCTGCTTGCTGCCATGCGCTCCAGGGATAAACAATGGAAGCTGTTCAGACACACACTGGTCTGCAGTCTTATCTCTGTGCCTACAGAGCCCTGAGAAAACTCATGCAAAAAACAGGTCAGGCTTGCAGAGAGCATATACTGTATGGACTTACTGATAAGCTCTGCGGGGATCCCAGGAAACTCTGGTCCCATGTTAAAACCTTCCTCGGCTCCTCTCAAGCTGTTACTTCCAGTGAGATGATTTTAAATGACACTCACTGCAATGACTCTAGGACCATTGCAAATGCCTTTAACCACTTGTTCTCTGACCTGTCCCGGTATACCTCCTCCTTTCCGCAAGCGGGGTCTCACTCGCAATCCACCCCTGCATGCCACATTTCTCAGGTGAACACTGGATCTGACGTGCCACGTGAGGATGCAGCTTTCTACTTCAAGGCTATCACTAGATTGCAGGTTCTGAAACTTCTGAAGATTATCTTGGACAGCACTAGCTCTGGCTCAGACTCTCTTGAAGCTTGCAGCTACTCTCATTGCTTCACCGTTGCTGAAAATATTTACGCTGTCTCTCTCCTGCGGTGTTGTACCAGACCTTTGGAATATTGCCCAAATCACACCTATCCTTAAAAAGGGGACCCGAAAGACATTGCCAACTACAGGCCCACTGCGATTCTCTCAGTCCTGAGCAAAATCCTTGAGAAATTAGTGGCTGGCCAAATAATGGACTACCTAACCAAATGCAATCTTCTCTCAGAAACTCAGCATGGCTTTAGAAAGGGCCATAGTACATTGGCTGCGCGTCTGAAGTTTACGACGGATACCCTTTTGCACATGGATGCTGGGCACTTCACGGATACTGTCTTTATTGATCTCACAAAGGCTTTTGACCAGGTAGATCACCCCATGCTTCTGACTACAGTTGAACCTCGATTATCTGGACCTCTCGGGAGACCCGGCTTTGGTCCAGATAATTAATCGTCCAGATAACCGAAAATGAGATACTCATAACACTGAATAACAGACAAAGAACCTCAGTGTGCAAGTACCTGAGGCAATGGTTACCCCAGCGGTACCTGTACAGCTCCGCTTTAAAGAATATAACACACACATTGAGTTGTGCACTATGGTTGTATATAATCACCACAGTAGAGTGTTGATTATTCTTTGCGCAGAATGTGGCGTATTGTAAGTATATTATGTCTGCAAAGGGTGCTAATAGCTTTTAGTTAGCACCCTTTGCAGACTGTGACAGACCTTTGGTACCATGCATTTCTTGCTTAAAGTTGAACCAGCATAATATACTGTGGTGATTTGCATATACAGCCCATGGTGCTTTGCACTATGGGGGTATGTGTGATTTTGCATTACACTGAATAAACCTTGAATAATGCAAAAAGTTGATTAAATGAGAAACTCAGTCTTCAGTTTGATTTGTGTATTTATTTAGTATAAATTTTAGTTTATTAAGTAGAAAAGTTTGTAATAAAAGGTGATGTAATAAAATAAAATACAGCACAGTAAAGTAAAGTCCTGTACTTTTAAAATAATTAATTATCGGAATTAGACGTAGCGGTAGTGCCGAAAAAGTAAGTGACTTTACGTTGCTTATAGTCACAATATTTTTTTTTTCGATGCA
Organism: Neoceratodus forsteri; assembly: GCA_016271365.2. Lineage (NCBI taxonomy): Eukaryota > Metazoa > Chordata > Ceratodontiformes > Ceratodontidae > Neoceratodus > Neoceratodus forsteri. Next base: position 54,389,837 of record CM028133.1, on the reverse strand, counting down.
TTAGCCAGAAGACGATTTAGAGTGAGCAAGTGAATTGGGTTAAAGTCTGGTTGCCTTTCAAGCCATGTAATGCATTTTGTGAAATGAAAAACTGCATCTTGCGCACTTACAGTCTCCTTTTCCTCATTGCTGTTCTCATCAGACTCTTCCTCCTTTATTTCGACATTCTCTGTAACAATCCCCAGTTTCATCTGCATTATAAATTTGCTTGTGTGTGTAGCCTTAAGCTTCAATGACAGCATGTAATTTATCGAGATATGGCTTAACAAGTGTCTCATCTGCCGACATTTTTTTTTCCCTTGAATTTCAAGTTGCTTTATAGAGTGCCTTTTTTTAAAGCATTGTAGCCAGCCAGTGGAAGCCTTAAATTCATTTGTGTGATCCTGGCTGTTCAACGCTATGTTAAATATCAGTGCCTTCTCCTGCAGCATAGGTCCAGATGCTGGAGCATCTTTGGTTCGTTGCTGGGTAAACCAAAGGTAAGTCGCTTTCTCAAGTCACTCATCTTCTGGTTTTTTAAAAGTTTTTCTTGATTTCAGTGCCCTCTGGTCCTCGACTGTAGTGACGTGAGACAATATTTTTTCTCTGCTGGATTTTATGTCTGAAACCTGCTGCTTGCTGATAGAGTATGGAGCGGCAAAGTCGATGGCTTCTTCGCCTTGATCAAGTCTGTCCAGGATAAGCAGTTTCTCACTTAGTGACAGGATGTTTCTTTTTCATTTAACATCACTTGCTTTAGGAGACTCGCTTACTCTGGGAGCAGCATTACAGACCTCCATTGTGGACCACAGCAGAGGAACCTAAAGACAGGATGAACGAGGAGGGTAATAAACACAGTCGGTTGATTGTTTGATTCATTGATTGTTTAGCACTGGCTGTTGATTAGCATGTCTATTTTTAGCCGCACTGTTACATATAACTGTGAAAAGTTTTGCACACTAATCGGGTGACAATCATACATCTTGCATCATGCAAAATTCAAGATACTGCAGTTAACTTCGGGACCGGGCAGCTGGTCCGCTGTATCGAATAATCCAGATAATCGAGGTTCCACTGTACTCCTTGTAACTTGAACTTTTCACCCTCTGTCGTTAACTGGTTCAGCAGCTACTTGTACAGGACCCAAGCTGTGAAATTTCATTCCTCCCTGTTCGACTACTCCACTATCAACATTGGAGTGCCCCAGGGCTCCATTTTGGGGCCCCTTCTCTTCTCTCTTTTTTATTGACAACATTGCAGATATCTTTCACCACTGCTCTCCCATTCTTTATGCGGATGACCTTGTCTTTTATACCAGCTCCTCAAGTGTGGCCATCATTAATGCATCACTGACTGCTGACTTCAGGAATGTCCAAAACTGGCTTTGTGCCCATAAACTTGTGCTGAATGCACAAAAGACTAAAGGAATGTTGCTGGGCTCAGCCCCAAAGCTTAAGGCTTGTTCTGTGCCCCTGAGGGTTTGTGACCCAAAGGGGCTCCAATTGATACTGTTGAAACTTCAAATACCTATGGGTCCTACTTGACCAGTCCCTTGATTTCAGCTCACACGTTCAGGCTACTTGCAAAGCTGTCAACTGTAAGCTGGGGGTGGCCTACAAAATCAGCTACTTACTCACGCCATCTGCCAAGCTGGCTATAGCCAGAGGGATTCTTCTTCCTGCACTTACCTATGGTACTCCTATTTTTGCTGCAGCTCACAAAACGACCATGTAAAAGTGGGATGTTACCTACAACAATATATGGTGGTATGCCTCCTTGTCTCAGGCATCATTGTCGACTATACAGTGATCTCCATTGGCTCTCCCCCTCTGCTTGTCGGCACTACTCCCTTGGCTCACTCATTGACTCGGTTATTAGGGAAAGAACTCCCCCCTCGCTCGCAGCACTACTTGCTCCGGTAACGTCCTCTCACAGACTTAGATCTGAAGACAGATTTTTGCTGAAGTTAGCCAGATGTCACACTTCTAAAGGTTCTAGCGCCTTCCAACGTGTTGCCCCTCAGCTATGGAACTCACTTTCCCTCATTCTTAGACAGTTGAAGTCCCATCTCCTCTTCAAAAGAGAACTATGGCGGTATTTATTGCTTGCTGACTCTTGCACCTGTTTTGACCCCGCTTGACACTGCTATGACCTCCACACTGCTCCTTATTATGCCCCTTAATCTCCTAATGCTACTCTTTCCCCTGCTCCCCTGCCAAATCCTATCCCTCTCAGTTCCCTCCCTCATCATCCCAGTGACCCTCCCTTTCTCTCTTGTCCTACCTTGGTCCCTGCCTTCCATTCTTCTTTGCTGCATTTCACCCTAGGCTTGTCTCCTAGATTCGAGTATTCCTTGACCTGAAATTCCTCCTCCCCCTACAGCTCCAGTACTCCTTATACCTGTTTCTGTCACAATACTTGTCATACGTGTCTCTGTCATTCGTTACCTTCCTTCTATTCTGCTCTCTGTCGCCATTTGCCCTTTTCATCTTAGTCTTACATTGTTTAGGTTATCAAAGTCAAACCACGCTGTTCTTGTAATGACTTGATTGTCCCTGTTTTTATTATTGTTTATTGCCTCACACTGACTGTACCTGATATGTTATGTACTTTTGGAATGTTGTATGCTTTCTGTAATGTACTCTCTCGGGTTCTATCTGAAAATAGTCATTTTATGGCTATTGCACCTACCCGATTATCAAAAACGAAATAAATAATTATATTGTGACTTTATATGACTACTTCTGTTTACATTTGTCTGGCTTGGCCTACAGCCATTTACAGTGCCAGGCAGCCATGAGTTCCATGTGGAAGAGACACCTTAGCTTTAGACAGGCAACACCAGGCTTTCTAAGGCTGGATAACTGGACTTCTAAGACTGGGCAACTGGACGCTTGTGTAAACGGGCAATTTACCCACGTACCTTTACAGTATGAAATAAAATGAAATGAAATAATCCTTACATACTGGTCCCTTTTCGACTTTGGGGCTCAGCCTTCCCTGCTGGCCTGAGGAAACACCATATTTTCAGATTCTTCAAAGTTCCTGGGCTCAGTCTGCAATGCTGGTCCAGAAAGGGTGGAGCACATGGCTCTGTGTTTCACTCTCTCCCTGCTGGCTACAGTGCTTGCAGTCCGGGGGAAGGGGGGTCTGAATGTTTATTAAATATGCTCTTTTGTTTAACATAGATGTAACTCCTAGGTGGCGCTATCCCAAGGGCTACTACCCCTGCCTGCTTGGCTACTAACAGGTTAAGGGGCCTAGGTTCTATGACGGGTGCCTCCATCCAAATATCAGAGTTGGTTGTGGCTAGTCTAACCAGGTCACAGCCCTCTGGGACACTGTGACCCCCTTTTTTCCCACTAGTGGCCCACACAGTACACAACAGTGACTTTTCCAATACCCCAGATATGCAAACCACATATACTCGTATTTGGCAATTACCCCCAGGACTGGTTCCTTCAGCTTGACTCTGGGGATCCCCTGTAAAATAAGGTGATGCAGTACAATAGCAACAATGCAATACCTTTAGCATAAACTGACGCCAAAGTCAATGTAAATTTGCAGAAACAAACATCTGATTTATTCAGGGGGCTGTAACAAGGAAGGGAGAGAATCAGGTTGATTGGTTTAAACACAATAATAATCACAGTACTGTGCATGCACTTAGAGTCCCAATTGTCACACTCTCTGGGTTCACAGGATGGAGAAAGGGGCTGACCAGGTCCGGTACAGCTGGTTGGGGCCCTGTGATGGAAAAAGAACATGCACACACAATTTGTAATCCGGAGCCAGATGGCTCAGTTTGAGGAAAGAAAAGCACAAACAATCAGATGACACACTTTGATGAAATAAAAGTTGCAGGGAGCTACCCTGATAATTACTCACGATACCCAGGCTAAACACAGGAGAGCTGTTGAGTGATCTCTCTGGACTGCCAGAGGAAGCAGGGCCCACACGAGTTGCTTTGGCTCTGTTCTTGTTCAAGCAAGGTGTAAGGGGCTGACCCCTCATCGATAGATCTTTCTGTGTAGCAAGACAGGGAGGCAGGACCCTCGTGGCAGGGTCTCTCAGCATCAGACAGCACGGATTCAGTCCGCTTTTTAGCTAGGAAATTACCTCCAGCACTAGCGCACAGTCTACAGCGAAGGGGGCAAACAGATCGCAATCTCATCCAGTCCTTAGCACATTCATATGTAAAAAGGTTTGCACATCCAGCATCTAGCACATTCATATGTAAAGAAAGCTTACTATACCAGGCAGGTGACTCCTCAGTCCCGATCACAAAAATCACTGCTAAACCCGGGAGCACTTCAGTAGCTAGAGTCCTGACAGGCCAATCACTTTCAACAAAATCTTCGTTCTTCTACAGGGTGAGCCTAGTAATAATTCAGCTGCTTGCTTTACTCTCTACAACTTCAAATTCAGTCCAAAAACGTCTTCTTCTCCCTCTCAGGGCAGATAGCAGGCAAGTAGGCCAGGGATCAGGCCTTCCACAGTTCTCCTGCGCGAACTACGGCGCCAAAACAGCCGCTTGCACACTCAGAGCTCCTTCTCTCTCTCCAGCTCTCAATTTGAATCCGGCTTGCAGCAGCCAGCTCAGGGGCTTTCACTCAGATCCAAATGGTTCGGTTGGTCAGTTCAGATGTCAGTCAAAGCAGGGCTCCCTCTATAGGTGCAAAAAGGCGCCAACAGGCCAGAAACTACATTACCCAGAGTCATCTTCCATACAGTCCCCTTTCAACAGGCTCCAGATGAGAATCCCAGTCCTGATTGGCCCAAAGCAGGTTCCATTTTAGAGTCCTCAGTACTGATTGGTCCCACTCGGCAGTCCAGGACCAAAATGGTGTAGCTAAGTACAAACAGTCCAGGCTGCAAGAAAACAGGTTAGAACAAACTGCATTTTCATTATTAGTCTAAACTATTCCCAGCAATTGGTTACATCTTTCAAAAGAACTCCCTCTGCACATTTAGAGACATCAGAAACGGAGCAATTTGGCACTAGCTCGAGTGGGCCTCGAGCAGGGAAACACACAGACTCCCATACAAATTAATTATGTCTGCAAGCAGACAGCTCTTAAAGAGACAGTACGCAGAGGCTCTGAAAGCGCTCGCTGCAGTACTATTTAAAACGGCTTAAACGCCGAACACCATCCAGACTTGGAGCACTTGGGCAAGCTCCTGGAAGACTTTTGGGAACCCCCATTTGCAGGGGGGTTACATAAACATGTGTTTTTAATCCTGCTCCCTTTTGGAGTGCTGGCTTTGTTACATCTCAGAGCTCAGCATTTTCCTTGCTGGCCCAAGACTTTTGCATAACTGGCTGTCTGCCAGCTAGGCGTGCTAGACTCCTTACATGTTTTCTCACCTGTCCGACTAATACTCAGCTGTTATGAAGATGGAACGGGGGGGATATATAAATATGCTGAAGGTACTCCTATGTTTAGAGCTGCTGAGCTCTCTCAGTAAGCCCCTATTTAAATAGGATGCTCCAAAGAGTGGAACTGAACTGTCTCTCTAGTATCCCTTCTGCGAAAACAAAGGCAGACGGGGACACAAACAATAACAAAACAACTGCACTTTTCTAGAGCACCATTTTGAGATGTCTCCCAGCAGGAAGACATTTTATTTACATTTGACCTTCCAGTTGGGAAGTTACTAGGCATTACAGCCCTCCTGCCAGACCCACTTCCCTGGGATCTGAGGGCTCGGACCTAATGCTGTCCTGGAGGAAAATAAGAAATAGAAAGAAGAAGAAATCACCACCGGATGGCCGGCCCAGGGTGAAGCCAATGGAAAGAGAGGAAGCAGAGAAAAGACAGAATGAAAGTAAGCATATTTGCACCTGGGGTGCATAGTGAGGGAGTTTTCATCCAGGTGAAGAGAGGCGATCTTGCCCCTCTATAGGTCGCTGGTAAGGCTGCACTTAGAGTATTGTGTGCAGTTTTGAAGGCCATACCTAAAGCATGATATCAGGCTACTGGAGGGGGCACAGAGGAGGGCAACAAAGATGATTTGTGGAATGGAGGGGAGAGACTATGAGAGCAGGCTGGGAGACTTGAATATGTACACCCTGAAGGATAGAAGGGGCAGGGGGGACATGATAAAGGCATTCAAATATCTGAGGGGAATCAGTAAGGATGGGGTCTTTAAGCTAAGAATGGGGAGGGACACCAGGGGGCATGGGCTAAGAATAGAGGGGGGAAGATTTAGGAGGGAAATGAGACACCGTTTCACAGAGAGGGTGGTAGCAAAATGGAACGCACTACCAGAATGGGTGGTATCATGTAAATCTGTGAGCAGCTTTAAAAGGACATAGGACAGCAAACGGGGAGAGTGAGGTTGGGGGGGTGGCAGTGGGATGACAAAAGGGAGGAAGTGGGGCTGCTGCAAACTAGGGGTGCTAGCTGCACATTCAAGCAGACTTAGATAGACAAGGTGGTCTGTTTCTGCTGGCACAGTTGTATGTTCATATGTATGTACGTATTAATTATTTATCTTTTATTTACAGGCATCAACATTCTGGCACCATGAAAGAGAGCCTTTCTGTGGCAGTGCCACTTTAATCCCCATTTTTTTTAACTTACTTTTATGCACCCCTTCCTGCACCACATCTGCCCCTTCCATCGGGGTCCCCCAATGCATCGACTCAGGCTGTGCCAAGAGGACCGAGGACATCAGCCCCATTGAGTGCTCTGCTCCCGGGCTGTCCTTGGGCAGCCACGTGGAAGAGACTCCCCTGATCCCTTCCGAAACCTTGGGGGAGTGGACACCCAGAGCTACTCCTCAGCTCCCCCTTGGTCACTGGCGAAGGGGCCCATTTCCTGGCACAGACATGGGTTCTTTCCTGGCATTTCTGGTCCCCACCCCTGCAGTTGCCGGCACCCATGGAGAGCCAGTGAGACAAAGGCACGCCGAGACATGCCTTTGCTCCACATCCACCCCTCCCTATGATGTTGCATCTTGGCTGCACCTCCATCTGTGGTCACCCAGGTGGTGGTATAGTAGCGAGGACTGTAGCCCACCCTCCCCGGAGAGGAGAGCAGCCCCTCGGGTGCTCAATCCTGCTCCCACCGGCCAGCCCTCCAGCAACACAGGCTCACTACCGAACCCGGGTTGCTGGCGTCACGAGCAGTAGGTTGCCGGTGTCACGAGCAGTAGCTCTACCGCTGTACCGGTGGGCCAACTAATACCCCCTTTTTTTTGTAAATTTTCTTTATACTCCTCCCTCTGCATCCCCGACTGGCCACTCCTTCAGACCGCCAGTGCCTTCCTGCCACCCTCTGACCCCTGCCACCACTACCAGCCCCAATTGTAGCCTACCTGGAAAACCTGGTCTATCACGTAACTGGGAGGGTCCCTGTCCCAGGAAGGGGAAGGGGCCTGATGGCCAGCGGCACATTATCCAGGAGCTACGGGGCCGGATCCGGGCTGGCTCCAGGGCTTTGGGTGGCAAGAGCCGAGCGCTTGTCGTCCGGTCAGTCGGGGTGCACATTTTTTGCATTTTCTGTGCCCTGCCCACACAATTCTTGGCCTTGCACAAACGTTGGGCAACCTGGAGTGGAGCCGTACAGGGTGCATGTCGAGGCATCTTGTCCCCCAAGTACATCACCTATCCGCTCACAGGGCCTCAGGCGAACCCCCCCCCGGGAGGGAAGCGTCCAGTGGACACTTGTGAAACCCCTCCCTGCCGGCCTCTGCTCCTGGGACCCAGGCTTGCTTGGTGCCATGGAGCCGGCTTAATCCCCATTTTTAATCAGAGACAGGTGCCTAGACCTAGTCACCCAACTTCATCCTAGCTCTGCTCGCTGGTACGCACATCCTGTCTCCTGGAGGCAGAAAAGGAGGGTGATTTTATTGTGAGCCCAGACCGATAGGCTCTTAACTTGGGGGGGTACTAAAATAAAGTACAATGGTGAAATAATGTACATTAGCCTGGGGTGATATCCAGGTAGGTGGCATCACTACCTGCACATCCCTACAGGCTCTAACCTGACCCTCACTTATGATAGGTCACCTACTGACCCTATCGCATCCTTTCACAGAATCACACCATTGGAATGATTTCTAAGCAATACAAAAGATACCTGGAGTGGAAGAAGAAGACAGGGACCCACAGGATCCTAAAACAGCAGGCCTTGGAGAACATCAAGGCCGAAGCTGGTTCATCTGCAAGAAACGAGATCCAAATTAGCGTTTAGTGAAAGTGTGAACAGAGCTCCAAATTTCAGCAGAACATATGTCAGCTGTGGGGACATTATAAAAACATGTCACAGAGGTGGCTAAGCCACGTGTGGAGTGGCTACGCACAAGACCAGGAAGCTCCGTACTGTGCCTCTGATAACAAAAGGAAATGCAGGATGCCAACCATTTGGAAAGACATTGTATAGCAACAAGGGATCCCTCCTTTCCAGGGGCAAAGAAAACAAAAAGCTGAGAGGACTTCCTGCAGTCCTTAATGCAGTCCAAATTGATGCAGTATTCTCCATGGACACCCAAAGAATGTTAACAAAACTCCTCCATTATTTGAAGGTGAAAGAAAGTATACAGGAAGATGAGTCATCTGATTTATTGTGAAATCAGAGATCACCTTTGGCAGAAAGCAAGGATGGGAGAACTTAGGGTGCAAAATCAAGTAGGGGGAAAGCCCGAAGTTCAGGCACCCATGTGGAGGTACAGTAATAGCCACTAGAAACAGTGTTTTCCATGATAAGAAATGCATGTCACAAGTTTCAGTGGGTTCAAAGGGAGTAAGAGACACCAGAACCAAGTTATGGTCCCACACTACCATCAGCTTACAGACCTGGGGACAGATATGCAAGATCCCTCTAAATAACTTGCAGGATACCACAGGTTGGGCTACTGTCTTGCCATCTATGAGAGCAGAAAAAGTCAAAATGGCCACCTAAATGTACTGTACCATCAAAGAAGAGTACTGGAGGCCAGAGTCCAACAAGCTTCGAGGAAGCAGTATAGCGCAGTGGTTTAAGGCTCTGAGTTGCAAACCTGGAGACCAGGGTTTGAATCCCACAGCCCCCACTTGTATACTGTGTGACCCTGAGCAAGTCACTTAACTTTCTTGTGCTCCCAGGTCGCACCTGGAAACAAGCTCTTCGGCTTAGTGTGCCTTTCCTGGTTAAACAATTTCCTCTTTCCCTTTTCCTTTCTGGGGTTCGGCAGGGGAGAGAAATGATTCAGCATCTGGAGGACTGCTCTCCTCTCTCAGGGAGGGAGGGATTGCCGTCCCACTCATCAATCTCCCTGTGGCAGTGGCTGGAGGACATACGAGTCTGGAAGCACGTTGCCGATGTACTCCATTGGCGGGGAGAGAGATGGGGAAAAAATGGAGGAAAAAGGAGCTGGCAGACTCCATGATGGCTCTCCTGCTCCTGGCTCATCTCTCCGGATATCTGGATTTCACTCCGGGGGTGGGGGAAAGCCGGCACCCCTTCGCTCGGCCCTGTCATGGGGGGGGGAACCCATGGGGGATTGCAGGGGAAGTCGGGTGGGGAATGGAGAGCCAGAGACCGAGTCCCTCTGAGGGAGGGATAAAAGCCACCTACCAGTCTCCCAAGGAGCATAAAGAAATAATAGAAAAAAATATGACATATCAGGAGAGACATACAGGCAGAGATTCCAGTCACTGAAGTACCACTCAGTCAACAGTCCTTGAGAAGTCTTCACTGAAATCCTCATTAAATGGCTCCAACCAGAGGGCAAAACTGTCCCACAGATCATCAATATATTTGCAATGGAGCAATTCATCAACATCCTTCCCACAAATGTGTAGCTCTGGGTAAAACAACACCAACCAGAAAGTGGAGAAAAGGCAATTTCTTTAGTTGAGGACTGTCAGATGGCCAGACAGACACTGCAGCAGTGAAGCAACAGCCAAGGAATGGTAAGACACTCTTTTTCCCAATTTAACTCCAGATCAGATAAGAACTCAGATGGGGTAACAAATCTGTACCCAAAGACTTTATTTGCTATAACTGTAATAAGTTAAGCCATATTGCAAGAAACTGCCATGAACATAAGGAGAGTAACACAAGCAAATTTGACCATAGCAAATTGGAGCCTGTATTTTTCACAGATGTCAAGGTGCGGGATAAGACTGCAACGTGACTTATAGATTTGGAAGTTGACACACCCTGGTGCATGCTGAAGTTCTGAGAAAAGACTGTGCAAAAATACCAGGTACTGGAGTTATCTGCAGATGAAGGCACTCGATACTATCTCACCACCCAAGTGACTGAGCATTAATGAGGTGTTGCACCAAATAAAAGTGGAGGTAGTACCTAAATTACCTGTACCTGTGATTACTGAAAATTGCTTTCCAGGATTTGCAAAGTTAATCACAAAGGAAGTAAATCCTGCTGTGTCAGCAGCTGTGATAACAAGAGAATAGACAAAGAAAATCTCAGATGTTGGGGACTCTTCCTTTTGGTGATTTTGATTCAAACTTGTTTGAGCATAGCTCTAAGATCCAGAAGTCCAGGAAAGAAAGAAGATGCCTAAAAAAACAGTGAGAACAAAAGACTAATGAATGTAAGAGGCTGATATATGAAAACGTTGAAACTAAACTGATAACTGATTGTGATTTTGTTTCTGAGCACTCTAATGATGTTTCTCTCCAAGATTATTTTAAGCAGCTGGGGGTGAAACAAAAACGGTAAACCAGTGTTTAAAAAATCTACCGGGCTACTGTAGAGAGTTTGGGTTAATCCTCAGATGCAGGAACAGATAGAACAACTAGTCAAACCAAAGAAGTATAGAACTGAGTTATTACAGATAGCACATGCTAGATCTACGGCTGGTCACTGAGGGAGGGACTGCACCTTTGCCAGATTGCTCTACAGATTTTACTGGCTAGGGATTCATAAGGATGTTGCTGCCTATTGCAGTTTTTGTGCTGAATGTCAGAAAGTAGCCCCAGTGACTAAAGAAGACAAGTTTCCCTTGGTGCCCCTACCCTTAATAGATGTGCCTTTTGAGAGAATAGCAATCCGTGTGCTTAGCCATTTAGACAGAAGTAAAAAGGGTAATCAGTTTATTTTGGTAGTATGTGACTATGCTACTCGATACACAGAGGAAGTTCCAATGCATACTGTCACAGCCCCAAAAGTGGCAGCAGAGGTTGCCAAAATTTTCATCAGGATGTGCATACCTAAAGAGATTATTACTTGTAATGCCCCCCCAAATGGGGGCTTACCTTAATTGCCTCCTTGTCTCCTGTTGCTGACTTCTGCCGCCTCCTGGTGTCCCCTGTTTTTTTCTCCCAGTTCTTACACCGCCATAGCCCGAGTCCCTTATGTTCCCCAGGGCCCCCAAGCACTCCCTGTAAGTATTGTTTGCCCTTAGTGGGCTTATGGAGCAATCTTGAGCTGCCGGCAATTCCCACAGACACTTCACGGCCGGCCAGCAGCTATCACGTGGTGAGGCGAGCTCCGGTAACCGACCACAATTGCGGTCTGATGAATGGTCTCCCATTAGTCCTGGTCCCATGAACAAGGGCCAGGAGAGCCCTCTATGTTTTATAAATAAAGAGTGCTACGAGTGCCAGAAATGGGGGCTCATGAATATTAATTAGGAACCCCATACAAATTAATGAGAAACATACCAGCTGCATTTGGGGCACTGTATTTTGGGGGCAGTGACAGATGCAGGACTGCATGTAAATGTAAAATAAGGACAACATTCAACAGGGAACAAGGGGGGCTATTAAACATAGAGGGCTATTAAATAAAGAAACTATTTAAATAAAGATTATACAGGCTGCACCAGACTACTAAAGCTGACACCCTTATAAGCTGCCTGTCTGCTGCCAAGGAACTGCATATTTTGGCAGCAGTGACAGGCCAGAGACTGTAGCAAAGTGTTTAAAATGGGCCACATTCCAGAGGGCACAGTAGTAGCTATTAACTGTGGGATTATGAATAAAATAAAATATTTTACCTGGCTGCACCAGAACTTGATTGCTGGGACTTCTATGGACTACAGGGGAACTGTATTACTAGCAGTCAGCAGCCAATCAAAAAGCCAGGATTGCAGTGCAATGACTTTTAGGATAATGCCAGAGACTTATGGGACAGTGCGAAGGACTTGTGGGGAACAAAGCAGGGACTAAATTTAGGTGCCAGAACAGGGAGCCTATCAAGCATGAGGCTAATGAATATTCATTTTCAAGACTGACAAGTGATTTCAGCCAATTGTGAGCCCCCGAGAGCTCCTCAAAATCCCGAGACTTGGCAGGCTGAGTTCAGATGGGAGCCCCTCCACAAGGAGGGGAGCTCTGGCCCTCTGCTACAGAAAATAGGCCTATTCAGTTCAGTGTGAGCCCCTCCACATGGAGGGGGGCTCCGGCCCTCAGCTAAGAGAAAGGGCCTAGTGTGTTCAGCAAGAGACCCTCCACAGGGGAAGTTGGCTTCTGCCTCTGCCAGAGAAAGAGTGACTGCAAGCGACGAAAGTTGCTGGCCTGGGGGTTGCCAGAATTTGTCCCCCAGGGCTAGCATTTGCCTTCCACATTAGAAAAATGTGGAGAAGAAGCCAGCATCCACCTGCAGTTGTGAGAGAGCTGCAAGAAATGTTTCTGCTTCAGCAGTGAGAGTGCTGATGAAACCTGCATCTTCAGAGAAAGGAAGCTGCAGTTCCAGATCCTGAGTGAGTAAACGTCTACCGAAATGTTCAAGTGACTTTGAGATCTGCTTGGGGCTAAACAAACCCAAGACTCCTAAAAGTTGTGACTGTTTGTCTGCACCCTGTGCCTGATCAGCACCTGGATTGGGTGGATGTGCTTGATGTGACTGTGTAAAGTACCTTCAGGACTGAAAGGGAGGTTCCCTAAACACGTGGAGCCTGTCCTGATAGTGCCTGGGAGGCCAGTGAAAGTCCAATGGGAGCTGCAAACACCTGCAAAGCCAAGAGGGAAGAGGGACTGTGATATTTTGAAGCTACAGTGATCAGCTCTGCTAACAAGTAAAGTGTTCTAAGTGGTGGGGAGCCATGTCTCAAGCTCCGTCTGTTGTTCAAGTGGCCTAAGTGGTTGAGAGCAAAGCATCAAGCTCTGCCTGGTGTTTTGGATAAAGAGTCATGTTTAAGCTCCTGTATGTCTTGTTTTGAAAAACAGAAAAGAAAGTGTCTTTGCATGGGCTGTGCAAGTTTGGGTCTGCCCTAGCCTTAGGGGAGGAGCACCCACTAGGAAGAATGTATGATCTGAGAGCCTAAAGGACCATGTTGGCCTTGCTGGCACATGGTTGAAGGAGATGTGACCACTTAAAGAAACTTAAATGGCTGAGTGTAAATGCGCTGAGTGTAAATGTGCTGAATGCTAGAGACTGTCTCCAGATCAGCCTGGGAGTCAGCCTGCTAGTGTGCCACCTATGCACTGCCATATGCGCTTCCTCCTAAGGGCTATAGCCTAGACGTGGGGGTCTGAAATGTGCTGGACCCAGTCCCGGTCTGGTCTGTTCATTCATGTGACTGCAAGCCAAGCCTGATGTGACTACAAGCCCAGAGAGAAGGGACAACACCTTAAAGCTGAGAGAAGTTTCCAGTCTGAAAGCTGCTAAGTCTGTTTGATCAAGGGAGGCCTCCACAGCTCCCATGTACACCTCAGCTACAGCTTCTCTACACCAGATAGGACTTCAAAACTGTAAGTGGGCATACCCACCCTCTGCCAACAAATGGGGAACTATAAATAGTTATTCAGAGTTTTGCCAAATTCAGTAACCTAAAGCCTGAGCCAGCATAATTAAAGAGTGATAATGTTTCTGCAAAGTTACGATGAGGATGTATCTCAGGATTAAGAAATAAAGCTAATCTGCTTTTTTTTAAGGACCCCAACCAGCTGCAATGCCGGCCACCTCAACTGCACCATGTAACAGGCCTGCACTTTTAAGAACTCTAGTACTGGATACCCAGATAAGATTTTAGAATTGTGGGGTTCTAATTCATACTGGGGACTGGTACCAGTGCAGGCATCTAATATAGGACCTGCCATCTATGCAGCTAGAGAGTCAGATAGCACTTAATATCGGAATCCATCAGAAGGTTGGTGGGTGGTCAAAGGTGATAAAGGGGTTTGAATTTAAAAACTGCAACGTATTGTTTGAATTTGAAATGCCAAATGATTATTTTGATTCTATACCAGTCAAACTGCCAATCAGTCTAAACTGTTAATTAACCTCTGCTTCCATCTACCCTATCCTAACCCTTCCCTTTGTAAATAAATGTGGGTTAACTGTTTTTTATAAACCCTGGTGTGTCAGCATATTATTAGTAAAAGTCAGTCATTCTAAAATGCTGAAATGAGGGGCTTTGATTATTGGGTCATGTGTGGGGTGACTATATGATAATGTGGGTGGGTACAGCATCCCAGGGGGTTGTACCAGGTATTATTCTAGTCCACTTAAAGGTATACTCTGGGTGGAGGCACTGTGCATTTATATAATCTTGGGAAAGAACCAGTCTTAAAGTAAAATGGGAACCCAGGCCCCTCAACCTTGGTGTGGCCAGCCAGGCAGGGGTAGTATAGCCCTTTAGGTACCCGGTGCTAGGGTTGCATACTGATCAGGGTAGTCATTTTGGTACTGCACTACTGAAGGTGTTGTATTGATTACTAGATATCACTGCCATAAGAATCCGGCCCCCCCCATATCACCCTCAGCCAGACAGTCTTGTTGAGCATTTTAACCAAACCCTAAAACACATGTTAAAAAGGTTTGTGAAAGCGGAAGGGAAATATTGGAACCAATACTTACTTTACCTGCTTTTTGCTTACAGAGAAGTGTCAGAAGCCTCAACAGGTTTTTCACCCTTTGAAATACTGTATGGTAGACAACACTGAGGGACACTAGATGTTATGAAAGAAACATGGGATGATAACCCCACTCAGAAATAATCTATTATATTTCATGTCTGCACTGAGAAAGAAACTGGCAAAATATGTTGAAATTACTCACAGTAACCGGGAAGAAGCCCCCAAAACAGTAGAAGGTGTATTGTGACCATGGGGTAAAAGAAACAGTTTTTGAGTTAGTTGAAAAGGTCTTGTTATTGTTACCCACTACAGAATTCAAACTGTTAGTGAAGTGGCAATGGCCTTATAAAGTGATTAGAAGTACTGGTACAGTTAACTATGAGACTGAGACCCCTGATAGGAAAAACCCTACCAAAATATACCATACTAACTTCCTGAAGAAATGGGTTGAAAAAAAACCCATCAAAGTTTGCTTTGTTAGTCTTACCTGAAACTGCTAAAGAAGATGATGCTATAGCTTCTGACAGACTGGAACAGACTTGAACTCCTGATGCTGTAAGGGCAAATATTTCCTTATCCACAGAACAAACCGCAGAAATCTGTAGCTTGGTAAAGACATTTCAAAGTACTTTTAACCAGACTGCCAGGCCAAGCAAAAGGGGTTGAGCACATAATAGTGACAGAGAATGCTCACCCTGTCAGACAAAGACATACAGATTACCAGAGCAGTTAAGAGTATACGTGGTTAAGGAAATACAAAAAATTAAAGAGTTGGGTATCACTGAAGAATGGAGATGTGCTTGGTCATCTCCAATGATCATTGTAAATAAAAAGAAAGGGGTATAAGGATCTGCCTTGATTTTAGGAAACATAATCAAGTGTCCTTATTTGACAGCTATCCTATGCCCAGGGTAGATGACTTGGTGGACAGACTGGGAAGTGCCAAGTACATTAGTACCTTTGATCTCACCAAGGGTTACTTGCAAATTCCCCTAGCAAAAGAATCCGCAGACAAAACTTCATTTTCCACTCCAGTTGGCTTCTGTCAGTTTGCTACCATGCCATTTGGCTTACATGATGCACCTGTTAAATTTCAGTGGTATGGGGATGTAATTCTGGCAAAATTCTGGCACATGATGCCCTTGTATTCACTGGTCATTGTGCTGCTTCTCTAGATTATGTTGTAGTGTACAGTCCAAACTGGAAAAGTCACCTGGTACACCTACAACCAGTTATCCAATCTTTAAAAAATGCAGGTCTAACCATTAATCCTACCAAGAGCACAGTAGGCATGCAGGAAACCAGATATGTGGGTTATATTTTGGGAAATGGAGAAGTAAAACCAGAGATTTCCAATATAGAAGCTGTAGCTAACAGTCCGGTCCCTAAAATAAAGAAATAGAAACTGACAGCAGATAAGGACTGCTTAGCCCACCTAGTCTGTCCATTTTCCCTACCTACTGTAACACTGCAGATCCTACTTGATCTCTGCTTCCCCCCTCTTTCCTTACCACTATGGTCCCCTTATGCCTAACCAATGCTGTTGTGAATCCCACTACAGTTTCTGCCCATGAGAGGTCATTTTTAGGTCTGGCTGGTTACTACAGGAGATTTGGTCCCAACTTTGCCAAGTTTGCTACTCCCCTCAATGAGCTCATGAAAAGATGGCACCTGAATAGTGTGAAGACTGCATTATGTTCAGCCTCTGTTTTAAGAAGTCCAGACTTTGAGAAACAATTTCTGTTACAGACAGATGCATCAGAGGTAGGCCTAGGTGCAGTCATGAGTCAGAATATAGATGGGAAGGTAAACATCCCATTCTGTATGTCAGCAGGAAGTTGCACGAAAGGGAGAGAAAGTACTCCACTATTGAAAAAGAATGCCTTGCTATAAAATGGGCAGTGGAGTCCCTTAAGTTTTATTTGCTAGGAGCTGACTTTGTACTTATAACCGATCACACACCTCTCTCTTGGCTTAATCAAATGAAGGATAAAAATCCCAGAATCACAAGGTGGTACCTGACACTACAGCCATTTAAATTTAAAGTGATGTACAAATCCAGAAAAGAGAATGCCAATTTTCTGCCAAGATATGGTTCAGGAATTAAGAACCCAGAAGGTTGAAACAAAAGATATGCATGCTTAACCAAAATGTTTGCTGTAACAGACGTGAAAAAGGGAGACCGCATGTGCAAAGAACTGTAAATGCTATAAGGTAATGTTAAAAGAGAAATAAAAGAAGGTTTGGAAACCTGTTTTTAAAAGAAAAAAAACAGGTTCCCTCTTAAAGTGCCGGGGGGTTATGTGACAGGGTTGTATAAGACCCTGTCCCGTTTGATATACAGAGAGAGTTAAAAGCAAATATCTATTTTTCTGTCTTCTATTCTGTCACTTTTCTATCTCTTGTGTGTCTGATTGCACAATCAAAGTTTCCTGGTGGAACCTCAGAACTGGCCACTCTGATGATCCCACAATTTCCCCATTAACTCCCTTCCTTTACTTGCTGTTTCTGTTCTTTCTTTCTCCCCTTGCTTCTCTGCAGTTAAAACCTATATGTGAATCTTTATGTGAAACTGAGATCCCTTGGTTTGCAAATGTATGTAGTTATATTGTTGAAATGAATTACATAAAGATGTTTGGGTTTCATAAGTAAAGATAGCAAGCTGGAACACAGGAGAATGACCCTGAGAAACCTTTTGACCTTCCACAAGCTTGTTTGCAGAGCTGTCAGCAAGAAAGCAGCTCTGGCCAGCATGTCTTAATTGGCTGCACCTGTTAGGAAGACTGGATATACTGGTCACAGGAAAGAAACTGAAAAAGTTTTGGGTCATTGTGTGAAAACATAAGATATAACTTAATGAGAACAGAATGCAGAATTTAATTGCCAGGTGAAAACATCTTATAAAAAGAGAGCAATGTTCATTTAGGGAATTAGGGAAATAAACTGAGATTTAGAGATACCCTCAGATGATGGACTGATGGGCAGTGGAGTCCCTTAAGTTTTATTTAAGTTTTGTTAGAACTGCCTGTAAAAGAGCTATCCTGAACAATTTTATCTTTTTTTATTTTATTGTTTTTGATAACGCTACTTGTAAATTTATGACGTTTCCTGGTTTGCCTATGCCTTCTGACCTGTGCCTTGATGACACTAAGGAAACAGCAAACATCCACTGGGGGCATTGAATGCAACACCATGGATCTTGTTACCCTGTCTTTCTAACAAAAATGGTGGATCTTAAAGATGGGACTGTGTTTTAAATCTCTTCTACTGTCCTGGACTTCAACTGCCTCTCTCTGCCACTCTGAGTCGCATTGTATTTTTGCCACCACAGCACAGTACAAGATGGCCAATGAGCTGGAAACTAACCTGGCATCATGATCTGCTGGTTCAGGGATAGTCTTCTTGGGAATCCTGCCCAGCGAGGGATACTGAAGCGAGTGGCTGCTGCGGAAGGAGTCAATGAGGAAATGACATCATGATGCATTTGCACATGACTGAGTGAGCTGCACTGTCCAGCTCAGTGCACCTGCCCAGCTCTTCAACCATTTCAGAAATGAACAACATGGGTACATCGACCAGAGACAGTTGCCCTCTGGATCTGTGTTTTTAATCTCCTCTAGTGTCCTGGACTTAAAATGCCCCTCCCCTGCCACTCTAAAGCCATGTTTACATGGCAGCAGCACTGTGGCATGTGCACCACTCCCTTCCCGATGCACCTGCTCAATTCAGGGCAATTCCCCCTTTACACAGCCTGCCCTCACAGCGCTTCAAGTTGCTCCAAGGAGGGGCTGTGAATTCAGTTGGCGGCTGATGGCAAATGGCATTGTAGTGGAGCGAGCGCAGCAAAGCATTCACACTACCATGTAATGTGCTCACTCCACTACTGATCTCACAACTGAGTTGGATCAAAAAAATGATCCAACAGGTTGCTGATGTGCTCCCGACAGTGTTTACACTAATGACTTTGCAGCGCATCAACCCAGGAACATGGGTTGATGCGCTGCAAAGCTGGCACTGTAAACAGGGCTTAAGTGGCATTGTCTTTTTGACACCACAGTGAAACACATTTGTGCATGCCCCAGTGATCTGCCCCATCCAACTCTGTGCACCCGCCCAGCTCTTCAACCATCTTGAAAGTAAACAAAGTGGGTACATCAACCAGAGACAGTTGCCTTCCAGATCTGATGTAGCAGGCAGCAGTCCAATCACCTCCCAGACAAATGGATTTCCAGAGGGATTGAGACAGCATCATTTTGTAGGCTCGATGAGCAGTGAACTACCCATGGAGCTCCCAACCCATAAAGTACAGTGGAGTTGGACTGAAGCAATTCAGATTCAGGTATCTGTCTGAATGACTTTGATGACAGACAGTTGGTGAGACCCCATCTGGACTACTGTGTGCAGTTCTGGAGACCCCATCTCCGCAAAGACGTAGACAGAGTGGAGGCTGTCGAGAGGAGGGCAACCAAAATGGTGCAGGGTCTGCACCAGAAGACATTCGAAGAAAGTCTAAAGGAGCTTAACATGTATACCCTTGAGGAAAGAAGGGAGAGAGGGGACATGATAGAAACTTTCAAGTACCTCAAGGGAATCAACAAAGTCCAAGAGGGTAGCATCTTTCAGAAAAAGAGATTTGCAAGAATAAGGGGGCACAATTTGAAGATAGAGGGGGGACGGCTCAGAGGTAATGTGAGGAAGTATTTTTTCATGGAGAGGGTTGTGGATGCATGGAACAGCTTCCCTGAGGAGGTCGTGGAGTCAAGAACAGTGGGGGAATTCAAGAATGCTTGGGACAGACATAAGGCAGCCCTAGTGGGGGGTAGGAGGAAGTAAGCTGTTGGTTAACTAGGATCTGTAGCATATCTGTTAGTTAGGAAAATGGGCAGACTAGGTGGGCCAAGCAGTCCTTATCTGCCATCAAATTCTATGTTCCTATGATGAAAAAGAGCCCTTTGGATGCTACTGCATGCTTGCCCTTGATGGATGGCTTGGGGGGGATGTGGGGCCTGTCAGATATGCCAGAGCTCCTATGATGCTAACCCAGAAAAAGAAGCTGGGCTCTCAGTCACCCACAATATGCCAAATGGTGGGCCCTGGTTCAATTCCCCTACTCCCCCAAAATCCAAAATGGCCCTCCACCCAGTGGATAGTGGAGAGGAAATTCCTGATGATTTTCATGTAGCGGACATTAGATCAGGGTCAAGGGGTGGTTCACGTTGACTTCAACTGACATGAAGTGCAATCACTTGTGGGTAAATCCCAGCCTTACTAATTTATGCATGTATCAAAGGTGGTCTGGGGCATGGGAAGATTGCCTTGAGTCTCTTTGAAATATATTGCAGTCCCTTGTGGATAAATTCCTGCCTTATTAATATTTATTTATTTATTTATTTAAACGTTGATAACCTGGAAAGGCACCTGAGCTGAGACTCGTTTCCAGGTGCGACCCGGGGGAGAGACAGATACAAGTGTGAGAAACACCAATGGAGCTTTACAGATATAAACAGTTGGATTATGTGAGATTCAGAAGGCAGAATAAATACAAATATTTGCAAGTATATACATAAAAACAAGATTTTACAGTAATTACAACATTAGTTACAGGAGTACAACATTTATATAGTAGAAGCATGACTGTGTAGAATATGTATGGGGCAAAGTGTGAAAAAGGGGGAATAACTTTAGAGCAGGCAAAAAGAGTGGTAGAGTGTGAAAAGTAGTAGGACAGAAAGAAGAAGTCAAAAGAGGGTGGACGGAGTGACATTTGGCAAACTAGGAGGCTGGGCATGTGGGGCGGGGAGGGAGAGGGGGGCAGGTACATGGAGCCACAGGAATGGCAAGTAGAAGGAATTTAAGGATGGAGAAGGTGGTGGAGTGACAGGTGTCCCAAGGGAGTTGGTTCCAGAGGTTAGGAAGCCAGTAAAAAAAGGCCACACGTCCTGAGCATGAGCGAGGGTGTGGAAGGGAGAACTTTTGGGCATCCCTAGAATGTAGGGAATATAAGGAGGAGATGACTGGAGACAGACAGGAACTGAGGTGGGGGGAGAGACCTGAATCAGAATTTGCCAATGAATGTGAGGCAATGTATCTGGCGCCTGGTAAATAGAGGAGCGAGGGAGAGAGAGTAGTAGAGGGTGCAGTGGTGAGTAAGAGGAGGGGAGGAGGTGGCAAAATAGTATAATGAATTAAGTAGGGTGTCAAGTTTACCTAATGAGATTGCAGGATTTGAGGCATAGACAATGTCAGCATAGTTGAATATGGGAATAATAGTCTTGTTGACTAAGTCTTGGCAAGGAGACATTGGGAGACATCTTTTGTGTCAGCAAAGGGCATCGAGTTTTGGGTGGAGCCTGGAGCAAATATAGTCTATGTGGGTGGAGAAGTCAATGCTACTGTCCAGCCATCCTCCAAGGTACTTGAAAGAATTGACAGATTGGAGTGGTGAACTATCGAGGGTGGTGAAATTAGGTAGGCATTACATTTTGGACCATTTTTTGCCTCGTGCTGAAGAACATAGAAACTGTTTTTTTGGAGTTAAGTTTCAGCTGGTTCTGGTAGAACCATTTGTTTTTAACTTTGTCAAAGTCGCTTTGAAGGGGGGCTGTTACATCTGTGGCAGAAGGACCGGAAAAGTGTAATACAGTATTGTCCACATACAGATGGATTTTGGAAGGGGGGCACACAGAGGGGAGTTCATTTATGAATATGGAACATAGAATGGGGCCCAGTATGGAGCCATGGGGGGACATCAGCTAGGATGGGGAGGGGGGAGGGGGGTTCCTACCAGCACATATTGCTGGTTTTCTTGAAGGTACAACCTGAACCAATTAGTGGCGGCGGGGGCGAGACCAAAGAAATGAAGTTTTTAGGTGAGGAGGGGTGTGAGAAACAGAGTCAAAGGCCAATAAAAGTGGCTGTTGTGACAAGTCCTTTGTCCATGGCAGATTGGATAGAGTCAGTGACCCGTAGCAGGGAGGAGACAGTTGAATGCTGCTTCCTGAAGCCAGACTGGAGGGGAGAAAGACCGTTAGTGGCAGTTATATGTTTCAGGAGCCTTAAATAAATAAGAGACTCTTGAAGCTTGGCAAGGGCCTGTAGGAGAGATATGAGTCTAAAATTGCCAGGTGAGGTGGGATCCCTACCCTTATGTAGGGGGAGCACTTTGGCCAACTTTGAAGCTAGGGGGCCAGAGCTGGTAGAGAGGGAGAGGTTTAGGAGATGAGCGAGGGGGGATGCAATAGCCGGGGTGGAGATATGGAGTATCTTGGGGTGGAGTCCATCCATACTAGCTTTGCTAGGATTAAGCACCATAAGAGCCTTGTAAACCTCTACTGGGGAGATAGGGAGGAAAGTGAAGCCAGGCCCTGTAGGGGTAGGAGAGTCGGGGGGGGGACTGGGTGGTCAGACAGGGCACAGGTGATAAAAAAATTTGTTGAAAGTTGCTGCAACAGTGGCAGAGTCAGAAACAGTTGATTTTTAGGATATTTGGAGGTTGAGCGGTGGGAGGGTTTAGGAGGTTGTGGAGAGCTTTCCAGAAGGTAGTTGGGAAGCATGATTTGGTCTGAAGCTGAGACTTAAAAATGCTGGATTTGGTTTTTCTGATGGACTGGGTACAGGCATTTCTAAGGGACCTACAGAGCTGGTGGTCTGAGTGTAGGCGGGAGGCCTTAAAGCTGCCCAGAGTCTGTCTCATGATTTACAGAGGGGAGAGGAGGTCCGGGGTGATCCAGGGGAGGTGGCGTCGTATTACTCTCACCTTTTTAGGGGAGCATGATATTCCAGATTTGAATCACGATATCAGAGAAGAATTGAAGGGCAGTGCCGGCTCAGTGGTGCTGAGAGTTGAGGCGCTGGATGCCACACCTCACACCACACCGGCGACCTGGGTTTGGGAACAGACTCGGGTCGCCAGGGGCTGGCAGGGGAGAGGAAGGATTGAACATCCCATGACTGCTCTCCTTCCTCTGGGGAGGGTTGGGGCACTGTAGCACACTGTAGCGGTGACTGGCAGAGGCCAGCAGCGAGCAGCAGAATGAGGGAGAGTGCGAAGGGCATCAGCACATTGTGCCCCGGATGTCATTGCACATCTGGCTCTCGGGCACAAAACCAGGTGGAAAATGGCAGAGTGTGATCTCAGCGGCTGATGGCAGCACCCAGCGCCCCCCCCCCCGGTATCCATGAGGATCCTGCATACAGAGTGCATGAGCAATTAAAGGCTGGCTCTGTGGGGGTGCCAGACCAGGCCTGGGGGATGCGGGTGTCGGTGGCCGGGGATCATGGGGGATCCGCTCCACAGGAGGAGAAAACAGAAATATAAAAAAAAAAAAAATTTGAGGGCAGCATCAACATTTAGGGCAGAATACATAGGAGACCAGTCAGCATAAATTAGGTCCTGAAGAAGGGAAGTAGAGTCCAGGGTGAAGAGGGGACGATACCAAATATATTTGGAGGTGAATGGGGAGTTGCAGTTTTTCTTATGCAGTATGTGATGCAATGGTCACTAAGGGCATTGGGGAGTACACCAGCCTCAGAAATGCAGTGAGGGTGGGACAAGAGCACCCATTCAAGGAGCATGTGTTTTAAGGATTTGGGATTCAGATGAGTTGGCTCAGAGATCATCTGTGAGAGGTTTAGTGACTCAGTTTTAAGAAAGGAGGCCAATTTACATTAAAGCTGCCAAGCAGGATGAGCTCACCTCCACTTGCATGTGAGGAAATAGCGGAGATACAGTCCACCAGGGAGGTGTGTTGTACTTTGGGAGGGCAGTATAGTACTGCCATGTAGATAGGGAGGGTGGAGTTGAGGGAGAGGTGGATGATTAGACGCTCATGAGAGGAGGGCTGGGCATCTTGGAGGGAGAAAGAGTATGGGAGGGATTCCCTGGTGTGTAGATGGCCACACCCCTGCCATGTTTACCATGGTCCTGGTGGAAAAGGTTGTAGTCAGGTATTGAGAGGGAGGTGTCTGGGATCCTGGCTGAAAGCCAAAACTCTGACACACACAGGACATCAGGGGAGTGTTGGGAGATCCAGACCTTCAGGTCATCCATTTTGGGAAGAAGGCTCCTGGCATTAAGATGAAAGATGCGTAAGACTTTGGGCTGTACAGAGGAAGTTTGGGGGGGGGGGACAAGGGTTGATTTCAACATCCCCAGAGAGGGGAAGGAGGAGTAAGTATAGGGAAAATTGGGGATATTTAGGCCTTTTAGGGGAGCATGGGTGGAGGAGAGGGAGAAGAGAGGCAGACACTGCAAAGGAGAACCTCTAGGTTTAGTGAGGGGGACGGAAGCATGCTTGGATGGGCAGTCAAAGGAGGTGGAAAGGAAGGAGGAGCAGGTGGCTGGGAGGTAGAGTGAGGAAAAGGGGATGAGGGAGGGAGAGGTAATAGAGGGCAATGCAGAGTGGAGAGACGGTTGGGGGAGGGAGAGGTTTGAAGAAGGTGACAAAGGAGGAGAGGTTGAGGGGGGAGGTCGGAAGAGGCAGACTGAGAGGGAAAACAGAGTGGTAGAGGATAAGTGGTGAGAGAGATGGAGAGAGTCTCAAGACGGAGAGTCTCATGGTGGAAAGAGGGGGAGGAAGGGTCAATTGGTGAGGGTCCAAGGAGTAAGGGGACTTTGGTTGAGAGGTGGTAGTGGAAATAAATGGAGTTAACTGAGGCAGAACAAAGAATGTAAAAGTCTCCCCAGCTGAGCTGAATTTCACAGAGATGTAGTGACATCTAGTGGGAGTGGGTGATAATAAGCTAATGGGAAAGTGGGGAGAGAGAAAAAAATAACAAGTCACATGACCTCAGCTCCCTATTGTGGGTGGGGAGCCACCACTCAAGCGGTGGTGGGAGAAGCAAGATGCATTCTCCGTTGGGATCCTGGCTGTGGAGTGTCTGTACCTGAGGAGGCTTGCGGTCGGGCAGCTAAATTGAAGAGCTCCCCCGAAGGGAGGGAGAGAGGGGGTAGGCAGCTGAGGAAGGAAGGAAGGAGAAGGGAGGATTAAATAGACAGGCAGGCTGTGACAAGCAGAGTGTTCTAGCTACTGGTGCTAGCTAAACTCCTCAGTTTAAAGTGCAGCTTTTTTTGTTGTTTAAATTTCTCTTTAATTTCATTTTAATATATGCAAGTATATCAAAGGTAGTCAAACACTTTCAGTCTAGCACAACTTAGCCAAAGTTGTGTGTTGGAATTTATAATTCGTTCTTTACCATTCAATGTCATTTCCAAATATAAAAAGAGTCAAATAGTCTGATGGCTAATATTTTCTCTTTCTGGTGGGGTTGCTCAATTGTAGCGCCCCCATCAGTGCATCTTTCTGCTGGATCCCTCTCCGCTCCTCTGAGGTGTTCCAGCAGCAGACCAAACAGAGCCAGAACAGAAGGAGGAGATTCATGAGAGGGCTGTAGGGGCTCCCTCTTTTAAGAGGCCCTTCTGATACCTTTGATGCTAATTTTCTTCTGGGGGGGTGATAGCTTTCCAGGAGGTGTTTACTTTACAATTATTCTAATGAAGTTCCTTCACCATATCATAATTTCGTGTTTCATGTTAGAGTTGCGAAATAGCAAAAGGGGGGGACAAGTGTTGTCTTGTGGGGGTCAGCCAACTGGTAACACATTTAGGGATGTTAGTATTTTCAAGATTGAGAACTTTATTTCAGGGCATTCACAGACGATGCAGGCATGGATAAAAATGAACCATAGATACCATGGGTACTACAATTAAATACACATCATGGAATAAGGGGGCCAATCATCAAACAAGAGATATCAAGTGCTGCAACACCTGAAATTGTTGCAGGCCCAAATTTGTTTTTTGCAAGAGATGCATGTGCTGGCTGACAAAGCCAATCTATTTCATAGACAGTGGGTGGGCCAAGACTTTGGGGCCAGCACAGACCCGAATAAGAAAGGGGTGGCTATCCTCCTCCCCGAAGCTTGTAGGCTCCAACTAGAAAAGGAGATAAAGGATGCAGAGGGGTGTATATTCATAATACAAGGGCTTCTGAATAATGATAGAGTAACCCTGGGAGACGTAGACATCCCCAGTATTGTCTCCCCAGTATTCTTCATGGAAATCCTTGACAAATTGGCACAGTTCAAGGATGCACTAATACTTCTGGGGGGACTAGAATCTGGTCCAGGGGACAGATGGGGACAGGACTACAAACTGGAGGAGAGGGCTGTCACCAGCACAGAGAAGTCTAAGGGACTTGCACGACAGCTTAGCACTAGTTGATAAGTGACATGTTTTACACCCCAAGCCAGGGAGTACATTTAAGCACTGACTGCATATCATACAGAATCTAGATTGGACTACTTTCTAGTATGCAGAGAATGGTCACAGGGAACTAACACCTGCAAAATAGAGAGCAGGGTTGTTGTGGATAATTCCTGCATGTCACTTTCACACCAATTCGCTACAGCAACTGATCAAGACAGGTCGCTGAGGGTCAACAGTCAGATGTTAGAAGATCCCAAAGCAGCCACACATCTAACCATAGAGGATAATTTATGGTCTTTGGTTAATAACCACGCTGTAAACACTTCAAGAGGTAGCCATTGCATCATTGTAAACCTCGAGAGCATAGCTCGAGAGGTTTTCAGATGTCGTGGCAACCTCAAGAAGTGTTTTCAGTGTGGTTATTAACCAAAGACCATACATTATATTTTATAGTGTATAGGCTACCAAGATAGTGTAATCGCGGACTGAATTACTTTTCTGATTTATTCTTACCGTAAGCAGTCGTAAATCATGCAGGAAGATTTCTCAACAATGTTTATTGTGTGTTCTTCGCAACACTATTCATCGGTACAGCCTGGCGCAGATCAATTAATTTAATACCAACATTTTTTTTTTTTAAACTCAATTTTATTTCGTAAATCAAACATACATTACATACACAGAATTATAGCATACATTATACAGGAACTTCTCAATTCTTATTACATATTATTCTTTTGTTAAGTCTCCACAGCCTCCATATAACTCGAGGGACAAATGCAATATTGTACTATGCAGGAATTACACTTCCCCTTCCCCTCCTTTCCTGGACTGCAAAGTTTCCTGTGCATTTTCTCTTAGATTGTAATGAGGTGTTTAGTCTCTTTAAGAACCCATGTATCTTTCTAAAGGAGACACAGTCCATCCTTTAAGGATATCCCAGCATAGTTCTAGTGTAATTAGCCAAGCAGGTTTCAACTTCAATGCTTAACCCTTATGCAAACTTTAACTGAAGACTCAACAGGAGTCCTATAACTCTCTAGGGAGACTCTGGTAGGCAAATAAACCAAAAAAGAAAATTCCTTATGGCAGCCTAGGAACTGAGCTAGTCCATTTCCAACTTCCCTCCCACTCTGTGGGTCTAGTATCTGAGAGGTCTTCCAAAGTCCAGCCGGCAGCTGATATAGATCTAAACCTTTCCTAGCATCCAGGACTCAGTGCAACTTCGGAGCCTGATCCTGTTCATTGTGGGAACTCTGATCTCTCATGGAGGGGTCCTGCCTCCTTCCCGACCCAGACCCCCCATACGTCTCTATGTTTCTCCTCTGTCAGCCTAATCTTAGCTGTCAGGCCCTCCATATGCCTAAGGCTCTCTACTCCATTTCTCCAGGAACCCAGATCTGGTGGGACCTGGGTGAGCCATCTGGATGTGATCTCTTTAAGTGCTGCCAAGAGCAACCTAAACAGGGATTGCGGCCTGTTCCCCTTCATTTTCTTAATGTCTACTCCTAGGATAAGTGAGTCAAAGGAAAATGGAATGTGCACATCCCATGAGTTAAGAGTTTAACTTATCCCCTGCCAGAACCCCACCACCTTCGGACATGTCCAGAAGATGTGTGAGTGTGTGCCTATCTGGCCACAACCTCCCCAACAGAGATCTGTGCCCCTTCCCCTGAAATGTTTTGTAACTGTTGGAGTGTGGAAGAACCTAATGAGACATTTCCAGCGAAACTCCCTCCAGGTTACGGATGCCATGGTGTGCCACTCTCTCTTCCAGGCCTCTAACCATCGTTGGTCAGAAAGAGGGGAACCCAACTCCCCCTCCCATCTGTCCCTGAAGACCCAGACGTGAGCACTGGTCATCCCCTGCAGAGCCTTATACGCCATTGATATCACCCTTCTGTAGCCTGCCAGTCTTGCCAACCAGTACAGGAAGTCCTCCAGCCTGGTCAGTTCCCTAGTAATTTTTGGTAACAGGTGGTTCGAGAGTATGTAGTGTCATATTTGTAAATACCTGTAAAAATCTGTCTTATCCAGATGGTATTTTTGCTGGACTTGCTCGAAAGACACAAGATTATTCCCCTGTAGTAAATTGCGGAAACTGACCAATGTTCGGCTGTTCCAGATTCTAAAACCTGGGTCCGACTGGGCAGGGGAAAGCCCGGGTCTCCTAGTATAGATGTTAAAGGACCTATTCCCTCTGGTGTCTGGGCTACCTTCCTGGCCCGGACACCAGGATTCTCAGGGTGTGTCTGGTCCAGGGGTTTCTGACTGATCGCCATATCAAGGGGCTGATCGGAGCATGGGGCAAAGAGGTCAGTGAGAACTGCCTAGAATGATACCTCTCTATACCCTGCCATCCCTCATCCCCTTCTAGCTTCAGCCAGGAAATGACCGGGGCCAGTTGGGCTGCCAGGTAGTACAGTTTAAGATCTGGGTAGGAGAGTTCCCCTCACTCTTTGGGTTGTGAGAGGAGCTCCACCCTAATCCTCCTCCACCCTCCGTGCCAGATGAAATTTGAAAGGGCTCCCAGAATCTCTTTCCAGTAGCCATTCGGGATCTTTATGGGGAGAGCCTGAAACAAGAACATGAATCGGGGAAGGGCATTCATTTTTACTGTCACTACCCTTCCTCCCAGAGAAAAAGGGAGCAGCCTCCATCTTGCAATATCTGCGGATACCTCCCCCCAAAGCATCTTATAATTCAGGTCAAACAATTTTGATATGTGTGGGGTGACCCTGATTCCTAGGTATCTCACTGTGTTAGCTTTGGCCCACTTGTATGGAAAATCCCTCATTATCTCCCCAGAGACCGCTCCAACAAACCTTATCACCTCAGACCTATCCTGATTTATCCTGTACCCTGAAACCAAGCCATATTCCTCTCGGTCCTTCTCCAGGGCTGGGAGAGAGAGGTCTCAGGAGAGTTAATATAGAAGAGAGAATTGTCGGCATACAGGGAAATCTTATGGTCTCTCTCCCCTACCCTAATGCCCTTAATATCTCTCGAGGCTCTAACCCTCACTGCTAGTAGTTCTATGCACGGAGCAAATAATAAAGGGGATAGGGGGCACCCCTGTCTCGTGCCACTTGAGAGGTGGAACCTCTCTGTTGTGAAGGCATTTGTCCCTATCATGGCCTGAGGGGCAGCATATAAGGCCTCTCCACTCCCCTAAATTTGGGACCATACCCCATCTCCAAGAGGGTGCAATAAAGAAATCTCCAGTTCACACTGTCCAATGCCTTTTTGGCATCCATAAAAATGGCTAGGGTGGGGCTATTTGCTGCTTGTTGGCGGGTGATCAGGTTCAATAGGCGTCTAATATTGTCATGCAAGAGCCTCCCATTAATTAATCCAATCTGGTCCGGATGGACCAGACTTCCTATCACTGTCTGCAGTCTTTTAGCTAGGATGGTTTCATCAACGTTTAACTATGAAATTGGTCGGTAAGACTCACATTCCTTTGGGTCCTTGCCCTCTTTGTTAATCACTGTGATCTGTGCATATTGGCAGCTCGGTGGAGTTCTCCCCTCCTGTTAAACTTCTCTACACACCTTACCAAGTAGCGGGGCCAAAAGCTCTTTCAATGACTTGTACAATTCTGCTGCTATTCCATCCAGACCAGGGGCTTTACCCGCACTCAGGGCCCAGATGTCTGCAAGGACCTCCTCGTCCTTAAGTGCGGAGTCCAGGATGTCCCTCTCCTCCTGAAAGAGCCTCTTCAGCTTGGTCCTAGAGAAGAAGCTATCAGGTTTATGTTGGAATTCAGCTATGCAGTAGGTTCCTGTGTATACAGGGTCTTATAAAATTGTCTAAACTGATTTGCGATGCTCTCTGGGTCTGAGGCCCTTCCTTGTCTTCCATGTGGAGCTTTCACCCTCAGAATGTTTCACGAGGCAGCCTGTCTTCTGATTTGCCAGGCGAGTAACCTTCTCGCCCTTCCCCCTGACTCATAAAATCATTGTCGGGAATATCTTAGCTGTCCCTCTATTTTATCATCCAATAGTTTATTTAATTTCTGCCTATTGGCATCCAATTCCCTCTTGATTTCTGGGTTTAGTGCTATTTTGTGTTCTACCTTGAGATCCCATAGTTTGGCTTACAGGTCCATGATACCTTCTGGTTTTCCTTTTTAAGTCGGGAGGCATATTGTATGATCTTTCCTGTGAGAAAGACTTTCTGTCCATCTCAACAAATGGCTGATGTTGTGTCCTGCGCCGGATTATTATTAGTGTATTCCCTGACTGCCCCCTGGATTAACTCCTAAAAGTCGGTTTTGTTCCGGAGAGAGACATTGAGCCTCCAGGAGGAACTGCACATCTTAGGGGTCAGACATAGACTCACTGAGACCAGACCATGATCTGAGAGTGTCCTAGCCTGAAATTTTGCTTCCTGCACTCGGTACACCCATTCCTTCAGTATTAATATCAGTTCTGGAATAGGCATTATGAGGCAAACCAACAGGAGTTGTCCCGTACTCTGGGATTTAGGTGGCACCAAATATCCATCAGACCCAGGGCTCTCATAAGTCTAGTCAGGGTTCTAGCCACCTGAGAAGGTGGCCGTTGTTCAGCCTCAGTCGGTCCAGTATGGGATTTAGCACCAGGTTTAAATCCCCCCCTACTACTAATAATTCACCTGGGGGAGCATGCCCCTCTGGAGGACCCTCTGCAGGAAAGTGTTATTTTCCGTGTCTGAGTTGGGTGCATATACGTTCAGTAGTGTACAAGGTAGTCCCCAGTAGGTACTCTTCACTATAATATATCTACCCCCATCATCTGTCTAGCTGCTCTCCAGATGAAAAGGGCAGTCTCTATGTATCAAAATGGCCACCACTCTGCTGTGCAGTTGAGCTAGGTAAGAGGCCGAAAACACCTGTCCAACCCATGCTCTCTTCAGCTTGGCACTTTCATTTGGGTCCAGGTGAGTCTCTTGCAAGAAAGCAGTTTCAGCCTGAGCTTGCCTGAGCTCATTAAGGATCTGCTTTATTTTGATTGAGCTGCCCACTCCTCTAACGTTGTAAGTAATTAATATACCTTCTGTCAAGAGGGAAGCAGGACCCCTTACCGCTTTCCGTAATTATGCTTCAGAGACTCCCTAGTTCTACTAACAGTAATAAGTGAACCACAACATATAACTTTATACAAAAACAACATGAACCTTCCAATGTTACCCGTGCACCCTGCCTGCTTAGCTGATGATACTAAGCTGGCTGGATGTGGCCCTTGAATCGCGAGCCATGTGCCCTCTTCACGTTTTTGGAGAGGTTGGCTTGTCCTGTTTGCCAAACCCACCATATTCAAATGTCTCCCACCCATCTTCACCCCATCATGAATCATTTTTATTTCCCAACAAAGCAGTTGTGAAGCCCTTGTAATGCCTTCCCATTCCTCCCTCCCTCCCCAGGGATCAACATCAATCAGGGATATTAGGGGGTATTACTCATCCGTTGCTGCTAAAAAAAAAAAAACTGAAGTCCTGGTCCCCACCACTCTGGGCCCAAAGTGGCCAGTTTGTCTCTATTCTCTAATCAGAGGCCACAAGGGGCCACTGTAGGGCATGCTCAACCTTCTCCTAAAGAGCCATTTTAAAAGCAGCTTGCCCTTGTGTCTCAGCACCCTTATGAGTGTTTCCAGAGTGAGTCCCTCATTACTTCATGACGACAACGGGCCATGGGCTAGAAAGCACCACGACACCAGAGCTGGAAGCAGTTCTCACCTCTGGTCCACAAAGCCCCCCTCCCCTCACAACAACCCAGCAACCAGATGCAGGACCTGCCTCTGAGACATGATCCCTCCCCAATTCCAGGAGGGCAGACGGTGGGACCCATTTTAAATCATCATTCTCTGGTAGAGCTACTCAAGGAAAGATATCTGAAATACACCAGAAGGTGTGAGGGGCGGCGCCCCCCACAGAGTAACCGCCCTCCGCCACCCTCTGCCATCCCTGCCAGCGATTACTGGATCTCCAGTTTCCCCTGTCTCCATCTGCAACTGGAGACGTACTTAAAATCTCAGACCCTGTCCAAGAGCGCTCATCCAGGCCTCATGGTTGTGTAGGGAGAGAGGCCCACCAAGAACCCCTCACCTCTCTATTGTATAAATACCAGCAACAGTAAGCATAAATTTCACTATGTTCCTTATCCCCCTTCAATGCAGTGATCCCCCAATGCCCTATAGTTCCCCCCCAGCATCTACAAAATAAACCCTCTATGAAAAAAGGACATCAGCTTACCTCCCCCCAAACCTCTCTAGAGAGAGGAGTCGGTTCGAGTTAAGTCAGTGAATCAGCCCACCAAAAAGAGAAAAAGGGAAGCATACAGCAGTCAGTAAAGGATACAGAGTGGGCCATTCAAGTCTCTGGGGAGCCAGTATTCTCTTCCGTTTGCCTCAGATTTGCTCCTACGTCTTCCTCCTGGTATGTCTTCCTCCGAACTGCCTGCTGAGAGTCCTCTGCGCTGTTTCTCTTCCTCGTGTTGCTGATCTTCTTCCAGGGCTCCTTTTCTCTCCATCTGGAATCTGGCAAAAAGGGATCCGTCTGCTAAGTAAATCTTGCGGTACCTTCAGCTCCATCAGGGTAGTGCGCACTTCAGCCAGCGATCTGAAGAATGAAGGGCCGTTCAGTAAAAACAGTTTCAGCTGAGCAGGAGCTATAAGATGCATTTTGATATTTTCAGTCACCAGAATCTTTTTGATTTCCAAAAGGACCCTCCTTTTTTGTTGTGTATAGGGAGTGAAATCGTGGTCGAAGAATAAACGAGTGTCCCCAAATAATACCACTTTTTTGGCCCAGGCTGCTTGTAATACACTCGTTTTGGTGTGGTAGTCCAGAAATTTTAATACTATCGACCAGGGAGGCGCCTTCAGGCCTGTCGGTTTTTCTGGCCCGAGCTCTATGAGCCCGGACAATATTCAGTGGCTGTTCTTTGGGCAAGTCAAGCAGCTCTTTTAAGAAGCTCTCTAGGAAAACTTCCATGCATTCTCTCTGCTCCTCGTCTTCGGGGACTCCGTATATCCGAATATTGTCACGGCGAGATTGAAGTTCTAAATCATCCAACTTTTTCAGTCACTCTCTGTCCCTTCTGATCAGAAACCGGAGCGCCTCCTCATGCTCCTGCACCGCCATGCTGGTTTCCGATAGACTCACTTCTAGATCCACCGCACGTTGGGATACTGCCATTACCTCAGCCCTGGTCTTCAGGACCGCTTGTTCCATTTTTTGCATTGTGCCATTAATTTTTTGCAGCTCTTGGCACAACCTATGGGAGGTAATGGTAAAATTCTCCTCTGTTTCATCCTCCGATTGTGCAGCTGGCGAGGAAGGTGGATCTGGAGCCTTGCATTTCACCGTCAACTTGACAAAATGTGAGTCTGGGGCTGGGATCAACTTTAAATATTCAAAAAGATTCTTCTTCACACGACCCTTCGGTGGCATTTCTTCCCTTGGAGTGAGTTTATGGCTGTTTTACTGAGGGGGGGGCTACTGATGGGTCTGGAACCACGATAATGGTACGATTTAATACCCTGGGGGATATGAGCTTCAACGATTAGCTTCTCATTGCGTAGGAGGTGGAACCGGAAGTCCTTAATACCAACATTTTAAACATTTTTCTCAAAACTGAACATTGAACGTTGTGAGCATTCCATTTTGTTATACCACTGATATGACACACTCAAAAAGGGTTAACAACATAGTGATGTCATAACAAGGTTGTAATCTGCTTGATGTCAGTTAGTAATAAGGGCCCCCATACATTTATATAGAGGATAATGTATGGTCCTGTACTGGTAACCAATTTGTTAACTGGCGAGAGGTTGCCAGGGTGACCTCTGTAAACCTTGAGAGCGAAGCTCGAGAAGTTTATATCGCCATGGCAACCTTGAAACACTACACAAACCAGTTCCTGATTGAGAGACCATATATTATATTTTATAGTGTTCGGTCCCCATAAACCGTAATAAAAAATGAAGAAGTCTCCTTACTCTTGCTATTTTAGTCACCACCACGGCCCTTCCGGGTCATGCTTTCACCGTTGTGCCAGTTTCCGTAAGGCCAATGATGCGTGAGGAAAAAAGGTGCATGCATGCACAGATTGGCTCCATTTGTAATCCCATTACTATGATGTACTTAAGAGGGGTTTATAACCCCTGACGTCATAGTGACGGGATCATCAAGAAATAATCTTTCCACTTTTTAGCGGTAATAAGGGCTCACCATGCATTATACATTTATTAATAACTTCTTCATGACTAATTTGGGTACATTGCAGAACTCAGACATGGTATGGGCTGTGGCCAAATGTCACTTAAGGGGAGAGCTACTTAGACTAACAGCTAGCAGAAAACACAATAATGACAAGCATTTGTCAGTGCTGAATGTTGCCTTGATGGTATTGGCATTGGTAGTGCAGGAGTTAGAGAGATGCATAATAGGAATGGCAGTGAACTGACGCCAACCCCACCCCCACCCTGTAGAGACTGACAGGCATTGGGGTATGCCTTTGGGTTGCAGGCCATAACGCTCAAGCAATTTCACCTCACCCTACCCTGCAGACACCAACAAGTGTTGCGGTGTGCCTTGGGGTCTTCGGGCCTTAAGCTCACCCCATTCCATAAGGAAATTCACTGAGATGGGTGTAGTATAGGAGAATGGGGTGAACTTTGGGGCCAAAGAGTCTAAGGCACACCTCGATGCCTGTCACTGGCTGCAGGGTTGGGGTGGGGATGGGGGTGGAATGGTCATTACAGCTGACAATCCCAAATCACACCCATCTGTCAGTTTCTACAGGGTGGGGTGTTATGACTGGAAACCCTAACGCCCCAGGCATTTGTTGGTATTTTCACTCCAGATTTTCAACATGGGCTTTTTGTGACCCCACCTCATGAACAGTGGCACTATCTGTTTGTTAGCTGAAAAGTGATTTTGCACAGCAACTGCGCTATTTGGCACCACAGGTGCGAAAACACATTTCAGGCAGGATGTGAAAAATGACAGCTGTACTGTTCATGAGGAAGTGTAAAAAAAATGGCAATGTTGAAAATCTGTTGAAAAAATATGAAAAATTGGTAAAGTCACGACTGTGGTGTAAAACTGCACAACGCATGCCATGAACTAATTATTTTTGTTTGTTTTTTAACCATATTTTCAACATAGGCATTTTGGGACCTCCGCTCATGAACAGTGGCACCGTGATTTTGTTAATCTGTCCTGAAAGTTGATTTCCCACAGCAACCGCGCCATTGTGCGGTAGATGTGAGAAAACGCATTTCAGGCAGGATGTGAAAAATTAGAGCTGTACTAGTCATAAGGAGGTGTGAAAATATTAAAAATTGTCAAAGTTACGAGCGTGCATGAAAACTGCGTAATGCGCTCACAACTTCCACACAGTCATTTTGGGCATTTTTCTGAATTTTAACATAGGCTTTTTGGGACCCCACCTCATGAACAGTGACACTGTCATTTCGTTAATTGATCCTGAAAGTGGATTCCATGCAGTGACCATGAAATCACCTTTTGGGAGTGAATAACAAGATGACAGTGCATGTGTTCATGAGGTGGGGTCCAGAGAACTCCATGTTGAAAATTTGGAGCCAAAATTTAAAAAAATGGCTGAGATATCCACGTAAGTTGAACCTACCCCCCCAATGATGCCATTGTACAGCTTACTGGCATGTCTTCATTTTGCAGTTCGGCTTTAGAGTCCAGATATGTTCCCGCTCCACTGAAGATTGCAGCGCCGGACCTCCAGAGGTAAGTATAGGGTGTGTGTGTATGTGTGGAGGTGGGGTACGCAGACAGTTGGCGCAGGTTGGGGGCGCTGCGGACAATGACAATGAGGGACCGTTTTCTTTTTTTCAGGTAAAAAACAAACAAACCCTGAACCGGACATTGCAGGATGATTTGTTGGGTGTGTCACACAATGGGGGTAGGGGGAGGAACATGCCGACATGGTTGGCTTTGTGTGAGCGGCGGCACATTGGGGTGAGCTCCCAGTGTGCCACACAATGTGGGGGACACGCCAGCACAGGGATTGTACCCCCGATGTTAGCTTTGTTTGGGGATTGTGTCACTGCCATGTTTATTGAAATGTTTCACCAGGAAAGGCACATATGGGAGGCATGTCATCTCTGCCGCTACATGGCGAGCTTGTCTCTGATTGCAGTGGCACATTTCTTTCAAGTTGGCGGCACTTTACGTAATTTTTGCATCAGCACTAGCATGCTGGCTAATTGGGGAATGAGGGACGAACCTACTAAAGTGTGCCCTGCATTCACCAACACTGACACACTGCTCACTGTGCTATTACTACCAAAAGATGTTGCTTGCACATGTGCAAAACAGCATAAAAAGGAGTTAAAGGAAACTCTCCTGAAAATTAGTGAAGAGAGGAAGTCTTTAAGTGCCTGCACTCTGGAGGAAGAATGGGTAAGCCTTTTTTTAAGAACTTTTGTATTGAAGATTTTATCTGAAACAAACATAGCAATTCATTTTCAATAGAAAATGTGCATGACAGTACAAAATGTATGGTTTAAAGCATATTTAGTGAATTACACAAGATGAAAAAGAGAACAAAAATAAGGAAAACAATTCAAAACCATTTCAGCACTAAGACATAAGGTATCCTGTATCTACTTGACAGAACAATGAAGGCTTATAATAAATAACAGTTTATATCTTTGTCCGACATAATATTCAGACATCAGTCTTTCTGAATTTGCCTAGGTATAAACATTCCAGGAGTCGGCCAACATCTCGGAGTGGGACACGGGTTGCAACAGTGGAGGTCTGGAAGAAGGAGGGGAGAGGGGGAGGGTGTACTATGTACCTTGGGGCCAGACACTGTAGATAGGTGCCTAAGAAAGGACACCATACTTGATTGTATCTCTGGAGGTTGTTCTGAGATGCGTGGGTCATATCCGGCTTGTTTAAAGAGAGCTTTGAGCCAAGCTTCCTGGGTAGGAAAAGTAAGCAATAAGACATGATGGGGTGTGCATGGAACAGATTTTATCGCACGCCCAGGGGGCGTAGTGAGGCATGAGGCCACAGGCCAAGTGCATTCAGCCCCAGGAAGTGCGGTAAAATCTGTTCCATGCACACCCCGAAGTGTCTTATTGCCCTTATGAAATGGACTATGTTTTTATATTTTTTTTTGTGAGAAAAATCATGTTCAAATGTAAACAAATATATTTGATTATGAAAATTTAAGATAAAATAGTCCTTCCGCCTAATAGAAAATGACATCATTGTTGATGCACTGAACAAAATGTGTCCCTTACAGGCATCAGTAGAACTGATTTAATGTTGTTGCCTTGCCAGCAAATAAAGGAGGACTGCCCCCGCACTTCCATGTATTGACGGAGCTTCAGCTGCTATCATGGGCAGGAGAGAGAGAGAGAGAGAGTTCATCAAGTTGATAGTGTACTGTGTGTGTGTGTGGAGGGGGGAGAGACGGAGAGAGAGAGAGAGAGAGAGAAAGATCAGCGCAAGCTTTCAAACAGCTTTTTTTTTTTTTTTTAATCAGGAACAGTCTGGCTGCCCTGGATCTGAACTGAATGGTTCCTTAGTATAACAGAGAGTGGTAGCATGATCTTCACAGCAAGGAACAGAAACAATTTTAAATACTGTACATGTTTTACACTGGGGCTCAGATTTCACTACAGACTTTCTCTCAGCTGCCCACTCTTCTACCTGCTCACAGTGAACACGGAACGCGGAAGAGTCCATGACCGTGATCTAATAATCAGCTGAGCTCAATTTATTTATTCTTTGGTAACCGGGTAAGTGCACTGATCCTAGGGACCATTTTCAGGCACGACCCGGGCCAGCTAGTGGCAACTAATGTACATAGGCATAACAGGTAATAATCACAATACAAATTCTGTACAGGTAATGAGTACAATATAGTAGTGTTCACTGGTAGCATACCCAGAAATACAGTACAGTACAGATAAGAGTAAAATTTGGTCACTATAAGGTACAGACAAGTAGCAAATTGGGGTGTGCAAATGAAGTATACAAGTCGATTCAGTATGAGTGTAGGCAGACAGTGTGTACTTGGGTAGAGGTTGCAGAGGAAGTAAAGCTGGAATGGATAACGATAAAAGAGAGAGATAGCATCATTGACTGGAGGGACAAGGGGAGATAGGAAGAGTGAGAAGTGCCAAGAGGTGCATTGCAGGCATGGTGAGTGCTAGCGAGAGGAGCAGTGACAGTTGTATTTGTCCAGGAGCCAGGATTTGAGGTTGTGTTTGAAAATTTGGTGAGTGTCTGATACTCTAATAGGGGTGGGCAGACCATTCCACAAGGAGGGGACCACACTAGACAGAGCTCTCCTGCCCATACGGGTGAGGGTTTTGGGTACCTGGAGGGAGGGCAATGAAGAGGTGCATAGGTTCCTTGTGAATGTTCTGAAATTGAAGAGGGTGGTGAGGGGAGAGACGTTGCCAGTTCTGGTGGCGGTATCCACAAGGCAACCAAGGGTATAGTCAAATTGTCCCTGCAAGGGGAGCCAACCTAGTGAGTGGTAAAGGTCACAGCGGCGAGTGGTGTAAGGAGCGGACAGGTCAAATCGGCAAGCACTGTTGTAGGCTACCGTGAGCCTAGCCTGAAGGGTGGTTGAGGTTCCGGAGTATATGGGAGAACAGTAGTCAAAGGTAGGGAGTAGGTTACCAGTGACTATGGCAAGATGAGCCTCGTTGGTCAGGTAAGGCTTTAGGCGGTAGGGGGCACCCAGTTTCTGATTTACCCTCCTAACTATGCTGTTTATGTGATCGTGTATGTGAGTGAGGGATCAAGCAATACTCCTAGGTACTTAAAGGAAGAGACATTCTTGAGGGCAGGGCCATCGGGGGGGTGGATGAGAAAATCGTTGTTGGCAAGTAGGGTTTTGGCTAGATAAGGTTTAGAGCCAAACAGCATGGTCTTTGTGTTTACGCATTGACTAGCAGGAGGTCGGATGAGAACCAGCATGAGGCTGTGCAGTAGTTTTCAGACAAGACGGAGGATATACAGGAGAAGGATTGGTCACTGTGGAATATGACAAGATCATCGGCGTAGAGCAGCGAGCTACAGGTGAGGCTGTTGGCGGGAAGGGAGTTAACAAATATAGAGGAGAATAAGGGGCCCAGGATGGATCCCTGGGGACACTGTGGTGACAGATAGAGGAGGGGAGGTGGTGGTACCAATACACACTGATTGGGAGTACCCCGAGAGGTAGC
Source organism: Neoceratodus forsteri (assembly GCA_016271365.2). NCBI lineage: Eukaryota > Metazoa > Chordata > Ceratodontiformes > Ceratodontidae > Neoceratodus > Neoceratodus forsteri. The sequence continues at coordinate 54,350,677 of CM028133.1, read as the reverse complement.
TTCAGAACCAGTCTATGGTTTCAGCAGAGCAGCCAAGGGCTAATAGTTTAGAGAAGAGTAGAGAGTGATTGACCATGTCAAAGGCTTTTGATAAGTCTACGAAGACAGTACCAGTGGCACGCCCTCGGTCCATGTTTGTGAGGATGTGGTCTGTGAAAAGGGCGAGGGCAGTCGCAGTGCTGTGATGCTTGGGGAAACCATGTTGTTGGCTGCATAGGAGATTGTGATTGGAAAGGTAGTCAGTTAATTGGCTATGTGTGACTCTTTCAAGGAGTTTGCTTAGGTGGGGAAGGACAGATCTGGGCCAGTAGTTGTCAGGGGAGTGGGGTTCCCCTGATTTAAAGATAGGAACTACTCTAGTGGATTTCCAGGAGGCAGGCATAGTGAAGGTAGTTAGGGCAAGGTTGAAGACAAAGGTGAGTGGTTTGGAGATCAGTGGTGCAACAAGCTTCATGAAGACCGGGGAGAGGCCATCAGAGCCAGGGCTACCCAGATTTGGTAGTCTCTTCAGCATATTGTAGGTCTCCTTAGGGGTTATAGACATGAAGTAAAAAGGGGGGTGGGGGGAAGCATTAGAGAGGGTACTGGGGGATGGGGTGGCGGGAGGGGTAGAGCATAGTCCATTCTGGGTGGATATGATACATAGATACATACATACATAGACAGTGTCAGCAGATGAGGGCCTATGGCCCACCCAGTCTGCCCATTTGAGCTTGTAAGTTGTGATGGTAGGCGCGGGTGTGAAAGTGGGGTGGTGATGGGGGTAGCCTGAGGGTTAGGGAGGCAAGGTGGTAGTTTGCTGAGTAGGGCTAGGTCAGTAAATTTGGTGTTTAGCGCTTTTGCATCTTCAGAGGGGTCAGTAAGTAGGCCAGAAAAGGAGAACAATTGTATGTTGGGACTGTGGGTGGGGGGATTCAAGAGGGAGCCATTGCTATCCCAGAAATGTCTGGAATTACCCAGACTTTGTATCTCTGTAACCTTATATGGTAGTCGTGCTTTAAGGACCTGGTGGAGTGTTTACATTTATTTAGCAGCTAGCAGTACTCGTTCCAAGGGGCAGTGGAGGGGCCAGTTTGTATGCAGCCCACTTGCTATCTCGTGCCTTCATGAGGGTCAAGAGCTCTTTGGTTATCCAGCATTTGCATCCACCTTTGAGGTGCCGAGTGGTGATAAGAAAGTGGCTGTCTTGGATGGCCAGTAGAGCATTGGTGAAGTGGGTGGTGGCTTGTGATACATCAGAGATAGCATAGAGGTCCTGCCAGTTTATGGCACCAAAGTCCTCGGTGAGGTGGGGCAGATTGGGGGTGATCAAAGTTACAGATGGATAGGTACTTTGGGGGAGGGTAGGGGGCCTTAGAGGACCCTATGATGAATGTGGGAGAGTAGTCACTCAAGGAGTCGGACAGTGTGCCAGTGTGGGTGATCTTGTCAGCACTATTAGTGATCACCCAGTCCAGGAGGCTGTGGTTGGAGGTAAGACGGTTGACACGAGTGGGGAGATTGATGATTTGCACCAGGTTTTGTTGTTTTAGGAAGTTCGCATAGTCAAGTTCATGAGGGCTGAGCCAGTTAAGGTTGACGGCACCAAAAAGGAGGGGATCCCTGGGAGGGGAGAGTGATCCATAGCCGGTAAGGAAATTCTGAAGGCCTTCTACCCCACCGTTTGGGGAGTTATAGCAGCACTCCAAGAATAGTTTTTTTTGTTGACCCAAGAGTAACTTCAGTGATAAGCCAGTCACTAGAGGAATTGTCGTCGGAGTTCAGGACGAGTGTGGCAGTAATCGGTTCGTGTATGAAAATTGCAGCTCCACCGCCCTTTCTTTTGCCGGGTCGGTCCTTGCAAAGAAGGGAGTAGCCAGTTAGCTGGACCATGGTGTCAGGGTGTTGCTGCTTTAGCCAGGTCTTTGTGAGGCATGGTACCTGGGGGTTGTAAAGGGAGACCCAGGCTTCAACTTCAGGAAATGAACACGGAAGAGAAGTAAGAAAAAAAAAAGCAAACAGATAAATATTTCATTGTTTCACTTGGAAACTGCTGCCACTGCTGGTTAGTGGATCATGGACATGAACTTGTGTATTCTTGGCCGCCCACTCATTACCACCTCAAACTTCTGCCTCATACAAAGGGAATGTTAGTAAAATAAAAAAGAAGGAAAACAAATTACTAATTTAAAACTTTTAATGTGAACTCTGTAGGGAATATGAGATAAATGTTTGTGTATGCCATTGTCCTTTATTGAAAAAAATGGTTACTTGTGGCTGTGTGGCTGAATGTGTCTCGCTAGTATACGAGAGTAAAAAAAATGGTGGCATTTCAAATGTCACTGTTCTAATGGCACACTGATCTTAAGTTTCTGTACTGCGGTCCTGCAGCCGGTTGCACAAACACTGGCTTAAGTCTAAGTCACAGTTTGAGACCTAAGCCACAAAAAGTGGTCTAGCATAAGCCCCCAATGTAAGACAGTTGCACAAAGCTGGAAAATGAAAGTCTTATGCTAGACCAGTCTAACTCTCTGGTTGCATAGCAACATGGACTGGACTTAAAATTTTAGACTTTGCAGGCCATTTCAAGATGGCTGCCAAAACAAAGAAGATTAAATTTATATTGATGAGAAGTTAACTTTGGTTGATGAGCTTATTAGAAAAAAGAACAAATGATAGGTAAAATGGATCTCAATTTAAAAAAAATCCAAAATATTTTTATGGTATTAAGAATGGAAAAGTAATTTTAAAGTTTATATTATTGAGAAAAGTGCAGCAGCGAGCTTTTAAACAAATCAGCGTTTAAAATTAGTCATGAGCAGCATACTTCTTGTGAGATCATCCACCAATTATTTTTATTACTGATTTGTGCCTTTTTAGTGAAATTATGCAGGTATGGCTGGGCTGTGTGTCTCTTCCAATTTCCTCTATGAGCTTTATCCATTGAAATAAACCCCAGGCAAGGTACAAAGATCATTTTACTTGCTAGCCAGTACCATAATAAATTTGCGATCCCTCCCTTCCCACCGACCTGCACCAAAAAAAAAAACACACAGAGCACTGCGGGTGCGCTTCAGCAAGCTAGATTTTATCAGCGCCATAAGGTTTGTTTCTTTTGAGTACCCTCCGGCTCCCTTTACGTCGATGCGATTGCTAGCACCCTCGTCGTGATTAATTTACCGCTGAATCCGGTTTAGGAAATGGGAGGGCGTCTTAAACAGGCATCCTCCACTCCAGACAAGTTGCTGTCTCCTTCTCTCCCATTTGCATGGAGCAGGCCGCAGCCTGAGCTCCGTTCAGCGGTGGGAGTAGAAAGTCGCCTGGCACCTTCACTTCTGTTCAGTCAGTTGCTCTGACTGCTGCAGCAGCTGCAGAGCGTCTTCCTTTTGTCACATGCTAACTCCCTGTCTGCCAAAGCAATATAGCAGCCCAGAGACCCCAATAGATCCCAGGGTAATTATTTAATACAGCAAGGGCGAGCACCAGAGAAAGCAACCCACCAGGGACATTATTTAAATAATTGGCCCAACATGGGACAACTGCAGCACTCTGCACTATAAATACTTACTTATTTTATCTGTGCTGGACAACTACCCCAAATAGTCCCCACTAGCTCACCTTTACTGCTGTTAAGTTCTGGCCACTAGGGTTGATATGTTTTTTTATTTTGCTGACCCCCACCAACAACAACCTGAAACATTTTTCCCCTGAATATTCTTTGTGCTGTTCTGGCCACAGGCAAGCCCCCTCTCCCCTTCTGCTTCCTCCTAGTTCAGCTATCCTCCCTACTGAGACCTTGCTGCAGCTACTGACACCTTCACCCACCTGTGACAGCGTGGTGCTGCCCCGGCCCCCCGCTTACGTGCTGGGTACACCATCAGTTTTGGCATTTCTTCCCTGTAGTCATCTGACTACTGGGGGGGCGATCCAGGAGTGTTGGTGCAGCTAGTGTCCAGCGCAGGGGCTTCATCTGCCTCGCCCTTGCGTGCACTTTCCAAGCCCCTCCTCACCAGAAGCGCATATTGGAATTGGCAGCTGGCAATGCCTGGTGGAGCCACCCTGTGAGTATGCTCCAGTGGCCCTGCCTGTCACTCATGGACCACCAAGAGCAGTGGGATGTGGGACCCTCCCTCCCCTGTGGAGGAAAACATCCTCTGTCTGTCTTGGCTCGTTCCCTAATCCGGGTCTTTAGCACTGTGAGCAATAGTACTACCAATGTGCCAGTGGGCCAGCTCTGATTTGTCTATTATTATTAATTTTTTTGCTATTATTTTTTCCCCTCTTCTTGGCATACCTGGTCTGCACCCTCATAACTCCAGCTGCCATCTGTCATCCATACTCCAGTCAGGGTCTGCTTTACGTCCCCTGTGGCTTATCCCCCCCCATAGCGGGGTGGTGGGGAGCCCCCATCTCTCCCTCCCTGTCCGAATCCAGATTCAGGCACCCCCAAAGCCGATGTTTGTCGGATGGCTGTCAAGCTGCTTGACCAGGATGTCACACCTCTTTTCTGTTTTTTCTCCCTGGAGCTGGTGGTGTGCCATGACGCTGGTGGAGAGGAGAGTGCACGTGTCCACACACGCTCCCTCCAGGCATTTGCTCCAACTCCTCCCCCTGATACAGCGCAGTGCCCTGTCTCCCAGCCTCTGCCAGTGGGTAAACTGGTGCCGACTCTTGTGGACCCCCTCCCCAGAGAAGAAGAGCAGTCCGTTGGACATGCAATCCTTCTTTTCCTTGCCACCCCAGTGACCCGTGCTCATTCCCGAACATGGGTTTTGCTTGCACAGTGTGAAGAACAATGTCCATCGCCTCAGTGCCACCAGGCTGGCAGCCTCTTTATGAATTCTTTCTTTCTTTTGTATTTCTGTCTTCCTGCTTTGTCCTCTGTAACGCTTTTTATCTAAACTCTCTTTTTTCACTCCTATGCTACATACCCATTTCGTATCTCTGCACTGTCTGTCTCAGACCACGCTACTGGATTTTCTCCATAGTAACCTTTTTTTTTCTCTTTACTTTATCAGGTCTAACATGATGCTAACTCCTTGCCTATCAGATAAGTATCATTCTATGTCTAATCTGTTTTGTCCTCCCTGTTTACTCCCTAAAAACTGTGGATCCTTTGTGACCCCTTTCTTATATTTATTTTACAGGTTCGACAGATGTCATCCATTCAAGTCCTACTTCTGGCTCCCTAGTACTCAGGTAAGAGACCCCTTGGCCCTTAATATTATATATGTTTTGAGGTTTTACTGTAAAGATTCAGCAGCGCCTGTTACAGAGTGAGTGTGTGTGTGTGTCTGTCTGTCAGAGTACTCTGCATTTTGTTGCTAGACAACAGTATGGGGTTGGGGGGTGAATAGTGTTCAGGTGATAATGTTAACATATGTCTGTGTATGAACGTGTGTTTATGGTGGTGAAGTCTGTATCACTTTGTTGATATCCATCCATTTGATGGCTGACGGTGTGTGTGTGGGGGATGTATTGTGCTATAGTCTGTTTATTAATTCTTGTGTGACAGTGGCCATGTTATCTTCTACATATGGAATATAGGGTAGATTTGGCAGCAGGACAGGAGGGGAAGAGGAAAGTGAGGGGCCTACCTGGTGCCTGAGCATGGAGGTATGGAGACAAGAGAATCCTGGTGGGCAGCAGAAGGCAGTGGATGTCATTGTCCATCTGGGGACAAATGACCTGAGAGATGCAGCAGGGTGGTATAATAAAGGTTTGGGGGCTAGAGAGGGCATTAACCTGCTAGCTCATTTGTTGGTCTTAACCGAGGTGCTACCTGTATGCAGCTGGTTGGAGGCTAGGACACACCACACCACTTTCAACGACTGATTGATGGCATGGTGCATGGAGGTAGGTTTTTGCTACATCGGGGACTGGGGTCCCACCTGGTGGGATTGAGGTCTGTACAAGAGAGACAGCCTCCATCCATCCAGGAGTGGAATGGCAGTCCTGGGTGGAAGGTTTAAATGATGCTATGATTGGTGTTTAAAACCAGCAAATGGGGAAGTAAGTAAAAACAAGCATTTGTCAATGCCAAGTGTTACTTGCTGTCATTAGCAGTGGAAGTGCAGGAGTTAGACAGATGCAGTATAGGAATGGCAGTGAAGTATTGAACTGACACCAACTCCACCCCCAAGCTGCAGAGATGGACAGACATTGGGGTGTGCCTTTGGGTTGTTGCCCACAACGGTCACGACATTTCACCTCACCCTACCCTGCAGACACAAGTGTCAAGGTGTGCTTTGAAGTGTTTGGGCTTTACACTCACCTCATTCCTTAAGGAAATACACTGAAACCGGTGCAGTATAGGAGAATGGGGTGAACTCTGGGGCCAAAGGGTCCAAGGCACGCCTCAATGTCTGCCACCGCTGTAGGGTGTGGGTGGAATGGCATAAGTATTACTGTCGATAATCCCAAGGCACACCCCTGACGCCTGTCCGCCCTTATGGTAGGGCGCTATGGTCTAAAACCCTAACACCCTGGGCATTTTTGGAATTTTTACCCAAGTTTTCAATATAGGCTTTTAGATCCCACCACATGAACAGTGACACTATCAGTTTGTTAGCCAGAAGGTGATTTTGACAGCGCTGAATGCCATCCGCGCCACAGGTGCAAAACATTTTGAACAGGATGTGAAAAATGACAGCTGTACTGTTAATGAGGAGGTGTAAAAAATGGCAATGTTGAAAATCTGAAGTGAAAATATAAAAAAACTGGTGAAGTCATGAGTGTGTGTGTGTGTGTGTGTAGTACAGCACCACACTGGAATCTGGATGTGTGCCACTGGACTGGAGGATGGTACATGTAGTACCATTACATGAGCGGACCAAGGGATGAACTGGGTAATTATCGTCCAGTAAGTCTCACCTCCATAGTGTGCAAACTCATGGAAATGATACTAATGGAAAGACTGGTGTTGTACCTGGAGGTCAGTGGCGACCCGGGTTTGGGAATGAGCCCCGGCAGCAAGGTATTGATAGGGGAGAGAGAGAGGATTAAGTGTTTGGAGGACTGCTCTCCTCTCTCAGAAAAGAAAGGATTGCCGTCCCACTTGTCAATTTCTCTCTGGCGGTGGGCAAAGGAGATGTGAGTCGGGAGGCACATTGCCAACATACGCTATCAGTGGGGTGGATAGAAATAAAGTGGTGGAAAATGGAGCTGGTTGACTCCATGATGGCTCTTCTGCACCAGTCCTGGCTCCCCGAGCATCTGGATTTTGCTCCAGGGTGGGGGAAACCTGGCACCCCTTCACCTTGGCCTTGTCATGGGGGGGAGGGTTAACCCATAGGGGATTGTAGTGGAAGTTGGGCAGACAATAGAGAGCCAGAGACAGAGTCCTAATGAAGGAGGGACCACAGCTGTCTACCAGGCTCCCAGGGGCAATAAGTAAAAATAGAAAATTAAGTTTAGTGCCACTCTAGTAGTATAATAAAAAAAGGGTCGTAATTTCAGACCTGGAAAGTTGCCAGCAGCTTCCTTTACGTCTTAATAGCCGAGATCCGCCCTAGCGCTCAGGCATGTAATGACGTAGGACTAGGGAGAGAGTGGAGGCGCACCCCATTAATGTCAATGGGGTCACTTTTATGTCCAGTTTGTAACATAAAGATTTGATTAATGAAGGCTACTGCTCGACTAACAAGAGCAATCTTACCAGAGTGATGTCCTTCATTGATCTCAAATTGGTCATGTTTATGTTAAAAACTGGAAGTAAAAGTGACCCCCATTGACTTTAATAGGGAGCGCCCCCACTCCTTCTGGTTCTATGTGATTACATGCCTGAGCAAAAGGGCGGATCTCTGCTACTCGTAAGTAAAGGTTGCTGCTGGCAAGTTTCCAGGGATGAAAGGATGATCCTTTTTATTTGACAACTAGAGTGGAATTACATTTTAAAATGTACCCTAGCAGACATTTGTCGACATAGGCTTCCACACAGGGGTAAGTGCTGCTCCATGCTAAGGAGCTCATACATCTCTGTAATTACTGCACACCCCAAGTGGAATGTGAGGCACAGCCCTGGCACTTTCTCCTGTATGACCCGAATTCTATGCACTTCATCGGGAGCCACCGGTGAAGCAGGCAGGGGGCATCTAGGGTATGGGCTGGCAGTCCGTCTTCCCAGAGCATGGTATCCGATTTTTCCTTTTTCTGTGGGTGTGACTTGCACCCCACCATCAAGGGAGAGCTCTGCCAATGCCAGTCACACCCTCCCTCCAAATGCTTTGCACTTGCTGCACCTCGGGCATCCACCTGAGGGCAGTCAAACACCCAGCCACATCCCCCCTCCCTCCCTCCCTGGAGAAGACGAGCGGTCCTCGGATGCTCAAGCCTTCTCCCCCCCCGGCCGGCCCTCTGACTCGTTCCTGAACCCGGGTCATTGGCATCAAGAACGGGAGCGCTACCTGCACCGATGGGCCAGCCCTTCTTGGTGTATTTTTGTGATCAGCATGACTGTTAATGTGCCCACTTTGTGAATTTCCATAACCATTACTACTGTTTCCTTGCAAATATGCAGGTATGCTATATTTTCAGTTTGTTTAAATACATCAACCACTGGCCACCAGTGGTGGTATTATAGAAATCTATGACCTCTGCGGAACAACTCTAGCCCCTCCTGAACCATGAATGCAAAATTATTTTAATAATGCTTGGTCACTCTCCCAAAAGAGTTCCCTGTAGCCCACCTGGGCTACTCTTTTTTTTTTTTCTCACTGGCACAGGGATAAAGCCTGGTCAGGTCAAACCTGGTTGTCAGATAGCGACAAGGTGTTTTCTCCTCCATTAATTTCCTCCCTGCACCCCTGGTGAGAATGTGGGCCTGTAATGACTGTACACAGTAGACACCACCCACAGCGACATGTTTACAGCGACAACAGTGCCATGTTGCTGTAGTGTCGGAGCTGAACCCTGGCACTGTTTTCTGGGGGTCTTGCACCCTCTCCCCTGATCAGCTCTGATTCGGAGTTGATTATTTTAATTGGGGGGTGTTGGTGTACAGCCTCCCACTTGTGAGATTTGGGGGGGCTTTGCCCCTGAAGAAAGTATGGGAGACAGTGACCACCTTTATGCCAACCGCAAATTCGGTCGACATAAAGGTTTCGCTGTAACGTTGGTCGACAAAATGTTTGTCGCATTGCCATCATAGATCTGCTGTACACAGCCGCAGTGTTCCCCGTGTGGCAGGAGGAGGCTATCTGGCACAGCTACAGGGGTTGCTGTCATGGCAGAATTAGCCACCAACCCTCCCTGTTCAAGATGCACTGCCACATGGCAACTGTCTCGTTCATGGCCTTGAAACACAACTTACTGGGCTGGTTCTGAACCTGGGTCATCGGCACGGCAGCTGGGCTTCTACTTTACTGGCCACTAGGCCATCTGGAGGGGGTCATAAGTGGTTTTGCTGTGCCCACCCCAACAACACTTTTTCTTCTGTTATTTCCTTCCCTATACCACTATCTCATTCTGTATATCTCTAGCTTCCTATTTTGCCGTAACTATTGGTTAGACCCCACCTGGAGTACTACATTCAGTTTTGGTGCCCTTACCTAAAGAGGGATGTTAGATTGGTGGAAGGGATGCAATGCAGAGCAACAAAGATGATCCAGTGTCTAGGGGAGTTACCATATGAGGTTAGACTAAGGGAGCTGAACATGTACTCTCTGGAGGGATGAGGGGATATGATTGAGACCTTTACGTACATGAGAGGAATAAACAGGACAGGCACCGAGGGACTGTTTAAGGGGAGGGTGGAGAGAGACACTCGGGGTCATGACATGAGATTGAGGGTGGATGGTTTAGAGGGACATGAGGAGGCATTTTTACAGTAAATGTGGTAGCAGAGTGGAACACACAACCAGCAGAGGGTGGCCTATAAAATAGTGGTATGCTTCAAGAGGGTCATGAGAGGGGTAGGGTAGGAGGGCAGCTGCAGAGTAGGATTGCTAGCTGCAAAATTGAGCAGATCGATAGACCCAGTGGCCTTTTCTGCTGGCATTTTAGTATGTTCATATGGTGGATGCCTGGGACAGACTGCCATAGGAAGTGGTGGGAAGAAACAGTGGTGGTCTTTAAGCATGCATAGGATAAGCACATGGGCATTATACGAAGAGGGACACCCAAGACTGAATAGGGTCCAGGAGTACTAACAGACTGGACAATAGGGTAGACTAGATTGGCCTTCTGGTCCTGTTTCTGCCATCAATTCTGTGTTTCTAGAGTATGTGCATGTAGAGGACTGGGACCCTTTACAACAGTAGTGCATATTCTAATCCTCCTTACAAGAAAATGCAAATGCAATACCTGTATCTCTCGGCAGCGATCAACTTTTGAAGTATGGAACAACTAGATATTGAAAGTCTTACCCAAGGAAAGGCTTACATATGAGATAAAAGGATGGGCCAAGAAATTGGCAAGGTAGTGGTGTCCCTATATATATTCCCTGCCACCCAGAAGGCCATGCATATACAGTATGTATGATGTACTGTACAAGCTATATTTATGCTAAAGAAATACACCAGACACAGCAAGACAAAATTAAATAATTTTTAATATGCAGGCATGACAAACAGTATGATGAATGCTATCGTTGTTTGCTTGTACATTTCCTGATGAACCATTTGGTTTTTCTAATGTCCAAACACTGAGGGTCTGTCTTTATAATGACAGTATCACTTCTGTGTCATAGCACTTCACGGACCTGTGGTGGAGGCCCACTGCTAATGCAGGTTCCAAGAAGCTATGAAACGTAGGGACTGCAGTTTTGTAGCTTGTGCATGCCACAACATACACATACATTAGCATGCTGCAGTGGCCAGGAGGGCTGAGGAGAAAAACAGAAATGGCTGTCAGGCAGGCTTGACAAAGTCCCGCTTGGTCTCCCTTGGCCCAAACCACCACTTAGTCCCAGGGGTACATCTAGATTGTGCTTGGGGGGTCTCCTAGGGAGACATCCAGGGGGAATTTAAGTCCCCAGGGCTGGGGGAGGTGGCAGATGGTTTTGGGAAGCAGGAACTGTGCTGAGCAGTCACCTGCCTAAGCCAAGGATTAAAAGCCTTATGACAAAAAAACAAGAATATAAAATATTTTCTTCATGGTAACATATACACAATGGGAAATGGTCCCTAAAACAGAAAATCAGTGCACTCAAATATATCTACATATCTATCTCTCTCGCTCTTATATACACACACACTATATGTGTGTGTGTATGTATATATATATATACACACACACACACACACACACACACACACACACTTTCTATAATTAAAATTAACTATGGCAGGATAAGCCTACTAACAACAAATAAGCCTGGTATATAGGAGGCTTAAATTAAAGTCTCTAAATAAGACCAATGGAATGTAAGACAATTTTTGTGCAACAGGCTTAAATTTTTTAAGTCCGACTTGTTTCTGTAAGACCAAAAACATGTCTTAAACTTGGACTTAACCCTTTTGTGCAACCGGCCGCTGGTTTTGAGATCTTGTTTTTACCTGTGCATCAAACAGTACAGGTGAGAACCAGTCAGCTTTACGACCTCCCGCCTAGACTACTGCAATGCCCTATACCTTGGGCTACCGGGGGGTGGACCTCCGTCACCTGCAGCTGGTGCAGAATGCAGCAGCCAGGTTGTTGACTGGCTTACGGAGGTCTTGCCATGCCACACCTGTGCTCCACGACCTGCATTGGCTGCCGGTTCACAGGAGGATCACCTTCGAGGTCGGATTACTGACCTACAATGCCCTACATGGACTGGGACTGCGGTACTCGTAAGATCTCCCTTGCCCCTACTGCTCCCTCTGCCTTCTCCGCTGCACTGACAAGGGATTGCTAGAGATTCCAAGGGTCCGCTTGAAAACTTCTGGAGCTAGATCTTTTGCTTTTGCAGCCCTGACCCTGTGGAATTCTCTACCTCGTTGGATTAGAGAGTGCCTGACCGCTGAGGCTTTTAAATCTGCCTTAAAGATGTATTTATTTAATTTGGCATTTCCAGATGCTTGAAATTCCTGTTGCCTTTTATTAATTTGTTTTATGATTATGGTTTTTGTTTAATATAGGTTTTACTGTTTAATTCATATGTACAAGCAAGCAAGCAAACTTTATTTATATTAGGCGCCCTTCCAAAGCTCAGGGTGCCTTTACAAAAATACAGCATAAAATCCATAATTGACAAATTAAAATAATAACATAATTGGCTTGGTGGCGTTGAGGGTTGAGGCACTGGATGCCACACCTTGCACTACGCCAGTGACCCGGGTTCGGGAACGAGCTCAGGTCGTCGGGGGTCGGCAGGGGAAGACTAGGATTGAGCATTGGGAGACAGCTGTCCTAGTCCTGGGGTGGGCTGGAAAACCTACATGTGCTGCGGCGGCTCCTGGGGACGCCCAGAGGAACTGCACGTGACAGTGTGACTGTAAGGGGTAGCGCAGTGGGCACCAGCATGAACGTATGCAGACGTCACTACATGTCCGCACTCCCAATGGGGAGAAAAAAGTGGAAAAATGGCTAGGCGTGACCGAGCTGCTTGATGGCCGTGCCCTGCCTAGCCAGGAGGACTCGCATGGAATCACACTGGGGGGGGCCAGGGCTGATCTGGCTGGACAGGGTATGGGGAGGCCCTACAGTGGACCGGCAACGGCCGTGCAAGATCCCCCATCATGTGAGAGAGCCTGGTGCTCTACCGGCGGGCAGGGCTGGCGGCTGGATGCCCCCACCGGTAGTCGCCGCAGCAGGCGAATAAATACGAATAATAAAAAAAAAATTATTATAACATAATCAATTAAAATCAGCTTTAGTTTCAAAGTACGGTAACACAGCAGCATAATCAAATTTCCACTAACCCATCAAATGCCCGTGCAAATAGATGGGCCTTCAAGGAATTTTTTTAGCTGTACAACGTTATGATCTGTCCTGGAATAGCGTTTAAGAAATAAAGTTTGCTTTGCTTTCAGGAATTAGTCTGCCCATTTTATATGAGTCTAATGAACACACTGAACTGTGCACTACACAAGCGCTGGAAAGGCGTGCTGCTGTAAACAAGGGCAAATGATGCATCCAAACACAGTAAAAACAGTGCTCACCACAGCACGGAATTATCAAAACTCCAACATTTATTTATTTGTACTCCAAGCAGGTAGTAACCCCGGTGCTTGAGATGCACTGCCTCTTTATCAATGAAGCCCTGATGATGGGCAGTCGATCATGCAAATGCCTGAGTTACTCGCTTAGAATATTGAGTTCTGATAGTTCCGTGCTGTAGCGAATGCTATTTTTACTGTGTTTGGATGTAGAAGAAGCGTCCGTTCGCCATTTGAGCAATATTTGGCACTTACCTTCTAAGAATGGGTAAGCCTTAATATAGTGAGGGATAAGTACCAGAAGTTGCTGAGGGACAGGGCAGAGAGGGCTGTTTACAGATCTAAAACTAAGAATGTGGAGCAAGGTGACAGGGCTAGAAGACTGATGGCCCTCAGGTTTCCCAAACAAGAAGCTTCTAGAACCATAGTGGGAGTACATAATGCAACAGAGGGCGCCCTAGTCTCCAACATAGAAACATAGAATTTGATGGCAGATAAGGACCTATTGGCCCACCTAGTCTGCCCATTTTCCTCACTTACAGGTGCACCGCAGACCCTAAAACCCCTAAATATAGCTGGAATTGCTCTAGGATTCCAGAAAATTTACAACGAATTATACACAGTGGACAATCCACCAGACTTACAGTAGATACCAAAATAGAGACATTCTTGAGTGACATTAGGCTACCTCATATCATACAGGAGCAACAGGCCCTTCTGGGAGCACCTGTCTCAATGAATGACGTCGGCACTGCAATTAAAGAACTGACCTTAGACAAAGCACTGAGCCTGGATGGGTTTACCCACAACTTTTACAAAGCATATAACCAAACACTCAGTCCCTATCTCTCCTTTTTTTTATAGACTTTCTTTATGCTCCCCATGGTCAGGGCATCTCTCGGAGGTGATCTCTCAGCCTGACGCCTCTACTCCCCTGCCTGAAGCCTCCTCTCCTCCACCACCCCTCAACTGGACTTTCCAGTCCCTTGGATCAATCCCCACAGGGGAGGGATTGCCTTCTCCTACCTGGTGGCCTTTCTGAGATTAGAGGGTCCATCTGGTGAGGGGCTCAGTCAGCCATCGGGGAGGTGGCCCAGCGCTGGGGATGTGGGCGCAGTCCACTGGATCCTTAATCGCCTCCCAAGACCAAGGGGGGGTTCTCTTGTTGATTACCCCCGAGCTCGGGCATGCAATGATGTCAGCGTCACCCACATGCCAACATCTGCCACAGCTCTGCCCCCCACAACTGCTGGCACTGCAAGTTCAGTGCACTGCCCCCTACTGCCGTCAGGGGCCATCCAGGAGTGGCGCTTACTCCTGGATCCCTCCCCGGGAAGGGAGAATAGCTCTCTGGATGCTCAATCCCTTCCCTCCCCTGCTGACCCCCGACAATCTGAGTTCATTCCTGGACCCGGATCGCTGACGTGGTGCGAGGTGTGGCGTCCAGCACCTCGACCCTCAGCATCACCGGGCCAGCTCTCAGTCCCCATCTCACTGCAATATTTTCACACATTCTTGAAAAGGGCCTTAAGGAAATCTCCTTTACAGAGGTCATGATCAGGGCCCCGATTTTTCTGCGGCACATCGGAGCAAAGTTCTGCGGCAGGGTTCTCATTTGCCGCAGAACTTCTGAGGCACTCAACACCAATTTCAGCGGCAATTCTGCGGCACATTTTTACCCTTAATTTTTTGCCTTTTTTTGTTTTTTTTTGCCATATCTGACACAATGCACGCTCGTAACACAGTCATTTTATGGGTGTTTGTCACCAAATTTTCAACATAGCCAGTTTAAGACCTCTGCTCATGAACAGTGTCCTGTGATTTTCTTAATTTGTCCCGTACATTGATTTACACTGACTCGCCATTCTGTGCTACAAGGGTGGAAACACATTTTGGGTGAGATGTGAAAAATGACAGCTGTACTACTCATAAGACAGTGTGGTGAAATAGCAATGTTGAAACTCTGGAGTGAAATATTGAAATTTCATGAACTTCTGAACCTGCGTGGGAACTATAGCATGCCGCTCGTTAAACAGTCATTTTTGGAATTTTGGCACAAATTTTCAACATGGGGTTTTGGGCCCCTTCTCATGACTGATGTCACTGTCATGGCGGTATTTGGTCCCGGCGGGTGATTTCAGTCACTGCGCGAAATCACCCTTCAACCCGATAACGCCATGACAGTGACATCACTCATGAGAAGGGTCCCAAAACCCATGTTGAAAATTGGCAAAATTCCAAAAATGCTTGAGATATGCAATAAAGTTGAACCCTCCTATCTGCCCATTATACAGCTTACCGGCATTTCCTCAGTTTGCGGTCGCCTTTGAAGAGTGCAGGCGTGTTCCCGATCCACTGAAGATCGTCGCGCGCCGGAGTCCGGGAAGTATAGGAGTGGGGGTGTGGGGAGGCTGGGTGCGCAGTGGGTGGGTGCGGGATGTGGGAGGGGCTCGGGAGACACGCCGTGGGACAGTTTTTGTTTACAGGAAAAAAAAAAGACGTCGTGGGACCGCTTGCCGCTGGGGTGGGCTCCCAGCGTGGCTGCTGACTTTGGGGCGTTCAGCCGGCGAGGATTGGGCACCCCGTCGGAAAAAAAAACTATTAGCACGTTTGCCACGCTGGGGTGGGCTCCCAGCGTGGCACAAGGACTGTGGGGCGTTCAGCCGATGGGATTGGCACCCCATCGGCAAAATCATTGATTGCCACGCTGGGGTGGGCTTCCAGCGTGGCATGCTGTGTTGGAGGGGACAGTGAAGCCGACGGGGAGTTGGGCACCCGTCGGCAAATGAAGTGGACGTTTGTTCCGCGGGCGGCCGCGAATTCCACGGGTGATGGCAAATTCCTCGGATATTTCCGCAGTTTGCTGCATCCGCGGAATCGCGGAAAACTCGGGGCCCTGGTCATGATTAGACTTTTGCCTAAACCTGACAAGGACCCACATCAAGCAGGGAGTTATCGCTTGATATCCATCATCAACAACCTAAATGTCAAAATTCATTTGAAGGTCATAGCGGACAGACTTGGCCAGGTTTAGGATAGTCTTATAAACAATGAGCAAATAGGTTGTATAAAGGGGAGAAACTTTGTTGACCACCTAAGGAGGTTGCTGTTTCAGTGTCTGAGGAATCTGGGCTCCCCATGGCACTGGTCTCCCTCGATGCAGAAAAAGCATTTGATAACATCTTGTGGCCATACCTATTTAATGTGCTCAGGAGGTTTGGGATCTCTGAATCATTCATCACATGGATCCAGGTGCCTTACGCCAAATCTATGGCCAAGATATTTTGTAACAGTGTCTTTTCCCAAAGTTTTGAACTACAGTAAGGAGCCAGGCAGGAAAGTCCTCTGCCCCCCCTCACTATTTAATCGCCTTTTAGAACCCCTGGCCTATAACATAAGAGAAGAGCAAGAGGTGGTGGGTATTCCCTTGGGGGGCTAGCTGCAGGTTTTCTTTATATGCAGATGATATTCTGCTCCATATCAGGGAGCTGAGGACATCCTTGCCTGCAGTATTTAACATCATAGCCGACTTTGGTACTATCCCAGCCTACGTGCTAAATGTAACAAAAATGGTGGTTATGCCCCTGAACACTAATGTGGCCAAATCAGATATCATGGACTTGGGCCTGCAATGGTCCCAGCACAAGCTTAAGTACCTAGGAATTGCCAAAGAAACATCTTCAACTACAGACCAGTCAGTCTTACCTTAGTAGTGGGCAAGATTATGGAGACACTCCTTAAGGAAAGGATAGTGCAACACCTGGAATCCATAGGAGCACAGGATCCAAGACAGCATGGGTTTACAAAAGGAAGGTCCTGTCAAACTAATCTCATAGACTTCTTTGACTGGGTAACCAGAGTGGTGGACCAAGGGGGAGCAGTTGATGTTGCCTACCTTGACTTCAGCAAAGCTTTCGATACTGTTCCACATAGAAGATTGATTAATAAGTTGAGTAGGCTAGGGGTGGGTGAGACGTTGGTCAACTGGGTGGTAAACTGGTTGACGGGCAGAAAACAGAGAGTGGTGGTGAATGGTATGCAGTCAGAAGAGATGCAAGTCACAAATGGGGTACCTCAGGGATCAGTCCTAGGGCCAGTCCCCTTCACTATCTTCATCAGTGTCATTACAGATGGACTGGAGGGTAAGGTTTGTCTGTTTGCAGATGACACCAAGATCTGCAACAGAGTAGATGATCCAGATGGGGTGGGCAGAATGAGAAGAGACCTGGATAAACTAGCAAAATGGTTAGAAGAGTGGCAACTGGGGTTTAACTCAAAGAAGTGCAAGGTCATGCACATAGGGAAGAGAAACCCTGAGGCCACCTATAGGCCAGGAGGGGAGTTAATGGCAGTCGCAAGGGAAAAAAGAGATTTGGGTGTCATCATCACTTATGACCTGAAATCATCCAAGCAGACCTCTAAAGCAGTAGGTAAGGCTAGAGGGATGTTGGGGTGTATTAGTAGGGGTATCACAAGTCGGAAGAGGGAAGTAACAATCCCTGTTTACAAGATACTGGTTAGGCCCCATCTGGAGTACTGCATGCAGTACTGGAGGCCACACCTTCACAAGGACAGTAACCAAACTGAGGCAGTCAAGAGAAGGGCAACCAAAATGGTGCAGGGACTGCATCAGAAGACATATGAGGACAGATGAATGGAGCTCAATATGTATACCCTAGAGCAAAGGAGGGAGAGAGGTGATATGATCGAAACATTCAAACACCTTAAGGGCATTAACAAGGTGAAAGAGTCTAACATGTTTCAATATAAGAAAAATAGCAGGACAAGAGGACACAGCATGAGATTAGAGGGATGCCGATTAAGTAGTAATGTGCAGAAGTTCTTTTTCACAGAAAGGGTGGTGGATGCATGGAACGGCCTACTTCAGGAAGTGGTGGATATGAATACAGTGCAGGGTTTCAAACAGGCATGGGATAGGCATAAGGGAGCAATACAGATGAGTATGAATAGATAGGCTATTGATAGAGCAAAGGCCTATTGCACATTCATAAGGTAGAAAAAGAAATGGGCAGACTGGATGGGCCTTGCGGTCCTTTTCTGCCATCAACTTCTATGTTTCTGTGTTCATTGAAAAAGTGTAACCTTGATAATCCATTGAAAATTGTTAGGCTGGACCTTGAAAGATGGACAGCACTGCCTCTATCGCTTGCTGGACTGATCAGCGTCATCAAGAGGAATACCCTCCCCAGGTTAGTATACCCATCTTGATGACCAAGTTGGTCCTACCCACGTCCTGGTTCAAAAAAGCTCACAGGATGGTGTCAACTTTTATATGGGCAGGGAAATATGCCAGACTGGCATATGCCAAGCTGTGATGCATTAAAATTCTGGGGAGGCCTGAAGTTGCTTAACTGTTTCCCCACAACTACGCAGCAGCTCACTCAACTAAATATTTGCAGTGGTTTAAACCTGAATCCCAAGACATGAGCTATAAAGCCTAATGGCTAGACATAGAGAGGGATCTATGTAAAGCCAGCAGTCTTGATCCATGTACCATCCCACACTGCACATGGCAAAAACTCCCAAGGGAACTTAGAGCTACGCTCATTAGAGCAGCCATTAAGGTACACAAGCAGCTCACCAGAGCACTGAATGTGTTACTTGAAAGGGATGGTGGTCAACCAATCATCTCAAACCCTAACGTCACCACTGGTGGCAAACATTTAAATGCTGACCCCTGGAACACATGGAATCTTAAAATGGTAGAGCATATCACGTTCAGGGGATAATCCTGTTCCCACAGATCCATCTTAACCCACCCTGAATCTATGGGTAGATCAGCTTTCGAGTACTTGCAATTGGTTCATTCCATCACACACAATATTGGGTCTGGCCCTTGTAACAGAGATCATAACAAAAAAGGGACACTTAAGGCCCTTGCCTGTGGCCCCAATGTCACTTCTAAGTTTTATGCCACAATTTCTGCCAAGTGCTACCCCACTGGAGCTGAAATAGGCCACTACTGGATCCAAAGATTTCTCAGTGTTAGGGCACGATGGAAACAGTCAGCAATATCGGGAAACATTTATAAATCTGTAAAGGTAGAGAACTTACACCTAATGCAGTTTAAAATATTGCACAATCTATATAACAAACCTTGCAAACTCAAAAAACTGGGGAAGCTATAGGGTGATACATGTACTAAGTGTGAGGAAGAAACACAGACCCTGCTACATATACTGTGGGACTACTCCAAAGCAAAACCTCTATGGAACCAATTAAGTGTGAAGATGAACCCCATGTCGAGCCTGGAGAATGCCTTCACCTCAGGGATCTGCATAGTAAGTAACTATAGCAAACACCTGCCATTATCTCAAAAATATCACATTGTCACCATTACTGGTATTGCCCAAAAAATATTATCAAGCAGTGGCTTAATGATGGCATATCCACTTATTCTGTGTGGTACTATCATAGTAGCAAAACAGTGGAACAACATTTGGTAAGAAGTGTGTGCACAGTTAGAACAACCATTTGTCAATGCCGAATGTTTTCATGCTGGCATTAGCAGTGGAAGTGCAGGAGTTAGACAGATGCAGTGTAGGAATGGCAGTGATGTATTGAACTGACACCAACTCCACCCCCCACCTTGCAGAGATGGACAGGCATTGGGGTGTGCCTTTGGGTCGTCACCCATAACGGTCATGACATTTCACCTCGCCTTACCCTGTAGACAGTGACAAGTAGCAAGGTGTGTCTTGGGGTGTTTGGGCTTTACACTCACCTAATTCCATAAGGAAATACACTGAAATTGGTGCAGTATAGGAGAATGGTGTGAACTCTGGGGCCAAAGAGTCCAAGGTGCACCTCAATGCTTATCACTGGATGCAGAGAGGGTGGGGAAGGGGGGTGGAATGGCATGAACATTACTGTTGACAATCCCAAGTTACACCACTGATGCCTGTCAGTCCCTACAGAGTACGGCGGACGTCTGTCAGACCCTACAGGGTAGAGCGTTATGGTCAGAAACCCTAAGATCCTGGGCATGTCTAGGTATTTTTACTCTAAGTTTTCAACATGGGCTTTTTGTGACCCCACCGCATGAACAGTGACACTTTCAGTTTGTTAGCCAAAAGGTGATTTTGCACAGTGACTACGCCACTAAGGCCACAAGTGCGAAAACACGTTTCCAACACGATGTGAAAAAATGACAGCTGTACTGTTCATGAGGAGATGTAAAAAAATGGTAATGATGAAAATCTGGAGCAAAAATGTGAAAAAACTGGTGAAGTCATGAGGCGTGCAAAGAAACACTGCGCAACATCAATCGAATGTAATTATTTGGGGTTGTTTCACCAGATTTTAAATATAGGCATTTTGGGATCTCCACTTATGAACAGTGTTACTACGATTTTCTTAATCTGTCCCAAACACCGATTTCCCACAGCGACCGCGCTATTCTGCGCCGGAAGTGCAGAAACACATTTCGGCCAGGATGTGAAAAATGACAGCTGTACTGTTTATAAGGAGGTGTGAAAAAATGCCAATGTTGAAAATCTGGAATGAAAATATTACAAATTCACGAATTTGCGAGCGTCCGTGGAAACTGCCAACGCACTCTCGTAACACAGTCATTTTGGGGAATTTTTTCACCAAATTTGCAACATCGGCTTTTTGAAAGCCCACCTCTTGAACAATGACACTGTCGTTTGGTTAATCAGTCCTGAAAGGTGATTCTGCGCAGTGACCGCAAAATCACCTTTAGGGACCGACTAACCAAATGACAGTGACTGAATTCATGATATGGGGTCCCAAGAAACCCATGTTGAAAAATTGGCTTTGAAGAGTGCAAACATGTTCCCACTCCACCGAAGATCATCATGCCGGCCTCCAGAGGTAAGTATGGGGTGTGGGGGTGTGGGGAGGTGGGGTTCGCAGAGGGTGGGCATGGGTTGCCGGAGGGAGGCAAGAGAGTCAACGAGGGACCGTTTTCTTTTGTTACAGTTTTTGTTTTATTTTACATGGATGATGTTGGACTTTTGCCACTCTGAGGTGGGCTCCCAGCATGGCACCTGGAAGTTTTGGGGGACAATGGAGCCAATGGGGGATTGGGCACCCTCACTGGCCATACAGTGTGAGGGGGATACAAGAGGATGCTGAACTTCTGCCATGCTGGGGTAAGCTCCTAGTGTGGCACCTGGAAGTTTGTTTTTTTTGGGGAGGGGGGCACTGGAGCTGACGGGGATTGGGCACCGCCATCAGACATACAGTGTGCTTGGGGGGGGAGTGTGCATGAGTCGAGGGGGATTGGGGACCCTCTCGGCACACAACAAAGGAGGGGGGGTCGTACACATACAACCACTGCTACAATCAGCGGTGGTGAGGTGGAGGCAATTTCCATACTGCTGATGGCAGAACAGCAAGCAAATTACCTACATGTTACCACTGCTGATTGTAGCAGTCATTTGCTTTCAACTGTACACCACTGCAATCTGAACGGCTGTCATAGACAGCTGGGACATTCATTGGTGTGGTGCGGCTGTGCCTGCAAAAATGCTGAGGGCATTGGAAGCGGATGTGCCACACCTATGAAAACTTGTATGGTGGCACTACGGTTCTTGCACATGCATACAAGCAAACATAATAAATACAAAACTTGGATGTAGAAAGAATAAAGTGCAGATCTGCTCGATAAAACACCTAACAAGTGCAATATTCAAAAGTGACAGCAAAACAGGATGAACAAATGACCTAAAGGGCAGTCCTTCAACTGCAGGACCTGGGAGGGGGGTGGTATCAGATCCCATTAATATATCTGCTCATTTTGCAGGCTTCTATGCAGCCCTGTATAGGCAGGAATCTGTTTCTGAAAATGAAGCCAGAGTGGGGTCCTTTCTGAGCAGTATTGTGCTTCCTGCCCTGGAGGCGCGCCGAAGGGTCTTATTAGAGGGGAATATTTCTGCCCAGGAAGTCCTGGAGAAAATTGCACAAATTATATCAGGCAAGTCTCCTGGTCTGGATGGCTTGCCATCAGAATTTTATAAATGTTTTAAGAAGGATTTGATGCCTATCCTGTTAAAATGTTGTCACCATGTATGGTGAGGGGGAGGAGATCCCAATGTCTCGGAAACAGGCACAGAGAGTGGTGCTTCCAAAAGAGGGTGAGGACCCATTGTTTTGTTCCTCCTACTGGTGATATCACTCCTGAATGTGGATATGAAGATCTTTACTGGCATTTTGGCAGACAGACTGCAACGGGTAATAGGGATGGTCATACATCCAGATCAAACTGGCTTTGTGGAAGGTAGATACTTATCTGATACTATACGAAGGTTACTTAACATCCTCACTTCCCAGCAGCATAAATCAGAATTTCAGCTGGCTACCTCCATGGATGCCAAGAAGGCTTTTGATCGGGTTAATTGGCAATTTCTAACACTCACCATGGAGAAAATGCAATTTGTCCCTAAATTCTTAAACATTTACCGAAACCTATACACCCTGCCACAAACCCAAGTTAAGGTAAATGGAGTAAACTCCCAAAACTTTCCCCTAACTAGAGGTGCAAGGCAGAGTTGCCCCTTATCCCCTGTTCTTTTCGCAGTCTGCTTGGAACCTCTAGCAGTGGCAGTGCACCAAGATCCATGAGTGATCGGCATGACGGCCGGTGGGAGGGAACAAAAAATTGCTCTTTACACAGACAACTCCCTGTTTTTTGGGGGTAATCCACAGGGATATGTCCCTCACCTCCTATCTACTCTGGGGAAGTTTGGAGAGTTGTCCGATTATAAACTAAACTATGACAAGTCTGAAGCTCTCAAATTAAGTGGTACACCCCAATGGAGTTTCAAGTGGAATTTCCCTTTTCCTGGGCCAAAATAATCTGATTCATTACCTGGGCATGCAGGTCCAGCTGGATGTCTCTAAATTGTTTGAGATCAATTGTAATAGACTATGGGGTATAGCACAACAGGACTTAGCCAGATGGTCTATGCTACCTTTAACAGTGGCTGGAAAAATAGATTTGATCAAAATTAATTTACTACCCCGCTTCCTCTTCCTGTTTGCTAACCTCCCAATATCGATTCCTCCGACATTTTGGTGAGAAATTACAGCTGGATTATCCAGGTTCATATGGGGGGCCGCCGTCCTTGAATTTCTAAACAGATACTATCACTTCCACAGGATAGAGGGGGCTTGGGATTGCTTGATTTTTACTCGTACTATCTGGCCTGCCAACTTCATGTAGTTCAGACCTGGCTCTCAGGGCGCAGTTCCTCTGCTGGTTGGATATAAAGGAACCGGATGCCATGGAGGTGTCTCTGTGTTCCTTGGCATACTCACTGCCTGCATCACCAGTATCCTTGTTGTCTGGCAATCCATGGACACAACACACCCTGCGAGTCCTGAAAAGGCGCAGGCGGTGAATGAACTCAGAGAAGACCCTGGGCCCCCTCTCTCTTTTTCACCAGCATACGGGCTTCTTTCCCCTACATCTAGGTGGCACATACGCCAGATGGGAACTAAAGGGGTTGATACGATTCTTGCAATTGGTGGCACAAGGCACTTGTCTCACCTTTGCCCAACTTAAAGAGACATTTGGCTTGCAAGACTTGGATTTTTATAGATACTTGCAGATTCAGTAACACTCCAGCTAATGTAAAGGAACTCACTCGCCAATTGAACCCCTGGGAAAATTTTTTCCAGTCGGTGCAGCAGTCAAAAGACAAAGTGAAGTGGACTTCCCAACTATATAAATCCATAGGCCCTGGGGAAACACATCCCCTCAAAACAGTAAAGCTAGTCTGGGAAAGAGAGATGCTAGAGAATATACTAGATGAGCTGTGGCTTAAAATGCTAAAATGAGTGGAGAGTGACTTCATCTCCCACATGGAAGGAATTCTTTTGGAGAATTCTAATCCGTTATTTCTTGGTCCCCATGGTGACTAAACATCATGATAATGCCAACACAGATTTATGCTGGAGAATGTGTGGTTCAGTGTGCACACATTGGCATATTTTTTGGGGATGCCCAAACATTGCCCAATATTGGCAAGATGTACAGGGGGCAGTGCAAGAAGTGTTGTCAGAACAAATCCAGACACTTTCACAGATTGGGTCTTGGGCATTCCGACCATTGTGACTTTCCCTCCATCCAAATGGAAGTTGGCCCTGGCCCTTATAGCAGCAGCTTTAAAATGTTTAACAGTACACTGGTTGCACTGTGAGCCTCCAGAAATAGAACAATGGGTGTCCAGAGTTAACAACATCATGGACACGGAATCCATCACGGCCAGATTGCATTTGAGAGAAGAAAAGTTTAGAATAGTCTGGTCTCCTGGATTGCCTGGGAGGCGGCCTGCCCCAAAGCCTCTGCAGACCCATAAAAATAAAGCAGACCAGGAAAAAAGTTTCCCCTTGATTGATTAATTAATCAATAAAGTCTGGAATTAACTGGATGAGATAAAACATTTGCATATACTTGATTGTATGTGCACTTTTCTCTCCCTCCCTTTTCCTCTCATTTGACTTTCTGCTGGCTCATCTTGCTTTTCTCCCCTTCCCCTTTCCCTCCCTCCTTTATCTATACTCTACATTTTAAGTAGCTCATTCCTGATGTACTCTCACATGATATGGTGTTTATGTGTACTCTCCCTTGCTGTGATTTTGTTTCTTCTTTTTTACATTCTCTGAGAACAGTATGGAATTGTAGTAATGCCTTATATTGTTCAATTGTAGATATGATCTATGTAGATTTTTATGTCATTTTGTATGAAGTATTAACAGACCTCATATTCTTCACTCTGTTAAACAAAAAACCAAATGTCACTACAAGTGACTGTATGTTGTTGTTAATTGAAGGTGGTTGAATAAACTTGAGCTACAAAACCAAAAAAAACAAGAACAAATTTTGACAACAGCCAACTGACCTGTAGCTGAGTTAATGCCTGACCTCATAATGGAGAGAGAGAAAATTTAGCACTGTGGTAGTGCAACCAAGGCTGGAGTGGGGACTCAAGCCAGCTGCATTACTAGGATTTATTAAGCCTTGGCCAGTGAGATGTCGGGAGAAGGGGTAACAGGAACAGATAGGAAGGGGTAGAAGTTTCAACTGGTGCCTGACGGACCCAGGGGATGGAGAGAGGTTAAGGGGGGAGCAGTTTATTCCAGTGTGAGGGAAGTCGATAGGAGAAGGCAGATTATCCAGCAGAAGATGTGTCAGTGGCTCAGTAGGTAGCACACTTGCCTCTGAGGCCGGGAGATCAGAGGGCTGTGGGTTCAGTTCCCACAACTGGCACTTGGGTTAATATCCCAGTACTGACACTGTAGTGCAGCATGAGAGGGGTGCTGCACTTCTGAGGTGCCGTCTTTCAGATAAGACGTTAAACCGAGGTCTCATCTGCCTGGATTGGTGGTAGTTCAGGTGGATGTTAAAGATCCCATGGCACTTATCGAAAAGAGTAGGGGAATTTCCCCGGTGTCCTGGCCAAATTTCCCTCATTCACTAGAAATACCACCAACAGCGTAATCTGGTTCAAGGTCAGTTGGCATTCATCTGTATCCCCCTCCCCTGGGTTGTGCCTGAAAATAGGCAGGATTTGTCTAGTGCACTTACCCGGTCAACAAAAACTAAATAAAAAAAAAAAAAAAAGGTGAGGAGAAGGCCTTTTTGATGGGAGTTCACCTGTTTTGTCATGCAGGAAACAGTAACACTGTGTTTCATCCTAGCATGCTCCACTGTAGTTTGTGGAAGGGGAACAGATTTTGTTTTATTCACTGGTGGGCAGGGTTAGGCACCAAACTATTCTGCTGTGCAGCAGGCTGTGTTGGAGTGTGCGTGGCAGTGTGATTCCTGTGATTCCTGCGTGCAGAGCTGACACTGAGGTATGAGAGAAGGAAAGAGTAAGAGAGGTAGGGTTGGGGGTGGAGTCGGGATCACTGGGTCTTGTGATTACCACCTCAGAAGTGTGCGCTGTCAGTCCCCCTCAGTCCAAACTCTCATTCTAATGTGCTGTAGGCTAGAGGAGGTGGAGATGCCTGAAAAGCTGGGTGGCAGCAGTAGCATTGCAGCAGCCCCGAGCAGCCTCATGGGCAGTGTTTGTGCCCCTCACTGTGACCTGAGTGGAAGGGTATGGGGACTGATTGGAAACTCAGCGTTTTTTAATTATGCAGAGAGTCTGAGAGAGATACTTCCTAGTTCCTACAAGCATCAAGTGGTGCCACAGCTACACTATTCTTTGTCCCGTTGCACTGTAATAATTTAGTAGCATGAAAACTCTTTGTTTTACATAAGCGCTTTTTTTTCCGGAAATAAATAAAGGTTAGCTTTCCATTTGTGAAGTTATGCAGGCAGAGAGTTTATTACTACTTACTCTCTGAGCTCATTCATTATCATTCTTGTCATCTAAGTGGGGAAGGGAGTCTAGGCTGAATAACCTAAGGATTTCTTCAGTGTATCACCGAGGTCAGCTGCACATTCAGGAAAGTAGCCCCACTTACTGAACTGGTTCTCGTGCATGCTTCTCCTCCTCTGCAACCAATAGAAAGTTAGCAAAGCATTACAGACATCTACAAAGAGCAGTAGCAGTACACAACACTCAGTCATGGACTGCCATAAAAATTTGTATCCTAGTCCCTAAATACACTACCGATTATTATGCTTAAAGCAGTGCTTCAGAGTTCCTTTTTAAACCCTCACATCAGCACCCCCTGGCTCTTTTAACAGGTACCTTGTTAAGACAATGGTATGTATTTTTTTTCAGTCTTGACTTTTTAGAAATGTTAATTGATGGCTAGAGTCAGAATAAAATGAAGCAGCCCTTTGGTCTTACAAGTTGATTTCTCCAACAGACACACTCCAGTGAAAATTAGAGTCTTCCTGTTTGTAAGGGGGGCAAATTGACTGCAATCCTTTGATCTGTAAACTGGTAGTCTATGTTTTGAATCCACATCCAACATTTATATCTGTCATTCTGCTCAGCTGTTTCCACTTTGACCTGAGGAAGAGGGTTTCATCTCTTGAAAGCTAGTCTTAGAAATAATTTTTAGTCCAATAAAAGGCATCACCTGCAACGTATTTGTTTTTTTTTTCCCTACATATCCTAGTCCCTCAATGCATTACAACCAGCTGCAAAACACTTCCTAATATAGATCCCAGGAACTGGTTTGCTATGCAGACCATCTCTAAAAAAATCTGTCCTCACTCACCAAGAACCTGATTGGTCTGGTGCCCAACCTGGCCTTTTATGGAATAAGTAAAAACTACCCCCAACAACTTGACAGATCCTGTATTCAACACTGCCCGTCGGGAAATACCTATCCTGTACCCAACCTGGCCCATCAGGAAATAAAAAAAATGTGACCCCTCGCTCTAACTACCTGATGGGTCCCTTGCCCAATCTAGCCTGTGCATTAAGCCAAATGGAGAGAATGAGGGTAGCCATCTGGGAACAAGCGACCACCAAACACTGGGGTTCATGATAAACTCAGCTATAGAGTCAAGCCATACAAAAATGAGGGTACTGGACTTCAGGAGGGCTGACTTTGGCAAGATGGGAGAGTGCCTTAGAAAAGTGCTAGCAAACAGACTAGAAGGAGGGGTGCAGCAACAATGGGGAAATATCAAAACTGCCATCACAGAGGCAACAAGCCTTTGTGTGAAACAATTAAACAAGTCAAAATGAAAGAAAAAAACACTATGGTTCTCAAAAGAGGTGGTGGGGAAGGTTAGGGAGGAAAAAGATAGCATTTAGGAAGTATAAGGAAACACAGAAGGAGCAGGACAGAGAACTGTACCAGTTAAGGCAGAAAGAAGCAGGGAGGGAAGTCAGAATAGCAAAGGCCTAAAATGAGGAAAAGAAAGCCAACTCGGTTAAGAAGGGGGATAAAACCTTTTATAGGTACATTAGGGAGCGTAGAAAGACAAAGGGAGGGATAGTGAGACTGAACAGAATGGACGGTGGGTGGGCAGAGAGGGACAGTGAAAAAGCAGGGATACTGAATGAATACTTCTGCTCAGTATTCACAAAAGAGAAGGAGGAGAGGTGCCTAATCCAATTAACAGAAGCACTCTGGATAGGGGGTCGATCCCAGTCCTTTCACAGAATAAAGGGTTCTGAAAGAACTCCTAAAACTGAAGGTGGACAAAGCAATGGGGCCTGATGGAATTCACCCCAGAATTCTAAAAGAATTAAGGGGAGAACTAGTGACACCACTGACTACCCTTTTTAACAAATCATGGGAGGATGGTGTGGTACCTGAGGACTGGAGGAAGGCGGATGTGATTCCCCTTCACAAAAGTGGGAGCAAGACAGAGACAGGAAACTATAGACCTGTCAGTTTGACCTCTGTTGTAGGGAAAGTGATGGAGAAAGAATTGTTGAGTACCTAGAGGCCAATGGGGCAGAGGACACAAGGCAGCATGGGTTCACAGCAGGAAGGTCATGTCAGATGAATCTAATTGATTTCTTTGACTGGGTGACCAAAGTAGTAGACCAGGGAGGGGCTGTGGACATGGCCTACCTAGACTTTAGTAAGACATTTCACACAGTCCCACACAAAAGATTAATAATCAAATTAACCAGCCTGGGAGTGGGTCCCAGGGTGGTAGCCTGGGTAAAACATTGGCTGGACAACAGGACAAAGAAGGTAATTTTAAATGGAGTCCACTCTGAAGAAAGAGAGGTTACTAGTGGGGTACCGTAGGGTTCAGTACTGGGTCCAGTCCTTTTTAATGTCTTTATAAGTGACATTGCAGAGGGATTGGAAGGAAAAGTATGCCTCTTTGCAGATGACACAAAGATCTGCAAGAGGGTTGATACACAAGAGGCATGGAAAGGATGAGAAGGGACTTGGCAAGGTTGGAGGAATGGTCAGAAGTATGGCAGCTTGGATTCAATGCAAAGAAGTGCAAAATAATGCACCTGGGTAACAAAAACCCAGGGGAAAATTACTTAATGAGGGGAGGTAGTAACAACAAAAAAAATGGAAAGGGACCTGGGGGTAATCATATCAGATGACCTTAAGGTTAGCAAGCAATGTGAGAAGGCAGTAGGGAGGACTGGGGGTATACTGGGATGTATAGGGAGAGGCATCACCAGCAGAAAACAGGGTGTTGTTATCCCTCTGTACAGACAGTTGGTGAGACTCCATCTGGAGTACTGCATCCAGTTCTGGAGACCCCATCTCCACAAGAACATAGACAGGATGGAGGCAGTCCAGAGGAGGGCAACTAAAATGGTGCAGGGTCTGCAAGAGAAGCCATATGAGGAGAGACTAAAGGAGCTTAATATGTATACCCTTGAGGAAAGGAGGGAGAAGGGGACATGATAGAAACTTTTAAGTACCTCAGTGGAATCAACAAAGTCCAAGAGGGTAGCATCTTTCAGAAAAAGAGATGTGCAAGAACAAGGGGACACAATTTGAAGATAGAGGGGACGGCTCAGGGGCAATGTGAGGAAGCATTTTTCTGATGAAAGTGGTGGATGCATGGAACAGCCTTCCTGAGGAGGTTGTGGGGTCTAAAACTGTGGGAGAATTCAAGAATGCATGGGACAGACATAAAGGCAATTTTGTGGGGTAGGAAGAAATAGGCTGTTGGTTAACTAGGATCTGCAGCTTATCCTGTAGGTAGGGAAATGGGCAGACTAGGTGGGCCAAGCGGTCCTTATCTGCCATCAAAGTATATGTTTCTATGTAGCAGCAGCCAAAGCAGTGAGTGGAAGGTGGAATAGGTGGGGTAGTTAAACACTGCTATCCCCATGCCTATCCACTCAGGTCACAGTGAGGGGCTTCAAAATGTCATGGGATGATTGGGGCTGCTGCCGTACTGCTGCTGCTGTTAGCCCGTTCAGCCATCTCTACCTCCTCCAGGCTGCAGGGTACTAGTGTGGGCAGCTAGACCAAGGGAGACTGATGGCGTATACTTCCGAGGCTGTAATGCCAAGTGCTTGTGGTTCCGTCTCCAGTGCCCCACTCTACCTCTCTCACTTCTTCCTTCTCTCTGTGCACAGTCTCAGCTCTGCACTCTTCCATACCCGTACATACTATAAGGATCGCACAGCTGTGCATGTTTCAAGCCATCCTGCTGTGCAGCAGAACAGCCCAGTACCCAACCTGGTCCATCAGGGACTAAAAAAATCTGCCCCCTCCCTTTCCCAACTACCTAATAGGTCCAGTGCCCAACACAATCTATTAGAGATTTAAAAATATGTTCCTCCTCCTCACCTAACCACATGATGGGTACATAGTCAAATCCAGACTGTAAGAGAACTAAAAAAAACTTTTCTCCTCCCTTCAACAACTTGAATTCCAAGCCCAGCCCAGCCTGTCAGGAAATGAAACAAATCTGTGCCCCTTCTCCAAACTACCTGTCAGGTTTGATGCCCAACCGAATAAATATATCTGGCCTTCTCCCCTAACTACCCGATGAGTCCAGTGTCCAACCCAGACCACCAGACAATAAAAAAATGGTGATATGGAGGGGGACTTTAAGTGAGTTTGCTGCTGAAGGGATGAAATGAATTGCCCAGCGTTGAGCGGATATGAACCACTGGGTACAGTGTAGGCAGCATTGCTGAAAAGCAGTGTCACTGTGTCAAAGCCCTCCTTATGGGCACTGTATACAAAAACAATCTGTAAAACTGACATTGAATATGGCCCTCATATTGCTATAATTATACAGTGAAGCTAAGCTGGTGAGACAGTAAGGCCTGCTACAAAAATAAAGATGACATAAAAAGGCAAGACCAGTCAAATCCCGTTTTTCTTTTTCCATTCTGCTACTTGACCCCTGGTTGCTACCTGCTTCTTTACTTTAGACATTCCCCCAGTGACCTGTCAGTCCCATCTGCTACTCCCCCAGCCATTGAGGGCAACAGGATCAACGTGGGACATGACCCAAGATTGCCTGTGCTGTCATATAGACAGACTGACACATATATTGTTTTCATTATTTATTACCCCATTCCCAAGGATCCTCCCACCTCCGCTGGTGCTGATGTAGTCTCCAGTAGCCTGGCACACTGCACTGCACACTGGGCATGTGCCACTCCTCGTGGAGGAAATAGCTCCCTGGTCCACAGTGTGGGACCACTGCTTTGCCAGATGCCAAACATCTCCCTTTCCAGGCAGGCTCACACAGTGCTTGACTGCAGTCATCCACCCTGGAATGCTCTGATCCCAGCTTCTGAGTTATAGAACACAGACAATGCCTGCAGAAAGAGACAGTAGGTCCATTCAGTCTGCCCATAATGTCCTATCCTAAGACTCGTTGTCTGTGCAGGGTTATTTTGTTCCTGTTCTCCCCTCCCCATGTTTCCTGCCAGCCACTACCCACTGGGTCACTATTAGAAGAAGAATCAGCATTTATATAGCGCTTTTCATACACAGTGTATCCCAAACCACTTTACAAGCAATGCTAGACTGGCAGTGAAGTGACTGAATGTGTAGTGGTGGCGGCCATATCGCACATCAACACCACACATCAACACCCACACACAGCCTGTATAATTGCATGTACCAGTTTATGGGAAGGGGAATGTTGGCCAGGACACCAGGAATGTCCCCTACTCTTTTGCAAAGAGTGCCCTGGGTTCTTTTACTTCCACCTGGACACCCACCAGGGCAGCACCAGGATTGGGTAGAAGGGACCTTGGTTTAATGTCTCATCCGAAGGATGGCACACCCCAGCAGTACGGCACCCCAAAAACTGCACTTGGATGCCAGTGTTTTAGGTACAAGTTCAATCCCGGTGTGGGACGAGAACCCATGACCTTCTGGTCTAGTGGCGGATGTGCTACCAACTGAGCCACACTGACACCATGTCCCAACCATGTCTGAAGCTGTAGGTGGATTTCACACCCACCGCCTCAGCCGACAGGCAGTTCCATGGCTCAACAACTCTATCGGTAAAAATGTCCTCATGCCCCTCCCGATTCCCCCTCACCCCAAGCTTCCACTCAGGCCGCTGTGTGCTAGATTAGCTATAACTGGTGAACAGTTCCTCAGAGTTTACTTTGTGTTTTCTTTCAGGAACTTGAAGGTCTCTGCTATATTGCCTCTCTCCCTTCTGGCCTTCAGCGAGTGCATGTTTAGTGCCTTAAGCCAGTCCTTATAGGAATTGTCCTGCAGTCCATAAATCATGCTGGTTGCTCTACACTGCGCCGTTTTCAGCCTGTCCCTGTCAGTCCTTAGGAGGACTCCAGAACTGGGTACAATATTCCAGGTGCGGCCTCACCAATGATATATAGCAAGGAAGGTATACCTCTTTTCTTCTATAATAGTTACAGATGAAATAAAAACTTCACTTGAACATTGAAACAAGCCCTGCTTTCTGTCAGTATTGCATTCACATAATATTCATGCTAAAATGCGACCCATGAAAATGGCAAAATTTAAGGGAGCATGAAAATAACCAGCTATACCTTACTTCCTTTACCTCTAGCCTACTTTCTGTCCTTTTCTTGACTGCACCCTTGGGCTGGTCATCCAGTGGTAATTTCTTCTTTCTTCTCCTTCTGTTAATTTTTTCTTTGTCTTCCCTTCCCCTGTATGTGTATTCCCATTGGTCAGGCGAGACATTTTGCATAAATAAATGAGCAAACATGAGTAAGCAATAATACATGGCAGGGTGTGAAATAATCTATATAGCTGCATGCCCCAGGTAAGCAGTGATGCATGAGGCCACCAGCGACTATGTCTAAATGCAAACCTGTATTGCACTGATGCAATGAATGCTTAACAAATAAAGCATGTAAAAAGAGAGCAAAATCGTGTAAGGAAGGAAAACAAGTTTCAAAATTCAGATGTTCTAAGTTCACTTGGCATAATCTGTATCCCTCATCGGGGGGTGAGGGGCTAATTTTCTAGATTTTTTTCCATATAGATGCTTTTCCTCCATGAGCCCTGGCAGGGAGCTGTGGTCCTCCTCACACAGGAACTCACTTCTCCGGTCCCATGTGTCCCCGCTCTTGCTGACCCTGGAAATTCCCCCGCAGATTGCACCCCCCCCCCGTGGCAGGGCTAGGGAGGAGGGCGCCGACTCCCTCCCCACAGACCCAATCCAGACACTGGGGTCAGCCCTCGGGGATGCGAGGCCATCATGAAACCCTGTCAGGTTCCTTTTCATTTTCTCCTGTCCCACCTCTCTGCCAACGTAGTGACGTCAGTACATGTCTCCCTGCCCATATTGCCCTCCAGCTGACACCAGTGGGCAATCAACAAGCAGAAAGACAGGTCTTCCTCCCCCAGAGAGAGGAGAGCAATCCTCTGGGTGCTCAATCCTCTCTCCCCCCTGCCGACCTACGAAGGCCCAGGCTCGTTCCCAAACCTGTGGCACGAGGTGTAGAGACCAGTGCCTCAACCTCCAGCACCACTAGGCTTGTTCTAATTTTCTAGATTTATGTTCTATTCTATAAAAACTGAAGTATTTAATATGATTTTGTGTACATTTATATATACAGGTATGGCATCTGTTATGGTTATGAGTGTTGCTTCGTTGTTCTCATGCTCAAAGAACTCAAGAAGGCACTCTTAAAGGGAACATAAACCCTGTTTTTCCTTTTTTTACATTTTTTAAATATAATTATAAATGTCAGCGTGTGTAAAATCTGTTTAATACATCCAGTGTATTGTTTTGTGTGTTTGTTATGAAATAGTTCTATGTTGTTCTTATGTAGGGTCCTTTGTTATTGCAGACGTTTTTCCTGCCCAAGATTAATTTTTTAATTATTTATGAATTCTAGAATCCAGTGACATCAGTGGAGCAAAGCCTTCAAAGAAGCTTTCCACTCAGGACTTCCACTCAACTGATAACACAGGGCTCTAGAAATGCTAAGTAATTGAAAATTAATATCTAGTTTTAAGAAGGCTGTGTTAACAATAAACCCTAAATGAAAAAATAGGACTATATCAAAACAGACACACAAAACCATAAACTCTAAAAAGATAACAGATGCCGTAACAGAACATATAAACATCTAAATCTATCTCTAGGACTTTAGTAGAAAGGGATTTAATTTTCCTTACTACAAGCTATCTGATTCCGGTCTTTATTACATCCTGTAAAACCAGACTGCTAGGGAGACACTGTAAAGTATCTGCCTGCATTGCCTCTGAGGTCTGTGAGCTCACAGACACACCTCTCATCCTCAGTTTCATATTGCATTTGACATTTAGTTAAAAAAAACAAGGTAACCTCTGTGAACGACCTTGCTGTGGATTGGAATGGAGGGGAGGCGTTATGGGTGTTCGGGTAGAAAGAACACATCTTTGTTACTGTTAATCATTGTTAGGGTTGGCAGAACTTGGTGAAGTTCTGACCCTGATTAAATAAGAACTGGAACGCAGTGGTGTTGGTGGGGGTTCTGAGTATTTCTGATTAGTTCTGATTATTTGAAAAATGTGATAAAATGCATAAAAAGGGTCCAAACGCTGTAATATTCAACAAAGAGGCACAAAGGGAATAATTCAATTCATTATTTGTATGAAAAGTAAATGTAACCCCTAGATGGCGCTATCCCAGGGGCTACTACCCCTGCCTGATTTGCCACTAACAGGTTGAGGGGCCTGGATCCAATGGCGGGTGCCTCCACCCAGAGGTCAGGGTTTGCAATAGTTAAACTTACTTGGTCACAGCCCTCTGGGACACTGCAACCCCCCTTTCTTCCCACTAGTGGCCCACACAATATATCAGAATTACCTTCACAGTATACACTTACCCCAGGGCTGGTTCAGGCACTGGGACCTCCTGTAAAATAAGATACAGTGCAACAATCACAGTACAATACTTTAACATAGACAAATACCTCAGGCAGTATAACTTGCTGAAACAAGCAGCTCAGATTTATTTAGGGAATATAACAAGGACAGGAAATCAGGTTAATTAGCTTATCACTTTCATCTACCTATGGCTCTGTGCACAGGCCTATCCCTATCAGTTACTGTCCTGGGTACCCAAGCCCTAGTGGCTAGTCCAAACCGTGGCAGCTGGTAGGGCCCTTTCACACAGAGAAAAGAAAAATTAGTTTAAACAGTCAGCAGTACAGTGATTCCATTTGGATTCAATGTGGCAATTCAACAGGAGCGACCCTGAATTAGTACTCACGACCTCCAAACAAGATAGGGTCCTTCAATGTCAGCAGGGCTACTCTTGAGCTCCACGAGACTCTCACACATTTATATGGCAAACTGCAACAGGCAAAAGTCCTTTAATGGCAGCAGGATTCACTTGAGCTAACCAAGCCTCCTCACACATTTATATGGTGAACAGTAACAGGCAAAAGTCCTTTAATGGCAGCAGGATTCACTTGGTACACAAGCCTCTCACACATTTATATGGTAAACAGAAAAGTAATTATACCAGGCAGGCTGCTTCTCTATCCCGATCGCAATTACTGCACAATACCTGGGAGAACACATAGCAGATTCAGTTCCTGACAGACCGAGTGCAATTCAGCAATTTCTCCAGTCTCTACAGAGTGAGCCTGGTTTCTACTCTTCAGATATCCTTTGATTCTCTTCACAGGACGGATTCAGTCCTAACAAGCAGTTACACAAGCTGCAGACCGGAACTCTGGGCCTTACACACGCTTCCGACTAAAACTGCACACTGAAAAGCACAGGGCTCCTTCCTTCTTCACTGCCAGAGCTCAACTGAAATTCCAACAGACAAAACCGGGCACTTCCTTTGAGTTCCTCCTAGTTCTTGACTGGATTGGCTGTCACCACAATAGACTGCTCCTGTTGGTCCAAAAAGGCGCCGAAGTCTAAACTACATCTCCCAGAGTCACTGCCCATACAATCCTCTTGTGGCTGGCTCAGATTATGAGTCCAAGTTCTGATTCGTCCAAGGCACCATTTTAGAGCTAGCTTACCCCACACTGATTGGTCCAGTTCAGCAGTTCAAAACCAGAATGGGGAACTAGGCAGACACAGTTCTGACTGCAAAGAAAGCAGGTTAGACAAACTGTAATTTCATTATTACTCTAAATGATTTCTGGCAAACAGTTACATCTTTCAGATAGGTTCCCTTTGCACTCCTAGTGACTGCAAAAATGGAGTGAATTGGCAGCAGCTCGAGTGGTACTCAATCAAAGAAACACATAGTCCCCATACAAACTAATTATGTCTGCAAGCAGACAGCTCTTAAAGAGACAGTACCAGAGGTTCTAAAAACACTCACTGATAAATGGCTTAAACGCCAAACACCATTCAGGCTTGGAGCATTCAAGCAAGCTCCTGGAAGTCTTTTGGGAACCCCCATTTGCAGGGGGGTTACATAAAGTAAAACTTCTAAAGCAATCAGTAACTCCTTGAAGGATGGGCCCCTTTGACGGCATTCCTGCTTGGGCCTTTGAGTGTGCTGGGAGAGAGAAAGAGAGATGGCTAGATAGAAGGAGAGATATAGATGCAAGTCTGTACCTACCACTGTCCAATATCAAGTAGCTAATATATTTTTTATTACTGCCGGTGGAGGAGGGGGTATATTATGGTGGATGTTCCAGTACAGATCAGGCCATAAAAATCAGTGACTAATGAATGATCAAATGAGCAGCAGTAAGAGCCCCCACCCTACCCACGTGATGCAACTACATTGTGTGTCCCGGTGCATTGTGGTACGGTACACTACATGGTCCAACAGGTGGTCATGTTTTCTGTTACTTCTTCTATGTAGCACATCAACATCTTTTAAATAAGAAAGATATCCTCTTATTGGCCACCACTCAGGCAATCACTCCAGTCAAGCACAGTGCAGTCAACAGAATAAAATATGTTCCTACTGTTGTGTGGGCAACTGACAACACGCAGTGATAAATACATCCTTCCTACTTCCAAGAAACAATTGCTGCCGGTGTCAAGTACATTACAAATAGGTATGTAATGTAAAATATAATTGCAGTCCAATTACTATAACTGAGATGTAGTATTATACAACTAGCGTGATGGTTTCCCATGCTAGAAGAAAATCATATCCTGCCTCCTAACATGCCCGATTCATAAGATAAAGAATTTATCTTATGAATTGGGTACGCCACTCCGTTATGTTCAAATTCTGGTACGTCACAATTGCAGATTGTCTGTCTGATGAGCCGGATCTTTTTGTTTTCAACAGCACAACATAAGCATTAAAAAATATTTTAAATTAGCAAATAAGTGATAGGCTGGTATTGCCATGCTGGTGACAACTTGCACCTCAGTACCCATGTGACACTGCTTTACCAACTGTGAATGTTAAAAATGTAAAAAAACAAATTCCTGTCAGCACATACGCTGGCCTCCCACAGCTATCCCGCTATAAAACAAGCATTTGTCAATGCTGAATGTTTGCTTGCTGGCATTGGCAGTGGTAGTGTAGAAGTTACAGAGCTGCATAATAGGAATGGCAGTGAAGTATTGAACTGAAGCCATCCCCACCACCACCCTGCAGAGAGTGACAGGCATTGGGGTGTGCCTTTGGGTCGTCAGGCATAACGGCTATGGCATTTCACCACACCCTACCCTGCAGATACTGACAGGTGTCACGGTGTGCCTTGGGGTCCTTGGCCCTTATGTTGACCCCATTCTATTAGGAAATATGGTGAGATGGGTGCAGTATAGGAGAATGGGGTGAACTTTGAGGCCGAAGAGTCAAGGCACAACTCGATGCCTCTCACTGGCTGCAGGGTGCAGAGTGGGGTGGATGGTATGAGCATTACAGGCGACAATCCCAAGTCACACCCCTGAGGCCTGTCAGTCTCTACAGGGAACACCTCAGACGTTCATTGGTATTTTCGCTCCAAATTTTCAGCATTGTTTTTTTGTGACCCCCACCTTATGAACAGTGGCAATATCAGTTTGCTAGCTGAAAGCTGATTTTGCACAGTGACTACGCCATTTGGTGCCACAGTTGTGAAAACACATTTCGAACAGGATGTGAAAAATGATAGCTGTACTGTTTATGGGGAGGTGTAAAAAAAAATGGCAATATTGAAAATCTGGAGTGAAAATATCAGAAAAACTGGTGAAGTTATGAGTGAGCATAGAAACTGCACAACGCACAATGCACGTAATGTAATTAGTTTGGGGATTTTTTACAGCAGATTGTTAACACAGGCATTTTGGGCCTCCACTCATGAACAGTGTCATGGTGATTTTCTTAATCTGTCCCAAACAGTGATTTCCACAGTGACCATGCATTTCGTCATTGGAAGTGCTAACACACATTTTGGCCATGGTGTGAAAAATGACAGCTGTACTGTTCATAAGGGAATGTGGAAAAATGCCAGTGGTGGAAATCTGGACTGAAAATATTACAAATTCATGAACTTATGAGAGTGCGTGGAAACTGCGCAATGCTCGCTCGTAATAGTCATTTTATGAACTTTTGTTACCAAATTTTTAACATAGCCATTTTAAGACCTCTGCTCATGAATGGTGTCACTGTGATTTTCTTAATCTGTCCCAAACATTGATTTCGCACACCAACTGTGCCATTGTGCGCTACATGTGTGGAAACAGATTTTGGGCGAGATATGAAAAATGACAACTAAAATAGTCTCTGTTCATTTGTGTGCTGTGGAGGAGCTGCCCACCATTGATTTATGTAGAGCAGACACTTGGTAAAAAGGTATGAGGGAATTATTATGAAACTACAGTATTTACAGGATATTTAAAAAAAATCCCCCTTTTAAAACAGCAATTAAAAGCAGGTGAATTCAAGTAGCTGCTGTACTGTTGCTGTCTTTGACATGACAACAATGCCTTCACGTGTGCACGCTGACTTCATTTATATATCCTGCATTATCCTAAGTTATTTAATTTAAGTTATAGCTTAGCAGAAGAAACCAGGAGAAAGGACTGCTGTGTGACTGAACTTCTCTGCTGGGACTAAAGTAGAAGAACTTTTGTACTTGGACCTTTAATTTAGGTTAAAAAAAGTAACATACAAAAAAAAAAGTGTGTGTTTGGGTTAACTGAACTGAATGGGTATCTGAAGAGTTATCTAGGTGTAAATCTCAGGTGACTGAAAGGACTTAACTGCTGTGAGGTTTAAATTACTTGTAGAAAGATCAGGTAAGTAGGGGGAGTGGCTTAGCTAGAAGGAAGCTACATTTAAAGACTGCCTTATTAAGTTTCTGCTAATAGCTTGGCAGAAGACACCAGGAGAAGGGACTGCTGTGTGACTGAACTTCTCTGCTGGGACGATATTGCCCTCCTCTCCACCCAAAGCTAGTTCTATTTTTATAGGCACAGGATTTGACTGACAACAGGAACTTCCTGTTTAGGGGCAGGAAGTGAGTGATCACAGAACCACCAAAGACCCACCATCCTAGAAGGGCAAGAGTAGCTCTTCAGCCCCCTCTAGCTGCTGGAGGTCTGCCTCTGAGCAAGTAAGTGGTCTACTGAGAAATATAGGATATTCTTGTCTCAGAACAGGACAGTCAGGAGCTTAAAGGGCACACAGGCAGAAAGTAAGGAGAGAGATAAAAAAAAAAAAAAACAGAGGAAAGAGTAAGGATTGCAAACAGTTAAGGGGCCAGAAATAAGACATGATTGGAGTGGTGCAGTGCAGTGGCTGTGGAGCAGCAGTCTTCCGGGAGATGTTCTGGAGGATGCGGTGTTGTCCCATGTGCAGTCACCTCTCTGGGCTGAGGGAGGAGGTTGCTCATCTCCAGACTGAGTTGGCCAGGATCTATGGGACCTCCTCTTCCATCCAGGGACCACCAGTGCCACTGCCATTACCTCAGAGGTTGCCAAGAAAGAGGAGCGGTTGGACCACAGTGGGCTCAGGGAGGGTGAGGGTGGTGGAACAGAGGCGCATCCCCTCCAGTTGTACCTCTCCACAATTCCTATGCCATTCTGGCAAAGTGTGGTTCCTCTATGGAGGCACCCACAGTGGAGACCAAGGAGGATGCTGGGAACCTCCACAAGGGAGACCCACAGGAGGGTGGGGGGACCCTGCAGGGGAAGGAAACAACTCCTGGTGGGAGTCCATTATTGGGAAGGTAGAACTGGGGAGGAGGGAGAGGGAGGTGGGTGCCTGCCTGCGCCATGGCTTGGAGGGACAGGGAGCGAATCCTCAGGATTGCGGAGCAGCTGCACAGGGAGGGAGCTGGATGTCATTGTCCACCTAGGGACAAATGACCTGGCTAAGAAAGGGATTAGAGAAGTGCGGAAGAGTTTGTGTGAATTGGGAGGGGCTTCCAGTCAAGTAGCACGCATGGTAACCCTTCTCAGAGGTGCTACCCATCTATGGCATAGAGAGTTAGGTGTTCCGCACTATGGGATTCAATCAGTGGTTGAAAAACTGGTGGAGCTCAGGAGTTTGGCTTCATTGGGGACTGGTGGTCCACCTGGAGTGATGCAAGCTCATACTGGCATGATGGGCTGCATCTGTCCGGGAGGGGAACCAGGATCCTAGGTGATAGGTTTAAATGCTTCATTGGCAAGCTTTTAAACTAGCCAAGGGGGGAGGCAGTGGAAAGGAGCAGGAAAATCCTAGCCCCCCCCAAATAATCACGGTAGTAAGTGCGGCAAACACCAACATAGAGGTGTCGATAGGGAGAAGGGCAGGGGAAATGGAGAAAGTGACAAGGCAAGAAGGACAGGTATAGGGCAAAAGGGAGTAAGGCCATCAGAAATGGAGGTAATGAGTACCAATGCCCGTAGTCTGGGCAACAAGCTCCCTGAGCTGATGGCCTTAATGGAAGAGGGATGCCTGGATATCGTAGCAGTCACAGAAACATGGTACACAGAGAACCATGACTGAGATGTTAACATACCAGGGTACATAACCCACAGGAGAGACAGGCAGGGGAGAAGAGGAGGAGCAGTCTCATGTAAAGGAAGGGATAAAAGCAACTGAACAAAACAGCAAACAGGGAGGAGAGGAGGCACTGTGGGTCACCTTGGAGACTGGAAAGGGCACCACAATCCATACAGGGTTGTGTACAGACCCCCATGTCAGGGGAAAGAATGGACAAGGATATGATAGAAGGCATTCTTAGAATGGCAGAGAAAGGGAGATACTGTTGATGGAGACCTGAATATGCCAGATGTTAACTGGAGCACATTTGTTGCAGCCACATCCAAGAGCAGGGCCATTCTTGATGCCCTACAGGTGGCAGGCATTAGACAGCCTAGTTTTGGAACCCACTCATGAGGGAGCAATCTTAGACCTCATACTCTCAAATGGGGCGTGAGAGGATCTCAGATCTAGAAGTGGGTTGCCATCTGGGAACAAGTGACCATCAAACAGTGTGGTTCATGTTAAACTCAGCTACAGAGTTAAGCCATACAAAAGTGAGGGTACTGGACTTTTGGAGGCTGACTTTAACAAGATGGGAGAGTGCCTCAGAAAGCACTAGCAAACAGGCTAGAAGGAGGTGTGGAGCAACAATGGGAATTATCAAAACTGCCATCACAGAGGCAACAAGCCTTTGTGTGAAGCAAATAAACAAATCAAAACGAAAGAAAAAGCCACTATGGTTCTCAAAAGAGGTGGCTGTGAAAGTCAGGAAGAAAAAGATAGCATTCTGGAAGTATAAGGAAACACAGAAGGAGCAGAACAGAGAGCTGTACCAGTTAAGGCAGAAGGAAGCAGGGAGGGAAGTCAGAATAGCAACGGCCCAAACTGAGGAAAAGATAGCCCACTTAGTTAAGAAGGGGGATAAAACCTTTTATAGGTACATTAGCGAGCATAGAAAGACAAAGGGAGGGATAGTGAGGCTGAATAGAATGAATGGTGGGTGGGCAGAGTGGGACAGTGAAAAAGCAGGAATACTGAACGAATATTTCTGCTCAGTATTCACAAAAGAGGAGGGGGAAGTGCCTAATCCAATTAACAGAAGCACTCTTGATAGGGGGGTCAATCCCAGTCCTTTCACAGAAGAAAGGGTTCTGCAAGAACTCCTAAAACTGAAGGTGGACAAAACAATGGGTCCTGATGGAATTCACCCCAGAATTCTAAAAGAATTAAGGTAGGAACTAGTGAAACCACTGGCTACTCTTTTTAATAAATCATGGAGGATGTGTGGTACCCGAGGACTGGAGGAAGGCAGAATGATTCCTCTTCACAAAAGTGGGACCAAGACAGAGACAGAAAACTACAGACCTGTCAGTCTTACCTCTGTGGTAGGGAGAAGTGATGGAGTCACTTGAAGAGGAAAGAATAGTTGAGTACCTAGAGGCCAGTGGAGCACAGGACCCAAGGCAGCATGGGTTCACACGGGAAGGTCATGTCAGACAGATCTAATAGATTTCTTTGACTGGGTGACCAAAGTAGTAGACCAGGAGGGCTGTGGACATGCCTACCAGACTTTAGCAAGGCATTTGACACAGTCCACACAAAGATTAATAGTCAAATTAGCCAGCCTGGGAGTGGGACCAGGGTGGTAGCCTGGTAAAACATCAGATGAACAACAGGACACAGAAGGTAATTGTAAATGGAGTCCACTCTGAAGAAAGGGGGTTACTAGTGGGTACCGCAGGGTTCAGTATTGGGTCCAGTCCTTTTAATGTCTTCATCAGTGACATTGCAGAGGGACTGGAAGGAAAGTATGCCTTTTGCAGATGACACAAAGATCTGCAACAGGGTTGATACACAGGAGGCGTGGAAAGGATGAAAAGGGACTTGGCAAGGTTGGAGGAATGGTCGAAGTATGGCAGCTTAGATTCAATGCAAAGAAGTGCAAAATAATGCACCTGGGAAACAAGAACCCAGGGGAAGAATACACAATGGGTGGGGAGGTAGTAACAACAACAAAAAAGGAAAGGGACCTGGGTGTAATCATATCGGATGACCTTAAGGTTAGCAAGCAATGTGAGAAGGCAGTAGGGAGGGCTGGGGGTATACTGGGATGTATAGGGAGAGGCATCAGCAGCAGAAAACAGGAAGTTGTTATCCCTCTGTACAGACAGTTGGTGAGACCCCATCTGAGTACTGTATCCAGTTCTGGAGACCCCATCTCACAAGGACATAGACAGGATAGAGGTAGTCCAGAGGAGGCAACTAAAATGGTGCAGGGTCTGCAAGAGAAGCGTGATGAGGAGAATAAAGGAGCTTAATATGTATACCCTTTGAGGAAAGAAGGGAGAGGGGGACATAGAGAGAAACTTTTAAGTACCTCAGTGGAATCAACAAAGTCAAGAGGGT
Organism: Neoceratodus forsteri; assembly: GCA_016271365.2. NCBI lineage: Eukaryota > Metazoa > Chordata > Ceratodontiformes > Ceratodontidae > Neoceratodus > Neoceratodus forsteri. Next base: position 54,307,525 of record CM028133.1, on the reverse strand, counting down.
AGCATCTTTCAGAAAAGAGACTTGCAAGAACAAGGGACACAATTTAAAGATGGAAGGAGAGCGGTCTAGGGGCAATGTGAGGAAGTATTATTTCACAGAGGGTAGTGGATGCATGGAACAGCCTTCCTGAGGAGGTTGTGGGGTCTAAAACTGTGGGAGAATTCAAGAATGCATGGGACAGACATAAGGCAATTCTTGTGGGGGTAGGAAGAAATAGGCTGTTGGTTAATTAGGATCTGCGGCCTATCCTGTAGGTAGGGAAATGGGCAGACTAGATGGGCCTAGCGGTCCTTATCTGCCGTCAAAGTCTATGTTTCTATGTTTCTATGTAACTGCTGTTTTTTTCAAGTTCAGTGGCATAGTTGAAACCATTGTCACACAGGCTAGAACATCCCTTGTAAGTTTACTCATGTAAGCTTCAGAAGAAGACCTTGTTGGGCCAAACACTTCAGACACTTTGTTCTTTTGTAAACATCCATGTATGTTGGTTCAGTAAAAAGGTATACAAACCATTTGCTTCTTCATAATATTTTTGAATGCAATGCTAAAATAAGAATTATATTGTAAAGACCCTGGCAGACTACTTACAGCAGGGCTCCCAGATCTATAGGGAGTCATTTACAGAAATTGTTCCTATTGACTTGCATTGGTTACAGGGGCATCAGACATGAGCCCTTTTACTCAGGATTTCATGAAGTTGAATTCCTTTGGGAACAATTGCAGTCACTGAAGTGAATATAGGTTCACTAGGAGAGAGTGAGTAAGAGTGTGTGTGTGTGTGTGTCTGTGAGAGAGAGAGAGAGAGGAGAGGGAGAGAGAGGAGAAAGAGAAGGGAAAAAGGGGGTGAGAGAGAGACAACATCTCCTTAAAGTTATAGACTCCCCACCCACATTATGGTGATGTGGGTGGGTTAGGTGTATTGTTTGTATGAAGAGGGGAGGAGAGAAATTATATTATCTCTTTTTCAGATTCCTTAGACACTTGTGGTACATCACGTTGTTACACCTCAGTGTATATTGACATCAGTACATATCAGGCTATGTGGTCTTAATTCCTTGAGGTTCCTCGACTAGAGTTTTGTGTTTGACACTAATATTATCAATTTATATTTAAATTATCATTTATATAGTCCTGAGGTTTTGAAATTTCTTGGGCCTTATATCTAGCTGGAGAGTACAGCTGCGACAAGTCCAGCTAGGTTTTATACATCACACAGTGTTCACTTATGTCTTTAAGACAACTTTACTGGTAAATTTTGTCTATAATGCAAACATTGAAACTTCATGAGCCCTATAACAATCTTAGTTTGTTTCTTAATCTGGGTGGGGTTGCTTTCAGTAATCACATCCTTATACTAACTGTGACACTCACAGCTTGATTTAAGAAGTATCTTGCTTCAGCAGTGTTATCTTAAGTGTCAATTAAATTTATATGCAGTAGGATTCTTTGTATGTGTGTTCCACCAAACACGTTTAACCCAAGGTTGCTTCTAATGAAGGCAGTATGGTACTATTCAAACTTTCTGACATCATCTTCTGATTTTTTTAAATGAGTATTTAAAACCAATGGGAATTTTTCTGCTTTTTCTCTGCATTATCTAGCTGTTGTGAGTACTATTTTCTAAACAACTGCCATGAGCTGATGCAAGGACTGGTTGGATCCAAAGCTGAGAACTTTGTTCTTGTTATTACATCTATGTTGGTCCATTAAAAGGTAAATAATCATTTGCTTCAGGGCATCAGAGCAATTCTGCTTCATGTCAAATAATGAAACGTATGGAGAGGAGGAAGAAATCGCACCAGAGTTAGGAAAATGCAAAATCAATGTGATAGCACTGCTCGTGTCCTCTGAAAGTCCATCATTTGTTTTTGTTTTACGTCATTACGGCGCATGCGCAAGGCGTCTTGGGAGAATGAGACACTTTGGAGGTGCCTGTCCCAGGCAATCCCCTGCTCTGTTGAGCAGTCACATGTGATCCTGCACCAACGCTGCAGTGCTGTATGAGACAGTGGTGGTCTTCTTCAAAGAAACAACCACTCGCAGTGCCGCAGCGCCATGCCCCCAAATCTGCTGCCTACAGCTGAGGAGCCGACCTCAGCGTGGCAAACATCCTCACGTCAGATGCCGATCGGGGTGCAACTCCCGGCCGGCTCCACCTCCCCAAACAGCTTTCTGATGCCACGCTGGGAGCCCACCCCAGCATGGCAAACGCCCCACGCCAATTATAGAAAAAAGAAAACCTGTAAATTAAAACGATCCCACGAGTCTCCCTCCTCTCACAACCCGCTGCCCACCCACTACGCACCCTGCCTCCCACACCCCCCCACCCATACTTACCTCCAGAGCTCAGTGAAACGACCATGCTGAACAAGAACACCATCTCTCAAAGCCAACCGCTAACTGAGGAAATGCCAGTAAACTGTATAAATAGGCTAGATGGGTTTTTCAACTTTGTTGCATATCTTAGGCATTTTTGGAATTTTTACACAAATTTTCAATGGGTTTTGGGTTTATATGAATTCTGTCACTGTCACGAGTTATCGGGCCGAAAATTCGCGAATCACTGGAAATCACCTTTGAACTAACGTAAACAACAGTGCCAGTTCATAAGGTGGGCTCTCAAGCCTATTTTGAAAATTCCAGGAATCAACAATTTCTCAATACGTCGCATTGCACAGTTCCTACACAGGCTCGAAAGTTCTATGAATTTTCAATATTTTCACTCCAGATTTTCAACATTGTCATTTTATTACACCTCCTTATGAGTAGTACTAACATACTAACATACTAAAATGCCAGCAGAATAGGCTAACGGTCTTCCGTGTCTGCCTCGTTTAGTCAACCCCCTGAGTGCTATTACATCCTAAACTACCTCTGCCTTCTCCCTTCCCAATTCTGGATATTTTGCTGCATTGATTGCTTCCAGAACCCTTCCCTGTACCTGTCACCCCCTCTTAAACCTCACTGTCTCAACCACCAGCCCCTAAGCAGTGCATTTCATGGCTCCACCACCCTCTCAGTGAAGTAGCACCTCTCCTTTCCCTGAATCTTCCCCTCCAGCTTCCACCCATGCCTCTAGTGCCCCCCCTCCTTCCTTCAAGCACCACAACTGTTCCTCCCTATTTACCCTCTTCATGTACCTGAAGACCTCATCATGTCCCCCCAGTCCCTCTCTCTTCCAATGTGCACATATTTAGCTCTTCAGCCTCTCCTCAGGTCTGTCCCCAAGCCCCAAATCATTTTGGTTGCCTCCTCGGACCCCTCTCAGGAGATTAATATCCCTCATTAAGTGTGGCCTCCAAGGCTGCATGCAATACTCAAGATGGGCCCCCTCACTAAGCAGTTACCACAGAGGAGTATCACTTCCCTCCTTCTGGAGGTGATCCCCTAGCGATGCATCCCAGCACCCTGTTGGCCTTGGCTGCTGCCCTCACCACAAGTCTCAGAGTTGTTCATCTTGACATCCACCACCACACCCCAGGTCCCTACTTGCAGCCATCGAGACTTGCCCAGCATTTCCCCCAGGGTGTACACTTGGCCTGGGTTTCTGGCCCCCAGGTGGAGTACCTTGCATTTCCCTGCATTGAACCTCAGCGTCCACTTTCTAGACCATCTTTCCAGAGCCTCCAGGTCCCCTCAGGGCCACCCTCCCCTCCTCCCCATCCACCACCGCCCCCAGTTTCAAGTCATCTGCAAAGAGACTCATCTCACTCCTGATTCCTGTCCTTCATGTCAGAGATGTAGGCATTGAACAGGAGGGGCCCAGAACACTGATCCCTGTGGGACCCCCACTAATGGCCAGATCGCTTGGGGATGAGACCTCCATATTTCACGACCACTCTGGGTCCGGTTCCTGGAAACCAGTGCCTGTCCATCAGATCATCTGGTTCCCCACCCCCCATTTCTCCCAGCTTATCCAACAGGCCCACGTGAGGAACAGAGTCAAATGCCTTGCTGAAGTCTAGAAGAGGACGTCCACTGGTCTACCCAGGTCAAGGCACTAGATCACCCAGTCATAGAACTCCATCAGGTTTGTCTGACACGATTTCCCAGGATGAATCGCATGTCTATCATCCAGGCACCCTGACTTATCCAGGTCCCCCAGCCTCTCCTACTGCACCCAACACTGCCCTAACCACCGACGATGTCCAGGCTGACAGGCCTGTAGTTCCCCTGCCACCTCCCATGATCCCCCGCGGACAGGCACTTATATCGCCCACCTGCCAGTCTTGGGGCACCCACCCTATCCTCAGAGATGGTGAAAAGCTCCACGCAGAGTTTCATGCAGGACATCCATAAGTTCCTTCACACTCTGGGACATAATTTATCCGGCCCCGTGCTTTCTCCGTCTTAAAGGGCTGAGGGCTTCCCTCACTCTCTACTGAATTCCACTTCGGTACCTCTTCTCCCTGCTTAGCCCTCCCCACCTGCCAGTGATGCCTCCTCCTCTCCCCAGACCACCTCGATAGGTAGGGTCCCCCTCCTCAGTATCTCTGTCTCCTCCCATGTATGATGCAGCACCCCCATTTTCCTTGGTGAAAACTGAGGTGAAGTACTCATTTAGTACCTCAGCCTGCTCGCCCGGGTCTCGTGCCCATCTCTCCCCTGATTTAATCCTGCTAATCTGCCCCTTCATCCTTCTTTTTTTCCCAATGTATCTAAAGAACTCCTTGCTCCCTCTCCTAATTTCCCTGGCTAGGTTCTGCTCCTTCCTTGCCTTAGCCGCCCTTATCACTCTAGTGGCCCTTCTAGCCATCAGCTTGTACTCCCCTCGATCCCTTTCACTCCTTGAGCACTTGGATTGCTTATAGGCTGCCTTCTTTCCCTGCACCACCTCCTGGACCTCCCTGGTCCACCAGCAGGAGTTTGGGCCCATTTTTGTCTTACTCTTGCACAGGTGCTGGTAGCATTCTGCACCCTGCTCTCATGATGATTTCCCACCTACTATCCCAACGTCCATGTCTGACCCAATCATCAAATGCTCCTTAGGATCCTTCCCATTTCCTTAAATCCAACCCCCTGAAGTCGGTTACTTCGTCTTTGTGCAGCCTTCTACCCTCCTAGTCCAGGCAGAACCAGACCGTGGCATGGTCACTCCACCAATGGGTCCCTCACCTCAGGCCCCAATCTGGTCACTGTCTGCCAGGACCACATCCAGTACCCGCGCCTCCCTGGTCGGTTCCCTCACCTGCACAGAGTTAGGAGCAGTGTCTTGAAGACATCCAACAACCTCCTGTTCCCTGGTCACAGAGGATGTCATAATCTCCCAGTCTGTTCCTGGCATGTTTAAGTCCCCAACACCACCACAGTTCCTCTGCCCAGTCTGCAGTGTCTCCCAGCATCTGCCACCAGACTGCCCTCCAGCTCCTCTGCCAGGGCAGGGGTCCTGCTCCCCACCACTCCTATTTTTACTCTCTTACCTCCCTTGTTATCCAAAGGTGGGCCCGTCATTTCCCCACGGTTCCCTCTGCCTCCTCTACTCTCCCCTATGCCAATGCAGTTTTTTGACTATCATTCACCTCCTCCCTTCCCTCCCCGTCCTTCCTGAACATGAGTGTAACCCTCCAGGTTCAGGTCCCAGTCATGATTCTGCAGTGGCTCAAGTCTCAGTGACCGCTGCCACATCCGCCACTCCCTCAGCATCGCCTGGAGCTCAGGCATTTATTGCCCAAGCTCCTGGCATTTAGCAGGACTACCTTCCACCCTTTCCTATAGTTCCATTTCCCTGCTCGTGTTCCCATGGGGATTCTGTTTTCTCCTGGTCTGCACTTTTGCCAGTCGGCCTTTTCCTGCCAATCCTCCTGGTCCCCAGAGGTGGAGACAAGTCCCTCCTTTATCGGCACCCCCTTGACAGCCTTTTCTCCCCATCCGCGCCCCCTTCACAAGTTCTAAACCCACTTTTCCTATGAACCCCTCTATTTTCAACCAAGGAGTTCCCCTCCCCTCAAATTGAGATGGAGTCTATCTCAGCATGCAGCTCCTTATCCTCCCAGGTCTCCCCAATCCCCATCAACCATACCCTCCGGCCCCACACCACTCCCTGAGCCACTGGTTTATCTCCCTAATCTTCCTTTGTGCTCCCCACTAGCCCCTTGGCAACGGCCAGGATTCTGAGAGGAAACTGCCATCCCTATGTCATGACAGACCCTGGCGAGCTCCCTGAATCCTGACCTGTATCATAAAAGCAAAGCTATGAACCTCAATGTCATTTTGTGCCCAAGGTGGACCAGTATGTCTGGGGAACCCCCCACAACGCTTGCCCCAGCTGATATACCTCGTAGTAGCCCTGTGCACCGATGCATAGTACATGTCATTTTCACATCTCACCCAAAACGTGTTTCGCCCATATGGCGCTTTTAATGAGCAGTCGATTATCGCGAACTCAATGTATGGCACACATTAAGAAAATCACAGTGACACTGTTCATTAGCAGAGATCTTAAAATGGCTATGTTGAAAGGAATTTGGTTTGAAATTCACAAAATGTCTATTTACAAATTAATGCGTTGCGCCAGTTCCCTCACACCTTGCCTTCATTGGGTTCCACTTCAAATTTTCAATATTTCCACCCAATTTTCAACATTGCCATTTACCACACCCTTATAGGCAGTACAGCTGTCATTTTCACATCCTGCCCAAAATGTGTTTCCCCCATGTAGCACACAATGGTGCAGTCAGTCCAATCTTGAAATCAATGTATGTGGGACACATTAAAGAAAATCACCAATGACACTGTTAATGAGCAGAGATGTAAAATGGCTATGTTGAAATTTGGTGAAAAAATTCCTAAAAATGACTGTTTCACGATGTGCATTCTGCGCAGTTCCTACATGCGTTAAGTAGCATGAATTTTCAATATTTGCACTCAATGACTTCAAATACCTAAACAGCACATGAAGCAAGCAACATTCGGCATTGGCAAATGTTTGTACTTCTTGTCACTGATTTTTAAGCCATGTCAAGTGCCAAATACCACTGCAAATACCTGAAAGCGAATATTGAACATCGACAAATGCTTGTTTTCATAGTGTAATAGACCAACAACATACCTTTCCTGATTTGAAGGAAGTGTGAATTATTAAGTATCTGAATGTGCTAGTGTGAACCTTCATGCTGCCCAAGAGAAGTGGGGGTGGAGGGTTGGGGAAACAAAGAGAGTGGATGGGGCAATGTGCAGTGTATCTGGCACAACTACAGAGGATCCATGCAACTCTTCTCAATTCAGTAAGCACCAGTGGCTTTGTTTGAGAAGTGTGAAGAGGATGAGTGTGGGAATGTAAACACATAGCTGACATACAGCATCTTGTTCCTGCAGTCACATAAAATGCCAGCTCATGGCAATTCAGAAAAAAAAATATTTTGAAGCTGCATTACCAGACTAAGTGTGCAGTTTACGTGAATTACCACACAGAGGTGTGTATATGACAACACTAAAAAGGCGCATTAAAGTGCTTCAGTCATGAAAACCTCCCCACTGGCTGCTGCTGCAAATGCACAGCAGTATGTTCTTTCTACATTCTAGCTGTTCTTTGCTTCCAGCCAGGTAGTACAATCACCTTCAAGTTGTTACGTTTTGCATAGGTTTTAGCAGTGGAGTTCGATGACAGAGTCTAGTAAGAGAAAATGCTTGGAATTACACATACAACAAAGTCTGAGTTTTCACATCAAATGCTGAGGTACTTTTTCTGGAGTATTAGAACCCATGAGTCCATGAAGATGTGCTTTGGAGAGCTGGCGTGTGTAAGGACTGTTAGGCACCCACACATTTTGGTGGTTCTACTGTGGCAGGGAACAGTTTATTAAAGTAATGATGTGTGGCTTGTCTCTCTAAGCTAGACAAGACTACAGCAATCTATCAGGTAACCAACACAGTTGATCTGTGTGTGTGTGGGGGGGGGAGAAGCTGCTCACTGAAGCGTAGCTCCCTCTTTCAACTGTATGCCACTGCATTTTTATGTTCGCTTGCACGCATGTGAAGAACATACATCATCGAGATTTCGGAGGTGGTCACCTCCTCCTCCAATTCAGTCAGTATGCTGGCAGGCGCGGCCTGTAAGCCAATGCATTTTGGAGCTGTCTATGACAACTCCAAAATGCAATATACTAGTGAAAAGAGAGCCAGCAGGGTGAGCAGCGATGAAGAAAAGGCTGCTCATGCGCAGCTCCCCACAGACACCCGCAGGTGTCGCGCCCGCGACGCATGCACTGTATAGCCGACGGGGTGCCCAATCCGTCGCGGCTGTGCTGCGTTCCTCCGCCTCCCCCCAAACGCTTACAAATGCCACGCTGGGTGCCCACCCAGCGTAGGCATGTCATATAGCCGGCAGGGTGCCCAATCCCCGTTGGGTGCACTGTCCTTCCCCCCTAGTAGTGAGTGCCACGCTGAGAGCCCACCCAGCGTGGCAAACAGCTGTGAGCCGGCCGAGTGCCCAATCCCCCGTCATTGGCTGACCGCCCCCAATGTCCTTGTGCCATGCTGGGGCCCACCCCAGCGTGGCAAGCGTCCCACATCGTCCCGTTTTTTATTTTTACCTGTGAAGAAAAAAGCGGTCCCACGGTGAGTCTCCCCCCTCCCACAACCGCGCACCCACCCTGCGCACCAACCTCCCACTCCCCCCACCCCATACTTACCTCCAGACCCAGTGCGACGATCTTCGTGGACCGGGAACATGTCTGCACTCTTCAAGGCAACCGTGAACTGAGGAAATGCCGTAAGCTGTATAATGGGCTAGATGGGGGTTTCAACTTTATTGCATATCTCAGGCATTTTTGAATTTTGCAAATTTTCAACATAGGGTTTTTGGGACCCTTCTCATGACTGATGTCACTGTCATTGGCGTTATTCAGGCCCAAAGGGTGATTTCGCGCAGTGACTGTGCAGTGACTGCGAAATCACCCTTCTGACCTGAATAACACCATGACAGTGACATCAATCATGAGAAGGGGTCTCAAAAACCCCATGTTGAAAATTTGGTGCCAAAATTCCCATAAATGACTGTTTTACGAGCGTGCTTTGCGCAGTTCCTACGCAGGCTCGTAAGTTCGTGAATTTTCAATATTTTCACTCCAGATTTTCAACATTGCCATTTTACCACACCTTCTTATGAGTAGTATAGCTGTCATTTTTCACATCTCACCCAAAATATGTTTCGGCCCATGTAGCGCACAATGGCGCAGTCGGTGTGCAAAATCAATGTACGGGACAAATTAAGAAAATCACAGTGACACTGTTCATGAGTGACATCTTAAAATGACTATGTTGAAAATTTGGTGAAAAAGTCCTAAAATGACTGTTTTACTGGCATTGCGCAGCGTTCCACCGACGTCGTAGGGCTGAATTTCAATATTTTCACCCAGATTTTCAACATTTCCATTTTACCACACCTTCTTATGAGTAGTACAGCTGACATTTTTCACATCTCACCCAAAATGTGTTTCCGCCCATGTAGCGCACAATGGCGCAGTTGGTGTGCGAGGTCAATGTACAGGACAAATTAAGAAAATCACAGTGACACTGTTCATGAGCAGAGGTCTTAAAATGGCTATGTTGAGAATTTGGTGAAAAAATTTCAAAAAATGACTGTTTTATGAGCGTGGTTCCTACGCACGCTCGTTAGTTCGCATATTTTCAATATTTTCACTCCAGATTTTCAACATTGCCATTGTACCACACCTTCTTCTGAGTAGTACAGCTGTCATTTTTCACATCTCACCCAAAATGTGTTTCCACCCATGTAGCGCACAATGGCGCAGTCGGTGTGAGAAATCAATGTACAGGACAAATTAAGAAAATCACAGTGACACTGTTCATGAGCAGAGGTCTTAAAATGGCTATGTTGAGAATTTGGTGAAAAAATTCCTAAAAATGACTTTAACGAGCGTGCGTTGCACAGTTCCTATGCATGCTCGTAAGTCTGCAGATTTAATATTTTCACTCCAGATTTTCAACATGTCCATTTTATTAAACTTCCTTATGAACAGTACAGCTGCAATTTTTCATATGTCACCCAAAATGTGTTTTCGCACATGTAGCGCACAATGGTGCTGTTGGTGTGCGAAAGCAATGTTTAGGACAGATAAAGAAAATCACAGTTACACTGTTCATGAGCAGAGGTCTTAAAATGGCTATGTTGAAAATTTGGTGACAAAAGTCCATAAAATGACTGTGTTACGAGTGAGCATTGCACAGTTTCCACACACCCTCGTTAGTTCATGACTTTGTAATATTTTCAGTCCAGATTTTCACCAGTGGCATTTTTCCACACTTCCTTATGAGCAGTACAGCTGCCATTTTTCACAACATGGCCGAAGTGTGTTTTCACACTTTCAGTGCAGAGATGCGTGGTCGCTGTGGGAAATCATTGTTCGGCACAGATAAAGAAAATCACAGTGATACTGTTCATGATCGGAGGCACCAAAATGCCTGAGTTGACAATCTGCTGTAAGAAATCCCCAACCTAATTATATTACGGGTGTGCGTTGCACAGTTTCTATGTACGCTCGTGACTTCACCATTTTTTTAAATATTTTTACTACACATTTGCAACATAGCCATTTTTACACCTCCCCATGAAAGAGTTCAGCTGTCATTTTTTACATCCTGTTCGGAATATTTTTGCACCTGTGGTGCTAAATGCCGTAGTCACTGTGCATAAGCAGCTTTCGGCTAACAAACTGATATTCCCCCTGTTCATGAGGTGGGGTCACAAAACAAACATGTTGAAAATTTGGAGTGAAAATACCAACGAATGCCTGAGGTTATTGAGCTTTTCAACTATAGCATGCGACCTATAGAATGACAGGCATCAGGGGTGTGACTTGGGATTCTTGCCTGTGATGCTCATACCATTCCACACCCTGCAGTCACTGAGAGGCATTGAGGTATGCCTTGGACTCTTGACCCCAAAGTTCACCCCATTCTCCTATACTGCGCATCTCACTGTACTTCCTAATGGAATGGGGTGTGCATAAGGGCCAAAGATCCCAAGGCACACCATGACACTTGTCAGTGTCTGCAGGGTGGGGTGTGGTGAATTGGTGTGGCCATTATGCCTGATGACCCAAGGGCACACCCCAATGCCTGTCCGTATCTGCAGGGTGGTGGTGGGGTTGGCTTCAGTTCAATACTTCACTGCCATTCCTATTATGCAGCTGTCTAACTCCTACACTACCAATCCCAATGCCAGCAAGCAAACATTCGGCATTGACAAATGCTTGTTAACTGCTGTCATAGACAGCTCCAGCAGTGATTGGAGAACTGTGACCACACCTGCAAACACACTGACTGAATTGGAAGATGCTGACACATCTCTGAAAAACTCAGATGATGGCACTATGTTTCTTGCACATGCGTGCAAGCAAACATAAAAATGAACTGCAGTAGCACAGGCAGTGTTAAACCCTAGCTGCCTGGCAACCACCATAGCAACAAAAAATGCCAGGCAACGAGGGCAATTAGCATAAAATGACCTACAGCTGTCGCTCAAACAGCCAAGCAACCACATTGCTAGGTTACGCCTTCCTGATGATGGCGCAAGCCTAAGTATCTGAGTGTGACCTTAACAGATTAGAAGTGCACTTTTATATAGGAGACCCTGAAACAAAACGTAATTCTTGTAAGATAACAGAAACAGACAGTAAAGGAGTACTATAACAAGCATTTGTCGATGCCGAGTGTTGTCTCGCTGGCATTGGTAGTGCAGAAGGTAGAGATGCACAATAGCAATGGCAGTGAAGTATTGAATTGACGCCAACCCCACCCCCACCCTGCAGAGACTGACAGGCGTTGGGGTGTGCCTTTGGGTCATCAGCTATATATATATATACGCTCATGCTGTTTAACCTCACTCTACCCTGTAGACACTGACAAGTGTCATGGTGTGCTTTGGGGTCTTTGGGCCTTATACTTACCCCATTCCATAAGGAAATATGCTGAGATGGGTGCAGTATAGGAGAATGGGGTGAACTTTAGGGCCAAACACTCCAAGGCACACCTTGATGCCTGGCACTGGCTGCAGGGTGGGGGGGTGAGGGTGGAATGGCGTGAGCATTACAGTCAATGATCCCAAGTCACACCCCTGACACCTGGCAGTCTCCACAGGATGGGGTGTTACAGTTGGACACCCTAACGCCATAGGAGTTTGATGGTATTTTCACTCCAAATTTTCAACATGGGCTTTTTGTGACACCACCTCATAAAGAGCGGCACTATCAATTTGTTAGCCTAAAGGTGATTTTGCACAGTGACTATGCCATTTGGTGACAGAGGCACGAAAACACAATTTGGGCAGGATGTGAAAAATGACAAGTGTATTGTTCATGAGGAGGTGTAAAAAAATGGCAACGTTGAAAATCCGGAGTGAAAATATGAAAAATTGGTGAAGCCATAAGCAGGCATAGAAACTGCGCAACACACGTCTGTAACCCAATTATTGTTGGGATTTTTTTAACCACATTTTCAACATATGCATTTTGGGCCCTCCCCTCATGAACAGTGGCACAGTGATTTTGTTAATCTGTCCCAAAAGTAGATTTCCCACAGTGACCACGCCATTGTGCACCATGGGTGAGAAAACACATTTTGGGCAGGATGTGAAAAATGACAGCTGTACTGTTCATAAGGAGGTGAGAAAAAATGCCAGTGTTGAAAATCTGGCATGAAAATATTGCAAATTTGCGAAGTTACAAGGGTGCATGGAAATTGCGCAACGCACGCTTGTAATACAATCATTTTATGGACTGTCATCACCAGATTTTCAACATAGGCATTTTAGGACCTCTGTTCATGAACAGTGTCACCGTCATTTCTCAAACTGTGGCAAAACTGATTTCTCTAGCGACCACTCTATTCTCCGCGATGTGTGAAAACACATTTCAGCCAGGATATGGAAAATGACAGCTGTACTGTTCATAGGGAGATATGGAAAATGCCAATTTTGAAAATCTGGAGTGTAATACAGCGTACAAAATTCACGGCGTGCGTGGAAACTGCACAATACTGCGCTCAAATAAAACAGCCATTTTTGGATGTTTTCCACAATTTGTAATATAGGCTTTTGAGAGCCCCCTCATGAAGAGTGGCACTGTTGTTTCATTAATCAGTCCTGAAAGGTGATTCCATGATGACTGAAATCACCTTCCGGGACGAATACTTATCATGACGATGACTGAATTCATGAGGAGGGGTTTTAATAACCCCATGTTGAAAATTTGATGCCAAACTTCCCAAAAATGCCTGAGATATGCACCAAAGTTGAAAAAAAACAATTTATGCCATTATACAGCTTACTGGCATTTCTTCAGTTCGCAGTCGGCTTTGAAGAGTGCAGACGTGTTCCCGGTCCATCGAAGATCATTGCGCCATGTTCTGGAGATAAGTATGAGGTGAGGGGCGGTGTGGGTAGGCAGGGTGTGCAGAGGGTGGGCGCAGGTTGGGGGAGAGCCACCGGAGTCAACGAGGGACCATTTTCTGGTTTGCAGGTTTAAAAAAAAAATCGCAGGACGGTTTTTGGTTTACAGGGGCATTTGGCATGCTGGGGACAGGGCTCAGGCTAGGGGAGGAGGAGGAGCATTGTACATATCGGACAAAATTACATCAGAGCAAATTGATACCAGCCACTGGGACCCCTTAGAATTAATCACGACACTCCTGGGTAGTTTAAAAACCCTTACAGCAGGGACAAATTTTAGACTCCTGGGGGACTTAAATCTGCCAGGTATTGACTGGACCAACCTCCCAACTAGCTCCACTATAGAGTTCCATTATATGGAACTCTTTAGCTTGGCAGGGTTGCAGCAATATGTGACTGAAAAAAACAGAGGAGACCACATTCTGGACCTAGTCCTCTGTAATATGATCGAAGCCGTACAGAGTTCCACAGTCTCCTCTCCACTAGGATCAAGTGACGATAATATGGTCAATTTTACCCAATTAAATGACACAGGCAAGATCATGGGGACACCATGATTTACAACTACAATAAGGCTGACTGGAGTAGCATGCATAGGGATTGGACAACATGGGCATGGGAAGAGAATTTTAAGGACCTTACACTGAATCAGATGTGCGCTACCCTTGAAAGTAAAATCACTATACTAGTTAATAAATATGTACCTTGCAGCAAGAAATACAATAGACCTAAAATATCACCTGCATGGATGTCAGCCGCAGTAAAAAGGTGTATTAAAAGAAAAAATACGGCATATATAAGGGCCAAAAAAAAGCGGTCATGCATCCTGCTGGGGTACATACCATGAATCCCTTAAACAAGCAAAGAAGGTGATTGCCCAGGCTAGAAAGAAACATGAGCTACATCTAGCCAGTAAAGTTAAGGATAAGCCTGTGACCAGTATATACCCCTAAGCAAATAGGTCATCAAATGGGTTGACACACCTTGTATGTCACAAGCCCTATTAGACCAAATGCGTGATCGTGACAATTTATGGCATATTGCCCTGGAAACTGGTAAACCCTCTGATAGACAGCGCTACCAAGAGGCGTGTAATAAATGTACTTGGAATATTCAAAAGGCCATACCAAAGCTGAGTACTACCGAGCCTCATTCACTGCCACATGGTGCTCGGGGTGCAAGTTCTGGGACTCTCCCAAAGAGCTCAGTGGTAAAGTCTCCTCTGCACCTCCATCCCAACTCTGGGCAAATGGATCTATCACCACAGACCCTGCCCTGATTGCAAATACATTTAATACCTCTTTCTCCAACCTTGGTAGTGTTCTCCCCCTCAACTTCTTCTCGCCCACCCCCCAGCACCCCCACCTCTCCCACCACCCCCATGTTCTGCTTTAAAACAATATCGCAGCATGAAGCTGCCCCCCTTCTCCTCAAGGCCCTCAGCAAGTCATGATTCAGCAGTGACGCACTAGATCTTAAGCTGCTTAGGCTCACCTTTAATGAAGTTCTTCTCCCACTCATCATGTTCCTGAACCACTCCCTAGCCAGTTCCCCTCTAAATGGAAATCAGCTCTCATTACACCCATCCTTAAAAGCGGTGACTGCACCCAGCCTGGGAACTACCGCCCCATCTCAATCCTACCCCCCCCCAAATCCTTGGAGACAATCGTGGCCACCCAGCTTATGGACTACCTCTCCAAATGCAACCTTCTGTGTCCTGAGCAGCATGGCTTCCACCACAACCGCAGTACCACCACAGCTCTCCTAGAGTTCACTAATGCCCTCCACACAGACCACATTGCTGGTGCCGTTTTTATACACCTTTCCCAGACGTTTGATACAGTGCAGCACATACTACTACTGGATTCCCTCACACAAATAGGCCTGTCTCCTGAGACCGCTGGCTGGTTTGCCAGCTATCTGTCAGAGAGAACTCAAGACAGTCAGACTTGCCCAAATCCAGTCCTCCCCCCTCCAAGTCAGGTCGGGAGTCCCTCAGGGCTCTATTCTTGACCCCCTACTTTTCTTCCTGTTCCTCAACTCCCTACCCAAGGATTGCTCTGGAAAACTACTCCTGTATGCAGATGATGCCGTCCTCTACAGCTCCCACACTGATCCCACCACTCTCTGTAATGCACTCCAAAAATCTTTTACGGAAGCAGAATCCTGGTTCATTTGGCATAGGCTAGTTCTAAACTACAAAAAAACGAAGTCTATGGTGTTTGCGTACTCCCAAAGCAGGAACAGTGGGCTACACCTGTGCATACTGAACTCCCTCAATGATCCCCTTGAGCACATTACCTCTTTCAAGTACCTGGGTATCACCCTAGATTCAGGGCTCACCTACCATGACCACATCCGAAAACTAAGCACCGCTGTTAATGTGCGTATTGGTTTACTGCACCGGTACAAGCACTGCCTCCCATCTGAAGCCCTCCACCTAGCTGTCTCAGCTTCAGTACTGTCACTTATAGATTATGGTATCATACTCTGTGGGGCAGCTGACAACACACACCTAAACAAAATCAGGCTGGCTCTTAATAAGGCCTGTAGACTAGCCTCCGGTTACGCCAGATGCACACACACACCTGCTCCCGGTATGCCTCCACTAACTGGCTTAACTTCAACGGGAGGCTCAAACATCAGACATGCCTCTCTGCTAACAAAATAACAGCAGGTCTACTCCCACCTGCCCTAACCCCCCTACTCCAGGCACCCTTGTCCTCCTGCCACATCTGGCAATCTACAACAACCCACTTCCGGGTACCCCTCTGCAAGACCTTCTCGGGTCAAAGTACATTTAGGCACCAGGTCCCTAGCTGCCTTAACTCCCTCTCTAACTCCCTCCTCTCAGAACCCAGACTTGGCCGGGTTCAAGTCCCAACTATGTGACCTAATTTCTCAAGGCTCACCCTGTGACTGTCCTTGATTTTTTGCTCTACCCATGTCCTCCCTTGTATTTGGACCTCACCCGGGTCCTGCCAGCCCAGGGCGTGCTTATACCTGGACAATGGACACCCCCAGTCCAGCCTAGACTACTAAATAACGACCAGGCCATGGCTGGTGCCACCGTCCTGCAGTGTATCTACCCTGTTAACTGATTACCGTCTTTACTCTGCAACTGTTTTTGCAACTTTCTATAACCACTTTTGCTAATGTACATGCTTCTTTGTAACTACTGTGTCTTATTTGTTGCCATTGTATCTGATGTCTCTGTATATAATGATGTGGAACCTTTGTAAAGGAGTCTTTGACTCAAAGGTATGTTATCCGATATCTTCAATAAATAAAATAAACAAATAAAATAACCACAAGTACTTTTATTCATATATAAATAATAAAAGGGAAGGGGTCAAAAATATTGGTCCACTTAAAAGTGATGATGGCTCAACTGTTACTGATAATGACCAAATGGCCACAAAATTCATCAAATTCTTTACATCAGTTTACAGTGACAACTCCGGTAATACTAAACATCACTTACCAGTAATGGGCAAACCTTGTCTAATTATAAACCACAGCAATGTCAGGGAGAGAATACTCAAACTGGATCCTAACAGAGGTCAAGGACCAGACAGGCTGCATCCCAGACTTATTAGGGAGCTGGTTAATGAGTTGATTGGTCCTATTACAGCCCAATTTCAGACTTCTCTGGCATTGGGTTAAGTACTAGATGTATGGAGACTGGCAGATGTGGTTCCTATACATAAGAAGGGGTTCAATCATGAAGTGGGTAACTATCGGCCTATAAGCCTGACAGCTGTTTCAGGGAAGGTTTTGGAGGGGATCGTTAAGGACGTTATGGTACAATACATGCAGGAAAGGGGGGATATTGACCACACTCAGCATGTCTTCCCAAAATGACACTCTTGTCAGACCAACCTCCTTGAGTTTTATAGCAAGGCCAGCAGAGCACTAGATGAGGGAATGTCAGTGGATGTCATCTTTCTGGATCTCTCAAAAGCGTTTGATAAAGTCCCACATGGGCAACTAATTGACTCCCTAATTGAGCATGCCATCCCAGGCAACATTAGCAAATGGACTGCTTCCTGGCTAACTGATAGGAAGCAAAGAGTATGCATTAGGGGTACTTATTCAGACTGGTCCAGGGTCACCAGCAGGGTCCCCCAGGGCTCTGTTCTGGGGCCAGCCTTGTTTAATATTTACATATCTTCTATGCAACTCAAGGAGGAGATTTGGGTGTCCAAATTTGCCAACGACACCAGGCTTGGCCTACCAGTCAATAACAATAATGATGCAGACACACTCCAAACAGCCTTGGGTGATCTGGAAAAGTGGGCAAGAATGTATAAACTCACTTTTAATGCCGATAAATGTATTGTGATGCACTTGGGTTCAAAAAATTTTAAGCACAGGTATAGCTTAAATGGGACAACATTGAGGGAAGTCATAGATCAAAGCGACCTGGGAGTCAGAATATCTAACAATCTTGGCAGTAAGATACACTGTAACCAAGTATTTAAAAAAGGTGAACAGTGTATTAAACTGCATTAGAAGACACATAAGGAGAAGAGACAGGGAGGTCCTTATACCCCTCTATTCCTCCCTGGTTAGACCACACATAGAGTACTGTGCATAGCTGTGGGCCCCAGGTGGTAAAACAAAAATTAGGGCACTAAAGAGGGTACAGAGAAGCGCAACTAAACTTATCAGAGCGGTACGAAACCTGGAATATGAGGATAGACTACTGATCTGACCCCAACCTGTGGGATCTGCTAGACCTGGATACTAAGGACCAAAGCTACAGCACAAGAGCACACCCCCTACAAATCGCAGGCAAGAGATATCAAACCAATAGAAGGAAATACTGGTTTTCAGTAAGAATACAAACAGTATGGAATAGCCTTCCCATAGAGGTAGTGGCCAGTAAAACCTGTGACAAATTTAAGCATAGGTTGGATAATCACTTAAACAGCAGAAATATAAGGTGGTACTAATAGTTGGCGAGCACCATGGACTATATGTCTTCTCTGCTCTGGTTTAGCTATGAAACCTATAGGGAGAGGCATCACCAGTAGAAAACAGGAAGTTGTTGGCCCTTTGTACAGACAGTTGGTAAGACCACATCTGGAGTACTGTGTACAATTCTGGAGACCCCATCTAGGCAAAGACATAGGAGGGCAACCAAAATGGTGCAGGGTCTGCACCAGAAGACATATGAAGAAAGACTAAAGGAGCTTAAGATGTATAGCCTCAAGGAAAGGAGGGAGAGGGGGGACATGATAGAAACTTTCAAATACCTCAAGGGAATCAACAAAGTCCAAGGGGTTAGCATCTTTCAGAAAAAGAGATGTGCAAGAACAAGGGGGCACAATTTGAAGATAGAGGGGGGATGGCTCCGACGTAATGTGAGGAAGTATTTCTTCACAGAGAGGGTTGTAGATGCATGGAACAGCCTTTCTGAGGAGGTCGTAGAGTCAAAAACAGTGGGGGAATTCAAGAATGCATGGCACAGACATAAGGCAATTCTAGTGGGGGGGGTTAGGAGGAAGTAGGCTATTAGTTAACTAGGATCTGCAGCTTATCCATTAGGTAGGGAAATGGGCAGACTAGATGGGCCAAGCAGTCCTTATCTGCCATCAGATTCTGTGTTTCTGTGTTTCTATGGTGAGACAGTTCATCTATGTTATTGGCATTTTGCACTTCATTGCGACACTTTATGGTGAAATCATAGTGCTGGCGGCTGATACTCCAGTGCAAGAGTTTGGCATTTTGCCCACTCTTTCTGTTCCACCATTGCAATAGATTGCGTTCTGTGATCACTGTGAATGACCTTCCATACAGATAAGGGCACAATTTCTTAATGGCTCAGACAATGACCAGATACTCCTTCTCAATGGTAGATAAAGGCACAATATCTTGATGGCCCAGACAATGGCCAGACACTCCTTAGTGGTAAAATAGTTCATTTCCCTCTGTAGTAGCTTCTGGCTGAGGAAAACAATTGGCCTTTCTACCCCATCCTTGGATAGAAACATAGAATATCTTAGCAGAACAGCACCTCTCAGCCCACCCAGTCTGATTAGATGTTCCCCCACCTAATCTGTCTCCGTAGACCCTAACTGGTGTCTGGTGACTTTCCCGCCTCCTTACATGTTTACTAATATTATTTGCACAAAAATTGTATTAGTGCACCAGTTAAGGTTCAGATTAAAGCTACAAAAGTAGAGAAATGTGGTCTTAGGGTTTATGAACTCCCCATCCCTCCCCCATCCAAAGCAGCAAAAGGAAAAAACATTACAGTTTCGCCTGTCCTGAGTCTTGGTACATCAGTGGTGGGGTCTTCCTTGGGGTTCTCAGCCCTAATGCTCACCCTATTTCCTGAGCAAACAAGGTCAGATATGATCTGTTTTCTTCAGGAAGGGAAGTCTGTATGAGAATGGGGTGAGCATTAGGGTTAAGAACCCCAAGGAAGACTCCACCACTGATTTGCCAAGAAGCAGGACAGGCAAAAATGTAATTTTTTTCCTTTTGCTGCTTGGGAGTGGTGGTGGAGAGTTAGGATTGGCAATCCTAATACCACATTTCTCTACTTGTACTGCTTTAATTTGAACCCTAACTGGTGCATTAACACAGTTTTTTGCAAATAATTCTCTTTTTGAGACAATAGAATTACATTCTCATTCATGCCGGTCCCTTTGGGGCCTGTGTGAACACATTCATCTGGTAGAGGAAGTGCAGGGCCCTTTGGGCCCTGCGCTTCCGTGCCTCCATAGATGTAGACATTACTCTGCCTGCAAAAGAGCAGGGCCCACTGAGCCCTGTGCTTCCGTGCCTCAATTTGGCAGCATGGTGAAGTTACAAGGTAATTTTAGGGTACTGTGCATACCCCAGAAATTTTTTGTGGGGTACTGTGTGTCTGTGTTGTTGAACTCATTGAGATCTTTTTTTGATATATAGATTGTCCGTTAACTCCAAAGACTGACGCTGTAATGGCTTGTTTAAGTTGCAATGTTATCCTATAGGAAGCTTCACTGTTGAATTTGTATGTTTTTTTTAAGGAAATGTTGGTAATGTGGGAAGCAATTTATCTACTTCATTGCAGGGTTTTATTTAACTCTAAAAATTGATTAGCGCTTTGCTCATAAAAGTGCTAAAACATTGTGAAAATGCATAGCACCTGCCTCACTGTGTTTAAAAACATAACACTTCTAGAAAACCTATATGAATACTTTCTGAACAGTTAGTATTGTCCCAAGAAAAAAAAACTGCTAATCAATTATTTAAAACCCTGCATTGTAATTTTCTTTTGTTGGGATCACTTCAGAGAAAAAATATATTAATATATCATAATCATATATCAATGAGGAAGCAGTATAGCACAGTGGTCTAAGGCTCTGAGCTGCAAATCTGATGATATCCAGCAGACCAAACCTGGGTTTGAATCCCACAGCTTCCACTTGCATACTCTGTGACCCTGGGCAAGTCACTTAACCTCCTTGTGCTCCCAGATCGCGCCTGTAAAAAAGCTTTCAGCTTAGTGTGCTATACCTGGTTAAACAACTAAATAAATAATAAAAATAAAATAAATAAAAAGTGGCCTTCCCTTTCCTAGTGCTCATTTTACCTCTCTGATCGCACCCAATCCATCTCCATTGTCCCAGTGTTAGCTAATCCTAAATATATCAACATGGGGGTCATTCAACAAGCATCCAATTAAGACAAGGGGAAGACAGTTGGAGCCTCTGCATGCTTTGATCCAACAACAGGCCAGACAAGCGTGGCGGCTCGAGGGGAGTAAGACATGCACACACACTGTCTGTCCCTGTGGAGTAGAGCAGAGAAGCGTGGAGGCTTGAGGGGAGTAAGACATGCATACACGCTGTCTGTCCCTGTAGAGTAGGGCAGAGAAGCGTGGTGGCTCGAGGGGAGTAAGTCATGCATACACGCTGTCTGTCCCTGTGGAGTAGGCCAGACAAGCGTGGCGGCTCGAGGGGAGTAAGACATGCATACACACTGTCTGTGCCTGTGGAGTAGGGCAGAGAAGCAAGGAGACATTGCTTCATTTTTTTCTAAAAAAGGTATACCACCTACGCTTTTAAGTTTGTCTCCTTCACTGGATTAATTTTTGTGCACCTTTTTCATTTGGTACTGCGGCTTTCTGGTTTTATTTTCCTGCAGGAAGAAGGCCCACTGGTGGATCAGGGTGTTTCCTGAGGTGGAGCAGGATTGTGACGAGAGAAAGCGGCAGCTCGGAGCTGCAGAAGATGAGTCGTCTGTACCGCGCCATGGACTAGATGTAATCAAGCCACCCTGGTGCTTGTTGTACAGTAACTAAGGTGGCATTTGAAGCTTCATCTGCTGTCTTGTGAACAGAACTGAAAAACTGAAAAATCTTTATTTTCTTCCTTTGCATCTCTATTTGATATGGAGAAGCAGGAACATATGAACATACATACGAAGAAGCCAGCAGAAGAAGGCCATTTGGTCTATCAAGTCTGCTCATATTGCAGGGTCCACAGCTTGAGCTAATGTCCCGCCCTCCCTCCACTCCTCCCATCCTCCCTGCTCATGATTTTACCTTCCCTATGCCTATCCCAGCCTCTCTTAAAGCTACCCACTGTCTTCAATGAAATGACCTCTTCCAGCAGCACATTCCAAGTGTCCACTACCCTCTCTGTGAAGAAGTGCTTCCTGACCTCCCTGCTAAACCTCCCACCCTCCAGCTTAAGACTGAGCCCCTTCCTGTTATGGTTGCCACTCAGCTTAAAGAGACTCTCCTTATCAACCGTATTTATCCCTTTCAAGTACTTGAATGTCCCAATCATGTCCCCCTCTCACTCCTGTCTTCCAGGGAGTACATGTTCAGTGCCCTCAACCTCTCCTCGTATGCCTTGCCCTGCTGACCGGCTATCATCTTTGTAGCCCTCCTCTGGACCTTCTACAGCAGGTTAATGTCCTTTATGAGGTGTGGGCACCAGTACTGAACTCCATACTCTAGATGCGGCCTTACCAGTGACCTGTACAAGGGCAGTATAACCTCCTCTCTCCTACTACTGATCCCCCTAGCTATGCATCCCAGCATCTTGTTTGCCTTTGCTGCTGCTTTCTTGCGCTGCATGGAGTGCTTCAGGTCACTAGTGTTCATCACTCCCAGGAAGTTTAACTTTGGCTATTTCGGCAACTCTGGGTTACATTTTCATGTACATGTTTATTTTAGTGACTTGGGAGATTTGTGTGAAGTCTTAAGGAGTAGCCCAAGATTTGTTGTTGAACGGATCTGAAGGGATTTTATCCTGAGTTCTGTTATAGTAGAAGTTTTTAAGTAAAATCTTAGACTATTTTAGAAAAGTTTAGGTGTTAAGGTGCCAAGGTAGCTAGTGTTGCACTGACGCTTAAATCGGCACAAATCAGGATAACTGGTCTTAATACCTAATACTATTATGGAATATTACATTTTTTATTTCTTTTTAATGCTATATAAACGTAAAACTTTTTAAAAATGTTCACGCCATTACAGCAGCATAGTCACATGGCTAGACTATGTATAAATGCGCATGTGCACATGCCGTTACTGGCATCTTATTCTTGCAGTGTAAAAGTGCAAAACCTTCCACGACCATGGATTTGTTTGTACCATGATTGTATGTTTGTAAAGTGTTCTATGCAGTAATGTTTTTATATTCAGCATAACTACTTGAAAACTTGGAATAATTGAGGATTCCTTGGTGATTCAAGCAGCTCCTTCTGTTTCTCATGGCTATGGATGACCATGTTCACGTTGCCTGGGGTTATCTAGGATATGTTAGGAGAATTTATGACCTCGGTGGTAAGTAGTGCTTCTAATGATTTCCTCCTTCTTCTGTAGCTGGGAAACCTGTTGTTGGTGTTTGCTATGATTTTTTTCAGTTGTGCTGGTGTCTTCAGATGTTTCCCCTCCCCCGAGTCGCACCTGGAAATGAGCCTTGGCTCAGTGTGCCTCTCTTAGTTACCAATTTCCAAATAAATAAATAAATAAAATTTTCTCCTGCACTAACTCCGCTGCAGTATTCTGCAAAACGGTATCATCCTGAAAGGCTTCACTGTAGCTGATGGTTCCAGTACCCAACCAAGCAGGAAATAAAAAGATCTGTTCCCCTCCGTCGACTACCTAACAGGTTCAGTGCCAAACACAATCTAAAAAAAAAAAAAATAATGTCCCCTCCCCTCAATAAACTGACAAATCTCAAGCCTAACTTGGCCGGTCAGGAAAAAAAAAAAATCTGTTACTCTCCCCCAAACTAATTAACGGGCCTGATGCCCAGCCTAGTCCAATAGAGAATAAAAAATATCTGTCCGTCTCCTCCAACTACCTAATGGGTCCAGTGTCCAACAGGGACCACCAGAGAATTAAAAAATGGTGATTTGGAGGGGGGTCTATAAGTGTGCTGGTGGGATGAAACTAACTGCCTAGGATTGGGTGAACATGAACCACTGTGTACAGTGTAGGAAGCATTACTGAAAAGCAGTGCCACTGTGTCAAAGCCCTTCCTGTGGGCACTGTATGCACAAAATCTGTAAAATGGACATTGAATATGGTCCTCGTATAACTAGAAGTGTAACAGTGTGATTAGTGAGATAGTAAGGCCGGCTACAAAAATAAACTAAGATAACATATTGCACATTGCCAGACTCCTCCCATTAATGGCTCCTGTTAAAGTTTGGTATATGCCATGTGGGTGTGCCACAAGGTTAGGTTTGACAAAGTTTACGCCCTTTTTAATCAGAATACTGAAGCAGTCCCTCTTTTCTTTATGTCAGAAGCACTGAATTCCCCTTGAACCTACGAAGACCTAACAAGCTGGACAGCTTCCTGCAGTAACAAGTGTGTCTTCTGTTGGTGAGAAATATTTGTTTAGTAGCCAGTAACCTTTTTCCTTTTGGTGGAAGAGCGTGTTCCTTAGCATTCCATGATGGCATGGGATAAGTGTTTAGCTCCATCAGGAAATGAGGATTTAGAGCTAAAAGTGAAAGTGCTTAATAGACAATGTTAAGAAAAACTCTCATTGATAAAGTACGTATTAATTTCCCTAGATGGAGTTCACACACTAAGATTTGAGAGATATAGCCAAAAAGCTATGAGGTGACAAACAGCTAAGTGTTCCTTATTCCTTGAGACATTCAGTTGAATCAGTTCATGAATTAACTTACGTATAACTGTACAGTATCACTGAGTAAGGAGATTAACAGGCTAGAGATGGTCTAGAGAATGACGACTAAGATGGTACAGGGCTTGCAACACAAGACTTATGAGGAGAGATTAAGGGACCTCAACATGTACTGGCTGGAACAGAGAAGGGAAAGAGGGGACATGATAGCAACATTAAAGTACCTCAAGGGTACAAACAAGGTGCAGGGGGGAGACATTTTCCATTACAAGAAGAGCACAGGAAAGAGGGGGCATGACTTGAAATTGGAAGGTGGGAGGTTAAGAGGGAATGTGAGGAAGTTCTTCTTCACAGAGAAGGTGGTGGATGCATGGAATTGTTTGCCTCAGGAGGTGGTGGGGGTGAGCACTGTGGATGGGTTCAGGCATGCTTGGGACAGGCATAGGGAAACCATATAGGTACAGCAGCGGGTGGGTCAGAAGCAGTAATCCACTACAAGAGCTTACCGGCAGACTGGATGGGCCAGGTGGTCCTTATCTGCCAACAATTTCTGTGTTTCCATGTGAGTGTTGAAAGGATTACAGATAAGGTAAAGTAAACAGCCTTGGCCTAGTACTAACAGAGTGCTAGCTACAAGTTATTTAATAATAGTAAAACAATACAATAATAAAAAGGAACACTTTTATAAAAAAAAGATAAAAAAAAAAAAAAAAAGAGAACCCTAACAGTGAGGTCAGAAACAATCCACCCGGACTGTAAGATGGGGTACACCAGTATGTACCAAGGTGTCAGCAGTTGCGCAAGCTGTTATGGACTAACCCATAGCACTGAGCGAAGCTTAGATGCTTTCAGTAGTATTTTCAGCAGTGGAAATCAGCTAAAGCAAACACTGATATTCTCATACTGTGACTTTGTCACTGATGTGAAGCCTTTGTAAACGAGCACCGGTGCTCAAAGACACTCTCCGAAATAATAAATAAATATTCCAACACCAACTTTGGGAATTATGAACAGAAAACGTCTGAAATGAGTTCCTTAAAATACTCTCTGTGCTGAGTATGCCTGCAAAAAAAGGCACTAAAAATGAAGTCATTTGTAAATTGAATGAGCTCAGAGACTAGGATTTTCTTGGTGTCTTGATATTTTGATACAGGCCACCCTGGCATGGATGACTTTATGCAATATATGGGATTTGACCATATAGTAGGGTCTGTGGTGTTATAGCAGGTAGGGAAAAATGGGCAGACTAGGTGGGCCAGGCAGTCCTTATCTGCCGCCAATATCTACGTCTCTGTGTTTCTATGTTTGGGTAAGCTATACATGAAAAAGAGGGCATGATTAGCTGGGTGGCTTGTGAAGTGTGACGGTTCAGTGAGGTCAATCAGACACTTCTGAGCTCATGAATGATGCAATAGTCCTCCCCTTGCTAAAGCCAAATGGGGAGGTACCTTAGTTATTATTCCAGTGTTCTAAGTTCAATGGCAGTCTCCATAGGGACCAACAGTAACGCTGATACTAACCAAGGAAGTTACTTAACAATCAGCAGTTGAACAGAGCTTAACCAGCTCATCATATTAAGATTATTTAGTCCTTATAAAATATAATTAGTAATACATTTAAGGTAGAGCTATCAGAAATATTCATGTAGGCCAGTATGCCAGCAGCAGTCTCAATTTTATTTAATAATTTGCAAGCCAATCTTCAATTCTTTATTAGTGCCCTATGGAGGGTGCTCTACTCGTCTCTCTGTGTTGGGGGGATATGAGGATATAGATAGGAAAGGTGTTGGTGTCATCTGATGGATTCAGTACTTAATGTGAAGGTGGGGATTTGCAAACTTTCACTGTAGTACACAGGCAGTGAGGCAAGTGACAGGCACAATACTATACTATACAAGTCCTGGAAATAAATTAGGTCCTGTTGCAGTTTAAATCTGAGTCAGTTTTATAAGCGGGATGGTCCTACAAACAGACACTGATAAGCCCAATGCAGTCTGTTTCTTCGTGAAAGAAAAAAGTATCACCCAAGTGTACTGACATGCAGTGGCACTTACCACTCAAGATGCATTCTGGGTAATTGTTAGTATCCAAAAATGGTATGGGACCATTTCCTCTCAGTCTATATCATTTGGTAGTGATCGGATCAAAGGGAACAGTAAGCAAGGGCAGGGCACCTTGAACTTCTTGATGCACAGACAAAGTGAAAAAGAATGACGTTGATGCCAAAATCTCATGAGAGTGTCAGCAAGAGCGAGAGCTGTGAGTATCCTGTGCAGGGCTTGAAGCATCACACTGCAACATACTCGGATAACAGCGATCAGACGAAGTGGGAATCAATAAGTCAATGATCCCTCTGTTCTGGTGCAATGGGCATATCAATTTTAGATTCTGGTGGCACTCTGGAGGAGGAGCTTGTGATAGAGGACTGCTTTATTTTCTGTGCTGCGACTCTGGCTGCACTTTTTGAAATTGATTTTTCTTTTGGCTCAGAACTGAAGAATTCCAGAAAGCCAATTTTGTCTTCCTGTGAATGTGGTCAGGAGAGGGCTTGTTGGACTTCGAGTTCTGGTTTGTTACGGATGCATATATTGAAGAGGGAGGAGGTGTTCTCATACTGAGATTTCTAGTACTAGGTTTTGCATCTGCTGCAGCTCGAGTATTCACGTTAGCATAGGACTCATGTTGTTTGAAAGTATGTGGTTCTACTGAAGTGACTCGGCATGTCTGAAGTTGTTTGAATATAGCAGTTGCTCAGAGTTTCCAGGTTCTCCACTGGTGGGGTCTCCATTTAGTAATTCCCAGGCACTGTCAGGGGTTGTACAGAAATGTGGGGGTCCAGCATTGATAACAATGATTAAGGTGGTCAGATACTTCATATATTACTGAAAGAAATTGTTGTATAAAGTTTATCTGACCTTTGTTAAGTCTGTGCACCCATCCATTATGTTGTTTGAAAAGTCTTGAAATATGTTTATCCTAGCACCTTGCCACTGTAACTGTCTCTGCTCCCTGGCCAGCCACATGATTTCGTCCTTAAAAGATAAATGTTGGAAGTTAGTGATCACCGATCTGTGCCAAGAGCAGCGTGGTGATTTGGAGGTCAGTGAGTGGTGAGTCCCTTCAGTTTCTAAGGCTAATGCCACTGATGCCATAACAAGTCAATAAACAATTGCTGGAGAAATAAAGACGTTAATTCCTTCTACCCCTTCTGGCAAGCCCACAATCCTTATATTGTTCCTCCTCCTCCGATTTTCTAGGTCATCAATTTGTTTCTAGTAAGTATTAGATTTTGTTTGTGGTGCAGCAAGTACTGTAGGTTTCTTCCAGTTGGTACATAGAGTCTGCTACAGATGACAGTCAGTTTTCCATCACCTCCATGCTCTCTCTCTCTCTCTCTTTCTCTCTCTAGTTTCAACCGGGTCTAAATGAATATTAGCCATTGTTGCTTTTCATTTCTGAGAGGTCTAATTTGATATTTCCCAGAATATCTTTGATAGTGCTCAAGTCCATTTTGTGCTGTGCAGGGGGTAGTCACTGAAGGGGAACTGTTCTGCACAGTTCACATGGCCTCAGTTAATCTTCCCCTGTCAGCGGCATTTCTCTTTCTCTGAGAGGATTTTCAAATGGCAAGAAAACAATGAAAATCTCAGTGCAGGAGTATGAGTTTGATATATTTTATTAGAGTGGCCTGCAATCTAACAAACAAGAATGTTTGCTGTGGGAAAAATAAATAATTTTAATAATAAAGAACAGAGCATCTAATGCACAGCTGTTCTTTCAGGCATCCATTCTTGACAGTGCTGCACTTCAGATCAGGCCTCGCTCGTTGATGAAATTGCCCTCCTTTTTTGCAGCTTACAGGGCCATCAGATAATCTCGGGAGGGGACTTTAATGAAGTTGCAGAGCCACTTCTTAATAGAAGTAAGTGCTACCCCATGGCTGTTGTGCCTAGATCTGGAAGAGTCATGCTTAAGCTAATGGAAGCCCTTCACCAGCAGACACCTGAAGGATAGTTCATCCACAGAGGAGCTATTATTCTTTCTACTCAGCCAGACATGACTCTTATAGTAGGATAGATTATATTATGATTTTGAAGAGTCTCTGCAATGACATTGTCACTGCTGATATTAATGACTTTGTACTTATACACTGATCAAACTTACCCTTTCTTTAGGGAGGAAGACGGGGAGCAGCTTTAGATGAAGATGTAACTTGTCTTTATTGCAAGACAAAAAAATGTAATAACTGGCTCTCTAAAGAAACCCCAAACTACAATGAATTCAACGATAATGGGGAGGTTCCTTTTGAATGCCTATGGGATGCCTTTAAAGCTTTTTTGAGAGGGAGGATAATTAGCTTTGCAATGGCCACAAAAAAAGAAGCACTAAAAGATCTCACAGAAAAAGGAAGAAAACGTCATCTTTTAGAAGAAAAGTATAAACTGTGTAGAATCTAAGATCCTCAACTGCTACACAGAATTACCATACTGAGATATGATATTAACAAAATTTACTCAGCAAAGGCCGAATATGCACTCTTTGAACCCAACAGGCGTTTTGGGAGGTGGGAGAAAAGGCAGGCAAGCCCCTGTCATACAGACTCAAAAAAGAGACAAGGCCAGAACCTGATAGCAGGGATCTAAAGCAAGCAAAGGAAAGTTAAGGTTTCCAACAAAGATATTAAGAGAGAATTCATACAATTCTATAAAACTCTATATGAGTGAGAAAACATATTTAGGAGGGATGGGCAAGAGTTTTCTATCGCATCTAAAATTGTCAAAATTAAGTGATCAGGAGAAAGCATACCTTTTCAAGCCCATCTCATTAAAAGATATTGCTGATGCTATTACATAATTGCCGCACAACAAAACCCCTGGCCCAGATGGAATACCAGAAAAGTCATACAAATTTCTGTCTCCCGGTATACAAAAATGCAAACAAGAATTTAAAGAAGCCTTAAATGGCAACTCTCTCCTCGAATCCATAAACAGAGCCTATATACTGTGATACACATCTGAAGAGTGGCAAAGACTCACTAGACTGTGAAAGTTACAGACCCATTTCTCTCCTAAATGGGAACTACAAAACACTAACATATTAGCTAAGAGAATCGAAGGATAATTACAAAACTGGTAGGGAAGGAACAGGTAGGTTTTGTTCAGGGATGGAAAATGTGAAGAAACTTATCAACACTATTTTGGTCTGAAAATAAAATATCTTACAGTGGTCATAGCACTGGACTTTTTTCTTCAAAGTTTTCAACTCCCTGGAAAGGGAATACTTGTAAAAGATTCTGTAGATTATGAACACTGGGGGAGATTATATCAATTGGATTAAACTGATCTACAGAACCCCTATGATGAAAATAATAACCAGCAGTTTCATTTCTCCTCCTTCGGACTGTCTAGAGGTACAAGACAGGACTGCCCTCTGTCCTCCTATCTTTTTATTCTTTTGTTTTAAAATATTAAGGTGCAAATGAAGATGCCACTGATTTTATCTTTTTTATGCTCTCAAACCTCCGAGAATGAGTGGATCGTTAGCTTGTTTGATCATGTTTTGATTAGTACGAGTAAGATAATCTATGTAAATTAACAAAGAGTTGTAATGTGACGGTACAGAAATCATGAACAAGGTGCATCAATTTCTCATTGCATCATTTTTCAGTATCACAGTGTGCATCTATGCCAACGGGGGTGCCGATTACTGAATATAGTTCATTAATACATATCATATGTGTATGTATAAGTCCGCTTAGTCTGACTATCTAAACAAACTATGCTCTTCGTTTTTCCCTGGCAGATGCGTGCTCGGTGGTAGAGAGCAAGTGGCCCGAACCCCAACCCTGTTTAAACTCACCATTACCATACAGCTGGTGCTGTATGTGATTCGGCATGTGGCTGTCAATCATGCATGGCTGCATCTCGACCCCAATAGATACTCTAGTCCTTGCACAGATAAATCTCTTCATGAGAGCCCATAGTTCAGTTAGTCTGATTGAATTCATTATGAGTAACACAGTTATTAATGTCAACATTACATCCACTACATGACATTGTATGAAGTATTATCCGACTGCCTGCAACTATACTGCCCTTGCTGAGAATCATAGCTTACAGAACTGTCCAAATCACTCCTCTCTCTCTTTCACAAATAAATACATGAACTGACCAAAACTTCCCTATTTCCCAAGTAACGAAACACAGAGAGATATCAATTTTAGCTCAGTTATGGTTATGAAAGAATGGTAGACAATCTATTTATAAACACTTTGCAATTTATTAGTTCAAAAATAAACTTATTAGATCAATAACCTGCATTCCTTTTTATCTGACTCATGCAGATGGAGGCAGCAGGAAGGGAAAGGAGGGCAGACGTGGAACAGTACACACTGGGAGAGTGTCCGTTATACTGGCATGTGGGACAGCATGCTGCAGGAGGCAGCGGGAGGGTTGTCATTTACTGTACTGGGACAGGAACAGAAGGTGGGGGTGGGACAGCATGCTGCAGGAGGCAGCGGAAGGGTATTCATTTACTGTACAGGGACAGGAACAGAGGGTGGGGCTGGGACAGCGTGCTGAAGGAGGCAGCGGGAGGGTTGTCATTTATTATACTGGGACAGGAACAGAGGGTGGGGCTGAGATAGTGTGCTGAAGGAGGCAGCGGGAGGGTTGTCATTTACTATACTGGGACAGGAACAGAGGGTGGGGCTGGGACAGCGTGCTGAAGGAGGCAGCGGGAGGGTTGTCATTTACTATACTGGGACAGGAACAGAGGGTGGGGTGGGACAGCGTGCTGAAGGAGGCAGCGGGAGGGTTGTCATTTACTATACTGGGACAGGAACAGAGGGGGGGTGGGACAGCGTGCTGAAGGAGGCAGCGGGAGGGTTGTCATTTACTATACTGGGACAGGAACAGAGGGTGGGGTGGGACAGCGTGCTGAAGGAGGCAGCGGGAGGGTTGTCATTTTATACTGGGACAGGAACAGAGGGTGGGGCTGGGATAGTGTGCTGAAGGAGGCAGCGGGAGGGTTGTCATTTACTATACTGGGACCGGAACAGAGGGTGGGGCTGGGATAGTGTGCTGAAGGAGGCAGTGGGAGGGTTGTCATTTACTATACTGGGACAGGGACAGAGGGCGGGGGGTGGGACAGCGTGCTGAAGGAGGCAGCGGGAGGTTGTCATTACTATACTGGGACAGGAACAGAGGGTGGGGTAGGACAATGTGCAGGAGGCAGTGGGAGGTTGTCATTACTATACTGGGACAGGAACAGAGGGTGGGGTGGGACAGTGTGCTGCAGGAGGCAGCGGGAGGTTGTCATTTACTATACTGGGACGGAACAGAGAGGCTGGGGTGGGACAGCGTGCTGCAGGAGGCAGTGGGAGGGTATTAATTTACTGTACAGGGACAGGAACAGAGGGAAGGGGGTGGGACAGCATGCTGAAGGAGGCAGCAGGAGGGTTGTCATTTATTATACTGGGACAGGAACAGAGGGTGGGAGTGGGACAGCGTGCTGAAGGAGGCAGCGGGAGGGTTGTCATTTACTATACTGGGACAGGAACAGAGGGTGGGGCTGGGACAGTGTGCTGAAGGAGGCAGCGGGAGGGTTGTCATTTACTATACTGGGACGGGACAGCAGAGGGTGGGGTGGGACAGCGTGCTGAAGGAGGCAGTGGGAGGTTGTCATTTACTATACTGGGACAGGAACAGAGGGTGGGGGTGGGACAAGTGCTGCAGGAGGCAGTGGGAGGTTGTCATTTACTATACTGGGACAGGAACAGAGGTGGGGTGGGACAGCGTGCTGCAGGAGGCAGTGGGAGGTTGTCATTTACTATACTGGGACAGGAACAGAGAGGTGGGGTGGGACAGCATGTTGCAGGAAGCAGTGGGAGGGTATTCATTTACTATACAGGGACAGGAACAGAGGGGGGGCTGGGACAGGTGCTGAAGGAGACAGCAGGAGGTTGTCATTACTATACTGGGACAGGAACAGAGGGTGGGGGTGGGACAGCATGCTGAAGGAGGCAGTGGAGGGTATTCATTTACTGTACAGGGACAGGAACAGAGGGCAGGGGTGGGACAGCATGCTGAAGGAGGCAGTAGGAGGTTGTCATTTACTATACTGGGACAGGAACAGAGGGTGGGGGTGGGACAGCGTGCTGAAGGAGGCAGTGGGAGGGTTGTCATTTACTATACTGGGGCAGGAACAGAGGGTGGGGCTGGGACAGCGTGCTGAAGGAGGCAGTGGGAGGGTTGTCATTTACTATACTGGGACAGGAACAGAGGGTGGGGTGGGACAGCGTGCTGAAGGAGGCAGTGGGAGGGTTGTCATTTACTATACTGGGACAGGAACAGAGGGTGGGGCTGGGACAGCGTGCTGAAGGAAGCAGTGGGAGGGTTGTCATTTACTATACTGGGACAGGAACAGAGGGTGGGCTGGGACAGCGTGCTGAAGGAGGCAGTGGGAGGGTTGTCATTTACTATACTGGGGCAGGAACAGAGGGTGGGGCTGGGACAGCGTGCTGAAGGAAGCAGTGGGAGGGTTGTCATTTACTATACTGGGACAGGAACAGATGGTGGGGGTGGGACAGCGTGCTGCAGGAGGCAGTGGGAGGGTTGTCATTTAATATACAGGGACAGAGGTCGGGGGTGGGACAGCGTGCTTAAGGAGGCAGTGGGAAGGTTGTCATTTACTGTACTGGGACAGGAACAGAGGGTGAGGTGGGACAGCGTGCTGAAGGAGGCAGTGGGAGGTTGTCATTTACTATACTGGGGCAGGAACAGAAGGTGGGGTGGGACAGCGTGCTGAAGGAGAGCAGTGAGAGGGTTGTCATATACTATACTGGGACAGGAACAGAGGGGGTGGGACAGCGTGCTGAAGGAGGCAGTGGGAGGTTGTCATTTACTATACTGGGACAGGAACAGAGGTGGGGTGGGACAGCGTGCTGAAGGAAGCAGTGGGAGGTTGTCATTTACTATACTGGGACAGGAACAGAGGTGGGGTGGGACAGCGTGCTGAAGGAGGCAGTGGGAGGGTTTCATTTACTATACTGGGACAGGAACAGAGGGTGGGTGGGACAGCGTGCTGAAGGAGGCAGTGGGAGGGTTGTCATTTACTATACTGGGACAGGAACAGAGGGAGGGGTGGGACAGCGTGCTAAAGGAGGCAGGGGAGGGTTGTCATTACTATACTGGGACAGGAACAGAGGGTGGGGTGGGACAGCTGCTGAAGGAGGCAGTGGGAGGTTGTCATTTATTACTGGGACAGGAACAGAGGTGGGGTGGGACAGGTGCTGAAGGAGGCAGGGGGAGGGTTGTCATTTACTATACTGGGACAGGAACAGAGGGTGGGTGGGACAGCATGCTGAAGGAGGAGGAGGAGGGTTGTCATTTACTATACTGGGACAGGAAAGGGTAAGACTGGGACAGCATGCTGCAGGAGGCAGTGGGAATGTTGTTGTTTACTATACTGGGACAGGAACAGAGGGCGGGGGTGGGACAGCGTGCTGAAGGAGGCAGTGGGAGGTTTTCATTTACTATACTGGGACAGGGACAGAGGGTGGGGTGGGACAGTGTGCTGAAGGAGGCAGTGGGAGGTTTTCATTTTTATACTGGGACGGGGACAGAGGGTGGGGTGGGACAGTGTGCTGAAGGAGGCAGTGGGAGGGTTTTCATTTCTATACTGGGACAGGGACAGAGGGTGGGGTGGGACAGCGTGTTGAAGGAGGCAGTGGGAGGGTTTTCATTTACTATACTGGGACAGGGACAGAGGGCGGGGTGGGACAGCGTGCTGAAGGAGTCAGTGGGAGGGTTGTCATTTACTATACTGGGACAGGAACAGAGGAAGGGGGTGGGACAGCATGCAGAAGGAGGCAGCGGGAGGTTTTGCATTTACTGTACTGGGACAGGAACAGAGGGTGGGAGTGGGACAGCGTGCTGAAGGAGGCAGTGGGAGGGTTGTCATTTACTATACTGGGACAGGAACAGAGGGTGGGGTGGGACAGCGTGCTGAAGGAGGCAGTGGAGGGTTGTCATTACTATACTGGGACAGGAACAGAGGGTGGGGTGGGACAGCGTGCAGAGGGAGGCAGTGGAGGTTGTCATTCACTATATTGGGATAGGAAGGGAGGGGTGGGGTGGGACATTATGCAGAGGGAGGAACCAGGAGGGTAGCCATTCACTATATGGAAATGGAGGGTAGGGGTGGGACAGAACACAGAGGGAGGCAGTGGGAGAATTGCTATTCACTACACTGGGACAGGAACAGGGTGGGTGTAGGACAGCACACAGAGGGAGGCACTGAGAGGGTTGCCATTGACTACACTGGGAGGAGAATGGAGGGCGGGGGGTGAGACAGCATGCAGATGGATGGAACAGGGGAGTTGTCATTCACTGTACTGGGATGGGAACAGAGGATGGGGATGGGACAGCATGCAGAGAGAGGCAGCGGAAGGGTTGTCGTGTACTGTTACAGGATGGGAACAGAGGGCCAGGGTGGTAGAGCATGCAAAAGAAGGCAGTGAGAGGGTTGTCATTCATTATACAGTACTGGGAAAGGAACAGAGGACACAGGCAGGACAGCACACAGAGGGAGGCATCAGGTGGGTTGGCATTCACTATACCAGGATGGGAATTTGGGGGGGGCAGCATGCCAAGGGAGGCTGCAGGAGAGTTTTCATTCAGTATATCAGGACTGGAACAGAAGACTGATGTGGAACAGCACACAGAGGGAGGTAACCTGAGGGCTATCATTCACTATACCAGGATGGGAATTGAGGGTGGGGTTGGAACAACATGCAGAGGGAGGCTGCAGGAGAGTTTTCTTTCATTATACCAGGACTGGAACAGAAGGTAGGTGTGGGACAGCATGAAGAGGGTGGCAGCAGGAGGGCTGTCATTCACTAAACCAGGAGGGAAGAGAGAGCGTCAGTGGGACAGAACACAGAGAGAAGCAGTGGGAGGATTGTCATTCATTATATGGGGATAGGAATGGAGAGTGGGGAAGGGGCATCACATAGAGGGAGGCAGTGGAAGGGTTGTTCTCCATTATACTGGGACAGAAATAGAGGGTGGGGGTGGGACAGCATGCTGAAGGAGGCAGCAGGAGGATTGCCATTTACTATACCAGGGCAGGAATGGAGGGTGGGAGTGGGACAGCACACAGACAGAGGGTTGTCACTTATGCTTGGATGGGAACGGAGGGTGTGGGTGTGACAGTATACAGAAGGAGGCAGCAGGAGGATTGTCATTCACCATATGGGGTCAGGAACAGAAGGTGGAGGTGGGACAACATGCAGAGGTAGGCAACAGGAGGGTTGTTATTCATTATACTGGGACAGAAATGTTATGTGTGGGTGAGACAGCACCCAGACTGAGGATACTGAAGTGTTATCATTCACTAAAACAGGATGGGAATGGAGGGTGGAGGTGGGACATCACACAGAGGGAGCCAGCAGGAAGTTTGCCATTCACTATACTAGGATGGAAACTGAGGAAGGGTGTGGGACAGCATGCAGAGAGAGGAAGTGAGGGGGTTGTCATTTACTATATGGGAATGGAGGGCAGGGATAGAACAGCACACAGAGGGAGGCAGCAGGAGGGTTGTCATTGAGTACACTAGAATAGGAACAGAGGGTGTTGGTGCGACAGCACTCAGAGGGAGGCAGAAGGAGGGTTATCATTGACTACACTAGAATGGGAACAGAGGGTGGGGGTGAAACAGCACACAGAAGGCGGTAGAAGGAGGTTGTCACTGATTACACTAGAATGGGAATAGGAGGTGCCAGGACACACAGAGGGAGGCAGAAGGGAGGGTTGCTGGCTGACTACACTAGAATGGGAACAGAGGTAGGGGTGGGAACACACACAGAAGGAGGCAGAAGGAGGGTTGTCATTGGCTGCACTAGAATGGGAACAGAGCTCGGGGATGGGACAGCACACAGAGGGAGGCAGAAGGAGGGTTGTCATTGACTACACTAGAATGGTAACAGAGGGAGGGGATGGGACAGCACACAGAGGGAGTCAGCAGGAGGGTTGTAATTCACTGTTCCAGGACTGTAACACAGGACAGAGGTGGGACAGCACACAGAGGGAGGCAGCAGGAGGGTTGTCATTGAGTACACTAGAATAGGAAGAGAGGGTGTTGATGGGACAGCACTCAGAGGGAGGCAGAAGGAGGGTTATCATTGACTACACTAGAATGGGAACAGAGGGTGGGGGTGGAACAGCACACAGATAGGAGGCAGAAGAAGGGTTGTCATTGATTACACTAGAATGGGAATAGAGGGTGTTGGTGGGACAGCACACAGAGGGAGGCAGAAGGAGGGTTATCATTGACTACACTAGAATGGGAACAGAGGGAGGGGTGGGACAGCACACAGAGGAGGCAGCAGGAGGGTTGCCATTGACTACACTGGGATAAGAATGGAGGGCAGGGGGGTGGGACAGCACGCAAATGGAGGAAGCAGGAGGGTTATCATTCATTATACTGGCATGAGAACAGAGGGTGGGGGTGGGACTGCATGCAGAGGGAGGCAACGGGAGGCTTGTTATTCACTATACCAGCATGAGAACAGGGGGCATGGGCTGGACAGCATGCAGAGGGAGGCAAGAGAAGGGTTGTCATTCACTAAACCACAAGAGAAACAGTGGGCAGGGGCTGGACAGCGTGCAGAGGGAGGCAGCGAGAGGATTGTTGTTCATTATACTGGGACAGGAATGGAGGATGGGGAGAGGAACAGCATGCAAAGGGATGCAGCAGGAGGACTGTCGGTTGGCAGGGGTTGCACAACATGCAGAGGGAGGCAGTGGGTGGGTTGTCCATTACCCATTGTCCAGCAGTGTCAGTGGCTCAGTAGGTGGCACACTCACCTCTGAGGCCAGGAGATCAGAGGGCTGTGGGTTCAGTTCCCACATCTGGCACTTGGGTCAATATATCCCAGTACTGACACTGTAGTGCAGCATGAGAGGGGTGCTGCACTTCTGAGGTGCCGTCTTTCAGATGAGACGTTAAACTGAGATCCCATCTGCCTGGATTGGTAGTAGTTCAGGTGGATGTTAAAGATCCCATGGCACTTATCGAAAAGAGTAGGGGGACTTTATTAGGCAAGAAACACAACATCACACAAAAAGGAAATATAACAGTTGAAGCAGAGTAAAATACAAAAGCATGTCTTAAGGTGTCAAAAAAAACAAACTAGAGAATTAACAAAAAGAAAAGCTTTTCCATAAATAATTAACATAAGATGTAGAATATTTTTTCCCATCCTGAAACCGAATAGATTGTAATTCAGAAACAACAGCAGATAGAATAACATCAAAATCCGTATGGAGTTGCTGCAACACAAAATAACAACGAGCTTGCCATAAATAATACTGTAAAGAGCAAAAAAACATTCAACGACTTCTATGGTATTGTTCCCATTCCTCAGAATAATCACCCAATACAAGAGTACAGTAAGAAATGGACTGTAGGTGGGGCAAATTCAGTGTCTAGCCATAAATTCCCAAAACCTCTGACTATCTGGACATTCAATAAAGAAATGAGACTGACTTTCTTCAACATTAATGCAATCATGTTTTAAACAATATCGATCAGTTACTGGTTTGTACTTTAGATTTCCTCTAACTCCTAAACGACCATGAGCAGAGATCCATATAATATCCCATATTTTAACCGGAATTCTATTGTCAGTTAATTTACTAAATGCATATTTCATATGGGATGGGGAGCAGGATGGAAAAAGTAATATTACTTTTTGCACATCATATACAATGAACTCATAGAAAGATTTCCTGGTTAAAGAATGCAATTTATGCAAGGGAATCTTCCATTGATACAATTTCTTTAAAGCAGAGATGCCATATTGTGGTATACCGTCTGATAAAATAAAACTCTAGGCGAAGAAGAGACCATTTAAAAAATATTTGTGCCATACAGATTTAACCAGAATTGCCAAGGAAGAGAAGGTGCATGCCCAATGAATGAAAAAGAAGAAATTAAAAACACAGAATGAAAAAAAAACAACAGGATTTATCATATGTAATCCACCCTCTCTATATATGAGATACGTATATTCTCTCTTTACAGGGTTTAATCTATTGCCCCATAGCATCTGAAAAAAAATACTATAAATCCTAGTTTCCAAAGAAAGTGGAGGCGGAAAAAGGTGACTTAAATAAAGAAAAATGGGCAAAACAAATTTTTTTTATAATTAAGACCCTTTTTTTTTCCAAACTTCCAGTGTTTCCACTGATTGATTTTAGTTTCACCCAATCCTAACTGTGTTTCCCAATTATAAAGTTCCATATTGTCTATCCCAAACCAGACACTAATATTTTCTGGAGCCCAGTCACTAGGAAATATCAAAACAATTAGATAAATCGGAACTAACTGACCCAGTTGTATAACAAAACTTTTGTTATATTAAGAGAGCACAGAGTATCTACCAAACAAAGAAAAACTCCAAAGCTTTTTGCAAAGATGATGAATCTGCTAAAGAAGAGTGACGTCATCTGCAAAAGCAGTAACTTTACCAATTCCAAGTTGGGAGAAGGAGCAATACCTGTATAGAGGTGTCACAAATAATGTTTCTAATCACTGGATCCAGAATGAAAGTATATAATAAGGGCTCAAGGGACATCCTTGTCTGACACCTCAGAAATCATAACTTTCTCACCTAATAAGCCATTCACTATAGGAACAGAAACTGCAGAATTATACAACTGAAATCCACTGTACAAAAACATCAGGAATTCCGTAAGCAGAAAGAACAAAATACAAATAAGAATGGCTGACTGCATCAAATGCTTTGGATTGATCTAAAGCTGCTATTAATTCTGATGAAGAAAAACTAGTTCGACATGCAAAAAGATCTCTAAGTAAAAACAGGTTATGTTGAATTTTCCTATTTTTTATTGCACACGTTTGTGCAGGGTGAATTAAAATTCTAGCTAATTTCTCCAACCTATTATTCAAAATTTTGGATAAAATTTTATAGTCACTATTTAACAAACAGATTGGTCTCCAATTTGAAAGTAACGCTTTATCTCCTTTTTTATAAATAAAGGTCATTAAGGACATTGAAAATTCTTGGCAGGAGATCCCTGATGATAAATAATAATTAAACACAATGGGAAGAAAGAAACCCATATATTCTATACATTTTTGTAGAACTCATTAGATATCCCATCTATGCCAGAAGATCCGATCTTCAATTTTTTATGACCTCAATCACCTCAGAGGATGAAATAGGTAGTGTAAAGATTGGACCAGATCACTAGAAATATGGGAAAGAAGAAAAACCGTACTTGGAAAGGAATCTGTAGGAAGTACCTGTGGAGATGAAAATAATCCTGAATATAGTGCTGTACGACATGTAGCATACCTACATCAGTTGTAATGAGCTCATTATTCGAGTTGAACAGACCAGTCATTGTAGTGTCCCATAGTGTGTTTTACGTGCTTGAAAGGGATCAGCCATTGAGAATTTTTGAAATTAAGCGAAATTCCAAATCCAAAGATTTAGCTCTATTGTATTGGTATGTTTTCATTTGCTGTTTAATGTTCTTTATTTGGGAAAGAAAGAGGTCATGGTTTTTGGAGGGAATGACATAAGTATATAATTGGTTTCTAAGAACCAAATATTTCCTATATTCCTCCTGTACCTTTGTCTTACCCCAGGTCTGAAACAAATGTTTTACCTCAATTTTAACTTGTTTCCACCACTCATATGGGGATGAAAATAGAGTCAAAGTAGAGGACTTTGCAGCTAAGAAAAATTCCAGTTTAGAGAAATGAATAGGGTCTGATAAAAAAGAAGTATTTAGCCTCCATCGTGGTATACAAGAGTGCAATCTAGGAGGGAGATGCCGTAGAGATAGAGTACAAAATAATATGTGATGATCTGAGAATTCCACCGGAACTGCAACACAAGACGAAACCTGAAAATAATGCGAGATAAAAAACATATCTATCCTAGTGGCAAATGTATGTCTGTGATAAGTGTTACCACCTGTAGGGTGGGTTACTAAAAGCGTCTCAGAAGCCTCAGCATCTGTTGGCAACCTCTAATAATGCATTTGAGTCATAGTAAACCTTTTTCCCATTTAATTTACTGGAGTTGAATATCAAGGAACAGTTAAAATCCCTCCCCAAATCAAATGTTTCCTTGTAAATAGAAAGGGCTTAATCTCTGTAAATAAAGCAACTGGCCTGTTTTAGTCTGAGGGCTATAGACATTAATAAGACGAAAAAAATATTCTCCCCATAAACAATCTAATATAAGAGCTCTGCCTGGTGACAAATCAATAACCTTCGAGATTTTAAAGGAGGGATTACCAAACAATATAGCTACTCCATCTGCAGTTTCAGTACTAAAGGACCAAAAAGATGGGCCACAAGTCCATTGTCTTTTTAATCTTTTTCCTCAGAAATGGAAGAAACTCTGGTTTCTTGTAAAAATATAACATCTAACTTCAAGGATGTGAGATAGAAAATATGGATATCTGCCTATGAAACGTTTTCAGGCTACACACATTAAAGAAGCAAACTTCAAAGAGGCCATGAGAATATTCAAGTACTATGCTTTTGACTCACTTTCCTTTTTTTACCTTTTTTTCCTTTCCTATCTTTAGCAAGCTCTGTAGATTTACTTTCTTCTTCGTCAGTTATAATTTCAGAGAGATGGGAGGCCTCAGACTCTATGTCCGAGTCTCTAACCTCATCCTGAAGGGAGAAAAGAAATTCTCAGTCACTACAGGACTAATCTGGGACTGCTTTGAGGATGCTCTAGTGAACCTCCTGCCTTTAACGGTTTCAAAAGGGGGTGGCATGGTAGAAACCTGAGCCTGTCTGTCTCCTGGTTGAGGAGGGACCTGGTTCGTAGTAACCTGCGGGTCATTAACCACAGGTGATACAGTTTTAACTGCATCTGGAAATGAGGGGGTAAAACAGGTTCTTGCCCGGGGAGAGACCTTCGCTTCAGAGTTTGTAATTTGATTACGTTACGGAGAAACCGTCTCTGGTCTAAACCTTCAGAACAATTATGCCTAGCCTAAGGACACTGATGAGAAGCATGGCCTTTCTCTTCACAAAGGTTACATTGGAAGATGTTGGTACACATATCAACAAGAATGCCCAAAACCCCACATAAAGGACATTTCATCATGTCACAAACACTACTAATGTGAGTTCTGTCCCCACATTTGTAACACGCTTTAGGTTGCCCCCATAGAAACAAACCCCTATCCTTTCCCAAAAAAACTATTCGGTAAATGAACAATCTGGAATTAACTTGTAACAGTTTTACTTTAAATTTCCATCCCCTGTCCAAATGCCTTCTATGTCCAGAAGGGCTTCAGGTGACCCAATACCTCTCATTTGGATTGCAACCATCGGTAAATATCTCACATTAACTCCTCGTTTCTGAACATAATTGTGACAAACCTAATTAATGGTCTAGTTAAAGGGATTGCAAAAGGTAGCCACACAGGATGATTTTTTGGTTAGCATATTTGTCCCAAAATTTGTCCATAAGGGCAGTAGTTTGAAAACTAATATCAAAGGAATCCTCCCCAGACACGTGTAT
Organism: Neoceratodus forsteri; assembly: GCA_016271365.2. Lineage (NCBI taxonomy): Eukaryota > Metazoa > Chordata > Ceratodontiformes > Ceratodontidae > Neoceratodus > Neoceratodus forsteri. The sequence goes on along the minus strand of CM028133.1, from coordinate 54,265,423 downwards.
GAGGGCATAAATATCCTTGGCACAAAACCCATTGAAGCCTTCAAAAGTTGTTTAAAAATATAGTATCTATCGGGATGTTCTTTCAAACCACCTCTATATTTCAGGCGCACAGCATTGACGAGGTGCTTATTTCAATTTTGACTTAAATAAATCAGACATTGGTGGTTTGGGAGTGTGGCTTGCTAAAGGAGTAGTAGACCCAGCAATAACAGTGTCAGAGGTAGCATTAGGCAGTTCAGTCACAAGTCCTCCCCTACCCTCCCTCGAAGTAGATGGCTGAGGGGAACGTTGAAAAACAGGATCAGGTGTCTTCATACCTGAAAGCGGAGTCCATTCTAAATCAGGAATCCAATCTCCCGAGTCATTTCTCTTCCAGATGGCTTCCATAAGCGCCACTTCTTCCAACCAGTCCGTAGTACTGCTTTTGGTTCCTTCTTCCTGTAGCCCGAATTGTTGCTGCACTAAATGCATCGTACGTGGTCCGACGCTATTTGCGGTCCTCCCGGAAACCATATCCTGCAAGGGCAGTTCCTGTTCCGGTAGTAGCGGTGTATCGAGTTCTCGGTTGAGCAAATCTCCATTGCAGGGCAAACCAGAAACAGGAAAAAGCTCCGAAATGAAAGGCACCGCAGAAAGTGGACCAGAAGGCTTACTATCGTGAGTATCTGGCAACTGATGTAAATCTTGGGCATCGCGAAGCGGACTTGAAATAACATTGTCCCTTAGTGTAGTAACAGCAACAAAACTCTCTCTCTGCATTCTTCACCTCCTCCTCCATCCGACCTCAGGAGCGTCTGCCATGTCAGGTTCTGACGTCAAGAATTCCCCACCAGCCACTGACCAGCAGCCAGTAGGGGAATTTCCCCGGTGTCCTGGCCAAATTTCCCTCATTCACTAAAAATACCACCAACAGCTTAATCTGGTTCAATGGCACTTGGCATTCATCTGTATCCCCCTCCCCCGGGTCGTGCCTGAAAATAGGCAGGATTTGTCTAGTGCACTTACCCGGTCAACAAAAGCTAAATAAATAAATAAATAAATTATAGTGGGATGGGAATGGAGGGTGCGGGTGGAAGAACATGCAGAGGGATGCAGTAGGAGGGTTGTCATTTACTATACTGGGGCGGACGGAGGGCATAGATGGGACAGCACACAGAGGGAGGCAGCGGGAGAACTGTCATTTATTATACCTGGATGGGAATGGAGGGTGAGGTTGCGGCAGCATAAAGAGTGAGAGTTGTCATTTACTGTACTGGGACAGGAATGGAGGGTAGAAGTGGTACAGCACGCAGAGGGAGGCAGCAGGAGGTTGTCACTCATTAAACCAGGATGGGAATAGAGGGTGAGGGTGGGACAGCACCCAAGGGGATACAGCGGAAAGATTGTTGTTCCCTATACCAGGATGGGAACTGAGGGCAGTGGTGGGACAGTATGCAAAGGGAGGAAGCAGGAGGGTTGTCATTCACTATACTAGGATGGGAGTGGAGGGCAGGGGTGGGATAGCATGCGGATTGGAGCAGTAGGAGGGTTTTCACTTTCTATACTGGGATGGGACAGAGGGCGGGCATGAGACAGCGTGAAAAGGGGGCAGCGTGAGGGTTGTTGTTCATTATACCAGGATGGAAATGGAGGGCAGGGTAGGAAAGCACACAGAGGGAGGTAGCAGGAGGGTTGTCATTCACTATACCAGGATGGATATGAAAGGTGGGGGGTGGGATAGCATGCAGATGGAAGCAGTGGGAGGGTTTTCATTTTCTATACTGGGATAGAAATGGAGGGCAGGCATGAGACAGCGTGCAGAGGGGGGCAGTGCGAGGATTGTTGTTCATTATACCAGGATGGAAATGGAGGGCAGAAGTAGGACAGCACACAGAGGGAGGCAGAGGGAGGACTGTCATTTACTATAGTGGGACAAGAATGGAGGGCGAGGATGGGACAGCATGAAGAGGAAAGCAGCAGGAGGGTTGCCATTTACTGTATTAGGATGGGAACAGAGATCAAGGCATGAGACTGTATGCAGAGGGAGGCAATGGGAGGTTTGTCCTTCATTGTACCGGGACTGAAACAGAGAGTGGGGGGGTGGAAAAGCACAGAAACAGAGGCAACAGGAGGGTTGTCCTTCATTTTACCAGGATGGGAACAGAGAAAAGGAGTGGGACAGCATGGAGGGGGAGGCAGTATGAGGGTTACAGCAGGACAGGAATGGAGGGTAGGGGTGGAACAGCATGCAGAGTGAGGCAACAGGAGGGTTGTCATTAAGTATACCAGGATGGGAACAGAGGGTGGGGTGGGACAGCACACAGTGGGAGGGTTTTGCTTTCTGTACAGCAGGATGGGAATAATGATGATTAGCTGCTTGTTGGGCAGCATCATGCAGATGCCCTGTGATACAGGTGGCTCTTTTCTTTGAACTTCATGAAGTTTCCACCCAGTAAGCACAGAGGAGTGTCGTGATCAGCCTGGCTAATCACTGGACTGACACTGTTGAGCCCACTGCTAATTGCCCTACACTGGACCAACAATGACACACCTCTCAAATCCACTATCACTGCAATATGTTCACTTTGCACAAGGGCAAGCAAGCATAAAAATGTGACCCTGCAGTTACAGTAGTCCCAAAGGTCAGGATTCAATGCCTTCATAAACCTGATCTTTGTATAATGAGACCTGCATGATTTGCTGGCCTCTGTTTCACCGTGCTGCTACCTTTCAGCATCCAGATGTGAAACTACATAAACTACATGAAATATCTCTATAGCAAATACTGTTTCTAGGGAGAGTTTTTTAAAAGGTTCTGGTTGCTCTTCCCTGCGTTTAACACACAGCAGCTTCGCAAGGCTATAGCCTGGCAACGGAGGTAACCTGGTGCCTCTGACCTGCTGAAAGGAGGCAAACAGTGGGATTTTCTTCAAGGAACCCATCTGCTATCTGGAAAGCTGAGACATCAGCTGAGGACAAAGCAAATATAGCCAGGGATCAGCGAAATTAAACTCTGTAAACCTTTCATGCCACAAAGGACCAAATATGGTCATAGAACTCCTCCAGGAAATGGCTTACACTCTTAGCAGTGAAAGGCTGAAAGACACACAATCATGTGTTTGGAGTGTCAATCAGTAAAATGCCAAAAAGGACCAAGAATAAGTAAATTTTAATTCATCGTCCTTTTTTTCCCTTCGTAGTTTGCACTGGTGGTGAAAAGTGAGGCACTATCAGTGTCGGAGGTTGAAGACCCAGATTTATTCAGAAGCCAGACACAGCATGCCAAAATATAGTACAGACTCTCTCACACCGATAAATTTAGTGCTGGTGAAATGTGAGGAATTGAAAACAGTGCATGAAAAACCCTTAGTGGCCTTTATAAATTCTTATATCAGTGTACAATTTTTATATTTGTTGGCAAAAATCCATTTGCTACCTTTTCCGACACCCTCACAACTATGACTGTCACCACCCCTCGACAAAAAAACAACACTTCGGCTGGATTCACAAAGGGTGGCACAGGGCTTGTGTCAAGTTCTGCAGCAAACCAGTGTGGTGGCAAAACTGAGCCAACAACTTTGCCTTGCACTGTGCCACATTCAAGAAGATCAGACACATTTACTACACTTTTCCTGATTTACGGCAGCTTGTGCAACATATTTGGCGCAAGCCTCATAAAAAAGGTACCCGAGATTGCCGCAGGCTAGACCAGAAAAAACTGGTCTTGCAATAATTATGGCGCTTAGATCGAGAATCCTGATCGATGGGTGGGAGAATGCCACAAGCCCAAGGCACCATATGTTTGGTGCACCCACGGCTTGCAGCATTGTCAGCCGTTTGTGAATCTGGCCCACTTGACTTCAACTCTTCCGCACACTCCATCCCTTCGAAACTAGGTAAGAAAAATCTTAAAAGCAAGTAAGTAAAGTTTATTTTTAGTGGCACCCTTCCCTCGAGGTCCAAGGTATGTGGGGGGGGTCCACCACGGCAGCTCGATAGGAAACTTGTCAAACTCCTTTACAACAATGGCGCAATGTTGACAGTCGGTGTTGTGCCGACAGGAAAACAATGTTTTTTTGTGGGAGGCAGCACCACCTGCACCCCCCAGAGTTTAAAATAATCAACTCCAGGTCTCAGTTGTCTCGGGGAGGGGGTGCAAGCCCTGGAGAAGCTATGTCGATGTCCCACGTGACCATTACAGCAAACTGCCTATGTTGTCACTGTAATGGTCTTTTTTTTTTTTTTTGTTGACTTTCTTTGTGTGCCGTTGACCTGGGAACTCTTGCTGGCATCCTACTGCCACAACGGGCTCTACCTTCTCTCTCTCCTCGCCCAGCCGAATGAACCCCCTGGCTCTGAGCCCCCCCAAGGTAGGGCTGCGCTATCCACCCAGGGCACTCTATCTATCAATCTAGTGTGCCGTGCTGGACGATCACCTGGAGGGGAGGAGAGTCTGGTGTCGGTAGTGTGGCCCAATGCCAACGGATGTGCCATCGCCTATCCCCAGCAACAGGGATTTTTCCTTGATTGCCCTCCCGAGCACAGCCGTGCAAAGATGTCAACATGGCTACCCCTAGACATCAGCTGCGCACATCCCTGATATTGTTCCCGTGCTAGTAGTGCCTCCGGTCTCCACCAGGGGGGGTCTCTACTGTGCCTGGAAGACCCTGGATCCCTCCTCAGGGAGAGGAGATCAGTCTTCCGGACGCTCGATCCTTCTTCCTCCCCTGCCGACCCCCAGCACCCAGGCTCATTCCCGAACCTGGGCTGCTGGCGTGGCACGAGGTGTGGTGTCCAGCACCTCAACCTCAGTGCCACCAGGCCAGACTACTCTGTAATGGTCTTCACGATATTTGTTTCACTGTAACACTGGTATATCTCTGGGAGAGGGGCTGATGTGCCTCCGGTGCCATGCCGCTGCCTGGGTGACCATGGGCAATGGACGAGCACTGGAGCCAGGAGCAGGTGGGCTGACACTTGTGTATGGGGAGTGCGCGAATGCACACACTCCCGGTGCACCATTGATGTCATAGGTTGGGGATGGAACACAGAAAAGCCCCCAGCCTGCAGGGTAGTGCCACCTCTCCTCACAGGTCCCACACCTGCCTACTGGGCACACTGACTTGCAATCAAAGTAGAGGTCCTCTGAGGTTACATGAGGGACCCCAGGGGCCCTACTATGGGGGGGCAAGCCATGGGGCAATGCAAGGGCCGGAACAGGTGAGTTCCAGAGATGATGGGATGATGAGGCTATGGGAGAGGAGGGCAGATGGGGGCAGGCTGGGTGATCAAGGGGGCATAGAGCATACTAAGTAAACAAAAAAAGCAGGACTAGATCATCAGTATAGAAATAAATTTATACACATAAATTCAGAGCATCAATTAGCTAAAACATAGCTGGGCACATAACCAATCATGGGATTCCTTCAGTCCCCAAAAGCTTGATGGAGAAGGACGGTCTTAAGATCCCTCTTGAAGGCCTCCAGCAAGGGGGCCTCTTTAATGGCTCTTGGCAGAGAATTCCATAGCACCGGGTCAGCCACCTCAAAGGCCTGGTCTCCTGATGTTTTAGCCTGACTCTTGGTACAGTCAAGAGGCCTACCATGGCCAGCTCAGTTGCATGGAGGGCTGAGGTGCTGCGCGTCTCACTTCCTACCATGCCAGTGACCCGGGACTGGAAGCGGACTTGGGTCGTTGAGGGTCAGCCAGGGAGGGAGAGGATCGACCATCTGAAGGACTGCTCTCCTCTCCCGGGGAGGGTGGACTAGCATTGCCACCAAATGACTGCCACCAGGTGAAGGTCTGAGGGTTATAGATCTTATAAGTTAAATGGGAGAGAAGCTGGTTGGAAGGCAGACAACAGAGGGTTGTGGTTAACAGAGTCACAACAGAAGAGAGGGAGGTCACCAGTGAGGTGTCACAAGGATTGGTCCTGGGTCCAGTCCTTTTCAATATGTTCATTAGCGACATGGGAGGAGTCCAGGGTAAGATGCATCTGCAGATGACACTAAGCTCTGTGGCAGGGTGGACAGTGAGGAGGGGGTTAGCGAGCTGCAGAGAGACTTGCAAAAGCTAGACAGGTGGTCAGAGGTTTGGCAGTTGAAATTTAGTGCCAAAAAGTTCAAGGTAATGCACATAGGGAACAAGAACCCAAGGACAGAGTACTGGATGTGTGCATGTATGTGTGGGGGGGGGGCGACTGTGCACGATTTCTGAGGAAAGAGACATAGCAGTCATAATCAGTGATTCACTAAAACAATCAAACCTATGCAACAAGGCCTACAGTAAGGCAAACAACAAGCTGGAGTGTATAGGAAGAGACAACGAGAGCAGAAGGAAGCAAGTATTACTACCTCTCCATAGAGAAGTGATTATTTTTCTGATGAAAGATTCTATGTAATCCAAAAACGCAAGCACCCATTTTTTTTTGTAACATCTATGTTGGCCCAATAAAAGGTATCAGATCATCTCTTTTTTTCTGGATCTTTTGTCACAAGGACCAATGCGGCAACATAACCAATTTTCTGTGTACCTCTCTATAGATCACTGGTGGGGCCCCACCTGGAGTACTGTTCCAAGTTCTGGAGTCCTCACCTAAGTAAAGATAAGGACAGGCTAGAGAGCAAAATGATTTAGGGACAGCAGGGCAGATCTTGCGAGGACTGGCTCAAAGAACTGAACATGTACTCATCAGACGCAAGATGAGAGAGGGGAGATATGATAGAGACCTTCAAGTTCCTGAAAGGAATGAACAAGGTAATTTGTGAGGAGCTATTTAACATAAGTAGCAGATCAAGAACAAGGTTTGCAGTGTGTAAGCTGCCCCTGGGAGGGATCATTGGTGTGGTCTGGGGTTTCACCACAAGGCAGCAAAACTGGGCGGGAAGAGAAATTCCCCAACACCCTCTGTGTTCAGTCCCTGAGGTAGGACTCACACCAGCAGATGACTTTGCCAGTGAGGCCTATGTATTTCCTCAGCCAATCCAACAACACCCTGTCATGAACCCACTCCTGGGGGCCAGGTCCACTGAGCTCACAGTGCCCACCACTAAGTGCAATCTGTGACAGAGGGGAACAGGAATACCTACCAAGTATCTGAGGTAATGACTGAACACCCGCCACGAGGTCCCAGGGCTCCTCTCTATCTGGGTAAGGGCAAAATACAGTCTCAAGTCTGTAGCCAGATGAGAACTCTCCTTGGTTGCTGTACTGGGGGAGGGGGAGCCCCGGCATTACAAGCTCTTTGGGATTTGTCCTCATAACCCTCTCCCATGGGGTGTGCAGCACCTAGTTCCCCCTTACAGACTCTCCCCAAGACCTATGTATTTCCCTTACCTAAGGCACCCAGATCCCCTTTTTCAGGATCCTAGTCTTGGCAGTGAATGGTAGTACTTCAACAATTACAGGCTGGTCTCAAAATTGACTAAACCTTTTACATCTACACACACAAAAATCACTCACAGACAGTTTTAAAAATGAAAATGCTTTTACTAAATCTAAATGTTTATCAGAAAAACTTTACAAACAAAAGGTTTAGAAATCTGGTTGCAGAATAACAAAAATAAAGGTGGAAATATACATGCAAAAGTGCACTGTAAAATTTAACTATCTAGTTTTCTACCTGGTTCGTGGATGATCAAAGTCCAGAAATAAATGAGTTTTTGCAGAAGTTTCAGTCCTTCTGTAGCATTCATTGGTTCTTAGTCTGTCTCTGTGCAGTCTTGCTTGTGTGTGACAGGAAAAGTGTCCCATGAAAAAGTGCCCTGCTCTGAGGGATTTAAATACCCTGAGTTCAGGCAGTCTGTAGCCTTATCTTTTTAGGTCAGCAGGGGTCTCTCTTGCGCTGTCCAAGATTTTTGAGTGAAACATATTATTGATTAGTTAGATTCTCTTACAGTTCCAATATCCTTTGATCTTCCCTCATCCTTCCTACCACCTCATAAAAATGACAGTTCCTTGAAATCTAAAACACTTTTCCTTTGAAGTATAACTTTATGATTGGGGAAAATGGTTTTCTCCCATCCTAAGATTTCATTGCATCTGATTCCCTATAATTAGCTAACCAGGGACATTCCATTCCTGTCATTGTACGATACCCTGCCTTTGAGATGTAATTTTCAGCTTCCTGGCAAGTAAGCCTTGCTCACATCACAGGATACCAATTTCCTCTGCATGCAACCCTTTAAAAAAACATGGGCATCTTTTGGCAACGCTTAGTTCTGGCCTGTGTGGAACTTTGAAACATAACCAAGTTCCTCTGCATGTAACTCTTTTTAAAGCATAAACAGAAAAAATATACAAAAATAATAATTTCTGCAATATTCCAGCAGTTGGCATACTCGTCACACACCCATGGTCTACAGTGTCAAAGGATGGGGAGAGACTTAGGAGAATGAAAACTGACTGCTCTCCTGTATCCCTCATCCAGAGAAGGTTATTGTGCACCCTGACCGGTGCAGTCTCAGTGCTGTGCTATGCTTAGACTTAAATCTGGACTGGAGAGATTCATAGATGCTGTAGGCTATGAGATGTGCCATGAACTGCAACCAGTTTGCCAACTTTCAATTGCATAGTTTAGGGCTGCTGGTTTCAACCTGAGGTGCTTTACCAACCACTGCTGCAATCCTTTCTCAGGGTTTTTCCTCTCCATGCCTTCAGGGAGACCTATTATATGTAGGTTTGATCTGAATGACCAGTTTTCTTGGTCGTCTACGCTGCCCTGCATCTCTTCCAGGCCCTCCTTCAATACATTATGCTCACAGGAGATGGTCGCAACTGTATCCTTCAGATCGTTCACTCATTTCTCTAGCTCCTTTAGGCAGGTAGTATGAGTCATGGTGGTCTCGGAAAGACCAATAACCACATTTTGGATATATGCGATCTTCGCAGTCAGATTTGTGAAGCCAGCTTTCATTTCAGCCTGCATACTGGTTAGGGTGGTGGGTACTAGGCCAGTGATTTTTCCAGTTCAGTCATCATTTGTTCCCGCTTCTGCTCAAGGGCAGCCTGGGCCTGCAACCTTGTTCTTGCCTCATGGGTCATGTGCTTCTCTCTCAGCTGATCTATAGGATCAAATGGCACTTATGTTAAATCCAGTACTGACACTGTGTGCCAAACTGTTTTGCATGTTTCCAGGCCTTGTTTACACCTGCAGGGGAAATTTTAATGAATGTGGCTAAGGTGACTGTAATACTGTGCCATGCATTCACAACATGACATCTATACTGCTTTGCCTACACATAAATGAGGGACAATTACAATATGCATGCATGGGAGCACAGGACCCAGAGAACATATGGATACCATTATGGACTGATAAGAGTGGGAGCACAGGGCCTGTAAATAATGGTTAATTACAATCTCTCTCTACACTTATGGATACATGGGAGCGCAGGGCCCAGATGGCCCTGCCATCCCATAAGCAAATAAGACTATGGTTATGCTTTCTCAAAAAGTTAGGAAATTCTATGCTAAAAACTTTGTTAATGCACCATTAGGGTTCCTTATGAATATACTTCTCAAAAAGTAAGGAAATTCTATGCAAAAAAACTTTGTTAATGGACCATTAGGGTTCCAGCATCAAAAGTAGGGAAATGAAATTTTTTAGGGTTCCCAACCCTAATAATGCCCACCCACCCTCAATTTCCAACCCTAACACCCCACCTGGCATACGAACGTACAAAGAAGCCAGCAGAAGAAGGCCATTTGGTCTATCAAGTCTGTTCATATTGCAAGGGTCCACAGCTTGAGCTAATGTCCCTGCCCTCCCTCCACACTCCTCCCATCCTCCCTACCCATGATCCTTACCTTCCCCTATGCCTATCCCAGCCTTTCTTAAAGCTGCTCACTGTATTCAATGAGATGGCATGCAGGAACAGGTGTGAGGAGCATGCCTTGGGGTTGCGAACCCTAATGCTCACCCTATTCTCTTATTGTGTACCTATCTTAGCTTACATACTCTTGGGATGGGGTGAGCATTAATATTTCCAACCCCAAGGCACACCCCTCACACCTGTTCCTGTATGCCAGGTAGAAGTGGGGTGTTAGGGTTGGAAACCGAGGTGGGGGGTGGTGTTAGGAACCCTAAAATAATTTCATTTCCCTACTTTTGATGCTGGAACCTCAATGGTCCATTAACAAAGTTTTTTTGCATAAAATATTATGCAATATATATATATATATACACACATACACACACACACACATATATATATATATATATATATATATACAGCCGCCTTCTTGTTTTCTGTTTTTTCAAAATAAAAATAATTGAAAAGCACCCACAATGAAAGTATCTAGAGACACCAACACATGTCTCTTGTTCATCGGGACTCTGTTAGGTGGACTGTGAAGTTATTTGGTGGGAGAGCACCTTGCAATGCCTTTTTTTAAACATTTAAAATCCTTTTTCATGACTGTCTCAGACCCTTTATCGCGAGACGATTCCTTTTTCGTGAGCTCATGAAAAAGGATTTTACAGGCTACTTTGATGCATATCTCAGCTGTTTTTTGAGATTTTGACTCCTAATTTTTAACATGGCCTTTTGGGGACCCTGCCTCATGAAAAATATGACTGTCATTAGGCAACTCCTGTTGGAAAGGTGATTTTGTGGTCAGTTGGCAAAATCACCTTTCTGGTAAGGATTTACTGATGATAGTCATATTATTCTGAGTAAGTCCCCAAAGCATTTTAAAATTGGAACCAACATGTCAAAAAATGGCTGAGTTATGATAGCTTGTTGCAACTGCACTACGCATGCTAGTAATTTTGTCAGTTAAAAGTATTTTGACCCCAAATCTTGTACATGGACTTGTTATTACCCCACAAAATGTAGGTCACAACTGCCAGTTTTCAAATGCTGGCCAAAATGTGTTTTCACAGCTGCAACATGGAAATGGCATTGCAGTTGCATAGAATTAATGTCTAAACGGGGATTTGAATATTTTGTGTAGTGCGTACATTAGGTGGGGTAATAACATGGCTACACTGACAATTCTGTCACTCTTGTACAATAAATGGAAGCGCAGGGCCCTCTCCCATAATTACGTACATGTATGCATCTATGGAGGAATGGGAGCGTAGGGCTCTCCACCAAGCAAATTACGGTATAATTATACTATCTCAAAAAGTAAGGCAATAAATTGCAAAAAACTTTGTTAATGTATCAGTTAGGGTTAAAGCAACAAAAGTAGGGAAATGTGGCATTAGGGTTTCCAGCCCTAACACCCCACCCCCACTCTGCACAGACAAAGGGGGATCGGAGGCAGCATTGGGGTCATCAGCCCTAATACTCCCCATGGTGGCTCAGGCACAGGGATGGTCAACACAGAGTCTATGGCAGTATGACGTTTTAGGGCAGCACAGAGAAGGGCAATACAGAGTCTGACACGTGGGTGACACCCCCTTTCAAAATCTGTACGGCATTATAAGCCCCCCTCAAAATTACTGAGGCACTATAACCTTCAGACAGAGTTCTCCTGTCCTGTCTGACTCTGCTCCCCTTAACATTTTTTTTTATTTCTATTTTTTGCACTCTGCTGTTGTCTGCTGTTGAATTCATTGGTCTCTAACAAAAACAGCTTTTTTTTTTTTTTACATTTTTTAGTGTGGAGGCTGCAACATCTGCACTGTGTTGCTGTCTACTCTGCACTCTGCTGTTAAATTTTTTGGTCTCTCTACTCTCTCTCTCTGCAGTCTGCTGCAGCGTCTGCACTCTGCTGTTGATTTCATTGGTCTCTGTCTCTGCTCTCCCTCTCTAACAAAATTATATTCCCCATTTTTTTTTAAATCTACACACACACACATATGACTGTCTCTGTTGAAGGCAAAGCCACAAATGCACTTGATACTCAGTTTCCTAGGGATGTCCTGTGGTGGCTGACACAGGATTGGGTAGAACATGTGTCAATTATAGAACAGAAACCCTCATTGGTGGGTTCCCTTCAGTGCTCCAGGATTATGAGTATTTCCCTTTATTGATTATGTGATGGTTCAGGGACTCGGGCATTTTCAGAAGAGATTGGGGGGAAAATAAATGCTTTTTTTTTATTTTCTGCACGTTTCTGTACCCTGTCCTGCTTTGTCCATGCAGCATTTGTGGTGAAAGTGTTATCCCACTCCACACTTCCTAGCCAGACCAACTTGACCATTTGGGTCAAGCCACAAAAGGCTCGGTTTTCCTGGTCAGAGCAGAGTCAACCCAGTCTAGGGGGTTCGGAACTGCACCAGAGCGGGGTTGACCATCCTTATTTAGTACAGGTTCTAGATGAAAGCGTACCCATTTTAACCAATCTCTGTGACATATAATAAAGGTTATGAAGAATATTAAACTGTGTCAGACATAATTTGTCTTGAGTAATATATGTAGAGGTCTTTCCAAATTTTGGACCAATTAAAAGAATGATTTGGAAACACCATAGTCCAATACAGGTAGGTACCATTAGTGGTCCATGAAATCTCTTCTAGGAGGGCAGGGGGAAGTTTTGAAATAGCGTGGGGTAGCATAGCAAGGTCTTGTAGAATAGAAAAAAGGGGCCTGATGTTGTGAGCTAAGGTGATGGGGCCATATCATGTGACCACTGTCCATTTGACTGCAGACAGCCCATTTGACATTCCTGCTGCACATTAGTAGTTTCCAGGTGCTACAGGTACCTGTAGTTACATGTCCTTTCTACATCTCTATAGACTCTGTGCTACAATCCCAGAATTTTCCTTAGGTCCTGAGCCCTACATGTTCTCTGGAGCTCTTTTTTTTTCAATTCCCTTTTTCCCTCCAGTTGCCAGCCCCTGGGGAACTCCCTCAGACGTAGCCCCTCCCAGCTTTCTCCCACCCGGCCTGAGACCCTCCTAGCCCTAGGTTCCCCCAAAACTCTGAACTAACACTCCTGCCTGCACATGACCCCCCAGCTTGTACCCCCCGAGACAGGGCTGCCATCCATTTACTTTTGGCGCTCCTTGAATCCAATCTTGCAGGCGGAGTTCAGGCCAGAAGATATTGGGGACCTGGGTGGGCAGGATCCAGTGGTGGGCATGGGGGCTGCCGCAGGCTCATCATCCTCCCAGGCACTGGGGTGTTTCCATGTTCATAAGTGTAACCCTCGGAGGTGAGGATGTGCAGTGACATCCAGCACAAGACAAGTGCACTCCCACACTCATTCCACAGATGTCCACCATCGCCTCCACCCCTTCCTGATGTGACCTTTGGCTGGAGCACCCCCAGCCTCCACTGGGAGTCGCTGATGCTGGGGAGCCACAACCCACCCTACTTAGGAGAGGAGAGCAGTCCTTCAGACGGTCAATCCTCTCCTCCCCAGCCAACCCCCAGAAACCAGAGCTTGCTCCCCATCCCGGGTCGTCAGCATGGTGCGAGGTGTGGTGCCTAGTGCCTCAACCCTCGGCGCCACTGGGCTGGCTCTTCTCTGGAGCTCTTGCAAGACATTCATACACTTTCTTCAGAAGGTATGCTTGTTCAGATTGAGGAGTGGAGATGCTTGTGGAAACAAGCTTCCAGGAATTAATCTCCACTGTTGATTCCCACTGTGTCTGGAGGCACTAGGACCCTGAAGGAGCACATTTTTTATTTTATTTTTTGCAAGGAGGGAGCTGGCATTGGTTTCTGAGCATGCACCTGTGCAGCCCTGTGGTGTTGTGTGCCAGCCAGTAACCATTGCCGACTCCCTCACACACCTCATTTCTGTTCTTTGCACTATCAAGTGCACACCGTGGGAGAGACAGCACCTCAGTGTTCTCTGTCAATGCTTTTTTCAATGAATAACTGCTCTAAAGTGCCTTTCCAGTGCCTTTACTCTATGGTATTTTCTTTCTACAATGCCAGAGTCTGATAAGAAGGAGGCTAAGTCTTCAACAAAAGTCCTGCACCCTCCCATTATGCGTCAGTGCCCCTGTGGGAAACCAACGACTGTGATGGACTGGAATCAGTGCTGTGCTGCTTGCCTTGGCCCAGAGCATTATATGAATGTGTACGATGCCTGCTTCTGTATGGATCACCATACTCCAAAGATCTGTGTGATGAGGTTGGCATTACACACATGCAGGCAAGGCATGGATGCTAGGCCTTTCCTCTGGGCCTCTTCCTGGGACCTCTGGTTCCATGGGTGCACAGGTTCCTCTTTGACTGCACCATGCTGAGGTGTCAGAGGCCCTGATGGATGAGTCTGGTGGATAGCCAGCTCCTTCTAGATGGCTGGCTATGAACCCCCCACCCCGGTCTGTCTGCCCTGAGGAACGTATGTCCCCAGAGGCGAGGCCAAAGCTATACGCTCAGTCTGCACTGGTAGACACCACAGTGTTGTCTTCTGGCATCGCCCATGTTGTTATAATTGTTTGCAGTGGCAATGAGTTGGGCATTGCCAGGAAGGACGCTGGGTCCCCCTGTTTGCAGTGTTGCATGATGGACCAGCACTGGGGCTGCGGTTCATCCAGTTGCTGAGGTGGAGGTTGTCATTTCCCCCAGTGCCACTAGAGATACCAAGGGGGATGATGGTGCCAGCCATGGCAACAGACATGATGACAGCCATGGCATCAGTCCTGGGCCTGGAACTGGGCGTGGTGCCAGTGAAGGTGCTGTCCCCTGGGTTGTCCCTAACCTAGTTGCTCCTGGTGGCACTGGGGGGGGCCCCAGTGCTGTTCACAACACTGGGGTCAGGGATGACTCTAGGGTTGACACTGGAGCTGACAGTGAGCCCAGCACTGATGGACAGTGCCAGTCATAATGATAGGGATGAAACCATCTCCGAGGACTTTGTCAACCCTAAGCCTGACACTGGAGGCAACACTAGCTCAGCATCAGATTTCAGCATTAATGGAGAGTGCTAATCATATGCTCACAGTGACCACTTACCAACAGGGTCTGTAACTTTGCATTCACCCTGTGCACCCATAAAGAGCAGTTACCAGTAATAACACAAAACATTTCAGTTGTTTGCTTTAAACCAGCACTTGGTAATAATATGCTCATGGACCAGATTAACATTTAAACAACAAACGGATCTTTTTATAGGTTTAAATAAGGGGTAGGGGATGTAAATTAAAGCTTGATCAATTGGCACTTTTGGTTTTAGCAGTAGTTTGACTTGGTATAAACATTCAACCAAATGCATTAATACCTTTAAGCTGTCCAGTTAAGCTCACTGGGTACCCAGGATAAGCTATGTTGCAGGCCTAAAGCAGTGCTGTGGGTTGGCCAGTGTTGCAGCTGGTTGGGGCCCTTAAATAAAGAAATGGTTAGGCTTTTCTTTGTACTTGACTGTAACAACATACATCACTTTTTGAAACCCAGAAATTTGTAATCCTTAGGCCTGATGGCCTGCAAAGACAGTCTAAACTGAAGTGCAGACTTGAAAGGCAAATCAATTGGAACAAACAGGTTAATTGGTGTTGCAGGGTAAAACCCTGAGGTACTCACTGAACCTTGGACCTCGGGATCTGGGCTGATTTCCAGGATGGCTGTCCTTGAGGTGGGATGTGGCTGCAGGACTTTGTCCTTTCTAGCAAGGACCAGGATACAGGGACCAAAGCTGACATGACTCACCAAGGGTGGTCACAACCCACGATGAACATCTCTGCAGGAGCTGATTCCCTTCTCTGGTCATCTGGCAGCTTGGCTTTTACAGGCAGCAACAGTCTTTTAGGCACATTGCTTGGCATCACCAGTTCAGCTTGGATACAGTTTGCTAACAGACCGCACAGCTTACTCACTTGCAAGTTGCAGTCCTGGAAATGTAAGCTGGCACACAGCAGTTCAGATCTCCTGCTGGCAAATCGGCTGGAGACAGTTTCCGGTGCCCACAAACATTGAGTTCAGGCGCAGTCCCTGAAGTAAAAACAGCTTCTCACCGAAATATGATTTGCGATCTTTTAACACCCTGATCCCACATTCAGTCTGGAAACTCACTCGGGTGGAGTCTACCTTTTATGGAGGATTGCAGCTGGTTCTGCAGTCTTGGCTGACCCAATTAATCAGCAGGCATTTTGGCCGAGAAGAGTCAAAGCAGGCCTATCCTCACATTCCCCGAGCTGCAGGAGCTCCCAGACAGACACCCTCGAACTGCTGCTCCAACTGATTCAGTTCAAACTGCCCTTCTTAAAGGAAGAGCAAAATTTCTGTAAACCGATTGGCTCCCCAAGCCAGTTTAAGTATTCTAATTGGACAGAATTTTGGCGCCTAGATTTTGTCCCTGCTTATTCCCCACAAGTCTCTGGCACTGTCCCAGGAGTCCCTCTGGCAAATGCTGATTCCCAATTGCCTGATAGGAACAAAGATTGAAGCTGCAATCCAATTTCTTTTTTTTTCCATACACATTTTTTTTTTTGCTTTTTCCATGTTTTTCACCCATTCCCCCTGGGGCCCCAGCACACGGCTGTTTGTGCGTGTGGACGTGCACACACACACACACACACTGGAAGCAGCTCAGCCCCTTCCTTCCACCCTACGTGCTGCCCCCTGCCACCTATATACCCCACCGGACCTCCACTCAGTGGGGATGGGACTATGGGAGGGGCGACAATCCACCCCTACCACCCCCTGGAGATAAGAGCTGCCTGACGGCTAGCTCCAATTCACTGCTCCCAACCCCCAATGCCGGCATCCCGATGAACCAGAGGTCATTCCTGAACCTGGGTCACCTGCACAGCGCGAGGTAAGGTGTCCAGCACCTCAACCCTCAGCACCACCAAGCCTGCTGCAATCCAATTTCTGTGCAGTCTATACCTTGTCCCCAGATATAAAGTCCTGGTGCAGCCAGATTACTTGCTTTTATTAAATAATATCTCCAGAGTCATGGAGCCCCAATAATACCCTCAGTACTCTGCCCCAGGTGGTGGGCAGCACCTCATCCATATGCATGCAGGGCTCGTTTCTCTGACTCCTGTGAGGTCGTCGGTTCCCGTTTAGCAGAGGGGGCACTGGGACCAAAGAAAACTCCTCAGTTTTGACCGCATACCAAGTGGTCGGTAAAAACAAAGTGCTCCTATGCACATGCGTGAGTGCCGGCCAGACAGAAGCATGTCGACAGCTTGCGGTTTTGCTTTTAAGCCCAAACTGGGCTGAATTAAGGTACTGGGCTGCTGGAAGGACAAGAATGGAATCGGGCCAGCTGGGGGACCAGGGGACAAGGGCCAGGTGGCAGAAGATGCCACTGAGAGAATGGACGGATGCCAGAGGCAACGGGAGAACCTGAAGGCACAAAGGTAAGCCCCCAAATGGGGGGGGCCTTAAAAGAGCATGTAGATGATACCACCACCGGTAAGTACCTAGGCCACTGTAAGGAGACTGCATAGTTCTGCTCTCCTCACCTGGGGGATTCCCCCATGGGCACCGATTGGGTCACTACTTGATATTCGAGGACCCTTTAACAGGTGACTCTGCCATGCCTTCCCCTCGGGCAAGGCCCTCTGTGCAGTCCCGTAGCAAAGGTAGAGGCACTCTAGACCCTGAGTCTCATCCCCCTCTGGGGATTCACCTTTTTTCAGAGATGCAATTGCCCATGTTCATAAGCTCTGAGGGGCCACTAATGTGGGAGCAACACAAGGAGTTTCTTAGTGCCCTAGATAGCTTTCACAGGGACTCCGACAGGGCCCAGTTTAAGCCCTTCTCCTTGGCATCAACAGCTCCTTGGGTCAGTGCCTCATCCCTATCGACATCCTCCTCAGAGGACAATGAATCATCCTTCCACCTGTCCTCAGCTGCTGAGTATGCTCTGTACCAGTGATTCTTGGTGGAGATGCTCCAGCCACTTCATGTAGGTTCTTACTCAAGCTGCGATCTGGCAGCCCTGCCATTGGGGATCCTCAGTGTTCCCAATGATAACACAGTTTTCATCCCTCCATAGCCTAGAGCCTCTGAGGAGGAATCAAGAGCAGTGTGGAGGCATCCCTTCTGTTGTCTTCCAGCCCCATGGACCTCCTTATGCAATATCATACACCCACAGGGTCTGCAGGTGCAGTACTTCACCCCTCTTCAATGCTGGGAGCATGGCAGATCCCATCAGGGCCTCGATGCCTCACACGTGATTGACCTCCAAAATCAGTCTCCGCTCAGATGAATGCCCTTGGCAGAAATGTTTTTACCTCTTCACACACCATCATGTGTGTCTTTGCACACCAGGCCCATCTGATGACCTTCAGTCAGTGCCTGTGGTTGCAGCTAGGCCAGCTCTTAGCTGTCATGCCTCAAAGTGAGTTAGTCGGACAAGTCATTGGCCTTTCTGCTTGGATCCTGGAGGTAGCTTGGCATCAGTCAAGGGCATTGTGTGATGCCACTGAGGTGGCCTTCAGGCTAGCAGGAACTGCAGTCTGCCTCAGGGGGAATGGCATGGCTTCGCTTTTCCTGACTGGCATCTTTGGCCTGGTGTAAGGTGCTTAATTAAGCAATAATGCATGACAGGGTGTGGGTTGTGCTGGGATAACCTCACGCCTGGGTGGTTGGGCATGAGGCCGCAGGCCAAGTGCGTTCAACATCCCAGAAGTGAGGTTATCCCAGCACAGCCCACACCCTGGAGTGCATTATTGCTATTATACAATGGCTCGTTGTTAGAAAAAATATAACAAAAATTAAAAAATGTTTTTAGTAGATTTTTAGTGTGGCAGTATATCTCTGTTTCTTAAGAGGATGGCAGCCAACTTGTCATCCAAATCATTATCCAAGGCAGCCAAAGCAATACAGTGAGGTTGTGCTGAGATAACCGCACTGTGCCAGGAACACACTGACCAATCAGAAACCAGGACATTTTCTTGCCATTGTATAATGCACATTTCCAGGGGCTCATTGCTTCCCCCCCCAAGGTCAAGCGGGAACTGCCAGGGTACCCTCCCAGTCCTGTGCCACAGTAGACCCACCTGGTCCTGATCAGTCCTAGGTCTCATCAGACCTGTAAGGAGTGCCTTCCCTCAGGTGTTCTCCCCCCATGCAGAAGGCTGAGGGTATTTGTTACCCTCAGGGTGAGCCAGCTCCTTCCTCAGAAGAAGGGACAGCTTGTTATTCAGATTCATAAGTGGTAATCAGTACTAAAGATTGATTCCTGGAAGATATGAATATGATGCAATTGCCGTAATTGTTGATCTTCCAGAATATTTTCATGATTGATTGCTACACCCGCCCACCATCCCCCACTCTAGCAGAGCCAGGGCCTCTGGGCAGCTCACCCTAGTTGTGCTGGCTGGCACCATCTAGTGTCACATCTCTCTAGTTGCACTCCCTCGATATGGCTTTGGAAAAAAAAAAAAACATTAAAAGGGGGTTTGGGGCTCATTGTTGGTTCCCTTTACCCATCAAAAGAAAATAGAACAAAAAAAAACTAAAACTGGTGTGATGGTCCTTCACGGCCCTCCCTCCTCCTCCTTCCTTCTCCTCCTCCCTTCCCCTACGTTGGGTATATCCCCTTCTTGGGTATATCCCTGTTACTTGCAAAATGCAGTTTGTGCCTCAGGGTGCTATCCAGTCTAACTCCACATTTCCACTGCCTGTGGGAGGTGCTATGCACCAGACTGGGCAAGTATACTAGCTCTTACACAGGGCACATCCCTATGATTGCAGGCGAAGCAAGTCATTCCTGTCATACCTTCTTCTAACTACGTCAGACAGTTTTTGGTTGGTATGCTCTTATTCCTCTCTCACGCCTGCTGAACTTTTAACACACTACCATCAGGGATGCCTAGGGAGGTGAGAATATCTCGACTCCCTTGGACAGTTTAGTCCAACAACTCTACATGCACCTGGACATCCATTTCTTCTCTAGCAATGGTGAAAAGGGACTTAGTAACTGATTATTCAGTTAATTCTCTATCTGGTACCGTGGGGTTATTTTTCTCCCCAGGAGTCCATGTGTCTCATTCCTATTCTGGCACATTATGACATCTGGATTACAAGGGGGTCCCAGTTCTGGGCATCCTCCTTTTTGTCTTCTGCCAGAGCCACATGCTTCAGGGCTGCTGCTTCTAAGATCACTGTCCCCCTCCTGTCTGGCTAGTGGTGTGAAGCTCTGACTCTATACCTAACTACCCCTTGTGCCACCTAGTATGCCCCGTTTCTCTGTCTAGAGGTCGGTAGTCGGGTTTTATTTTTTGCTGTTTATTTTTATTCCTATATCTTTCCCCTATCTGTTTGGGCTAAGAAACTTCTTATCCCTCTCCCCCCCTTTTTTGTAAACATTATTTTCTATTTTTGGTAGAAGCAGTCAAAGAGAATAATAGAGTCACTTACAGAGTTCAACATATGCAAATACAGAAAAAGAACCCAACGCATATCCATTGTTAACACAACACTGCATACATTGACTAAAACAACAAATTGTAAGACATAAGGTCAGCATGGCCGAACATTCCTGTGTTCCTGGCTGCGACAATGGCCAATGGTCTCCATGTCGGGGTAACCTTACCCTGGGGTGACCCCCAAAATACACTTAAAATGGCCCCATTTTCTATGGCTTCCAGCAGGGGTTGCCATAGTGCATTAAATTTGTACCACTCCCCGTTAGCTGCCAGTTGGGCTTTCTCTAACTTCATGCAATTAAATTAGCTCTCCAATGGACAATGGGTGTTGCTACTGCCTGCTCCCAGTATTGAGCCAGTGTTTTTTTTTGCATTAATCAAGACCAATTGCCAAAAAAGGTCACCCTCCTTTCCCCTATTTTGTGGGTCGGCCCCTGACAACCATGCCAGTGGGTTATCTGGCAGTGCCTTATTTAAAATGCACTCCACTATAGTGTGCACTTCACCACAGAAGGAGGGGATCTTAGGACACAACAGCATCATATGCCCAAAGGTGCCTGTAGCACTTTTGCATTTGGGGCATTCTTCGCTCACCTCTGGATTCATTTTGTGCAGCTTCATGGGGAGGGGGAGAAGGTCCTATACATTATATTGTACTGGATCTGCCTCAGCCTGTTAGGTCGGGAAGCATGGACTGCATGTATAATCGCCACAATCCACACTGCTGGGGTCACTGCTACCCCAAGGCCATTACTCCATGCTTCTCTGTAATCCTCTGTTTTTAAGGCCCACTCTCCCTGGATAAGTTTGTAAAATGCTGAGAGAGGCTTTCTATGTTGCTGGGGAGCCACCACTACTACTAGGTCATAGTGCCATACAGATTGTGAAGGGGGGGGGTCACATCTCAGATTCTGTGCTGTCCATCTCAGTGCCCAAATGACTGCTAGGTCAAACTGTCATAGCGTAGACTCTGTGTTGCTCATTTTTGTGCCTGAACTACAAGGTCATATAGTGCCTCACGTATTTATTTATTTTTCATTTACATTTTACTCCTCGATCTCCCCATGGCAGCCCCCATCCTACCAACCCTCCCCCCCCTTCCACACCATCTGGCTCCTCCAGGATATTACCTTAGCCGTTCATGGCTTGGAATGGCTGCCTGGCCACTGGTTCGAAGCCTGTGGGGGGTCGGTCACCATCCTACCGCCATGAGGTGTTTTCCTATGGTTTTCTCCCCAGACCCATGAACATGCAATGGACAGGGTAAATGCCCATGCCTCTGTGTAAGCAGTTTTATGCCCTGTGCATAGGTCCACTCCATTCTGAGCAGCGTGCCTGTGCTGACCCCCAGCCTCCGCTGGGTGTCAGTCTACAGCTTGCTACATTGTCCCCCCTCCCCCGAGGAAGGACAGCTGTCATCGGATGCTCAATCCTTCCTCATCCCTGCTGACCTCCGAACAACCCAAGTCTGTTCTCGGACCTGGGTTGCTGGCATGGCACAAGGTATGGCGTCCAGCACCTCAACCCTCAGCGCCACTGGGCTGGCTCATGCTTCACATATTTTGAGAGAAGGGTGTTATGTCTCAGAGTCTGTGTTGCCCATCTCTGTGTCTGAACTACCACTAGATCATACAGTGCCTCACATATTTTGGGAGGGGGTGTCACATTTCAAACTCTGTATTACCCATATCTGTGCCTGAACTACTACTAGGCCATAGTACCATACAGATTGTAAAAGGGGGGGTGTCATGACTCGAACTCTGTGTTGCCCATCTCTGCATCTGAACTACTATTAGATCATATAGTGTCTCACCTGTTTTGAGAGGGGGGGTGTCAAGTCTCAGACTCTGTGTTGCCATCTCTGCATCTGAACTAATACTGCTTCGTAAGCAGTTAAGCAGGGCCCCAAAAAATGTATTCAGAAACAGAGTCTGTTATGGAAATGGAACATGTGGCAAACACCAGCAGTATGGTGGAAATTGGTATACGTAACAATAAAAATATTTTCTGAAAACAAATTCAGAAAAAAAGGGGAAATTCACTGCTGAAGATGTCTTTAATACAATTGGTGAAAATGAAACAACATGGCTAGCTCTGTGGCACTAAGGGGTTGAGGTGCTGGACGTCACACCTTGCGTCATGCCGGTGACCTGGGTTTAGGAATGGACTCTGGTTGCTTGGGAATCGACTGGGGTGAGGAAGGCACTCCTTCCTCGGGGAGGGGGGATTAGTGCCGTGCGTTGTAGCCTGACATCCAGTGGTGGCTGGGTGTCAGCACAGGTGCACAGCCACACACAGGGCGGGCCCACATCCAGGGCACTAGGCTGCCTCTACAGAGGCAGAGACAGTTACTATGCCCATCACACGCACGTGGGCTCAGGGAAAAAAATCGGAGGAAAAGCTGGGTGCCAACAGGACCCATGATGGCCTGGTATATCCCTCTGCAATGCCATCCCCGACTTCTGGATTCATGCTCCAGGGGGAGGAGTAAGCTGGTACTCCTTGCTGTGGCCCTACCACAGGGGGAATCTGTGGTGGAATTATGGGGGTTGGTGGAATGGAGGACGACTGGAGCCGAAGGAGTAGCCCTCCAAGGGAGGGCCGGAGCCACCTCTCGGCTCTACGGAGGTGGTATAAAGTGTAAATAAATAAGAAAATTAAGCAACACAACCAGAAAAAGATGAAGCAACACAACCAGAAAAAGAAAAGAATGTTGTTGAATCTCCTGATCAATGTGGTGCAACACAAAAACAGCTAGCCAAAACAGTTAGACATAGAAACAGTGGAACGTCAATAATTAAGGAAAAAGCTCTATCTAGTACCACTAGACGTGGCACGCCACAATATGCCACTCATGCATATCGGACTCCTTCATCAGAAAGCAGTGCCTCTGATGAAGAAGAGGTTGTAAATGTACAAGAACAAGATCGTGACAACGATGCATCAGAGTTACGCTCTTCCAAAGGTGATGAATCAGAATGTGATACTGATAGGTAGAGGATGCCACCTGGGTTCCCCCACCCAAAAAGAAAAGAACACACCCAGCAAGCACCACAAGCAGCAACAGCTAGTAGTGGGAAAAAATCACGTAATCATGGTAGCTCTTCTGGGGAGTGCCAGAGTGTGTGTGACTCAAGATTAGAAACAACTGCCACCACGGTTGCTGCGGTTCCCGACATGATGACAGAACGTACCATCTCAGTTGTGTGGAGCTATTTTCATATACTGTAAGCTCCAAAAATGAACGTTTTGCTGTCTGCACCTTTTGTCATCAGAAGGTTAGCAGGGGGAAAATGAGGGACCAGTTCAGGACATCACTAAAAAGGCATTTGCAAAGAGCACATCCGATCATTCGGCCGGGCAGCAATCCTGAGCAAGGGGCAAATATCTGGGATGAAAATAATCCTACAGACAATAGTGATGGTGAAGAGACTGGGAGACAGGGCAGGAAAAAAAACATGTTTAACTTCACTGACGAAAGTATTTTGACAAGCTACAGCTTCCCCACTGCAATCTCATGGTTTTTGCCTCTCTGCACTAACTAAACAGCAAACTTACTGCGATGCTTGAACAAAAACCTCTCTACAGTAGATCACATCAAGTCACGCTAAAATTGAATCAGCTATAAGCTGAATTTATTGCCAAGGACTTGCAGCCATTTTCTGTGGTGGAGAATGACGGTTTTAGAGCCCTTTTAAAATAATTTGCTTCACGTTACAACATAGCAAGCCGTAAATATTTTGTGACTGTGGCTGTTCCCAAAATATACATGCAACCTGGACCCCCCTTTTTTTGGCAAGGCAGCAGCCATCAACAAACAAAAGGCATTCCCCCTGGCATTAGGGCAACACCTGGCTCAGGCATCTCAGAGGTTGAGGGGGCACAAAATAACATCTTTATATTAACCCAGGTCGAGGGAGTAGTACCAGGTCTATGGAGTGTCAACTAAGTCTGAGGGGCCCGCAAGAATGCACAAAGGTCACACAGAGATGGAATGTCCACAAACAGAAATGGTAGTGTACTATATGGCTTTTATTCCTGACAGAATGGTAACAGAAAATGGTGGTGCCCCCAGGCTTCGACAGATACAGACTCTTCCACAGAACACACTCTTGCAGAACTGAGACTTTTCACATTAGAACCTTTCCCAAATGAACATCCATCCCTTTGTTTAGGGATCTCTGGACTTTTTGAGGCATTTAAGATTCTCTAACTTCTCCAAGTGCATATTTAAGTGGTTGCTGCCACAGGACTTAATTCGAATACCTGACCCTTTCCATAGCAACCAGTTAGGCCCCTTTGCAACCTGCATTGAGTAGTCATCTCAACTCCGGCCAAACCTGAACTCTCTCTGCCATTACATTTTAGGGAAAAAAAAGGCTTCTTCAGGCACGCTATGGCCACAGAAGACAATCCTAAACAGCACATTCTTGTGCAAGGGTTACGAGAACCTGTATCTGAACCTTGTTGGGCTCCTTGCAAGGCCCCAGCCAACTCAAACTGAATAGCAAATGAAACTTGTACATTAAGCATTGTTGTGTGCCCACAAGACATTTGTTAAAAACACTTTGAACTACACAGTTCTCACATTCTGTAGAGGTGTTCTTCCAGAGACCCTCCCACAGCACTTTGGAAAATCACAACTGTAGCTACACATAACCCCAGGCTGAAGGGCTTTTGAAGTACTGAATTGAATGACAGAATCCCAAACAATCTACATTAAAAAAGCCATAGCTTTTGTTGTAAAACACACAGTCCCTATTCTAGGCAGTTCTTGAGGAAGTGACATGATGAGGGGGTTGCCCCATACAGGTTATTCACTGACACTGACTCCAGATGATCTCACACAGTTGTGAAGACATTCACCCCCCCAGGGGTTTTGGAAAAGAAGGTGTCCGCCACTAGCTGGCACATAGACCAATTGCTGACACTACTAGGGTGAGAAGAAACACAAAGGGTCTTCCCTCTAAAGTTGGTCTGCTCAAGGCAGGGGACCAATTTACACACACTCTGAACTTGCCAAACTCTGACGTCAGACTGTTGAACAGAACACTCAGCTCCAACAAAGCCTGTATGGCTTATGCAACTGTGAGAGTTCTGTTATGCAAATGAGCTCACTCCACATGGCACCAGCCAAGCAAAGGGGGGCTTATTTGAAATTGTACAAGGATTCAACCTTTTTTAGTGCCGCCCACCTTCCTATACTAGTTCCGAAGGGGTTCTAGTACCTTGGGGAACCCGGGTGTTACATACGAATGTATGCAAATAAAACTAGCTCTTCAAAACAGTGAATGTGGTTCTGTGCACCTGACCACAGACATGTGGACGAGTTCTCAAACCGCTGGTTATATGTGCATTACAGCACATTGGGTGTCATGATCGTCTTCAAACACCACCACAAGTAGTAATGTACAGGAAGGTAGACAAAGAATGGTGGCTTTAGCATTAGCTTGTTTGGTAAGCATCACACCACTGACAATATTTTGGAAGAATTGCTGGAGGGATGGTTGGGCCCCATCACATATCCTGCTCATGCTGCCTCTCTCCCACCAAAAAGTATGCCAGACTCAGTGAAGGTCTGTTTGCACTCTACTGCTGTGTTTCTGCTGTTGAATTCATTGGTCTCTCTCTCTTTCCTCTCTCTCTCTCTCTCTCTCTCTCTCTCTGTGGCTAATGTTTGACACACTGCCTCCTTCCACTGCAAAGCCTCAGATGACCTGCATACACTGGGCTGGATTCACAAACATTCTTGGGATTAAATCCCACACTGCAACTCTAGTTGCAGACTGAAATTGCTGCAGCTGCGGAGATTGCAATTCACATCCACAGCAGCTGCAGAAGATGTTATGGCTGGTCCCGCCGGCTGTAAAATTTTTCTGCAGCTGCAGGGATTTCCACAGCAACACCGCCCACAAGCTGCTATAAATTGTGAAGCCAGTCGTAAACCAGCTCCACTATTGAGAATACTGTAGCTGTGGGAGAAATTGCAGCTCCACGAGTGGCAACACACTTGCACACAGTTTTTTCCGCAGCTGCAGGATTTTCAAGAGTTTTGTGAATCTAGCCCACTGTCCTATGAACATCATGTAGTGGCTGACACACAGGATTGGCAAGAACAACAGTCAATTGATTTTATTGCTGTTGGCTGCTTGCTGACCTTAAAACAATGACAGGAAAAGACAGACACAATTTTTTTTAAAAGGTTACATTTTATTTATTGTTTTAACACAGGGATCTAAAAGAATAATACTGATGCAATTCTCATACTCAGCTGGACTAAAATAGGTCTACAATTCATCAGAGTAAATCAGAACCTTTTGGGAAAAAATCAGAACCAGGTCTCAGCTGACCCGCCCAGTCCTAGTACTAGATGCAACATAGGAGAAAGAACCCTTTATCACATGTTGTGGGACTACTGCACAGTATAGTCTTCATGGATACAGATTAAAGAGAGGATAGACCTGCTTATGGGCCTTGACAAATACTTCATACCTGAAATCTGCATACTAGGTGATCTCCAAGCTATTTCTGCAAAAGAACAGAAATGTAATACAGTTATATCTTTATCGGTTAAAAGACTGGTCTTAAGACATTGCAAAGACCAAACCACTCTATCATTATGGAATGGCTAAATGAACTTTTGAGCAACCTCTGACCAGAGAAAATGATAGCCAGTCTATGTAATTCAATCATATGCCATTATATGAAAAGAATGGGTCTAAACTACATACTTTATATACCCTTCCTTCTTCCTGAACAGTCTATGCTGTCCCTTGCCCTACCACTCATTATATTTTCTAACTTTTGTACCTCAAATGTAATGTATGTTTTACTGAGTTTGTTGTTTAAAATTGCCTATGTTTTATTTATTTATTTATTGAGAGAGCGGAATTACAAACCTTTGAGTTAGAGACTCATTTGCAAAGGCTCCACATCATGGAAGTACAAAACAAGAGAATTGGGCAATACAATGAAAAGTATAACAGATGAATGCGGAGGATAAAAATAACCCAGAGTCAAGTATGGTACAAAGGTAACAAGCAATACACCGAAAGGTAGTTTGACATGACAACATGACATGTTGTGATCTTGTCTTTGGGTACCAGATTTTTCTTTCTTTGTATTGCACTCACTTCTTGTATATTGTTTCTGTATGCAATAAATGGCCAAAACAGGAGCTTTTGATTGCAGAAAGAATCTTTATTCCTAGGGAATTCACACACAGTATGTACAGCCAAACACCTTAGGGCAGGATTCACAGAAGGGATGCGCCGGGGCATCCCCAAAATGTGCCCAAGGGTGATTCAAGCAGGGTGCCGATGCGCCGGGGCAACCCTGATGTGCCGCATACCACCAGTAATGCTATGCAGTGTATCCGGAGGGGCTGTGAGGGGGAGGCGTGCCCATGCATACGAGGTGCAACCCCATTCACAGCCCAATCCTATGGCGCACCCCCGGGGATGCGTCACAAAAAGATAAGTCTAGAAAACTAGACTTATGTTAGTGGCAACCTACAGGCAGGCTGCCACACTACGGACAGCAGCACGGGTGCCCACCCACCCTGGCAGTCCAGTGTGCCCCCCCGCCCCAAGCTCCGTAATATGCCGCGCCCGGCGGCATTAACAGTAATGAAGCCCCCCATGCCCCCATATGAAGCTGCTCCCGGTGGCAGTAATGATAATGGCAAACCCACCCCCATGCCCTTGCACAAAGCCACACCCAGCGGCTGTGGCAGTACAGTCCCCAGCACCCGTGCGATGCCACTTCCAGTGGCGAATGTAATATTGGACCGCCCCACACCCCAAGCCCTCCGGTAATGCTGCCTCTGTGGCAGTCTGCCAGTGCAGTCAACCCCCAAGCAGCCCCAGCTGCTGGACTCCAATCCACTATACCTTCCGGAAATAGCACTGCATTCTGCTGGCTCATGAACAATACACCACCCAGTGCTTGTTACATATTGTGACTGCTCCAGTGCTATGGAATTGTACAACGGTGTACAACAATCTAAACTCCATACGTGACATAAGTAGACTATATTATCCGCAATGTTATCCAGTGGCTTATAGTGCCTAATAGTAGCCAAGTCCCCAACCCACCCCTCGCCCCCCCCAGCAGGGTCCCACTGTCAGTGGGAAGCGCAACTCACCCGCATACCGCCATGGCCACCCGCCGACTGAGCTGTCTGAAAATGACAGCTATCATACAACATGACAGAAGCCTTTACGATAGCTGTCATTCTCAGATAGCTCAGTCGGCGGGTGGCCATGGCGGTATGAGGGTGAGTTGCGCTTCCCACTGACAGCGGGACCCTGCTGGGTGGGGAGGCGAGGGGTGGGTTGGGGGCTTGGCTACTATTAGGCACTACAAGCCATTGGATAACATTACGGATACTATAGTCTACTTATGTCACATATGGAGTTTAGATTGTTGTACACCGTTGTACGATTCCATAGCACTGGAGTGGTAGCATTATGTGACAAGCACTGGATGGTGCATTGTTTATGAGCCAGCAGAATGCAGCGCTATTTCTGAAGGTATAGTGGAGCTGGGTCCAACAGCTGGGGGGGGGAGTTGTCTGCACCGGCAGACTGCCGTGGGAGGCGGCATTACCGAGGGCTTGGGGCTGGGGGGGTCCAACATTACATTCACCGCCGTGAGCGGCAGCGTACGAGCACTTGGGGGTCAACATTGTTACTACTGCCACCGGGAGCGGCACTTTACGGAGGCTTGGGGCTGGGGGGATTCGGTACTGTTGATGCCGCCGGGAGCGGCTTTGTACCAGGGCTTGGGGGGGGTCCATTACTTTCAAAACTGCCGGGCGCAGCATGGCTTGGGCTGGGTTCAGGTGGAGGAGGGGCGGTGGACACTCTTCAGCACATTCTGCTGGGGCATCCCAGCCGTGGCTATGCAAATGGGGCTATAAAGGCATGCTAATGGCCCCATTGCACCATGCATGCCTAATGACCTCATTTGCATGCCCCTGGCTGTGAATCGCATTTTTGGGTGCAGGGCATCCTGAGATGCCCTGCCCAAATGGGCTCACAGCCTGTCATGGGGGATGTGCAGGAGCAGCCTGGGATGCTCTGGGGCATCCCGGGCTGGGCGCACCTGTGCTATTCACGGAGGGGATGCGCTGGGGGCATCTCCTTGTGCCTCCTTTGTGAATAGCCCATTTTGTACTCAGTGCATCTCCCCTACGCCGGGGCAGCCAACATGCACTGGGTGCATCTTCTTTGTGAATCCTGCCCTTAGTCTTTAGCACAGGAAGGAAGACACTCTCTGGCTTCATAGATTAACTATCTCTGCGTGAGTCATTAAACTAGACTGGGTTAACTAAATACAGAGGTAGAGCTCATGGCTTGGAAGCCATATATTGTAACATCCCCCTTTCCATAAAAGATTAAGCAAGGATGCTTTCTTGAGGTAAATATTAAACCTAAATGATAGAAACAAACAAGTATAGCATTGGTAAGAACATTACTGTAGTGCTTTGAACGTGTCCCTGTCAACATTAATAAAAGGTTCAACTTTAAGTAATAAAGTCTTTAGAGTATCTCACAGGGGGTTTTATGTTGGTTCTTGTGCGAGTGCTTTTAAGGATCTTCGGTGTGTCTTTTGGTGTTGCACTCTCTATTACCGGTGGTTTCATGTTAGTTGGAGAATCAGCCTCTGCTGACATCGGGGTACTCTCCAATTCAGTTTTGGGGTCTTCTGTGCACTCTTCCTCAGCCTGATGGCATGCAGTATTATCCGGTTGCTGGTGGTCAGGTGGTTGTTTGCTGTGTGGATGAATGTAATTTCGATTCTGATGGTACAGTTGTCCATCTACTTCCACTGCATATGATCGGGGCAGATCCTCTGTGTGCATCTCCCAAGTTTCCATTTGCGTGTCCAGTCATTTGGGAATAACTTAACACGTATTGGTTCACCCACATTCAGCACAGGTACTGTAGGTTCTTGGCCTGCCAGTTGTAGCAGAGTTTAGCTTTTTTGTAGCGCAGTTCTTTCCTCTCAGCAACTCCATCAACAACTTTGGGCATCAGTAGCTTGCTGGCAGTTGGTAACAGTGTGCGCATGCACCCTGACATCAGACGCTGTGCTGGACTGCTGTTCATGCCTTCTGGTGGCGTGTTTCTCCAATCAAGTATAGCTTTACAAATGTCCTGGTCATCAGCGTTTGCTTTCTTCATGAGGGTTTTTACTATCTATACTGCTGATTCAGCCTTGCCGTTGGATTGGCTGTGATAAGGAGAAGATGTGACATGTTCAAACTCCCAGTCCTCTGAAAACTGTTTGAAGTCACTGCTTGTGAACTGAGATCCATTGTCTGACATGACAGTATCTGGAATGCCATGTCTGCTGAAGTGTCCCATGCAACATTGGATGACTGTGGTTGCAGTAGTGTCCTGCATTTCATTGATTTCCCAGAAATCTGACTAGTAGTCCACAGTGATGAGGTAGACTTTATTGTTAACAGTAAAAAGGTCCAGGCCAAACTTGCTCCAGGGTCTCTCTGGAATTTGGTGATTCATTAGTGTTTCTTTTTGCTGTTTATGTTGGTGTTCATTACATGTGCTGCATTTGCTGACAAGGTCTCGGATCTCATGCATCATGTTTGGTTAGTGTACAACATCTCTGGCTTTCCTGAGGCAGGCTTCAATACCTGAGTGGTGAGAGTGAACGCGTGACAGGCCTTCCGGTCTCATTGCCTTGGGTATTATGACTTTTGAACCTTTGTAAATCATGCTATTCTGTGTGACTAGTTCATCTCGATAGGTCCAGTACTCACTGATGATGACAGGTGTTTCCTTTTTTGTACCTAGCCAGCCTGCTAGAATAGTTGATTTCAGTGTCTAGAGGGCTACATTCTGTTGCATGAGTTGCTTGACTCTCTCAATTTCTTGCATAGAGATGGCTGTTGTGCTTGCTTGATTTATGTTTTCTAGTTCTGCTTACAGCTTGCTAGAGTTTATGTTGTCTACAACCTCAGAGTTCGTTGTTTCAGATGTTAGTTTCATGGGTAGTGAAGCATGTGACAAAAAATTAGCTATGTACATCTCTGGTCCTCGTTTGTATTTGACATCCAGGTGGTATCACTCTAGTCTGAGTAGCATGCATTGTAGGTGCCTGGGTGCTGCAAATGTTAATACCCCCCTACTACTTTACACAATTAGCTACCCCTGGTACCCATACTGAGCACACACTCAAACATTTAGAAATGGAACCACCCCTAACTTTGGGAATGTATACCAGGCTCATTCTTCTAGAGACCAAGGAGTAGGGGTGTACAAAAGCAATAACCTAGTTGGTATTTACAACCCAGGTCCTGGGAAGAGATTTTTAGCTAGGCATATGCTAGACCTATCTTCTGGAGGGGTACCCAGTAACTGCACACAGGAAGCAATAACGTAACTGTCCAAACCATAGTTGGGGTTCTAGAGTGTGACTTTATTCTAAAAGATGTTCTTCAAAGCAAGGGTGGACCCCCAAGATTTACACATCTTGGCACTAGGAACTTGCAGAATAACAAATCGAACTGTATCTGACAAAAACTCTTTGTATTCCCACCGCAGTAGGACATAGGACCCTTGCACGTGGATTCCCACATGTCATACAACATAGAACATTGCTTCCGGTGGCACTGGCCACAACTGAACACACATTTTGCTAACAACTAGCACCATTCTTCATAACCAGAGAAAAAACTGTAACCCACTCCAGGGGCCAAAAAATATTTTTTTCAGACATTTGGCTCTTTGTCTAAAGTAACCAGGTGCCCTTATCGAACCTGTTAGTCCTGAACTGGTTACTCCAGATGGGGTTCTGCTCATCCTTTGCACCCAAATCCATACTCAGCCATTCTTTCAGAGTTACACCTTATACATTTAGAGACCCTATTTTTTTCTCACCTCTCATCCATTGGCCTCTCTCCGGAGTGGGCACACAGTGCTATGACTTCTCCCGTCTGCCTGAAGCCTTGGACTATGACTCCGGAGGTGCAACCTCATTCTGACTGTCTGCCCAACCCCCTAGATCTGAGTCCCCTGGGGAGGGACTGACAAGCTCCTCAGGCACTCTATCTATAGTATTGAGGGCAGCAGTTGTGGAGAGGACCGGGTTGCGACCAGAAGCCCAGCGGTGACATGGCTCATGACCTCTGGCCCCTCCTTCGCCTACCAATGGTGAGAGGGGTTTTTCCCTTTTCTTCCTCTCTGCCCCTCCCTCCCTAGTAGAGCTCAGATGTGCAATGATGTCCAGCATCCGCCAAGCTCCACCCCTGCCATACGGCAGCACCGCAAGTTCTGCAGCTTCCCCCGACTGCTGCCAGAGGTCGTTTAGGAGTAATGCTTGTCCCTACACCCTCCCCAGGAAAGGAGAGATGTCCTCCAGATGCTCAATCCCTTCCTGCCCCTGCTGGACCCCCAACGGCACATGCCTCGCTCCCAAACCCGGCGCCATGCAGTACGAAAGTGAAGGCCTAGTGCCTTAACCTGTCAGCCACTGTGCCACTATTTGGAAACCTTTTGAATTAACTGGCATTCCAAATTCAAATTCACCACCTCAGTAGTGTAAATGTGAAAAGTCCCAAACAGTGTGGCATAATCATACCTCTGGACATCACGCACCTCAGCCAACTTTACTTCAAAGACAGTCTTGCATGTCTGTACTTACAGAAACAGAAATTGTGCCTTCCCTCTGGGCATGGAACACAATAGATCAGGTACTTGCTTTCTGTAGCAAAGTCAGAATCCACTCACTGTTAGACTTTTCAGGTAGCTTCAAAACATCCTCCTGGATCAAACAGGGGATTGCCCCTTGGATCCATCCACTAGCAGTCCTTTTCACCCCTCCAGGGATGAAAATCAGGAAATCCTGCTGCAGAAAAGGTCTCCATCATGTCTCTTGGCAAGCTGGAGAATACCAGAACTAGGGTGAGAATGAACTCAGAGCCCACAGCTGAGCAGTTCTTACTCCTCTAACTTCAGACAGCAACTCTACACTGACTCTCGTCTCAACATTCTAACTCCCTTCTCCACAGCTGGCACAAGGGTTATGCTGCTGTGAGTGTTCCAAATGAGCTCATCACTTCCATCTCAGCTGAGGCTAAGTAAACAGAAGAGTGAGCAGGTGAAAAACCATTTAACTAATCACCAGCTGCTGTTCCCTGTCTAGCACTGTAACTGAAGGGATTCTAGTAACCACAGGGGACTGGGTGATTACACAAGTAAGGGTTTTTTAAATATACTTTTCAGCGACTTGTGGTCACTTTCCACATGAATGACTTCTTGGCCATGGACATATTGGTCAAATTTCTCACAGGCAAAGAAGATTGCCAGGCACTTTTTTTCCTGTCTGGGCGTGTCTTTGTTCAGTAGGTGACAGTGTCCATGAGGCGAATACTACTGGCTGTCCCTGCTGGAGGAGTGTTGCACAGAGTCCAGTTTTGCATGCATCACATTGTATGGAGACGTCGTCGTTCACATCATAGTACTTCAGTACTGGGTGATTAATCACAAGATGTTTGATGCATTCAGTGGCTGCATCGTG
This sequence comes from Neoceratodus forsteri, assembly GCA_016271365.2. Taxonomy (NCBI): domain Eukaryota; kingdom Metazoa; phylum Chordata; order Ceratodontiformes; family Ceratodontidae; genus Neoceratodus; species Neoceratodus forsteri. Next base: position 54,231,666 of record CM028133.1, on the reverse strand, counting down.
CTGTGATAGCCATGACCATGTTGTATCTTTGTCTGTCTCAGAGGATCACAGACATCAGAGAAGTGTGGAAGGAATTTTGTCATATAATTTTATAAAGCCTAGTAGTCGCTGCACTGACTTCTTGTCTGTTGCTTTAGGCATATCTTGCATGGCTTTGACTTTTTCTGGGTCTGGACACAAGCCATTGGCAGCAAGAAGATGTCCCATATATGCTATGCTAGGCAGTCAGAATCTAATTTTTTTCTTTAGTTTGAGATTTATATTTTTTGGCCCTTTCTAGAAGGCTAATAAGATTATGATCACGGTCTGACATTGCTTGTTCGATGGTGTCTCCACAGCCGTAAACTAGAATACCATCTGCTATAACACTGACTCCTCAAGTCCTTCAAGTGCATCTTACTGTCTACACTGAAATTCTTCCACTGCAGGTTTAACGTCAAAGGGCATCTTTAACCAGCGATGGCAGCCTGCTGGTGTCCAGAAAGTGTGAGGTAGCTGCTTTCTTCATCTAGGTGAATCTGCCAATAACCATCTTTGGTGTCAAGTACAGAAAATACATTTGCTTTGGCTAAGTTGGGTAGAATTTCTTTTATTGTAGGCAGCGAATAGTGCAATCTCTTTAAGGCTTTGTTTAATTTACTTGGGTCTATACAAATGTGGAGTTTGCCTATTTTTATGTTTGCTTGTACGCATGTGCAAGAAACATAGTGCCTTGATCGGAGATTTCGGAGGTGTGTCACCTCCTCCTCCAATTCAGGCAGCCAGCTGGCAGGCGCGGCCCCTGTAAGCCAATGCATTTTGGAGCTGTCTATGACACGCTCCAAAATGCAGTGGCATACAGTTGAAAGGGGGAGCTACGCTTGAGTGAGCACCGATAAGATATCGGCTGCTCACACGGCAGCCCCCCACTCACAGACAGACGTATACCGAGGAATAGCGCCCACCGGGTGTCCAATCCCCGCCGGGCTGAACGCTCTGGTGCCCTTGTGGCCACGCTGGGAGCCCACCCCAGCGTGGCAAACCGTGGCCGCGATTTTTATTTTGCCGACGGGGTGCCTAATCCCCATCGGCTGAACGCCTTACCATTCAAAGTCTTTGTGCACACTGGGAGGCCACCCCAGCTGGCAAACGTCAGATGATCGTCTTTTTTGCTGACGGGGTGCCCAATCCCCGTCGTGGCCAGAACGCCCCTAATTTAAGTCTTTGTGCCACACTGGGAGGCTACCCTAGCGTGGCAAACGCCGATGACGCCTTTTTTGCCGACGGGGTGCCTAATCTCTGGCCGGCTGAACGCCTCCCCACCCAGTTTTTGTGCACGCTGGGAGCCCACCCCAGCGTGGCAACGCCCCATGACGCTGCTTTTTATTTTAAAACCTGTAAAATAAAACGGGTTCCGCTGGCGTTGCCTCCCAAGCCCCTCCCACAACCTGCACCCACCCACTGCGCACTCCAGTTTTCCCACACCCTCACCCCATACTTACCTCCGGACTCCAGCGCCGATGATCTTCGGTGGACTGGAACACGCCTGCACTCTTCAAAGCCGACTGCGAACTGAGGAAATGCCGGTAAGCTGTATAATGGGTTACATAGGGGTTTCAACTATTGCATATCTCGGGCATTTTGGAATTTTTGCACTAAATTTTCAACATAGGTTTTAGGATCTTCTCATGAATTATGTCATTGTCATGCTGGTATTCGGGCCCGCAGGGTGATTTCGAGCAGTGACTGTGCAGTGACTGTGAAATCACCCTTTGAGCCTGAATACCACCATGACAGTGACATCATTCATGAGAAGGGGTCCCAAAAACACCATGTTGAAAATTTGGTGCCAAAATTCCAAAACATTACTGTTTTACGAGGGTGCGTTGCGCAGTTCCTACGCAGGCTCGTAAGTTCGTGAAATTTCAATATTTTCACTCCAGATTTTCAACATTGCCATTTTACCACACCTTCTTATAAGCAGTATAGCTGTCATTTTTCATATCTCACCCAAAATGTGTTTTCACCCATGTAGCGCAGAATGGCACAGTCGGTGTGCGAAATCAATGTATGGGACAAATTAAGAAAATCACAGTGACACTGTTCATGAGCAGAGGTCTTAAAATGGCTATGTTGAAAATTTGGTGAAAAAATTCCTGAAAATGACTGTTTTACGAGGGTGCATTGCGCAGTTCGTACGCACACTCGTAAGCTCGCGAATTTTAAATATTTTCACTCCAGATTTCCAACATTGCTATTTTATCACACCTTCTTATGAGCAGTACAGCTGTCATTTTTCACATGTCACCCAAAACGTGTTTCTGCCCATGTAGCACACAATGGCGCAGTCGGTGTACGAGATCAATGTACGGGACAAATTAAGAAAATCACAGTGACACTGTTCATGAGCTCAGGTGTTAAAATAGCTATGTTGAAAATTTGGTGAAAAAATTCCTAAAAATGACTGTTTTACGAGCGTGCGTTGCACAGCTCCTATGCACGCTCGTAAGTTCACAAATTTTCAATATTTTCACTCCAGATTTCCAACATTGCCATTTTACCACACCTTCTTATGAGTAGTATAGCTGTCATTTTTCACATCTCACCCAAAACGTGTTTCCGCCCATGTAGCACACAATGGCACAGTCGGTGTGTGAAATCAATGTACGGGACAAATTAAGAAAGTCACAGTGACACTGTTCATGAGCAAAGGTCTTAAAATGGCTATGTTGAAAATTTGGTGAAAAAATTCCTAAAAATGACTGTTTTACGAGGGTGCATTGCGCAGTTCCTACGCACACTTGTAAGTTCGCGAATTTTCAATATTTTCACTCCAGATTTTCAACATTGCCATTTTACCACACCTCCTTATGAGCAGTATAGCTGTCATTTTCACATCTTGCCCAAAATGTGTTCCCACTCATGAAAAGTAATGGCTAGTATGTGCAAAATCAATGTATGGGACACATTATAAAATCACAGTGACACTGTTCGGAGCAGAGGTCTTAAAATGGCTATGTTGAAAATTTGGTGAAAAAATCCTAAAATGACTGTTTTATTTAGCGCAGGCTATGCAATTCCTATGCATGCTCGTAAGTTTGCAAATTTAATATTTTACTCCAGATTTTCAACATTGCCATTTTATTACACTTCCTTATGAACAGTACAGCTGCCATTTTTCATATGTTGCCCAAAATGTGTTTTCACAGACATGTAGCGCACAATGGTGCTGTTGGTGTGCTAGAGCAATGTTTAGGACAGATTAAGAAAATCACAGTTACACTGTTCATGAGCAGAGGTCTTAAAATGGCTATGTTGAAAATTTTGTGACAAAAGTCCATAAAATGACTGTGTTATGAGTGAGCAATGCGCAGTTTCCACGCACCCTCGTAAGTTCATGACTTTGTAATATTTTCAGTCCAGATTTTCACCAGTGGCATTTTTTTCACACTTCCTTATGAACAGTACAGCTGTCATTTTTCACAACATGGCTGAAGTGTGTTTTCACACTTTCAGCGCTGAGATGCATGGTCGCTGTGGGGAATCATTGTTCGGCACAGATAAAGAAAATCACAGTGACACTGTTCATGATCGGAGGCACCAAAATGCCTGAGTCGACAATCTGCTGTAAAATATCCCCAACCTAATTATATTACGGGTGTGCGTTGCACAGTTTCTATGTACGCTCATGACTTCACCATTTTTTTAAATATTTGTACTGCAGATTTGCAACATTGCCATTTTTACATCTCCCATGAACAGTACAGCTGTCATTTTTACATCCTGTTCGAATGTTTTTGCACCTGTGGTGCTAAATGCCGATACTCGCTGTGCATAAGCAGCTTCATAACAAACTGATATTCCCCTGTTCATGAGGTGGGGTCACAAAAAACATGTTGAAAATCTGGAGGAAAATACCAACGAATGCCTGAGGTATTAGGTTTCCAACCATAACGCCTAACCCTGTAGAGAATGACAGGCATCAGGGGTGTGACTTGGGATTCTTGCCTGTAATGCTCATACCATTCCACACCCTGCAGCCAGTGAGAGGTATCGAGGTATGCCTTTGACTCTTCAGCCCCAAAGTTCACCCCATTCTCCTATATCGCACCCATCTCACCGCATTTCTAATGAAATGGGGTGCGATAAGGGCCAAACACCAAGGAACACCGTGACACTTGTCAGTGTCTGCAGGGTGGGTGTGGTGAAATGGCAAGGCCAAGTATGCCTGATGACCCAAATGCACACCCCAATGCCTGTCACTCTCCGCAGAGTGGTGGTGGGGTTGGCTTCAGTTCAGTACTTCACTGCCATTCCTATTACGCAGCTCTGTAACTTCTACATTGCCACTGCCAATGCCAGCAAGCAAACATTCGGCATTGACAAATGCTTGTTTCTACTGCAGCAATATCGCTGATCCAGTTAGTAGGTTCTGCTACTTTGGCAATGATTCCATGTTTTCCCATTTTCTCAATTGCTGCCATTACTTGTTTCATGAACGGAATGGGCACTCTTCGGGGTATGTGTGATACTGGTGTGACTATTTTTATTTATTTATTTAGTTTTTGTTGGACTATCTTGTCCAGTTCAAGAAGATTAGGGCAACAGCGACCACAGCACGGTAATGTTCAGGATCAGGGCAGGGAGGGAGGCAAGTAAAACCAGCACTACAGTCATGGACTTCAGACGCACGGACTTTGACAAGATGAGAAAGATAGTAAGGGAGACAGTGGAGGGTACAGAGAATATAGGGGCAGTGGAGGAGTTATGGCAAGCTATCAAGGGAGGGGTACTGAAAGCTGCGGAAATGTGCATAAAAAAGGTTAGGAAGAGCAAAAAGGGAAGGAGACTGCTTTGGTTTACAAAGGTGGTTGGGGCAGTCAGGGAAAGGAGATGGGCTTTCAGAAAATTTAAGAGGACACTCAGCGTGGAAGATAAGGAAGAGTATAGGGAAAAGAGAAGTATGGCAGGCAAGAAGAGCAGAAGGGCAAAAGCAGATACTGAGGAGAAAATAGCAAAAAAGGCCAAAAGGGGGATAAAACCTTTTTCAAATATGTGAGGGAGAAGAGAAGGGCAAGGCAGGGGATCACTCGGCTGAGGGGGGAGGGAGAAATAAAATTGGAAAGGGACTGTGAAAAAGCAGTTACTAAATAAGTACTTTAGCTTTATATTCACGGAGGAGTAGGACGGTAGGGGACCTGCTCTGAAGTCGAATGGGAAGGAGGGCAATTGGGTGGATCTGAGCCCACTCACTGTGTATAGGGTTAGGGCAGAGCTAGATAGAGTGAGGGTGGACAAGGCAATGGGGCCTGATGGGTTACACTCCAGGGTGATCAGGAAATTGAAGGAGGAGTCGGTTGCACCCTTGACAAAGCTCTTCAACTTGTCCCTGGATACGGGGAGAGTGCAAGAGGTCTGTGTGCCTTTATATTAGGTAGTAGAGGTGAAGGTAGTAAAGAGGTGAAGGGAAACTACCGACCTGTCAGCCTCACGTCAGTGGTGGGGAAGGTAATGGAGGCATTAATCAAGGAGAGGGTGGTGGATTATCTGGAGGAAAGTGGCTTGCAGGACAACAGACAGCATGGCTTCATGAAGGGGAAGTCTTGCCAGACAAACCTAATTCAGCTCTTTGATTGGGTGACTAAGGTGATTGACCGGGGGGGGGTGGACGTGGCCTATCTGGATTTCAGTAAGGCCTTTGACACTGTCCCCCATAGGAGGCTGGTGAGCAAGTTGGAAAGTCTGGGGTTGGGTGGGAAAATAACAAGCTGGGTGGAGGCCTGGCTGTCAGGAAGAACTCAGAGTGTGGTGCTAAACGGGGTGCACGCCGGGACAGTGAGGGTGAATAGTGGAGTGCCACAGGGGTCAGTTTTGGATCCGCTTCTCTTCAGTATCTAAATCAGTGATATTGCTGAGGGTTTGAGGGGGAGGATGTGCCTATTTGCTGATGATACAAAAATATGCAATAGGGTGGACACCACGAGGGGGTGGAGGACATGAGGGAGGACTTAAAGACACGTGAAAAAATGGTCTGAGACATGGCAGCTGACATTTAATGCCGAGATGTGCACTGTGATGCACTTGAGGAGTACAAACAGAAGAGCAGGGTACACCCTAGGTGAGGAGGAAATTAAAGTAACAGAACAGGAGAGGGATCTGGGGATCATAGTCTCTTCGAACCTTAAGGTAGGAATCCAATGTAGCAGGGCGGCGGGAAAGGCCAATGGAATGTTGGCATGCATAGGCAGGGGCATTACTAGCAGAAAGAGAGAGGTAATAATGCCCCTTTACAAAGCCATGGTGAGGCTGCACCTGGAGAATGGGGCTCAGTTCTGGAGAACACATCTCCGCAAGAATGTAGATGCATTGGAGAGGGTTTAGAGAGGGCAACCAAGATGGTGCAGGGTATGCAGGGAAAGTCATATGAGCAGAGGTGTAAGGAGCTGGATCTGTACATGCTGGAGACAAGGCAGGAAAGGGGAGGCGTGATTGATACTTTTAAATATGGAAAGGGTCTCAATAAAGTGGGAGAAGAGAGTTTACTTAAGAGGAAGGAGGGGGTCAAAACTAGAGGATACAGCCTCAGACTACAAGGAAAAAGATACAGGGGCAATGTGAGAGGGTATTTCTTCATGGAGAGGGTGGTGGAGCCCTAGAACAGGCTACCAGACAGAGTGGTGGGGGCTAAACGGGTGGAAGAATTCAAGAGGGCATGGGACAAGCATACGGGGCTGAGTATGGGGGGGTGGGGGCTGGCAAGAAAACTAGATGGACCAGTATGGTCCTTTTCTGCCATCAAGCTTCTATGATATGATTCTATGAAGATGAAGTGTACCGGGAAAACAGCCCAGACCTTCAAACATGTCTTTATAGTCTTTAAGAATCCGTGGTACTGAAATGCCTCTTTCTTTGTTTTGGCTTTCACAATGTTTTTTTTTCCTTTTCTGATTCCACTTGGTGGACTGACTGCTCAAGGTTCACTTTCACAAGATATGTCTGTTTAGAGGTGGTAGCTGAAAGTAGTGGTTTCTGTGTGGTTTCCATGACTTGGAATTCTAGCATATACTTGTAACCATGGTATTCTGCTTGTATTTTGCACTGCCCATGGGGCTTTATTATGGTGCCATCATATTGCTTCGGTTTTGTTCTGTTTAGCTCCCACTTTGCTGCCCATCTTGCATGATGGCAAGGAAATCTTTATGACTGATCATATTTACAGATGACCCCAGGACTGCCAGCTTTCATGAATCTTTGCTGGTGCTCACTGCCAGTATTTTTTCTGTGACCAAGTTCCCTAGTAATCCTTTGTTGCAGGCTGCCCTTGAAAAATTGAGGGTGCTTATGTCAAATTTGTGGGTGCTTGAGCTCCCAAGCATTGAAGCACCCATGTAGTCGGCTCCTATGTGTGACCCACTGTCCAGCTGGCATTCAGTCTCGTGTGTCAGGTCATAGCTATGCCAGTCATTTTCTTCTGGAGTGAGCGCCAGGTCCGTGAGCCACTTGTCTGTTCCATGCTGCATAGACTTAAGATCCGAGATATAGGAAATTTCAGGGTCGGAGTCATTACTGGCTTCAGTCTCCAGATGCATTGGCTTGCCTTACTGCTTTTGTCTGCACACTTTTGCAAAGTGATTTATTTTGCCACAGTTCTTGCATGCAACTCCATATGCAGGGCATTTGCCTTGGCATGCTGTGCACTGCAATATTTGCATGGCTTTTGTGGTGCCTGTCTGGCTTTGTTGCACACAGGATTGTGCTGCTGCTTTGCGTCATTATTTGGTCCCTTTTGTCTTTGATTCGATTGCTTCTTGTGTGTGACACGATGGACTGTTTCCGTTTCTGCTGAGCTTAGCTTTTTCAGTTGAATTTGTACTTGTTCACTGGTCTTGCACATGTCTATGGCTTTTGCCAGTGTTAGGTTTGGTTCATGCAGCATTCTGGCTCCACTATCTTTTCTGCCAATAACAATCCTATCACATATCAGATCATCTTTTAAAGCCCCGTATTCGCACGAGTCAGCCATTTTATGCAGTTTTTCAATATACTGGTCTGCTGTTTCTCTTTGGCTTTGCTCACACATGTTAAACAGATATCTTTCATATATCACATTCTTAGTCGGCTCAAAATGCTTTTGCAGTGCATCTAGAATTTTGTTAGGATCTTTTCTGTCCTCTTCAGCCATATCTAAGAGTCTCTGCAGCATGTGGCATTCTTTCCCCATTACAGTCAGTAAGGTCGCTACTCTAATCTTTGCATCTTTTTCATTAAGGCCTGTGGCTATTTCATAATTTTCCCACTAAGACCTAAAAAAATGTCCAGTTATTATAGATATCGCCATTCATGTCCATAGAACTGGCACTGGAATCTGACTAGAAGATATTATGTGCAGTCACTGTTTGCTGGTTGCTAACTTTTTTTTTCCCATAAAGGTTTTTATGCCCCCCGGAACCTGGCAGGCAACTATGGCCCTCCTCGGAAGCACTCATCCTCCATGCCTGAGTATCCCCACTCCAACTGACCCTATAATTCCCTCATGGCTTACCCCCTGTGGTGGGGCCAGGGAGGGAAGCGCTGGCTTTCTCCCACCCCAGAACATGATCCACAAGCCGGGGTGGCCACGGGCATGTGGTGGGCCATCATGGAGCCAGCCAACTGCATTTTCATGTTTTTCTGCCGTTCTCCCTACCCGCCGATGTAGAGACACCAGTTACATGCCTCCAACCCATACTGCCCTCGATCCACAGCCAGAGGGCAGTCAACAAGTGGGATGACAGAACCTCCCTCCCCCAAGAGAGGAAAGCAGTCCTCCAGATACTCAATCCTCTCTCGCCCCTGCTGACCCCCAGCGGTCCAGGCTCTTTCCCAAACCTAGGTCATTGGTGTGGCACAAAGTGTAGCAACCAGCGCCTCAACCTCCAGCACCGCCAAGCTGGCTGGTTGCTAACTTTTTAACTTTTTGCTTTTGAATCAGCAGTAGTTTTGCTTGCTTACACTTTCTTTCTTAGGGTATTTTAGGTAATAGGCATTCTCTTCTACCTGCACAAGGTCAGGACTTCTGATGCCATGTTTCTGTATGCAATAAATGACTAAGACAGGAGCTTTTGATTGCAGAAAGATTCTTTATTCCTAAGGAGCTCACTCACAGCATGTACTGCCAAACACCTTGGTCATTAGCACAGGAAGGAAGACGCTCTCTGGCTTCCTAGATTAACTATCTCAAAGGACAGTGCTGATTGGGCAGAACAGATCTCTTGACCATGGATTACTTCTCAATTAAGCCATGGTTGCCCTCTAGACCGAGCATGGTTGGGGAAGCGGGTCGCATCGGGAGTGTTCCCTGCTGCAGAGGAGTATCCATTGTTCTTTGCCATGCTCTGCGTGCTGCGTCCGTCACACACAATATTTATGCAGAAAACAGGAGGGTTGCTTGTCTGTGCTGGCATGTGCTTGCCTTTGGCACATTCCCCGGTCGCTATGATCACCCCCCCCTTGGACCTCGGGGACCCCAGTGCAAATACATCCCCCCCAAGCATTGTGTATGTACAGAAAGCAAACACAGATGAGACCCAGGGGGACTGAAGTGGGATCAGTTGCAGGAAACCTACAAGAGAGGCAGAGCGAGCTAAGCAGTGTCATCACTGTGTCCTGGAGGCTGGGTTATCTTCTGCAAACAGAGAAGAGAACAAGGGGACTGCATTGGGAGTGCTTGTATGTGAGACACATACCGGAAGCACCCAGCCCATCCTCGGCATTCTCTCCTCCCGTCCAGCATATCTGGACCTGAGCAGGCGCCGCCTCCGTGAGAGTCACCAGTACTTTGTCATCACTCCCCATTGCCATCTGACTCCACCAGCAGCACTAGTCCTGCTCAGAGTGCGAGAAAGCGAATGACTCCCAGGTCGCCTACATACCGGCAAACAGTGATCCTTCCCAACCACCTGCACCACGGACCTCAGGGACCCCAGTGCACATACATCACCCCCCAAGCATTGTGTATGTACAGGCAGCAAACTCGGATGAGACCCAGGGGACTGGAGCAGGATCGGTTGCAGGAAATCCACAAGAGAGGCAGGGGGAGGGAGCTGACCAGTGTCAGAGCTGTGTCCCATATGCAGGGTTATCGACTGCAAACAGAGAAGAGACCCAGGGGACCGCATCAGGAGCGTTTGTGTGTGAGACACACACCCGGAGCACCCAGCACGTCCTCAGCATTCTCTCCTCCCATCCAGCATATCAGGACCTGAGCAGGCTCCACCTCTGTGGGAGTCACCAGTACTTTGGCATTGCTCCCCCTTGCCATCTGACTCCACTGGCAACACTTGTCCAACTCAGAATGCGATAAAGCGAGTAACTCCCAGGTCACTGACGTACCTGCAAACAGTTAATGTTCTTCAAGTGCCCACTCACATCCCTGCAAAAAGCTCATAATACACTACCGGTCAAAAGTTTTAGAACACCCCCATTTTTCCAGTTTTTATTTAAATTTACGCAGGTTAATGTCTCAATGTACTCTGAAATTAAAGCATAGAACAAATAAACAATTGGAGATAAAAAAATCATAGAATCATTTTGTTTAACAAAATTTAATCTAAATGTTTGACTCATCAAAGTAGCCACCTTTTGCAGATATACTGTAACCGCCGAACACACTCGTGGCATTCTTCCTACAATGGACATCAAATATTGTTCGGGAAGTTCTTCCCAACACTGTTGCACTTGTAGGTTGCTTTGCTTTCACCCTTCTGTCCAGTTCATCCCAAACCAGCTCGGTGGGGTTTAAGTCTGGAGACTGTGCTGGCCATTCCATGATTTGAAGCCTACTGTCTTGTTCTTTTCCTCGAAGGTAGTTCTGACATAGCCTGGAGGTATGTTTTGGGTCATTATCTTGCTGTAGGATGAACCCCTGACCAACTAGGCGTAGACCAGAGGGTACTGCATAGCGCTGCAAAATGCTGTGGTAGCCCTTTTGGTTCAGGGTGCCAGTCACTCTGTGCTGTTGTCCTGTGAGACGCCTATCACGCAAGCTGTTGACTCTCAGAAACTTGTCTTCTGATTCTGTTGTGGCTTTGGGTCTGCCAGACCTCTTCCTGTCAGAGTTTCCTCCAGTTTCCAAGTGCCTTTTGATGGTGTAGGAAACTGTACTCACTGACACCTTGGCTTCCTTTGCAATTTCTCTACAGCAGTTTTTGCTAACCTAAACTTTTTTTTTTAACCTCTAGCAGTTTACCGCTTACCTTTGTACCATTTCAGGTTATTCACTGGACTTGAATTGCTTAAATTTCAATAAAAACTGGAAAATTGGGGGTGTTCTAAAACTTTTGACCGGTAGTGTATATGTGTCCCATAATGCACAGAGAACCATGTCTGTTACCATACATCAGAAAAACGGAGCAGAACACATCGATCCTCGCAGCAAGTTAGAATAAAAATTGTAAGATTTGTAAATGTTCAAGAAAGAAACATACAATAATCGGTTGATGTATTGTCATGTCACACTTACGATGTTAAATCATACTCAGGATGTTAAAGTTATCAGAATGTTCAGCTCTGTTCTCCGTTTTAATACACAATTTGAAATCAAAGGTATGCCTCTGTCACTTATTGCTTCCGTGACATAGCATGTTACAATAAAATATTACACCTTGTAATGCGCTTACCCTGTTACATAAGAGCATTAAGCCACTCCATAGCATGGTTCTCTTGTAGAATTAATCCATGCCTGGGTGGCTCGAGGCATGCCTGCGGCCTCTTGCCCCAACCAAACCCCCCCGGCATAGATTTATTCTCCAGTAAAAGCATGCAGTGTCGTGGCTTAATGCTTACCTGAGTGAGTCATTAAAGGGGCACTGTCAGCTTTGTCTCGCTTTACTCAACAAAATTTAACCATTGTGCCTCTAGGCACATAAATTTCAAGCAAGTACCACAGAATGCCCCTGTACATCCCAAAACAACAGCTTTTACCTAGTTTGTTGAATTTTTGCATTAATTCCCTTTCAGTCAGGTCTGCCGTCCACTGGAAGCATATCGCTAGGAAGAACGCGCGTCTGTTCGGGAGCGCTATCCCGAAGTTCACTTTTTGCTCTGACCATGTAAGAAAGGCATTTATGCAATACATCTACCTCTAATTAAGCTTTTCTTGCTTCTGAATGACAAAAACAAGGGGTAGTAATGCCTCAAAATATATTTTAAAACGGGAGCCGAAATCTCACGCATGCAGAACAGCTGGTGCCAAAATCACGCGCATGCGCAGGAGTGTACTGCTCTTGTGCATGCATGGGATTTTGGCACTGGCAGCTGTTCTGCATGCGTGAGATTTCAGCTCCCGTTTTAAAATATATTTTGCGGCATTACTACCCCTCGTTTTTGTCATTCAGAGGCAAGAAAAGCTTAATCAGAGGAAGATGTATCACATAAACACCTTTCTTACACGGTCATGGCAAAAAGTGAACTTCGGGACCACGCTCCCGAACAGACACGCGTTCTCCCTAGCGATATGCTTCCAGTGGACGGCAGACTTTTATGCGTACCCGACTGAAAGGTAATTAATGCAAAAATTCAATGAACTAGGTAAAAGCTGTTGTTTTGGGCTATACAGAAGCATTCTGTGGTACTTGCTTGAAATGTATGTGCCTAGAGGCACAATGGTTATAATTACTTGACAGGGATTTATTTAACTCTAAAAATTGATTAGCGTTTTGCTCATAAAAGTGCTAAATCTTTGCCAAAATGCATAGCTCTTGCCTCACTGTGTTTAACAAACGCAGCACTTCTAGAAAACCTATATAAATACTTTCTGTACAGTTAGTATTGTCCCAAGAAAAAAACTGCCAATCAATTATTTAAAGCCCTGCTTGAGTAAAGCGAGACAAAGCTGACAGTGCCCCTTTAAACTAGATTGGATTAACTAAATACAGAGGTAGAGCTCCCCACAATGGCTCGGAAGCCACATATCGTAACATATATAGTCTGAGGGTGTTTTTTAATTTTTTTTATTTTATTGTTTGTTATTCCAGTTGTTGTTTTTGAAAACTTAGATAAACTTAAATTTCAAAAAAAAAAATGGCCAGCGGAGAGGGTTGATGATTGTTTGCTATATGTTCTTACTCGTCTTTTTATAGAGCACTTTGTTTTGCTGTAAGAAAGACATTTGATATTAAAGGATCTGGAGGCTCATTCCTGTATGTCGGCATGCAGGAATGTCAAAACTGTAACTGGGCCCAGTGTGCTTATAAAGCTGCTCTCAGAGAACCGAAGAAGAAGAGAATGGGGATAGGTTAGGCCTCTCCATCCTTGTGACATGACCTGTAGTTTGTTTGCTGGAAACTAGAGAAGAGGAACTTTCTCTCTGTGAAAAGAACTGTTTGCCTATAATGTATGTACAATACTGGCATTAGAAAGATTTATACCTTTAGTCTTGTGTCCGCAGGTGTGTGCCTAGTAGCCACACTTGGGTTTTTCCTTATAATGTCTTCTCCATCTGCATATCACACCTTGTTTTTGGTGCACTTTGTACCCCCACCACCTCTCTTCTCCCCTAGACTATGGGAGGTGTGCCTTCTCATTGAATAAGTGGCCGGAGGGGGGGTTAAAAATATGGGGGCTCATCCGACGATGTTGTTTAATTTGGGGAGAAAACAGAATAGTTGTTTAGGATATGGCTAACGTTTTGTCTGTCTGGCAGTGTGGTAGCCCAAAACTGGAAGGGAAGCTTTGCGCAAAGGTATCTGCATAGGATATTGCCATCCGTATGTGCCGCTGTGTGCCTGCTGCTACAGTGCTGCTGTGTGTTTGTGCCATCTTTACCAAGGGACTGTAAAGTCAGAATGTGTATACCCTTGCCCTGCATCAAGTACGTTTGCAGAACTTTTAAAATCTCAAGTTTTATTGCCAAAATGTACTGTGGACTTTGGGAAACAAAGAGAGAAATGTGCCCTGAAAGTTTCATGTGCTTTGAGTGTAATTTGGGGGAGTCACTAAAGAAATAGCCAAGTTCTGAGTGAGGAAATGGTCAAAAACTGCACTCCCACCGTGAAATTGCAACTGAGAAAAAAAAAAGTTCAGTTCGCAGTTTAAATTTTGCCCTGCTCGACGATTGCCGTGAAGGAAGAGCGCGAGGAGAGAGAGAGAGAGGCTCATTTGCATGGCATCAAGTGATTGGTGTGACTACAATCAGTCCTGCCCCTAGCCAGCTTCAGAGTGCAGCCCAGTGTTCGAGAAGGAGAGAGTGAGTGCCGTGCGAGCTGGTCAGCCAGGATCAGCCATCAAGGGACTTGTGAACATTCTAGTCTGTGAAATATAGACTTTTCTGTTAAAATTCAGGCTCGACCAGTTTTCTGACTCACTGGGGAGAAAGCGTGGCATTCGTGGTAACAATCGGTGGGATCGCCAGCCCATTTCACCCCAGAGGCCTTCCAGGATTGGCACCAGACCAAAAATTTCCACCAGAGAAAGACAGTTACTGATTCAGTAAGTACCATTCAGAAATGACTGTGCCTCAAACTGTGCTCTGATTTTAAAAGCCAGCTGGATCTGTATGTGAGTAGCGAGACTGTGTGCAGAGAAGGACTGTGAGTTGAAACAGTATCTACAACAAACAAAAATTCTGAGCATAGATTGTGAGCATGTATAATGGATTCAGCAGCAGTAAAATGTTCTAAACAAGTGAGAGACTGTGAGTTGTACTTTAATCTGCAACAGAACAGGCAGTCCCATACCTCTCAACCTTTTGTCCCCCAAATGTGGAACATTGCCTGCCAAAATATGGAACAAATGGGCAAAATGTGGAACACTTAATCAAATCTTTACCTAAGAAGCTCAAACCACTGTTAAAATGTTGCATTTATGTTCAGAAAGTCTGTTATTAATTGAATAACATATTTTTTGCATCATTTACTATGGATTTTTGCTTTAAAATGTTGACTTTGAATGTGGAACAAGTCCTCACAATGTGGAACAGGAAGCTTTTGTGAAGTAAAATGAGGAACATTCCTCGTAATGTGGTACAGTTGAGAGGTATGGGCAGTCCTGTAAGAATTACTGTGGCTTGTGAGTGACTTTAAGCATTGCAAATAGTAGATTTGTGTGCTGATCGCAAAGTCCTAAACAATCATATGAATGTGCTGAGAAAGATGCAATCAGTTCCATCGTTTAACAGTTTCAGCAAGAAATCAATAGCAGAAAGGTCAGATGTGCAGTTTATTTGAGTCAGAAACAGATCTGATGCAAGAGGAGTGCTGCCGCCACCATTACAGGGTGGGGCAGTAAATGTAAACACAGCAGCAGGGAGCCATTTTAAGAGACTGTTCAGAGTATCATGAACCAGTAGTAACAACAGTCTTTATGTGTTTATTTGCAGACATGGCTTCGGGAATGTCCCACTACCCGGATCATGCCCGAGCAATGATAGCAGAGGAGGTGGACAAACTAAAGGAAATAGAGCAAATTTTCTACGGTGAAGGGTTGCCTCCCCATGTTGCAATACCCAACTACCCTGTGAGAGTATGCATAATGTGTCTCAAGGCTGGAAGGGATGTCTTTTTAATACCTCATTGTTTGGGTTGCCTAGTGAAGTATGGTCTGTTCAAGGCACCATGAATTCATTTGGCTCCCATCTGGACCAAAGTCGTAAACCCTGCAAGCAGCAGCACATAGCACCAGGTTGAACCTGTTGGGGGAGGCCCATAGAGTGTGGCACAAAGGAAGGAAGTATGGATTTACTGTAAGGGCAGACATCTCATGATGTTTCCTCACCTGTGTCTTGTATGGACAGTGCGGTGGAAGGGTCCGTGGACCCATGGATAGAGGGTCCTAGTCCTAGCCTAGTAGGGGGAGGATGAAGTTCGAGAAACTTTGGACTGGGAGGTGTCTACCTCCGCACCTAGTGAGGGGTGGACCATCTCGGGAGTGAGGACGACTGCTCACTCCTGGGCCCAGATCCTAAGTGAAGAAGAGGAGAATGAGAATATGTATCTTCATGTTGAGGGTCCCAGTGAGCGGCCACAAGCTCTTGCCTCAGAGGAACCAGAGAAAGAAGATGGTGACTCCACTGCCCCACCCACAGAAATGGTCAGAGACAGATTTTTCCATTCTTTATGTATGCAGCACTGGATGAGCCAGGACTGGCCACCCCAAAGCCGTGCCATGGGCTGTGTACTTGTGAAGAGTAGTAAGAAGGAGAGACTGGTTAGTAGGTGGGCCGACGCCATATATGGGAGGTCCTTTCCTACCTTTCCTCGTAGAGTCTGGCAGGAAATTGAGCAGAACAGGCAATCCTGGTTATTGGAAGAAGCAAGCAAGAATCTGCATCTAGGTGCAGCACCCTGTGTTAGAGACAGAGTCATCAGTGATAGACTGAAATTCTGGAAATTGGGCAGGACATTGTTTATGGACACTGTGCAAACTGTGGACAAAGCAGGGAATGAGACATTCCACAACATCAACTACGAACGCCCAGATGGGGTCATAGTTTTTGCACCTTACCCAGAGTGCTACTACCCTTAATGGTGCCACTACCTGTGAATATGCCCATGCCTACCCTGAGGGAAGCAAAGCAGTGACAGCAAAGTGTCTGCCATCCAGCAGTAGCCGTATTCTAGGAAGAAGATGCAGCCTGACTGGTGTTTCAGGATCTAAGGTGCGTCCAAGATTCATCAGCCCAGCAGTGTTTTCCCAGTTTCATCGCCTGGCCTTCCCAGATGACCTCAACCCAGCTGTTTTTCCTGATATCCCAGATGTCATCATCCCAGCTGTTTTTTCTGTTCCGTGGTTCGATTTCTGAGATGACATCAGTCCAGCTGTTTTCCTGTTTCATCACCTGTTTTCAGAGGACATCGATCCAGCTGTATCTGAATGATGCTGTCAGAGGGGGAAGAGTCTTCGGCTGGAGAAGTAGGTGATTCTGTTGTTCGATCTTCAAGGGACTGGTGAGTCCAAACTTTTCTATGCTCTAACTGACTTTGCAGTACACATCCTACAACTGGCAGACTTCCAAACTGTTTGAACTGTCCACAAAGACTCTCCCTTTTGGACTACAGTGCTCTTCAGGCCCTGACCTGTTCAAGGACTGTGCTTCAGCGGGCTCTGGCCCAGGAGAGACTCTTTTATGAACCTTGCCCTCAGGCAATAACATTCGGTCACTAGATGGGACTTTTAGGGCATTCCATCACCCCAAAAATTTTATTGTGTATAATGTCAGTGTTTTTTCTACTTTTTCTTCTTTTATACTTTTCTATATAATATTTTTGGGATTCTTTAGTGTTTTGATGGAAGGGTTATGATAGTGTGGTATGCAGAGTAGGGTGTTTTGTGTTTTTTCTTCTCTTTCAGGTGATCCTGATGAAGAGGGAAGAGAAGACCAGAAGAGGATTTGGGGAACTCATCGGAGTTACTCTGTGTTTTAGAGGGTTTAGGATATTGTGTAGTTGTTAACATGTGTTAACCAGTGTTGTTTTTCTTCCACAGGTGTATGTGTGGGGGAGATGGGAGTGTAATGCTTTGTATAGTATTGTTCCCTGGTGTGTTTTGGTTTGCAGGTACCCTGGGTTGGGGGAGGTTCCCCTGTGGGTAGGTTTGGACAGATAGTTTTTTCCTAGAGGGCTAGGGGGATAGACAGGCTGTGGTCCTGACCTGCAGTAGGGGCCACAGCTCTGGTCTATTAGGGTATGCTTTGGGCAGTTCTCCCAGAGCCACTGATTCTCCATAATAAGATCATAGAGTAGGGACTGATGCATTAGCCAATGGCCTCTGGGCCCTTAGTGTTGTCTGCCTGTGCCTGGCACATGGTAGGGGAGAAGTAGTGCTACCTCCCCGTAGGCAACACATAGGGTAGGAAGGTCTGGTGCCGGGTAAGAGAATGACTGCAGACAGTCATTTACCTGGCTGAGGGTGAGTGTAAACCCCTTATTCCCAGGGGTTACATGAATCCCATTTAGAATCAGTGATAGGCAGGGAAGGCAGCTAGTGATTTGCCAGTAAATGGATTTCACTCTGTCCCTCTCTGCTGCTGGTCTCAGCTGGGAGCTGGAGAGGTGATGTCACCTTAGAACTCTTGCAGCAGCATAAGCCACAGACACAGCAGTTGCTGTGAGTGGGGATATTAGAATTCTAGAGTCAGTCTGTAGTTGGGAGTCTGCAGAGTGCAGTAGCAGTTCCAGCAGCAGCTCTGTAAGAGAGCTGCAGTGTTCCAGTTTTCTCACCCTAGTGGAGTACAGTATTTTCCAGCTTTAGAGAAGTGGTGGAAACTGTCTCCAGGGTTTTCCTGTTCTTCATCCCAGGTGGGATGGAGCAGGCTGTCAGGGGCAATCCTCTGATCCTACCAGGACATTGTGAAGTGGCCTTGTTTGTCAACTTCTAGTGAGTACTTTAGTTTTCTGAGTTTGCCCAGGAGTACCTGCATTAAAGGTAATTTTCTCTGACAAAGAGACCCTGTCACCTAAGACATTTAAAAGTTGGCTGTCCACAGTGGAGTCCAGTCTGTGACTGCCATGTGAGCAGGACTTTTGTTCTTGACACCCCTGTCATGTTTTATGGGGATGTTAAATGTGAATATATTTCGTTATATGAATATTATCTCAAAGTATGTTATAACTGAGTATCTTTATTTTTTCTTTTAGTTGTTTTGGTTGTTTATTGTGCATTCTTTTACTACCTCTGTATATATGTTGACCCTCATCCTTTGACATAGAACCTTTGTAAACAAGCAGTTTCTGCTCAAAGGTATTTGTAATCCGAGAATTTAATAAATAAAAAAAAAATAAAAATACATTTCAAGAAAGCCTCTACAATAATTTTTGGTATAAATTGAGGTGTTTTGCTGGAGGGATGGCTGAGTATGAACTTGGAAGCAAAAGGTGGGAGATCCCCCATCTGGAGTGACCAGTTTAGTACTCTGGGTTCTGAAGGGCACCTGAGTTTTCTGTCAGTGCATGGGGCCAATGCCTGAAGAAACTTTTACTCCAGTGAGTGGGTTTTTCTCCAAGTTGAGCCTTTAGTGCTCTGTCATGGTCTGTGTGCCACATATTACTCCTATGCTATATGGGAAGTGTCCAAGTACTGGCTGTGTGTGCCATTTCCAGAGGAACTTGTGTGTTCACCTGTGGCTAGTCCACATTTTCTTCAGTCATCCTATGCCATATGGGACTTCCGAATACTGGCCATGTGTGCCTAGTTGAAGAAAATTGCTTGTGTGTTTTACAGTTGGCTAGCACCACATTTTCTACAGTCATCCTATGCTACGTGGGAAGTTTGGAGTTCTGTACCTGAGATGTTCTGCATTTAACGTATGAGTAAACCCTTGGGGGTCCATCTTTGCTTTGTGTGTTCCTACTTTGTTATGGAATAAAGCCACACTCTAGAATCCCAACCTGGCATGGACAATCTTGTTACTGCTTCCTGTGTGGAGTTACTTGGGTACCCCTGTCCAGAATTGCAAACCTAGCATAGCCCTGAGCAAACGTTTTCTCCCCAGGACCTGGCTTTTGGCCATGGTTTGGTCCTCCAGGTGTGTGCCTAGTAGCCACACTTGGATTTCTTCTTATAATGTCCTCTCCATCTGCATATCACACCTTGTTTTTGGTTCACTTTGCACCCCCCCCTCTCTTTTCCCCTAGACTATGGGAGGTGTGCCATCTCGTTAAATAAGTGGCCAGTGGGAGGTTACACATAAAAGAATAATATGGCAAGATAAACACTGCGTCAAGTGCAGCCAATGGCCTTGTCTGAAGATGGGTGAAAGGGATTACAAGGAGAGAAGGACAGGGGGTGAATTGGGGGGTGGAAGGAGCAAAATAAGAGCAAGGAGGGAGCTGCCACAATGAAGCTTATGTAGGAAAAGACCCACGGGGGGGTACAGGAAGAGAACAAGGTGAGGAAACAGAGAGGAGGGAGGGAGGAGGGGGAAGTGGGATTGGAGGGGTAGAGGAAGGGGGATGAGGTAGGATGAAAAGAGGGCAGGGATGGGGACGGGAACGGGATGAAGGAAGGAAGTGCTGTATGTGGAATAGCGCAACAACAGAGTAGGGCTATATAGGGGCAAATGATAAAAGAAGGAGTTCCCAGTGCATTTAGCTGTCTGCAAAGATGAGATATAGCAGTCACAAGATGCTCTGGAAACTAGGAATTGATGCAGCTTCTGCTTAAGTGGTCCCAAGGGTGCAGTCGTTGCCATCTCAGGAGGAAGGGAATTAAATAAATTAGCAGCTCTAAATGCAATGGATCACTGTCGGAGCAAGGTTCGATAGCAAGGGACAATAAAAGTTTGGCTCACAGAACTTTGTGTGTTACAAGTGCCCCAGAAGGGACTGAAAAACTGAAGGGAACCTGGTGGTAGGAGACCTAGAGCTGCCTTCTTAGCCAGAAGGCAGGCTTGATATTCAGTGTGAGCCTGGAGTTGGATCCAGTTTGCTTGTCTGTAAAGGTCACAAGTCTGAGTACGATAGGTTGCACCAGTTGGTAGACAGCATGCCTTATTCAGAGCTGTGGTGAGCCGACATAGGGTTGTGCCCATGATAGTACAGTACCATAAATAACCAAACCATAGTGAATAATAGACAGAATTTAACTTTGGATAGCCAGTCTGAGAGCTTTGGTAGTAAGACAGTGTTTGTGTCTGTGTAGAAGGTCTAGGAGAATGTTAACTGCCTTGGCAACATTCTCAACATGGTGGGAGTAGAAGAGCATACTATACAGAGTAACTCCTAGGTATTTAAAAGAATGTGTCTGATCAAGGACTACACCCGCACTGTTTTTAATCACCAATTGTTTGGCTTTGTGCTTGCTGTGGGAACCATGGAAGAGCATGACCTTGGTTTTTTGGCTGTTAAGCACCAACTTATGAGAGGTGAACTAGGACTC
This sequence comes from Neoceratodus forsteri, assembly GCA_016271365.2. Taxonomy (NCBI): domain Eukaryota; kingdom Metazoa; phylum Chordata; order Ceratodontiformes; family Ceratodontidae; genus Neoceratodus; species Neoceratodus forsteri. Next base: position 54,210,837 of record CM028133.1, on the reverse strand, counting down.
AGCTTCAATAAAATTTTTCTGAAGTGGGTCCTGTAGGGGAGTAGGGTCAGCAGTCTTTGAGAAAATGACCGCATCATCCACGTAGAGGAGTACTGGTTCGGAACAGGATGCCAGAAGATTATTGAGAAAGGTACCAAATAGAAGAGGTCCCAGTATTAATCCTTGAGAAACACCAGAGCAGACAGGCAGTTTAGCAGAAAGGGTAGACCCTATTCTCATCTGTTGTGTGTGGTTTGCTAGATAGCTGGTGAACCACTTTAAGGTGTCTAAAGATATACCAAGCCCAGCAAGTTGATGTGTCAGCAAATGGTTACTGACCATGTCAAATGGTTTAGACAGGTCAATAAAGGTTGAGCCAACAGGTTGACCCTGATCAAGAGTATGGTGAATGAAACCTATGAATTCCAGTAGGGCCGTAGATGTGCTGTGCCCTTTCCAAAAACCATGTTGTTGGTCACATTGTAGGTTGTGTTTTTCTAGGTACTCCACAAACTGGTCAGCAACAGTCCTTTCAAGTGCTTTGGAAAATGGGGGAAGAATAGATATTGGCCTATAATTCCCAGGTAGTAATTTGTCCCCACTCTTAAAAACTGGTGTAACCAGAGCAGATTTCAAGATCTGGGGGAATTGTGAAAGTATGAGGGAGCGATTAAGAAGCTTGGTGAGAGGGGATAAGACTTCATCTAGGGTTAGTTTAAGAAGTTTCAGGTCGAGGGAATCACTGCTTGTTCTAGTTCCTCCTAGAACTTTACGTAGGTATGTCTTGGCCTCGCTTTCTGAGATAGCTTTGAAGTCTTGTTCTCCTTCTTCACAGTCTGCACTACTCTTTCCTCAGTCTGTGCTTTTTCTCTCCTTACAGCCCTCCCCGCTTCCCTTAGATATTCTAGGTACACCTCCCTGTCCTCCTCCCTTTGAATCTCCTTATACTTCCTGAACCCTGCTCTTTTAGCTCTTACTTTGTCTGCCACCTCTGTCGAGAATCATAGTGGTTTCTTCCTTCTCTTGCCTTTGGTTATGAATCTGATGTATTGTTTTGTCACCTCCTCTATGGCTCCTTTCAGGTGTTCCCACTGCTCCTCAACTCCCCCCACCCCACCCCCTTCTCAACAGCTCTTCTTTGATATATCCCCCCATCTTATCAAAGTCTGCCCTTCTAAAATCTAAGACCTTTGCCTTTGAGTGACTTGACTGTGTCCTTATCCCAATACTAAACCACACTATGAGGTGGTCGCTGGCCCCCAGTTGACCTCCTACCTGGACTTCAGTGATCCAGCCCCTATTGGTCAATACCAAGTCCAGTATCGCCCTGTCTCTGGTGGGGTCCAGCACAAGCTGCCTGAGACCTGCCCCTTGTAGGGATTCCAGGATGTCCTAGCCCATCGATGAATCAGCCACCGGGTTAGTCCAATCCATGCCTGGCACACTGAAATCACCCAGCAGCAGTACCTCCCCTTCTGCTGCCATTTAGTGTATTTCATCTAGTAGCTCCCTATCTGCTTCCTCCCTCTGTGCTGGGGGCCTGTAAATCACCCCTGTGCAACTCAGCATTGCTGTTTACTGTTGCCCATCCATTTCCTTTTATAGTGTATGAGCAACAGTTAAACAGCAATGGAGCATTTCCTGAGAAATCTTTTTACAGCAGCATTGCGCGGTTACAAACTTTCCTCACACCCCATGATCGAGCGCCACTCCATCTCCTGCTCACACAGACTCAATTTTTGTTTTAAGTAAAGAAATCAGAATGAGCCTACTAATGGTGTTCGTTCTTATATCCAGGGTCCGCAGTGTCTCCCTGAGTCCACCTTGGCACAGCTGTCCTGGTACTATGCAAACAAGTCACATTTGGAAGTAAACGGATGTTATTCAACACTGTTTGAACAGCAGCACTGTGATCAGAGGCAGCAGAAGCATCACATGCTGGTGTTTGATGTTGTTGTACTATTACAGTGACTTACTCAAGAGGTTACAAATGAAAATTACATACCTGCCATAATTCTTGATCTTTTGTGTATCTTCACTGGGATGTTAACATACCAGGGTACATAACCTAGGGGAGAAGAGGGGGAGGAGTAGCTCTCTATGTAAAGGAAGGGATAAAAGCAACTGAACAAAAGAGTAAACAGGGAGGAGAGGAGGCACTGTGGGTCACCTTGGTGACTGGAAAGGGCACCACAATCCGCACAGGGTCTGTGTACAGACCCCCATGTCAGGGGGAGGGAATGGACAAGGATATGATAGAAGGCATTCTTAGAATGGCAGAGAAAGGGAGATACTGTTGATGGGAGACCTGAATATGCCAGATGTTAACTGGAGCACATTTGCTGCAGCCACATCCAAGAGCAGGGCTATTCTTGATGCCCCACCGTGGCAGGCCTCAGACAGCTAGTTTTAGAACCCACTCGTGAGGGAGCAATCTAGACCTCGTATCTAAACGGGGCAGTGAGAGATCTCAGATCTAGAAGTGGTTGCCATCTGGGAACAAGTGACCATCAAACAGTGTGGTTCACATTAAACTCAGCTACAGAGTCAAGTCATACAAAAGTGAGGGTACTGGACTTTAAGAGGGCTGACTTTGGCAAGATGGAGAGTGCCTCAGAAAAGCACTAGCAAACAGGCTAGAAGGAGGCGGAGCAACAATGGGGAATCATCAAAACTGCCATCACAGAGGCAACAAGCCTTTGTGTGAAGCAATAAACAAATCAAAACGAAAGAAAAGCCACTATGGTTCTCAAAAGAGGTGGCTGTGAAAGTCAGGAAGAAAAGATAGCATTCGAAGTATAAAGAAACACAGAAGGAGCAGGACAGAGAGCTGTACCAGTTAAGGCAGAAGGAAGCAGGGAGGGAAGTCAGAATAGCAAAGGCAAAAAATGAGGAAAAGATAGCCAACTCGGTTAAGAAGAGGAATAAAACCTTTTATAGGTACATCAGCGAGCGTAGAAAGACAAAGGGAGGGATAGTGAGGCTGAATAGAATGAACGGTGGGTGGGCAGAGGGGGACAGTGAAAAAGCAGGGATACTGAACGAATATTTCTGCTCAGTATTCACAAAAGAGGAGGGGGAAGTGCCTAATCCAATTAACAGAAGCACTCTTGATAAGGGGGTCGATCTCAGTCCTTTCACAGAAGAAAGGGTTCTGCAAGAACTCCTAAAACTGAAGGTGGACAAAGCAATGGGGCCTGATAGAATTCACCCCAGAATTCAAAAAGAATTAAGCGGGGAACTAGTGAAACCACTGGCTACTCTTTTTAATAAATCATGGGAGGATGGTGTGGTACCGAGGACTGGAGGAAGGCGGATGTGATTCCCTTCACAAAAGTGGGACAAGACAGAGGCAGGAACCAGACCTGTCAGTCTGACCTCTGTGGTAGGGAAAGTGATGGAGTCACTTCTGAAGGAAAGAACAGTTGAGTACCTAGAGGCCAGTGGGGCCAGAACCCAAGGCAGCATGGGTTCACAGTGGGAAGGTCATGTCAGACAAATCTAATAGAGTTCTTTGACTGGGTGACCAAAGTAGTAGACCAGGGAGGGGCTGTGGACATGGCCTACCTAGACTTTAGCAAGGCATTTGACACAGTCCCACACAAAAGATTAATAGTCAAATTAACCAGCCTGGGAGTGGGTCCCAGGGTGGTAGCCTGGGTAAAACATTGGCTGGACAACAGGACACAGAAGGTAATTGTAAATGGAGTCCACTCTGAAGAAAGAGGGTTGCTAGTGGGGTACCGCAGGGTTCAGTATTGGGTCCAGTCCTTTTAATGTCTTCATAAGTGACATTGCAGAGGACTGAAGGAAAAGTATGCCCTTGCAGATGACACAAAGATCTGCAACAGGGTTGATACACAAGGAGGCGTGGAAAGATGAGAAGGGACTTGGCAAGGTTGGAGGAATGGTCAGATGTATGGCAGCTAGGATTCAATGCAAAGAAGTGCAAAATAATGCACCAGGGAAACAAGAACCCAGGGGAAGAATACACAATGGGGGGAGGTAGTAACAACAACAAAAAAGGAAAGGAACCTGGGGGCAATCATATCAGATGACCTTAAGGTTAGCAAGCAATGTGAGAAGGCAGTTGGAGGGTTGGGGATATACTGGGATGCATAGGGAGAGGCATCAGCAGCAGAAAAGAGGAAGTTGTTATCCCTCTGTACAGACAGTTGGTGAGACCCCATCTGGAGTACTGCGTCCAGTTCTGGAGACACCATCTCCGCAAGGGCATAGACAGGATAGAGGCAGTCCAGAGGAGGGCAACTAAAATGGTGCAGGGTCTACAAGAGAAGTCATATGAGGAGAGACTAAAGGAGCTTAATATGTATACCCTTGAGGAAAGAAGGGAGAGGGGGGGACATAATAGAAACTTTTAAGTACCTCAGTGGAATCAACAAAGTCCAAGAGGGTAGCATCTTTCAGAAAAAGAGACATGCAAGAACAAGGGGACACAATTTAAAGATAGAAGGGGGGCGATTCAGGGGCAATGTGAGGAAGTATTATTTCACAGAGAGAGTAGTGGATGCATGGAACAGCCTTCCTGAGGAGGTTGTGGGGTCTAAAACTGTGGGAGAATTCAAGAATGCATGGGACAGACATAAGGCAATTCTTGTGGGGGTTAGGAAGAAATAGGCTGTTGGTTAACTAAGATCTGCAGCTTATCCTGTAGGTAGGGAAATGGGCAGACTAGATGGACCAAGCGGTCCTTATCTGCTGTCAAAGTCTATGTTTCTATGTTTCACCATTCATCACTAGTGGGGTCTGACTCGAGGATCAGGACCCCGTGGGAGGATTTTTATTTATTTTTTGTAAGAGGAGGAGTTGATGCTGTGATGGCACCGACCTCGAGGCAGACGCAGTGTGTGGTGCTCATGGGTTGGCCAGTAACTGGTGCTGACTTTTCCTCCATCCCAGTTCTGCGCGCTGGAGAGGCAGTTAGGAAGGAAGAGAGAGGGCGGGGCAAGGGAGCATGAGGGATAGGAAAAGCAAAGGATTTAAAACCAAGGAAGGAATAATGCTGGACAAGAGGATAGAAGAGAGGAAACCTAGGGGTCTGAGACAGGGGGCCCCAACCTCTGGGCTAGCAAGGGAAGGAAAATGAATATAGAACAGAGAGAAGAGAGGAGAAGGGAGACACTGAACCTCACTCACAGGGGTCTAGGACTGCACGAGGACCAAGGAATGACACCACTGCTTTTAAGCCATATTTCTTCTCTCCAGTGAAGGGAGTGGAGAAGAAACCCTCCGTCTTAAAAGATTATCCAGAGGGAGATGGCTGGCTTGAAGAAGCCCAGGATACAGAGATAAGACAGGGGTCCAAATCCAAAATGTCCTCTCTGGGGTCCAAGAAGAGCAGCAGGCTAGTGACTCCCCCTCCCGTCTTGAGAATATCCTGGAGTAGGGACAGGACTCTCCCCGATGCAGGGTCCTCCTGACAAAAATAAGATCCCCGTAGAGGTTTTAGAGGAGCACCACCTCTGAAAAGGAGGAGAGACGATGCCAGGAGAGGATTATTTTAGAGGACGTGATTGTGATTCCCCAGAGGAGGACCCTGCAATGAGAGACCGCTGAAAGCAGTGGTTGGAAAAAGGAGGGAAAGGGATCGCCAGGGCTCCTCCAAACACTGCCCTAAAGAGAACCCCCAGAGTTTGAGATTAAACAAGAGGGCAGACCCAAGAGTGATTCCAACCAAAAATGGAGGGGGATCCCATCAGGATAGCAAGGAGGACCTGGTGAGCTCTAATAAAGAGGGGTGCATCCCTGCTTATCTTTCCCAAGACACCCCTGACACCCCCAGAAGGGGAGCAGAGCCAAGAGGTACCAGAAGAAGGACCACAAGGGTTTCAATTTGGAGAAAAACAAATAGGGAGGAGGCATCACCCAGAGACTGAGGCCCAGGTGGGGAAGGAGGGTGGGAAGCAGTGATGAATGGTGAAGATAGACAGAAAGATCAAGAATTATGGTAAGTATGTAATTTTCATATCTTATTGTGTCAGTCTTCACCAGTCATCACTGTTGGGTGATTACCAAGCCCACCGAAGGGGATCTGATACCTCCCTGAGGGAGGTAAGTCCCTCAGCCTCCTGTGGGAGAGACACCAGAAGGGGGGAACCCTTACAGGCCTAATCAGGCCTGGGACTAGTCTGGATGAGGCGAGGTCCCCCTCTGGCCGGGAGAAGGAAGTTGCCCCTGATGTTCCTGCCTCACCCTATGGGGAAAAAAAGGTGGGTTCCCCAGAAAGAGGAGGCAATCACCCTACGTTGGGCCACGGGTGATAACCGGGACAGACGAAGTTGTGCCGTCCATCTTATGCAGATCGCTGTTCCCGCCAGCCTGGATGTCACCTCATTGGCATCATACAATACCCTTGCTTAGTGCCTCGCAAGCTCCAGACCACGTGCGGAGAGGGCAATGGCTTGTCTGGTTGCCTCTGAATCAGGCAAGGATGCTAGGAATTGCCCTAGCAAGGACCATAAGTGCCTGTTACAGGCAACGAGATGGGCCTGATGTGCTGATAGAGAAAGGGAGAGACATGCCAAGGAAAACACTCTCCTCCTCCAAAAGTCAAACTCTGCAGAGTCTGTCTCCAGGGGCTGGTCACGTCTTGGGCATCTATGCCTGGAAGGAGTGTCCAGGATCATCACGCCCAAAGGGAGGTGGTGAGATAACATTCCTGGAGATCCTAGGGGTGCGCAATACCTGCACTTGCAGTCCAGCAGGGCTGGAGAGGGGACTGAAAGATGCCTCTAAGCATGGTACAACACCTCCCTAAAGAGGAAGGGCCAGGCGGGAACCACCAGGTTGGCCTCCCTGAACTCGCCTAAAAAGGCACGCTCCGTCTGCTCAGGATTGTGACTTGCTAGTCTGGTAATGTGGAGTTCATCGACTAACCCTGAAAGGAAATCCTGATAACCGATCTGGTCAGCACCTGAAGAGAGGTGGATGGAGGGATCCTGTCCCTCAAGTGAGGAAGATGAGGAAGTCGAACGAGTCTGGAGAGTCAAGCACTGGCTGCCCAGGAGAATGATGAAACACCACGATAGGCAGGGAATAGGGTAGCTGTAGCTCCAAACTGTTCCCAGGTCAAGGGTCCCGTAGGATCAGAGTGGCCTGGGAGAGAGGGAGGGAGGGGTTGGAAGAGGTAGAGGGGCCAAACACCTCCAAGGAAGAGGGTGACCTCTGCCAGGGCTGGGGGTCCAAACAGGTGACCCTACATCTTGGGAGGATTCATCAGTTAGTGCAGTCAGTGGCCATTCAACCAGGCTGGAATGGTTGGGACTGAGCCCTAAAAAGGATTCCCTCCTGCAAAACGACTGGGGCCACATGGGTCCAGAAGGGCGGCCCCTAGCCTCGAGAGATGAGATCCTTCCAGGGGTGCCCTCAGGGGAGAAGACAGGGCCAGTGCCGCGATTCCCACATGAGCCCCTGCAGGCTACAAGGGAGGGAGGGATGGTGCCCCAACACTGTCCCCTCAACCCCTCAGACTCAGAGAAGGACCTCTTCCTCAGGGTCAACTGAGGTAGCTCAATCCCGCCTGCCGACTCCTGGGAGATGGCAGATGAGAGAGCACATTCCCCTGCTCCAGACACCCCAGCAGGCTCAGAAGTGGGCCCAGCTTGGGCACCCAAAGCAGGAGGTTCACCTCCTCCAAGATCAGAAGTTTCACTGGCCCCAGAGGACCTCTCCCCCGCCCCCCCGGTGCCGACCTCCACACCGGAAGATCAGTCAGCGCTGGTAGAAACCGTCAAATCCAAAGGAGGGGGTTGAACCAGAGCCAACGTGCTAGGTGATGAAGAGTCCGATGATTCTGAAGATCCGGAAGCTAGTCCGGGTCCACCTCTGAATCATCATTCTCCCCAGAGGAGGCACAGATCCAGACTTCCTCATGGACTCCTTCTCTCATGGTACTGTGAGGCAGACCCACACTGTTCATGGCTCTGCCCTGATCACCAGCAACATGCCTGGCACCAGGATCCAAGGCAGCACCATGAATCAGCCCTGAACCACCCATGGTGCTGCCCCAATCTCCATCGCTGCACATGGCACTGGGATCTGAGGCGGCCTCGATGGGTGGCGCCAAGGAAACTGCTGGGTTGGGCCTGGAAGGCCCAGGCCACAATGCTGGTGGAGCCTTCACCTCTGAGGAGGTGATTGCCAGGATGGTGCTTCTAACCCGACTCCCAGAGGAATCAGACCATGCCTCCTGCACCATAAAAAGGGACTTCCACTGAGGCGAGGCTTGAAGGAGTAGAAGCCCCCTCCTCTGCTGTCCATATAGAACTGGGAGGGGACCCTGAAGAAGGGTCAAGAGACCTGCACTTGGTGTCCCTGGTGTGCGCCTGTCCACCGAAAGTCTGCTGCGTATGTCCAACTTTGAATGTGCGGACTTCCAGAACTCGACGATCCATGGAGAAACAGGCATTGCAACGGTCCATATCTTAGTTCAGGCCCAAGCAGGTCAAGCACTGGTCATGCTGGTCTGAGACAGAGTAAAGCTGGCCGCAGGGACACCACCGCATTGGAGGCTGTCCTGCCTTAGAAGCCTTTTTTTGTCCCCCGAATGAAACATGACCAGACGGAAAAACAATAAACAGAAACAGTACTCAGCGTCATCAAATAAAAGGAAAGATCTTACCAGTCGACGGTGCAGAGAAACACAGCTAAATAGAACTAGGATGACCTATGCAATGGACTAGGCTGATGATGCAGATGAAATTCCTGCTCCAGACATGAGATCATGTTCACTCAATGGTGGGAGAAGCAGAACTGGGATGGAGGAGGAGTCGGCGTTGGTTACTGGCAAACCCGCGAGCACCGCGCACTTCATTGGCCTTGAGGGTGGTGCCATCATGGCATCAATTCCTCCCCTTACAAAAAAAAAAGTGTCTCTGAGGGGTCTAGATCCTCCACCCAGAACCCAGCATAATGAATGGTGAAGATTGACAGAGATAAGATCAACCTCTTGACGTCACAGTGATGGAACAACACTAGGATTCTGCTGCTTTCAATATGAAACAGCACTCTCCCAAATACTATATAGAGAATAATGTATAGGCAACTGTGTGTTACAGTTTTTTTTGTTTTTGTTTTTTTACACATCCGAGGTGTGTGATGACCTATAAACCTTGAGAGTAAAGTTCAAGAGGTTTACAAGGTCATCACATACTGAGGGTATGTAAAAAAAATCCATAAACACACAGTTGTCTATGTTTTATAATTACCGGTGCAGGGAGTTTTTAGTTAGAACTAGATAAAAAGAGAGCCAGAAACAGGTTTGAGAGATTACAGTGCTTTTACTTGTGGATCAGAAAATTTACATTTGCAGGGCTTTAAAAAACAACAATTTCAAACCAACATTATGGTAATAGAACTTTAGGTAAATATTTCTAACTGTAACTGTATTTGTTTTAATACTGTTGTGAGGAGTCATTTCTGTAGTTGGAAGTCTGCCAACACACAGGTTGTTACAACATTTCAAAGAAAGTCAGTTAAACTGTGTTAAATGTAAGCTGAATTGCTAAAAGATTTAACTAAACTGGTTTGCATTTAGTCCAGCACAAAAAAGAAAGATTTCTGTTGCTGCGTGGGAGTGCCTGTGTGAAGACTCGGAGACTGCAGTGGTGTGATAACAGTGAGTGAAGTGCAGTTATAGTCTCAAGACAGGCATTCCTGCTCGAGCACACACTTGAAGAGAAAGTATTCTGAAAACTCTGTAATAACTGAGTAACCCAGTTATTATGGCATTTGAAACATGGCTCCAATCCGTGTATTGAAGGGGGTCACCAGTAGGTTGCTCAGTCCCTCCCAGTATTATATCACCCCAACACATTGCCTGATTTTTATTTTTCGATTTTGCTTTTTTCCCTCAGCACCGCCATTACCCAGAACCACAATGTGATGAGTGGCCTGCCCTGTCAAACTGCCTGGGTCTGCTGGGGTATTGGCGTTGACTCCAGTAGTCTCAGGGTGTCCCCTCCATGTTTTTTCCCACCAAGGGTGTTGACGTGCAGTGATGTGCGTGCCTACATGCTGGAATCTGTCGGCTTCCATCCCACTACATAGAGCATTTGGTGTGCCGCCACCTCACTTCCACCAGATGGCAGTCACTGAGCGGAACACAGAGTCCCACTCCTTGTGGGAGGAGAGCTGTCCAGGGGAAACTCAATCCTCCCTACCCTGCGTGGCCTCTGAGTGACCCAAGTCTGTTCCTAAACCCGGGTCGACAGCATAGTGCATGCTGCCCAGTTCCGATATACCTTGTTTATATAGGAATCCAGCTTGTATCCAATTTTGTAGCTGGGAAAGCTGAAGCATACGGTGGTCTAATGACTTGCCTAAGGTCCCATGCAGCGAGCCAGGAGCTTCACTGGGACTTACACCCAGATATTCTAGCTTATATGTCTGTATTCTAACCACTGGCCCACAGTGCCCCCAGAAAAACAGCTTTGTGGTATGCTTGGTACGTAAGCACTGCATTAATTTTCTGACGTGCAGTGCTGGGATTCGAAATCCCCGGCAGTATTCTCTGCCCTTGAGCAAAAGACTTTTATTTAAAGACCCTGGGCCACTGAGTCTGGTGTTAGCTGGTCCTCTCAACTGTCTCACTTGAAATAGACTGTACGTCCACAGTGAGATAACAGAATTAGTCAAACCTACATCTCCGCTAATCCACCCACCCTGGTGTCTGAAACACACAAAGTATTAACCTTGGGTGTCAACTCAAACACGCGCAGGAAGAGAACAGGTCTATAAATACATATTGTTTTGGTTTTAATACAAAAAAGGCAGGGTTACGATATCCCAGTAAAGGCGAGGGGTTGGGGGTAGAGCTGAGGGAGGTTTTTTTAAAGGAGATGGTGGAACTACACAGGAGCAATCACATATAAAAGAAGAATCAAAAGGTTTAAGTCTTTTACTTACACGCAACCCTAAGCACTACCACATCAACTGGAGAAACATCGTGCTTCAAAGAGGTAAGTCATGCTGCCTTTTGGGGGGGGGGTTAAATCAATTTGTGAGATTAAATTAAAAGCAAAAACAGAAAGAGATATCTCTACAGCTAGAATGCTAAGACATCATTTTCTAGCATCTTTTACATAAAACTCCCCTCCAGGTCCTGTAGCGTGCTTGTTGTATCCATCTGGCCAGCGGCACATCATGAGTTTAATTACAGTATCTTTTATACCAGCAATCACTGTGCAAAGGGCTTGTGTGAAAAGTAAACCTTTGAGGCCCTCAAGTGGCAGAAGTATGAAGAGTATGGAGTTCAGTACTGGTGTCCACACCTCAAAAAGGACATTAACCTGCTGGAGAAGGTCCAGAGCAGGGCTACAAAGATGATAGTGGGTCAGCAGTGTAAGGCATATGAGGAATGGTTGATGGCACTGAAAATGTACTCTCTGGAGGAAAACAGAGAGAGAGAGAGAGAGAGAGAGAACATGATTGGGACCTTCAAGTACTTGAAAGGAATAAATAAGGTTGATGAGAGTCTCTTTAAGCTGAGTGGCAACCATAACACAAGGGGGCACAGTCTTAAGCTGGAGCGTTGGAGGTTTAGGAGGCAGGTCAGGAAGCACTTCTTCACAGAGAGGGAGGTGGACGCTTGGAATGCACTGTCAGAAGTGATCTCATTGAAGACAGTGAGCAACTTCAAGAGAGAGAGGCTGGGATAGGCATAGGGGAAGGTAAAGATCATGGGTGGGGAGGATGGGAGGAGTGGAGAGGGGAGGCAGGGACAGTAGCTCAAGCTGTGGTCCTTGCAATACGAGCAGACTAGACAGACCAAATGGCCTTTTTCTGCTGGCTTCTTCGTATGTTCATATGTAAGTATTGATATTGCAAAGCTGAGGGCCTCGTACAGTGGGGCACAACATGCAGTTGATTCATTTCTACAGCAAGATAGCCTCATTTAGGTGCATAAAGTTTAGAATAAGAAAAAAACACCAATTAGCTGACGTTTCCCTGGATCTTGCTAAGTTACAATTCAGAAACACACCAGCCACAGGAGATCTTGTGCAATTCTTTTTCAAAGCGTACATGGATTTTTGAAATGTGTTAGGGAGCCTGTGGGAGTCACTCTGCTTGCTGCTTTTAAAATGTTGCTCCCCTTGCACACAACAAAAGATATTTACACAAGATTTCCTGTGCCTGGCGTGGTTCTAAGCTGTAACTTAGCAAGATTCGGTATGTCAGCAGTCGACGGCTGCCAGTTTTCATTGCAAACTGTATATACTGTCCCTGATCTGAGCAGTGTCTTTTTAGTACAGTCTTTCCTTTGTTTCTGCTGGCCATTTAAGCACATCATCTTATTGTCGGGGCAACAGTTGCAACTGTATACTTGCTATATAAGTTCAAACTTTACAATGCACTCCCAGCATTATTGACACCCACCACTAATGTATACTTTTTTTTTTTTAAGTTAATTTACTAGTGGTGGGATTTTTTTTTTTCATAACCTATCTTTTTATTTAGTTGGGGGAAGCACACTGCCATAACTCGAAACAAAGCTGAATGAGTACCACAGAAGTCCAGGACCACAAATGGTTTATTTTATTCATTTGATATAGTCAGGTAAAGCTGTAACCAGGGATTGATTTAAGGGCCCTCCTTACTAGGAAGACCCCAGCACCACTAGAACTTGTTGTGAGAACACCCTATTCAACAGAACATCTTTTTCCAAGTTCCTAATTTGTTTTCTACTTACCTGCCCTTTATTTTGCTTTGATGTAAGGCTGCCTTTCCTTTCACAGTTAGGGTACCTCCCACTTATCATGAGTACTGACTAGGATAGAGTTTGGAAACTGGTGCTCATGACAAGTCTGACTGGCTGAAATGGCCCAAACTAAATCCCACAGGCACTGTCTGAAGAGTATGGGATGATGCTACATAGAAACATAGACTTTGATGGCAGATAAGGACCACTTGGCCCACCCCGTCTGCCCATTTCCCTACCTAGAGGATAAGCTGCAGATCCTATTTGACCAACAGCCTATTTCTTCCAACCCCCCACAAACATTGCCTTATGTCTGTCCCATGCATTCTTGAATTCTCCCTCAGTTTTAGAGCCCACAACCTCCTCAGGAAGGCTGTTCTATGCATCCACCACCCTCTCTGTGAAAAAATACTTCCTCACATTGCCCCTGAGCCGTCCCCCCTCTATCTTCAAATTGTGTCCCCTTGTTCTTCCACATCTCTTTTTCTGAAAGATGCTACCCTCTTGGACTTTGTTGATTCCACTGAGGTACTTAAAAGTTTCTATAATGTCCCCCCTCTCCCTCCTTTCCTCAAGGGTATACATATTAAGCTCCTTTAGTCTCTGCTCATATGACTTCTCTTGCAGACCCGGCACCATTTTAGTTGCCCTCCTCTGGACTGCCTCCATCCTGTCTATGTCCTTGCGGAGATGGGGTCTCCAGAACTGGACGCAGTACTCCAGATGGGGTCTCACCAACTGTCTGTACAGAGGGATAACAACTTCCTGTTTTCTGCTGGTGATGCCTCTCTTTATATATCCCAGTATCCCCCCAGCCCTCCTAACTGCCTTCTCACATTGCTTGCTAACCTTAAGGTCATCAGATCTGATTACCTCCAGGTCCCTTTCCATTTTTGTTGTTGTTACTACCTCCCCCCCATTGTGTAATCTTCCCCTGGGTTTTTGTTTCCCAGGTGCATTATTTTTGTACTTCTTTACATTGAATCCAAGCTGCCATACTTCTGACCATTCTTCCAACCTTGCCAAGTCTCTTCTCATCCTTTCCTCACCTCCTTGTGTATCAACCCTGTTGCAGATCTTTGCATCATCTGCAAAGAAGCATACTTTTCCTTCCAGTCCCTCTGCAATGTCACTTATAAAGACATTAAAAGGACTGGACCCAATACTAACACTGCACTGCCCCACTAGTAACCCTTTTTTCTTCAGAGTGACTCCATTTACAATTACCGCCTGTGTCCTGTTGTCCAGCCAATGTTTTACCCAGGCCACCACCCTGGGACCCACTCCCAGGCTGGTTAATTTAACTATTAATCTTTTGTGTGGGACTGTGTCAAATGCCTTGCTAAAGTCTAGGTAGGCCATGTTCACAGCCCCTCCCAGGTCTACTACTTTGGTCACCCAATCAAAGAAATCAATTAGATTTGTCTGACATGACCTTCCCACTGTGAACCCATGCTGCCTTGTGTCCTGTGCCGCCCCTGGCCTCTAGGTACTCAACAGTTCTTTCCTTCAGAAGTTATGCCATCACTTTCCCTACCACAGAGGTCAAACTGACAGGTCTGTAGTTTCCTGCCTCTGTCTTGCTCCCACTTTTGTGAAATGGAATCACATCCACCTTCCTCCAGTCCTCAGGTACCACACCATCCTCCCATGATTTGTTAAAAAGGGTAGTCAGTGGTGTCACTAGTTCTCTCCTTAAGTCTTTTAGAATTCTGCGGTGAATTCCATCAGGCCCCATTGCTTTGTCCACCTTCAGTTTTAGGAGTTCTTTCAGAACCCTTTCTTCTGTGAAAGGACTGGGATCGACCCCCCTATCCAGAGTGCTTCTATTAATTGGATTAGGCACCTCCCCTCCTCCTTTTTATGTTTGCTTGCATGCATGTGCAAGAAACATAGTGCCATCATCGGAGATTTCGGAGCTGTGTCACCTCCTCCTCCAATTCAGTCAGTGTGTTGGCAGGCGCGGCCCCTGTAAGCCAATGCATGCTGGAGCTGTCTAAGACAAGCTCCAAAATGCAGTGGCATACAGTTCAAAGGGGGAGCTACGCTTGAGTGAGCAGCGATAAGATATCACCTGCTGATGCGCAGCTCCCCCCCAACACACACATGCCCGCACACACTGTATAGCCAACGGGTGCCTAATCCCCATCGGCTGTGCTGCCCCCGCCTCCCCAAAGCCTTCCAAATGCCACACTGGGTGCCCACCCCAGCATGCCTAAGCGTGGCAACTAATGATAGAGCCAGCGGGGTGCCAAATCCTATGGCTCCACTGTCCTCAGTCCCCGAGTATTAAGTGCTACGCTGGAGCCCACCCCAGTGTGGCAATCGTCTTTGCCGGCGGGTGCCCAATCCCCATCGGTGAACGGCCCCCAACCGTCGCTTGTGCCGCACGCTGGGAGCCCACCCCAGTGTGGCAAGCATCGCGCATCCTTTTTTTTTTTTTTTTTTTAACCTGTAAAAACGGTCCCACGTAGTCTCCTGGCCCCTCCCACAACCCGCACCCACCCACTGCGCACCTGCTTCCACACCCCCTCACCCCATACTTACTCCGGACCTCAGTGCGGACGATTTCGTGGACCGGGAACACGTCTGCACTCTTCAAAGCCGACCGCGAACTGAGGAAATGCCGTAAGCTGTATAATGGGCTAGATAGGGGTTTTCAACTTTGTTGCATATCTCAGGCATTTTGGAATTTTTGTACAAATTTTCAACATGGGGTTTTTGGGACCCTTCTCATGAATGATGTCACTGTCATGGCGTTATTCGGGCCGAAGGGTGATTTCGATTACTGCGCAAAATCACCTTCGGGACTGATTAACAAACAACAACTGCCAGTGCTCATAAGGTGGGCTCTCAAGAGCCTATTTTGAAAATTTGTGCAAAATTCCAAAACGACTGTTTTATGAGCATGCATTGCGCAGTTCCTACGCACGCTCGTAAGTTCGCGAATTTTCAATATTTTCACTCCAGATTTTCAACATTGCCATTTTACCACACCTTCTTATGAGCAGTACAGCTGTCATTTTTCACATCTCACCCAAAATGTGTTTCCGCCCATGTAGCGCACAATGGCGCAGTCGGTGTGCGAAACCAATGTACGGGACAAATTAAGAAAATCACAGTGACACTGTTCATGAGCAGAGGTCTTAAAATGGCTATGTTGAAAATTTGGTGAAAAAATTCCTAACAATGACTGTTTTACGAGCGTGTGCTTGCGCAGTTCCTACGCACGCTCGTAAGTTCACGAATTTTCAATATTTTCACTCCAGATTTTCAACATTGCCATTTTACCACACCTTCTTATGAGTAGTACAGCTGTCATTTTTCACATCTTACCCAAAATGTGTTTCTGCCCATGTAGCGCACAATGGCGCAGTCGGTCTGCTAAATCAATGTACGGGACAAATTAAGAAAATCACAGTGACACCATTCATGAGCAGAGGTCTTAAAATGGCTATGTTGAAAATTTGGTGACAAAAGTCCATAAAATGACTGTGTTACGAGTGAGCATTGCGCAGTTTCCACGCACCCTCGTAAGTTCATGACTTTGTAATATTTTAAGTCCAGATTTTCACCAGTGGCATTTTTCCACACTGCCTTATTTACAGTACAGCTGTCATTTTTCACAACATGGCTGAAGTGTGTTTTCACACTTTCAGTGCAGAGATGCGTGGTCGCTGTGGGAAATCATTGTTCGGCACAGATAAAGAAAATCACAGTGACACTGCTCATTTTGGAGGCACCAAAATGCCTCAGTTGACAATCTGCTGTAAAAAATTCCCCAACCTAATTATATTACGGTGTGCATTGCACAGTTTCTATGTGCTTCGTGATTCACCATTTTTAAATATTTTACTGCAGATTTGCAACATTGCCATTTTTTCACCTCCCCATGAACAGTACAGCTGTCATTTTTACATCCTGTTCGAATGTTTTTGCACCTGTGGTGCTAAATGCCATAGTCGCTGTGCATAAGCAGCTTCTGCTAAAACTGATATTCCCCTGTTCATGAGGTGGGGTCACAAAAAAAACATGTTGAACTTTTGGAGGAAAATACCAATGAATGCCTGAGGTATTAGGGTTTCCAAACTATAACGCCTAACCCTGTAGAGAATGACAGGCATCAGGGGTGTGACTTGGGATTCTTGCCTGTAATGCTCATACCATTCCACACCCTGCAGCCAGTGAGAAGCATCAAGGTATACCTTGGACTCTTTGGCCCCAAAGTTCACCCCATTCTCCTATATCGCCCACATCTCTCTGTATTTCCTAATGGAATGGGGTGCGCATAAAGACCAAAGACCTCAAGGAACACCATGACACTTGCCAGTGTCTGGAGGGTGGGGTGTACTGAAATGGCGTGGCCGTTATGCCTGACGACCCAAAGGCACACCCCAATGCCTGTCACTCTCTGCAGGGTGGTGGTGGTGGGGTTGGCTTCAGTTCAATACTTCACTGCCAATACTATTACGCAGCTCTGTAACTTCTACACTACCACTGCCAATGCCAGCAAGCAAGCAAACATTCGGCATTGACAAATGCTTGTTTGTGAATACTGAGCAGAAGTATTCATTCAGTATCCCTGCTTTTTCACTGTCCCTCTCTGCCCACCCCACCGTCCATTCTATTCAGCCTCACTATCCCTCCCTTTGTCTTTCTACACTCCCTGATATACCCATAAAAGGTTTTATCCCTCTTCTTAACTGAGTTGGCTATCTTTTCCTCAGTTTGGGCCTTTGCTATTCTGACTACCCTCCCTGCTTCTTTCTGCCTTAACTGGTACAGCTCTCTGTCCTGCTCCTTCTGTGTTTCGTTATACTTTCTAAATGCTATATTTTTCCTCCCTAACCTTCACCGCTACCTCTTTTGAGAACCATAGTGGCTTTTTCTTTCGTTTTGATTTGTTTATTTGCTTCACACAAAGGCTTGTTGCCTCTGTGATGGCAGTTTTGATGTTTTCCCATTGTTGCTCCACCCCTCCTTCTAGCCTGTTTGCTAGTGTCACGGCCTACAGTACCTTCTCTTTCCAGATGTTACCGCCAAAGGTACTGATTTGTGTGTGTGTGTATATTGCAACAAATCTTTTTTGTTTAATTTTGTACCCCCAGGTATACTCCTAAGAGGTGAAGTCACCTTGTACCAATAGAGGAGCTATGTGGAAGTCAGTACAATTGGTTGCTGTCCTTCATACCAAAACACATAGTTCATGCAGTTAAAATCAAACAGAATTAAAACATTTACAATTACTCCTGAAGGAATAGCAGCAATGAAACACTTTGAATGCATTCCTATTCAATGCACTTTGAACAGATTTGATCAAGGCATGTCAGACTCTAGCTATCCATGAATGAAAGGGTTGAATTCCAAAGGATCTTTTAGTCCTTGAAGCTGCAGCCATAGATATGTTCAGAGATTTCTAGACATATCTAAAAAGATTCTGTCTGGTGTCCTACAGTGGTACTGCAGGCAGGGAATTTCTCTACGGATATTGTAGAAATTTGGGGAAATATCTGACCATGTCTTTGGCTGCAACTCTACAGCCAGGAAAAGTGGGCCCTGGATTGCAGAGAGTATGTCATAGCAATATAGATTATATTTGGCAGAAAAGGACCGCAAGACACCTCATCCAATCTGCCCTAACCCCATGTCACAACATCCTCATATTTCAACAAGGATGCAAGGCAATCAGGAGCCATTTCATGAATCCAGTTCCAAGTGAAGGTGAGGCAATGGTGCTTTCTGGTCCCCCTCTAAAGCAAGCGAGTCCAAATTAGAATTCAATAGTCAGTGATGTTCATGAGTATGAGATTCCAGGACACATCTGTAAGGTCTGCTCTGTATTACTGGTCTTTTAACAAACACTGTAGGTGTTCCTGATTTAAACAGTGCTGGTGAAGATCATTCTAGAACTGCATGACATAGTGTATGTCCTACTGAGCTCTTCCACTGTTGGCACAATGCATCCATGTTCTGCCACGGAACTCTGGTTGAAAAGCTTCAGTGCTATGCAATTGCCTACTGGTAGCCCATGAGGGGGAGGGAAGTCATGCAGGCAGAATGCTCCCCCTCCTTCTGCCATCTGTTTTCTATGTTCCTGCACGGAGCCTGACGGACAATTTCGATGGCCTGTGTCTAGATCTGAGCTGGTATATGTATGATGTCCCTTCTGGCATGTCCTCCCAAAAGACGGTGCATGGTGGTGGGGGAAGGGGGACAGAAGGAGCCCAGAAAATATCACTGATAGTATGCGAGGTACAGAGAGGGGGTAGGAGATAACTGAAGACAGCTGGGGGTTGGCCTAGGACTAGCTCTAGTGACTCGAAGGGTCCAAAACTGTGCTTTACAGCAGATGTGCTGCAAAACAGTTTTTCACCAAATAACAATGAACATTTCTGGTGGAGAAAGTATGAATAATCGACTCAAGGTTTTTGCACACTCCTAAAAATCATAAATCCAAAGCAGGTATGGTGTAAAGAACCCTGATAGGCAGCAGGTAAAGGAGTATGGGAAAAGTATCTGGAGATAGATGTATTCTGGAAACCAAGCAGAAGATGAAAGGGGCAATATAATCTTTCCATCACATTAGCTTAGCAGTTCAGGTGTTACCACTTGTGGGTTCTGAAGCCAATAAAATTGTTTGTAATATAAGGATAAACCTCAATAATACTATACTAAGTCATACACAAATTTCCCAGTAATACATCACTACTCTCAATAATACAGCTCAAAGGTCATCTCCAACTGTAGTATTATCAGTGGATCCATATATTATAAAAATAACAGAAAGATAGGTGTTTTACAAGGCAGTAATGCCATCTCAAGATTTTGGGGACTTTAGGACCTCTCGAGCTTAGCTCTCGAGGTTCCATGTCCCCAAAACCTCTCGATGGTACTACTGCCTTGTAGCACACACTTATCTGTCTATTCTATTTTTAGTGGATCCAAAGGACCTTAGTCAATTTTTGTACACTACTGCTGTAAGGTAATAGTTAAAATCTCTATTACGTACCCCGCCAACTGATGAAACTGGATCTGATATGGTCACACTTGTCAACAGCGTTCAGGACATCGATGTGCAGGCTGCTGATATCATTCTTTCATTCTTTAGAACACGATGGCCCACTATCATTTGCTACTACTGGCTGCTGTCTTCTTGTCTGCTGTACAAGCCCGCCACATGTGCCACCTGACCAATACTACGATCTCAGCAGAAAAGGATGAGTGCCCGTTCTGTATCGCCTTCCGCACCACCATCTGCAGCGGGTTTTGCCAGACCAAGGTAAGTCACAAAACAGAATGCTACACTCCATCCCATTAGTAACTAACTGCCACGGGAGTGACCTACTTGTTCTCTGTTCAGTGGAACAAAAGCTACTGTAGACTCTGCCATCTGTTTTTTTTTTCTGCAGTCTTTAACCAAAATGCAAGACTGCATCTAGGGCAACATGGTGCCCAGAAACACCCATTAAACAGACAAAAGAATAAAGCCTCGCCCCTCGCCCCGGGTGGAACCACTGCTCTAGGACACAGTCTTCAGTGCTCAATCCTTTATTGAGCTAAGACAGCAGAGCAAAAAGCCACAGTCACCCAACAAACAAAGGGTCCCTACCTAACATTTCAAAGTAAAGTAAAGTAAAATTTTATTTATAGAAGGCGCTCTTCCATAGCTAAGGGTGCCTTTACAATACATATACAATAACATTAACAATATTACAATTAAAAATAGTAAAGCAGTAGCAGTCAGTCAATAAGTCCCTGAGAATGCCTGGTGAAACAGGTACGTTTTTAAGGGTTTTTTTAATCCTTCCATGGTCAGGCTATCTCGTATCTGGCAAGGTAGAGAATTCCACAGGGTAGGTGCCGTAAAGGGAAAAGATCTTCCTCCAGATGTTTTCAGGGATACCCTGGGAATCTCTAGTAATCTCTCACCAGTGGATCAGAGTGAGTGGGAGGGACAGTAAGAAGACAGGAATTCTTTCAGGTAATGAGGCCCCAGCTCGTGTAGGGTCTTATAGGTCAACAATGCGACCTTGAAGGTGATCCGCCACTGTATTGGCAGCTAGTGCAGTTCACACAGCACAGGTGTTATATGACTGGATCTGGGGTTCCGGTCAACAACCTGGCCATCGTGTTCTGCACTAGCTGCAAGTGGCGGATCTCCACCCCCAGTAGCCCTAGATAGAGGGCACTGCAGTAATCAAAATGACTGGTGACAAAGTCGTGGACCAAGGTAGGAAGATCTTCGGGCAGGACCAGGTGCTTCACTCGGGCTATGTTCCTTAGATGGAAAAAGGAAGATTTGACTACAGCTGAAATCTGCACCCTCAGGGTTAGGCCCTCATCTAATACCACACCCAGGTTACACACCTGGCCCGAGGCCTTAAGCAGGGTCCCCCCAAGGTATAAACCTGAGGGTTTCCCCGCCTATGCCTCTGTCATCCTAAAACCAGGGTCCACCACCAATACCTCTGTTTTACTTGAGTTCAACCAAAGCCAACTAGTACTCATCCAGTTCTGTATCTCCAGCAGGCAGTTATTAAACACCGTGATAGAATCAGACTCCTGTTCAGGCACAAAAGACATGTAGAGCTGAGAGTCATCAGCGTAGCAATGAAAACTCAGCCCATGCCATCTTATAATGTCCCCTAATGGGAGCATATACACCACAAATAACATGGGGGAACAGCACTGAACCCTGTGGGACCCCACAGGGCAGCCAGTGAGGGACCGAGGAGTAAATCCCCGACAAAACTCTCTGAGATCTGCCCTTGAGAAAAGATCGAAACCAACTAAGGACTGCCCCCCCTCAGTCCATAGAAGAACCACAGGCGTTCGAGCATCACCCCATGATCCATGGTGTCAAACGCTGCTGAGAGATCAAGGAGAACCAAGATGGAATGGCTTCTCTGATCTCTTGCCATCAAGAGGTCATGTAGTACCCGCACCAGGGTTATCTCGGTGCTGTGCCATTTCCTGAAGCCAGACTGGAGAGGGTCATAGATACTGTGGTTGGCCAAATGATCCTCCAGCTGCAAAGTGACCACCTTCTCAATAACTTTCCCTATAAAGGGCGAGTTTGAGACTGGTCTGTAGTTTACTGGGCAGTCAGGATCAAGGGAGGGTTTTTTCAAAAGGGAGCATACTACTACCTCCTTTAGGGGATCTGGAAAGATCCCTCTCTCCAATGAAACTGCCACTATCCCAGCAAGGACCGGGCCGATGACCTCTACACACCCCACTAGTTGCTGTGTAGGGCCTGGATCCAGACTACAGTAGGTTGGCCACAAGGTCTGGACGATCCTCACTATATCTGTGACTGCTGGTTGGCTAAAGGTGAACCAAGTCAACTGGGCATTAATACAATCCGATTGACTAGTACAAGGTCCATTGGGAAGACACTGGCTGATCTCATCCCTGATGGTGGACACCTTATCAGTGAAGAACTGCGCAAACTCCTCACACTGTACTTGTGACAATGCTCGACCGGCCTGGAGACAGGCTGGATTGCACAGTCTGTCCACAGTCCAGAAGAGCCGGGCTGGCCTATTCTTCACTGTAGTGATTTCTCTGGACAGGAACTCTGCCTTCTTATGGGAAATTGCTGACTGGTAGATCTTATAATGATCTAGCAATCTAAGCCTATCCATCTCCAGGCGAGTTTTCCGACAATGTCTTTCCAACCTTCGCCCCTGTCTGTTCAACTCACGGATCTCCCCATTAAACCAGGGGGCCCCTGAGCGAAGGGTAGGGGGATAAACACAAGTTGGAGCAATGGCATCCAAGGCCCCCACGACAGCCCTATTATAGGCCAAAACCAGGGGCCCTGGGTCCATGCACTCCATTGGAAATCCCAAGAGTCCAGCTCCGTCAGTAGGCCTTCTGACAGTATGTTAAGTTGGGTCACATTATCTGTTTGTTGGGTCACTGTGACTCTTTGCCCTGCTGTTTGTGCAGAATAAAGGACTGATGAATCTGTATTACAGACTGTTTCCTAGTGCAGTGATTCACTGGGAGGTGAGTACCAAGAGTTTTTTCTTCCGACTATGCAGTCTTCCTTCAGCCCCTGATGGTCTGTTGGGGTGGGGGATTGTATTAATTGTTGCTCCCATGAAAAGTTTGGGTTTTGACTCCTGGGTCAATAAAGGTACTCAGACAGTGAATGGAAACAGGGATACACACTCCCAAAGGAAGTCAAACTTGTTACAAGTTCAAGACCAATAAAAAACTTTCTTAAACTACTGATATTTGGAGTTCCCAGCTTTGTGAGACAGCAGTGAGGAAAGGGCAGATGTGATTGGCTGAACATCATCATGTGACTGTTCCCATACTTTTCTGACAAAACCAGCCACTGTAAGTGCAATAAGCCACTCCAGGGGGTGTAGTAAGACAGATCTCACCGCTCACCATATAGCGGACTGCATACTCATTCATTATCGCAGCTTATGGAATTTGCTTGCAGAGACATACCAATTCCACACTCTTCCTTGGTCTAAACACATCACCTGACTGTGCATTAATCCCATAGTAAACACACAAACTAAGCTATTATACCAGCCAACCACCTCACTACACAGAAAAAAAATGAATCCACCACTTGATCTTGGCTTTAGTGTCCTCCACTTCACCGTATGCATAACAGCCCTGGTTTCATCCAGCCCCACGGCAAACCTTTACAATCCCCTTCTTCAGCTAAATACAACTGTTTCAGTCCAGAGCCATGTTAGAAAAGCTAGAGTCTTGTGGCCATTTTGAGTGGATGGCTGTTTCGTGCTGGAGCCATGTTTGTGCCAGGGCTGAAAGGTAAAAGAAAAGTTTTGTAAAATAAATCATGGGGGCAAATTAAAAAATAAAACAAAAGTTGTATAAAATACAGTATGTGGTGGCAATGGTGGTGAGGGGGTGTTCACATCCTAGATCGCAGCAGATGTTTCCCAGAGCACAGCCAAAACATATGATTTGGAAAAAACAGTTTCACTATTTGCGGTTTAAATTTGAGACTGCTTCTACATTGTTGACACCCTAACAAAAACAATTATTGACAAAAAAAAAACAAACAGCTGTGGTTAATCAAGTAACAAAAACAGGCCACAATGTTACTTTTTAAATCTCACTCTGTTGTATAAAACTATTTTTAAATGCGGACGTGTACCCATACACTTATGTTTTTAGAGCAATTAAAACACTTTGTCTTCATTAAAAAAAAAAATCATTATAGCTCATTTTATACAAGCAATTATCCACTCCAGGGCATGTGTGTATTGGGTATTAATGCTCTTCCAGGGTGGTTGAAGGACACTCAGCCTTCAGTCTTGTGCTCACAACGCACCCTAGGCATGCATAAATGCCCAACACAACCATACTATGTCATGGGTTATAGCTAACGTGATGCTCTGAGCCCTTAATTATGTCCACACACAATGTTTTTTCCCTCCCAGGTGGCGATTTTGTATCAAGGTTATGCCAACTGAATGTTCAGACTTCTGAAAGGGATACTGGAAGAAATTAGTTTTAGAAAACCTTCTGCTGGTTGGGTACCATGTGCAGCTTGTTTTTTCTAAATCTGATGTACACAGAATGCCTCACCTGGATAGTATAGACAAATATACCTCTGAGACTGTGACCAGTCCATCCTAGAAAGCATATTTCATTCAATTATTTATTTAATGTTTGTTAACCAGGTTAAAGTTTGCTGGAGATAAAGATTTGTCTGTTTCCCTGTACAACCACCAAACAGTGGTATTATTGCTTTGTTAATGAGCACTTTCAGTAGAGACCAGAGTCTGCCAGTCTGTCTCCCAGCGAGAGATGTAAAACAATGTCGCTTAAAGGAGTGAAAAGTCAAACACTGGCTGATAAAAACGTAGCCCACTTAAGTAACCTGATGAAAATTTTGCCCCTAAAGTAATCCAAATTACTTTCAGTTACCTTTTGTCCCCATTTTGATTAAGTTAATATTTAATGGTCACCATGTATCTTATTTTAAGAAAAAGATTGACGATTGACACAATAAACGTACAGCAGCTTCATAAAAATTCTATAACATAGAAACTTAGACAATGAAGGCAGAAAGGGCCAAAGGTCCATCTAGTCTGCCCAGACCCTATCTAACCTGGGGTCTATTGTCCATATGGGGATTCTTCCCTCCCAGTCCAGTCCCCTGCTCCCCTCTCTACTTCTACCAACCTGAGCAACCATCAGACCCTTCACTCTGTCTCAGCCATGGTTGAAACCAGTTACTGTATAAGCGCCCACCAGTTCCAATGATAGATTGTTCCACAGCTCCACCACCCTTTCCATAAAAGAGAACTTCCTCACATCCCTCTTAAACCTCCCCCACTGGTTTCTACCAATGACTGTGGGTTATTGACTCTGTACTTCTGTTAAATAGTTCCCTGCAGTTCACCATGTTTATTCCCTTCAGGAACATGAAGCTCCTTAAAATATCCCCCCTCTCTTGCCTTGTCTGCAGTGTGTACAAGTTCTCTTTGTTGAGTGCCTTGAGACGATCTTTGTAAGATATGCCCTGTTGGCCCCGAATCATCTTTGTCACCCCGTGTTGCACGCAGCCTGTCCCTGTTCTTCCTTAGGTGAGGACTCAAGAACTGAGCACAGTATTCCAGATGCAGCCTCACCAGTGACCAATACAGAGGTAGTAGTACTTCCTTTTTCCTCTGTCACTAGCCCTCCCAATACCCTCAAGCATCCTATTAGCCTTATTGTAGGCCTTGTTCAACGAGATGATTGTTTGAGAGAGTCACTGATGACTTCTAGATATCTTTCATCTGTTGTAGTGCACAGTTTACCCCCTCCCATCCAGTACTCTGCCCTGTTTCTTTTTGTTTTCCCTAAGTGCCTGACCTTGCAATTTTTGGTGTTGAATTTCGATTGCCAAACCTTGGACCACCTCTCTAGCATTTGTCGATCCCTCTGCCTCTCTCTGATCCCTTCACTGCTAGCCACCCTACCACAGAGCTTTGAGTCATCTGCTAAGAGACACAACTTGCCCCCGATGCCCTTTCCAATTTCGCTGATGAACATACTGAAGAGGACAGGACCCAGGTCAGATCCCTGCTGCACTCCACTCATGACCTGAATATTGGAGACTTGTCTCAGTGGTACATATTTTTTTTATCAAGTCATTATTTATCCTCTCCTCTGCTGTGGAGCGGGTGGCGAGTCGTCCATCTGCCGGCACCTGCACTCCCGGACCAGGTCTAGCCCGCGACACGCTCTCGCCACACAAGCCTGGCACATGGAGACCTGGAAACCTGGGATTTGGGGGGTGCACCTCTCGTGTCCAGGGCACAGGGCATGGCCATCAGCCACCATGATCGCCCCACAATTTTTCTGCCATGTTTTTTCCCCACGGAGCCGGCCATGCAATGCCATTGGCGCACTGACGTGCTGATGCCCGCCATGCTCCAACCCTTGACTGTGCACACTCTCGCAGTGCCCCTGACCTCCGCCAGGTGCTGCTGCAGAGCGATGCAGTGTCCCTACCCACCGCAGAGGAAGGAGAGCTATCGTGGGACACTCAATCCTTCCTCTCCCCTGCCGACCCCCGCTGACCCGGGTCCATTCCTGAACCTGGATCGCCAGCGTGCCACGAGATGTGGCGTCCAGCACCTCAACCCTTAGCACCAATGGGCTGGCTAACAGTGGTACATACTAACAAATTTCTGAGTCACGTACCAATGAATTTATTTTACAGCTTGAAAAAGTAGTCTCAAAGTCAGCAGAAATAAGATTACTTTTGAGGCAACTGATTGAGCAAGTCATTAGCCATCTGTAATAAAATTATTTTCATAAGTTAACTGTAAGAAACTTTCCTATTCCAAAGCTCCATATCATGTTCAGAATATGCTCCATCCTCACTACTGAGGATAATGTTAAATACTAATAACAAGCATACTTTCCTCTCCCTTACAGGAACCTGTATACAAGAGCGCCCTCTCATCTGTCTACCAGCACGTTTGCACCTACAAGGCGAAGCGCTATGAGACCATCCAGCTGCCCAACTGTCCTCCCAGCGTGGATCCCTTTTTCACCTACCCTGTGGCAGTCAGCTGTGAGTGCAACCTTTGCAAACTGGATTACACCGACTGTACAGTCCAGAGCATCGGGGCGGACTTCTGCAGTGCCACACGACTCCCTCTGTAGCCCATACACTTGAGTCAGAAATAAAGAATGTTACCAATGAATTCCTCCAATGACTGCTGTTTTGTAATTTGCTTTAATTAATGAGAACTACAGTAGACTGCACCTGAAAGTTCCTCATCCCCCTCATTTATGTAGTCTTTAAAGAGTCCTAGGGTCAAATATTTAAACGTGCGCGCAAGTGCATTGTTTGCCATGCAGTTTTGCCGGTTTCATAGTCTGCTATATTCAGAGGCATTGTGCCAGTGCTAGACCCTCTGAATATAGGGTGGATTGTGCACTGCACAAATGACAGGCAATTCCACAGTGCACTGTGTAGCTCTGGATATAGCATTGTGTTCAGCATGGATCTCAAGGGGGCAAGCAGTGGTGCAGCCCTAACCAGAGCACTGGGTATGTAGCTGCACACTAGAGGTAGCTGTGGGTGGATGGAGCATGGGGGCACCAATGATAAACATACAACACAGCATTTTCAGTATCAAAAATATCTTTACTAGTAGAACAAGCACTTGTCAATGCCGAATATTTGCTTGCAGTGTAACAGGGCTTTAAAGAGCCTCTGATGTTGTCGGGACAACGGTGGAAAACATAGTATCTAGACACAATATAGCTAATATTTCACACTTATTTTGTAATGGTCGCCCTTTCTTGCTTATTACTAAGGACGTTTGCATGGAACCAGGATCTCTGCCTATGTGCTGTCTGCTTGTCTACTTCTACAGTCACAGTTCTGTTTGCTGTGGAGATAATTATGATGACATAAATAAGGCATTATGAGGTGTTGTGTAGACAAGTAGCCAAAGCAAATAAGGTTCAAGGAACATTAATCTTGTTTTTATGTCACTTCTCTCAGTAATGAAGGAAAAGGGGAAAGAATTGCAATAACATAGTTGTAGCTGAATGGTATAGAGGGTAAAAGCACAGAACTGTAAAACAATGGGTTGCAGGTTCTGGACCCCTGAGAGACACAAACAGTGTTGTGTAAGAAAATCAGAGGTACGGTAAACATGTAACAGGCCCAGTGGCATCGAGGACTGAGGTGATGGATGCTTCACCTCCACCACACCGGCAACATGGGTTTGGGAATTGACCAAGGTCACTCGGGGGCTGGGGGGGAGGATTTAGCATCCATTGACGGATGTCTCCCTTTGGGGTGGGGGGCAGGATGTACTTCTGCTTGGCTGCCACTAGTGGAGGGTAGATGACACAGCAGCAGTCACCAGAACTGAAAGTCGGAGGTTGGCATTGAACACGTGCACTGTTTTCACTGTCTACACATGTGCCATGGAATGCTGTCGGCTCTAACTCAAGCAGTGTAATGGGCGGAACAGAACCCCTGTCTGCAGGATGATGCTTTGACCCTGAAGGCACAGCACCGCCACCATCCATGGCACCCATTAACACAATGACGTAAGAAGTAGATGGGGTAAGCCCTTGATGAGGGGTGAATGGACTGGGGGTCGACAGCAGAAGGGAACCAATGGGAAGGGGCCAGAAGATAAAATCCATACGAAAACAAAAAGGACTGCAAAGATATTTGAATGATAAACAAACTGTGTCTCTCACATTTTTAAAGTTATCCAACTGGTATCACAGGCTATTTAAAGGGAACATAAACAATATGTAATTTAAATGAAGTTGTGCTGGTGTTTTCTGTCGGGAATGTGTGTGTTAAAAAAGTCGCCATATAGTGGTGTTTCAGAGTTACTGATTGAGTGTACACTGCCTGGGCACTGCAGTACAATTTGTTCTCCAGGAGTGTTCATTTAGTGCACATGTAGTGTGCAGCTGTAGCTGCAGAAGTCAAGAAAGTCCCTTTGTTGAAACAGGCCATCTCCGGAACTCTGCTCTACTTACTTGCAGGTCTGGGCACTGTTTTTTCTTAGAAAAGGTCCAGAACTTCTGCAAGGATGAACTATAGCCACCTTGCAGTGTCAGTGGCTTAGCAGGTTGCACACTTGCCTCTGATGCCAGAAGATCAGAAGGCTGTGGGTTCTATCCTCACACCAGGCACTTGGGTTAAATACCAATGCTTGTACTGTAGTGCAGCAGTATGAGGAGGGTGCTGTCTTTTGGATGAGATGTTAAACCGAGGTCCCATGTACCTGTTCAGGTGGCTGTTAAAGATCCCATGGCACTTCTCGAAAAGAGTAGAATTTCTCTAGTGTCCTGGTCAAATTTCCCCCCATTCACTAAAAATACCACCAACAGCTTAATCTAATTCAAGGTCAGTTGGCATCCATCTGTATCCCCCTCTCCTGGTATGAGGCTGAAAACAGGCAGAATTGTTTAGTCCTCCTTCCTCAGTCAACAAAAACTAAATAAATGGTAGAGCTAATTCAGTTTAGGTACGGGTGAACACAGACAGCCAGCCAAACAGTGGCCCTCTGACAACTCTGCAGGAGTTCACGCTCCAACCAAACAAGGATCCACATACTGTTATAAAACAAGGTAGGGAATGCCAAACAGCCAGCGTCTCAGTCCAGCCTCTCACACAAGAGGACACTGTCATCGTTAACACTGCTCTTTAAACCACTCTAAAATGTTCAAGAGAGGTGCTTACAAAACAGAAACCCTACTACCCATCAGACACTCTACCAGGGAGTTTCTTTTAACAGTGTTACAAGAACATTAGAGGCAGAAACTATTAAACTGAGTAGGAGTTTGGGAGCAACAAACGTGGAGCAGAGCATCCTGTCACCCCCGACTGAGCTGCTTGAAGAAACAGCAGTATACTGACTTTATAGTTTGTTATTAGGTCACTACTAGCTTGATAATGTACTGTAGATTGGTAAACCAAATGTTGAATAAATAGAGGAATTAATCAATGGTCAAGTGATGTAACTAGACCAAATAGGTTTCTAGGATTCTGAAACCCATTCTATAAACTGATATAATCCAACCTGCATGGCTGTTCTGAGCTTTGACCTGCTGTTAGTTACAGCTGTGGGATCTATACAGAATCTAACAAGCATGCTGAGTTCCCACATGAGGTGGGCCACACCTTCTATAAGCAAAATCAGAGACTGTGGACCTCAGTTAGACCCATGTCATCACCTCCCAGCTGAGAGCAACATATATGATAACTTCACACTGCTTATATGAAACCAAATGGTGGGAATGTGAGAGTAGCATTAAGGGTGGGAAATTCTAAAGGGGTGCCTTTATTGAATAGATTTGCACCACTGTCTGGAAGGTGGGGCAGCAGGAGGTGAGGTAGGAGGTCAGGTTGAGCCAGGGCTGAGAGTAGGAGTAGGAGTAGGAGTACGGGGGACTAATGAGGGTGGGCAGGGAAGAGGAGGCAGGCAAAACAGAGTGGAGAATGGGGAGAGAGAAAAGGAAAGGAAGAGTGGAGGGGAAACTGAAAGCAGATACAGATAGTCAGAAGGGGTGGGGCAGAGTGGGAGATGGAAAAATAGTTAAGGGGATAAATTGTGGATGTAGGGACAAGTTCACCAGGGTGCAGAGGGAGCAGTTAGGTGGGGAAGCAGCTAGTATCAAAGGTAAGAAAGGAAGGAGGGAGAGCACGGGTCCAGGGGATGGAAGGGTGGCAATCATAGGGGACTCCATAATTAGGGGTATTCACTGGGGAAGGAAAGGGGACCCAAATGTAAGCAGGGGGGTGGTTTGTATGCCAGGGATGACAGTGGGGAAGGTGGGCCCAAGAATAAGTGAAATAGTAAAGGAGGTTGGAGGAAAACCTTATTTAGTTTTACATTTGGGAACCAACGACCTAGCTGGGGAGGAGGTTGAGGTAGTGCAAAGTAGGTCCAGGGAATTAGGGAAGATCTGCAGGGAGGAAGGAAGTTCGCTGGCCTTCTCAGAGGTGATACCAGTACCAAGGGCCAGCACAGCCAGGAAAAGAATAGAGGATTTTAATGACTGGCTGAGGAAATGGTGCAGGAAGGAGATGTTCATTTGTATTGGGGACTGGGTCAAACAAAGCACTCTTTTCACCAGACAAGCTACACCTCAGTAGGGAGGGTTTGAGGGTACTCAGGGACCAACTGGGGGAATACATAACCACTACATAATTTTAAACTACTGGGGGTCAGTGGGCGCAGGCCACAGACTCCAAGAGGAGAGGTTTAGTGACCCCCCCCCCACAGTATTGGAAGAGTTCTGGAGGGCGGAGGTGGAAGGGGCGAGAACACATTTAGCAAAGGGTGAGGAACACATAAAAGTACGTGGAGGAGTGCACACAGAGGAGATAAATGTGAATAGAAGAATAGGGGGACGATAAGGAAGGTCAGATTCTAGTTGGAGGGTGGTGTCTCTGAATGCGCAGAGTCTTGGAAACAAGATGGACGATCTGCAGCCACTATTAGTAGACAGGAGGGTGGACATAGCTGCAGTAACCGAGACTTGGGCAACATCACACCATGACTGGGACCTTGAGATCCCTAGATATAAACTATACAGGAGGGACAGGGTAGTCGGGAAGGGGGGGGATGGCAGTTTATATCAGGGAGGGAATAACTTGCACGGGGGAGGAGTTGGAGGAAGGGAAGGTTGAGGCACGATCTAGCGCCTGATGTTTTCAAACGAACCCTGGGAATCTCTAGCAATCCCTCGTCAGTGGATCGGAGGGAGTGGGAGGGACTGTAGGGGCAAAGGAGCTCTTTCAGGTAGGTAGGTCCCAGATCATGTAGGGCTTTATAGGTCAGTAGACCAGCCTTGAAGGTGATTCCTGCCAAAACACTGGCAGCCAGGTGCAGTCCATGCGAAGCACAGGCATATATGACTGGATCTAGAAGATCCAGTCAACAACCTGGCTGCCGCATTCTGCACTAGCTGCAGATGGCTAAGTTCAATCCCTATAGCCCTAGGTATAAGGAATTACAGTAGTCAAGACGGAGGTAACGAAATCAATGTTGGAAGGTCCTCTGGAGGAACCAGGTGCTTCACCCTGGCAATATTCCTCAGATGAAAAAGGAAGTTTGACCACCGCTGACACCTGGGATTTAAGTGTCAGACGGTCGTCAATTATTACGCCAAGATTCGCACCTGATCTGAGGTCGCCAGTTGAACACCTCCAAGCCATAAGCCTGAGGGTGATCCCTCCGGCAAACCCGCCTCACAGCGGCCTTTGTCCACAACCAACACCTCAGTTTTCTCCGGGTTTAAGCTCAGCCAACTCCCATTCATCCAGTCTTGGATTTCTTCAAGGCAGTTATTAAATACCGACAAGGCAGCGTCCTGGCCGGGCACAAAAGACATATACAGCTGGGTATCATCTGCATAGCAGTGAAATCCCAAACCGTATCATCTAATAATCACCCCTAATGGTAGCATATACACCGAAAACAACATAGGCGCTAAAATAGAACCCTGCAGTACCCGGCAGGATAGGGAGAGTGATGCTGAGGAAAAAATTCCCGACACCACTCTCTGAGTCCTACCCTCGAGGTAGGATCGAAACCATCTGAGGACTGTACCAGACAGTCCGCAGACTGACCGCAAACGCTCTAACAGCACACCATGGTCAACGGTGTCAAACGCTGCAGAGAGATCAAGTAGTACCAAGATGGATCAGGTCCTACGATCTCTCGCTATTAGGAGGTCATTTAGTACCCGTACAAGCGCTGTCTCGCTACTATGCCTTTTCCTAAATCCAGACTGGAGAGAATCATAGATATTGTTGTTGGTCAGATCCATTCCCCCCCAAGCCCAGCACCAACCCTCCATCTCCCTCTCACAATCCCCAGAGCCCTACACTTTCTGTAGACTCCCGGTGACAAAGGGGGACAGGAGGAAGGACGGAGGTCCCTGAGCGTAGAGGGGGAATAATACCCGACCGCCTTATTGTCATTCCAGCACATAATTCACACCACAATTAATAATAATAAACCCTACTTAACTTATATAAAACAGAATTACAAATAAAACTTAAAATAGGACACTAAATAATCATAATATAATACAAAATCTATTAACCAATTCTAGTGCTGTCAACTTATCAAAACATATTATATTTCTACCCCACCACAGTACTCTCACCACTGTGGGGAGGAGCTACCACCTAAAACCACAAAAATGGCCCTTCACTTTAAAACCCATTCATCAGTACCCTCGTTTAACCCAAAAAGCAGAGTTCAAGGTCTTTTGTATAGTCACACTTCTGTGCTCTCACCACACTGTATGGCTCAAACATTAATCAGACTCCTCTCACGAGACTGATAATTGTAGATGAACTCAGTTATAATTAAATTTCCTGTTGGTCTCCCGTAGTCTCCCAATAGTTAAAACACAATAGTTACAGCAAGAAATGGTTCAGGGATACTTCACCAAGTTCGAGTAGTCCACACCAACTCCACACAGCTCTAGCTTCAGTCAAAATATCCAAAACTCCCAGTAGCCGAGATCCTGGAAGCAGAGATACTAAATGAATACTTCTGTTTTGTCTTCACCAGGGAGAAGGATAGACCAGTGCCTTCAGGAGGAAAAAGAGGAGTGGGGGGGACACAGATGTAGTGATAGAGGAGGATACAGTGAGGGAGGGGCTGCTGGCATTGAAGGTGGACAAATCACTAGGCCCGGACAAAGTACATCCAAGGGTACTAAAGGAACTGGCTGAGGAGCTGGCAGGGCCACTGGCAGACCTATTTAATAGTTCACTAGAGACAGGCATAGTGCCGCAGGACTGGAGAACAGCACATGTAGTGCCCCTCCACAAAAGCAGTCCCAAGGATGACCCAGGGAATTACAGACCAGTCCGTCTGATCTCCATTGTGGGCAAGCTCATGGAGATCATACTAAAGGAAAGGCTGGTAGAATATCTAGAGGAGCATGGTCTCCAGGGTGAGAGGCAGCATGGGTTCTTTGGGGGGAGATCGTGTCAAACGAATCTGATTGACTTCTTTGACTGGGTCACTAAGACTGTAGACAGGGGCCCAGCGGTAGACATCCTCTATCTTGATTTCAGCAAGGCCTTTAACTCTGTGCCCCACAAAAGGTGTACCAAGAAGTTGTTGGATCTCAGGGTTGGGGAAAAGATGGTCAGATGGATGGAAAACTGGCTGGGGGACAGAACCCAGAGGGTGGTTGTGGGGGGAGAGTCATCTGGCACCAGAGAGTTAACCAATGGGGTCCCACAGGGCTCGGTTCTGGGGCCGGTGTTGTTCAATGTCTTCATCAGTGATATTGGGAATGGCATTAAGGGCAAAATGTGCCTATTCATGGATGACACCAAGCTCTGTGGGAGAGTGGACACAGCTGAAACGATACAGGACCTACAGATAGATCTGGAAAAGCTGGGGAGGTGGTACAGGATCTGGCAGCTTGGCTTCAATGACAAGAAATGCAAAGTTATTCATATTGCAGCCAAGAATCACAGGACAGAGTACTACCTGGGTGGAGTCCGAGTATCGGCATCAGAGGAGGAGGAAAAGAACCTGGGAGTGATGATCACCAGTGACCTGAAGCACTCCACGCAGTGCAAGACAGCAGCAGCAAAGGCAAACAAGATGCTGGGATGCATATCTAGGGGGATCAGTAGTAGGAGAGAGGAGGTTATACTGCCCTTGTACAGGTCACTGGTAAGGCCGCATCTAGAGTATGGAGTTCAGTACTGGTGCCCACACCTCAAAAAGGACATTAACTTGCTGGAGAAGGTACAGAGGAGGGCTACAAAGATGACAGTGGGTCAGCAGGGTAAGGCATACGAGGAGAGGTGGAGAGCACTGAACATGTACTCCCTGGAAAACAGGAGAGAGACAGAGAGAGGACATTATTGTGACCTTCAAGTACTTGAAAGGGATAAATAAGGTTGATAAGGAGAGTCTCTTTAAGCTGAGTGGCAACCATAACACGACGGGGCAGTCTTAAGCTGGAGGGTGGGAGGTTTAGGAGGGAGGTCAGGAAGCATTTCTTCACAGAGAGGGTGGTGAACACTTTGAATGCGCTACTAGAAGAGGTCATCTCATTGAAGACAGTTGACAGCTTTAAGAGAGGCTGGGATAGGCATAAGGGGAAGGTAAGAATCATGGGTAGGGAGACTGGGAGGAGTGGGGAGGGAAGGCGAGGACAGTAGCTCAAGCTGTGGACCCTGCAATATGAGCAGACTAGACAGACCAAATGGCCTTCTTCTGCTGGCTTCTTTGTATGTTCATATTTTTGTAAATGATATAATGATGTATCAATGTGGAAAAATCCATTTCTCTTTGGGAGTTCTGACATTTCTGATACCCTAAAAAAAACAGATTTCAGAGAACTGTTCAGTTTTGCGAACTAGCATAATAAATTGGCATCCCCATAATATTGTTTCCTTTCCCTGGTATCTAGTGGCACCCCAACCCCCCGATCACCCTCCCCATAATTGTTTTTCTTTCCCTGGTGTCTAGTGCCCCCGATCGGCATCCCTTTAGTTTTCTGACTGTCCTGATGTCTAGTGGCACCCCCACCCTCTGATCACCGTCCTCTCTGTAATAAAGAAAGCAGTCCTTGCCGATCTGACTCTTCCCCACCTCCAACTCCTACTGAGTATCCATCACCCACACACACACCCTCACTCACCTGAACAGGTCCCAGGATGAAGATCCACTCTCTGATTGACGACACTTCTTGCTGCTGGAACTGCTGACTGTAATATGAGAAAGCAAGGTAAGTGCGGTTCAATGTATTTCAGTGGGGTTTTCAACTTTCATGCATAACTTTGCCAATTTTGCATATTTTGAGCCCACATTTTCAACTTAACCGTTTTGGGACCCCACTTCATATAAACATACGAAACTGCCAGCAGATAAAGGACTTAAGGTCTATCTAGTCTGCTTGATTGTGCAGCTAGCAGCCCTTATACTGCAGCTTCCCCTCCCCCCTCATGACCTTTCCCCTTACCCTGTCCCATCCCCTTTTGAAGCAGCCCACTGTTCTACAGGATACCACTTCTGCAGGCAATGCATTCCACCCAGACACCACCTTCTCAGTAAAAAAGTGCCTTCTCATTTCCCTCCTGAACCTTCCACCCCTCCAATCTCAGATCATGGCCTCAAGCATCCCTCCCCCCCCTTAACTTGAAAAGCCCCTCCATGCCTGTCTTATTTCTTTCATGTACTTGAAGGTTTCAATCATGTCTCCCCATCCCTCCTTTCCTCCAGTGAGTACATGTTCAACTCCCTCAGCCGGCTCTCATAGGGTATGTCCCCCAGCTCCTGAATCATCTTTGTAGCCCAGCGCTGCACCCCCTACAGTAACCTAATGTCCTTCTTCAGGTACAGGTGCCAGTACTGCATGCAATACTCCAGGTGCGGCCTAACCAATGACCTATACAGTGGCAGGATCACCTCCCCTCTCCTGGAGGATATATCCCTGGCAATACAACTCAGCATCTTGTTGTACTTTGCAGCTGCCTTCCTAGATTGTGCCGAGTTATTCATTGAGCCTGTAATGATCACTCCCAGGTCCTTCTCTTCCTCTGTCGTGTCTAGCTGAACCCCCCAAACTGGTAGCTCCTCCTTGTTTTTTTATGCGGCAAAATATAGCACCTTGCACTTTTTGGAATTGAACGTAGCTGCCAAGTGTTTGACCAGGTCTCCAATTTTGACAGGTCATCTTGCAACCCCTGTCACCCTCCTAGGTCATCCACCACTTGGTGTCAGCTGCAAACAGACTGATCTTGCTCTTGATGCCTATCGAGATGTCTGCGATAAATATCCCAAACAACACCAGCCCCAGCACAGAGTCCTGCGGCACCCCGTTAATCACCACCCTCGGAGCTGAGAGCTCCCCTCCCACCACCACCCTCTGCATTAACAATGTTGGTGGAATTATGCAAATCCTGCCAGAAAGGTGATTTTGTGGTTGCTTGGTGAAATCACCTTTTGGGTGGGATTTGAAAAATTTCACTGACCTTGTTCATCAGGCGGGGTCCCTGTGTTTGGGTGCTCCTCCATCTCTGACAGAGACTCTACTCCTGCACCTTGTTCACCCCTGTGAGGTACTTATAGGTCTCAATCACATCCCCATTCACTCTCCTCTAGGGAGTACATGTTGAGCTCCCGCAGCCTTTCCTCCTGTGGATTCTCATGGGACCCTACGTGGTTTCTTGTGCACCCCCTGCTTCATCCATTTCTTAATGGTAAATGGTGCAGTAAGTGTTCCATCATGTGCAAATCTTGTGTCCAAGTATGTGTACAAATTAACTTTACTGCTGTGATAAGCTCCCCGTCAAGCCCACATATTTCTATTCTGTTCCATAATGTCTCTTGATAGTGAAGCAAATGCTGAAGATGTTTGAAAATGCTAAAAATGTTTTACGCACAAATATTTATATATCTATGTAATATGCATCTCAGTACAAAACAGGTGAATGAGCAGGTCTAAAGCCTTCTTGTAATTTGCTCCAAGTTTACCTGCAACCTCCTGAGAATTATTTTCGCAAAATTCTTAGACATGACATCAGTTAAGCTTATGGGATGATAAGATGAAGGGTCTGTTCTAATTCCTTTTTCTTTAAATATGATTTTTATTGAAGAAAGGGTGAGGCAACACATACAGCACGCCACAATACTGAGTTTGAGTGTGATGAAAACAAACTATAAGTTTGAAAGTTGTAGTCAGCTCCAATACATCTTGGCATTAAAAAACAGGGCAAAGTCAAGCATTTCAAATAGTAAAAGTATAACTTACATAGAATAAATATCCCCACAGATAACCTCATCTATCCCAGCTGAAATTTACTTAAAAAGTATTTGTCCCTCGAAGGGAGACTGTCAAAGGGACCACCAACCCACCAATGGACAAAGTCCAGGTCAGTTTCTATCAAGTAATGGATCCACCTTTGCCACTTAGTTCGACAAGCTGTTGATTTATCATGGCTGGCTGCTGTTAGCCGTTGATTTATCACGGATGGCTGCCACTAGCCGTTGATTTATCATGGATGGCCGCCACTAGCCGTTGATTTCTCATGGCTGGCTGCTGTTAGTCCTTGATTTGTCACGGCTGACTGCTGTTAGCCGTGGATTTGTCTTGGCTGGACGCTGTTAGCCATTGATTTCTCATGGCTGGCTGCTGTTATCCGTGGATTTGTCATGGCTGGCCGCTGTTAGCCGTTGATTTCTCATGGCTGGCTGCTGTTAGCCATTGATTTATCATGGCTGGCTGCTGTTAGCCATTGATTTGTCATGGCTGGCTGCCATTAGCCATTGATTTATCATGGCTGGTCGCTGTTAGCCGCTGTTAGCCGTGGATTTATCATGGCTGGCTGCTGTTAGCCAAGGATTTATCATGGCTGGCCACTGTTAGCCATGGGGTTATCATGGCTGGCCGATGTTAGCCGTGGATTTATCATGGCTGACCGCTGTTAACCGTGGATTTATCACGGCTGGCCGCTGTTAGCCGTGGATTTATCACGGCTGGCTGATGTTAGCCGTGGATTTATCATGGCTGGCTGCTGTTAGCCGTGGATTTATCACGGCTGGCTGCTGTTAGCCATGGATTTATCACGGCTGGCTGCTGTTAGCTGTGGATTTATCATGGCTGGCTGCTGTTAGCCGTTGATTTGTCATGGATGACTGCTGTTAGCCATTTATTTCTCATGGCTGGCTGATGTTAGCCGTTGATTTGTCATGGCTGGCTGCTGTTAGCCATTGATTTATCATGGCTGGCTGCTGTTAGCCGTTGATTTCTCATGGCTGGCCGCTGTTAGCCATTGATTTATCATGGATGACCACTGATAGTTGTTGATGGCTGCTGTTAACCGTTGATTTATCATGGCTGGCTGCTGTTAGCCATTGATTTCTCATGGCTGGCTGCTGTTAGTCCTTGATATGTCATGGCTGGCTGCTGTTAGCCATTGATTTCTCATGGCTGGCTGCTGTTAGTCCTTGATATGTCACGGCTGGCTGCTGTTAGCAATTGATTTCTCACGACTGGCTGCTGTTAGCCGTTGATTTATCATGGCTGGCTGCTGTTAGCCGTTGATTTCTCACGGCTGGCTGCTGTTAGCCGTTGATTTTATCATGGCTGGCTGCTTTTAGCCGTTGATTTATCATGGCTGGCTGCTGTTAGCCGTTGATTTTTCACAGCTGGCTGCTGCTAGCTGTTGATTTTTCATGGCTGGCTGCTGTTAGCTGTTGACTTATCACGGCTGGCTGCTGTTAGCCGTGGATTTATCATGGCTGGCTGCTGTTAGCCGTTGATTTTTCACAGCTGGCTGCTGTTAGCCGTTGATTTTTCATGGCTGGCTGCTGTTAGCTGTTGACTTATCATGGCTGGCTGCTGTTAGCCGTGGATTTATCATGGCTGGCTGCTGTTAGCCATTGATTTTTCACAGCTGGCTGCTGTTAGCCATGGATTTATCACAGCTGGCTGCTGTTAGCCGTTTATTTATCACGGCTGACTGCTGTTAGTCGTTGATTTATCATGGCTGGCCGCTGTTAGCCGTTGATTTGTCATGGATGACTGCTGTTAGCCGTAGATTTATCATGGCTGGCTGCTGTTAGCCATTGATTTGTCATGGATGACTGCTGTTAGCCGTTGATTTATCATGGCTGGCTGCTGTTAGCCGTTGAGTTATCATGGCTGGCTGCTGTTAGCCATTGATTTATCATGGCTGGTTGCTGTTAGCTGTTGAGTTATCATGGCTGGCTGCTGTTAGCCATTGATTTGTCATGGATGACTGCTGTTAGCCATTGATTTCTCATGGCTGGCTGCTGTTAGCCGTTGATTTATCATGGCTGGCTGCTGTTAGCCATTGATTTATCATGGCTGGGTGCTGTTAGCTGTTGATTTATCATGGCTGGTAGCTGTTTACCGTTGATTTATCATGGGTGGCTGCTGTTAGGATCTCCATGTGATATATCCCTAGAAGTATTAATCTGCAGTCGACCACAGTTGGGATAACTTTGGTTATCCATTTGCGGGTGATAGCTTTTTTAGCTGCTAATAAATATATAGGCAAGAGGGTCTTGTGCCCAGTGGGAGTGGTCTAGGTAGGCAGTGTAGAAAGTTATTTCGGCAGTAAGTTCTATTTGCTCGCCCAGGCATTCCCCTAGTTCAGACTGTAGGGAGCACCAGAATGTCATTAGTAAGTTCCAAAAAATGTAACCCAAATCCACCAATTTGCATCTGCAATCTCTCCAGTAGTAGCCAAAACTATCAGGGAGATATTTCACCAAAATTGCAGAGGTATGAAAAAACCTGTCTACACTTCCAGAAAAATTATCGCCAGAGGTGAGAAGAAGCGAGTCTAACTGCTGGTAGGGTCGCCTTTACCCAGGAAACACTTGAAACTTTCAGATCGAAATCTTTGTTCCACCTGTCTAATATGGAAAGAGTGGCATCCCCCAGGACCTCCTGTAAAATGTTGTATAGGGATCCAATCAGATGTCCCCAAGTGTTACCCAAGAGGAAATCCAAGAGAAGTTTCAGGAAAGGGGGCAATGGCGTGTATTAACTGAGATTTAGATAAAATTTCTCAACAGAGGGGACTGTCCTACAGAAGCAAATAAGATTTTTTCTGTAACATATAAATTATTAATAGTAAATTCTATAGTTTTCCATGGAGCCTT
The DNA here is from genome assembly GCA_016271365.2 of Neoceratodus forsteri. NCBI lineage: Eukaryota > Metazoa > Chordata > Ceratodontiformes > Ceratodontidae > Neoceratodus > Neoceratodus forsteri. The sequence continues at coordinate 54,170,475 of CM028133.1, read as the reverse complement.
GAAGTTTACAGATAGTCAGAGAAAGAGCACCCTCAGAAAGGCAGCTTTTGCATAAAGTTCCAAATTCTGCAAATTCACCCTGCCTTGGGCCAGAGAGAATTTTAAGATTGAGATACAGATTCTGGGGCATTGGCCCCCCAAACGAAATTCAAGATAATTCTATCCCAAGAGTTAAAGTAGAACTGGGCTGGAAAGTAGGGGATATTCTGGAAAAGATATAACTGTGGGGGAGAACATTCATGCATATAATTTCTATACCCTGAAAAAAGGAAAAGTGAAGTTTACCTTATTTATTTATTTATTTTTTATATTTTTTCATCTTTTTGTTTGCTGCCCATGCTAGAACCCTCCGTCGGGTCACAGACACCTACCACCTCACCCCTACATGAACCGCCGCACTCCCAATACCCCCTATCTTTTCCCCAGGGTGGGAATGCAGAACATGGCCCATAGTGCTGCGAACGACAGGATAGGTCGGGAGTTGTCCTGGGGATGATGAAGGTGGCGGAGCAGACGTCATCCAGGCAATGGTGTCTTTTTCCCACTGTAAGGGTGGCGAGAACGTGCAATGATGACCTGCGTCTGTCCCGCCCCCTGAACGTACTGGGGCCAGTTGCTTGTGGTCCCCTGGCCTCTGCCATGGGTCCATCATGTGCCGGACACACTCCCCACCCTCCCCCCAGAGAAGGAGAGCAGTCCGCAGGATGTGCCATCCTTCTCCCCCCCGGCCGGCCCTGCAATGCCCTGGGTACCTCATTTATTAAGGTCCAATTGTATTGCTACCATTAGGAGTTCGAAGTTTATTACATCTAACATCTTCAGGTCCTGAGGGATATTTATACCTAGGTACTTAATTTTAGTGGCTCACTATTTCAAGGGACAAGCCCATTTCAATGCCTCGGAGGGGGGGGAATTAAGCAATAAAACCTGTTTTAGTAATATTGATTTTTAAAGCCTGCCACCCTTTCATAGGTACTCAAGATCTCCCAGACCCATGGGGTGGATTCCTCTGGGGACTAGATTGTTAAAAAGACATCTTCCACAAAGTGCAATGCCTTGTATTCTTGCTGTCCCAACGGGATGCCCTCTACCCCCTCTGCATCACAGAGGGCTACTGTCAAGGGCTCCATATAGAGAGCTAACAGGAGTGGAGAAAGGGAACACCCCTGTCGTGTGCCCCGCTGCAGAGGAATAGGAGAGGCGACTCCCCCCAATAATATGGATATAAGCTTGTGGGGCATTATAAATGTTTTGAATCCAACTCAAGAAGGACTCGGGGAACTGGAACTTTAACAGGGTGTCCCACAGAAAGGACCAGGACACCCTGTCGAAAGCCTTCTCAGCACTGAGGCTCAATATGGCTGTAGGGATATGTCTAGTTTGAATATATTCCAGCAATATCAAAACTCTATGAATGTTATCCATGGTATTCCTTTGCTTAATGAAGTCTGCCTGATCGGGGTGGATAAGTGTTGGTAAAAAGGATCCGGTTAAAACAGCGTATCCAAAAATATCGCGAGTCATTAACGCACTGCCATTTCAGCGCATACTTTACAAGCGCTGGCACAGAACAATGCTTGTACAATAACTGCATCAAGGATGAAGCAGGATCACACAACCGGGACTGAGAAAGACAATGGGAGAGACTAGCATCCACAGTTACGTGCGATCCTGAAGCATGAGAATGCTTCCACACAGTGAAATGGGACTGATCAGGTACTGTGCAGTTTCTATAGATTACACACTGTTAGAATCTTTCCTTCCAGTGACTGCATTGCTATTGCAATCTGCTTTCTCAGGCTGTGGGTTCTGGGTTTGAAGCTTGAAACTGGAGTACTATGCAGCGTGGTGCAACATTGGGATTTATCAGCTTTGGAATTAGCACCCGTTGTGCTCTTTCAACCCAGAGCTTATATTTGGCTGACAAATTCAATACTTCTCTGAGGAGGTGGTGAATGATTTCTGACACATTTTCTTTCTAGGCCCTCCTTTAAGCCGTAGGACCGGATATTCTTTTGGCGAGATCTGCCTTCCTTTCAGTTTCAAAGGATACCATGAGGCAACACAGATCTCCCCTGTGGTAGTCATCATTAGGAATACTTGGCGGCCTCCCCCCTCCCCAAAATCAGCAGCAGTGTTGGTGGCCATGTGGTGCAAGCTCCCTCTCCATGCTTGTGTTGCACGGTCATTTTCATCTTGCCGCTGTTTTGAGCACTCGCTATTTTGAGCGCTTATAATTAGGAACTAGCGCTAAAATGTAAGTGCTGTATTGTCTTGTGTTTTTTTTGGTTGCGCGATTTTGACAGTAAACCTTGGTAAAATAGTTTCAAACCTGGTGGCCCAAATTGCCATGAACATTTTATAATCAACATTTAATACTGATATAGAGTGGTAGGACGCTGTTCTAATACCTTTTTAATAAATTGTAACAATAATGTTGCCTCTCCAGGCATCTGGAATTTTATTTTGACTAATACAAGTATTAAACATGTTCACTAGTAACTTGACCCACCAGTTTGTTCTATGGTAGTGATACAAGGCACTAGTGCTCCTACTGTGCTCATTCCAGGTGACTTGCCCCAGAGGGCCCTTTATCCCTGGGAACTAGGGCAGAAGTGGCAAAGGCTCAACATGGAATTGGGAGTTAGGGACTTCAGGGCCTGAACCTGGGCAGCAGCAATGCTCAGGGGACCTTGTCCAAGGGGAGGGCCTGGCAGGACCTCCCGAACAAGGTTGACCTACTGAAGAGGAATGATCAGGTCGGTGCCTATAGGGGAGACCCCCAGGTAGGGAGAGTGGAGCTGTACAGTCACCTCAGGGCAGCTCTGATCCTCACTGGTGGTGGGCTCAGTATGTGGGTTCTGAGAAAAAACCCTGCCCCAGCTGTTCTCCGGCTCCAAGATGGGGGTGCCTGTGGCACTAAGCCCAGAGCTAGGAATTGACCAAGATGTGGGTTCACCTTTGGCGCCACAGTTGGTACCACCCTCGGTGCCAGGTTCAACTGTAGCCCTTGGTCCTTCCCCACCCGTATACCGCAAGTGGTGTCAGGAGACAGCTCGATGCCACAAATGGCCCCAGGGACAGACCTAGACACTGGCACTGTGCTCAGTGTCTGCCAAGGACCAACACCACATTGACCTCCTCCCCTGAGCCACAAGGGCTACTCAGGGTAGAGATTAACACCTCCACCTCACTGACCGGATGCCACATGGCCCTGGTGCTGCTCCCTCTCCTGACACCAAGAATGGTGTCAGGAGGAGACCTGGCATCATAGTCAGCACCACTCCACTCACCAACACCATGAATGGCATCAGAAGCCAGGGTGGCACCAGGCTGTGACACTGATGTATCCACCAGTATAGACTGTTCATAAAGCTTTGGCCTCACCACCGGAGATGTCTGCTATTCAGGGCAGTCAGACAAAGGTGGGGAGTGCAGCCACCTACCCAGAAGAAGCTGACTTTTCAACAGACCCCCCACCACCCCCGGTCTCTGATGCCTTGGTGAGGCAAGGAGGACCCTGTGCTTCCTCAGCATGGGAAGTACTCAGAAGAGGCCCAGGAGAAAGGCCCATAGACTATGCCATGACCTCATGTGTGCGACGCCTTCCTCCAAAGGTGGGGATCATATGACCAAACTACATTATGCAGATCTCTAACATACAGCAGGCCACAGAGAAGCAGGTGCCACACATCCATACTGTGAGATGAGCCAAGGTGGATCCAGCACCGTTGATGCCGCAATGGGCTTTCCACAGGGACAACACAAGATGGGGTGCTGATGGCTTTCCTTCACTTTTTTGCTGCTTCTCTTTTTCTGGTTTCAGCTTCTCAAAAAAAAAATAAAGAATGAGATAAATGGCACTGCAGACAGAAAACTCTGCCATGATGCAGTAGAAATAGACAATGATGGTCGAATGGAGGTGCTGTTGCTCCCACAGTGTGCACTCTATGGTGAGAAGATTAGAACTGAGGTGCATGAGACAGCCAATGATGGTTATTGGCTGGCGCTTGCAGCACCATGTGAGATGTCCAGGTACTGTAAGTATCTGACATCAGCTCCCTCCCTGCAAGAAAAACCAAAAAATTCTAGCAGGGTCCTAGTGCCCCTGGTCCTAGACCCATTAATACAAATTAGTGGTAAAGATTGATTCTTGGAAGATCTGGACCCTTTCAGACTCCCTGTGATATTTGGTCTAAGGCACCAACCACATCTCTATGCTTAGACCAGGTAAATGGCCTCAGAGACCCCATGTACCTGGATAACTCTGGCAAGGGTGGTACAAGTCTGTGAGGCAACAGAGACCCAGGGTCTCTAGGAACTCTGCCTGGGCTGTGGAGTTGCACAGAGGACCTCTCCTATGGAGAAGATCTTGCAGGATTGCCCAAACAGGGTCTTCCTATATCTGAGGAGTGAACCGGTTGGTGCTCATGGGAAGATTCCCCCAGGTGGGGAGAGTGGAACTATACAGTCCCTGTAGAGTGCCCCCAGTTCCCACTAGTGAGTGTCACTCTATGACTCTGGGGAGAATACCACCTCCAGGCCATTGTCTGACGTCAAGCCAGCACTGCCTTTAGCACTAGGCTCAGGGTCAACAACAGGCCAAGAGATAGGTTTTCCCCGTCATCATGGCTGGCACCATTCTTGGTGTCAAGCCTGATGTAGGCTCCTTGCTGGCCTGTTGATGCTGAGGTGCTGGACACCTTACCTCACACTACGCTGGCGACCCAGATTCGGGAACGATCTTGGGTTGTTGTTGAGCCGGCGTGGGGCGGAGCAGGATGGAGCAGCCACAAGGCAGCCCGCACCCTCCCCCGTAGTTCTGCTCCCACCTGATGGAGGTCCAGTGGGAAACATAGGCAGGAAGGAGTGGCAGCGATAGCCAGGAGTGTGGTGGAAGGGGCTGAGTCGGTACCTGGTGTGTGTGTGCACCTCCATGCACGCACACATATGTGTCTGCCAGAGTCTGGGTCGGGGAGAAAATGGAGACCAAAACCAAAAAAAAAAATAAAATAAAATAGCCTGATGTAGGCTTGCATCAACTCTGGAGCCAGCCCAACCCCGGGACCAGAAACAACCCTGTCACAGGCATTGTGCTCGATGCCAAGTCCAGAACTGACACCATGGTTACTGCTGCTTCCTTCTGCTAGGTGTCGCTAGTGATACTGGAGGAGAGAAAACCATCTCCACTTAAACTACAGGATGCTGCATGGCCCCAGCGTTGGTCCCTCTTCTGACACCAGGAACAATGTCAGAAGGAGATCAGGCATCATGGCCAACACTGCCCTGCGCACCATCACTGCAGTGGTGCCAGGAACCAGGATGGCACCAGGTCACAAACTGAGGTATCCAAGGAGGGAGACTGAACATATAGCCAAGGCCTCATCACCGAGGATGTCTGCTGTGCAGGGCAGACAGACTTGGGGGGGTTTGCAGCTGGATGCTCAGAATCCAGCTGTCCATCAGACCCACCCCCTCAGGGCCTCCGACACCTTGGCAGGGTGAGTCTGAGGAGAACCCTGTGATTCCATGGAACCAGAAATCCCAGGAAGGGGCCCAGGGGAAAGGCCCCGGATCCTTACCTTGGCCTGAGTGCGACACCTGCCCTTGAAGGTGGGGATCGGCCAACCCCACCTCATCTGCATGGATTTCTAGTGTGCAGTGGTCCATCGAGAAGCTGGCATCACACTTATCCATATTATGATCCAGGCCAAGGCAGGCAGATCTGATGCCGGTCCGTCATTACCATTTAATTCCCACAGGGCACCGATGCATGATGGGAGGCAGATGAAGTTTCTTCTTAGCCATCTTCTTGTCTGTGCTTCGTCTGGAAAAATTACAAAGAGAAAGAAAATGGCGTTGCATATAAAACTCACAGTGGCCCAGTTTAAATTTGGTGAGAAGACGCTGCTGCTGCTCCTGTAAAGCACACCTCATGGCAGGAAGAACAGAAGCGAGGTGCTGAGGGAGGGCATTCTAAGATAATCAATGCAATCAGATGCATGTTAAGAGTGCTCTTCATTGCATAGCTATACCATCTAAGTTTCATTTGATTCACCCGCTCTTTAGAGAGCAAAACAGCAATTGAACTTTCCTTTTTAAGCTGAGTTATTGACAGCGCTTCTTCCCTGTCTATATCCACCTCGAGTATCACAGAATGGCAGCATGAAAGCCCTCACTGATTGAACCCTGTGAACCCAGTGACTTGATAACCGTGCCGTGTTCACCTGAGGATGTTACAAAGGAGTCTAGTTCATGCAGCTTTTCAACTCCGGCTGAGAATATTGAATGGCTGAAATTGACTAAAAAAAGAGAGAAAGCGAGCCTTGCAAAAAGAACATCAAGCTCAAAAGAGGAAGGATACTAGTTTTTCATTCTCTTTGGTGAGGAATGTGGATTACAAAATAAATCAGTCAAGGTATGATTACAAAACATCTAACGTTTGAGTCCATGTGTGGTCCCGATGCTGAAGCGGTATTCCACATTTCAGAAGAAGCCTCCAGAGCAGTGTTAGGTCCCACTAAAAGGGAAACTCAGCCACATGTACAAACCAACATGACTGAAAAACAAGAGACTGGTCAAATGCCCAGCTACGGCAGAGATATCTGAATCTGTGAAGATGCAAATTAATTATTTTGCTGATGTGAATAAATCCTTTTAAACACTGATAAAAGTAATATCTGCTTTTGAAAAAAAAAAACTTAGAGAGCTAGTGCACTGCCTAAAAAGAACAGGTACATAAGAACTTAGCCTGAGGGGATCTCAGCCATCAGGTCTCACCCTAGGAACTTCACCGTCGGTGAAGCAGGATCCACACAGAGATTTTCAGCAGTAGCACTGGGGCTGCCGCATGGCGTCATCTGTCAACGCCACCAGCCCAATAAAGGCATGAGTGGCCCGGCTCCCTCCTCAGTTGTTTCCCCCGGAGACTAAAGGAGCATACCCGTGCCATGGAGGACTGAGGAGAGAGAGAGAGAGAGAGAGAGAGAGAGAGGTGCCCAGGCCAAAATAAAAGGCTGGAAACACCAGGTAACCTGTTCTGAGAGAAGAACCCCATAAAAAGGGGGGATGGTGGGAGGCAAAAACAGGTTACTCACCTGTAACAGTAGTTCTAGGAGTGGTATATGGTGTACATCCGCAGTTCTGGCAGTGTTCCTTTCCCCTTTAAATCTTGCTGGAATGTCTTCAAGCTGGCTCCTCCCACCCTCATGGGTTGTGACTCCCCTAGCACTGCCCTTTGATGTCAGATCTTGCCCGCTGGAAGCAAGACCGGTGTGCCACTTGCCAGGGGAGGTCAAGTGGGTTAGTGTGGATGTACACCACATACCACTCCTAGAAGAACAGGTTACTCACCTGTAACAGTAGTTCTAGGAGTGGTACATGTTGTTCATCCACATTTATTGGCATGTCCCCTTTCCCTTTAAGGATCCACCAGAAGTGTTCAAGCTGGCTCCTCCCACCCACTTCGGCTCCGACCCATGACGCCAGATCTTAGCCCGCTGGAAGCCAGGTGTTGTGCGTCCGCAGCCAGGAAGGTCGGGTGGCTCTGTGTGGATGAACAACATATACCACTCCTAGAACTACTGTTACAGGTGAGTGACCTGTTTTTCTAGGGATGTGAATATGTTGTTCATCCACACTTATTGGCAGACTCCTAGCAGTTCTCTGGGAAGAGGGAGGCAAGGTGCACACCCCTTACTTAGGGAACAGAGATCGAAGAACTGAGGCCCCAAAACCAGCATTCCGGCGTGACTCAAGGTTGATGTGGTAATGGGTGATGAAGGTGTTTGCTGACTTCCAGGTAGCAGCCCAACAGATTTCCTGGATAGGGTTGTCACTGGAAGCAGCCACCGATGTAGCAGTATGGGAGGCTCCTTGCCCACCAACTCATACCACAGACCTATGCATGATGTAATCCATCTTGCAATGGTCTGCTTCACTGTAGGTCTGCCAGAGGCGGCTTCAGCGTAGGTGACAAACAGCTGGCGAACCTCTCCCCGAATTTCCGCCATCCTCTCCTTATAATAGGAGAGAGCATATCCCAGGTCAAGGGTGTGGAGCCTGTACTCGGCCTCTGAGGTGTAGGTTGGGTAGTAAACTGGCAGAGTTAGCACCTGGTTAAGGTGAAACTCTGACACCACCTTCAGAAGGAATTTCGGGTGGGGGCGCAGGACAACTTTGTCCCTGTGGAAGCCAGATAAGGGGAGTCCACCGAAAGCACCTGGAGCTGCCCTGTCCTTCTGGCTGACGTGATAGCCACCAGGAAGGCTGTCTTCCACAACAAGTGTGAGAGCTCACACTTGTGCATGGGTTCGAATGGCTTGCCCATGAGCTTTGCCAGTACCAGCAGTAAATCCCATGGAGGTGGAGGTTCATGCACCAGAGGGGATATGTGATCCAGGCCTTTGAAAAAGCACCTGACCACTGTCTCCAGCTCCATCGGCTGACTGGCCCATGCCCGTTAAGCAGAGATGGCTGCCAGGTGCACCCTAAGGGTCGATGACCATAGACCCCCTTTGGAGAGGGACCAAAAGTAGTCAAGAATGTTAGCCTCCGAACAGGACAGAGGGTCCAGGCCCTTGCTCTGACACCAAATGGAAAACCTTTTCCATTTGAAGGCATAACACTTCCTGGTTGATTCCTTTCTAGATGCCTCCACCACAGTATAGACATCTTCAGAAAGACCCAAAGCCTGGAACTCTAGCCGCTCAGGTACCAGGCTGTGAGGTGCAGGGATTGAAGATCCGGATGGAATACCTTCCCCTGATTGAGCGATATCAGGTCTGGGCATGTACAGAGCCACTCCGGGGGCCTGCAGCTGATGCTGAGGAGATCTGGATACCAGTACTGGAGCAGCCAGTCTGGGGCTACCAGAATCACCTTCGCCTTGTCCCTCCTCACCTTGAGGAGCACCTTGTGGATCAAGGGAAATGGAGGGAAGGCGTAGAGGAGGCCTGGGGTCCACAGCCTTGAGAAGGCATCCCCCTGCAGTGAACCCTGCTGAGGGGGGCGGGCATGAAACAGCCTCAGCTTAGTGTTTTCCCCTGGAGGCAAACAGGTCCACCATTGGTTTGCCCCAGTGGGAGAACAGACTGTAAGCTACCTCTGGATGGAGAGACCACTCGTGAGATGTCTGGCCTAAGCAGCTGAGAACATCCGCCAGCTGGTTTGAGGTTTCTGCCACATGGATGGCTAGGAGATCCACCTCCAACTGGCTCACGAGGGTCCAGATGCAGAGCACCTCCTTGCACAGCACACAGGAGTGCGTGCCACCCTGTTTGTTGAGGTAGTACATGGTCTTGGTATTGTCCGTCTGGACTTGAACCCGGAGCTGAGGAGTGAAAGCTGATAGTGCCAGTCTGACTGCTCTGAGCTCCAACAGGTTGATGTGGCATAGGGACTCCTCGGGGGTCCAGAGCCCATGGGCCCTTTTGTCCCTCGTGTTGGCTCCTCAGCCCATGACAGAGGCATCAGTCATGAGAACGACCATCGGCTCGGGGTGGACAAATGGGATTCCTTCCTGCAACTGGTCTAGGGTGGGCCACCATTGGAGAGCATCCCACATCTTCTGGGTTACAGTGATCAGCTGGTTGAAGTGACCATGGTGCTGAGACCACTGGGTGGCCAGCTCCCACTGAAGGGGGCCCATGTACCGCAGGGCCCAATGGACCACTGAGGTGCATGCTGCCATGTAACTCAGAAGATGCAGAAAGTCCCAGGCAGGGCGCAAGTACCCAATCAGAAATGATTGGGCAAAGGAGGAATGAACCTCTGCCCTGTCCACCAGGAGCCAAGCTCTGGCTGGACAAGAGTCGAGCTCTGCCCTGATGAAGCCCATCACCTGACAAGGCACGAGTTCCAACTTGGCCTCGTTGATCAAGAGGCCGAGTTGGGAGCAGGTCTGGGGGCCAGATCCCTGGATCTCTCCACTTCCTGAAGGGAGTGACCTGCCAGAAGCCAGTCGTCGAGGTAGAGGTAAATTCTGATCCCCCGACACCGTAGTTGGGCCGCCACCACTGCAATGCATTTGGAGAAAACCCATGGGGCCGATGACAGGCCGAACAGCATGGCTTGGAACTTGAAAAGGGTCCCCTTGACCCTGAAGCGGAGGAACCGCTGATGGGATGAATGGATTGGGACATGAAAGAATGCATCCTGCAGATCCAGTGAACAAAACCACATGTTTCACTCCAAGGATGGTATGATCTGGGACAGAGTGACCATCCAAAAGGTGCGAGACCTGAGATATTGATTCAGGTCGTGGAGATCTAGAATGGGGCACCAGCCCCCAGTCCACTTGGGCACCAGGAAGTACCTGGAGATGAAGCCTGGGTCTGCTGGAGGATCCGTCACTGGAGCTATAGCCTCCTTGAGGAGGAGCTGAGCAATGTCGTCTCGAAGAGCCGACTGGGTGTGACTGGATATGTGTTCCTCCCGAGGGGCACAGGCTCGGCTGGGAGGGTACTGCTCAAACTCTAGAGGCAGTCCCTGACCAACACTTCAGACAGATGGGTTCTCGAAGTGGACAGCGGACCAGTTGGAAAGGAAGTGGTGGAGCCGGCCCCCCACAGGAGGACCCAGAGCTATCGTGAAGGAGGCTCCAGAACCTGAGCCTTGGCCTCCTTTATGGGCCTGTTGGGGTCCAGACTTGGGCTGAAGGTGCCAAGCTTGAGCCTGCTGCTGATGCTGGTGTTGCTGTCCCCCTTGGAAGGGGGACAGCTGAGCCACAGGGGAACAGTGCTGAAAGGGCTTCTTCTTCTTCTTCTGCTGTTCTTGCTCAAAGAACCCTTGGCAGAAGTGGTGTCCAAGGTGGCATTGGACTGTTCTATGCACTGAAGGTGACCGGCCACTCCTGGGCCGAATAGGTCAGTCCCGAGGAAGGGCACATCAGCTAATTTGTGCTGTGTATCCACCGTGAGGGAAAGGAGAGCCTCAGCCAAGCCCTGTGGCGAGAGGCAACTGTGGCAGCCATCGAGTGGGCACAAGAGTCCCCAATGCCAAGGGCCGTCTGGAGCTGCTGTTTGGCAACAGCTCAGCCCTGGTCTCATACCTGCTTTACTGTGGTCTGCATGGCTGCAGGGAGATGTGGGAGGACTTCATCTAGCGACCCGAGAAGGGCATGAGAGAAGTGTGCCATGATGACGGACGAACTTGCCTGACGAAGGCCCAAGGAGGCCGCATAGGCCTTACTCGCCGAATGGTTCAAGAGCTTGGACTCTTTATTGGGAGGTCGTCCTTGTTGGTAGAACTGCCAGTATGACTGAACACAGAGGCGGTCACCAGGCTCTTGGGCGAAGGGTGCTCTGTGAACCCCGCTAGGGACCCAATGGGCACCGCGTACTTGTGGGCCATGCAGGCAGATGGAGCTGGGAAAGAGGCAGGGCATTGCCAGAGTTCAAGGGCTAGACCAACAATGGCCTAGGCCACTGGAAAGGCCTCCATCGGGGTATCCCCTCTTTTAAGGATATCTGTAAGAGGGTACTCCGCCTTTTTCTGGATGGGTTCCAGGAGCATCCCTGTGGACTGAGAGATGAGGTGAAGGATCCCTTGGAAGGAAGAAGGACCTTCCTCTGACCCTAGGCCAATGGACAACTCATATACCCAGGAGGAGAGTGAAGCCCGGTGACGTCTGAATCCGAGGAGTCAGGATACAACGGCCTGCCACCTAAATCACCCTCGACGCACCGAGGGTGGTCCGGGGTGACCATGATTGATAAATGCTGGGGGAGCCCAGTGTCTGGTCTGTCTTCTTTAGAAGGAGCCCCTCCCACAGGCTGCTTAGGCAGTGGTTCCACCACAATGGGTGGAGAGGTCTGTTTAGGCCAAAGAGGAAGAGTTGCCATTCCCGCAGTCAGGGGAACCAAAGTTTTCAGTTCCAGAGGGGTCAGCTTCAGCCTAGGAGGTGACAGCCAAGTAATGGCCAGGGAGGGAGCCAGAGTAGGCTTGTGCCTGGACAAGATCAGCTGTTGCCACATGAGGTCCTCATAGCGCCAGAGTCTCTCCTCATCTGAGGCGTCGCCTCTTCTTAGAGCGCTTATAGCTCTTCCTCTGCCTTTCGGTCGATGGGGTTCTAGACCTCAACCAACCTCAACCGAGATTGGGCAGACCAACTCGGCCACTCTGGAGACACCAGCAGGACTGGTGACTTCCAGGGGTCAGGATCCTCGATGGGAACACCAGCAGGCTGGGTCTCCTCACCAGAGAAGACAAGGACCGGAGTCGTTTCCAAGGAGTCATCGGCTGGAGCTGGAGACAGAGGGTCAATGGGGTTGATGACAATCTCAACCTCGTTGACCGCATCCTCGGTCATCTGACCTGATGGAAGGTCCGAGAAGCCAGCGGCCGAAGAGGTGATCTCGACCAGAGCTGAGACCGCATGCTCCTGGGACCTCTCTCGGTCCCAAGAGTGCCTTTGCCGAGACGAAGGCTTACTCAGTTTCTTCTCCTGCTTATGGGTTCGGGAGGAGTGTGAGCCCGCAGGCACCTCTCCCTGGGTGGGAAGAGACTGGCACAACTCCTGGAAGGAGCCAGAGAAAGAAGAGCCTAGATTGAGAGGAACGAAGAAGCCCCGAGAGTCGGCAGCATGAGCCGCTTCTTCCTCGAATGCCATCATGCGTTCCAGTTGTTCAGCGGAGCCCACAGCCACGGAAACCACCCATCTAGCCTCCTTGGACTTCACTGGAGGGTTCCTTTTCTCCGGTCTCCCTAATTTTAAATGTGCCAGGCGGTCGTCCAGAAAGTTGGGATGGAAGGCCAAGCAGAAACTGCAGGATGAGGTGTCATGGCCGACACCTAAGCAGTAGACGTATGTGAGGTGGGGATCGGTGCGCGACATCTTCTGTCCACAAGAACACCGGCGAAATCCAGGGGAATATTTTTCTTCCATGATGAAAGACACAGAAGAGCGATCGCTAACTCGAATGAGTTTTAATTTCAGTAAAACCAAGGTTTTGAAAGCCAGGGCCTACAAAATGCGAGAGCACGAGGGAGACAACCTGAATCTTCAAGCAGAAAGGAAGATCTGGTGTCATGGGGCGGAGCCAAGGTATATACCACCCAGGTGGGCAGGAGGAGCCAGCTTGAAGACTTCCGGTGGATCCTTAAAGGGAAAGGGGACATGCCAATAAGTGTGGATGAACAACATATCCACGATCCTAGAACTACTGTTACAGGTGAGAAACCTGTTTTTCTAGGGATGTCGATATGGTGTACTATCCACACTTCTGGCAGACTCCTAGCAGTTTTTCCACAGGGGGTAAGGTGCACATCCCCTATTTAGGGAACAGAGATTGGAGAACTGAGGCCCCAAAACCAGCATTCCAGTGTGACTCAAGGTCAATGTGGTAGTGGGACATGACTGTGTGTGCTGACTTCCAGGTAGCAGCCCTGCAGATTTCCTGGATAGGAACATCCCTGGAAGCAACCATTGAGGCAGCGGTATGGTGGGTGGAATGAGCCCTTAGCCCTATGGGAGGATCCCTAACCACCATCTTATAGCAGATGTTGATGCAGGGTACAATCCATCTGCCAATCATCAGCTTAGCTGCCGATCTGCCAGGTGCGGCTTCTGTGTAGGTGACAAATAGCTGGCAAACCTCTCCTCAAACTCCAGCCGTGCACTCCTTATAGTAGGCTAGCGCTTGCTGAAGGTCCAAAGTATGGAGCCTGTGCTTGGCCTCCAAAGTGTGGTTGGTGACGTACACCAGGAGATTAATCATCTGGTTAAGGTGAAACTCCAACACAATCGTCAAGAGGAACTTCGGGTTGGGGTAAAGGGTGACCAAGTAAGGAGACTCCACCAAGAGCGCCTGGAGCTCACTGATCCTTCTGGCTGACGTGATAGCCAGCAGGAAGGCGGTCTTCCACAGAAGGTGAGACATTTCACACCTGTGCATTGGTTCAAATGGCTTGCCCATAAGCTTTGCCAACATTAGCAACAAGTCCCAAGGTAGTGGTGGTTCACGCACTGGAGGGGAAATGTGGTCAAGGCCTTAGAAAAAGTGCCAGACCACCTTCTCCTGCCCCACCAACTGTGTACTGGCCCATGCCCAGTAAGCAGAGATGGCCGACAGGTGCACCTTGAGGGTCATTGTCGGAAGGCCCAACTGAGAAAGGGACCAAAAGTAATCCAGAATGCTAGCCACCGGGCAAGATAAAGGGTCCAGCCCCTTGCCCAGGCACCAAATGGAGAATCTCTTCCATTTGAAGGTATAGCACTTTTCAGTCAACTCCCTCCGAGATGCCTCGACCACAGCGAGGACATCGTTGAAGAGACCAAAAGCTTGGGACTGTAGCTGCTCAGGAACCAGGCTGTCAGGTGCAGGGATTGAAGGTCCGGATGGAATACCTTTCCTGATAATGAACATATGAAAACGCCAGCAGAAACAGGCCTCATGATCTATCGAGTCTGCTCGATTCTGCAGCTAGCCCCTCAACTTGCAGCTGCCCCACCCACCCTCCCTCAACACACTACCCCTCACTGTCCCATCCCCCAAAACCATCTACTGTGCTACAGGCTACTACCTGCTCTGGCAGAGTATTCCAATTATCCACCACCCTCTCAGTGAAATAATGTCTCCTGACTTCCCTCCTGAATCTTTCCCCCTCCAATCTCATCTGGTGCCCCCTCGTGACCCTTCCCCTTCTAATCTGGAAAATTATTTCTTTACTAGCCTTGTTAATCCCCTTTAAATGTTTAAAGGTTTCGATCATGTCCCCCTCTCCTCACAGGAGTATTCCTCTAATCCCTGGATCATCTTTGTTGCTCTCCGCTGTACACCTTTCAACAATCTGATGTCCTTCTTCAGGAATGGATGCCATTACTGCACGCAGTATTTCAGGTGTGGCCTGACCAGCGACCTGTAGAGGGGCAGGATCATCTCCCTATTTCTGGAGGAGATTCCCCTCACTATACACCCCAGCATCCTGTTGGCTTTTGCTGATGCCTTCCTGCACTTAGCTGAGTTTTTCATACTCCCTGTTATAAGCACCCCTAGATCCTTTTCCTCCTCAGTGCATTCTAGCTGTACACCCCCAGCTGATAGCGCCTCCCCTGGCTGTTAGCCCCAAAGTGCAAGACCTTGTACTTTTTGGCATTAAACCCCAACTGCCATGCATCCGACCACTCATGTAGTTTGGCAGGTCCTCCTGCAGCCCCCTCCACCCTTCGATGTCATCTACTACGGCACCCATCTTTATGTTGTCTGTGAAGAGACTGATCTTACTCCAGATCCCGTGGGAGACATCGGCTATGAATATCCTGAACAACACCGGTCCCAATACTGATCCCTGTGGCACCCCGCTCATCACATCCCTCTGTGATGAGAGTTCCCCACCACCACCCCCCTTTGCTGCCTTCCCTTCATCCAACTGGTGATCCAAATTACCATCTTTGTTCCCACCCCTATATTCCAGCTCCCCCAGCCTCCCATGCAGCACGGAATCAAAGTCCTTGCTGAAAACCAAATACAGGGCACCCACCGCATGGCCTTTGTCCAGTTCCTTTGTCACCCAGTCATAATACTCAATCAGGTTTGTCTGGCAGGAGCTTCCAGAGACAATCCCATGCTGCTGACTATCCCCAAAACCACTGATCTCCAAAAAGGTCACCAGCCTCTCTTTTAGGATCATTTCCCTTAGTTTTTCCACAATTGATGTGAGGCTTACTAGTCTGTAGTTCCCTGGTTCGTCCTTAGGTCCACTTTATGAATTGTAAGAGAGCAGGTCTGGGAGAAGAGGGAGACACCTTGTGAGCCTGCTGCTGAGGCTGAGGAGAATGGGGTACCAGAACTGGTGGGGCCAGTCCAGAACCACCAGGATCATCTGTGCCTTGTCCTTCCTGGCTTTGAGCAATACCTTGTGGATCAAGGGGGAACAGAGGGAAGATATAACGAAGGCCCAGGGTCCAGGGCCTGGAGAAAACATCCCCCTGCAGTGTTCCCTGCTGAGGGGGGCAGGCACAGTGCAGTCTCAGCATGGCGTTCTCTCTGGAGGCAAACTGGTCCACCAGAGGGGTGTCCCATTAGAAGAACAGGCTGTGCACTACCTCCAGATGGAGAGACCACTCGTGAGACGCCTTGCCCACCCAGCTGAGGGCATCCACCAGCTGGCTGGAGATGCCGGCCACATGGATGGCCAGGAGATCGGTGTCCAGGCTGAGCATGTACATATGTGGAGAGCTTCCATGCACAGAGGAAGAGAGTGCATCCCGCCCTGTTTGTTGAGGTAGTACATGGTCGTGGTGTTGTCCGTCTGAACCTGAATGACTGGACCCCGAACATGCAGAGCAAAGGCTGTCAGCACCAGCCAAAACACCCACAGTTTCAGCAGGTTGATATGGCATTGGGACTCCTTGAGGATCCAGAGCCTGTGGATTCTGTGGTCCCCTAGGTGGGTACCACAGCCCATCAGGGAGGCATCAATCATCAGGATGACCGTTGACTCTGGGTGGACAAATGGAATCCCTTCCTGAAGATGTTCTGAGACTAACCACCATTGGAGGGTGTCCCACATCAACTGGGTCACAGTGATCGGCTGGTCGAAGTGGTCCCTGCGCTGAGACCACTGGTAGGCAAGCTCCCATTCCAGAGAGCTCATTCTCCATCAGGCCCAAAAGACCAAGCTGGTGCATGCCACCATGAATCCCAGGAGGTGCAGGAAGTCCAAAGCAGGGCACAATTGCCCAACCTGAAATGATTCCTGAAAGGAGGAAAGAGCCTCTGCCCTGTCTGCCAGAAGTCGAGCCCTGGCTCTGCAAGAGTCGAGCTTTGCACTGATGAAATGAATCACCTGTGAGGGCATGAGTTTCAACTTGGCCTTGTTGACCAGGAGGCCAAGGGAGGCACAGATCTGGAGGGTCAGATCCCTGGATAGCTCCACCTTCGCCCTGGAGGGACCTGTAATTAGCCAGTCATCCAGGTGGGGGTATACATGGACCCCTTGGCACCGCAGGTAAGCTGCCACCACTCCTATGCATTTGGTGAAGGCCCAGGGAGCAGAGTATAGGCTGAATGGCATGGCCTAGAACTCATAGAGGACCCTCTCTGCATGGAACCAAAGGTACCGGTAGTGGAACGGACAGTTTGGACATGGAAGAATGTGTCCTGAAGATCCAGAAACCAAAACCACATGTTCTGCTGAATGGTATGATCTGTGAGAGAGTGACCATCCTGAAGGTGCATGGCTGGAGAAACTTGTTCAGGTCATGCAGATCTAAGATGGGGAGTCAACCTCCCATCAGTTTTGGCACCAGGAAGTACCTGGACACAAATCCTGGGTGTTCTGGAGGGTCCAAGACTGAAGCCACAACCTCCTTGAGGAGGAGCTGGGTGATGTCGTCCTGAAGGGCTGATTGAACGTCGATGAGCGCAATGTCCTCCCGTGGGGCACAGGTTCGGAAGGGAGGGCAAGCCTCGAATTCCAGAAGCAGACCCTAATCAACCACTTTCAGAACCCACCTGTCCATGGTGACAGAGGACCAAGCAGAAAGCAAGTGGTGGAGCCGGCCCTCTACAGGAGGACCCAGGGTAGACAGAATGGGCATGGGAGAGGCACCCCCCTCATCTTGTCCCTGGGCAGGCTTGGAGGTGCAAGAAGCACCGGCTGAGGGGCCACAGGGACCTCAACCTCCTGGCTTCTGAACGACCAAGGCAACAGACTTCAGCTGGGAATGTCAGGCCTGAGCCTGACGACCAGCCTTAGGCTGGGCTGGTTTGGCTGCAGAGGCAGAGACAGGCCAAAAGGGCTTCTTCGTCTTCTGATATTTGGAGCCCTTGGGATCCCCTCTAGGTGGAGGTCACTGAGTCCAAGGTGGCACTGGACTTCTGAATATAGGTGAGATACCGTTCAACATCAGGCCTGAACAAGTTGGTGCCCAAGAAGGGGAAATTCGCCAGTTTATGCGGGGTATCTGCCATAAAGGTCAAGATCCTCAGCCAGGCACTGTGGCACATGGCAACTGTGGCTGCCATGGACTGGGTGCAAGAGTCTCCCATATCCATGGCAGTGTGGAGCTGTTGCTTAGCTATCGCCCGGCCCTGATCCCGGAACTGCTTGACTGTAATCTGCAAGTTGGCCAGAAGATGAGGAAGCACTTCATCAAGCATGCCCAATAGGGCATGGGCGAAGTGGACCATCAAAAGAGCTGAATGCACCTATTTAAGGCTGAGAGAGGAAGCAGCATAAACCTTTTTGGCCATGTGACCCAATTTCTTGGACTCCTTGTTGGGAGGCTTGTCCACGTCCCCGACATTGCCCTTGTGCTGGAATACCGAGTCGGCCACCAGACCTTCAGCCAAGGGGTGCTCTGTAAAACCTGATAGCGAATCAGTGTGGATCATATACTTGAGGTCCATCCAGGTCGACAGCGCAGGACAAGAGGCTGGATGCTGCTAAAGAGCAGGGTCTAGAATGGCCTCTGTGACCGGGAAGGCATCCCCAGGTGAGTCACTCCAGTCCAGAATCTCTGTAAGCAAGTACTTAGCCCATTTTCAGACAGGTTCCATCAGTAGACTCATGGACTCTGAGATCTGATGGAAGAGTCTCATGAAGGTAGGACCCTGCTCCGTTGACAAATCCTCTGTTGACCGCCAGAGTCCCAGCTGATCCTGTGAGGTTGGTTGGTAGTAACGGTGACCAACAGCCAACACAGAAGCCCCAGTGATGAGCAGGCATCCTTAGGAGGGCCAAACTTTGGCTGTTTTGGTGGCAGCTCCACCAAAATAGGTGGAGAAGCTGGGAGATTCCAAACCTGTTCCAGCCGAGCCGGTGACTGTGGAGTCGGAGAAGGCTGAGGTCTCTGTGGTGAGCGTCATGTGATAGCTGGGGTAGAGGTCAGAATTGGCTTCACCCCAGTGAACATGAGCTGTGCAACATAAGCTCTTCATAGCGCTGACACATCTTGCAGTGGGGCCTCTACTTGTACGAGGAGGAGGAAGAAGAGAGAAATAGAGGCTGTGCCACTTGCCTGAGTGTTGAGAGCGAGATCGATGACGCAGGCTGTTCGACCCAGGACTGCAGGATCAGAACCATGACCTCGACCATCATGGCTGCAAATGGTGGGTCTCAGAGGGAGCCCACGAAAGCTGAGGATCCTCCAGTTCCACTGGATCCTGCGGAAGAGGTGGCGGATCAGTGGACTGATCTGTCCCTCCATGAGAAGTCACAGATAGGGCTGCAGTGCTAGAGAGGGAGGTATCGGCCTCTTCTGGTGACAATGTGTTGACCAGTTTGAGAAAAATCTCAGCAGAAAGGTCGACCTGTATCTCAACCAACTAGCCCAGCAGGGAGATTGTGGAGCCAGCGGTCTGAGCTGAAGGACTGACCATAGTCAAAACCTACATGGAAGCTTGGGAATCTGGGTCTCGAGAGCACTCGCGATCCCACAATCGATGCTGAGACTTTTTCTTAGCCTCTTTCTTTTTAGATTTAGTGCCTGAAGAGAGTCCCTTCCCAAGAGTGGGAAGGGCCTGGCACAGATCTCTGAATGCCCCAGAAAAGGAGGCACCCAAAGGCAGTGGCAAAAAGGCCGAAGCCAAGGAAGCTTGAGCTGCGGCCTGAACCGCAGCTTTCTCAAATGCCACAAGCTGCCTGACAGGCATCCTTAGATTTTATGGGAGGATCCCGTTCATCCGGGTGCCCCAGAAGAAGTTGCGCATGCTGGTCTTACAGGGTAGAATGATGCAAGGTGTGACATGGGCCGCATATGCCTGGGGATTGTATTCATGGTCCAAGCAGTAAAAGCACATGGTGTGCGGGTCCATCCGAGACATTTTCTGCCCGCAGGCACATTTTTGGAAACCTGGCGCTGACTTTGCATCGTCCATCACGGATGACGGGAAGGAGTCACTTGAAGAAAAAAAGTCGCAATTGAAAGTTTTATTATAAAGCAAAGGCCCTAGCCGACCCAGTGGCATGGAGGGCTGATGCATCATGTCTCACCTCCTGCCACACCAGCAACCTGTGTTTCTGGTGTGAGCAGGTCAGCAGTGGTCGGCCGAGTTAGGAGAGGATTGAGTGCCCAGGGACAGCTTTCCTCTCCTGGAAAGGGTGGGTAACAGAGACCGGCACCTGCCTGACACCTAGCGGAGGCTAGGTGTTGGCATGCTGTGTCCTGTACATCAGGGTATGGAGGCAGAGCAACTGACCAGTGTGCTGCGTTCAAACGTACATGGAGCTTGGCCACTGCTAGCACTGCACGCACCCTCTGCAAAAAAGCGGAAAAAAATGGTCTTGATCGAGCAGCCTGATGACCATCCTTTGCAGGTGCCGCCCCTAAGAAGGCACCTCCCTAAACTGGATTCGGTCCTGGCAGGTCGAGTAGGGGGCTCCTAGCCACCCTGCCATGGAGGGTAAGCCATGGGAGAAGAAGGGTAGGGTAGCCTGAAGGTTGGGGGAAGGGGCTGGGTAGATGGCAGGATACTGGGCCAGTCGGGACCAAGGGAGAAAAATACCAGCAAAAATTAAAAAATAAAGCAGAGCCTACTCAGCGAGAGAGCAATAAGGAGGGAACCTTCCTCTTCCAGCGTAAAGGAAAATCTGACGTCATGGGGAGGTGCTACAGGAGTTACCACCTGGGTGGGTGGGAAGAGCCACCTTGAAGATGTTCTGGCAGGATTTAAAGGAGAAAGGAAAACTGACAGAAGTGTGGATAGTACACCATATCCATGTCCCTAGAAAGCAGACCTGATGACTGAGATCCCCTTGAAGATCTATTGTTATGGTAAGTTCTTATGTAACTGTTCTATCTTCTTCAGAGATATCTCAGTCATCAGGTCACACCATAGAAATGAGTGCCAAGCAGTTACAGGTACAAAAAGACAATCAGGGAGGAAGGCCAACCAAAGCTTAGGACAGGATGCCCTGCAGAACAGTCATGCCAAAACCTGCACGGGCCCTAGAAGCAATGTCCAGAATGCAGTGCTTGGTGAAAGTATAGACGGTACTCCAGGTGACAGCAGCGCAAATGTCAGTGGCTGACCCCATTAAAACAGGCCACAGAGGTAGCCATGCCCCTTGTGGACTGAGCTTTCACTACCCCTGGCAACTCTATGCCACGCTTGTTGTAGCAAAACACAATACGATGGGCCAACCATTTGGACAAACACTGCTTAGAAACCTGAACACCCTCTCTACTTAGGGTGAAAGAAACAAAAAGTTGCTTCAACTTTCTGCATTCCTTGGTTTGGAGCAGATAACACTTAAAAATTCTGTGCATGTCTAACGTATGGAGCAGAACTTTCCCTGTATTGGCACACTCAGGAAAATAAACTAGGAGGTGGATAAATTTGGTTCAGGGTAAATGCAGACACTGGTAATCACAAAATTCCAGCACTACCACTGCCAGCAATTAAGGTTCAAATCACAAAAGATGTGATGCAAAAGTGCTATTTTATTAAAGTGCTTCATACCATTCCAAAATAGAGTGCATAATCAACGGGAGCAGCAGAGCAGCCAACACTTCCGACCAGTTTCACAAAAGAATGTCCTCAGGGAGTGGTAACTGCCATACAGGTGATACATTTTAAATCAAATGTTTAAAGAAACAGACACACACACACACACACACACACACACACACACACACACAGTCAGTGACTCAGCAGGTTCCACACTCCCCTCTGAAGCCATCAGGGAAGATCAGAAGACTGTGGGTTCTATTCCCACTCTAGGCACTTGGGTTAAATCATAATACTGACACTGTACCTCAGCATGGGGGGTTGCTGCACTCCTGAGGTGCCATCTTTCAGATCTGATGTTAAACCGAGGTCCCATCTGCCTGTTCTGGTGGTAGTTCAGGTGGATGTTAAAGATCCCATGGCACTTCTCGAAAAGAGTAGGGGAATATTTTATTGAGTGCACATCATTACAATCATGTATAACATCAAAGTAAACAGAAAGTAATTCAAGGAAATACAGGAATAACACATCACAGTATTAATACAATTGAACAACCCATCACCACTGTGTATACTTGCAACCACTCTTTCTCGACAACCCTAGGATAAAGTGCCCACCAATCTCAGTTTGCTTATTTTATTAATATTTTATGAAAAAGAAGAACCCATTCCACCATTTCTTGACTTTGTCTAATGGACGGAGGATCATATCTTGTTCATAAACCTTGCCGAGGTCTTGTTCACATAATGTGGCAAGAGTTTCATAGTGCATTCTCCATTGTTGAAAGACCCACTGGCATCGGGCCTGCCATAGATAAAATTTGAAACAACATAGGACTATTACTAGAGTTCCTACATGGTACTTTTTAATGCACTTGGAAAAATTCCTAATATCAGGGATTCGTAAGACATGTTAGTTAGCCATGGCAACTTCCATTTCTGTGCTATGTATGCCCATAGTGGCTTTACGTAGGAACACTCCAAGAAAAAAATGTTCAGTTGATTACTCAATAGCCTGACATGATGTGTAGGGCAATACCTTTCCTGTACTGCTTTATGTTTTAAGTTTCCTTGCAGGTTTAGCCTCTCATATACTGAAAGCTATAGGATCTCCAACACATGAAAGGGGATTCTCTCGTTGTTCAGTTGTAACAGCACGCATTTGATTTTTTTTTGGGGGGGGACATTTCTTGAACTCAGGTTCTAAAGGGTGGGATACACAAGGCCATACAACTGGGCCCCAGAGGATTGTAGAATTTGTTTCATAATTCCCTATTTGTAAAGACTCTGGGCAACGGGTTTCAGAAATTCTGGAAGACATAGACAGGATGGAAGCTGTCCAGAGGAGGACAACTAAAATGGTGCAGGGTCTGCACCGGAAGACATATGAAGAGAGACGAAAGGAGCTTAATATGTATAGCCTCAAGGAAAGGAGGGAGAGAGGGGACATGATAGAAACGTTCAAGTACCTCAAGGGAATCAACAAAGTCCAAGAGGGTAGCATCTTTCAAAAAAAGAGGTGTGCAAGAACAAGAGGCACAATTTGAAGATAGAGGGGCGGCTCAGAGGTAATTTAAGGAAGTATTTTTCACAGAGAGGGTTGTGGATGCATGGAACGGCTCTTCAGAGGAGGTTGTGGAGTCAAAATCAGTGGTGGAATTCAAGCATGCATGGGACAGTCATAAGGCAATTCTAGGGGGTGGGGGTAGGAAGAAGTAGGCTGCTGGTTAACTAGGATCTGCAGCTTATCAAGTAGGTAGGGAAATGGGCAAACTGGGTGGGCCAAACGGTCCTTATCTGCCGTCAAATTCTATGTTTCTATGTTTCTATTGAGATGGGGGATACTTTCGGAGGGGTCCCGGTCCAAACCTGTAAGTAGTTGGCTATGGTCCCTTGAAACCCTAAATGTGCCGGGGAGATAGAAGGATACAACACTCCTTTAATGTTCTGGGAGATGAATAGAGAGTAAAAAAAAGAAGTGGGGTCAATCATACCTAGACCCCCTTGTTTTATGGGGAGATATGTGAAGGCCCTTTTGATGGGATTGAGCCGGCTTTCCCAGAGCATCTGAAAGAAAGCACTATACGGTCTTGTTTCTAGTCTATAAGGGGTGGAAAAATTATTGCTATATAAAGAAAGCCTGGAATCATGAACTGTTTTATGACTTCAATTCTCTTTAGTTTGGGTATCCTCCAACCTTTCCACCTTGCTACTTTGGCTTCTATTGAATTTAGCGCTAAGTCCCAATTCTGGGAGGGCATATTCTGAGGCCTAAAAAGGATACCTAATATTCTTACTGGGTCAGAAGTTAGCTGGATCCCTGATATGACAATTGGGGGGGGGTCCCTAATAGTGGACCTTTGCATTTTCCTAGGTTTAAACTGGAGTTTGAAACAAGAGACAGGGCTATCCTAGATCTAGTACTGACGAACAGGGAAAGGATCTCAGATCTCCAGGTAGAAGGTCATCTGGGGGCCAGTGACCATCACATGGTATGGTTCAATTTGGCCACTAGAATTAAATCATCCCATTCCAAGGCAAAAATATGGGATTTCAGAGGAGCTGACTTTGATAAGATGGCCAACAGAGTTAAGCTAGCCCTGGCAAAAAGAAATACAGGTGAAGGGGTACAGGCAAAGTGGGCAAGCATTAAGGATGCAATACTTGAAGCAACATCCCATTGTGTTAGAGAGAAAAGGAAGAGCAAACGAAGAAGGAAACCACTTTGGTTCTCAAAAACAGTAGCAGAAAAGGTCAGAGCCAAAAGGCTGACCTTCAGGAAATATAAGGGAATGCAGCAGGATGAAGATAGGGAGGCATACCAAACTTCTCTAAGGGAAGCAGGGAAGGCAGTAAGGCAGGCAAAGGCCCAAACCGAGGAAACACTAGCACAAACAGTAAAAGAAGGTGACAAGACTTTCTATAGATACATTAGTGAAAGGAGACAGTCCAGAGGGGGTACTGCTAAGATCAAAGGGGTTAAGGGAGCATGTGAGAGGAGGACCATGTAAAAGCATCTCTCCTAAATAGATACTTCTGCTTAGTATTTACTGAAAAGAAGGTAAGGCTAGGCCCATAGCTCAGCACCATGGACACAGGGGGAGGGAGGTGTGCAGGTGTGCACTAGTCCCATCACAAAAGAAAGGGTCCTATAAGAGCTCGATAAACTCAGGGTCGACAAGGCAATGGGACCTGATGGCATACATCCCAGGGTACTAAAGGAGCTAAGGGTGGAACTAACAGAGCCATTATCAGAACTGTTTAGTGAGTCTCTGAGTACAGGAGAGGTCTCAGAAGACTGGAGAAGGGCTCATGTGATCCCACTCCACAAGAGTGGTAGCAGGGAGGAGGCAGGGAACTACAGACCAATTTAGTCTTACCTCAGTAGTGGGCAAGATTATCGAGGCACTCCTTAAGGAAAGGATAGTGCAACACCTGGAATCCATAGGAGCACAGGATCCAAGACAGCATGGGTTTACAAAAGGAAGGTCCTATCAAACTAATCTCATAGATTTCTTTGACTGGGTAACCAGAGTGGTGGACCAAGGGGGAGCAGTTGATGTCACCTACCTTGACTTCAGCAAAGCTTTCGATACTGTTCCACATAGAAGATTGATTAATAAGCTGGATAGGCTTGGGGTGGGTCAGAATTTGGCCAGCTGCATGGCAAACTGGTTGACAGGCAGAAAACAGAGAGTGGTGGTAAATGGTATATAGTCAGAAGAGATGCAAGTCACAAGTGGGGTACCTCAGGGATCAGTCCTGGGGCCAGTCCTCTTCAATATCTTCATTAGTGACATTGCAGATGAACTGGAGGTTAAGGTTTGTCTGTTTGCAGATGACACCAAGATCAACAACAGAGTAGATGATCCTGATGGGGTGGGCAGAGTGAGAAGAGTTCTGCATAAACTAGCAAAATGGTCGGAAGAGTGGCAACTGGGGTTGAACGCAAAGAAGTGCAAGATCATGCACATAGGGAAGAGAAACCCTGAAGCCACCTATAGGCTGGGAGGAGAGTTGCTGGCAGTCACAAGGGAAGAAAGAGACTTGGGCATCATCATCACCGATGACCTGAAATCATCCAAGCAGACCACTAAAGCAGTAGGTAAGGCTAGGGGGATCTTGGGGTGTATTAGTAGGGGTATCACAAGTCGAAAGAGGGAGGTAATAATCCCTCTTTACAAGACACTGGTTATGCCCCATCTGGAGTACTGCATGCAGTACTGGAGGCCACACCTTCACAAAGATATTAACCAAATTGAGGCAGTCCAGAGAAGGACAACCAAAATGGTGCAGGAACTGCATCAGAAAACATAGGAGGACAGATTAACAGAGCTCAATATGTATACCCTAGAGCA
Source organism: Neoceratodus forsteri (assembly GCA_016271365.2). Taxonomy (NCBI): domain Eukaryota; kingdom Metazoa; phylum Chordata; order Ceratodontiformes; family Ceratodontidae; genus Neoceratodus; species Neoceratodus forsteri. The sequence continues at coordinate 54,144,722 of CM028133.1, read as the reverse complement.
AAGGAGGAAGAGAGGTGATATGATCGAAACATCCAAACACCTTAAGGGCATTAACAAGGTGAAAGAGTCTAACATGTTTCAACATAAGAAAAATAGCAGGGAAAGAGGACACAGCATGAGATTAGAGCGAGGCCAATTAAGGGGTAATGTGAGGAAGTTCTTTTTCACAGAAAGGGTGGTGGATGCATGGAACGGCCTACCTCAGGAAGTGGTGGATATGAATACAGTGCAGGGCTTCAAACAGGCATAGGACAGGCATAAGGGAACAATACAGATGAGTATGAATAGATAGGCCATTGACAGAGTAAAGGCCGATGGCACATTCATAAGGTAGAAAAAGAAATGGGCAGACTGGATGGGCCTTGAAGTCCTTATTTGCCATCAACTTCTATGTTTCTATGTTATGTTTCTAGAATATAAGTTTAATTCTTGAAAGAAGATGGGTAACTGCTCGAGGTTCTCAAAAAACAGGCAAATGTCATCTGCATAGGCCTGGGCTTTTCAGGGGGAGGGGGGACCATTCGGTCTGCAAATGCCTTTTCATGGGGAGTTATAAATAAGTCTTCTCATTAGAGGATCTAGGGGAAAATATATAATAAAGGACTCAATGGGCACCCTTGACGTACACCTGTCTTTTTATAATGGGAGACGCGGAAGAGTAGAGAAGTTTTATCCAGAGTATAAATTTAGGGGGGGATGCCATAGTATTCTAGTGTAGCAAATAGAAAGGGGTGATAAACCCTATCAGATGCTTTACGCTAGTTTAGTGTTATTATGCTACCCTTTTGATTATTAGTTGACAAGGAGTCAATCATATCTCTAATATTCATTAGTGGGTGTTGAATTTTTCTATTGGGGAGTCCACAGAATTGTGAAGGATGGATTAAGAATTGAGCCACCATCTGTAATCTTCTATTTAGTACTTGAAATAAAATTTTGAAATCCGAGTTAAGGATTGTTATTGGCCACCAATTTTGAATTTTGGCTTCTCGCCAGATTTAAATATGAAAACTATTAGCCCGGTTGTGAAATCAGATGGAACATTTTTGGGAGTTAAAAAGTATGAAAATACTACACTTAGGCATACTGCTAATTCTTTAGGGAAGGTTTTATAGAATTCATATGGAAGGCCATCCGAGCTAGGGGAAGTGCCTAATTTTAAGTGAGTAATAACGTCTTCCATTTCCTTTGACGTAATTGGGTTGGCTAAATTATCTATCCCTTAAGGGGGGTCAGGGTGATTAAGGCTCATTAGACATGATTTTATAACTGATTCCTGGAGTGGGATCACTCATTTCATATGACTCTAGAAATTCTGAGATGACTTTAGCTATATCCAAGCTAGATTCTGTGGGGTTCCCTGTGCTGTCATTTAAGTTTTCTAAGCTTGTAGCATATTTTCTTGTCTCATATGCTTCATAAGGGTCTCCTATGGGAGCTTTTGTGTCCCATACTGGATTATGGCTCTAAAAGTTTTAGCTCAGTTGTAATGGAATTCATTCATTTGGAATTTTAGGTGTTCTATTTGGGAGGCTTAATCCTTCCTGCACTGTGAAGCTAGTGTCATTAGGCACCGAAGTTGGTTCCTCAGCTAAAGGTATTTAAAAAAATTGGAGTTCTCCCTTTTTTCCCAACTGAGTGGAGCCAGCGAGCTGTGTCATGCTTTGTGTCTGCCCACCATTCTCTGGTGTTGATGTAGAGATTGCAGACTAAAGTTCTTGCCCACAGAAGGTTTGAGATACCCTTTCTAACTTTGGGGTCTGATAGAAGAGAGGTGTTCAGCGTCCATCGGTCCTGTTTCTTCCCCGGGGGGGTTGTACTGGAGGATTAATTTTAACAGAAGGTGGTCTAAGAGCATTTGAGTCACAGTAATTATTTTTCCCCACTGTTTTATAGTTTTGGGAAGTTCACAGTTAAAGCCCCCCCCCCAAGAAATATACTTCAGGAGGTCACAAGAAAGGGTTGGAGGGATGAAAAAAGGGTAACTCTTTCAGCCTTTGATTGGGGCCCGTAAAGGCTAATGAATCTACATGGGGAGTGGTGCCAAATACCGTCCAGAATTAATAACCTACCTTGAACTAAGTCAACTAGTTTTGTAAGTGTAAAAGAGAAGGAGTTAAAGAGAATACCCACCCCATCTGCCCTATCTGTCCCAAAGGAAGGTCCTCAGCACCACTCGGCTTGATATAAGTAAGCATGGTCAATTGATGACATCCATGTTTCTTGTAATGAAGAAACCTCAAATCGAGATTCATGTAAATACTGAAAAAACATACTTCTTTTCTTATTGTTTACTAAACTACAAATGTTTGCACTAACTAGACATTGTTCCCCCACAGAGTTGAGTTTCTACCAAGTTAGGGACCTTTTTTCTTCTTCTTCCCTTTGTACCCAACCATGCTGTTGTTTGTTACTACGGGATCTTGGTTTTGTGAACTTATGTCAGAATCTCCTACCTCCATTTCAGATTCCCCCAGTTGGTAGCAGCCAAGATAGAGAAGAGATTGTCTGATTCAATCTCAGGAGGCTCTGGGGGAAGGGGGCTTTTGTGTTCCTCGAGGACCTTCTTCTAGGCACTGGGGAGGCAGGGGATAAAGGGTGGGGGTTGAAGGGCACAGGAGATTAAACTACTTCTTCCGGTGGATCCTGGTAACACACCGGGAGGGGGAAAATGCCAGGGAGGACTGTAATATGCTGTCTTGGTCTGTTCCCTTTTGCAGATCCCCTGCAGGCCCACCTAGGGAAGGGGGAATCGGGATTTACTCCTTTGGAGCTGGGTGTCTTGCAGCTTCTTGAGCTTCCTGGATTAGAATATCAGGGCTTATGGGAGAAGATTTGTTCTTAGCCACCCATGGGCATTCAGCAAATATATGCCCCGTCTCCTTGCACAAATCGCATTTGGTATGTTCGGCACACTGGAAGCTAATGTGACCTACCTCCCCACAGTTGGTATATCGGGGCTTGTCACAGACACTTGACAAGTGGATATGAGACCCACACTTGTAACAAGCCCGAGGCTGCCCCGCATAAAAACAAACCCTTCGGTCAATACCCAGCATAAAGGAGTTTGGGATGTGAGGGATGCCCTCATCAGACAGTCTTAGTTTCACTTTAAATTTCCAGCTTCCTCTCCAGAACATTTCTAAATCCAGTACTGGCTCAAGAGCACTTAGGACATCACTTTTCAGGTTTAGCCGATATACAATGTCATCAATATGTACACAGTCATGCCTAAACATTATAGTCATAAATTTAATCAAGGGTTTTGTCAACGGTATCACCAGGAAGGGGACCAGAGAGGAGAAAATTTCACCTGGTTATGCCATTGCTGAAATAGTTCCAGAGCATTTGAACTCCTAAAACTGACATCATAGCAACCTTCAACAGCAATGTATATGAAGGCAAAGACCTCCTTGGGGGGAAAAGCGGAGGGAGTCTTTAAGTAAATTTTTCCCCACAAAGTATCTATCCGGTCTTGTTTCCATGCCACCTTTATATCTTATGCAGACCGCATTCCTTCTGGGGGCAGCTTCTTGTTTAGATTTTTGGAAAAGTTCTGACAGTAGTGGCCTTTGAGGAGGATTAGGTATGTTGTCCTGCTGCTGAGCTTCAGGATCTAATGCTTGGGGTGGGGTTGGGGGGTAAGGCCCCGGATTGTCCTTTTGATGAAGGGAAGTTAAGGCATCCCTAATCTCACTAGGGGCAGAAAGATTTTCCCCAAGGACCACCGTATTAAGTTGTTTTGAGGTTGTCTCCTAGGAGCAGTCTAGCTGAGTCATTGCAGGTACCCAAGGAGCTTCTGTTGGGTGCCATTCTGGGGATGTTTGGGAAAAGATAGTAGCTGGTGACCAGTTAGAATCAGGGAGCCACCTGCCATCAGGCATTTGTTTCTATCCTGATTCAGAAAGTGCCTTTTCTGAAGACCACTGTGCAAGGGAGTCCTGAGATGAGGGATTCAAGAAAAAGGCCATTTGTTTTGTACTGGGGACCATGGGTTCTGTGTTTTTAGGAGTTGGGGTCCCAGTGGATTACTTTAAAGCATTGTCCTTTGTAATGGGTAATTCGATTTGAATGTTCCGTTTAGATGTAACAAAGGCAGCTCTTTTATTTCTGTTGTCCCCTTTATTTGTAGGTTTATTTCTTGCTGAGAATGAAAAGACAGTTGCACCATCGTGGTTATTATTTTCCTTTTGAAAATTAATGTTCTCAGGAGACATTATCTGGTTTTTATAATCACTTGAATCTGCTGAGATACCCACTTTAATTTCAGATATAATGTTTTTGATAATTGCATTCTCTTTCAGGCTGTCCAAAATCGGGTTAGAACCCTCAGGCTGATTATGATCTGTGTCCATAGTTTCACTATTCTCTTTTAAGTTCCCCATAACTTTCCCCTCTGGCAATAGGCACATGTTTAGATTTGCACTATTACTGCAAGCCATTTTATTATAAGGAGAAGAAGTTGTTACCAGGGGGAGCAGGAGTTCGTCAGACGCTGGGGCGGTGGCTCCCTTTGATGAAAGTGCATCATCACTGTTGTTAAGGATTCTGACAGCAGGGCCGGTTTCTCTGACAGCCGGTTTCAGTTTGTCCAATTCTGCAGTTAGTTGTTGTCTGCAGTACTGGTGCCGCCAATCCTCGGCTTCAATTTCCTTAAGTTTCTGTCTGTGTAGGTCTGGAATTTCTTTTGAATGATACTCCTTAATTTCTGGAATGGTATTCGGGGGTTCGGGTGATAAAATAAATGCAGAGCTGGTGCTGTTTTCTGATAGGTCTTCCGTGGAAACAAAGAGCTAATTTCCTACGTCCTCATCCAAGCTCTCCAGATTTGTTCCAGTGATCTTGGTGGCCTCTTGGGTTAGAGCATCAGTGGAGGAGGCCCGTTCCTCTGCCCCTTAGACATCTATCTCCTGTGAAGGTTCTATCAAAGTGGCCATTCTGGCAGAATGGCCTGAGGTCCCCTTACTAGCAAGAGTAGGGGAGTTTTTATTCAATAACCACAACAAACATAATCAAAAATAAAGAAAACATTAAAACAATATAATACAGTTTCCATTACAACTCAAAACACGTACAAAAAATCATTATCTCAGAGCTATCCCTACACAATTCCTCCAGAACCCTTACCCCTACCTTCCTTGAAACTCATTCCTCTGTATCTCCCTTCTATGCATACTTCTTGAAAAAGGAAAAACCCTTCCACCACATTGTAACTTATTGTTTCGGATGTTTTTTACTATCTGTTGCATATATTCCCTTCATTTCTTTCTCACAAAGTTTACTGAACCCTTCATACGACATTTCTCATTGCTGCAGTAATAGTCGACAGCAACTCTACCATAGTGCTTTATACAGGCAGAAAATACACTTAGTGTGCTACTATGATAATGCCTAAGTAACTGTGGAAAATTCCCTAGCACCAAATTTTTACATCCTAAGGTTATTAACCAGTTAGGCTCCCATCTGCCTGCCAGAAAGGCCCATAATCCTTTCACATAATCACATTGCAATAGAAAATGTTCTTGAGTTTCCACCAAAGCCCCGCAGCTCGGGTACAGACAATTTCTCTCCTCTACTGCCTTATGCTTATGGTTTCCCCACACATCAACCCACCCATGAGCCATTAACCACTGTATTTCCCACATTTTCCGTGGAGTCCTTTTATTACCCGGCATTTTGTACACAAACTTATTTTCACTAAGAGTGCTCCCCTTGAATTCTGGCTCCCTAGGCCTCACCTTTCCCAATATTTTTTGTACAAACTTTTTCTGGTATTATAAGTCATCAGAGTTTTTGTAACCTGCCATTTCTGTAGTTTCAAAAATGTCCCCTTACAATAATCTGGCAAGCCCACTGTTTTAAACCTTTTAGGTATTTCTTCTATCCAGGATTCTAAAAAAGTGCTATATTTTTCCACCCCCATTTCACTGCTAGTGTCCAATCTGGTTGCAATAAATTATTTATGTTTTTATACCAAAAAAAAAAAGAGTATAAAAAAAAAGTACTGGATTGACCATACCTAACCCCCCTTTATTAATCTCCAGATAGGTTATCTCTCTTTTAATGAGGTTAAGCTGGTTCCCCCATAACAGTTAAAAAAAAGGTCCCAAAAAATTTGTTTCCATGTGACCTGGTAATGGAAAAATAGCTCCAGTATTTAAAAACAGGGCATCAGAAATTGCTTAATGACAAGTATTCGTTTAAGTTTAGTCATTCTCCATCCTTTCTACCTTGCCACTTTCTTCTCACCTTCGATTAAAGCCTTTTCCCAGTTGTATGTACTCATCTCCCTTTTTCCAAAATAAGCACCCAATATCTTTATAGGTTCATCTGAAATCTGAATTCCAAACACCTCTTCTACTCCTTCCTCTGGTTGCCCCAATCAAAGCCCTCTGCTTTTTCCTTTATTCCATACTGCTTCTGAAGTCTGAGCAAACTTTTCCAGTATATCCATGAGGATTCTTATCTCTCCAGTATCTGCTAGGAAGACACACAAATCATCAGCATAAGCAGTTACTTCTACTCCAACCCCCTCCATGTCACGCTTTATTCCTTGAATTAAAATTGCTCTGATTGATGAGCCTGGTCAAAGGATCTAACGAAAATACATACAGTATAATATTGGGCTCAAGGGGCAGCTCTGTCTAACCCCTTCTTTAATTGAAATTGTCACTCTTCCCCTCACCTAGGGTTAATAACGACTTGTTCATATAACAAATAAATCCATTTTACAAAGGCCTCAGGGAGGCCATAATAAGCCAAAACTTTCAGTAGATATTTATGATTGACCCAGTCAAAGGCCTTATTTTGGTCTAATGCTACTAAACACCCTTTCCCCTTTTCTTTAACTGAAAAATCTACTACATCTCTTATTATTGTTAAGTTATCTTGTATATTCCTTTCCGGTACTGTACATTACTGAACCTCATGTACTAGAAATGGAGCAACCCTTCTCAAATGTTTCTGTAACACTTGAGTTAAAATTTTGAAATCTGCATTTAATTTGTTGATCGGCCTCCAGTTTCCTATATCCTCTCTTTCCCCTGCTTTAAAAAGAAAAATTACAAGACCAATTGTAAAGTCAGGAGGAAAAGTTTCCGTTGAGTATAAATAATTAAATACCCTCACAAGAAATGCTGCCAAAATCTCTGGGAATGTTTTATACAGTTCGTTAGGTAAGCCATCTATTCCAGGCACTACCCCATTTTTATTTTACAACACTTAAAACCTCTAGTTCTGTAAGGCCCTCCTGTAGTTCACTCAACAGTTCTGGTTTCAATCTAGGAATATCTATTTCCCCCAGCAAATTCACTATATCTCTGTCCTGAATGTGTACCCCTTACAATGTTTCTCTTAGGTGCCCTTCTACTATTTCCCTTATACCTTCTGTTGTTTCAGTTACCTCCCCTTCTTTATTTTTTAGTCTAGAAAATCTTGATCTATTTTTTCCCCTCTTTGCATGCTTCACTTGGATCGGAAAAGATTTTTTTCCAAGTGCCTAAACTTAACTCTGAGTATAGGGTTGCTGCTCTATTATATTGCACTTTCTTCATCTGAGTTTTCACATCTTCTATTTATTCTGATAGATCCTCTCTCCCCCAAATATGATTCTTCCAATAGACGATATAATTGTCCCCGAAAACCTAAATATTAAAAAAATCATTCTTTGCTTGAGATTTACCAAAATCTAGCATCCAACAATATCTTGTTTTGTATCAACCCACCAGGCATAAATATTCTCATACATCCCTAAAACTGGTGTTCTAGCAATAAAAGGGAACCGAAACCCAATTTGACTCCCTCTTCCTACAGACTTAATACATTTATCTTCTACCTTTCTATCGGTTGCTGTGTGCCTATTTCTGCACTTATTACCACCTTAATTAATAGGTGGTCCGAGAACTCTAAAGGTACAGTATTCATTTGTACTACATTCAGCCATTTGGAAATAAACACAATCAATTACGGAAAACAAATTCCCCCTTTTTAAACAACACAGGTCCCAAGAGAACAGCTACTGCAATATAAGGAACGGATGACTACCAACAGAATACCCTTAGTAGTCACATACCATCCTAACCTTGAACTCCTATGTAAGATTATAAAGGATCTCCATCCAATAATTAGAGGATGAAACCCTTAACTGTATTTTTCAAGAACTACCACTACTATCTTTTAAACAACCACCTAATTTAGCCAACCAGAGTATTAGGAGTCAACTTGCACCAGAACAGAATACCATGACATCATATGGTACATGACCCTGTCATCAACGCACATGTAAGACATGTAACCTCATTTCCACTTCAGACTGTGTGGTTACATCACAAAACCGACTATTCAGGATACAGGGGAATTATACATGTACATCAAGTAATGTGGTCTATTTTATCCAATGCAAGAAATGTCCTCGCACAGGTTATGTGGGGGAGACAAGCCAACAACTCCACACTAGAATGAATTCACAAGACATTCTATTAATCACAAGATGATTGAGAAACCAGTAGCCCAGCACTTCTCCCATGATGACCACTCAATCTCAGATATGTCTGTGATGGTCTTAAAAGAACATTTCAACAGTACACAACAGAGTCAGGATTCTGAAATTAGACTTATTTTACTTCTCAATATGGTGGCGGATGGATTGAACATTGATGTTGGGTACATGACACATTATTCCACTTAAACTTACACAGACCTTTACTTTAAAAGATGGACATAAACACTTTAGTTCTTCAGCGGGCCTTTGATTTTGCAAGTTTATGGTTATCTACATTGTTGACTTCTCACCTTAACACTGTGGTAAGTGCGCTTGAGTGTGTGTATATACTGATGTATGTATGTGAGTGTGTTTTGTGTGTGTTTTTGTGTGTTGTGGATATGGTGTGTGTGTGTGTTTTGTTTGTTGTGCATGGTGTGGTGTGTGTGGAATGTGTTTTGTTATATTTGTTATGTGTTGTGGTTGTGTGGAGTGTGCAGGTGTGTGCGCGCGCGCGTGTGTGTGTGGGGTGTGGTGTGGTGTATGTACACACATATGTGTGGGTGGAGCATGGCATGGGGCAATTGTTATGTGGCTAGGACACTTAGTTTTCACATATAGTGTGCATTTATTTCCTTCTATTACTTGTCAGTGGTTGGATTACACACTGTCACATTTTTAACTGCTGATATTAAGATGCACATCTCATTTACTTGGGGGTTCATAAAAGGTGTAATTCCTTTGGGTTTTCATTTAGATTGCTTAGACTGGTTCTGTGCATTTTTGTTATACACAGACTCTGTGTTGAAATCTGCACTTATCAGGCTCATGGTCTCGTTTTCTTGGGGGTCCTTGACAAGTATTTTTTATTTGGCACTTACACTTACAAGTGATACTTTCATGCATCATGTTTATATGTGTAGGTTAATTTGAGGCTTGTTTTCAACTTGCAGTTATACCTAATTTCAAGATTGTCTCTCTCTCATTATCTGTCCTTTAATATACCAGGACAATTGGAATGTAAGTTGTAAGCTCATCTTACATGTATTAGAGAGAATGCCATTCCAAGGTTTTTGTTTTTTTTATCACTAGAATGCTTTCTTGGCATACTGAGACATTTTAAAATTTATGTGACAAGAACTCTCTGGCTGTAGAGAATTCTTGATAACCTTTGCCCTTCTGAGGCTCCTCAGTTAAAGGCATACTGGTGTTAATTAGCTTCTCTGATGTAATCTTCTATTATGTTTTAAATGTATATGTTAAACCAATGAGAATTATTTCTGCTTTTTCTATATAATCTGGTGTTAATAGTATGGGATATTTGAAAAAACTGCCACAAAGCTTCTGAAGAAGGACCTGGTTGGTTCGAAAGCTAGAGCACTTTGTTCTTTTCTGTAACATCCATGTTGGTCCAATAAAAGGTATTACATCATTTGTTTCTGGATCCCTTTTTAAACATAAATTTAACAGGTGAGCTAGCTTAAGTACTACAATCACACAGTTCTGCTGTATCTACACATTTCCTTAATGCATGGCAATCACAATAAACCTTTTTCCCTAGGTTTTTCCTTTCTTGTATATCCAGAGTACAGCTGAAATCCCCCCCAATATATACATTCCTAGCTGTTGCTAGATATGGCTGTATAGCTTCTCACAGCTGTACCCTTTCTGCTTTTACTTGAGAACCGTACACCACCACAAATGTACTTACTTGGTTGTATCACCATCCGTCCACCATTAAGGCTCTCCTCGAAGTATATCCACCAACTTCTGAAGCTTTAATTCCTTCCCTGAAAATAAAATACCCACCGCATCATCGTTATCAGGTCTGAGTGACCAGTAAGATGGTCCCCACACCCAATCTCTTCTTGCCTGTGTCACAGAATTTATTGAATTTAATCTTGTCTCTTGGAGAAAAATGACTTCACGTGCTAATTCTTTTAAAACTACCCATACCACCTCCCATTTTTCTCCATTAAAGATATTACAGATGTTTGCAGATGCCAAAGAAGATAACACCATTAACAACCAAGTTTTTGGGACATTAAACATCATTTCAAGAAAATCAATTCACTTAACAAGTCTGGGAAATATCAAGAAAGCTTCCTCCATCTCATTTTCTTCTTTTTACATCTTGCTCCTTTTTGTTCTTCTCTTTTATCATCTGAGCCTTGTTGTAAGGACTGCCCAGAAGATGCATCTGAGTCTCCCTCTCTTATGCTCCCCTCCTCACCTTTCTGAGATCCCAGAATCTTGAAGGGGTTGTCCAGAGGGAAGGTCAGAAGACAAGTTTTTCTGACTACGTAAGCTTTTACTTCTTTCCAAGCCTGAGCTGCCGTCTATGGTCACCAAAGGTGGAGGGGGTGGGGTGGGGGTGGCGTAGTACTTCCTCCAATTTAGTCTTGTTCTAAATCAGGATATGCTGCCCCTTATATTGCTTCACCCATATTTCTAGCTGTTCCATTGCTTCCTTCTACTTCAACTATTATCCCAGCCAAAGGGTTCCTCACACTGAGATCTTTGACCTTTCCCCATCTCTATTACCCTGAGATATTATACTTTCCTCCACCACCCTAGGGACTTGCTGACTTATCCTAAGCTGTGAGGTGTCATCTTCCTCCAAGTGACTAGAAACTCCACCTGTTCCCTCACTGTCCAAAGACTTTGCTCCTGTTACCTGTTCAGTGGTCTGGGTCCTGGGAGAACTCCATCCATCCAATTTCAGGCTTCCAACTCCCGTCCGCTTCTTGCACCCATCCTGCTCCTTCGAGCACTGGGCTGGGCGACCACGCCTCTGTGGGGCATTCTTCCTCCATTAACCCAAACACCCTCACCATGGAGAGGCGCACCAAAGTTCCAGGTGCTTCCAAAATGGACTCCATCCTTTTTCCTGTTCTTTCCAGGATAGCTGGTCTCCTGGGCTCCTCCTTGCTGTTTCCATGTTCCTTAGTCTGCAGTTTTTGTGGGTCCTTCCATCTCTCTTCCAGTCTCTGGTCATCCTCCTCCTCAAAGATTTTCTGCACTTGGGACCTTTTTTCTTCTAACATCTGCTCCAGTCGAGCAGATGTCAACCCAATATCCTGCAAGGAGGTCACACAAGATTCGTTCTTGATCTCCATCTCTGCTGCCAGCACACTTCCCTCATCCTCCGAGAGCTCGCTGGCCGATTCCTCCATCATGAAAGCAGACTGAAAAAGCTCCTCTTCCTCTGAGTTTTTTTCAACTAAAACTCCAGTATCCTCCTCCTGCCACAAGCTCACAGCCTCCTCTGCTCCTGCCATTCTCCTGAATGACCGTCTCTACCCGGACGCTACGCCCCCTCTCAGTACAAGTAGGGGAATTTCCCTGGTGTCCTGGCCAAATTTCCCCCATTCACTAAAATACCACCTACAACTTAAAAATCTGGTTCAATTTCAGTTGGCATACATCTTATCCCCCCTCCCCCCGGGACGAGGCTGAAAATAGGCAAAAAATTGTCTAGTCCTCCTTCCCGGTCAACAAAAACTAAAATAAAAAAATATATGTATCTATAAAGTGCATGAAATAGAGTACAATGAGATACAGATAATTCATCACAATTGATTGCTCTCTGGGGCGGCTCTGTGGTTTGCTAAACTCAGACACCACCTTGGGGAGAAACTTGGGATTCAAGTGCAAAGACACCCAGTCTTTGTGAAAAATCAAATAAGGCTTCTCACACCAGAGAGCATGAAGCTCAGAAATCCTTTGGGCAGAAGTAATAGCAACCAAAAATAATGCTTTCCAAGAGAGAAAGCGTAGCTCGCAAGTCATAGCTGACTCATATGGCGACAGGGTCAACTTCTCCAAAACAAAATTTAAATCCCAAACTGGGGCAGGGAAATGAGTTGGAGGTTTCAGATGCAGGATATCCCCGAGAAAGGTATGGGACACATCCAGTTGAGCTACGGTGCGACTGCCCACAGGCTCATGAAAGGTAAAGATAGCCAAATGGTACACCCTGAGGAAGAAGTACTGGAGACCCAAGTCCCACAGAGATATCATGTAGTCCAGAATCTGGCTCACCAGACAGGTGAAAGGGTCCAGATGATGTTTGGCAGCCTGGATAGCAAACCACTTCTATTTCATGGCATATGTAGTGCTAGTGGAGAGCTTCTGAGCTGCCATGAAGACACCTGCCACTCTTTGAGACACCCCAAACAGGGCGATGGCTATGCCTTCAGGAGCCAGGCATGCAGATGAAGGGATTTGAGGCTGGGATGGACCTGGGTCCCCAGTGCCTGTGTCAACAGATCCCTGCAGAGGGGCAGAGGGATTGGAGGGTCCTCCGCTAACTGTTGCAGTAATGGAAACCAAATCTGTCATGGCCAGAATGGTGTGATCAGGATTGCGCTGGCCCCCTCCATCTGCAGCTTGATTAGCGCCCTCTGAATCAGAGGAAATGGAGGGAAGGTGTAAAGGAACTGCTTGCTCCAGGAGAGGGACAACATGTTTTGTTAGAAAACTCCAGGCCCTGGATCTAGCGAGCAGAAACTGGGCAGTTTTGCACTCAGTGGGGACACAAAAGGGTCCAACTCTGGACAACCCCATCTGGTGAACAGATCTTCTATGACAAATGAGAGAAGTTCCCACTCATGCATGCTGGAATGTGTCCTGCTGAGGCTATCAGCCAGGGTGTTTAACACACCTGGGATGTAGAATGCAGAGAGGACCAGACTGTGGTCTAGTGTCTTGTACCATACTCTCATGGCCTCCCTTCACAGGGGGTACAAATGCGTCCCCCTTGCTTGTTGATATAATAGACAACACTGAGATTGTTTGACTGATTAACAGCTGTCCTAGGAGGAGATGGCTCTGAAAGACCTGCATGGCATGCAGGACTGCCCACATCTCTAGAACACTGATATGCAGGGAGGTTTTGATCTGGGACCAAGATCCCTGAGTCTGAAAGAGACCCAGGTGCACCCCCAGCCCGAACCAGAGGCACCTGTGGTGACGATCTGTTGGGGGGAGGAAATCTGGACTGGGATCTCTGTGAGAGATTCTGTGGGTCCGTCCACCACTGGAGCACCTTGCAGACTGGGGAGGAGACCAGCACTAATTAATCTAATTCATCCGTGTGTTGGTTCCACTGCACTCAGAGTGTCCACTGGAGGACTTGCATGTGAAAACTGGCCAAGAGAACCATGGGAATGGCCACAGCCATAAGACCCAATAGCCTCAGGTACACCTTCACAGTAATATAATGGCTTGGGGTGACCTCCTAAGCATTGTCAATAAGGCACTCCACCCTGTTTAGAGGCTGAAAGGCTTTGCCCTGTGCCGAGTTCAGGACCGTTCCTATATACTGCAGCCTCTGGGATGGGACAAGAATGGACTTGGGCAGGTTGACAGTGATTCCCAGGGAGAGAAACAGCTGAAGGGTTCTCTGCAGGGTCCAGAGGAGCTGTTCCCTGGATGGGGCCTTTAGAAGCCAGTCATCCAGACAGGGGAAAACAAAGGAGAAACTCACGCTGCTGCTGAGCACAGGTGGAGTGCAAGCAAAGGTAGCAGACCAAATTGGGAAACCAGAGTTCAAAGTGCTAGCCGGAATTCTGAAAAAAAGTGTCTCTTATTCCACAAAATGGTAAAGTAAGTACAGCTGTCCAGGTCAGGCAAAATTCAAACCAGATGTCTCGGCGCTTCGACCATTAGGTCTTCCTTAGGAGATGGGCTCTGGTAGTTACTGACATGCTTTTAAACCCTAGCACCATTCGTGACATCACAACACCACCTTATATGAATTGAGTCACCTTACAAATTTAATGCATAGTATTAGCAAAGGTACTATGACTAGGTGACATATTCTGGTGTTATAAATGGCAAAAAAAACAGTGACTGGCTGAGGTAAAATGGCAAATTAGAAAAAGCAACTAAATAATATGATCTACATATGACATATCTTATTTCTATGCATAACTACATAATAGTGTGTGTGTGTGTGTGTGTGTGTGTGTGTGTGTGTGTGTATGTATATATATCTGTAACCCACTCCCCCCCGCTTCTTTACACAGCTACCCCAGTACCCTTGACTGGCACAAACTACTTTGGAAATGGTACCATCCCTAGCTTTGGGAATGTATACCAGGCTCATTACTTCTAGAGGTCAAACAAAGGAGTAGGGGTGTACAAGAGCAAAACTATTGACCAATAACCCCGGTCCTGAGGAGAGAAAGTTTTTGCTAGGGCTATGCTAGACCTATACTTCTGGAGGGGTACCCAGTAACTTCACACAGGAAGCAGTAACATGAATGTCCAAACCAGAGTTGGGGTTCTAGAGTGTGACTTTATTCCAAAAGATGTTCTCTCAAGCAAGGGTGGACCCCCAAGGTTTACATATCGTGCCACAAGGAACTGGCAGAACAACAAAATGACTGTATCTGAAAGAAACTACATATTCCCATATTGCATAGGACATTGAATTCTCTTCAGTGGCACTGGCCACAATATGAACCTTTCTTCTAGTGGCACCGGCCACAACTGAGCACATACTTCCCATGTGGCATAGGAGTTCTCTTCAGTGGCACTGGCCACAATATCAACCTTTCTTCAAGTGGCAACTGGCCACAATGGAGCACACAGGGGCTCACAACTAGAACAACCCACTCCAGGGGGTAAACTTCTCTTCAAACATTGGCCACCATGTCCAAAATAACCAGGTGCCCTTATAGAACCTGCAGTGCTGAACTGGTTAGTCCAGATGGGAAGCTGCCTGCCCTTTGCTTCCAAATTCATACCCAGTCATTCTTTCAGAGTTGCACCTTAAAACTTCATAAACACACTTAGATAAATGCATCTCTGAATGAACTTTCACATCCAGCATTTAAGAAAACACTATTCTGGGAGTGTAAGAAATTAAACTCCTGAACAATGTGAACAGTCTGCCTCTGGACCCCACAATTGCCAGCCAATTTTACACTGAGAAAAGTCTCAACTTTAGAACAGAACTGGTGTACCTTTCCCTTTTAACCAGAGAAACACCAAAGTACAGGTACTTTCTTCAGGAAGCACAAAGTCAGATCTACTAACAGTTAGGACAGTACAGACAGCTTCAAATTGTCCTGGATCAAATAGGGGATTGCCCCTAGGATCCATTCTTTAGCAGTCCTTCATCCCTCTGGGGATGAAAATCAGGAGATCCTGTTGTAGATAACGGTTTCCATCACTTCTCTTTGCAGGCTGGAGACTTTCAGGACTAGGGTGAGAAAATAGGCTCCCTTCTCAGAGCCCACACTGCAGCTCTCACTCCTCACACTTCAACTGCTGACAACACATTCTGACTACTCACTGATCCAAGATTCTAAAACTCCCCACTCACAGCCAGCTGCTGTGGCTCATGCTGATGCAAGAGTTTTAAATGACCTCATCTCTCTCATCTCAGCTGAGACCAAGTAAACAAGAGAGGGAGTAGGCAAAACGACCATTTAACTAGTTATTCACAAGCTGCCTTCCCTACCTAGCACTGACACTGATGTGACTCTAGTAACCCCAGGGAACTGGATGGTTATATATGTTCAAAAAGCAAATAAAGCAGAGACCAGTTACTGATAGGAGTAAATAAGCACAACTTGGAATAGGTGTGTGAAATTTAAGTCTATGCTCACTATGAAGAGGCACAGCAGGTGGAAAATAAAGAAATGGAGAAGACAAGGGATGGAGAGAAAAAGAATGGAACGGGATAAAAAGGAAAAAAATGGGAGACTGTAGGTAGATACAGATACAGATACAAGGTAGGAGGGTGAGGCAGCAAATTCGTGTGTTTCATCACTGTGCCACATGGAATACAGAAAATTGACCTGTGCTCTCCAATTGTCGGTGTGTTGAGATGGAAGACTATGTTTGCTTGCAGAAAGCACCTACCTTCACCTGAGCATTATTTTTTTCTAGGTTTGCTTGAAAGGACAGAGCAAGGAGCAACATCAACAGAGCAAGGAGAAACATTAAGGTTTATTTTGGCTAATCAAAGTTACTGTGTCATTACTATTTTGTTTTGTGCTTACAGGTTTTGTTACTGTTTTGTGCTTGCAGGTTTTATAGTTTACTGCTTTATATTTCTCTGATTTAAATTGTTTTTGGCAGGGTGTATTTTCTGTTAAATTGTTGTGCAGGGTGTCTTGCTGAAAGGAAGGAAAGCATGCACCGGGGTGGTGGGTCACAGCTGTAGCTGATTGCTTTTGAAGGGCATGGGCTTGGTCCCACCCACCCCAAGTGCATAATTTCCTTTATACCAGGGGTTCTAATATCACTACCCCAAAAGGGCAAAGGATATACACCTGTTATAATGTTAAACAGACCAGCACGTTGCGTTGGGTGTAAAGGCATGCACACGCTTGCACACACTAACATCTTCTGCATCGGGTCCCAACTAACTTAGTAGCCGGTCAGAGCAGAGCTTTCAGCCTCTGTCACGACTACTGGACTTGGACTCGGCTGTTACATCTAGGGATCAGTGACTGCACTCTCACCGCACTGGATGCCTGTGATTGTGACACGCAACCAAGAGCCCTATTATAAGCGGCTCCATCAAGCGCTACACGGGTGAGGTCTAGAGCCCTAGTACAAGTGGCTCCACCACTATGGCATTAAAGCTGAGCGGCTAGAACACCACTCCAGGAGACCTAAAGGAGCACCTACTGAAGGGTAAGGATGCCCACAGAAGTCAGCTGCAGTTCAGCAGGTACGATTCTCTGGGCAAGCCATGTCCTCAGCTCCAGTTGAACTCCATTTGTGTCTTTTGTCCTGCTTATGCTGCTAGGTACAGCCCCACTTTGAGCACAACTATCTAGACAAAAAGAGGGAAAGAGCATCCCCAAGATTCATCCTCCCCACAGGTTCCCCTAGTACATTTCTGCTGCAACTCATTTGTTATACTTTTTTACTTTTACTAAGTCTGCAGCACCTTACTTAACTGATTTCTTTCCTACAGGAAAAGACCTTGCAGGCTCCTACTCGCACACAGTTCTGTTGATATCTAACTTTACTTAGCTTTCCTTACAGGGCAGCACCTGTTCATTTTTTTTTTGTTCCTGGTCTGTATTTCCCACTCCGACAAAGAGGAGTGATGTCACAGGAGGGCATTTCCTTTGACTAGCAGGCACTTTAAAATTCCCTCACTCACCAGAAACCGATACTCTTTTTCCATCCAGCAGGTTCTCCTAACCTAGGGAACAAGCATCCCAAGACTCACCCTCCCCACAGGTCTAGCAGTAACTTTAGTTCCCTCACACACTGCCGGTGTTTATTTTTCTTTTCTGTCCTTCCAGGTTAAGAAGGCAGGAGGTAGCTTCAGCTGTAGCAAGTGGCTGACTGTTTCCTGAGATACAGGAAAGTAGGATTTACCTTTCTATTCTACTGCCTTCACCCTCCTTCCCTGCCCTTGTAACCCTTTCGGGTCGGGTGCTCTTATATGCTGCTATTGGTCCCCATAGTCCTCGCAACGCCTGCCCATCCTCGTATATCTCCCCCAACTCCAAAAGAGGTCAGACTCGACCCCTCAGGTTGCTGTTAGGTGCCCTCAAGAAACTTCTTTTATTGTTGTTATGCTCGGGTAATGTTGAACTAAATTCAGGCCCTCCTTCTCTTATTTCTGTGCCCTCTGATCTAGCACTGTTAAAGGGCATGAGCTTTCTACACATAAATGCTTGCGGTCTGTTAAAAAACTTGACATTATACAATCATGGATTTGCCATACAAAACCTGACATACTAGTGGTAACTGAAACTTGGGTTAGAAGCTCTACCCTCAATCAGGAGTTAAACCTTCCTTCTTATAATGTATTCAGAGCTGACAGAAAATCCAAGGGGGGGGGTCACGATTTGCATCTGGGATAAATTCACGGCCTCTCTAATCGCCTCAACTACAATACCCAAAGAATTTGAAAGTCTCACAATAAAAGTCCTATTATCTCCAGCTGTGTCACTATGCATTGTGGGCTGTTACAGACCTCCCTCAGGGGGCTTGACATGACGGGTCATCTACGCAACTCCCTGGATTCACTGTCATTAGAGGTGATCATCATGGGTGACTTCAACCTCGACTGGCTCTCTCCTAGTTCTAAACCACTAAAAGACCTCTGTGATGCTTATGGTCTTACTCAGCTTATCTCTGAGGCCACCCACCCAAATCATAAAAATCCTGCAAATAGTGCACTGTTGGACCTAATTCTTGTAAATAAGCCCCACTTTATAACTCACGCTAGTGCTTTTTTTTCAATAACATAAGTAACCACAGTTCCATAGCTTGTGTGAGAGCTATTCCGAAACTAGTCTCCACCTGTAGATATATATTCAAAAGAAGTTGTCATAATTTCGACTGCTATGCCTTCCTCTTGCACCTAAAGAATACCAGATGGCAAGACTTCTACCTAACTAGTACTGTGTCTGAGACTTACAACATGTTCCAAAATATACTCTCAAGTGTCATAGATAAACATGCCCCATTAGTTAAAATTAGAACTAGGAAACTATCATGCCCTTGGTTCACCAACAATCTAAAAGCAGCCCTGCATAACAGGGATGCCCTATGGAAAAGAGCACACAAATCTAAACAGCCAACAGATTGGGCAGCATACAGAATGGCGAGAAACCAATTCACAAAGCTTATAAGGGCTGAGAAAGCCAAATACTTCCAGTCAGAACTGGACTCCTCATCTAACTGTCTTGCTAAGTTCTGGAGAACACTGAAGGGCACAGTCCAGCTAACTCTCTCCCGTCAAAATTTCATCTGGTGGTATTACCACTACTAGCAAACAATCTGATTTTCCTGGACATAAAGTCTCCGCCACTCATTCACATTAATGGGATCTACGTCGGAGGTGCTAGGACCCAGTGGGAGCAAACTTTTCAAGAGGGCCAGCGCCAGAGACGGAGCTGCGAGGAAGCGGCACCACGAGCCCCGGCTAGTGTGGTAAAGACTGTCTCAGCGTCGACCCTCCAACCGCCTCATTTCTTTTTTTCCCCCCCGACGTCGAATGTGCTTCAGTGATGACGTCACTCGCCCACCAGGAGTCAAACTTCAAACTGGCAGCGTAGTTTTCAGTTTATTGTTTTGTAATTCATCTTTGAAACAAGTACCGAGTAGATTTAATTTTATAGATTAATAAAGAAGTCTTCAGCCCTCCATTGATGGAGTCAACCACGAGCAGGTCAGGTGCTGGTAGGGAGACTTTGTATGAAAGCTGTTCAGTCAGCCGGGCTGGGTCCGGTCTGCCATCCTCCCCGGAGGGTGGGTCTGACAATGGATGGTCCAATGCTCAGGGAGATGGGCGGTTCCCCGGAAAGCATAAAAGGAAACGGCCCCATTTGCAGCTCTGTTCGGCCTTGAGTTCTTCTTCGGTGCATAAGTAGAGAAAGAGGAGGCATCACTTGAGGTCGCCTTCTGGTACATCTGCGCGTCGACAGTTGGTCATTGGGGCTAGGCTCTGGTCTCCTCCTCTGTCGGAGTCGCTGGTTTCTGACTCCAGTGCCTGACCTCTTCAACATTGGAGCCCATCCCTGCCTATTGGACAGGCCTCTGATGAGTAGTATCACCAGTGGGCTGCTCTTATGAAGCAATGGGCTCAGAGGTTGGTCCAGCTGCCTGGCCCGGTCACTCCAGGGCCTTCGGGCTGCTTGAGGGAACAATTAAGGTGGTTGGACCTTCCTAGTTGCACAGTGCCTTCTTCAGTGCCATTGACTCTGTGCTCAGGTGTTTTCCCCCCTCTCATGGCTGCAGCGCAGGGGTCCACACCGATCAGTCCAGCTAACTCTCTCCCGCCAAAACCTCATCTGGTGGTATTACCACTACTAGCAAACAGTCTGATCTTCCTGGACATAAAGTCTCCACCACTCATTCACACTAATGGGATCTACACCGGAGGTGCTAGGACCCAGCGGGAGCAAACTTCTCAAGAGGGCTGGCACCAGAGATGGAGCCGTGAGGAAGCGGCACCATGAGCCCCGGCTCATGTGGTAAAGACTGTCTCGGCGTCAACCCTCCAACCGCCTCAGTTCCTTTTTTCCCTGCCATCGAGTGTGCTTCAGAGATGAAGTCGCTCACCCGCCAGGAGTCAAACTTTAAACTAGCAGCATAGTTTTCAGTTTATTGTTTTGTAATTTATCTTCAAAACAAGTACAGAGTAGATTTAATTTTATAGATTAATAAAGAAGTCTTCAGCCCTCCATTGATGGAATCGACCATGAGCGGGTCAGGTGACGGTAGGGAGACTTCGTATGAAAGCTGTTCAGCCAGCCGGGCTGGGTCCGGTCCGCCACCCTCCCGGGAGGGTGGGTCTGACAATGGATGGTCCAATGCTCAGGGAGATGGGCAGTCCCTCCAAAAGCATAAAAGGAAACAGTCCCATTCACGGCACCATTCTGCCCTGAGTTCTTCTTCAGCACAGAAGTCGAGGAAGAGAAGGCATCATTCAAGGTCACCTTCTGGTATGTCTGCGCGTCGATGGTCGGTCATTGGGGCTAGGTTCTGGTCTCCTCCTCTGTCGGAGTCACCAGTTTCTGACTCCGGTGCCCGACCTCTTCAACATCGGAGCCCATCCCCGCCTACTGGACGGGTCTCTGATGAGCAGTTTCACCAGTGGGCTGCTCTTATGGAGCAATGAGCTCGGAGGTTGATCCAGCTGCCTGGCCCGGTCACTCCGGGGCCTTCAAGCCACTCAAAGGAATGGGTAGGGTGGTTGGACCTTCCTAGTTGCGCAGCACATTCTTCGGTGCCATCGACTCCATGCTCAGGCGTTTCCCCCCCCTCACATGGCTGTGATGCAGGGGTCCACACCAATGCCTCCATCTCCTGTTAATTTCCCTTCTTTTCCTTCAAATCATAGTTTTTGGAACCCTAGGACTCTCTTGGAGCTGGCCACGGTGCCGAGGGCTCTGTCAGTGCCTTCCATGGTGCTGAGGACTCTGTTGGTGCCTTCCGTGGTGCTGAGGGCTCTGTCGGTGCCGTCTGCGGTGCCTGGGGCCCTGTCGGTACTGTGGCCCTTCTCGGCACTGTGTGCTAGACTGTTTCTAATGACACTGACTTCCTTGAATTCAGCGCCATGTTCTTTCTCGGCACTGATGCTTGGTGCGGTGCCATACAGCCTCCAGGGCTTCTTGACTCCGATTCTTTCCTCTTCTAATTTTCATTCTGATTTTCACTCTTTTCCTGTCCATGCAGTCCCCCCTGGACTGTCAGGAGATGATTTTGAGCCTGACCCAGATCTTCATCTGGGTGATGATGTTGAAGGAGCAGGGATCAATCCTGCTGCAGAGCCTGTGGTCGAAGACCTTTCCTTTAAGTCTCTGCTGAAAAATTTAAATTCCACTCTTTCTCTCCAGACTACAGAAATCGATCCTGGGAAGCTTTTAAGACTCCAATACCTACATGTTCCGGAGATCCCTATGGAATTAACTCCTCCAGTACAACCATCCTTTGAGACCCTTTCTCAGATGGTATGGAACAATCCTGCTGTTATCCCTTCCATGGCTAAGTCCATAGATAGGAAGTATGCTGCTCCCATTGATCGACCCATTTTGGCCTCACAAGCCTTTGCTGATCCCATTGTAGTCCTAGCAGAGAATGAAAGACCATCCTCCCTCAGGCATCTACAGCCCAGCCTATAAATAACAAATCTCATAAGACAGACACCTTAGACAAGAGAGTCTTTGCTGCCTCCACCCTGGGTATGTGTATTGCCAGTTACTAGCACTGTTTTTCTCAATATGAGTATATATCCACTGGCATTCGTTCAAGCAAATGGTAGAAGCTCTGCCTGAGTTGGAAACTAATTCAGAGCTACTTCACACCATAACCAGGGGTATCAAGTCCAGCAACCAACAGGTTAAAGTTGCAATGGATGCTTTCGATACTGCTTCTTGAGCGGCGGTGTCGGGCATTTTTTACCCATCGCCAATCTTGGCTATGTACTTCGGGCTTCATGAATGATATCCAGCAGCAGATCATGGCCTTACCCTTCGACGGGATGCATCTGTTCGGACCCCAGGTGGAACAAGCTCTGGAAGCCACACAGAAGACTAGGTCAGCCATTAAAACAGCTTGACCGGCACCAGACCCCTCTCGGGGGGGGGTGCTAACAAGCATCAATTTCACAACCGTCAGTTCTTTCGTGGCAAAGGCAGGGGAGGTTTTAACAAAACCCACACCACACAGCCACAAAAGAAAACACAGCAGACGGCACAAGGCCGCAAAGCGCCCAGTGCCACCTTCTGAGTTCTTGGCCCAGGTCCCACCTCATCTGCCTGAGGGGGACTCTTCCTCAGCGGTGGGAGGACATCTGACTCAGTTCTACGACTGGTGAAAGTCTTTAACATCAGACAAATGGGTACTCCGGATAATCCGCGAGCGGTATTCACTCAATCTTTCAGAACCCCCCCCCGGATCATCCCCCCAAATGACAGACCAGGCTGTCGACAGTACAGTCAGACCTTCTTGCCTCCGAGGTTCAAGGCCTTCTGAACAACAGAGCAGTAGAAGTAGTTCTACCGGACCAACGAAACACAGGTTTCTACTCCCATTACTTCCTAGTTCCAAAGAAAACTGGCGGCATGTGCCCCATTCTGGATCTCAGAAAGTTAAACAAATTCCTTCACAAGGAAAAGTTCAAGATGATATCTCTAGGTACCCTTCTACCTTTGATTCATCAACATGATTGGCTAGCCTCCCTGGACATGCAGGATGCCTACCAACACATTCTTATACACCCAAAGTACCACAAATACGTAAGGTTTGTGGCATTGGGTCAACATTATCAGTTCAGAGTCCTGCCCTTTGGGCTATCCTCTGCGTCGCGAGTTTTTACAAAGTGTTGTGCAATTCTCGCAGCACATCTCAGGAAAATTGGAATCAAGTGTTTCCATATCTGGACGACTGGCTTCTAGCAAGCTCCTCCAGACAGAAAACTCTGGATGCTGTAGCCACGGCTTCAGACTTCCTCACATCCATGGGAGTCTTGCTAAATCTCAACAAATCGCAGTTGCAGCCCTCCTAGAAACTCTTCTTCATAGGAACTCTTCTGGACACCTCCTGTGCAAGGGCTTTTCTCCCGGAGGACAGAAGGAGTGATATCCTACAGATGGCCCAGTACATCAGAGAAAACAACTCAATTTGAGCTATCTTGATGCAACGGATGCTGGGTCTCATGGCATCCATGGTGTTCACTGTGCCCCCAGCACATCTCCACATGAGAACCTCTCAGTGGATGCTCAGTACTCAGTGGTCCCCAACCACTCACCCTCAGTCCTTTCTCATCAAGATGACAGAACCTCTAAGGAAGTCACTCACTTGGTGGTCTCAGGAGGACAACCTTCTGGAAGGGTATCCCTTCGCTCCTCTGGATCATCAGATCTCCATTACCACGGACGCGTTCCTGATGGGGTGGGCAGTTTACTGCCAGAATCTCCACACCCAAGGTACGTGAACTGAGGTCGAGTCCCAGCTTTACATAAACATCCTGGAAATGAGAGCCGTCCTCTATGCGGTCCGGGCCTTGAAGGACATACTCTGTCACAAGAACATTCTCCTTCAAACGGACAACAAAGCAGTGATGTATTACATCAACAAGCAGGGCTGTGCACACTCTTACCCATTATGCAGGGAAGCTATGAGAGTGTGGGAATGGTGCCTGGAGCACAAGCCTCTAATCACGTGGTTTACCTGCCAGGAGTGCAGAACGAATTGGCAGACCGTCTCAGCAGAACGGAGACAGATCCTCATGAGTGGTATCTCAACTCAACTGTCACTCTGTCATTCTTCGAAGAGTTGGGAACTCTGACCTGGACCTTTTTGCATCTCCACTCAATGCAAAACTGTCTCTCTCTTCTGCTCCAGAAATCCAGGACCTGGCATTTTTTTTCAGGGTGCATTCAGGCTGCAGTGGACAAAATGCTTTCTATACGCCTTTCCTCCTCTTCCCCTAATTCAGAGAGTACTTCTCAAATTCGAGTCTCAGGGGAACAAAATGATTCTCATTGCTCCCTTTTGGCCTCAACAGATGTGGTTCCTGCTGCTCAACAGTCTGTCGGAACTCCCCCCAAAAGCACTTCTCCTTCAGACAAACCTGCTGACCCAAGGTCCCGGGGTCCATCCCAGTCTGCGCTTCACCTTCACGCTTGGCTCTTGAAGAGATAGAAGTGAATAGGTTCAATGTTTCCTATAGGGTTTCAGATATTCTCTTGGCTGCACGTAAGCCAGCCACTAGGAAAAACTTTCACAGCCAAATGGAAGCGTTTCTCTCTCTGGTGTGCAAAATCCTCTTCGAACCCTTTTTCCTGCCCACCAAATAAAGTTTTGGAGTACCTTTTGGACCTCTCAAATTCAGGTCTGCAGTACTCTACAGTCAAAGTTCATCTCTGTGCGATTTCAGCTTATCACGAGCCAGTAAAGTCCTTGTCTCTGGCTCAATTATCTGTAGTTCAGAGGTTTCTTAGGGGTATTCTGCATACTAGACCTCCTATCAGACGTCCAGTCGCAGCCTGGGACATTAACCTTGTGCTAGACATGCTCACCCGAAAACCTTTCAAGCCTCTAGCTACCTGCGAGTTGAAGTTCCTCACTTGGAAAATGGCCTTCCTGGTGGCCATCACTTTGGCCTGTAGAGTTTCTGAAATACACGCTCTGGTCACTGTACACTGTAAATCTTGAGGGGCTGCTGATTGTACTTGGAATTTAAAGTTTTTATTTAGTTTTGTGGGATATTTTTAGGTGTGATATTTTAAATAGGAAAACTTTTCACTGTGTTTTGCTTACTGATCTGAGTATTGCAGCTCCCTGGAAGGATTGTAAGTATTTTAGTTTTACTGTTTTGTTGATTAGTTTTACATTATTGTTTGCTTCCTGGTTGCTGTATGCTTTTGACCGTTTGCTAAATTTCAGAATTTGGAATGTTAATGGGAGGATCCTGCAAAATGTTTGTTTTAAATATCCTAATGTGTTTGTAATTAACAGGTTTAGTGAGTTTCAGTTTGCACACAGTTATACAGGAAAATTGACTGATCTTCAGTATCATTCTTCTATTGAATCAGGGGTACTGAGTATTTCCCAGAACATATATATTTCATCTGAAATTCTACCTAATGTATGTTTTAATACATTTCTCAGAGTGTATTTGGTGAAAACTGTTCCACAATCTTTGTTTCTTTTGGGAAATAGACCTTGTAAAGGTCTGTTTCACAAAAGAACACAAAAATTGAATTTAAGGGGTGTTTTTATTAAACTTGCTATGTGCTGTTTGTTAACTTGTGGTGATGTACATCCAAACCCAAGCCCTTTTAATATGCTATGTGATGTAAAAGAAATGAATATGAAGCATAGATCTATGATTATTACTCATTTAAATATTAGGAGTCTGAGAAATAAGTTTAACGAAGTGAGGGATTGGGTTAATGAAGTTAAATCGGGGATTCTGGTATTAACAGAAACCTGGTTGGATGGCAGAACCCAGAATACATTAGTCGATTTGGAAAGTTTCCAACTATTTAGAAGGGACAGGACAAAAAAGGGGGGAGGAATTATTGTTTATATTGATTGTAATTTAACTGTGCATGAGGTAGATTATCCCTTTCCTAGTAACGGATTGGAAATGTTGGCACTGGAGATAGAGGTACCTTTTCAAAAACCTTAATTGTTAATAGGACTTTATAAACCACCTAAGGTTACAGCACAAGTTTTTTCAGATTTACATGAGTTTTTGTTTTGTTTTCGAGATTCCCATGAATTATTTATAACTGGAGACTTTAATGTAGACTGGCTGACTCTTGATGTGAATCACGAACTGGTTGATTTACAGATTGGACTGGGATTGACTCAGTTAATTCTGGAGCCAACCAGAATTAATCACAGAGGCCCTAAGAGATCTACAATTTTGGATATGATGTTTACAAATTCTCCTCAGTTTTATTTTAAGGCAAGAGTCCTTCCAGAATCTTTTTCAGATCATCCGGTTATTTATTCGATTAGAAATAATGTGGTCAAATTGGCTGCTGAGTCAAAAACATTTTGGAGATGCTTTAAAAAATGTGATTATATTAGTTTCATGATTGATGTTGAAAATATCAACTGGAATAGACTGGAATTGATTCCTACATCATCAGCTGCCTGGGATTTTATTTAAAGTGAGTTCATGTATATTTGTAATAAACATGCACCCCTGAAGTCAAGAATGTCAAAAAATGAAGATAATGCTTGGTTTTCCTCAGAGTTATATAAAATTAGGAAAGATAGGAATAAAAAATGGAAGAAAGCAAAAAAAACAATGTTAAATCAGGATTGGGTTTCCTATAGACAGGCTTGAAATTTATATACTACTAAAAGTAAGGCCACTAAACAACAGTTTGTTCGTTCTAAATTGGAGGCCAATCATAGAAAGAATCCGAGGAGGTTCTGGGGAATTATTTCGAATTTAATGGGGAAAAATAAACAGACTTGTGTAAACAAAATAGAGAAGGATGGTATTGTACTGCCTTTGGGAAAAGGAATGGTCGATGTTTTTAACAACTATTTTTTTAAGGTGGCCTTATCAAGCTCCTTAGATGGGGTTTATTGGGATCAAAATGAGACCTTGAAGTCAAATCCCATAGATATTAGTATGGATGATGGAGATATAGGTGGTTTTGATTTTGCCCATATTTCCCCGGAAGAGATACGTTCTGAACTTTTGAAGTTGGATACCTCCAAAGCGAAAGGATCAGATGAGATTCCATCCAGATTGCTGAAATATGCAGCACCTTGCATGGCATATCCCTTGGCCTATATTTTTAATTTGTCTATTGAAAGTGGGGAATTTCCTGATGGATGGAAGATTGCTAAGGTCAAACCCATATTTAAATCTGGAAATAAGAGCAAGCTGAGCAATTATCAACCCATCTCGCTCTTGTCTCAAATTTCTAAAATATTTGAAAAGATTGTATCCTGTCAGCTGAAAAGTTTTCTAGAGGATAACAATAAATTGACATCTTTTCAGTCGGGTTTTAGGGCACATCATAGTACACAGACAGCTTTGACAAGGGTTGTAAGCAATCTCCAGCTGAGTCTGGACAGGAGGTTAATGATAGGAGCATTGTTTATAGATCTTTCAAAGGCATTTGACACCCTTAATCATCGGGTACTCCTGTTCAGACTCAGCAAGATAGGCTTGTCCCCTCAATCAGTTACGTGGTTTTCTTCCTATCTGATGGGTCGTATTCAATTTGTAGAAGTGGGTTCTTATAAATCTAATGTATTGGAGGTGAAAAATGGTGTACCGCAGGGTTCGATTTTGGGACCCTTATTATTCAATGTTTACATGAATGACCTTAAAATCACATCAACGGCCACCCGGTGTCATATGTACGCAGACGACACTATATTGTATGTTGAGGGAGATACCTTAGAGTTGATTAATATGAGGTTGCAACTGGCTTTCAATGAAGTACAGGATTTTTTTAAGATGAACCATCTTATCTCAAATGCTAACAAAACACAGTCACTTTTGTTTAAAAATAATAATTATACAAAAGATCTACATCTGGAAATTAATACTGTGGATGGCATTGCCATTAAGCAGGTGGATTCATATAAATATCTCGGTGTTTGGTTAGACTCATGCCTAGGGTGGGATATTCATATAGACTCCCTTATAAAAAATACTAATAGGAAGTTGGGCAACTTATATAAATATAAAAGGTTCATGACTAGAGAGGTCAGATTGAGTGTGGTTAACTCTCTTTTACTCCCAGTGATTGATTATGGTGATTTGCTCTATGGAGGGGCTATTGGAAAGTATATAGGTAGAGTGGATTCAGTTTTCTGTAGGTTAGCTCATTTTGTTTTGGATGCCCCCCACAGAACCCATAGGTGTATACTTTTAAGGGAATTAAACTGGCTTAGACCCATAGTGAGAAGAGACTTACACTTGTTACAATTTATGATTAAGGTTTGGTATAGGGAAGTACCTAATTATATTATTGACCTATTTGAGATTAGGAAAACAAAGGAAAGTCTGAGGTCCTCTGTTGGAATCCAATTTGTCCCAATTAAATGTAATTTGAATATTGGAAGATCATCTGTACCTGCTAGAGGAATTAGTTTATGGAATAAATCCCCCTCAGTCTTGAGAAGTAATAGAACCAGGAATAATAATAGTGAACTAAGGAAATGGTGTACATCTGTTCTAAATAATACCACAATATGTAATAACTGTTAGCACTTTAAAGGTACGTGTTGCAAATATGATTGATTGTCCTCATTTTAAATCCTTTCCTTCTTTTTTTCTTTTCCTTTTCTCTTGCTATAGTCCTTTTTATTTATTATTGTATTGTTAATTGTCTAAATCATATGTGTTGTTTAGTAATTGGTGTTATGTTACTTGATGTGGAACCTTTTTAATGCAATATGGAACTTCATTGAAAATGAGCTTCGCTCAATTGAATGTATCCAATTATTCGTATATGAATAAAAAAATGATTTACTACTACTTATTTACATAAAGACAAAGTAGTTCTTAGGACTCACCCTAAGTTTCTCCCTAAGGTTGTCTCAGAATTTCATCTAAACCAACCTTTAGTCCTGCCTACCTACTTTGCTAATTTTCAGAATGAAGGAGAATGTTCCCTTCATTCTTTAGATGTTAAGAGAGCACTGCGATTCTATCTGGATAGAACAAAAGAAATTCGCAAGGCTCAACAACGGTTTGTTTCCATCAGCGAGACCCGGCTGGGTCAGCCTGTCGCTATTAGCTGAATTTCAGCATGGCTAGTAGCATGCCTTCACCATTGCTATTCTATGGCACAGTTCAAGCTGGAAGGCAGAGTGTACGCTCACTCTACTAGAGCAGTCACGGCATCTCTGGTGGAAATCTGCAATGTGCCCATTGCAGAGTTTTGCAATGCGGCTACCTGGAGCTCAGTGCATACTTTTGTTAAGCACTATGCCTTGGATGTCCATGCCAGATGACATCTGTAGTTTGGCAGGACTATTCTTAATGGACTTCTGTCCTAAGTATGTGAGCTCTTATTTCCTGCCACCCGTCTCGGGGGATTATTAGCTCGGTACTCTCCCATTAGTGTGAATGAGTGGTGGAGACTTTATGTCCAGGAAGATATGGAAATTACGTACCTACTGTAATTCTTGATCTTCTTGGATGAAGTCTCCATCACTCATTCACATGCCCACCCTCCATCCCCCAAGCTCACTTATCTGTTTTTGGTCTTCACTCCCTCAATGGCTGGGCTGTGAAGACTTTGTTGTTGACCCTTCTTATATGTGTCATTCGGACTATCTTATGTCCATTTTTAGGTTAGTCCTTCTAGGTTAGTTATGCTGCACCTCCTTGGAAAAAAGGTACTGAGGCAGTTGGAGGGTCGACACCGAGAAAGTCTTCACCGCACGCTTGGGGCTGCAGTGCCGCTTCTTGCAGCTCCATCTCTGGCAGCCGTCTCAAAAGTTTGCTCTTCACTGGGTCCTAGCACCTCCGGTGTAGATCCCATTAGTGTGAATGAGTGGTGGAGACTTCGTCCAAGAAGATCAAGAATTACGGTAGGTATGTAATTTCCATTTTAAGGCTTTCTAAACAATCACTTTGCTACAGCTGGGTTAGCTTTCAATACCTCTCCTGCAAATAAACTGCACTTCCAGACCATTGTCCCAGACTTGGCCTGTCCAGCCATAAGCTCCCCCATGCAAGAAGCAAAATTCTCATTCTGTCTTATCACTTTCAAGCAAGTGGAAGATCTTCTATTGGGCCTTGATACAAGAAAAAGCACAGGCACTGATCAGCTTGATTCATTCTTCCTAAAACTAGGTTATCATGTTCTGACTGTGCACATCAGTCATCTCTTCAACATTTCACTTGCTCAAGGTGCTCTCCCATCGGTGTGGAAAATAGCACATGTAATCCCGCTATTTAAGTCAGGTGATCCGAGCGATCTTAATAACTACAGACTTATATCTCTCCTTCCCATCATATCTAAATTACTTGAAAACTAAAAAAATCACCTAGAATCATTTAACATGCTTAACCCTGTACAGTTCGGATTTAGACCAAATCACTGCACCGTAACTGCCCTAGCCAAGGTGACCAATGACTCGCAACTAGCACTTGACTCTAAAAACCATGTGTGCCTTATTTCTTGACCTGAGCAAGGCATTTGACACGGTGGATCATGACCTACTACTGCTCATACTACGTAACATTGGTCTCGATTCCACTGTATTGCAATGGTTCTCGTTACTTTATAGGCTAGTAGCAGCAAGTCAAGGCGGAAGGGGACCTCTCCCCTCTGAAAACACTTCAGAGAGGTGTACCACAGAGGTCTATATTAGATCCATTACTATTTGCAATTTATATCAATAATATCAACTCTGGTATCAACTCTGCAAACGTCCACCTTTTTGCTGATGATCCCGTCCTCTACATCGCTAGGCCCACCCCTGAACTTGCCTATAAGGAACTGCAACATGAATTTAACTTGTTATAGCAAATCCTCCTGCACCTAAAACTTCTGTTAAATGCTAAAAAAACAAAGCCTTGTTC
Source organism: Neoceratodus forsteri (assembly GCA_016271365.2). Classification (NCBI taxonomy): domain Eukaryota; kingdom Metazoa; phylum Chordata; order Ceratodontiformes; family Ceratodontidae; genus Neoceratodus; species Neoceratodus forsteri. The sequence goes on along the minus strand of CM028133.1, from coordinate 54,113,724 downwards.
TTTTCCCCCGAACGTCAACTCAATAAACCACTGTCCCTTAGGTGTCACACCACAAATCACAATCCTCCTGGGGGAACCACTGCAGTTAGCGGACAGATTTAAATACCTGGGCTTTTGGATTGACCGCAAACTTTCCTTCTCTGATCATATTGAGGAACTGGAAAAAGTTAAAACAAAGACTAGGTCTCTTTTTTTCTGAATTAAACACTTAGTAACACAGGGTGCCAAAACAAGACAGGCGCAAACTATTTTCCTCCCTTTCCTGGACTATGCTGACTTTCTTTATAGTCATGGACCCAGCACTGCATTAACCAAGCTCGACACCCTGTATCGTAGAGTGCTAAGATTTATTACTGGAGCACCATACTCTATCCATCATTGCTCCCTCTATTCCCAGCTTGGTTGGAAGTCACTTAAATCCAGAAGACTAAAAAAAACACAGCTACCTGGACCTGTAGAGCACTTACTAACAAGCTCCCATAAATACATTTCCAATTGCCTGCTAACTAGTACCCCTGTAAGTTACTCCCTGAGAAGCCACTCCTACATCTCTCTCGATGCCCCTAGAATCAGAACACGCTATGGCAGATCTTCTATGAGTCATGCCCTTCCTGTCCTTTGGAATAATCACAGAAAAACCCTGAAACTATCAAATTTTCTTAAAATGGCCACCTTTAAACCTCTGCTTGCACGTTCTATTAAAGATACTTGTAACTGCTTTCCTTAACCACCCTCATGTCTGGAGCTTTGTATGCTTGTACTCTACCCCAGGTCTCATCTAGTATGACTTGTTGCTGTACCTCCTCCTCTTCCCTGCCATCTACCTCTTCCATCTAACCCCCTTATGCTTTTGCTGACCTGCTTCTGCCTCTCAATAGTAATCTTATTTCTTGCTTAGGTGTACTATATGTCATTGTTATATTGTGCGCTGTGAATTTTATATGATTCTATCCTGTGCTGTAATGCATTGCTGACTTATGTTCTCCTTCGCCCAGGTCCACCTTGTAAATGAGTTCTCTCAATGGTGATCCGCCTGGTAAAATAAAGACTGATAGATTGATTGATATAATCGAACTGAACAGCTTGCTGAAACAGTGGTGCCAAGAGAAAGAACATAACTATATTGGCAATTTGCAGACTTTCTGGGACAGGGAGCTCTTCAGATTTGATGGGCTACACCTTACAAGACATGGTACTAGGGCACTAAGCCAGAAGTTTGACGTCCATCTCGGTCAGTTAAACTAGAGGGCAGGAAGGAGGCACAGGCACCCAGCACAACACATGGGGTCACCATCTGCCCCTCCCCCATCAATTCCTTACAATTCATCAGTAAAGCAATATAAACATGCCGTCAAGAGCAACAATCACCATATTTCCGTCCAGCAGGTACCTACACCAGCAACAGTCCCTGTCAACCAACTGGGTGCAGGAACAGGTCAGCATTCCAACAGAAACACCAGGGATCATATTTACATCCGGCAGCATCTCAGCCCACAAAGTCGCACAAATCCTACAAAAGACAAAGCCCCCAGGAGCCTCCCTCAACATAGGCAAAATAACCACCCTGGTGGTCCGATACTTCAGAAGTGGAAGGCAATGTGCATCAACACACGCAGCCTTTCAAACAAAATCCTTGAGCTTTCTGCCATTATAGCAGAGGAACAACTGGACTGGGTAGCAATCACTGAAACATGGTTCTCTGATGACCGCATCTGGGATATTAGCATACCCAGCTATGCACTTTTCTGCAAGGACTGGAAAAATAAGAGAAGTGAAGGGGGTTGCAGTATATGTCAAGGAAGTGTAATTTGGGTAATAAATCTTACCCTGTTGCAGGTTCTTGTCTGGATTGCCAAAGTAGGGAAACAGCAAACACGTGGTTTCCAGAGTCTGATAATGATTGATTTCTAGTATATAAAACAGACTTACAACCATGCAATGATAAAAATAAAAATAATTACCACTAACAATACCAGTCTTTCTTATTTCTCACCTAGGTAGAATCAGCTTTCTTCTCTAAGGATTCTAAGCTAAAACAGTCACTCTTATACTCTGATTATTGCTATAGAAACCAGCAAAAGAGATAGAATTAACATATATAATTGGATGAAGAAATATGATGTGATTTGTACTAGCCTGGGAATATGCACCGAAGTAGCAAAGACACTGATAAGGGGAAATAGACTGTCTTTGTAGGCAATCAGGTCATGATGACCCTTACCTAATAATTACTTTGCACTAAACCTAAACATGGCAACATTGTACAACTAATGATTGTAATTATACAAGTATCCAAACAGCAGTATTTTCTCAGTACATTAGTACATAATGATTTTCAGTAAAACACAATAATTTGTAGAATATTGGTAATAACAGTATATAATTGTGTATAAGGCACTGTAATACATATATAAAGTATTGTGATTATATAGCCAGAGACATTATAATCAATAGCAACAATGTTGATAGAACAGTAGAACCCAGATCCTGACACTCATGCTCATATGATAAGTGCCTGTGCCCTAAATATTACTGTCTGTGACATAGGGCCCAATCAGGGGTGGTGGTCCATGGATAACATTACCCCCCTTGATGCCTCATAAGGGGCATCAATGCCAAGTAAGTATGTAAGGATGGAGCTAAAAAGTCATTTACAAGCCTGACGCGTGAGCCTTGTAAAGGAACTTGAGTTGTTCACAATGTTGTTTGAGGGTACGTTGCAGGCAGCAAAGATGTAAAATCAGAAAAACAATCAAAAAGGCTTGAATAATAACAAAAACCTTAAAAGATAATTCAACCCAGTAATTACCTACAGCTAAGCTTAAATCACCATCATGAATAAGATCATTGAGAATATTATTTGCTTTGGATATATTGTTACTAATGTAAATTAAATAATCATCTTTTCTAGCTAAAAGAGATCTCAAAGTGATTGTCAAGGGATCAATGTGCACGTTAAAAATAGGCAAATATTGAGACAAGACAAGCCAATATTGGGGATCAGTATCTATAACGTCAAGTTCTGGGAGAGGAACAGGCGTAATAACAGTGTGACCAATAACTGTTTTCTGCTGTGGAGTAAAACAGAAGTTAGTTTTATTAATATTGCAAGTACGTAGACCATAAGAAAACATCTTATAATTTGTAACAATACAGTACTGCCCTTTGGCAGTACAAGTGACTCTGAGGTTGGGAACTCTCCAACATTGCAGGTGGACTGGACAAGAAAACATAGAACTGGTGAGCCAGGTAGTGAAGTGATGTACCTCTTCAAGATAGCTTCGAGATGGTGCTGTTTTGGCGTCGAACGCTGAAGATGCAGCAGGAGGGATGTCATCATTTGGATCAACATCAATAAGGTTACTCAGCAGATTGTCACCCAAGGTCAAGGCCCAGTCAAGATGTTCCGGAGAGTAGCCACATACTGGTTTTACAACGTCAAAGACATCACAGCAGCACAAGAAGTAATATCCTTTCTTGGCGCAACAGTTCATGTGAGGAGAAGTCCAAGCTTGGAGCACAGAATAAAACACCAATATATCTGGAAGTTCAGTTCTTTCATGAAAAATGTCATTTTCAAGATGTCCAAGAGAATGTACGTTTGCAAGTTTATCAAAGATAGATGTAGCTGGATCAAAACGTGGAAGTGACACTGTAAAGGTTATGAACATGTTCTCCCCGATAGAACATGTCTGGGTTTTGTAGCAAGGAGCTTGGTTGGGAAACCTGGAAACATAACCTATGTTACAGACAGTTGACATGGAAATATTGAGAGTATTTTTTAAACACATAGAAATGCAACCTGTACCTGTACAGTGGGGACAATACCATTCACCCAGTCTGAGATCATGAATAAGATCGGGAAGTTTGCCTGATTCCAAGTCCCTGAAGAGACTGGTAACAGTAGAAATAACATAAGAGCCATAAGCAGAACATAAAATTTCACACCCAATATAGTGCTTATCTGCCTCACGGTTGTTCTGAAAAATAAGATCATTAAGTTTTTTTCTTGTTTCATTGAACCCTTAAGCAATCTCTTGCATATTGTATATAGTATATCTTTCTTCCTCACTTAGAGTATTGACACCTTGCAAGATAGGGGGCATAACATCATTTCCAAGTGTTTGTTGAAATTTAAGTGTTTGTGCTTTAATGGAAGCAATATCAGCTCTATTCCAAATAGACATTCCTGAACCAAAAAGGCCAGTAACAGTGCCGGCAACTCCGGTAATACCAGAGACAGTACCAGCAGCACCAGCTGAGGCTGCATCTTGCTGGGTGCATGTTTTCCTAGGTTTGTGGTATTTACGGACAGGTCTGAAAACACCTACATGATCCATGGTGTGGGACCCACCAATGGGATCATTAGTGCGTGTTTGGTATGCAGCAACAATATCAGTAAGCATCATACTATGAAACTTAGAAGTATTGGTATCTTGACATAAACCAAATTCAGTCATATTCCAATGTGATAAATTGAAAATAACTGGGACATGCATAAATTGTACATTGTTAATAAGGGCACCTGGGAGTGACATGGTGGTCAGACCAATAGGCGGTCCCTCATCAAGAAGGGGGAAGGCAAGAAGTTCTTCCTGGCTGGGTGGAACGACAGACAGATAGAGAGATGAAGAAGAAGCATAGTTTTAGAAACAAAAATCTCGTGCCACTGACGAAGGGAGCTGCTCACAGAAGGCAGGGTCAATAAGTGCAGTAAGGTTATATTGACCAGTGTCTCTTGGGGAAGCCTGTCTAATAGACAGAGTACCGTTCTGTGATATGTCAGTGTTAGGCCAGCCATGGAATGTGCCCTTGGCTAGGTGGGCTGCGGGAATTTTTGTAGCCCATTGCATCAATATCCCATTGGATAGTAAGGGAGGATTTATCTGGAGCAACAACAACAGCATCTAATAAAGCATCTTTTCCTTGAGTAACTTTAACATTTTTGTTAGGAATTGTAATTTTAACACCCATAACAGATTTTCCAAGCAATTGTGCCAGAAGATCCAATTGTTTTAGTAGAAGTGGGGGAGCAAAAACTGTTAGAGGTAGAAATCCACCCAGCAGGAGAAGGATGTGCAAGATAGCCATCTTGCCGATATCTGAAAGAAACAGAAAGGGTTAATTAGCTGAAAGTACTATTCCATCCTATGGGGTTAGGACAAGTAAGTTTAGTCACCTTTATACAGTTTGAGTTGGTTAGCATGGAACCACCTGTCAGCAGTTTTTTTCTGCTTTTGCTGTTGTACTCTGACCTGATACACAGCAGGGCTGAGCTTGTTTACAATGGGATAAGGACCTTCCCATTTACTGGCAAATGAGCGAGGGGGTTGTCTGTATTGAAGAAGCATGACTTGATCTCCAACTTGCCAGTCGACTTCTTTAACATGTTTGTCAAAGTGGGCTTTTGCTTGCTGTTGGGCTTTGCCAATTTGCTTTGCAGCAAACAAATGTGTTTTCATGATGTCATCATGAAGCTTTTCCACATACTTGTCTATGGATACTCTATCTGCAGTGGGGATGTGCAGATCAACCAACAGGTGTTCAGGTAGTCTCATAGGTCTACCAGTCATAACCTCATAAGAGGTACACTGAGTAGTGGCTGCAGGTGTGGCCCTAGTAATTGCCATGAGGAGTAGTGGCAAAAGGGAATCCCAATCTTTGGGATTATCATCGATAAATTTGGATAACATCTGTTTGATGCATCTGTTTGCTCTTTCTACCTGGCCTGAGGATTGAGGATGGTAGGGATGTGGAATTTTTGATCAATTCCAAGAAGTTGGAGTGTTTGTTGCATCAGTTCAGCTGTAAAGCTGGAACCCTGATCTGAGTCTACCTTGAGGAGTAAACCCCACCTGGAGAATAGCTGATCAACCAGGATTTTGGCAGTGGTCTTTGCAATGTTGTTCTTAGTGGGAAATGCTTCTACCCACTTAGAGAACAAGTCTGTAACAACAAGGGCATACTTGTTGTTCCTTCTTGAATTAGTAAGAGGGACAATGAAATCAATTTGAATTGCATTCCATGGTCCAGATTGCCTTTGGGGTAGCAATCTTGCATTTTTCTTTGCAGGAATAGGATTGTTCTGGGCAAACACTATGCAGTTGTCAACATAATGTTCCATGTCTTTGGCCATACCAGGCCATCAGCCGACTGTTTTGAGTCTGTGGAGAGTGTTTTCTGTCCCCTGGTGTTCACCAGTGGGAGTGTCAGGAACCATATGAATGAATTCAGTTTGTAGTAAATGTGGTGCCACCCACAGTTTGTCACCTGTATCCTGTTTGTGATACCAGATGAGCCTTTGATCACCAGACAAGTGTAAATTGTCTGAGTGTCTCTTGTGTGGACTGCCTACAGGCAGTGCCTGTTCAGTTCCTTTGTCCAGGAATTTGAACACATCTCTGATCTCTGCATCTGCTTTCTGCACAGCAGAAAGATCCAGTGAGAGTTCTGGTACTGTTTTTTTTGGTGGCAGCAATTATAGATGTTACAATAGCTGCTATACCCTGTGGGTGAGTCATTTCCCATGTATTCCCCTCTCGAGCAACTGCTTTGGCAAGCAAGTATGATTGCTCGTTCTACTCATGGTAAGGATCAGATTTTCAGTGAGCCTTAACCTTTTGTATGTACAGCTTGTGTGTGAACATTTGGGTGAGGGTGTGTATGTACACAAACAGTTCCCTATATTTGACAGGGGTACCATCAGATGAGGTAAAATTATTCTTTTACCAGAATGGATGAGCATACCCAATTGGAGTCTGCAAAGATGATTGCATCTGTGTCACCATGGGGTATAATCGCTAAGGCACAGGCCACAGCTGCGAGTTCTGCATACTGTGAGGAGAGAACAGTGCATTTCCTAGAAATGCATCTGTAATCACCCTCATGATCCAGTATGAGCACTCCAAGGCCTGCTACCTGTTCTCCATCCAGATAGGATGCAGAGCCATCTGTAAAGATGTGGAACATGGTTTTGTCCTCCAGGACCTCAGGTGTTGCTGGCAGGAAGGGTCCTGGGTCAGGTAGGTCAGGTGGTTGGAGGGCACAATCATGAGGTTTACCTGTGTATAGTAGGCCATGGGCCAAGATGGATGGCATTTTGGTAGACAGTACTTTAATGTCTCTATCCTGCAAAAGCAAAGACCAATGAGTGAGTCTGGTGTTAGAAACTGATCCATCTTTTACTTTGTCTGAAAGCAGAAAATTGGTTGGGGTGTGGCAGGTATGCTGAATGATGGGAGCATACCCAATAATGTAGAGGAAATGTTTGACAGCCCAAAAGGTTGCCAACAGTGTTCTTTCACAAAGACTGTATTTTCTTTCTACAGGAGATAGCATCTGTGATGCATAGGCAATGGGCCTGAAGTACCCATTGTACTTTTGTGCCAACACTGCGGACATGGCCACATTAGAGGTGGCAGTTTCCAAATGGAAAGGCAGTTTTGGATTTGGGGTGACCAGTGCTGGGGCTGAGGCTAGGGCCTGTTTGAGCTGGGCCACAGCTTCAGTGTGTGTGGGGCCCCATGTCCATGGGACATCCTTTTTTAGCAATTCATACAGGGGAGCAGCCTTCAAGGCAAAGTCAAGGATGAAATCCGTGGATTAGTTTACCATACCTAAAAAGCGCCTGAGTGTTGTCACGCTTGTAGGAAGCGGTAGATCTTGCAAGCCCTGGATCTTCTTAGTTTCTGGGCTTCTGCCTTGGTCTGTAATGCATTGGCCAAGGAACATGACCTCCTTTTGACATAGTTGTGCCTTAGAGGGGTTGCACTTGAGGCCTGCTCTCCTGAGGAGAGTCAGTAGTTGATCCAAAAGGGTTAGGTGTTCTTCTTTGGTGGAAGTTGCTAAAAGCAAATCATCCACATATTTCAGGAGACTGTCAGGTATAGAGAACCCCTGCAGGGCATCCATCATGTGCAGATGGAAGAGGGAGGGGCTGTTATGGAATCCCTGGGGCAAGCACGTCCAGGTGTACTGGCGGTCTTCAAAGGTGAAAGCAAACTTGTATTGCAGCTAAGGTTGTCATTGGGGCCCATTTGTCCAATGCCTTGGGCAATTTGATGAACAGAATGAGCCACCTGTAGTGGGTTGGATGTTGGGCCTCGTGGAGGGCCAAAATTTAAAGCACCGTAAAGAGCGGTGTCTGCCGCCGCAGTAGCGACTGCATGGAATGCAGTATCCTGGCTGACAGCATGCTCAACCATGTGTTCAATTTGACCGTACAGGGTTGGGGCATCAGGGTTTGACACAGCACCAGGGTTTGTAACTAGGTTAGTAATTACATCCTGCACAATGCCGCGCACCTCCGCACTGTCCTCCCTGGTGAGGGGAGCCAGTGGGAGCGCATGGCCTGGTGGTGGTGGCTGGCCTCCCGTATCATGGGGGCTGCCATATTTGTTGTCATTGGGGTGGCCATTTTGGTTGTCATGGGGGCTGACATGTTTGTGGGGGGAATGTTACCATGGAGGTGGCCATTTTGGTTGTCACATGGCAACATGGGTTATGTGTCAACATGGTGGCCATCTTGTGGATGGCTATCATGAAGCACCCATTTTGGTTGTCACATGGCAACATGGGCGATGTGCCAACATGGCGGCCGTCTTGTGGATGGCTAGCGAATGCCACCGCCCTGTGGAGTGGGGGTTTGGATGTGACGAGGCGGCCAATGTCCTCGTAATCTGAATCGTCATCACCTGATGACGTAATATCAATGGGTGTGTACTGAAAACCATTTATGGCTTTAACATGGCCAGCGAGAATGTCTCGCTGATGGTACAGTTTTGCCATCTTTGCCTTACATTTTCTATGACAAGCTTTTGTAGTGCCCTGCTCAATACCTTTTTCAACCTCACGCTGCATAACTCGATATGAGGTGCCCAATTCGACGTTTTCCCTAAGCTCTTTGTCTAGCTCATTCATGAGCCTTTCATTCTCCTCTTTCAATTGCACATCATCATCACGCAAACTTGCATTTGTGTCGCTCAAAATATCATTCAGAAAAGACAACTGTTTTTTGACACATTTCAACCTATCAATATCCTCTTTTAACATGCAATTTTCATGTTCTGTTTCTTGAACAGTACAATGCAACAGTCTATTATTGTGTTCATGGAGTGACTGTGTCTCTTCCATTAATTTCTGTTCCCTTTTCAGGAGTTCCTGTGCTTGCAACCCACCCTCCTTTTTCAAAGAGGCAATTTGCAGCTCAAGAGAAGTACAACGAGTAAGCAAGGTATTAACAGCTATGTTAAGAGCAGCTAATAATAATCCTTTGCTGAAATATTTCTTTGCCTTTTGCTTGGACTCAAGATATTGGTTTGAGATGGCAAGCAAGGGGTCTTGAGCTGATTCTGCATCCAGCGCAAAATCCGTCCATCCTCCATGGGAGGTGAGATAGTTAGAGACATCCAGTCTCAGTTCTGTGCACAGTTGATATATTGGACACACAAGGGTTAACAGACAGAACACAACAAAAAAAAAGAGAGAGAGAGAAAAAAAAGTGGAAGACTGTTTTTAAAATCCTGGGCTCTGACTTCAGACAGGTTTCCAGACTCCTGCTAGAAGTAATTAAGCCAAGGCAGTATGCTGTAACTCACAAAGGAGTTTACCAGAGGTCTGGGGGGGGGGCCCTCTCTAGACCAAAGTAAAAGAAGTTTGCAAAGTGAAAACCATGGTATGTTCAGACCAGTCCAAGTGGCAACTAAATTGTACCACGCTGCTGAATATCTGAGATCAAAGAACTGAGATATGACTCTTACTCTGACATTCCAGTCCTGCACTCTGGTCACCAGTGTAATTTGGGTAATAAATCTTACCCTATTGCAGGTTCTTGTCTGGATTGCCAAAGTCGGGAAACAACAAACACGTGGTTTCCAGAGTCTGATAATGATTTATTTCTGGTATATAGAACAGACTTACAATCATGCAGTGATAAAAATAAAAATAATTACCACTAACAATACCAGTCTTCCTTATTTCTCACCTAGGTAGAATCAGCTTTCTTCTCTAAGGATTCTAAGCTAAAACAGTCACTCTTATACTCTGATTATTGCTATAGAAACCAGCAAAAGAGACAGAATGAACATATATAATTGGATGAAGAAATATGATGTGATTTGTACTAGCCTGGGAATATGCACCAAAGTAGCATTTTTAGATACTTTAATGAAAAAAGGAAGAACAAAAAGGGGGATAGTCAGAATGTCAACAAGCAACAGGCTAATATTGGAAAAAGAAGAAGACAAAGTTGAAGCACTCAATGCGTTCTTTTACTCAGTCTTCACAAATTAGCAGAATGGTAGCGGTCCGGCACTAAACAGAACAGAGCACCCTACACGAGAGGCAGATACAAGCCCCTTCACAAGGGAAAGTGTGCTGAAAGAACTAGAAAAATTGAGGACAGACAAAGCCATGGGACCGGACTGTATTCACCCAAGAATACTGAGAGAGCTTCGGGAAGAAATAGCTGCACCACTAGTTGAGCTATACAATGAATCTCTGGAGAGCAGCAAGGTGCCACTTAGCTGAAAAGGGCTACTCCTACTGTGGTAGCTCTGCATAAAAATGGCAGCAGGGAGAAGGCAGGAAATTAACACCCAGTCAGCTTGACCTTGGTGGTGGGTGAAATCATGAAGAGACTACTTAAAGAAAGGATAGTAGACTTCTTAAAAGAGGCAAGAAAACTTGACCCCAAATAACACAGATTTACTGCAGGTAGATCATGTCAGACTAACCTGATCAAATTCTTTGATTGGGTGACCAAAGCAGTGGACCGGGGGGACAGTGGACATGGTGTACCTGGACTTCAGCAAGGCCTTTGACTGTCTCACATAGGAGGCTGATCAAAAAACTCGAATACACAGGTGTCAGTCATAAGACAGTAAGCTGGGTGACACACTCACTGCAGGACAGAACTCAGAAAGTCACAGTAAGTGGCACCATGTCCAAAGAGGGTTTTGTGACCAGCGGAGTCCCTCAGGGATTGGTGCTGGGTGTAGTCCTCTTAAACATATTCATCAGCGACACTGCTGATGGTCTTGAGGGTAAAGTCTGATTGTTCGTAGTCGATACAAAACTATGTAATAGGGTGAACAATCAGGAGGGAGCCTCCAATATGAAGGAGGATCTCAAGAAACTTGAACAGTGGACCAATGACTGGCAACTTAGATTTAATGCTAAAAAATGTAATGTGAGGTACCTGGGAAAACAGAACCCAAGAACTCAATACATTCTAGATAGGCATCGACTTGAAGAGACCAGGACTGAATGGGACTTAAGCTTAATCATATCGGACAACCTTAAAGTAGGGAATCAATGCAAAAAAGTGGCATGAAAAGCAAGAAGTATCCTCAGATGCATAGGCAGGGGGACTACCTAACAAGAAACAAAAAGTGATCATTCCACTATATAGATCCCTGGTGAGGCCATACCTGGAGTACTGCATCCAGTTCTGGAGGCCCAACCTGAGGAAAGACATAGAGCACTTGGAATCAATTAAGGGGAGGGCCACAAAGATGGTGCAGGGCCTCCATCACAAGCCATATGAGTCTAGACTCCAAGACCTAAACTTGTACCCTTAGGAACAGAAAAGGGACATATGCTAGAAATGTTCAAATTCATCAAGGGTATAAACACTGTTCAGGTAGACAACCTCTTCCATGCAAATGGAGAGGTGCGTACAAGAGGGCACAACCTACACCTGAGAGGGGGAAGGCTCAGAGGCAATATCAGGAAGTACTTTTTTACAGAGGGTAATAGACACATGGAACAGCCTGGATCCAGAGGTAGTTGCAACAAAGACGGTGAATACATTTAAACACTTATAGGACCGGCACTGCAGTGTAAACAAAAACAGAAAAATAGGGGAGGAGGTAGGTTCACAGGCAGACTAGATGGGCCACTCAGTTCCCATCTGCCATCAAATTCATATGTTATGTTTTTATACTCCAAGAAGAGGGGACCTAAAGAAGAAGAAGAACAGAAAGAAAAACAGAAAAAACAGGTTACTCACCTGTAACAGTAGTTCTAGGAGTGGTATAGGTTGTTCATCCACACTAGTTGGCATGTCCTTTTCCTTTAAGAATCTTGCTGGAAGGTCTCAAAGCTGGCTCCTCCCACCCACCCAGGTGGTAAATGCCTCAGCTCCACCCCTTGATGCCAGATCTTGCCCGCTGGAAGAAGAGGGTTGTGTGTCAAAACTGGAGCGGTCGGGTGGGTTCGTGTGAACAACATATACCACTCCTAGAAAGTACAGTTATGTAATACCCTACTGTAACAGTAGATCTTTGAGGAGTATCTCTTGCAGCAGGTAATACACTTGGGTCATCACCAGAGGTCATTGTGGTGCACAGCAGCTCTTGTAGAAGTCTTTTCCGGGGCCACCCACAAATGACATCAGCTTCTTGTTTCCTGTATAAGTGTAGGTGGTCCCTGGATCCTCAGTTTCCTCTGCTGGATTCAGCTTGCTAAGCGAGGACCGAGGGGAAGCCAAGGTACCATAGTTGTCCTAATCCATAAGTCACTGGACCAGAATCTGTTCTTCTAGAGAAGGAGGGGGACAGAGAGTGGGATCATACCTGCTGCAAGAGACACTCCTCAAAGATCTACTGTTATGGTAAGGTCTTACGTAACTGTACTATTTTCCATGGAGTGGTCTCTTGCAGCAGATAATACACACTTGGGATGAATCCCAAGCAGTAAACCCAAGAAGGGTGGTCATTATGACAGAAGGCCTTGTAGGACAGCTTGGCCAAAGGCCGTCCTATGGCGTGAAGCAACATCTAAGTTGTAACACTTCATGAAAATATGAATCATGGACCAGATACCTGCATTGCAGATATCTGTGATAGAGGCCCTTTTAAAGCAGGCCACAGTGGTGGCCATAGCTCTGGTGGAATGGACTTGGACAGGTCCTGGTAATGGCTTGTTGTATTTTGAATAAAAAAAGTTATACAGTGTGCTAGCCAATTGGAGAGGGTCCATTTAGTGACCAGGTGACCTTCCCAGCATGAGGCGAAGGTAACAAAAAGTTGAGAAGTCTTCCTAATCGATTTAGTTTGATTAGTATAGTATCATAATATACAATGGACGTCTAGAGTATGTAAGAGGTGCTCACTTCTATTGGAGTGTTCAGGATAATATACTGGTAACTCCAGGGACTGATTTAAGGTGTGTTCTGACACTACCTTAGGGAGGAAGGAAGGACTGGTATGAAGTGCCACTCTGTCTTTGTGAAAATCAAGTAAGGTTCTCCACACATGAGGGCATGAAGCTCGGAAATACGCAGAGCTGAAGTGACTGCTGTGACACGTGGACAGCCAGTTCTCAGTACACTATGATTTTTTTTTTTTGTAATTTAAAACTGTGCTATGGACTGTCTCTCATGAGAGATGCTGAGACAGCATGTGACACACACACACACACACACACACACACAGGTTTTAGATACAAGGTGTTACCTGGAAGGCCAGAAGCTAATTACAGACTAGAACAGGCCTTAATCAAGGATCTCCTATTTATCTAAGTTAACTATAGTTTCAACTGCTAAGAGGGAAATCAGTATCCCTTTTATGACATTTCAAGGAGGAAAACCAAGTTTGGCACACTGGTGCAAAATCATAAATGCTTGGATGTCTGTGTGAGAGGAGATATTGCTCATAGATGAAAGGAAATTTACAGACTTGATTGGGGAAGTCACATGGGGAAAGGAGTTTCTGCTGATGTAACCTTAATTAACTTTCCTTCTAACATGATAAAACTTCCTGGTTGTATGATTTTTAATAAACAGAGGAGGTGCTAGGTGACCTCACACAAAGGGGTTGGCAAAGACAGTTTTTTTTTTTAACAGTATTCTGTTTTCCTTCAGAGACACTTTTATCTACACTCTGACAAAGAAACATCTTTGAGCACTTTAAGCAGGTATTTAGAGAGAGGAGACACATCTAAGTACTGTAGTAGGAATTGCACTGTTAAAACCTTGTTCTTTTAAAAGATTGTATGGTTCTTGTGATATATAGTTCTGTATTTTATGTTCTATATACTTTTATCTATTTTAGTAAAACTCTATTTTAGAACCTACCTGGTCTGTCTTTGAATTTCTTTCTTTAATAAGTGAAGTATATATGGTTAAAAACAGACACTGTGCATAAGCTTGAATGGTGATACCAAACTGGAAAAAAAAAGGTAAGAGCAATCTGAGGTCTTAATTAGAGTTTTTAAGGGTTCATTTTGTACACCTGGTTAGGTGCCCATAGGCAAAGATATATGGCCCCCCGAAGACAGAATTATCTGAGCCTGTGCATTGGGTATGCTAGCAAGAGGTTCACAGTTTGAATTCCTCGAGAACTGAGACCAAAGGTTGATTCAAACCCACAAAACAGACAGGAGGGTTACCATGTTTCTATTAACTGTTCACAAGACTGCACTCGGAAGTTGTCACTTTGGGAGTAGAGGACTAACCTGCTGAGTGGATTTGTGACAACAGCCATTAAGAATAGTGTTTTCCAAGAAAGAAAATGGAGGTCACCAGTGGCCACCAGTTCAAAGGGCTCAAAAGTTAATTTCTCTATTATAAAACTGAGATCCCATGGAGGAGTGGATCTTCTGATAGGTGGCTTAAAATGTAAGATTTCTCTAAGAAACATTTTGGCTTGATGATGTTGATACAGTAATCTGCCATCCAGAGGTTCATGGAAGGCTGAAATAGTGGACAAATGGACTTTGATGGAGGAATAGCTTAATCCTGTCTCAGCAATCAAGGCCAGGTAATCCAAAACTTTCATCAATGGACAGGAATAGGGACCCAATGATCGAGAAGCAGCCCAGATGGAAAAGCGCTTCCATTTTACTGTATGTTTCCCTGGTCTCTGGTTTACATGAGGCCAATAATATATTGTAACAGGGGAGGACACTTGTAGATGTGCTATGAAAGTGTCCTCAGGAGCCAAGCATGAAGGTGTAGTGCCTTCAGGTTGGGATGTAGAAGGGTTTCTTGATTCTGAGTCAAGAGATCTGGTCTGACTGGCAACGGAATGGGTTCCTCTACTGAGAAATGGAAATTACGTACCTACCGTAATTCTTGATCTTCTTGGACAAAGTCTCCACCACTCATTCACACTAATGGGAGTATGCCAGAGGTGCTAGGACCCAGCGGTAGCAAACTTTTCAGGAGAACCGGCACCTGAGATGGAGCCACAAGGAAGCTGCACTGCGAGCCCCAGTGCATGTGGCAATGACTATCTCGGCGTTGACTCTCCAACTGCCTCAGTACCTTTTTTCCCGAGGAGGTGCAGCGTAACTAACCTAGAAAGGACTAACCTAAAAATTTGGACATAAGATAGTCTGAATGACCCATGTAAGAAGGGTCAACAACAAGTCTTTACAGCTCAGCCATCGAGGGGAGTAAAGACCATAAACAGAGAAGTGAGCTCAGAGCTTGTGAATGAGTGGTGGAGACTTTGTCCAAGGAGATCAAGAATTACGGTAGGTATGTAATTTCCATATCTTCCCGGACATAAAGCCTCCACCACTCATTCACACTAATGGGAGAGTACCGAGCTAAATAATCCCCCGAGATGGACGGCAAGAGATAAAAAGCTCACATGCTTAGGACAGAAGTCTGTTAAGAATGGTCCTATCAAACAACAACTGTCATCTGGCATGGACATCCAAGGCATAGTGCTTAACGAATGTATGCATGGAGCTCCAGGGAGCTGCATTACAAATATCTGCAATGGGCACATTATGGATTTCCGCCAGAGATGCTGTGACTGCTCTGGTAGAGTGAGCGTACACTCTGCCTTCCAGGTGGACCTGTGCAATAGAATAGCAGTGGCGAAGGCATGCCACCAGCCACGCTGAAATGCATCTGATAGCAACTGGTTGACCCAGCTGGGTCTCACTGAAGGAGGCAAACAGCTGTTGAGCCTTGCAAATTTCTTTCATTCTATCTAGATAGAACTGCAATGCTCTCTTAACATCCAGTGAATGAAGGGTACACTCTCCTTCATTCTGGAAGTTCGCAAAGTAGGTAGGAAGGACTAAAGGTTGGTTTAGATGAAATTCTGAGACAACCTTAGGGAGAAACTTAGGATGAGTCCTTGTGAAATACAGTGTACAGGGGGTCTGTGACCAGTGCGTGTATTTCAGAAACTCTACGGGCCGAAGTAATAGCCACCAGGAAGGCTGTTTTCCAAGTGAGGAACTTCAATTCGCAAGTAGCTAGAAGCTCGAAAGCTTTACGAGTGAGCATATCTAGCACAAGATTAATGTCCCAGGCTGCAACTGGACATCTAATAGAAGGTCTAGTATGCAGAATACCCCTAAGAAACCTCTTAACTATGGGTAACTGAGCCAGTGGCATGGAAAGCACGGGCTCATGATATGCTGAAATGGGCACAAATATGAACTCTGACTGTGGAGTGCTGCAGACCTGTGTTTGAGAGGTCTAAGAGATACTCCAAGACTTTATTCGGTGGACAGGAAAAAGGGTTCCAAGAGGATTTTGCACATCAGATAGAAAAACGCTTCCATTTATCTGTGTAGGTTATTCTAGAGGCCGGCGTACGAACAGTCAAAATAATATCTGAAACTCTACGATAAACATTGAACCTATTCACCTCTTTCTCTTCAGGAGCCAAGCATGAAGATGAAGTGACCTCAGGTTGGGATGTACCACAGGACCCTGGGTCAGAAGGTTCATCTGAAGGGGAAGCATTTTCAGGGAGGTTTCTGATAGTCTGTTGAGTAGCGGGAACCAAAACTGCCGAGGCCAAAAGGGGGCAATGAGGATCATTCTGCCCCCCCCGGGACTCCAATTTGAGCAGTATCCTCTGAATTAGGGGAAGAGGAGGAAAAGCGTATAGAAAGCGTTTTGTCCACTGCAGCCTGAATGCATCCTGACAAAAAATGCCCGGTCCTGGATTTCTGGAGCAGAAGAGAGGCAGTTTTGCATTGAGTGAGGATACAAAAAGGTCCAGGTCTGTTGTTCCCCACTCTTTGATGGTTAAGTCAAGAGACCACTCATGAGGATCCGCCTCCAATCTGCTGAGATGGTCTGCCAGCTCGTTTTGTTCCCCTGGCAGGTAAACCACCTGAATCAGAGCCTTGTGCTTCAGGCACCATTACCACACTCTCATTGCTTCCCTTCATAATGGGTAAGAGTGTGCAATGTCCTTTATTGATGTAGTACATCACTGCCTTGTTGTCCATTTGAAGGAGAATGTACTTGTGACAGAGTATGCCCTCCAAAGCTCAGACTGCATAGAGGATGGCTCTCATTTCCAGGACGTTTAAGTGAAGTTGGGACTTGTCCTGAGTCCACGTACCCTGGGTGTGGAGATCTTGGCAGTGAGCTCCTCAACCCATCAGAGATGCATCCATGGTAATGGAGATCTGATGATCCAGAGGGGTGAAGGGCTATCCATCCAGAAGGTTGGCCTCCTGAGACCACCAGGTGAGCGATCTCTTCAGAGGTTCCATCACCTTGATGAGAAAGGACTGAGGGTGAGTGGTAGGGGACCCCTGAGCATCCACTGAGAGGTTCTCATGTGAAGATGAGCCAAGGGTACAGTGAATACAGAGGATGCCATGAGGCCCAGCATATGTTGTGTTGAGATGGCTTGAACTGAGCTGTGCTCTCTGATGTGTCGGGCCATCTGTAGAATATCACTCCTTCTGTCCTCTGGCAGAAAAGCCTTCACACAGGAGGTGTCCAAAAGAGTTCCTATGAAGAGGAGCTTCTGGAAGGGCTGCAACTGTAACATGTTGAGGTGCAGCAGAACTCCTATGGACATAAGGAAGTATGAGGCCATAGCCATGGCCTCCAGAGTCTCTTGCCTGGAGATTCCAGATATGGGAACACTTGTATTCTGAATTCCTGAGGTGCACTATGAGAATTGCACTATACTTTGTAAAAACTCGAGGCACCGAGGATAGCCCGAAGGGCAGGACTCTGAACTGATAGTGTTGTCCCAATGCCATGTACCTTAGGTACTTGTAGTGCTTTGGGTGTATGAGAATGTGTTGGAAGGCATCCTGCATGTCCAGGGAGGCTAGCCAATCATGTCAATGAATCAAAGGCAGCAGGGTACCGAGTGATATCATCTTGAACTTCTCCTTGTGTAGGAACTTGTTTAACTTTCTGAGATCCAGAATGGGTGGCATGCCACCAGTTTTACTTGGGACCAGAAAGTAATGGGAGTAGAAACCTGTGTTTCATTGATCCAGAGGAACTATTTCTATGGCTCTGTTGTTCAGAAGGCCTTGTACCTCGGAAGCAAGAAGGTCTGACTGTACCTTCGACAGCCTGGACTGCCGCTTGGAAGGATGCTCTGGAGGGGTTTCAGAAAAATTAAGAGAGTACCCCTCGTGGATTATCCAGAGGACCCATTTGTCTGATGTTATAGATTTCCACTGGTTGTAGAACTGAGTCAGATATTCTCCCACTGCTGAGGAAGCGTCCCCCTTGGGCAGCTGAGGTGGGACCTGGGCCAGAAACTCAGAAGGTGGCACTGGGTGCTTTTGGACCTTGCGTCTTCTGATGCACTTTCTTTTACAGCTGAGGGTTCTGGTTTCTGTTAAAACCTTGTCTACCTTTGCTCCAAAAGCACTGACAATTGTGAAACTGGCACTTGTTCCCACCCCTTTGGGAGGGGCCGGGCGTAGGTCTGGCTGTCTTAATGGCAGACCTAGTCTTCCATGTGGCCGCTAGTGCTTGCTCCACCTGAGGTCTGAATGGATACATACCATTGAAAGGTAAGGCCATGACTTGCTGCTGGGAATCATTTGTGAAGCCCGAAGTACACAGCCAAGAGTGGCAACGGGTGCAGATGCCAGCCGCTGCCACCCGGGAAACAATATCAAAGGTGTCCATTGCAGCTTTAACCTGTTGGTTATTGGATTCGATACCTCTAGTTATCATTTGAAGTAGCTCTGAGTTAACCTCTGATTCAGGCAGGGCTTCTACCATTGCTTTGAGTGAATGCCAAAGAACATACTCATATTGAGAAAAATAGCCCTGGTAGCTGGCAATACGCAGGCCCAGGGTTGAGGCAGCAAAGCCTCTCTTACCTGAGGTGTCTATCTTGTGAGATTCTTTGTTTATAGGATGGGCTGTAGATTCCTGAGGGAGGACAGCCTTATCATTATCTGCCAGGAACATTATGGCATCAGCAAAGGCTTGTGAGGCCAAGACGGGGGGATCCTTATATGGGGCATATTTCCTATCTATGGACTTGGCCACAGAAGGAATAAGAGCCAGATTCTTCCACACCATCTTTGAAAGAGTCTCAAAAGAGGGCTGTACCAGAGGGGTTAAATCCATAGTGATTTCTGGGACATGAAGATATTGGAGACACAAAAGCTTCCCAGGATCGATTTCTGTGGTTTAGAGAGAAAGGGTAGAATTTACATTCTTAAGCAGAGACTTAAAGGAAAGGTCCTCAATAACAGGCTCTGCAGGAGGATTGACCCCTGCCCCAAGGGCAGTGTCAGTATCAACATCATCACCCAGTCTATGATCTGGATTGGGCTCAAAATCATCTCCTGACAGTCCAGTGGGGACTGTATAGACAGGAACGGAGTGAAAACCAGAAGGAAGAAGAGAAGGAGAAAGAATCGGAATCAAAAAACCTCTGGAAACTAGACGGCACGCCACCAATCCCTGGTGCCAAAGAAAACGGCACCAAGAACAAAGAAGGAGCTGTCACAGAAAATGGCATCGCATACGGTGAGGACAAAGAATGCGACACTGCACCCGATGCCAACAACACCCCAGTGCCTGAGGTGCCGATGTATAGCATGGTGCCGCCAGTCCCAATGCCTACAGAGCCTGTGGCACCACAGAAGGTGCAAGGGACCTTGGCGCCAGAGAAGTCAGCACCACAGATGACTGCAGTGTCACAGAAGTCTGAGAACTGCAATTTGAAGTTACAGGATGATAAATGGCAGGAGATAAGGGCATTGTTGCAGACCCCTGTGCCGCAGCCGTGTGAGGAGAATAGACATCAGAGCGTGGAGTCGACAGCACCGAGGAAGGCACCACACAACTAGGAAGATAAAATACAAAACAATAAACTGAAAACTAAGTTGCTAGTGAAGTTTAACTCCCGGCAGGTGAGCTTCGTCGTCACTGAAGTGCAGTCAACGGCAGGAAAAAAGGAACTGAGGCGGTTGGAGGGTTGACACTGAGAGAGTCATTACCGCATATGCCAGGTTTGTAGTAGTAGTAGTAGTAGTAGTAGTAGTAACATTTTTATTCAATTGACAAGCAAAAGAATAGTAAGCTCAACTGAGACAAGCTCATTTCCAGTGAGGTCCTTAATAAATACATATGTAATTAACATCATCATAAAAGAAATATCACACAAAAAACAACAAAAATAACATAAACATTTTTACAATAACACTAACATCCATACAACAACATAAACATCACACAATTCCCATTCATAAAGTGCAGTTATATAACATATTTTGGGGCATAGTATACATAATTACTCATCATTTAAGCTTTTGTCAGCTTCAGATTTAAACCAACTTTTTATTTCTCCTAAATTAGGGCTAGAATTAATTGGCCTCAAGTAAGTTGGCAGTGAATTCCATATATTAGGACCCAAGTAGAAAAAATGTTCTCTACCCAAATCCGTCCTTCTTCTGGGCAAAACATATTCCATACCCTCAGCAGAGCATAACCCTCCTCTGATTATTCTGATCTGAAATTCATCAGTGATATATTCCGGTACCCTACCCCTAACTGAATTGACCATATATGTCAAAACATGAAATATCCTTCTATCATAAGGACTCATCCAGTTCAAAGACTGATATAACTCTCTTCTAGGAGTTCTCTTAGGAACATCCAAAATAAACCTAGCTATCTTGTTAAAGAAAACATCTATTTTAGCCAACTGGCTTGAAGTTGCCCCTATGTAAATAATATCACCATAGTCCAACAAAGGAATCAATGTAGCCATAGCTACTTGTTTCCTTACATTGACATCCATATAGTTTCTAATTCTATAAATTGCACCCAAACGTCTGCTAACTTTTTTAATTGTATAATCTATATGAGAAATCCAGCTCAATGATCTATCCATATACATCCCTAAATATTTATAACATTGGACTTGTTCAAGAGCAGTGTTGTCCACAGTCACTATACTCAGACCCAAATCAGAATAGATCTCTTTATTTTCCCTAGAGAACAATAATACCTAGGATTTTTTTGAATTAAGGGTGAGATTGGATTCAGTATAAAATAACTGAAGCTCATCAAATGCTTTCTAAAGAGTAAATTCTATTTGAGTTAATAATAATCCCTTCACATAAATAATAGTGTCATCTGCATACAGATGGCACTGCACATCAGGATTAGTTAGAACAAAATTATTCATATATAAATTAAATAATATTGGACCCAAAATGGATCCTTGGGGTACCCCAGATATTGTCTACCTAAAACCAGAATCCCATCCATTTATTGAAACCATTTGTTTCCTACCAGTTAAATAGGCTTCCAACCATGAAATCACCTTTGTCGAGACACCCAAAGCAGGTAGTCTGGACAGGAGGATGTCGTGGACCAGGGTATCAAATGCCCTGGATAGATCTACAAAAATTGCTCCCATCAACATCCCCCTGTCCAGAGCACCCACAATGTCCCCAGTAACCTTTAACAAAGCAGAAGTTGTGCCCTGCATGGATCTGAAACCAGATTGAAACTTATTAATCAACTTACCATTTTCCAAGTAGGTCTGTAATTGTTTAGCTATCAATCTTTCAAACACATTGACTACTATTGGTAATAGTGATACAGGTCTATAATTCTCCATTAAAGACCTAGATCCATTTTTATAAACACAAATAATTTTGGCCATTTTCCACACTTCAGGAATTTCCCCACATGTAAGGGACATGTTAAAATATTTGAGGATTTAAGGGGGGGAAACTAGTCTTACCTTGTAATAAGGCTTTTTTGCCCATAGTTGTGAAGAGTTCGTTAAAGCCATCCACTACCCGTGGGCCCATAGGGACTTCAACTTCCCCAATTTTAAACTTCTCAGGGTAATCCACTTGTTGATCCCCTTTCACCTTTTTTAAAACTTGCCAAAATTTCCTTGGATCATTAGTCAGATTAGAATTTAGTTCTCTATTGTAATAATCATTTTTAACCTTCTTAAGTTCACAATTATAATAATTCCGCATCTGTTTATACTTCACCCAGTCCTTGTCCATTTTTGTCGATTTAGCCACCTTCCATGCCTTATCCCTCTGTTTCTTAATTTTAAATAAGTAGGAATTATACCAAGGGGAATTATCAAACTTTATTTTCCTAATTTTTAGTGGGGCATGCCTATTACAAATTGTCAAGAAATCCTCCTGAAATAATCTCCAGGCATCAGCAACTGTAGGAACTAAATCCAACCTTCCCCAGTTAAACTCATCCAACTCTAACATAAAATTTATATAATAAAAATGTTTGAATGATTTATAATGAACTGTTTTTACTGATCTCCTTATTATTATTTTTTGATTTCTAATAGCATATATCATCTGATGATCCAAAAAAGAATCTGGAAGAACACCACTAGCAACATACCTATCTGGGTCCATAGTAAATAATAGATCTAATATTGTGGAGGAAAATGGTTGTTTGGTATTAACTTTAGTTACCTCTGCAATTAACTGAGTCATACCCAGAATATTACTCATCTCAACACTACTGTGACTAGCATCTACAGTTTTCCAGTCTACGTTCATATCCCCAATTAACATAACCTCATATCTACTTAAGTAATCAGCTAAAAAATCCTGCAAAACCTGAAACACCTCAGTACTAGCTTTTGGGGGACGATACATACCCAGTAATATTAAAGGTTTACTAAACGGTAAATTAAATAATAAAGGAAGAACTTCAGAACCACGCCATTCCAATTGGCAATTAACCACAGATACATCCAAAGAACTAAGTGCATAAATAATGACTCCACCCCCCGTTTGTTTGATCTTTCCTCCATAAATTATAACCATTCATATACATCATATTATCAGGGACCCTATCGGATAACCAGGGCTCTGTAATAACTACTTCAGGGCTATATTTAATAGTCCATTCCCTTAAGTGGTCAATTTTCCTTAATAAACTACAGATATTAATGTGAACCACACACATCCCATCTTTTTTTAAAATATCAGTTGTTAAGTCAGAATTCAATACTTCACTAGAGTTAGAATTTACAGAATCCAAATTAGTGTAAGGTCCCGGGTTTGGATGAATATCCCCACTTACAATCAAACTAATCATCATTACCATTTTACAAACTTTATATAGCTGGATTTTCAAAGATGTTTTCTTACTATAATTAACTGTATGATGATCCGGATAAACTATATTTTGTCTCCAACCTACCAATAAACCTTTATATATTGAAATCCACTTAGTTAAATCAGATTCAAAATAATCAGTCAGTATACCTGAACAAATTACATAATTGCATAATTGATTCCCCCTAATAATTATACTCAGTGTGTCCCCCTGCAGCCAATCACTCCAGAGAATCATTGAGCAATCATTATTACTCAGAGTACCCCCTGGAGTGGGGGGAAACATATAACCACCCATCAAACACATAATCCCTAACTGAAACAACAACATTTTCAAAATCACACACAAAATTAACACCATACAACACAATTATGTATAAATACTCCAAATATCCTGCACTACTACAACAAATTTAAGATAGGTACTATCCTAACTACAATTTCAATTTATACATAAATTTCCAAATAAATTAACATAAATATCAATTCTACATATAATATAAATGAGTAAACCTAACAACCACTAGTTTAAGTTATTAAGCACCCCCAGTGTTTAACTAAGCACTATAAATAAGTACTTTAATACACTTTAGTTAAAACACAGTTAGCCTCCTTTCCTTAATCTAATCCAACATTTTCTGTGGATGAGTGGTGCTCGCGCCACTCACTATCGCTCGCGCTAGTGAGCAGCGTGCGGATTTAAACAAAAGTTCCCGCCCCTTTCAGTGACCTCAGCAGTCACTCCCCCCAGATTCCTCGTAGCTTTAGTTCTTTTCATGCTACAGCAAAAGCCACAAAAACAGTTTAGAAGCAGTCAGACTCTCACTCTGGCTCCTGTAGAGATGAAATCCTTTGTTTTGTAGACCAGGGAACACTGGGGAACACAGTTTCAGGAGGAACTGCTACACATTATGAGACGTTAAACCGAGGTCCCATCTGCTTGGATTGGTGGTAGTTCAGGTGGATGTTAAAGATCCCATGGCACTTATCGAAAAGAGTAGGGGAATTTCCCCGGTGTCCTGGCCATATTTCCCTCATTCACTAACAATACCACCAACAGCTTAATCTGGTTCAAAGTCAGTTGGCATTCATCTGTATCCCCCTCCCCGGGTCGTGCCTGAAAATAGGCAGGATTTGTCTAGTGCACTTACCCGGTCAACAAAAATAAAATAAAAATAAAAATAAAAAACATTAGTATGTTTCAAAGGGAGCAGTGTGCAGATTTAAACAAAAGTTCCGGCCCCTTTCAGTGACCTCAGCAGTCACTCCCCCAGATTCCCTCGTAGCTTTAGTTCTTTTTGTGCTACAGCAAAAGTCACAAAAACAGTTTAGAAGCAGTCAGACTCTCACTCTGGCTACTGTAGAGATGAAATCCTTCGTTTTGTAGACCAAGGAACACAGCTTCGGGAGGAACTGCTACACATTAGTATGTTTCAAAGGGAGCAGCACGCGGATTTAAACAAAAGTTCCCGCCCCTTTCAGTGACTTCAGCAGTCACTCCCCCAGATTCCCTCATAGCTTTAGTTCTTTTTGTGCTGCTGCAAAAGTCACAAATACAGTTTAGAAGCAGTCAGACTCTCCCTCTGGCTCCTGTAGAGATGAAATCCTTCATTTTGTAGACCAGGGTAACACCGGGAAACACAGCTTCAGGAGGAACTGCTGCACATTAGCATGTTTCAAAGGGAGCCGCATCCTAGCGGCTACATTTCAGGTGCCAGCCCTCCTGAAAATGTTTGCTCCCTTTGGGTCCTAGCACCTCTGGCAGGCTCCCATTAGTGTGAATGAGTGGTGGAGACTTTATGTCCAGGAAGATTCAGAGTGAAATAGTTGGGGGTAGACAGGCACTACAGACTGAAATCCTCTGACAGCATAGATGGGTATTGTGCTGAACTGTGTGAATTATGCCCCAGGGTATGTATTTAAAAAGGATGTCTGTATAGTGACATTTTGTCACCCTTCGTTTGTTTATGATTTACGGACCCTGGGGTGAAGCTCTCATAGTGGGTGAGAAAAAGTTTCAACCAATCCCCATGCTACTGTACTGTTTTGGTAGAATATTTATGACTGAGAGAGGGTTCTTGAAAAAACAGTATAGTTTTGAGAAGTTTTTTTGTTAAGGAGGGAGGTGTGTGGCAGAGTTAGGCTACACTCTCAGCTGTGACTGATGGACCACTTTTCTATCTCCTTATTTCCTAATGTAACCCCCAGTTGGCACTAAACTGAGAGGGCTACTACCCCTGCCTGTAGAACTAGTAACAGGTTGAGGGGCCTAGGTCCTTTGATGCGGTGCCTCCATTTTTATAAGCTGAAACTTGGGGAGAAAGGTGTCACTCAGCATGGTGATTAGGTTTGACTACTCTGCACAGGGGCACCCAAAGTAATCCAGAGACTAGAAGCAATAACATAATGTCCAATACCAGGAGATGGGATCCTAAAGTGTGGCGTTATTCAGCAACAGTAAATAAAAAGCATAGATGGACCCCCATGGAGCTACACTCCTTGTAATGCAGATAAGGTGATGACACATACACAATCCATTCTTGGATCCTAAACTTCCATACGTCATGGACTCTTTAACTAGTGGCACACTACCACCCTCTACTCCATCCCTACATCTGGGCACCCTCTTCAGGCACTGGCCAATACCTGACAGAAAGGTGACTGGTGTCTCAAAGTGAATCTGTAGAGGCGAGCCCTGTTACGCCAGGTGTTCCATAGACCTATACCTAGCCATTCCTTTGTTTACACACACACATTCTTGGCTACTGTAGTGCAGACTGTACATGGCTTTGTAATGCAGTAACTGTCTTTCCCTTGAAGACCCCCCCCCCACATACAACAGTCATTACATCTCACTGTTCCATAAGCCCTGGACTTGGCATCCTGACTGACCCACAGCCCCAGAGACTTATTTACTCACTGTTTTGGTGAATGACAATGGCCTTTTATCAAAGCTTCATCACCCTCATTGTTGCAAATGTCCAAAAACTCTGAAGGAATCTCACTCCTCAAAAACTGTAGTGCCCCAGCACTCTTCATCAGGCAGCTTCTTCCTTTTCCCAGGCCAGGGGGTTGCCCCTGGGAGTTAGTTCCTTGTGCCTGTCTTATGGTGGAAGCACACACCCTAAGGTAGCTCTGTGTCAGAGTTGAGGGCAGGGGGGGGCCTGCTCCTGCAGGGCACCCTCTCCCTCCACTGCACTGCAGGATCTACATCCTTCCCTCTCTTGAGCCTACTTTAGATTTCAACAGACTGACTCAGACTTCAGACTAGACTGTTGACTTCATGGATCAACTCTAGACTGACTTTTAAATTCCCCAACGTTCTACCTAACTCACAACTGCAACATTCCATTGTGGCTTATGCTGCTGCAGAATTCTAAATGATGTCATAGCCCCCGCTCAGCAGAGACTGAAAACAGAGCAGGACATAATGAAATCCATTTAACTGGAGTTTCACTAGCTGCCTGTCCCTGCTTGCCACTAGATCTAACTAGGGTTCTAGTAACCCCGGGTAACAGCGGGATTACACTAGCAACAGTTAACACTTTTCTCTTTGCTTTTCTTCTTCCTCCCTACCCTAGGTTGGCCACCTAGCGTAGCTCTTTACTATCCTTACTAAACTTCCTACTAGTTCTCTCTTTTCATTCTTTTTTCCATTTCCATCCATCCAGTCCCTGGAATAATGCCAAACACCCGGAGAGGTGTAAAGTACATAAGTACATTTGTGTACAAAAAGCATGAAGGCTATTTTAAATAGGAATAAATACAGTTAGTAAAGCCTTTTTAAAGAAAAAGGATTCAGAAGTCATACGAAACAATAATAATGTCATGATTAATACAGTTTTAAGAAATCTTTAAGGTATTCACACTATAGACCTGTTGCTGTATAAGGTTCTATGTATGAGAATGTGGTGTACTTTATACAAGTGCTTAGTCCCTGTAGATCAGAGATATATGGAGTCAATATCTGTGGAGATATGCACTGCACCTTTACCTGAACCAGGGAAGTCCCCCGAAATACCCCCCCACCTTGGTTTTGAAAGAACATGTTCAGACGTGAAACAACATGCCCAAACTTATAAATACAGGAAGGGCTTAGTCAGGTGACCCCCACCAAAAGATATAAAAAGCCTTTTCACTAAGTTCACTTCAGTTCAGCCCAGTGGGGCTCTGCCCTGAAAGAGGAGGAGATGTTCTACTGCTTCTGTAGACAAGGTATTGAATGTAGATTAGAAGGGTCTTAGGAGCTCTAGAATACAGGACTGCATTGTGTGAGAAACTACTGATGTTAAGTAGTGATTTCCTTTGCAATTTTTTTGTTTTCATTTATTATTTTTTGAACTTTTGAAAAATAAATATCTCACCAAGCTGTGTTTTAAACCTGTAAATTTGCCTTGTCTGAAGTTTATTACCCACACACTGTGACACTGCCCATGAGGAGTAGAAGTTAAGGAGGCAATCCTGGCGAGGCAAGCAAGGTTAACCCATAGAGAATTTGAGAAACTCCTAGCAGAGAACAACTAACCCAGAGGGATTAGTCATAAGGTTTCTTTAGGAGCAGCTTGAGGGAGCCAGGAGCTGTGACATGTCCTCTCTCCCATACAAAAGAAAAAGGGGGGGATCTTTGAAAGAACCACCTCCCTCAAAATTAAAATAATTGCATGGGATTAGTCCCGAAGGATAGCAGAAGGGGGAAAGAGTAGGTTCCAATCCCACTACCCCACCCCTAACAAGGGGCAGGAAAGCCATAAGGTGATAAAAGGAAGAAATCCCTCTCACCTCCACCATCCAAGCTGTAAAGAGCTGAAGTCCACCCTGTGTTTCTCCTTACTCCTGGCCAAAGGGAAGGAGGGAGGGGAAAGGTAACAAGAGAGACACACAGAGAGAGGGGGAACCCAGAGACTGAGGCCCCAAGGGGACAGTGGGTGGAATTTAGTGATGAATGGTGAAGATACACAGAAAGATCAAGAATTATGGTAGGTGCATAATTTTCATATCTTATCTGTGTCAGTCTTCATCATTCTTTACTATGTGGGCGAGTACTGAGCCCCCCGAAGGTGGCCCAATACAACCCTAAGGGACTAAGCCTCTTAGCCCCCAGTAGGGAAACACTGGAGGGGGAGAACCTTTATGGGCCTGGAGAGGCCCGAGACTGGTCTGAGTGAGACGGAGACCCCCCCAGAGGAGGAAGGAAGGCACCCCAACAGTTGCCATCTCACCCTATGGGAGAAAAGATGGGTTCTCTGGTAGGTGGAGGAAATCACCCTACCCCGGGCCATGGGTGACAACTGGAAAAGATGCAGCCATGCTGTCCACCTAGTGCAGAGTGCTGTTCCTACAATCCTGGAAGTTACTTCGTTGGCATCGTAGGACGCCTTCACTTGGTGCCTTGCTAGCTCCAGGCCCTGAACAGAGAGGGTGATGGCCTGTCTAGTTACCTCCAAATCAGGTAGAGAAGCTAAGAGATGACCTAGCCTAGACCACAAGAACCTGTCATAGGGTGCATAATGGGCCTGATGTGAAGCAATGGACATCAAAATCCGTGCCGAGTAAAATGTCCTCCTCTCCCAGAAATCAAAATCCATGGAGTCTGAATCTTGGGGTCGGTCACAGTAAGGGTGCAAGGCCCAGAAGGAGTATCCAGCTGCATCAAGCCCGCAAGTGGGTGAGGCATGTGTCCAGGAGACTCCAGGGGAACACAATACCACTGGCGCAGATCCCTTGGGGTTGGAACTGTGGAAAAGGGACACTGCCAGAGCCACAGTGATGCTTCCCAAAAGGGGACAGGCCAGGTAGAAACCACCAGGTTGGCCGCATTGAACTCACCTAGGAAGCTGCACATCACATGCTCAGGATTGCTTTTCAAGGTAGAGGCAATCCGGAGATCATCCATCATCCTTGTGAGGAAGCACTGATATGAGGAGAGATGAGACACAAGGGAAATGTGGACAGACAATTTCTCTCCCTCCGATGAGGGGGATGAGGATGCGGATGAGACCGGAGATTCAGGGTTCAGCTGTGCAGCTGCGGGGTGGAACACCCTCTCATCCATGGCCTGACATAGGTTAGGAAATGTGCAACTGATCCCCTGAATTGCTCCCAGGTCAGAGGCCCCCCTGGGACTGGAAATACCTGGGAGAGAAGGGGATGGAGACAGAGGAATAGGGACCAAACTCCTCACAGAAGAAGGACGTCCTCTGCCCGGGCAGGAGGGCCTATCAGATGCTTCCAAGTGGGAGGGACCTGGAAAGCCCAGCAGTCAACAGCTGTTTAACCAGGTCAGAAAGGCTGTGACTGTGTCCAAGGGAAGAATCCCCCATATGAGGCAACCGGGACTGTGTGAGTCCAGAAAGATGGTCCCTGGCCTCCAAAGAAGAGGTCCCTCTCAAGGAGAGAGGGGGAGAAGAGTGAGGATCTGCACTACAACTCCTCCCTTAACCCAAGTGAGTCCCAGGGAGAGGCTGCCACACAGAACTCAGGCCCCTCGACCCCCTCAGACTCCAAAAGAGCCCTCTGCCTCAAACCCACCAGCCTAGGCAGCTGGCAACTCCAGACAGACCCCAAAGAAACCACCCAGGATGCAACACCCTCCCCTTCTATGGGTGCTCCAGGCTGTCCCAAACTCGGACTGTCCAGGCACACCAAGGAAGGGGGTGTCCCAGATGAAGGGACAGGAAATGCCCTTGACTCCAGGCTGCACAACAGCAGCTGCCTGGACCACTGCTGGTTGGTCAGTGCCACTGACCCCAGAATTGGCAGGAATTGCCCACTCCACAGAGGGAGGCTGAGTGAGGGATGAAGTGGTGGACACTGAGGGGTCAGAAGAGTCTGGGAGCCAGTCTGGATTCAACTCCTCCTCCGAGGAACTGGACACATAGGCCCATTGCCAGACCACTCACCGACCCCTGCCTGTTCCTGGGCCTCAGGCAGTACCAACCTCAGGCACGGCACTGCAGCTGGTGCTGCACTCCCTCCCTGGTGCCGTGAATGGCATCAGAGTCAGAAGCAGCACCACAGCAGCACTGGATCCAGAGGCAGCATCAGCCATGGTGCCGCCCTCCTCCTTGGTGCTACCAACGGTGCCGGAGTCAGAGACAGCACCAGCGGTGGCACCGCCCTCCTCCCCAGCACAGTGAATGGCACCGGAGCCAGAGACGGTGACCTCTTCCTCAGCGTTGTTAACAGTGCCAGAGTCAGAGGTGGCCATCCCCAGTCTCGGCACCACGAGCAACACCGAGACCAGGAATGGCCCTAAGAATGCCCAGTGCACCTCCTGCGGCACCACTCTCATCACCTTCGAAGGGCAGTGCCATCACTGCATTGGCTACGCCACACAAACACACACAAAAAAAAAAGTATTTCGCGGAGTCCTAGCTCCAGACGTTATACCCACATTGTGATGAATGACAAAGATTGACACAGATAAGATCAGGTTACTCACCTGTAACAGTAGTTCTAGGAGTGGTATATGTTGTTCATCCACACTTGTTGGCATGTCCTTTCCCTTTAAGATTCTTGTTGGAAGGTCTAAAAGCTGGCTCCTCCCACCAACCCAGATGGTATATACCTCGGCTCCACCCCTTGATGCCAGATCTTGCCCGCTGGAAGCTTAGGTTGTGCGTCGAAGCACGTTAAGTCAGGTGGGTCTGTATGGATGAACAACATATACCACTCCTAGAACTACTGTTACAGGTGAGTAACCTGTTTTTCTAGGATCATGGATATGTTATTCTATCCACGTTTGCTGGCAGACTCCTAGCAGTTCTCCAGGAGGAGGGAGGCAAGGAACACACACCCTCAATACTTACCTGGGGAACAGAGATTGGAGAACTGAGGCCCCAAAACCAGCATCCTGGCATGACTCTAGGTCGATGCGGTAATGGGTAATGAAGGCGTTTGCTGACTTCCAGGTTGCAGCCCAGCAGATTTCCTGGATAGGGATGTCTCTGGAAACAGCCACCGATGCAGCAGTATGGGGGGTGGAGTGAACGCTTATCCCTCTGGGAGGCTCCTTGCCTGCCAACCTATAGCAAAGATCAATGCATCCATCTGCCAGTTGTCCACTTGGCTGCAGGTCTGCCAGGTGCAGCTTCAACGTAGGTGCCAAACAGCTGGCAAACCTCTCCCCGAACTTCAGCTGTCCACTCCTTAAAATAAGAGAGCACTCATCTCAGGTCCAAGGTATGGAGCCTGTACTTGGCCTTCGAGGTGAAATTGGGGTAGTACGACCGTAGAGTCAGCACCTGGTTAAGATGAAACTCCGACACCACCTTCGGAAGGAATTTCAGGTGGGGGCACAGGACAACCTTGTCCCTGTGGAAGACCAGATAGGAAGACTCAACAGAGAGTACCAGTAGTTCAGCAGTCCTTCTGGCTGATGTGATAGCCACCAAGAAGGTAGCCTTTCATGACAGATGTGACATCTCACACCTGTGCATTGGTTCAAATGGCTTGCCCATGAGCTCTGCCAAAACCAGTAGTAGATCCCACAGTGGTGGTGGTGATTCATGCACTGGAGGGAAAATATGGTCGAGGCCTTTAAAGAAGCACCAGACCTCCTTCTCCTGTGCCACTGTCTGCTGACCAGCCCACACCTGGTAAGCAGAGATGGCTGCCAGGTGCACCTTAAGGGTCATAGACCAAAGAACCCCTTTGGACAAAGACCAAAGGTAGTCGAGGATTCTAGCCACCAGACAGGACAAGGGGTACAAGTCCTTGCCCTGACACCAAATAGAAAACCTTTTCCATTTGAAGGCATAGCACCTCCTGGTCTACTCCTTTCTGGATGCTTCCACAACTGTGAGTACATCCTCAGGGAGTCCCAAAGCCTGGAACTCTAGCCGCTCAGGAACCAGGCTGTCAGGTGCAGGAATTGAAGGTCCAGATGAATTATCTTCCCCTGATTGACTGATACCAGGTCTGGGCATACTGGAAGATGCCTTGGAGGCCTGGAGCTGAGGCTGAGGAGATCTGGATACCAGAACTGGTGAGACCAGTCTGGGGCTACCACGATCACCTGTGCCTTATCTCTCCTGACCTTGAGGATCACCTTGTGAACCAAGGGAAGTGGAGGAAAGGCACAGAAGAGACCTGGGCTCCACAGCCTCAAGAAGGCATCCCCCTGCCACAAGCTCTGCTGAGGGGGGTGGGCATGAAACAGCCTCAGCTTTGAATTCTCCCTGGAGGTGAACAGATCCACCCGAGTTTTTCCTCAGTGGGAGAACAGGTTGTGTACTACCACTGGATGGAGAGACCACTCATGGGACATTTCGTCCACACAGCTGAGAGCATCCACCATATGGTTCAAGCCTCTTGCAACATGGATGACTAGGAGATCTGCCTCTAGTCAGCACATGAGGGTCCAGATGCGGAGTGCTTCTCTGCACAGAGGCCGGGAGTGCGTGCCGCCCTGGTTATTGAGATAGTACATAGTCGTGGTATTGTCTATCTGGACTTGCACTACTTGACCCCGAAGGAATGGAGTGAATGCTGATAGTGCCAGTCTGACTGCTCTGAGCTCCAGCAGGTTGATATGACATCGGGATTCCTCAGGGGTCCAGAGCCCATGGACTCTGTGATTCCCCATGTGGGCACCCCAGCCTGTGAGAGAGGCATCGGTCGGGAGGATGACCATCAGCACAGGATGGACAAACAGGATCCCTTCCTGCAAATGTGCTAGGATGGCCTATCATTGGAGTGTCCAACATCTTCTGGGTCACCCTGACCAGCTGATTGAAATGACCATGGTGCTGAGTCCACTGGCTGGTCAGCTCCCATTGAAGGGGGTGCATATGCCACCGGACTCAACAGACCACTGCGGTGCAGGCTGCCATGTAGCCCAGAAGTCACAGGAAGTCCCGAGCAGGGTGCAAGTGTCCAACCAGAAATGATTGGGCAAAGGAGGAGAGAACCTCCGCCCTGTCTGTCGGGAGCCTGGCTGTGGCTCGGCAAGAGTCAAGCTCTGCCCCAATGAAGCAGATCACCTGCGAAGGTATGAGTTCTGACTTGGTCTCGTTGAGCAGGAGACCAAGATTGATGCAGGTCTGGAGGGCCAGATCCCTGGACCTATCCACCCCATCTGGAGGAACCTGCTATGAGCCAGTCATTGAGATAGAGGTACACCTGTACCCCTCAACACTGAAGATGGGCCACAACGACTACAGTGCATTTAGTGAAGACCCTTGGGGGCTGATGACAGGCTGAACGGCATGGCTCAGAACTCGAAGAGTGCTCCCTCTGCCTGAAAGTGAAGAAACCTCTAGTGAGATGGACGAATTGGGACGTGAAAGAACATCTCCTGGGAACTCCAGAGAACAAAACCACATGTTTTGCTCAAGCAATGGTATGATCTGCAACAGAGTTATCATCCTGAATGTGCGGGACCTGAGAAATTAGTTCAGGTCGTGTAGCTCTAGAACGGGGCACCAGCCCCCCATCTGTTTGGGGACCACGAAGTACCTGGAAATGAACCCTGGGTTGACAGGGGGGTCTGCAACTCTGGCCACCTCCTTGCGGAGGAGAGTTGGACGATGTCATCTCAGAGAGCCGACTGAGTGAGAATGGACACCATTTCTACCTGTGGGGCACGGGCTCAACTTGGAGGGTACTGCTCAAATTCCAAAGGCAGTCTCTGACCTACCACTTCTAAAACCCACCTGTCCATTGTAACAGCAGACCAGGCATAAAGGAAGTTGTGGAGCCGGCCCCTCATGGGAGGACCCAGAACTGGTGTGACGGGTATGAGGGTGGCCACCCTCATCCCGTCACTGGGCAGGCTTGGAGGAGGAGGGTCCAGCTTGGAGACCACCCAAACTCTGTCCTCCAGGTTTACAGGCCACCATGGGTCTTGACTTGGGCCGTGGGCAGCAAGGTTAAGCCTGCTACTGATGCTGTCCCAATTGGAAATGGAGCTGCTTGGCCGCAGGGGCTAAATACCGAAAAGGCTTCTTCTGCTGCATTTTTGAACCCTGGGATTCCTTCTGAGCAGAAGTCACAGAGCCCAAGGTGGCACTGGACTTTTCGATGCATTGGAAGTGACCATCCACACCTGGGCCGAAAAGGTCAGTATCTAGGAAAGAGACATCCGTCAGTTTGTGCTG
The DNA here is from genome assembly GCA_016271365.2 of Neoceratodus forsteri. NCBI lineage: Eukaryota > Metazoa > Chordata > Ceratodontiformes > Ceratodontidae > Neoceratodus > Neoceratodus forsteri. Next base: position 54,079,303 of record CM028133.1, on the reverse strand, counting down.
GGTGTCCACCATGAAGGTGGAGACCCGAAACCAAGCCCTGTGGTGTATGGCAACCGCGGCCACTACCGAACAGGCACAGGAATCTTTGAGGTCCAAGGCTGTCTGGAGCTGCTGTTTTGCAGCTTCCCGATTCTGGTTGTGGACCTGCTTGACCGTGATCTGGAGGTCTGCGGGGAGGTGAGGCAGAACCTCATTGAGAGAGCCCAGTAAGGCATGAGAAAAGTGCGCCATGATGACAGCCGAGCTTGCCTGATGGAGGCCCACGGAAGAGGCAGAAACGCCTGAGCACAGACCCAGTCACCAGTCCCTTTGGACACAATGGGCACTGCATACTTGTGGGTCATGCGGGCTGAAGGCACAGGGCAGGAGGCAGAGTGCTGCCACAGCTCCAAAGCCGGGCCGACAATGGCCTCGGCAACTGGGAAGACCTTTGTCGATGAACCCCCTCATTTGAGGACATCAGTGAGGGGATATTTGGCCCATTTCTGAATGGGTTTTAAGGGCATCCCTGTGAATTTGGAGATGAGGTGGAGGATGCCCATGAAGGAAGAAGGGCCTTCCTCCTATGAAAGATTATTGATGGATTCCTCGTCCAAAGGGCAAGAATGTAGGTCAGAGTACTCACACCCCGAAGAGTCCGGGTAGACTGGCCGGCCAACAGAGTCACCCTGTACCCACCTGGGATGGTCAGGCATGAGGGTGATGGACAGCCTATGTGGTAGGCCCAGAACAGGCTGAGATTCCTTAGAAGGAGTGTCCGAAGGAGGCTGCTTCGGTGGCAGCTCTATCACAATTGGTGGAGGGACCAGTTTTGGCTGAGCCAGGATGGTCTTGACTGACTCCGCGGGTGGAGGAACAGTGTGGACTGGCTCCTGAGGAGTAGGCGTCGGCCTAGAGGGCAACAGCCAAGTAATGGCCGGGGTAGACTCCGGAGATGACTTCTGGCCAGACAAAATGAGCTGCTGCCACATTAAATCCCCGCAGGGTCAACGGAGTTTCCGTTGAAGCCTCTCCTCATCAGAGGAGGATGAAGAAGAGTGGCGGCAGAGCCCCTTCTTGGAGCGCTTATGCGCCTTCTTCGGCCTGTTGGTTGAAGGTGTCTGAGACCTCAACTTGGACCATTGAGGGGACCAACGGGGTCATTCAGAACATGCCAGTGAGAAGTGCAGCTCTTCCTGGTCAGGGATCTGAGCCACGGGGGATTCCCAGCGGACTGGGTCCCCTCCTTGGTGGCCGGCAGGACTGGGGTCTTGAATAAGGAGTTGTAGGCCTCATCAAGCAACAACGGGTTGATGGGGTCAAGAAAAATCTCAACCAAATCATCATCCTGTGTCTTAGCTGGCTGGGCTGATGAATGTGGGTACCATGAAGCCAGTGGCCAAGGCCACAACCTTAACCGAAGTCGAGATAAAAGATTCCTGGGACAGAGATCTCTCATGGTTCCAGGAGCGTCGTCGGTGAGACGAAGTTTCCTTAGGTGCCGTGTCCTTTTTATGGGACCAAGAGATGCGTGTGCCCAAGGGTCCCTCTCCCTTGGTAGGAAGGGACTGGCACAACTCCTGAAAGGAGCCTGATAAGGTGGAGCCCAGACTGAGTGGACATGGAAGAGGACCAATCTATGGCATGAGCCTCCTCCTCTTTGAAGGTCATCTATTCGAGCTGCTCGGCGGCCCCCGCAGCCACGGAGACCACCAAACGGGCTTCCTTGGCTTTGACTGGCAGATTCTGTTTTTCTGGTCTGCCCAATTCCAGTCACGTGAGACGATTGTCCAAAATGTTTGGATGAAAAGCGCGATACATTTCGCATGCCTGGGTGTCATGACCAAGACCCAGGCAATAAATGCATGAGGCATGCGGGTCAGTGCGAGACATCTTTTGCCCACACAGGCAGCGGAGGAAACTGCGTGAGGACTTGTCCTCCATTACGGTTGAGATCACAAAGTGACTGGGAGAAACTCTAATGAGTCGGAGTTTGGGTAAATCTGTAGATTTAAGCACCAGGACCTACAGTAACATGTGAGCAATAAGGAGGGAACCTGAATCTTCCAGCAGAAAGCAAGATCTGGCATCAAGGGGTGGAGCCGAAGCATATACCACCCAGGTGGATAGGAGAAGCCAGCTTTTAGACCTTCCGGCAAGAATCTTAAAGGGAAAGGACATGCCAACAAGTGTGGATAGAACAACATATCCACGATCCTAGAAATTCAACCTCGTCTGATAGGTAGTCATCTACATATGAGGAAGGTGACCAGGGTGGTAAAGGGTCCCTGGCACCCTGAAATAATTTTGGCAGAGGAGTAGGGGAACGGGATGGGTGGCTCGGCTCTCCTGGATTGGAGGGCTAAGCGTGCCGCATGGCATGCAAGACATGCTGTACTACTGAAGTAACATTCAGTTGAGTATTGGGGGCGTAGGGAAGGGGTTTTCTGGGAAACCAAGGGGATGGTGGAGGGAATCGGACGCGTAGCCTGAGCAGGTTTGGCCCCTGGGTGGTAAAGTCCAGGGTCTCGATCCCTGTCCTCCTGGCCCCTATGAGTACTCCCTGCAAGGGTGGAAGAGCAGTGTGCATAACAAATACAGTAGGTTTCCCCTGTGGAATGTGGCTCCTTGTCAACAGAACTGCTGTAGAAACTGTATTATGCAGTGAAAATTATGCCCTCATTGACGGGAGAGGAGCCCCCATCGATGGGACGCCGATGGAGCTCATAAAGGGTTCATCATAGACTGCTGTTAACGAGCTGGAAAGTGCCATTGATGAGAGGGAATAACCTCCTGTCGAAGAAGGGGCAGTCTGAGAACGCCCCATTGATGATGGAGCACCTGTAACAGTGGCTGTCAATGAGTGCTTGGGCACGGAGGTTGAGAAGGGCTTCTTCTCCTTTTTGTGCCGCTTATGAGAATCAGTGGAACGGGGGTTCTTGGGACAAGCCCCCTTATTCTCCATGAGATAATTTCTGCTCCATTAAAAGGTTTTTGATTTCCTGCAGCTGTCGTCAATGAGTTGCCTGGTTGAAATCCTGACAATGTATGCAATAAGTGGTGTCGTGTGTGGGTCCCAGACACCTTACACAAGTGGTGTGGTTGCTGAAGCAGTAGATTTTACTACGGCAACAGCAGGAACGAAATAGCTCTATCTTGCTTGAAGATTATTTGGACATTTGCCATTTGCTCAAATTCTCATCAATGACTGCTGTTCTAAAGTTGCTCTAGCTGCTTCATGCGAGCTGAAGACGGCGTAAAAATGAACTGAGGATACCAGGGACCACCCACACTTACACAGGAAACAGAAAGCTGATGTCATGCGTGGGCGACCCCTGGAAAAGACTGCTTGAAGAGCTACCATGTGCCACAGCGACCTCTGGTGATGACCCAAGTGTATTACATGCTGCAAGAGACCACTCTGTGGAAGATCTACTGTTACAGGTGAATAAATGAAAATTACGTACCTACTGTAATTCTTGATCTTCTCTTTTATCTTCACCATTCATTACTGCTGGGGTGTAAGCCAGAGGCACGCACCTGTACGAGAAATGTTTTTTTGTTTCCGGGGGAGGAGTCGGTGCTGATGGCATTGTGTGGTGCACGAGGGTTGGCCATTAGGAACTGCAGACTCCTCATCCACCCCAGTCTTGTTCTGCCGGACAGGATGAAACAAAGGGGGACAGAGAAAACCATGGTGAGACAAGAGAGTTGAGGGATAGGAAACGGAAAGGATATAAACTGAAAAAGGAAGAAGCCAACCAGAGGACAGAGGGATTGGACTTTTTACCCTAAGAGGCCATAGGGCCCCAACCCTTTGGTGGCAGCACAGAAAAAGGGAGAAAGAGAGAAAGAGAGATATAGCATATGTAGGGGAAGACGGGGGGCCCTCAGCCATGCTGAGTTTGAAGACCATTGGCTTATTTTAGCCTCAAAAAACTGAAAGGTATGAAGACACAGGTGCAAGGATCCCGTCAACTTCATGGACCACTGGACGGAGGTCCAGAACCAGAGAATTTGAAATGGTCTTGGAGAATATAAAACATGATGAAGTCAGCCCTTCCCTTCTCACCCTTAAACCCACATTGGGATGAAAGTCCTGGAACATGGCCCTCTACAGTTTAACACCTGATAACTTAGTCAAGGGGGAAAATCCCTTAAACAGGAGAGGACTCTGTCCGGAATGATCTCTAAGGTAGAGGGGAAGTGAGAAAGAGAAAGGGGGAGGAAAATCCCTACGGGTTCTCCTATGAGATGCACTGATGCAGTCCCCACTTCAAGAAGAGGAAAACAAAATGGAATATCCGTGTCAGGCACCCCATTGAGAATCCCAGGGAGTTCCCTCCAAGGCCAGGGCGAAGACTCTACTCGCCACTGTACTAGGATGGATGCTCTGTGACTTTTAGAGAAGGAAACAGAGGGCCATGAGGATCTCTGCCCCAAATGACCTTGGGGGGGGCGAGCAGGGTGGAGGTGGCACTCAATGGCTGAGGCCCAAGAGGGGAAAGTGGGCGGGAATCAGTAATGAATGGTGAAGATACAAGAGAAGATCAAGAATTACAGTAGGTACGTAATTTTCATATCTTCCCCATGGCATTCTTCACGATTGATTACTGCTGGGTGAGTACCAAGCCCCCCAGAGGGGACCTAGAACTGCCCTGAAGGAACAGATTCCCTCAGCCTCCTGTGGGGGAGATGCAGAAGGGGAGACCCTATTGCCATTCTAGATCTGTATGGCCTAAGGCTGGTCAGGCTGAGAAGGTATCCCCTGTGGCTAAGGTGACGGAAGACACCCCTGAAAATTCCTCCTCACCCTGTGGGAGAAAAGATGGGTCCCCCAAAAGCAGAGGAAATCACCTTACGCCGGGTAGTGGGTGACAATCTAGACAGGTGAAGCCATGCTTCCGCCTGATTCAGATCGCTGTCCAGGCCAGTCTGTGGTCACCTCGCTGGCATCGTATGCTGCCCTTGCAAGCTCCAGAGCCTATGCAGAGAGGGCAATGGCTTGCCAAGATTTCTCTGAATCAGGAAAGGATGCTAAAATCTGAGACAGCATCGACCATGGGTGCCTGTTGTAGGCAGCGTTGTGAGCCTGATGTGAGCTGATGCAGCGCAACACATGAGCTGAGGAGAAAACTCTTCTTCCCCACCGGTCGAACTCAGCAGAATCCGGATCCGGTGGTTGGTCGGGTGCCGGGTGTTGAAGATCAGAAGGAGTGTCTAAAGCCATCAGCCCTGCGGGTGGGTGAGGCAGAGAACCAAGAGATTCCTGGGGAACGCAATACCTGCTCCTGCAGTTCGCTGGGGATGAAATGGCTGGTGACTGCCAGGTGCAGATAAACGCTTCCTGGAAGGAAATAGGCCAGTGTAGGCAAAATATCTGTGATCTTGTGAGGTACGACAACGTGGAACCTGCAGGAGTTGTGATTCAGACCCCCTGGTTGAGCGGGGGTTATTGCTAGGGTGCAGGAGTGTACACACTCCACGGGGCGCAAGACCCAGAGTCATTTTCTTCACCATGGTGCAGGTTGGGTACTTTATCCGATTGGTGAGTTGCAGCCATCCAGTTTGTGCATAGAGGTCACACGTATGTGTGAGGTGATGGGATCCAGTGAGAAGTTGGCATGCCTTATTGAGGGAGGTGGATATGCGTGTAAGAGCGGTAGCGGGGGCAGAGCCATAGATAAGCCCATAGTCAATAATGGAGACAACAGAGCTCTGAACTGAGACAGTCAGGGCTTCTAGGGTAAGATGTTGCCTATGCCAGAAAGAGAAGGCCAAGGCGAGTATTTGCTGCTTTGGCTACAGAGTCAGTGTGGGCACTGTAAGTTAGATGAGGGTCTGGAGTGATCCCAAGGTACTTAAAGGCTTGAACCTGTTCCAGGGTGACTCCATGACTGGTTTTGATGGATAAGGGGTGCAGCTTATGCTTGTTATGAGAGCTGCTGAACATCATACTTTGTCTTCTTGTTATTGAGGACCAGAATGTGATTTGAGAACCAGTTTTCAGCAGATGTGAAGCCAAGATGAAGGTTGTCTTGTAGAGGCTTAGGATCCTTGTGGGAGGCAAGAACTACAGCATCATCTGCATGGAGGATGATTGTTTCAGAGCAAGAATTTGGAAGAGAGTTCAGGAACAAGCTGAATAGCAGGGGGCCCAGAATGGATCCCTGGGGGACACCTGAGTGAACAGGCCTGGTATCAGAGAGGACATCTGCAATTTTTACTCTTTGAGACCGGTTCTCCAAGTAGCTTTTGGACCAGGCAGTGGAGTCGGGAGAGAGCCCAGCTTTCAGAATTTGCACAAGCAGTAGGCGGTGATGGACAGTGTCGAACACCTTAGTTAAGACTGATAAAGACGGACCCAATTAACTGACCATAGTTCAGTGAGCTGTGAAGAACGCCAGAGAATTCCAGTAGGGCAGATGAGGTGCTATGTCCTTTCCTGAAGTCATGTTGTTGCGAGCACAGGATATTGTATTTGTCCAGGAAATCTGTGAGCTCATCTGCTGCAATACATTCAAGGGCCTTGGAGAGGGGTGGCAATATAGAGATTGGACGGTAGTTTCCATGAGTGGCCCTGTCACCACTTTTATGGACATGGGTAACAGTGGCGGATTTCAATTTTTCAGGGAACTGGCTGAGCCTAAGTGAGAGGTTGAAATTATATGTCAGTGGCTGTAACACCTCATCAAGGGTGAGAGACAGCAGTTTAAGGTCAAGTGTATCACTGCTGGATCTGGATTTGGTGATGGCTTTGGTAATGTATTTGCAGGCAACATGCATCTTGACTGCTTTGAAATAAAAAGGCGGGTGGCTAGAGGAGGAGGAGGCATTGGGGGGAGGAGAGGGAGTCATAGTCCTTGAAAAAGTCAGAAGGGGGAACACTGCCGAGATCGGTGAATGCAGTGTTGAAGGTATTTGCTATGATTTTAGGGTCAAGCGTAGTAGACCCATTTATGTTGAGCAAGGTAGGGGAAGTTGGCACTGAATTCACTCAGAACAGAGCGTGTCTCCTGTCCTGTATTGCATCTTACCACATGGGAGATGTGGAGCTCCTAAACTAACCTTGAGAGGAACCACTGATATTCGGTGAAATCAGTGTCAGAGGAAAGATGGACAGAATATTCCTCTTCCTCAGATGAGAAAGTTGAGGAAGTAGAGGAGCTTGGATGTTCGGAGTCCTCCTGTGGCGGGGCAGACAGGAAGACCCGCTCATCAATAGCTCTAACATACCTAGGAAAGGCCGCTGTAGTGGCCCTGAACATCTCCAAGGTTAAATGTCCCATAGGGCCCACATGGCCTGGGAAGGGGGGAGATGTCTGCAGCAGGATTGGGGAAGGGCACTTCGTAGAAAGTGACCGGCCTCCGCCAGGGCTCTGAAACCCTGTAGCAAATCCTCCCATGTGTGGGGACCCAGGAGTCGATTCAGTCAGCGAATGCTGCAAATGTGTGAACAAATCCTGGCTGAGCCCTGAGGAAGAATCTCCCCTGTGGTGCTGAGGTTGCATGGTTCCAGAAGAGCTACTCTCTACGCTGCCCACTAAGGGCACCCCTGAAGTCTCAGAGGAGGAGAAGCAAGGCTTAGCACTTCAGCTCCTCCCCATTCCCCGCAGGGAAGTGGAAGAAGGCCTCCGCACCTCACCTCACTCCAGCACCTCAACCCCTCGGACTCTGAGGCCACCCTCTTCCTTGAATCCAATGCCAAGGGGTCCCCCAATTCTGCAGACCTCCTGAGGGAGGCCACAGAAGAGGAGGCATGGCAGCACCAGAAATTATAGCTGCCCCAACCCCCTCCCCGAGGTCAAGGCCACCACATCAGGCTCCTCGAGACTGCTATCTACTGCAGCGTCCCCAACACCGGCATCGGCGTGGGGTTCTACAGGGACCACAGACTCCGGGGAATCCGGGAGGCAAACACTGGGCTGCCTGGTGCTGCATCCGAGAGAAGTCGGAGCGCCAGTCCAGATCGGCCAGCGAGTCATCTACCTCTGAAGAGTAGGAGACCACACATATCACCAGACTAGTGACCCCGGGAGCTCTCTTACTAGCAGTGCCACGAACGGTGCACCATGGGACACAGCACTGCTCACGACACTGTCTCGATCACCAGCACCATGAACAGCGCTGAGTTCCGAAGTGGCATTGACAGGCAGCACCAAGGATCCACTGGTGCCGGGCCCAGCAGCAGCCATGGGCTGCAACACAGGGGGAAGATGCACCTCCATGGAGGTGACTGCTGTGGTGGTGCTCTCAATCCAGCTCCACAGGGAACCAAGCCATTCCTCCAGCACCGTGGAAGAAACCTCCTGAACGGCAAGGTTGAAATCCGAGGAAGTTTCCTCCTCACCGGGCCATATAGACCTGGGAAGGGACCCGGAGGCAGGGTCAAGAGATCTTGCCATGGCATCCCTAGAACAATGCCGTCCTCAGAAAGTTGGCAGGGTGAACACAGCAGTCCATAGAGAAACAAGCATCACAGTTGTCCATATCATGGTTGGGACCCAGGCAATGCAGGCAAAGATCATGTCGGTCCGTCACAGAAAAATGCCGGCCACAGGGGCACCGACATAGGGGGCACAGCCCACTTTGGATTTTCTCTTAGCCCCCAAACCAGACATGATGTGAAAATAACTCAACAAAATTCACAGAAAAAGTACCCTGTGCTGTTGGTAATAACAATAAATGGAATGGGCTTACCGGTTTCCAGACGGCGATGGGTGAAAATAAGAACCGGGATGGAAAAGCAGTAACACGGCATCCAAATTCAGAGAAGGCCCGATGATGCAGCAATTCTGAACCTCGCACAGCAATGCAGCCTTGACGGTAGAAGAAACAAAACTGGGGTGGAGGAGGAGTCTGCGGCACCTAATGGCCAAGCCTCATGCGCTACAGAATATGTCGGCCTCGTGGGCAGTGCTGTTGGCACCAACTCCTCCCCTGAAAAAAAAGCTCCTGTACAGGTGCATGCCTCTGGCTTACATCCCAGCAGTAATGAATGGTGAAGACTGACAAGGGATGATCCTGTTTTTCTAGGATCATGGATTTGTTGTTCTAGTCACACTAGTTGGCAGACTCCTAGCAGTTCTCCTGGAGGAGGGCAGGCAAGGCACACACTCCCTAGATATTTACTTGGGGAACAATGATGGGAGAACTGAGGCCCCAAAACCAGCATCCTGGTGTGACTCAAGGTCAATGTGATAGTGGGGAATGAAATGCTGACTTCCAGGTAGCAGCCCTGCAGATATCCTGGATTGGAATGCCCCTAGAAGCAGCCACCGATGCAGCAGTATGGCGGGTAGAATTAGCTCTTATCCCTACAGGAGGCTCCTTGCCCACTAACCGGTAGCAGAGATCAATGCAGGATGTTATCCATCTGCTAATCGTCTGCTTTGCTGCAGGTCTGCCAGGTGCAGCTTCAGTGTAAGTAACAAACAGCTGGCGAATCTCTCCCCGAATTTCAGCCATTCGCTCCTTTTAAGAGAGCGCCCATCTCAGGTTCAAAGTATGGAGCCTGTAGTTGGCCTCCAAGGTGTAACTGGGGTTGTACACTGGCAGAGTCAACACCTGGTTTAGGTGAAACTCCAACACCGCTTTCGGAAAGAACTTCGGGTTGGGGTGCAGGACAACCTTGTCCCTGTGGAAGACCAGATAGGGAGACTTAACAGAGAGTGCCAGGATCTCCCCAATACTTCTGGCTGATGTGATAGATACCAAGAGGGCGGTCTTCCAAGACAGGTGTGATATCTCGTACCTGTGCATTGGTTCAAATGGCTTGCCCATAAGCTTTGCCAGTACCAGCAGTAGATCCCATGGTGGTGGTGGTCGCCTGGTCGACTCCTTCCTAGATGCCTCAACAACATTGCGGACATCATCAGAGAGACCCAAAGCCTGGAACTCTAGCCGCTCAGGAACCAGGCTGTCATTTGCAGGGATTGAAGGTCCGGATGCAATACCTTCTCCTGATTGATGGAGAGCAGGTTCAGGCATGCTGGAAGATGCCTCGGGAGCCTGGTGCTGAGGCTGAGGAGCTCTGGATACCAGAACTGGTGGGGCCAGTCTGGGGCTACCAGGATCACCTTGTGCCTTGACCCTCCTCACCTCAAGGAGCATCTTGTGGAGCAAGGGAAGTGGAGGGAAGAACAAAAGAGGTCTGGGGTCAACAGCCTCGAGAAGGCATCCCCCTGCAGCGAGCCCTGCTGAGGGGGCGGGCATGAAACAGCCTCAGCTTTGTGTTCTCCCTGGAGGTGAACAGGTCCACCTGAGGTCTGCCCCAGTGGGGGTACAGGCTGTGTACTACCTCTGGATGAAGAGACCACTCATGGGACGCCTCACCTACATGGCTGAGGGTGTCCATCAGCTGACGGGAGGCTCCTGCCACATGGATGGCTAGGAGATCTGCCTCCAGTTGGCTCATGAGGGTCCAGATGTGGAGTGCTTGCCTGCACAAAGACTGGGAGTGTGTGCTGCCCTGCTTGTTGAGATAGTATATAGTTGTGGTATTGTCCATCTGGACCTGCACCACTTGACTCCGAAGGAATGGAGTGAATGCAGTCAGTGCCAGCCGGACTGCCCGGAGCTCCAGCAGGTTGATATGGCATCGGGATTCCTTGGGGCTCCAGAGCCTGTGGACTCTGTGAGTAACCATGTGGGCACCCCAGCACATGAGAGAGGCATTGGTCGTGAGAACGACTGCCGGCTCAGGGCGGACAAACGGGATCCTCTCCTGCAGATGTTCTAGGATGGTCCACCATTGGAGAGCATCCTACATCTTCTGGGTCACAGTGACCAGCTGGTCAAAGAGACCATGTCACTGAGTCCACTAGCTGGCCAGCTCCCATTGAAGGGGGCACCTATGCCACCGGGCCCATCGGACCATGGAGGTGCAGGCCGCCATGTACCCCAGACGGTGCAGGAAGTCCCAGGCAGGGTGCAAGTACCCAACCAGAAATGATTGAGCAAAAGAGGAGAGAACCTCCGCCCTGTCCGCCAGGAGCCTGGCTCTGGCTCGGCAAGAGTCGAGCTCTGCTCCGATGAAGTAGATCACCTGCGAAGGCACGAGTTCTCGACTTGGTCTCGTTGACTAGGAGACCAAGTTCAATGCAGATCTAAAGAGACAGATCCCTGGATCTCTCCACCTCCTGTTTGGAGGGACCCACAATGAGCCAGTCTTCGAGGTAAGGGTACACTCTGACCCCTCAATGCCAAAGATGGGCCGCCTACTGCAATGCATTTGGTGAAGACCGGGGGGGTCGATGACAGGCCGAACAGCATGGCTTGGAATGCGAAGAGGGATCCCTCTGCTCAGAAGTAGAGGAACTGCCAGTATGACGGATGGATCGGGATGTGAAAGAATGCATCCTGCAGATCCAGTGAGTAGAACCACATGTTCTGCTCAAGAGATGGTATGATCTGAGACATAGATACATAGATACATAGACAGTGTCGGCAGATAAGGGCCTATGGCCCACCCAGTCTGCCCATTTGAGCTTGTAAGTTCAGTTTCTTTCCCTAGAAGTCTGTTGCCCCTTACCCCTGACCTCCAGAATTCCTTTATGTCTATCCCACGCATTCTTAAATCCCGTGATTGTTTCAGCTCCCACCACTTCCTCTGGCAGGGTGTTCCACTTGTCCACCACCCGTTCTGTGAAGAAATTCTTTCTCTTGTTTCCTCTGAATCGTCCTCCCTGCAACTTCATCCCATGCCCTCTTGTCCTGGAACATCTTTTTCACTTAAAAATAGTGTTTTCCTGCACCCTGTTCCTCCCTGTAAGATACTTGTATGTCTATCATATCCCCTCTCTCCCTCCTCTCCTCCAGGGAGTACATGTTCAGTTCCTTCAACCTGTCTTCATAGGACTTGTGATGCAATCCATGCACCATCTTTGTTGCCCTCCTCTGAACCTTTTCTACCCTGTCTATGTCCTTACGTAGGTATGGTCTCCAGAACTGTACACTGTACTCCAGGTGGGGCCTCACTAGTGTCTTATATAGTGGAATTATGACCTCCTTTTTCCTGCTGGTGATGCCCCTGCCTATACATCCCAGCATCCTATCTGCTTTACCTGCTGCCTTGTCACACTGTTTCCCTACCTTGAGGTCATCAGAGATGACAACCCCAAGATCCCTTTCCTGCTTGGTGCATGCTATCCTCACCCCCAACTGATATATTGTGCCAGGTTTTGTGCCCCATATGCATTATCTTGCACTTCTTTGCATTGAATTTCAACTGCCAAACCCCTGACCATTCTTCAAGTTTCTGCAGGTGGCTTCTCATTCTGTCTACACCTCTGGTGTGTCTACTCTGTTACAGAGCTTTGTGTCATCAGCGAACAGTGAAATTCTACCTTCTAGGTCCTGGCAATGTCACTGATGAAGATGTTGAATAGGACCGGTCCCAGCACTGATCCCTGTGGTACCCACTCACTGGTCACTCTTCCCTCTGTGGAGTGACAGCCATTTACCACCACTCTCTGTGTCCTGCCACCCAGCCAGTTACCTACCACCACACTACTGTCCTGCCCACACCAATATTCCCCAGTTTGTGTAATAGTCTTCAATGTGGCACAGTGTCAAAGGCCTTGCTGAAGTCCAGATAGGCCATGTCCACTGCCCTCCCTGATCCACCTCCTAATCACCCAGACAAAAATTCAATGAGGTTGGTCTGACATGACCTCCCTGGTGAAACCATGCTGCTTTGGGTCCTGTAGTCCATTGACAACCAGATGTTCCACCAATCTCTCCTTCAGTAGTGCTTCCATGATCTTCCCACTACTGAGGTGAGGCTGACTGGTCTGTAGTTCCCTGCTTCCTCTTTGTTCCCACTTTTGTATAAGGGGACTACATCTGCTGTCCTCCAGTCTTTGGGTACCTCCCTGTTTCCAGTGATTGGCTAAACAGGATAGCCAGAGTTCAGCCACCACCTCTCTTAGTTCTTTAAGGACCCTGGGGTGCACCCATCTGGCCCCATTGCTTTATCAACTCTTATTACTTCCAGTTCCTTCAGGACCCTTTCTCATGTAAAGGGACTTGTGTCCATTTCTGCACCATTCTCACCCTTGTACTCCTTCAGACCCATTACCTCCTCTTCCTCAGTAAAGACTGAGCAGAAATACCTGTTCAATATGTCAGCTTTACTGTTGTCATCCTCCACGCGCCCCCATCCTCCCCTTCAGTCTCACTATCCTCCCTTTGCCTTTCTTTTTTCACTTATGTACCTGTAAAAGGTTTTGTCCCCTCTACCCACTGATTTTGCAATGTGTCTTTCTATCTGAGCTTTGGCTTCCCTTACTGACCTCCCTGCCTCCCTTTGCTTCTCCTGGTACTTTTCCCTATCCCCTTCTGCCTGTGTCTTTTTGTATTGCCTGAATGCAATCTTTTTGGCTTTCACTTTCTTTGCTACCTCTTTGGAAAACCATAATGGTCTCCTCTTCCTTTTCCTCTTGCTAACCTGCTTAATGCATAATTCTGTTGTTCTTGTAATCCCCATTTTAAATACTGCCCACTGTTCCTCAACCCTGATTCCTGTCCCATTCCCCTTAATGCCTCTTTCAAGTATCTCCCATTTTCCCAAAGTTTGCCCCTAAAATCCAGGATACGTGTTTTTGTGTGGTTTGTTCTGCTCTTTCTGTGATTTCAAACCACAATGACTGGTGGTCACTGTTTCCAGGTGCTCCCCACTGTTACCCCCATCATACTGTCCCTGTTTGTGAGCACAAGGTCCAGTATTGCCTTCTGCCGAGTTGGTTCCATGACCAGTTGCTTGAGGAAGGCACCCTGAAGGGAGTCCAGGATAAATCTGCTCCTAGTTGATGCTGCTGCTGGGATGCTCCAGTTCACGTCTGGAATATTGAAGTCTCCAACCAGTACTACCTCACCCTTGTCTGCCATCCTTTGGATGGCTAGCATCAGCTCCCTATCTGTTTCTTCCTCCTGGGCTGGTGGTCTATAGACCACACCTGTGCGGATGGCTGTCCCCATTTTCCTTTCCAGCTTAACCCACAGTATCTCTCCCCCATTTTGTTCCTCCTGGATCTCTGTGGCCCTTATGTCATTTTTCACATACAGTGCCACTCCTCCTCCCTTCCTGTCTGCTCTGTCTCTTCTGAATATGTTGTAGCCAGGTATGGCCATCTCCCAGTCGTGGTCATCATTACACCAGGTTTCATTGATGGCCACAATGTCCAGGTCTGACTGCACCATGACAGCCTCCAGATCTTCCATCTTGTTGCTAAGGCTCCTGGCATTTGCACACATGGCTTTCCATGATTTGACCTCCTAGACTGTTTCACTGTTCTACCCAGCCCCTTCCTTGGTTGTCATTTATCCCTGGTTCTCCTTGCTGTCTGCCCTTCTGCTGAATTTTGTCCTTTTCTGCTTATCCACCTCTTGGGCACTAATCTCCATCTTTGCACACTGCTTTGCAGAGATAGCCACTCTCTGGTTCACTGGTTCCACTGCTAGGTGGGGGTGAGCAAGTAGGTACCTCCTTGCTGGCCTGCCACCCCTTTGCTAGTTTAAATGCTTGTCAATGTAGCATTTAAACTTATCATTGAGTGCTTGATTCCTCCAGGATGGATGCAGGCTGTCAGGCTTGAACAAACCTCCATCCCTCCAGGTGGGTCCCCAGTCACCAATGAATCAAACCCTTCCTCACAGCACCAGTTCTTCAACCATGAGTTAAAGTTCCGGTGCATACACTCCTACTCTCCCTTGCCTCTCACAGGTAGTACTTCTGAAAGTGACAGAAGTAGCTACTTGCTTGAGACCCCTCCCAGTTTCCTAAACTCTTCCTGAACTTCCTTTGGCTCCCCATTTGCCAGGTCATTAGTACCTAGGTGGATAATGACATCCAGCTCACCCTCCCGTCTTGCCTTCCCAGTGATCCCCAGGATCTTTCTTCCATCCCTCCATGCCGTGGCACCTGGTAGGCACCTCACCTCCCTGTCCTCCCCCTCCTGTGTTCCTAGCTGGTTCTCTCTTATGATGGAGTCCCCCACCAGGATTCACTTCCTCCTCCTCTGGGGTCCACTGCTTTCCCCGCTGAGGTCACCTCCTTGGCTAACCTCCACATCCTTTCCTTCCACTTCTCTGGGTACCTCTATTTGGTTGTCCTCATTTGCCAGTGTGGCATATGAGTTCTTGAGTGGAATAGGATCTGGGATGTGCCTCTGCCTGACCACTCTAACCCTCCCTGAGCCCACTGTCATCCAAGTGCTCCTCGTTCTCGGCATCCTTTGAGGCAGTTGCATTGGACTGGGTGGTCCCTGGATAGGGTGATGGTACTCTGACCCAGTTTAATTCCGCTCTGAGTCTGGCTACCTCCTCCCACAGTCCAGAGAGATGCATGCAGATGGGCAGCACCTCAGTGTCCAGAAGGTCTGCCTGAATATGGCTGCCCCACAGCCACTGCATTGCACCACTCCCCACATTATACTGCAATCCACTATTTATCTGCTACCGAAGCTCTCTCCTAGTTCCCTTTTATTAATTTACTGTCCTAAAAATCCTGCCACTGATCCTCAGATAATTTTTTTTTTTTAAAGAAAAATAAACCAATAAATAAATAAATGAATCAAAACACTTGTCATGTTGAGGGTGGGCTTCTTCCCCTTATGCACTCTCCTCACTCCTTACTATACCCTGTGTTTAGCTCCTGTCAATCAGATTTAACAGGGTATATAATTAAGAGTTGGGGAGGGGCGAAAATTGCAGCAATTAAAGACAGCACAGAATTACACCACCACTATGTTTTAAATTTTCAACAGCCCAAAAAACAATTATAAGTAAAGACAACAAAGAAAGTATAGTGTCACTAAAAGCCCACAATCTAAGTTTAAAGAGAAATAGCAATTACCAGTTACTCTAAAGCACTGAATTGAATATGTTTCCTTCCTTCCCCTTCTGGCTTCTTCTGAGAAAATAAACTCTTGCTACTTCAACTCTGACTAAGCCCCACCTCCAGTTATCACATAGCTGAGGTCAGAGGCCAGACAACTAACACCCTTCACCCAACTACAGGGCAGTCAGACAAGCCAAGATAAAATTTGCAGCAATTAAAGACAGCACAGAATTACACCACCACTATGTTTTAAATTTTCAACAGCCCCAAAACAATTATAAGTAAAGACAACAACGAAAGTATAGTGTCACTAAAAGCCCACAATCTAAGTTTAAAAGAAAAATAGCAATTACCAGTTACTCTAAAGCACTGAATTGAATATGTTACCTTCCTTCCCCCTTCTGGCTTCTTCTGAGAAAAAAAAAAAAAAAGTTACCATTCTGAATGTGTGAGACCTGAGAAATTGTTTCAGGTTGTGCAGATCTAGAATGGGGCACCAGACCCCCATCCATTTTGGGACCAGAAAGTAACTGGAAACAAATCCTAGGTTGACGGAGGATCCACGACTCTGATCACTGCTTCCTTGTGGATGAGCTGGGTGATGTCATCTCAGAGATCTGACTGAATGTGCACCAAAACTATCTCCTCCTGTGGGGCGCGCAGGCTCAGCTTGGTGGGTATTGCTCAAACTCCAGATGCAGCCCCTGGATGACCACTTCCAAGACCCACCTGTTCGTTGTGACAGTGGACCAGGCAGAAAGGAAGTGGCAGAGCCATTCCCCCATGGGAGGACCCAGAGAGGGTGTGACAGGTATGGGGTTGGTGACCCCCATCCCATCACTGTGCAGGCTTGGAGGAGGAGGGTCCAGCCTGGGGACCACCGGGACCTTTACCTCTGGGCTTACGGGCCACCAAGGACCATGGCTTGGGTCAAGGGTGCCATGGTTGAGCCTGCTGCTGTTGCTGCCCAGACTGAAAGTGGGGCTGCTTGGCCACAGGGGCAGAAGGCTGAAAAGGCTTACTCTTCTACTTTTTGGAAGTCTGGGATTCCTTCTGAGCAGAAGTCACAGAGTCCAAGGTGGCACTGGACTTTTCTATGTGCTGGAGGTGACCATCCACTCCTGGACTGAAAAGATTGGTACCCAGGAAGGGAACATCCATCAACTTGTGCTGAGTGTCTGCCGTGAAGGTTGAGACCCTCAGCCAGGCCCTGTGGTGCATGGCAACCGCGGCCGCCACTGAGCTGGCGCAGGAGTCCCCAATGTCCAGAGCCATCTGGACTTGCTGTTTAGCAACCGCCTGACCCTGGTCATGGACCTGCTTGATCATGGTCTGGAGGTCTGCGGGGAGATAAGGAAGAACCTCATCCAGGGAGCCCAAGAGGGTGTGAGAAAAATACACCATGGTGATGGCCAAGCTTGCCTGATGAAGGCCAAGCAAAGAAGCATCATAGACTTTCCTGGACTCTTTGTCGAGGGTCTATCGGTGTCTCCTGACTTATCCCAGTGCCAAAACACAGATTCAGTCACCAGCCCCTTGGCCGAGGGGTGTTCTGTGAACCCCGAAATGGAGCCGATGGGAACTGAGTATTTGCAGGCCATCCGGGCTTAGGGTGCAGGCTGGGTGCTGTCACAGCTCCAAGGCCAGGCCAACGATGGCCTTGGTCACAGGAAGGGCTCTGTTGGAGAATCCCCTTGTCTGAGAATATCAGTGAGGGGATATTCGGCCCACTTCTGAGTGGGCTTCAAAGGAAGCCAGAGTCTACTTCAGCCCAGCCATAATCAGCTGCTGCCAGATCAAGTCCTCATAGTGTCGACGCAGCCTGCATCAAATCCTCTCCTCTTCTGAGGAGGATGAGGAAGAATGACAGCGGTGCTGCTTCTTGGAGTGCTTTTGTGATTTCTTCAGCCTGTCAGTCGAAGGGGTCCAAGACTTCAACTTGGACCGTTGGGGGGACCGACGGGATCGCTCAGAAGGAGCCGGGGAAAACCGTGGCTCTTCCAGGTCAGGGAACGTAAAGAGGTTCCCAGCAGGCTGGGTCTTCTCTTCAGTGGGTCCGGTCAGGACCAGAGTCCTGAATAAGGAATTGTCGGCCTCATCGAACAACGATGGGTCGACGGGGTCGAGCACAATCTTGACTGGGTTGTTGTCCCATGTCTGAGCTGGCTGGCATAACAGAGGTACCATGAAGCCAGTGGCCAAGGCCACAATCTTGACCGAAGTTGAGACAGCAGATTCTTGGGACCAAGATCTCTCATGATCCCAAGAACATCGCTGACGAGACGAACCTTCTTTTGACTGCTTGTCCTTTTTACAGAAGTGAGAGACGTGCGCGCCTGAAGGACCCTCCCATTTGGTAGGGAGGGACTGGCACATCTCCTTGAAGAAGCCTGAAAAGGTGGAGCCCAAATTGAGCAGGATGAAGACTGACAAGAAAGAGGACTAATCAGCGGCCCATGCCGCCTCCACTTTGAAGGCTTTCATCTGCTCCAGTTGTTCAGTGGACACCACAGCTACGGAGACTGCCCAACGGGATGCTTTTGATTTGACTGGTGGGTTCCATTTCTCCAGTCTGCCCAACTGAAGTCACGCGAGATGATCATCCAAGACATTGGGGTGGAATGCACGACAAAAATCGCAGGCCTGGGTGTCATGGGACTGGCCCAGGCAATAGATGCACAAGGCATGTGGATTGGTCCCAGACATTTTTTGCCTGCATGGGCAGTGGCGGAAACCAGGTGAGGACTTGTCTTCCGTTGCAGTTGTAATCGCAAAGTGATATGGAGAAACTCAAACGAATTTAATTTTAGGTAAATATGGAGATTTGTTCGCCAGGGCCTACTGTAATGCGTGAGCGATAAGGAGGGAACCTGAATCTTCCAGCAGAAAGGAAGATCTGGTGTCAAGGGGCGGAGCCGAGGCATATACCACCCATGTGGGTGGGAGGAGCCAGTTTTGAGACCTTCCAGCAAGATTCTTAAAGGGAAAGGACATGCCAACTAGTGTGGATAGAACAACATACCCATGATCCTAGAAAACAAGGTTACATCAAATAGGTTGCAACAAAAAAAAGGACTGCAATTTAAATTTCTTCACAAATATTGTTTTATATACAGTTTATTGTTCAGCCCTACTGGATTCAAGCTACGTTATGTAAATATCCAGAAGCTTTCCTGTTGTGATAACTTATTCAGTCTGTTCCCTCCCCTTTTCCCCATAAGGACATGTTCAAGGAGCATGAAGCTCAAATCGTCAGGATGGCTATCTTGGTGTTTGAGGAAGTGTTCAGCCACTAGATTTGAGATATCCCCATTTCTAATATCTCCTTTGTGTTTCTGAATGTGCTATTTCAGTTGTCTTGTGGTCCTCCCTACATTTACTTTTAGACAGGAGCATCACAAAACATACACTGTAAATTTGGTCACACATGCAATAAACTGATCTGTACTGTTTTAGGGCATCCCTTCAATGTGAAACTACTCCCCCATACAAAATATTTTCATATGTTGCAACTGCTGCAACAAAACTTTCTAAAGGCTTCACTGGTAACCAAGTTCTACTTTCGTGGGGGCAAACAATGGTTAAACACTAGCGTGCCCCTTCAGATTCTGTCCTCTTCTAAATGTTACCCTCGGTTTGTTGCCAATTCTTATAGATAACTAAGTATCACTTGATAATACTGGCCAGAATTTAGTGAGAACATTGCCCATCCTGCCTGCCATTAAGTTAAATTCAGTAACAAAGGATACCCCTTTGAACTCATCATTTTGCCTATTTTGGGGTATAAGGAGCTGAGCCCTCTGCATGACTTTGTTCTTGTCAGAGCTTTGTCCAGCACCTCCTGTGTATAACCCCTTGCCAAACATCTTTCAGATCTGCTGAATGTTGATTGAAATCAGACTGTAACTTGCAATTAGGAGCCAGTCGTCCAGACAGGGGAAAACATACAGTCCCTCCCTTCGGAGAGCTGCAGCTACTGCTGCTGAGTACTATGTAAAGACACACTGCATAGAGGATAAGCCAAAGGGCAATACTTTGAATTGGTAGTGCTCACCCTGAAAAAGAAACCGGAGGAACCTCCTGTGCTGTGGGAAACACCGAGATATGCAGGTAAGCATCCTGCATATCCAGGGAGCACAGCCAGTCGCCCTGCTCAAGTAGAGGCAGCAGGCCTGGCAGGGTGACCATATGGAATTTATGGTTCTGGATATAAAGATTGAGGTCCTTGAGATCTAGAATGGGCCTCAGATCTCCGGTTCTTTTGGGGACCTGGAAGAACCTGGAATAAAATGCCCTATTTCTTTGGTGCCTGGGCACTGGCTCAATGGCCTTTTTCCTCAGAAGGGACTGTACATCCTTCCGGAGGATGGACAGATAGGCCATGGTATAAGTGGAGGGTACTGGAGGAGTCTCTGGAGACATCTCTATGAGTTCCAGAGTGTGATCCCTCTCTATAATCTGAAGGATCAAGGCATGTGACGAGAAGGTTCTCCATTGACTGAGATGGAGGGAGACCCAACTTCTGACCACCACTTCTTGGTTGGTGATCAGAACAGGAGGGTCTGGCAAG
The DNA here is from genome assembly GCA_016271365.2 of Neoceratodus forsteri. Classification (NCBI taxonomy): domain Eukaryota; kingdom Metazoa; phylum Chordata; order Ceratodontiformes; family Ceratodontidae; genus Neoceratodus; species Neoceratodus forsteri. The sequence goes on along the minus strand of CM028133.1, from coordinate 54,058,913 downwards.
GAGTCAAGCTGAGGCGGATCCAGCCACTGGGGTTGATCCATCACTCCTAGGATGTTTTGCTGCAGTGCCAGAAGAGGAGGAGGGGATAGGCAGGGCGGAGGAGGTCTTTCTGTTGCAGAGGATGGGAGGCTGCTCCGGACTTGTGGGACACCTTGTGAAAGGGAGGGCGCTGTCCGGTCCTAGGCTGCATATGATGGAGTGAGTGGACAGACTTAATAGCCCTGCTAGATGCCTGTAGGTCATTAACGATATCCTGAAGATCTGGCCCAAATAGCTTGGAGCCATTGAAAGGGGCGTTAAGCACCTTCTGCTGGACAACTGCAGCAAAACCTGAGACCCTCAGCCAGGAGTACCTGCGAAGGCAAATGCCTGTGGCAGCAGCCCTGGCACCAGTATCAGAGATATTGTACAAGGGCCCGAGGAGATGCTTGCTAATATCTTCAGCACTATGCAAACACTTGAGGATCTCCTGTTTCTGGGAGCAGTCAGGGAGGACCTGGGCAGCTGCCTTGCCCTTCTTCCAGATAGTGTTCTGGTATTTAACCATATGTGAGAGGTAATTAGAAGTCCTCAGTACCAAGGTGAAAGAGACATATACCCTCTTACCCCAAAGGTCAATCTGCCGAGATTCCCTGTGTGGGGGGAGGGAGCTGAGGTACTTAGACACCTTGTACCTGTCATGAGCTGCTTTAATGACCACCGAATCGGTCTTGGGTTAGTCAGCATAGTAAGATAGGCCTCAGGGGGCATGATACAACTTATCCACCCTGCGGGGCATGGTAAGGACCATGTCAGATATGTGCCAAGTGGCAATAGTGGCATTCCTCAGGGCTGGGAGGACAGGAGGAATGAGCTTGGGAGGAGATTCTGAAATTTCCAGAAAGTCCACCAGCTCCTGTCTGGTGGCATCCTCATTCTCACTATGGAAGCCCATGGCTATGGACAGCTGCTTCATAACATTAAAGGAAGTAGAGTCCTCTGAAGGAGACCTGGGAGCAGGCTTGACAAGAGTCCTGACTCACTGAAGAGGCAGTGGACCTGTCAGAGGAAAAAAGGTGCCTCCTCTTCCTCATGCAGGATGAGGTCAGGATGGTACTCCTCCTCAACAATGACCTGCTCAAGTGTGAGGTCCAACAAATGAGGGACCAATGGGCCCAGGGGGGAGATCTCCTTCGGGGGCCGAAGGGGCCAAGGACCCAGGCCTATAAGACTATCATGAATTTGGTCAAAATTTCATTGAGGTCCATGACAGTAGACTAGTGCCTCGATGGTGGAGAGGTTGTTGGCACAGGGCGTGATGACCCATCAGTCGGGGCCAGGGAGCCCAATGGCCATGGGCCTGGAGAATTATTAGGCCATAACGAAGGGGCTGTCATCAATGAACCAAGCATCAATGATCCAGGGGCTGATTACCCAAGGGTCGATAACCAGCCACCCTGAGAGGAAGGCAGTGGTGCTGTTATTATGAGCCTGGTAGGAACAGAGACCTGGGCAGCTACAGGTAGCGGTGTGGCCGCAACCGACGGAGTACTCCCGGAGGAAGAAGAAGCAACTATCAGAGACCGTGAACACCTCTGGGGGGAGCAATCCCTTTCTTGTGACTTTCCCTAAGGACTTGTCTCAGGCCTTAGCAGCCTGGGAGCTCAACAACAACCCCTCAGCAGGAGTCGCCAGACCCTTGTACGTTGCCGGCAAATGACGTTCCCCCTAAGCCAATGCCTGAGGGCCTGTCATCTGATCAGCCGACTACACCGGACGACCGAAATCTGGGAGAGCCGATGCCGGCTACCCCTACTCCACAAGGGATACCACTACCTCAGGGACCGATGCCTGGTCTGCCGGCTCCGCCATTGCTGGGTGATCCCCCTGAGCCCAGGATTCCACTATTGGACATCGAGGAGCTTTTCTCATCCTGGTGGAACACTATTAGGGGTGATCTTCTCCCATAGAAGCTTTTCTCACCCCCAACTAAGGAGCCTATGACTTCAGAGGCCCCCCCCAGTCCAGACTTCTCCTAAGCCCAGGAAACCTACCCCTCAATGTAGGCAACTGAACCCTCAGCTGGATGGCCCAAACAGAGGTCATTCTAATGGGAAAGGTAGGAGGCACCATTCCTCCTCTAGGTCTCGAATAGGAACAGATGCCGCTCTGGAGATGCCGTCCTGACATACTCTTCTAGATCGTCTTCTCTGGAGGGTTTCAGCTGTAGCTCTTCCTTCTCCTCCAGATCTTTCCTTTCGGGGGGGGGGGCTCCTTCACCTCCGGATACTAAAGACTCCACCAGGTCCCCGCCTGATGACCCATCTTTTATGTACGTCATGTAGCATATCCAGGCCAATATGGGATGGGACACAGAAGATCTGGATCCTGAAAGACATCGTCTAGCAAAGTACCTCAGTCAGAAGGATCCTAAGCCTATTGTGGTGCTCCCTTTGGTCAACACCTTCCAGGATGTCACCAGGATTACCTGGAAGTACCCTTCCACTTCCTCAGCAGTGCCAAAAAAGTCTGACTGTCTTTATAGGGCTCCCAGGGATGAACCCTTTTGGGGAAACAACCCCTGGTGGATTCAATGGTAATCACAGCTGCCCATGACAGGTTTAAATGGCCTCAGCACCTGAGCACCCAACCTCCCAATAGGGAATCAAAGCAACTGGACCAGCTCGGCAAAAAGGTGCACGCCTCTGCCACTTGCACTATTCGCTCCTAAAATTTTTTAACTCATATGGTCCAATATCAGAACACCCTTTGGGAGCAGGGCATGGAGCTTGCTCAGACCCTGCCTGATGTTCCCCAGAAGGCAAAGCTGCTCAACCTTTTAAAGTCTGGGTCAGATGTTGGCACCCACGTCCTGCGTTCTTCTTATGACTCATCTGACTCTGCCTCCAGAGCTACAGCTACAGGTGTCTGCAGAAGATGACATTCCTGACTCCGGGTCTCAGGTTTCTCTCCGGATGTCCAGGCAGGCATTATGGATGCCCCTTTCAAAGGCCCGATCCTTTTTGACGACGAATCTGAGAAAATCATTACTCGCTTTCATGACTCAGGCAAGGTTATCTGGTCGGTGCACACCATGTACCAGCCTAACCAAAAGCAATTCAGGCATCAGTCCTTTTGCCGCTCCCCTGGACAACAGCCCTGAGGACAACAGCAGCAGTGAGGCACCTTCAAACAAAAGGCCACCTTTCAGACCCCAAGAGGAGCAGCTCCTAGAGCCGCCAAGTCCTCCAGACTTCTCTGCCTACCCCAAGCGAATCTGCTTTATTCCTTGCCCGACCCCCTGAACCCAGCCGAATCTCTGGGGGAGGCGGTGGGGGGTCATTTCTCCCTCTGTCTAGAGGGATGGAGCAGGATAATGTCAGATCATTGGGTCCTGCAATTGATCGAGCAGGGACATACTCTAGAATTCCTAGAGTTGCCACCGGACAACCCTCCCGTTACTCCCCATCGCACGCCGCCCTCATCCAGGAGGAATTCCAGATGCTTCTACACAAGCGGGCCACAGAACCAGTTCCAGCAGCCCTAAGAGGGAAGGGCTTCTATTTCTACTTTTTCTTGGTTCCCAAGAAAATGGGATCTGTGCTCCATCCTGGATCTCAGCAATCTGAACAAATGATTCAGGATGGTTACCCTCCCAGGCCTGATTCCCCTTCTGCTTCAAGGGGACTGGCTTTGCTCCCTGGACACTCAGGATGCATACCTTCACATCCTGATCTCCAAACCCCACAGAAAGTTTTCGTGGTTCCTTTTCCAAGAAAACCATTACCAGTTCTGAGATCTTCCATTTAGCCTTTCTTTGGCTTCTTGGGTCTTTACAAAGTGCCTCGGGGTAGTGGCAGCGGTCTTAAGGAGGCAAGGTCACTATGTCTTCCCCTACCTGGATGACTGGCTTCTCACAGCCCCCAGCAAAGAACAGCTGTTAAGCACCATGGAAGATACCTTTACTCTGTTCCGTGACCCATAGATCACCCTAATCCTTCCAAAGTCCTGCGCTTGGCCAAGCCAACAGGTCTGATTCATCGGGGCAGTCCTGGACACACTGTCCAAGGCAAGGCTTTTCTGCCTACAGACAGGGCAGAACACCTCCAAGCTCACGCTCGGGCAGTATCCTTGTCTCACCTGGTTCCAGCCAGGGTTGTCCTCAGACTTTTAGGGCACATGGTGGCAGAGATTGCAACTGTTCCATTGGCATGGCTGCACATGAGGGTAACCCAATGGATCTTGCAAGTCCAATGGGATCAGTGCACAGACGACTTGGACCAGCCTGTGAGAGTATTGGAGCCCGTATGGCAGACTGTCCAGTGGTGGCAAGATTCCCCCAATCTTTCTGGGGGAATGCTTTTCCAAAGGGTGCCTCCTCTCCAGTCTCCGACTATGGATGCTTCTGGCCAGGGCTGGGGAGCACACCTCACAGGCCACCAGACTCTGGGAACGTGGTCTGCTCTGGAGAAAACCCTCCACATCAATGTGCTGGAGTTGAGGGTGAGCCTCTATGCCCTGCAGGCTTTTTAGATGGATCTAGTCCCCGGCCACCTTCTAATCCATACGGACAACATGTTGATTTTTTTTTACATAAACAAGCTGGGGGGGGGACTCATTCGTATCCCCTCAACGGAGAAGCCATGAGGGCCTGGTACTGGGCCATTGAGCACCAACTGGAACTCTCTGCCGTGCATGTTCCAGGCATCCAAAGCACCTTGGCTGACAGCCTAAGCTGGTCTCGGACCAAGGCTCACAAGCGAGAGCTTCTGGATCAGTGGCGGAAGATCTTTCCGAAAGATGAGGACGGCCCGAGTTGGACCTCTTCACATCCCCTCTCAATGCCAAACTGCCCAGTTTCTGCTCACTAGATCCAGGGCCTGGTGATTTCTGGTGAGATGCAATCTTCCTCTGCTGGACAGGGAGATTCCTATACGCGTTCCCTCCCTTTCAGCTACTCCAGAGAGTTCTTTTCAAACTGCAGTCAGAGGAAGTGGACATGATCCTGATAGCTCCCTACTGGCCCTGACAGATTTGGTTCCCTCTGCTCCAACAGCTGGCAGTAGAACCTCCACTTCCTCCACCCCTGAGCTCACACTTGCTCTCCCAGGAAAAAGGGACTCTAATCCATCCGGACCTCAAGTCACTGCACCTGTATGCATGGCTGCTGCAGACTTAGCTGTTTCCAGGTTCGGGGTTTCTCCTAGAGTAACAGATGTCCTAGTAGCCACCAGGAAGCCCTGTACCACAGTCACTTATTCTATGAAGTGGAAGCAGTTTTGCATCTGGGCCTCCGTGTGCCACCTTGATCCCTTTACCTGTCTAGTAAACTGTTCTCAAGTACCTCCTTTCTCTGTCAGACTTGGGTCTGAGCTAGTCCTCTATTAAGGTGCATCTGCCCACTGTTTCCGCATATCATGCACCAGTACAGGGCAAGGCTCTCACTCAATTGGATTTACCCAGCACCTTCTTGCGAGGTATTCTACACTTGAAACCTCCCATTCGGAATACTGTCCCTCCATGGGATCTTTTGTTTTTGTTGAAAAAACTTACTTTACCTCCCTCCAAGCCAGCCGTAGACTGTAAACTGCGCTTTCTGTTGTGGAAAGCGTTGTTTTTAGTTGCTGTTACTTCTGATCGGAGAATTTCTGAGCTTCAGGCTCTGATGTGTAAAGAGCCTTATTTAGGTTTCCACAAGGACAGGGTGTCCTTGCAGACCAATCCTAAATTTTTGCCAAAGGTGGTGTCCAAGTTTACCCTTAATCAGGACATCCATCTTCCAGCTTACTATCCAGAGCATTCTAATCGAGGGGAGGCTCTGCTTCATACTCTGGATGTTCACCGGGTTTTTTGTTACTATTTGACTCACACCCAGGATATCAGGAAATCTGCTCAGTTGTTTTGTTTGCCCTGAAGACTCAAGGGGTGCCTGCTCTAAGACTCTAAGTTGTTGGTTAATTGCATTGTTTACTGTTATCAAAAGCACGACAAGCCTTTACCAGGATCGGTTAAAGGCCATTCTACCAGGGGAGTGGCTGCCTCTTTTGCCTCCCTGCGCAATGTATCAGTGGCAGACATCTGTGGAGCTGCCACCTGGAGTTCAGTCCACATTTTCATTAAGCACTACAGTTTGGACATTGCTTCCAGGCACAGGGCAGGCTTTGGCCTTGCTGTCCTTCAGGACCTGCTTTCATAAAGATTCTAGTTACCTGTTTCCTCCTCCCGTCTGTCAGGGTTTGTCCTTGCACTGCTTGGAACTCAGTCCTTATGGTGTAACCTGCTGCAAGAGCTCCCACTTGAAGTAAGATAGTACAGTTACGAAGAACTTACCATAACAGTAGATCTTCGAGAGGGGCTCATGCAGCAGGTGCTGCTTTCCCTCCCACCTCCCACCTAGTATCTGTTTCTCCATTCTCAGTCACTTTCTCTTCCTCAGTTTGAGGAACCTCCTCGATTCTCCGATTGTTACCTGTGCCGGGGTCTCTGGCAGGAGAACCTCGAGACCTCTAGGTCTGGCATCAGATTTGTCATCGGCGGCCCGCGGGGGTGGGTGGCTTCCGGGGTTGATAAACAGGCGTCGATGACAAAGCTGCCATTGATGGCATCAGTGAAGTGGGCCTATTCAAAGCACTTAGCTGCTGTGTGAGTACATTCGTGAACTTGACCAGTACTTCGTTCAGGTCAATAGTGGACATCGATGGAGGGGGGGGTTCAATGGCACAGGTGTCGACAACCCTCTGGCTGTGTCCTGGGAACCTGATGAGCCTGTAGCCCTGGAGGGAGAAGGTGCAGGCCTCAATGGGATGGTTGTTGATGAGCCCATTGACGACCAAGGAGCCAATGACCCAGAGGTTGATGGCCAGGCAGAGATGTTATCGGTATAGGTCTGGTAGCCACAGAAACCTGGACAGCTGGCCTCTTCATCAGAGTAGCCACAGCCGATGAAGATCCCCCCCGAAGGAGAGACTGACAGGGAGCAGGATCGCTGCTGGGGACCGCTGTCGCAATCCCAGTCTTTTTTGTGACTTTTCCCTGAGGACTTGTCTTGGGTCGTGGAGCTCGAAGAATCAGTCGGCAACTGAGAGGCTGGAACCCTGGAGGACCCATGGCCGGAGCTGGCTACCTGGTGTTCCATAAATTTTTTGAAAGCTTTCTTGTGTCACCTAAGGGTTGTTTGGTTAAACTTCTAGCAGAGCTCACAGTCGGAGATGTCGTAGTCAGACCCAAGACAGCAGACACAAACAGAGTGTTCGTCTGTAGAGGCACTCTTCTTTCTGCAGTGGCAGTGGTGGAAAAGAGAAGAGGAAGGATTACCTCTCAACATAAACAAACAAAAAAAATCTCTTGAAAAAGAGATTTAGGCAGGGTATAGAGAAAAAAGGCTGTAGGCTGAAAAAGGCGCAAACACTGCGATAAAGCTTCTGCAGAGACTCATGCAAGCAAGTCAATGGAGGGAAAGAACTGAAGAGGGAGTGGGGATGCCTACGCCTATATAGGGTTGGTAACATCGGCTGATGTTGGCGGCTTAGGCAGACCCAGTTGTACTGCTGAAAATTTTCCAATGGTGAAGGTTCCTACGGTGTAACCTGATGACTGAGATACCCTCGAAGAAGATCCTTTGGGGCCTGGGCCCTGGCTTGGTGGCCTTTTTCTGCAGAATGGACTGTACCTCCTTCCAGAGGTTAGATGGGCGGGAGGGCAGGTGATGGTACTTGAGGAGTCTCTGGAGGTATCTCCATAAATTCCAGAGCATGTCCTCTATATTATCTGAAGAATCCAGGCATCTGATGTGATGGTTCTCCATTGTTTGAGATGGAGGGAGAACCGACCTCCAATCACCATCTCTTGGTTGGGGACCGGAAGAGGGAGGTCTGGCAAGGAGTCAAGCTGAGGCAGATCCAGACGCTGGGTTTGATCTGTCACCCCTAGCTTGCTTTGCTGCAGCACCGGAGGAGGGGGCAGGCAAGGCAATGGAGGCCTTTTTCTTGCCCTGAAGACAGGAGGCTGCTCTGGACTTGTGGGACACCCTACCAAAGGGAGGGTGCTGTCTGCTCTTAGGCTGCGTATGGTAGAAGGAGTAGACAGACTTGACAACCCTGCCAGATGTCTGCAGATCATTAGTGATGTCCTGAATGTCTGGCCCAAATAACCTGGAGCCATTAAAAGGGGCGTTGAGCACCTTCTGCTGCACATTGATAGCTGGAGACAGAATCCCCAATGGGGACAGCCCTAGTGCTGGTGCCATCCCCCGAACCAGCACCGATCATGGCGCCATCACCAGAAGTGACACCAACAATGATGTCAACTGTAGCACCAAGCTCAAATGCAGTGCAGTCCTTGGGGATGGCACCAACCGCAGCATTGTCATCGAACGAGGCACCATCACATGAAACGGTGTCGAATGCGGCACCATCAGAGGGAAGGATAGTGTCGCACATGGTGTCGACCTTAGGAACTGAACCCAAAGAAGAATAAGACCTCCTGCTGAATCCAGGGAGTGTCTGTTGCTCCGGGTAACTTGGTTGCCAATCTGGGTCATCCCGGTCATCCTCCAAATCCCAAGAAGGAGACCACAATGACCCTCAGAGAGGCAGCATTGGACACTCTACCCATCCTGGCACTGAGGACAATGTTGAGAGGGTGCTCAGCGGACACAGGGGTGCCGCCTTGCTCACCAGCACCAGAATCGGTGCTAGGAGCTGAGGCCACACACCCCATAGCCCCCAAAGGAATCACTGATACAGGCCCCACCGAGCCCTCTACACCAAAGTTGGCCAGCCCCCCAAAGGGGCACTGATGCACAGGGGTAGCCCCTGCCTTAGAACACCTTTGCCCTGAACCCAACATGAGCATCTGTAATAGGATGTGGGATAAGTGACAACACCAGACACAAAATGTTCAGTTTGGTACACACACTGACTTTGTGTGGCCCATTTATTCAAAACAAATAAATTAAATTCAGGCTCTTCTTGAGCTTTAACTTCCAAAATTTAAAGTAAGAGACTTCTTATTTAAAATAAACAAAAAAAATTAAGTAAATAATTCAGTATAACAATTGAGCTTCAGTACCCCAACATGGGATACTGCCACAGAGTGGTACCTACAAACAGACAGAACCACTATCATCTGTGCAATCCGTCTATCTGCCTGGGTCTCTAACTTTTCCCTTTTTATAACCCTAGGAAGGAGACATCAACAGTCACATGATCTGCCCCCTAACACTAATACAGGAAATAAATCTATTCTAATACATAAAAGTCGGGCATCACTCATACATAGTCCTTTATTTCTATAATATTAATTCAAAACATTACATTTTATACCCAAGAGACTAACGTAAAATGAGTATTTTAAAATGAATAAGGAAGGGCTACTTATAACGAAAGTTCCCTCCTACTTTCTGTGACCTCATCTAAAGAGGGGGCTATAAATTTAGCCCACTAGAGGGCCACTGGCCCTTAAGAAACAACCAAGCACATAGAAAGCAAAAGTCCCTTACCAGTCCCTCTGTATGTTTAAGCTTTTAATTAAACCAAGAAAAGTATTTCTATCACATGGATTTTGTAAAAGGATACATTCTTGTTACCCTGATTCACTTATTTTTATCCCTCTATGTGTTTTAAAATGAAAACAAAATAAAGTAAAAATGAAGCTCTGTACATACGGACTTCATCCGGGCGTCTTCTGTTATTATGGGATACAAAACATTATTATGGGCTATTTATTTTGCCAGAAGAGAAAAACTAAACCTAAGAAGGTTGAATTGCTTTTAATTTTAGCTTTCCCTTCTCTTAAAAGAGAGGAACAATGCAGGACTTAGTTTTCCCCTTTTTTAAAACTCGAAACCCATTTGATTCATACAAGTAAGAAGACTGTCACAAGGTCCAAAAGCAAGCGTTTAATTAGTGGCAGAAACAGAGCAGTTTGAGAAGAACCAGAGCCCATTTCTGTTCTTTTTAAATGTAACAAAAATAATCGCTCTGGTTCTCCTACTGCTGTCAGACACTTCAAAAGAGGATCAATCTGCCTGTATTTTACTTTTTAGCGCAAAGCGTGGTAGCGCGGTAGTGCTTTCATTTCGGTTAAAACAGAATCGCAAACCGGGAAATCTTTCATTCAAATGTCACAGAGGATAGGAGTCTTCAGTTTCTCCCACAATATCTTGGTTTTCAGCTTAACCAATAATTCAGACCCAATAGTCTATTTATGTAGCGGGGGGGATTGAAATCCTGACACAGTGCACAAATCTAGGACTGGGGAAAAGGGAAAAAGCTTAATAGCTTAATGAACTGCTTGCATACTTTTTAACTGAGGCTAGCCTGCATTACGGGAACTGTGTGTTCAAGTGAACACTCCATGTTTTTACCTATAGGAAGTTAAAATACACTGCCTTAATTAATCTATTCCAGGAGGATTTTCACACCATACACATGCCATCAGAAACCCAAACCCCTTTCCACCATATGGACATGAGGAGAATTTAGCAGAAGGAATATCAAGATGGGAGGCCACCCCAGCATGATATAAGAGAATAAAAGGATAGTCGAGGACAGAATTATTACTGCAGTAGGTTTTTTTTTTTTGAATGGAAGGAAGAAAGGAAGCAGAAAATGTCCACAAAAGGGGAGAATACTTTCACTAGCACAGCGTCCACACACAAAAGTAACAAAAATTACAGATAAAAGACAACACCAAAGTTAAACAACACAAAATAGTGCTGGTAACGGTGGTGAAACTAAACGGCATTGAGTAATCTAATCGGTGAATGAGCAGAACAAGTTTCTGGAAGCTACGTAGCGCTGTCCCATGGAGACCAGCTGCTCTCTACGGCGGGAAAAGCAGAACTGAGGTAATGGGGCTGGTGTCAGTTACTGGCCAACCCAACCACACAATATATTGGCCTCAAGGGTGGCACTGTCTCTGGCCCATCCTCCTCTTCGAAAGCTAAAAAGCTTCCCGTGGGGTCCTAGTGCCTCCGGTTTGTACCCACCAGTGATGAATAATGAAGACTGACACAGGTAAGATCTCACCACTTGTGCAGGGGGAGAAAGACCTTGGGGTCATCATAAATGACACCCTGAAGCAGTCAAGCCAGTGCAATAAAGCTTACAGCATGGCAAGAAAATGTTGGGGTGTATAGGGAGAGGAATTGACAGTAGAAACAAAGAGGTGATCCTCCTACTCTACAAGTCCTTAGTGAGGCCTCACCTGGAATACAGTGTACAGTTCTGGCTGTCGTTGAGGCACAGTTCAGGAGGCATAGGAAGACCAGGAGCAGGTATAAAATTCACAAGTAACATTTTATTTTTTTTCAATAACAGTAAAATTAAAAAAAATAAAATTGTTCAGTATAACTATTTACAAAGGCAGTAGAAACAGAGAAAACAAAGTCCTTCATTTGAACGAATCTCGAATTCCAAGTTTCAGTTTCTCAGTCTCTCTCTCACTCTAGCAAAAGCATTGCTGCTCTTATTTCTGCCTCCTGAGCTCATTAAGAGACCAGAACTTTGTAAGTTTATTTTCTTGCAGGTGCAACAAAATAGAACATGATGCCTCAGAACTGGCGTCTTGTTGACAACTCTGCAAAAGAGTTTTTGCTGCATGTCAAGGTTAAACCCCAAACAACTTTTTGCAATCATTTCAACAGTATAACTATATACAATTTCAAACTAAGGGATCCCAATATCACTTACAGTTTCACACAAAAATTCACATATATTTTTATAAATGCAATTACTCAAGGGGAAAGAAAAGATAGAAACAGCAAGTAAGGGCAGAGAGATAGCGAGAGGTGGAGAATTGCGAGACTGTTGTAGTGATCAGTTCTTAGGTCTCACGAGAACATTTGGTTGGCCAACCAGACAGACAAGAGACAGAAAAGGAGAGGACAGAACAGATCCTTGCGTTTAACTTTTTCTGCGTAACAAATGGGACAGGGTCTTATTCAACCCTGTTACACACCCCCTCTTTAAGAGAGAACCTGTTTCCAAAACTTTCTGGTAATACTCTTCTAACATTAGCTTATAACCTTCACAGTTCAGTGCATGTGCAGTATAGCAAACAGTGAAGTTTAAACTCACACTTTTTTTTCCAACTTTCTGAATTCTCAACACCTGATCCATATCTTGACAGAAAATCAGCACTGACATGCTGTTTTCCGGATTTGTGTATCACCTTGAATTTAAATGGCTGTAGTGCCAGATACCACCTTAAGATTCTGGAATTATCCTTCATTTGGTTAAGCCAACAGAGGAGATTATGATCGGTTACAAGTACAAAGTCTGCTCTTAGCAAATAAAACTTAAGGGACTCCATGGCCTACTTTACTGCAAGGCATTCTTTTTCAATGGTAGAGTACCTTTTCTCTCTGTCGTGCAACATCCTACTGATACATAGAATGGGACATTCAATCCCATCTATATTGTGACTCAAGACTGCACCTAGGCCGATCTCTGATACATCTGTAGGGCTTTGTAAAACAGGAGCTGAACATAATGCAGCCTTGATGGCCCGAAAAGCTTTGTCACACTCTGGGGACCATTTCACATTATTCGGGAACTGTTTCTTCATGAGTTTAGGAGAGTAGCTAACTCAGCAAAGTTGGGAACAAATCTCTGACAGTAACCCACCAGCTCTAAAGATGACCTGACATATTTCTTTTGTTTTAGGGATAGGACTGTTAGCTACAGCTTCTGTCTTAGAAATCTCTGGCTTTACTTCTCCATTTCCCAAAACATATCCCAAATATCTGGTTTCTTGCATACCCAATGCACATTTAGTAGGATTAATTGTCAGACCTGCATTTTTGATAGCTTGGATAACTACTCATGGGTGTTCCAGGTGGCTTTTCTAGTTTGGACTGTACACCACAACATCAACCATGTACACAGCACAATAGCCAGTGTGAGAGGATAAAATTACATCCATGTACCACTGGAATGCTACGGGTGCACCACGCAAACCAAATGGCATGGTGGTGAACTGATAGAATCCAACAGGGGTGGCAAATGCATTTTTGTCGCTGGATTCTTTAGCTAGGAGAATCTGCCAGTAACTCTTTGTGAGATTGAGGGTACTGATGTACTAGCCACTTCCCAATCTGTCCAACAAATCATCTATTCGAGGCATAGGATAACTGTCAAATTCAGACACTTGATTAAGTTTCCTAAAATCAAGACAGATTCTTACACCGCCCTCTTTTTTTATTTACAGTAACCACTGGTGATGACCAAGCACTTCTTGACTCTTCTATGATACCCAATTCTTTCATTTTTTGTATTTCCTTAACCACATCTGCTCTTAACCGCTCTGGTAATCTGTATGTCTTTTGTCTAACAGGGTGAGCATTCCATGTCACTATTATGTGTTCGACCCCTTTTGCTTGGCCTGGCACTGTGGCAAAAGTACTGTTAAATGTCTTTAGTAAGTTACAAATTTCTGCCGTTTGTTCAGAGGTTAAGGAAACATTCACCTTTACAGCATCAGCAGTTAACAATTTTTTCCAGTCTATCAGTTTCTGGTAAAAAATGAAAATTACGTACCTACCGTAATTCTTGATCTTCTTGGACAAAGTCTCCACCGCTTATTCACACTAATGGGACTACGCCAGAGGTGCTAGGACTCAGCGGGCACCAAAAATCTTCAGAAGGGCTGGCACCTAGGTAGGGCAGCGAGGAAGTGGCACCACAAGCCTGGCTTGCGCCATATAGGCTACTTCGGCTCGACCCTCCAACCGCCTCAGTACCTTTTTTACTGAGGAGGTGCAGCATAAACTAACTTAGAAAAACTAACCTATTTCGGACATAAGATAGTCTGACTGACCCATATAAGAAGGGTCAACACAACAGAGTCTTCACAGCCCAACCAACGAGGGAGTGAAGACCAAAACCAGATAAGTGAGTTTGGGAGATGGAGGGTGGGCATGCGAATGAGTGGTGGAGACTTTGTCCAAGAAGATGAAGAATTATGGTAGGTACATAATTTTCATATCTTCCTGGACATAAAGACTTCACCACTCCTTCACACTAATCGGAGAGTACTGAGCTGAAATAATTCCCTGAGAAAGGCAGCAGGAGAGAGGAGCTCACTTAGGACAGGAGTCCATTAAGGACTATCCTACTGAAGGATTGGTGCTGTCTGACATGGACATCCAAAGCGCAGTGCTTCAGAAAAGTGTACATGGAGCTCCAAGTAGCTGCACTGCAGATGTCTGCGATGGGTACATTCCATATTTCTGCCAGAGATGCTGTGACTGCCCTGGTAGAATGAGTGTATACTCTGCCTTCCAGTTTAACCTGTGCCATGGAGTAGCATTGGCGAAGACATGCCACTAACCACACCAAAATACATCTTATTGCATCAGGCTGACCCAGCCAGGCCAAGTTGAAAGAGACAAACAGTTGTTTACATTAGTGGATCTCTTTGGTTCTGTCTCAGCAGAACCGCAAAATCCTTTTAACGTCCAGAGAATGCAGAGTACGCTCCCCTTCATTCTGGAAGTTTGTGAAGTAGGTCAGAAGAATCAAGGGCTGGTTCAGGTGGAATTCTGAGTCTACTTTAGGGAAAAACTTAGGGTGAGTTCGAAGAACCACCTTGTCTTTGTGAAATACAGTATACGGGGGATCTGTGACCAATGCATACATTTCAGAGACTCTGCAAGTGGAGGTAATGGCTACCAGGAAAGCGGTCTTCCAGGTCAGGAACTTCAGCTCACAAGCTGCTAGGGGCTTGAAAGGTTTGCAGGTGAGCATATCTAGCACAAGGTTGATGTCCCATGCGGCTACCAGTCTTCTGACTGGTGGCCTAGTGTGAAGTATACTATTAAGGAACCTCTTAACCAGAGGTAACTGAGCCAGAGACATGAAGTGCACAGGCTCGTGGTATGCTGAGACCGCACAGAGGTGAACCTTCATAGTTGAGAATTGTAGTCCTGTTTTAGACAGGTCTAGAAGATACTCTAGAACTTTGTTAGGTGAACAGGAGAAGGGGTCCAAGGAGGACTTTGTACACCAAATAGAGAACCATTTTCACTTTGCCATATAAGTTTTCCTAGTAGCCGGCTTGCGAGCTGCTAGGAGAATGTCTTAGATCCTACAAGAAATGTCAAACCTACCTACTTCTATCTCCTCAGGAGCCAAGTGTGGAGGTGAACGGATCTCAGGTTGGCATGGACCACAAGACCCTGGGTCAGCAGGTCCATCTGAGATGGAAGCTGTCTCAGTGACATTTTTGATAATCTGTTGATTAATGGAAACCAAATCTGACAAGGCCAGAATGGGACAATGAGGATCATTCTGCCCCCTTGAGCCTCCAGCTTGAGCAGTACCCTCTAAACTAAGGGAATAGGAGGAAATGTGTACAGAAAGCATCTTGTCCACCACAGTCTGAATGCATACTGATAGAAAGCACCAGGTTCTGGATTTCAAGAGCAGAATAGAAGCAGTTTTGCATTGAGTGGGGATGCAAAAAGGTCCAGGTCTGGTGTTCCCCACTCTTCGAAGAGCGATTGCACTATGTTTATGTCAAGAGACCACTCTTGAGGATCCATTTCCATTCTGCTGAGATGATCCGCCAGATTGTTCTGCACTCCTGGAAGGTAAACTGCTTGGATCAAGACTTTGTGCTCCAGGCACCGTTCCCACACTCTCATCACTTCCATGTACTGGGGTAAGAGCGTGCTCCACCTTGTTTGTTGATGTAGTACATCACTGTTTTGTTGTCCATGTGAAGGAGAAAGATCTTGTTACAGAAAATGTTCTTCAGAGTATGGACTGCATGCAGGACAGCTCTCATTTCTAAGATATTTATGTGGAGCTGAGACTTGTCCTGATTCCATCGACCTTTGGTGTGGAGATCTAGATAGTGAGCTCGCCATCTGAGTAGAGATGCATCCATGGTGATGGTGAGCTGAGATTCCAGTGGGGCAAAGGGGAACCCCTTCTGAAGGTTGTCCTCCTGTGCCCACCAGGTGAGTGACTGTTTATGTCCTTTATGTGAAAGGACTGGGGATGTGTGGTCGAGGACCACTGAGTACTGAGCATCCACTGAGTAGTCCTCATGTGGAGGCAAGCAAGAGGCACAGTGATCACTGAGGATGCCATGAGACCCAGCATCCGCTGCATCGAGAGGGCTCGAACTGAGTCGTTCTCTCTCTGATGAAGTGGGCCGTCTGAAGGATGTTGCTCCTCCTGTCCTCTGGAAGAAAAGCTTTTGTGCTGGAGGTGTCCAGAAGGGCTCCTGTGAAGAGCAGCTGTTGGGAGGGTTGTAGCTCTGACTTTTCCAAATTCAACAGAACTACCATGGACACAAGAAATTTGGAAGCCGTAGCCACAGCTTCCTGAGTCTCTTGTCTGGAGGTACTTGCTAGAAGTCAGTCACCCAGATAATTTTTTTTTTTAGTCTTTGGTAACTGAGTAAGGCCCACTAGGCACAAGTGCCTGTTTTCAAGGTCGACCTGGGAGTACTGGGCAATTAAGTGACTTGCTCAGAGTCACACAGTATGCAAGTGGAGGCTGTAAGAATCATGGGAACACCTGAATTCTGAGCTTCCTGAGATGCACTGCGAGAACTGCAAAGCACTTTGTAAAGACTCGGGGATAGCCCAAAGGGCAGGACTCTGAATTGGTAGTGTTGACCCAATGCCACAAATCTGAGATACTTGTGGTATTTTGAGTGTATGAGAACATGCTGCTAGGTGTCCTGAATGTCTAGGGAGGCCAGACAGTTGTTTTGATGAATCAGAGGTAACACAGTACCAAGTGATATCTTGAATTTCTCCTTGTAAAGGAATTTATTTAACTTCCTTAGATTGAGAAAAGGGCGCATGCCGCCTGTTTTCTTTGGAACTAGGAAGTAATGACAGTGGAAAAGTACAGTTACGTAAGAACTTACCATAACAGTAGATCTTCGAGAACAGCTCTTGCAGCAGGTTACACAATAAGGACTAAAGCCAGCAGGCTGCAGGACCCTACGGAAAACTTCTAGCTAGCTATACCCAGTGGGGGACTGCCCCAACGTCGGATACCTCATAAAAGCGGCAGTCTGCCAGCATCCCTCAGTTCTCCCACCAGAAACTCCTGGCATAGCGACGTGATTCTGATAAGGAGACCGAGGATCCACTTTCAGAGGAAGGCTAATGAAAATCTTGTTTGAAAACTGTATGGAGAAAAGTAGACCTCCTGAGGGGAAGGTGGGAGAGAAACTACCTGCTGCACGAGCTGTTCTCGAAAATCTACTGTTACGGTAAGTTCTTACGTAACTGTACTATCTTACTTCAAGAAACAGCTCTTGCAGCAGGTTACACCATAAGGACCGAGTTCCAAGCAGTACCAGATAAAAAACTATTTTGGGAGGTGGATGTCAAGGCCGAGTGAGTGGATCTCTTAAGAAAGCAGCCCCTTAAGAACTACGAGTCCGAAACCCACCCTGCACCTGGAAGCAATGTCCAGGCTATAGTGCTGGATGAAAGTGTGTACCGTGCTCCAGGTAGCTGCCGCACACATGGTGGAAGCTGACACATTTTGCAGGGAAGCGACCGAAGTGGCTACTGCCCTGGTGGAGTGACCCTTTACTTGTCCATGTAAAGACTTGTTCTTGTGCTGGTAGCAAAAGGTGATACAATTCACCAACCACTTTGTTAGTATCTGCTTATATACTGAAGCCCCAATCATTCTGTGAGCAAAGGATACAAAAAGCTGATCGGCCTTTTGGAGAGGCTTTGTCCTGCTCAGATAATATTGGAGTATTCTGTGAATGTCCAGGGTGTAGAGGAGAGCCTCCCCTTTATTGGAGTATTTGGGGAAGAAGACCGGCAAGTCTATGTCCTGACACTACCTTGGGAAGGAACTTGGGATTAGTTCTCAAGGACACCCTGTCCTTGTGAAAAATTAAATAGGGCTCCTTGCACATGAGTGCATGGAGCTCTGAAATCCTCCTTGCTGAGGTGACTGCAACTAAAAGTAACGTCTTCCATGACAGGAGGCGTAGCTCGCAATTCACGGCTGGTTCAAAGGGAGGCCGGGTCAGCTGTTCTGATACAAAGAGAAGATCCCATGAGGGAACCGGTTCTATAATAGGTGATTTCAGGTGGAGAATGCCATGTAAGAAGGCCTGTGATATCTCTAGCTGTCCTAGAGATTTTTGCCCAATTGGTGCGTGATAGGCGTACCTTAAGAGAGGAGTATGCCAGCCCTGTTTGAAATAAGGAAAGTAGGTAATTCCAGAACAGACTTTTCCAAACAGTTAAGAGGATCTAGACTCCATGCAGTAGCCCAGAGGTAAAACCTGCACCACTTTATGGCACAGGTGGCATGGGTTGAGGGCTTCCTAGCTGCCACCAGGACATCGGCCACTTTGTTCAACACTCTATGTCTGGGAATGGCTATATCTTTAGGAGCCAATCATGCAGGTTCAGAGTCTTGAGGTTTGGGTGAACCAGAGACCCTTCTTCCTGGGACAGCAAGTGCGAACTGACTAGAAGGGGGATTGGTGAGCCTTGTGCCAATTGGTGAAGAAGCGGAAACCAAATCTGACTGGGCCAGAATGACGCTACAATGCTTATGGCCATGCCTTTTGCCTGCAGCTTGAGGAGAACTCTCTGGATTAAAGGGAAGGGAGGGAAGGCGTAGTGGAACCTGCCCGTCCAAGAGAGGGACAACATGTCTCACCAGAAAAATGGAAATGACGTACCTACCATAATTCTTGATCTTCTTAGACGAAGTCTCCACCACTCATTCACACTGATGGAACTATGCCAGAGGCAATAGAACCCAGCAGGAGCCAAACTTTTTCAGGAGGGCCGGCACCGAGGTAGGGCCATGAGGAAGTGGCACTACGAGCCAGGCTTGCGCCAAATAGACTTCCTCGGCGTTGACCCTCCAAACCTTTTTTTCCCCTGAGGAGGTGCAGCATAACTAACCTAGTGAAAGACTAACCTAATATTGAACCTAAGATAGTCCAAATGACCTGTAAAAGAAGGGTCAACAAAACAGACTCTTCACAGCCCAGCCATTGAGGGAGTGAAGACCACAAACTGAGAACAGACAGAACATCAGGAGGAAGGAGCTACTGGTATAACTAAACCTTCTCCACTGGAACTAAGAACTAGATCTCTTGTACTGGGACCTTCAATTTAGGGTAAAAACCAAAAGGAGTTGGTGTGTTTGTCAGAGGTAGTTGAAGTACATTGTTATCTGTGTTATCTGTGTACTTATCTAGGTGCTTGTCACAGATGTCAGAAGGGATTTGTTATCTGTGAAATTAACTAAGTGTAAAAAGATTTGCAAAGTAGGGGGAGTGGCTTAGCTAGAAGGGCCAGGTTAAGACCAGATATAAACACAGCCCTATATAGCTTCTGCCAGAGAACAGACAGAACATCAGGAGGAAGGAGCTACTGGTATAACTAAAACTTCTCTACTGGGATTATACTGCCCTCCTTCCTTCCCCTCCAGCCCCCCACCCTAAACCAGTTCTACTTTTATAGGCACAGGATTTAACTGACAACAGGAACTTCCTGTTTGGGAGCAGGAAGTGAGTGATCACAGAGCCACCAAAGACTCACCATCCTAGAAGGGCAAGAGTAGCTCTCTGTCCCCCCAGCTGCTGGAGGTCTGACTCTGAGCAAGTAAGGAGACTACTGAGAAATAGAGGAACTTCTTGTCTCAGAACAGGAAGATCAGGAGCTAAAAGGGTGCAGAGGCAGTAAGTAAGTAGGGAGAGAAGAAAAAAAAAGAAATAAACAAACAGAGGAAAATGTAAGTATTCCAAATAACAGTTAGGTGGCCAGAAAAAAGACATGATGGGAATGGTGCAGTGCAGTGGCTGTGGAGCAGCAGTCTTCCGGGAGATGTTCTGGAGGATGCAGTGTTGTCCCATCTGCAGGCACCTCTCTGGGCTGAGGAAGAAGACTGCTCTTCTCCAGGCTGAGTTGGCCAGGATTTGTGGGACCTCCTCTCTCACTCAAGGACCACCAGGGTCACTGCTGTTGTCTCAGAGGTTGCCAAGAAAGAAGAGTGGTTGGACCAAAGTGGGCTCAGGGAGGGTGAGGGTGGTGAAACAGAGGTGCATCCCTCCAGTTGTACCTCTCCACAATTTCTATGCCATTCTGGAAAAGTGTGGTTCCTCTATGGAGGCACCCACAGTGGAGACCAAGGAGTCTGCTGGGAACCTCCACAAAGGAGACCCACAGGAGGGTGGCATGATACCCCACAGAGGAAGGAAACAACTCCTGTTGGGGGACTCCACTGTTAGGGAGGAAGAACTGGGGGAGGAATGGGAGAGGGAGGTAAGGTGCCTGCCTGGTGCCATGGCTTGGAAGGACAGGGAGTGAATCCTCAGAATCGCAGGAGCAACTACACAGGGGACGGAGATGGATGTCATTGTCCACCTAGGGAGAAATGACCTGGCTAAGAAAGGGATCAGAGCAGTGTAAGAAGCATTTGTGGAGATGGGGAGGGGCCTTAGACAAATAGCACACACGGTAACCTTCTCGGAGGTGCTGCCTGTCTATGGCACGGGCGAGGCTAGGGTGCTCCACACCATGGAATTCAATCAGTGGTTGAAAAGCTGGTGCAGAGCTCAGGGATTTGGCTTCATTGGGGACTGGGGGTCCACCTGGAGGGATGCAGGCCTATACTGGCATGATGGTCTGCATCTGTCCAGGAGGGGAACCAGGATCCTAGGTGATAGGTTTAAATACTTCATTGACAAGCATGTAAACTAGCCAAGGGGGAGGCACTGGAAAGGAGCAGGGGAAATCCTAGCCCCCCCAAAATATCAGGGTACTAAGTGAGGTAGACACCAACACAGAGATGTCAATGGGGTAAGGACAGAGATGGGGCAAAAAGGGGTAAGGCCATCAAGAAATGGAGGGTAATGAATACCAACGCCCATAGTCTGGGCAACAAGCTCCCTGAACTGGTGGCCTTGATGAAAGAGGGATGCCTGGATATTGTAGCAGTCACAGAAACATGGTACACAGAGAACCATGACTGGGATGTTAACATACCAGGGTACACAACCTACAGGAGAGACAGGGAGGGCAGAAGGGGGGTTTAGCTCTCTATGTAAGGGAAGGGATAAAAGCAACTGAACAAAAGAGTAAACAGGGAGGAGAGGAGGCACTGTGGGTCACCTTAGAGACTGGAAATGGCACCACAATCCGCACAGGGGTTGTATATAGACCCCCATGTCAGGGGGAGGGAATGGACAAGGATATGATTGAAGGCATACTTAGGATGGCAGAGAAAGGGGAGATACTGTTGATGGGGGACCTTAATATGCCAGATGTTAACTGGAGCACCTTTGCGGCACCACATCCAAAAGCAGGGCCATTCTTGACGCCCTTTAGGTGGCATGCCTCAGACAGCTAGTTTTGGAACCTACTCACGAGGGAGCAATCTTAGACCTCGTACTCTCAAATGGGGACAGTGAGAGGATCTCAGATCTAGAAGTGGGTAGCCATTTGGGAACAAGTGACACCAAACAGTGTGGTTCACGATAAACTCAGATACAGAGTCAAGTCATACAAAAGTGAGGGTTCTGGACTTCAGGAGGGCTGACTTTGGCAAGATGGGAGAGTGCCTTAGAAAAGCACTAGCAAACAGGCTAGAAGAAGGGATGGAGCAACAATGTAAAACTATCAAAACTGCCATCACAGAGGCAACAAGCCTTTGTGTGAAGAAAATAAACAAATCAAAATGAAAGAAAAAGCCACTATGGTTCTCAAAAGAGGTGGTGGTGAAGGTTAGGGAGAAAAAGATAGCATTTAGGAAGTATATGGAAACACAGGAGGAGCAGGACAGAGAACTGTACCAGTTAAGGCAGAAGGAAGCAGGGAGGGTAGTCAGAATAGCAAAGACACAAACTGAGGAAAAGACAGCTAACTCAGTTAAGAAGGGGGATAAAACCTTTTACAGGTATATCAGGGAGCATGGAAAGACAAAGGGAGGGATAGTGAGGCTGAATAGAATGGATGGTGGGTGGGCAGAGAGAGACAGTGAAAAAGCAGGGATATTGAATGAATACTTCTGTTCAGTATTCACAAAAGAGGAAGTGGGGGAGGTGCCTAATCCAATTAACAGAAGCACTCTGGAGGGGGGGGGGTTGATCCTAGTCATTTCACAGAAGAAAGGGTTCTGAAAGAACTCCTAAAACTGAAGGTGGACAAAGCAGTGGAGCAGATGGAATTCACCCCAGAATTCTAAAAGAATTAAGCAGAGAACTAGTGACACCACTGACTACCCTTTTTAACAAATCATGGGAAGATGGTGTGGTACCTGAGGACTGGAAGAAGGTGGATGTGATTCCCCTTCACAAAAGCGGGACCAAGACAGAGGCAGGAAACTACAGACCTGTCAGTTTGACCTCTGTGATAAGGAAAGTGATGGAATCACTTCTGAAGGAAAGAATTGTTGAGTACCTAGAGGTCAGTGGGGCACAGGACCCAAGGCAGCATGAGTTCACAGCGGGAAGGTCATGTCAGATGAATCTAATTGATTTCTTTGACTGGGTGACCAAAGTAGTAGACCAGGGAGGGGCTGTGGACATGGCCTACCTAGACTTTAGCAAGGCATTTGACACAGTCCCACACAAAAGATTAGTAGTCAAATTAACCAGCCTGAGAGTGGGTCCCAGGGTGGTAGCCTAGGTAAAACATTGGCTGGACAACAGGACACAGAAGGTAATTGTAAATGGAATTCACCTGAAGAAAGAGAGTTACTAGTGGGGTACTGCAGGGTTCAGTACTGGGTCCAGTCCTTTTAATGTCTTTATAAGTGACATTGCTGAGGACTGAAGGAAAGTATGCCTCTTGCAGATGACACAAAGATCTGCAACAGGGTTGATACACAAGGAGGTGTGGAAAGGATGAGAAGGGACTTGGCAAAATTGGAGGAATGGTCAGAAGTATGGCAGCTTGGATTCAATGCAAAGAAGTGCAAAGTAATGCACATGGGAAACAAAAACCCAGGGGAAGATTACACAATGGGAGGAGGTAGTAGCAACAACAAAAATGGAAAGGGACCTGGGGGGTAATCATATCATATGACCTTAAGATTGGCAAGCAATGTGAGAAGGCGGTAGGGAGGGCTGGGGGCATACTGGGATGTATAGGAAGAGGTATCGCCAGCAGAAAACAGGAAGTTGTTATCCCCCTGTACAGACAGTTGGTGAGACCCTATCTGGAGTACTACGTCCAGTTCTGGAGACCCCATCTCTGCAAGGACATAGACAGGATGGAGGCAGTTCAGAGGAGGGCAACTAAAATGGTGCAGGGTCTGCAAGAGAAGCCATATGAGGAGAGACTAAAGGAGCTTAATATGTATGCCCTTGAGGAAAGGAGGGAGAGGGGGGACATGATAGAAATGTTTAAGTACCTCAGTGGAATCAACAAAGTCCAAGAGGGTAGCATCTTTCAGAAAAAGAGATGTACAAGAACAAGGGAACACAATTTGAAGATAATGAGGGGATGGCTCGGGGCAATGTGAGGAAGTATTTTTTCACAGAGAGGGTGGTGGACGCATGGAACAGCCTTCCTGAGAAGATTGTGGGGTATAAAACTGTGGGAAAATTTAAGAATGCATGGGACAGACATAAGGCAATTTTTGTGGGGAGTAGGAAGAAATAAGTTGTTGGTTAAATAGGATCTGCAGCTTATCCTCTAGGTAGGGAAATGGGCAGATTAGGTGGGCCTAGCGGTCCTTATCTGCTGTCAAAGTCTATGTTTCTAAGTGAGCTCAGGGGATGGTGAGTGGGCATATGGATGAGTGGTGGAGACTTCGTCCAAGAAGATCAAGAATTATGGTAGGTATGTAATTTCCATATCTTCCTGGACATTAAGTCTCCACCACTCATTCACACTGACGGGAGAGTACTGAACTAAAATAATCCCCCGAGACGGGCGGCAGGAGAAGAGAGGAGCTCACCTAGGACAAGAGTCCATTAAAGATTGTCCTACCAAAGGACTGATGCTGTCTGACATGGACATCCAAGACACAGTGCTTTATGAAAGTATGCATGGAGCTCCAAGTGGCCTTATTGCAGATGTCCGCAATGGGCACATTGCAGAGTTCAGCCAGAGAAACCGTGACTGCTCTGATAGAATGAGCATACACTCCGCCTTCTAACTTAACCTGTGCCATAGAGTAGCAGTGATGGAGGCATGCTACTATCCATGCTGAAATATACCTGATAGCAACAGGTTGACTTAGCCAGGTTGGGCTGAAGGGGATAAACAGTTGTTTAGATGTGTGGATTTCCTTAGTTCTGTCTAAGTAGAACCGCAAGGCTCTCTTCACATCCAGGGAATGAAGGGTATGATCTCCTTCATTCTGGAAGTTTTCAAAGTAGGTAGGAAGGACCAAAGGCTGGTTCAGATGAAATTCTGAGACAACCTTAGGAAGAAACTTGGGATGAGTCCTAAGAACTACCTTGTCTTTGTGAAATATAGTGTACGGGGGTCTGTGACCAAAGCATGTATTTCTGATACTCTTCGGGCAGAAGTAATGGCCACCAGGAAGGCCATCTTCCAAGTCAGAAATTTCAAGTCACAAGTAGCTAGAGGCTCGAAAGGTTTATGGATGAACATGTCTAGCACAAGGTTAATGTCCCAGGCTGCTACAGGACACCTAACTGGTGGCCTGGTATGCAGAATGCCGTTAGGAAACCTCTTAACCACAGGAAGCTGAGCCAGAGACAAGGAGAGTATAGGCTCATGATATGTAGAGATTGTGCAAAGATGAACTTTAATGGTGGAGTATTGTAGACCTGTGTTAGAGAGGTCCAGAAGATACTCTAGGACTTTGTTCAGTGAGCAGGAAAAGGGGTTCCAGGAGGATTTTGCACACCAGATAGAGAAATGCTTCCACTTAATTGTGTAAGTCTTTCAAGTAGCTTGCTTGCATGCAGCTAACAGAATATCTGAAACTCTACACGAAATGTTAAATCTATTCACCTCTATCTCCTCAGAAGCCAGGTGTGGAGGTGAAGGGACCTCAGGTTGGGATGGACTACAGGGCCCTGGTCAATAGGTTCATCTGAAGTGGAAGTGGTTTTGGAGAGGTTTCTGATAGAAGGATTGCACGACGGTTGTGTCGAGAGACCACTTGTGAGGATCTGCCTCTGTTCTGCTGAGATGGTCCGCCAGATCATTCTGTACTCCTAGCAGGTAAAGCACCTGGATTAGAGCTTTGTGCTCCAGACACCACTCCCACACTCTCATCGCCTCCCTACATAAGGGGTAAGAGTGTGCTCCGCCCTGCTTGTTGATGTAGTACATCACTGCCTTGTCCGTTTGATGGAGAATGGCCTTGTCTTATGTCCTTCAAGGTCCGGACCATGTAAAGGACAGCTCTCATTTCCAGAACATTTATGTGAAGCTGAGACTTATCCTGACTCCATCGGCCCTGGGTGTGGAGATTCTGGCAGTGAGCTCTCCATCCCAGCAGGGACACATCCATGGTGATGGAGAACTGGGGATCTAGAGGGGCAAAGGGATAACCCTCCTGAAGGTTGCCTTCCTGAGACCACCAGGTAAGTTACCATTTCAGTGGTTCTATCACCTTGATGTGAAAGGACTGAGGATGTGTGTGGTTGGCGACCACTGAGCATCCGCTGAGTAGTTCTCATGTGAAGACGAGCCAGAGGCACAATGAAAACTGAGGATGCCATGAGACTCAGCATGCACTGCTTTGAGAGAGCTCGGACTGAGCTGTTTTCTCTGATGAAGCAGGCGATCTGAAGGATATCGCTCCTTATGTCCTCCGGAAGGAAGACTTTTGCACAGGAGGTGTCCAGAAGGGCTCCTATGAAAAGAAGCTTCTGGGAGGGTTGTAGCTGCAACTTTTTCAGGTTTAGCAGAATTTCCATGGATGTGAGGAAGTTTGAGGCCATTGCCATGGCCTCTAGAGTCTCTTGTCTGGAGGGGCTCTCGAGAAGCCAGTCGTAAAGATATGGGAACACCTGAATTCTCATCTTCCTCAGATACACCGCAAGAACTGCACAGCACTTTGTAAAAACTCAAGGCGCTGAGTACAGCTCAAAGGGCAGGACTCTGAATTGGTAGTGCTGACCCAATGCCACAAACCTGAGGTACTTGTGGTGTTTTGGGTATATAAGAATGTGTTGATAGGCGTCCTGCATGTCCAGGGAGGCTAACCAATCGTGTTGATGAATCAGAGGTAAAAGAGTACTGAGAGATATCATCCTGAATTTTTCCTTGAAAAGGAATTTGTTTAACTTTATGAGGTCAAGAATAAGGCGCATACCACCTGTCTTCTTTGGAACTAGAAAGTAATGGGAGTAGAAACCTGTGTTCCGCTGCTCTAGTGGAACTACCTCTACTGCCCTGTTGTTTAGAAGGCCTTGAATCTCGGAAACTAGAAGGTCTGACTGAGAGACAGACAGCCTGGGCTGCCCCTTGGGTGGATGATCGGGAGGAGTTTCCAACAGATTGAGAGAGTACCCCTCACAGATTATCCTGAGTACCCATTTGTCTGATGTTATCAACTTCCACTGGTCAAAAAATTGAGTCAGACGCCCTCCTACTGCCGAGGAAGAGTCCCCCTTGGACAGTTAAGGTGGGACCAGGGCTGGAAACTCAGAGGGTGGCACTGGGTGCTTTGGGGCCCTGTGCCTTCTGCTGCACTTTCTTCTTCGGCTGAGGAGTTTGATTTCTGTTTAAGCCTCCTCTGCCTCTACCATGAAAGGACTGATGGTTACAAAACTGATGCCTATTCCCTCCCCTTTGAGGGGCTGTGGAAAGGGGTTTAGCCATCATGACGGCTGACCTAGTTTTCTGAGTGGCCTCCAGCACCTGCTCTACCTGAGGTCCAAACAGATGCATAATGTTGAAAGGTAAAGCCGTAACCTTTTGCTGGGCATTATTCGTGAAGCTCGAGGTGAGCAACCAAGAGTAGCGACGGGTGCAAATACCAGCTGGCGCTCTAGAGGCAGTGTCAAAAGCATCCATGGCAGCTTTAAGCTGATGATTATTGGACTCAATGCCTATCGTAATGATCTGTAGGAGCTCTGCGTTAACCTCTGAATTGGGAAGAGCTTCTATCATAGCTTTAAGTGAATGCCAGAGTGTACACTCGTACTGAGAAAATTAACCCTGATAGCTAGCAATGCGCATGCCCAAGGCCAAAGCAGCAAAGACTCTCTTACCCAAGGTGTCGATCTTGCAAGGTTCTTTGTTTATTGACCGTGATGTAGCTTCCTGTGGAAGAACAGCCTTGTCATTCTCTTGCAGAACAATGATGGCATCAGCACAGGCTTGAGAGGCCAGAATGGGATGATCCTTGGAAGGGGCATATTTCCTATCTATGGACTTAGCCGCAGAGAGAATAAGAGCCAGGTTATCCCACACCATCTGGGATAGAGTCCCGAAAGAAGGCTGCACCGTTGGGGTTAAATCCGTAGGGATATCCGGAATGTGTAGATACTGCAGACACAGCAGCTTCCCATAATCAATATCTGAGGTCTGGAGAGAGAGTGGACTTTAGATTCCTTAGCAGAGAATTAAAGGAAAGTTCCTTGATCAAAGGCTCTGTAGAAGGTTTGTTCCCTGCCCCTAAGATGGAATCATCATCGAAGTCATCTCCCAACCGATGATCAGGATCAGGTTCAATGTCATCCCCTGCCAGTCCAGGAGGGACAGTATAGATGGGAAAGGGGTGAAAAGAAGAGGAAGGAAGAGGAGCAGAGTGTGGCACCGAGACAGCACACAGTGCAGAACATAATGCCGGTGCAGCAGGCACCGAGCGCAGTGGCTGGTGCCGCAGAAGTCTGTAAACTCTGATTTAAGGAAGAAAAGTGAAGAAATTCAGCAGGAGATAAAGGCAATGGTGTGGACCCATGCGCCGCAGCCATGTGAGGGGGACAGACACTAGGGCATGGGGTCAACGGCACCGGAGAGGGCGCTGCGTGACTTGCAAGTCCCAACCGCCCCGTCTGCAGGTCTGAAACCAACAGGCCCGAAGGCCCCGGCAATGGACTAGCTGGTTCAGGCAGCCGGGACAACCTCTGCACCCACTGCTCCATAAGAGCAGCCCAATAGTGAAACTGCTCACTGGAGGACCACCCCCAACGGTCGGTGAGGGACTCCAGAATCGAGGATGCTAGTCACTAGGGAAAGAAACCAGAGAGAACTCTGGAAGAGGCGGAGACTGGCCCCTGCTCCCAGCAACTGACGATCTTCATGCAGACGTACCAGAGGCCGCTCCTTTTTCAACTGGGAGGCTGAAGAAGAGCTCGAGGTCGAGCGGTGCCAACAATGGGACAGCTTCTTTTTGTGCTATTGGGGAGACCACCCATTCCCCCAACCCCCGAGCACTAGACCATCTATAGTCGGACCACCCCCATAGAGGGCGGCGGACCAGACCTAGCCTGGCTGACTGAACAGCTCTCATGCGAAGGCTCCCTACTGTCACCTGCCCCACTCATGGTTGACTCTGCCAATGGAGGGCTGAAGACTTCTGATGAAATTTAACAAAATTTAATTAGAACTTTATTTTCTCTAGAAAATAATTAAAAAAAATAAAACTGAAGCTGCTGTCATATAGAAGAAGAAGTCTAACTCCCGGCGGGCGAGTGACAGTAGTCTATTTGGCGCGAGCCTGGCTCGTGGTGCCACTTCCTCATGGCCCTACCCCGGCGCCGGCCCTCCTGAAAAATGTTGGCTCACGCTGGGCCCTAGTGCTGTAGTCCCATCAGTGTGAATGAGTGGTGGAGACTTAATGTACAGGAAGATCACCAGGCCCTGGATCTAGCGAGCAGAAATTGGGCAGTTTTGGGCTGTATGGGGATGCGAACAGGTCTAAGTCTGGCTTTCCCCCACCTGCCAAACAGCATATCTGCTACTGACTGAAGGAGTTCCCATTCATGGGCACTGGATCGTGACCTGCTCAGAAGGTCTGCTAGTGTGTTGCAAACTCTGGGAACATACACTGCAGCGAGAGTGATGTTGTATTGCAGAGCCTAATCCCAAATTCTCATAGCCTCCTGGCAGAGTCAGTAGGAATGAGTGCCCCCTTGTTTGTTGATGTAGAACACTACTGAGGTGTTGTCCATCTGAATCAGCAAGTGGCCCGGGGGAATCTCTGAATTCAAAGCCTGAAGTGCATATAGGACTGCCCTCATCTCCGATGGTGACCATGTGCCCTGTGTTCTAATGCCGTTCAGGTGAGTGCCCCAGCCGGACCCCGATGCATCCGTGGTGAGTGCTGAAAAGGGGAACCCCTACTGAGAGGTGCTCCAGAGTGAGCCACCACTGTAGGGCTTGTACAATGGAATTTGGAACTGACACTAAGGGATCCAAATGGTCTTGGTGCTGATCCCACTGGACTCTGAGGGTCCACTGGGTGACCCTCATGTGAAGACGTGCGAGGGGAAATGTGGCAATGGCTGCTGCCATGTGCCCGAGGAGGCCTAGCATGGTTCTTTCAGGGACCTTCCTCATATTGATTGCTCAGATCAGTGCTTGTAGGCGTTCCACTCTTTCTGGCAGAAAGGCTCTGCCCTTGTGGGTATCTAGTACCACGCTGATGAACTGAAGCCTTTGTGTGGGAATCAAAGAAGATTTTGCCAGGTTGACTGTCATGCCCAGAGAGTCGAACAGAGTGTAGGTGTCCTGTAATGCCCTGTTCAGTTCCCCTTGAGATGGGGCCATGAGAAGCCAGTCATCCAAGTAGGGGAAGTCATAGTGGCCTCGCCTCCTGAGGGCTGTTGTTACTACTGCTAGGCACTTGGTGAACACTTGTGGGGCTGATGAGAGGCCAAATGGGAGGGCCTGAAACTGGTAGTGGCATCCCTGAAACTCGAACCGCAAGAATTTCCTGTTCGGTGGAGAGACAGGGAGGTGGAGATATGTGTCTTGCATATCTAGCGAGGCTAGCCAAGTGTTTGGTCTGAGCATTGGAATAAGACCTGGTAGGGTAACCATTCGGAAGCATTTGTATACTACCGAGGTGTTGAGGTCGCAGAGATCCAGGATCAGGCGTAAATCCTCCGTCTTTTTTGGGACAAAAAGAAGTGGGAATGATATCCCCTTCCTCTCTGGTTCCAGCGAACCTCTTCTATGGCCTCCTTTTCTAGGAGAGCAGAGATCTCCTGTTGGATGAATGCTGCGTGCTGTCTCGAATAATGGGAGTGCAGAGGCGGTCTCGATGGAGGACACCTGAGGAACTTGATAGAGTGCCCTCTTTGGACGAGCTGTAGTACTCATTGGTCTGAGGTTATTCTTTACCACCCTAAAAGGTGGTTCTCAAAGTGACCCCCAACCTTCTCTTCCCCTTGATCCAGAGGAGGAGCAAGGGTCTGGTACAAGTCAGGCGGTGGTGGGGTTCGCTTTGGATGGCTGGGGAGGCTTCGTATTTCTTACTCCCTGGCCTCTAGAAAAACAGAGTTGGCCCTTTCGGTTGAAGTTGCCTCTGGGCTGCTGGCCAGAATGGGGTTGCTGATCTTGTTTGTTTCTAAAATGTTTTTGGCCCTTACGAAAGGGCTTCTGTCTCAGTCTGTACATGGCTTGTACGGACCCGACGGCCTTACCAGTGTCTTGCAGCTTGGTAATGACCTTCTCGGATTCTTCCCCAAATAGGACTGAACTGTTGAACAGAACATCAAAAATGCCCTTCTGGACATCAGGTGTGAAGCCCAAGACCTTCAGCCAGGAGTGTCTTCTGAGGCAGATACCAGCTGCCACTCCCCTAGCAACTGGATCTGCAGTATCATATGCAGCCCGGAGAACTTGTGTCCCCATGTCAGAGCCTGTTTGAAAAAGTTTTAGGCGCTCCTCCTGCTTGTCTCCATCTGGAAGATCTTCACAAGATTTTGACCTTGTTCCCTCAAGGCATTGTGAAACTGAACCATATGGGTCTGATAGTTCAGTGACCGTATGGAATAGGTAGCCGCAGCATACATCTGTTTCCCCATGGAGTCCAGCTGTTTGGACTCACGATCTGAGGGCAGCATACTAAGATGCTGGGGCCTTTTGGACCTATCATGGGTGGTCGTAATGACTAAGAAGTCCACCACTTATTGTTCCCCTAGGTAAGGGTCCCCTGCAGGAGCCCTACACAGGTAGTCCACTTTCTTAGGGACTACGGGTGAAGAGTATGGACACTTCCACGCAGCTTTCATGTCATCCTGAAAAGTGTCCACCAACGGTGGAACCACCACAGGTTTGGGATCTTCTGTCTTAAATACCTCACCAATCATCGTCTCTCAGGGTCCAGGTCCTCCGTGTCCCAGTCCATATTTTCTTGGATACATCTCATATCCATAAATGAGGGATCATCCAGGGGGTGATCTAGGAAGATCCCGAGGGTCAGGCGAAGGAACACTAAATGGTGAAGGTGACCTGGAAGTGTCAGAGGTATCTGGATGGGACTCATCCGAAGAGGAAGAGTCGGATCTCCTGTGAGGTTTCTTATGCCTATGGGTGCTAGGCAAGCAAGAAGGCGTCCGAGAATGGGACAGCTTCTGTTTTCCATGTTTCTTCCAAGACCAGCCCCTAAGTGGAGGAGTGTCTTCTTTAGGGGGGTGTCTGTCAGGGGTTGTTGACCTGGGCAGGGGTAAATCTTCCCTTGGAGGTTTTATGGGGACCACATCCTTTCTAATAGTCTCCCACTGGTAGGAGAATAACTCCTTGACCTCTTCTATGTTGAGATCCAACGATGGTCCCGGCATCGGGTCCTTTCTGGGCACTGGGCTGGGGTCCAGTCCCTGAGGTACTGAGGTGTCCATCGATGGGTCTTTGGGTGACCTCGGGAGTTGAGGGGTATTGCCCTCCTGGTTGTCTCCTGACGTCTGGTCGTCAGTTACCTGCTGTGTACTGACGTCTGTGCTGTCATCCTCCGATGGGGTCCGTCGTCCAGTATCACATGTGGATGGGGGGGCATCTGTCCCAGGGGTTGACTCTTTGGGATGATTTGCAGTTGTCTGGTCCTTCGACTATTTAAGGTCTGACGCCCGTTTAAGGGACATCAGTTCCAAGGTCCACTTGGATGTTTCTGGAAGACTCTGCGGAGTTTGGGAGACTGATCTCTGGTCGGTGTACCGGCGCCGGTCCAGGGAGTCGGGGCCTACTCTGGTGGCTGACTTGTAAAACACCTTATGGTGCCTATCTGATGTCTCAGATCAGCTAGATGAACCCGGAGGCCAGCTAAGGGAGGAGTCCTTAGGCTGGATCTTAAGGGGTTGAAGAGAGGAGGACGTACCTGAGCCACCGGTCATACGTACTTTAGCCAGTGGGGGCTGAGATTTTGCCTGGGATGGAGATCTGTCCAAGCAGGCTGAGCCTGAGCTGGCCCGGGAGTCCGAGGTTCAGGTAGACAGAGATCGCTCTCTGTCTTCCTCCCTCCTTTCGTCTTTATGCTTCCCTGATTTGTGGGAGATTCCCCTCTGGAGTATGTGCTTCTCTCGATTGCCTTTACTTTTTGTTCGAGAAGAAAAGCCTCAAGTGTCTTCTGGCAGCGGATCCACGTGCAGTTGTTAAAAAGCTGGCAAATGGTGCAGGCCTTGGTATTGTGGTTGGGACCAAGGCACTGTATGCAGGCCGTGTGTTTGTCTTTAAATAAAATCTGCTTGCCGCACGCACACTTGCAGGGGCATCCTTCGATGGAAGGGGTCGGAGAAGCCGACATGCGAGAAGGAGAATAATAAATCTGAAGAAAAGTTCTGGTGTCATATGACAGCTGATGGCATCTGTGGAGCCAATGTTTGCGAGTCAACGGTGGGAGAAGAACTGAGGAATGCTGGGGGACCGCCCCTTTTATGAGGTATCTGATGTCGGACGGGGCCGACGTTGGGGCAGTCCCCCGCTGGGTATAGCTAGCTAGAAGTTTTCCGTGGGGTCCTGCAGCCTGTCGGCTTTAGTCCTTATGCTGTAACCTTCTGCAAGAGCTGTTTCTCAAAGTAAGATCCTGTGTTCCATTGATTTAGTAGAACTACTTCTACTGCCTTGTTGTTCAGAAGGCCTTGAATCTCAGAAGCAAGAAGGTCTGACTGAGAGACAGACAGTGTGGGCTGTCATTTGGGTGGATGATCCAGAGGGGTTTCTGAAAGATTGAGAGAGTAGCCCTCGGAGATTATCCTGAACATCCATCTTTCTGAAGTGACTGACTTCCATTGGTTGTAAAACTGAGTCAGACACCCTCCTACTGCCGAGAATGAGTCCCCCAAGGACAGCTGAAGTGGGACTTGGGCGGGAATCTCAGAGGGTGAGCACTAGGTGCTTTTGGGCCCTGTGCCTTCTGCTGCATTTTCTTTTGTGGCTGGGGGGCTTGATTGGTGTAGCCCCTTCTGCCTTTGCCATGAAAGGACTGACAGTTATGAAAGTGCCACTGGTTCCTGCCCTGCTGAGGGCTGGCAGAGAGCGGTCTGGCCATTTTGATAGCCGTCCTAGTTTTCTGTGTGGCCTCTAGTGCCTGCTCGACTTGAGGACAAAACAGATATGTTCCGTCAAATGGCAAACTCATAACTCTCTGCTGGGTATCATTTGTGAATCCCGATGTCTGTAACCACGAGTTGTGTAGGGTACATATGCCCACTGCCCTGGAAGCAGTGTTGAAGGCATCCATAGCGGCTTTAAGCTGCTAATTGTTGGATTCAATGCCTCTAGTAATGGTCTGGAGAAGCTCTGTGCTAATGTCTGAGTCTGGAAGAGCTTCTACAGTGACTTTTAGAGAATGTCAGATGGTATACTCATACTGAGAGAAACAGACCTGGTAGCTAGCAATGCGCACACAGAGGGTGGAGGCAGCGAAAACTCGCTTTCCCAAAGTGTAAGTCTTATGAGATTCCTTATTTACTGGACATGCTGTAGATTCCTGAGGAAGGATGGCTTTGCAGTTTTCTGCCAAGACAATTATGGCATCAGCAAAGATTGCGAGGCCAGAACAGGACGATCCTTGGGAGGGGCATATTTCCTATCTATGGATTTGACCACAGAAGGAATAAGCGCCATATTATCCCACACCATTTGTGAGTCTCAAAAGAGGGTTGCACGGGAGGAGTCAATTCCACAGGAATATCTGGAACATGCAGATACTGCAGGACGTAGCAATTTCCCAGGATCAATCTCTGAAATCTGGAGAGAGAGAGAGAGAGAGAGAGTGGTATTCATATTCTTAAGCAGAGATTTAAAGGAAAGATCCTCGACCAGAGGCTTTGCAGGAAGAGATGGTTTATTTGCCACCCCCAGAAAGGAATCATCGTCAAAGTCATCTCCCAATCGAAAATCAGGATCAGGCTCAATATCATCTCCTACTAGTCCCGGAGGGACAGAGTACATAGGAAAGGGAGGAAAAAAGAGGAGGAGGAGCTCCATGAATCGGAGTCGAGAACCCCAGTGCCGTACATAGCGCCAAAGGGCGCCCGTGCACACCAGGGAGCCAGAGCACTGGCGACGATGCGCACAGGACCAGAGGCCCCAACACACACAGGGAGGAAGATCTGAGAAATTCAGCAGAGAGAAAAGCACCTGTGCTGGCCCCTGTGCCACAGCCACGAGGGGGGAAAGCACCAGAGCGCAGCGTTGATGGCACTGGAGAAGGCGCTGCGTGACTAGAAAGTCCCAACTGCACCAGCAGCAGGCCCAAAACTGGTAGGCCTGAAGAACCTAGCGATGGACTCATTGGCTCAGGCAGGTGGGACAACCGCTGAACCCATTGCTCCATAAGAGCGGCCCAATGGTGAAACTGCTCACCGGAGGACTCCCTCAGGGGGCAGGGAGGGACTCAGGAATTGAGGATGCTGGTCACCAGGAACAGAGGCCATTGGAGACCCCAGTGGAGTCGGAGTTGAACCCCTGCCCCAGGCCACCAACAATCGAAGCGTAGACATACCAGAGGTCGATCTTGAGCGGTATAATTTCTTTTTCGACTGGGAGGCCGAAGAACTCGAGGTCGAGCGGTGCTGAGTCCTCGATGATGATCGAGAATGGGACTGCTTTGTTTGCTTTCTGGAGGACCGCTCATCCACCCCGAGCACCAGGACTGCCCGTAGTCAGACCCCCCCCACCGTAGAGGGTGGTGGACCAGACCAAGCCCTGCTGAGAACACAGCTTTCTTGTGAAGTCTCCCTACCATCACCTGCCCCATTCATGGTCGACTCCATCAAAGGAGGGCTGAAGACTTCTTTCTTGACGAAAAATACTTTACTTTTTTTTTTTAACTGAATAAAATAAATAAAACCTAATCAAATACACAAATGACTATAGCTGCTGTCGTATAGACATGGAGATATGACTCCCGGCGGGTGAGCGACGTCGTCAATGAAGTGCACTCAGTGGCGGGGAAAAAAGGAACTAAGGCAGTTGGAGGGTCGACGCAGAGGTAGCCTATATGGCACAAGCCAGGCTAACGCACCGTTTCCTCATGGCCCTACCTAGGCGCCGTCCCTCCTGAAGATTTTTGGCTCCCGCAGGGTCCTAGCACCTCCAGAGTAGTCCCATTAATGTGAATGAGTGATGGAGACTTTTAGTCCAAGAAGATCAAATTCTTGTGTTTAACTCTTTCTGCCTAATAAATGAGACAGGATCTTATTCAACCCTGTCACACTGGCAACCATACCTTAGGAAGGACAGGGACAGGCTGAAGACCGTGCAAAGAAGGGCAACCAAGATGGTGCAGGGTCTCCAAGGACTTGCATACGAGGAATGCCTGCAATCACTAAACATGTACTCACTAGAGACTAGGAGAGAGAGGGGAGATATGATTGAGATGTTCAAATTCTTGAGAGGTATCAATAAAGTTCCCCACTCAGAATTATTCAACAGGGTAGGCAGCTCAACCACTAGAGGGCATGAGTGGAAGCTACGTGGGGGAGGGGCTTCAGGACGGATATAAAGAAATACTACTTCATGGAAAGAGACATGGGTCCATGGACTAGCCCATCACCCGAGGTGATTGGTGAACGGACCATGGAAGTATTTAAGAAAGGTTGAGATATGGTAAGGGCTCAGGTAGTAACAAATGGGTCAGGAGTAGTTAAAAGCAGGATGGGGGCTCGATCCAGAGATTGGTAGTCGATCTCAGAAACTTGGGGCAGACTAGATGGACCACTGGTCTCCTTCTGCCATCACGTTCTATGTTTCTATGTATCCTCATGAACAGGCTGGCTAGAGGCACTGTGACAACTGCCGCAGCCATCAGGCCCAAGAGCTGGAGAAAGGTTCTGGCTAAAACATATCTGCTGTTGTAGAGCAGGTGTACTTGAACCATTAGGTGTTCCGCCCTGTCCTGGAGTAAGAAGGTCATACCCTGAACTGTATCCAGAACTGCCCCATGTACTGAAGGTGCTGAGAGGGGGACAGGACTGACTTGGGCAGGCTGATTGTGATCCACAGGTCCTGGAAATGAAAATGACGTACCTACCGTAATTCTTGATCTTCTCTTGTATCTTCACCATCCATTGCTGATTAGATTGACAAGGGAAGATCAGTTGGTTGGTACGTTCCACAGTCTGCAGCAGAAGCTCCCTGGACTGAGCTCTGAGAAGCCAGTTGTCCAGGTAGGGAAAGATGTAGTGTCCCCTTCCCCCCCAACCTGAGGGCTGCCGCCACTACTACCAAGCATTTAGTGAACACCAGAGGGGCTCAAGATAAGCCAAAGGGTAAGGCCTGGGAAATGAAAATTATGTACTCACCATAATTCTTGATCTTCCAAGATATCTTCACCATTCATCACAGGTGGGAGTACATGCCAGAAGCTGGACTACAAACAGGAGCTTACAGCTTTAAAGTTTCAGAAGGCAGAGTCGGTGACAGCACTGCCCACAAGGCCTACGCATGACATGGTGCTCGCAGAGTGGCCAGTAACCAACGCTGGCCCCCCCCTTCTCCTCAGTTCTGGCCACAGGAGAGGAAAAACAGGGATACAGAAGAAGGGAGGGATGGGGAAAGGGAGCCCAAGGGAAAGAAAAAGGAAAGGAAGCAAAAACTGAACCATAAGCCAACCAGAGAGGAGAAAGCAGAGAGAGATGGGATTTGCAGCAGTAGGACTTTCAGGGTCAGAAATGACCAGAGTCTCTGGGCAGGCCCATGGTTAAGGATGAACAGACAAGTGGAAGACAGGTTAACAGAAGAAGAAGCAGCATCCCTTCCTGGTCCTGGGAAAGGGGAGAGAGTCTCCCAATTCAGCAGAGGCACAGAGTCAGAATGTTAAGAGGGAGATGCAAATGCTCCTAATGGAAGGCTAGAAGAACACCCAAGATAAGCATAGGCTCAGGGAAAAAACCCAAGTAGATGACAGCAGAATAAAGTTCAGATGAGGGGAGACTCGCTTGCCCAGACCAAGAAGAGAACCCACAGGAAGGGAAAATGGGACAGCTCCCAGAAGTGCTGAGAGAGGAAGTGGCCAAGGAGGGCTAGGGGTGCTCACCAGAAGGTGTCGAGCCTTCAGCTTTGTAGATCACTTTCTGAGTGATAGGGAGACAATAGGAACAATGTCTCCCCCACAGCCAGCAATGTTAGGGGAGTCTCCCCCTTTTTTTTTGTGAAAGAGTCTGTCCAACCAGGATTCCCAAAAGGGAGATCCCCAACAGTTGAAGGAAGAAGGTCCCTCTGAAGTATTTTCCTGGAAGGAACTGTCACAAACCCACTCAGCAGGTCTACTCCCAAAGTGCCAACCTCCGAGCGCAGTCTTGTGAACAGTTTAGCAGAACAAGGTAACCCTCTTGTCTGTTTTGTGAGTTCGGATCAACCTTTGGTCTCCAGTCTTGGAGGGATTCAAACTGTGAACTTCTTGCTAGCGTACCCAATGCACAGGCTTAGATAATTCTGTCTTCGGGGGGCCAGATATCTTTGCCTATGGGCATCTAACCAGGTGTACAGAAATTAACCCTTATAAACTTTATAATAAAGACTTCAGATTTAAAACGCTTCTCTTTCCAGTTTGGTATCACCATTCAAGCTTATGCCTAGTGTCTGCTATAACCATATATACTTTTTTTGCAAAGAAAAGAAAATCAAAGACAGACCAAGTATGCACTAAAAAGAGTTTTTACTAAAAATAGATAAAAATATGTAAAACACAAAATACAGAACTATTATATCACAAGACATACAACTCTCAAACAAAACAGGTTTTAACAGTGCAATTCCTACTACAGTACTTAGTCTCTAAATATCTGCTTAAAAGTGCTCACAGATGTTTCTTTGTCAGAGTCTAGATAAAAGTGTCTCTGTGAAGTCAAACAGAATAATGTTTAAAATCTGGTTTTCCCCACCTATTTGCATGAGGTCACCTAGCTCATCCCTGTCAGAATATATAAAAAAATATTTATATAAAAAGCATGATGTCTTTTCCAAGTATTAAATTCTGCAACCTCAGCATGACTCATGTCCTCCAAATGACATTTCTTTGATCTCATGATAAGCGTCCCCCTTCCAGGACATGAAAGCATCTTTATGATTTCTCACCAGTTTACTAAACCTGGTTTCCTCTCCTAACGTCATAAAATGGATATGCTCAACTCAGGCCTCTTCCAGCCTGTAATTAACTTTAGATAAAACAGGAAATCCTTGCTCAAGGTCTGTTCTACTCTGTCATTAGCTTCAGGCCTGCCATGTAACACCTGGTATCTAAAATCTGTGTGTGTGTGATCTCACATGCAGTTTCAGCATTTTCTCATGGGAGATAGTCCATACACATTTTTATATTTACAAAAAATGATCATACAGCACTCAGAACTGGCTGTCCACGTCACAATCCTCCCCACCTAGACTGAATTTGGGAGCTGTATCCCCTGCATGGGATGAGCTTCCCAAATCAGTTCACTCCTCATAGACCCTAGACAGCCCATCTGATTTCTGCTTTTTTTGACTCCAGTTCTATGTATGATTTTTATATCATACCCTTGCAAAGCAAGACTCCATCTTAGCAATCTGCCATTGTTTTCCCCCATCTGTGTCAGCCAAACCGGGGGTTGTGGTCAGTCTGCACCACAAAATGCTGCCCATACAAGTATGGCTCCAATTTCTGTAGGGCTCACACTATGGCAAGACATTGTTTTTCCACCGTGAAGTACGCTTGCTCCCTGGGAAGTAACTTCCTACTCAGGTACACTACTGGATGATCTGTCCCTTGGCTGGATGTCTGACTCAGTACTGCCCCAATACCCACATCTGAGGCGTCAGTCTGAACTATAAAGGTCTTGCTATAGTCAGAACTTGTCAAAACAGGAGCACTGCACAGTGCCTCCTTTAATTTGGAAAAGGTTTCCTCACAGGCTGGGCCCAGGTACTTTCTTTGGCATCCTTTTCTTTGTCAGGTCAGATAGGGAGCAGTTAGGGCACTGTAATTGGGTACAAATTTCCTATAGTACCCTGCTATCCCTAGAAAACTCCTGACCTGCTTCTGGGTTTCTGGTCTGGGCCACGCCTGGATCACCTCTCTCTTTATTTGGTTAGGATGGAGCTGTCCCCGGCCTACCACATGCCCAAGGTATGCCACCTCTCCCATGGCCACCTGGCACTTCTTGGCTTTGACAGTGAGCCCGGCCCTCTGTATCCTGCCCAGCACTTCCTTAAGGTGGGATAGGTGTTCCTCCCAGTTGGTACTAAAGATGGCAATATCATCCAGGTATGCCACGCATGCATTCTCAGCACCATTTAACACCTGGTCCACCAACCTTGGAAAGTGGCCAGGCATTCTTCATTCCGAAGGCATTACTTAAACTCAAATAAGCCTATTGGAGTGATGAAGGCAACCTCTCCCTAGTTCTGTCTGTCAACTCTACCTGCCAATACCCCTTGGTCAGGTCAATGGTCGTAAGGTAGGTTGCCCCTCCCAACTTGTCCAGGAGTTCGTCCGTTCAGGGCATTGGGTGGGCGTCTGACTTTGTGACTGCATTCAGTCCATGATAGTCCATACAGAAACGAGCAGAGCCATCTGGCTTAGGCACAAGGACTACGGGTGAGGCCCAGGGGGCTGTGGGATCTCTGGATTACCCCTAAATCCAGCATCTCCTCCACTTTCCTCCTAATGTCCTTTTGGACAGCCTCTGACACCCGATATGCTGTCCACCCTATGGGCGTCTGTGTCCCTGTCTCCACATCGTGCGTCACTAAGGGGATTAGTCCAGGCTTAGCGCTAAACAAAGGGGCAAAGTCTGCTAAAACCTCCCTTACTTTCTGGATCTGGCCTGGGGTCAGCTGGGGAGACAATTTTACTGCCTCCACAGAGGACTCCCGTTTACTCTCTTCCAGCAAGTCCAGAAGGGGGTCTCCTTCATCCGTCCGTCCCCATGACTACACACCGCAAACACCATGTCAGCCCTATTTGCATATGGCTTCACCGTGTTGACATGGTACATCCTTTCTGTCTGTCTTCTGTCAGGTAACTCCACAATGTAGTTCACGTCATTTACCTTCCTAACCACTTTGTACGGTCCTGTCCACTCAGCTTGCAGCTTGTCTTTCCAGACCGGAATAAGGACCATGACTTCCTGACCCACCATGTACGAGCGAGCTCTGGCTCTGCGGTCGTACCACACTTTTTGTTTCTGTTGGGCAGCTGCTAGGTTGCTCTGGGCTGTCCCCATAAGCTCCTTCAGCCTTTCCCTAAACCTAAGGATATAATCCACAATGGGAGTTCCCTGGGTGGCATGCTTGTCTTCCCAGTCCTCCTGGATCAAGTCTAGGGGCCCACATACCCGGCGTCCACAT
Source organism: Neoceratodus forsteri (assembly GCA_016271365.2). Taxonomy (NCBI): domain Eukaryota; kingdom Metazoa; phylum Chordata; order Ceratodontiformes; family Ceratodontidae; genus Neoceratodus; species Neoceratodus forsteri. Next base: position 54,018,271 of record CM028133.1, on the reverse strand, counting down.
AAGAGTTCGAAGGGGGAAAATCCTGTCGAATCTTGGGGCACCTCCCTGTATGCAAACAACAGGTGGGGAAGGTATTTCTCCCAGTCCCTCCCATGCTGTTCAGCAAATGCCCGGAGCATTGACTTTAGGGTACCATTGAATTGTTCCACAAGTCCATTGGCTTGTGGGTGATACGGTGTCGTGCATCTCTGCACCAACCCACACTTCTCCCATAAACATTTCATCAGGTCCGACATGAAGGAACCCCCTCGATCGGTGACTACCTCCTGCGGAAACCCAACACGGGAGAAAATCCCAAGTAAGGCATCTGCCACTTTGTCTGTCCTCAGTGAGGATAGGGCAACTGCCTCTGGGTACCGGGTGGCATAATCCACCACAGTCAGAATGAATCTTTTCCCTGAGGAGCTGGGGGTATTTAAAGGCCCCACAATATCCATTCCCACCCTCTGGAATGGCTCCTCTACTATGGGCAATGGAATCAGGGCGGCTTGGGTTTTCTTGCCCACCTTCTCTATTTCTTGGCACCGGTGACAAGACCTGCAATACTCCTTCACCTGCTGGGTGAAGTTAGGCCAGTAGAAATTCTGGGCCAACCGCTGTGTTGTGCGCACGATTCCCAGACAAGAGAATATCATGTACAGTCTTGAGCAACTGCTCACGATACCCCTGGGGAACGACAAGCTGCCTGCCTAGCATCCTTCCCTCTGTCTGTACTGCCTGAGTATACATAAGTCCATTTTCCCAATAAACCTTATGTCTGCTGTCACCTCCCTGTGTGCCATCCGAGTCTGCCCAAGCCCTCAGCTTCTCTAAACTAAGGTCACTCTTCTGAGTAGCTGCAAACCCCTCACACAGTCTCAAGGCATGGGACAGGTCCCCTTCAGTCACTAAACTAGGGTCCCTAGCACTAGCGTCAGGGCCCTCAGGATCACTGTCAAGCCCAACCCTCTGACAAGGGTCACCCCTCCTCTTGGAGTAACCTCTAGCTGTGTGGTTACTGGCTACTGGGGAAATTTCTACCCCTTTTATCAGCCTCCCATCTGAGACACAGGCTGGGGAACCAGCCACCAATGGTTTCCACACTGGTTTCTGTGGGATCTAGGAACTGCAATTTTCCTTGTTGCTTGGCTACGGGTAACTGCACATACCATCCCCTGCTGGAGATTGTTACCCAGGATCACATCCACTGCTAATGTTTTGGCTACAGCCACCTGTTGCACAGTTTCCTGCTTCACCCCAGTCTAGGAGAACATTAGTGAGGGCAATGTTTTCTCCCACCCGCAAAGTCCTGTACAGTGATGTATTTATTGGGTATAAGCTTACCAGGCTGTACCAGATCCCCCTTTACCAAGGTCAGGGATGCCCTGTGTCCCTTAACCCCTGTGTCTGTACACTATTCACCATGACTGGGTGCATGTGTTCCCTCATGTTCACTGGCATGCTTCCAGGGACACACAAATGACCCACTTCTTTTCTAGCACCCACTTGTGTATTATTGCTCGCCTTTTTGGGACACTGTCTGGCAATATGCCCAGTTTCTTTACACAACCAACATTCATTTCTTCTCTCAGAGAAATCTTTTCTCTGAAACCTGGGGCTAACTGGTTTTGGTGGAGGCAGTGAGAGTTTTAGCTGCCCTGAAGGCACGCTTTTCCCTTTCTGTGCTGCCACGCCCACCCCATTTGCTCTCAGAGAAGGTCTGCTCTTGGCATAGCGATCCGAGAGTTCAGCAGCCTCTTGCACTGTTTTGAGATCTCGGTCCTCTAGCCAGGTTTTTAGCTCTGCTGAGCATGCCCAATAAAACTGTTCTAATAAAATCACATTTTCAATTTTATCAATGGAGTTTACCTCAATTCCTTCCCACCAACGTTTTAAAAACTGACGTTGTTTCATGGCTAGCTCCTCATAGCTCATATCAGGGCTTCTCCTGAGCTTACAGAATTTAGCTCTGTATGATTCAGCAGTTAATTCAAACTTTTTTAACAGTGCAGCTTTTAGCTTGCTGTAATCATTGCTGTCCTCATTGTCCATTTGACCCAATGCATCCTGAGCTTTCCCAGTAAGTAGCAGGGATAGCTGGAAGCTCCAGGACTCTCTAGGAATTTTAGCCTGAATAGAAACTTTTTCAAAAGAATTTAAAAAGGCATCCATATCCTCCCCCTCTTTAAATTTGGCTATTACATTTGGAATTCAATTTGTAACCCAGTCCTGCAGTCCCAGTTAAACCCAAGCCACTTACCTGCTCTGGTGCCGCTGGTCGGAGTCGTATCGTCTCCAGTTCATGTTGCCTCTGGTGCTCCTGCTCTGCACGGTCAGCGTCTCTCCATTCTTGCTCTGCCTCACGGCGTTCTTGCTCTGCCTCACGGTCCGCCTCTCGTTGTTCACGGTCCACCTCTCTCTTCTCTCGCTCCCTCTGGTACTCGAGCTCCATCCTGCGCAACTCAATTTGCAGCCTGAGTACTTCTGGATCCAGGATACTGGTGACCTTCCCCTGCTGCTGTGGCCCTTCACTGACAGTGGCCCTGTTGCCCTCCTCATCAGATCTGGATACTGCACTGGTCGCTAGCTCTGCCACACTCAAGGTTTGGTCCTTTCCAGTCACGGTCCGTGACTCACTGCTCTGGGTATCCACTACCATCAGGGCATCTACAAGGTTCTGCTTTTTGGCTGTCACCTCGAACGGGACTCCTCTGTCCCCGCACAACTGCTTCAAGTAATCTACAGTGTGCCTGCTGTAGTCGGAAGCTATCTTCTTCCCTGACTACGGCTACTCTGACTTGCATTTTAGGAAAAAAAAATAAACCAGGTAGGAACTTGACTGTACGCCAAGTGTTATATAGTTCTGTTTCCTTTTTAAAATAGAACTCTGCCTTTTTTCTTTCTTTGCAAGTGAGCTTACGGTCTCAAGCTGACACAGAACAATAAAAGCTTGTGATACCAAAATTATGCCACCGCTGCCAACCAATCTGTCACAAACCCACTCAGCAGGTCAGGCCCTCTACTCCCAAAGTGCCAACCTTCGAGCACAGTCTTATGAACAGTTTAACAGAACAAGGTAACCCTCTTGTCTGTTTTGTGAGTTCGGACCAATCTTTGGTCTCCAGTCTTGGAGGGATTCAAACTGTGAACCTCTTGCTAGCGTACCCAATGCACAGCCTCAGATAATTCTGTCTTCGGGGGGCCAGAAATCTTTGCCTACAGGCATCTAACCAGGTGTACAGAAATTAACCCGTAAAAACTTTAATAAAGACCTCAGATTTAAAATGCTTCTCTTTCCAGTTTGGTATCACCATTCAAGCTTATGCCTAGTGTCTGCTATAACCATATATACTTTTTTTGCAAATGAAAGAAAATCAAAGACAGACCAAGTATGCACTAAAAAGAGTTTTTACTAAAAATAGATAAAAATATGTAAAACACAAAATACAGAACTATTATATCACAAGACATACAATTCTTTTAAACAAAACAGGTTTTAACAGTGCAATTCCTACTACAGTACTTAGTCTATAAATACCTACTTAAAAGTGCTCACAGATGTTTCTTTGTCAGAGTCTAGATAAAAGTGTCTCTGTGAAGTCAAACAGAATAATGTTTAAAATCTGGTTTTCCCCACCTACTTGCATGAGATCACCTAGCTCATGTCAGAATATATAAAAAAATATTTATATAAAAAACAGGATGTATTTTCCAAGTATTACATTCTGCAACCTCAGCATGACTCATGTCCTCCAAATGACATTTCTTTGATCTCATGATAAGCTTCCCCCTTCCAGGACATGAAAGCATCTTTATGATTTTGCACCAGTTTATTAAACCTGGTTTCCTCTCCTAACGTTATAAAATGGATATGCTCAACTCAGGCCTCTTCCAGCCTGTAATTAACTTTAGATAAAACAGGATATCCTTGATCAAGGTCTGTTCTACTCGGTCATTAGCTTCAGGCCTGCCATGTAATATTGGTATCTAAAACCTGTATGTGTGTGTGTGATCTCACATGCTGTTTCAGCATTTTCTCATGGGAGACAGTCCATACACATTTTTATATTTACAAAAAATGATCATACAACACTCAGAACTGGCTGTCCACATCACAGGAACCTCCTAGAGGAAGAACCACAGCCAGGAGCTAGTGCAGAACCGTTTCCCATCCCCCCTCCAGAGAAGGAAGGTACAGAGAGGGCAGGACCAAATGCCTGTAAGGACAGGGTCTCCCCCTAAGCAGCCTACCACCATCCAAACCATCCTGAAGGGAAGAAAGGAAACAGGGAGGAGGAACTGCCCAGAGACCTGGTCATGAGGGGAAGGTGGGCGGGAAGCTGTGGTGAATGTAAAGATATCTTTGAAGATCAAGAATTATGGTGGGTATGTAATTTTCATATCTTCTAGAGTTCAATCTTCACCATTCATCACAGGACTTCTAGATCGAGGGAGAGCTCCTGACCAATCAGACTGCTCCTTTCCACTGCACATGAGATACTCTTATTCTGTGAAGAGCATCTCATGCACAGATGCCCTGGATATGGGCATGTTCCAGGAACATTAAAACAAAAAATATATACTATTGATCGCTCTCGATCAACAATATATTAATAACATCCCCCATCGCCACTCGTTCCTGTATAAGAGTGCTTTTACTTGCCTTCAGCTTGAGCCAGAACAGCTCAGCTTTGCTGTTCTCGCCCCAGCTGAAGGTGTGTGAAACCACTCTTATACAGCAATCAGTGGCAACGGGGGTCATATTAACATATAGGAGAAAATCACACCCACCACCACAGGTGGTGTTGCCAAACCTGAGGGAAATGTTTCTGTTCCCTCAGCCTCCTGTGGGGGAGAATACAAGGAGGTGGAGGCCCCTTATGGGTCCGGCAGGACCCGCAATTGGTCAGGGGCAGGCAGAGGCTCCCTTAGCCTGGGAGAGGGAAGGAGCTCTGCTAGCTCACACCTGATCCTAGGGGAGAAAACCTGGGCCCCCTGGAAACATGAAGCAGTCACTCTATGCCAGGCCAGTGGTGACAACTGGGAAAGGCGAAGCCATGCCATCAGCACAATGCAGACCACAGATCCCACTAGTCTGGAGGCCGCCTCATTGGCGTCATAAGATGCCCTTGCCTGGTGTCTCGCTAGCTCCAGACCTCGTGAAGAAAGGCAAATGGCTTGCCTGGTTGCCTCAGAGTCCGGCAAGGACACTAGGAGTTGTCCTAGTGTCGTCCACAGGTACCTGCCATAGGTAGCCATGTGGGTCTCATGTGCAGCAATGTACATAAGAGAGTGCATCACCAAAAAGACTGTGGCCTAATGGTTGAACTCTGCTGAATCCAAGTCAGGGGGGTGACGGTGCCGGATGGCGTGTCCAGGAGGTCCGGGCTCTTGGAGACCCCGGGGAGCACAATACCTACACTGGACGTCCCTACTGGCTGGAGAAGGGGTGGAGGGTTGGCACGAGACAGCCCGCAACACCTCCGCAAATGGCCGAGGCCATGGAGGTATGACTGTAGAGTCAGGACTGAACTCTCCAAGGAGAGACAGCATTGGACAGGCATGATTGCATGCTGCAAAATTATTAAAATGCAGGTCACTCAGCATACCTGAGAGGAAGCACTGATGAGACAATATTGGCATCGGAGGAAAGGTGGATAGATGACTCCTCTTCCTAAGCTGAGGAAAACAGGGATGAGGATAAGCTGCCCTCAGAAATCGGTGGTGTAGGGGTCTCTGGTCAAAAAATGACATGGTCCATGGCCCTGAGGTATTGAGGGAACGCACTAGCCGATGCTCTGAATTTTTCCAAAGTAAGAGGACTCATAGGTCCCAAGATACTTGGAAGAGGTGTAGGAGGAGGCAGAGGAGGAACGTGGTGGAACATGGAAGGCCTGCCAGGGCTTTGAGATCAGGCAGAGGACCCCTCCCTGGGAGGGAGGCTGCGAATCTCGACCACCAAAGGACACCTGATTGTGGAGGGGCAGACGGGGGGGTGCCCTTTAGGGGGTTTCCCCTGGTAAGGAAGCCAGAGCTGTGCAGGTTTCGAAGGGCGGTCCCCCTATCCCCACCCACTGCAGGCCTAGACAGGTCAAGGGAAGAAAGAGGACGTGACCCAGCACTCCTGCTCCTGGGAGAGACCTTGGAAGGCTGAGCACTGGCATGGGACACTGATCTGAACCCCCTGACTTTCACCCCATCCTGGTTCTCGAAGGAGAACCAGCTGGTGTATGGGTAACAGAAACAGAGGCAGTGGCGCTGCTAGTGGCACTGACCGCCTCCTCGGCACCAATGGTACTGGAACCAAACCTGGCATCGCCTCCAATGCCAGAACCTGAAACGGCACTGGACATAGTACCGCTGATTTCCCCCAACACCGAGATCAGCACCAGATGCGTCCCCGGCGCCACCCATGGCACTGAGAGAAGCGAGAGAAATGGCACCAAGACCAACATTGTGCAGAGATCTCTCTGGTGTCCCAGCCACTGAAGGCCTCAGACTGGGCCTAGAAGGGCCTCGGGACCCCTCGGAGTTGGGAAGCCAATCGGGATCATCCCAATCCTCCCCTTCCAAGGAAGAGGAGATCATGGAGCTCTCTAAAGAAGCGACCCCTGAGACCCTTCTTCCTCTGGTGCCACTGGCAGCAGCAGGAGGGGACCCAGCCACATGGTCCATGCCGCCTCGCTCACCTGCCACCACTGAGCCAGAAGCTGAAGCAGCATGCAACCATGATGTTGAGGGGCCCACCGGTACGGGCCAAGCGTGCAGCTGCAATGCTGTAACCGGGGGTGTCTGGACCTCTGAGGAAGTACCGGACAACGAGTGGTTCCCAACCAGCTTCCCGGTGGAAGACAACTGTCCACCTGACCCCTTCGTGCAGACCTCCTGCCTCAGCAAGAGTGAGGACAGCCAAGGTCTGCTCTCCCTTGGTAAGTGTAGTACCGAGGAGGGGCCTGGGGGGAAGGGCCCAAAGGACCTGGACCTGCAATCCTGGGTGCAACGGTGTCCTCCTAAAGTCGGGGGTTCCCTTCCCAACTTCACTGCGCGGATCTCGAGGGTGCAGTAGTCCATGGAGAAACATGCATTGCACTTGTCCATATCATGATGTTGACCCAGGCAGGAGAAACATTGATCATGACGATCGGCGGTCACAGTACTCTTCCTGCAGGGGCAACGATGCATTGGGGAACAATCCGCCTTACTCGACAATTTTTCAGGCCCCTGACCGGACATGAACGATGACAGAAAATAACTTAAAATGAAAGAAAAGACTGCGACGCACTAGGAAAACAAAAAAAATGCAAACTCGAACTGAGCGGTGTCGAGTAAATGGCACAGAACTGAGAAGGTCTTCTGTCGCAGTTCTTTTTTTGTCCCACGAAGTCAGCAGGATGCAGCCTCGATGGCAGGAAAAACAGAAATGAGGAGGAGGGGAGATGGCGTTGATTACTGGCCACTCCACGAGCACCACGTCATGCGTAGGTTTTGTGGGCAGCGCCATCCCCGACACTGACTCCCCCTTGTGAAAACTTAAAGCTGTAAGCTCCCGTTTGCAGTCCAGCCTCCGGCTTGTACTCCTACCTGTGATGAATGGTGAAGACAACTCTGGAAATCTGGAAGTGTACTCCCAGAAAATAGAACATGAGGTACTGCCTGTGGGAAGCACGCACCCTGATATGCAGGTATGCATCTAGCATGTCAAATGAACATATCCAATCCCCTTGATGTAGGAGGGGCATCAGTCCCTGAAGGGTCAGACTCTGGAATTTCTTGTACTGAAAAAGAAGATTAGCTCTTGAAGGTCCAGGATGGCCCGAGATCGCCGGTGCATTTGGGGACCAGAAAGAAGTGGGAATAGAACCGCCTACCCTGCTGAGTCTTGGGGATGGGTTCTATGGCCCTTCTGTGCAACAATGTGCGAATCTCCTCCCAGATCACTGGAATGTGTCTGGGAGGATAAGAGAACTGAACGAGAGGTTTTTCCGGAGGCCACTTCAGGAACTCTAGAGTGTCACCATATTCTGGGAGCTGCAAGACCTAGGCATCTCTGGTGATCTCCCTCCACATGTCCAGTTGCAGGGAGAAACAATCCCTTACAAACTCCTCCTGTCTGGGGGGGGTGTTCAAGCAAGGAGTCATGCTGAAGTAGAAGCTGTGGCCGGGGCCACACTGCCTCCCCTGGAAGCTTTTCCAGTGGTGGAGGTAGGGGTAGACAGCTCTGTGGCTGCTCTATAAACAGTAAATAACAGCGCTCGACACACCAAAAATTCAGTGGTAAGTAAATTTAATGTACATGCTGTGGTAGTACTTACACCCAATAGCAACGGTACAGGACTGAAATAACAGTGAATAACATAAATGAAAGCTCCCACTCAACCGGACTGCCTCAGCGCCTTGGGGTAACAACCCCTTCATCAGGAGGCATGGCTACACTCATCAGCAGTGTTTAAATACCCTCATATTCAGGTGTCAGTGATCAAGAAAAACAATAATGACATAAGGAATATCACACTTAACTTTCCAAGCTTTGCATTAACATCATGTTTAGGTCAATGATATTTTAAAAGCAATTCAATCACTGCCAGCTCTCATTAGTAACAACGGAGTGGAAAAATAAACAAGACAATTAATTCTAAGGGTAATTCCACTGACCAAGCCAGAGTTACTGCTGGCAGTGACAAACACAACTATCACCGAAACAGACATTCATAATGAAAACTGTTAAAAAGTCCATTAAGGTAATATTTTTTACAAATCCAATAAGTGATTTTAATACTATATGTGCAGAAATTGATGCACATCAGGAACTTAAGTATGGAGACATGCAATTAATTAAACAGCTGGATAATAAGTTAACACTTAAGGCTAGAAAACAGGAGAAAGATCTCACTGAGAGAAAAAAGATCAAATTACAGTGGGACGAAAAAAAAATACTCACCTTAGTAATGTCGTTTCTTCTAATGGAGTCTTGCTATATTATGACATATGCAGTGAGTCCCAACCTTTGAACTGCTCCGGAGGTGAGAGAGTTAACTTTCCATGCCAGGCATGGAACGCTGAGCTCGAGCTCAGTTGAAACTCTGTCTGTTGTTCTTCAAACTCAAACCGTCAGATCTTTACGAGCTAAACTCACTGAGGTACTGTGTGGAAGTTGTAAACCTACACTCAGCCAACTGGCTACTGAACATAAGAACACATTTTTTGGTCCCAAAACAAAGACTCAAGTCAGGAGACCCAAAAAATGAAAAACACAACACCAAGTCACCCCAAGAAGGAAGGGGTGAAAAAACAACAAGGTGGGCACCTACTAAGTGCCAACACTGCACTGCCCACCCACATCCCAAAAACAGAGGTTCTGAGAGGGGCAGGCAGGGGGGAGGTCATAATATAGCAAGATTCCGTTAGAAGAAACAACATTACTAAGGTAAGTAATTTTTTCTTCAAACAACATGAAGTCTTGCTATATTATGACATATGCAGACTACAAAGTAGTACCTCCATGGAGGAGGGACAGAACCTACTTAAGAAATAGGCTCTGAAGCACAGCTGTGCCAAACCGAGCATCACTCCTAGCCTGAATGTCCAGGGAGTAATGCTTGGTAAAAGTGTAAACTGTTTTCCAGGTAGCTGCTTGACATATCTTTAGAATAGGGATGTTCCTGGCAGCAGCCAGGAAGCAGCTGTATCTCTGGTAGAGTGAGCCCTCAGGCCTGAGGGAGGAACCTACCCAGTTTTTCATAGCAAAATTGGATACAAGAGACAATCCACCTGGCAATGGATCTTTATGGCAGGTTTCCTTACCAACCTCACCATAAGTGAGGAACAGTTGGAGGAGTCAAACCTGTGACCCTTGCGCTCTATGTAGTAACTAAGGGCTCTCTTCACATCTAAGCTGTGCAGCCTCCTCTCGCCAGAGCAGGAATGGTCAGTGAAGTACACTGGAAGAGATATAGATTGATTAAGGTGGAAATCTGACACCACCTTAGGCAAGAACTTCCTGTTGGTCCTGAGGACCACCTTATCTCTGTGAAAGGAGATAAAATCAGGCTCCACTGACAGAGCTTGTAACTCACTTATGCGTCTGGCAGAAGTGATGGCTACCAGAAACACAGTCTTCCAAGTCAAGTACTTAAGTTCTGCTGAAGACAAGGGCTCAAAGGGGGGTTGCATAAGCTGGGCAATGCAAACATTAAGATCCCAGGCAGGGGCAGGGTCCCTGAATGGAGGGTTGGTGTGAAGCAATCCCTTGAAAAACTTGGAGAATACAGGATGAGCTGAAAGAGAAGAGGGTTTACCTGCTGAAAAAAGCAGATACAGCTGCCAGATGCACTTTTAGGGTAGCTGGTCTCAGCCCCAAGGTATTTAAGTGGACCATATAATCCAGGACTGTGGGTAAATCAGCAGATTCTGGGGAAATATGCTTCCCAGAGCACCATATGGAAAACCTCTTCCATTTGGAATTATAAGTAGCCCTGGTGGAAGGTTTCCTAGAAGCCTTTGGGATATCCATTACACCTTGGGATAGGTGTAGATCAACAAACTCTAACTCTTCAAGAGCCAGGCCTTGAGATTGAGAGATCTGAGGTTCGGGTACCAAACCCTTCCCCTGGGCACAGGTTAACAGGTTGTGATTCCTGGGAAGACACAGGAGAAGATGGACCACTAAGGACAGTAGGAGAGGATACCAAGGCTGTCTGGCCCAATCTGGAGCAATCAGGATCATCTTGCAGGGTTGAGATCTGATTTTGACTAGCACTTTGAACAGGAGAGGGAAGGGAGGGAAGCGTAAAGAAACTTCCCTTCCCAATTGAGAAGTAAGGCATCCAGAGGGACTGGGCCCAACACTGGGGGCCTGCAGCAAAAAAGTGGAAGTTGGTGATTGTCTGGGGCTGCAAAAAGATCTATCTGCGGGGTGCCCCATCTGGCAAATACCACCTCCAAGGCCAGAGGGTCCAGTGATCATTCGTGATGGCCCTGGGAAATCCTGCTGAGAGCATCTGCCAGGACATTGTCCTTGCCTGGGAGGTGAACTGCCATAAGGGAGGTGTTCAGGGAGTAAGCCAGAGACCACAACTTCATTGCTTCGGTGCACAACACCATAGACCAAGTGCCTCCTTGCTTGTTGATGTACCACATTGTGGTGGTGGTGGTGTCTGTTCTGACCTGCATAACTTTGTTCTGAACAGATTTGGAATAAGCTTGAAGTGCTAGAAAAACTGCTCTGAGTTCCAACAGATTGATGTGGAGCAGAGATTCCTGAGGGGACCACAATCCCTGGGTAGTGAGGTCGCCCATGTGAGCTCCCCACCCCAAGAGGGATGCATCTGTAGTAAGGATTAAGGAGTGAGACTGATGGACAAAAGGAACCCCTTGTCTCAGATTGCTCTGATTCTGCAACCACTGTAGGGCTTGGATCAGGGTTCGAGTCACTGGGATCAATTTGGTTAGAGGGTCTTTCCTTTGAGACCAAAAGGCTCTCAAATGGAACTGGATGTCCATCATCTGAAATCTTGCTCCCCTGCACTACTGCTGTAGAAGCAGCCATGTGCCCCAGGAGCTGTAGAATGTGCCTTGCTGGTCGAGAGACCTGCAGGGTGAATAAGGAGGCCAGTGAGACCAGGGTCCTTGCCCTGTCCAAAGGAAGGAAGGCTCTGGCCTTCTCTGTGTTCAGCTCTGCGCCTATGAAGGTGAGGAGCTGGACAGGCTCTAGAACTGACTTTGAAAGATTCAAAAGGAAACCTAGAGAGGTGAGCAGTTGCTGAGTTATCTGTAGATGTAACTTGACTTGGTCTGGAGACTGGCCTACTATGAGCCAGTTGTCCAGGTAAGGGAAGAGGGCAATTTTTTTTGCCTTCTTAGGGAAGCAACTGCTACTGCCAGGCATTTTGTGAATACCCTTGGAGCAGAGGTGAGGCCAAAGGGCATTGCTCTGAACTGGTAATGGCCTAAGGGCAGCTCGAACCTGAGGTACTTTCGATGGGAGCTTCTGATGAGAATATGGAAGTAGGCATCCTTGAGGTCCAGGGACGCTAGCCAGTCCCCTGGCCTTAGAGAGGGTAGAATAATTCCAAGTCACCATTTTGAATTTTGGTTTTAAAATGTGCTTGTTTAAATATCTGAGATCCAGGATGGGCCACCATTCTCCTGTCTTTTTTGGGGTAAGGAAGTACCTGGAGTACAACCCTTTGCCCTGGTGTAGGGGTAGAACCCTCTCCACAGCTCTGAGAGCCAGGAGGGAAGAGACCTCTGCCTCTAGGGCAAATGCCTCTGGTGGATTTTCAGGCGGAAAGGATCTGGTTCTCATCTTTGGAAACTTTTTTGAAGCTGAGAACAAGTCCCTAGCTTACTACTTCCAGGACCCACTTGTCTGATGTCAAAGACTCCCAGTCCTGGACAAAGTAAGCCAGCCTGCCCCCTACAGGTAGCTGAGAATCGGCCCTGGCAATCCCATCAGGGTGCCTGCTTGGCAGGGGCTTTGGGCTGAGGGGTGGAAGCAGGCCTGCTTGTACCCGTCTGCCTCTCCCTCTAAAGAACCCCCTCTGGGCATAAGCAGAAGAGGAGGCCTGGCCTTGGTAAAAAGGCCTATGAAAAGGCCTGTCTCTACCCCTGGGAAGCTGCCTTTGAGGAGTGGCCTGCCTTTTCTTGGCCTGTGCACTCCTATAGGTAGTCCTATACTCATCCATTTTCATGTAATTCTCTGTCTGCTCCCCAAACAGAGAATTACCCACAACAGGAAAATCCATGGCCTTAGTCTGGGTATCCTGTGACAGGCTAGTACATCTGAGCCAAGCCATTCTGCGAAGTGCCACAGATGTAGCCATGACTCTAGAAGACACATCATTGGAGTCCACTGCAGCATGGAATTGCACCTTGGATGCCTCAATACCATCAGCAGCCACCTGCTCCAGCTCCAACCTGTTTTGCTAGAGCCATAACAGTATCCCATCTGGATTTCTGATATCTAGCAACATAAGCCATATAATTTGCCTGTCTGAGTCCCAAGGATGCTGCCATGTACTGTTTCTTTGCCATGGCATCAATCCTCCTGTAGTCCTTGTCCGGGGGGGGTGTGAAGTCAAGGGAATATTTGCCTTGTCACAGGCTGCAGCCTGCACTACCCCAACATGGCTGCATTGTTGTGTAAGGAACTCCGTATCAGAGCCTGACAATGTGTACCTCTTGTCCATTCTCTTATCCACAGGAGGTATAGTGTGAGGAGCTTTTAAAAATTTAAAAGTCTGTTTCCCAAAAGATTTATGCAAGGTAATAGACAGTCTCCTAGACTCTGGGATATCCATTATTTCCACATAGTCAGGCTCCTCTTGATCATCCACAGCTTCCTCCATAGGGAGCTGGAGGGTTTCAACCACTTTTTTATAAAACATAAAATGAGAAGGCGACTCAGAAAGCCTGGGAAGAGACACTCCTGAAGGTCTGTCTGGGGAGATGTCCGGGTCAATGGGCACATCCAGACTTTAGAAACATAGAATTTGACAGCAGATAAGGACCGCTTGGCCCACCCAGTCTGCCCATTTCCCTACCTGATGGATAAGGTACAGATCCTAGTTAACCAGCAGCCTACTTCTTCCTACCCCAACCCCCTAGAATTGCCTCATGACTGTCCCATGCATGCTTGAATTCCACCACTGTTTTTGACTCCACAACCTCCTCTGGAAGGCCGTTCCATACATCCACAACCCTCTCTGTGAAAAAATACTTCCTTAAATTACCTCTGAGCCGCCTCTCCTTCTATCTTCAAATTGTGCCCCCTTGTTCTTGCACACCTCTTTTTTTGAAAGATGCTACCCACTTGGACTTTGTTGATTCCCTTGAGGTACTTGAAAGTTTCTATCATGTCCCCCCTCTCCCTCCTTTCCTCGAGGCTATACATATTAAGCTCCTTAAGTCTCTCTTCATATGTCTTCCGGTGCAGACCCTGCACCATTTTAGTTGCTCTCCTCTGGACAGCTTCCATCCTGTCTATGTCTTTGTGGAGATTGGGTCTCCAGAACTGCACGCAGTACTCCAGATGTGGTCAAATCCACATTCACTCTCCTCATACTCCTCTTCCCCCTCCTCCGGTTCATAATACTCCTCTAAATCATACTCTTGAACCGGTGGAACCGGCCGCTTACCCGATGGTGCCGGTTCGGTCGGAACCGGGGAAAGCAACTGGACAATTTTAATTGCTTTGGCTATTTCTTCAGCGGTTGGAAAGTTTTGGTTCCACATCAGCTGATTTCCTAGTCCTTTTTGCTGGAACCGACTCCTCAGAGTCGGCTCTCCTTTTGCCCGAGGAAGTCTCGCCCTGGTCAGAGGGCACTCCCTCCGGTTCGGTTTGAACTGAACCGGGCTGGCCATCCAGTTCAGCGGACATTTTGGCCTCCCTTTCCCTGAGCCTACCAACTCTCTTTTCCAGGGTAGCTGCAGGAAAACTTTTACAAATCTGGCAGTCTGCATTGCGGTGGTCAAACCCCAGACAATAAATATAGGTGGTGTGGGGGTCAGCCTTGGCAAAGACATCCCCACACACACTGCAGTGTTGAAACCCAGTGGGCCATGTTTTTCTTTTGGGTTTCTCAGACATAGTGCCAGTCCTAACCAAACTTACCCGTTTATGGCAATCAGCCAGGTAAGACCCTCTTATCGGTTCTCAACCGTGGCACGGGTCGGGGAAAAAAATGTAATAACATCCATTTTTTTTAGAACCGATAAAGAACTGGTAACCACACTTAAATGAGAGATTAAGATATTTTAAACAACCTGATCGGTTCAAACCGAACCGATAAACCGTTTACAAGTTCCATACAGAATAGAAATTAATGTAAAACCTATCTAGTACTCACAAATACCACAGACAGAGTCTGAACCGACGGCTTGTGGTTTAAATTCGATCAAGAACCGAGAAAAACAATACTTTAACCGACAAAATGAACCGAGCAGAAGGAGAAATCTCCGGAGCAACTGTTCAGTGAGGCGGAGTAAAGAATCTGACGGTTTGAGTTTGAAGAACAACAGACAGAGTTTCAACCGAGCTCGAGCTCAGCGTTCCATGCCTGGCATGGAAAGTTAACTCTTTCACCTCTGGAGCAGTTCAAAGGTTGGGATTCACTGCATATGTCATAATATAGCAAGACTTCATGTTGTTTGAAGAACAGGTTACTCACCTGTAACAATAGTTCTAAGAGTGGTATATGTTGTTCATCCACACTCTTTGGCATGTCCCTTTCCCCTTTAAGGATCACTAGAAGTCTTCAAGCTGGCTCCTTCCACCCACACAGGTGGTATATACCTAGGCTTCACCCCATGACACCAGATCTTAGCCCGCTAGAAGCCAGGTTGTGTGCATCTGCAGCTGGGGAGGTCGGGTGGGTCGGTGTGGATGAACAACATATACCACTTCTAGAACTACTGTTACAGGTGAGTAACTTGTTCTTCCAGGAGTGTGGATATGTTGTTCATCCACACTCTTTGGCAGACTCCTAGCAGTTCTCCGGGAGGAGGGAGGCAAGGCACACACCCCCTACTTAAGGAATAGAGACTGGAGAACTGAGGCCCCAAAACCAGCATCCCGGCGTGACTCAAGGTCGATGTGGTAGTGGGCGATGAAGGTGTTTACTGACTTCCAGGTAGCAGCCCAACAGATTTCCTGGATAGGGATGTCCCTGGAAGCAGCCACCGATGCAGCAGTATGGCAGGTAGAATGAGCTCTTATCCTTTTGGGAGGCTCCTTGCTCGCCAACTCATAGCATAAACCTATGCATGATGTAATCCACCTTGTAATGGTCCGCTTCACTGCTGGTCTGCCAGAAGTGGCTTCAGCGAAGGTGACAAACAGCTGGTGAACCTCTCCCCGAATTTCCGCCATCCTCTCTTTTCAGTAGGAGAGAGCACATCACAGGTCCAAGGTATGGAGCCTGTACTCGGCCTCCGAGGTGTAATTAGGGTAGTATACCGGCAGAGTCAACACCTGGTTATGGTGAAACTCTGACACCAACTTCGGAAGGAATTTCGGGTGGGGGCGTAGAACAACCTTGTCCCTGTGGAAGACCAGATAAGGGGACTCCACTGAAAGCACCTGGAGTTCCCCTGTTCTGGCAGATGTGATAGCCACCAGGAAGGCCGTATTCCACGACAAGTGTGACAAGGCACACTTGTGCATTGATTTGAACGGCTTGCCCATGAGCTTTGCCAGTTCCAGTAGTAGATCCCACGGAGGTGGAGGTTGAGGCACTGGAGGGGATATGTGATCCAGGCCTTTGAAAAAGCGCCCGACCACTGTCTCATGCGCCACCATCGTCTGACTGGCCCGCGCCCGGTAAACAGAGATGGCTGCCAGGTGCACCTTAAGGGTCGATGACCGTAGACCCCCTTTGGAAAGAGACCAAAGATAGTCCAGAATGTTAGCCACTGAACAGGACAGAGGATTCAGGCCCTTACCCTGACACCAAATGGAAAATCTTTTCCATTTGAAGGCATAACACTTCCTGGTTGATTCCTTTCTAGATGCATCCACCATGGTGTAGGCATTTTCAGAAAAACCCAAAGTCTGGAACTCTAGGTGCTCAGGTACCAGGCTGTGAGGTGCAGGGATTGAAGGTCAAGGTCCAGATGGAATACCTTCCCCTGACTGAGTGATATCAGGTCCAGGCATGTACAAAGCCACTCTGGGGGCCTGCAGCTGAGGCTGAGGAGATCCGGATACCAGAACTGGCACGGCCAGTCTGGGGCTATCAGGATCACCTTCGTTTTGTCCCTCCTCACCTTGAGGAGCATATTGTGGATCGAGGGAAGGCGTAGAGGGGGCCTGGGGTCCACAGCCTCAAGAAGGCATCTCCCTGCAGCAAGCCCTGCTGAGGGGGGGTGGGCATGAAGCAGCCTCAGCTTGGTGTTTTCTCTGGAGGCAAACAGGTCCACCAGTGGTTTGCCCCAATGGGAGAACAGGCTGTTAGCTACCTCTGGATGGAGAGACCACTCGTGGGATGTCTGGCCTAAGTGGCTGAGAGCATTCGCCAGATGGTTCGAGGCTCCTGCCACATGGATGGCTAGGAGATCCGCCTCCAATCGGCTCATGAGGGTCCAGATGCGGAGCGCTTCCTTGCACAGCAGAACGGAGTGCATACTGCCCTGTTTGTTGAGGTAGTACATGGTCGTGGTATTGTCCGTCTGGACTTGAACCACTTGACCCCGGAGCTGAGGAGCGAAAGCTGACAGTGCCAGTCTGACTGCTCTGAGCTCCAACAGGTTGATGTGGTATCGGGACTCCTCGGGGGTCCAGAGCACATGGACCCTTTTGTCCCCCATGTGGGCTCCCCAGCCCATGAGAGAGGCATCGGTCATAAGGACGACCGTCGGCTTTGGGTGGACAAACAGGATCCCTTCCTGCAACCGGTCTGGGGCGGTCCACTATTGGAGAGCATCCCACATCTTCTGGGTTACAGTGATCAGCTGGTTGAAATGACTGTGGCACTGAGTCCACTGGGTGGCCAGCTTCCACTGGAGGGGGCGCATGTGCAACCGGGCCCAACGGACCACGGAGGTGCATGCCGCCATGTAACCCAGAAGGCTCAGAAAGTCCCGGGCAGGACTTAAGTGCCCAACCAGGAATGATTGGGTAAGGAGGAAAGAACCTCCATCCGGTCTGCCGGGAGCCGAGCTCTGGCTTGATGAGAGTCAAACTCTGCCCTGATGAAGCCCATCACCTGAAAAGGCACGAGTTCTGACTTGGCCTTGTTGATCAGGAGGCCGAGCTGGGAGCAGGTCTGGAGGGCCAGATCCCTGGACCTCTCCACCTCCTGTTGAGTGGGACCTGCAAGAAGCCAATCGTCGAGGTAGGGGTAAATTGTGACCCCCTGACGCTGGAGATGGGCCGCCACCACTACAATGCATTTGGTGAAGACCTGTGGGGCCGATGTCAGGCCGAATGGCATGGCTCAGAACTCATACAGGGTCCCTTTGACCCTGAAGCGGAGGAACCACTGATGGGACAGATGGATTGGGACGTGAAAGAACGTGTCCTACAGATCCAGTGAACAAAACCACATGTTTTGTTCCAAGGATGGAATGATCTTGGACAGACTGACCATCCAAAAGGTGCGAGACCTGATATATTGATTCAAGTCGTGGAGATCTAGAATGGGGCACCAGCCCCCCATCCGATTGGGCACCAGGAAATGTCTGGAGATGAAGCCTGTGTCTGCTGGAGAATCCGCCACAAGAGCCATTGCCTCCTTGAGGAGGAGCTCAGCAATGTTGTCTCAAAGAGCCAACTGGGTATGAGCGGATATCCGTTCCTCCCAAGGGGAGCGGGCTCATCTGGGAGGGTACTGCTCAAACTCTAGAGGCAGTCCCTGACCGACCACTTAGAGAACCCATCTGTCCGAAGTGACATTGGACCAGTTGGAAAGGAAGTGAAGGAGTCGGACCCCCACAGGAGGACCCAGAGCTGCCATGGCGGGAGTAGGGGTGGCAGCCCCCGCCCTGTCACTGAGCAGGCTTGGAGGAGGAGGAGGAGGCTCCAGGACCTGAGCCTCGGCCTCCTTTATGAGCCTGTTGTGGTCTAGGCTTGGGTCGAGGGCGCCAAGCTTGAGCCTGCTGCTGATGCCCCCCCTTGAAGGAAGGACTGATGAGCCACAGTGGAAGAGTGCCAAAAAGGTTTCTTCTTCTGCTGGTTCTTGCCCAAAGAACTCTTGGCAGAAGTAGCATCCAAGGTGGCACTGGACTGCTCTATGCACTGAAGTTGACTGGACACTCCTGGGCCGAACAAGTCTGTCCCAAGGAAGGGCATGTCAACTAATTTGTGCTGAGTATCCACTGGGAAGGAGGAGAGACTCAGCCAAGCCCTGTAATGAGAGGCAACTGCGTCAGTCATCGAGCTGGCAGAAGAATCCCCAATGTCAAGGGCCATCTGGAGCTGCTGTTTGGCAACAGCTCGGCCCTGGTCTTGGACCTGCTTGACCGTGGTCTGCATGTCTGTGGGGAGATGCGGGAGGACCTAATCTAATGACCCGAGAAGAGCGTGAGAGAAGTGCGCCATGATAATGGCTGAAATTGCCTGATGAAGACCCAAGGAGGAAGCTGCATAGACCTTCCTAGCTGAATGGTCCAGAAGCTTGGACTCTATCGAGAGGTCAGTCCGTATTGGAAGAACTGCCAGTACGCCTGAACACAAAGGCAGTCACCAGGCTCTCAGCCGAAGGGTGCTCTGTGAACCCTGCTAGGAACCCCATGGGCACCGCATACTTGCGGGTCATGCGGGCAGACAGAGCTGGACAAGAGGCAGAACTTTGTCAGAGTTCGAGAGCCGGGCCAACAATGGCCTCGGCCACAGAGAAGGCCTCCATCGGGGTATCCCCTCTCTTAAGGATGTCTGTAAGAGGGTACTCTGCCTTTTTCTGGATAGGCTCCAGGGACATCCCTGTGGACTCAGAGATGAGGCGAAGGATCCTTTGGCAGGAGGAAGGAGCTTCCTCCGTCCCTAAGCCAACGGATGATTCATCATCCCCAGGATGAGAATGAAGTCCAGTGACGTCCGAATCCTATGAGGCAGTCCGGGGTGACCATGACCAACAAACGCTGGGGAAGCCCGGTGTCTGGTCTGTCTTCTTTGGAAGGAGCCCCTCCCACAGGCTGCTTAGGTGGCGGTTCCACCACAATCAGTGGAGAGACGGTTTGGGCGAATAGGTGGTCTCGCTTGACCCGTGGAGCAAAGAAACCCGGCAATTTCGCGTTTGAAGGGGTCGGCTTGCCTAGAGGTGGTGCCAAGCAATGGCCAGGGTAGAGCCGGGGAAGGCTTGTGCTCAGACAAGATCAGCTGTTGCCACATGAGGTCCTCATAGCGCTTGATGGAGTTTCTGCTAGAGCCTCTCCTCATCCGAGGAGGATGAGGACAACTGATGGCGCCGCCTGTTTTTGAGTGCTTATGGCTCTTCCTCGGCCTTTCGGTCAAGAGGGTTCTAGACCTTGGCCTAGATCGGGCGGGCCGACTCGGTCACTCGGGAGACACTGGGGGAACCGGTGACTCCCGGGGGTCCAAAACCAGGTCCTCGATGGGGACGCCAGTGGGCTGGGTCTCTTTATCGGGGAAAATAAGGACCAGAGTCCTCTCTAAGAAGTCTTTGACCGGGGTCATCGACAGCAGGTCGATTGGGTCGAGAACAATCTCGACCTCGTCGGCCGCATCCTCGGTCGGCTGGCCTGACAGAAGGTCTGAGAAGCCAGCGGCCAAAGAAGCGATCTTAATCGAGGTCAAGACTGCATGCTCCTGGGACTGAGACCTCTCCCAGTCCCAACATCGCCTTTGGCGAGATGAAGACTTGCTCGGTTCCTTATCCCGCCTACAGGATCGGGAGGAGTGCAAGCCTGCAGGCACCTCTCCCCTGGTGGGAAGAGACTGGCACAACTCCTGGAAGGACCCTGAGAAGGTGGAGCCCAGGTTGAGCAGAAAGAAGAAGCTCCGAGAGTCCGCAGCACAAGCGGCTTCTTCCTCGAACGCTTGCATGCATTCCAATTGCTTGGCGGCTCCCCTAGCCTCGGAAACTGCCCACCTAGCTTCATTGGACTTCACCGGAGGGTTCCTCTTCTCTGGTCTCCCCAGTTTCAAGTGTGCAAGACAGTCGTCCAGGACGTTGGGATGGAAGGCCAAGCAAAAGCTGCAGGACGAGGTGTCATGGCCGACACCGAGGCAGTAGATGCACGTGAGGTGGGGATCGGTTCGCAACATTTTTTGGCTGTAAGGACACTGACGAAATCAGGGGAAAGATTTTTCTTCCATAATTGAAGATGCGAAAAGCGGCGATCACTAACTCGAACAATTTTTCATTTTGGTAGAACCAAAGTTTTGAAAGCCAGGGCCTATGAAATGCATGAGCATGAGGGAGGCAACCCAAATCTTCCAGTGGAAAGGAAGATCTGGCATCATGGGGCAGAACTGAGATACATACCACCTGGGTGGAAGAAGCCAGCTTGAAGACTTCTGGTGATCCTTTAAGGGGAAAGGGACATGCCAAAGAGTGTGAATGAACAACATATCCATGTTCCTACGAGAGATTATTCCAAATGGCCACATGTACAAATGGGACAACTTTTCTAGGTCCCAGTCTAGGGGCTGTAAGAAGACTCGGGGAAGATCTAAAAGTATAAATACCAGATCAGAATCAAGTGTAACATCCCCTGCTTCTACCAGGAGAGTCCGTTTTTCTAGCCCTGAACCTATAAATGAGGAGACAAGTGCTCCATTGATCTCAAAAAAATCCTAGAAGGGGAAGGAGTGGATGCCAAGGGAGATTAATTAGCCAACTGCTACAGACTGTTCAGCGACTACAGAATCTTAGAACTTAACAGCAATCAATTTATCATCACGGACATTATCTGATGTTCACTGTAAAGTTTTGTCCTATGGTCTATCTTTTGTGCCAGTGCAGAATATTAATGAGTTTTAGATTTACTGTGGCCTCTTCAAGTTGTTCAGAAAATTAAATTTAAAAGTTTTTTTTCTGGAAATGGTTAATCTAATAATGAAGGTGGTGAATTAAGCACACAAAATGGGGGTGTTAGCCTGCCTGGTGGCGCTGAGGGTTGAGGTGCTGGACGCCACACCTCGCGCCACACCAGCGACCCGGGTTCGGGAATGAGCCCGGCTGTCAGTTTGTCAGGAGGGAAAGGACTGAGTGTCTGAAGGACAGCTCTCCTTTCCCGGGAGGGAGGGGTGTGCATGCTTAGCGCCTGACTGGCCTCTGGTGGAAGCCGGAAGCACAGCAAGAATGTGAGCGTAAAGAGAGGGTTGGGAGTGGCAGATGACAGCGGAGATGCCTTGACGTTGGGGCACGTGCCACTCCCATAGAAAATGGGAAATACACCCTGCAGTGCTCCCGATAGACAGAGCACCAGGCCCCGATCCCCAGTGCCCCTGCCTGACCCGGTACCAGCATTCTGATGAGAACAAGGAGGGCTTCAGGGGTGCCCCTACCAGTGCCCGCCCTGGGGGACACAGCCACGGTTACATAGGGGATGGACTGCACCGGGCTCCGGGTAAGAGGGTGGGGACTAGAAGGCCATAGGTGTTTCCCCGAAGAGTGGGAGTGCTGCGAGCAGGGTGAGTATAAAGAGTAAGCAAAAAACACAAAACAAAATGGGGGTGTTACAGTACTAGATAGACCGATGAACCAACTGAACTTCTTTCAGCAGTAGGTACTGGTGATGAGGCCAGTATTGACGGAGATATAGATTAGTGGTAAAGAATGGAACAGATACCTTAACTGGCACTTAAGCAAATAAACCCTCCCTTAAAAAAACATCTAATTTTATGTCCCCTCACCTGGAAGTGATGTTCTTAAAATATTTCAGGATGTAATCTTACAAAAAAAGTAGCTGATAAAATCAAGTAGTCAAAGACAAAAAAAACACTGGGATAACTTGGGGAGAGGGAAGCTTTAAAAGAGCATCAGGACATGCAAGATGTTGTAATTAAACCTTCCGATAAGAGGGGCAATATCGTAGTTCTGGACAAAACCTATTATTTAGGAGAAGCCATGCATCAGTTAAATGATGCTACGACTTACAGTAAACTACCCTGTAACCCTACGAGTCATTTCAAATCTGAACTTGAATCTTTCCTTTCAGACTCCCTGGATGCAGGTTGGATCACTGAGGAAGATTTTGACTACCTCAATTGTAAATTTCCTTGTATACCTGTCTTTTATCATTTGCCAAAGATTCATAAGGATAGGAAATTCCCACCAGGACGTCCTATCATCTCGGGCTGTGGCTCATTAACCGGCCACTAGCCCTTTACATCGATGGCTTTCTTCAACAAGAAGTAATTAAATTACAGTCATATTTGAGGGATATTACCTCTGTATTACAGGAGATAGACTCGTTTATTTGGAGGGAAAATTATTGGTGGGTTACAGTTGATGTTTCTGCACTGTACATGAGTATTGATCATAATTTGGGATTACAAGCAGTAAAAGCAATGCTGGACAAGTCAGATTTGCTTTATCCTGCTGAGTTTTTGTATCAAGCACTTTAATTTTAATTCAAATTTTTTCCTTTTCAAAGGGGAATTTTTTAAACAAGAAAGAGGGACTGTGATGGGCTCCTTGGTTACCCCTCTCACGCCAATCTGTTTATGGGTTGGTGGTGGTGGTGGTGAGGGGAAATCTTGGACCCTTACACAAACCCTCTTTTTAATAATATTGTCAAATTTAAATGCTTTATTGATTATATTATTATAGTGTGGGAGGGGACTTCTCAGGATATATTGGATGTCAATATATTAATCAAAATGATTTAGGTCTCGAACTCACTGGAATTTTTGATAAAACCAAAATTGATTTTCTAGACCCAACTTTATTGGGGGGTCCCAGCTTTTGAAGTCCAAAGAAGGTATTTAGAAAAGTAACAGCAAGTAACATATTCTTCATGCGCACAGTGTGAACCAGCCTACAGTATATCTAATTTACCCTATGGACAACTGATCCATTTGAAAAGGAACTGCTCAAACCATGATGATTTATTACTGGCCAAAGAAGAATTATTTAGGAAGCTTAAAAATAGGGGTTATTCGGACAAGGTATTACAGGAAGCTTTTATTAGGGCTAATAATGTTGACAGGAAAGAGCCGTTAGAATACAAAAATAGAAATGGGGGTACTGACTGAGTTACCTTAATTTTGACATATGGCCCTATTTCTAAAGATCTGAGACAGATTATTCTTGAAAATTGGCATCTCCTGGGGCTGGATAAAGATTTGTGAATGGTTCGGGAAAATGGGCCTCTTATCACGATCAGAAGGGGTAAGAGAATAAAAGACCTCCTTGTAACGAGTGAGCCCTGTGGGTGGCCCGATGAAAGGGCACCCACTGACCAGTTCTAGGCTGGGTGTGGTACAGACTGGAACAACAGCAACGTGTGGCCAGAGACCTGTAAATTAGAAAGTATATCCTGCACGTCTGCCCCAAACAGTTTATACCCTCTGAAGGGAGCATTCGGGATGGATTGTTGCACATCTTGGGCAAAGCCTGACACCCGCAGCCAGGAGTGTCATCGCAGCCAGATACACACAGCAGTTGCTTGGGCTGAGATATCAATGGTGTCATAGGCAGAACATAGAAGATGCTTGCCAACGTCAGCCCCTGGCTGAATGTTCTGAAGCAACTGCTGTCTCGGTCTCTGGGAGGGATTTGGCTGTTTCTTTGGCTTGAGCCCAGAGCTGGTTCTAATACTGGACCATATGGGCGATATAGTTAAGAACCCTTATGGTCAAAGTGACAGAGGAAAAAGTCCTCTTGCCAATAAGGTCCAATCTCCAAGATTCTTTGTCCAGAGGAAGGGAACTAAGGTGTTTGGGCCTTTTGGTACGGTCGTGGGCAGCATTAATGACAACAGAATCCACCTGGGATTGTTCTGTGAAAAAAGGCTTCCAGGCGGGAGCCTGGTTTAACTTGTCCGGCTTCCTAGACATGGCAGGGACCAAGTTGGTCCAATGCCAGGTGGCCATGATGGCATCCTCAAAAGGCTCTATCAAAGGAGGAATGACAAGAGGAGGGGCATCCAGCAGACCAAGGTAAGTGGACAGATGGCACCAGATAGGGTCCTGTTCCTCACTGGCAAACCCCATGGCAGCCTGCAATTGTCTCAGAACAGAGACAAAAGAAGAGACATCTGGGGGGGGATTGCGGGATATATTTTAGGGTCTCCTCACCATTGGACAATACCGTGGAGGCAGAGTAGGAGGACCTCCATCTCCAGCATCCCCTTCATCCTCATCGGGGAGAAGGTGGTTGGGGTGGTACTCATCCTCATCACTGGGTCCTGGGGGGGGTTACAGGGCACTCTATCCTGAAGTGCATGCTATGGCTCTGTAGGGAGAGGGGTCATGGGGCCAGGCACACTAGGTTCCTGCAGCATCGGCCCTTTTGGGAAGCAAGCCTAGCTTGCATGAAATCCCACAGTGAAAGAAGCATGACCTGGAAATCCACTGTGACTGGTGTCGGGACACCTGTCGGAGTCGGCTGAGGAAGAATTGAGGCCAGTGTCAGCTGGGGAGGGCAGTTGGGCAAGCCGAGGCCTTTGGGGCATCTCCCTTGCCTGGGTCATAATCAGGGAGGGTGAGGATGACCGAGGAACAGCCCAGGGTGACACCAGAGAAGGCAGGGGCCATGAGGCTGAGATAGTGACATAAGAAACGGCAGAGGACGGTGTCGGAGAAGCCTGAACCCCTTAGAACACTGAGCCTGTGCCCATCGGAGTCAAGCTGGCGGAGCCTCCCGACTGGTGGCCAGCAAAGAACAGTCCAGAACAGCAGGGGTCAAGACGTCAGTGGGGCACACAAGCCAGAGGAATCGATGCCCGCCAAGGTGAGGTTGGTAGGGGGATTTTCCAACGGTAGCCCTGTGGGGGTGAGGGCATGCGAGGTAGAGGGGGGGGCTGCCCCACAAGAGGAAGACAGCCTTGCCGCTACACTAAGTGGCAACTGTGCACGAGCCGGGGAAAACCAGTCTTTGGTTTGGTCCTTGTTGTGGTATTTATACTTCCTGCCTGATCTGTCCCAGGCCTTGGCAGAGTGCAAACCAGAGGACAGGGCCGGGGAAGTAGAGGAAAATTGCAGCTATGTAAGAACTTACCGTAACAGCAGATCATCGAGAGAGGTTCCTGCAGTAGGTCTTCACATATAGGACTGCGCTCCCTGGCATCAGGTCAGCACGACAAACTTGTAGATAGAAATCATCAGTGGGGACCGCTCCCGACGCCGGGGCAGTGTGATGTCAGCCCAACTATAAAAGGGGCGGTCCTGCACCCGCTCTCCAGTTCTTTTCCAATGGAGACCTATAGATAGGCAAGAATAAGACTGGAGTAAAAACTCCTCAGACTCTGCCTCCACTCTAGTCCCGAAGGGCTAGATAGGATGGAAAATAAGGATTAAACATCCAAAAACTGGGGGAAGGAGGGTGGGAAACTAGACCTACTGCAGGAACCTCTCTTGAAGATCTACTGTTACGGTAAGTTCTTATGTAACTGCAATATCTTACTTCGAGAGGGTTAATGTAGTAGGTCTTCACATATAGGACTGAATACCAAGCAGTCCCCAAGAAAAACAAAACATAGGTGCATCCGGGAGGAGGAGAAGTCGCCATAAGAAATCATGACAGGAGGCCTTGCAAGACTGCAAGACCAAAGCCAGTTCTGCGCCGAGAGGCAATGTCCAGACTGTAATGCTTAGTGAAGGTGTGAACAGACGACCATGTGGCCGATGCACAGATCTCTGCCGTGGACACATTTCTAAAAAAAGGCAGTAGAGGTCGCCATGCTTTGGGTGGAGTGGCCTTTGACTGCCCCTGGAAGGGACTTCCCATATTTCGTATATGAAAAATGGATGCAGTTAGCTAGCCATTGAGAGATGGTCTGCTTGGAAATAGTCTTGCCCTGGCACTGAGAAGCAAAGGCTATGAACAGTTGGTTAGATTTCCTAACCTCTTTAATCCTGTTTGTATAGTACCCAGAATCTGGTGCACATCAAGGGTGTGCAGAACGTGTTCTCCTCTGTTGAAATATTGTGGATAGTACACTGGTAATTCCATGCTCTGGTTCAAAATGGTTTCTGAAAGTACTGTGGGCAAAAAAGAAAGATTAGTCCGATCCTTATGAAAAATCAAATAAGGTTCTTTACAGACGAAGGCCTGCAATTTGGAAACCCTTCTGGCTGAAGTAACTGTGACTAAAACTAAGGTCTTCCAGGAAAGGAAGCGTAAGTTGCAGGAAGAAGCTGGTTCAAACGGTGGTAAGGTCAGCTTCTCAAGCATGAAATGCAGATCCCAGGGAGGACAAGGATTCCAGATCAGAGGTTTTAAATGAAGGATGCCTTTCAAAAAAGTTTTGGCAACCTCCAGCTGAGCCAAGGTTTTTCCCTCCACCAGGAGGTGGTAGACCGACACTGCAGAAAGGTGGACCTTAATGAAAGAGTAGCTAAGGCCTGCCTCAGACAGATGTACGAGCTACTCTAGAACTTGGGAAGCCGAGCACGAAAATGGATCTAAGCTCCTTGCTTGGGACCATATTGTGAATCTCTTCCACTTCATTGCGTAAGTAGATCTGGTGGAGGGATTTCTGGCATCCACTAGAATATGCGCAACCTGCGAAGATACCCCATAACGAGAAATCGCTATGTCCACAGGTGCCACGCATGAAGGTGGAGGGACTGAAGGCTCGGATGCACCAGGGTGCCCTGCTCCTGAGTCAAAAGGTTGTGGGAAATGGGCAAAGGAACTGGAGGTTCTAGTGCCAATTGTTGCAACAGAGGATACCAAATTTGGCGTGGCCAAAGAGGGGCAATCAGGATGGCGTGAGCGCCCTCCTGTTGTAGTTTCACCAGGACTTTCTGAATGACAGGAAAGGGAGGAAAGACGTACAGAAACCTCCCTGTCCATAAAAGAGACAGTGCGTCTTGCCAAAAAGCACCATGCCTGGGGACAAGCGAGCAGAAGACGGGTAGTTTTGCATTGTATGGGGAGGCGAACAGATCCATCTCTGGCTGACCTCATGGAAGAAAGAGTTCTTCGACTACCTCGGACTTTAGCTCCCACTCGTGGGCCCTGGCCACTGATTGACTGAGACTATCCGCCAGGACATTGGTAACGCCCGGAACATGGACTGCTGTCAAGTAAAGGCTATGCTGAATCACCCAGTACCACACCCTCATAGCTTCTCTGCAGAGAGGAAATGAACGGGTTCCCCCGTTTGTTTAGGTACCAGACCGTGGACATGTTGTCCATCTGGACTAAAAGGGATCCCGGAACCAGCAGCAACTAGAATGCCTGAAGTGCGTAAAGAACCACCCTGGTCTCCAGAACATTGATGTGGAGCATCAGCTCCTGGTCAGGCCAAGACCCTTATGTCTTGTGAGACCCCAGATGGGTTCCCGAGCCCAGATCTGAGGCATCCGTGGTGAGAATTTGGGTTGGAACTGAAGGATGGAAAGAAATTCCCTTCGATAGGTTTCAGAGATCCTACCACCAGCGAAGATCTCTCTGAAAACTGTTGGAGATCATGACTTTTTGGTTCATGTTGTCCGTCCTCTGGTCCCACTGGACTAGAAGAGACCATTGGGTGACCCTCATGTGAAGCCTGGCCATGGGAACTGTTGAAATGGTGACCACCATCAGTCCCAAGAGACGGAGCACCGAGTGTGCTGGGATCCATTAGGCCTGTGCCACGAGAGTGGCCTGGGAAGCTAAGGTCTCAGCCTGATCCGATGGCAGGAAAGCTTTACCTTGAACTGTGTCTAGTACAGCTCCAAGGAACTGGAGCCTCTGGGATGGTACTAGCTGGGACTCGGGAAAATTGACTGTTATGCCCAGGTAAGCAAACAAGTTCAGAGTGAAAGAGAGAGACTCTTTCAGGCTGGTAGGAGAGGGTGCTGCGAGGAGCCAGTCGTCCAGGTACGGGAAGACATAAATGTCCTGATGGCGTAAAAATGCAGCCACCACCGCTAGGCATTTGGTGAACACTCTGAGGGCCAAAGAAAGGCCAAAAGGGAGTGCTCTGAATTAGAAATGCCTTTCCATGAAGACAAAATGGAGAAAATGGCGGTGGGCCGGGAGGATAGGAGTATGCAGGTAAGCATCCTGCATGTCCAGGCAGCACAGCCATGAATTTGGGTGGAGCAGGGGAAGGAGCCCCTGAAGGGTCAACATACAAAACTTCTTGTACTCGATGAAGATGTTTAGTGTGCTGAGGTCCAGGTTCAGTCTCAGGTTGCCCATTTTCTTCGGTACTAGGAAGAAGTGGGAGTAAATTCCCCTTCCTATTTGGTTTGATGGGACGGGTTCTATGGCCCTCTGTAGAAGAAGTGGCTGGATCTCCTGAGAGACAATGGGGACCTGATCCCAAGGATAGAAGGACCGTCCTGGTGGTTGAGGAGCTGGAATTTCACTGAATTCTATAGAGTGACCTCATTGGACGAGCTGAAGCACCCAAGCTTCTGCGGTGACGAACCTCCAACTGTCCAGGTGGAGGCCGAACTTCCCTCCAACCGGTTCCTTCTGTGTTACTGGAGGGAGCAGAAGGAGGGGAAAGGAGTCAGGATGCCGAGGGGAGGGCAGCTTTTTCCCCAGGGGCCTGTTTGGAAAATTTGGCCTGTGGGGTTTGAGCTCCAGATCCAGGGGCGCGTTTCTTTGCTTGGCACTTGGCCTGGGATTTGTTCCACCTTCTTTGGCGGTGAAAAGGCTGCTTTTTCTGGCCCATCTTGTATAAGGAACGGACATCCTGCAAGGACAGTCTGCTCTACTGCAGCCCAGTAATAATATCTTTAGCGTCACCGCCAAAGAGGATGGAACCCCTGAAAGGGGTGTCCAGAAGAGAGTACTGCACATCCTGCACCAGTCCTGCTATATGAAGCCAGGAGAGGCAGCAGAGACAGATCCCCGTGGTTGCCGTTCTAGCCACCGAGTCGTAAGTCACCCGAAGGGTATGTCGGCACAAGAATTTCCCCATCCTAACTTTATCCAACAACTTCTTTCTCAGGGTTTCACCCTGAACCTCTTGGAAGTCCTTGTTAAGAGGTGAAGAACTCAAGTGTTTGGGCTGGGCAGAACGGTCGTGAGCTGCTGTGATGACCATGGAATCAGCCTTAGGGTGGGAGTTAAGGTGAGATATCCCTTCTGGGGGGGTAGTAGGTGCGGTCAGCTTTGCGTGAAACTGCTGTTATGGAGGACGGTTGTTGCCAAATTGTGGTGACAAGGTCCTCATGGGGTCCCATCCATGGGGGAATGGGGATAGGGTCAGAAGTTGCCAGATCGAGGTGTTCCGCAAGGTGTTTTCTTTGCGGGTCTCAGTTTTTGGAACTCCTTTTCCATAGACACCAAGCGTTGGGTCAGAAGATGGGCCTCGGGGGACTGTGCGCCTGGTTGAAGGCCTGGCAGATGGAACACTCCTGGACGTCGTGTTTAGAACCCAGGCAAAGGAGGCAGTGGGAATGGTCGTCCCCGTGCGGGATTTGAGCGCTGCACTTAGAGCACTTTTTCTTCTGTCTAGAAGACATCAAATTGAAGAAAAACTTTTGAGAGAAAATATCAGAGGCTAAGAAAACTGATAAAATACATTGCGGTGTTGAATTGCTGTTCAAACACGGTCAACGCTACTGAGGCGATGGTGGAAAGAACTGGAGAAGGGCATGGGACCGCCTTTATAGTCGGGTTGACGCCACGCTGCCCTGACATTGGGGCGGTCCCCACTGATTGATATCTACAAGTTTGTTGAGGATCTGACGTCTGGGGCACATCCCATATGAAGACTCATTGCAGAACCTCTCAAGTGGCGGCAGTTACTGCAAGAACCACCGTAACAGTAGATCTTCTAGAGAGGCTCTGCAATAGGTATTCACATATAGGACTGACCCGCCAGGCATCAGGACCCCACGGAAAAATTTCTAGCTAGCAGTCTCTGGCGAAGGACCGCCCCCACATCAGGTGACTGACGTCAAGCGATGTCAGTATATAGGGGCGGTCCCCCACGCACGCCTTCCAGTTCTTTCTCGCCAAGGGCCAAAAGAGGCAAGATGAGAGAGAAGAGGATATTTTCCCCCATGGAAATGGAGCCAAAGAAGCTTAGGGGGATGGAGGGCGGGACAGCAATACCTACTGCAAAAGCCTCTTCCGAAGATCTACCATTATGGTTAAGTTCTTATGTAACTGTACTATCTTACTTCGAGAGGGCTCTTGCAGTAGGTATTCACATATAGAACTGAGTCCCAAGCAGTCTGGAACAAGGAAAAGCACTCAGGAGGAGGAAAACTATCCATAGCATGGAACCTCTGGCTGAACGGGTCTTATGAAAGAAGACCTTGAAGTACAGCCAGCCCGAAGCCTGCTCTACGACGAGAGGCAATGTCCAAACTGTAGTGTTTCATAAAGGTATGGACATAAGTCCAAGTTGTGGCTGTGCAGATGTCTGCAGCTGACACATTCTTCAAACAAGCCGCAGAGGCAGCTACTCCTCTGGTGGAGTGACCTCTGACTTGACCTGACAGGGTTTCCTTGTACTGGTCATAACAGAAAGTGATACAATGAGCCAACCATTTTGATAGGCATTGCCTAGAAACAGCATTGCCTTCTCTTTCATGTGCAAAAGAGATAAAAAGTTGATCAGTTTTCCTGAGATCCTTAGTCCGGGTGGTGTAGTATCTCAGTATTCTGTGAACATCCAAAGTATGCAAGAGCTACTCCCCTTGATTGGAATGTTGCGTAAAGAAAGCGGGTAGCTCAATGGATTGATTCAGCGTAGATTCAGCTACCACTTTAGGGAGAAACTTAGGGTTGGACCATACAGCCACACGTTCCTTGTGGAAAATCAAGAAAGGGATTTTGCAAATCAAGGCCTGAAGCTCGGAAATGCGTTGAGCAGAAGTAATGGCCACTAGGAAGAGGGTCTTCCAAGAAAGGAACTTTAAATCTGCTGTAGCTGCCGGCTCAAAGGGAGGTAGGGTAAGCTTCTCCAGAATGAAGTTCAGGCCTTGGGGGGGGAGGCAGGAATACGTATGGGGGGTCTCAAATGGAGAACCCCTCTGAGGAAGGTCTTGGAGACTTCCAATTGAGCAAAAGTCCTGTCTCTGAAGAGAATATGGTAGGCTGAAATTGCTGCTATGTGGACCTTTAATGAGGAATGGCTCAGACCCAGATCGAAGAAGTGTTGCATGTAGTCCAGGACTCTATTGGCTGGGCAAGAGAAAGGTTCGAAGTCCTTTGACGTGGCCCAAATAGAAATCCGTCCACCATTGTTAGTCCCTGATCATGAGGTCGGAGACTAACACCTCTTGGTCTAGATCGTCCAAGGTTTGGTCCCATTGAGACCGAAGTGTCCATTGAGAGATTCTCATATAAAGTCAAGCGAGTGGAACTTTTGGAATGGCAGCTGCCATTAGCCAGGGAAGGTGAAGGACTAACCTCAACAGTGGGGGAGCACCTGGGTAACAGTGACCACCAGTCATTGTGGTTTGAAATCACAGAAAGAGCAGAACCAAACCACACAAAAACACGTATCCTGGATTTTAGGGGGGCAGACTTTGGGAAAATGGGGAGATACTTGAAAGAGGCATTAAGGGGAATGGGACAGGAATCAGGGGTTGAGGAACAGTGGGTAGTATTTAAAATGGGGATTACAAGAACAACAGAATTATGCATTAAGCAGGTTAGCAAGAGGAAAAGGAAGAGGAGACCATTATGGTTTTCCAAAGAGGTAGCAAAGAAAGTGAAAGCCAAAAGATTGCATTCAGGCAATACAAAAAGACACAGGCAGAAGGGGATAGGAGAAGTACCAGGAGAAGCAAAGGGAGGCAGGAGGTCAGTAAGGAAGCCAAAGCTCAGACAGAAGAACACATTGCAAAATCAGTGGGTAGAGGGACAAAACTTTTACAGGTACATAAGGAAAAAAGAAAGACAAAGGAGGGATAGTGAGACTGAAGGGGAGGATGGGAGCCAGGTGGAGGATGACAACGAAGCTGACATATTGAACAGGTATTTCTGCTCAGTCTTTACTGAGGAAGAGGGGGGTAATGGGTCTGAAGGAGGACAAGGGTGAGAATGGTGCAGAATGGACACAGTCCCTTTACATCGAGAAAGGGTCCTGAAGGAACTGGAAGTAATAAGAGTGATAAAGGCAATGAGGCCAGACGGGTGCACCCCAGGGTCCTTAAAGAACTAAGAGAGGTGGTGGCTGAACCTCGGCTATCCTGTTTAGCCGATCACTGGAAACAGGGAGGTACCCAAAGACTGGAGGACAGCAGATGTAGTCCCTTATACAAAAGTGGGAACAAAGAGGAAGCAGGGAACTTCAGACCAGTCAGCCTCACCCCGGTAGTGGGGAAGATCATGGAAGCACCTACTGAAGGAGAGATTGGTGGAACATCTGGTTGTCAATGGACTACAGGACCCAAGGCAGCATGGTTTCACCAGGGGAGGTCATGTCAGACCAACCTCGCTGAATTTTTGACTGGGTGACTAGGGAGGTGGATCAGGGAGGGCAGTGGACATGGCCTATCTGGACTTCAGCAAGGCCTTTGACACTGTGCCATAGAAGACTATTACACAAACTGGGGAATATGGGTGTGGGCAGACAGTAGTGTGGTGGGTAGGTAACTGGCTGGGTGGCAGGACACAGAGGGTGGTGGTAAATGGCTGTCACCCACAGAGGGAAGAGTGACCAGTGGGTACCACAGGATCAGTGCTGGACCGTCCTATTCAACATCATCATCAGTGACATTGCGAGGATCTAGAAGGCAGAATTTCACTGTTCGCTGATGACACAAAGCTCTGTAACAGAGAGACACACCAGAGGGTGTAGACAGAATGAGAAGCGACCTGCAGAAACTTGAAGAATGGTCAAGGGTTTGGCAGTTGAAATTCAATGCAAAGAAGTGCAAGATAATGCATATGGGGCACAAAAACCCTGGCACAATATATCAGTTGGGGGTGAGGATATAGCATGCACCAAGCAGGAAAGGGATCTTGGGGTTGTCATCTCTGATGACCTCAAGGTAGGGAAACAGTGTGACAAGGCAGCAGGTAAAGCAAATAGGATGCTGGGATGCATAGGCAGGGCATCACCAGCAGGAAAAGGGAGGTCATAATCTGCGCCACAAGACACTGTGAGGCCCCACCTGGAGTACAGTGTACAGTTCTGGAGACCATACCTACGTAAGGACATAGACAGGGTAGAGAAGGTTCAGAGGAGGGCAACAAAGATGGTGCATGGATTGCATCACAAGTCCTGTGAAGACAGGTTGAAGGAACTGAACATGTACTCCTGGAGGAGAGGAGGGAGAGAGGGATATGATAGAGACATACAAGTATCTTACAGGGAGGAACAGGGTGCAGGAAAACACTATTTTAAGAAAAAGATGTTCCAGGACTAGAGGGCATGGGATGAAGTTGGAGGGAGGACGATTCAGAGGAAACATGAGAAAGAATTTCTTCACAGAACGGGTGGTGGACAAGTGGAACACCCTGCCAGAGGAAGTGGTGGGGGCTGAAACAATCATGGGATTTAAGAATGCATGGGATAGACATAAAGGAATTCTAGAGGTCAAGGGTAAGGGGCAACAGACTTCTAGGAAAACAAACTGAACTTACAAGCTCAAATGGGCAGACTGGGTGGGCCATAGGCCCCTATCTGCCGACACTGTCTATGTATCTATGTAACCTGGCACCAACCCTTCTGCAACCGGACAGAAGACGAGCCTGAGTCTGGAGGGAGTCCACCCTGTCCAGCGGCAAAAAGGCTTTGCCGATGGTCGTGTCCAAAATCTCCTCTAAAAACTGGAGGCGCTGGGAAGGGACCAAATGGGACTTGGTCAGGTTGATGGTGATACCCAGGCTGGTGAAAACCAGCAGGGTAAGGGAAAGGGAGTGCAGGAGTTCTTCCCTGGATGGGGCTGCCAGGAGCCAATTGTCCACATACAGGAATACCTGTACTCCCTGGGTACACAGGTGGGCCCCTACCACAGATAGGCATTTGGTAAAAACTTGGGGAGCCGAGGAAAGACCAAAAGGGAGGGCCCTGAACTGGTAGTGGTCCCCATGAAAGCAAAAATGGAGGAATTTGCGGTGGGAAGGGCAGATGGGGATATGCAGGTAGGCATCCTGCATGTCCAAAGCGCACAGCCACTGTCCCTGCCGAAGGAGAGGCAGAAGGCTCTGCAAAGAGAGCGTTCTGAATAGTTTGTAGTTCACAAACATGTTCAGGGAGCTGAGGTCTAGAATAGGCCTGACATCTTCCAACTTCTTTGGGACCAGGAAGAAATACAAGTAGTAGCCTGTCCCCCGAAGGTGGTCGGGGGTCTGGCTCTATCGCCGCTTTCGATAGAAGGGAGGTTATTTCATCTAGTACCAGAGGAAGATGTTGCGGGGTGTAAGACTGTGGAGGTGGTCTTCGGGGTGGTTTCTGGAGAAACTCGATTGAGTGTCCTGCTGAAATCAACTGGAGCATCCAAACATCTGATGTTATCCTCTCCCAGCCTGGCAGATGGAAGGAGAATCTCCCCCCTACAAGTTCCTCTGGGGTCTCCAGAGGGAGTGGGAGAGGCGGGGAGTCTGGAGGTGTGGGGAAGCACAGCAGCCGAGGCTCATGCGCCCTTTTTGCTAGGGGGAGGCTTGGTTGCTGGAGGAGCCAGACGCTTGTTGGGCCGCCTGCCCTGTGGTTTTGAACGGCTGCGTGTATGAGAGGGATGCCGCTGCTCTTGAGGGGGCCTGTACATGGAATCAACAGACTTGAGTGCCGTGCCCTTCTCTTGTAGGTCAGTAATGATGTCCTTGACATCACCCCCCAAACAGCACCAAACCCCTGAAGGGAGCATCCTGGATTGCAGATTGCACTTCAGGGACCAAACATGACACACAGAGCCA
Organism: Neoceratodus forsteri; assembly: GCA_016271365.2. Lineage (NCBI taxonomy): Eukaryota > Metazoa > Chordata > Ceratodontiformes > Ceratodontidae > Neoceratodus > Neoceratodus forsteri. The sequence continues at coordinate 53,982,899 of CM028133.1, read as the reverse complement.
AACATGATGCAGTAAGCCTACGGTGAAAGCTGAGCTCCTGCCGCCAGAGTCCACTGCGTTGTAAGTGGCACAGATCAAAAAAAGAGAGAAAAATGGGGTCGAAAAGTTTGAAAACTACACTGAAAACTAACTGATGAGCATTGAACTCTACTGCAAGGAACTTTGACAAGCCAACAGTGGGAAAGAACTGAAGGCGGTGGGGACCCCCCCTATATACTGATGTCGCTCACCTGACGTAGGGCGGTCCTTTGCCAGAGACTGCTAGCTAGAAATTTTTCTATGGGGTCCTGACGCCTGGCGGGTCAGTCCTATATGTGAATACCTACTGCAAGAGCCCTCTCGAAGTAAGATCTCCTGGCCTGCAGCTCCTTCTCCATGAAGGCGGCCTTCTGATGAAGCAGGAACGTTTCCAGGGTCTTCTGATGCCGCCACCTGGTAGCCTGGTTGAAGCCGTGACCAATCTCACAGACCTGGGTGTTGTGACTGGGGCCTAGGCAGCAGATGTAAACTTCATGGTTGTCCTTCTCAGGGATCTTCTTCCCACAGGCACAAGTCCTGAAAAGCTTATCCAAAACAGAGCTCAGCATACAAAACAGAGGAAATCACTGTAAAGTGATGCTACACTAGTGAGAGAAAAAAAGAAGAGGGTGCGGGGCCGCCCACTCTTTTTTTTTCATAGAGCTGTTTGCCCGCCTGTTGCCACCTTCCCCTGCCATCGGGCACACATGGGGCTACCCAGGGGGCCATCACATATGGCGACAGGGGACACAGTGTTTTTTTCTGGTTTCTCCTCTTCCGTCCTTGGGGTGCCAACAAATACGGTCATGCATGCGCATGGAGACACGCTGGAACCGGTAAAGACCCCGCTCCACCCACCCAGCACAACAACAGCCCCTCATCTGCCCGACACTATCATTCAGACTCCACCCAGTGGCAGTCAAGGGCCAGGAAGGCTATCCTCCCCAGTCCAGGAGAGAAGAGCTGCCTGACAGCCACTCAGTCCTCTCCCATCCCTCCCTCCCGGTTGACCAATGGTGGCACGAGTGTGTTCCCAAACTTGAGCTGCTGTCATGGGAGAGGTGAAGTGATCCTCTGTGCCTCTATGCCACTGGGCCGGCTGTGGGGTTGCCCACTCTTATAGGATAGGGTGACATCAGCATGTGATGTCGAAGAGGGTGGCCCCCTGGTAGTCTGCTAGCTAGAAAAGTTTCCGTGTGGTCCTAGCATCTGGTGGCTATAGTTCCATAGGTGTGGCCTGCTGCAAGAGATACCCTTGAAGTAAGACCCTCCCCTTCCAAGAAACTCCAGGCCCTGGAGTGAGCAAGCAGAAAAGCGGCAGTTTTGCACTGAGCGGGGATGCAAAAATGTCCAGCTCTGGGCAACCCCACCTTTTGAACAGGTCTTCTACGACCGAGGTCAGCAGTTCCTACTTGTGCATCTGGACTGCGACCTGTGTAGCCTGTCTGCTAAGACATTTTGAGCACCTGGAACATGGACTGCTGACAGTTCTAGAGCCCAGTACTAGACCCTCGTATCACTTCTCTGCACGGGGTTGGGGGGGTACGAATGGGTCCCCTCTTGCTTGTTCATGTAGTGCTCTACACTGATGTTGTCTGTCTGCATTAGCTGAGACCCCAGGGACAGAAAGACCTGGAAGGCTTGCAGACCATATTGAATGGCCCTCATCTTTAGGACATTAATGTGGAGGGAACTCTCCACCGCGGTCCAAGTACCCTGGGTCTGATGAGGGCCCAGATGTGCTCCCCAGTCCATTCCTGAAGTGACTGTGGTGAGGATCTGATGAGGGAGGCAATCAGGAAAGGAACCCCTCTGAGTAAAATGCTAGGTTCCATCCACCTCAGGTACTTGAACCTTCTGTTCTAGGTCATCGACGTGTTGATCCCATTGGTCTCTTAAGAGTCTTAAGAGTATGTGCAACCTCGCTAGGGGAACCGTGACAATGGCTGCAGCCATCAAGCTCGGCAGCCGCAGGAATGTTCTGGCTGTGACATACTGGGTGCTGTAAAGCAACCAAGCCTGTTCCATCAGGCATTCTGCCCTGTCTTGGGCCAAAGAAGGACTCAACCTGGGCAGTGTCCAGTAGGGCCCCTATGTACTGAAGGCACTAGCAGGGGGTCAAGACTGACTTGGGCAGGTTGAACGTGATCCCTAATGCATGGAATAGCTATCTGGTACATGCTAGGTGTGGAGCAATTGCTCCTGGTACTGAGCTTTGAGCAACCAGTCATCCAGGTAAGGGAAGAAGTACAGTCCCCCACTCTGGAGGGCTGCTACCACCACCGTCAAACATCTGGTAAAGACCCGTGGCGCAGAAGACAAGCCAAAGGGCAAGGCCCTGAAAGTACAGTTACGTAAGAACTTACCGTAACAGTAGATCTTCGAGAGGAGCTCTTGCAGCAGGCTGTAAAACTCAGGACTAGGACCCTCCGGAAAAACTTCTTAGCCAGCAGTACCAAGCAGGGACTGCCCCAGACGTCGGCCCCGCCCCGTCATCCCTGGTACAAAAGGGGCGGACTCAGTTCCCCCGCCAAGGCCCGCGAACAAGCCCTGACAAGAGAAGGAGATGCACTAGATGAAGATCTGCACACCTCGAGGGGGAAGGCGGGTGGGAAAGTAACGCCTGCTGCAAGAGCTCCTCTCGAAGATCTACTGTTACAGTGAGTTCTTACGTAACTGTACTATTTTACTACGAGTGGGAGCTCTTGCAGCAGGCTATAACACTCAGGACTGAATACCGAGCAGTCCCACGCCAAAGAGGTAGTCGACCCTGGGAGGTGGAAATTACTGACCCCAGAGGCCTAGGACAAAAGTCCCTGCAAAACAGCCAGACCAAAACTGGCACGGCGTCTGGAGACTATATCCAAGCTGTAATGCTTGACAAAGGTATGCACTGAGTTCCAGGTAGCGGCTGCACATATGTCCCTTATGGAGACATTCCTCAGGGCAGCAAAAGATGCAGATACTCCCCTAGTGGAGTGACCCCTGACCGGACCCGGTAGGGGTTTGTTGTGCTTTTCATAGCAGAAGGATACGCAGTGGATGATGCACTTTGAAATCATCTACTTGGTTTGCCCAAGCATTGTGGTGCAAAGGCCACAAAGAGTTGCTCCGACTGACGGTGCGCAGCCGTCCTTTTGAGGTAATACCTCAGTGTCCTGTGGACGTCCAATCTGTGAAGGAGAGCTTCCCCTTTATTAGAAGGGGAAGGGAAACAGACTAGAAGGTCAACCAACTGGTTGAGGGTCAACTCTGAGACCAGTTTTGGAAGAAACTTAGGATTTGTTCTAAGGGAAACCCTTTTCCTGTGAAAAACCAAATATGGCTCTTTACACATCAGAGCCTGAAGCTCAGAGACTCTTTAAGCTGAGGTAATAGCAACCAAAAAAACAAACCTTCCAGGAAAAGAAACGCAGCTCACAATCCACTGCCGGTTCAAAAGGAGGGAGGGCAAGCTTCTCCAACACAAAAAGGAGGTCCCAGGATGGGATAGGATCCCTAATGGGAGGTCTCATGTGCAAATTCCCCCTCAAAAAGGTGCGGGCTACATCTAACTGTGCTAAAGCCCTGTCTCCAATTAGAGCATGATAGGCGTAGACAGCCCAGATGTGCACCTTAATGGAGGAGTAACTCAGGCCATGTTGGTACAAGGAGAGGAGGTACTGTAACGCTGAGTTCACTGGACAGGTGACTGGGTCCAAATGCTGTGATGAGGCCCATAAACAAAATCGCTTCCATTCCATAGCATAGGCAGAGTGGGTGGAGGGCTTCCTCGCCGACAGTAGGACTGCCGCTACCTCCGGGCAGACCCCGTATCTCTGTTGGGCTACGTCTGAAGGAGCCAAGCATGCAGATGTAAGGAACGGAGGTCCGAATGGACCAGCAATCCCTGCTCCTGGGATAGCAACTGCGAGCATATGAGTAGCGAGTTGGAGGTTCCCTGGACAACCGCTGCAGAAGTGGGAACCAAATCTGCCGAGGCCACCGGGGGACTACTCTCTGAATGAGAGGAAAGGGCAGGAAGGCGTACAGAGACCTCCCTGCCCAGCAAAGAAATAACGCGCCTGGCCAGAAAACTCCAGGCGCGTGCTCTCGTGAGCAAAAAAGTGGCAGTTTGGCGTTGCGTGGTGACGCAAAAAGGTCCAGCTCTGGATGACCCCACTTGTCTAAGAGCTGATCTGCTACGGACTGTAACAGCTCCCACTCGTGTGCTCTGGATCGAGACCTGCTTAAGCTGTCGGTCAGATTGTTTAGGATGCCTGGAACGTGCACTGCTGACAGCAGAATGTGTCGTTCCAGTGCCCAGTACCAGACTCTCATCGCCTCCCTGCAAAGGGGATACGAATGAGTGCCTCTTTACTTGTTGATGTAAAAGACGACCGCCATATTGTCTGTTTGAATTAGGAGAGAGCCCGGCACTAGGCCCTCTTGAAATGCCTGTAAGGCACAGAGGACTGCTCGCATCTCCAATACACTGATATGGAGAGATCGCTCCTCGGATGTCCAAATCCCTTGCGTTTGACGAGTACCCAGGTGCGCTCCCCATCCCAGATCAGATGCATCTGTCGTAAGGGTCTGACCTGGTGGCTCCGGACGAAACCAGACCCCTTTCTCCAAATTCTGAGGGTCCATCCACCAAAGCAAAGTTCTCCTGACTGGCTCGGCGATCCTGACTAGAACGTCTAGATCGTCGCAGCCCTGCTCCCACTGCACCCTCAGCATCCATTGTGGGACCCGCATATGGAGGCGGGCCAGAGGAGTGACCGGAATGGCCGCCGCCATGTGCTCCAGCAGCCTGAGGAAGTTCCTTGCTGGAACCTGAGGAGTTACTGAGATCCATTCGGCAATCTCCCAAAGGCGATCGCCCCTGTCCGGGGGGTAGAAAGGCCATGTCCTGGACAGAATCCAGGATCGCTCCAATGAAGACGAGTCTTTGACTGGGCTTGGGGGATGATTTCTGAAGGTTCATGGTGATCCCAGCTCTCAGAACGGAGTATAGGTGTCTCCGAGAGCTTGAAGCAGGCTTGACCTGGATGGGGCCGTAAGTAGCCAATCGTCGAGTTAGGGGAAAACATAGTGCCCCTGATGCCTTAGAACCGCAGCCACCACTGCCAAGCACTTTGTGAAGACTTGAGAAGCGGAGGAGAGGCCGAATGGAAAAACTCGGAATTGATAGTGCTCCCCTTGGAAGTGGAACCTCAGAAACTTCCGGAGGGGAGGGAAGACCCCAATATGTATATATGCATACTACATGTCTAGGGAGCAGAGCCAGTCTCCTTGGTGCAGCAGGGGAAGTAGACCTGGAAGGGTCACCATCCTGAACCTTTTGTACTCTATAAAGAGACAGAGAGCTGAGGTCCAGAATGGGTCGAAGATCCTGCGTCTTTTTTGGGACCAGGAAGAAGTGGGAATAAAACCCCTTCCCCGCTAATGCAAGGGTAGTACCTCTATTGCCTTTTTCTGCAAGAGGGTCTGAATTTCTCCTTCTATAAGTGGGATGTGAGAAGGAGGATATCGGGAGTACTTTGGTGGAGTATTTGGAGGGAATTCCATGAACTCTAGCGCATGTCCTCTCCTGATAATATCCAGGACCCATTGGTCCACAGTTATCGAGCTCCACCCTTCGAGATGAAGGGAGAAACGGCAGCCGACCGTCTCCCCAGAGTCTTCCTTTGGAGGAGGGGGGCCGGAAGGGAGTCATTGGGCTGAGCCAGGCATAGGCAGAGAGGCCTGGGAAGACTTGGGCCCATGGTTAGGAGCGCCTCCAGATTGCTGGTTACCAGCTCTCCTACGGAAGCCACCTCTCCGACTCTGCTGGTTACCACGGGCTTGTCCACTTGAGGGCTTGTGCAAAGGCTTGTTTCCGTTTCCGTCGCTGGTCGCCTCGGTACATTTGGCGGACCGACCAGATGGACTTGCCCGACTCCTGGAGACGTGAAATAAGAGATTCTGTCTCCTGCCCAAACAACACGGTACCTTGGAATGGCAGATCCTTGATACCGGACTGCAGATCCTGGTGAAAGCCCGAAACTCTTAACCAGACATGGTGCCGAAGGCAGACTCCTGATGCGGACGCCTGGGCTGCCGTATCTGCAGTGTCGTACGAGGCCCTCAGGACATGAGAGCCCACGTCGGAGCCCGATTTAAGTATGTACAGAAGTTTCATCTTCCGCTCGGAATCTGGCATGGCTCTCAGCAGTTCTTGTCCCCTCTCCCACAAAGCATTCTGGTACTGGACCATATGCAGCAGGAAATTGAGGGACCGGATGGAGCAGGCGGAGGCAGAGTAAACCTTCTTGCCCACCTGGTCCAAATACAGAGACTCCGGATCAGGAGGCTGTGAGCTAAGGTGTTTTGGCTGCTTGGACTTGTCATGAGCAGCCGTAATGACCGAAGAGTCCGCCTGAGGGTTTTCTGCTTAAAAGGCTTCTGCCTCGGGGCCTTATACAGCCTGTCCAATTTCTTGGGAACAGCCGGGATGGAGACCGGATGCTTCCAGGTAGTCCGGGTCAGGTCCTGGAAAGTATCCACTAAAGGAGGCACCACCAATGGTTTTGGCTCCTTTTACTTCAGGTATTTGGCCAACCTTTGGCATTTCGGATCCAGGTCCTCCATTTCCCACTCATTGGAGGCCTGGATATGCCTCATGACATCCATAAAGGTCGGATCATCCGGAGGCGAGCGAGGCTGGTCCTTCTGTCCCGGGGATCCCCCGATCCTAAGAAAGGAAGAGGATGCTGATGAAAAAGAGGAGGACCGACTACTTGGTCTGGAATAGTCTGATCTCTTCCTGTGACCAGTCTCCCTCTGTCATCGGTAGCTGGGGGACTGATGTCGGTCCGAAGACCGGCGATGGAGCGTAGACTGACGTCCATCAGAGGACCGACACTGGGAGCGCTCTCGTCCAGAAGAATGAGTAGGGTTGCGAGTGCGAGACCGGGTCCGGCGACAGTCTCCAGAGTCCTTGGAGCGTCGGTGGTGGTCTTTGGACCAGGAGCGGGAACGAGCCCTGGATAGAGTATAGGCGGCCGCTCGGGGGACTTCCCCGGGGAAGGCTCACCTCCAAGATGTGGTTCGCCCGCTGGGTTCAGTACCAGTGACTGGGCCGGCTTCTGGACCTGCCCCCACCAAAAGAACAACTCCTGCAGCTCGTCCTTCATGAAAATTTCGGCTGCTTGGCCCCAAAAGGGAGTATCCGGGACATCATCCCTCGAAGGGAGCCTTCCTGGGAGGCCAGGGGGGAGGAGGACTTGGGAGACGGGGACGCCGGCTCTTCTGTGGCCACGCCCAAAGCCTTCGCCCCTTCAACCGGTGTCGGTGGTGGGACCAATGACGGGGTGCCGCTGGGGGGCGCTGGAGAGTCCTTCAGCTCCGGAGGCGCGCCTTTAGCAGGCGGCGGCGGTGCCTTGAGAAGTGGGGCTGAAGCTTTCACCTCCAAGGTTTTGGTGGAGACCCTTAGCAGGGTCGCCTTGGACTTGGTCGGCTTTTCCCTCGATGGGCCGGCCTTAGCCTTGGACGACTTCAGATGCTCACCTGGGCCTGGGGAAACAGGCTTTCTTGGGATAGCGCCGCAAGCGAGAATGGGACCGCGACCAGGACCGCGCTGGACCTACTATGGCTGTCTTTCCTGTGGCGCTTGGTCTTCTCCTTGGCTTCCCCTTCTCCAAAGTGTGCAGATCCATCTTCTTTTCTAACAAAAAAGCCTTCGGGGCCTTGAGACGTCGGATCCGGGTCCGGCTGGTGAACGCCTGGCAGGCTGAGCAGGCTGCGGTATCGTGGTCCAGCCCGAGGCAAAAGACGCAGCACTTGTGCCCGTCTTTGGAAGGGATCTGCCGTTCGCAGTCACACTTATTCTGGTGTAGCTCCGAAGAGACCGAGGACGGTGAAGACATCCGATCGAGAAGTACTGAAAAAACAGCCGAAAAACGGCACAAAACCGGGGAAAAATAACACTTTAGCTCTTCCTGGCAAGCTGAGTAGCATAGGCTTCTTCTCACATGCGAGGGACGCGGCGGGAAAAGAACTGAGGTGGAGCTGGGTCCGCCCCCTTTTGTACCAGGGCTGACGTTGGGGGCGGTCCCTGCTTGGTACTGCTGGCTGAGAAGTTTTTCTGGAGGGTCCTAGTGCCTGCGGCATAATCCTAAGTGTTATAGCCTGCTGCAAGAGCTCCCACTCAAAATAAGATCTGGAAGTGCTCCCCCGGAACAGGAACCTGAGGTACTGTCTGGGAGGGGCACAAATCTTCATGTGGAGGTATGCATCCTGAATGTCTAGGGAGCATATCCAGTCTCCCTTGTTTAGTAGAGGCAGCAGGCCTTGTAGGGTCATCATCCTGAATTTCTTGTACTGGATGTAAAAGTTCAGGTTTCTCAGGTCCAGGATGGGCCGCAAATCCCCTGTGAATCTAGGGACTAGAAAGAAGTGGGAATAGAACCCTCTCTTCCTCGGGAACTGGCTCCATTGCCCTTTTCTGCAGCAGTGTGCAAATTTCCTCTAGCAGCACTGGAATGTGATCTGGAGGGTAGATTGAATGAACTGGAGGTAAATTTGGAAACCATTCCAGAAGTTCTAGTGACTGGCCTTGCTCTATGAGCTGCAGGATCCAAGCATCACTCCTGATCTCCCTCCACCTGTCTAGGTGGAGGGAGAACAGGTGGAGGGAGAAGTGATCCCCTACCACCGCTTCCTGCAGTATGGGTGGGTGGGGGTCTGGTAAGGAGTCATGCTGAGGTAGGGTCAGCGGCCAGTGTGCACCTCCACCTCTAGTGGCTTTCCCAGTGGTGGAGGTAGGGGTAGGCAGGGCTGCGGCTGCTCAGCGCATGGCTGGCTGTTGGGTACCTGGCTTGGGTTTGTGGGAGGCCCGACGAAAAGGCACCTTCTGTCCATTTCTTGGCAGTGTATGGTAAAGCAAGTGGACTGACTGCAGGATCCTCCCTGAGGCCTGCAGGTCAGAAAGGGTGCCCTGTACATCTGCTGCGAAGCGCTTGTAGCCTCTGAGGGGGGACATCCAGGATGGACTGTTGTACGTCAGCTGCAAAACCGGACACCCCGAGTCAAGAATGTCTTCTTAGGCAGATGCTCTAGCAGAGGCATCTGAGACATCATAGGAAGCCCTCAAGAGGTGTTTGCCCATATCTGTCCCACACTGGAGAGCTTTAAGCAGCTCCTGCCTCCGGGGATCCTCTGGAAGGGCCTGAACTGCAGCTTTGGCCTTTTTCCAAAAAGTATTCTGGAACTTGACCATATGGGCAATGTTATTAATAATTCTGGGAGCTAGCATGGCAGAGTCATAGCCTAGGCCCTCTTGCCCATAAGATCTAGCTTTCTGTACACCTTATCGGGGGGTGGGTGAGGTCTCTTGGACCTATCATGGGTAGCATTTATTACCACTGAATCTACCCTAGGTTGCTCTGCGAAAAAAGGCTTTCTTGAGGGAGACTGGTAAAATCTCTGTCTGTCTTTCTGAGTATCGCAGGGATCATATTTGGCCTGTATCAGGTGGCCATGGTGGCATCCTCAAATGCAGCCAGTAGAGGAAGAATAATCAGAGGGGGAGAATCTGGTAATTCCAAATATTCAGCCAGATTTCTCCTGGTAACATCCTGCTCCCTCAGCATCAAACCCCATAGCTGCTTGCAGCTGCCTCATCACAGAGATGAAGGAGGGTCATCGGGGGGACTGCAGGGTATACTTGGAGGAGTCCTCATCCCCTGAGGAAACAGTGGAGACCGAGATGGAGAAGCTTCCAGCCCCTCTCCCTCCTTCTCATCCGGTGGGAGGAAGTCAGGATCGTACTCATCCTCGGCCCCAGGCTCTGAAAGGGGCACAGACAATGTCGATGACCGTGAGCATGCCCTGGTGTCGATGGACCTGGAAGGGCAAGATGAAGCATAAACTCCCAAAAAGGAGGCAAGCATAGTCTGGAAGTCGATGGTTATCGGTGTTGCTGGAGCACCTTGTGGCACTGAAGGGGGGGGGCTGGTTCCCCAGCGTTGGCGGTACAGCCTGAAGTGTTGAAGAAAGGGACTGAAGCCCCAGTGTTGCTGGGGGGGGGAGACGCTGATGGGGGAGGCTGGGTTCCCGACATCGATGAAGTGGCCCAAGTAGGCGAAGAGGAAGGCAGAAAGATCAATGTCAATGGGCCAGTGCCTGCCAAAGTAGGCACAGCAGAACTCCCTGTTGCCCCTGAGCAAGAAGAGGTCTGAATGGCAGAGGTTTCTGAGGCATCGATGGGGGAGGCTGGATCTCTGGTGTCCACGGGATGGCCAAAGGCATCAATGGGAGAGAGAAATCCCTTTGTCGATGAGTCAGTGCTGGCCGAAGCAGGTCTGGTGGAGTGCCGTCTGTTGCCCCCGAGCCAGAAGGGGTCTAAATGATGAGCCGGAGCATTGGCAGGGGTGTCAGGAGGCCAGACGTCGATGAGTCAGTGTTGGTGTCCGACATCGCTGTGGACAGACCCAACTAGAATTCTAGCTAAAGGTTTTTGTGTGGTTCTAGTGCCTGGCGGCTATAGTTCCATAGGTGTGGCCTGATGCAAGAGATACCCTCGATGAAGATCTTTAGTAATCAAGTGCTGGACAAAACTGGCGACAATCCTGCCTGCGACAACTTTAAGAACACAATCAGAATATTGCTTTGTTGGCCCTGGCACTCTAAATCGTCCAACTTATGCCAAATGAGGGCGAGGTCTGCTTTAATTTGCTGCAACTCTGAGTCAGCTCTATCTCCTCGCATGTCCAGATGTTTTAGCGTGGTCCCTGAGTCAGAAACCCATAAGGATACTTCTTCCATTTTTAACTCCATGTGGGTCATGGAGGTTTTGACTTGGGAGACCTCCAACAAAATTCTTTTAAACATACTTCAGATTTCAGAGTCTGCCGAAGAAGTTTGGATTGCTCTACTGGTTGCCATCTCTGTCATCCCAAATTTCACGACGAAATTGACAGGTAAAGTTTATCCAATTTGTGGGAAAAGGGTTTTTTTCATTTCACAGAGATTTACTGAAACAAGTTCAACTCTTTCCACTGAGATATTTAATTTTTTTTTAAAACGATTTTTCTGGTGTAGAGCTTGAGGTGTGGAGCTAGGAATTTAAGTGGCTACCTTGTGCACAGCAAAACCAAGTGCCCCGGAGGAAATCTTCTTGGTATAGGGCCACTGATGAAAAATGGGAGATCTTTGGTCCCCTTCTTCAACTTGCTGGATCTCATAAAAAAACAATAAAGTCGTCGTTGAGAATTCTGAACAAACTCTGTGACAGATGAATTGAGGTGATGATCCCATCCTGTGGTGTGCACTCGATGGCAGGAAGAACAGAAGTGACATAAATGAGGAGCCAGCAATCATCATTGGCAGGTATATGGCATCACACAGCATAGTACAGATGCTGTAGCCAGTAGTTGTTGTCGGCCCCCGTACCACAAAGATTTGCTCCTGCAGGTTCTAGTGTCTCCGGACCAGACTCAAAGAGGGACTAAATGGAGAAGACTGATTCTGGGTAGATACATCAATAATATGCGCGTGTTGATGCCACAGGGCTCCCATGTCATCAAGTATTCTCCCCTAACCACCACCATCATCATCATCATCATCAGGCACAGCATCTCCTTCCCCACCCTGAGGTACAGTACATACTTGTCTCCATGCCTCCCTGTCCAGGCCTTGACAAGGGGCAAGAAATGGAAATTACGTACCTACCGTAATTCTTGATCTTCTTGGATGAAGTCTCCACGACTCATTCACACTAATGGTATCTATGCCGGAGGCGCTAGGACCCAGCGGGAGCAACCTTTTCAAGAGGGCTGGCGCCAGAGATGGAGCTGTGAGGAAGCGGCACTGCGAGCCCAGCTCGTGTGGTAAAGACTATCTCGGCGTCGACCCTCCAACCGCCTCAGTACCTTTTTTTGTGAGGAGGTGCAGCGTAACTAACCTAGAGGTCTAACCTAACAAAATCAGACATAAGATAGTCCGAATAACCCATGTAAGAAGGGTCAACAATAGAGTCTTCACAGCCCAGCCACTGAGGGAGTGAAGACCAAAAACAGAGACATGAGCTCGGGGGATGGCGTGCGAATGAGTGGTGGAGACTTCGTCCAAGATCATCAAGAATTAAGGTAGGTACGTAATTTCCATATCTTCCTGGACATAAAGTCTCTACCACTCATTCACACTAACGGGAGAGTATCGAGCTAATAAACCCCACCGAGACGGGAGGCTGAAGAAGCTGAGAGCTCACATACTTAGAACAGAAGTCCGTTAAGAATTGTCCTGCCAAATGACAGATGTCGTCTGGCATGGACATCTAAAGCATAGTGCTTAACGAAAGTATGCACTGAGCTCCACGTAGCCGCATTGCAAAACTCTGCAATGGGCACATTGCGGATTTCCGCCAGAGATGCTGCGACTGCTCTAGTAGAGTGAACGTACACTCTGCCTTCCAGCTTAAGCTGTGCCATAGAATAGCAGTGGCAGAGGCATGCTACCAGTCACGCTGAAATGCACCTAATAGCGACAGGCTGACCCAGCCGGGTCTCGCTGAAGGAAACAAACAGCTGTCGAGCCTTGCAAATTTCTTTTGTTCTATCCAGATAGAATCGCAGTGCTCTCTTAACATCCAAAGAATGAAGGGTACGTTCCCCCTCATTCTGAAAGTTCGCAAAGTAGGTTGGTAGGACTAAAGGTTGGTTTAGATGAAATTCTGAGACAACCTTAGGAAGAAACTTAGGGCGAGTCCTAAGAACTACTTTATCCTTGTGAAATACAGTGTACGGGGGGTCTGTGACCAGAGCATGTATTTCAGAAACTCTACGGGCCGAAGTGATGGCCACCAGGAAGGCCATTTTCCAAGTGAGGAACTTCAACTCGCAGGTAGCTAGAGGCTCGAAAGGTTTCCTAGTGAGCATGTCTAGCACAAGGTTAATGTCCCAGGCTGCAACTGGACGTCTGACAGGAGGTCTGGTATGCAGAATACCCTTAAGAAACCTCTTAACTACAGGTAACTGAGCCAGAGACAAGGAAGTATCGGCTCATGATAAGCTGAAATGGCACAGAGATGAACTTTGACAGCAGAGTACTGTAGACCTGAATTTGAGAGGTCTAAAAGGTACTCCAGGACTTTATTTGGTGGGCAGGAAAAACAGGTTATTCACCTGTAAAAGTAGTTCTAGGAGTGGTACATGTTGTTCATCCACACTCTTTGGCATGTTCCTTTCCCCTTTAAATCTGGCTGTAAGTCTTCAAGCTGGCTCCTCCCACCCACCTGGGTGGTAAATACCTCGGCTCTGCCCCATGACGCCAGATCTTAGCCCGCTGGAAGCAAGGTGATGCGCCTAAAGCCGGGGAGGTCGGGTGGGTGCGTGTGGATGAACAACATATACCACTCCTAGAACTACTGTTACAGGTGAGTAACCTGTTTTTCTAGAAGCGTGGATATGTTGTTCATCCACACTCTTTGGCAGTTTCCTAGCAGTTCTCCGGGAGAAGGGAGGCAAGGCGCACACCCCCTACTTAGGAAACAGAGAGTGGAGAACCGAGGCCCCAAAACCAGCATCCCAACGTGACTCAAGGTCGATGTGGTAATGGGTAATGAAGGTGTTTGCTGACTTCCAGGTAGCAGCCTGACAGATTTCCTGGATAGGGATGTCCCTGGAAGCAGCCACTGATGCAGCAGGATGGTGGGTAGAATGAGCTCTTATCCCTCTGGGAGGCTCCTTGCCCACCAACTCATAGCACAGACCTATGCATGATGTAATCCATCTTGCAATGGTCCATTTGGCTGCAGGTCTGCCATAAGTGGCTTCAGCGTAGGTGACAAACAGCTGGCGAACATCTCCCCGAATTTCCGCCGTCCTCTCCTTATAGTAGAAGAGAGCACATCCGAGGTCCAGGGTATGGAGCCTGTACTCGGCGTCCGAGGTGTAGTTAGGATAATATACCGGCAGAATCAACACCTGGTTAAGGTGAAACTCTGACAACACCTTCGGAAGGAATTTCGGGTGGGGGCGCAGGACAACTTTGTCCCTGTGAAAGACCAGATAAGGGGAGTCCACCGAAAGCGCCTGGAGCTCCCCCTGTCCTTCTGGCTGACATGATAGCCACCAGGAAGGCAGTCTTCCACGACAAGTGTGAGAGCTCACACTTGTGCATGGGTTCTAATGGCTTGCCCATGAGCTTTGCCAAAACCAGCAAAGATCCCATGGAGGTGGAGGTTCACGCACTGGAGGGGATATGCGATCCAGGCCTTTGAAAAAGCGCCCGACCACTGTCTCCTGTACCAATGTCGACTGACCGCCCGCTGCCGGGTGGAAATGGCTGCCAGGTGCCCTTTATGGTCGATGACTCGCAGACGCCTTTTGAGAGAGACCAGGTAGCTCTAAAATGTTAGCCACAGAGCAGAATAAGGGGTCCAGACTTCACCCTGACACCTAATGTGGAAAACTCTTTCCAGCTGAAGGTATAACATTTCCTGGTCGATTTTCACGAGATGCCTGCACAACTGTGTAGACATCCTCGAAAGCCCAGAGCCTGGAACTCTAGCCGCTCAGGTACCAGGCTGTGAGGTGATTGAAGGTCCGGATGGAATATTTTCTGGTTCAATGATATCAGGTTCGGCATGTACAAAGTCGCCCGGGGCCCTGCAGCTGAGGCTGAGGAGATCTGGATACCAGAACTGGTGGGCCAATGGGGCCACCTAGATCACTTCGCTTTGTCCTCCTTATCTTGAGTAACACCTTGTGGATCAAGGGAAATGGAGGGAAGGCGAGGGAGGCCTGGGGTCCATAGACTCGAGAAGGCATCCCTGCAGCGAGCCCTGCTGAGGGGTGGGCATGGTATAGCTCAGCTTGGTGTTCTTCCTGAGGCAAACAGATCCACCAACAGTTTTGCCCCAACAGGAGAACAGATTGTAGCTACTCTGATAGAGAGACCACTGTGGATGTCTGGCTCATATGGTTGAGAGCATCTGCCAGTTGGTTCGAGACTCCTGCCACATGGATGGCAAGGAGATCCACCTCCAACCAGCTGACGAGGGTCCAGATCTGGAGCGCCTCCTTGCATAGCAGATGGCAGTGCCTGCCACCCTGTTTATTGAGGTAGTACATGGTAGTGGTATTGTCCATCTGGACTTGAACCACTTGACCCCGGAGCTGAGGAGCGAAAGCTCACAGTGCCAGTCTGACTGCTCTGAGCTCCAGCAGGTTGATGTGGCATCAGGACTCCTCGGGGGTCCAGAACCCTTGGGCTCTGTTGTCCCCCATGTGGGCTCCCCAGCCCATGAGAGAGGCATCGGTCATGAGAACGATCGGCCGCTCTGGGGCGGACAAATGGATCCCTTCCTGCAGACGCATCTTGGGACGGTCCACCATTGAGAGCATCCCACATCTCTGGGGTGACAGACCACATGTTTCGCCCAGAGATGGTATAATCTGATTCAGAGTTACCATCCGGAAGGTGCGAGACCTGAGATATTGATTCAGACTGTGGAGATCTAGGATGGGGCGCCAACCCTCTCCGCTGGGCACCAGGAAGTACCCGGACACGAAGCCTGGGTCTGTAGGAGGATCCGCATTGATGCTTGGTCGCCCCTGCGGAGGAGTTGAGCAAATGTCGTCCGGGCGGGGCCACTGAGTCAACTGAGATCCTTTCCTCCCGAGGGGCACTGGCTCTGCAGGGAGGGTACTGCTTGAATTTAGAGGCAGTCCCTGACCGACATTTATGGGACCCACCTGTCCGGGTGATACCGGACCAGGTGGAAAGAAAGTGGCGGAGCTGGTTTCAATGGGAGGACCCAGAAATGAAAATTACGTACTTACCGTAATTTTGATCTTCTTGGCCCAGTCTCCACCACTCATTCACACTATTGGGATCTGCTACCGAGGCACCAGGACCCACCGAGCAAACTTTGCTGGAGGGTCGGCCAGAGATGGAGCCGTGAGGAATGGCACTGCAGCCTCAGCTCCAGTGTAATGACTGTTCTCGCCGACCCTCCAACCGCCTCAGTACCTTTTTACCAAGGAGGTGCAGCGTAACTAACCTAGAAGGGTAGTTTAACTTCCAAAACCGGACATAGATAGTCCGGGTGACCCGTGATAAGAAGGGTCAACAAAGAAGCTTTCACAGCCCAAAGATTTGAGGGAGTGAAGACCAACAACAGAGGTGAGCTCGGGACGGAGGAATGAGTGGGTGGAGACTCGTCCAAGAAGATCAAGCAATTACGGTAGGTACGCACTTTTATATCTTCCTGACATAAGTCTCCACCACTCATTCACACTATTGGGAGAGTACCGAATAATAACTCTAGAGGGCTGCAGGAGAGACCAAGAGTCATGCTTCTAGGACAGAAGTCCATTATGGATGGCCCTGCCAAAGGAAGAATGTCGTCTGGCATGGACATCTAGTGCAATAATGTTTAACAAAAGTATGCACTGAGCCCAGGTGGTCGCATTGCAAATATCTGCAATGGGCACGCTATGCATTCCGCTAGGGATGCTGCTACCCGTCAGTAGAGTGAGCGAAACCCTACTCCTCCAATCTTAATCTCTGCCATGGAATAGTAGGGCTAAGGCATGCTACTAGCCATGCTGAGATACATCTGATAGTGACAGGTTGACCCAGACGGTCTCGCTGAAGGAAACGACAGCTGCTGGGCTTTTGCTGAAATTCTTGGTTCTATCTGATAGAAACGAAAGCCCTCTTAACATCCAAAGAATGAAGGAACGTTCTCTTCATTTTGGAAGTCCAAAGTAAGAGGGAAGGATTCAAAGGTTGGCTTTAGATGAAATTTGACACCAACCTTAGGAAGAAATTAGGATGAGTTCAAGAACTACTTGTCCTTATGGAACACAGTATATGGAGGGTCTGGTGACCAGGCATGTATCTCAGAGACCCTGCGGCTGGGGTAATGGCCACCAGGAAGGCAGTCTTCCAGGTGAGAAATTTTAGCTCACAGGTAGCCAGAGGTTCGAAGGTTTTTTAGTGAGCATGTCTAGCACAAGATTAATGTCCCAAGCTGCAACTGGACGTCTTGTAGGAGGTCTGGTATGCAGAATTTCTTAAGAAATCTCTTAACCACAGGTAACTGAGCCAGTGTTAAGGAAAAAGTGCTCATGATACGCTGAAATGGCACTAAGGTGAATCTTTACTGCTCAGTACTGCAGACCTGAATTTGAGGTCCAAAAGGTACCCAAACCTTTTCTGGTGGGCAGGAAAGAAAAAATTACTCACCTTAGTAATTGCTTTTCTTCTCATGGAGTCTTGCTATATTAGGACCTTTGCAGTATGCCCATGGCTTTTGACTGCCCCGAGATGAAATAGTTAACCCAGAGTAATCTGAGTTCCTGAGGGCGATTATTGAAAGCTCTATCTGCTGTTTGGAACCAAACTGTCAGGTTCTTTACGAGGCTAAGCTAACATAGCAAAGTCTGTGGAAAAGCCTTACACCAGCTTATTGGCTACCTACTAACAGTAGAACCACAAAAACAACAATAATGAAAACAGTATTATGTGACATTGTTAGGGGAACCCCTGACAATCACTTACTAAGGCCCCCTCTGCCCAAAGACTCAAGTCTCAGAGAGGGGCCCAGCTACCAATTAACTAAAAATAGAAACTATCTAGTTCCCAACCCAAGAAAGAAAAAGAGGGGAGAACTGAAGCTAAAAAGGCATGACACAGTGACTGCACTAATTTGTCAATTCCATACCCAAGTAGTAGGGATTCTGAGAGGGGTAGAGGAGGGTTGTCCTAATATAGTTAAGACTCCATGAGAAGAAAAGCACTACTATGGTGAGTAATTTTTTCTTCAAACACCAGAAGTCTTTGCTATATTAGGACCTTGCAGAGTATACAGTAGTACCTCCATGGAGGAGGGTCAGGAACCTACTTAGGAAATAGGCTCTGAAGCACAGCTGTGCCAACGCGAGATCTCTCCTGGACTGGACGTCCAGGGAATAATGCTAGTAAAAGTGTGGACTGACTTCCAGGTAGCAGCTTGACAGATTTCAAACGGGAATATCTCTAGCAGCCGCTAGACATGCAGCTGTACCCCTAGGAATGAGTCCTCAGGCCTGAGGTGCGTCTCACCCAGTTTTTGATAACAGAACTGGATACAAGAGACAATCCACCTAGCAATTGTCCTCCTAGTAGCAAGTCTCCCCTTACCCACATCTCCATAGGTAAGGAAGAGCTGAGGATCTAACCTGTGACCTTGGTACGCTCCAAATAGTAGCTAAGGGCTCTTTTTTCAAACTGTGCAAACCTTCTCACCAGAAGAGGATTGCCCAGAAAAATACTGGAAGAGAGATGGACTATAAGATGAAAATCTGAAGCCACCTTAGGTAAAACTGTTAGTCCTGAGGATCACTTTATCTCTGTGGAAAGAAACTGAACTCCTTCCACTGACAAGGCCTGTAATTCACTTATACGCCTAGCAGAAGTGATAGCCACTAGAAAAATAGTTTTCCAAGTTAGGAACTTAAGATTCGTTGAAACCAGAGGCTCCAGGGGAGGTTGCATTAGCTGGGCAATGCAAACATTCAAGTCCCATGCAGGGTTGGTTCTAAAGGGAGGTTAGTATGGAGTAACCCTTTGAAAAACTTGAAAACACAGGGTGAGAAGGAAACTGGTTTCATGGAAATAAAAACAGAAACAGCTGCCAATCGAACCTTTAAGGTAGCTGGTCTGAGGCCTATGGAATTTAAGTGACCAGATAGTCCAACAAAATAGGCAGGTCAGTGAGATTCTGGGGTGATTTGCCTCAGAACACCAAAATGAGAATCTCTTCCATTTAGAATTATAGTGGTTCTAGTGGAAGGCTTCCTAGAGGCCTTCAAATATCCAAGACACCTTGAGAAAGGTGTAAATGAGCAATTCTAACTCAAGAGCCAGGCCTTGAGGTGGAGGGAGTTGAGATCCGATACCGACACCCTCCTTTCGCACAGGTCAGCAGGTCGTGAGTCCTGGCAAGGTCAGGAGGAGGCAAATGAGAGGACAGAAGATGGTACCAAGGCTGCCTGGCCCAGTCTGGAGCAATCAGAATCACTCTGCAAGGCTGAGTTCTGATTTTTACCAAAACCCTGAAGAGGAGGAACGGGGAAAGCATAGGGAACTTTCCTCCCAATTCAGCTGAAAAGCATCCAGGGGGACTGACCCCAGAACTGGGGCCTGCAGCAAACAGGGAAGTTGGTGGTTGTCTGGGGTCAAGAGATCTATCTGAGGGTGCTCCTAGCTGGCAAAGACCGACCCCAGCACTTGAGGGTTCAGGAACCCATTGGGTGATGGTCCTGAGAAATCCTGCTGAGGGCGCCCTGCTAGGACATTGTCCTTCCCTGGAGGTGAACTGGCTATCAGAGAGGTGTTCAGAGTAGGCCAGAGACCACAACTTCATTGCTTCTGGTGCACAAGGCTGAAGAGCGAGTGTCTCTTGTTTGTTGATGTACCACATTGTTAGGTATTGTCTGTCCTGACTTGAACAACTTTGCTCTGGACAGTTTCCAAAAACCTGGAGAGCTAGGAAGACAGCTCTGAGCTCCAGTAGGTTGATGTGAAGCAGAGATCCCTGAGGGGACCAACCCTGAGTTGAAAGGTCGCCCAGGTGAGCTCCCCAACCCAACAGGGACGGTCCTGGTGAGGTGAGGAGTGAGGAACAGGAAGGAATGGGACCTCAGAGACAGGGTTGCTTGATCCAGCCACCACTGGAGAGCTAGGATCAGAGTCTGGTCACTGGGACCATTTTGGTAAGGGGGTCCTCCTTTGAGACCAATAGGCCTCAAGTGAACCGAATGTCCCTCATCTGAAATCTCGCTTCCTGGCACAACAGCTGCAGAGGCAGCCATGCCCCAGGAGTTGTAGAAAGTGCCTTGCTGGTCGAGAGACCTGCATGGTGAAGAAGACAGGGCAATGAGTTTGTCCACTTTTCGAGGAGGAATGCCCTGGCTAACTTTGTATTCAGCTCTGCACCTATAAAAGTTAGTACCTGAACTGGTTCTGAGAACTGGACTTTTGAATATTCAACAGGAACCCCAGAAAGGTGAGGAGTTCCTGAGTGATTTGTAAGTGGATTTTACCTGCTCTGGTGACTGACCCACAATGAGCCAGTCGTCCAGATAGGGAAACACAGCTACCCTTGTCTTCTTATGGGGCTACTACTACAGCTAGACATTTTGTGAAAACTCTTGGAGCAGAAGTGAGTCCAAGGGCATGCCCTTGACTGGTAGTGGCCAGAGGGCAGTCAACCTGAGGTACTTTCGGTGAGAGGCCCTGATTAGAATATGGAGGTAGGGTCCTTGAGGTCCAGGGAAGCAATCCAGTCCCCTGGCCTCAAGGATGGCAAAATCAATAAGGAAGTTAGTATTTTGAACTTTGCCTACAAGATGCTTGTTCAGAAATCTTAACCAATATGGGTCCCAGTCTCCCTGTCTTTTGGGTCAGGAAGTACTTGAGTAAAGACTCTTTCCTGGTGGCAAGGGGACCCTTCCACTGCCTTGCAGTCCAAAGAGAAGAATCCTCTGCTAGTGCGTGTGTTCCAAAGACTTGAGGGGGAAAGTGCCTGGCTCATCTTGGGAAACTGTTTGAAACTGAGAACCAAGCCTGGTTTTACCACCCAGAACCCATTTGTCCGAGGTTAGGGACAACCAGTTCTGGCAGAAATAAGCCGTCTGCCCCCACCGGGTTACAGGAGAGTCAGCCCCAGTTACCTGTCAGGGGTGCCTGCTAGGCAGGAGCATTAGGTTGGGGAGGGGAGAGGGCCTGCCTGTGCCCGGCCTGCCTCACCTGCTGAAAATCCTCTGCTAAAAGCAGAGGATGCCTGAATTGGTAAAGGCCTTGTTGAAAGGCCTGCCCCTACCCCTGGGGCATGCCTATGTTGGAGTGGCATGCCTCCTTAGCTTGGGCACTTTTGTAAGTAGTTCTGTATTCATTCATCTTTTTCATGTACTTTCTGTTTGTTCTCCAAACAGAGAATTTCTATAACAGGAAAAATCTATAGCCTTGACTGGTTCATCTTTGGGACAGATTAGTGCATCTGAGCCATGCCAACTCACGGAGAGCTACAGAAGTGGCCATGACCCTAGAGGAAGATCATTAACATCAACAGCAGCATGAAATTGAACTTCAGAGGTTCTACGCCATCAGCAGCCACCTGTTCCAACTCACTAGCCAACGGGCCCTCGAGCCTGCTTGGCCAACTGCAATATAGTGTCCCATCTAGATTTCTGATATTCAGCCACATGCCATATAATTAGATTGTCTGAGTCCCAAAGAAGCTGCCACATACTGTTTTTTCGCCATGGCATCAATCTTCCTGGAATCCTTATCAGGAGGATGTAGTCAGGGAATATTAGTCTCTGTCACAGGCTGTGCTTGAACAACACCCACATGACTACACTTGTTCAGTGAGGAAGTCTGTATTAGGGCTTGACAACGATACCTTCTGTCCATTTTTTTATCTACAGGAGGGATGAAAATGATTTTTTAAAATCTTAGAGGTTTGCCTCCTAAATGACTTTATGTAAAGGAATAGACAACCTCTCTAGCCTCTGAATATCCATCATTTCCACATAGTCAGACTCTCTTGCTCATCCATAGCTTTCTATGGGAGCTGAGAGTTTCTGCTACTTTATAAAATCTGAAATGAGAGGGAGATCTCTGACAACAAAGGGGAGAATCAAAGGGTCTGTCTGGAGAAATGTCCTGTTCTATTGGCACTTCCAGACCCTTCCCAATCACAATTACAATCATCAAAACCTTCCTCCCCTCCTGTGGTTCGTGAAAATCCTCAACATCATAATCCTGTTCCACTGACCTGAACGAGACCCCTTTTCCAACCAGAAAGGGTTCAACAAGTCCCTGAGACAAAGACTGGACAACTGTATGGCTTTTAGCTATTTCTACAGCAGAAGGAGAAACAAAACTGGACTCTACACTAGCTGATTTCTTTGTCTTTTTGCTTTGACTGGTTCCTCAGGACCAGCCTTTCTTTGCCCGAGGAAGTCTCGCCTGGTCAGAGGGCATCTCTGGTCCAGTCGTAGCTGGACCGGCTGGCCATCCGGGCAGCGGACTTTCTGGCCTCTTGCCCCTAAGCCTGCCCAATCTCTTCCAGGGTGGCTGCAGGAAATTTTACACACCTGCAGTCTGACAGGAGGTGGTCAGCCCTCAGACATAGACACAGTGGTGTGTGGTCTGCCTTGGCAAAGACTTCCTCACAGACATCACAGTGTTGAAACCCAGTGCTCCCGCTTTTCTTTTGGGTTTCTTATACTGCCAGCCTAACCAAACTTGTCCTTTTTTCTGGCCTTGCCAGGACAAGACACCTTATCGTCCCTAACCGTATCACTGGTATTTGAAAAACAATTTTAATGCCAGGTTTTTTAGGACCGATAAGAATCGGTACCTCTCTAAATGCAAAGAAAATGATTTTAAAGAAACTGATCGGTTCAGAGTGAACCGATAATGAGTTTCGACACAGACTAAAAATTATTTACTTACGGTTACCAGATAGATTTTGAACCGAAACCGCGGTAATTTTAAACACTTTCTCAAATGAACCGATTAAAATACTTAAAACTGCAAAACGAATCGAACTGAAGGAGCTGGTCTCCGAGCGCCTGTTCAGCTGAAGCGAGGAAGAATTTGACAGTTTGGGTTCAAACAACCCAGATAGAGCTTTCAATATTCTGCATTGTGGAACTCCAGATTACCTGAGTTAACTATTTCATCTCTGGGGCAGTCAAAGCCATGGGCATACCGTAAAGGTCCTAATATAAGCAAGACTTGCTGTGTTTGAAAGGATCAAAGAGAACTTTGTACACCAGAGTTTAAAACGCCCACTTGGCCGTCAAGTTTTCCAGTGGCCGCCTTCGGTAGCCAGAAGAATATCGAAACCCTACGAGAGATTGAACTGGCTTATTCACCTCTTCAGAGCCTAAGGTGAAGCTATCTCAGGTTGGGATGGACCACCGGCCCTGAGCTGCAGGCAGTTCATCTGCAGGAAATGGCCTTGAGGAACTGCAACATATTGTTGAGAAGTGGAACCATAGCTGCTTGCGCTGCAAGGCAAATGAGGATCATCTTGTCCCCCTGAGATTCAACTTGAGGAGCACCTCTGACCAGAGGCAGAGAAAGCATGAAAGAAAGCGTTTTTGTCCATTACAGCCTGAACGCATCCTGACAGAAAATGCCAGGCTCTGGATTTCTGGAGCAGAGGAGGCAGTTTGTGTTGAGGGGATGAAAAGGTCCAGGTCTGGAGTTCCCCATCTTTCTAATAGTGACTGAACTAAGGTTGAGTCGAGAGACCACCTGTGAGGATCTGTCTCGTTCTGCTGAGACGGTTCTACTCTTCGCTCTGTACACTGCAGCAGGCAGACCGCTTTGAATTAGAGCCTTGTGCCCAAGTACCATTCTATATTCTCATTGTTTCCTGCATATGGGTAAGAATGAGGCCTCGCTTGTTGATGTAATACATCACTGCTTTGTTGTCCATTTGAAGGAGAGAATGTTCTGTGAGAGAATGTCCTTCAACGCCGGACCGTATAAAGGACGGCTTTCATTTCTAGGACGCTTATGTGAAGCTGTGACTTGGTTGAGTCTGACACCTTGAGTGTGGAGAGCTTGACAGTGAGCCCCACCCCATTAGGGATGCGCTGTGGTAATGGAGATTTGATGGTCCAGAGGAGCAAGGGATACCTTCCAGGAGATTGGTCTTTGAGACCACTCAGGTGAGAGACCCTTTAAAGGCTCTGTCACCTGATGAGATGGGACTGCGGGGTGAGTGGTTGGGACCACTGAGTACTGAGCATCCACCGAGTGGTTCTCATGCGAGGTGCATAGGGGTATTCAGTGAATACTGAGGATGCCATGAGGCCCAGCATCCGTTGCACTGAGAGAGCTGCACTGAGCTGTCATCATGTACGGCCATTTGAAAGGATATTGTTCCTTCTGTCTCTCCGGAAGAAAAGCCTTCATCAGGAGGTGTCCAGAAGAGTCCCTATAAAGAGGAGCCTCTGGGAGGGCTGCAGCTGCGTTTCTTGAGGTTCAGCAGAACTCCCATGGATGTCAGGAGGCGAGAGGTCGCTTACAGGTCTAGGTCCCTTGGTCGAAGGGCTTGCTGTAGCCAATCGTCCAGATAAGGGAACACCCGTATCCCCACCTTCCTGAGGTGCGCCGCAGAACTGTGTACAACACTTTGTAAAACCTTCACGGCCGAGGATAGCCCAAAGGCGGACTCTGAACTGATAATGCTGGCCCAGAGCCACAAACCTTGTGGGAATTTGATGCCTCGGGTGAATAACAGGAATGCTGGAAGTGTTCTGCATGTCCAGGAGGCTAGCCAGTGGTGTTGATGAAGCAAAGGTAACATTTGCTCCTAGAGAATGATTCTGAATTCTCCTGGGAGAAATTTATTTAGCTTGATCTAGAATGGGGCTATACCACCGGACTTCTTTTGGAACCAGAAAGTAATGGGAGAACCTTGTCTGTTGATGCAGTGGCACCACTTCTACTGCCCTGTTCAGAATGCCCTGAATCAAGCGGGCTAGAAGCTCTGATCGATGGGTTGAGCCTGGGCTGCCATTTTGGGAGGACGATCCAGAGGGGTTCTTGAAGATTGAGTGAATACCTCGTGAATTATCCAAGGACCCATTTGTCTGAGGTTATGGACTTCCACTGGTTGTAGAAGTGCATTGGGACTACCTCCCACCGGAGAGGAAAAGTCCACCTCGGCAGCTGAGATGTGACTTAGCTAGCAATTCAGAAGGTAGTGCTAGCGCTTTTGCTCTTTGCGCTTGTAATGTCTTTGAGGTTGGGCAGGTTGGTTTTTGTGGAAACCTCTTCTTCTCTCCTGAAGGACTGACGATCATGAAACTGACGCTTATTAACATGCCCTCGAGGGGCAGGAGGGGTCAGCCAACTTAATGGCTGACCTAGTCTTTGTGTAGTCTTCAGCTTGCTCGGTGACCAAAAGATATGCACCATCAGCAACGCCGCTGGCTTCCGCTGCACGTCATTCATGGCTTGAAGTGCGAGCCAGGAATGACGCTGTGCAAAGCCAGCAGCCGCTGAACGGGAAGCAGTGTCTAAAGCATCATGGCTGCTTTAACCTGCTTGGTTGTTGATTCGATACTTCTGGTAGCTGGTTTGAAGAAGCTCTGCTTTGCATCCGAGTCCGAAGAGCTTCAACCATCTGCTTTAATGTTGTTGGTGATATACTCATACTGGGAGAAATAGCCCGTAACTGGCAACACGCATACTTAGGGGAAGCAGCAAAGACCTCGTACCTAAGGTGTCTATCTACGAGATTTTTGTACATAGGTCGAGCTGGTAGTTTGTGGAAGTAACGACCATCTTTTCTCTTCCAGGACTACAATAGGATCCACAAAGGCCTGAGATGCCAAAATGGGACTATCTGGGCTGATATTCTCATCTCATTGATTTAGCCACCATGGGTGAGAGCAGGATTATTCCATACCATTTGAGACAGCGCCTGAAGGAAGGCTGAACCGGAGGAGTCAACCAGAGGGATCTCCGGGCATGAAGGTATTGAGTCAATTTCCATGATCGGTGTCTGTAGTCTGGACAGAAAGAGTGAACTCACGATTTTTCAGCAGAGACTTAATGACAGGTCCTCACCACAGGCTCTGGTAGCAGCAATAGATCCTGCTTCGTCCACTTCTTACCACCCAACCCAAGGTCTGGGCCAGCTCAATATCTCCTGACAGTCCAGGAGGGACTGAAGGACAGGAAAGGAATGAAATAGGAACAGAGAGAAGGAGGAATAGAGAAAGGAGGAGTCCTGAAAAGCAGAGGGAGCCCCGACAGCCCCCGGCACCGGTGGAGGCGCGACAGCACCCAGAAGGGCGTTGAGGACCACGCTGGCACCAAAACGACGCCAGAGACTACTGCAGGCCGAAAAACGGGCACAGAGAAGCCGCATGGTGCCGAGGACGTGCGCCAAACACCCCTGACTAAAAAACAGGTTTTGAAGGAAGAAGAGCAGGAGAGAAGGGCATCGTGGTCCTCCGCTGGCCGGAGCCATGTGAAGGAGGGAATTAGTTGCTGGAGTCGACGGCATCCGAAGAAGGTGCCGCGCGACTAGGAAAGTCCAACCGCCCTACCTGGTCTCCCAATGAGCCCGAAGTCACGTAATGACCGAGCCAGGTAGCTGAACCCTCCCGAGCCCACTGCCCCATGAGAGGGCTCGATTGATGAAACTGCTCATCTGAAGACCCACCTGCGGTGGGGTATGGCCTCATGTCGAAGCCGCTGGCTACCAGAGGCAGAGGTTTGTATGAGGAGACCGCACCATCTCTCGATAACCGAACGCTCACGCCGAGATGTGCATGTAGAGGGAGACCTCGAAAGGATGCCTTCTTTAGACCCAGGTCAAGAAGAGTTCGAGGCCGAACGGTGCCGAGAATGCAACTGCTTATTTTTATGCTTCCGCTGGGACCGCCCATCCCCCAGGCATTGACTGACTGTTGTCAGACCCCTCCGGAGAAGTGCGTCGACCGACTCCAGCCCTGACTGACTGAACAGCTTACTACGTAAGTCTCCTCCAGTCACCTGACCTGCTCATGGTTGACTCGCCAAAGTAGGCTGAGACTTTTACTATTTTTTAAATACATAAACTAAGCGATACTTTATCTAGATAATACTACAAAATAACAAAATTGGAAAACTATGCTGCTAGTTTGAAATTTGACTCTGGTGAGGCGAACGACGCCGCGCTACTGGAAGGCACTGCCGGGCGTGGAAAAAGGAACTGAGGCGTTGGAGGGCTCCACTGACAGTCATTACTGCGCAGCTGAGTTTCGGGTGACTGCCTCGCGGCTCCATCTCTGGCGCCAACCTCCAGCAAAAAAGTTTGTTCTGATGGTCCTGGTAGCCCAAGAGATCCCAATAGTGTGAATGAGTGGTGAGACTTATGTCCAGGAAGATCTGTGAGGTGTAGGGTGGCCCCCTGACCCATCACTGAGCAGGCTTAGAGGAGGAGGCTCCTGACCGGCACTGACCTCCTTTGCGGGGTTGTTAGACCCTGTCTAGCCTAGGGCCAAGCTTAGTCTTCCGTTGTTGCTGCTGATCCTCCTGGAAGGAGGGCTGCTCAACCGTAGGGAGAGGAGGCTTGAAAGGATTCTTCTTGCGCTTCTGCTGGTTCTGCCTGAGGAACCCTTTGCAGAAGTGGCATCCAATGAGGCATTGACCGTTTATGGTGGAGGTGACCCGCCACTGGACAAGGTAAGAGATCGTGCCAAGAAGGGCATGTCAGCTAACTTGTGCTGAGTATCAGCCGAAAGAGGATAATCAGCCAGGCCCAGTGGCGGGTGGCCACCGCGTTGCTAGTGGCGGGCACAGGAATTCCAATATCCAAGTTATCTGAGCTGCTGTTTTGCAACAGCATGGTTTCTGGTCACTGACCTGCTTAACTGTGTGTGCATGTCCGCTGGGAGATGAGGAGGACTTCATTCAGCTACCCGAAGAGGGCGTGAGAGAAGTGTGCATGATCATCGTCAACTGGGCTGATGAAGGCTCATATGATGAGGCCGCATAAACCTTCCGGCAGAATGGTCCATATTCTTGGACTCCTTGTCCGGACGGGCGGTCAGTATCCGCTGCTACCCTGCATGCCTAAACACAGAGGCAGTCACAAGGCTCTCGGCCGAGGATGCTCTGAGAAACCCGCCAAGGACCCCATCGGTACAGTGTACTTGCGAGCCATGTGGCAGATGGAGCCAGGCAAGAGGCAGGCGCTGCTATAGCTCAAGGGTTGGCCAACAATGGCTTTTGCCATTGAAGGCCTCGTCAGTATCCTCCTTAAGGATATCCTTAAGAGGCTATCTCTTTGATAGGCTCCATGGCATAACAGTTGACTCTGAAATAAGACAGAGGATGCCCTGAAAGAGGAAGGACCTTCCTCCAAGCCTGTCACTGACAACTCATCATCAGGGTGCGAGGCAGACCAGTGGTATCAGAGTCCGGGAAGAGTTGGATATAAGGGTCTCTACCCATGTCCCCTTAATACGCCGAGGGCGATCGGGACTAAGGGTGATGGGACAGACGACGGGCAGGCCAGTATCTGGTCCGGGTCCTCTTTGAGGAGCCTCCTGAGGTTGCTTAGGCGTGGCTTCACCAAATTGGTGGACACCGGAACAGGTCTAACAGGAATGCGTGTCGGTCCCACTGAGGAAGAACCAGAGTCTTCGATCTGAGGGTCGGGCGCCGCCTAAGAGGTTGGGGCAGTAATGGTCGTAGCCGGCTTATGACCGTCAGTAATTAGCAGTTGCCACATAAGGTCCTCATAACGCGGAGCTTCCGTCAAGTCTCTCCTCGTCCGAGGAGGATGAGGATCGCGGCTTACACCTCTTCCGAGAGTGTTTGTGACCTTTTTCGGTTTTTTCAATCAAGGGTCCTGTCCTGATCGAGACCGACGGGTCTGTTGACCGATCGAAAGGCCGGAGTCGGTGAAAACCAGGTTCTGGCTCCGTCCCCGATCGGGATAACCGAGGATGGGTCTCCTTGTCGAGGAAGGAAAAGATCGTGTCCTCCAATGAGTTGTCGACCGGGCCGATGACAACGGCTCGAGATATCTTTGTCGGCTTCCTCGGCCCGGTGCCTTGGCCTGACTTGAAGGTCCTAGAAGCCTCCGGCCGAGGAAGTGATTCGACTGAGGCAGAGACCGAAGATCCTGGGATTGAGACCTCGTCCTAGGAACGCCTTCGAGAAGAAGACTTAGGGCCCTTGTCCCGCTTTTTAGGCGGGTGAGTGCATGCTCGAAAAGCGCCACCCTGGTGGGAGAGACTGGCACAGCTCCCAAAGGATCCTGTGAAGGAAGAGCCAAGGTTAGTATACTCTAAAACCTCAGCTGGCCGGGGCTTGGGCAGCTTCTTCAAATGCCGCCATCTGTCGAGTGCTGTGTGGATCCCGTGAGCCGCAGAAACCGCCCCCCCTTGCCTCCTTCGATTTCACTCTGGTGGATCGCGAGTCTCGCCCCCTAGCTAAGGCGTGCCTATGGGTCGCCCAGAATCATGGGATGGAAGGCCACAGATGGTGCATCAAGAGGCGCCATGCACTACACCCAAACAATAAACACATGAGAGGGGATCGTGCGAGATTTTCGTCCGCAGGGACACCGCGCAACCCAGGGACGACTTGTCTCTGCATGTCCGGTGTACTTGGACGGAATCGTAAACCTCATACGAAGTTTCAAAGAAAGACTGTGAAAACCGCCGATTAGTATCCAGGCCTACGATACTGCAGAGCGCATGAGGGAACCTGAATTTCCAGCGGGAAGGAAGATTCATGCCATGGGCAAGCTGAGGGAATTTACCACCCAGGTGGGTGAGGAGCTAGCTTGAAGACTTCCAGCCAGATTTAAAGGGGAAGTGATATAAAAGTGTGTGGATGAACACATCCACACCTAGAAAAAGGGTTCAAGAGGATTTGCACACCAGAGAAAGAAACGCCCATCTGGTCTGTGTGTTCAAGTTGCTGGTTTACACACAGCCAAGAGAATATCTGAAACCTACGGGAAACATTGAACCTATTCACCTCCATCTCCACAGGAGTCTGGCTGTAGTTGTTTCAGACTGGGATGGGACCACGGCCCTGGGTCAGAAGGTTCATCTGAAGGGCAAGTGCCTCGGAGGCTTAGTACAGACTGTTGAGCAGCGGAAATGAAATTATTACCTACTGTAATTCTTGATCTTCTTGACGAGTCTCTGCCCACTCATTCACACTATTGAGATCTGCGCTCGGAGGCACTAGGACCCATTGGAGCAAACTTTTATAGAGGGTCTCGCACTAGAGATGGCGCCGTGAGCTCTAGTCTGTGGCGGGTAACGATTATCTGGGCGACGACTCCTCCAACCGCCTCAGTACCTTTTTTACCAAGGAGGTGCAGCGTAACTAACCTAGAAGGGTAGCCTATCCTAAAAACCTGGACATAAGATAGTCCGGCTGCATCGTAAGAAGGGTCAACAAAGCTCCTGTTGGCCCAAAGATTTGAGAGTGAAGATCAACAAGAAAGGTGAGCTCGGGATGGAGGGAGGTAGGAATGAGTGAGGGAGACTGGCCCAAGAAGATCAAGAATTACGGTAGGCACATAATTTTATATCTCCTGGACATAAGTCTCCACCACTCATTCACACTATTGGGAGAGTACTGAGCTAATAATCCCCGAGAGGGGCAGGAGGAACCAAGAGCTCACGTTTTTAGGACAGAAGTCCATTGAGGATGGCTCTGCCAAAGGAAGAATGTCGTCTGGCATGGACATCTAGTGCATAATGTTTAACGACAGTATGCACTGAGCTCCAGGTGACTGCGCTTGCAGATGTCTGCATGTGCCGCTATGGATTTCCGCTAGGGATGCTAAGTGATCAGCCTGGTAGAGTGAGCGTAAACTCTACTCCAACTTAACCTAGCTATGGAATAGAAGTGACGAAGGCATGCCACTAGCCATGATGAGATACATCTGATAGCGACAGGTTGACCTAGCCGGTCTCACTGAAGAAACGAATAGTTGCTGAGCTTTATGAAAATCCTTGGTTCTATCTAGATAGAAATGCAAGGCCCTCTTAACATCCAAAGAATGAAGAGAACGTTCTCCTTCATTTTGGAAGTCCGTAAAATAAGAGGGAAGGACCAAACGTTGGTTTAGATGAAATTCTGACACAACCTTAGGAAGAAATTTATATGAGTCACAAGAACTACTTTGTCCTTATGGAACACAGGTATACGGAGGGTCTGTGACCAGGGCATGTATCTCAAGAGATCCTGCGGGCTGAGGTAATGGCCACTAGGAAGGCAGTCTTCCAAGTGAGAAATTTTAGCTCTCAGGTAGCCAGAGGTTCGAAAGGTTTCCGAGTGAGCATGTCTAGCACAAGATTAATTTCCCAGGCTGCGACTGGACGTCTTGTAGGAGGTCTGGTATGCAGAATCCCCTTAAGAAACCTCTTAACCATAGGTAACTGAGCTAGAGTTAAGTGAAATAACGGGCTCATATGCTGAAATGGCACTACAGATGAACTTTGACTGTAGAGTACTGCAGACCAATTCGAGAGGTCCAAAGGTACTCCAAAACCTTATCTGGTGGACAGGAAAGGGATTCAAAGAGGACTTTAGACACCAGAGCTTAAAAACGCCCACTTGGCTGTGTAAGTTTTCCGAGTGGCTGGCTTCCGCAGCCAGAAGAATATCTGAAACCTTCGGAGACGTTGAACCGGTTTACTTCACCCTTCAGGAGCCAAGCGTGAAGGTGAAGTGATTCAGTTGGGATGGACCACCAGTCCCTGAGTCAAAAGGTTCATCTGCAGGGGAAGTGGTCTCGGAGGAACTGCCAACATATTGTTGAGCAGTGGAAACCACAGCTGTTGAGGCCAAAAGGGGAGCAATGAGAATCATTTGTCTCCTGATTCGAATCCGAGGATACCTCTGAAATTAGAGGAAGAGGCGCAGACAGAAAGCGCTTTTGTCCACCGCAGCCTGAATGCATCCTGACAGAAAATGCCAGGCCCTGGATTTCTGGAGCAGAAGAGAGGTAGTTTTATGCTGAGTGGGGATGCAAAAGGTCCAGGTCTGGAGCTCCCTACTCTTCGAATAGTGACTGAACTATGGTTGAGCTTAGAGACCACCATGAGGGTCTGTCTCTGTTCTGTTGAGACGTTCTGCCAGTTCTGCTCTGAACACCTGGCAGGTACACCACTTGAATTAGAGCCTCTTGCTCCAAGCACCATTCCCATACCCTCATTGCTTCTCTGCATAA
The DNA here is from genome assembly GCA_016271365.2 of Neoceratodus forsteri. Lineage (NCBI taxonomy): Eukaryota > Metazoa > Chordata > Ceratodontiformes > Ceratodontidae > Neoceratodus > Neoceratodus forsteri. The sequence continues at coordinate 53,951,137 of CM028133.1, read as the reverse complement.
GGGGTAAGAGTGAGCCCCGCCCCTGCTTGTTGATTTAATACATCACTGCTTTGTTGTCCGCTTGAAGGAGAATGTTCTCAGACACAGAATGTCCTTCAAAGCTCAGACCGCATAAAGGACTGCTCTCATTTCTGGGACGCTATGTGGAGCTGGGACTCGACTTCAGTCCACGTACTTGAGTGTGGAGAGTCTGACAGTGAGCTCCCACCCCATTAGGGATGCGCCTGCGGTGTGGAGATCTGATGGTCCAGAGGAGCAAAGGGATACCTCCAGGAGATTTCTCTGAGACCACCAGGTGAGTGACCTCCTTAAAGGTTCTGTCACCTTGATGAGATAGGACTGCGGTGAGTGGTTGGGACCACTGAGTACTGAGCTCCACTGGGTGGTTCTCATGTGCAGACGGCATAGGGGTACAGTGAACACTGAGGATGCCATGAGGCTCAGCATCTGTTGCATCGAGAGAGCTGTGACTGAGCTGTTTTCCTCGATGTGATGGGCCATCTGAAGGATATCGCCTCCTGTCTTCTGGAAGAAAAGCATCTGCACAGGAGGTGTCCAGAACAGTCCCTATAAAAAGAAGCCTCTGAGGCTGCAGCTACATTTCTTGAGGTTGAGCAGCACCCATAGACGTAAGTGAAAGCTGCGAGGTCGCCTCCACGGTGTCCAGAGTCCCTTGCCTCAAAGGACTTGCTTAGAAGCCAATCGTTCCAGATAAGGAAACACCTGAATTCACCTTTCTGAGGTGCGCTGAGAGAACTGTACAACATTTTGTAAAAACTGTGGCGCCGAGGATAGCCTCAAAGGGCAGGACTCTGAACTGATAGTGTTATCTCAGAGCCACAAATCTCGGTGAATTTGTGATGCCTTGGGTGAATAGGGAATGTGCTGGTAAGCTGGCCTGTATATCTAGGAGGCTAACCAGTCGTAGCAGGAGCAGAGGTAACAGGGTTCCTAGAGAATATTTTGAATTTCTCCTTGGGGAGAAATTTGTTTAGCTTTTCTTGAGATCTAGAATGGGGCGATCTCACGACTTCTTTGGAACCAGAAAGTAATGGAGAGAACCCTGTTTCGTTGGCAGTGGCACCACTTCTACTGCCCTGTTGTTCAGAGAAGGCCCTGAATCTCGGGCGGTGAGAAGGTCTGACTGAAGGCTGACAGCCTGGGCTGTCGCTTGGGGACGCATCCGAGGGGTCTCCACAAGATTGAGTGAATACTTTCTGCGATTATCCGAAGGACCCATTTGTCTGAGGTTGGTGGACTTCACCTGTTGTAGAAGTGCATCAGACACTCCCACTGGAGAGGAAAAGTCCACCGGCAGCAGCTGAGATGGAATCTTGGGCCGCAATTCATAAGGTAGCGCCATTCCATGCTCTTGGCGCTTTCTGTTGCGCTCTTTCTTGAGGTTGGGCAGGTTGGTTCTTATGGAAACTTCTGCCTCGAAGGACTGGCGATTATGAAACTGTCATTTACTGGTATGCCTCGGAGGGGGCATTAGCCAACTTAATGACTGACCTAGTCTTTGTGTAGCTTTGTAGAGTTTGCTCTACCCGAGGACCAAAAGATATGCACCGCCAGCAGGTAATGTTATCACCTGTTACAGGCGCCATTCGTGAAATGTAGCGCAGCCAGAATGACGCTGGTGCAAATACCAGCAGCCGCTGAACGGGAAGCAGTGTCAAAAGTATCCATGGCTGCTTTAACCTGTTGGTTATTAGATTCAATACTCTGGTAATGGTCTGAAGAAGCTCTGGCTTTGAACCGACTCTGGTAGGGCTTCAACCATCTGTTTAATAGAATGCCACAGATACCCATACTTGAGAAAATAGCCTTGGTAACTGGCACACGCATACTTAGAGTAGAAGCAGCAAAGACTTCTTACCTAAGGTGTCTACCTTACGTAGATTCTTTTGTTAACAGGTCGAGCTGTAGTAGCTTGAGGAAGAACGACCTTATCATTCTCTGCCAGGACTACAATAGGGATCCGCAAAGGCTTGAGATGCCAAATGGGACGATCCTTGGGGCTGAATATTTCTATCAATGGATTTAGCCACTGAAGGGGTAAGAGCAGGATTATTCCATACCATTTGAGACAGCGCTCAATGAAGGCTGAATCGGAGGAGTCAAACTGTAGGGATCTCCGAGGCATGAAGATATTGGAGTCTCAACAATTTCCCAGGATCATGTCGTAGTCTGGAGAGCAAGTGGAACTTAGATTTTCAACATAGACTTAAAGGATAGGTCCCACACATGGCTCCTGTAGCAGTAATAGATCCTGCTTCGTTCACTTCATCACCCAACCAAGGTCTGGGTCAGGCTCAACGTATCTCCTGACAGTCCAGGAGGGACTGTATGGACAGGAAAGGAAATGAAATTCAGAAGAGGAGGAAGAAGGAAACAAGTGAAAAGAGGAGTCCCCGATAGCTGCCGGGCTAAGGAGGCGTGACGGCACCAAGAACGACACGACGCCACACGGCTACCGAGGACAGCACCGGTGGTTTGACGGCACCGAAAGCAGCATCGACGCGAGAGGACGGCGCCGAGGCCACACGACACTGAGGGTGCCGAAAACACTCCCAGACTCTGAAAAAACAGGTTTTGAAGGAAGAAGAGCAGAGATAAGGCATCAGGTGGCTCTCGCGCCGCAGCCATGTGAGGGGAGGAAACACCTGTTGCTGGAGTTGACGGCACTAAAGAAGGTGCCACGACCAGGAAGGTCCAACTGCTTACCTGGTCACCCAGAGAGTCCGAAGCCCACGAGTGACCGAAAGCCAGGTAGCCGAACCGACTCCGAGCCTATTGCTCCATAAGAGCAGTCCACTAATGAAACTGCTCATCTGAAGACCTACCTGCGGGCGGGTAGGGTTCGGCGTCGGAAGCCATCGGCTACCAGGAGCAGAGGTTGGCGACTGAAGGAGGAGACTGCACCAGCCCCGAGCAACCGAGCGCCGCCTACACGCATTCATATTGGGAGGGGACCTCGAGTGATGCCTTCTTTAGACCTGTGGGTCAAGAACAGCTCGAGGTCAATGGTGCCGAGAGGGACCGCTATTTTATGTTCGGGGACCGCTCATCCCCCGGCATTGGACTGACCGTTGTCAGACCCTTCCTCCGGAGAAGGCGGCAGACCGGACCAACCTCATTGACTGAACAGTTTCACACGAAGCTCTCACCGCCACCCGACCTAAGCCATGGTCAACTCACAAGGTAGCTGAGACTTTATTGTATTATTTTAAAACAAGAATAAATTTAAGCGATACTGATCGAGATAATACTACAAAATAATAAAACGGAAATCTATGCTGCTAGTTTGACTCCCGACAGGCGAAAGTACGCCGCACTGAAGTGCACTCGGACGCAAGTGGAAAAAGGAACTGAGGCGGTTGGAGGGTCGACACTGAGATAGTCGTTGCATCGCATGAGCTAGGGCTCACAGGTTGCTCCTCGCTGCGCCATCTCTGGCACTCGACTCTTCAGCAAAAGTTTGCTCTCGATAGGTCCTAGTGCCTCCGGCACAGATCCCAATAGTGTGAATGAGTGGTGGAGACTTATGTCCAGGAAGATCCATATCTATCAAGGCCAGAAGGGAGCAATGAGAATCATTTTGTGTCCCTGAGACTCGAATTTGAGAAGTACCCTCTGAATTAGCGGAGGAGGAGGAAAGGTGTATAGAAAGCGTTTTGTCCACTGTAGCCTGAACGCATCCTGACAGAAAATGCCAGGTCCTGGATTTCTGGAGCAGAAGAGATGTAGTTTTGCGTTGAGAGGGGATGCAAAAAAGGTCCAGGTCTGGAGGTCCCCACTCTTTGAAGAGTGACTGAGCGACGGTTGAGTTGAGAGACCACTCGTGAGGATCTGTCTCCGTTCTGCTGAGATGGTCTGCCAGTTCGTTCTGCACGCCTGGTAGATAAACCGCATGGATTACAGCCTTATGATCCAGGCACCATTCTCACACTCTCATAGCTTCCCTGCATAATGGGTAAGAGTGTGCACCGCCCTGCTTGCTGATGTAATACATCACTGCTTTGTTGTCCGTTTGAAGGAGAATGTTCTTGTGACAGAGTATATCCTTCAAGGCCCGGACTGCATAGAGGATGGCTCTCATTTCCAGGACATTTATGTGAAGCCAGGACTTGTCCTGAGTCCACATACCTTGGGTGTGGAGATCCTGGCAGTGAGCTCCCCATCTCATCAGGGACGTGTCGGTGGTAATGGAGATCTGTTGATCGAGAGGAGCAAAGGGATACCCTTCCAGAAGGTTGTCCTCCTATGACCACCAGGTGAGTGACCTCTTTAGAGGTTCATTCACCTTGATGGGAAGGGACTGAGGGTGAGTGGTTGGGGACCACTGAGTACTGAGAATCCAGTGAGAGGTTCTCATGTGGAGACGTGCTAGGGGTACAGTGAACACTGAGGATGCCATGAGACCCAGCATCTGTTGCATCGAGATAGCTCGAACCGAGCTGTTTTCTCTGATGTATTGGGCCATCGGTAGGATAGCGCTCCTTCTGTCCTCTGGGAGTAAGACTTTCGCACAGGAGGTATCCAGAAGAGTTCCTATGAAAAGGAGCTTCTGGGAGGGCTGCAACTGCGATTTATTGCGATTTAGCAGGACTCCCATGGATGTGAGGAAGTCTGAAGCCTTGGCTACGGCGCCCAGAGTTCCCCACCTGGAGGGACTTGCTAGAAGCCAGTCGTCCAGATATGGAAACACTTGAATTCCAGTTTTCCTGAGATGCACTGCGAGAATTGCACAACACTTTGTAAAAACCCGTGGCGCCAAGCATAGCCCAAAGGGCAGGACTCTGAACTGATAATGTTGACCTAACGCCACAAACCTCAGGTATTTGTGGTGCTTTGGGTGTATAAGAATGCGTTGGTAGGCATTCTGCATGTCCAGGGAGGCTAGCCAATTGTGCTGATGGATCAAAGGTAGAAGGGTACCTAGAGATATCATCTTGGACTTTTCTTTGTGAAGGAATTTAACTTTCTGAGATCCAGAATGGGGCGCATGCCTCCAGTTTTCTTCGGAACTAGAAAGCAATGGGAGTAGAAACCTGTGTTTCGTTGGTCCAGCGGAACTACTTCTACTGCCCTGTTGTTCAGAAGGCCTTGTAACTCGGACGCAAGAAGGTCTGACTGTACTGTCGACAGCCTGGGTTGTCGCTTTGGGGATGATCCGGGGGTTCTGAAAGATTGAGCGAATACCTCCGTAGTTTATCCAGAGGACCCATTTGTCTGATGTTACAGACTTCACACGGTCTAGAACCGAGTCGGATGTCTTCCACCGCTGAGGATGAGTCCCCTCGGGCAGTTGAGGTGGGACCTGGGCCAAGAACTCAGAAGGTGGCATGGGCGCTTTGGGGCCTTGTGCCTTCTGTGTTTTGTTTTGGCGCTGGGTGTGGCTTTGTTAGAAGCCCTCCCGCTTTGCCCCGAAAGGACGGACGGTTGTGAAATTGATGCCTATTGGCACCCCCCCGCCCCGAGAAGAAAAAATTACTCACCTTAGTAATTGTGTTTCTTCTAATGGAGTCTAGCTGTATTCTGACAATATGCAGTTAGCCCCAGCACTTGAACTGCTCCGGAGAGGAAAGAGTTAACTCTATGCTAGAGCATAGAACATTGAGCTCAAGCTCGGTTCAAACCTCTGTCTGCTGCACTTCCAAGCGTAACCGTCAGATTCTTACGAGCTAATACTAATTACACCTGCTAGGTGGAAATTGTAAAAAACTACTAGCCAAAAGGCAACTAAATGTTTTGGGTCCCCAAAAGACTCAAGTCGAGAAGTCCAAAACAAAAACGCAGGTAGTGAACAATATAAATATAAACAAGAATGAAAACAAAATGCACTGCCCCCCTCCCCAAAACAGGGGAAAGTGCCAGTGCACCTCTGGGGTGCAACACTGTACCTGCCAGCCCACTTCCCAAAAACCAGGTTCTGAGAGGGGAGGCAGGGAGGGAGGTCAGAATACAGCAAGACTCCATTAGAAGAACACAATTACTAAGGTGAGTAATTTTTTCTTCAAACAACATGAGGTCTTGCTGTATCCAGTCAATATGCAGACTACCAAGCAGTACCTCTATGGAGGAGGGACAGAACCTATTTTGGGAATAGGCTCTGCAGCACTGCTGTACCAAACCTAGCATCACTCCTAGCCTGGACATCCAGAGAGTAATGCTTGGTGAATGTATGGACTGTTTTCCAGGTGGCTGCTTTGCATATCTCTAATAAGGGTATATCTCTGGCAGCAGCAAGAGAAGCAGCTGTACCGCTAGTCGAATGAGCCCTAAGGCCTGGGGGGGGGGGTACTTTGACTATGTTTTCATAGCAGAATTGTATACAAGAGACAATCCACCTGGCAATAGTTCTCTTAGTAGCGGGTTTGCCCTTCCCCACTTCACCATAAGTGAGGAACAACTGAAGGGAGTCAAACCTAAGTGCCTTAGTACGCTCAATGTAGTAGCTAAGAGCCCTTTTAACATCCAAACTGTGTAATCTTCTCTCTCCTGAAGAAAAATGATCAGTGAAGAACACAGGAAGAGGCATGGATTGGTTCAGATGGAAGTCTGAAACCACTTTAGGTAAGAACCTCCTGTTGGTTCTAAGGACCACCTTATCTCTATGGAATGAGATATAATCAGGTTCCACTGACAGAGCTTGTAATTCACTGATATGTCTGGCAAAGGTAATAGCTATCAGGAACACAGTTTTCTAAGTCAAGTACTTAAGTTCTGCTGAGGCCAAAGGCTCAAAAGGGGGTTCCATAAGTTGAGCAATGCAAACATTAAGATCCCAAGCAGGAGTAGGATCCCTAAAGGGAGGACTGGTATGAAGCAATCCTTTGAAGAATTTACAGAAAACAGGATGAGATGCCAGTGAGAAGGGCTTTCCCACTGACAGAAAAGCAGAAACAGCTGACAAGTGCACCTCGAGGGTAGCTGGTCTGAGGCCTAAGCCATTAAGATGAACCATATAATCCAGAACTGTAGCCAAGTCAGCAGAATCTGGGGATATGTGCTTATTGGAACACCAAATGCTGAATCTTTTCCATTTGGAGTTTTAAGTTTTTCTGGTGGCAGGTTTTCGAGAGGCCTTGAGAATGTCCAGAACCCCTTGAGACAAATTCAGACTTGCATATTCTAGCTCTTCAAGAGCCATGCCTTGAGGTTGAGAGACCGCAGGTTGGGGTACCAAATTCGGCCCCGAGAGGAGGTTAACAGATTGTGATTCTTGGGAAGAGCTAAGGGAAGATGGACTGCCAGGGACAGTAACAGAGGATACCAAAGCTGTCTGGCTCAGTCTGGAGCAATCAGGATCACTTTGCAAGATTGTGACCTTATCTTGACCAGAACTTTGAATAATAGAGGAAAGGTGGGAAAGGCACACAGAAATTTCCCCTGCCAATCCAGAAGTAGAGCATCCAAGGGAACTGAGCCCAATACTGGGGGTCTGCAACTAAAAAGAGGAAGTTGGTGATTGTCTGGAGCTGCAAAGAGGTATATCTCTGGACAGCCCCACCTTGAAAATATCACTTTCAACACTAAGGGGTCCAAGGACCATTCGTGATGGCCCTGAGAAACCCTGCTCAAAGCATCTGCTAGCACATTGTCCTTCCCTGGAAGGTGGACTGCTACCAGAGATGTCTATAGAGAATAAGCCAAGAACCATAATTTCATGGCTTCCGTGCACAAGGCCATGGACAGAGTGCCTCCCTGCTTGTGGATGTACCACATGGTGGTGGTGTTGTCCATCCTGACCTGAACCACCTTGTTCTGTACCAACTCTGAGAAGGCTTGCAGAGCCAGGTATACAGCCCTGAGCTCTAGAAGATTGATATGAAGTAGAGACTCCTGAGGGGACCACACTCCTTGTGCTGTGAGTGCACCCAAGTGAGCTCCCCATCCCAGGAGAGAGGCATCTGTGGTGAGAACCACAGAATGAGACTGGGTGATGAATGGGACTCCTTGTCTGAGGTTGTTCTGATCCAACCACCACTAGAGAGCCTGGATCAGAGTCCGAGTCACTGGAATTAGTTTGGTTAGAGGGTCCTTTTTCTGGGGACCAAAAAGCCCTCAAGTGAAACTGAATGTCCCTCATATGAAATCTGGCACCATGTACCACTGCAGTGGAGGCTGCCATGTGGCCCAGGAGTTGAAGAAAATGCCTTGCTGGTCGAGAGACCGGAAGGCGAAAGGAAGAAGCCAGGTCTGTGAGGGCCTTTACCCTTGCCAGAGGAAGGAAGGCTCTGGCTTGGACAGTGTCCAACTCTACCCCATGAAGGTCAGGAGCAGCACTGGTTCGAGAACTGACTTTGGAAGATTGTGGAGGAATCCGAGAGAAGTGAGCAATTGCTGAATCACTTGCAGGTCGGACTTGACTCGGTCTGGAGACTGCCCCACAATGAGCCAGTGATCCAGGTATGGAAATATGGAGATGTTTTGTCTCCTTAGGTAGGCCACTACTACTGCTAGGCATTTTGTGAATACCCTTGGTGCTGATGTTAGCCCGAAGGGCATTGCTCTGAACTGATAATGGCCTGAAGGCAATTTGAACCTGAGGTACTTTCAGTGGGAGCACCTGATGGGAATGTGAAAGTAGGCATCCTTGAGGTCCAGGGAAGCTAGCCAATCCCCTGGCCTCAGAGAGGGAAGAATTACTCCCAGAGTCACCATTTTGAATTCTGGCTTTACTAGGTGCTTGTTTAAGTATCTTAGATCTAGGATGGGATGCCACTCCCCTGACATTTTTGGGGGTAAGGAAGTATCTGGAGTACAGACCTTGGCCCCTGTGAGATGTAGGAACTCTCTCTATGGCTCGGAGAGCCAGCAGAGAGGAAACCGCTGCCTCTACGGCAGTGGTTTCGGAGATGTTTGCAGGTGGAAAAGACCTGACCCTCAGCTTTGGAAATTTTTTGAAGCTGAGGGTCAGTCCCAGGCTTACTACCTCCAGGACCCACTTGTCTGAGTTAACAGACTTCCAGGCCTGGAAGTAGTAAGCCAGCCTGCCTTCTACAGAAAAGGGGGAGTCGACCTGGGCTGACACATCAGGGTGTCTGCTTGGCAGAAGCTTTAGATTGAGAGGAGGATGCAGCCCTGCTCATCCCCCTTCTGCCTCTCCCTCTGAAGAAGCCCCTCTGAGGAAAAGGAGAGGAGGCCTGTGTCAGGTAGAAAGGCCTGTGAAAAGGCTTGCCCCTGCCCCTAGATTGCTGCTTTTAAGGAGTTGCCTGCCTTTCCTTGGCCTGTGCATTCCTATAGGTGATCCTGTATTCGTCCATTTTCTTCACATAATTCTCTGTCTGCTCCCCAAACAGAGAATTATCCACCACAGGGAAATCCATGGCCTTAGACTGGGTGTCCTGTGAAAGGCTAGTACATCTGAGCCTAGCCAGTCTCCGAAGAGCCACAGATGTAGCCATGACTCGTGATGATATCTCTCAACCTCTTGCCTCATAAATCAGGGACAAGGCTTAAAAAAAGCAGGGACAAACACCCCAAATCAGGGACACATCTTAAAAATTTGTAATATTCACTCAGAAAGTTGATAGAATAAGGGGATTAGTGTAAGATGCATTTTCTGATGAAGAATAAGTATGTAACTTTAATGTTTGACATTATTTTGTGCTTGCAATTCCCACTGTTTAGTCACAAAAACACAAATATTTCGAGGGACAGAGGAAAATTCTGAGCCAAAATCAGGGAAGTCCCTGAAAAATCAGGGACAGTTGAGAGGTATGCTCGTAATGACACATCACTGGAGTCCACAGCAGCATGAAATTGGATCTTTGATGCCTCTATCCCATCAGCAGCCACCTCCTCCAGCTCCTTGGCTAGTTGGGGGGAAGCCTGTTTAGCCAGTTCCAGAACAGTATCCCATCTGGACGTCTGGTATCTGGCTGTATAGGCCATGTAATTAGCTTGCCTGAGTCCCAAAGAGGATGCCAAATACTGTTTTTAGCCATGGCATCTATCTTCCTGGAATCCTTATCTGGGGTGAAGCCAAGGGTATGCTAGCCTTGTCACAGGCTGCAGCCTGCACAACCCCAACATGGCTGCATTGCTGGTACAAGAAATCCGTACCTGAGCCTGACAGCATAAACCTCGTCCATTTGTTTGTCCACAGGAGGTAGAGAATTTGGTGTTTTAAGTAGTCTGTGTGTCTGTTTCCCAAAAGATTTATGAAGGGGAACAGACAGTCTCTTGGACTCTGGGATGTCCATCATCTCCACAGTCAGGCTCCTCTTACTCCTCAACAGCTTCAACCAAAGGGAGCTGGAGGGTTTCTGCCACTTTCTTGTAAAACATAAAGTGGGAAGGGGACTCAGAAAGCCTAGGAGGGGAAACACCAGAAGGTCGGTCTGGGGAGATGTCCGGTTCTATGGGCTCATCCAGACCTTCCATACCACCATCATCATACTCTTCATCCCCCCCTCCAAAATCCGGTTCATAATACTTTTCAGGGGAATAATCTGGAACCAGAGGAACTGACCGCCTACCTGATGGTGCTGGATCAGTTGGAACCGGACGGAGCGATTCCACAATACTAATCGCCCTGGCAATTTCTTTGTCGGTTGGATGATGTGGTTCTGGATCTGAACTTGTCAATTTGTCTTTTCTTTTTCCCGGAACCAATCCCTCGGGATCGGCTCTCCATTTGCCTGAAGAATTCTCGCCCTGGCCAGAAGGCACTCCTTCAGGTTAGGTCGGAACTGAAACGGGCTGGCTATCTGGGTCAGCGGACTTCTCGGCCTCCTTTTCCCTAAGCCTGCCCAATCTTTTATCTAGGGTGGCCTTAGGAAATTTTTTTTTTTTTTTTTTTTAGATTTGGCAGTCTGAATCGAGGTGGTCAAACCCAGACAGTAAACACAGGTGGTGTGGGGATCAGCCTTAGCAAAGGCCTCCCCACACACACTGCAGTGTTGAAACCCAGTGGGCCCGGTTTTTCTTTTGGGTTTCTCAGACGTAGCCATCCTAAATAAAACTCACCCTTTACTCGGCTTCAGCCAGGCAAGACTCTCTTATCGGTTCCTAACCGTGTTACGGGTATTTGAAAAAAACTGTAAAAAACATTTTTTTTTTTTTTTTAGAACCGATAAGGACCGGTCTCACACTAACCCACAATTCAAAATAAAGAAACCAGATGATCTGTTCAGCTGAACCGATAAAGAAACTTTTTTTTTTTTTACAATTTCCACAGAAAATACACAACTTTAAATAACCAGTCCACTACCTACACACTTACTGTACTGCAGACAGGGATCTGAGCCAAATAAATAAACAGAAAAACCGGTATAAAACCGACATTTTACTTAGACCGAACCGAAAGTGTAGGAGAGATCTCCGGAGCGACTGTTCAGTTAGGTGTATTAAAGAATCTGACAGTTACAATTGGAAATGCAGCAGACAGAGGTTTGAACCAAGCTTGTTCTATGCTCTGGCACAGAGTTTACTCTTTCCTCTCCGGAGCAGTTCAAGTGCTGGGGCTAACTGCATATTGTCAGAATACAGCAAGACTTCATGTTGTTTGAAGGGACAGGTGCGGGTCAAGCTGTTTTAATGGCTGACCTAGTCTTCTGTGTGGCCTCCAGAGCTTGTTCCACCTGGGGTCCGAACAGATACATACTGTCGAAGGGTAAGGCCATGACCTGCTGATGGGCATCATTTGTGAAGCCCGAAGTACGTAGCCAAGAATGGCGACGGGTACAAATGCCCGCTGCCACCGCTCGAGAAGCAGTATCGAAAGCGTCCATTGCAGCTTTAACCTGTTGGTTATTGGACTCGATGCCCCTGGTTATGGTATGAAGTAGCTCTGTGCTAGTTTCTGACTCAGGCAGAGCTTCTACCACTTGCTTGAGCGAATGCCAAAGGACATGCTCATATTGAGAAAAATAGCCCTGGTAGCTGGCAATACGCATACCCAGGGTGGAGGCAGCAAAGACTCTCTTACCTAAGGTGTCTATCTTATGAGATTTTTTATTCATGGGCCGGGCTGTAGATGCCTGAGGGAGGATGGCATTGTCATTCTCTGCTAAGACTACAATGGGATCAGCAAAAGCCTTTGAGGCCAATATGGGTGATATCCTTGGGAGCAGCATACTTCCTATCATGGACTTAGCCACGGAAGGGATTAGAGCAGGATTGTTCCATACCATCTGAGAAAGGGTCTCAAAAGATGGCTGTACCGGAGGAGTTAAATCCATAGGGATCTCCGGGACATGTAGGTATTGGAGTCTTAAAAGCTTCCCAGGATTGATTTCTGTAGTCTGGAGAGAAAGGGTACAATTTAAATTCCCTAGCAGAGACTTAAAGGAGAGGTCTTCGACCACAGGCTCTGCAGCAGGGTTAATCCCTGCTCCATCAACATCATCACCCAGACGAAGATCTGGGTCAGGCTCAAAATCGTCTCCTGACAGTCTAGGGGGGACTGAATGGACAGGAAAGGAGTGAAAATCAGAATGGAAATTAGAAGAGGAAAGAATCTGAGTAGAAAAACCCTGGAGGCTGGACGGCACCGCACAAAGCATCAGCGCTGAAGAACACAGCACCGAACCCAAGGAAGTTATTGCCATCTGAAACAGCCCAGCGCACGGTGCCGACAAAGGCTATGGCACCGACAGAGCCCCTGGTGCTGTGGACGGTGCCGACAGAGCCCTTGGCACCACGGACGGCCCCGAGAGTGTCCCAAGGTTCTGAAAACTGCGACTTGAAGGAAAATTAACAGGAGATGTGAGGCATCGGTGTGGACCCCTGTGCCGCAGCCATGTGAGGTGGGAAAACACCTGAGCACGGAGTCGACGGCACCGAAGAAGGCATTGCGCGACTATGAAGGTCCAACCGCCCTACCCGGTCCCTTGAGCAGCCTGAAGGCCCCGGAGTGACCGGGCCAGGCAGCTGGACCAACCTCCGAGCCCACTACTCCATAACAGCAGCCCACTGGTGAAATAGCTCATCAGAAGCCAGCCCAATGGGCGGGGACGGGCTCCAATGTCGAAGAGACCAGGCACCGGAGCCAGAAACCGGCGACTCCGAGAGAGGAGGAGACTGGTGCCCAGCCCCAATGACCAACCGTCGACGCGCAGACATACCAGAGGGCGACCTTGAGTGATGCCTTCTCTTTCTCGACTTGTGCGCCGAAGAAGGACTCGAGGCCGAACGGTGCCGTGAATGGGACCATTTCATTTTATGCTTTCGGGGGGACCGCCCATCTCCCGGAGCACTGGACCGTCCGTTGTCAGACCCACCACCCGGAGAGGGCAGCAGACTGGACCCAGCCCGGCTGACTGAACAGCTTTCATACGGAGTCTCCCTACCGTCACCTGACCCGCTCATGGTCGACCCCGTCAATGGAGGGCTGAAGACTTCTTTTATTAATTAATAAACTTAAATGTACTCAGTACTTTCGAAGATAAACTACAAAACAATAAACTGAAAACTATGCTGCTAGTTTGAAGTTTGACTCCCGCCGGGCGAGCGACGTCATCACTGAAGCACACTCGATGGCGGGAAAGAAAAAAATTGCTCACCATAGTAATGTTTCTTCTAATGGAGTCTTGCTGTATTCAGACATAATGCAGTTAGCCCCAGCACTTGAACTGCCCCAGAGAGGAAAGAGTTAACTCTATGCAAAAGCATAGAACGTTGAGCTCGAGCTCGGTTTTCAAACCTCTGTCTGTGGTACTTCCCAGTGTAACCGTCAGATTCTTACGAGGTAACTAACTAGTAACTAAAGTATGGAAATTGTTCAAATATAGCTAAAGGGCAAAATATATCTTCTTGGGCCCCAAAAGACTCAAGTCGAGAACCCAAGAAGGAAAGGTAGTGACAATATTTAGTAAAACACCAGAAAAATAATAACATCTACCCCACCCAAGAGGGAGGGTATAAGGTACACCCCTGAGGTGCAACACTGTACCTGCCAGCCCACTTCCCAAAAACCAGGTTCTGAGAGGGGACGCACGGGGATGGGGGAAGGTCTGAATACAGCAAGACTCCATTAGAAAAAACAACATTACTATGGGGAGTAATTTTTTCTTCAAACAACACGAAGTCTTGCTGTATTCAGACATAATGCAGACTACCAAGCAGTTCCCTATGGAGGAGGGAATGCAGAACCTACTTTGGGAAGAGGCTCTGCAGTACTGCTGTATCAAACCTAGCATCACTCCTAGCCTGGATGTCCAGGGAGTAATGCTTGGTGAAAGTATGTACTGTTTTCCAGGTGGCTGCTTTACAGATCTCTAACAAAGGTATATCTCTGGCTGCAGCTAGAAAAGCAGCTATACCCCTGGTCGAATGAGCCCTCAGGCCTGAAGGGGGCGTCCTACTCAATTTGTCATAATAAAATTGTATACAAGAAACAATCCACCTGGCAACAGTTCTCTTAGTGGCAGGCTTACCCTTTCCCACTTCACTATAAGTGAGAAACAATTGAAGACAGTCATTTCTATGTGCCTTAGTATGCTCAATGTAGTAGCTAAGGGCCCTCTTAACGTCTTTCACCTGAAGAAGAATGGTCAGTGAAAAACACAGGGAGAGATATAGACTGGTTCAGATGAAAATCTGAAACCACTTTGGGCAAGAACCTCCTATTGGTTCTGAGGACTACTTAGTCCCTATGGAAGGAGATGAAGTCAGGTTCCGCTGACAGGGCCTGTAGCTCACTAATCCGCCTGGCAGAAGTAATAGCTACCAGGAACACAGTTTTCCAGGTCAAGTACTTTAATTCGGCCGAAGCCAGAGGTCTACAGGCGGCTGCATTAGCTGAGCTATGCAGACATTAAGATCCCAAGGCGAGGGCTCTAAAGGAGGGGTAATGTGAACCAGACCTTGGAAAAACTTCTGGAAAACAGGATGAGATGCCAGGGAAGAGCCCTTCCCTGCTGACAGGAATGCAGAGACAGCTGCCAGATGAACCTTCAGAGTGGCAGGCCTAAGGCCTAAATCATTGAAATGAACTAGATAGTCTAAGGTTGTGGAAATGTCTGCAGAATCGGGCAGGATGCCTTTCTGAGAGCACCAAGTACTGAACCTTTTCCATTTGGAGTTGTAAGTTTTTCTAGTGGAAGGTTTCCTAGAGACCTTCAGAATATCCAGAACTCCCCGAGAAAGATGTAGAGCTGCATATTCTAACTCTTCAAGAGCCAGGCCTTGAGATGGAGAGACTGGAGACTGGGGTACCAGATCCGCCCCTGGGAGGAGAACAGGAGATTGTATGTCCTGGGCAGAGACAGGGGACGTGACACTGACAAGGACAGCAGCAGAGGATACCAAGGCTGTCCGGCCCAGTCTGGAGCCACCAGTATCACTGTGCAGGGTTGAGTCCTGATCTTGAGGGAAGGCATAGAGAAACCTGCCCTTTCAGACCAAAAGGAGAGCATCCTAGGGGACTGTCCCCAGGACTGGAGGTCTGCAACAAAACAGTGGAAGTTGATGATTGTCCGGTGCTGCAAAGAGATCTATCTCTGGAGTGCCCCACCTGGAGAAGATGACCTCCAGTATGTGAGGATCCAGGGACCATTCGTGGTGACCCTGAGAAATGCTGCTCAGAGCATCTGCTAGTAAGTTGTCCTTCCCTGGAAGGTGAACTGCTACCAAAGAAGTCTGAAGAGAACAGGCCAGAGACCACAGCTTCATGGCCTCTGTGCACAAGGCCGAGGACCGAGTGCCTCCATGCTTGTTGATGTACCACATTGTGGTGGTGTTGTCCGTTCTGACTTGGACCACCTTGCCCTTGACTGAATCCGAGAAGCTCTGCAGGGCTAAGAAAACTGCCCTGAGTTCCATGAAATTGATATGAAGGACAGACTCCTGTGGAGACCAGAGCCCTTGAGCTGTCAGGGCTCCCAGGTGGGCTCCCACCCTAGAGAGAGAAGCATCCGTAGTTAAACTACTGATGGGACTTGAGGGAGAAATGGAACCCCTTGTCTGAGGTTGTCCTGGTCCAGCCACCAGGAGAGCTTGACCAGTGTCTGAGTCACTGGAATCAGTTTGGTAAGTGAATCCTTCTTCTGAGACCAAAAAGACCTCGGATGAAACTGAATGTCCCTCATCTGGAACCTTGCTCCCTGCACCACTGCCGTGGAAGCTGCCATGTGGCCCAGGAGCTGGAGGAATTGTCTTACTGGATGGGAGACATGAGGTTGAAAGCAGGAAGCAAGATCCACTAGGGCCTTTACCCTTGCCAGGGGAAGGAAGGCTTTTGCTTGTACAGTGTCCAACTCTATGCCTATAAAGGTGAGAAGTTGAACTGGTTCGAGCACAGACTTTGGAAGACTGAGAAGAAAGCCCAAGGAGCTGAGTAGGTCCTGGGTAGTCTGAAGAGCTGACTTGACCTGTAAAGGAGACTGACCCACTAACAGCCAGTCATCTAGATATGGAAAAATGGTGATACCCTGTCTTCTAAGGTAAGCCACCACTACTGCAAGGCACTTTGTGAACACCCTTAGAGTAGATGTTAGACCGAATGGCATGGCTCTGAATTGGTAATGGCCTGAAGGCAACTCAAACCTGAGGTATTTTCTGTGGGAGCACCTGATAGGAATATGGAAGTAGGCATCCTTGAGGTCCAGAGATGCTAGCCAATACCCTGGCCTTAGAGAGGGAAGGATTATTCCCCGAGTTACCATTTTGAATTTTGGCTTTACAATGTGTTTGCTCACTTATCTTAGGTCTAGGATGGGTTGCCACTCCCCTGTTTTCTTTGGGGTAAAGAAGTACCTGGAGTACAGTCCTTTTCCCTTGTGCAGAGTAGGAACCTTCTCTATAGCTCCGAGAGCTAGAAAAGAGGAAACCTCTGCCTCTAGGGCAAGGATTTCTGAGATTGATGCAGGTGGAAAAGACTTGGCCCTCTTTTTTGGAAATATTTTGAAGCTGAAGGCCAGTCCCTGGCTTACTACTTCTGGGACCCACTTGTCTGAGGTCACAGACTTCCAAGCCTGGAAGTAGTAAGCCAACCTGCCTCCTACTGGAAATGGGGAGTCGACCCGGGCTGACACATCAGGGTGTCTGCTTGGCAGGAGCCTTGGACTGAGAGGAGGAGGAGCAGCCCTGCTCATCCCCCTCCCTCTGAAGAACCCCCTCTGTGGGAAGGGAGAGGAGGCCTGGACTTGGTAAAAAGGCCTTTGAAAGGGCCTGCCCCTAGACTGTTGCTTGTGTGGAGTGGCTTGCCTTTCCTTGGCCTGTGCACTCCTGTACGTGGTCCTGTATTCGTCCATTTTCTTCATGTAAGCCTCTGTCTGCTCCCCAAGCAGAGAGTTACCTACTACAGGAAAATACATAGCCTTAGTCTGGGTATCCTGTGAAAGGCTAGTACATCTGAGCCAAGCATGTCTCCTGAGAGACACAAATGTAGCCATGACTCTAGATGCCACATAACTGGAGTCCACAGCAGCATGGAATTGTATTTTGGATGCCTCAATTCCATCAGCAGCCACCTCCTCCAGCTCCTTGGCTAGCTGGGGAGAGGCCTGTTTAGCCAGTTCCAGAACTTTGTCCCATCTGGATTTCTGGTACCTGGCTGTGTAGGCCATATAAGTAGCCTGCCTGAGTCCCAAAGAGGATGCCAAATACTGTTTTTAGGCCATGGCATCCACTTTCCTGCAGTCCTTATCCGGGGTGAAGCCAAAGGAATGTTAGCCCTGTCACAGGCTGCAGCCTGCACTACCCCAACATGGCTGCAATGACTATTAAGGAACTCCACAGCTGAGCCTGATATCGAATACCTCCTGTCCATAGGACGTATTAAGGGGTTTGTAAAATTTTGTGTGTCTGTTTCCCCAAAGATTTATGAAGAGGGATAGACCGCTTTTTGGACTCTGGGATGTCCATCATCTCCACAAAATCAGAAGAATAATAATCAGCATTTATATAGTGCTTTTCATACACAGTATCCCAAAGCGCTTTACAAGCAATGCTAGACTGGTAGTGAAGTGACAATGTGTGGTGGCGGCCATATTGCATATCATCACCCACACACAGCCTGGATAATTGCATGAACCTGTTTATGGGAAGGGGAATGTTGGCCAGAACACCGGGAATGTTCCCTGCTCTTTGCGAAGAGTGCCCTGGGTTCTTTTACTTCCGCCTGGACACCCACCAGGATGGGCAGAAGGGTCCTCGGTTTAACGTCTCATTCAAAGGACGGCACACCCCAGCAGTACAGCACCCCCCCAATACTGCACTCGGATGCCAGCGATTTTTAGGTGCAAGTCCAATCCCGGTGTGGGATGATAACCCACGACCTTCTGGTCCAGAGGCGGATGTGCTACCAACTGAGCCATGCTGACACCTCGTCCTCCTCCTCTGCTGCCTCAACCAAGGAAAGCTGTAGGGTTTGTGCCCCTTTTTGTAGAACAAAAAGTGTGAAGGGGACTCGGAGAACCTGGGAGGAGAGACACCTGAGGGCCTGTCTGGGGAGATGTCTGGTTCAGTGGGCACATCCAGACCCCCTTCATCATCATCACCAGGATAGTCTTTGTCTCCCTCCCACTCCTCATAATAAACACCTGGGTCATAATCCGGAGGAGACAGATCCGACCGAACTGGCGGTGTTGGTTCAGACGGAACCAGTCTAAGCGACTGGACAATACTAATTGCTTTGGCTATTTCGTCCGTGGTTGGAGACAGGGATACAGGATCTGAACCTACAGATCTGTGCTTTTTCTTTGACGGAACCGACCCCTGAGGGTCGGGTCTCTTTGCACGAGGGAGGTATAGCCTAGTCAGAAGGCACTCTCAGGCTCAAGCCGCGAACCGAACCGGGCTGGCAATCTGGATCTACAGACTTCTCGGCCTCCCTTTCCTTCAGCCTACTCAGTCTTTTATCTAGAGTGGTTTTAGGAAAGTTCTTACAGATTTGGCAGTCTGACTTGAGGTGGTCAAACCCCAGACAAACACAGATGAGGTGGGGGTCAGCCTTAGCAAAGGCCTCTCCACACTCAGTACAGTGATGAAACCCAGTGAGACTGGTTTTCTTCTTGGGTTTCTCAGACATGGCCAACCTAACAATTACCCTATAGCAGCTTTCAAGCCAGGTAATGAGCAACCGATCGGTTACAAACCGTGTCACGGGCTTTTTAAAAGAACCAGCAAAAGTCCGGTTCTTTTGAAACCAATCGGTACCGGAACACCACACTAATCCCAGAAAAAGAGAAAAAATTCAACAAAGTCGGTTCCAAACCGGACCGACCGGAAAGAAACCGAAGAAAGACAATTTCCAAGCTTTAGCAAAATAAAACACTGTCACTACCTATCTACATACTACCTGTACCGTAGACAGAGGCTGGAAATCCGAAAATAGTAAAGAATGCGGTTCAAACCGAACGCTTTTATTTTCCTTTTACCTAACTGAGCAGAGGAAATCTCCGGAGTGACTTCACTGTTAGGCGGAATAAAGAATCTGACTGTTACACTGGAAAGTACCACAGACAGAGGTTTGAAAACCGAGCTCGAGCTCAACATTCTATGCTTTTGCACAGAGTTAACTCTTTCCTTTCCGGGGCAGTTCAAGCGCTGGGGCTAACTGCATTATGTCTGAATACAGCAAGACTTCATGTTGTTTGAAAAAGGAACTGAAGCGGCTGAAGGGTCGATGCCGAGACAGTCTTTAAAGCATGAACCGGGGCTCACAATGCCGCTTCTTCGTGGCTTCATCTCTGGCGCCGACCCTCTTGAAAAGTTTGCTCCTGCTGGGTCCTAGCACCTCCGGCGTAGATCCCATTAGTATGAATGAGTGGTGGAAACTATGTCCAGGAAGATACACAGTAGTCTGGCTGGAGCATGGCCTGGAGACACTCAATGGATAGCAACCCAGTGGTCAGCCTGAAGAAAAATATAAGAGCAGGAAGTACCTTCAAGGGAAAACAAAAACAGGTTACTCACCTGTAACAGTAGTTCTTGGAGTGGTATATGTTGTTCATCCACACTTTTTGGCATGTCTCTTTCCCTTTAAAGATCGCCGGAAGTCTGCAAGCTGGCTCCTCCCACCCACCCAGGTGTTATAACCCTTGGCTCCACCCCATGACGCCAGGTCTTAGCCTGCTGGAAGCCAGGTGTTGTGCGTCCGCAGCCGGGGAGGTAGGGTGGATCCGTGTGGATGAACAACATATACCATTCCTAGAACTACTGTTACAGGTGAGTAACCTGTTTTTCTAGGATCGTGGCTATGTTGTTCATCCAGACTTTGTGTCAGACTCCTAGCAGTTCTCCGGGAGGAGGGAGGCAAGGCGCACACCCCATACTTGGGAAACAGAGACTGGAGAACTGAGGCCCCAAAACCAGCATCACAACGTGACTCAAGGTCGATGTGGTAATGGGTGACGAAGGTGTTTGCTGACTTCCAGGTAGCAGTCAGACAGATTTCCTGGATAGGGATGTCCCTGGAAGCAGCCACCGATGCAGCGGTATGGCGGGTAGAATGAGCTCTTATCCCTGTGGGAGGCTCCATGCCCGCCAACTCATAGCACAGACCTATGCAAGATGTAATCCACCTTGCAATGGTCCATTTTGCTGTGGGTCTGCCAGAAGTGGCTTCAGCGTAGGTGACAAACAGCTGGCGAACCTCTCCCCGAATTTCCGCCGTCCTCTCCTTATAATAGGAGAGAGCTCGTCTCAGGTCCAAAGTATGGAGCCTGTACTCGGCCTCCGAGGTGTAATTAGGGAAGCATACAGGCAGAATTAACACCTGGTTAAGGTGAAACTCTGACACCGCCTTCGGAAGGAATTTCGGGTGGGGCCATAGGACAACCTTGTCCCTGTGGAAGACCAGATAGGAAAATTACGTACCTACCGTAATTCTTGATCTTCTTGGACGAGTCTCCACCACTCATTCACACTAGTGGGATTGGCGCCGGAGGCACTAAGACCCATCGGGAGCAAACTTTTTGCTGGAGGGTCGGCTCGAGAGACGGCGCCGCGAGACACGGCGCCCTGAAAGCAGCGGCTCGAGCGGTAATGACCATCTCGCCACGACCTCCAACCGCCTCAGTACCTTTTTACCAAGGAGGTGCAGCGTTAACTAACTAAAAGGGTAAACCCAATATTAAAAAACGGACATAAGATAGTCCGTATGACCCGTGTAAGAAGGGTCAGCAAAGAAGTCCTCACGGCCTCAAAGATTTGAGGGAGTGAAGACCAATACAGCGGTGAGCTCGGGGGATGGAGGGTGGGCGTGTGAATGAGTGGTGGAGACTCGTCCAAGAAGATCAAGAATTACGGTAGGTACGTAATTTTCCTATCTTCCTGGACATAAGTCTCCACCACTCATTCACACTAGTGGGAGAGTACCAAGCTGATAATCCCCCAAAAGGGCGGCAGGAAAGCCAGAGCTCACGCGTCTAAGATAGAAGCCCATTAAGGATAGTTCTGCCGAATGCGGAATGTCGCCTGGCATGAACATCCAGTGCATAGTGCTTAACGAAAGTATGCACTGAGCTCCAGGTAGCGGCGCTGCTATATATCTGCACTGGAACATTGCACTCGCTTAGGGATGCCGCGATCACTCTAGTAGAGTGAGCGTATACATTACCTTCTAATTTAACTTGAGCCATGGAATAGCAATGACGAAGGCATGCCACTAACCATGAAGAGATACATCTAATAGCGACAGGTTGACCCAGCCGGGTCGCTGAAAGAAACGAACAGTTGCTGAGTCTTGAACATCCTTGGTTCTATCTAAATAGAACCGCAAGGCTCTTAACATCCAAGGAATGAAGAGCCTGCCCCTCTCATTTTGGAAATTAGCGGCAAGCGGAGTACCAGAGGTTGGTTCAGATGGAATTCTGACACAACCTTGGGAAGAAATTTAGGATGAGTACGGAGAACTACCTTGTCCTTATGGAATACAGTATACTGGAGGGTCCGTAACTCAGTGCATGTATCTCAGAGACTCCAGGGCTGAGGTAATGGCCACCAGGAAGGCAGTCTTCCAGGTAAGAAATTTTAGCTCACAGGTAGCTAAGGGTCTGGAAGGCTTCCGAGTGAGCATGTCCAGCACCAGGTTAATGTCCCAGGCTGCAACTGGACGCTTAACAGGGGTCTGGTATGGAGAATCCTTAAGAAATCTCTTCACTATAGGTAACTGAGCCAGAGTTAAGGAAGAAACCGCTCATGGAACGCTGAGATGGCACTAAGGTGAACTTTAACTGTGGAGTATTGAAGACCTAAGTTTGATAGGTCCAAAAGATACTCCAGAACCTTGCCAGGAGGACAGGAAAAGGGATTCCAAGAGGATTTTGTACACCAGAGAGAAAACGTTTCATTTGAAGCGATGCTGGTGGCTGGCTTCCGAAAGCAGCCAGAAGGATGTCTGAGACTCACGAGAGACGTTGAACCGATTCACTTCTATCTCTTCAGGAGCCAAGCATGAAGGTGAAGTGATTTCAGGTTGGGATGGACCAACGAACCCTGAGTCAGAAGACTGATTTGCAAAGGAAGTGGTCTCGAGAGGCTGCCAACATACTGTTGAGTAGAGGAAACATAGTTGCCGAGGCCAGGAAGGAGCAATGAGAATCATCTTGGTCCCCTGAGACTCGAACTTGAGGAGTACTCTGGATTAGAGGAAGTGGTGGAAAGGCGAAGAAAGCGCTTGTCCACCGCAGCCTGAACGCATCCTGACAGAAAATGCCAGGCCCTGGATTTCTGGAGCAGAAGAGAGGCAGTTTTATGCTGAGTGGGATGCAAAAGGTCCAGGTCTGGAGTCCCCACTTTGAACAGGGACCGAGCTACGGCTGGATCGAGAGACCACTCGTGAGGGTCTGCCTCCGTTCTGCTGAGGTGATCTGCTAGGTCGTTTTGTATACCTGGCAGATAAACCGCTTGAATCAGGAGACTTGTGCCCAAGCACCACTCCCACACCCTCATTGCTTCCTGCAAAGGGGATAAGAATGAGCACCGCTTGCTTGTTGATGTAATACATCACTGCTTTGTTGTCCGCTTGAAGGAGAATGTTCTTGTGACAAAGGACATCCTTCAGAGCTCGGATTGCATAGAGGACCGCCTCATCTCCAGGACATTTATGTGGAGATGAGTTTCAACTGAGTCCATACACCTTGAGTGTGGAGGGAGAGACAGTGAGCTCCCCATCCCATTAGCGATGCATCTGTGGTGATGGAGATCTGATGATCCGGGGAGCAAAGGGAATCCTTCCAGGAGATTGTTTCTTGAGACCACCAGGTGAGAGACCTTCAAGGGGCCGCCACCTGATGGGATAAGACTGGGGTGAGAGGTCGGGACCACTGAGTGGAGAGCATCCACTGGGTGGTTCTGTGCAGTCGGGCCAGAGGGACAGTGAAGACCGAGGACGCCATGAGACCTAACATGCTGTATCGAGAGAGCTGTAACCGATTGGTTCTCCTGATGTAACGGGCCATACGAAGGATGTCGAGTCTTCTGTCCTCTGGAAGGAAAGCCTCGCTGAAGAGGTGTCTAGAAGCGCCCTATGAAAAGGAGCCTGGGAGGGTTGCAGTTGAGATTTTTCAAATTCAGCAGAACTCCCATGGACGGAGAAGACGCTAGTCGCTTGCACGGTTTCTGAAGTCCCTTGACTGGAAGGGCTTGCTAGAAGCCAATCGTCCAGGTAGGGAAACACTGAGTCCGACTTTCCTGAGATGCGCCGGAGAACTGCACAACACTTTGTAAAACTCAGCGCCGAGGATAGCCCAAAGGGCAGGACTCTGAACTGATAATGCTGACCCAAAGCTACAAACCTGAGGAATTTATGTGGTCGGTGGAGGGATATGCTGGTAAGCATCCTGCATATCCAGAGAGGCCAGCCAGTCGTGTTGATGTAGCAAGGGTAACAGGGTACCTAGGGAAATCATCTGAATTTCTCCCTGGGAGGAATTTGTTTAACTTTCTGAGGTCTAGAATGGGGCGATCCCCAGATTTCTTTTGGAACCAGAAAGTAATGGGAGAACCTGTGTTTCGTAGATGCGGGGCACCAGTTCTATTGCCCTGTTGTTCAGAAGGCCCTGGATCTCCGCGTGAGGAGATCTGATTGAGAGGCCGACAACCTGGGTTGTCGATGGGAGGACACTGGGGTTTCCAAGAAATTGAGAGAGTAACCTCGCGAATTATCCGAAGAACCCATTTGTCTGAGGTTATGGACTTCACTGGTTGTAGAAGTACATCAGACGACCTCCCACTGAGGAGAAAGTTCCACCGGCAGAGTGGATGGAACTTGGCAACGACTATAAGGTAGCGCTGGGAGCTTTAGGTCCCTGCGCTTTATGCCGCCTTCTTGAGGTTGGGCAGGTTGGCTTTATGGAAGCTTCCTGCCTCTGCCTCGAAAGGACTGACGACTATGAAACTGACGCCTGTTCACATGCCCCGAGAGGGGGCAGAGGAGGTCTGGCCAACTTAATGGCCGATCTAGTCTTCTGAGTGGCCCTAAGGCTTGCTCCACCTGAGGGCCAAAAGAAAGGAGCCATCAAAGGCAGCGCCATCACCTGCTGCTGAGCATCATTCGTGAAGCCAGAAGCACGCAGCCAGGAATGGCGCCCAGTACAAATCCCGCGCTGTTGAGCGAGAAGCAGTGTCGAAGCATCCATGGCGGCTTTGACCTGTTGGTTATTGACCCAATATTTAATAACGGTCAGAAGAAGCTCTGACTTGGAACCGAATTGAAGAGCTTCAACCATTCTTTTCATAGAGTGCCACAGGATATACTCATACTGAGAAAATAGCCTTGATAACTGGCAATACGCTACTTAGAGTAGGAGGCAAAGACTCTCTTACCTAATGTATCAATCTTACGAGACTCTTGTTAATAGGTCGAGCTGTAGTAGTTTGAGGAAGAAACGACCTTTGCTATCTCTCTGCCAGGACTACAATAGGATCCGCAAAGGCTTGGGATGCCAAATGGGACGATCCTTGGGAGCTGAATACTTTATCAATGGATTTAGCCACTGAGGAATAAGAGCAGGTTATTCCATACCATTTGAGACAGCTGCCTCAAGGAAGGCTGAATCGAGGAGTCAAACCGTAGGGATCTCCGGCACGAAGATACTGGAGTCTTAATATCTTCCCAGGATCGATGTCTGTAGTCTGAGAGAAAGAGTGGATCCCAGGTTTCTTCAACAGAGACTTAAAGGACAGGTCTCACCACAGGCTCTGTAGCAAAGAAAGATCCTGTTTCTCCACTTCATCACCCAACCGAAGGTCTGGGTCAGGCTCAACATCATCTCCTGATGGTCCAGAAAGGACTGTTTGGACAGGAAAGGAGTGAAAATTAGGAGAGGAGGAAATGGCAGAAAACAAGGAGAGTCCCTAAGGCTGCCGCCAGACGGCAAACGGGCTGAAGACGGTACCCCGAGGAGGCGACGCGCCGCCAAGAGGCACGCTGGCCTCGCAAACGCCCGGGCGCGCTGCTGACGACGCCGCAAGACGGCGCGGCTAACGGCGCCACGGACGGCGCCGCGACGGCGCCGCAGACGACGCCGCGAACGGCGCCGCGGACGACGCCGCTAACGGCGCCGCCTGATCCAACGGCACCAGCGGCGGCGCTGAGATAACGCGCCACCAACGGGCGCCGAGAGATTACGCTGGCGCCGCCAACGGGCGCCGCGAAGCTCCGGGCGGTTCAAACGGCGCCGACACGGCCACAGACCTGCAGAAGGCGCCGAAAAGCCCCGGAACCTGGAAAACAAGAGAAGGAAAAATACCAGAGATAAGGCATCGTGAGGCCCTCGCGCCGCAGCCATGTGAGGGGGAACACTTAGCACGGAGTCGCTAGCACCAAGAAGGCGCCGCCGCGACTAGAAGGTCCAACCGCCCTACCTGATCGCCGGAGGAGCCCGAGGGCCCGAGGTAACCGAGCCAGGCAGAAGAACCAACCTCCGAGCCCATCGCCCATAAGAGCGCCCACTGATGAAACTGCTCATCTGGAGCCCTACCTATAGGCGGAGGGCTCGGCGTCGAGGACAACGATTATCGGAAGCTGGCGACTCAAGAAGGAGACCGCAACTAGCAACGATAACCGACTGTCGACGCAGGACATACCAGAGGGCGTACCGAAGCTGCTTTTGGACCTGTGGGCCAAGAAGAGTTCGAGGCCGAACGGCGACAGAATGCGACTGCTTATTTTATGCCGGGCGGGGACCGCCCATCCCCTCGGCATCGGACTGACCAAGTCGGAACCTCGCTGAGGAGAAGGAGGCTGACCGACCCAGCCCGCTGACTGAACAGCTTTACACGAAGTCTCCCTACCGCCACCTGACCTGCTCATGGTCACTCGTCCAGTAGGCCGAGACTTCTTCAAGTAAGTTAAATTTAAATATTAGAAAAATTTACTGAAAAATAGAATAAAACTAAGCGATACTACTATCGTGATAATGTTACAAAAAACAAACTGAAAACTATGCGCTAGTTTGAAGTTTGACTCCGACAAGCGAGCGTCGTCACTGAAGCGCACTCGACGGTGGAAAAAAAGAACTGAGGCGGTTGGAGGGTCGTCGCCGAGATGGTCATTACCGCTGAGGCCGCTGCTCATGGGCGCCGCGTCTCGCGGGCGCCGCCTCTCGCCCGACCTCCAGCAAAAAGTTTGCTCCCGATGGGTCTTAGTGCCTCCGGCGCCAATCCCACTAGTGTGAATGAGTGGTGGAGACTTATGTCCAGGAAGATAAGGGGAGTCCACCAAAAGCGCCTGGAGCTCCCCTTTCCAATCTGGCAAACGTGATAGCCACCGGGAAGGCAGTCTACCACGACAAGTGTGACAACTCACACTTGTGCACTAGTTCAAATAGCTTCCCCATGAGCTTTGCTAGTACCAGCAGTAGATCCCACGGAGGTGGAGGTTCACGAACCGCTAAGGGGATATGTAACCCAGACCTTGGAAAAAGCGCCCGACCACTGTCTCCTGTGCCGTCAGCTGACCGGCCCGCACCTGGTAAGCAGAGATGGCTGCTAGGTGCACCCTAAGGGTCGATGACCGAAGACCCCCTTTGGACAAAGACCAAAGGTAGTCAAGAATGTTAGCCACCAGACAGGACAAAAGGTCCAGGCCCATGCCCCGACACCAAATGGAAAACCTTTTCCATTTGAAGGCATAATATTTCCTGGTCAATTCCTTTCTGGATGCCTCCACCACGGTGAGGACATCCTCGGAAAGACCCAAAGCCTGGAACTCTAGCCGCTCAGGTACCAGGCTGTGAGGTGCAGTGATTGAAGGTCCGGATGGAATACCTTCCCCTGGTTGACTGAGATCAGGTCCAGGCATGCCGGAAGCCACTCCGGGGGCCTGCAGCTGAGGAGATCTGGATACCAGAACTGGCACGGCTCGACTGGGGCTACCAGAATCACCTTCGCCTTGTCCCTCCTCACCTTGAGGAGCACCTTGTAGATCAAGGGAAATGGAGGGAAGGCATAGAAGAGGCCTGGGGTCCACGGCCTCGAGAAGGCATCCCCTGCAGCGAGCCCTGCTGAGGGGGGCAGGCATTAAACACCCTCAGCATGGTGGTGTCCCTGGAGGCAAACAGGTCTGCCATCGGTTTGCCCCAGTGGGAGAACAGGCTGTAAGCTACCTCTGGATGGAGAGGCCACTTGTGGAATGTCTCGCCTAAGCGGCTGAGAGCATCCGCTAGACGGTTTGAGGCTCCTGCCATATGAATGACTAGGAGATCTGCCTCCAGACGTCTGATGAGGGTCCAGATGCGGAGCGCCTCCCTGCAAAGCAGACGGGAGTGCGCTCCGCCCTGTTTGTTGAGGTAGTACATGGTCGTGGTATTGTCCTTCTGGACTTGAACCACTTGACCCCGGAGCTAAGGAGCGAAAGCTGACAATACCAGTCTGACTGCTCCGAGCTCCAACAGGTTGACGTGGTATAGGGACTCCTCGGGGGTCCAGAGCCCATGGGCCCTTTTGTCTCCCATGTGGGCTACCCAGCCCATGAGCGAGGCATCGGTCGTGAGAACGGCCGTCGGCTCGGGGCGGACAAACGGGATCCCTTCCTGCAACCGATCTGGGGCGGTCCACCATTGGAGAGCATCCCACATCTTTTGAGTCACCGTGATCAGCTGGTCAAAATGACCGTGGCGCTGAGTCCACTGGGCAGCCAGCTCCCATTGAAGGGGGTGCATGTGCCACCGGGCCCAACGGACCATGGAGGTGCACGCTGCCATGTAACCCAGAAGGTGCAGAAAGTCCCGGGCAGGGCGCAACTGCCCAACCAGAAATGACTGGGCAAAGGAGGAGAGATCCTTTGCCCTGTCTGCTGGGAGCCGAGCTCTGGCTTGACAAGAGTCGAGCTCTGCCCCGATGAAGCACATCACCTTGGAAGGCACGAGTTCCGACTTGGCCTCATTGATCAGGAGGCAAAGTTGGGAGCAGGTCTGGAGGGCCAGGTCCCTGGACCTTTCCACCTCTAGCTGGGTGGGACCTGCTAAAAGCCAATCATCAAGGTAGGGTTAAATTCCCCCCCCCCCCCGATGCCTGAGATGGGCTGCCACCACTGCAATGCATTTGGTGAAGACCTGTGGGGCTGAAGACAGGCCGAACGGCATGGCTCAGAACTCGTATAGGGTCTCTTCGGCTCTGAAGCGGAGGAACCGCCAATGAGACGGACAGATTGGGACGTGAAAGAATGCGTCCTGCAGATCCAGTGAACAGAACCACATGTTTCGCTCCAAGAATGGTATGATCTGGGACAGAGTGACCATCCGAAAGGTGCGTGACCCAAGATACTGACTGATTCAGGTCGTGGAGATCTAGAATGGGGTGCAGCCCCTCGTCCGCTTGGGCACCAGGAAGTATCTGGAGACAAAGCCTGGGTTTGCTGGAGGATCCATCACTGGAGCTACTGCTTCCTTGACTAGGAGCTGAGCAATGTTGTCTTGGAGAGCCGACTGAGTCTGGATGGATACTCTTTCCTCCCTGAGGGGCGCGGGCTCGGCTTGGAGGGTACTGCTCGATGTCCAGAGGCAGTCCCTGATCGACCACTTCCAGAACCCACCTGTCCGTGGTGATAACGGACCAGGCGGAAAGAAAGTGGCGGAGCCAGACCCCCACAGGAGGACCCAGAACTGGCATGACAGGAGAAGGGATGGCTGCCCCTGCCCCGTCACTGAGCAGACTTGGAGGAGGAGGAGGATCCAGAACCTGAACCTCGGCCTCCTTAACGGGCCTGGGGCGCCAAGCTTGAGCCTGCTGCTGTCCTCCTTGAAAGGAGGGTTGCTGGGCCGCAGAGGAAGAGTGCTGAAAAGGCGTCTTCTTCTTCTGCTGTTTCTTGTTCGAAGGACCTTTAGCAGAAGTAGCGTCCAGGGTGACGCTGGACTGCTCAATGCGCTGAAGGTGACCAGTCACACCTGGGCCGAAAAGGTCGGTGCCCAGGAAAGGCACATCAGCTAGTTTGTGCCGAATATCTGCTGGGAAAAGAGGAGAGTCTCAGCCAAGCCCTGTGACGAGAGGCAACTACGGCAGCTATCGAGCAGGCACAAGAATCCCCAATGTCCAGGGCTGCCTAGAGCTGTTTGGCAACAGCCCGGCCCTGATCCCGGACCTGCTTGACCGTGGTCTGCATGTCCGTGGGGAGGTGTGGAAGGACTTCATCCAAGGACCCCAAGAGGGCATGGGAGAAGTGTGCCATGATGACGGCCGAACTTGCTTGACGAAGGCCTATAAAGACGAGGCCACATAGACCTTTCTAGCAGAATAATCCAAATGTTTGGATTCTTTTTCGGGAGGTCGGTCAGTGACGGTAGAACTGCCCGTACGCCTGAACAGAGAAGCGGTCACCAGGCTCTCGGCTGAAGGGTGCTCTGTGAACCCTGCAAGGGACCCCATGGTTACCGCATACTTGTGGGCCATGCGAGCAGATGGAGCTGGGCAGAAGACAGGGCGCTGCCAGAGTTCTAGAGCCGGGCCAACTATGGCCTCAGTCACAGGGAAGGCCTCCATCAGGGTATCCCCTCTGTGGAGAATGTCCGTGAGAGGGTACTCCACCTTTTTCTGGATAGGTTCCAGGGGCATCCCTGTAGACTCAGAGATGAGGTGAAGAATGCCCTGAAAAGACGAAGGACCACCCTCTGTTTCTATCCCACCAGCCAATTCGTCATCCCCAGGATGAGAATGTAAGCCGGCCTGCTCCGAATCCAAAGAGTCCGGCTACAACAGTCGACTGCTGAGATCTCCTTCGACCCACCGCAGGCGGTCTGGGGTGACAGTGACCGAGAGATACCGGGGAAGCCCGGTGTCTGGTCGATCTCCCTTGGAAGGAGCCCCTCCCACAGGCTGTTTGGGCGGCGGTTCCACCATGATCGGTGGAGAGATCGGTAAAGGCCAAACTGGGGGTTTCGCCGGCTCCGTGGGCGGGAGAACTGTTTTAATCAGCTCCGGAGGAGTCAGCTTCGGCCTGGGAAGTGAAAGCCAGGTAATGGCCGGGGTTGGAGCCGGGGTCAGCTTGTTCCCGGTCAAAATTAGCTGTTGCCACATGATGTCCTCGTAGCGCCGGAGTTTCCACCAGAGCCTCTCCTCATTCGAGGACAACCGATGGCACCACCTCTTCTTACAGCGCTTATGGCTCTTCCTTGGCCTGCCAGTCGAGGGGGTCCTGGACCTCGATCGAGACTGGGCAGGCCAACTTGGTCGATCGGGAGACACTGGCAGAACTGGAGTATTCCTGGGGTTGGGAACCACTTCCTCGGCGGGATTCCCAACAGGCTGGGTCTCCTCATCGGGGAAGGGAAGGAAAGGACCGGAGTCCAATCCAGAGAGTCGCCGACAATAGGTCGATCGGGTTGATAACGATTTTGATGTCGATCGACTGTTCGGTCAACTGGCCAGATGGTAAAGCTGAGAAGCCAGCGTCCGAAGTGGCGATTTCGACCAAAGTCAAGACTGCTGGTTCTTGGGACAAGGATCTCTCCCAATCACAAGAATGTCTTCGCCGAGACGAAGATGATCCTGGGTCTTTTTACCGCTTACGGGACAGAGGAGTGCATGCCCGCAGGACTCTCTCCCTAGCTGGGAGAGACTGGCACAACTCTTGGAAAGAACCAGAGAAGGTGGAGCCCAGGTTGAGCGGAATGAAGAAGCTTTGAGAGGAAGATTCTGCGGCCCGAGACACTTCCTTCTCAAAGGACTGCATGCGTTCCAGTTGCTCAGTGGAGCCCGCAGCCACGGAAACTGCCCACCTAGCCTCCTTGGATTTCACCGGAGGGTTGTTTTTCCGGGCTCCCCAACTTCAGGCATGCAAGACATTCGGCGAGGACAGCAAGGCAGAAGTCGCACTTCTAGGTGTTATGACCGACACCCAAGCAGTAGACGTATGTGGTGTGGGTATCGGTTCGCAACATTTTCTGGCCGCATCAACACCGCAAAACCAGGGGAAGACTTGTCTTCCATAACTGAAGAAGGAGTGTCGCGGTTGCTATGTGAACTAGACGAAGTTTCGGAAGAACCAAAGGTTTAGAAGCCAGAACCTACAGAATGCAGGAGTATGAAGGAGGCAACCTGAATCTTTCAGCGGAAAGGAAGATCTGGCGTCATGGGGCGGAGCCGAGGGTTATATCACCTGGGTGGGTGGAAGGAGCCAGCTTGAAGACTTCCAGCGATCCTGAAAGGGAAAGGGACATGCCAAAAAGTGTGGATGAACAACATATCCACGATCCTAGAATATATATATATATAAAATAAAGAAAACCATACACTGTATTCAAAAGAGAAAACACAAGAGATTGTTATTTGAAAAAAAAATGAACTTTTAATTTATAAAACTTAAGTAGGATATTTAAAGGGCAATGTGCAAAAAAGAAAAAGATCAAGAGATGGGGCCGGTCTCTTGCTGCAGAGTGAACAGCTTTTGTGGATTTACAGTAGAAACCAGTCACTGGCTGACGCTGCAGGTGATCATTTGTAACACTCATCAAGATGTGTCCATAGTGTCCCTTTCTGAAATGAGAGTGAAAAGAACACAAATTAACTACATAAGGCAACTGACTGGGGTCATTATCCTAACATTCTCACACTAAAACCTCCGTCAGTACAAATGACATTTAAAATCAGGACGAAAGATGTTTTAAACACAAGACGACAAGAAAAGTAAATACCATTACTGATCATCTTTTTAACAAGAATCAGCAGGAAGAATCTGAGACTCCAAAAAATCTCTGCCCCAAGATGGTCTCTCCATTAGATTCAGGATGCAAAATGATCCCTGTTCGGAGTTCTGCTCTCCTATATATCCAGGGCATGAGACAATCCTTGTCACCAGAAATACCAGAATACACACAAATACACCTTAATTAAAGCAGAGTATAGATAAAGTAGCTAAACAACAACCTCTATAAAAATAATAAAAATAAACCATTATTGTCTCAGAAGTGAAGAGAGGACTTTGGGGTGACTTGTTTCTTTAGACAGAAATAAAACTGCAGTTAGAATGCATGGGTGATGGTGACTACACAGCACAGTTTAGAATTTCATTCTAAGATTCTCTAATTAGAATAAAATTCTAGGCTCGGGGGAAGCTCATTAGCATAAAATTCTAGGCTCTGGGGGCAGCTCATTCCAGGCGAATGATTCCAATTGTGAAGCATAAGTGAGGAATTCCTGGGGTTTGAAAATAGGTGACTCACCTGTAACCGTAGTTCTAGGAGTGGTATATATTGTGCACATCCACACTTCTAGCAGTACTTCCTTTCCCTTCAGGACTTACCAGAAGGTCTTCAAGTTAGCTCCTCCCACCCACCCTGGTGGTATCCCTCTCGGTACCGCCCAGTAACATCAGATCTTGCACACTGGAAGGAAGGAAGGATCAGTGTGCTATTTGACAGGGGAGGATGGGTGGGTTGTGTGGATGTGCATCTTATACCACTCCTAGAACTAAGATTATATAGAGGATAATGGAATGTCTTCAGGTAATAACCACACTGTAATCACTTCAAGAGATTGTCATGACATTGTAAACCTCAAGAGCGAAGCTCGAGAGGTTTACTGTTGTCATGGCAACCTCGAGGAAGTGACTGCAGTGTGGTTGTTATCCGAAGACCACCCACATCCATTAGCTTTTATACTGTATGGGCACCAGTCTGTGTTGAATTCACAGTACAGAATGTTACACGGAGTGAACGTTCCATTTTGTTATACCATCGATGTGACATAGTGAAGAGGGTATAACAATCTGATGTCATATCAATGGTATAACAACTTTGTAAAGTCCGTGAATTTAGTTAATAAACCTCTCCCATACATTATATGGAGAATAATGTATGGGCAACCATACACAACAAGGCTGTGTCTCCATCGAGGGGTTGAGATGACAACATATGAACCTCGAGAGGTACATGCTGTCATCTCAACCTCGAGATGGAAGCACATGCCGAGTTGTGTGTGGTTGACCATATTTTATTTTTTATAGTATCTGATTATTTACACTAGAGTGACAGACCCCCACTGAAGTGAAAACAAAAAATCTTGCCATTTATTTGTTCTACTCACATATCAAAATAAAATGTTCAGACTTTTGAAAGGTAAAAGGTATGACTTTGGGCACTGGGTGGTAAGTAGCTAGGTGTAGAATAAATGATAAATTTAAAATTGTATGACCTTTGAACTGTGCATAACAACACTTTAGAATGCGCATAACGGTTTAGAATGTGCTTAACAAGGATTTTGAGCAAGCTGATTTTTATACATAACAAAGGGTAACCATATATACTATAAGTGAGTAAGCCCTCATTTCTAGGGATGTTGATATGATGCACTATCCACACTTCTGGCAGATTCCTAGCAGTTCTCCGGGAGGAGGGGGCAAGGCACACACCTCTACTTGGGAACGAGACTGGAGAACTGAGACCCCAAAACCAGCATCCTGGTGTGACTCAAGGTAAATGTGGTAATGGGAGATGAAGGTGTGTGCCGGCTTCTAAATCTTGAGCAATACATCCGAGCCCAATTTCAGAAGATCCAGAATCTCAGTCTTCTTCTCGGAGTCCAGCAAGGCATTCACTAGCTCCTGTCCCCACTCCCAGAGCGCATTCTGGTACTGGACCACATGCGTCAGGAAATTTAGGGACCTAATGGAACAGGTGGAAGCAGAATGAACAGGTTACTCACCTGTAACAGTAGTTCCAGGAATGGTATATGCTGTTCATCCAAACTCTCTGGCATGTCCCTTTCCTCTTTAAATTCACTGTAAAGTCTTCAAGCTGGCTCCTCCCACCCATTCGGGTGGTAAATACCTCGGCTCTGCCCCATGACGCCAGATCTTAGCCCGCTGGAAGCAAGGTGGTGCGCCTAAAGCCGGGAAGGTCGGGTGGGTGCATGTGGATGAACAACATATACCACTCCTAGAACTACTGTTACAGCTGAGTAACCTGTTGTTCTAGGAGCGTGGATATGTTGTTCATCCACACTCTCTGGCAGATTCCAAGCAGTTCTCAGAGAGGAGGGAGACAAGGCGCACGCCCCCTATTTAGGAAACAGAGATTGGAGAACCGAGGCCCCAAAACCAGCATCCCGGCATGACTCAAGGTCGATGTGGTAGTGGGTGATAAAGGTGTTTGCTGACTTCCAGGTAGCAGCCAGACAGATTTCCTGGATAGGGATGTCCCTGGAAGCAGCCACCGATGCAGCAATATGGCGGCTAGAATGAGCTCTTATCCTTCTGGGAGGCTCCTTGCCCGCCAACTCATAGCAAAGACCTATGCATGATGTAAATCCATCTAGCAAAGGTCCGCTTCGCTACAGGTCTGCCAGAAGCAGCTTCAGTATAGGTGACAAACAGCTGGCGAACCTCTCCCCGAATTTCCGCAGTCCTCTCCTTGTAATAGGAGAGAGCATGTCTCAGGTCCAAAGTATGGAGCCTATACCCGGCGTCCGAGGTGTAGTTAGGGTAGTATACTGGCAGAGTCAGCAACTGATTAGGGTGAAACTCTGACACCACCTTCAGAGGAATTTCGAATGGGGCCGCAGGACAACTTTGTCCCTGTGAAAGACCAGATAAGGAGATTCCACCGAAAGTGCCTGGAGTTCCCCTGTCCTTCTGGCTGATGTAATAGCCACCAGGAAAGCAGTCTTCCACGACAAGTGAGAGAGCTCACACTTGAGCATGGGTTCGAATGGCTTGCCCATGAGCTTTGCCAAAACCAGCAAGAGATCCCACGGAGGTGGAGGTTCACGCACCGGAGGGGATGTGTGATCCAGGTCTTTGAAAAAGCGCCCGACCACTGTCTCCTGTGCCAATGTCAGCTGACCGGCCCGTGCCCCGTAAGCAGAAATGGTTGACAGGTGCACCCTAAGGGTCGATGACTGTAGACTCCCCTTGGACAGAGACCAAAGGCAGTCTAAAATGTTAGCCACAGACCAGGATAAGGGGTCCAGACGCTTACCGTGACACCAAATGGAAAACCTTTTCCATTTGAAGGCATAACATTTTCTGGTCAATTCCTTACGAGATACCTCCACCACCGTGTAGACATCCTCGGAAAGACCCAGAGCCTGGAACTCTAGCCGCTCAGGTACCAGGCTGTGAGGTGCAGGGATTGAAGGACCGGATGGAATACCTTCCCCTGGTTCAACGACATCAGGTCTGGGAGTGTACAAAGCTGCTCCGGGGCCCTGCAGCTGAGGCTGAGGAGATCTGGATACCACAACTGGCGGGGCCAATGTGGGGCTACCAGAATCACCTTCGCCTTGTCCCTCCTCACCTTGAGAAGCACCTTGTGGATCAAGGGAAATGGAGGGAAGGCGTAGAGTAGGCCTGGGGTCCACAGCCTTGAGAAGGCATCCCCCTGCAGCGAGCCCTGCTGAGGGGGGCGGGCATGGTACAGTCTCAGCTTGGTGTTCTCCCTGAAGGCGAACAGGTCCACCAACGGTTTGCCACAACGGGAGAACAGATTGTAAGCTACCTCTGGATGGAGAGACCACTCGTGGGATGTCTGGCCTAAGCGGCTGAGAGCATCCGAAAGTTGGTTTGAGACTCCTGCAACATGGATGGCAAGGAGATCCGCCTTCAACCGGCTGACGAGGGTCCAGATCCAGAGCGCCTCCTTGCACAGCAGATGGGAGTGCGTGCCGCCCTGTTTGCTGAGGTAGTACATGGTCGTGGTATTGTCCGTCTGGACTTGAACCACTTGACCCCGGAACTGAGGAGTGAAAGCCGACAGGGCCAGTCTGACCGCTCTGAGCTCCAACAGGTTGATGTGGCATCGGGACTCCCCGGGATTCCTTCCTGCAATCGGTCTGGGACGGTCCACCACTGGATAGTGTCCCACATCCTCTGGGTTACAGTGATCAGCTGGTCGAAGTGACCATATCGCTGAGTCCACTGGGCGGCCAGCTCCCACTGGAGGGGGCGCATATGCCACCTGGCCCAACGGACCACTGAGGTGCACGCCGCCATGTAACCTAGAAGGCGCAGAAAGTCCCGGGCAGTGCACAAGTGCCCAACCAGAAATGATTGGGCAAAGGAGGAGAGAACCTCCACCCTGTCCGCCAGGAGCAGAGCTCTGGCTTGATGAGAGTCGAGCTCTGCCCCGATAAAGCCCATCACCTGAGAGGGCATGAGTTCCGATTTGGCCTCGTTGATCAGGAGGCCTAGATGGGAGGAGGTTCGGAGGGCCAGATCCCTGGACCTCTCCACCTCCTGAAGGGAGGAACCCGCCAGGAGCCAGTTGTCGAGATAGGGGTATATTCGAACTCCTCGACACCAAAGATGGGCTGCCACCACTGCAATGCACTTGGTGAAGACCCGAGGGGCCAATGACAGGCTGAACGGCATGGCTCGGAACTTGTACAGGGTCCCTTCGACCCTGAAGCGGAGGAACCGCTGGTGGGATGGACAGATTGGGACGTGAAAAAAACGCGTCCTGTAGATCCAGTGAACAGAACCACATGTTTCACTCCAGGGATGGTATGATCTGGTTCAGAGTTACCATCCGGAAGGTGTGAGACCTGAGATATTGATTCAGGTCATGGAGATCTAGGATGGGGCGCCAATCCCCCATCCGCTTGGGTACCTGGACAAGAAGCCTGCGTCTGTAGGAGGATCTGGCACTGGAGCTACCACCTCCTTGCGGAGGAGCTGAGCAATGTCATCCCAAAGGGCCGACTGAGTGCGAACTGAGATCCTTTCCTCCCGAAGGGCGTGGGCTCGGCTGCGAGGGTACTGCTCGAATTCTAGAGGCAGACCCTGGCCGACCACTTCCAGAACCCACCTGTCCGAGGTGATACCGGACCAGGCGGAAAGAAAGTGACGGAGCCGGACCCCCATGGAAGGAACCAGAACTGGCGTGATGGGTGTAGGGGTGGCAACCCCTGACCCGTCACTGAGCAGGCTTAGAGGAGGAGGAGGCTCCTGGACCGGCACCTCGGCCTCCATTATGGGGCTGTTGAGGACTCTGCTTGTGCCTGGGGCGCCAAGCTTGAGCCTGCTGTTGCTGCTGACCTCCTTTAAAGGAGGGCTGTCTAACCGCAGGGGAAGCATGCAGAAAGGGCTTCTTCTTGCGCTTCTGCTGGTTCTTGCCCGTAGAATCCTTTGCAGAGGTAGCATCCAAGGTGGCACTGGACTGCTCTATATACTGGAAGTGACCTGTCACGCCCGGACCGAAGAGGTCGGTGCCAAGGAAGGGCACATCAACCAACTTGTGCCAAGTATCCGCTGGAAAGGAGGATAACCTCAGCCAGGCCCTGTGGTGAGTGGCCACTGCGGCTGCTAATGAGTGGGCACAGGAATCTCCAATGTCCAGGGCCGTCTGGAGCTGCTGTTTGGCAACAGCATGGCCCTGGTCACGGATCTGCTTCTCTGTGGTCTGCATGTCCGCTGGGAGATGAGGGAAGACTTCATCTAGTGACCCCAAAAGGGCATGAGAGAAGTGTGCCATGATCACAGCCGAGCTGGCCTGACGAAGGCCCAAGGATGAGGCCGCATAAACCTTCCGGGCAGAATGGTCCATATTCTTGGACACCTTGTCTGGAGGGCGGTCAGTGTCAGCTGAGCTACCCATGCGTCTAAACACAGAAGCAGTCACAAGGCTCTCGGCCGAGGGATGCTCTGTGAAACACGCCAGGGACCCCATGGGTACCGTATACTTGTGGGACATGTGGACAGATGGAGCTGGGCAGGAGGCAGGGCATTGCCATAGCTCAAGGGCCGGGCCAACAATGGCTTCGGTCACTGGAAAGGACTCAGTCAGGGTATCCCCCCTCTTGAGGATATCCATGAGGGGGGTATTCCGCCTTCTTTTGGATAGGCTCCAAGGGCATACCGGATGATTCGGAAATGAGGCAGAGGATGCCCTGAAAAGAGGAAGGACCTTCCTCCAAGCCTGCCACTGATGACTAGTCATCCCCCAGATGTGAGTGCAGATCAGTGGCATCCGAGTCCGAAGAGTCGGGATATAAAGGTCTCCCGCCTATGTCTCCCTCGATACGCCGAGGGCGATCGGTACTACAGTAATGGACAGACGATGGGGGAGGCCAGTGTCTGTCCTATCCTCTTTCGAGGGAGCCCCTCTCTGAGGCTGCTTAGGCGGTGGTTCCACCAAAATCGGAGGGGAGACCGAAACAGGCCGAGCTGGAATGCGTGCCGGCCATACGGGTGGAGGAACCGGGATCTTCGGTTCCGGAGGGGTCGGCATCGGCCGAAGAGGCTGGGGCCAAGTAATGGCCGGTGTTGCCAGCGGAGCCAGCTTCTGACCGGTCAGAATCAGCTGTTGCCACATGAGATCTTCATAACGTCGACAGAGCTTCCATCGAAGTCTCTCCTCGTCCGAGGAGGATGAGGATCGGTGGCGACGCCTCTTCCTAGAGTGCTTGTGACCTTTCTTCGGTTTTTCGACTGAAGGGGTCTTGATCCTTGATCTAGACCGATGGGGTTGGCTCGTTCGATCGGGAGAAGCCGGAGTCGGGGAGAACCGAGGTTCCGGCACCTTTCCCTCGATCGGGACACCCGAGGGCTGAGTCTCATCAGGGAAGGGAAGGAAAGGATAGGTGTCCTTTCCAAGGAGTCATCGACCGGAGTCGGCGACAACGGCTCGATCGGGTCGAGAGAAATCTCGGCCGGTTCAGCCGTTTCCTCGACCTCAGTGCCTTGGCCTGACGGAAGGTCCAAGAAGCTGGTGGCCAAGGAAGCGATCTCAACCAAGGTTGAGACCGCAAGGTCCTCAGAATCGGACTGCTCTTGGTCCCAGGAACATCTTCTTCGGGATGAAGAAGATTCAGGGTCCTTGTCCCTTTTCCTAGGGCAGGAGGAGTGCGAACCCGAGGGCGCCTCACCCCTGGTGGGGAGAGACTAGCACAGCTCCCGAAAGGACCCAGTGAAGGCAGAACCCAGGTTAAGCGGCACCAAAAAACTTCGGCTGGCCGAAGCTTGAGCAGCTTCCTCTTCGAAAGCTGCAATCTGGTCGAACTGCTTGGCGGATCCCGCAGCCGTGGAAACCGCCCACCTGGCCTCCTTTGATTTCACCGGAGGATTGTGAAGCTCCGGTCTCCCCAGTTTTAGGCGTGCCTTGTGGTCGTCCAGGACGTAGGGATGGAAGGCCAGACAGATGGTGCAAGAGGTGGGGTCATGTACGACACCCAAGCAGTAGACTCACGAGAGGTGGGGTTGGTGTGCGATATTTTCTGTCCGCAGGGACACCGGCGAAATCCGGGGGACGACTTGTCCTCCATGGTCGATACGCCCGGATCGGAATCGTAAACTCTGATGAGTTTTAAAGAAAGCGACTGTGGTGAAAACCGTCATTGAGAATCCAGGGCCTACGAACTGCAGAAGTAGCATGAGGGAACCTGAATCTTCCAGCGGGAAAGGAAGATCTGGCGTCATGGGGCAGAGCAGAGGTATTTACCACCCGGGTGGGTGGGAGGAGCCAGCTTGAAGATTTTCCGGTGAATTTAAAGGGGAAAGGGACATGCCAGAAAGTGTGGATGAACAACATATCCACGCTCCTAGAAATACCTTCTTGCCCACCTGGTCCAAATAGCGAGACTCAGGATCGGGAGGCTATGAGCTAAGGTGCTTAGGCTGCTTAGATTTATCTTGAGCAGCTGTAATCACGGAGGAGTCCGCCTGAGGGTGCTCAGCCAGAAAAGGTTCTTCCCTCAGGGCTCTGTACAGCCTATCCAATTTTTTCGGAACCATCAAGACTGAAGCTGGACGCTTCCAGGTGATCCAGGTGAGATCCTGGGAAGGTGTCCACCAAAGGAGGCACCACAAGAGGTTTGGGCTCCTTCTGCCTCAGGTACTTTGCTAGTCGACGGCGTTCCAGGTCCAGGTCCTCCGTATCCCACTCGCTGGAGGCCTGGATGTGCCTTATGACGTCCATGAAAGTTGGATCGTCAAGAGGTTAGTGGGGCTGATCCTTCTCTCCTGGGGAACCCCCAATTCCCGAAATGGAAGAGGAAGAGGTGGACCAGCTACTGGGTGTTGAGTAGCCGGACCTGTCCCTTTGACTAGCTCCACTGAAGCGCCGGTGACTCACCAATCAAGATGGTCCGAAGACCGATCGGTCACGGGACCCGACAGGAGCAGTCCGTCTAACAGAATAGGGAACGGCTCCTGGTGCGAAGACGTGACCCGGCCGCTACCAGATCTTGGTGACCACCGGGCCGGTCTGCGGACCCAGATCAGCAACCAGCCTTAGAAGGTGTTGGAGGTGGCGGCCTCGGGTCTTCTGTGGCGAAGAGGCACCTCCTGCTGTGGTTCACCCGATGGGTCCAGCACCGGTGATGGGGCCGGCTTTGGGGAAGGGGGGGGTCCGCTTCTGGACCTGACTCCACCAGAAGGAAAACATATCCTGGAGCTCGTCCTTCATGAAGACAGAGGCCGTCCTCCCCAGAAAGGGGATGTCTGCATCGGGCCTGGAAGGAGAGCCGCCTGGAGAGCCCCGGGGGGAGGAGGACTTAGGGGATGGAGACGCTGCGCCCGCACCGGCCGTGTAATCCACCGCCCTTCTACTAGTGTTGGTATCGGGACTGGCGGTTTAGCTGCGGGCTGGAGTGTCCTTACACTCCAGGGGCATGCTCTTACCAGGCGACGCCGAGGCCTTGGAAGGTGGGGCTGAAGCTTGCACCTCCGAGGACTTGGTGGTGACCCTTAGCAGAGTCACCTTAGGCTTTGCTGGCTTCTCCCCAAAGGCAGAGCCTTAGCCTGCTTTTTAGACTTGGAATGCTCACCTGAGCCTTGGGAAGCGCGGGCTTTCTTGGGAGAGGGCTGCGAGCAGGAGCGAGACCGGGACCTGAAGCGGTTCTGGGACCGACTACGGTCTTTGTCACGGGACCGCTTGGACTTATTTTTGTGTTTTGCCTTCTCTCCGGAGGTGTGGAGGTCCATCTTCTTCTCCAAAAGGTATGCCTTCAAGGCCTTAAGGTGGCGGATCCTGGTCCTACTCGTGAGGCTCTGGCAGGAAGAACAGGCCGCGGTTGTCGTGGTTAAGCCCCAGGCAGAAGACACACTTCGTGTGGCCGTCTTTAGAGGGAATGTGGCCGTCTTTAGAGGGAATCTGACGGCTGCAACTGCACTTATTTCTGTGAGGTCCCGATGAGGAGACCGAGGACGGGGACGACATACGTCGGTACTGTGCAAAAACCATCAAAAACGGTAGGAAAAATGGTAGAAACATGGTGAAAACCGAGGTTTTAGCTGGGCTGGCAAGCCAAGCACTCTTCACGTGAGTGGGACGCGGTGGGAAAAGAACTGAGGTGGAGCTGGGTCCGGCCCCTTTTACACCAGGGCTGACGTTGGGGTATACCAAGTCGGGGTGGTCCTGTGGGTATTGCTGGCTGAGAAGTCTTCCGTGGGTCCTAGTGCTGTGTATAGTCCTTATTGTAATAGCCTGCTGTAAGAGCTCCCACTCGAAGTAAGATCTCTAACTCCTCAAGAACCAGGCCTTGAGGTGAAGAGAGTGTATGTCTGGGTACTGTACTCCCTTCTGAGGAAGGGCCAGCAGGGAGTGAGTTGGAGGCAGGCAAATGGGTCTATTGCAGGCCACTGAGAGAAGGAGAGGGTACAAGGCTTGCCTGAGCCAGTCCGGAGCCACTACGATCGTCGATGCAGGCTGCTGTCTGAGTTTTGGCAAAACCCTGATTATCAGGGGAAAGGGAGAAAATGCATAAAAGAACCTCCCTCACCAGTTCAAGATTAGGGCATCCAGAGGAAGTGTTCCTGGAACTGGGGGTCTGCAACAGTACTGAGGAAGCTGAAAATTGAGAGGAGAGAGAAACAGATCCACGTCTGGTGTGCCCCACTGCCTGAGCACTGTGGCTAGTACTTGCTTGTTCAGTGTCCATTCACTTTGGCCTTGACTAATGCGGCTTAGAGCATCCGCCAGAGTATTGAGTTTGCCTGGGAGCTGAACAGCCAAGAGGTTGACTCTCAGGGAGAATGCTAGAGACCAGCGCTTCAGAGCTTCCAAACAGAGTACCACCCTGCTTTTGAGCAATCGGTTTAAATGCTTCATTGGCAAGCTTTTAAACTAGTCAATGGGGGAGGCACTGACAAGCAGCAGAAAAATCCCAGCCTCTCCCTACAAAACAGGGTACTAAATGAGAAAAAGACCAAGGTAGAACGGTCAGTGGGGGATGCTGCAACAGAAGGTAAGGCCATCAAAAAATGGAGAGCAATGAGTACCAATGCCCGTAGTCTAGGTAACAAGCTTCCTGAATTAGTGGCCTTGATGGAGGAGGAACATCTGGATATCGTGGCAGTCACAGAAACATGGTACACACAAAACCATGACTGGGACGTAAACATACCAGGATACGCTATCTACAGGAGGGACAGGGAGGGTAAAAGAGGGGGAGGAGTAGTTCTTTACATAAGGGAAGGAATAAAAGCAACAGAACAAAAGGGTAAACAGGGAGGAGAAGAAGCACTGTGGGTAAATTTGGAGACAGGCAATGGCACCACAATCCGCACAGGGGTTGTATACAGACCCCCTTCTCAGGGGGAGGAAGTGGACAAGGAAATGATAGAAAGTATACTTAGAATGGCAGAAAAAGGGGAGATATTGCTGATGGGTGATCTGAATATGCCAGATGTTAACTGGAGCGCAGTTGCAGCTGCCACTTCGAAGAGTGCAGTTATTCTAGATGCCCTACAGGGGGCATGCCTTAGACAACTAGTACTGGAGCCCACTCGAGAGGGAGCAATATTAGACTTGATACTCTCAAATGGAGATGGAGAGAGGATCACAGATGTAGAAGGGTAGCCATCTGGGAACTAGCTACCATCGAACAGTATGGTTCACAATAAACACAGCAATAGAGTCAAGCCATACAAAGACAAAAGTACTGGACTTTAGGAGGGCTGACTTTGCTAAAATGGGTGAGTGCCTAAGGAATGCACTCAGCAAATGGGCGGAAAGAGGGTGGAAGAACAATGGGGAATAAAAAACTGCCATCACAGAGGTAACGAGCCTTGTGTGAAGCAAATAAACAAAACCAGACGATGTAAGAAACCACTATGGTTCTCAAAGGAAGTGGCAGTGAAGGTTCAAGAGAAAAAGAAAGCATTCAGGAAGTACAAGGAATTCGCAGCAGGAGCAGGACAGAGAACTGTATCAGTTAAAGCAAAAGGAGGCTGGGAAGGCAGTCAGAACAGCAAAGGCCCAAACTGAGGAAAAGATAGCCAACTCAGTTAAGAAGGGGAATAAAACCTTTTATAGGTACATCAGGGAGCAAAGGAAGACCAAGGAGGGATAGTGAGGCTTAATAAAGGGAGGGAGGGTGGGCAGAGGGAGAATGTGAAAAGGCAGAGATACTAAACAAATATTTTTGCTCAGTATTTACAAAGGAAGAGGGGGAGGTACATAAAACAAACAGTAGTAACACTCTGGATACAGAAGTTGATACCAGCCCATTTATAGAAGAAAGGGTTCTGAAAGAACTCTTAAAACTGAAGGTGGACAAAGCAATGGGGCCTGATGGGATTCATCCCAGAATTCTAAAAGAACTAAGGGTAGAACTAGTGACACCACTGACTACCCTCTTAACAAATCATGGGAGGATGGGTGGTACCTGAGGACTGGAGGAGGGCAGATGTGATTCCCTTCACAAAAGTGGGAGCAAGGCAGAAGCAGGAAACTATAGACCTGTTAGTTTAACCTCAGTGATAGGGAAATGATGGAATCACTTCTAAAGGAAAGAACTGTTATGTATCTAGAGGCCAGAAGGGCACAGGACCCTAGGCAGCATGGATTCACAGCAGGAAGGTCATGCCGGACGAATCTGATAGATTTCTTTGACTGGGTGACCAAAGTAGTAGATCAGGAGGGGCTGTGGACATGGCCTACCTAGACTTTATCAAGGCATTTGACACAGTCCCACACAAAGATTAATATATAGGTTAGCCAGCCTGGGAGTGGTCCCAAGATGACAGCCTGGGTAAAGAATTGGCTGAGAATAGGACACAGAGAGTAATAGTAAATGGAGTCCACTCAGAAGAAAGGAGGGTTACTAGGGTACCGCAGGGTTCAGTTAGGACTAGTCCTCTTCAATGTCTTTATAAGCTTACATTGCAGAAGGACTGGAAGGAAAGTATGTCTCTTTGCAGATGACACTAAGATCTGCAACAGAGTTGATGCACAGGGTGGGGTGAAAGGATGAGAAGGGACTTGGCAAGGTTAGAGGAATGGTCAAATGTATGGCAGCTTAGATTCAATGCTAAGAAGTGAAAGGTAATGCAACTGGGAAACAAAAACCCAGGGGAAGAGTACACAATGGGGGGTGAGATACTAACAACAACAAAAATGGAAAGGGACCTGGGGGTAGTCATATCAGATGACCTAAAGGTGGGCAAGCAATGTGAGAGGGCAGCAAGGAGGGCTGGGGGGATACTGGGATGCATAGGGAGAGGCATCACCAGTAGAAAACAGGAAGTTATTATCCCTCTGTACAGACAGCTGGTGAGACCCCATCTGGAGTACTGTGTGCAGTTCTGGAGAC
The DNA here is from genome assembly GCA_016271365.2 of Neoceratodus forsteri. Lineage (NCBI taxonomy): Eukaryota > Metazoa > Chordata > Ceratodontiformes > Ceratodontidae > Neoceratodus > Neoceratodus forsteri. The sequence continues at coordinate 53,906,272 of CM028133.1, read as the reverse complement.
CCAATCTCCGTAAAGACACAGACAGGATGGAAGCTGTCCAGAGGAGGGCAACTAAAATGGTGCAGGGTCTGCACCGGAAGACATATGAAGAGAGACTTAAGGAGCTTAATATGTATAGCCTCGAGGAAAGGAGGGAGGAGGGGACATGATAGAAACTTTCAAGTACCTCAAGGGAATCAACAAAGTCCAAGAGGGTAGCATCTTTCAAAAAAAGAGGTGTGCAAGAACAAGAGGGCACAATTTGAAGATAGAGGGGGCGGCTCAGAGGTAATTTAAGGAAGTATTTTTTCACAGAGAGGGTTGTGGATGCATGGAATGGCCTTCCGGAGGAGGTTGTGGAGTCAAAATCAGTGGTGGAATTCAAGCATGCATGGGATAGTCATAAGGCAATTCTGAGGGGTGGGGGTAGGAAGAAGTAGGCTGCTGGTTAACTAGGATCTGCAGCTTATCCAGTAGGTAGGGAAATGGGCAGACTGGGTGGGCCAAGCGGTCCTTATCTGCCGTCAAATTCTATGTTTCTATGTTTATGCAGAACACTGCAGTGGTGTTGTCCATTGAATTTGAACTGCCTGCCCTTCTATGCTGGGAGCGAAAGCTTTGACAGCTAGTAAGACTGCTCTGAGTTCCAAAAGATTTATTTACAACTGTGACTCTTCGGGAGTCCAGTTGCCACTTACTGAGGCACTGTCCAAATGAGCTCACCCAGCCCAAAAAGGAGGCATCTGTGGTGATCACCTTTGTGGAAAGAGGAGCTTGAAAGGGAACTCCTGCCTGTAAACATGCAGGGTTCTTCCACCACAACAAGTTTTGGAGGAACTGCTCAGACTCAGGTATCAACTTTTAAAATGCACTGCTTCTCTAAGACCAGCGAGCTCTGAGGTAGGCTTGCAGAAGTCTCATCCTGTACCTGACCCCTGAGGCAACTGCAGTCATATGTCCCAGAAGTTTGAGGAAATGTCTGGCTGGTCTTGGCTGTCCCTGGGCGAAAAGAATATGCCACTGAAAGGAAACACTGAATTCTTTCCTGCAGGAGGAAGGCATATCCCTTCTGAGTGTCCAGCTGGGCCCCCTATGAAGGTGAGCAACTGGGTGGGTTCCAGGTGATATTTCTTTAGTTTCACCAGGAAACCCAGAGACTCCAGAGTGTGTTCTGTGAGGGAAAGAGATTCTTTGACCTGGCAAGGAAACTTTGCTACTATGAGCCAGTCATCCAGATAGGGGTAGAGAGCGACACCCAGCTCCTGGGGCCGAGGACAGACCGAAGGGCATTGTGGGGAACTGATAGTGACCCGAAGGAAGTTTGAACCTGAGAAACTTCCTGTGAGATCTCCTTATTGGTATGTGGAAGTAGGCGTCCTTTAAGTCCAGGGAGGCTAGTCAGTCTCCCTGCTGTAAGGACTGTATGACCAGTGACAGAGTGACCATTCTGAATTTTTCTTTCCAGATGTTTGTTTAAATATCTGAGATCTAAGATAGGTCGCCACTCCCCAGTTTTCTTCTGTGTGAGAAAATACCTGGAGTAGAGGCCCTTGCCCTTCTCGTGGGCAGGGACCCTCTCCACTGCTCGTAAAGCCAGAAGGTTTTATACCTCTATTTCCAACGCGGTATCCATGTTGGGGACAGAGGTGGTACGCTTGAGGTCTGGCAGCTGCTTGAACTGTAATGACAGACCCTTCTCCATTATCTCCAGCACCCATTTGTCCGATGTGATGAGGGGCCAGTGCTGAAAATAGTGGGAGAGTCTGCCTCCGACCAGAAGTGGGGAAGTGACCTGGACACTCACATCAGGACTAAGACTGAGGCAGATGGCTGGGTAGAGGTGGCTCTTCTTCAGCTCCTTCTGTCCCTGCCTCTGAAACCCTCCCCTGTACTAGCCGAAGTCAGATTGGGGATAGGGATTGTAAGGCCTGGGAACAAAACTTCTGCCCCACCGCCCCTGGGATGGGATCTCTGAGGGGCGGCAGGATTGGATGAGTGGCTCTGCCAGGAAGCCTTGTACTCATTGACTTTTTTCATGTAGTCAGTGGTTCTGTAATCAAACAACATATTTTGATCACAGGGAAAATCCATGGTCTTCTTCTGAGTGTCTGTGGTCAGACTGGTTGTTTTAAGCCAGGAGAAGTGTCTCAGAGAGATGGCATGGGCCATCGCCCTAGAGGCTGTACCACTGTTGTCATCTGCCATGTGGAACTGGTACACAGTAGCTTCCAGGGCACTTATTGACGTATCCACCAGCTCCTGCACCATAGAATCTGATCCGTTGCGGACGATAGCCTGGACAGATTTCCAAAGGGCTTTCTGATATTTGGCTGTGAATGCCATGTAAAAAGAAAGCCTGAGAAGCAGGAAAGCTGTGGCATACATTTTCTTTGCTATTAAGTCAATTTTATTGGAATACTTGCCAGGAGGAGAGGGGGACAAGGAGACTCCAGCTTTCTCACAAGCTGCCTGCTGCACTATACTCTCGTAGCTAGGGTGTGCAGACAGGAACTCGGTACCATTTTTAGACAATTTATATTTTCTCTCAAGCCACTTAACCCCTGATACTGAAGTGGGGGTGCTGAAGTACCTTCATGGTATCTTTTCTAAATGCATTATAGATAGGGACGACCACGGTCTTTGAGGATGAAAGACCCTTCATCTCCCTATAATCTTTGTCTTCATCGACATTCTGGTTAGGCTCCTGCATTGGGAGGTCCAGGGTACCCAGCATATTTTGTATAAATGTAAACATAGAGGAAGGATCCTCGTGGTCACCAAGGGGATCCCCATGGTGAGGGTCCAGGGACTCCTGGGGCTCAAGGCCCTCAAAATCATTGTCGGGGACATTATAAAATTGATCATCTGTGTCATCCTCACAGTCTACAGAAGAGAAATCTGTGGAAGAGTGCTTGCCAGCCCCAGTAAATAGAGGACCCATCTTTTGAAGGGTCTGAAACAGTCGCCATGCTTTTTTCATATCTTGCACTGACTGAAGAACCTGCGCAGTTTGTAAGTGTTTTGTTTTTTTCTGTATGCTTTAAGCTGCCTGTTGTCTCGCTATTGACTTTCCCAGGAGCAACGGGAGCATATTTGTCATGACAGAGTTTCTTTTTAGTCACCATCAGAGGCTTGATCAAGCTTCCTTTTTTGTCACTCTTATTATTTTTCAATTTGTGAGGAACTTCATCTTTGGAAGCTTTATTTTTTGGCTGGGATCTGGAGTTGGTAGTAGTACTTTTGAATGGCCCCTTGTTGGAAGCCTTTGATTTATCCTCAACCATAATAATCAAAGGTTTATCCGCTATGTTTGCCAATTTAAGCAAAGCAAACCAGTCCTGGACCTACAAACTAAGTGCAGGTTTCTGTGAAAATGCCACCGGTCAGTCCTGCCCCAGTTAATAAACTCTTATTACTAGTGCCTTTTCTTTTTTGGCTGTAGAACTGGGATCTATACCAGTGCCAATCTTAATAAAAACCCAGTAATACTCAACTGCGCACAGGTGGCTGCTGGACCCTTACAGACAGTCCTAACACAGATGATACCAAGGTTCAGTAATATAACAAAAAAGGTTTCCTCGTAATTGCCAATCTAGAGAGAAATCACCCAGGCACTGTTTAAATTTGAAATCCACTGCAGGAGCCTCGCAGTAAACTCTGCAAGGTCTGAACTAAAAAACAAGGCAACTGTCCCTAATTCGACGGTTCCCACAAGAATGTACCCAAAAATGAAGGAAACCGTCTAAAATAATCACCCACGATAAAATTTGGCTTTAAACTAGTCGACTAAAAACTCAAAATATATATATATATATATAAAAATATATATATAAAAACAAGTAAATAGTTGCAGTAAAAATAAAGTCAGAATAGCGTGGTCGCGCTGAAAATAAAAAAATTGCGCAACGCTAATGAAAAAGTAAAACTTTCACTCAGCACACTAACGAAAGTTATTTATGAGAAAAACTTTACCCAGATAAGCACTAGGAGGCTGTCAACAAGGAAAGTTGCTGAGTCCAGCGGAGAAAAAATTCTGAAGCCTTCAACAGCTCTCACTCAGCTCACACCCCCTCCTGTCTTTTGATTGGCTTGGCCCTAAGCTCATTTAAGTATCTCTTAAAGGCACACCTCGGGGCAGCACCTAGCCAGCGAAGTGCAAAAAAGTTAATGACGCTAAAAGACTCCTGGGGTAAGAAGGAAGATCTGATGCCATAGGGTGGTGCCATCAGGATACCACCTGGGTGGGTTGGAAGAGCTAGCCTGAAGACATTCTGGCAAGTCTTAAAGGGAAAGGAAGTACTGCCGGAAGTGTGGATAGTGCACCATATCCATGCTGCTAGAATCTGTAATTCTAAGGCCTAGTGAGGCAGAAGCTTATGTGTACTTACCCATCACATCCACCCTCCTGGATTCTTTGTCAGGAGGCAGAGTACTCATGTGTCTAGGTGACCTGGATCTATCTATTTATCAATAACCACTGAGTCGGTTTCTGGTTGATTGGCATAAGGCGGTTTGGCAGAAGGAACAAGATACTGCATGTCAGCCTTTCTAGGTACAGCTAGCAATGAGTCAGGCCTGTACCATGTAACAAACGTAGCATCCACCAATACAGGATAAATTAGAGGAAGAATAATGGATGGAGTGCAGAGTACCTCCAAAAACTCCATCATATTTTTCTTTGTAGAGTCCTACTCTACAGCAAAGCCCATGGCAGTCTACATTTGCTACAGCACAGACTGAAATGTAGGATCCTGTGGAGGAGATCTGGGTGTATATACCACAGAATCCTCTCTACAAGAAGAGAGGGTAGAACTGGTACAAACTGTTCTCCCTCATAACCTTCTTTTTTCCTCATGATCCTCCTCCATAATGAAGTCAGCATTATATTCCACCTCATCGACCTCCATGTCGATGACAAGAACTGAGGATCACACTGGCGGCAGTTGAGAAGAAGGTATTTGCGGTGTACTGGAAGATGGCTTTTACAGGGACTGAGTATCAGTACAACCTGTTGATGATAATCAGGCTACACAGGTAACCTGGTAAAATATGTTGTATCATCTCTGAAAACGATGCCAGTACAGTGAGTGTTGAGGGTCCGTGAGTGCTGGGACCCACTGAAGGCAACGTACTGACCACAGCAGATATGGTAGTGCCTGAGCCAAGCCCCAACCTTGGTGTCTCATTGATGGTTGGCTGGGGGGTCCTGGTGTCTGTGCCACCACAGCGATTGATTACAAAATTTTTTAAGTACCCGAAGGCCGCAGCGGCGACTGGGACCTCGCCGAGGAAGATCTCTCTCTATCCCAGTGTTTGTGCTTATAGCCTGACAAAGGGAGTTGGGACGATGACCAATCCCTCTCCCAGTCCTCAGGCTTCATTGGATGCGATTTGGTCAATGAGCTATGCGACTGGATTTCTGGCATGTCGTCAATGGCAGCCCATGGCTAGCAAAAGTTTCTGTGTGGTCCTAGTGCTGATGGGGGTATAGTTCCAAAGATGTGGCTTAATGGAAGAGACATCCTCGAAGAAGATCTGTGGAATATTGTAGGCCAGCATCAGAAAAGTCCAAAGTACTCCAGAATCTTGTCAGGTGGACCCCTCAAAGGGGTCCACTGAAGTTTTGGAGCACAGGATGGAAAATATTTTCCAATTGGTTGTGTATGTCTTCTTGGAGGAAGGTTTACTCGTAGCCAAAAGTATTTCAGAGACCCTCTGAGACACCTTGTACCTGCTCACTTCTCTCTTTTCAAGCGCCAGCCCTGGAGGTGAAGGGAGCGTAACCTGAGATGAACCTGCTGACCCCGAGTCAACAAGTCCATCCGGAGTGGCACATTCCTTGGTTTTGTGACTGAGTGTCAATTCAACTGAGGAAACCCTATCTGCCGAGGCCAGTACAGGGCTACCAGAATCATCCTGCCTCTCTGCGACTCCAGTTTGAATAGAACTCTATGGATGTGAGGGGACTGGAGGGAATATATATAGAAACAGACTGTGCCATGGCAGTCTGAATGCATCCTGACAGGAAATGCCATGTCCTGGACTTCTAGAGTAGAACCGAGGCGGTTTGAATTTTTGTGGGGATGCAATGAGTTTCACATCTTGGATGCCCCACTCATTGAACAGTGATCTCACAATGTCTGGTGCTACTTACCATTTATGAAGATCGGCCTCTGTTCGACAGAGATCATGTCAGAGTGTTCTGGACCCCAGGAAGATAAGATTGCTCGGAGCAGGATTCCTTGCTACAGGCACCATTCACACACTCTCACAGCCTCCCTACAGAGAGGGTAAGAGTGTGTTCCTTCCTTCCTTGTTTGCTAACACAGTTGACAAATTATACCTCTAGACCTACTCCTCCCCACCAGCCATAAATGAAAATTATGTACCTACCGTAATTCTTGATCTTTCAGTGCATCTTCACCACTCATCACTGGTGGGTTCTGGCCGGAGGATCAAGACCCCGTGGCAGCTTTTTTTTTTGCGAGGGGAGGAGCCGACGTCGTGACGGTGCTGCCCTCGAGGCCGATGCACTGCGTGGCGCTCATGGGTTGGCCAGTAACTGATGCACACTCCTCCTCAATCCCAGTTCTGCATGCCAGAGAGAAGTATTAGCAAAGAGAAAAAAAGAGGGTGGGGGAAGGGAGCCCAAGAGATAGGAAAAGGAAAGGATATAAACAGAAGAAGGAATAAAGCCGACTGAGAGGACAGAAAAGTAACCTAGGGGTCTGGGAAGGGGGGCCCCAAACCTCTGAGTAGGACGGAAGGGATAGAGGAAGGGAAGGAGGAAAGAGAGAAAAAGAGAGGACAGGGAGACAGTATGCTACCCCTGAAGAGGTCCAGAAGATTGACTAGACATGGAAGGGCCAGAGACTTTAGCCATTTCATCCCTTCAACACCACTCAGGGAGGAGAAGGCTTGAAAAAAGACCAACCCTGAGAAGACCAGCTGGGAAGTCCAGGAGACAGATCCAAAGTAGTTAAGACAGCAAGGTCCTGTCAGTCTAAAGGACACAGGAGAGCGACTGTCTCCCACTCCTAACCAAAGCAAATCCCCAAATGGGGAGAACCACATCTCTGCAAGGGCCCCCAGAAAGACAGGCCTTAACAAAAGGAGGACAGCTTAACCCCCTGACGAAGGGGAGAAGATGTCAGGAGAACCTCTAAGGATGAGGCACAATCAAGGGGCCCTGCAAGAGACAGAGTTAGTTGTCATTAGATGGGAAGGAGGAGCCACCGCTCTTTTAGATAAAACTGAAGAGTCACCTGGGTCTTCTAGGAACAGGTAACTAAGGACCTTACTGGCAACAAGAGTTGACATCTGAGCAATGGAGTTTTAAACCCCAAAAGAGGAGTGTGCCCAGCAGGGGTGAGGGGAAAAAGCCGGATGAGTCATAGTGGAAGGGGCACCTGTCCCCGCTTGTTCTCCCCCAAAGGAGAAACTCTGCTACCCGGGGGAAAAGCAGAGAATCACAGGTACCAGAATTAAGCCGGAGGACTAAGTAGAGGAAAAACAAGCATGGAGGAGGACTGCCCAGAGACTGAGGCCCTAGAGGAGGAGGAGGAGGATGATGGGAAGCAGTGATGAACAGTGAAGATACAGAGAAAGCTCAAGAATTACGGTAGACATGTAATTTTCATATCTTATGTGTCAATCTTCATCATTCATCACTGATGGGTGATTACCAAGCCCTCCAAAGGGGACCTGGTACCTCCCTGAGGCATGGAAGTCCCTCGGCTTCCTGTGGGAGAGTCACTGGGATCTCCCAGGCCTAATTAGGCCTGGGATTGGTCTGGATGAGGCGGGTTCTCCTATGACCGGAGAAGGAAGTCGCCCATTAAGTTCCTGACCACCTGGGAAAAAGATGGGTCCCCGAAGGAGAAGGCAATCACCCTTCGCCGGGCCATGGGTGATAACCAGGTTAGACAAAGCCATGCCATCCACCTTATGCATATCGTTGTCCCCACCAGCCTAGATGCCACCTTACTGGTGTCATAAGATGCCCTTGCTTAGTGCCGCACAAGCTCCAGGCCACGTGCGGAGAGGGCAATGACTTTTCTGGTCACCTCTGAATCAGGCAAAGATACTAGGATTTGCCCTAGTAAAGACCATAAGTGCCTGTTATAGGCAGCATGATGGGCCTGATGTGCCGATAGAGAGAGAGATGTGCCAAGGAAAACACCTTTCTCCCACAAAAGTCAAACTCCGCAGTCTGTCTCCGGGGGCCGGTCACGTCTTGGGTGTCTATGCCCGGAAGGAGTATCCAGCATTGTCATGCCCAAAGGAGGGTGAGCTAAAGCTCCTGGAGAACTTAGGGGTGCGCAATACCTGTGCCGGCAGTCCCCTGGACTAACAGCTCCGGAAGATCCTCCGGTGCCACCCACAGCACCGGGAGACTGATCGTCACCGCAGACACCGGTGCTGGTAGAAACTGCCAGATCTGAAGGAGGGGGCTGAACAGGAGTCGATGTGCTGGGCAAAGAGGAGTCCAAGGACTCCGAAGAATCCGGAAGTCAGTCCGGGTCTGCCTCCGAATCGTCATCCTCCCCAGAGGTGCGGACCCAGACTACCTACGGACTCCTCCGCTCCTGGCACCACAAGGTAGCCCCGCACTCCCCACGGCGCTGCCATGATCTCTGGCACTGTGCACGGCACTGGGATCAGAGTTGGAGCCAAGAACCAGCTCCGTACCGCCCACGATGCTGCCTCGATCTCCAGTACCACAACTGGCACCGGGATCGCAGGTGCCGAGGAAACTGCCTGGCTGGGCCCGGAAGGCCCACACCATGACGCTGGGGGAGCCTTTGCCTCCGAGGAGGTGACTGCCAGGATGATGCCTCCAGCCCGACTCCCAGAGGAATCAGTCTGGGCCTCCTGCACCGTAAGAGGGGCTTCCGCCAAGGCGAGGCTGGATGGGGCGGAAGCTTCCTCCTCCATGGTCTGTATAGAACTGGGAGGGAGGAGACTGGGAGGAAGGGTCAAGAGACCTGTACTTGGAGTCCCTGATGCGCGCCTGCCTCCTGAAAGTCAGTGGTGTACAACTGACTTTAAACGTGCAGACTTCCAAAACTCGATGGTCCATGGAGAAACAGGCATCGCAACAGTCCCTAATGTGGTTTGGGCCAAAGCGGGTCAAGCACCGGTCATGCTGGTCCGAGATGGAGTACAGCTGGCTGCAGGGACACCGCCGCCTTGGGGGCCAGCACACCTTGGAAGCTTTCTTCTTGTCCCCCAAATGAGACATGACCAGACGGATAAAACAATAACCAAAAACAGTACTCTGCGTCATTGAAAAATAAAAAGGAAAGGTCTTACCAGTTGACAGTGATGAGAAATGCAGCTGAACAGAACTTAGGATGGTATGACGGACTAGGCCGCTGACGCAGATAAATTCGCTCCACACGAGGTCGTATTCATTCGATGGCAGAAGAAGCAGAACTGGGACTGAGGAGGCGTCTGCGTCCGTTACTGGCCAACCTGCGAGTGCCACGCAGTGTGCAGGCCTCAAGGGCTGTGCCGTGACGACGTTGGCCCCTCCCCTCACCAAAAAAAAAAAAACACTTCCTTGGGGTCCTGATCCTTCGGCCTGAACCCACCAGTGATGAATGGTGAAGACTGACACAGATAAGATTACTCTCTCTCCTCAACCTCCCTTCCCTTCAGTATTACCTCTGGTTGCCCTTTTCCCCCATGTGTCCCTCCCTTCTTCCTGCGCACTTCTACCAACCACAGCAGTCCCAACCTCTCCCCACACTCCCCCACCCTCTTGCAAAGATAACTACTCTTCCCCTTCTATCCCCTTCTCCCTCCTATTTCTCTAACCTTTACCCTCTCTTATAATGCTTGTGTATTAATTTCCTGTGTTTAACCTTTTATGTTCTTGATGTATAATTGTTAAACTGTCATTTTAGATTACCTCTGTTAGTCTTCCTTTGTCAGTATGTAACCCCACCCACTTATGTGGAACTTTTGTAAATGAATGCCTACGCTCAAAGATATTATAATCCTAGACTGAAATAAATAGTACATGACAGACCTATTGTCTGTTTGGAGAACTGTCTTTCAGCTGACCAAGTCTACTAGGGCTTTCAGACCACATAAAACTGCTCACATCTCCAGCACACTGACGGGAAATGCGTTTCTGACAGGTTCCAGACACCTTGTGCCTGAAGGCCCTGGCAGTGGGCTCCCCACCTCAACAGGGAGGTATCCGTGTTGATTACCACCTCTGGCTCCGGTGAGGAGAAGAGGATGCCTTGGAGGAGATGGTCCTCCACTGATCACCATATCAGGGATCTCACAAGAGGCTTGGTCACCTGGATGGAACAGTTTTGAGGGTGCGATGCTTGTGACCATTGTGTGCTGGGCATCCACTAGGCTGTCATGTAGCTGAACACCAAGGAGGCTTAGGCCCAGCATGCGTTGCATTAAATGGTCTTGCAAAGTCTTGTGTTCCGTGATGTAACATGTCATCTGCAAGACGGCTGTAAGTTTGCTTTCTGGAAGGAAGGCCCGAGCCCGGTCTTTGATCACTGACATGTGAGCTGACAAGCAGAGTTGCCTTCTGGGAGGACAGTCGGTAAGGGTTTCTGAAACTCTAGGGAGTACCCTTCTCAAATAATCCTGAGGACCCTCTTGTCTGTCAAGACGGATTTCTAGTGACAACAAAAATAGGTCAAGTGACCCCCCAATGGGGAGGAGAGATCTGCCTTGGGCACCTGAAGCAGAACTGAGGCCAGAGCTTCAGATGGTGGCACAGAGTGCTTCTGTCACTTGTGCCTTCTTTTGGGGTTGGGGAGGCTAAGCTTTACTGTTTTGGGCTCCCCTGCCACAAAAGAACTGCTTATTGTGAAATGCCACGCCCTCTACCCTCTGAAGGTTACAGGGAGCTGGCGTGGAGGTCTTAAGAGTTATTCTAGTTTCATTAGACTTCTTAAGAGACTGCTCCTCCTGCTGTTCAAATTGCCATCGAAGGACACATTCATGATCTGTAGCTTCACATCTGGAGTAAACCAGCAGTCCACAGCCAGGAATGCCACCTGATTCAAATATCTGCAGTCACGAAGTCGGCAGCTGCATTAAGGGAATCCATAGAAGCTTTAAGCTGGTGACTGTTTGATTCACTACCTTGTTTAACAGCTAGCAGCATCTCTTTTTCTCTTGTGTCTGCCAGAGACTTAAGCTTGCTCAAGAGGGCATACTCAGAGAAGTGACCCTGACAGCTAGCTATCCTCATGCCAAAGGTAGCCAAGGCACAGATCTGCTTGCCCATGAAGTCTACTTCACATGACTCCTTGTCAGTGTGGTGGGTTGTAACCTCCTTGGTGACTATGGCTTTGTCATTCTCAGCCAGAATAACAATGGCATTCGCTATAGGCCGGAGTGAAATATACCAGCTCACTTTTAGGCACCGCATTTTTCTTGTCTGCCTGTTTAGGGACAGCTGCGACAGTAGCAGGCCCCCTCCAAGCCATCTCTGAGAGTGTCTGTAGGGCTGGGAGGAATTAAAGAAACTGTGGTATTAGGCACATTTAAAAACTTCAGTTGGAGGTGTCTAGCCTGGTCTATGTCTGCTGGCTCGAAATTCAGTGTGGGAATGTATATTTCTGAGCAGAACCCGGAAGGAGAGGTCCTCATGAAGTACTATCACAAGAACTAGTTCTGAGTTATTTGGACCATAATACAAGTCATCCTTCCCTGCATCAGAGAAGATGAGGAGGTCAGGATGACTTGTCCCTCTCTATGCCATCTTCACTTGGAGAGTAGTAGACAGGAGGGTGCTAAAGATCTGACAGCGCATCACGCAGCTGCGGCAATAGCTGACCCGGCCCTAGGGGCCTGGAAAACAGTGCTGCTAGCACCACAGATGACACTATGGGTGACACCATGAGTGTCCACGAGGGGAAGGCTCATGAGACATTACATACAGCACTGCAAGGAGCACTGAGGTATGCCCTGATGGATCCGATCCCAGCACAGATGGCATCAACGACCCAGCTGACACCAAAGTGTCCAGCAGCAGCACTGTGGCTGCCCGTCAGGGACAAAGGTAACACTACAAACAGGGCTGATGTCTAGTGTGTCACCTGCCTACGTTATGCTGCATATCACAGGTGCTGCCAGCCAAGCCCCCACCCCCGAGGGCTAAGGGGCCACTACTAGAAATGGAGATGCATGACTCTATGCTGCTCCATAACAGCTGCCCAATGGCTGAATTGCCCACTGGGGTCTTCACTAACAGAGAGAGGCTCAGGGACTGAGACACCGAAATCGCAGGCCCAGGTGACAACAGTGGAGAACCCAGGATGAAACTACCTCGACTGGTGCCGTTTCTTCCCCTTCTTACAAGAGGAAAAAGCAGAGTCTGAACCTTGTAAAGATCCCAATGCTGAGTGTGTGTCAGATCTGGGCAATTACTTTTTGCATCTCCAGGGGGACTATCCCTCCTCACAAGCACCAGACTACCCACTGTCAGAGCACCTACTCAGAGAGAGGTGGTGACCAGACACAGGCCCAATGCCAGATCAACTTGCCTCTTCAGGTTCCTTACCTTCATCCATGGTCGCTGACTATTAGCACAAGGTATGGCTGAGAGAAAACTGTTGAACTCTGTGTTAAACTAAACTGATACAAAAATAAACTCTCGTAATTTAAAACACTAAAGCCAAAGATCTGAATGCTATCATCATATGGACAGTGAAGTTCTGGCCCCGATAAGGAGAGCTATGATGCTACTGATGCACACTAGACAGTGGGGGGAAGAAAGAATTAAGGCAGTTGGGGGCCAGTGCCATTGTATACCACAAGTGAACAGAGGGCTGTGTGCCACTAGCCCCCACCAGAAAGTTCTGGCTTCCACGAGGTCCTAGCGTCTCCAGCACTGAACCACAAGTGGGAATCAATAGTGAAGACCGATTCTTGAAAGATTCCCTATTCCAGGCACCATTCCCACACCCTCATCGCCTCACTGCACTCAGTGTAAGAGTGTGCTCCACCTTGATTGATACAGTACATTACTGACATGTTGTCTGTCTGGAGGACAACAGTCTTGCGGCTGACCAAGTCCACTAGGGCTTTCAGACCATAAAGAAACACCTGCATCTCCAGCACACTGATGTGGAGATGTGCTTCTGAGGGGTCCCTGAGACTGTGTGTCCAAAGGCCCTGGCAGTGGGCTCCCCACCCCAATAGGGAGACATCCATGGTGAGGACCACCTCTGGCTCTGGTGGGGAGAAAGAGAGGACATGGAGAAGGTTGTCCTCCACTGACCACAACATCAGGAACCTCACAAGGGGTATCTGTCATCTGAATGGGACAGATTTGAGGGTGTGGTACCTTGTGCCCTGAGCATGCACTGGGTTGTCCTCGTGCAGCCATACCAGAGGCATTGTGAATACCAAGGAGGCTATTAAGAGCAGCATGCGTTGCACAAAAATAGCTTGTATAGTATTGTGTTCCATGATATGGCATGTGATGTGTAAAGCTGCTTGTAGACTGCTGTGTGGGAGGAAGACCCAAGTCCAAGCCAAGTTCAGGACACCTCCTATAAACTCCTGGGAGAATTTCAGATGAGACTTCAAGGGGTTCAGCAGGACTGCCACATGTTAGGAACTGAGAGACTGTGGCCACTGCCTGCTATGTCTCCTGTCTGAACAGGCTTGCGATTAGTCAATCATCCAGATACGGGAAGACTTGGGAGTCCTAGCTTCCAAGATGCCCTGCGAGTACAGCAAAGCACTTTGTAAAGACCCGCAGACTGATTCTTGGAAGATTATAGCTTACTATGACAAAGTAATATTTGGTGGTTTATTGTGGTGCAAAGTAGAAGATGTGTGACAGAAAGCCTGTCTGGAAAATAGATTTTTAGCTGTAATTACTATTTCAAATCTCGGCCAAGTAGTTCCAGACATGACCACTGACAGACTGCCCAGCGCTTCATTCTACTGGAGCTTCCTCAGGTGCCCTGAGATTTATCTTGAATAAGTTGGCTTACAATTAAGGAGTGCTCTAGGTTTCTGGTTTGGTGTGCAGATATGCATCTTGTATATCCAGAAAGGCTGGCCAATCCTCTTGCTTCAGGAATGGTACAAAAGAGCCAAGAGAAATCATCTTGAATGTTTCTCGATCCATGTATCTGTCCAGATCTCTGATGTCGAGAATGGGCAAATACCATCTGATTTCTTTGGTACCAGGAAGCAGAGAAAGTAGAAATGTGTTCCATTCTGACTCTGGCACTATTTTCACTGCCCTGTTTTTCAGAAGGCCTGCAATCTCCAGTGCCAGAAGCTCTCAGATGTGAGCTGACAAAGGGTGGTTGCCTTCTGGGAGGACAGTCTGGAGTGGTTTCCAACAAATTCAAGGGAGCACCCCTCTCGGATGATTCTGTGGACCCATGAGTCCCTCAAAATGGATTCCCACTAGTAAAACTGGGTCAGCAGCTCCCTAGTGGGGATTAATACTAGGAATTGTAGGACAGTAAAAGACATACTGCCTATTTAGACTGCCCCCCCACCACCAAACACTTCTCAGTGATTATATCCATTTGTATTTTTTTCTGTGAGGTACCTGTTGCATTTTTATTTTGAAAGTTTGGTCATCCTTTGCAATGACAATTTCTTCTGACAGGCTGTTCCAACAATCTCACCACCCTATGTGTAAGTAGACTCCTGCCTATGACTTTTTTAGCTGTACTTTGCTCTGATTGTATTTGGTGTGTTCTAAGACTGACTGCAGACTTTATAGCTGTATCCCAGATGTGCCTTAAGTTCTTCATCTTTAAAAAGCTGGTGACATGTTAGGACAACTTTAACAAAACATAATATTTTGGCACTGTCCAGCTTGTGTTTTCCATTATTTCTGTATTCCTCCTCCCCACTATTTAGTTATGAGATCATCTGCAACAAAACAGGATCTTTGCTCCTGAAGAGTTAATTTATTCCTGCCGTATTCTTCCTACCCGAAGTCATAGAGCACTGCTTGTGATATCACAGTTACTCCCATGGCAACAGAATGTGATGTCACAACAGAGGATTATGACTTGAAGTAGGGAGTAAGCTATAGCGGCAGATGAACTCAAAATGAAATCTAAGGGACAACAGTCATATATTCATACACATTTCTTTAATGATAAATTATGGGGAGGAGAAATACAGAAAATATTAATAGAATGCAAGCAGAATTGTACCTAATTATTATGTTTTTTTAAAGTTTTCTTTGAGGCATCAGTAGCTCTTTAAGGATTTTATATAAACAAAGCAAGTTCCCTCTTAACCTTCTCCTCTCTAAAGTGTCAAGTCCTAGGTGATCAGTTCTTTTTCTGTATGTCTTATTCTTGATGTATGGTATTTTGGTTGCCCTATGCTGGACCCCCTCAACCACATCTATCTCTCTTCTTAAATGGCGACGCCACACCTGACAAGAATAGTCCAGATGTGGCTTCATGCATGTTCTAATTAGTGGCAGAATCTCGTTTTCGGTTTTAATAAATGCTTTTCTTATACAACTAATAATCCTATTAGCCTTGCTGATGATGTGCTTACAGTGATATTCTTAATTTATTATTAATAATGATGCCCAGCTCTGTTTCATTGTTTACTTTAAGATGTTTACCATTTAGGTAGTAGTTTTGGATGTGATTACTATTGCCAAAGTGAGTAACCACACACTTGTTATTACTGAATTCCATACTGTTTACTTCCACCCAGTGTTCAAGTTTGGCTAGGTCTTGTAGTAACCTATCCTTAATGAACTGATTGTCCATAGGGGCTTCCAGTTTTATGTCATCAGCAAACTTATTTATGAACGAATTACAACTGATGTCTACGTCACTGATGTAGAAGTTGAAAGTAACACATCAAGAACCAAGCCATGTGGCACTCCACTTGTCACTGAGCATTCACTAGACGTTACCGTTAATTCTTACTCTTTGTATTCTTTCTGTTAATCATGATTCAATCTAACTGATATATCTATATCTATATCTATATATAAGGCTGATCTTTTTAGTATATAGTTTGTTAGTAAACTCCCTAAGGGACATCATCAAAGCCTTTTTTGAAGTCCAGATATATGATGCCCACAGGGATTTTTTAATCTAATAATTTGCTGACCTTATCATAAAAGCATAAGGTTTGTTGTACAAGATCTTTGTTTAGTGAAACCATGTTGGTTTTTGTCTAGAAACCTATCATTTAGATTTTTTTTTTAATTTCTTTTTATTATGCATTTTAACCACAGGCATACAGAAAAGTACATAAACTGTACAATTTAAAGTTCCACAGGATAAATAGGTCTTAGTAAGCTTCAGTTTCCATTGTTGTTTAGATAAAGGAGTTAAAAATGTGTTATTAGAAAATTGCATTGCAATAAAAGTGGTGCAAGAGTCTTTCCCCAAATGAACTGCCCTTTCCCTCAATGAATTTGTGTACTAGGTATCACTAGGATGGTGGTGGCCATATCTAGTCATCACTTCCAGGAACAACTTTCATGGACAAAAGTGTGAATCAGATAATGCTATATAGTGTATACAAGCCTGCCACTTCGTTGCATAAGCTAGCATCCCCCCGTTGTTCCGAGTTAAAGCTCTCAGCTTTATATATGTCACACATTGTTTGTTTCTAATCTTTTGTTGTTGGAATTGGACTCATCATCCAACGTCTAGTAATAGTTTTCTTAGCAGCAATAAAGCAGATTGGTAGTACTGTGCGACGTCATTGGGAAGCGTGATCCGGGTAAATCCCCATTAGAAATTGTTCAGCTGTAAGTTCAATTGGTTCAGAGAATAATCTAGAAAGCTCGTTTTGAAATGAAATCCAGTACGGCATGAGACGGGGACACTGCCAAAATACATGACCTAAAGTGGCCACGGTACAACCACAATTTCTCCAACACCACCCATACTCTTCAAGGAGGTATTTTTGCAGGACTGCAGGGGACCGGAAAAATCAGGAGCGGCATTTCCATGCAAAATCCTTCCAATGGGGGGATGTGACAGATTTTAATTCAGTCAAAGAAAATTGAGACCAAGCAGTCATAGTGATCTCTGTTTCAAGATCCCTGTTCCATCCGTCCAGAATGAAAGCCGCAGACACTGGGAGGCCGTTTCTCTGCTCCCTATATATAAGGCCTATTATATGGGATCCCAAATTGCCCTTTATTGCCTCGGTGAAAAGTTTTAATAGGTCTGGAATTGGGGAGGGAAGGGCGGGCTGGATATTTTTGTTTCGAAGTATATGATTTCGAATTTGGAAATAACTAAATCTATCCGAATTACAAAGGGGGTATTGGGACTGGAGCTTGTCAAAAGGAGTAATACCTTCAATGGAGAGAAATTGAAAAACATGGGCAAGACCTATAGATCTCCATTGGGAGAAGGTGTGGTCCATAAATATTGGGACGAACAATTCATCCTGAGATATAAGTTTGCAGTATTTGTATACTGTCAAAAGTGTACCAGAACCCCTCGTCCGTTTTCATATCCTATATGTTTGTGATGTAATTCCTGTAAAGGCTGAGGGATTGAGCGATCTCCCAGCGGAGGAAAACAAAATCCTTTTTATATCAAAGAGATCATTTAAATGAAACTCTATAGTTTTCCAGGGAGAAGTATAGGAGTCAGACAGCCACAATACCAATATTCTAAGAAAGGAAGCTTGGGCATATAAGACTAAGTCTGGGAGGTTCAACCCACCCTGGGAAAGGGAAAGTTTTAGGATGGAAGGTCTAACTCTTGGTCGTTTTCTCCCCCATAGAAAATGCAATATTCTATTCCAGGATTTAAACTAATATTTCGAGGGAAAGAAAGGAATGATCTGAAACAGGTATAAGATTCGGGAAGAACAGGTTACTCACCTGTAACAGTAGTTCTAGGAGTGGTATATGATGTTCATCCACACTGTCTGGCATTGTCCCTTTCCCCTTTAAATCTTGCCGGAAGTCTTCAAGCTGGCTCCTCCCACCCACCCGGGTGGTAAATACCTCGGCTCCGCCCCATGACGCCAGATCTAGCCCGCTGGAAGCCAGGTTGTGCCTAAAGCCGGGAGGTCGGGAGTGAAGGGAGGATGAACAACATATACCACTCCTAGAACTACTGTTACAGGTGAGTAACCTGTTCTTCTAGGAGCGTGGATATGTTGTTCATCCACACTGT
The DNA here is from genome assembly GCA_016271365.2 of Neoceratodus forsteri. Taxonomy (NCBI): domain Eukaryota; kingdom Metazoa; phylum Chordata; order Ceratodontiformes; family Ceratodontidae; genus Neoceratodus; species Neoceratodus forsteri. Next base: position 53,888,144 of record CM028133.1, on the reverse strand, counting down.
CCGGCAGACTCCAAGCAGTTCTCCGGGAGGAGGGAGGCAAGGCGCACACCCCCTACTTAGGGAATAGAGATTGGAGAACAGAGGCCCCAAAACCAGCATCCCGACGTGACTCTAGGTCAATGTGGTAATGGGTAATAAAGGTGCTTGCTGACTTCCAGGTAGCGGCCCGATAGATTTCCTGGATAGGGATGTCCCTGGAAGCAGCCACCGAAGCAGCAGTATGACGGGTAGAATGAGCCCTTAGCCCTTTGGGAGGCTCTTACCCACCAATCATAGCACAGACCTATGCATGATGTGATCCATCTCGCAACAGTCCACTTGGCTGCAGGTCTGCCAGAAGTGCTTCAGCGTAGGGTGACAAACAGCTGGCGAACCTCTCTCGATTTCTGCCGCCCTTCCTTATAATAGAGAGAGCACGCCTGACGCTCCAGAGTATGGAGCCTGTACTGCATCCGAGGTGTAGTTAGGGTAGTATACCGGCAGAGTCAACGCCTGGTTAAGGTGAAACTCTGACACCACCTTCGGAAGGAATTTCGGTTGGGGGTGCAGGACAACTTTGTCCCTGTGAAAGACCAGCTAGGGGGAGTCCATTGAAAGCGCTGAGCCCCCTGCCCTTCTGGCTGACGGATAGCCACCAAGAAGGCCGCCTTCCACGACAAGTGCGAAGTGCAGACTTGTGCATGGGTTCGAATGGCTTGCCCATGAGCTTTGCCAAACCAGCAAAAGATCCCACGGAGGTGGAGGTTCATGCACCGAAGGGGATATGTGGTCCAGGCCTTGGAAAAAGCGCCCGACCACCTTTTCCTGAGCCAACGTCGGCTGACCGACCCGCGCCCGGTAAGCCGAAATGTCTGCTAGGTGCACCCTAAGGGTCAATGACAGAAGACCCCCTTTGGAGAGGGACCAAAGGCATTCTAGAATGTTAGCCACTGAGCAGGATAAGAGGTCCAGACCTTTACCCTGACACCAAATGGAAAATCTCTTCCATTTGAAGGCGTAACATTTCCTGGTCGATTCTTTTCGAGATGCCTTCCCCATGGTGTAGACATCTTCCGAAAGACCCAAAGCCTGGAACTCTAGCCGCTCAGGGACCAGGCTGTGAGGTGCAGGGATTGAAGGTCGGATGAAGGACCTTCCCTGGTTCAGAGATATCAGGTACTGGGGTGTACTCAGCTCCGGGTCCTGCAGCTGAGGCTGAGGAGATCTGGATACCAGAACTGGCGGGCCAATCTGGGGCTACCAGGATCACCTTTGCCTTGTCCTTCCTCACCTTGAGTAACACCTTGTGGATCAAGGAAATGGAGGAAAGGCGTAAAAGAGGCCTGGGGTCCACGGCCTCGAGAAGGCATCCCCCTGCAGCGAACCCTGCTGAGGGGGCCGGGCATGGTACAGCCTCAGCTTGGTGTTCTCCCTGGAGGCAAACAGGTCCACCAACGGTTTGCCCCAACGGGAGAACAGGTAGTAGGCTACCTCTGGATGGAGAGACCACTCGTGGGATGTCTGGCCTAGGCGGCTGAGAGCATCCGCCAGTTGGTTCGCGACTCCTGCCACATGGATGGCCAGGAGATCCGCCTCCAGCCGGCTGACGAAGGTCCAGATCCGAGCGCCCTTGCATAGTAGACGGAAAAGCGTGCGCCTGTTTGTTGAGGTAGTACATGGTCGTGGTATTGTCCGCCTGGACTTGAACCACTTGACCCGGAGCTGAGGAGCGAAAGCTGACAGAGCCAGTCTGACTGCCCTGAGCTCCAACAGGTTGATGTGGCATCGGGACTCCTCTGGGGTCCAGAACCCATGAGCCCTGTGTTCCCCCATGTGGGCTCCCCAGCCCGTGAGAGAGGCATCGGTCGTAAGGACGACCGTCGGCTCGGGGCGGACAAACGGGATCCCTTCCCGCAGATGACTCGGGACGGTCCACCATTGGAGAGCGTCCCACATCCTCTGGGTGACCGTGACCAGCTGGTCGAAAAGACTCTGACGCTGAGACCACTGGGCGGCGAGCTCCCACTGGAGGGGCGCATGTGCAGTCTGGCCCAGTGGACCACCGACGTGCACGCCGCCATGTAACCCAGGAGGCGCAGAAAGTCCCGGGCAGGGCATGAGTGCCCAACCAGAAATGATTGGGCAAAGGAGGAGAGAACCTCCGCCCTGTCCACCGGGAGCCGAGCTCTGGCTTGACGAGAGTCGAGCTCTGCCCCGAGGAAGCCCATCACCTGAGAAGATACGAGTTCCGATTTGGCCTCGTTGATCAGAAGGCCCAAGTGTGAGCAGGTTCGGAGGGTCAGGTCCCTGGACCTCTCCACCTCCTGAAGGGAGGAGCCCGCCAGAGCCAGTCGTCCAGGTAAGGGTAAATACAACCCCTAACGCCAAGATGGCTGCCACCACTGCAATGCATTTGGTGAAACCCTTGGGGCCGAGCGACAGGCCAAACGGCATGGTTTGAACTCGCATAGGGTCCCTTCGACCCTGAAGTGGAGGAACCGCTGATGAGACGGACGGATAGGGATGTGGAAAAAAGCGCCCTGAAGATCCAGTGCACAGAACTGCGTGTTTCGCTCCAGGATGGTATGATCTGGTTCAGAGTTACCTCAAAGGTGCGAGACCTGAGATACCGATTCAGGTCGCAGATCTAGAATGGGACGCCAACCCCCGTCCGCTTGGGCACCAGGAAATACCTGGAGACGAAGCCTGGGTCTGAAGGAGGATCCGCTCACTGGGCCACCGCCTCTTTGAGGAGGAGTAGCGCAATGTCGCTCCGGAGGGCAGACTGGGATCCGTTCTCTCGTGGGGCACGGGCTCGGCTGGGAGGTACTGCTCCGAATTCTAGGGCAGACCCTGCCCGACCACTTCTAGGACCCATCTGTCGAGGTGATACCGGACCAGGCGGAAGCGAAGTGGTGGGCCAGCCCCCAGGAGGACCCAGAGCTGGAGTGGCGGGTTCGGGGGAGGCCACCCCCGGCCCGTCACTGGGCAGGCTTAGAGGAGGAGGGGGCACCTGGACCAGCGCCTCGGCCTCCTTTTCGGGGCTGCTGGGGACCTTGCTTGGGCCTAGGGTGCCAAGCCTGAGCCTGCTGCTGATGCTGACCCCCCCCTGGAAGGGTGGCTGTCTGACTGCAGGGGAAGAAGGACGAAAAGGCTTCCTCCTGCGCTTCTGCTGGTTCTTACTTGAAGAACCCTTAGCAGAGGTAGCATCTAAGGTAGCATTAGATTGCTCGATACGCTGCAAGTGACCTGACACTCCTGGCCCGAAGAGGTCGGTGCCAAGGAAGGGCACATCAGCTAGCTTGTGCTGAGTATCCACGGGAAAGGAGGATAACCTCAGCCAAGCCCTGCGGCGAGTGGATACCGCTGCAGCTAGCGAACGGGCACAGGAATCACCCACGTTCAGAGCAGTCTGGAGTTGCTGTTTAGCAACAGCCCTGCCCTGGTCCCTGACCTGCTTGACCGTGGTCTACATGTCAGCTGGGAGGTGGGGAAGAACTTCGTCCAGCGACCCCAAGAGGGCATGAGAGAAGGGTGCCATAATCACTGCTGAGCTTGCCTGACGAAGGCCCAAAGAAGATGCAGCATAGACCTTCCGGGCCGAGTGGTCCATAAGTTTGGACTCTTTGTCTGGAAGGCGGTCAGTATCAGCCGAGCTGCCCGTCCGCCTGAATACTGAGGCAGTCACAAGGCTTTCCGCCGAGGGGTGCTCAGTAAACCCCGCCAAAGACCCTGTGGGCACCGCGTACTTGCGTGCCATGCGGGCAGATGGAGCTGGGCAGGAGGCTGGACGCTGCCAGAGTTCCAAGGACGGGCCAATAATGGCTTCGGCAACTGGAATTGCCTCCGTAGGGGTATTCCCCCTCTTAAGAATATCCGTAAGGGGATATTCCGCCTTTTTCTGGATAGGCTGCAGGGACATCCCCGTCGACTCGGAAATGAGCCGGAGGATGCCCTGGAAGGAGGAAGGCCCTTCTTCCAAGCCTGACACCGAAAGCTCATCGAGAGAATGAAGGCCAGTGTTATCGGAATCGGAAGAGTCCCGATATAAAGGCTGCCCGCCTAAGTCCCCCTCGATACGCCTAGGGCGATCAGGGGTGACCGTAATTGACAGTCTGTGGGGGAGACCCGAGGACTGTCGGACCTCCTTGAAGGGGACCCCCCCGGGGGGCAGCTTAGGTGGACGTTCCACCAAAATTGGTGGGGAACCCGAAACCGGCTGCGGCGGAGGGCGCACCGGAGCCCCCGAAGAGACCGGCAACGGACAAAATCGATGTCGAAGGCGGCCACAGAGGCTGAGGCCAAGAGATAGCCGGGACCGCCGAGGGAGCCGGCTTCTGACCTGCTAGCAGGAATTGCTGCCACATAAGATCCTCGCAGCATCGACAAATTTTTCGTCGAGCCTCTCCTCATCCGAGGAGGAAGAGGAACGGTGGCGGCGCCTCTTGCGGGAGTGCTTGTGTCCTTTTTTGGGTCGATCGACCGAAGAGGACTTACTCCCTGATCGAGACTGACGGTGTCGGCTTTGTCGATCGGGAGAGACTGACTCTGTGAAACCGAGGTTCGTTCTGTCCTCGATCGAGTACCGCGGGGCGGGTCTCCTCATCGGGGAAGGAGAGAATCGGCGTTCTCTCCAAGGAATCATCGACAGGAGTCGGTGATAATGGCTCGATCAGGTCGAGAATAATCTCGGCCGGATCAGCCAACTCCTCTGCTTCTACGCCTGGTACAGACGGGAGGTCTGAAACCCAGCGGCCGAGGAGGCAATCTCGACCGAAGTCGAGACATCGGACCGCTCCTGATCCCAGGAGCGTCTTCTTCGACCCGAAGAAGAAGTTTTAGGGTCCTTTTTCTTAGAACGTGAGGAGTGCGTGCCCGAGGGGGCCTCACCCTTGGTAGGGAGAGACTGGCACAATTCGAAAGGAATCTGAGAAGGAAGAGCCCAGATTGAAGCGGCACAAAGAAACCTCATTGCCAGCGAGGCTAGATGACTTCTTCCTCGAGAAATACCATCGCCGAGGCTGCTCGCGGATCCTGCAAGCCGTGAAACTGCTCATCTGGCCTCCTTGATTTTACCGGTGGGTTGCGGAGCTCCGGTCTACCCAGCTTCAGGCGCGCCTGACGATCTTCCAAGACGTTGGGATGGAAGGAAGCGCAAATAGAGCATTGCGAGGTATCATGAATAGTACCGAGGCAGTAAACGCACGAGAGGTGGGGATCGGTGCGCGACATTTTCTGTCCGCAAGGACACCGGCGAAACCCGGGAGGACGACTTGTCATCCATGTCCGAATCAGAGTCGTAAACTCTAATGAGTTTCAGAGCGAGAAGATGCGGTGAAAACCGGCGAAACGAATCCAGGGCCTCAACACTACAGAAAGCACGAGGGAACCTGAATCTTCCAGCGGAAAGGAAGATCTGGCGTCATGGGGCGGAGCCGAGGTATTTACCACCCGGGTGGGTGGGAGGAGCCAGCTTGAAGACTTCCGGCAAGATTTAAAGGGGAAAGGGACAATGCCAGACAGTGTGGATGAACAACATAGCCACGCTCCTAGAAAAAAATCTGTTATAGTTAGTGCAATTCGATGTAGTATAGCATAGAAACAAACATGGTAAACTTTATGACCACTAACCAGGTCATGAAACTTAATTTGTCTAAACCAAGTGGAAAAAAAACAACAATATGTAGTAACTGTGGTTTAAAACCCTCTGCCTATGCCCACCATTTGATAGTCAAACAAACCTATGTACATTTTGACCTCCAGTTGGGAGGTGCTCACTTCGAGCTCCTCCTGGATCATTCTGTCCTTTGTTCCGAATGAAAAAGGAGAGGGATGGAGGGGTTCCTATCCTGACCCCAAATAGGAATATACTCAGGGTCAGTAATAGAGCGCCTAAGGGAGTGATTGCAGTATCACTCCAGGGTGGTTCCAATGTTACCAAAGTGGGTGTTTAATTATGTCATGTTGGGAGCACTCTGCCTAATTCTTAAGTAGTTAGGCTCAGTTGAAAGGATTTAAAGGAAAAGAGTACTGGGAAATCCAGGTCAATAGAGGGTTAATAAACAGCCTCTCTTTTTGGAGCCCCAGCCGTGGAGTTATTTTCTGTGAGTCGGTTGTTAAGGGACAGGTGTCACCCTGGACCCTCTGGAACATGTAGGCTTGTATGAATAAGGGAGAACCCTACAGGTATATTGCCACTAAAGGGGAATTAACCCCAATCTAGTAAAGTGACTCTTGTTGGATCAGTAGGTTGGGCTAGCAGGAAAAGGGAAGCGAGGGAAACCAGAAAGGAGGGCCATGAAGCCTTGTCAGAAGAAGGGAGATTAAACTCCCCCACATGCAAGTCTGTGTAAAGTGAGAAGGTTTAGTCTTGGTTTCAGTAAGTTTATACATTGATCATTGTTTTAAAGCATAACCAGCTATCTCCCCCCCCCACCAATCGAGCAGTCCACATCACTCCCAATCCATCGAAGAAACATATATAGAAGACAGTACATTTTAGCTCGAGATGACCCATCATAATAGCCTTTGAATTGTTCATAACTAATTTTTGTTTTAGAGTGAAGAACCAAGTCTCAGTCTCGGAGTGAGACACAGAGGGAAGCCATTTTCAGGACAGTGAAAGTCAGAGACGCTATCCCAAAGAGCTAGGGGTCATGGGAGGAAGGATCAGGAGCACTGTGCATGAGCCGGAACGAGATGGAGCCTAGTGACTCAGGATGCAACACTCCCTAGTAAGGGAATTTCCCCATCATCAGGGAAACTGCAGAAGTCTAAATGGCAACAGGGGGCCAAATTGGAGACTAGGAGTTTAAGTGTTGTCTAGACTGTGTTTATTGGCATTCGCTTCCCCCAATGCGATGCCCCCCCCCCCCGCACTATCCTCCCCCAGCACCCGGTACATGCCTGACACACTCATCTCACCTCAAAAATGGATACTTTTCCTAAAGGTGTCTCAGGTAGCCATCGATGGGTTGCGAAATTGCTGTAGACGCTTAAGAAGCTCTGCGATTGGAAGCGATGATTGAGAGGTGTTCACACGATCATGTTGGGCCCACTGCTTCTGGCATTGTCTGATTACCTCTATCTTCTTTTCGGATATTATACTCCTTGCCAAGAGGTCTGTTGCTGCATCCGATGCTGTCGAATAATTCTGAGGTCCGGAGGGTAAGTGAACTATCAACTTGGCAGGATAAGGTGTTTTGAACCAGATTTTCTGGGATCTTAGGGTGGGGAATAGTGGACTGTAATCTCTACGTTGCATCTGCGTATAGGGTGCGTAATCGTTATTAAAGAGCAGCCTAGTCTGGCCCCACATCACCTTCCCCTTCTGCAAAACTTTATTTAAAGGAGATTCCTTTGTTTGGAAGCTAAGAAGGCAAATTAGAAAGAAACGAGGTCTAGCATCAGGATGTGATGGTTTTGGCCCAAACGCACGGTGGGCCCGCTCCACATAGAGTTGAAAATCAGGGTCCAATTATAAAGATAGGTGGAGGAAGTAATCCGCGAAAGCCCAGGGATCATTCCCCTCCTCGCTCTCTGGGAGGCCAAATACACGTAGGGTTCTTCTGCTCCTGTTCTCTGCATCCTCCTGTCGGGACAAGATTGCTAGTTGCTCGGCTGCTATGGTATGAACAGTATCTTCTAGCTCTTCTATTTTGGAGGTGTTAAGGGAGATTTGCAGGTTAGCTTCAGTCGCTTGGGCCTGGAGGCGAGTAATCTTGTTTCTGAGGTCTTTCAGTGATTCACGGACTTCCCCACGAAATTCCGTGATTGCTTGCAGGATGGTCTCGGCATTTGGTTCCAGATTCTTTTTTGAGCCCTTAGTTTTTGGATTTTTTCTCTCCGAGCACGGGGTGGGCCTAGACTGGGCCTCTCCCTCATCGGACTGCTGGTCTTCGAGATCGTCCATCTCAGCAATGGGTAAAAATTGATTTAGAGATGGTTTAGCCATTAAGGTTTTGAGCACACTTTGACACCTTACGGAGACTGATTTTACCGTTTTAAATGACCAAACGTGCTCTTTTTGTACGAAAACAGGCAGGAGCTCCCCAATGAACGACTTCAGTCAGGCAACACCGGAACTGGAAGTCATCATCTAGATGTTTTATCATATCTTCTGATACTGAACCTTCACATAGTCTACACAGAACTGATTTAAGGCTTATGGGTCGGTAGATTTCAGGTTTAGTTTTATTTCCCTTTATGAATATAGGAACAACAGATGGCATCCTCCAGTCTGCAAGCACCTCCCTTCCCTGAATGAACGGCTGATCACGGATACTGGTTTGGATATTACTGGTTTAAGTTCTTTAATCACCCTTGGCTGAAGACTGTCAGGTCCCGCTGATTTACTAACATCTATGTTTTCCAGACTTTGCTCAACTGTAATGTAATCCACCATGTTTATTGTACTCTGCCCATCAATGTTACCACTACTGGATTCAGTACTGTTACTACAGATTGTGCCTGCGGTGTCATATACTGACCCAAATATGAGGGTTACCCACCTGACAGAGTTGGTGAACCTCTCCCTGAACTCCATCAGTGTGCGCCGTGTAACAAGTGAGCGTTCACCTTAGGTCCAACGTGTGGAGCCTGTGCTTAGCCTCTAAGGTTGGACTGGTGAAATAAACTGGGAGGTTAATCACCTGGTTAAGGTGAAACTCCGAAACAACCTTCGAGAGAACTTCGGGTTAAACAACTTTTGGGAGAACTTCGGGTTGAGGGGGAGGACAACCTTGTCCCTCTTAAAAAAAACAGATTCCACTGAGAGCGCCTGGATCTTGTTGATCCTTCTGGTGGAGGTGACAGCCATCAAGAAGGCAGTCTTCCATGACAGGTGAGACATGTCACACCTGTACATCGGTTCAAACTGCTTGCCCATGAGCACTGCCAGTACCAGCAACAAGTCCCAAGGTGGTGGTGGTGGTTCATGCACCGCAAGGAAGAGGTGTTCAAGACCCTTGAAAAAATGCCCTACCACCTTCTCCTGCACTACCATCGGCATACCAGCCCACACCCGGTATGCAGAGATGGCAGCCAGGTGCACCTTGAGGATCGTCAACCACAGGCCCGACTCAGAGAGGGACCAAAGGTAGTCCAGGATGCTAGCCATGGGACAGGACAGGGATTCTAGCTCCCTGCCCTGGCACCAAATGGAAAAATGCTTCCCTATGAAGGCATAGCACTGCCTTCCAAGAGGCCTCTACAACATGGAGGACTTTGTCAGAGACCCAAAGCCTGGAACACCAGCCACTCAGGAGCCAGGCTGTCAAGTGCAGGGATTGTAGGTCTGGGTGCAAGACCTTCCCCTGGTGGCGAGCAGGTCTGGACATACAGGCAAGTGTCACGGAGGCCTGCTGCTGAGGCTGAGAAGATCTGGGTACCAAAACTGGCACAGCCAGTCTGGGGACACCAAGATCATCCACGTCTTGTCCCTCTGCACCTTGTTCAACACCATGTGGATCAGGGGAAAGGTGTACAGGAGATCCGGGGTCCAGGGCCTCATGAAGGCATCCCTCATCAGTGTTCCGCACTGGTGGTGGTGGGGGGGAAACACAGAACAGCCTTAGCTTTGCTTCTTCCATGAGGCGAATAGGTCTACCAGGGGAGTGCCCCACTGGGAGAAAGAATGATGCACAACCTTTTGGTGAAGAGTCTATTCGTGAGATGCTCACCCACTCAGCTGAGGATGTCTGCCAGCTGGCTGGAAGCTCCGGTCATGTGACTCGACTGAAGATTGGCACCCAATCTGCGCACAATGGTCCGGGTGGGAAGGGCTTCCCGACACAACTGGAGGGAATGCGTTCTGCCCTGTCAGTTGAGGCAAGTACATGGTTGTGGTGCTGTCCGTATGATCTTGCACAACCTGACCCTGAACAAATGAAGCGAAGGCCATCAGAGCAAGATACACCACATGGAGCTCCAGCAGTTTCATGTGGTACTGGGACTCCTTGGGGGTCCAGAGTCAATGGGTCCTGTGGTCCCCCAGGTATGCTCCCCATCCCACCAAATATGCATTGATCAGAGTGACCATCAGCTCTGGGCAGACGAATGGGACTCCTTCCTGCAGGTGTTTCGGGACAAGCCACCACTGGATGGCATCCCACATCAGACACGTCACCGTAATCAGCTGATGACCAGTGGTGGGCCAGCTCCCACTGCAGGGGGCACATCTGCCAGCTTGCCCACTGGACCACGCTGGTGCAGAATGTCATGCACCCCAGCAGCCGCAGGATGTTCCGGGCAGGGCGAGAGTGCTCAACCTGAAATGAGCAGGAAAAGGAGGTAAGATCCGCCACCCAGTCTGCTGGGAGTCAGGCCTTGACATACAGGGAGTTGCACACTGCCTCGATGAAATGGATTACATGCAAGGGGTGGAGTTCCAACTTGGCCGAGTTGACCAGAAGACCCAAGGCCAAACAAGTCTGGAGGGCCAGATTCTTGGATCTCTCCTCTTCATCCTGGGAGGAATCGGCAATCAGTCAGTTGTCCAGGTAAGGGTACTTCTCAGCACCTCAGGAATGCTGCCACCTCTGCAATCCACTTGGTGAAGAGCCTGGGGGCCGAGGACAGGCCAAATAGCATCACTGGGAACTGGTAACGCACCCTGTCTGTGAAGAACTGAAGGAGGAAGGAGAAAAGTTGCCTGAAAAACAGACCAAAATTGGCATACACTGCATGCAGGAGCTATGAAGGAGGAGGAGACCTGATGCTTCTAGCAGAAAGGAAGATTTGATGTCATGGGGTGGATCCAAGGAGGATACCACCCAGTTTGGGAGTGGGGAGCTTAGCTTGAAGACTTTCCAGCAAGATTTATAGGGAAATGAAGACTGTCATAAGTGTGGATAGTGCACCATGTCCACGGCCCTAGAAAAAACATTTGCTCTCTCTCGTTGAGGTACAGGTCAGGAAGCACATGAAAAAAACAGGAACAGTTGTAGAATTTGCAAAAAGTGTTTATTAGTACTAGCAGTAACAAAAAAAAAACGTGTTCAGTATAACTATTTACAAAGGCAGAATGAACAAGATCCATCTGAGTTTTCCTTCAATCTCTCTGTGCGTCTCTTGCAAGAAATTGCAGCGCTGTTTTTACAAGTCCTTGCAACCCCCCTTCTTAACAAGCATCCTGTTTTTTTCTAAAATGTTCTTGTAAATTTCCAATGTTCTTGTGTCAGGCAGGTGCAGCAAGAACACAATGTCCCAGAATTGAGGCCCCTGTTCTCCACAGCACTTCAGAAAAAAAGGCTTAAAAACTGCTCTTTGAGTTCCCAATAGCTTTTTGCAATCATCTCAAATTATAATGATATACATTTCAACAGTAACACTATATAATTTCAAAACAAAGAGATCCCAATATCAGTTACATTTCCACATAATGATTTGCATACATTTTTATACCAGCAGATATGCAAGGGAGAAAAAGGCAGAAACAGCAAGTGAAGACTGAGAGACAGTGAGAGGCAAAGAATTGAGAGACTGTCAGGGTGATCAAGTCCTAGGTCTCACGGGAAAATCTGGTTGCGTAACCAGACAGACAGGAAAGAACAGAACCGATCCCTGCATTCAAACTCTCCATAACAACTTGGACAGGGTCCTATTCAACCCTGTCACAGTCTCTTGCCATTTCTGTCAGATTACTAGTCAAGTTTGAGTTTCATATTAGTGGTCCAACCGTCCTATCGTCTGCCTTATGTGAATTCACCTATGCACCAGAATGCCTCTGTGTTCACTTTTATAGTGCTTGGTTTACCTTATTTCTGTATTACTCGCACTGCCTCTTAGTTTTCTCTATTAATTAGGGACGAGTATCTTTTGTACTTATTCTTCTTCTTAATGAATAGCTTTTTCTAAATTGTCCCCCTTCCTAGGGTCGCTAGTGACATCATGGGCAGGGACAGACCTCAAGCTGGTTCCAACATCAACACCAGCGCCCCCCCCCAAACACTGAATGCTGACAACAGGAGAACTTCCTTCCTGCTTACTATAATGTGACAACATCATCGGAGACACAGAGATGGTGCTGAGGTGTCCACCAGTGTGGACCAGTCATATAGCCTTGGCTCCACCACTGGGGACATCTGCTGCTCGAGACAATCAGACTGTGGAAGGTTCTAAGCTGGTCGCCTACAAGGAGACGGCTGTCCACCTGACCCAAATACCAAGGTTTCCAATTCCTCAGTGTGGCGAGGTCGAGGAGAACTCTGTATGTCCTTGGAACCAGAGTTCCCAGGGAAAAGGCCTTGCAACCTTACCTTGGAAGCTCACGTGCACTGCCTGCCACCAAAGGTGGAGATCGGGCGACATCACTTCAACACGCTGTTTTCAAGGGTGTAACAGTTCATGAAGAAGCGGGCATCCATGTCATGCTTAGGTCCAAGGCAAGCCACAGAGTTGATGCCTGTCTGTTGAAGCCATCTTTTTCCTCACAGAGGCATCAACACATAATGGGCGGTTGTTTCTTCTTGTCCGTGACCCCTTCTAACCTGGACTTCGGCATTGTAAGAACTGAACAAAATGAAAAACGAGGATGACAAAGTACCAATAGATATGGACTGAGACGCAGATGAAATAACAGCAACAAGACCAACTGAGGTCATGCTCCCATGGTGTGCACTCGGTGAAAGGAAGAACAGCACTAAGGTTGGTGAGGTAGCCAGCAACTGTTATTGGCTGGCATGCAGCACCATGTGGGGTTACACATGCACTGTACCTGGTAGTCGCTGTTGGTCCCCTGGTGAAATATTTGCTCCTGCGGGGTCCCTAATGCCTCATCCCAGACCCATTTGTGGGACTCAATGAAGAAGACTAATTCGGGGAACACCATACAATTCTTCAGATTCTGGTTGTGAGATAATCCCTGCCCTAAATCCTGCTCTCCTACAGACTCATGGTGTTAGACTACCTGCCACAAGCCCTACTCTTTTACAGATTCAGGGTGTGAGGTGATTCCTGCCCCAAGCCCTGCTTCACCACTGATTCAGGGTGTTAAATAATCTTTCCCTGAGCTCTGCTCTCCTATAGATTTAAGGTGCAAGCTAATTCCTGCCTCGAGCCCTGCTCTACTATAGATTCAGGGTGGAAGATAACCCCAGCTCTTCAAAAGATTCAGGGTTTGAAATAATGCCAGCTCTCCATAGATTCAGGGTGTAAATTAATCCCTTCTCCCTGAGCCCTGCTTTCCAATAGATTCATGGTGTGATCTAATACCTGCCTCAAGCCCTGCTCTTCCATAGATTCAGTGTGTGAGATAATCCCTGCCCTGCTCTCTTACAAATTCAGGTAGCGAGACTCCCTGACCCAACCTCAGTTCTTCATTAGACTCCAGGTGTGAGATAATCCCTGTCACAAGTCCCACTTTCCTACAGATTCAGGGTGCGATAATCCCTGCTCCACGCCTCACTCTTCGGATGATTCAGGGTGTGAGATAATCACTGCTTCCGACTCCTACTCTCTCTCTCTTTAGATCAAGGATGTGAACAATTCTCTGCCCCAACCACAACTCTCCATAAGATTTGCAGTGTCAAAATACCTTGCTCTCAGATCCACTCTTTTGTTTCTCAAATTGGAAATCTTAGGGAAAAAAACAGTAGTGCTATACTTACTCAACTCGTTGAACATGAAGGCATCCTGGTATTCTTTCATGTACTGTGTGGATCTGGATTCATCCAGGAAGAGTGAATAGACCCGCTTGATATCATCTACCTGCACCTCTGTACCCTGAACAGGAAAAAAGGATGCATGTCTTGAGACACAGTACAAAACTTTAACAACATGAATGTAGTGTAAAATGCCACATATACTGCATTAAGTCTGCACCCGATTATCTACTTTATACAGCACATTACCAAAAAGCAATTTGGAAAGCTGTTATGCCAGTGTGTGATAAGTCTACTGTCATCCTACATCAGTGGTGGGGAAGCTAATGGAGATGCTTTTAAAGGAAAGGCTTGTGGAGTTATCTTGAATCCAGCAGGTTGCAAGACCCGAGGCAGCATGGGTTCACGTGAGGAAGGTCATGTTAGACAAACGTGATTGATTTGTTAGACTGGGTGACCAGGGAAATAGATCAGGGTGGGCGGTGAACATGGCCTATCTAGACTTTAGCATGGCCATCGACACTGTATCACATAAGAGGCTCATAAATAAACTGGACAGTTTGTGGGTGGGCCCTAAGTTGGTAAAATGGGTACAAAATTAGTTGACAGACAGAAGGTGGTGGTAAACAGAACTCGCTCTAATGATGGGAGAGTGACCGGCACGATACCTCTGGGTTCAGTATCGGGACCAGTCTTCTTTAATATTTTTAAATGTTTTTATAAGTGATATTGCAGAAGAGCTGGAAGGGAAGGTATGCCTCTTTGCAGATGACACCAAAAGATTCTAATGAAGTAGACACTCCTGAGGGGGTGGAGAAAATGAGAAGAGAGCTGAGAAAACTCAAGGAGTGGGCTAAGGTATGGCAGCTTGGATTTCAATGTGAAAAAGTGCAAAAATCATCCACCAAGGGCACAGAAACCCAGGGGTGGAGTATAAAATGAGGGAAGAGGTATTAACAGTCACAAAACGGGAAAAGGATCTTAGAGTAATCTTATCGGATGACCTCAAGGTGGCAAGGCAGTGTGACAAGGCAGTAGGTAGGGCCAGCAGGATGCTGGGGTGCAGAGGAAGGATGAAACCAGGGAATTACAGACTAGTCAGTCTGACCTCCATTGTGGGCAAGCTCATGGAGACCATACCAAAGGAGAGGTTGGTGGAATATCTTTACTTATTGTGATCTTGGAATACACCTGTGAGCGTATACTCACAGGTGTCACCCTTCCTCTGCACCCCAGTATCCTGCTGCTCAATATCTAGAGCAGCATGGGTTCATGGGGAGGGAGGTATATCAAGCAAATCTGATTGACTTCTTTGACTGTGTCACTAAGACAGTAGACGGGCCAAGCGGTAGGCATCCTCTTGATTTCAGCAAGGCATTTGACTCTGTGCCCCACAAAAGGCTGATCAGGAAGAAAAAATGACTTACCATAATAATCTTGTTTCTTCCCGGTGATGCTCAGGTATTCATAACTTTCTGCAGTAAGCATTCTAGGTAAGACTACCCGGAGAGAATAAAACACATGCAAATGATGGAACTCTGCACATGATAACTTTTCAAATGCTGCCTCTACTAACTGCCAATGTTCTAAATCACCTCAGATTTTGTAGGAGCCTGGAAAGGCAGGCCCAAGAGGGTATAATACTATAATTTTAATAATTAATAAAAGCAGGATTTGCAAAAATTCCATAAACTAGGAAAACATCCCAAACCTCCAACTGGAGGAACAATATAATTAAACAATCAGAAAAAATGCCAGAAACACCCAAGAAGAAACACAATTGAACTCTGTTTACTGAAACCAGAACTAGATGCAGGGAATATGCATTCAAGGGGTATACTGTTTTTCGGTGGCACCAGCAGGCGGAGTGCAGAGGATGAAATTCTGGAAGGGGAGGTAGGGTAGGAAACAGGAACAACCAAATAGAGGTACCCAGAGAAATGGAAGGAAAGGATGTGGAGGTTAGCCAAGTGCAAAAGATGGAGATTAGCACCCAGGAGGTGGATAGGCAGAATAGGGTCAAAATTCAGCAGAAGGGCAGACAGCAAGGTGAACCAGGGATAAAGGACAACCAAGGAAGGGGCTGGAGTAGAACAGCAAAACAGTCTAGGGAGGTCAAATCATGGAAAGTCATGTGCAAATGCCAGGAGCCTTAGCAACAAGATGGAAGATCTGGAGGCTGTCATGGTGCAGTCGGACCTGGACATTGTGGCCATCACTGAAACCTGGTGTAATGATAACCACGACTGGGAGTTGGCCATACCTGGCTACAACATATTCAGAAGAGAGGCAGGCAGGAAGGGAGGAGGAGTGGCACTGTATGTGAAAAATGACATAAGGGCCACAGAGATCCAGGAGGAACAAAATGGGGAGAGATACTGTGGGTTAAGCTGGAAAGAAAATGGGGCCAGCCATCCGCATCAGGTGTGGTCTATAGACCACCAGCCCAGGAGGAAGAAACAGATAGGTAGTTGATGCTAGCCATCCAGAGGATGGCAGACAAGGTGAGGTAGTACTGGTTGGAGACTTCAATATTCCAGACGTGGACTGGAGCATCCCAGCAGCAGCATCAACTAGAGCAGATTTATCCTGGACTCCTTCAGGGTGCCTTCCTCAAGCAACTGGTCATGGAACCAACTCGGCAGAAGGCAATACTGGACCTTGTGTCACAAACAGAGACAGTGTGATGGGGGTAAGAGTGGGGAGTACCTGGAACAGTGACCACCAGTCACTGTGGTTTGAAATCACAGAAAGAGCAGAACCAAACCACAAAAACACTGATCCTGGATTTTAGGGGGGCAAACTTTGAGAAAATGGGGAGATACTTGAAAGAGGCATTAAGGGGAATGGGGCAGGAATCAGGGGTTGATGAACAGTGGGAAGTATTTAAAATGGGGATTACAATAGCAACATAATTATGTATTAAGCAGGTTAGCAAGAGGAAAAGGAAGAGGAGACCATTATGGTTTTCCAAAGAGGTAGCAAAGAAAGTGAAAGCCAAAAGATTGCATTCAAGCAATACAAAAGACACAGGCAGAAGAGGATAGGGAGAAGTACCAGGAGAAGCAAAGGGAGGCAGGGAGGTCAGTAAGGGAAGCCAAAGCTCAGACAGAACACCACATTGCAAAATCAGTGGGTAGAGGGGACAAAACCTTTTATAGGTACATAAGTGAAAAAAGAAAGGCAAAGGGAGGGATAGTGAGACTGAAGGGGGAGGATGGGGCCTGTGTGGAGGATGACAACAGTAAAGCTGACATATTGAACAGGTATTGCTGCTCAGTCTTTACTGAGGAAGAGGAGGATAATGGGTCTGAATGGAGTACAAGGGGTGAGAATGGTGCAGAATGGACACAAGTCCCTTTACACGAGAAAGGGTCCTGAAGGAACTGGAAGTAATAAGAGTTGATAAAGCAATGGGGCCAGATGGGGTGCACCCCGGTCCTTAAAGAACTAAGAGAGGTGGTGGCTGAACCTCTTGCTATCCTGTTTAGCCGATCACTAGAAACAGGGGAGGTACCCAAAGACTGGAGGATAGCAGATGTAGTCCCCTTAAACAAAAGTGGGAACAAAGAGGAAGCGGGGAACTACAGACCAGTCAGCCTCACCTCGGTAGTGGGGAAGATCCTGGAAGCACTACTGAAGGAGAGATTGGTGGAACATCTGGTTGTCAATGGACTACAGGACCCAAGGTAGCATGGTTTCACCAGGGAAGGTCATGTCAGACCAACCTCATTGAATTTTTTGACTGGGTGACTAGGGAGGTGGATCAGGGGAGGGCAGTGGACATGGCCTATCTGGACTTCAGCAAGGCCTTTGACACTGTGCCACATAGAAGACTATTGCACAAACTGGGGAATATGGGTGTGGCAGGACAGTAGTCGTGGGTAGGTAACTGGCTGGGCAGCAGGACACAGAGGGTGGTGGTAAATGGCTGTCACTCCACAGAGGGAAGAGTGACCAGTGGGGTACCACAGGGATCAGTGCTGGGACCGGTACTATTCAATATCTTCATCGGTGACATTGCGCAGGACCTAGAAGGCAGAATTTCACTGTTCGCTGATGACACAAAGCTCTGTAACAGAGTAGACACACCAGAGGGTGTAGACAGAATAAGAAAGGACCTGCAGAACCTTGAAGAATGGTCAGGGGTTTGGCAGTTGAAATTCAATGCAAGGAAGTGCAAGATAATGCATATGGGGCACAAAAACCCTGGCACAATATATCAGTTGGGGGGTGAGGATATAGCATGCACCAAGCAGGAAAGGGATCTTGGAGTTATCTCTGATGACCTCAAGGCAGGGAAACAGTGTGACAAGGCAGCACGTAAAGCAAATAGGATGCTGGGATGCATAGGCAGGGGCATCACCAGCAGGAAAAGGGAGGTCATAATTCCACTATACAAGACACTAGTGAGGCCCCACCTGGAGTACACTGTGCAGTTCTGGAGACCTTACCTACGTAAGGACACAGACAGGGTAGAGAAGGTTCAGAGGAGGGCAACAAAGATGGTGCATGGATTGCATCACAAGTCCTATGAGGACAGGTTGAAGGCACTGAACATGTACTCCCTGGAGGAGAGGAGGGAGAGAGGGGATATGATAGAGACATACAAGTATCTTACAGGGAGGAACAGGGTGCAGGAATGCACTATTTTTAAGCGAAAAAGATGTTCTAAGACTAGAGGGCATGGGATGAAGTTGGAGGGAGGACGATTCGGAGGAAACGTGAGGAAGAACTTCTTCACAGAACGGGTGGTGGACAAGTGGAACACCCTGCCAGAGGAAGTGGTGGGGGCTGAAAATCACGGGATTTAAGAATGCATGGGATAGACATAAAGGAATTCTGGAGGTCAGGGGTAAGGGGCAACAGACTTCCTGGAAAACATAAACTGAACTTACAAACTTAAATGGGCAGACTGGGTGGGCAATAGGCCCTTATCTGCCGACACTGTCTATGTATCTATGTATGTAAATTATGAATACCTGAGCATCACTATGGTAAGTAATTTTTTCTTCTAACCCCAGTAATGCTCAGGTATTCATTATTTTCTGCAGACTACAAAGCAGTACCACTGGAGGCGGTCACAGAACTTACTCTGGAAACAGACTTTGCAGGATTGCTGTGCCAAACCTAGCATCACTCCTGGATGAAATATCCAGGTTGTAGTGCTTTGTAAAGGCATGTACTGTTTTCCAGGTAGCTGCTTTACAAATGTCCACTAGTGGAACATCTCTGGCAGCTGCTAAGGTAGCAGCTGTCCCTCTGGTAGAGTGGGCCCTCAACCCTGTTTAAGGCTCCCTACCAGCTTTAGTGTAACAGAACTGGATACACTGGACTATCCATTGAGAAACTGACCTTTTTTTTCGTTAATTTGTTTATCCTCCTGGTCCCTGACGGCAGTACTTCTTGCCAGATCCCCCAGCCCCGTCCCCTGCTTGCAGCTCTTCCTCTACCTGCCCCCCACGGTATGCCCTCCATGGTGGAGCAGCGGGGATCCCTCAACCCGCCTCTCTCACGGATTTGATGCTGGAGGGGTGTTGCTGCTAGTCGCGGGGCGGCGCCTGCGGGGATCAGTCGCCATGGAGCACATCAGGACCCTTTTCCTCCGGTGTTTTTTCCCCTAAGGCGAGGACGTGCAACGATGCCACAAGAAGCAAACGTACACGCTCCTGTACACGTTCCTCCAAGCGTCTGTCTCACTTTTCCCTGCTGCAGCCTCAGTGCACCAGCCCCCAGCCTCCGCTAGGAGCCAGTAGTGCGCCGACTGCTGGTGTCCCCCCCCTCCCCGGAGAAGGACAGCAGCCCAGAGGATGCTTGATCCTTCTCTGCCCCGCCGACCCCCAACGACCATTGCTCATTCCCGAACATGGGTCGCCGGCGTGGTGTGAGGTAAGGTGTCCAGCGCCTCAGCCATCAGCGCCACTGGGCCGGCTGAGAAATGGACCTTTTTGACGCTGGATCACCTCTTCCACATCCCCATAAGTCAGGAACAGTTGCTTTCTGTCCTGCCTATGGTCCTTAGTGGCTGTCATGTAATAGCTGAGAGCCCTTCTCACATCCAGACTGTGAAGCCTTCTTTCACCAGAACTGGAATGGTCAGTGAAGAAGACAGGAAGAATAATGGATTGGTTCAGATGAAAATCCGAAACCACCTTGGGGAGAAACGTTCTATTTGTTCTGAGGACTACCTTTTCTCTATGAAATGAGATATAGTCCTGGTCGATACAGAGACCATGGAGCTCACCGATTCTTCTTGCAGAAGTCATTGCCACTAGGAAAACTGTTCTCCATGTGACATATTTCAAATGGGCTGTAGCCGTGGGTTCAAAGGGAGGGTCCATGAGCTTAGTTATACACACATTAAGGACCCATGCTGGCATTGGTGCTCTGAGTGGGGGATGCAAATGGTTCAAACCCTTAAACAACCTTCTAAAAATAGGTTCTAAGGCTACTGTTACCTTTGCTCCAGCAGAAAGGTAAGCAGACACTGCTGCCAGGTGGACATTTAAAGAACTGGGTTGTAGGCCCAGAGAATGCAAATGAGAAGGATAGTCCAGAACAGCTGGTACCAAATCTCTAGCTGAATACCAGATGGAAAACCTTTTCCATTTAGAACAATAGGTTTTCTTAGTGGAAGGTTTCCTGTAACCCCTCAATATGTTTAACACAGCTTCAGAGAGATTTAAATTAGCATATTCTAATTCCTCAAGAGCCAAACCTTGAGACTGAGGGACTTGAGGTTTGGGTACAACAGGGTTCCCTGACTGGTGGTCAGTAGGTTGTGCCTCCGAGGGAGGTGCATTGGTTTGGCTACAGACATGGAGAGCAGCAGAGAGTACCATGGCTGCCTGGGCTGATCTGGAGTTATCAAGATCAGAGATGCTGAATAGGATCTAAGCTTGAGTAACACCCTGAAAACCAGAGGGAAGGCATACAGGTACCTTCCTGACCAATCTAGAGCCAGAGCATCCAGAGGAAGTGTGCTCTGATCTGGTGGTCTGTAGCAGTACTGTGGTAGGTGGTGGTTCTGGTGGGATGCGAACAAGTCCATCTCCAGAGTGCCCCACCTTCTGAAAATCAGTTGCACTACCTGTCTGTTCAGGGTCCACTCATGAAAGGCCTGACTGATTCGACTCAAGGCATCTGCCAGGGTATTGTCTTTCCCTGGCAAATGGACTGCCTGCAGGGATACTCCCAAGGAGTAAGCCAGAGTCCAGATTTTCATGGCTTCTGTGCAGAGGAGGCCTGACCTGGTGCCTCCCTGCTTGTATATGTAGTACATTGCGGCGGCGTTGTCTGTTCTGTCTTGTACCACCATTCCTTGTACCAGTGAAGAGAAAGCTTTTAGAGCCAGCAACACAGCTCTGAGTTCCAGCAAATTTATGTGCTGAAGGGACTCTGCAGCTGACCAGGTGCCCTGGGCTGTGTGATCCCTAGATGGGCACCCCAGTCCAAGAGGGAGGCATCTGTTGTAAGGACAACTGAGGGAGACTCTCTGAAAAGGAATCCCTTCTCTTAGGTTGGATTCCTCTTTCCACCATTGAAGGGCCTGTACCAAAGTCTTTGTTACTGCAATGGGCTTTGAAAACGAATCTTTTCTTCGACTCCAGTGGGCCCTGAGGTGGAACTGAATTTCTCTCATTTGGAATCTGGAACCGAGCACTGTGCCTGTGAAGGCAGCCCTATGGCCAGGGCCCCTACTTTTCTGCAGCACAGTGGGACCAAGTTCTGCGGCAAGACATTTACGAGAACTTCAAGTGCGGTGGATTGTAATTTCTTCGGAAGCTCTGCGGCACTAACAAACTACATCACAGTGACAGCTTGTCATCCTGACTTCACTTTCATGGCAGTTTTTATAGCAATCAGGATGGTGGAACGCACAGTAACACTAGTTCAAAAAATAACAGAATTATAAAATAATTTTATGCCTAAAAAAGCAAAACAAATGTCTCTCTCTTAAGGTCCTAGCCTGTTATATAAATGACATATGCAGAGGGGATCTTATGTGATAAATAAGGTATTTCTATATGCATGCTATCTACCCCACTAATTAGGTTTCCACTGTCTATCACTTACATATTTATATGAGCTTTCTACACCACTCATGAGGTTCCCACTGTGCATCACTTATATATTTATATGCAATCTGTAACATAAATACAAATTGTGTGTGTGTGTGGTGAGAGAGACATACTGTATGTGTATGTGTGTGTGTGTGTGTGTGTGTGTGTGTATATATACATATATATATTTTTTTTATATCCATGAACTTGCATCCTCATTCATACAAGTCCCATTATAAATGGATTAGAGGAGTTACTGCAAAAGTCATTTTTGATGTCAACCTGCTTTCCCTGACACACTGCGTAACACCATCAGGCCATGACATGCATGTGAACCGATTGTGAGATAGAGCTCTCCAGACCAGCACAATGTGTCCACCATGTGACAGAACACTGCACCATACCTTCCCAGGCTCCAAGCAATGATGTGTTCCACCAATCCTCGTGCTGCCCAGCCAGCTCCCAGAGCTAATCTCTGAACCTGAGTTGCCAGCACGGAAACACAGCATGCTACCCTCTGGCCCAACAGCTGTCCCTGCACACAGCATTTCTCCACAACTTTTAGGTGATTCTATCAACCAATGACAATATGTAATCAATAACTCTGGCAAAAATGCGTACGGTACAATTATTTAACAGGTCTATTCTTTCAACAGGTCCACACATTATTATATTCCACTTTTCTGGGCATAATTACTTTATTTTCTTAAAAAATGACAGTTAAATTCATTTTACCTGTTATTCATTTCAGATGGCATCTCTATACCTTAAAGGCACAAATAGGTCTGTACAAAGTGAGGTATGGACTTAACGGGTCTGTGCTATGGTGCAGGTTGAGCAAATATCACCATGCCTGATGTGCTGTGCCACTGTCTCTGGCAGTGGGAGCTGTGGTAGATAAGTGACTGTTCATTTCTGTTGCAGATTGCAACCATTTCATTAGCTAATGTACAGTATGATGTTATAGCAATTATAACATCACATTCTGAGCATATGGGGGGTTTAGGATATAAAAAGAGGGGAAGGGAACCAGATTCTATGGAAAAACAGAAATATTAATAAAAATCAACAAAAGAGTGAATTCAAGGGCATCAAGAGAAGTTCCTGTGGTAGATTGCAGTTTATGCAAAATCTCTCATGGCTGCAGAATTCTAGGGGCCTTGCCTATGGCCCAGTAGCTGCAGAAACTGTCTGCAGTTTTTGGTTTGTGCAAGCTGAACGAATTTGCAATCAGCTGGAGACTTCTGACCCTGTCCAGAGGCAGAAAAGCCCTGCCCTCCAGGGTACTGATCTCTGCCCCTATGAACTGCAGGATATGTGCGGGAATGAGGACTGACTTTTTGTGATTGATTAGGAATCCCAGAGACTCCAAGAGGTCTTTTGTGATCTGTAGGTACTGTCTGAGCTGGTCTGGCGATTTCCCTACCACCAACCAGTCATCCAGGTGCAGGAAAAACTAACTCCCTGCCTTCGAAGGTGTGCCACTACTGCTGCTAGGCACTTTGTGAACACTCTTGGGGCAGAGGAAAGGCCAAAAGACAGGGTTGAAAACTGGTAATGGCCTGAGGCGAGTCTGAACCAGAGATATTTTCTGTAAGACTCCCTGATGGGGATGTGGAAATAGGTGTCTTTCAAGTCCAGTGATGCCAACCAATCTCCTTTTTGGAGTGTCGGCAAAATCAAAGCCAAGGTTACCATTTTGAACTTTGTTTTCTTCAGGTGCTTGTTTAAAGCTCTAAAATCCAATATAGACCACCACTCCCCACTTTTCTTTGTAGTTAGGAAGTACCTGGAATAGAAACCCTTTCTTCTCAGAGGGGTTGGAACAGGTTCTACTGCTTTTATCAGTAGCAGGTTTCGAACCTGTGCCTCTAGCAGTGTTTCTTATGCTAGGGAAGGTGAGTTGAAAACCCTGATCTATTGGGGAGGAAAGGATCTTAAGTCCAGAGACAGACCCTGACCCTCCACCTCCAGGACCCACTTGTCTGTGGTGATGGTCAACCAAGCCTGGAGGAAATGGGACAGTCTGCCTCCGACAGGGAGGGAGGAGGTGGCCTATGCCTCAGCGGGTCTGCTTGGTTTGGGGCGGACACGGAGTCTGAGACCCTTGCCTGGAGCCCCTTCTACCCCTGTCCCTGAAGTATCCCTGCTGCGGATACTGCTGGTACTGGGGTAAGGCCACTGGCTGGAAGAAGGGCCTGGTATAAAAAGACCTGCCCCAGCCTCCCCTTCCCTAAGGCCTGGTGGATGGTGAAGCTGTCTCTTTTGCAGAGTTGCTTCTGTAAGTGGCCTTATACTGATCCACCTTCTTCATATAAGCCACCATGGATCCCCCAAAAAGAGTTGCTCTCTAAAGGGAAATCCAGTGCCTTAGACTGTGTGTCCTGAGTAGATTTGTGGCCCTAAGCCAAGCTAATCTCCTCTGTGCCACCATTTTAGCCAACCATCTGGCTGCAGTATAATTTGTATCAGCAGCCATCTGGAACTGATACTTAGCCGCCTCAAACCCAAACCTGGTAGTTTCAGCCAGGTCGTCTGACAGGGGTGAGGAAGCTTTCTGAGCCATGGCCAAAACTGACTGCCATAGTGATTTTTGGTATTGTGCAGCATAGGCTTTAAAGTTGGCCTGGCAGATGGCCAAGGAGGCTGACAGGTACTCCTTGGCCATGCTGTCAATTTTCCTAGAGTCCTTGTCCGGAGGATGAGAAGACAGAGGGACCCTAGTCTTGTCACTGCAGCTTGCTGCACAACCCCCTGGTGGTCAGGATGGGAGAAGAGGAAGTCTTCTCCCTCCCTATCCATCTGTTTTTTCTTATTCATTCTCTTATCAAGGGGAAGAATGGAATTAGGGGTTTGAAGGAGCTTTAAAGCATCCTTCTTGAAGAATTTATTTTCTGGAAGAAGAAGAGTTTTTGTGGGTGTCAGCCCCATCATCTCCATATATTCCACTTCTTCCTCGTCTTCTACATGCTCAGTAGTGGTGATGTCCAGAGCATCAGTCATCTTCCTGATGAATGTAAAATGAGAGGAATAGTCCTCAGGGGCTCATGGGGGAGAGCCAAAGTCCTGTTCAGGGGACATCTCAGGCTCTATGGGCTCCCCATCATCCTCCTCCTCAAATTTGTCATACACTTCTTCCTCCGGGAACGAATATTTTGCAGTGCTGTCAGGCTGGGGACCCGGAGGATGGGCAGGAGGCTGCTGAGGAGGAATAATATTCTGCAAGGCCTGTATAATTTTAAAAGCCTAGGCAATTTCTTGAGCCAAAGGCATAGTCTGGCCAGACACAGAAGTCCCCGGTTTGGAAGGCGAGGGTTCTCTGTTTTTTAACTTTTTAGTTCTTTTTGAGGGAACCGGGGAGTCAGCCAGTTCACTGGACCTCTTACTGCCTTTTTCACCCATCTCAGGGGCAGCGGCAACAGTTGTTGTGGTTTCAGCCACATTAATAGGGGGTATCGGCTGGTCAGAGCCAGAGCGACTCTTCGGTTTCTACGACATAAAGTACAGAAAGGAGAAAAACAACAACTGCTAAACAAATAATTTTTTTTTTTTTTTTTTTTTTTTAAAAAGATAAGCGGTTGTGGTCAGTTCCGGAACTGAAAGGGAATCAGGTGAACCGAACTGATAAAAGAAATCCGAACTGGGATTAGCGGTTCAGCAACTAAAATTATCGGTTACAAAAATAAACACCTTACTTCCAGAGGGTTCCTGCAGCAGGTCTTCACATACAGCACTGCGCCCCTGGCGTCAGATCCACACGGCAAACTTGTAGCTAGCAATCTTCAGTGGGGACCGCCTCCCGTCATCAGGTGATGCGACGTCAGCGTGACTATAAAGGGGGCAGTCCGGTGCCCACCTTCCCAGTTCTTTCCCGCTGTCGTACAGTTCGTTCAACAGATGTGTAGAAGAGCGATCAGTCGCACGCCATAGTTTTTTGAATTTCTTCAGTTTTCTGATGTTTTCAATCCCTGTTTTCAAAAATTATCCCAGTGACGGTGTACAACGTCTCTGATAAAAAAGAAGTGGTCCAAGTGTGGCGCGCAAATCCCACATGGAGATGGCCATTCTCGCTGTGTCCTCTGCCTGGACCCCAAGCACACCTTGGCTGAGTGTGCCATTTGCCAGGTATTCAGCCAGGCCACGCACGCCCGATGCAAGAGGACCCTCGAGGCCTATCTTCTCACCCAGAAACTGGCCTCCATGGAGAAGGAGCTTCAGGAACTGAGAGAAAGGTCGTCTTCACCAGCCCCCAAAAAAACGAAAGAAAAAGAAGGACAAGGAGAGACGTCGGGAGCGGAGCCGTTCTCCTCAAGGGAAGACCAGCCAGACACCTGTCAATGATCAAGACGGGCCTTCTACTTTGGTGAGTACCCTACCTGCTGGGCCATTGTCCACCCCGGCGGACCGAACAAACCCCCCCCCAGCCAAGATGAGCAGGCAGTTGGGGGTCGCTTCCCTAGAAGTAATGCTTAGGTCTCCCGTTCAGAGTACTGCCATTAAGCTGCCCTCCGGCCCTGGCCAATCAGCCTGACCACGATAAAACCACCACGGTTAGCCCGGCTGTGTTTAATAAATCGCTCGTCGGCTCCTCTGTCGACCACCTAGACCAGTCTACTCTCCCGTCGGGCTTCCTTGTGAACTACGGTAAAAGTGTGACCCTTCATCCCTGCCGGTATCTACCCCCAGGGATTCGCCACCAGTACCAGACTTATCTCTTCCGTCGGATACCCTTCCGAATCTTCCCCCTTTGCCAGGTTCCATTCCGCTGCCAGATCCCCTTTCCCCTGTGGATCCGTCGCCAGACCTTCGCAGACCAGGAATGGACCTTCCTCCTGCGGGACCTTTGGTCCCTACACCTGCTCCTTTGCCGCATCCTAGCGGGCCTTCGGCACTTGCCCCAGTGGGCTCTTCAGCTCCTGTGGGCGATTTTACAGGACCCCCTCTGGTTCCCACTTCTCACCGACCCCGGGCTACCCCACACAGAGCTACCTGACACCAGGCTATCCAATGCAGGGATATCCAGCACCAGGATACCCTGCACCAGGCTTTCAAGGGCAGGGCATGTACCACTAAATTAACTGGCACCAGCCAACCAGTTGCCCTTCTTTACCAGGGTTTTCAGGGTACCAGCCCCCGACTCCTCCACCTCCTGACCGTGAGTCCATTCCGGCATGGTGGAAGGATGCACGGTCTTGACTCGTGTTGGACCTCTTGCAACCGCAGCCTCCAGTAGGAGACCCCAACCCTCCTAGGTTGTCCCCTCATAGCCCAGTTCGCTCTAGTCAGGCCTCTAACACCCTTCCCCACAAGAGTAGGGAAACCAGCGCTGACCCCTCTCTGCCCAGCAGGCCAGAGTCTTCAGAGCTGGATGAAGATTTGGACATCGACTAGTCAGAACCCCATTCTCTGGTTGAACCGCAACCTAAGTCACTCCCCAAGGGCCCTTCCTTCGGGGAACTTCTGAGGACCTTTCAGAAGGCTTCTGGCTGGGCATCCAAGGAACTGGACCTCCAGCGTAAGAGGCTGGTAGAGCACTTAGATCTCTTCAGTGTGGATCCCCTCCCCATTCCCCCTTGGATGGGACCACATGAGGATCTTGCATCAACCATTTGGCAACAGCCCTTATCCATTCCGGCTGTTTCCTGCAAAGCAGATAGGACCTGTTTTTCCCCAGAAGGGGTCTCTCACCTCACCGCACAACCTAAGGCCGACTCCATGGTCATCACCGCTGCACATGATAGATCGGCTCAACCTACACATCCAAGTGCTTCTCCATGGGACAAGGACTCCAAACAGCTGGATCAGTTTGCCCAAAAAATCTATGCCTCATCCACCTGCGCCATCAGGTTGCTGAACTACGTTTCACATATGGTGGCTTTTCAAAAATCCTTATTATTGTATCTGGAGAAGGATCTTCAGGAGATCCCTGAAGAGCAACTCAGGGTCAAACTCCTGGAGAAAGTGCGGATGAACAAGTCATCCTGTTGTCATGTTCTCTGAGCCACCTATGATTCCAGACTCCGTGGCTCAGGCTGCAGCATCAGGGATCTGCCTCAAATGCTTAGCCTGGCTGCATCTGGGAGGTCTGGCACAAGACATCCAATCGTCCTTTTTGGACGCACCTTCCAGGGGCCCAGTCCTATCTGGCGGCAATGCCAAAGACATAATCACAGAGCTGCAGGAGAGTGGCAAGTCCCTCTGGGACATTCGCTCAATGTATTGTTCCGGCCAGAAGACACGACAGCAGCCCTTTCATCGTAGAAGGAACTGGAAGAAGAATCAGGGCAAGTGTCAACCAAAACAACGGGCCACTGGTTCAGGCGCCCAAACTCCTCTGGCCAAGTTTGCCAAAGCCGCCTCAGGAGGAAAGGCACCACTCCCCTCTGCGTCCTGACTCATTCCCTCCTCCGCCCTCCATATCCATCGGAGAACCGTTAGGGGGAAGATCTCGCCTCCACCTGGATGGGTGGTGGGCCATCACCGCAGACGTATAGGTCCTACAACTCATACAAAGAGGTCACTCAATCGAGTTCCTGCAGAAACCCCATCTCAAACCCTCCAGGAAGGTCTTTTTACCCATCGGCTCAGATCCCACTGGTCAGGCAGGAAATCCAAGATCTGCAGCGCAAAGCAGCCATAGAGCCTATGCCTCCCAAACAGGAAGGGGATTCTACTCCCATTTCTTCCTTGTTCCAAAGAAGAAGGGGGATCTAAGACCTGTCCTAGATCTCAGCACGCTCAACCTCTTCATGGAATACAAGGGGTTTCGCATGCTGGCTCTCCAGGGACTGTTGTCTCTGCTCCTCCCGAACACTTGGCTGTGCTCCTTGGATATGCAAGATGCTTACCTCCATAACCTTATCCTCCCGGCCCACTGCCCCTTCCTCAGGTTCTCCTTCCTGGAGGACCATTTCCAGTTCACAGCCCTCCCCTTCGGACCATCTTCAGCATCTCGGGTTTTCATCAAGTGCTTAGCAGTGGTGATGGCGTTTCTTTGCTGCAAGGGCATTTATATGTTCCCGTACCTGGACGACTGGCTTTTTTCAGCCCCATCACCGGACAGCCTGAAGAAGTCCCTCTCATTCACTCTGGATCTTTTCTCCAATCTGGGTATTTCGGTCAACCTTCCCAAATCCCAGCTACTACCCTCCCAGCGCCTCCAGTTCATTGGGGCTGTGCTGGATACGATAAAGACCAAGGCCTTCCTCACTCTCGACCGGGCACAGACACCAGTTTCCCAAGCCACCTTAGTGATGTCCTCTCAGTGGACCATGGCTCGGGCAGTTCTTCGCTTGTTGGGACTCATCGCGGCTGCCATTCCCACAGTTCCTTTGGCCAGGCTGTACATACATACATAGACAGTGTCGGCAGATAAGGGCCTATGGCCCACCCAGTCTGCCCATTTGAGCTTGTAAGTTCAGTTTGTTTTCCTAGAAGTCTCTTGCCCCTTACACCTGACCTCCAGAATTCCTTTATGTCTATCCCATACATTCTTAAATCCCATAATTGTTTCAGCCCCCACCATTTTCTCTGGCAGGGTGTTCCACTTGTCCACCACCCGTTCTGTTAAGAAATTCTTCCTCACGTTTCCTCTGAATCGTCCTCCCTCCTACATGAGGGTAACTCAATGGTCTCTCCCAGTCCAATGGTATCAATGCTTGAACCACACGGACCAAAAGGTCACGATCTCCAGCAGTCTTTAGAAAGATCTCCTCTGGTGGAAGGATCTCACCAACTTGTTGGTGGGGGCTCTCTTCCAGCCCCCGGTTCCCTCCCAAACCCTTAACTCGGATGCTTCAAACGCGGGCTGGGGAGCTCATCTTGGAGACCACAGAACAGAGGGCTCCTGGTCCCCTCAGAGGAGAATCTTCACATCAACATTCTGGAGACAAGAGCAGTCCTCTACATTCTCCAGGCTTTCCAGTCGCTCCTATTTCTGGGAACATTCCTCATCCAGACAGACAACATGGCCACTGTCTGTTACCTGAACAAACAAGGAGGCACCCGATCATACCCACACTGCAGAGAAGCTATGAGGATGTGGTATTGGGCGATTCAGCACGACCTATACTTGACAGCAGTCCAGGTGCTGGGTGTTCACAATACTCTGGCGCGGATAGTCTCAGTTGATCAGTTGCCAGGGCTCACAAGTGGGCACTAAAAGAGGAGGTAGTGGAAGATCTTTCTTCTATGGGGTCGGCCAGAACTGGATCTGTTCGCATCCCCATCCAACGGGAAACTACCCAGCTTTTGCTTACTCGTTCCCAGGCATGGTGCTTTTTGGCAAGGTGCTCTGTCTCTCTTATAGACAGGGAGGTTTCTTTATGCCTTTTCCTCTGCTACAGAAGGTTCTTCTGAAACTACAAGCAGAGGGAGCTCACATGATCCTCATCCCCCCCCCGGGCTCGGCAGATATGGTTTCCACTGTTACAGCAACTGGCTCTGGAATCCCCAGTCCCTCTGCCTCTTTCCCACGACCTTCTGTCCCAGGAGTAGGGCATCCTGGTACATCTGAGCCTCAGATCCCTCCACCTTCATGCGTGGCACCTGTGGACATAGCGATTTCTCGCTATGGTGTCTCTACGAGCGTTGCCCAAGTTCTAGTACAAGTCCGGAAGCCTTCTACTAGGTCTACCAATGCCATGAAATTGAAGAGATTTTCTATTTGGGCCACCTCCAAAGGCTTGTACCCATTCTCTTGCTCAGCCTCTCAGGTGTTAGAGAGTACCGCTTACATCTTTCACAGTTGGGCCTCAGTTACTCCTCACTGAAGGTCCATCTCTCGGCAGTGTCGGCCTAACACCTTCCAGTGGAGGGCAAAACCCTAGCTCAGCTAGAGGCTTCTAAGGACTTTTTGAAGGGAATCCTTCACGTAAAACCTCCAGTCCAGAATCCTGTTCCTCCCTAGGATCTCAATTTCATGCCAGCAAGCTCACGCTGCCCCCTTCTGAACCAGCAGTGAGCTGCAAGATGAGTTTCCTAGCTTTGAAAACGCTCCTCTTCATTGCTGTCAACCTCAGCTTGATGAGTGTCAGAGCTCCAGGCTCTAGTACGTAGAGAACATTATTTCATTTTCCACAAGGAATAGGTGGTCCTCCGGACCAATCCTTTTCTCCCGAAGGTTGTTTCCAAAATTACTCTGAAGCACAGTGTTGAACTGCCGGTGTTTTTCCCCGGGCATTCCAGCAGGGGGGACTATCTCCCGCATATGTTAGATGTGCACAGGATCTTGAGGTATTATACATCCTGGACTAAAGAGGCTCATAAGTCAGATCAGCTCTTTGTTGCCTTTGCTCCCCAGTGCCAGGGCAAGCCGATCACAAAACAGACCATCTCCAGATGGCTGGCTAATTGCATCTACTACACCTACCAGAAGTATGGTAAACCCCTTCCAGGGGCAGTCAAAGGTCACTCCACAAGGAGTGTGGCCACTTCTACCGCCTTCTTCAGAAATGTGTCCACTGCAGACATTTGTGCAGTGGCCACTTGGTCTTCTGTCCATACCTTCACTAAGCATTACAGTCTGTACATTGCCTCTACGCGTCGGCTGGCTTTGGCCTTGCGGTTTTGAAAGATCTACTGTCCTAAGATAGTCCCTTGGTTGGCAGACATTTCCTCCTCCAGGAACCTCGTCTCAGACTCCTGATTTATGTTTGACTGCTTGGTACTCAGTCCTATATGTGAAGGCCTACTGCAGGAACCCTCTCAAAATAAGATATAGCAATTACATAAGAACGTACTGTAACAGTAGATCTTCGAGGGAGGTTCCTGCAGTAGGTCTAGTTTCTCACCCACCTAACCCCCAGCTTTTGAGTTTTTACCTGATTCCATGCCCCGGACTCTGTCCATTCCAGGGCTCAGGGTAACGGGAGTCTGTTACTCCCCTTTTTGGCTCTGTTTCTATCGGTCTCCGGTGGAAAAGAACTGGAGGGCGGGCACGGGACCGCCCCCTTTATAGTCATGCTGACGTCACGTCACCTGATGATGGGGGACTGACTCAGCCAAAGATTGCTAGCTACAAGTTTGCCGTGCAGACCTGATGCCAAGGGGCACATTCCTATATGTGCCAACCTAATGCAAGACCCTCTCTCTCGAAGATGTACTGTTCTGGCAAGCTGTTACGTAACTTTTTTTTTTTTTTTTTTTAATTCAAAATAACTAAAACTAAGGTTTTTTTTAGTTAGAAAACCTCGACTATTAACTAAACTAACCTGGTTCCCCATGGTTATTCCGAACCAAGAGGAACCAGGAAAAACAATAAATTTAAGCTAAAAACTAAGATTTTAAGATTTAACAACAAAATCCAACTAACAGAGGCAGCAAATGAAAACAAAATTATACATAAGTGTATATAATGAAGTTTTCTTCATGCAGGAGAAAGTGGGACGAACGGCACTCCAAGCGACCAGACTTTTCAAGTGGAGAGGAAAAATCTGAGGAGGTTTAGAACATTGCCAGTTAGTAGAGGCAGTGTTTGAAAAGTTCTCACGTGCAAAGTGTTCCATCATTTGCATGTGTTCTATTCTCTCCGGGCAGTCCTACCTAGAAGGCTTACTGCAGAAAGTTATGAATACCCAAGCAATACTGGGGTTAGAAGTTGGCAGATCTTGGGGTTGGGGAAAAGAAGACCAGATGGGTGGAAAACTGGCTGAAGGACAGAACCCAGAGGGTGGTTGTGGGGGGAGAATTATCAGGCACAAGACAGGTAAACAGTGGGGTCCCGTAGGGCTCAGTGCTAGGGTTGGTGTTGTTCAATATCTTCGTGTCAGTCTGGCTCAGTTGGTAACACATCCGCCTCTGGACCAGAAGGTTGCGAGTTCTCGTCCCACACCGAGATTGGACTTGCAACTAAAAATCGCTGACATCCAAGTGCAGTATTGTGGGGTGCTGTACTGCTGGGGTGTGCCGTCCTTCGGATGAGATGTTAAACTGAGGTCCCTTCTCCTCATCCGGGTGTTGTCCTGGTGGGTGTCCAGGTGGAAGTAAAAGAAAGTACAGTTAGTAAGAACTTACCGTAACAGTAGATCTTCGAGAACAGCTCTTGCAGCAGGTAACACCATTAGGACTGAAGCCGGCAGGCGTCAGGACCCCACGGAAATCTTCTAGCTAGCAGTCTTCAGCGGGGACCACCTCCGACGTCGGTCCTGCCCCCAACGTCAGACGTAGTACATAAGGAGGCTGTCCCGCCAGATTCCCCAGTTCTCCCGCCGGAGACTCCCGGCCGCAGGATGACATCAGAAGGGGAGACTGAGGATCTGCCATCAGAAGAGAAAGGGAGAAAGAGCATTAGCTCCTGCCAAGGCCTTGTTGGCCATACCTCCTCCAAGGGGGAATGGTGGGCGGGAAGGTACCTGCTGCAAGAGCTGTTCTCGAAGATCTACTGTTATGGTAAGTTCTTACGTAACTGTACTATCTTACTTCGAGATACAGCTCTTGCAGCAGGTAACACCAATAGGACTGATTCCCAAGCAATAGCGCCTCTAAGCATTCAGGGAGGAGGCAATTAGGAAAGGTCTTGAGCAAGACCTGACTCTAGGACAGGAGACCCTGTAGAATGGCAAGGCCGAAACCGGCTATCCGCCGTGATGTAATATCCAGGCTATAGTGCCTAATAAATGTGTGCACTGAGCTCCAAGTAGTTGCAGCACAAATGGCCGAAGTGGAGACATTGCGCAGTGCTGCAAAGGAGGTAGCCACCCCCCCATGTCGAGTGGCCTCGGACTGTACCTGGAAGGGGCTTCTGTTTGTTGTTGTAGCAAAAGGAAATACACTGGACAAGCCAGCGAGAAAGGGTCTGCTTTGAGACTGGTTGGCCCAGCATCCTCTCAGCGGAGGATACAAATAGCTGCTCTGACGCGCAAAGCTGTTTAGTCCTGTTCAGGTAGTACCTTAAGGAATGGTGAACATCCAGGGTACGAAGCAACGCCTCTCCTTTATTAGAGTACTTGGGAAAATACACAAGAAGATCGATGCCCTGGTTAAGAGTGAGGGCAGAGACCACCTTAGGCAGGAAATACAGGTTACTCACCTGTAACAGGAGTTCTAGGAATGGTATATGTTGTTCATCCACACTGTCTGGCAGGTTCCTTGCCGCTTTAAATCTTGCCGGAAGGTCTTCAAGCTGGCTCCTCCCACCCACCGGTGAAAACTGGGCTCCACCATGACGCCAGATCTGCCCGCTGAAGCTCAGGTTGTGCGTCAGTGGTAGAGTCAGGTGGATGAACAACAATACCATTCCTAGAACACCTGTTACAGGTGAGTAACCTGTATTTCTAGGGACATGGATATGTTGTTCATCCAAACTGTCTGGCAGACTCCTAGCAGTTCTCCGGGAGGAGGGAGGCAAGGCGCACACCCCCTACTTAGGGAATAAAGACTGGAGAACCGAGGCTCCAAAACCAGCATCCCGGCGTGACTCAAGGTCGATGTGGTAATGGGTAATGAAGGTGTGTGCTGACTTCCAGGTAGCAGCCCTGCAGATTTCCTGGATAGGGACGTCCCTGGAAGCAGCCACCGATGCAGCAGTATGACGGGTAGAATGAGCCTTATCCTCTGGGAGGCTCCATGCCCCACAACTTGTAGCAGAGATCTATGCAGGAGGTGACCCACCTGCTTATCGCCTGCTTGGCTGCAGGTCTGCCAGGTGCGGCTTCCAGCGTAGGTGACAAACAGCTGGGCGAACCTCTCCCCGACCTTCAGCCGCGCTCCTTATAATAAGCGAGCCCTTCTAGGATCCAGTATGGAGCCTGTATTCGGCCTCCGAGGTGTATTGGGGTAGAACACCAGCAGAGTCAACACCTGATTAAGGTGAAACCCGACACCACCTTCTCGGAAGGAATTTCGGTGGGGCGCAGGACAACCTTGTCCCTGTGGAAGACCAGGTAAGGAGACTCAATGCAGAGCGCCTGGAGTTCTCCCATCCTTCTGGCTGACGTGATAGCCACCAAGAAGGCGGTCTTCCACGACAGGTGAGAGTTCACACCTGTGCATTGGTTCGAATGGCTTGCCCATGAGCTTTGCCAGTACCAGCAGTAAATCCCACGGAGGTGGAGGTTCTCGCACCGGAGGGAAAATGTGATCAAGGCCTTTGAAAAAGCGCCAGACCACTTTCTCCTGCGCCACCGACTGCCCCCGCCTGCGCCCGGTAAGCAGAGATGGCTGCCAGGTGCACCCTTAGGGTTGTCGACCTAAGCCCTTGACTAGAAAGGGACCATAAATAGTCCAAAATGCTTGCCAAAGGACAGGAGGAAGGGTCCAAGCCCTTGCCCTGACACCAAATGGAAAATCTCTTCCATTTGAAGGCATAGCATTTCCTGGTCGACTCCTTACAGGATGCCTCAACAACATTGAGGACCTCATCGGAAAGACCCAAGGCCTGGAACTCTAGCCGCTCAGGAACCAGGCCGTCAGGTGCAGGGACTGAAGGTCCGGATGGCACACCTTCCCCTGACTGACTGAGAGCAGGTCCGGGCGAGCTGGAAGCTGCTTCGGGAGCCTGGAGCTGAGGCTGAGGAGATCTGTGTACCAGAACTGGCGGGGCCAGTCTGGGGCTATCAGAATCACCTGCGCCTTGTCCCTCCTTGCTTTGAGAAGCACCTTGTGAATCAAGGGAAATGGGGGAAAGGTGTAGAAGAGGCCTGGGGTCCACAGCCTCGAGAAGGCATCCCCTGCAGTGAGCCCTGCTGAGGGGGCGGGCATGAAACAGCCTCAGCTCTGTTCCTGGAGGCAAACAGGTCCACCTGAGGTGTGCCCCAGTGGGAGAACAGATCTTGTACTACCTCCGCAGGAGAGACCACTGTGAGATGCAGCCCCTATCCGCTCAGGGCATCGGCCAGGGTGTTGGAGGCCCTGCCACATGAATGGCTAGGAGATCCGCCCAGGCTGCGCACGAGTGACCAAATGCGGAGAGCTTCCTTGCATAGAAGCATGGAACGCGTCCCGCCCTGGCAGTTTAGGTAGTACATGGTCGTGGTATTGTCCGTCTGGACTTGGACCACTTGACCCCGGAAAAACGGAGCAAAGGCGGTGAGAGCTAGGTGGACCGCTTGGAGCTCCAGCAGGTTGATGTGGCATCGGGACTCCCGCGGGGACCAGAGGCCGTGCGCCCGGTGTTCACCCAGATGGGCACCCCAACCCATCAAAGAGGCATTGGTCGATAGAGAGACCGTCGGCTCAGGGCGGACAAACGGGATGCCCTCCTGCAGATGAGATGGAACGGTCCACCACCGGAGAGCGCCCACATCTCCTGGGTCACCATCACTAGCTGGTCCAATGGATCGCAGCGCTGTGACCACTGGCTGGCCAGTCCCCACTGAAGGGGGCGAATGTGCCAGCGTGCCCAACGGACCACGCTGGTACAGGCCGCCATGAGACCAAGGAGGCGCAGGAAGTCCCGGGCAGGGCGCGATTGCCCAACCAGAAATGATTGGGCAAAAGAGGTAAGAACCTCGGCCCTGTCTGCCGGGAGCCGTGCTCTGGCTCGAAGAGAGTCGAGCTCTGCCCCGATAAACAGAATCACCTGCTCCGGCTCGAGTTCCGACTTGGCCTCGTTGATGAGAAGGCCGATTTGAGAGCAAACCTGGAGGGCCAGATCTCTGGACCGCCCACCTCCTGTCTGAGGGGCTGCTATCAGCCAGTCGTCCAGGTAAGGGTACACCCGGACCCTCGGTGTCAAGAGGAAAGCTGTCACCACTGCAATGCATTTGGTGAAGACCCTGGGAGCTGGAGACAGGCCGAAGGGCATGGCTCGGAACTCGAAGAGGGATCCCTCTGCTCGAAAGCAAAGGAATCTCCGATGTGACGGATGGATAAGGACGTGAAAGAATGCGTCCTGCAGGTCCAGAGAGCAGAACCACACGCCGTGTTCCAGGTATGGTATTATCTGAGCCACAGTGACCATCCTGAAGGTTCGAGACCTTAGGAACTTGTTCAGGTCATGTAGGTCGAGAATGGGGCGCCAGCCCCCCGTCCGTTTCGGAACCAGGAAGTACCTGGACACAAACCCCGGGTCTGAGGGAGGGTCCCACACCTCCTGATCATCACCTCCTTGGAGGAGGAGAGCGATGTCGCCTGATGAGCCGACAGTGAGGCTGCGGACCCCGAGGTGCGACGGCTCTGAAGGGCGGGGCCTGCTCGAATTCTAGAGGCAGGCCTTTTCCCACCACCTCCAGTACCCACCTGTCCGTGGTAATAATGGACCAGGCGGAAAGGAAGTGCCGGAGTCATCCCCCCACGGGGGGAACCTGGGGTGAGGTGACGGGGTTGGGGGCGACACCCCTCAGCCCGTCACTAGGCAGGCTTAGAGAAGAGACCGGCCGAGGGACCTCCTGGGCCTTTACCTCCCTGCTTCCTGTTGGAGGAAGCCCCGGCTTGGGTTGGGATGCGCTCAGCCTGCTGGCCCTGACGCTGGTTGAGCCGGACGGCCGGGCGCAGAAGGAAAAGGGCTTAGGCTGTGGTTTTGCGCCTTGTCCTCTGAGCGGAAGAGACAGAGTCCAAGGTAGCATTGACCTCTCGATCCTCTGCAGGTGACCTTCCACCCCAGGGTCAAGAGGTCAGTCCCCGTAAGGGAACATCCGCCAACTTGTGCCATCCAAGTAAAGGTGGATATCCTCAGCCAAGCCCGACGACGCATGGCCACTGCGGCCGCCACAGACCTGGCACAGGAGTCCCCAATGTCTAAAGCAGTCTGAAGCTGCTGTTTGGCCACTGCCCTGCCCTGGTCCCGCACTTTCCTGACCGTGGTCTGCAGATCCGCGGGAACATGAGGGACGACCTCATCCAGGGAGCCCAACAGGGCATGAGAAAAATGTGCCATGAGGACGGCCGAACTGGCCTGGCCAAGGCCAAGGGAGGACGCAGCATAGACTTTTCACCCGGCATAGTCCAATTTCTTGGACTCCTTGTCGGGAGGTTTGTCCACATCCCTAGCGTTCCCAGCACGCCAGAAAACGCTGTCGGTAACCAACCCCTCAGCCGAGGGGTGTTCTGAAAAACCGGACAGGGAACCGTAGGACCGGATATTTCTGGCCATCCTGGCCAAGGCGAGGACAGGAAGCAGGGGCGCTGCCAGAGCTCCAAAGCCGACTCACTATGGCCTCGGCCACTGGAAGGCCTCCGAGGGGAATCCCTCGTCCAGACTCTCCGTGAGGGGATACCTGGCCCGCTTAGAACGGGTTCGAGCTTCCATCCCGTGGACTCCGGATGAGCCAAAGCAATCCCAGGAAGGACGAAGGGCTATCGTCCCGACTGTCCTCTGAGGACCCAAGTCCATTCGCTTGGAGAAAAGGGAGGAATTGTCCTCGGACTGGAAGAGTCCTCAAAGAGCTGCGTCGGGCCTGAGCCACCCTCCACCTGCCGAGTCCGGGTCGGGAGTGAGGGTGGACAGACAGCCTATGGGCAGTCCCTGAGCCGATCGAGAATTTTTGGTTGGAGCCCCAACTAACGGCTGTGGAGGCGGAGGTTCCACTGGGATCGGTGGGGCAGCTAGATTTGGCCGAACAACCGGCCTGGGAACAGGATCCTCTGTTAAAACGAGGGGTTGTTTCGCTGCCCGTGACAGCTTACTTAATGGCCAGGAAGACGACGCATCGGCTTATTCCCGGACAGAAGGAGCTGTTGCTACGAGTTCCTCATACCTCCGATGCAACTTCGTCTCAGCCTCCCTCGTCCGAGGAGGAGGAAGAGCGATGTTGTGGCGCCATTTTGTCGCTGGTGTCGGTGACCGCCATGACGGCGTGGGATCGGCTGGACCGCCAAGACGCCTGAGATCGAAAACCTCAGCTATGCCGAGGACAGTGCGGAGGTGTCGCTGGGAATCGCTACTTCCTCGGTTCAGACAATTCAACCGAAGGTCCGAACCGAGGCACAGACGAGCCGACGGGATCCACAACTCCTACCAGGGGAACGGGGAGGGGATTCTCAAGCCCAGCAGACAACCCGCCTGACGGGTTGAGAAAATCTGACCGCTGGCCGACGGGAGTCTCGGTCAACTGACCTGACGGGACACCGTGAGACCAGTGGCGAGCTGAGAAGTCGAATCAAGTCGACGTGCCACCACCGGGAGAGGGATCTTCCGTCCCCAAGAGCCGCCGACGTGAGACTTACCCTTGTCTCTTTGGACCGAGAAAACGGTCCAGAAGAATGGACCCTCACCTTTAGTCGAGAGGGTCAGACAAAGCTCCAAAAGAAGCCGAATAAGAGGCACCGAGAGAGCGGACAAATGCCGCAATCGAGGTAGAAGCGGCCCGCGCCGGGCCTCTCTCGAGGCGCATCATCTGCTCGAGCTGATCCGCCGAGCCCGCCGCCGACACCGCCGACCGGGCCTCTTTTGACTTTACCGAGGAAATTCTCTCGGATGCCCCAGTTGCAAACGGCAGCACGGTCTTCGAGGACGAGGCCGAAAAGTAAGAGCACAGGTCGAGGCCTGCGGGTCATGCTCAAGGCCCAGCAGTAGACGCACGGAGTGCGGATCCGTCTCGAGACATCTTCTGCCCGCAAGGGCATCTCCGGAACCGGAGTCGATTGGTCCATCGCAGCCGCGAGGGAGAGAAGACCAAGTCTTTAGCAAAACTTTTTAATTTCGAAATTCAAGGATTAGGAACTAGTCTTATACGCAGAGCGCTATGAGGGAACCTGAGCTTCCAAGCGGGTAAGGAAGATCTGGCGCCATGGGGCGGAGCCGAGTTTTACCACCCGGTGGGTGGGAGGAGCCAGCTTGAAGACCTTCCGCAAGATTTAAAGCTGCAAGGAACCTGCCA
This sequence comes from Neoceratodus forsteri, assembly GCA_016271365.2. Classification (NCBI taxonomy): domain Eukaryota; kingdom Metazoa; phylum Chordata; order Ceratodontiformes; family Ceratodontidae; genus Neoceratodus; species Neoceratodus forsteri. Next base: position 53,848,745 of record CM028133.1, on the reverse strand, counting down.
GACAGTGTGGATGAACAACATATCCATGTCCCTAGAAATGAAAATTACGTACTCATCGTACTTCTGATCTTTTCTGCATCTTCACCATTCATTATTGCTTGTTGCTGGAGGCGCACCCGCCACCGGGAGTTTTTTTTTTTTTTTGAGTCGTTCAACGGGCGCCACCGAGGATCGATGTACCGCACATGCGCGAGGGGCGAAGGGTTAGGTGTCAGAGACCTCCTCCATCTCAGTTCTGTTAATGGAGAGGCGAAAATAAAGTGTAAGAAAAAGAAAGTGAGGCAAGAGAGCCGAGGGATAGAAAAAAGGAAAAGAAAATAAACTGAAAAAGGAATAAGCCGATGGAGAATAGACAGAGAAGAGAGAATTCCTACCCTAAGGGACCGCAGGGCCTCCTTTCCGGGGCAGCTCTAGGGGAGGAACAGAGAGACGGAGAGGAGCAGAAGAAGGAGATGAAAGAAAGAAAGAGGCATGTTGAGAAGGAGAACAGTGCCCATCGAGCACTGTTGGTTGAGAGGCTTATAGGCTCGAAACGAATAAGGGAGCAAGAATCCCAGTTGTTAGGACTGAGGAGAGGTTCCACCGAACCTTCCGAACAGACCCAAGAGAGGGCAGACTCTCTGAATTCTCAACATGCCAAGTCCCTTCATCCTAGTTGAGGGCTCCTAGACTGTCCGAGCAGAACCTGTTCCGAAGAGCGCCCATCCAGGAAGAGGACTAAGTTCCTTAGCACCTGTTAGTGCTACCACAGAAAATACGGAAGAAACATGCCTTCCGGAGGCAGTTGGTAAGAAAAATAGAGAGGAACTCTGATCCACTTGCAAGACAAGGCAGACAGAAGCTTTTGAAAATAATGTCTGCCAGGGGATTCCAACTTGAGGAGGCCAAGACAGGGCATGGCCACCAGGCTGTGAAAACTATAATGACCTGAAGAAGGTAAGGAATCGCATCAGGACAGTCAGAAAGAGTTCTCTCAGAATTAAAGAATTTTGCAACCGTACTCCATTCCTCTCTACCTTGAGGAAAAGAGAATCCATTCAAGAGAATGGGGAAAAAGATTTTTTTTTTTTTTGGCATAAAGGCCAAGGGAGAGAGAGGAATCGAGACGGGAGGGGGAGACGCCACGAAGGAGGCCACTGAGGGAAGGTAGGGAGATCAGTATGAATGGTGAAGATACAAGAGAAGATCAAGAATTACGGTAGGTATGTAATTTTCATATTCTTCCCTTGTCAATCTTCACCATTCATTACTGCTTGGTGAGTACTGAAGCCCCTCCCCTTGATAAAAAAGGGGGGTAGAACCCTGAGGGAACAAGACCCCAGCCTCCTGTTGGTGAGGAACAGAAGGGAAGACCCTGGCTAACATGGGTGGAAGCCTATGGGAGAAGAGCTAGAGGTGTCCCCTCGAGGACGGAGAGACGGAGAAAGCCCCCTGCAAAGTCTCCTAGCTCTGAGGAAAAAGATTGGTCCTCTCGAAAGCGGGCGCCATCATCTCACGCCGGGCCAGGGGTGACAACCTTGATAGATGAAGCCATGCCGTCCGCCTAATGCAGATCGCTGTCCCCGCAAGCCTGAAGCACCTCATTGGCATCATAAGATGCCCTTGCTTGGTGTCTTGCCAGCTCCAGGCCTATAGCGGAGAGGGCAATAGCCTGTTTGGTTTGTTCGTATCAGTATTGGATGCTAGGAGCTGGGAGAGCACGCACCACAGATGCCAACTGTAGGCAGCGTGGTGAGCCTGATGATGCAATGCAAGCCACCGCATTGAGAAGAAGAGAACACTTTCGCTCCCCCACCGGTCTAACTGTAGGGAATCCTGATTCGTGGGTGGTCGTGCCAGGCCAGGTGGCGTCTGAAGAAGTCTCTGTGGTATACCAAACCCGAGGATGGTTGGGAAGGGTACCAGAGATTCCGAGGGGCACAATACCTTCAACGACAGTCTGCCGGGCTGGAGAAAGGGCGTGGCGACTGCCAGAACGGATAGACGCCCTGGAAGGGGATAGGCCAGGAAGGTACCATCAGGTGCTGGGCACTGAATTCTCCAAGGAATTCACGGTTCCCCTTTCGGTATTGTCTTGTCGAACGTAAGAGATTCAAGATCTGCCACCATCTCGAGAGGAATCACTGATATTCAGTGAAATCAGGCCGGAAGAAAGATGAGCAAGGGGTTCCTCTTCCTCAGAGGAGGAAGACGAGGATGATGGAGAGCTCGAATGTCCAGAAGATTCCTGCGTCGGTGGGGAAGAGTCGAAAGACCCGCTCATGCATGTATCTAACGTATGAGGGGAAGGCCGCCGCAGAACCTCTGAACTGCTCCCAGGATAACGGCCCCATAGGACCGACATGGCCTGGAAGAGCGGGGGGTGGATGCAGAGGTACTGGAGAAGGGCACCTACGAAGAGGCAACTGACCTCTGCCAGGGCTCTGAAATCCGGGGAACGGAGCCCGAGCTGGCGGGATCCCGGACAACAAACCAGGCCGCAAGACGAGACCCTAAGGATGCGATGCCTGGAAGAGCCCGGGGGGGGGGACTTCCCATGTGACGAACCCGGGACTGCATGGGTCCAGAAGGGCAGTCCACCGCAACACCACCGGAGGGAACCCCTGGGCCCAACAGGGAAGAACGGGTTTGGCGCTATGGCTCCTAGCCACCCCAGTCGAGGGTGGCTGGGAGACCCGGGCACCCCTGCCCCCGACCTCGGACTCTGAGAGACCTCCTCCCACTGCAGTGTTTCCCATCCCGAGAGGAGGCATCAGCACCCGGGAGGGCAGCTGTCACAGGACCCTGGGGAGCCTCTCCCTCAGTCCCCACCACATCACCCCTGGGACCCAGGGCCACCCCTAGCACGAGGATCCTGGGGACGGGAGTGGGGACAGTGGAAGGGGCCCACTGCGCCACCTAGCACCCAGTGCCACCGGGGACCCCGACGAGTCAGGGTGCCAGGATGGGTCCACATCCGTGTCATCGGCCTCCGAAGAGGACAAGACCAGCAGGACCTCAATGCTGGCAACCCCAGGGGCCCCGGAGCAACGGCGCCGCGAACGCGCGCCGGACGACCCCGCCCACTGCAGGATGCCAGGCCCGGTCCTGGCTCCCCCGCCGCACCAGGTAGCCCACAGCGCCCGCCCCGGCGCCTGAACCCAACCCGCGCCGCCGAAGCAGAGACCGGGCTCAGGCCGGCTGACACTGGGCCGCAAGCGGCGCTGGGGTCCTGATTGTGCCAGGCCCAGAAATCGTGGGCCTCGACACTGGGGAGCCTGCACCTCCGAGGTGACTGCTGAGGCGGTGTCCCGCCTCCCCAGGGGGACCACGATGCCCCCGACAATCGCTGGAAGAAGCTTCCTCTTCGATAAGAGAAGAGGAGAAGCCTCCTCCGCGGATCAGAGTAGGGCCCGGAGGGGACCCGGGAAGGGCTAGAGACTCTACCTGGGAACTCTTGAGCGACGCCCGCCGGCTGGTCAGCGGGTCTTGCCAAGCTTGAACGCTGCGGACTTTGAGGACACGGGCGGTCCATGGAGAAACAAGTGTCGCACGCTCCATGTCATTGTTGGGTCCCAGGCAACGGAGACAGACATCATGCCGTCCGAGACGGAGAAATGCCGCCACAGGAGCATCGACGATAGGGCGGCCCACCTTCGATGTACGCCTTGCTCCTGAACCGGACATGATGCGAACTAAACGGGGAAAAAAGAGATAAAGCACTCGCCGCGAATATAGAAATAACAGGAACGGTCTTACCGCATACGGCCGAGTGGATGTCTGAGAGGAACACGGGAGTCTTCAGCTGTGAGGAAAACCCGATCAACTATCGCCACCGCAGCAGGTGCAGACTGACGGGCGGGAGAAACAGAACTGAGATGGAGGAGGAGTCTCCGGCACCTAACGGCCGCCCGCGCATGATGCTGCACGTCGCTCGAGGCGGGCGCGTTGGAGCCGACTCAAAAAAAAAAAAACAAAACAAAAAAAAACTCCCGTAGCGGGTGTGCGCCTCCAGCTTAACCCAAGCAGTAATGAATGGTGAAAACTGACAAGGGAAGATTTTAGGATTCGTCCTCAGACACACACTGTCCTGGTGGAAAATTAAATAAAGCTCCTTACACATGAGAGCATGAAGCTCGGAAATTCTCCTTGCTGACGTGACAGCAACTAAAAGTAACGTTTTCCATGACAGAAAACGCAGCTCGCAATCTGCGGCAGGTTCAAAGGGGGGAAGCGTGAGTTGTTCCAGGATGAAGAGCAAGTCCCAAGGAGGGACGGGATCCTTGACAGGTGGCCTAAGGTGTAACACCCCCCCCCCAGGAAGTCTCGAGAAGCATCCAGCTGTGCCACTGTGCGCTGTCCTACCGAGAAGTGGCAGGCCGAAATCGCGCAGAGGTGAACTTTAATAGAGGAGTAGGCGAGACCCGTGTGGAAGAGGGAAAGCAGGTATTCCAGAACCAATTTCACTGGGCATTCTAAAGGGGAAAGGCCACGTGCCTGCGATCACAAGCAAAATCAGCGCCATTTTTATGGCGTACGTCGCATGCGCTGCCGGCTTTCAGGCCACGGAAAGGATTTCCGCCACCTCTTGCGAGACCCCATGTCGCATAATGGCTATGTCTCGAGGAGCTAGGCATGCAGGTTCAGTAAGCGCAAGTCCGGGTGGACTAGTGAACCCCCCTCTTGAGACAATAGATGGGAGCTGAAAGGCAACGGGACTGGAGGTTCCTGGGACAACTGCATCAGCATGGGGAACCAGATCTGCCTGGGCCAGAAAGGCGCTACTAGGATCATTGTTGCATGCTCCCTGCGCAGTTTGAGAAGGACACTCTGGATCAACAGGAAGGGAGGGAAAGCGTAGAGGAATCTGTCCGCCCAGGAGAGGGACAACGTGTCTCGCCAGAAAACACCAGGCCCTGGATCTAGCGAGTAAACATTGGGCAGTTTTGCGTTGGATGGGGAAGTGAACAAGTCCAATTCTGGAGTGCCCCATCAAAGAAACAGATCCTCTACTACCTCCTGAAGAAGTTCCCATTCGTGGACTCTGGCCTGGGAACGACTTAGGCCGTCTGCGATTATGTTGTCCACTCCGGGAATGTGAACTGCAATCAGGCTCACGCTGTGTCGGATTACCCAATCCCACACTCTCATAGCTTCCCTGCAAAGGGGGTAAGAGTGTGCGCCTCCCTGTTTGTTGAGGTAATATATCACCGCCGTAGTGTATGTCTGAAGCAGAAGAGTACTCGATGGGATTTCTGACTGAAAGGCCTGCAGGGCATTAAGGACCGCCTTCATCTCCAGGACGTTGATGTGGAGGTGGGCTTCCTGAGGGATCCATGTTCCCTGGGACCTCACCCCGTTCAGGTGCGCTCCCCACCCCAAACCTGAGGCATCTGTGGAGAGGATTGCCTCCGGGAACGGCGCTGTAAACGGGACCCCCACAGAGTGTCTCCCTGGTTCTAGCCACCATTGCCAGTCTCGAATCACAACGTTCATGATTCTGACCGGATGCTGCATGTGGTCTTGCCTTTGGTCCCACTGCACCTTGAGCATCCACTGAGTTATGTGAGTGATGTGAAGCCTTGCCAAAGGGACGGTCGGAATGTCCGCAGCCATGTGTCCGAACAAGCGAAGGACCCACCTGGCGGGGACAGACTTCTTCGTCAAGAGATCCCTGATGAGGGATCTGATCTGTTCCGCTCTTTTGTCGGGAGGAAAGGCTTTCCCTCAGACAGTGTCCAGAACTGCGCCTATGAACTGCAGCTTCTGGGATGGTACAAGGAGAGACTTCTCATAGTTGATAATAATGCCCAGAGACTGGAACAGATCCTGGGTGCTCTGAATAGCCCGCAACAGCGCCTCTTTGGAGGCGGCCATGAGAAGCCAGTCGTTCAGTATGGGAACACGTAGTGGCCCTGTCTCCTTAGAGACGCTGCCCCGACTGCCATACACTTGGTAAAGACCCTGGGGGCAGATGACAGTCCGAACGGAAGAGCCCGGAACTGAAAGTGGTGGCTGAGAAAGTCGAAGCGCAGGAACCTCCTGTGCACTTGAGCTACTGGGATGTGCAGGTAGGCGTCCTGCATGTCCAGGGACACTAAGAAGGCGTCCTTTTTCAGCATGGGGATGAGCCCTTGGAGGGTCACCATGCGAAAACGTTTGTAGGCAACCGACATGTTGAAGTCGCTGAGGTCCAGAATTGGACGGAGGTCCCCTGTTTTCTTCGGAACCAGAAAGAAGTGGGAATAGTATTCGGATTCTTTCTGGTTCTCTGGGACGTACTCCACCGCTCCCTTTTGCAGGAGTGTGAGTACCTCTTGCCTGATGAGTGATTTGTACTGACCCGAGTAACGGGAGAGCAGAGGAGGCCTTGTGGGTGGCTTGTCCACGAATTCTATAAAGTGGCCTTTATTGACCAACTGAAGAACCCACCTGTCGGTGGTTATGGACTGCCACCCTGGCAGGTGGTCTGCGATACGACCCCCGACCTTGGTGTCCCATTGATCCTGAGGGCCGGGGGCCAGGAAGGAGTCATGCTGTGGTGGCCGAGGGTCCTGCGGGCTGGGCCGACTTTGCAGGGCGTTGGCTTCAGCCAGCGGACGACCTCCCCTGGGCTCAGCAGGAGAAGGAGCCCCTCTGTTGCGAGCCGGTGTGGGACTGCTATCTCTGCAGTCGGCCTTGAAAATGGCTTTGGTTCCTATGAAAGGAACTAAGCTTGGGTCTGTACATGGCCTGAACAGACTGCACTGCCTTCCCGGCCTCTTGAAGTTTGGTGAGGACCTTCTCCGAGGACTCACCAAAAAGAACTTCTCCATGAAACGAGGCGTCCAGGATGATGTTCTGGACATCCGGGGTAAATCCGGAGACACGGAGCTAAGAGTGTCTCCGGAGGCATACGCCTGAGGCTGCCGCTCTGGCCGAGAAGTCCGCGGAATCATACGCGGCTCGCAACACCTGGGTTCCCACGTCCGAACCCGTGCAAAGGAGTTGTAGCAACTTCTCCTTCTGCTCACCTTCTGGCATCTTTTCCGCCAGATCCAGTCCCTGCTCCCACAAGGCATTCTGAAACTGTACCATGTAAGTTAAGTAGTTTAAGGAACCTGATGGTGCAGGTAGCGGATGCATACATGCGCCTGCCCATAGCGTCCAGCTGCTTGGACTCTGGGTCCGGTGGCAGGGTGCTCAAATGTTGCGGCCTCTGGGACCGGTCATGAGAGGCTGTAATGACCAGAGAATCGGCCAGAGGATGTGATGCCAAGTACTGGTCCTCCCTAGGGGCCTTGTACAAGCGGTCAGCCTTCTTTGGCATCGCCGGGAGTGAATGTGGACGTTTCCACGCTGCCTTGGTGACGTCCACGAAGGTGTCCACCAAGGGTGGCACCACCACAGGCTTTGGATCTTTTTGCCGAAGATATCTGTCAAGGTGTAGTCTCTGGGGGTGCAGTTCCTCAGCGTCCCAGCCCATGTTCTCCTGGATATGTCTCATAATCTCAGAGAATGATGGGTCATCTGGAGGAGATCTTGGGAGCTCACATGGGTCCGGAGAAGGGACGCTGATTGGAGAGGGGGATCTGGATCCATCCGAGAAGTCCAATCCCGTGTCCTCCATCAAAGGTGAATGGCGGCATCTTCTGGGTCTCTTGGGGCTGGGTGACCCTGAAGAGGATCTGGACGGAGGTCTCCTCTTGTCTGGTCTACCCCTAGGAGGATCCACAGGCTCCTGGGGAGAAGGTACTCAGCCAGCAGCCCAGGATGGAGTAGGGGGCGCAGGGGACGGTGGAGTCGCAGGTGGAGGAGGAAGAGGAGGAGGTGTGGGAACTACGTCCTTTTTTATGGTATCCCACCAGTAGGTGAACAGCTCCTTAACCTCAGAAATGCTGAGGCCCGACGACAGACCGGGCGCCGATGGCCAGTCGTTGGGTTCCGGTGTCTGCTCCCCAGGGGTCTCGCGTTCAAGGGAGGGTTCCCTGGGGGGGTGCGACAGGATCGGGTTCGCCCATCTGGTCCTCGGGCTGGGTCAGCTCCTCCTCCGTGAGCGCCTCTAACCCGACGTCGGTGGAGGCGTGGGGGTTCTCCTCTCTGGGACGGATGTCGGTCCCCAGCGGGCGTCCGGGCGGGGCCTCAACCGGCGACAGGTGTCTGGCGGTCGTCGGATCTCGGGACCGATGGTGCTGGGCCAACGTTGGATCCGACGTCCTCTTGAGTGACGTCAGCTCTTTGGTCTTTCGCTGGGGAGGAGGAGGCAAGGAGACTGACCGGGCGTTGGGATCCGGATGGTGGGAACTGGACTTGTGGTGGTGGTGGCAGTCCCGACTTCGGCAGGGCCTTGGAAGCCGAAGAAGAGGATGGCCTGGAGGTCTTGGCCTGAGGAAGAGAGAAAGAACCTGAAGGAGTCTTCACCGCTGCAGGGGGAGGCTGAGAGCAGGCCCGGGAAGGGGAGTGGTCGGACCAGGAGCCGGAGCTACGGGAGTCCGAGGCCCACGAAGGGGACTTTGATCTCAACCTCTCCCAATGCTTCTCAAGGTGTCTCCAGGCTTTTTCCGATGATTCCCCCTTGGAGGCTGCATCCATGGCCTTAACCTTCTCCTTGAGCAGGAACGCCTGCAGGGCCTTCTGGCGACGGATCCGGGTCCGGCTACTGAATCCCTGGCAGAAGGTACAGGCCCCAGTGTCGTGATCTAGGCCTAGGCACCAGACGCAGGCCGAATGCGGGTCTCTGAATGGGATTTGCTTCCCACAGGCGCACTTCAACAGATGGCCTTCCACGGAGGTTGGAGAGGACATCAGACAGCAACTTTGCAGAGAAAACCTTTTTTCCAAACAGAAGAACTTAACCAGGCGTCGTGCGCTAGAAACGAACCAAAGGGTTGAGACATGCAAGTCGACGGCGGGAAAGAACTGGGGAATCTGGCGGGACCGCCTCCTTATGTACTACGTCCGACATCGGGGCCGGGACCGACGTCGGAGGTGGTCCCCACTGAAGACTGCTAGCTAGAAGATTTCCATGGGGTCCTGACGCCTGCCGGCTTCAGTCCTAATGGTGTTACCTGCTGCAAGAGCTGTATCTTGAAGTAAGATCCCAGGGAACTCTTCGCAAAGAGCAGAGAACATTCCCGGTGTCCTGGCCAACATTCCCCATCCCATAAACCGGTTGATGCAATTATCCAGGCAGTGCGTGGGTGATGATGTGCGATATGGCCGCCACCACACATTCAGTCACTTCACTACCAGTCTAGCATTGCTTGTAAAGCGCTTTGGGATACTGTGTATGAAAAGCGCTATATAAATGCAGATTCATCTTCATCAATGACGCTGGAGATGACATTAAGGGCAAAATGTGTTTATTCACAGATGACATCAAGTTCTGTGGTAGAGTGGGCACAGCTGAAAGGATACAGGACCTACAGAAAGATCTGGAAAAGCTAGGGGTAAGGTGGTCCAGGATCTGGCAGCTTGGCTTCAATGCTAAGAAATGTAAAGCTATGCATATTGTAGCCAAGAATCCCAGGACAGAGTACAGTTATGCAAGAACTTACCGTAACAGTAAATCTTCGAGAGAGGCTCTTGCAGTAGGTAATTACATATAGCACTGAAGCCGGCAGGCATCAGGACCCCACGGAAACATTTCTAGGTAGCAGTCTCTGGTGGGGGACTTCCCCCACATCAGGTGACCGGCATCATGCAACATCAGTATAAAGGGGCGGTCCCCCACGTCCTCCTTCCAGTTCTTTACTGCCAAAGGCCCAAAATAAGGCAAGACGAGAGAGAAGTAGATATTTCCCCACCTGGAAAAGGAGCTGAAAAAGTTAAGGGGGATGGAGGGCAGGAAGGCATTACCTACTGCAAGAGCCTCTCTCAAAGATCTACTGTTATGGTAAGTTCCTACGTAACTGTACTATCTTACTTCGAGACGGCTCTTGCAGTAGGTAATTACACATAGGACTGAATCCCAAGCAGTCTGGAACAAGGAGAAGCACACGGGAGGAGGAAAACTATACAACCATAATACCTCCAGCTGTAAGGATCTCAAGAAAGGAGACCTTGCAGAACAGCCAACCCAAAGCCTGCTCTACGGCGGGAGGCAATGTCAATGTCCAAACTGTAGTGTTTCGTAAAGGTATGGACAGAAGTCCAAGTGGCGGCTGCACACGTCAGCCACTGACAAATTCTTGAAACAAACTGCAGAGGCAGCGATGCCCTTAATGGAGTGGCCTCTGACTTGACACGGCAGGGTCTTGTGATACTTGTAACAGAAAGTGATACAATGAGACAGCCTTTTAGATGGGCATTGCTTGGAAACTGCATTGCCTTCTCTTTTGTGAGCGAAAGAGACACAGAGCTGATCAGATTTCCTGAGATCCTTAGTCCTAGTGTTGTAGTATCTCAGTATTCTATGAACATCCAAAGTGTGCAAGAGGTACTCCCCTTGACTGGAGTGCTGCGTAAAGAAAGCAGGTAACTCAATGGATTGATTCAGCATAGATTCTGCGACCACCTTAGGGAGAAACTTAGGGTTGGTACACAGAGCCACAGGTTCCTTGTGAAAAATCAAATATGGGATTTTGCACATCAAGGCCTGAAGCTCGGAAATATGTTAAGCTGAAGTAATGGCTACGAGGAAGAGTTTTTTCCAGGATAGGAACTTCAAGTCTGCTGAGGCTGCTGGTTCAAAAGGAGGCATGGTAAGCTTCTCAAGCATAAAATTCAGATCCCAAGGAGGGGTAGGAATGCGAATGGGGGTCTCAAATGGAGAACCCCTCTCAGAAAGGTCTTGGAGAATTCCAGCTGTGCGAAAGTTCTGTCCCCAAAAAGAACATGGTAAGCGGAAATAGCCACCATGTGAACTTTCAAAGAGGAATGACTGAGACCCAGGTCAAAGAGATGACCCATAAAATCCAGAATTCTCACGATGGGGCACGAGAATGGCTCGAAATCCTTGGAAGAGGCCCAAATCGAGAATGTTTCCATTTCATGGTGTAGGTAGATCTAGTGCAAGGCTTTCTAGCCTCCACCAGAATCTCAGCCACAAGCAGGGCGACCCCGAATCGGGCTTGAGCTATTTCTGCAGGAGCCACGCATGCAACTAAAGGGACTTGAGACCTAGATGAATCGGGGTCCCCCGATCCTAGGTCAACAAAAGTCGCGACAGAGGAAGAGAAAGTGGAGGTTCCTCTGAATACTGTTGCAGAAGAGAGAACCAAACTTACCTGGGCCAGAAAGGAGCAATTAGGATCATGCGAGCTCCTTCTGAGCTGAGTTTGTGTAAGGCCTTCGGAATCAAGGGAATCGAGGGGCAAGGCATAAACGAATCTGTCCTTCCAGTCTAGAGACAGAGCATCCCTCCAAAAACTGCCTCGCCTTGGAGCGAGCGAGCAGAAGGCGGTAAGTTTTGCATTGTGAGGAGACGCGAACAGTTCTACCTGAGGTGTTCCCCATTGTAGGAAGAGATAAGTCTACTACCCCCTGATCCCTGATTTGTGAGTCTTTGCTGATGACTGACTGAGGTGGTCTGCCAGCATATTTTTCGACCCTGGAACATGAACCGCTTGTCAGGTGAAGGTTGTGTTGCACAAACTCTCATTGCTTCCCTGCATAGAGGGTAGGAACGCGTTTCTCCCTGCTTATTGATGTACCAGACTATGCACATCTGTCTGGACAGCCAGATGACCAGTAAGCACATACAAGTTCAGAGCTTGGAGAGCATACAGAACGGCCCTGAGCTCAAGCACGTTTATATGAAGAATCTGCTCGAGCCTGGACCAGGAGCCCTGAGTCCTGTGAGATCCCAGATGGGCTCCCCAACCCTCTCCCGGGGCGTCTGTTGTCAAAGTTTGGGAGGCAGGCTTGAGGCAGAAGGAAACTCCTCGGCAAAGGTTCGCTTGTACCATCCACCACTGCAAGTCCAGAGCCATGGGGTTGGAAACCAGGACCTCTTGGTCTAGATCATCCAACATCTGGTCCCACTGAGACTGAAGTGTCTACTGAAAGATCCTCATATGGACCTGCGCATGAGGGACTGACTGAATAGCAGCCGCCATGAGCCCGAGGAGGCAAAGGACTGACCTGGGGCTGACCCGCCTGTGATCAAACAGCAGGCTTGCATGAGCCTGGAGGGTGTCCACCTTGTCTGATGGCAGAAAGGTCATGCCAGTGGTCGTGCCCAGGATCGCCCCGATGAACTGGAGCCTCTGAGATGGGACCAGATGGAACTTGGCCTGGTTGATGGTGATACCCAGACTGGTAAAAACCTGCAGGGTAAGGGAAAGAGAGCGCAGGAGATCCTCCCTGGATGGGTCCGCCAGGAGTCAATCGTCCAGGTACAGGAAAACCTGCACTCCCTGGGTATGCAGGTGAGCCACTACCACAGAAAGGCATTTGGTGAACACTCAGGGCACCGAGGAAAGTCCAAATGGGAGGGGCCATGAACTGGTAGTGGTCCCCCTGGAACAATAACCACAGGAATTTGCGGTGGGAAGGGAATAAAGGGATATGCAGGCAGGCATCCTGCATGTCCACTGTGCACAGTCACTGTCCCTGCCGAAGTAAGGGCAAAAGGCTCTGCAGGGAGAGCATTCTAAACCGTTTGTACTCCACGAACATGTTCGGGGAGCCGAGGTCAAAAATGGCCTCATGTCTCCAGATTTCTTTGGAACCAGGAAGAAATGGGAGTAGTAGCTTGTCCCCCGAAGATGGGTTGGGACAGGCTCTATCACTGCGTTCAGAGGAAGGAAGGGTATTTCTGGTACAATGCCCTCCCACTGGCCGTCACACCAATCACCAATCTAGGTCTTTTTAAATCTGCCTTAAGAGCCCATATCCTTTCCTCGCGTCAATGCCAGTGTAACTGGTAACCTGCGGATCCTGCACCACGCCGCTAGGCCACACACCAACCCTTGGCCTGGCAGTGGAGAGCCCTCACTATTTCTAGCCTAGAGGCTCCTCACCTCCCTCGGTTACCATACAGTTGCACTGGACTATGAATTCATTGTATTACGTATGAGACTAGGCCTCCCTGAGGCAACTTACTACCAACTCATATCATGCATTGCTTTAGCTACCAATTGTATAGGTCTTTAACCGCTCACTAGGTAAATATGTCGATAGCTCTACCCTGTTTTAGCTACCAAATGTATAGACATTAACCAGTGTTCATTGTTTTTATACTCTGTACGATTGCTCAACCACATTTATTCTATGAATGTCTATGTTTTATTCTGACGTGGAGCCTTTGGAAAAGAGTCTATGACTCAAAGGGTTGTAATTCTGATTTCATAAATAAATACATGAAACAGCTCTGGGCCACCTCCTGAGCCCAGGCCATAAGGCACTCTGCCCTGTTCTGAGGCAGGAAAGCCTTCCCCTGAATTGAGTCTAGAACCGCCCCTGTGTACTGCAGTCTCTGGGCTGGTACCAGAACCAGGTTGGGAAGATGGACTGTAATGCCCAATGAGTGGAACCACTGGACAGTTCTCTCCAGAGTCCGCAGGAGCTGCTCCCTGGATGGGGCCTTTAGGAGTCAATTGTCCAGGTAAGGGTAAATGTTCAGTCCTTCCTGTCTGAGGGCCATAGCTACTGCTGCTAAGTGTGATGTGTTAACCCTCTACTAGTTATGAATATGTTTGTGATATAAATGTATGGTCTGTGAATTTCTGCCGGGAAAATACGGCAGCCAACAGAACAGCCCTATGGGAGCTGGAATTTCAAAAGCATGGTAAAGGAAATTACACTCTCCATGACCCAGTGGAATCTCTAATTAAGGGCTTCCTTCAGATGCCAGGTTGTAACAGTTGTAAAACATCCATTTACTTTGAAATCCAGGAAACTAGGATGCATTTTAAGACATATTATGGAGAAGCAATTTCTGACAGATACCTGTTACATTTCTTACAACTAGGAGGAAATAACTGTCAGGATGTTTCCCTGAAGATATGAAAATTACGTACCTACCGTAATTCTTGATCTTCTTGGACGAGTCTCCACCACTCATTCACACTATTGGGATCTGCACCGGAGGCACTAGGACCCATCGGGAGCACACTTTTTGCTGGAGGGTCGGTGCCAGAGATGGCGCCGTGAGCCCTAGCTCGCGCGGCAATGGCTATCTCGGCGTCGACCCTCCAACCGGCTCAGTACCTTTTTTACCAAGGAGGTGCAGCGCAACTAACCTAAAGGGTAACCTAACTTAGGACCGGACATAAGATAGTCCGAGCGACCCGTGAAAGAAGGGTCAACAAAGAAGTCGTCACAGCCTACAGATCTGAAGGAGTGAAGACTAACACAGCGGTGAGCTTGAGGGATGGAGGGTGGGCGTGTGAATGAGTGGTGGAGACTCGTCCAAGAAGATCAAGAATTACGGTAGTACGTAATTTTCATATCTTCCTGGACATAAGTCTCCACCACTCATTCACACTATTGGGAGAGTACCGAGCTAATAATCCCCCAAGAGGGCGGCAGGAAGACCAAGAGCTCACGTTTCTAGGACAGAAGTCCATTAAGGATAGTTCTGCCAAAGGTGGAATGTCGCCTGGCATGAACATCCAGTGCATAATGCTTAACGCAAGTATGCACCGAGCTCCAGGTGGTGGCATTGCAGATGTCTGCAATAGGCATGTTGCGAATTTCCGCTAGGGATGCCGCGACCACTCTGGTAGAGTGAGCGTAAACCCTACCTTCCAATTTAACCTGTGCCATGGAATAGCAGTGTCGAAGACATGCCACTAGCCATGATGAGATACATCTGATAGCGACAGGTTGACCCAGCCGGGTCTCACTGAAGGAAATGAAAAGTTGTTGGGCCTTGCGAAAATTCTTGGTTCTATCTAGATAGAAACGCAAGGCCCTCTTAATATCCAAAGAATGAAGAGAACGTTCTCCTTCATTTTGGGAGTCCATAAGTAAGAGGGAAGGACCAAAGGTTGGTTTAGATGGAATTCTGACACAACCGTGGGAAGAAATTTAGGATGAGTACGAAGAACTACTTTGCCCTTATGGAACACAGTATACGGAGGGTCTGAGACCAGGGCATGTATCTCAGAGACCCTACGGGCTGAGGTAATGGCTACTAGGAAGGCAGTCTTCCAGGTGAGAAATTTTAGCTCACAGGTAGCCAGAGGTTCGAAAGGTTTCCGAGTGAGCATGTCTAGCACAAGGTTAATGTCCCAGGCTGGACGTCTTATAGGGGGTCTGGTATGCAGAATTCCTTTAAGAAATCTCTTAACCATAGGTAACTGAGCCAGGGACAAAGAAAAAACCGGCTCATGATACGCTGAAATGGCACTAAGGTGAACCTTGACTGTAGAGTACTGTAGACCTGAATTTGAGAGGTCCAAAAGGTACTCCAAAACCTTGTCTAGTGGGCAGGAAAAGGGATTCAGAGAGGACTTTGCACACCAGAGCGAAAAACGCTTCCACTTAGACGTGTAAGTTTTCCAAGTGGCTGGTTTCCGAGCAGCCAGAAGAATGTCTGAGACTCTTCGAGAGACGTTGAACCGGTTCACTTCTCTCTCTTCAGGAGCCAAGCGTGAAGGTGAAGCGATCTCAGGTTGGGATGAACCACCGGACCCTGAGTCAACAGGTTCATTTGCAGGGGGAGTGGTCTCGGAGGAA
This sequence comes from Neoceratodus forsteri, assembly GCA_016271365.2. Classification (NCBI taxonomy): domain Eukaryota; kingdom Metazoa; phylum Chordata; order Ceratodontiformes; family Ceratodontidae; genus Neoceratodus; species Neoceratodus forsteri. The sequence continues at coordinate 53,833,160 of CM028133.1, read as the reverse complement.
CTGCCAACATATTGTTGAGTAGTGGAAACCACAGTTGTCGAGGCCAAAAGGGAGCAATGAGAATCATCTTGGTCCCCTGGGACTCGAACTTGAGAAGTACTCTCTGAATTAGAGGAAGGCGTGAGGCGTAAAAGCGTTTGTCCATTGCAGCCTAGAGCATATCCTGACAGAAAATGCCAGGTCCTGGATTTCTGGAGCAGAAGAGAGGCAGTTTTCGTTGAGTGGGGATGCAAAAGGTCCAGGTCTGGGGTTCCCCACTCTTAGATAGTGACTGATCTATGACGGAGTCGAGAGACCACTGATGAGGATCTGCCTCTGTCCTGCTGAGACGGTCTGCCAATTCGTTTTGTACACCTGGCAGGTAAACCGCTTGAATTAGAGCTTTATGTTCCAAGCACCATTCCACACCCTCACATCGCTTCCTGCATAAGGGTAAGAGTGAGCACCGCCTGCTTGTTGATGTAGTACATCACTGCTTTGTTGTCCGTTCAAGGACAATGGTCTTAGTACAGAGAATGTCCTTCAACGCTCGGACCACATAAAGGACAGCTCTCATCTCTAGGACGTTTATGTGCAGCTGGGACTCGAGTTGAGTCCACACCCCTTGAGTGTGGAGAGTGCAACAGTGAGCACCTCACCCCATTAGCGATGTGTCCGTGGTAATGGAGATCTAATGATCTAGAGGAGCAAAGGGAAATCCTTCCAGGAGATTGCTCTCTTGGGACCACCAGGTGAGGGACCTCTGTAAGGGTTCTGTCACCTTGATGGGATAAGACTGCGGTGAGTGGTTGGAGACCACTGAGCACTGAGCATCCATTGGGTGGTTCTCATGTGGCCGTGCTAGGGGTACAGTGAACACTGAGGATGCCATGAGGCCTAGTACGCTGTAGCATCGAGAGAGGTGTAACTGATCTGTTCTCTCCAATGTAATGGGCCATCTGAAGGATATCGTTCCTTCTGTCTTCTGGAAGGAAAGCCTTCGCGCAAGAGGTGTCCAGAAGAGTCCCTATGAAAAGGAGTCTCTGGGAGGGCTGCAACTGTGACTTCTTGAGGTTCAGCAGAACTCCCATGGACGTAAGAAGGCGAGAGGCTGTCTGTACGGCTTCCAGAGTCCCTTGTCTGGAAGGGCTTGCTAGGAGCCAGTCATCCAGGTAGGGAAAACACCTGGATGCCGAGTTTTCTGAGATGCGCTGTGAGAACTGCACAACACTTTGTAAAGACTCGCGGCACAGAGGATAGCCCAAAGGGCAGGACTCTGAACTGATAGTGTTGACCCAGAGCCACAAACCTCAGGAATTTGTGATGCCTCGGTGAATAGGGATGTACTGGTAAGCATCCTGCATGTCCAGGGAGGCCAGCCAGTCGTGTTGATGAAGCAAAGGTAACAGGGTTCCCAGAGAATCATTTTGAATTTCTCCCTGGGGAGAAATTTGTTTAGCTTTCTGAGGTTCAGAATGGGGCGATTCCCCGGACTTCTTTGAAACAGAAAGTAGTGGGAGTAGAACCCGTGTTTTGCTGATGCAGAGGCACCACTTCTACTGCCCTGTTGTTCAGAAGGCCCTGAATCTCGGCGCCGAGAAGGTCTGCCTGAAGGGTTGACAGCCTGGGCTGTCGTTTGGGAGGACGATCTGGAGGGGTCTCCAGAAAATTTAGAGAATACCCCTCGCAAATTATCCGAAGGACCCATTTGTCTGAGGTTATGGACTTCCACTGGCTGTAGAAGTGCATGAGACGCCCTCCCACCGGAGAGAAAAAGTCCACCTCAGGCAGTTGAGGTGGGACTTGGGCCGGCAACTCATAAGGTAGCGCTAGGCGCTTTGGGCCCTTGCGCTTCTGTTGCGCCTTTTGAGGTTGACAGTTGGTTCTTATGGAAACTTCCTCTGCCCGAAAGGACTGATTATTATGAAACTGACGCTTACTCGACATGCCCTTGAGAAGGGCAGGAGGGGGTCGAGCCAACCTACTGGCTGACCTAGTCTTTTGTGAAGCTTCTAGAGCTTGCTCTACCTGAGGACCGAAAAGATATGAGCCGTCAGGGCAACGCCATCACCTGCTGTTGCGCATCATTCGTGAAGCCCGGCACGGAGCCAGAGTGACGGCGAGTACAAATACCAGCAGCTGCTGAACGAGAAGCTAGTATCAAAGCATCCATGGCTGCTTTGACCTGCTGGTTATTAGATTCGATACTCTGGTAATGGTTTGAAGAAGCTCTGGCTTTGAGTCCAGTCCAGAAGAGCTTCAACCATTTTCTTGATAGAATGGCACGGATATACTATACTGGGAAAAATAGCCCTGGTAACTGGCAATACGCATACTTAGAGGGATTTAGCAAAGACTCTCTTACCTAATGTGTCTATCTTACTTAGACTCTTTGTTGATAGGTCGAGCTGTAGTAGTTTGAGGAAGAAACGACCTTGTCATTCTCTGCCAGGACTACAATAGGATCCGCAAAGGCTTGGGATGCCAAGATGGGACGATCCTTGGGAGCTAGTATTTCCTATCAATGGATTTAGTAAGAGGGGTAAGAGCAGGATTATTCCATACCATCTGAGACAACGCCTCAAGGAAGGTTGAATCGGAGGAGTCAATCTGAGGGATCTCCAAGCGTGAAGATATTGGAGTCTTAACAGCTTCCCAGGATCGATGTCTTTAGTCTGGAGAGAAAGTGTGGAGCCCAGATTCTTCAACAGAGACTTAAAGGACAGGTCCTCGACCAGAGGCTCTGTAGCAATAAAAGATCCTGCTTCGTCCACTTCATCACCCAGCCGAAGGTCTGGGTCAGGCTCAACGTCATCTCCTGACAGTCCAGGAGGGACTGTATGGACAGGAAAGGAGTGAAAATTAGAAGAGGCAGAAAGAAGTGAGTGAAAGGAGGAGTCTCTGAGGGTTCCCGGCGCCGAGAAGGCGACGGAACCTAGATCGGTGCAGAGGAACACTGTGGCGTCGCGACACCACAGCGTCAGCAGAGGACGGCACAAGATGACCAAAAGCCGTGACGGGCGGCCACAGAGAAGGCGCACGGCACCGAGAAGCCCCAAGGCACCGAGGACGATGCTGAGAAGCCAAACGATGCTGCTGGGGTGCAGAAAACCTCCCAGGACTCTGAAAAACAGGGTTAGAAGGAAAAAGAGCAGGAGATAAAGGCACTGGTGTGGCTCCCCGTGCCGCAGCCATGTGAGGGGGGGAAACACCTAAGCATAGGGTCGACGGCACCAAAGAAGGTGCCGCGCGACTAGGAAAATCCAACTGCCTTACCTGGTCGCCCAATGAGCCCGGAGGCCCGCGAGCACCGAGCCAGGTAGCCGGACCAACCTCCGAGATCATTGCTCCAAAAGAGCGCCCACTGATGAAACTGCTCATCTGAAGACCTACCTGCGGGTGGGTGGGGACTCGATGTCAAGCCCTCGGCTACCAGAAACAGAAGTTGGCGACTCCAACGGAAGAGACCAGCAACTAGCCCCAATAACCGAGGGTCTACACACAGACATATCAGAGGGCGACTTCGAGTGATGCCTTCTCTTTTCAGACCTGTGGACCGAAGAGCTCGAGGCCGAACGGTGCCGAGAATGCTACCGTTTATGTTTATGCTTCCGCGGGGACCGCCCATCCCCCCGGGCATTGGACTGACTGTTGTCAGAGTCAGACCCCTCTTTCGGAGAAGACGGCGGACCGGACCCAGCCAGACTGACTGAACATCTTTCATACGAAGTCTTCCTACCGCCACCTGACCTGCTCATAGGTCTAGACCCAAAGTAGGCTGTGACTTCTTTATTGTATTCAGTTAAAAAATAAAATAAACTTAAGCGATACTTGTATCGAGATAATACTACAAAATAATAAAAACTGAAAAACTATGCTGCTAGTCTGAAGTTTGACTCCCAACAAGCGGCAGCGTCGTCACTGAAGCGGTTGGAAGGTCGACTTCGAGATAGTCATTGCCGTGTGAGCTAGGGGCTCATGGCGCCATCTCTAAGCGCAACCCTCCAGCAGAAAAGGTTTGCTCCGATGGGTCCTAGTGCTCCGCGCAGATCCCAATAGTGTGAATGAGTGGTGAGACTTATGTCCAGGAAGATCAAAGGGGTTATTCTGGCCTGCCAATAATGTAGACTCACTATTTAAAACAAAATATATATATATATATATAAATTTATATATTTTTTTTAGGATACTTAGCAACATGCAGATGCCTGTGACTGATCAATTAATTTAGTATCCTGATCTGAGTGACCTCACAGCCAGCATCACTGTGAACTATGACATCACTGGGAATTTGGAACTGAAACTGAATATAACCAGATAGCTGGAAAAACGGAAAGTGTTTGCTTTTGTTTTTTATTCTGACTCCTGACAAGACACTCTCCAGGACACTTCTACTGAAGTAGGTAATCAACCCCCACTATTTATTACTAGAAACTAGAGTAGGAAAGAAAAAATTACTCACCTTAGTAATGTTGTTTCTTCTAAAGGAGTCTTGCTATATTATGATATATGCAGTGAGTCCCAACCTTCGAACTGCTCCGGAGGTGAACGAGTTAACTTTCCATGCCAAGCATGGAACTTTGAGCTCGAGCTCGGTTGAAAACTCTGTCTGTTCTTTTTCAAACTCAAACTGTCAGATCTTAACGAGCTAAACTCACTAAGGTTCTGTGTGGAAGCTGTAAACCTACACTAGCCAACTGGCTACTAAATATAAAAACACATTTTTTAGTCCCAAAACAAAGACTCAAGTCAGGAGACCCAAAAAATGAAAAACACAACACCAATTCACCCCAAAAAGGATAGGTGAAACAACAAGGTGGGCATCTACTAAGTGCCAACACTGCACTGCCCACCCACATCCCAAAACAAAGGTTCTGAGAGGGGCAGGCTGGGAGGTCATAATATAGCAAGACTCCATTAGAAGAAACAACATTACTAAGGTGAGTAATTTTTTTCTTCAAAACAACATGAAGTCTTGCTTATTATGACATATGCAGACTACACAGCAGTACCTCCATTGAGGGGGACAGAACCTACTTGAAATAGGTTCTAGACAGCTGTGTTAAACCGAGCATCACTCCTAGCCTGGCTGTCCAGGGAGTAATGTTGGTAAAAGTGTGAACTGTTTTCCAGGTAGCCGCTTGACATATCTCTAGGATAGGATGTCCTGGCTGCAACCAGAGAAGCAGCTGTACCTCTGGTAGAGTGAGCCTTCAGGCCTGAGGGAGGAACCTTACCCAGTTTTTCATAGCAAAATTGGATACAGAGACAATCCACCTGGCAGTGGATCTTTAGTGGCAGGTTTCCTTTACTAACCTCATCATAAGTGAGGAACAGTTGAGGGAGTCAAACCTGTGACCCTTGGTACGCTCTGTGTAGTAACTAAGGGCTCTTTGACATCTAAACTGTGCAGTCCTCTCTCGCCAGAGGAAGAATGGTCAGTGAAGTACACAGGAGAGACACAGATTGATTAAGATGGAAATCTGAAACCACCTTACGTAAGAATTTCCTGTCAGTCTTGAGGACCACCTTTATCTCTATGAAAGGAGATAACACCAGGCTCCACTGACAAGGCTTATAATTCATTGTGCATCTGGCAGAAGTGATGGCTACCAAGAACACAGTTTTCCAAGTCAAGTACTTAAGCTCTGCTGAAGACAAAGGCTCGGGGGTGCATAAGCTGGGCAATGCAAATATTAAGATCCCAGGCAGGGCAGGGTCCCTTGAATGGAGGGTTGGTGAAGCAACCCTTGAAAACTTGGAGAATACAGGATGAGCTGAAAGAGAAGAGGGCTTACCTGCTGATAAGAAAGCAGACACGGCTGCCAGGTGCACTTTTAGGGTAGCTGGTCTCAGCCCCAAGGTATTTAAGTGGACCATATAATCCAGGACTGTGGGTAAGTCAGCAGATTCTGGGGAAATATGCTTTCCAGAGCACCTTATGGAAAATCTCTTCCATTTGGAATTATAAGTAGCCCTGGTGGAAGGCTTCCTAGAAGCCTTCAGGATATCCATTACACCTTGGGAGAGGTGTAGGTCAGCAAACTCTAACTCTTCAAGAGCCAAGCCTTGAGATTGAGAGATTTGAGGTTCGGGTACCAAACTCTCCCCTGAGCGCAGGTTAACAGGTTGTGATTCCTGGGAAGACACAGGGGAAGGTGGACTGCTAAGGACAGAAGGAGTGGGTACCAAGGCTGTCTGGCCCAATCTGGAGCAATCAGGATCATCTTGCAGGGTTGAGATCTGATTTTGACTAGCACTTTGAACAGGAGAGGGAAGGGGGGGAAAGGCATAGTGAAACTTCCCTTTCCAACTCAGAAGGAAGGCATCCAGAGGGACTGAGCCCAACACTGGGGGCCTACAGCAAAAAAGGGGAAGTTGGTGATTGTCTGGGGCTGCAAAAAGATCTATCTGCGGGGTGCCCCATCTGGCAAATACTACCTCCAAGACCAGAGGATCCAGTGAACATTCGTGATGGCCCTGGGAAATCCTGCTAAGAGCATCTGCCAGGACATTGTCCTTGCCTGGGAGGTGAAATGCCATAAGGGCATTGAGGGCAGTGAGTAAGCCAGAGACCACAACTTCAATGCTTCGGTGCACAAGGCCGTAGACCGAGTGCCCCCTTGCTTGTTGATGTACCACATTGTGGTGGTGGTGTCTGTACTGACCTGAATAACTTTGTTCTGAACAGATTTGGAAAAAGCTTGAAGTGCTAGAAAAACTGCTCTGAGTTCCAACAGATTGATGTGAAGCAGAGATTCCTGAGGGGACCACAATCCCAGGGTAGTGAGGTCGCCCATGTGAGCTCCCCACCCCAAGAGGGATCCATCTGTAGTAAGGATTAAGGAGTGAGACTGAGGGGCAAAAGGGACCCCCTGTCTCAGATTGCTCTGGTCCTGCCACCACTGTAGGGCTTGGATCAGGGTTCGAGTCACTGGGATCAATTTGGTTAGAGGGTCTCTCCTTTGAGACCAAAAGGCTCTCAAATGGAACTGGATGTCCCTCATCTGAAATCCTGCTCCCTGCACTACTGCTGCAGAAGCAGCCATGTGCCCCAGGAGCTGTAGAAAGTGCCTTGCTGTTCGAGAGACCTGCAGGGTGAATGAGGAGGCCAGAGAGACCAGGGTCCTTGCTCTGTCCAGAGGAAGGAAGGCTCTGGCCTTCTTGTGTTCAGCTCCGCACCTATGAAGGTGAGGAGCTGGACAGGCTCTAGAACTGACTTTGAAGATTCAGAAGGAAACCTACAGAAGTGAGCAGTTGCTGAGTTATCTGTAGATGTAACTTGATTCTGGTCTGGAGACTGGCCTACTATTAGCCAGTCGTCCAGGTAAGGAAGATATGATTTTTTGCCTTCTTAGGTGGGCAACTGCTACTGCCAGGCATTTTGTGATTACCCTTGGAGCAGAGGTGAGGCCAAAGAGCATTGTTCTGAATTGGTAATGGCCTGAGGGCAGCTCGAACCTGAGGTACTTTCGATGGGAGCTTCTGATGAGAATATGGAAATAGGCATCCTTGAGGTCCAGGGACACTAGCCAGTCCCCTGGCCTTAGAGAGGGTAGAATAATTCCCAGAGTCACCATTTTGAATTTTGGTTTTAAAAGGTACTTGTTTAAGTATCTGAGATCCAGGATGGGCCGCCATTCTCCTGTCTTTTTTGGGGTAAGAAAGTACCTGGAGTACAAACCTTTGCCCTGGTGTAGGGGTGGAACCCTTTCCACAGCTCTGAGAGCTAGGAGGGAAGCGACCTCTGCCTCTAAGGCAAGAGCCTCTGCAGGATTTGCAGGTGGAAAGGATCTGGTTCTCATCTTTGGAAATTTTTTGAAGCTGAGAACCAGTCCCTGGCTTACTACTTCCAGGACCCACTTGTCTCATGTAAGAGACTTCCAGTCCTGGACAAAGTAAGCCAGACCTGCCCCCTACAGGTAGCTGAGAATCGGCCCTGGCAACCCCATCAGGGTGCCTGTTTAGCAGGGGCTTTGGGCTGAGGGGTGGAAGCAGGCCTGCTTGTACCCCGTCTGCCTTTCCCTCTAAAGAACCCCCTCTGGGTATAGGCGGAAGAGGAGGCCTGGGCTCGGTAAAAAGATCTATGAAAAGGCCTGCCCTGCCCCTGGGACGCTGCCTTTGAGGAGTGGCCTGCCTTTCTTTGGCCTGTGCACTCCTATAGGTGGTCCTATACTCATCCATTTTCTTCATGTAATTCTCTGTCTGCTCCCCAAGCAGAGTTACTCACAACAGGAAAATCCATGGCCTTAGTCTGGGTATCCTGTGACAGGCTAGCACATCTGAGCCAAGCCATTCTGCGAAGTGCCACAGATGTAGCCATGACTCTTGATGACACATCATTAGAGTCCACTGCAGCATGGAATTGCACCTTGGATGCCTCAATATCATCAGCAGCCACCTGCTCCAGCTCGTTGAGCTGGCCAGGGGCCTGTTTTGCTAAAGCCATAACAGTATCCCATCTGGATTTCTGGTATCTGGCAACATAAGCCATATAATTTGCCTGTCTGAGTTCCAAGGAAATATTAGCCTTGTCACAGACTGCAGCCTGCACTACCCCAACATGGCTGCATTGTTGTGTGAGGAACTCCGTATCAGAGCCTGACAATGTGTACCTCTTGTCCATTCTCTTATCCACAGGAGGTATAGTGTGGGGAGCTTTTAAAATTTTAAAAGTCTGTTTTGCAAAAGATTTATGCAAGGGAATAGACAGTCTCCTAGACTCTGGGATATCCATCATTTCCACATAGTCAGGCTCCTCTTGGTCATCCACAGCTTCCTCCATAGGGAGTTGGAGGGCTTCAGCCACTTTTTTATAAAACATAAAATGAGAAGGGGACTCAGAAAGCCTAGGAGGAGACACTACTGAAAGTCTGTCTGGGGAGATGTCCGGGTCAATGGGCACATCCAGACTTTCAAATCCACATTCACTCTCCTCATACTCCTCTTCCCCCTCCTCCAGTTCATAATACTCCTCTAACTCATACTCTTGAACCGGTGGAACCGGCAGAACCGGGCGCTTACCCAATGGTGCCGGTTCGGTCGGAACCGGGGAAAGCGACTGGACAATTTTAATCGCTTGGCTATTTCTTCAGCAGTTGGAGAAGAAAGTTTTGCTCCACACCAGCTGATTTTCTAGTCCTTTTGCTGGACCTGGCTCCCCAGTGGGATCTCCTTTGCTGAGAATCTCGCCCTGGTCAGAGGGCACTCCCTCCGGTTCGGTTGAAACCGAACAGGGCTGGCCATCTGGTTCAGCGGACTTTTTGGCCTCCCTTTCCCTGAGCCTACCAACTCTCTTTTCCAGGGTAGCTGCAGGAAAACTTTTACAAATCTGGCAGTCTGCATTGAGATGGTCAAACCCCAGACAATAAACACAGGTGGTGTGGGTATCAGCCTTGGCAAAGACTTCCCCCCACACACACACTGCAGTGTTGAAACCCAGTAGGCCCGGTTTTCCTTTTGGGTTTCTCAGATATAGTGCCAGTCCTAACCAAACTTACCCGTTTATGGCAATCCGCCAGGCAAGACTCTCTTATCGGTTCCCAACCGTGTCACGGGTCGTGGAAAAAGACATAATAAAATCAGTTTTTTTTTTTTTAGAACCGATAAGAACCGGTAACCACACACTAAAAGATAGATTAAGATATTTTAAGCAACTTGATCGGTTCAAACCGAACCGATAAACCGTTTACAAGCTCCACACAGAATAGAAATAAATGTAAAACCTATCTAGTACTCACAATACCAGAGAGAGTCTGAACCGACCGGTTTGCGGTTTAAATTCGATTGAAAACCGAGAAAACAATACTTTAACCGACAAATGAACCAAGCAGAAGGAGAAATCTCCGAGCGACTGTTCAGTGAGGCGGAGGAAGAATCTGACGGTTTAAGTTTGAAGAACAACAGACAGAGTTTCAACCGAGCTCGAGTTTCAGAGTTCCATGCCTGGCATGGAAAGTTGACTCTCACCTCCGGAGCAGTTTGAAGGTTAGGACTCACTGCATATGTCATAATATAGTAAGACTTCATGTTGTTTGAAAAATATTTTGTTTAAAATTGTCCATTTTAATTTAAATGTCTGTAACCCAATTTACATGTTCTATGTTTTGTATTTCATCCACTTTTTTTTTTTATTTGTAGTAAACTTTGTTTTCTTTGAAATTCTACCTGTCTTCTCATTTTGAATGTGAATGCTGGGACAGCGTTGATAAGGCTGACAGAATTGTTATGTGCCTAAAGTGTATTACCATATGCACTAAGGTAAGAAAAGGTACCTAGGTCTCAACTGAGTCAGAAAGGGGAATTGTGAACCAGGTTGCATGCCCACTGGGTTAAATATTACACTGCATTTCCCAAAGAGGGTGCATATCTGATACATAGATACATAGACAGTGTCGGCAGATAAGGGCCTATGGCCCACCCAGTCTGCCCATTTGAGCTTGTAAGTTCAGTTTATTTTCCTAGAAGTCTGTTGCCCCTTACCCCTGACCTCCAGAATTCCTTTATGTCTATCCCATGCATTCTTAAATCCTGTGATTGTTTCAGCCCCCACCACTTCCTCTGGCAGGGTGTTCCACTTGTCCATCACCCGTTCTGTGAAGAAATTCTTTCTCATGTTTCCTCTGAATCGTCCTCCCTCCAACTTCATCCCATGCCCTCTAGTCCTGGAACATCTTTTTCACTTAAAAATAGTGTTTTCCTGCACCCTGTTCCTCCCTGTAAGATACTTGTATGTCTCTATCATATCCTCTCTCCTCCTCTCCTCCAGGAGTACATGTTCAGTTCCTTCAACCTGTCCTCATCGACTTGTGATACAATCCATGCACCATCTTTGTTGCCCTCCTCTGAACCTTCTCTACCCTGTCTATGTCCTTACGTAGGTATGGTCTCCAGAACTGTACACTGTACTCCAGGTGGGGCCTCACTAGTGTCTTGTATAGCGGAATTATGACCTCCTTTTCCTGCTGGTGATGCCCCTGCCTTACATCCCAGCATCCTATTTAATTTACCTGCTGCCTTGTCACACTGTTTCTCACTTGAGGTCATCAGAGATGACAACCCCAAGATCCCTTTCCTGCTTGGTGCATGCTATATCCTCACCCCAACTGATATATTGTGCCAGGGTTTTGTGCCCCATATGCATTATCTTGCACTTCTTTGCATTGAATTTCAACTGCCAAACCCCTGACCATTCTTCAAGTTTCTGCAGGTCGCTTCTCATTCTGTCTACACCGTCTGGTGTGTCTACTCTGTTACAGAGCTTTGTGTCATCAGCGAACAGTGAAATTCTGCCTTCTAGGTCCTGCGCAATGTCACTGATGAAGATGTTGAATAGGACCGTCCCAGCACTGATCCCTGTGGTACCCCACTGGTCACTCTTCCCTCTGTGGAGTGACAGCCATTTACCACCACCCTCTGTGTCCTGCCACCCAGCCAGTTACCTACCCACCACACTACTGTCCTGCCCACACCCATATTCCCCAGTCTGTGTAATAGTCTTCTATGTGGCACAGTGTCAAAAGCCTTGCTGAAGTCCAGATAGGCCATGTCCACTGCCCTCCCCTGATCCACCTCCCTAGTCACCCAGTCAAAATATTCGAGGTTGGTCTGACATGACCTCCCCCTGGTGAAACCATGCTGCCTTGGGTCCTGTAGTCCACTGACAAGAACAGGTTACTCACCTGTAACAGTAGTTCTAGGAGTGGTATATGTTGTTCATCCACACTGTCTGGCACTGTCCCTTTCCCCTTTAAATTTTGCCGGAAGTCTTCAAGCTGGCTCCTCCCACCCACCCGGGTGGTACCTCAGCTCCACCCCATGACGCCAGATCTAGCCCCTGGAAGCTGAGGTTGTGCGCCTAAAGCCGGGAGGTCGGGTAGGTGCGTAGATGAACAACATATACCACTCTAGAACTACTGTTACAGGTGAGTAACCTGTTCTTCTAGGGCGTGGATATGTTGTTCATCCACACTGTCTGGCAGACTCCAAGCAGTTCTCCGGGAGGAGGGAGGCAGCACACCCCTACTTAGGGAATAGAGATTGAGAACAGAGGCCCCAAAACCAGCATCCCGGACGTGACTCTAGGTCGATGTGGTAATGGGTAATAAAGGTGCTTGCTGACTTCCAGGTAGCGCCGACAGATTTCCTGGATAGGGATGTCCTGGAAGCAGCCACCATCAAGCAGTATGATGGGCAGAATGAGCCCTTAGCCCTTTGGGAGGCTCCTTACCCCAATTCATAGCACAGACCTATGCATGATGTGATCCATCTTGCAATAGTCCGCTTGGCTGCAGGTCTGCCAGAAGCGGCTTCAGCGTAGGTGACAAACAGCTGGCGAACCTCTCCCGGCGTGATAGCCACCAAGAGGCCGTCTTCCACGACAAGTGCGAGAGTGCAGACTTGCATGCATGGGTTGAATGGCTTGCCCATGAGCTTTGCCAAAACCAGCAAAAAGATCCCACGGAGGTGGAGGTTCACGATCGGAGGGGATATGTGGTCCAGGCCTTGAAAAGCGCCCACCACCTTTTCCTGAGCATTGTCGGCTGGACCGACCACGCCCGTAAGCCCAAATGGCGGCTAGGTGCACCCTAAGGGTCGATGACCAAAGACCCCTTTGGAGGGACCAAAGGTAGTCTAGAATGTTAGCCACCGAAAGCAGGATAAGGGGTCCAGACTCATTACTCTGACACCAAATGGAAAATCTCTTCCATTTGAAGGCAACATTTCCTGGTCGATTCTTTTCGAGATGCCTGCACCATGGTGTAGACATCTTCCAAAGACCCAAAGCCTGGAACTCTAGCCTCAGGGACCAGGCTGTGAGGTGCAGGGATTGAAGGTCCGATGAAGGATCTTCCCCTGGTTCAGAGATATCAGGTCCGGGCGTGTACTCAGCCGCTCCGGGGTCCTGCAGTTGAGGCTGAGGAGATCTAGATACCACAACTGGCGTGGCCAATCTGGGGCTACCAGGATCACCTTCGCCTTGTCCTTCCTCACCTTGAGTAACACCTTGTGGATCAAGGAAATGGAGGAAAGGCGTAAAGAGGCCTGGGGTCCACGGCCTCGAGAAGGCATCCCCCTGCAGCGAGCCCTGCTGAGGGGCGGCATGGTACAGCCTCAGCTAGTGTTCTCCTGGAGGCAAACAGATCCACTAACGGTTTGCCCTAACGGAGAACAGGTAGTAGGCTACCTCTGGATGGAGAGACCATGGGATGTCTGGCCTAGGCGGCTGAGAGCATCCGCCAGTTGGTTCGCGACTCCTGCCATATGGATGGCCAGGAGATCAGCCTCCAGCCAGCTAGCGAAGGTCCAGATCCGGGCGCCTCCTTGCATAGCAGGCGGGAGTGCGTGCGCCTGCTTGTTGAGGTAGTACATGGTCGTGGGTATTGCCGTCTGGACTTGAACCACTTGACCCCGAGCTGAGGAGCGAAAGCTGACAGAGCCAGTCTGACTGCCCTGAGCTCCAACAGGTTGATGTGGCATCGGGACTCCTCTGGGTCCAGAACCCGTGAGCCCTGTGTTCCCCATGTGGGCTCCCAGCCCGTGAGAGAGGCATCGGTCGTAAGGAGGCACCGCCGGCTCGGGCGGACAACGGGATCCTTCCCGCAGATGACTCGGACGGTCCACCACTGGAGAGCGCCCACATCTTCTGGGTGACCGTGACCAGCTGGTCGAAAAGACTCTGACGCTGGAGACCACTGGGCGCGAGCTCCCACTGAGGGGCGATGTGCAGTCTGGCCCAGCGGACCACCAACGGCACGCCGCCATGTAACCCAGGAGGCGCAGAAAGTCCCAGGCAGGCGTGAGTGCCCAACCAGAAATGATTGGGCAAGGAGGAGAGAACCTCCGCCCTGTCCGCCCGGAGCCTGAGCTCTGGCTTGTGAGTCGAGCTCTGCCCGATGAAGCCCATCACCTGAGAAGGCAAGAGTTCTGGATTGGCCTCGTGATCAGAAGGCCCAAGTGTGAGCAGGTTCGAGGGTCAGGTCCCTGGACCTCTCCATCTCCTGAAGGGAGGATCCTGCCAGGAGCCAGTCGTCCAGGTAGGGTAAATACGAACTCCCTGACGCTCAAGATGGGCTGCCACCACTGCAATGCATTTGGTGAAAACCCTTGGGGCTGATGACAGGCCGAACGGCATGGCTCTGAACTCGTACAGGGTCCCTTCGACCCTGAAGCGGAGGAACCGCTGATGAGACGGATGTATAGGGACGTGGAAAAAAGTGTCCTGAAGATCCAGTGTACAGAACCACATGTTTCGCTCCAAGGATGGTATGATCTGGTTCAGAGTTACCAGCCGAAAGGTGCGAGACCTGAGATACCGATTCAGGTCGTGCAGATCTAGAATGGGGCGCCAACCCCCGTCTGTTTGGCACCAGGAAATACCTGGAGACGAAGCCTGGGTCTGAAGGAGGATCCGTCACTCGGGCCACCGCCTCTTTGAGGAGGAATAGCGCAATGTAGTCCTGAAGGGCAGACTGGGCGACTGAGATCCGTTCCTCTCGTGGGGCACGGGCTCGGCTGGGAGGGTACTGCTCGAATTCTAAGGGCAGACCCTGCCCGACCACTTCTAGGGCCCTTCTGTCCGAGGTGATACCGGACCAGGCGGAAATGAAGTGGCGGAGCCGGCCTCACGGAGGACCCAGAGCTGGTGTGGCAGTGCAGGGAGGCCACCCGGCCCGTCACTGGGCAGGCTTAGAGGAGGAGGGGACCTGGACCAGCGCCTCGGCCTCCTTTATGGGCTGTTGGGGACCTTGCTTGGGCCTAGGGGCCCAGCCTGAGCCTGCTGCTGTTGCTGACCCCCCTGGAAGGGTGGCTGTCTGACCGAAGGGGAAGAATGACGAAAAGACTTCCTCCTGCGCTTCTGCTGGTTCTTACTTGAAGAACCCTTAGCAGAGGTAGCATCTAAGGTGGCATTAGATTGCTCGATACACTGCAGGTGACCTGCCACTCCTGGCCCGAAGAGGTCAGTGCCAAGGAAGGGCACATCAGCTAGCTTGTGCTGAGTATCCACGGGAAAGGAGGATAACCTCAGCCAAGCCCTGCGGCGAGTGGATACCGCTGCAGCTAGTGAACGGGCACAGGAATCACCCACGTCCAGAGCAGTCTGGAGTTGTTGTTTAGCAACAGCCCTGCTTGGTCCCTGACCTGCTTGACCGTGGTCTGCATGTCAGCTGGGAGGTGGGGAAGAACTTCGTCCAGCGACCCCAAGAGGGTGTGAGAGAAGTGTGCCACAATCACTGCTGAGCTTGCCTGACGAAGGCCCAAAGAAGATGCAGCATAGATCTTCCAGGCCGAGTGGTCCATAAGTTTGGACTCTTTGTCTGGAGGGCGGTCAGTATCGGCCGAGCTGCCCGTCCGCCTGAATACTGAGGCAGTCACAAGGCTTTCCGCTGAGGGGTGCTCAGTAAACCCCGCCAAAGACCCTGTGGGCACCGCGTACTTGCGTGCCATGCGGGCAGATGGAGCTGGGCAGGAGGCTGGACGCTGCCACAGTTCCAAGGCAGGGCCAATAATGGCTTCGGCGACTGGAAATGCCTCCGTAGGGGTATCCCCTCTCTTAAGAATATCCGTAAGGGGATATTCTGCCTTTTTCTGGATAGGCTGCAGGGACATCCCCGTCGACTCGGAAAAGAGCCGGAGGATGCCCTGGAAGGAGGAAGGCCCTTCTTCCAAGCCTGACACCGAAAGCTCATCGTGAGAATGAAGGCCAGTGTTATCGGAATCGGAAGAGTCCCGATATAAAGGCTGCCCACCTAAGTCCCCCTCGATACGCCTAGGGCGATCAGGGGTGACCGTAATTGACAGTCTGTGGGGGAGACCGAGACTGTCGGGCCTCCTTGGAGGGAATCCCCGAGGGGCAGCTTAGGTGGAGGTTCCACCAAAATTGGTGGGGAACCTGAAACCGGCTGCGGTTGAGCCTCAGAGCCCCTGAAGAGACGGCACCGGAGAAATCGGTGTCGAGGTGGCAGGCTGAGGCCAAGAGATAGCCCGGCGAGGAGGCGGCTTCAGACCTGCTAGCAGGAATTGCTGCCACATAAGATCCTCTCGTAGCGTCGACTTAATTTTTCGTCGGTCTCTCTCGTCCGAGGAGGAAGAGGAACGCATGGCGCCTCTCTTGAGATGCTTGTGTCCTTTTTGGGTCACTCGAGCCGAAGAGGACTTACTCCCTGATCGAGACCGACGGTGTCGGCTTTGTCGATCGGGAGAGACTGGACTCGGTGAAAACCGAGGCTCCGGTTCTTGTCCCTCGATCGGGAGGCCCGTGGGGCGGGTCTCCTCGTCGGGGAAGGAGAGAATCGGCGTTCTCTCAAGGAATCATCGATAGGGTTGGTGATGGCATCGATCGGGTCGAGAATAATCTCGGCCGGATCAGCCGACTCCTCGGCTTCTACACCCGGTACAGACAGGAGGTCTGAAAACCCAGCGGCTGAGGAGGCAATCTCGACCGAAGTCGAGACATCGGACCGCTCCTGATCCCAGGAGCGTCTTCTTCGACCCGAAGATGAAGTTTTAGGGTCCTTTTTCTTAGAATGGGATGAGTGCGTGCCCGAGGGGGCCTTATCCCTTGGTAGGGAGAGACTGGCACAATTCCTGAAAGGAACCTGAGAAGGAAGAGCCCAGATTGAGCGGGACGAAGAAACCTCGGCTAGCCGAGGCTTGAGGCGGCTTCTTCCTCGAAGGCCGCCATGCGCTGAGGCTGCTCGTGGGATCTCGGTAGCCGTGAAACCGCCCATCTGACCTCCTTGGATTTTACCTGTGGGTTGAGGAGCTCCGGTCTACCCAGCTTCAGGCGCGCCTGACGATCTTCCAAGATGTTGGGATGGAAGGAAGTGCAAATAAAGCATTGCGAGGTATCATGAATAGTACCGAGGCAGTAAACGCACGAGAGGTGGGGATCGGTGCGTGACATTTTCTGTCTGCAAGGACACTGGTGAAACCCGGGGGGCGACTTGTCATCCATGTCCGAATCAGAGTCGTAAACTCTAATGAGTTTCAGAGCGAGAAGATGCGGTGAAAACCGTCGAAACGAATCCAGGGCCTCAACACTACAGAAAGCACGAGGAACCTGAATCTTCCAGCGGAAAGGAAGATCTGGCGCTGGGGGCGGAGCTGAGATGTTTACCACCCGGTGGGTGGGATGAGCCAGCTTGAAGACTTCCGCAAGATTTAAAGGAAAGGACAATGCCAGAAAGTGTGGATGAACAACATATCACGCTCCTAGAACTAGATGTTCCACCAATCTCTCCTTCAGTAGTGCTTCCATGATCTTCCCCACTACCGAGGTGAGGCTGACTGGTCTGTAGTTCCCTGCTTCCTCTTTGTTCCCACTTTTGTATAAGGGGACTACATCTGCTGTCCTCCAGTCTTTGGGTATCTCCCCTGTTTCCAGTGATCGGCTAAACAGGATAGCAAGAGGTTCAGCCACCACCTCTCTTAGTTCTTTAAGGACCCTGGGTGCACCCCATCTGGTCCCATTGCTTTATCAACTCTTATTACTTCCAGTTCCTTCAGGACCCTTTCTCATGTAAAGGGACTTGTGTCCATTCTGCACCATTCTCACCCTTGTACTCCTTCAGACCCATTACCCCCCTCTTCCTCAGTAAAGACTGAGCAGAAATACCTGTTCAATATGTCAGCTTTACTGTTGTCATCCTCCACGCGCCCCCATCCTCCCCTTCAGTCTCACTATCCTCCCTTTGTCTTTCTTTTTTCACTTATGTACCTGCAAAGGTTTGTCTCCTCTACCCACTGATTTTGCAATGTGTTCTTCTGTCTGAGCTTTGGCTTCCTACTGACCTCCCTGCCTCCTTTGCTTCTCCCGGTACTTCTCCCTATCCCTTTCTGCCTGTGTCTTTTGTATTGCCTGAATGCAATCTTTTTGGCTTTCACTTTCTTTGCTACCTCTTTGGAAAACCATAATGGTCTCCTCTTCCTTTTCCTCTTGCTAACCTGCTTAATGCATAATTCTGTTGTTCTTGTAATCCCCATTTTAAATACTGCCCACTGTTCCTCAACCCCTGATTCCTGTCCCATTCCCCTTAATGCCTCTTTCAAGTATCTCCCCATTTTCCCAAAATCTGCCCCCCTAAAATCCAGGATACATGTTTTTGTGTGGTTTGGTTCTGCTCTTTCTGTGATTTCAAACCACAATGACTGGTGCTCACTGTTTCCCAGGTGCTCCCCCACTGTTACCCCCATCACACTGTCCCTGTTTGTGAGCACAAGGTCCAGTATTGCCTTCTGCCGAGTTGGTTCCATGACCAGTTGCTTGAGGAAGGCACCCTGAAGGAGTCCAGGATAAATCTGCTCCTAGTTGATGCTGCTGCTAGGATGCTCCAGTCCACGCCTGGAATACTGAAGTCTCCAACCAGTACTACCTCACTCTTGTCTGCCATCCTTTGGATGGCTAGCATCAACTCCCATCTGTTTCTTCCTCCTGGACTGGTGGTCTATAGACCACACCTGTGGATGGCTGTCCCCATTTTCCTTTCCAGCTTAACCCACAGTATCTCTCCCCATTTTGTTCCTCCTGGATCTCTGTGGCCCTTATGTCATTTTTCACATACAGTGCCACTCCTCCTCCCTTCCTGCCTGCTCTGTCTCTTCTGAATATGTTGTAGCCAGGTATGGCCATCTCCCAGTCATGGTTATCATTACACCAGGTTTCAGTGATAGCCACAATGTCCAGGTCTGACTGTACCATAACAGCCTCAGATCTTCCATCTTGTTGCTAAGGCTCTGGCATTTGCACTTATGGCTTCCATGATTTGACCTCCCTAGACTGTTTCACTGTTCTACTCAGCCCCTTTCTTGGTTGTCATTTATCCCTGGTTCTCCTTGCTGTCTGCCCTTCTGCTGAATTTTGCCCTTTTCTGCTTATCCACCTCTTGGGCACTAATCTCCATCTTTTGCACACTGCTTTGCAGAGATAGCCACTCCTCTGGTTCAATGGTTCCACTGTTAGCTGTGGGGGTGAGCAAGTAGGTACTATCCTTGCTGGCCCACCTTTGCTAGTTTAAATGCTTGTCAATGTAGCATTTAAACTTATCATTGAGTGCTTGACCTCCAGGATGGATGCAGGCCGTTAGCTTGAACAAACCTCCATCCTCCAGGTGGGTCCCCAGTCACCAATGAATCCAAACCCTTCCTCACAGCACCAGTTCTTCAACCATGAGTTAAAGTTCCTGGTGCATGCACTCCTATGCTCTCCCTTGCTTCTCACAGGTAGTACTTCTGAGAAGTGACAGAAGTAGCTACTTGCTTGAGACCCCTCCCAGTTTCCTAAACTTTTCCTGAACTTCCTTTGGCTCCCCATTTGCCAGGTCATTAGTACCTAGGTGGATAATGACATCCAGCCTCCCTCCCATCTTGCCTTCCCAGTGATCCCCAGGATCTTCTTCCATCCCTCCATGCTGTGGCACCTGGTAGGCACCTCACCTCCCTGTCCTCCCCCTCCTGTGTTCCTAGCTGGATCCCTCTTATGATGGAGTCCCCCACCAGGATTCGCTCCTCCTCCTCTGGGGTCCACTGCTTTCCCTTGGAGGTCACCTCCTTGGCTAACCTCCACATCCTTTCCTTCTACTTCTCTGGGTACCTCTATTTGGTTGTCCTCATTTTCCAGTGTGGCATATGAGTTCTTGAGTGGAATAGGATCTGGGATGTGCCTGCCTGACTGCTCTAACCCTCCTGAGCCCACTGTCATCCAAGTGCTCCTCGTTCTCGGCATCCTTTGAGGCAGTTGCACTGGACTGGGTGGTCTCTGGATAGGGGTGATGGTACTCCTGACCCAGTTTACTTCCGCTCCGAGTCTGGCTACCTCATCCCGCAGTCCAGAGAGATGCATGCAGATAGGGCAGCACCTCAGTGTCCAGAAGGTCTGCCTGAATATGGCTGCCCCACAGCCACTGCATTGCACCACTCCCCACATTATACTGCAATTCCACTACTTGTCTACTACTGAAGCTCTCCTAGTTCCCTTTTATTAATTTACTGTACTAAAATCCTGCCACTGATCCTCAGATATTTTTTTTTTTTTTAAAGAAAAGAAACCAATAAATAAAATAAATGAGTCAAAACACTTGTTGTGCTGAGGTGGGCTTCTTTCCTTATGCCCCTCCTACTTCACACCCTTACTATACCCTGTGTTTAGCTCTGTCAATCAGATTTAGCAGGAATATATATTAGGAGTTGGGGGAAGGGAGGAGGGCGAAATTTGCAGCAATTAAAGACAGCACAGAATTACACCACCACTATGTTTTAAATTTTCAACAGCCCAAAAACAATTATAAGTAAAGACAACAAAGAAAGTATAGTGTCACTAAAAGCCCACAATCTAAGTTTAAAATAAAAATAGCAATTACCAGTTACTCTAAAGCACTGAATTGAATATGTTTCCTTCCTTCCCCTTCTGGCTTTTTCTGTTAACTAGGTGTGCTAGTGAAAAGGGTTCATATTTGACCTCAGGAATCAAGACTAGTAGGTGTTCAGACCTAAAACAGACAGGAGGGTTACCCTGTCTCCTGTTCACATACTGCACTCTAGGTTTGGCACTGTGGGAGCCGAGGGCCTGACCTGCGGAGTGCGTTTGTGACACTAAGCACTTTGTAAAGACACATGGCACAGAGGACAAACCAAACGGCAGCACCTTGAATCGGTAATGCTCACCATGAAACAGGACACAGAGAAACCTCCTGTGAGGGGGAATGACCAAGATGTGCAGGTAGGCATCCTACATGTCCTGTGAACAGAACCAGTCACCTGTTCTGAGAAGAGGCATCAGTCCTGCCACAGTTACTATCCTGAACTTTCAGCACTGGATGTACAGGTTGAGGTCCTTTAGATCTAAAATGGGCCTCGTATCTCCAGTCTTTCTGGAGACTAGGAAAAAACCTGGAATAAAAACCCTTGTTTCTCTGGCACCTGGGCACTGACTCGAGGGCCTCTTGCGCAGACCAGACTGTACCTCCTCCTGGAGAACAGACAAGTGAGCCGGAGGGTAAGTGGAGGGCAGGGGAAGGGTTTCTGGGGGCTGCTCAATGAGCTCCAGCATGTGTCTGCTTTTTATGATTTGCAGAATCCAGGTATCCGAACTTGTGGTTTTCCACTGATTCAGATGGAGGGAGAACTGACCTATGACCACCAACTCTTGGTCAGGGACCGGGGGGGGGGGGTCTGGCAAGGAGCCAAGCAGAGGCAGATCCAGCCGCGGGGGCTGATCTGTCACTTCAAGGCCGCTTGACAGCTGCTCCAGTACTGTAGGGGGTGAGCAAGATGGTGGAGGCTCTACATTTGCCCTGGGGCCGAGAGGCTGCTGCAGGCTTGTTTGATGCCTTGCGAAAGGGAGGGTGCTGTCTACCATTAGGCTGCGTATGGCAGCAAGAGTGGACAGACTTTATAACCTGCTGGATGCCTGCAGATCATTAATGACGTCCTGGACATCAGGCCCGAAGAGCCTTGTGCCATTAAAGGTGGCACCTTCTACTGAACATCAACAGCAAAGCCAGAGACCCTCAGCCAGGAGTGCCTATGTAGGCAGATGCCAGTGGCAGAAGCCCTGGTAAAAGTAATCAAAATGTCATAGAGGGCCTTGAGGAGGTGCATGCTAACGTCCTCAGTGCTCTGCAAGCACTTGAGAACCTCCTGCTTCTGTGTGCCATCTGGGAGGGTCGGAGTGGCAGCTTTGCAATTCTTCCATTTCGTGTTCTGTTATTTTACCATATGAGACAGGTAATTACTAATCCTCAGCCCAAGGGTGGAAGATGACAAACCCTCTTGCCCCAAAGGTCTATCCTACAAGACTCTGTCTGGGGGAAGAGAACTAAGGTGCTTTGTCGCCTCAGATCTGCCATAAGCTGCCTTGATGGCCACTGAATTGGTCTCTGGCTAGGCAGCATAGCAAGGAAACCCCTGAGGGGCGTGATAAAGTTTATCTGCCCTGCGAAGCATAGCTGGCACCATGTCTGGTCTGTGCCAGGCTGCAGTGGCAGCACTCCTTAGAGCAGAAAGAATGGGAGGAATGATCTCTGGGGGAAGGCTATGAGATCTCCAGAAAGTCCACCACGTCTTTTCTGATGACATCTTCCTTTTCCTCAATATTGGAACCCATGGCAGAGGACAATAATTTCATTACATTTAAAAATGTGTGGTTCCCCCAGGAGGAGAATTAGGGGTATGCTTGAAAGAGTCCTTGCTAACAGAGGCAGCTGTGGACCTGTCTGAAGTAAAGACATCCTCTTATTCATCAGAAAGAATGAGGTCAGAGTGATTATCCTCTTTAACATCAGCCTCTTCCAAATCCAGGCCTGACGTTGGAGGCGCAGGCGACGGCTTGCGGGTGGCCTTCTGCGGTTGACGCAGAGGCTGCCTTCAACGGTGCTGAAGTGGGCCTGCATGCGCCCAATTGATGATCACCGAGGTAAACTTGGTGATGAATTCATTAAGGCTGACGACTGTTGAAGGTTGCATCAATTGGGGGGTAGCCCTGGAAGGAGAAGGGGCATGCCCCGACGGGAGGGCCGCCAATGACGAGCCTGTCGATGAAGCAGGGTCACACCTGAAGTCAATGACTGACCACACTAAGCATCAGACAGATGCACTGTTGGTATGGGTCTGGAGAGCACAGAGACCTGGACAGTGACTTGGTGCGTCGGTGAAGCCACAGCCCACGATTAACCCTCAGAGGAAGACAGACAGGCCGTCGAGGAACAAGATCGCCACCAGGGGATGGTCCGATCGCGGTCTTTTATGACTTTTCTCTTGAGAACTTGTCTCGCCCTTAGCGGCCTGGGAGCTCAATGGCACTGGCAGTATTGGAGACTGGGACCCTGGAAGACCCCTGCCCAAAACTGGCTGCTTGCTGTTCCATTAAGAATTTTTTAAGTCTTTTGTGTTGCCTGAGGGTAGTTTGATTAAACTTCTGGCAGAGCTCACAGTCGGAAACTTGTGGTCAGGGCCAAGACAGCAGACACAGAGAGAATGCCCATCTGTGAAGGCAATCTTCATTCACAGCGGCAGTGATGGAAGAGAGAGGTTGAAGGATTAACTCTTGACATAAAGAAATCAATGAATCACTTATAAAGAAAAAAAAAAAAGGAGATTCCAAAAGTCGTAGGAAAGAAAAAAGTCATAGGCAAAAGGCACGAAACTGCATCAGAGCTTCGCGGAGACCCATGCAAACAAGTTGGCGGGGAAAGAACTGTGAGGGAGGGCGGGAGCGCTCACGTCTTTATAGGGTTGATGGAGTCGAAGCAGTGCTCCGATGGCATGAGCGGACCCAGTTTTATTGCTGAAAATCTTCCATGTGGATCCTGCTTCACCGACTATGAAGTTCCTACGGTGTGACCCGATGACTGAGATACCCTCGAAGACTGAATATTATGTGCTCACCATCATTGTTGAATTTCCAGAAAAGGTGAAAAGGAGGAGAGATATGGCACTGAGCTTGTGGTGATGAACTGATGGGGCAGCAACTAAATGGCAAAACCTTCCAACGGAGGGCGACCTCAATGGTGGGAAGAACAGAACTGAAATGAGCAGGGGGCTGATGTTGGTTACTGGCCTGCCCATGAAATCCACGTCATGCATCGGCCTTGTGGGTGGCGCCGTCCCAGACATCGGTCCCCTAGCTCTAAACCTTTACAGCTATGCTCCTGTGGGGTCCTAGCATCTGTGGCACAGACTATCCAGTTATCCATGATGCCTCCAAAGGGTCCTGATGTCATCAGGCCCTGGTTTGTTTTCCATGCCCCCCCAATGAACTAGCCTGAAGACTGAGGCAGGAATCAGTGAAGTCCTCCCTGTCCCAGGCACTGCCATCAGGGGACTTCCCACAGTATCTCAGCAAGGAAGGGGGTAATCTGGTCGGACACTGGGACCTGATAGACAAGGACACAGGAGAAGGCAGAGGGACGGAATGAGGTATGTGGCAAAGGGGGCAAAAATACTAAAAGAGAAAAAAAAAAAATACTTGCTGAAGTAAATCCCTGCTCTTTAATTTAGACTGTATTGATGGCACCCAACTAAAAGACCACTGCACCCCCCGCCCCGAGCATGACCAAGGTATTTCAGGGTTACCTATAGGGCTGGCTGGCTTGCTCACCTTTCTTTTGCGGCAGACCAGACTGGCAGCCGTAATAAGCTGAATGGAGTAACGCAGCGACGTCTCCAAACCGATCCGTGTCAGGACAGTGTAGGCATCTTCGCTCATTTCAACATCTTTTCTTCAGACCTGCACAGAACAGCAATAAAAGTATATAAATTACTTACAATTTGAAGCCAATGCCTCATCTCAATGTTTTCATTAGATTTCATTGGTCGAGCAGGTTAGACTGAAACACTGAGAGGAAGCTATATGTTATTCAATAAATGCAGAAAAGAAGAAACAAAAATCTTAACTTTAAAGAACAGGTTATTAACTCATGGAGAAGTTTAAAACAAATATAGTTACAATAACTGCTTTAACATTAGTGTCTTCTAGTCTTTTTTTTTCTGGTCCCATAAATCAGTACTTATCCCTCGGTGTTCATCTGCCTATTATATCAGCAACTAACATTCTGTTTGTCACATCACAGTGTTTGGTCATGGAAATCACTAATGTTAACAAGCATTTGTCAATGCCGAATGTTTGCTTGCTGGCATTGGCAGTGGTAGTGTAGAAGTTAGAGCTGCGTAATAGGAATGGCAGTGAAGTATTGAACTGAAGTAACCCACCACCACCCCCTGCAGAGGGGTAGCCAGGCATTGGGGTGTGCGTTTGGCCATGCCATTTCATCACACCCACCCTGCAGACACTGACAAGTGTCACGGTGTTCCTGGGGTCTTTGCCTTTATGCAACTCTACTTCATTAGGAAATATGGTGAGATGGGTGCGATATAGGAGAATGGGGTGAAGTTTGGGCAGAAGAGTCCAAGGCATACCTCGATGCCTCTCACTGGCTGCAGGGTGTGGAATGGTATGAGCATTACAGGCAAGAATCCCAAGTCACACCCTGATGCCTGTCATTCTCTACAGGGTTAGGCGTTATGGTTGGAAACCCTAATACATGAGGCATTCGGTATTTTCACTTCAAATTTTCAACATGTTTGTTTTGTGACCCCACCTCATGAACAGGGGAATTGTTAGCGAAAACTGCTTATGCACAGTGACTACGCATTTAGCACCACAGGTGCAAAACATTCAACAGGATGTAAAAATGACAGCTGTACTGTTCATGGGGAGGTGTAAAATGGCAATGTGGCAAATCTGTAGTAAAATATTTAAAAAAATGATGAAGTCGAGTGCATAGAAACTTCAGTCTTGAAAGCTATCTCCCTGCCTTGCCTCCTTCTACCTGCCTACCCCTTGCCCTCTCCCTTTCCTCCCGGGCATTTCTGACTTTTATCCCTCCTCTCTCTCTCTCTCCCCCTTAGAGCTCTTACCTTCACCTCTACCCTCAGACAATGGCCTTCCTGCCTGCATAGCCCTTCACTCTCAAGGGTGTAGACAGGCATAGTCACTGTACACATTTATGTACAGTTTGTTAAGTGCCTGTCACAAACCATAAGCCACTCTGTTAATATTATCATTCTAATCTGTATTTGGGTTAGTGTAGGCCACTGAGGAGTGTCTGGTACATGTATAACCTCTTTAGAGAGTAGAGGAATCATCCAACAACAATCTGACTTGTTTGGAAGGGGGTGCCATTTGGAAAGGATGTGTACATTTTTTAATGGGAGGGGGTGTAACTGTTGGAGATTGTGTACAAAATGGAAAATTCTGGCTACACCCCTGTTCACTCTCACCTGCAGTGCTTATTTCCAAGATTGCCCTTGGCTGGTTATGTCATGCTACCTAACATTTGGCACATTTTGAATTACTGGAATTTCCTAAGCCTTAGTCTCTTACTTCTTGTTATTGTGTAACTATGTATTACTATGTTGACCTTTGTATGTATGTATGTATTCCCCCATTCCTTGACGAGGAACCTTTGTAATCGAGCAGTTCCTGCTCAAAGGTATTTGTAATCCTAGATTTCCAATAAAATAAAATAAAAAAATAAAACTGTGCAACGACACCCATAATATAATTAGGCTGGGGATTTTTACAGCAGATTGTCAACTCAGGCATTTTGGTGCCTCCGATCATGAACAGTGTCACTGTGATTTTCTTTATCTGTGCTGAACAATGATTTCCAGCTGACCATGCATCTCTGCGCTGAAGGTGAAAACACACTTCAGCCATGTTGTGAAAAATGACAGCTGTACTGTTCATAAGGAAGTGTGGAAAAATGCCACTGGTGAAAATCTGGATTGAAAATATTACAAGTCATGAACTAACGAGGGTCGTGGAACCTGCAATGCTCACTCGTAACACGGTCATTTATGGACTTTTGTCACCAAATTTTCAACATAGCCATTTTAAGACCTCTGCTCATGAACAGTGTAACTGTGATTTTCTTAATCTGTCCTAAACATTGCTAGCACACCAACAGCGCCATTATGCTTCGTAATGTGAAAACACATTTGGGTGACATATGAAAAATTGCAGCTGTACTGTTCATAGGGAAGTGTAACAAAATGGCAATGTTGAAAATCTGGAGTGAAAATATTAAATTTGCAAACTTACGAGCATGCATAGGAACTGTGCAACGCACACTCGTAAAACAGTCATTTTTAGGAATTTTTTCACCAAATTTTCAACATAGCCATTTTAAGACCTCTGCTCATGAACAGTGTCACTGTGATTTTCTTAATTTGTCCCGTACATTGATTTACTTTACCGACTGTGCCATTGTCTTCTACATGGGAAACACATTCTGGGTGAGATGTGAAAATGACAGCTATACTGCTCCATAAGAGGTGTGGTAAAATGGAAATGTTGGAAATCTGGTGAAAATACTGAAAATTCTGAACTTATATGAGCCTGTGGAGGAACTGCGCAACGCACGCTCGTAAAAGTGTCATTTTTTGGAACTTTGGCACCAAATTTACTGGTGATGCCTCTCCTTATGCATCCCAGTATCCCCCAGCCCTCCTTGCTGCCCTCTCACATTGCTTGCCCACCTTTAGGTCATCTGATATGACTACCCCCAGGTCCCTTTCCATTTTTGTTGTTGTTAATATATCACCCCCCATTGTGTACTCTTCCCCTGGAGTTTTGTTTCCCAGGTGCATTACCTTGCACTTCTTAGCATTGAATCTAAGCAGCCAAACATTTGACCATTCCTCTAACCTTGCCAAGCCCCTTTTCATCCTTTCCAACCCACCCTGTGCATCAACTCTGTTGCAGATCTTTGTGTCATCTGCAAAGAGACATACTTTTCCTTCCAGTCCCTCTGCAATGTCGCTTATAAAGACATTGAAGAGGACCAGTCCTAATACTGAACCCTGCGGTACCCCACTAGTAACCCCCCTTTCTTCAGAGTGGACTCCATTTACTATTACTCTCTTTGTCCTATTCTCCAGCCATTTTTTTTACCCAGGCTGTCATCTTGGGACCCACTCCCAGGCTAGCTAACCTGTATAATTAATCTTTTGTGTGGGACTGTGTCAAATGCCTTGCTAAAGTCTAGGTAGGCCATGTCCACAGCCCCTCCCTGATCTACTACTTTGGTCACCCAGTCAAAGAAATCTATCAGATTTGTCTGGCATGACCTTCCCGCTGTGAATCCATGCTGCCTTGGGTCCTGTGCCCTCTGGCCTCTAGATACTCGACAATTCTTTCTTTCAGAAGTGATTCCATCATTTTCCCTACCACTGAGGTTAAACTAACAGGTCTGTAGTTTCCTGCTTCTGCCTTGCTCCCACTTTTGTGAAGGGGAATCACATCTGCCCTCCTCCAGTCCTCGGGTACCACCCCATCCTCCCATGATTTGTTAAACAGGGTAGTCAGTGGTGTCACTAATTCTACCCTTAGTTCTTTTATAATTCTGGGATGAATCCCATCAGGCCCCATTGCTTTGTCCACCTTCAGTTTTAAGAGTTCTTTCAGAACCCTTTCTTCTGTAAATGGGCTGGTATCAACTTCTGTATCCAGAGTGTCTAGCTCATTATACAGCTTACCGGCATTTCCTCAGTTTGCGGTTGGCCTTGAAGAGTGCAGATGTGTTCCCGGTCCACCGAAGATCGTCATGCTGAGGTCCGGAGGGAAGTATGGGGTGAGGGGGTGTGGGGAGGCAGGGTGCGCAGTGGGTGGGTGCGGGTTGTGGGAGGGGGGCCAGGGAGACTACGTGGGACTGTTTTTCTTTACAGGTGTTCTTTTGTTTCCAATGATGATGCGGGACGTTTGCCATGCTGGGTGGGCTCCCAGCATGCAAGGATGGTTGGGGCGTTCAGCCGGCGAGGATTGGCACCCCCATTGCTCAAAGCATCAATTGCCACGCTGGGTGGGCTCCCAGCGTGGCACCCAGCTCTCTGGGGGTAAGGACAGTGGAGCCGATGGGGACTGGGCGGTCCCGTTGGCTATATCGGCAGGTTGCCTGCGCTGGGTGGGCGCAGGCGTGGCATTGGAAGGTTTTTGGGGGAGTCAGGGAGGGCAGCACAGCCGACAGAGGATTGGGCACCCTGTCGGCTATACACTGTGTGCATGCGTGCGTGTGGGAGGGAGGCGCAGCGCCTGCGTGTGTGGGTGGGGGGAGCTGCACATGAGCAAGTGATATTGCTGCTCACTGGGCGTAGCTCTCCTTTGAACTGTATGCTACTGCATTTTGGAGCTTGTCATAGACAGCTCCAGCATGCGATAACTTACAGGGCTGCGCCTGCCAACACACTGACTGATTTGGAAGAGGGGTGACACGCCTCCAAAATCTCGGATGATGGCACTATGTTTCTTGCATATGCGTGCAAGCAAACATAACAAACATAATAAACGTATCTTAATTTTTGAAGACTGGGTTTTTTTTTTTGTGCATGCATATGTGAGGTATGAATGAGGGATCCACTCACTGTAGATCAAGGGAGGATGTGAAATGGCGCAGGTACTTGGGGGGGTGAACAAAGTGGTAGACAGTAAGCCCTACCAGAGCTTTAGGCTGATGTAGCACAGCGATACATGGGGGGTGGGTGAACAAAGTAGTAGACAGTAAGCCCTACCAGAGCTTCAGGCTGATGTAGCACAGCTGGACTAAGGCAAGGGAGGATGTGAAATGGTACAGGTACATGGGGGGGTGAACAAAGTGGTAGACAGTAAGCCCTACCTGAGCTTCAGTCTGATATTGCACAGCTGGACTAAGGCACAAGAACCCACAGCATGTTATTGTTCCCATTTATATGTCCATTTATGTTCTTACAGCGCTGATTGCCTAATTGAGCCAAGATGTAAAACAGATACTAAAATGTCCGGCTTATTTCAGGTGATCAGGATCGTAGTGAGGAGAGGGGGCAAGTGAAACAATGTCCTGAGAATGTGCTTAAACTTATTAACCGTTGCTGTGCCGCGGAGTGATACACCGGTCCAGAATCCCTATACGTTCAAATTCTGTTTGCAGCCTAAAGGTGCTTAGGTGGATTGGCATTTACATTACTCAGCGGCAAATCTTTTTCATACTTTTTGTGATCATCGGTTAAGATATAACCACTAAGTGATGACAGACATGTGGGGGCATGAAACTGTGCTACCAGCAAAGTTGCATTTGCAAAGCCCTGAATATTTATCTGTTGGTAATGAAATGAAAACTGTCAGCTGATAACATTCAGCCACTGTCCACTGCACAGAATAGACATCTCACTGATAGATCTGGAGCAAAGGGACATGCACTTGCCAATAACACCACTACAGCTCAGACACTGAAGAAAGAAGTTCATGCACTTTCATCGCTGCTAACTTTTTCAGCATTTTAAAAGAGTTACTTAGCATCTGCACTAAGATGTTACACGTCGCTGAACTGAATTGTGACACCAGAATCCCTGCGATCAACATTTGTCACCAAAAGTGAATTAAAAAAATCAATAGATGTATAAAATGGTTAAGTGACACAAGTCAATAACAACATATCTGCATGTAATACTTGGCTTAAAATTTGAGCGCCACCATATTCCGCACCACAGCGTCAAACAGGGATGCCATTATAATTCAGCTAATGTCAAGCAGTTTTCGAGCCATAAAAAGAATTACTGTATCAGTATGATGGCAGCAACGGGATCAGGAAATTATGAAATTAAATGCAACAGCACCCCTTCAGCCATATGTTGTGCGGGTGGAGGGAGTGCATGAGCACCCAGGGGTAGGCTGTTAGGCGGCTTCAGATTCACCGGAGAAAAGGGTGGATTCGATTTGGCTACGGTTGTATTTGTGTTTTTTGTCTATACCTAGTTTTTGCTATTTTGTTAGGGCACATGTTCAACCCTAAGATGTTTAGGGTCACAAGGTGATGCGACTTCATTGAGCATCTGATTTGAGAAAGAGCTGTGTGATTCTAAATGCCAGCTCATGGCAATTCAGAGAAAAAAAAATTTTGAAGCTGCATTACCAGACTAAGTGTGCAGTTTAGTGAATTACCACACAGGGGTGTGTATATGACAGCACTAAAAGGCGCATTAAAGTCCTTCAGTCATGAAAACCTCCCCCACTGGCTGCTGCTGAAATGCATAGCAGTATGTTTTCCTTTGTGCATTCTGGCTGTTCTTTGCTTCAGTTGCAGGTAGTACAGTACGCTCAAGTTCGTTTGCATAGGTTTTAGCAGCAGGGAGTTTACATTGACAGAGTCTAGTAAGAGAAAACGCTTGGAATTACACATGCAACAAAGTCTGAGTTTTCACATCAAATGCTGAGGTATTTTTTTCTGGAGGATTAGAACCCATGGAGTCCATGAAGGTGTGCTTTGGAGAGCTGGCGTGTGTAAGGACTGTTAGGCACCCACACATTTTGGTGGTCCTGCTGTGGCAGGGAACAGTTTATTAAAGTAATGATGTGTGACTTGTCTTTCTAAGCTAGACAAGACTACACACCCCTATCAGGTAACCAACACAGTTGATCTGTGTGTGTGTGGGGGGGGGGGGGCTGCTCACTGAAGCGTAGCTCTCTCTTTCAGCTGTATGCCACTGCATTTTCAACTGCTGTCATAGACAGCTCCAGCAGTGATTGGAGAACTGTGACCACGCCTGCAAACACACTGACTGAGTTGGAAGATGCTGACACCTCTGAAAAACTCAGATGATGGCACTATGTTTCTTGCACATGCGCAAGCAAACAATAAAATGCACAGCGAGGAGAAAACCCTTTCTGGAGTCCTTTCTACAGTTTTTATGGATAAGATGGCAAAATGTAGTCCGCCATGTAAGTGGCAAGGGAAAACTCAAAACTGCATGCTCTAGCAACTGATACTAGCTGAACAGAGTATGTGTACAAACATTCATACTGAAGTACTGTAGACAGCTGCTCCTATAAATACATATAACTGAGACTGTCCTCCCTCTCAATCCGTTAGATCCGAATTTACTCGGGGGTGATTTTCCACCAGCAGCAGCCTGACCGGGATCTGGGAGAATACAGCCAGTTCCTTCTTTCAGTCATGTGCTGTTGCCAGAGGAGATGTCCAGATCCGTGTGATTGGGTAAGACAGGACAATAAGGCTCCTGTGGACCCTCTCCTCTCTTAGTATTATTTTGGCTAGACAACTCACCCCCCTCACATTTTTTTCCATGACACACCCAATTTAAACAGCCACAACTTTGCTGCTATGCAAAACGGCAGGCTGGCTGACATCAGTGTTACACTGTGGCTGGTCAACAGCAGGTAATTTAGTTTTCGTCATTCCGCACTCTACTCTCCCTTGGGTAGCCAAATTGCTCAGCTCTGCACCATGTCCAACAATGACCAGTACAAGGTGGAGAACCACAAGTTCAAAGTGAAACTTGGTCTCCAACGTGGCACTACCACTGGACTAGATGAGAAAGAACAGATACTGATGGTTGGCCAGATAGCACAATCTAGAGAAAAAGATCAACCTTGTCTGCACTGTGTTAACAAATGAAAAAATTACTTACCATAGTAATCTTTTTTCTTCCCAGTAATGCTCAGATATTCATAACTCTGTGCAGTCAGCCTGGTGGGTTGGACTGCCCGGGGAGATGGAACACATGCAAATGATGGAATTCTTTGCATGTGAGCATCTTTCAAATACTGCCACTACCAACTGTTGTGTTCTAAGCCCTTCAGATTTGTAAGAAGCCTGGAAGTCAGGCAATATGAAAAAACTGACAACTAATTATTTAAAACATTTTTAGGAGTAGCCTAATAAAACAATTTACTTAAAAAACTCCAAGGAGGGATATATCTATAATAATGGTGTTCACCAGACAGTGAGAAAACTATTAAGAGAGACAGAAAACTCTGTTAAAACCTATTTAGCTACTACAGAAGTGTACCCAGAAGGGTACGGCTACATGCACTAGCATGTGGAATGCAGAGGCTGAAGTTCTGAAGGAGGAGTTACTGTATGAATATCTGAGCATCACTGGGAAGAAATAAGATTACTATGGTAAGTATTTTTTCTTCTAACCCCAGTAATGCTCAGAATATTCATAACTTTGTACAGACTACCAAGCAATACCGGAGGGTGGGCACAGAACTCTATTTTGAAACAGACTTTGCAGTACTGCTGTGCCAAACCTGGCATCACTTCTGGACGAAACATTCAGTTATAATGCTTTTGTAAAGGTGTGCACTGATTTCCAAGTAGCTGCTTTACAAATGTCCAATAATGGCACCTCCGTAGCAGCTGCAAGAGTGGCAGCTATTCCTCTTGTTGAGTGAGCCCTCAGCCCGGCTGGGGACTCCTACCTGCTTTAATGTAGCAGAATTGAATACACTGGACAATCCACCGAGAAATGGATCTTTTGAGGCTGGTTTGCCCATTCCAACATCCCCATATGTCAGGAAAAGTTGTTTCTTGTCTTGCGTATGGCCTTTAGTAGCTGGCATGTAGTAGCTGAGAGCTCTTTTCACATCCAGACAGTGGAGCCTTCTTTCACCAGAGCTTGTATGGTCTGTGAAGAAGACAGGCAGAGTGGTTGACTGGTTCAGATGGAAATCTGAAACAACCTTGGGAAGGAATTTTCTGCTTGTTCTGAGAACTACCCTATCCCTGTGGAAGGAAATGTAGTCCTGCTCAACACAGAGAGCCTGAAGCTCACTGATTCTTCTTGCTGAGGTAATTGCTACCAGGAAAACTGTTTTCCAGCTAACATACTTTAAATGGGTTGTAGCCATGGGCTCAAAAGGACCCCGCATCAGTCCGGCTATACATATATTAAGATTCCAAGCGGGCACTGGTGCCCTGTGAGCGGGGTGCAAATGCATCAGGCCTTTAAAAAATCTTTTGAAAACGGGATCTGATGCTACTAACACCTTTGTCCTAGCAGAAAGGTATGCAGATACTGCTG
Organism: Neoceratodus forsteri; assembly: GCA_016271365.2. Taxonomy (NCBI): domain Eukaryota; kingdom Metazoa; phylum Chordata; order Ceratodontiformes; family Ceratodontidae; genus Neoceratodus; species Neoceratodus forsteri. Next base: position 53,799,827 of record CM028133.1, on the reverse strand, counting down.
CAAGGTGAACCCTTAAACAGCTGGGTTGTAGACCTTGTGAATGTAATTGAGTTAGATAATCCAATACCACTGAGACCCATGCATCATTTGGGGCGAAGTTTCTGCCAGAGCACCAGAAGTAGAATCTTTTCCACTTAGCGGATTAAGTTTTCTTAGTGGCAGGCTTCCTATAACCTTTCAAGATGTTTAATACAGCTTCAGAAAGGTTTAAGTCTGCATACTCTAACTCCTCAAGAGCCATGCCTTGAGGTGGAGGGACTTGAGATTTGGGAACGGCAAAGTTCCCTGATTGGAGGTCAGAAGACTGTGCCTGAGGGGCAAGCTTACTGGCTTGCTCACTGACATGGAGAGCAGAAGAGAGTACCATGGCTGCCTGGGCCAATCTGAAGCTATCAAGATCAGAGAAGCTGAGAGGGATCTGAGCTTCAGCAGTACCAATGAAGACCAGAGGAAGGGGAAGGCATAAAAACTTGCCTGACCAATCCAGTACCAGGGCTTCCAGAGGGATTGTGCCCTGGGCTGGTGGCCTGCAACAATACTGAGGCAACTGGTGGTTCTGGTGGGATGTGAACAAGTCTATCTCTGGAATGCCCCACCTGTTGAAAAATTACCTGCACCACCTGCTTGTTCAGTGTCCATTCGTGATGGGACTGATTAATCCGACTCAAGTGAGTCTGCCAAGATACTGTCCTTTCCTGGCAGATGGATGGTTTGCATGGACACCTTTAGAGAATATGCTAGAGTCCAAATTTTCATGGCCTCTGTGTATAGGGGACCTGATCTGTTGCCACCCTGCTTATTTATGTAATACATGGTGGTGGTATTGTCTGTTCTGACCTGTACCACCTTGCCCATTACCAGAGTAGAGAAAACTTTTAGTGCCAGCCGCACTGCTCTGAGTTCCAGCAAATTTATATGCTGGCGGGACTCTGCCCCTGACCAGGTACCCTGAGTTGTGTGCTCCCTTAGATGGGCACCCCAGCCCAGAAGGGATGCATCTGTCGTGAGGACTAGTGAAGGATCCTCCTTCTGGAAGGGGACTCCCTGCCTTAGGTTGGATTCCTTTTTCCACCACAAGAGGGCTTGTAACAGAGGCCGTGTTACTGGAATGAGTTTTGAAAAGGGATCTTTTTTCTGACTCCAATGATTCCTGAGGTGAAACTGGATGTCCCTCATGTGAAACCTGGAACCCTGCACTGTGTCCATGAATGTAGCCATATGACCCAAGAGCTGCAGGAATTGCCTGGCTGTTTTCTGACCGTGCAACTTGAAATAATTTGCTATGGCCTGAAGGCTTTGCACCCTGTCTAGTGGTAAAAAGGCCCTGACCTGTAGAGTACTGATCTCTGCCCCTATGAAATGTAAAGTCTGTGTAGGGGTGAAGACAGACTTTTTTTTCTGGTTTACTATGAAACCCAAGGACTCCAAAAGATCCTGTGTGAGCTTTAGAGAGGTCGTGACTTGCTCTGGTGATTTGCCCACCACCAGCCAGTCGTCCAAGTATGGGAAAACAGTCACTCCCTGTCTTCGAAGAAATGCCACCACAGTGGCTAGGCATTTTGTAAACAGCCTTAGTGCCGAGGAAAGGCCGAAGGGCAGGGTTGCAAACTGATAATGACCTGATGGGAGTTTGAATCTGAGAAATTTCCTGAAAGATTCTTTATGGGGATGTGGAAATAAGCGTCCTGTAAGTCCAGAGATGCCTGCCAGTCCCCTTTTTGGATTGTTGGCAGAATCTGAGCCAAAGTTACCATCTTGAACTTTGGCTTTTTCAGGTGCTTGTTTAAAGCTCTGAGATCCAAAATTGGCCGCCACTCCCCATTTTTCTTTGTTGTTAGGAAGTATCCGGAGTAAAAAAAAAAAAAACTCTTCCTGTCAGGGTTGCAGGGACTAATTCCACTGCCTTGTGCTGAAGCAACTTCTGAACCTCTGCCTCTAGCAACAAAGTATGTGCCATGGGTGGGGAGGTGGAGACCCTGGTTTTTTTTTGAGGAAGAAATCTGAAGTCCAGAGACAGACCTTTGCCCACTACCTCCAACACCCACTTGTCTGTGGTGATGGTTGAACAGAGGAGGAGGAAATGGGACAGTCTGCCACAAACAGGTAGGGAGAAGGCGGCCTGCATCTCAGGGGTTCTGTTTAGACTGGGGTTGAGGTTGTGCCTGAGCCCTTCGCCTAGAGCCCCTTCTACCCCTAGCCCTTGAGTAGCCCTGTGGGGTTACTGCTGGTATTGGGACATGGCTACTGGCTGGAAAAAGGTCTTGACAAGAAAGAACAACCCCTAGCCCCACTTCCATAGGGCCTGGTGGATGAAAAAGCTCCGTCTCTAGCAGAGTTACTTCTATAACTAGCCTTATATTCATCCACCTTTTTCATATAGGCCACTGTGGACTCCCCAAAGAGCGCATTTCCCTCTAATGAGAAATCCAGGGCCTTTGACTGGGTATCCTGAGTGAGGTTTGTAGCCCTAAGCCAAGCAAACCTCCTCTGAGCCACTGTATTATCAATTCATCTGGCTGCAGTGTCATTTAGATCAGCAGCCATTTGGAATTGGTACTTGGCCGCCTCTAGCCCAGACCTGGCAGTTTCAGCCAGGTCATCTGACAAAGGCGAGGTGGCCTTCATGGACATTGCCAGTACCAACTGCCACAGGGATTTCTGATACTGGGCAACATAAGCTTAAAAAGTAGCCTGTCTCATGGCCAATGAGGCTGACAATAGCCCATTTGGCCGTACTGTCCAATTTTCTGGATTCCTTGTCTGGTGGGCGTGAGGAGAGAGGGACTTTAGCTTTATCACAGGCAGCTTGCTGTATTACCCCTTGAAGATCAGGATGGGAGAAGAGGAAGTCAGCTGCCTCCCTGTCCAGCTGGTATTTTTTACCTATTCGCTTATCATTTGGGGGAATAGAATTTGGGGTCTGCAGGAGCTTCACAGCATCCTTCTTGAAAAATTTATATACTGGGAGGAGGAGGGCCTTTGTGGGTGTTAAACCCATCATATTGATGTACTCTGTCTCCTCCTCATCCTATACTTGTTCTGTTGTGGCAATATCCAGAGCATCTGCCATTTTCCTTACGAAAGACAAATGGGAGGAAAAATCCTCAGACATTCTGGGAGGCGAGCCAAATTCCTGCTCTGGGGGGATAGGTTCGTCCTCCTCATAAGGCTCCTCATCCTCTTCGAAATAGTGTTGCTCCAGAGCAGGAGGCAACACAGTAGCAGCAACCTGGGGACCCTGGGAAGGGGCAGGAGGCTGAGGAATGATGCTCTGCAGAGTCTTAATAATTTTAAATGCCTGGGCTATGTCCTGAGCCGAAGGCATGACAGGCTGCTGCGCAGAAGTCCCTGGTTTAGCAGGAGAGGGTTCTGCATGTTTGAGCTTCTTTAATTTCTTTAAGGGAACCGGAGAGTCAGACGGTTCTTTCCCTCTTTTTGCCCCTTTTTCACCCGCATCAGGGGCAGGGTTAATAGCACTTGTTGCTTCAGCCACAACAGACTGGGGTGTCAGCTGGTCAGAGCCTGAGGAACCCTAGGAAACTTTATTAAGCCTTTCAAGGCGCTTCTCAACAGTTTTCTGGGAATGTTTTACATATCTCACATTTCTGGTCCAAATATTCAAAACCCAGACAAGCTACACATAAGGTGTGCTTGTCTGCCTTGGCAAACACATATCCACACTTTAAACAGTTTTTAAAACTGGGCTCCCTGGTTCTCTTCTTAGGTTTCTCAGTCATGGTGAAAGACAAAAGTGAAAAACCCCAACCACTAAAGGCTAAATGCTGCTGCGTTTTTTTTTAAACAGCTAAAAAAGGGTTTTCCTTTTTATTTTTGCGGTCGGTTCCGGAACTGATGGAACCGAGAGAGGAAAAAATGAACTGATCTGATGCGGTTCTGTAACCGAAAAAGTGGGTACAACTAAAGTTTTAAGGACCAAAAATTAGCGATAATGAGCAGGTTCTTTAGTCAGAGAACCGAAATAAAATTAAACTAACTCAGATCCTCACGGTTATGCCAAACCGCGAGGAACCAAGGAAACAACTATTTAAAATAATAAACTAGATGTAAACTAACAATTAATAGAGGCAGTAAAGAAACTAAATATACTTTTGGTGATTTTTTCTATCTTCTTCACGTGAAAGAGGGTGACAGAGACTCTGAGCGACTAGACTTTCAGGCGGAGAGAAAAAATCTGAAGGGTTTAGAACACTACAGTTGGTAGAGGCAGTATTTGAAAGATGCTCACGTGCAAATAATTCCATCATCTGCACGTGTTCCATCTCTCCGGGCAGTCCAACCCACCAGGCTGACTGCACAAAGTTGTGAATATTCTGAGCATTACTGGGGTTAGAAATTGGCTATTATAGTAAAAACAATGTCAGTGTTGTGCTTTATGTTGAAATATCGACAGACTGGTGGTCACACCTGCCACTTGCTGTGTCCAATGTAAGGAATGGGCCTGCATCCTAATCTTAGTGGTTATAGAGTCTACCCCTTGGTAGCCTGTGGTACTTTTTAGTTGGCCATCTGGCCTCTGAGAAGATACATTAGTTCAGATACCAACTACCAAACTGAGAAATTCCAAGAAGGTGAGCACCCCCCACACACACACAAAGGGCAAGGGATCTTCAAACATTTGTTAGCCCCCAAACTAGTTAGTGAACTGACACTTCCAGCCTCCCCATATGTCAGAGTCGATTTTAATTTTTCTTTTCATTAACTACAGTATGTCCACAAAAATGACTGCCCTTCAGTTCCATCTAAAAAATGTATATGCAACTGTGTATGGTTCTTCCCTGTTGACTTTGAAAAGGAAACCTGAGATTTCTAAAATTTCTAGAGCCCTGCAAAAAAAAAAAAGCAGCCTTATCTTCGCAGGTACGTCTGCCCAATTTGATTACTAACTATCTTTGCTTAGCTGCAGCTGAACTTTTCCCTTGCCAGGACAGCAAAGCAGCAGCTGCTTTCTTAAGTGACACCAATGACTGGTGGTGGGGGTGGGGGTGGGAAGGCTACTGGGCCCATGTGCCACCCCTCCAAAAAAAAAAAAAAAATATTTCAAGCGGACTCAGGATTAAGGGTATTGTTATGGGTTTAACTATGGCTGTGATCACTGAATCCTCCCATTGCTTGAGCAGTGAGTCCTGAAATGGATAGTACTTGCTCAGAGACTAAGAAAAACTGCTTTTTTTATTTCATCCTACAGTTTTTTGATAGTCTCTAAAACAGTGTTTCTAACTCAGGGAAGCTCTTGCTGCATTCCCTCAAGTAGTGAGAACTGAGATTACTTGCTTGCAGAGGACTGGGCCTGTGAGAGCTGCAATATCCTACAAGTCTCTTGGATCAAATACTGATTCCAGATTAAATAGTGATGGGACAGACGATTCTGTGGGCAACTCTTTTCCTTTCAAGCCTAGAAAATAATTATTTTGAACACCTTGTTAGTGCAGCAGATCTAAAAAAAAAGGTTACTCACCTGTAATACTAGTTCTGGGAGTGGTAGATGATGCTCATTCACACTTCTTGGCAGTGTCCTTCCCTTTAAGATCTGCCGACAATCTTCAGCTGGCTCCTCCCACCCAACCGGTGGTAACTCCCCAAGCACTGCTCCATGACACCAGTTCTTGTCTGCTGGAAGTAGTATTGTGTGCACTACCAGGAAGGTTGGGTGAGTCAGTTGTTATGAACATCATATACCACTCCTAGAAAGTACAGTTAAAGGGGCACTGTCAGCTGTGACTTGCTTTACTCGAGTAATTATAACCACTGTGCTCTCTAGGCACATAGTGTCAACAAGTACCACAGAATGCCTCTGTATAGCCAGAAACGACAGCTTTACTTAGTTTATTGAATTTTGAATTAATTACCTTCTCAGTCAGGTCCTAAGATGAACACATCCACCGGAAGCATAGCTAGAGAACGCTGCTGAAGCCATTCGGGAGTTGCAGTCCTTCGTTCATTTTTTTGCCACGATTAAAGGCATTTATGTGATACACCTACCTCTAATTATGTTTTGTCTTGAATTACAAACGAGGGTAATGCCATTAAATATAGTTTAAAATGAGAGCAATCTTTCTCGCACATGTGGAACAGTTAGTGCAGTGATCCTGCATGCTCAAGAGTGGAAAACCTGCGATGCGTGATTTGCACCAGCTGATCCGCATGCTTGAGATTTCGGCTCCCATTTTAAACTATATTTTGCGGCATTACTACCCCTCATTTTTGTAATTCAGAGGCAAGAAAAGCTTAATTAGAGGTTGACGCATCACATAAATGCCTTTCTTATATGGCCATGGCAAAAAGTGAACTATGGGACCGCGGTCCCGAACAGATGCGCGTTCTCCCTGGCGATATGCTTCTGGTGGATGGCGGACCCGACTGAAGGGGAATTAATGCAAAAATTCAACAAACTAGGTAAAAGCTGTTGTTTTGGGATGTACAGGTGCATTCTGTGGTACTTGCTTGATATGTATGTGCCTAGATTCACAATGGTTAATTTTTTTTGAGTAAAGCGAGACAAAGCTGACAGTGCCCCTTTAAGTAAAAATTTACCGTAACAGTAGCTCTTTGAGGAGTTATCTCTAGCAGTAGGTAATACTTTTGGGTATCCAGCAGAGGCTGCTGTGATGCACGGCAGCTCTTCCAGCAGTTTTTCACCAGGGACCGCCACACATGACATCAGCTTCCTGTTTGCTATAGAAGTGTGTGTGGTCCTGGTATCCTTAGTTCCCTGCTGGATTCAGCTTGCAAAGCGAGGACTGAGGGGAAGCAGAGGTACCTAGGAGTCTCAATGCAAATTAACTGGACCAGAATTTGCTCTCTTAGAGAAGGAGGGCGGAAAAACCTACTGCAAGAGACACTCCTCAGAGATCTATTACTGAAATTTTTACGGACTGTGCTGTCTTCCATGGAGTGGTCTCTTGCTGTAGGTAATACTTTTGGGATGAATCCCAAGCAGTAATGCCCATGTGAGAGGACAGTTATGACAGAAGACCTTGTAGAACTGCACGGCCGAAGGCCACTCTACGTCGTCGGTCAATATCTAGATTGCAGTGCCTTGTGAATGTATGAATCGTGGACCAGGTAGCTGCATTGCATATATCTGAAATGGAGGCTCCTTTAAAGCAAACCGCAGTAGTGGCCACAGCTCTAGCGGAAAGGGCTTGGACAGGTCCCAGTAAAGGCTCGTTGTATTTTTTGTAACAAAATGTAATACAATTTGCCAACCAGGATGAAAGAGTACATTTAGCAAATGGGAGGCCCTCGCAACTCCGGCAAGAGAAATGAGCAGTCGAGACATCTTTCTAATCGACTGTGTCCAATTAGTATGGTAGCACAGTATACGATGGACATCTAAAGTATGTAGTAGATGTTCACCCTGATTGGAGTAGTCAGGATAGTAGACCTGAAGCTCCAAGGACTGATTTAAAGTACATTCGGAGACTACTTTAGGAAGGAAAGAAGGGTTGGTATGAAGGCCCGCCTTGTCTTTGTGGAAAATCAAGTAAGGTTCCCTACACATGAGGAAATGAAGCTCGGAAATAAGTTGAGCGGAAGTGACAGCTAGCAGAAGCAGGGTTTTCCATGAAAGAAAACTAAGTTCATAAGTGGCTGCTGGCTCAAAAGGCTCAAGGGTCAATTTCTTTATCATAAAATTGAGATCCCACGGAGGAATGGGTCTTCTAATAGGAGGTTTAAAGGACACTAAAACACAGCTCATTTAAGTTAGTTTTTTACAACTGAGGTTTGAAATGGACATTCCTTTCAAAAATATCTTAGCTAGATAATGTTGGTACAGTAACCTGCCATCCAGAGGTTCATGGAAAGCTGAGATGACGGCCAAGTGGACTTTGATGGAACAGTACCTTAAACCAAACTCGGACAGAGAGGCCAGGTAGTCCAGAAATGGAAATTACGTACCTACCGTAATTCTTCATCTTCTTGGACGAAGTCTCCACCACTCATTCACACTAATGGGAGTACGCCGGAGGAGCTAGGACCCAGTGGCAGACAAACTTTTTTCAGGAGTGCCGGTGTCAAGATGGAGCCGCGAGGAAGCAGCACCATGAGCCAGGGTCGCGCGGTACAGACTATCTCGGCGTCGACCCTCCAACCGCCTCAGAACCCCCGCCCCCCAAGGAGGTGCAGCATAACCAATCTACAGAGGACTAACCTAAAAATCAGACATAAGATAGGCCGAATGACCCATGTCAGAAGGGTCAAAAACCAAGTCTTCACAGCCCAACGACTGAAGGAGTGAAGACCATAAACACAGAAGTGAGCTCGGGGGATGGCGGGCGTGTGAATGAGTTGTGGAGACTTCGTCCAAGAAGATCAAGAATTACGGTAGGTACGTAATTTCCATATCTTCCTGGACATAAAGTCTCCACCACTCATTCACACTAATGGGAGAGTACTGAGCTAAAATAATCCCCCAAGACGGGCGGCAAGAAAGAGAGGAGCTCACTTTTAGGACAGAAGTCCATTAAGAATCGTCCTGCCAAAGGACTTATGCTGTCCGGCATGGACGTCCAAGGTGTAGTGCTTAACAAAAGTGTGCACGGAGCTCTAGGTAGCCGCACTGCAAATGTCTGCAATGAGGACATTACGAATTTCTGCCAGAGATGCCGCGACTACTCTGGTAGATTGAGCGTACACTCTGCCTTCCAGCTTGGCCTGTGCCATGGAGTAACAGTGGCGAAGGCATGCCACCAGCCACGCTGAAATGCACCAGATAGCAAAAGGCTGACCCAGCTGGGTCATGCTGAAGGAGACAAACAGTTGTTGAGCCTTGCGAGTTTCTTTTGTTCTGTTCAGATAGAAGTGCAAGGCTCTTTTTACATCCAGAGAAAGAAGGGTACGCTCTCCCTCATTCTGGAAATTAGTAAAGTAGGTAGGAAGGACTAAAGGTTGATTCAGATGAAATTCTGAGACGACCTTAGGGAGGAATTTAGGATGAGTCCTAAGAACCACTTTGTCCTTGTGAAATACAGCATACAGGGGGTCCGTGGTCAAAGCGTGTCTTTCAGATACTCTACGAGTGGAAGTAATAGCCACCAGGAAGGCTGTCTTCCAAGTAAGGAACTTCAACTCACAAGTAGTTAGAGGCTCGAAAGGTTTACGAGTGAGCATGTCTAGCACAAGGTTAATGTCCCAGGCTGCAACTGGACATCTAATGGGATGTCTGGAATGCAGAATGTCCTTAAGAAACCTCTTAACTACCGGTAACCGAACCAAAGACATGGAAAGTACTAGCTCATGATATGCGGAGATGGCGCAAAAATTAACTTTGACTGTAGAGTATTGCAGACCTGTGTTTGAGAGGTCTAAGAGATACTCCAGGACTTTATTCGGTGGGCAGGAAAAGGATTCAAAGAGGATTTTGCACATCTGATAGAAACGCTCCACTTAGCTGTGTAGGTTTTTCTGGTAGCTGGCTTCGTGCAGCACTAAAAGAATATCTGAAACTCTACGAGAAACATTAAATCTGTTCACCTCTATCTCCTCGGGAACCAAGCATGGAGGTGAAGAGACCGGAGGTTAGGATGAACTTTAGAGACCTGGGTCAGAAGGTTCATCTGAAGGAGAAGCAGTTTCGAGAGGTTTCCGATAGTTTTCTGATCGGAGGAAACCAGATCTGACGAGGCCAGAATGGAGCAATAAGAATCATTCTGCCCCCCACCAAGTGCCTCCAGTTTGAGCAGTACTTTCTGAACTGGGGAAGAGGAGGAAATGCGTAAAGAAAGCGTTCTGTCCACTGTAGCCTGAATGCATCCTGACAAAAAACACCAGGTCCTGGATTTCTGGAGCAGAAGAGGAGCAATTTTGCGTTGAGTGGGGACACAAAAAGGTCCAGGTCCAGAGATCCCCATTCTTCGAAGAGTGACTGAACAATGGTTAAGTCAAGAGACCACTCTGAGGATCTGCCTCCGTCCTGCTGAGACAGTCTGCCAGTTTGTTTTGTACTCCTGGCAGGTAAACCGCTCAAACAGAGCCTTGTGCTCCAGGCACCATTCCCACACTCTCATAGCTTTCCTGCATAATGGGTAAGAGTGCACCGCCTGTTTGCTGATGTACTACATCACTGCTTTGTTGTCCGTTTGAAGGAGAATGTTCTTGCAACTGAGTATGTCCTTCAAAGCTCAGACTGCATAGAGGACAGCCCTAATTTTCAGAACGTTAATGTGGAGTTGAGACTCGTCCTGGGTCCACGTGCCCTGGGTGTGGAGATCCTGGCAGTGAGCTCCCCAGCCCATCAGGGACGCGTCCATCGTAATGGAGATCTGAGGATCTAGAGGGGCGAAAGGATACCCTTTCAGAAGGTTGTCCTCCTGAGACCAGCAGGTGAGGGACTGCTTCAGTGGTTCTGTCACCATGATGTGAAAGGACTGAGGATGAGTGGTTGGTGCCCACTAAGTAATAAGCATCCACTGAGTGGTTCTCATGTAAAGATGAGCCAAAGGCACCATGAACACCGAGGATGCCATGAGACCCAGCACCTGCTGCATTGAGAGAGCTCAAACTGAGCTGCGTTCTCTGATAAAGCAGTCCATCTGTAGGATATAGCTCCTCCTGCCCTCTGGAAGGAATGCTTTTGCACTGGAAGTGTCCAGAAGGGTTCCTACGGAAGAGGAGCTTCTGGAAGGGCTGCAATTGTGACTTGTTCAGGTTCAGCAGGACTCCCATGGACGTGAGGAAGCCTGAGACCATGGCTACGGCCTCCAGAGTCTCTTGTCTGGAGGGGCTTACTAGAAGCCAGTCGTCCAGATATGGAATACTTGAATTCCAATTTTCCTTAGATGTGCTGCGAGAACTGCACAGCATTTTGTAAAAACTCGAGGCGCCGAGGATAACCCAAAGGGCAGGACTCTGAACTGATAGTACTGACCCAACGCCATGAACCTTGGGTATTTGTGATGTTTTGGGTGTATGAGAATATGTTGGTAGGTGTCCTGCATGTCCAGGGAGGCTAGCCAATCGTGTTGATGAATCAATGGTAGCAGAGTACCGAGTGATATAATCTTGAACTTTCCCCTTGTAGAGGAATTTGTTTAACTTTCTGAGATCGAGAATAGGGTGCATGCTGCCAGTTTTCTTTGGAACCAGAAAGTACTGGGATTACAAACCTGTGTTTCGCTGGTCCAGTGGAACTACTTCTACTGCCCTGTTGCTCAGAATGCCTTGCACCTCAGAAGCAAGAAGGTCCGACTGCACAGCCCGACAGCATGGGCTGTCGCTGGAAGGATGATCCGGAGGGTATTCAACAGGTTGAGAGAGTACCCTCACAGATTATCCTGAGCACCCCTTTGTCCGATGTTATAGACTTCCACTGGTCACAGAACTGAGTCAGACGACCTCCTACTGCCGAGGAAGAGTCCCCACGGACAGCTGAGGTGGGACCTGGGCCAGAAACTCAGAGGGTAGCACTAGGTGCTTTTGAGTCCTGTGCCTTCCGCTGTGTTTTCTTTTGTGGCTGAGAGTTTAGTTTCTGTTAAAACTTCCTCTGCCTTTGCCACGAAGGACTGACAGTTATGACACTGATGCATATTCCCACTTCCCGAAAGGAGCTGGTGGGGATCTAGCTGTCTTAACTCCTTTGTTCCTATAGGCCATATGAGTCGAAACCATCCACTGCTGGATCTGTCCCATAATGGCCACCGGAGCGAATGAGATAATGGCAGACTGAGTCTTCTGAGTAGCCTCTAGTGCTTGCTCCACTTGAGGCCCAAACAGATACATACTGTCGAAGGGTAAGGCCATGACTGTTTATTGGGCATCATTCCGTAAAGCCTGAATGCACGCAGCCAGGAACGGTGATGGGTGGTAAATGCCAGTCAGCCGCTGCTCTGAAGCAGTATCAAGCATCCATTGCAGCTTTAATCTGCTGATTATTGGACCTGATACCTCTAGTTATGGTCTGTAACAGCTCTGAGTTAACCTCCGACTCTGGCAGAGCATCTACCGTTACTTTGAGTGAATGCTAAAGAACATACTCATATTGAGAAAAATAACCCTGGTAGCTAGCAATATGCATGCCCAGAGTTGAGGCAGCAAAGACTTGCTTACCCAAGGTCTTGATCATGCAAGATTCTTTGTTTATAGGACGAGCTGTGGACTCCTGAAGGAGTACAGTCTTATTCTCTGCCAGGACCACGATGGCATCAGCAAAGGCTTGTGAGGCTAAGACGGACGATCCTTGGCGGGGGGCATATTTCCTATCTATGGACTGAGTCACAGAGGAATAAGAGCTGGATTGTTCCACATCATCTGAGAAAGGGTCTCGAAGAGGGCTGCACCGGAGGGTTAAATCCGTGGGAACTCTGGAACATGCAGATACTGGAGGTGTAGAAGCTTCCCAGGATCGATTTCTGTGTTCTGAAGATAAAGAGTAGAATTTAAATTCTTGAGCAGAGACTTAAAGGAAAGGTCATCGATCAGAGGCTCTGCAGGAGATTGCCCCCTGCCCCCAGGGCAGAGCTGGCATCAAAATAATCACCAAGCCAAAGATCAGTCTCAATATCATCTCCTGACAGTTCAAGGGGACTGTATAGACAGGAAAGGTGAAAACCAGGAGGAAGAAGAGGAGGAGACAGAATCGGTGTCAAGAACCTCTGGAAACCATGCGGTGCTGCCGATGCCCCCGGCACCGCTGAAGAGAGCAGCGCTGAGTACAGACGCGGTGCCGACAGAGAAAGCGGCACCGGTAGGAAGCGCGGTGCCACTGGCAGGATACGTGGCACCACATACGGTGCCACAAAAGACCCTGGTGCCAGAGAAGTTGGCACCGCAGGCTGCGGCACCACCACAGAAGTCTGCAAACTACGATTTGAAGGAACAGAATGAAAAATGGCAGGAGATAGAGGCATCGGTGTGGACTCCTGCGCCACAGCCATGTGAGGGGGATAGACATCTGAGCACGGAGTCAACGGCACCAAAGGAGGTGCTGCGTGACAAGGAAATCCTAACCGTCCCACCTGCAGATCCTAAACTGACAGGCCCAAAGGCCCCGGCGACGGACTGGCTGGTTCGGGCAGCCGGGACAACCCCTGAGCCCACTGCTCCATATGAGTGGCCCAATGGTGAAACTGCTCACCGGCAGCCCCTCCAATAGGTGGAGAAGGGCTCCAGTGTCGAAGAAGCCAGCCGCCAGAGACAGAAACCAGAGACTCCAAAGAGGCGGAGACCAGCCTCTGACCCGACAACTGACCATTTACGCACAGACGTACCAGAGGCGACCTTGAGTGATGCGTTTCTTCTTCGACTGGTGGGCGAAGAAAAATTCGAGATAGATGGTGCCGTGAATGGGACAGTTTCTTTTATCTTTTAAGGCAGGGGTGCCCCCCAAGCACTGGACCATCTGTTGTCAGACCCCCGGAGAGGGTGGCGGACCAGACCCAGCTCTGGCTGACTGAACAGCTTTCATGAAAAGTCTCCCTCACGCCGACCTGCCCCACTCGTGGTTGACTCCATCAATAGAGGGCTGAAGACTCTTTCTTGTACAAGTAAGTATATTTTATTAAAATGTAATCAGTACTATTCGTGATAATATGCAAAATAATAAAACTGAAAACTAAGCTGCTGTTTGAAGTTTGACTCCCAGTGGGCGAGTGATGTCACCACTGAATCGCACTTGACGGCAGGGAAAAAAGGAACTGAGGCGGTTGGAGGGTCGATGCCAAGACCGTCTATACCGCACGAGCCTGGCTCGCGGTGCCACTTCCTCGCGGCTCCATCTCGGCGCCGGCCCTCCTGAAAAATGTTGGTTCCCGCTGGGTCCTAGTGCCTCCAGGATACTCCCATTAGTGTGAATGAGTGGTGGAGACTCCGTCCAAGAAGATCCTTTGTCAGTGGACAAGACTAAGGGTCCAAAGATCGAGAGGCAGACCATATGGAAAAGCATTTCCATTTGGAATTGTATGTTGCTCTTGTTGCTAACTTACGGAAGGCCAAGAGAATATTGGCAACAGGAGAGGACACTGGTAATCTAGTTATGAGAAGCGTCCTCAGGAGCCAAGCGTGTAATGCCTTCAGGATGGGATACAGGAGAGACCCTTGACACTGAGTCAAAAAGTCTGGTCTGATTAGCAACAAACGTGGTCCCGTACTCACAGTTGTAGGGGTAGGGGAAACCACGCCTGGCGAGGCCACACTGGCGCTGCGAGTATTATTGTGGCTGGTTCTAACTGTAGTTTCAGTAGAATCCGTTGCAGGAGAGGACGAGGGGACCATATAAGAAGAGTCCTGTCCATGGTCGGGACAGGGCATCTATACCGTCCCTTTGTTCAGTATAATGGAAAAATACCTGGGAAGACGGTAATTCAATGGGAAGGCAAACAGATACATCTGTGGAGTGCCCCACAGGTTGAAGATTTCTTGGAGCACTTGCTTGTGAAATGTTCATTTGTGAGTGGGAGACTGGTGACTCAGCTGGTTGGCTAGTTGATTGTAATGTCCCGGTAAGTGGACAGCTGTTAGCGTTAGTTGTTGCCAGATGGTTTCTTGCCAAACTGCAAGGATCTCTATGCATAGGGTGCAAGATTTCGTACCCCTTGCTTGTTGAGGTAGAACACTACTGCAGTGTTTGACTGGATAAGTAACGATTCTGGAGCGAGGTAGGGCCGGAACACCTGAAGGGCTAGACAAACCGCTTTCATCTCTAGGAGACTGATATGAAACTGAAGGGTAGATGCGGGCCACCGGCCTTGGGTCTGATAAGGACTGATGTGCATGCCTCATCCCTGTAGGGAAGCATCCGTGGTTAACGCTTGCATTGGGTGGGGGGGACTGGAAAGGCATTCCTTGATTTTGATTGTCCACCACATCGGGTAGACTTCAGAGAGGGAGTGACTCTGATTTTGTCTTCAAACTGTCCTGTTTTTTGGGACCATTGATTCTGGAGAGACCACTGGACAGGTCTCATGTGGAGACGGGTGAATGCACCATAGGGATGGCAGCAGATATGTGACCCGGAAGGTGCAGCATTCGTCTGGCAGTGACTATTTTCTGAGTCTGTATGTGTGACGCCAGAGAAATAAGCATGTCCTGCCAGGCAGGCGGGAGGTAAGCCCTGGCTGTAACTGTATCTAGGACGGTTCCAATGTATTGGAGAGACTGTGTCGGATTTGGACTGAACTTTGGCCAACTGACTGTGATTCCCAGATCTGCAAACTTTTTCAGGGTAGCATCTAGGGAGGCAAGCAGAGCTACTTTGGCGTCTGCTTTTGTTAGCCAATTGTCTACTTATGGAAAGATGAAGTGCCCTTCTCTTCGTAGGCTGCTGCCACCACCACTAGGCACTTGGTGAACACTCTGGGGGCTGATGAGAGTCCAAAAGGGAGTGTCCGAAACCGGTAAATTTGACCCAGTAGGTGGAAGCGCAAAAATTTGAGGTGGGCAGGGTGGATGGGGATATGTAAGTAGGCATCCTTCATGTCTAAGGCACAAAGCCAATCACCCTGTTTCAGGATCGGCATGATGGCAGGCACGGTGATCATGCGAAAATGTTTGCATTGAATGTAAAGATTCGGTTGTCGGAGATCCAGTATTGATCTGAGGTCTCCCATTCGTTTGGGCACCAGAAAGAAGTGGGAGTAAAATCCCATTTGATGTTCCAGAAGGGGCACTGGTACAACAGCCTTTTTGGTCAAAAGGGCCCTCAATTCCTCCTGTAAAATGGGTATATAATCTGGAGGATAATGAATCTTCCATGGAGGGCAAGGGCGTGGGGTGGAGAAGAACTCCAGAGTATGACCCTTCTGTATAATCTGAAGTAACCATTTGTCTGAAGTGATTATTTGCCAGGCCTCCAGATGGAGGGCAAAATGACCCCCCCACAGCCTCTAAAGCCTGGTCGAGGGGGTAAGGGGGGAAAGCCCTAGTGGGTCACTGGGAGGCGGGCTGCGCAGCTCCACCTGAAGGGTGGGAGCGAGCACCACGGGCGGCAGAGGCGTTGCCGCTGGTGGACTGAGCATGACCTCTGAAGCCACCTTTATTATTACCTCTGTATCTTCCACCTCTTTTGGTATAAGAGGAGTGCTGAGCACAGTAGTTTGTAGGAGGAGTATGATACATGCCATGGACCATACGGAGGGCTCTGCCTGATGCCTGTAAGTCATTCAGTAAAGTTTGAGTATCTGGCCCAAATAGCTTGGTCCTGTTAAAGGGAGCATTAGCTACTTTATGTTTTATATCAGGTGCAAAGCCTGAAACCGAAGCCAGACATGGCAACACAAAGCTATAACAGTGGCTGATAGTCGGGCTGACGTATCTACGGCATCATATCCCAACCTGAGAAGGTGACGGGAGACAGAATTACTAGTTGTCACTGTAGCCAATAATTTATCCCTGTCCTGTGAGGAAGGGAGTTTATTAATTAGCTCAACGGCAGAGGACCCAAGGGTACACTGATATTTAATTATATGACCCATACAGTTCCAAGATTCCGATATTCATAGCACCTGAGGAAAATATATTTTTCCCAGATAGTCAATTCTTCGGATTCCTTATGAGGGGTAAGGAGTTCATGTGCTTGGGTTTTAGTACGGTCATGAGCGGCAGTAATGACCACAGAATCTGCTTCTGGAATACTAGACAGAAAGGGGTGGTCCAGAGGAGCCTGATATAGACGATCTGCCTTGCAGGGAACAGCTGTAATAGCTGAATGCTGATGCCAACAGCCAGCATGACATTCTGGTAGGTTGGTATTAGTGGGGAACCACTAAAACGGGCTCCTTAGGTAATTCAAAGGATTCTGCCATATCCTACGTTGTTTGTCATGTTCAGTAGTGGAGAATCCATGACCTTTTGGATTTGAGCTATCATTTCATTAAAGGTTGGATCATCTGGGGAGAGGCCACTGAAGGTATAGGCAGATCCTCATCCAGAGAAGAGATTTCTGAATAAGGGATTCAGAATTGGGAAAATCCAAATCTTGAAACTCTTCATCCTCAAGATCACCGTGAAGTCAGGTGGTAATTCTTGTTCATCTGACAAACAGTCCTCTATGAAAGGAGGAGACCAGGGTGGGCATGGTATCCCTGTCACTATGGAATCTTTAAGGCAGAGGAGGAGATGAGGGAGGATCACCCAGCTCTTTGGAGGTCTGAGAATGCCATGGCATGTAAAACTTGGGACTACGTTGGTGATGTCCCTTTCTTGGGATGGGGGTGAGAAGGGGGCATGTTAGGAAACAAGAGGGGCGACAGAGGGATGGGAACGCTGGTATGAGCAGGTCGCGCCTGCGGTAAAGACCAGGATCCCGATCTCCGTCCACCTGACCCCTATAGAAGCCACCTGTGAAGGTGGAGAGGCAGTTAATAAGGCATAAGCCACAGGTTTCCCCTGAGAGCGTGGGATCTGCGTCAACGGGCCGCAGGAAAATTAGATATTTGCACTTAAATTGTCAGATGCCGTCGACAGGAGAGGAGCCCCCGTTGATGGAGCAGCAGTATATTTAGCTGCATGTAAAGCGCTGGAAAGCGTCGTCGACAAGAGGGTATAAGCCTCTGTCAACAAAGCAGTTACAATTTGAACTGCATTTAAAGCACTGGAAAGCACTGTTGACGACAGGGTATGAACCCCCCATTGACGGAGTGTTTAAAGGATGCGCCATTGACGGAGGGACACCTGAAACGGTGGTCGTCGATGGGCGACGAGGCAGGGAGTGTGAGGAGGGCTTCTCCTCCTTTTTCTGCCTGGAACGAGAACCAGCACCCTTAGTACTAGCCCCCCGGGTTTTCTAAGAGAGACATTTTCTGCTCCATCAAAAGATGTTGAATTTCAAGCAACCGTCGTCGATGAGTTGCCTAATTAAATTTCTGACAAACTGCAGGAATTGGTGTCTTGTGTGGGTCCCAGACACCTTACACAAAGTGTGTGGCTGTCAAGTGGTGCATCTTCCTACCACAATGGCAGGAACAAAATAATGCTAGTTTCTTTGAAGACTCTGTAGACATTAGTCTTAGTTCCAAATTCTTGTCAATGACTGCTACACAGAAGTTGCACTAGCTGCTGTGCGAGCTGAAGACGGCAGGAAAATGAATGGAGGATACCAGGGACCACCCACACTTATATAAAAAACAGGAAGCTGATGTCATGTGTGGGCGGTCCCTGGTGAAAAACTGCTAGAAGAGCTGCCGTGTGCCACAGCGACCTCTGCTGGATACCCAAAAGTATTACCTATTGCAAGAGACCATTCTGTGGAAGATCTACGGTTATTTATTTATTTAAGAGTTTTACCAGGAAGGCATACTGAGCGGATTACCACTGATTCCAGATGCCCTGGGGAAGGGGGATAGGCAGGATACAGTAATAGAAGCATTTACACATACACATGTTCAGTTACAGTATAAATTAGCGTAGTCAGAATCCTATATACAAATAGCATTATACAGCCAGGTAGAAGGTAGTTACAGCTGAGTCACACGTTTTTCCAGGGACTAGATATGTTCTATCCACACTTCTTGGCAGACTCGTAGCAGTTCCTCGAGGAGGAGGCAAGGCGCACACCCCTACTTGGGAAATAAAGACTGCAGAACTGAGATCCCAAAACCAGCATCCTGGTGTGACTCAAGGTTGATGTGGCAGTGGGAAATGAAGGTGTGTGCTGACTTCCAGGTAGCAGCCCGACAGATTTCCTGGATAGGAACGTCCCTGAAAGCAGCCACCAAGGCAGCGATATAATGGGCGGAATAAGCTTTTAGCCCTACAGGAGGTTCCCTACCCACCAACCTATAGCAGAGGTCGATGCAGGATACAATCCACCAGCCAATCATCCGCTTAGCTGCCAATCTGCCAGGTGTGGCTTCAGTGTAGGTGACAAATAGCTGGCTAACTCTCAACACCAGCGGCAGTTTCTATAATAAGCTCTAGCACTTGCTGCAGGTCCACAGTATGGAGCCTGTGCTCAGCCTCCAAGGTATGGCTGGTGAAATACACTGGGCGATTAATCACCTGGTTAAGGTGAAAATCCAATACAACCTTCAGGAGGAACTTCGGATTAGGGCGAAGGACAACCATGTCCCAGTAGAAGACCAGATAAGGAGACTCCACCGAGCGCTGCTGGAGCTCACTGATCCTTCTGGCTGATATGATGGCCACCAAGAAGGCAGTCTTCCACAACAAGTGCGACATGTCACACATGTGCATTGGTTCGAATGGCTTGCCCATGAGCTTTGCCAAAACCAGGAACAAATCCCAAGGTGGTGGTGGTTCACGCACGGAGGGAAATGTGGTCAAGGTCTTACTTTAAGTACCTCAGTGGAATCAACAAAGTCCAAGAGGGTAGCATCTTTCAGAAAAGAGATGTGCAAGAACAAGGGGACACAATTTGAAGATACGGGGGCTCAGGGCAATGTGAGGAAGTATTTTTTCACAGAGTGGGTGGTGGATGCATGGAACAGCCTTCCTGAGGAAGCTGTGGGGTCTAAAACTGTGGGAGAATTCAAGAATGCATGGGACAGACATAAGGCAATTCTTGTTGAAGGGGGTAGGAAGAAATAGGCTGTTGGTTAACTAGGATCTGTAGCTTATCCTGTAGGTAGGGAAATGGGCAGACTAGGTAGGCCAAGCGGTCCTTATCTGCCATCAAAGTCTATGTTTCTATGTTAAGGATGCTAGCCACTGGACAAGGAAAAGGGTCCGGCCCCTTGCCCTGGCACCAAATGGAGAACCTCTTCCATTTGAAGGCATAGCATTTCCTGGTTGACTCCTTCTGAAAAGCCTCTACCATGTTGAGTCCATCTTCAGAGAGACCCAAAGCCTGGAACTGTAACTGCTCAGGAACTAGGCTGTCAGGTGCAGGGACTGAAGGTCCAGGTGAAGTACCATTCCCTAATGGATCGAGAGGAGGTCTGGGCGTACAGGAGGACACCTCGGGAGCCTGCTGTTGTGGCTGAGGAGATCGGGATACCAGAACTGGCAGGGCCAGTCCAGAGCCACTAGGATCACTTGTGCCTTGTCCCTCCGTGCTTTCATCAACACCTTGTGGATCAAGGGAAATGGAGGGAAGGCACAGAGGAGGACCCGAGGTCCAAGACCTCAAGAAGGCATCCTCCTGCAGCGCTCCCTGCTGAGGCGGGAGGGCACAATATAGTCTCAGCTTTACGTTCTCCCTGGAGGCAAGCGGGTCCACGAAGGGTGCCCCATTGTGAGAACATACTGTGCACTACCTCAGGATGGAGGGACCACTCATGAGACGCCTCGCCCAACTGGGCGAGAGCGTCCACCAGCTGGCTGAAGACACCGCCACACTAATGGCCAGGGGATCGGCCCTCCATGCGGTGCACGAGGGTCCAGATGTGGAGAGCTTCCCTGCACAGCGGAAGGGATGCATGCCACCCTGCCTGTTGAGGTAGTACATGGTTGTGGTGTTGTTGGTCTGGACCTGAACCACCTGACCCCTGAGATGAGGAGTAAAAGCGGTCAGCACCAGCAGGTTGATGTGGCATTGGGACTCCTCGGTGGTCCAGAGCCTGCGAACTCTGTGTTTCCCCAGATGGGCCCCCCAGCCCATGAGAGAGGCACCAGTCGTCAGGATGACTGTTGGCTCTGGGCAGACAAATGGGATACCTTCCTACACATGTTCCGGGACTAACCACCAATGGTATGCATCCCACATCCGCCGGGTCACAGTGACCAGCTGGTCGAAGTGACCCCTATGCGGAGACCACTGGCTGGCCAGCTCCCACTGCAAGGAACGCATTCTCCAGTGAACCCAACAGACCACGTGGTACAGGCCGCCATGTATCCCAATAGATGCAGAAAGTCTGTGCAGTGCGCAAATGAAAATTACGTAACTACCGTAATTCTTGATCTTCTTGGACAAGTCTTCACCATTCATTCATACTGTTGGGTACTAAAAAGGAGGCGCTAGGACCCAGTGGGAGCCAAAAATCTTCAGGAGTGACGGTGCTGAGGTGGGACCGCGCAGGCACGGCACCACAGCACTATCTCGCGCCTGTGTGGGCTATCTTGACATCAACCCTCCAATGCCTCAGTACCTTTCTGACCGAGGAGGTGCAGCGTAAACTAACCTAGGAAACACCAAATCTAATCCGAACAAAATACAGCCCAGTTAACCCATGTAAGAAAGGTCAATTCAACAATGTCTTCACAGCCCAGACCGACGAGGGAGTGAAGACCAGAAACAGGATGGGTGAGCTCGGGGGATGGTGGGTGGGCGTATGAATGAATGGTGCAGACTTGACCAAGAAGATCAAGAATTATGGTAGGTACATAATTTTCATATCTTCCTGGACTTAAAGTCTTTATCATTCATTTATACTGCTGGGTGAGTACCAAGCTAAAAACCAAGCCCCCGAGCAGGATGGCAGGAGACAGGAGCTCACTCAGGACAGAAGTCCATTGAGGACTGTCCTGCTGAAGGAAGTGTGCTGTCTGGCACGGACATCTACTGCATAGTGCCTAATGAAGGTATGTACCGGGCTCCACGTAGCTGCTTTGCAAATCTCTGCAATGGGCATGTTAAGGGTCTCCGCCAGGGATGTCGCCACTGCTCTGGCAGAATGGGCGTAGACCTGGCCTTCCAACTTGACTTGCCCATCAAGTAGCAATGGCGAAGGCATATCACTATCCAAGCACAAATGCATCTAATGGCAAATGGCTGGCCTAGCTGGCCAATGCTGAACGATACAAAGAGTTGCTTGGTTTACTGAATCTCCCTGTTCTGTCAATGTAGATTCAGAAGCCCTCTCTTGATATCCAGAGAATGAAGGTGCTGCTATCCTTCATTCTGGAAGTTAGCAAAATAAGTGGGAGAACCAAGGGCTGATTGAGGTGAAAATCCAGAAACAACCTTGGCAGGAACTTAGGTGAGTATGAAGTACCACCTTGTTCTTATGAAAGACAGTATACAGAGAGTCTGTAACCAGGCATGTATTTCAGAGACCTGCAACTAAAGTAATGGCCACTAGGAAGGCGGTCTTCCAGGTCAGAGACTTCAAGTCACAGCTGACTAGAGGCTCAAAAGATTTCTGAGTGAGCACATCTAACACGAGGTTGATATCCCACACGGCCACCAGTTTCCTGACTGGGGGTCTAGTGCAGGATGCCTTGAGGAACTTCTTGACTAGCGGTAACTGAGCCAATGTCATGTTCTGTACTGGCTCATGATAGGCAGAAATCGCAAGAGAGGTGTAATTTCTTACTGTCGAGTATTGCAGTCCTGCATTTGACAGGTCTAAGAGGTACTCCAAAACTTTATTTGGTGGGCAACAGAATGGGTCCAGAAGGGACTTGTGACACCAAATCGAGAAGTGCTTCCATTTAGCTGTGTAAGTCTTCCTAGTAGAGACTTTCAGCGCTGCCAAGGAGATTTCTGAGATTCTCTGAGAAACCTTAAACCAACCCACTTCCATCTCCTCAGGAGCCAGGCATGGAGATGAAGGGAGCGCAGGCTGGGATGGACCAGAGGCCCCTTTGTCAGGAGGTCTGTTCGCAGAGGAAGTTGCCCCGTGAGGACTTCTGACAACTTGCTGATCAGTGGGAACCATACTTAAAGAGGCCATTATGAGGCTATTAGAATCATCCTGCTCCTCTTTACCTCCAATTTGAGCAGCATCCTCTGAACTAACGGAAGAGGAGGAAATGCGTAAAGAAAGCGTCTTGTTCAACGCAGTCTGATTGCACCCTGA
The DNA here is from genome assembly GCA_016271365.2 of Neoceratodus forsteri. Lineage (NCBI taxonomy): Eukaryota > Metazoa > Chordata > Ceratodontiformes > Ceratodontidae > Neoceratodus > Neoceratodus forsteri. The sequence continues at coordinate 53,777,175 of CM028133.1, read as the reverse complement.
CAGAAAAACATCAGGTTCTGGATTTCTGAAGCAGAATAGAGGCAGTTTTGCACTGAGTGGGGACACAAAAAGGTTCAGGTCTGGACTGCCCCACTTCGAACTGTGATTGAACTACATCTGGTGTGAGCGACCATTTGTGGGGATCCACCTCCTGCCCTGCTGAGGCGATCCGCCAGGTTGTTCTGGGTTCCTTGCAGGCAGACTACCTGAATCAGAGCATCATATTCCAGACACTGCTCCCACCCATCCTCATGGCTTCCCTGCAGAGAGAGTAAGAGTGTCCCACCCTGCTTGTTGATGTAGTACATTCACCGCTTTGTTGTCCAACTGAAGAATGATTACTTTGTGACAGGACATCCTTCAGGGCTTGAACAGCATACAGGACAGCCCGTCATCTCTAGAACATTTATGTGTAGATGAGACTCCTCCTGACTCAACCCCCAACAAGTGTGGAGATCTTGCGGTGAACTCCCCAACTGATCAAAGCTGCATCCACGGTGATATGGTGATCGGAGATTTCAGTGGGGCAAGGGTAGACCTTGAAGAAGCTTGTCTTTCTGAATCCACCATGCAGTGATCTTGTCAGAGGCTCTGTCACTTTTATTGCGTAAGACTGGATGTGTGGTCGGTGATCATTGTGTGCCGAGCATCCACTGGGTGGACCTCATGGCAGTTGGGCTAGAGGTACCGTGAACACAGATGAGGCCATGAGGCCCAACATTCCCATGGTGAGAGCCTGTAAAGAGGATTTCTCCCTAATGTAGTGAGCCATCTGGAGAATGTTGTTCCTCTTGTTCTCCGGAAGGAAAGCCTTGCCCTGTATATATCCAGGAGGGCTCCTATGAAGAGGAGCTGCTGGGAGGGTTGAAGCTGGAGTTTTCTAGATTCAGAAGAACTCCCATGGAGGTGAGGAACTGTGTAGCTGTGAGACTGCTTCTTGTATCTCCTGACTGGATGAGCTTGCTAGTAGCAATGCGTCAGGTAAGGGAGAAAATCGGGCGCCGAGCTTTTGAAGGTGCACTGCGAGAACAGCTAAACACTAGTAAAGACTCAAGGCCGAGGAGAGCCCAAAGGGGAGGACTCTGAACTGGTAGTGTTGATCCAAGGCCACAAACCAAAGATACTTGTGGTGACTTGGATGTACCGGGATGTACTGGTAGGCATCCTGCATGTCCAGGGATGCCAGTCAGTCGTACTGATGGAGGAGTGGAAGCAAGATTCCTAGGGAAATCATCTTGAACTTCATCCTGAATAGATACTAGTTTAACTTTCTGAGGTTGACAAGAAAAAATTACCACAGCTATCTTGTTTCTTCCCAGTGATACTCAGGTATTCATAATTTTATGTAGTGTCCCTTTAAGACACAACTGCCTGGAGAGATGTAACATATGTAAATGATGGAATCTTTGCATAAGTCACTTTTTCAAATGTTGCCTTCTACTAACTGCCTAAGTTCGAAACTCCTCAGACTTCCTGGAAGCCTGGAAAGACAGGCCCACGAGGACTAAGTGTAATAGTAATAACAATATTAATGATAATAATTATTTTAAGAACACCTAAAAAGACCTCCAACTGGAGGGCATAACATATGAAAGAATACCCCTGAATGTCAGAATCACCTGAAAAGGGGGAACAACAATACTTAACACAATCACAACATATGTGCCAGGGTGTGGCACAGATACCCCTGAGAACAGTGTTTTTAGGAGTGTAGAGTTTACTGGTTCTAGAAAGGAATGCAGGGTGGGAAGTTATGAATACCTGAGTGTCACTGTGAAGAAACAAGATTACTATGGTAAGGCCCAAAAAACGGCAAGACGAGAGAAAAGCGGATATTTCCCCTCCTGGAAAAGGAGCTGAAAAAGCTTAGGGGGATGGAGGGCGGGAAGGTATTACCTACTGCCAGAGTCTCTCTCAAAGATCTACTGTTATGGTAAGTTCTTACGTAACTGTACTATCTTACTTCGAGAGGGCGCTGGCAGTAGATAATTACAATTAGGACTGAGTCCCAAGCAGTCTGGAACAAGGAGAAGCAAAGCGGAGGAGGAAAGCTACTCCAGAGTGGGCCTCTCTGGTTGTGAGGCCTCAGGAAGGAGGCCTTGCAAAACAGCCAGCCCGAAGCCTGCTCTACGGCGAGAGGCAATGTCCAAACTGTAATGTTTCGTAAAGGTATGGACAGAAGTCCAAGTGGCGTCTGTACAAATGTCAGCTGCTGACACATGCTTGAAACAAGCCACAGAGGCAGCGACCCCTCTGATGGAGTGGCCTTTAACTTGACCCGGCAGGGTCCTGTTGTACTTGTCATAACAGAAAGTGATACAATGAGCCAACCATTTCGATAGGCATTGCTTAGAAACAGCATTGCTTTCTCTTTTATGAGCAAAAGAGATGAACAGTTGATCAGTCTTTCTGAGATCCTTCGTCCTGTTGGTGTACTATCTCAGAATTCGGTGAACACCCAAAGTATGCAGGAGGTACTCTTCAGGATTGGTGCTGTGCAAAAGGCAGGCAACTCTATGGATTGATTCGTGATCGATTCAGCTACCACCTTAAGGGAGGAACTTAGCGTTGAGTGCATGAGCCACATGTTCCTTTGTGAAAAATCAAATATGGTTTTACACATCAGGGCCTAAAGCTCGGAAATTGAGCGAGCAGAAGTAATGGCCACTAGGAAGAGAGTCTTCCAAGAAAGGAACTTTAGGTGCACTGAGGCTGCCGACTTGAAAGGAGGCAGAGTAAGTTTCTCTAAAACGAAATTCAGATCCCAAGGAGGGCAGAAACCCGGATAGGGGGTCGTAAGTGAAGGACCCCTCTCAAAAAGGTCTTAGAGACCTCCAGCTGAGCAAACGTTCTGTCTGCAAAGGGAACATGACAGCCAGAAATGGCTGCCATGTCAACCTTTTAGGATGAATGGCTGAGACCCAGATCGAAGAGGTGTCGCAGGTAATCCAGAAGTCGGCTGACAGAGCACGAGAAGGGCTCTACATCATTGGAGGCAGCCCAAATAGAGAACCGCTTCCATTTCATTGCATAAGTAGATCTGGTTGAGGGTTTCCTGGCCTCCACCAGAATCTCAGTAACTCTAGCGGAACCCCGAATCAGGCTTGAGCTACGTCTGCAGGAGCCACGTGTGCAACTGAAGGGACTTGAGGCCTGGATGGACCAGGGTCCCCTGATCCTGGGTCAGCAAAAACAGCGACAGAGGAAGAGGAGATGCCTCCGAGTACTGTTGCAGAAGAGAACCAAACTTGCCTGGGCCAGAAAGGAGCCATCAGAATAATTCGAAGCTCTTCCGAGACCAGTTTCTGCAAGACCCTCGTAATCAGTGGAATTGGGGAAAGGCATAGACGAATCTACCTCTTCCAGTCTAGAGACAGAGCGTCTCTCCAAAATTGCCGCCTCTGGAGTGAGGGGAGCAGAAGGCAGGGAAGTTTTGTATTTTGAGGGAAGCAAACAGGTCTACCTGTGGAGTTCCCCATCGCAGGAAGATGTCGTCTATGACTCCCTGATCCAGTTCCCATTCGTGAGCTAGAGCAGATGACCGGCTGAGCCTGTCTACCAGCGTGTTCTCGACCCCCAGGACGTGAGATGCCGTGAGGTGAAGGTTGTGCTGCACTGCCCAATCCCAGACTCACATCGCCTCTCTGCAAAGGGGGTAGGAACAAGTTCCTCCCTGTTTGTTGATGTACCACACCACACACACATTGTCCGTCTGTACAACTAGGTGACCAGGAGACAGATACAGATGCAGAGCCTGAAGAGCATACAGTACTGCCCTTAGTTCCAGCACATTGATGTGAAGAGATTTCTCAAGCTGGACCAGGAGCCCTGGGTCCTATGAGGACCGAGATGGGCTCCCCAACCCTCGCCGGGCGTCCGTAGTCAACATCTGGGGGGGACCAAACTCCCCGGCAGAGGTTCTTCTGAACCATCCACGCTGCAAGTCCCGAGCCATGGGAGGGCAGACAGGACAAGCTGATCTAGGTCATCCACCAGCTGATCCCAGTGAGACCGAAGTGTCCACTGAGAGATTCTCATGTGGAGCAGAGCGTGAGGGACTGTCGGAATCGCAGCTGCCATTAGCCCGAGGAGGCGAAGGACTGACCTGGCACTGACCAGCCTGTGGCTGGACAACAGGCTGACCTGGGCCTGAAGAGTGGCCGCCCTGTCTGGTGGCAGGAAGGCCATGTCAGAGGTCGTGTCCAGGATTGCCCTGATAAACTGGAGCCTCTGGGACGGGATCAGATGGGACTTGGCCTGGTTGATGGTAATACCCAGGCAGGCAAAGACCTGCTGGGTAAAGGAAAGGAAGCACAGGAGTTCTCCCTGGACGGGGCAGCCAGAAGCCAATCGTCCAGGTACGGGAAAACATGCACCCCCTGGGTACGCAGGTAGGCCGCTACCACGGAAAAGCATTTGGTGAACATCTGGGGCGCCGAGGAAAGACCAAATGGGAGGGCCTTGAACTGGTAGTGGTCCCCCTGGAACTCAAAATGCAGGTATTTGCGGTGGGAAGGGCGGATAGGGATATGCAGGTAGGCATCCTGCATATCCAAAGTGCACAGCCACTGTCCCGGCCGGAGAAGGGTCAGGAGGCTCTGCAGCGAGAGCATCCTGAACCTCTTGTACTCCACGAGCAAGTTCAGGGAGCTGAGGTCGAAAATTGGCCTCACATCCCCTGTTTTCTTCGGGACCAGGAAGAAATGTGAATAGTACCCCATTCCCTGAAGAGGAATCGGAATGGGTTCTATCGCCTCATAGGTTTCATAGGTTGGTCAGAGCTGAGAAGACCGTAGTCCATTTTGCTCGCTGATAATTTAGTAATAACCCTTTATTGACTTCTGTCTTGGAAATGTATCCAAACGAGTTCTAAATATATTCATATTATCACTAGTCACCACAGAAAGTGGTAACCCATTCCAAATTTTGGATACTCTGACGGAGAACCAGGTACTTCTCTGATTTGTTAAGCATCGTTCTACCAATAATTGCAGTGGGTGGGCCCTAGTATCATAAACAACTTCTCTAAAACCAGTCCTAAAGACTCCCATAAGGTATCAGCATGTAATGCTCTAAACACCAGACACATAGCCTCTCAGTCTGCGATACTCAAGACTATATAATCTAAGTTTTACTAGTCTATTTTCATAGTCAAACCCTGAACTTCGTTGATTCTTTTGGTTGCCTTTTCTGTATGCGTTCAAGGGCATTTATGGATCCCCTGTCGCCAGGGGACCAAAACTGGGCACAGTACTCAACATGAGGTCTAACCAATGAGGTATACAGTGGCAATAGGACCTTACTATTAGTACTTTTAATATGTTTATTAATACAATGGAGAATACCCCCAGCTTTGTTAATTACATGTTGGCAATGTAAGCCAAATTTTAAATCATTTTTAACCCTGATTCCCAGGTCATGCTCATTCTCAACGACCTTAAGACATTTGTTGCCCATATGATAATCAGCTAAAGGGTTATTTTTCCCAAAATGCATTACAACGCATTTCTCAATATTGAACTTGAGTTTTTTTGTTAATGCCCAATTTTCAAATTCACTTAGTACGGATTGTAAAGTAATTACATCCTCGGGTTTATTAATTGTATAGCCTATGCGAGTATCATCAGCAAACTTAGTCAACCAGATGTTAGAGGGGATGTCAGGAGGAGATATAGATATTAAATAAACAGGGTCCTAATACAGAACCCTGTGGAACCCGCTAGTCACAGGTTTATGTTCTGAATAGTAACCCTTTATACAAACACGTTGTGTCCTTTCAAACAGCCAGGACTCAATCCATCTGGTAATGTTCGATCAAGTCCCATATTTATCATAGTGTCAATAAGTTCTCCATGTGGACCTTATCAAAAGCCTTTGAAAAGTCCAGCAAGACTACATCCACGGCTACACCCCCATCCAAGGCCAAACTTACTCCACCATAAAAGTCAAGCAGGTTGGTCATACAGGAGGCGGATTTATACATCCATGCTGTGAAGGGTCTGGTTGTAAAAGTGGTCTCTATAAAGTTTTTATTGTACCTCCATGATTTTACTCAGGACAGATGTTAGACTAATAGGTCTATAATTTTCAACATTTTGTTTTGATCCTTTATTTTTACACATGGGAATGACTGTAGCCTGTCTCCATTCATCCAAAACCACTCTCTCTACGAGAGATTTAGTAAAAAGGGCAGCCAATGGACCAGATAGGGGGAGTGCCAGTTCTTTCAAGATACAGGGGTGTACACCATCAGGTCCAGCCGATTTATTAGGGTCAAGTCCCATAAGTAACTTCTCTATGTCCTCACCCTCAATCTTAAATTGAGTATTTATAGGATAAAAATTGTGATTCATAGTAGGGGAGGTTTTACTATTGAAGACTGACGTAAAATAGTTATTACAAACAGCAGCCATATTTGTTTTATCAGTTTCAAGATCTCCATTTTGGTTTTCTAATGGGCCTATAACAGGTCACCACCTTTTGCTGTTTATATAGATATAAAAGGCTTTATAGTCATTTACTTTACGCCACAAACCTATACTCATAATCACTTTGTTTTTCTAATTTTTTTTTTTTTTTTTTTTAGATATTTTAAGTACTGCTTATAGTCAAGCCAGTTTTTTTGAGAATTACTTGTTTTAGCTTTTATAAATGCTCTATTTTTATTTTTAATATGTTTCCTAACTGTTCTGCTCATCCATGGAGTTTTAGGTTTTAGGCCTCCTTCAGCAAAAGTGCTGAAATCTCTTCCTGGACCAGAAGATGATGTTCCCGAGAGTACGACGACCTTTGGGGAGGGTGTCGAGGGGGTTTCTGAAGAAACTCTATTGAGTGTCCTGTGATCAGCTGGAGCACCCAGGAATCTGAAGTTATCCTCTCCCAACCCGGGAGGTGGAGGGAAAACCTCCCTCATACCGGTTCCTCTGGAAGGCCCAGAGGCTGTGGGAGAGGAAAGGAGTCAGGTGGTGTGGGGCAGTGTCACGGCTGAAGCACCTGCTGCTTTTCTGGGCGGAGGGGGCTAGGCAGCCGGAGGGGCCCGGCGTTTATTGGCCCACTATCCCTGGGGTTTCACCTTTTGCCGATTCCGCCTGCAAAAGGGATGGCGTTGCGTTTGATGGGGGTGGTACATGGAATCCACAGACTTAAGTGTAGCCCCCTTCTCCTGCAGTGCAGTGATGATGTCCTTGACATCACCAAACCCCGGAAGGGCGCGTCCTGGATACTGGACTGCACTTCCGGGACCAATCCTGACACCCAGAGCCAGGCATGACGCCGTAAGCCTATGGCAAAAGCGGAGCTCCTGCCAGCAGTGTCCACTGCATCATATGTGGCATGAAGCATGTGCCAACTGGCCGAACGCGCAGAGCGGACAAGGTCAGCAACTTCCTGTTTGACTTGAGAGTCCGGAAGGGAGTCCAATTTGGATTCCACCTCACTAAGACTCGCCTTCTAGTAATCCCTCATGTGACCGACATAATTTAGGGCCCTAATTCCCAGAGTGGAAGAAGCAAAGATCTTCTTCCCATACTGGTCCAGAAGACGGGATTCTTTGTCAGGTGGAGACGAGCTCAGATGCTTCAGGTTAGCTGTCCGGCCATGCGCGGCGCTAATCACGACCGAATCAGCTGGAGGGTGAGAATCTAGAAAGTCAACAGCCTCGGGAGCCTGATATAGCCTGTTCGACTTCTGATGAAGCGGGGCTAAAGCAGACGGTTGCTTCCAAATAGTGGAAACAAGATCGGCATGAGGCTCAATCCAGGCTGGCACCAAGGTAGGAACCGTCTCGGGCAGGTCCAGATGCTCAGCAAGTTTCTTACGCTGTGGATACGGCTCCAAGGAATGCCACTTGTGAACCTCCTGGATTTTGCGCAGCAACTCCGTAAAGGAAGGATCCTCGGGAGGAGACTTCGGAGGAGTCTTAGGCCTGGGCTTAGATGGAGAGCGTGGCTCATCGTCCGGCTCGGAGCAACCATTGGAGTCGTCCGAGGAGGAAGAAGATGAAGAGGAAGACTCCCTCTCCCGATGTGGGGGAGGAACGGACCCCTCAGAAGGTCCTTGGGTAAGCATATCCCGCCCCACCCTGGAACCAGAGGGCTCGCCCCTGATGTCCGGAGGTGGGAAGGGAGTCTGTCGTCGCAGGCGTGCGGAACCAGAATCGGCACCATCGTCGCGAGGGCGACTCTCCCTCTCTGGTGAGCTGAGCTTGGCCTCAGCCCACCAGGAGGCAGAAGTCCTTCAAGTCCACTGGCGGCAGGGGCGGTGGAGGAGGAGGAGGAGGGGATATGGGTATTGATAGTACCCTAAGGTGCATATCACAACCCGGCCGAAGAGCCAGCGTCGGGTGTTGAGAGTACCCGGGTACTGCGGAGTGGATAGGCCAGTGTCGCGTGCTGGGGCGTCGGATACCTGCGGGCGGGTAAGACGGCATCGGATCGATGGCGTCAGATACCTAGGAACCGGGGGTCTGCTGGAGATAGGCCGGCCGAAGGGCCCATGGGTGGGCCTGGAGCAGAAGGCCCGGTGTGCGGAAGGCCCGGTGTTGGAGCGGCTTCCGGGAGCGGGATGTCGCTCCAGCGTTGGCAAGACCGGTGTCTGAGCTGGCGTCCGAGGAACCGATGTCTGGTCAGTCGGCCCAGCGGGCAGACGGCCTGACAGGGGTGCAGCAGGAACCTCGGCATTGCCCAGGGATGGAGGGGAAAAATCCCCGGTGTCAGGCTGAGGAGACCAAGGGTCCCCGGAGGGCAGTGAAGGCTGTGGGGAGCCGGGAACGGCGGACGTGAGCAGGTCCGGTGTCAGCTCAGCCACCATGCAGGTGTCGGGCAGGCCGACGTCCGACTTATCAGCGGAGTCCGGGCGGACACTGGAGGAGCCGACGTCCGACTTATCGGACCCATTGCCCGAGGCAGGTCATGAAGGAGGAGCAGCCTGGTCGGGCGGAAGAGGGGCCGTGCGCCACGCCGAAGGGTCAGGTGACTTATCAACCGTCTCCGTGCTGGCATCAGAAGAGCTGACGTCCGGCTTACCAGAGCCACTCGAACCAGTAGGCCGCACTGTGGCGACTTTACTGGGAGCGGAGGCCTCCAATAGCCCGGAGGCGCCCGAAGGGCCAGAGTGCAAGCCAGACAGGCGGGCCGATGCCGCATTGGAAGCTTCCAAGGCGGCCGTCGCGGAGCGGTCCCCCGGAGGGGATGTTACCTGTAGCATGGCGACTCCCGAAGAAGACGCGGTGGATGAGGAGCCCTTATCCTTGTGCTTCTCCTTGTCTTTCTTCTTACGATGGCCTTCGGGGGAAGTGGACGCTTTTTCAACTCCTTCTCGATGGAGGGCATTTTCTTCTTTAGTATGTGGGCCTCCAGGGACTGCTGCCTCCGTTTGCAGGTGGCGGCTTTGAATTTAAGGCAGTGCTGGCACTTCTCCACCTGATGATCCAGGCCTAGACAGAAGAGGCACTGGGAATGTCCGTCCTTCCAGCGGAGTTGTGCCGCGCAGTCGCTTATTTTGTGCTCGAAGGTGTAGGGACGACATACACAGATAAATGCCTGACGATTTAGTCAAAGAATCGAAAAAAAGACACTAAAACTACTGACAACAGAGGACAAGCACTGAACTTTACCATGGCGTTGACACGAGCTAACAGCGGAAAGAACTGGAAGGCGGGCATGGGGACCGCCCTATACTGATGCCGCATGATGTCTGTCACCTGACGTGGGGGCTGTCCTCCATCAGGAGACTGCCAGCTAGAAATGTTTCTGCTGGGTCCTGACACCGCCGCATCAGTCTCTATATGTAATTACCTACTGCAGAGCCCTCTCAAGTAAGATCAGCTGTTTTCGTCCTATGGACTTTAGTGGCTGTCAGATAGTAGCTAAGAGCTCTTTTGACGTCCAGTCTGGAGTCTCTTTTCACCAGAACTAGAGTGTTCAGTGAAAAAGGTAGGGTAATGGTTTGGTTCAAATGGAAATCAGAAACCACTTTAGTAAGAAAAGTACAGTTACGTAAGAACTTACCATAACAGTAGATCTTGTAGAGAGGCCCTTGCAGTGGTAATTACATAGACTGACGCAGGCAGGACCTCTAATGGAAAAAATTTCTAGCTAGCAGTCCCTGGCGCAGGGACCGCCTCAACATCAGGTGACCGCGCAGACGACGTCAGGTATAAAGGGCCCGGCGCCCGCTTCTTCCAGTTCTTTCCTGCCACAGGCCCGGACGAGAGAGAAGCAGATATTTCCCTCAATGGAAAAGGAGCTGAAAAAGCCTAGGGGGATGGAGGGCGTGAAGGTATTACCTACTGCAAGAGCCTCTCTCGAAGATCTACTGCTATGGTAAGTTCTTATGTAACTGTACTATCTTACTTCAAGAGGGCTCTTGCAGTAGGTAATTACATATAGGACAGAATCCCAAGCAGTCTGGAACAAATGAAAGGCACCGGGAGGAGGAACTACTCCAAAAGTCGCAGAAATAATCTAGCGCAGGTCTTAAGAAAGGAGGCCTTGCAAGACAGCTAACCCAAGCCTGCTCCACGGCGAGAGGCAATGTCCAAACTGTAATGTTTAGTAAAGGTATGGACTGAAGTCAAGTGGCGGCAGCACAGATGTCTGCTGCAGACACGTTCTTAAACAAGCGCAGAGGCTGCAACCTGGCGGAGTAACCTCTGACTTGACCGGGAGGGTTTTTTGTACTTGTCATAACAGAAAGTGATGCAATGGGCCAACCATTTTGATAGGCATTGCTTAGAGACAGCATTGCCTTCTCTTGTGAGCAAAGGGCAGAACAACTGATCGGTCTTTTCTGAGATCCTTCGTCCCTATGGGTAGTATCTCAGAATCCTGTGAACATCCATGGTATGGAGCAGGTATTCCCTTGATTGAGTACTGCGAAGAAAGCTGGTAATTCAATAGACTGATTTAAGGTAGATTCCGCTTCATAGAAACATAGAAACATAGAATTGACGAGATAAGGACCGCTTGGCCCACCCAGTCTGCCCATTTAGGAGAAACTTAGGATTAGATAGCGAAGAGTTACTTTCGCTCTTCGGGAAAAATCAGATAAGGGATTCTTCACATCGGGCCTGAGCTCGAAATTCTGGCGAGCAGAAGTAATGGCCACCAAGAAGAGCATCTTCCACGATAAAACTTCAAGTTCATGAAGCCGCAGGCTCAAAGGGAGGAAGGGTAAGTTTCTGGAGGACAAAGTTTAAGTCCCAAGGGGAGCTGGAGTCCGGACAGGGGTCTGAGATGAAGGACCCTCTGAGGAAAGTTTTGGATACCTCCAGCTGGGCAAATGCCTTATCAGTGAAAGGGACATGGTAGGCTGAAATAGCGCCATATGGACTTTCAAAGAGAGGACTGAGACCAGGTCGAAAAGATGACGCATGTACTAGAAGAATGGTCACAGGACAGGAAAAGCTGCCCACGCTCCTGGACACAGCCCAGATGGAAAATCTTTTCCATTTCATGGCGTAGGTGGATCTAGTGGAGGGTTTTCTAGCCTCCACCAGAATCTCGGCCACCTTAGGAGAAACACCAAAATGAGACTGAGCTAGGTCTGCAGAAGCCATGCATGAAGTTGAAGGGACTTGAGTCCCGGATGGACCAGGGTCCCCTGATCCTGGGTCAGCAATCCTGGAGATGGAGGAGGAGGAAGAGGAAGAACCTCTGAGTATTGTTGTAGAAGAGAACCAGATTTGCCTGGGCCAGAAAGGGCGATCAGAATCATTCTCGCTCCTTCTAAAGAAGCTTCTGTAGCACACGAGGGACCAGAGGAATTGAGGGAAAAGCATACATGAATCTGTCCTTCCAGCTTAGAGATAGAGCGTCGCTCCAGAAAGCGCCTCGCTCTGGAGCGAGCGAGCAAAAGATTGGAAGCTTTGCGTTTTGGGAGGAAGCGAACAGGTCCATCTGAGGAATCCCCCAAATCTGGAAGATGCTTTTTAGAACTTTTTCGTCCAATTCCCACTCGTGTGGAAGAGCCGACAAGTGACTTAGTCTGTCTGCCAGGACACTGTCGACTCCCGGAACATGGATCGCCGTGAGGTGAAGGTTGTGAAGCGTTGCCCAATCCCAAATCCTCATCGCTTCCCTGCACAGTGGGTAGGACAGAGTCCCACCCTGTTTGCTGATGTACCACACCACGCACATGTCCATTTGGACAGCTAGGTGACCGGGAAGGATGTATTGGGGAAGGGCCTGGACAGCATACAGCACTGCTCGAAGCTCGAGCACGCTGATGTGGAGAACTATCTCCAACTTTGACCAAAGGCCCTGGGTTGGTGAGGACCCAGATGGGCCTCCCAACCGCCCTGAAGCATCCGTGGTCAGAGTCTGATCGGGGAGGATGAAAAAAAAGGGGCCCCGGAAAAGGTTCTTTCAACCACCCACCATTGCAAGTCTCTTACCATTGGCGAGGAGATCAGAACCAGATGATCTAGGTCATCTACTCGTTGATCCCACTGAGATCGAAGAGTCCACTGAGAGATCCTCATGTGGAGGTGTGCGCGTGGAACCGTCGGGATGGCCGCTGCCATAAGCCCCAGTAGACGAAGCACAGACCGCGGGACCCTCCTGTGTCCGATGGGAGGGAAATCTGTGACTGGAGGGAGGCCCCCTGACCGGAGGCAGAAAGGCCTTGCACAATGTTGTGTCGGGTGCCCGATGAACTGAAGCCTCTGTAGAAGGATCCAGGTGAAACCTGGAATGATTGATAGTAATACCAGGCTAGTGAAAACCTGCTGGGTGAGGGAGAGAAAATGCAGGAGTTCCTCCTGGGCCAGGGCCGCCAGGGCAGTCATCCAGGTAAGGGAAAAACCTGAGCTCTCAAGAGACGCAGGTGGGAGCTACCACCGCCAGGCATTTGGTAAAGACTCGGGGGCCGAGGAAAGACCAAATGGGACGCGACTGGTAGTGGACCCCTGGAGCATGAAACCTGGGTACTTTTCGGTGCGAAGGGGGATGTGCAGGTATGCATCCTGCATATCTAGTGCACAAAGCCATTGGCCCGGCCGAGCAGGGGCAAAAGGATTGAAGGAGAGCATCCTGAACCTCTTGTATTCCACATACAGATTCAGAGGCTGAGGTAGAGAATGGGTCTGAAATCTCCCGTCTTCTTTGGTACAAGAAGAAGTGGAATAGTAACCTGACCCACAGAGGTGAGGGGGACGGGCTCTATAGCCTGTTTCAAGGAGCACCGAAATTTCTTCCCTGACCAAAGAAAGATGGTCCCTTGAGTAAGAGAAGTTCAGAGGAGGGTGACATGGAGGTTTCTGAAGAAACTCTATGGAGTGCCCCTCTGCTATGATCTGAAGCACCCATGAATCCGATGTTATCCTCTCCCAACCAGGAAGGTGGAGGGAGAACCTCCTTCTTACCGGTTCCTCCGGGGCGTCCGGAGGTGGTGGGAGAGGGAAGGAGTCAGGTGGAGTGAGGCAGCGCCGCAGCTGGGGCACCCGTTGCTTTTTTGGGCAGCAGGGGCCTGGCAGCTGTGGGGGCCCGACATTTAGTGGCCCGCCTTCCCTGAGGTTTCGCTTGAGGCCGGCTGCGTCTGTGAAAGGGATGGTGCTGTGGGGGATGGGGACGGTACATTGAATCAACGGATTTAAGGGCCGTCCCCTTCTCCTGCAAGTCAGTGATGATGTCCTCGACATCACCAACAAAAAGCACAGAACCCCTGAAAGGTGCTTCTTATACATAGATACATAGACAGTGTCGGGCAGATAAGGGCCTATGGCCCACCCAGTCTGCCCATTTGAGCTTGTAAGTTCAGTTCGTTTTCCTAGAAGTCTGTTGCCCTACCCCTGACCTCTAGAATTCCTTTATGTCTATCCCATGAATTCTTAAATCCGTGATTGTTTCTGCCCCCACCACTTCCTCTGGCAGGGTGATCCACTTGTCCACCACCCGTTCTGTGAAGAAATTCTTTCTCATGTTTCCTCTGAATCATCCTCCCTCCAACTTCATCCATGCCTCTAGTCCTGGAACATCTTTTTCGCTTCAAAAATAGTGTTTTCCTGCACCCTGTTCCTCCCTTAAGATACTTGTATGTCTCTATCATATCCCTCTCCCTCCTCTCTCCAGGGAGTACACATAGATACATAGATACATAGACAGTGTCGGTAGATAAGGGCTCATGGCCACCTAGTCTGCCCATTTGAGCTTGTAAGTTCAGTTTGTTTTCCTAGAAGTCTAGGAACGTTCAGTTCCTTCAACCTGTCTTCATAGGACTTGTGATGCAATCCATGCACCATCTTTGTTGCCCTCCTCTGAACCTTCTCTACCCTGTCTATGTCCTTACGTAGGTATGGTCTCCAGAATTGTACACTGTACTCCAGGTGGGGCTTCACTAGTGTCTTGTATAGCGAATTATGACCTCCCTTTTCCTTCTTGGATCGCTGACTGCATCTCCGGGACCAGACCTGACACACGGAGCCATGCGTGATCCCGAACACTTACGGCGAAGCAGAGCTCCAGCCCTGCAGTGTCCACTGTGTCGAGGTCGCCCTCAGAATGTGACGACTGACCCAACGAGCAGAACGGACCAGGTCGCCCAACTCCTGCTTGACGGGAGCTGCAGGCAAAGAGTCAAACTTGGATTTCGTCTGGTAAGGACGGCCTTCTGGTAATCCCCATATGTGCAACATAGAGTTCAGGGCCCTAATCCCCAGTGTGGAAGAAGCGTAGATCTTCCTTCCATACTGATCCAGAAGGCGAGATTCCTTATCCGGGGGAGACAAGCTCAAGTGTTTCGGATGTGCTGACCGGCCGTGAGCGGCACTAATCACAGCAGAGTCGGCACAGGGGTGAGAGTCTAAAAGTCTACACCTGAGGCTGGTATAGCCTGTCTGAGCTCCTGGGAAGTGGGGCTAGCTGACGGTTGCTTCCAAATAGTGGAAACAAGGTGGGCGTGAGGCTCGATCCAGGGTGGCACTAAGGTAGGAGCCGTAAGGGGCAAGTCCAGATGTTCGGCGAGTTTTACCCGATGGGGATCTGGTTCTAAGGAATGCCACTGATGGACTTCCTGGATCTTTCTGAGCAACTCCGTGAAGGAAGGATCCTCCGGAGGAGACTTTGGAGGAGTCCTTGGCCGGGGCTTGGAAGGAGAGCGTGGCTCGTCGTCTTTCTCGGAACCTCCATCGGAAGCCTCCGAGGAGTCCGAGGGAGAAGGGGAGGAAGAGTCTGAAGCAGAGTAAGACTCCCTAACCCGTCTAGGGGGAGGAACGGGTTCCCTGGGAGGGATCCCAGAACATGTGTCCTGCCCCTCTCTGGATCCCGAGGGCAAAGCCTGGGAATCCGGAGGTGGAGAGGGAGTGTGCCGTCTGGGGCGTACGGGAGCCAGGGGTGGCACCATCGCCGTAAGACGGCTCTCGACTTCCTTGGTGAGCTGAGCCTTGGCCTCAGCCCACCAGGAGGCAAGAGTTTCCTGAAGATCCACCGGCGGCCTAGGGGGCGGTGGAGGAGGAGGGGGATAGTTGAACGGAGGAAATCCGTAGGGACAGTATCCGTAGCCCGGCTGCGGATATACCGGAGCCAGGTATTGCAGGCCGGGTACAGCGCGCTGGAAGGAGTCGGCGCCAGGTACCGCGGCGCGATACTGCGGACCTAGGAAAATCGGCGTCAGATAGGACGGGCAGGATACCCAGGCACTGGAGGAGCTGCCGAGCAGACGGCCCAGCCGGGTACTCCACAGGCGGATCAGCGGGATAGGCCCGTGGGGTGGAGGGCCCGATGGAAGAGAATATCCCCGCCCGTGTCGGAGGGGCCGTGTTGGAACGGCGTCGGTGGGGCGGTGTCGGGCCAGCGCTGGTGGAGCTAGCGCCAGGGCCGGCGTTGGAGCCGAGCGTCAGGGGCTGACGTCAGATCCGGCTCTTCAGGAAGAAGATCGGACGGTAGCCCAGTATCCCAAGTCTCGTCCGGGGACGGAGGGGAAAAGTCCCCAGGGTCGGGCAGGGGGACTGGGGCTCCACTGGCGGCAGTGAAGGCTGCGGGAGCCTGGTACGACAGGCGAAGCAGGGTCTGCCGTGAGGCACAGGGCCCAAGCGCGCGTCAGAGCCCGACATGTGGCTTAGAGGCCAAGTCCCAGTGGGCTGGAGAGGAAGCTGACGTCCAAACCCGGGGAGTCCCTCGTCGGAGGCAGGCCGAAGAAGAGGACCCGGCCGGAAGAGACACTGCGTCACCGCCCGAAGGGTTGGCGTCTTCGCGGGCCTTCTCCGGCGTATGCCGAAGGGCGGCGTCCGGCAAGGGGTGCCCCGCACCAGTAGCCGCAGACCTGCGGCTGTACTGAGGCTGAGGCCTCCTTTGCCGGAGGAGGCACCGGCGGGCTCGAACACCGAACCCGACAGGCGGACCGCCGCCTCCTCCAAAGCCTTGGAGGCTGCCATCGAGGCGATCCCGGAGGATATTAACCTTAGCCGCACTCGGCGGAGTCGCGGAAGGAAACCTTCCCGGTGCCTTCCTTGTCCGCTTCCTATGCCCTTCAGGAAGTGTCGACGCCTGCGAAGCTTCTTCAACTCCTTCTCCATCGTGGACATCATCTTTTTGAGGAGATGGGCTTCGAGGGACTGCTGGCGTCATCTGCAGGTGGCCGCGTTAAAACGAAGGCAGTGCGGACACTTGTCAACCGCGTGGTCGGGGCCTAAGGAGAAAAGGCAGAGGGAGTGACCATCTTTGTGAGGCAGCTGGGCGCCGCACGAGTCGCACTTATTCTTTGAAGGGGACGACATATACTGACGTTCACCTGACGATGGAAATATAAAATACAATACTGAAAACTTTCTCGGAAAACCGACGAAGTAACAGGACTGAGCGATAAGAACTTAACGCATACTGCTACAAGCTGGACGGTGGGAAAAGAACTGGAAGGTGGTCGGGGACGGCTCTTTATACCGACATCGTATACATGCCGGTCACCTGACGTGGGGGCTAGTTTCAGGACTGCTAGCCAGAAGTTTTTCCGTGGGGTCCTGCCGCCGGCCGGCGTCAGTCCTATATGTAATTACCTACTGCAAGAGCCCTCTCGAAGTAAGATCTTCCTGTTTCTTCTAAGGACAACTTTGTCTCTGTGGAATGGAATGAAATGCAGTCCTGTTCAATGCAGAGAGACTGGAGCTCACCAATTATTCTGGTAGAAGTCATTACCATAAGGAAAACAGTTTTTCATGTGACGTATTTCAAATGAGCTGAAGACATAGGCTCAAAAGGGGGACCCATGAGCCTAGCTATACACACGTTTAGGTCCCATGCTTGCACCGGCTCACTGTGAGGGGGTGCAGATGGGCCAGGCCTTTAAAGAACATTTTAAAGATAGTGTCCGAGGACAGAGAAACATTCTGTCCAACTGAAATGTAAGCAGATGCTCCGGCCAGGTAGACCTTTAAGGTACTGGAGTGCAAACTCAGTGAATGCGAATAGGTAAGATAGTTCAGCACAGCTGGGACACCAGCCTGTGCTGGTATCACTCCTCTGACTGAACACCAAATAGAAAACCTTTTCCATTTTGCAGCATAGGTTTTCTTAGTGGAGGACTTCCTGTAACCCCTTAAAATATTCAGTACACTTTCAAAAAGATGCAAGCCTGCATATTCTAGGATCTCAAGAGCCATGTTTTGAGCCTGAGTGACCTGAGGTTCGGGTACAGGAGCCTCCCTCGGTTGGAGGTTAGTAGATTGTGCCTCCGAGGAAGGTGTATTGGTTCAGCCACAGACATCTGAGAGTAGCAGAGAGTACCATGGATGCCTGGCCCAGTCTGGTGCTATCAAGATCATTGATGCTGACTGAGACCTGAGCTTGAGCAATGCTCTGTACACTAGAGGGAAGGAAAAGCATACAGATGCTTCCCTGACCAATTCGAGCCACAGTATCCCGGAGGATTGTTCCTCGATCTGGTGGTCTGCAATAGTACTGTGGCAGGTGGTGGTCCTGGCGTGGATGCAAACAAGTGTACCTCTGAGGTGCCCTACCTCTTGAAGATCACTTGCACCACCTGACTGTTCAAGACCCATTCGTGATAGGCCTGGTTGATTTGACTCAGGGTTATCTGCCAAGGTATTGTCCTTGCCTAGCAGATGGATAGCCTGCAGGGAAACCCCATGGAGTATGCTAGACTCCATACTTTCATGATTTTGTGCAGGAGGCTTGACCTTTCCTCCCTGCTTGTTTATGTAGAACACTGTGGTGTTATTGTCTGTTCTAACCTGTACCACCTTTCCCTGTACTAGTTGTGTGAAAGTCTTTAGAGCCAGTAACAAAGCTCTTAGCTCCAGCAGGTTTATGTGCAGGACTGACTCTGCACTTAACCATGTGTATCGGGTGGTATGAACCCCCAGATGAACACTCACCTTAGCAGAGACGCATCTGTTGTCAGAACAACTGATGGGGACTCCTGTTGAAAATGAACCCCTTCCCTTAGGTTGGTTTCCTCTTTCCACCATTGGAGGGCCCGTAACAATGTTTTTTGTTACTGGAATTCGTTTTGAGAGAGGATCCTTTCTCCAACACCAGTGTGCCTCGAGATTAAATTGAATGTCCCTCATCTGGAACCTGGATTCCAGGACTGTGCCAGTGGCAGCTGCCATGTGGCCCAGTAGCTGAATAAACTGTCTTGCAGTTTTTGGTTTGTTCAGGCTTAATGAGCCTGCTATCAGTGGAATACTTCTTGCCATGTACAGAGGCAGGTAGGCCCTGCCTTGCAGGGTATTTAGCATTGCTCCTTTGAACTGCAGTGCCTGAGCAGGCTGAAAGACAGACTTTTTTACATTTATCAGGAACCCTAGAGACTCCACGAGACCCTGGATGAGTTGCAGATACTCCATTACTTTCTGGGGTGATTTTCCAACCACCAGCCATCATCTAGGTAAATGAAAACTTGACACCTTGTCTTCAAAGGTGCCACAACCATTGCCAAGCACTATGTTAACACCCTTGGAGCTGAAGTGAGACCACTTTCTAGACCCTCCTCAAGCTTACCTAGATCTCTATCCATTTTTCCACCACCCCAGATTGTCCACTCTACTGCAGACTGTTGTGTCATCTGCAAAAGTCATACCTTCATTCTAGTCCTTCTGCAATGTAACATAAAAATATTAAAGAGTACTGGTCCCAGTACTGATCCTTGCTGCACCCACTATTCACCCTCCCTTCCTCGGAGTGAGCTCTGTTTACCAGTACTCTCTGTTACCTAGCCTACAACCAATTTCTTACCCAGCTTACCCCTTTTAGTCCCACTCACAGGCTCCCCAGCTTGTTTATGACTCTCTTATGTTGAACAGTGTCAAAGGCCTTACCGAAATCGAGGCAGACCACATCTACTGCTCTACCATGATCTACTTCCCTGGTTACCCAGTCGAACTCTATAAGATTAGCTTGACATGACCTCCCCTAATGAATCCATGCTGCCTCGGATCTTATAAGCCACTGGATTTAAAATATTCCACAATCCTTTTTTTCAGTAACGATTCCATTAATTTCCCTACCACTGAAGTTAGGCTGATTGGCCTGTAACTGAAAGCCTCCTCCTTGCTCCCACTTTGGTGAAGTGGCACATCTGCCTCCTACAGTCCTCTGGGACCACTCCGTTTCCAGTGATTGGTTGAATAGGACTGTCAGAGGTGCAGCCAGCACCTCTCGAGTTCCACAAAAATCTTGGGCGTATCCAGTCTGGCCCCATTGCCTTGTACACCTTAACCTTAACTAGCAACCTTAGTTGTTGAACAAGGTCGTCAGTGGGGCAGCCAAAACCTCCTAGTTCTTTTTAGTACTCTGGTGTGAATCTTATCTGGCCCCATAGCCTTGCCCACCTTCAGGATTGCAAGTCCTTTCAGCACTCTTGCTCTGAGAATGCATGTGTCCACCCACTACCCCACCTCATTCCTGCTTCCCCTGAGGGTCCATCCCTCCACCCCACACTGAGAAGACTAAGCAGAAGTGCCTGTTTAAGATGCCAGTATTTTCTTGGAATTGACCTGAAGACTCTTGGCAGCCTCCCTGTCCTAGGGAGGGGTGGTAACTCTCAAACCAACTCCTAACAAGCAGAAGGTTTGAATTGGTGGTTCCATCAGGGAGCCATGATTGGAAGACAATGGAACATCCCTTAGAAGAAACATTACTACAGTAATTTTTTCTTCAATCAGGAATCCGTCAATGAGATGCCTTACAAATTGAAGACTCAGCAGCAGTACCTTGGGAGGATGGGTCTAGAGCATAATTAGGAAAAGGTTCTGCAAGACAACAGTTCCCAAACTGGCATGCCCTTTGGACCGTATGTCCAAACAGCAGTGCTTTGTGAAGGTGTTGAACTGTCTTTCAGGTAGCTGCATTTTAGATTTGTTGAAGGAGGATGCCCTTGAACTGCCAAAGGCAGAAGTTCCCCTTGTGGAATGTGTTTGTGCGCCGTTGGCAGGGCTACTTTGCCCACTTTTCCATAACAGAAAAAGTACGCAACAGATGTCAGGCCCATAATTGCCCAACTCTTCCTTGCTACCACTTTTGTGAAGTGGGACTACCTCTGCCCTTCTCCAGTCCCTCAGGACCATGCCGATCTCCAGTGATCTGTTAAATAGGTCCATCAGAGGTGCAGCCAGCACCTCCCTGAGCTCCCTCAGCACCCTTGGATGTAGCCCATCTGGTCCCACAGCTGTGTCCACCTTCAGGTTAGCGAGTGCTTTCCAGATTTTTCTCCTCTGAAAAAAGACTATTGTCCATTTCCCTCTTGGCACATTTTTGTGGTCCCTCCCCTTCCCTTTTTGCTGTGAATACTAAGCGTAAGTATTTGTTCAAGGCGTTTGTCTTTTCTTGATCTCCTTCCGTACAGTCACCCTTCCCCCTTATAAAATGTCTTATCCCCTTTTGATACTCCCTAAGCTAATCTTTCCTCAGTTTGCACCTTTGTGCTTACTGCTTTGCCTGCCTCCCTGTTTTCCCAGATACACGTCTCTATCCTCCTCTCCTTGTATCTTGTGACTGCCACTTTTTAGCCTTTATCTTTTCTGCTACCTCTTTTGAGAACCATAGCAGTCTTCTCTTTCTTTTACTTTTGCTTACCCGCTTGGCATAGAGGTTTGTTCCCTTCACTATGCCCTCTTAGTTTGGTCCACTCTCCCCCTCCCCAAAAAAAAAATCCTCTCCCTTGCCAGGTCATTCCTAAGGCATTCATCCATCTTTATAAAGTTAGTCCTTCTGAAGTTCAAGACTCACACCATTGTATGGTTGGATTTTGCAGCTCTTCTTATGTTGAACCACGCTGCATGATGATCACTGGAACCCAGATGGCTTCCCACCTTGACGTCTGCAATACTGTCTCTGTTAGTGAGCACCAGATACAGTATTTCCCCATCACGAATAGATTCACAGACTAGATGCTGGTTGCCCAAAGCTATCCACTTTTAAGACAACCCTTAAAAATAGCATGCTGGCTAATTCCATTTGCAAGAGTTTTACATGATTTTTTTAATTTGTATGTATTGTTACTTGTGGTATTGATTATGTATATTATGTCTTTTGTTTTGTAATTGTAATCACTGGACATCTGTGAAAAATGGGCTTTTAGCCCACAGACCTTTCAGTCACTTCAAATATTTTGATGGACAGCTGAAATGTTTTAGGTGTGACTGTCCACTGTACAATTCATATCATGAAGGGTTTTCTTGAGTGTTTTGACAAACAGTTTTCAATCAACAACAAACATCAGCTGGTTCACCCTAAAGTCACTATACAAAATTAGACACAATCTCAAGAGGGAAATTGGTGGTTAACTGAAAGTCTCACACAGTTACACCTGTAGAATAAGCAGAAGGAGAAAATAAAGATTTGGTTAAACGAGTGTGTGTGTATCACTGTCAAGTCTCACCTAATTTTGAGGATCTGTTTGGTCTCCTTTTCATTGTAGGGAGTGGTGGAGATGATGAGTAGTCGATCTAGTAAATCGAGGGGTATTCCATGAGGGCTCTGGTAATTTGTCCCACGGATCCTGCAGAAGTTAAAAACCAAACACATTCATAATGAATGATTAGACAAGTACGAGTGTGATCTAACCCTTGTAGGTCTGCTGAACGTTCTCAGTTCTAAGATGCGCATTTCTTTACCAAAACCAAGAAATGATGGACAGTATTCTATGACAAGAAGAAGATATAAATCGAGAGTGGATTTGGGAAGGACCAAAAGTTATATAGAGGATAATGGATGGGCAACAGTGAACAACACTGTTGTTCACTTCGAAAGGTTGTCATGACAACCACATAAACGGTTTACGGTTGTCATACAACCTCGAGAAGAGAATACCAGTGTTGTTGTTTACTGTTGCCCATCCATTATCTTGTATAGTGTATGGGCAACAGTAAATCAGCTGGTGATCACTTCTTCCTTAGTCGCGACGTCAGACTTAGTCTCCGCCCCCCCCTTCCACTTCTCAATCCACGAACAAGCCCTACTCCGTCCCTGGCTCCCCTTCTTCTTAGAGAATCTGTGTGTTTTTTTTTTTAAATTGCCTGGAGGGTGGGGGGATGTTTAGCGTGCAACCACACAGAGAAACTTAGAAAGGAAACTGATGGTCTGCAGGAGGAATTAAGACAGGCCAGGCAGACTGGAGGCGGGTTTATCCCAATACTGGAGGGAGGAGGGAGATGAGGAGGGCAATTTGAGCCAACAGTGGTGAGAGAGGTCAGAAGAAGGAAGCGGAGACAAAGGGCCCAGGCCAGGAAGAACGACTGCCGGGATGCCAGGTCAGGAGACAAAAGACAAATGGAAGGAGGAGACAGGAACTTGCGAGGGAGAGAAGTAAACAGTCATGGAGTGGAAAGGAGGAACAGGTTACCATGAAGAGAGGAAGTGGGCATTTGTGAAGGGTCTTCAGAAAATAGTTTTGCACTGCTAGAGGGAAGAAGGAGGAGGAAGGAGGTGATGCAATGGAGGAGTAATTGATAAATGCCTGGAACAAACTGGAGTGGGGTAAGTTCTGCTGGGAGAACTGCTGACAGGGGTAAAGGAAATAATGTGCAGGAGGAAGAAGAGAGGAGCTGGAAATCAGAGAGGGAGATGAATGGAAGCAAGCAGGAGTAAGAGGTGGAATCTTAGTGCTGGGGGACTCGATACTAAGAGGAGTTAGGTGGGAGTAGCAAGGGGGAGGCATAGCCGCATTTAGGTGGAGGCCATGCCAGGAATGACAGTGGAAAGGGTGGAACAATCTGTTCTGAAATATGCTGGAAGGGTAGGGACAAGCCTCATTTAATTATACATCTTGGGACGAATCGACCTGGCTGACAAGACAGTAGATACAGTCAGAGGAGGTTTGAGGAACTAGGACAATTATGTGAGAGGGCAGGAAGATCAGTAACTTTTCAGAGATACTTCCAGTGCCCAAGGCAAGCACAACAAGAAAGCTGAGAATAGAGAACTGAACAGATGGCTAAGAACCTGGTGTTATGCTAAAGGGTATGGGCTGGTGGGGGGGGACCTGGGAGGACAGTAGTCTCTATGCCAGGACAGACTACACTTGAGTGAGGAGGAAAGAAAGTGTTGAAACAGAGGATGGAGGAGTACATAGAGGAAGTTGGGAATTTAAACTAGGAGTGGGGGATGGCAGTTGGGGAAGAGATATGCAGAGACCACAGGTTGGGAAACCATATGAGCTACCCCCATAACAGTGACAAAGGACAAATGGCAAGTACCGTTGGTGATGCTAGTAAAGGAGGGCAGGATGAGGTAGGTGGAAGGTGGTACCCTTAATACTAGAGCCTTGGGAGGAAAACTGCACAGTTACAGGTGCTCATGGCAGAGGGAGAGGTGGACATTGCAGCCATCACAGAAACATGGGCCACCCAATACAATGACTGGGACCTGCCTGTACCAGGGCACAGGTTATTTCATAAGGAGTGGAATCTGGCACAAGAGTGCTGGACTTCAGGAGGGCTGACTTTGGGAGGATGAGGGAAGTGGTAAAAGGGTACCCGGTCAGAATTCAACCTAGTATGGACACAAACCAGAGGTGGGAGCTCATAAAGCTGGGGATAGTGGAGGCAACCAGAACCTGCTGCAAGGCCCACAGCAAGAAGGCTAGGGCTATGAAACCAAGCTGATTGAGCAAGAAGGTCGTGGAAAAGGTAAGGAGGAAAAGAGCTGCCTTTAGGAGGTACAAGAAAACAGAGGGGAGGACAGGGAGGAGTACTTGACAGAATCGAAGGAGGTGACAAGGGCAGTAAGGGAGCCAAAGCATCTATGGAACTCAGGCTGGCACAAGGCATTAAGAAGGGAGAAGGACTTCTTTAGGTACATCAGGAGAAAAGGAGCTGTAAACCACATAGTAAGGATTAGGAAGGAGGGGTTGGGTGGAAGCAGGGTGCGATAAGGCAGAAGCTCTAAATAATTACTTCTGCTTGGCATTTACTAAGGAGGAGAGGGGATGATACCCAAGGAGGGAGAAACGGCAGAAATGGGGGGTGACAGATGGGGAAATCATGGAGGGCAGAGTTCGGGAGGGTATGAAGGCACTGAGGGTGGACAAGGCGCCAGGCCCAGATGGCACCCAACCCAGGGTACTGAAGGAGCTGGCAGAGGTCCTTGCTGGACCTTTGGCAGACCTAGTTAATGCCTCACTACAATCAGAGTATATAACTCAGGACTGGAGGATGGCTCATGTGGTGCCCCTCCACAAGAGTGGCCCCAAGGATGAACTGGGGAACTACAGACCGGTGAGCCTCACATCCATCGTGGGTAAGCTGATGGAGACTATCCTGAAGGAGAGGCTGGTGGCCCTCCCAGAGGCCAAAGGACTACAGGACAGCAGACAGCATGGCTTCATACATGGCAGATCCTGCCAAATCAACCTAGTGGAGTTCTATGACTCGGTAACTAGGCAACTGGACAGGGGCCATGCAGTGGATGTCCTGTATCTGGACTTCAGTAAGGCATTCGACTTGGTGCCAGATGGGAGGCTGGGAAGTAAGTTAGAAGGCACAGGAGCAGGTGCAAAGCTGTTTTGATGGGTAGGGAACTGGCTTCAGGGAAGGCAACAGAGGGTGGTGGTGGGTGGGGAGCTCTCACACCCAAGTGTAGTGACGAGCAGTGTTCCACAGAGCTTGATGTTGGGACCAGTGTTGTTTGGGATATTTATTGCAGACATATCATTGGACATCAAGAGCAAGATCAGTCTGTTTGCTGATGTTACCAAGATAGGAGCGGTGGTGGACGACCTAGGGGGATGGCAGGGGTTGCAGGATGATCTAGGAAAACTTGAAACCTGGTCAGACACTTGGCAACCTGGGTTTAATGCCAAAAAGTGCAAGGTGCTGCATTCTGGGGTGAAGAACCCAAGGAGGAGTTACCAGCTGGTAGGAGAGCAGCTAGCCCAGACAGAGGAGGAGAAGGATCTGGGGTGCTCATTACAGGGTCAATGAACAACTCGGCACAATGTAGGAAGGCAGCTGCAAAGGCCAACAAAATGCTAAGTTGCATTGCAAGGGGTATATCCTAGAGGAGGGAGAAGGTGATTCTGCCACTGTATAGGTCATTAGTTAGATCGCACCTGGAGTACTGCATGCAGTACTGGCGCCCATATCTGAAGAGGGACATTAAGTTACTGGAGTGGGTGCAGCAAAGGGCGACAAAGATGATCAAGGGGCTGGGGGACTTAGCATACGAGAGGAGGCTGAGGGAGCTGAACATGTTCGCTGGAGGAGAGAAGAGGTGAGAAGGAACAGGGGGGACATGACACGAAACCTTTAAGTACATGAAAAGAACAAACAAGACAGATACAGAGGGGCTGTTCAAAGTAAGGGAGGGGAGGGACAACCGGGGCCATGACAGGAGACTGGAGGGAGGATAGTTCAGGAGGGAGATGAGGAGACACTTTTTTACAGAGAGGGTGGTATCTGGGTGGAATGCGTTACCTGCAGAAGTGGTATCCAGTAGAACAATGGACTGCTTCAAAAGGGGATGGGACAGGACGGGGTGGGGTCAATGGAGGGAAAGGGTGGAAGGGAGAGGCAGCTGCAGAATAAGGGGTGCTAGCTGCACATTCAAGCAGACTTGATAGACCTCTAGGCCTTTATCTGCTGGCAAATTTCGTATGTTCGTTCATAAATCAACAGAAATTGGCTGTAAAGGGCAACAGTAAAAGGGAAATATGCCTGCCCCTTGAGCCCATAAGTCGCTGTTAGTAGCACTGACTCACGGCCATAGTTGTTTCACAAGGTCCAGAGCACTGCAAATAGCGCAAGTGCAGAGACGTTCTATGCTGCTGTACCATCGATGTGACGTACTCATGACAGTACAACAGCATCGTGACGTAACATCGATGGTACAACAATGCTGGTAAATGATGAATTTCGACTGAATACAACGTTCCACTATACACTATATGAAGAGTTTTGTGCCCTGGGCCATTAAAATGTTTACCTAAAAGGAAATTAGAAGTAGTGCTCCCCTAAATACAGGTTACTCACCTGTAACAGGAGTTCTAGGAATGGTATATGTTGTTCATCCACACTATCTGGCAGGTTCCTTGCCGCTTTAAATCTTGCGGAAGGTCTTCAAGCTAGCTCCTCCCACCCACCGGGTGGTAAAACTCGGCTCCGCCCCATGCGCCAGATCGGCCCGCTGGAAGCTCAGGTTGTCGCGTCGGCTTGAGGAGGTCGGGTGGGTTCTGTGGATGAACAACATATACCATTCCTAGAACTCCTGTTACAGGTGAGTAACCTGTATTTCACAGGACATAGATATGTTGTTCCATCCCACTATCTGGCAGAACTCCTAGCAGTTTTCCGGAGGGAGGGAGGCAAGCGCACACCCTTAATACTTACTTGGAAATAAGGACTGGAGAACCGAGCCCCAAAACCAGCACCCGAGGCGTGACTCAAGGTCGGTGTGGTAATGGGTAATGAAGGTGTTTGCTGACTTCCAGGTAGCAGCCCTGCAGATTTCCTGGATAGGGGCGTCCCTGGAAGCAGCCACCGATGCAGCAGTATGGCGGGTAGAATGAGCTCTTATCCTCTGGGAGGCTCCATGCCCGCCAACTCATGCAGAATTTATGCAGGAGGTGACCCATTCTGCCCCTGCTCGTCGCTTGGCTGCAGGTCTGCCAGGTCGCGGCTTCAAGCGCGGGTGACAAACAGCTGGCGAGCCTCTCCCGAATTTCAGCGTCGCTCGCCATAATAAGCGGCGCCCTTCTAGGGTCCAAGTATGGAGCCTATGTTGACCTCCGAGGTGTGATTGGGGTAGAACACGGCAGAGTCAACACCTGATTAAGGTGAAACTCCGACACCACCTTCGGAAGGAATTTCGGTGGGGCGTGGACAACTCTGTCCCTGTGGAAGACCAGGTAAGGAGACTCGATGCTAAGCGCCTGGAGTTCTCCCATCCTTCTGGCTGACGTGATAGCCACCAAGAAGGCGGTCTTCCACGACAGGTGGGGGAGACCACACCTGTGCATTGGTTCGAATGGCTTGCCCATGAGCTTTGCCAGTACCAGCAGTAAATCCCACGGAGGTGGGGGTTCCCGCACTGGAGGGGAAATGTGATCAAGGCCTTTAAAGAAGCGCCCGACCACTTTCTCCTGCGCCACTGACTGCTGACCGGCCCGCCCGGTAAGCAGAAATGGCTGCCAGGTGCACCTAAAGGGTCGTCGACCTAAGCCCTTGACTAGATAGGGACCATAGATAGTCCAAAATGCTTGCCACAGGACACGAGAAAGGGTCCAACCCTTTATCCTGACACCAAATGGAAAACCTCTTCCATTTGAAGGCATAGCATCTTCTGGTCGACACCTTATGGGACGCCTCAACGACGTTGAGGACCTCGTCGGAAAGACCCAAGGCCTGGAACTCTAGCTGCTCAGGAACCAGGCCGTTAGGTGCAGGGATTGAAGGTCCGGATGGAACACCTTCCCCTGATTGATTGAGAGCAGGTCCGGGCGAGCTGGAAGCTGCCTCGGAGTCCTGGAGCTGAGACTGAGGAGATCTGGGTACCAGAACTGGCGAGGCCAGTCTGGGGCTATCAGAATCACCTGCGCCTTGTCCCTCCTGCCTCAGCAGGACCCTGTGAATCAGGGAATGGGGGAAGGCGTAAAAGAGGCCGGGGTCCACGGCCTCGAAAGGCATCCCCTGCAGCGAGCCCTGCTGAGGCGGGCATGAAACAGCCTCAGCTGCGTTCTCCTGGAGGCAAACAGGTCCACCAGAGGTGTGCCCCAGCGGAGAACAGGTCTTGTACTATCTCACGGAGAGAGACCATCGTGCGATGCAGCCCCTATCCGGCTCAGGGCATCGGCCCAGGTGTTGGAGGCTCCTGCCACATGAATGGCCAGGAGATCCGCCTCCAGGCTCGCACTAGTGACCAGATGTGAGAGCTTCCTTGCATAAGAGCATGGCGCGTCCCGCCTGGCGGTTCAGATAGTACATGGTCGTGGTGTTGTCCGTCTGAACCCGGACCACTTGACCCCGGAGAAACGGAGCAAAGGCGGTGAGAGCTAGGCGGACCGCACGGAGCTCCAGCAGGTTGATATGGCATCGGGACTCCCGCGGGGACCAGAGGCTGTGCACTCGGTGTTCCCCAGATGGGCACCCAACCCATCAAAGAGGCGTCGATGGTTAGAGAGACAAATCCAAGCGACAAACTGGATACCCTCCTGCAGATAGGAATGGAGCGGTCCACCACTGGAGAGCGTTCCACATCTCCTGGTCATCCACACACGCTGGTCCAAGGATCACGCAGCTGTGACCACTGGCTGGCCAGTCCCACTGGAGGGGACGCATGTGCCAGCGTGCCCAACGGACTACGCTGGTACAGGCCGCCATGAGACCCAGGAGTCGAGGCCCGGGCAGGCGCGATTGCCCAACCAGAAATGATTGGGCAAAGGAGGTAAGAACCTCGGCCCTGTCCGCCCGGGAGCCATGCTTTGGCTTGAAGAGAGTCGAGCTCTGCCCGATGAAAGATATCACCTGCTTGGCTCGAGTTCGACTTGGCCTCGTTGACCAGGAGGCCGAGTTGAGAGCAAACCGGAGGCCAGATCCCTGGACCGCTCACCTCCGACCTGGAGGGCTGCTATCAGCCAATCGTCCACGTGGGTACACCCGACCCTCGGCGCCTGAGAACGCTGTCACCCTGCCATGCACTTGGTGAAGACCCTGGGAGCTGGAGAGAGGCCGAAGGGCATGGCCTGGAACTGAGGGATCCTCGCCCTCAAGCGGAGGAATCTCTGATGAGACGGACGGATAGGGACTTGAAAGAGCAGCGTCCTGAAAGTCCAGAGAACAGAACCACCACCGTGTTCCAGAGATGGTATTATCTGAGCCAGAGTGACCATTCTGAAGGTTCGAGACCTTAGGAACTTGTTCAGGTCGTGTGGGTAGAAATGGGCGCCAGCCCCATCCGTTTCGGGACCAGGAAGTACCTGGACACGAACCCTGGTTCTGATGGAGGTCCTCTATCTCTTTTATCACCCCCTTCTGGAGGAGGAGGGCGATGTCGGCTCGACAAGCCTCTAGAGAGTCTGGGGACCCCGAAGCCCCCCTTGGGGCTACGGCTCTGAAGAGTGGAGCCTGCTCGAATTCCAGAGGCAGGCCTCTTCCCACCACCTCCAGAACCCACCTGTCCGTGGTAACAGCGCACCAGGTGGAAAGGAAGTGTCGGAGCCGTCCCCCCCGGGGAACCAGAAGGCGGTGGTGGCGGGATGGGCGACACCCCTCAGCCCGTCACTGTGCAAGCTTGGAGGAAGGACCGGCCGAGGACCACAGGGCCTTTTCCTCCTTGCTTCCTATTAGAGAAGCTGACGCTTGGGCTTGAATACCAGGTCTAGCCTGCTGGCCCTAACGTTGTTGGGCGGTGCGCCAGCCAGGGAGCAGAGGCGAAAGGGCTTAGGCTGAGGCTTACGGCCTTGTCCTTCTGTGAGGCCGAGACCCCAGTCCAGGTGGCATTGGACTTTTCGATCCTCTGGAGGTAGCCTTCCACTCCAGGGCAGAGAGGTCAGTTCCCAGGAAGGAACATCCAAAGCTTGTGCTGGGTATCCGATGTGAAAGTGGATATCCTCAGCTCGCCGCCGGCGCATAGCCACTCGGCGCCACTGACCGGGACACAAGGATCCCCAATATCCAGCGCAGTCTGGAGCTGCTGCTAGCTACTGCCCTGCCTGGTCCCACCTGCTTTACTGTGGTCTGCAGGTCCGCAGGAAGATGAGGGACGACCTCATCCAGGAGCCCAACAGGGCATGGAAAATGTGCCATCAAGATGGCCAAACTGGCCTGACGAAGGCCGAGGAGAGCAGCATACACTTTCCGCCCGCATAGTCCAACTTCTGGACTCTTTGTCGACGGTTTGTCCACGCCCTGGCATTTCCGGCACGCGGAAAACACTGTCCGTGACCAACCCCTCAGCGAAGGGTGTTCGAAAAGCCGGACAGAGGCCTGTAGGGACCGCATACTTCCTGGCCATCCTGGCGAAGGCGCAGGACAGGAAGCCGGACGCTGCCACAATTCAGGGCGGACAAACAATGGCTTCGCCACGGAAAGGCCTCCGTCGGAGAATCCCTGGTCCAGAATCTCAGTGAGGGATATCTAGCCCGCTTGGACACGGGTTAGAGCTTCATCCCAGTGGATTCTGAGATGAGCCTGAGTAGTCCAAGGAAGGACTAAGGCTATCGTCCATCGACTGCCCCCAGAGGACTCCAAGTCTAGGGCGCTTGAAAACAGGGAGGAGTCGTCGTCCGACTCCGGCAGAGTCGTTGAATAGCTGCCTGAGAGCCTGCGCCACCCTCACGTGCGAGGCTTATCGGGAGTGAGGGTGACCGATAACCTATGGGGAAGGCCATGAGCCGACCCGCGAACTTTTGTCGGGGCCCGACTGCGGTTGAGGGGCGGTTCCACCAGTATTGGTGGGCAGCAGGAATAGACGAACAACAAGCCTGAAACAGGCTCTCACGACCACGCGGGGTTGTTTGCCGTTCCGTGACAACCATTTATGGCGGAGAAGAGGCCTGAGCCGCTTGTTCGGCAAAATTAGTTGTTGCCACATAAGTTCCTCATATTTTGGTCGCAACTACGCGAAGCCTCCCTCGTCCGATGAGGAGGAAGATGAGGAAGAGTGGCGGCGCCACTTACAGCGGTGCGGGGCCGAGACCGCCTGTCGGCAGGATCGGCTGAACCTCGAAATGTCAAGACCAGGACCGAGAATCTCGGCTGGGCGAGTTGGCGTGAGGGAGCCGAGGATCGGCAATCCCCTCGGCTCGGTCAACAAAACCGACGGCTCCGGGCCGAGGCGCAGATGAGCCGACGGTATCCTCAATCCTCGCTGGGGAAACCGGGAGGAGGGATGCTCGGGTTTCTCCAGCTGAACCATCTAACGGTCGAGAAAATCTCACCACCGCCGGTGGGTGTCTCGTCACCTGGCCTGACGGGGCACCGGAAGCCAGTGGCCAAAGCCAAAAAATCGACCAGTTGACTGTCGACAAGGGAGGAGATCTTTCCTGCCCCAGAGCGTCGACGATGGGACTTACCTTACTTTTCTTGACCGATGAAACGGTCCAGAAGAGTTGGACCCTCACCTTTGGTCAGGAGGGTCACAAAGCTCCATAAAGAAGCGAATAGGAGGCCCCGGCGAGAGCGGAGCAGATGCCGGTCAAGATGTAGCGGCATGAGCCGCCTCCTCCTCGAAGGGCGATCATCTGCCTGAAAGTTGTTCTATGGAGCCCGCAGCCGCTGGACACCGCCAGTCGGGCCTCCTGGATTTAACCGAGAAATCTCCTTCGAGCCCAAGTTGGAGACGAGCAAGCGATCCTCAAGGCGTGAGCCGAGAAAGATGAGCACAGTTCGCAGGCCTCGGGTCATGCTTCATGGCGTAGGCAGTAAACGCACGCGGAGTGCGGATCCATCCGAGACATCTTCTGATTCGCAGGGGCATCTCCGAAACCGGAGTCGATTTGTCCACCGCAGCTGCGTGGGATGAAGAGACCGTAAAAGTTTCAAGAAATTTTCAAAATCGTTTTTTTTTTTTTTTAGGCCCAAAGCTTAATCGCAGAGCGTTAAGGAGGGAACCCGAGCTTCCAAGCGGTAAGGAAGATCTGGCGTCATGGGGCGGAGCCGAGAGTTTTACCACCCGGGTGGGTGGGAGGAGCTAGCTTGAAGACCTTCCGGCAAGATTTAAAGCGGCAAGGAACCTGCCAGATAGTGTGGATGAACAACATATCCATGTCCCTAGAAATAATGTTTGTCAGACACTATCTGCAGGTCATTATTTTGATGTGTATTGTGATGCTTAGTCTACCTTTTTTATATGAACTTCAGCCTTTGGGTTGCAATGCGCCTGTCAGGTCTAAACCTCACTCTTAGGTTTTTGGCAAGAATGGGCATGCAAGAAATCACAGACACATTGCATAAGAGTAATAAAGCTTGTATTATTACCAAGAGGAAAACTCAGTTGCCCTAGCAGTCTCACCATTAGGAACTGGGAGCCAATGCTAAGCGCCCCTATACCTCGAGGAACCTCCGTGTCTCCTGGGGTCTCCGAGATAGAAGACATAATGTCTTATATTATATACTTAAGATAATTACCATGGTTACTGTAAGATAGAAACATTTCTAGTTACAGAGATGAGCCCTACTGGCTAAATTAGAGGTGGCTCCTCAGTCCAAGATAACACTATACAATTCTGTTATAGTCATCACTTTGTGGAAACAAACAAGTACAGTTTGTACATAGCCGTGTAGGAATACAAATCATCAGAAGATGGCAATGCCAACTCATATATATTAGAACACTACAAGGATACAGGTGTCCTAGCATCTTGTAAGCAAGACATGCATGTGCATATTAGAAAGTAAAGCGTATAGCAATCATATGCGTACATATCTTCATGACTCTTGAGGCCTGGCTAATATCAAACATAATGGTCCTCAACGCAGGCAAAACAAAAGCCCGCCCATGCTATTCAGTCCCAGATCCCCTGGACAAGACAGGACCAACTCCCCTACAGCTTCACTCGCCTGCTGGTAAAAGCACTGATGTGGTGAACTCCCTAAAATACCTAGGGCTAACAACTGACCACAGTCTCACCTTCAAGACCCACATCGACCAAGTAACCAGGACCATCCATGGCAAACTTGGGACCCCGTACCGATTAAAAGACCCATTCATCCCAGAAGCTAGACACGCAATTGCCTCTAGTGTCCTGCTCCAAACACTTACCTATGCTGCCCCAGTATTACAGGGTATGTCCAAGCAGGAGTTCAACCGGCAACAGATATTGTACAACAAGGTAACTCGGTTTGCAACTCAGGTTCACTCAGAAGCCACCACTGTAATACGCTGGCCCAACTACAGTGGCCTTCATTCGCTTCTCGACTACAGTACCCTCTGCTCTGTCTGGCATTTAAGTTACTCAGCCTGGCTGCTCCATCTTACCTAGAAGGAACAATCACTCTCAAGCACAAGCCTCAGAGGCTGAGGACCTCAGGTCGGACTCTGCTGGAAATTCCCAGGGTTAGGACTAATGCGGGTGGCAAATCCATCTCCTACACTGTCCCCTACCTGTGGAACAATCTTCCACCCTCAGTACAGAAAGCGCCTTCTCTTCTGAACTTTCGCACTAGGCTCAAGGCCCACATGACCGAGACCAGCATCTGTCACTGTACCCGACAGCCCTCTCCCCCCCCCCCCACCACAATCCTACGCCAACCCACTCACTTGTTCACCTATGTTCTCCACTTGCCTCATGTCATCCTAACAGACCTCAAGGCTAGGTTTTTATCATACAATCATAGCTAGTTTATCTAAATGACTCAGAAAATTGCTCTTGGCGTGTAACCTGCTTATTATGTGTACTTACTCTGTAACCAATTGCATCTGTGTTTCTCACCTTGTAATGTTATTCTGGATCGCCCCTGACAAAGGGACCTTGGGGGCTCAGTGGGCCTACCCAGTCATCAAAATGTAATAAATAAATAAAATAAATAATAAATATCCTGACATCTACTCTTATACGGTAGATGCCCTTGGCTCTTTATGTTAGCATAACATATACATAAATGCTAGCTGTCTGCGGTGTACCTCTGGGGCTACCAATTAGGGTGCAGAGACCTCGTGTAACACAACCCTGTATCTTTTACATGAACTGAGTAGTTAACAGAGAGATGCTGAAAGGCTACAGATTGCCCATACTGGACATCCTTGAAAGCACAAAATACCTTTAGGAAAAGCAGCCAATACAGACCCTTTGCCAAAATGTAGCCAACAGGAGAGATCAGAGAATTGGTATCGGCAGACCTCCTGTCACGGCAGAAGAATCCAAATTTTATATGCACCTCTATCAGAGTCATGTATCTTGAGGCATTTCTTCTTAACCCTTAGCTCCCTTTGGACTCAGGGTATAATCCAAATTCTAATGCTATCTGGGAAGGAGGAGATAAGAATAGGATACTCCTATGTAACCATAGTTCTAGGAGTGGTATATAGTTCACATCCACACTCTGGCAGTTCCACTGGAAGGAGATGACTGGCCGGACAACCTTAGCTAGTTCCTCCCACCACCTGGGCAGACATATCCCCTGACTCCACCCCGTGACGTCAGATCTTGTACACTGGAAGCAGGATCAGGTG
Source organism: Neoceratodus forsteri (assembly GCA_016271365.2). Classification (NCBI taxonomy): domain Eukaryota; kingdom Metazoa; phylum Chordata; order Ceratodontiformes; family Ceratodontidae; genus Neoceratodus; species Neoceratodus forsteri. Next base: position 53,742,619 of record CM028133.1, on the reverse strand, counting down.
CCACTTGCCGGGGAGGCCAGGTGCACTGTGTGGATGTGAACTGTACAGCATTCCTAGAAAGTACAGTTACGTAAGAACTTACTGTAACAGTAGATCTTCGAGAGGAGCTCTTGCAGCAGGTAATAACCATAAGGACTAAGTCGCCAGGCCCCCACGAAAACCTTCTAGCTAGCAGTCTTCAGCAGGGGCCCACCCCGACGTCAACCAATGGTATGAAGGGGCAGTCCCTGGCCCCACCTCAGTTCTCCCCAGAGACACGAGTCTAGAATGGAATGAGAACCGAGTAGGTTTGCACCCAGAAAGGAAAAGAAGGCAAATGAAACACCAGGGGGAAGGAGGAAGGGAAAGCAGCGCCTGCTACAAGAGTTCTTCTCGAAAATCTACTGTTACGGTAAGTTCTTACGTAACTGTACTATCTTACTTCGAGTTGGAGCTCTTGCAGCAGGCAATAACTATAAGGACCGAGTCCCAAGTAGTTGAAGGAGAAGGAACAAACAGGCACGGGTGGAGGTTTAAGATCGCTACCAGAATTAGGAAAGCAAGCCTTGAAGAACTCCATGGCTGAACCCAGTCCTACGCCTGGAGGCAACATCCAAGCTATAGTGCTTGATGAAGGTGTGAACAGAACTCCAGGTCGCAGCTGCACAGATATCTGCTGCAGAGATGTTCCTCAATAGAGGCAAGAGGAGTAGCAATTCCCTGGTTGAATGGCCTTTTACCGAGCCCGGTAAAGGCTCGTCATACTTCTGGTAACAGAAAACAATGCAGTTAACTAGCCACTTTGACAAGGTTTGTTTAGGAACTGGTGCTCCCCGAGATTTTGGAGCAAATGAAACAAAGAGCTAGTCTTGTCTTCCGAAATGAGGCAGTGCGGTTGAGGTAAAACCGAAGTGTGCGGTGGATGTCTACAGTATGTAATATAGCCACTCCCACCCCGACTACAGTACTCTGGATAATAAAGTGGAACGTGGATGTCTTGATTTAGGGTGAAATCAGACACCATCTTAGGCAGGAACTTTGGATTCATTCGTAAGGACACCCTGTCCTTGTGAAAAGCTAAATAAGGCTCTTTACACATCAACGCCTGTAGGTCGGAAATCCCCCAAGTAGAAGTAATGGCAACCAAAAGAACAGGTTACTCACCTGCAACAGTAGTTCTAGGAGTGGTATATATTGTTCATCCACACTTCTTGGCATGTCCCCTTCCACTTGAAATCTTGCCGGAAGTCTTCAAGCTGGCTCCTCCCACCCACCGGGGTGGTAAATACCTCGGCTCCGCCTCATGATGCCAGATCTTAGCCCGCAGGAAGCAAGGTTGTGCGCCCGAAGCTGGAGAGGTCGGGGGTGTGTGGATGAACAACATATACCACTCCTAGAACTAATGTTACAGGTGAGTAACCTGTTCTTCTAGGAGTATGATATATTGTTCATCCACACTTCTTGGCAGACTCCAAGCAGTTCTCCGGGAGAAGGGAGGCAAGGCGCACACCCCCTACTTAGGAAATAGAAATTGGAGAACCGAGGCCCCAAAACCAGCATCTCCGTGACTCAAGGTCGATGTGGTAGTGGGTAATAAAGGTGTTTGCTGACTTTCAGGTAGCAGCCCGACACATTTCCTGGATAAGGATGTCCCTGGAAGCAGCCAACGATGCAGCAGTATGCTGGGTTGAATGAGCTCTTATCCCTCTGTGTGACTCCTTGCCCGCCAACTCTATGCATTATGAAATCCATCTTGCTATGGTCCGTTTGGCTGCAGGTCTGCCAGAAGCAGCTTCAGCGCAGGTGACAAACAGCTGGCGAACCTCTCCCTTAAATTTCCACCGTACTCTCCTTATAATAGGAGACAGCACGTCTCAGATCCAAAGTATGGAGCCTGTACTCTGTGTCCAAGGTGTAATTAGGGTAGTATACTGGCAGAGTCAACACCAGGTTAAGGTGAAACTCTGACACCACCTTCGGAAGGAATTTCGGTTGGGGGTGCAGGACAACTTTGTCCCTGTGGAAGACCAGATAAAGGAGTCCACCGAAAGCACCTGGAGCTCTCCTGTCCTTCTGGCTGACGTGATAGCCACCAGGAAGACAGTCTTCCACGACAAGTGTGAAAGCTCACACTTGTGCATGAGTTCAAATGGCTTGCCCCATGAGCTTTGCCAAAACCAGCAACAGATCCCACGGAGGTGGAGGTTCACGCACCAGAGGAGATATGTGACCTAGGCCTTTGAAAAAGCACCTGACCACTGTCTCCTACACCGTCAGCTGACCAGCCTTCGCCCGGTAAGCAGAGATGGCTGCCAGGTGCACCCTAAGGGTCGATGACCATAGACCACCTTTGGAGAGAGACCAAAGGTAGTCAAGAATGTTAGCCACAGAGCAGGATAAGGGGTCCACACTCTTATCCTGGCACCAAATGGAAAACCTTTTCTATTTGAAGGCATAACATTTCCTGGTCGATTCCTTACAGGATGCCTCCACCATGGTGTAGACATCGTCAGAAAGACCCAAAGCCTGGAACTCTAGCCACTCAGGTACCAGGCTGTGAGGTGCAGGGATTGAAGGTCCAGATGAAGGACCTTCCCTGAGCTAGAGATATCAGATCTGGGCGTGTACGAAGCCACTCCGGGGGCCTGCAGCTGAGGCTGAGAAGATCTGATCACCAGAACTAGCATGACCAGTCTGGGCTACCAGGATCACTCTTTGCCTTGTCCCCCTCGCTCTGAGTAACACCCTGTGGATCAAGAGAAATGGGGGGTGTGAAGAGGCCTGGTGTCCACGGGTCTCGAGAAGGCATCCTCCTGCAGCGAGCCCTGCTGGGAGGCGGCATGGCACAGTCTCAGCTTGGTGTTTTCCCTGGAGGCAAACAAGTCCACCAGCGGTCTGCCCCAACGGGAGAACAGGCTGTAAGCTACCTCTGGATGGAGAGCCCACTTGTGGGATGTCTGGCATATGCAGCAGAGAGCATCCACCAGCTGGTTCAAGGCTCCTGCCACATAGATGGCTAGGAGATCTGCCTCCAACCGACTTACGCGGGTCCAGATGCGGAGCGCCTCTTTGCACAGCAGACGGGAGTACATGCCGCCCTGTTTGTTGAGGTACTACATGGTCGTAGTATTGTCTGTCTGGACTTGAACCACTTGACCCCGGAGCTGAGGAGTGAAACCTGACAGCACCAGTCTGACTGCTCTTAGCTCCAACAGGTTGATGTGGCATCGGGACTCCTCGGGGGTCCAGAACCCATGAGAGAGGCATCGGTCGTAAGAACGACCGTCGAGTCAGGGCGGACAAAGGGGATCCCTTCCTGCAACCATTCTGGGGTGGTCCATCATTGGAGAGCGTCCTACATCTTCTGGGTTATAGTGATCAGATGGTCCACTGGGCGGCCAGCTCCCACTGGAGGGGGCGCATGTGCCACCTGGCCCAACGGACCACTGAGGTGCACGCCGCCATGTAACCCAGAAAGCGCAGAAAATCCCGGGAAGGGCGCGAGTGCCCAACCAGAAATGACTGGACAAAGGAGGAGAGAACCGCTACCCTGTCCGCCAGGAGCCAAGCTCTGGCTTGACGAGAGTTGAGCTCTGCTCCGATGAAGCCCATCACCTGAGAAGGCACGAGTTCCGACTTGGTCTCGTTGATCAGGAGTCAGAGTTGGAAGCAGGTTCGAAGGGCCAGATCCCTGGACCTCTCCATCTCCTGAAGGAAGGAACCTGCCAAGAGCCTGCTGCTGACCTCCTTGATAGGAGGGCTGCCTGACTGCAGGAAAAGAATGCCGAAATGGCCTCTTCTTTTTCTTCTGCTGGTTCTTGCCCGAAGAACCCTTAGCAGAAGTGGCATCCAAGGTGGCACTGGACTGTGCTATACGCTGAAGGTGACCGGCCACTCCTGGACCGAACAAGTCAGTACCCAGGAAGGGCACATCAGTAAGCTTGTGCTGGGTATCTGCTGGGTTGACTTCATCGATGGCAGGGTTGAGAGAAATTTCTTTTTTTTTAAATAATAAAGAATAACATTAAATCTAACAAAACTGAACGACTAATGTTGCTGTTGTACACACGTGAAGTTTTGACTCCTGGTGGGCGAGCGATGTCATCACTGAAGCGCTTTCGACGGCGGGGGAAAAAAGGAACAGAGGTGGCTGGATGGCCGACGCCGAGATTGCCTATATGGGCGTGAGCCAGTCTCGCGGTGCCACGCATGCGCGGTCCTACCTCAGAGTCCACCCTCCTGAAGATTTTTGGCTCCCACTGGGTCCTAGTGCCTCCGTGTAGTCCCAATAGTGTGAATGAATTGTGAAGACTTTCAGTCCAGGAAGCTCACACACCTGTGCATCAGTTTGAATGGCTCGCCCATAACCATAGCCAGGACCAACAGGTAATTTCCGCAGTGGAGGTGGATCACACACTGGGGGAGACAGGTGGTCAAGGCCATTAAAAAGTATCCGACCACCTTACCTTCTCTTGGGCCACCGCTGGCATACCAGCCTGCACCCAGTATGCAGAGATGCTGCCAGGTGCACTTTAAGGGTCACCATTTGGAGTCCCAGCTGCGAAAGTACCAGAGGTAGTCCAGGATGCTAGCCACAAGACAGGCAAGGGGATCAAGCTCCTTGCCTGGCACCAAATGGAAAATCTCTTCCATTTGAAGACATAGCACCTAAGAATCTATTCCTTCATGGATGCCTGCACCATGTGGAAAACATCCTTGGACAGACCCAATGTCTAGAACTCTAGCCGCTTAGGATCCAGGTCGTGAGATGCAGGAAATGAAGGTCATGGTGCAGGAATGTCCCCAAAGTCTAATCAGCAGGTCTGGGTGTAGAGGCAGTCACCGAGAGCTGGCTGCTGAGGCTGAAGAGATCTGGGTACCAGAACTCTTTGGTCAGTCTGGAGCTATGAGAATCATCCATGCTTTGTCCTTCCAGACCTTACCAGTACTCTATGGATCAAGGAGAAGGAGGAAAGGCATACGAGGCCCGGGGCCCAGGGCCTTGCAAGGCATCCCCATCAGTGTCCCGGACTGTGGGGGCACAAACAGCCTCAGTTTGGCATTCTCTCAGGAGGCAAACAGATCCACCGAGGGTGAGCCCCACAGGGAGAACAGATAGTTCACCATCTACTAATTCAGACACCACTCGTGCAATGTCTCTCCTACCCGGCTGACTGTTCTCCCCCGTGACGTGAATCGCCAGGAGATCGTCGCCCAGGCTGTACATTAGGGTCCAGATGCAGAGTGTCTCCTGACACAAGGGAAGGGAGTGTGTACCACCCTGTCTGTTCAGGTAAAACATGGCTGTGGTGTTGTTCATCTGGACTTGAATGATCTGACCCCTGATCAGCAGAGCAAATTCTGTCACAGCCAATTGCACTGCACGGATCTCTAGCAAGATTATGTGGTGACAGGACTCCCTAGGGGACCAGAACCCATGGATCATGTGGTCTCAAAGGTGCATTCACCACCTCACCAGAGATGTGTCCATCATCAGCGTGATGGTCGGCTCTGGGCAGACAAATGAGATTCCTTTCTTCCAGATGTTCCACTACCAGCCACCACTGGATGGCTCCCACATCAGCTGGATCACTGTGACCAGCTGATCCAAGTGACCCAGGCGCTGGGACCAATGATGGCCCATCTCCCACTGAAGGGGGAGTCATCTGACAGCAAGCCCAGTGGCACATGCTGTTGCAGGATGCCATGTACCCCAGCAGCCAGGAAATCCTGGGCAGGGCAAGAGCCCAACCTGAAATGATCGGGCCAAGACAGTAACAGCCTGTGCCTGGTCCGCCAGGAGGAGAACCTTGGCCTGCAGGGAGTCTAGTTCTGCCCCGATGAACCTGATCATCTGCTCTGGTACCAGTTCAGACTTGTCTGGTTTGACCAACAGGATCAAGTCTCTGCAGGTCTGAAAAGCCAGTGCTGTGTATCTCGCCACAGCCTCTCTGGATGAACTGGCTATCAGTCAGACGTCCAGGTAGGAGTACACTCTGATCTCTAGGCACCGCAGGTGGGCTGCCTCCACTGCCATGCACTTGGCGAAGACCCATGGAGATGAGGAGAGGCAAAATGGCATGACATGGAACTGTACAGGACCCCCACCACATGGAAAGAACAGTAGATCTGCGGGGGGAATCTCTGTCAACAGGTCATACATATGGAACTTAGCCATCAGGCACTAGGATCACAAGGAGGCTTTTCTGCACCAGTCTAGTAGCGGCCGCTCACACAGACGTCATACTCCGATGTCACAACCCTATATAAGTGTGGGCGGTCCCACTCCTCCTCAGTTCTTTCTCTAGCGGAGGCCATAAGAAACAGACGTCCCACCAGGGAACCAAGGAGAGAGAAGGTGCCCAGCTAGCAAAAGGCTCGAGCAACAGGACAGCCAAGCTGTAGAGAGAAAGGGGGTGAGGTATGGCATGACCTGATTACAGAGATTCTGTCAAGATCTACTGTTACGGGTAAGTTCTTGTGCAACTGTTCTATCTTCTTCGGGATATCTCTGTCAGCAGGTCAGAGCTATAGAACAAGTCCAAAGCAGTGCTAAGTGCAAGACAGCATGAGTGGCAGGAGGCCGAAGCTTAAGAGAGAAGGCCCTGAAGCACAGCTAGGTCTAAGCCTACCCTTCTTCTGGAGGCAATGTCCAGACTGTAGTGCTTAGTAAAAGTATGGACATTACTTCAAGTGGCAGCAGCACAAATTTCCACAAAAGACATTCCTGAAACAGGCAACAGGTGGCTATGTCTCGTTAAATGGCCATGAACTACACCAGGAAGTTCCATACCGTACTTCTATAACAAAACTAATACAGTTGGCCAATTATTTTGGACAAGCACTGTTTAGACACTGGAGCACCCTCTTTGCCAGGTGAGAAAGAAACAAACAGCTGAGAGGACTTTCTGCAGTCCTTAGTAATGCGTCCGTATATCTCAGAACTCTATGCACATCTAAAGTATGGAACAATGCTTCACCTGGATTGGCATGCTAGGATAATAATCAGGCAGGTGGGCAGATTAAAGTAAACTCAGACGCCACCTTAGGAAGAAATTTAGGATTAGCACACAGAAGACCCTGCCTTTTGTGGAAAATGAAATAAGGCTGTTCACACATTAGAGCCTGTAGTTTGACAGCAGCAGGCGCTATTTTCCTTCCCTCCACCCCCCTATTATGTTTCTCCTTCTGGAAATTTTTTCGGCACCTGCCTCAGATTTCTCCTGCTCAGCCACCTCCTGGTCTCCGGCGGGTGAACTGAGGTGGGTCTGGGAACCACCCCCTTTATACAATGGGTGACATCGGTGGGCGGAGCAATGTAAGGGGCGGGCCCCAGCTGGGTACTGCTGGCTAGAAGTTTTCTGTGGAGTCCTAGTGCCTGGCAGAATAGTCCTTATGGTGTAGCCTGCTGCAGGAGGTCTTCTCGAAGATCTGCTGTTATGGTAAGTTCTTGCATAACTACTTTCCTCTTCCTGAGGGAGTATTACCAGTTCAGGGTGTTGCCCTTTGTCTTATCCTCTGCACCACAGGTATTTACCACATGCTTAGTAGCTGTAGCAGCAGCACTGTGATGCGAAGGCTTTTACGTGTTTCCATACCTTGGAAGACTGGTTAGTGAAAGTCCGGTCCAGGGAACTCCGGTTGCTGAGTCTGAAACGCACCCTGCAGTTGTTCCAGTCCTTAGGCATTACTGTCCATTTACCCAAGTTGGTGCCGTCCCAGTGGTTGCAGTACATAGGGGCGGTTCTGGGCTCTACTTGGGGCAAAGCCTTCCTACCACAAGATGGGGCGGACTGCCTCATAGCTAACCCAGGCTGTGGCTCAGTGCCGGTATGTTCTGGCTAGGACATTCTTGAGGCTGCTGGGCTTAATGGCTATAACCACTGTTCAGTCCCTTTGGCCAGTTTGCATATGTTGTTTAAAAGTTTATTTTTATACTGGCTGATTTGTTGGAGAAATAAATCCCCATTTACAACATATGATATGAGGATCCCGCAGTGGGCCCTCCGGGTCCAGTGGACTCAACACTCTGATGATCTGGAGCAGTCGGTCCTTGTCTCCTTCCCAGTACGCAAGGAGTTTTAGTTGTAGATGGACCCAGACAATTTCTTGAAAGGGGTCCCCTTTCTTTTTCCCACCCTTCACCACGGATGCTTTGGGTCTGAGCTGGGGTGCAGACCTGGGTCCTTATAAGACCAAGGGAATCTGGTCCCAGTGGGAGACTCACCTCCACATAAAATGTTCTAGAGATGCGGGCAGTTCTGTATGCTTTACAGGCCTTTCAGAACTATCTATCTCCAGGCCCACTGTTGGTGTAATTGGACAACCTCAGTGTGGTCTATTACATCAGCAAGCAAGGGAGGCACCCATTCCTACTCTGTATACAGTGAGGGTCTGGTAGATCACGGTGTAGGACTGTCAGCCGTCCATGTACCAGATGCCTAAAATGTCTTGGTGGACAGCCTCAGCCGGTCAAATATTAGAATGCATGAGTGGGAACTGTTGACCTCAGTCGTAGAAGACCTGTTTGACAGGTGGGGTCATCCAGACTTGGACCTTTTTATGTCCCCAGTCAACACAAAACTGCCATGTTTCTGCTCGCTAGATCCAAGGCCTGGAGTTTTCTGGCTACACGCGTTGTCCCTCTCCTGGAAAGGGAGATTTCTACCCTTTCCTCTGTTTCAGAGGGTGCTCATCAAGCTGCAGATGGAAGCAGTCACCCTAATTCTGGTGGCTCCATTCTGGCCTCGTCAGATATGGTTTCCATTACTTCAACAATTGGATGTGGAACCTCCAGTTCCCCTTCCGCTCTGCCGGGACCTGTTGACAGAGGCACAAGGGACCCTAGTCCATCCAGACCTCAAGATCCTCTATCTACATGCATGGCTCCTGAGGACATAGCCATTGCTCGAGTTGGGTTGTCTCAGAAGGTGGCTTATGTTCTGGTGGCTGCCAGAAAATCTTCACCAGGGCCACTTACCCTATGAAGTGGAAGCGATTTGCAATCTGGGCTGCTTCCCAGTGCCTGGACCCTTTCACTTGTCTAGTGAACCAGGTTCTGGAATATCACCTGACCATATCTGATGCAGGCCTCAAATACTCCTCTGTTAAAGCGCACCTATCAGCCTTTCATGTGCCCATTGATGGCTGTTCAATGGCCCAGTTGAATGTGACCCGTACTTTTCTGCGAGGCATTCTCCACTTGAAACCCCCTATCCATAATCCGATTCTGGCTTGGGACCTGAATTACATTCTAGAGAAGCTGACCCTGTATCCTTTTGAATCAGCCACGTCTTGCAAGCTGCACTTTGTGTTGTGGAAAGCGTTATTTTTAGTTGCTATTGCTTCTGCTTGAAGAATTTCAGAGCTACAGGTTGAGAGAGGTTCCTGCAGTAGGTCTTCACATATAGGACTGTGCCCCTGGCGTCAGGTACGCACGGCAAACTTGTAGATAGCAATCTCCAGCGGGGACTGCCCCCGACATCGGGGTCGGCATGACGTTAGCCCGACTATAAAAGGGGCAGTCCTGCGCCTGCTCTCCAGTTCTTTTCCAACGGAGACCTATAGATAGGTAAGAATAAGACCGGAGTGAAAAAACTCCTCAGACCCTGCTTCTACTCTAGTCCCGAAGGGCTAGATAGGATGGAAAATAAGGAGAAAACATCCAAAAACTGGAGGAAGAAGGGTGGGAAACTAGACCTACTGCAGGAACCTCTCTCAAAGATCTACTGTTATGGGAAGTTCTTACATAACTGCAATATCTTACTTCGGGAGGGTTCCTGCAGTAGGTCTTCACATACAGGACTGATTACCAAGCAGTCTCAAAGAAAAAACAAAACATAGGTGCATCCGGGAGGGGGAGAAGTCGCCATGAGAAATCACGACAGGAGGCCTTGCAAGACTGCAAGACCAAAGCCAGTTCTGCGCCGAGAGGCAATGTCCAGACTGTAATGCTTAGTGAAGGTGTGAACAGAGGACCATGTGGCCACTGCACAGATCTCTGCCGTGGACACATTCCTAAAAAAGGCAGTAGAGGTCACCACGCTACGGGTGGAGTGGCTTTTAACTGCCTCTGGAAGGGACTTCCCGTATTTCGTATATGAAAAATGGATGCAGTTAGCTAGCCATCGAGAGATGGTTTGCTTGGATATAGCCTTGCCCTGGCACTGTGGAGCAAAGGCCACGAACAGTTGGCTAGACTTCCTAACCTCTTTAGTCCTGTTGCGTAGTCTCAGAACCCACATCAAGGTGTGCAGAAGGTGTTCTCCATTGTAATACTGTGGATAGTACACTGGTAATTTCACGCTCTGGTTCAAAGTGGTTTCCAAAACTACTTTGGGCAAAAAAGAAGGATTAGTCTGAAGGACTACTCGGTCCTTATGAAAAATCAAATAAGGTTCTTTACAGACGAAGGCCTGTCATTCGGAAACCCTTCTGGCAGAAGTAACTGACTAAAAATAAGGTCTTCCAGGAAAGGAAGCGCAAGTAGCATGAAGAAGCTGGCTGAAACGGGGGTAAGGCCAGCTTCTCGAGCATGAAATTCAGGTCCCAGGGAGGACAAGGATTCCGGATCGGAGGTTTTAAATGAAGGATGCCTTTCAAAAAAGTTTTGGCAACCTCCAGCTGAGCCAAGGTTTTGCTCTCCACCGGGAGGTGGTAGGCAGACACCGTAGAAAGGTGGACCTTAACGGAGGAAAAGCTAAGGCCCGCCTCGGACAGGTGTGTGAGGTACTCGGGAAGCCGAGCATGAAAATGGATTCCATCTCCTTGCTTGGGCCCATATCGTAAATCTCTTCCACTTCATAGCGTAAGTAGATCTGGTGGAGGGTTTTCCGGCCTTCACTAGAATATGCATAACCTGCGAAGATACCCCATAGAGAGAAATCGCTATGTCCACAGGTGCCACGCATGAAGGTGGAGCGACTGAAGGCTCGGATGTACTAGGATTCCCTGCTCCTGAGTCAGAAGGTCATGGGAAATGGGCAGAGGAACCGGAGGTTCCACTGCCAATTGCTGCAGAAGAGGGTATCATATTTGACGTGGCCTAAGAGGGGCAATCAGGATTTCATGCGCGCCCCTTCCTGTTGATGTTTCACCAGAACCTTCTGAATGAGAGGAAAGGAAGAAAGATGTACAGAAACCTCCCTGTCCATGAAAGAGACCGTGCTGCGCCAAAAAGCACCATGCCCGGAATGAGCAAGCAGAAGACAGGTAGGCGAACAGATCTATCTCTGGCTGTCCCCATTGAAGAAAGAGTTCTTCGACTACCTCTGACTTTAGCTCCCACTTGTGGGCCCTGGCCACTGATCAACTGAGACTGTCCACCAGGACGCTGGTGACACCCGGAACGTGGACTGCTGTCAAGTAAAGGCTGTGCTGAATCACCCAGTACCACACCCTCATAGCTTCTCTGCAAAGAGGATATGAATGGGTTCCTCCCTGTTTGTTTAGGTTCCAGACCGTGGACATGTTGTCTGTCTAAACTAAAAGAGATCCCGGAATCAGAAGCGACTGGAATGCCTGTAGCACGTAAAGAACCGCCCTGGTCTCCGGAACATTGATGTGGAGCATTAGCTCCTGGTCGGTCCAAGACCCCTGTGTCTTGTGAGCCCCCAGATGGGCTCCCCAGGCCAGATTTGAGGCATCCGTGGTGAGAATCTGGGTTGGAACTCCAGGATGGAAAGGAATTCCATTCGAGAGGTTTGAGAGATCTTGCCACTAGCGAAGATCTCTCTGAAGGCTGTTGGAGATCATGACTTTTTGGTTCATGTCGTCCGTCCTCTGATCCCAGTGGACTCAGAGAGACCACTGGGTGATCATGTGAAGCCTGGCCATCAGAACTGCAGAAATGCAGCTGCCATCAGTCCCAATACACAGGCACCGAGTGTGCTGGGATCCATCGGGCCTGGGCCACGAGAAGTGGCCTGAGAAGCAAGGTCTCGCCCCTGATCCGATGGCAGGAAAGCCTTGCCTGAACTGTGTCTAGTACCGCCCAATGAACTGGAGCCTCTGGGATGGTACTAGCTGGGACTTGGGAAAATTGACCATTATGCCCAGGAAAGCAAACAAGCTCAGAGTGAAACAGAGGGACTCTTTCAGGCTGGTAGGAGAGGGTGCTGCGAGGAGCCAGTCATCCAGGTACGGGAAGCCATAAATGCCCTGATGGCGTAAAAACACCACTACCACCGCTAGGCATTTGGTGAACACTCTGCGGGCCGAAGAAGGGCCAAAAAGGAGTGCTCTGAATTGGAAATGCTTCTCCAAGAAGACGAATGGAGAAACGCGTGGGCGGAGGATAGGAATATGCAGGTTTAAGCATCCTGCATGTCCAGGGAGCACAGCCATGAACTGGGATGGAGCAGGGGAAGGAGTCCCTGAAGGATCAACATACGAAACTTCTTGTACTCAACGAAGACGTTTAGCGTACTGAGGTCCAGGATCAGTCTCAGGTCGCCCGTTTTCTTCAGAACCAGGAAGAAGTGGGAGTAAAATCTCCTTCCTATTTGGTTTGACGGGACGGGTTCTATGGCCCTCTTTAGAAGGAGCGCCTGGATCTCCTGAGACACTACGGGGACCTGATCCCAAGGATAGAAGGACCATCCTGGTGGTTGAGGGGCTGGAATTTCACTGAATTCTATCGAGTGACCTCGCTGGATGAGCTGAAGTACCCAAGTTTCTGCGGTGATGAAACTCCAATCGTCTAGGTGGAGGCCGAACCTCCCTCCGACTGGTTCCTCCTGTGTTACTGGAGGGAGCAGAAGGAGGGGAAAGGAGTCAGGACGTCGAGGGGAGGGGAGCCTTGGCCCCCGAGGCCTGTTTTGGAAATCTAGCCTGTGGGGTTTGAGCTCCAGATCCAGGTGCGTGATTCTTTGCCTGGCGCTTGGCCAGGGATTTGTTCCACCTTCTTTGGCAGTGAAAAGACTGCTTATTCTGGCCCTTCTTGTATAAGGAGCATCCGCTCTCCTGCAGCCCAGCAGTAATATCTTTAGCGTCGTTGCCAAAGAGGACAGTACCCCTGAAAGGGGTGTCCAGAAGAGAGGACTGCACAACCTGCGCCAATCCCGCTATACAAAGCCAGTAGAGGCGACAGAGGCAGATCCCCGTAGCTGCCGCAATAGCCACCGAGTTGTAAGTCACCCGAAGGGTGTGGTGACACGAGGATTTCCCCATCCTAACCTTTTCCAACAACTTCTTTCTCAAGGTTTCCTGAACCTCTAGGAGGTCCCTTTCAAATCCAAAGAGAAGCTTTTTGAAATCGACCATGTGCAAGACATAATTGAGGGCGTCGCCAGCAGAGGAAGAAGATTATATTTCGCCCAAATTGGTCACGTTGGCACGAGTCCTTAACAGAGGCGAAGAACTCAAATGTTTGGACTGGGCTGAGCGGTCGTGAGCGCTGTCATGACCATGGAGTCAGCCTTAGGATGTGAGTTAAGGTGAGATATCCTTCCGGAGGGTGATACGCGCGTCAGCTTTGCGTGAGACCGCTGGTATGGAGGACGGTTTTGCCAGACTGTGGTCGCATGTCCTCATGGGGGCCCATTCACGAGAAATGGGATAGGGTCCGAGGTGGCCAGATCCATGCTCGCAAGGCGTTTTCTAGGTGGATCAACCTTTGGATGGCCATCCGCCAGCCACCGGATAGAACGAATAAATCTCCAAAAGAGGGATCCTCTGGAGGCGACTTTGGAGAGTCTTTCGGAGGGACCTCTACAGGAGACCCAGGCTCCGGCGCATCTGTGTCGGAGTCGGTGTCAGAGGGCTCGAGCCACTAGGAACAGAAGGGTCTGGTTCTGTGGTGCCAACAGTGACAGAGATGGATGCTCTGGCCCGAGGAGGCGGTGGAGAGGCGACCCTAGGGGTGGGTGCTTCCCGCACCGGCTGTCTTAACTCTGACAAAAGTTGCGCTCTAGCTTCTTTCCACCAGGGAGGGACAGACTCATGGACCGGTACCGGAGGAGGACGGGGAGGCAGGTAACTCGGATACCCCGGGTACTGCGGATAGTGCCAGGATGGGTAATAAGCAGAGTACCTGGGATAACCTGGCGTGGGGTGTCCTGGAGTAGGATATCCTGGCGTCGGGAAGGATGACGATGGATGGCCCGGTGTCTGGTAACCCGGTGTCGGGAGACCCGGCAACGGAAGCACATGGCCCGGCGTTGGGTACTGAATGACCAACGAAGGGCCGCCTGCAGGCAGTAGAGAGGGTTCAAGGACTTGGAACCCAGTCGAAGGACCCGCAGGGGGCGGTGCCATAGCGCCAGAATGTAGCATCGGATCCAGGAGCGTGCCCAAAAAGCCAGAGGGTGGAGGCTCCATAACAGGATCCCTGGTCAACAGTGGAATTTTGTCTGGCAACAGCGGAAGGTCTGGTGAGGAGGGCGGGGAAGCTCGAGGGGCCCCCGACGGCAGGTCCGAGTGCGACTTTGCTAAAGCAAAAAGCAAAGGGTCGGGTGGCGAGCCTCTGGGATGAAGAACCCTGGGAGACGACAGGTCGTCTTGTCCCTCACTCTGTCCGACGTCGGGGGCCAAACTGGAGCCCGACGGGAGAGTGGATGGATCCAGATGGGCGCCGGAGGAGCCAGTGTCGAACAGCAGATCCGCCGGGCTAGAGGCGGCTGGAAGGCCGCTGCTAGTCTGATCGGCCGAGGCTGCGCGCCGCCGCTGGAGGCGAGGGTGACTTATCGGCAGGACAAGTCAATGAAATTACCACCTCTAAAGAGGCTACCTCTGGCTGCCCGCTCACCTCGGCACGAGGGGCCTGGCCCAAGAGGTGGACAGGCGACGTAAAAGTACTCACAGTTGCAGGCCTCTGTGTGACGGACCCGTCCGCCTTCTCTTACTTTTCTTCTTTTTCGGGGCCGCGATGACGACCTTCCTGAGTTTTGGAGCTCTTTTCCATAGATGCCAAGCATCGGGTCAGAAGATGGGCCTCGAGGGACCGCTTGAGCCTGGTTCTGGTCGCCTGGTTGAAGGCCTGGCAGATGGAATACTCCTGGACATCGTGCTTTGAACCTAGGCAAAGAACACAGCGAGAATGGTCGTCCCCGTGCAGGATTTGAGCACAGCACTTAGAGCACTTTTTCTTCTGTCTAGAAGACATCAATTTTAAGAAAACTTTGAGAGAAATTTAGATAAAAGGCGAAGGAGACCGACAAAATACAACGTGGACGTTGGATTGCTGTTCTGACACGAGCCGAACGTTACTGAGGTGACGGCGGGAAAGAACTGGACAGTGGGTGCGGGACCGCCCCTTTTATAGTCTGGCTGACGTCATGTTGCCCCGACGTCGGGGGCGGTCCCCGCTGGGGATTCCTATCTACAAGTTTGCCGTGCGAACCTGACGCCAGGGGGCGCAGTCCCACATGTGAAAACCTACTGCAGGAACCCTCTCAAAGTAAGATCTTAGCGTTAGTGAGCAGAGACACCCTGCCTCTATGAAAAATTAAATAAGGTTCTTTACACATCAACACTTGCAGCTCTGAAATTCTCTGAGCGGAATATAACGCTTTATATGAGAGAGAGAGAGCGTAGGTTGCAATCCGCAGCCGGTTCAAAGGGAGATTTTGTCAATTCCTCTACAACGAAAATAAGGTCCCATGGGGGACAGGATCCCTAATGGGAGGCTTCATATGAAGCATGCCCCTTAGAAATGTACGAGCAAGGTCCAGTTGAGTAATATTCCTACCCTCCACAGGTGTGTGATGAGCAGAAATGGCACAGAGATGCACCTTTGTGGAAGAGTATCAGCCCCGCATCTGAAAGCAATAGGAGATATTCAAGGACTGACTTCACCGAGCAAGACAGTGGGTCCAGGGAACAAGCAGCTGCCCAGATACAGAAGCGTTTCCACTTCATGGCATACACGGCCCTTGTAGAAGGTTTTCTTGCTTCTACTACGACTTCAGCCACCCTTTGTGAAACTCCATGCCTGGAAATGGCTAAGTCTGCAGGAGCCATGCATGAATGCGTACGGACCGAAGGTCTGGGTTGACTAATGTGCCCTGGTCTTGGGATAGCAAGCTGGATAATATTGGTAGCTGAAAGGGAGGTTCCACTGCTAATCGTTGTAAGAGGAACCATATCTGATGCGCCAGAAAGGAGCTATCAAAAATCATTGTGGCACAATCCATCTGTAGTTTAAGTAACACCGCCTGAGGCAGGGGAAAGGGAGAAGGTGTAAGAAACCTCCCTGTCCAGCAGAGGGACAATGCATCTCGCCAGAAAATACCAGGACTGGGATCTAGCAAGCAGAAAATGGGCAGTTTTGCATTGCATGGGGACGCAAAGAGGTCCAGCTCTGGACATCCCCATCGTTTGAAGAGGTCGTCCACCACTTCTTGAAGCAGCTCCCACTTGTGGTTCCTGGATTGAGAGTGGCTGAGCTCATCTACCAGGACGTTTTGGACGCCTAGAACATGAACCGCTGTCACCGTGAGTCTGTGTTCTAAGACCCAGTACCACACACTCATGGCTTCTCTGCACAGAGGGTAGAAGTGCGTTCCCCCACCCCTGCTTGTTGATATAAAAGACCACCGACATATTGTCAGTCTGGAGAAGCAGGGAACCCTGGGAGAGGCGAGTCTGAAAGGCCTGCATGGCATACAGAATCATGCTCATCTCTAAGATGTTGATGTGCAGGGACATTTCTATGTCTGACCATGTGCCCAGAGTATGGTGATTCCGAAACTGAGCTCCCCAACCTAGACCCGATGCATCTCTAGTGAGGATCTGACTCGGTGAGTCTGTTTGGAATGGAACTCTTGATTCCAACTTGGGCGAAGCCAGCCACCATGACGGTGTTTGCTGAACAGCCCTCAATACCCTTATCAGGTGCTCGAGATCGTCGGAGCTCTGGTCCCACTGCACCCTTTCCACTGGGAACTCTCATGTGCAAGCGTGCCAGTGGGACCATGGAGTACTCAACCCGCAGCCATATGCCCTAGGAGCTGTAACTAGATTGGCTGCAGCTACTCTGGAAGCCTGGTCTCTCAGTCGAGTGGTCCTGTCGGGTGGGAGAAAGGCTCTTCCCTGCTGTGTATCCAGGATTTCCCCTATATACTGTAGACGCTGGCAGGACCAAGGACAGGACTTTGGGAGACTGATTGTTATCCCCAGCTGTTGGAACATTTCGAATGTGTCCGATAGGGTGTGGATTAACTGCGACCTGGAGGGAGCAGTTAGGAGCCAATCGTCTAGGTAAGGCTAGACGAAATGACCCTGTCTGCGAAGAGCAGCTGCCACTACTGCAAGGCATTTGGTGAACACCGAGCCGAGGAGAAATCGAAGCAAAAGCCCTAATTGTAATGGTTCCCTTGAAAGGCGAAATCAAGATACCTCTAGTGAGCTGGAAACACCGTATGTGCAGTATGCATCTTGCATATCCAGAGAGCATAGCCAGTTCCTTGGCGAGCATAGGTATCAGTCCTGGTAAGGTTACCATTCTGAACCTTCTGTATTCGATGTACTGGTTCAGCTGACTCTGGTCTAGTATGGGTCTTAAGCCCCCATCTTCTTGGGGACCAAGAAGAAGTGGGAGTAATACCTGGTTCCTCATTTTGGGGGATAGGCACGAGGACTCGTTTTGAGAGCAAGGCCTGGATTTCTCCCCTGATGAGGGCTACAGTGCCTTCAGAAAGTATTCACCCCCCTTGGATTTTGTCACATATCGTGATGTTGCAATCTCAAATTAAAATACATTTATATGGGATTTTTATGTCATGTAGCTACACAAATTACTCTATAATATCAGAGTAGAATGAAACTTCTGGAATTTTTTGTACACGTAATTTAAAATAAAAACCTGAAATGTCTTGATTTGATAAGTATTCACCCCCTTTGCTATGACACTCCAAATTGAGCTCAGGTGCATCCAATTTCCTTGTGAGATCACTCTAAAACTTGAATGGAGTCCACCTGTGGTCAGTTCAAATGGTTGACATGATTTCAGAGGAAATACACTGGTCTTAAGGTCCCACTGTTGACAGTGCATGTCAGAGCAAAAACTCTACCATGAAGACCAAGGAGCTGTCCGTAGAACTCCGTGATAGAATTGTGAGGAGGCATAGATCTGGGGAGGGGTATAAAAACATTTCTAGGGTGTTGAAAGTTCCCAGGAGCACAGTCAAGTCCATCATTAGGAAATGGAAAGATTACGGAACCACCCAGTCTCTTCCTAGAGCAGGCCGTCCTCCCAAACTGAGCAACTGGGCAAGAAGGACCTTGGTCAGGGAAGTGACCAAGAACCCAATGACCACCCTGACAGAACTACAGAGTTCCATGGCTGAGATGGGAGAACCTGTCCAGAGGACAGCAATCTCTGCAGAACTTCACGGATGTAGCCTCTATGGGAGAGTGGCTAGACGGAAGCCACTCCTGAGAAAAGGCCACATAATAGCATGTCTGGAGTTTGCAAGAAGGCACGTGGCAGACTCTGAGACCATGTGGCAAAGATTCTCTGGTCCGATGAAACAAGAATTGAACTCTTTGGCCTGAATGCAAAAGCGCTATGCCTGGCGCAAACCGAACACAGCTCATCACCCGTGTAACACCACCCCTACCATGAAGCATGGTGGTGGCAGCATCATGTTATGGGGATGCTTTTCAGTGGCAGGGACTGGGGCACTTGTCAGGATAGAGGGAACAATGAATGGAGCCAAATACAGGCACATCCGTGAGGAGAACCTGCATCAGTCTGCAATAGACCTTGGACTGGGGTGAAGATTTACGTTCCAACAGGACAACGACTCCAAGCATACAGCCAAAGCAACACTGGAGTGGCTTCAGAACAAGAAGGTGAATGCCCTTGAGTGGCCCAGCCAAAGCCCAGACTTGAATCCCATTGAGAATCTGTGGAAAGACTTAAAGATTGCGGTTCACCGACGCTCCCCATCCAACTTCACAGAGCTTGAGCAAATCTGCAAGGAAGAATGGGTGAAAATCCCCAAATCCAGATGTGCAAAGCTGATACAGACATACTCAAGAAGACTCTAAGCTGTAATTGCTGCCAAAGGCGCTTCTACAAAGTACTGACTCAGGGGGGTGAATACTTAAGTAAACAAGATATTTAAGTTTTTAATGTTTCATAAATTTTTGTTACACAATAAAAATATTTTTGCCCCTTTAAATTGTTGAGTATGCTGTGAATTAAGGGGAAAAATAATTTCAATACATTAAAATTCTGGTAGTAACACAACAAAATGTGACAAAATCCAAGAGGGTTGAATACTTTCTGAAGGCACTGTATGTGGGTGGGAGGGTATCGAGAGGGGGCTGGAGGGTTGTCTGAAGAAATTTGGTAAAGTCCAGCGTACAACCCTTTTCGATAATGTCCTGCACCCATATGTCTGTTGTAATGTTGGTCCACCCGTCTAGGTAGAGGGAGAACAGACACGCTACAGCTTCCCCCATCGACTCCGCTGGAGGAGGGAGGCTGGCAGGGAGTCATGAGTGGATGCCTAGGGTGGGCAGCGAAAGCTGGGAGGATTTTGGATTTCTAGGCCCCCTGTTCCCTGCTGGTTGGGAGGGAGCCTTTCTCTTGAAAGTGCCTTGGGGCTATTGGTTTCTTTGTTTGTTGGCACCCTGGCACCGAAAGGGCTCACTCTTAGGTTGCTGAGGGTCCGACCGCTACATGTGGTGAATGGTCTGGACCGCCTTGCCTGAGTCTTGCAGTTCGGTTATGATCTTTTGTACCTCCTTCCCCGAAGAAGACAGACCCGTGGGATGGAGCATTCAGGATAGAATCCTGGAGGTCCTGTCGAAAACCTGATACCCTCAGCAAGGAGTGGCAATGGAGACACACCCCAGTGGCCGCCGAATCATAGGATGCCCTCAACAGGCATCTTCCTAAGTCCGGGCCAGACTGAAGTATGTCCAAAAACTCAGTGAGGCATCTTCCTATGTCCGGGCCAGACTGAAGTATGTCCAAAAACTCAGTGCGTGATGGGTTATCTCGTTGCTTTTGGGCTAACTCAATGGATTTCTTCCACGAAGATTTTTGGTAGAGCACCATGTGTGCCAAAAAATGTGGGAACTGTATGGAGCATATGGCAGAAGCACAGACTCTCCTCCTGAACTGGTCTAATTTCTTAGATTCCTTGTTGGGGAGGCTGTGAGCTCATATGTTTAGGTTGCTTGGTCCTGCCATGGGCTGCGGTCAGGACAATGGAGTCTGCCCTTAGATTTTCTCCCAGAAAAGGCTCTTGTCTTGGGAGGTTTGTATAGTCTGTCTGCCTTCTTGGGGACAGCTGAAAAAGATGAAGGGTGGTCCCATGACAGCCTGCTTAGGTCCTGAAATGGAGGGCAGAAGGGAAAAGACCAAGAGTCTCGGGTCACTCATTCCCAAAAAGGTATGAAGCCTTTTCCTCTCCGGGTCCAATTCCTCGGTATCCCATTGATTTAGGAATTGGATGTGGTGCATCACATCCATAAATATCAGGTCATCTGGGGGAGACCTGGGTGGATTGTGGGGAGACTCTGGCTCAGGAGAGTAACCTCTATACGATGCGTCTGAGGAGTGAGGGTGGCTTCTGGAGGAGGAAGAGGAGGCTGACCACAGGCATCTGCTCCTGTTGTCTGAGGAAGATGACCTGTAGGAGGAGTAGTGATGCCTGCCCCTACGCCTGGGGTGCTCAGAGTCTGATTCTTTTGAAGTCGAGCTCCTGGGTGTGCACGGAGACTGTGGCCGGGAATCCAGGACTGGTGCTTTGTCAGAGACCGGTGTAGGGGGTTGTGAAGGCAGGAGAGAAGGGTTTCATCCTTTTGAGTAAATATCCTTTACTGTGTTCCCACGAGGTAAAGTTTCCCAATGTTAAGCCAGAGAGGACCATAGGCACTGCGATGGTGGCGTACCACTAGGGCTTTCAGATACCCGATAGTTGCTTTCGGTCCCAGTTTCCATCAGGACTCGGTGGAGTATTACGGTCTGTCATCAGGTCCCCTGACGTCGGTCGCTAGGACCAAAGGGGTTTGGTCTGGCAACTTGTCAACAGGTGGACGGTCGTCAGGCTGCTGATTGGTCTGAGCCGGCGTCTGCTTCAAGGCAGAGGCCCCACAGATGTCCACCTTGTTGTAGTTGTTGAGGACATCTGGGTACTTCGACACCTACTCTATGATGTCTGCTGCTGGTCCTTCCGTTTGTTGGAAGACCCGGTGGTCAGGACATGCGTCAGGTCTTTGCCTTAGCTGCTGGCGACTTGTCCTGGGAGGCGTTCCTAGGCGGGAATGCTCCTGGTATCTATGTCTGTCGTCTGACGCCAACAATGAGCTTGAAGAAGATGATGCCCGAACCTTGTCGGTTGAAGTCCCTGTCTTAAGGCCCCGAAGAATGCTGGAAGGGCCTAAGGCTGAGAGAGGGACCAGAGTGTCTTTGCCCGAAGAGCTGCCACCCGCTGAGAGGGTAAGGGTGGGAGCCTTCGTCAACAGCAGGCCGGAGGAAGACAGGCCTGACAGAGGAGAGGGTGGGGGCCTGAGTCCGCTCTCTCTCTCTCCAGAGCGTCACCTTGAGTGCTTCTCTTTGTGAGGAGACTTAGATCTGGACTCTGACCTACTGTGCTCCTTGTCCCGTTGTTGGTGCTTCCCTCCTGAGGGTTTCTCTTTGTGGGAAGTTGGCGACCGGCAGGCTGAGTAGCTGGCCTTTGACGGGCACTGAAGGGCAGCGAGCTGCTGCTCCATGATGTAGGCCCGGAGAGCCTTGCGGTGGCGGGTTTGGGTTTGTTGGCACTGACCAGGCAGGCGCTAACATCGTGATCAGGCCCCCAAACAGAAGAGGTACAGAGAATTACCATCTTTTCAGGAATCTTCTGCCCGCATGGACACTTGGATTTCGACATTTGGTCAAGAAGACAGAGACGACATAAACTAATTGAAATATCAAGACTTTGTGAAAAATAAGAAAATGGGTACTTTGAAGAAAGAAAATGGCAGTCGACAGATGCAATGAGGCGTCCAAGGGGCCGAAGCGCATGGGTTGACGGTGGAAAAAGAACTGAGGTGGGGCTGGGGACCGCCCCTTTATACAGAGGGTGACGTCGGTGGGCGGGCCCCAGCTGGGTACTGCTTGCTAGAAGTTTTCTGTGTAGTCCTAGTGCCTGGTGGCATAGTCCTTATGGTGTAGCCTGCTGCAGGAGCTCATACTCGAATTAAGATCCGTAGGTATCGCCTGCAAGGGGAGCAAACCATGATATGCAGACAGGCATCCTGCATGTCTAGGGAGCATAGCCAGTCACCCTGCTTGAACAGAGGAAGATGGCCATGTAAAGTTACCATCCGGAACTTTCTGTACTGAATGTAAAGATTCAGCTCCTTGAGGTCTAGAATGCGCCTCAAGTCACCGGTTCTTTTGGGAACCAGGAAAACCTGAGTAGAACAGTACAGTTTCGTAGGAACTTACCGTAACAGTAGATCTTCGAGAGAGGTTCCTTCAGTAGGTCATCACATATAGGACTGGCGCCACCTGGCCGGGCGCATGGCAGCATTTTTCATAATACTGATTGGGGGACCGCCACCCAACGCCACGTGACTGACGCCAGCATGACTGATATAGTGGGCGGTCCCCATGCCCACCCTCCTCCAGTTCTCCCCGCCGAGCCAGGAAGAGGCCTGACAGCAGGAGCGAACAGGATTTGGAGTCCCTGTAAACCACAAAATGAGGGGAAGGAGGGAGGGAAAAATATGACCTACTGAAGAAACCTCTCTTGAAGATCTGCTGTTACGGTAAGTTTCTACGTAACTGTACTATCACTTCGAGAGGGTTCCTTCAGTAAGTCATCACAGATAGGACAGAGTCCCAAGCAGTGTCTCCAAGGAGAGACCGAGAGAAACTAGGGAGGAGGAAAACTAACTCCAATGGAAAAAACTAAGGTCCAGGGAGGACCCAGTCTAGGACAGAAGGCCCTGCAGGACGGCTAGGCCAAAGCCAGCCCTCCAACTAGAAGCAATGTCCAGACTGTAATGTTTGGTAAAGGTATGGACAGAACTCCAAGTAGCGGCAGCACAGATGTCAGCCGCAGAAATGTTCCGTAGGAAGGCCGCAGAGGCAGCCATGCCCCTAGTAGAATGATCTCTGATGGAACCCGGCAGAGGTTTATCATACTTCTGGTAACTAACGAATGCAGTTGCCTAACCATTTGGAAAGGCCCTGCTTAGAAACCGGTCTGCTCTTCAATCTCGGGGCAAAGGAGACAAACAACTGGTCGCAAGAACGAAACTCTTTGGTCCAGTGGGTCTTAACACCGGAAAATCCGGTGGACATCCTTCGTATGAAGGAGTGCCTCACCTCTGTTAGAGGGGGATGGGTAATACACCGGAAGCTCTACTGACTAATTCAGCATGGCTTCTGACACCACCTTGGGAAGAAACCTCGGATGAGTTCTGAGGACCACTCGGTCCCAATGGAAAATCAAGTATGGCTCCTTGCAGACTAGAGTGTGAAGCTCTGAAATCCTTCAGGCTGACGTGATAGCCACAAGAAAAAGTGCATTCCAAGATAGGAAGCGCAAATATCAGCTCATGGCCGGCTCAACTGGAGGAAGGGTGAGCTTTTCCAATATGAAGTTCAAGTCCCAAGGAGGAGTGGGGCTGCGAATGGGGGGTTTCAGATGGAGAATCCCTTTCAGAAAGGTTTCTGAGACCTCCAACTGGCCACGGGTTTACCATCCACTAGCTCATGGTATGCTGAGATAGCGGAGATATGGACCTTTAAGGAGCTGTAGGACAGACCGGAGTGAGACAAGTGAAGGAGGTATTCCAGGACTTGTGGGGCAGAGCAAGAGAAGGGGTTCCAGCCCTTAGCGGACGCCTAAAAGCAAACTGTTTCCACTTCATGGCATAAGTGGAACGGTAGAAGGTTTTCTGGCCTCAATGAGGACCTGAGCAACCCTGGAGGAAACCCCAAAACAGGATATCGCTATGTCTACAGGAGCCACGATGAAGATGCAGGGTCCTGAGCCTGGTGTACCAGCTGACCTTGATCCTGGGTCAGGAGCTCGTGAGTCACTGGAAGTGGAACCGGTGGTTCCCGGGAAAGCTGCTGTAGCAGCGGGAACCAGATCTGTCTCGGCCAGAGAGGGGCGATGAGGATCATCTTTGCCCTCTCCGCCTGAAGTTTGAGGAGAACCCTCTGCAGAATGGGAAATGGAGGGAAAGCGTACAAAAATTTCCCTGTACAAGATAGAGACAATGTGTCGCTCCAAAAAGCACCTTGCTCTGGAACGAGCAAGCAAAACTTGGGAAGTTTTGCGTTGGATTGAGAGGCGAAGGTGTCGATTTCCAGACACCCCCAATTTTGGAAGATGGATTCCACCACTTCCTGATGTAGTTCCCACTCATGAGCTAGGGTCCGAGATCTGCTGAGACTATCCGCCAGAACGTTTTGAATGCCTGGAACATGCACAGCCACAAGGACCAGATGGTGCTGGACTGCCCAGTTCCACACCCGCGTCGCCTCCCTGCATAATGGGTACGACCGGGTTCCTCCTTGTTCGCTGACATACCAAACTACTGACATATTGTCCATTTGCATTAGCAGTGATCCCTTGGGAAGGAGGGTCTGAAAGGCCTGTAACGCATACAGGACCGCCCTCAACTCCAGAACATTGATGTGGAGAGAAGTCACCAAGCCGGACCACAGTCCTTGGGCTTGGTGTTCCCCGAAGTGAGCTCCCCACCCCATATTCGAGGCATCCGTGGTGAGAGTGGCTACTGGTGCAGGATTCCGAAAGGGAAGTCCCAAGGAAAGAATGCGAGAATCCGTCCACCACTGCAAATCTTTCTGAACTGCTGAGGAGACCAGGACCAGATGGCCCAGGTCGTCCATAAGCTGACCCCACTGCAGCCGCAACGACCACTGAGTAATCCTCATGTGAAGTCTTGCTAGGGGAACGGTAGTGATGGAGGCTGCCATCAGGCCCAGAAGGCGAAGGACTTCCCGAGCTGGGATGGTCCTGGGGGAAGCCACTTTGGAGACCTGACAGACAAGGGTCTCCACCCTGTCTGGAGGAAGGAAGGTTCTGCAGTGGATCGTATCCAGGACTGCCCCAATAAACTGAAGTCTCTGGGCAGGGATAAGTGATGACTTGGGAACACTGACGTAATCCGTAGTCTGCTGAAAAGGTCCAGGGTAAAGGAAAGAGCCTCCGCAAAGAATCCCTGGACGGGCTGAAATCAACCAGTCGCCCAGGTAAGGAAGACTGCAATCCCCTGCGGCGTAGAAATATCGTGACCACCGCCAGGCACTTAGTAAAACCCATGGTGCCAAGACAAGCCAAAAGGGAGCCCTGAACTGGAAGGTTTCCTTGGAAACGAAAGCGAGGAATCGGGGTGGCTGGGGAAAATAGGAATGTGCAGGTAGGCATCCTGATATCCAGGGCACAGAGCCAGTGGTTCTCCATGAGGAGAGAGAGGAGGCTCTGGAGTGCCAGCATTCAAAATTTTTGTACTCAAACTGATTCAGCCGACTGAGGTTCAGTATGGGTCTGAAGTCCCCAGTCTTTTGGAACAAGGAAAAGTGGGAATAAAACCTTTCCCTAAGGGATGCACTCGATTGCTTTGTTTGAGCAAGAGTGAATTTATCAATTGCTTGTTTGAGCAAGAGTGAATTTACCTCCTCGTGAACAGAAGGGCCTGGTCCCAGAGTAGGAGGATTTCTGCGGTGGAGTTTCTCGGGAATCTCCAGCAGATCTATGGTGTGTCCGACGGACCCTAGCTGCAGGACCCACTTGTCGGAGGTGATCGCCTCCACTCCCGCGCTTGGCGGGCACTTCTGCCCAAGCTCCCCCGTCATGTAGACTGAGGAGCAGGGGACAGGAGTCAAGAAGTGGCAGGACGTTCAGGGGAGGACCTCCTGAACATCTCTGATTTTTGGAGGCAGGAGGGTGGCTGTACCTGGTGGCCTTATGCTTCCTTTGGCGGCATCGCCGGAGTTGCTTCTTTCTCTGCCTCCAGGTCCTTCCGAAAGGACTGCTGCTGGGAGGCCGATCGACATAGACCTGACAGACCCAAGTGCAACACCCTTGTCCTGTAGGTCTGTGAGAATATCCTGGTGTCCCCACTAAAAGAACCAAGCCCCTGAAAGGGGCATCCTGAATCATTGACTGGACCTGGGTTGGCGAGTCCAGAAAGGTGAAGCCAGGAATGCTGTTTGAGGGCATGCGGTAGTAGCTGAGAATGCGGTCGTGAGTAGTCGTAAGTGGCATGTAAAGTGTGCCTACAGGAAACCTTGGAGAGGCAGAGATCCTTGGCAAGATCCTCCTTCAAAGGCGAGGGTCCATGGACTGGACTCACGCTTCCAGCCTGGCCAGGGTCGCTTTTTGATGGGACACCATGTGGTCCATGTAACTGAAGGACCGGAGGGCGCATGTGGCCAACAAGTATATCTTTTTCCTGAACTGGTCCATCTGCCTCGATTCTTTGTCCGGAGGAGTAGAACTCATGCTTAGGCGCCGAAGAGTGATCATGAGCTGCATAGATGACCACAGAGTCAGCCTTGGGATGAGCCTTTAAGAATGGGGCATCCTTCAGTGACTGGTAGAGCCTGTCCGCCCGATTGGGGACAGCCGGGATAGAATGAGGCATCTGCCAGACAGTAGTGGTGAGGTCTTGGTGAGGTGCCATCCAGGGAGGAATGGGGATGGGAGACAGAGACTCTAAGTCTAGGTGCTCCACGAGCCTCTGTCTCATAGGGTCCTGTTCCTCTGACTCCCAGTCGAAGTAATCCTTCATGGCCCTCAACAGGTCCGAGAAGGCAGGGTCTTCTGGTGGAGACTTTGGAGAGACCTTGCCTTTTGTCTCCTCATGGTCCTCCGGGAGCTCCTCTGAGGAATCTTCTCTCCCCTGTGAACGGTCGTCATCGTCTTCCGCCTCCTCGACAGGACGGCGTCTGCTATCCGGAAGGGAAACGTCCTGCCGAGTCTTCCCCGAAATGTGGACAGTGGCTATAAATGAACTGCTCGAGGAAGGGGACCCGGGAGACCGCGGTTGTGGGAGTCTAGTCTCCAGGTCCAAGACAAACTCCGACCGAGCCCCCTGCCACCAAGACTGGATTAAAGTCTTGAAATCCAGGGTAACTGGAGGAGGAGGAGGGGGTGGTGGAGTAGGCAGAGGCTGAGGAGAAGGAGGGGGGGATCACTGGTGGTGGGTAATAGCCCTGGAATCCTGTAAAGTGTGAGTAGGATTGAATCCAGAGTAGAACTGCCTAAAATTACTCCAGTCAAGTGTGGAACCCCCGGTAGTGGTCCCCAGGACACCCTGGTGGTAATGCGAGTCTGGGTCTGCATCAATTCGCAGAGGATCGGGGAACCCACGCTGGACCCACCGCTGTACAGATAGGTTGAGGGTCTGGGCGCCGGGACAGCCCATGTCAGGGGAACTGACGTCGGAACCGGCACCACCCATTCCGGCGCCAGAAGGGGATCCAGCATCGGAGCCGGATGAAGGGGCCCTGGCGACGGGGCCTAAGGCAGAGGCTGGTTAACCGGTCCCGACTGCGGGACTGTCATCGGGATAACTGGCGTCAGAGGAGGCACCAGAAGGCGGAGGAGCCTCCTTCTCCTTGACCCCAGAAGGGGAAGGCGGAGTAGACCACGAAGCACTGACTGCGTCGATGTGCTCTCTGCTACCATCGCCGGATGTACCCGCAGAGGAAATGAAGCGTACGGGCGACAAAGGAGGAGGAGGAGGGAGAGAGGCTTTCTCCCTCTGG
Source organism: Neoceratodus forsteri (assembly GCA_016271365.2). NCBI lineage: Eukaryota > Metazoa > Chordata > Ceratodontiformes > Ceratodontidae > Neoceratodus > Neoceratodus forsteri. Next base: position 53,714,943 of record CM028133.1, on the reverse strand, counting down.
TTCTGCCGGATGTCGGGTGCCCAGCAGGGGAACCGAACCCCTGCATGGTCGTCAGGGATGGCTGACTTAGCGGTGGGGTCGTGCTGTCAGGGGAGGAGCACCTGGCCGGCTTATCAACCAGAGGTGGGCAAGTACCCCCTGCCTGGGTAGACGTCTTACCGGCCGCCGCGCGGGGGCTGACTAATCGGCCAAGGCGGTGTGGTTGTTGGAGCCGACGGCCAACTGATCCACCGGAGTTTTGCCAGACTTACCATCCGATTTTCTGGGCGGCAGCTGGGCCTTGCTCGTCAAGGGCCTGGCGTCAACCGGGAGCGGTCCCGCTCCTAGATTTCTCCTCGTGTTTCTTTTGAAGAAGCAGATTTTTCGGACGAATCTCTGAGACAATCCATTTTCTTCTCGAGGGAAGCTAGGTGGGATTTTAGCAGATGGGCCTCCAATGCCTGCTGTCTCCTCTTTTTTTGTGGCCTGGTTGAAAGTCTGGCACTCAGGGCAGGAGGAGACTGGGTGGTCCAGACCTAAACAGAGGACGCACTTGAGGTTACCGTCTTTGTCCAGGATCTGCGTGCCACAGGACGAGCACTTCTTCTTAGGAGAAGACATCAACGAAGAACACGAATTTTTGTAAAAAAAAAAGCAGCGAAGGATAATCCGACGCGATAAACTTCCACAATGATCGCTATATGGAAGTCTGCAATGCGACTGACATGAGGCGACGGCAGGAAAGAACTGAAGGGTGGGCGTGGGGACCGCCCACTATATACAGTTACGCTGACGACAGTCACGTGACGTTGGGTGGGTGGTCCCCGTCAGGTATTGCTAGAAAAGTGTGCCATGCAGCCCGACACCAGTCCTATATGTGATGACCTACAGAAGGAACCCTCTCGAAGTAAGATCCTTTGTTCCTCTGCTGCCTGGGCACAGTTCTACGGCCCTTTTGCGTAACAAGATGAACAAATCCTCCTTGAACAGCGCTATGTGTTCCGAGGACAAGAGGTGGAACGGCAGAACATCTGGAGACTGTTCCAGAGTTCTAGAGCATGGCCTTGTCTGATTATTTGCAGGATCCAGGTGTCTGTGGTAGTGGTTCTCCATTGGGACAGATGGAGGGACAACCAACCTCCGACCACCACCTTGTAGCTTGGAACAAGAGTGGGGAGGGAGGGGGGTCTGGCAAGCAGTCACGATGAGGCGGAACCAGCGGACGGGGCCACTCCCCCTCCCCTGGGGTGCTTAGCAGAGGGATCAGTGGTGGAGGAGGGCAGGCAAGGCACAGCTTGTCCTGTGCTTGCCCTGGAACTTGGTTCCGGAGCCCAACCTTTGAGAGACCTACGAAAGGAGGACCCAAGTCTGGTCCTAGGCTGAGTATGATAAAGAGAGTGGACAGATCTACTAGACCAGCCAGAGGCCTCCACGTCATTAATGATATCCTGCATACCAGGGCCAAAAGTCTACGACCCACAAAGGAGCATTCAGCAGCTTTTGCTGGACATCAGCAGCAACGCCAGAGACTCTAACTCAGGAGTGCCTTCTAAGGTAAATGTCAGCGCAGCTGCCCTAGCTGTAGTATCAGCTATCACTACAGGTGGCACCAAGGAGATGCTTATTAACTTCTTCCGAGGCCTGAAGAATTTTGAGAAGCTCTTGTCTATGGGTACCCTCAGGAAGGGCCTGAGCAGCAGCTTTGTCCTTCTTCCAGAGGGTATTCTGGTACATGATCATTAAAAGCCAAGTAGTTGGCAATTCTAAGGCCCAAAGTGGCTGAGGCAAAAGTCTTCTTACGCCAGAGGTCAGTCCTCCAAGATTCCCTATCAGGGGGGAGGGAGCTAAAGTGCTTGGGCGCCTTACACCAGTCATGAGCTGCCTTAATTACCACCGAGTCTGTTTCAGGCTGGGCTGCATAGAAAGGCAGCCATACACGCACCTAGTAAAGTTTACCATCCTTTCTGGGCATGACAGGTACAAGGTTGGGCCAAAGCCAGGCAGCACTGGAAGTAGAGGAGGAATAACTTTGGGTGGAGATTCTGGGATCTCCAAGAAAGCCACCAGGTTCCTCCTTGTGACATCCTCCTCACAGTCTGAAACCCCACAGCGGAGGAGAGCTGTTTCATAATGTTAAAGAAGGAGGGGTCCTCAGGGGAGACGGGACCTGGGGGGTGTGTTTGATAGAGTCCTCACTCCTGGAGAAGACAGCAGACCTGTCAGAGGAATCAACCTCAACATCTTCCTCTTCATCAGGAAATAGGAGATCAGGGTGATATTCCTCCTTTACGTTGGCTTGATCTACAACAGGGGCCGATGACTGGAATACTGATGGCTCTCTGATGTTACTCCTAAATATTACATGTCTAGAGATGAGAAAACTGCCCTAGAGGGACTGTGTAAAAATCAAGCTGTAGTGGTAAAACCAGCAGATAAGGGGGTAATATTGTGTTGTTAAATAAGGATCATTACTGTGATATAGAACTCACATTGTTAAATGATGACAATTATCAGAAATTGCCTTCTGATCCGCAGAAGTTTAAGAGAGAATTGTTTCAACTACTTAAACATACAGTTGATAGTGGCTTAATTTCAGATAAGGAGTATGAGTACATTTGGCAAGATAATCCCATCATCCCAAGTTTTTACATTCTTCCTAAAATTCATAAAAATCTGTTGAACCCACCCGATAGGCCCATAGTGTCAGGATGCAATTCACTTACACAGAACCTGGAGAGATTTATTGATTTTTCCTCCAATTTAAAATTATTGCACTTCCCTCATACATAAAAGACAGTAAGGATATACTAAACATTGTCCCGAACATAGCATGGAAAACGAGTTAAAAATGGATTGGTATAGATGTAGAATCTCTTTATACAGCCATTCAACATCACATGGGACTAAGTGCAGTGGAATTTTGGTTGGGAGAGCTAGCTAGAACTGATAATATCCCATACGAGTTCATTTTAGCAGCTACTGAATTTCTTCTTACTCACAACTATTTTGAATTTCAAGGTGAATTCCACCTACAGAAATGCGGCACCGCTATGGGCGAATCAATGGCACCCAGTTATGCAAATTTATTTGTGGGTCTCTGGGAGAAAACTGTGGTGTTCCCTGATACCAATCCATTTGCAAAAAAATACAGTTCACTGGCATCGTTTTATTGACGACATCTTGTGTATATGGGAGGGACCAGATCATGACATCTCGGACTTCATGGGATGGCTTAACACCAATACATGTAACTTAAGGTTTACCTATACCACTGATCCCACTACCATTTCTTTTTTGGATCTTTAACTGTAAATAATAATGTAATTGAGACCAAGTGCTTCAGGAAAAGTGCAGCCACTAATTCCCTGCTGCTAGCTAGTAGTGCGCACCCCCAGAGTCTAAAAAATTAGATTCCATTTGGGCAGGTACTTAAGACTCAGAAGAAATTTAGCTCTGACTGTGATTGTAATGATCAAACAGATGAACTTTTAAAAAGATCTTAATCCAGAGGCTACAATAAAGAACTTTTAAAGAGCAGCTGACGCCTTCAGAACTTTCCCAAACATAATCGTAGACACAGTCCAGCTTGTATTTCACATTAGTTCTGTATTCCACCTCCCCATTATTTATTACTGAGGTCATCTGCATGAAAACAGGGTCTTTATTCCTGAAGAGTTCAGCTAGTCCTGTTGCTGTCTCCCTACCTGAAGTCATAATGCACTGCTTGTGACATCACACATACTCCCATGGCAACAAACTGATGTCATAACAGAGGATTATGACTTGAAGTAGGGGGTCGGCTATAGAGGGGGTTAAACCCTGAGGAATAAAGATCATATATTCTTGCAAATGTTCTTAGTAATAAATACTGCAGAGGAGGAATGTTTAGAAAATATATGAAATGGGAGCTGAATTGTACCCAATTATGTTTTTCAAAGTTTTTTTTAAGGCGTCAGCAGCTCTTTAAAACAAACAAAAGAGAATGTCCTTGAAACGAGTAGAGAAGACCTCTTCAAACATGCAGTAAGGGACACAGTAGTAAGAGAAAAAATGCACTGCACCTTTGTCACAGACTACAATCACATTGTAGGCCAGACAGGCAGCATTGTACATAGAAATTGGCCTATTCTATTGGGGGATAGTGATGTAGGTGCTTCTGCTGGTAACAAACCTAGAATCACCTTTAACAGGAGTGAGAACCTTAGGGATAAACTGGTTCATAGCGTGAAACTTGGACAGCTGGTTCTGATTACACTATGATTTTGCAATATAAAATATGTAGTGGGATTGTCTGTCAGGAGAAAATACTGTCTTGCTGAAATGACACATCACCACCCCGGTATAATTTCAAAGGACAGGACGCTGTTAAACTACAGATATCTGTGATGCAATTAACTTGTCAGTTGCTTTCAAATCAGTAGCTAAACTATGCATTTTATAATGCCCTCAGGAAATTCCTTTGATTGCACTTCGTGTCACGAGGAAGGGGCATATGCATTTGTTTGGGAGTCTCCTCAAGAAAAGTCCTTTGATGACACTTGGTGTCATAAGGAAATGGCATATGCATTTGTTTGGGCATCTTCAGAGGAAGCCAGTTAATTTCATCAAAGATTCTTTCATGTCTTTGTGAAGCAGGGAACTGCTCCTGGATGAAAGGACATGCTAGCAGATCACAGACTAGATTGGGAAGTCATAAGAAGAGAGGAGGTTCGCTGATGTCACCTATTTTTAAAATACCTTATTAGGACACCCTGTGTTGTAAATATAAATTGTAACACACCGAGGAGGAGCTAGGTGACCTCAGAGAGAGGGCCGGCTCAAGACTGTTTTTAATTATGCTGTTGCTGACATTTAGAGAGACAGACTTTCATATACTTGGACTGAGAAAAGGAACATCTGAGAGTACTGAAAGATTATGAGAAATACCTTAGATAAATAAGTCTAATGGTTGGTAGGAATTTTGCACTTTTAAACCTGTTTTGTTTTTAAGATTGTATGCGTTGGGATATTTTGTTCTGTATTTACTGTTTACCTATTTTTATCAATTGTAAAGTAAAGATATATGTTTTAAAAACAGAAACTCCCTGCTGTGCCTTGAAACTTTTTTTTTTTATAAGTGACGCTTAGATGGTTAAAGTTGACACTGTGCATAAGCTTACTGGGATACCAAATTGGGAAACAGGTAAGAGTTCTCTGAGGTCTTGCATAGAATTTTAAGGGTTCATTTTGTAATACTTGGTTGAGTGCCCGTGGCAAAATATATCTGGCATTTCCCCAAAGAGCAGATTACCTGAGCCTGACAACTGGGTACGCTAGCAAGAGGTTAACAGTTTGAATCCCTCCAGAACTTGGGACAAAAGGTGACTCGAACCCACAAAACAGACAGGAGGGTTACCCTGTTCTGTTAACTGTTCACAATACTACGCTCAGAGGCTGGCACTTTGGGAGTAAAGGGCTGACCTGCTGAGTGGGGTTGTTACAGATTGGTTGGCAGCGGTGAGATAATTTTGGTATTATAAGCTTTACTGTTAAGTGTGTCAGCTTGAGACTGTTCAGCTCACTTGGAAAAAAGAAAGGCAGTGTTTTATTTTAAAAGGAAACAGAACTATATCCCTTGGCTTACAGTGAAGTTCCTACCAGTTTTATTTTTTTTTTTTCAAAGTGCCAGTCAGAGTAGCAGTAGTTAGGGAAGAAGATGGCTTCCAACTACAGCAGGCACACTGTAGACTACTTAAAGCAGTTGTGCAGGGACAGAGAAGTCCCGTTCGAGGTGAAAGCTACCAAACAGAACCTCGTGGATGCCCCGATGGTAGAAGATACCCAGAGCATCGAGTCACAGACAGTGACTGAAAAGGACTAAACCTTGAGTGTGGCAGGGCTAGCGGCCAGTGCAGTGTCCATATCCGATGAGGAGGGGAATCGGGTCACTGTCAGTGAAGGGCCACAGCAGCAGGGCAAGGTCACCAGTAACCTGGATCCAGAAGTACTCAGGCTGCAAACTGAGTTGCGCAGGATGGAGCTGGTGTCACAGAGGGAGAGGGAGCGAGAGGCAGACCGTGAACAACAAGAGGCAGACCGAGAACAGAGAGACGCGGACCGTGAGGAGCATGAGTGCCAAAGGCAACACGAACTGGAGAAGCTACGACTCCAACCAGAGGCACCAGAGCAGGTAAGTGGCTTGGGGTTAACTGGGACTACAGGACTGGGTTAAAAATTGATAGCTGAATTTAAAGAGGGGGAGTATATGGATGCCTTTTTAAATTCTTTTGAAAAAGTTTGTATTCAGGCTAAAATTCCTAGGGAGTCCTGGAGCTTCCAGCTATCCCCGCTACTTACCGGGAAAGTTCGGGATGCATTGGGTCACATGGACAATGAGGACAGTGATGATTACAGCAAACTTAAAGCTGCACTGTTAAAAAAATTTGAATTAACTGCTGAATCATAGAGATCTAAATTCCGTAAGCTCAGGAAAAGCCCTGACATGAGCTATGAGGAGCTAGCCATGAAACGACGTCAGTTTTTAAAACGGTGGTGGGAAGGAATTGAGGCAAGCACTGTTGATAAAATTGAAAATGCGATTTTGTTAGAACAGTTTTATTGGGCATGTCCAGCAGAGCTGAAATCCTGGCTGGAGGATCGAGATCCCAAAACAGTGCAAGAGGCTGCTGAACTCTCGGACCGCTATGCCAAGAGCAGACTTCCTCTGAGAGCAAATGGGGTGGGCATGGCAGCGCAGAAAGGGAAAAGCGCGCCTTCAGGGCAGCTAAAACCCTCACTGCCTCCACCAAAACCAGTTAGCCCCAGGTTTCAGAGAAATCTTTTCTCTGAAAAGAGAAGTGAATGTTGGTTATGTAAAGAAACTGGGCATATTGCCAGACAGTGTCCCAAAAGAATGAGCAATAATACGCAGAATGGTACTAGAAAAGAAGTAGGCTGTTTGTGTGTCCCTGGAAGCGTGCCTGTGAACATGAGGGAACACATGCACCCAGTCATGGTGAATGGAGTACAGACACAAGGGTTAAGGGACACAGGGGCATGCCTGACATTAGTAAAAGGGGATCTGGTACAGCCTGGTCAGCTTATACTCAATAAATACGTAACTGTACAAGACTTTGCTGGTGGGGAGAAAACACTGCCCCTCACTAGTGTTCTCCTAGACTGGCGTGAAACAGGGGGAACTGTGCAACAGGTGGCTGTAGCCAAAACCTTAGCAGTGGATGTGATCCTGGGTAATACCATCTCCTGTCTGAGGTTATGTGCAGTTACCCGTAGCCAAGCAGCAAGGGAAAATGGTAGTTCCCTGAAACCCACGGGAACAATTGTAAAGACAACTGGGAGGCTGGCTCCCCAGCCTGTGTCTTCTGATATGGGGACTAATAAAGATGGGGCAGAAATTTCCCTAGTAGCAAGTAACCACACAGCTACAGAGGGTTACTCCGAAAAGGGAGGGGTGACCCATTGTCAGAGGGTTGGGATTGACAGTGATCCTGAGTTCCCTTACGCTAGTGCTAGGGACCCTAGTTTAGCGACTGACGGGGACCTGTCCCATGCATTGGGAATGTGTGAGGGGTTTGCAGCTGCTCAGAGAAGTGACCCTAGTCTAGAGAAGCTGAGGGCTTGGGCAGACTCTGACGGGGCACAGGGAGGTGACGGCAGACATAAGGTTTATTGGGAAAATGGACTTATGTATACTCCGGCTTTGCAGACAGAGGAACAGATGCTAGGCAGGCAGCTTGTCGTTCCCCAGGGGTATGGTGAGCAGTTGCTCAAGATTGCACATGATATTCCCTTGTCTGGTCATCTGGGAATCACGGGCACTACACAGCGGTTGGCCCAGAATTTTTTATTGGCCTAACTTCACCCAGCAGGTGATAGAGTATTGCAGGTCTTGTCACCGGTGCCAAGAAATATGGAAGGCGGGCAAGAAAACCCAAGCCACCCTGATTCCATTGCCCATAGTGAAGGAGCCGTTCCAGAGGGTGGGAATGGATACTGTGGGGCCTTTAAATACCCCCAGCTCCTCAGGGAAGAGATTCATCCTGACTGTGGTGGATTATGCCACCCGGTACCCAGAGGCAGTCGCCCTATCCTCACAGAGGACAGACAAAGTGGCAGATGCCTTACTTGGGATTTTCTCCCATGTTGGGTTTCCGCAGGAGGTTATCACCGATCAAGGGGGTTCCTTCATGTCGGATCTGATGAAATGTTTGTGGGAGGAGTGTGGGGTGGTGCAGAGATGTACGACACCGTATCACCCACAAGCCAATGGGCTTGTGGAAAGATTCAATGGTACCCTGAAGTCAATGCTCCGGGCGTTTGCTGAACAGCATGGGAGGGACTGGGAGAAATACCTTCCCCACCTGTTGTTTGCATACACGGAGGTGCCCCAAGAGTCGAAAGGATTTTCCTCCATCAAACTCTTATATGGACGCTGGGTACATGGGCCCCTAGACTTGATCCGGGAGGACTGGGAAGGTAAGCAAGCCACCCTGGGAACACCCATAGTGGATTATGTCCTTAGGTTTAGGGAAAGGATGAAGGAGCTTATGGGGACAGCCCAGAGCAACCTGGCAGCTGCCCAACAGAAACAAAAAGTGTGGTATGACCGCAGAGCCAGAGCTCGCTCGTACATGGGGGGTCAGGAAGTCATGTTCCTTATTCCGGTCCAGAAAGACAAGTTGCAGGCTGAGGGCAGGACCGCATAAAGTAGTTAGGAAGGTAAATGACGGAACTATATTATAGAGTTACCTGACAGAAGACAGACAGAAAGGATGTACCATGTCAACATGATGAAGCCATATGCAAATAGGGCTGACATGGTGTTTGCAGTGTGTAGTCCTGGGGAGGGGACGGACAAAGGAGACCCCCTTCTGGACTTGTTGGAAGAAAGCAAGCAGGAGTCCTCTGTGGAGGCAGTAAAAATAAAACTGTCTCCCCAGCTGGCCCCGGACGAGATCCAGGAAGTAAGGGAGGTTCTAGCAGACTTTGCCCCCTTGTTTAGCGCCAAGCCTGGACTAACCCCCTTAGCGACACACGATGTGGAGACAGGGACACAGACGCCCATACGGCAGACAGCATATCGGGTGTCAGAGGCTGTCCAAAAGGACATTAGGAGGGAAGTGGAGGAGATGCTGGATTTAGGGGTAATCCAGAGATCCCACAGCCCCTGGGCCTCACCCGAAGTCCTTGTATCCAAGCCAAATGGCTCTACTCGTTTCTGTGTAGACTATCGTGGATTGAATGCAGTCATGAAGTCAGACGCCCATCCAATGCCCCAGATGGATGAACTCCTGGACAAGTTTGGGGGGAGGGCGACCTACCTTATGACTATTGACCTGACCAAGGGGTACTGGCAGGTAGAGTTGACAGACAGAGCTAGGGAGAGGTCGGTCTTCATTCGGAAAGGCAGCAACTTTCCAAAGGTTGGTGAACCAGGTGTTAAATGGTGCTGAGGAGTATGCCGTGGCATACCTGGATGACACTGCCATCTTTAGTGATAGCTGGGAGGAACACCTGTCCCACCTTAGGGAAGTGCTGGGCAGGATACAGAGGGCTGGGCTCACTGTCAAAGTCGAGAAGTGCCAGGTGGCCATGGGAGAAGTGGCATACTTCGGGCATGTGGTAGGCCGGGGACAGCTCCGTCCTAACCAAATAAAAATAGAGGTAATCCAGGCATGGTCCAGACCAGAAACTCAGAAGCAGCTCAGGAGTGTTCTAGGGATAGCAGGCTACTATAGGAAATTTGTACCCAATTACAGTGCCCTGGCTGCTCCCCTATCTGACCTGGTAAAGAAAAGGATGCCAAAGAAAATTACCTGGGAACCAGCCTGTGAGAAAGCCTTTACAAGTCTGAAGGAGGCACTGTGCAGTGCTCCTGTATTGACAAGTCCTGACTATAGAAAACCCTTTATAATTCAGAGTGACGCCTCAGACGTGGGTATTGGGGCAGTACTGAGTCAGACATCCAACCAAGGGAAGGATCACCCTGTAGTGTATCTGAGTAAGAAGTTACTTCTCAGGGAGCAGGCATACTCTACTGTGGGAAAAGAGTGTCTTGTCATAGTGTGGGCCCTAAAGAAATTAGAGCCATACTTATATGGGCAGCATTTTGTGGTACAGACTGACCACAACCTCCTGGTTTGGCTGACGCAGATGGGCAGAAATAGTGGGAGATTACTGAGATGGAGTCTTACTTTGCAAGGGTATGACATGACAATTGTACATAGGGCAGGAGCCAAGAATCAGAACTCATATGGGCTGTCTCGTGTCTATGAGGAGTGAACTGATTTGGGAAGCTCATCCCATGCAGGGGACAGAGCCCCCAAATTCAGTCTAGGTGGGGAGGATTGTGACACTTGGACAGCTGGTTCTGATTACACTATGATTTTTGCAATATAAAATATGTAGTGGGATTGTCTGTCAGGAGAAAATACTGTCTTGCTGAAATGATGCATCAACCCACTCCCCCCCCCCCCGGTATAATTTCAAAGGACAGGAAGTAGGTTAAACTACAGATATCTGTGATGCAGTTACCTTGCCAGTTGCTTTGAAATCAATAGCTAAACTACGCATTTTATAATGCCCTCAGGAAAATCCTTTGATTGCACTTGGTGTCATGAGGAAGGGGCATATGCATTTGTTTGGGCGTCTCCTCAGGAAAAGTCATTTGATGGCACTTGGTGTCATAAGGAATTGGCATATGCATTTGTTTGGACGTCTTCAGAGGACGCCAGTTAATTTCATCAAAGATTCTTTCATGTCTTTGTGAGGCAGGGAACTGCTCCTGGATGAAAGGAGATGCTAGCAGATCACAGACTAGATTGGGAAGTCATAAGAAGAGAGGAGGTTCGTTGATGTCACCTATTTTTAAAATACCTTATTAGGACATCCTGTGTTGTAAATATGAATTTTAATACACTGAGGAGGAGCTAGGTGACCTCAGAGAGAATGCCGGCTCAAGACTGTTTTTAAGCATGCTGTTGCTGATATTTAGAGACAGAGACTTTCATATACTTGGACTGAGAAAAGGAATATCTGAGAGCACTGAAAGATTATAAGAATTACCTTAGATAAATAAGTCTAATGGTTGGTAGGAATTTTGCACTTTTAAACCTGTTTTGTTTTTAAGATTGTATGCGTTGGGATATTTTATTCTGTATTGACTGTTTACCTATTTTTATCAATTGTAAAGTAAAGATGTATGTTTTAAAAACAGAAACGGCCTGCTGTGCCTTGAAACTTTTTTTTTTTTTTATAAGTGAAGCTTAGATGGTTAAAGTTGACACTGTGCATAAGCTTACTGGGATACCAAATTGGGAAACAGGTAAGAGTTCTCAGAGGTCTTGCATAGAGTTTTAAGGGTTAATTTTGTAATACCTGGTTGGATGCCCATGGCAAAAGATATCTGCCATTTCTCCAAAGAGCAGATTATCTGAGCCTGACAACTGGGTATGCTAGCAAGATGTTAACAGTTTGAATCCCTCCAGAACTTGGGACAAAAGGTGACTCGAACCCACAAAACAGACAGGAGGGTTACCCTGTTCTGTTAACTGTTCATAATACTATGCTCAGAGGTTGGCACTTTGGGAGTAGACAGCTGACCTGCTGAGTGGGGTTGTGACACATAGCAGGACTGCTATACCTGCCAGAACCACCATGACTTGGCTACCCCAATGTCCTTGTGGCTATTACAGATGTAATCGCTATAATATTTGCAAATTTGATGTTCCAACTAAAGAATTCATACATCCCACATGTACCAATAATAAAGTGGACATTAGGGAACTTATCACTTGCAATACCCCTTACGTTGTGTATGTACTATGGTGCACTTGCAATCTGCTTTATATTGGCAAAACTATCAGGCCTCTCAAACAGAGGTTACAAGAACATATTCGTTCATCACTAGTGGTAAACGGGACACCTCTGTTAGCACACACTTTGCAGATTTTCACAGGTCAAAACCTGATGATTTGAAATTTGTGGCACTGAATATGTGCCACCTATGAAGAATGGGGGCTATAGACCAAATTTGCTCTACAACGCAGAAAGCATGTGGATTTATACTTTACGAGTGTTAAACCCCGAGGACTCAATGAGATATGGGACTTGAAACCATTTTTGAAAAAGAAATGAAAATAAAAAAGTAGTAATGTTTTGTTATATCTTTTGCCCTTTGAAATAAACTTGTCTGTTCTAATGTTTTTGATGCTCTTACTATGAATGTTTATAGCTGTAAAATTCAAAGATGAAATTGTTATTATGTTTGAACATTGTTAATTAACTTTCTCTCTCTGATTCTCCTTAGGTCTGTTTCCATTTCATCTGGCTGTCCTTGCTACTCTGGTCCTCACTTACAAGGAGATCCTGTAACAAAGTTGCCTTGTGGTTTACTCTGCCTGTTGCCATGCTATAGATTTGGTCCATACTGTTGTATCCATTTCACTTTTTGTTGCCACGGTTTCCAGTGTTTTCATTTAAAATGTTATGCATTTATGAAACTGTGGATGTACTGCCCTTAAACATAGCTGCCCCACCCAGTGTTTACAATGTAGAATTACACTGATTACTTAGCCAAAGTGACTTGTTTTATCTTTATTTTAAAACGTTTCTATTTGATTCACTTTACTTCTTAACTGGACCCACTACATAGGGTCACTCTTCACCAGTTAATCATTACCCCCTGGGGAAGACTCTGAGTCGAAGCGCTGGGGCTAGTAAGCTTTTTGTATCTGAATGCCTGTTGGTCCTTTTATCAATCAATCAATCAATCAATCAATCAATCAAAATCTTTATTTATTCAGGCGAACATCATTGAGCATAGCTCATTTACAAGATGGACCTGAGTGGTCATAACAAAAAAGGTTACAGAGTGTATACAAAAAACATGATATTGAAATAGCACAAAAACAAACATTTATGAGTGAGATAGATATACAATTATTTACATATATACAAGGAAAGGACAGTAAACCAAAACCTATTAAAGGTGAGAAACAAACAGTCTGGTGGGGATAAGGCTTGGATAATGGTACATGGGTGGGCAAATATGTTTGTGGTTTGATGTGGAAAGGACCAGAGCAACGATAAAAGAATAGGGATGAGATTTAGAAGGGGTGGGGAGAGAGAGGGTGTTGGGGGTGGGGGGTGGAGGACTAGGCCTTGTGGAAGCAATTGCATGAATCTGGGATTAGGCTGGTGTACAGCTTTTGAAGGATGTAAGGGGATCAGTGTTTCCATTTTCAATGTCTTTGGATAGAATTCAGATAAGTGCCAGGAATAACTGAATGCAGCTCTTCCATACCGGTGCAGGTGATAGGAATCTTCAGTAGGATCAGTTTGTTGATCCTCAAGGTGTAGGGCCTGGATGTGATCTGGTTGAAGCAATCTGAGATGTAGGAAGGGAGTTTGTTTGTCAGAGCTTTGTAGATCCAGATAGCAGCATTTTTCTTCTTCTATGTTGCAGGGATGTCCAGCTGACTGCATTGTAGAGAGAGCAATGATGGGTGCTAGAGGGAAGGTCAGTAATGAATCTAATAGTTCTATGATACAGGGTGTCTAGTTTGTTTAGATGGGAGAGGGAGCAATGACCGAGAGGAAGTCAGCATAATCAATGAGGGACATGAATGATGCAAGGATTAATCTTTGTTTGGAATCTTTGGTCAGGTAGTGTTTGATTCTATAGAATAGACCAAGTCTTTGTCTTAGCTTTTCAGGAGCTCTTCAACGGGGTAGTATAGTCTAGTTTATTGTCTATCCATACTCCTAAGTATTTGAATTTGTCAACATATTCCAGATTTTCACCAAGGATGGTAGAGAGTTGTGGGAGGGTGAATGATGGGATAGTGGAAGAACAGTTCTTGTGGGCAAAGAACATAGCTTTGGTTTTCTTAGCATTTAGTAATAATTTCTTTTTTAATAGGTTATGCTGGAGGAGGGAGAATTGAGACTGTAGGAGCTCACAGGCTTTTGATGGTGAGGGATCGCCACATAAAGTACAGTGTCATCTGCAAAAGGTGGATATTAGGAGAGAGATTGAGTCAATATTGTTGATGTAAATGGCAAAAGGATGGGACCCAGGATGGAGCCTTGCGGTACACCTCTTAGGAGTGGCTTAGGGTAGATAGATCACCATCATTCTTTACCAGTTGTAGCCTTCCAGAGAGATAGCATCTGAACCATTTAATAGAGAGTGAGTCAAGGCCTATGGAGTTTAGTGAGGTGATTAGAAGATCATGATCCACAGTGTCAAAGGCTTTGCTTAGATCCAGAAACACAGCACAGGTATTATTCTTTTATCTAGGGCAGTCTGCCAGTCATTTGTGACTTTTGCTAGAGCAGAGATGGTGTTATGCATTGATCTAAACCCAGATTGAGCTGGATTTAGGAGATTGTTGGTATCAAGGTAGGCAGTTAACTGAGAGTTTACCAGCTTCTCAAGCATCTTGGATAGTATTGGTAAGATTGAGATGTATGAGCATTGAATAAAATATCCATTTATTTACAAGTATTTGGATCAGACCTGGATTTATCCGACTCTCAGGCTTGGAGTGCTGTTTTTTTTAGACTGTGTTCGTTTGTGGGCTAGCAGCCCTTACACCTTACAGCACCTCCCTTTTGTGTTTTCCCGATCGCAGCACACCTTTTCTGCTGTGTCCTCTCTGTGACACCCTCCTCCTCAGTCTGGAACCCCATGGTGAAGGAGAGCTGTTTCATAACATTAAAGAAGGAGGGGGGACCTGAGTGTGTGTTTGACAGACTCCTCACTCCTGGAGAAGACATTAAACTTGTCAGAGGAATCAACCTCAACGTCTTCCTCTTCATCAGGAAGGATGAGATTAGGGTGATATTCCTCCTCTACATCAGCCTGTTCTACAACAGGGACCGATGACAGGAATACCGATGGCTCTCTAGAGAGCAAAGGGTGGGTAAGTCGAACTGGCACAGACATTGAAGCAGTGCCCGACAACAAGGGGGATGAAGACCATATCATGGAACAAACTGTTGTATGAGAGCCAAAGTTATGGAAGTAAGAACCACACTGAGGGAGACAGCAGGATAAGGAAGCATCGCTCGACACTGGTATCGATGGAGGGCACAGGGCCCAGCTCCAAGAACCACCACTAGTTGTAGTAGATGTGGTGGGGCCCAGCACCTGCAGACCTCGCAGTTCAAGAGGTCTCAACAGTGGGGCTGGGGAACTCTCCACAGTGGGGCCTGATAGTAGCAAGGTCTGCATGGAGGGAGGCATCAAGCCAAAGCATTCAAGGTGCAATCCCAGGTGAAGAAGATGAGAACTGCAACGGGACCGAATGCAGTCGGGGAACGGCCTGTAGGCCGATCCTTATCCCGACAAGAAAGTTTCCCCTAGGACTTGTCCCAGGCTTGGTGGCCTGAGACCGCAGAGGATGCCAGTGAGTGGGAGGGGGAGCAGCCCTGGAAGAACCCTGTTCTTCGATGGCTGCCTGTTGCTCTATAAGAAACCTCTGCAAGGCCTTCTTGCGTCATCTCCGGTTGGTGACATCGAACTTCAAGCAATGCTCACAGGCAAGAGTGTTGTGACTAGGCCCAAGACGGCAGATACAAAGTTTGTGGTTGTCAATTGAAAAAAAAAATCTTCTTTCCAAAGCAGCAGCAACAGAACAGAGCCAACGCAGTAGTAGTTCTCGACATACTAAAATAAAAGGAATCACTTTAAAATAAACGCAGAGTCCATGCGCGAATGGTTGATGGCTGGAAAGATCTGAGGAGGGAGCAGGGCCACTCACGCTTATATAGGGCTGTGACACTGGAGCATGTGTGATCCTAGCACCTGACAACTAAGTTCCATAGATGTGACCTGATGACAGAGATATCCCCGAAGAAGATCCAGAGGGATTTGCAAATGGAAATGTAGAAGAAAGACATCCTAGAGGTCCAGGGAGCTGAACCACAGGTCCTGCTCCAGGGGTAGTATAATCTGGCTCACAGTTACCATCCTGAACTTGCGCTTCCATACATACTGGTTGAGTTTGTGAATATCCAGTATGGGGTGCCAGCCCCCAAAAGACCAGGAAGTATCTGGACACAACCCTGATTGCCCAGGGTGTCTGGGACATGGGCTATGTCTCCTTTCACAAGGAGCGGAGCAACATCCTCCCTGAGGGCCAACAGTATGTCCTAGACACCCCAGACTCTCAAGGTGTGTAGAGGCAGTAGAGCGCAGAGCCTCAAAACTGAGAGCCAGTCATCTGCCCACTACATCCAACACCCATTTGTCCACTGTGATAGCGGACCAATGTGGCAAGAAGAGACATAGCCTGCCTCCGATGGGAAGAGTGGTCGGGGACAGGACAGGTGGAGGAATGACACCCACTGGGCAGCTTCAGGAGGCACCAGCTACTACTGCTGGAGGGTACCACTACCCCAGCCATGCTGCCCTCCCTTTTTGGACCCTGACCCCAGACTCCTTGGGGTGCCAGATCTGGAACTGCTGAGGAGGTTGCGACTTAAAGGACCAGTACAGTAAAGCCTATTTCTTCAATGTTTTCTTCTGTTCCCACTGGAACAAAGTCACAGAATCCAGGGTGGCACTGGACTTCTCAAGAGATGCCCTTCCACCCCAGGACCAAAGAGGTCAAAGCACAAGAAGGCGACATCTGCCAACCTCTGTTGGGTGTCCACAGTGAAGGTGGACAATCACAGCCAGCTCCTGCAATGGATGGAGACAGATGCTGCCACTGCATGGGCACAAGAGTCATCCATGTCCAAGGTTGACTACAGCTGGTGTTTAGCCAGTAACTGATTGTGGTCCATGATGAGTTCCACCGCCACCAGCTGCTCTGGGTGGAGGTGGGGGAGGACAATGTCAAACATTCCCAGCATGGAATGCCCATAATGAAACATTATGATGACATAGCTATCCTGCTGAAGACCCCCCAAGGTAGCCACAGCGTACACCTTTTTAGCAGCATGGTCAATCTTACGGGAGTCCTTGTCCAGGGAGCTTGTCCACTTTCTCCTGGTGTCCTGACTTACAGAACTCCTGAGTACGTAACCAGCCCTTTGGCTGAGGGATGGTCAGAGAACACCAAAAGGGAGCTGGTAGGGACTGTGTACTTGCAGATCATATGGCTCGAGGGTGCCAGGCAGGATGATGGATGCTGCCAAACCTACAGGGCTGGTGCCAAGGTGGCCTCCGTCACAGGGAAGGCAACCCCTGGGGATTCGTCCCAGTCCAAAATGTCCATAAGAAGGTACTTGGCCTCTTTTCTGGACTGGTTCCAACAGGACAGCCATGGACTCTGCAATAGGGTGGTGCAGCACCCAGAATGATACTGACCCATGGGCAGTGTAAGGCTCGTGGACTGTGCCCCAGTCAAAGAGCGGAGCCCCGGAGTAGGCCCTGGACTCTCGTTCCAAGTCATCTGATGACTCTTCAAAGATGTCCCTTGGCCATATTTCGCCCCAGATCTCCGGGACTCTGCACCTGGTGTGATCCTCACCGACAACTGGCATAACAGGCTGGGAGGCGGTCAGCCTCCTTGGTTGCAGCACCGGCTGGCAACTGTCAGGGTGGTGGCTCCACTGTGGTTGGTGAAGAAGCAGGTATCTGCAGCACCCAGTATCAGACAACAGAGACCGGAAATTATAGTCCCAGTGTCTGTTGCCTGATTATATCCTAAGATCAGTGTGCCAACAGAATGTTCAGTTTTAAATGCCACCGCTTTTTGGAGCCGACTTTCCCAGAGTGACCATGAGCAGCGGCAGTTGCAAAGTGTCCCACAGAGACCTTACTCTGCCATCCCCTGCTGCTCAGCAAATAGAAAAGAGATGGAATTAAATCATCTGTTTCTTCTTCTTTTCTTAAACTGACAGCACTGTCCCAGTGTCACCCCCAACTGTAGCCCTCTGCTGACTGAGTGCACTGCAGTCCGAACCTTGCCAGCCACTCCACCGATTGCGCTCACCACACTCCTGACTCCCAGTACATTCCTGTGCTTTTAAGTATATTTTCACCCCCTATAACATCACATGTAGTTCTTTACCTGTTACAACAGGTTCGTAGGATGGAAGGAACTACCAATTTAAATCCTTCTGCACGTTCTGTGATTGCGCTCAACACACTGCTAAACCACACTCACTGTGCTGTTCTATCTCCACAACTGATCTGCCGCCTGCAACCCCTCGCCTCTGAAAGTTTAAATACACTGTGGCAGCAAACCTCATTCAACACCCTTCGCTGCGATAGAACGCTCTACTCCTCACTGCCACCACAGGTCTCTCACCCTTCATTTACTAGCACTGTACCTTTTCAGCCTTACTACAGCTCTCCGCCCCCCCCCCAAAAAAAAATAAATAAAAGGACAGTTACTCTGGGGTACGACTTGGGACTGTGAGGAAATTACAAAAAAGAAAACAAAAAATTATTCTCACCTTCTCACTACTAACACCAGCAGGCATGCGGTGGGGGTGTGGGCTATAAAAGTAAAAGTTAAAAAATGCACAGTCTCTCAAAACAGCAGTGCTCTCTACTGGCAAAGGTACCAGTAGAGGGCCCACTTTACAAGTAAATAATTTTTCCATCATTTATACATTTATTTATATTAATTTCAAATGTTTTTCTTACTCTTTTAATAAAATACTAACAAATAACCATTTTCTAAATGCAATAATACCCTCCAGGGTGGGAAGTATTGGACTATACTAAACCTTCTAGGGGCTATAAGGTCCTCCACCTGTAGCCTCAGGCCTCGTTACACCCCTGGACAGTCCAGTATAGCCCAATATTGCCCAATGTGTCGGATATTATTGCTTACTTCTGCCCTCTGCTGAGGAAAGAAAGCTCTAACCAGTTCTGTGTTACACTCTGTGCCTATGCAAACATATCAAAGTTTTGAGGACATTTCATCAAGGTCTCTTACTCCCTTAATATCTTATGAAAAGGCCAACTGGCTTAACAACTAAACATCTCACAGGACCGGAGGCTGAAAGCAGGAGCGGACTTTAAACAACAGGGATGCTTTAAGCCTTAGGCTGCCGACAGAATTAGAACGTATAGGAATTTTTGGACTGATATATCAGTCCGTGGCCCTGCAAGGGTTAAATTTAAATGTTTCTGGTTGTAAAAACAATGAGGATTCTCTGCTAACAATTACCACAAAAGAAAACAAAATATAGTTGTGAAGAATTCAAGAAGAGAAGCTATAGGGCAAAGTTGTTTGATCCTTCCACTAACACTAAGAAACTGATGGGTCTCCGACCAAGTGTTCCAATCCTAACATCTAGTGGAATGTTCACCTCCTATAGATTCCAGGGATGTTGTCACGTATGTGTGTGTGTGTTTCTCACTATCTCCACAGCTGCATGACATCACATATACCCAGTAGTAAATGAACATACCAGTGACACCGTGGAATGAAAAAGAATAAGCCAGTACATTCACAAACTCCATTCTGTACCCAATCATTTAAGGAACAATAGGCACCTCTGAGAAAATGCTGAGAAGCATGATATTAAGATAAAAATATTACTTAGACTTGAAATAGTTTCCATTCTAATCATTCCTTTTTTTTTTTTTTTTTTTTTTTAACTACTAAGGATACTGACAAAGACTACTCCTGATTTTCACGCCCCACTTGAAGTCATAATATTCTGTGGCATCACAATCTTTTGCCAAGAAAGTGACAGCTGTGATGTCGCAAGCAGAGGTTTATGACTTCAGGCGGGGAATAAGCATTCACAGAAGATGACACCTAAGAGACAAAAGTCCTGTTTCCAGGCAAATAACTTTTAAGAAAGAAAAAGGGACAGAGAAATACAGAAAATACATAAAATATCTATGAACTGGGTCAGCGTGGTAGCATGACGATAGAGCTACCACTCGCTACACCAGCGACCCAGGTTAGGGACTGGACTCTGGTTGCTCGAGGGCTGGCCAGAGGAGAGAGGACTGATCATCTTGTAGACTGCTCTCCGCCCTCAGAGTGGGGGAGGGGCATTAGCGTGCCAACTGTCACCTGCAGGAATCTGGGTGGCAGTGCAGCGGGAACACATGGGAAGGAGTCACACACTCAAGACACTGGGGTGTATCCACAAGGGCAAAACATGCACATCACTTCACTGTGCAGGTGTGGCCCCATGAGAAAATGGAAGAAAACCTCCAACCGCAGCTGGACAACTGCCTGATCTCCCACAGGCCCAGCATCAGTAACTGGGCATCTCCAACTGGATCTTGTGGCAGAGGACACCCCAAAGCAGATTCTGATCCAGACAGGTGGGGTGGCGGGGCTGGGGACCACTCCAGAAGGGAGCAGGTTGGCTGATATGAAGTGGAAAGACTGGATTAAAAAAATAAATGTTATACAGTATATGTAAAGTGCGGTCTAAATATCAGGTTTTCAAAAGTTTTCCCCGAGGCGTAAGCTGCTCTTTATGGCCCTGTACACACAGTTTTTTTTTAAAAAAGTGTTTTTAACAAGCCAGAATACAGTTTACATCCGCATTGAGCACGACCCGAAACCGTGTCTGAAAACCATTTTTATACCCTGCAAGGGACCAAGTCTCAAGTTCACTTTTAAACAGGGTTTCAAACCTAGCACAGATTACCTTTCAATGTGGACGGGATTCAGGGGACACTAGCTGGTCTGACTGCAGAGAACTGCATTAGGGATTGTACTTAAACACACCATTAAAAACTCTCAAAGTTTGCAATGTGGATGCGGTGCGACCATGTTTAAACACGGTTTGGATGATGTGGTCAGCAGTGTGCATGGGCTAGTGTGGCAAGTTAGAAGACCTCCCTCTGAACTCACCTTGTGATTCCTCTGTTTGTAGCCATGATCAGCACAGGGCCATGTCACTCTCAGAGCCCGTTCAAAAAGGAAAAGCCTCAATATCCAGCATGTGAACTTCATCAATAAATAAAACCTGGGTTGAGAAAATGTAGAGTATAAAAACAGTGCGATGAACGGAGCTCTCCAACTGGCTGGCAAGCACTCCTAGGAAAAGTCCACACCTCAACTGGGAAACCTGCTTCTCATACTGCCTCCCTCCTCTGGAACCAGCTATCCCCTCCACCCATCTCCCCCAATTAGATGCCAGCTAAAACTCCCTTCTCCCTGCCCTTGACAACCCTTTTCTGAACTCTTCCTTAGAATCACAGAAACATGGAATTAGACAGCAGATTAGGACTGCTTGGCCCATCCAGTCTGCCTGTTTCTCCCGACCCTACTCTTATTACTGCAAACCGTGCCCCATTGAATAACAGTTATGCAGAACTACCATAACAGTAAATCTTGAGAAACGGTTCCTGCAGTAGGTCTTCTAAGTAGCCTGCGCCCCGACATCGGACACGGCAAATCTGTAGCTAGCAATCATTAGCAAGGGACCACCTCCAACGTCAGGTGACGGGACATCAGCGTGACTGTATATAGGGCGGTTTCGCCTCCTCCAGTTCTCCTGCTGGAGACCTCAGAAACGGAAGCAGGAGAAAGGAGTGAAAAACTCTTGGGACCCTGAGCCCTGAACAAAAACAAAGCCCTGGGAAAGGAATAAAGAGGAAAAAAAAAAACAGAGTTGGGGGAAGGTGGGAGGGAAATCAAGATCTGCTGCAGGAACCTCTCTTAAAAGATCTACTGTTACAGTAAGTTTTTACATAACTGCTATATCTTATTTCAAGAGAGTTCCTGCAGTAGGTCTTCACAAGCAGGACTGAATACCAAGCAGTCAACTAAACAGAAGGAGTAGGAGACGAGGTTCTGGAAGGAGGAAAATGTCTGCCAACAACAGATCTGCTCATGAAAGGAGTCCTTGCAGGACTGCTAGACCAAACACAGCTCTGCGCCTAGAAGCAATGTCCAGGCTGTAATGTTTTATGAAGAGTGTGGACAGAGGACAAAGTAACCACTTTCATAAAATGTCGCAGTGGACACATTTCTAGAAAAGGCGGTGGAAGAGGCTACTCCTCTAGTCGAGTAGCACGTGACTTCCCATGGAAGAGGTTTCTCGTATTTCTGGCAAATGTATGTAATACAGTTTGCCAGCCACCTTGACAAAGTCTGTTTGGAAATTGCCTTGCCCGGACACTTAGGAGCAAAGGCAATACACAACTGATCCAACTTTTGAGCCTCCTTAGTCCTTGAGATGCAATATTTCAAAACCCTGTGCACATCAAGTGTGTGCAGTAGATACTCCCCCCCTGTTGGAGTACTCTGGGTAATACACCGGCAGTTCGACATACTTACAAAATGGCGGGTGACTGAAGCTGTTTCACCGCAAGGTCCGACAATTCAGGTAGATGGCGGGAAAGAACTAGAGGGTGGGCGGGGGACCGCCTCTATATACAGTCACGCTGACATTCCGTCACCTGTCGCCGTCCCCCGCTGATGATTGCTAACTACAAATTTGCTGTATGGTGCTGACGCCAGGGGATGCAGTCCTACTTGTGAAGATCTACTGCAGGAATCCTTTTGAAGTAAGATCAGTTCTTTCTCCTCCCCACTTCCTTTCCACTAGGATTCCCTTGTGCTTATTCCATGCATTGCTGAACCCCACCCATTTTCGCTCCCACCACCTTGGCTGGAAGGCTGTTCCAGCAGTCCACCACTCTTTCTGTGAAGAAGTACTTCCTCACATCTCTCCTGAATACACACCCCTCCAGCTTCATAGCATGTCCCCTTGTTTTTGAGCACTTCTGAAAATACTTTCCTTCTATACCTTATTTACACCTCCGGTGAGGTATTTAAAGGTCTCCATCACATCCATCCTCTCCTCCTCTGTCCCAGGGTGTACATACCCAGGTCTTTAGTCTCTTTGAGAGCTTTTGATGCAGACCCATCACCATTTTTTTGCCCTCCTCTGACCACCTCCATTCTGTCTATGTCCTTCTGGAGATGTGATCTGCAGAACTGGACATGGTACTCTAGGTGGGATCTTACCAGCGATCTATACAGGGCAACACCACCCCTCTTTCTGCTAGTGATACCCCTCCTATGCAACCCAGCACCCCACTTGCCCTCCCTATTGCCTTGTCACATTGCCTGGACAACTTTAAGTCATCTGATATGATCACCCCAGGTCTCTTTCCTGCTTGGTGGTCATCAGTATCACTCCACCCATTTTGTACTCAGCCCCTGGTTCTGTGACCCAAGTGCATTATTCTGCACTTTTGCACTGAAACCAAGCTGCCATATCCTTGATCACCCTCTAGTTTTCTCAGGTCTCTGTTTATTCCACCACCCCATGGAGTGTCCACCCTACTGCAGATTTTGGTGTCATCTGCAAACAGGCAGACCCTCCCTTCCAGCTCCTCTGCAATATCACTTATAAATACATTAAAGAGGATCAGTCCTAGCACTGATCCCTAAGGCACCCTACTGGTCACACTCCCTTCCTTGGAGTGAACTCCGTTTACCACCAGCCTCTGTCACCTATCTCCTAACTGATTCCTTATCTAGTTTACCGCCTTTGGACCCACTCCAAAGCTACTCAGCTTGCTTACTCATCTCATAGAAACATAGAATTTGACGGCAGATAAGGACCGCTTGGCCCACCCAGTCCGCCCATTTCCCTACCTACTGGATAAGCTGCAGATCCTAGTTAACCAGCAGCCTACTTCTTCCTACCCCCACCCCCCAGAATTGCCTTATGACTATCCCATGCATGCTTGAATTCCACCACTGATTTTGACTCCACAACCTCCTCCGGAAGGCCATTCCATGCATCCACAACCCTCTCTGTGAAAAAATACTTCCTTAAATTACCTCTGAGCCGCCCCTCTATCTTCAAATTGTGCCTCTTGTTCTTGCACACCCTCTTTTTGAAAGATGCTACCTCTTGGACTTTGTTGATTCCCTTGAGGTACTTGAAAGTTTCTATCATGTCCCCCTCTCCCTCCTTTCCTCGAGGCTATCATATTAAGCTCCTTAAGTCTCTCTTCATATGTCCTCCAGTGCAGACCCTGCACCATTTTAGTTGCCCTCCTCTGGACAGCTTCCATCCTGTCTATGTCTTTGCAGAGATTGGGTCTCCAGAACTGCACACAGTACTCAGATGGGGTCTCACCAGCTGTCTGTACAGAGGGATAATAACTTCCTGTTTTCTACTGGTGATGCCTCTCCTGCATTCCAGTATCCCCCAGCCCTCCTTGCTGCCTTCTCACATTGCTTGCCCACCTTTAGGTCATCTGATATGACTACCCCCAGGTCCCTTTCCATTTTTGTTGTTGTTAGTATCTCACCCCCATTGTGTACTTTCCCTGGGTTTTTGTTTCCAGGTGCATTACCTTGCACTTCTTAGCATTGAATCTAAGCTGCCATACATTTGACCATTCCTCTAACCTTGCCAAGTCCCTTCTCATCCTTTCCACCCCACCTGTGCATCAACTCTGTTGCAGATCTTAGTGTCATCTGCAAAGAGACATACTTTTCCTTCCAGTCCTTCTGCAATGTCGCTTATAAAGACATTGAAGAGGACTGGTCCTAACATTGAACCCTCGTGGCACCGCTAGTAACCCTCCCCTTCTTCTGAGTGGACTCCATTTACTATTACTTTCTGTGTCCTATTCTCCAGCCAATTCTTTACCCAGGCTGTCATCTTGGGACCCACTCCCAGGCTGGCTAACTTATATATTAATCTTTTGTGTGGGACTGTGTCAAATGCCTTGTTAAAGTCTAGGTAGGCCATGTCCACAGCCCTCCCTGATCTACTACTTTGGTCACCCAGTCAAAGAAATCTATCAGATTAGTCTGGCATGACCTTCCGCTGTGAATCCATGCTGCCTAGGGTCCTGTGCCCTCTGGCCTCTAGATACTGACAATTCTTTCCTTTAGAAGTGATTCCATCATTTTCCTATCACTGAGGTTAAACTAACAGGTCTATAGTTTCCTGCTTCTGCCTTGCTCCCACTTTTGTGAAGGGGAATCACATCTGCCCTCCTCCAGTCCTCGGGTACCACCCCATCCTCCCATGATTTGTTAAAGGGTAGTCAGTGGTGTCACTAGTTCTACCCTTAGTTCTTTTAGAATTCTGGGATGAATCCCATCAGGCCCCATTGCTTTGTCCACCTTCAGTTTTAAGAGTTCTTTCAGAACCCTTTCTTCTGTAAATGGGCTGGTATCAACTTCTGTATCCAGAGTGTTACTACTGTTTGTTTTATGTACCTCCCCCTCTTCCTTTGTAAATACTGAGCAAAAATATTTGTTTAGCATCTCTGCCTTTTCACATTCTCCTCTGCCCACCCTCCTCCCTTTATTAAGCCTCACTATCCCTCCTCGGTCTTCCTTTGCTTCCTGATGTACCTATAAAGGTTTTATCCCCTTCTTAACTGAGTTGGCTATCTTTTCCTCAGTTTGGGCCTTTGCTGTTCTAACTGCCTTCCCAGCCTCCTTTTGCTTTAACTGATACAGTTCTCTGTCCTGCTCCTGCTGCATTCCTTGTACTTCCTGAATGCTTTCTTTTTCTTGAACCTTCACTGCCACTTCCTTTGAGAAACATAGTGGTTTCTTACATCGTCTTGTTTTGTTTATTTGCTTCACACAAAGGCTCGTTACCTCTGTGATGGCAGTTTTATTATTCCCCATTGTTCTTCCACCCTCCTTCCGCCCATTTGCTAGTGCATTCCTTAGGCACTCACCCATTTTAGCAAAGTCAGCCCTCCTAAAGTCCAGTACTTTTGTCTTTGTATGGCTTGACTCTATTGCTGTGTTTATTGTGAACCATACTGTTCGATGGTCGCTAGTTCCCAGATGGCTACCCACTCTACATCTGTGATCCTCTCTCCATCTCCATTTGAAGTATCAAGTCTAATATTGCTCCCTCTCAGTGGGCTCCAGTACTAGTTGTCTAAGGCATGCCCCTGTAGGGCATCTAGAATAACTGCACTCTTCAAGTGGCAGCTGCAACTGCACTCCAGTTAACATCTGGCATATTCAGATCACCCATCAGCAATATCTCCCTTTTCTGCCATTCTAAGTATACTTTATATCATTTCCTTGCCCATTTCCTCCCTGAGAAGGGGTCTATACAACCCCAGCGGATTGTGGTGCCATTGCCTGTCTCCATATTTACCCACAGTGCTTCTTCTCCTCCCTGTTTACCCTTTTGTTCTGTTGCTTTTATTCCTTCCCTTATGTAAAGAACTACCTCCCCCTCTTTACCCTCCCTGTCCCTCCTGTAGATAGTGTATCCTGGTATGTTTACGTCCCAGTCATGGTTTTGTGTGTACCATGTTTCTGTGACTGCCACGATATCCAGATGTTCCTCCTCCATCAAGGCCACTAATTCAGGAAGCTTGTTACCTAGACTACGGGCATTGGTACTCATTGCTCTCCATTTTTGATGGCCTTCCCTTCTGTTGCAGCATCCCCACTGACCGCTTCTACCTTGGTCTTTTTCTCATTTAGTACCCTGTTTTGTAGGGAGAGGCTGGGATTTTTCTGCTGCTTGTCAGTGCCTCCCCCTTGACTAGTTTAAAAGCTTGCCAATGAAGCATTTAAACCGATTGCTCAAAAGACTTGTTCCCTTCCTGGACAGATGCAGACCATCCTGCCAGTATAGACTGGTGTCCCTCCAGGTGGAACCCCAGTCCCCAATGAAGCCAAACCCCTGTGCTCCACACTATTTTTTCAACCATTCATTAAACTGCATGGTGCCAATTACCCTCGCCTCCCCATGCCTTTGACAGGCAGCACCTCTGAGAAGGATACTGTGTGTGCTACTTGTCTTAGGCCCCTCCCCAACTCTGCAATGTCCTCCTGCACTGCTCTAACCTCATGATGAGCCAAGTCATTTGTCCCTCAGGTGGACAATTACGTCCAGCTCAGAATCCTTTGCAGCTGTTGTTGTGATCCTGAGGATGCGCTTCCTGTCCCTCCAAGCCATGGCACCAGGCAGGCACCTTACTCAGATTTCCCAGCTCCTCCCAGTTCTATCCCCATAATTGAGTCCCCACCAGGAGCTGCTTCCTTTCCTTGTGGTGTCCTCTGCCTCCTTCCTGTGGGCCTCCCTTGTGACAGTTGTCCTCAGCCCTTAGTCTCCTCTATGGTGTATCTATAGGGAGCTATGCTCCCCAGAATGGTGTATGGATTGTGGTGTAAACATCTGACTGGGTGTGCCTCTGTTTCACCATCCTCATCCTCCCTGAGCCCACTGTGGTCCAACTGCTGTGCTTTCTTTGCAACCTCTGAGGTAGTGGTGGTGGTTCTGGTGCTCCCTGGATGGGGAGGTTCCCTTCCTACTGTCCATTGTGGCCTGGGGGAAAGTCCCCGTACTACTGTCCAGTGTGGCCTGAAGACAGGCAACTTCCTCCCTCAGGGCAGACAGTTGTCTGCAAATAGGGCATCTCCTACGTGGAACAGTGTCGAATGCCTTACTGAAATCTAAGTAGGCTATGCCCAAGGCCCCTAGAATTCTGCGGCCGCAGAATTTTGCGCAGAACTTGCAAGCTACCGCAGAACTTCTATGGTGCCACAGAATTCACTCTTCTTGGTGATTTTTTATTAATATTTCTGTTTATACATAGAATCTGGTTCCCTTGTCCTCTTTTATATCCAACCCCCCATATGTTCAGAATGTGATGTTGTCATTGCTATAACATCATACATTAGCTAATGAAATGGCTGCATTCTGCAACAGAAATGAACAGTCACTTATCTACCACAGCTCCCACTGCCAGAGAAGGTGGCACAGCACATCATGCATGGTGATATTTGCTCAACCTGCACTACAGCCTAATACAATTTTCAGTCTTACATCGTTGCACTAGGGCCAACTTAAACAAAACCTTGTCAATAGCACAGACCTGTTAAGTTCATACCGCACTTTGTACAGCCTATTTGTGCCTTTAAGGTATAGAGACGCTATCTGAAATGAATAACTGGTAAAATGAATGTAACTGTCTAAATTTTTAAGAAAAATAAAGTAATTATGCCCAGAAAAGTGAAATATAATAATGTGTAGACCTGTTGAAAGAACAGATCTGTTAAATAAATAATTGCACTGTACGCATTTTTGCCAGGGTTATTGATTACATATTGTCATTGGTTGATAGAATCACCTAAAAGTTATTGAGAAATGTTGTGTGCAGGGACAGCTGTTGGACCAGATGGTAGCATGCTGTGTTTTCATGCTGGCAACTCAGGTTCAGAGATTAGCTCTGGGAGCTGTCTGGGCAGCACAAGGATTGGTGGAACACATCACTGCTCAGAGCCTGGGAAAGTATGGTGCAGTGTTCTGTCACATGGTGGACACATTGTGATAGGCCAGAGAGCTGTATCTCACAACTGGTTCACATGCATGTCATGGCCTGATAGTGTTACGCAGTGTGTTAGGGTAAGCAGGTTGACATGAAAAATGAGTTTTGCAATAACTCCTCTATTCCATTTCCAATGGGACCTATATGAATGAGGATGCAAGTTCATGGAAAGAAAAAAATATATATATATATATATATACACACACACACACACACACACACACAGGCACACACATATACAGTATCTCTGTCTCTCTCACCACACACACACATACACGCATATTTGTATGTATGTTACAGATTGCATATAAATATACAAGTGATACACAGTGGAACCTCATGAGTGGTGTAGAAAGCACATACAAATATGTAAGTGATAGACAGTGGAAACCTCATTAGTGGAATAGATAGCATGCATATAGAAATACCTTATTTATCACATAAGATCCCTCTGCATATGTCATTTATGCAACAGGCTAGGACCTTAAGGGAGAGACATTTGTTTTGCCTTTTAGGCATAAAATTATTTTTATAAGTCTGTTATTTTTGAACTAGTGTTACTGTGCTTTCCACCATCCTGACTGCTATAACCACTGCCATGAAAGTGAAGTCAGGATGACAAGCTGACACTGTGATGTGGTAGTTTGTTAGTGCCGCAGAACTTCAGCAGAAATTACAAACCGCCGCCGCAGAAGTTCTGCGGCAAATGGTAGTCTTGCCGCAGAACTTGGTCCCACTATGCCGCAGAAAAGTAAGGGCCCTGGCTATGCCCACCACCCCACCCTGATCTAGTTCCTTGCTCACCCAGTTAAAGAAATCTATCAGATTCATTTGGCATGACCTCAGCCCTGTGAAACCATGCTGCATTGGGTCTTGTAACCTAATGAATTCAAGATACTCAACAATCCCATCCTTCAGCAGTGATTCCATTAATTTACCAACCATCCATGTCAGGTTGACTGGCCTGTAACTGCCAGCCTCCTCCCTGGTACCACTTCCGTGTAGTGGGACTACATCTGCCCTCCTCCAGTCCTCCGGAAGCACTCCTGTTTCCAGTTAGCTGTTAACTAGAACTGTCAGCGGTGCAGCCAGTATTTCCATGAGCTTGTTCTATACCCTTGGATGCACCCCATCTGGCCCCCTTGCTCTGTCTACCTTCAGATTAGGAAGCCCCTTCAGGACTCTCGTCTCCCAAAAAGGACTACTGTCCACCTCTCTCCCTCCAAAGCTTCTGTTCCTTTTTTGTGGTCCCTCCCCTTATCCTTCCCTGTGAACACTGAACAAAGGAATTTGTTCAGGATGTCTTCTTCTTCCTGGTCCCTCTCTGCACAGTTCCCCCTTCCCTTTTTAACCTTACAATCCCACCACAGACTTCCTCTTGTCACTTACATACCTACAAAACGTCTTGTCCTCTTTCGTTACCTCCTGGGCTAGTCTCTCTTCAGCTTGCGCCATTGCAGTCCTTACTGCTTTCCCTGTTTCCCCCGATGCACCTCCCTATCCTCCTCCCTCTGCATCTCCTTATACCTTCTGAATGCTACTCTTATTTTAGCCTTTACCTTTTCAGCCACCTCTTTTGAGATCCATAGCAGTCTCTCTTTCCTCTTGCCTTCTGCTTGCTTGTTTAACACAGAAGTTTGTTGTCTTTACTATGCTCTATTTTATCTTCACCACACTAGTTCATCCCCGAGGCATTCACCCATCTTTTTAAAATCTGCCCCTTGAAGTCCAGGACCATCGCCCTTGTGTGGTTCAGTTCCACAGCTGTTCTTATACTGAATCACACAATTTGGCGATCACTGGTCCCCAAGTGGCCTCCCACCTTGATGTCTGCAACACTGTCTCTGTTAGTGAGCACCATGTCCAGTACTGCTCCATTACAAGTGGGTTTGCTGTCTAGTTGTCCGAGGAACGCCCCGTGCACAGTCCAGGATGTTCCTGCTTCTAGCTGAAACCGCTGCTGTGAGGCTCCAACCCACACCTGGCAGGCTGAAGTTCCCTACCAGCGGCACCTCCCCCCTTTCTTCCGTCTTGCTAATGGCTTCCACCCATACCTTATCTAATTCCTCCCCTTATGCTGGAGGTCGGTAGATCACTCCAGTGTGAACAGTGGCTCCATTCCCCATCTCCAGGGTGACCCACAGTACCTCTGCCTCCCCCAGTATTCCCTTATCTTCACCGCTTTTATGCTTTCCTTCACATAAGCACCACACCTCTTCCTTCCTTCTCACCTCATCCTTCCTGAACTGAGTACAACCTGGTATGGCTAGGCCCAGTCATGGTTTTCAGTGCACCATGACTCAGTAATAGTTACAATATCCAGGTCGGCCTCTGCTACGATGGCCTCCAGTTCCTGAATCTTATTTCCTAGCTTCCTTCTCCTTGGGTGGCACCTGGAAATGAGCCTTAGCTCAGTGTGCCTCTCCCAGTTACCAACTTTAAATAAATAAAATAATAAATAAGTAAATTGCTGACATGGCCCAATGAAGCAGTTGCAAGCATTCTTGTAACTGACTGAGAAGAACTCCTGTGGCCAGTTAAAAGGAACTCGCGGTGGTAACTCTGCCAGTGCTGGCTCAGGGCTGGCTTCATTCCCTGCATGGTGAGGGCAAAGGGTTTGTCATACCTACCCTGGGATAATCTCAGCTTTTCCTTCCTCCCTCCACTCTGCCACTTTAGCATTGATTTGCTCACGCACTTCCATCTTGATCTCTCCAGTGTCGCCTAAAGACAGGATGGAAACAAGACAAAGCCATCAGAAACCAAAGCATCTCGGGCTCAAAAGTTAAGAACATTAAAAGGAAAAATGAACTGTCAATGAGCTACTGAGAAGTAATGACAATTCAATCCGCAAAGAAACCAAGATTTAGATACCGCCCATGGCCTTGTACATGTGGTGTCTGCTGTGCACTGAATCTGCAGTCTACGGTAGAGTAGCAAACGCTGTGCTGCAGTGACACGTTTGCATGGAACAAAAGTCAATTCAGATACAAACTGTGGAGAACGGGAGGGATTCTAGGTCAATGCTCACCAGAAAAGAGTGCAAGAAACCCCTGTGTCCTGCTGTTGATTACATCAATCTCATGTAGGGTCACTGTGTGTACCACCTCCTTACGCTTCTGCAGCTCTCCATCCGGACACTGAACAAACTTGGTCTGTAGGAGGGTGGGGAGATAACCAAAAGAAAACAGTAAGAAAAAGTGACTTATCTTGTAACTGCATTTATGCTATTACTAAGTGCAGACATTTTGCACAGCAGAAGGGCCCAGGAATGTACAGTGTTAAATTCAAATAATGCCTTCAAACTGTGCTGGTCACACAACAGCTAGCTCCCCAAGAACAGATCTTTAGTTGAAAAAGGAGCCATAATCAAATTATTATTTATTTCTTATTTTCATGGCCTCTGTGCACAGACGGTCTGACCTTGTTCCCCTTGCTTGTTTATGTAGTACATTGTTGTGGTGTTGTCTGTTCTGACTTGCATCACTTTGCCCTGTACCAGATGAGAGAAACTATTAAAGCCAGAAATACTGCTTGCGCTCCAACAAGTTTATGTGGAAGAGTGACTCTGCACTGACCAGGTGCCATGGGAAGTGTGCTCTCCCAAGTGAGCATCCCATCCTAAACAGAGGGCATTTGTTGTAAGGATAACTGATGGGGTTTCCTCTGAAAAGGAACCCCTTCCGTGGGACTGAAGCACAATTTCTGTTACTGGAATTGGTTTTGACATGTTGTCCTTTCTTTGGCACCGGTGTGCTCTGAGATGAAACTGAATATCCCTCATTTGGTATCTTGCTCCCAAGACAACCCCTGTTGCTGCAGCCATGTGTCCCAAGATTTGCAAGTATTGCCTTGCTGGATATGGCCTGCCCAACCTGAATGAGGTAATCAGTTGCAGGATGCTTTGGACCCTGTCCTTGGGAAGGAAAACTCTTCCTTGCAAAGTGTCCAGTTCTGCTCCTATGAAGGGCAGGACCTGTACTGGATTGAGAATGGATTTTTATCTGATTTATCATGAATCCCAAAGATTTTGTACTGCTACCAGGTGATCTGTTACCTGTTGTGATGACTTTCCCATGACTAGCCAGTCGTCAAGATAGGGGAAGACTGAAATTCCCAGTCTCTTTAGATATGCCACTACTACTGCCAAACACTTTTTTTTTTAAATTATCTTTTTATTAAGATGAGGTGACATAAAAAAAAAATGTGTTATATTAGGCATGAGATCTTCAATAATGAATATCAAAACAGCTTTTGATGTTACATGTACAGGACAATAGGCGGGGAAAAATAAACATATCCTTGTAACTTTAACATCACCAAAATTATAAGTTAAAATCTATGCCTTAAAATTAAAAAGATTTAGTGCATCCCAAGTTCATGAGATTGATGACATTCCCCTTTCCACAATCAATATTAAAAGTATGGTCCACACTCTCCCACCACGAGCAAAACCTCCCAACCCTTCTTCTCTCAAGACCAACCCACAGCCTAGAGCCATGCATAAAGAACATAGTCAGGGGACAAAATCTAGGTCAAACCTGGAATAATATATTATCCACAGTCTCCACTGCTCTTGGAATTGTTTTTGTTTGTTATGGATTTCGCCGTTAATGACTCCATATAGTAAATATCAGCTACTAGGACCCTCCATTCGTGAACAGCTGGAATGACCAAAGAATGCCAACGTCGGGTTATTGCCTTCTTGGCTGCTAGTATCAATATAGGTAAGAAAGTTTGATGCCACCGTGGGCTCTGTCTAGGGTATATAGAGAGTATCACTGTTTCAGCTGTGAGATCAAATGACTCTCCCATACAATCAGAAATCTCTTGTTGAACAAAACACCAAAAAGGTGTCAATAGAGGACAGGACCAAAAAATATACATAGATACATAGACAGTGTCAGCAGATAAGGGCCTATGGCCCACCCAGTCTGCCCATTTAAGTCTGTAAGTTCAGTTTATGTTTTCCAGGAAGTCTGTTGCCCCTTACCCCTGACCTCCAGAATTCCTTTATGTCTATCCCATGCATTCTTAAATCCCGTGATTGTTTCAGCCCCCACCACTTCCTCTGGCAGGGTGTTCCACTTGTCCACCACCGTTCTGTGAAGAAATTCTTCCTCACGTTTCCTCTGAATCGTCCTCCTCCAACTTCATCCCATGCCCTCTAGTCCTGGAACATCTTTTTCGCTAAAATAGTGCATTCCTGCACCCTGTTCCTCCCTGTAAGATACTTGTATGTCTCTATCATATCCCTCTCTCCTCCTCTCCTCCAGGGAGTACATGTTCAGTGCCTTCAACCTGCCCTCATAGGACTTGTGATGCAATCCATGCACCATCTTTGTTGCCCTCCTCTGAACCTTCTCTACCCTTATGTCCTTACGTAGGTAAGGTCTCCAGAACTGCACAGTGTACCCAGGTGCGGCCTCACTAGTGTCTTGTATAGTGGAATTATGACCTCCTTTTCCTGCTGGTGATGCCCCGCCTATGCATCCCAGCATCCTATTTGCTTTACCTGCTGCCTTGTCACACTGTTTCCTGCCTTGAGGTCATCAGAGATGATAACTCCAAAATCCCTTTCCTGCTTGGTGCATGCTATATCCTCACCCCCAACTGATATATTGTGCCAGGGTTTTGTGCCCATATGCATTATCTTGCACTTCCTTGCATTGAATTTCAACTGCCAAACCCCTGACCATTCTTCAAGTTTCTGCAGGTCCCTTCTCATTCTGTCTACACCTCTGGTGTGTCTACTCTGTTACAGAGCTTTGTGTCATCAGCGAACAGTGAAATTCTGCCTTCTAGGTCCTGTGCAATGTCACTGATGAAGATATTGAATAGTACCGGTCCCAGCACTGATCCCTGTGGTACCCCACTGGTCACTTTTCCCTCTGTGGAGTGACAGCCATTTACCACCACCCTCTGTGTCCTGCTGCCCAGCCAGTTACCTACCCACTGCACTACTGTCCTGCCCACACCCATATTCCCCAGTTTGTGCAATAGTCTTCTATGTGGCACAGTGTCAAAGGCCTTGCTGAAGTCCAGATAGGCCATGTCCACTGCCCTCCCTGATCCACCTCCCTAGTCACCCAGTCAAAAAATTCAATGAGGTTGGTCTGACATGACCTTCCCCTGGTGAAACCATGCTGCCTTGGGTCCTGTAGTCCATTGACAACCAGATGTTCCACCAATCTCTCCTTCAGTAGTGCTTCCATGATCTTTCCCACTACCGAGGTGAGGCTGACTGGTCTGTAGTTCCCCGCTTCCTCTTTGTTCCCACTTTTGTATAAGGGAACTACATCTGCTATCCTCCAGTCTTTGGGTACCTCCCCTGTTTCTAGTGATCAGCTAAACAGGATAGCAAGAGGTTCAGCCACCACCTCTCTTAGTTCTTTAAGGACCCTGGGGTGCACCCCATCTGGCCCCATTGCTTTATCAACTCTTATTACTTCCAGTTCCTTCAGGACCCTTTCTCGTGTAAAGGGACTTGTGTCCATTTCTGCACCATTCTCACCCTTGTACTCCATTCAGACCATTACCCTCCTCTTCCTCAGTAAAGACAGAGCAGAAATAC
Source organism: Neoceratodus forsteri (assembly GCA_016271365.2). Classification (NCBI taxonomy): domain Eukaryota; kingdom Metazoa; phylum Chordata; order Ceratodontiformes; family Ceratodontidae; genus Neoceratodus; species Neoceratodus forsteri. Next base: position 53,680,159 of record CM028133.1, on the reverse strand, counting down.
CTGTTCAATATGTCAGCTTTACTGTTGTCATCCTCCACACAGCCCCCATCCTCCCCCTTCAGTCTCACTATCCCTCCCTTTGCCTTTCTTTTTTCACTTATGTACCTGTAAAAGGTTTTGTCCCTCTACCCACTGATTTTGCAATGTGTTCTTCTGTCTGAGCTTTGGCTTCCCTTACTGACCTCCCTGCCTCCCTTTGCTTCTCCTGGTACTTCTCCTATCCCTTCTGCCTGTGTCTTTTGTATTGCCTGAATGCAATCTTTTTGGCTTTCACTTTCTTTGCTACCTCTTTGGAAAACCATAATGGTCTCCTCTTCCTTTTCCTCTTGCTAACCTGCTTAATACATAATTCTGTTGCTCTTGTAATCCCATTTTAAATACTTCCCACTGTTCCTCAACCCGATTCCTGCCCCATTCCCCTTAATGCCTCTTTCAAGTATCTCCCCATTTTCCCAAAGTTTGCCCCCCTAAAATCCAGGATACGTGTTTTTGTGTGGTTTGGTTCTGCTCTTTCTGTGATTTCAAACCACAGTGACTGGTGGTCACTGTTCCCCAGGTGCTCCCCCACTCTTACCCCATCACACTGTCCCTGGTTGTGAGCACAAGGTCCAGTATTGCCTTCTGCGAGTTGGTTCCATGACCAGTTGCTTGAGGAAGGCACCCTGAAGGGAGTCCAGGATAAATCTGCTCCTAGTTGATGCTGCTGCTGGGATGCTCCAGTCCACATCTGGAATATTGAAGTCTCCAACCAGTACTACCTCACCCTTGTCTGCCATCCTCTGGATGGCTAGCATCAGCTCCCTATCTGTTTCTTCCTCCTGGGCTATATATGGCCAAGATCTGCAAGTTTGCAAGAACAATTCCTCCAACAGGCCCCATATGATATTGGAAGGTATTCAGTTAATATCGCTGGAGACCAGAAAAAACGGCTCCTACATTTCCAAGCGAATTCACGCCATCTAGTGGCGTCAGTAATTTTATATGCATGCACAAAGGAATGAAGCCAATCCTGTTCCTGTACCTCCAATTCTAGGTCTTTATTCCAGCTGTCCATGATAGAGATCAAGGAATCACCCAGTCCCTCTCTCAAAATTTTATAAAAGTAACCCACCTGATGTGACCATAAGCTGCCCTTAATAATATCCTCCAAAAATCTCTAGGCCAGAGGTGAAGACTCCAGTAATCGGATATCAATGTCTCTGTGACGTAGTAGGTAATTCCTCACCTGGCTGTAGCCAAATACATCGTTATTGGGTAGACCAAATTTGGTTTGCAGGGAATCAAACGGAATAATTCCAGAAGGGGCGAGAAATTGTTTAAAAAATTATAACCCCATATGCCTCCATCTGGAGAATGTATGGTCCATATTTGCCAGCATAAAGCAGTCATCCTCCGAGATTAGAGAAAAAAGAATTCTCTAAAAGCTTTCTTTTGTTTTAATTTATACCAAATCTTTAATATTTGGGCTGCAAATGGAGTAAAATCCCCTAGAGGAGGTGATCTGCCGACTGAGACCAATGTGACCCTTATTGTATCATAAAAGTAATTTATTGCAAATTCTAGATCTTTCCAGGGAGAGTGATAGGATGGAGAAAGCCAGAGAGACATTATTCTATAGTAGAAGCCATTGAATAAAACTTTAAATTGAGGATACTTCCCTCCTAGAGAGGGAGCTGAAAGAAGTGACAATCTAATTCTGGGTTTCTGGCCCTTCCATATAAAGTTAGAAATTAACCTATCCCAAGATTTAAAATAAAAATTTGAGGGGAAGGTGGGGAGTTTTTGAAACAGATATAGTAATTTTGGGAGGACGATCATGCGGATAGTTTCCATTCTTTGAAAAAATGACAATGGTAGCCGGGCCCATATATTTAGATCTCTTTGGATTTGATTAAATAAGAGTTCATAGTTTAGTAATTCTAGTAGTTCAGGGTTTTGGGGGAATTGTCAGTCACAAATAACGAAGATTAGTTTTATATCATTTAAATGGATATTTACTTTTAAGATTTTGAGATGGAATAAAGAATAAGGGAAGTAAATCTGTTTTAGCTATATTTAACTGAAAACCTGAAATTTTGCTAACATTTTCCAGTGTTTGCCATAGGGCAGGAAGAGATGTTTCGGGAGATGGCGTAGTAATCAGAATATTGTCAGCAAATAATACTAGCTTGTATTCCCTTTGGCCAACTGGAATTCCCTCTATTCTCATATTACCTCTTATAATTTTGGCCAATGGTTCAATATATAACGCAAATAATAATGGGGATAAGGGGCAACCCTGTCTAGTGCCTCTTTGAATTTGAATCGGTTGGGACAGAGCGCCATTAACATGGACGCAGGTCTGTGGCTGTACATAAATATTTTTTAATACATGTAATAAAGGAATTTGGAAATGAAAATTTAGATAAGGTAGCCCACAAATACCTCCAGTCCACTTTATCGAAAGCTCTGTCTGCATCTAGGCTGACAACTATGGATGGAATCCTTCTAGTGTGACTATATTCTAATAACAACATTAAGTGGTGAAGACTATCAAAGGTATTTCTTTGTTTAATAAAACCTGATTGATCCTGGTGGATTACAGTCATAAGGATAGGTTCTAGTCTCTTAGCCCAAACTGACATGAATATTTTATAATCTACATTTAATATTGAAATGGGACAGTATGACAATGGCAAAGAGGGGTCCTTATCGGGTTTAAACAGAGGGGACAAAACCGCATAATTCCGGGAAGGTGGGGGGACTTCTCCCTTTGCCACTTCTTTACAGGCAGGGAGAAGACTAGGATGAAGCTGAGGGCTGAAGACCTTGAACCACTCACAGCCGAAACCATCCAGGCCTGGACACTTTGAGGGTTTCAGTTAAATTTAAAAAATAATCTCTTCGGTCGAGATTGGTTGATTTAAAATTTATTTTTGAGATTCCGTGAGAGTGGGCAAATTAAGATTTATAAATGAGGAAGTTATGTCTTCTTCCTGATTCGATTGGGGGAATAGGAGCGGTATAAAGGGACTCAAAGAACTTTTGAAACACCTGTTTTATCTCCTCTTCTTTATAGGGAGGGGGATCGAAGCCGTTGATCTTATTTTAAAATTGCTGAAGCCCTTTTATTAACCCTCAACTTTCAAGCCAGGCTCTGGTCGCCGGCTACCACCTCGTGGATTATGATTGCTTGAATAAACTATGTAGAGTTTTATAGTCAATTATGTTTTGAATTTCTTGTTTTAAAACTTTAATTCAATTCTGTAGAGCCCTATCACCCTCTCTAAATAACATTTGATGGGAAGACAACAAATCTGTTAGATAATTTAATCTTCATTGTACATTTTTTCATTTGTAGGATGCATAGGACAGAATCTCTCCACAGAGGACCGCCTTCAAAGTGTCCCATTGAATTGCTTGTGTGACTTGGGATGAAGAATTATCCGTGGGATACGTTCCTTAAAATAATCTAAGAATTTTTTTATCTTTTAATAAAGAACTATTAAATCTCCAAAGTTTATGTTTCTTTTGTTTTCCTAGATTGATTTTAAAAATTAAGGGATTATGATCTGATAAAATCCTTGGTTCTGCTAATATGTCTTGTACTAAAGTTAAGTGCTCTCCGGTGACAAAAATATAGTCCAGACGAGAGTATGAATTGTGTCTTCCCGAGAAGAAAGTGTATCCCGGAGTTGAAGGGAAGAGCCTCCTCCAGACATCCTCTATACCCAAATAAGACAAATTTCCCTTTAAATATTTAGCTGCCCCAGAGAGCCTTTGTGGGTTAGGAGACGAGGAGTCCATATGGGGATGAAAAGAAATATTAAAATCAACGCCCATTATCAGGATGCCCTGAAGCCTCTCCGTCACCTTTTGTATGAAGGACTTAATTATGGGGAGCGGAGTCTGTGGTGGTAAATACAGGTTACTCACCTGTAACAGGAGTTCTAGTAATGGTATATGTTGTTCATCCACATTGTCTGGCAGGCTCCTTGCCGCTTTAAATCTTGCCGGAAGGTCTTCAAGCTGGCTCCTCCCACCCATCCAGGCGGTGAAACTCTCGATCCGCCCATGGCCTGAGATCTAGCTGCTGGAAGCCAGGTTGTGTGTCGAAGCCGGGAGGGTGTGGGTCATGTGGATGAACATTATATACATTCTGGAACTCCTGTTACAGGTGAGTAAATACAGGTTACTCACCTGTAACAGGAGTTCTAGGAATGGTATATGTTGTTCATCCACACTATCTGGCAGGTTCCTTGCCGCTTTAAATCTTGCCGGAAGGTCTTCAGCTAGCTCCTCCCACCCACCGGGTGGTAAAACTCTGCCCGCCCCCATGACACCACAGATCCGGCTCAGTTGGTTTCTCAGGTTGTGCGTCGAAGCCGGGAGGTGAGTGGAATCTGTGGATGAACAACATATACCATCCTAGAACTCCTGTTACAGGTGAGTAACCTGTATTTCTAGGGACATGGATATGTTGTTCCTCCACACACTATCTGGCAGACTCCTAGCAGTTCTCCGGGAGGAGGGAGGCAAAGCGCACACCCTATATATACTTACTTGGGGAACAGAGATTGAGAACCGAGGCCCAAACCAGCATCCCGGCATGACCAAGGTCGATGTGGTAGTGGGTAATGAAGGTGTGTGCTGACTTCAGGTAGCAGCCCTGCAGATTTCCTGGATAGGGACGCCCTGGAAGCAGCCACCGATGCAGCAGTATGGCGGGTAGAATGAGCTCTTATCCTCTGGGAGGCTCCATGCCCGCCAACTCATAGCAGATTTATGCAGGAGGTGACCCATCTGCCTATCGTCCGCTTGGCTGCAGGTCTGCCAGGTGCGGCTTCAGCGTAGGGTGACAACAGCTGGCGAACCTCTCCCCATTTCAGCCGCGCTCCTTATAATAAGCTGTAGCTCTTCTAGGGTCCAAAGTATGGAGCCTATATTCGCCTCCGGTTGTGACTGGGGTAGAACACCGGCAGAGTCAACACCTGATTAAGGTGAAACTCCACACCACCTTCGGAAGGAATTCTGGTGGGGCATAGGACAACCTTGTCCCTGTGGAAGACCAGGTAAGGAGACTCGATGCTAGTGCCTGGAGTTCTCCCCATCCTTCTGGCTGACGTGATAACCACCAAGAAGGCGGTCTTCCATGACAGGTGGGGAGACCACACCTGTGCACTGGTTCTAATGGACTTGCCCATGAGCTTTGCCAGTACCAGCAGTAAATCCCAAGGAGGTGGGGGTTCCCCGCACTGGAGGAAATGTGATCAAGGCCTTTAAAGCGCCGACCACTTTCTCCTGCGCTCACTGACTGCTGACCGCCCTGGCCTTGATGGCAAGAAATGGCTGCCAGGTGCACCTTAAAGGGTCGCTGGAGCCTAAGCCCCTTGACTAGATAGGGCCATAGATAGTCCAAAATGCTTGCCACAGGACACGGAAGGGTCCAAACCCTTATCCTGACACCAAATGGAGAACCTCTTCCATTTGAAGGCATAGCATTTCTGGTCGACTCCTTACGGACGCCCTCAACGACGCTGACGACACTGGGCCGGAAAGACCCAAGGCCTGGAACTCTAGCCGCCCAGGAACCAGGTCGCCAGGTGCAGGGACCAAGGACCGGATGGAACACCTTCCCTGATTGACTGAGAGCAGGTCCGGCGAGCTGGAAGCTGCCTCGGAGTCCTGGAGCTGAGACTGAGGAGATCTGGTACCAGAACTGGGCGAGGCCAGTCTGGGGCTATCAGAATCACCTGCGCCTTGTCCCTCCTCGCTTCAGCAGGACCCCGTGAATCAGGGAACGGGGGAAAGGCGAAAAGAGGCTCGGGTCCACGGCCTTGAGAAGGCATCCCCCTGCAGCGAGCCCTGCTGAGGGGCGGCATGAAACAGCCTCAGCTTGCTCTCCCTGGAGGCAAACAGATCCATCAGAGGTGTGCCCCAACGGGAGAACAGGTCCTGTACTATCTCCGGCAGGAGAGACCACTCACTCTGATGCAGCCCCTATCTGGCTCAGGGCATCGGCCAGGGTGTTGGAGGCTCCTGCCACATGAATGGCCAGGAGATCCGCCTCCAGGTTGCGCACTAGTGACCAGATGCGAGAGCTTCTGCATAAGAGCATGGGCGCGTCCGCCGCTTGGCGGTTTAGATGGCTACATGGTCGCGGTATTGTCCGCCTGACCCGACCACTTGACCCTGGAGAAACGGAGCAAAGGCGGTGAGAGCTAGGCGGACCGCGACGGAGCTCCAGCAGGTTGATATGGCATGGGACTCCCGCTGGGACCAGAGGCCGTGGCACTCGTGTTCCCCAGATGGGCACCTCAACCCATCAAAGAGGCGGCCGGTCGCTAGAGAGACCGCGGCTCGGGCGGACAAACGGGATACCCTCCTGAAGATGGGATGGAACGTCCACCACTGGAGAGCTGCCCACATCTCCTGGTTGTCCACACACGCTGGTCCAGAGGATCGCAGCGCTGGACCACTGGCTGGCCAGTCCCTACTGGAGGGGGCATGTGCCAGCGTGCCCAACGGACTACGCTGGTACAGGCCATGAGACCCAGGAGTCGCAGGAAGTCCCGGGCAGGGGAAGCGACTGCCCAACCAGAAATGATTGGGCAAGGGAGTAAGAACCTCAGCCCTGTCCGCCGGGAGCCGTGCTCTGGCTCGAGAGAGTCTAGCTCTGCCCGATGAAGGATATCACCTGCTTGCCTCGAGTCGACTCTGGCCTCGTTGACCAGGAGGCCGAGAGGAGAGAAACCCGTGAGGACCAGATCCCTGGACCGCTCCACCTCCGACCTGGAGGGGCTGCTATCAGCCAATCGTCCAGGTAAGGGTACACCCGACCCTCGGCGCGCAAGAGGAATGCTGTCACCACTGCAATGCATTTGTGAAGACCCTGGGAGCTGAAGAGGAGGCCAAGGGCATGGCCTGGAACTCGAGAGGATCCTCCGCCCTGAAGTGGAGGAATCTCTGATGAGACTGACGGATAGGGTCTTGAAAGAACGCGTCCTGAAAGTCCAGAGAGAGCAGAACCACATGCCGTGGTTCCAGAGATGGTATTATCTGAGCCAGAGTGACCATTCTGAAGGTTCGAGACCTTAGGAACTTGTTCAGGTCGTGAGGTTCCAGTATGGGGCGCCAGCCCCTCCGCTTGGGACCAGGAAGTACCTGGACACGAACCCTGGTTCTGATGGTGGGTCTCTATCTCTTTATCACCCCTTTTGAAGAAGGAGGCGATGTCGGCTCGGCAAGGCCTCTAGAGTTCTGGGACCTGAAGCCCCCCGGCGGTGCGGCGGCTCTGAAGAGCGCCGGGCCTGCTTTCCGAATTCAGAGGCAGGCCTCTTCCCACCACTTCAGGAACTCACCTGTCAACTGTGTAACAGCGGACCAGGCGGAAAAGGAAGTGTCGGAGCTGCCTCCGCGGGGAACCAGGGGCGAGGTGACGGGATGGGGCGACACCCCTCAGCCACGTCACTGTGCAGGCTTGGAGGAAGGACCGGCCGAGGGACCACCAGGGCCTTTTCCTCCTTGCTTCCTATTCGAGGAAGCTGGCTTAGGCTTGGAATACCAAGGTCTAGCCTGCTGGCCTAGCGTTGTTGTTGTTGGGCGGACGCGCGAAGAACAGAGGAGACGAAAGAGCATAGGCTGGGGCTTCGGCCCTTGTCCTCTCCTCAGCAGACGAGACCGAGTCCAGGTGGCGTTGGACTTTTCGATCCTCTGGAGGTGGCCTTCCACTCCAGGGTCGAAGAGGTCTCGTTCCCAAGAAGGAACGTCCGCAGCTTGTGCTGGGTATCCGAGGTGAAAGTGATATCCTCGTGGCCACGCCCGCGTCGCTGATGGCCAGCGGCCTCCACTGACCGGGCGCAAGAGTCTCCCAATATCCAGAGCAGTCTGGAGCTGCTGCTAGCTACTGCCCTGCCCTGGTCCCGCACCTGCTTAACTGTGGTCTGCAGGTCGGCAGGAAGATGAGGGACGCACTTCATCCAGGGAGCCCAACAGGGCATGGGAAAATGCGCCATGAGGACGGCCGAACTGGCCTGGACGAAGGCCAAGTGAGGAGGCAGCATACACTTTTCGCCCGCATAGTCCAACTTCTTGGACTCTTTGTCGGGCGGTTTGTCCATCGCCCTGGCATTGGCGTGCACTGAAAAACATTGTCCGAAACTAACCCCTTGGCCGAGGGGTGCTCGAGAAGCCGGACAGAGAGCTCAGGGACGGCAGTACTTCTGGCCATCCTGGCCGAAGGCGCAGGACAGGAAGGCGGCCGCCTTCCTGTCCTGCGCCTTCGGCCAGGATGGCCAGAAGTACTGCCGTCCCTGAGCTCTCTGTCCGGCTTCTCGAGCACCCCTCGGCCAAGGGGTTAGTTTCGGACAATGTTTTTCAGTGCACGCCAATGCCAGGGCGATGGACAAACCGCCCGACAAAGAGTCCAAGAAGTTGGACTATGCGGGCGAAAAGTGTATGCTGCCTCCTCACTTGGCCTTCGTCCAGGCCAGTTCGGCCGTCCTCATGGCGCATTTTCCCATGCCCTGTTGGGCTCCCTGGATGAAGTGCGTCCCTCATCTTCCTGCCGACCTGCAGACCACAGTTAAGCAGGTGCGGGACCAGGGCAGGGCAGTAGCTAGCAGCAGCTCCAGACTGCTCTGGATATTGGGAGACTCTTGCGCCCGGTCAGTGGAGGCCGCTGGCCATCAGCGACGCGGGCGTGGCCACGAGGATATCACTTTCACCTCGGATACCCAGCACAAGCTGCGGACGTTCCTTCTTGGGAACGAGACCTCTTCGACCCTGGAGTGGAAGGCCACCTCCAGAGGATCGAAAAGTCCAACGCCACCTGGACTCGGTCTCGTCTGCTGAGGAGAGGACAAGGGCCGAAGCCCCAGCCTATGCTCTTTCGTCTCCTCTGTTCTTCGCGCGTCCGCCCAACAACAACAACGCTAGGCCAGCAGGCTAGACCTTGGTATTCCAAGCCTAAGCCAGCTTCCTCGAATAGGAAGCAAGGAGGAAAAGGCCCTGGTGGTCCCTCGGCCGGTCCTTCCTCCAAGCCTGCACAGTGACGTGGCTGAGGGGTGTCGCCCCATCCCGTCACCTCGCCCCTGGTTCCCCGCGGAGGCAGCTCCGACACTTCCTTTTCCGCCTGGTCCGCTGTTACACAGTTGACAGGTGAGTTCCTGAAGTGGTGGGAAGAGGCCTGCCTCTGAATTCGGAAAGCAGGCCCGGCGCTCTTCAGAGCCGCCGCACCGCCGGGGGGCTTCAGGTCCCAGAACTCTAGAGGCCTTGCCGAGCCGACATCGCCTCCTTCTTCAAAAGGGGTGATAAAGAGATAGAGACCCACCATCAGAACCAGGGTTCGTGTCCAGGTACTTCCTGGTCCCAAGCGGAGGGGCTGGCGCCCCATACTGGAACCTCACGACCTGAACAAGTTCCTAAGGTCTCGAACCTTCAGAATGGTCACTCTGGCTCAGATAATACCATCTCTGGAACCACGGCATGTGGTTCTGCTCTCTCTGGACTTTCAGGACGCGTTCTTTCAAGACCCTATCCGTCAGTCTCATCAGAGATTCCTCCACTTCAGGGCGGAGGATCCTCTCGAGTTCCAGGCCATGCCCTTGGCCTCCTCTTCAGCTCCCAGGGTCTTCACAAATGCATTGCAGTGGTGACAGCATTCCTCTTGCGCGCCGAGGGTCGGGTGTACCCTTACCTGGACGATTGGCTGATAGCAGCCCCTCCAGGTCGGAGGTGGAGCGGTCCAGGGATCTGGTCCTCACGGGTTTCTCTCCTCTCGGCCTCCTGGTCAACGAGGCCAGAGTCGACTCGAGGCAAGCAGGTGATATCCTTCATCGGGCAGAGCTAGACTCTCTCGAGCCAGAGCACGGCTCCCGGCGGACAGGGCTGAGGTTCTTACTCCCTTGCCCAATCATTTCTGGTTGGGCAGTCGCTTCCCCTGCCCGGGACTTCCTGCGACTCCTGGGTCTCATGGCCTGTACCAGCGTAGTCCGTTGGGCACGCTGGCACATGCCCCCTCCAGTAGGGACTGGCCAGCCAGTGGTCCAGCGCTGCGATCCTCTGGACCAGCGTGTGTGGACAACCAGGAGATGTGGGCAGCTCTCCAGTGGTGGACGTTCCATCCCATCTTCAGGAGGGTATCCCGTTTGTCCGCCCGAGCCGCGGTCTCTCTAGCGACCGGCCGCCTCTTTGATGGGTTGAGGTGCCCATCTGGGGAACACGAGTGCCACGGCCTCTGGTCCCAGCGGGAGTCCCATGCCATATCAACCTGCTGGAGCTCCGTCGCGGTCCGCCTAGCTCTCACCGCCTTTGCTCCGTTTCTCCAGGGTCAAGTGGTCGGGTCAGGCGGACAATACCGCGACCATGTAGCCATCTAAACCGCCAAGCGGCGGACGCGCCCATGCTCTTATGCAGAAGCTCTCGCATCTGGTCACTAGTGCGCAACCTGGAGGCGGATCTCCTGGCCATTCATGTGGCAGGAGCCTCCAACACCCTGGCCGATGCCCTGAGCCAGATAGGGGCTGCATCGCACGAGTGGTCTCTCCTGCCGGAGATAGTACAGGACCTGTTCTCCCGTTGGGGCACACCTCTGATGGATCTGTTTGCCTCCAGGGAGAACGCGAAGCTGAGGCTGTTTCATGCCGCCCCTCAGCAGGGCTCGCTGCAGGGGATGCCTTCTCAAGGCCGTGGACCCGAGCCTCTTTTCGCCTTTCCCCCGTTCCCTGATTCACGGGGTCCTGCTGAAGCGAGGAGGGACAAGGCGCAGGTGATTCTGATAGCCCCAGACTGGCCTCGCCCAGTTCTGGTACCAGATCTCCTCAGTCTCAGCTCCAGGACTCCGAGGCAGCTTCCAGCTCGCCGGACCTGCTCTCAGTCAATCAGGGAAGGTGTTCCATCCGGTCCTTGGTCCCTGCACCTGGCGACCTGGTTCCTGGGCGGCTAGAGTTCCAGGCCTTGGGTCTTTCCGGCCCAGTGTCGTCAGCGTCGTTGAGGGCGTCCGTAAGGAGTCGACCAGAAATGCTATGCCTTCAAATGGAAGAGGTTCTCCATTTGGTGTCAGGATAAGGGTTTGGACCCTTCCGTGTCCTGTGGCAAGCATTTTGGACTATCTATGGCCCTATCTAGTCAAGGGGCTTAGGCTCCAGCGACCCTTTAAGGTGCACCTGGCAGCCATTTCTTGCCATCAAGGCCAGGGCGGTCAGCAGTCAGTGAGCGCAGGAGAAAGTGGTCGGCGCTTTAAAGGCCTTGATCACATTTCCTCCAGTGCGGGGAACCCCCACCTCCTTGGGATTTACTGCTGGTACTGGCAAAGCTCATGGGCAAGTCCATTAGAACCAGTGCACAGGTGTGGTCTCCCCACCTGTCATGGAAGACCGCCTTCTTGGTGGTTATCACGTCAGCCAGAAGGATGGGGAGAACTCCAGGCACTAGCATCGAGTCTCCTTACCTGGTCTTCCACAGGGACAAGGTTGTCCTATGCCCCACCAGAATTCCTTCCGAAGGTGGTGTGGAGTTTCACCTTAATCAGGTGTTGACTCTGCCGGTGTTCTACCCCAGTCACAACCGGAGGCGAATATAGGCTCCATACTTTGGACCCTAGAAGAGCTACAGCTTATTATAAGGAGCGCGGCTGAAATGGGGAGAGGTTCGCCAGCTGTTGTCACCCTACGCTGAAGCCGCACCTGGCAGACCTGCAGCCAAGCGGACGATAGGCAGATGGGTCACCTCCTGCATAAATCTGCTATGAGTTGGCGGGCATGGAGCCTCCCAGAGGATAAGAGCTCATTCTACCCGCCATACTGCTGCATCGGTGGCTGCTTCCAGGGCGTCCCTATCCAGGAAATCTGCAGGGCTGCTACCTGAAGTCAGCACACACCTTCATTACCCACTACCACATCGACCTTGGTCATGCCGGGATGCTGGTTTGGGCCTCGGTTCTCAATCTCTGTTCCCCAAGTAAGTATATATAGGGTGTGCGCTTTGCCTCCCTCCTCCCGGAGAACTGCTAGGAGTCTGCCAGATAGTGTGTGGAGGAACAACATATCCATGTCCCTAGAAATACAGGTTACTCACCTGTAACAGGAGTTCTAGGATGGTATATGTTGTTCATCCACAGATTCCACTCACCTCCCGGCTTCGACGCACAACCTGAGAAACCAACTGAGCCGGATCTGTGGTGTCATGGGGGCGGGCAGAGTTTTACCACCCGGTGGGTGGGAGGAGCTAGCTGAAGACCTTCCGGCAAGATTTAAAGCGGCAAGGAACCTGCCAGATAGTGTGGATGAACAACATATACCATTCCTAGAACTCCTGTTACAGGTGAGTAACCTGTATTTACTCACCTGTAACAGGAGTTCCAGAATGTATATAATGTTCATCCACATGACCCACACCCTCCCGGCTTCGACACACAACCTGGCTTCCAGCAGCTAGATCTCAGGTCATGGGGCGGAGTCGAGAGTTTTACCGCCTGGATGGGTGGGAGGAGCCAGCTTGAAGACCTTCCGGCAAGATTTAAAGCGGCAAGGAGCCTGCCAGACAATGTGGATGAACAACATATACCATTACTAGAACTCCTGTCACAGGTGAGTAACCTGTATTTACCACCACAGACTCCGCTCCCCATAATTAAGTCCTTCATACAAAAGGTGACGGAGAGGCTTCAGGGCATCCTGATAATGGGCGTTGATTTTAATATTTCTTTTCATCCCCATATGGACTCCTCGTCTCCTAACCCACAAAGGCTCTCTGGGGCAGCTAAATATTTAAAGGGAAATTTGTCTTATTTGGGTATAGAGGATGTCTGGAGGAGGCTCTTCCCTTCAACTCCGGGATACACTTTCTTCTCGGGAAGACACAATTCATACTCTCGTCTGGACTATATTTTTGTCACCGGAGAGCACTTAACTTTAGTACAAGACATATTAGCAGAACCAAGGATTTTATCAGATCATAATCCCTTAATTTTTAAAATCAATCTAGGAAAACAAAAGAAACATAAACTTTGGAGATTTAATAGTTCTTTATTAAAAGATAAAAAAATTCTTAGATTATTTTAAGGAACGTATCCCACGGATAATTCTTCATCCCAAGTCACACAAGCAATTCAATGGGACACTTTGAAGGCGGTCCTCTGTGGAGAGATTCTGTCCTATGCATCCTACAAATGAAAAAATGTACAATGAAGATTAAATTATCTAACAGATTTGTTGTCTTCCCATCAAATGTTATTTAGAGAGGGTGATAGGGCTCTACAGAATTGAATTAAAGTTTTAAAACAAGAAATTCAAAACATAATTGACTATAAAACTCTACATAGTTTATTCAAGCAATCATAATCCACGAGGTGGTAGCCGGCGACCAGAGCCTGGCTTGAAAGTTGAGGGTTAATAAAAGGGCTTCAGCAATTTTAAAATAAGATCAACGGCTTCGATCCCCCTCCCTATAAAGAAGAGGAGATAAAACAGGTGTTTCAAAAGTTCTTTGAGTCCCTTTATACCGCTCCTATTCCCCCAATCGAATCAGGAAGAAGACATAACTTCCTCATTTATAAATCTTAATTTGCCCACTCTCACGGAATCTCAAAAATAAATTTTAAATCAACCAATCTCGACCGAAGAGATTATTTTTTAAATTTAACTGAAACCCTCAAAGTGTCCAGGCCTGGATGGTTTCGGCTGTGAGTGGTTCAAGGTCTTCAGCCCTCAGCTTCATCCTAGTCTTCTCCCTGCCTGTAAAGAAGTGGCAAAGGGAGAAGTCCCCCCACCTTCCCGGAATTATGCGGTTTTGTCCCCTCTGTTTAAACCCGATAAGGACCCCTCTTTGCCATTGTCATACTGTCCCATTTCAATATTAAATGTAGATTATAAAATATTCATGTCAGTTTGGGCTAAGAGACTAGAACCTATCCTTATGACTGTAATCCACCAGGATCAATCAGGTTTTATTAAACAAAGAAATACCTTTGATAGTCTTAGCCACTTAATGTTGTTATTAGAATATAGTCACACTAGAAGGATTCCATCCATAGTTGTCAGCCTAGATGCAGACAGAGCTTTCGATAAAGTGGACTGGAGGTATTTGTGGGCTACCTTATCTAAATTTTCATTTCCAAATTCCTTTATTACATGTATTAAAAAATATTTATGTACAGCCACAGACCTGCGTCCATGTTAATGGCGCTCTGTCCCAACCGATTCAAATTCAAAGAGGCACTAGACAGGGTTGCCCCTTATCCCCATTATTATTTGCGTTATATATTGAACCATTGGCCAAAATTATAAGAGGTAATATGAGAATAGAGGGAATTCCAGTTGGCCAAAGGGAATACAAGCTAGTATTATTTGCTGACAATATTCTGATTACTACGCCATCTCCCGAAACATCTCTTCCTGCCCTATGGCAAACACTGGAAAATGTTAGCAAAATTTCAGGTTTTCAGTTAAATATAGCTAAAACAGATTTACTTCCCTTATTCTTTATTCCATCTCAAAATCTTAAAAGTAAATATCCATTTAAATGATATAAAACTAATCTTCGTTATTTGTGACTGACAATTCCCCCAAAACCCTGAACTACTAGAATTACTAAACTATGAACTCTTATTTAATCAAATCCAAAGAGATCTAAATATATGGGCCCGGCTACCATTGTCATTTTTTCAAAGAATGGAAACTATCCGCATGATCGTCCTCCCAAAATTACTATATCTGTTTCAAAAACTCCCCACCTTCCCCTCAAATTTTTATTTTAAATCTTGGGATAGGTTAATTTCTAACTTTATATGGAAGGGCCAGAAACCCAGAATTAGATTGTCACTTCTTTCAGCTCCCTCTCTAGGAGGGAAGTATCCTCAATTTAAAGTTTTATTCAATGGCTTCTACTATAGAATAATGTTCTCTGGCTTTCCATCCTATCACCTCCCTGAAAGATCTAGAATTTGCAATAAATTACTTTTATGATACAATAAGGGTCACATTGGTCTCAGTCGGCAGATCACCTCCTCTAGGGGATTTTACTCCATTTGCAGCCCAAATATTAAAGATTTGGTATAAATTAAAACAAAAGAAAGCTTTTAGAGAATTCTTTTTTCTCTAATCTCGGAGGATGACTGCTTTATGCTGGCAAATATGGACCATACATTCTCCAGATGGAGGCATATGGGGTTATAATTTTTTAAACAATTTCTCGCCCCTTCTGGAATTATTCCGTTTGATTCCCTGCAAACCAAATTTGGTCTACCCAATAACGATGTATTTGGCTACAGCCAGGTGAGGAATTACCTACTACGTCACAGAGACATTGATATCCGATTACTGGAGTCTTCACCTCTGGCCTGGAGATTTTTGAGGATATTATTAAGGGCAGCTTATGGTCACATCAGGTGGGTTACTTTTATAAAATTTTGAGAGAGGGACTGGGTGATTCCTTGATCTCTATCATGGACAGCTGGAATAAAGACCTAGAATTGGAGGTACAGGAACAGGATTGGCTTCATTCCTTTGTGCATGCATATAAAATTACTGACGCCACTAGATGGCGTGAATTCGCTTGGAAATGTAGGAGCCGTTTTTTCTGGTCTCCAGCGATATTAACTGAATACCTTCCAATATCATATGGGGCCTGTTGGAGGAATTGTTCTTGCAAACTTGCAGATCTTGGCCATATATAGCCCAGGAGGAAGAAACAGATAGGGAGCTGATGCTAGCCATCCAGAGGATGGCAGACAAGGGTGAGGTAGTACTGGTTGGAGACTTCAATATTCCAGATGTGGACTGGAGCATCCCAGCAGCAGCATCAACTAGGAGCAGATTTATCCTGGACTCCCTTCAGGGTGCCTTCCTCAAGCAACTGGTCATGGAACCAACTCGCAGAAGGCAATACTGGACCTTGTGCTCACAACCAGGGACAGTGTGATGGGGTAAGAGTGGGGAGCACCTGGGGAACAGTGACCACCAGTCACTGTGGTTTGAAATCACAGAAAGAGCAGAACCAAACCACACAAAAACACGATCCTGGATTTTAGGGGGCAAACTTTGGGAAAATGGGGAGATACTTGAAAGAGGCATTAAGGGAATGGGGCAGGAATCGGGTTGAGGAACAGTGGAAGTATTTAAAATGGGATTACAAGAGCAACAGAATTATGTATTAAGCAGGTTAGCAAGAGGAAAAGGAAGAGGAGACCATTATGGTTTTCCAAAGAGGTAGCAAAGAAAGTGAAAGCCAAAAAGATTGCATTCAGGCAATACAAAAGACACAGGCAGAAGGGATAGGAGAAGTACCAGGAGAAGCAAAGGGAGGCAGGGAGGTCAGTAAGGGAAGCCAAAGCTCAGACAGAAGAACACATTGCAAAATCAGTGGGTAGAGGGGACAAAACCTTTTACAGGTACATAAGTGAAAAAAGAAAGGCAAAGGGAGGGATAGTGAGACTGAAGGGGGAGGATGGGGGCTGTGTGGAGGATGACAACAGTAAAGCTGACATATTGAACAGGTATTTCTGCTCTGTCTTTACTGAGGAAGAGGAGGGTAATGGGTCTGAATGGAGTACAAGGGGTGAGAATGGTGCAGAAATGGACACAAGTCCCTTTACACGAGAAAGGGTCCTGAAGGAACTGGAAGTAATAAGAGTTGATAAAGCAATGGGGCCAGATGGGGTGCACCCCAGGGTCCTTAAAGAACTAAGAGAGGTGGTGGCTGAACCTCTTGCTATCCTGTTTAGCTGATCACTAGAAACAGGGGAGGTACCCAAAGACTGGAGGATAGCAGATGTAGTTCCCTTATACAAAAGTGGGAACAAAGAGGAAGCGGGGAACTACAGACCAGTCAGCCTCACCTCGGTAGTGGGAAAGATCATGGAAGCACTACTGAAGGAGAGATTGGTGGAACATCTGGTTGTCAATGGACTACAGGACCCAAGGCAGCATGGTTTCACCAGGGGAAGGTCATGTCAGACCAACCTCATTGAATTTTTTGACTGGGTGACTAGGGAGGTGGATCAGGGGAGGGCAGTGGACATGGCCTATCTGGACTTCAGCAAGGCCTTTGACACTGTGCCACATAGAAGACTATTGCACAAACTGGGGAATATGGGTGTGGGCAGGACAGTAGTGCAGTGGGTAGGTAACTGGCTGGGCAGCAGGACACAGAGGGTGGTGGTAAATGGCTGTCACTCCACAGAGGGAAAAGTGACCAGTGGGGTACCACAGGGATCAGTGCTGGGACCGGTACTATTCAATATCTTCATCAGTGACATTGCACAGGACCTAGAAGGCAGAATTTCACTGTTCGCTGATGACACAAAGCTCTGTAACAGAGTAGACACACCAGAGGTGTAGACAGAATGAGAAGGGACCTGCAGAAACTTGAAGAATGGTCAGGGGTTTGGCAGTTGAAATTCAATGCAAGGAAGTGCAAGATAATGCATATGGGCACAAAACCCTGGCACAATATATCAGTTGGGGGTGAGGATATAGCATGCACCAAGCAGGAAAGGGATTTTGGAGTTATCATCTCTGATGACCTCAAGGCAGGAAACAGTGTGACAAGGCAGCAGGTAAAGCAAATAGGATGCTGGGATGCATAGGCGGGGCATCACCAGCAGGAAAAGGAGGTCATAATTCCACTATACAAGACACTAGTGAGGCCGCACCTGGGTACACTGTGCAGTTCTGGAGACCTTACCTACGTAAGGACATAAGGGTAGAGAAGGTTCAGAGGAGGGCAACAAAGATGGTGCATGGATTGCATCACAAGTCCTATGAGGGCAGGTTGAAGGCACTGAACATGTACTCCCTGGAGGAGAGGAGGAGAGAGGGATATGATAGAGACATACAAGTATCTTACAGGGAGGAACAGGGTGCAGGAATGCACTATTTTAGCGAAAAAGATGTTCCAGGACTAGAGGGCATGGGATGAAGTTGGAGGAGGACGATTCAGAGGAAACGTGAGGAAGAATTTCTTCACAGAACGGTGGTGGACAAGTGGAACACCCTGCCAGAGGAAGTGGTGGGGCTGAAACAATCACGGATTTAAGAATGCATGGGATAGACATAAAGGAATTCTGGAGGTCAGGGGTAAGGGGCAACAGACTTCCTGGAAAACATAAACTGAACTTACAGACTTAAATGGGCAGACTGGGTGGGCCATAGGCCCTTATCTGCTGACACTGTCTATGTATCTATGTATATTTTTTGGTCCTGTCCTCTATTGACACCTTTTTGGTGTTTTGTTCAACAAGAGATTTCTGATTGTATGGGAGAGTCATTTGATCTCACAGCTGAAACAGTGATACTCTCTATATACCCTAGACAGAGCCCACGGTGGCATCAAACTTTCTTACCTATATTGATACTAGCAGCCAAGAAGGCAATAACCCGACGTTGGCATTCTTTGGTCATTCCAGCTGTTCACGAATGGAGGGTCCTAGTAGCTGATATTTACTATATGGAGTCATTAACGGCGAAATCCATAACAAACAAAAACAATTCCAAGAGCAGTGGAGACTGTGGATAATATATTATTCCAGGTTTGACCTAGATTTTGTCCCCTGACTATGTTCTTTATGCATGGCTCTAGGCTGTGGGTTGGTCTTGAGAGAAGAAGGGTTGGGAAGGTTTTGCTCGTGGTGGGAGAGTGTGGACCATACTTCTTAATATTGATTGTGGAAAGGGGAATGTCATCAATCTCATGAACTTGGGATGCACTAAATCTTTTTAATTTTAAGGCATAGATTTTAACTTATAATTTTGGTGATGTTAAAGTTACAAGGATATGTTTATTTTTCCCCGCCTATTGTCCTGTACATGTAACATCAAAAGCTGTTTTGATATTCATTATTGAAGATCTCATGCCTAATATAACACATTTTTTTTTTATGTCACCTCATCTTAATAAAAAGATAATTTAAAAAAAAAAGTGTTTGGCAGTAGTAGTGGCATATCTAAAGAGACTGGGAATTTCAGTCTTCCCCTATCTTGACGACTGGCTAGTCATGGGAAAGTCATCACAACAGGTAACAGATCACCTGGTAGCAGTACAAAATCTTTGGGATTCATGATAAATCAGATAAAAATCCATTCTCAATCCAGTACAGGTCCTGCCCTTCATAGGAGCAGAACTGGACACTTTGCAAGGAAGAGTTTTCCTTCCCAAGGACAGGGTCCAAAGCATCCTGCAACTGATTACCTCATTCAGGTTGGGCAGGCCATATCCAGCAAGGCAATACTTGCAAATCTTGGGACACATGGCTGCAGCAACAGGGGTTGTCTTGGGAGCAAGATACCAAATGAGGGATATTCAGTTTCATCTCAGAGCACACCGGTGCCAAAGAAAGGACAACATGTCAAAACCAATTCCAGTAACAGAAATTGTGCTTCAGTCCCACGGAAGGGGTTCCTTTTCAGAGGAAACCCCATCAGTTATCCTTACAACAAATGCCCTCTGTTTAGGATGGGATGCTCACTTGGGAGAGCACACTTCCCATGGCACCTGGTCAGTGCAGAGTCACTCTTCCACATAAACTTGTTGGAGCGCAAGCAGTATTTCTGGCTTTAATAGTTTCTCTCATCTGGTACAGGGCAAAGTGATGCAAGTCAGAACAGACAACACCACAACAATGTACTACATAAACAAGCAAGGGGAACAAGGTCAGACCGTCTGTGCACAGAGGCCATGAAAATAAGAAATAAATAATAATTTGATTATGGCTCCTTTTTCAACTAAAGATCTGTTCTTGGGGAGCTAGCTGTTGTGTGACCAGCACAGTTTGAAGGCATTATTTGAATTTAACACTGTACATTCCTGGGCCCTTCTGCTGTGCAAAATGTCTGCACTTAGTAATAGCAGAAATGCAGTTACAAGATAAGTCACTTTTTCTTACTGTTTTCTTTTGGTTATCTCCCCACCCTCCTACAGACCAAGTTTGTTCAGTGTCCGGATGGAGAGCTGCAGAAGCGTAAGGAGGTGGTACACACAGTGACCCTACATGAGATTGATGTAATCAACAGCAGGACACAGGGGTTTCTTGCACTCTTTTCTGGTGAGCATTGACCTAGAATCCCTCCCGTTCTCCACAGTTTGTATCTGAATTGACTTTTGTTCCATGCAAACGTGTCACTGCAGCACAGCGTTTGCTACTCTACCGTAGACTGCAGATTCAGTGCACAGCAGACACCACATGTACAAGGCCATGGGCGGTATCTAAATCTTGGTTTCTTTGCGGATTGAATTGTCATTA
The DNA here is from genome assembly GCA_016271365.2 of Neoceratodus forsteri. Classification (NCBI taxonomy): domain Eukaryota; kingdom Metazoa; phylum Chordata; order Ceratodontiformes; family Ceratodontidae; genus Neoceratodus; species Neoceratodus forsteri. The sequence goes on along the minus strand of CM028133.1, from coordinate 53,659,944 downwards.
CTTCTCAGTAGCTCATTGACAGTTCATTTTTCCTTTTAATGTTCTTAACTTTTGAGCCCGAGATGCTTTGGTTTCTGATGGCTTTGTCTTGTTTCCATCCTGTCTTTAGGCGACACTGGAGAGATCAAGATGGAAGTGCGTGAGCAAATCAATGCTAAAGTGGCAGAGTGGAGGGAGGAAGGAAAAGCTGAGATTATCCCAGGGTAGGTATGACAAACCCTTTGCCCTCACCATGCAGGGAATGAAGCCAGCCCTGAGCCAGCACTGGCAGAGTTACCACCGCGAGTTCCTTTTAACTGGCCACAGGAGTTCTTCTCAGTCAGTTACAAGAATGCTTGCAACTGCTTCATTGGGCCATGTCAGCAATTTACTTATTTATTATTTTATTTATTTAAAGTTGGTAACTGGGAGAGGCACACTGAGCTAAGGCTCATTTCCAGGTGCCACCCAAGGAGAAGGAAGCTAGGAAATAAGATTCAGGAACTGGAGGCCATCGTAGCAGAGGCCGACCTGGATATTGTAACTATTACTGAGTCATGGTGCACTGAAAACCATGACTGGGCCTAGCCATACCAGGTTGTACTCAGTTCAGGAAGGATGAGGTGAGAAGGAAGGAAGAGGTGTGGTGCTTATGTGAAGGAAAGCATAAAAGCGGTGAAGATAAGGGAATACTGGGGGAGGCAGAGGTACTGTGGGTCACCCTGGAGATGGGGAATGGAGCCACTGTTCACACTGGAGTGATCTACCGACCTCCAGCATAAGGGAGGAATTAGATAAGGTATGGGTGGAAGCCATTAGCAAGACGGAAGAAAGGGGAGGTGCGCTGGTAGGGAACTTCAGCCTGCCAGGTGTGGGTTGGAGCCTCACAGCAGCGGTTTCAGCTAGAAGCAGGAACATCCTGGACTGTGCACGGGGCGTTCCTCGGACAACTAGACAGCAAACCCACTTGTAATGGAGCAGTACTGGACATGGTGCTCACTAACAGAGACAGTGTTGCAGACATCAAGGTGGGAGGCCACTTGGGGACCAGTGATCGCCAAATTGTGTGATTCAGTATAAGAACAGCTGTGGAACTGAACCACACAAGGGCGATGGTCCTGGACTTCAAGGGGCAGATTTTAAAAAGATGGGTGAATGCCTCGGGGATGAACTAGTGTGGTGAAGATAAAATAGAGCATAGTAAAGACAACAAACTTCTGTGTTAAACAAGCAAGCAGAAGGCAAGAGGAAAGAGAGACTGCTATGGATCTCAAAAGAGGTGGCTGAAAAGGTAAAGGCTAAAATAAGAGTAGCATTCAGAAGGTATAAGGAGATGCAGAGGGAGGAGGATAGGGAGGTGCATCGGGGGAAACAGGGAAAGCAGTAAGGACTGCAATGGCGCAAGCTGAAGAGAGACTAGCCCAGGAGGTAACGAAAGAGGACAAGACGTTTTGTAGGTATGTAAGTGACAAGAGGAAGTCTGTGGTGGGATTGTAAGGTTAAAAAGGGAAGGGGGAACTGTGCAGAGAGGGACCAGGAAGAAGAAGACATCCTGAACAAATTCCTTTGTTCAGTGTTCTGAGGAAGGATAAGGGAGGGACCACAAAAAGGAACAGAAGCTTGGAGGGAGAGGTGGACAGTAGTCCTTTTTGGGAGACGAGAGTCCTGAAGGGGCTTCCTAATCTGAAGGTAGACAGAGCAAGGGGGCCAGATGGGGTGCATCCAAGGGTATAGAACAAGCTCATGGAAATACTGGCTGCACCGCTGACAGTTCTAGTTAACAGCTAACTGGAAACAGGAGTGCTTCCGGAGGACTGGAGGAGGGCAGATGTAGTCCCACTACACGGAAGTGGTACCAGGGAGGAGGCTGGCAGTTACAGGCCAGTCAACCTGACATGGATGGTTGGTAAATTAATGGAATCACTGCTGAAGGATGGGATTGTTGAGTATCTTGAATTCATTAGGTTACAAGACCCAATGCAGCATGGTTTCACAGGGCTGAGGTCATGCCAAATGAATCTGATAGATTTCTTTAACTGGGTGAGCAAGGAACTAGATCAGGGTGGGGTGGTGGGCATAGCCAGGGCCCTTACTTTTCTGCGGCAGAGTGGGACCAAGTTCTGCGGCAAGACTACCATTTGCCGCAGAACTTCTGCGGCGGCGGTTTGTAATTTCTTCGGAAGTTCTGCGGCACTAACAAACTACCACATCACAGTGTCAGCTTGTCATCCTGACTTCACTTTCATGGCAGTGGTTATAGCAGTCAGGATGGTGGAAAGCACAGTAACACTAGTTCAAAAAATAACAGACTTATAAAAATAATTTTATGCCTAAAAGGCAAAACAAATGTCTCTCCCTTAAGGTCCTAGCCTGTTGCATAAATGACATATGCAGAGGGGATCTTATGTGATAAATAAGGTATTTCTATATGCATGCTATCTATTCCACTAATGAGGTTTCCACTGTCTATCACTTACATATTTGTATGTGCTTTCTACACCACTCATGAGGTTCCACTGTGTATCACTTGTATATTTATATGCAATCTGTAACATACATACAAATATACGTGTATGTGTGTGTGTGGTGAGAGAGACAGAGATACTGTATATGTGTGTGCCTGTGTGTGTGTGTGTGTGTGTGTGTGTATATATATATATATATATATTTTTTTCTTTCCATGAACTTGCATCCTCATTCATATAGGTCCCATTGGAAATGGAATAGAGGAGTTATTGCAAAACTCATTTTTCATGTCAACCTGCTTACCCTAACACACTGCGTAACACTATCAGGCCATGACATGCATGTGAACCAGTTGTGAGATACAGCTCTCTGGCCTATCACAATGTGTCCACCATGTGACAGAACACTGCACCATACTTTCCCAGGCTCTGAGCAGTGATGTGTTCCACCAATCCTTGTGCTGCCCAGACAGCTCCCAGAGCTAATCTCTGAACCTGAGTTGCCAGCATGAAAACACAGCATGCTACCATCTGGTCCAACAGCTGTCCCTGCACACAACATTTCTCAATAACTTTTAGGTGATTCTATCAACCAATGACAATATGTAATCAATAACCCTGGCAAAAATGCGTACAGTGCAATTATTTATTTAACAGATCTGTTCTTTCAACAGGTCTACACATTATTATATTTCACTTTTCTGGGCATAATTACTTTATTTTTCTTAAAAATTTAGACAGTTACATTCATTTTACCAGTTATTCATTTCAGATAGCGTCTCTATACCTTAAAGGCACAAATAGGCTGTACAAAGTGCGGTATGAACTTAACAGGTCTGTGCTATTGACAAGGTTTTGTTTAAGTTGGCCCTAGTGCAACGATGTAAGACTGAAAATTGTATTAGGCTGTAGTGCAGGTTGAGCAAATATCACCATGCATGATGTGCTGTGCCACCTTCTCTGGCAGTGGGAGCTGTGGTAGATAAGTGACTGTTCATTTCTGTTGCAGAATGCAGCCATTTCATTAGCTAATGTATGATGTTATAGCAATGACAACATCACATTCTGAACATATGGGGGGTTGGATATAAAAGAGGACAAGGGAACCAGATTCTATGTATAAACAGAAATATTAATAAAAAATCACCAAGAAGAGTGAATTCTGTGGCACCATAGAAGTTCTGCGGTAGCTTGCAAGTTCTGCGCAAAATTCTGCGGCCGCAGAATTCTAGGGGCCTTGGGCATAGCCTACTTAGATTTCAGTAAGGCATTCGACACTGTTCCACGTAGGAGATGCCCTATTTGCAGACAACTGTCTGCCCTGAGGGAGGAAGTTGCCTGTCTTCAGGCCACACTGGACAGTAGTACGGGGACTTTCCCCCAGGCCACAATGGACAGTAGGAAGGGAACCTCCCCCATCCAGGGAGCACCAGAACCACCACCACTACCTCAGAGGTTGCAAAGAAAGCACAGCAGTTGGACCACAGTGGGCTCAGGGAGGATGAGGATGGTGAAACAGAGGCACACCCAGTCAGATGTTTACACCACAATCCATACACCATTCTGGGGAGCATAGCTCCCTATAGATACACCATAGAGGAGACTAAGGGCTGAGGACAACTGTCACAAGGGAGGCCCACAGGAAGGAGGCAGAGGACACCACAAGGAAAGGAAGCAGCTCCTGGTGGGGACTCAATTATGGGGATAGAACTGGGAGGAGCTGGGAAATCTGAGTAAGGTGCCTGCCTGGTGCCATGGCTTGGAGGGACAGGAAGCGCATCCTCAGGATCACAACAACAGCTGCAAAGGATTCTGAGCTGGACGTAATTGTCCACCTGAGGGACAAATGACTTGGCTCATCATGAGGTTAGAGCAGTGCAGGAGGACATTGCAGAGTTGGGGAGGGGCCTAAGACAAGTAGCACACACAGTATCCTTCTCAGAGGTGCTGCCTGTCAAAGGCATGGGGGAGGCGAGGGTAATTGGCACCATGCAGTTTAATGAATGGTTGAAAAAATAGTGTGGAGCACAGGGGTTTGGCTTCATTGGGGACTGGGGTTCCACCTGGAGGGACACCAGTCTATACTGGCAGGATGGTCTGCATCTGTCCAGGAAGGGAACAAGTCTTTTGAGCAATCGGTTTAAATGCTTCATTGGCAAGCTTTTAAACTAGTCAAGGGGGGAGGCACTGACAAGCAGCAGAAAAATCCCAGCCTCTCCCTACAAAACAGGGTACTAAATGAGAAAAAGACCAAGGTAGAAGCGGTCAGTGGGGATGCTGCAACAGAAGGGAAGGCCATCAAAAATGGAGAGCAATGAGTACCAATGCCCGTAGTCTAGGTAACAAGCTTCCTGAATTAGTGGCCTTGATGGAGGAGGAACATCTGGATATCGTGGCAGTCACAGAAACATGGTACACACAAAACCATGACTGGGACGTAAACATACCAGGATACACTATCTACAGGAGGGACAGGGAGGGTAAAGAGGGGGAGGTAGTTCTTTACATAAGGGAAGGAATAAAAGCAACAGAACAAAAGGGTAAACAGGGAGGAGAAGAAGCACTGTGGGTAAATATGGAGACAGGCAATGGCACCACAATCCGCTGGGGTTGTATAGACCCCTTCTCAGGGAGGAAATGGGCAAGGAAATGATATAAAGTATACTTAGAATGGCAGAAAAGGGAGATATTGCTGATGGGTGATCTGAATATGCCAGATGTTAACTGGAGTGCAGTTGCAGCTGCCACTTGAAGAGTGCAGTTATTCTAGATGCCCTACAGGGGCATGCCTTAGACAACTAGTACTGGAGCCCACTGAGAGGGAGCAATATTAGACTTGATACTTCAAATGGAGATGGAGAGAGGATCACAGATGTAGAGTGGGTAGCCATCTGGGAACTAGCGACCATCGAACAGTATGGTTCACAATAAACACAGCAATAGAGTCAAGCCATACAAAGACAAAAGTACTGGACTTTAGGAGGGCTGACTTTGCTAAAATGGGTGAGTGCCTAAGGAATGCACTAGCAAATGGGCGGAAGGAGGGTGGAAGAACAATGGGGAATAATAAAACTGCCATCACAGAGGTAACGAGCCTTTGTGTGAAGCAAATAAACAAAACAAGACGATGTAAGAAACCACTATGTTTCTCAAAGGAAGTGGCAGTGAAGGTTCAAGAAAAAGAAAGCATTCAGGAAGTACAAGGAATGCAGCAGGAGCAGGACAGAGAACTGTATCAGTTAAAGCAAAAGGAGGCTGGGAAGGCAGTTAGAACAGCAAAGGCCCAAACTGAGGAAAAGATAGCCAACTCAGTTAAGAAGGGGATAAAACCTTTATAGGTACATCAGGAAGCAAAGGAAGACCGAGGAGGGATAGTGAGGCTTAATAAAGGGAGGAGGGTGGGCAGAGGAGAATGTGAAAAGGCAGAGATGCTAAACAAATATTTTTGCTCAGTATTTACAAAGGAAGAGGGGGAGGTACATAAAACAAACAGTAGTAACACTCTGGATACAGAAGTTGATACCAGCCCATTTACAGAAGAAAGGGTTCTGAAAGAACTCTTAAAACTGAAGGTGGACAAAGCAATGGGGCCTGATGGGATTCATCCCAGAATTCTAAAAGAACTAAGGGTAGAACTAGTGACACCACTGACTACCCTTTAACAAATCATGGGAGGATGGGGTGGTACCCGAGGACTGGAGGAGGGCAGATGTGATTCCCCTTCACAAAAGTGGGAGCAAGGCAGAAGCAGGAAACTATAGACCTGTTAGTTTAACCTCAGTGATAGGAAAATGATGGAATCACTTCTAAAGGAAAGAATTGTCAGTATCTAGAGGCCAGAGGGCACAGGACCCTAGGCAGCATGGATTCACAGCGGAAGGTCATGCCAGACTAATCTGATAGATTTCTTTGACTGGGTGACCAAAGTAGTAGATCAGGGAGGGCTGTGGACATGGCCTACCTAGACTTTAACAAGGCATTTGACACAGTCCCACACAAAAGATTAATATATAAGTTAGCCAGCCTGGGAGTGGGTCCCAAGATGACAGCCTGGGTAAAGAATTGGCTGGAGAATAGGACACAGAAAGTAATAGTAAATGGAGTCCACTCAGAAGAAGGGGAGGGTTACTAGCGGTGCCACGAGGGTTCAATGTTAGGACCAGTCCTCTTCAATGTCTTTATAAGCGACATTGCAGAAGGACTGGAAGGAAAAGTATGTCTCTTTGCAGATGACACTAAGATCTGCAACAGAGTTGATGCACAGGTGGGGTGGAAAGGATGAGAAGGGACTTGGCAAGGTTAGAGGAATGGTCAAATGTATGGCAGCTTAGATTCAATGCTAAGAAGTGCAAGGTAATGCACCTGGAAACAAAAACCCAGGGAAAGTACACAATGGGGGTGAGATACTAACAACAACAAAAATGGAAAGGGACCTGGGGGTAGTCATATCAGATGACCTAAAGGTGGGCAAGCAATGTGAGAAGGCAGCAAGGAGGGCTGGGGGATACTGGAATGCAGGAGAGGCATCACCAGTAGAAAACAGGAAGTTATTATCCCTCTGTACAGACAGCTGGTGAGACCCCATCTGAGTACTGTGTGCAGTTCTGGAGACCCAATCTCTGCAAAGACATAGACAGGATGGAAGCTGTCCAGAGGAGGGCAACTAAAATGGTGCAGGGTCTGCACTGGAGGACATATGAAGAGAGACTTAAGGAGCTTAATATGATAGCCTCGAGGAAAGGAGGGAGAGGGGGACATGATAGAAACTTTCAAGTACCTCAAGGGAATCAACAAAGTCCAAGAGGTAGCATCTTTCAAAAAGAGGGTGTGCAAGAACAAGAGGCACAATTTGAAGATAGAGGGGCGGCTCAGAGGTAATTTAAGGAAGTATTTTTTCACAGAGAGGGTTGTGGATGCATGGAATGGCCTTCCGGAGGAGGTTGTGGAGTCAAAATCAGTGGTGGAATTCAAGCATGCATGGGATAGTCATAAGGCAATTCTGGGGGGTGGGGGTAGGAAGAAGTAGGCTGCTGGTTAACTAGGATCTGCAGCTTATCCAGTAGGTAGGGAAATGGGCGGACTGGGTGGTCCAAGCGGTCCTTATCTGCCGTCAAATTCTATGTTTCTATGAGATGAGTAAGCAAGCTGAGTAGCTTTGGAGTGGGTCCAAAGGCGGTAAACTAGATAAGGAATCAGTTAGGAGATAGGTGACAGAGGCTGGTGGTAAACGGAGTTCACTCCAAGGAAGGGAGTGTGACCAGTAGGGTGCCTTAGGGATCAGTGCTAGGACTGATCCTCTTTAATGTATTTATAAGTGATATTGCAGAGGAGCTGGAAGGGGAGGGTCTGCCTGTTTGCAGATGACACCAAAATCTGCAGTAGGGTGGACACTCCATGGGGTGGTGGAATAAACAGAGACCTGAGAAAACTAGAGGGTGATCAAGGATATGGCAGCTTGGTTTCAGTGCAAAAGTGCAGAATAATGCACTTGGGTCACAGAACCAGGGGCTGAGTACAAAATGGGTGGAGTGATACTGATGACCACCAAGCAGGAAAGAGACCTGGGGTGATCATATCAGATGACTTAAAGTTGTCCAGGCAATGTGACAAGGCAATAGGGAGGGCAAGTGGGGTGCTGGGTTGCATAGGAGGGGTATCACTAGCAGAAAGAGGGGTGGTGTTGCCCTGTATAGATCGCTGGTAAGATCCCACCTAGAGTACCATGTCCAGTTCTGCAGATCACATCTCCAGAAGGACATAGACAGAATGGAGGTGGTCAGAGGAGGGCAAAAAAATGGTGATGGGTCTGCATCAAAAGCTCTCAAAGAGACTAAAGACCTGGGTATGTACACCCTGGGACAGAGGAGGAGAGGATGGATGTGATGGAGACCTTTAAATACCTCACCGGAGGTGTAAATAAGGTATAGAAGGAAAGTATTTTCAGAAGTGCTCAAAAACAAGGGGACATGCTATGAAGCTGGAGGGTGTGTATTCAGGAGAGATGTGAGGAAGTACTTCTTCACAGAAAGAGTGGTGGACTGCTGGAACAGCCTTCCAGCCAAGGTGGTGGGAGCGAAAATGGGTGGGGTTCAGCAATGCATGGAATAAGCACAAGGGAATCCTAGTGGAAAGGAAGTGGGGAGGAGAAAGAACTGATCTTACTTCAAAAGGATTCCTGCAGTAGATCTTCACAAGTAGGACTGCATCCCCTGGCGTCAGCACCATACAGCAAATTTGTAGTTAGCAATCATCAGCGGGGGACGGCGACAGGTGACGGAATGTCAGCGTGACTGTATATAGAGGCGGTCCCCCGCCCACCCTCTAGTTCTTTCCCGCCATCTACCTGAATTGTCGGACCTTGCGGTGAAACAGCTTCAGTCACCCGCCATTTTGTAAGTATGTCGAACTGCCGGTGTATTACCCAGAGTACTCCAACAGGGGGGGAGTATCTACTGCACACACTTGATGTGCACAGGGTTTTGAAATATTGCATCTCAAGGACTAAGGAGGCTCAAAAGTTGGATCAGTTGTGTATTGCCTTTGCTCCTAAGTGTCCGGGCAAGGCAATTTCCAAACAGACTTTGTCAAGGTGGCTGGCAAACTGTATTACATACATTTGCCAGAAATACGAGAAACCTCTTCCATGGGAAGTCCAGTGCTACTCGACTAGAGGAGTAGCCTCTTCCACCGCCTTTTCTAGAAATGTGTCCACTGCGACATTTTATGAAAGTGGTTACTTTGTCCTCTGTCCACACCTTCATAAAACATTACAGCCTGGACATTGCTTCTAGGCGCAGAGCTGTGTTTGGTCTAGCAGTCCTGCAAGGACTCCTTTCATGAGCAGATCTGTTGTTGGCAGACATTTTCCTCCTTCCAGAACCTCGTCTCCTACTCCTTCTGTTTAGTTGACTGCTTGGTATTCAGTCCTGCTTGTGAAGACCTACTGCAGGAACTCTCTTGAAATAAGATATAGCAGTTATGTAAAAACTTACTGTAACAGTAGATCTTTTAAGAGAGGTTCCTGCAGCAGATCTTGATTTCCTCCCACCTTCCCCAACTCTGTTTTTTTTCCTCTTTATTCCTTTCCCAGGGCTTTGTTTTTGTTCAGGGCTCAGGGTCCCAAGAGTTTTCACTCCTTTCTCCTGCTTCCGTTTCTGAGGTCTCCAGCAGGAGAACTGGAGGAGGCGAAACCGCCCTATATACAGTCACGCTGATGTCCCGTCACCTGACGTTGGAGGTGGTCCCTTGCTAATGATTGCTAGCTACAGATTTGCCGTGTCCGATGTCGGGGCGCAGGCTACTTAGAAGACCTACTGCAGGAACCGTTTCTCAAGATTTACTGTTATGGTAGTTCTGCATAACTGTTATTCAATGGGGCACGGTTTGCAGTAATAAGAGTAGGGTCGGGAGAAACAGGCAGACTGGATGGGCCAAGCAGTCCTAATCTGCTGTCTAATTCCATGTTTCTGTGATTCTAAGGAAGAGTTCAGAAAAGGGTTGTCAAGGGCAGGGAGAAGGGAGTTTTAGCTGGCATCTAATTGGGGGAGATGGGTGGAGGGGATAGCTGGTTCCAGAGGAGGGAGGCAGTATGAGAAGCAGGTTTCCCAGTTGAGGTGTGGACTTTTCCTAGGAGTGCTTGCCAGCCAGTTGGAGAGCTCCGTTCATCGCACTGTTTTTATACTCTACATTTTCTCAACCCAGGTTTTATTTATTGATGAAGTTCACATGCTGGATATTGAGGCTTTTCCTTTTTGAACGGGCTCTGAGAGTGACATGGCCCTGTGCTGATCATGGCTACAAACAGAGGAATCACAAGGTGAGTTCAGAGGGAGGTCTTCTAACTTGCCACACTAGCCCATGCACACTGCTGACCACATCATCCAAACCGTGTTTAAACATGGTCGCACCGCATCCACATTGCAAACTTTGAGAGTTTTTAATGGTGTGTTTAAGTACAATCCCTAATGCAGTTCTCTGCAGTCAGACCAGCTAGTGTCCCCTGAATCCCGTCCACATTGAAAGGTAATCTGTGCTAGGTTTGAAACCCTGTTTAAAAGTGAACTTGAGACTTGGTCCCTTGCAGGGTATAAAAATGGTTTTCAGACACGGTTTCGGGTCGTGCTCAATGCGGATGTAAACTGTATTCTGGCTTGTTAAAAACACTTTTTTAAAAAAAAACTGTGTGTACAGGGCCATAAAGAGCAGCTTACGCCTCGGGGAAAACTTTTGAAAACCTGATATTTAGACCGCACTTTACATATACTGTATAACATTTATTTTTTTAATCCAGTCTTTCCACTTCATATCAGCCAACCTGCTCCCTTCTGGAGTGGTCCCCAGCCCCGCCACCCCACCTGTCTGGATCAGAATCTGCTTTGGGGTGTCCTCTGCCACAAGATCCAGTTGGAGATGCCCAGTTACTGATGCTGGGCCTGTGGGAGATCAGGCAGTTGTCCAGCTGCGGTTGGAGGTTTTCTTCCATTTTCTCATGGGGCCACACCTGCACAGTGAAGTGATGTGCATGTTTTGCCCTTGTGGATACACCCCAGTGTCTTGAGTGTGTGACTCCTTCCCATGTGTTCCCGCTGCACTGCCACCCAGATTCCTGCAGGTGACAGTTGGCACGCTAATGCCCCTCCCCCACTCTGAGGGCGGAGAGCAGTCTACAAGATGATCAGTCCTCTCTCCTCTGGCCAGCCCTCGAGCAACCAGAGTCCAGTCCCTAACCTGGGTCGCTGGTGTAGCGAGTGGTAGCTCTATCGTCATGCTACCACGCTGACCCAGTTCATAGATATTTTATGTATTTTCTGTATTTCTCTGTCCCTTTTTCTTTCTTAAAAGTTATTTGCCTGGAAACAGGACTTTTGTCTCTTAGGTGTCATCTTCTGTGAATGCTTATTCCCCGCCTGAAGTCATAAACCTCTGCTTGCGACATCACAGCTGTCACTTTCTTGGCAAAAGATTGTGATGCCACAGAATATTATGACTTCAAGTGGGGCGTGAAAATCAGGAGTAGTCTTTGTCAGTATCCTTAGTAGTTAAAAAAAAAAAAAAAAAAAAGGAATGATTAGAATGGAAACTATTTCAAGTCTAAGTAATATTTTTATCTTAATATCATGCTTCTCAGCATTTTCTCAGAGGTGCCTATTGTTCCTTAAATGATTGGGTACAGAATGGAGTTTGTGAATGTACTGGCTTATTCTTTTTCATTCCACGGTGTCACTGGTATGTTCATTTACTACTGGGTATATGTGATGTCATGCAGCTGTGGAGATAGTGAGAAACACACACACACATACGTGACAACATCCCTGGAATCTATAGGAGGTGAACATTCCACTAGATGTTAGGATTGGAACACTTGGTCGGAGACCCATCAGTTTCTTAGTGTTAGTGGAAGGATCAAACAACTTTGCCCTATAGCTTCTCTTCTTGAATTCTTCACAACTATATTTTGTTTTCTTTTGTGGTAATTGTTAGCAGAGAATCCTCATTGTTTTTACAACCAGAAACATTTAAATTTAACCCTTGCAGGGCCGCGGACTGATATATCAGTCCAAAAATTCCTATACGTTCTAATTCTGTCGGCAGCCTAAGGCTTAAAGCATCCCTGTTGTTTAAAGTCCGCTCCTGCTTTCAGCCTCCGGTCCTGTGAGATGTTTAGTTGTTAAGCCAGTTGGCCTTTTCATAAGATATTAAGGGAGTAAGAGACCTTGATGAAATGTCCTCAAAACTTTGATATGTTTGCATAGGCACAGAGTGTAACACAGAACTGGTTAGAGCTTTCTTTCCTCAGCAGAGGGCAGAAGTAAGCAATAATATCCGACACATTGGGCAATATTGGGCTATACTGGACTGTCCAGGGGTGTAACGAGGCCTGAGGCTACAGGTGGAGGACCTTATAGCCCCTAGAAGGTTTAGTATAGTCCAATACTTCCCACCCTGGAGGGTATTATTGCATTTAGAAAATGGTTATTTGTTAGTATTTTATTAAAAGAGTAAGAAAAACATTTGAAATTAATATAAATAAATGTATAAATGATGGAAAAATTATTTACTTGTAAAGTGGGCCCTCTACTGGTACCTTTGCCAGTAGAGAGCACTGCTGTTTTGAGAGACTGTGCATTTTTTAACTTTTACTTTTATAGCCCACACCCCAACCGCATGCCTGCTGGTGTTAGTAGTGAGAAGGTGAGAATAATTTTTTGTTTTCTTTTTTGTAATTTCCTCACAGTCCCAAGTCGTACCCCAGAGTAACTGTCCTTTTATTTATTTTTTTTTGGGGGGGGGGCGGAGAGCTGTAGTAAGGCTGAAAAGGTACAGTGCTAGTAAATGAAGGGTGAGAGACCTGTGGTGGCAGTGAGGAGTAGAGCGTTCTATCGCACGAAGGGTGTTGAATGAGGTTTGCTGCCACAGTGTATTTAAACTTTCAGAGGCGAGGGAGTTGCAGGCGGCAGATCAGTTGTGGAGATAGAACAGCACAGTGAGTGTGGTTTAGCAGTGTGTTGAGCGCAATCACAGAACGTGCAGAAGGATTTAAATTGGTAGTTCCTTCCATCCTACGAACCTGTTGTAACAGGTAAAGAACTACATGTGATGTTATAGGGGGTGAAAATATACTTAAAAGCACAGGAATGTACTGGGAGTCAGGAGTGTGGTGAGCGCAATCGGTGGAGTGGCTGGCAAGGTTCGGACTGCAGTGCACTCAGTCAGCAGAGGGCTACAGTTGGGGGTGACACTGGGACAGTGCTGTCAGTTTAAGAAAAGAAGAAGAAACAGATGATTTAATTCCATCTCTTTTCTATTTGCTGAGCAGCAGGGGATGGCAGAGTAAGGTCTCTGTGGGACACTTTGCAACTGCCGCTGCTCATGGTCACTCTGGGAAAGTCGGCTCCAAAAAGCGGTGGCATTTAAAACTGAACATTCTGTTGGCACACTGATCTTAGGATATAATCAGGCAACAGACACTGGGACTATAATTTCCGGTCTCTGTTGTCTGATACTGGGTGCTGCAGATACCTGCTTCTTCACCAACCACAGTGGAGCCACCACCCTGACAGTTGCCAGCCGGTGCTGCAACCAAGGAGGCTGACCGCCTCCCAGCCTGTTATGCCAGTTGTCGGTGAGGATCACACCAGGTGCAGAGTCCCGGGAGATCTGGGACGAAATATGGCCAAGGGACATCTTTGAAGAGTCATCAGATGACTTGGAACGAGAGTCCAGGGCCTACTCCGGGGCTCCGCTCTTTGACTGGGGCACAGTCCACGAGCCTTACACTGCCCATGGGTCAGTATCATTCTGGGTGCTGCACCACCCTATTGCAGAGTCCATGGCTGTCCTGTTGGAACCAGTCCAGAAAAGAGGCCAAGTACCTTCTTATGGACATTTTGGACTGGGACGAATCCCCAGGGGTTGCCTTCCCTGTGACGGAGGCCACCTTGGCACCAGCCCTGTAGGTTTGGCAGCATCCATCATCCTGCCTGGCACCCTCGAGCCATATGATCTGCAAGTACACAGTCCCTACCAGCTCCCTTTTGGTGTTCTCTGACCATCCCTCAGCCAAAGGGCTGGTTACGTACTCAGGAGTTCTGTAAGTCAGGACACCAGGAGAAAGTGGACAAGCTCCCTGGACAAGGACTCCCGTAAGATTGACCATGCTGCTAAAAAGGTTATACGCTGTGGCTACCTTGGGGGGTCTTCAGCAGGATAGCTATGTCATCATAATGTTTCATTATGGGCATTCCATGCTGGGAATGTTTGACATTGTCCTCCCCCACCTCCACCCAGAGCAGCTGGTGGCGGTGGAACTCATCATGGACCACAATCAGTTACTGGCTAAACACCAGCTGTAGTCAACCTTGGACATGGATGACTCTTGTGCCCATGCAGTGGCAGCATCTGTCTCCATCCATTGCAGGAGCTGGCTGTGATTGTCCACCTTCACTGTGGACACCCAACAGAGGTTGGCAGATGTCGCCTTCTTGTGCTTTGACCTCTTTGGTCCTGGGGTGGAAGGGCATCTCTTGAGAAGTCCAGTGCCACCCTGGATTCTGTGACTTTGTTCCAGTGGGAACAGAAGAAAACATTGAAGAAATAGGCTTTACTGTACTGGTCCTTTAAGTCGCAACCTCCTCAGCAGTTCCAGATCTGGCACCCCAAGGAGTCTGGGGTCAGGGTCCAAAAAGGGAGGGCAGCATGGCTGGGGTAGTGGTACCCTCCAGCAGTAGTAGCTGGTGCCTCCTGAAGCTGCCCAGTGGGTGTCATTCCTCCACCTGTCCTGTCCCCGACCACTCTTCCCATCGGAGGCAGGCTATGTCTCTTCTTGCCACATTGGTCCGCTATCACAGTGGACAAATGGGTGTTGGATGTAGTGGGCAGATGACTGGCTCTCAGTTTTGAGGCTCTGCGCTCTACTGCCTCTACACACCTTGAGAGTCTGGGGTGTCTAGGACATACTGTTGGCCCTCAGGGAGGATGTTGCTCCGCTCCTTGTGAAAGGAGACATAGCCCATGTCCCAGACACCCTGGGCAATCAGGGTTGTGTCCAGATACTTCCTGGTCTTTTGGGGGCTGGCACCCCATACTGGATATTCACAAACTCAACCAGTATGTATGGAAGCGCAAGTTCAGGATGGTAACTGTGAGCCAGATTATACTACCCCTGGAGCAGGACCTGTGGTTCAGCTCCCTGGACCTCTAGGATGTCTTTCTTCTACATTTCCATTTGCAAATCCCTCTGGATCTTCTTCGGGGATATCTCTGTCATCAGGTCACATCTATGGAACTTAGTTGTCAGGTGCTAGGATCACACATGCTCCAGTGTCACAGCCCTATATAAGCGTGAGTGGCCCTGCTCCCTCCTCAGATCTTTCCAGCCATCAACCATTCGCGCATGGACTCTGCGTTTATTTTAAAGTGATTCCTTTTATTTTAGTATGTCGAGAACTACTACTGCGTTGGCTCTGTTCTGTTGCTGCTGCTTTGGAAAGAAGATTTTTTTTTTCAATTGACAACCACAAACTTTGTATCTGCCGTCTTGGGCCTAGTCACAACACTCTTGCCTGTGAGCATTGCTTGAAGTTCGATGTCACCAACCGGAGATGACGCAAGAAGGCCTTGCAGAGGTTTCTTATAGAGCAACAGGCAGCCATCGAAGAACAGGGTTCTTCCAGGGCTGCTCCCCCTCCCACTCACTGGCATCCTCTGCGGTCTCAGGCCACCAAGCCTGGGACAAGTCCTAGGGAAACTTTCTTGTCGGGATAAGGATCGGCCTACAGGCCGTTCCCCGACTGCATTCGGTCCCGTTGCAGTTCTCATCTTCTTCACCTGGGATTGCACCTTGAATGCTTTGGCTTGATGCCTCCCTCCATGCAGACCTTGCTACTATCAGGCCCCACTGTGGAGAGTTCCCCAGCCCCACTGTTGAGACCTCTTGAACTGCGAGGTCTGCAGGTGCTGGGCCCCACCACATCTACTACAACTAGTGGTGGTTCTTGGAGCTGGGCCCTGTGCCCTCCATCGATACCAGTGTCGAGCGATGCTTCCTTATCCTGCTGTCTCCCTCAGTGTGGTTCTTACTTCCATAACTTTGGCTCTCATACAACAGTTTGTTCCATGATATGGTCTTCATCCCCCTTGTTGTCGGGCACTGCTTCAATGTCTGTGCCAGTTCGACTTACCCACCCTTTGCTCTCTAGAGAGCCATCGGTATTCCTGTCATCGGTCCCTGTTGTAGAACAGGCTGATGTAGAGGAGGAATATCACCCTAATCTCATCCTTCCTGATGAAGAGGAAGACGTTGAGGTTGATTCCTCTGACAAGTTTAATGTCTTCTCCAGGAGTGAGGAGTCTGTCAAACACACACTCAGGTCCCCCCTCCTTCTTTAATGTTATGAAACAGCTCTCCTTCACCATGGGGTTCCAGACTGAGGAGGAGGGTGTCACAGAGAGGACACAGCAGAAAAGGTGTGCTGCGATCGGGAAAACACAAAAGGGAGGTGCTGTAAGGTGTAAGGGCTGCTAGCCCACAAACGAACACAGTCTAAAAAAAACAGCACTCCAAGCCTGAGAGTCAGATAAATCCAGGTCTGATCCAAATACTTGTAAATAAATGGATATTTTATTCAATGCTCATACATCTCAATCTTACCAATACTATCCAAGATGCTTGAGAAGCTGGTAAACTCTCAGTTAACTGCCTACCTTGATACCAACAATCTCCTAAATCCAGCTCAATCTGGGTTTAGATCAATGCATAGCACCATCTCTGCTCTAGCAAAAGTCACAAATGACTGGCAGACTGCCCTAGATAAAAGAATAATACCTGTGCTGTGTTTCTGGATCTAAGCAAAGCCTTTGACACTGTGGATCATGATCTTCTAATCACCTCACTAAACTCCATAGGCCTTGACTCACTCTCTATTAAATGGTTCAGATGCTATCTCTCTGGAAGGCTACAACTGGTAAAGAATGATGGTGATCTATCTACCCTAAGCCACTCCTAAGAGGTGTACCGCAAGGCTCCATCCTGGGTCCCATCCTTTTGCCATTTACATCAACAATATTGACTCAATCTCTCTCCTAATATCCACCTTTTGCAGATGACACTGTACTTTATGTGGCGATCCCTCACCATCAAAAGCCTGTGAGCTCCTACAGTCTCAATTCTCCCTCCTCCAGCATAACCTATTAAAAAGAAATTATTACTAAATGCTAAGAAAACCAAAGCTATGTTCTTTGCCCACAAGAACTGTTCTTCCACTATCCCATCATTCACCCTCCCACAACTCTCTACCATCCTTGGTGAAAATCTGGAATATGTTGACAAATTCAAATACTTAGGAGTATGGATAGACAATAAACTAGACTATACTACCCCGTTGAAGAGCTCCTGAAAAGCTAAGACAAAGACTTGGTCTATTCTATAGAATCAAACACTACCTGACCAAAGATTCCAAACAAAGATTAATCCTTGCATCATTCATGTCCCTCATTGATTATGCTGACTTCCTCTCGGTCATTGCTCCCTCTCCCATCTAAACAAACTAGACACCCTGTATCATAGAACTATTAGATTCATTACTGACCTTCCCTCTAGCACCCATCATTGCTCTCTCTACAATGCAGTCAGCTGGACATCCCTGCAACATAGAAGAAGAAAAATGCTGCTATCTGGATCTACAAAGCTCTGACAAACAAACTCCCTTCCTACATCTCAGATTGCTTCAACCAGATCACATCCAGGCCCTACACCTTGAGGATCAACAAACTGATCCTACTGAAGATTCCTATCACCTGCACCGGTATGGAAGAGCTGCATTCAGTTATTCCTGGCACTTATCTGAATTCTATCCAAAGACATTGAAAATGGAAACACTGATCCCCTTACATCCTTCAAAAGCTGTACACCAGCCTAATCCCAGATTCATGCAATTGCTTCCACAAGGCCTAGTCCTCCACCCCCCACCCCCAACACCCTCTCTCTCCCCACCCCTTCTAAATCTCATCCCTATTCTTTTATCGTTGCTCTGGTCCTTTCCACATCAAACCACAAACATATTTGCCCACCCATGTACCATTATCCAAGCCTTATCCCCACCAGACTGTTTGTTTCTCACCTTTAATAGGTTTTGGTTTACTGTCCTTTCCTTGTATATATGTAAATAATTGTATATCTATCTCACTCATAAATGTTTGTTTTTGTGCTATTTCAATATCATGTTTTTTGTATACACTCTGTAACCTTTTTTGTTATGACCACTCAGGTCCATCTTGTAAATGAGCTATGCTCAATGATGTTCGCCTGAATAAATAAAGATTTTGATTGATTGATTGATTGATTGATTGATTGATAAAAGGACCAACAGGCATTCAGATACAAAAAGCTTACTAGCCCCAGCGCTTCGACTCAGAGTCTTCCCCAGGGGGTAATGATTAACTGGTGAAGAGTGACCCTATGTAGTGGGTCCAGTTAAGTAAAGTGAATCAAATAGAAACGTTTTAAAATAAAGATAAAACAAGTCACTTTGGCTAAGTAATCAGTGTAATTCTACATTGTAAACACTGGGTGGGGCAGCTATGTTTAAGGGCAGTACATCCACAGTTTCATAAATGCATAACATTTTAAATGAAAACACTGGAAACCGTGGCAACAAAAAGTGAAATGGATACAACAGTATGGACCAAATCTATAGCATGGCAACAGGCAGAGTAAACCACAAGGCAACTTTGTTACAGGATCTCCTTGTAAGTGAGGACCAGAGTAGCAAGGACAGCCAGATGAAATGGAAACAGACCTAAGGAGAATCAGAGAGAGAAAGTTAATTAACAATGTTCAAACATAATAACAATTTCATCTTTGAATTTTTACAGCTATAAACATTCATAGTAAGAGCATCAAAAACATTAGAACAGACAAGTTTATTTCAAAGGGCAAAAGATATAACAAAACATTACTACTTTTTTATTTTCATTTCTTTTTCAAAAATGGTTTCAAGTCCCATATCTCATTGAGTCCTCGGGGTTTAACACTGCGTAAAGTATAAATCCACATGCTTTCTCGTTGTAAGAGCAAATTTGGTCTATCGCCCCCATTCTTCATAGGTGGCACATATTCAGTGCCACAAATTTCAAATCATCAGGTTTTGACCTGTGAAAATCTGCAAAGTGTGTGCTAACAGAGGTGTCCCGTTTACCACTAGTGATGAACGAATATGTTCTTGTAACCTCTGTTTGAGAGGCCTGATAGTTTTGCCAATATAAAGCAGATTGCAAGTGCACCATAGTACATACACAACGTAAGGGGTATTGCAAGTGATAAGTTCCCTAATGTCCACTTTATTATTGGTACATGTGGGATGTATGAATTCTTTAGTTGGAACATCAAATTTGCAAATATTATAGCGATTACATCTGTAATAGCCACAAGGACATTGGGGTAGCCAAGTCATGGTGGTTCTGGCAGGTATAGCAGTCCTGCTATGTGTCACAACCCCACTCAGCAGGTCAGCTGTCTACTCCCAAAGTGCCAACCTCTGAGCATAGTATTATGAACAGTTAACAGAACAGGGTAACCCTCCTGTCTGTTTTGTGGGTTCGAGTCACCTTTTGTCCCAAGTTCTGGAGGGATTCAAACTGTTAACATCTTGCTAGCATACCCAGTTGTCAGGCTCAGATAATCTGCTCTTTGGAGAAATGGCAGATATCTTTTGCCATGGGCATCCAACCAGGTATTACAAAATTAACCCTTAAAACTCTATGCAAGACCTCTGAGAACTCTTACCTGTTTCCCAATTTGGTATCCCAGTAAGCTTATGCACAGTGTCAACTTTAACCATCTAAGCTTCACTTATAAAAAAAAAAAAAGTTTCAAGGCACAGCAGGCCGTTTCTGTTTTTAAAACATACATCTTTACTTTACAATTGATAAAAATAGGTAAACAGTCAATACAGAATAAAATATCCCAACGCATACAATCTTAAAAACAAAACAGGTTTAAAAGTGCAAAATTCCTACCAACCATTAGACTTATTTATCTAAGGTAATTCTTATAATCTTTCAGTGCTCTCAGATATTCCTTTTCTCAGTCCAAGTATATGAAAGTCTCTGTCTCTAAATATCAGCAACAGCATGCTTAAAAACAGTCTTGAGCCGGCATTCTCTCTGAGGTCACCTAGCTCCTCCTCAGTGTATTAAAATTCATATTTACAACACAGGATGTCCTAATAAGGTATTTTAAAAATAGGTGACATCAACGAACCTCCTCTCTTCTTATGACTTCCCAATCTAGTCTGTGATCTGCTAGCATCTCCTTTCATCCAGGAGCAGTTCCCTGCCTCACAAAGACATGAAAGAATCTTTGATGAAATTAACTGGCGTCCTCTGAAGACGTCCAAACAAATGCATATGCCAATTCCTTATGACACCAAGTGCCATCAAATGACTTTTCCTGAGGAGACGCCCAAACAAATGCATATGCCCCTTCCTCATGACACCAAGTGCAATCAAAGGATTTTCCTGAGGGCATTATAAAATGCGTAGTTTAGCTATTGATTTCAAAGCAACTGGCAAGGTAACTGCATCACAGATATCTGTAGTTTAACCTACTTCCTGTCCTTTGAAATTATACCGGGAGTGGGTTGATGCATCATTTCAGCAAGACAGTATTTTCTCCTGACAGACAATCCCACTACATATTTTATATTGCAAAAATCATAGTGTAATCAGAACCAGCTGTCCAAGTGTCACAATCCTCCCCACCTAGACTGAATTTGGGGGCTCTGTCCCCTGCATGGGATGAGCTTCCCAAATCAGTTCACTCCTCATAGACACGAGACAGCCCATATGAGTTCTGATTCTTGGCTCCTGCCCTATGTACAATTGTCATGTCATACCCTTGCAAAGTAAGACTCCATCTCAGTAATCTCCCACTATTTCTGCCCATCTGCGTCAGCCAAACCAGGAGGTTGTGGTCAGTCTGTACCACAAAATGCTGCCCATATAAGTATGGCTCTAATTTCTTTAGGGCCCACACTATGACAAGACACTCTTTTCCCACAGTAGAGTATGCCTGCTCCCTGAGAAGTAACTTCTTACTCAGATACACTACAGGGTGATCCTTCCCTTGGTTGGATGTCTGACTCAGTACTGCCCCAATACCCACGTCTGAGGCGTCACTCTGAATTATAAAGGGTTTTCTATAGTCAGGACTTGTCAATACAGGAGCACTGCACAGTGCCTCCTTCAGACTTGTAAAGGCTTTCTCACAGGCTGGTTCCCAGGTAATTTTCTTTGGCATCCTTTTCTTTACCAGGTCAGATAGGGGAGCAGCCAGGGCACTGTAATTGGGTACAAATTTCCTATAGTAGCCTGCTATCCCTAGAACACTCCTGAGCTGCTTCTGAGTTTCTGGTCTGGACCATGCCTGGATTACCTCTATTTTTATTTGGTTAGGACGGAGCTGTCCCCGGCCTACCACATGCCCGAGGTATGCCACTTCTCCCATGGCCACCTGGCACTTCTCGACTTTGACAGTGAGCCCAGCCCTCTGTATCCTGCCCAGCACTTCCCTAAGGTGGGACAGGTGTTCCTCCCAGCTATCACTAAAGATGGCAGTGTCATCCAGGTATGCCACGGCATACTCCTCAGCACCATTTAACACCTGGTTCACCAACCTTTGGAAAGTTGCTGCCTTCCGGAATGAAGACCGACCTCTCCCTAGCTCTGTCTGTCAACTCTACCTGCCAGTACCCCTTGGTCAGGTCAATAGTCATAAGGTAGGTCGCCCTCCCCCCAAACTTGTCCAGGAGTTCATCCATCTGGGGCATTGGATGGGCGTCTGACTTCATGACTGCATTCAATCCACGATAGTCTACACAGAAACGAGTAGAGCCATTTGGCTTGGATACAAGGACTTCGGGTGAGGCCCAGGGGCTGTGGGATCTCTGGATTACCCCTAAATCCAGCATCTCCTCCACTTCCCTCCTAATGTCCTTTTGGACAGCCTCTGACACCCGATATGCTGTCTGCCGTATGGGCGTCTGTGTCCCTGTCTCCACATCGTGTGTCGCTAAGGGGGTTAGTCCAGGCTTGGCGCTAAACAAGGGGGCAAAGTCTGCTAGAACCTCCCTTACTTCCTGGATCTCGTCCGGGGCCAGCTGGGGAGACAGTTTTATTTTTACTGCCTCCACAGAGGACTCCTGCTTGCTTTCTTCCAACAAGTCCAGAAGGGGGTCTCCTTTGTCCGTCCCCTCCCCAGGACTACACACTGCAAACACCATGTCAGCCCTATTTGCATATGGCTTCATCATGTTGACATGGTACATCCTTTCTGTCTGTCTTCTGTCAGGTAACTCTATAATATAGTTCCGTCATTTACCTTCCTAACTACTTTATGCGGTCCTGCCCACTCAGCCTGCAACTTGTCTTTCTGGACCGGAATAAGGAACATGACTTCCTGACCCCCCATGTACGAGCGAGCTCTGGCTCTGCGGTCATACCACACTTTTTGTTTCTGTTGGGCAGCTGCCAGGTTGCTCTGGGCTGTCCCCATAAGCTCCTTCATCCTTTCCCTAAACCTAAGGACATAATCCACTATGGGTGTTCCCAGGGTGGCTTGCATGCCTTCCCAGTCCTCCCGGATCAAGTCTAGGGGCCCATGTACCCAGCGTCCATATAAGAGTTTGATGGAGGAAAATCCTTTCGACTCTTGGGGCACCTCCGTGTATGCAAACAACAGGTGGGGAAGGTATTTCTCCCAGTCCCTCCCATGCTGTTCAGCAAGCGAGCATTGACTTCAGGGTACCATTGAATCTTTCCACAAGCCCATTGGCTTGTGGGTGATACGGTGTCGTACATCTCTGCACCACCCCACACTCCTCCCACAAACATTTCATCAGATCCGACATGAAGGAACCCCCTTGATCGGTGATAACCTCCTGCGGAAACCCAACATGGGAGAAAATCCCAAGTAAGGCATCTGCCACTTTGTCTGTCCTCTGTGAGGATAGGGCGACTGCCTCTGGGTACCGGGTGGCATAATCCACCACAGTCAGGATGAATCTCTTCCCTGAGGAGCTGGGGGTATTTAAAGGCCCCACAGTATCCATTCCCACCCTCTGGAACGGCTCCTTCACTATGGGCAATGGAATCAGGGTGGCTTGGGTTTTCTTGCCCGCCTTCCATATTTCTTGGCACCGGTGACAAGACCTGCAATACTCTATCACCTGCTGGGTGAAGTTAGGCCAATAAAAAATTCTGGGCCAACCGCTGTGTAGTGCGCGTGATTCCCAGATGACCAGACAAGGGAATATCATGTGCAATCTTGAGCAACTGCTCACCATACCCCTGGGGAACGACAAGCTGCCTGCCTAGCATCTGTTCCTCTGTCTGCAAAGCCGGAGTATACATAAGTCCATTTTCCCAATAAACCTTATGTCTGCCGTCACCTCCCTGTGCCCCGTCAGAGTCTGCCCAAGCCCTCAGCTTCTCTAGACTAGGGTCACTTCTCTGAGCAGCTGCAAACCCCTCACACATTCCCAATGCATGGGACAGGTCCCCGTCAGTCGCTAAACTAGGGTCCCTAGCACTAGCGTAAGGGAACTCAGGATCACTGTCAATCCCAACCCTCTGACAATGGGTCACCCTTCCCTTTTCGGAGTAACCCTCTGTAGCTGTGTGGTTACTTGCTACTAGGGAAATTTCTGCCCCATCTTTATTAGTCCCCATATCAGAAGACACAGGCTGGGGAGCCAGCCTCCCAGTTGTCTTTACAATTGTTCCCGTGGGTTTCAGGGAACTACCATTTTCCCTTGCTGCTTGGCTACGGGTAACTGCACATAACCTCAGACAGGAGATGGTATTACCCAGGATCACATCCACTGCTAAGGTTTTGGCTACAGCCACCTGTTGCACAGTTCCCCCTGTTTCACGCCAGTCTAGGAGAACACTAGTGAGGGGCAGTGTTTTCTCCCCACCAGCAAAGTCTTGTACAGTTACGTATTTATTGAGTATAAGCTGACCAGGCTGTACCAGATCCCCTTTTACTAATGTCAGGCATGCCCCTGTGTCCCTTAACCCTTGTGTCTGTACTCCATTCACCATGACTGGGTGCATGTGTTCCCTCATGTTCACAGGCACGCTTCCAGGGACACACAAACAGCCTACTTCTTTTCTAGTACCATTCTGCGTATTATTGCTCATTCTTTTGGGACACTGTCTGGCAATATGCCCAGTTTCTTTACATAACCAACATTCACTTCTCTTTTCAGAGAAAAGATTTCTCTGAAACCTGGGGCTAACTGGTTTTGGTGGAGGCAGTGAGGGTTTTAGCTGCCCTGAAGGCGCGCTTTTCCCTTTCTGCGCTGCCATGCCCACCCCATTTGCTCTCAGAGGAAGTCTGCTCTTGGCATAGCGGTCCGAGAGTTCAGCAGCCTCTTGCACTGTTTTGGGATCTCGATCCTCCAGCCAGGATTTCAGCTCTGCTGGACATGCCCAATAAAACTGTTCTAACAAAATCGCATTTTCAATTTTATCAACAGTGCTTGCCTCAATTCCTTCCCACCACCGTTTTAAAAACTGACGTCGTTTCATGGCTAGCTCCTCATAGCTCATGTCAGGGCTTTTCCTGAGCTTACGGAATTTAGATCTCTATGATTCAGCAGTTAATTCAAATTTTTTTAACAGTGCAGCTTTAAGTTTGCTGTAATCATCACTGTCCTCATTGTCCATGTGACCCAATGCATCCCGAGCTTTCCCGGTAAGTAGCGGGGATAGCTGGAAGCTCCAGGACTCCCTAGGAATTTTAGCCTGAATACAAACTTTTTCAAAAGAATTTAAAAAGGCATCCATATACTCCCCCTCTTTAAATTCAGCTATCAATTTTTAACCCAGTCCTGTAGTCCCAGTTAACCCCAAGCCACTTACCTGCTCTGGTGCCTCTGGTTGGAGTCGTAGCTTCTCCAGTTCGTGTTGCCTTTGGCACTCATGCTCCTCACGGTCCGCGTCTCTCTGTTCTCGGTCTGCCTCTTGTTGTTCACGGTCTGCCTATCGCTCCCTCTCCCTCTGTGACACCAGCTCCATCCTGCGCAACTCAGTTTGCAGCCTGAGTACTTCTGGATCCAGGTTACTGGTGACCTTGCCCTGCTGCTGTGGCCCTTCACTGACAGTGACCCGATTCCCCTCCTCATCGGATATGGACACTGCACTGGCCGCTAGCCCTGCCACACTCAAGGTTTAGTCCTTTTCAGTCACTGTCTGTGACTCGATGCTCTGGGTATCTTCTACCATGAGGGCATCCACGAGGTTCTGTTTGGTAGCTTTCACCTCGAACGGGACTTCTCTGTCCCTGCACAACTGCTTTAAGTAGTCTACAGTGTGCCTGCTGTAGTTGGAAGCCATCTTCTTCCCTAACTACTGCTACTCTGACTGGCACTTTTAAAAAAAAAAAATAAAACTGGTAGGAACTTCACTGTAAGCCAAGGGATATAGTTCTGTTTCCTTTTAAAATAAAACACTGCCTTTCTTTTTTCCAAGTGAGCTGAACAGTCTCAAGCTGACACACTTAACAGTAAAGCTTATAATACCAAAATTATCTCACCGCTGCCAACCAATCTGACACAACCCCACTCAGCAGGTCAGCCCTTTACTCCCAAAGTGCCAGCCTCTGAGCGTAGTATTGTGAACAGTTAACAGAACAGGGTAACCCTCCTGTCTGTTTTGTGGGTTCGAGTCACCTTTTGTCCCAAGTTCTGGAGGGATTCAAACTGTTAACCTCTTGCTAGCGTACCCAGTTGTCAGGCTCAGGTAATCTGCTCTTTGGGGAAATGCCAGATATATTTTGCCACGGGCACTCAACCAAGTATTACAAAATGAACCCTTAAAATTCTATGCAAGACCTCAGAGAACTCTTACCTGTTTCCCAATTTGGTATCCCAGTAAGCTTATGCACAGTGTCAACTTTAACCATCTAAGCGTCACTTATAAAAAAAAAAAAAAAAAGTTTCAAGGCACAGCAGGGAGTTTCTGTTTTTAAAACATATATCTTTACTTTACAATTGATAAAAATAGGTAAACAGTAAATACAGAACAAAATATCCCAACGCATACAATCTTAAAAACAAAACAGGTTTAAAAGTGCAAAATTCCTACCAACCATTAGACTTATTTATCTAAGGTATTTCTCATAATCTTTCAGTACTCTCAGATGTTCCTTTTCTCAGTCCAAGTATATGAAAGTCTGTCTCTCTAAATGTCAGCAACAGCATAATTAAAAACAGTCTTGAGCCGGCCCTCTCTCTGAGGTCACCTAGCTCCTCCTCGGTGTGTTACAATTTATATTTACAACACAGGGTGTCCTAATAAGGTATTTTAAAAATAGGTGACATCAGCGAACCTCCTCTCTTCTTATGACTTCCCAATCTAGTCTGTGATCTGCTAGCATGTCCTTTCATCCAGGAGCAGTTCCCTGCTTCACAAAGACATGAAAGAATCTTTGATGAAATTAACTGGCTTCCTCTGAAGATGCCCAAACAAATGCATATGCCATTTCCTTATGACACCAAGTGTCATCAAAGGACTTTTCTTGAGGAGACTCCCAAACAAATGCATATGCCCCTTCCTCGTGACACGAAGTGCAATCAAAGGAATTTCCTGAGGGCATTATAAAATGCATAGTTTAGCTACTGATTTGAAAGCAACTGACAAGTTAATTGCATCACAGATATCTGTAGTTTAACAGCGTCCTGTCCTTTGAAATTATACCGGGGTGGTGATGTGTCATTTCAGCAAGACAGTATTTTCTCCTGACAGACAATCCCACTACATATTTTATATTGCAAAATCATAGTGTAATCAGAACCAGCTGTCCAAGTTTCACGCTATGAACCAGTTTATCCCTAAGGTTCTCACTCCTGTTAAAGGTGATTCTAGGTTTGTTACCAGCAGAAGCACCTACATCACTATCCCCCCAATAGAATAGGCCAATTTCTATGTACAATGCTGCCTGTCTGGCCTACAATGTGATTGTAGTCTGTGACAAAGGTGCAGTGCATTTTTTCTCTTACTACTGTGTCCCTTACTGCATGTTTGAAGAGGTCTTCTCTACTCGTTTCAAGGACATTCTCTTTTGTTTGTTTTAAAGAGCTGCTGACGCCTTAAAAAAAACTTTGAAAAACATAATTGGGTACAATTCAGCTCCCATTTCATATATTTTCTAAACATTCCTCCTCTGCAGTATTTATTACTAAGAACATTTGCAAGAATATATGATCTTTATTCCTCAGGGTTTAACCCCCTCTATAGCCGACCCCCCTACTTCAAGTCATAATCCTCTGTTATGACATCAGTTTGTTGCCATGGGAGTATGTGTGATGTCACAAGCAGTGCATTATGACTTCAGGTAGGGAGACAGCAACAGGACTAGCTGAACTCTTCAGGAATAAAGACCCTGTTTTCATGCAGATGACCTCAGTAATAAATAATGGGGAGGTGGAATACAGAACTAATGTGAAATACAAGCTGGACTGTGTCTACGATTATGTTTGGGAAAGTTCTGAAGGCGTCAGCTGCTCTTTAAAAGTTCTTTATTGTAGCCTCTGGATTAAGATCTTTTTAAAAGTTCATCTGTTTGATCATTACAATCACAGTCAGAGCTAAATTTCTTCTGAGTCTTAAGTACCTGCCCAAATGGAATCTAATTTTTTAGACTCTGGGGGTGCGCACTACTAGCTAGCAGCAGGGAATTAGTGGCTGCACTTTTCCTGAAGCACTTGGTCTCAATTACATTATTATTTACAGTTAAAGATCCAAAAAAGAAATGGTAGTGGGATCAGTGGTATAGGTAAACCTTAAGTTACATGTATTGGTGTTAAGCCATCCCATGAAGTCCGAGATGTCATGATCTGGTCCCTCCC
Source organism: Neoceratodus forsteri (assembly GCA_016271365.2). NCBI lineage: Eukaryota > Metazoa > Chordata > Ceratodontiformes > Ceratodontidae > Neoceratodus > Neoceratodus forsteri. The sequence continues at coordinate 53,632,091 of CM028133.1, read as the reverse complement.
ATATACACAAGATGTCGTCAATAAAACGATGCCAGTGAACTGTATTTTTTTGCAAATGGATTGGTATCAGGGAACACCACAGTTTTCTCCCAGAGACCCACAAATAAATTTGCATAACTGGGTGCCATTGATTCGCCCATAGCGGTGCCGCATTTCTGTAGGTGGAATTCACCTTGAAATTCAAAATAGTTGTGAGTAAGAAGAAATTCAGTAGCTGCTAAAATGAACTCGTATGGGATATTATCAGTTCTAGCTAGCTCTCCCAACCAAAATTCCACTGCACTTAGTCCCATGTGATGTTGAATGGCTGTATAAAGAGATTCTACATCTATACCAATCCATTTTTAACTCGTTTTCCATGCTATGTTCGGGACAATGTTTAGTATATCCTTACTGTCTTTTATGTATGAGGGAAGTGCAATAATTTTAAATTGGAGGAAAAATCAATAAATCTCTCCAGGTTCTGTGTAAGTGAATTGCATCCTGACACTATGGGCCTATCGGGTGGGTTCAACAGATTTTTATGAATTTTAGGAAGAATGTAAAAACTTGGGATGATGGGATTATCTTGCCAAATGTACTCATACTCCTTATCTGAAATTAAGCCACTATCAACTGTATGTTTAAGTAGTTGAAACAATTCTCTCTTAAACTTCTGCGGATCAGAAGGCAATTTCTGATAATTGTCATCATTTAACAATGTGAGTTCTATATCACAGTAATGATCCTTATTTAACAACACAATATTACCCCCTTATCTGCTGGTTTTACCACTACAGCTTGATTTTTACACAGTCCCTCTAGGGCAGTTTTCTCATCTCTAGACATGTAATATTTAGGAGTTACATCAGAGAGCCATCAGTATTCCAGTCATCGGCCCCTGTTGTAGATCAAGCCAACGTAAAGGAGGAATATCACCCTGATCTCCTATTTCCTGATGAAGAGGAAGATGTTGAGGTTGATTCCTCTGACAGGTCTGCTGTCTTCTCCAGGAGTGAGGACTCTATCAAACACCCCCAGGTCCCGTCTCCCTGAGGACCCCTCCTTCTTTAACATTATGAAACAGCTCTCCTCCGCTGTGGGGTTTCAGACTGTGAGGAGGATGTCACAGAGGAACCTGGTGGCTTTCTTGGAGATCCCAGAATCTCCACCCAAAGTTATTCCTCCTCTACTTCCAGTGCTGCCTGGCTTTGGCCCAACCTTGTACCTGTCATTGCCCAGAAAGGATGGTAAACTTTACTAGGTGAAGTGATGGCTGCCTTTCTATGCAGCCCGCCTGAAACAGACTCGGTGGTAATTAAGGCAGCTCATGACTGGTGTAGGCGCCCAAGCACTTTAGCTCCCTCCCTGATAGGGAATCTTGGAGGACTGACCTCTGGCGTAAGAAGACTTTTGCCTCAGCCACTTTGGGCCTTAGAATTGCCAACTACTTGGCTTTTAATGATCATGTACCAGAATACCCTCTGGAAGAAGGACAAAGCTGCTGCTCAGGCCCTTCCTGAGGGTACCCATAGACAAGAGCTTCTCAAAATTCTTCAGGCCTCGGAAGAAGTTAATAAGCATCTCCTTGGTGCCACCTATGATATAGCTGATACTACAGCTAGGGCAGCTGCCGCTGACATTTACCTTAGAAGGCACTCCTGAGTTAGAGTCTCTGGCGTTGCTGCTGATGTCCAGCAAAAGCTGCTGAATGCTCCTTTTGTGGGTCGTAGACTTTTTGGCCCTGGTATGCAGGATATCATTAATGACGTGGAGGCCTCTGGCTGGTCTAGTAGATCTGTCCACTCTCTTTATCATACTCAGCCTAGGACCAGACTTGGGTCCTCCTTTCGTAAGGTCTCTCAAAGGTTGGGCTCCGGAACCAAGTTCCAGGGCAAGCACAGGACAAGCTGTGCCTTGCCTGCCCCTCCTCCACCACTGATCCCTCTGCTAAGCACCCCAGGGGAGGGGGGAGTGGCCCCGTCCGCTGGTTCCGCCTCATCGTGACTGCTTGCCAGACCCCCCTCCCTCCCCCACTCTTGTTCCAAGCTACAAGGTGGTGGTCGGAGGTTGGTTGTCCCTCCATCTGTCCCAATGGAGAACCACTACCACAGACACCTGGATCCTGCAAATAATCAGACAAGGCCATGCTCTAGAACTTCTGGAACAGTCTCCAGATGTTCTGCCCGTTCCCACCTCTTGTCCTCGGAACACATAGCGCTGTTCAAGGAGGATTTGTTCATCTTGTTACGCAAAAGGGCCGTAGAACTGTGCCCAGGCAGCAGAGGAACAAAGGATCTTACTTCGAGAGGGTTCCTTCTGTAGGTCATCACATATAGGACTGGTGTCGGGCTGCATGGCACACTTTTCTAGCAATACCTGACGGGGACCACCCACCCAACGTCACGTGACTGTCGTCAGCGTAACTGTATATAGTGGGCGGTCCCCACGCCCACCCTTCAGTTCTTTCCTGCCGTCGCCTCATGTCAGTCGCATTGCAGACTTCCATATAGCGATCATTGTGGAAGTTTATCGCGCGGATTATCCTTCGCTGCTTTTTTTTTTACAAAAATTCGTGTTCTTCGTTGATGTCTTCTCCTAAGAAGAAGTGCTCGTCCTGTGGCACGCAGATCCTGGACAAAGACGGTAACCTCAAGTGCGTCCTCTGTTTAGGTCTGGACCACCCAGTCTCCTCCTGCCCTGAGTGCCAGACTTTCAACCAGGCCACAAAAAAAGAGGAGACAGCAGGCATTGGAGGCCCATCTGCTAAAATCCCACCTAGCTTCCCTCGAGAAGAAAATGGATTGTCTCAGAGATTCGTCCGAAAAATCTGCTTCTTCAAAGAAACACAAGGAGAAATCTAGGGAACGGGACCGCTCCGCGGACGACGCCAGGCCCTTGACGAGCAAGGCCCAGCTGCCGCCCAGAAAATCGGATGGTAAGTCTGGCAAAACTCCGGTGGATCAGTTGGCCGTCGGCTCCAACAACCACACCGCCTTGGCCGATTAGTCAGCCCCCGCGCGGCGGCCGGTAAGACGTCTACCCAGGCAGGGGGTACTTGCCCACCTCTGGTTGATAAGCCGGCCAGGTGCTCCTCCCCTGACAGCACGACCCCACCGCTAAGTCAGCCATCCCTGACGACCATGCGGGGGTTCGGTTCCCCTGCTGGGCACCCGACATCCGGAAGAACCAGAGGGAGAAAGCCTCTCTCCCTCCTCCTCCTCCTTTGTCGCCCGTACGCTTCATTTCCTCTGCGGGTACATCCGGCGATGGTAGCAGAGAGCACATCGACGCAGTCAGTGCTTCGTGGTCTACTCCGCCTTCCCCTTCTGGGGTCAAGGAGAAGGAGGCTCCTCCGCCTTCTGGTGCCTCCTCTGACGCCAGTTATCCCGATGACAGTCCCGGAGTCGGGACCGGTTAACCAGCCTCTGCCTTAGGCCCCGTCGCCAGGGCCCCTTCATCCGGCTCCGATGCTGGATCCCCTTCTGGCGCCGGAATGGGTGGTGCCGGTTCCGACGTCAGTTCCCCTGACATGGGCTGTCCCGACGCCAGACCCTCAACCTATCTGTACAACGGTGGGTCCAACGTGGGTTCCCCCGATGCCAGATCTGTCGACGGGAATTTATACCAGACCCCGAACTGTCCCGCATTACCCACCAGGGTGTCCTGGGGACCACTACCCGGGGGGGGGTTCCACTTTGGACTGGAGTAATTTTAGGCAGTTCTACTCTGGATTCAATCCCTACTCACACTTTACAGGATTCCAGGGCTATTACCCACCACCAGTGATCCCCCCCTCCTTCTCCTCAGCCTCTGCCTACTCCACCACCCCCTCCTCCTCCTCCAGTTACCCTGGATTTCAAGACTTTAATCCAGTCTTGGTGGCAGGGGGCTCGGTCGGAGTTTGTCTTGGACCTGGAGACTAGACTCCCACAACCGCGGTCTCCCGGGTCCCCTTCCTCGAGCAGTTCATTTATAGCCACTGTCCACATTTCGGGAAAGACTCGGCAGGACGTTTCCCTTCCGGATAGCAGACGCCGTCCTGTCGAGGAGGCGGACGACGATGACGACCGTTCACAGGGGAGAGAAGATTCCTCAGAGGAGCTCCCGGAGGACCATGAGGAGACAAAAGGCAAGGTCTCTCCAAAGTCTCCACCAGAAGACCCTGCCTTCTCGGACCTGTTGAGGGCCATGAAGGATTACTTCGACTGGGAGTTGGAGGAACAGGACCCTATGAGACAGAGGCTCGCGGAGCACCTAGACTTAGAGTCTCTGTCTCCCATCCCCATTCCTCCCTGGATGGCACCTCACCAAGACCTCACCACTACTGTCTGGCAGATGCCTCATTCTATCCCGGCTGTCCCCAATCGGGCGGACAGGCTCTACCAGTCACTGAAGGATGCCCCATTCTTAAAGGCTCATCCCAAGGCTGACTCTGTGGTCATCTATGCAGCTCATGATCACTCTTGAGCCTAAGCATGAGTTCTACTCCTCCGGACAAAGAATCGAGGCAGATGGACCAGTTCAGGAAAAAGATATACTTGTTGGCCACATCGCCTCCGGTCCTTCAGTTACATGGACCACATGGTGTCCCATCAAAAGCGACCCTGGCAGGCTGGGCGTGAGTCCAGTCCATGGACCTCGCCTTTGAAGGAGGATCTTGCCAAGGATCTCTGCCTCTCCAAGGTTTCCTGTAGGCACACTTTACATGCCACTTACGACTCCGTCGACCGTACCTCAGCTACTGCCATTGCCCTCAAACAGCATTCCTGGCTTCACCTTTCTGGACTCGCCAACGAGGTCCAGTCAGCGATTCAGGATGCCCCTTTCAGGGGCTTGGTTCTTTTTAGTGGGGACACCAAGGATATTCTCACAGACCTACAGGACAAGGGTGTTGCACTTGGGTCTGTCAGGTCTATGTATCGATCGGCCTCCCAGCAGCAGTCCTTTCGGAAGAGGACCTGGAGGCAGAGAAAGAACGCTCCGGCGTGCCGCCAAGGGAAGCATAAGGCCACGGGTACAGCCACCCCTCCTGCCTCCAAAAATCAGAGATGTTCAGGAGGTCCTCCCCCTGAACGTCCTGCCACTTCTTGACTCCCTGTCCCCTGCTCTCAGTCTCATGACGGGGGAGCAGGGCAGAAGTGCCCGCCAGCGCAGGAGTGGAGGGCGATCACCTCCGACAAGTGGGTCCTGCAGCTAGGGTCCGTCGGACACACCATAGATCTGCTGGAGATTCCCCCGGAAACTCCACCGCAGAAGTCCTCCTACTCTCGGGACCAGGCCCTTCTCGTTCACGAGGAGGTAAATTCACTCTTGCTCAAACAAGCAATTGATAAATTCACTCTTGCTCAAACAAGCAATCGAGTGCATCCCCTTAGGGGAAAGGGATTTTATTCCCACTTTTTCCTTGTTCCAAAAAAGACTGGGGACTTCAGACCCATACTGAACCTCAGTCGGCTGAATCAGTTTGAGTACAAAAAATTTTGAATGCTGGCACTCCAGAGCCTCCTCTCTCTCCTCATGGAGAACCACTGGCTCTGTGCCCTGGATATGCAGGATGCCTACCTGCACATTCCTATTTTCCCCAGCCACCGCCGATTCCTGCGCTTTCGTTTCCAAGGGAAACGCTTCCAGTTACGGGCGCTCCCTTTTGGCTTGTCTTCGGCACCATGGGTTTTTACTAAGTGCCTGGCGGTGGTCACGATATTTCTACGCCGCAGGGGGATTGCAGTCTTCCCTTACCTGGACGACTGGTTGATTTCAGCCCCGTCCAGGGATTCTTTGCCGGAGGCTCTTTCCTTTACCCTGGACCTTTTCAGCAGACTACGGATTACGTCAGTGTTCCCAAGTCATCACTTATCCCTGCCCAGAGACTTCAGTTTATTGGGGCAGTCCTGGATACGATCCACTGCAGAACCTTCCTTCCTCCAGACAGGGTGGAGACCCTTGTCTGTCAGGTCTCAAAGTGGCTTCCCCAGGACCATCCCAGCTCGGAAGTCCTTGCCTTCTGGGCCTGATGGCAGCCTCCATCACTACCGTTCCCCTAGCAAGACTTCACATGAGGATTACTCAGTGGTCGTTGCGGCTGCAGTGGGGTCAGCTTATGGGCGACCTGGGCCATCTGGTCCTGGTCTCCTCAACAGTTCAGAAAGATTTGCAGTGGTGGACCTGATTCTCGCATTCTTTCCTTTGGGACTTCCCTTTCGAATCCTGCATCAGTAGCCACTCTCACCACGGATGCCTCGAATATGGGGTGGGAGCTCACTTGGAGACACCAAGCCCAAGGACTGTGGTCCGGCTTGTGACTTCTCCACATCAATGTTCTGGGTTGAGGGCGGTCCTGTATCGTTACAGGCCTTTCAGACCCTCCTTCCCAAGGGATCACTGCTAATGCAAATGGACAATATGTCAGTAGTTTGGTATGTCAGCGAACAAGGAGGAACCGGTCGTACCCATTATGCAGGGAGGCGGCGGGTGTGGAACTGGGCAGTCCAGCACCATCTGGTCCTTGTGGCTGTGCATGTTCCAGGCATTCAAAGCGTTCTGGCGGATAGTCTCAGCAGATCTCGGACCCTAGCTCATGAGTGGGAACTACATCAGGAAGTGGTGGAATCCATCTTCCAAAATTGGAGTGTCTGGAAATCGACACCTTGCCCTCTCAATCACATGCAAAACTTCCCAAGTTTTGCTTGCTCGTTCCAGAGCAAGGTGCTTTTTGGAGCGACACATTGTCTCTATCTTGTACAGGGAAATTTTTGTACGCTTTCCCTCCATTTCCCATTCTGCAGAGGGTTCTCCTCAAACTTCAGGCGGAGAGGGCAAAGATGATCCTCATCGCCCCTCTCTGGCCGAGACAGATCTGGTTCCCGCTGCTACAGCAGCTTTCCCGGGAACCACCGGTTCCACTTCCAGTGACTCACGAGCTCCTGACCCAGGATCAAGGTCAGCTGGTACACCCGGGGCTCAGGACCCTGCATCTTCATGCGTGGCTCCTGTAGACATAGCGATATCCTGTTTTGGGGTTTCCTCCAGGGTTGCTCAGGTCCTCATTGAGGCCAGAAAACCTTCTACCCGTTCCACTTATGCCATGAAGTGGAAACAGTTTTGCTTTTGGGCGTCCGCTAAGGGCTGGAACCCCTTCTCTTGCTCTGCCCCACAAGTCCTGGAATACCTCCTTCACTTGTCTCACTCCGGTCTGTCCTACAGCTCCTTAAAGGTCCATATCTCCGCTGTCTCAGCATACCATGAGCTAGTGGATGGTAAACCCGTGGCCAGTTGGAGGTCTCAGAAACCTTTCTGAAAGGGATTCTCCATCTGAAACCCCCCATTCGCAGCCCCACTCCTCCTTGGGACTTGAACTTCATATTGGAAAAGCTCACCTTCCTCCAGTTGAGCCGGCCATGAGCTGATATTTGCGCTTCCTATCTTGGAATGCACTTTTCTTGTGGCTATCACGTCCAGCCTGAAGATTTCAGAGCTTCACACTCTAGTCTGCAAGGAGCCATACTTGATTTTCCATTGGGACGAGTGGTCCTCAGAACTCATCGAGGGTTTCTTCCCAAGGTGGTGTGAAGCCATGCTGAATTAGTCAGTAGAGCTTCGGTGTATTACCATCCCCTCTAACAGAGGTGAGGCACTCCTTCATACGAAGGATGTCCACGGATTTTCCGGTGTTAAGACCCACTGGACCAAAGAGTTTCGTTCTTGCGACCAGTTGTTTGTCTCCTTTGCCCCGAGATTGAAGAGCAGACCGGTTTCTAAGCAGGGCCTTTCCAAATGGTTAGGCAACTGCATTCGTTAGTTACCAGAAGTATGATAAACCTCTGCCGGGTTCCATCAGAGATCATTCTACTAGGGGCATGGCTGCCTCTCGGCCTTCCCTCACGGAACATTTCTGCGGCTGACATCTGTGCTGCGCTACTTGGAAGTTCTGTCCATACCTTTACCAAACATTACAGTCTGGACATTGCTTCTAGTTGGAGGGCTGGCTTTGGCCTAGCCGTCCTGCAGGGCCTTCTGTCCTAGACTGGGTCCTCCCTGGACCTTAGTTTTTTCCATTGGAGTTAGTTTTCCTCCTCCCTAGTTTCTCTCGGTCTCTCCTTGGAGACACTGCTTGGGACTCTGTCCTATCTGTGATGACTTACTGAAGGAACCCTCTCGAAGTGATAGTACAGTTACGTAGAAACTTACCGTAACAGCAGATCTTCAAGAGAGGTTTCTTCAGTAGGTCATATTTTTCCCTCCCTCCTTCCCCTCATTTTGTGGTTTACAGGGACTCCAAATCCTGTTCGCTCCTGCTGTCAGGCCTCTTCCTGGCTCCGGCGAGAGAACTGGAGGGTGGGCATGGGGACCGCCCACTATATACAGTCATGCTGACGTCAGTCACGTGACGTTGGGTGGGCGGTCCCCAGTCAGGTATTGCTAGAAAAGTCTGCCATGCGGCCCGACGCCAGGTGGCGCCAGTCCTATATGTGATGACCTACTGAAGGAACCTCTCTCGAAGATCTACTGTTACGGTAAGTTCCTACGAAACTGTACTGTTCTACTCCAGGTTTTTCCTGGTTCCCAAAAGAACCGGTGACTTGAGGCGCATTCTAGACCTCAAGGAGCTGAATCTTTACATTCAGTACAGAAAGTTCCGGATGGTAACTTTACATGGCCATCTTCCTCTGTTCAAGCAGGGTGACTGGCTATGCTCCCTAGACATGCAGGATGCCTGTCTGCATATCATGGTTTGCTCCCTTGCAGGCGATACCTCACGGATCTTAATTCAGTATGAGCTCCTGCAGCAGGCTACACCATAAGGACTATGCCACCAGGCACTAGGACTACACAGAAACTTCTAGCAAGCAGTACCCAGCTGGGCCCGCCCACCGACGTCACCCTCTGTATAAAGGGGCGGTCCCCAGCCCCACCTCAGTTCTTTTTCCACCGTCAACCCATGCGCTCCGGCTCCTTGGACGCCTCATTGCATCTGTCGACTGCCATTTTCTTTCTTCAAAGTACCCATTTTCTTATTTTTCACAAAGTCTTGATATTTCAATTAGTTTATGTCGTCTCTGTCTTCTTCGACCAAATGTCGGAAATCCAAGTGTCCATGCGGGCAGAAGATTCCTGAAAAAGATGGTAATTCTCTGTGCCTCTTCTGTTTGGGGCCTGATCACGATGTTAACGCCTGCCTGGTCAGTGCCAACAAACCCAAACCCGCCACCTCAAGGCTCTCCGGGCCTACATCATGGAGCAGCAGCTCGCTGCCCTTCAGTGCCCGTCAAAGGCCAGCTACTCAGCCTGCCGGTCGCCAACTTCCCACAAAGAGAAACCCTCAGGAGGGAAGCACCAACAACGGGACAAGGAGCACAGTAGGTCAGAGTCCAGATCTAAGTCTCCTCACAAAGAAGCACTCAAGGTGACGCTCTGGAGAGAGAGAGCGGACTCAGGCCCCCACCCTCTCCTCTGTCAGGCCTGTCTTCCTCCGCCTGCTGTTGTGACGGGCTCCCACCCTTACCCTCTCAGCGGGTGGCAGCTCTTCGGGCAAAGACACTCTGGTCCCTCTCTCAGCCTTAGGCCCTTCCAGCATTCTTCGGGGCCTTAAGACAGGGACTTCAACCGACAAGGTTCGGGCATCATCTTCTTCAAGCTCATTGTTGGCGTCAGACGACAGACATAGATACCAGGAGCATTCCCGCTCTAGGGAACGCTCTCCCAGGGACAAGTCGTCAGCAGCTAAGGCAAAGACCTTGACGCATGTCCCGGACCACCGGTCTTCCAACAAACGGAAGGACCAGCAGCAGACATCACAGAGTAAGGTGTCGAGTACCCAGATGTCCTCAACAACTACAACAAGGTGGACATCTGTGGGGCCTCTGCCTTGGAAGCAGACGTCGGCTCAGACCAATCAGCAGCCTGACGACCGTCCACCTGTTGACAAGTTGCCAGACCAAACCCCCTTGGTCCCTAACGACCCGACGTCAGGGGACCTGATGACAGACGTAATACTCCACCGAGTCCTGATGAAAACTGGGACCGAAAGCAACTATCGGGTATCTGAAAGCCCTAGTGGTACGCCACCATCGCAGTGCCTATGGTCCTCTCTGGCTAACATTGGGAAACTTTACCTCGTGGAACACAGTAAAGGGATATTTACTCAAAAGGATGAAACCCTTCTCTCCTGCCTTCACAACCCCTACACGGTCTCTGTGACAGCACCAGTCCTGGATTCGCGCCACAGTCTCCGTGGCACACCCAGGAGCTCGACTTCAAAAGAATCAGACTCTGAGCACCCCAGGCGAGGGGCAGGCATCACTACTCCTCCTACAGGTCATCTTCCTCAGACAACAGGAGCAGATGCCTGTGGTCAGCCTCCTCTTCCTCCTCCAGAAGCCACCCTCACCTCCTCAGACGCATCGTATAGAGGTTACTCTCCTGAGCCAGAGTCTCCCCACCACCCAGGTCTCCCCAGATGACCTGATATTTATGGATGTGATGCACCACATCCAATTCCTAAATCAATGGGATACCGAGGAATTGGACCCGGAGAGGAAAAGGCTTCATACCTTTTTGGGAATGAGTGACCCGAGACTCTTGGTCTTTTCCCTTCTGCCCTCCATTTCAGGACCTAAGCAGGCTGTCATGGGACCACCCTTCATCTTTTTCAGCTGTCCCCAAGAAGGCAGACAGACTATACAAACCTCCCAAGACAAGAGCCTTTTCTGGGAGAAAATCTAAGGGCAGACTCCATTGTCCTGACCGCAGCCCATGGCAGGACCAAGCAACCTAAACATATGAGCTCACAGCCTCCCCAACAAGGAATCTAAGAAATTAGACCAGTTCAGGAGGAGAGTCTGTGCTTCTGCCATATGCTCCATACAGTTCCCACATTTTTTGGCACACATGGTGCTCTACCAAAAATCTTCGTGGAAGAAATCCATTGAGTTAGCCCAAAAGCAACGAGATAACCCATCACGCACTGAGTTTTTGGACATACTTCAGTCTGGCCCGGACATAGGAAGATGCCTCACTGAGTTTTTGGACATACTTCAGTCTGGCCCGGACTTAGGAAGATGCCTGTTGAGGGCATCCTATGATTCGTCGGCCACTGGGGTGTGTCTCCATTGCCACTCCTTGCTGAGGGTATCAGGTTTTCGACAGGACCTCCAGGATTCTATCCTGAATGCTCCATTCCACGGGTCTGTCTTCTTCGGGGAGGGAGGTACAAAAGATCATAACCGAACTGCAAGACTCAGGCAAGGCGGTCCAGACCATTCACCACATGTACCGGTCGGACCCTCAGCAACCTAAGAGTGAGCCCTTTCGGTGCCAGGGTGCCAACAAACAAAGAAACCAATAGCCCCAAGGCACTTTCAAGAGAAAGGCTCCCTCCCAACCAGCAGGGAACAGGGGGCCTAGAAATCCAAAATCCTCCCAGCCTTCGCTGCCCACCCTAGGCATCCACTCATGACTCCCTGCCAGCCTCCCTCCTCCAGCGGAGTCGATGGGGGAAGCTGTAGCGTGTCTGTTCTCCCTCTACCTAGACGGGTGGACCAACATTACAACAGACATATGGGTGCAGGACATTATCGAAAAGGGTTGTACGCTGGACTTTACCAAATTTCTTCAGACAACCCTCCAGCCCCCTCTCGATACCCTCCCACCCACATACAGTGCCTTCAGAAAGTATTCAACCCTCTTGGATTTTGTCACATTTTGTTGTGTTACTACCAGAATTTTTAATGTATTGAAATTATTTTTCCCCCCTTAATTCACACAGCATACTCAACAATTTAAAGGGGCAAAAATATTTTTATTGTGTAACAAAAATTTATGAAACATTAAAAACTTAAATATCTTGTTTACTTAAGTATTCACCCCCTGAGTCAGTACTTTGTAGAAGCGCCTTTGGCAGCAATTACAGCTTTGAGTCTTCTTGGGTATGTCTGTATCAGCTTTGCACATCTGGATTTGGGGATTTTCACCCATTCTTCCTTGCAGATTTGCTCAAGCTCTGTGAAGTTGGATGGGGAGCGTCGGTGAACCGCAATCTTTAAGTCTTTCCACAGATTCTCAATGGGATTCAAGTCTGGGCTTTGGCTGGGCCACTCAAGGGCATTCACCTTCTTGTTCTGAAGCCACTCCAGTGTTGCTTTGGCTGTATGCTTGGAGTCGTTGTCCTGTTGGAACGTAAATCTTCACCCCAGTCCAAGGTCTATTGCAGACTGATGCAGGTTCTCCTCACGGATGTGCCTGTATTTGGCTCCATTCATTGTTCCCTCTATCCTGACAAGTGCCCCAGTCCCTGCCACTGAAAAGCATCCCCATAACATGATGCTGCCACCACCATGCTTCATGGTAGGGGTGGTGTTACACGGGTGATGAGCTGTGTTCGGTTTGCGCCAGGCATAGCGCTTTGCATTCAGGCCAAAGAGTTCAATTTTTGTTTCATCGGACCAGAGAATCTTTTGCCACATGGTCTCAGAGTCTGCCACGTGCCTTCTTGCAAACTCCAGACATGCTATTATGTGGCCTTTTCTCAGGAGTGGCTTCCGTCTAGCCACTCTCCCATAGAGGCTACATCCGTGAAGTTCTGCAGAGATTGCTGTCCTCTGGACAGGTTCTCCCATCTCAGCCATGGAACTCTGTAGTTCTGTCAGGGTGGTCATTGGGTTCTTGGTCACTTCCCTGACCAAGGTCCTTCTTACCCAGTTGCTCAGTTTGGGAGGACGGCCTGCTCTAGGAAGAGACTGGGTGGTTCCGTAATCTTTCCATTTCCTAATGATGGACTTGACTGTGCTCCTGGGAACTTTCAACACCCTAGAAATGTTTTTATACCCTCCCAGATCTATGCCTCCTCACAATTCTATCACGGAGTTCTACGGACAGCTCCTTGGTCTTCATGGTAGAGTTTTTGCTCTGACATGCACTGTCAACAGTGGGACCTTATATAGACCAGTGTATTTCCTCTGAAATCATGTCAACCATTTGAACTGACCACAGGTGGACTCCATTCAAGTTTTAGAGTGATCTCACAAGGAAATTGGATGCACCTGAGCTCAATTTGGAGTGTCATAGCAAAGGGGGTGAATACTTATCAAATCAAGACATTTCAGGTTTTTATTTTAAATTACGTGTACAAAAAATTCCAGAAGTTTCATTCTACTCTGATATTATAGAGTAATTTGTGTAGCTACATGACATAAAATCCCATATAAATGTATTTTAATTTGAGATTGCAACATCACGATATGTGACAAAATCCAAGGGGGTGAATACTTTCTGAAGGCACTGTAGCCCTCATCAGGGAGAAATCCAGGCCTTGCCTCAAAACGAATCTGCCTATCCCCCAAAATGAGGAACCAGGTATTACTTCCCACTTCTTCTTGGTCCCCAAGAAGATGGGGGGCTTAAGACCCATACTAGACCAGAGTCAGCTGAACCAGTACATCGAATACAGAAGGTTCAGAATGGTAACCTTACCAGGACTGATACCTATGCTACGCCAAGGGAACTGGCTATGCTCTCTGGATATGCAAGATGCATACTGCACATACCGGTGTTTCCAGCTCACTAGAGGTATCTTCGGTTCGCCTTTCAAGGGAACCATTACCAATTTCGGGCTTTGCCTTTCGATTTCTCCTCGGCTCCGAGGGTGTTCACCAAATGCCTTGCAGTAGTGGCAGCTGCTCTTCGCAGACAGGGTCATTTCGTCTACCCTTACCTAGACGATTGGCTCCTAACTGCTCCCTCCAGGTCGCAGTTAATCCACACCCTATCGGACACGTTCGAAATGTTCCAACAGCTGGGGATAACAATCAGTCTCCCAAAGTCCTGTCCTTGGTCCTGCCAGCGTCTACAGTATATAGGGGAAATCCTGGATACACAGCAGGGAAGAGCCTTTCTCCCACCCGACAGGACCACTCGACTGAGAGACCAGGCTTCCAGAGTAGCTGCAGCCAATCTAGTTACAGCTCCTAGGGCATATGGCTGCGGCCATACCCATGGTCCCACTGGCACGCTTGCACATGAGAGTTCCTCAGTGGAAAGGGTGCAGTGGGACCAGAGCTCCGACGATCTCGAGCACCTGATAAGGGTATTGAGGGCTGTTCAGCAAACACCGTCATGGTGGCTGGCTTCGCCCAAGTTGGAATCAAGAGTTCCATTCCAAACAGACTCACCGAGTCAGATCCTCACTAGAGATGCATCGGGTCTAGGTTGGGGAGCTCAGTTGGAATCACCATACTCTGGGCACATGGTCAGACATAGAAATGTCCTGCACATCAACATCTTAGAGATGAGCATGATTCTGTATGCCATGCAGGCCTTTCAGACTACGCCTCTCCCAGGGTTCCCTGCTTCTCCAGACTGACAATATGTCGGTGGTCTTTATATCAACAAGCAGGGTGGGGAGCACTTCTACCCTCTGTGCAGAGAAGCCATGAGTGTGTGGTACTGGGTCTTAGAACACAGACTCACGGTGACAGCGGTTCATGTTCTAGGCGTCCAAAGCGTCCTGGTAGATGAGCTCAGCCACTCTCAATCCAGGAACCACAAGTGGGAGCTGCTTCAAGAAGTGGTGGACGACCTCTTCAAACGATGGGGATGTCCAGAGCTGGACCTCTTTGCGTCCCCATGCAATGCAAAACTGCCCATTTTCTGCTTGCTAGATCCCAGTCCTGGTATTTTCTGGCGAGATGCATTGTCCCTCTGCTGGACAGGGAGGTTTCTTTACACCTTCCCTCCCTTTCCCCTGCCTCAGACGGTGTTACTTAAACTACAGATGGATTGTGCCACAATGATTTTTGATAGCTCCTTTCTGGCCGCATCAGATATGGTTCCCCTCTTACAACGATTAGCAGTGGAACCTCCCTTTCAGCTACCAATATTATCCAGCTTGCTATCCCAAGACCAGGGCACATTAGTCAACCCAGACCTTCGGTCCGTACGCATTCATGCATGGCTCCTGCAGACTTAGCCATTTCCAGGCATGGAGTTTCACAAAGGGTGGCTGAAGTCGAGGTAGAAGCAAGAAACCTTCTACAAGGGCGTGTATGCCATGAAGTGGAAACGCTTCTGTATCTGGGCAGCTGCTTGTTCCTGGACCCACTGTCTTGCTCGGTGAAGTCAGTCCTTGAATATCTCCTATTGCTTTCAGATGCGGGGCTGATACTCTTCCACAAAGGTGCATCTCTGTGCCATTTCTGCTCATCACACACCTGTGGAGGGTAGGAATATTACTCAACTGGACCTTGCTCGTACATTTCTAAGGGGCATGCTTCATATGAAGCCTCCCATTAGGGATCCTGTCCCCCATGGGACCTTATTTTCGTTGTAGAGGAATTGACAAAATCTCCCTTTGAACCGGCTGCGGATTGCAACCTACGCTCTCTCTCATAGAAGCGTTATATTCCGCTCAGAGAATTTCAGAGCTGCAAGTGTTGATGTGTAAAGAACCTTATTTAATTTTTCATAGAGGCAGGGTGTCTCTGCTCACTAACGCTAAGATCTTACTTTGAGAGAGGGTTCCTGCAGTAGGTTTTCACATGTGGGGCTAGCGCCCTGGCGTCAGGTTCGCACGGCAAACTTGTAGATAGGAATCAGCGGGACCGCCCCACGTCGGGCAACATGACGTCAGCCAGACTATAAAAGGGCGGTCCCGCACCCACTGTCCAGTTCTTTTCCCGTCACCTCAGTAACGTTGACTCGTGTCAGAACAGCAATCCAACGTCCACGTTGTATTTTGTCGGTCTCCTTCGCCTTTTATCTAAATTCTCTCAAAGTTTTCTTAAAATTGATGTCTTCTAGACAGAAGAAAAAGTGCTCTAAGTGCTGTGCTCAAATCCTGCAGGGGACGCACCATTCTCGCTGTGTTCTTTGCCCAGGTTCAAAGCACGATGTCCAGGAGTATTCCATCTGCCAGGCCTTCAACCAGGCGACCAGAACCAGGCTCAAGCGGTCCCTCGAGGCCCATCTTCTGACCCGATGCTTGGCATCTATGGAAAGGAGCTCCAAAACTCAGGGAAGGTCGTCATCGCCGGCCCCGAAAAGAAGAAAAGTAAGGAGAAGTGCCGGACGGGGTCCGCACGCAGAGGCCTGCAACTGTGAGTACTTTTCAGGCGCCTGTCCACCTCTTGGGCCAGGCCCCTTCGTGCCGAGGTGAGCGGGCAGCCAGAGGTAGCCTCTTTAGAGGTGGTAATTTCATTGACTTGTCCTGCCGATAAGTCACCCCTCGCCTCCAGCGAAGGGCGCGCAGCCTCGGCCGATCAGACTAGCAGCGGCCTTCCAGCCGTCTCTAGCCCGGCCGGATCTGCTGTTTCGGACACTGGCTCCTCCGACGCCCATCTGGATCCATCCACTCTCCCGTCGGGCTCCAGTTTGGCCCCCGACGTCGGACAGAGTGAGGGACAAGACGACCTGTCGTCTCCCAGGGTTCTTCATCCCAGAGGCTCGCCACCCGACCCTTTGCTTTTTGCTTTAGCAAAGTCGCACTCGGACCTGCCGTCGGGGGCCCCTCGAGCTTCCCCGCCCTCCTCACCAGACCTTCCGCTGTTGCCAGACAAAATTCCACTGTTGACCAGGGATCCTGTTATGGAGCCTCCACCCTCTGGCTTTTGGGCGCGCTCCTGGATCGATGCTACATTCTGGCGCTATGGCACACGCCCCTAGGGTCCTTCGACTGGGTTCCAAGTCCTTGAACCTCTCACTGCCTGCAGGCGGCCCTTGTGTCATTCAGTACCCAACGCCAATATGTTTCCGTTGCTGGTCTCCCGACACTGGTTACCAGACACCGGGCCATCCATCGTCATCCTTCCTGACGCCAGGATATCCTACTCCAGGACACCCCACGCTGGGTTATCCCAGGTACTCTGCTTATTACCCATCCTGGCACTATCCGCAGTACCCGGGGTATCCGAGTTACCTGCCTCCCCGTCCTCCTCCGGTACCGGTCCATGAGTCTGTCCCTCCCTGGTGGAAAGAAGCTAGAGCGCAACTTTTGTCAGAGTTAAGACAGCCGGTGCGGGAAGCACCCACCCCTAGGGTCGCCTCTCCACCGCCTCCTCGGGCCAGAGCATCCATCTCTGTCACTGTTGGCACCACAGAACCAGACCCTTCTGTTCCTAGTGGCTCCGAGCCCTCTGACACCGACTCCGACACAGATGCATCGGAGCCTGGGTCTCCTGTAGAGGTCCCTCCGAAAGACTCTCCAAAGTCGCCTCCAGAGGATCCCTCTTTTGGAGATTTATTGCGTTCTATCCCGGTGGCTGGCGGATGGCCATCCAAAGAGGTTGATCCACCTAGAAAACGCCTTGCGGAGCACCTGGATCTGGCCACCTCGGACCCTATCCCCATTTCTCCGTGAATGGGGCCCCATGAGGACCTTGTGACCACAGTCTGGCAAAAACCGTCCTCCATACCAGCGGTCTCACGCAAAGCTGACCGCGCGTATCACCCTCCGGAAGGGATATCTCACCTTAACTCACATCCTAAGGCTGACTCCATGGTCATGACAGCCGCTCACGACCGTTCAGCCCAGTCCAAACATTTGAGTTCTTCGCCTCCTGTTAAGGACTCGTGCCAACGTGACCAATTTGGGCGTAAAATATAATCTTCTTCCTCTTGTGCGACACGTTCCCTCAATTATGTCTTGCACATGGTCGCATTTCAAAAAGCTTCTCTTTTGGATTTGGAAAGGGACCTCCTAGAGGTTCAGGACGAAACCTTGAGAAAGAAGTTGTTGGAAAAGGTTAGGATGGGGAAATCCTCGTGTCACCACACCCTTCGGGTGACTTACAACTCGGTGGCTATTGCGGCAGCTACGGGGATCTGCCTCTGTCGCCTCTACTGGCTTTGTATAGCGGGATTGGCGCAGGTTGTGCAGTCCTCTCTTCTGGACACCCCTTTCAGGGGTACTGTCCTCTTTGGCAACGACGCTAAAGATATTACTGCTGGGCTGCAGGAGAGCGGATGCTCCTTATACAAGAAGGGCCAGAATAAGCAGTCTTTTCACTGCCAAAGAAGGTGGAACAAATCCCTGGCCAAGCGCCAGGCAAAGAATCACGCACCTGGATCTGGAGCTCAAACCCCACAGGCTAGATTTCCAAAACAGGCCTCGGGGGCAAAGGCTCCCCTCCCCTCGACGTCCTGACTCCTTTCCCCTCCTTCTGCTCCCTCCAGTAACACAGGAGGAACCAGTCGGAGGGAGGTTCGGCCTCCACCTAGACGATTGGAGTTTCATCACCGCAGAAACTTGGGTACTTCAGCTCATCCAGCGAGGTCACTCGATAGAATTCAGTGAAATTCCAGCCCCTCAACCACCAGGATGGTCCTTCTATCCTTGGGATCAGGTCCCCGTAGTGTCTCAGGAGATCCAGGCGCTCCTTCTAAAGAGGGCCATAGAACCCGTCCCGTCAAACCAAATAGGAAGGAGATTTTACTCCCACTTCTTCCTGGTTCTGAAGAAAACGGGCGACCTGAGACTGATCCTGGACCTCAGTACGCTAAACGTCTTCGTTGAGTACAAGAAGTTTCGTATGTTGATCCTTCAGGGACTCCTTCCCCTGCTCCATCCCAGTTCATGGCTGTGCTCCCTGGACATGCAGGATGCTTAAACCTGCATATTCCTATCCTCCCGGCCCACCGCCGTTTTCTCCATTTCGTCTTCTTGGAGAAGCATTTCCAATTCAGAGCACTCCTTTTTGGCCCTTCTTCGGCCCTCAGAGTGTTCACCAAATGCCTAGCGGTGGTAGTGGTGTTTTTACGCCATCAGGGCATTTATGGCTTCCCGTACCTGGATGACTGGCTCCTCGCAGCACCCTCTCCTACCAGCCTGAAAGAGTCCCTCTGTTTCACTCTGAGCTTGTTTGCTTTCCTGGGCATAATGGTCAATTTTCCCAAGTCCCAGCTAGTACCATCCCAGAGGCTCCAGTTCATTGGGGCGGTACTAGACACAGTTCAGGGCAAGGCTTTCCTGCCATCGGATCAGGGCGAGACCTTAGCTTCTCAGGCCACTTCTCGTGGCCCAGGCCCGATGGATCCCAGCACACTCGGTGCTTCGTCTATTGGGACTGATGGCAGCTGCCATTTCTGCAGTTCTGATGGCCAGGCTTCACATGAGGATCACCCAGTGGTCTCTTCGAGTCCACTGGGATCAGAGGACGGACGACATGAACCAAAAAGTCATGATCTCCAACAGCCTTCAGAGAGATCTTCGCTGGTGGCAAGATCTCTCAAACCTCTCGAATGGAATTCCTTTCCATCCTGGAGTTCCAACCCAGATTCTCACCACGGATGCCTCAGATCTGGCCTGGGGAGCCCATCTGGGGGCTCACAAGACACAGGGGTCTTGGACCGACCAGGAGCTAATGCTCCACATCAATGTTCCGAGACCAGGGCGGTTCTTTCGTGCTACAGGCATTCCAGTCGCTTCTGATTCCGGGATCTCTTTTAGTTTAGACAGACAACATGTCCACGGTCTGGAACCTAAACAAACAGGGAGGAACCCATTCATATCCTCTTTGCAGAGAAGCTATGGGGTGTGGTACTGGGTGATTCAGCACAGCCTTTACTTGACAGCAGTCCACGTTCCGGGTGTCACTAGCGTCCTGGTGGACAGTCTCAGTTGATCAGTGGCCAGGGCCCACAAGTGGGAGCTAAAGTCAGAGGTAGTCGAAGAACTCTTTCTTCAATGGGGACAGCCAGAGATAGATCTGTTCGCCTACCTGTCTTCTGCTTGCTCATTCCCGGGCATGGTGCTTTTTGGCGAGACGCGCGGTCTCTTTCATGGACAGGGAGGTTTCTGTACATCTTTCTTCCCTTTCCTCTCATTCAGAAGGTTCTGGTGAAACATCAACAGGAAGGGGCGCATGAAATCCTGATTGCCCCTCTTAGGCCACGTCAAATATGATACCCTCTTCTGCAGCAATTGGCAGTGGAACCTCCGGTTCCTCTGCCCATTCCCATGACCTTCTGACTCAGGAGCAGGGAATCCTAGTACATCCGAGCCTTCAGTCGCTCCACCTTCATCGCGTGGCACTCTGTGGACATAGCGATTTCTCTCTATGGGTATCTTCTAAGAGGTTATGCATATTCTAGTGAAGGCGGAAACCCTCCACCAGATCTACTTACTATGAAGTGGAAGAGATTTACGATATGGGCCTCCAAGCAAGGAGATGGAATCCATTTTCATGCTCGGCTTCCCGAGTACCTCACACACCTGTCCGAGGCGGGCCTTAGCTTTTCCTCCGTTAAGGTCCACTTTTCTACGGTGTTCGCCTACCACCTCCGGTGGAGAGCAAAACCTTGGCTCAGCTGGAGGTTGCCAAAACTTTTTGAAAGGCATCCTTCATTTAAAACCTCCGATCCAGATCCTTGTCCTCCCTGGGACCTGAATTTCATGCTCAGAAGCTGGCCTTACCCCGTTTCAGCCAGCTTCTTCATGCTACTACGCTTCCTTTCCTGGAAGACCTTATTTTTAGTCAGTTACTTCTGCCAGAAGGGTTTCCAATGACAGGCCTTCGTCTGTAAAGAACCTTATTTGATTTTTCATAAGGACCGAGTAGTCCTTCAGACTAATCCTTCTTTTTTGCCCAAAGTAGTTTTGGAAACCACTTTGAACCAGAGCGTGAAATTACCAGTGTACTATCCACAGTATTACAATGGGGGGGAACACCTTCTGCACACCCTTGATGTGCGCCGGATTCTGAGGTACTACGCGAACAGGACTAAAGAGGTTAGGAAGTCTAGCCAACTGTTCGTGGCCTTTGCTCCACAGTGCCAGGGCAAGGCTATATCCAAGCAAACCATCTCTCGATGGCTAGCTAACTGCATCCATTTTTCATATACGAAATACGGGAAGTCCCTTCCAGAGGCAGTTAAAAGCCACTCCACCCGTAGCGTGGGTGAATTTCTACTGTTTTTTAGGAATGTGTCCACGGCAGAGATCTGTGCAGTGGCCACATGGTCCTCTGTTCACACCTTCACTAAGCATTACAGTCTGGACATTGCCTCTCGGGCGCAGAACTGGCTTTGGTCTTGCAGTCTTGCAAGGCCTCCTGTCGTGATTTCTCATGACTTCTCCCCTCCCCGGATACACCTATGTTTGTTTTTCTTTGAGACTGCTTGGTAATCAGTCCTGTATGTGAAGACCTACTGCAGGAACCTCCCAGGTAAGATATTGCAGTTATGTAAGAACTTCCCATAACAGTAGATCTTTGAGAGAGGTTCCTGCAGTAGGTCTAGTTTCACCTTCTTCCTCCAGTTTTTGGATGTTTTCTCCTTATTTTCCATCCTATCTAGCTCCTTCGGGACTAGAGTAGAAGCAGGGTCTGAGGAGTTTTTCTCGGTCTTATTCTTACCTATCTATAGGTCTCCGTTGGAAAAGAACTGGAGAGCAGGCATGGGACTGCGCCTTTATAGTGGGCTAACGTCATGCAGCCCCGATGTGAGGGCAGTCCCGCTGGAGATTACTATCCTACAAGTTTGCGTGCGTACCTGGCGCCAGGAGCACAGTCCTATATGTGAAGACCTACTGCAGGAACCTCTCTCAACCTGTAGCTCTGAAATTCTTCAAGCAGAAGCAATAGCAACTAAAAATAACGCTTTCCACAACACAAAGTGCAGCTTGCAAGACGTGGCTGATTCAAAAGGATACAGGGTCAGCTTCTCTAGAATGTAATTCAGGTCCCAAGCCAGAATCGGATTATGGATAGGGGGTTTCAAGTGGAGAATGCCTCGCAGAAAAGTACGGGTCACATTCAACTGGGCCATTGAACAGCCATCAATGGGCACATGAAAGCTGATAGGTGCGCTTTAACAGAGGAGTATTTGAGGCCTGCATCAGATATGGTCAGGTGATATTCCAGAACCTGGTTCACTAGACAAGTGAAAGGGTCCAGGCACTGGGAAGCAGCCCAGATTGCAAATCGCTTCCACTTCATAGGGTAAGTGGCCCTGGTGAAGATTTTCTGGCAGCCACCAGAACATAAGCCACCTTCTGAGACAACCCAACTCGAGCAATGGCTATGTCCTCAGGAGCCATGCATGTAGATAGAGGATCTTGAGGTCTGATGGACTAGGGTCCCTTGTGCCTCTGTCAACAGGTCCGGCAGAGCGGAAGGGAACTGGAGGTTCCACATCCAATTGTTGAAGTAATGGAAACCATATCTGGCGAGGCCAGAATGGAGCCACCAGAATTAGGGTGACTGCTTCCATCTGCAGCTTGATGAGCACCCTCTGAAACAGAGGAAAGGGTAGAAATCTCCTTTCCAGGAGAGGGACAACGCGTGTAGCCAGAAAACTCCAGGCCTTGGATCTAGCGAGCAGAAACATGGCAGTTTTGTGTTGACTGGGGACATAAAAAGGTCCAAGTCTGGATGACCCCACCTGTCAAACAGGTCTTCTACGACTGAGGTCAACAGTTCCCACTCATGCATTCTAATATTTGACCGGCTGAGGCTGTCCACCAAGACATTTTAGGCATCTGGTACATGGACGGCTGACAGTCCTACACCGTGATCTACCAGACCCTCACTGTATACAGAGTAGGAATGGGTGCCTCCCTTGCTTGCTGATGTAATAGACCACACTGAGGTTGTCCAATTACACCAACAGTGGGCCTGGAGATAGATAGTTCTGAAAGGCCTGTAAAGCATACAGAACTGCCCGCATCTCTAGAACATTTTATGTGGAGGTGAGTCTCCCACTGGGACCAGATTCCCTTGGTCTTATAAGGACCCAGGTCTGCACCCCAGCTCAGACCCAAAGCATCCGTGGTGAAGGGTGGGAAAAGAAGGGACCCCTTTCAAGAAATTGTCTGGGTCCATCTACAACTAAAACTCCTTGCGTACTGGGAAGGAGACAGGACCGACTGCTCCAGATCATCAGAGTGTTGAGTCCACTGGACCGGAGGGCCCACTCAGGATCCTCATATCATATGTTGTAAATGGGGATTTATTTCTCCAACAAATCAGCCAGTATAAAAATAAACTTTTAAACAACATATGCAAACTGGCCAAGGGACTGAACAGTGGTTATAGCCATTAAGCCCAGCAGCCTCAAGAATGTCCTAGCCAGAACATACCGGCACTGAGCCACAGCCTGGGTTAGCTATGAGGCAGTCCGCCCCATCTTGTGGTAGGAAGGCTTTGCCCCAAGTAGAGCCCAGAACCGCCCTATGTACTGCAACCACTGGGGCGGCACCAACTTGGGTAAATGGACAGTAATGCTAAGGACTGGAACAACTGCAGGTGCGTTTCAGACTCAGCAACGGAGTTCCCTGGACGGACTTTCACTAACCAGTCTTCCAAGGTATGGAAACACGTAAAAGCCTTCAGCATCACAGTGCTGCTGCTACAGCTACTAAGCATGTGGTAAATACCTGTGGTGCAGAGGATAAGACAAAGGCAACACCCTGAACTGGTAATACTCCCTCAGGAAGAGGAAAGTAGTTATGCAAGAACTTACCATAACAGCAGATCTTAGAAGACCTCCTGCAGCAGGCTACACCATAAGGACTATTCTGCCAGGCACTAGGACTCCACAGAAAACTTCTAGCCAGCAGTACCCAGCTGGGGCCGCGCCTCATTTGCTCCGCCCACCGATGTCACCCATTGTATAAAGGGTGGTTCCCAGACCCACCTCAGTTCACCCGCCGGAGACCAGGAGGTGGCTGAGCAGGAGAAATCTGAGGCAGGTGCCGAAAAAATTTCCAGAAGGAGAAACATAATAGGGGGGTGGAGGGAGGGAAAATAGCGCCTGCTGCAGATCAGAGCTACAGGCTCTAATGTGTGAGCAGCCTTATTTCATTTTCCACAAAGGCAGGGTCTCTTTGTGTGCTAATCCTAAATTTCTTCCTAAGGTGGCGTCTGAGTTTACTTTAAAACAATCTGCCCACCTGCCTGATTATTATCCATAGCATGCCAATCCAGGTGAAGCATTGTTCCATACTTTAGATGTGCATAGAGTTCTGAGATATACGGACCGTACTAAGGACTGCAGAAAGTCCTCTCAGCTGTTTGTTTCTTTCTCACCTGGCAAAGAGGGTGCTCCAGTGTCTAAACAGTGCTTGTCCAAATAATTGGCCAACTGTATTAGTTTTTGTTATAGGAAGTACGGTATGGAACTTCCTGGTGTGGTTCATGGCCATTTAACCAGAGACATAGCCACCTGTTGCCTGTTTCAGGAATGTGTCTTTTGTGGAAATTTGTGCTGCTGCCACTTGAAGTAATGTCCATACTTTTACTAAGCACTACAGTCTGGACATTGCCTCCAGAAGAAGGGTAGGCTTAGACCTAGCTGTGCTTCAGGGCCTTCTCTCTTAGGCTTCTGGCCTCCTGCCACTCATGCTGTCTTGCACTTAGCACTGCTTTGGACTTGTTCTATAGCTCTGACCTGCTGACAGAGATATCCCCGAAGAAGATAGAACAGTTGCACAAGAACTTACCGTAACAGTAGATCTTCGACAGAATCTCTGTAATCAGGTCATGCCATACCTCACCCCCCTTTCTCTCTACAGCTTGGCTGTCCTGTTGCTCGAGCCTTTTTGCTAGCTGGGCACCTTCTCTCTCCTTGGTTCCCTGGTGGGACGTCTGTTTCTTATGGCCTCCGGCTAGGGAAAGAACTGAGGAGGGAGTGGGACCGCCCACACTTATATAGGGTTGTGACATCGGAGTATGACGTCTGTGTGAGCGGCCGCTACTAGACTGGTGCAGAAAAGCCTCCTTGTGATCCTAGTGCCTGATGGCTAAGTTCCATATGTATGACCTGTTGACAGAGATTCCCCCCGCAGATCTACTGTTCTTTCCATGTGGTGGGGGTCCTGTACAGTTCCATGTCATGCCATTTTGCCTCTCCTCATCTCCATGGGTCTCCTCAAGTGCATGGCAGTGGAGGCAGCCACCTCGTGTGCCTAGAGATCAGAGTGTACTCCTACCTGGACGCCTGACTGATAGCCAGTTCATCCAGAGAGGCTGTGGCGAGATACACAGCACTGGCTTTTCAGACCTGCAGAGACTTGATCCTGTTGGTCAAACCAGACAAGTCTGAACTGGTACCAGAGCAGATGATCAGGTTCATCGGGGCAGAACTAGACTCCCTGCAGGCCAAGGTTCTCCTCCTGGCGGACCAGGCACAGGCTGTTACTGTCTTGGCCCGATCATTTCAGGTTGGGCTCTTGCACCCTGCCCAGGATTTCCTGCGGCTGCTGGGGTACATGGCATCCTGCAACAGCATGTGCCACTGGGCTTGCTGTCAGATGACTCCCCCTTCAGTGGGAGATGGGCCATCATTGGTCCCAGCGCCTGGGTCACTTGGATCAGCTGGTCACAGTGATCCAGCTGATGTGGGAGCCATCCAGTGGTGGCTGGTAGTGGAACATCTGGAAGAAAGGAATCTCATTTGTCTGCCCAGAGCCGACCATCACGTGATGATGGACACATCTCTGGTGAGGTGGTGAATGCACCTTTGAGACCACATGATCCATGGGTTCTGGTCCCCTAGGGAGTCCTGTCACCACATAATCTTGCTAGAGATCCGTGCAGTGCAATTGGCTGTGACAGAATTTGCTCTGCTGATCAGGGGTCAGATCATTCAAGTCCAGATGAACAACACCACAGCCATGTTTTACCTGAACAGACAGGGTGGTACACACTCCCTTCCCTTGTGTCAGGAGACACTCTGCATCTGGACCCTAATGTACAGCCTGGGCGACGAATCTCCCTGGGATTCACGCCACGGGGAGAACAGTCAGCCGGGTAGGAGAGACATTGCACGAGTGGTGTCTGAATTAGTAGATGGTGAACTATCTGTTTCTCCTGTGGGCTCACCCTCGGTGGATCTGTTTGCCTCCTGAGAGAATGCCAAACTGAGGCTGTTTTGTGCCCCCCCCCCCCACAGTCCGGGACACTGATGGGGATGCCTTGCAAGGCCCTGGGCCCCGGGCCTGGTATATGCCTTTCCTCCCTTCTCCTTGATCCATAGAGTACTGGTAAAGGTCTGGAAGGACAAAGCATGGATGATTCTCATAGCTCCAGACTGACCAAAGAGTTCTGGTACCCAGATCTCTTCAGCCTCAGCAGCCAGCTCTGCGGTGACTGCCTCTACACCCAGACCTGCTGATTAGACTTTGGGGGACATTCCTGCACCATGACCTTCATTTCCTGCATCTCACGACCTGGATCCTAAGCGGCTAGAGTTCTAGACATTGGGTCTGTCCAAGGATGTTTTCCACATGGTGCAGGCATCCATGAAGGAATAGATTCTTAGGTGCTATGTCTTCAAATGGAAGAGATTTTCCATTTGGTGCCAGGCAAGGAGCTTGATCCCCCTTGCCTGTCTTGTGGCTAGCATCCTGGACTACCTCTGGTACCTTTCGCAGCTGGGACTCCAAATGGTGACCCTTAAAGTGCACCTGGCAGCCATCTCTGCATACTGGGTGCAGGCTGGTATGCCAGCGGTGGCCCAAGAGAAGGTAAGGTGGTCGGATACTTTTTTAATGGCCTTGACCACCTGTCTCCCCCCCCCCCCCAGTGTGTGATCCACCTCCACTGCGGAAATTACCTGTTGGTCCTGGCTATGGTTATGGGCGAGCCATTCAAACTGATGCACAGGTGTGTGAGCTTCCTGGACTGAAAGTCTTCACAATTCATTCACACTATTGGGACTACACCGGAGGCACTAGGACCCAGTGGGAGCCAAAAATCTTCAGGAGGGTGGACTCTGAGGTAGGACCGGCGCATGTGGCACACGAGACTGGCTCACGCCCATATAGGCAATCTCGCGCCGCCATCCAGCCACCTCTGTTCTTTTTTTCCCCGCCGGAAGCGCTTCAGTGATGACATCGTCACTATTCAGGAGTCAAAACTTCACGGTGTACAACAGCAACATTAGTCGTTCAGTTTTGTTAGATTTAATGTTATTCTTTATTATTTAAAAAAAGAAATTTCTCTCAACCCTGCCATCGATGAAGTCAACCCAGCAGATACCCAGCACAAGCTTACTGATGTGCCTTCCTGGGTACTGACTTGTAGGGTCCAGGAGTGGCGGTCACCTTCAGCGTATAGCACAGTCCAGTGCCACCTTGGATGCCACTTCTGCTAAGGGTTCTTCGGCAGAAACCAGCAGAAGAAAAAGAAGAGGCCATTCGGCATTCTTTTCCTGCAGTCAGGCAGCCCTCCTATCAAGGAGGTCAGCAGCAGGCTCTTGGCAGGTTCCTTCCTTCAGGAGATGGAGAGGTCCAGGATCTGGCCTCGAACCTGCTTCCAACTCTGACTCCTGATCAACGAGACCAAGTCCAGACTTCGTGCCTTCTCAGGTGATGGGCTTACCAGACAGAGCTCAACTCTCGTCAAGCCAGAGCTTGGCTCCTGGCGGACAGGGTAGCGGTTCTCTCCTCCTTTGTCCAGTCATTTCTGGTTGGGCACTCGCGCCCTTCCCGGGATTTTCTGCGCTTTCTGGGTTACATGGCGGCGTGCACCTCAGTGGTCCGTTGGGCCAGGTGTCACATGCGCCCCCTCCAGTGGGAGCTGGCCGCCCAGTGGACCATCTGATCACTATAACCCAGAAGATGTAGGACGCTCTCCAATGATGGACCACCCCAGAATGGTTGCAGGAAGGGATCCCCTTTGTCCGCCCTGACTCGACGGTCGTTCTTACGACCGATGCCTCTCTCATGGGTTCTGGACCCCGAGGAGTCCCGATGCCACATCAACCTGTTGAGCTAAGAGCAGTCAGACTGGTGCTGTCAGGTTTCACTCCTCAGCTCCGGGTCAAGTGGTTCAAGTCCAGACAGACAATACTACGACCATGTAGTACCTCAACAAACAGGGCGGCATGTACTCCCGTCTGCTGTGCAAAGAGGCGCTCCGCATCTGGACCCAGCGTAAGTCGGTTGGAGGCAGATCTCCTAGCCATCTATGTGGCAGGAGCCTTGAACCAGCTGGTGGATGCTCTCTGCTGCATATGCCAGACATCCCACAAGTGGGCTCTCCATCCAGAGGTAGCTTACAGCCTGTTCTCCCGTTGGGGCAGACCGCTGGTGGACTTGTTTGCCTCCAGGGAAAACACCAAGCTGAGACTGTGCCATGCCCGCCTCCCTCAGCAGGGCTCGCTGCAGGAGGATGCCTTCTCGAGACCGTGGACACCAGGCCTCTTCTACACCCCCCCCCCCATTTCTCTTGATCCACAGGGTGTTACTCAGGGCGAGGGGGGACAAGGCAAAGGTGATCCTGGTAGCCCCAGACTGGTCATGCTAGTTCTGGTATCCAGATCTTCTCAGCCTCAGCTGCAGGCCCCCGGAGTGGCTTCGTACACGCCCAGATCTGATATCTCTAGCTCAGGGAAGGTCCTTCATCTGGACCTTCAATCCCTGCACCTCACAGCCTGGTACCTGAGTGGCTAGAGTTCCAGGCTTTGGGTCTTTCTGACGATGTCTACACCATGGTGGAGGCATCCTGTAAGGAATCGACCAGGAAATGTTATGCCTTCAAATAGAAAAGGTTTTCCATTTGGTGCCAGGATAAGAGTGTGGACCCCTTATCCTGCTCTGTAGCTAACATTCTTGACTACCTTTGGTCTCTCTCAAAGGTGGTCTATGGTCACATCGACCCTTAGGGTGCACCTGGCAGCCATCTCTGCTTACCGGGCGCAGGCTGGTCAGCTGACGGTGTAGGAGACAGTGGTCAGGTGCTTTTTCAAAGGCCTAGGTCACATATCTCCTCTGGTGCGTGAACCTCCACCTCCGTGGGATCTGTTGCTGGTTTTGGCAAAGCTCATGGGCAAGCCATTTGAACCCATGCACAAGTGTGAGCTTTCACACTTGTCGTGGAAGACTGTCTTCCTGGTGGTTATCACGTCAGCCAGAAGGACAGGAGAGCTCCAGGTGCTTTCGGTGGACTCCCTTTATCTGGTCTTCCACAGGGACAAAGTTGTCCTGCACCCCAACCCGAAATTCCTTCCGAAGGTGGTGTCAGAGTTTCACCTTAACCTGGTGTTGACTCTGCCAGTATACTACCCTAATTACACCTTGGACACAGAGTACAGGCTCCATACTTTGGATCTGAGACGTGCTGTCTCCTATTATAAGGAGAGTACGGTGGAAATTTAAGGGAGAGGTTCGCCAGCTGTTTGTCACCTGCGCTGAAGCTGCTTCTGGCAGACCTGCAGCCAAACGGACCATAGCAAGATGGATTTCATAATGCATAGAGTTGGCGGGCAAGGAGTCACACAGAGGGATAAGAGCTCATTCAACCCAGCATACTGCTGCATCGTTGGCTGCTTCCAGGGACATCCTTATCCAGGAAATGTGTCGGGCTGCTACCTGAAAGTCAGCAAACACCTTTATTACCCACTACCACATCGACCTTTGAGTCACGCTTTTTTGAGATGCTGGTTTGGGGCCTCGGTTCTCCAATTTCTATTTCCTAAGTAGGGTGTGCCTTTGCCTCCCTTCTCCGGAGAACTGCTTGGAGTCTGCCAAGAAGTGTGGATGAACAATATATCATACTCCTAGAAGAACAGGTTACTCACTGTAACATTAGTTCTAGGAGTGGTATATGTTGTTCATCCACACACCATTCTCTCCAACTTGGTAGCACAGCCTTGCTTCCTCAAGACTAAGATCTGGCATCATGAGGCGGAGCCGGTATTTACCACCCGGTGGGTGGGAGGAGCCAGCTTGAAGACTTCCGGCAAGATTTCAAGTGGAAGGGGACATGCCAAGAAGTGTGGATGAACAATATATACCACTCCTAGAACTACTGTTGCAGGTGAGTAACCTGTTCTTTTGGTTGCCATTACTTCTACTTGGGGGATTTCCGACCTACAGGCGCTGATGTGTAAAGAGCCTTATTTAGCTTTTCACAAGGACAGGGTGTCCTTATGAATGAATCCTAAGTTCCTGCCCAAGATGGTGTCGAAATTCACCTTAAATTAGGACATCCACCTTCCAGTTTATTATCCAGAATACTCCAGTCGGGGAGCTTTATTACATACTCTGGACATCCACCGCACACTTCGGTTTTACCTCAACCGCACTGCCTCATTTCGGAAGACAAGACTAGCTCTTTGTTTCATTTGCTCCAAAATCTCGGGGAGCACCAGTTCCTAAACAAACCTTGTCAAAGTGGCTAGTTAACTGCATTGTTTTCTGTTACCAGAAGTATGACGAGCCTTTACCGGGCTCGGTAAAAGGCCATTCAACCAGGGGAATTGCTACCTCCTTTGCCTCATTGAGGAACATCTCTGCAGCAGATATCTGTGCAGCTGCGACCTGGAGTTCTGTTCACACCTTCATCAAGCACTATAGCTTGGATGTTGCCTCCAGGCGTAGGACTGGGTTCAGCCATGGAGTTCTTCAAGGCTTGCTTTCCTAATTCTGGTAGCGATCTTAAACCTCCACCCGTGCCTGTTTGTTCCTTCTCCTTCAACTACTTGGGACTCGGTCCTTATAGTTATTGCCTGCTGCAAGAGCTCCAACTCGAAGTAAGATAGTACAGTTACGTAAGAACTTACCGTAACAGTAGATTTTCGAGAAGAACTCTTGTAGCAGGCGCTGCTTTCCTTCCCTCCTTCCCCCTGGTGTTTCATTTTGCCTTTCTTTTCCTTTCTGGGTGCAAACCTACTCGGTTCTCATTCCATTCTAGACTCCGTGTCTCTGGCGGGAGAACTGAGGTGGGGCCAGGGACTGCCCCTTCATACCATTGGTTGACGTCGGGGTGGGCCCCTGCTGAAGACTGCTAGCTAGAAGGTTTTCGTGGGGGCCTGGCGACTTAGTCCTTATGGTTATTACCTGCTGCAAGAGCTCCTCTCGAAGATCTACTGTTACAGTAAGTTCTTACGTAACTGTACTTTCTAGGAATGCTGTAGAGTTCACATCCACAGTGCACCTGGCCTCCCGGCAAGTGGCACCTGATCCTGCTTCAGTGTACAAGATCTGACGTCACGGGGTGGAGTCAGGGGATATGTCTGCCCAGGTGGTGGGAGGAACTAGCTTAACGGTGTCCGGCCAGTCATCTCCTTCCAGTGGAACTGCCAGAGTGTGGATGTGAACCATATACCACTCCTAGAACTATGGTTACATAGGAGTATCCTATTCTTATCTCCTCCTTCCCAGATAGCATTAGAATTTGGATTATACCCTGAGTCCAAAGGGAGCTAAAGGGTTAAGAAGAAATGCCTCCGCATACATGACTCTGATAGAGGTGCATATAAAATTTGGATTCTTTCTGCCGTACAGGAGGTCTGCCGATACCCAATTCTCTGATCTCTCCTGTTGGCTACATTTTGGCAAAGGGTCTGTATTGGCTGCTTTTCCTAAAGGTATTTTGTGCTTCTCAAGGATGTCCAGTATGGGCAATCTGTAGCCTTTCAGCATCTCTCTGTTAACTACTCAGTTCATGTAAAAAAGATACAGGGTTGTGTTACACGAGGTCTCTGCACCCTAATTGGTAGCCCCAGAGGTACACCGCAGACAGCTAGCATTTATGTATATGTTATGCTAACATAAAGAGCCAAGGGCATCTACCGTATAAGAGTAGATGTCAGGATATTTATTATTTATTTTATTTATTTATTACATTTTGATGACTGGGTAGGCCCACTGAGCCCCCAAGGTCCCTTTGTCAGGGGCGATCCAGAATAACATTACAAGGTGAGAAACACAGATGCAATTGGTTACAGAGTAAGTACACATAATAAGCAGGTTACACGCCAAGAGCAATTTTTCTGAGTCATTTAGATAAACTAGCTATGATTGTATGATAAAAACCTAGCCTTGAGGTCTGTTAGGATGACATGAGGCAAGTGGAGAACATAGGTGAACAAGTGAGTGGGTTGGCGTAGGATTGTGGTGGGGGGGGGGGGAGAGGGCTGGGTGCAGTGACAGATGCTGGTCTCGGTCATGTGGGCCTTGAGCCTAGTGCGAAAGTTCAGAAGAGAAGGCGCTTCCTGTACTGAGGGTGGAAGATTGTTCCACAGGTAGGGGACAGTGTAGGAGATGGATTTGCCACCCGCATTAGTCCTAACCCTGGGAATTTCCAGCAGAGTCCGACCTGAGGTCCTCAGCCTCTGAGGCTTGTGCTTGAGAGTGATTGTTCCTTCTAGGTAAGATGGAGCAGCCAGGCTGAGTAACTTAAATGCCAGACAGAGCAGAGGGTACTGTAGTCGAGAAGCGAATGAAGGCCACTGTAGTTGGGCCAGCGTATTACAGTGGTGGCTTCTGGAGTGAACCTGAGTTGCAAACCGAGTTACCTTGTTGTACAATATCTGTTGCCGGTTGAACTCCTGCTTGGACATACCCTGTAATACTGGGGCAGCATAGGTAAGTGTTTGGAGCAGGACACTAGAGGCAATTGCGTGTCTAGCTTCTGGGATGAATGGGTCTTTTAATCGGTACGGGGTCCCAAGTTTGCCATGGATGGTCCTGGTTACTTGGTCGATGTGGGTCTTGAAGGTGAGACTGTGGTCAGTTGTTAGCCCTAGGTATTTTAGGGAGTTCACCACATCAGTGCTTTTACCAGCAGGCGAGTGAAGCTGTAGGGAGTTGGTCCTGTCTTGTCCAGGGGATCTGGGACTGAATAGCATGGGCGGGCTTTTGTTTTGCCTGCGTTGAGGACCATTATGTTTGATATTAGCCAGGCCTCAAGAGTCATGAAGATATGTACGCATATGATTGCTATACGCTTTACTTTCTAATATGCACATGCATGTCTTGCTTACAAGATGCTAGGACACCTGTATCCTTGTAGTGTTCTAATATATGAGTTGGCATTGCCATCTTCTGATGATTTGTATTCCTACACGGCTATGTACAAACTGTACTTGTTTGTTTCCACAAAGTGATGACTATAACAGAATTGTATAGTGTTATCTTGGACTGAGGAGCCACCTCTAATTTAGCCAGTAGGGCTCATCTCTGTAACTAGAAATGTTTCTATCTTACAGTAACCATGGTAATTATCTTAAGTATATAATATAAGACATTATGTCTTCTATCTCGGAGACCCCAGGAGACACGGAGGTTCCTCGAGGTATAGGGAACGCTTAGCATTGGCTCCCAGTTCCTAATGGTAAGAACTGCTTAGGGCAACTGAGTTTTTCCTTTTGGTAGTAATAAACAAGCTTTATTACTCTTATGCAATGTGTCTGTGATTTCTTGCATGCCCATTCTTGCCAAAAACCTAAGAGTGAGGTTTAGACCTGACAGGCGCATTGCAACCCAAAGGCTGAAGTTCATATAAAAAAGGTAGACTAAGCATCACAATACACATCAAAATAATGACCTGCAGATAGTGTCTGACAAACATTATTTCTAGGGACATGGATATGTTGTTCATCCACACTATCTGGCAGGTTCCTTGCCGCTTTAAATCTTGCGGAAGGTCTTCAAGCTAAGCTCCTCCCACCCACCGGTGGTAAACTCTGACTCCGCCCCATGGCCTTAGATCTTCCTTACGCTTGGAAGCTTCGGGTTCCCTCCTTAACGCTCTGCGATTAAGCTTTGGGCCTAAAAAAAAAAAAAAACGATTTTGAAAATTTCTTGAAACTTTCACGGTCTTCATCCCTACGCAGCTCGTGGACACGTCGACTCTGGTTTCGGAGATGCCCCTGCGAATCAGAAGATGTCTCGGATGGATCCGCACTCCGCGTGCGTTTACTGCCTACGCCATGAGCGCGGCCGCGAGCCTGCGAACTGTGCTCATCTTTCTCGGTCTCGATCCTTGAGGATCGCTGCTCGTCTCCAACTTGGGCGCCGAAGGAGATTCCTCGGTTAAATCCAGGAGGCCCGACTGGCGGTGTCCAGCGGCTGCGAGCTCCATGGAGAACTTTCAGGCAGATGATCGCCCTCGAGGAGGAGGCGGCTCATGCCGCTACATCTTGACCGGATTAGTCCGCTCTCGCACGGGGCCTCCTATTCGGCTTCTTTTGAGGGCTTTGTGACCCTCTGACCAAAGGTGAGGTCCAACTTCTTCTGGACCGTTTCATCGGTAGAGAAAAGTAAGGGTAAAGTCCCATCGTCGCGCTCTTGGGGCAGGAAGATCTCCTTCCCCTTGTCGACAGTCAACTTCGGTCGATTTTTCGGCTTTGGCCACTGGCTTCACGGTGCCCCCGTCAGGCCAGGTGACCGAGACACCCACCGACGTGGTCGAGATTTTTCTCGACCCGTTAGATGGGTTGTCAGCTGGAGAAACCGAGCATCCCTCCTCCCCGGTTTCCCCAGCGAGGATTGAGGATACCGTCGGCTCATCTGCGCCTCCGGCCCCGGAGCCGTCGGTTTTGTTGACCGAGCCGAGGGGATTGCCGATCCTCGGCTCCCCGCCGCGCCAACCTCGGCCTAGCCGAGATTCTCGGTCCTGGTCTCGGACATCTTGGCGGTCTAAGCGATCCGTCGACTGACAAGCGGTCTCGGTCACCGGCACTGATGATGGCGTCGCCACTCTTCCTCATCTTCCTCCTCGCCGGACGAGGAAGCTTGGCGTAGTTGCGCCAGATATGAGAACATGTGGCAACAACTAATTTTGGCGAAACAAGCCGGCTCAGGCCTCTTCTCCGGCCATAAAATGGTTGTCACGGGCAGCGAAACAACCCTCGCGGTGGTCGAGAGCCTGTTTCAGGCGGTTGTTCGATCTATTCCTGCTGCCCACCAATACTGGTGGAACCGCCTCCGCCTCAACGGCAGTGGGGCCCCGACAAAAGTTCGCAGATCGGCTCATGGCCTTCCCATAGGCTATCGGTCACCCTCACTCCCGATAAGCCTCGGCGCGTGGAGGTGGGCGCGAGGCTCGAGGCAGCTATTCAGCGACTCGTCGAGTCGGAAGCGACTCCTCCCTGTTTTCAAGCGCCTAGACTTGGAGTCCTCTGGGGGCAGTCGATGGGCGATAGCCCGTCGTCCTTCCTTGGACTACTCAGGCTCATCTCGAATCCACTGGGATGAAGCTCGAACCCGTGTCCAAGCGGGCTAGATATCCCTCACTGAGATTCTGGACCGAGTTCTCCTGGAGGCCTTTCCGGTGGCGAAGCCATTGTTATCCGGCCTGGAATTGTGGCAGCGTCCGGCTTCCTGTCCTGCGCCTTCGGCCAGGATGGCCAGGAAGTATGCGGTCCCTACAGGCTCTCTGTCCGGCTTTTCCGAACACCCTTCGGCTGAGGGGTTGGTCACGGACAGTGTTTTCCGGCGTGCCGGAAATGCCAGGGACGTGGACAAACCGCCCGACAAAGAGTCCAAGAAGTTGGACTATGCGGGGCGGAAAGTGTATGCTGCCTCCTCCCTCGGCCTTCGTCAGGCCAGTTCGGCCATCTTGATGGCACATTTTTCCCATGCCCTGTTGGGCTCCCTGGATGAGGTCGTCCCTCATCTTCCTGCGGACCTGCAGACCACAGTAAAGCAGGTGCGGGACCAGGGCAGGGCAGTAGCTAAGCAGCAGCTCCAGACTGCGCTGGATATTGGGATCCTGTGCCCGGTCAGTGGCGCCGCAGTGGCTATCTTGGCTGAGCGTAGCTGAGGATATCCACTTTCACATCGGATACCCAGCACAAGCTTGCGGATTTCCCTTCCTGGGAACTGACCTCTTGACCCTGGGTGGAAGGCTACCTCCAGAGGATCGAAAAGTCCAATGCCACCTTGGACTGGGTCTCGTCCTCCAGAAGGACAAGGCCGTAAGCCCCAGCCTAAGCCCTTTCGCCTCTGCTCTCGCTCGCCCGGCCCAACAACGTCAGGGCCAGCAGGCTAGACCTTGGTATTCCAAGCCCAAGCCGTCAGCTTCCTCTAATAGGAAGCAAGGAGGAAAAGGCCCTGGTGGTCCCTCGGCGGTCCTTCCTCCAAGCCTGCCAGTGACGGGCTGAGGTGTCGCCCCCATCCCGTCACCTCGCCTAGTTCCCCCATTAGAGGGACGGCTCCGACCTTCCTTTCTCGCACTGGTCGCTGTTACCACGGACAGGTGGGTTCTGGAGGTGGTGGGAAGAGGCCTGCCTCTGGAATTCGAGCAGGCTCACTCTTCAGAGCCGTAGCCCCAAGGAGCGAGTCCCCAGACTCTCTAGGAGGCTTGTCAGGCCGACATCGCCCTCCTCCTCCAGAAGGGGTGATAAAGAGATGAGGACCCTCCATCAGAACCAGGGTTCGTGTCCAGGTACTTCCTGGTCCCGAAGCGGATGGGGGCTGGCGCCCATTCTCGACACGACCTGAACAAGTTCCTAAGGTCTCGAACCTTCAGAATGGTCACTCTGGCTCAGATAATACCATCTCTGGAACACGGCGTGTGGTTCTGTTCTCTGGACTTTCAGGACGCGTTCTTTCACGTCCCTATCCGTCCGTCTCATCAGAGATTCCTCCGCTTAGGCGGAGGGATCCCTAAGTTCAGGCCATGCCCTTCGGCCTCTCTCTCCAGCTCAGGGTCTTCACCAAGTGCATGGCAGGGTGACAGCGTTCCTGCGGCGCCGAGGGTTCCGGGTGTACCCTTACGTGGACGATTGGCTGATAGCAGCCCCCTCCAGGTCGGAGGTGGAGCGGTCCAGGGATCTGGCCCTCCGGGTTTGCTCTCAACTCGGCCTCCTGGTCAACGAGGCCAAGTCGACTCGAGCGAAGCAGGTGATATCTTTCATCGGGGCAGAGCTCGACTCTCTTCAAGCCAAAGCATGGCTCCCGGCGGACAGGGCCGAGGTTCTTACCTCCTTTGCCCAATCATTTCTGGTTGGGCAATCGCTCCCTACCGGGACTTCCTGACTCCTGGGTCTCATGGCGGCCTGTACCAGCGTGAGTCCGTTGGGCACGCTGGCTGTCACGTCCCCTCAGTGAGGACTGGCCAGCCAGTGGTCCTGGCCGTGCGATCCTTTGGACCAGTGTGGTGGTGACCAGGAGATGTGGGCAGCTCTCAGTGGTGGACGTTCCATTCCATCTGCAGGAGGGTATCCGTTTGTCGCCCCGAGCCGGTCTCTCTAACGACCGTGCCTCTCTGATGGGTTGGGGTGCCCATCTGGGGAACACGAGTGCCAGGCCTCTGGTCCCATGAGAGTCGATGCCACATCAACCTGCTGGAGCTCCGTGCGGTCCGCCTAGCTCTCACCGCCTTTGCTCCGTTTCTCCGGGGTCAAGTGGTCCGAGTCAGGCGGACAACACCACGACCATGTACTATCTGAACCGCCAGAGGCGGGCGCGCGCCATGCTCTTATGCAGAGAAGCTCTCACATCTGGTCACTAGTGCGCAGCCTGGAGGCGGATCTCCTGGCCATTCATGTGGCAGGAGCCTCCAACACCCTGGCCGATGCCCTGGCGCGGATAGGGGCTGCATCGCCTGAGTGGTCTCTCCTCCGGAGATAGTACAAGACCTGTTCTCCCGCTGGGGCACACCTCTGGTGGACCTGTTTGCCTCAGGGAGAGCGAAGCTAAACTGTTCATGCCGCCCCCTCAGCAGGGCTCGCTGCAGGGATGCCTTCTCAGGCCGTGGACCCGGGCCTCTTTCGCCTTCCCCCATTCCCCTGATTCACAGGGTCCTGCTAAAGCGAGGAGGGACAAGGCGCAGGTGATTCTGATAGCCCCAGACTGGCCTCGCCAGTTCTGGTACCCAGATCTCCTCAGTCTCAGCTCCAGGACTCCGAGGCAGCTTCCAGCTCGCCCGGACCTGCTCTCAATCAATCAGGGGAAGGTGTTCCATCCGGACCTTCAATCCCTGCACCTGACGGCCTGGTTCCTGAGCGGCTAGAGTTCCAGGCCTTGGGTCTTTCCGACGAGGTCCTCAACGTCGTTGAGGCGTCCCATAAGGTGTCGACCAGAAGATGCTATGCCTTCAAATGGAAGAGGTTTTCCATTTGGTGTCAGGATAAAGGGTTGGACCCTTTCTCGTGTCCTGTGGCAAGCATTTTGGACTATCTATGGTCCCTATCTAGTCAAGGGCTTAGGTCGACGACCCTTAAGGTGCACCTGGCAGCCATTTCTGCTTACCGGGCGCGGGCCGGTCAGCAGTCAGTGGCTCAGGAGAAAGTGGTCGGGCGCTTTAAAGGCCTTGATCACATTTCCCCTCCAGTGCGGGAACCCCCACCTCCGTGGGATTTACTGCTGGTACTGGCAAAGCTCATGGGCAAGCCATTCGAACCAATGCACAGGTGTGGTCTCCCCCACCTGTCGTGGAAGACCGCCTTCTTGGTGGCTATCACGTCAGCCAGAAGGATGGGAGAACTCCAGGCGCTTAGCATCGAGTCTCCTTACCTGGTCTTCCACAGGGACAAGGTTGTCCTACGCCCCAACCCGAAATTCCTTCCGAAGGTGGTGTCGGAGTTTCACCTTAATCAGGTGTTGACTCTGCGGTGTTCTACCCCAATCACACCTCGGAGGCGAACATAGGCTCCATACTTGGACCCTAGAAGGCGCTCGCTTATTATAAGGAGCGACGCTGAAATTCGGGAGAGGTTCGCCAGCTGTTTGTCACCCGCGCTGAAGCCGCGACCTGGCAGACCTGCAGCCAAGCGACGACAGGGCAGAGATGGGTCACCTCCTGCATAAA
Source organism: Neoceratodus forsteri (assembly GCA_016271365.2). Taxonomy (NCBI): domain Eukaryota; kingdom Metazoa; phylum Chordata; order Ceratodontiformes; family Ceratodontidae; genus Neoceratodus; species Neoceratodus forsteri. Next base: position 53,593,638 of record CM028133.1, on the reverse strand, counting down.
TCTCTGCTATGAGTTGGCGGGCATGGAGCCTCCCAGAGGATAAGAGCTCATTCTACCCGCCATACTGCTGCATCGGTGGCTGCTTCCAGGGACGTCCCTATCCAGGAAATCTGCAGGGCTGCTACCTGGAAGTCAGCAAACACCTTCATTACCCATTACCACACCGACCTTGAGTCACGCCGGGATGCTGGTTTTGGGGCCTCGGTTCTCCAGTCCTTATTTCCCAAGTAAGTATTAAGGGGGTGTGCGCCTTGCCTCCCTCCTCCCGGAGAACTGCTAGGAGTCTGCCAGATAGTGTGGATGAACAACATATCCATGTCCCTAGAAATACAGGTTACTCACCTGTAACAGGAGTTCTAGGAATGGTATATGTTGTTCATCCACAGAACCCACCCGACCTCCCCAGCTTCGACGCACAACCTGAGCTTCCAGCGGGCCAGATCTGGCGTCATGGGGCGGAGCCGAGAGTTTTACCACCCGGGTGGGTGGGAGGAGCTAGCTTGAAGACCTTCCGCAAGATTTAAAGCGGCAAGGAACCTGCCAGATATGTGGATGAACAACATATACCATTCCTAGAACTCCTGTTACAGGTGAGTAACCTGTATTTAGGGAGCACTACTTCTAATTTCCTTTTAGGTAAACATTTTAATGGCCCAGGGCACAAAACTCTTCATATAGTGTATAGTGGAACGTTGTATTCAGTCGAAATTCATCATTTACCAGCATTGTTGTACCATCGATGTTACGTCACGATGCTGTTGTACTGTCATGAGTACGTCACATCGATGGTACAGCAGCATAGAACGTCTCTGCACTTGCGCTATTTGCAGTGCTCTGGACCTTGTGAAACAACTATGGCAGTGAGTCAGTGCTACTAACAGCGACTTATGGGCTCAAGGGGCAGGCATATTTCCCTTTTACTGTTGCCCTTACAGCAATTTCTGTTGATTTATGAACAACATCGAAATTTGCCAGCAGATAAAGGCCTAGAGGTCTATCAAGTCTGCTTGAATGTGCAGCTAGCACCCTTATTCTGCAGCTGCCCTCCCTTCCACCCTTTCCCTCCATTGACCCTACCCCGTCCTGTCCCATCCCCTTTTGAAGCAGTCCATTGTTCTACTGGATACCACTTCTGCAGGTAACGCATTCCACCCAGATACCACCCTCTCTGTAAAAAAGTGTCTCCTCATCTCCCTCCTGAACTATCCTCCCTCCAGTCTCCTGTCATGGCCCCGGTTGTCCTTCCCCTCCCTTACTTTGAACAGCCCCTCTGTATCTGTCTTGTTTGTTCTTTTCATGTACTTAAAGGTTTCGTGTCATGTCCCCCCTGTTCCTTCTCACCTCTTCTCTCCTCCAGCGAACATGTTCAGCTCCCTCAGCCTCCTCTCGTATGCTAAGTCCCCCAGCCCTTGATCATCTTTGTGCCCTTTGCTGCACCCTCCAGTAACTTAATGTCCCTCTTCAGATATGGAGCCAGTACTGCATGCAGTACTCCAGGTGCGATCTAACTAATGACCTATACAGTGGCAGAATCACTTCTCCCTCCTCTAGGATATACCCTTGCAATGCAACTCAGCATTTTGTTGGCCTTTGCAGCTGCCTTCCTACATTGTGCCGAGTTGTTCATTGACCCTGTAATGAGCACCCCAGATCCTTCTCCTCCTCTGTCTGGGCTAGCTGCTCTCCGGAGACCAGCTGGTAACTCCTCCTTGGGTTCTTCACCCCAGAATGCAGCACCTTGCACTTTTTGGCATTAAACCCAGGTTGCCAAGTGTCTGACCAGGTTTCAAGTTTTCCTAGATCATCCTGCAACCCCTGCCATCCCCCTAGGTCGTCCACCACCGCTCCTATCTTGGTAACATCAGCAAACAGACTGATCTTGCTCTTGATGTCCAATGATATGTCTGCAATAAATATCAAACAACACTGGTCCCAACATCAAGCTCTGTGGAACACTGCTCGTCACTACACTTGGGTGTGAGAGCTCCCCACCCACCACCACCCTCTGTTGCCTTCCCTGAGCCAGTTCCCTACCCATCAAACAGCTTTGCACCTGCCCTGTGCCTTCTAACTTACTTCCCAGCCTCCCATCTGGCACCAAGTCGAATGCCTTACTGAAGTCCAGATACAGGACATCCACTGCATGGCCCTGTCCAGTTGCCTAGTTACCAGTCATAGAACTCCACTAGGTTGATTTGGCAGGATCTGCCATGTATAAACCATGCTGTCTGCTGTCCTGTAGTCCTTTGGCCTCTGGGAGGGCCACCAGCCTCTCCTTCAGGATAGTCTCCATCAGCTTACCCACGATGGATGTGAGGCTCACCGGTCTGTAGTTCCCCAGTTCATCCTTGGGGCCACTCTTGTGGAGGGGCACCACATGAGCCATCCTCCAGTCCTGAGTTATATACTCTGATTGTAGTGAGGCATTAACTAGGTCTGCCAAAGGTCCAGCAAGGACCTCTGCCAGCTCCTTCAGTACCCTGGGTTGGGTGCCATCTGGGCCTGGCGCCTTGTCCACCCTCAGTGCCTTCATACCCTCCGAACTCTGCCCTCCATGATTTCCCCATCTGTCACCCCCCATTTCTGCCGTTTCTCCCCCTTGGGTATCATCCCTCTCCTCCTTAGTAAATGCCAAGCAGAAGTAATTATTTAGAGCTTCTGCCTTATCGCACCCTGCTTCCACCCAACCCCTCTCCTTCCTAATCCTTACTATGTGGTTTACAGCTCCTTTTCTCCCTGATGTACCTAAAGAAGTCCTTCTCCCCTTTTTTAATGCCTTGTGCCAGCCTGAGCTCCATAGATGCCTTGGCTCCCCTTACTGCCTGTGTTACCTCCTTTGATTCCGTCAGGTACTCCTCCCTATTTTCTTGTACCTCCTAAAGGCAGCTCTTTTCCTCCTTACCTTTTCCACGACCTTCTTGCTCAATCAGCTTGGTTTCATAGCCCTAGCCTTCTTGCTGTGGGCCTTGCAGCAGGTTCTGGTTGCCTCCACTATCCCCAGCTTTATGAGCTCCCACCTCTGGTTTGTGTCCATACTAGGTTGAATTCTGACCGGGTACCCTTTTACCACTTCCCTCATCCTCCCAAAGTCAGCCCTCCTGAAGTCCAGCACTCTTGTGCCAGATTCCCTCCTTATGAAATAACCTGTGCCCTGGTACAGGCAGGTCCCAGTCATTGTATTGGGTGGCCCATGTTTCTGTGATGGCTGCAATGTCCACCTCTCCCTCTGCCATGAGCACCTGTAATTGTGCAGTTTTCCTCCCAAGGCTCCTAGCATTAAGGGTACCCCCCAAATATTCCTGCCCCTTTCCTAGCATCACCAACAGTCCGCTATTTGTCCTTTGTCCCTGTTATGGGGGTAGCTCATATGTTTCCCAACCTGTGGTCTCTGCATATCTCTTCCCCAACTGCCACCCCCACTCCTAGTTTAAATTCCCAACTTCCTCTATGTACTCCTCCATCCTCTGTTTCAACACTTTCTTTCCTCCTCACTCAAGTGTAGTCTGTCCTTGGCATAGAGACTACTGTCCTCCCAGGTCCCCCCACCAGCCCATACCCTTTAGCATAACACCAGGTTCTTAGCCATCTGTTCAGTTCCTCTATTCTCAGCTTTCTTGTTGTGCTTGCCTTGGGCACTGGAAGTATCTCTGAAAATGTTACTGATCTTCCTGCCCTCTCACATAATTGTCCTAGTTCCTCAAACCTCCTCTGGACTGTATCTACTGCCTTGTCAGCCAGGTCATTCGTCCCAAGATGTATAATTAAATGAGGCTTGTCCCTACCCTTCCAGCATATTTCAGAACAGATTGTTCCACCCTTTCCACTGTCATTCCTGGCATGGCCTCCACCTAAATGCGGCTATGCCTCTCCCCCTTGCTACCCCACCTAACTCCTCTTAGTATCGAGTCCCCCAGCACTAAGATTCCACCCCTCTTACTCCCTGCTTGCTTCCATTCATCTCCCTCTCTGATTTCCAGCTCCTCTTCTTCCTCCTGCACATTATTTCCCCCTTTTACCCCTGTCACAGTTCTCCCAGCAGAACTTACCCCCACTCCAGTTTGTTCCAGGCATTTATCAATTACTCCTCCAATTGCATCACCTCCTTCCTCCTCCTTCTTCCCCTCTAGCAGTGCAAAACTATTTTCTGAAGACCCTTCACAAATGCCCACTTCCTCTCTCTTCATGGTAACCTGTTCCCTCCTTTCCACTCCATGACTGTTGCTACTTCTCCTCCCCTCGCAAGTTCCTGTCTCCTCCTTCCATTTGTCTTTTGTCTCCTGACCTGGCATCCCGGCAGTCGTTCTTCCTGGCCTGGGCCCCTTTGTCTCCGCTTCCCTTCTTCTGACCCTCTCCTCACCACTGTTGGCTCAAATTGCCCTCCCTCATCTCCCCTCCTCCCTCCAGTATTGGGATAAACCCGCCTCCAGTCTGCCTGGCCTGTCTTAATTCCTCCTGCAGACCATCAGTTTCCTTTCTAAGTTTCTCTGTGTGGTTGCACGCTAAACATCCCCCCACCCTCCAGGCAATTTAAAAAAAAAAACACACAGATTCTCTAAGAAGAAGGGGAGCCAGGGACGGAGTAGGGCTTGTTCGTGGATTGAGAAGTGGAAGGGGGGGGCGGAGACTAAGTCTGACGTCGCGACTAAGGAAGAAGTGATCACCAGCTGATTTACTGTTGCCCATACACTATACAAGATAATGGATGGGCAACAGTAAACAACAACACTGGTATTCTCTTCTCGAGGTTGTATGACAACCGAAAACCGTTTATGTGGTTGTCATGACAACCTTTCGAAGTGAACAACAGTGTTGTTCACTGTTGCCCATCCATTATCCTCTATATAACTTTTGGTCCTTCCCAAATCCACTCTCGATTTATATCTTCTTCTTGTCATAGAATACTGTCCATCATTTCTTGGTTTTGGTAAAGAAATGCGCATCTTAGAACTGAGAACGTTCAGCAGACCTACAAGGGTTAGATCACACTCGTACTTGTCTAATCATTCATTATGAATGTGTTTGGTTTTTAACTTCTGCAGGATCCGTGGGACAAATTACCAGAGCCCTCATGGAATACCCCTCGATTTACTAGATCGATTACTCATCATCTCCACCACTCCCTACAATGAAAAGGAGACCAAACAGATCCTCAAAATTAGGTGAGACTTGACAGTGATACACACACACTCGTTTAACCAAATCTTTATTTTCTCCTTCTGCTTATTCTACAGGTGTAACTGTGTGAGACTTTCAGTTAACCACCAATTTCCTCTTGAGATTGTGTCTAATTTTGTATAGTGACTTTAGGGTGAACCAGCTGATGTTTGTTGTTGATTGAAAACTGTTTGTCAAAACACTCAAGAAAACCCTTCATGATATGAATTGTACAGTGGACAGTCACACCTAAAACATTTCAGCTGTCCATCAAAATATTTGAAGTGACTGAAAGGTCTGTGGGCTAAAAGCCCATTTTTCTGAATGTCCAGTGATTACAATTACAAAACAAAAGACATAATATACATAATCAATACCACAAGTAACAATACATACAAATTAAAAATCATGTAAAACTCTTGCAAATGGAATTAAGCCATGCTATTTTAAAGGGTTGTCTTAAAGTGGATAGCTTTTGGGCAACCAGCATCTAGTCTGTGAATCTATTCGTGATGGGGAAATACTGTATCTGGTGCTCACTAACAGAGACAGTATTGCAGACGCAAGGTGGGAAGCCATCTGGGTTCCAGTGATCATCATGCAGCGTGGTTCAACATAAGAAGAGCTGCAAAATCCAACCATACAATGGTGTGAGTCTTGAACTTCAGAAGGACTAACTTTATAAAGATGGATGAATGCCTTAGGAATGACCTGGCAAGGGAGGATTTTTTTTGGGGAGGGAAGTGGACCAAACTAAGAGGGCATAGTGAAGGAACAAACCTCTATGCCAAAGCGAAGCAAAAAGTAAAGAAAGAGAAGACTGCTATGTCTCAAAAGAGGTAGCAGAAAGATAAAGGCTAAAAAGTGGCAGTCACAAGATACAAGGAGAGGAGGATAGAGACGTGTATCTGGGAAAACAGGGAGGCAGGCAAAGCAGTAAGCACAAAGGTGCAAACTGAGGAAAGATTAGCTTAGGGAGTATCAAAAGGGATAAGACATTTTATAAGGAGGGGTGACTGTCAGGAAGGAGATCAAGAAAAGACAAACGCCTTGAACAAATACTTACGCTTAGTATTCACAGCAAAGGGAAGGGAGGGACCACAAAAATGTGCCAAGAGGAAATGGACAATAGTCTTTTTCAGAGGAGAAAAATCTGAAAGCACTCGCTAACCTGAAGGTGGACACAGCTGTGGGACCAGATGGGCTACATCCAAGGGTGCTGAGGGAGCTCAGGGAGGTGCTGGCTGCACCTCTGATGGACCTATTTAACAGATCACTGGAGATCGGCATGGTCCTGAGGGACTGGAGAAGGCAGAGGTAGTCCCACTTCACAAAAGTGGTAGCAAGGAAGATGTGGGCAATTATGGGCCTGACATCTGTTGCGTACTTTTTCTGTTATGGAAAAGTGGGCAAAGTAGCCCTGCCAGCGGCGCACAAGCACATTCCACAAGGGGAACTTCTGCCTTTGGCAGTTCAAGGGCATCCTCCTTCAACAAATCTAAAATGCAGCTACCTGAAAGACAGTTCAACACCTTCACAAAGCACTGCTGTTTGGACATACGGTCCAAAGGGCATGCCAGTTTGGGAACTGTTGTCTTGCAGAACCTTTTTCCTAATTATGTTCTAGACCCATCCTCCCAAGGTACTGCTGCTGAGTCTTCAATTTGTAAGGCATCTCATTGACGGATTCCTGATTGAAGAAAAAAATTACTGTAGTAATGTTTCTTCTAAGGGATGTTCCATTGTCTTCCAATCATGGGCTCCCTGATGGAACCACCAATTCAAAACCTTCTGCTTGTTAGGAGTTGGTTTGAGAGACATTACCCGCCCCTCCCCTAGGACAGGGAGGCTGCCAAGAGTCTTCAGGTCAATTCCAAGAAAATACTGGCATCTTAAACAGGCACTTCTGCTTAGTCTTCTCAGTGTGGGGTGGAGGGATGGACCCTCAGGGGGAAGCAGGAATGAGGTGGGGTAGTGGGTGGACACATGCATTCTCAGAGCAAAGAGTGCTGAAAGGACTTGCAATCCTGAAGGTGGGCAAGGCTATGGGGCCAGATAAGATTCACACCAGAGTACTAAAAGAACTAGGGGAGGTTTTGGCTGCCCCACTGACGACCTTGTTCAACAACTAAGGTTGCTAGTTAAGGTTAAGGTGTACAAGGCAATGGGGCCAGACTGGATACGTCCAAGATTTTTTGTGGAACTCGGAGAGGTGCTGGCTGCACCTCTGACAGTCCTATTCAACCAATCACTGGAAACGGGAGTGGTCCCAGAGGACTGTAGGAGGGCAGATGTGCCACTTCACCAAAGTGGGAGCAAGGAGGAGGCTTTCAGTTACAGGCCAATCAGCCTAACTTCAGTGGTAGGGAAATTAATGGAATCGTTACTGAAAAAAAGGATTGTGGAATATTTTAAATCCAGTGGCTTATAAGATCCGAGGCAGCATGGATTCATTAGGGGAGGTCATGTCAAGCTAATCTTATAGAGTTCGACTGGGTAACCAGGAAGTAGATCATGGTAGAGCAGTAGATGTGGTCTGCCTCGATTCGTAAGGCCTTTGACACTGTTCAACATAAGAGAGTCATAAACAAGCTGGGGAGCCTGTGAGTGGGACTAAAAGGGGTAAGCTGGGTAAGAAATTGGTTGTAGGCTAGGTAACAGAGAGTACTGGTAAACAGAGCTCACTCCGAGGAAGGGAGGGTGAATAGTGGGGGTGCAGCAAGGATCAGTACTGGGACCAGTACTCTTTAATATTTTTATAAGCGACATTGCAGAAGGACTAGAATGAAGGTATGACTTTTTGCAGATGACACAACAGTCTGCAGTAGAGTGGACAATCTGGGGGTGGTGGAAAAAATGGATAGAGATCTAGGTAAGCTTGAGGAGTGGTCTAGAAAGTGGTCTCACTTCAGCTCCAAGGGTGTTAACATAGTGCTTGGCAATGGTTGTGGCACCTTTGAAGACAAGGTGTCAAGTTTTCATTTACCTAGATGATGGCTGGTGGTTGGAAAATCACCCCAGAAAGTAATGGAGTATCTGCAACTCATCCAGGGTCTCGTGGAGTCTCTAGGGTTCCTGATAAATGTAAAAAAGTCTGTCTTTCAGCCTGCTCAGGCACTGCAGTTCAAAGGAGCAATGCTAAATACCCTGCAAGGCAGGGCCTACCTGCCTCTGTACATGGCAAGAAGTATTCCACTGATAGCAGGCTCATTAAGCCTGAACAAACCAAAAACTGCAAGACAGTTTATTCAGCTACTGGGCCACATGGCAGCTGCACTGCACAGTCCTGGAATCCAGGTTCCAGATGAGGACATTCAATTTAATCTCGAGGCACACTGGTGTTGGAGAAAGGATCCTCTCTCAAACGAATTCCAGTAACAAAAACATTATTCTGGGCCCTCAATGGTGGAAAGAGAAACCAACCTAAGGGAAGGGTTCATTTTCAACAGGAGTCCCCATCAGTTGTTCTGACAACAGATCGTCTCTGCTAAGGTGAGTGTTCATCTGGGGGTTCATACCACCCGATACATAGGTTAAGTGCAGAGTCAGTCCTGCACATAAACCTGCTGGAGCTAAGAGCTTTGTTACTGGCTCTAAAGACTTTCACACAACTAGTACAGGGAAAGGTGGTACAGGTTAGAACAGACAATAACACCACAGTGTTCTACATAAACAAGCAGGGAGGGAAAAGGTCAAGCCTTCCCTGCACAAAAATCATGAAAGTATGGAGTCTAGCATACTCCATGGGGGTTTCCCTGCAGGCTATCCATCTGCTAGGCAAGGACAATACCTTGGCAGATAACCCTGAGTCAAATCAACCAGGCCTATCACGAATGGGTCTTGAACAGTCAGGTGGTGCAAGTGATCTTCAAGAGGTAGGGCACCTCAGAGGTACACTTGTTTGCATCCCGCCAGGACCACCACCTGCCACAGTACTATTGCAGACCACCAGATCGAGGAACAATCCTCCTGGATACTGTGGCTCTGAATTGGTCAGGGAAGCATCTGTATGCTTTTCCTTCCCTCTAGTGTACAGAGCATTGCTCAAGCTCAGGTCTCAGTCAGCATCAATGATCTTGATAGCACCAGACTGGGCCAGGCATCCATGGTACTCTCTGCTACTCTCAGATGTCTGTGGCTGAACCAATACACCTTCCTCGGAGGCACAATCTACTAACCTCCAACCGAGGGAGGCTCCTGTACCGAACCTCAGGTCACTCAGGCTCAAAACATGGCTCTTGAGATCCTAGAATATGCAGGCTTGCATCTTTTTGAAAGTGTACTGAATATTTTAAGGGGTTACAGTCCTCCTAAGAAAACCTATGCTGCAAAATGGAAAAGGTTTTCTTTTGGTGTTCAGTCAGAGGTGATACCAGCAGAGCTGGTGTCCCAGCTGTGCTGAACTATCTTACCTATTAGCATTCACTGAGTTTGCACTCCAGTACCTTAAAGGTCTACCTGGCATGAGCATCTGCTTACATTTCAGTTGGACAGAATGTTTCTCTGTCCTCGGACACTATCTTTAAATGTTCTTTAAAGGCCTGGCCCATCTGCACCCCCTCACAGTGAGCGGTGCAAGCATGGGACCTAAGCGTGTGTATAGCTAGGCTCATGGGTCCCCCTTGCCCGAGCCTATGTCTTCAACTCATTTAAAATCACATGAAAAACTACTTTTCCTTATGGTAATGACTTCTACCAGAATAATTGGTGAGCTCCAGTCTCTCTGCATTGAACAGGACTGCATTTATTCCATTCCACAGAACAAAGTTTTAGAAGAAACAGGAAGATCTTACTTGAGAGGGCTCTTGCAGTAGGTAATTACATATAGGACTGGCGCTTGACGTGGCAGGACCCCAGGAAAAACTTCTGGCTAGCAGTCCCTGGAAACGAGCCGCCCACGTCAGGTGACCGGCATCATACGATGTCGGTATAAAGGGGCGGTCCCGGACGCCCACCTTCCAGTTCTTTCCCCGTCAGCTTGTGCAGCGCCTCGCAGTTAAGTTCTTATCGCTCAGTCCTGTTACTTCGTCGGTTTTCCGAGAAAGTTTTCAGTATTGTATTTTATATTTCCATCGTCAGGTGAACGTCAGTATATGTCGTCCCCTTCAAAGAATAAGTGCGACTCGTGCGGCGTCCAGCTGCCTCACAAAGATGGTCACTCCCTCTGCCTTTTCTCCTTAGGCCCCGACCACGCGGTTGACAAGTGTCCGCACTGCCTTCGTTTAACGCGGCCACCTGCAGATGGCGCCAGCAGTCCTCGGCCCATCTCCTCAAAAGATGATGTCCACGATGGAAGAGTTGAAGAAGCTTGACGCGATGAACCTCCCCTGAAGGGCATAGGAAGCGGGACAAGGAAGGCACCCGGGAGAAAGGCCTCCTCTTCGCGACTCCGGCGGGTGCGGCTAAAATCATCATCCCCTCGAGGATAAGCCCGATGGCAGCCTCCAAGGCTTTGGAGGAAGCGATAGTCGCCTGTCGAGGTTGATATTCGAGCCGCCGGGTGCCTCGACAAGAGGCCCAGCCCCCAGTACAGCCGCAGAGTCTGCGGCCTACTGGTGGGCACCTCCCTTAAGCCGGACGTCGCTCTCGCCCGACATCTCGCCGGGAGAAGGCGCTAAAGCGCTCAACCCTTGAGGCGGCGCCACGGCAGTGTCCCCGCCGGGCGGTCCCCTCTCTTCTTGAGCCCGTCTCCGGCGAGGACCCCAGTCGGACGTCGGCTCCTCTGGCGTCCACGGGACTTGGCCCCTAAGCCACATGTCGGCTCTGGCGTCGCTGGGCCCCCGGGCCTCTGGCAGACCCTGCCTCGTCTGTCGTACCAGGCTCCCCGCAGCCTTCACTGCCGTCAGTGGAGCCCCAGTCCCCCCTGCCCGACCCTGGGGACTTTTCCCCTCCGTCCCCGGACGAGACTTGGGATACTGGGCTACCGTCCGATCTTCTTCCTGAAGAGCCGGATCTGACGTCAACCCCTGGCGTCGGCTCCAACGCCCGCCCTGGCGCTACTCCACCAGCGCTGGCCCGACACCGGCCCCACCGACGCCGGTTCCAACACCGGCCCCTCCGACACCGGCGGGGGATATTCCTCTTCCATCGGGCCCTCCACCCCACGGGCCTATCCCGGCTGATCCGCCCGTGGAGTACCCGGCTGGGCCGTCTGCTCCGGCAGCTCCTCCAGTGCCTGGGTATCCGCCGTCCTATCTGACGCCGATTTTCCTAGGTCCGCAGTATCCCGCGCCGCAGTACCTGGCGCCGACTCCTCCGGCGCCGCTGTACCCGGCGCCGCAATACCTGGCTCCGGTATATCGCGCCAGACTACGGATACTGTCCCTGCTTTCCTCGTTCAACTATCCCCTCCTCCTCCACGCCCCTAGGCGCGGTGGATCTTCAGAAACTCTTGCCTCCTGGTGGGCTGAGGCCAGGCTCAGCTCACCAAGGAAATCGAGCAGCCGTCTTCTGGACGTGGTGCCACCCTGGCTCCCGTCGCCCAGGCGGCACACTCCCTCTCCACCTCCCGGATTCCCAGGCTTGCCCTCGGGATCCAGAGAGGAGCAGGACACATGTTCTGGGATCCCTCCCAGGGAACCCGTTCCTCCCCTAGGCGGGTTAGGGAGTCTTACTCTGCTTCAGACTCTTCCTCCCCTTCTCCCTCGGACTCCTCGGAGGCTTCCGATGGAGGTTCCGAGAAAGACGACGAGCCACGCTCTCCTTCCAAGCCCCGGCCAAGGACTCCTCCAAAGTCTCCTCCGGAGGATCCTTCCTTCACGGAGTTGCTCAGAAAGATCCAGGAAGTCCATCAGTGGCATTCCTTAGAACCAGATCCCATCGGGTAAAACTTCTCGAACATCTGGACTTGCCTCTGGCTCCTACCTTAGTGCCACCCTGGATCGAACCTCACGCCCACCTTGTTTCCACTATTTGGAAGCAACCGTCAGCTAGCCCCACTTCCCAGGAGCTCAGACAGGCTATACCAGCCTCCGGTGTAGACTTTTCAGACTCTCACCCCTGTGCCGACTCTGCTGTGATTAGTGCGCTCGGCGGTCAGCACATCCGAAACACTTGAGCTTGTCTCCCCCGGATAAGGAATCTAGCCTTCTGGATCAGTATGGAAGGAAGATCTACGCTTCTTCCACACTGGGGATTAGGGCCCTGAACTATGTTGCACATATGGGGGATTACCAGAAGGCCGTCCTTACCCAGACGAAATCCAAGTTTGACTCTTTGCCTGACTCCCACGTCAAGCAGGAGTTGGGCGACCTGGTCCGTTCTGCTCGTTCGGTCAGTCGTCACATTCTGAGGACGACCTACGACACAGTGGACACTGCAGGACGGAGCTCTGCGTTCGCCGTAAGTGTTCGGCATCACGCATGGCTCCGTGTGTCAGGTCTGGTCCCGGAGATGCAGTCAGCGATCCAAGAAGGAAAAGGGAGGTCATAATTCCGCTATACAAGACACTAGTGAAGCCCCACCTGGAGTACAGTGTACAATTCTGGAGACCATACCTACGTAAGGACATAGACAGGGTAGAGAAGGTTCAGAGGAGGGCAACAAAGATGGTGCATGGATTGCATCACAAGTCCTATGAAGACAGGTTGAAGGAACTGAACGTTCCTAGACTTCTAGGAAAACAAACTGAACTTACAAGCTCAAATGGGCAGACTAGGTGGGCCATAGGCCCTTATCTGCCGACACTGTCTATGTATCTATGTATCTATGTGTACTCCCTGGAGGAGAGGAGGGAGAGAGGGGATATGATAGAGACATACAAGTATCTTACAGGGAGGAACAGGGTGCAGGAAAACACTATTTTTAAGCGAAAAAGATGTTCCAGGACTAGAGGGCATGGGATGAAGTTGGAGGGAGGATGATTCAGAGGAAACATGAGAAAGAATTTCTTCACAGAACGGGTGGTGGACAAGTGGATCACCCTGCCAGAGGAAGTGGTGGGGGCAGAAACAATCACGGGATTTAAGAATGCATGGGATAGACATAAAGGAATTCTAGAGGTCAGGGGTAAGGGGCAACAGACTTCTAGGAAAACGAACTGAACTTACAAGCTCAAATGGGCAGACTGGGTGGGCCATAGGCCCTTATCTGCCGACACTGTCTATGTATCTATGTATAAGAAGCACCTTTCAGGGGTTCTGTGCTTTTTGTTGGTGATGTCGAGGACATCATCACTGACTAGCAGGAGAAGGGGACGGCCCTTAAATCCGTTGATTCAATGTACCGTCCCCATCCCCCACAGCACCATCCCTTTCACAGGACCGGCCGGCCTCAAGCTGAAACCTCAGGGAAGGCGGGCCACTAAATGTCGGGCCCCCACAGCTGCCAGGCCCCTGCTGCCCAAAAAAGCAACGGGTGCCCCAGCTGCGGCGCTGCCTCACTCCACCTGACTCCTTCCCTCTCCCACCACCTCCGGACGCCCCGGAGGAACCGGTAAGAAGGAGGTTCTCCCTCCACCTTCCTGGTTGGGAGAGGATAACATCGGATTCATGGGTGCTTCAGATCATAGCAGAGGGGCACTCCATAGAGTTTCTTCAGAAACCTCCATGTCACCCTCCTCTGAACTTCTCTTACTCAAGGGACCATCTTTCTTTGGTCAGGGAAGAAATTTCGGTGCTCCTTGCGAAACAGGCTATAGAGCCCGTCCCCCCTCACCTCTGTGGGTCAGGTTACTATTCCCACTTCTTCTTTGTACCAAAGAAGACGGGAGATTTCAGACCTATTCTCTACCTCAGCTCTCTGAATCTGTATGTGGAATACAAGAGGTTCAGGATGCTCTCCCTTCAATCCCTTTTGCCCCTGCTCCGGCCGGGCCAATGGCTTTGTGCACTAGATATGCAGGATGCATACCTGCACATCCCCCTTCGCACCGAAAGTACCTCAGGTTTGCGTTCCAGGGGGTCCACTACCAATTCCGGGCGCTCCCATTTGGTCTTTCCTCGGCCCCCCGAGTCTTTACCAAATGCCTGGCGGTGGTAGCGTCCCACCTGCGTTCTTTGAGAGCTCAGGTTTTTCCCTACCTGGATGACTGGCTCCTGGCGGCCCCGTCCAGGGAGGAACTCCTGCATTTTCTCTCCCTCACCCAGCAGGTTTTCACTAGCCTGGGTATTACCATCAATCATTCCAGGTTTCACCTGGATCCTTCACAGAGGCTTCAGTTCATCGGGGCAATTCTCGACACAACATTGTGCAAGGCCTTTCTGCCTCCGGTCAGGGGGGGCCTCCCTCCAGTCACAGATTTCCCTCCTATCGGAGCACAGGAGGGTCACGGCGAGGTCTGTGCTTCGTCTACTGGGGCTTATGGCAGCGGCCATCCCGACGGTTCCACGCGCACACCTCCACATGAGGATCTCTCAGTGGACTCTTCGATCTCAGTGGGATCAACGAGTAGATGACCTAGATCATCTGGTTCTGATCTCCTCGCCAATGGTAAGAGACTTGCAATGGTGGGTGGTTCGAAAGAACCTTTTCCGGGGGGCCCCCTTTTTCATCCTCCCCGATCAGACTCTGACCACGGATGCTTCAGGCGAAGGTTGGGGAGCCCATCTGGGTCCTCACCGAACCCAGGGCCTTTGGTCAAAGTTGGAGATAGTTCTCCACATCAGCGTGCTCGAGCTTCGAGCAGTGCTGTATGCTGTCCAGGCCCTTCCCCAATACATCCTTCCCGGTCACCTAGCTGTCCAAATGGACATGTGCGTGGTGTGGTACATCAGCAAACAGGGTGGGACTCTGTCCTACCCACTGTGCAGGGAAGCGATGAGGATTTGGGATTGGGCAACGCTTCACAACCTTCACCTCACGGCGATCCATGTTCCGGGAGTCGACAGTGTCCTGGCAGACAGACTAAGTCACTTGTCGGCTCTTCCACACGAGTGGGAATTGGACGAAAAGTTCTAAAAAGCATCTTCCAGATTTGGGGATTCCTCAGATGGACCTGTTCGCTTCCTCCCAAAGCGCCAAAGCTTCCAATCTTTTGCTTTCGCTTCGGCTCCAGAGGCAGCTCTGGAGCGGCAGCTCTATCTCTAAGCTGGAAGGACAGATTCATGTATGCTTTTCCCTCAATTCCTCTGGTCCCTCGTGTGCTACAGAAGCTTCCTTTAGAAGGAGCGAGAATGATTCTGATCGCTCCTTTCTGGCCCAGGCAAATCTGGTTCTCTCTTCTACAACAATACTCAGAGGTTCTTCCTCTTCCTCCTCCTCCATCTCCAGGATTGCTGACCCAGGATCAGGGGACCCTGGTCCATCCGGGACTCAAGTCCCTTCAACTTCATGCATGGCTTCTGCAGACCTAGCTCAGTCTCATTTTGGTGTTTCTCCTAAGGTGGCCGAGATTCTGGTGGAGGCTAGAAAACCCTCCACTAGATCCACCTCATGCCAGAAATGGAAAGATTTTCCATCTGGGCTGTGTCCAGGAGCGTGGGCAGCTTTCCTGTCCTGTGACCATTCTTCTCAGTACATGCGTCATCTTTTCAGACCTGGGTCTCAGTCCTCCTCTTTGAAAGTCCATATGGCGGCTATTTCAGCCTACCATGTCCCTTTCACTGATAAGGCATTTGCCCAGCTGGAGGTATCCAAAACTTTCCTCAGAGGGGTCCTTCATCTCAGACCCCCTGTCCGGACTCCAGCTCCCCCTTGGGACTTAAACTTTGTCCTCCAGAAACTTACCCTTCCTCCCTTTGAGCCTGCGGCTTCCGCAGACTTGAAGTTTTTATCGTGGAAGATGCTCTTCTTGGTGGCCATTACTTCTGCTCGCAGAATTTCCGAGCTCCAGGCCCTGATGTGAAAAATCCCTTATCTGATTTTTCACGAAGAACGAGTAGCTCTTCGCACGAATCCTAAGTTTCTCCCGAAATGGGCAGACTGGGTGGGCCAAGCGGTCCTTATCTGCCGTCAAATTCTATGTTTCTATGTTTCTATGAAGCGGAATCTACCTTAAATCAGTCTATTGAATTACCCGCTTTCTTCACGCAGTACTCCAATCAAGGGGAATACCTGCTCCATACCATGGATGTTCACAGGATTCTGAGATACTACACCGATAGGACGAAGGATCTCAGAAAGACCGATCAGTTGTTCTGCCCTTTGCTCACAAAAGAAGGCAATGCTGTCTCTAAGCAATGCCTATCAAAATGGTTGGCCCATTGCATCACTTTCTGTTATGACAAGTACAACAAAACCCTCCCGGGTCAAGTCAGAGGTTACTCCGCTCGTGGGGTTGCAGCCTCTGCGGCTTGTTTTAAGAACGTGTCTGCAGCAGACATCTGTGCTGCCGCCACTTGGACTTCAGTCCATACCTTTACTAAACATTACAGTTTGGACATTGCCTCTCGCCGTGGAGCAGGCTTCGGGTTAGCTGTCTTGCAAGGCCTCCTTTCTTAAGACCTGCTAGATTATTTGCGACTTTTTGGAGTAGTTCCTCCTCCCGGTGCCTTTCATTTGTTCCAGACTGCTTGGGATTCTGTCCTATATGTAATTACCTACTGCAAGAGCCCTCTTGAAGTAAGATAGTACAGTTACATAAGAACTTACCATAGCAGTAGATCTTGAGAGGCTCTTGCAGTAGGTAATACCTTCACGCCTCCATCCCCTAGGCTTTCAGCTCCTTTTCCATTGAGGAAATATCTGCTTCTCTCTCGTCGGGCCTGTGGCAGGAAAAGAACTGGAAGAAGCGACGGGGCCGCCCCTTTATACCGGCATCGTCTGCGCTTGGTCACCTGATGTAGAGGCGGTCCCTGCGCAGGGACTGCTAGCTAGAAATTTTTCCGTGGGGTCCTGCCGCCGGCGTCAGTCCTATATGTAATTACCTACTGCAAGAGCCTCTCTCGAAGATCTACTGTTATGGTAAGTTCTTACGTAACTGTACTTTTCTTACTAAAGTGGTTTCTGATTTCCATTTGAACCAAACCATTACCCTACCTTTTTCACTGAACACTCTAGTTCTGGTGAAAAGAGACTCCAGACTGGACGTCAAAAGAGCTCTTAGCTACTATCTGACAGCCACTAAAGTCCATAGGACAGAAAACAGCTGATCTTACTTCGAGAGGGCTCTTGCAGTAGGTAATTACATATAGGACTGATGCCGGCCGGTGTCAGGACCCAGCAGAAACATTTCTAGCTAGCAGTCTCTGGCGGAGGACAGCCCCCACGTCAGGTGACAGACATCATGCGGCATCAGTATAAAGGGGCGGTCCCCCATGCCCGCCTTCCAGTTCTTTCCCGCTGTTAGCTCGTGTCAGCGCCTTGCGGTAAAGTTCAGTGCTTGTCCGCTCTGTTGTCAGTAGTTTTTAGTGTCTTTTTTTTTTCGATTCTTTGACTAAATCGTCAGGCATTTATCTGTGTATGTCGTCCCCTACACCTTCCGAGCACAAAAATAAGTGCGACTCGTGCGGCACCCAACTCCCGCACAAGGACGGACATTCCCAGTGCCTCTTCTGTCTAGGCCTGGATCATCAGGTGGAGAAGTGCCAGCACTGCCTTAAATTCAAAGCCGCCACCTGCAAACGGAGGCAGCAGTCCCTGGAGGCCCACATACTAAAGAAGAAAATGCCCTCCATCGAGAAGGAGTTGAAAAAGCGTCCACTTCCCCCGAAGGCCATCGTAAGAAGAAAGACAAGGAGAAGCACAAGGATAAGGGCTCCTCATCCACCGCGTCTTCTTCGGGAGTCGCCATGCTACAGGTAACATCCCCTCAGGGAACCGCTCCGCGGACGGCCGCCTTGGAAGCTTCCAATCGCGGCATCGGCCCCCTGTCTGGCTTGCACTCTGGCCCTTCGGGCGCCTCCGGGCTATTGGAGGCCTCCGCTCCCAGTAAAGTCGCCACAGTGCGGCCTACTGGTTCGAGTGGCTCTGGTAAGCCGGACGTCAGCTCTTCTGATGCCAGCACGGAGACGGTTGATAAGTCACCTGACCCTTCGGCGTGGCGCACGGCCCCTCTTCCGCCCGACCAGGCTGCTCCTCCTTCATGACCTGCCTCGGGCAATGGGTCCGATAAGTCGGACGTCGGCTCCTCCAGTGTCCGCCGGACTCCGCTGATAGTCGGACGTCGGCCTGCCCGACACCTGCATGGTGGCTGAGCTGACACGGACCTGCTCACGCGTCCGCGTTCGGCTCCCCACAGCCTTCACTGCCCTCGGGACCCTTGGTCTCCTCAGCCTGACACGGATTTTTCCCTCCATCCCTGGGCAATGCCGAGGTTCTGCTGCACCCTGTCAGGCCGTCTGCCCGCTGGGCCGACTGACCAGACGCCAGTTCCTCGGACGCCAGCTCAGACACGGTCTTGCCAGCGCTGGAGCGACATCCCGCTCCCGGATGCCGCCAACACGGGCCTTCCGCACACTGGGCCTTCTGCTCCAGAGCCACCCGCGGGCCCCCGGCGAGGCCATCTCCAGCAGACCCCCGGTTCCTGAGGTATCTGGCGCCATCTATCCGATGCCGTCTTACCCGGCTCCGCGGTATCCGACGCCCCAGTAGCGACACTGGCCTATCCGACTCCAGTACCCGGTACCTCAACACCCGACGCTGGCTCTTCGGCCGGGTTAGTGATATGCACCTTAGTACTATCAATACCCATATCCCCCCCTCCTCCTCCTCCTCCACCGCCCCTCAGCCGCCAGTGGACTTGAAGGACTTCTGCCTCCTGGTGGGCTGAGGGCCAGGCTCAGCTCACCAGAGAGCGGAGAGTCGTCTCACGACGATGGTGCCGATTCTGGCTCCCGACGTCCGCGGCGACAAGACTCCTCCCACCTCCGGACATCAGGGCGAGCCCTCTGGTTCCAGGGTGGGGCGGGATATGCTAACCCAAGGACCTTCTGAGGGGTCCGTTCCTCCCCCACATCGGGAGAGGGAGTCTTCCTCTTCATCTTCTTCCTCCTCGGACGACTCCAATGGTTGCTCCGAGCCGGACGATGAGCCACGCTCTCCATCTAAGCCCAGGCCTAAGACTCCTCCGAAGTCTCCTCCCGAGGATCCTTCCTTACGGAGTTGCTGCAAAATCCAGGAGGTTCAAAGTGGCATTCCTTGGAGCCGTATCCACAGCGTAAGAAACTTGCTGAGCATCTGGACCTGCCCGAGACGGTTCCTACCTTGGTGCCAGCCTGGATTGAGCCTCATGCCGATCTTGTTTCCACTATTTGGAAGCAACCGTCGGCTTTAGCCCCGCTTCATCAGAAGTCGAACAGGCTATATCAGGCTCCCGAGGCTGTTGACTTTCTAGATTCTCACCCTCCAGCTGATTCGGTCGTGATTAGCGCCGCTCATGGCCGGACAGCTAACCTGAAGCATCTGAGCTCGTCTCCACCTGACAAAGAATCCCGTCTTCTGGACCAGTATGGGAAGAAGATCTTTGCTTCTTCCACTCTGGGAATTAGGGCCCTAAATTATGTCGGTCACATGAGGGATTACTAGAAGGCGAGTCTTAGTGAGGTGGAATCCAAATTGGACTCCCTTCCGGACTCTCAAGTCAAACAGGAAGTTGCTGACCTTGTCCGCTCTGCGCGTTCGGCCAGTTGGCACATGCTTCATGCCACATATGATGCAGTGGACACTGCTGGCAGGAGCTCCGCTTTTGCCATAGGCTTACGGCGTCATGCCTGGCTCTGGGTGTCAGGATTGGTCCCGGAAGTGCAGTCCAGTATCCAGGACGCGCCCTTCCGGGGTTTGGTGATGTCAAGGACATCATCACTGCACTGCAGGAAAGGGCTACATTAAGTCTGTGGATTCCATGTACCACCCCATCAAGCATAGCGCCATCCCTTTTGCGGCGGAATCGGCAAAGGTGAAACCCCAGGGATACGGGCCAATAAACGCCGGGCCCTCCGGCTGCCCAGCCCCTCCGCCCAGAAAAGCAGCAGGTGCTTCAGCCGTGACACTGCCCACACCACCTGACTCCTTTCCTCTCCCACAGCCTCTGGGCCTTCCAGAGGAACCGGTATGAGGGAGTTTTCCCTCCACCTCCGGGTTGGGAGAGGATAACTTCAGATTCCTGGGTGCTCCAGCTGATCACAGGACACTCAATAGAGTTTCTTCAGAAACCCCTCGACACCCTCCCAAAGGTCGTCGTACTCTGGAACATCATCTTCTGGTCCAGGAAGAGATTTCAGCACTTTGCTGAAGAGGCCTAAAACCTAAAACTCCATGGATGAGCAGAACAGTTAGGAAACATATTAAAAATAAAAATAGAGCATTTATAAAAGCTAAAACAAGTAATTCTCAAAAAAACTGGCTTGACTATAAGCAGTACTTAAAAATATCTAAAAAAAAAAAAAAAAAAGCATTAGAAAAACAAAGTGATTATGAGTATAGGTTAGCGGCGAAAGTAAATGACTATAAAGCCTTTTATATCTATATAAACAGCAAAAGGGGTGGCGCACCTGTTATAGGCCCATTAGAAAACCAAAATGGAGATCTTGAAACTGATAAAACAAATATGGCTGCTGTTTGTAATAACTATTTTACGTCAGTCTTCAATAGTAAAACCTCCCTACTATGAATCACAATTTTTATCCTATAAATACTCAATTTAAGATTGAGGGTGAGGACATAGAGAAGTTACTTATGGGACTTGACCCTAATAAATCGGCTGGACCTGATGGTGTACACCCCTGTATCTTGAAAGAACTGGCACTCCCCCTATCTGGTCCATTGGCTGCCCTTTTTACTAAATCTCTCGTAGAGAGAGTGGTTTTGGATGAATGGAGACAGGCTACAGTCATTCCCATGTGTAAAAATAAAGGATCAAAACAAAATGTTGAAAATTATAGACCTATTAGTCTAACATCTGTCCTGAGTAAAATCATGGAGGGTACAATAAAAAACTTTATAGAGACCACTTTACAACCAGACCCTTCACAGCATGGATGTGTAAAATCCCGCTCCTGTATGACCAACCTGCTTGACTTTTATGGTGGAGTAAGTTTGGCCTTGGATGGGGGTGTAGCCGTGGATGTAGTCTTGCTGGACTTTTCAAAGGCTTTTGATAAGGTCCACATGGAGAACTTATTGACACTATGATAAATATGGGACTTGATCGGAACATTACCAGATGGATTGAGTCCTGGCTGTTTGAAAGGACACAACGTGTTTGTATAAAGGGTTACTATTCAGAACATAAACCTGTGACTAGCGGGGTTCCACAGGGTTCTGTATTAGGACCCTGTTTATTTAATATCTATATCTCCTCCCTGACATCCCCCTCTAACATCTGGTTGACTAAGTTTGCTGATGATACTCGCATAGGCTATACAATTAATAAACCCGAGGATGTAATTACTTTACAATCCGTACTAAGTGAATTTGAAAATTGGGCATTAACAAAAAAACTCAAGTTCAATATTGAGAAATCGTTGTAATGCATTTTGGAAAAATAACCCTTTAGCTGATTATCATATGGGCAACAAATGTCTTAAGGTCGTTGAGAATGAGCATGACCTGGGAATCAGGGTTAAAAATGATTTAAAATTTGGCTTACATTGCCAACATGTAATTAACAAAGCTGGGGGTATTCTCCATTGTATTAATAAACATATTAAAAGTACTAATAAGTAAGGTCCTATTGCCACTGTATACCTCATTGGTTAGACCTCACTTGTTGAGTACTGTGCCCAGTTTTGGTCCCTGGCGACAGGGATCCATAAATGCCCTTGAGCATACAGAAAAGGGCAACCAAAAGAATCAACGAAGTTCAGGGTTTGGACTATGAAAATAGACTAGTAAAACTTAGATTATATAGTCTTGAGTATCTAAGACTGAAGGCGATATGTGTCTAGTGTTTAGAGCATTACATGCTGATACCTTATAGGGAGTCTTTAGGACTGGTTTTAGAGAAGTTGTTTATGATACTAGGGCCCACCACTGCAATTATTGGTAGAACGATGCCGAACAAATCAGAGAAGTACCTGGTTCTCCGTCAGAGTATCCAAAATTTGGAATGGGTTACCACTTTCTGTGGTGACTAGTGATAATATGAATATATTTAGAACTCGTTTGGATACATTTCCAAGACAGAAGTCAATAAAGGGTTATTACTAAATTATCAGCGAGCAAAATGGACTACGGTCTTCTCAGCTCTGACCAACCTATGAAACCTATGAGGCGATAGAACCCATTCGATTCCTCTTCAGGGAATGGGTACTATTCACATTTCTTCCTGGTCCCGAAGAAAACAGGGATGTGAGGCCAATTTTAAGCCTCAGCTCCTGAACTTGCTAAGTGGTACAGAGGTTCAGGATGCTCTAGCTGCAAACCTCCTGACCCTTCTCCGGCGGGACAGTGGCTGTGCACTTTGGATATGCAGGATGCTACCTGCATATCCCTATCCATCCTTCCACACAAATACCTGCATTTGCGTTCCAGGGGACCACTACCAGTTCAAGGCCTCCCATTGTGGTCTTTCCTCGGCGCCCCAGATGTTCACCAAATGCTTTTCGTGGTAGCGACCTACCTCGTACCCAGGGGTGCATGTTTTCCTGTACCTGGACGATTGGCTTCTGGCTGCCGCGTCCAGGAGAACCCTGTGCTTCCTTTCCTTTACCCAGCAGGTCTTTGCCTGCCTGGGTATTACCATCAACCAGGCCAAGTCCCATCTGATCCCGTCCCAGAGGCTCCAGTTTATCAGGGCAATCCTGGACACGACCTCTGACATGGCCTTCCTGCCACCAGACAGGGCGGCCACTCTTCAGGCCCAGGTCAGCCTGTTGTCCAGCCACAGGCGGGTCAGTGCCAGGTCAGTCCTTCGCCTCCTCGGGCTAATGGCAGCTGCGATTCCGACAGTCCCTCACGCTCTGCTCCACATGAGAATCTCTCAGTGGACACTTCGGTCTCACTGGGATCAGCTGGTGGATGACCTAGATCAGCTTGTCCTGGTCTGCCCTCCCATGGCTCGGGACTTGCAGCGGTGGATGGTTCAGAAGAACCTCTGCCGGGGAGTTTGGTCTCCCCCAGATGTTGACTACGGACGCCCGGCGAGGGTTGGGGAGCCCATCTCGTCCTCATAGGACCCAGGGCTCCTGGTCCAGCTTGAGAAATCTCTTCACATCAATGTGCTGGAACTAGAGGCAGTACTGTATGCTCTTCAGGCTCTGCATCTGTATCTGTCTCCTGGTCACCTAGTTGTACAGACGGACAATGTGTGTGTGGTGTGGTACATCAACAAACAGGGAGGAACTTGTTCCTACCCCCTTTGCAGAGAGGCGATGTGAGTCTGGGATTGGGCAGTGCAGCACAACCTTCACCTCACGGCATCTCACGTCCTGGGGTTCGAGAACACGCTGGTAGACAGGCTCAGCCGGTCATCTGCTCTAGCTCACGAATGGGAACTGGATCAGGGAGTCATAGACGACATCTTCCTGCGATGGGGAACTCCACAGGTAGACCTGTTTGCTTCCCCTCAAAATACAAAACTTCCCGTCTTCTGCTCCCTCACTCCAGGGCGCGGCAATTTTTGGAGAGACGCTCTGTCTCTAGACTGGAAGGGTAGATTCGTCTATGCCTTTCCCCCAATTCCACTGATTACGAGGGTCTTGCAGAAACTCGGTTCGGAAGGAGCTCGAATTATTCTGATGGCTCCTTTCTGGCCCAGGCAAGTTTGGTTCTCTTCTGCAACAGTACTCGGAGGCATCTCCTCTTCCTCTGTCGCTGTTTTTGCTGACCCAGGATCAGGGGACCCTGGTCCATCCAGGCCTCAAGTCCCTTCAGTTGCACACGTGGCTCCTGCAGACGTAGCTCAAGCCTGATTCGGGGTTCCGCTAGAGTTACTGAGATTCTGGTGGAGGCCAGGAAACCCTCAACCAGATCTACTTATGCAATGAAATGGGCAGTTCTCTATTTGGGCTGCCTCCAGTGAGAGAGCCCTTCGTGCTCTGTCCAGCCGACTTCTGGATTACCTACCACACCCTCTTGATCTGGGTCTCAGCCATTCATCCTAAAGGTTGACATGGCAGCCATTTCTGGCTGTCATGTTCCCTTCAGACAGAACGTTTGCTCAGCTGGAGGTCTCTAAGACCTTTTGAGAGGGTCCTTCACTTACGACCCCCTATCCGGGTTTCTGCCCTCCTTGGGATCTGAATTTGGTTTTAGAGAAACTTACTCTGCCTCCTTTCAAGTCGGCAGCCTCAGTGCACCTAAAGTTCCTTTCTTGGAAGACTCTCTTCCTAGTGGCCATTACTTCTGCTCGACGAATTTCCGAGCTTCAGGCCCTGATGTGTAAAATCCCATATTTGATTTTTCACAAAGGAACATGTGGCTCTGCGTACCAACGCTAAGTTCCTCCCTAAGGTGGTAGCTGAATCGACGCCGAATCAATCCATAGAGTTGCCTGCCTTTTTTGCGCAGCACTCCAATCCTGAAGAGTACCTCCTGCATACTTTGGGTGTTCACCGAATTCTGAGATAGTACACCAACAGGACGAAGGATCTCAGAAAGACTGATCAACTGTTCATCTCTTTTGCTCATAAAAGAGAAAGCAATGCTGTTTCTAAGCAATGCCTATCGAAATGGTTGGCTCATTGTATCACTTTCTGTTATGACAAGTACAACAGGACCCTGCCGGGTCAAGTTAAAGGCCACTCCATCAGAGGGTTCGCTGCCTCTTCGGCTTGTTTCAAGCATGTGTCAGCAGCTGACATTTGTACAGACGCCACTTGGACTTCTGTCCATACCTTTACGAAACATTACAGTTTGGACATTGCCTCTCGCCGTAGAGCAGGCTTCGGGCTGGCTGTTTTGCAAGGCCTCCTTTCCTGAGGCCTTCACAACCAGAGAGTCTACTTCTGAGTAGCTTTCCTCCTCCCGTTTGCTTCTCCTTGTTCCAGACTGCTTGGGACTCAGTCCTAATTGTAATTATCTACTGCCAGCGCCCTCTCGAAGTAAGATAGTACAGTTACGTAAGAACTTACCATAACAGTAGATCTTTGAGAGAGACTCTGGCAGTAGGTAATACCTTCACCCTCCATCCCCCTAGCTTTTCAGCTCCTTTTCAGGAGGAAATATCCGCTTTTCTCTCGCCTTGCCGCTTTTTGGCCTTACCATAGTAATCTTGTTTCTTCACAGTGACACTCAGGTATTCATAACTTCCCACCCTGCATTCCTTTCTAGAACCAGTAAACTCTACACTCCTAAAAACACTGTTCTCAGGGTATCTGTGCCACACCCTGGCACATATGTTGTGATTGTTAAGTATTATTTGTTCCCCTTTTCAGGTGATTCTGACATTCAGGGTATTCTTTCATATGTTATGCCCTCCAGTTGGAGGTCTTTTAGGTGTTCTTAAAATAATTATTATCATTAATATTGTTATTACTATTACACTTAGTCCTCTGGGCCTGTCTTCCAGGCTTCCAGGAAGTCTGAGGAGTTTCGAACTTAGGCAGTTAGTAGAAGGCAACATTTGAAAAGTGACTTATGCAAAGATTCCATCATTTACATATGTTACATCTCTCCAGGCAGTTGTGTCTTAAAGGGACACTACATAAAATTATGAATACCTGAGTATCACTGGGAAGAAACAAGATAGCTGTGGTAATTTTTCTTGTCAACCTCAGAAAGTTAAACTAGTATCTATTCAGGATGAAGTTCAAGATGATTTCCTAGGAATCTTGCTTCCACTCCTCCATCAATGCGACTGACTGGCATCCCTGGACATGCAGGATGCCTACCAGTACATCCCGTACATCCAAGTCACCACAAGTATCTTTGGTTTGTGGCCTTGGATCAACACTACCAGTTCAGAGTCCTCCCCTTTGGGCTCTCCTCGGCGCCTGAGTCTTTACTAAGTGTTTCGCTGTTCTCGCAGTGCACCTTCAAAAGCTCGGCGTCCAAGTTTTCCCTTACCTGGACGATTGGCTACTAGCAAGCTCATCCAGTCAGGAGATACAAGAAGCAGTCTCCACAGCTACACAGTTCCTCACCTCCATGGGAGTTCTTCTGAATCTAGAAAACTCCCAGCTTCAACCCTCCCAGCAGCTCCTCTTCATAGGAGCCCTCCTGGATATATACAGGGCAAGGGCTTTCCTTCCGGAGAACAAGAGGAACAACATTCTCCAGATGGCTCACTACATTAGGGAGAAATCCTCTTTACAGGCTCTCACCATGTAGGGAATGTTGGGCCTCATGGCCTCATCTGTGTTCACGGTACCTCTAGCCCAACTGCACATGAGGTCCACCCAGTGGATGCTCGGCACACAATGATCACCGACCACACATCCAGTCTTACCGAATAAAAGTGACAGAGCCTCTGACAAGATCACTCGCATGGTGGATTCAGAAAGACAAGCTTCTTCAAGGTCTACCCTTTGCCCCACTGAAATCTCCGATCACCATATCACCGTGGATGCAGCTTTGATCAGTTGGGGAGTTCACCGCCAAGATCTCCACACTTGTTGGGGGGTTGGAGTCAGGAGGAGTCTCATCTACACATAAATGTTCTAGAGATGACGGGCTGTCCTGTATGCTGTTCAAGCCCTGAAGGATGTCCTGTCACAAAGTAATCATTCTTCAGTTGGACAACAAAGCGGTAATGTACTACATCAACAAGCAGGGTGGGACACACTCTTACTCTCTCTGCAGGGAAGCCATGAGGATGGGTGGGAGCAGTGTCTGGAATATGATGCTCTGATTCAGGTAGTCTGCCTGCAAGGAACCCAGAACAACCTGGCGGATCGCCTCAGCAGGACGGAGGTGGATCCCCACAAATGGTCGCTCACACCAGATGTAGTTCAATCACAGTTCGACGAGTGGGGCAGTCCAGACCTGAACCTTTTTGTGTCCCCACTCAGTGCAAAACTGCCTCTATTCTGCTTCAGAAATCCAGAACCTGATGTTTTTCTGTCAGGGTGCAATCAGACTGCGTTGAACAAGACGCTTTCTTTACGCATTTCCTCCTCTTCCGTTAGTTCAGAGGATGCTGCTCAAATTGGAGGTAAAGAGGAGCAGGATGATTCTAATAGCCTCATAATGGCCTCTTTAAGTATGGTTCCCACTGATCAGCAAGTTGTCAGAAGTCCTCACGGGGCAACTTCCTCTGCGAACAGACCTCCTGACAAAGGGGCCTCTGGTCCATCCCAGCCTGCGCTCCCTTCATCTCCATGCCTGGCTCCTGAGGAGATGGAAGTGGGTAGGTTTAAGGTTTCTCAGAGAATCTCAGAAATCCTCTTGGCAGCGCGTAAGCTCTCTACTAGGAAGACTTACACAGCTAAATGGAAGCACTTCTCGATTTGGTGTACGAAGTCCCTTCTGGACCCATTCTGTTGCCCACCAAATAAAGTTTTGGAGTACCTCTTAGACCTGTCAAATGCAGGACTGCAATACTCGACAGTAAAGGTACACCTCTGCGCGATTTCTGCCTATCATGAGCCAGTACAGAACATGACATTGGCTCAGTTACCGCTAGTCAAGAAGTTCCTCAAGGGCATCCTGCACACTAGACCCCCAGTCAGGAAACTGGTGGCCGTGTGGGATATCAACCTCGTGTTAGATGTGCTCACTCGTAAATCTTTTGAGCCTCTAGTCAGCTGTGACTTGAAGTCTCTGACCTGGAAGACCGCCTTCCTAGTGGCCATTACTTTAGTTCGCAGGGTCTCTGAAATACATGCCTTGGTTACAGACTCTCTGTATACTGTCTTTCATAAGAACAAGGTGGTACTTCATACTCACCCTAAGTTCCTGCCCAAGGTTGTTTCTGGATTTTCACCTCAATCAGCCCTTGGTTCTCCCCACTTATTTTGCTAACTTCCAGAATGAAGAGTAACGCACCCTTCATTCTCTGGATGTCAAGAGGGCTTTTCGAATCTACATTGACAGAACAGGGGAGATTCGTAAACCAAGCAACTCTTTGTATCGTTCAGCATGGCCCGGCTGGGCCAGCCATTTGCCATTAGATGCATTTGTGCTTGGATAGTGATATGCCTTCGCCATTGCTACTTGATGGGCAAGTCAAGTTGGAAGGCCAGGTCTACGCCCATTCTGCCAGAGCAGTGGCGACATCCCTGGCGGAGACCCTTAACATGCCCATTGCAGAGATTTGCAAAGCAGCTACGTGGAGCCCGGTACATACCTTCATTAGGCACTATGCAGTAGATGTCCGTGCCAGACAGCACACTTCCTTCAGCAGGACAGTCCTCAATGGACTTCTGTCCTGAGTGAGCTCCTGTCTCCTGCCATCCTGCTTGGGGGCTTGGTTTTTAGCTTGGTACTCACCCAGCAGTATAAATGAATGATAAAGACTTTAAGTCCAGGAAGATATGAAAATTATGTACCTACCATAATTCTTGATCTTCTTGGTCAAGTCTGCACCATTCATTCATCACGCCCACCCACCATCCCCAGCTCACCCATCCTGTTTCTGGTCTTCACTCCTCGTCGGTCTGGGCTGTGAAGACATTGTTGAATGACCTTTCTTACATGGGTTAACTGGGCTGTATTTTGTTCGGATTAGATTTGGTGTTTCCTAGGTTAGTTTACGCTGCACCTCCTCGGTCAGAAAGGTACTGAGGCATTGAGGGTTGATGTCAAGATAGCCCACACAGGCGCCGAGATAGTGCTGTGGTGCCGCCTCCAGCGGTCCCACCTCAGCACCGCTACCTGAAGATTTTGGCCCCACTGGGTCCTAGCGCTCCTTTTAGTACCCAACAGTATGAATGAATGGTGAAGACTTGTCCAAGAAGATCAAGAATTACGGTGTTACGTAATTTTCATTTCGCTGCACAGACTTTCTGCATCTATTGGGATACATGGCGGCCTGCTACCACGTGGTCTGTTGGGTTCACTGGAGAATGCGTTCCTTGCAGTGGGAGCTGGCCAGCCAGTGGTCTCCTTACAGGGTCACTTCGACCAGCTGGTCACTGTGACCCAGCCGGATGTGGGATGCATACCATTGGTGGTTAGTCCCGGAACATGTGTAGGAAGGTATCCCATTTGTCTGCCCAGAGCCAACAGTCATCCTGGACGACTGGTGCCTCTCTCATGGGCTGAGGGGCCCATCTGGGAAACACAGAGTTGCAGGCTCTGGACCACCGAGGAGTCCCAATGCCACATCAACCTGCTGGTGCTGACCGCTTTTACTCCTCATCTCAGGGGTCAGGTGGTTCAGGTCCAGACCAACAACACCACAACCATGTACTACCTCAACAGGCAGGGTGGCATGCACTCCCTTCCGCTGTGCAGGGAAGCTCTCCACATCTGGACCCTCGTGCACAGCATGGAGGCCGATCCCCTGGCCATTAGTGTGGCCGGTGTCTTCAGCCAGCTGGTGGACGCTCTCGCCCAGTTGGGCGAGGCGTCTCATGAGTGGTCTCTCCATCCTGAGGTAGTGCACAGTATGTTCTCACAATGGGGCACCCTTCTGGTGGACCCGCTTGCCTCCAGGGAGAACGTAAAGCTGAGACTATATTGTGCCCTCCCGCCTCAGCAGGAAGCGCTGCAGGAGGATGCCTTCTTGAGGTCTTGGACCTCGGGTCCTCCTCTGTGCCTTCCCTCCATTTCCCTTGATCCACAAGGTGTTGATGAGCAGCGGAGGGACAAGGCACAAGTGATCCTAGTGGCTCTGGACTGGCCCTGCCAGTTCTGGTATCCCGATCTCCTCAGCCACAACAGCAGGCTCCCGAGGTGTCCTCCTGTACGCCCAGACCTCCTCTCGATCCATTAGGGAATGGTACTTCACCTGGACCTTCAGTCCCTGCACCTGACAGCCTAGTTCCTGAGCAGTTACAGTTCCAGGCTTTGGGTCTCTCTGAAGATGGACTCAACATGGTAGAGGCTTTTCAGAAGGAGTCAACCAGGAAATGCTATGCCTTCAAATGGAAGAGGTTCTCCATTTGGTGCCAGGGCAAGGGGCCGGACCCTTTTCCTTGTCAGTGGCTAGCATCCTTAACATAGAAACATAGACTTTGATGGCAGATAAGGACCGCTTGGCCTACCTAGTCTGCCCATTTCCCTACCTACAGGATAAGCTGCAGATCCTAGTTAACCAACAGCCTATTTCTTCCTACCCCCCAACAAGAATTGCCTTATGTCTGTCCCATGCATTCTTGAATTCTCCCACAGTTTAGACCCCACAGCCTCCTCAGGAAGGCTGTTCCATGCATCCACCACCCACTCTGTGAAAAAATACTTCCTCACATTGCCCCTAGGCCCCGTATCTTCAAATTGTGTCCCCTTGTTCTTGCACATCTCTTTTCTGAAAGATGCTACCCTCTTGGACTTTGTTGATTCCACTGAGGTACTTAAAAGTAAGACCTTGACCACATTTCCCCTCCGTTGCGTGAACCACCACCACCTTGGGATTTGTTCCTGGTTTTGGCAAAGCTCATGGGCAAGCCATTCGAACCAATGCACATGTGTGACATGTCGCACTTGTTGTGGAAGACTGCCTTCTTGGTGGCCATCATATCAGCCAGAAGGATCAGTGAGCTCCAGCAGCTCTCGGTGGAGTCTCCTTATCTGGTCTTCTACTGGGACATGGTTGTCCTTCGCCCTAATCCGAAGTTCCTCCTGAAGGTTGTATTGGATTTTCACCTTAACCAGGTGATTAATCGCCCAGTGTATTTCACCAGCCATACCTTGGAGGCTGAGCACAGGCTCCATACCTTGGACCTGCAGCAAGTGCTCGCTTATTATAAGAAGCACTTCGCTGGTGTTCGGAGAGAAGTTCGCCAGCTATTTGTCACCTACACTGAAGCCACACCTGGCAGATTGGCAGCTAAGCGGATGATTGGCTGGTGGATTGTATCCTGCATCGACCTCTGCTATAGGTTGGTGGGTAGGGAACCTCCTGTAGGGCTAAAAGCTTATTCCGCCCATTATATCGCTGCCTTGGTGGCTGCTTTCAGGGACGTTCCTATCCAGGAAATCTGTCGGGCTGCTACCTGGAAGTCAGCACACACCTTCATTTCCCACTGCCACATCAACCTTGAGTCACACCAGGATGCTGGTTTTGG
This sequence comes from Neoceratodus forsteri, assembly GCA_016271365.2. Lineage (NCBI taxonomy): Eukaryota > Metazoa > Chordata > Ceratodontiformes > Ceratodontidae > Neoceratodus > Neoceratodus forsteri. The sequence goes on along the minus strand of CM028133.1, from coordinate 53,562,559 downwards.
GATCTCAGTTCTGCAGTCTTTATTTCCCAAGTAGGGGGTGTGCGCCTTGCCTCCCTCCTCCTAGAGAACTGCTACGAGTCTGCCAAGAAGTGTGGATAGAACATATCTAGTCCCTGGAAAAACGTGTGACTCAGCTGTAACTACCTTCTACCTGGCTGTATAATGCTATTTGTATATAGGATTCTGACTACGCTAATTTATACTGTAACTGAACATGTGTATGTGTGTAAATGCTTCTATTACTGTATCCTGCCTATCCCCCTTCCCCCAGGGCGCATCTGGAATCGAGTGGTAATCCGCTCAGTATGCCTTCCTGGTAAAACTCTTAAATAAATAAATAACCGTAGATCTTCCACAGAATGGTCTCTTGCAATAGGTAATACTTTTGGGTATCCAGCAGAGGTCGCTGTGGCACACGGCAGCTCTTCTAGCAGTTTTTCACCAGGGACCGCCCACACATGACATCAGCTTCCTGTTTTTTATATAAGTGTGGGTGGTCCCTGGTATCCTCCATTCATTTTCCTGCCGTCTTCAGCTCGCACAGCAGCTAGTGCAACTTCTGTGTAGCAGTCATTGACAAGAAATTTGGAACTAAGACGAATGTCTACAGAGTCTTCAAAGAAACTAGCATTATTTTGTTCCTGCCATTGTGGTAGGAAGATGCACCACTTTGACAGCCACACACTTTGTGTAAGGTGTCTGGGACCCACACAAGACACCAATTCCTGCAGTTTATGTCAGAAATTTAATTAGGCAACTCATCGACGACGGTTGCTTGAAATTCAACATCTTTTGATGGAGCAGAAAATGTCTCTCTTAGAAAACCCGGGGGGCTAGTACTAAGGGTGCTGGTTCTCGTTCCAGGCAGAAAAAGGAGGAGAAGCCCTCCTCCACTCCCTGCCTAATGCGCCCATCGGCGACCACCGTTTCAGGTGTCCCTCCGTCAATGGGCATCCTTTAAACACTCCGTCAATGGGGGTTCATACCCTGTCGTCAACAGTGCTTTCCAGTGCTTTAAATGCAGTTCAAATTGTAACTGCTTTGTTGACAGAGGCTTATACCCTCTTGTCGACGACGCTTTCCAGCGCTTTACATGCAGCTAAATATACTGCTGCTCCATCAACGGGGGCTCCTCTCCTGTCGACGGCATCTGACAATTTAAGTGCAAATAACTAATTTTCCCCTGCGGGCCCGTTGACGAGATCCCACGTTCCTCAGGGGAAACCTGTGGCTTATGCCTTATTAACTGCCTCTCCACCTTCACAGGTGGCTTCCTATAGGGGTCAGGTGGACAGAGATCGGGATCCTGGTCTTTACCACCCAGAGGCGCGACCTGCTCATACTACGCGTTCCATCCCCTCTGTCGCCCCTCTTGTTTCTCAACATGCCCCCCTTCTCACCCCCCCATCCCAAGAAAGGGACATCACCAACGTAGTCCGACAAGTTTTACATGCCATGCGGCATTCTCAGACCTCCAAAGAGCTGGGTGATCCTCCCCTATCTCCTCCTCTGCCTTAAAGATTCCATAGTGACAGGGATACCATGCCCACCCTGGTCTCCTCCTTTCATAGAGGACTGTTTGTCAGATGAACAAGAATTACCACCTGACTTCACCGGTGATCTTGAGGATGAAGAGTTTCAAGATTTGGATTTTCCCAATTCTGAATCCCCTTATTCAGAAATCTCTTCTCTGGATGAGGATCTGCCTATACCTTCAGTGGCCTCTCCCCCAGATGATCCAACCTTTAATGAAATGATAGCTCAAATCCAAAAGGTCATGGGATTCTCCACTACTGAACATGACAAACAACGTAAGGATATGGCAGAATCCCTTGAATTACCTAAGGAGCCCGTTTTAGTGGTTCCCCCACTAATACCAACCTACCAGAATGTCATGCTGGCTGTTGGCATCAGCATTCAGCTATTACAGCTGTTCCCTGCAAGGCAGATCGTCTATATCAGGCTCCTCTGGACCACCCCTTTCTGTCTAGTATTCCAGAAGCAGATTCTGTGGTCATTACTGCCGCTCATGACCGTACCAAAAAACCCAAGCACATGAACTCCTTACCCCCTCATAAGGAATCCCGAAGAATTGACTATCTGGGGAAAAATATATTTTCCTCAGGTGCTATGAATATCGGAATCTTGGAACTGTATGGGTCATATAATTAAATATCAGTGTACCCTTGGGTCCTCTGCCGTTGAGCTAATTAATAAACTCCCTTCCTCACAGGACAGGGATAAATTATTGGCTACAGTGACAACTAGTAATTCTGTCTCCCGTCACCTTCTCAGGTTGGGATATGATGCCGTAGATACGTCAGCCCGACTATCAGCCACTGTTATAGCTTTGTGTTGCCATGTCTGGCTTCGGTTTCAGGCTTTGCACCTGATATAAAACATAAAGTAGCTAATGCTCCCTTTAACAGGACCAAGCTATTTGGGCCAGATACTCAAACTTTACTGAATGACTTACAGGCATCAGGCAGAGCCCTCCGTATGGTCCATGGCATGTATCATACTCCTCCTACAAACTACTGTGCTCAGCACTCCTCTTATACCAAAAGAGGTGGAAGATACAGAGGTAATAATAAAGGTGGCTTCAGAGGTCATGCTCAGTCCACCAGCGGCAACGCCTTTGCCGCCCGGGTGCTCGCTCCCACCCTTCAGGTGGAGCTGCGCAGCCCGCCTCCCAGTGACCCACTAGGGCTTTCCCCCCTTACCTCCTCGACCAGGCTTTAGAGGCTGTGGGGGGGTCATTTTGCCCTCCATCTGGAGGCCTGGCAAATAATCACTTCAGACAAATGGTTACTTCAGATTATACAGAAGGGTCATACTCTGGAGTTCTTCTCCACCACGCCCTTGCCTCCATGGAAGATTCATTATATTATCCTCCAGATTGCCCTTTACCCATTTACAGGAGGAATTGAGGGCCCTTTGACCAAAAGGCTGTTGTACCAGTGCCCTTCTGGAACATCAAATGGGATTTTACTCCCACTTCTTTCTGGTGCCCAAACGAATGGGAGACCTCAGATCAATACTGGATCTCCGACAACCGAATCTTTACATTCAATGCAAACATTTTCGCATGATCACCGTGCCTGCCATCATGCCGATCCTGAAACAGGGTGATTGGCTTTGTGCCTTAGACATGAAGGATGCCTACTTACATATCCCCATCCACCCTGCCCACCTCAAATTTTTGCGCTTCCACCTACTGGGTCAAATTTACCGGTTTCGGACACTCCCTTTTGGACTCTCATCAGCCCCCAGAGTGTTCACCAAGTGCCTAGTGGTGGTGGCAGCAGCCTTACGAAGAGAAGGGCACTTCATCTTTCCATAAGTAGACAATTGGCTAACAAAAGCAGACGCCAAAGTAGCTCTGCTTGCCTCCCTAGATGCTACCCTGAAAAAGTTTGCAGATCTGGGAATCACAGTCAGTTGGCCAAAGTTCAGTCCAAATCCGACACAGTCTCTCCAATACATTGGAACCGTCCTAGATACAGTTACAGCCAGGGCTTACCTCCCGCCTGCCTGGCAGGACATGCTTATTTCTCTGCGTCACACATACAGACTCAGAAAATAGTCACTGCCAGACGAATGCTGCACCTTCCGGGTCACATATCTGCTGCCATCCCTATGGTGCATTCACCCGTCTCCACATGAGACCTGTCCAGTGGTCTCTCCAGAATCAATGGTCCCAAAAACAGGACAGTTTGAAGACAAAATCAGAGTCACTCCCTCTCTGAAGTCTACCCGATGTGGTGGACAATCAAAATCAAGGAATGCCTTTCCAGTCCCCCCACCCAATGCAAGCGTAACCACGGATGCTTCCCTACAGGGATGAGGCATGCACATCAGTCCTTATCAGACCCAAGGCGGTGGCCGCATCTACCCTTCAGTTTCATATCAGTCTCCTAGAGATGAAAGCGGTTTGTCTAGCCCTTCAGGTGTTCGGCCCTACCTCGCTCCAGAATCATTACTTATCCAGTCAAACACTGCAGTAGTGTTCCTCAACAAGCAAGGAATTAGAAATCTGCACCCTATGCATAGAGATCCTTGCAGTTTGGCAAGAAACCATCTGGCAACAACTAACGCTAACAGCTGTCCACTTACCGGGACATTACAATCAACTAGCCAACCAGCTGAGTCACCAGTCTCCCACTCACAAATGAACATTTCACAAGCAAGTGCTCCAAGAAATCTTCAACCTGTGGGGCACTCCACAGATGTATCTGTTTGCCTTCCCATTGAATTACCGTCTTCCCAGGTATTTTTCCATTATACTGAACAAAAAGGGACGGTGTATAGATGCCCTGTCCCGACCATGGACAGGACTCTTCTTATATGGTCCCCCTCGTCCCTCTCCTGCAACGGATTCTACTGAAACTACAGTTAGAACCAGCCACAATAATACTCATAGCGCCAGTGTGGCCTCGCCAGACGTGGTTTCCCCTACCCCTACAACTGTGAGTACGGGACCACGTTCTGTTGCTAATCAGACCAGACTTTTTGACTCAGTGTCAAGGGTCTCTCCTGTATCCCATCCTGAAGGCATTACACGCTTGGCTCCTGAGGACGCTTTCATAACTAGATTACCAGTGTCCTCTCCTGTTGCCAATATTCTCTTGGCCTTCCGTAAGTTAGCAACAAGAGCAACATACAATTCCAAATGGAAATGCTTTTCCATATGGTCTGCCTCTCGATCTTTGGACCCTTAGTCTTGTCCACTGACAAAGGATCTTCTTGGACGGAGTCTCCACCACTCATTCACACTAATGGGAGTATCCTGGAGGCACTAGGACCCAGCGGGGACCAACATTTTCAGGAGGGCCGGCGCGCGAGATGGAGCCGCAGAGGTAGCACCTGAGCCAGGCTGAATGCGGTATAGACGGTCTTGGCATCGACCCTCCAACCGCCTCAGTTCCTTTTTTCCCTGCCGTCAAGTGCGATTCAGTGGTGACATCACTCGCCCACTGGGAGTCAAACTTCAAACAGCAGCTTAGTTTTCAGTTTTATTATTTTGCATATTATCACGAATAGTACTGATTACATTTTAATAAAATATACTTACTTGTACAAGAAAGAAGTCTTCAGCCCTCTATTGATGGAGTCAACCACGGAGTGGGGCAGGTCGGCACGTAGGGAGACTTTTCATGAAAGCTGTTCAGTCAGCCGAGCTGGGTCTGGTCGCCACCCTCTCTCCGGGGTCCTGACAACAGATGGTCCAGTGTTGGGGGGGGCACTTCCACCTAAAAGACAAAAGAAACTGTCCCATTCACGGCACCATCTATCTCGAATTTTTCTTCGCCCACCAGTCGAAGAAGAAACGCATCACTCAAGGTCGCCCTCTGGTACGTCTGTGCGTAAATGGTCAGTTGTCGGGTCAGAGGCTGGTCTCCGCCTCTTTCGGAGTCTCTGGTTTCTGTCTCTGGCGGCTGGCTTCTTCGACACTGGAGCCCTTCTCCACCTATTGGAGGGCTGCCGGTGAGCAGTTTCACCATTGGGCCACTCATATGGGCAGTATGGGCTCAGGGTTGTCGGCTGCCGAACCAGCCAGTCCGTGCTGCCTTTGGGCCTGTCAGTTTAGGATCTGCAGGTGGGACGGTTAGGATTTCCTTGTCACGCAGCACCTCCTTTGGTGCCGTTGACTCCGTGCTCAGATGTCTATCCCCCTCACATGGCTGTGGCGCAGGAGTCCACACCGATGCCTCTATCTCCTGCCATTTTTCATTCTGTTCCTTCAAATCGTAGTTTGCAGACTTCTGTGGTGGTGCCGCAGCCTGCGGTGCCAACTTCTCTGGCACCAGGGTCTTTTGCGGCACCGTATGTGGTGCCACGTATCCTGCCAGTGGCACCGCGCTTCCTACCGGTGCCGCTTTCTCTGTCGGCACCGCGTCTGTACTCAGCGCTGCTCTCTTCAGCGGTGCCGGGGGCATCGGCAGCACCGCATGGTTTCCAGAGGTTCTTGACACCGATTCTGTCTCCTCCTCTTCTTCCTCCTGGTTTTCACTCCTTTCCTGTCTATACAGTCCCCCTTGAACTGTCAGGAGATGATATTGAGACTGATCTTTGGCTTGGTGATTATTTTGATGCCAGCTCTGCCCTGGGGGCAGGGGGCAATACTCCTGCAGAGCCTCTGATCGATGACCTTTCCTTTAAGTCTCTGCTCAAGAATTTAAATTCTACTCTTTATCTTCAGAACACAGAAATCGATCCTGGGAAGCTTCTACACCTCCAGTATCTGCATGTTCCAGAGTTCCCTACGGATTTAACCCCTCCGTGCAGCCCCTTCGAGACCCTTTCTCAGATGATGTGGAACAATCCAGCTCTTATTCCCTCTGTGACTCAGTCCATAGATAGGAAATATGCCCCCGCCAAGGATCGTCCGTCTTAGCCTCACAAGCCTTTGCTGATGCCATCGTGGTCCTGGCAGAGAATAAGACTGTACTCCTTCAGAGTCCACAGCTCGTCCTATAAACAAAGAATCTTGCATGATCAAGACCTTGCAAGCAAGTCTTTGCTGCCTCAACTCTGGGCATGCATATTGCTAGCTACCAGGGTTATTTTTCTCAATATGAGTATGTTCTTTAGCATTCACTCAAAGTAACGGTAGATGCTCTGCCAGAGTCGGAGGTTAACTCAGAGCTGTTACAGACCATAACTAGAGGTATCAGGTCCAATAATCAGCAGATTAAAGCTGCAATGGATGCTTCGATACTGCTTCCAGAGCAGCGGCGGCTGGCATTTGCACCCATCACCGTTCCTGGCTGCGTACTTCAGGCTTTACGAATGATGCCCAATAAACAGTCATGGCCTTACCCTTCGACAGTATGTATCTGTTTGGGCCTCAAGTGGAGCAAGCACTAGAGGCTACTCAGAAGACTCAGTCTGCCATTATCTCATTCGCTCCCGGTGGCCATTATGGGACAGATCCAGCAGTGGATGGTTTCGACGTCATATGGCGTCTATAGGAACAAAGGAGTTAAGACAGCTAGATCCCCACCAGCTCCCTTTCGGGGAAGTGGGAATATGCATCAGTGTCATAACTGTCAGTCCTTTCGTGGCAAAGGCAGAGGAAGTTTTAACAGAAACTAAACTCCTCAGCCACAAAAGAAAACACAGCGGAAGGCACAGGACTCAAAAGCACCTAGTGCTACCCTCTGAGTTTCTGGCCCAGGTCCCACCTCAGCTGTCCGTGGGGGACTCTTCCTCGGCAGTAGGAGGTCGTCTGACTCAGTTCTGTGACCAGTGGAAGTCTATAACATCGGACAAAGGGGTGCTCAGGATAATCTGTGAGGGGTACTCTCTCAACCTGTTGAATACCCCTCCGGATCATCCTCCCAAGCGACAGCCCATGCTGTCGGCTGTGCAGTCGGACCTTCTTGCTTCTGAGGTGCAAGGCATTCTGAGCAACAGGGCAGTAGAAGTAGTTCCACTGGACCAGCGAAACACAGGTTTGTAATCCCAGTACTTTCTGGTTCCAAAGAAAACTGGCAGCATGCACCCTATTCTCGATCTCAGAAAGTTAAACAAATTCCTCTACAAGGGAAAGTTCAAGATTATATCACTCGGTACTCTGCTACCATTGATTCATCAACACGACATAGTCTCCTGGACATGCAGGACACCTACCAACATATTCTCATACACCCAAACATCACAAATACCCAAGGTTCATGGCGTTGGGTCAGTACTATCAGTTCAGAGTCCTGCCCTTTGGGTTATCCTCGGCCTTCGAGAGTTTTTTACAAAATGCTGTGCAGTTCTCTGGCAGCACATCTAAGGAAAATTGGAATTCAAGTATTCCATATCTGGACGACTGGCTTCTAGTAAGCCCTCCAGACAAGAGACTCTGGAGGCCGAGCCATGGTCTCAGGCTTCCTCACGTCCATGGGGAGTCCTGCTGAACCTGAACAAGTCACAATTGCAGCCTTCCAGAAGCTCCTCTTGAGGAACCCTTCTGGACACTTCCAGTGCAAAAGCATTCCTTCCAGAGGCAGGAGGAGCTATATCCTACAGATGGACTGCTTTATCAGAGAACGAGCTCAGCTTGAGCTCTTCAATGCAGCAGGTGCTGGGTCTCATGGCATCCTCGGTGTTCATGGTGCCTTTGGCTCATCTTTACATGAGAACCACTCAGTGGATGCTTATTACTTAGTGGGCACCAACCACTCATCCTCAGTCCTTTCACATCATGGTGACAGAACCACTGAAGCAGTCCCTCACCTGCTGGTCTCAGGAGGACAACCTTCTGAAAGGGTATCCTTCGCCCTCTAGATCCTCAGATCTCCATTACGATGGACGCGCTCCTGATGGGCTGGGGAGCTCACTGCCAGGATCTCCACACCCAGGGCACGTGGACCCAGGACGAGTCTCAACTCCACATTAACGTTCTGAAAATTAGGGCTGTCCTCTATGCAGTCTGAGCTTTGAAGGACATACTCAGTTGCAAGAACATTCTCCTTCAAACGGACAACAAAGCAGTGATGTAGTACATCAGCAAACAGGGCGGTGCACACTCTTACCCATTATGCAGGAAAGCTATGAGAGTGTGGGAATGGTGCCTGGAGCACAAGGCTCTGTTTCGAGCGGTTTACCTGCCAGGAGTACAAAACAAACTGGCAGACTGTCTCAGCAGGACGGAGGCAGATCCTCACGAGTGGTCTCTTGACTTAACCATTGTTCAGTCACTCTTCGAAGAATGGGGATCTCTGGACCTGGACCTTTTTGTGTCCCCACTCAACGCAAAATTGCTCCTCTTCTGCTCCAGAAATCCAGGACCTGGTGTTTTTTGTCAGGATGCATTCAGGCTACAGTGGACAGAACGCTTTCTTTACGCATTTCCTCCTCTTCCCCAGTTCAGAAAGTACTGCTCAAACTGGAGGCACTTGGTGGGGGGCAGAATGATTCTTATTGCTCCATTCTGGCCTCGTCAGATCTGGTTTCCTCCGATCAGAAAACTATCGGAAACCTCTCCGAAACTGCTTCTCCTTCAGATGAACCTTCTGACCCAGGTCTCTAAAGTTCATCCTAACCTCCGGTCTCTTCACCTCCATGCTTGGTTCCCGAGGAGATAGAGGTGAACAGATTTAATGTTTCTCGTAGAGTTTCAGATATTCTTTTAGCTGCACGCAAGCCAGCTACCAGAAAAACCTACACAGCTAAGTGGAAGCGTTTCTCTATCAGATGTGCAAAATCCTCTTTGAATCCTTTTTCCTGCCCACGGAATAAAGTCCTGGAGTATCTCTTAGACCTCTCAAACACAGGTCTGCAATACTCTACAGTCAAAGTTAATTTTTGCGCCATCTCCGCATATCATGAGCTAGTACTTTCCATGTCTTTGGTTCGGCTACCGTAGTTAAGAGGTTTCTTAGGACATTCTGCATTCCAGACATCCCATTAGATGTCCAGTTGCAGCCTGGGACATTAACCTCAGCTAGACATGCTCACTGTAAACCTTTCGAGCCTCTAACTACTTGTGAGTTGAAGTTCCTTACTTGGAAGACAGCCTTCCTGGTGGCTATTACTTCCACTAGTAGAGTATCTGAAAGACACGCTTTGACCACGGACCCCTGTATGCTGTATTTCACAAGGACAAAGTGGTTCTTAGGACTCATCCTAATTCCTCCCTAAGGTCGCTCTCAGAATTTCATCTGAATCAACCTTTAGTCCTTCCTACCTACTTTACTAATTTCCAGAATGAGGGAGAGCGTACTCTTCTTTCTCTGGATGTAAAAAGAGCCTTGCACTTCTATCTGAACAGAACAAAAGAAACTCGCAAGGCTCAACAACTGTTTGTCTCCTTCAGCATGACCCAGCTGGGTCAGCCTTTTGCTATCTGGTGCATTTCAGCGTGGCTGGTGGCATGCCTTCGCCACTGTTACTCCATGGCACAGGCCAAGCTGGAAGGCAGAGTGTACGCTCAATCTACCAGAGTAGTCGCGGCATCTCTGGCAGAAATTCGTAATGTCCTCATTGCAGACATTTGCAGTGCGGCTACCTAGAGCTCCGTGCACACTTTTGTTAAGCACTACACCTTGGACGTCCATGCCGGACAGCATAAGTCCTTTGGCAGGACGATTCTTAATGGACTTCTGTCCTAAAGTGAGCTCCTCTCTTTCTTGCCGCCCGTCTTGGGGATTATTTTAGCTCAGTACTCTCCCATTAGTGTGAATGAGTGGTGGAGACTTTATGTCCAGGAAGATATGGAATTACATTGCCTCACCGTAATTCTTGATCTTCTTGAGCGAGTCTCCACAACTCATTCACACGCCCGCCATCCCCTAGAGCTCACTTCTGTGTTTATGGTCTTCACTCCTTCAGTCGTTGGGCTGTGAAGACTTGGTTTTTGACCCTTCTGACATGGGTCATTCGGCCTATCTTATGTCTGATTTTTAGGTTAGTCCTCTGTAGATTGGTTATGCTGCACCTCCTTGGGGGCCGGGGGTTCTGAGGCGGTTGGAGGGTCGACGCCGAGATAGTCTGTACCGCGCGAGCCTGGCTCATGGTGCTGCTTCCTCGCGGCTCCATCTTGACACCGGCACTCCTGAAAAAAGTTTGTCTGCCACTGGGTCCTAGCTCCTCCGGCGACTCCATTAGTGTGAATGAGTGGTGGAGACTTCGTCAAGAAGATGAAGAATTACGGTAGGTATGATTTCCATTTCTGGACTACCTGGCCTCTCTGTCCGAGTTTGGTTTAAGGTACTGTTCCATCAAAGTCCACTTGGCCGTCATCTCAGCTTTCCATGAACCTCTGGATGGCAGGTTACTGTACCAACATTATCTAGCTAAGATATTTTTGAAAGGAATGTCCATTTCAAACCTCAGTTGTAAAAAACTAACTTAAATGAGCTGTGTTTTAGTGTCCTTTAAACCTCCTATTAGAAGACCCATTCCTCCGTGGGATCTCAATTTTATGATAAAGAAATTGACCCTTGAGCCTTTTGAGCCAGCAGCCACTTATGAACTTAGTTTTCTTTCATGGAAAACCCTGCTTCTGCTAGCTGTCACTTCCGCTCAACTTATTTCCGAGCTTCATTTCCTCATGTGTGGGAACCTTACTTGATTTTCCACAAAGACAAGGCGGCCTTCATACCAACCCTTCTTTCCTTCCTAAAGTAGTCTCCGAATGTACTTTAAATCAGTCCTTGGAGCTTCAGGTCTACTATCCTGACTACTCCAATCAGGGTGAACATCTACTACATACTTTAGATGTCCATCGTATACTGTGCTACCATACTAATTGGACACAGTCGATTAGAAAGATGTCTCGACTGCTCATTTCTCTTGCCCGGGTTGCGAGGGCCTCCCATTTGCTAAATGTACTCTTTCATCCTGGTTGGCAAATTGTATTACATTTTGTTACAAAAAATACAACGAGCCTTTACTGGGACCTGTCCAAGCCCTTTCCGCTAGAGCTGTGGCCACTACTGCGGTTTGCTTTAAAGGAGCCTCCATTTCAGATATATGCAATGCAGCTACCTGGTCCACGATTCATACATTCACAAGGCACTGCAATCTAGATATTGACCGACGACGTAGAGTGGCCTTCAGCCGTGCAGTTCTACAAGGTCTTCTGTCATAACTGTCCTCTCACATGGGCATTACTGCTTGGGATTCATCCCAAAAGTATTACCTACAGCAAGAGACCACTCCATGGAAGACAGCACAGTCACGTAAAAAAATTTCAGTAATAGATCTCTGAGGAGTGTCTCTTGCAGTAGGTTTTTCCCGCCCTCCTTCTCTAAGAGAGCAAATTCTGGTCCAGTTAATTTGCATTGAGACTCCTTAGGTACCTCTGCTTCCCCTCAGTCCTCGCTTTGCAAGCTGAATCCAGCAGGGGAACTAAGGATACCAGGGACCACACACACTTCTATAGCAAACAGGAAGCTGATGTCATGTGTGAGCGGTCCCTGGTGAAAAACTGCTGGAAGAGCTGCCGTGCATCACAGCAGCCTCTGCTGGATACCCAAAAGTATTACCTACTGCTAGAGATAACTCCTCAAAGAGCTACTGTTACGGTAAATTTTTACTTAAAGGGGCACTGTCAGCTTTGTCTCGCTTTACTCAAAAAAAATTAACCATTGTGAATCTAGGCACATACATATCAAGCAAGTACCACAGAATGCACCTGTACATCCCAAAACAACAGCTTTTACCTAGTTTGTTGAATTTTTGCATTAATTCCCCTTAGTCGGTCCGCCATCCACCAGAAGCATATCGCCAGGAGAGCGCATCTGTTGGGGCCTTGGTCCCATAGTTCACTTTTGCCATGGCCATATAAAGAAAGGCATTTATGTGATCGTCAACCTCTAATTAAGCTTTTCTTGCCTCTGAATTACAAAATGAGGGTAGTAATGCCATAAAATATAGTTTAAAATGGGGCGAAAATCTCAAGCATGCGGATCAGCTGGTGCAAATCACGCATGTAGAGTGTTCCACTCTTGAGCATGCGGGTTTGGCACTGTGTCTGTTCACATGTGCGTGAAATTTGTCTCATTTTAAACTATATTTTGTGGCATTACTACCCTCGCTTTTGTAATTCAGAGACAAGAAAACCTTAATTAGAGGTAGGTGTATCACATAAATGCCTTCTTACATGGTCGTGGGCAAAAGGAACTTCGACCACGCCCCTAATAGACGGAAATGCTTCCCTAGCTGTATGCTTCCGGTGGATGGCGGACTTTCATGCGGACCTGACTGAAAGGTAATTAATTCAAAAATTCAATAAGCTAAGTAAAAGCTGTCGTTTTGGGCTATACAGAGGCATTCTGTGGTACTTGCTTGAAACGTATGTGCCTAGAGGCACAGTGGTTATAATTACTCGAGTAAAGCAAGTCACAGCTGACAGTGCCCCTTTAACTGTACTTTCTAGGAGTGGTATATGATGTTCATACACACTGACTCACCCAACCTTCCCTGGTAGTGGCACACAATACTACTTCCAGCAGACAAGAACTGGTGTCATGGAGCAGTGCTTGGGGAGTTACCACCCGGTTGGGTGGGAGGAGCCAGCTTGAAGATTGTCCGGCAGATCTTAAAGGGGAAGGACACTGCCAAGAAGTGTGAATGAGCATCATCTACCACTCCCAGAACTAGTATTACAGGTGAGTAACCTTTTTTTTTTTAGATCTGCTGCACTAACAAGGTGTTCAAAATAATTATTTTCTAGGCTTGAAAGGAAAAGAGTTGCCCACAGAATCGTCTGTCCCATCACTATTTAATCTGGAATCAGTATTTGATCCAAGAGACTTGTAGGATATTGCAGCCTCACAGGCCCAGTCCTGCAAGCAAGTAATCTCAGTTCTCACTACTTGAGGGAATGCAGCAAGAGCTTCCCTGAGTTAGAAACACTGTTTTAGAGACTATCAAAAAACTGTAGGATGAAATAAAAAAAGCAGTTTTTCTTAGTCTCTGAGCAAGTACTATCCATTTCAGGACTCACTGCTCAAGCAATGGGAGGATTCAGTGATCACAGCCATAGTTAAACCCATAACAATACCCTTAATCCTGAGTCCGCTTGAAATATTTTTTTTTTTTTTTTGGAGGGGTGGCACATGGGCCCAGTAGCCTTTCCCAACCCCCACCCCCACCACCAGTCATTGGTGTCACTTAAGAAAGCAGCTGCTGCTTTGCTGTCCTGGCAAGGGGAAAAGTTCAGCTGCAGCTAAGCTAAAGATAGTTCGTAATCAAATTGGGCAGACCGTACCTGCGAAGATAAGGCTGCTTTTTTTTTTTTTTGCAGGGCTCTAGAAATTTTAGAAATCTCCAGGTTTCCTTTTCAAAGTCAGCAAGGGAAGAACCATACACAGTTGCATATACATTTTTTTAGATGGAACTGAAGGGCAGTCATTTTTGTGGACATACTGTAGTTAATGAAAAGAAAAATTAAAATCGACTCCTGACATATGGGGAGGCTGGAAGTGTCAGTTCACTAACTAGTTTGGGGGGGGGCTAACAAATGTTTGAAGATCCCTTGCCCTTTGTGTGTGTGTGGGGGTGCTCACCTTCTTGGAATTTCTCAGTTTGGTAGTTGGTATCTGAACTAATGTATCTTCTCAGAGGCCAGATGGCCAACTAAAAAAGTACCACAGGCTACCAAGGGGTAGACTCTGTATAGCCACTAAGATTAGGATGCAGGCCCATTCCTTACATTGGACACAGCAAGTGGCAGGTGTGACCACCAGTCTGTCGATATTTCAACATAAAGCACAACACTGACATTGTTTTTACTATAATAGCCAATTTCTAACCCCAGTAATGCTCAGAATATTCACAACTTTGTGCAGTCAGCCTGGTGGGTTGGACTGCCCGGAGAGATGGAACACGTGCAGATGATGGAATTATTTGCACGTGAGCATCTTTCAAATACTGCCTCTACCAACTGTAGTGTTCTAAACCCTTCAGATTTTTCTCTCCGCCTGAAAGTCTAGTCGCTCAGAGTCTCTGTCACCCTCTTTCACGTGAAGAAGATAGAAAAAAATCACCAAAAGTATATTTAGTTTCTTTTACTGCCTCTATTAATTGTTAGTTTACATCTAGTTTATTATTTAAATAGTTGTTTTCCTTGGTTCCTCGCGGTTTGGCATAACCGTGAGGGATCTGAGTTAGTTTAATTTTATTTCGGTTCTCTGACTAAAGAACCTGCTCATTATCGCTAATTTTTGGTCCTTAAAAACTTTAGTTGTACCCACTTTTTATCGGTTACAGAACCGCTGAATCAGTTCACATTTCTTTTCCTCTCTCGGTTCCATCAGTTCCGGAACCGACCGCAGAAATAAAAAGGAAAACCCTTTTTTAGCTGTTTAAAAAAAAACGCAGCAGCATTTAGCCTTTAGTGGTTGGGGTTTTTCACTTTTGTCTTTCACCATGACTGAGAAACCTAAGAAGAGAACCAGGGAGCCCAGTTTTAAAAACTGTTTAAAGTGTGGATATGTGTTTGCCAAGGCAGACAAGCACACCTTATGTGTAGCTTGTCTGGGTTTTGAATATTTGGACCAGAAATGTGAGATATGTAAAACATTCCCAGAAAAAACTGTTGAGAAGCGCCTTGAAAGGCTTAATAAAAAGTTTCCTAGGGGTTCCTCAGGCTCTGACCAGCTGACACCCCAGTCTGTTGTGGCTGAAGCAACAAGTGCTATTACCCCTGCCCCTGATGCGGGTGAAAAAGGGGCAAAAAGAGGGAAAGAACCGTCTGACTCTCCGGTTCCCTTAAAGAAATTAAAGAAGCTCAAACATGCAGAACCCTCTCCTGCTAAACCAGGGACTTCTGCGCAGCAGCCTGTCATGCCTTCGCTCAGGACATAGCCCAGGCATTTAAAATTATTAAGACTCTGCAGAGCATCATTCCTCAGCCTCCTGCCCCTTCCCAGGGTCCCCAGGTTGCTGCTACTGTGTTGCCTCCTGCTCTGGAGCAACACTATTTCGAAGAGGATGAGGAGCCTTATGAGGAGGACGAACCTATCCCCCCAGAGCAGGAATTTGGCTCGCCTCCCAGAATGTCTGAGGATTTTTCCTCCCATTTGTCTTTCGTAAGGAAAATGGCAGATGCTCTGGATATTGCCACAACAGAACAAGTATAGGATGAGGAGGAGACAGAGTACATCAATATGATGGGTTTAACACCACAAAGGCCCTCCTCCTCCCAGTATATAAATTTTTCAAGAAGGATGCTGTGAAGCTCCTGCAGACCCCAAATTCTATTCCCCCAAATGATAAGCGAATAGGTAAAAAATACCAGCTGGACAGGGAGGCAGCTGACTTCCTCTTCTCCCATCCTGATCTTCAAGGGGTAATACAGCAAGCTGCCTGTGATAAAGCTAAAGTCCCTCTCTCCTCACGCCCACCAGACAAGGAATCCAGAAAATTGGACAGTACGGCCAAAATGGGCTATTTGTCAGCCTCATTGGCCATGAGACAGGCTACTTTTTAAGCTTATGTTGCCCAGTATCAGAAATCCCTGTGGCAGTTGGTACTGGCAATGTCCATGAAGGCCACCTCGCCTTTGTCAGATGACCTGGCTGAAACTGCCAGGTCTGGGCTAGAGGCGGCCAAGTACTAATTCCAAATGGCTGCTGATCTAAATGACACTGCAGCCAGATGAATTGATAATAAGTAGGTCTCAGAGGAGGTTTGCTTGGCTTAGGCTACAAACCTCACTCAGGATACCCAGTCAAAGGCCCTGGATTTCTCATTAGAGGGAAATGCGCTCTTTGGGGAGTCCACAGTGGCCTATATGAAAAAGGTGGATGAATATAAGGCTAGTTATAGAAGTAACTCTGCTAGAGACGGAGCTTTTTCATCCACCAGGCCCTATGGAAGTGGGGCTAGGGGTTGTTCTTTCTTGTCAAGACCCTTTTTCCAGCCAGTAGCCATGTCCCAATACCAGCAGTAACCCCCACAGGGCTACTCAAGGGCTAGGGGTAGAAGGGGCTCTAGGCGAAGGGCTCAGGCACAACCTCAACCCCAGTCTAAACAGAACCCCTGAGATGCAGGCCGCCTTCTCCCTACCTGTTTGTGGCAGACTGTCCCATTTCCTCCTCCTCTGGTCAACCATCACCACAGACAAGTGAGTGTTGGCGGTAGTGGCAAAGGTCTGTCTCTGGACTTCAGATTTCTTCCTCAAAAACCCAGGGTCTCCACCTCCCACCCATGGCACATACTTTGTTGCTAGAGGCAGAGGTTCAGAAGTTGCTTCAGCACAAGGCAGTGGAATTAGTCCTGCAACCCTGACAGGAAGAGTTTTTTTTTACTCCGGATACTTCCTAACAACAAAGAAAAATGGGGAGTGGCGGCCAATTTTGGATCTCAGAGCTTTAAACAAGACCTGAAAAGCCAAAGTTCAAGATGGTAACTTTGGCTCAGATTCTGCCAACAATCCAAAAAGGGGACTGGCAGGCATCTCTGGACTTACAGGACGCTTTATTTCCACATCCCCATAAAGAATCTTTCAGGAAATTTCTCAGATTCAAACTCCATCAGGTCATTATCAGTTTGCAACCCTGCCCTTCGGCCTTTCCTCGGCACTAAGGCTGTTTACAAAATGCCTAGCCACTGTGGTGGCATTTCTTCGAAGACAGGGGTGACTGTTTTCCCATACTTGGACGACTGGCTGGTGGTGGGCAAATCACCAGAGCAAGTCACGACCTCTCTAAAGCTCACACAGGATCTTTTGGAGTCCTTGGGTTTCATAGTAAACCAGAAAAAAGTCTGTCTTCACCCCTACACAGACTTTACATTTCATAGGGCAGAGATCAGTACTCTACAGGTCAGGCCTTTTTACCACTAGACAGGGTGCAAAGCCTTCAGGCCATAGCAAATTATTTCAAGTTGCACGGTCAGAAAACAGCCAGGCAATTCCTGCAGCTCTTGGGTCATATGGCTACATTCATGGACACAGTGCAGGGTTCCAGGTTTCACATGAGGGACATCCAGTTTCACCTCAGGAATCATTGGAGTCAGAAAAAAGATCCCTTTTCAAAACTCATTCCAGTGACAAGGCCTCTGTTACAAGCCCTCTTGTGGTGGAAAAAGGAATCCAACCTAAGGCAGGGAGTCCCCTTCCAGAAGGAGGATCCTTCACTAGTCCTCACAACAGATGCATCCCTTCTGGGCTGGGGTGCCCATCTAGGGGAGCACACAACTCAGGGTACCTGGTCGGGCAGAGTCCCTCCAGCATATAAATTTGCTGGAACTCAGAGCAGTGCGGCTGGCACTAAAAGTTTTCTCTACACTGGTAATGGGCAAGGTGGTACAGGTCAGAACAGACAATACCACCACCATGTATTACATAAATAAGCAGGGTGGCAACAGATCAGGTCCCCTATACACAGAGGCCATGAAAATTTGGACTCTAGCATATTCTCTAAAGGTGTCCATGCAAACCATCCATCTGCCAGGAAAGGACAGTATCTTGGCAGACTCACTTGAGTCGGATTAATCAGTCCCATCACGAATGGACACTGAACAAGCAGGTGGTGCAGGTAATTTTCAACAGGTGGGGCATTCCAGAGATAGACTTGTTCACATCCCACCAGAACCACCAGTTGCCTCAGTATTGTTGCAGGCCACCAGCCCAGGGCACAATCCCTCTGGAAGCCCTGGTACTGGATTGGTCAGGCAAGTTTTTTTATGCCTTCCCCCCTTTCCTCTGGTCTTCATGGTACTGCTGAAGCTCAGATCCCTCTCAGCTTCTCTGATCTTGATAGCTTCAGATTGGCCCAGGCAGCCATGGTACTCTCTTCTGCTCTCCATGTCAGTGAGCAAGCCAGTAAGCTTGCCCCTCAGGCACAGTCTTCTGACCTCCAATCAGGGAACTTTGCCGTTCCCAAATCTCAAGTCCCTCCACCTCAAGGCATGGCTCTTGAGGAGTTAGAGTATGCAGACTTAAACCTTTCTGAAGCTGTATTAAACATCTTGAAAGGTTATAGGAAGCCTGCCACTAAGAAAACTTAATCCGCTAAGTGGAAAAGATTCTACTTCTGGTGCTCTGGCAGAAACTTCGCCCCAAATGATGCATGGGTCTCAGTGGTATTGGATTATCTAACTCAATTACATTCACAAGGTCTACAACCCAGCTGTTTAAGGGTTCACCTTGCAGCAGTATCTGCATACCTTTCTGCTAGGACAAGGTGTTAGTAGCATCAGATCCGCTTTCAAAAGATTTTTAAAGGCCTGATGCATTTGCACTACCACAGGCACCAGTGCCCGCTTGGAATCTTAATATATGTATAGCCGGACTGATGCGGGTCCTTTTGAGCCCATGGCTACAACCCATTTAAAGTATGTTAGCTGGAAAACAGTTTTCCTGGTAGCAATTACCTCAGCAAGAAGAATCAGTGAGCTTCAGGCTCTCTGTGTTGAGCAGGACTACATTTCCTTCCACAGGGATAGGGTAGTTCTCAGAACAAGCAGAAAATTCCTTCCCAAGGTTGTTTCAGATTTCCATCTGAACCAGTCAACCACTCTGCCTGTCTTCTTCACAGACCATACAAGCTCTGGTGAAAGAAGGCTCCACTGTCTGGATGTGAAAAGAGCTCTCAGCTACTACATGCCAGCTACTAAAGGCCATACGCAAGACAAGAAACAACTTTTCCTGACATATGGGGATGTTGGAATGGGCAAACCAGCCTCAAAAAAGATCCATTTCTCGGTGGATTGTCCAGTGTATTCAATTCTGCTACATTAAAGCAGGTAGGGAGTCCCCAGCCGGGCTGAGGGCTCACTCAACAAGAGGAATAGCTGCCACTCTTGCAGCTGCTACGGAGGTGCCATTATTGGACATTTGTAAAGCAGCTACTTGGAAATCAGTGCACACCTTTACAAAGCATTATAACTTGAATGTTTCGTCCAGAAGTGATGCCAGGTTTGGCACAGCAGTACTGCAAAGTCTGTTTCCAAAATAGAGTTCTGTGCCCACCTCCGGGGGGTATTGCTTGGTAGTCTGTACAAAGTTATGAATATTCTGAGCATTACTGGGGTTAGAAGAAAAAAATACTTACCATAGTAATCTTATTTCTTCCCAGTGATGCTCAGATATTCATACAGTAACTTCCTCCCCCTTCCAGAACTTCAGCCTCTGCATTCCACATGCTAGTGCCATGTAGCCGTACCCTTCTGGGTACACTTCTGTGTGCTAAATAGGTTTTAACAGAGTTTTCTGTCTCTCTTAATAGTTTTCTCACTGTCTGGTGAACACCATTATTATAGATATATCCCTCCCTTGGAGTTTTTTTTAAGTAAATTGTTTTATTAGGCTACTCCTAAAAAATGTTTTAAATAATTAGTTGTCAGTTTTTTTCATATTGCCTGACTTCCAGGCTTCTTACAAATCTGAAGGGCTTAGAACACAACAGTTGGTAGTGGCAGTATTTGAAAGATGCTCACATGCAAAGAATTCCATCATTTGCATGTGTTCCATCTCCCCGGGCAGTCCAACCCACCAGGCTGACTGCACAGAGTTATGAATATCTGAGCATTACTGGGAAGAAAAAAGATTACTATGGTAAGTAATTTTTTCATTTGTTAACACAGTGCAGACAAGGTTGATCTTTTTCTCTAGATTGTGCTATCTGGCCAACCATCAGTATCTGTTCTTTCTCATCTAGTCCAGTGGTAGTGCCACGTTGGAGACCAAGTTTCACTTTGAACTTGTGGTTCTCCACCTTGTACTGGTCATTGTTGGACATGGTGCAGAGCTGAGCAATTTGGCTACCCAAGGGAGAGTAGAGTGCGGAATGACGAAAACTAAATTACCTGCTGTTGACCAGCCACAGTGTAACACTGATGTCAGCCAGCCTGCCGCTTTGCATAGCAGCAAAGTTGTGGCTGTTTAAATTGGGTGTGTCATGGAAAAAATGTGAGGGGTGAGTTGTCTAGCCAAAATAATACTAAGAGAGGAGAGGTCCACAGGAGCCTTATTGTCCTGTCTTACCCAATCACACGGATCTGGACATCTCCTCTGGCAACAGCACATGACTGAAAGAAGGAACTGGCTGTATTCTCCCAGATCCCGTCAGGCTGCTGCTGGTGGAAAATCACCCCAGTAAATTCGGATCTAACGGATTGAGAGGGAGGACAGTCTCAGTTATATGTATTTATAGGAGCAGCTGTCTACAGTACTTCAGTATGAATGTTTGTACACATACTCTGTTCAGCTAGTATCAGTTGCTAGAGCATGCAGTTTTGAGTTTTCCCTTGCCACTTACATGGCGGACTACATTTTGCCATCTTATCCATAAAAACTGTAGAAAGGACTCCAGAAAGGGTTTTCTCCTCGCTGTGCATTTTTATGTTTGCTTGCACGCATGTGCAAGAAACATAGTGCCATCATCTGAGTTTTTCAGAGGTGTCAGCATCTTCCAACTCAGTCAGTGTGTTTGCAGGCGTGGTCACAGTTCTCCAATCACTGCTGGAGCTGTCTATGACAGCAGTTGAAAATGCAGTGGCATACAGCTGAAAGAGAGAGCTACGCTTCAGTGAGCAGCCCCACACACACACAGATCAACTGTGTTGGTTACCTGATAGGGGTGTGTAGTCTTGTCTAGCTTAGAAAGACAAGTCACACATCATTACTTTAATAAACTGTTCCCTGCCACAGCAGGACCACCAAAATGTGTGGGTGCCTAACAGTCCTTACACACGCCAGCTCTCCAAAGCACACCTTCATGGACTCCATGGGTTCTAATCCTCCAGAAAAAAAATACCTCAGCATTTGATGTGAAAACTCAGACTTTGTTGCATGTGTAATTCCAAGCGTTTTCTCTTACTAGACTCTGTCAATGTAAACTCCTGCTGCTAAAACCTATGCAAACGAACTTGAGCGCACTGTACTACCTGCAACTGAAGCAAAGAACAGCCAGAATGCACAAAGGAAAACATACTGCTATGCATTTCAGCAGCAGCCAGTGGGGGAGGTTTTCATGACTGAAGGACTTTAATGCGCCTTTAGTGTTGTCATATACACACCCTGTGTGGTAATTCACTAAACTGCACACTTAGTCTGGTAATGCAGCTTCAAAATTTTTTTTTTTTCTG
The DNA here is from genome assembly GCA_016271365.2 of Neoceratodus forsteri. Classification (NCBI taxonomy): domain Eukaryota; kingdom Metazoa; phylum Chordata; order Ceratodontiformes; family Ceratodontidae; genus Neoceratodus; species Neoceratodus forsteri. The sequence continues at coordinate 53,541,022 of CM028133.1, read as the reverse complement.
AATTGCCATGAGCTGGCATTTAGAATCACACAGCTCTTTCTCAAATCAGATGCTCAATGAAGTCGCATCACCTTGTGACCCTAAACATCTTAGGGTTGAACATGTGCCCTAACAAAATAGCAAAAACTAGGTATAGACAAAAAAAACACAAATACAACCGTAGCTCGCAATCGAATCCACCCTTTTCTCCGGTGAATCTGAAGCCGCCTAACAGCCTACCCCTGGGTGCTCATGCACTCCTCCACCGCAGACAACATATGGCTGAAGGGTGTTGTTGCATTTAATTTCATAATTTCCTGATCCCTGCTTGCCATCATACTGATACAGTAATTCTTTTTATGGCTCGAAACTGCTTGACATTAGCTGAATTATAATGGCATCCCTGTTTGACGCTGTAGCGGAATATGGTGGCTCAAATTTTAAGCCAAGTATTACATGCAGATATGTTGTTATTGACTTGTGTCACTTAACCATTTTATACATCTATTGATTTTTTTAATTCACTTTTGGTGACAAATGTTGATCGCAGGGATTCTGGTGTCACAATTCAGTTCAGCGACGTGTAACATCTTAGTGCAGATGCTAAGTAACTCTTTTAAAATGCTGAAAAAGTTAGCAGCGATGAAAGTGCATGAACTTCTTTCTTCAGTGTCTGGAGCTGTAGTGGTGTTATTGGCAAGTGCATGTCCCTTTGCTCCAGATCTATCAGTGAGATGTCTATTCTGTGCAGTGGACAGTGGCTGAATGTTATCAGCTGACAGTTTTCATTTCATTACCAACAGATAAATATTCAGGGCTTTGCAAATGCAACTTTGCTGGTAGCACAGTTTCATGCCCCCACATGTCTGTCATCACTTAGTGGTTATATCTTAACCGATGATCACAAAAAGTATGAAAAAGATTTGCCGCTGAGTAATGTAAATGCCAATCCACCTAAGCACCTTTAGGCTGCAAACAGAATTTGAACGATAGGGATTCTGGACCGTGTATCACCCGCTGCACAGCAACGGGTTAATAAGTTTAAGCACATTCTCAGGACATTGTTTCACTTGCCCCTCCTCACTACGATCCTGATCACCTGAAATAAGCCGGACATTTTAGTATCTGTTTTACATCTTGGCTCAATTAGGCAATCAGCGCTGTAAGAACATAAATGGACATATAAATGGGAACAATAACATGCTGTGGGTTCTTGTGCCTTAGTCCAGCTGTGCAATATCAGACTGAAGCTCAGGTAGGGCTACTGTCTACCACTTTGTTCACCCCCATGTACCTGTACCATTTCACATCCTCCCTTGCCTTAGTCCAGCTGTGCTACATCAGCCTGAAGCTCTGGTAGGGCTTACTGTCTACTACTTTGTTCACCCACCCCCCATGTATCGCTGTGCTACATCAGCCTAAAGCTCTGGTAGGGCTTACTGTCTACCACTTTGTTCACCCCCCAAGCATCTGCGCCATTTCACATCCTCCCTTGATCTACAGTGAGTGGATCCTCATTCATACCTCATAATATGCATGCACAAAAAAACCCAGTCTTCAAAAATTAAGATAATGCTTATTATGTTTGTTATGTTTGCTTGCACGCATATGCAAGAAACATAGTGCCATCATCCGAGATTTTGGAGGCGTGTCACCCCTCTTCCAAATCAGTCAGTGTGTTGGCAGGCGCAGCCCCTGTAAGCCAATGCATGCTGGAGCTGTCTATGACAAGCTCCAAAATGCAGTAGCATACAGTTCAAAGGGAGAGCTACGCCTCAGTGAGCAGCAATATCACTTGCTCATGTGCAGCTCCCCCCCCCCACACGCACACCGCAGGCGCCCGCGCCCCTCCCACACGCACGCATGCATTATGACGTGATAGCCGACAGGGTGCCCAACTTCGTCGGCCGTGCTGCCTCCCTGACTCCCCCAAAACCTCCAAATGCCACGCCTGCGCCCACCCAGCGCAGCAACCTGCCGATATAGCCAACGGGACCGCCCAGTCCCCATCGGCTCCACTGTCCTTACCCCCAGAGAGCTGGGTGCCACGCTGGGAGCCCACCCCAGCGGGCAATTGATGCTTTGAGCAATGGGGTGCCTAATCCCTCGCCGGCTGAACGCCCCCAACTATCCTTTGCTGCTGGGAGCCCACCCAGCATGGCAAACGTCCCGCATCATCATTGGAAACAAAAGAACACCTGTAAAGAAAAACAGTCCCACGTAGTCTCCTGGCCCCTCCCACAACCTCAGCACCCACCCACTGCGCACCCTGCCTCCCCCACACCCCTCACCCCATACTTCCTCCTCCGACCTCAGCATGACGATCTTCGTGGACCGGGAACACATCTGCACTCTTCAAGGCCAACCGCAAACTGAGGAAATGCCGGTAAGCTGTATAATGAGCTAGACACTCTGGATACAGAAGTTGATACCAGCCCATTTACAGAAGAAAGGGTTCTGAAAGAACTCTTAAAACTGAAGGTGGACAAAGCAATGGGGCCTGATGGGATTCATCCCAGAATTATAAAAGAACTAAGGGTAGAATTAGTGACACCACTGACTACCCTGTTTAACAAATCATGGGAGGATGGGGTGGTACCCGAGGACTGGAGGAGGGCAGATGTGATTCCCCTTCACAAAAGTGGGAGCAAGGCAGAAGCAGGAAACTACAGACCTGTTAGTTTAACCTCAGTGGTAGGGAAAATGATGGAATCACTTCTGAAAGAAAGAATTGTCGAGTATCTAGAGGCCAGAGGGGCACAGGACCCAAGGCAGCATGGATTCACAGCAGGAAGGTCATGCCAGACAAATCTGATAGATTTCTTTGACTGGGTGACCAAAGTAGTAGATCAGGGAGGGGCTGTGGACATGGCCTACCTAGACTTTAGCAAGGCATTTGACACAGTCCCACACAAAAGATTAATTATACAGGTTAGCTAGCCTGGGAGTGGGTCCCAAGATGACAGCCTGGGTAAAAAAAATGGCTGGAGAATAGGACAAAGAGAGTAATAGTAAATGGAGTCCACTTCGAAGAAAGGGGTTACTAGTGGGAACTGAGGGTTCAGTATTAGACTGGTCCTCTTCAATGTCTTTATAGGTTACATTGCAGAGGGACTGAAGGAAAAGTATGTCTCTTGCAGATGACACAAAGATCTGCAACAGAGTTGATGCACAGGGTGGGTTGGAAAGGATGAAAAGGGGCTTGGCAAGGTTAGAGGAATGGTCAAATGTTTGGCTGCTTAGATTCAATGCTAAGAAGTGCAAGGTAATGCACCTGGGAAACAAAACTCAAGGGGAAGAGTACACAATGGGGGGTGATATATTAACAACAACAAAAATGGAAAGGGACCTGGGGGTAGTCATATCAGATGACCTAAAGGTGGGCAAGCAATGTGAGAGGGCAGCAAGGAGGGCTGGGGGATACTGGGATGCATAAGGAGAGGCATCACCAGTAAATTTGGTGCCAAAGTTCCAAAAATGACACTTTACGAGGCATGCTATAGTTCCTCCACAGGCTCATATAAGTTCAGAATTTTCAGTATTTTCACCAGATTTCAACATTTCCATTTTACCACACCTCTTATGGAGCAGTATAGCTGTCATTTTCACATCTCACCCAGAATGTGTTTCCTCATGTAGAAGACAATGGCACAGTCGGTAAAGTAAATCAATGTACGGGACAAATTAAGAAAATCACAGTGACACTGTTCATGAGCAGAGGTCTTAAAATGGCTATGTTGAAAATTTGAAAAAAATTCCTAAAATGACTGTTTCACAGTGTGCGTTGCACAGTTCCTATGCATGCTCGTAAGTTTGCAAATTTAATATTTTCACTCTGATTTTCAACATTGCCATTTTGTTACACTTCCCATGAACAGTACAGCTGCAATTTTTCATATGTCACCCAATGTGTTTTCACATTACGAAGCATTAATGGCGCTGTTGGTGTGCTAAGCAATGTTTAGGACAGATTAAGAAAATCACAGTTACACTGTTCATGAGCAGAGGTCTTAAAATGGCTATGTTGAAAATTTGGTGACAAAAGTCCATAAATGACCGTGTTACGAGTGAGCATTATGAGGTTCCACGCCCTCGTTAGTTCATGACTTTGTAATATTTTCAATCCAGATTTTCACCAGTGGCATTTTTCCACACTTCCTTGGAACAGTACAGCTGTCATTTTTCAAACATGGCTGAAGTGTGTTTTCACATTTCAGCGAGAGATGCATGGTCGCTGGGAAATCATTGTTCAGCACAGATAAAGAAAATCACAGTGACACTGTTCATGATCGAGGCACCAAAATGCCTGAGTTGACAATCTGCTGTAAAAATCCCAGCCTAATTATATTATGGGTGTGCGTTGCACAGTTTTATTTTTTTTTTATTTTATTTTATTGAAATCTAGGATTACAAATACCTTTGAGCAGGAACTGCTCGTTTACAAAGGTTCCTCGTCGAAGGAATGGGGGGAATACATACATACATACAAAGGTCAACATAGTAATACATAGTTACACAATAACAAGAAGTAAGAGACTAAGGCTTAGGAAATTCCAGTAATTCAAAATGTGCCAAATGTTAGGTAGCATGACATAACCAGCCAAGGGCAATCTTGGAAATAAGCACTGCAGGTGAGAGTGAACAGGTAGCCAGAATTTTCCATTTTGTACACAATCTCCAACAGTTACACCCTCCCATTAAAAATGTAACATCCTTTCCAAATGGCACCCCCTTCCAAACAAGTCAGATTGTTGTTGGATGATTCCTCTACTCTCTAAAGAGGTTATACATGTACCAGACACTCCTCAGTGGCCTACACTAACCCAAATACAGATTAGAATGATAATATTAACAGAGTGGCTTATGGTTTGTGACAGGCACTTAACAAAACTGTACATAAATGTGTACAGTGACTATGCCTGTCTACACCCTTGAGAGTGAAGGGGCTATGCAGGCAGGAAGGCCATTGTCTGAGGGTAGAGGGTGAAGGTAAGAGCTCTAAAGGGGGAGAGAGAGAGAGAGGAGGGATAAAAGTCAGGAAATGCCCCGGGGGAGGAAAGGAGAGGGGCAAGGGGTAGGCAGGTAGAAGGAGGCAAGGCAGGGAGATAGCTTTCAAGACTGAAGTTTCTATGTACTTCTGACTTCATCATTTTTTAAATATTTTTACTACAGATTTGCCACATTGCCATTTTTTACACCTCCCATGAACAGTACAGCTTGTCATTTTTTACATCCTGTTCGGAATGTTTTTGCACCTGTGGTGCTAAATGCCGTAGTCACTGTGCATAAGCAGTTTTCGCCTAACAATTCCCCCTGTTCATGAGGTGGGGTCACAAAACAAACATGTTGAAAATTTGAAGTGAAAATACCAACGAATGCCTGCGGTATTAGGGTTTCCAACCATAACGCCTAACCCTGTAGAGAATGACAGGCATCAGGGTGTGACTTGGGATTCTTGCCTGTAATGCTCATACCATTCCACACCCTGCAGCCAGTGAGAGGCATCGAGGTATGCCTTGGACTCTTCTGCCCAAACTTCACCCCATTCTCCTATATCGCACCCATCTCACCATATTTCCTAATGAAGTAGAGCGATGTTGGGCAAAGACCCCAGGAACACCGTGACACTTGTCAGTGTCTGCAGGTTGGGGTGTGATGAAATGGCATGGCCATTATGCCTGACAACCCAAACGCACACCCCAATGCCTGTCACTCTCTGCAGGGGGGTGGTGGTGGGGTTGGCTTCAGTTCAATACTTCACTGCCATTCCTATTACGCAGCTCTAACTTCTACACTACCACTGCCAATGCCAGCAAGCAAACATTCGGCATTGACAAATGCTTGTTAACATTAGTGATTTCCATGACCAAACACTGTGATGTGACAAACAGAATGTTAGTTGCTGATATAATAGGCAGATGAACACCGAGGGATAAGTACTGATTTATGGGACCAGAAAAAAAAAGACTAGAAGACACTAATGTTAAAGCAGTTATTGTAACTATATTTGTTTTAAACTTCTCCATGAGTTAATAACCTGTTCTTTAAAGTTAAGATTTTTTTTGTTTCTTCTTTTCTGCATTTATTGAATAACATATAGCTTCCTCTCAGTGTTTCAGTCTAACCTGCCCCTGACCAATGAAATCTAATGAAAACATTGAGATGAGGCATTGGCTTCAAATTGTAAGTAATTTATATACTTTTATTGCTGTTCTGTGCAGGTCTGAAGAAGAAGATGTTGAAATGAGCGAAGATGCCTACACTGTCCTGACACGGATCGGTTTGGAGACGTCGCTGCGTTACTCCATTCAGCTTATTACGGCTGCCAGTCTGGTCTGCCGCAAAAGAAAGGTGAGCAAGCCAGCCAGCCCTATAGGTAACCCTGAAATACCTTGGTCATGCTCGTGGGGTGCAGTGGTCTTTAGTTGGGTGCCATCAATACAGTCTAAATTAAAGAGCAGGATTTACTTCAGCAAGTATTTTTTTTTTCTCTTTAGTATTTTGCCCCTTTGCCACATACCTCATTCCGTCCCTCTGCCTTCTCCTGTGTCCTTGTCTATCAGGTCCCAGTGTCCGACCAGATTACCCCCTCCCTTGCTGAGATACTGTGGGAAGTCCCCTGATGGCAGTGCCTGGGACAGGGAGGACTTCACTGATTCCTGCCTCAGTCTTCAGGCTAGTTCATTGGGGGGGCATGGAAAACAAACCAGGGCCTGATGACATCAGGACCCTTTGGAGGCATCATGGATAACTGGATAGTCTGTGCCACAGATGCTAGGACCCCACAGGAGCATAGCTGTAAAGGTTTAGAGCTAGGGGACCGATGTCTGGGACGGCGCCACCCACAAGGCCGATGCATGACGTGATTTCATGGGCAGGCCAGTAACCAACATCAGCCCCTGCTCATTTCAGTTCTGTTCTTCCCACCATTGAGGTCGCCCTCCGTTGGAAGGTTTTGCCATTTAGTTGCTGCCCCATCAGTTCATCACCACAAGCTCAGTGCCATATCTCTCCTCCTTTTCACCTTTTCTGGAAATTCAACAATGATGGTGAGCACATAATATTCAGTCTTCGAGGGTATCTCAGTCATCGGGTCACACCGTAGGAACTTCATAGTCGGTGAAGCAGGATCCACATGGAAGATTTTCAGCAATAAAACTGGGTCCGCTCATGCCATCGGAGCACTGCTTCTACTCCATCAACCCTATAAAGACGTGAGCGCTCCCGCCCTCCCTCACAGTTCTTTCCCCGCCAACTTGTTTGCATGGGTCTCAAGTAGCTCTGATGCAGTTTCGTGCCTTTTGCCTATGACTTTTTCTTTCCTACGACTTTTGGAATCTCCTTTTTTTTTTTTTTTTATAAGTGATTCATTGATTTTCTTTATGTCAAGAGTTAATCCTTCAACCTCTCTCTTCCATCACTGCCGCTGTGAATGAAGATTGCCTTCACAGATGGGCATTCTCTCTGTGTCTGCTGTCTTGGCCCTGACCACGAAGTTTCCGACTGTGAGCTCTGCCAGAAGTTTAATCAAACTACCCTCAGGCAACACAAAAAAGACTTAAAAAAAAATTCTTAATGGAACAGCAAGCAGCCAGTTTTGGGCAGGGGTCTTCCAGGGTCCCAGTCTCTCAATTGCTGCCAGTGCCATTGAGCTCCCAGGCCGCTAAGGGCCGAGACAAGTTCTCAAGAGAAAAGTCATAAAAAAGACCGCGATCGGGACCATCCCCCCTGGTGGCGATCTTGTTCCTCGACGGCCTGTCTGTCTTCCTCTGAGGGTTAATCGTGGGCTGTGGCTTCACCGACGCACCAAGTCACTGTCCAGGTCTCTGTGCTCTCCAGACCCATACCAACAGTGCATCTGTCTGATGCTTAGTGTGGTCAGTCATTGACTTCCAGGTTGTTGACCCCTGCTTCATCGACAGGCTCGTCATTGACGGCCCTCCCGTCGGGGCATGCCCCTTCTCCTTCCAGGGCTACCCCCCAATTGATGCAACCTTCAACAGTCGTCAGCCTTAATGAATTCATCACCAAGTTTACCTCGGTGATCATCAATTGGGCGCATGCAGGCCCACTTCAGCACCGTTGAAGGCAGCCTCTGCGTCAACCGCAGAAGGCCACCCGCAAGCCGTCGCCTGCGCCTCCAACGTCAGGCCTGGATTTGGAAGAGGCTGATGTTAAAGAGGATAATCACTCTGACCTCATTCTTTCTGATGAATAAGAGGATGTCTTTACTTCAGACAGGTCCACAGCTGCCTCTGTTAGCAAGGACTCTTTCAAGCATACCCCTAATTCTCCTCCTGGGGGAACCACACATTTTTAAATGTAATGAAATTATTGTCCTCTGCCATGGGTTCCAATATTGAGGAAAAGGAAGATGTCATCAGAAAAGACGTGGTGGACTTTCTGGAGATCTCATAGCCTTCCCCCAGAGATCATTCCTCCCATTCTTTCTGCTCTGAGGTGCCACTGCAGCCTGGCACGAGACCAGACATGGTGCCAGCTATGCTCGCAGGGCAGATAAACTTTATCACGCCCTCAGGGGTTTCCTTGCTATGCTGCCTAGCCAGAGACCAATTCAGTGGCCATCAAGGCAGCTTATGGCAGATCTGAGGCGACAAAGCACCTTAGTTCTCTTCCCCAGACAGAGTCTTGTAGGATAGACCTTTGGGGCAAGAGGGTTTGTCATCTTCCACCCTTGGGCTGAGGATTAGTAATTACCTGTCTCATATGGTAAAATAACAGAACACGAAATGGAAGAATTGCAAAGCTGCCACTCCGACCCTCCCAGATGGCACACAGAAGCAGGAGGTTCTCAAGTGCTTGCAGAGCACTGAGGACGTTAGCATGCACCTCCTCAAGGCCCTCTATGACATTTTGATTACTTTTACCAGGGCTTCTGCCACTGGCATCTGCCTACATAGGCACTCCTGGCTGAGGGTCTCTGGCTTTGCTGTTGATGTTCAGTAGAAGGTGCCACCTTTAATGGCACAAGGCTCTTCGGGCCTGATGTCCAGGACGTCATTAATGATCTGCAGGCATCCAGCAGGTTATAAAGTCTGTCCACTCTTGCTGCCATACGCAGCCTAATGGTAGACAGCACCCTCCCTTTCGCAAGGCATCAAACAAGCCTGCAGCAGCCTCTCGGCCCCAGGGCAAATGTAGAGCCTCCACCATCTTGCTCACCCCCTACAGTACTGGAGCAGCTGTCAAGCGGCCTTGAAGTGACAGATCAGCCCCCGCGGCTGGATCTGCCTCTGCTTGGCTCCTTGCCAGACCCCCCGGTCCCTGACCAAGAGTTGGTGGTCATAGGTCAGTTCTCCTCCATCTGAATAGTGGAAACCACAAGTTCGGATACCTGGATTCTGCAAATCATAAAAAGCAGACACATGCTGGAGCTCATTGAGCAGCCCCCAGAAACCCTTCCCCTGCCCTCCACTTACCCTCCGGCTCACTTGTCTGTTCTCCAGGAGGAGGTACAGTCTGGTCTGCGCAAGAGGCCCTCGAGTCAGTGCCCAGGTGCCAGAGAACAAAGGGTTTTTATTCCAGGTTTTTCCTAGTCTCCAGAAAGACTGGAATCACGAGGCCCATTTAGATCTAAGGACCTCAACCTGTACATCCAGTGCTGAAAGTTCAGGATAGTAACTGGCAGGACTGATGCCTCTTCTCAGAACAGGTGACTGGTTCTGTTCACAGGACATGTAGGATGCCTACCTGCACATCTTGGTCATTCCCCCTCACAGGAGGTTTCTCTGTGTCCTGTTTCATGGTGAGCATTACCGATTCAAGGTGCTGCCGTTTGGTTTGTCCTCTGTGCCATGTGTCTTTACAAAGTGCTTAGTGTCACAAACGCACTCCGCAGGTCAGGCCCTCGGCTCCCACAGTGCCAAACCTAGAAGTGCAGTATGTGAACAGGAGACAGGGTAACCCTCCTGTCTGTTTTTAGGTCTGAACACCTACTAGTCTTGATTCCTGAGGTCAAATATGAACCCTTTTCACTAGCACACCTAGTTAACAGAAAAAGCCAGAAGGGGAAGGAAGGAAACATATTCAATTCAGTGCTTTAGAGTAACTGGTAATTGCTATTTTTATTTTAAACTTAGATTGTGGGCTTTTAGTGACACTATACTTTCTTTGTTGTCTTTACTTATAATTGTTTTTGGGCTGTTGAAAATTTAAAACATAGTGGTGGTGTAATTCTGTGCTGTCTTTAATTGCTGCAAATTTTCGCCCCCTCCCTCCCCTTCCCCCAACTCTTAATTATATACCCTGCTAAATCTGATTGACAGGAGCTAAACACAGGGTATAGTAAGGGTGTGAAGTAGGAGGGGCATAAGGAAAGAACCACCCTCAGCACAACAAGTGTTTTGACTCATTTATTTTATTTATTGGTTTCTTTTCTTTAAAAAAAAAAAAAATATCTGAGGATCAGTGGCAGGATTTTAGTACAGTAAATTAATAAAAAGGGAACTAGGAGAGCTTCAGTAGTAGACAAGTAGTGGAATTGCAGTATAATGTGGGGAGTGGTGCAATGCAGTGGCTGTGGGGCAGCCATATTCAGGCAGACCTTCTGGACACTGAGGTGCTGCCCTATCTGCATGCATCTCTCTGGACTGCGGGATGAGGTAGCCAGACTCGGAGCGGAAGTAAACTGGGTCAGGAGTACCATCACCCCTATCCAGAGACCACCCAGTCCAGTGCAACTGCCTCAAAGGATGCCGAGAACGAGGAGCACTTGGATGACAGTGGGCTCAGGGAGGGTTAGAGCAGTCAGGCAGAGGCACATCCCAGATCCTATTCCACTCAAGAACTCATATGCCACACTGGAAAATGAGGACAACCAAATAGAGGTACCTAGAGAAGTAGAAGGAAAGGATGTGGAGGTTAGCCAAGGAGGTGACCTCAGGGGAAAGCAGTGGACCCCAGAGGAGGAGGAAGTGAATCCTGGTGGGGGACTCCATCATAAGAGGGATCCAGCTAGGAACACAGGAGGGGGAGGACAGGAAGGTGAGGTGCCTACCAGGTGCCACGGCATGGAGGGATGGAAGGAAGATCCTGGGGATCACTGGGAAGGCAAGATGGGAGGGTGAGCTGGATGTCATTATCCACCTAGGTACTAATGACCTGGCAAATGGGGAGCCAAAGGAAGTTCAGGAAAAGTTTAGGAAACTGGGGAGGGGTCTCAAGCAAGTAGCTACTTCTGTCACTTTCTCAGAAGTACTACCTGTGAGAGGCAAGGGAGAGCATAGGAGTGCATGCACCAGGAACTTTAACTCATGGTTGAAGAACTGGTGCTGTGAGGAAGGGTTTGGATTCATTGGTGACTGGGGACCCACCTGGAGGATGGAGGTTTGTTCAAGCCTAACGGCCTGCATCCATCCTGGAGGAATCAAGCACTCAATGATAAGTTTAAATGCTACATTGACAAGCATTTAAACTAGCAAAGGGGGTGGGCCAGCAAGGATAGTACCTACTTGCTCACCCCACAGCTAGCAGTGGAACCATTGAACCAGAGGAGTGGCTATCTCTGCAAAGCAGTGTGCAAAAGATGGAGATTAGTGCCCAAGAGGTGGATAAGCAGAAAAGGCAAAATTCAGCAGAAGGGCAGACAGCAAGGAGAACCAGGGATAAATGACAACCAAGAAAGGGGCTGGAGTAGAACAGTGAAACAGTCTAGGAGGTCAAATCATGGAAAGCCATGTGTGCAAATGCCAGGAGCCTTAGCAACAAGATGGAAGATCTGAGGCTGTTATGGTACAGTCAGACCTGGACATTGTGGCTATCACTGAAACCTGGTGTAATGATAACCATGACTGGGAGATGGCCATACCTGGCTACAACATATTCAGAAGAGACAGAGCAGGCAGGAAGGGAGGAGGAGTGGCACTGTATGTGAAAATGACATAAGGGCCACAGAGATCCAGGAGGAACAAAATGGGGAGAGATACTGTGGGTTAAGCTGGAAAGGAAAATGGGGACAGCCATCCGCACAGGTGTGGCTCATAGACCACCAGTCCAGGAGGAAGAAACAGATAGGAGTTGATGCTAGCCATCCAAAGGATGGCAGACAAGGTGAGGTAGTACTGGTTGGAGACTTCAGTATTCCAGACGTGACTGGAGCATCCTAGCAGCAGCATCAACTAGGAGCAGATTTATCCTGGACTCCTCAGGTGCCTTCCTCAAGCAACTGGTCATGGAACCAACTCGGCAGAAGGCAATACTGGACCTTGTGCTCACAAACAGGGACAGTGTGATGGGGGTAACAGTGGGGGAGCACCTGGGAAACAGTGAGCACCAGTCATTGTGGTTTGAAATCACAGAAAGAGCAGAACCAAACCACACAAAAACATGTATCCTGGATTTTAGGGGGGCAGATTTTGGGAAAATGGGGAGATACTTGAAAGAGGCATTAAGGGGAATGGGACAGGAATCAGGGGTTGAGGAACAGTGGGCAGTATTTAAAATGGGGATTACAAGAACAACAGAATTATGCATTAAGCAGGTTAGCAAGAGGAAAAGGAAGAGGAGACCATTATGGTTTTCCAAAGAGGTAGCAAAGAAAGTGAAAGCCAAAAAGATTGCATTCAGGCAATACAAAAAGACACAGGCAGAAAGGGATAGGGAGAAGTACCGGGAGAAGCAAAGGAGGCAGGGAGGTCAGTAGGAAGCCAAAGCTCAGACAGAAGAACACATTGCAAAATCAGTGGGTAGAGGAGACAAACCTTTGCAGGTACATAAGTGAAAAAGAAAGACAAAGGGAGGATAGTGAGACTGAAGGGGAGGATGGGGCGCTGGAGGATGACAACAGTAAAGCTGACATATTGAACAGGTATTTCTGCTCAGTCTTTACTGAGGAAGAGGGGGGTAATGGGTCTGAAGGAGTACAAGGGTGAGAATGGTGCAGAATGGACACAAGTCCCTTTACATGAGAAAGGGTCCTGAAGGAACTGGAAGTAATAAGAGTTGATAAAGCAATGGGACCAGATGGGGTGCACCCAGTGGTCCTTAAAGAACTAAGAGGTGGTGGCTGAACCTCTTGCTATCCTGTTTAGCCGATCACTGGAAACAGGGAGATACCCAAAGACTGGAGGACAGCAGATGTAGTCCCCTTATACAAAAGTGGGAACAAAGAGGAAGCAGGGAACTACAGACCAGTCAGCCTCACCTCGGTAGTGGGGAAGATCATGGAAGCACTACTGAAGGAGAGATTGGTGGAACATCTAGTTCTAGGAGCGTGGATATGTTGTTCATCCACACTTTCTGGCATTGTCCCTTTCCCCTTTAAATCTTGCCGGAAGTCTTCAAGCTGGCTCATCCCACCCACCCGGGTGGTAAATACCTCGGCTCCGCCCCATGACGCCAGATCTTCCTTTCCGCTGGAAGATTCAGGTTCCCTCGTGCTTTCTGTAGTGTTGAGGCCCTGGATCTGCTTCTCGACGGTTTTCACCGCATCTTCTCGCTCTGAAACCCATTAGAGTTTACTTACTTTGATCTCGGACATGGATGACAAGTCGCCTCGGTTTCACCAGTGTCCTTGCAGACAGAAAATGTCACGCACCGATCCCCACCTCTCGTGCGTTTACTGCCTCGGTACTATTCATGATACCTCTCAATGCTTTATTTGCACTTCCTTCCATCCCAACATCTTGGAAGATCGTCAGGCGCGCCTGAAGCTGGGTAGACCGGAGCTCCTCAACCCACAGGTAAAATCCAAGGAGGTCAGATGGGCGGTTTCCGCGGCTGCGGGATCCGCCGAGCAGCTCGAGCGCATGGCGGCCTTCGAGGAAGAAGCCGCCCAAGCCTCGGCTAGCCGAGGTTTCTTCGTGCCGCTCAATCTGGGCTCTTCCTTCTCAGGTTCCTTTCAGGAATTGTGCCAGTCTCTCCCTACCAAGGGATAAGGCCCCCTCGGGCACGCACTCATCCCATTCTAAGAAAAAGGACCCTAAAACTTCATCTTCGGGTCGAAGAAGACGCTCCTGGGATCAGGAGCGGTCCGATGTCTCGACTTCGGTCGAGATTGCCTCCTCAGCCGCTGGGTTTTCAGACCTCCTGTCTGTACCGGGTGTAGAAGCTGAGGAGTCGGCTGATCCGGCCGAGATTATTCTCGACCCGATCGAGCCATCATCACCAACTCCTATCGATGATTCCTTGGAGAGAACGCCGATTCTCTCCTTCCCCGACGAGGAGACCTGCCCCGCGAGCCTCCCGATCGAGGGACAAGAACCGGAGCCTCAGTTTTCACCGAGTCCAGTCTCTCCCGATCGACAAAGCCGACACAGTCGGTCTCGATCAGGGAGTAAGTCCTCTTCGGTCGAGTGACCCAAAAAAGGACACAAGCACTCCCGCAAGAGGCGCCGCCACCGTTCCTCTTCCTCCTCGGACGAGGAGAGACCCCGACGAAAAATTCGTCGACGCTGCGAGGATCTTATGTGGCAGCAATTCCTGCTAGCAGGTCGAAGCCGGCTCCTCGGCGGTCCCGGCTATCTCTTGGCCTCAGCCCTCACACCTCGAGACCGATTTCTCCGGTGCCGTCTCTTCAGGGGCTCTGAGGCTCCGCCGCAGCCGGTTTCAGGTTCCCCACCAATTTTGGTGGAACCTCCACCTAAGCTGCCTCTGGGGATTCCTCCAGGAGGCCCGGACAGTCCTCGGTCTCCCCCACAGACTGTCATTCACGGTCACCCCTGATCGCCCTAGGGCGACGAGGGGACTTAGGTGGCAGCCTTTATATCGGACTCTTCCGATCTCGATAACACTGGCCTTCATTCTCACGATGAGCTTTGTGTCAGGCTTGGAAGAAGGGCCTTCCTCCTTCCAGGGCATCCTCCGGCTCTTTCCGAGTCGACGGGATGTCCCTGCAGCCTATCCAGAAAAGGCAGAATATCCCTCACGGATATTCTTAAGAGAGGGATACCCCACGGAGGCATTTCCAGTCGGCCAAGCCATTATTGGCCCTGCCTTTGAACTGTGGCAGCGTCCAGCCTCCTGCCCAGCTCCATCTGCCCGCATGGCACGCAAGCACGGTGCCCACAGGGTCTTTGGCGGGTTACTGAGCACCCCTCGGCGGAAAGCCTTGTGACTGCCTCAGTATTCAGGCGGACGGGCAGCTCGGCCGATACTGACCGCCCTCCAGACAAAGAGTCCAAACTTATGGACCACTCGGCCTGGAAGATCTATGCTGCATCTTCTTTGGGCCTTCGTCAGGCAAGCTCAGCAGTGATTGTGGCACACTTCTCTCACACCCTCTTGGGGTCGCTGGACGAAGTTCTTCCCCACCTCCCAGCTGACATGCAGACCACGGTCAAGCAGGTCAGGGACCAGGGCAGGGCTGTTGCTAAACAACAACTCCAGACTGCTCTGGACGTGGGTGATTCCTGTGCCCGTTCACTAGCTGCAGCGGTATCCACTCGCCGCAGGGCTTGGCTGAGGTTATCCTCCTTTCCCGTGGATACTCAGCACAAGCTAGCTGATGTGCCCTTCCTTGGCACTGACCTCTTCGGGCCAGGAGTGGCAGGTCACCTGCAGTGTATCGAGCAATCTAATGCCACCTTAGATGCTACCTCTGCTAAGGGTTCTTCAAGTAAGAACCAGCAGAAGCGCAGGAGGAAGTCTTTTCGTCATTCTTCCCCTGCGGTCAGACAGCCACCCTTCCAGGGGGGTCAGCAACAGCAGCAGGCTCAGGCTTGGCGCTCTAGGCCCAAGCAAGGTCCCCAGCAGCCCCGCAAAGGAGGCCGAGGCGCTGGTCCAGGTGCCCCCTCCTCCTTCTAAGCCTGCCCAGTGACGGGCCGGGTGGCCTCCCCGCACTGCCACACCAGCTCTGGGTCCTCCGCGGGAGGCCGGCCCGCCACTTCATTTCCGCCTGGTCCGTATCACCTCGGACAGAAGGGCCCTAGAAGTGGTCGGGCAGGGTCTGCCCTTAGAATTCGAGCAGTACCCTCCCAGCCGAGCCCGTGCCCCACGAGAGGAACGGATCTCAGTCGCCCAGTCTGCCCTTCAGGACTACATTGCGCTATTCCTCCTCAAAGAGGCGGTGGCCCGAGTGACGGATCCTCCTTCAGACCCAGGCTTCGTCTCCAGGTATTTCCTGGTGCCCAAACGGACGGGGGGTTGGCGCCCCATTCTAGATCTGCACGACCTGAATCGGTATCTCAGGTCTCGCACCTTTCGCTGGTAACTCTGAACCAGATCATACCATCCTTGGAGCGAAACATGTGGTTCTGTACACTGGATCTTCAGGACACTTTTTTCCACGTCCCTATACATCCGTCTCATCAGCGGTTCCTCCGCTTCAGGGTCGAAGGGACCCTGTACGAGTTCAGAGCCATGCCGTTCGGCCTGTCATCAGCCCCAAGGGTTTTCACCAAATGCATTGCAGTGGTGGCAGCCCATCTTCGGCGTCAGGGAGTTCGTATTTACCCCTACCTGGACGACTGGCTCCTGGCGGGATCCTCCCTTCAGGAGATGGAGAGGTCCAGGGACCTGACCCTCCGAACCTGCTCACACTTGGGCCTTCTGATCAACGAGGCCAAATCGGAACTCGTACCTTCTCAGGTGATGGGCTTCATCGGGCAGAGCTCTCGACTCGCAAGCCAGAGTCGGCCTCCGGGCGGACAGGGCGGAGGTTCTCTCCTCCTTGCCCAATCATTTCTGGTTGGGCACTCACGCCTGCCTGGGACTTCTGCGCCTCCTGGGTTACATGGCGGCGTGCCGTTGGTGGTCCGCTGGGCCGGACTGCACATCGCCCCTCCAGTGGAGCTCGCGCCCAGTGTTCTCAGCGTCAGAGTCTTTTACCAGCTGGTCACGGTCACCCAGAAGATGTGGGACGCCTCCAGTGGTGGACCGTCCCAGTCATCTGCGGGGAAGGATCCCGCTGTCACCCGAGCCGACGGTCGTCCTTACGACCGATGCCTCTCACGGGCTGGGGAGCCCACATGGGGAACACAGGGCTCACGGGTTCTGGACCCAGAGGAGTCCCGATGCCACATCAACCTGTTGGAGCTCAGGGCAGTCAGACTGGCTCTGTCAGCTTTCGCTCCTCAGCTCCGGGGTCAAGTGGTTCAAGTCCAGACTGACAATACCACGACCATGTACTACCTCAACAAGCAGGGCGGCACGCACTCCCGTCTGCTATGCAAGGAGGCGCTCCGGATCTGGACCTTCGTCAGCTGGCTGGAGGCTGATCTCCTGGCCATCCATATGGCAGGAGTCGCGAACCAACTGGCGGATGCTCTCAGCCGCCTAGGCCAGACATCCCACGAGTGGTCTCTCCATCCAGAGGTAGCCTACTACCTGTTCTCCCGTTGGGGCAAACCGTTAGTGGATCTGTTTGCCTCCAGGAGAACACCAAGCTGAGGCTGTACCATGCCCGCCCCCCTCAGCAGGGTTCGCTGCAGGGGGATGCCTTCTCGAGGCCGTGGACCCCAGGCCTCTTTTACTCCTTTCCTCCATTTCCCTTGATCCACAAGGTGTTACTCAAGGTGAGGAAGGACAAGGCGAAGGTGATCCTGGTAGCCCCAGATTGGCCACGCCAGTTGTGGTATCTAGATCTCCTCAGCCTCAACTGCAGGACCCCGGAGCGGCTGAGTACACGCCCGGACCTGATATCTCTGAACCAGGGGAAGATCCTTCATCCGGACCTTCAATCCCTGCACCTCACAGCCTGGTCCCTGAGCGGCTAGAGTTCCAGGCTTTGGGTCTTTCGGAAGATGTCTACACCATGGTGCAGGCATCTCGAAAAGAATCGACCAGGAAATGTTACGCCTTCAAATGGAAGAGATTTTCCATTTGGTGTCAGGGTAAAGGTCTGGACCCCTTATCCTGCTCGGTGGCTAACATTCTAGACTACCTTTGGTCCCTCTCCAAAGGGGGTCTTTGGTCATCGACCCTTAGGGTGCACCTAGCCGCCATTTCGGCTTACCGGGCGCGGGTCGGTCCAGCCGACATTAGCTCAGGAAAGGTGGTGGGCGCTTTTCAAGGCCCTGGACCACATATCCCCTCCGATCGTGAACCTCCACCTCCGTGGGATCTTTTTGCTGGTTTTGGCAAAGCTCATGGGCAAGCCATTCGAACCCATGCACAAGTCTGCACTTTCGCACTTGTCGTGGAAGACGGCCTTCTTGGTGGCTATCACGTCGGGGAGAGGTTCGCCAGCTGTTTGTCACCTACGCTGAAGCCGCTTCTGGCAGACCTGCAGCCAAGCGGACTATTGCAAGATGGATCACATCATGCATAGGTCTGTGCTATGAATTGGCGGGTAAGGAGCCTCCCAAAGGGCTAAGGGCTCATTCTGCCCATCATACTGCTGCTTCGGTGGCTGCTTCCAGGGACATCCCTATCCAGGAAATCTGTCGGGCCGCTACCTGGAAGTCAGCAAGCACCTTTATTACCCATTACCACATCGACCTAGAGTCACGCCGGGATGCTGGTTTTGGGGCTCTGTTCTCAATCTCTATTCCCTAAGTAGGGGTGTGCCTCTCCTCCCCGAGAACTGCTTGGAGTCTGCCAGACAGTGTGGATGAACAACATATCCACGCTCCCTAGAAGAACAGGTTACTCACCTGTAACAGTAGTTCTAGAGTGGTATATTGTTCATCCACCTTCCCCTCCGACCTCGGCTTTAGGCGCACAACCCTGGCTTCCAGCGGGCTAGATCTGGCCATGGGGTGGAGTTGAGGTACCACCCGGTGGGTGGAGGAGCCAGCTTGAAGACTTCCGCAAAATTTAAAGGGAAAGGGACAGTGCCAGACAGTGTGGATGGAGACAACATATACCACTCCTAGAACTACTGTTACAGGTGAGTAACCTGTTCTTGTCAGTGGACTACAGGACCCAAGGCAGCATGGTTTCACCAGGGGGAGGTCATGTCAGACCAACCTCGAATATTTTGACTGGGTGACTAGGGAGGTGGATCAGGGGAGGGCAGTGGACATGGCCTATCTGGACTTCAGCAAGGCTTTTGACACTGTGCCACATAGAAGACTATTACACAGACTGGGGAATATGGGTGTGGGCAGGACAGTAGTGTGGTGGGTAGGTAACTGGCTGGGTGGCAGGACACAGAGGGTGGTGGTAAATGGCTGTCACTCCACAGAGGGAAGAGTGACCAGTGGGGTACCACAGGGATCAGTGCTGGGACCGGTCCTATTCAACATCTTCATCAGTGACATTGCGCAGGACCTAGAAGGCAGAATTTCACTGTTCGCTGATGACACAAAGCTCTGTAACAGAGTAGACACACCAGACGGTGTAGACAGAATGAGAAGCGACCTGCAGAAACTTGAAGAATGGTCAGGGTTTGGCAGTTGAAATTCAATGCAAAGAAGTGCAAGATAATGCATATGGGCACAAAACCCTGGCACAATATATCAGTTGGGGGTGAGGATATAGCATGCACCAAGCAGGAAAGGGATCTTGGGGTTGTCATCTCTGATGACCTCAAGGAAACAGTGTGACAAGGCAGCAGGTAAATTAAATAGGATGCTGGGATGTATAGGCAGGGGCATCACCAGCAGGAAAAGGGAGGTCATAATTCCGCTATACAAGACACTAGTGAGGCCCCACCTGGAGTACAGTGTACAGTTCTGGAGACCATACCTACGTAAGGACATAGACAGGGTAGAGAAGGTTCAGAGGAGGGCAACAAAGATGGTGCATGGATTGTATCACAAGTCGTATGAGGACAGGTTGAAGGAACTGAACATGTACTCCCTGGAGGAGAGGAGGGAGAGAGGGGATATGATAGAGACATACAAGTATCTTACAGGGAGGAACAGGGTGCAGGAAAACACTATTTTTAAGTGAAAAAGATGTTCCAGGACTAGAGGGCATGGGATGAAGTTGGAGGGAGGACGATTCAGAGGAAACATGAGAAAGAATTTCTTCACAGAACGGGTGATGGACAAGTGGAACACCCTGCCAGAGGAAGTGGTGGGGGCTGAAACAATCACAGGATTTAAGAATGCATGGGATAGACATAAAGGAATTCTGGAGGTCAGGGGTAAGGGGCAACAGACTTCTAGGAAAATAAACTGAACTTACAAGCTCAAATGGGCAGACTGGGTGGGCCATAGGCCCTTATCTGCCGACACTGTCTATGTATCTATGTATCAGATATCGCACCCTCTTTGGGGAAATGCAGTGTAATATTTAACCCAGTGGGCATGCAACCTGGTTCACAATTCCCCCTTTCTGACTCAGTTGAGACCTAGGTACCTTTTCTTACCTTAGTGCATATGGTAATACACTTTAGGCACATAACAATTCTGTCAGCCTTATCAACGCTGTCCCAGCATTCACATTCAAAATGAGAAGACAGGTAGAATTTCAAAGAAAACAAAGTTTACTACAAATAAAAAAAAAAAAGTGGATGAAATACAAAACATAGAACATGTAAAATTGGGTTACAGACATTTAAATTAAAATGGACAATTTTAAACAAAATATTTTTCAAACAACATGAAGTCTTACTATATTATGACATATGCAGTGAGTCCTAACCTTCAAACTGCTCCGGAGGTGAGAGTCAACTTTCCATGCCAGGCATGGAACTCTGAGCTCGAGCTCGGTTGAAACTCTGTCTGTTGTTCTTCAAACTTAAACCGTCAGATTCTTCACTCCGCCTCACTGAACAGTCGCTCCGGAGATTTCTCCTTCTGCTTGGTTCATTTGTCGGTTAAAGTATTGTTTTCTCGGTTTTTCAACCGAATTTAAACCGCAACCGGTCGGTTCAGACTCTCTCGTTGGTATTGTGAGTACTAGATAGGTTTTACATTTATTTCTATTCTGTGTGGAGCTTTTAAACGGTTTATCGGTTCGGTTTGAACCGATCAAGTTGCTTAAAATATCTTAATCTATCTTTTAGTGTGTGGTTACCGGTTCTTATCGGTTCTAAAAAAAAAAAACTGATTTTATTATGTCTTTTTCCACGACCCGTGACACGGTTGGGAACCGATAAGAGAGTCTTGCCTGGCGGATTGCCATAAACGGGTAAGTTTGGTTAGGACTGGCACTATATCTGAGAAACCCAAGAAAACCGGGCCCACTGGGTTTCAACACTGCAGTGTGTGTGGGGAAGTCTTTGCCAAGGCTGATACCCACACCACCTGTGTTTATTGTCTGGGGTTTGACCATCTCAATGCAGACTGCCAGATTTGTAAAAGTTTTCCTGCAGCTACCCTGGAAAAGAGAGTTGGTAGGCTCAGGGAAAGGGAGGCCAAAAAGTCCGCTGAACCAGATGGCCAGCCCTGTTCGGTTTCAACCGAACCGGAGGGAGTGCCCTCTGACCAGGGCGAGACTTCCTCGGGCAAAAGGAGATCCGACTCGGGGGAGCCAGGTCCAGCAAAAGGACTAGAAAATCAGCTGGTGTGGAGCCAAACTTTCTTCTCCAACTGCTGAAGAAATAGCCAGCGATTAAATTGTCCAGTCGCTTTCCCCGGTTCCGACCGAACCGGCACCATTGGGTAAGCGCCCGGTTCTGCCGGTTCCACCGGTTCAAGAGTATGAGTTAGAGGAGTATTATGAACTGGAGGAGGGGGAAGAGGAGTATGAGGAGAGTGAATGTGGATTTGAAAGTCTGGATGTGCCCATTGACCCGGACATCTCCCCAGACAGACTTTCAGTAGTGTCTCCTCCTAGGCTTTCTGAGTCCCCTTCTCATTTTATGTTTTATAAAAAAGTGGCTGAAGCCCTCCAACTCCCTATGGAGGAAGCTGTGGATGACCAAGAGGAGCCTGACTATGTGGAAATGATGGATATCCCAGAGTCTAGGAGACTGTCTATTCCCTTGCATAAATCTTTTGCAAAACAGACTTTTAAAATTTTAAAAGCTCCCCACACTATACCTCCTGTGGATAAGAGAATGGACAAGAGGTACACATTGTCAGGCTCTGATACGGAGTTCCTCACACAACAATGCAGCCATGTTGGGGTAGTGCAGGCTGCAGTCTGTGACAAGGCTAATATTTCCTTGGAACTCAGACAGGCAAATTATATGGCTTATGTTGCCAGATACCAGAAATCCAGATGGGATACTGTTATGGCTTTAGCAAAACAGGCCCCTGGCCAGCTTGGCAACGAGCTGGAGCAGGTGGCTGCTGATGATATTGAGGCATCCAAGGTGCAATTCCATGCTGCAGTGGACTCTAATGATGTGTCATCAAGAGTCATGGCTACATCTGTGGCACTTCGCAGAATGGCTTGGCTCAGATGTGCTAGCCTGTCACAGGATACCCAGACTAAGGCCATGGATTTTCCTGTTGTGAGTAACTCTGCTTGGGGAGCAGACAGAGAATTACATGAAGAAAATGGATGAGTATAGGACCACCTATAGGAGTGCACAGGCCAAAGAAAGGCAGGCCACTCCTCAAAGGCAGCGTCCCAGGGGCAGGGGCAGGCCTTTTCATAGATCTTTTTACCGAGCCCAGGCCTCCTCTTCCGCCTATACCCAGAGGGGGTTCTTTAGAGGGAAAGGCAGACGGGGTACAAGCAGGCCTGCTTCCACCCCTCAGCCCAAAGCCCCTGCTAAACAGGCACCCTGATGGGGTTGCCAGGGCGATTCTCAGCTACCTGTAGGGGCAGGTCTGGCTTACTTTGTCCAGGACTGGAAGTCTCTACATGAGACAAGTGGGTCCTGGAAGTAGTAAGCAGGACTGATTCTCAGCTTCAAAATTTCCAAAGATGAGAACCAGATCCTTTCCACCTGCAAATCCTGCAGAGGCTCTTGCCTTAGAGGCAGAGGTCGCTTCCCTCCTAGCTCTCAGAGCTGTGGAAAGGGTTCCACCCCTACACCAGGGCAAAGGTTTGTACTCCAGGTACTTTCTTACCCCAAAAAAGACAGGAGAATGGCGGCCCATCCTGGATCTCAGATACTTAAACAAGTACCTTTTAAAACCAAAATTCAAAATGGTGACTCTGGGAATTATTCTACCCTCTCTAAGGCCAGGGGACTGGCTAGTGTCCCTGGACCTCAAGGATGCCTATTTCCATATTCTCATCAGAAGCTCCCATCGAAAGTACCTCAGGTTCGAGCTGCCCTCAGGCCATTACCAATTCAGAACAATGCTCTTTGGCCTCACCTCTGCTCCAAGGGTAATCACAAAATGCCTGGCAGTAGCAGTTGCCCACCTAAGAAGGCAAAAAATCGCCATCTTCCCTTACCTGGACGACTGGCTAATAGTAGGCCAGTCTCCAGACCAAGTCAAGTTACATCTACAGATAACTCAGCAACTGCTCACTTCTGTAGGTTTCCTTCTGAATCTTCCAAAGTCAGTTCTAGAGCCTGTCCAGCTCCTCACCTTCATAGGTGCGGAGCTGAACACAGAGAAGGCCAGAGCCTTCCTTCCTCTGGACAGAGCAAGGACCCTGGTCTCTCTGGCCTCCTCATTCACCCTGCAGGTCTCTCGAACAGCAAGGCACTTTCTACAGCTCCTGGGGCACATGGCTGCTTCTGCAGCAGTAGTGCAGGGAGCAGGATTTGTGATGAGGGACATCCAGTTCCATTTGAGAGCCTTTTGGTCTCAAAGGAGAGACCCTCTAACCAAATTGATCCCAGTGACTCGAACCTGATCCAAGCCCTACAGTGGTGGCAGGACCAGAGCAATCTGAGACAGGGGGTCCCTTTGCCCCTCAGTCTCCTCCTTAATCCTTACTACAGATGGATCCCTCTTGGGGTGGGAGCTCACATGGGCGACCTCACTACCCTGGGATTGTGGTCCCTCAGGAACTCTGCTTCACATCAATCTGTTGGAACTCAGAGCAGTTTTCTAGCACTTCAAGCTTTTTCCAAATCTGTTCAGAACAAAGTTATTCAGGTCAGTACAGACACCACCACCACAATGTGGTACATCAACAAATGAGGGCACTCGGTCCCTCGGCCTTGTGCACCGAAGCATTAAGTTGTAGTCTCTGGCTTACTCACTGCCCTCAATGCCCTTATGGCATTTCACCTCCCAGGCAAGGACAATGTCCTGGCAGATGCTCTTAGCAGGATTTCCCAGGGCCATCACGAATGTTCACTGGATCCTCTGGTCTTGGAGGTAGTATTTGCCAGATGGGGCACCCCGCAGATAGATCTTTTTGCAGCCCCAGACAATCACCAACTTCCCCTTTTTTGCTGTAGGCCCCCAGTGTTGGGCTCAGTCCCTCTGGATGCCTTCCTTCTGAGTTGGAAAGGGAAGTTTCACTATGCCTTTCCCCCCCTTCCCTCTCCTGTTCAAAGTGCTAGTCAAAATCAGATCTCAACCCTGCAAGATGATCCTGATTGCTCCAGATTGGGCCAGACAGCCTTGGTACCCACTCCTTCTGTCCTTAGCAGTCCACCTTCCCTGTGTCTTCCCAGGAATCACAACCTGTTAACCTCGCTCAGGGAGAGTTTGGTACCAACCTCAAATCTCTCAATCTCAAGGCTTGGCTCTTGAAGAGTTAGAGTTTGCTGACCTACACCTCTCCCAAGGTGTAATGGATATCCTGAAGGCTTCTAGGAAGCCTTCCACCAGGGCTACTTATAATTCCAAATGGAAGAGATTTTCCATAGAGTGCTCTGGAAAGCATATTTCCCAGAATCTGCTGACTTACCCACAGTCCTGGATTATATGGTCCACTTAAATACCTTGGGGCTGAGACCAGCTACCCTAAAGTGCACCTGGCAGCCGTGTCTGCTTTCTTATCAGCAGGTAAGCCCTCTTCTCTTTCAGCTCATCCTGTATTCTCCAAGTTTTTCAAGGGGTTGCTTCACACCAACCCTCCATTCAGGGACCCTGCCCCTGCCTGGGATCTTAATATTTGCATTGCCCAGCTTATGCACCCCCCCCCCGAGCCTTTGTCTTCAGCAGAGCTTAAGTACTTGACTTGGAAAACTGTGTTCTTGGTAGCCATCACTTCTGCCAGATGCACAAGTGAATTATAAGCCTTGTCAGTGGAGCCTGGTGTTATCTCCTTTCATAGAGATAAGGTGGTCCTCAAGACTGACAGGAAATTCTTGCGTAAGGTGGTTTCAGATTTCCATCTTAATCAATCTGTGTCTCTCCCTGTGTACTTCACTGACCATTCTTCCTCTGGCGAGAGGAGACTGCACAGTTTAGATGTCAAAAGAGCCCTTAGTTACTACACAGAACGTACCAAGGGTCACAGGTTTGACTCCCTCCAACTGTTCCTCACTTATGATGAGGTTAGTAAAGGGAAACCTGCCACTAAAAGATCCACTGCCAGGTGGATTGTCTCTTGTATCCAATTTTGCTATGAAAAACTGGGTAAGGTTCCTCCCTCAGGCCTGAAGGCTCACTCTACCAGAGGTACAGCTGCTTCTCTGGTTGCAGCCAGGGACATCCCTATCCTAGAGATATGTCAAGCGGCTACCTGGAAAACAGTTCACACTTTTACCAAGCATTACTCCCTGGACAGCCAGGCTAGGAGTGATGCTCGGTTTGGCACAGCTGTGCTTCAGAACCTATTTCCTAAGTAGGTTCTGTCCCCCCTCAATGGAGGTACTGCTGTGTAGTCTGCATATGTCATAATATAGCAAGACTTCATGTTGTTTTGAAGAAAAAAATTACTCACCTTAGTAATGTTGTTTCTTCTAATGGAGTCTTGCTATATTATGACCTCCCCCCTGCCCCTCTCAGAACCTTTGTTTTGGGATGTGGGTGGGCAGTGCAGTGTTGGCACTTAGTAGATGCCCACCTTGTTGTTTCACCTATCCTTTTTGGGGTGAATTGGTGTTGTGTTTTTCATTTTTGGGTCTCCTGACTTGAGTCTTTGTTTTGGGACTAAAAATGTGTTTTATATTTAGTAGCCAGTTGGCTAGTGTAGGTTTACAGCTTCCACACAGAACCTTAGTGAGTTTAGCTCGTTAAGATCTGACAGTTTGAGTTTGAAAAGAACAGACAGTTTTCAACCTAGCCTTTAGCTCAAAGTTCCATGCTTGGCATGGAAAGTTAACCTGCTCACCTCCGAGCAGAAGTTCAAGGTTGGGACTCACTGCATATATCATAATATAGCAAGACTCCTTTAGAAGAAACAACATTACTAAGGTGAGTAATTTTTCTTTCCTACTCTAGTTTCTAGTAATAAATAGTGGGGGTTGATTACCTACTTCAGTAGAAGTGTCCTGGAGAGTGTCTTGTCAGGAGTCAGAATAAAAAACAAAAGCAAACACTTTCCGTTTTTCCAGCTATCTGGTTATATTCAGTTTCAGTTCCAAATTCCCAGTGATGTCATAGTTCACAGTGATGCTGGCTGTGAGGTCACTCAGATCAGGATACTAAATTAATTGATCAGTCACAGGCATCTGCATGTTGCTAAGTATCCCTAAAAAAAAATATATAAATTTATATATATATATATATATTTTGTTTTTAAATAGTGAGTCTACATTATTGGCAGGCCAGAATAACCCCTTTGATCTTCCTGGACATAAGTCTCCACCACTCATTCACACTATTGGGATCTGCGCCGGAGGCACTAGGACCCATCGGAGCAAACCTTTTCTGCTGGAGGGTTGCGCCAGAGATGGCGCCGCGAGCCCTAGCTCACACGGCAATGACTATCTCGGCGTCGACCTTCCAACCGCTTCAGTGACGACGTCGCTCGCCTGTTGGGAGTCAAACTTCAGACTAGCAGCATAGTTTTTCAGTTTTTATTATTTTGTAGTATTATCTCGATACAAGTATCGCTTAAGTTTATTTTTATTTTTTAACTGAATACAATAAAGAAGTCACAGCCTACTTTGACGGAGTCGACCATGAGCAGGTCAGGTGACGGTAGGAAGACTTCGTATGAAAGATGTTCAGTCAGTCTGGCTGGGTCCGGTCCGCCGTCTTCTCCGAAAGGGGGGTCTGACTCTGACAACAGTCAGTCCAATGCCCGGGGGGATGGGCGGTCCCCGCGGAAGCATAAACATAAACGGTAGCATTCTCGGCACCGTTCGGCCTCGAGCTCTTCGGTCCACAGGTCTGAAAAGAGAAGGCATCACTCGAAGTCGCCCTCTGATATGTCTGTGTGTAGACCCTCGGTTATTGGGGCTAGTTGCTGGTCTCTTCCGTTGGAGTCGCCAACTTCTGTTTCTGGTAGCCGAGGGCTTCGACATCGGAGTCCTACCCCACCCGCAGGTAGGTCTTCAGATGAGCAGTTTCATCAGTGGGCCGCTCTTTTGGAGCAATGATCTCGGAGGTTGGTCCGGCTACCTGGCTCGGTGCTCGCGGGCCTCCGGGCTCATTGGGCGACCAGGTAAGGCAGTTGGATTTTCCTAGTCGCGCGGCACCTTCTTTGGTGCCGTCGACCCTATGCTTAGGTGTTTCCCCCCCTCACATGGCTGCGGCTCGGGGAGCCACACCAGTGCCTTTATCTCCTGCTCTTTTCCTTCTAACCCTGTTTTCAGAGTCCTGGGAGGTTTCTGCACCCCAGCAGCATCGTTTGGCTTCTCAGCATCGTCCTCGGTGCCTTGGGGCTTCTCGGTGCCGTGCGCCTTCTCTGTGGCCGCCCGTCACGGCTTTTGGCATCTTGTGCCGTCCTCTGACCCGTGTGGTGTCGCGACGCCACAGTGTTCCTCTGCACCGATCTCGGTTCCGTGCGCCTTCTCGGCGCCGGGAACCCTCAGAGACTCCTCCTTTCACTCACTTCTTTCTGCCTCTTCTAATTTTCACTCCTTTCCTGTCCAT
The DNA here is from genome assembly GCA_016271365.2 of Neoceratodus forsteri. NCBI lineage: Eukaryota > Metazoa > Chordata > Ceratodontiformes > Ceratodontidae > Neoceratodus > Neoceratodus forsteri. The sequence continues at coordinate 53,513,399 of CM028133.1, read as the reverse complement.
ACAGTCCCTCCTGGACTGTCAGGAGATGACGTTGAGCCTGACCCAGACCTTCGGCTGGGTGATGAAGTGGACGAAGCAGGATCTTTTATTGCTACAGAGCCTCTGGTCGAGGACCTGTCCTTTAAGTCTCTGTTGAAGAATCTGGGCTCCACACTTTCTCTCCAGACTAAAGACATCGATCCTGGGAAGCTGTTAAGACTCCAATATCTTCACGCTTCGGAGATCCCTACGGATTTGACTCCTCCGATTCAACCTTCCTTCGAGACGTTGTCTCAGATGGTATGGAATAATCCTGCTCTTACCCCCTCTTACTAAATCCATTGATAGGAAATACTTAGCTCCCAAGGATCGTCCCATCTTGGCATCCCAAGCCTTTGCGGATCCTATTGTAGTCCTGGCAGAGAATGACAAGGTCGTTCTTCCTCAAACTACTACAGCTCGACCTATCAACAAAGAGTCTCGTAAGATAGACACATTAGGTAAGAGAGTCTTTGCTGCGTCCACTCTAAGTATGCGTATTGCCAGTTACCAGGGCTATTTTTCCCAGTATGAGTATATCCTGTGCCATTCTATCAAGAAAATGGTTGAAGCTCTTCTGGACTCGGACTCAAAGCCAGAGCTTCTTCAAACCATTACCAGAGGTATCGAATCTAATAACCAGCAGGTCAAAGCAGCCATGGATGCTTTCGATACTGCTTCTCGTTCAGCAGCTGCTGGTATTTGTACTCGCCGTCACTCCTGGCTGCGTACTTCGGGCTTCACGAATGATGCGCAACAGCAGGTGATGGCGTTGCCCTTTGACGGCTCATATCTTTTCGGTCCTCAGGTAGAGCAAGCTCTAGAAGCTTCACAAAAGACTAGGTCAGCCATTAAGTTGGCTCGACCCCCCTCCTGCCCCTTCTCGAGGGCATGTCGGTAAACGTCAGTTTCATAATAATCAGTCCTTTCGGGGCAGAGGAAGTTTCCATAAGAACCAACCTGTCCAACCTCAAAAAAAGGCGCAACAGAAAGCGCAAGGGCCCAAAGCGCCTAGCGCTACCTTATGAGTTGCCGGCCCAAGTCCCACCTCAACTGCCTGGAGGACTTTTCTCTCCGTGGAGGGCTGCCTCATGCACTTCTACAGCCAGTGGAAGTCCATAACCTCAGACAAATGGGTCCTTCGGATAATTTGCGAGGGGTATTCTCTAAATTTTCTGGAGACCCCTCCAGATCGCCTCCCAAACGACAGCCCAGGCTGTCAACCCTTCAGGCAGACCTTCTCGCCGCCGAGATTCAGGGCCTTCTGAACAACAGGGCAGTAGAAGTGGTGCCTCTGCATCAGCAAAACACGGGGTTCTACTCCCACTACTTTCTGTTTCCAAAGAAGTCCGGGGGAATGCGCCCCATTCTAGACCTCAGAAAGCTAAACAAATTTCTCCCCAGGGAGAAATTCAAAATGATTTCTCTGGGAACCCTGTTACCCTTGCTTCATCAACACGACTGGCTGGCCTCCCTGGACATGCAGGATGCTTACCAGTACATCCCTATTCACCCGAGGCATCACAAATTCCTGAGGTTTGTGGCTCTGGGTCAACACTATCAGTTCAGAGTCCTGCCCTTTGGGCTATCCTCTGTGCCTCGAGTCTTTACAAAGTGTTGTGCAGTTCTCACAGCGCATCTCAGAAAACTCGGCATCCAGGTGTTTTCCTACCTGGATGACTGGCTCCTAGCAAGCCCTTCCAGACAAGGGACTCTGGAAGCCGTACAGACAGCCTCTCGCCTTCTTACGTCCATGGGAGTTCTGCTGAACCTCAAGAAGTCACAGTTGCAGCCCTCCCAGAGACTCCTTTTCATAGGGACTCTTCTGGACACCTCTTGCGCGAAGGCTTTCCTTCCAGAAGACAGAAGGAACGATATCCTTCAGATGGCCCATTACATTGGAGAGAACAGATCAGTTACACCTCTCTCGATGCAACGTATGCTAGGCCTCATGGCATCCTCAGTGTTCACTGTACCCCTAGCACGGCTGCACATGAGAACCACCCAATGGATGCTCAGTGCTCAGTGGTCTCCAACCACTCACCCGCAGTCTTATCCCATCAAGGTGACAGAACCCTTACAGAGGTCCCTCACCTGGTGGTCCCAAGAGAGCAATCTCCTGGAAGGATTTCCCTTTGCTCCTCTAGATCATTAGATCTCCATTACCACGGACACATCGCTAATGGGGTGAGGTGCTCACTGTTGCACTCTCCACACTCAAGGGGTGTGGACTCAACTCGAGTCCCAGCTGCACATAAACGTCCTAGAGATGAGAGCTGTCCTTATGTGGTCCGAGGTTGAAGGACATTCTCTGTACTAAGACCATTGTCCTTCGAACGGACAACAAAGCAGTGATGTACTACATCAACAAGCAGGCGGTGCTCACTCTTACCCTTATGCAGGAAGCGATGTGAGGGTGTGGAATGGTGCTTGGAACATAAAGCTCTAATTCAAGCGGTTTACCTGCCAGGTGTACAAAACATTGGCAGACCGTCTCAGCAGGACAGAGGCAGATCCTCATCAGTGGTCTCTCGATCCGTCATAGATCAGTCACTATCTAAGAGTGGGGAACCCCAGACCTGGACCTTTTGCATCCCCACTCAACGAAAACTGCCTCTCTTCTGCTCCAGAAATCCAGGACCTGGCATTTTCTGTCAGGATATGCTCTAGGCTGCAATGGACAAACGCTTTTACGCCTCACGCCTTCCTCTAATTCAGAGAGTACTTCTCAAGTTCGAGTCCCAGGGGACCAAGATGATTCTCATTGCTCCCTTTGGCCTCGATAACTGTGGTTTCCACTACTCAACAATATGTTGGCAGTTCCTCCGAGACCACTCCCCCTGCAAATGAACCTGTTGACTCAGGGTCCGGTGGTTCATCCCAACCTGAGATCGCTTCACCTTCACGCTTGGCTCCTGAAGAGAGAGAAGTGAACCGGTTCAACGTCTCTCGAAGAGTCTCAGACATTCTTCTGGCTGCTCGGAAACCAGCCACTTGGAAAACTTACACGTCTAAGTGGAAGCGTTTTTCGCTCTGGTGTGCAAAGTCCTCTCTGAATCCCTTTTCCTGCCCACTAGACAAGGTTTTGGAGTACCTTTTGGACCTCTCAAATTCAGGTCTACAGTACTCTACAGTCAAGGTTCACCTTAGTGCCATTTCAGCGTATCATGAGCCGGTTTTTTCTTTGTCCCTGGCTCAGTTACCTATGGTTAAGAGATTTCTTAAAGGAATTCTGCATACCAGACCCCCTATAAGACGTCCAGCCTGGGACATTAACCTTGTGCTAGACATGCTCACTCGGAAACCTTTCGAACCTCTGGCTACCTGTGAGCTAAAATTTCTCACCTGGAAGACTGCCTTCCTAGTAGCCATTACCTCAGCCCGTAGGGTCTCTGAGATACATGCCCTGGTCTCAGACCCTCCGTATACTGTGTTCCATAAGGGCAAAGTAGTTCTTCGTACTCATCCTAAATTTCTTCCCACGGTTGTGTCAGAATTCCATCTAAACCAACCTTTGGTCCTTCCCTCTTACTTTTCGGACTCCCAAAATGAAGGAGAACGTTCTCTTCATTCTTTGGATGTTAAGAGGGCCTTGCGTTTCTATCTAGATAGAACCAAGAATTTTCGCAAGGCCCAACAACTTTTCATTTCCTTCAGTGAGACCCGGCTGGGTCAACCTGTCGCTATCAGATGTATCTCATCATGGCTAGTGGCATGTCTTCGACACTGCTATTCCATGGCACAGGTTAAATTGGAAGGTAGGGTTTACGCTCACTCTACCTGAGCGGTCGCGGCATCCCTAGCGGAAATTCGCAACATGCCTATTGCAGACATCTGCAATGCCACCACCTGGAGCTCGGTGCATACTTTCGTTAAGCATTATGCACTGGATGTTCATGCCAGGCGACATTCCACCTTTGGCAGAACTATCCTTAATGGACTTCTGTCCTAGAAACGTGAGCTCTTGGTCTTCCTGCCGCCTCTTGGGGGATTATTAGCTCGGTACTCTCCCAATAGTGTGAATGAGTGGTGGAGACTTATGTCCAGGAAGATATGAAAATTACGTACTACCGTAATTCTTGATCTTCTTGGGACGAGTCTCCACCACTCATTCACACGCCCACCCTCCATCCCTCAAGCTCACCGCTGTGTTAGTCTTCACTCCTTCAGATCTGTAGGCTGTGACGACTTCTTTGTTGACCCTTCTTTCACGGGTCGCTCGGACTATCTTATGTCCGGTCCTAAGTTAGGTTACCCTTTAGGTTAGTTGCGCTGCACCTCCTTGGTAAAAAAGGTACTGAGCCGGTTGGAGGGTCGACGCCGAGATAGCCATTGCCGCGCGAGCTAGGGCTCACGGCGCCATCTCTGGCACCGACCCTCCAGCAAAAAAGTGTGCTCCCGATGGGTCCTAGTGCCTCCGGTGCAGATCCCAATAGTGTGAATGAGTGGTGGAGACTCGTCCAAGAAGATCAAGAATTACGGTAGGTACGTAATTTTCATATCTTCAGGGAAACATCCTGACAGTTATTTCCTCCTAGTTGTAAGAAATGTAACAGGTATCTGTCAGAAATTGCTTCTCCATAATATGTCTTAAAATGCATCCTAGTTTCCTGGATTTCAAAGTAAATGGATGTTTTACAACTGTTACAACCTGGCATCTGAAGGAAGCCCTTAATTAGAGATTCCACTGGGTCATGGAGAGTGTAATTTCCTTTACCATGCTTTTGAAATTCCAGCTCCCATAGGGCTGTTCTGTTGGCTGCCGTATTTTCCCGGCAGAAATTCACAGACCATACATTTATATCACAAACATATTCATAACTAGTAGAGGGTTAACACATCACACTTAGCAGCAGTAGCTATGGCCCTCAGACAGGAAGGACTGAACATTTACCCTTACCTGGACAATTGACTCCTAAAGGCCCCATCCAGGGAGCAGCTCCTGCGGACTCTGGAGAGAACTGTCCAGTGGTTCCACTCATTGGGCATTACAGTCCATCTTCCCAACCTGGTTCTGGTACCAGCCCAGAGACTGCAGTACACAGGGGCGGTTCTAGACTCAATTCAGGGGAAGGCTTTCCTGCCTCAGAACAGGGCAGAGTGCCTTATGGCCTGGGCTCAGGAGGTGGCCCAGAGCTGTTTCATGTATTTATTTATGAAATCAGAATTACAACCCTTTGAGTCATAGACTCTTTTCCAAAGGCTCCACGTCAGAATAAAACATAGACATTCATAGAATAAATGTGGTTGAGCAATCGTACAGAGTATAAAAACAATGAACACTGGTTAATGTCTATACATTTGGTAGCTAAAACAGGGTAGAGCTATCGACATATTTACCTAGTGAGCGGTTAAAGACCTATACAATTGGTAGCTAAAGCAATGCATGATATGAGTTGGTAGTAAGTTGCCTCAGGGAGGCCTAGTCTCATACGTAATACAATGAATTCATAGTCCAGTGCAACTGTATGGTAACCGAGGGAGGTGAGGAGCCTCTAGGCTAGAAATAGTGAGGGCTCTCCACTGCCAGGCCAAGGGTTGGTGTGTGGCCTAGCGGCGTGGTGCAGGATCCGCAGGTTACCAGTTACACTGGCATTGACGCGAGGAAAGGATATGGGCTCTTAAGGCAGATTTAAAAAGACCTAGATTGGTGATTGGTGTGACGGCCAGTGGGAGGGCATTGTACCAGAAATACCCTTCCTTCCTCTGAACGCAGTGATAGAGCCTGTCCCAACCCATCTTCGGGGGACAAGCTACTACTCCCATTTCTTCCTGGTTCCAAAGAAATCTGGAGACATGAGGCCATTTTTGACCTCGGCTCCCCGAACATGTTCGTGGAGTACAAACGGTTTAGAATGCTCTCCCTGCAGAGCCTTTTGCCCTTACTTCGGCAGGGACAGTGACTGTGCACAGTGGACATGCAGGATGCCTGCCTGCATATCCCTTTATTCCCTTCCCACCGCAAATTCCTGTGGTTATTGTTCCAGGGGGACCACTACCAGTTCATGGCCCCTCCCATTTGGACTTTCCTCGGTGCCCTGAGTGTTCACCAAATGCCTTTCTGTGGTAGTGGCTCACCTGCATACCCAGGGAGTGCAGGTTTTCCTGTACCTGGACGATTGACTCCTGGCGGACCCATCCAGGGAGGATCTCCTGCGCTCTCTTTCCCTTACCCTGCAGGTTTTTACCAGTCTGGGTATCACCATCAACCAGGCCAAGTTCCATCTGGTCCCATCTCAGAGGCTCCAGTTCATCGGGGCGATCCTGGGCACGACCACTGGCATGACCTTTCTGCCATCAGACAAGGTGGACACCCTCCAGGCTCATGCAAGCCTGCTGTTTGATCACAGGCGGGTCAGCCCCAGGTCAGTCCTTTGCCTCCTCGGGCTCATGGCGGCTGCTATTCAGTCAGTCCCTCATGCGCAGGTCCATATGAGGATCTTTCAGTAGACACTTCAGTCTCAGTGGGACCAGATGTTGGATGATCTAGACCAAGAGGTCCTGGTTTCCAACCCCATGGCTCTGGACTTGCAGTGGTGGATGGTACAAGCGAACCTTTGCCGAGGAGTTTCCTTCTGCCTCAAGCCTGCCTCCCAAACTTTGACAACAGACGCCCCGGGAGAGGGTTGGGGAGCCCATCTGGGATCTCACAGGACTCAGGGCTCCTGGTCCAGGCTCGAGCAGATTCTTCATATAAACGTGCTTGAGCTCAGGGCCGTTCTGTATGCTCTCCAAGCTCTGAACTTGTATGTGCTTACTGGTCATCTGGCTGTCCAGACAGATGTGCATAGTCTGGTACATCAATAAGCAGGGAGAAACGCGTTCCTACCCTCTATGCAGGGAAGCAATGAGAGTTTGTGCAACACAACCTTCACCTGACAAGCGGTTCATGTTCCAGGGTCGAAAAATATGCTGGCAGACCACCTCAGTCAGTCATCAGCAAAGACTCACAAATCAGGGATCAGGGGGTAGTAGACTTATCTCTTCCTACAATGGGGAACACCTCAGGTAGAACTGTTCGCGTCTCCTCACAATGCAAAACTTACCGCCTTCTGCTCGCTCGCTCCAAGGCGAGGCAGTTTTTGGAGGGATGCTCTGTCTCTAGACTGGAAGGACAGATTCGTTTATGCCTTGCCCCTCGATTCCCTTGATTCCGAAGGCCTTACACAAACTCAGCTCAGAAGGAGCTCGCATGATCCTAATTGCTCCTTTCTGGCCCAGGTAAGTTTGGTTCTCTCTTCTGCAACAGTATTCAGAGGAACCTCCACTTTCTCTTCCTCTGTCGCGACTTTTGTTGACCTAGGATCGGGGGACCCCGATTCATCTAGGTCTCAAGTCCCTTTAGTTGCATGCGTGGCTCCTGCAGAAATAGCTCAAGCCCGATTCGGGGTCGCCCTGCTTGTGGCTGAGATTCTGGTGGAGGCTAGAAAGCCTTGCACTAGATCTACCTACACCATGAAATGGAAACATTCTCGATTTGGGCCTCTTCCAAGGATTTCGAGCCATTCTCGTGCCCCATCGTGAGAATTCTGGATTTTATGGGTCATCTCTTTGACCTGGGTCTCAGTCATTCCTCTTTGAAAGTTCACATGGTGGCTATTTCCGCTTACCATGTTCTTTTTGGGGACAGAACTTTCGCACAGCTGGAATTCTCCAAGACCTTTCTGAGAGGGGTTCTCCATTTGAGACCCCCATTCGCATTCCTACCCCTCCTTGGGATCTGAATTTTATGCTTGAGAAGCTTACCATGCCTCCTTTTGAACCAGCAGCCTCAGCAGACTTGAAGTTCCTATCCTGGAAAAAACTCTTCCTCGTAGCCATTACTTCAGCTTAACATATTTCCGAGCTTCAGGCCTTGATGTGCAAAATCCCATATTTGATTTTTCACAAGGAACCTGTGGCTCTGTGTACCAACCCTAAGTTTCTCCCTAAGGTGGTCGCAGAATCTATGCTGAATCAATCCATTGAGTTACCTGCTTTCTTTACGCAGCACTCCAGTCAAGGGGAGTACCTCTTGCACACTTTGGATGTTCATAGAATACTGAGATACTACAACACTAGGACTAAGGATCTCAGGAAATCTGATCAGCTCTGTGTCTCTTTCGCTCACAAAAGAGAAGGCAATGCAGTTTCCAAGCAATGCCCATCTAAAAGGCTGTCTCATTGTATCACTTTCTGTTACAAGTATCACAAGACCCTGCCGTGTCAAGTCAGAGGCCACTCCATTAAGGGCATCGCTGCCTCTGCAGTTTGTTTCAAGAATTTGTCAGTGGCTGACGTGTGCAGCCGCCACTTGGACTTCTGTCCATACCTTTACGAAACACTACAGTTTGGACATTGACATTGCCTCCCGCCGTAGAGCAGGCTTTGGGTTGGCTGTTCTGCAAGGTCTCCTTTCTTGAGATCCTTACAGCTGGAGGTATTATGGTTGTATAGTTTTCCTCCTCCCGTGTGCTTCTCCTTGTTCCAGACTGCTTGGGATTCAGTCCTATGTGTAATTACCTACTGCAAGAGCCGTCTCGAAGTAAGATAGTACAGTTACGTGAGAACTTACCATAACAGTAGATCTTTGAGAGAGGCTCTTGCAGTAGGTAATGCCTTCCTGCCCTCCATCCCCCTTAACTTTTTCAGCTCCTTTTCCAGGTGGGGAAATATCTACTTCTCTCTCGTCTTGCCTTATTTTGGGCCTTTGGCAGTAAAGAACTGGAAGGAGGACGTGGGGGACCGCCCCTTTATACTGATGTTGCATGATGCCGGTCACCTGATGTGGGGGAAGTCCCCCACCAGAGACTGCTACCTAGAAATGTTTCCGTGGGGTCCTGATGCCTGCCGGCTTCAGTGCTATATGTAATTACCTACTGCAAGAGCCTCTCTCGAAGATTTACTGTTACGGTAAGTTCTTGCATAACTGTACTCTGTCCTGGGATTCTTGGCTACAATATGCATAGCTTTACATTTCTTAGCATTGAAGCCAAGCTGCCAGATCCTGGACCACCTTACCCCTAGCTTTTCCAGATCTTTCTGTAGGTCCTGTATCCTTTCAGCTGTGCCCACTCTACCACAGAACTTGATGTCATCTGTGAATAAACACATTTTGCCCTTAATGTCATCTCCAGCGTCATTGATGAAGATGAATCTGCATTTATATAGCGCTTTTCATACACAGTATCCCAAAGCGCTTTACAAGCAATGCTAGACTGGTAGTGAAGTGACTGAATGTGTGGTGGCGGCCATATCGCACATCATCACTCACGCACTGCCTGGATAATTGCATCAACCGGTTTATGGGATGGGGAATGTTGGCCAGGACACCGGGAATGTTCTCTGCTCTTTGCGAAGAGTTCCCTGGGATCTTACTTCAAGATACAGCTCTTGCAGCAGGTAACACCATTAGGACTGAAGCCGGCAGGCGTCAGGACCCCATGGAAATCTTCTAGCTAGCAGTCTTCAGTGGGGACCACCTCCGGCGTCGGTCCGCCCCGATGTCGGACGTATACATAAGGGCCCGGTCCGCCAGATTCCCAGTTCTTTCCCGCCGTCGACTTGCATGTCTCAACCCTTTGGTTCGTTTCTAGCATCACGCCTGGTTAAGTTCTTCTGTTTGGAAAAAGTTTTCTCTGCAAAGTTGCTGTCTGATGTCCTCTCCAACCTCCGTGGAAGGCCATCTGTTGAAGTGCGCCTGTGGGAAGCAAATCCCATTCAGAGACCCGCATTCGGCCTGCGTCTGGTGCCTAGGCCTAGATCACGACACTGGGGCCTGTACCTTCTGCCAGGGATTCAGTAGCCGGACCCGGATCCGTCGCCAGAAGGCCCTGCAGGCGTTCCTGCTCAAGGAGAAGGTTAAGGCCATGGATGCAGCCTCCAAGGGGGAATCATCGGAAAAAGCCTGGAGACACCTTGAGAAGCATTGGGAGAGGTTGAGATCAAAGTCCCCTTCGTGGGCCTCGGACTCCCGTAGCTCCGGCTCCTGGTCCGACCACTCCCCTTCCCGGGCCTGCTCTCAGCCTCCCCCTGCAGCGGTGAAGACTCCTTCAGGTTCTTTCTCTCTTCCTCAGGCCAAGACCTCCAGGCCATCCTCTTCTTCGGCTTCCAAGGCCCTGCCGAGGTCGGGACTGCCACCACCACCACAAGTCCAGTTCCCACCATCCGGATCCCAACGCCCGGTCAGTCTCCTTGCCTCCTCCTCCCCAGCGAAAGACCAAAGAGCTGACGTCACTCAAGAGGACGTCGGATCCAACGTTGGCCCAGCACCATCGGTCCCGAGATCCGACGACCGCCAGACACCTGTCGCCGGTTGAGGCCCCGCCCGGACGCCCGCTGGGGACCGACATCCGTCCCAGAGAGGAGAACCCCCACGCCTCCACCGACGTCGGGTTAGAGGCGCTCACGGAGGAGGAGTGACCAGCCGAGGACCAGATGGGCGAACCCGATCCTGTCGCACCCCCCCAGGGAACCCTCCCTTGAACGCGAGACCCCTGGGGAGCAGACACCGGAACCCAACGACTGGCCATCGGCGCCCGGTCTGTCGTCGGGCCTCAGCATTTCTGAGGTTAAGGAGCTGTTCACCTACTGGTGGGATACCATAAAAAAGGACGTAGTTCCCACACCTCCTCCTCTTCCTCCTCCACCTGCGACTCCACCGTCCCCTGCGCCCCCTACTCCATCCTGGGCTGCTGGCTGAGTACCTTCTCCCCAGGAGCCTGTGGATCCTCCTAGGGGTAGACCAGACAAGAGGAGACCTCCGTCCAGATCCTCTTCAGGGTCACCCAGCCCCAAGAGACCCAGAAGATGCCGCCATTCACCTTTGATGGAGGACACGGGATTGGACTTCTCGGATGGATCCAGATCCCCCTCTCCAATCAGCGTCCCTTCTCCGGACCCATGTGAGCTCCCAAGATCTCCTCCAGATGACCCATCATTCTCTGAGATTATGAGACATATCCAGGAGAACATGGGCTGGGACGCTGAGGAACTGCACCCCCAGAGACTACACCTTGACAGATATCTTCGGCAAAAAGATCCAAAGCCTGTGGTGGTGCCACCCTTGGTGGACACCTTCGTGGACGTCACCAAGGCAGCGTGGAAACGTCCACATTCACTCCCGGCGATGCCAAAGAAGGCTGACCGCTTGTACAAGGCCCCTAGGGAGGACCAGTACTTGGCATCACATCCTCTGGCCGATTCTCTGGTCATTACAGCCTCTCATGACCGGTCCCAGAGGCCGCAACTTTGAGCACCCTGCCACCGGACCCAGAGTCCAAGCAGCTGGACGCTATGGGCAGGCGCATGTATGCATCCGCTACCTGCACCATCAGGTTCCTTAAACTACTTAACTTACATGGTACAGTTTCAGAATGCCTTGTGGGAGCAGGGACTGGATCTGGCGGAAAAGATGCCAGAAGGTGAGCAGAAGGAGAAGTTGCTACAACTCCTTTGCACGGGTTCGGACGTGGGAACCCAGGTGTTGCGAGCCGCGTATGATTCCGCGGACTTCTCGGCCAGAGCGGCAGCCTCAGGCGTATGCCTCCGGAGACACTCTTAGCTCCGTGTCTCCGGATTTACCCCGGATGTCCAGAACATCATCCTGGACGCCTCGTTTCATGGAGAAGTTCTTTTTGGTGAGTCCTCGGAGAAGGTCCTCACCAAACTTCAAGAGGCCGGGAAGGCAGTGCAGTCTGTTCAGGCCATGTACAGACCCAAGCTTAGTTCCTTTCATAGGAACCAAAGCCATTTTCAAGGCCGACTGCAGAGATAGCAGTCCCACACCGGCTCGCAACAGAGGGGCTCCTTCTCCTGCTGAGCCCAGGGGAGGTCGTCCGCTGGCTGAAGCCAACGCCCTGCAAAGTCGGCCCAGCCCGGAGGACCCTCGGCCACCACAGCATGACTCCTTCCTGGCCCCGGCCCCTCAGGATCAATGGGACACCAAGGTCGGGGGTCGTATCGCAGACCACCTGCCAGGGTGGCAGTCCATAACCACCGACAGGTGGGTTCTTCAGTTGGTCAATAAAGGCCACTTTATAGAATTCGTGGACAAGCCACCCACAAGGCCTCCTCTGCTCTCCCGTTACTCGGGTCAGTACAAATCACTCATCAGGCAAGAGGTACTCACACTCCTGCAAAAGGGAGCGGTGGAGTACGTCCCAGAGAACCAGAAAGAATCCGAATACTATTCCCACTTCTTTCTGGTTCCGAAGAAAACAGGGGACCTCCGTCCAATTCTGGACCTCAGCGACTTCAACATGTCGGTTGCCTACAAACGTTTTCGCATGGTGACCCTCCAAGGGCTCATCCCCATGCTGAAAAAGGACGCCTTCTTAGTGTCCCTGGACATGCAGGACGCCTACCTGCACATCCCAGTAGCTCAAGTGCACAGGAGGTTCCTGCGCTTCGACTTTCTCAGCCACCACTTTCAGTTCCGGGCTCTTCCGTTCGGACTGTCATCTGCCCCCAGGGTCTTTACCAAGTGTATGGCAGTCGGGGCAGCGTCTCTAAGGAGACAGGGCCACTACGTGTTCCCATACTGAACGACTGGCTTCTCATGGCCGCCTCCAAAGAGGCGCTGTTGCGGGCTATTCAGAGCACCCAGGATCTGTTCCAGTCTCTGGGCATTATTATCAACTATGAGAAGTCTCTCCTTGTACCATCCCAGAAGCTGCAGTTCATAGGCGCAGTTCTGGACACTGTCTGAGGGAAAGCCTTTCCTCCCGACAAAAGAGCGGAACAGATCAGATCCCTCATCAGGGATCTCTTGACGAAGAAGTCTGTCCCCGCCAGGTGGGTCCTTCGCTTGTTCGGACACATGGCTGCGGACATTCCGACCGTCCCTTTGGCAAGGCTTCACATCACTCACATAACTCAGTGGATGCTCAAGGTGCAGTGGGACCAAAGGCAAGACCACATGCAGCATCCGGTCAGAATCATGAACGTTGTGATTCGAGACTGGCAATGGTGGCTAGAACCAGGGAGACACTCTGTGGGGGTCCCGTTTACAGCGCCTTCCCCGGAGGCAATCCTCTCCACAGATGCCTCAGGTTTGGGGTGGGGAGCGCACCTGAACGGGGTGAGGTCCCAGGGAACATGGATCCCTCAGGAAGCCCACCTCCACATCAACGTCCTGGAGATGAAGGCGGTCCTTAATGCCCTGCAGGCCTTTCAGTCAGAAATCCCATCGAGTACTCTTCTGCTTCAGACATACACTACGGCGGTGATATATTACCTCAACAAACAGGGAGGCGCACACTCTTACCCCTTTGCAGGAAGCTATGAGAGTGTGGGATTGGGTAATCCGACACAGCGTGAGCCTGATTGCAGTTCACATTCCGGGAGTGGACAACATAATCGCAGACGGCCTAAGTCGTTCCCAGGCCAGAGTCCACGAATGGGAACTTCTTCAGGAGGTAGTAGAGGATCTGTTTCTTTGATGGGGCACTCCAGAATTGGACTTGTTCACTTCCCCATCCAACGCAAAACTGCCCAATGTTTACTCGCTAGATCCAGGGCCTGGTGTTTTCTGGCGAGACACGTTGTCCCTCTCCTGGGCGGACAGATTCCTCTACGCTTTCCCTCCCTTCCTGTTGATCCAGAGTGTCCTTCTCAAACTGCGCAGGGAGCATGCAACAATGATCCTAGTAGCGCCTTTCTGGCCCAGGCAGATCTGGTTCCCCATGCTGATGCAGTTGTCCCAGGAACCTCCAGTCCCGTTGCCCTTTCAGCTCCCATCTATTTGAAGGCCTTGCATGCCTTCCAGCTGATGGTGTTGCACGATCATCCTAGCATTATTAGAATTGACTTTTCTTGCGCCCACACGGCTGTGTGGTGGATCTAGCAAACATGCTGTTGATATAACCAGGTCAATACTACAACTGCCTTGATTCCTGACTCACATGCTGTGGCAACAATATCTATTAACAACAAAGAATATGACGCCATAGAGTTATTCAAGAATCATAAATTTTTTCCAAAACTTTTACCTATTCTGCAAAGACATTTGGAAGCGTTTGCAGTTAACAAATACGATTGTGGTAGAATGCATACCGTTATTGAGGTGCCAGGCCCGGCACACGAGAAACAGAGGCAATATCCATTTCCCTTTAAAGCTTTAACCTGTTTTCAAGAAACAATCAAATCACTCTTTAAACAAGGAGTAATCAGAACCTGTGTCTCCACTGCCAACTCTCCTGTTTGGCCAGTGAGGAAACCCACAGGTACCTGGAGGCTTACTATTGACTACAGGAAACTGAATCAAGTCACCCCCAGTTGTTCCACAACTGTAGCATCTGCACCAGATGTGCTTCGACTCCTAACACCAGATCAGAAATGGTTCAGTGCTCTGGATATCTCCAATGGTTTTTGGTCGTTACCATTGGCCCTTAAGAGTCAATATAAGTTTGCCTTCACTTTTGAAGGGCGACAATATATGTGGACTTGCTTGCCACAGGGATTCCATAACAGCCCATCCTTTTTCATCTCCATATGATGGATGCCCAACAAGGTTTCTCAACCCCCAATGTCTCTTACAGTATGTAGACGACCTATTTGTTGGCTACTGCCACACAGGAACAACACTTGGATCTCTTGGATGAACTATTGACTCTTATTCAGAGAGCAGGCTTGAAGTGTAATCCTGCAAAAGCACAACTGTGTCAGAAAGAAGTACTCTTTCAGGGTTTGAAAATAACAGATCAGGGTCGGAGCCCTACTTGAAAGAAGATACAAGGGTTGCAAGATTTGCCATTACCTACCAGTGTGGCAACTCTCAGAAGGTTTCTAGGTATGGTAAACTACTCCAGAGATTTTATTTGTGATTTTGCACAAAAAGCTGCTCCACTGTACGATTTACTCAAAAAAAACGTTCCGTGGAATTGGGGCCCTGTTCATACCCAGGCTGTGACATCACTGAAGCAGGCCTTGGCCTCCGCCCCTGCACTGGTGAATCCCAATCCAGCCCTACCATTCCATCTAGAGTGTGCCACCTCTGACATTGCCATGTCGGCAGTGTTAGCCCAGAAGGTGCATGGCACTTTGAGACCTATTGCATATGCATCGCAGCTCTTGACCCCAGTAGAGCAGAAGTATGGCCTTTGTGAAAGAAATCTTCTGGCCACTTATTGGGCGGTCAAGCACTTCCTGTATATCATTGGGTACTCTCCACTGATTCTTAACACTAATCACACCCCCTACCACCTTTTTGCTCTCAGACAGAGTGAAGGATGGGTCAGTCTCTAACACCAGGCTGACACATTGGTCACTTCTCCTCCAGGATAGGGATATACAGGTTCATCAAACCAAAGTTCCATCTCTACTAGCACATGGCCTCCTCTTTCAGGGGGAGCCCCATGATTGCGCCTTGCAATCACCTGACCTTCCAGATCCAGGTCCATTCTTCCCTGCCACCCCTGAGGTGTTAGAAAATACCTCCTTGTGCCGCATTTTCACCGATGGTTCAGCATCATATTATCAAGGTGAACAAATTGCAGGGATTGGTATCATGGTGACGTATACCCTTTTGGGAACACTGTCAAGATATCTAAATGCTGTACTGTAGCTTCATCACAGTATGCAGAGCTGGCAGCAGTGGCCTGTGCATTAGAGTTTATCCAACATGGAACTCAGGATACCATCATTTTTACTGACTCTAATTGGGTTTGTTGCTCCCTTACAGAATTTCTCCCTTTCTGGCGGAAGAACTCCTTCCTTTCTTCTGATGGCAGGCCAGTGAAATACAAAGAATTGGTGATTTACATACACGCATTAGGTGAGAAATATCCACACAAACTCTATGTGCACAAGGTTAAAGCTCACTCCTTACATGATCTCTACCACACATTCAATGACACAGCAGATACCCTTGCCAAGAAAGGAGCCCGAGGGGGGGATGTTAGGGCGATGGAACACCCAGTGGCTAATGCAGCTGTACAGATTGCAGCCCTCAAAAAGAAATCTGAATCTTTTTCCCCATTGGACCTCTCAGCAGCCCAGCACTTGGACACTGAACTCAAAGAAGTGTTCAGATTCCTGGACAAGGGTACTGAAGAAAGACTTCCTACACACAACCCTTACCGTAGGCATGAAGGTAAATTACACTTATTCCCTGATGATAAACTCATTTGGTTCCAGCCAGAGGACACTACCACCAAATTGTGGGTAGTCCCCAGACATTTAAGATCTGAATTTTTGCACCAGATACATGACACCCCCACTGGTGGACACCAGGGAGCTGAAAATACCCTCCAACGCCTCAAAACCACTGCTTGGTGGCCCGGGATTACCAAAGATGTTAAACAGTACATTGATAATTGCCTTGTTTGTGCACAAAACAATCCGATACCTACAAAACAAAATGCCAAACTTTTACCACAGAGACATACTGGCCCTTGGCATGTCATCCAAATTGATTTTATTGGTCCTTTGACAAATACCAGCAGAAACAACAAGTATGCCCTTGTGGTAACTGACCTATTCTCTAAGTGGGTAGAAGCTTCCCCACTAAAACTTGCACTGCAAAGACGACGCCAAAATCCTGGTAGAACAGATTTTCCAGGTGGGGCCTGTCTCTGAAGGTAGACTCCGATAAAGGAACCAGTTTTACAGGTGAGTTGATGAGAGTCCCTTGAACTCCTAGGGGTTCAACAAAAATTCCACATACCTTATCATCCTCAATCCTCAGGTCAAGTAGAAAGAGCTAACAGACGTATTAAGCAAATGCTTTCCAAATTCATTGAGGACAATCCCAAGACCTGGGATTCCCTACTGCCTTTACTCCTTATGGCAATTAGGGGAATGCCATCAGCCACTACCCAGCTTACACCCTTTGAGATGATGACTGGCAGATAAATGAGATTACCTGAACATTTGCTCTTTGACCTGCACACCCCCACTGCGGGCTGAGTGTCTGTAGATCAGTATGTGGAGAAACTCAGAAAAGACCTCATACACACACACTTGTATGTTGCAATTGCATGGGCAAGGCCCAGCAACAATCCAAGATACAATTTGACAAACATGCACAAGAAGTGGATTGGCAGGTTGGAGATCAGGTCATGGTACTCCGATTTGCACATCCCACCCACTCCTTCTCCAACAAGTGGGAAGGCCCTTACCCCATTGTCAACAAGCTCAGTCCAGCAGTCTATCAAGTTAGTCTCCTCCACAACAATAAACTGACTGACAAATGGTTACATGCTAACCAATTGAAACTGTACAAAAGGAGCTTAAACTTACTCTTCCTAACCCCATTGGGCGAACTGTACTAATATAATAATCTTTCATCTTCCTTTACAGATGCATTGACAAGATGGCTATCTTGTACCTCTCTTACTCCTTGCAGGAGTACTCCCTTACACCCAAGGCACGGTACGGACCTCCTTCGCCACCTTGATCCTCCAGCACCCACTACAGAGGTAGTTTCCATCAAAATTCCAGACACCATGATTACTGTCCAGGAAGGTTCTGATGCATACCTTACTGCCTCAAGTCGTTGCTCTGATATATCTACCCTTCAGATTAGTGGCAAACCACAAGGACAAATTCTCCCTGTGGCCAAGCTTTCTAAGGGAACTTTCCAAGGTTGGCCCTAACGCTAAATTGTCCCCGAATGGTACGCTGTCCTTGTTACAAACTGCATTAAGACACTCTGGTTTATTAACATCACTGCTTTTATTGACCCTTCCTATTGTAACTCTTTCTCAAGATGCTGCCCGAAATGTTGTGCATACATCACATGGCCTCTGCTGCCATGTATCTATCTGTGCTGCCTCCCACTGAGAAACAGCTTTTGGAATGTCCAAAACATACCACTGGTCCCCGTAGTGGTCTAACTGCCACTGCCCTCCCAGGTTCTTTGATTAATAACTTACAATTTATGCATATACCTGTTTTATTTAACGTTACTTATTGGAATATGAAGGAATTTGGTATGTGTCACAATACCAATACATCTGCATTTTACAGTACTTTATTGCTTGACAGTTTAGCTGCATTTCAAATACATACCAAAGATCCCTTTACTGGGGTTTATTCTACTGAACACAGAGGTAATTTTAGTAGGAAACCTCCTCCTAGTACTCTTACTAATAAACGTATTAAACGTGAAGTTGACAGTTCTGATGTCACAGGTGCCACTGGCACTGTCACAGGTCTTTTTGGTACTGCTATGTCCATTTGGAACAAAGCAGACATTGCTGCTATAAAGAGTCATTCTGTGAAGTTCTTCACTGGTTTGGTTAATGATGTTTTACCCACCTTTATTGCATGGTGTGGATGGTCTTAGTCAGGAAGAAAGATACACTGTATACAACATGCACGACATTGCAAAGGCATTCACTGATTTTAAAGATAAGATTAATGCACTTATACAACAGAATAATAGAGAAGCTGAAAGACAATACATTGGCAGAGAGATACTTTGCTCTGCATATGGATCATACATACTTACTACTATTAACAACCTCTTTAGAGACCTAGAAATTGGTCGGATTCCTGACATAATACATGATAGACGCCTTTCTAAATGGTATTGTCCCAGATGTAAGTCTCCATCTTGTATTGAACTATGTATGCAACAAACTTTGTCTATCCTCTCTCTACAGCTCGCAATTTGGGGTTTGTGATCAGACATCCAAACACTGGTCCTTGCTTTGCTGCTAAGAAATGTTCTATAAAAGATACCATGTTTGTCTCTTTTACTGTCTCCTTACCACGCTTTGATCCTACTACAGCTTTGTTCGACAAGCTTGCACTGGCACACTCGATCGGACATTTGGACGAAGACATCTACCAAGAACGCCTGGATTTACCTCCTCTTCTGGTCTACCATTCCTTCTTGGATGCCTGGGTGGCACCGCACACGGACTGTTGTGCAAAAAAGCAATACATCTATCTGTGCCGATGTGATGTGTTTGATGTTATATGCCCTGCCTGTGGCTATTCACCAGACAGCATTGACTGGACTTTCACTATGGATGCTGACATCACTGAGAATGGCACCAACGCTTTTGAACCAACGCAGTCACCGGATCAACTCTATCAGTCATATCGTGAGGAAGCTCATCGCCTGTCAACGTGGATCTCCAAGACGACTTACACATGCCCTGTCCAGTTGCAAAAATGGAGACTGCCTACTGTGCATTCACAGTACAATTCTGATGGAGAGTACTGCATTGTGACTAATATAAAAACGTATTCTTATGGCTCTGTTAATTATCAAATTGAAAACCCAACTTGTTTTGCTCCCCATCAGAAAACTGTTATTGGACACACCGTTATAACCCCCGTCCCCCTTATGGAAGCAGACATTATTGATGGTAACCCAGACTATTTATTGACATTAGAAGAATACCTACCTTACTTTAATGTACACATAGATCCACTGACAGTCACTCTGAGATCACTTTTAGATAGAAAGGACACACACCTCATCCACATCAGCAATAATATAACCAAAGCCAATGAAGCTATTCTTGACCTGACGAATGACGGAGATATGAATAATGCTTTGACTAACACTTGGTTAGAGATTACTTTTAAAGGTTTTGTTATAATACAAGCATTTTTGATATTTACTTTGATTATTAAGCTTGGCTGCCTACGACGTACTCTACGCCAACACCGTGAGCAGCTTGAGTTTCTTTACAAGGCTCATGCCTCCAGATTGTAAAGAACCGCTGCTCCTGCCCACTCCTTACATTTACCTGTGTTGCCCTTTTTAGGCAACAAGGGGGGAATTGTTACACGAGGTCCCTGCACCCTAATTGATACCCTCAGGGGCACACCGTAGACAGCTAATATTTAGGCATAGGCTATACTAATACGTAGGGCTAAGGGCATCTACCGTACAAGAGTAGATGTCAGGGTATGAATACATATATTGTAACTCACTTTGCTTGCTAATGCACACACATTATATTATGTATTTTCTGTCTATTTCTTACTTGTCAGATGCCAAGACACCTGTCCTTGAAGTGATTATAATGTGTAAGGCAACATTGCCATCTTTCCGTGTTGAACACCACTTCACCTTGTTATGTAAGACTTTGTATAAGAAGGTCTTTGTTCTAAAACTGATGACTTTACAAATTTATATAATGTTATCTTGGACCGTGGAGCCACCTCTAATTTAGTCAATAGGGCTCATCTCTGTAACTAGAAATGTTTCTATCTTTCAGTAACCATAGTAATTATCATAGGTATATAATGTTATGCATAGGCTTTACACCTCGGAGACCTGAGAGATCCCACGGGACAACAAAGAAACCTCGAGGTGTAGGGAACGCTTAGCACTGGCTCCCGGTTCGTATTGGTAAGAACTGCTTAGGGCAACTGCAATTTATCCCAATTTGTAGTAATAAACTTGTTTATTACTTGAATGCAACCTGTCTGTGATTATTTGCATCTCCAATATTGCCAAGAACCTGAAAGTGAGATTTAGATCTTACAGTTACATCTTGGTTATCTGTTCTGCAGGAGTTGCAACCTAATCAGATATTTTGGCAAGGCTAGACAGTGTTCTGTTTCCTTCCTTTTGTTTGCTGCTGGTATTGTAAGATGATAGTAGATCTAGGGGCACAAAGTATGGAGTTCATCCAATCAAGAAACACCCAAGTGTAACCCCCTGCAAATAGGGGTTCCCAAAAGACTTCCAGGAGCTTGCTTGAATGCTCCAAGCCTGAAGGGTGTTTGGCGTTTAAGCCATTTATCTGTGAGTGTTTTTAGAGCCTCTGGTACTGTCTCTTTAAGAGCTGTCTGCTTGCAGACATAATTAGTTTGTATGGGGGGACTGTGTGTTTCTCTGCTTGAGTACCACTCGAGCTGCTGCCAATTCACTCCATTTTTGCAGTCACTAGGAGTGCAAAGGAACCTATCTGAAAGATGTAACTGTTTGCCAGAAATCATTTAGAGTAATAATGAAAATACAATTTGTCTAACCTGCTTTCTTTGCAGTCAGAACTGTGTTTGCCTCTAGTTCCCATTCTAGTTTTGAACTGCTGAACTGGACTAATCAGTGTGGGTTAAGGTAGCTCTAAAATGGTGCCTTGATGAATCAGAACTTGACTCGTAATCTGAGCCAGCCACAAGAGGATTGTATGGGCAGTGACTCTGGGAGATGTAGTTTGGACTTGACGCCTTTTGGACCAACAGGGGCAGTCTATTGTGAGTGACAGCCAATCAGCCAAGAACTGGGAGGAACTCAAAGGAAGTGCCCGGTTTTGTCCGCTGGAGTTTCAGTTGAGCTCCGGCAGTGAAGAGGGAAGGAGCCCTGTGCTTTTTCGGTGTGCAGTTTTGGTCGGGAAACGCGTGTAAGGCCCCGAGTTTCCAGTCTGCAGCTTGTGTAACTGCTTGTTAGGACTGAATCCATCCTGTAAAGAGAATAAAAGGATATCTGAAGAGTAGAAACCCAGCTCACCCTGTAGAAGACTGGAGAAATTGCTGAATTGCGCTCGGTCTGTCCAGGAACTGAATCTGCTGTGTGTTCTCCTGGGTATTGTGCAGTAATTCGATCGGGATAGAGAAGCAGCCTGCCTGGTATAGTACTTTCTTTTACCATATAAATTGTGAGGAGGCTGTGTAGCTCAAGTGAACTGCTGCCATTAAAGGACTTTTGCCTGTTACTGTTTACCATATAAATGTGTGAGGAGGCTTATGTAGCTCAAGTGAATCCTGCTGCCATCAAAGGACTTTTGCTTGTTACTGTTTGTCATATAAATGTGTGAGAAGTCTCGTGGAGCTCAAGAGTAGCCCTGCTGATGTTGAAGGACCCTATCTTGTTTGTAGGTCGTGAGTACTAATTCAGGGTCGCTCCTGTTAAATTGCACATTGAATCCAAATAGTATTACTGTACTGCTGACTGTTTAACTAATTTTTCTTTTCTCTGTGTGAAAGGGCCCCTACCAGCTGCCATGGTTTGGACTAGCCACTAGGGCTTGGATACCCAGGGACAGTAACTGGTAGGGATAGGCCTGTGCACAGAGCCATAGGTAGATGAGTAAAGTGATAAGCTAATTAACCTGATTTCCCCCTGTCCTTGTTATATCCCCCTAAATAAATCAGAGCTGCTTGTTTCAGCAAAGTTATACTGCCTGAGGTATTTGTCTATGTTAAAGTATTGTACTGTGATTGTTGCACTGTATCTTCTTATTTTACAGGGGGTCCCAGTGCCTGAACCAGTCCTAGGGTAAGTGTATACTGTGAAGGTAATTCTGATATACTGTGTGGGCCACTAGTGGTAAGAAAGGGGTTGCAGTGTCCCAGAGGGCTGTGACCAAGTTAGTTTAACTATTGCAAACCCTGACCTCTGGGTGGAGGCACCCGCATCGGATCCAGGCCCCTCAACCTGTTAGTGGCAAATCAGGCAGGGGTAGTAGCCCCTGGGATAGCGCCATCTAGGGTTACATCTTGAGGCTCACCACTGGGATTGTGTGTCCTTTAGTGGCCATATTTACAAACCACTGTTAAGAAAAAAAAATAAATGGGTACCCCGACAGAAGTGGCTGTGCACCGGCTGGTGGAGTGGTGTACTGGGGAGGAGATCAAACCCCAAAATGCTATGCTTATCCTGGACATCCCCCTGGGTATCAATACGGACACTGTACAGGGAGTACTTTCCTAGGTGGAAGGTTTAAAAAACCCTGTGGTGGTGGGTCAGCATGCTAATCTGCTCACCCACACTTTCCTGGCCCTAGTAGAGTTCAGGGATCCCATGGATAGCTCCAAAGTGCCACAGATCATTACCCCAGAGGGAGCCCGCACTGCTTGGAGAGTGATAACTAAGGACAGTAAAGACCCGAGGGGCCAATGAGCCCCCACCACTGTCTGAAACTTTTGAGGAGAAATTTGCTAAACGGTTGCTGGGGGAAGGGAAAACTGTGGAGGACTTGAAGAAATTATTCTTGCCACGTGGGGTGTTCCTTCCAACACCTCTCCCGCCCAGTACCCGTAATGGTGGCTGAACCAATGCAGACTCCTATTTCTGCACCTGCCATTAGTCACGACTCTTACCGAGGTTGAGGATCTTCTCTGGCACCCTCCCCATCCCCCAAGGGAGGATGACTGGGAGACCTGGATGAACTATGTTGCCCCAAGTGCTAGAATGGCAATGCTCGGGCAATGGCGAAGAGGGTTAGTGAGCCCAAGGTCCTGCCCTGGCTACCATCCATGCTAAATGGGCCAGTAACCCTGAAGCGACTGCACAGGCCTATCTTGAGGCCTTGAGAATGTGTATGGGAGCCCAGATTCTGATGAGGACCTATGGTGGAGAGTAAGAAATGCACAACAGTACCAAGGGAGTTGTTGTCTGTGTATGTATCTCGGCTGGAAAAATTGTTGCAAGAATGCTCAGAAAGGGTAGTTTGCCAGCAATTGAACTGGACTGGACCAGGCTGGACAGGATCCTTAAGTCTGCCCCCTTCTCAGAACTGCTGTTGCTTCAGTTACGCCTGGCAAATCGCCTGGAATCCCCACCCTCCTATGATGAGTTAATGGGAGAAATTCGAGGAGTTGAGAAAAGGCAACCGCGGGAGGGACCTGCACTAATAGCTGCGGCTACGACCCGAGTGACTGAGGGTGACCCATCAAGTGAAGTTCAGGGGCAGAGGTTGGCAGTCAATGAGTGCTATGACAAGGAAAAAGATATGCCACAATGGGGCAAACTGTTGAGAGAGATCCGGGAATTCTAAAACAGTCCCTTTGTGAAGGCCACGCCTGCAAGTACGGGTCCTGACCTATATCCGACTGCATCTGCTATGGGGGTGGGGGTACCCTCCCATGTATCTCCTGCTGATAACGTTTCCAAACTCGATTCCTTGACCATGGAAGTGGAGAAACTGATGAGATGTCTCCAAATGCTTATCACGCCGCAGACAGAGATGGCACCAAGGTTTCCAGTTAGTAATGCCCCCGCCCTGGCTCCCAGTGTGGTGCCTCGGCCAGCTCAAACTCCAGAAAGTATGTTTTGCTATAATTGTGGGAAGGATGGGCACATGAAAAGGGAATGCCGGTCCCCAAAAGACACTGACAAAGTTGCATATAGGCTACAAGGAGAGCTTCGGAGAACAAATCAGTGGTTAAGAGGTGCACGAAATGATCCCAGTGAGGGCACCAAAATGCTAACTCGTCCTTTTGTGGCAAGGTCAATTGCCCAGGCCCCTGTTACCGTCTCTCCAGACTGGTCCAGAATAGTGGGCCCCTCCATGGAGACCACTGTAAAGGTGAATGAAGTGTCTACAAGAGCTGTATTAGACAGTGGCTCCCAAGTGACAATTATGTTCCAGGATTGGTATCAGAAGCATTTGTCAGATGTACCCTTACAACCATTAGAAGGACTGCATGTATGGGGGTTAAGTGAGAAGGCCTACCCCTATTCCAAGTATATCCGAATTTGGCTGTCTTTCCCCACCTCCGTGGCTGGAGTGGCGAACAAGTAGAGACCCTAGCCTTAGTGTGTCCCCCACTGGACTGTATGATGGTGTCCCTTTGTTGATTGGAACAAATGCTCATATGTTCGGAAGGCTGGCACAGCTGTGTTATGAAAAACAGGGGTCAAAGACTAGTAGAACTTTAAGAGTTCTGGCTTTAATTAAGAAGGCCTATGAGGCACAGAGAGATGCTGAAAAAATAGAACCAGAGGAACCAGTCAGAATTGTATGGAAGAAGGATCCTGAGTCTTTGATCCTGGTGCCAAATGCCCAGTGCACCTTACAGGAGAGGTATGTATCAGAAAGGATGTTAAGAATAAAATATTAATGTTGGATGCACCAGGCGATGGAAAATTGCCAGAGGGACTGCTGGTCAAGCCTTAGTATTTTGCCCGCTAGAGCCCATGCTTATGCCAGAAGGGTAATGGTCCAAGTTCATAATGTGTCTGAAAGAGACATTCGAGAAATAGAGGTTGCATCCTGGCTAATGTGCATTGTGTGGACACTGCAGTGCTACCCAGCAGCAAGAGTTCGAGGAAGAATGACAGAGTAACGCCTGACTTGTTTGATTTCGGCGACTCCCCGTTGCCAGCTGAATGGAAAGTGAGGATCAGTGAGAAGCTTGCCCAGAGAGACCAGGTGTTTTCTTTAAAGGAATGAGACGTAGGATGCGTGCAAGGAGCTGAACACAATATCCGGCTGCATGACGAAAGGCCATTTCATGAGAGGTCTCGACGCCTGGCACCTGCTGACATAGATGATGTGAGACGGCATCTGCAAGAGATGTTAGCTGCTGGTGTAATACAAGAATCCAGAAGCCCTTATGCTTCCCCCATTGCGGTAGTGAGGAAAAAGAATGGGACAGTAAGGATGTGCGTGGATTATCGCACCTAAACCGCAGACTATCCTGATCAGTACACAATGCCCTGCATTCAGGATGCTTTGGACTGCCTAAACGGGAGCAAGTGGTTCTCTGTGTTGATCTCCGCAGTGGGTACTACCAGATCCCGATGGCCCTAGAGGACCGTGAGAAGACAGCCTTTATCTGTCCGCTGGCTTCTATGAATTCATGAGGATGCCTCAAGGATTTCAGGTGCCCCAGCCACTTTTCAATGATTGATGGAGCATGCAGTGGGGACATGAACTTACTAGAGTGCCTGGTATACCTAGATGATGTTATTGTGTTTGGCAGCTCACTGGAGGAACATGAGAGCAGATTATTTAAGGTATTGGACCGACTGGAGGACTTTGGCCTTAAACTGTCCATTGATAAGTGTCAATTCTTTCAAACATCAGTAAAGTATGTGGGACACATAGTATCCACCGAGGGAGTAGAGACCGACCCAAGTAAAGTTGAGGCCTTGACCACCTGGCCACAGCCCAAAAATCTAAAAGAACTGCAGAGATTCCTGGGATTCTGTGGTGATTATCGGTGTTTCATCAAGGACTATTCAAGAGTGATCCGCCCTTTACTTAACCTTACTCAAGGGTATCCCCCAACCCACAAAAAATACCAAAAGTCAGCGTCCCTCAAGACTGAAAGAGTGTATTTTCATCCAAGTGAAGTATTTGGGGCCCGCTGGACTCCTGATTGTGAGACTGCTTTTCATGAGATCATATATCAACTTATCCATGCTCCAGTGCTGGCCTATGCCGATCCAAGAAATCCTTATGTCCTGCACACTGATGCTAGCTTGCTAGGGTTGGGGGCTGTGTTGTACCAAGAGCACAAGAATGGCCTGAGACAAGTGGCCTTTGCCAGTAGAAGCCTGACCCCATCCGAAAAGAACCATCCTGTACATAAGTTAGAGTTCCTAGCTTTGAAGTGGGTTATTGTTGACCAATTCCATGACTACTTGTATGGGGCTAAAATACTAGTAAAAACTGACAATAATCCTTTGACCTATATGCAGACCTCAGCTAAGTTGGATGCCACTGGCCATAGGTGGCTTTCTGCATTATCTATATATGACTATGCTCTCGAATACCGAGCAGGTCTGAAACACATAGATGCTGATGCTCTCTCCCGGAGGCCTGTTCCCCAGAATGATTGGGTCAGATTGGCAGAACCTGACATTTGGGCACTCTGCCAGAAGTTTGACAGGAGGAACAAATGTCCACGGACGGTGGACTGCATGGTGGATTGCTTGGGACCCTCTGAGAATTGCATACCTGCTGCTTATTGCCACTTTTCTGCAATAGACATTGGTGCACTGCCTCAGCTGGACAATGACAGTATTCGGCGGGCTCAGTCCCGCGATCCCATGATCAAATCAGCTTTAAAAGCCCTCTGTGCAGGAAAAGATGTGTCCAAATTACGCTCCACTGATTTGAGAACTGCACTGTTATACAAAGAAGGTCCTAAGTTGAAACTGATCAATAAACTGTTATACAGAGAAACAGTAGACAGAGAGGAACAAGTAGACAAACAACAACTAGTGCTGCCCACTGCCTTTTGAGACTCAGTATTGAGGTCCTTGCACAACCACATGGAGCACCTTGGTATAGACAGAACAGTTGACTTGGTGAGATCCAGATTCTATTGGCCTAAGATGGGGGCTGATGTGGAGCAACACATTCGAACTTGTAGTTGCTGCTTACAGAGGAAAGCTTTGCTCCAGAGGGCTGCCCCCTTGTTAACATCACCACCAGTGCACCCATGGAGCTGGTCTGTATTGATTTTCTGAGTTTGGAGTCAGATCAAAGAAATACAGTTATGTGCTGGTGGTCACTGACCATTTCACGAGATATGCCCAAGCTTTCCCACCAAAGACCAGAAACCATCCACTGTGGCCAAAGTACTTGTAGAAAACTTTTTGTTCACTATGGGGCTCGACAAAGAATCCATTCTGATCAAGGAGAGACTTTGAGAGTCATCTGATCAAAGAGATGCTTTCTCTGTGGGGTGTGAAAGTCCAGAACCACTCCTTACCACCTCCAGGGGACCCACAGCCTGAACGTTTCAACCACACTTTGCTAGATACGCTAGGCACCCTGCACCCAAAGGACTAGCCTAGATGGAGCCAACAGATTAGCACCCTGGTACATGCTTATAACTGCACCAAAAGTGATGCCACTGTTCTCCCCTACTGCCTGATCTTTGGAAGAGAAGCTCGACTACCAGTAGACATGTGTTTTGGGGTCTCTCCTGATGGGGTTCAAGCTGACAACTATTTACAGTATGTGCAAAAGTTAAAGGCCCAGCTAACTCATGCGTACCAACTGGCTCAAACCATGGCTGCCAAAAGAAATCTGGCCAAGAAAAAAAGGTATGATAAAAAGGTGAAAGCACAGGAACTCCAGGAGGGAGTTCATGTATTACTAAGAAATCAGGGACTGCATGGCAAACACAAGATTGCTGACAGATGGCACCATCTCCCTCACATTGTAGTGGGCAAACTAGATGATCTGCCAGTGTACAAAGTAAGGCCTGATAATAATTCAAAAGATGCAAAAACAATGCATACAAATCATTTACTGCCCATTGGACAAATCTTGATTGAGTCTGAGCCCCCAGAAGATGCCCCATCTGGACCAGTGACTAGAGCTGCTGCTAAGAAAAGATCAAGAAAGTCTGCACCTACAGAAGCAGAGTTAAAGTGTTCCCCTCTACAAGTCCCAGTTGAGCATGACTGTCAGTCCATATCAGAAGAAAGTGAGAGTGACTTTGAATGCTATCCTTCTTACGAACTGAGTCAATTGTTTTGGGGCAATCCCTAGTCAATACTGGAGATGAAGCTGGGCCTTCTGGACTGTCTAAGCCCCAGCTTCATCCCTGGAGCCAATGCTCCCAGAAAGTGAAGTGCAAAGCATCAGATCAGATGAAATGGAATCATTGTGCATGGTTGAACTGTTTGAGCTTTGGGGAAATGATGGACTGGGGCAGACTGGTGATACACCAGAACAAGAAGAGTATTTTGAGTGCCCTGACAGTCCACTGCCAGTGTCCAAATGCTCTCCATGTGAGCCAAATGTTGTGGACTCAGAGACTGTAACTCCTGGAGCTGAAAGTGCCCCAAGCTCTAGCCTCTACCCCATGGAGACTCCCTGACATGTGAGGACAATGCTGAAATGAGGCTCAGAGTGCAGAGACTGTAACAGTTCCCCTAGAAAGACTGGTCGAGCTTATAAAGCCTGTGGTGCACCTCAGTTATGATTTACTTGGGAGGCCTGTGGACTTGACTCTCAATGTTGTCCATAAAGGAGTGTATGTGTCCCCCTAGCTCATTGCCCAAACTGAGCGTCAGTGCTAACTCCAAGTTACTTGTGTTGCCCTCTAAGTATGGTGCCCTTGCCCCATCCAGCCACAAGATAACTGATAGGGAAGGGCCCCCTCTCTTCAGGTTTCATGTACAAGAGGTAATAACTTGAGTTATGGTACAATGTGTGTGTGTGTGTAATACTGTGTAAAGAGTGACATACTGCAACGTTTCAGAAATGTGTTCTTGGTAAAGTGGTGTATTGACTGATGATTACATGTGTGAGCCTAATGCAAATGTATATGGTTGCAGCTGAAACTTATGGGGGTACTTGTTTGATGCGGACGTCAAGCTTTCCCAGGCCAGGAAGGGTGTAACCCCCCTGCAAATGGGGGTTCCCAAAAGACTTCCAGGAGCTTGCTTGAATGCTCCAAGCCTGAATGGTATTTGCGTGTAGCCATTTATCTGTGAGTGTTTTAGAGCCTCTGGTACTGTCCCTTTAAGAGCTGTCTGCTTGCAGACATATTTAGTTTGTATGGGGGGACTGAGTGTTTCTCTGCTTGAGTACCACTCGAGCTGCTGCCAATTCACCTGTTTTGCAGTCACTAGAGTGTGCGGAACCTATCTGAAAGATGCAACTGTTTGCCAGAAATCATTTAGAGTAATAATGAAAATACAGATTGTCTAACCTGCTTTTCTTTGCAGTCAGAACTGTGCTTGCCTAGTTCCCCATTCTAGTTTTGAACTGCTGAACTGGACCAATCAGTGTGGGTTAAGGTAGCTCTAAAATGGTGCCTAGGATGAATCAGAACTTGAACATCTGAGCCAGCCACAAGAGGATTGTATGGGCAGTGACTCTGGGAGATGTAGTTTGACTTCGCACCTTTTGGACCAACAGGGGCAGTCTATTTGAGTGACAGCCAATCCAGCCAAGAACTGGGAGGAACTCAAAGGAAGTGCCTGGTTTTGTCTGTTGGAGTTTCAGTGAGCTCTGGCAGTGAAGAGGGAAGGAGCCCTGTGCTTTTCAGTGTGCAGTTTTAGTTGGGAAACGCGTGTAAGGCCCCGAGTTCCGGTCTGCAGCTTGTGTAACTGCTTGTTAGGACTGAATCCGTCCTGTGAAGAGAATCAATGGATATCTGAAGAGTAGAAACCAGGCTCACCCTGTAAAAGACTGGAGAAATTGCTGAATTGCGCTCGATCTGTCAGGAAATTAATCTGCTGTGTGTTCTCCCGGGTATTGTGCAGTAATTGCGATCGGGATAGAGAAGCAGCCTGCCTGGTATAGTACTTTCTTTTTACCATATAAATGTGTGAGGAGGCCTGTGTAGCTCAAGTGAATCCTGCTGCCATTAAAGGACTTTTGCCTATTACTGTTTGTCATATAAATGTGTGAGGAGGCTTGTGTAGCTCAAGTGAATCCTGCTGCCATTAAAGGACTTTTGCCTGTTACTGTTTACCATATAAATGTGTGAGGAGGCTTGTGTTGCTCAAGTGAATCCTGCTGCCATTAAGGAACTTTTGCCTGTTGCATTTTGTCATAAATGTGTGAGGAGTCTCATGGAGCTCAAGAGTAGCCCTGCTGACGTTGAAGGACCCTATCTTGTTTGGAGGTCGAGTACTTCTGCTAATTAGAGTTACTCATCAATAATTCACACACACTGTTGGATCATAGCAAGAGTGGGTTGAAAGTGTCCAGCAGATGTCCAATGACTGGTTAGAAACCAGTCACTGGACAGCATTGCGCAGTTTTCCAACCACTGTTGCAACTTCTGCTAATGAGAGGTGCTCACCAGTAATTCAGGAACAGGGTTGGACTGTGGCAAGAGTGGTTCAGAGGTGTCCTGTGGAGGTTGCATGACTGCTTAGAAACCAGACTGGCTCTACTCAGAGCAATTTCATGGTCATTCTTGCAACTTCTGCTAATTAGAGCTGCTCACCAATAGTTCACAAACAGTGTCACAACATGGCAAGAATGGGTAGAAAGTGTCCAGTACATGTCCTGTGACTGGATAGAAATCAGACTGGGCCAACCCTGAGCAGTTTTGCAACCACTGTTGCAACTTTGGCTAATTTGCTCACCAATAATCTCAGACAGGATGATGCATGACCCCCACTCCCCAAACACCTGTTTACACAGATTATACAACCTCCCTGGTGTTTACTGACACCCCAACCCCATCCCCATATCAGATTACTTGTTCTCTGGTATCCAGTGTCACCCCCTGCTATGTCCCTGTACCATATTAGTTATTCCTGGTGTCTAGTGGCACCCCACCCACTCCACTCCCCTGTCCTCATAAAGTTTAGATATTCCCTGGTGTCTAGTGGCACCCAACACTCAGATCTCATCCCTGTAAGAGTGTAGGGATTCCCGTGTCTAGTGGCAACCCACACCCAGATCTCATCCCTGTAAGAGTGTAGGGATTCCCTGGTGTCTAGTGGCAACCCACACTCAGATCTCATCCCTGTAAGAGTGTAGGATTCCTGGTGTCTAGTGGCACCCACACCAGATCTCATCCCTGTAAGAGTGTAGGGATTCCCTGGTGTCTAGCGGCACCCCACACTCGGATCTCATCCCTGTAAGAGTGTAGGGATTCCCTGGTGTCTAGTGGAACCCCACACTCAGATCTCATCCCTGTAAGAGTGTAGGGATTCCTTGGTGTCTAGTGGCACCGCACACCCTCCACTCCTGTCCCCATAAGAGTGTAGGTATTCCCTGTTGTCCAGTAGCATGTCCCACCCTATGATCCCCATCCCAATAAGTGTGTAGGCATTCTCTGGTATCTAGTGGCACCACCACCCTCAGATCCACATCCCTGTGAGAGTGTATGGATTCCCTGGTGTCTAGTGCCATGCCCCATCCTCCGATCCCCATTCCTATAAATGTATACATATTCCCAGGTGTCTAGTGGCACCCCTTCCCTGCAACCCCCTGTCCCCATAACCGTGTATTCTTTTACTGGTGTCTAGTGGCATACCCCATGCTCTGATACCCATCCCAATAAGTGTGTAAGGATTCCCTGGTGTCTAGTGGCACCCCACACTCAGATCTCATCCCTGTAAGAGTGTAGGGATTCCCTGATGTCTAGTGGCATGCCTCACTATAAGATTCCCATAAATATTTAAGTATTCCGTGGTATCTAGTGGCACCCCCACCCTCAGATTCCCATCCCTGTAATTGTAGGTATTCCTGAGTCTAGTGGCACATTTCACCCTCTGATCCGCATCCCCATAAGAGTGCAGGGATTCCCTGGTGTCTAGTGGCATGTCCCACCCTCCGAACCTCACCCCAGTAATTGTGTAGGTATTTCCTGGTGTCTAGTGGCACCCCACCCCCTCCACTCCCGTCCCCATAACAGAGTTTTTTTCCCTGGTGTTTAGTGGCACCCTACCTCAGATTCCCATCCCAATAAGTGTAGGTATTCCTGGTGACTAGAGGAACCCCAAACCCTCCAATCTCTTTCCCATAACAGTTTAGGTTTCCTGGTGCCTAGTGGATGCCCCACTCTCCAATCTCCATCCCAATGATTGTGAAGGCATTCTCTGGTGCATAGTGGCACCCACACCCACAGATTCCATCTCTGTAAGAGTGTAGGGATTCCCTTGTGTCTAGTGGAATGCCTCACCCTGAACCCCATCCTCATAAACGTAGAGGTATTCCCTGGTGTCTACTGGCACTCCACCCCTTCACCCCTATTCCCATAACAGTGCAGGCATTTCCTGGGTGTCTAATTCATATCCCACCTTCCATCCCCAACTGACAGGCATGTAGGTATTTCCTGGTGTCTAGTGGCATGACCCACACTCTGGATCCCGTTCATCATAAGCACACAGGTATTCCCTGGTGCCTAGTGGCACTCTCTACACCTCCACTCCCTTTACTCATAACAGTGTAGGCATTTCCTGAAGTCTAGTGGCATGACCGATCCTCCTGTCCCCTTCAACATAAGCATACAGGTATTCCCTGGTGTCTAGTGGCACTCCACACCTTCCACTCCTGCTCCATAACAGTGTAGGGATCCCCTGGTGTCTATTGGCATGCCCCACCCTCTGATCCACATCCTTGTAAGAGTGTTGGGATTCTCTGGTGTTTAGTGGCATGCCCCACCCTCCAATCCCCATTGCCATAAATGTATAAGTATTCCTCTGTGTCTAGTGACACCCCACACCCTCCACTCCCTGTCCCCAGAAGAGTGTAGGCATCCCCTGGTGTCTAGTTGCACCCCACACCCTCCACTACCTGTCCCCATAAGAGTGTAGATATTCCCTGCTGTCTAGTGGCACCCCACACCTTCAATTTCCTTGCCCATAAGAGTGTAGGTATCCCATGGTGTCTAGTGGCACCACGCACCCTGTCCCCATAAGAGTGTAGGTATTCTCTGGCATCTAGTGGAACCCCACACCCTCCACTACTTGTCCCCATAAGTGTGTAGGTATTCCATGGTGTCTAGTGGCAGCCCACACCCTCCACTCCCTGTCCCCATAAGAGTGTCAGTATTCTCTGTTGTCTAGTGGCACCCCACACCCTTCAGTCCATGTCCCCATAAGATTGTAGGTATTCTCTGGTGTCTAGTGGCAGCCCACACCCTCCACTCCCTGTTTCCATAAGAGTGTAGGTATTCCCTGTTATCTAGTGGTACCCCACACCGTTCAGTCCATGTCTCATAAGAATGTAGGTATTCCCTGGTGCTTAGTGGCACACTTCAGCCTCCACTCCCTGTCCCCATAAGAGTGTAGGTATTCCCTGGTGTCTAGTGGCATGCTGCACCTTCCACTCTCTAGCTCCATAAGACTGTAGAGTTTCCCTGATGTCTAGTGGCACCCCACACCCTCCTCTCCCTGTCCACATAAGAGTGTAGGTATTCCCTGGTGTCTAGTGGCACCCCTCACCCTCCACTCCCTGTACCCATAATGGTGTAGGTATTCTCTGGCATCTAGTGGCATGCCACACCCTCCACTCCCTGTCCCCATAAGCATGTAGGTATTTCCTGGTGTCTAGTGGCAGCCCACACCCTCTACTCCCTGTCCCCATAATCGTGTAGGTATTCCCTGGTGTCTAGTGGCAGCCCACACCCTCTACTCCCTGTTTCCATAAGAGTGTAGGTATTTCCTGGTATCTAGTGATACCCCACACCCTTCAGTCCATGTCACCATGTCCCCATAAGATTGTAGGTATTCCCTGGTGTTTAGTGGCACCCCTCAGCCTCCACTCCCTGTCCCCATAATCATGAAGGTATTCCCTGGTGTTTAGTGGCACCCTCACCCTCCACTCGCTGTCCCCATAAAGTGTAGGTACTCCTGGTGTCTAGTGGCACCCCACACTTCCATTCCTGTGCCCGTAAGAGTGTAGGTATCCCCTGGTGTCTAGTGGCACCCCACACTCTCCACTCCCTGTTCGCATAAGAGTGTCAGTATTCCCTGTTGTCTAGTGGCACCCCACACCCTTCAGTCCATGCCCCATAAGACTGTAGGTATTCCCTGGTGCTTAGTGGCACCCCTCAGCCTCCACTCCCTGTCTCTATAAGAGTGTAGGTATTCCCTGGTGTCTAGTGGCACCCCTCACCCTCCACTCCCGGTCCCCATAGGAGTGTAGGTATTCTCTGGCATCTAGTGGCACCCCACACCCTCCACTCCCTGTCCCCATAAGCGTGTAGGTATTCCCTGGTGTCTAGTGGCAGCCCACACCATCTACTCCCTGTCCCCATAATCGTGTAGGTATTCCCTGGTGTCTAGTGGCAGCCCACACCCTCCACTCCCTGTTTACATAAGAGTGTAGGTATTCCCTGGTATCTAGTGGTACCCCACACCCTTCAGTCCATGTCCCATAAGATTGTAAGTATTCCCTGGTGTTTAGTGGCACCCCTCAGCCTCCACTCCCTGTCCCCATAAGTGTGTAGGTATTCCCTGGTGTCTAGTGGCACTCCACACCTTCCTCTCTAGTTCCATAAGAGTGTAGGGTTTCCTGATGTCTAGGCACCCCACACCTCCCACTCCTGTCCCCATAAGAGTGTAGGTATTCTCTGGTGTCTAGTGGCATCCTCACCTCCACTCCCTGTCCCCATAATAGTGTTGGTATTCCCTGTTGTCTTGTGGTACCCCACACCCTTCACTCCTTGTACCCATAAGAGTTTAAGTATTCCCCAATTTCAAGTGGCACCCCACGCCCTCCCACTCCCTCTCCTTATAGGAGTGTAGGTATTCCCTGGTGTCTAGTGGCAGCCCACACCCTCCACTCCCTGTTTCCATAAGAGTGTAGGTATTCCCTGGTATCTAGTGGTACTCTACACCCTTCAGTCCATGTCCCATAAGATTGTAGGTATTCCCTGGTGTTTAGTGGCACCCCTCAGCCTCCAGTCCCTGTCCCTATAATCATGTAGGTATTCTCTGGTGTTTAGTGGCACCCCTCACCCTCCACTCCCTGTCCCCATAAGAGTGGAGGTATTCTCTGGAGTCTAGTAGCATCCCACACCTCCACTCTCTAGCTCCATAAGAGTATAGGGTTTCCCTAATGTCTAGTGGCAGCCCACACCTTCACTCCCTGTAACCATATGAGTGTAGGTAATCCCTGGTGTCTAGTGGCATCTCACCCCTCCACTCCCTGTCCTCATAAGAGTAGGTATTTCCTGGTGTCTAGTGGCACCCCACACCTTTCAATTCCCTGTGCCCATAAGAGTGTAGGTATCCCGTGGTGTCTAGTGGCACCACACACCCTCCACTCCCTGTCCCCATAAGAGTGTCAGTATTCCCTGTTGTCTAGTGGCACCCCACACCCTTCAGTCCATGTCCCCATAAGATTGTAGGTATTCCTGGTGTCCAGTGGCAAGCTCACACCTCCACTCCATGTTTCCATAAGAGTGTAGGTATTCCCTGGTATCTAGTGGTACCCCACACCCTTCAGTCCGTGTCCCATAATGTTGTAGGTATTCCCTGGTGCTTAGTGGCACCCTCAGCCTCCACTCCTGTCCCCATAAGTGTGTAGGTATTCCCTGGTGTCTAGTGGCACTCCACACCTTCCTCTCTAGTTCCATAAGAGTGTAGGGTTTCCTGATGTCTAGTGGCACCCACACCCTCCACTCCCTGTCCCCAAAGAGTGTAGGTATTCTCTGGTGTCTAGTGGCATCCCTCACCCTCCACTCCCTGTCCCCATAATAGTGTTGGTATTCCTGTTGTCTTGTGGTACCCACACCCTTCACCCTTGTACCCATAAGAGTTAGTATTCCCCACTTCAGTGGCACCCCACGCCTCCCACTCCCTCTCCTTATAGGAGTGTAGGTATTCCTGGTGTCTAGTGGCAGCCCACACCTCCACTCCCTGTTTCCATAAGAGTGTAGGTATTCCTGGTATCTAGTGGTACTCTACACCCTTCAGTCCATGTCCCATAAGATTGTAGGTATTCCTGGTGTTTAGTGGCACCCTCAGCCTCCAGTCCCTGTCCCTATAATCATGTAGGTATTCTCTGGTGTTTAGTGGCACCCTCACCCTCCACTCCCTGTCCCCATAAGAGTGGAGGTATTCTCTGAGTCTAGTAGCATCCCACACCCTCCACTCTCTAGCTCCATAAGAGTATAGGGTTTCCTAATGTCTAGTGGCAGCCCACACCCTTCACTCCCTGTAACCATATGAGTGTAGGTAATCCCTGGTGTCTAGTGGCATCTCACCCTCCACTCCCTGTCCTCATAAGAGTGTAGGTATTTCCTGGTGTCTAGTGGCACCCCACACCTTCAATTCCCTGTGCCCATAAGAGTGTAGGTATCCTGTGGTGTCTAGTGGCACCACACACCTCCACCCTGTCCCCATAAGAGTGTCAGTATTCCCTGTTGTCTAGTGGCACCCCACACCCTTCAGTCCATGTCCCCATAAGATTGTAGGTATTCCCTGGTGTCCAGTGGCAGCTCACACCTCCACTCCATGTTTCCATAAGAGTGTAGGTATTCCCTGGTATCTAGTGGTACCTCACACCCTTCAGTCCGTGTCCCATAATATTGTAGGTATTCCCTGGTGCTTAGTGGCACCCTTCAGCCTCCACTCCCTGTCCCCATAAGAGTGTAGGTATTCTCTGGTGTCTAGTGGCATGCCTCACCTTCCACTCTCTAGCTCCTTAAGATTGTGGGGTTTCCCTGATGTCTAGTGGCACCCCACACCCTATTCTCCCTGTCCGCATAAGAGTGTAGGTATTCCCTGGTGTCTAGTGACAGCCCACACCCTCTACTCCCTGTCCCCATAATCATGTAGGTATTCCCTGGTTTCTAGTGGCAGCCCACAACCCTCCACTCCCTGTTTCCATAAGAGTGTAGGTATTCCCTGGTATCTAGTGGTACCCCACACCCTTCAGTCCATGTCCCCATAATATTGTAGGTATTCCCTGGTGTTTAGTGGCACCCCTCAGCCTCCAGTCCCTGTCCCCATAGTCATGAAGGTATTCCCTGGTGTTTAGTGGCACCCCTCACCCTCCACTCACTGTCCCCATAAAAGTGTAGGTATCCCCTGGTGTCTAGTGGCACCCCACACCCTCCGATCCCTGTCCCCATAAGAGTGTCGGTATTCCCTGTTGTCTAGTGACACCCACACCCTTCAGTCCATGCCCCATAAGATTGTAGGTATTCCCTGGTGCTTAGTGGCACCCTCAGCCTCCACTCCCTGTCCCTATAAGAGTGTAGGTATTCCCTGGTGTCTAGTGGCACCCCTCACCCTCCACTCCCTGTCCCCATAGGAGTGTAGGTATTCTCTGGCATCTAGTGGCACCCTACACCCTCCACTCCCTGTCCCCATAAGAGTGGAGGTATTCTCTGGAGTCTAGTGGCATCCCACACCCTCCACTCTCTAGCTCCATAAGAGTGTAGGTATTCCCTAATGTCTAGTGGCAGCCCACACCCTCCACTCCCTGTCCCCATAAGAGTGTAGGTAATCCCTGGTGTCTAATGGCAGCTCACACCCTCCACTCCCTGTCCCCATAAGAGTGTAGGTATTCCCTGGTGTCTAGTGTCAGCCCACATCCTCCACTTCCTGTCCCCAATGGAGTGTAGGTATTCCCAGGCATCTGGGGAAATCCCCACCCTCTTATCCCCATCCCAGT
Organism: Neoceratodus forsteri; assembly: GCA_016271365.2. Classification (NCBI taxonomy): domain Eukaryota; kingdom Metazoa; phylum Chordata; order Ceratodontiformes; family Ceratodontidae; genus Neoceratodus; species Neoceratodus forsteri. The sequence continues at coordinate 53,475,702 of CM028133.1, read as the reverse complement.
AAGAGTGTAGGTATTCCCTGGTGTCTAGTGGCACCCCTCACCCTCCACTCCCTGTCCCCATAAGAGTGTAGGTATTCTGTGGCATATAGTGGCACCCCACACCCTCCACTCCCTGTCCCCATAAGAGTGTCCGTATTCCCTGTTGTCTAGTGGTACCCCACACCCTCCACTCCCTGTGCCAATAAGAGTTTAGGTATTCCCCAATTTCTAGTGGCACCCCACTCCCTCCCACTCCTTCTCCTTATAAGAGTGTAGGTATTCCCTGTTGCCTAGTGGCACCCCTCAGCCTCCACTCCCTGTCCCTATAAGAGTGTAGGTATTCCCTGGTGTCTAGTGGCACCCCTCACCCTCCACTCCCTGTCCCCATAGGAGTGGAGGTATTCTCTGGCATCTAGTGGCACTCCACACCCTCCACTCCCTGTTCCCATAAGCATGTAGGTATTCCCTTGTGTCTAGTGGCAGCCCACACCCTCCACTCCCTGTCCCCATTAGAGTGTATTTATTCCCTGGTGTGTATCCGTACCTCCACCCTCTTATCCCCAGCACTGTATCCTTATTCCCAGGTGTGTAATGGCATCCTGTCTCCATACTGTGATCTCCATCCCCATTTCTGTATCTTTATTGCCCAGTGGCATTTGATCTTGGTACATGGGGGGGCAGCCCTCCCCCAGGTTCCCATGCCGCAGAGGGCAGAGACTGGGGTGGAAAAGTTAATGGGCTACTGGGGAGGCCAGGAGACAAACGCTTGAACATGGCACATTCCTGGGACCAGTCTATATCCCTGATTAACCGATACAGCCAGGAAAGAAAATGCTCCATTTGAAAAAACACACACACATAAACTCACACATTTGCATACACACACATACACACACATACACATACATAACATATATATACACACACATATACATGCACTCAGACACACATACATACAGTATACTCACACATGCACATACATTCATACACACATCATTACACTCACACACACACACACACACACACACACACACATATGTAGCCCATATGTTTGTGTTCTATTCCATTCTGTATTTATTTGTTAACATCTGTAACTTGTTATATTCAGGTTGTATTCGCTCCTGTATTTGACTTATTTCCTGTAAGTTTAGTAAGTGCCAGGGTCGTGCCTCAAAATAGGCATGTGATTATCTAGTGCACTTTCCTGGTTAACAAAAGCCACATGACTAAATAAATACATTTTGTTTCAATTAAACTTGTAAAAAGCTGTTCTAGGGACATGGATATGTTGTTCATCCACACTTATTGGCAGGTATCCTTGCTGCTTTAAATCTTGCCGGAAGGTCTTCAAGCTGGCTCCTCCCACCTACTCGGGTGGTAAAACTCTCGGCTCCGCCCCATGAAGCCAGATCTTCCTTACCGCTTGGAAGCTCAGGTTCCCTCCTTAACGCTCTGCGTATAAGACTGGTTCCTAATTCTTCGGTTTTGCGAATTTAAAAGTTTTTCGCTATAACAGACTTCGGTATTCTATCCCTCGTGGCTGCGATGGACAAATCGACTCCCGGTTTCCAGAGATGCCCTTGCGGGTGGAAGATGTCTCGGACAGATCAGCACTCCACGTGCGTCTACTGTCTAGGCCTTGGAGCATGACCCGCAGGCTTATGAGACAAGCTCTCTTCTTCCTTCTCGGCCACGCCCCGAAGACCGCGCTGCCCGCTTACAACTGGGGCATCCCGGTAGCGCTTTTCCTCCGTGAAGTCAAAAGAGGCCTGGTCGGCGGTTTCCACGGCAGTGGGCTTGGTGGATCAGCTTAAGCAGATGATCGCTCTCGAAGAGGAGGCGGTGCAGGCCGCATCTACCTTGGCCGCGGCATTTGTCCCGCTCTCTCTGGGTGCCTCTTATTCAGCTTCCTTTAAGGAGCTTTGTCTGACCCTCTCTACTAAAGGAGAGGGACCAACTTCTGCTGGACCTTTTTCTCGGTCCAAAAAGAGAGACAAGGGTAAGTCCCTCCGTCGACGCTCTTGGGAGCGGGAAAGATCCCTCTCCCCGAGTTGTCGGCCATCGACTTCGGTCGACCGCTCAGCTTCGGCCACTGGTCTCACGGTGTCCCCATCAGGCCAGTTGACCGAGATTCCCGTCGATGCGCGGGTCGAGATTTTCTCGACCTGTTGGACGGGTTGCCGACAATAGAGGCCAAGAACCCTCTCTCCCCGGTTCCCTCGGTGGGAGTTGAGGACCACGTGGGCTTGACAGTGCCTCCGGTTCCGGAGCCTTCGGGTGAACCCTCTGAACCGAGGGGAGTGCTGGTTCCCCACAACACCTCCCCGCACCGTCCTCGGGAAAGCCGAGGTTATTGGTTTTGGACTTCTTCGCGGTCCAGCCGATCCCATCGTCATAGGCAGTCTCGGTCTCGGCACCGCGGTAAGCGGTGTTGCTGCTCATTCTTGTCCTCCTCATCGGATGAGGGGAGACTTCGATGTAAGTTACATAGACGATACGAGGACCTCATGTGGCAACAGCTCCTTCTGACTGGGAACAAGCCAATGCCCGCCTTTCCCGGCCATTAAGTGGCTGTCACCGGGCGGCTGAAACAACCCTCTATTTACCCGAGAGCCTGTTCCCAGGCGGTTGTTCGCCAAACCAGCTACTCCACCGATCCCGTGGAACCTCCGCCTCCACAGCCGCTATTTGTGGCTCTGACCAAGAATTCTTGGTCGGCTCAGGGACTGCCCCATAGGCTGTCTGTCACCCTCACTCCTGATCGACCTCAGCAGGTGGAGGGTGGCTCAGGCCTGAGGCAGCTCTTCGAGGACTCTTCCAAGTCCGACGGCGATTCCTCCCTTTTCTCCAGGTGAATGGACTTGGAGTCCTCAGGAGGACAGTCGGTGGACGACAGCCCTTTGTCCTACCTAGGATTGCTTCAGCTCATCTCGGGTCCACTGGGATGAAGCTCGAACCCGTCTCTAAGCGGGCCAGGTATCCCCTCATGGAGATTCTGGACCGAGGGGATTCCTCTACAGAGGCCTTTCCGGTGGCCATGGCCTAGTGAGCCTGGCCTTGGAGCTCTGGCAGTGCTCCGCTTCCTGCCCTGCGCCTTTGGCCAGGATGGCCAGGAAGTATCCGGTCCCTACCGGTTCCTTGTCCAGTTTTTGGAACACCACTCGACCGGGGTTGGTTACCGACAGCGTTTCCAGCGCACGGGACGCTAGGGACGGACAAACCCCCGACAAGGAGTCCAATAAATTGGACTATGCCGGTGAAAAGTCTCACGCTCGTCCTCCTCAGCGTTACGCCAGGCCAGTTCGTCTCGTCCTCATGACATTTCTCTCATGTCCTGTTGGGCTCCCTGGATGAGGTTGTCCCTCATCTTGCCGCGAGACCTGCAGACCACGGTTAGGCAGGTGCGGGACCAGGGCAGGGCAGTGGCCAAACAGCAGCTTCAGACTGTTCTGGACATCGGGGACTCATGTGCCAGGTCTGTAGCAGCTGCAGTGGTTATGCATCATCGAGCTTGGCTGAGGATCTCCACCTTCACTTCAGATACCCAGCACAAGTTGATGGATGTCCCCTTCTTGGGGACCGACCTCTTCAGCCCTGGGATGGAAGGTCACCTTCAGAGGATCGAGAAGTCCAATGCTATCTTGGACTCTGTCTCATCCACTCAGAAGGACAAAGGCCGCAAAGCACAGCCGAAGCCCTTTCATCCCTCTGCGCCCGTGGCACGTCGTCCAAGCAACATCAGGGCTAGCAGGCTCGAGCTCAGCATCCCAAACCCAAGCCGGGACTTCCTCCAACAGGAAGCAGGAGGTAATGGTCCAGGAGGTCCCTCGGTGGTCCCTTCTCCAAGCCTGCCCAGTGATGGGTTGAGGGGTGTCACCCCTAACCCCGTCACCTCACCCAGGATCCCCCATGGAGGCGGCTCCATCACTTCCTTTCCACCTGGTCTGTTGTTACCTCAGACAGGTAGGTGTTGGAGGTGGTGGGAAGGCCTGCCCTTGGAATTCGAGCAGGCCCCGCCCCTTCAGAGCCGCCGCACCTCGGGGCATCGGGTCCTAGGCCACTGTCGGCTCGCCGAGCCGACATCACTCTCCTCCTCCAGAAGGAGGTGATCAGGGAGGTGGCGGACCCTCCCTCAGACCCGGGGTTTGTGTCCAGGTACTTCCTGGTTCCAAAATGGATGGGGGCTGGCGCTCCATTCTCGGCCTACACGATCTAAACAAGTTCCTAAGGTCTTGAACCTTCAGGATGGTCACTCTGGCTCAGATAATACCATCCTTGGAACTCTGCATGTGGTTCTGCTCTCTGGACCTCCGGGACACGTTCTTTCACGTCCCTATCCATCCGTCTCATCAGAGATTCCTTCGCTTTCGAGCGAAGGGATCCCTTTTCCAGTTCCGAGCCATGCCCTTCGGCCTGTCTCCAACTCCCAGGATCTTCACCAAATGCATAGCAGTGGTGACAGCATTCTTGTAGCGCTGAGGGGTCCAGGTGTACCCTTACCTGGATGATTGGCTGATAGCAGCCCCCTCCAGACAGGAGGTGGAGCGGTCCAGAGATCTGGCCCTCCAGGTTTGCTCTCAAGTCGGCCTCCTCATCAACGAGGCCAAGTCGGAACTCGAGCCGAAGCAGGTGATTCTTTTCATTGGGGCAGAGCTTGACTCTCTTCGAGCCAGAGCATGGCTCCTGGTGGACAGGGCCGAGGTTCTTTCCTCCTTTGCCCAATCATTTCTGGTTGGGCAATTGCGCCCTGCCCGGGACTTCCTGTGCCTCCTGGGTCTCATGGCGGCCTGCACCAGTGTGGTCCATTGGGCCCGCTGGCACATGCGCCTCTTCAGTGGGGACTGGCCAGCCAGTGGTCACAACACTGCGATCATTTGGACTAGCTAGTGCGGTGACCCAGGAGATGTGGGCAGCTCTCGGTGGTGGACCGTTCCAGTTCATCTGCAGGAGGACATCCCGTTTGTCCACCCTGAGCTGACGGTCTCTGTCTACCGATGCCTCTCTGATGGGTTGGGGTGCCCATCTGGGGGAACACCGTGTGCACGGCCTCTGGTCCCCGCGGGAGTCCTGATGCCACATCAACCTGCTGGAGCTCCGAGCGGTCCACCTAGCTCTCACCGCCTTTGCTCTGTTTCTCGGGGGTCAAGTGGTCTGAGTCCAGACAGACAATACCTCGACCATGTACTATCTAAACCACCAGGGCGGGACGCGCTTTGCTTCTATGCAAGGAAGCTCTCCGCATTTGGTCACTTGTACACAGCCTGGAGGCAGATCTCCTAGCCATTCATGTAGCAGGAGCCTCCAACACACTGGCCGATGCCCTAAGCCGGATAGGGGCTGCATCCCACAAGTGGTCTCTCCTGCCGGAGGTAGTACAAGATCTGTTCTTCCATTGGGGCACACCTCAGGTGGACCTGTTTGCCTCCAGGGAGAACATGAAGCTGAGGCTGTTCCATGCCCACCCCCCCTCGCAGGGCTCGCTGCAGGGGGATGCCTTCTCGAGGCCGTGGACCCTGGGCCTCTTCTATGCCTTCCCCCCATTTCCCTTGATACACAAAGTGCTTCTCAAAGCAAGGAGGGACAAGGCGCAGGTGATTTTGATAGCCCCAGACTGGCCCCGCCAGTTCTGGTACCCAGATCTCCTCAGCCTCAGCTCCAGGCTCCCGAGGCAGCTTCCAGCTCACCCGGACCTGCTCTCAGTCAATCAGGGGAAGGTGCTCCATCCAGATCTTCAATTCCTGCACCTGATGGCCTGGTTCCTGAGTGGCTAGAGTTCCAGGCCTTGAGTCTTTCCGGCGAGGTCCTCAATGTAGTTGAGGCATCCCGTAAGGAATCGACCAGGAAATGCTATGCCTTCAAATGGAAGAGGTTTTCCATTTGGTGTCAGGGCAAGGGCTTGGACCCATCCTCCTGTTCCTTGGCAAGCATCTTGAACTATTTATGGTTCCTTTCTCGGCAAGGGCTTAGGTCGACGACCCTAAGGGTGCACCTGGCAGCCATCTCTGCTTACCGGGTGTGGGCCGGGGAGCAGTTGGTGGCACAGGAGAAGGTGGTCTGGCACTTTTTCAAAGGCCTTGATCACATTTCCCCTCTGGTGCGAGAACCTCCACCTCAGTGGGATCTACTGCTGGTACTGGCAAAGCTCATGGGCAAGCCATTTGAACCAATGCACAGGTGTGAACTCTCTCACCTGTTGTGGAAGACCACCTTCTTGGTGGCTATCACATCAGCCAGAAGGATGGGAGCGCTCCAGGCGCTCTGCATCGAGTCTCCTTACCTGGTCTTCCACAGGGACAAGGTTGTCCTGCGCCCCCACCCGAAATTCCTTCCGAAAGTGGTGTCGGAGTTTCACCTTGACCAGGTGTTGACTCTGCCGGTGTTCTACCCCAGTCACACCTTGGAGGCCGAATACAGGCTCCATACTTTGGACCCTAGAAGGGCGCTCACTTATTATGAGGAGCACACGGCTGAAATTCGGGAGAGGCTCGCCAGCTGTTTGTCACCTACGTTGAAGCTGCACCTGGCAGACCTGCAGCCAAGCGGACGATAAGCAGGTGGGTCACCTCCTGCACAGAGCTCTGGCATTAGTTGGCGGACATGGAGCCTCCCAGAGGGATGAGCTCATTCTACCCACCATACTGCTGCATCGGTGGCTGCTTCCAGGGATGTCCCTATCCAGGAAATCTGCAGGGCTGCTACCTGGAAGTCAGCACACACCTTCATTACCCACTACCACATCGACCTTGAGTAACGCCGGGATGCTGGTTTTGGGGCATCGGTTCTCCAGTCTTTATTTCCCAAGTAAGTATCGGGGGTGTGCGCCTTGCCTCCCTCCTCCCAGAGAACTGCTAGGAGTCTGCCAATAAGTGTGCATGATCAACATATCCATGTCCCTAGAAATACAGGTTACTCACCTGTAACAGGAGTTCTAGGAATGGTATATGTTGTTCATTCACACGACCAACGCCTCCTGGCTTCTCGACGCACAACCCGAGCTCCAGCGGCCAGATCTGACGCCATGGGGCAGAGCTGAGTTTTGTCACCCGGTGGTGGGAGGAGCCAGCTAGAAGACCTTCCAGCAAGATTTAAAGTGGCAAGGATACCTGCCAATAAGTGTGGATGAACAACATATACCATTCCTAGAACTCCTGCTACAGGTGAGTAACCTGTATTTATTGCTCCACCTTTGTTCCTCTCCCCAGGTCACACCTAGAACCGAGCCTGGCTTAGTGTGCTTTTCCCAGTTACCAAAGTTTGATAAATCAATTAATAAATAAAATACAGATAGTAGACCAGAATACCCTAGACAAAATAGCTGAGGATACACTCCACCATTTCCCAGCAGAATAATAATTTAATAGGATCAACTATTTCCATCGCAAATCTTGGTTCCAGAAAACAAAGAAATGAAAGAAGGGATGCATAGGAGAGGCATCACCAGTAGAAAACAGCAACTTCTTATCCCTCTGTACAGACAGTTGGTGAGACCCCATCTGGAGTACCGCGTGCAGTTCTGGAGACCCTGTCTCTGCAAAGACATAGACAAGATGGAGACTGTCCAGAGGAGGGCAACCAAAATGGTGCAGGGTCTGCACCAGAAGACATTCGAAGAGAAAGTAAAGGAGCTTATATATATATACCTCGAGGAAAGGGGGGACATGATAGAAACTTTCAAGAGATAATGTGAAGAAGTATTTTTTCATGGAGAAGGTTGTGGATGCATGGAACAGTTTTCCTAAAGAGATCATGGGGTCAAGAATAGTGGGGAAATTTAAGAATGCATTGGACAAACATAAGGCAATTCTAGTTGGGTGGGTGGGTAGGAGGAAGTAAACTGTCAGTTAATAAGGATCTGCAGCTTATCCATTAGGTAAGGAAATGGGCAGACTAAGTGGGCCAAGTGGCCCTTATCTGCCATCAGATTCTATGTTTCTATGTTTATTTTTAAGCCTGCCAAGTGAGCTGCCTGTTGGAAATGTGATGCAGTCAGTGTTCTGAAGTGCTGATTGAGCCCTTTCTGTGATGTCATTACATCTGTGAGGTAATAACTGGGTGGTTATGGTAACCAAATGAAGATTCTACCAAACAGAACTGGGAGCCTTTGCTTTTCTCAGTTCTCTTGTGTTATTTACCCTATAGCTTGAAGCAGATCAGTACTGTGCTGTACTCTTGTTTTAAATATTAGACTTTGGGTAACCAAAAACATACAAACATGGAAGCAGATTTAGCTGTATAGCAAACACAGAACCAGAAGAAGGCTACTGTTGCAGCAGAAAGAAGTTATTTTGAAAATCAGCTCCTACAGAATTAACAGTGACTGAAAAGCTGGTAGCAGGCCAGGAAAAGAACTACTAGAAGGATTCAAACCGATATCCTACAAAAGACATCTAGAATGCTCAGGTATGTCAAAGTGACACACGGTATTCTAAAGGTAGCAGCTTTCTGCCAATGATTGAGTCCTCAGAATCACATTTACAAGGCACAAGTAACATCATATCTGACATACTGAGGGTAACTATTGTCACAGCACTATAAAAAGAATATTGTGGTAATTAGTAGCATCCAGCAGAGAAAACACAATTAACAAGGGAATGGAGAGGTTCAGTTTTGGGGAATGGTAAGATAAATTTGAAATGATGGTGTTAGTGGAGATCTAGATGACAGTGTAGAATACTGGGTACCCCTAGAAAGCTTGCTGTAAAAGCATCCTGAATGCAGTGCTGCTTTGATCACGTACCATACTTGCTTGTCAGTTTATTTAAGTTTTTGGGGGGTTATTCATCCCTCTCACCGCCTTGCCTTTTTTTTTTGCAGGGTGATGTAGGGCAAACCCCAACCCAAATTAACTAATGAAAAGTAAAGGAACAGACAACTACTAAACAGCATAAGAGCATAACAGCACAGGTCCCTCGTGTTCTCGATATTCTACACACTCACCAACATCTACAGATCCTAAACCAACAGCACTACATAGGGTTAACCAGTATGGTCATGTTGGTGTTTTTATTTATTTGAATTTGGAGATTTTACTCCTTCCCTCAACCCTGTATTAATCAAAAATATTGGGGTGCAGCCCCCGACTGAAACAAGATTGACAAAAATCCTTACAACCATACCAACTAAGTAGTATGGCTTGCATAGCATATCATACCGTTATGCTATGTTACGTTATGCTAGTTTTACTTTGGGTAGTAGCCTGGCACTACGCTAATCACAGAAGTAATAATAGTGTTAGTAGTTCTATGTCTGACACTAATAGCCGCTGCTAACGTAAGTGATAGCTTCACTAACACCAAAGTGATTCTCTCTGGAAAAAGACTGAGTGTGGATGTGACTTCTGTGTTTAAAATTTCGAAAGGATTAAATAAAGTGGCCAAAAGGTAAATTAATCCTCATAGCAGGAATCCCTGGAGTCATATTTTTCAGAAAACTGCACACCTGCATCAGAAAACTTGAGCAAGAGGTGGTTTACTTTTATAACAAAGCATAGCATTTGCAGAAATTTGGGAAAATGTCACCCACGCGGAGAAAATGCTGAAGGCATACAGGATAATGGATGGGCTTATAAAGTTTACCACGTTGTAAACCCTGTCCAGCTGTTGCCAGACCGACCTTGTAAACTCGAGAGCAAAGCTCGGGAGATTTACCATAGGCATGCTGACCGCGAGAGGGGTTTCCAGTGTGTAACTTCACAACCCAGCCACTATCTTTTATAGTGTATGGGGTCGCAACAGTAATACTTTCAGACAGAGCGGAAAAGCTCTTACTTGTGCCTGTGGGGCTTTGGTCGAAGAGTTTAACCCGATCGCTGTGGCACGACCAACATTCAGGTGCTAGAATTCAGCACACCTGACTGGATTCGATCCTGTAATCTAACTGATCTGACGAAGGCAAGAAAGGTTTATAGCGTTGACATCGGATCGGTGAGGTTACTAGATTGTTAGACAGCAGCATGCCATACATAATAAGGCTCCCCGTACATTATAGCATTCTAATCCTAGGAGTTCCTTACTTACCGGTTACACTCAAAGCATCATCTCCTCAGAAACAGATGCCCTGGAGACGGAACCCAGTTCTAATTGTCAGAACTAATCCTAGGAGTTCCTCACTTACCGGTTACACTCAAAACATCATCTCCTCAGAAACAGATGCCCTGGAGACGGAACCCAGTTCTAATTGTCAGAACTAATCCTAGGAGTTGCTCACTTATCGGTTACACTCAAAGCATCATCTCCTCAGAAACAGATGCCCTGGAGACAGAACCCAGTTCTAATTGTCAGAACTAATCCTAGGAGTTCTTCACTTACCAGTTACACTCAAAGCTTCATCTCCTCAGAGACAGATGCCCTGGAGACAGAACCCAGTTCTAATTGTCAGAACTAAAAATTTAGAATTCACTGATGCAGTGTCAAGATTTTTCTGGTTGAGGACTACCATTCTTTCCCAAGATACCCAAACCAAACTACAGATTTCTCTATTGAGGATAATTCACTTTCTGGTAACAAAACAGAGGCATACATGAAACAAGCACTTGTCAATGCCAGATCTTCGCTATTGTTATTGCTGATGTTCCAGTCTAAGTGCAGATCCCATGCCGGAAGACTAATATGGGTTGGGCTTGGAGACAGGGCAGTTACAGCAGAGCATCAACAGATATCAGTGGATGTTTTCTTTTTACAGTGGTTATTTAACAAGTACGAGGGAGGTTTTCTTTGTTTCAGGTGGAGAGGGATTGGGTACTCCAGTGTCAGTGTTACAGGTGGCCCCCAGAAGCTGTGAGGTTTTAGATGTTCTGTGGTGCATTTTAAGGCTTACATGGAAGGTAAAGCTAAGTTCTGTTAGATCTCCCCCCACTGCTGACTCCAAGGAAAAATATAATTCTATGACTGTCCTCACATACCTAGAGACTGCAGTTGGGCCTGGCTGAGAACAGAACCATTTCCATGGTTTTATCAGGGGATCTGTTTTTTTTTTCTTTTAACAGAGAATATGGGAGTCCTCCCCAAGAAAATGTTTAAATGTTGTGTTCAGATTTACACGTTGTTGCACTTTGAATGGGTAAACTAAACTCCAGTTTTATAGGCAACCATTACTTCAAAATCAATGCCAGCCACTGTTTGTTTAAGCAATATTTATCTATTTATTTATTTAGTACTAGGATTACAAATACCTTTGAGCCACTGGTTCATTTATAAAGGTTCCACATCAGCATGAGAAGTATAAATATACATCAGGCTCAAATAAAAGAGAAATCCATACTGTTAATAACTGATCATCATAAAACACCAACAGCAGCAATTACACACAAAGGTGGTTCAGGTTGCATGTAATGGGTACAGAAAACATCGAGAAATTGGCATCCTGTGTAAAAACAGTAGGAACACTAGGTCCAAGTAATATACAATCATTTGGAGCAGGTAGCATAGTCCTAAACTACAGGGAGAACATAATCAAGGAGCTGTACAACAAGGTGGGAGGAGGGGAGCAGAATAGCGAGGGGTTTGATGAACACTGTGAAAGGTATGCAGTGTAGAGGGAGAACAAGGAGGAAATGCTGCCAAGATTATGATATTGTCATGAAGTCCTAAGCAGCAGAAGTGCCGTGGCAAGGAGGGGAGTAGGGGAGAGGACCAAGGGTAACGCAGTGAGGGTAAGCGGGTGGTATGTCACGGGGGGTGTATGGGGGGAGAAGTGGGAGGGAGGAAGGGTGTGGAGGACTGTGGCAAATGGAGGAGGGTAGTCAGGGAAATGAAAAGTGTTTGGGCCAAGGATGGCGCAGGGAGGGTAAGCAGTAGGGAGGGAGGGTGAGAGAGGAGAGGAGAGGGAAAGGAGTGGAGGACTAAGTGATTAGAGGAGGGAGGAGGAGGAAAGAGGTGGGCAGAAGGAGGAGAGCGATACAATGGGCAGCAGGAGCCTGAGGAGAGAGCCGGTGCCCTGTAGGCCTAGGGGATGCAGTCACACTTGTTGATATTAGTAAGGTGCTGACATAGTTTATGCTCATATGGGCCAAGTTTATTCTCATCTGCGACTACAGTAGGGAAGCCAATGATTAGTGCTGGGGCCCTGCTAAAGAAGGCATGCTGAGCCTGGGAGGTACTGTAGAATGGAACAAGATGCTTGAGTTTGAGTATATTACATGTAAAGTGTGCATTAGAGGTGGGTTGCATGAAGGCATGTGTAACCTCCCCCCCCCTACAAATAGGGGTTCTTGAAAAGTCTTCCTTGAGCTTGTCTAAATGCTCACTGCCAGGCTCGTGTCCTGCGTTTTTGCAGTTTAAATGTGATTGCCAGAGAGTGCCTATATCGCCTCTGTGTACTGTCTGTCTAAGAGCTGCCTGGATTGCAGTCATAATTAATCTAAAAGGGAGCTGTGTTAGAAGACGTGCTTGTTTGCTGATCATTTGTTAGAGTAATAATAATATTGCAGTTTGTTCTAACCTGCCTTCTTTGCAGCGTGGGCAGTTCTGTTTGTTTCCATCATCTTGGTCCTAGACTGCTGAAATGGGCCAGTCAGTACATTTACTCTAAAATGGAGTCTGCCTACAGGGGCTTAGTGGGGTCAAAACTTGTAGGAATTGTAGTTTGGGGCTTTTTGTGCCTAAAATAACCTGGAGGGGAGCCCTTGTTGTGACTGACAGATAGATCAGCCAACCGAACCTTTTGGATCTTGGGGAAGTCCCAAACTGTGTGCAGCTTGTTAGATCTAAGTTGGGAAGTGAAGAAGTAACAGCACAAGGTAGTTTGAGCAGCAATCCATAGTGGATTTCCACAGGAGAACTGTGGAAAGGCCTGAGTTTTGGTCTGCCTGCCTGCTGTCCCTGAGAGGGAACTTGTGCCTTTTTCGGACTAAATTTGAACTTGGAGAGCGAAGTAAGCCACTGAATTGTGACCGGGCTCCTACCTGAAGAATACAGAAGATTTGCTGAATGCGATTGGCCTGTCTGGACTTCTAGCCACCTTTGAACTCCCAGATTGTGCAGAGACTCTATAATTGTGATCGGAGAGCCTTTGGCCTGGTACAATGGAATTTCCTTACATGTGAATGTGTTGTTTGCTTATGGTGGGTTGTGATTTGGTTCCTCACTGTGGCTTGAATTGTATTCTGCTTGCTAGAAGCTGCATTAGAATTTCCTTAGGTGTAAATGTGCTGTGTGCTGCTAGTGGGTCACAATTTGGTTCCCACTGTGGTTTGAACAGTACTCTGCTTGCTGGAAGTTAATCCAGACCCACGGACGTAATCCAAAATCATCTCCATTGGGCCTGGGCCTTGCCACACTGGCCCAGCCCGACTACCCGCTGCTCAGAGAATGCCATCGATGAGAGACCTGCCTGGGGATCAGCCCGCTTCTCAACATTTGAACAGGAACGACGCCTCAGTGGTTCGTGTGGGCCCAGCTTCTCCGGGCACTCCAGCTCAACAACCTGCAGTCTCGGTTTCATTCTGCCTGTGTCCAGTTTTGGGTATTGTGAGTATACATCAGGGTAGCTCCCTGCAACTACAGCTAAATTAAGGAGGCAGTATAGCACAGAGGTTTAAGGCTCTGAGCTGCAATCTGGTGATTTCCAGCAGGCCAGTCCTGGGTTTGAATTTCACAGTTTCACTTGCATGCCATGTGACTCTGAGCAAGTCACTTCACTCTCTGTGCTCCCAGGTTGCACCTGCAAAAAGCTTTCAGTTTAGTGTGTGCTACTCCTAGTTAAACAACTAAAAAAAAATATCTAAAGTGTTGTTATCTGATTGTCTTTTGCTTTTCATTCACAAACTGAGCCCCCATCCCCAGCTCCGGATTACAAGTAGTGTGCATTGTGCATGTTGCTTTCTTCCATCACAGGGCCCCAGCCAGTTGCAATGTTCCTGCTAACCCACAATTTTCCTACCTTGATACCCAGAGTGTGTGACTGTGTGGGAGCTTAAAGTGCATGCATAACTGTTTGATTAATATAGCCTTTAAGCCAGTCAACCTGATTAGGCCCCTTCCTTGTTCAAGTGACCTGAATAAATCAGATCTGACTTTTTTTTGCTGCATTTAACCTGATTGTGGTTCCTATTTGTGCCAAGGGTACTGTACTGTTGTTATTTACTGTGCATAACCTTGTTTTACAGGGGGTCCCCGGGGTCGAGCCAGAGGAACCAGCCCTGGTGGTTAGGTGCAAACAGTGTGGGTACTTATAAAGTGTACAAGGAGTACTTTGAAAGTGATTATCATATATTGCTCAGGCCACTAGAATAGAAGGGGGGTGGGGTTACAGTGTCCCAGAAGGCTGTGCCCAGGTTAGTTTGACCACTACCACCCCTGACCTCCAGGTGGAGGCACCATTTCGGAACTCGGGCCCCTTAACCAGCTACTAGCCGTGCAGGCAGGGGTAGTAGCCTTGGGATAGTGCCACCTAGGGGTTACACATGCATTACACAAGGGGTGTGGTGAAGGCAGGTTTTCTTTGCCAGAGGCAGGCCTGATAGGCTAATCTGCCATGAAGAATGAGCCAGTTAGATTGTTTGTATAGATCACAGATATGCTTACGCGTACCTTTTCCTGTGACAAGTCTGCAGCACTTAAGAGGTCCTGATTCTTTTTAGGGTTGTGTCTGAAGCAGCCCCATAAAAGACTAGCCCATAATCAAGATGGATAGGGTATAGCTAGTTACAGCAGTGTGCATATCAGGCAGTGGCAGTGGTAATGACCCCCACCAGGCTTCTCACCTGGGGGTTACATTGCACATGGCCCACAACCAGGGTGTGTGTGTGGGCAGGAGTTGGGCCACCACGTCACTGTCGAATGGTGGCCCAGGTGCTCCTGCAATGGCTGGCTGAGGAGGAGGGGAGCTGGCCTAGGCATCTGGGAGGACTGCGGGGGAGGGGGCTGGTGGTACTTAGGGCAGCTCTCCCTCTTCTGATCCTACTCAACCTTCCTGGACATCTGAGTATTTTTCAGTGGATTATTTTCTGAGTGCGCACTCCAGTTGAACACGTGATTTTGGTGCTGGGACCCGACGGCTGTTTGTGTGAGTAACTTGTTAAGTTTTCTGCTGGTTATTTCTGTGTGAGCCCCTAAGTTAAATGCCTGTTTTCGGCACTTGGATCCGATGGCCATTTGAGAGTGCTGCCACCCGCCATTTTTCCGCCACCCAGTTGGTAGCCTCGTATCTAGACAACTCTTCCACTCCTGTTTGGTGGATTAGGTAAGAGGAGCTCTGTAAATGGTGCACATGGGGGTAGATTTGGCAAGAAAGAAAAAAAGGGATGTGTTAGGGGAACAGAGCTGTGTTTGTTGGGGCAGGCAGTGGCTAGGCCTGGCCACACAGTAGGCCCAGGCCAGGCTCCATATCTCTGCACTTCTAGGAATTCTGCATGGTGCTATGATAGTCACACCCAACGTTACCCTTTCTCCTCAAAGGTTTACTGATGTTCACTGAATATTAGAGGTGATTCTGGACACACAAACTGTTAAATCATTGGATCAAGTTGATAGAAACATTCCTTATCACTAACTATATGGGGCCCACTAGCTGTTGACATAATATGGTAAAGATAAGAAAGCGCTACGCTTTCTGGCTCTTTGCTATGATTTTCGAGACCAGTGCCATGAATTGGAATGGTGAGAGTGTGAGAGGTATGCCCATACCTCTCAACTGTCCCTGATTTTGGCACAGAATTTTCCACTGTCCCTTGTAAAATTAGTGTTTTTGTGACTAAACGGAATTGTAAGTACAACATAATGTCAACATTAAAGTTACAGACTTCATCAGAAAATGCATCTTACACTAATCCCCTTATTCTATCAACTTTCTGAATTATTAAGATGTGTCCCTGATTTTGGGTCTTTGTCTCTGAATTTTTTTAAGCCTTGTCCCTGATTTATGAGGCAAGAGGTTGAGACGGTATGCCAGGCCCTCCGTGCCTTAAATGTTTAAGTAGAGTATGAAATGGTGGGACTAGAACTGCAGTGCAGTGGTTTGGGGCTCTCAAGGGAGACTGGGGTTTTAGATCTCACAGATCTCATTGGCATTACAGTGTGATCCTGAGCAAGTAACTTAAATTTAGTTTTTGGGAAAGGTGTTTAGGATCAAAATGCTGTTCTCCCTGTGGGGAAGTGGTTTTGGTGTTTTGTTTAAAACTGCATGTGTAGTCATTGGAACAGGAGATACGGGGCTTTGAGGCCTGCAGATTGATTTCTTTCGGCATCTCTTGGGCCTGGCCATGAGGTAGGCTCAGTCAGGGTAGGCCTCATTAGGCCCACGCCGGCGGGCCCAGCCAGCCGGGTCTACGCTGCACCTCATACTTGCCCATAATTATATGGAGGATTATTTAGGCACCTGTTTTTTACAAAGTATTAAAATGTAATGCTTATGCAAGGTTTTTGGGTGCATTGGTTTAGAGTCTAACAAAATTTGGAGGCCCTTGCCTAAGGCATCCCCTGGGCCCTGCCATGAGGTATGCCCAAACTGGGCCTCATTGGGCCTGGGCTAGTGGGTCCAGTCACCAGGGCCTGTGCCTCAGGCCACAACATACGACTGTCTTTCTTTGGGGTTTTCTAAGGATGGAGGGTTATTCTGGTTCTGCTGCGTCTATCAAACAGAATGAATTTACATGGAATCATGTAATATATGGCAAGCTGAGTTTAGGGGGGATAATTAATAATGAATGTTTCTACAATGCTTTTCGCTCTGGGGGGCAGGGATTGTTTAGAGCACAGAGATTAGCCCAGGTTTTTTGCAACAAATAATGTAAAACTTAATTTGATCCAGAGTCAAGTAATTCACAGCACTAATAAGGATATCTCTGGCCAGGAGCAGGTTTCAAACACTAGCCAGAGGTAATGTACTGGAAGATGGACAGTAATGAAGAGCACCCCCCCCCACAGTTTTCTTGTTGACCTAAAGGAAGGGAGGTGTCCGGCCGGCGTAGCTCAGCCCCCTCCCCCATTGCACAAGCCCTCAGTTAATAAGCTGCAGTTAATTGGCACACCCCGAGGCGACTAGAACGGGGGTAGTAAAATGCAATCTGCCTGCAAAGATAACGGTTTGTTTATTGTTTATAAAATGACAAGAAAAAAATCTAGAAATCTCATTGGCCAAGACAGATTAGCTGACCGTACATTAATTCTCTGTATACACATAGTCATCCTGGTCCTAAACCACATTACAGAATAAGCAGATCAGTCCTCCTACAACCAGAACTATCTTCCATCAGTCTCCCTTCAACCAGAACTGATCTTCCGCCACAAACATGGCCACTACCTTTACACTGTAGAAACCTTCAACTGGGCACTAAAATTAAAATGATCTTAAATATAAAATAAAATAAATTAAATGTTGTTTATCAGATCGTCACACTCACCTTACACACATAAACAAATCAGAAACATTAAGTACTGTTTATAGTTTTCATTAAAACTGTTTGTTTGCTAACAGTGAAAATCCCTCTTCTATCTTTACCTGCTCATCAGGAAATCTCTTCTACTTTCCTGACAACTGAGATAATTGAGTCTCTGGCTCTAAAACAGGCCTTTGTTGTCTGTGTGTACAGTATGTTAGAGGAACATTGTGCTAGTAGAAGTGAGCAGAATTTTGAATCCCTGTATTCCATGGTAAATATTCCATGATAAACATTCTATTTCTTGAATGTGGGGAAACACAGAGGGAAAAAAACAGAATGAAGAAAGTAAGCAATAACACTATATAAACAAAGAGAAAAGGTGGTAAATGACTCACCCTGCTGTTTATCTTTTAGGACAGAGAGAGCAGTTCATGATACTGTCAATGAGTGTGGCAGTTTTGAACCATGCTCATGCTTGCAGCACTTGGGAACTGAGAAGCCTCTGTTATAGCTTCCTTTTAGTTTTGTCTACAGAGTGAGGAGAATGAAATAAAACAAGCATTTGTCAATGCTGAAGGTTGATTGCGTTGGACCGTTGAATTCGCTCACTGCCCCTCTGTCACTCGCTTGTTCTGTTTCTCCCGGTGCTGCAGGCTGCTGTTTTGTACTGGGCTCCTGCCTGCATTGACACCCATTTCTGTCCACAAAGAAATCTGTAGTGGTCCGGACAGAGGACCATTGAGGTGGATTACTCCCCGTGTCACTCACTCATTCTGTTTCTCCTGGCGCTGCAGGCTGGCCTTTTGTACTGGGCTCCTACCTATGTTGGTGGCTTTTTCTGGCCACAAAGAAATCTGCAGTAGTCCTGACACAGGTCCACTGAGGTTGTCCAGTCGCCCTCTGTCACTTGCTTGTTCTGTTTTTGGCGGCTCCTGCCCGCGTTGCCGCTTTTTTCTGCCCACAAAGAAATCTGCATCAGTCACAATAGTGCTCCGTTGAGCTCATTCACTCCCCTTCTCTCACTTGCTCATTCCATTTCTACCACCGCTGCAGGCTGCCCATTTGTACTGGGCCCCTGGGTGCATTGCTGCCTTTTTCTGCCCACAAAGAAATCTGCAGCAGTCCCAACATAGCTTTGTTGAGCTCACTGACTCCCCTTCCCTCAGTGGCTCGTTCTGTGACTCCCGCTGCTGCAGGCTGCCCTTTTGTACTGGGCTTCTTCCTGCATTGGCGACTTTTTCTGCCCACAAATAAATCTGCAGCAGTCATGACACAGCGCCGTTGAGCTCACTCACCCCACTTTCTCAGTTACTCATTCCGCTTTCTGCTTGTGCTGCTGGCTAGCCTTTGTACTGGGCTCCTGCCTCTTTGATGCCTTTTTCTGCCTACAAAGAAATTTTTCAGCAGTCCTGGCAGAGCTCCATTGAGCTCTCTCTCTCCCTCTCTCACTTGTTCATTCCATTTCTGCCAGCGCTGCAGGCTGCCCTTTGTACTGGGCTCCTGCCTCTGCTTGCACCTTTTTCTGCCCAGAAAGAAATCTACATGTAACCCCTCTCAAATGGGGGTTCCAAAAAGTCTGCCTAAATGCTCACTGCCAGGCTGGTGCCCTGCATTTTGGCAGTTTCAATGTGATTACCAGAGCCTGTATAGCCTCTGTGTACTGTCTCTTTAAGAGCTGCCTGATTGCGGCTTAAGTAATCTGAGAGGGAGCTCTGTTGAAAGATGTAACTATTTACTGAAAATCATTTAGAGTGATAATAATAGTGTAGTTTGTCTAACTTACTTTCTTTGTAGAAAGCACTGTTTTGTTTGTCTCCACTACCTTGGTCCTGGACTGCAAATGGGATCAAAAAGTATTGGTGGGACTTAAAATGTAGCAGGACTGTAGGAGCTGTCTGAATTCAAAATCTGTAGAAACTTTAGTTTGGAGCTTTTTGCACCTTTTGCAACTGAAGGAGGAGTTTTTGCTTTGACTGACAGCCAAATCGACCAACCACATCTTTTGGATCTTGAGGAAGTCCCAGGCTGCTTGTAGTTTTCAGTTAGTTCTGAGCTGGGAAGTGAAATGAGAGGAGCTGAGTGATTCTGAGCAGCAATCCTGAGTGGATTCGCATGGGAGAAGAATGAAAAGGCTGAGTTTTTGGCTTACATGTCTGCCTGCTGCTCCTGAGAGGCGATAAGAGAATTGTTGTGGACTAAATCCAAGCTTGTGTGACTAAAGTAAGCTACTGAAGTGGGCCAGGCTCAACCTGAAGAAATTCAAAGATTTTACTGAATACAATCAGCTTGTCAGGAGTTCCAACCACCCCTGAGCTCCTGGTGTGTGCAGAGACTTTGCAATTGTGACTGGGGAGCGCTTTGCCTGGTACAGTAGAATTCCCATATATGTAAATGTGCTATGAGCTGCTAGTGGTTATGAGTTAGTGGACAAAGAACCTCTGTGCTCAAACACTGAGGCAAGGTTACCTAAAGGGCATTTGGCTGGGAAGCCAAGTTTCAAGAAAATACAAATCACACATGCCTCCACAATGCAAAGCATCATGGGCTGCATATGCAAATCACCACAGAATGTTGTGCTGGTCCAACTTTAGCAGAATTGTATGGTGCCGAAGGCCTCTCACACAGTTTGCAAAGGGTGCTAACGAAACATGTGTCTATGTCTTCTGTAGCAGTACCGCCACCTTCCAATCCCCATCACTGTATCCTTATTAACTGGTGTGCAGTGGCACCCTGTCCCTATACTCTGATCCCCGTCCCCATCACTGTATCTTTATTCCCAGGTGTGTAACGGCACCCCGTCCCTATACTCTGATCCTCGTCCCCATCACTGTATCCTTATTCCCAGGTGTGTAATGGTACCCTGTCCCTATACTCTGACCCCCGTCCCCATCACTGGATCCTTATTCCCAGGTGTGGTGGCACCCTGTCCCTATACTCTGATCCCTGTCCCCATCACTGTATCCTTATTCCCAGGTGTGTAATGGCACCCTGTCCCTATACTCTGATCCCCGTCCCCATCACTGTATCCTTATTCCCAGGTGTGTAATGGCACCCTGTCCCTATACTCTGATCCCCGTCCCCATCACTGTATCCTTATTCCCAGGTGTGTAATGGCACCCTGTCCCTATACTCTGATCCCCGTCCCCATCACTGTATCCTTATTAACAGGTGTGTAATGGCACCCTGTCCCTATACTCTGATCCCCGTCCCCATCACTGTATCCTTATTCCCAGGTGTGTAATGGCACCCTGTCCCTGTACTCTGATCCCGTCCCCATCACTGTATCCTTATTCCCAGGAGTGTAATGGCACCCTGTCCCTATACTCTGATCCCAGTCCCCATCACTGTATCCTTATTCCCAGGTGTGTAACGGCACCCTGTCCCTATACTCTGATCCCTGTCCCCATCACTGTATCCTTATTCCCAGGTGTGTAACGGCACCCTGTCCCTATACTCTGATCCCCGTCCCCATCACTGTATCCTTATTCCCAGGTGTGTAATGGCACCCTGTCCAAATACTCTGTTTCCGGTCCCATCACTGTATCCTTATTCCCAGGTGTGTAATGGCACCCTGTCCCTATACTCTGATCCCCGTCCCCATCACTGTATCCTTATTCCCAGGTGTGCAGTGGCACCCTGTCCCTATACTCTGATCCCCGTCCCCATCACTGTATCCTTATTCCCAGGTGTGCAGTGGCACCCTGTCCATATACTCTGAGCCCCGTCAGCAATCACTGTATCCTTATTCCCAGGTGTGCAGTGGCACCCTGTCCCTATACTCTGATCCCCATCCCCATCACTGTATCCTTATTAACAGGTGTGCAGTGGCACCCTGTCTTATACTCTGATCCCCGTCCCCATCACTGTATCCTTATTCCCAGGTGTGCAATGGCACCCTGTCCCTATACTCTGATCCCCGTCCCCATCACTGTATCCTTATTCCCAGGTGTGTAATGGCACCCTGTCCCTATACTCTGATCCCCGTCCCCATCACTGTATCCTTATTCCCAGGAGTGTAATGGCACCCTGTCCCTATACTCTGATCCCAGTCCCATCACTGTATCCTTATTCCCAGGTGTGTAACGGCACCCTGTCCCTATACTCTGATCCCCGTCCCCATCACTGTATCCTTATTCCCAGGTGTGTAATGGCACCCTGTCCCTATACTCTGATCCCGTCCCCATCACTGTATCCTTATTCCCAGGTGTGTATGGCACCCTGTCCCTATACTCTGATCCCGTCCCCATCACTGTATCCTTATTCCCAGGTGTGCAGTGGCACCCTGTCCCTATACTCTGATCCCCGTCCCCATCACTGTATCCTTATTCACAGGTGTGCAGTGGCACCTGTCCATATACTCTGAGCCCCGTCCCACATCACTGTATCCTTATTCCCAGGTGTGCAGTGGCACCTGTCCCCTATACTCTGATCCCGCCCCATCACTGTATCTTATTAACAGGTGTGCATGGCACCCTGTCTTATACTCTGATCCCCGTCCCCATCACTGTATCCTTATTCCAGGGTGCAGTGGCACCTCTCCCATACTCTGATCCCCGTGCCCCATCACTGTATCCTTATTCCCAGGTGTGCAGTGGCACCTCTCCCTATACTCTGATCCCCGTCCCCATCACTGTGTCCTTATTCCAGGTGTGTAATGGCACCTGTCCCTATACTCTGATCCCGTCCCCATCACTGTATCCTATTCCCAGGTGTGTACGGCACCCTGTCCCTATACTCTGATCCCCGTCCCCATCACTGTATCCTTATTCCCAGGTGTGTAATGGCACCCTGTCCCTATACTCTGATCCCCGTCCCCATCACTGTATCCTTATTCCCAGGTGTGTAACGGCACCCTGTCCCTGTACTCTGATCCCCGTCCCCATCACTGTATCCTTATTCCCAGGTGTGTAATGGCACCCTGTCCCTATACTCTGATCCCTGTCCCCATCACTGTATCCTTATTCCCAGGTGTGTAGTGGCACCCTGTCCCTATACTCTGATCCCCGTCCCCATCACTGTATCCTTACTCCCAGGTGTGTAATGGCACCCTGTCCCTATACTCTGATCCCCGTCCCCATCACTGTATCCTTATTCCCAGGTGTGCAGTGGCACCCTGTCCCTATACTCTGATCCCCGTCCCCATCACTGTATCCTTATTCCCAGGTGTGTAATGGCACCCTGTCCCTATACTCTGATCCCTGTCCCCATCACTGTTCCTTATTCCCAGGAGTGTAATGGCATCCTGTCCCTATACTGTGATCCCGTCCCCATCACTGTATCCTTATTCCCAGGTGTTAATGGCACCCTGTCTTATACTCTGATCCCCGTCCCCATCACTGTATCCTTATTCCCAGGTGTGTAATGGCACCCTGTCCCTATACTCTGATCCCCGTCCCCATCACTGTATCCTTATTCCCAGGTGTGTAATGGCACCCTGTCCCTATACTCTGATCCCCGTCCCCATCACTGTATCCTTATTCCCAGGTGTGCAGTGGCACCCTATCCCTATACTCTGATCCCCGTCCCCATCACTGTATCTTTATTCCCAGGTGTGCAGTGGCACCCTGTCCCTATACTCTGTTCCCCGTCCCCATCACTGTATCCTTATTCCCAGGTGTGCAGTGGCACCCTGTCCATATACTCTGAGCCCCGTCGCTATCACTGTATCCTTATTCCCAGGTGTGCAGTGGCACCCTGTCCCTATACTCTGAGCCCCGTCCCTATCACTGTATCCTTATTCCCAGGTGTGTAATGGCACCGCGTCCCTATACTCTGATCCCCGTCCCCATCACTGTATCCTTATTAACAGGTGTGCAGTGGCACCCTGTCTTATACTCTGATCCCCGTCCCCATCACTGTATCCTTATTAACAGGTGTGCAGTGGCACCCTGTCTTATACTCTGATCCCCGTCCCCATCACTGTATCCTTATTCCCAGGTGTGCAATGGCACCCTGTCCCTATACTCTGATCCCTGCCCCATCGCTGTATCCTTATTCCAGGTGTAATGGCACCCTGTCCCTATACTTGATCCCCGTCCACATCACTGTATCCTTATTCCCAGGTGTGTAATGGCACCCTGTCCCTATACTCTGATCCCCGTCCACATCACTGTATCCTTATTCCCAGGTGTGTAATGGCACCCTGTCCCTATACTCTGATCCCCGTCCACATCACTGTATCCTTATTCCCAGGTGTGTAATGGCACCCTGTCCCTATACTCTGATCCCCGACCCCATCACTGTATCCTTATTCCCAGGTGTGTAATGGCACCCTGTCCCTTTACTCTGAACCCGGTCCCCATCACTGTATCCTTATTCCCAGGTGTGTAACGGCACCCTGTCCCTGTACTCTGATCCCCGTCCCCATCACTGTATCCTTATTCCCAGGTGTGTAATGGCACCCTGTCCCTATACTCTGATCCCCGTCCCCATCACTGTATCCTTATTCCCAGGTGTAGTGGCACCCTGTCCCTATACTCTGATCCCCGTCCCCATCACTGTATCCTTACTTCCCAGGTGTGTAATGGCACCCTGTCCCTATACTCTGATCCCCGTCCCCATCACTGTATCCTTATTCCCAGGTGTGCAGTGGCACCCTGTCCCTATACTCTGATCCCCGTCCCCATCACTGTATCCTTATTCCCAGGTGTGTAATGGCACCCTGTCCCTATACTCTGATCCCCGTCCCCATCACTGTGTCCTTATTCCCAGGAGTGTAATGGCATCCTGTCCCTATACTGTGATCCCCGTCCCCATCACTGTATCCTTATTCCCAGGTGTGTAATGGCACCCTGTCTTATACTCTGATCCCCGGCCCCATCACTGTATCCTTATTCCCAGGTGTGTAATGGTACCCTGTCCCTATACTCTGATCCCCGTCCCCATCACTGTGTCCTTATTCCCAGGTGTGTAATGGCACCCTGTCCCTATACTCTGATCCCCGTCCCCATCACTGTATCCTTATTCTCAGGTGTGTAATGGCACCCTGTCCCTATACTCTGATCCCCGTCCCCATCACTGTGTCCTTATTCCCAGGTATGTAATGGCACCCTGTCCCTATACTCTGATCCCCGTCCCATCACTGTATCCTTATTCCCAGGTGTGTAATGGCACCCTGTCCCTATACTCTGATCCCCGTCCCCATCACTGTATCCTTATTCCCAGGTGTGTAATGGTACCCTGTCCATGTACTCTGATCCCCGTCCCCATCACTGTATCCTTATTCCCAGGTGTGTAATGGCACCCTGTCCCTGTACTCTGATCCCCGTCCCCATCACTGTATCCTTATTCCCAGGTGTGCAGTGGCACCCTGTCCATATACTCTGATCCCCGTCCCCATCACTGTATCCTTATTCCCAGGTGTGCAGTGGCACCCTGTCTTGTACTCTGATCCCCGTCCCCATCACTGTATCCTTATTCCCAGGTGTGTAATGTGACCCTGTCCCTATACTCTGATCCCCGTCCCCATCACTGTATCCTTATTCCCAGGTGTGTAATGGCACCGTCCCTATACTCTGATCCCCGTCCCCATCACTGTATCCTTATTCCCAGGTGTGCAGTGGCACCCTGTCCCGATACTCTGATCCCTGTCCCCATCACTATATCCTTATTCCCAGGTGTGTAATGGTACCCTGTCCCTATACTCTGATCCCCGTCCCCATCACCGTATCCTTATTCCCAGGTGTGCAATGGCACCCTGTCCCTATACTCTGTTCCCCGTCCCCATCACTGTATCCTTATTCCCAGAGTGCAGTGGCACGCTGTCCCTATACTCTGAGCCCCGTTGCTATCACTGTATCCTTATTCCCAGGTGTGCAGTGGCACCCTGTCCCTATACTCTGAGCCCCGTCCCCATCACTGTATCCTTATTCCCAGGTGTGTAATGGCACCGCGTCCCTATACTCTGATCCCCGTCCCCATCACTGTATCCTTATTAACAGGTGTGCAGTGGCACCCTGTCTTATACTCTGATCCCCGTCCACAGCACTGTATCCTTATTAACAGGTGTGCAGTGGCACCCTGTCTTATACTCTGATCCCGGTCCCCATCACTGTATCCTTATTCCCAGGTGTGCAGTGGCACCCTGTCTTATACTCTGATCCCCGTCCCCATCACTGTATCCTTATTCCAAGGTGTGTAATGGCACCCTGTCCCTATACTCTGATCCCCGTCCCCATCACTGTATCCTTATTCCCAGG
The DNA here is from genome assembly GCA_016271365.2 of Neoceratodus forsteri. Taxonomy (NCBI): domain Eukaryota; kingdom Metazoa; phylum Chordata; order Ceratodontiformes; family Ceratodontidae; genus Neoceratodus; species Neoceratodus forsteri. Next base: position 53,450,208 of record CM028133.1, on the reverse strand, counting down.
TGTGTAATGGCACCCTGTCCCTATACTCTGATCCTCGTCCCCATCACTGTATCCTTATTCCCAGGTGTGTAATGGCACCCTGTCCCTATACTCTGAACCCGGTCCCCATCACTGTATCCTTATTCCCAGGTGTGAAACGCACCTGTCCCTGTACTCTGATCCCCGTCCCCATCACTGTATCCTTATTCCCAGGTGTGTAATGGTACCCTGTCCCTATACTCTGATCCCTGTCCCCATCACTGTATCCTTATTCCCAGGTGTAGTGGCACCCTGTCCCTATACTCTGATCCCCGTCCCCATCACTGTATCCTTATTCCCAGGTGTGTAACGGCACCCTGTCCCTATACTCTGATCCCCGTCCCCATCACTGTATCCTTATTCCCAGGTGTGTAATGGCACCCTGTCCCTATACTCTGATCCCCGTCCCCATTACTGTATCCTTATTCCCAGGTGTGTAATGGCACCCTGTCCCTATACTCTGATCCCCGTCCCCATCACTGTATCCTTATTCCCAGGTATGTAATGGCACCCTGTCCCTATACTCTGATCCCCGTCCCCATCACTGTATCCTTATTCCCAGGTGTGTAATGGCACCCTGTCCCTATACTCTGTTCCCCGTCCCCATCACTGTATCCTTATTCCCAGGTGTGTAATGGCACCCTGTCCATGTACTCTGATCCCCGTCCCCATCACTGTATCCTTATTCCCAGGTGTGTAATGGCACCCTGTCCCTGTACTCTGATCCCCGTCCCCATCACTGTATCCTTATTCCCAGGTGTGCAGTGGCACCCTGTCCATATACTCTGATCCCCGTCCCCATCACTGTATCCTTATTCCCAGGTGTGCTAGGCACCCTGTCTTGTACTCTGATCCCCGTCCCCATCACTGTATCCTTATTCCACGTGTAATGTCACCCTGTCCCTATACTCTGATCCCCGTCCCCATCACTGTATCCTTATTCCCAGGTGTGTAATGGCACCCTGTCCCTGTACTCTGATCCCCGTCCCCATCACTGTATCCTTATTCCCAGGTGTGTAATGGCACCCTGTCCCTGTACTCTGATCCCGGCCCCATCACTGTATCCTTATTCCCAGTGTGCAGTGGCACCTGTCCATTACTCTGATCCCCGTCCCCATCACTGTATCCTTATACCCAGGTGTGTAATGGCACCATTCCCATACTCTGATCCCCGTCCCATCACTGTATCCTTATTAACTGTGTGCAGTGGCACCCTGTCCCGATACTCGATCCCTGTCCCCATCACTGTATCCTTATTCCAGGTGTGTAATGGCACCCTGTCCCTATACTCTGATCCCCGTCCCCATCACTGTATCCTTATTCCCAGGTGTGTAACAGCACCCTGTCCCTATACTCTGATCCCCGTCCCCATCACTGTATCCTTATTCCCTGGTGTGTAGTGGCACCTGTCCCTATACTCTGATCCCTGTCCCCATCACTGATATCCTTATTCCCAGGTGTGTAATGGCACCCTGTCCCTGTACCTGATCCCCGTCCCCATCACTGTAGTCCTTATTCCCAGGTGTGTAATGGCACCCTGTCCCAATACTCTGATCCTGTCCCCATCACTGTATCCTTATTCCCAGGTGTGTAAAGGCACCACGTCCCTATACTCTGATCCCCGTCCCCATCACTGTATCCTTATTCCCAGGTGTGTAGTGGCACTCTGTCCCTATACTCTGATCCCCGTCATCACTGTATCCTTATTGCCAGGTGTGTAATGGCACCCTGTCCCTATACTCAGATCCCCGTCCCCATCACTGTATCCTTATTCCCAGGTGTGTAATGGCACCCTGTCCCTATACTTATTCCTCATCCTCATCACTGTATCCTTATTCCAAGGTGTAAAGGCACCACGTCCCTATACTCTGATCCCCGTCCCATCACTGTATCCTTATTCCCAGGTGTGTAGTGGCACCCTGTCCCTATACTCTGATCCCCGTCCCCATCACTGTATCCTTATTCCCAGGTGTGTAATGGCACCCTGTCCCTATACTCTGATCCCCGTCCCCATCACTGTATCCTTATTCCCAGTTGTGCAGTGGCACCCTGTCCCTATACTCTGATCCCCGTCCCCATCACTGTATCCTTATTCCCAGGTGTGCAGTGGCACCCTGTCTTATACTCTGATCCCCGTCCCCATCACTGTATCCTTATTCCCAGGTGTGTAGTGGCACCCTGTCCCTGTACTCTGATCCCCGTCCCCATCACTGTACCCTTATTCCCAGGTGTGCAGTGGCACCCTGTCTCTATACTCTGATCCCCGTCCCCATCACTGTATCCTTATTCCCAGGTGTGCAGTGGCACCTGTCTTATACTCTGATCCCCGTCCCCATCACTGTATCCTTAATTCCCAGGTGTGTAATGGCACCTGTCCCTATACTCTGATCCCGTCCCCATCACTGTGTCCTTATTCCCAGGTGTAGTGGCACCCTGTCCCTATACTCTGATCCCCGTCCCATCACTGTATCCTCATTCCCAGGTGTGTACGGCACCTGTCCCTATACTCTGATCCCCGTCCCCATCACTGTATCCTTATTCCCAGGTGTGTAATGGCACCCTGTCCCTATACTCTGATCCCCGTCCCAATCACTGTATCCTTATTCCCAGGTGTGCAGTGGCACCCTGTCTTATACTCTGATCCCCGTCCCCATCACTGTATCCTTATTCCCAGGTGTGTAATGGCACCCTGTCCCTATACTCTGATCCCCGTCCCCATCACTGTATCCTTATTCCCAGGTGTGTAATGGCACCCTGTCCCTATACTCTGATCCCTGTCCCCATCACTGTATCCTTATTCCCAGGTATGTAATGGCACCCTGTCCCTATACTCTGATCCCCGTCCCCATCACTGTATCCTTATTCCCAGGTATGTAATGGCACCCTGTCCCTGTACTCTGATCCCCGTCCCCATCACTGTGTCCTTATTCCCAGGTATGTAATGGCACCCTGTCCCTATACTCTGATCCCCGTCCCCATCACTGTGTCCTTATTCCCAGGTGTGCAGCGGCACCCTGTCCCTATACTCTGATCCCCGTCCCCATCACTGTTTCCTTATTCCCAGGTGTGTAATGGCACCCTGTCCCTATACTCTGATCCCCGTCCCCATCACTGTTTCCTTATTCCCAGGTGTGTATGGCACCCTGTCCCTATGCTCTGATCCCCGTCCCCATCACTGTTTCCTTATTCTCAGGTGTGTAATGGCACCCTGTCCCTAAACTCTGATCCCCGTCCCCATCACTGTTTCCTTATTCCCAGGTGTGTAATGGCACCCTGTCCCTAAACTCTGATCCCCGTCCCCATCACTGTTTCCTTATTCCCAGGAGTGTAATGGCACCCTGTCCCTATACTCTGATCCCCGTCCCCATCACTGTTTCCTTATTCCCAGGTGTGTAATGGCACCCTGTCCCTATGCTCTGATCCCCGTCCCCATCACTGTTTCCTTATTCCCAGGTGTGTAATGGCACCCTGTCCCTAAACTCTGATCCCCGTCCCCATCACTGTATCCTTATTCCCAGGTGTGTAATGGCACCCTGTCCCTATACTCTGATCCCCGTCCCCATCACTGTTTCCTTATTCCCAGGTGTGTAATGGCACCCTGTCCCTAAACTCTGATCCCCGTCCCCATCACTGTTTCCATATTCCAGGTGTGTAATGGCACCCTGTCCCTAAACTCTGATCCCCGGCCCCATCACTGTTTCCTTATTCCCAGGTGTGTAATGGCACCCTGTCCCTATACTCTGATCCCGTCCCCATCACTGTTTCCTTATTCCCAGGTGTGTAGGCACCTGTCCCTATACTCTGATCCCCGTCCCCATCACTGTATCCTTATTCCCAGTGTGTAATGGCACCCTGTCCCTATACTCTGATCCCCGTCCTCATCACTGTATCCTTATTCCCAGGTGTGTAATGGTACCCTGTCCCTATACTCTGATCCCCGTCCCCATCACTGTTTCCTTATTCCCAGATGTGCAGTGGCACCCTGTCCCTATACTCTGATCCCCGTCCCCATCACTGTATCCTTATTCCCAGTGTGTAATGGCACCCTGTCCCTATACTCTGATCCCCGTCCTCATCACTGTGTCCTTATTCCCAGGTGTGTAATGGTACCCTGTCCCTATACTCTGATCCCCGTCCCCATCACTGTGTCCTTATTCCCAGGTGTGTAACGGCTCCCTGTCCCTATACTCTGATCCCCGTCCCCATCACTGTGTCCTTATTCCCAGGTGTGTAACGGCACCCTGTCCCTATACTCTGATCCCCGTCCCCATCACTGTATTCTTTTCCCAGTGTGTATGGCACCTGTCCCTATACTCTGATCCCCGTCCCCATCACTGTGTCCTTTTCCCAGGTGTGTAATGGCACCCTGTCCCTATACTCTGATCCCCGTCCCCATCACTGTATCCTTATTCCCAGGTGTGTAATGGCACCGTGTCCCTATACTCTGATCCCCGTCCCCATCACTGTATCCTTATTCCCAGGTGTGTAGTGGCACCCTGTCCCTATACTCTGATCCCCGTCCCCATCACTGTGTCCTTTTTCCCAGGTGTGTAATGGCACCCTGTCCCTATACTCTGATCCCCGTCCCCATCACTGTGTCCTTATTCCCAGGTGTGTAGTGGCACCCTGTCCCTATACTCTGATCCCCGTCCCCATCACTGTATCCTTATTCCCAGGTGTGCAGTGGCACCTCTCCTCATACTCTGATCCTGTCCCCATCACTGTATCCTTATTCCCAGGTGTGTAATGGCACCCTGTCTCTATACTCTGTTCCCCGTCCCCATCACTGTATCCTTATTCCCAGGTGTGCAGGCACCTGTCCCTATACTCTGATCCCCGTCCCCACACTGTATCCTTATTCCCAGGTGTCTGTCGCCTGTCCCTATACTCTGATCCCGTGCCCCCATCACTGTAACCTTATTCCCAGGTGTGTAATGGCACCCTGTCCCTATACTCTGATCCCCGTCCCCATCACTGTAACTTTATTCCCAGGTGTGCAGTGGCACCCTGTCACTATATCTGATCCCCGTCCCCATCACTGTATCCTTATTCCCAGGTGTGTAATTGCACCCTGTCCCTATACTCTGATCGTCGTCCCCATCACTGTATCCTTATTCACAGGTGTGTAATGGCACCCTGTCCCTATACTCTGATCCTTATCCCCATCACTGTATCCTTATTCCCAGGTGTGTAATGGCACCCTGTCCCTTATACTCTGATCCCTGTCCCCATCACTGTATCCTTATTCCCAGGTGTGTAATGGCACCCTGTCTCTATACTCTAAGCCCCGTCCCCATCACTGTAACCTTATTCCCAGGTGTGTAACTGCACCCTGTCCCTATACTCTAATCCCCGGCCCCATCACTGTATCCTTATTAACTGGTGTGCAGTGGCACCCTGTCCCGATACCTGATCCTGTCCCCATCACTATATCCTTATTCCCAGGTGTGTAATGGTACCCTGTCCCTATACTCTGATCCCCGTCCCCATCACCGTATCCTTATTCCCAGGTGTGCAATGGCACCCTGTCCTATACTCTGTTCCCGTCCCCATCACTGTATCCTTATTCCTAGATGTGCAGTGGCACGCTGTCCCTATACCTGAGCCCTGCTATCACTGTATCCTTATTCCCAGGTGTGCAGTGGCACCCTGTCCCTATACTCTGAGCCCCGTCCCCATCACTGTATCCTTATTCCCAGGTGTGTAATGGCACCGTCCTCATACTCTGATCCCCGTCCCCATCATCATCTTTTACACAGGTGTGCAGTGGCACCCTGTCTTATACTCTGATCCCCGTCCACAGCACTGTATCCTTATTAACAGGTGTGCAGTGGCACCCTGTCTTATACTCTGATCCCCGTCCCCATCACTGTATCCTTATTCCCAGGTGTGCAGTGGCACCCTGTCTTATACTCTGATCCCCGTCCCCATCACTGTATCCTTATTCCAAGGTGTGTAATGGCACCCTGTCCCTATACTCTGATCCCCGTCCCCATCACTGTATCCTTATTCCCAGGTGTGTAATGGCACCCTGTCCCTATACTCTGATCCCCGTCCCCATCACTGTATCCTTATTCCCAGGTGTGTAATGGCACCCTGTCCCTATACTCTGAACCCGTCCCCATCACTGTATCCTTATTCCCAGGTGTGAAACGGCACCCTGTCCCTGTACTCTGATCCCCGTCCCCATCACTGTATCCTTATTCCCAGGTGTGTAATGGTACCCTGTCCCTATACTCTGATCCCCGTCCCCATCACTGTATCCTTATTCCCAGGTGTGTAGTGGCACCCTGTCCCTATACTCTGATCCCCGCCCCCATCACTGTATCCTTATTCCCAGGTGTGTAACGGCACCCTGTCCCTATACTCTGATCCCCGTCCCCATCACTGTATCCTTATTCCCAGGTGTGTAATGGCACCCTGTCCCTATACTCTGATCCCCGTCCCCATCACTGTATCCTTATTCCCAGGTGTGTAATGGCACCCTGTCCCTATACTCTGATCCCCGTCCCCATCACTGTGTCCTTATTCCCAGGTGTGTAATGGCACCTGTCCCTATACTCTGATCCCCGTCCCATCACTGTATCCTTATTCCCAGGTGTGTAATGGCACCCTGTCCCTATACTCTGATCCCCGTCCCATCACTGTATCCTTATTCCCAGGTGTGTAATGGCACTCTGTCCCTGTACTCTGATCCCGTCCCCATCACTGTATCCTTATTCCCAGGTGTGTAATGGCACCCTGTCCCTGTACTCTGATCCCCGTCCCATCACTGTATCCTTATTCCCCAGGTGTGCAGTGGCACCTGTCCATATACTCTGATCCCCGGCCCCATCACTGTATCCTTATTCCAGGTGTGCTGTGGCACCCTGTCTGTACTCTGATCCCCGTCCCCATCACTGTATCCTTATTCCCACGTGTAATGTCACCCTGTCCCTATACTCTGTTCCCCGTCCCCATCACTATATCCTTATTCCCAGGTGTGTAATGGCACCTGTCCATGTACTTGATCCCGTCCCATCACTGTATCCTTATTCCCAGGTGTGTAATGGCACCCTGTCCCTGTACTCTGATCCCCGCCCCATCACTGTATCCTTATTCCCAGGTGCAGTGGCACCTGTCCATATACTTGATCCCCGTCCCCATCACTGTATCCTTATTCCCAGTGTGTAATGGCACCGTCCCATACTCTGATCCCTCGCCCCATCACTGTATCCTTATTAACTGTGTGCAGTGGCACCCTGTCCCTATACTCTGATCCCTGTCCCCATCACTATATCCTTATTCCCAGGTGTGTAATGGTACCCTGTCCCTATACTCTGATCCCCGTCCCCATCACTGTATCCTTATTCCCAGGTGTGTAACAGCACCCTGTCCCTATACTCTGATCCCCGTCCCCATCACTGTATCCTTATTCCCTGGTGTGTAGTGGCACCCTGTCCCTATACTCTGATCCCTGTCCCCATCACTATATCCTTATTCCCAGGTGTGTAAGGGTACCCTGTCCCTATAATCTGATCCCCGTCCCCATCACCGTATCCTTATTCCCAGGTGTGCAATGGCACCCTGTCCCTGTACTCTGATCCCCGTCCCCATCACTGTGTCCTTATTCCCAGGTGTGTAATGGCACCCTGTCCCTATACTCTGATCCTCGTCCCCATCACTGTATCCTTATTCCCAGGTGTGTAAAGGCACCACGTCCCTATACTCTGATCCCCGGCCCCATCACTGTATCCTTATTCCCAGGTGTGTAGTGGCACTCTGTCCCTATACTCTGATCCCCGTCATCACTGTATCCTTATTGCCAGGTGTGTAATGGCACCCTGTCCCTATACTCAGATCCCCGTCCCCATCACTGTATCCTTATTCCCAGGTGTGTAATGGCACCCTGTCCCTATACTTTATTCCTCATCCCCATCACTGTATCCTTATTCCAAGGTGTGTAAAGGCACCACGTCCCTATACTCTGATCCCCGTCCCCATCACTATATCCTTATTCCCAGGTGTGTAGTGGCACCCTATCCCTATACTCTGATCCCCGTCCCCATCACTGTATCCTTACTCCCAGGTGTGTAATGGCACCCTGTCCCTATACTCTGATCCCCGTCCCCATCACTGTATCCTTATTCCCAGGTGTGTAGTGGCACCCTGTCCCTATACTCTGATCCCCGTCCCCATCACTGTATCCTTATTCCCAGGTGTGCAGTGGCACCCTGTCTTATACTCTGATCCCCGTCCCCATCACTGTATCCTTATTCCCAGGTGTGTAGTGGCACCCTGTCCCTGTACTCTGATCCCCGTCCCCATCACTGTACCCTTATTCCAAGGTGTGCAGTGGCACCCTGTCCCTATACTCTGATCCCCGTCCCCATCACTGTATCCTTATTCCCAGGTGTGCAGTGGCACCCTGTCTTATACTCTGATCCCCGTCCCCATCACTGTATCCTTATTCCCAGGTGTGCAGTGGCACCCTGTCTTATACTCTGATCCCCGTCCCCATCACTGTATCCTAATTCCCAGGTGTGTAATGGCACCCTGTCCCTATACTCTGATCCCCGTCCCCATCACTGTGTCCTTATTCCCAGGTGTGTAGTGGCACCCTGTCCCTATACTCTGATCCCCGTCCCCATCACTGTATCCTTACTCCCAGGTGTGTAACGGCACCCTGTCCCTATACTCTGACCCCCATCCCCATCACTGTATCCTTATTCCCAGGTGTGTAATGGCACCCTGTCCCTATACTCTGATCCCCGTCCCAATCACTGTATCCTTATTCCCAGGTGTGCAGTGGCACCCTGTCTTATACTCTGATCCCCGTCCCCATCACTGTATCCTTATTCCCAGGTGTGTAATGGCACCCTGTCCCTATACTCTGATCCCCGTCCCCATCACTGTATCCTTATTCCCAGGTGTGTAATGGCACCCTGTCCCTATACTCTGATCCCCGTCCCCATCACTGTATCCTTATTCCCAGGTATGTAATGGCACCCTGTCCCTATACTCTGATCCTCGTCCCCATCACTGTATCCTTATTCCCAGGTATGTAATGGCACCCTGTCCCTGTACTCTGATCCCCGTCCCCATCACTGTGTCCTTATTCCCAGGTATGTAATGGCACCCTGTCCCTATACTCTGATCCCCGTCCCCATCACTGTGTCCTTATTCCCAGGTGTGCAGCGGCACCCTGTCCCTATACTCTGATCCCCGTCCCCATCACTTATCCTTATTCCCGGGTGTGTAATGCACCCTGTCCTCATACTCTGATCCCCCGCCTCCCCATCACTGTATCCTTATTCCAGGTGTGTAATGAGGCACCCTGTCCCTCATACTCTGATCCCCGTCCTCATCACTGTTTCCTTATTCCCAGGTGTGTAATGGCACCCTGTCCCTATGCTCTGATCCCCGTCCCCATCACTGTTTCCTTATTCCCAGGTGTAATGGCACCCTGTCCCTAAACTCTGATCCCGTCCCCATCACTGTTTCTTATTCCCAGGTGTGTAATGGCACCCTGTCCCTAAAACTCTGATCCCTCCCATCACTGTTTCCTTATTCCCAGGAGTGTAATGGCACCCTGTCCTATACTCTGATCCCCGTCCTCATCACTGTTTCCTTTATTCCCAGGTGTGTAATGGCACCCTGTCCCTATGCTCTGATCCCTGGCCCCATCACTGTTTCCTTATTCCCAGGTGTGTAATGGCACCCTGTCCCTAAACTCTGATCCCCGCCCCATCACTGTTTCCTTATTCCCAGGTGTAATGGCACCTGTCCCTAAACCTGATCCCCGCCCCATCACTGTTTCCTTATTCCCAGGTGTGTAATGGCACCCTGTCCCTATACTCTGATCCCCTCCCCATCACTGTTTCCTTATTCCCAGGTGTGTATGGCACCCTGTCCCTAAACTCTGATCCCCGTCCCCATCACTGTTTCCATATTCCCAGGTGTGTAATGGCACCCTGTCCCTAAACTCTGATCCCCGTCCCCATCACTGTTTCCTTATTCCCAGGTGTGTAATGGCACCCTGTCCCTATACTCTGATCCCCGTTCCCATCACTGTTTCCTTATTCCCAGGTGTGTAATGGCACCCTGTCCCTATACTCTGATCCCCGTCCCCATCACTGTATCCTTATTCCCAGGTGTGTAATGGCACCCTGTCCCTATACTCTGATCCCCGTCCTCATCACTGTATCCTTATTCCCAGGTGTGTAATGGTACCCTGTCCCTATACTCTGATCCCCGTCCCCATCACTGTTTCCTTATTCCCAGATGCAGTGGCACCCGTCCTTATACTCTGATCCTGTCCCCATCACTGTATCCTTATTCCCAGTGTGTAATGGCACCCTGTCCCTATACCTGATCCCCGCCCTCATCACTGTGTCCTTATTCCCAGGTGTGTAATGGTACCCTGTCCCTATACTCTGATCCCCGTCCCCATCACTGTGTCCTTATTCCCAGGTGTGTAACGGCACCCTGTCCCTATACTCTGATCCCCGTCCCCATCACTGTGTCCTTATTCCCAGGTGTGTAACGGCACCCTGTCCCTATACTCTGATCCCCGTCCCCATCACTGTATTCTTTTTCCCAGGTGTGTAACCGCACCCTGTCCCTATACTCTGATCCCCGTCCCCATCACTGTGTCCTTATTCCCAGGTGTGTAATGGCACCCTGTCCCTATACTCTGATCCCCGTCCCCATCACTGTATCCTTATTCCCGGGTGTGTAATGGCACCCTGTCCCTATACTCTGATCCCCGTCCCCATCACTGTATCCTTATTCCCAGTGTGTAGTGGCACCCTGTCCCTATACTCTGATCCCCGTCCCCATCACTGTGTCCTTTTTCCCAGGTGTGTAATGGCACCCTGTCCCTATACTCTGATCCCCGTCCCCATCACTGTGTCCTTATTCCCAGGTGTGTAGTGGCACCCTGTCCCTATACTCTGATCCCCGTCCCCATCACTGTATCCTTATTCCCAGGTGTGCAGTGGCACCCTGTCCCTATACTCTGATCCCCGTCCCCATCACTGTATCCTTATTCCCAGGTGTGTAATGGCACCCTGTCTCTATACTCTGTTCCCCGTCCCCATCACTGTATCCTTATTCCCAGGTGTGCAGTGGCACCCTGTCCCTATACTCTGATCCCCGTCCCCGTCACTGTATCCTTATTCCCAGGTGTGCAGTGGCACCCTGTCCCTATACTCTGATCCCCGTCCCCATCACTGTAACCTTATTCCCAGGTGTGTAATGGCACCCTGTCCCTATACTCTGATCCCCGTCCCCATCACTGTAACTTTATTCCCAGGTGTGCAGTGGCACCCTGTCCCTATACTCTGATCCCCGTCCCCATCACTGTATCCTTATTCCCAGGTGTGTAATGGCACCCTGTCCCTATACTCTGATCGTCGTCCCCATCACTGTATCCTTATTCACAGGTGTGTAATGGCACCCTGTCCCTATACTCTGATCCTTATCCCCATCACTGTATCCTTATTCCCAGGTGTGTAATGGCACCCTGTCCCTTATACTCTGATCCCTGTCCCCATCACTGTATCCTTATTCCCAGGTGTGTAATGGCACCCTGTCTCTATACTCTGAGCCCCGTCCCCATCACTGTATCCTTATTCCCAGGTGTGTAATGGCACCCTGTCCCTATACTCTGATCCCCGTCCCCATCACTGTATCCTTATTCCCAGGTGTGTAATGGCACCTTGTCCCTCTACTCTGTTCCCTGTCCCCATCACTGTATCCTTATTCCCAGGTGTGTAATGGCACCCTGTCCCTATACTCTGATCCCTGTCCCCATCACTGTATCCTTATTCCCAGGTGTGTAATGGCACCCTGTCCCTATACTCTGATCCCTGTCCCCATCACTGTATCCTTATTCCCAGGTGTGTAATGGCACTCTGTCCCTATACTCTGATCCCTGTCCCCATCACTGTATCCTTATTCCCAGGTGTGTAATGGCACCCTGTCCCTATTCTCTGATCCCTGTCTCCATCACTTTATCCTTATTCCCAGGTGTGTAATGGCACCCTGTCCCTGTACTCTGATCCCCGTCCCCATCACCGTATCCTTATTCCCAGGTGTGTAGTGGCACCCTGTCCCTATACTCTGATCCCTGTCTCCATCACTGTATCCTTATTCCCAGATGTGTAGTGGCACCCTGTCCCTATACTCTGATCCCCGTCCCCATCACTGTATCCTTATTCCCAGGTGTGTAGTGGCACCCTGTCCCTTATACTCTGATCCCCGTCCCCATCACGTATCCTTATTCCCAGGTGTGTAATGGTACCCTGTCCCTATACTCTGATCCCCGTCCCCATCACTGTATCCTTATTCCCAGGTGTGTAGTGGCACCCTTTCCCTATACTCTGATCCTCGTCCCCGTCACTGTATCCTTATTCCCAGGTGTGTAATGGCATCCTGTCCCTATACTCTGATCCCCGTCCCCGTCACTGTATCCTTATTCCCAGGAGTGTAATGGTACCCTGTCGCTATATTCTGATCCCCGTCCCCATCACTGTAACGTTATTCCCAGGTGTGTAATGGCACCCTGTCCCTATACTCTGAGCCCTGTCCCTATCACTGTATCCTTATTCCCAGGTGTGTAATGGCACCCTGTCTCCATACTCTAAGCCCCGTCCCCATCACTGTAACCTTATTCCCAGGTGTGTAACGGCACCCTGTCCCTATACTCTGATCCCCGTCCCCATCACTGTATCCTTATTCCCAGGTGTGTAGTGGCACCCTGTCCCTATACTCTGATCCCTGTCCCCATCACTGTATCCTTATTCCCAGGTGTGTAACAGTACCCTGCCCCTATACTCTGATCCCCGTCCCCATCACTGTATCCTTATTCCCAGGTGTGTAACGGCACCCTGTCCCTATACTCTGATCCCCGTCCCCATCACTGTATCCTTATTCCCAGGTGTGTAACGGCACCCTGTCCCTATACTCTGATCCCCGTCCCCATCACTGTATCCTTATTCCCAGGTGTGTAATGGCACCCTGTCCCCATACTCTGAGCCCCGTCCCCATCACTGTATCCTTATTCCCAGGAGTGTAATGGCACCCTGTCTCCATACTCTGAGCCCCGTCCCCATCACTGTATCTTTATTCCCAGGTGGCATTTGATCTTGGTACTTGGGGGGGGTTACCAGGGGGGAGCCCTCCCCCCAGGATCCCATGCCACAGAGGGCAGAGACTGGGGTGGAAAGGTTAGTGGGCTTCTGGGGGAGGCTAGGATACAAACGCCTGAACATGGCACATTCCTGGGACAAGTCTGTATCCCTGATTGACAGACATAGCCAGGAAAGAAAATTCTCCACAGGAAAAAATACACACACACACACACACACACACACACACACACACACACAAATGCATAGACACAGACATACACACATACAGTATATATATATGCACACACACACACACAGGTACACACACATCCACACAGACAGACATACACACACACACACACACACACACACACACACACACACGTGCACACACACACACACACACACACACACACACACACTTGTAGCCCATATATTTGTGTTCTATTCCATTCTGTACTTATTTGGCAACATCTGTAACTTGTTATATTCAAGTTGTATCAGAAACTTGAAGAATGGTCAGGGGTTTGGCAGTTGAAATTCAATGCAAAGAAGTGCAAGATAATGCATATCGGGCACAAAAACCCTGGCACAATATATCAGTTGGGGGGTGAGGATATAGCATGCACCAAGCAGGAAAGGGATCTTGGGGTTATCATCTCTGATGACCTCAAGGTTGAGAAAAAGTGTGACAAGGCAGCAGGTAAAGTGCAAATAGATGTTGGGATGTATAGGCAGGGGCATCACAAGCTAAGGAAAAGGGAGGTCATAATTCCGGCCATACAAGACACTAGTGAGGCCCCACCTGGAGTACAGTGTACGGTTCTGGAGACCATACCTACGTAAGGACATAGACAGGGTAGAGAAGGTCAGAGGAGGGTAACAAAGATGGTGCATGGATTGCATCACAAGTCCTATGAAGACAGGTTGAAGGAACTGAACATGTACTCCTGGAGGAGAGGAGGAGAGAGGATATGATAGAGACATACAAGTTTCTTACAGGGAGGAACAGGGTGCAGGAAAACACTATTTTTAAGCGAAAAGATGTTCCAGGACTAGAGGCATGGGATGAAGTTGGAGGGAGGACGATTCAGAGGAAACATAAGAAAGAATTCTTCACAGAACGGTGGTGGACAAGTGGAACACCCTGCCAGAGGAAGTGGTGGGGCTGAAACAATCACAGGATTTAAGAATGCATGGGATAGACATAAAGGAATTCTGGAGGTCAGGGGTAAGGGGCAACAGACTTCCTGGAAAACATAAACTGAACTTACAAACTTAAATGGGCAGACTGGGTGGGCCATAGGCCCTTATCTGCCGACACTGTCTATGTATCTATGTATTTGACTTATTTCCTGTAATTTTAGTAAGTGTCAGGGTTGTGCCTCAAAATAGGCATGTGATTGTCTAGTGCACTTTCCTGGTTAACAAAAGCCACATGACTAAATCGTGACAACAAGATCGTGACGTACCGAGTGAAGGACAACAACGCTGTTCCAGGCATGGGTTTCCATGCGGAACAGCGTTCCACCATACACTATATTTTGTTTCTGTTAAATGTGTAAAAAGCTGTTACATTCTACCCTTTGTTCTCTTTCCCCAGGTCACACCTAGAAACGAGTCTTGGCTTAGTGTGCTTTTTCTAGTTACTAAATTTCAGATAAATCAATTAATAAATAAAATACTGATAGTAGAACAGAATACCCCAGACAAAAATAGCTGAGGATAAACTTCACCATTTCCCAGTAGAATAATAATTTAATAGGATCAACTATTTCCATCGCAAGTCTTGATTCTAGGAAACAAAGAAATGAAAGAAGGGATGCATAAGGAGAGACATCACCAGTAGAAAACAGCAACTTGTTATCGCTTTGTACAGACAGTTGGTGAGACCCCATCTGGAGTACTGTGTGCAAGTCTGGAGACCCCATCTCCATAAAGACATAGGGTGGAGACTATCCAGAGGAGGGCAACCAAAATGGTGCAGGGTCTGCCAACAGAAGACATACGAAGAGAATCTAAAGGAGCTTAATATGTATACACTCGAGGAAAGGGGGGGCATGATAGAAACTTTCAAGAGATAATGTGAGGAAATTTTTTTTCATGGAGAGGGCTGTGGATGCATGGAACAGTTTTCCTGAAGAAGTCGTGGAGTTAAAAACAGTGGGGGATTTTAAGAATGCATGGGACAAACATAAGGCAATTCTAGTGGGGGTAGGAGGAAGTAGACTATTGGTTGATAAGGATCTGCAGCTTATCCATTAAGTAAGGAAATGGGCAGACTAGATGGGCCAAGCGGTCCTTATCTGCCATCAAATTCTATGTTTCTGTGTTTATGTTTAAGCCTGCCAAGTGAGCTGCCTGTTGGAAATGTGATGCAGTCAGTGTTCTGAAGTGCTGAGAGGGCCCTTTCTGTGATGTCATTACATCTGTGAGGTAATAACTGGGTGGTTATGGTAACCAAATGAAGATTCTACCAAACAGAACTGGGAGCCTCTGCTTTTCTCAGTTCTCTTGTGTTATTTACCCATATAGCTTGAAGTAGATCAGTACTGTGCTGTACTCTTGTTTTTAAATATTAGACTTTGGCTAACTAAAAAAAACATACAAACATGGGAGGCAGATTTAGCTGCATGTCAAACACAGAACCAGAAGAAGGCAACTGTTGTTGCAGTAGAAAGAAATTATTTAGAAAATCAGCTCCTACAGAATTAACAGTGACTGAAAACCTGGTAGGAGGCCAGGAAAAGAACTACAAGAAGGATTCAAACCGATATCCTGCAAAGGCACCCAGACTGCTCAGGTATGTCAAAATGACACATGTGTACTCTGAAAGTAGTAGCACTGTCTGTCAATGATTGAGTCCTCGGAATCAAATTTCACAAGGCACCAGTAAGATGACATCTGGCATACTGAGGGTAACTATTGTCACAACACTATAAAAAGAATATTGTGGTAGTTAGTAGCATCCAGCAGAGAGAACATGGTTAACAAGGGAATGGGGAGGTTCCATTCTGGGGAATGGTAAGATAAATTTGAAATGATGGTGTTAGTGGAGATCTAGATGGTAATGTAGAAAACTGGGTACACCTAGGAAGCTTGCTGTAAAAGCATCCTGAAGGCAGTGCTGCTTTGATCACGTACCATACTTGTTTAAGTTTGGGGGAGGGCTATTCATCCCTCACACCCCCTTGCTTTTTTATTTTTTTACAGGGCGATGTGGGGGCAAACTCTAACCCAAATCAACTAATAGCACGCAGTTGTCAATGCCGAATGTTGACTGCGTTGGTCTGCTGAGCTCACTCACTGCCCCTCTGTCACTCGCTCAGTATGTTTCTCCTGGTGCTGCAGGCTACTCTTTTGTACTGGGCTCCTGCCTGCGTTGGCAGCTTTTTTTGCCCACTAAGAAATCCGCAGCTGTCCCGGCAGAGCTCTGTTGAGGTGGCTCACTCCCCTTCTCTCACTCGCTCATTCTGTTTCTCCTGGCACTGCAGGGTGCCATTTTGACTGGGCTCCTGCCTCTGTTGGTGGCTTTTTCTGCCCACAAAGAAATCTGCAGCAGTCCCAACACAGGTCTGTTAAGCCTGCTCACTCCCCCTCTCTCACTCACTCGTTCTGTTTCTGCCTGCGCTGCAGGCTGGCCTTTTATATTGGCTCCTGCCTGCATTGCCGCCTTTTCTGCCAGCAAAGAAATCCACAGTAGTCACAATAGAGCTCCGTTGAGCTTGCTCATTCTCCCGCTCTCACTCGCTCATTGTGTTTCTTCCGGCACTGCAGGCTGCTCTGTTGTACTGGGTTCCTGCCTGCATTGGCACCTTTTTCTGCCCACAAAGAAATCTACAGCTGTCCCGACAGAGCTCTGTTGAGGTCGCTCAGTCCCTATCTCACTCACTCATTCTGTTTCTCGTGGCACTGCTGGCTGCTCTTTTGTACTTGGCTCCGGCCTCTGTTGGCACCTTTTTCTGCCCACAAAGAAATCTGCAGCAGTCCCGATAAATTTCCGTTGAGCTCGCTCACTCCCCTTCTCTCACTCGCGCATTCCATTTCTGCCAGCACTGCAGGCTGCCATTTTCTCCAGCAGTTACAATAGAGCTCCATTGAGCTCACTCACCCCCCTCTCTCACTCATTCATTCTGGTTTTCCTGCCACTGCAGGTTGCCCTTTTGTACTGGGCCCCTGCATGCGTTGGTGGCTTTTTCTGGCCACAAACAAATCTGCAGCAGTCCCAACAGAGCTCCGATGAGCTCACTCACTCCCCCTCCCTCACTCGCTCATTCTGTCTCCCCCGCCACTGCAGGCTGCCTTTTTGTACTGGGCTCCTGCCTGCGTTGGTGACTTTTTCTGGCCACAAAGAAATCTGAAGCGGTCCCGACACAGCTCCATTGAGCTTGCTCACTCTCTCTCTCTCTCTCTCTCACTCACTCATTCCGTTTCTGCTGGCACTGCAAGCTGGCCTTTTGTACTGGGCTCTTGCCTGCATTGCCACCTTTTTCTGCCCACAAAGAAATCCGCGGCAGTCATAATAGAGCTCCATTGAGCTCGCTCACTGCCACTCTGTCACTCGCTCATTCCGTTTCTCTTGGCGCTGCAGGCTGCACTTTTTTATGGGCTCCTGGCTGCATTGACATCTTTGTCAGTCCACAAAGAAATTTGCAGCTGTCCCGACAGAGCTCCGTTGAGGTCGCTCTGTCTCCCTCTCTCACGTGCTCATTCTGTTTGTCCTGGCACTGCAAGCTTCCCTTTTGAACGGGGCTCCTGCCTGCATTGGTGCTTTTTTCTGCCCACAAAGAAATCCATAGTAGTCTTGATAGAGCTCCGTTGAGCTCACTCAGTCCCCCTGTGTCACTTGCTCTTATTGTTTCTCCCACTGCTGCAGGCTGGTCTTTTGTACTGGGCCCCTGCCTGCATTGACGACTTTTTCTGCCCACAAAGAAATCTGCAGCAGCCCTGACAGCGCTCCAGTGAGTTCGCTCACTCTCCCTCCCTCACTCGCTCTCTCGTTCTGTTTCTTCCAGTGCTGCAGGTTGCCCTTTTGTACTGGGCTGTTGCATTGGGCCCTTTTTCTGCCCACAGACAAATCCACAGCAGTTAAGACAGAGCTCAGTTGAGCTCGGTCACTCCCCCCTCTCACTCGCTCTATCTTAATCTGTCCCAAACACTGATTTCCCACAGTCACTGTGCTATTCTCTGGCTGGAGTGCAAAAAAATATTTTAGCCAGGATGTGAAAAATGACAGCTGTTCTGTTCATAAGATGTGAAAAAATGCCACTGTTGAAAATGTGGCATGAAAATATTACAAATTTGCAAAGTTACAAGGGTGCGTGGAAACAGTTCAGTGCACGATTGTATCACAGTCATGTTATGGAGTTTCGTCACCAAATTTTCAACACAGGAATTTTAGGACCTCTGCTCATGAACAGTGCCACTGTCATTTTCTTAATCTGTCCCAGACATTCTGCTATGGAACTGTGAAAACACATTTCAGTCAGGATATGAAAAATGACCACTGTACTGCTCATAATGAGGTGTGAAAAATGCCAGTGTTGAAAATCCGATGTGACAATATTGTAAATCTGTGAAGTTATAAGGGTGCGTGGAAAGTGCGCAACGCACACTTGTAACACAGTCATTTGATGGGCTATCATCACCAAATTTTGAACACAGGCATTTTAGGCCCTCTGCTCATGAACAGTAACACTGTAATTTTCTTAATCTGTCCCAAACGGTGATTTCCCACAGCGACCACTCTATTCTGCGCCGGAGTGCGAAAACACATTTTGGCCAGGATGGGGAAAAATTACAGTTGTACTGACCAGGAAGGAGAAAAATGACAGCTGTACTGTTCATAAGTAGGTGTGGGAAAATGCCAATGTTGAAAATCTGGCGTGAAAATATTGCAAATTCGTGGAGTTAAGAGCGTGCATAGCAGCTGCGCAACGCACGCTCATAAAACAGTCATTTTTTTGATTTTTTTTCCACCAAATCTGCAACACAGGCTTTCTGAGAGTGTACCACATGAACACTGCCACTGTCGTTTCATTAATCAGCCCCGAAAGGTGATTCCACGCAGTAAAGTGAAATCACCTTTCGAGGCCAATTAACGTCATTACAGTTCCATAATTCATGAGGAGGAGTCCCAAAAACCCCATGTTGAAAATTTGGTGCAAAAATTCAAAAAACTGCCTGAGATATGCATTAAAGTTGGGGAAACCCCATTTATTCCATTATACAGCTTACTGGCATTTCCTCAGTTCGCGATCGGCTTTGAAGAGTGCAGACGTGTTCCTGGTCCACTGAAGATCATCGCGCTGAGCTTCGGAGGTAAGTATGGGGTGAGGGGCTGTGGGGAGGCAGGGTGCAGTGGTGGGCGCGTTGCGGGAAGGAGGCAGGAGACCTCTGAGGACAGTTTCTTTTTATAGGTAAAAAGGCATCGTAGGACCGTTTTTATTTTACAGGGGCATGTGGCATGCTGGGGTGGGTTCCCAGCATGCCTCTTGAGTCTCTTTATGAGCAGCTGTAGCCGACGGGGGATTGGACACCCCCGTCCGCACACAACAAAAGGGGGGTAACATTATGCTGACAATGATTGGGAACCCCATCTGCACACAATATAAGCGGGGGGGTTTATGTAATGCCGACGGGGTGTGGGCTCCCCCGTCGGCAACATACGCACTGGGGCACTGAAGCCGATGGGGATTGGGACCCCTGTTGACAAATAAACATGGTGGGGGGGTTAATATTGTTTGTGAACAAGGTGGCAAACTGCCGCCATGTTTACAAACAATATCAGGGTGTCAAGATCCCACCCTGCAATGACGGGTCGCTCCCTCATTGCAGCGAATGGCTTACTCTGCAATGACGAGGCGGCTTCTGATTGCAGTGGCTGATTTTTTACAAGTTGGTGGCACGCTGGCTGAATTAGTGTCAGCAGCAGTGTGCCACGGCATTAGGGGATGCTGGACAAGCCTTTAAAGGCTGTGGGGGCATTGGTCACAGCAGTGCCACGCCTCCACAACCTGCTTGTGGAGAATGCTGCCCCAATATGTTTCTTGCACATGCTCGCAATCAACATAAAAAGTAAAGGACTGGATGACTACCAAACAGCACAAGTTGAGTATAAAAGCATAGGTCTTACATGTACCTGGTATTCTGCAGAATCACCAACATCTAAAGACACTAAACCAATAGCACTACATAGAGTTAACCAGTATGGTCATGTTGGTGTTTTTTTATTTATTTATTTGAGTTTGGAGACTTCACTCCTTCCCTCACCCCAGTGTTAAATTAAAAAAAAAGACATGGGTGTGGAACCCCCTGACTGAAACAAATTGATAACAAGCATTTGTCAGTGCCAAATGTTGTCTCGCTGGCATTGGCATTGGTAGTGCTGGAGTTAGAGACGCATAATAGGAATGGCAGTGAAGTATTGCAGTGATGTCAACCCCACTCCCCCCCGTAGAGACCGACAAGCATTGGGGTGTGCTTTGGGTCATCAGCTATAACGCAAATGCCATTGTACTGCACCCTACCCTGTAGACACTGACAAGTGTCGTGGCGTACTTTGGGGTCCTTGGGTGTTATACTTACCCCATTCCATAAGGAAATATGCTGAGACAAGTGCAGTATAGGAGAATGGGGTGAACTTTAGGGCTGAACACTCCAAGGCACACCTCGATGCCTGTCACTGGCTGCAGGGTGGGGGTGGGAGTGGAATGGCGTGAGCATTACAGCTAATGATCCCAAGTCACACCCCTAATGCCTGGCAGTCTCTACAGGGTGGGGTGTTACAGTTGGAAATCCTAATGTTGCAGGCATTTGTTGGTATTTTCACTCCAAATTTTTAACATAGGCTTTTTGCGACCCCACCTCATGAAGAGTGGCATAATCAGTTTGTTAGCTGAAAGGTAGTTTTGCACAGTGGCTATGACATTTGGCGACTCAGGGATGAAAACACACTTTGGGCAGGATGTAAAAAAATGGCAACTATATTGTTCATGAGGAGGCGTAAAAAATGGAATGCTGAAAATCTGGAGTGAAAATATGAAAACTTAGTGGTCATGAGCACGCATAGAAACTGCGCAACACATGTCCATAACGCAATTATTTTGGGGATTTCTCTAGTCACATTTTCAACATAGGCATTTTGGGACCTCCCCTCATGAACAGTGGTGCTGTGATTTTGTTAATCTGTCCCAATAGTTGATTTTCCATAGCAACTACACCATTGTGTGCCACAGATGTGGAAACACATTTTGGGCAGGCTGTGAAAAATGACCACTGTGCTGTTCATAAGGTGGTGTGAAAAAATGCCAGTGTTAAAAATCTGGCATGAAAATATTGCAAATATTCGAAGCTACAAGGGTGCATGGAAACTGCACAATGCACGTTTGTAACACACTCATTTTACGGACTTTCATCACCAGATATTCAACATAGGCATTTTGGGACCTGTGCTCATCAACAGTGTCACCGTCATTTTCTCAAACTGTCCCGGAAACTGATTTTGCACAGCGACTGTGCTGTTCTGCGCTGGACGTGCGAAAACACATTTTGGCCAGGATATGTAAAATGACAGCTGTACTGTTCATAAGGAGGTGTGGGTTAATGCCAATTTTGAAAATCTGGAGTGAAAATATTACAAATTCACAAAGTTATGAGCGTGCGTGGAAACAGTGCAATGCAAGCTCATAAAACAACCATTTTGGGATTTTTTTTCACCAAATTTGTGACATCCGCTTTATGAGAACCCCCCTCATGAACAGTAGCACTGTCATTTTGTTACTCCGTCCTGAAAAGTGATTCCACACAGTGACCATGAAATCACCTATCGGAACCGAATAACGCCATGATGGTGACTGAATTCATGAATAACCCAATAACCCCATGTTGAAATTTGGTGCAAAAATTCCAAAAAATGCCAGAGATATGCACCAAAGTTGAAAAAAACTATTCATGCCATTATACTGCTTACCGGCATTTCTTCAGTTCGCGGTTGGCTTTGAAGAGAGCAGACATGTTCCCGGTCCACTGAAGATCGTTGTGCCGGATTCTGGAGGTAAGTATGGGGTGAGGGGGCTGTGGGGAGGCAGGTTGAGCAGAGGGTGGGTGTGGGTTGGGGCAGGGAGGTGGACAGACCATGAAGGACCGCTTTCTTCTTTTACAGGTTAAAAAAATAAAACATCGCAGGACTTTTTATTTTTTTTTTACAGTGGCATTTGGCACTCTGGGTTGGGCTCCCAGCATGCCAGCTGAGTGTTGGGGAGGGCTAGCCGGTGGGGGTTGGGCACCTCTGTCAGCACATACCGAAGGGAGTGCAAGAGCTGAAGGAGATTGTGCACCCCCCTCAGCACATAACAAATGGTGGTGTGCATTATGCTGATGGGGAGTGGGGTTCCCCATCGGCACATTAACTGGAACAGGGCATGCCAAGGGCATTGTGGTAGGCAGTGTACTCTCTAATGTTTTACCAGGGAAGGCATGTTGGGAGGTGCCACTGCATATGATGAGCTTTGCTGTCCATGCAGCGGACCTTTCCTTAGATGTGCTCACCACATTATGTATTCCTGGTGTGGTGCCTGCATGCTGGCTTATTGGGGAATGAAGGACGCCCCTACTGATGCGTGCCCTGCATTCACCCAACAGTGACTGCACCTCCAGATCTGCTACTTATGCAATACGTTGGCTAGCATGCAAATGCGAGCCAACATAAAAAAAGTAAAACAAAAAAAAAAAAGGAAACCTACCTTTTACTCTTCAGTTTATCTTTCTTACAAACACAGGATATGCTGTTTGTGCCAGCAGCCAACTCTTTTTTTTTCTGTTACAGCATTAAGCAGCTGAGGGAGCGAGTGAGGAAGCCGAGATTAGATCATCAGAGTCTTTACGGTTTGACATCTTCAGATGGTCCTGCTCCAAGCATCAACTGGGGCACATCGATCAAGGAGAAGCAGGTACAGAACTCGACACACATGTGCTTTCTCTCTCTCTCTCTCTCCCTCTCTCATGTATCTCTCTTAAATCTCAATTATTTTTTATTTATTTAAACGCACTCCTACCGGGATGATCCTGTGAGGTGCAGCATCTCATTTTCATGAAGATCTTGGGGAAGATAAATGCAGCAAACTCACAGTACAGCAGGAATAGTTACATACATCTTATGTGTATGGTATGCATGATTTCTGTTGTAGTTGTTTGTCTGTGTCCCCATCCTCTTCCCCCAGATCACACCTGGAAACAAGCCTTGGTTCAATGCGCCCTTTCTAGTTACCCATTTTTAAATAAAGAAATAAATTATGTACGGTCTAAAACATGAAAGGCAAAAAACAAATTAAAGGTAAGCACATCCGAACTGTAATAAAAAAGCCAACAAAGTGGGTTGTAATTAATAAAGAACATGCACATTGTTCTAGGACATCATACTATGGACAGGCATGAAGCTCGTCGAGATTCTCCCTTTACTCTCTCAGTGGAAATACCTTTTAGATGGTCTCAGCTCTTGTCCATCTATCTAGTCCATTTCCATAGACAACAGAAATAGAACTTACTCCGACAAGGTGCAGCTGGTTACTGATCAGAAATGCCAAACAAAATAGGTTCCAGGGGACCGATTCCAAGTTGGGCTACACCGGCATAAACCAAGACGTGCCAAACCCCATGGCATATCCCACAACTTACGCCAGGTGTTACACCCAACACGATTACAAGAGGCACCCTATGCCATGACAGATGGAGGCTATGACAATCACGAGTTACGCCATCCACTACGCCGCAGCCTGCAATGCTATGGCACAAGTGTGAGTTACAGCAGTAACTGAGGGCGGCTGCTGTAATCCACAAGTACAATTCCAGGAGCCGCACTGGAGGGGCTATCTTAGAACATCCTGGAGCTGCTCTAACTGGCACCCGACGGTGCTATTCATCAGCTGCCCCCCTTGGCGCCATGACAGCAACACCAGTGTGTCCCCTGTGCACACCCCTTGCCCCCAACCCCGCAAATCTCAGGGACCCCCAAGGGTCTGCTTTCTGCCATGCCCCCCGGAAACTTGTGCCTCCTGTCCTGCCCCCCATGCCCCCGGTGTGTATCGTGGTGTTCCTGGGCAAGGGGGTGGCTTTGGGGGGCTGCTAGTAGCTGGCCACTACTTGCGCCACGTGGGACTTCTACGCCATGCCCGTGGCGTGGTGTCTCCTGCATGGCGTGAACCTACATGGTAAGTGCCGGGACCCAGACACTCTGGGAATGCGGAGCAGGGCTCAGTATTATGGTGAATGGCGAATCATGTCACCTGTGAGTCTGATGACATTCATTCTGGAATCGGCTTCCAGATTCCCCCCACACGCTCAGTACAGTAGCATTTCCTATTTTCTGTACAGAAACATTTTGCACTAATTTTAAGTTTGTAACCTCTAATTCTGGATGTTACTACAGTATGCTGAAAACCCAGTTTGCTGCTGGACAATAAATTGTCCGTAAGGATTGTGTGAAGAAGCAGTAAATCCTCCCTTTTGTGATGCTGATGGCTATGTAACCTTAGGTTTACAAGGTGTTACTAAGCATGTAAATGGCCCTGGTTGACAACCAGCTTGGTAGCCCTCCTTTGCACCCCCTCCAACCCTATTAACATCACCCTTAAAATATGGACCCCAATACAACAGGCTGGTCCATCAACACAGCAGTTGGATTTTCATCGGCGACACTGGTGATCTTGGTTCAGGAATGGACCCAGATTACTGGAGGGCCAGACGGGAAGAGAAGGTTGGAGCGCCCAGTGACAGCTCACCTTCTCCGGGGGTAGGGTTGGGATGAGGCTCAGCATCTGCTGGCCCCTGATGGAGGTCAGGCATAGCAGGATGTCTGACCTCAAATGTCTATGGAGTGGCGGACATCGACACTTACCATGACATCTATGGCATGCCACTCCCCCGGGGAGAAAAGTGGAAACAGTGCACCTGGCCAGTCAGATGATGGCCTCCCCAACTCCCCATTGCTGGACTCCCAGACCCCCATATTCCACCTTAGCAGCACCCAGGGTCATGCGATATGGCCAAAAGACTCATCCTCTATGCAGGTAAGGGACCTACCTGATGAAGGAACACATGGGGGAATACCTGGGGTTGGCTGAGATATGGGGCAACAGGGGTCAAGGAGTAGTCAGGGTAGGGGAGATCATGAGGGGTCTAAAGGAGTGACCAGACAGGGTGCAGGGTATGAGTAAAAAAAAAAAAAACCCTCAAAAAACCAGTGTGTTCAAGTCATTCTGTAGTGTGATGATCTGTCCATCAGATGATACACACCCTCCTATTTTAATATTATTTGCAGGTTTTATTTATGTATTTGTACATATTGGAATTACAATCCTCTGAGTCATGGACTCATTTCTAAAGGCTACTCATCAGAGAATACAGAGACATTCACAGGTTACATAGTTCCATGGACAAACAGAGAGTTACATCATTTCATAGAATACATTGTTTCATAGTTACAGTGCAGAAAATGTGTACAGACAGGTTGTAATGACAGTGTACTTTTACATGAGATGATGTCATTGGCCTATACAAGGTGGCAGTTAGGCAATTAGTGCGAGAAATGGAGTAATGTATAAATTAGCAGTCCCAGGGACATTGTCAAGTAGGTTGTGGACTAGCAGTTGTGCCCATATTTTTGTCAAAGCAACAAATATACATGTAGAGAAGTATCAGATCCCTGAGGCACACCAAAAGTCACATTTTCCTTCCTTGATACAAAATTATTCACACTGACCCTCTGCCTTTTATTCAGTAGCCAGTTTCAGATCCAGCTAGTGAAGCAATATAGCATGAGTGGCTGTGGGTGATGCCAGGATTTAGCCACACCTGGTGTGGTAGTTTGCTCATGAGGCCGGTGGCTGAGTGAGTTAACCACACCAGGCATGGGTAAATCTTGCCATCACTCACAGCCGCTTCTTGGGGTATATTGCAATTATACAATGTAGAAGAGTAAGAGAAAGATGTTTTTATTTTTCTATTTTGAGTTTTACGCAGCCCTTTATCGATCTTCCCCAAATTTTCTTGATAAAGCCCCTTTCTGCTGCCGAGAGTGTCTTAGATTTCGTTTTCATCTTCTTTTTCTGTCTACCCCATTTCAGATTGTTAGTAAATTGCATACCTAGGTAACAATACTGTGTTATTGTCTCAAGCTTTTTATTTTTGTTTCGAATAGTGTATTTTCCTAATGTTCTTTTTATTTATACTACTGCATGACATCAATTTCGTTTTTTCAAAATTTATTTCTAGATCCATGTTTTCTAGATCTTCCTGGACATAAAGTCTCCACCACTCATTCACACTAACGGGAGTATGCTGGAGGCACTAGGACCCAGTGGGAGCCAACATTTTTCAGGAGGGCTGCACCAAGATGGAGCTGCGAGGAAGTGGCACCGCGAGCCAGTCTCGTGCGGTATAGACTATCTCGGCGTTGGTCCTCCAACTGCCTCAGTTCCTTTTTTCCCCCCCTGTCGATTGCGCTTCAGTGATGATGTCGCTCGCCCACCGGGAGTCAAGCTTCAAGCTAGCAGCTTAGTTTTCAGTTTCATTATTTTGTATTTTCTCATGAAAAGTATCGATTACATTTAATAAAATTACTTTTGTACAAGAAGTAGTCTTCAGCCCTCCATTGACTGAGTCGACCGTGAGTGTGGCAGGTGACGGTAGGGAGACTTCGTATGAAAGCTGTTCAGTCAGCTAGGCATGATCTGGTCAGCCACCATCTCCGAAGAGGGGGGGTCTGACAATGGATGGTCCAGTGCTTGGGGGAGATGGGCAGTCCCCCTGAAAGCATAAAAAAAATGCTCCCATTCATGGCACCATTTGGCCTTAAGTTCTTCCTTGGCCCACTGGTCGAAGAAGAGACTGCATCACTCGAGGTCACCCTCTGGTGCATAGACGGTCGGTTGTCGGTTTCAGGGGCCAGTCTCCACCTGTTTTGGAGTTTCTGGTTTCTGTCTTTGGCTGAAGGCTTCTTCAACATCAGAGCCTGTCACCACCTACTGGAAGGGCTTCCGATGTGCAGTTTCACTACTGGGCCGCTCTTAAGGAGCAGTGGGCTCGGAGGTTGTCCCGACTGTCCGAACTGGTCAGTCAGTCACTAGGGCCTTCGGCCTGTCAGTTTCAGATCAGCAGGCAGGGCATTAGGACTTACTGGTCATGTGGCACCTTCCTCAGTGCTTTCAACTCCACGCTCCGGTGTCTATCCCACTCACATGGCTACAGTGCAGGTGTTCACACCGATGTCTTTATCTCCTGCTATTTTTCATTCTTTACCTTCAAATTGCAGTTTGCATACTTCTGTGGTGGTCCCACCACCTGAGGTGCCGGCTTCTTGGTGTGGAGGTCCTTTTTGGTGCCGCATGTGCAGTCATCACTATCATTGGCACTGCATGCTCTGTCTGCGCCACCCTCAGCTCAGTGTGTGATGTTGGTACCATACATGGTGCTGCACTCCCTGTCGATGTCGTGCACGGTGCCTGGGATGGTGTTGGTGCTGTGTGTGGTGCTGCACTCCCTATCGGCGCCATACGTGGTTCCATTTTCTTTGTCAGCGCCATCTCTGTACTCGGCACCACTTTCTTCGATGTGTTGAAGATGCCGCATAGTTTCCAGAGGTTTCTAACTCCGATTCTGTCTCCTACTCTTCTTCCTCTTCCTGGTTTTCATTCCTTTCCTGTCTGGTTCCGCCAGAGGTCACCGCTCACCGGGATAGATCCCCACCTGCCCCCAGGAGAAGGCAAACTCTCATCGGATGCTCAGTCTTTCAACCCCCTCCAGCCGACCCCCAGCGACCTGAGTCCACTGCTGAACCCGGGTCGCTGGCATGGTGCGAGGTGTGGGGTCCAGCCTGTACAGTCTTTTTATTATAATATTGTATATCTTTCTTTCTTCTCCCAATCTTTTTCTATTTTCTTTATTCGGGCTTTATTTTGTCTTTCTGAAAAACCCATTCAGTTGTTTTTTTTTTTGTTTTGTTTTTTGCAAATTTGCATTGATTATCAAATCAACAAGATCCTTTTCTGTCATAAAATGTCTTCTCTTTATTTTTGATTTCACCAATTTTTTAAATATATTTCCATTTGTTTAGGCATTTGTTTGATGTGCATCCTTTGCTATTTTCTCTGTCTCCTCTATTATGCCATAGTTATGTAACCTTTCACAAAAATTATTTATAATTTCCCAATGTTTACAAATTCTTTTTCTACCATAATTCAGATTGTTGATCTTCTCTTTCTCTTTATAATTCTTCTTACTGCTTGTTTCGAGTCTTGTCTCTACAGGAGCATGGGCACTCTCTGCTTTTACTTCAGTTGTAATATTTTTACACCTTACAATTAAGTTGTAGGACGCCCATACCAGCTCTATTGTGGAGGCTCCATTGTTTTCGATATATGTATAATTCCCTTCATAGTCATTTTCAGTCCTTCCATTTAGAAGTAGAATATTCCATTCTGTTAATTTCTGATACAAATTTGTCCCTCTTTCATTATTTTTACTGTCTTTTGATGTTCTAAAGTATTTTAAATTCATATTTTCTTTTTATTATTTCTGATGTTTCCTCTGGCTGGTTTCTACATTCACCTACCCTTGCATTAAAGCCTCCCATAATTATTATATTCCCTTGGGATTTGTATTCATCTCTTCTTCTATAAATTTTGCCAATCCTTCCAGTATTTACATTTCTATCACTTTTCCCAATCTTGGTGGAAAATATATGTTCGGGAGTAGTCTCTTGTTCTCCTGCCATATTCTTACTCCCAGAACGTTGTCATCCTTTATTTGAATTTCTTTTGTTCTTACTTCTTTTTTATTTTTACTTAAAATCAATAATCGCCCTGATTCCTTCCATTTTTTTTATTTTTATTTGCTGTGTTATGGTAAACCGTATATCCATTTATATTTGTTTTTTTCCATTACCCAAGTCTCCTGCAAACATACCAAATCAAATTCATTTATGTATTCAATAAATTCTGAATCACATATTTTGTTTTTTTATCCCTGATACATTCAAAGTCAGAATATTATTATTGGTTTTTCCCTCCATTTATCTCTTTTACCATATGTTTAAACTTCCATTATTTTGTGTTCCTTCCTGTCAGTTATCCTTCAGATCTATTAATGTTGTGAACCTATTAGAGGTCTGTATCCTAGCTATCCATGTTTCTGCCTTTTCTATATTTGTTTTGTTATATTATCCCCTAAGATATATATTCCTAACTGATCTAACACTGTTAATATATTTATAATCTCTTCATACATATCTGCTTTGTTAATCCACAGTATAAGCTGTCCATATTCTTCCCACCTAACAACTTTGCTCAGAGAGTGGCTTACTGTATATCTCTCATCTTCATTATATTTTGTAAAAATCAGCTATTTTTAGCTTTACATTCTGTTTGGTTTCATTAACAAACTATCCCTGTCCAAATATAGATATTATTCTATCCATTTTCTATTGTGTTCTTTCTATTTTCCCTATGTAGTATTTTGGGAATGTTTCCTTTATGGTGTTGACTCTACCCACTTGTATTCCTAAACTTTTCATTTTTCCTTATCATTCTCTATAGCTTTTTACATAATTTTTTTCCAAGACCAGTAAAACCAGATCTAAATCATTTATTGGCCTGCATACACTGATATAATTATTGATGTTCAAGAACAATGATCCAGTACAGCCAACCTCGGTAGAAACAAAAAAATAGTGTATAATCAAAGAGGGAGTGGATCACTACCTGTCAGGACAAATGAACAGAAAAAAACATTGGTAGAAAGGGAGCCAACTCACCAAATGTTTAACATTATTTTTTCTTCTTTTTTTATTATTTTTATATTATTTTCTTAGTGCTCCACATGTTAAAAGTGTACATAATATCCACAAACATTTTGGATACCATCCTTCATCATTTTGATAAACTTAATACCTTTTAAGGATTTTATTACATTCTTAAATCTGTTAGAAATAATTTCACATCCTAATTTCTTATGTCTCCATTTAAATGTTTTGGAAGTATACTCTGTTTTTTCTCATTTTGTAACTTTTCCATTTAGGAGTAATTTTTAGTAGCTTTTAATCGTAGACAAACACTCCATACTTCCACTTCGGATGTGTCACTAAGAAAATAATATAAAAATAATAAAAGAAAAATAAATTATTTTAAACATTTGATGAGTTGGCTCCCTTTTTACTAGTGCTTTTTTTCTAATTATTGATGTTAACATTTTCCAGAATAACTGTAGTCAGTGTTTCCAATAAGATATTATTTAGAGTACCCCTTTCCTCATTTGGTAACAACCCCACATTAACCCCACTTTAAATGGTGGGAGCACAAATTCAGTCTCCCTTGTTTTTTTCAGAAATTTACTAAGGTTGTCATTACTTTTCCCTTCAGAGTATTCTTTCTTCTTGTCTTTTCCTCTTGCTTTATTTATCACCTTTTCTTCATCTCCTCCTGTCATATTCCTGTGTTTTTCCCTGCCTTCTTTTAATGTTCACCCCACTGGTTGTTAGTGGGGTTCCCAGCTCTCGTTCCTGCAGGCATCGCTTGGATATTTAGTTAAGTCTTATGACTGATATAGTTGCCACACTCATTTGGTTGGGGGGAGTGACTGCAGTTTGTACCTCTGCCCATATATTGCTCACACAGCTTTTTCAGTGTCTTTTGTTATCCAATTCCTGAGGGCAGCTACACACAGATGCACACAAGCAGCAACAATAAGAGCAAACAGAGAGGAAAAAAAAAAAACAATTCAACAAATTCAAATCAAATCTAAAATACACAATGCCCAATGCTCCTAGGGTTACATAGAATTAACACTTCCCAAATACCTCTTAGCTTCTTATCCTAGTAACCTATTATCCTATTAAGATCCCAGAGTACCCAGTTATTCTCTGAGTTATCTAACAATGTTTGAATCACTTGGAATAACCCTAGTGCCCCAAGTACAAAAGTGCCTTCAATGTTTTCAGCCTCGCAACCTTGCATTGAAGACATAAATATATAATTAATTTATAAATATAGGATGTATAAATAAGTATATGAATACTTGTAAATGCCCATAAATGCCTTAATAAATATACACAGCTATATATATATATATATATATATATATATATATATATCTATATTAAACTGCCAAAAATACAAATACAAATTACTACATATCCCCCTACCCCCCCAATAAGCTATCTATCTTGGCTATCTATCTGCATAAGTTATATAAGCTATCTATCTATCTGCATAAGTTATATAAGCTATCTATCTATCTGCATAAGTTATATAAGCTATCTATCTGTCTGTATAAGTTATATAAGCTACCTATCTAAACTGTCTATCTAAAATACCACTTTTCTTTCACTGTCCTTCACAATCCCAATCATAATCAGTCTTTCTTCTAAAACTCCCCCAAGGAGGAAAAAAAGGAAAACTTCTTCTTTCTTCTTTTCTTCTTTTCTTCTTTGCTTCTTTTTTGTCTGTCTCCTCTACTGCTCAAAGTAGTTTATCACCTGAAAAAAAAAAAGAGTAGAGAAAAGTCGAGTACTCTCAAATCAAGACAGCCCCTATCCTCAGGCGTACTACTGTAGATGGCATACCTTTCTCGGTAAATAATCGTGACATTTCAGCCTGGAATTTAGCCTGCTCAGACCGCTCAGCCTGTTTCTGCTCTCAGTTCAGTAGTTTCTAGTGGCTCTGTAAATTGTGTAAAGTCTCCCGGCCCTTGTGACACCCCGCTGTTTGAATGGAGGTGCATGTTCTCAGTTCAGTAGTTTCTAGCGGCTCTGTAAATTGTGTGTAAAGTCTCCTGCCTATGACCGCTGTTTGCCGCAAGTGCAGGTTCCTGGACACGCATACTCTTGCTCATTTCACTGCGCTCGTGTTAGCTTCTATAGATTCTGCCAGCCCTACCGACTCCCACTATGTGAGTGCAAGTGGACAAAATGAGATATGGATTCATAGTCACCTAAACATGCACGCTCTTGGTTGTTTCATCATTCCTTTGTTAAATTACCTCTTTCTGCCTTTTTCTGCTGCTCACAGAGGGGTACTAAAGAAAACGCTGTAATGCTGTGCTACTGTAATAATACTGTGCTGAGCTATCCTTGAAGTGAGTCGCAGCTAGCAAATAGCGGGTTAAATAATAGATGCGTACATGAAAAACTGAACGCTGACCACCACCCGAATTATACTAGCATACTGCTGACAGTGCTTTCTCTAAAGACATCCATTTTAATCTTTTCCGACCATGGGTTCCTAATCCTTGTGCTTCAGGCATCATACATGACCGCTTTAATTGAAAAACATGGTGTCCACTGTTTTTGGCCCAGTCTCTAGTTTCTAGTGTCTCTACATGAATAAAGCACTGTTGAAAATACTGCAGTATTTTTGTGAAACAATGAAATGCAACAGTTTTAAAGTCTTTTCTTTGGAGAATGTCATATCAACTGCATTTCAAGTAATTATGAAGTGTCATATCAACTGGATTTTGGGTTATTCTCACCTTTGGAGCATAATAACCTGAAATCCAGTTGATATGCATTTTTGACAAAATAGTAATCCTTTTGATATTTTCGGTCACCAGTAATCATTAAAGGATATAGGCCTATCTTGAAACATCACTCCCTTCTAACACAGAACTCGGGGGAAAATGCCTGTATTGATGGCATGTTTTCCCAGTTCTGTTATAGATCCAGATTGCGAGCCTGGCCGTCTGCATTCCCATGCTTAGACCCAGGCCTATGTGAAATCTCCATGTCATAAGCCTGCAAGGCGATACTCCATCTCAGAAGTTCTTCATTTGTTTTTCCCATTTGGCCCAACCACACTAACTAAATGCCTCCCATAAAGGTATGGTTCCAGTTTCTTTAATGCCCAAGTTAAGGCGAGACATTCCTTTTCTACTGTTGCATAGGCTTGTTCCCATGGAAGCATCTTCAAACAACATGAAGTCTTGCTGTATTCTGACATATGCAGTTAGCCCCAGCACTTGAACTGCATATGTCAGAATACAAGACTCCATTAGAAAATAAAATTACTACGGTGAGTAATTTTTTTCTTCATGCATAAGGATACAGTGGGATGCTGTATACCATGATTGGACACTTGGCTGAGGACTGCCCCTATTACCACATCTGAAGTGTCTATCTGTACCACAAATGGTCTGTTGTAGTATGGGCTAGCCAGCACTGGGGCCCTACAAAGCAAGGTTTTCAGCTGTGTGAAGGCCTGCTCACAGTTGGCATCTCATTTTACCTTCCTAGGCTTACTCTTTGTCAAGCAGCCCAGATAACCCAGATAATCCAACAGCAATCACCAGCTCTATCTGACTACTTACACCTACAAGCACTTATTACCACCCTCACTCTTTCGCCCTTTCCACTTACTCTTGCACTACCCTGGAACATCAACAGCTTAGTTGCTCTTTCATCCGATCCCACCTTCTTTGGCACCCTCCACTTTTCCCAACTTCCTGACAAAGTCATCTCTGACTGCTTGACCCACACTGCCAATGGTATGCACTACTATCTTTATTGTACTTCCTCTATGTATCATGTCCTCTTTGTCTGCCTCCCTTCACTGTTGTATTCTTACCTCTCCCAGTTTTTCAAGTATGTATCACTGCAACTGTTTATTGTACTACAGTTGTATATTGTCAGACAACTGTATACTGTACTGCAACTGCAACTATGTTTTGTGCTTCAACATTCTATATTGTACTGTCATTATTTCTAATGTTGGCTTGTGCATGCAGCATCTTGCGGTACTAGTTCTGTAGTAGCACTTTCAAAGGTGTGTCAGGATTGTGAGGAATCCAGGGGATGCTTTAGTCAGGGTGTCCCTCAGCCGCCAACCACTGAGCATGCTGCCAATGACAGCAGTTTCAGAAAGTGCCACCAACTTGAAATGAATCCACCGCTGCAATGAAAAACAGGCTCATCATTCCAGTGGCAGATCTCACACACCTCCATTAGGTGCCATTCCTGGTGAAACATTTCAATAAATATGGCAGCAGCTCCTGCTGGCCACCTCTCACAATCCCTAGAAAGCCAACTTTAGGGGTACCCAATCCCCCTGTCAGCATGCCCCCTTCCCTCCCCAGTTCACTTTTTTTGCCAGTGAGGGTGCCAAATCCCCATCGGCCTAATGTCCCCCCAGTTTCATGTGCCTGCTGACAGGGAGTGCCCAATCCCCCTCGGCATCACCCCCCCAATACAGAAATGCTTTCTTTGCCAATGGGGTGCCCAATCCCCATAGGCTTCAGTCCCCTAAAACAAACCCCAGTGGCACACTGGGAGCTCACCCAAGTGCCCAAATGTAATTTGTGTAACCTGCAAATAAAATACGAACATACGAAATTTGCCAGCAGATGAAGGCCTAGAGGTCTATCAAGTCTGCTCGAATGTGCAGCTAGCACCCCTTATTCTGCAGCTGCCCCTTCCTTCCACCCTTTCCCTTCATTAACCCTCCCCCTTGTCCTGTCCCATCTTCATTTGAAGCAGTCCACTGTTCTACTGCATACCACTTCTGCAGGTAACGCATTCCACCCAGCCACCACCCTCTCTGTAAAAAAGTGTCTCCTCATCTCCCTCCTGAACCTTCTTCGCTCCAATCTCATATCATAGCCCCTGGTGGCGCCCTTCCCTCCCTTACTTTGAACAGCCCCTCTGTACCCATCTTGTTTATTCCTTTCATGTATTTAAAGTTGTCACCCCTGTCTCTCCTCTCCTCCAGTGAGTACATGTTCAACTCCTTCAACCTCCTCTCGTATGATAAGTCCCCCAGCCCCTTGATCATCTTTGTTGCCCTGCGCTGCACCCCCTCCAGTAACTTAATGTCCCTCTTCAGATACGGACGCCAGTACTGCATGCAGTACTCCAGGTGTGGTCTAACCAATGACCTTATACAGTGGCAGAATCACCTCCTCCCTCCTCGAGGATATACCCCTTGCAATACAACCCAGCATTTTGTTGGCCTTTGCAGCTGCCTTCCTACATTGTGCTGAGTTGTTCATTGACCCTGTAATGAGCACACCCAGATCCTTCTCCTCCTCTGTCTGGGCTAGCTGCACTCCCCCTAGCTGGTAACTCCTCCTTGGGCTCATCATCCCAGAATGCAGCACCTTGCACTTTTTGGCATTAAAGCCCAGTTGCCAGGTGTCTGACCAGGTTTCAAGCTTTGCCAGATAATCCTGCAACCCCTGCCATCCCCCTAGGTCATCCACCACCACGCCAACCTTGGTATCATCAGCAAACAGACTGATCTTGTTCTTGATGTCCCATGATATGTCTGCAGTGAATATCCCAAACAACACTGGTCCCAACACCGAGCCCTGTGGGACACCGCTCGTCACTGCCCTTGGGTGTGAGAGCTCCCCACCCACCACCACCCTCTGTTGCCTTCCCTGCAGCCAGTTTCCTACCCATCTCACCAGCTTTGCACCCGCCCCTGTGCCTACTAACTTCCTTCCCAGCCTTCCATGTGGCACCGAGTCGAATGCCTTACTGAAGTCTAGATACAGGACATCCACTGCATGGCCCCTGTCCACTTGCCTAGTTACCCAGTCATAGAACTCGACCAGGTTGGTTTGGAAGGATCTGCCATGTATGAAGCCATGCTGTCTGCTGTCCTGTAGTCCTCTGGCCTCTAGGAGGGCCATCAGCCTCTCCTTCAGGATAGTCTCCATTAGCTTACCCACGATGGATGTGAGGTTCACTGGTCTGTAGTTTCCTGGTTCATCCTTGGGGCCACTCTTGTGGAGGGGCACCACATGGGCCATCCTCAAGTCCTGAGGTACACACCCCGAATGTAGTGAGGCATTAAATAGGTCTGCCAATGGTCCTGCAAGGACCTCTGCCAGCTCCTTCAGTACCCTGGGTGGATGCCATCTGGGCCTGGCGCCTTGTCCACCCCTCAGTGCCTTCAAACCCTCTCGAACTCTGCCTCCATGATTTCCCCATCTGTCACCACTTCCCCTGCTTCTGCCATTTCTCCCACCTTGGGTGTCACCCCTCTTCTCTTTAGTAAGTACTGAGCAAGAGTACTCATTTAGTGCTTCCGCCTTATCGTACCTGCTTCCACCCACCCCCCTCCTTCCTAATCCTTACTATGTGGTCCTTACAGCTCCTTTTCTCCTGATGTACTTAAGAAGTCCTTCTCCCCTTCTAATGCCTTGTGCCAGCCTGAGTTCCGTAGATGCTTTGGCCCCTTACTGCCCTTGTCACCTCCTTTGATTCTGTCAAGTACTCCTCTCTGTCTTCCCCCTCCCTGTTTTCTTGTACTTCCTAAAGGCAGCTCTTTTCCTCCTTACCCAACCAGCTCAGTTTCTTAGCCCTAGCCTTCTTGCTCTGGGCTTTGCAGCAGGTTTTGGTTGCCTCCACTATCCCCAGCTTTATGAGCTCCCACCTCTGGTTAGTGTCCACACTAGATTGAATTCTGGCCAGGTACCCTTTTACCACTTCCCCCATCCTCCCAAAGTCGGCCCTCCTGAAGTTCAGCACTCTCGTGCCAGATTCCACTCCTTCCTTGCCTATATCCAATGTGAGCCATACTGAGTGGTGGTCACTGCCAGACAGCAGTTCCTCCACTGTAAGTTCTCTCACAAAGTC
The DNA here is from genome assembly GCA_016271365.2 of Neoceratodus forsteri. Lineage (NCBI taxonomy): Eukaryota > Metazoa > Chordata > Ceratodontiformes > Ceratodontidae > Neoceratodus > Neoceratodus forsteri. The sequence goes on along the minus strand of CM028133.1, from coordinate 53,413,452 downwards.
CCCATTTGCCAGCACAAGGTCAAGGGTATTCCCTAACCTGGTTGGTTCACTGACCATTTGCAGCAGGAAGCTGTCCTGGAAGGCATCCAGTAGTACCTCCTCCCTTCTGTTCCTGGTTGTTGGGGTGCTCCAGTCCACTCCTGGCATGTTGAAGTCCCCCACAATCACCACTCTACCCTTCTTGCAGGTCCTCCTGATCTGTCCCGCTAGTTCCCTGTCTAACTCCTCCGTCTGAGATTGTGGCCTGTACACCACTCCCATTCTAAGAATCCTATTCTTGGAATCCTGGATTTGCACCCAAAGTGACTCGTACTACCTCCCTCCCTTCCTCCCTTACACACTTCAGTCCTTCCTTCACATATAGTGCCACTCCCTCCTTTCCCAATCACCCTGTCCCTACGAAATAACCTGTACCCTGGTACAGACAGGTCCCAGTCATTATATTGGGTGGCCCATGTTTCCGTGATGGCTGCAATGTCCACCTCTCCCTCTGCCATGAGGACCTGTAACTCTGCAGTTTCTCTCCCAAGGCTCCTAACATTAAGGGTAACCACCTTCCACCCCATCCTGCCCTCCTTTCCTAGCATCACCAATAGTACTTGCCATTTGTCATTTGTCACTGTTATGGGGGGTAAGCTCATATGGTTTCCCAACCTGTGGTCTCTGCATATCTCTTCCCCAACTGCCACCCCCCACTCCTAGTTTAAATTCCCAACTTCCTCTATATACTCTTCCATCCTCTGTTTCAACACTTTCTTTCCCTCTTCGCTCAAGTGTAGTCTGTCCTTGGCATAGATACTACTATCCTCCCAGGTTCCTCCCCACCCCCAACAGCCCATACCCTTTAGCACAACACCAGGTTCTTAGCCATCCGTTAAATTCCTCTATTCTCAGCTTTCTTGTTGTGCTTGGCACCGGAAGTACCTCGGAAAAAGTTACTGATCTTCCTGCCCCCTCACATAATTGTGCTAGTTCCTCAAACCTCCTCTGGACTATATCTACCATCTTGTCAGCCAGGTCATTTGTCCCAAGATGTATAATTAAATGAGGCTTGTCCCTACCCCTTCTAGCATATTTCAGAACAGACTGTCCCACCCTTTCCGCTGTCATTCCTGGCATGGCTTCCACCCAAATGTGACTATTCCTCTCCCCTATGCTACCCCACCTAACTCCTCTTAGTATCGAGTCCCCCAGCACTAAGATTCCATCCCTCTTACTCCCTGCTTGCTTCCATTCATCTCCCTCTCTCATTTCCAGCTCTCTTCTTCCTCCTGCACATTATTTCCCTTTACCACTGTTGCAATTCTCCCAGCAGAACTTCCCCACTCCAGTTTGGTCCAGGCATTTATCAATTGCTCTTCTAATTTCATCATTTCCTCCTCCACCTTTCTTCTCTCTAGCAGTGCACAACTATTTTCTGAAGGCCCTTCACAAATGCCCCTCTCTCTCTTCATAGTAACCTGTTCTCTCCTTTCCACTCCATGACTTTGCCACTTTCGCCTCCCCTCACAAGTCCCTATCTCCTCCTTCCATTTGTCTTTTGTCTCCTGACCTGGTTTCCCAGCAATTGTTCTTCTGGCCTGGGCCCTTGTCTCTGCTTCTTCTTCTGACCCTCTCCTCACCACTGTTGGCTTAAATCGCCCTCCTCTTCTCCCTTCTTCCTCCCTCCAGTATTGGGCTAAACCCACCCCAATCTGCCTTGCCTGTCTTAGTTCCTCCTGCAGACCCTCAATCTCCTTTCTAAGTTTTTCTAAGTGGTTGCACACTAAACATCCTCCCACACTTCAGGCAATGTTTAGAAAGATTGGTGCACTGCAGTTGTTGCAGCCTACCACCCTACCCATTGCTGTCGTTGCTCACCAGTGACCCCCCACCCTTCCAGATGCAGGATACCAAACACTCCCCCAAGTCTCCCCTCTCCCTCCTCTATCAGTGCAAAACATTTTCTTTATTTCCCTTATCTCCTTTGTTACACTCATTTAGATATATTGAGCAACTGCTTTTTATATTCCTATCCACACTCAAAAAGAGACTTTAAGTAGCCATTGCACAACCTTCTTCAAACTCCTACTCCTCCTTTTCCCAATGCAATATCAATGCGAAGAAGTAATAATGAAAGCTCCTAGATTTGCATTTACTTCCCATGCACTGAGAGAGCAGTCTTCCCTTCATTTGAAGCTGCTCCTTTCCTGGATGTCTGCTTTTGCTATGACAGGTGCATATCCTTTGCCTGTTTGAGGAAGTGATATCAGAACCCTAGTATAAAGGAAATAATGGACCAGGGGTGGGTGGGGTGAGGGGGTTTGTGGGTGGGACCAGCCCAGTCTTCCAGAACAATCAGGTAGCTGAGGCCTCTGGTCAGACCATTAGCACCCTTCCCCCACTGTGCACTCAACTTTGCAGCTAGTGAAGCCAGCAACAATGAATCCCAATTCTACTCAAAGCCCCCAAAATAGGTTTGCTACCCGAAGAAACAGGACTCTAATTCAAACAGCTTCACCAACAACACATCAAAATAGGCTTGGAATTAGAAGATATAGGTCTCCAATTCAAAGAAACAGACCCAGTTAAATTATACCAATTATGTTTTAAAACAGAAGAAATAGGCCTCTACAAATGCAGCCTGCCACACAGTGAACCAAACAAATGAGCCCACTTATAGCTACCAAAACAGGTTTCAAAATTCCAGCAGCCTCAAACAATACCCTGCTTGGCCCTTAGTAGTAAGAAAAAGAAATAACATTCTACCAATCCTTCCCCTGAAGTTTTTTGCTTCCCTGTAAACAAGAAAATGATTCCTCGTTGTCACGACAACCCTCTTTCCCCAACCAGCAGCCACCCTTTGCATACCCCACCTCCCTGTACCTCCCTCATGGTAAGCTGCATAATGGCATCAATGGGGGCTCAACTTAGGTGAATATCTCAGCCATTGTTTTTACTTTTGGCTCTAAATTTTGAACATGGTGTTTTTGGGACCCCACCTCATGAAATCAGTCACTGCCATTGTATTATTCGGTCCTGAAAGATGATTTTGCAGTCACTAGGTAGAATAACCTTTCAAGACTGAGCAACAAAATGACAGTGCCACTGTTCATGAGGTGGGCTTACAAGCAGCCTATGTTGCAAATTTGGTGAACAAACTCCAGAAAATGACAGTGTTATGATTGTGTGTTGTGCAGGTTCTGCACACACTCATAGCTTCGAGATTGTTTAATATTTCCTGTTAAGATTTTCAACATTGCCATTTTTGACACCTTCTTATGAACAGTACAGCTGCCATTTTTCACATCCTGTCCAAAATGTGTTTTCGCACATCTGGCACACAATCGCGCGGCCGCTGTAGGAAATTAATTTTTGGGACAGATTAAGAACATCACAGTGGCAATGTTCATGAGTGGAGGTCTCAAAATGCCCATGTTGAAAATTTGGTAAACAAATTCAAAAACATAACTGCATTACAGGCGTGTGTTGCACAGTATCTACGCACGCTTGTATCTTTCATATTTTCTCACCAGATTTTCAACATTGCCATTTTGTTACACCTCCCCATGAACAGTACAGTTGTCATTTTCCCCCATCCTACTTGAAATGTGTTTCTGCACCTGTGGTGCCCAATGACACAGTTGCTGTGTGAAATCACCTTTTGGGATTGAGTAACGAAATGAAAGTGTCACTGTTCATGAGATGGGGTTACAAAAAAGCCAGTGTTAAAAATTTGGAGTGAAAATACTAACTAACACCTGGGGTGTTAAGGTTTCCAACCATGCAACCACCCCTGTAGAAACTGACTGGCGTTGGGGGTGTTAACTTGGGTTTGTCGGCCATAATGTTCGCAGAAATCTACCCCCACCCTACAGCCACTGACAAGCACTGAGGTGTACCTTGGGTTCCATCACCCTAACGTTCACTCCATTTTCCTATATTGCACCTATCTCAGCTTATTTACTTATGGAATGGGGTGAGCACAAGGGCCAAAGACCGTAATGCACATCCCAAAACCTATCGCTCTCTGCAGGGTGGGGTGAAGTGGAATGTCATAAGCATTATGGCCAACCCAGAGCCACACTCCCAACACCTTTCAGTCTCTGTTGGGGGGGGGTGTTGGCGTTACTTCAGTATTTCACTGCCATTCCTATTTTGCATTTCTAACTTCTGCACTACCAGTGCCAATGTCAGCGAACCAACATTCGGCATTGACAAATGCTTATATTTTACAGCAACTGAATATTTTATAGTGTAATCATTTTCCAAGATGTGGAACCTTTGTACATGAGCTATCAGCTCAAAGGTTGTTTCCAAGACTTTTAATAAATAAAAGAGCTGCAGATGGGAACAAATTCTCTACAATATCTTGTGGTTCCAAGAAAACTCCTGACTTGTCTCTGGGTTTCATGCATGGGCTATGATACAGTCACCTCTATTTGTACTCGATTTGGGTGGAGCTAGCCTTGCCCTACCACATGTCCTAAATAAGCATCCTCTGCCATGGCCACCTGGCACTTTTCTGCCTTAATAGTCAGACCTGCAGCTGTATTCAGCCAAACACCTCCCTCAGGTGTATCAGATGTTTCTCCCAGCTATTGCTGAAGATAGCAATATCATCCAGGTAGGTGACTGCAAAGTCCTCCATATCCTATAATATCTGATTTACTAACTGCTGGAAGGTAGCAGGGGTATTCTGCATCCCAAAGGGCATGACCTACAACTCGAACAAGCCGATTGAGGGAATGAATGCTAACCTTTCCCCTAGCCCTGTCAGTCAGTTCCACCTGCTAGTACCCCTTTGTTGGGTCTACTGTAGTCAAAGTTCATCGCTCCTCCCATTTTGTCGAGCAGTTCCTCTGTGAGTGGTATGGGGGCGTCAGATTTCACAATGGCATTAAGACCACGATAATCTACACAGAACTATGTAGTTGCATCCAGTTTTGGTACAAAGACTACATGCGAGGTTCAGGGGCTGTGGGATTTCTGAATCACCCCTAGATCCAGCATTACCCCCACCTCCCTCCAAATGTCCTTGAGGACTGTCTCCTACACCCGGTAAACTGTCTTACATATGGGTGCTTGGGTCCCCGTGTCTACGTCATGCACCACTAGCGGTGTCTGGCCAGGCTTTACCATAAATTAAGTGGAAAAGTCTTGTAAAATGGCCGTCAATTCTTGGGCCTGTTCAGGTTTCAATTGGGGTAGCAGCGAGATGATCTCCACAGATGACTCCTGCTTGCTCTCGGCTAACAAGTGTTGAAAGGGGTCTTCCCCACCTAGCTCCTCCCCAGGACTACAAACAATAAGTACCACGTCAACCCTATTAAAATATGGCTACATCATGTTCACATGATGCATCGTGTGAGTGTGTCTTCAGTCAGGTAGCTCTATGATGTAATTAACATTGTTTGCCTGCCAGACTACCTTGTATGGCTCTGCCATTCAGCTTGTGGCTTGTCCTTCTGGACCGAGATCAGAACCACTACCTCCTTTCCTACCCGAGATGATCGTGGAGCCAGAGCTCACTCATGCCAGGTCTTTTGTTTTTACTGGGCAGCTGCCAAGTGGCTCTGGGACATGCCCATAAGCTCCTTCAGTGTCTCCCTGAATTTAAACATACTCCACTATGGGAGTCCCCTGGGTGGCATGCTTACATTCCCAGTCCTCTCATGTTAAATCTAGGGGCCCCCTCACCCGGCATCCATGCACGAGCTCAAAGGGTGAAAACCTGGTTGATTTTTGTGGCACTTCCCTGTAGGCAAACAGCAGGTGGGGCAGGTGTTTCTTCCAGTCCTTCCCATGCTGTTCTGCAAATGCCATAAACATGCTTTTAGGGTCCCATTAAATCTCTCTATGAGACCATTTGCTCGTGGGTGATAAGGCATCATGTGCCTCTGTACGACCCCACACTTCTTCCACAAACATGTCAGTAGGTCCAACATGAAGTTACCCCTCGATCAGAAATCAACTTAGGAGACAGTATAGTGTAGTAGTTTAAGGCTCTGAGCTGCAAACCTGGAGACCTGGGTTTGAATCCCACAGCCCCCACTTGCATACTGAGTACTCCTGAGCAAGTCATTTAACTTCCTTGTGCTCCCAGGTTGCACCTGTAAACAAGCTTTCAGCTTAGTGTGTCTGTCCTGGTAGCAAAAAAAAAAACCCTGTGCAAATCCAACACAAGAGAAAATCCCAACAAATCATCTGCCTCCTTGTTCACCTTAGTGGAGGACAGCACAATGACTTTGGGGTAGCGGGTTGCATAATCAATGACTGTCAATGTATACCATTTTCCCAAGGAACTTGGGGTATTCAAAGGACCCACACTATCCATTCCAACCTTCTGAAATGGCTCCTCTGCAAGTGGTAAGGGAATCAGGGAGCCTTGACTTTCAGCCTTCCTTATTTCCTGACACTGGTGACAGGATTTACAGTATTCCTTCACCTGCTTGGTAATATTGGATCAATAGAAATTGTGGGCTAAATGCTGCATAGTTCAAGCAATGCCCAAATGTCCAGACATGGCAATATGAACTACCTGGAGCAGTAACCTACGATTCTCCTGGGGAAAAACAGGATGCCTGCCCATCACCCTCCCTCTGTCCTGGTGACCTGTGTGTAGAGCAGTCCATTGTCCCAATGCACCCTGTGTTTTCCATCACCTCTCTGTGTCCCAGCAGACTCTGCACAGGCCCTCAGCTTCTCTAAACTAGGGTCTGTCCATTGTTAAGTCTTTCCACTTACCCAGAGCATGAGGCAGGTCACCATAAGTTCCCAGGCTGAGGTCCATAGCTGTGGCAGTAAGGGACTCAGTGTCACAACCTTCCCTCACCCCTGGGCTTTGTGTCACCCCTTCCTCCTGAAAGCAGACTCCAGTAGCAGTTGGGTTACCTGCCACTAAGGGAAGTTCCATCCCCTGGTTATTCCCCTCTTTTCCAAGCGCCACAGGTTGGTTGGCATGTCCCCCAATCACTTCTGTCTGAATTTCTGTGGGGTCCCAAAGATCTCAGGAGCCCCTATCCTTTTGGCTCTGGGTCACAATACAAACCACCCCTGTGGAGCATCATTTCCCACAATAACATCCATAATGAGTTTGTCAGCTACAACCACCTTTCTTACCCCTTCTCCTGCCTCTCCCCGATTCAGGTTAACACTGGCTAATGGGTACGTTTTCTTTTCCCCTGTGTAATCCCTCACAGAGTCAAACTGATTAGGCAGTATTTGTTAAGCCCCACCAAATCCCCTTTCACCTGAGTAAGAGATGCTCTTGCATCCCTTAACCCTCTAGTCTGTACCCCGTTCACCACGACTGGATGAATGTTCCCCCTCATATTGTCAGGGATAGCATCAAAGATACGATGGGTGGCTGTTTCAGTTTGCACAGGCCCTTTTACCTTATGGGCCTTCTTAGGACACTGCCTAGAATGAGCACCTGGCTGCTTAGAATACCAGCATTCATCATTTTTCTTGTCCCCAAACTCCCTTTTGGGCAGCTGGGGGTTCTCTTCTTTTTGCAGAGGCCCTGTGGTTTTTGCTTGTCCAAAATGCCCTCTTTTCCCTTTTGCCCTGCATTGCCCTTGGAAGCAGTCCTGTTTCGAGCATAGGAACCCACCAACTGTGCAGCCTCTTTGGCAGTTTGTGGATCTCGGTCCGCTAGACGAAGCTTTAGTTCAGGTGAGCAGGTCCATTAAAACTGTTCAAGCAATACCACCCCTTCAATAGCTTCAACAGAATCTGCTTTCGCCCTCTCCCACCAACATTTTAAAATATTGATTCTGTTTTGTGGCTACTTCCTCAAAGTTCATTTCTGGCCCCTTTCAGAGTTTCTGGAATTTTGCTCTGTATGCATCAGGGTTCAGATCATATTTTATTAATAATGCAGTTTTTAACATCAGAATCTTTACTGTCAAGATTATCCACCTGTCCAAATGCCTCCCTGCTGTTGCCAGTAAGCAGTGGAGACGGTTGAAAACTCCAGGTCTCAGATTGGCCTGGATGCAGACATTTTCAAATGAAATTAATTTAAAAACATGGGCATATCCTCCCCCTCTTTAAACTCGTTCATTAATTTTGAATTTAACTGGTACCCCCAGTCCTTGAGTTTCAGACTCACCCCAATCACTTACCTGCCCGGGTCTTGTTTGGGTTTCTGCTTCTGCTTTTCCAGCTCTAACTCCCTCAGGCATTGCTGTTCTTCTTTTTGGAGCTGTTTTTCTTCAACCTCTTTCTGTCGCTGTTTTTTTTTTCAGCCTCTCTGTGACACCTTTTTTTCTCTAATTCCATCTCAGGCCTTTTTTGCTCCATCTCAGACCTTTTGTGCTCATTCTCAAGCTGTGTCTCCTGCATCCCCAATCTCCTCATCTCCAACTCCTTGTCTGTAGATGTCGTCTCCTCCTCTGGGCATTTGGAGTCACCACCTGTGGCTCCTAGCATGGTGGGGCATCCTCAGTGTCCACTGCCATAAGAGCTTCTGTGAGTTGCTTTTTATTTTTGTTCTCATTGGGAATGCCATTTTCCACACAGATCTTCCTCAGTTGTTCCGGATACATAGTGCTGTACTGGGAAGACATTCTTCTATGCTACACTGTTTTGCTCAAACAAAAATTCAAACATGATAGGATCTATTGTCTGCAAACAAATAAATTTTCCTCTTTCCAAATTCTGCCCTTGATTGTGTGATGGTTTTGTAGGACTCTTAGAAATCCCACTGCTACCACCAAATCTGTCATGCGCCCAACCTCAGGGGCATGGCAGGACCTCCTGTTTGCAGGGATGGATACCCTTTTTATCAAATTCGTGAACAGATGTAGGGTTCAGGAAGAATCCCCAACCTTCCTTTTCCCAGTGGGAGGAAGGAAACTGTAGTTTTGAGTCCCCCTCACTCTGTACTACATTCAGGTTTGAATCCCACCACTGTCAGCGGTAGCCTCTTGCCTAAGTAGTTTGTAGGGTAGCTGAGCTGTCACTATCTTCGACAACAAGGTGCACAGTCTTTACAAAACCTTCTTTTTTAAACTGTTAAATCACACAATGTGAGGTATCCCTGTGAGTTAAACTTTGAAGTTTTCTGTTAAACAAAATCATGAGGTTTCCCTCTGAAATACACTCTGAGGTTTCCCGCTAAAACAAACTCTGGGGTGTCTCTATGAATTAAAAACTAAGGTTTCCCTCTGAATTAAACTCCAAGGTTTTTCATCAGATGCAACTATGAGGTTCCCCACAAAAAAAACTCTGAAGTTTCCTTATGAATTAAATTCTGAGGTAAGGGCCTGATAAAAGGAGACCCTCCCCATCTACCAGAGGCAGCAGATTAAGTGAACTGCCAGTGGACCACCTGGGAGCTTGCAACTACTGAGCAGGTAGACACTGCTAGGGCCTAACAGAAGGAGGTTCTCCTCAGCTCAGAGGTGGCAGATCAAAGGAACTGTTAGCAGACCACCCAGAAGCCTGCAAGTGTTGAGCAGGTACAAAGTCATCTGAGCTACAGAGCGTTTACATCGAAGGGACTCTACTGATAGAGTCTGGACACTAAAGTTATGTGGACTATACTGTATTGAGAGCTAATATGCCTGGTTACCTTAAGACCAGTTCTGGGGTTGTGTGGTAGTCTTATTTATCAGGGTACTTATTCAGTTTGTGGTCGGTTTTAATTATTTATCTACTCTGGGGGACAGAGGAAGGTGCCTGTAGTATCTTAAAAGTAGCCTTCCTTAGATTAAGAAGGACTACCTTTCTTAATGGAGTAATATCTATTATATCCAGAATATCTGCCTCTTCCTGATTATCCATGAATTCTTGTGATGGGAGGCCCAGTGTCATCCATGGATTCCTATGAGGGAAGGACCAGGATGTTGGCTATTTGTCTGATGAAAGAAAAGTGAGATGAAAAATCATCCTGCCCACGTGAGGGAGAACTGAACTCCTGGTGCTGGGGAACCTCTGAGTCCATGGGTTCCCCTGTATCCGGTTCCTCCTGATCCTTCTCCTCCATGCACACCTGGAGTATGCGTTTCCTGGGAATTGGTGGTGCAGTTTGAATCAGTGTAACCAGTCTTGAACCTGCATCATGCAGAGCCTGTATAATTTGCAGGGCTCTGGCAATTTCCTCCACAGAGGGAGTTTTATTTTTTCTCTTTGGGGCTCCTTTGCTTTTTCAGCAGGAGGCGCAGCAATATTGTTCTCTTTACATTTCCCTTTCACAGGCACAATCGCAGGTGTCTGCACAGTTTTTCTTTTAAATTTAGTATGCTGAGTCCCCTTTTCATTAAATTTGGGTCTGAGGAGTTCTTAGAGGGTATCTCCTTTGTCTTGTAGTGAGTTGAGAAAGGACCCTCCTCATTTTACTTCAGTGACACTGAGGATGGAACAGAAGCCATCTCCTCCAACTTTTTGGCTCCCTTCCTAATAGTTTTAGTACAAAAACCAGCACAGATTTCACAATTAGATAAAAAATGGCTGGGACCCAAGCACTCTATGCATCAATCGTGATGATCAGCTTTAGCAAAGCTTTGAAAGCACCTGGTACAGTATTTAACACTTGTGAGTGTCATTCTGTTTTTGGGCCAGACTGTCAACTGACTGAATAAAACTGAACAATAAGTGAATTTAGAGCAATCACAGTCAGTTCCTTTAGTTTAAAAGGGACTGCAATTAAAACCAATTTTTTATGCTGTTCTCCCAGACAGATTTCTAACTGAAAAAAGGGAACCGACCGCTATTCAATAGTTCCATGTCATAATAACAGTTATAAAATAGTGATCGCTATTATGGTGAGTGTATATCACCCAAAAGCAAATTGGCGATGTACACTCATTGGTGACCCGACATCTGGAAAAAGAAAACACTCCCTGAATAATGATTCTTAGCTCCAGGGGGGTGCTTGTCGGGGAGGGGGAAAAATCCCTGCATTGGGAAAAAGTTAAGTATCAAAGCCACAAGGAGCGGCAAAATTTCACTCATCCGGTCCCTAACTCAGTACCTGCTGCACCTGAGCTAGCCACTCACACCACCACAACAGATGGCTACCTCGGCAGCAGCAGCCACACCTGTCCCCAAAACCCCTTCCCCTCACTGTCCCCCCTTCCTGTCACCCTCTAATACCTTCATGTTTGTGTAGTATCGCTATCCTTCCAGGGTAGTCTAGGAGGAAAGCGTTGAATATGAGTCACTGTTTTGACAGTGACTCATATTCAATTGCCATCCTCACTGGATACCCTATTCAGCAATGGAAGCACAGCTACGAACACAAGCGGAAATGGGATCAGTTCCAAAAGGCAGGCGGGGACCGGTCACTATTCAGACTAAATGATTTAAATAATAACAGTAAAATAAGGTAATGTAAATAACATACTACTGCTTTGAAACCACAGATCAAAACACAGTCTATTTAAATTAGATCCTTTGACTGCAATGGAACTGCTAAGACTAATAAACTTCTAAAACTAAACAAATACTGTAAGAGGCAGAGTATAAATAAAAATTATAAGTAAACATAACAGTTTTACAACAATTAAAATCAGTTTTGGGGTCATCCTGCTTCTGAGATGGAAAAACTGAATCTGAAAGGAGTAAGAGACAGCAGTGTTTGAATTTGGCATTCTAAATTCTTCACATTTGTATAAAATTACAAATTAAAGTTCTGGGGACAGTTAGCAGATCTAGACTGCATGTTAATGTGTCTAATTCTACTAGGAGATCCCTGGGTCTTGAACAATAAATTCCAAACAGTAATGGCTTCAAACCTCATGTATAGACATTTGAGCCTCAAGACATTTTTCATCAATAGAAACACTACGGATGTAGCCACAAATGGTAACAACAAGACCAATGCAGAACCCACATTTAAACTAAGTTCTGGGACCATATATTCAAAGCCTTGTGTTGGGCACAAAATAGTTGCACCAGAATCGCACCAAAACAGCGCTGAGCTGCAATATTCAAAAGAAATGTTGAGCAGATACAAAGTTATCTGAGCTACCGAGTGGTTACATCATAGGGACTCTACTGATGGGATTTGGACACTAAATGTATGTGGATTATTCTATATTTTGAGCTAATATGCCCAGTTATCTTAAGACCAGTTCTGCGGGTTGTGTTGTATTATTCTGATTTATCAGGCTACTTTGACATCTTAAGATACTGTAATTTACCAAAGCAAGTCTCTTGTACACTGTGCAGTGCTTATTTTGTAATTTGTATTTTTGGGTTGTGTTTTCCTCTTGTTAGCATTTTTAGATGCTCATAGTGCTGTGTGTGGCCATTTTGGGATTGCCCCCCCATTTTACTATGCCCCATCCTGACCCAGATGTCCTTTGTTCGGAACTGACCTTGTAATCTAGTCTCTTCCCTACTTCCACAGGCAGATGCTACTAGGGACCTGATATTAAGAGGATCTCCCCAGCCCCAGCTCACAGAGGTGGATGATAAAAGGGAGTGCCAACAGACTACTTGGGAGCCTCCGAGTATTGAGAAGGTACAAAGCGATGTGATATACTGAGTGTTGACATCGGAAAGACTCTACTGATATATTTTAGACATTAAATATGTGTGGACTCTACTGTGTTTTGAGCAAATATGCCTGGTTACCTTAAGACCAGTTCTGGGGGAGTATTGGGTCAATATGCAGTACGCTTAACAGTGTATCATGAGTGCTAAACTGAAATAGCTCTGTAAATGTGAGCGAGAGGGTGCAATACTGCAAATGCTTTTGTGCAGATACTGCACCTTCTAGCTGTCCCAGGCAGAGGATAAGACCTCTGTCAGGATGGGTTTCCGCTGAGCAGCTGCCATGGCTCTACAAGATGAGCCAGTGGCAACAGGGGATGCAGGCAGAGCATCTGTTACAAGCTCCTTTGTTCCAAGATGGCGACCACGCTGGACCAGCTATTGGTTTAAGTCAGCATCTGCTGTTTTTATTTAATTTTATTTTGTTATTTTGTGCTATTTGTGTATCCATATTTATTTGTTTTGAGTCGGGGCATTAAGTCTGAACAGCAGCAGTGAAACTACTGATTGCAGTCGGTGTGTTTTAGCACAACTGCCCATTGTAATGCTTTGGCCAATAATTTAGATCATTCAGTTTTATCTGCACTTGTTATTTTAAGTGGTGTGGCGATACTGGAGAACTTTGGTACCTGGTATAGCACCTAAATTGTCCATTCAGTTGCTTGATTTCTGGAGCTAGTAGCAAGAGCAGGCTGCAGCTGGGGCTAATCTCAGGAGCAACCTCTGGATTCACGTCTGGGAGAGAGAAGGTAGTGGAGTGTGGAACAGACTATCTACATCATGCCCTTACCTGGAGTACTGACTTGAGTGGAGTGGAAGGTAGTTGTACGAGTCCGCCCTCCCTAAAGTAATTTGCTGCGGAGTTTGGAGCTGTGCTGAGAAAGGTCATCACATGGAGCTCTGAGGATGAGGGTTGCAGGATGGACCTACCCTGAGCTTCTGTGGATATTTTCTGGATTTAGCCTATTGGTTTGGACCTACCAGGATATCTGGCTTTGGATTTCTAGGATTTTCAGCCAACAACTGTGTTATTAGAGGGGCGAAGAAGTTTGCGGCTTTTCATGTTGGTACACTTGCGCAGCCAACATCTTGCAACAGTGGAGATTTGGAGGCACGGTCACTGTTGGGCGAATGCAGGGTATGCATCAGTAGGGGCATCCCTCATTCCCCAATCAGCTTGCATGCTGGCACCACACCATGCATACTAATGTGGTGAGCACACCTAAGGAAAGGTCTGCTGCAATTCAGGCAAAGCTTGTCAGATGCAGTGGACCTCCTGACGTGCTCGGACACATTGTATACATGGCAGGCAGCCGCCAACTGCCGACTTCGGGGGTGCCCAATCCCCCTGCCAGCTTACTGTGGCCCCACTCTATGTGCTGATGGGGAGCCCACTCCCTGTCATTAAAAAGCACTCCCCCCATTTGTTTTATGCGAGGGGGGTCCCCAATCCCCCCATGGCTCTTCCCCCCCTTTCCTTGTGTGCCGATGGGGGTGCCCAATCCCCGTCGGCATTAATTAACCCCCCCTTTTGTTGTGTGCCGACAAGGGTGCCCAATCCGCCATCAGCTGCAGCAACCCACCTAAACAGTTAGGTGGCATGCTGGGAGCCCACCCCAGCGTGTCAAATCCCCTGAGGAAAAAAAAATTATCCCGCAATTTTTTTTTTTACCTTGTAACACAAAACCGGTCCCTCGTAGTCTCCCTACCCACCACCTGCACCCACCCACTGTGCACCCTGCCTCTCCACACCCCCTCACCCCATACTTAACCCCAGAGTCCAGCACGATGATCTTCAGTGGACCAGGAACATATCTGCACTCCTCAAAGCCGACCGCGAACTGAGGAAATGCCTGTAAGCTGTATAATGGAATAAATAGGGGATTTTCAACTTTGATGTTTATCTCAGGCATTTTTTGGAATTTTGGCACCACATTTTCAACATGGAGTTTTTGGGACCCCTCCTCATGAGTTCTTGCACTGTTATGGCGTAATTTGGTCCCAAAAGATGATTTAGCAGTTACTGCGTGGAATCACCTTTCGGGAGTGAGAAACGAAACGACAATGCCAGTGTTCATGAGGGGGGCTCTCAGAAAGCCTATGCTGCAAATTTGATGTGGAAAAATCCAAAAAATGACTGATTTACGAGTGTGCATTGTGCAGTTACTATGCACGCTCGTAACTTAGCGAATTTGCAATATTTTCATGTCACATGTTCAGCATTGGCATTTTTCCACACCTTCTTGTGAACCGTTCAGCTGTCATTTTTCACATCCTGCCCGAAATGGGTTTTCGCACTTCGACGCAGAATAGCGCGGCCGATATGGGAAATCGATGTTTGGGACAAATTATGAAAATTAGTTATTTATTTATTTGTTTGTTTATTCAGAAAATACCTGTGAGTCAGAGATTCCTTTTCAAAGGTTCCACATCAGACACAGATACAACCTGGAGAACCGTACAGAGTGGTTCAGCAGGGGGACACAAGTAACAAAGTAACAAAGAATGGTACATGAAATACAGTAAAAGACTAACATTTGGATACTAGTAGATTCAGCGTATTAGGTTCAGGAACCATTACACAAGTTGTTGCACTTATAATCACCACTAATTAGCAATTCGGTGTGTACAGATGGGGGGGGGGTCAAGAAACAGCCATGCACTGTTCATGAGCAGAGATCCTAAAATGCCTATGCTGAAAATTTGGTGACGATACTCCATTAACATGACTGTGTTACGAGCGTGTATTGCACAGGTTGCATGCACGCTCATAAGTTCGCAAATTTATAATATTGTCATTCCAGATTTTCAACATTGCCATTGTTCTGCACCTCCTTATGAACAGTACAGCTGTCATTTTTCACATCCTGACCAAAATGTGTTTTTGCAGTTCCAGCACAGAATAGCCCGGTCACTGTGGAAAGTCCGTATTCGAGACACATTATGGAAGTGACAGTGACACTGTTCATTAGTAGAGGTCCTAAAATGTCTGTGTTGAAAATGTTTGTCCGAAAGTCCATATAAATTAGTGTTTTACAAGCATGCGTTGAGCTGTTTGCATGCATGCTCGTGACCGTGCATTTGTAATATTTTCACTCCACATGTTCAAAATTGGCATTTTTCCACACCTCCTTTTGAACAGTACAGCTGTCATTTTACATATCCTGGCTGAAATGTGTTTTCGCACGTCCGGCGCAGAAATGCACGGTCGCTGTACGAAATCAGTTTTTGGAGCAGTTTGAGGAAATGACGATGACACTGTTCATGAGCAGAGGTCCTAAAATGCCTGTGTTGAAAATGTGGTGCCGGAAGTCCATAAAATGACTGTGCTGCAGGCGTGCGTTGCTCAGTTTCCACGCTGCCTTGTAACTTTGTACATTTGCAATATTTTCATGCCAGATTTTTACCACTGGCATTTGTGCACACCTCCTTATTAACAGTACAGCTGCCATTTTTCACAGCCTGCCCAAAATGTGTTCCTGTAACTGTGGCACACAATGGCGTGCTCGCTGTGGGAAATCACCTTTTGGGACACATTAACAAAATCATAGCGCCACTGTTCATGAGGGGAGGTCCCAAAATACCTATGTTGAAAATGTGCCTAAAATACTCCCACAAATAATTGGGTTGCGGATGTCTGCTGCGCAGTTTATATGCATGTTCATTGCCACTCCAGATTTTCAACGTTGCCATTTTTTATGCCTCCTCATGAACAATACATTTATCATTCTCCACATCCCGTCCAAAACAGTGTTTTCGTCCCTCTGTCACCAAATGCCACAGCTGCTGTGCAAAACCACCTTTCAGCTTACAAAGTGATTGTGCCGCTTTTCATGAGGTGGCCTGCCAAGCAGCCCATGTTGAAAATGTAGAGTGAAACTACCACTACAGGCCACCGGTGTTAGGGTTTCCAACTGTAGCACCCCACCCAGTATGACTGACAGGTGTCAGGGCTGTGACTTGGGATCATCGGATGTAATGCCTATGCCATTCCACCCTCCCCCATGCCCACCCTGCAGCCAATGACAGGCATCGTGGTGTGTCTTGCACTGTTCGGCCACAAACTTCACCCCGTGCTCCTATACTGCACCCATGTCAGCATATTTCCTTATGGAATGGGGTAAGTATAATGCTCAAAGCACACCACAACACTTCTGCCATTCCTATTAAGCGTCTCTAGTTCCACCACTGCCAATGCCAATGCCAGTGCGACAACATTTGGCAGCGACAAATGCTTGTTCTAACTTGAGACTGCCGACTTCCACAACTGAGGTTGTGAGTAACTGTAATGAGACTTTATCGGGGTGGGTTAGGGGTTGGTGGGAGTTTGTTCTGTGGTCCCTGGGGTTTCCTGGTCCCTGCCCTGGGCTCCTATCTGAGGATGGGGGCCGGGTGGTGAGGGGCGTGGACTGCCTGGCGGTTGGTGGACGGCATGGCCGTCTGTGTTGGCTGGGGTGCTCTGAGGGCTGCATGGCTAATCTCTTCACCATACCTTTCATTCCTGGACTTTGAATTTGCTATTGCTTGTGTTGTGTCGGCTGACCTTTCTCCCTCTTTGCCTGGACGGTGAACTTTTACAGCTTTCGGATGCCAAACTTTTGTAAACTTCTTGCTGGGACACTGGGAGACCCTGTGTGGTAATTAAGTTACCGGGCTCTGCTCCCACTTGGGAGAATGGAGTTTAATCTGGCCGGGAAGTTGGTCAGTGGGCTCCTAATATCCTTGGCTCTAGGCGAGTATCGGCTTGTGGGGGTAGTTTTTCTGGGTGGTGTTTTGCACAGAGAAGGCCCAAGTCATTTCTTCACTTTGGAACTGGATTGCTGTTTGGAGGATTTTCTCGCAGGAAGAAAAACATCAGGAAGAACTGGGGGGAATTAGGAGATATTGATAAAAGGGTTAATTTATCAGGGTTTAATTTTATTATATGAGCTTAAAGAAATTTGGGAGGAGGGAGGGGTGACTGGGGAGGTTATTGTATTAATATTGTAAATTCTAAAATACCTGAGTTATGTGCTCCAATCCCTTTCAGGCGGTGTTAAGCAATGCCAGGTCAATGAAAAATGAAACAATAATTTTTGCGGATCTTGTAGCATCTGCAGACCTGCCTTGTATCACTGAGACCTGGCTGGATGGCAATGTTGGCCCCATTTTGGAGTCTGCGGTTCCGGCCTGGTTTTCGGTGATCCACTGCCCGAGAGTGGATACGCCAGGGTGGGGGAGGGTTGCTGTCTGTTTTAGACAGGAACTGAGTATAATGGAGGTACCAGTTGAGGTTACCAAAGCCTTTGAATGTATAATGGGAGGAGGTGTAGGCGACAGGATTCTTCTCATTTACCATCCACCAGGTGATGGGAGGGATTTCCTGAAGGAGGTTGCTGACTTCATCACCGAAAAGGTGTGGGAGTCTCCCAGACAGTTGATCTTGGGGGATTTCAATGCCTGGGTCAACAATGAACTCTCGCCATTTAGACAGAACCTCCTACAATTTATGGATTAATTGGGCCTAACATGGGTTGTTACCACTGCTACCCACAAGAAAGGACACTCATTGGACTTGATATTTCACTTGGGGATGGAGACCTCTGATGTGGAGGTGGAGCCCGTTGGTTGGTCTGACCATCACCTCCTGAGATTCAGTTTCGCAGCTCCCTGAAATAGTCCTGCCCCAAGGGAATTGGTACAGCTCTGCCCTTTAAGAGGAGTTTCCTCAGAAGGCCTAATGGCAGTGGTGGACCTCTTGGGATTTCCAGGGGATAGCACTGATCCGGGGACTCTTGTGTCAGCCTATAATACAGCTGTTACCGAGGCACTGTATATCATTGCTCATTCTCGTGTTCGCCCTCTTACCTCTCATCGGGTGCCCCATGGTTTAATGGGAAAATTTGTGAGTTAAAGAGGCAGGGGTGAAGGTTGGAAAGACATTGGCGGAAAACTCACCTGGAGGTGGAAAGACTTGGATTGCAGGGTTTTAAATAATTGATTAGCAGTTTTTTTCTTGGGACAATACTAACTGTACAGAAAGCATTTATATAGGTTTTCTAGAAGTGTTATGTTTGTTAAACACAGTGAGGCAAGTGATAAGCATTTTCACAATGTTTTAGAACTTTTATGAGCAAAACGCTAATCAATTTTTAGAGTTAAATAAAACCCTGGATTGATGGGCCATTACAATGTCCATCAATCAGCCATTTCCCGTAAGAAGGCAGAGTTCTTGTCCAGGGAAATTGCTACAACAAGGAACAGACCAGCCCAGCTCTTCCAGACTGTGGACAGACAGTGCAATCCAGCCTGTCTTCACTCTGGTCAAGCATTGTCACAAAAACAGTGTGAGAAGTTTGCACAATTCTTTTCTGATAAGGTGTCCACCATCAGGCATGAGATCAGCCAGTGCCTTCCCATTGGTCCTTGCATTAGTCAACCAGGTAGTACTAATGCCCAGCCAATCTGGTCCACCTTTAGCCAACAAGTAGTCATGGATATAGTGAGGATCATCCAAACTCTGTGGCCAATCTACTGTAGTTTGCACCCAGGCCCTACATGCCCACTAGTGGGGTGTGTAGAGGTCATTGGCCCGGTCCTTGAAGGGATAGTGGAAGGAGGCAGTAGTTCACCCCCTGTTAAAAAAAAAAAAAACTCCCTTGATCCTGACTGCCCAGCTAACTACAGACCAATCTCGAACCTACCCTTTGTTGAGAAGGTTATTGAGAAGGTGGTCATACTGCAGCAGGAGGATCATTTGGCCAACCACAATATCTACGACCCTCTCCACTCTGGCTTCAGAAAAAGGCACAGCACTGAAATGGCCCTGGTGAGGGTACTTAATGACCTGCTGATGGCAAGAGATTGGAGAGCCCATTCTATCTTGGTTCTCCTTGATCTCTTAGCAGCATTTGACACTGTGGACCATGGGGTACTGCTCGAGCACCTGTGGTTTTTCTGTGGACTGAGAGGGGTGGTCCACAGTTGGTTTAAGTCCTTCCTCAAGGGTAGATCTCAGAGAGTGGTGTTGGGAATTTATTCCTCGGCCCCTCATGGACTGCCCTGAGGGGTTCCACAGGGCTCGGTGCTTTCCCCCTTGTTATTCGCAGTGTATTTGCTTCCATTAGGGGACATTATAAGGTGGTACAATTTGAGTTTTCATTGCCATGCTGATAATTCTCAACTGTACACGTCCTTTGTACCTGACCAGGAATTAGATTCCATTACAGTGTTTAATAACTGCCTACTGGAGATTCAGAACTGCATGAGTGCCAGTTGGCTTCGACTGAACTTGGAAACAAATTTAGGTATTAGCTGTGGACCCTGGTCATAGGATTTATTTTTATTTATTTATCAAGTCTAGGATTACAAATACCTTTGAGCCATGGCTCTTTTACAAAGGTTCTACGTCAGAGAAATACAAATTATGGGGAACATCAAGACAGGCATTACAACAATGTGGACATTGCAAATGGAGTACAGATTAATACAGTTCAAGGGTAGCATTGTAACAAGGCAGCCAGCGGCATTTGTCAGAGAAAATAGGCAATAGGTAAGAAGTGCCAGAGTCATAGGGAGAGGGAAGAGTGTGGGGGGGAAGGAATGTAGGAAGGGTGGCAAGAGGGTGAAAAGTGCAGCATTGGGTATACCAAGATTTGAGAGTAGAATCCAGTGAGGAGGGGGGGGGACAACTAGAGCAGAAAGGGAAGTGGAGAAACAAGGTTAAGTTGGGCAGTCACAGGAGCTTTTGGTAGTGAGATAGTCCCGGAGCCTAGTTTTAAACATACCAATAGTTGGGGCAGAGGAGATGGTTGGGCTGAGGCCATTGAACCAGAGTGGTGATGGGGCATGGGCCGGAAAACTGTCAGGATTAAATCTTGGTGGGATCCCGCTTATTGCCTCTAGCCAGGTGTGAAACCTGGGCATTGTTTTTGATGAAGACCTGACCCTGAGGGCACAGGTTTTGGCTGTAGTCAAATCTTCCTACTACCAACTTAAGAACATAGCCCAGATGAAGCATCTGGTCCCTCCCTGAAGATCTTCCAACCTTGGTACACGCATTTTTCACCAGTCGTCTTGATTATTGCAATGCCCTCTACCAGGGTTACTGGGGGTAGACATCCGCTACTTGCAACTAGTGCAGAATGCAATGGCCAGCTTGCTGACTGGAGCTTCTAGATCCAGTCATATTGCACCTGTGCTGCATGATCTGCACTGGTTGCCAGTACAGTGGCGGATTACCTGCAGGGTCACGTTGCTGATCTATAAGGCCCTACATGAGCAGGGTCCCCACTACTTGAAAGAGCTCCTGTGTCCTTACTGTCCCTCCCGCTCACTCCGATACTTTGGCGAGGGATTGCTAGAGATTCCCAAGGTATCCCTTAAAACATCGGGGAGGAAGATCTTTTGCCTTTATGGCTCCTACCCTGTGGAATTCTCTACCTCGCCAGATACGAGAAAGCCAGACTGTAGAGGTTTTTAAAAATCTTCTAAAGACATATCTATTTAACCGGGCCTTCCAAGGAATGTATTGAATTTTGAATTTATATGAATGTGTTTTAATATGTTTTTATGATATGTGTTGAGTTTTTAATGTTATAATGTAAAGGCACCCTGAGCATTGGAAGGGCTCCTTATAGAAATAAAAGATTGAAGATTGAATGATTTGGGATGGGGTTGGGTTGCAGTCACACTTTCTGCAATTTTACTGTTAACCTCCCACCCCAGAGTTAATATTCCTTATTAGAGGGTATGCGGGGGATGCTGGGGGGTGTGGGGGTGGAGCTCCCTTACAAAAACAGACTAATTCCGCATGCAAGAAAGCACACTGTATTGGCAGCATACTTTATTCAAGCAGCATAATGTCTTGTGACTTTATGACCCTGTGCCATTCTGGGGGTTGTGTTGTATTGTTCTGATTCATCAGGGTACTTTAACATCTCTGGGTATTGTAATTTACCAGATTGAGGCAGTAAGGAGGGCTGGGGGATACATGGATGCATAGGGAGAGGCATCACCAGTAGAAAACAGGAAGTTGTTATCCCTCTGTACAGACAGTTGGTGAAACCCCATCTGGAGTACTGCATGCAGTTCTGGAGACCCCATCTCCGCAGAGACACAGACAGAGTGGAGGCAACCTAAATGGTGCAGGGTCTGCACCAGATGATATATGAATAGAGACTAAAGGAGCTTGATATGCATACCCTCAAGGAAAGGAGGGGGGGACATGATAGAAACTTTCAAGAACCTCAAGGGAATCAACAAAGTCCAAGAGGGTAGCATCTTTCAGAAAAAGAGATGTGCAAGAACAAGGGGACACAATTTGAAGGTAGAGGGGGACGGCTCAGAGCTAATGTGAGGAAGTATTTTTTCATGGAGAGGCTTGTGGATGCATGGAACAGCCTTCCTTGGGAGATCATGGAGTCAAAAACAGTGTGGGAATTCAAGCATACATGGGATGGATGAAAAGCAATTCTAGTGGGGGGTAGGAGGAAGTAGGCTGTTGATTAATTAGGATCTGTAGCTTATCTATTAGGTAGGAAAATAGGCAGACTAGGTAGGCCAAGCGGTCCTTATCTGCCATAAAATTCTATGTTTCTACCTTTCTTGTACACTGTGCAGTGCTTATTTTGTAATTTGTATTTTTGGGTTGGGTTTGCTCTTATTAACATTATTAGATGCTCACAGTGCTGTGTGTGGGAATTTTGGAAGTCCCCGAGTCTACCATTTCCCGCCCTGACTCAGATGACCCTTGTTCTGAGCTGACATTGTAATCCGGTCTCTCTTCTACTTCCACAGACTAAGGCTGCTAGGGACCTGATAGCAGTTGGCTCTGCCCAGCTCACAGAGGCGGCGGATAAAGGGGACTGCCAGAAGACCGCCAGAAAGCCTTCAAGTGTTGAGCAGGTACAAAGCTATCTGAGCTATGGAGTGTTTACATTACTGTTAGATTTTGGACTCTAAATATATGTGTACTATTCTGTGTTGTGAGCTAATTTGCCCGGTTACCTTAAGACCAGTTCTGTGGTTGTGTTGTATTGTTCTGATTAATCAGGATACTTTAACATCTCAGGGTACTGTAATTTATCAGATCAAGTCTCTGGTACACTGTACAGTGCTTATTATGTAATTTGCATTTTTCAGTAGGGTTTTCCTCTTGTTAACATTATTAGATGCTCATAGTGCTGTGTGTGGCCATTTTGGAACTGCCCCCCCCCCCCCGAGTCTACCATTTTCTGCCCTGACCCAGAGGTCCTTTGTTTGTTGTTCCAAGCGGACATTGTAATCCAGTCTCTTTTCTACTTCCACAGACTGACGCTGCTAGGGACCTGATTGCAGGAGACTCTGCCCAGCTCACAGAGGCGGCAGATAAAGGGGTCTGCCAGAAGACCGTCCGGGAGCCTTCAAGTGTTGAGCAGGTACAAAGCTATCTGAGCTATGGTGTGTTTACATTAGAGGGACTCTAGTGATAGATTTTGGACACTAAATGTAAGTGGACTATACTGTATTTTTGAGCTAATGTGCCCGGTTACCTTAAGACCAGTTCTGGCAGTTGTGTTGTATTGTTCTAGAAACAAGACTCTACTAGTAGTATTAGACAATATTGCAGTCTGTGTAGGGCTGCTGACTGCCCCGACACTTTCAGTCTGGAGTGTGTGCAGATTATTAGGATTTGGATTGCTACATTGAAAAACTGCTGCTTCTTTCTCCCTAACTGCCATATTCAGTTTTTTTATGTAGCTAGATGGACTTTCCCACAAGACTGCACAGCAATCTTGCTGTCAGGCTATTTATTGTGTTAAATAGCAATATTTTTCAATATTTCATTCATACTTTCTGACTTTTAGTTAGTTACTGAAGTTTAGTTTATATTGAGTAATTTAACTCATTTTTAGGGCTGTGGGCGGAGCCTATAGCCCTTATATGAACATACGATCATACAGAATTTGCCAGCAGATAAAGGCCTAGAGGTCTATCAAGTCTGCTGGAATGTGCAGCTAGCACACCTTATTCTGCAGCTCCCCCTTCCTTCCTCCCTATCATCGATCAGACTGTAGCTCTAAAACAGCTTTTCGTGGAACTCCCTTTTGAGACATTTGAAAGTATTCCTCCACAGCTGCAAAGTAGTGCACCCCCCCCCTCTGATTTTTGCTATTTGCTGCTGTATTTTAAAGGCATCTGAAAGGAGGGGGGATGCTACTGTATTGTGCCCCAGAACTTCTCAGGATATTAACAAAAAAAAAAGTTGTAAACTACTGTTTCTATCATCCATCCAGCTCAGTCTAATGGATGTGTTCTATTTCTTTCAATAACCTAGGGATTAACTCATTATATGATGTCAGCAGTCTATAGTTTCAGATTACAGATAGTGGACCTGCAGTCTGTGACCTGTTTCATTCCTATGGGCACACATAGGATGGGGGGGGGGTCTGTAGCTCCATTGCCATTTTTGGCCTGAAGGATCTTGCTCTTTAAACAAACAAAAATAGTAAGCTTAAACTAGCGTGACAGAGTTAATTAAGTCCAGCTGCCAAGGCACACCTAGAACGAAAGAGGTGCTTTGTACTTGTTTGCTGTTTCTGTGGTCATAGGTGTCAAGTGGAAAGTGCTTTTAAGTGTGTGTGTGTGTATATATACAATCCTGCTTTGGGATGGGCCCTGTGATGAAGACTGCCCATCTCTTATCTAGGATTTATGGTCTGAGGCTCATCTATACTGTTTGAGTCAGCATTCCCTCCTGTGCAACAGAAGGCCAGTGTAAAAGTGTTAACGTTACCATCCTCCAGACAGACAGTTTCAAAACTAAACTAAAAGGAAAACTAAAATAACAGATTTACAGAGAGGGATAGAGTAATTAGATGGACTCCCTTAGGAGTAGGGAGGTTGGTTATTGCACAGATTTAGAATCTGTGTACTGGAGTTTAATATTTGTCTGCAGTTTATGAATGTGGTTTAATGAATGTATGTAATTTTTTATTTGGTAACCAGCTAAGGCCAACTAGGCATAGTTGCTTGTTTCTAGGGACAACCCAGGAAAACTGGGGTGATTAAGTGACTTAATCAGAGCCACACACTGTGGAAATGGAGAGTGTGGGGAATCAAACCCATGTCTGAATGCTGGATGGTGCAAAGCTCATTTATAGCTCATTACTCTACCCTCTAGGCTATACTGCCAGACCCATAAATAGTGAACAATTTAGACTGGGTTGTTAATATCTGAAAGGAGAACTGCCTTGAATCAGAAAACATGCATTTTTGTAGAAGTAGATGCTAATTTTTTAAAATACCAGTTCTCATTTTGTTACTGCTTAATCTTAACTGGCCTTTTGGTGAATTCAGTGAGTGTTTCTGATTCACACACTGCTGGCATTGACCATTTTAGAACAGTATGATCTTCTCAAGAACTTACATTGTTGGTACAATGCATCTGAGTTCTAATTTAGAATTCTTAGATTTGTCAGGACATAAACAACTTCACACAATTCTTAGATGGCACTTTGCAGCAGTGTGTAACCCATAAATATCCAATGGGTTAACTAAAAGGCCAGCAACAATGGGGCAGAAACAGAAGGGGAACCATTATATGGAAAAAGCTTCTACAGGGAACATTACTCACAGGTTCAGTGCAGTTCTCCATTAGCTAAGCTTGCAGTAAACTCCATGGTGCTGAGCAAAGGGGGTTTACTCAGCATGCTGGCCAACCTGGGTTTGTGACCTGAGTCCGGGTACCAGGAGCTGAGACTGGCAGGGAGGAAGCACATAAGCGTCCATTGGATGCTTCCCTCCTGGGGGGTGGCCTGCCTCAGCACCTTAGGGTGGAATTGGTGGTGCGCATGTAAGCATGTGGGCATTGACATGTCCCTGGCATCCCCCCTCCCTGCTCAAGGACAGTGCCTACTATAGGCCAGGAGTGTAGTGCGGGTGAGGCAGAAAAGAGGAAAAATAGACTGCCTCAGCCAATCGGATGAAGGCCACCCGGACACCTCACCATGGAGCCCATGTACGGCCATGACCAGCCCAGCCACACTCAAGGCCAAATAGGTAAGGCCTTCAGGCTCTTTTTTCTGAAGGGATAGGACCCGCCCAATGATGGGATACATCGGATTACCTTGGGGGTAGCTATCTGGGATGGCAGAGGATGCAGGAGGTAGCCAGGTGGGGTTAAAGCCTTGGTGGTCTGAAGGAGAGACTGACCGAGGTCATGGAGGGAGGTGCATAAATAAAGAAAATACTAAGCTTGTAGGGAATATCCACTATTTTATCTAAATGGTAAGGAACTCTGTTTACAGGTATTTAGAGCCATCTACGGGAAATTCTTCCCAAAGACTTGCATTAATTATATGGGAAAACAGAGGAATTTGTCTTCCATTGAAAATAATGATCTGCAGGAAAACAGAGGAAAATTGCCCTGCAGTTACAGGAAAAATGCAAACTTAATCTGAGAGCGCACACACACACACACACACACACACACACCAGCAGCATTTACTCTGACTAAATAAATTCAAGATTTAGCAGCATGGCAGTATTTGATGAGTGTGACTAAACAGCAATATATGACACCAACAAGAAAATAACTTTGGTGATTTGGTAGCTCTTCACAGCCCTTTTGACTCTAGCTAGAACTTAATAGTGATACCTTCACTGTTCCCAGGAACCAACAGATTTAGTCTAAAAGTGTAAACTGCAGTTCTGACTGCTAGCTATTTAGTGATTACTTATTTTGTAGGTAGCGATTGTTCCCTTTCTGCTCTAGGAACTGATTGTTGTTTTTTAATCACAAATAAATTTGCTTAAATCGCGGTTCTTTTTTATATATAAGGAACCTACCAGAATTGCTCTCAATTTCTGACATTTTTGAACAGTCTGCAGTCAGTTTCTAATGTCAGACTGACCAAAAAAAGAGGATGTGATCCACAGGTTTTAAAAATGGCATAAAATGCTTACAAACCTTTGTTGCAACTGATCGCTATGATCTGTGCATAGAGTGCTTGGGTCCCAGTCATATTCTCTCTAATTCTGAAGTTTGTAGGCCTTTTTGTGCCTCCACTCCATTCGACTGATGAGGGATTGCTAGAGGTTCCCAGGGTCTATTAAAAGGCCTCGGGGGAGAAATCCTTTGCATATTTGGCTCTGACTGTGTGGAAATCTCTACCTCATCAGATTAGAGAGTGCCTGTCCACCGAGACCTTCAAGGCTGCCCTAAAAATGTATTTATTCAAGTTAGCCTAATCAAAAGTTTCTTAATTGGAATCTTCCTGATTTTAGCTGATTACTGTTTTATTTTAATTTTTAATATGTTTTATATCTATGTGCAAGGGCTTTGACATTTTGAAAAGCGCTTTTTAGAAATAAAAATTATTTTGACATTTGTACAAAAACTGTTAAAAAGAGAGCCAAATGACTGGAACAAATTACTTCTGCTCCCACCTCAGTGTCATCAAAGTACAGAGAAGAGGGTCTTCCTCCCACTGAAAGACAAAGGAGAGACCCTCAAAAGATACCTCAGACTTCAAAACTACTGACATGGGGTCTGAGCATACAAAACACAAAAGAACAGTAAAGCTTCTGGAAGGAACACAGAGAAAAATCATTAAAATAATACTGTGTTTGGGAAACATGTGTTATAATGACAGACTTCATATAGTTAATTTTTTCTCACGTGAGACTCGTAGAAAGAGAACTGTTGTTCTATTTTTTGTTTAATATCCTGTAAAATAAATGTAACCCCCCACCGGCTCCTCATTTATCTAGCAGGCATACCTCCCATATTCTAGGGGAAAAGAGAGGGCTGGGGGTACAAAGCAAACCTGTAATGTAGAAAACACACAGTGTGTACTAGACACAAATAGACCAATACCAAAACTCAGGTCCTGGGAAGAGAATGTTTGCTAAGGGATATGCTAGGCTTGCACTTCTGGACAGGGGTACCTAGTAAATCCATAAAGGAAGCAACAACTAGATTGTCCATACCAGACTGGGATTCTAGAATGTAGCTTTATTCCAAAACAAAGTTGGAAACACAGAAGCAAAGATGGACCTCCAAGGGTTTATGCTTTGTGTTACAAGGCAACGCAGAACACATCTGTAGAAAACAAAATTTGAACCTCCCATATAGCATAGGATTAAACATCTAGAAATGTGGAACTAACCACAGTGAACTTGCAAAATCTTTCCTCAAAATGGCACTAGGCTAGTACTTAGAACAGTTCCCATATGAAACAGGATTAAACATCTGGAAAAATGTGGAACTAGCCACTGTGAAAACACACAAACTCTTCTGGAAAAGGTGCTTGGACAGTGCTTAGGACATTTCCCATATGGCATAGGATAGTAATGTGGCACACTGGCCATGATGGAGCACTCACGGCTCCAACTGGAGAAACCCACAGACAAGGGGTAAACTGGAGAAACCCACAGACAAGGGGTAAACTGGAGAAACCCACAGACAAGGGGTAAACTAGAGAAACCCACAGACAAGGGGTAAACCTGGAGAAACTCACAGACAAGGGGCTAACTGGAGAAACCCACAGACAAGGGGCTAACTGGAGAAACCCACAGACAAGGGGTAAACTGGAGAAACCCACAGACAAGGGGTCAACCTGGAGAAACCCACAGACAAGGGGCTAACTGGAGAAACCCACAGACAAGGGGTAAATTGGAGAAACCCACAGACAAGGGACTAACTGGAGAAACCCACAGACAAGGGGTAAACTAGAGAAACCCACCATCAAGGGGTAAACTGGAGAAAACCCACAGACAAGGGATAAACTGGAGAAACCTACAGACAAGGGATAAACCGGAGAAACCCACAGGCAAGGGATTAACCAGAGAAACCCACAGACAAGGGGTAAACTGGAGAAAACCCACAGACAAGGGGTAAACTGGAGAAAACCCACAGACAAGGGGTTAAAACTTCTTCTGGTTTGGCCACATGTACTAACAGAAAAAAGGTGCCCTTACAGAACCTGAAGTGCTGAACTGGTCACGCCAGATGGGGGGGGGTCTCCCATCTTTTGCTTCCATGTCCATACCTAGCCATTCTTTCAGAGTTACAAAGATGATCAAGGGGCTGGGGGACTTATCATATGAGAGGAAGTTGAAGGAGTTGAACATGTACTCACTGGAGGAGAGGAGAGACAGGGGTGACATGATTGAAACCTTTAAATACATGAAAGGAATAAACAAGATGGGTACAGAGGAGCTGTTCAAAGTAAGGGAAGGGAGGGCCTCCAGGGGCCATGATATGAGACTGGAGTGAGGAAGGTTCAGGAGGGAGATGAGGAGACACTTTTTTACAGAGAGGGTGATGGCTGGGTGGAATGCGTTACCTGCTGAAGTGGTATGCAGTAGAACAGTGCACTGCTTCAAATGAGGATGGGACAGGACAAGGGGGAGGGTTAATGAAGGGGAAGGGTGGAAGGGAGGGGCAGCTGCAGAATAAGGGGTGCTAACTGCACATTCGAGCAGACTTGATAGACCTCTAGGCCTTTACCTGCTGGCAAATTTTGTATGTTCATATGTTACACCTCACAAATACTGAAACTATAGAAATGGATGCTATCTTGAAATGTTCAGCACATTTAACATCAGGCACATCACTAAGTCCTGAACAAAGGGCAGATCACATATGGGACGTCCACTATCGTCAGCAAACTTTAAAAACAGAAGTCTTCTTGAGAAAATCCTCACAGAAGTGGGTGCAATGGTCCCTTTATCAGAGAGTCACAACACAGAAAAAAGGCAAGTACATATCCTGGGTAACTCAGACAGAATCTACTCACAGTTGTTGCACACAAAGGCAGCTTCACAAAAGTTCAAGGTTGGATCAGAGAACTGACCCTAAAATCCTCTGCAGACCCCATCATCCCACATGGGATAAAGGCACAGGAACCCCTGGAGACAGTTTCCACCACTTCACAAGTCGGGAAAGGATGTTCTCCACTAGGGTGAGAAATATAGACACTCCACACACTGAGCTGCTTAGTCTCTGAGCTGCTACCATGGACTCTGCTCACACTGAACTGACTTCAGAATTCTAAATTTCTCCACTCGCAGCAACAGCTGTGTGGCTTATGTTGCTGCAAGAGTTGTAAACGACATCACTTCTCTGAGCTCAGCAGTGATCGAGCAGCAGAGAGAGACAAGATGAAATCCATTTAACTAGATAATTATCAGTTGCCATCCCTACCTAACACTGACACTTATGGATTCTAGTAACCCCAGGGAACAGGGAGTTAAAGAACTTATGGGACAGTATAGCCTGATATATACCTGAAGGCTAAATAATCTCAGGTCTCATAGCAAGCAATTATGTGTTCCAAGAACTAATACCATTATAGAAAAAAATTACTCACCACAGTAATCTTCTTTCTTCCAAGGGGTCCTTCAGCATCAGTAACATTTGCAGTTAGCTGGCTAGATGTAACTGCCCCAGAGGTGTGTCTTTAAGAGAAATTTAAATGAGCTTATGGCCATAGCCAGTCAGAAACCAGGAAGGGCAGTGAGCTGAGTGAGAGCTGCTGAAGGCTTCAGAATGTTTTCGGAGGAAAAACAAGGGCACGTGCCTCAAAAAGAATCGACAGGATAAAAAAACATGCAAATGTCTACAAAAGTGGAAACAGAAACAACCACCACATGAGACACGAGTTAAAAACTCATCAATGAGAAACCCAAAATTTGGCAAGAGAAGAGATAAAGAGCCCTTCTCTGACAGGTGAATCGGGGAGGAAGGGTGGGAGCCTTCTGATGCTAAAGGACCCCTTGGAAGAAAGAAGATTACTGCAATGAGTAATTTTTTTCTTCTTACCCCAGGAGTCATTTAGCATCAGTAACATTAGCAGACTACCAAGCAGCATCAAGTGGGAGGTAGGGAGAGAACCTTCTTAAGAAAGAGGCTCTGCAGAACTGCCCCACCAAATTTGGCATCAGATTTGGTCTGCACATCCAAACTGTAGTGATCCACAAAGGTGTGTACAGATTTCCAGGTAGCTGCTTTTCAGTCATCCAGTAGAGGAATGTCCACTGCTGCTGCAAGCTAGGCTGCCATGCTCTGGGTATAGTGGGCCCTGAGTCCCACTGGAGGTTGGTGACCAGCTTTGTCGTAGCAGAATCTAATTCAAGAGACCTACCACAGGACAAATTCTCTTGGTAGCTGGTCTCTCCCTGCCTACATAGCCGTAGGTGGGGAACAACTGAGAAGAAGAATTGTCTGGTATGGTCTAGGTAGTAGAAAATGGCTCCTGACATTCAAGCTGTGGAGTTTTTTTCTTGCCAGGAGTGGATTTCTCAGTAAAGAAGACAGACAGAGTAATGGACTGGTCCAAGGGAACTCTGAAACCACTTTGCAGACATTTCTAGTTGTCCTGAGCCCAACTTTATCATTGTGAGGAAAAATGTAAAGTGACTCAGTGCACTGGGCCTGTAGCTCTGAAAACACCTGGCAAAGGAAATAGTTACCAAGAAGCCTATCTTCCAAGTTACAAGCTTGATGTGGGCCATGGACTTAGGCTTGAAGGGTGGCTTCATGAGCCTGTTGCTGCATAGGTTAGGGCTCTGAGGAGGACAGGTTTCTGGAGCCTGGGGGTGCAGGAGACCTTTGAAAAACTCTTGAAATATGATGTGGAAAAAAAGTAATTTTTTCCCTCCCACCAGAAGGTAGACCAAAATTGCCGCCACTTGATGGAAGATAATTTCAAGCCTGATGCTTGTAAGAGTACCACGCAATCTTATGTGTGTCAGTCTTCACCATTCATCACTAGTGGGTTATAGCGACAGAGCTAGGACCCTGCAGGAGACTAATTTTTATTTTTCTATGGGCGGAGTCGATGCAGGGATGGCACCACCCTAGAGGCTGACGTGCCATGTGGCGCTCGCGGGTTGGCCGTTAACTGTCATCAACTCCTCCCCAGCCCCAGTTCTTCTTCTCCTGTCATCCAGTGAAGACCTTGTGTGGAGGCTCTGCTAGCAATCTGCATTTGCAGCCTAGTTCGTCCGCCTTGTATGTTGTGTGCCTTGGTTCTGTTCACCCTGCTTAATGTCGCTTCTGGCCGGTAAGATCTTTCCTTTTTCTTTAAAGTGGCGTTGAATACTGTTTTGTATTTTATTTACCGAGCTGTCATGTCTCATCCGGGGGCACAAAAAAACATCAAAAGTGGGGTGGTCTCCTTTATGTCGGTGCCAATGCAGCCACTTCTATTCCGTGATGGATCAGCATGACCACTGCCTTTCCTGCCTTGGCCTGGACCGTGACATGAACAACTGCAATTCTTGTTTTTCCATGAACTGCTCAGTTGTTGAAAACCGCGCGTTTAAAGTTGGATGTACTCCGCCGACTTTCAGAGGATGAGGGCGCAGTTGGCAGGCCAAGGCACGGATTCCTCAGCCCATCCTTCGGGTCCCCTCCCAGTCCTATACAGCCCATGGAGGGGGGAGCCCCTGCCTCTCTTAGCCTTGCTGCAGTGGGGATTTCTTCCGTGGTGCAGGAGGCCCAGTCTAGCCCTCTTGGGGGTCAGTCGTGAGGCACCACTTTAGCAGTTGCCTCTTTGGAGATGAAGGCTCCCTCGGTGTTGTGTTCTGGACTGTCCGGGTCTGGACCGGCACCGTCCTTGATGCCATCTTGCAGTGCCGCGCTTGGTCCCGGTGTCCTTTGTGGTGCCATGGGCTTATAGAATGGTACCGTAGTCGGCGTTAGTTCCTCTCTCCATGCTGCTGTCATCTCTGATGTCATTCATGGTGTTGGGGCTCTCAGCTGCACCGGGGATGGTGTGTTGGTGGTTTCTGGGCCTGTTTCTGGTTCTGGCATTGTGCAAGGTGCCGGTCCTGGCTCAGGCACCATTTGTGGCACCGGGGATGGGGTTGGTGCCATGGAAGGTGCCAATCTTGGCTCCAGCACCACTTGCAGTGTTGGGGTGCTGTGCAGGGTCACATTTGGGGCCATGCCCGACTCCGGTGCCACTCGTGGTGCCGGGCTGGGTGTTGGCATTGGGCGCAGTGCCGTGCTGGGCTTGGCTGTTGCTCACAGCACTGGGGGGAGCACTGTGCTGTGCTCGGGGCTGCACCTGACTCCAGTGCTGCTTCGGCGGCACTGGGGTGGAATGCTAGCGCTGGGCATGCAGCATGTGCTTCGCTCCGGTGCCAAGCTGAGAGGTGATCTGGCTCATGGTCCAGGAACTGCGGGGGCTTGGGGGAGTTGTCTGGCATCAGACTTCGGCACCTGCCTCCCTGGAGGCAGACTCTGGGTCTGATCCAGACTGGCTCCTAGATTCTTCGGAATCATCAGACCCCTCCATTTCCAGCACCTTGGCTCCCACTCAGCCTCCTTCTGGGGGTCAGTTGTCGCCAGTAGGCCCTAGGGTCAGTGGTTCAAACCAGCCAGCAGTGGTCCCCATGGCCACAGCCATGTAACCTGGGACCACTGGAACTTCTGCTCCTCCAGTTTGGGCACCCCATTCCCTGGTGTGTTTGGACAGCCCAAGTTTGGGGCAGCCTGGGGTACACCAGGAGGGGGAAGGTACTGCTTCCTGGGTGGACTCCTCAGAGTCCACCCGGAGTTGCCAGCTGCCTAGACTGGTGGCTATGAGCATGAGGTCCCTCTCTGATTCTGAAGGGTTGAGGGGTAGGGGTGTGACACAGTACGCCCTTACTGGGGCCCGACCGGGTTCTGGGAGGAGTCATAGCGCAGACCCTCACCCTTCCCTGGACAAGTCCTTGAGAGGGACTTTAACTTCTGAGGTCAGTGGCCATCATTTTCTGAACATTCTCGGTCCCAGTTACCTCACGGGGGATATCTTCCTTTGGGCACAGCTCTGACCGTTCTGATCTGGTTTAACTGCTGTTAGCTGCTGGGGCCTTCATTTCCCCCTCCCTGCGAAGGGTTTCCTGTTGGTCCCCCTGCCCTGACAGAGACCGTTCTCCTCTTGCCAGGAGCTTGTCTGCCAAGCCTCTGTCTCCGTCCCTGGCTATCCCAGGTATTCCAGGTCCTCAGAGACCTCTCAACTGGAAGCATTTTAGAGGTTCTACTGCACATTTCCCCACCTACCTCCATGCCCTTGACCAGCAGGTGTTCCACCATGCTCCTGTGCAGCTTGACCCTGAACCTAGGAGTGCTCCTTCATCTTCTTCCTGCTCCACAGAGGGAGAGGAACCGTCTGTCCACATCTCCCCAGCGTCTGATCTTCCTCTCTATTATAGCACATCAGACCCACTTTGTAGCCCATGATAGGTTCTTGTGGTCCAGGCTAGGACAGATTGTAGCCTTAATGCTTGATATGGAGGAAACCAGGCAAGCTATTGCCCTGTCTGTGCAGGGCCTGGTGCTTGCAAGGCACCATCCAACGGCATCTTATGATGCCAGTGAGGTGGCATCCAGAATGGTAGGGACAGCAATCTACCTTAGGCAGATGGCAATGTCTTCACCTATCCCGGTTATTACCCTTGGCCTGGGGTAGGGTGATTTACTCTACATACCGGAGAACCTATCTTTTTTCCCATAGGGTGAGACGGTGACATTTGGGGCACTTTCCCTTCTGCACTGGGGGCTTACCATCTCACCCACACCAGTCTCAGGCCTCTCTAGGCTGAACCTCGATAGAGAACTCATCCGGTGTCTCACCCACTGGAGGCTAAGGGACCTAGTCCCTTGGGGTAATTCAGGGCCCCATTCAAGGGGCTCGGTACTCACCCACTAATGATGAATGGTGAAGACTGACACAGATAAGATATGAAAATTACATACCTACTGTAATTGTTGAACTTTCTGTGCCTCTCCACCATTGATTACTAAATATCACCCTCCTTCCCCTTAGGGCCTCAGTCTTTGGGCTCCCTCATCCCCCCATGTGTCTTTCTGTTATTCTCCTCACTCTCTTCTCCCTCATGGTTAGGAGGAAGAGGACCCTAGAGACACACAAGGATGAATTCTCCCTTGGGGGTATTATTGGAGTATGTGATTGGGGGAGGATATCTCTCCTTCTCTTTCTTCTCCCTCAATTCTAGGGAGTGAATGGAGTGCAGGGGTGCCCCTCCCCCATGTTTGATTTATGAACTCAAATTTTGAGTTCATTTTTCCTTACTGCCCTCATGGCAGTTTAATTTTTCCCCTATTTGGGAGGAGGGGGGAAGAGTTTGAGACACATCACCAGCCTGCACTCCTCTTAAGGTTGGTCATTCTAGGTCCTTGCTGCTTAAACTTTCAGGTCTTGCCTTCTGCCAGCTGAATCTTGATAGCCCAGTTTCGAGTGATTGTTTGTCTAAAATCCTAAGTTGTAGAACCACTTCTGAGGGTGTGCTTCTCTTTTCCCCCTCCGTCTCTTTTCCCTTCCTTACCCATCATCCATTCTTTCTGCTTCTCCTTCACGAGATTGGGGCCTTTTCCCTTCCCCAATCTCCTTTTTTGGTTTCTCTCTTCTGTCCCTTCTGTCATTTGTTTCTCCTTTTAGTTCATTATTCAAACAACATGAAGTCTTGCTGTATTCTGACAATAGCAGTGAGTCCCAGCCTTTGAACTGCCCCGGAGAAGAAAGAGTTAACTTTCCAAGCCAGGCATGGAACGCTGAGCTCGAGCTCAGTTGAGACTCTGTCTGTTGCTGTTTGAACTCAAACCATTAGATTCTTTACTCCGCCTCACTGAACAGTTGCTCTGGAGATTTCTCCTTTGCTCCGTTCAATTTGTCGGTTAAAGTACTGTTTTTCTCGGTTTTCAACCGAATTTAAACCGCAACCTGTCGGTTCAGTCTCTGTCTGTGGTATTCGTGAGTACTAGATAGGTTTATATTGTTTTCTATTCTGTGTGGAACTTGTAAATGGTTCATCAGTTCGATTTGAACCAATCAAGTTGTTTAAAAAATCTTTATTTGTTCTTTTAGAGTGTGGTTACCGGTTCTTATCAGTTCTAAAAAAAAAAGGATTTTACTACGTTTTTTTCCACGACCCGTAACACGGTCAGGAACCGATAAGAGTGTCTTGCCTGGCGGATTGCCATTAAAAGAGTAATTTTTTTTAGGACTGGCACTGTGTCTGAGAAACCCAAAAGGAAAACCGGACCCACTGGGTTTCAACACTGTAGTGTGTGTGGGGAAGTCTTTGCCAAGGCTGACCCCCCACACTACCTGTGTTTATTGTCTGGGGTTTGACCATCTCAATTCAGACTGCCAGATTTGTAAAAATTTTCCTGCAGCTACCCTAGAAAAGAGAGTTGGTAGGCTCAGGGAAAGGGAGGCCAAAAAGTCCACTGACCCAGATGGCCAACCCAGTTCAGTTCAAACCGAACCAGAAGGAGTGTCCTCTGACCAGGGTGAGACTTCTTCGGGCGAAAGAAGAACCGATTCTGAGGAATCGGTTCCGGTTAAGAGAACAAGAAAGGATAAATCAGCTGGTGTGGATCCAAAAGTTTCTTCTCCAACCGCTGATGAAATAGCCAAAGCTATAAAAATTGTTCAGTCGCTACCCTCGGTTCCGACCGAACCAGCACCATCAGGAAGGCGCTCGGTTCAGCCGGTTCCACCAGTTCCAGATTATGATTTAGAGGAATTTTATGAACCGGAGGAGGAGGAAGGAGAGTATGAGGAAAGTGAATGTGGTTTAGAAAGTCTGAATGTGGCCATTGACCCAGACATCTCCCCAGACAGACCTTCAGGAGTGTCTCCTCCTAGGCTTTCTGAGTCCCCCTCCGATTTCACGTTTTACAAGAAAGTGGTCAAAACCCTTCAGCTTCCTATGGAAGAAGCTGTGGGCGACCAGGAAGAGCCTGACTATGTGGAAATGATGGATATCCCAGAGTCCAGGAGGCTGTCTGTTCCCTTACACAAGTCTTTTGGGAAACAGACATCTAAGATTTTAAAGACTTCTAATTCTATACCTCCTGTGGATAAAAGTATGGACAAGAGGTATACTTTGTCAGGCTCAGATACGGAGTTCCTTACCCAGCAATGCAGCCATGTTAGGGTACTGCAGGCTGCAGCCTGTGATAAGGCTAATATTCCCTTGGCATCACCCCCCCCGATAAGTACTCCCGGAGGATTGATGCCATGGCAAAGAAACAGTACATGGCAGCATCCTTGGGACTCAGGCAGGCCAATTACATGGCCTATATAGCTAGATATTAGAAATCTAGATGGGACACTGTCTTGGCTTTAGCTAAGCAGGTCCCTGGCCAGCTTGCCAAGGAGTTGGAGCAGGTGGCTGCTGATGGTATTGAGGCATCCAAGGTGCAATTCCATGCTGCAGTGGACTCCAATGATGTTTCGTCTAGAGTCATGGCTACATATGTGACCCTTCGTAGGATGGCTTGGCTCAGATGTACTAGCCTGTCTCAGGATACCCAGACTAAGGCCATGGATTTTCCTGTTGTGGGTAATTCTCTGTTTGGGGAGCAAACAGAGAACTACATGAAGAAGATGGATGAATACAGGACCACCTATAGGAGTGCCCAGGCCAAGGAAAGGCAAGCCACTCCTCAGAGGCAGCATCCCAGGGGCAGCGCCAGGCCCTTTCATAGGCCTTTCTACCAAGCCCAGGCCTCCTCTTCTGCCTATGCTCAGAGGGGGTTCTTTAGAAGGAGGGGCAGAAGGGGTACAAGCAGGCCTGCTTCCACCCTTCAGCCTAAACCCCCTGACAAACAGGCACCCTGATGGGTTTGTCAGGGCCGATTCTTCACCACCTGTAGGGGGCAGGCTGACCTACTTTGTCAAGGACAGGAAGTCCTTAACGTCGGACAAATGGGTCCTGGAAGTAGTAAGCCAGGGACTGGTTCTCAGCTTCAAAAAATTCCCAAAGTTGAGAACCAGATCCTTTCCACCTGCAAATCCCTCAGATGCACTTGTCCTAGAGGCAGAGGTCTCTTCCCTCTTGGCTCTCAGAGCTGTAGAAAGGGTTCCACCCCTACACAAAGGGAAAGGATTGTACTCCAGGTACTTCCTCACCCCCCAAAAAGACAGGAGAATGGCGGCACATCCTGGATCTCACATATATAAACAAGCACCTTTTAAAGCCAAAGTTCAAAATGGGAATAATTCTACCCGCTCTAAGGCCAGGGAACTGGCTAGTCTCCCTGGACCTCAAGGATGCCTATTTTCATATTCTCATCAGACGCTCCCATTGAAAGTACCTCAGGTTCGAGCTGCACTCAGGCCATTACCAAGTCAGAGCAATGCCCTTTAGCCTAACCACTGCTCCAAGGGTGTTAAAATGCCCGGCAGTAGTAGTTGCTTCCTTAAGAAGGCAATGGATTGCCATCTTCCCATACCTGGACAACTGGCTCATAGTAGGCCAGTCCCCAGACCAAGTCAAGTTACACCTACAGATAACTCAGCAGCTGCTCACCTCTCAAGGTTTCCTTCTGAATCTTTCAAAGTCAGTTCTAGATCCTGTTCAGCTCATCACCTTCATAGGCGCAGAGCTAGATACAGAAAAGGCAAGAGCCTTCCTTCCCCCGGACAGGGCAAGGGCCCTTGTCACACTGGCCTCTTTGTTCACCCTGCAGGTGTCTCGACCAGCAAGGCATTTTCTGCAGCTCCTGGGGCACATGGCTGCTTCCACAGCAGTGGTGCAGGGAGCAAGATTTCACATGAGGGACATTCAGTTCTACTTGAGAGCCTTTTCATCTCAGAAAAAGGACCATTTGACCAAACTGGGACCAGTGACTCGAACCCTGATCCAGGCTTTGCAGTGGTGGCAGGATCAGGACAATCTAAGACAGGGAGTTCCTTTTGTCAGTCAGTCTTACTCTCTAATCCTTACTACTGATGCCTCCCTCTTGGGGTGGGGGGCCCACTTGGGAGACCTGACCACCCAAGCGTTGTGGTCTCCTCAGAAATCTCTGCTTCACATCAATCTATTGGAACTCAGAGCAGTGTTTCTAGCATGTCAAGCTTTTTCCAGGTCTGTTCAGAACAAGGTTGTTCAGATCAGGACAGACAATACCACCACAATGTGGTATATGAACAAGCAAGTGGGCATTCGGTCTACAGCCTTGTGCACAGAAGCAATGAAGTTACGGTCTCTGGCTTTTTCCCTGAACACCTCCCTTACAGCAGTTCACCTCCCAGGCAAGGACAATGTCCTGACAGATGCTCTCAGCAGGATTTCCCAGGGCCATCACGAATGGTCACTGGATCCCCTGGTTTTGGAGGTGATTTTCTCCAGTTGGGGCATCCCACAGATATATATTTTTGCAGCCCCAGACAATCACCAACTTCCCCTGTTTTGCTGCAGACCCCCAGTGTTGGGCCCAGTCCCCCTGGATGCCTTGGTTCTCAATTGGGGAGGGCAGTTCCTGTATGCTTTTCCCCACTTCCCTCTCCTGTTCAAGGTGCTAGTAAAAATCAGGTCTCAGTCCTGCAAAGTGATTCTGATTGCTCCAGACTGGGACAGGTAGCCCTGGTACCCTCTCCTGTTGTCCTTAGCAGTCCTCCTTCCCTTGTCTCTTCCCAGGAATTACAACCTGTTAACCTGTGATCAGGGCAGGGTTTGGTACCTGAATCTCAAATCTCTTAATCTCAAGGCCTGGCTCTTGAAGAGTTAGAGTTTGCTGATTTACACCTCTCTCAAGGTGTCATGGATATTCTGAAGGCTTCTAGGAAGCCTTCCACCAGAACTACCTATAATTCCAAATGGAAAAGATTCTCTATTTGGTGCTCTGGCAAGCATATTTCCCCAGAGTCTGCTGACCTGCCCACAGTCCTTGACTATATGGTTCATCTGAATAGCTTGGGACTCAGACCAGCTACACTAAGAATGCACCTGGCAGCTGTCTCTGCTTTTCTTTCAGCAGGTAAGCCTTCTTCTCTTTCATCTAACTCTGTCTTCTCCAAGTTTTTCAAGGAATTGCTTCATACCAATCCGCCATTCAGGGCCCCTGCCCCTGCTTGGGACCTTAATGTTTGCATTGCTCAGCTTATGCAACCCCCTTTTGAGCCTTTGTCCTCAGCAGAGCTTCAGTACTTGACTTGGAAAACTGTTTTCTTAGTGGCCATCACTTCTGCCAGGCACATAAGTGAGTTACAAGCCCTGTCAGTGGAGCCTGATTTTATCTGTTTTCATAGAGATAAGGTGGTCCTCAGGACTAACAGGAAGTTTTTACCTAAGGTGGTTTCAGACTTCCACCTTAACCCATCTATGTCTCTTCCTGTGTTCTTCAGTGACCATTCCTCCTCTGGTGAGAGGAGATTGCACAGTCTGGACGTGAAAAGAGCCCTTAGCTACTACATAGAACATACCAAGTGTCACAGGTTTGACTCCCTCCAACTGTTCCTTACTTATGGTGAAACTGGTAAAGGAAAACCTGCCACTAAAAGATCAGTTGCCAGGTGGATTGTCTCTTGCATTCAATTCTGCTTTCAGAAACTGGGTAGGATTCCAGCCTCAGGCCTGAGGGCTCACTCTACCAGAGGTACAGCTGCTTCCCTGGCTGCTGCCAGGGAATTTCCTATCTTAGAGATATGTCAAGCAGCTACCTGGAAAACAGTTCACACTTTCACCAAGCATTACTCTCTGGATATCCAGGCAAGGAGCTATGCTCGATTTGGCACAGCAGTGCTTCAGAGCCTATTTCCTTGGTAGGTTCTGTCCATCCTCCATGGAGGTACTGCTTGGTTGTCTGCTATTG
This sequence comes from Neoceratodus forsteri, assembly GCA_016271365.2. NCBI lineage: Eukaryota > Metazoa > Chordata > Ceratodontiformes > Ceratodontidae > Neoceratodus > Neoceratodus forsteri. The sequence continues at coordinate 53,373,383 of CM028133.1, read as the reverse complement.
TTAGAATACAGCAAGACTTCATGTTGTTTGAAGAAAAAAATACTCACCTTAGTAATGTTGTTTCTTCTAATGGAGTCTTGGTGTATTCTGACCTCCCCCTGCCTTCCCCTCTCAGAACCTTTGTTTTTGGGATGTGGATGAACAGTAGCAGTGTTGGCATTCAGGAGGTGCCCCACCTTGTTTATTATCACCCCCTTTTTTCTTTGGGTGATTGGGTGTTGTGTTATTCATTTTTTGGGTTTCCTGACTTGAGTCTTTGTTTTGAGACCAAAAAATCTGTTTATTATATTTAGTTGCCAGTTGGCTAGTGTAGGTTTACAGCTTCCACACAGGACACTCAGTGAGTTTAGCTCATAAAGATCTGACGGTTTGAGTTCAAACAGCAACAGACAGAGTCTCAACTGAGCTCGAGCTCAGCGTTCCATGCCTGGCATGGAAAGTTAACTCTTTCATCTCCAGGGCAGTTCGAAGGTTGGGACTCACTGCTATTGTCAGAATACAGCAAGACTCCATTAGAAGAAACAACATTACTAAGATGAGTCATTTTTACTTCCTTTCCTTTCCTTTCGTCTATCTCTTGGGCTCTCTTGCCTCATCACACTCTCATTTTCCTTACACTCTCTGGCATTTCAGAACTGGGGCTGGGGTGGAGTCGATGACAGTTAATGGCCTAACTGCGAGCGCCACGTGGAACGTCGGCCTCAAGGGCGGCGTTGGCCTTTCGTCGACTCCACCCAGAGAAGAAAAAAAGATGTCGTCTCCCACAGGGTCCTAGCTCCAACGCTATAATGCCACTAGTGATGAATGGTGAAGATACACAGAAAGATCAACAATTACAGTAGGTACGCAATTTTCATATCTAGCAGCTGAGGGTCTGAGACTGAATGGGCTTTGACCTTTTTACTCTTCTACCAGAGAGAAAAATCTTTACATTTGGCTGCATAAGTTTTTTTTTAGTGTTTGATTTTTTTTAATCACCCTCAGTATCCTAAGAACCTGTCAGGGAGTACGGTTAGGATGCAGACTTTAATTGTTCCAGAACCAGGCCTTGAGGAGGAAAGAGTGTATGCCTGGATAGTGCACTCCTGTCTGAGGAAGGGTCTGCAGGGAGTGAGTTGGAAGCAGATGAATGGACTGCCGCAGGGCATTGAGAGAAGGAGAGGGTACAAGGCTTGTTTGGGCCAAACCAGAGCCACCAGAATCCTAGATGCAGCCTGTTGTAAGAGTTTCAGACATGCCCTGAGAATCAGGTAAAAAGGAGGGAGTGCATATAAGAACCTCTTCGACCAGATCAGAATCAGAGCGACCAGAGGAGGTGATCCGGGAACTGGAGCCTGCTGCAGAAATGAGGAGACTGGAAACTGAGGGGAGAGGCAAACAAATTCATTTCTGGGTGCCCAGCTGAGTGCCTGAATACCGTGGCTAGTACTTGTTTGTTTAGAGGCCATTAACTCTGGCCTTGACTGATGCAACTGGAGCCTCTGCCAGGGTATTGTGTTTGCCTGGCAGGTGAATCGCTGAAAGGCTGACCTCCAGGTAGAATCCAAGAGACCAATATTTATACTGCCTGCGAACACAATACTCCTGGTCTGGCCATTGCAGTAGTGTCTGTTTGACTCTGTAGGTCTGTCCTTTTATGACCGGCGCAAATGCTTTGCGCTAGAAAGATTTCTCTGAGTTCCAAAAAGAAATAAGATTAACTGTGACTCTAGGAGAGTCTAGGTACCAGTTACTATGGCATTGTCCAGATGCAATTCCCACTTCAAGGGGAAGGCATCTGTGGAACTCCTCCATCTGAGTTTTCAGCTTTGAAAATTGTTGCTTTCTAAGACCAGTAAGCTACAAGGAGACTTACGGGTGATGCATCCTGTATCTGAACCTTGGGACCACTGCAAGCACTGAAGCCATGCATCCCAATAGCCTGAAGAAATGCCAGAGTTAAGTGATTTGCTCAGGACTGCATCATATACTGAGCAAGTGAGGGTTAAAGATTCAAACCCAGTCAAGCACCTACAGGTTGGTCTCGCTGTCCCTGGATGAAGAAAATTGCCAATGAGGGACATCTTGAATTTGTTGACTGCAGAAGGAAGGCATATCCTTCCTGGATGCTGGGAAGGTTCTAGGTGAGATTGTGTTTAGCTTTACCCGGGAACCCCAAGACTACAGATAGCGTCCTGTAAGAGGAAGAAAGGGACTCCTTGGTCTGACAAGAAGATTTAGGCAGGCTAATCGGCAACTTAGGTGTAGCTAGAGACACCCAGAATCTTACTTCGAGACACAGCTCTTGCAGCAAGTTACACCATTAGAACTGAAGCCGGCAGGCGTCAAGACCCCAGGGAAAAAATCTAGCTAGCTATCTTCAGTGGGGACCGCCCCTGATGTCTGTCCCACCTCCGACGTCAGGCGTGGTACATAAGGGAGTGGTCCTACCAGATTCCCCAGTTCTTTCCCACCATCGACTCGCATGTCTCGACCCTTCGGTTTTCAGTCTAGCGCACGACGCGTGGTTACAGAGCTTTCCTCCGGGAAATTCCTTTTTCTTCAAGCAAGATTGTTGCTGATGTCCTCTCCGACCTCTGGTCATCCCTCCAAGTGTGCTTGCGGGAAACAGATCCCCTTCAAGGACCTCCACACAGCCTGCGTCAGGTGCCTAGGCCCAGACCACGATACCCAGGCCTGTTCGTTCTGCCAGGGGTGCAACAGCCGAACTAGGATCCGATGTCAGAAGGCTCTTCAGGCTTTTTTGTTGGAGGAGAAATTAAAGACCATGTACTCCAAGGGGGAATCGTCGTCCAAATCCCACAAGCATGCGGAGAAAAGAAGGGAGAAGGCCCCTTCCAGGTCCCCATCCAGGGCTTCGGAGTCCCGCAGCTCCGGTTCTCGGTCCGACCGCTCTCCTTCCAGGGCCAGCTCTCAGCCTCCCCCAGCTGTGGTAAGAAAGCCTCCTTCTTCTCAGGCCAAGTCCACCAGGCCGTCGTCGTCTTCTTCTTCCAAGGCCTTGGCGAAGTCCGGGGAGCGCCATCACCATCATCATAAATCGGGTTCCCGCCCTTCGGCACCCGACGTCCGGTCATCTTCTGTGCCTCCCCGCAAAACTTTGGAGCTCACACCGTTGAAGAGACCGGTGGACCTGATGCCGGCTCGACCATCGTCGGCCGTACGTCATTCCTCCCTGGAGCAGTCGTTGGCCGGACGGCTGTCGTCAGCCAAGTCATCCCAGCAGACGCTGGTTGGGGGACTGACGTCCGTTCTTCCTGAGAAGAGGGCTCCTACGCCTCCGACCGATGTCGGTCGGGAGACGTTGACTGAGGAGGATTTAACGCAGCCTGAGGACCAGACGGGCGATCCCGGCCTCACGGAAACTCCCAGTGCCCCCCTTGCCTTTACCGAGGCCCCTGGAGCCGACACGGGACCCGATGGCTGCCCTCCAGCGCCTGGGCCGTCGTCGGGACTTTCTTTAGCAGAAGTGAAGGATCTCTTCACTTATTGGTGGGATACCATTAAGAGGGACATGGCCCCCACCACTCCTCCTCCTCCTCCTCCTCCTCCAGTGCCGGCCCCCCCATCACCTTCGGGGTCTGCAGGCTGCTTAACTCCCTCTGGGGAGCCTAGATCCTCTCCCAGGGGAAGATCAGAAAAATGGAAACCTCAATCGAAATCCTCTTCTGGATCACCCAGCCCCAAGAGGTCCAGGAGACACTGACGTTCGCCGTCGACAGAGGACACGGGATCAGTTTACACCTCCTCTAGATCCCCGTCTTCTTTCTCCATCCCTTCTCTGGACCCACATGAGATGCCGAGATCTCCTCCGGATGACCCTTCGTTCATGGATATTATGTGACATATCCAAGAGAACATGGGATGGGATGCAGAAGAACTAGACCCTGAAAGGTTACGCCTTGCCAAATATCTTCGGCAAAAGGACCCCAAGCCTGTGGTGGTACCACCCTTGGTGGACACTTTCGTGGACGTCACCAAGGCAGCATGGAAGCATCCACATTCGCTCCCAGCAGTGCTGAAGAAAGCTGATTGTCTGTACAAGGCTCCTAAGGAGGACCAGTACCTGACACAGCAGCCTCAGGCCGACTCTCTGGTCATCACAGCCTCACATGACTGGTCACAGAGGCCACAACATCTGAGCACCCTGCCACCAGACCCAGAGTCCAAACAGTTGGACCCTCTGAGCAGGCGCACGGACGCTTCCGCTACCTGCGCCATCAGATCCTTGAACTACCTAACCCACATGGATCAATTTCAGAACGCTTTGTGGGAACAGGGTCTGGAGGCGGCTGAAAAGCTGCCCGAAGGTGAGCAGAAGGAGGAGATGCTCCAGCTCCTCCATACGGGTTCAGACATGGGGACCCAAGTGCTTCGAGCCGCGTACGACTCCGCGGACTCATTGGCCCGAGCAGCAGCTTCTGGCGTATGCCTCCAGAGACACTCCTGGTTACGTGTCTCCAGCTTTACCCCGGATGTCCAGAAAAACATTATGGATGCTCCGTTTTAGGGAGAAGTTTTATTTGGTAATCCTTCCGAGAAGATCATTACCAAACTTCAAGAGGCTGGGAAGGTGGTAGGGTCGGTTCAAGCCATGTACTGACCCAAGCTTGGTTCCTTTTGTAGGAACCAAAGCCGTTTTCGGGGGAGGACACAGAGGTAGCAGCCCCATTCTGCTACACATCAGAAGGGCTCTGATTTCCATAGAACCCAGGGAAAACAGCCCACCAGCCAAGGTCAGCGTTCCCCTAGGCCGACCCAGCCAGCGGGTCCATCTGCCGCCACAGCCTGACTCCTTTCCGGCCCCCGCCCCTCAGGATCAACTGGAAATCATGGTCGGGGGTCGCATTGTGAACTTCCTGCTGGGATGGCAGGCCATCACCACCAACAGGTGGGTTCTGCAGTTGGTCAGTCTAGGCCACTTTATAGAATTTGCAGAAAAGCCACCCTCGAGGCCTCCTTTGCTCTCCCGGTATCCGGGTCAGCACAAAAATTTGATCTGGCAAGAGGTACTCGCGCTCCTAAGAAAAGGAGCAATAGAGTACGTCCCGGAGAACCAGAGAGGATGAGGATATTATTCCTACTTCTTCCTGGTTCCCAAGAAATCAGGGGACCTCCGTCCGATTCTGGACCTCAGCGACCTCAATGTGTCGGTCGCCTACAAAAGATTCCGCATGGTGACTCTTCCGGGCCTTATTCCCATGCTGAAACAAGACACCTTTTTTGCGTCTCTAGACATGCAGGACACATACCTGCATATCCCCATAGCTCACGCACACCTGAGATTCCTACGCTTCGAGTTTCTCGACCACCACTTTCAGTTCCGAGCTCCTGTGTTCGGATTGTCATCCGCACCAAGGGTCTTTACCAAGTGCATGGCAGTCATGGCAGCATTTCTGAGGAGACAGGGCCACTATGTGTTCCCGTTCCTCGATGACTGGCTTCTCATGGCTGCCTCCAGATAGGCATTGTTAATTGCGTTCCAGAGCACCCAGGATTTGTTCCAATCTCTGGGCATTCTCATAAATTACGAGAAGTCTCTCCTGGTACCATCGCAGAAACTGCAGTTTATAGGCGCAGTACTGGACACTGTTCAGGGAAGAGCTTTTCTTCCGGTCAACAGAGCAGAACGCATCAGATCCCTCATAAGGGATTTGTCGTCGAACAAGATCGTACCTGCCAGGTCGATTCTTTGCTTGCTTGGACACATGGCTGTGGCCATTCCTACTGTCCCTTTCGCAAGGCTCCACATGCGGGTAACCTAGTGGATGCTCAAGGTGCAATGGGACCAAAGGCAAGACCACTTGCAGCATCCAGTCAGGATCACGAACTCAGTGATCCGAGACTGGCAGTGGTGGCTGGTCCCCGGGTCGCTCTCCAAGGGCGTCCCGTTTGTAGCGCCGTGCCCGGGGGTAACCCTCACCACGGACGCCTCAAATCTTGGGTGGGGGGCACACCTGGATGGGGTAAAGTCCCAGGGTATGTGGACCCCGTTGGAATCTCATCTCCATATCAATGTCCTAGAGATGAGGGCGGTTCTCTATGCCCTGCAGGCCTTTCAGTCAGTAATCCCACCGTGTACTCTCCTGCTTCAGACAGACAACACAGCGGTGATGTATTACCTCAACAAACAAAGAGGCACACACTCTTACCCCCTTTGCAGGGAGGCCATGAGGGTGTGGGATTGGGTCATTGGACACGGCGCAAATCTGATCACTGTGCATGTTCCCAGGGTGGACAACACGATCGCAGACAGCCTGAGTCGATCCCAGGCCAGAGTCCACGAGTGGGAACTTCTTCAAGAGGTAGCAGAGGATCTGTTTCTTCGATGGGGAATTCCAGAACTAGACTTGTTCGCATCCCCATCCAACGCAAAACTGCCCAATTTTTGCTCGCTAGATCCAGGGCCTGGTGTTTTCTGGCGAGACGCGTTATCCCTCTCCTGGGTGAACAGATTCCTCTACGCTTTCCCTCCCTTCCCGTTGATCCAGAGAGTTCTTCTCAAACTGTGCAGGGAGCACACACTCATGATCCTGGTGGCCCCATTCTGGCCCAGACAGATCTGGTTCCTTTTGTTGGTGCAACTATCTCGGGAACCCCCGCTCCCGTTGCCGCTCAGCTCCCACCTACTGTCTCAGGAGAAAGGTTCATTGGTCCATCCGGATCAACGTTCTCTGAACCTGCATGCTTGGCTCCTAGAGACATAGCCATCTTGCATCATGGGGTCACGCAAGAGGTTGCAGCGGTTCTTTCTGCAGCCAGAAAGCCGGCAATGCATGCGACATATGCCATGAAATGGCACCGTTTTTTGTTTATGGTCACGCGCTCATGATTTTTCCCCTTTAGGTTGTCCTGTGGGAGTAGATTTGGATTATCTCCTCTCCCTTTTTCATTCAGGCCTAGCCTACTCCTCTATTAAGGTACATCTTTGTGCCATTTCTGCCTATCACCTCCCGGTGGGGCATCGTACAGTAGCTCAACTGGACGCCTCTCGGGAATTTCTTAGGGGAGTGTTACACCTTAGGCCTCCCATTAGGGACCCTGTGTCTCCATGGGATCTTCTCTTTGTCCTGGAACAGCTCACGCTTCCTCCCTTTGAACCTGCCGCACATTGTGAGCTACATTTTCTGTCGTGGAAGACGTTATTTTTAGTTGCTGTTACTTCAGCGAGAAGAATTTCTGAGCTTCACGCTCTCATGTGCAAAGAGCCTTATTTAGTTTTCCACCGGGACAGAGTATCCCTGAGGATGAACCCTAAGTTTTTGCCTAAGGTGGTCTCTTCACTCACTCTAAACCAAGATATTGACCTTCTGGTCTATTTCCCGAGTTATTCAAATAGAGGAGAAGCTTTGCTCCACACCCTGGATGTTTACCACAGCCTGAGGTATTACCTCAACAGAACTAAACCCTCTCGTAGTTCTGATCAGCTTTTAATTTCCTTCTCTGAGAGAATGATGGGCCAATCAGTATCCAGACAGACTTTGTCTCACTGGCTTGTCCAGTGTATTTCCTACTGTTATGATTTAAAAAAAAGGCCCTCCCGGGTTCTATCCGGGGTCATTCTACCAGGGGTGTGGCCACATCCTTTGCAGCACTCAAGAACGTGTCCATTTCTGCTATTTGTGCTGCAGCCACTTGGAGCTCTGTGCATACTTTTATCAGGCATTATAGCCTGGACATCGCCTCTCGGCGTAGGGCTGGTTTCGGCCTTGCGGTGCTGCAGGGTCTCCTGTCCTAGATTCAGGACCTGGAATGTTTTTTCCTATTGTCCTCCTCCCGGAATTTCTGGCAGCATTACTGCTTGGGAATCAGTCCTAATGGTGTAACCTGCTGTGAGAGCTGTGTCTCGAAGTAAGATAGTACAGTTATGTAAGAACTTACTGTAACAGTAGATCTTCGAGAACAGCTCTTGCAGAAGGTACCTTCCCGGCCACCTTCCCCCTTGGAGGAGGAGGCATGGCTTTACCTCAACACGTTGGTATTTTCATTCCTTATTTTCCTCTGATGGTGGGTCCTCGGTCTCCCATTCTGAGGTCATCCTACAGCCGGGAGTCTCCGGCGGGAGAACTGGGGAATCTGGTGGGACCACCCCCTTATGTACCATGCCTGACGTCGGAGGCGGTCCCCACTGAAGATAGCTAGCTAGATTTTTTCCATGGGGTCCTGACGCCTGCTGGCTTCAGCTCTAATGGTGTAACCTGCTGCAAGAGCTGTTTCACGAAGATCTACTGTTACGGTAAGTTCTTACGTAACTGTACTTTCCTGAGGCATGCTGCTCCCACTGCCCAGCACTTTGTCTGTCTCTTGAGGCTGAGGAAGGCTGAGGGCCACATTGAGCCCACCCTTATGTGTGACCTCATTAAGGGTATATGGAAAAAAGGGGGCCCTTTTTGGCAAGGGAGGCTATCCCATCTCCCTCCTGTAAGGGCTGTATGAATAGTAACAGAGTGACCCTCTTGAATGTGGGTTTTAACAGCAAGATGTGACAGGTATGGGAGGGACAGTGGGGGAGGAGGCTGGGGCAGCTGCAATCTGGGGTGCAAGCTGCAGACTTTGATAGACTGGTTGGTCTGTTCTGCTGGCAGATTCATATGTTCATAAGATGGGAGCCATTCCTTAGTTGTCTTTTATGTCAGGAATTACGTGGAGTAGAGACCCTTTGTTCTTTTCATGGCCAGGGACCTTCTCCACCATTCGCAGACTAGAATGTTTTTTTGTCTCCCACTCTTAACAGTAATGTCTGTGTTGGGGATAGAGGCTTAGACACCTGGGTACACATGAGGTCTGTCCACACTAACGTCAGGCTTTAGACTGCAAAAACACCCCTGTACTGAGAGAAAGCTGGGAAAAACCTCAGCCCCTAATGCCCTCAGGAGGAAGTTCTGCGGGGCAAGGGGCCTTGAATGAGATGTTCTGGAAGCAAACAGCATGTTTTGATCATCAGGAAAGTCCATGGCTATAAACTGGGAGTCTGAGGGTAGACTAGTATTTCTAGGCCAGACAAAGCCCCTCAGAGAGATGGCATCGGCCATGACTGTGGAGGCAGCATCCTTGTTGTCCTGTGGAAATGGTATTACATAGCTTCCGGAGCAGGTTAGCCGTATCCACTGGCTCCTACATCGAAAACCAGGACAGAGTTCAGCAGTGTTGTTTTTTTGTTTTTGTTTTTTTTATATTTACCGAAAAAAAACAAGTAGGCAGAAATTTTGACAAGCATCTGACAGTAACTGAGAAATATATTTTCTGGAGCCCTTATCATCTCCCCGGAGAAAGAGACCTCAGCTTTCTTGCAAGTTGCCTGATGCACTATACTCACGTGGTTGGGATATACAAACAGGTTAAACAATTGCTATATTAATCATTTCGTTATTCACACTTCTGGACTGCTTGTAAACCTGTGCCACAGACGTGGGGGTTGCAGCGGTTTCATTATTGTTATTTATATTTTGTGATTATTAGACAGCTTTTAGGCGCTGGACCTTTCATCTTCCTATAAATTATTTTCTTATCCCTCTTCAAACAACATGAAGTCTTGCTATATTATGACAATTGCAGTTTGTCCCACCATTAGAACTGCTCCGGAGGTGAAAGAGTTAACTCCATTCTAAGAATGGAACTTAGAGCACGAGCTCTATTAGAGAAGCTCTGTCTGGGTTATTTCAAACCCAAACTGTCAGATTCTTCACTCCGCTTCACTGAACAGTCGCTCCGGAGATTTCTCCTACTGCTCGGTTCATTTCTCGGTTCAAACAGTGTTTTCTCGGTTCAAATCAACCGAGAATATTATTATTTTAACCGCAAAACCGATCGGTTCAAGCTCTGTCTGTGGTATCGTAAGTAATTTTAGTTTTATTTCTGTGTGGAACTTGTAAATGTTATCAGTTCGGTTTTGAACCAATCAGCTTGCTTTAAACTTAAAGTTACACATTTAGAGGGTTTTAGAGTGCGGTTCCCGGTTCTTATCGGTTCTAAAAAAAACTGATTTCATTACTTTTTTTTCCAAGACCCGTGACACGGTTAGGAACTGATAAGAGTGTCTTGCCTGGCATTGCCGTTAAAAGGGCAAGTTTTGGTTAGGCTGGCATTATGTCTGAGAAACCCAAAAGAAAAACCGGGCCCACTGGGTTTCAACACTGTGATGTCTGTGGGGAAGTCTTTGCCAAGGCTGGACGACACACCACATGTGTATATTGTCTGGGGTTTGACCACCTCAATTCAGACTGCCAGATTTGTAAAAATTTCCCTGCAGCCACCCTGGAAAAGAGAGTTGGCAGGCTCAGGGAACGAGAGGCCAAAATGTCGGCTGACCCGGATGGCCAGCCTGGTTCGGTGCCAACCGAACCAGAGGGAGTGCCCTCTGACCAGGGCGAGACTTCCTCGGGCCAACGCAAAGCTGGCTCGGATGAGCCAGTCCCAGTAAAGAGAACAAGAAAATCAGCAGGTTTGGAGCCCAAAATTCCTTCTCCAACTGCTGCAGAGATAGCAAGAGCTATTCAGATTGTCCAGTCACTTTCTCCGGTTCCGTCCGAACCGCCACTGTCTGGTAAAAGGTCGGATCGGTCGGTTCCGTCGGTTCAGGAATATGATGTGGAGGAGTTTTATGAACCAGAGGAGGGGGAGGATGATTATGAACAGTATGAATGTGACTTGGAGGGTCTGGGTGTGCCCATTGAACCGGACATCTCCCCAGACAGACCTTTGGAATCTCCCCCTATGCCTTCTGAGTCCCCCTCTCACTTTATGTTTTACAGAAAAGTTGCTGAAACCCTCCAGCTCCCTTTGGAGGAAGCTGTGGATGAGCAAGAGGAACCTGATTTTGTAGAAATGATGGATATACCAGAGTCTAGGAGATTGTCTATTCCTTTGCATAAATCATTTAGGAAGCAAACAATAAAATTTAAAAACTCCTAATTCTGTGCCTCCTGTGGATAAAACGATGGACAGGAGGTACACACTGTCAGGTCCTGACACAGAATTCCTTTCACAGCAATGTAGTCATGTTGGTGTGGTTCAGGCTGCAGCCTGTGATAAAGCTAATATCTCCCTGGCTTCACATCCTCCTGACAAGGTTCAGGAAGATTGATGCCATGGCTAAAAACAATACATGGCAGCATCCTTGGGACTCAGGCAAGCAAATTACATGGCTTATGTAGCAAGGTATCAAAATCTAGATGGGACACTGTTATGGCTTTGGCCAAACAGGCCTCTGGCCAACTTGCTATTGAGCTGGAGCAGGTGGCTGCTGATGGCATTGAGGCATCCAAGGTGCAGTTTCATGCTGCTGTGGATTTTAATGATGCATCCTCTAGAGTCATGGCCACGTCTGTAGCTTTTCGTAGGTTGGCCTGGCTCAGGTGTACTAGCCTGTCACTGGATACCCAGGCTAAGGCTATGGATTTTCCTGTGGTGAGTAATTCTCTGTTTGGGGAGCAGACAGAGAATTATATAAAGAAAATGGATTAATATAGGACTACCTATAAGAGTGCCCAGGCCAAGGAGTGGCAAGCCACTCCTCAGAGGCAGACACCCAGGGGTAGGGGTAGGCCTTTTCACAGGCCTTTTTACCAAACCCAGGCCTCCTCTGCTTATTCTCAGAGGGGGTTCTTCAGAGGCAGAGGCAGACAGGGTGTGGGCAGGCCTGCTCCCACCCCTCAGCCTAAAGCACCTGCCAAACAGGCACCCTGATGGAGTGCCCAGGGCCGATTCTCCTTTACCAGTAGGGAGCAGGTTGGCTTACTTCATTCAGAACTGGGTGTCTCTAACTTCAGACAAGTGGGTCCTGGAAGTAGTAAGCCAGGGTCTGGTTCTCAGCTTCAAAAAGTTCCCAAAGATGAGAATCAGGTCTTTCCCACCTGCAAACTCCTTAGAAACCTTTACTCTAGAAACAGAAGTCTCAACCCTCCTGGCTCTCAGAGCTGTAGAAACAGTTTCTCCCCTACACCAGGGCAAGGGTCTGTACTCCAGATATTTCCTTACCCCCAAAAAGTCAGGAGAATGGCAGCCCATTTTAGACCTCAGATATCTGAACAAACACCTTTTGAAACCAAAGTTCAGAATGGTAACTCTGGCAATGATTTTACCCTCTCTAAGGCCAGGGGACTGGCTAGCCTCCCTGGACCTCAAGGATGCCTGTTTTCACATTCTAATCAGAAGCTCCCACTGAAAGTACCTCAGATTCGAACTGCCCTCAGGTCACTACCAGTTCAGAGCAATGCCCTTCGGCCTCACCTCTGCCCCAAGGGTATTCACAAAATGTCTGGCAGTAGCAGTTGCTCATTTAAGGAGGCAGAGGATTGTTGTTTTTCCCTATCTGGACAACTGGCTCATTGTAGGCCAGTCCCCAGAACAGGTAAAATCTCACCTGCAAGTTACCCAGCAGTTGCTCACCTCCCTGGGCTTCTTGCTAAATCTTCCAAAGTCAGCTCTGGAACCAGTTCAGGTGCTCACCTTCATAGGTGCAGAACTGGACACAAAGCAGGCCAGAGCCTTTCTACCCTTAGGGAGGGTAAGGAACTTGGTGGTTCTGGCCTCCTCCTTCACTCTGCAGGTCTCTCGACCAGCAAGACACTTCTTGCAGCTCCTGGGGCACATGGCTGCGTCCACAGCTGTAGTGCAAGGAGCAAGATTTCAGATGAAGGACATTCAGTTTCACCTGAGAGCCTTTTGGTCTCAGAAAAGAGACCCTTTCCAAGTTGGTCCCAGTGACCTGAACCCTGATCCAGGCCCTCCAGTGGTGGCAGGATCAGAGCAATTTAAGACTGGGGGTTCCCTTCATTCCCCTGTCTCACTCTTTGACCCTCACTACGGATGCTTCCCTCCTGGGGTGGGGAGCCCACATGGGTGACCTCTCCACTCAGGGAGAGTAGTCCTCCCAGGAATCTCTGCTCCACATCAATTTGCTGGAACTCAGAGCTGTCTTTTTAGCACTTCAAGTGTTTTCTGCATCTGTTCAGAACAAAGTGGTACAAGTCAGAACAGACAACACCACAACAATGTGGTACATCAACAAACGAGGGGGCACTCGGTCTTCGGCCTTGTGCACCGAGGCAATGAAGTTGTGGTCTCTGGCCTATTCCTGAACACTTCCCTCATAGCAGTTCACCTTCCAGGAAAGGACAATGTCCTAGCGGATGCTCTCAGCAGGATTTCCCAGGGCCATCACGAATGGTCTCTGGACCCTCAAGTGCTGGGGATAGTTTTTGCCAGATGGGGCACCCCTCAGATAGATCTTTTTGCAGCCCCAGACAGTCACCAACTTCCACTGTTCTGTTGCAGGCCCCCAGTGTTGGGCTCAGTCCCCCTGGATGCCTTTCTCCTGGATTGGGAAGGGAAGTTTCTTTATGCTTTTCCCCCTTCCCTCTCCTATTCAAGGTGCTAGTCAAAATCAGATCCCAGCCTTGCAGGGTGATTCTGATTGCCCCAGATTGGGCCAGGCAGCCCTGGTACCCACTCATTCTGTCCCTAACAGTCCAACTCCCCCTGTGTCTCCCCAGGAATCACAACCTGTTAACCTGTGCCCAGGGGAGTTTGGTATCCAACCTCAAATCCCTCAACCTCAAGGCCTGGCTCTTGAGGTTAGAATTGCTGACCTACACCTTTCTCAGGGTGTTCTTGAAATCCTAAAGGCTTCTAGGAAGCCTTCTACTAGGGATACTTATAATTCTAAGTGGAAAAGGTTTTCCATTTGGTGTTCTGGGAAACATATTTCCCCGGAATCTGTTGATTTGCCCATTGTTTTGGACTATATGGTCCATCTTAATTCTTTGGGCCTGAGACCAGCTACCCTGAAAGTGCATTTGGCAGCTGTCTCTGCTTTTGTTTCAGCAGGAAAGCCATCCTCTCTTTCCGGTCACCCTGTATTTTCCAAGTTTTTTAAAGGATTACTTCATACTAATCCACCTTTTAGGGATCCGGCCCCTGCCTGGGACCTTAATGTGTGCATTGCCCAGTTAATGCAACCCCCTTTTGAACCTTTGTCTTCTGCAGAGCTTAAGTACTTAACTTGGAAAGCTGTTTTCCTAGTGGCTATCACTTCTGCCAGACGCATAAGTGAGTTGCAAGCCTTGTCAGTAGAAACTGACTTTATTTCTTTCCACAGGGATAAGGTAGTCCTCAGGACTAACAGGAAGTTTTTGCCTAAGGTGGTTTCAGATTTCCATCTTAACCAATCTATCTCCCTTCTAGTGTTTTTCACTGAACATTTCTCCTCTGGTGAGAGGAGATTGCACAGTTAGATGTTAAGAGGGCCCTAAGTTACTATATAGGCGTGCCAAGGGTCAGAGTTCAAATCCTCCAACTTTTCTCACTTATGGTGAGGTCGGAAAGGAGACCTGCCACTAAGAGATCAATTTGCCAGGTGGATTGTCTCTTGTATCCAATTTTGTTATCAGAAACTGGGGAGAGTTCCCCCCTCTGGCCTGAGGGCTCATTCTACCAGAGGTACAGCCGCGTCTCTAGCTGCTGCCAGGGACATCCCTATTCTAGAGATATGTCAAGCAGCTACCTGGAAAACAGTTCACACTTTTACCAAGCATTACTCCCTGGACGTCCAGGCTAGGAGTGATGCTTGGTTTGACACAGCCATGCTTCAGAGCCTATTTCCTAAGTAGGTTCTGTCCCTCCTCCATGGAGGTACTGCTGTGTAGTCTGCATATGTTATAATATAGCAAGACTTCATGTTGTTTGAAGAAAAAATTACTCACCTTAGTAACGTTGTTTCTTCTGATGGAGTCTTGCTATATTATGACCTCCCCCCCGCCTGCCCCTCTCAGAACCTCTAATTTTGGGATGTGGGTGGGCAGTGCAGTGTTGGCACTTAGTAGATGCCCACCTTGTTGTTTTCACCCCTTCTTTTTTTGGGGTGACTTGGTGTTGTGTTTTCATTTTTTGGGTCTCCTGACTTGAGTATTTGTTTTGGGACCAAAAAATGTGTTGTTATATTTAGTAGCCAGTTGGCTAGTGTAGGTTTACAGCTTCCACACAGGACCTTAGTGAGTTTAGCTCATAAAGATCTGACAGTTTGAGTTTGAAGAACAACAGACAGAGTTTTCAACCGAGAGCGAGCTCTACGTTCCATGCCTGGCATGTAAAGTTAACTCTTTCACCTCAGGAGCAGCTCAAAGGTTAGGACTCACTGCATATGTCATAGTATAGCAAGACTCCATTAGAAGAAACAGTATTACTAAGGTGAGTAATTTTTTCTTTTCACACATGTGGCACAGAATAGTGTGGTTGCTGTGGGTAATCAATGTTCGGGACAGATTAACAAAATCACAGTATCACTGTTCATGAGTAGAGGTCTCAAATGCTTTCATGAGGTGGGCTCACAGAAAGGCCCTGTTGAAAATTTGGAGTGCAAATACCAGCAAATGCCCAAGGCGTTTGGGTTTCTAACCTTAACATCCCACCCTGTACACACTGACAGATATCAGGGGTGTGCCTTTGGATTGTGACCTGTAATGCTCACGCCAGTCCACACCCACCCCAACCGCACCCTGCAGCCACTGACAAGCATCAAGGTGTGCCTTCCACCATTTGGACCCAAAGTTCACCCCATTCTCCTATACTGCGCCTATCTCCACGTTCTTCCTTGTGGAATGGGGTGACCATAAGACCCAATGACCCAAGGCACAACATGTCACTTGTCAGAGTCTGCAGGTTAGGGTGAGGTGAAATGGCATGAGCATTATGGCCGACGATCCAAAGGCACACCTCAGTGTCTGTCACTCTCTGTGGGGTAGCGTGGGGTTGACGTTGGTTCCATACTTCACTGCCATTCCTGTTATGCATCTCTCTAACTCCTGCACTGCTAATGCCAACACCAGCAAGACAACATTCGACATTGACAAATGCTTGTTTATAATTATTGGATTCTCATTTTTTGCCACAGCAGTTACAGTCTATAAAATTAAAAAAGACATCCTTGTGTGGCCGTGGCCTGCTTAGGTTTCATTATGCGGTCAGAGGTCAATTTTAATTATTTATTTAATCTTGTTTGTACATTTAGTTGTGCCTAGAGCCAATTTTTTTTTTTTATGTTAAAATTTGTGGGTTTTTTTTTTTTGTGACTGATCACTGAGTTTGAGTGTCAGTTTCATCTCTGAGGAAAAAAAGAAGGAGGAGGTGGCCAGCGGTCTGGGACACTGAGTTGTGGTGGGTGCATGCGGAGAACAAGAAAAAACATGCACGTGATTGCTGTAATAAACACTCCTTTATTACAGCAAATAATGCCACAATATTTTTCCGACAAAAATGAAGACCCAGTTATTATGACATTGTATACAACATATGTTAGGCCTCTTCTAGATTATGGCAGCCCAGTGAGGGGCCCAATCAATGAAGTAGATATTGCAAACCATATGCCAACTGTATGGTGAAACCCCAACAGCGAAATTCCCCATCGTGACAATCTTGACAGGTTTCAAAATTGTCGCTGTGAGGGACCAGAGGGTAAAATTTTACCCTTTTGCCGACTGTCACACCCCTTTCAAAACAAGTCCGCTTCTCTTACTATTCTCTCTTCAGTATGCTTCACCCTCCTGATTGTCTGCCCTGCCACCCCTAGCTTTTCCCTGTATACCTCACTGTCCTCCCTTCCTTGTGTCCTTTTATGTGCCCTGAAGGCCCTCTTTCTCTCCGCTATTGCCCATGCCACCTCTTTAGAATACCACAGCAGTCTTCTTTCTCATTTGCTGTTGACTACCCTCCTAATGCACTGATTAGTAGCACTTAAAAGGCCTCTCTTTATTGACCCCCGCAGTTCTTGGATGTCTCCCAGGTTCTTCCTGCCTTCCATATCAACCCAGAAAATCAACCTCATTCTATTAAAATCCAACCATCAGAATTCCAGTACCCTAGTTGTGGTTTGACTCACTTCCATCCCTGTCCTAAGCCTAAACCTAACTGCTCTGTGGTCACTTGCCCCTAGATTGTCCCCCATTAAAACCTCAGCTACTCTGTCTCCTTGTGTTAGTGTTAAGTCCAGTGTTGCCCTGCCCCTATTGGGTTCACTTACCAGTTGTAGGAGTGCTTCTTGCAACAATTCCAGTATCTCTTTGCTCTTTACTGATGTAGCTGTTGGAATCTCCCAGTTCACATCAGTGAGATTAAAGTCCCAATCCATCAGAAGATCCCCCCTTGCTTACCATCCTTTGTACCTCCTGCATAAACTGATTGTCCACTTCCTCCCCTTGATTTGGTGGTCTGTATACCCCTCCCAGGCTTAATGTCCCTCCAGTTCACTTGAGCAGTGTGACCTAGAGGACCTTCACCAATCAGACTTACCTGCCTTACTGTTGCCTTTATGCCCTCCTGTACATTTAGTACAACTCCTCCTTTCCCTGTCCTATCTTTTCTAAAAAGTCTATACCCCTCTATACCCCCATCCCGTTCTGTCCACCATGTCTTCATCTTGGCTGTCCAGTCCCACATCCACCATCATGGCCTCGAAATGTCCCATTTTATTTCCATACTCCTGGCATTTGCTAGCATACCCCTCCACCAATTTCTCCCGTATTCTAACTTTTTTCTCCATGTATCCCTTGCCCCTTCCTGTGGGGAGCGTTAAGTATTCAAGACCCTCCAGCTTCTTCCTCCACCCTTTCCCTATTCTTGTAACCCCCCCAGTCTAAATCTTTTCCTAAGACCCCATCTATGTAACTTAGAAACATTCCCCTCACCACCCTGGCACACCTGTCACTTATATGTAGGCTGTCCTTTGTTTATAGATTCTCCCCTGCCCAAGTGTCCCCCACTCCCCTAAGCAGGTGACTCCATCCCCTTTGCACCAATCCCTGAGTTAATGATGTAAGTCTTTTATTCTAGCTGCCTACCAGTGCTAGTGCAGCAAACAGGCAAGACCGCTGAAAACCAGAGAACTATCCTACTCCCTGCATCCCCTGTCTAGCTCCCTGAACCTACTTTGTACATCCTCCATATACTTTTCTGCCAGCTTATTTGTCCCTAGGTGCAGGACCAGGTGTGGTTTTCTCCCCAGTAACCTAAGACGTTAGTCTGCCAGATGTAGATTGGAGCCTCCGTGCTGCAGCATCAGCTAGAAGTAGAGAAACTCTGGATTCCCTGCAGGGTGCATGTCCCAGGCAGCTACTCAGTGAGCCCACTCAAGATGGGGCAATACTGGAGTGCTAGAAACCAAAAATGGTGCTGCACTTCAATGGACTGGGCAGGGTACTGGTGCAGGGCGTCCACCCTTGTAATGCAACAAAACAAAGTACAGAGTAAGGCACCAGCACTCCAGAGCCAGGAGTTAGTGCGTAACCCCAATGAAGATACTCACAGTCAGCTTTGAAGATGCAGATACAGTTTTTTTGGAACGTTCCTCTAACAAAAATAGATATACATCCACTCGAGTGGTGCCTCTTGCCAACCAGGGAGCATCTGGTTGTCATGGCACATCACTCGAGTGAATGTTTATCTACTTTTGTAAGAGGAACATTCCCCAAAAAACTTCTGCATCTTCATATCTGTGAGTACTTGCTTTGAGGTTACCCACTAACCCTGCTTGTGGAGTGCTGGTGTGTTACTTTGTTTTGGGGCAATACTGGAACTGATGCTTAGTAATGTAACAGACAGTGTTGACAACATCAGAGTGAGAAGTCATCTGGGGAACAGTGACCATCGCACAGTGTGGTTTAATGTCAGAACAGCAGTAGAATCCAGCCACACAAGGGTGAGGGTCCTGGATTTCAGAAGGGCTGACTTTACAAAGATGGGAGAATGTCTCCAAAAGGACCTGGTGGGAAAGATGACCTGGGTGAGGTGGAGGGCAAATGGGCCAGACTAAAAGAGGGCATAATGAAGGCAACAGACCTGTATGTCAATGACAAATAAACAAAAGGAGAAGGGAGAGAAGACCGCTGTGGTTCTTGAAGGAAGGGGCAGAAAAGGTAAAGGCAGAAAGAGTGGCATTCAGAAGGTATAAGTAGTCCCAGAGAGAGAAGGATAGAGAAATGTATCTGGAAAAATGGAGAGAGGCAGGCAAAGCTGTAAGGAGCACTACAGCACAAACTGAGGAAAGAATAGCCCAGGCAGTAGCAAAAGGGTACAAGACATTTTTCAGCTATGTTAGTGAGAAAAGGAAGACTAAGGGAGGGATTGTATGGTTCAAGGGGGAGGTACTGTACAAAGGAGGACCAAGAAAAGGCAAACATCTTCAACAAAGACTTCTGCTTGGTGTTGACAGTAAAAGGGTAAGAGGAGGGACCACAAATAGGCACAAAGATCTTTGGAGAGGAGGGACGTGGACACCAGTCCCTTTTCTGTGGAGAGAGACAGAAAAGCACTTACTGACCTGAGGGTTGACAAAGCTATGGGGTCAGATGGGGTGCATCAAAGAGTGCCAAAGGTTCACAAGATGGTACTGGCTGCAACTCTAGCAGACATGCTTAACAGGTAACTGGAGACCAGCATGGTCCCAGAGACCGGAGAAGGGTGGGCATAGCCCCCTTCACAAAACTGGTAGCAAGGAGAAGACGGGCAATTATAGGCCTGTCAGCTTGACTTCTTTGGTGGGGAAGTTAATGCAAATGCTATTAAAGAAAAGGACTTTGGAATACCTGGACTTTTAACAGACTGCAGGACTCGTGGCAGCATGGTTTTATGGAGGGAAGATAATGCCAAACAAATCTGATAGATTTTTTTTAACTGGTTAACCAAAGTGCAGCAGGATCAGGGTGGGGCAGTGGAGGTGGCCTGCCAAGACTTCAACAACTCCATTGACACTGTTCCACATAGCAGACTGGTAAACAAGTTGGACAGCATGGAAGTGGGCAATAAGGTGGTAACATTGGTAAGACACTGGTTGGGGGGTAGAGGGTGGTGGTAAATGGACTTCACTCTAAGGAAGGGAGAGGGAACAGCTAGGTACCTCATGGATCAGTACTGGGGCCTGTCCTCTGTGATGTCTTAATTAATGACATAGTGGAAGAGCTGGATGGGAAGGTCTACCTCAATGTGGATGACATCAAGTTCTACAACTTAGTGAACACTCCAGCAGGGTGTGCAAAGGATGACAAAAGATTTCAAACAGCTGGAGAAGTGGTTAAACGTTTGACAGCTACGGTTTAAAGATTTAACCACTTTCCCTAGCCTCTCTCAATATCTGCAGCCTTCTCCCGAAGCTCGATGCCCTGCAGATCTTCTCGTGCCAGTACACGCCAGATATCATTGCTATAGTTGAAAGTTGGCTATCACCAAAAGTCCCTGACTCTGCAATCGCATTACCTGGCTACAATGTTTTTCGACTAGATCAAAAAACAAAAAGAGGAGGGGGATGCACCATCTACCTTAGAGAGACTCTTACGGGTTATCCTCTAAACACTCCTCAAATGGACACATCTGCCCAGATCCTTCCCATTCGCATCATCTTAGGAACTCAAGGAAAAGCCATCACTGTTGCTGCAGTATACATCCCACCAAAAGAACAATTAAAAGTCCTCAATGCCACCCTGGTCTTTGTACATACACAACCCCCGAGCTCTGAGCTAATCTTACTTGGCGACTTAAACATTAACTGGCTCGCCCCGATACAGGGAACTACAAGGATGCCCTCGACTCTGTAAATTTCACGCAACTGGTCACCACTCCAGCCCGCCACAACTACAAAACAGGCACCACCTCTCTCCTGGACTGGGACCTAACTAGTCACCCCCTCCTGGATCTCCAATATCTCTGTTCTCCCTGGCACGTTTAGTGACCACTCCCCTGTCATCTGTGAATGGTCCAACAAATTCTACAAACCGCCACCATCCATCACCAACAGCAGAACCATTCCCCAAGGAAAAATGAAACTACTAAAATATCTCCTCAAGTAACAAGACTGGTCTCCAATTTACAATGCAATAGATGTGAACTCAGCCCTCAATTTCTTCATCTACACCTTCTACATAGCCTATGACTCGTACACCCCGTTAAAAAAGCGCAGAGTTAAAACCCTCTCCAATACTTGACTAACCGCTGCTCTAATCACACAACTAAAGAAAGGGACTGCCTCTGGCTCCTGGTTCAAGAGTCTGGCACACAGACCAACATTCAGAACTACAAATGTTCCCATAATGCCTGTACCCGATCAATCCGACTTCACGAAAGCACCTACTACAAAGAAGTGCTCATCAACACATGGGGAAATGGGAAAGCATTCTGGAAAAATATTAAAGAAATCTCTGAAAAACAGCCAAAAACCACCCCTACTGTGCTACTCACAGATGGGTCTGTTACCCTCAGTCCTGTCACCATTGTCAATACCTTCAACACGGCCTTCATAGACCTCAGTAATGTTCTACCCCCTGACTTCTTCAATGATGACTACTCCCCCTCTCAGCCTACCACCACCGCCACCGCACCCACCCCTGCCTGCCCACCCATCTACTTTAAAGCCATCAAATTGCACGAAGCTCGGAAATACATCACAAATGCTATCACTAAAACAAGACACAGTGGGGTTACTCTTGAGCTAAAGGTGCTATACCTCACCCTTGGAAGTGATTAGTCCTCTTACCAAGATCTTCAATCTCTTCCTCGGCCTCAGCCTGTTCCCAGACAAATGGAAATCTGCCACCATTACTCCAGTCCATAAATCAGGTTACCTGACCAACCCTGGTAACTACTGACCAATCTCCATTCTACTGCTGCTATCCAAGGCCATCAAGCGCATAGTTACTGACCAGCTCACTGATTACCTGAATAAACACAGAATCCTTTGCTCACAACAACATGGCTTCAGGAAAGGGCATGGCACCACAAACACATTCCTGGAATTCACCAGAGCCATCCACAGCGCACTGGATAATGGACATCTAACTGGTTCAGTCTTTACAGGCCTAACCAAGGCCTTTGATTCAGTTCACCACCACCTACTCCTTAAACAACTCACAAACGCAGGGCTCTCCCTTGACTCCTCTGCCTGGTTCAAAAGTTACCTGGAGAACAGATCACAAAGAGTGAAAATTACAGGTGTCCTCTCTGAAGCATGACCTGTCCGTTCTGGAGACCCCCAGGATTCCATTCTGTTGCCCCTTCTTTTTAGTCTGTTTTTAAATAGCCTCCCCAATCATGCCTGGAACGTCTCATTCTCTATGCTGATAATGCCGTTGTCCTTGCCACCCACAAGGACCTGCTATCCCTACAGAACAAATTCCAACTCAGCTTCACCTCCGTGGAGCACTGGTTCAGCAAACACAAACTCATCCTTACCTACCAAAAAAACAAATCTATGCTCTTCTGTAACTCTCACAATAGGAACAGGCAACATCCACTAACCATTGCAAACCACCTTGGAGTAACCATTGAAGAGGTTCACTCCTTTAAATACCCGAGGATGACTCTGGCTGAAAACCTGGCCTATGGAACTCATATTGACTACGTAGCCAAGGAGGCTAACCTGCATCTAGGCCTCCTCTACAGATATAGGGCGCACCTTACCCCTGAAGCTCTAAGGATCACTGTCCAAATCTCTGTAGTCTCTGTTATCGATTATGGCCTTATTATTTATGGCTCTGCCACCTCAACAATCCTCAGGCGCATCTCAACTGCCCTAAACAAAGCCTGTCATCTTCTAACTGGCGTCCACCACCTAATCCACACCTGTAACCTCTACGCCCAAACTGGTTGGCAACATCTATCAAACCACATAAAATACCAATCCTGCATCATGATCAAGAAGATAACCTTGGATGTTGCCCCACCAGGTGTCCTAGCCCTCCTCAGTCCATACAGTAACCCCCGCCACACAAGGGGATCTGATTTTTCAACTCCTGCTGACCCCACGCTGCAGAACATCTTTGGGTCAACACTCGTTTGCCTTCAGAGCACCAAACTAGTTAAATAATCTCAACAATGAAATCTCCTCCATAACTGTTGTTGGCACTTTCAAATCCAAGCTCAGCCACTCACTCTCTGCATCCAGTACCTGTGATTGCCACACGTAACCAGCAACCCGTGCTACTCTCTTACTCTCTCAATACTGCCTTACTGCCCAACCTAGCACTATACCTCCCCTGTCCCTGACTTCCTCCTCCCCTCATTCCCCCACCCCTACTTCCCCCTTACCACCCCCCTGCACTTCTCCATGTTTCCTTGACATTGCCCCTGGCAGCTCATAGTCCCCCGTGTCCTATCCTTGTCTTGTAAAGTTGTAGCATCCCCCCTTTTTTGCCCTAGACCTATGTTTACCAATGACTCTATCCTGTGTACACCTCCCTCTACTGTATATCTGCTGTTTTACCTTGCATAACCATGTATGATGTAGCAATCCCATCCACTTTTCTCCCTTGACCAATGTATACCAATACTGTTTGCCTCTTCCCCTATACGTTGATGTACCAACATTATCCTGTGTGTTCTAACTTCAGATTGCTGTATCTCTGTATTATCTTGTACTGCCTCAATTTGTTGTACTGTTTTCAAACTGACTTAGAACCTTTGTAAAAGAGCCTTTGGCTCAAAGGTATTTGTAATCCTAGAACAAAATAAATAAAAAATACTCTGAAGTCTCCTCCGGAGGATCCTTCCTTCACGGAGTTGCTCAGGAAGATCCAGGAAGTGCATCAGTGGCGTTCCTTAGAACCAGATCCTCAGCGGGTTAACCTCGCTGAACAATAAAAGTAGATGATGTAGGCAACGACAGCCTGATGCATTTTGGAACAAATGATCTTACTTTGAGAGGGCTGTTACAGTAGGTAATTACATATAGGACTGACGCCGGCAGGTGGCAGCACCCCATGGAAAAATTTCTAGCTAACAGTCCCTGGCGGGGACTGCTCCCACGTCAGGTGACCGGCGTCAGATGACGTCGGTATAAAGGGGCAGTCCCAGACACCCGCCTTCCAGTTCTTTCCCACCGTCAGCTTCTGCAGCAACCTTGCGGAGAAGTTCATATCGGTCAGTCCTGTTACTTCGTCGGTTTTCCTGAAAAGTTTCAGTATTTTGTATTTTCTGTCGTCAGGTGAACATCAGTATACTGTATGTCGTCCCCTTCAAAACATAAGTGCGACTCGTGCAGTGCCCAACTGCCTCACAAAGACGGTCACTCCCTCTGCCTTTTCTGTCTAGGCCCCGACCATGCGGTTGACAAGTGTCCGCACTGCCTTCATTTCAACGCGGTCACCAGCAGACGATGCCAGCAGTCTCTCGAAGCACATCTCCTCAAGAAGAAGATGTCCGCGATGGAGAAGGAGTTGAAGAAACTTCAGCAGGTGTCGACCTCCCCTGAAGGGCACAAGAAGCGGAACAAGGAAAGGCACTGGGAGAAGGCCTCCTCCTCCGTGACTCCAGCCAGAGTCACGGTCAAGGCACTTTATCCCTCTGGGGATAAGCCCGATGGCAGCCTCAAGGTTTGCTTTCAAGCCGCTTGGTGCCTCTAGGCAAAGGATGCATTAGCCCCAGTACACGCCCGAGCTTCTGCGGCCTACTAATACGGCGCCTCCTATAAGCTGGACGTCGGCTCCTCCGATGTCCACCGGGAGAAGGCCACTAAGACGCCTGACCCTTCAGGGTGGCGCAAGGCAGAGTTCCTCTTGGACTGGGCCTCTTCCCATCCTTGGTCCGCCTCCGACGAGGGACCCATGAAGTCGGACGCTGGCTGCTCTGGTGTCCGCTGGTAATCGGCCCTTAAGTCGCACGTCAGCTCCTCCGATGTTCACCAGGCCTCGGAGCCTATGGCTGACCCTGCTTTGTCTGTTGTCCCAGGCTCCCCATAGCCTTTGCTGCCATTCGGGGAGCCCGAGTGCCCCCTGCCTGACCCCGGGGACTTTTCCCCTCCATCCCCGGGCGAGGCTCGGGATGCTGCTCCGCTGTCTGATCCCTTCCCTACGGAGCCGGATTTGATGCTGGCCCCCTGGACGCCAACTCCAACGCTGGCTCTGGTGACGGCTTTGACGCCAGTCCTGACACCGGCCCCACCGACGCCGTTTCTGACGCCGGCCATTCCAATGCTGGCGGGGGATATACCTCTCCCATCAGGCTCTCTCCTCCACGGGCCTATCACGGTTGATCCGCCCGTGGAGTTGCCTACTGGGCCGTCTTCTTCGGCAACTCCTCAGGTACCTGGTTATCCACCGTCCTATCCGACGCTGGTTTACCCGGGTCCTCAGTATCCTGCATCACAGTACTCGGCGCCAACTCCACCGATGCTGTAATACCCAGCTCCAGTATTCCCACAGCCGGGTTATAGATACTTCCCTTACGGATTTCATCCATACAACTATCCCCCTCCTCCTCCTCCACTGCCCCCTAGTCTGCCTGTGGATCTCCAGGAGACTCTGGCCTCCTGGTGGGCTGAGCCCAAGGCTCAGCTCACCAAGGAAGTCAAGAGCCGTCTTATGGCGACGGTGCCACCTCTGGCTCCCATACGCCCCAGACAGCACACTCCCTCTCCACCTCCGGACTCCCGGGCAGGATATGCGACCAAGGATCCTCTCTAAGGAACCCGTTCCTCCCCCTAGACGAGCTAGGTAGTCCTTCTCTGCTTCAAATTCCTCTTCTTCCTCTCTCTCTCTCGGACTCCTCGGATTCCTCCGAAGGTTGCTCTGAGAAAGACGACAAGCCTCGCTCTCCATCCAAGCCTCGGCTGAGGACTCCTCTGAAGTCTCCTCCGGAGGATCCTTCCTTCACGGAGTTGCTCAGGAAGATCCAGGAAGTGCATCAGTGGCGTTCCTTAGAACCAGATCCTCAGCGGGTTAACCTCGCCGAACATCTGGACTTACCCTTCACGGCCCCTACTCTAGTGCTACCCTGGATCGAGCCTCATGCCCACCTTGTTTCCACCATTTGGAAACAACCTTTGGCTTTAGCCCCACTTCCACAGAAGTCCAACAGGCTATACCAGGCTCCTGAGAGTGTAGACTTTTTAGACTCTCACCCCTGTGCAGACTCGGTTGTGATTAGCGCCGTTCACTGCCGGTTAGCACATCCGAAACATTTGAGCTCATCTCCCTTGGATAAGGAATCTCACCTTCTGGATCAGTATGGAAGGAAGATTTATGCTTCTTCCACACTGGGAATTAGGACCCATAATTATGTAGCTCATATGGGGATTACCAGAAAGCTGTCCTTTCCCAGGCAGAATCCAAGATTGACTCCTTGCCTGACTCCCAGGTCAAGCAGGAGTTAGCCAACCTGGTCCGTTCTGCTCGTTCGGGCAGTCGTCACATTCTGAGGATGACCTACGACGCAGTGGACACCACAGGACGGAGCTCTGTATTCGCTGCAGGTCTTCGGCATCATGCCTGGCTCTGTGTGTCAGGTCTGGTCCCGGAGGTGCAGTCAGCAATCCAGGAGACACCTTTCAGGGGTTCAGTGCTTTTCGGTGGTGATGTCAAAGACATCATCACCGACTTGAAGGAGAATGGGACGGCCCTTAAATCTGTTGACTCAATGTACCATCCCCATCCTACGCAATGCCGTCCCTCATGCAGACTAGCTGGCATCAAGCGAAACCTCAGGGAAGGCGGGCCACTAAACGTCAGGCCCTCACAGCTGCCAGGCCTCCGCTGCCCAAAAAAGGAGCGGGTGCCCCAGCTGTGGTGCTGCCTCACACCAGCTGACTTCTTCCCTCTCCCACCACCTCCAGACTCCCCGGAGGAACCAGCAGGAGAGAGATTCTCCCTCCACCTTCTGGGTTGGGAGAGGATAACATCGGATTTATGGGTGCTTCAGATCATAGCAGAGGAGCACTCCATAGAGTTTCTGCAGAAACCTCCACGTCATCCCCCTTCTGATCTCCTCTTACTCAAGGGACCATCTTCCTTTAGTCAAGGAAGAAATTTGTGCTCTCCTCACGAAGCAGGCCATAGAACCCATCCCCCCTCATCTTTTCGGGACTGGTTATTTTTCCCATTTCTTCCTCGTTCCAAGGAAGACAGGAGATCTCAGATCCATTCTTGATCTCAGCTCCCTGAACCTATATGTGGAATACAAGAGGTTCAGGATGCTCTCCCTTCAAACCCTCTTGCCCCTGCTTCAGCCGGGCCAATGGCTTTGTGCCCTGGATATGCAGGATGCCTACCTGCACATCCTCATTCGCCCTTCGCACTGAAAGTACCTCAGGTTTGCGTTCCATGGGGACCACTACCAATTCTGGGTGCTCCCTTTTGGTCTTTCCTCAGCTCCCCGAGTTTTACCAAATGCCTGGTGGTGGTAGTGGCCCACCTGCGTACTTTGGGAGTTCAGTATTTTCCCTACCTGGATGACTGACTCCTGCCGGCCCCATCCAGGGAAGAACTCCTGCATTTTCTCTCCCTCACCCAGCAGGTTTTTACTGGCCTGGGTATTACCATCAACCATTCCAAGTCTCACCTGGATCCTTCCCAGAGACTCCAGTTCATCGGAGGAATCCTCGATACCACAAGGTGCAGGGCCTTCCTGCCTCCGGACAGGGGGGCCTCTCTCCAGTCCAAGATCTCTCTTCTATCGGAACACAGGAAGGTTCCGGCGAGATCGGTGCTTCATCTCTTGGGGCTTATGGCAGCTACCATCCCGACGGTCCCGCACGCGCACCTCCACATGAGGATCTCTCAGCGGACTCTCCGCTCTCAGTGGGATCAACTTGTAGATGACCTAGATCATCTGGTACCGATCTCCTCACCGATGATCAGAGATCTGCAATGGTGGATGGTCTGAGAAAACCTATTCCGGGGGGCCCACTTCTTTCATCCTCCCCCCATTCAGACTCTTACAACGGACGCTTCAGGCAAAGGTTGGGGAACCCATCTGGGTCCTCACCGAACCCAGGGCCTATGGTCAAACTAGGAGTTAGCTCTCCACATCAGTGTGCTTGAGCTTCGAGCAGTGCTGTATGCTCTCCAGACCCTTCACCAATACATCCTTCCCAGTCACCTAGCCATCCAAACAGACATGTGCATGGTCTGGTACATCAACAAGCAGGGAGGGACTCGATCCTACCCACTATGCAGGGAAGTGCTGAAGGTTTGGGAATGGGCAACTCTCCACAACCTTCACCTTACGGCGATCCATGTTCCGGGAGTCGACAATGTCCTGGCAGACAGGTTAAGTCATTCTTCGGCTCTGCCACATAAGTGGGAACTGGACCAAAAAGTTCTAAATAGCATCTTCCAGATTTGGGGGACTCCACAGATAGACCTGTTCACCTCCTCCCAAAATGCAAAGCTTCCAACCTATTGCTGGCTCGCTCGCTCTAGAGCGAGGCGCTTTCTGGAGTGACGCTCTGTCTCTAAACTGGAAGGGCAGATTCGTCTATGCTTTTCCCCCAATTCCTCTGGTCCCTCGTGTGTTTCAGAAACTGGCTTTGGAAGGAGCAAGAATGATTCTGATCGCTCCTTTCTGGCCCAGGCAAATCTGGTTCTGTCTTCTACAACAATATTCAGAGGTTCCTCCTCTTCCTCTTCCTTTATCTCAAGGATTGCTGACCCAGAATCAGGGGACCCTGGTCCATCCAGGACTCAAGTCTCTTCAACTTCATGCATGGCTCCTGCAGACCTAGCCCAATCTCGCTTTGGCATCTCCCCTAAGGTGGCCAAGATTCTGGTGGAGGCTAGAAAACCCTCCACTAGGTCCACCTACACCATGAAATGGAAAAGGTTTTCCATTTGGGCTGCTTCCAGGAACGTGGAGCCCTTCTCCTGTCCTGTAGCCATTCTGCTTGATTACCTGCATCATCTTTTCGACCTGGGTCTCAGTCATTCCTCTCTGAAAGTCCATATGGCGGCTATTTCAGCCTATCATGTTCCTTTCGCTGATAAGGCATTTGCCCAACTGGAGGTATTCAAGACCTTTCTCAGAGGGCTCCTTCACCTCAGACCCCCTGTGCGGACTCCTGCTCCCCCCTGTGACTTGAACTTTGTTCTCGAGAAAATTACCCTTCCTCCTTTTGAGCCTGTGGCTTCTGCAGACTTGAAGTTCGTATAGTGGAAGATGCTCTTCTTGGTGGCCATTACTTCTGCTCACAGAATTTCCGAGCTCCAGGCCCTTATGTGAAAAATCCCTTATCTGATCTTTCACAAAGAAAGAGTAGCTCTTCGCACGAATCCTAAGTTTCTCCCAAAAGTGGTAGCGGAGTCTACTTTAAATCAGTCTATTGAATTACCTGCCTTTTTTATGCAGTATTCCAACCAAGGAAAATACTTACTCCATACCATGGATGTCCACAAGATTCTGAGATACTACACTGATAGGACGAAGACTCTCAGAAAGACTGATCAGTTGTTCATCGCTTTTGCTCCCAAAAGGGAAGGCAATGCTGTCTCCAAGCAATGCCTATCAAAGTGGTTGGCTCTTTGCATCACTTTCTGTAATGACAAATACAACAAGACCCTCCCGGGTCAAGTCAGAGGCCACTCTACACGAGGAGTAACAGCCTCTGTGGCTTATTTTAAGAATGTGTCTGCGGCAGACATCTGTGCTGCCACCACTTGGACTTCCGTCCATACTTTTACTAAACATTACAGTTTGGACATTGCCTCTCGCCATAGAGCAGGCTTCGGGTTGGCAGTCTTGCAAGGCCTCCTATCCTGAGGTTTGCAAGATTGTTTGCTACTTTTTGGAATAGTTCCTCCTCCCAGTGCCTTTTTATTTGTTCCAGACTGCTTGGGATTCTGTCTTATATGTAGTTACCTACTGCAAGAGCCCTCTTGAAGTAAGATAGTACAGTTGCGTAAGAACTTATCGAAACAGTAGATCTTCGAGAGAGGCTCTTGCAGTAGGTACTACCTTTCCGCCCTCCATCTCCCTAGGCTTTTTCAACTCCTTTTCCATTGATGGAAATATCTGCTTCTCTCTCATCCGGGCCTTCCGGGCCTGTGGCGAGAAAGAACTGGAAAACGGGCATCTGGGACCACCCCTTTATACTGATGTCATCTGACGCCGGTCACCTGACGTGGGGGCGGTCCCCGCCAGGGACTGCTAGCTAGAAATTTTTCAGTGGGGTCCTGCTGCCTGCCGGCATCAGTCCTATATGTAATTACCTACTGCAAGAGCCTCTCTCGAAGATCTACTGTTACGGTAAGTTCTTACATAACTACTTTCCTTTATCCAAGGCTGAAGATTCACGTTCACATGATTGTTTAAATAACATATGCATTTGTGACATCAAAATAATGTATTTTGAAATGTCATTATTTGATTGGTTTAAGTACCAGGCTAATAAATGAGATGGATGACTTTTACAGGGCAAAAGAAAGAGGATGAGGAGAAGGAGGAGACCGCAAGCTGCACTAGAGTTGCAACAAAATGGACACGACAAACAGGATGAGACACAGGCATTAAATGCATTGAGCCTGCAGGTAATAAATCTTTCTAAACATGAACTGACAGACATTGAAAGAAATGTAAGCTTTGTCACTATTGCAAATATGAAACAATTGCTTATCGTAGTGATATTATTGCTTACTGGGGATCTCCTTGTAGGAGTAGACATATTAGCAGCAGTTTAGATCTGATGACTGCTACTGGAACTACCATTTGGAATTTTATGCAAATAAGAATTTAGAATGCCAAATTCAAACTCTGCTGCCTTTTACTTTCTGTCAGATTCTGTTTTGTAGGCTAAACATAGAGGACTATGTACAAGTGCTTATACACAAGAAGCTTATTTTCTGATTCAGTGGTTTCCATGGTGACAAGAGACAAGGGGAGTGCAACTTGAGAGGTCTCATTACCACAGAAACCACGAGACCAGAAAGCAACCTTGTCTATGTATGAGTGCTCATACACAATCTTTTATAGTGTATGGACACTCGTTTCTGGCAAACAGTGTCCCCCAGATCATTTTAAAATTCCTTACCGTGGCTCATTGCTCCGATGCCTGTAACCTCCTTTTGTTCTCTCACCACTGTGGCCCCTTTATCTCATATGTGTAACTAGATTCCACATTGTTATTCTGCACTGTTGACATACGCAGTGCAGCATAACAACATTGTGATGTAGTCAAGACAACACAACAGTGCTGTTCTGCGCATGGATTTTCATACTCAACAGTGTTCCACCATACACTATAGTATGATAATCACTAGTTGAAACTAAACAACCTTAGTGCTAATTGTTCTTCACTTACTAGAGAGGACTGGATCCAACAGGATAAGAAAAAAATAGCAGAAAGAGAGCTAGTGATCTTAGCCATTCTTGTGTGCATATATCATTACAAAAAATGTGGCTAATGATTAATGCCAATGTTTAATAAACCCCATAAAAGTATTGCTGAACCCAGTCAGGTTATATGGGGAGGCAATGATGGGAGATCTAATCCTACTAGGAGATCCTTTGTAAGAAATAATATTACTATGGTAAGTAATTTTTCCTTCAAGACCCAGGAATCTCCTAGTAGTATCAGACATATTTGCAGACTACCGAGCTGGGTCATGAGAAGTGGGTACAGTCAGAACCTATTTAGGAGAAAGATTTTGCAATTCTAGAGTGCCAGACCTAGCACCAGTCCCATACTGAATATCCAGGAAATAGTGTTTTGCGAAGGTGTGGACTGTACTCCCAGGTAGCTATCTTACACATCTCCAGTGTCATAGATACATAGATACATAGACAGTGTCAGCAGATAAGGGCCTATGGCCCACCCAGTCTGCCCATTTAAGCTTGTAAGTTCAGAGAATCCTCATCAATAAAGGCCGTCCTGGAACTCCATATGGCGTCATATTGTCGCAAGACATTATGCCGCGTGCAAGAATTGTATTGCCAGTATGAGATTTCTTGCATGAGGCATAATACTTTTTTTTTGCAGGGGCTCCGCCTCACACACCGCTGTTATGGGGGGACTGCACCCTCGAACCCCCCAATATGGATTCTCAACTCAGGGGGTGGTGTCACCTTCAAATCGCACAAAGTGTGAAAAAAAAGTACAAGTTTCTGAGACTGGGAATCAAACTCAGTCCCAGGTGCAATGCCTGGGTTCATTGCTGCAGTGGCTCAGTCCATTCAGCTATGGCAGCTGCTCAGCAGAACCCCATCATCCTTTGCCTGGGATAGTGCGCATGGTGCAATACCGTGTACAGCAGTAATTGCAGTATTGCACCACTCACTGTCTTGTACAGTGTAATTCTGGGCTACGCTAATGTTGTACCTTATTAAGCATTCAACATTATGACCCAGTAGGATCTCCAGCAAGGGTACATCCATTGCAACTGCCACAGAGGCAGCATTTCCATGAGTGGAATGTGCCCTGAGGCCCTGTGGTGACTGATTGTCAGCCTTACTGCAGCAGAACTGGATGCAGGATACGATCCAATGTGCAGTTAACCTTTTAATGGTTGGCTGGTCTTTTCCCACCTCATCATAAGTAATAAATAGCTGTGAATGGGAACCGCAGAGGTCCTTAGCGTGTGTGATATAATAGCTGCGGGACCTTTTCACATCCAAGCATTGGAGCTTCTGCTCACCTGAGCAGGATTTGGCCATGAAAAATACTGCCAGGGTGGTGG
The DNA here is from genome assembly GCA_016271365.2 of Neoceratodus forsteri. Lineage (NCBI taxonomy): Eukaryota > Metazoa > Chordata > Ceratodontiformes > Ceratodontidae > Neoceratodus > Neoceratodus forsteri. The sequence continues at coordinate 53,340,969 of CM028133.1, read as the reverse complement.
ACTGTTTTAAACAGAACTCAGATACCACCTTTGGAAGGACTCCCTTGTCCATATGGAAGATAATGTAATAAGGATCAGTGCAAAGAGCTTGAAGCTCACACATTCTTCTTGCTGAAGTAATTGCCACTAGGAAAACAGTTTTCAATTCAATTCACTTTATTTATAAAACAGGCACTATTCCAAAAGATCATAGTGCCTTTATAATTAAATCAATAAAATAGTAAAAACTATCTCTGCTAAATAACATTACTATACAACGTAATCAAAAGCAAGTTCAAATAGATGTGACTTCAAAGCAGCTTTAAAGTTCTCCACAGTCAGGCACTCTCGTATCTGATTAGGTAGAGAGTTCTACAGAGTGGGGGCCATGAACATAAAAGTATGATCCCCTGATGTCGTTAACCGAACCCTGGGAACCTCTAGCAATCCCTCCTCAGCAGAGAGGAGTGGTCAGAGAGGGCAGTAAGGAAACAGAAGGTCTTGCAGGTAGCCCGGTCCCTGTTCATTTAGGGTCTTATAGGTCAGCAAACTATCCTTGAATGTGATTCACCACTAAACTGGCAGCCAGTGCAGTTTGCGCAGCACAGGAGTAATATGACTAGATCGAGATGACCCAGCCAGCAACCTGGCCTCAGCATTCTGCACCAACTGCAGGTGGCGGATGTCAAACCCCCGGAAGCCCTAGGCAAAGGGAGTTGCTGTAGTCAAGGTGGGAGGTCACAAAGGCGTGGATCAGTGTTGGATGGTCATTGGATGGAGCGAGGTGCTTAATCCGGGAGATAGTACTCAGACAGTAAAAGGAGGATTTGATAACAGCTGACACCTGTGGATGAAGCGTTAACTCATTGTCAAATATTACACCCAGATTTTGCACCTGTTCAGAGGTCAAAAGCTGGCTGCCCCCAAGCCAAAGGCCAGAGACTGTGCCAGCTGCCAATCCCCCAGTCCAATGGCCCAGATTCACAACCAACACCTCTGTGTTGTCAGGATTCATCTTCATCCTGCTGTCATTTATCCAGTTATGAATCTCAGCGAGGCAGCTGTTAAGCACAGGGACCACACTAGCCTGCTATCCTTTGGCATATTTTAGCTCAGCCATATCCATTTGGCTCTGCATTGACTTAGCCTTAGAAGCAGAGGGTCAGTGGTTTGATTCCCATTGGGAACATATCTTTCCAGGTCGACCCTGAAAAAGGAACCATTTGGTCTTGGTGGGTCTACCTGGTTACCAAAATTAAATAAATAAAATAAAGGGAGGTTCCATGTGTTTGGCTATGTGCAAGTTAAGATCCCAAGGAGGTTCTGGTTCCCTAACAGGAGGGAACATATGTGCAAATCTTTTAAAAATAATTCTTAAAAATAGAGTGCCAAGTCATTGATTTCTGAGCACCTGCAGATACATAAGCAGATACTGCTGCTAGGTGAAGTTTAAGGGTTACAGGCCTGAGTCCTAGAGACTGCAAGTGCACTAGGTAATCAAGCACTGTGGAGAAACCTGTTCTGAGGGGTTTGATGTTCTTAGGCTTGCACCAAATGGTAAATCTTTCCCACTTTGAAGCATAGCTTTTTCTTGTAGAGGCTTTCTGAGACACTTTAAGTACCTCTTTTGACAATTTGAGCTCAGAAAATTCTATCTCCTCAAGAACCACGCATTCAAGTGAAGGCTTTTAAGGCTCAAAAAAACTGTCTGCCCCTGGAGAGCTGTTAGGAGATTGAATCTGTGGTGCAGGTGAATGGGCTGTTTGATAGACAACCTGAGCAACAAGGGATACCAAGGCAGTCTGGCCCAGTCTGGGGCAACCAGTATTATAATTGCAGGCTGGCTTTTCAGTCTGAGAAGATCTCTTGACAACAGTGGAATTGGTGGAAAAGCGTAGAGTAACCTCTATGCCCAGTCCAGGGCTAGTGCGTCTCTGGGCAGTATGCCCAGTGCTGGCAGTCAGTAACATATATTGGGAGCTGGTGATTGTCCCGTGAGGTAAACAGATCTATTTCTGGGATGCCCCAGCACCTGAATATCATTCCCAACACTTGTCTGTTCAGATCCCATTTGTGGTGATCTTCCCTGATTCTGCTGAGTGAATCTGCCAGTGTGTTGTCCTTCCCAAAAGGTGAATGGCCACTAGATGTACCTCCAGGGAATAAGCTAGGGACCACATTTTCATGTCAGTTTTAAGGTACCAGTCAAGGCTAAAGCATTTGCTCACGAATTACCCACAGACCTTTCTTCACTCTAAGTATGCAATAAGGCTGAAAGAAGGAACTCACCATGCTGACTTTCCAATAAGTGCTCGAGACTTCATGGAAGTGTAGTCCAACACAGGTTCCATAGATAATCCAAACAAGCATAAAAGCACACCAAGAAAACTCAGGTAATGCTTCCTTGTTCTCCCTGCTCCCTTGTAACATTACACTGACATCACCACAGATCACCTTTCACAGATTTCACAATTAGGTAAAAAATGGCTGGGACCCAAGCACTCTATGCACCGATCATGACGTTCAGCTTTAGCAAAGATTGAAAGCACCTTATACGATATTTAAAACCTGTGAGTCGGGTTCTCTATTTTGGTTTGTCTGATGTGCCAAACTGTCAACAGACTAAATAAAACTGAACAATAACTGAATTTAGAGCAATCACAATCAGTTCCTTAAGTTTAAAAGGGAATGTGATTAAAACCAATTTTTTATGTTTGCTTGCACGCATGTGCAAGAAACATAGTGCCATCATCGGAGATTTCGGAGGTGTGTCACCTCCTCCTCCATTTCAGGCAGCGAGCTGGCAGGAGCGGCCCCTGTAAGCCAATGCATTTTGGAGCTGTCTATGACACACTCCAAAATGCAGTGGCATACAGTTGAAAGGGGGAGCTACGCTGAGTGAGCATCGATAAGAAGCTGCTCACGCAGCTCCCCTCCAGCCGCAGGCGCAGTGTGCCCCGCACGCAGCGTGAGTAGCCGACGGGGTGCCCAATCCCCGTCGGCTGAGCTGCATCGTCTCCTCCACCCCTTCCCAGTATTTGGTGCCACGCTGGGAGCCCAACCCAGTGTGGTAATCAATAATTTTGCCGACGGGGGGTGCCCAATCCCCGTCGGCTGAACGCCTCCAAAGTCCTTGTGCCACGCTGGGAGCCCACCCCAGCGTGGCAAGTGGTCCCACAACATCTTTTTTAACCTGTAAACAAAAACGGTCCTGCGCTGCCTCCCGAACCCTCCCACAACCTGCACCCACCACTGCGCATCCAGCCTACCACACCCCCTCACCCCATGCCTCCTCGGACTCCGTAGCGCCGATCTTTGGTGGACCGGGAACACATCTGCACTCTTCAAAGCCGACCGCAAACTGAGGAAATGCCGGTAAGCTGTATAATGGGCTAGATAGGAGGGTTCAACTTTATGCATATCTCAGGCATTTTGGGAATTTTTGCACAAATTTTCAACATGGGGTTTGTGACCTTCTCATGAATGATGTCACTGTCATGGTGTTATTCAGGCCCGAAGGTGATTTGCTCAGTGACTGCACAGTGACTGCAAAATCACCCTTTGGGACTGAATACCACCATGACAGTGACATCATTCATGAGAAGGGGGCCCAAAACCCCCATGTTGAAAATGTGGTGCCAAAATTCCAAAAAATGACTGTTTGACGAGTGTGCTTGCGCAGTTCCTGCGCAGGCTCGTAAGTTCGCAAAATTTCAATATTTTCACTCCAGATTTTCAATATTGCCATTTCACCACACCGTCTTATGAGTAGTACAGCTGTCATTTTTCACATCTCACCCAAAATGAGTTTCTGCCCTTGCAGCGCAGAATGGCGCAGTCGGTGTGCGAAATCAATGTACGGGACAAATTAAGAAAATCACAGTGACATTGTTCATGAGCAGAGGTCTTGAAATGGCTATGTTGAAAATTTGGTGAAAAAATTCGTAAAAATGACTGTTTTACGAGCGTGCGTTGCGCAGTTCCTACGCAGGCTCATAGGTTTGCGAATTTTCAATATTTCCACTCCAGATTTTCAACATTGCCATTTTTCCACACCTTCTTATGAGTAGTACAGCTGTCATTTTTCACATCTCACCAAAAACGTGTTTCCGCCCATGTAGCGCACAATGGCGCAGTCGTGCGAACTCAGTGTATGGGACACATTAAGGAAATCACAGTGTCACTGTTCATGAGCAGAGATCTTAAAATGGCAATGTTGAAAATTTGGTGACAGAATTCCTAAAAATGACTGTTTTACGAGTGTGCATTGCACAGTTCCCATGCACGCTCGTAGGTTTGCGAATTTTCAATATTTCCACTCCAGATTTCCAACATTGCCATTTTTCCACACCTCCTTATGAGCAGTACAGCTGTCATTTTTCACATCCTGCCCAAAATGTGTTTCCGCCCATGTAGCGCACAATGGCGCAGTCGGTGTGCAAGCTTAATGTATGGGACACATTAACAAAACCACAGTGACACTGTTCAGGAGCAGAGGTCTTAAAATGGCTATGTTGAAAACTTGGTGGAAAAATGCCTAGAAATGACTTTTACGAGCGTGCATTGCACAGTTCCTATGCATGCTCGTAAGTTTGCAAATTTAATATTTTCACTCTAGATTTTCAACATGTCCATTTTATTCAACTTCCTTATGAACAGTGCAGCTGCAATTTTTCATATGTCACCCAAAATGTGTTATCACACATGTAGCGCACAATGGTGCTGTTGGTGTGCGAAAGCAATGTTTAGGACAGATTAAGAAAATCACAGTTACACAGTTCATGAGCAGAGGTCTTAAAATGGCTATGTTGAAAATTTGGTGACAAAAGTCCATAAAATGACTTTGTTATGAGTGAGCATTGTGCAGTTTCCACGCATCCTCGTTAGTTCATGACTTTGTAATATTTTCAGTCCAGATTTTCACTAGTGGCATTTTTCCACACTTCCTTATGAACAGTACAGCTGCCATTTTTCACAACATGGCCTAAGTGTGTTTTCACACTTTCAGTGCAGAGATGCGTGGTCGCTGTCGGAAATCATTGTTCAGCACAGATAAAGAAAATCACAGTGACACTGTTCATGATCGGAGGCACCAAAATGCCTGAGTTGACAATCTGCTATAAAATATCCCCAACCTACTTATATAACGGGTGTGCGTTGCACAGTTTCTATGTACGCTCGTGACTTCACCATTTTTTAAAATATTTTTACTACACATTTGCAACATAGCCATTTTTACACCTCCCCATGAAAGAGTACAGCTGTCATTTTTTACAGCCTGTTCGGAATATTTTTGCACCTGTGGTGCTAAATCCCGTAGTCACTGTGCATAAGCAGCTTTCGGCTACCTAACTGATATTCCCCCTGTTCATGAGGTGGGGTCACAAAACAAACATGTTGAAAATTTGGAGTTAAAATACCAACAAATGCCTGAGGTATTAGGCTTTTCAACTAAATCGCCCAACCCTATAGAGAATGACAGGAATCAGGAGTGTGACTTGGGATTCTTGCCTGTGATGCTCATACCATTCCACACCCTGCAGTCACTGAGAGGCATCGAGCTATGCCTTGGACTCTTCGGCCCCAAACTTCACCCCATTCTCCTATATTGCACCCATCTCAATGTATTTTCTAATGAAATGGGGTGCGCATAAGGGCCAAAGACCCCAAGGAAAATGTGGCACTTGTCAGTCTCTGCAGAATGGGTGTGGTGAAATGGCATGGCCGTTATGCCTGACGACCCAAATGCACACCCCAATGCTTGTCACTCTCTGCAGGGTGGTGGTGGGGTTGGCTTCAGTTCAATACTTCACTGCCATTCCTATTACGCAGCTCTGTAACTTCTACACTACCACTGCCAATGCCAGTAAGCAAACATTCGGCATTGACAAATGCTTGTTTTATGCTGTTCTCCTAGAAAGTGACTGGTTTCTAACTGAAAAAAGGGAACTGACTGCTATTCAGTGGTTCCAATGCATAATAGTAATTGCAAATTAGGGATCGCTATTATAGCAAGTGTATATCGCCAAAAAGCAAATTGATGATATACACTCATAGGCGACCTGAAATCCAGAAAAAGGAAACACCCCCTGCACCCCCTGAATAATGATTCTTAACTCCAAGGGGGTGTTTGTCGGGGAAGGGGCAAAATCCCTGCACTGGGAACAAATTAAGTGTCGCAGCACAATGAGCGACAAAATTTTCCTGCGACAGGTCTTAAACCCTATACCTGCTGCACCTGAGCTCTTCACCCACACCACCACACCACATGGCTAGCTCAGCAGAAGTAAGCACACCAGTCCCCCCAAACTCCTTCCCTGTACCCCCCTTCCGTTCACTATCCTCCCCTTCTTGTTGCCCTGTAGTACAGTCATGTTCCAGTAGTGCTGCTGTCCTTCCAGGGTAGTCTAGGAGGAAAGCGCTGAATATGAGTCTCTGTTTTGACGGTTGCTCATATTTAGTCACCATCCTCACTGGATACCCTATTCAGCAAAGGAAGCACAGCTATGAACAGAAGCAGAAATGGGATTGGTTCCAAAAGGCAGACAGGAACCGATCACTATTCATTCTAAATGTTTTAAATAATAACAGTACAATATGTAAGCAATAATACCCAACAGGGTGGGCTGTACTAGGCTATACCGGACTGCCCAGGGGTATAATGAGGCCCAATGCCACAGGCGGAGGGCCTTGTAGTCCCTGGAAGGTCAGGCATAGCCATATACCACCCACCCTGGAGGGTGTTATTGTGCTTAGAAAATGGGCACTGTAAATAAAAATAAGTTTAATAAAACAAAATTTAATAAAAAGTTGGTTTAACATAAGTTTTATCATAAAATAGTTCCTCCGCCTGGTTTGGAATGATGAATTTATTTTTTCTTACTTTGAAGGAGGGACTTTTATCTCTCTAGTTCAATTAAAAAAAAAAAAATTGCCCTAGTTTACTGACTCGTCCCCCACCCCTGCATTTATTTGTTCCCCTCATTCCCCATGATGATGAGGTCAGGAGATGAACAGCGAGGTAGAGGAAGCTGTGAAAAAAAGATGGCGGCTCTGGAGCAACAGGTGACTACAGTAGATTCCTGTACTTTTTGCAGTCTGCAGTTTTCAAATGTGAGGAGCTCAACTGCGCTCCTATGTTTCTTAGCAGGGAAATGATGTGAGAGAGCTTAGCGCTGTAACAACCGCTGGTTTTTGGCAGTTTTTTTGGGGGGGACTGAGATTTGGAGAGCAGGGCAAGAGACTGCAGTTGGGAGAGTGCTGCCATTAGCAGTCAGTGCAGACAAAAGCTAACAGCATTACCTGGAAGTACGAGGGTGGAGTTGAGAAGCAGTATGTTTGAATTCACCCCCCATGCTCTCCGAGTTTTATGTCATTATTGTTGTTCTTATATATTTTTTTATTTTTCGTTACATTTCAATGTAGCGTGATGCAGTTGGGGAACATGCCATGAGTAGGATGCGTAACACGGTCGTTAGATTTACAGCAGCAGCACCTGATGTGAAAGGTCGCAAGGTGCTGTTCGAGGGAGGATAAATGAAGCAGCAGCAAATGTATGGATTACAAGACTTTTTTGGGGTCTCTGACAATAAGGAAGACAGGCAGTGCTTACCATCTAGGATGTAGTTTTAACCCACGACTTTGTGTGTCAGCGTCTCTTGCTAAGCGAGAGAAAAAATGGCAGACGTTTAAAAACAGAATGCAAGGGTTTAGCCAATTACAGATCAGGCTTGGCAGTACAATTCTGGTGATGGGGTTGGCTGGGCTGATACTATTAATAGCCAGGCATCTGTTGTCTGATAGATGCCCAGCTAGAGAAGTGCCTCAGCCAATCAGAAGGTTGAATTACTTTTACCCATTTTCTAAGGTAATGTAAAGAACATGCTAGTGGTCTGAAACCACAGATAAAAACACACAGTCCAATTAAATCAGATCCTGTGACCACAATGGAACCGCTAAGACTAACGAACTTCTAAAACTAAACAAATACAGTAAGAGGCAGAGTATAAATAAAAACTATAAGTAAATACCAGTTTTACAACAATTTAAAATGGTCATTGCCACTGTTCATGAGCAGAGGTCCCAAATGCTTTCATGAGGTGGGGTGAGAAAAAGCCCATGTTGAAAATTTGGAGTGCAAATACCAACAAACACCCGGGGCATTAGGGTTTCTAACCATCATGTCCCACCCTCTAAAGTCTTACCAGCGCCAGGAGTGTGATTTTACATTGTCACTTCTAATGCTCACACCATTCCACCCCCAACCCCACCCTGCAGCCACTGACAGGCATTGGAGTGTGCCTTGCACTCTTTGGCCCCAGACTTCATCCCGTTCTCCTATACTGCACCAATCATAGTATATTTCTGTATGGAATGGGGTGAGCATAAGGCCCGAGGACCCCAAGGCAGAACATGATACTTGTTGGACTCTGCAGGGTAGGTGAAGTGAAATGGCATGAGCATTATTGCCAACACCCAAAGGCATACCTCAGTGCCTGTCAAGTCTTTTCAGGGCAGTGTGGGGTTAGCATCACTTCCATACTTCACTGCCATTTCTATTATGCATCTCTCTAACTCCTGCACTACCAGTGCCAATGTCAGCAAGATAGCATTCGGTATTGACAAATGCTTGTTCAACAATAGAAACACTACAGATGTAGCCACAAATGGTAACAAAAAGACCAGTGCAGAACCCAAATTTAAACTAAGATCTTACTTCGAGAAGGCTCTTGCAGTAGGTAATTACATATAGGACTGACGTCGGCAGGCGGCAGGACCCCATGGAAAAATTTCTAGTTAGCTGTCCCTGGCGGGGACTGCCCCCACGTCAGGTGACCGGCATCAGATGATGTTGGTATAAAGGGGTGGTCCCAGATGCCCGCCTTCCAGTTCTTTCCCACTGTCAGCTCGTGCAGCGCCTCGTGGTGAAGTTCATAATGCTCAGTCCTGTTGCTTCGTTGGTTTTTCCGAAAAGTATCAGTATTTTGTATTTTCTTCGTCAGGTGAACATCGGTATATGTCGTCCTCTTCAAAAAATAAGTGCAACTCGTGCGGCGCCCAACTGCCTCACAAAGATGGTCACTCCCTCTGCCTTTTCTGTTTAGGCCCCAACCACGCAGTCGACAAGTGTCCTCACTGCCTACATTTCAACGCAGCCACCCGCAGACGATGCCAGCAGTCTCTAGAAGTCGATCTCCTCAAAAAGAAGATGTCTGCAATGGAGAAGAAGTTGAAGAAACTTCAGCAGGTGTTGACCTCCCCTGAAAGACACAAGAAGTGGGACAAGGAAAGGCACCAGGAGAAGGCCTCCTCCTCCGTGACTCCGGCCGGAGCCACAGTCAAGGTAACGTCCCCTCCGGAGGATCACCCGACGGCAGCCTCCAAGGCTTTGGAGGAGGCGTCGGCCCGCCCGTCGGGTTCGCGTTCGAGCCCACCGGGTGCCTCCGGGGCCAAAGAAGGCTTCAACCCCCAGTACCGCCACAGGCTTGCGGCCTACTGGTGCGGACGCCTCTCATAAGCCGGACGTTGGCTCCTCCGCATCTGCCGGGAGAAGGCCGCTAAGACACCTAACCTGTTGGGGTGCTGTGTGGCAGCGTCCCCCTCGGACCAGGCCTCTTCCCATCCTCGGCCCGCCTCCGATGAGGGACCTCCGAAGTCGGACACCGGTTCCTCTGGCGCCTGCCGAGACTTGGCCCATAAGTCGCACGTCGGCTCCTCTGACGTCTGCCAGGCCTTGGAGCCTACGGCAGACCCTGCTCCGTCTGTCATCCCAGGTTCCCTGCAGCCTTTGCTGCCATCCAGGGAGCCCGAGTCCCCCCTGCCTGTCCCGGGGAACTTTTCCCCTCCGTCCACGGGTGAGGTTCGGGATGCTGGTCCACCGTCTGATCCCCTTCCTACGGAGCTGGATCTGACGCCGGCTCCATGGACACCGGCCCCGCCGACGCAGGTTTCGACGCCGGCCCCTCCGACGCTGGCGGGGGATATACCTCTCCCATCAGGCCCTCCACCCCACGGACCTATTACGGTCGATCCGCCCATGGAGTTCCCTACTGGGCCATCTGCTCCAGCAGCTCCTCCGGTACCTGGGTATCCACCGCCTTATCCGATGCCGGTTTACCCGGGTCCTCAATATCCTGCGTCGCAGTACCCGGCGCTGACTCCACTGAAGTTGCAGTACCCGTGCCGCAATACCCAGCTCCGGTATTCCCGCAGCCAGGTTATGGATACTCCCCTTACGGATTTCATCCATACAACTGTCCCCCTCCTCCTTCTCCACCGTCCCCTAGGCCGGCGGTGGATCTCTAGGAGACTCTGGCCTCCTGGTGGGCTGAGGCCAAGGCTTAGCTCACCAAGGAAGTCGAGAGCCATCTTACAGTGATGGGGCCCCCCCTCGGCTCCCTTATGCCCAGACGGCACACTCCCTCTCCACCTCTGGATTCCCAGGCTCTGCCCTCGGGATCCAGAGAGGGGCAGGACACGAGTCCAGGGATCCCCTCTAAGGTACCCGTTCCTCCCCCTAGATGAGCTAATGAGTCCTACTCTGCTTCAAATTCCTCTTCTTCTCTCTTGGACTCCTCGGATTCCCCCGATGGTTGTTCCAAGAAAGACGATGAGCCTCGCTCTCCATCCAAGCCCCAGCTGAGGACTCCTCTGAAGTCTCCTACAGAGGATCCTTCCTTCACGGAGTTGCTCAGGAAGATCCAGAAAGTCCATCAGTGGCGTTCCCTTAGAACCAGATCCTCAGCGGGTTAAACTCACTGAACATCTGGACTTGCCCCTTACGGCTCCTACTCTAGTGCCACCCTGGATCGAGCCTCATGCCAACCTTGTTTCCACCATTTGGAAACAACTGTCAGCTTTAGCCCCACTTCCTCGGAAGTCCAACAGGCTATACCAGGCTCCGGAGGGTGTAGACTTTTTGGACTCTTACCCCCGTGCAGACTCGGTTGTGATTAGTGCCGCTCACGGCCGGTCAGCACACCCGAAACATTTGATCTTGTCTCCCCCCGGATAAGGAATCTCACCTTCTGGATCAGTATGGAAGGAAGATCTATGCTTCTTCCATACTGGGGATCAGGGCCATAAATTATGTAGCGCATATGGGGGATTACCAGAAGGTTGTCCTTACACAGGCGGAATCCAAGATTGACTCCTTGTCTGACTCCCAAGTCAAGCAGGAGTTAGCCGACCTGGTCCTTTCTGCTCATTCGGCCAGTCATCACATTCAGAGGATGACCTACAATGCAGTGGACACCGCAGGACGGAGCTCTGCATTCACTGTAAGTCTGCCTCTGTGTGTCAGGTCTGGTCCCGGAGGTGCAGTCAGTAATCCAAGAAACACCTTTCAGGGGTTCTGTGCTTTTCGGTGGTGATGTCAAGGACATCATCACTGACTTGCAGGAGAAGGGGACGGCTCTTAAATCTGTTGATTCAATGTACCATCCCCATCCCCTGCAGTGCCGTCCCTTTTGCTGACCCAGCTGGCCTCAAGTGAAACCTCAGGGAAGGTGGGCCACAAAACATCGGGCCCTCACAGCTGCCAGGCCCCCGCCACCCAAGAAAGCAGCGGGTGCCCCAGCCGCGGCGCTACCTCACACCACCTGACTCCTTCCCTCTCCCACTGCCTCCGGATGCCCCGGAGGAACCGGTTGGAGGGAGATTCTCCCTCCACTTTCCGGGTTGGGAGAGGATAACTTCGGATACATGGGTGCTTCAGATCATAGCAGAGGGGCACTCCATAGAGATTCTGCAGAAACCTCCACGTCACCCCTCTCTGAACTCCTCTTACTCAAAGGACCATCTTATTTTGGTCATAGAAGAAATCTCTGCTCTCCTCACAAAGCAGACCATAGAGCCCGTCCCCCCTCACCTTCATTTGATGGGTTACTATTCCCATTTCTGCCTTGTACCAAAAAAGACGGGAGATCTCAGACCCATTCTCGATCTCAGCTCCCTGAACCTATATGTGGAATACAAGAGGTTCAGGATGCTCTCCCTTCAAACCCTCTTGCCCCTGCTTTGGCCGGGCCAATGGCTTTGTGCACTGGATATGCAGGATGCGCACTTGCACATCCCCATTCGCCCTTCGAACTGAAAGCACCTCAGGTTTGCATTCCAGAGGGACCACTACCAATTCCGGGTGCTCCCTTTTGGTTTTTCCTCGGCTCCCCGAGTCTTTACCAAATGCCTGGCAGTGGTAGCGGCCCACCTGCGTACTTTGGGAGTTTAGGGTTTTCTCTACCTGGACGATTGGCTCCTGGTGGCCCCATCCAGGGAGGAACTCCTGCATTTTCTCTCCCTTACCCAGCGGGTTTTTACTGGCCTGGGTATCACCATCAACCATTCCAAGTCTCACCTGGATCCTTCCCAGAGACTCCAGTTCATCGGGGCAATCCTTGATACGACAATGTGCAGGGCCTTCCTGCCTCCGGACAGGGGGGCCTCCCTCCAGTCCCAGATTTCTCTTTAATTTGAATACAGGAGGGTTCCGGTGAGGTCGGTGCTCCATCTCCTGGGGCTTATGGTGGCTGACATCCCAATGGTTCCATGTGCGCGCGCCTCCACATGAGGATCTCTCAGTGGACTCTCCGCTCTCAGTGGGATCAACTTGTAGATGACCTAGATCATCTGATACTGATCTCCTTGCCGATGATAAGAGACGTGCAATGGTGGATGGTTTGAGAGAACCTTTTCCGGGGGCGCCCCTTTTTTCATCCACCCCCCGCTCAGACTCTGACCACGGACGCATCAGGTGAAGGTTGGGGAGCTCATCTGGGCCCTCACCAAACCCAGGGCTTATGGCCAAAATTGGAGTTAGCTCGCCACACCAATGTGCTCGAGCTTCGAGCAGTGCTGTATGCTCTCCAGGCCCTTCACCATTACATCCTTCCCGGTCAACTAGCCGTCCAAACAGACAACATGTGCGTGGTGTGGTACATCAACAAGCAGGGAGGGACTCAATCCTACCCGCTATGCAGGGAAGCGACGAAGATTTGGGAATGGGTAAGTCTTCACAACCTTCACCTCACAGCAATCCATGTTCCGGGAGTCAACAACGTCCTGGCAGACAAGCTAAGTTGTTCTTCGGCTCTGCCACACGAGTGGGAACTGGACCAAAAAGTTCTAAAAAGCATCTTCCAGACTTGGGGGGACTCCACAGATAGACCTGTTCGTCTCCTCCCAAAACGCAAAGCTTCCAATTTTTTGCTCGCTCGCTCCAGAGTGAGGTGGTTTCTGGAGTGATGCTCTGTCTCTAAACTGGAAGGGCAGATTCATCTATGCTTTTCCCCTGATTCCTCTGGTCCCTCATGTGCTGCAGAAAATGGCATTGGAAGGAGCAAGCATGATTCTGATCGCTCCCTTCTGGCCCAGGCAAATTTAGTTCTCTCTTCTACAACAATACTCAGAGGTTCCTCCTCTTCCTCTGCCTTTATCTCGAGGATTGCTGACCCAGGATCAGGGGACCCTGGTCCATCCAGGACTCAGGTCTCTTCAACTTCATGCATGACTCCTGCAGACCTAGCCCAATCTCGTTTTGGCATCTCTCCTAAGGTGGCCAAGATTCTGGTGGAGGCTAGAAAGCCCTCCACTAGGTCCACCTACACTATGAAATGGAAAAGATTTTCCATTTGAGCTGCCTCCAGGAACGTGGAGCCTTTCTCCTGTCCTGTGGCCATTCTGCTTGATTATCTGCGTCTTCTTTTCGACCTGGGTCTTAGTCACTCCTCTTTGAAAGTCCACATGGTGGCTATTTTAGCCTACCATGTCCCTTTCACTGATAAGACTTTTGCCCAATTGGAGGTATCCAAGACCTTTCTCAGAGGGGTTCTTCATCTTAGACCCCTTGTTCAGACTCCAGCTCCCCCCTGGGACCTGAACTTTGTTCTTGAGAAACTTACCCTTCCTCCCTTTGAGCCTGCGGCTTCCGCAGACTTGAAGTTCTTATCGTGGAAGACGCTCTTGCTAGTGGCCATTACTTCTGCTCGCAGAATTTCCGAGCTCCAGGCCCTTATGTGTAAAATCCCTTATCTGATCTTTCACAAAGAGAGAGTAGCTCTTTGCACAAATCCTAAGTTTCTACCAAAAGTGGTAGCGGAGTCTACCTTGAATCAGTCTGTTGAATTACCTGCCTTTTTCACGCAGTATTACAACCAGGGAGAATACTTGCTCCATACCATGGATGTCTACAGGATTCTGAGATACTACACTGATAGGACGAAGGATCTCAGAAAGACTGATCAATTGTTCATCTCTTTTGCTCACAAAAGGGAAAGCAAAGCTGTTTCTAAGCAATGCCTATCAAAGTGGTTGGCTCATTGCATCACTTTCTGTTATGACAAGTACAACAAGGCCCTACCGGGTCAAGTCAGAGGCCACTCTACTCGAGGAGTAGCAGCCTCTGCGGCTTGTTTCAAGAATGTCTCTGCGGCGGACATCTGTGCTGCCGCCACTTGGACCTCTGTCCATACATTTACTAAACATTACAGTTTGGACATTGCCTCTCGCCGTAGAGCAGGCTTTGGGTTAGCTGTCTTGCAGGGCCTCCTTTCTTGAGGTTTGCAAGCTTTTTTACTACTACTTGGAGTAGTTCCTCCTCCCGGAGCCTTTTCATTTGTTCCAGACTGCTTGGGATTCTGTCCTATATGTAATTACCTACTGCAAAAGCCCTCTCGAAGTAAGATAGTAGTTATGTAAGAACTTACCATCACAGTAGATCTTCGAGAGAGGCTCTTGCAGCAGGTAATACCTTCCCGCCCTCCATCCCCCTAGGCTTTTTCAGCTCCTTTTCCATTGAGGTAAATATCTGCTTCTCTCTCGTCAGGGCCTTCCTGGTCTGTGGCGGGAAAGAACTGGAAGGCGGGTGTCTGGGACTGCCCCTTTATACTGACATCGTCTGACGTCGGTCACCTGATGTGGGGGAGGTCCCCGCCAGCGACTGCTAGCTAGAAATTTTTCCGTGAGGTCCTGCCACCTGCCGACATCAGTCCTATATGTAATTACCTACTGCAAGAGCCTCTCTCGAAGATCTACTGTTACGGTAACTTCTTACGTAACTGTACTTTCTGGGGCCATATATTCAAAGCCTCTTATTGGGCACAAAAGGGTTGCACCAGAATTGCACCAAAACAGTGCCGAGCTGCAATATTCAAAAGAAGTGTTGAGCAGGAACAAAGTTGTCTGAGCTACCGAGTGTTTACATCAGAGGGACTCTACTGATAGATTTTGAACAGTAAATGTATGTGGACTAGTCTGTATTTCAAGCTAATTTGCTCGGTTACCTTAAGACCAGTTCTATGGGTTGTGTTTTATTCCGATTTATAAGGGTACTTTAACATTTCAGAGTATTGTAATTTACCAAATCAATTCTCTTATACACTGTGCAGTGCTTATTTTATTCACATTATTATATGCTCATACTGCTGTGTTTGGCCATTTTGGGACTACCCCCTCTTCTACCACTTCCTGCCCTGACTCAGACATCCTTTGTTCTTTGTTCTGAGCTGACCTTGTAATCCAGTCTCTTCTCTACTTCACAGGCAGATGCTTCTAGTGACTTGATCGTTGGAGGCAGTCCCCTGCTTACAGAAGTGGAGAATGAAAGGGAGTGCCAACAGACCACCCAGGAGCCTCAGAGTATTGAGACAGTAGAAAGCTATGTGAGTTAACGAGTGTTGATAGCAGTAGGACTCTACTGATAGATTTTTGACATTAAATTTATGTGGACTATACTGTGTTTTGAGCAAATGTGCCCGGTTACCATAAGACCAGTTCTGTGAGTTGTGTTGTATTCCGATTTATCAGGGTACTTCTACATCTCAGGGTACTGTAATTTACCAAATCAAGTCTCTTGTGCACTGTGCAGTGCTTATTTTATTCACATTATTAGATGCTCACACTGCTGCGTTTGGCCATTTTTGGAGTGCCCCCCCATTCTACCACTTCCGGCCCTAACCTAGCATCCTTCGATCTTATCTGTGTCAGTCTTCAACATTCATCACTACTTGAGTTACCTGCCAGAAGTTAGGATGCCGCAGGACCTTTTTTTTTTGCATTGGCAGACCCGATGCAGTGACAACACCACACTCAAAGTCGACATATGCCCATTAACTGTCGTCGGTGCCAACCCCTCTCCAGTTCTTTATCTCCCGCTGTAGAGGTTGGACTTTGTGTGGAGCTTCAAATTTCCTTCTGCGACATACGCCCGTGGCCTAGTTTCATTTGGTCCTTGCACACTGGAAAAAAGTACTCATCGGTTCTATTCCACCTCTGCTCAATGCCGTTGATTGCCGGTAACGTTGTTTCTTTTATTATTTTATTCAGTGCCATTGGGTGCTGTTTGTTCATTGTTTTAGCTGTAGATGATGTCTGGTTCAGGGGACAAGAAATCATCTAGGGTGGAGCGGCCTCCTATGCATCGGTACCCCTGCGGCCACCACTACTCCATCACAGGCCAGCATGATCGATGTCTCTCCTGCCTTGGCTTTTCCCATGACATGGACAACTGTGATGCCTGCTTCTCCATGGACCTCCGTGTCATTGAGTTGCTCGCATTGAAAGTAGGGCGTGGGTGTGTAGTCATAAGGCCCAGGCACGGACTCTTGGCTCTCCTCCAGGTTCTCTCCCAGTTCCATATGGACTGCGGAGGAGGGGCCTCTGCCTCTCTAGCCTTGTTATGGTGGGGGCTTGTTTCACAGTGCAGGAAGCCAAGTCATCCCTTTTGGGTCTTTGGAGGTGAGGGCTTCCCAAGTGCAGGCCCAGGTCGGCACCGCCCTTGACACTGTGCGCTGGCTCTGTTTTGGACCTCATTGCCATTCATGGCACCACTTCCGGTGCTGATGATGGGAGCAGTGCAATGAGAGGTGTATTCTCTGTTTCTGGGGCAGTTTCTGGCCTTGGTGCCATTTGTGGCACCAGGGCTGGGGATGGCAGCACTTCCAACTCGGGCAATATTTATGGTCCCAGGGAAGGGAACGGCACTGTGCTCAGTGCCATCTCTGGCTCTGGCACCATTCACGGCACCGTGGTGGGAGAGGCACTGTGGTCAGCACCACCTCTGGCTCTGGTGCTGTGAGGGAGTTGGGCATTGCCATCGGTGCCACCTCTGGCTCCGGTGCTGTTCACAGCATCAGGGAAGAGGGCAGTGCTGTGGCTGGTGCTGACTCTAGTTTCAGGGCTGTGGTTGGCACCGCCTCTGACTCAGTTGCCATTCATGGTGCCGAGGGGGAGTGTGGAGCCAACCGCGGTGCCAAGGCTGAGATTAGCACCTCTTGCAGCCTAGGAACGGGCAGGGTCGGATGGTGGTCTGGCATCGAGCCTCGATTTTCTCTTCCTCAGAGGGGAATTCTGGATCTGATTCAGACTGACTTCCAGACTCCTTTGAGTCTTCAGACCCCTCGGCGGTCACCTCTATGGCCCTGACTCAGCCTTCCTTTGAGGAGCGGGTGACTCTCATTGATTCTGGGGTCAGTGGCACTGACTTGCGAGCAGTGGTCCAGGTGACTACTGCTGCGCAGCCTGAAGTCAGGGGATTCTCTGCCCCCTCAGCTGGAGTACCCTCTTCTGTGGCGTGTGCGGACAGTCTGACTTTGGGACCGCCTGGAGCACACTTGGAAGGGGAAGGTGCTGCAACCTGGCTGGTCTTCTCAGAGACTGCTTGGAGTTGCCGGCTGCCTAAGTTGGTGGTTTTGAGGCAGAGGGCTCTTTCAGAGTCCGAAGTGTCAAGGGGCCTGTGCGACGGTCTCGCCCTGGAACCCACACAGTTTCGGGGAGGAGCCATAGTGCGAACAACCATCCTTCCCCTTCGCTCTTGAGATGGACCTCCTCTGCTCATGGTTTTCGGTCTGTTAAAGACATCGGCTTTTCCGATAAATTCTTTGTTTTTTTGGTTCAGATCCCTATCTGTGGTATAGTAAGTACGTAGGTGGTGCACTATATTTGGAAAAACTTGTGGAAATTGTAAACTTGATATTTCAACCGGTTCAGCTGAACTGGTTGCTGTGTACTTGTGTTATTGCTTTTTCCTTGAATTTAGTGTGTGATACTAATCCTTATCAGTTTAAAAGAAAAAACGTGTTTTCTTACGTTGTTTTCAAATACCTGTGACACGGTTAGAAACTAGTAAGGGGATCTTGCCTGGCTTTTGCTGAGTAAAGGGTAAGTTTGTATTAATATGGCTATGTCTGAGAAACCCAAAAGAAAACCTGGCCCACTGGGTTTCAACACTGCAGCGTGTCTGGGGTTTGACCACCTTGATTCAGACTGCCAAATTTGTAAGAATTTCCTTAAATCCACCCTGGATAAAAGATTTGGCAGGCTTAGGGATAAGGAGGTCGAGAAGTCCGCTGACCTGGATGGCCAGCCCGACTAGTTTCCAACCGAACCAGAAGGAGGGCCCTCTGACCAGGGCGATACTCCTTCAGGCAAAAGGAGAGCCAATTCTGAGGGATTGGTTCTGTCTAAAAGAAAAGGAAAAAAAATCAACCGGTTCGGATCCAGAACCACATCATCCGACCACCGAGGAGATTGCCTGAGCGATTAGCATTGTTGAATCGCTTTGTCTGGTTCCGACTGATCCTGTGTCTTCTGGCAGGCAGTCGGTTTGGTTGGTTCCTCCGGTTCAGGATTATGCCCCAAAGATTTTTACGAACCAGATTTGGAGGAGGATGATGATTACAGTGATGATGATGATGATGATGATGGAATAGAAGGTCTGGATGAGCCCATTGAACTGGACATCTCCCCAGACAGGCCTTCTGGTGTTTCCCATCCTAGGTTTTCTTAGTCTCCTTCCCACTTTATGTTTTACAGGAAAGTGGCAGAAACCCTCCAGCTCCCATTGGAAGAAGCTGTTGAGGAGCAAGAGGAGCCTGATTACATGGAGATGATGGACATCCCCGAGTCCAAGAGGTTGTCTGTTCCCCTTCATAAGTCTTTTGGGAAACAGACACAAAAATTGTTAAAAACTCCAAATTCTTTACCTCCTGTGGACAGAAGGATGGACAAGAGGTTTATGCTGTCAGGCTCAGGTATGGCGTACTTGTACCAGCAGTGCAGCCATGTTGGGGTTGTGCAGGCTGCAGTCTGTGATAAGGTTAACATACCCTTGGCTTCACACCCCCCAGATAAGGACTCCAGGAGGATTGATGCCATGGCAAAGAAACAGTACATGGCATCTTCCTTGGGACTCAGGAAGGCTAATTACATGGCCTATACAGCCAGGTACCAGAAGTCCAGGTGGGACACTGTACTGGCACTAGCTAAGCAGGCCTCCCCCCAGCTTGCCAAGGAGCTGGAGGAGGTGGCTGCTGATAGGATTGAGGCATCAAAGATCCAGTTTCATGCTGCTGTGGACTCCAATGATGTGTCATCTAGAGTTATGGCTACATCTGTGGCTCTTCGGAGACTATCTTGGCTCAGATGTACTAGCCTATCTCAGGATATCCAGGCTAAGGCCATGGATTTCCCTGTGGTTAATAATTCTCTGTTTGGGGAGCAGACAGAGAATTATGTGAAAATGATGGCTGAATACAGGACCACCTACAGGAGTGCACAGGCCAAGGAAAGGCAGGCAACTCCTCAGAGGCAGCAAGCTAGGGGCAGATGCAGGCCTTTTCATAGGCCTTTCTACCAAGCACAGGCCTCCTCTCCTTTTTCTCAGGGGGTTCTTTAGAGGGAGAGGCAGAAGGGGGATGAGCAGAGCTGCATCCTCCTCTCAGCCTAAGGCTCCTGCCAAGTAGACACCCTGATGTGTCAGCCCGGGTTGACTTCCCAATCCCCTTAGGAGGCAGGCTGGCTTACTTCTTCCAGGACTGGAAGTCTGTTACCTCAGACAAATGAGTCCTGGAGGTAGTAAGCCAGGGATTGGCCCTCAGCTTCAAAAAATTCCCAAAGTTGAGAGCCAGGTCTTTTTCACCTGCAAACATCTCCAAAACCATTGCCCTAGAGGCAGAGGTTTCATCTCTGCTGGACTTGGGGCCAAAGAGAGTGTTCCTACAATTCACAGGAGCAAAACTCTGTACTCCAGATACTTCCTTACCCTGAAAAAAAACAGGGGAGTGGCGGCCCATCCTAGACTTAAGATACCTGAACAAACATTTATTAAAGCCAAAGTTCAGAATGGTGGCTCTGGGACTAATTCTTCCCTCTCTAAGGCCAGGGGACTGGCTAGCCTCCCTGAACCTAAAGGATGCCTACTTTCACATTCCCATCAGGTGCTTCCACAGAAAGTACCTCAGGTTCGAACTGCCTTCAGGCCATTATCAGTTCAGAGCAATGCCCTTCGGCCTAACATCAGCTCCAAGGGTGTTCACAGAATGCCTAGCAGTAGTAGTGGCATTACTAAGGAGGAAAAATAGCTCCATATTCCCATACCTGGATGACTGGCTCATAGTGGGTCAGTCTCCAGACCAAGTCAAGTCAGATTTGAAAGTGACCCAGCAAGTGCTCACTTCTCTAGGTTTCCTTCTCAGTCTTCCCAAGTCAGCTCTCGAGCCAGTGCAACTTTTGACCTTCATAGGGTTAGAACTGGACACTGTCAAAGCAAGAGCATTTATCCCCTTGGTGAGGGTAAAGGACATCATGGAGCTGGCTTCTTCCTTCCAACTTCTGGTTTCTCGACCAGCAAGGCACTTCCTTCAGCTGCTGGGCCACATGGCAGCTTCCACTGCAGTGGTCCAAGGGGCCTAATTTCAGATGAGGGACATTCAGTTTCATCTAAGGGCCTTTTGGTCTCAGAAAAAAGATCCTCTAACCAAACTTATTCCAGTGACTCGGACCCTGATCCAGGCTCTTCAATGGTGGCAGGATCAGGACAATCTCAGGCTAGGGGTCCCATTCATTCCTCAGTGTCATTCTGTGGTTCTAACCACAGATGCTTCTATCCTGGGGTTGGGAGCTCACCTGGGGACTCTCACAGCCCAGGGAGTGTGGTCCTCTCAGGAGTCTCTTCTCCATATCAGTCTTCTGGAGCTCAGGGCAGCTTATCTGGCCCTGCAAGCCTTCTCACAATCAGTACAGAACAAGGTGGTTCAGGTCAGGACAGACAGCACCACCACCATGTGGTATATCAACAAGCAGGGAGGCACTCAGTCTATGGCCTTGTGCATGGAAGCCATGACATTATGGTCCCTGGCTTATTCTCTACAGACCTCTCTGGTAGCAGTCCACCTCCAAGGAAAGGACAATGTGCTAGCAGATGCATTGAGCAGGATCTGCCAGGGCCATCACAAATGGCCTCGGGATCCGCTAGTGTTAAAAGTGATTTTTTCAAGGTGATGCACTCCAGAGATAGATATCTTTGCAGCCCCAGATAATCACCAACTTCCTTTCTTCTGTTGCAGACCCCCAGTCTTGGGCTCATTCCCTCTGGATGCTCTGATTGTGGACTGGGAAGGGACATTTCAAACAACATGAAGTCTTGCTGTATTCTGACAATAGCAGTGAGTCCCAACCTTCGAACTGCCCCGGGGGTGAGAGTTAACTTTTCATGCTAGGCATGGAACGCTGAGCTCGAGCTCGATTGAGACTCTATCTGTTGCTGTTTGAACTCAAACCATCAGATTCTTTACTCCGTCTCACTGAACAGTCGCTCTGGAGATTTCTCCTTTGCTCAGTTCAATTTGTCAGTTAAAGTACCATTTTTCTCAGTTTTCGACCGAATTTAAACTGCAACCTGTCAATTCAGTCTCTGTCTGTGGTATTCGTGAGTACTAGATAGGTTTATATTGTTTTCTATTCTGTGTGGAACTTGTAAATGGTTCATCGGTTCGGTCTGAACTGATCAAGTTTTTAAAAAATCTTAATTTCTACTTTTAGAGTGTGGTTACTGGTTCTTATCGGTTCTAAAAAAAAACAGATTTACTACGTTTTTTTCCACGACCCTTAACACTGTCAGGAACCGATAAGAGGGTCTTGCCTGGTGGAGTGCCATTAAAAGGATAAGTTTGGTTAGGACTGGCACAATGTCTGAGAAACCCAAATGAAAAACCGGGCCCACTGGATTTCAACACTGTAGTGTGTGTGGAAGTCTTTGCTAAGGCTGACCCCCACACCACCTGTGTTTATTGTCTGGGGTTTGATCACCTCGATTCAGACTGCCAGACCTATAAAACTTTTCCTGCAGCTTCCCTAGAAAAGAAAGTTGGTAGGCTCAGGGAAAGGGAGGCCAAAATGTCCGTGACCCGGATGGCCAGCCCGGTTCGGTTCAAACCGAACCAGAAGGAGTGCCCTCTGACCAGGGTGAAACTTCTTCAGGCAAAAGGAGAACTAATTCTGAGGAGTCAGTTCTGGTTAAAAGAACAAGAAGGGAAAAATCAGCTGGCGTGGATCCAAAAGTTTCTTCTCCAACCGCTGATGAGATAGCCGAAGCGATAAAAATAGTGCAGTCTCTTTCCCCGGTTCCGACTGAACAGGCACCATCAGGGAGGCGTTCGGTTCGGCCGGATCCACTGGTTCCGGATTATAAATTAGAAGAATATTATGAACCAGAGGAGGAGGAGGAAGAGGAGGAGGAGGAAAGTGAATGTGGTTTTGAAAGTCTGGATGTGCCCATTGACCCGGACATCTCCCCAGACTGACCTTCAGGGGTGTCTCCTCCTAGGTTTTCTGATTCCCCTTCCCGTTTCAAGTTTTACAAGAAAGTGGCCAAAACCCTTCAGTTTCCTATGGAAGAAGCTGTGGATGACTAGGAGGAGCCTGACTATGTGGAAATGATGGATATCCCAGAGTCCAGGAGGCTGTCCATTCCCTTACACAAGTCTTTTGGGAAACAGACATTTAAAATTTTAAAGACTCCTAATTCTATACCTCCTGTGGATAAAAGAATGGGCAAGAGGAATACTTTGTCAGGCTCAGATATGGAGTTCCTTACCCAGCAATACAGCCATGTTGGGGTAGTGCAGGCTCTAGCCTGTGATAAGGCTAATATACCCTTGGCTTGTCACCCCCAGATAAGGACTCCAGGAGGATTGATGCCATGGCAAAGACACAGTACATGGCAGCATCCTTGGGACTCAGGCAGGCCAATTATATGGCCTATACAGCTAGATATCAGAAATTTAGATGGGACACTGTCATGGCTTTAGCTAAACAGGTCCCTGGCCAGCTTGCCAAGGAGCTGGAGCAGGTGGCTGCTGATGGCGTTGAGGCATCCAGGTGCAATTACATGCTGCAGTGGACTCCAATGATGTTTCTTCTAGAGTCCTGGCTACATCTGTGGCACTTCATAGGATGGCTTGGCTCAGATGTACTAGCCTGTCGCAGGACACCCAGACTAAGGCCATGGATTTTCCTGTTGTGGGTAATTCTCTGTTTGGGGAGCAAACGGAGAACTACATGAAGAAAATGGATGAATACTGGACCACTTATTTGAGTGCTCAGGCCAAGGAAAGGCAAGCCACTCCTCAACGGCAGCATTCTAGGGGCAGGGGCAGGCCTTTTCATGGCCTTTCTACCAAGCCCAGGCCTCCTCTTCTGCCTATGCTCAGAGGGGTTTCTTTAGAGAGAGAGGTTGAAGAGGTACAAGCAGGCCTGCTACCACCCCTCAGCCTAAACCCCCTGCCAAACACGCACCCTGATGGGTTTGCCAGGGCCGATTCTCCACCACCTGTAGGGGGAAAGCTGGCTTACTTTGTCTAGGATTGGAAGTCTTTAACATCAGACAAATGGGTCCTGGAAGTAGTAAGCCAGGGACTGGTTCTCAGCTTCAAAAAATTTCCAAAGATGAGAACCAGATCCTTTCCACCTGCAAATCCCTCAGAGACACTTGCCCTAGAGGCAGAGGTCTCTTCCCTCCTGGCTCTCAGAGCTGTGGAAAGGGTTCCACCCATACACCAAGGGAAAGGGTTGTACTCCTGGTACTTCCTCACCCCCCAAAAGACAGGAGAATGGCAGCCCATCCTGGATCTCAGATATTTAAACAAGCACCTTTTAAAGCCAAAGTTCAAAATGGTGACTCTGGGAATAATTCTGCCCTCTCTAAGGCCAGGGGACTGGCTAGTCTCCCTCTACTCAAGGTTGCCTACTTCCATATTCTTATCAGATGCTCCCGTCAAAAGTACCGCAGGTTCGAGCTGCCCTCAGGCCATTACCAATTCAGAGCAATGCCCTTTGGCCTAACCTCTGCTCCAAGGGTGTTCACAAAATGCATGGCAGTAGTAGTTGCTTCTCTAAGAAGGCAAAGGATAGCCATCTTCCCATACCTGGATGACTGGCTCATAGTAGGCCAGTCCCCAGACCAAGTCAAGTCACACTTACAGATAACTCAGCAACTGCTCACCTCTCCAGGTTTCCTTCTGAATCTTTCAAAGTCAGTTCTAGAGCCTGTTAAGCTCATCGCCTTCATAGGTGCTGAGCTAAATACAGAAAAGGCCAGAGCCTTCCTTCCCCTGGGCAGGGCAAGGACCCTTATCACACTGGCCTCTTCATTCATCCTACAGGTGTCTCGACCAGCGAGGCAATTCCTGCAGCTCCTGGGGCACATGGCTGCTTCTACAGCAGTGGTGCAGGGAGCAAGATTTCAGATGAAGGACATTCAGTTCTACTTGAGAGCCTTTTGGTCTCAGAAAAAGGACCCTCTGACCAAACTGATACCAGTGACTCGAACCCTGATCCAGGCCTTGCAGTGGTGGCAGGATCAGAACAATCTAAGACAGAGAGTTCATTTTGTCACTCAGTCTCACTCTTTAATCCTTACTACAGATGCCTCCCTCTTGGGGTGGGGGGCCCACTTGGGAGACCTGACCCCCCAAGGGTTGTGGTCCCCTCAGGAATCTCTTCTTCACATCAATCTGATGGAACTCAGAGCAGTGTTTCTGGCACAAGTCTGTTCAGAACAAAGTTATTCAGATCAGGACAGACAATACCGCCACAATGTGGTATATCAACAAGCAAGGGGGCACTCTGTCTATGGCCTTGTGCACAGAAGCAATTAAATTGTGGTCTCTGGCCTATTCCCTGAACACCTCCCTCACAGCAGTATATCTCCCAGGCAAGAACAATGTCCTGGCAGATTCTCTCAGCAGGATATCTCAAGGCCATCACGAATGGTCACTGGATCCCCTGGTTTTGGAGGTGATCTTCTCCAGATGGGGCACCACACAGATAGATCTTTTCGCAGCCCCAGACAATCACCAACTTCCCCTGTTTTGTTGCAGGCCCCCAGTGTTGGGCTCAGTCCCCCTGGATGCCTTGGTTCTCAATTGGGAAGGGAAGTTCCTGTATGCTTTCCCCTCTTCCCTCTCCTGTTCAAAGTACTAGTCAAAATCAGGTCTCAGCCTTGCAAAGTGATTCTGATTGCTCCAGACTGGGCCAGACAGCCCTGGTACCCTCTCCTGTTGTCCTTAGCAGTCCACCTTCCCTTGTCTCTTCCCAGGAATTACAACCTGTTGACCTGTGCTCAGGGGAGGTTTGGCACCTGAATCTCAAATCTCTCAATCTCAAGGCCTGGCTCTTGAAGAATTAGAGTTTGCTGATTTACACCTCTCTCAAGGTGTTATGGATATTCTCAAAGCTGCTAGGAAGCCTTCCACCAGAATTACTTATAATTCCAAATGGAAAAGATTCTCCATATGGTGCTCTGGGAAGCATATTTCCCCAGAGTCTGCTGACCTGCCCACAGTCCTTGACTATATTGTCCATCTGAATAGCTTGGGACTCAGACCAGCTACACTTAGGGTGCATCTGGCAGCTGTCTCTACTTTTATTTCAGCAGGTAAGCCCTCTTCTCTTTCAGTTCACCCTGTATTCTCCAAGTTTTTCAAGGGATTGCTTCATACTAATCTGCCATTCAGGGACCCTGCCCCTGCTTGGGACTTTAATGTTTGCATTGCTCAGCTTATGCAACCCCCTTTTGTGCCTTTGTCCTCAGCAGAGCTTAAGTACTTAACTTGGAAAACTGTGTTCTTGGTGGCCATCACTTCTGCCAGGTGCATAAGTGAGTTACAAGCCCTGTCAGTGAAGCCTGATTTTATCTCTTTCCATAAAGATAAGGTGGTCCTCAGGACTAACAGGAAGTTTTTGCCTAAGGTGTTTTCAGACTTCCACCTTAACCAATCTATGTCTCTTCCTGTGTACTTCACTGACCATTCCTCCTCTGGTGAGAGGAGGTTGCACAGTTTGGATGTGAAAAGATCCCTTAGCTACTACATAGAACGTATCAAGGGTCACAGGTTTAACTCCCTCCAACTGTTCCTCACGTATGGTGAAGTAGATAGGTAAAGGAAAATCTGCCACTAAAAGATCGATTGCCTGGTGGATTGTCTCTTGCAT
The DNA here is from genome assembly GCA_016271365.2 of Neoceratodus forsteri. Lineage (NCBI taxonomy): Eukaryota > Metazoa > Chordata > Ceratodontiformes > Ceratodontidae > Neoceratodus > Neoceratodus forsteri. The sequence continues at coordinate 53,314,725 of CM028133.1, read as the reverse complement.
TCAATTTTGTTATGAAAAACTGGGTAGAATTCCGCCCTCAGGCCTGAGGGCTCACTCTACCAGAGGTACAGCTGCTTCCCTGGCTGCTGTCAGGGATATTCCTATCTTAGAGATATGTTAAGCAGCTACCTGGAAAACTGTTCACACTTTTACCAAGCATTACTCTCTGGATATCCAGGCTAGGAGTGATGATTGGTTTGGCACAGCTGTGCTTCAGAGCCTATTTCCTAAGTAGGTTCTGCCCCTCCTCCATGGAGGCACTGCTTGGTAGTCTGCTATTGTCAGAATACAGCAAGACTTCATGTTGTTTGAAGAAAAAATTACTCACCTTAGTAATGTTGTTTCTTCTAATGGAATCTTGCTGTATTCTGACCTCTCCCACTGCCCTCCTCTCTCAGAACCTTTGTTTTTGGGTTGTGGGTGGGCAGTAGCAGTGTTGGCACTCAGGAGGTGCCCCACCTTTTTTTATTACCACCCTCTTTTCTTTGGGTCGGTGGGTGTTGTGTTTATTTAATTGTTTGGGTTTCCTGACTTGAGTCTTTGTTTTGGGACCAAAAAATCTGTTGTTATAATTAGTAACCATTTGGCTAGTGTAGGTTTACAGCTTCCACACAGGATCTCAGTGAGTTTAGCTCGTAAAGATCTGACAGTTTGAGTTCAAACAGCAACAGACAGAGTCTCAAACGAGCTTGAGCTCAGCGTTCCATGCCTGCCATGGAAAGCTAACTCTTTCATCTCCAGAGCAGTTAGAAGGTTGGGACTCACTGCGTTTGTCAGAATACAGCAAGACTCCATTAGAAGAAACAACATGACTAAGGTGAGTAATTTTTTCTTCTGTATGCCTTCCCTCCTTTTCCTCTACTGTTCAAGGTTCTGGTCAAGATAAGATCAGTCTTGCAAAGTGATCCTGATTGCTCCAGATTGGGCCAGGCAGCCTTGGTATCTCCTGTTGCTGTCCCTAGCAGTCCATCTTCCCCTATCTCTTCCCAGGAATCACAATCTGTTAACCTCTCGGGAGAATCTGGTATCCCAACCTGTGGTCTCTCAATCTCAAGGCATGGCTCTTGAAGAGTTAGAGTATGCAGGGTTGCATCTCTCTCAGGAGATTCTGAACATTCTCAAAACCTCTCGAAAACCTTCCACCAGAAAAACTTATAATTCCAAATGGAAAAGACTCAGCATTTGGTGTTCCAGGAAACATATAACCCCAGATATTGCTGATTTGTCTACAGTTCTGGACTACATGGTTTATCTTAATGGCCTCAGACCAGCTACCCTCAAGGTACACTTGTCAGCTGTTTCTGCTTTTCTGCTAGTGGGAATGCCCTCCTCACTGGCATCTCATCCTGTTTTTTTGTAAGTTTTTCAAGGGATTGCTTCATACCACTCCCCCCCTTTAGGGATACTATTCCTGCTTGGGACCTTAATATTTGCATTGCTCAGCTTATGCAACCCCCTTTTGAGCCTTTGTCCTCAGCAGAGCTTAAGTACTTGACTTGGAAAACTGTGTTCCTGGTAGCTATTACCTCTATCAGACATATCAGTGAATTGCAAGCCCTGTCGGTGGAGCCTTATTTTATCTCATTCCACAGAGATAAGTTGGTCCTTAGAACCAATAGGAGGTTCTTACCTAAAGTGGTTTCAGATTTTCATTTGAACCAGTCCATGTCTTTTCCTATGTTCTTCACTGATCATTCTTCTTCAGGAGAAAGAAGATTACACAGTTTGGATGTTAAAAGGGCCCTTAGCTATTACATTAAGCGTACTAAGACACACAGGTTTGACTCCCTTCAGTTGTTCCTCAGTTATGGGGAAGTGGGGAAGGGCAAACCTGCCACAAAGAGAACTATTGCCAGGTGAATTGTCTTTTGTATACAATTCGACTATGAAAAGCTAGGCAAAATAACACCCTCAGGCCTGAGGGCTCATTCGACTAGAGGTATAGCTGCTTCCCTGGCTGCTGCCAGGGATATTCCCTTACTAGAGATATGCAAAGCAGGCACCTGGAAAACAGTTGATACATTCACCAAGCATTAATCTCTGGATATCCAGGCTAGGAGTGATGCTTGGTTTGGTGCAGCAGTATTGCAGAGCCTATTCTCAAAATAGGTTTGAATCCCTCCTCCATGGAGGTACTCCTTGGTAGTCTGCAATATGCCAGAATACAACAAGAATTCATGTTGTTTGAAGAAAACATTATTCACCTTAGTAATTGTGTTTTTTCTATTGGAGTCTTGCTGTATTCTGACCTCCCTCCCTGCCTCCTTCCTCAGAACCTTGTTTTTGGGAAGTAGACTGGCAGATGCAGTGTTGCACCCCAGGGGTGCATTTGGGCTCTCCCTCTTTTTAGAGAGGGGGAGTGGGTCACGTTTTATTGTTTTGAAAGTCATAAGTTGTTCACTACCTAGTTTTTGGTTTTGGATTTCTCGACTTGAGTCTTTTGGGGGATCCAAAATATTTGTTTGCAATTTGGCTAGTAAAACTTTTTACAATTTCCACATAGTGGGGTTAGTTAGTATAAGCTCATAAGAATCTGACGGTTACACTTCAGAGTGCAGCAGACAGAGGTCTGAACCGAGCTCGAGCTCAACATTCTATGTCTTGCATACAATTTAACTCTATCCTCTCAGGAGCAATTTAAGTGCTGGGGATAACTGCAATACGTCAGAATACAGCAAGACTCCATTAGAAGGAACACAATTACTAAGGTGAGTCATTTTTTCCTTCTGATTTATCACGGTACTTCAACTTCTCCAGGTACTGTAATTTACCAAATCAAGTCTCCCTTACACTGTGCAGTCCTTGTTTTGTAATTTGTGTTTTTGGGTTTGGGCTTCCTCTTGTTGACATTATTAGATGCTCACAGTGCTGTGTGGCCATTTTGGACCCCCCCCCCACATCTACCATTTCCCACCTTGACTCAGATGACCTTTGTTCTGAGCTGACCTTGTAATCCAGTCTCGTTTCTACTTCCACAGGCAGACACTGCTAGTGGGCTGATAGCAGAAGGCTCTGCCCAACTCACAGATACAGCGTATAAAGAGGACTGCCAGGAGACCTCAGAGCCTTCAAATGTTGAGCAGGTACAAAGCTGTCTGAGCTATCGAGTGTTTACATTAGAGGGACTCTAGTAATAGATTTTGCACACTAAAAGTATATGGACTATACTGTATTTCGAATGTTCACGGTTACCCTAAGACCAGTTCTGGGGTTGTGTTGTATTACTCTAGAAACAGGAATCTACTAGTAGTATTAGACAATATTGCAATCAGTGTAGACCTGCTGACAGCCTCCATAATTTCAGTTTGGAATGTATGCAGAATATTAATATTTGGAATGTTACAGTGAAAAACTGCTGCTTGTTTCTCCCTAACTGCCATATTCAGTTTTTTTGGTGTAGCCAGCCGAACTTTCCCCCAAGACTGCACAGCAATCTCACTGTAAGACTGTTTATTTTGTTAAACAAGTAGAATCTTTTCGATATTTCATTCATACTCTGTGTCTTTTAGTTAGTTTCTTAACTTTAGCTTATATTGAATAATTTAACTCATTTTTGTGTTGTCTTGCACATGCATGCAGACAACAAATTTTGGTAACTTGGAGTGGAGAAGCAGGTTCTGAAGGTGCGGTCCTGCTGCAGCCAGTAGCGGCACTGCTTTTTCTGACCAGGCTCTGTGGCACCAATGGCATAGCATGCTGTCTGTGACAGCAATTGAGAATTCTGCCACTGACTTGAAAGAAATTCTTCACTGCAATCAGGGAGCAACCCTTAATTGGACAATCAGCTGTTTTTGCTGTTGGGGCAGTTCCTGGTTGCAGCAACAAATTACAGCTTGTCTTGTCTGGCGTCCCCTTTCAGTAAACACGGTTGCGGTATTGCCGTCCAACTCTGACAGTTTCCACAGAAGCTGATGGACAGCCACCACCTCTCACAGTACCGATGAAAGCAGATGTGAGTGCCCAATCCCCCTGTTGGCATGCCCCTCCCAAGTTCATTTGCCAATGGAGGACCCCAATCCCCATCGGCATAATGCCCCCCATTTGTTGTGTGTCAAGGGGGGCTAATGCACCCAACCAAACACTCTGTATGTGTTGACGGGTGTGCCCAATCCACGTTGTCTACAGACCCCCCAAAAAACACACAGGTGACATGCTGGGAGCCCACCCTATTGTACCAAAACACCTGTAAATAAAGAAAACCTTCCTGCGTTGTTTTTTTGTTTCCCCGTAAAAAAAAAAAAAAAATCCCTCATTGAGTCTGGTGCCCCTCCCCCAACTCGCGAGCACCCTCTGTGCACACCATCTTCTCACACCCTCTTACCTCATACTTATCTCTAGAGCCAGGCACGATGATCTTCGGTGGAGCTGGAACATGTCTGCACTCTTCAAAGCAAACTACAAACTGAAGAAATGCCAGTAAGCTGTATAATGGCATACATGGGTTTTTTTCAACTTATGTAGATATCTCAGTCATTTTCACAAATTTTTGCACCAAATTTTGAACATGGGGTTTTTGGGACCCCATCTCATGAATTCAGTGATTGTCCTCTGGTTATTCAGTCCTGAAAGGTGATTTCGCAGTCACCGTGTGGAATCATCTTTCAGGACTGATTATGAAGCAACAGTGTCACTATTGATGAGGTGGGCTCCCAAAAAGCCTATGTTGCAAATTGGAGAAAAATCCAAAAATAACTGTATTCTACGCATTGAAGTTTCCATGCACACCGAAACTTTGTGAATTTGTAATATTTTCACCCAGATTTTCAGCATTGGCATTTTGCACACCTCCTTATGAACACTACAGCTGTCATTTTTCAGTTCCTGCTCAAAATGTATATTTGCACATCTGGCACACAATGGCACGATCGCTGTGAGAAATCAATGTTCAGGACAGTTGAAGACAATCATCATGACACTGTTCATGAGCAGAGGTCACAAAATACCTATGTTGAAAATTTGGTGAAATATTTCCACTAAGTGACTGTGTTACGAGCGTGCATTGTACAGTTTCCACGTATGCTCATAAGTTAGAGCATTTTTAATATTTTCACTCCAGATTTTCAAGACTGCCTTCTCTTCACACCTATCTATGAATGGTACAGCTGTCATTTTTCACATTCTGCCTGGACTGTGTTTTCATACATCTGGCGCAGAATGGCACAGTTGCTGTGAGAAATCAAAGTTCGGGGCAGATTAACAAAATCACAATGCCAGTATTCATGAGCAGAGGTCCCAAATGCTTTCTTGAGGTGGGGGGGGGTCACAAAAAGGCCATGTAGAAAATTTGTAGTGCAAATACCAGCAAATGCTTGGGGCGTTAGGGTTTCTAACAATAACGTCCCACCCTGTACAGACTGATAGGTGTCAGGGGTGTGCCGTTGGATTGCCAGCTCTAATGCTCATGACATTCCACCCCCACCCTGAAGCCAGTGACAGGCATCAAGGTGTGCCTTGGCTCTTTGGCCCCAGAGTTCACCCCATTCTCCTATATTGCAACATTTCAGCGTATGCCCTTATGAAATGGGGCGACTGTAAAGTCGAACACTCCAAGGCACAATTCGCTTGTCTGTGTCTGCAGGACAGGGTGTGGTGAGATGCCGTGAGTGTTATGGACGACAACCCAAAAACACACCCCAATGGCTGTCCATCTCTGCAGGCTGGAGGTGGGGTTGGCCTGAGTTGAATACTTCAGTGCCATTCCTAGTCTGCACCTGTCTAACTCCTGCATGTCCAATGCTAATATCAACAAGCAAACATCTGACATTGACAAATGCTTGTTTTCTTTGTCCTTGTGCTCGCATTGGACGAAAGGACTCCCAGCTCTCACGTCTTCATTCGGAAGAAAGTGCGGGGCGTCAGTGTCTGCCATGGCCCCACAGTGGCTCTCACTGAATGAGCTGGGCTGCCTGTCACGGTAGTTGCTTTCTGATTGATGGTTGGGTTTCAAGTGAGCCAACCCCCAATTCCACTGCATTGAGGTGCCCTGGTGTTGTTGTAGAGGGAAGGAGAGAGAGAGAGAGAGAGAGACCTGCTTGGTTCTCAGATTTAACCACAGCAGTGCAGGACATTGAGGTGAAGATTGCAGTTTGGTCTACAAAAGTCATGGCCCCAAGTGTGCTCACAGCTGGTCAGGCACTGTGACGCAAGCTTTCCCCAACATCGCTCTGCATACACCAGTCATTTGCATGAGGCAGTCAGTCAGAAGAGAGAGGTAAGAAGTACTGCTAGAGTCAACTATAATTCTCACACCATTGCCATTCCACCCCACCCCCACCCTACAGCCACTGACATGCATCAGGGTGTGCCTTGGACTCTTCGGCCCCAAAGTACACCCCATTCTCCTATACTGCACCCATCTCAGCATGTTTCCTTATGGAATGAGGTGAGCATAAGGCCTAAGGCCCCCAAGGCCCAAAGCGATACTTGTCACAGTCTGCAGGGTAGGGTGAGCTGAAATGGCATGAGCGTTATGGTCGACACCCAAGGGCTCACCTCAATGCCTGTCAGTCTCTGCAGGATGGTGCGGGGTTGGTTCACTTCCATACTTCACTGCCATTCCTAGTATGCATCTCTCTAACTCCTGCACTACCAAAGCCAATGTCAGCAAGACAACATTTGGCATTGACAAATGCTTGTTAGTGATACCATCATTTTTCCCAGGAACCAACTGATTTAGTCTGAAAGTGTATAAATTGCAGTTCTGACCACTAGCTATTTAGTGATTACTTATTCTGTGGGTAGTGATTGTTCCTTTTCTACTCTAGGAACTGATTGCTGTTTTTGAATAATCACAACTAAATTTGCTTAAATCACTGTTGTTTTTTATATATAAGGAACCTGCCGCAGTTGCTCTAAATTTGTAACATTTTTGAACAGTCTGCTGACAGTTTGGCATGTCAAACAGACCAAAAAAAGAGTGTAACCTCTAGGTGGCAATATCCCAAGGGCTACTACCCCACCTGCTTGGCTAGTTGCAGGTTAAGGAGCCTAGATTCTGATACAGGTGCCTCCACCCGGAGGTCAGGGTTGATAGTGGTCAAACTGACCTGGGCACAGCCCTCCGGGACACTGAACCCCCCTTTTCTCCTTCTAGTGGCCTGAACAGTATGCAATTATCACTTTCACAATGAACCTTATTCACCAGGCAGTTACCCACACTGTTTGCACTTACCACCAGGGCTGGTTCCTCTAGCTTGACCCTGGGGACCCCCTGTAAAACAAGGTTAAGTACAGCAAATAACAACAGTACAATACTCTTGGTACAAACTGGAACCACAGTCAAATGCAAACAAAGTTAAATCTGATTTATTCAGGGGACTTGAACATGGGAGGGGTGTAATCAGGTTGATTTGCTTAAAAGCTATATTAATCAGACAATTATGCATGCAGTTCAGAGTCCCTACACAGTCGCACACTCTGGGTACCCAGGTAGGAAAATGGTTAGCTAGCCAGGAATGTTGCAGCTGGTTGGGGCCCTGTGATGAAAGAAAGCAACATGCACAACACTCACTATTTGTAATCCGGAGCCGGAGGGCTCAGTTCGTGAAACAAAAGGCAACAAGACAATCAAATAACAACACTTTTAGATTTAGCTGTTGCTGCAGGGAGCTACCCTGATGTGTACTCATGATACCCAATACTGGACACAGGCAGGACAAAATTGAGACTTCAGGATGTTGAGCAGCAGTGCCTGGAGAAGCAGGGCCCACGCGAATCACCGAGGCATCGTTCCTGTTCAAGGCGTTGAACAAGGGGCTGATCCCCAAGCCAGTCTCTTTTTGATGACTTTCTCTATGCGTAGCAGGTATTCTGGCTGGGCCAGTGTAGCAGGGCCCAGGCAAATGGAAATGGATGCAGATTCAGTCCGTGGAGCTGAATACAGCTGCCAGCAAGCAAAACACAGTTCGGACACACAGTGGGGAACCAAATCACGACCCACTATAAGCACACAACACATTCACATGTAAGGAAATTCCACTGTACCAGGCAAATGGCTCTCTGGTCACAATTACAGAGTCTCTGCAGTTCAGAGGTAGCTGGAAGTGCTGACAGGCCAATCACATTCAGCAAATATTCGGTCTTCCTCAGGTTAAAGCCTGGTCACAATTCAGTGGCTTAATTCGCTCTCCAAGTTCGGATTCAGTTCAAAAAAAAAAAACACAAGCTCCCTCTCAGGGTCAGCAGGCAGGCATGCAGGCCAAACTCTGGCCTTTCCACAGTTCTCCCGTGTGAATCCACTATGGATTGCTGCTCGGACTATCTCGAGCTGTTACTTCTTCACTTCCCAACTCAGATCTAACTTAAACTGCAAGCAGTGTGGAACTTTCCCCAAGATCCAAAAGGTTTGGTTGACTGAACAGTCAGTCACAACAAGGGCTCCCCCTCCAGGTTATGTTAGGTGCCAAAAGCCATAAACTACAATTCCTACAAGTTTTAGACCCCACCAAGCCCCTGTAGGCAGGCTCCATTTTACAGTCCCAAATGTACTGATTGGCCCATTCTGCAGTCCAGGACCAAGGTGATGGAAACAAACAGAACTGCCCATGCTGCAAAGAAGGCAGGTTAGAACGAACTGCAATATTATTATTACTCTAACAAATGATCAGCAAACAAGTACATCTTCTAACAGAGCTCCCTCTCAAATTAATTGTGACTGCAATTCAGGTAGCTCATTAAGAGTCAGTATTCAGGCACTCTGTGGCAATCACATTTAAACTGCTAAAACGCAGGACACCAGCCTGGCAGTGAGCATGTAGGCAAGCTCAAGGAAGACTTTTTGGGAGCCCCCATTTCTAGGGGAGTTGAGGATGTGATCCACAGGATTTAAAAATTGTATAAATTGCTTCCGAATCTTTTCTGCGGCTGATTGCCAAGATTTCTGCTTAGAGTGCTTGGGTCCCAGTCATATTTTCCCTAATTGTGAAGTTTGTAGTATTTTTTTGTTCCTCCACTCCATTCTGACAAGGGATTGCTAGAGGTTCCCATGGTCCATTAAAAGACTTCGAGGGTGAGATCCTTTGCATATATGGCCCGACCCTGTGGAACTCTCTGCCTCATCAGATCAGAGATTGCCTGTCCACAGAAACCTTTAAGGCTGGCCTAAAAACGTATTTGGGTTAGCCTTCTCCAATGTTTCTTAATTCGAATCTTCCCGAGAGCTTTAATATTTTGAAAAGTGCTTTTTAGAAATAAAATCTACTTTGAGTTTGTACAAAAACTGTTAGAAAGAGATCCAAAAGATTGGAACAGATGACTTCTGCTCCCACTTCAGTGTCACCAAAGTACAGTGAAGAGGGTCCTTCTTCCTCCCACTCTGAGACCAAGGAGAGATCCTCTAAAGGCACCTCACACCCCAAAATTACTGATAAGGGGTCCAAAAAAAGAGATGGGCAAGAACAAGGGGGCACAATTTGAAGGTAGAGGGGGATGGCTCAGAGGTAATGTGAGGAAGTATTTTTTCATGGAGAGATTGCGGATGCATGGAACAGCCTTCTTGATGAGGTCATGGAGTCAAAAACAGTAGGGTAATTCAAGAATGCATCGGACAGACATAAGGCAATTCTAGTGGGAGGTAGGAGGACATAGGCTGTTAGTTAACTAGGATCTGCAGCTTGTCTATTAGGTAGGGAAATGGGCAGGTTAGGTGAGCCAAGCGGTCCTTATCTGCCATCAAATTGTGTTTCTCTTCTATGTTTACAGCATACAAAACACAAAAGAACAGTAAACCTTCTGGAAAGAACACAGAGAAAAATCATTAAAATAATACTGTCTTGGGGGAACGTGAGTTATAATAGCAGCCTTTATATTTTAAATTTTTTCTCACTCGAGACTTGTAGAAAGAGAAGTGTCCTATTTTTGTTTAATATCCTGCAAAATAAAAAAACTTATGGGACAGTGTAGACTGAAATATATTTCTCGAGGCAAAATAATCTCAGGTCTTATAGCAAGCAATTATGGGTTCTAAGAACTAAGACCATTAAAATATATAATTACTATACTATAAGATGTGCAAAATAATGGAACTCTCTCCCAAGCCATTTGGTGCATGCAACATCTATTGGCATTTTTAATAAAGGGTTAGACTATTTTGTAATACAAATGTAACCCCTAGGTGTTGCTAACCCGAAGGATACTACCCCTGCCTGCATTGTAGCCTGCAGGTTGAGGGGTCTGTGCTATTTAAATGGGTGCCTCCACCTGGAGGACAGGGTTGTTGGCCATGTGACTGCCCTGGGTACAGCAATCCGGGACAGTGATACCCCCTGTTTACCCCTAGTGGTCTTGCTAAGCTTGCAACTACACCACACCCACACACTTTTGCAACACACAATGAATCCCTCTTGGTAACCACTTACCACCAGGGCTGGATTGGCTGAAACACCCTGGAGACCCCCTGGAAAACAAGTCCTGTAATAGTAAACAGCAATATCACAGTACCATCAATACAGAGGTACACCACAGCAAAAAAGATTTAGATCCGATTTATAAGTGAGACATGAACAAGGGAGGGGCAGTAATCTAGAGGTTGATTTTAGGTCTGATTGATTCAGGTTATATGGCATGCACTCAGAAGTCCCTGTAATACAGTCACACACACTCTGGGTACCCAGTTGGAACTACAGGCTAGCCTGAAGCATTGCTAGGCTGGTGTTGCAGCTGTTGGTTTCGAAAGAAAGAAAAACACAACATGCACTTTAACCCTTAATTTGTAATCCGGAGCCGGATGTCTCAGTTCGAAAAGATTAGCAACAATTACTAAATCGGTTGACACACTTTGATTTGAGCTTTGTTGCAGGGAGCTACCCTGATGTTTACTCACGCTACTCAGTACAGGATGCAGGATGGATGAAATGGAAACCTTGGAATCGAGAGCTGGGTGGCCAGGAGAAGCAGGGCCCACACGAAGCACCGTGGTGTCGTTCCTGTTCATTGATGTTGGACAGGGAGCCGAAACCCCTGGCGGGTCTCTCTTCAATTGTTTCTCTGCGGCATGAATGGCTGTCTGGGCTCAGTTGGCAAGGCCCAGACCAGATGAATGAGTTTGATACAGTCCGGTTAAGCGCTGGATGAAGCTTCCAGCAAGCATGACACAATAGGCAAGGTAGGGCACCAAATCGCGATCCACACTCCACAATCAGCACACCTATAGTAAGAGTAGGTAAATACCATAGTTTCGGATGACAGTCCAGTTGCAGTTCACAGTGTCTCTGTGCAAACCATATGCTCTGCGGTCATTTTGAAAGCCCTGACAGGCCGATCACAAGAAAGCAAATCTTTGGTTCTCTTCAGGCGAAATGCTGTCACAATCTGGTAACCTGGTCACAATTCACTTTCGGGGGATGTCCGAAATACTTAAGGCAGACTTCTTTACTAGAGAAGATGGTAGCAGGCAGGTCAGACACAGCCTTCTCACCAATTTCCCCCGCACACTTATGCAGGAGCAGCTACCCGAATATCTCGAGCTGTTACTCTTTCCACTCCAGCTCGACACTGACTCACCGGTGCTAGCAGCTTGGAACTTTCCCCTTGACCAAAAGGTCAGATTCGTTGATTCACCTGTCTGTCACAGTTTGAACTCCCCCACCAGGTCTATTTAGGCATCAAAGGGTGAAAACTACAATTCCTACAGAAGTTTACTCCCACAAGACCCCTGGGGGCAGGCTCCATTTTAGGGCCCTCAAAGGTACTGATTGGTGCAGATAGGCGGTCCAGAACCAAGACGGTGGTACATAACAAAAACGTCCATGCTACAAAGAGCGGCAGATTAGAAAAACTACAACATCATTACCATTAGTACAGAAGATCAGCAAACAATCACAAAGATTAGTAGGGCTCCCTCTGCACAATTGGTTACGACAGAATAAAGCGGCTGTACTGCAGCCTGGTTGGGACTTGTGCCTAAAAACACTCGGCCCTCACCCAGATTAATTATAAACTGCAAAATAGGCAGCTCTTAAAGAGACAGGCACGCAGATTAACTGAGCAATCACGTGCAAACATTTTTATACCTTTTAGGACACAGAACACCAACCTGGCACCAGGTATTTAGGCATACTCAAGGGAGACTTTTGGGAACCCCCATTTATAGGGGGATACACCCTTCCCTGCCTGGAAAGAACTTTGCATCCACGTCAAGTCTGTGACACTGTGAAAATTTTGGAAATCACCTTACCACGAAAAATATGCTACTTATGCAAAATATATACTGTATATACTATGACCATGGTTTTACGTGAAGAAAAAGCAAATAAACCTGATGCATCAGTTAAATGTAACTTATTACCTTACCTTTCCATACTAAAAGATAGTAAATGCAGACATTTACATACATCTTTTATATCAGCAACAATATGTGTATATGTGTGTGTGTGTGTGTGTGTAAATATATATATATATACACACAGTATATATATATATATATATATATATACAGTATATATCATTTAAATGACAATAGTACTTATGATTCAGTTGCTATACTGTACTTATTCATGTGATGGTTTCCTGTACTTTAAACAATGTAATTGGGGACCCCATTCTATCAGCTACTTTAAGGCGAAATGGAATAGGGGCACCATGGTCTGAAGGAAAGACCAACAGCCTAGATTTAGTAGGCAAACTCAATTTAAGCAGTGATCTCTGTGGGATATAAACCCCTTTATTGACAACATTTAGAGGCAAATTCACCGATCTCCCCAGGCAGTCATAACTAAGACGTACCACCGGTTTGACAGCCCACTCAGACTTGCTTGGGGAATAGGTTTAGGAGCTGGAAGTCAACTTTGGTGCTACCATCCTTTTTTTGCCATGAGGGGCTCTTCTGCACTGGAGGAAGTGTCTAGAGGGGGTGTATGGTCCCTTTTGTGTTTTATGAGTTTCATCTCCATAACACTAGGCTTGTCATTACTGTTCAACAAAGGTTCAGATTGCTAATCTAAAAGGAGCCCCAAAACAATGGGACTCAGGGGTGCTGAATTAGAATAGTCAATACTTTCATGAGCCTCTGCACAAACTGGTATGTCACCAGTGGTGTTCATCTCGTTCAGCTCCTTCTCGGGCAATTCAAACAACTCTACTAAACACAAAGACTGTGCCGTTTCAGACACAACACTTTGCACCTCACTTTCGGGGGATTCCGGTTTGAAAGGGGAAGCCAGCACCTTGGGCAGTTCATGAAGCACAGCCTCCTCTTTGTAACTATACATGGGGTTCCCTTGGAACAACTGATTCAGTTGATAAGAAGGGAAGTAGGGAGCCTCATCTTCATCGCTGTTGAATTCAGAGTGACCATTGCTGTCACAAAGGACCTGCAGTGGGACAGACTCAGTTTCTGGAATAACTTGTGAAAGTTGACTTTGCCTCTTTTGGGCATCTGCCTTGGTTTCTTGCCCAGAAGGGGCAGTGTCAGCTGGCTCAGCATCAATGGCTACTTGCCCAATTGAAAGCAGCTGGTTCTGGTGCATGGTTTTAACAATGTGGGGATCATTCTCTGGATGCACTTGTCATTCAACTTACTGACCACCATGTGAGGAAGATGGTGCTACCTGTCAGCAATCTTGTGTTTCCCGTGGAGTCCTAGGTTTTGCAATAACAATCACCTGGTCATAACTGCTGAGTCTTTATGCACCTATCATACCTTTCCTTGTTGGATAAATTTTGTTTAGCAGCTATGGTATGAGCCAGTTGATGTGCGTGATGCAACTGGTCTCTCAATTTCTGCACATACTGTAGGTAATTATCAGCTCGGACCCCATCCAGTGAGACACCAGAACAGACATCTACTGGTAACCGGGCTTTTCTTCTGAACATGAGATGGTAAGGGAAGAACCCAGTAGCATCGCTCCTTGTACAATTGTAAGCATGCACTAAGGTATTGATCTGTTGACTCCATCTGTGTTTGTCTTTGGGTTGGAGCGTGCCCAACATATTCAAGAGAGTTCAATTGAAATGTTCAGATTGTGGTTCTGGACTTTTGCACCCCCATAGGGAATGCATTGCCTTGATGAGTCTACTTTCAGAATCCCTTCCTGATCAGACTGTATATGTTGCGGGGCACCATAATGCACAAAGAACTTCTCTACCAGCACCTTAGCCACAGTGGAAGCCTTTTGGTCTTTTGTTGGGAATGCTTGTGCATAATGAGTAAAATGATAAGTCACTACTAGCACATTGCTGATGATCTTTTGATCTGGCTTTTAGCACAGAAAGTCTATACACGTTAACTCCATGGGAGCGCTGGTAGATATGTTGATCGGGGAAGGGGCTTCTGTGGATAAGCTTTTCTTTGGAGGCAGCAACTGCAGGTCTTGATATGATTTTCAACATCAGCCCCCAATTTTGGCCAATAGAAACAGGATCGTACTAAGTTGAGGGTCTGGTCAATACTGAGATGCCCCATATGGTTGTGAAGGGACCTACGTACCAATTTCTGGAAGGCCGTGGGTAGGGCAAACTGCTGCTTGTCTACCTCACCACTATGATCCACTGTTTCTGTATATAACAACTGGTTTTGCAGTCTCAATCAAGGGCCTTCTTTCAGCAGCAATGCTGTTCTTAAGTCAGTGGAACACAGTCTTGACACATCTTTCCCCCACATGAAGGGTGTTAAGTGCAAACTGGATCATAGGGTCCTGGGAATGAGCCCATTGGATGCTGTCATTGTCAAATTGCAACAAAGCACTGATGTCCAGGGCAGAGAAGTGGCAATAAGCTGCTGGCAGGCAGGTTTCAGATGGCCCCAAACAATCTACTAAACAATCCACTGTTTGAGTGGATGGCTGCTCGTCCTTGTTGATCTTTTGACAGATCGCTTTAATAGCAGACAAAGACAGCCTCACCCATTTGTCAGGGAGTGGTGGCCACCTCGAGAGGGCATCAGCATCAGTATGATTAAGTCCAGGCCAGTAATCTACTGCATAGTCATACGTAGACAGAGCAGAAAGCCACCTGTGACCCGTGGTATCCAACTTTGCTGAAGTCTGTACATAAGTTAATGGATTGTTGTCTGTCTTCACCAGTATTTTTGCCCCATAAAGGTATTCATGAAATTAATCAACTATAGCCCACTTGAGGATGAGAAACTCTAGTTTGTGGACTGGGTAATTTTTCTTGGATGGAAACAAGCTTCTACTAGCAAATGCTACAGGCCTCAGCCCCTCATCATAGTTCTGGTACAATACAGCCCCCAGTACCTTTAGACTAGCATCAGTGTGGAGGATGTATGGTTTGGCTGGGTCCACATAAACAAGCACTGGGGCATGAGTGAGCTGTTGGATAATTTCATAGAAGGTTGCCTCACACTCTTGGGTTCCACCGGGCCCCAAACACCTCCCCTATCTTGAAATGCATCCTCTCTTCATCTCTGATGGATCCCTTTTTGTAACTAGGTTGGTGGGAGGATACCCCTGGGTAAGACTGAGGAGAGGGCAGATTACTTTGGAGTAGTTTTTGATAAAATGCCTGTAATATCCACAGAAACCCAGAAACTGTTGGAGTTCTTTGAGGTTGGTAGGCTGAGGTCAGGTGGTACGTGATTGTACCTTACTGGGATCAGTCTGTATCCCTTCTGCTGACACTATATGCCCCACATACATGACCAAGGTTTGAAAGAATTGACACTTGTCGATGGACAATTTCAAGCTGAATTCCTCCAGCCAATTAAGGACTTTGAATAGCATGGATTCATGTTCCTCTAACGTGCGTCCAAAAATGATAAAGTCATCCAAATATACCAGACACTTCCAACAGATTCATGTGCCCCACTGCTTGCTCCATTCGACGTCGGAAAGTGGAGGGCGTGCCCAAGGTCCCCTGAGACATCCTCAAGAACTCATAAAAACTCAAAGGGCAGATGAAGGCAGTCTTCACATGGTCCTCTGGTGCCATAGGAATCTGATAGTATCTGCTTCTCAAGTCAAGTACTGAGAACCATTGATTCCCATTTAGGCACTCCAGGGCATCCTGTATTCAGGGCATGGTGTGTTGGTCAGGTACAGTCCGTCGGTTCAAAGTTCGATAGTCAACACACATCTGGATGGACCTGTTCTTCTTATGCACCACCACAACAGAGGAAGCGCAGGGGCTCCAGGACTCTTGAATAAAGCCTGCAGCTAGCATCTCCTGAAGATGTCTTCGGACATCATCTATATCCGTGAGGACAAGGCATCGAGAGAGCTCCCAAAAAGGCCAGTCATCATGAAGTCTGGTGGTATGTTCAGTGCCCTGTACACCCCATATCCCATTATTTTAATGAAAATACTTGATCCCGCTGGGCAAGCTTCTGGCTGATTTGACTTTTCCATTGTGCTGGCAGCGGGGACTCTCCATAGTTAAATAGATCCAGAGTTACCTCTTCTGTTCCATCCCTCTGCTTCTTTCTGGGCAACACTGCGGTGTTTGAGCAGTGAATTGTGACTAACATGCACCCTTGGTTCACTTGGAGCTCTTGATCAGACACATTCTGGATTTGGACCATGACTCTTCTGGCATAGGCATGGGCTTGTGCAGGTACTATGCTTGGTTTGACCATCAGCCCCTCCGGCAGGATTCTCTCTCCTGGAGCGTCTAGCATTAGTATTTTGTTTTTTACATCCCTTCGAAGGCGGACATCCCCCTGGATGGTATACTGGGTATTAGGGGATAACAACAAAGATTCAGGGTCTTTCTTCCATACTATCCCCACCGGCTCATCCCTGTCCATTTCCCGAGTTCGAGTTTTCAATTCATAGGCCCGCTGTATCAAAGCTGGAATTCTTAAAGCCCGGCCAGTCTGCTGTCCTAGCTTCTCTTGGCATAACTGGGCCAGCCTTCCAAACATATGTGCATTGGTCCCAATGAGCAAGGGGACTCCATTGTACAACCCTGTAAGGGGACACACTAGGGCCAATGTCTCTGTTTGTTTATCTA
Organism: Neoceratodus forsteri; assembly: GCA_016271365.2. Classification (NCBI taxonomy): domain Eukaryota; kingdom Metazoa; phylum Chordata; order Ceratodontiformes; family Ceratodontidae; genus Neoceratodus; species Neoceratodus forsteri. The sequence goes on along the minus strand of CM028133.1, from coordinate 53,297,820 downwards.
CTCCAGCTACAGTGGTAGGGAAGGACAATCAGACCCAGATATACCCCAGGTAAGGGAATGACTTCTCACTCAACCTCCATACATGCAGGCCTTCCAAGGGTTGCAGGGCACATTGGGCAAATGTTTGTTGTACCAGTCCTGAAACACAATAGTTACTTGTGAGCCACTGTCGAGTACTGCCCTGGCTGCAACACCGTTCACCATCACAGTAGTTTCCATGGACAGACCAGCCACCTTGGACCAGTCTGGAGAGAGAGGTAGTTGTCTGTTTTACAGCTGTTTTGGTAGAATAGGTCTTCTTGGGTGGCCCAGCTCGAGTTCTTGCATTGCCTCGCCTGTTTAGCGCCAATAATTGAGTGGTAACTCTTCTCAGATTTTTGGGTATATTGCAATTTGGTCAGGTATGCCCATCCTCTCGCAGTGATAGCAGAAAACTGTTTCCTTTACATCTGTGTGGGGAGAGGACCCAGGTCCAGGCCTTACTGGATTTTGTGGATCTCGGATGCTCTCTCAGGCTCAAGACTCCCCCTGTCTGCCCTCTGGGCCCCTCCATGAGCCGGTCACTTGAGTGGCACGAACCAGGTCCCTGACTAATGCTCTCAACTCATGTCCCTCTTCCATTAGGCCACTCTTAGTCTGGGTGTCAGAGGAAATGGCATGGACCCCCACTCCACCCGAAGGGACCTCACTTTGGGATCCAAAGGTGGATTGTGGGGTGGTGCAGCCTTGGTCCCCTCATGAATTTGCTGATTAGTTCTCACGTATTTCAGTTCTTGAATCAACTCTCTCATCTGTTGCAGTTCTCTGTCTCTCTCAAGAGTCTGGCCAGTGTGGGTAACCCCAGAATAGGGTTCCCACCCTTCTTCATTCTTTTCTGCCTCTCAGATCTCAGTACTGAGGAGAGCCGGCCTTCCGGTCATGCAGTTTCAGCTTCAACAACATCACACTGGAGTACCTGGCAGACTTCAGAATATGCTCTAGTCAAACACTGTTTAATTCACTGGCAGATACGCCTCCTTTTCAGTGGACATGCTGCAGAGCCCATTCAGTTCGAGTAATGAACACTGACAACTTTTCATTCTTCCACTGTTTAGCGGATTTAAACTTCCACATTAGATCCACTCCTGACTCAGTGTTGCCAAACACCTCCTCCAAAGCAGAAAGATATTCAGCAGCAGTGGCTTCTGGACTAATTGCACTGAGGGAATCACTATGGGTGAGGCCACCACCAGGGAAGCTATAGGGGTGGCTGGAGAGGCTAAAGGGGACTGCGCAGGGGAGGCATCTTCAGCTAGGTCTAACATTTTCACCAGCTCTTTAACCGACCACCCTTCAGTGGCTAGCAGCCTGAGCAACTTATCCTCAAACCCCCCCAATATGGGGAGAACCCCCGGGGGCATTTGGGTTGCTATGCAAGTGAATGACCCCCCCACCCCTTCTGAGAGTCCTCAGGGAAAAGGATGGGAGGTTCTCTCTCAGGGTCTATGGTGAGGCTGCAGGACATGAGGGCCACCATAGTTTGGTCAAACAAATCCAAGTCCCTCCCTTTCACTTAAGCCTTCCCCAGACATTTTACTTTTTCAACTGTCTCAACAATAATGGCACTAAGAGCCCCCAAGGGGATATCCATCCAAAGGATGGCCTGTCTATCCCCTCAGCCTCACTCCACCCCATCATACGGTGCACCACAAACTTGTGGGGGGCAACCTTACTCTTGGGCATGACCTAGCATTAACTCATTCCTAGCATTCCTAGCATTAACTCTAAACAAGGGCTGCAGTGACTCCCCTTGACCACTAGGAGACGCAAATCCCAGTGGTGCCTCCAAGATGTAACCCCTAGGTGGCACTAACCCAAGGGATACTACCCCTGCCTGCACTGTAGCCTGCAGGTTGAGAGGCCTGGGCTCTCTAAGTGGGTACCTCCACCCGGAAGACAGGGTTGTTGGCTATGTGACTGCCCAGGGTACATCCCTTCAGGACACTGATGCCCCCCCTTTACCCCTAGTGGTCTGGCTAAGCTTGCAACTACCCCACACACTTTTGCGACACACAATATATCCCTCTTCAAAACCACTTACCACCAGGGCTGGATTGGATGGAACACCCTGGAGACCCCCTGTAAAACAAGGCCTGTAATAGTAAACAGCAATATCACAGTACCTTCAGTACAGATGTACACCACAGCCAGCTTGAATGCAAAAAAGAATTAGATCCGATTTATTAGTAGGACATGAACAAGGGAGGGGCAGTAGTCTAGAGGTTGATTTAAGATCTGATTGATTCAGGTTATAAGGCATGCACTCAAAGGTCCCTGTAATACAGTCACACACACTCTGGGTACCCAGTTGGAACTACAGGCTAGCCTGAAACATTGCCCAGGGTAGGTCGGCATTGCAGCTGTTCATGCAGCCCTTCAAAAGAAATAAAAACACAACATGCACTTTAACCTTTAATTTGTAATCTGGAGCCGGATGGCTCAGTTCAAAAAAATTAGCAACAATTATTAAATCAGTTGACACACTTTGATTTGAGCTTTGCTGCAGGGAGCTACCCTGATGTTTACTCATGCTACCCAATACAGGATGCAGGATGGATGAGATGGAGGGCTGGGTGGCCAGGAGAAGCATGGCCCACACGAAGCACCGTGATGTCGCACCTGTCACTGATGTTGAGTAGGGAGCCAAATCTTCTGGCGGGTCTCTCTTCAGTTGTTTCTCTGCAGCGTAAGCGACTGTCTGGGCTGGGTTGCTAAGGCCCAGACTGGGTAAACAAGTCAGATACAGTCCAATTAAGTGCTGGATGAAGCTTCCAGCAAGCAAGACATATTAGGCAAGGTGGGGAATCAAATCGTGACCCACACTCCACAATTGGCACACTTATAGTAAGAACAGATAAATATCACAGATTTGGAAGACAGTCCAGTTGCAACTCACAGTGTCTCTATGCAAACTGTGTGCTCTGTGGTAATTTTGAAAGTCCTGACAGGCCGATCACAAGAAAGCAAATCTTCGGTCCTCTTCAGGCGAAATGCCATCACATCCGGTCACAATTCACTTTCGGTGAAAGTCCGAAAAATTTAAGGCAGACTTCTTTACTAGGGAAGATGGTGGCAGGCAGGCCAGACACAGCCTGACCGCCGATTTAACCTGCGCACCTACGCAGGAGCAGCTACCCGAATATCTCGAGCTGTTCACTCTTTCCACTCCAGCTCGACTCTGACTCACTTCTGCTAGCAGCATGGAACTTCCTCCTTGACCCAAAAGGTTTGATTCGTTGATTCATCTGTCTGTCACAGCTTGAATTCCCTCACCAGGTCCATCTAGGCATCAAAGGGTGAAAACTACAATTCCTACAGAAATTTACTCCCACAAGACCCCTGGTGGCAGGCTCCATTTTAGGGCCCTCAGAGGTACTGATTGGTGCAGATAGGCAGTCCAGAACCAAGACGGCGGTACATAACAAAAACGTCCATGCTGCAAAGAAAGGCAGATTAGAAAAACTACAACATCATTACCATTAGTACAGAAGATCAGCAAACAATCACAAAGATTAGTAGGGCTCCCTCTGCACAATTGGTTACGACAGAATAAAGCGGCTGTACTGCAGCCCGGGCAGAACTCGAGCCTAAAAACACCCGGCCCTCACCCAGATTAATTATAAACTGCAAAATAGGCAGCTCTTAAAGAGACAGGCACGGAGGCTAACTGGGCACTCACATGCAAACACTTTTAAACCTGTTAAGACACAGAACACCAACCTGGCAGTGGGTATTTAGACACACCCAAGGGAGACTTTTGGGAACCAATATTTGTAGGGGGGGTTATACAAAGAACATGTGATAAACCCAATGAAATGGGTCTGTGGCCTACTTTGTCTAAATTGATCCACGTAATCCAAGTAACAAGTGAGCAGACACCTGAGACTGTGCCTGCCAAACAGAAATATAAAGAATGTTGTTGTGCCTCCTGCTGAAACAGCAAAGGAACTCCCAACAGACAAAGAAAAAATGTCGTCTGTGGAGGATATTGCTAAAGCCCTGCAAGTCATTCAGACCGTACAGACCACAGACATCATCCAGGGTTCACTGGTTCAAATCCCAGCGCCGGTTCCTAGTGAACAAGGGCTTGAAGTTTACACTGAGGAGAGAAGGAGGAACTGGATTTAAGGGAACGCATTGAACCAGAGGTATCCCCAGGTCAGGAGATTGGTTCCCCTTCATATGGTCATAATGATTTTTCATCCCACTTCTCTTTTGTCAGGAAAATGGCTGACACCCTGGGCATCACCTCACAAGAACACATGGATGATGAGGAAGAGACAGATTTTTTTTAATATGATGGGTCTCACTCCCACAAGAAAGGTGATCCTTCCTAACCATAACTCCCTAAGGAAGGCTACCTTTAAAATAGTACAGAGACCTTCCTCTGTCCCCGGAGTGGGCAAGAAGGTGGAAAAGAAATACCAGCTGGACAGGACTTCTGCTGATTATCTTTACTCCCATCCGGATCATGAGGGTGCTATACATGCTGCAGCCTATGATAAAGCAAAAGTCCCTCTTGCATCTCACCCACTGGACAAAGATTCCAGAAAAACTAACACAGTGAGGAAGAACATTTATTTGGGACCTTACCTCCTCCATAGACAAGCATCCTTCATGTCTTATGCTGCACAGTACCAGAAAGCCCTATGGAGTTCCAGGACGGCCTTTATTGATGAGGATTCAGGAGATGTGGCAAGCGATAGGGGAGATACTGCCAGGATGGCTTTGGATGCCATAAAGTACTAGTTTCACATGGCAGTAGATGCAACTGACACTGCATCCAGAATGTTGGTCCTGTCAGTTTTGTTATGGTTTGCCTGTCTCTGAGAAATTACTTTTACATCAGACACGAAGCCAAAGGCTGTGGATTTTCCGTGTGAAAAAAAGTTCCTTTCTGGTAACAAAACTGAAGCATACTTGAAAACTGTGGAGGAGAACAGAACCACCAATAGGAGTAACTCTGAGAAAGAGAGAGAGAGAGAGAGACTCCACATCTTGTAGATCCACATGACGGGGAGGTACAGGCAGCTATCCCAGATCTTACACCCTGTATCATCATATGCCTCTAGAATACACACAGGTTAGAGTGTATCACTGGGGTAGGGACAGGAGGTCTGCTGGGCATGCCTGCCCAGTTCCTGCTCCTAGACCACAATCCAGACAGAATCCTGGACTGCACAGATTAAGCTGTCCTTCTCTCTCCTCCAGTATGGGTCAGGTTGTCTCAGTATTTGAAACATTGGGAAAGCATAACCAGACAACAGGGTACTGGTGACAGTGAGTCTGGGTCTGTGTCTGCATTTCAAACAATTTCCAGAACTCCAGGACTGCATTGTTTTCCATATTTCAACTCCATCAGAGACCATTCTGCTGGAGTTGGAAGAAAAGAAGCTATTGCAAGCCTGGGCATTAAAGTCATTGCCCCCCTCACAATGGAAAAGGGGTTTGTATTCAGCATACTTTCTGACTACAAAAAAAAAAACATGGACTGGCACCCAGTCTTGGATCTCAGATACCTAAACAGACATCATGCAAAGCACAGGTTCAAAATGGCAATGCTGGCAGCAGTTATTTATTCTTCAAGGCAAGGAAACTGGCTGGCATGTCTGACTCTGAAAGATGCTTACTTTCACATCCCAATCAAACCTTGCCACAGAAAGTACCTAAGGTTCACTATTCAATCAGGTCATTACCAGTTCTCAGCACTTCCTTTTGGGTTCACCTCTACCTCATGGGTATCCACAAATTGACTGATGGCAGCATACCTCAAAAGGCTGAAAATCTGTGTATTTTCTTACCTGGATGACTGACTTGGCATAGGAAATTTATTCCAGCAGGTAAAGGACTCTATCAGGGAGACCTAAAGTACCCTGGAGTCACTAAATTTCCTAATCTGTGCCCAGTTAATATTTAGCCAGCTATGTGTGTGGGAGGAACCCCCTCCCACACAAAGACCCAGCAGAGATGAGCTGCAGTTGCAAGAGACAGCTTGCAGGAACCCCACTCACACACCCAGAGCTGGCAGAGACAAGCAGCGGTCACAAAATTCTGCTTGTAGGACCCCCACTTCCACACACACCACCCCATATTTTATTTTTTATAATTGATGGGTTCTCTTTTTTTTTTTGCCACAGCAGTTACAGTCTATAAAATAAAAAAAGATGTCCTTGTGTGGCCGTGGCCTACTGAGGTTTCATTATGTGGTCAGAGGTCAGTTTTAATGATTTATTTAGACTTCTTTGTACATTTAGTTGTGCCAGGAGTCAAAGGCTTTTTTTAATGTTAAAATTTGTGGGTTTTTTGGTTGTGACTTGTCACTGAGTTTGAGTGGTGGTTCCATCTCTAAAGGAAAAGAGGAGGAGGAGGTGGCCAGCAGTCTGAGACACTGAGTTGTGCTGGGTGCATGCTGAGAATAAGAAAAACAATGCACGTGACTGCCGTAATAAACATTCCTTTATTACAGCAAATAATGCCAGTTTTTTTCTACAACACAAATGGAGACTCAGTTATTATGCCATTGTATACAACATACGTCAGGCCTTTTCTACATTATGGCAGCCCAGTGTTGGGCCCAATCAACAAAGCAGATAGTGTAAACCGTATGCCAACCGCATGGTGAAACACCGACAGCGAAATTCCCAACAGTGACAATCTTGACAGATTTTGAAATTGTCACTGTGAGGAACTTGAGGGTAACATTTTGCCCTTTTGCCTACTGTCTCCCCTCCTTTCAAAACAACTCCTTCTCTCTTGCTATTCTCTCTTCAGTATACACCTTTGTCCTGCTGATTGTCTGCCCTGCCACCCTTAGCTTTTCCCTATATACCTCACTGTCCTCCTTTCCTTGTGTCCTTTTATTTGCCCTGAAGGCCATCTTTTTCTCCCCTGTTGCCCTTGCCACCTCTTTAGAATAATAAAGTGGCCCTTTTCTCGTTTGCTGTTGACTACCTTCCTAATGCACTGATCAGTGCGCTCAGAAGTCCTCTCTCTATTAACCCCCACAGTTCTTAGACATCCCCCAGCTTATTCTTGCCTTCCATATCAACCCAGAAAATCGACCTCATTCTATTAAAATCCTCCCGCCGGAAGTCCAGTACCCTAGTTGTGGTTCGACTCACTTCCATTCCTGTCTTAAGCCTACACCTAACTGCTCTGTGGTCACGTACCCCTAGATTGTCCCCATTAAAATCTTGCCTACTTTGTCCCCTTTTGTCAGTATTAAGTCCAGTGTTGCCCCGCCCCTGTTGGGTTCACTTATCAGTTGTAGGAGTGCTTCTTGCAGGAATTCCAGTATCTCCCTACTCCTTACCAATGTAGCTGTTGGAATCTCCCAGTTCACATCAGTGAGATTAAAGTACCGTACCAGCAAAAGTTCCCCCTTGCTTGCCATCCTTTGTACCTCCTGCATTAACTCATTGTCCACTTCCTCCCCTTGATTTGGTGGTCTGTATATCATGCCCAGGCTTAATGCCTCTCCAGTCTGCTTGAGCAGCGAGACCCAGAGGACCTCTGCTGATCTCAGACATACTTATCTTGCTGTTGGCTTTATGCCCTCCTGTATATTTAGTGCCACCCCCCCTTTTTCCCTGTCCTGTCTTTTCTAAAAAGGCTATACCCCGTGATACCCATTTCCCAGTCATGGTTTTCTGTCCACCATGTCCAGTCCCTCATCCACCATCATGTCCTTGAAATGTCCCATTTTATTCCCATACTCCTGGCATTTGCTAGCATACCCCTCCACCAATGTCCCCTGTATTTTAACTTTTTCCTCCCTATATCCCCTGCCCCCTCCTGCAGGGAGTGCTAACTAGGCAAGATCATCCAGCTTCTTCTTTACCCTTTACCTACTCTTGTACTCCCCCTCTCCTAGTCAAAATCCTTTCCCAAGACCCCATCTATAGAACTTAGCAACTTTTCCCTTAACACCTTGGCACAGCCCTCATTTTTAAGTAGTCTGTCCTTCGTTTATAGATTCTTCCCTGCCCAACTGTCCCCCCAGTCCCCTAAGCAGGTGAATCCCTCCCCTTTGCACCAATCCCTGAGCCAATGATTGACGTCTTTTACTCTCAGCAGCCTACAAGTGCTAGCACAGTGAACAGGCAAGACTTCTGAAAACCAGATAACTATCCTCCTCCCTGAATCCCCTGTCTAGCTCCCTGAACCTGCCGTACACGTGCCCGATATAGTTTTCCGCCAGCTCATTTGTCCTAGGTGCAGGACTAGGTGTGGTTTTCTCCCCAGTAACTTAAGATGTTAATCTACCAGATGTAGATTGGAGCCTCCGTGCTGCAGCATCAGCTAGAAGTAGAGCTGTTCTGGATTCCCTGCAGGGGACATGTCCCAGGCAGCTACTCAGTGAACCCACTCAGGGTGGGGCAATACTGGAGTGCCAGAAACCAAAAATGGTGCTGTGCTTCAATGGACTGGGCAGGGTACTGGTGCAGGGCTTCCACCCTTGTAATGCAACAAAACAAAGTACAAAGTAAGGCACCAGCACTCCAGAGCGAGACGTTACTGGGTAAGCCCAATGAAGAGGCTCACAGTCAGCTTTGAAGATGCAGATACAGTTTTTTTTGGGAAAAGTCCCTCTAACAAAATTAGATATATATCCACTCGAGTGGTGGCCCTTGACAACCAGGGAACATCTGGTTTTCATGCGAGTGAATGTATATCTGTTTTTGTCAGAGGAACGTTCCCCCAAAAATGTAACTGTATCTGCATCTTCATAACTGTGAGTACTTGCATTGAGGTTACCCACTAACTCATGGCTGTGGAGTGCTGGTGTGTTACATTGTTTTGGGGCAATACTGGCCCTGGTGCTTAGTAACGTAACAGACAGTGTTGCCAACATCAGAGTGGGAAGTCATCTGGTGACCAGTGATCATCGCACAGCGTGGTTTAATATAAGAACAGCAGTGGAATCCAACCACACAAGGGTGAGGGTCCCGGATTTCAGAAGGGTTGACTTTACAAAGATGGGAGAATGTCTTCAAAAGGACCTAGTGGGGGACATGTCCTGGGTGAGGTGGGGGGCAAATGGGCCACACTGAAAGAGGGCATAATAAAGGTAACAGACCTGTATGTCAAGCAAGTAAACTAAAGGAGAACGAAGAGGAGACACTGTCGTTCTTGAAGGAGGTGGCAGAAAAGGTAATGGCAGAAAGAGTGACATTCAAAAGGTATAAGTAGTCCCAGAGAGGGGAGGAGGATAGGGAAATGTATCTGAGAAAATGGAGGGAGGGAGGCTGGCAAAGCTGTAAGGAGCACTACTCAAACTGAGGAAAGAATAGCCCAGGCAGTAGCTAAAGGGTACACGACATGTTTCAGGTATGTTAGTGAGAAAAGGAAGACAAAGGGAGGGATTGTACTGTTAAAGGGGGAGTTACTGTACAAAGGAAGACCAAGAAAAGGCAAATCCTTTCAACAAATACTTCTGCTTGGTGTTCACAGAAGAAGGGGAAGGGGTGGGACCACAAATAGGCACCAAGAACTTTGTGGGGAGGGAAGTGGACACCAGTCCGTTTTCTGTGGAGAGAGAGAGAGAGACAGAAAAGCAGTTACTAATCTGAGGGTGGACAAAGCCATAGGGCCAGATGGGATGCATCCATGAGTGACAAAAGGACACAAAAAGGTATTGGCTGCAACTCTAGCAGACCTTCTTAACAGGTAACTGGAGACCAGCGTGGTCCCAGAGGACTGGAAAAAAGTGGATGTAGCCCCCCCCTTCACAAAACTGGTAGCACGGAGAAGGCAGGCAATTATAGGCCTGTCAGGCTGACTTCTTTGGTGGAGAAATTAATGCAAACACTATTAAAGGAAAGGACTGTGGAATACTGGGAATTCAATCCAATGGACTGCAGGATTCGAGGCAGCACGGTTTCACAGAGGCAAGGTCATGCCAAACAAGTCTGATAGATTTTTTTTAACTGGGTAACCAAGGTGCAGCAGGATCAGGGAGGGGCTGTGGATGTGGCCTGCGAAGACTTCAGCAACTCCATTGACACTGTTGTACATAAAAGACTGGTAAACAAGTTGGACAGTATGGTGTGAGCAATAAGGTGGTAACCTGGGTAAGAAATTGGTTAGGGGTAGAAGGTAGAGGGTTGTGGTAAATGGAGTTCACTCTGAGGAGGGGAGAGTGAACAGCTGGGTACCTCATGGGTCAGTACTGGGGCTAGTCTTGTGTAATGTCTTCATTAGTGACATAGTGGTGGAACAGAATGGGAAGGTCTGCCTTTTTCTGGAGGACACCAAATCCTGCAACATAGTGGACACTCCGTAGGAGTGTGCAAAGGATGATAAGAGATTTCAAACAGCTGGAAAAGTGGTTAACCATTTGGCAGCTAAGGTTTAAAGCTTTAATATTGTACGTGGGTCACAAAAACCCAGTGGTGGAGTATAAAATGGGGGCAGAGATACTTGAGGTAATGAAGCAGGAAAAGGACCTGGGGCTAATCATATCAGAAGACCTAAAGGTGACCAGACAACGTGACAAATCGATTATGGCAGCTGGTGGGATGATGGGATGTATAGGTAGAGGTATCACCAGCAGAAAGAGGGAAGGAGTGCTGTCCCTGTGTAGGTCATTGATAAGACTGGACCTGGATTATTGTGTCTAATTTTGGAGACCACATATCAGGAAATATAAGTGCAGTGAAGTCAAGCACTCACCACCTCTTGTAAAAGTCACTATAGCCCTGCTATTATCACACCAACATGACTAGTGTTATTAATATGAGAACAATAAAAGCAGATGATGCAGGGAACGATGGCCTTATGCATTTTGGAACAAATGTTCCTTTATTAAAGGCTGAAGATTCAAATTCACATGACTGTTTAAATAACATGTAACCCCCCTGCAAATGGGGGTTCCCAAAAGACTTCCAGGAGCTTGCTTGAATGCTCCAAGCCTGAATGGTGTTTGGCGTTTAAGCCATTTATCAGTGAGTGTTTTTAGAACCTCTGGTACTGTCTCTTTAAGAGCTGTCTGCTTGCAGACATAATTAGTTTGTATGGGGGACTGTGTGCTTCTCTGTTTGAGTACCACTCGAGCTGCTGCCAATTCACTCCATTTTGCAGTCACTAGGAGTGCAAAGGAACCTATCTGAAAGATGTAACTGTTTGCCAGAAATCATTTACAGTAATAATGAAATTACAGTTTGTCTAACCTGCTTTCTTTGCAGTCAGAACTGTCTGCCTAGTTCCCCATTCTGGTTTTGAACTGCTGAACTGGACCAATCAGTGTGGGGTAAGCTAGCTCTAAAATGGTGCCTTGGACAAATCAGAACTTGGACTCATAATCTGAGCCAGCCACAAGAGGATTGTATGGGCAGTGACTCTGGGAGATGTAGTTTAGACTTCGGCACCTTTTTGGACCAACAGCAGCAGTCTATTGTGAGTGACAGCCAATCCAGTCAAGAACTGGGAGGAACTCAAAGGAAGTGCCTGGTTTTGTCTGTTGGGAGTTTCAGTTGAGCTTTGGCAGTGAAGGGGAAAGGAACCCTGTGCTCCTTCAGTGCACAGTTTTAGTCAAAAAACATGTGTAAGGTCCAGAGTTCCGGTCTGCAGCTTGTTAGGACTGAATCCGTCCTGTGAAGAGAATCAAAGGATATCTGAAGAGTAGAAACCAGGCTCACCCTGTAGAAGACTGGAGGAATTGCTGAAAATTGCACTCGGTCTGTCAGGAACTGAATCTGCTGTGTGTTCTCCCGGGTATTGTGCAGTAATTGCGATCAGGATACAGATGCAGCCTGTCTGGTATAGTGCTTTCTTTTTACCATATAAATGTGTGAAGAGGTTTGTGTACCTCAAGTGAATCCTGCTGCCATTAAGTGACTTTTGCCTGTGACTGTTTACCATATAAATGTGTGAGGAGTCTCTTGGAGCTCAAGAGTAGCCCTGCTGACATTGAAGGACCCTATCTTATTTGGAGGTCGTGAGTACTAATTCAGGGTCACTCCTGTTGAATTGCCACATTAAATCCAAATGGAATTACTGTACTGCTGACTGTTTAATTCTCCTTTTCTCTGTGTGAAAGGGCCCTACCAGCTGCCACGGTTTGGACTAGCCACTAGGGCTTGGGTACCCAGGGACAGTAACTGATAGGGATAGGCCTGTGCACAGAGCCATAGGTAGATGAGTAGAGTGATAAGCTAATTAACCTGATTTCCCCCTGTCCTTGTTATATCCCCCTAAATAAATCAGAGCTGCTTGTTTCAGCAAAGTTATACTGCCTGAGGTATTTGTCTATGTTAAAGTACTGTACTGTGATTGTTGCACTGTATCTTATTTCACAGGAGGTCCCAGTGCTGGAACCAGTCCTGGGGTAAGTGTATACTGTAAAGGTAATTCTGATGTATTGTGTGGGCCACTAGTGGGAAGAAAGGGGGGTTGCAGTGTCCCAGAGGGCTGTGACCAAGTTAGTTTAACTATTGTAAACCCTGACCTCTGGGTGGAGGCACCCGCCATTGGATCCAGGCCTCTCAACCTGTTAGTGGCAAATCAGGCAGGGGTAGTAGCCCCTGGGATAGCGCCATCTAGGGGTTACAAACACATGCATTTGTGACGTCATCATAACATAATTTGAAATGTCATTATTTCATTGGCTGAAGTCCCAGGCTAATGAACAAGATGGATGACTTTTACAGGGCAAGAGAAAGAGGAGGAGGAGAAGGAGGAGACAGCGAGCAGCACCAGAGTTACTGCAAAATGGGCCCAATGAGCAGGAGGAGACACAGGTATTCAATGCATCGAGTCTGCAGGTAATAAATCTTTCTAAACAAGAATTGACAGACATTGAAAGAAATGTAAGCAAGGGACTGAGCTTTGCCCCTTTTGCAAATATGAAGCAATTGCTTAGCTTAGTAATATTACTTCTTACAAGGGATCTCCTAGCAGGAGTAAACATATTAGCAGCAGTCTAGATCTGATGACTGCCATAGAACTATCGTTTGGAATTTTATACAAATAGGAATTTAGAATGCCAAATTCGGGCACTGCTGCCTCTTACTCCCTATTAGAATATATTCTATCGGCTAAACAGAGAGGATTGTGTATGAGCACTTTTACATAACAAGCTTATTTTCTGATCGAGTAGTGTCCATGGTGACAAGAGACCTCTAGAGTACAACTCGAGAGGTCTGGTTACCACAGAAACCGTGAGATCAGAAAGTAACCTTGTCTATGTATGAGTGCTCATACACAATCTTTTATAGTGTATGGACACTCATTTCTGGTAAACAGTGTTCCCCAAACCATTTTAAAATCCCTTACTGTGGCTCATCGCTCCGACGCTTGTAACCTCCTTTTATTCTGTCACCTCTGCGGCCCCTTTATCCGATATGTGTGACTACATTCCATGTTGTTATGCTGCACTGTTGACGTACACAGTGCAGCATGACAACATCGTGATGTAGTCAAGACAGCACAACAACGCTGTGCTGAGCATGGATTTTCATGTTCAACAGTGCTCCACCATACACTATGGTATGATAATCACTAGTTGAAACTAAACAACCTTACAGGGAGGAACAGGGTGCAGGAATACATTATTTTTAAGTGAAAAAGATGTTCCAGGACTAGAGGGCATGGGATGAAGTTGGGAGAGAGAATGATTCAGAGGAAACATAAGGAAGAATTTCTTCACAGAACGGGTGGTGGACAAGTGGAACACTCTGCCAGAGGAAGCGGCGGGGCTGAACCAATCACTGGATTTAAGAATGCATAGTATAGACATAAAGGAATTCTGGAGGTCAGGGGTAAGGGGCAACAGACTTCTAGGAAAACATAAACTGAAATTACAAGCTCAAATGGGCAGACTGGGTGGGCCATAGGCCCTTATCTGCCCGACACTGTCTATGTATCTATGTATGTAACCTTAATGCTAATGTCCTTCCCTTACTAGAGAGGACTGGATCCAACAGGATGAGAAAAAAATAGCAGAAAGAGAGTTGGTTATCTTAGCCATTCTTCTTTGCATATATTATTACAAAAGATGTGGCCAAAGATTAATGGCAACATTTAATGAACCCCATAAAAGTATTGCTGAACCTAGTCAGGTAAAATAAGGGGAGCCAATGATGGGAGATCTAATCCTACTAGGAGATCCTTTGTAAGAAATAAATATTACTATGGTAAGTAATTTTTCCTTCAAGACCCCGGAATCTCCTAGTAGTATCAGACATATTAGCAGACTACCGAGCTGGGTCATGAGAAGTGGGTACAGTCAGAACCTATTTAGGAGAAAGACTTTGCAATACTGCAGTGCCAAACCTAGCACCAGTCCCATACTGAATATCCAGGCAATAGTGCTTGGTGAAGGTGTAGACTGTACTCCAGGTAGCTACTTTACACATCTCCAGTGGCATGGGGTCATACTGTCACAAGACATGATGCCATATGCAAAAATCATGCTGCCAATATGGTGTGATTTCTTGCATGAGGCATAATTGTCTTTTTTGTGGGGGCTCCACTCTGTGCACCCCCATATTATGGGGACTGCATCCTCGAACTTCCCCACGATATGGATTCTCAACTCTTGAGGGGGGGGTTCACCTCCAAATCGCACAAAGTGTGAAAAAAAAGTTTCTGTGACCAGGAATCAAACCTAGTCCTAGATGCAATGCTTGGGTTCCTTGCTGCAGTGGCTCAGTCCATTGAGCCACGACAGGTGCTTGGCTGAACCCCATCATCCTCTAGCTGGTAGAGTGCGCTTGGTGCAATGTCATGTATAGCAGTATTCGTGGTATTGCACCACTGACTGTCTCATACAGTGCAATTCTGAGTTAGCGCTAATGCCGTATGCTATTATGACATTATGACCCGGCAGGATCTCCAACAAGGGTATATCCCTTGCAGCTGCCACAGAGGCAGCATTTCAATGAATGGAATGTGCCCTGAGGCCCTGTGGTGGCTGATTGTCAGCCTTACTGTAGCAGAACTGGATGCAGGATACTATCTATTGTGCAATTGACCTTTTTGAGGCTGGCTGGTCTTTTCCCACCTCACCAGAAGTAACAAACAGCTGTGAGCGGGAACCCCAGAGGTCCTTAGTATATGTGCTATAATAGCTGAGGGATCTTTTTACTTCCAAGCTTTGGAGCTTCTGCTCACTTAAGTTGGATTTGGCTATGAAAAATACTGCCAGGGTGATGAACTGTTTTAAACAGAGCTCAGTTACCACCTTTGGAAGGACTTTTCTATTGGTTCGAAGGACTACCTTGTCCATATGGAAGATAATGTAATAAGGATCAGTGCAAAGAGCTAGAAGCTCACACATTCTTCTTGCTGAAGTAATTGCCACTAGGAAAACAGTTTTCAATTCAATTCACTTTATTTATAAAACAGGTGCTATTCCAAAAGATCATAGTGCCTTAACAATTAAATCAATAAAACAGTAAAAACTATCTCTGCTAAATAACATTACTGTACAACGTAATCAAAAGCAAGTTCAAATAGTTGTGACTTCAAAGCAGCTTTAAAGCTCTCCACAGTCAGGCACTCTCGTATCCGATGAGGTAGAGAGTTCTACAGGGTGGGGGCCATAAACATAAAAGCATGAGCCCCTGATGTAATTAACCAAACCATGGGAACCTTTTGAAATCCCTCATCGGCAGAGAGGAGTGGTCAGAGAGGGCAGTAAGGAAATGGAAGCTCTTGCAGGTAGCCCGGTCCCTGTCCATGTAGGGTCTTATACATCAGTAAACCGACCTTGAAGGTAATCCACCACTAAACTGGTAGCCAGTGCAGTTTGCGCAGCACAGGAGTAATATGACTGGATCGAGATGACCCAGTCAATAACATGGCCGCAGCATTCTGCACCAGCTGCAGGTGGCGGATGTCAACCCCCTGAAGCCCTACATAAAGGGAGTTACAGTAGTCAAGGTGGGGCGTCACAAAGGCGTTGATCAATGTTGGAAGGTCATCGGATGGAACAAGGTGCTTAATCTGGGCTATATTCCTCAGGTGGTAAAAAGAGGATTTGACAACAGCTGACACCTGCGGACGAAGCATCAACTTGTTGTCAAATATTACACCCAGATTTTACCACCGTTCTGAGGTTAGAAGCTGGCTGCCCCAAGCCAAAGCCCAGAGACAATGCCAGCTGCTAATCCCCCAGTCCGATGGCCCAAATCCACAGCCAACACCTCAGTCTTGCCAGGATTCAGCCTCATCCAGCTCTCATTTATCCAGTCATGAATCTCAGCAAGGCAGCTGTTAAACACAGAGACCACACTAGCCTGCTATCCTGTGGCATATTTTAGCTCAGCCATATCCATTGGCTTTAAACTGACAGCCTTAGAAGCAGAGAGTCAGTGGTTTGATTCCCAGTGGGAACATATATTTCCAGGTTGATCTTGAAAAAGGAACCATTTGGTCTCAGTTGGTCTACCTGATTACCAGAATTAAATAAATAAAATAAAATGAGGTTCCATGAGTTTGGCTATGCGAAAGTTAAGATCCCAAGAAGGTTCTGGTTCTCAAACAGGAGGGAACATATTTGCAAATCCCTTGGAAAAAAAAACTTCTTGAAAATAGGGTGTCAAGCCATTGATCTCTGAGCACCTGCAGATACATAAGCGGATACTGCTGCTAGGTGAACTTTATGGGTTACAGGCCTGAGTCCTAGAGAATGCAAGTGCACTAGGTAATCTAGCATTGAGGAGAAACCTGCCCTGAGGGGTTTGATGTTCTTAGGCTTGCACCAAATGGTAAATCTTTTCCACTTTGAAGCATAGCTTTTCATTGTAGAGGCTTTCTGAGACACTTTAAGTACCTCTTTTGACAATTTGAGCTCAGAAAATTCTAACTCCTCAAGAACCACACATTCAAGTAAAGGCTTTTGAGGCTCAGAAAAACTGTCTGCCCCTGGGGAGCTGTTAGGAGATTGAATCTGTGAGTAGGCGAATGGGTTGTTTGATACACAGCCTGAGCAACATGGGGTACCAAGGCTGTCTGATCCAATCTGGGGCAACCAGAATTATAATTGCAGGTTGACTTGTCAGTCTGATAAGATCTCTTGACACCAGTGGAATTGGTGGGAAAGCATAGAGAAACCTCCATGTCCAGTCCAGGGCTAGTGCATCACTGGGCATTGTGCTCAACTCTGGTGGTCTGCAATAGTACAGTGGAAGCTGGTGTTTGTCTTTAGGTAAACAGATCTATTTCTGGGATGCCCCAGCACCTAAATATCATTCCCAGCACTTGTCTGTTGAGATTCCATTTGTGGTGATCCTTGCTGATTCTGCCAGTGAGTTGTCCTTCCCTGGAAGGTGAATGGCCATTAGATGCACCTCCAAGGAGTACGCTGGGGACTAATTGTCATTCACAAGAGCGTAAAGACCGTCATGTCTAAGGTACCGGCACCAGTCAAGGCTAAAGCATTTGCTCATGAATCACCCACAGACATTTCTTCATTCTAAGTATACATTAAGACTGAAAGAAGGGACTCACCATGCTGACTTTCCAATAAGTGCTCGAGACTTCATTGAAGTGTAGTCCAGCACAAGTTCCATAAATAATCCAAACAAGCATAAAAGCACGTCAAGAAAACTCAGGTAATGCTTCCTTGTTCTCCCCGCTTCCTCATAACGTTACGCTGATGTCACCACAGATCACCTTACACACCTTTCTCAGATTTCACAATTAGATAAAAGTTGGCTGGGACCCAAGCACTCTGTGCACCAATCATGATGATCAGCTTTGGCAAATATCTGAAAGCACCTCATACAATATTTAAAACCTGTGAGTCGGGTTCTCTATTTTGGTTTGTCTGGCGTGCCAAACTTTCAACAGACTGAATGCAACTGAACAATAACTGAATTTAGAGCAATCACAGTCAGTTCCTTAATTCTAAAATGGACTGTGATTAAAACCAATTTTTTATGCTGTTCTCCCAGAACGTGATCAGTTTTTAACTGAAAAAAGGGAACTGAATGCTATTCAGCGGTTCCATGTCATAATAGCAACAGCAAAATAGTGATCGCTAACACAGTGAGTATATATTGCGAAAAAGCAAATCAGCAGTATACACATTTAGGTGACCCGACATCCGGAAAAAGAAAACACCCCTGCACCCCTCTGAATAATGATTCCCAACTTCAAGGGGGTGCTTGTTGGGGAGGGGGCCAAATCCCCGCATTGGGAAAAATATGAAGCGTAAAAGCTGCAATGAGTGACAAATATTTCCTGTGACAGGTCCTGAACCCTGTACGTGCTGCACCTGAGCTAGTCACTCACACCACCACACCACATTGCTAGCTGAGCAGCAGTAAGCACACCAGTTCCCCCAAACCCCTTCCCTGTACCTCCTCTTCCCCTTGCTATTCCCCACCCTTCCTGTCGCCCTGTAATACAATCATGTTCATGTTGTGTCGTTATCATTCCAGGGTAGTCTAGGAGGAAAGCACTGAATATGAGTTGCCGTTTTGACTGTTGCTCATTTTCAGTCACCATCCTCATTGGATTCCCTATTCAGAAGCAGAAGAACAGCTATAAACACAAGCGGAAATGGGATTGGCTCTAAATAATACACTAGCGGTCTAAAACCACAGATAAAAACATACAGTCTAATTAAATCAGATTCTGTGACCGCAGTGGAACTGCTAAGACTAATAAACTTTTAAAACTAAACAAATACAGTAAGAGGCAGAGTATAAAAACTATAAACATACCAGTTTTACAACAATTTAAAACAGTCTTGCAGCAAGGTTGCTGAGCAGTCATGGGGGCATCCTGCTTCCGAGATGGAAAAATGTAATCTGACAGTTAGGGAGTAAGTGGCAGCAGTGTTTAAATTTGGCATTCTAAATTCTTCTCATGTGCATAAAATTTCAAATAAGTGTCCCCTGGGCAGTCAGCAGATCTGGACTGCATGTTAATGTGTCTAATCCTACTAGGAGATTCCTGGGTCTTGAACAATAAATTCCAAACAGTAATAGCCTCAAACCTTATGTATAGACATTTGAGCCTCAAGTCATTTTTCAACAATAGAAACACTACAGATGTAGCCACAAACGGAAACAAGACCAATGCAGAACCCACATTTAAACTAAGTTCTGGGGCCATGTATTCAAAGCCTTGTGTTGGACACAAAAGAGTTGTGCCACAAGTACACTAAAACAGCACTGAGTTGCAATATTTAAAAGAAGTGTTGAGCAGGTACAAAGTTATCTGAACTACCGAGTGTTTACATCAGAGGGAGTCTACTGATAGATTTTGGACAGTAAATGTATGTGGACTATTCTGTATTTCAAGCTAATTTGCTCGGTTACCTTCAGACCATTTCTGTGGGTTGTGTTGTATTCCGATTTATCAGGGTACTTTAACATCTCAGGGTACTGTAATTTACCAAATCAAGTCTTTTGTACACTGTGCAGTGCTTATTTTATTCACATCATTAGATGCTCATACTGCTATGTTTGGCCATTTTGGGACTACCCCCCCTTTCTACCACTTCCTGCCCTGACCCAGACATCCTTTGTTCTTTGTTCTGAGCTGACCTTGTAATCCAGTCTCTTCTCTACTCCACAGGCAGATGCTGCTAGTGACTTGATCGTTGGAGGCAGTCCCCTGCTTACAGAGGTGGAGAATGAAAGGGAGTGCCAACAGACCACCCAGGAGCCTCAGAGTATTGAGACGGTAGAAAGCTATGTGAGTTAACGAGTGTTGATATCAGTAGGACTCTACTGATAGATTTTGGACATTAAATTTATGTGGACTATACTGTGTTTTGAGCAAATGTGCCCGGTTACCTTAAGACCAGTTCTGGGGCCTACTGGGTCAGTATGTTGTGTGCTTAAAAGTGTATGGCATGAGTACGAAACCGAAATAGCACTGTAAATGTGAGCGAGATGGTGCAATAGCATGAATGCTGCTGTGCGGGTACTGCACCCACTCGCTGTCCCATGCAAAGGATAAGAACTCTGCCAGGACGGATTTCTGCCGAGCAGCTGCCGTCGCTGTATGAGATGAGCCAATGGCAGCAGGGGATGCAGGCATAGTGTTTGGGATTGGGTTGGATTCCCGCTCACAGATGCAAGAAAATGTTTTTATTTTTTGCACTTTGTGTGAATTTCCTGTTGCTCCCCCAGTGTTGACAGTCCTTATTGAGGGGTATGCGGGGGATGCTGGGGTATGTGGTGGGTGGCACCCCCGCAAAAACACACTCATGCTGCATGCAAGAAAGGACACTGTATTGGCAACGTGTTTTATGCAAACAGCATAATGTCTTGTGACATTATGATCCTGTGCCATTCTGGGGGTTGTGTTGTATTGTTCTGATTTATCAGGGTACTTCAACTTCTCCGGGTACTGTAATTTACCAAATCAAGTCTCTCTTACACTGTGCAGTCCTTGTTTTGTAATTTGTATTTTTGGGTTTGGATTTCCTCTTGTTAACATTTTTAGATGCTCACAGTGCTGTGTGGCCATTTTGGAACTGTCCCTCCACCCCCCCCCCCGAGTCTACCATTTCCTGCCTTGACCCAGATGACCTTTGTTGTGAGCTGACCTTGTAATCCAGTCTCTTCTCTATTTCCACAGGCAGACACTGCTGATGGCCTGATAGCAGAAGGCTCTGCCCAACTCACAGATGCAGCGGATAACAAGGACTGCCAGGAGATCTCGGAGCCTTCAGCTGTTGAGCAGGTACAAAGCTATCTGAGCTATTAAGTGTTTACATTAGAGGGACTCTAGTGATAGATTTTGCACACTAAATTTATGTGGACTGTACGGTATTTTGAACTAATGTGCCCAGTTACCTTAAGACCAGTTCTGGTGGTTGTGTTGTATTGTTCTAGAAACAGAAATCTGCTAGTAGTATTAGACAATATTGCAATCAGTGTAGAGCTGCTGACGGCCCTCATAATTTCAGATTGGAATGTATGCAGAATATTAGGATTTGGAATACTACATTGAAAAACTGCTGCTCATTTCTCCCTAACTGCCATATTCAGTTTTTTTGTGTAGCCAGTTGGACTTCCCCCAAGACTGCAGAGCACTCTCACTGTAAGACTGTTTATTTTGTTAAAAAAGTAGTATCCTTTCAATATTTCCTTCATACTCTGCTTCTTTTAGTTACTTAACTTTAGCTTATATTGAATAATTTAACTAATTTTTATGTTGTCTTGTGTGCGCAGTGCAGACAACATATTGTGGTAGCTTGGAGTGGAGAAGCAGGTTTTGAAGGTGTGGTCCTGCTGCGGCCAGTAGCGGCACTGCTTTTTCTGGATGGGCTGTGTGGCACCAATGGCATAGCACACTGTCTGTGACAGCAGCTGCGAATCCTGCCACCAACATGAACGGAATTCTTCACTGCAATCAGGGAGCACCCCTTAATTGGAAATCAGCTATTTTTGCTACTGGGGGGGTTCCTGGTTGCAGCAGTGAATTACAGCTTGCCTTGTCTGGTGTCCCCTTTAAATAAACATGGTGTAGGTTTTGCCATCTGCCTCTGACATTCCCCACAGAAGCCGATGGAGAGCCACCGCCTCTCACAGTCCCAATGAAAGCCAACAGGGGTGTAGAGTCCCCCTGTTGGCATACCCCTCCCAAGTTCATTTGCCAATGGGGGAGACCAATCCCCATCGCCCCTCCAAACACTCTGCATGTGCTGATAGGGGTGCCCAATCTCTGTCTGCTTCAGACCCCCCAAGATACACTCAGGCGGCACACTGAGAGCCTATCCCAGCATACCAAAACATCTTAAAACACCTGTAAATAAAGAACACCTTCCCCCATTGTTTTTTTTGTTTGCCATGTAAAAAAAAAAAAAAAGTCCATCATTGAGTCTGGTGCCTCCCTAATCCGCACACCCTCTGCCCCACCCCTCACGCACCCTCACCCCATACTTACCTCTGGAGCCAGGTACAACGATCTTCAGTCAAGCAGGACCATGTCTGCAATCTTCAAAGCTGACCACGAACTGAAGAAATGACGACAAGCTGTATAATGGCATAAATTGTTTGTTTTTTTTCAACGTATGTGGATATCGCTGCCATTTTGCAAGTGTTTGCACCAAATTTTGAACATGAGGTTTTTGGGACTCCATCTCATAAATTCAGTGACTGTCATCTGGTTATGTAGTCCCAAAAGGTGATTTTGTAGTCACTGTGTGGAATCACCCTTCAGGACTGATTAACGAATTTGGTGAAATAAATTCCCCAAAATGACTGTGTTATGAGCTTGCATTGCACAGTTTCCACAAACACTTGTAACTTCACGAATTTGTAATATTTTCACTCCAGATGTTCAACATTGGCATTTTTTCATACCTCCTTATGAACAGTACAGCCATCTTTTTTCACATCCTGACTGAAATGTGTTTTCACACTTCCAGCGCAGAATAGTGCAGCCGCTGTGGGAAATCAGTGTTTGGGACAAATTAAGAAAATCACAGTGATACTGTTCATGAGCAGAGGTCCTAAAATGCCTATGTTAAAAATCTGGGGACAAAATTCCATAAAATGAGTTTGTTATGAGCGTGCATTGCACAGTTTCCACACACATTTGTAACTTTGAGAATTTGTAATATTTTCACTCAAAATGCTCAACATTGCCAATTTTGCACACCTCCTTATGAACAGTACAGCTGTCATTCCCAAAATGTGTTTTCACACATCTGGTGCACAATGGTGTGGTCACTGTGAGAAATCAATGTTCGGGACAGATGAAGACAATCATAGTGACAGTGTTCATGAGCAGAGGTCGCAAAATGCCTGTGTTAAAAATATGATGAAATAATTCCACTAAATGACTGTTACAAGTGTGCATTGCACAATTTCCACGTATGCTCATAAGTTCGAGCATTTTTAATATTTTCACTCCAGATTTTCAAGACTGCCATCTCTTCACACCTAACTACTGTATGAATGGTACAGCTGTCATTTTTCAGATCCCGCCCAGACTATGTTTTCACACATTTGGTGCAGAATGGCGCGGTCTCTGTGATAAAGTAACGTTTGGGACAGATTAAAGCATTTGAGACCTCTGCTCATGAATACTGTCATTGTGATTTTGCTAATGAGGTGGGGGTCACAAAAAGGCCATGTTGAAAATTTGTAGTGTAAATACTAACAAATGCCTGGAGCGTTAGGGTTTCTAAGCAAACTGTCCCACTCTGTACAGACCGACAGGCATCAGGGATGTGCCTTTGGATTGCCAGTTGTAATGCTCACACCATTCCACCCCCAACCCTCGCCCTGAAGCCAGTGACAGGCATCAAGGTGTGCTTTGCGTTCTTGAGCCCCAGAGTTCACTCCATTCTCCTATACTAACCCCATTTCTTCATATGTCCTTATTAAATGGGGTGACTTAAACCCGAACACCCCAAGGCACACCTCAACACTTGTCTGTGGGATAGGGTGTGAAAAATGCCATGAGCATTATAGACAATGACCCAAAGGCATATGCCAGTGCCTGTCTATCTCTGCATTGTGGAGGTGGGGTAGACGTTAATTCAGTACTTCATTGCCAGTCCTATTCTGCATCTATCTAACTCCTGCACATCCAATGCTAAAATCAGTTAGCAAACATTCAGCACTGACAAATGCTTATTTTTTTTGTTCTTGTGCTCGCATCAGACAAAAGAACCCACAACTCTCACGTCTTCATTCGGAAAAAAGTGCGGGGTGTCAGTGTCTACCATGGCCCCATCATGACTCTCATTGGATGAGCTGGGCTGCCTGTCACGGTAGTTGCTTTCTGATTAATGGTTGGGTTTCAAGTGAGCCAACCACCAGTTCCACTGCATTGAGGTGCCCTGGTGTTTTTTTAGAGAGAGGGAGAGAGACATGCTTGGTTCTCAGATTTAACCATAGCAGTGTGGGACATTGTGGTGGAGATAGTGGTTTAGTCTACAAAAGTCATGGCTCCAAGTGTGCTCACAGCTGGTCAGGCACTGTGACACAAGCTTGTCCCAACATCGCCTTGCATCCACAAGGAGTTTGCATGTGTCAGTCATTCTGACAAGAGTGATGAGAAGTGCTGCCAGAGTCAGCTGTAATGCTCACACCATTCCAGCCCCCAACCCCCATCCTGCAGCCACTGACAAGCATCAAGGTGTGTCTTGGACTCTTTGACCCCAAAATACACCCCATTCTCCTATACTGCACCCATCTCAGCACGTTTCCTTATGGAATGAGGTAAGTGTAAGACCCAAGGACCAATGTGTTACTTATTACAGTCTGCAGGGTAGGGTGAGCTGAAATGGCATGAGCGTTATGGCCGACACCCAAAGGCACACCTCAATCCCTGTCAGTCTCTGCAGGGTGGTGTGGGGTTGGTATTACTTCCTTTTTATCACTGTCATTCCTATTATGCGTCTCTCTAACTCCTGCACTAAAAATGCTAATGTCAGCATGACAGTATTCCGCATTGACAAATGCTTGTTAGTGATACCATCGCTGTTCCCAGGAACCAACTGATTTAGTCTAAAAGTGTGTAAATTGCAGTTCTGACTGCTAGCTATTTAGTGATTACTTATTCTGTAGGTAGCGACTGTTCCCTTTCTACTGTAGGAACTGATCGTTGTTTTTGAATAATCACAACTAAATATCCTTAAACTGCTGTTCTTTTATATATATGAGGAACCTGCCATGATTGCTCTAAATCTGTGACATTTCTGAACAGCCTGCTGACAGTTTGAAATATCAGACAGACCAAAAAAGTGGACATGACCCACAGGATTTAAAAACTGTATAAAATGCTTCCGAATCTTTTCCGCGGCTGACTGCCATGATTTCTGCTTAGAGTGCTTGGGTCCCAGTCATATTTTCCCTAATTGTGAAGTTTGTAGTACTTTTTGTTCCTCCACTCCATTCTACTGACAAGGGATTGCTAGAGGTTCCCAGGGTCCGTTAAAAGACCTCGAGGGTGAGATCCTTTGCATATATAGCCCGACCCTGTGGAACTCTCTGCCTCATCAGATTAGAGATTGCCAGATCACCGAGACCTTCAAGGCTGCACTAAAAACATATATATTTGGGTTAGCCTTCTCTAATGTTTCTTAATTCAGATCTTCCTAAGAGCTTTAATATTTTGAAAAGCACTTTTTAGAATAAAATCTGCTTTGACTTTTGTACAAAAACTGTTAAAAAGAGAGCCAAAAGATTGGAACAGATGACTTCTACTCCCACCTCAGTGTTACCAAAGTACAATGAAGAGGGTCCTCCTTCCTCCCACTCAGAGACAAAGAAGAGACCCTCTAAAGGCACCTCACACCCCAAAACTACTGAAAAGGGGTCCAACAAAGAGATGTGCAAGAACAAGGGGGCACAATTTGAAGATAGAGGGGGGACATCTCAGAGGTAACATGAGGAAGTATTTTTTTCACAGATAGGGTTGTGGATGCATGGAAGAGCCTTCCTGAGGAGGTCATGGAGTCAAACAGTAGGGGTAATTCAAGAATGCATGGGACAGACATAAGGTAATTCTATTGGGGTGGTAGAATGAAGAAGGCTGTTAGTTAACTTGGATCTGCAGCTTATCCATTAGGTAGAGAAATGGACAGACTAGGTGGGCCAAGCAGTCTTTATCTGACATCAAATTCTGTGATCTTACTTCGAGAGGGTTCCTTCAGTAGGTCATCACATATAGGACTGGTGCCACCTGGTGCCGGGCCGCATGGCAGACTTTTCTAGCAGTACTTGATGGGGGACCGCCCACCCGATGTCACGTGACTGACGTCAGCATGACTGTATATAGTGAGCGGTCCCCATGCCCGCCCTCCAGTTCTTTCCCGCCATAACCTCGTGTCATCTCATTGCAGACTTCCAGTAGCGATCGTCGAGAAAGTTTGTTTGCGTTGGGTGTTTTCCCTCACAATTCTCTTCAATTCTATCGAAGTTTTTGATGTCTTCTCCAAAGAAAAAGTGCTCAGCTTGTGGCACACAGATCCCGCACAAAGACGGTCATTAGAAGTGCATTCTCTGCTTAGGCCCAAACCATCCTTTCTCCTCCTGCCCTGCTTGCCAGTCATTCAGCCAGGCCACTAAAAAATGGAGACAGCAGGCATTGGAGACCCACCTTCTCAAGTCTCATCTGGCCTCCCTGGAGAAAAAGATGGAGCACATTAGGGATTCATCCGAAAAATCTTCCCCTTCAAAAAAGCACAAGGAGAAGACTAGGGAGTGGGCTCACTCTGCAGACGATGCCAGGCCATCCACAAGCAAGGCCCATTTACTGCCGAAGACAGACGGTAAGTTGGATAAGGTTTCAGTGGTTGAGTTGGCCATCGGCTCCTCTGGCGAGTGCGCCGCTCCGGATGGTAAATTGGCTCCTAGCTCCTCCAAGGACCGCACGGCGGTCGCTAAGTCGGCTCCCCTGGCTGGGGGCAGTCGCCCGACCATGGTCAACAAACCGGCCAGGGGCTCCTCCCCTGACCATGTGGCCCTGCCTGCTAAGTCGGCCATCTCTGATGACCACACGGGCATGGTTCCCTTGTCGGGACCTAACGGCACCTCACCCAAAGTACGTTGGGACCAAAGGGGGAAGGCTCCTTCTACTACGCCCACATCCTCGCACTCCTCCCCAGACGTGTCCGGTGATAGTCTCAGAGAACCCATCGAGCCTCTCGACATTGTGAGTACTTCTCTGCACTCCCCATCAGAAGTCCCAGATCAGGAGACTCCTTCACGGCCGTCTGGTCTTCCTGTGGAGGCCCCTCTGCCTTCTGGCGGGACACTGGTGTCTCCCCAGACGCCAGTGATCCCGACACCAGTCCCTCAGCTGGGCCTGGTCGACAGGCCTTTACCTCTGGCCCCGAGAAAAATTATTAAAATAATAATGTGTTTGGGGAACATGCGTTATAATGTCAGACTTCATATTTTAAATATTTTCTCACTCAAGACTCTTAGAAAGAGAAGTGTTCTTCTATTTTTGTTTAATATCCTGCAAAATAAAGAACTTATGGGACAGTGTAGCCTGAAATATATCTCAAGGCAAAATAATCTCAGGTCTCGTGGCAAGCAATTATGGGTTCCAAGAACTAATACCGTTAAAATGTATAATTACTATATTATAACGTACAAAATATTGGAACTGTCTCCCAAGCCATCTGGTGCATGCAACATCCATTGGCATTTTTAATAAAGGGTTAGACGATTTTCTAATAAAAAGACAGAACATGTGATATACCCACTGTTGAGTGGGAGACAATGAAATGGGTCTGTGGCCTACTTTATGTAACTTTATCGACGTAATCCAAGTAACAAGTGAGCAGACACCTGAGACTGTGCCTGCCAAAAAGAAATATAAAGAACAAAATGTTGTTGTGCCTCCTGCTGAAACAGCAAAGGAGATCCCAACAGGCAAAGAAAATATTCTCTCTGTGGATGAAATTGACAAAGCTCTGCAAGTCATTCAGGCCGTATAGACCGCAGGTACCACCCTGGGTTCACCAGATCAAATTCCAGCACCAGTTCCCAGTGAGAAAGGGCTTGAAGTTTACATTCAGGAGGAGGAGGAGGAGGAGGAGGAACCATATTTAGGAGAACGCACTGAACAAGAGGAATCCCCAGATCAGGAGTTTGTTTCCCCTCCATGTGGGCATGATGATTTTTTCATCTCACTTCTCTTTTGTCAGGTAAATTGCTGACACCATGGGCCTCACCTCACCAGAATTCATGGTGATGAGGAAGAGGCAGAGTGTTTAAATATGGTGGGTCTCACTCACATAAGAAACCTGCTCCTTCCGATCCATAAATCCCTACGGAAGGCTACCTTTAAAGTACTACAGACACCTTTCTTTGTCCCCGGAATGGACAAGAAGGTGGAAGAGAAATACCAGCTAGCCAGGGCTTTGGCTGATTATCTGTACTCCCATCCAGATCCTGAGGGTGTTATACAGGCTGCCACTTATGATAAAGCAAAAGTCCCTCTCGCATCTTACCCACTGGACAAAGATTCCAGAAAAACTGACACAGTGGGGAAGAAAGTTAATTTGGGATCTTCCCTCCTCCTAATTAGACAAGCAGCCTTCATGACATATGCTGCGCAGTACCCTAAAGTCCCATGGAGTTCCATGATGACCTTAATTGATAAGGTTTCAGGAGATGTGGCACGTGATATGGGAGGTATTGCCAGGATGGCTTCAGATGCCATAAAGTGCCAGTTTTGTGTGGCAGTAGATGCAACTGAAATTGCATCCAGAATGTTGGTCCTGTCAGTTTTTTAAGGTTTGCCTGGCTCAGAGAAATCAATGTTACATCTGACACGCAGCTAAAGGCTATGGAGTTTCCATGTGAAAATAATTTCCTTTTTGGTGACAAAACTGAGGCATACATGAAAAAGGTAGAGGTCACCAATAGGAGTAACTCAGGGATAGAGAGAGACTCCACTTCTTATAGATCCACAAGATGGGGAGGTAGAGGTTGCTACCCCAGGTCTTCTGCCCCATATCATATGCCTCTGGAATACACACAGGTTAGAGGGAATTACTGGGGCAGGGGCAGGATGTTTGCTAGGTGTGCCAGCCCAGTTCCTGCTCCTAGAGGACAATTTGGACAGAATTCCTGACTGCACAGATTATGCTGTCCCCCTCCCTCCTCCAGTTAGGGGTCAGGTTGTCTCTTTATTTGAAACATTGGGAAAACTTCACCACAGACTGCTGGGTACTGGTGACAGTAAGTCAGGGTCTGTGTCTGCAGTTCAAACAATTTCCAGAGGTCCAGGGCTACATGGGTTTCTAGCTTTTTCTACTGCATCAGAGACCATTCTGCTGGAGTTGGAAGTAAAGAAGCTCCTGCAAGCCAGGGCATTAAAGTAAGTGTCCCTCTCACAAAGGGAAAGGGGTTTGTACTCAACATACTTTTTGATCAAAAAGAAAATGAGGACTTGCATCCAATCTTGGATCTCGGACGCCTTAACAGACAAGTGGCAAAGCACAGGTTCAAAATGGTAATGCTGGCAGTAGTTATTTCTTCTTTAAGGCAAGGAAACTGGCTGGCATCGCTGGATCTGAAAGATACTTACTTTCACATCCCAATCAAACCTTGCCACAGAAAGTACCCGAGGTTCACTATTCAATCAGGTCATTACCAGGTCTCAGCACTTCCCTTCGGGCTCACCTCTGCCTCACGGGTATTTACAAATTGACTGTCAGTGATGGCAGCTTACCTCAAAAGGCCAGGAATCTGTGTATTTTTTTACCTGGATGACTGGCTAGTCATAAGGAATTCATACCAGCAGGTGAAGGACTGCATCAGGGTGACCCAAAGTATCCTGGCATCACTGGTTTTCTAATAAATGCCCCCTTCCCTCCCACACCCACACAGTTAGCAGAGATGAGCAGCGGTCACAAGAGGCTGCTTGCAGGAACTCCATTTCCACACAAAAAGCTGGCAGAGACAAGCAGCGGTCACTAGAGGCTGCTTGTAGGTTCCCCCTCCCACACACACCACCTCATATTTTATTTTTTATAATTGCTAGGTTTTCATTTTTATTGCCACAGCAATTGCAGTATCTTAAATTAAAAAAAAGATGTCTTTGTGCGGCTCTGGTCTGCTTAGGTTTCATTATGCGGTCA
Organism: Neoceratodus forsteri; assembly: GCA_016271365.2. NCBI lineage: Eukaryota > Metazoa > Chordata > Ceratodontiformes > Ceratodontidae > Neoceratodus > Neoceratodus forsteri. Next base: position 53,268,257 of record CM028133.1, on the reverse strand, counting down.
GCAGTCACTTTTAATTATTTATTTAAACTTGTTTCTACATTTAGTTGTGCCTGGAGTCAATGTTTTTTTTTTTTTTTTAAATGTTAACAATTGTGGATTTTTTGTTGTGACGTATCACTGAGATTGAATGGCGGTTTCATTTCCGAGGGAAAGTAGAGGAGGTGGCCAGCAGTCTGGATCATTGAGTTGTGGTGGGCGCATGTGGACAATGAGAAAAACCATGCACGTGTTTGCCGTAATAAACGTTCCTTTATTACAGCAAATAATGCCAAGTTTTTTCTACAAGAAAAGTGAACACCCAGTTATTATGCCATTGTATAGAAAATATGTCAGGTCCCTTCTAGATTATGGAAGCCTGTGTGGGGACCAATCGGCAAAGTAGATATTGCAAACCATATGCCAACTGCATGGCGAAACACAGATGGCGAAATCCCCCACAGCAGCAATCTTGACAGGTATTGAGATTGCTGCTGTGAGGGACTTGAGGGTAAAATGTTGCCCTTTTGCTGTCCATCACCCCCCATTTGAAAAAACTCCACCTCTCTTTCTATTCTGTCTTCAGTATCTGCCTTCGCCCTCCTGATTGTCTGCCCTGCCACCCTTAGGTTTTCCCGGTAGCCTGTGATGTTGGCGCCTGAAAGACTGCGCCATCCGAAATGGTGACGCATTGTGGGTGAAAGCTTGAATAGTGATCGGGGGGTAGGGTGACCGGATCTGGTGGGTGACTGCAGTGACAGGATGTCGCTATATGTACACGCATGCGGGGGGGAGCGAGCACAGCGAGCGTGGGCTGGGAGGAGGTGGAGGGGATGTAGGGGGTGGTGCTGCGGTCAGCTGCCAAGCTGTGCCATAGCGTCGGGGGCTGGCCACTGCTTGCAGTGCATGGGGTACCGGTTCAGGTTTGGGTCCGGGAACTACTGCATTTTTGTTGCGCCCAGCAAAAAAAATTGTCTTTTCTTCCCTCCCCGACATACACCCCCAGGTTAAGAATCCTTTAGTAGAGGGTGTGGGAGTGATGCCCCCGTGTGGGGGGTAAGGGGGGGTAGCCCCCAACAGAAAGCAAATTAAGTAAGTCCCCAGCGCTGTTCCTCCATGCGCCGATGATGTCAGTGTGGTGAAAATGTTATTGCCACTCTGAGGTTGCGATAACGCGGCTTGCTGTTCGGCGGGTGCCATTATCACATAGAATCTTTTTCCCTATATACCTCACTGTCCTCCCTTCCTTGTGTCCTTTCATATTCCCTGAAGGCCCTCTTTCTCTCTGCTATTGCCCTTGCTACCTCTTTAGAATACTACAGCAGCCTTCTTTCTCATTTGCTGTTGACTACCTTCCTAATGCACTGATCAGTGGCACTCAAAAGTCCTCTTTTTATTGACACCCACAGTTCTTCCATGTCCCTCAGCTTCTTCTTGCCTTCCGTATCAACCCTGAAAATCTACCTCATTCTTTAAAAATCCACCTGCCGGAAGTCCAGTGGTGGTTTGACTCACTTCCATCCCTGTCCTAAGCCTAAACCTAACTGCTCTGTGGTCACTTGCCCCCAGATTATCCCCCGTTGAAACCTCAGCTACTCTGTCCCCTTGTGTCAGTGTTAAGTCCAGTGTTGCCCTGACCCTAATGAGTTCGCTTACCAGTTGTAGGAGTGCTTCTTGCAGGGATTCCAGTATCTCCCTACTCCTTATCGATGTAGCTGTTGGAATCTCCCAGTTCGCATCCGTGAGATTAAAGTCCCATACCAGCAGAAGTTCCCCCTTGCTTGCCATTCTTTGTACCTCCTGTGTTAACTCATTGTCCACTTCCTCCCCTTGATTTAGTGGTCTGTATACCCCTCCCAGGCTTAATGACTCCCCAGTCCACTTGAGCGGTGTGACCCAGAGGACTTCCACTCATTCAAGACTTACCTGTCTTGCTGTTGCCTTTATCTCATCTTGTATGTTTAGTGCCACCCCCTTTTCCCTGTCCTGTCTTTTCAAAAAAGGCTATACTCCACGATACCCATTTCCCAGTCATGATTTTCTGTCCACCATGTCTTCGTCGTGGTAGCTAGGTCCAGTCCCTCATCCACCATCATGTCCTCGAAATGTCCCATTTTATTCCCATACTCCTGGCATTTGCTTGCATACCCCTCCACCAATTTCCCCCGTATTCTAACTTTTTCCTCCCTATATCCCCTGCCCCCTCCTGTGGGGAGTGCTAACTAGGCAAGACCCTCCAGCTTCTTCCTCCACCCTTTCCCTATTCTCGTACCCCTCAGTCTAAATCCTTTCCCAAGACCCCGTCTATATAACTTAGCAACTTTCCCCTCAACACCGTGGTACACCCCTCATTTACAGTATATGTAGTCTGTCTGTCGTGTATAGAGTCTCCCCTGCCCCCGTGTCCCCTCACTCCCCAAAGCAGGTGAATCCCTCCCCTTTGCTCCAGTCCCTGAGTCAATGATTGAATTCTTTTATTCTCAGCTGTCTTCCAGTGCTAGTACAGTGAACAGGCAAGACCTCTGAAAACCAGAGAACTAACCTCCTCCCGGCATCTGCTGTCTAGCTTTCTGAAACTACTTTGTACTGCCACTACATAGTTTCCCGTGAGATCATTTGTCCCTAGGTGCAGGACTAGGTGTGGCTTTCTCCCCATTAACATAACACTTTAATCTACCAGATGTAGATTGGAGCCTCCATGCTGCAGCATCAGCTAGAAGTAGAGAAACTCTGGATTCCCTGCAGGGGACCTGTCTCAGGCAGCTACTCAGTGAACCCAGGGGGCATCTGGTTGTCATGGACCATCGCTCGAGTGGATGTGTATCTATTTTTGTTAGATGAACTTTCCCAAAAAAATAAAACTGCATCTGCATCTTCATAGCTGACAGTGAGTACTCGCATTGAGGTTACCCACTAACTCATGGCTCTGGAGTGCTGGTGTGTTACTTTGTTTTGGAGCAATACTGGACCTGGTGCTTAGTAACGTAACAGACAGCATTGCCAACATCAGAGTGGGATGTCATCTGGTGACCAGTGATCATCACACAGCATGGTTTTATATAAGAACAGCAGTGGAATCCAACCACACAAGGGTGAGGGTCCCGGATTTCAGAAGGGCTGACTTTACAAAGATGGGAGAATGTCTCCAAAAGGATCTGGTGGGGGAGATGTCCTGGGTGAGGTGGAGGGCAGATGGGCCAGACTAAAGATTGCATAATAAAGGCAACAAACCTGTATGTCAAGCAAGTAAACAAAAGGAGAACGAAGAGGAGACCATTGTGTTTCTCGAAGGAGGTGGCAGAAAAGGTAAAGGCAGAAAGAGTGGCATTCAGAAGGTATAAGTAGTCCCAGAGAGAGGAGGCTAGGGAAATGTATCTGAGAAAACGGGGGGAGGCAGGCAAAGCTGTAAGGAGCACCAAGGCACAAACTGAGGAAAGAATAGCCCAGGCAGTAGCAAAAGGGTACAACACGTTTTTCAGATAAGTTAGTGAGAAAAGGAAGACAAATGGAGGAATTGTACAGTTAAAAGGGGAGGTACTGTACAAAGGAGGACCAAGAAAAGGCAAACATCTTTAGCAAATACTTCTGCTTCATGTTCACAGTAGAAGGTTAACAGGAGGGACCACAAATAGGCACCAAGAACTTTGGAGGGATGGGAATGGACACCAGTCATCTTTTCTGAGGAGAGAATCAGGAAAGCACTTACTAACCTGGGGGTGGACAAAGCTATGGGACCAGATGGGGTGCATCCATGAGTGCCAAAGGAACACAAGGTGGTACTGGCTGCAACTCTAGCAGACCTGTTTAACAGTTCACTGGAGAAGGGCAGACATAGCCCCACTTCACAAAACTGGTAGCAAGGATAAGGCGGGCAATTATAGGCCTATCAGCCTAACTTCTTTGGTGGGGAAATTAATGCAAACAGTATTAAAGGAAAGGACTGTGGAATACCTGGAATCCAGTCCAATGGATTGCATTACTCGAGGCAGCATGGTTTCACAGAGGAAAGGTCATGCCAAACAAGTCTGATAGATTTTTTTTAACTGGGTGACCAAGGTGCAGCAGGATCAGGCAGGGGCTGAGGATGTGGCCTGCAAAGACTTCAGCAACTCCATTGACACTGTTACACATAGGAGACTGGTAACAAAGATGGAAAGCATGGGTGTGGGCAGTAAGGTGGTAACCTGGGGAAGAAACTGGTTAGGTGGTAGAAGGTAGAGGGTTGCAGTAAGTGGAGTTGACTCTGAGGAGGGGAGAGTGAACTGCTGGGTACCTCAGGGGACAGTAGTGGGTTAGTCCTGTATCTTCATTAGAGACATAGTGGTGGAGCTGGATGGGAAGGTCTGCCTCTTTGTGGAGGACACCAAGATCTGCAACATAATTGACACTTCGAGGCTATCCTGTGATATTGGCACTGGGGAAAGGGCACCTACAATAATGGTGACCCCTTCCCCAGTGCATTACAGGGAGGGCCACAGGAGGGTAGGGTGGCCGGATAGGGGGTGGGCGAGTATAGCGACAGGATGTCACTGTATGTATGCGTGCGGGGAGGCATGTACAGCGGGGGGTGGGAGAGGATGTGGGTGGTGCCACAGTGGGTTGCCAAACCGATCCCGTGGCATGGTGTGAGGGCTGCTGGCATCAGTCTGCAGGGTACTGGACTTAGGTCTGGGAGCTGGTGCATTTTTGTTGTGCCTGGCCCAAACCTTTTTTTTTTTTCAAAAAATGGTCTTAGCCCCTCCCCGACATGTTCCCCCCTAGCATTGAGAATCCTTTAATAGGGGGTGTGAGGGGGTGAAACCCCCCCCCATGGGGGGGTGTCCCTGGCACCATTTTGCTGTGCGCCGGGGTGTCAGAGTGGTGAAAAAATGTTTTGCCACTTTGACTTCGCGATAGCAGCAATCACCTTTAGGCTTTCGCCATTATCACACAGAACCTACTTCGAGGAGGTGTGCAAAGGATGATAAGAGATTTAAAACAGCTGGAGAAGTCACCAAATGTTTGGCATCTAAGGTTTAAAGGTTTAGTATTGCAGTTGGGTCACAGAAACCCAGTGATGGAGTACAAAATGGGGGCCGAGACACTTGCTATAACAAAGCAGGAAAAGGACCTGGGGTAATCATATCTTCTCAGAAGACCTAAAGGTGGCCAGACAGTGTGACAAAGTGATTGGGATAGCTGGTAGGATGCTGGGATGTATTTTTTTTTTTAGTCATTTGGTAACCGGGTAAGGCCCACTAGGCACAAGTGCCTGTTTTCAGGGGCGACCTGGGAGCACTGGGCGGTTAAGTGACTTGTTGAGAGTCACACAGTGTACAAGTGGAGGTTGGGAGAATCAAACTCAGGTCTGGTCTGCTAGATGTATCAAGCTCATTCACACCTCGTTCCTCTAACCTCTAGGCTATATTACCAGCCCATATAGTTATAGGTATCACCAGCAGGAAGAGGGAAGTGGTGCTGCCCATATATAGGTCATTGATAAGACCCGACCTGGATTCTTTTGTCTAGATCTAACTTCGAGAGGGCTCTTGCAGTAGGTAATTACATATAGGACTGAAGCCGGCAGACGTCAGGACCCCATGGAAAAATTTCTAGCTAGCAGTCCCTGGCCCCTCACGTCAGGTGACCGACGTCATATGATGTCAGTATAAAGAGGCGATCCCCCACGCCCACCTTCCAGTTCTTTCCCACTGTTAGCTTATGAAAGCGCCTCGCGGTTAAGTTCCTACTGCTCGTCAGTCTGTCGTCGGTAGCTTTACCACCATTTTTTTATTCGATTTCTCATATTTTTTGTCAGGTTTTGTGCAGTGTATGTCATCCCCTACTCCCTCCAAGCACAAAAATAAGTGCGGCTCGTGCGGCACCCAACTCCGGCACAAAGACGAACACTCCCAGTGCCTCTTCAGTCTAGGACCGGATCACCCTGTGGAGAAGTGCCAGCACTGCCTGAAGTTCAACGCCGACACCCTTAGACGGAGGCAGCAGTCCCTGGAGGCCTATATACTTAAAAAGAAAAGCCAACCTCCATGGAGAAGGAGCCGAAGAACCTTCGTCAGGCCTGAACTTCGCCTGAGGGTCATTGTAAAAAGGACAAGGAGAAGCCCTGGGACCGGGACTCCTCTTCCTCGGCCACCGCGACTTCGGCTGGAGTCGCCATGCTCAAGGTAACGTCCCACCCAGGGACCGCTCCGCGATGGCCATCTTGGAGGTTTCTAAAGCAGCGTTGACCCTCCCATCTGGCTCGTGCTCGGGCCCTTCGGGAGCCTCCAGGTCAAAGGAGGCCATCCACTCTCCAGCAAAGGCAGCCGCCATGCGGCCTTCTGGTATTGATGGCCCCAGCAAGCCAGGCGTCAGCTCCTCTGACGCCCGCCCAGAGAAGACTGCTAAGTTGCTCAACCCTTCGGGGTAGTGCATGGTCACTAATCCGCCTGATAAGGCTGCCCTCCCTTGCAGCCTTCCTCTGGCGCTGGTTCTGTTAAGTCGGATGACGGCTCCTCCGATGTCTGCCCGGATCCCGCCGGTAAGGCAAACATCGGCCCGTCCAACGGTCATACGGCATTGGAGCCGACGCTGGACCCAGATGTCCAGTCCACCATCCCTGACTCCCCGCGCCATTTGCCGCTGCCCTCCAAGGCCCCAGCATCTCCTCAGTTAGGCCCCGGGGATTTTAATCCTCCCTCCCCGGGTAGTACGGAGGATGCAGGCATGCTCCCGTCAGGTCTTCCTCCTGCTGGGCTGGATGACCTGAAGTCGGTCCCTTGGACGCCGGCACCGACGCTGGTTTTACCGATGCTGGGCAACGTCCCTCTCCTGGATGCCGTCCCTACGCTGGACCTGATGCCCGCCGGGCCTCCTATTCCCGGGCCTGCCTGCTGGGCCTTCTGCTCCATCAGAGCCCCCGGTGCTGGTGTACACACCGTTTTATCTGACGCCATCTTAACCGGGTCTGCAGTATCTGGCGCCAGGCTTTCCGCCATCAGGGTACGGATACTCACCTTACGGATATCCTCAATATCCGTATCCCCCTCCTCCACTACCCTCTCAGCCACTGGTGGACCTGAGGGAGACTCTGGCTTCCTGGTGGGCTGAGGCCAAGGCTCAGCTCACCAAGGAAGTGGAGAGCCGCCTTCTGACACCAGAACCTGTTGCGGACCCCCATCATCGGGGGTAAGAGTCCCCCTCCTGATACCAGAGATGCCCCCTCTGGTTCCAAGACTGGGGGTGGCACGTTAGCCCCGGGAGCTCCCCAAGAGGGACCTTCCTCCCCAGAGCAGGGAGGGGTCTTTGTCTCCTCCAACCTCTTTGGACACCTCAGATGACTCCGACGGGCATTCTGACTTCGATGACGAGTCACGCACTCCAGATAATCCCCAGCCTAGGACCCCCTCTGAAGTCCCCTCTGGAGGATCCTTCCGTCACAGAGTTGCTGCGAAAGATCCAGACCTTGCATCAGTGGAAATCCTTGCAGCCAGATCCACAGCAGCAGAAGCTGGCTGCACATCTGGATCTGCCCTAGATTGCTTCGACTTTGGTTCCACCCTGGATCGAGCCTCATGCGGACCTTGTTTCCACCATCTGGAAACAACCGTCGACCATAGCCCCCTTCTGAGGAAGGCGGACAGGCTATATCAGGCTCTGGAGGGTGTTGATGTTCTTACTTCACACCTCAAGGCTGACTCAGTCGTGATCAGTGCCGCCCACAGTCGTACAGCCAACCCAAAGCATTTGAGCTCATCTCCACCCGATAAGGAATCCCGCCTTCTGGACCAGTATGGGAAGAATGTTTACGCTTCTTCCACTCTGGGTATCCGGGCCACGAACTACGTCACTCATATGGGGGATTACCAGAAGGCCATCCTTAGCGAGGTGGAATCTAAATTGGACTCCCATCCTGAGTCGCAGACCAAACAGGAAGCGGCAGATCTTGTCCGTTCTGCTCGTTCGGCCAGTAGGCATGTGCTACGCGCTACTCATGATGCAGTGGCTGCTGCTGGATGGAGCTCAGCATTCGACGTAAGCTTGCAGCATCACGCCTGGCTCTGAGTGTCAGGTTTGGTCCCGGAGGTGCACACCGCTATCCAGGATGCACCCTTCAGGGGTTGGGTGCTGTTCAGTGGTGATGTCAAGGACATCATCACCGGCCTGCAGGAGAAGACTACTGCTCTCAAGGAAGTTGATGCCATGTACAGAGCCCCTCAGACTCAACACCGTTCCTTTCACAGATGTTCACGGCCCAAAATGAAACCCCAAGGAAAGCGGGCCAACAAATGCCGAGCCCCTCCGGCGAAGTCCCCCCGCCCAAACCGACAGTGGGAGCTCCAGCCATGGTGCTGCCTCTCACCTCCTGACTCCCTTCCTCTCCCACAGCCTCTGAGCCTCCCAGAGGAACCAGTAGGAGGGAGGTTCTCCCTGCATCTGCTGGGTTGGGAGAGGATCACTTCCGACACTTGAGTTCTCCAGCTGATAGCAGAAGGATACTCAATAGAGTTTCTTCAGAAACCTCCCAGAAAACCCCCTCCAAGGTCATCTTTCTCCCTGGACCATCATCTTCTGGTCCGGGAAGAAATCTCCTCCCTTCTTCTGAAGGCGGCGATAGAGCCCGTCCAACCCCACCTTCAGGGGACGGGTTACTATTCTCATTTCTTCCTGGTTCCGAAGAAATCAGGCGACATGAGGCCTGTTCTAGACCTCAGCTCCCTGAACTTGTTCGTGGAGTACAAGAGGTTCAGAATGCACTCTCTGCAGGGCCTTCTGCCTCTCCTTCAGCTGGGACAGTGGCTGTGCGCTCTGGACATGCAGGATGCTTATCTACATATCCCTATCCGCCCTTCCCACCGCAAATACCTTCGGTTTCCATTTCAGGGGGACCACTACTAGTTCAAGGCCCTCCCATTTGGTCTTTCCTCAGCACCCCAAGTATTTAACAAACGCCTTTCTATGGTAGCGGCCCACCTGCATACCCAGGGAGTTCAGGTTTTCCCGTACCTGGACAACTGGCTTCTGATGGCCCCGTCCAGGGAGGACCTCCTGCACTCCCTTTCCCTAACCCTACAGGTTTTCACCAGCCTGGGTATTACCATCAACCAGGCCAAGTCCCATTTGATCCCATCCAAAATACTCCAGTTTATTGGGGCGGTCCTGGATGCGATCTCCGGTATGGCCTTCCTGCCTCTGGACAGGGTGGCGACCCTTCAGGCACAGGTCAGCCTGTTGTCCAGCCGCAGGTGAGTCACTGCCAGGTCAGTCCTTCACCTCCTCGGGCTCATGGCAGCTGCCATTCCAACAGTACCTCACGCTCGGCTCCACATGTGAATCTCTCAGTGGACGCTTCGTCTCAGTGGGATCAATTGGTGGACGACCTAGATAGGTAGATCCTGGTCTCCTCTCCAATGGTTCGGGACTTGCAATGGTGGATGGTTCAGGAGAACCTTTGCCGGGGAGTTCCCTTCTGCTTTTCACCCCTCTCCCAAACTCTGACAACAGATGCCTCGGGCGAGGGTTGGGGAGCCCACTTGGGATCTCAGTGGACCCAGAGCTCGAGCTCAGGGCTGTGCTGTATGCTCTACAAGCCCTACATCTGTATCTGCTTCCTGGTCATCTGGCTATACAGACCGACAATATGTGTGTAGTGTGGTAAATCAACAAACAGGGAGGAACTTATTCCTACCCTCTTTGCAGGGAAACGATGCGGGTTTGGGACTAGGCAGTCCTTCACAACTTTCACCTCATGACGGTTCATGTTCTGGGGGTCGAGAACATGTTGGCAGACCACCTCAGCCGGTCATCCGCCCAAGCTCACAAATGGGAACTGGATCAGGGGATAGTAGGTGACATCTTTCTATGCTGAGGAACCCCTCAGGTAGACCTGTTTGCCTCTCCACTCAATGCAAAACTTCCCGCCTTCTGCTCACTCACTCACGGGCGTGGAATTTTTTGGAGGGATGCTCTGTCTCTAGATTGGAAGGGCAAATTCGTCTATGCTTTCCCCCCAGTCCTGTTGATTTCGAGGGTCTTACACAAACTCAGTTCAGAAGGAGCTCGCATGATCCTCATTGCTCCATTCTGGCCCAGGCAAGTTTGGTTCTGTCTTCTGCAACAGTATTCAGAGGAACCTCCTCTTCCTCTACCTCATTCACAGCTTTTGTTGACCCAGGATCAGGAGACCCTGGTCCATCCAGGACTCAAATCCTTTCAGCTGCATGCGTGGCTGGGGTTTCGCTGTAGGTGGCTGAGATTCTATTGGAGGCCAGAAAGCCATCCACTCGTTCCACCTACGCCATGAAATGGAAAAGGTTCTCTATCTGGGCCTCTTCCTATGATCTCGAGCCATTCTCCTGCCCTGTCAGGAGGCTCCTGGATTATATGCGACACCTCTTCGACCTGGGTCTCAGTCGTTCCTCTTTGAAGGTTCACATGGTGGCCCGTTCCACTTGCCATGTTCCTTTTGGGGACAGAACTTTCGTGCAGTTGGAAGTCGCTAAGACCTTCCTGAGAGGGGTTCTTCACTTGAGACCCCCTATTCATGCGCCTGCCCTTCTTTAGGACTTGAATTTATTCTCGAGAAGATTACCCTGCCTCCTTTTGAGCCGGCAGCATCAGCAGACCTAAAGTTCCTTTCCTGAAGACTCTCTTCCTGGTGGCCATTACTTCCACTCAATGAATTTCCGAGCTCCAGGCCTTAATGTGCAAAATCCCATACTTGATTTTCCACAAGGAATGTGTGGCTCTGCGTACCAACCCTAAGTTTCTCCCTAAAGTGGTAGCGGAATCTACACTGAATCAATCCATGGAACTGCCTGCGTTCTTTACGCAACATTCCAATCAAGGGGAGTATCTCTTGCATACTTTGGATGTTCACCGGATTCTGAGCTACTACACCATCAGGACAAAGGATCTCAGAAAGACTGATCAACTGTTTGTCTCTCTTGCTCACAAAAGAGAAGGCAATGCTGTCTCCAAGCAATGCCTGTCGAAGTGGTTGTCTCATTGTATCACTTTCTGTTACGACAAATGTCACAAGACCTTGCCAGGTCAAGTCAGAGGTCACTCCACTAGGGGTGTTGCTGCCTCTGCTGCTTGTTTCAAGAATGTGTCAGCTGCTGACATCTGTGCAGCCACAACTTGGACTTCTGTCCATACCTTTAAGAAATATTACAGTTTGGACGTTGCCTCTCGCCATAGAGCTGGCTTCAGGTTGGCTGTTCTGCAAGGTCTTCTTTCCTAAGACCTTCACAACCAGAGGGTCTATGTATGAGTAATTTCCTCCTCCCATGTGCTTCTCTTTGTTCCAGACTGCTTGGGACTGAGTCCCATATGTAATTACTTACTGCAAGAGCCCTCTCGAAGTAAGATAGTAGTTACGTAAGAACTTACCATAATAGTAGATCTTTGAGAGAAGCTCTTGCAGTAGGTAACACCTTCCCACACTCCATCCCCCTTAGCTTTTTCAGTTCCTTTTCCAGGAAGGGAAATATCTGCTTCCCTCTCATCTTGTCTTTCTGGCCTTTGGCGGGAAAGAACTGGAAGGCGGGCGTGGGGGACCGCCACTTTATACTGACGTTGCATGATATCAGTCACCTGACGTGGGGGTGGTCCCCCGCCAGAGACTGCTAGCTAGAGATTTTTCCGTGGGGTCCTGATGCCTGCCGTCTTCAGTCCTATATGTAATTACCTACTGCAAGTGCCTCTCTCGAAGATCTACTGTTACAGTAAGTTCTTATGTAACTGTACTTTTTGGAGACCACATATCAGGAACAGTAAATACAGTGAAGTCAAGCACTCACCACCTCTTGTAAAAGTCACTACAGACCTGCTATTATGACACCAAAATTACTACATTTATTAATATGAAAACAATAAAAGCAGATGATGCAGGCAACGGCAGCCAGATGCATTTTGGAACAAATGTTCCTTTATTAAAGGCTGTAAGATTCACTTTCACATGACTGTTTAAATAACACATGCATTTTTGACATCACCATAACGTAATTTGAAATGTCATTATTTCATTGGTTGAAGTCCCAGGCTAATGAACAAGATGGATGACTTTTACAGGGCAAGAGAAAGAGGACGATGAGGAGGAGGAGAAAGCGAGCTGCCCCAGTGTTACAAGAACTTGGGCACAATGAAGAGGAGGAGATACAGGCGTTAAATGTATCGAGCCTGCAGGTAATAAATCTTTCTGAACATGAATTGACAGACATTGAAAGAAACATATAGAAACATAGAAGCTGACAGCAGATAAGGACCGCAAGGCCCATCCAGTCTGCCTATTTCTTTTTCTACCTTATAAATGTGCCATCGGCACAGAAAGGGACTGAACTTTGCTCCCACTGCAAATATGAAACAATTACTTATTATAGTAATATTATTTCTTACAAGGGATCTCCTAGTAGGATTAGACATATTAGCAGCAGCCTAGATCTGATGACTGCCCCAGAACTATCATTTGGAATTTTCTGCAAGTAAGAAGAATTTAGAATGCCAAATTCAAACACTGCTGCCTCTTACTCCCTGTCAAAATCTGTTATGTAGGCTAAACATAGAGCACTGTGTATGAGCACTTATACACAGTAAGCTTATTTTCAAACAGCATGAAGTCTTGCTGTATTCAAACAACATGAAGTCTTGCTATATTATGACAATTGCAGTGAGTCCCCATCTTCGAACTGCTCCGGAGGTGAAATAGTTAACTTTCCATGCAGGCATGGAACTCTGAGCACAAGCTCGGTTGGAAACTCTGTCTGTTGTTCTTCAAACAGAAACTGTCAGATTCTTTACTCCGCCTCACTGAACAGTCGCTCCGGAGATTTCTCCTTCTGCTCAGTTCATTTGTGGGTTAAGTATTATTTTATCGGTTTTGACCTGAAATTAAACCATAACCGGTCGGTTCAATCTCTGTCTGTGGTATTGTAATTAATAGATAGGTTTTACATTTCTTTTTCTGTGTGGAACTTGTAGCGGTTATCGGTTGGTTTGAACCGATCAGGTTGTCTTAAAAACTTACCAGTCCTTCTTTACAGTGCGGTTCCCGGTTCTTATCGGTTCTAAAAAAACGGATTTCATTACGGTTTTTTCCACGACCCGTGACACGGTTGGGAATCGATAAGGGAGTCTTGCTTGGCGGATTGCCATAAACGGGCAAGTTTGGTTAGGCTGGCACTATGTCTGAGAATCCCAAAAGAAAAACCGGGCCCACTGTGTTTCAACACTGTGGTGTCTGTGGGGAAGCCTTTGCTAAGGCTGACCCACACACCACCTGTGTTTATTGTCTGGGGTTTGACCACCTCAATGCAGGCTGCCAGATTTGTAAAAATGTTCCTGCTGCCACCATAGAGAAGAGTTGGTAGGCTTAGGAAGGAGGCCAAAAAGTCCGGCTGACCCAGATGTAGCCCGGTTCGGTCCCAACCGAACCGGAGGGAGTGCCCTCTGACCAGGGCGATACTTCCCCGGGCAAACGAAGATCCAGCTCTGAGGAGCCGGTTCCAACAAAAAGGACTAGGAAGTCAGCTAGTGTGGAGCCAAAAGTTATCTCTCCAACCGCTGAGGAAATAGCTAAAGCAATTCAAATTGTCCAGTCACTTTTCCCGGTTCCGACCGAACCGACACCATCAGAGAAGCGCTCAGTTCGGCAGGTTCCACTGGTTCAAGATTATGATTTTGAGGATTTTTATGAACCGGAGGAGGGGGAAGAGGATTATGAGGTGAGTGAATGTGGATTTGAAGGTCTGGATGTGCCCATTGAACTGGACATCTCTCCAGACAGACCGTCAGGGGTTTCTCCTCCCAGGCTCTCTGATTCCCCTTCTCATTTTATGTTCTATAAAAAAGTTGCTGAAACTCTCCAGCTCCCTGTTGAGGAAGATGTTGGTGACCAAGAGGAGCCTGATTATGTAGAAATGATGGATATTCCAGAGTCTAGGAGACTGTCTATTCCTTTGCATAAATGTTTTCAGAAACGGACAGTAAAAATTTTAAAAACTCCTCACACTATACCTCCTGTTGATAAAAGGATGGACAAGAGGTATACATTATCAGGCTCTGATATGGAATTCCTCACACAACAGTGCAGCCATGTGGTGGTAGTGCAGGCTGCAGCCTGTGGCAAGGCAAACATTCCCCTAGCTTCACACCCCCCTGAAAAGGATTCCAGGAGGATTGATGCCATGGCAAAGAAACAATACATGGCAGCATCTTTGGGACTCAGACAAGCAAATTATATGGCTTATGCTGCTAGGTACCAGAAATCCAGATGGGATACTGTGCTGCTTCTAGCAAAACAGGCCCCGACCAGCTGTCCAGGGAGCTGGAACAGGTAGCTGCAGGTGGTATTGAGGCATCCAAGGTGCAATTTCATGCTGCAGTAGACTCTAATGATGTATCATCAAGGGTCATGGCTACATCTGTGGCACTTCGCAGAATGGCTTGGCTCAGATGTACTACCCTGTCACAGGATACCCAGTCTAAGGCCATGGATTTTCCTGTTGTGGGCAATTCTCTGTTTGGGGAGCAGACAGAGAACTACATGAAGAAAATGGATGAATATAGGACCACCTATAGGAGTGCGAGGCCAAGGAAAGGCAGGCCACTCCTCAAAAAGCAGCTTCCTAGGGGCAGGGCAGGCCTTTCATAGGCCTTTTACCAAGCCCAGGCCTTCTCTTCTGCTTATGCCCAGAGGGGGTTCTTTAGAGGGAGAGGCAGACAGGGTACAAGCAAGCCTGCTTCCACCCCTCAGCCCAAAGCCCCTGCCAAGCAGGCACCCTGATGGGGTTGCCAGGGCCGATTCTCCTCTACCCGTAGGGGGCAGGCTGGCTTACTTTGTCCAGGACTGGAAGTCTCTAACATCAGACAGTTCACCTCCCAGGCAAGGACAATGTCCTGGCAGATGCTCTCAGCAGGATTTCCCAGGGCCATCACAAATGGTCACTGGACCCCCTGGTTCTGGAGGTAATATTTGCCAGATAGGGCACCCCGCAGATAGATCTTTTTGCAGCCCCAGACAATCACCAACTTCCCCTTTTTTGCTGCAGGCCCCCAGTGTTGGGCTCGGTCCCTCTGGACGCCTTAATTCTCAACTGGGAAGGGAAGTTTCTTTATGCCTTCCCCCCTTCCCTCTCCTGTTCAAAGTGTTAGTCAAAATCAGATCTCAACCCTGCAAAGTGATTCTGATTGCTCCAGATTGGGCCAAACTGCCCTGGTATCCACTCCTACTGTCCTTAGCAGTCCATATTCTCCTGTGTCTTCCCAGGAATCACAATCTGTTAACCTGTGCTCAGGGAAGGATTTGGTACCCGAACCTCAACTCTCTCAATCTCAAGGCCTGGCTCTTGAAGAGTTAGAGTTTGCTGATTTACACCTCTCCCAAGGTGTAATGGATATTTTAAGGGCTTCTAGGAAGCCTTCCACCAGGGCTACTTACAATTCTAAATGGAAAAGGTTTTCCATATGGCGCTCTAGGGAGCATATTTCCCAGATTTGGCTGATTACCCACAGTCCTGGACTATATGGTCCATTTAAACACTTTAGGGCTGAGACCAGCTACACTAAAAGGTGCATTTGCAGCTGTCTGCTTTATTTCGCAGGTAAACCTCTCTCTTTCAGCTCATCCTGTATTTTCCAAGTTTTTAGGGGATTGCTTCACACCAACCCTCCATTCTGGGACCCTGCCCTGCCTGGGATCTTAATGTTTGCATTGCTCAGCTGATGCAACCCCCCTTTGAACCTTTGTCTTCAGCAGAGCTTAAGTACTTGACTTGGAAAACTGTGTTTCTAGTAGCCATCACTTCTGCCAGGCGCATAAGTGAATTACAAGCTTTGTCAGTGGAGACTGACTTTATCTCCTTACACAGAGATAAGGTAGTCCTCAGGACTAACAGGAAGTTTTTGCCTAAGGTGGTTTCAGATTTCCACCTTAACCAATCTATATCTCTTCCAGTGTACTTTACTGACCATTCCTCCTCTGGCGAGAGGAGGTTGCACAGTCTAGATGTGAAGAGAGACCTTAGCTACTACATTGACCGTACCAAGGGTCACAGGTTTGACTCCCTCCAACTATTCCTCACTTATGGTGAGGTCGGTAAAGGAAAACCTGCCACTAAAAGATCCATTGCCAGGTGGATTGTCTCTTGTACCCAATTTTGTTATGAAAAACTGGGGTAAGGTTCCTCCCTCAGGCCTGAGGGCTCACTCTACCAGAGGTACTGCTGCTTCTCTGGCTGCTGCCAGGGACATCCCTATTCTAGAGATATGTCAAGCAGCTACCTGGAAAACAGTTCACACTTTTACCAAGCATTACTCCCTGGACATCCAGGCTTGGAGTGATGCTTGGTTTGGCACAGCTGTGCTTCAGAGCCTATTCCCTAAGTAGGTTCTGTCCCTCCTCCATGGAGGTACTGCTGTGTAGTCTGCAATTATCATGATATAGCAAGACTTCATGTTGTTTGAAGAAAAAATTACTCACCTTAGTAATGTTGTTTCTTCTAATGGAGTCTTGCTATATTATGACCTCCCTCCCCTACCTGCCCCTCTCAGAACCTCTGTTTCTAGGGACATGGATATGTTGTTCATCCACACTTATTGGCAGGTATCCTTGCCGCTTTAAATCTTGCCAGAAGGTCTTCAAGCTGGCTCCTCCCACCCACCCGGGTGGTAAAACTCTCGGCTCCGCCCCATGACGCCAGATCTTCCTTACCGCTTGGAAGCTCAGTTTCCTCCTTAACGCTCTGCGTATAAGACTGGTTCCTATTTCTTCGGTTTCTCGAAATTACTTTCAAGGTTTTCAAGACTTTGATCATTTATTTCCCTCGCGGCTGCGATGGACAAATTGACTCCCGGGTTTCGGAGGTGCCCATGAGGGCAGAAGATGTCTCGGACGGATCCATACTCCACATGCGTCTACTGCTTGGGCCTTGAGCACAACCCACAGGCTTGCAACCTGTGCTCTTCCTTCTCGGCCTACGTCCTGGAAGACCGTGCCACCTGTTTGCAGCTTGGGCGCCCCGAGAAACGTTACCCGCCAGTAAAGTCGAAGGAGGCCCGTTTGGCGGTTTCCACGGCGGCTGGCTCAGCAGAACAACTCGAGCAGACGATCGCCCTTGAGGAGAAGGCGGCGCAGGCCGCATCTTCATCTTCCTCGGCCGCGGCATTTATCCCGCTCCCTCTGGGGTCCTCCTATTCAGCTTCTTTTAAGGAGCTCTGTCTCCCCCTCTCCACTAAGGGAGAGGGACCAACATCTTCTGGGCCTTCCTCTCGGTCCAAGAAGAAGGACCACAAAGGTAAGTCACTTCGTCGACGCTCTTGGGAGCGGGAGAGGTCCCTCTCACCGAGTAGTGGACCATCGACTTCAGTCGATCCTTCGGCTTCGGCCACTGGCTTCACGGTGTCCCCATCAGGCCAGTTGACCTAGACTCCCATCGACGTGGTCGAGATTTTTCTCGACCCGTTAGACGGGCTGTCGACAGGTGAAGCCGAAACCCCTCTCTCCCCGGTTCCCCCGGTGGTAGTTGAGGAGTCCGTGGACTTGTCCGTGCCTCCGGTTCCGGAGTCCACGGTTGAGCCTTCCGAGCCGAGGGGAAGGCGGGTTTCCCCCGTACTACCCCCGTACTCTCCTCGGAAAAGCCAGGGTTCGCGGTCTCGGTCTCGGACTTCTTCCGGTCCAGCCGATCCCACCGCCACAGGTGGTCTCGGTCTCGGCACCGTGGCAAGCGGCGCCGCCGCTCGTCCTCATCCTCCTCCTCGGATGAGGGGAGGCTTCGACGCAAGTTGCATCGACGATACGAGGACCTCATGTGGCAACAACTTCTTCTGTCCAGGAGCAAGCCGACGTCGTCGCCTTCCCCGGCTATCAAGTGGCTGTCACCAGAGCAGTCGAAGCAACCCCTCGCCTTAGCCAAGGCGCCTTCTTCCAGGCTTGTTGCTCAGCCGGTGGAACCTCCGCCTCCACAGCCATTGTTTGGGGCTCCGATCAAAGACTGTCGGTTGGCCCGAGGTCTGCCCCATAGGCTGTCTGTCACCCTCACTCCCGATCGCCCTCAGCAGGTGGAGGGCGGCTCAGGCCCAAGGCAGCTCTTTGCGGACTCTTCCGAGTCCGACGATGATTCCTCCCTGTTCTCCAGGCAGGTCGACTTGGAGTCCTCGGGAGGTCAATGACTGGATGATAGTCCTTCGTCTTTTATGGTTTTGCTTAGGCTCATCTCAGATTCCACCGGGATGCAGCTCAAGCCCATATCCAAGTGGGCCAAGTATCCCCTCACGGAGATATTGGACCGAGGGGATTCCCCTACGGGGGTCTTTCCTGTGGCCGAGGCCATTGTAGGCCCGGCCTTGGAGCTTTGGCAGCACCCTGCTTCCTGCCCTGCGCCTTCAGCCAGGATGGCCAGGAAGTATGCGGTCCCTACCGGTTCCCTATCCGGTTTCTTGGAACACCCCTCGGCCGAAGGGTTAGTTACCGACAGTGTTTTCCGGTGTGCTGGTAATGCTAGGGATGTGGACAAACCTCCAGACAAGGAGTCCAAGAAATTGGACTATGCCAGGTGAAAAGTCTACGCTGCATCCTTCCTTGGCCTTCGCCAGGCCAGCTCGGCCGTGCTTATGGTGCATTTCTCCCATGCCCTGTTGGGCTCCCTGGACGAGGTAGTCCCTCATCTCCCAGCTGACCTGCAGACTATGGTTAGGCAGGTGCGGGACCAGGGTAGGGCAGTGGCAAAGCAGCAACTTCAGACTGCTTTGGACATCGGAGACTCATGCGCCAGTTCAGTCGCGGCCGCAGTGGCCATGCGCCATCAGGCATGGCTGAGGTTATCCACCTTCACAGCGGATACCCAGCACAAGTTGGCAGATGTCCCCTTCTTGGGAACTGACCTCTTCGGCCCTGGAGTGGAAGGTCACCTCCAGAGGATCGAAGAGTCCAATGACACTTTGGACTCAGTCTCATCCGCTCTGAGGGACAAGGGCCGCAGACTGCAACCCAAGCCTTTTCATCCCTCTGTGCCCTCGGCACGTCCGGCCCAGCATCATCAGGGCCAGCAGGCTAGCACTTGGCGTCCCAAACCCAAGTCCGCGGCTTCCTCCTCCAGGAAGCAGGGAGGTAAGGGCCCAGGAGGTCCCTCGGCTGGTCCCTCCTCCAAGCCTGCACAGTGACGGGTTGAGGGGTGACGCCCCCAGCCTCGTCACCTCACCCCCGGTTCCCCCCATGGGGGGACGGCTCCACCACTTCTTTTCCACCTGGTCTGCTATTACCACAGACCGGTGGGCATTGGAAGTGATTGAAAAAGGCCTGCCCCTGGAGTTCGAGCAGGCCCCGCCCTTCAGAGCCATCGCCCCCAGGGGGGCCTCGGGGTCCGCAGCCTCGCTGTCGGCTCCTCGAAAAAGAGGTGATCAGAGAGGTGGTGGACCCTCCCTCAGACCCAGGGTTTGTGTCCAGGTACTTCCTGGTCCCAGAACGGACGGGGGGGCTGGAGCCCCATTCTCGACCTACGTGACCTAAACAAGTTCCTAAGGTCTCGGACCTTCAGGATGGTTACTCTGGCTCAGATAATACCATCCTTGGAACACGGCATGTGGTTTTGCTCTCTGGACCTGCAGGATGTGTTTTTTCACGTCCCTATCCGTCCGTCTCACCAGAGGTTCCTTCGCTTTCGAGCGGAGGGATCTCTTTACGAATTCTGAGCCATGCCCTTCGGCCTTTCTCCTGCTCCCAGAGTCTTCACCAAATGCATGGCAGTGGTGACAGCATTCCTGAGGCGCCGAGGGGTCCGGGTCTACCTTTACCTGGACGATTGGCTGATAGCAGCCCCCTTCAAACAGGAGGTGGAGCAGTCCAGAGATCTGGCCCTCCAGGTTTGCTCTCAAATCGGCCTCCTCATCAACGAGGCCATGTTGAAACTCGAACTGAAGCAGGTGATTCTCTTCATCGGGGCAGAGCTTGACTCTCTTCGAGCCAGAGCACAGCTCCTGGTGGACAGGGCCGAGGTTCTTTCCTCCTTGCCGATCATTTCTGGTTGGGCATTGCGCCTGCCCAGGACTTCTCGCGCCCTGGGTCTCATGAGTGCCTGCACCAGCGTGGGTCCATTGGGCCCGCTGGAACATGCGCCCTTCAATGGGGGCTGGCCAGCCAGTGGTTTCAGTGCTGCAATCCTTTGGACCAGCAAGTGACGGTGACCCAAGGGATGTGGAGCGCTCTCCAGTGGTGGATCGTTCCAGCTCATCTGCAGGAGGGCATCCCGTTCGTCCGCCCCGAGCTGGCCGGTCTCTATGTCGACTGATGCCTCTCTGATGGGTTGGGGTGCCCATCTGGGGGAGCACAGAGTGTATGGCCTCTGGTCCCCACGGGAGTCCCGATGCCATATCAACCTGCTGGAGCTCTGAGCGGTCCACCTAGCTCTCACCGCCTTCGCTCCGTTTCTACAGGGTCAAGTGGTTCAGGTCCAGACGGACAATACCATGACCATGTACTACCTAAACCACCAGGGTGGGACGCGCTCCATGCCCTTGTGCAAGGAAGCTCTCCACATTTGGTCACTTGTGCGCAGCCTGGATGCGGATCTCCTAGCCATTCATGTGGCAGGAGCCTCCAACACCCTGTGCGATGCCCTAAGCCGGATAGGGGCTGTGTCCCACGAGTGGTCTCTCCTGCCGGAGGTAGTGTAAGATCTGTTCTCCCATTGGGGCACACCACAGGTGGATCTGTTTGCCTCCAGGTAGAACGCGAAGCTGAGGCTGTTCCATGCCCGCCCCCCTCAGCAGGGTTTGCTGCAGGGGGATGCCTTCTCGAGGCCGTGGACCCCGGGCCTCTTCTACACCTTTTCCTCATTTCCCTTGATCCACAAGGTGCTTCTCAAGGTGAGGAGGGACAAGGCACAGGTGATTCTGGTAGCCCCAGATTGGCCCCGCCAATGCTGGTATCCAGGTCTCCTCAGCCTCAGCTCCAGGCTCCCGGGGCAGCTTCCAGCTCGCCCGGACCTGCTTTCAGTCAATCAGGGGAAGGTGTTCCATCCGGACCTTCAATCCCTGCACCTGACAGCCTGGTTCCTGAGCAGCTAGAGTTCCAGGCCTTGGGTCTTTCTGACAAGGTCCTCAATCTAGTTGAGGTGTCCCGTAAGGAGTCGACCAGGAAATGCTATGCCTTCAAATGGAAAAGGTTTTCCATTTGGTGTCAGGGCAAGGGCCTGGACCCTTCCTCCTGTTCCTTGGCAAGCATCTTGGACTATTTATGGTCCCTTTCTCAGCAAGGGCTTAGGTCGACGACCCTAAGGGTGCACCTGGCAGCCATCTCTGCTTACCGGGCGTGGGCCGGGAAGCAGTCGGTGGTGCAGGAAAAGGTGGTCTGGCGCTTTTTCAAAGGCCTTGATCACATTTCCCCTCCGGTGCGAGAACCTCCACCTCCGTGGGATCTACTGCTGGTACTGGCAAAGCTCATGGGCAAGCCATTCGAACCAATGCACAGGTGTGATCTCTCTCACCTGTCATGGAAGACCGCCTTCTTGGTGGCTATTACGTCAGCCAGAAGGATGGGAGAGCTCCAGGCGCTTTCCATCGAGTCTCCTTACCTGGTCTTCCACAGGGACAAGGTTGTCCCGCGCCCCACCTGAAATTCCTTCCAAGGTGGTGTCAGAGTTTCACCTTAACCAGGTGTTGACTCTGCCGGTGTTCTACCCCAATCACACCTCGAGGCCGAATATAAGCTCCATACCTGACTCCTAGAAGGGCCGCCACTATAAGAGCGCACGACTGAAATTCAGGAGAGGTTCGCCAGCTGTTTGTCACCTACACTGAAGTCAGCACCTGGCAGACCTGCAGCCAAGCAGACGATAGGCAGGTGGGTCACCTCCTGCATAGATCTTTGCTATATGTTGGCGGGCATGGAGCTCCCAGAGGATAAGAGCTCATTCTACCCACCATACTGCTGCATCGGTGGCTGCTTCCAGGGATGTCCCTATCCAGGAAATCTGCAGGGCTGCTACCTGGAAGTCAGCACACACCTTCATCACCCATTACCACATCGACCTTGAGTCACGCCCGGATGCTGGTTTTGGGGCCTCGGTTCTCCAGTCCTTATTTTCCAAGTAAGTATCGGGGTGTGCATCTGCCTCCCTCCTCCCAGAGAACTGCCCACAAATGTGATGCAACATATCCATGTCCTAGAAATACAGGTTACTCACTTAACAGGAGTTCTAGGAATGGTATATGTTGTTCATCCAGCACTCCACCCACCTCCCCGCTCTCGACGCACAACCTGAGCTTCCAGCGGGCCAGATCTGGCATCATGGGCGGAGCCGAGAGTTTTACCACCCGGGTGGGTGGGAGGAGCCAGCTTGAAGACCTTCCGGCAAGATTTAAAGCGGCAAGGAATCGGATACCTGCCAATAAGTGTGGATGAACAACATATACCATTTCTAGAACTCCTGTTACAGGTGAGTAACCTGTATTTTTGGGACGTGGGTGGGCAGTACAGTGTTGGCACTTATTTGATGCCCACCTTGTTGTTTTTCACCCCTCCCTTTTTTGGGGTGACTTGGTGTTGTGTTTTAATTTTTTGGGGGTCTCCTGACTTCAGTCTTTGCTTTGGGACCAAAAAATGTGCGTTTATGTTAGTAGCCAGTTGGCTAGTGTAGGTTTACAGCTTCCACACAGAGCCTTAGTGAGTTTCAGCTCGTAAAGATCTGGCAGTTTCTATTTGAAGAACAACAGACAGAGTTTCCAACCGAGCTCGTGCTCAGAGTTCCATGTCTGCATGGAAAGTTAACTATTTCACCTCCGGAGCAGTTCGAAGATGGGGACTCACTGCAATTGTCATAATATAGCAAGACTCCATTAGAAGAAACAACATTACTAAGGTGAGTAATTTTTTCTTCTGACTATTGCAGTTAGGTCCTGCCTTTCAACTGCCCCGGAGAACAAAGAGTTAACTTTCCATGGCCAGCAAGGAACGTTCAGCGCGAGCTCGGTTGAAGCCTCTGTCTGCTGTTGTTTAAACTCCAACTGTCAGATTCTTTACTCCACCTCACTGAACAGTCACTCCGGAGATTTCTCCTTTGCTCGGTTCAAAAAAAGTTGGTTAAAGTGTTGTTTTTTTGCTCGGTTTCTACCGAATTTCTGCTACTGAACCTGTCGGTTTAAGTCTCTGTCTGTGGTACCGTGAGTACTAGATAGGTTTTGCATTTAGTTTCTGTGTGGAACTTGTAAACATTGGATCGGTTCGGTTTGAACCGATCAGATTGGTTTTAAAAAACTTTTGAATTTATTAGAGTGTGCTAACCAGTCCGTATCAGTTCTAAAAAAAGCGGATTTAATTACATTTTTTCCAAGACCCGTAACACAGTCAGGAACCGATAGGTATGTCTTGCCTGGTGGATTGCCGAAAAAAGGGTAAGTTTTGGATAGGATTGGCCATGTCTGAGAAACCCAAGAAAAAAACTGGGCCCACTGGGTTTCAACACTATAGTGTGTGTGTGGGGAAGCCTTTGCTAAGGGTGATCCCCACACCACCTGTGTTTATTGTCTGGGGTTTGACCACCTCAATGCAGACTGCCAAATTTGTAAAAGTTTTCCCAAAGCTACCCTGGATAAGAGAGTAGGTAGACTTAGGGAAAGGAGGCGAGAAGAACTCTGACCCGGATGTGACAGCCCGGTTCTAGTTCCTAATTTAACCAGAAGGAGCGCCCTCTGACCAGGGCGAAACTTCTTCGGGCAAAAGGGGAGCCAATTCTGAGGAGTCGGTCTCGGTTAAAAGAAAGAGAAGGGAAAAATCATCCGGTTCGGATCCACAAATTCTTTCTCCGACCACTGATGAAATAACCAAAGCGATAATGATAGTTCAATTGCTAACTTTGGTTCCGACCGAACCGGCGCCATCTGTCAGGGGCTCGGTTCAGTCGGTTCCCCAGGTTCCGGACTATACTTTAGAAGAATTTTATGAACCGGAGGAGGAGGAGGAGGGAGAGTATGAGGATAATGATGATGATGGTGATTTTGAAAGTCTGGATGTGCCTATTGACCTGGGCATCTCCTCAGACAGACCTTCAGGTGTTTCTCCTCCTAGGCTTTCTGAGTCCCCTTCCCACTTTATGTTTTACAAGAAAGTGGCTGAAACCCTCCAGCTTCCAATGGAAGAAGCAGTAGAGGATCAGGAGGAGCCTGATTTTGTTGAGACGATGGACATCCCAGAGTCCAGGAGATTGTCTGTTCTCCTCCATAAATCTTTTGGGAAACAGACATTTAAAATTCTAAAGACTCCTAATTCCACACCTCCTGTGGACAGAAGAATGGACAAGAGGTATACCCTTTCAGGATCGGACATGGAGTTCCTTTCCCAGCAATGCAGCCATGTTGGGGTAGTGCAGGCTGCTGCCTGTGATAAGGCAAATATTCCCTTGGCTTCACACCCCCCAGATAAGGACTCCAGGAGGATTGATGCCATGGCAAAGAAGCAGTACATGGCAGCATCTTTGGGACTCAGGCAGGCTAACTATATGGCTACACAGCTAGATACCAGAAGTCCAGGTGGGACACTGTGCTCTCTGGCTAAACAGGCCCCTGACCAGCTTGCCAAGGAGCTGGAGCAGATGGCTGCGGATGGGATTGAGGCATCAAGGTGCAATTTCATGCTGCTGTGGACCCCAGTGATGTTTCATCTAGAGTCATGGCTACATCTGTAGCCCTTGGAGATGGCTTGGCTCAGATGTACTAGCCTATCACAGGATACCCAGGCTAAGGCCATGGATTTCCCTGTCATTGGTAATTCTCTGTTTGGGAGCAGACAGAGAACTACATGAAGAAGATGGATGAGTACAGGACCACCAACAGGGTGCTCAGGTCAAAGAAAGGCAAGCCACCCTCAGAGACAGCATTCCGGGGCAGGGCAGGCCCTTTCAAAGGCCTTTTACCAAGCCCAGGCCTCCTCTTCTGCTTATGCTCAGAGGGGTTCTTCAAGGAGAGGCAGACGGGGAATGAGCAGGCCTGCTTCCACCCCTCAGCCTAAAGCCCTGCCAAGCAGACACCCTGATGGGTCTGCCCGGCCAATTCTCCAATACCTAGCAAGCTGGCTTACTTTGTCCAGGACTGGAAGTCTTTGATATCAGACATGTGGGTCCTGGAAGTAGTAAGCCAGGGACTGGTTCTCAGCTTCAAAAAATTTCCCAAGATGAGAACCAGATCCTTCACACCTACAAATCCATCAGAGACCCTTGCCCTAGAGGCAGAGGTTTCTTCCCTCCTGGCTCTCAGAGCCATAGAAGGGGTTCCTACCCTACACAGGGGCAAAGGATTGTACTTCAGGTACTTCCTAACCCCCAAAAAGACAGGAGAATGGTGGCCTATCCTGGATTTAAGATATCTGAACAAGCACCTTTTAAAACCAAAATTCAAAATGGTCACTCTGGGAATAATTCTGCCCTCTCTAAGGACAGGGGACTGGCTAGCCTCCCTGGACCTCTTAGATGCCTATTTTCACATTCCCATCAGGTGCTCCCACAGAAAGTACCTCAGTTTTGAGTTGTCCTCAGGCCATTATCAATTCAGAGCAATGCCCTTTGGCCTAACAGCAGCCCCAAGGGTGTTACGAAGTGCCTGGCAGTAGTGGTTGCTTTCCTAAGGAGAAAAAAGATCTCCATCTTTCCATACTTGGACGACTGGCTCATAGTGGGTCAGTCTCCAGACCAAGTCAAGTCACATCTGCAAATAACTCAGCAAGTGCTCACTTCCTTAGGATTCCTCCTCAGTCTTCCAAAGTCAGTTCTCGAGCCAGTACAGTTCCTCACCTTTATAGGGGCAGAGCTGGATACAATAAGAGCAAAAGCCTTCCTTCCCCTGGACAGGGCAATGACCCTTATAGAACTGGCCTCTTCATTCACCCTTCAGGTGTCTCGACCAGCAAGGCATTTCTTGCAGCTCCTGGGCCACATGGCAGCCTCTACAGCAGTGGTCTGGGGGCAAGATTCCAGATGAGGGACATTCAGTTCCACTTAAGAGCTTTGTGGTCCCAAAGAAAGGATTCGCTTGCCAAACTAGTCCCAGTGACTCAAACCCTGATCCAGGCTCTGCTGTGGTGGCAGGATCAGGACAATTTGAGACAGGGAGTTCCTTTTGTCACTCAGTCTCATTCAGTGATACTCACCACAGATGCCTCCCTGCTGGGCTAGGGAGCCCACTTGGGGGATCTTACCACCCAAGGACTGTGGTCACCTCAAGAATATCTGCTACACATCAATCTCCTGGAACTCAGAGCAGTGTTTCTGGCACTGCAAGCCTTTTCCAAATCTGTACAGAACAAGGTGGTCCAGATCAGAACAGACAATACCACCACAATGTAGTACATCAACAAGCAAGGAGGCACTCGGTCTACGGCCTTGTGCACAGAAACAATGCGGTTATGGTCTCTGGCCTATTCCCTGCAAACCTCTCTGACAGCAGTTCACCTCCCAGGGAAGGACAATGTCCTAGCAGATGCTCTCAGTAGGATATCCCAGGGCCATCACGAATGGACCCTAGATCCCCTAGTTTTGGAAGTGATTTTCTCTAGATGGGACACTCCACAGATAGATCTTTTTGCAGCCCCAGACAATCATCAATTTCCTCTCTTTTGTTGCAGACCCCCAGTCTTGGGCTCAGTCCCCCTGGATGCTCTGATTCTGAATTGGGAAGGGAAGTTCCTGTATGCTTTTCCCCCCTTCCCTCTCCTGTTCAAAGTGCTAGTCAAGATCAGGTCTCAACCATGCAAAGTGATTCTGATTGCTCCAGACTGGGCCAGACATCCATGGTACCCACTGTTGCTGTCCTTAACAGTCCACCTTCCCCTGTCTCTTCCCAGCAATTACAACCTGTTGACATCCTCTCAGGGGAGGATTTGGTATCCAAACCTCAAATCTCTCAATTTTAAGTTTGCTGATTTACACCTTTCTCAAGGGGTTCTGGATATCCTTAAGGCTTCTCGAAAGCCTTCCACCAGAAAGACTTACAACTCCAAATGGAAAAGGTTCACTATTTGGTGCTCTAATAAGCATATTTCTCCAGAATCTGCTGGGTTGCCTACAGTCCTGGACTATATGGTTCATCTTAATGGCTTGGGACTTAGGCCAGCTACACTTAAAGTGCATCTGGCAGCTGTTTCTGCCTTCTTGTCAGTAGGCAAGCCCTCTCCTCTGTCAGCCCATCCTGTGTTCTGTAAGTTCTTCCAGGGATTGCTGCACACCAATCCCCCCTTTAGGGACCCTGCTCCTGCTTGGGACCTTAATGTTTGCATTGCTCAGCTTATGCAACCACCCTTTGAGCCTTTGTCCTCAGCAGAGCTTAAGTACTTGACTTGGAAAACTGTGTTTTTGGTAGCCATTACCTCTGCCAGGCATATCAGTGAATTGCAAGCCCTGTCAGTGGAGCCTGATTTCATCTCTTTCCATAGAGATAAAGTGGTCCTAAGAACTAACAGGAAGTTTTTGCCTAAGGTGGTTTCAGATTTCCACCTTAATCAGTCTATGTCTCTCCCTGTTTTCTTCACTGACCATTCCTCCTCTGGAGAGAGGAGGTTGCACAGCTTTGATGTTAAAAGGGCCCTCAGCTACTACATAGAGTGCACTGAGGGTCACAGGTTTGAGTCCCTCAGTTGTTCCTCACCTATGGAGAGGTCGGTGAGGCAAACCTGCCACTAAAGATCTATTGCCAGGTGGATTGTCTCTTGTATACAATTCTGCTATGAAAAACTGGGTAGAACACCACCCTCAGGACTGAGGGCTCACTCAACTAGAGGTACAGCTGCTTCCCTGGCTGCTGCCAGGGATATTCCTATCTTAGAAATTTGTCAAGCAGCCACCTGGAAAACAGTCCATACATTCACCAAGCATTACTCTCTGGATATCCAGGCTAGGAGTGATGCTTAGTTTAGCACAGCAGTACTTCAGAGCCTATTCCCAAAGTAGGTTCTGTCCCTCCTCCATAGAGGTACTGCTTGGTAGTCTGCAATAGTCAGAATACAGCAAGACTTCATGTTGTTTGAAGAAAAAATTACTCACCTTAGTAATGTTGTTTCTTCTAATGGAGTCTTGCTATATTCTGACCTCCCCCCCCTCCTCTCAGAACCTGGTTTTTGGGATGTGGGTGGGCAGGAGCAGTGTTGGCACCCCAGAGGTGCCCTTTTTCACCCTCCTTTATTTTGGGTGTGTGTTGTGTTTTGTTTTTTAGGTTTCCTGACTTGAGTCTTTGCTTTGAAACCAAAAAACCCTTTCTTAATAAATTTAGTTGCCAGTTGGCTAGTGTGAGTCTTAAAGTTTCCACACAGAAATTCTAGTGAGTATTGCTCGTAAAGATCTGACGGTTGGAGTTTAAACAACAGCAGACAGAGGCTTCAACCGAGCTCGCGCTGAACTTCCATGCTGGCCATGGAAAGTTAACTCTTTGTTCTCCGGGGAAGTTGAAAGGCAGGACCTAACTGCAATAGTCAGAATACAGCAAGACTCCATTAGAAGAAACAACATTACTAAGGTGAGTAATTTTTTCTTCTGATCTAGTGGCTTCCATGGTGACAAGAGACCTGGGGAGCGCAGCTCGAGAGGTCTCATTACCACAGAAACCACAAGATCAAAAAGTAACCTTATCTGGGTATGAGTGCTCATACACAATCTTTTATAGTGTATGGGCACTCATTTCTGGCAAACAATGTCCCCCAAATCATTTTAAAATTCCTTATTGTGGCTCATTGCTCTAACGCCGGTAACCTCCGTTTGTTCTCTCACCACTGCGGTCCCTTTTTCCCACATGCGTGATTGCATTCCATGTTGTTATGCTGCACTACTGACATACTCAGTGCAGCATATCAACATCGTGCTGTAGTCAAAACAGCACAACGACGCTGTTCTCAGCATGGATTTTCATCGCTCGAGCCTTATCACGCCTGTGCTGCGCAAACTGCACTGGCTGCCTGTTCAGTGGTGGATCACCTTCATGGTCGGACTTCTGACCTTTAAAGCACTACATGTACTGTGCCTGGACTTCCTGAAAGAGCTCCTGGTTCCTTACTTCCCCGCCCGCTCACTCCGCTCAGCTGATCAGGGATTGTTAGAGATTCCCATTGTGTGGTTGAAAACTTCCGTTTCGTGTGCCTTTATGTTTGCGGCCCGGACCCTGTGGAATTCTCTGCCTTATCAGATTCGAGACTGCCAGACCATGGGAAGCTTTAAAACAGCTTTAAAGACTTTTTATTCTGCCAGGCATTCAGTGATTAGTTATGTTATACGCTCCTGCCTGTTTCTGTATTTTGCTACTTGATTTTTACAGTTTACGTATCTATGTTATGACTTTTTAACTGTTTTTATGAATTGTACAGTGCTTTGATTTTAGAGATTGCACTTTATAAATAAAATTATTCAAACAACATGAAGTCTTGCTATATTATGACAATTGCAGAATACACAGCAGTTTGTCCCACCATTAGAACTGCTCTGGAGGTGAAAGGGTTAACTACCATTCTGAGAATGGAGTTTAGAGCACGAGCTCGGTTAGAGAAGCTCTGTCTGGATAATTTCAAACTGAAACTGTCAGATTCTTTACTCTGCCTCACTGAACAGTCGCTCCGGAGATTTCTCCTACTGCTCGGTTCATTTCTCGGTTTAAACAGTATTTTCTCGGTTAAATTCAACCACGAGTATTATTATTTTAACCCGCAAACCGATCGGTTCAAGCTCTGTCTGTGGTATTGTAAGTAATAGACAGGTTTTTATTTCTGTGTGGAACTTGTAAATGTTTATCAGTTCGGTTCGAACCGATCAGGTTGGTTAAAACTTTAAAGTTTAAGTATTTTAAAGCTTTTAGAGTGCGGTTCCCTGTTCTTATCGGTTCTAAAAAAAACGGATTTCATTACGTTTTTTTCCATGACCCGTGACACGGTTGGGAACCGATAAGGGTGTCTTGCCTGGCACTGCCGTTAAAAGGGCAAGTTTGTTGGTTAGGCTGGCATTATGTCTGAGAAACCCAAAAGAAAAACCGGGCCCACTGGGTTTCAACACTGTAGTGTCTGTGGGGAAGCCTTTGCCAAGGCTGACCCACACACTACATGTGCTTCAAACAACATGAAGTCTTGCTATATTATGACAATTGCAGTTTGTCTCACCATTAGAACTGCTCCAGAGGTGAAAGGGTTAACTACCATTCTGAGAATGGAGTTTAGAGCGCGAGCTCAGTTAGAGAAGCTCTGTCTGGATAATTTCAAACTGAAACTGTCAGATCTTTACGAGCAAAAACTCACTAAGGTTCTGTATGGAAGCTGTAACCTACACTAGCCAACTGGCTACCTAAATATTAACATATTCCTGGTCCCAACACAAAGACTCAAGTCAGGGAACCAGAAAATAATAAAATAAGGTAGAATAAAACACCACCCCAAAACCTCAAAGGGGTGAAAACATATAATGGGCATAACCGGTGCCCACACTGGACTGCCACCCCATACCAAGTAGAAGTTCTGAGGGGCAGGCTGGGGGAGGTCATAATATAGCAAGACTCCATTAGAAGAAACAACATTACTAAGGTGAGTAATTTTTCTTATTGTCTGGGGTTTGACCACCTCAATTCAGACTGCCAGATTTGTAAGAATTTCCCTGCAGCCACCCTGGATAAGAGGTGGGCAGACTCAGGGCAGAGAGGTCAAAAGTCCGCTGACCCGGATGGCCAGACCGGTTCGGTGCCAACCGAACCGGAGGGAGTGCCCTCTGACCAGGGCGAGACTTCCTCGGGCAAACGTAAAGCTGACTCTCAGGAGCCAGTTAGCAAAGAAAACTAAAAAATCAGCAGGTATGGAGTCCAAAATTCCTTCTCCAACTGCTGCAGAAATAGCAAAAGCTATACAAATTGTACAGTCACTTTCTCCAGTTCCGTGCGAACCGCCACTGTCTGGTAGGAGGTCAGTTCGGTCAGTTCCACCAGTTCAAGAATATGATATTGGAGATTTTTATGAACCAGAGGAGGGGGAGGAGGATTATGAACAGTGTGAATGTGACTTTGAGAGTCTGGATGTGCCCATTGAACCGGACATCTCCCCAGACAGACCTTTAGAATCTCCCCCTATGCTTTCTGAGTCCCCTTCTCATTTTTTGTTTTATAAAAAAGTTGCTGAAACCCTCCAGCTCCCATTAGAGGTAGCTGTGGATGAGCAAGAGGAACCTGATTTTGTGGAAATGATGGATATTCCAGAGTCTAGGAGATTATCTATCCCTTACATAAGTCTTTTAGGAAGCAAACAATAAAAATTCTAAAGCCCCTAATTCTGTGCCTCCTGTTGACAAAAGATGGACAGGAGGTACACTTGTCAGGTCCTGATACAGACTTTCTTTCACAGCAATGCAGTCATGTTGGGGTAGTTCAGGCTGCAGCCTGTGATAAAGCTAGCATTCCCCTGGCTTCACATCCTCCTGACAAGGACTCCAGGAAGATTGATGCCGTGGCTAAAAAACAATACATGGCAGCATCCTTGGGACTCAGACAAGCAAATTACATGGCTTATGTGGCAAGATACCAAAAATCTAGATGGGACACTGTCATGGCTTAGGCTAAACAGGCCCCTGGCCAGCTTGCCAAGGAGCTGGAGCAGGTGGCTTCTGATGGTATTGAGGCTTCCAAGGTGCAATTCCATGCTGCTGTGGATTCTAATGATGCATCCTCTAGAGTCATGGCTACATCTGTGGCCTTTGTAGGTTAGCTTGGCTCAGGTGTACTAACTTGTCACAGGATACCCAGTCTAAGGCTATGGATTTTCCTGTGGTGGGAATTCTCTGTTTGGGAGCAAACAGAATTACATGAAAGAAAATGGATGAATACAGAACAACTTATAGGAGGCACAAGCCAAGGAGCGCAAGCCACTCCTCAGAAGCAGACCCCAGGGGTAGAGGTAGGCCTTTCACAGGCCTTTAACAAACCCAGGCTTCTTCTGCTTATGCTCAGAGGGGGTTCTTCAGAGGCAGAGGCAGACGGGGTGCAAGTAGATCTGCTCCCACCCCTCAGACTAAAGCCCCTGCCAAACAGGCACCCTGATGGGGTGCCCAGGGCCGGTTCTCCACTACCTGTAGGGGGCAGGCTGGCTTACTTCACCCAGGACTGGGAGTCTCTAACATCAGACAAATGGGTCCTGGAAGTAGTAAGCCAGGGTCTGGTTCTCAGCTTCAAAACATTTCCAAAGATGAGAGCCAGATTTTTTCCACCTGCAAACCCTCTAGAGACTTTTACCTTAGAAACAGAAGTCTCAACCCTCCTAGCTCTCAGAGCTGTAGAAAGGGTTTCCCCCCTACACCAGGGCAAGGGTCTGTACTCCAGATATTTCCTTACCCCAAAAAAGACAGGAGAATGGCGGCCCATTTTAGACCTAAGATATCTGAACAAGCACCTTTTGAAACCAAAGTTCAAAATGGTGACTCTGGCAATGATTTTACCTTCTCTAAGGCCAGGGGACTGGCTAGCTTCCCTGGACCTCAAGGATGCCTATTTCCATGTTCTAATCAGAAGCTCCCACCGAAAGTACCTCAGATTCGAACTGCCCTCAGGTCACTACCAGTTCAGAGCAATGCCCTTCGGCCTCACCTCTGCCCCAAGGGTATTCACAAAATGTCTGGAAGTAGCAGTTGCTCATTTAAGAAGGCAAAGGATTGCTGTTTTTCCTATCTAGATGACTGGCTCATTGTAGGCCAGTCTCAGAACAGGTCAAATCACACCTGCAAGTTACCCAGCAGCTGCTCACCTCTCTGGGCTTCTTGCTCAATCTTCCAAAGTCAGTTCTGGAACCTGTTCAGGTACTCACCTTCATAGGTGCAGAATTGGACACAAAGCAGGCCAGAGCCTTCCTACCCTTAGAGGGTAAGGAACCTGGTGGCCCTGGCCTCCTCCTTCACTCTGCAGGTCTCTCGACCAGCAAGGCACTTCTTACAGCTCCTAGGGCACATGGCTGCTTCCACAGCTGTAGTGCAAGGAGCAAGATTTCAGATGAGGGACATTCAGTTTCACTTGAGAGCCTTTTGGTCTCAGAGAAAAGATCCCCTTTCCAAGTTGGTCCCAGTGACTCGAACCCTGATCCAGGCCCTTCAGTGGTGGCAGGATCAGAGCAATTTAAGACTGGGGGTCCCCTTCATCCCTCTGTCACATTCCTTGACCCTCACTACGGATGCATCCCTTCTGGGATTGGGAGCTCACATGGACGACCTCTCCACTCAGGGAGTGTGATCCCCTCAGGAATCTCTGCTCCACACCAATTTTCTGGAACTCAGAGCTGTCTTTCTAGCACTTCAAGTGTTTTCTGCATCTGTTCAGAACAAAGTGGTACAGGTCAGAACAGACAACACCACCACAATGTGGTACATCAACAAACAAGGGGGCACTCGGTCTTCGGCCTTGTGCACCGGAGCAATGAAGTTATGGTCTCTGGCTTATTCCCTGAACACTTCCCTCATAGCAGTTCACCTCCCAGGAAAGGACAATGTCCTGGCAGATGCTCTCAGCAGGATTTCCCAGGGCCATCACGAATGGTCACTGGATCCCCAAGTACTGGGGATAGTTTTTGCCAGATGGGGCACCCCTCAGATAGATCTTTTCGCAGCCCCAGACAATCACCAACTTCCACTGTTTTGTTGCAGGCCCCCAGTGATGGGCTCGGTCCCTCTGGATGCCTTTCTCCTAGATTGGGAAGGGAAGTTTCTATATGCTTTTCCTCCCTTCCCTCTCCTATTCAAGGTGCTAGTCAAAATCAGATCCCAGCCTTGCAGGATGATTCTGATTGCTCCAGATTGGGCCAGGCAGCCCTGGTACCCACTCCTTCTGTCCTTAACAGTCCATCTTCCCCTGTGCCTCCCCAGGAGACACAATCTGTTATCTTGTGCCCAGGGGAAGGTTTGGTATCCGAATCTCAAATCCCTCAACCTCAAGGCCTGGCTCTTGAGGAGTTAGAGTTTGCTGACCTACACCTTTCTCAAGGTGTTCTCGACATCCTGAAGGCTTCCAGAAAGCCTTCCACTAGGGCCACTTATAATTCTAAATGGAAAAGGTTTTCCATCTGGTGCTCGGGGAAGCATATTTCCCCAGAATCTGCTGATTTGCCCATTGTTCTGGACTATATGGTCCATCTTAATTCTTTGGGCCTGAGACCAGCTACCCTGAAAGTTCATTTGGCAGCTGTCTCTGCTTTTATTTCGGCAGGAAAGCCCTCTTCTCTTTCCACTCACCCTGTTTTTTCCAAGTTTTTCAAGGGATTACTTCATACTAATCCACCTTTCAGGGACCCAGCCCCTGCCTGGGATCTTAATGTTTGCATTGCCCAGTTGATGCAACCTCCCTTTGAGCCTCTGTCTTCTGCAGAGCTCAAGTATTTGACTTGGAAAACTGTTTTTCTAGTAGCCATCACTTCTGCCAGGCGCATACGTGAGTTACAAGCCTTGTCAGTGGAGACTGACTTTATTTCCTTTCACAGGGATAAGGTAGTCCTCAGGACTAACAGGAAGTTTTTGCCTAAGGTGGTTTCAGACTTCCATCTTAACCAATCTATCTCCCTTCCAGTGTTCTTCACTGACCATTCCTCCTCTGGTGAGAGGAGGTTGCACAGTTTAGATGTTAAGAGGGCCCTTAGTTACTATATAGAATGTACCAAGGGTCATAGGTTCGAATCCCTCCAACTTTTTCTCACTTTTGGTGAGGTTGGAAAAGGTAAACCTGCCACTAAGAGATCCATTGCCAGGTGGATTGTCTCTTGTATCCAATTTTGCTATCAAAAACTGGGAAAGGTTTCCCCTTCAGGCCTGAGGGCTCACTCTACCAGAGGTACAGCTGCGTCTATAGCTGCTGCCAGAGACATCCCTATTTTAGAGATATGTCAAGCAGCTACCTGGAAAATGGTACACACTTTCACCAAGCATTACTCCTTGGATATCCAGGCCAGGAGGGATGCTAGATTTCACAGCCGTGCTTCAGAAGCCTATTCCTAAGTAGGTTCTGTCCCTCCTCCATGGAGGTACTGCTGTGTATTCTGCAATTGTCATAATATAGCAAGACTTCATGTTGTTTGAAGAAAAAATTACTCACCTTAGTAATGTTGTTTCTTCTAATGAAGTCTTGCTATATTATAAACCTCCCCAACCTGCCCCTCTCAGAACTTCTACTTGGGTATGGGGTGGGCAGTCCAGTGTGGGCACCGGTTATGCCCATTATATGTTTTTCACCCCTTTTGGGGTTTTGGGGTGTGGTGTTTTATTCTACCTTATTTTATTATTTTCTGGTTCCCTGACTTGAGTCTTTGTGTTGGGACCAGGAATATGTGTTAATATTTAGGTGGCCAGTTGGCTAGTGTAGGTTACAGCTTCCACACAGAACCTTAGTGAGTTTTTGCTCGTAAAGATCTGACAGTTTCAGTTTGAAATTATCCAGACAGAGCTTCTCTAACCGAGCTCGCGCTCTAAACTCCATTCTCAGAATGGTAGTTAACCCTTTCACCTCCGGAGCAGTTCTGATGGTGGAACAAACTGCTGTGTATTCTGCAATTGTCATAATATAGCAAGACTCCATTAGAAGAAACAACATTACTAAGGTGAGTAATTTTTTCTTTCATGCTCAACAGTGTTCCATCTTTTACTATAGTATGATAATCACTATTTGAAACTAATCAACCTTAATGCTTCTGAGATAGAAAAATTGCATCTGATAGTAAGAGGCAGAGTATAAATAAAAAATGTAAGTAAAAAAAGCAGTTTTGCAACAATTTAAAATAATCTTGCAGCAATGTTGCTGAGCAGTCTTGAGGGCATCCTGCTTCCAAGATGGAAAAATTGAATCTGACAGTTACGGAGTAAGAGGCAGCAGTGTTTGAATTTAGCATTCTAAATTCTTCTCATTTGCATAAAATGTCAAATAAATGTCCCCTGGGCAGTCAGCAGATCTAGACTGCATGTTAATGTGTCTAATCCTACTAGGAGATTCCTGGGTCTTGAACAATAAATTCCAAACAGTAATAGCCTTATTCCTTGTGTATAGACATTTGATCCTTAAGTCATTTTTCAATAATAGAAACACTACAGATGTAGCCACAAATGGTAACAAAAAGACCAATGCAGAACCCACATTTAAACTAAAATCTGGGACCATATATTCAAAGCCTTGTGTTGGGCGCAAAAGGGTTGCTGCACAATTGCACCAAAACAGCGCCGAGTTGCAATATTCAAAAGAAGTGTTGAGCAGGTACAAAGTTATCTGTGCTACCGTGTGTTTACATCATAGGGACTCTACTGATAGACTTTAGACACTAACTTTATGTGGACTATTCTGTATTTTGAGCTAATATGCCCGGTTACTTTAATACCAGTTCTGGGGGTTGTGTTGTATTGTTCTGATTTATCAGGGTACTTTAGCACCACAGGGAACTGTAATTGAAAAAATCAAGTCCCTTGTACAGTGTACAGTGCTTATTTTGTAATTTGCATTTTTGGGTTGGGTTTTCCTCTTGTTAACATTATTAGATGCTCATAGTGCTATGTTTGGCCATTTTGGGAATGCCCCCCCCCCCACCTTTCTACCATTTGCCACCCTCACCCAGACATCTTTTGTTCGGAGCTGACCTTGTAATCCAATCTCTTCTCTACTTCCACAGGCAGATGCTTCTAGGGACTTGATTGTAGGAGCCTCTCCTCAGGTCACAGAGGTGGAGAATAAAAGGGAGTGCCAACAGACCACCCAGGAGCCTGCAAGTATTGAGAAGGTACAAAGCTATGTAAGCTACCGAGTGCTGACACCAGACGGACACTACTGATACATTTCTGACATTAAATTTATGTGGACTATACTGAGTTTTGAGCAAATGTGCCCAGTTACCTTAAGACCAGTTCTGTGGGTGTGCTGAGTCAATATGTCATACATTTAATAGTGTATGACATGAGTGCTAAACCAAAATAATGCTGTAAATGTGAGCGAGAGGGTGCAATACCGTAAATGCTTCTATGCAGGTAATCAGGTATTGCGCCCTTTCACTGCCCCAGGCAGAGGATAAGCACTCTTCCAGGATGGGTTTCTGCTGAGCAGCTGCTGTGGCTCTACGAGACAAGCCACTATCAGCAGGGAATGTAGTAGAGCGTTTGGGACTGGGTTGGATTCCTGGTCCCAGACGCAAGAAGATGTTTTTATTTTTCATACTTTGTGTCATTTTACTGTTAACCTCCCACACCAGAGTTAACAATCCTTATTGGGGGTATGTGGGGGATGCTGGGGGTGGAGCCCCCCCCCCACAATAAACAGATATGCCACATGCAAGAAAGCACGCTGTATTGGCAGCGTGGTTTAGTAAACAGCATAGTGTCTGGAGGTTGTTTTGTATTGTTCTGATTTATCACAGTACTTTAACTTCTCCGGGTACTGTAATATACCAAATCAAGTCTCTCGTACACTGTGCAGTGCTTGTTTTATAATTTGCATTTCTGAGTTTCAGTTTCCTCTTGTTAACATTATTAGATGCTCACAGTGCTGTGTGGCCATTTTGGAACTGCCCCTCTCCCCCGAGTCTACCATTTCCCGCCTTTCCCAGATGACCTTTGTTCTGAGCTGACCTTGTAATCCAGTCTCTTCTCTACCTCCACAGGCAGACACTGGTAGTGGTCTGATAGCAGGAGGCTCTGCCCAACTCACAGATGCAGCGGATAAAGAGGACTGCCAGGAGACCTCGGAGCCTACAAATGTTGAGCAGGTACAAAGCTATCTGAGCTATCGAGTGTTTACAGTAGAAGGACTCTACTGATAGATTTTGGACACTGAATGTACGTTGACTATACTGTATTTCGAGTTAATGTGCCTGGTTACCTTAAGACCAGTTCTGGGGGTTGTGTTGTATTGTTCTTGAAACTGAAATCTGCTAGTAGTAGTAGACAATATTGCAGTCAGTATAGAGCTGCGGACTGCCCCCGGAACTTTCCATTTGTAATGAATGTAGATTGTTAGGATTTGGAATGCTGCATTGAAAAACTGCTGCTTCTTTCTCCCTAACTGCCATATTCAACTTTTTTGTGTAGCCAGCCGGACTTTCCCCCAAGACTGCACAGTAATCTCGCTGTTAGACAGTTTATTTTGTTAAAAGAGTGGTATCGTTTCTAAATTTCATGCATACTCTATGCCTTTTAGTTATTTACTTACATTAGCATATATTGAGTAATTTAACTTATTTTTAATGATACCATCGCTGTTTCCAGGAATCAATTGATTGAGTCTAAAAGTGTGTAAATTGCTCTAGCTATTTAGTGATTACGTGTTCTGTGGGTAGCAATCGTACCCTTTCTACTCTAGGAACCGATTGCTGTTCTTGAATAATCACAAATAAATTTGCTTAAATTGCAGTTCCTTTTTATATATAAGAAACGTATCATGAGGACTCTAAATTTATGACATTTTTGAACAGTCTGCTGACAGTCTGTAATGTCAGACAAAAGGGAATGTGACCCACAGGTTTTAAAAATAGTGTAAAATGCTTACAAAACCTTTGCTGTTGCGGATCGCTGTGATTTATGAATAGAGTGCTTGGGTCCCAACCATATTTTCTCTAATTGTGAAGTTTGTAATACTTTTTGTACCTCCACTCCATTCTACTGATGAGGGAATGCTAGAGGTTCCCGGGGTATATTAAAAGACCTCGGGGTGAGATCCTTTGCATATTCAGCCCCGACCCTGTGAAACTCTCTACCTCATCAGATTAGAGAGTGCCTGTCCACCGAGACCTTCAAGGCTGTCCTGAAATCGTATTAATTCAAGTTAGCCCTCTCAGATGTTTCTTAATTGGAATCTTCCTGATTTTATCCAATTACTGTTTTATTTAAAATGTTAGTGTAACCCCTAGATGGCGCTATCCCAGGGCTACTACCCCTGCCTGATTTGCCACTAACAGGTTGAGGGGCCTGGATCCAATGGCGGGTGCCTCCACCCAGAGGTCAGGGTTTGCAATAGTTAAACTAACTTGGTCACAGCCCTCTGGGACACTGCAACCCCCCTTTCTTCCCACTAGTGGCCCACACAATATATCAAATTACCTTCACAGTATACACTTACCCCCAGGTCTGGTTCCGGCACTGGGACCTCCTGTGAAATGAGATACAGTGCAACAATCACAGTACAGTACTTTAACATAGACAAATACCTCAGGCAGTATAACTTTGCTGAAACAAGCAGCTCTGATTTATTTAGGGGATATAACAAGGACAGGGGAAATCAGGTTAATTAGCTTATCACTCTAATAATCTACCTATGGCTCTGTGCACAGCCTATCCCTATCAGTTACTGTCCCTGGGTACCCAAGCCCTAGTGGCTAGTCAAACCGTGGCAGCTGGTGGGGCCCTTTCACACAGAGAAAGGAGAATTAAACAGTCAGCAGTACAGTAATTCCATTTGGATTTAATGTGGCAATTCAACAGGGAGCGACCCTGAATTAGTACTCACGACCTCCAAATAAGATAGGGTCCTTCAATGTCAGCAGGGCTCACTTGAGGTACACAAACCTCTTCACACATCCATATAAAAGAAAGTACTATACCAGGCAGGCTGCATCTGTAGCCCGATCGCAATTACTGCACAATACCCGGGAGAACACACAGCAGATTCAGTTCCTGACAGACCGAGTGCAATTTTCAGCAATTCTTCCAGTCTTCTACAGGGTGAGCCTGGTTTCTACTCTTCAGAGATCCTTTGATTCTTTTCACAGGACGGATTCAGTCCTAACAAGCTGTTACACAAGCTGCAGACCGGAACTCTGGGCCTTACACACGTTTTTTGACTAAAACTGCGCACTGAAAAAGCACAGGGCTCCTTCCTTCTTCACTGCCAAAGCTCAACTGAAACTCCAACCGACAAAACCGGGCACTTCCTTTGAGTTCCTCCCAGTTCTTGACTGGATTGGCTGTCACTCACAATAGACTGCTGCTGTTGGTCCAAAAAGGCACTGAAGTCTAAACTACATCTCCCAGAGTCACTGCCCATACAATCCTCTTGTGGCTGGCTCAGATTATGAGTCCAAGTTCTGATTCGTCCAAGGCACCATTTTAGAGCTAGCTTACCCCACACTGATTGGTCCAGTTCAGCAGTTCAAAACTAGAATGGGGAACTAGCAGACACAGTTCTGACTGCAAAGAAAGCAGGTTAGACAAACTGTAATTTCATTATTACTCTAAATAATTTCTGGCAAACAGTTACATCTTTCAGATAGGTTCCCTTTGCACTCCTAGTGACTGCAAAAATGAAGTGAATTGGCAGCAGCTTGAGTGGTACTCAATCAAAGAAACACACAGTCCCCCATACAAACTAATTATGTCTGCAAGCAGACAGCTCTTAAAGAGACAGTACCAGAGGTTCTAAAAACACTCACTGATAAATGGCTTAAATGCCAAACACCATTCAGGCTTGGAGCATTCAAGCAAGCTCCTGGAAGTCTTTTGGGAACCCCCATTTGC
Source organism: Neoceratodus forsteri (assembly GCA_016271365.2). Classification (NCBI taxonomy): domain Eukaryota; kingdom Metazoa; phylum Chordata; order Ceratodontiformes; family Ceratodontidae; genus Neoceratodus; species Neoceratodus forsteri. The sequence goes on along the minus strand of CM028133.1, from coordinate 53,227,860 downwards.
AGGGGGGTTACACCCTTCCTGGCCTGGGAAAGCTTGACGTCCGCGTCAATCAAGTACCCCCATAAGTTTCAACTGCAACCATATACATTTGCAATAGGCTCGCACATGTAATCATCAGTCAATATATCATTTACCAAGAACACATTTCTGAAACATTGCAGTCGTCACTCTTTACACAGTATTACATACACATTGCACCATAACTCAAGTTATTACCTCTTGTACATGAAACCTGAAGAGGGGCCCTTCTATCAGTTACCTTGGGGCTGGATGGGGCAAGGGCACCATATTAGAGGGCAACACAAGTAACTTGGAGTTAGCACTGATGCTCAGTTTGGGCAATGAGCTCGGGACATACACTCCTTTATGGACAACATTGAGAGGCAAGTCCACAGGCCTCCCAAGTGAATCATAACTGAGGTGCACCACAGGCTTTACAGCTCGACCAGTCTTTCTAGGGGAACTGTTATAGTCTCTGCACTCTGAGCCTCATTTTCAGCATTGTCCTCACTTGTCAGGGAGTCTCCATGGGGGTAGAGAGGCTAGAACTTGGGGCACTTTCAGCTCCAGGAGTTACAGTTTCTGAGTCCACAACATTTGGCTCGCATGGAGAGCTTTCGGACACTGGCAGTGGACTGTCAGGGCACTCAAAATACTCTTCTTGTTCGGGTGTATCACCAGTCTGCCCCAATCTATCATTTTCCTCCCCTGAAAGCTCAAACAGTTCAACCATGCACAATGATTCCATTTCATCTGATCTGATGCTTTGCACTTCACTTTCTGGGAGCATTGGCTCCAGGGACGAAGCTGGGGGCTTGGACAGTCCAGAAGGCCCAGCTTCATCTCCAGTATTGACTAGGGATTGCCCCAAACAATTGACTCAGTTCGTAAGAAGGATAGTATTCAAAGTCACTCTCACTTTCTTCTGATATGGACTGACAGTCATGCTCAACTGGGACTTGTGCAGGGGAACACTTTAACTCTGCTTCTGTAGGTGCAGACTTCCTTGGTCTTTTCTTAGCAGCAGCTCTAGTCACTGGTCCAGAGGGGCATCTTCTAGGGGCTCAGACTCAATTAAGATTTGTCCAATGGGCAGTAAATGATTTCTATGCATTGTTTTACATCTTTTGAATTATTCTCAGGCCTTACTTTGTACACTGGCAGATCATCTAGTTTGCCCACTACAATGTGAGGAGATGGTGCCATCTGTCAGCAATCTTGTGCTTGCCATGCAGTCCCAGATTTCTGTAATACCCGATCTCCCTCCTGGAGTTCCTGTGCTTTCACCTTTTATCATACCTTTCTTTGTTGGCCAGATTTCTTTTGGCAGCCATGGTTTGAGCCAGTTGGTACGCATGAGTTAGCTGGGCCTTTAACTTTTGCACATACTGTAAATAGTTGTCAGCTTGAACCCCATCAGAGAGACCCCAAACACACATCTACTGGTAGTCGAGCTTCTCTTCCAAACATCAGGCGGTAGGGGAGAATCCAGTGGCATCACTTTTGGTGCAGTTATAAGCATGTACCAGGGTGCTAATTTGTTGGCTCCATCTAGGCTTGTCCTTTGGGTGCAGGGTGCCTAGCATATCTAGCAAAGTGCGGTTGAAACGTTCAGGCTGTGGGTCCCCTGGGGTGGTAAGGAGTGGTTCTGGACTTTCGCACTCCCCACAGAGAAAGCATCTCTTTGATCAGACGACTCTCAAAGTCTCTCCCTTGATCAGAATGGATTCTTTGTGGAGCCCCATAGTGAACAAAAAAGTTTTCTACAAGTACTTTGGCCACAGTGGATGCTTTCTGGTCTTTGGTGGGGAAAGCTTGGGCATATCTTGTGAAATGGTCAGTGACCACCAGCACATTACTGATATTTCTTTGATCTGACTCCAAACTCAGAAAATCAATACAGACCAGCTCCATGGGTGCACTGGTGGTGATGTTAACAAGGGGGCAGCCCTCTGGGCAAAGCTTTCTCTGTAAGCAGCGACTACAAGTTTGAATGTGTTGCCCACATCAGCCCCCATCTTAGGCCAATAGAATCTGGATCTCACCAAGTCAAGTGTTCTGTCTATACCAAGGTGCCCCATGTGGTTGTGCAAGGACCTCAGTACTGAGTCTCAAAGGCAGTGGGCAGCACTAGTTGTTGTTTGTCTACTTGTCCCCTCTGTCTACTGTTTCTCTGTATAACAGTTTATTGATCAGTTTCAACTTAGGACCTTCTTTGTATAACAGTGCAGTTCTCAAATCAGTGGGCGTAATTTGGACACATCTTTTCCTGCATGAGGGCTTCTAAAGCTGCTTTGATCATGGGATCGCGGGATTGAGCCAAGATACTGTCATTGTCCAGCTGAGGCAGTGCACCAATGTTTATTGCAGAAAAGTGGCAATAAGCAGCAGGTATGCAATTCTCAGAGGCTCCCAAGCAATCCACCATGCAGTCCACTGCGTCCGTGGACATTTGTTCCTCCCTGTCAAACTTCTGGCAGAGTGCCCGAATGTCAGGTTCTGCCAATCGGACCCAATCATTCTGGGGAACAGGCCTCGGGAGAGCATCAGCATCTATGTGGTTCAGACCTGCTCGGTATTTGAGAGCATAGTCATATGTAGATAATGCAGAAAGCCACCTATGGCCAGTGGCATCCAACTTAGCTGAGGTCTGCACATAAGTCAAAGGATTATTGTCAGTTTTTACTAGTATTTTAGCCCCATACAAGTACTCATGGAATTGGTCAACAATAGCCCACTTCAAAGCTAGGAACTCTAACTTATGTACAGGATAGTTCTTTTCGGATGGGGTCAGGCTTCTACTGGCAAAGGCCACTGGTCTCAGGCCATTCTCGTGCTCTTGGTACAACACAGCCCCCAACCCTTGCAAGCTAGCATCAGTGTGCAGGACGAAGGTTTTCTTGGATCGGCATAGGCCAGCACTGGAGCATGGGTAAGTTGATATATGATCTCATGAAAAGCAGTCTCACAAACAGAGTCCAGCGGGCCCCAAATACTTCACTCGGATGAAAATACACTCTTCAGTCTTGAGGGCGCTGACTTTTGGTATTTTTGTGGGTTGGGGATACCCTTGAGTAAGGTTAAGTAAAGGCGGATCACTCTTGAATAGTCCTTGATGAAGCGCCGATAATAACACAGAATCCCAGGAATCTTGCAGTTCTTTTAGATTTTTGGGCTGTGGCCAGGTGGTCAAGGCCTCAACTTTACTTGGGTCGGTCTCTATTCCCTCGGTGGATACTATGTGTCCCACATACTTTACTGATGTTTGAAAGAATTGACACTTATCAATGGACAGTTTAAGGCCAAAGTCCTCCAGTCGGTCCAATACCTTAAATAATCTGCTCTCATGTTCCTCCAGTGAGCTGCCAAACACAATAACATCATCTAGGTATACCAGGCACTCTAGTAAGTTCATGTCCCCCACTGCACGCTCCATCAATCGTTGAAAAGTGGCTGGGGCACCTGAAATCCTTGAGGCATCCTCATGAATTCATAGAGCCAAGCGGACAGATAAAGGCCGTCTTCTCACGGTCCTCTGGGGCCATCGGGATCTAGTAGTACCCACTGCGGAGATCCAGCACAGAGAACCACTTGCTCCCGTTTAGGCAGTCCAAAGCATCCTGAATCGGGGCATTGTGTACTGATCAGGGATAGTCCCGGTTTAGAGTGCGATAATCACACACATCCTTACTGTTCCATTCTTTTTCCTCACTACCACAATGGGGGAACCATAAGGGCTTCTGGATTCTTGTATTACACCAGCAGCTAACATCTCTTGCAGATGCCGTCTCACATCATCTATGTCAGCAGGTGCCAGGCGTCGAGACCTCTCACGAAATGGTCTTTCGTCATGCAGCCGGATATTGTGCTCAGCTCCTTGCACGCATCCTACATCCCATTCCTTTAAAGAAAACACCTGGTCTCTCTGGGCAAGCTTCTCACTGATCCTCACTTTCCATTCAGCTGGCAGCGGGAGTGCGAAATCAAACAAGTCAGGCATTACTCTGTCATTCTTCCTTGAACTCTTGCTGCTGGGTAGCACTGCAGTGTCTGCACAATGCACATTAGCCAGGATGCAACCTCTGTTTACTCGAATGTCTCTTTCAGACACATTATGAACTTGGACCATTACCCTTCTGGCATAAGCATGGGCTCTAGCGGGCAAAATACTAGGCTTGACCAGCAGTCCCTCTGGCAATTTTCCATCGCCTGGTGCATCCAACATTAATATTTTATTCTTAACATCCTTTCTGATACGGACCTCTCCCTGTAAGGTACACTGGGCATTTGGCGCCAGGATCAGAGACTCAGGATCCTTCTTCCATACAATTCCGACCGGTTCCTCTGGTTCTGTTTTTCAGCATCTCTGTGCCTCATAGGCCTTCTTAATTAAAGCCAGAACTCTTAAAGCTCTACTAGTCTTTGACCCCTGTTTTCATAACACAACTGTGCCAGCCTTCCGAACATATGAGCATTTGTTCCAATCAACAAAGGGACACCATCATACAGTCCAGTGGGGGGACACACTAAGGCTAGGGTCTCTACTTGTTCGGCCACTCCAGCCACGGAGGTGGGGAAAGACAGCCAAATTCGGATGTACCGGAATAGGGTGAGCCTTCACTTAACCCCCATACATGCAGTCCTTCTAATGGTTGTAAGGTACATCTGACAAATGCTTCTGATACCAATCCTGAAACATAATTGTCACTTGGGAGCCACTGTCTAATACAGCTCTTGTAGACACTCCATTCACCTTTACAGTGGTCTCCATGGAGGGACCCTATTCTGGACCAGTCTGGAGAGGCGGTAGTGGGGGCCTGGGCAGCTGACCTTGCCACAAAGGACGTGAATTAGTATTTTGGTGCCCTCACTGGGATCATGTCGTGCACCTCTTAACCACTGATTTCTTCTCCGAAGCTCTCCTTGTAGCCTATATGCAACTTTGTCAGTGTCTTTTGGGGACTGGCATTCCCTTTTCATGTGCCCATCTTTCCACAATTATAGCAAAACATACTTTCTGGAGTTTGAGCTGGCGAGGCGCCCACTGGGAGCCAGGGCGGGGTATTACTAACTGGAAACCTTGGTGCCATCTCTGTCTGCGGCGTGATAAGCATTTGGAGACATCTCGTCAGTTTCTCCACTTCCATGGTCAAGGAATCGAGTTCGAGCTGTTATCAGCAGGAGATACATGGGTGGTACCCCACCCCATAGCAGTATGCAGTCGGATATAGGTCAGGGCCTGTACTTGCAGGCGTGGCCTTCATAAAGGGACTGTTTTGAATTCCGGATCTCTCTCAACAGTTACTCCCATTGTGACATATCTTTTCCTTGTCAGAGCACTCATTGACTGCCAACCTCTGCCCCTGAACTTCACTTGATGGGTCACCTCAGTCACTCGGTCGTAGCCGCAGCTATTGGTGCAGGTCCTCCCGAGGTCGTCTTTCTCAACTCCTCGATTTCTCTCATTAACTCATCATAGGAGGGTGGGGATTCCAGTCGATCTGCCAGGCGTAACTGAAGCAACAGCAGTTTCTGAGAAGGGGGCAGACTTAAGGATCCTGTCCAGCCTGGTTCGTCCAGTTCAATCGCTGGCAAACTACCTTTTCTGAGGCATTCTTGCAACAATTTTTCCAGCCGAGATACATACACAGACAACAACTCCCCTTGGTACTGTTGTGCATCTCTTACTCTCCACCATAGGTCCTCATCAGAATCTGGGCTCCGATACACATTCTACAAGGCCTCAAGATAGGCCTGTGCAGTCGCTCAGGGTTACTGACCGTTTAGCACGGATGGTAGCCAGGGCAGGACCTGGAGGCTCACTAACCCTCTTTCGCTTTTCGCCTTCCGAGCATTGCCATTCTAGCACTTGGGGGGCAACATAGTCTATCCAGGTCTCCCAGTCATCCTCCCCTTGGGGGGTGGGGAGGGTGCCAGAGAAGATCCTCAACCTTCGGTAAGAGTCATGACTAATGGCAGGTGCAGAAATAGGAGTCTGCATTGGTTCAGCCACCATTACGGGCACTGGAGCAGGAGAGGTGTTGGGGAGAACACCCCAGGTGGCAAGAATAGTTTCTTCAAGTCCTCCACAGTTTTCCTCTCCCAGCAACCATTCAGCAAATTTCTCCTCAAAAGTTTCAGATAGTGGTGGGGCTGATTCCCCGGGTCTTTACTGTCCTTAGTTATCACTCTCCAAGCAGTGAGGGCTCCTCTGGGGTAATGGTCTGTGGCACTTTGGAGCTATCTATGGGATCCTTAAACTCTACTAGGGCCAGGAAAGTGTGGGTGAGCAGATTAGCATGCCGACCCACCACCACAGGGTTTTGTAAACCTTCCACCTTGGAAGTACTCCTGCACAGTGTCCGTATTGATACCCAGGGGATGTCCAGGATAAGCATAGCATTTTGGGGTGATCTCCTCCCCAGTACACCACTCCACCAGCCGTGCACAGCCACTTCTGTCGGGTACCCATTTTTTCTTAACAGTGGTTCGTAAATATGGCCACTAGAGGACACACAATCCCAGCGGTGAGCCTCCAAGATGTAACCCTAGATGGCGCTATCCCAGGTGCTACTACCCCTGCCTGATTTGCCACTAACAGGTTGAGGGCCTGGATCCAATGGCGGGTGCCTCCACCCAGAGGTCAGGGTTTGCAATAGTTAAACTAACTTGGTCACAGCCCTCTGGACACTGCAACCCCTTTCTTCCCACTAGTGGCCCACACAATATATCAGAATTACCTTCACAGTATACACTTACCCCAGGTCTGGTTCCGCACTGGGACCTCCTGTGAAATGAGATACAGTGCAACAATCACAGTACAGTACTTTAACATAGACAAATACCTCAGGCAGTATAACTTTGCTGAAACAAGCAGCTCTGATTTATTTAGGGGATATAACAAGGACAGGGGAAATCAGGTTAATTAGCTTATCACTCTAATAATCTACCTATGGCTCTGTGCACAGGCCTATCCCTATCAGTTACTGTCCCTGGGTACCCAAGCCCTAGTGGCTAGTCCAAACCGTGCAGCTGGTAGGGCCCTTTCACACAGAGAAAAGGAGAATTAAACAGTCAGCAGTACAGTAATTCCATTTGGATTTAATATGGCAATTCAACAGGGAGCGACCCTGAATTAGTACTCACGACCTCCAAATAAGATAGGGTCCTTCAATGTCAGCAGGGCTCACTTGAGGTACACAAACCTCTTCACATCCATATAAAAGAAAGCACTATACCAGGCAGGCTGCATCTGTATCCCGATCGCAATTACTGCACAATACCGGGAGAACACACAGCAGATTCAGTTCCTGACAGACCGAGTGCAATTTTCAGCAATTCTTCCAGTCTTCTACAGGGTGAGCCTGGTTTCTACTCTTCAGAGATCCTTTGATTCTTTTCACAGGACAGTTCAGTCCTAACAAGCTGTTACACAAAGCTGCAGACCGGAACTCTGGGCCTTACACATGTTTTTGACTAAAACTGCACACTGAAAAAGCACAGGGCTCCTTCCTTCTTCACTGCCAAAGCTCAACTGAAACTCCAACCGACAAAACGGGCACTTCCTTTGAGTTCCTCCCAGTTCTTGACTGGATTGGCTGTCACTCACAATAGACTGCTGCTGTTGGTCCAAAAGGCACTGAAGTCTAAACTACATCTCCCAGAGTCACTGCCCATACAATCCTCTTGTGGCTGGCTCAGATTATGAGTCCAAGTTCTGATTCGTCCAAGGCACCATTTTAGAGCTAGCTTACCCCACACTGATTGGTCCAGTTCAGCAGTTCAAAACTAGAATGGGAACTAGCAGACACAGTTCTGACTGCAAAGAAAGCAGGTTAGACAAACTGTAATTTCATTATTACTCTAAATAATTTCTGGCAAACAGTTACATCTTTCAGATAGGTTCCTTTGCACTCCTAGTGACTGCAAAATGAAGTGAATTGGCAGCAGCTGAGTGGTACTCAATCAAAGAAACACACAGTCCCCATACAACTAATTATGTCTGCAAGCAGACAGCTCTTAAAGACAGTACCAGAGGTTCTAAAAACACTCACTGATAAATGGCTTAAATGCCAAACACCATTCAGGCTTGGAGCATTCAAGCAAGCTCCTGGAAGTCTTTTGGGAAACCCCCATTTGCAGGGGGGTTACATTAGTATGTTTTATACCTATGTGCAATTGCTTTGATATTTTGAAAAGGGCTTTTTAGAAGTAAAAATTACTTTGACATTTGTACAAAAACTGTTAAAAAGAGAGCCAAAAGATTGGAACAGATGACTTCTGCTCCCACCTCAGTGTCACGAAAGTACAGTGAAGAGGCTCCCCCTTCCTCCCACTCAAAGACAAAGGAGAGACCCTCTAAAGACTCCTCCGACCTCAAAATTACTGAAAAGGGGTCTAAGCATACAAAACATGAAAGAACAATAAACCTGGAAAGAACACAGAGAAAAATCACTAAAATAATACTGTGTTTGGGGAACGTGAGTTATAATGACAGACTTCATATTTAAAATCTTTTCTGACTCGAGACTCGTAGAAAGAGAAGTGTTCTTCTATTTGTGTAATATCCTGGAAAATAAATGTAACCGACGCCATCGGCCCCTTATTTAACTAGCAGGCACACCTCCCTAGTCTAGGGGAAAAGAGAGGGGTGGGGGTACAAAGCAAACCTGTAATGCAGAAAAGACAGTGGGCCAGATATTCAAAGGGGTTGCACCTGGCGCAACCCCACAATGTGCCCCAGGGCAATATTTAAAAGGGAGCCTTGCACAGCGTAAGTCCTGATGCGCCGGGGCACATTGTAAATGTATGCAGTGCAACTGCAGGGGATGTGCCCATGCATATGTGGCACATCCCGATATTCAGCCTGGAATGTGCAGCGCATATGCTGGTACAACCCCTACATGTGCCACGCACTGGTGCTCAAAGTTGAGCCGAAAGAAAAAGGTTCAAATGCTGACCACCCACAGGTGGGTGGCTGTATTGCAAGATGCTACTCAGAAGCCACCAACTGTGGGTGGCCACCCACCCAGCAGGACCACCATCCACAAGCACCCAAACTCTCCCTGGTAGTCTAGTGAACTCCCCTTCCCCATATGCCCGATCATGGGCATGTGTGTTAGAAACCCCTCCCTGGTGATCCACCGGTCCCCCCATGCCCAATTGTGGGCTTTTGTAATATTTAATAATAACCTGGTGGTCTAATGGCTGTTCCCTCCCCTGTATGCCCGACCGCAGGTTTTTGCAGTATATAATACATAACACTGGTGGTACAGTGGTAACCCCTCCCCACCCAACCACAGAAGACCGCCATCCACCCAGCCCCCCTCCCAGCACTGGCAGGCGGCAGCACCCCATCCGCATACCTCCCAGCCGCCTGCCAAATGACAGCATACAGTATGATCTGTATGCCTATTGGTCCACAGTGTGGACCAATGGGCATGCAGACCATACTGTACTACACAGGCACAAATATGTGAAGGAACCAATTGGTGTACATATCATACTGTACACTGTCAGTTAGTAGGCAGCCGGGTGGTATGCGGGTGGGGTGCTGCCACCCTCCAATGAGGGGGTGCTGGGTGGCTTTGGGTCCTCTCTTGGTGGGTGGGGAGGGGGGTACCATAATACCCTAAGTTATATGTCATGTTACAAAGTCCCATGATCAGGCATACGGGAGGGGATCCAGTAGACCACCAGCTTATTGTTACGTATTACAAAAGCCCGTGATCAGGCATACGGGAGGGGAGGGGGTCCACTAGACCACTAGGTTGTGCTTAATTATTACAAAAGCCCATGATTGGGCATACAGGAGAGGAGGGGGGAGACAATAACCCACCAGGGACCTATCTCCCAATGACAGCAGCTACGCAGGGTGCCAGGCACATTTCTCCGGGACGCCCTGCGCATCGCATGCAAATGGGGCCATAATGACATGCAAATGGACCCATTTGCTCCATGCATATATTATGGACCCATTTTCATGCCCACGTCAGAATATCATGGGTGATGTACCCAGCGCAAATACAGTTTTGCTAGAGCAGTCCCAATCCTTCCTGTCTGGGGAATGCGCTGGCTCATTCTACTTGTGCCATGCACATTCTGTGCCATATTCAGAGGTGATGCGTTATGGTGCATCACCTTTGAATATCTCCTTGTCTTTGCCCCGGTGCATCTCAGCTGCGCTGCTCCCCCACTTGCGCCAGTGTCCGGCACAGTCTGAATATCGAGCCTAGTGTGTACTAGACATAAATGGACCAATACCAAAACCCAGGTTCTGGGGAGAAAATATATGCTAAGGGCTATGCTAAGTTTGTACTTCTGGACATGACTACCTAGTAAATCCACACAGGAAGCAATAACCAGATTGTCCATACTAGGCTGGGATTCTAGAATGTGGCTTAATTCCAAAACAAAGTTGGAAACACAAAGGCAAAGATGGACCTCCAAGGGTTTACACTTCGTGGCACAAGGCAATGCAGAACACATCTGTAGAAAACAGAATTCAAGCCTCCCATATAGCATAAGATTAAACATCTGGAAATGTGGCACTAGCCATGGTGAACACATAGAATCTCTCCTTGAAATAGCACTAGGCCAGTACTTAGAAAAGTTCCCATATGACACAGGATTAAACATCTGGAAAAATGTGGAACCAGCCTGTGTGAAAACACACAAAGTCTTCTGGAAAAGGCACTTATCCAGTACTTAGGACATTTCACATATGGCATAGGACAGTAATGTGGTACACTGGCCATGATGGAGAACTCAAGGCTCTAACTGGAGAAACCCACAGACAAGGGGCTAACTGGAGAAACCCACAGACAAGGGGCTAACTGGAGAAACCCACAGACAAGGGGTAAACTGGAGAAACACACAGACAAGGGGTAAACTGGAGAAACACACAGACAAGGGGTAAACTGGAGAAAAGCTGCATACAAGGGGTAAACTGGAGAAAACCCACATACAAGGGGTAAAAGCTTCTTCAGGCATTGGCCATATGCACCGACAGAAAACAAGTACCCTTACAGAACCTGAAGTGCTGAATTGGTCACTCCAGATTGGAGGTCTCCCATCTTTTGCTTCCATGTCCATACCCAGCCATTCTTTCAGAGTTCCACCTCACAAATACTGAAACTGTAGAAATGGATGCTATCTTGAAATGTTCAGCACATTTAACATCAGGCACACCACTAGGGTGTAAGGTTAAAGTCCTGAACAAAGGGCAGGTCACATATGGGACATCCACTATTGTCAGCAAACTTTAAAAGCACAAATCTTCTTGAGAAAATCCTCACAGAAGTGGGTGAAATTGTCCATTTATCAGAGAGTCACCCCACAGAAAAAAGGCAGGTACATATCCTGGGTAACTCAGACAGAATCTACTCACAGTTCTTGCACACAAAGGCAGCTTCACAGAAGTTCAAGATTGGATCAGGAGGTTGCCCCAAAAATCCTCTGCAGACCCCATCATCCTACATGGGATAAAAGAACAGGAACCCCTGGAGACGGTTTCCACCACTTCACAAGTCAGGAAAGGATGTCCTTCACTAGGGTGAGAAATAGACACTTCACACACTGAGCTGCTCAATCCCTGAGCTGCTACCATGGACTCTGGTCATACTGAACTGACTTCAGAATTCTAAATTCACCCTCTCAGAACTACGGCTGTGTGGCTCATGTTGCTGTGAGAGTTCTAAATGACATAATCTCTCTGCTCTTAGCAGTGACCAAGCAGCCGAGAGATACAAGATGAAAATCCATTTAATTAGATAATCAGCAGCTGCCTTCCCTACCTAACAATGGCACTGATGGGATTCTATTAACCCTAGGCAACGGGGGGGGGGTTACATAAAGAACTTATGGGACAGTGTAGCCTGATATATATCTCAAGGCTAAATCTCAGGTCTCATAGCAAGCAATTATGGATTCCAAGAACTAATACCATTAAAAGAGATAATTACTACACTATAAGCTCTGCAAACTACTGGGACTCGCTCCCAAGTCATGTGGTGCATGCAACATCTGTTGGCATTTTTAATAAAGGGTTATACGGTTTCCTAATAAAAAGACAGAATGTGTGATATATCCGCTGTTGAGTGGGAGACAAAGAAATGGGTTTCAAGCAACATGAAGTCTTGCTGTAGTCTGACAATATACAGTTAGCCCCAGCACTTGAACTGCCCCAGAGATGAAAGAGTTAACTCTATGCAGAAGCATAAAACGTTGAGCTTGAGCTCGGTTTTCAAACCTCTGTCTCTGGTGAATCTCAGTGTAACCATCAGATTCTTTACTCCGCCTGAGAAGTCGCTTCTGAGATCTGTCCTTCGCTTTGGTTCGGTTGTAGTGAAAATCAGTCGGTTTAATCAACCGTTTCATTATTTTTTAAGTGTTGAATCTCTGTCTATGCTACAGGTAGTGTAAGTAGGTAAATAGTGAAATATTTTTGTATAGAAATTGTTTTTCTTCGGTTTCCCACCAGTCAGTCTGGTTGGGTACTGAAATAAAATTGTTCTTTCCATATTCCTTGGTTTCCCTTGTGGGTCCTGGTTCAGATCGGTTTCAAAAAAATGAGATTTTATTCGACTTTTTCCACAACCTGTGACATGGTTGGTAACCAATCAGACAGTATTACCTGACTTGAAGGCTGTAAAGGGTAACTTCGAGAGAAGGCTTTATCTGAGAAACCCAAGAAAAAAAAAACGGTCCCACTGGGTTTCAACACTGTATTGAGTGTGGGGAGGCTCTTGCTAAAGCTGATCCCCACCTCGTATGTGTGTGTGTGTGTCTTGTCTGGGGTTTGACCACCTTAAAACAAACTGCCAAATTTGTAAGTATTTTCCCAAAGCCACTTAAGAAAAAAGATTAAATAGGCTTAATGAAAAAGAGGCAGAGAAGTCCGCTGATTCAGATGGCCAGCCAGGTTCGGTCGGAACCGAACCTGAGGAGATGCCTGCTGACACGGGCGATACCTCCTCGGGCACAAGGAGATCTGATTCTGAGTGATCGGTTCTGTCTAAAAAAATAAAGAAGTTAGCCAGTTCAGATCACACCCCACAGATCCCAGCCGCTGAAGAAATTGCGACAACGATAAGCATAGTTCAGTCACTTCGACCAGTTCCATCTGAACCGACACCTTCAGAAAAGCGATCAGTTTGGATGGTTGCAACTCCATCGGATTACGATCCAGATGCTTACTATGAGGAGTGGGAGGGAGGCGAAGACTTTCCAGAGGATGATGATGATGATGATGTGTTTGGAGGCCTAGATGAGTCTATTGAGCCTGATATCTCCTGAGACAGGCCTACCAATGTCTCCCCTCCCAGACGTTCTGAGTCCCCCTCCCACTTTTTGTTTTATGGAAAAGTGACTGAAACTCTCCTGCTTCCAGTTGTGGAAGCTGGTGAGGAGGCAGGGGAACCTGATTATGTTGAAATGATTGATGTTCCAGAGTCCAAGAGGCTGTCTGTCCCACTTCACAAATCTTTAGGGAAACAGCTCAAAAATTACTACAAATGCCTACTTCTGTACTTCCTGTGGTTAAAAAGATGGACAGGAGGTACATATTATCAGGTTCTGGTACGGAGTTTCTGTATAACCATTGCAGTCATGTTGGGGTAGTGCAGGCTGCAGCCTGTGATGGCAAATATTCCTTTGGCTTCACACCCCTCAGATAAGGATTCCAGGAAGGTGGATGCCATGGCCAAGAAACAGTACTTGGCATCCTCCTTGGGACTCAGACAAACTAACTATATGGCCTATACAGCTACATACCAGAAGTCCAGGTGGGATATGGTTTTGGAACTGGCTAAAAAGGCCTCCCCTTAGCCAGCCATAGAGCTGGAGGAGGTGGCTGCTGATGGAATTGAGGCATCCAAGGTACAATTCCATGCTGCTGTGGACTCCACTGATGTGGCATCAAGAGTCATGGCAACATCTATATCTCTCAGGAGATTTGCTTGGCTTAGGTATACTAGACTCTCGCAGGATACCCAGGCTAAGGCTATGGATTTCCCTGTGTCTGGTAATTCTCTGTTTGGGGAGCAGACAGAGTCTTACATGAAAAAGGTAGATGAATACAGGACTGCCTACAGGAGTGCAGTGGCCAAGGGAAGGCAAGCTACTCCTCAGAAGCAGCAGTCTAGGGCAGGCAGGGGCAGACCCTTTCAAAGGCCTTTTTACTGAGCCCAGGCCCCCTCCTCTTTTCAGCAGAGGGGGTTCTTCAGAGGGAGAGGCAGAAGGGGGATGAGCAGGGCTGCATCCTCTTCTCAAGTTAAAGCTCCTGCCAAACAGACACCCTGATGTGTCAGACTGGGTCGCCTCCTTTACCCCAGTAGGGGGGCAGGCTAACTCACCACTTCCAGGACTGGAAGTCTATCACTTCAGACAGTTGGGTTCTGGAAGTGGTAAGCCAGGGACTGGCTCTCAGCTTCACAAGATTCCCCAGAATAAGAGCCAGGTCTTTTCCACCTGCAACAACCTCAGAAACAATTGCCTTAGAGGCAGAAGTTTCCCCCCTACTAATCCTCAGAGCTGTAGAGAGGGTTCCTCTACAGCACAGGGGCAAAGGGCTGTATTCCAGATACTTCCTTACCCCAAAAAACACAGGGGAGTGGCAACCCATCCTAGACCTGAGATATCTGAACAAACATATCACAAAGCCAAAATTCAAAATGGTGACTCTGGGAATAATTCTTCCCTCTCTGAGGCCAGGAGACTGGCTAGCTTCCCTGGACCTCAAGGATGCCTATTTTCATCTACCTATATGGTGTTCCCACAGAAAATACCTCAGGTTTGATTTGCCCTCAGGTCATTACCAGTTCAGAGCCATGCCCTCCGGCCTGACTTCAGCCCCAAGGGTGTTCACAAAGTGTCTTGCAGTATTGGTAGCCTTCCTCAGAAGGCAGGGCATCTCTGTCTTCCCTTATCTAGATGACTGGCTGATTGTAGGCCAGTCCTCAGACCAAGTCAAGTCAGCTCTAGAGGTTTCCCAGAGTCTTCTAGGCTCTCTAGGGTTCCTTCTAAATCTCTAAAAGTCAGATTTCGAACCAGTACAGCTCCTTACCTTCATAGGAGTAGAGCTGGATACTGTTCAAGCAAAGGCCCTCCTCCCATGCTAAAGGGTAAGGGCCCTGATAGATCTGGCTTCCTTCTTCTGACCTCTAGTGTCTCACCCAGCTAAACATTTTCTTCAACTCCTAGGCCACATAGCAGCTTCTAGTGTGGTGGTTTAAAGAGCCAGGTTCCAGATGAGAGACATTCAGTTCCACTTAATGTCCCTTTGGTCACATAAAAAAGATTCTGTCACAAAACTGATTCAAGTGACTCAGACTCTTGTCCAGGCTCTCCATTGATGGTTGGATCAGGACAATCTCAGACAGGGGGTCCCATTCCTTAGTCAAGCACCCTCATTGGTCCTAACCACAGATACCTTTCTCCTGGGGTGTGGAGCCCATTTAGGAGCCCTCACTGCACAGGGCATTTGGTCTCAGCAGGAGTCTGTCCTTCACATCCATCTTCTGGAGCTCAGGGCAGTGTTCCTAGTCTTCCAGGCTGTCTCAGAATCAGTCAAAGGCAAAGTGGTACAAGTCAGGACAGACAACACCATTACAACGGGTACATAAACAAGCAAGGGGCATTCAGTCTATGGTCTTGTGCACAGAGGCCATGAAAATATGGTCTCTAGCCTACTCTCTTCAGACTTCTTTGGTAGCAGTTCATCTTCCAGGGAAGGACAATATGCTGGCAGATGCCATAAGCAGGATTTCTCAGGGTCTCCACAAATGGTCCCTGAACCCTCATATCCTTCACGTAATTTTGAAGAGATGGGGCACTCCAGAGATAGATCTCTTTGCAGCCCCAGACAATCATCAACTCACCCTTTTTTGCTACAGACCTCTAGTCTTGGGGACTGTTCCTCTAGATGCTTTCCAGTTGGATTGGATGGACAGGTTTCCTCTAATATTCAGAGTAATGGTCAACATCAGATATCAACTCTGCACAATGATCCTGGTGGCCCCAGATTGGGCCAGGCAACCTTGGTATCCTCTGCTGCTGTCTCTAGCAGCATCACTCCCCTTGCTTCTGCCCAGGATGCACAACCTTCTGACTTCCTCTCAGGGGAGGATCTGGTATTCCAACCTTCAGTTCCTCAAGCTCAAAGCTTGGCTCTTGAGGAGTTAGAATATGCAGGCTTGAATCTCTCCCAGGGAGTAATGGATATCCTTAATGTTTCTAGAAAACCTTCCATAAGAAAAACTTACAGTTCCAAATGAAAAAGGTTCAGTTTTTGGTGTTCTCACAAGGACGTACAACCAGATTCGGCTGGCATTGCCACAATTCTGGATTATCTAGTTCATCTGCGTGGCCTAGGCCTTAGGTCTGCTACCCTGAAAGTCCATTTAGCAGCTGTTTCTGCCTCTGTTTCTGTAGGGAAGGGATCTTCCTAGGCATCTTATCCTGTTTTCAGTAAGTTCTTCAAAGGTCTGGTTCATCTTAACCCACCCTTCAGGGAGCCCTTTCCAGCTTGAGACCTGAATATCTGTATTGCATAGCTTATGCAACCCCCTTTTGAACCTTTATCCTGTGCTGAGCTTTAGTACTTGACTTGGAAAACTGTGTTCCTGGTAGCCATTACTTCTGCCAGGAGAATCAGTGAATTACAGGCCTTGTCAGTTGAACCTGACTTCTTCTCCTTTCATAGGGATAAGGTGATCTTCAGGACAAACAGAAAGTTTCTGCCTAAAGTGGTTTCAGATTTCCATTTGAAGCAGTCTATGTCTCTGCCTGTTTTTTTCACTGACCATTCTTCATCAGGGGAGAGAAGACTGCACAGTCAGGATGTTAAAAGGGCTCTAAGCTATTACACAGAGCAAACAAAGGCCCACAGGAATAACACTCAGCTATTTCTTACCTATGGGGTAGTAGGAAAAGGTAGACCTGCCACTAAAAGATCTATAGTGTATGGTGAAACGCTGTTCTGCATGGAAATCCATGCCTGGAGCAGCATTGTTGTCCTGCACTTGGTGCGTCACAATCTTGTGCTGCAACGAATACATCACAGCACAAGATCTAATGCATTCGTGCATGCACAATTGAGCGGCCCACAGAGACAAGGAAGTAAGTGTGCTGCTACAGCTGCCGAAGTAAGGCTTATTTTTTCTGGGAGACTTGTTTGGGGGATCACGGAGTGCTGCTTATGGTTGTCCATACACTATAAAAGATTGTATATGAGCAACCATACACAAACAAGGCAGTTCTAAGATCTCAAGGTTTCCATGGTAACGGACCTCTTGAGCTGCGCTCTCGAGGTCTCTGGTTACCATGGAATCCTCTCAATCGTACAATTGCCTTGTTGTGTATGAATGATCATACACAATCCTCTGTATTGCCAGGTGGATTGTCTCCTGTATCCAGTTCTGATACTCAAAACTGGGGAAAGAGCCTCCCTCAGGCCTGAGGGCACGCTCAACTAGGGGTAAAGCTGCTTCCTTTGCAGCTGCCAAGGATATTCCCTTGGTGGAAATCTACAAAGCAGCCACCTGGAAAACAGTCCATACATTTACCAAGCATTACTCTCTGGATACCCAGGATAGGAGTGATGCTAGGTTTGGCACAGCAGTATTGCAGATCCTGTTCCCAAAGTAAGGTTCTGTTGTCCCCTCTCCAAGAGGGTATTGCTTGGTAGTCTGCATATTGTCAGAATGCAGCAAGACTTCATGTCCTTTGAAGAAAAAATTGCTCATCATTGTAATGTTTCTTTGAATGGAGTCTTGCTGTATTCTGACCTCCCTCCCTCCCTGCCTCTCCTCTCAGAACCTAATATTTTGGGATGTGGGTTGGCAGGTACAGTGCTGCACCCCAGAGGTGTACCTTGTCCTCTGCCTGTCCAGGTGTTTTTTTCTTTATTATTTGTGTTCTTATATAGATTGTTTCACTATCTACATGTTTTTTTTTCTTGGGTTCTCGACTTGTGTCTTTTTGGACTCAAGTTTTGTTGCCTATGGCATAAAGTTTTAAACAATTTCAATAGCTACTAGTTAATTAGTACTGCTCAAAAGAATCTGATGGTTACCAGAGACAGAGGTTTGAAAACTGAACCATTCTTGGGGCACCCAAGCTGTAACCGGGCAGCGCGGTCTTCCAGGACGTTGGCCGGCAGGCAAACTCTTCGCGGGCCTGCGGGTCATGGTCTAGGCTGAGGCAGTAGACGCGCGTGGAGTGCGGATCCGTCCTGGACATTTTCTGCCCACATGGGCACTGCCGAAATCCAGGAGTCAATTTGTCCATCGCAGCCGCGAGGGAGTAATTTGACCGAAGTCTTGAAAATTTGAGAATAAATTTCGGGCGAACCGAAGAATTAGGATCCAGTCTACATGCAGAGCATTAAGGAGGGAACCTGAGCTTCCAAGCAGTGAGGAAGATCTGGTGTCATGAGGTGGAGCCAAGCGTTTTACCACCCGGGTGGGTGGGAGGAGCCAGCTTGAAGACCTTCCGGCAAGATTTAAAGCGGCAAGGAACCTGCCAGACAGTGTGGATGAACAACATATACCATTCTTAGAATTCCTGTTACAGGTGAGTAACCTGTATTTTATCTCCATACTTATGGTGTTTGCTAGTATACCCCTCCCCCAATTTCCCTGGTACTCTATCTTTTTCCTCCCTATATCCCCTGCCTCCTGCTGCAGGGAGTGCTAACCTGTCAAGACCCTCCAACTTCTTCCTCCACCCTTTCCCTATTCTTGTACTCCCCCTTTCCTAGTTTAAATCCTTTCCCCAGACCCCACCTACATAACTTAGCAACTTTCCCCTCAACACCCTGGCACACCCCTCATTTATATGTAGTCTGTCCTTCATGTATAGATTCTCCCCTGCCCAAGGGTACCCCCAGTCCCCTAAGCAGGTGACTCCCTCCCCTTTGCACAAATCCCTGAGTCAATGATAGAAGTCTTTTATTCTCAGCTGCCTACCAGTGCTAGCACAGTGAACAGACAACACTCTGACAACCAGAGAACTATCCTCCTCCTCCTCCCTGCATACCCTGTCTAGCTCCCTGAACCTGCTTTGTACCTCCCCTATATAGTTTCCCACCAGCTCATTTGTCCCTAGGTGCAGGACTAGGTGTGGCTTTGTCCCCAGTAACCTAAGACTTTAATCTACCTGTAGATTAACTAGATGTAGCATCAACTAGAAGTAGATATATTCTGGATTCCCTGCAGGGTGCATGTCTCAGACAGCTACTCAGTGAACCCACTCAGGGTAGGGCAGTACTGGAGTGCCAGAAACAAAAAATGGTGCTGTGCTTCAACAGACTGGGCAGGGTACTGGTGCAGGGCTTGCACCCTCATAATACGACAAAACAAAGTACAAAGCAAGGCACCAGCACTCCAGAGCCAGCAGTTACTGGATAACCCCAGTGAAGATACTCACAGTCAGCTTTGAAGATGCAGATACCATTTTGTTTCTGGAAAGTTCCTCTAACAGAAACTAGATATACATCCATTCAAGCAATGGTCCGGGATAACCAGGGGGCATCTGGCTGTCATAGCCCATCACTTGAGTGGATGTATATCTATTTTTGTTACAAGAACTTTCCAAAAAAATCTTCATAACTGACTGTGAGGGTAGCATGAGATAACAGTGCTGGGGAATGGACACCTACAGTGATGGCGACCCAATTCTCAGCACACATCTCCAGGGCTACCATAGGGTAGGGAGGCCGAATGGGAGGGCTGGCAAATATAGTGACAGGATGTCACTATACATACATGCACAGGGGGAGCGAGCATGCACAGTGAGGGGCGGGAGGGAATGTGAGGTGTGGTGCTGTGGTGGGTTGCCGAACCGACCGTGTGGTGTGATGGGTGGGTTGGCAGCATTGGTCGGCAGGGTACTGGGTTAAGGTCCTGGCACTAGCGCATTTTTGCTGCACCTGGCCCGAATCTTTTCTCTTTTTTAATGTCTCCCTCCCCTCACCATGCACACCCCTGGAGTTGAGAATCCTTAAGTAAGAGGGTGCGGGGAGGGGGTGAAGCCCCCCCTCCCGCAGGAGGTGTGTGCTGTTTTGCTGTGTACCAGGGTGTCAGAGTCCTGAAAAAACATTTTGGCATTTTTGACTTCTTGACAATGGTGATCACCTTTAGGCTTTTGCCATTATCACATGTCACCTACTGCAAGTACTTTCATTGTGGTTACCCACTAACTCATGGCTCTGGAGTGCTGGTGTGTTACTTTGTTTTGGGGCAATACTGGATCTGGTGCTTAGTAACGTAACAGACAGCATTGCCAACATCAGAGTGGGACATCATCTGGTGACCAGCGATCATCACACAGCGTGGTTTAATATAAGAACAGCAGTGGAATCCAACCACACAAGGGCAAGTGTCCTGGATTTCAGAAGGGCTGACTTTCCAAAGATGGGAGAATGTCTCCAAAAGGACCTGGTGGAGAAGATGTCCTGGGTGAGATGGAGGGAAAATGAGCCACACTAAAAGAAGGCATAATAAAGGCAACAGACCTGTATGTCAAGCAAGTAAGCAAAAGGAGAAGGAAAGGACACCATTGTGATTCTTGAGGAAGGTGTCAGAAAAGGTAAAGGCAGAAAGAGCGGCATTCAGAAGGTCTGAGTAGTCCCAGAGAGAGGAGGATAGGGAAGTGTTATCTGTGAAAATGGAGGGAGGCATGTAAGGCAGTGAAGAGTGCTAAGGCACAAACTGAAGAAAGAATAGCCCAGGCAGTATCAAAAGGGTACAATAAATTTTTCGTGTATGTTCGTGAGAAAAGGAAGGCAAAGGGATGGATTGTACTGCAAAAAGAGTACTGGCTAAAGTGAAGCTGACTACTTCACAGATCAGGGCTTCACTGTAGAAATTCCCCCTGCAGTCACTGTGTAAAATGTATATTTTAATTACCTGGCCCCTCATAAAATTTGGGGATGCACCTGCTGTTCTTTTTACACAGTGTGCCTAAATGCCGTATGTAGTCCAACCATACATAAAGCATTTAGGGAAACTGTGTAAAAATAACAATCGGCATATAATATATACAGTTGATAATCTTTCTGTACATAGGGCTACCCATAAGGCAATGGCACATCATTATCTCTCATTATTACCAGCGAGAGTGGAAGTGGATGGGGGCACCATGATTGATAATGCCTGCTGTACCGGGGGCTTCCCTGAATTTTACGAGGGGCCAGGTATATAAAATATGGATTTTACAGGGTGGCTGCAGGGAGAATTTGTACAGTGAAGCCACGATCTGTGAAGATGTGGGGGCTTCACTTTAGCCAGTAGTTCTACTTTATGGGGGGGAGGTACTGTATGAAGGAGGGCCAAGAAAAGGAAAACATCTTCAACAAATACTTCTGCCTATTGTGAAAGTGGCAGAGAGAGACTACAAATAAGCACCAAGAACTTTGTGGGGAGGGAAGTGTACACCAGTCCCTTTTTTGAGGAGAGGGTCAGGAAAGCACTTACTAACCTGAGAGTGGACAAAGTCATGGGGCCAGATGGGGTGCATCCATGAGTGCCAGAGGAACACAAGGAGGTACTGGCAGCAACTCTGGCAGGCCTGTTCAACAGTTCACTGGACACTAGCATGGCCCCAGGGGACTGGAGAAGAGTGGATATAGCCCCACTTCACAAAAGTGGTAGCAAGGAGAAGGTGGGCAGTCATAGGCTTGTCAGGCTGACTTCAGTGTTGGGGAAAGTAATGTAAACACTATTAAAGGAAAGAACTGTGGAATACCTGGAATCCAGCGGACTGCAGGACCTGAGGCAGCATGGTTTCACAGAGGGAAGACCATGCCAAACAAATCAGGTAGATTTTTTTTAACTGAGTAACCAAGTTGCAGGATCAGGGAGGGGCGGTGGATGTGGACTACCTAGACTTCAGCAACTCCTTTGACACCGTTCCACACGGGAGACTGGTAAACAAGTTGAATAGCGTGGATGTGGGCAATAAGGAAGTAACTGGGATAAGAAACTGATTAGGGGGTAGAAGGCAGAGGGTGGCAGTAAATGGAGTTCACTCTGAGGAGGAGGAGATAGTGAACAACTGGGTACCTCAGGGGTCAGTGCTGGGGCTGGTCCTCTGTAATATCTTCATTAGTGACATAGCAGAGGAACTGGATGGGAAGGTCTGCCTCTTCGTGGATGACACCAAGATCATCACAAAGGATTTTCCTAGTGCCAGTAAGTTTGACACCCTCTCCAGAGGCTAGTGTCCAATTCTGCTCCATTGAATTCCAGTGACTGAACTGGGTCTAAGTTGAGATTTTTGGGGATTAATAAGGAAACCCAGTGACTCCAGAATACTCTGTGTTACCGTGATGGAGTCCTTTGCCTGCTGGTATGACTGTCCTGTGACTAGCCAGTCATCCTGGTATAGGAGTACACTGATTCCTTGCCTTCTGAGGTAAGCTTCCATGACTGACAAGCACTTTGTGAATACCAGTGGGCAGAAGTGAGCCCGAAGGGGAGTGCTGAGAATTGGTAAGGACCTGAGGGAAGAGAGGGAGAACCTGCCAAGGCCTCAGCAACTCCTTTGATACCGTTCCACATAGGAGACTGGTAAACAAGATGGAAAGCATGGGTGTGTACAATAAGTTTTTTTTTTTTTGGTCCATAACATTTTTATTACTTTAGAATAAGGTACGTTAATATAGCTATAGACCTTCCCAACATAAACTCGTAACAAAAATGTCATATTACATACTTAGTAAAGAAATTATTCTTCTGTATTTCTGTTTTGTTTGTTAAGGTGGTAACCTGGGGAAGAAACTGGTTAGCGGTAGAAGGTAGAGGGATATGGTAAGTGGAGTTCACTCTGAGGAGGGGAGAGTGAACAGCTGGGTACCTCAGGGGACATTACTGGGGCTAGTCCTATATCTTCATTAGAGACATAGTGGTGGAGCTGGATGGGAAGGTCTGCCTCTTTGTGGAGGACACCAAGATCTGCAACATAGTGGACACTTCGAGGCGGTGTACAAAGAATGATAAGAGATTTAAAACAGCTGCAGAAGTGGTCAGACGTTTGGCAGCTAAGATTTAAAGGTTTAATATTGCACTTAGGTCACAGAAACCCAGTGATGGAGTACAAAATGGGGGCCGAGACACTTGCTATAACAAAGCAGGAAAAGGACCTGGGGGTAATCATATCAGAAGACCTAAAGGTGGCCAGACAGTGTGACAAAGCGATTGGGATAACTGATGGGATGCTGGGATGTATAGTTAGAGGTATCACCAGCAGGAAGAGGGAAGTGGTGCTGCCCCTATATAGGTCATTGGTAAGACCCAACCTGGATTCTTGTGTCTTGTTTTGGAGATCATATATCAAGAACAGTAAGTGCAGTGAAGTCTAGCACTCACCACCTCTTGTAAAAGTCACTACAGGCCTGCTATTGTCACACCAAAATTACTACATTTATTAATATGAAAACAATAAAACAGATGATGCAGGCAACGGCAGCCAGATGCATTTTGGAACAAATGTTCCTTTATCAAAGGCTGAAGATTCATTTTCACATGACCGTTTAAATGACACATGCATTTTTGACATCACCATAACGTAATTTGAAATATCATTATTTCATTGGTTGAAGTCCCAGGCTAATGAACAAGATGGATGACTTTTACAGGGCAAGAGAAAGAGGACAAGGAGGAGGAGGAGAAAGCGAGCTGCACCTGAGTTACAAGAATATGGGCACAATGAAGAGGAGGAGATACAGGCATTAAATGTATCAAGCCTGCAGGTAATAATTCTTTCTAAACATGAATTGACAGACATTGAAAGAAACATAAGCAAGGGACTGAGCTTTGCCTCATTGCAAATATGAAGCAATTACTTATCATAGTAATAATCTTTCTTACAAGGGATCTCCTAGTAGGATTAGACATATTAGCAGCAGTCTAGATCTGATGACTGCCCCCAGAACTATAATTTGGAATTTTATGCAGATAAGAATTTAGAATGCCAAATTCAAACTCTGCTGCCTTTTACTCCCTGTCAGATTCTGTTTTGTAGGCTAAACATAGAGGACTGTGTACAAGTACTTATATACAACAAGCTTATTTTCTGATTCAGTGGTTTCCATGGTGACAAGAGACAAGGGGAGCGCAGCTCAAGAGGTCTCATTACCACAGAAACCGTGAGGTCAGAAAGTAACCTTATCGGGGTATGAGTGCTCACACACAATCTTTTATAGTGTATGGGCACTCGTTTCTGCCAAACAGTGTCCCCCAGATCATTTTAAAATTCCTTACTGTGGCTCATTACTCCGGCGCCAGTAACCTCCGTTTGTTCTCTCACCACCGCGTCCACTTTATCCCACATGCGTGACTACATTACATGTTATGCTGCACTCTTGACATACTCAGTGCAACATAACAACATCGTGATGTAGTCAAGACAGCATAACAGTGCTGTTCTGAGCCTGGATTCTTATCGTTCAAACCACATCACACCTGTGCTGTGTGAACTGCACTGGCTGGCTGTTCAGTGGCAGATAACCTTCAAGGTCGGTCTTCTGACCCTTAAAGCCCTACATGTACTGGGTCTGGACTTCCTGGAAGAGCTCCTGGTTCTTTACTGCCCCACCCACTCACTCCACTCAGCTGACGAGGGGTTGTTGGAGATTTTCAGCTATACCCTGGGAATCTCTGTCTCACGTGCTTTTATGTTTGCAGCCCTGATCCTATGGAATTCTCCGCCTCATCAGATTTGAGAGTGCCAGACCATGGGGAGCTTTAAAACAGCTTTAAATACCTTGTTATTCTGCCAGGCATTCAGCAACTAGTGTTGTGATATAGTCCTGCTTGTTTCTGTATTTTACTACTAGATTTTAACTGTTTTGATATTTATGTTTTGACTTTTTAACTGTGTTTATGAATTGTACAGCACTTTGATTTTAGAGATTGCGCTTTATAAATAAATTATTATCATTATTTCATGCTCAACAGTGTTCCACCATACACTATAGTATGATAATCACTAGTTGAAATTAAACAACCTTAATGCTAATTGTTCTTCCCTTACTAGAGAGGACTGGATCCAACAGGATAAGAAAAAAATAGCAGAAAGAGAGCTAGTGATCTTAGCCATTCTTGTGTGCATATATTATTACAAAAATGTGGCCAAAGATTAATGGCAACATTTAATGAACCCCACAAAATATTGCTGAACCTAGTCAGGTTATATGGGGAGGCAATGATGGGAGATCTAATCCTACTAGGAGATCCTTTATAAGAAATAATATAACTATGGTAAGAATTTTTTCCTTCAAGACCCAGGAATCTCCTAGTAGTATCAGACATATTATCAGATTACTGAGCAGTGTTTTGAGAAGTGGGTAGTCAGAACCTATTTAGGAGAAAAATTCTGCAATACTGCAGTGCCAAACCTAGCACCACTCCTATACTGAACATCAAGGCAATAGTGCTTTGTGAAGGTGTGGACTGTGCTCCATGTAGCTGCTTTCACATCTCCAGTGGCATGGGGTCAAAATGCTGCAAGACCTTATGCTGCATGCAAAAATCACGCTGTCAATACAGTGCGATTTCTTACATGAGGCATAATTTTTTTTTTGCACTTACGAACCCCACCTCCCCAATATGGATTCTCAGCTCTGGAGGTCGTCACTTCCAAATCACTCAAAGTGCGAAAAAAACAAAAACATTTCTGGGACTGGGAACCAAACCCAGTCCCAGATGCCGCGCCTGGGTTCTTTGCTGTAGTGGCTCAGGCCATTGAGCCACAGCAGCTGCCTTGCAGAACCCCATCCCAGCAGAGATCTTATCCTCTGCCTGGGATCGTGCACGTCGTGCAGAACCGTGTATAGCAGTATCTTCCTGGACATAAGTCTCCACCACTCATTCACACTAGTGGGATTGGCGCCGGAGGCACTAAGACCCATCGGGAGCAAACTTTTTGCTGGAGGGTCGGCGCGTGAGGCGGCGCCCGAGACACCGAGCGCCGCGAGCAGCGGCTCGAGCGGTAATGACCATCTCGGTGACGACCCTCCAACCGCCTCAGTTCCTTTTTTCCCGCCGTCGAGTGCGCTTCAGTGACGACGTCGCTCGCCTGTCGGGAGTCAAACTTCAAACTAGAGCATAGTTTTCAGTTTGTTTTTTTGTAACATTATCACGATAGTAGTATCGCTTAGTTTTATTCTATTTTTCGTAAAATTTTTCTAATATTTAAATTTAACTTACTTGAAGAAGTCTCGGCCTACTGGGACGGAGTCGACCATGAGCAGGTCAGGTGACGGTAGGGAGACTTCGTATGAAAGCTGTTCAGTCAGCCGGGCTGGGTCCGGTCAGCCTCCTTCTCCTCAGCGGGGTTCCGACTACGGTCAGTCCGATGCCCGGGGGGATGGGCGGTCCCCCCGCCGGCATAAAATAAGCAGTCGCATTCTGGCGCCGTTCGCCTCGAGCTCTTCTTCGGCCCACAGGTCAAAAAAGAGAAGGCATCACCGGAGGTCGCCCTCTGGTATGTCTGCGCACGGCGGTCGGTTATCGTTATAGTTGCGGTCTCCTTCTTCGGAGTCGCCAGCTTCCGATAATCGTCGTCCTCGACATCGGAGCCCCTCCCCGCCTATAGGTAGGGCTCCAGATGAGCAGTTTCATCAGTGGGCCGCTCTTATGGAGCGATGGGCTCGGAGGTTGGTTCTTCTGCCTGGCTCGGTTACCTCGGAGCCCTCGGGCTCCTCCGGCGATCAGGTAGGGCGGTTGGACCTTCCTAGTCGCGCGGCGCCTTCTCCGGTGCTAGCGACTCCGTGCTTAGGTGTTTCCCCCCCTCACATGGCTGCGGCGCAGGGGGCCTCACCGATGCCCTTATCTCCTGGTATTTTTCCTTCTCTTGTTTTCCAGGTTCCGGGGCTTTCCAGCGCCTTCTGCAGGGTCTGTGGCCGTGTCGGCGGCGCTTCGTTCGGGGCGCCGGACTTGGCGCCCGTTAGGCGGCGCCGCGTGGTCAGCGCCCGTTGAGTGGCGCCCGTGTTATCTCCCAGCGCCGCCCGATGGTACCCGTTAGATCGAGGCGGCGCCGTTAGCGGTGTCGTCTGCGATACCGTTATGGCGCGTCGTCCTTGGCGCCACCAGCAGCGTCGTCCATCGCGCCGTGGCGCGCCGTGCGCAGCGTCGTCCAGCGCCGCCGGCGTTCGCGGGGCAGCGTGCCTCTTGACGCCGTCGCCTCCACCGATGCCGTCTTCAGCCCGTTTTGCCGTCTCGGCGCGGCACCAGGGACTCTCCTTGTTTTCTGCCATTTCCTCCTCTCTAATTTTCACTCCTTTCCTGTCCAAACAGTCCTTTCTGGACCATCAGGAGATGATGTTGAGCCTGACCCAGACCTTCGGTTGGGTGATGAAGTGGAGGAAACAGGATCTTTCTTTGCTACAGAGCCTGTGGTCGAGGACCTGTCCTTTAAGTCTCTGTTGAAGAACCTGGGATCCACTCTTCTCTCCAGACTACAGACATCGATCCTGGGAAGATATTAAGACTCGAGTATCTTCATGCTTAGGAGATCCCTTGATTTGACTCCTCGATTCAGCCTTCCTTGAGGCGCTGTCTCAAATGGTATGGAATAACCCTGCTCTTATTCCTCAGTGGCTAAATCCATTGATAAGAAGTATTCAGCTCCCAAGGATCGTCCCATTTTGGCATCCCAAGCCTTTGCGGATCCTATTGTAGTCCTGGCAGAGAATGACAAAGTCGTTCTTCCTCAAACTACTACAGCTCGACCTATTAACAAAAGTCTGGTAAGATTGATACATTAGGTAAGAGAGTCTTGCTGCCTCCTCTAAGTATCGTATTGCCAGTTATCAAGGCTATTTTCTCAGTATGAGTATATCCTGTGGCACTCTATGAAAAGAATGGTTGAAGCTCTTCCAGATTCGGATTCCAAGTCAGAGCTTCTTCTGACCGTTATTAGAGGTATTGAGTCCAATAACCAACAGGTCAAAGCCGCCATGGATGCTTTCGACACTGCTTCTCGCTCAGCAGCTGCGGGGATTTGTACTTGGCGCTATTCCTGGCTGCGTACTTCTGGCTTCACGAATGATGCTCAGCAGCAGGTGATGGCGCTGCCTTTTGATGGCTCCTTTCTTTTTGGCCCTCAGGTGGAGCAAGCCTTAGAGGCCACTCAGAAGACTAGATCGGCCATTAAGTTGGCCCAGACCTCCGCCTGCCCCTCTCGGGGCATGTGAACAGACGTCAGTTTCATAGTCGTCAGTCCTTTGAGGGCAGAGGCAGGGAAGCTTCCATAAAGCCAACCTGCCCAACCTCAAAGAAGGCAGCAGAGCGCAGGGACCTAAAGCTCCCAGCGCTACCTTATGAGTCGTTGGCCCAAGTTCCATCCACTCTGCCCGAGGTGGAACTTTCTCCTCCGGTGGGAGGTCGTCTGATGTACTTCTACAACCAGTGGAAGTCCATAACCTCAGACAAATGGGTTCTTCGGATAATTCGCGAGGGTTACTCTCTCAATTTCTTGGAACCCCCCCCGAATTGTCCTCCCATACGACAACCCAGGTTGTCGGCCTCTCAGTCAGATCTCCTCACCGCGGAGATCCAGGGCCTTCTGAACAACAGGGCAATAGAACTGGTGCCCCGCATCTGCGAAACACAGGGTTCTACTCCCATTACTTTCTGGTTCCAAAGAAATCTGGGGGGATGCGCCCCATTCTAGACCTCAGAAAGTTAAACAAATTCCTCCCCAGGGAGAAATTCAAGATGATTTCCCTAGGTACCCTGTTACCCTTGCTGCATCAGCACGACTGGCTGGCCTCTCTGGATATGCAGGATGCTTACCAGCATATCCCCGTCCACCCGACCCACCGCAAATTCCTCAGGTTTGTAGCTTTGGGTCAGCATTATCAGTTCAAGTCCTGCCCTTTGGGCTATCCTCGGCGCCGAGTTTTACAAAGTGTTGTGCAGTTCTCGGCGCATCTCAGGAAAGTCGGACTCCGGTGTTTCCCTACCTGGACGATTGGCTTCTAGCAAGCCCTTCCGGCCAAGGGACTTTGGAACCCGTGCAAGCGACTTCTCGTCTTCTCACGTCCATGGGAGTTCTGCTGAATTTGAAAAATCTCAACTGCAACCCTCCCAGAGGCTCCTTTTCATAGGGACGCTCTAGACACCTCTTCAGCGAAGGCTTTCCTTCCAGAGGACAGAAGACTCGACATCCGCCATTATGGCCCGTTACATCAGGGAGAACCAATCGGTTACAGCTCTCTCGATGCAAGCATGTTGGGTCTCATAGGCGTCCTCGGTCTTCACTGTCCCTCTGGCCCGATACACATGAGAACCACCCAGTGGATGCTCTCCACTCAGTGGTCCCGACCTCTCACCCCAGTCTTATCCCATCAAGGTGACGGAGCCCCTTCGAAGGTCTCTCACCTGGTGGTCTCAAGAGAGCAATCTCCTGGAAGGATTCCCCTTTGCTCCCCCGGATCATCAGATCTCCATCACCACAGATGCATCGCTAATGGGATGGGGAGCTCACTGTCTCTCCCTCCACACTCAAGGTGTATGGACTCAGTTCGAAACTCATCTCCACATAAATGTCCTGGAGATGAGAGCGGTCCTCTATGCAATCCGAGCTCTGAAGGATGTCCTTTGTCACAAGAACATTCTCCTTCAAACGGACAACAAAGCAGTGATGTATTACATCAACAAGCAAGGCGGTGCTCATTCTTATCACTTTGCAGGAAGCAATGAGGGTGTGGGAGTGGTGCTTGGAGCACAAGTCTCTGATTCAAGCGGTTTATCTGCCAGGTATACAAAACGACCTAGCAGATCACCTCAGCAGAACGGAGGCAGACCCTCACGAGTGGTCTCTCGATCCAGCCGTAGCTCGGTCCCTGTTCAAAGAGTGGGGGACTCCAGACCTGGACCTTTTTGCATCCCCACTCAACGCAAAACTGCCTCTCTTCTGCTCCAGAAATCCAGGGCCTGGCATTTTCTGTCAGGATGCGTTCAGGCTGCGGTGGACAAAACGCTTTCTTTACGCCTTTCCACCACTTCCTCTAATCCAGAGTACTCCTCAAGTTCGAGTCTCAGGGACCAAGATGATTCTCATTGCTCCTTCCTGGCCTCGCAACTATGGTTTCCTCTACTCAACAGTATGTTGGCAGCCTCTCGAGACCACTTCCTTTGCAAATCAGTCTTCTGACTCAGGGTTCGTTGGTCCATCCAACCTGAAATCACTTCACCTTCATGCTTGGCTCCTGAAGAGATAGAAGTGAATCGGTTCAACGTCTCGTAGAGTCTCAGACATCCTTCTGGCTGCTCGGAAGCCAGCCACCAACATGCTTCCAAATGGAGCGTTTTCTCTCTGGTGTGCAAAATCCTCTTGGAATCCTTTTCCCTGTCCTCCTGGCAAGGTTCTGGAGTATCTTTTGGACCTATCAAACTTAGGTCTTCAATACTCCACAGTTAAAGTTCACCTTAGTGCCATCTCAGCGTTCCATGGGCGGTTTCTTCCTTAACTCTGGCTCAGTTACCTATGATGAAGAGATTTCTTAGGGGATTCTCCATACCAGACCCCTGTTAAGCGTCCAGTTGCAGCCTGGGACATTAACCTGGTGCTGGACATGCTCACTGGAAGCCTTCGAACCCTTAGCTACCTGTGAGCTAAAATTTCTTACCTGGAAGACTGCCTTCCTGGTGGCCATTACCTCAGCCCAGGGTCTCTGAGATACATGCACTGGTTACGGACCCTCCGTATACTGTATTCCATAAGGACAAGGT
This sequence comes from Neoceratodus forsteri, assembly GCA_016271365.2. Taxonomy (NCBI): domain Eukaryota; kingdom Metazoa; phylum Chordata; order Ceratodontiformes; family Ceratodontidae; genus Neoceratodus; species Neoceratodus forsteri. Next base: position 53,197,120 of record CM028133.1, on the reverse strand, counting down.
AGTTCTCCATACTCATCCTAAATTTCTTCCCAAGGTTGTGTCAGAATTCCATCTGACCAACCTCTGGTACTTCCGCTACTTACGCTAATTTCCAAAATGAAGGGAGCAGGCTCTTCATTCCTTGGATGTTAAGAGAGCCTTGCGGTTCTATTTAGATAGAACCAAGGATGTTATGAGACTCAGCAACTGTTCGTTTCTTTCAGCGACACCGGCTGGGTCAACCTGTGCTATTAGATGTATCTCTTCATGGTTAGTGGCATGCCTTCGTCATTGCTATTCCATGGCTCAAGTTAAATTAGAAGGTAGAGTGTCGCTCACTCTACTAGGGCGTTCGCTGGCATCCCTAGCGGAAGTGCAATGTTCCAATTGCAGATATACAGCAGCAGCTACCTGGAGCTCAGTGCATGCTATAGTTAACACTATGCACTGGATGTTCATGCCAGGCGGCATTCCGCATTCGGCAGAACTATCCTCAATCGGGCTTCTATCTTAGGACGCGTGAGCTCTGGCTTTCCTGCCGCCCTTTTGGGGATTATCAGCAGTACTCCCACTAGTGTGAATGAGTGGGTGGAGACTTATGTCCAGGAAGATAGGAAAATTACGCACTCACCGTAATTCTTGATCTTCTTGGACGAGTCTCCACCACTCATCTACACGCCCACCTCTCCATCCCCGAGCTCATCACTATTGGTCTTCACTCCCTCAAATCTTTGAGGCCGTGAGGACTTCTTTGCTGACCCTTCTTACACGGGTCATACGGACTATCTTATGTCCGTTTTAATGTTGGGTTTACCCTTTTCGTTAATTCGCTGCACCTCCTTGGTAAAAAGGTACTGAGGCGGTTGGAGGGTGCCGCCGAGATGGTCATTACCGCCGAGGCTGCTCATGGGCGCCAGGTCTCATGGGCGCTGGCCTCTCGCTACGACCCTCCAGCAAAAGTTTGCTCCCGATGGGTCTTAGTGCCTCCGGCGCCAATCCCACTAGTGTGAATGAGTGGTGGAGACTCGTCCAAGAAGATCAAGAATTACGGTAGGTACGTAATTTTCCTATTCGTGGTATTGCACTACTCGCTGTCTCATACAGTGCTGTTTGGGTTAGCACTAATGTCGTACACTAGTAAGCGTATGACATAGTGACCAGGTGAGATCTCCAGCAAGGGTATGTCTCTTGCAGCTGCCACAGAGACAGCATTTCCACAAGTGGAATTTGCCCTGAGGCCCTGTGGTGGCTGATTGTCAGCCTTACTGTAGCAGAACTGGATGCAGGATACGATCCATTGTGCAGTGGACCTTTTTGAGGCTGGCCGGTCTTTTCCCACCTCACCAGAAGTAACAAACAGCTGTGAGTGTGTGATATAATAGCTGAGGGACCTTTTCACATCCAGGCTTTGGAGCTTCTGCTCACCTGAGCTGAATTTGGTTGTGAAATATACTGTCATGGTGATGGACTGTTTCAAGTAGAACTCAGTTACCAACTTTCGAAGGGCTTTTCTGTTGGTTCTAAGGACTGTCTTGTCCATATAGGAACCAGTTCTCTGCTTCTAATCTGAAGAGGGCCCTGCCGTTGCTTTGCTCTGGCTCCCCACGTCCCCCAACACCACCCTTGGTTGGCAGTGCATTGTATAGAAAGTGTCACATGACGATCAAAAACCAATCAGCCTACTTCCCCATTAGCAAGCTGTCTCATTCCACCACTAGAGGCTGTCACTGCAACCAAAATCTTTTGACTGTTACACTCTCAGCCAGTATGATTCTTGCTCTTCAGTTATGCCTGTTACTTCAGTCTCCACTTTCCTGCCCCCTGCTTTCCAACCTCACCACCCCCCATCTTGACCTCCCTTCATCTACCCTCCACTCTGTCCCCTCCCCTTCCCCTGAGTTGCCCCTTCCTCACTGTCTCTGGCACATCACCTCAATTCTACCCATGATCCCTCCTCCCTTCCCTCGCACCAAACTCCCTCAGCCTTCCCCAGCCATTCACCCCTCACTGCTCCACTCGCACCTGCTAAACCTAGAGACCTTTCTCCGGTGTCTAAACCTCCGAGCTCCACCCGCTAGGTGCACAAATAGCAGACACAAGCAGTCCACCACCCTCTCCTTAGCCCTGCTACGCTTACTCCTGGCAGGTGATATACACCCAAACCCTGCCCCACAGCAACAAAACGAACCTCTCCGGCACCCGCACCCCATCTCAGTCTCTCACCTAACTCACTCCCCAAGGGTCTCCGCATATTCCACATTAATGCTAGGAGCCTTCTCCCTAAACTTGATGCCCTCTCCGTCTGGACAAATCAGTATCAGCCAGACATACTCTGTATCACGGAGACATGGCTCTCCACCAAAATTTCCAACCACTCTCTTGACATCCCAAACTATATCTTGTTCCGGCAGGACCACAGCGAGTGAGGCGGGGGGTAGCACTGTACGTCAGACACTCCATTAAGTGCACCATTACTTTCAAAGAATCATGCCCATCCTCCCACGAATCCTTAGTCGCTCACCTATCCTTTCCCTCATCCACCCCCCCCACATAGGTGTTCTGTGTACCCTTCCTAAACCTTCACCTGATTCCCTCATCATTGCCATCTCTACCATTTCTAAAAACTCAAATGGCAAACTCATTCTACTAGGCGACTTCAACCTAGACTGGCTCTCCTCCTCTACCAGACCAGCAGCCCTGAGGATCAAGGCCTTAAATCTCTCCCAGCTAATCCAGGAACCCACCCGACTAAACCACCGATTACAAAAACACACCCTTCTAGACTGAATTTTAACCACCCACCCCCACAGGATCACCGCCTCAGGCACCCTTTCTGATGCCCTTAGCGACCACTGCATTACCTACTGTATCCGTAAAATCCATTCACTGCGCTCCGGTCCCAAATTTATCATAACTCATCTTCTACATCTCCTTGATGAATCCGCCCTACAGCGTGACCTGTCAGATGCAGACTGGCTCCCAGTCTTTGCATCCCATGACGTTGACACCGCCCTTTCCCACTTCTGTAATACTTTCCTAAGTACATGGGACCACCACGCTCCTCTCAGGAAAGCCAGAGTTAAAAAATACCACCGCCCCTGGATCACAGCCAACCTCATCACCTTGTGTCGCACCAGAGACAAGGCCTGGAGGTGATACAAAACCTCCCTCGCCTCCTGCGACCTCCTATCCTACAAAACTCTCAGAAACAACTGCACCAAAGCAATTTGACAATCTAAGGCCCATTACTCAAGGCTCAACTTACCCTTCACCAAGCCTCCCTGGCGTCCTTCTGGAAGGTGATTAACTCTCTCATTGACCCACCTACCAAGCAAGCCAGTCCAAGCCTCAACATTGGCAACAAAATCATCTCAGATCCTGCCTCTGTATTGAACTTTTCAACCCTTTCTTCATCTCCTCTGCCCTGCCTGACCCACGCCCTCCTCCAACCGCCTCCACAAATTCCCCCCTCACACCACAGTTTCCACTTTCCACCATTCACACCCCTGGAAGTCTACACTACTCTCACCTCTCTGAGCCAGTTCAAAAGCAGCCCAGATGGCTTGCATCCTAGGCTGCTCCGCATCTCTGCCTCGGCCATATTTGCACCTCTAACACATATACTAAACCTCTCACTCATCACAGCCATGGTCCCTTCCACTTGGAAACTCACCAGAATCCTTCCTCTCCATAAAGGTGGTCACCCCTTCCTTCCGGGAAATTACGGACCCATCTCACTCCTCACTTCCCTCGCCAAAATCCAAGAATCCCTCACGCTATCCAAATTGTCCCCTTTCCTCTCAACAAACAGCTCCCTCTCCCCCTTTCAATCAGGATTCAGAAAATCTCATTCTACTACCACCACCTTATTACGAGTAACCGACACTATTCTCTCCGCCATGGACAACGGGCAAACTACTACTGCCAATTTCATTGACCTGGCAAAAGCCTTTGATTCAGTCTCTCACCTTCTACTGCTTTGCAAATTAAGCTCCTTCGGCCTTGCCCAATCTGCCATAAGCTGGTTCCACTCTAACCTCCAGAATAGGAAGCTGCAAGTACAAATAGGTGACTCCCTCTCCCCTCCCTCTACCCATCCTCTCAGGCGTCCCCCAAGTCTCTATCCTTGGCCCCATTCTCTTCTCTCTAATCATAAAGTACCCCTTCTCTGCCTGTCTCTCCTAAAACATGCGCCGGTATGCTGATGACATCATCATCTACACCTCAGGCCCCTCTCATGACAGTGTAGACCCAAATCTCCAAAGCGATTTTAACTGAGTACAAGCCTGGCTCCTGAAAAAACAGCTAAAACTTAATGCAAAAAAACTTTCTCTATGGTATTCGGCACCAGAGAAAAGCTCACTTCCCTACCTTATCCACCCCCGATCTCTACCTTGGATGAAGTTCCCCTCGAGTCGGTACCCTCCTTTAAGTACCTGGAAGTCTGGCTTGATACCAACCTCAACTTCTCCACCCATGTCGATGACATCTGTACCAAACTCCGTCCCAAACTTGCTATCCTCTATCGCCACAAAGCCAGCCTTCCCCTTCCCACTCAGAGTGAACCAGTATGCAAAACCATCATGCCAGTGCTGGACTATGCAGACGTCATTTATGGCACAGCCTCTACCTCCTCCCTTTCATAACTCGACGTCCTGCTCAGCTCCCTCATTCGATTCGCCACTGCCTGCCCCCTACTAACTCATCACTGCCTCCTATACTCCACTCTATCACTGACGCCACTCCCACATAGGTGGACTGCCCACAGCGCTTCCCTCAGACCTAAATATTGGCTTGGCTCCCTTCCCCCTTCCCCCTACCTCTCCTCCCACCTCTCTCAAACCATACCCCCAGGCTACTCACTCCGCCATAGACATGCACGTACCTTCCACCTCTGTGCAAGCTGCTTTTTCCTACTGGGTCCCACTCCTTTGGAACACCCTCCCACCCAACCTCCATCAGGCCCCCTTCCTATCAGCCTTTAAACAGCTACTCAGGCTTCTCCCACCCACTCCCTGCCGAAGCTGCGCATCTGACCCCTCTTTACTCGGGCCTAGTATTACCCTCAGTTGCCACTCCAGGTAAACTGTTACTCCACTTGCCAGCTCAAACTGCTTAACCACCCCGCCCTGTGCCTTTCTTTTTGCTAGTCCACACTCTGGAAAAAACACTACTGTAAATATGTCTATACGTGCTCTTGTAGTATACTGCATAAACGATTGTTTAGAAATGAAATGTCTCTACGTCTTCCCATTGGCTGTTGCAACAAAAATTGTAACCTTACTGCTGAATACTGAAGTGGCCTTGTACTGTACTATTTTGCCTGTAACTTGATATTTGCTTGTACTTCTCTGCCTTCCACGTTGTACACTTTGTACCAGGGTCGCAGCTGAAAACGAGACTCGGCTCAGTGTGCCTTTCCCGGTCACCAATTTTAAATAAATAAATAAATATGGAAGATAACGTAATAAGGATCAGTGCAAAGAGCTTGAAGCTCACACATTCTTCTTGTTGAGTTAATTGCCACTAGGAAAACAGTTTTCAATTCAATTCAATTCACTTTATAAAACAGGTGCTATTCCAAAAGATCATAGTACGTTTACAAGTAAATCAATAAAACATCAGAAACTATAACTTCGCTGCTAAATAACATTACTATACAACGTAATCAAAAGCAAGTTCAAATAGATGAGACTTCAAAGCAGTTTTAAAGCTCTCCACAATCAGGCACTCTTATATCCAACGAGGCAGAGAGTTCCACAGAGTGGGGGCCATGAACATAAAAACACAAGCCCCCAATGTCTTTAACCGAACCATGGGAACCTCTAGCAATCCCTAATCAGCACAGTGGAGTGGTCAGAGGGGGCAGTAAGGAAACAAGCTCTTGTAGGTAGCCTGGTCCCTGTCCATGTAGGGCCTTATAGGTCAGCAAACCAACCTTGAAGGTGATCTGCCACTGAAGTGGCAGCCAGTGCAGTTCGCACAGCACAGGAGTAATATGACTGGATCGAGATGACCCAGTCAGCAACCTGCCGTAGTGTTCTGCACCAGCTGCAGGTGGCAGATGTCAACCCCAGGAAGCCCTAGGTAGAGGGAGTTACAATAGTCAAGGTAGGAGGTCACAAAGGCATGGATCCATGTTGGAAGGTCATCAGATGGAACAAGGTGTTTAATCCGGGCAATATTCCTCAGATGATAAAAAGAGGATTTGACAGCAACTGACACCTGCAGATGAAGCGTCAACTCGTTAAATATTGCACCAAGATTTCAAGCACGTTTGGAGGTCAGAAGCTGGCTGCCCCAAGCCAAAGTCCAGAGGCAGTGCCAGCTGCCAATCCCCCAGTCCAACAGCCCGGATCCACAATCACCACTTCAGTCTTGTCAGGAGTCAGCTTCATCCAGCTATCATTTATCCAGTCATAAATCTCAGCAAGGCAGCTGTAAAACATCGAGACCACACTAGCCTGCTATTCTGTGGCATATTTTAGCTCAGCCATATACATTGGCTCTAAACTGACTTGGCCGTAGAAGCAGAAGGTCAGTGGTTTGATTACTAGTGGGAACATAGCTTTCAAACAACACGAAGTCTTGCTGTATTCTGACATTATGCAGTTAGCCCCAGCACTTGAACTGCTCCGGAGAGGAAAGGGTTAACTCTATGCAGGAGCATAGAACGTTGAGCTCAAGCTCGGTTTTCAGACCTCTGTCTGTGGTACTTCCCAGTGTAACCATCAGATTCAAACAACATGAAGTCTTGCTATATTATGACAATTGCAGTTTGTCCCACCATTAGAACTGCTCCGGAGGTGAAAGAGTTAACTACCATGCCAGGCATGGAGTTTAGAGAGCGAGCTCGGTTAGAGAAGCTCTGTCTGGCTAATTTCAAACCGAAACTGTCAGATTCTTTACTCCGTCTCACTGAACAGTCGCTCTGGAGATTTCTCCTACTGCTCGGTTCATTTCTCGGTTTAAACAGTATTTTCTCGGTTAAATTCAACCGCAAGTATTATTATTTTAGCTGCAAACCGATTGGTTCAAGCTCTGTCTGTGGTATTGTAAGTAATACATAGGTTTATTTCTGTGTGGAACTTGTAAATTTTTATCGGTTCGGTTCGAACCGATCAGGCTGTTAAAACTTTTAAAAAGAAAGCATTTTAAGGCTTTTAGAGTGCAGTTCCCGGTTCTTATCGGTTCTAAAAAAAACGGATTTCATTACTTTTTTTTCCACGACCCGTGACATGGTTGGGAACCGATAAGGGTGTCTTGCCTGGCACTGCCGTTAAAAGGGCAAGTTTGTTGGTAAGGCTGGCATCATGTCTGAGAAACCCAAAAGAAAAAACGGGCCCACTGGGTTTCAACACTGTAGTGTCTGTGGGGAAGCCTTTGCCAAGGCTGACCCACACACTACATGTGTCTATTGTCTGGGGTTTGACCACCTCAATTCAGACTGCCAGATTTGTAAAAATTTCCCTGCAGCCCCCCTGAACAAGAGAGTGGGCAGACTCAGGGAGCGAGAGGCCAAAAAGTCTGCTGACCCAGATGGCCAGCCCGGTTCGGTGCCAACCGAACCGGAGGGAGTACCCTCTGACCAGAGCGAGACTTCCTCGGGCAAATGAAAAGCTGGCTCTGAGGAGCCAGTTCCAGCAAAGAAAACTAAAAAATCAGCAGGTTTGGAGTCCAAAATTCCTTCTCCAACTGCTGCAGAAATAGCAAAAGCTATACAGATTGTACAGTCACTTTCTTCGGTTCCGTCCGAACCGCCACTGTCTGGTAAAAGGTCGGTTCGGCCGGTTCCACCGGTTCAAGAATATGATATTGAAGAGTTTTATGAACCAGAGGAGGGGGAGGAGGATTATGATCAGTGTGAATGTGACTTTGAGAGTCTGGATGTGCCCAAGCTCAGTTTTCAGACCTCTGTCTGTGGTACTTCCCAGTGTAACCATCAGATTCTTTACTCCGCCTAACAGTGAAGTCGCTCCAGAGATTTCCTCTGCTCGGTTTGGTAAACAACAGTAAAGCGTTCAGTTTTAAACCATATATTTTGTTATTTTTCGGATTTCCAGCGCCTGTCTATGGTACAGGTAGTGTGTAGATAGGTGGTGACTGTGTTTTATTTTATTAAAAAAAGTTGGAAATTGTTCTTTCCTCAGTTTCTTTCTGGTCAGTCCAGTTTGGAACCAACTTTGTTAAAACTTTTGTTTTTATTCCTAAATTCCAGGATTAGAGTGGTGTTCCGGTACTGACTGGTGTCAAAAGAATCAGTGATTTTCTGGTTCTTTTTCAAAACCCATGACACGGTTTGTAACCAATCGTTTTTTTTTTACCTGGCTTAAAAACTGCTATAGGGTAATCTGGTAGGTTGGCCATGTCTGAGAAACCCAAGAAGAAAACCGGTCCCACTGGGTTTCAACACTGTACTGAGTGTGGGGAGGCCTTTGCCAAGGCCGACCCCCACCTCATCTGTGTTTATTGTCTGGGGTTTGACCACCTCAAGTCAGACTGACAAATTTGTAAAAACTTTCCTAAATTCACTCTATATAAATGACTGAGTAGGTTGAAGGAAAGAGAGGCCGAGATGTCTGTAGATCCGGATGGCCAGCCCGGTTCGGTTGCGGCTGAACCTGAGGAGGTGCCTACTGACCTAGGTGATACCTCCTCAGGCAAGGAGAGCCGACCCTGAGGGGTGGTTCCTTCAAAAAGAAAACGTAAGTCTACCGGTTCGGATCCAGTACTGCATTCTCCAACTGCAGAAGTAATAGCCAAAGCGATTAGTATTGTCCAATCGCTTAAACTGGTTCTGTCCGAACCGATACCGCCGGTTAGGTGGTCGGTTCGGTCAGATCCGTCTCCTTCAGATTATGATCCAGATATTTTTATGAGGAGTGGGAGGGAGACGAAGACTATGCCGATGATGATGATGATGATGATGATGATCAGGGGGTCTTGATGTGCCCATTGAACCGGACATCACCCCAGACAGGACCTCTGATGTCTCCCCTCCCAGGGTTTCTGAGTCCCCTTCACACTTTTTGTTTTACAAAAAGGTGGCTGAAACCCTTTAGCTTCCCTTGGTTGAAGCTGCAGAGAAGAAAGAAGAGTCTGATTTTGTGGAAATGATGGACATCCCAGAGTCCCAAAGGCTGTCTATCCCTCATCACAAGTCTTTGGGGAAACAGACACAACAAATTTTACAAACTTCTAATTCATTACCTCCTGTGGACAAAAGAATGGACAGGAGGTATATGTTATCAAGCTCAGCTACGGAGTTCCTTTATAATCATAGCAGCCATGTTGGGGTAGTGCAGGCTACAGCCTGTGACAGGGCTAACATTCCTTTGGCTTCACACACCCCAGACAAGGACTCCAGGAAAGTGGATGCCATGGCCAAAAAACAATATTTGGCATCCTCTTTGGGACTCAGGCAGGCAAACTACATGGCCTACACAGCCAGGTACCAGAAGTCCAGATGGGATACTGTTCTGGAACTGGCCAAACAGGCCTCCCCCCAGCTTGCCAGGGAGCTGGAGGAGGTGGCTCCGGATGGAATTGAAGCATCTAAAGTACAATTTCATGCTGCTGTGGACAATGTGGCATCAAGGTCATGGCTACATCTGTGTCTCTCAGAAGACTTGCTTGGCTCAGATGTACTAGCCTTTCATAGGATACCCATACTAAGGCTATGGATTTTCCTGTAGTGAGTAATTCTCTGGGGAGCAGACAACAGCTTACATGAAGAAAATGGATGAATACAGGACCACGTACAGTAGTGCACAGGCCAAGGAAAGGCAAGCCACTCCACAAAAGCAGCAGTCTAGGGGCAGGGGCAGGGGGGCAGGCCTTTTCACAGGCTTTTTTACCAAGCCCAGGCCTCCTCTCCTTTCCCACAGAGGGTGTCCTTCAAAGGGATGGGCAGGAGGGGGATGAGCAGCGCTGCTCCCTCCTCCTCCCAGTCTATTGCTCCTGCCAAGCAGACACCCTGATGTGTCAGCCCGGGTTGACTCCCCAATCCCAGTAGGAGGCAGGCTGGTTTACTACTTCCAGTTCTGGAAGTCTGTGACCTCAGACAAGTGGGTCCTGGAAGTAGTAAGCCAGGGACTGGCCCTCAGCTTCAAAAAGTTTCCAAAAAAGAGTCCTTTCCACCTGCATCAATCTCAGAAACCCTTGCCCTAGAGGCAGAGGTTTCCCCTCTTCTAGCTCTCAGAGCTATATAGAAGATTCCTACTCAGCACAGGGGAAAAGGACTGTACTCCAGGTATTTCCTTACCCCAAAGAAAACAGGGGAGTGGTGACCCATCCTAGGCCTAAGGTATTTGAACAAACACATTTCAAAACCCAAATTCAAAATGGTAACTCTGGGAATAATTCTTCCCTCTTTAAGGCCAGGAGATTGGCTAGCATCCCTGGACCTCAAGGATGCCTACTTCCATATCCCTATCAGGTGCTCCCACAGAAAATACCTCAGGTTCGAGTTGCCTTCAGGCCATTACCAGTTCAGAGCCATGCCATTCGGCCTAACATCAGCTCCAAGGGTGTTCACAAAGTGCCTTGCAGTAGTGGTGACTTACCTCAGAAGACAGGGTCATCTCAACAGGTCAGATCAGCTCTGAAAACCACCCAGGATTTTCTCAGTTCTCTGGGGTTTCTTCTCAATCTTCCAAAGTTTGTCCTTGAGCCAGTTCAACTTCTCACCTTTATAGGAATATAACTGGATACTACCCAGGCAAAAGTTTTCCTTCCCTTGGCAAGGGTGAAGGCCCTAGTAGATCTTGCTTCATCTTTTCGACCTCAGGTCTCTCGTCCAGCAAGACAGTTCCTCCAACTCCTAGGCCACATTGCAGCTTCCACTGCAGTGGTACAGGGAGCAAGATTTCGGATGACGGACATTCAGTTCCACCTAAGGTCTTTTTGGTCTCAGAAAAAGGATTCTCTTACCAAACCGATTCCAGTGACTCAGACTCTGGTCCAAGCTCTCCAGTGGTGGCTGGATCTGGACAACCTCAGACAAGGAGTCCCATTTCTTCCTCAAGCTCCCTCAGTAGTTCTGACTATGGATGCTTCTCTCCTAGGTTGGGGAGTCCACCTGGGAGCCCTGACAGCTCAAGGTGTCTGGTCTCCACAGGAGTCTCTCCTTCACGTCAACCTTCTGGAACTCAGGGCAGTGTTCTTGGACCTTCAGTGCTTCTCAGATTTGGTCAAGAGCAAAGTGGTCCAAGTCAGAACAGACAACACAACCACAATGTGGTACATCAGCAAACAAGGAGGCACTTGGTCCATGGCCTTGTGCACAGAAGCCATGAAACTGTGGTCTCTGGCCTATTCTCTTCAGACTTCCCTAGTAGCAGTTCATCTTCTAGGGAAGGACAATGTGCTGGCAGACTCTCTGAGCAGAATATCCCAGGGACATCACGAATGGTCCCTGGACCCTCTTATCCTGCAGGTCATCTTCTCCAGGTGGGGCACGCTAGAGATAGATATCTTTGCAGCCGTGGACAATCATCAGCTTCCTCTGTTCTGTTGCAGACCTCCTCTCCTGGGGACTGTGCCCCAGGATGCTCTGATCTTGGATTGGAAGGACAGGTTTCTCTATGCCTTCCCTCCCTTCCCTCTACTGTTCAGATTCCTGATCCAAATCAGAACTCAACCCTGCACAGTGATACTAGTGGCTCCAGACTGGACCAGACAGCCTTGGTATCCTCTGCTGCTGTCCCTGACAGTGTCATGTCCCCTTTCTCTTCCCAGGAGGTACAATTGTCTGTCCTCCTCCCAGGGGAGGATCTGGTATCCCAATCTCTAGTCTCTCAGTCTCAAGGCCTGACTCTTGAAGAGTTAAAATACGCAGGCCTGCATCTTTCTCAGGCATTTCTGAATATCTTGAAGGTTTCCAGGAAACCTACTAGAAAGACTTATAACTCCAAATGGAAGAGGTTTAACATTTGGTGTTCTCAGTAAGGCATTGTGCCTGATGCTGCAGGCATCTACATAGCTTTAGATTATCTGATGCACCTCAATGGTCTTGGCCTTAAGCCTGCAAATCTGAAGGTTCACCTAGCTGCCGTTTCTGCTTTCCTTTCATCAGGGAAGGGCTCTTCCCTGGTTTCTCATCACATTTTCAGAAACATTTTCAAAGGTTTGGTTCATATAAACCATCCCTTTAGAAAACCGACTCCTGCTTGGGATCTCAATGTCTGCATTGCACAGCTCATGCAGTCCCCCTTTGAACCTATGGCTTTGGCCAAGCTGAAGTACTTGACCTGTAAAACTGTGTTCCTGGTAGCTATTACTTCTGCCAGGCAGATTAGTGAATTACAGGCCTTGTCAATTGAACCTGACTTCATATCCTTCCATAGGGATAAAGTAGTCCTAAGAACCAGTAGGAGGTTATTGCCGAAAGTAGGGTAAGATTTTCATCTGAACCAGTCCATGTCTCTCCCTGTGTTCTTCACTGACCATTCTTCCTCAGAGGAAATAAGGTTACACAGTTTGGATGTTAAAAGAGCTCTTAGCTACTACATAGAGCACACTAAGGCTCACAGAAATTACAGTCTTCAATTGTTTCTCACCTATGGTGAGGTGAGGAAAGGTAAGCCTGCCACTAAAAGAACTATTGCCAGGTGGATTGTCTCTTGCATACAATTCTGCTATGATAAATTGGGTAAAGCATCCCCCTCAGGCCTGAGGGCTCACTGGACTAGGGGTACAGCTGCTACTCTGGCTGCAGCCAGAGATATACCTTTGTTAGAGATCGTAGATACATTCACCAAGCATTACTCTCTGGATATCCAGGGTAGGAGTGATACTAGGTTTGGCACAGCAGTACTGCAGATCTTGTTCCCAAAGTAGGTTCTGCATTCCCTCCTCCATAGGAAACTAATTGGTAGTCTGCATAATGTCAGAATACAGCAAGACTTCATGTTGTTTGAAGGAAAAATTACTCACCATAGTAATGTTGTTTCTTCTAATGAAGTCTTGCTTTATTCTGACCTCCCTTCATGCCTCCCCTCTCAGAACCTAGTTTTTGGGAAGTGGGCTGGCAGGTACAGCGTTCTACCTCAGGGGTGTACCTTTTACCCTCCCTCTTAAGGGTGGGGTAGTTGTTTTATTGTTACCTTTCTTGTGTTTTATATTTAAATGTTGTCACTACCTTTTCTTCTTGGGTTCTCGACTTGAGTCTTTTTGGACCTAAATTGTGGCCTTTTGGCTATACAAATATCGAACAATTTCCATAGTATAATACTCAGTTAGTTTGCTTGTAAGAATCTGACGGTTACACTGGGAAGTACCACAGACAGGGGTTTGAAAACTGAGCTACAGCTCAACGTTCTATGCTCCTGCATAGAGTTTACTCTTTCCTCTCCGGGGCAGTTCAAGTGTAAGGGCTAACTGCATAATGTCAGACTACAGCAAGACTCCATTAGAAGAAACAACATTACTATGGTGAGTAATTTTTTCTTCCAGGTCGCCCCTGAATAAGGAACCATTTGGTCTCAGTGGGCCTACCCGGTTACCAAAATTAAATAAATAAATAAAATAAAAGGAGGTTCCATGTGTTTGGCTACGTGCAAGTTAAGATCCCAAGGAGGTTCTGGTTACCTAACAGGAGGGAACATATGTGCAAATCTTTTGGAAAAAAAAACTTATTAAAAATAGGGTGGAAAGCCATTGATTTTGAGCACCTGCAGATAAAGAAGCAGATACTGCAAGGTGAACTTTAAGGGTTACAGGCCTGAGTCCTAGAGACTGCAAGTGCACTAGGTAATCAAGCACTGTGGAGAAACCTGCTCAGATGGGTTTGATGTTCTTAGGCTTGCCCTAAATGGTAAATATTTTCCACTTTGAAGCATAACTTTTCCTTGAAGAGGATTTCTGAGACACTTTTAGTACTTTAAGTACCTCTTTTGACAATTTGACCCATAAAATTCTAACTCCTCAAGAACCATGCTTTCAGGTAAACGTTCTTGAGGCTCAGAAAAAGTATTTTTTTCACCAGGAGAGCTGTTAAGAGATTGAATCTGTGGGGCAGGCAAATTAGCTGTTTGATAGACAGCTTAAGCAACAAGGAGTATCAAGGCAATCTGGCCCAATCTGGGGCAACCCGTATTATAGTTGCACACTCACTTCTCAATCTGAGAAGACCATTTGACACCAGCGGAATTGGTGGAAAAGCATTGAGAAACCTCCATGTCCAATCCAGGGCTAGTGTATCACTGGGCACTGTGCCCATCTGTGGTGGTCTATAACAGCACAATGGAAGCTGGTGATTGTCCCTTCAGGCAAACATATCTATTTCTCGGATGCCCCAGCACCTGAATATCATTCCCAATACTTGTCTGCTCAGATCCCATTCATGGTGATCTTCCCTGATTCTGCTGAGTGAATCTGCCAGTGTGTTGTCCTTCCCTGGAAGGTGAATGGCCACCAGATGTACCTCCAGGGAATAAGCTAGGGACCACATTTTCATTGCTTCTCTGCACAGCTTTGAAGATCTGGTACCCCCTGCTTGTTGATGTACCACATGGTGGTTGTGTTGTGTGTCCTGACTTGGACTGACTGACCCCTCAATTGGGTGGCAAAGGCCTTTAGGGCAGAAGAACCACTCTCAACTCCAAAAGGTTAATGTGCATTTTCAATTACTGAGGCAACCAAACTCCGCTGAATTTGAGGTCGTCAGTGTGTTCTTCCCACCCCAGGAGGGAGGTATCTGTTGTGAAGATCACTGTGCGGCGCTTCCATTGAAAAGGGATGCTCTGTCAAAGGTTCTCCCTTTCTTTCTACCATTGCAGGGCCAATAACAGAGTTTGTGTTACTGGCACCAACTGTGAGTTGGGGTCCATTTTTTGGGACCAGTGTGATTTGCAGTGATGCTGTATATCCCTCATCTGAAACCTTGAGCCAGACATTACTGCTGTAGTTGAGGCCATGTATCCTAGCAATGACAGGAAATGTCTTGCAGTTCTGGGCTGGCTTAAAATAAAAGATTTTGCTAGTGCCAGTAAATAAGACACCCTCTCCAGAGGAAGAAAAGCCTTTCTTTGAATAGTGTCCAGTTGTGTGCCAATAATCTCCAGTGACTGAAGTGGGTTTAAGTTGAAATTTTTTGGGATTGATAAGGAAACTGAGTGACTCCAGGGTACTTTGTGTTACCCTGATGGAGTCCGTTGTTTGATGGTATGACTGTCCTGTGAATAGCCAGTTATCCTGGTGTGGGAATACACTGACTCCTTGCCTTCTGTGGTAAGCTGTCACCACACTGATAAGCACTTTGTGAAGACCCGTGGAGCAGAAGTGACCCTGAAGGGCATTGCTGAGAACTGATAATGACCTGAGGGGAGAGAGAGAGAATGTTAGGTACTTCCTGTGGCAAGAAGAGATTAAAATGTGAAAACAGGCATCTTTCAGATCTAGGGATGCCAGCCAGTTTCCCGTTCTTAAGGCAGGGATAACTGCTCTCAATGTTCCATTTTGAACCTAGGCTTTGCCAGATGTCTTTTTAACTATCTGAGATCCACAATTGGACTATAATCCCCAATTTTCTTTTTGTTAAAAAAATATCTTGAGTATAGACTCCTTCTGTTCTAAGCACAGGGAACTGACACTACTGCCCTGATACAGAATTCTTCTGTTCTGGGCACAGGGAACTGCCCTGGCTTGCAGGAACGTTTTGACTTCCAGCTCCAGCAGAATGGTGCCCAAGGGTGGTGAAGTCTGGGAAGCCCTGTGGCCCTGTAGTTCTGGAAATTGTTTGAACTGCATGCAAAGACCCAGACTCACTACTTCTAGCACCCAGTTGTCTGGTAATATTTTCCCAATGTTTGTAAAAGAGTGACAGCCTGCCCCCTACTGGAGGAGGGGGTAGCTTGAACTGTGTAGTCAGGGATTCTGCCCAGATGGTGATCTGGGGCTGGAGATTGGCTAGCATGCCTAGCAGACCTTCTGCCCCTGCTCCTATAGTACCCTCTTGCCTGTGTGTACTCTACAGGCATAGGGTGTGGGGTGAACAATCTGGGGTAGTACCCAATACCTCTGGGTCCACTTCCTGTAAATATGTTAGAAGTGGAGGCTGTTTCTCTAGAGGATTTATTCCTGTAGCTGGATTTGTACTCCTCTACCTTTTCACGTACGCCTCAATTTTGTCACCGAAGACAGAATTGTTTTTGCATGGAAAATCCATAGCCTTTAGTCAGGTGGCTGGTGTTAGACTGGTTGCTCTAAGCCAAGCAAATTTTCTTAATGCAGCTGACAAGGACAACGTTCTGGATATTGTGTCATTTGCGTGCACTGCCATGTGAAACTGGTACTTTGTGGCATCCGGAGCCATTCTGGCAGTGTCTGCCATATCTCGTGCCACTTCTCCTGAAACATTCTCAGTTAAATCCACCATGGAGGTCCACAGTGCTCTATGATATTGTGCAGCACAAGCTATGTAAGCTGCTTGCCTGAGGAGTGGGCATGATCCCAAATAACCTTTCTTCCTCATTGTGTCAAGCTTTCTGGAATCTTTGTTTGCAGAATGAGATGCCAGATGGACTTTGTTTTATCACAGACTGTGGCCAGTAAAATACCCTTGTGATCTGGACTGGTATACAATAATTAGCAGAAGCTCTCTCCAGATGGTATTTCTTTTTCACCTTCATATCTACTCTGAGGGTCAGAGGAAGGTGTTTGTAGTATCTTAAAAGTAGCCTGCTGTAGTGAATTAGGGTTAGGAAGCACTATCTTCTTGAGTAATACCCATTATATCCAAAGTATCTGCCTCTTCCTCATTATCCATGGATTCTTGTGAGGGAAGGCCCAGTATCATCCGTGGATTCTTGTGAGGGAAGGCCCAGGATGTCAGCTATTTGTCTGATGAAAGAAAAGTAGGATGAAAAATCATCCTGTCCACATGGGGGAGAACTGAACTCCTGGTCTTGGGGAACCTCTGGTTCCGTGGGTTTCCCTATATCCGATTTCTCATCATACTCCTCCATACACACCTGCAGTATTTGTTACCTGGGATTCACTGGTGAGATTTGAACCACTGTAACCAGTAATGAACCTGCATCACACAGAGACTGTAATTTGCAGGGCTCTAGCAATTTCCTCCACAAAGGGAGTTTTATTTTTTTCTATTGGGAATTCCTTTGCTTTTCCAGTAGGAAGCACAGTGATATTTTTCCTTTTACATTTCTTTTTCGTAGGCACAATCTCAGGTGTCTGCTCATTTTTATGTTGGCTCACGTATGCGCAGCCAACATATTGCAGTAGTAGCAGATTTGGAGGCGTGGTCACTGTTGGGCGAATGCAGGCCACGCATCAATAGGTGCGTCCCTCATTCCCCAATAAGCCTGCATGCCAGTGCCACAGCTTGCATACATAATGTGGTGAGAACATCTAAGGAAAGGTCCGCAGCAATGTGAGTAAAACTTGTCATACGCAGCGGACCTCCCGACGTGCTTTCCCTGGTGAGAAAAAAATGTTAACATGGCGGCACACTGCCTGCCATAATGCCGACTTCAAAGATGCCCAATCCCCCTGTTGGCATGCCCTGCCCCAGTGTATGTGCTGATGGGGGAGCCCACTCCCCATTGGCATAATGCATCCCCCCATTTGTTATGTGCCGAGGGGGATTTTGCCCCCCCTCCGCTTTCGTTGTGTGCCATTGGGGGTGCCTAATCCCACATCAGCTACAGCATTCCCCCCCAAAAAACACTTAGATGGCACGCTGGGAGCCCACCCCAGTGTGCCAAATCCCTATAAAAATAAAAATCATCCTGCAATATTTTTATTTTTCTTTTAACCCTGTGAAAAAAGAAAACATTCCCTCGCCGTCTCCCTGCTACCTTCCTACAACCTGCGCCCACCCTCTGTGCACCCTGCTTCCCCACACAGCCCCCTCCCTCCATACTTACCTCCAGAGTCTGGCGTAATGATCTCTGGTGGACCAGGAACAAGTCTGCACTCTTTAGAGCCGACCGCGAATGAAAGACATGCTGGTAAGCTGTATAATGGCATAAATAGGGTTTTTTTCAACTTTGGTGCACATCTCAAGCATTTTTTGGAATTTTTGCACCAAATTTTCAACATGGGGTTATTGGGACCCCTCCTCATGAATTCAGTCACTGGCATGACGTTATTCAGTCCCAAAAGGGGATTTCGCGGTCAGTGCACAAAATCACCTTTCGGGACTGAGTATTGAAACGACAGTGTCACTGTTCATGAGGGGGACTCTCAAAAAGCCTATGTTGCAAATTTGGTGAAAAAAATGACACAAATGGCTGTTTTATGAGCGTGTATTGCGCTGTTTCCACGCACGCTCGTAACTTCGTGAATTTGTAATATTTTCACTCCAGATTTGCAACACTGGCATTTTTCCACACTCCTGGTGAACAGTACAGCTGTCATTTTACTTATCCTGGGCGAAATGTGTTTTTGCACGTCCTGCGCAGAATAGAGCGGTCGCTGTGTGAAATCAGATTTTGGGACAGTTTGAGGAAATGACAGTGACGCTGTTCATGAGCAGAGGTTCTAAAATACCTGTGTTGAAAATTTGGTGCCAAAAGTCCATAAAATGACTGTGTTACAAGCGTGTGTTGTGCAGTTTCCACGCACCCTTGTAACTTTGCAAATTTGCAATATTTCCATGCCAGATTTTCAAAACTGACATTTTTCACACCTCCTTATGAACAGTACTGCTGTCATTTTTCACATCCTTCTCGAAATGTGTTTCTGCACTGGTGGCGCACAATGGCGTGGTCGCTGTGGGAAATCAACTTTTAGGACAGATTAACAAAATCACAGTGCCACTGTTTATGAGAGGAGGTTCCAAAATGCCTATGTTAAAAATGTGGCTAACAAACTCCCCAAAATAATTGGGTTACGGACGTGTGTTGCGCAATTTCTATGCATGCTCATGACTTCACCAATTTTTCATATTTTCACTCCAGATTTTCACTGTTGCCATTTGTTTACACCTCCTCATGAACAATACAATTGTCATTTTCCACATCCTGCCCAAAATGTGTTTTCATCCCTGTGTCGCCAAATGGCATAGCTACTGTGCAAAACCACCTTTCAACTAACATATTGAATGTGCTGCTTTTCATGAGGTATACTCACAAAGAGCCCATGCTGAAAATTTGGAGTTTAAATACCAACACTATGGTGTTAAGGTTTCCAACTGTAGCACCCCACCCTGTAGAGACTGACAGGCGTCAGGGGTGTGACTTGGGATCATTGGCTGTTATGCTCATGCGATTCCACCCCCACCCCCACCTTGCAGTCAGTGACAGGCATCGTGGTGTGCCTTCTACTGTTCGGCCACAAAGTTCTCCCCACTCTCCTACACTGCACTACCTCAGCATATTTCCTTATGGAATGGGGTAAGTATAATGCCCAAAGACCCCAAAGCACACTACAACACTTGTCAGAGTCTACAGGGTAGGGTGAGGTATAATGGCATGAGCGTTATAGCTGATGACACAAAGGCACACCCCAATGCCTGTCTGTCTCTACAGGGTGGGGGTGGGGTTGGCGTCACTTCAGTACTTCACTGCCATTCCTATTATGCATCTTTAACTCCTGCAATGCCAATGCCAGCGAGACAACATTCGGCATTGACAAATGTTTGTTTAAGTTTAGTCTGCTCAATACCCTTTTCATTAAATTTGGGATATGAGAAGTCCTTAGAAGGTCTCTTCTTTGTCTTTGGAGTGAGATGAAGAAGGACCCTCCTCATTTTACTTCTGTGACATTGAGAATGGAATAGAAGCCATCTGCTTTAACTTTTTCACTCTTTTCCTAACAGGTTTCATACAAAAAAATACAGATTTCACAATTAGATAAAAATGTCTGGGACCCAAGCACTCTATGCACAAAACATGATGATCAGCTTTAGCAAAGATTTGAAAGCACCTGTCTGTCTGACATGCCAAACTGTCAACAGACTGAATAAAACTGAACAGTAACTGAAGTTAGTTCCTTAAGTTTAAAAGGGACTATGATTAAAACCAATTTTTCATGCTGTTCTCCCAGAAAGTGATCGGTTTTGAACTGAAAAAAGGGAACCGACTGCTATCCATTGGTTCCATGTCATAATAGCAATCGCAATATAGCGATTGCTGTTCTAGCAAGTGTATATCGCCAAAAAGCAAATTGGCAACATACACTCATAGGCGACCATACATCCAGAAAACAAACACACCCTGCACCCCCTAAATAATGATTTTATCTCTAGGGGGTGCTTTGTTTGAGAGGGGCAAAACCTTGCATTAGGAATAACTTGGGTGTCAAAGCCACAAGGAGCAGCAAAAATTTCTCTCACCTGGTCCTGAACTCTGCACCTACTGCACCTTAGCTAGCCACCCATGCCACCACACCACATGGCTAGCTCAGAAGTAGCAGCCACACCAGTCCCCAAAACCCCTTCCCTGTACCCCCTTCCCCTCGCTGTCCCCCATCCTGTCACCCTGTAGTACCCTCATGCTCACATAGTGTCACTATCCTTTCAGGGTAGTCTAGGAGGAAATCAATGAATATGAGTCATATTTTTGACGTGTGCTCATGTTGAGTTGCCATCCTCACTGGATACCCTATTCAGTAACACGAGAACAGCTATGAACACAAGCAGAAATGGGATCGGTTTCAGAAGGCAGATGGGAACTGGTCACTATTCATACTAAATGTTTTAAATAATAATAGTACAGTATGGTAATGTAAATAAATAGCTAGCTGTCTAAAACCACAGATAAAGACACACAGTCTAATTAAATCAGATCCTGTGGCTGCAATGGAACTGCTAAGACTAATAAACTTCTAAAACTAAACAAATACAGTAAGAGGCAGAGTATAAATAAAAACTATAAGTAAACATACCAGTTTTAAAATAATTTTCTTTCTGTGTGTGTGTGTGTGTTTTTTTTTTTTGTTTCTTCTTTCTTCCCCAACCCCTGGCCCTTGTCGGATTTCTGGTCCGGCTGCCATCCCTAGCCTCCCGTTCCCTTCAGGCCCACACCCTTGTAGCCCACATGGCTTACCCCCATGATGGGGCAGTAACTGGGAGCCCCCTACTCACTCATCCAAGCAGGATTCAGCCCAAGGTGTTACCTCCCGGAATGGAGTGCCAGAGGACGGCCATCAAGCTGCCACAAGCAGCCACCAGGGTATTTTCTTGTTTTTCTCCCCTGCTCAAGCTTGGCGTGCAGTGACACCAGCGAAGGGCATGCACACGTCCCCACCTGGCACCTGCCAAGCTCCAGACCCTTGTTATGTCAGCAGTACTGCGCTGACCCCCAGCCTCCACCAGGGGTCAGACATGCATCGACTGAAGGCACCCCCCCCTGGAAATGGCGACCAGTCCCTCGGACGCTCAATCCACCTCCTTCCCTGCCGACCCCTGGCAACCCACGTTTGTTCCTGAATGTGGGTCGCTGACACGGCATGAGGTACAGCGACCAGGGCTTCAACCCTCAGTGCCACCAGGCCAGTCTTGCAGCAGTGTTGCTGAGCAATCTTGGGGGCATCATGCTTCCAAGATGGAAAAATTGAATCTGACAGTTATGGAGTAAGAGACAGCAGTGTTTGAATTTGGCATTCTAAATTCTTTTCATTTGCATAAAATTCCAAATGAAAGTTCTGGGGGACAGTCAGCAGATCTGGACTGCATGTTAATGTATCTAATCCTACTAGGAGATTCCTGGGTCTTGAACAGTAAATTCCAAACAGTAATAGCCTCAAACCTTATGTATAGACATTTGAGCCTCAAGTCATTTTTCAACAATAGAAACACTACAGATGTAGCCACAAACGGTAACAAGACAAATGCAGAACCAAATTTAAACAATGATCTGGGACCATATATTTAAAGCCTTGTGTTGAGTGAAAAATGGCTGCACCAGAATTGCACCAAAACAGCACTGACTTGCAATATTCACTAATATTTCACTAAAAATACCACAAACAGCTAAATCTGGTTCAGTTTCAGTTGGTTACCATCTGTATCCCCACAGTCACCCCTGAAAAAGGAACTTCTAGTCTCAGTGGGCCTACCGGGTCGACAAAATTCAATAAATAAAATCAGTAAATAAATAAATAAATATTCAAAAGAAGTGTTGAGCAGGTACAAAGTTATCTGAGCTACCAAGTGTTTACATCAGAGGGACTCTACTGATAGATTTTGGCCACAAAATGTATCTGGACTATTCTGTGTTGTGAGCTAATGTGCCCGGTTACCTTAAGACCAGTTCTGGGGGTTGTGTCATATTGTTCTGATTAATCAGGGTACTTTAGCACCTTAGGGTACTGTAAGTGACCAAATCAAGTCCCTTGTACAGTGTGCAGTGCTTGTCTTTTAATTTGTATGTTTGGGTTGGGTTTTCATCTTGGTAACATTAGATGCTCATAGTGTTGTGTTTGGTCATTTTGGGACTGCCCCCCATTCTACCACTTCCTGCCCTGACCCAGACATCCTTTGTTCTTTGTTCTGAGCTGACCTTGTAATCTGGTCTCTTCTCTACTTCCACAGGCAGATGCTGCTAGGGACCTGATTGTAGGAGGCTCTCCCCAGGTCACAGAGGTGGAGAATAAAAGGGAGTGCCAACAGACCACCCAGGAGCCTGCCAGTATTGACAAGGTACAAAGCTATCTGAACTAATGAGGGTTGACATCAGAAGGAATCTACTGATAGATTTTGGTCATTAAATTTATGTGAACTATACTGTGTTTTGAGCAAATGTGCCTGGTTACCTTAAGACCAGTTCTGAGGGGGCCTACCGGAGCCAGTATGTTGTATGCTTAATAGTGTATGACATGAGCACTAAACTAAAATAGTGTTGTAAATGTGAGCACGAGGGTGCAATACGTAAATGCTTCAGTGCAGGTACTGCACCCTCTCACTGCCCCAGGCAGAGGAAAAGAACTCTGCTGGGATGGGTTTCTGTTGAGCAGCTGCTGGGGCTGTATGAAATAAGCTACTATCAGCAGGGAATGCAGGCAGAGCATTTGGGATTGGGTTGGCTTCCAGTCCCAGATGCAAGAAAATGCTTTTATTTTTCACATTTTGTGCGATTTTACAGTTAACTCCCACCCCAGAGTTAACAATCCTTATTGGGGGGTATGTGGGGATGCTGAGGAACTGCCAGAAAGCATACTGTATTAGCGCGTACCTTAGCAAGTGGTTTAATGTCTTGTGACATTATGACCTCTCTGCCGCAGTGGCGCCATGCACTTAGGGCCCAAGAGGGCACGTCCCCCCAATATTTGTGAACAATCTTAAAAAAAACATGTATTTTACATTTTATTTTAAACAATTAAATGGCTGAAAACAATCAATGCTTTTTTAAGTCCGTGGTGTTGGGGTGGGAGGTTGGGGTGACAGGGATCCAATCAGCTCAGCCTCGGCTCAATAATCAAAGCGACTTTCAAAAAATGCACGCTTGCTGGCTGTGTTCTGTAAGAGTTGATTGCTAAGTAGTCCATGCTGACACAATCAGCATAAACTCTACCAATCGCTTCTCCTGTTTCTGCCTGTTTGTGTTGTCAGTTGTGCAGCTATTCACCGAAGACAATTGTTGGTCCAGATTAGATCAACAGGCAGTCATAAAGTGACACAGTGTAGAGTGGGATAGACAAGAATGTGCTGCGTGGCACACCTATGCATTTTCCGGTGCCATCTTGGGAGGGCATCTTGTGAGAAAGTGGAGGAAATTCTGAAAAGCCAAGAAGAACTCGTTACTCAAGTCATGACCATAGGTTGAATTTGCATCCGTTATATTTTAATCGACTGGACTTCTTCACTGAGCCTGCTGCTTGCTCAGAAAGACAAAGAGAGGCCGAGCGGGATAGTACCCCTCTTCTGGGCTGCCTGCAGCAATCCTTTTTTTTTGTAATCCGTCTCCCTGGTGGTTGGAACTTGTGAAGGGTATGCTGGCTCTGGTTGTTAGCCTGGATGGAGGGTCAGGAGGTTGGGGACTAGTCGGGTCTGTCGGCCAGCAAGCAAAAGGAGCAGAGCCACTGAGCCAGGGGGATTACTATTGGGCCGAGGTACAGGGCCGGGGCCAAGCTGCGGTGTATTTTGTAACACTCAAGGTAAGGATGTGCTTGTGCATACCGTATAGCCAATATGGGTGAGCCTCCTTAGGGTGTAACAAACGTTGTCAATTGTGTCACTGTATCACCAGATCCTTGTAGTATATGTGTACGCTCTACCTTGGTGTTTCAATATGAGTATTGTGTAATGCTAAAATTATAAATAAAATTAAAAAAGTGAACTGATGGTATAGTTCCCTATTATGGCTTAATAGGGCTTTGGATAATATGAGTATTTAATTTGTATAACCTCCCTGTGTAGGGCGTTGGATAATATGAGTATTTAATTTGTATAACTTCCCTGTGTAGGGCGTTGGATAATATGAGTACTTAATTTGTGTAACCTCCCTGTGTAGGGCGTTGGATAGTATGAGTACTTAATTTGTGTAACCTCCCTGTATAGGGTGTTGGATAATATGAGTACTTAATTTGTGTAACCTCCCTGTATAGGGCATTGGATAATATGAGTACTTAATTTGTGTAACCTCCCTGTATAGGGCTTTGGCTAAGTATTTAATTTGTATAACCTCCTGTGTAGGGCGTCTGGATAATATGAGTATTTAATTTGTGTAACCTCCCTGTAAAGGGCTGGACAATATGAGTATTTAATTTGTGTAACTTCTGTATAGGGCTCGGGATAATATGAGTATTTAATTTGTGTAACCTCCCTGTATAGGACTCGGGATAATATGAGTATTTAATTTGTGTAACCTCCCTGTATAGGGCTCGGGATAATATGAGTATTTAAATTGTGTAACCTCCCTGTATAGGGCTCTGGATAATATGAGTATTTAACTTGTATAACCTCCCTGTATAGGGCTCTGGATAATATGAGTATTTAATTTGTATAACCCCTGTATAGGGCTTTGGCTAAGTATTTAATGTTGTATAACCTCCCTGAATAAACTAAAAGCAAAAAGGATCTGGGAGTACCTTCCAATAATTTGTTAACATATGATCTAGTCTGTGTAAACAGAATCTCTGTGGATGTACGTGTACATTCCTGATACACGATTAATAAAATATGTTAAAATAAGAATGCAGGCAAAGAAGTTCAGTACAGAGGTTCTTTTCAATGTGAAGCTATTTCTGCCTGTGGTAGTCTGCACCGAGGGAAAGGCACAAAGGTCATCCCTGCTTCTCTCGATGTTGACAGGTTCGGTAATTTACCCTGGTGTCGTGTGGCACAAACACTGTAGCATTACTTGTGCCAGGTGAAGTTGCTTTCACTCTTTTAGGGAGGTGCCCCCCTGCTTACTATATATTTGATAGTGGGGAGTGTCTCAAAGGGCAGCTAAAATGAATCTAGGGAGTCTGTTGCAAGCTACAGTATATCCACTTTAAAGAGGTGGGTGGTGGCAGCAAATCCATGCGGAACATCTCCATAGTATGTCAGGGGCACGGGTAGCGTTTCCAGTGTTCTTTCTCATATCTTTGGAGAGTGCCAGTAAAAGTACCTCAGTCAGAGCCCAGCCCTGCTGATCAGGTTCTACTATAGGTATGTGTATGCAACTGCCCCTTTCACGCAGTTCATTAATCGAGTGTATCCAGTGGGGGGGGGGGGAGTGTCATTACCCAGTTGCCTAGGGTACTCCTGTGTCTACGGATATCTTAACAGTTTTAGCTTGATAGGAGCCTCATTCAAACAACTACACATTTATACCAGTTCACCCTTTCTCTTCTAACTAGTATCTGAGACAGACATTCTATCTGGTGGAAATAAATGCTCAGACCCAGGCTTTCTAGCCCTTGACTTTCCTCTACTGAGGCAGTTTGTATGTGTAGCACAGCAAGTAATTCATCTGGTTACACAGGCCTAATCAGTTTGACATCTTTGCAGTTAGTTATGGTATTCTGACAAGTATTCCTCAAACCCAGCACCACAGTTGTGGCCAGTCCTGCTACATCTATCCTGGACTCTCCTGGTCCCTTTTGTTTTCTGACATAGCTAAATCTTTGGACTCATTCTTGGTTCCCCACAGCTACTACACTGGAGTCTCGGTTTCTGAAATTCATATGGTTTCAAACATAGATACATAGATACATAGACAGTGTCGGCAGATAAGGGCCTGTGGCCCACCCAGTCTGCCCATTTGAGCTTGTAAGTTCAGTTTGTTTTTCTAGAAGTCTGTTTCCCCTTACCCCTGACCTCTAGAATTCCTTTATGTCTATCCCATGCATTCTTAAATCCCGTGATTGTTTCAGCCCCCACCACTTCCTCTGGCAGGGTGTTTCACTTGTCCACCACCTGTTCTGTGAAGAAATTCTTTCTCATGTTTCCTCTGAATCGCTCCCTCCAACTTCATCCCATGCCTCTAGTCCTGGAACATCTTTTTCGCTTAAAATAGTGTTTTCCTGCACCTGTTTCTCCTGTAAGATACTTGTATGTCTCTATCATATCCCTTCTCTCCTCCTCTCCTCCAGGGGTACATGTTCAGTTCCTTCAACCTGTCTTCATAGGACTTGTGATGCAATCCATGTACCATCTTTGTTGCCCTTCTCTGAACCTTCTCTACCCTGTCTATGTTCCTTACGTGAGGTATGATCTCCAGAACTGTACACTGTACTCCAGGTGGGGCCTCACTAGTGTCTTGTATAGCGGAATTATGACCTCCTTTTTCCTGCTGGTGATGCCCTGCCTATACATCCCAGCATCCTATTTGCTTTACCTGATGCCTTGTCAAACTGTTTCCCACCTTGAGGTCATCAGAGATGACAACCCCAAGATCCTTTCCTGCTTGGTGCATGCTATATCCTCACCCCCAACTGATATATTGTGCCAGGGTTTTGTGCCCCTATATACTATCTTGCACTTCTTTGCATTGAATTTCAACTGCCAAACCCTTGACCATTCTTCAAGTTTCTGCAGGTCCCTTCTCATTCTGTCTACACCCTCTGGTGTGTCTACTCTGTTACAGAGCTTTGTGTCATCAGCGAACAGTGAAATTCTGCCTTCTAGATCCCTGTAATGTCACTGATGAAGATGTTGAATAGGACCGGTCCCAGCACTGATCCTGTGGTACCCCACTGGTCACTCTTCCTCTGTGGAGTGACAGCCATTTACCACCACCCTCTGTGTCCTGCCACCCAGCCAGTTACCTACCCACCATACTACTGTCCTGCCCACACCATATTCCCAGTTTGTGTAATAGTCTTCTATGTGGCACAGTGTCAAAGGCCTTGCTGAAGTCCAGATAGGCCATGTCCACTGCCCTCCCTGATCCACCTCCCTAGTCACCCAGTCAAAAAATTCAATGAGGTTGGTCTGACATGACCTCCCCCTGGTGAAACCATGCTGCCTTGGGTCCTGTAGTCCATTGACAACCAGATGTTCCACCAATCTCTCCTTCAGTAGTGCTTCCATGATCTTTCCCACTACCAAGGTGAGGCTGACTGGTCTGTACTTCCCTGCTTCCTCTTTGTTCCCACTTTTGTATAAGGGGACTACATCTGCTGTCCTCCAGTCTTTGGGTACCTTCCCTATTTCCAGTGATTGGCTAAACAGGATAGCCAGAGGTTCAGCCACCACCTCTCTTAGTTCTTTAAGGACCCTGGGGTGCACCCCATCTGGCCCCATTGTTTTGTCAACTCTTATTACTTCCAGTTCCTTCAGGACCCTTTCGTGTAAAGGGACTTGTGTCCATTTCTGCACCATTCTCACCCCTTGCTCCCTTCAGACCTATTACCCTCCTCTTCCTCAGTAAAGACTGAGCAGAAATACCTGTTCAATATGTCAGCTTTACTGTTGTCATCCTCCACGTGACTCCCATCCTCCCCCTTCAGTCTCACTATCCCTCCCTTTGTCTTTCTTTTTTCACTTATGTACCTGTAAAAGGTTTTGTCCCCTTTAACCACTGATTTTGCAATGTCTTCTTCTGTCTGAGCTTTGGCTTCTCTTACTGACTTCCCTGCCTCCCTTTGCTTCTCCTGGTACTTCTCCCTATCCCCTTCTGCCTGTGTCTTTTTGTATTGCCTGAATGCAATCTTTTTGGCTTTCACTTTCTTTGCTACCTCTGTGAGTCTTTTAACGTTATGTACATGAAAATAGCTGCCAGAACAAGGCGCCCAGAAACGAATCTCAGAGTAACTTGAAACTTAACCCTCTAGGTGCAGTATCCCTTAACTTAACCCAGCTCCCATGCACACTTCTTAATGCCTCTGTAACTGACAGCACTAGCAATCAGCCAACCTCCACATTCACTGTGGCACCTCATAGCCCACTCCTACAGGGTTGGTCGCTGACATGGCCACAAGTCTCACTCTTTACCTTTTCTTTGTGGAGCTTCCCCACGGTCTCAGGGATAATATCCTACCTGCATCTTGCAGGCTCTCACCTTACTGCAGTAAGATGCTACAAAATAATAACTATTTATTTAGTTGTTTAACCAGGTATAGCACACTAAGCTGAAAGCTTTTTTACAGGAGCGACCTGGGAGCACAAGGAGATTAAGTGATTTGTTCAGGGTTACACAGTATGCAAGTGGAAGCTGTGGGATTCAAACCCAGGTCTGGTCTGCTAGATGTCACCAAATTTGCAGCTCAGAGCCTTAGACCACTGCGCTATACTGTGGTCCTAACCACACTATAGGTAAATGGGGGGTGCTACATCTGGTCCCTAGCATGACCAGCAGAGGACCCAGGCATTTAGATGTTTCTCGGTCAGAGGATTAGAGGAAGTCAAACATACGGCCCCAGTATTTTGTTGCAAGTATGCAATTAAATAAACTACCTACCCAATGTACAGCTCTGGTATTCAGACTTGTCCATCCTTCTCTGCTTCTAGATGGTGTGGCTGCCTGGCTCAATGAAGCTGCCCCCTTCCAGCCATGAACATCTCATACAAACATAGAATTTTTTGCTACAGCTGGCCAAGTGGTGCAGATGGCTGAGGCACTGATGCCTCACCTGCCACCACATTGGCGACCCAGCTTTGGGAACGGACCCAAGTCACGCAGGGGTCAGCCGAGTAGAGGCGGACTGAGCTTCCCACTGGATGCTGCCCTTCTCCTGGGGCAGGAAGGTTGTCGGCCCCAATGTGACACTGCCACCTGGGTGACCACAGGTGGTAGCACATAAGGAAGCTGTGGCATGGGGAGAGAAGGTGCCTTGTGACTGTATGCACATACTTGTATGTGTACCACCCATCATAGCTTCCCTGAGGGGAGGGGTGAAAACCAGGAGGAAAAAGTCAAATCCAAGCAGGATGACACCGCACTCCTTCATAGGCTGTGCACTGTCTACTGGGCTACCTGCTGCCACTTCCTAAACCAGTCTCCTCCCTGGAGGCCCTGCCATGGGGGGCAATTCATGGTGCACTGTTCAGGAGCAGGATTGTAAGCCCCAGAGATAACGGGTAATGGGGGTGGGAGAAGCATCAAAGCTGATGGGGGCCAACTGAGGTGTAGGAGCAAAAAAAGAAAAAAATGAATTTCTTGGGACAGAAGTACTGTTAGGCCCATCCAGTCTGCCCAGGGGTTCCCTGTCTATTGTACATCCACAGACCCTAACTGATCTCCAGGGATCCTCCTTGTTTCTGTAGCATTATACTACTGTGGTGATTGTTGTTAGTAGAGATACTCATTTATTATGTTGTCCTGCATGCACAGCACAGACAACATATTGGGGTTACTTGAAGTGGAAGAACAGGTTTTGGAGGCATGGTCATGTTGTGGTCATTGGTGCCACTGTTTTTCAGGTTGGGCTCCATGGCACAAATTAGACTGCATGCTGTCTATGACAGCAGTGCAAAAGCGTGCCACCAACTTGAAAGGTTTTAGCCACTGCAATGAGGGAGTGCCCCCTTATTGCAAGGCATGCCTTGTCTGGTGTAACATTTCAGTAAACATGGTAGGCAGAGGCTCACCACCTGCTGCTCGCCACTCACAGTCCCTAGGTAGCCAATTTCAGGGGTGCCCAATCTCCCTTGGCATCATGCCTCCAAACCCAGACATCCTTGCTGACAGGGATGCCTAATCCCTCTGTCGGCATGTTAAGCCCCCATTTTCCTGGTGCTACCCCCAATTGTGGCTAACATGACCCCCCCAACAAATGTGACAAACTGGGACCGCACTCCAGTGTGGCCAAAACCTGTAAAAAAAATAGAAAACGGTCTACGGTGATTAAATATATGTTTCCTGAAACAAAGGAAACAGTTCTTCACAGACTGTTGGTAGCCCTCCCCAACCCGCACTCACCCTCTGTGCATCCCACCTCCCCCACACCCTCACCCCATACTTACCTCTGGAGCATGACGTGACGATCTTCGGTGGACGGGGAACATGTCTGCACTCTTCAAAGCAAACCGCGAACTGAAGAAATGCTGGTAAGCTATATAATGGCATAAATGGATTTTTTTCAACTTTGGTGCATATCTCGGTCGTTTTTGTGAATTTTGGCACCAAATTTTCATCATGGGGTTCTTGATAACCCACCTCATGAATTCAGTCACTGTCTTCGCATTATTCAGTCCCGATAGGTGATTTCATGGTCACTGCACGGAATTGCCTTTCAGGACCGATTAACAAAACGACAATGTGACTTTTCAAGAGTTTTGCTCCCAAAAAGCCGATGTTGTAAATTTGGTGAAAAAAATTCTAAGAAATGGCCGTGTTACAAGCGTGTGTTACGCAGTTTCCACGCATGTTTGTAACTTTGAGAATTTTCAATATTTTTACTCCAGATTTTCAACATTGCCATTTTTTCAAACCTCCTTATGGACTGCATAGCCCATTTTCCACATCTTGCCCCAAATGTGTTTTGGCACATCTGGTGCACAGTGGTGCATTTGCTGTAGGAAAACAATGTTCAGGACAGAGTAAGAAAATCACAGTAACACTGTTCATGAGCAGAGGTCCCAAAATGCCTATGTTGAAAATGTGGTGCAAAAATTCAAAAAAATGACTGTGTTACGAGCATGCTATGCGCAGTTTCTAAGCATGTTTGTAACTTTGAGAATTTGTAATATTTTTGCTGCAGATTTTTAACATTGCCATTTTTTCACACCTCCTTATGAACAGTACAGCTTCATTTTCCACATCCTGCCCAAAATGTATTTTCACACATCCGGCACACAGTGGCGCAGTCGCTGTAGGAAAACAATGTTTGGGACATAGTTAAGAAAATCACATTAACACCGTTCATGAACTGAGGTCCCAGAATACCTATGTTAAACAGCTGGTGAAGAAATTCCACAAAATGACTATGTTACAAGCGTGCTTTGTGCAGTGTCTTCGCATCACTCTAAGTTCGAGAATGTTTAATATGTTCACTACAGATGTTCAACATTGCCATTTTTGCCACACCTTCTTATGAACAGTGCAGCTGTCATTTTTCACATCCTGCCCAAAATGTGGTTTCATACATCTGGCATACAATGGCACAGTCGCTGTGGGAAATCAACGTTCAGGACAAATTAAGAAAGTCATACTACCACTGTTCTGGAGCAGAGGTACCAAAATGCCAATGTTAAAAATTTTGTGAAAGAATTCCAAAAAAAGACTATTACAAAAGTGTGCTGCTTAGTTTTCATGCACACTCATAACTTCAAGAATTTTTAATATTTTCACTCCAGATTTTCAACATTGCCATCTCTTCACACCTCCCTATGAATGGTGCAGCTGACAGTTTTATGTGCTGCAGAATGGCGCGGTCACTGTGGGATACATTAACAAAATCACAGGGACACTGTTCATGAGCAGAGGTCCCACATACTTTCTTGAGGTGGGATCACAAAAAGGTCATGTTGAAAATTTGGAGTGCAAATACCAGCAAACACTCAGGGTGTTAGGGCTTCTAACCAAAACATCCCACCTTGTACAGACTAACAGGCATCAAAGTGTGCCTTTGGCTTGTCAGCTGTAATGCTCATGCCATTGCACCCCCAACCCCACTCAGCAGCCACAGACAGGCATCCAGGTGTGCCTTGAACTCTTCGACTCCAGAGTTCACCCCATTCTCCTATACTACACCCATCTCAACATACTTCCTTATGAAATGGGGTGAGCGTAAGTCACGACAATCCCAAGGCAGAATACGACACTTGTCAGAGTCTGCAGGGTAGGGTGAAGTGAAATGGCATGAGCGTTATGGACAGTGACCCAAAGGCACACCCCAATGTCTGTCACTCTCTGCAGGGTGGGGTTGGGTTCACGTTGGTTCTATACTTCGCTGCCATTCCTATTACGCGTCTTTCTAACTCTTGCACTACCAATGCCAATACCAGCAAGACAACATTCGGCACTGACACATGCTTGTTTTTGCTAGGCTTGTTCTATGGTGACAAACGGCATCAAGTTGTGTGCTCTTAAATGGAGTGTAATGGTTTGGACTTGGAGTGGGTTATCCACCCTAAGGCAGTAGTAGTTGTACTGCAAATCCTTATTATTATGGGTTATATTATGCTTGCTCTGTTTGGAAAGCCTCTGTGGTGTGCTCTGCAATTTTTTTTCTTTATTTTGATTGGCCCCCCCCCACCGTCGGTAGAGTACTATTAGTAATAATTAGTAGTATGGAGTGCACTGTTATTGCTAACAGGCAGACATTTCCTGTCAGCCCTCCAACAATGTCAGCAACCCCCCCCAATCCTGTAGTTCTTCCCAAGGTTCCCCAGTCTGTGTGCACTGTTTTGCACTTCTTTGAATTGAACTCCAGCTGTCACTCCATAGATCATTTTCAAGCTTCCCCAGGTCCATCCTCATTCTTCACTCCATCTGGAGTATCCACGCTGTTGCAGGTCTTGGTGTCATTGCAAACAGGCAAGCCTATCTTGCCAGTCCTTCAACAGTATCACTAATGAAGACATTAAACGGAACTGGCCAAAGGACAGATCCCTGAGGAATACCACTGATCACCCACACTCTTAGCACCGCCCTCTGCTTCCTGTCCATTAGCCAGTTCCTAACCCAGTTTGCCACCTTTTGCCATGTGACCAGACTACTCATCTTGTTAAGCAGCCTTTTATGTGGGATGGTGTCAAAGGCCTTGTTTTACACCGTTTATACTGTTTACCATGCTTGCCTCTCCTGCAAATCAGTTATAAACTGATCACCGATTGTTTTAACTGATATAACACAATGAAAACATTAAACAGTGAACAATTACAGTTTTGTTCGACCCTATGTGTTGCCTGTCTGCCCTACTCCTGAATTTTTGTTTTCAATCTGCATCCGTATTGTGATTATTGATCATGTATTCTGACTTACCTTTCTGTGACTGGAGTTGTATACTGTGAACCTTTTATTGTTTTGAATTACTGTATACTGTATATGTTACCCATCCCAGGGCGGAACCTGGGAACAGGTTACTCTTCAGTGTGCTGTTCCCTGATTACCAAATTTTAAATAAAAAAACATCAAGAACAGATGACGTGTCACTATTTGTCAGGTATAACATTTATACTAGAGGACTGTAATTTTATGAAAATTCAGTGGTGCATTTCTGTCATTTAGCAGGCAGTGGATAAGCTAGGAGTGGACTAAGTACAGTAGTTAGCTGATTCAATATATGACAAAATATACATGTTCAGTTCTTTATAAATTTATTTAAAATACAAAAGGTCATGTACACAGACTGAACAAAGAATGAGAACAGTGCATCATTGCTGCAGCCTCTATCATTCTTATGGCATTTACCTTGTTGGGAAAAGCTTTCAAACAACATGAAGTCTTGCTAAATTATGACATATGCAGTTTGTCCCAGCCTTAGAACTGCTCCGGAGGTGAAAGAGTTAACTTCCATGCCAGGCATGGAATCTGGAGCGTGAGCTCGGTTAGAAAAACTCTGTCTGTTTATCTTCAAACTGAAACTGTCAGATTCTTTACTCCGCCTCACTGAACAGTTGCTCCGAAGATTCCTCCTACTGCTCACTTCATTTCTCGGTTAAAAAGTGTTTTTTCTCGGTTAAATAAACCGCGATTATATTTATTTTAACCGCAAACCGGTCGGTTCAAGCTCTGTCTGTGGTATCGTAAGTAATAGACAGGTTTTCCTTTTCTGTGTGGAACTTGTAAATGTGTTATCGGTTCGGTTTGAACCGATCAGGTTGCCTTTAAAACTTATTATAAAACTTATTTCATACATTTAGAGTGCGGTTCCCGGTTCTTATCGGTTCTAAAAAAAACGGATTTTCATTACGTTTTTTTCCACGACCCGTGAAACGGTTGGGAACCGATAAGGGTGTCTTGCCTGGCATTTGCCGGAAAAGGGCAAGTTTTTGGTTAGGCTGGCATTATGTCTGAGAAACCCAAAAGAAAAACCGGGCCCACTGGGTTTCAACACTGTAGTGTCTGTGGGGAAGCCTTTGCCAAGGCTGACCCACACACCACATGTGTTTATTGTCTAGGGTTTGACCACCTCAATGCAGACTGCCAGATTTGCAAGAATTTCCCTGCAGCTACCCTGGATAAGAGAGTTGGTAGGCTCAGGGAACGAGAGGCCAAAAAGTCCGCTGACCCGGATGGCCAGCCCGGTTCGGTGCCAACCGAACCGGAGGGAGTGCCCTCTGACCAGGGCGAGACTTCCTCGGGTAAATGAAGAGCTGACTCAGAGGAGCCAGTTCCAGCAAAGAGGACTAGAAAATCAGCAGGTGTGGGGTCAAAATTTCCTTCTCCAACTGCTGCAGAGATAACCAAAGCGATCCAAATTGTCCAGTCGTTTTCCCCGGTTCCGTCCGAACCGCCACTATCAGGTAAAAGGTCGGTTCGGCCGGTTCCACCGGTTCAAGAATATGATATAGAGGAGTTTTATGAACCGGCGGAGGGGGAGGAGGATTATGAACAGTGTGAATGTGATTTTGAAAGTCTGGATGTGCCCATTGAACCGGACATCTCCCCAGACAGACCTTTAGGAGAGTCTCCCCCTAGGCTTTCTGAGTCCCCTACTCATTTTCTGTTTTATAAAACAGTTGCTGAAACCCTCCAGCTCCCTTTGGAAGAAGCTGTGGATGAGCAAGAGGAGCCTGACTATGTGGAGATGATGGATATCCCAGAGTCCAGGAGATTGTCTATTCCTTTACATAAATCCTTTAGGAAACAAACAATAAAAATGTTAAAAGCTCCTAATTCTTTACCTCCTGTGGATAAAAAGATGGACAGGAGGTACACTTTGTCAGGTCCTGATACAGAGTTTCTTTCACAGCAGTGCAGCCATGTTGGGGTAGTGCAGGCTGCAGCTTGTGATAAGGCTACTATTCCCCTGGCCTCACACCCTCCTGACAAGGACTCCAGGAGGATTGATGCCATGGCTAAAAAACAATACATGGCAGCATCCTTGGGACTCAGACAGGCAAATTATATGGCCTATGTTGCAAGATACCAGAAATCCAGATGGGATACTGTTATGGCTTTAGCGAAACTGGCCCCTGGCCAGCTTGCCAACGGAGCTGGAACAGGTGGCTGCTGATGGTATTGAGGCATCCAAGGTGCAATTCCATGCTGCAGTGGATTCTAATGATGTATCTTCAAGAGTCATGGCTACATCTGTGGCTTTTCGTAGAATGGCTTGGCTCAGGTGTACTAGTCTGTCACAGGATACCCAGGCTAAGGCCATGGATTTTCCTGTTGTGGGAAATTCTCTGTTTGGGGAGCAGACAGAGAATTATATAAAGAAAATGGATGAATATAGGACCACTTATAGGAGTGCACAGGCCAAGGAAAGACAAGCCACTCCTCAGAGGCAGCCCCAGGGGCAGGGCAAGCCCTTTCACAGGCCCTTTACCAAGCCCAGGCCTCCTCTTCAGCTTATGTCCAGAGGGGGTTCTTCAGAGGGAGAGGCAGACCGGGTGCAGAGCAGGCCTGCTCCCACCCCTCACCCTAAAGCCCCTGCCAAACAGGCACCCTGATGGGATGCCCAGGGCCGATTCTCCATTACCTGTAGGGGGCAGGCTGGCTTACTTGTCCAGGACTGGGAGTCTTTAACATCAGACAAGTGGGTCCTCAGGAGTAGCAGAGGACTGGTTCTCAGCTTCAAAAAATTTCCAAAGATGAGAATCAGATCTTTTCCACCTGCAAATCCACTAGAGACTCTTGCTTTGAAACAGAAGTCTCAACCTCCTTGCTCTCAGAGCTGTGGAAGGGTTTCTCCCCTACACCAGGGCAAAGGACTGTACTCAGGTACTTCCTTACACCAAAAAAGACAGGAGAATGGCTGCCCATCCTGGATCTAAGATATCTGAACAAGCACCTTTTAAAACCAAAATTCAAAATGGTGACTCTGGGAATGATTTTATCCTCCCTAAGGCCAGGGGACTGGCTAGCTTCCCTGGACCTCAAGGATGCCTACTTCCATGTTCTCATCAAAAGCTCCCACCGAAAGTACCTCAGATTTGAACTGCCCTAAGGCCATTACCAGTTCAGAGCAGTGCCCTTCGGCCTTACCTCTGCCCCAAGGGTATTCACAAAATGCCTGGCAGTAGCAGTTGCTCACTTAAGAAGGCAAAAGATTGCCATCTTTCCCTACCTAGACGACTGGCTCATAGTGGGTCAGTCTCCAGAACAAGTCAAATCACACCTGCAGGTTACCCTGCAGCTGCTTACCTCTCTAGGTTTTCTTCTCAATCTCCCAAAGTCAGTTTTAGAACCTGTCCAGCTACTCACCTTCATAGGCGCAGAACTGGACACAAAGCAGGCCAGAGCCTTCCTTCCTCTAGAAAGGGTAAGGACCCTGGTGGCTCTGACCTCCTCCTTCACTCTGCAGGTCTCTCAACCAGCAAGGCATTTTCTACAGCTCCTAGGACACATGGCTGCTTCCACAGCTGTAGTGTAAGGAGGAAGATTTCAGATGAGGGACATTCAGTTCCATTTGAGAGCCTTCTGGTCTCAAAGGAGAGATCCCCTAACCAAGTTGATCCCAGTAACTCGAACCCTGATCCAGGCCCTGCAGTGGTGGCAGGATCAGAGCAATCTGAGACAGGGGGTTCCTTTCATCCCTCAATCTCACTCCTTGACCCTTACTACAGATGTGTCCCTTTTGGGATGGGGAGCTCACATGGGCGACCTTTCCACCCAGGGATTGTGGTCCCCTCAGGAATCTCTGCTCCACATCAATCTGTTGGAACTCAGAGCTGTTTTTCTAGCACTTCAGGTTTTTTCTGCATCTGTTCAGAACAAAGTGGTACAGGTCAGAACAGACAACACCACTACAATGTGGTACATCAACAAACAAGGGGGCACTCGGTCTTCAGCCTTGTGCACCGAGGCAATGAAGTTGTGGTCTCTGGCTTATTCCCTGAATGCCTCCTCAGCAGTTCACCTCCAAGGCAAGGACAATGTCCTGGCAGATGCTCTCAACAGGATTTCCCAGGGCCATCACGAATGGTCACTGGATCCCCTAGTACTGAGGTTAGTTTTGCCAGGTGGGGCACCCTCAGATAGATCTTTTGCAGCCCCAGACAATCACCAACTTCCGCTTTTTGTGCAAACCCCAGTGTTGGGCTCAGTCCCCTGGATGCCTTCCTTCTCAATTGGGAAGGGAAGTTCCTCTATGCCTTCCCCCCCCTTCCCTCTCCTGTTCAAGGTGCTAGTCAAAATCAGATCTCAACCTTGCAAGATGATTCTGATTGCTCCAGATTGGGCCAGACAGCCCTGGTACCTACTCCTTCTGTCCTTAGCAGTCCATCTTCTCCTGTGTCTCCCCAGGAACCACAATTTGTTAACCTTGTGCCCAGGGGAGTGTTTGGTATCTGAGTCTCAAATCCCTCAACCTCAAGGCCTGGCTCTTGAGGAGTTAGAGTTTGCTGACCTACACCTTTCTCAAGGTGTGCTTGAAATCTTGAAAGCTTCTAGGAAGCCTTCCACCAGGGCTACTTATAACTCTAAATGGAAAAGGTTTTCCATATGGTGCTCTGGGAAGCATATTTCCCCAGAATCTGCTGATTTGCCCACAGTTTTGGACTATATGGTCCATCGAAATACTTTGGGGCTGAGGCCAGCTACCCTGAAAGTGCATTTGGCAGCTGTCTCTGCTTTTATTTCAGCAGGAAAGCCGTCTTCTCTTTCTGCTCACCCTGTATTTTCCAAGATCTTACTTCGAGACACAGCTCTTGCAGCAGGTTACACCATTAGGACTGTAGCCGGCAGGCGTCAGGACCCCACGGAAAAATTCTAGCTAGCTATCTTCAGCGGGGACCTCCCCCGACGTCAGTCCCGCCTCCGACGTCAGGCGTGGTAAATAAAGGGCGGTCCCTCCAGATCCCAGTTCTTTCCCGCCGTCGACTTGCATGTCTTGACCCTTCAGTTGTAGTCTAGCGCGTGATGCGTGGTTTAGTGCTTTCCTTCGGGAAATTCGAATTTTCTTCAAGCAAGATTGTTGCTGATGTCCTCTCCGACCTCCGGTCACTCCTCCAAGTGTGCTTGCAGGAAACAGATCCCCTTCAAGGACCCCCACACGGCCTGCGTTAGGTACCTGGGCCCAGACCACTATACCCGGGCCTGTTCGTTCTGCCAGGGGTTCAACAGTCGAACTAGGATCCGACGTCCGAAGGCCCTTCAGGCTTTTTTGTTGGAGGAAAAGCTGAAGACCATGTCCTCCAAGGGG
The DNA here is from genome assembly GCA_016271365.2 of Neoceratodus forsteri. Taxonomy (NCBI): domain Eukaryota; kingdom Metazoa; phylum Chordata; order Ceratodontiformes; family Ceratodontidae; genus Neoceratodus; species Neoceratodus forsteri. The sequence continues at coordinate 53,158,552 of CM028133.1, read as the reverse complement.
GAATCTTCTTCTAAATCCCATAAGCACACGGAGAAAAGAAGGGAGAAGGCCCCTTCCAGGGCTTCGGAGTCCCGCAGCTCCGGTTCTCGGTCCGACCGCTCTCCTTCCAGGGCCAGCTCTCAGCCTCCCCCGGCTGCGGTTAGGAAGCCTTCTTCTCATGCCAAGTCCACCAGGCCATCCTCGTCTTCTTCCTCCAAGGCCTTGGTGAAGTCTGGGGAGTGCCATCACCATCACCACAAGTCGGGTTCCCGCCCTTCAGTACCTGACGTCAGGTCTTCTTCTGTGCCTCCTCGGAAGACTCTGGAGCTCACACCCTTAAAGAGGCTTGTGGACCCGACTCCAGCGCGACCGTCGTCAGCTGCGTCATCCTCCCTGGAGCGCTGTCAGCCAGGCGACCGTGCAATCAAACCACCTCATGTCGGACGCGGTAGAGGGACCGGCGTCCGCTCCTCCTGAGAGGGCCTGACACCTCCGACCAGCGTGGTCAGGAGACTTTGACTGAGGGGACTTAGCAGGCCCAGGACCAGACGGGCAACCTCAGTTTTGTCAAAACTCCCAGGGAACCCTCGCCCTTGCCAGTGGCCCCTGTAGAGCCGATGCCGGGACCCGACGACCGCCCACCGGCGCCCAGGCCGTCGTCAGGCCTTTCCTTAGCGGAAGTGAAGGATCTCTTCACTTACTGGTGGGACACCATTAAGAAGGACATGGCTCCCACTGTTTCCTCCTCCTCCTCCTCCTCTGGTCCCTGCACCCCGCCGCCGGGTGGCAGGCCGTTTACCTCCTCGGGAACCTAGATCCTCTCCCAGGGGAGATCAAGCCGGAGACCTCCATGAAATCCTCTTCTGGTCACCCAGCCCCAAGAGATCAGGAGACACTGGCGTTCGCCATCGACAGAGGACACGGGATCAGACTACTCTTCCTCTAGATCCCCATCTCCTCTCTCCATCCCTTCTCTGGACCAACGTGAGATGCCGAAATCTCCTCCGGATGACCCTTCGTTCCTGGATATTATGAGACATATCCAAGAGAACATGGGATGGGATGCAGAACAGCTAGACCCTGAAAGGATACGCCTCACCAAATATCTTCGGCAGAAGGACCCCAAGCCTGTGGTGGTACCACCCTTGGTGGACACTTTCACGGACGTCACCAAGGCAGTGTGGAAGCATCCACATTCACTCCGGCGATGCGAAAAAGCTGATCGCATGTACAAGGCTCTAAGGAAGACCAGTACTTGGCGCGGCAGCCTCAGAGCCATCTCTGGTCATCCAGCCTCACATGACCAGTCACAGGGCTGCAACATTTGAGCACCCTGCCACTGGACCCAGAGTCCAAAGCAGTTGGGCCGCTGGGCAGGCGCCACGGTAATACTTCAGCTAGCTGCACCATCAGATCCTAGAACTATTCGACCTTTTGTGGTTCAATTCCAGAATGCTTTGTAGGAACAGGGTCTGGAGATGGCTGAAAAATTGCCTGATGGTAAGCAGAAGGAGGAGATGCTTCCAGCTCCTCATTTTGAGTTCAGAACATGGGACCCAAGTGCTTGAACAGCGTGTGACTCCACGGACTCATCGGCCCGAGCAGCAGCTTCTGGCGTATGCCTCCAGAGACCTCCTGGTTTCCGTCTCTGGTTTACGGACTTCAGAAGAACATTATGGCGCTCCTTAGGGGAGAAGTCTTGTTTGGTAATCCTGAGAAGATCATTACCAGACTTCAAGAGGCCGGGAAGGCAGTAAGGTCAGTTCAGGCCATGTGCAGGCCAAAGCTAGTTCACTTCGTGGGAACCAAAGCCATTTTCGTGGGCGAGCGCATAGGCAGCAGCCTGCTCCGCTACACATCAGAGGGCTCTGGCTTCGTGAGCCCAGAAACAACCCGCCAGCTGGCGTCAGCGTTCTCCTAAGCCGGCCCAGCCAGCGGGCCCATCTGCCGCCACAGCCTGACTCCTTTCCGGCTCCCGCCCCTCAGGATCAACGGGAAATCATGGTCGGGGGTCGCATTGCGAACTTTCTGCTGGGATGGTAGGCTATATCCACCGACAGGTGGGTTCTTCAGTTGGTCAGTCTAGGCCACTTTATAGAATTCGCAGAAAAGCCACCCTCGAGGCCTCCTTTGCTCTCCTGCTATTCGAGTCAGCACAAAACTTTGATCTGGCAAGAAGTACTCGCGTTCCTGCGAAAGGGAGCGATAGAGTACGTCCTGGAGAACCAAAGAGGACAAGGATATTATTCCCACTTCTTCCTGGTTCCAAAGAAAACAGGGGACCTCCATCCGATTCTGGACCTCAGCGACCTCAACGTGTCGGTCGCCTACAAGAGATTCCGCATGGTGACTCTTCCGGGTCTTATTCCTATGCTGAAACAAGCCGCCTGCTTTAGCGTCTCTCTAGACATGCAGGATGCACCTGCATATCCTATAGCTCAGCGCAAGAGGTTCCTGCTTCGAGTTTCTCGACCACCACTTTCAGTTCTGAGCTCTTCCGTGGACTGTCATCCACACCAAGGGTCTTTACCAAGTGCATGGCAGTCGTAGCAGCATCTCTGAGGAGACAAGGCCACTATGTGTTCCTGTACCTGGATGACTGGCTTCTCATGGCCACCTCCAGGGAGGCGCTGCTACATGCGGTTCAGAGCACCCAGGACCTGTTCCGATCTCTGGGCATCCTCATAAATTAGGAGAAGTCTCTCCTGGTACTGTCGCAGAAACTGCAATTTATAGGCACAGTACTGGACGCTGTTCAGGGAAGAGCTTTTCTTCCGGACGACAGAGCGGAGCACATCAGATCCCTCATAAGGGATTTATCATCGAACAAGATTATACCTGCCAGGTCGGTCCTTCGCTTGCTCGGACACATGGCTGCGGCCATTCCTACTGTCCCTTTCACAAGGCTCCACATGCGGGTAACTCAGTGGATGCTCAAAGTGTAATGGGATCAAAGGCAAGACCACTTGCAGCATCTAGTCAGGATCACGAATTCCGTGATCCGAGACTGGCAGTGGTGGCTAGTCCCAAGGTCGCTCTCCACGGGTGTCCCGTTTGTAGCACCATCCCCGGAGGTAACCCTCACCACGGACGCCTCAGGTCTTGGGTGGGGAGTACACCTGGATGGGGTAAAGTCCCAGGGTACATGGACCCCGATGGAAGCTCATCTCCATATCAACGTCCTAGAGATGAGGGCGGTTCTCTATGCCCTGCAGGCCTTTCAGTCAGTAATCCCACCGTGTCCTCTCCTGCTTCAGACAGACAACACGGCGGTGATGTATTACCTCAACAAACAAGGAGGCGCACACTCTTACCCCCTTTGCAGGGAGGCTATGAGGGTGTGGGATTGGGTAATAGGACACAGCGCAAATGTGATCACTGTGCATGTTCCCGGGGTGGACAACACGATTGCAGATGGCCTGAGTCGATCCCAGGCCAGAGTCCACGAGTGGGAACTTCTTCAAGAGGTAGCAGAGGATCTGTTTCTTCGATGGGGAACTCCAAAGTTGGACTTGTTCGCATCCCCATCCAACACAAAACTGCCCAATTTTTGCCCGCTAGGTCCAGGGCCTGGTGTTTTCTGGCGATATGCGTTGTCCCTCTCCTGGGCGAACAGATTCCTCTACGCTTTCCCTCCCTTCCCGTTGATCCAGAGAGTTCTTCTCAAACTGCGCAGGGAGCACGCACTCATGATCCTGGTGGCCCCGTTCTGGCCCAGACAGATCTGGTTCCCTTTGTTGGTGCAACTATCTCAGGAACCCCCGCTCCCGTTGCCGCTCAGCTCCCACCTTCTGTCTCAGGAGAAAGGTTCACTAGTCCATCCGGACTTACGTTCTCTGAACCTGCATGCTTGGCTCCTAGAGACATAGCCATCTTGCATCACAGGGTCTCGTAAGAGGTTGCAGAGGTCCTTTCTGCAGCCAGAAAGCCGGCAACGCAAGCTACGTATGCCATGAAATGGTGCCGTTTTTGTTTATGGTCACGAGCACGTGATTTTTCCCATTTAGGTTGTCCGGTGGGAGTAGTGTTGGATTACCTGCTCTCCCTCTTTCATTCAGGTCTAGCCTACTCTTCTATTAAGGTGCACCTCTGTGCCATTTCTGCCTATCACCTCCCGGTGGGACATCGTACAGTGGCTCAATTGGACGCCTCTCGGGAATTTCTTAGGGGAGTGTTACACCTTAGGCCTCCCATTAGGGACCCTGTGCCTCCATGGGATCTGCTCTTTGTCCTGGAACAGCTCACGCTCCCCCCCTTTGAACTTGCCGCAAATTGCGAGCTACGTTTTCTGTCATGGAAAACATTAATTTTAGTTGCTGTTACTTCAGCGAGAAGAATTTCTGAGCTTCACGCTCTTTTGTGCAAAGAGCCTTATTTAGTTTTCCACCGGGACAGAGTATCCCTGAGGACAAACCCTAAGTTTTTACCTAAGGTGGTCTCTTCACTCACTCTAAACCAGGATATTGACCTTCCAGTCTACTTCCCGAGTTATTCAAATAGAGGAGAGGCTCTGCTCCACACCCTGGATGTTCACTGCAGCCTGAGGTATTACCTCAACAGAACTAAACCCTTTCGTAGTTCTGAACAGCTTTTCGTTTCCTTCTCTGAGAGAATGATGGGCCAATCCGTATCCCAAACAGTCTCTGTCTCGCTGGCTTGTCCAGTGTATTTCTTACTGTTATGATATAAAGCAAAAGCCCCTCCCGGGCTCAGTCCGGGGTCATTCTACTAGGGGTGTGGCCACCTCCTTTGCAGCACTCAGAAACGTCTCCACCTCTGCTATATGTGCTGCAGCCACTTGGAGCTCTGTGCATACCTTTATCAGGCATTATAGCCTGGACATCGCCTCTTGGTGAAGGGCTGGTTTCGGCCTTGCGGTGCTACAGGGTCTCCTGTCCTAGGTTCAGGACCTGGAATGTACTTCCTAATTTCCTCCTCCCAGAATTTTGGCAGCGTTACTGCTTGGGAATCAGTCCTAATGGTGTAACCTGCTGCAAGAGCTGTGTCTCGAAGTAAGATAGTACAGTTAGTTAAGAACTTACCATAACAGTAGATCTTCGAGAACAGCTCTTACAGCAGATACCTTCCCGCCCACCTTCCCCCTTGGAGGAGGCATGGCTTTGCCTTTTCTTGTTGGGATTTTCCTCCCTTGTTATCTTCCGACGGTGGATCCTCGGTCTCCCATTCTTATGTCATCCTGCGGCCGGGAGTCTCCAGCGGGAGAACTAGGGAATCTGCAGGGACCGCCCCTTGTACCACGCCTGACGCTTGGAGGCAGGACCGACGCCGGGGCGGTCCTGCTGAAGATAGCTAGCTAGAAAGTTTCCTGTGGTCCTGACGCCTGCCGGCTACAGTCCCAATGGTGTAACCTGCTGCAAGAGCTGTTCTGAAGATCTACTGTTACGTAAGTTCTGACTGTAACTGTACTTTTTCAAGGATTGCTTCACACCAACCCGCCATTCAGGGACCCTGCCCCTGCCTGGGATCTTAATGTTTGCATTGCTCAGCTGATGCAACCCCTCTTTGAACCTTTGTCTTCAGCAGAGCTTAAGTACTTGACTTGGAAAACTGTGTTTCAGTAGCCATCACTTCTGCCAGGCGATAAGTGAATTACAAGCTTTGTCAGTGGAGACTGACTTTATCTCCTTTCAAGAGATAAGGTAGTCCTCAGGACTAACGAAGTTTTTGCCTAAGGTGGTTTCAGATTTCCACCTTAATCAATCTATATCTCTTCCAGTGTTCTTCACTGACCATTCCTCCTCTGGCGAGGAGGAGACTGCACAGTTTAGATCAAGAAGGACCCTTAGTTACTACATAGGCGTCTAAGGGTCACAGGTTTGACTCCCTCCAACTTTTTCTCACTTATGGTGAGGTTGGGAAAGGAAACCTGCCACTAAGAGATCCATTGCCAGGTGGATTGTCTCTTGTATCCAATTTTGCTATCAAAAACTGGGTAGGTTCCCCTTCAGGCCTGAGGGCTCACTCTACCAGAGGTACAGCTCGTCCTAGCTGCAGCCAGGGACATCCTATCTTAGAGATATGTCAAGCAGCTACTTGGAAAACAGTACACACTTTCACTAAGCATTACTCCCTGGACATCAGGCCAGGAGGGATGCTCGGTTCTTTACAGCTGTGCTTCAGAGCCTATTTCCTAAGTAGGTTATGTCCTCCTCCATGGAGGTATTGCTGTGTAGTCTGCATATGTCATAATATAGCAAGACTTCATGTTGTTTGAAGAAAAAATTACTCACCTTAGTAATGTTGTTTCTTCTAATGGAGTCTTGCTATATTATGACCTCCCCCCAGCCTGCCCCTCTCAGAACCTCTACTCTTGTGATGGGGTGGGCAGTCCAGTGTTGGCACTTATTGATGCCCATCTTGTGTTTTCCACCCCTCTCTTTTTTGGGGTGTTTGAGTGTTGTGTTTTATCTTATCTTATCTTATTTTCTGGGTCCCCTGACTTGAGTCTTGGTGTTGGGACCAGGAAAATGTGTTAATATTTTAGTAGCCAGTTGGCTAGTGTAGGTTTACAGCTTCCACACAGAACCTTAGTGAGTTTTGCTCGTAAAAATCTGACAGTTTCAGTTTGAAGATAAACAGACAGAGTTTTTCTAACCGAGCTTGCGCTCCGGATTCCATGCCTGGCATGGAAGTTAACTCTTTCACCTCCGGAGCAGTTCTAAGGCTGGGACAAACTGCATATGTCATAATATAGCAAGACTCCATTAGAAGAAGCAACATTACTAAGGTGAGTAATTTTTTCTTATAGCCTACTAAAAGTCACCAGAATGCACCATTTCACTTCATATTTTCAAAATATTTCTGGAGGTTCATGCTCCCAGACCCCCCCAAAGAGGTTTGGATTTTGTGCCCCTCTAAAATGTCTGACTGCATGATGCCCCTGCTGTGCAGTTCTGGGGGTTGTATTATATTGTTTTGATTTAGCACGGTACTTTAACTTCTCCAGGTACTGGAATTTGCTAAATCAAGTCTTTTGTCCACTGTGCATTGCTTGTTTTGTAATTTGTGTTTTGGGGTTTAGTTTTTGTTAACATTATTAGATGCTCACAGTGCTGTGTGCGGCCATCTTGGAAGTTCCACCCCCCAAGTCTACCATTTCCCACCCTTACCCAGATGACCTTTGTTCTGAGCTGACCTTGTAATTCGGTCTCTTCTCTACTTCCATAGGCAGATGATGCTAGTGACCTGTTAGCAAGAGGCTCTGCCCAACTCACAGATGCAGCGGATAAAGAGGACTGCCAGGAGACCTCGGAGCCTTCAAATGTTGAGCAGGTACAAAGCTATCTGAGCTATCGGGTGTTTACATTAGAGGGACTCTAGTGATAGACTTTGAACACTAAATGTATGTGGACTATACTGTATTTTGAGCTAATGTACCCGGTTACCTTAAGACCAGTTGTGGAGTTGTGCTGTATTGTTCTAGAAGCAGGAATCTGCTAGTAGTATTAGACAATATTGTAATCAGTGTAGAGCTGCTGACTGCCACGCACCTTTCAGTTTGGAATGTATGCAGAATTTTAATATTTGGAATGCTATGTTGAAAAACTGCTGCTTCTTTCTCCCTAACTACCATATTCAACTTTTTTGTGCAGCCAGACAGACTTTCCCCTAAGACTGCACAGCAATCTCACTTTTAGACTGTTTATTTTATTAAAAAAGTGGTATCTTTTCAATATTTCATTCATACTCTGCCTCATTTAGTTAGTTGCTGAAATTTAGCATATATTCAATAATTTATCTAATTTTTAGTGGAACCATCGCTTTTCCCAGAAACCGAATGATTTTGTTTAAAAGTGTACAAATAGCAGTTCTGATGGCTAGCTATTTCGTGGTACTTACTCTGCTGGTAGCAATCATTCCCTTTTTGCTCTAGGAACTGATCACTGTTTTTGAATACTCACAAAAAATGTTGCTTAAATCGAAGGTATTTTTTATATATAAGGAACCTGCCATGATTGCTCTAAATCTGTGACATTTCTGAACAGTCTGCTGACAGTTTGGCATGTCAGACAGACCAAAAAAGAGGACGTGACCCACAGGATTGAAAATTTGTATGAAATGCTTCCAGATCTTTGCTGTGTCTGATCACCATGATCTTCCCTTGTCAATCTTCACCATTCATTACTGCTTGGATTAAGCCAGAGGCGCGCGCCCGATATGGGAGTTTTTTTTTTTTTGAGTTGGCTCTAATGGCGCCATCCTCGAGGGCGACGCACTGCGTCATGCGCGAGGGACAGCCGTTAGGAGCCGCAGACTCCTCCTCCATCTCAGTTCTGTTTCTCCCGCCATCGAGGCTGCACCTGCTGTGTGGTAGCGTATAGTTTTTGGTTCTTCGAATTCGTCCCGACTCCTCATCTCGTTTTCTCAGACATCCACTCAACGCGGTATACCGGTAAGACCGTTCCTTTTTATTTCTATCTGCGGCGCCGAGTGTTTTCTTACTTTTTTTCCTCAATTAGTTCGCATCATGTCTGGTTCGGGAGCAAGGCGTAAGTCGAAGGCGGGCGCATCCCTATGCGTCAGTGCTCCTGTGGCCGGCATTTTTCCATCTCGGACCGGCATGATGTCTGTCTCCGTTGCCTGGGACCCAACCACGACATGGACGTGTGCGACGCTTGTTTCTCCATGGACCGTCGTGTCACTCGAAGTCCCCACGTTCAAGCTCGGCAGCCCCGCCGACCTTCAGGGGATGGCGTCGCTCCAGGGATTCCCAGGTAAGGTCTCTAGGCCCTTCCCCCGGGTCCCCTTCCAGGCCTATATGGTCTGCGGAGGAGGGAGCTTCCTCCTCTTCTCTTGCCGAAGAGGAAGCTTCTCTCGCGGTGTCGGGGGACCGGCGTGGTCCCCTCCGGGGCCGTGATGGTGACACCGCCTCGGCAGTCACCTCCTCAGAGGTGCAGGCTCCCCCAGTGTTGAGGCCCATGATTTTTGGGCCTGGCACCGGTGGACCCTCGACGCCACCCTCGCAGCGCCGTGGGCCCGGTCTGTTCTCCCGGTGGTGCCAGGTCAGGTTCTGATGCAGGGGGTGGCGCCGTGGGCCTGGCTGTCACGGGTGGGCGGGGATCATCCGGCACCGCCCCTGGCACCGGCACCGTCCGCGGTGCCGTTGCCCCGGGGATTCCCGGACTTGCCAGCATTGAGGTTCTGCTGGTCTCGTCTTCTTCAGAGGCCAATGGTTTGGATGTGGACCCATCCTGGCACCCTGACTCTTCGGAGTCAGGGTCCCCGGTGGCACAGGGTGCCAGGCAGCGCAGCGGGCCCCTTCCACTGTCCCCACTCCCGTCCTCCCCTGAGGGCTCTCGGGCTGGGGGTGGCCCTGGGTTCCAGGGGGGTGATGTGGTAGGGACTGAGGAGGAGGCTCAACCTCCTAGGGGACCTGTGACAGCTGCCCTCCTGGGTGCTGTTGCCTCCTCTGGGGGTGTGGGGATGCTGCAGTCGAGGAGGAGGGCTCTTTCAGAGTCTGAGGGGTTGAGAGGCAGGGGACAGGTGCCCTGGTCTCTGTCGGCCACCTCTGGTGGGGTGGCTAGGAGCCGTAGCGTCGAACCCCGCCCTTCCCTCCTGGGCTCTAGGGTGCCCTGCGGTGGCGTTGCTGTGGACTGCCCTTCTGGAACCATGCAGTCCCGGGTTCATCACAGGGGAGGTTCTCCCCCTGGGCTCTTCCAGGCATCGCTTTCTCAGGGTTCCGTTTTGCGGCCTGGTTTGTTGTCCAGGATCCCGCCAGCTTGGGCTCCGTTCCCCGGATTTCAGAGTCCTGGCAGAGGTCAGTTGCCTCTTCGTAGGTGCCCTTCTCCGGTACCTCTGCATCCACCCCCCGAGCTTCCAGGCCATGTCGGTCCTACGGGTCCGTTATCCTGGGAGCAGTTCAGGGGTTCTGCGGTGGCCTTCCCCTCATACGTTAGATGTATGCATGAGCAGGTCTTTCGACTCTCCCCACCGCAGGGAATCTTCTGGACATTCGAGCTCTCCATCATCCTCGCTCTTCCTCCTCTGAGGGAGAGGAACCCTGCTCATCTTTCTTCCGGCCTTGATTTCACTGAATATCAGCGATTCCTCCTCGAGGATGGTGAGGAACCTTGAATCTCTTATGTAAGGAGACAATACCGAATGGGAGGCGCATGAATTCCTTGGAGAATTCAGTGCCCAGCACCTGGTGGTACCTTCCTGGCCTATCCCTTCCAGGAGGCATCTATCCGTCCTGGAAGTCGCCAACCGCCCTTTCTCCAGCCCCGGCTGACTGCCGTCGTGGTATTGTGCCCTCGAATCCCTGCGTACTCTTTAACCACGTCCTGCTTGCTGGTGTACCTAGAGACTCCTTCTGGGCGCCGGTGCACACGACTGCCCACCAGATTCGGATTCTCTACAGTTCGAGCGGTGGGGGTGAAGAGTGTTCTCTTCTTCTCGTGCAGTGGCTTGTATTGCATCACATCAGGCTCACCACGCTGCCTACAATCGGCATCTGTGGTCGATGCTCTCCCAGCTCCTAGCATCAATGCCTGATACGGAGCTATTGCCCTCTCTGCTATAGGCCTGGAGCTGGCATCACACCAAGCAAGGGCATCTTATGATGCCAATGGGGTGGCTTCCAGGCTTGCGGGGACAGCGATCTGCATTAGGCGGACGGCATGGCTCCGTCTATCAAGGTTGTCACCCCTAGCCCGGCATAGGGTAATGCGCTCCGTTTCTGGGGGACCCGTCTTTTTTCCTCCAGAGCTAGGAGACTTTTGCACGGGCTTCCTCCATCTCCCCGTCCTCGGGAGGCACCTCCTAGCTCTTCTCCCACATAGGCTTCTCTCTGTACTAGCCAGGGTCTTCCCCTTCTGTTTCTCACCAACAGGGGGCTGGGGGTTTTGTTCCCTCAGGGTTCTACCCCTCCCCTTTTTTAAGGGGGGAGGGGGCCTGGTACTCACCCAGGCAGTAATGAATTGTGAAGATTGACAAGGGAAAATATGAAAATTACGTACCTACCGTAATTCTTGATCTTCTCTTGTATCTTCACCATTCATTACTGATACCCACCCACCTTCCCCGGTAGCCTCCTTCTGTGGCGTCTCCCCCTCCCACCTCGTTCCTCTTACTCCCTTGGCCTTTATGCCAAAAAAAAAACAAACAAAAAAAAAAATCTTTTCTGTTTTTCCCATTCTTGGTGAATGGATCCCAGGGATTTACTTCACTCTAAGATTGATTGGCGTTTTGCTCATAAAAGTGCTGAGTCGTTGGGGAGATGCATGGGTCTTGCCTCGCCGTGTTTGGCAGGCGCGGCACTTCTAGGGACTCTGTGTTAATACTGTCTGTACAGTTAGTATAGTCCCAAGAAGAAAAAAAAAAGACTGCTAATCAATTATTTAAAACCCTGGACCCCCTATTTTCCTCAAGGTAAAGAGGAACGAGTATGGTTACAAATTTCTTTAATTCTGAGGGAACTCTTTCTGACTGCCCTACGGTGCGATTCCTTGCCTCCTCAGGTCATGTTGTTCCACAGCCTGGTGGCCATGCCCTGTCTCGGCACCCTCAACTTAGGATCCCCTTGGCAGGCATTATTTTTCAAAATGCTTTTACAGCTGCTGGCCGAGCTTGTCAGCTTCAAGCCTCTGTCTGCCTTGCCATAGCAAGTCTGATTGAGTCCCTCTCTATTTTTCTTACAAACTGCCTTCGAGAAGGCTTAGTTTTTCCCATATTCTTCTATGGTAGCACTTATCAAGGTGCTAGGAACTTAGTCCTCTTCCTGGATGGGCGCTCTTCTGGAACAGGTTCTGCTCAGCCAGTCCAGGAGCCCTCAACTAGGATAAAGAGACTTGGCATGTTGAGAGTCCAGAGACTCTGCCCTCTCTTGGTCTGTTTAGCAGGTTCGGTGGAACCTCTCCTCAGTCCTACCAACTGGGATTCTTGCTCCCTCATTAATTTCGAGCTATAAGCCTCTCAACCAACAATGCTCGATGGGCACTGTTCTCCTTCTCAACATGCCACTCTTTCTTTCTTTCTTCTTCCTTCATTCCTCTCTTTCTCCTTCTACTTCCCCTCTCTCTCTGTTCCTCCCCTAGAGCCGTTCTGGAAAGGAGGCCCTGCGGTCCCTTAGGGTAGGAATTCTCTCTCCTCTGTCTGTTCTCCATCGGCTTATTCCTTTTTCAGTTTATTTCCTTTCCTTTTTCTATCCCTCGGCTCTCTTGCCTCGTTTTCTTTTTTCTCACACTTTATTTCGCCTCTCCGGCTAACAGAACTGAGATGGAGGAGGAGTCCGTGGCTCCTAACGACCGTCCCTCGCGCATGATGCAGTGCGTCGCCCTCGAGGACGGCGCCATTAGAGCCAACTCAAAAAAAAAAAATCCCGTAGCGGGTGCGCGCCTCCGGCTTAACCCAAGCAGTAATGAATGGTGAAGATACAAGAGAAGATCAAGAATTACGGTAGGTACATAATTTTCATATCTATGCATAGAGTGCTTGGGTCCCAGTCGTATTTTCTCTAATTGTGAAGTTTGTAGTACTTTTTGTACCTCCACTCCATTCTGCTGATGAGGGATTGCTAGAGGTTCCCAGGGTAAATTAAAAGACCTGGGGGGCCAGATCCTATGCATATTCGACCCCGACCCTGCGGAAATCTCTACCTCATCAGATTAGAGAGTGCCTGTCTACCGAGACCTTCAAGGCTGCCTTAAAATCTTATTTATTCAAGTTAGCCCTCTCAGATCTTTCTTAATTGGAATCTTCCTGATTTTATTCAATTACTGTTTTATTTTAATTTTTAGTATGTTTTATACCTATGTGTAAGCACTTTGATATTTTAAATTCAAGGTACTTTATTTAGTTCAGCAGTGTACATATGACTTATGTTTATGTGGCAGTTGATATGACACACAGACAATGAGACAGATCACTGTAGCCGTAGGGTTACATCGGTTCAATTATGTCTATTATTATAACTATCCTCTTAAGTACCCCTCTCATCCCTGTTATAATCCCTACCTTTATCTCTCTCTCTCTCACCCATTGAGACCCTCCACCCTAAGAAACAGGATCATCAGACAATGTTTAGCAGTGGGCACCTATTGATGTCTATGGGTGGATAACAGAGGGTCACCTTACAGATCTGGATGGTAGGAACCTTCTCAGTTTACTGGTATAAGGAAGGGTAGCATTAGACAGCTAGTAATAGTATACCTATCCCTGACTTAGTGATTAAGGTCAGTGTGTGAAACTTACATAGATACATAGCCAGTGTCAGCAGATAAGGGCCTATGGCCCACCCAGTCTGCCCATTTGAGCTTGTAAGTTCAGTTTATGTTTTCCTAGAAGTCTGTTGCCCCTTACCCCTGACCTCCAGAATTCCTTTATGTCTATCCTATGCATTCTTAAGTCCCGTGATTGTTTCAGACCTCACCACTTCCTCTGGCAGGGTCTTCCACTTGTCCACCACCCATTCTGTGAAGAAATTCTTCCTCACGTTTCCTCTGAATCGTTCTCCCTCAAACTTCATCCCATGCTCTCTAGTCCTGGAACATCTTTTTTGCTTAAAAAGCGAAAAGCTTGCCCCATTTCTTATCAAAACTGGTGGAGTTACGTCTTAGATTTGCTATCACCTTCTTTATTCTAAGGTTAGATAAAAGTTCATTTAACCATTCCGAGTAGGGTATAAGAGTAGAATCCTTTCCAGTGTTTCATTGCCAGTTGTTTGACAGAATGTGAAATAAGGGACACAGCAATCTCCTTTTTTGGACCGGAATATGGGAGTAGTCTCCCAGTATACAAATCTCAGGAGTAAAAATCAACTCCAACCCTAGTAGGGGATCAAGCTTGGTCTTAATTGTCTGCTATAAGGGTCTGATTGAGGGACAGTCCCAGAGAACATGACGTATGGTGCCTTCATCTTTACCACACTTGTTGTACTTTGGGTCTTGCAACTTACCCGTGCCTGCAAGCTTAGCTGGGGTAAAATAGATGTTGTACAGTATATCAAATTGCTTGATACAAAATTTGTCATTGGACGTATAAGAATATACTGCTTGCCAGATTTTATCCCAGCAAAGCTCTCTATTTGGAAATTGGGCCACCCAATATGGGGATTCCCCTTGGATATCAGGGAAATTTGCTGGGTACAGTGCTGCTGTGACTTGAGAGACGAGGTGTGGGTTCCAAACCAGGTTACAGAGCAATTTGAGGGGATCTGACCGATCAGTATTCCAGGTACCTGGCCCCAGCTTTCTAATCAATAGATGCCTGATTTGGAAACCTCTGAATATCTGGTAGGCAGGAAGTTGCAGGGAAAGCAGAAGTACCAGAGTGGGTTTAATTTTACTCTGCTCTAAGTCACATATCTTAAGGTCTACCAGGGGCACCGCTCACTGGGCCTCAAATAGTGACCCCCTAGGATGAAATTTGGATTCAGGTGTAGTGGTTGGGATATATCTCTGCTGTTGTCATACTTGAGAGCTTTACATAGTCGGGCATGCACTTTCACAGTCATGTGGATCAACTCATTCTTTAAGAAAGTCAAGCTTACTTAAACAGTAATATGTAATAAGCTAACGAGAGAGATGCCACTCTGCTTAATTATTTGGTGTTCAATTTGTAGCCATACTGGTATATATTCAGGACCAGCTAGTGGGGAGATAGGAGGATACCAACGTAGATATTTAACCATGTGACTTGCCAAATAATAATGAAAAAGGTTGGGCAACTTAAGGCCTCCATTTTGTTTAGTTGCACCTAGTCTAACGTAAGGCCTCCTTGGGGGTTTTGCACTCCAGAGAAATTTGGAGATTATTTAATGTAGTTTATGAAACCAGGACTGGGGAAGATAAAATTAAGCATGTTCAGGGGGTAAAACACCCTGGAATTAATATTCATTTTAATGACACCGATTCTTCCTTGTAGAGAGAAATATAGAGGGGCTCATCTGTCCAAATTCTGTTTTATAACTCCTAACAAGGCATCCAGGTTAAGTTTTTTAACCTGTGACAGATTAGGGATTATCTATGAGTCCTAGATATTTAAGATGGGATGCCCAGTCCAGCTGTAGGCCTGCTATCTGTGATTGATAGGTATGGGAATTTAGTGGCATTACTGTTGATTTTTCTGCATTCAATTTGTAATTAGATAAACCCCCATAAGATTCTACAATGGATAGTACAGCCAGAAGGGAGGTCGCTGGATCTGTAATATGCAACATAATGTCAACGGCATATACCGGCAAGCACAGATTCTGATCTTCCTGGACATAAAGTCTCCACCACTCATTCACACTAAATTCACACTAATGGGATCCATGCCAGAGGTGCTAGGACTCAGAGGGAGCAAACTTTCTTGCGGGAGGGCTGGCACCAGAGATGGAGCCACGAGAAGTGGCGCTGCAAGCCTCTGCTCATGTGGCAGTGACTTTCTCGGCATCGACCCTCCAACCGCCTCAGTTCCTTTTTTCCCGCCGTCGAGTGTGCTTCAGTGATGATGCTGCTCGGCCGCCGAGAGTCAAACTCAAACTAGCAGCATAGTTTTCAGTTTATTATTTTGTAGTATTTTTCAATAAACTTACGATAATTTATTCTTATCAAAGAAAGAAGTCTCAGTCTACATTGACGGAGTCGACCATGAGTGGCTCAGGTGATGGCAAGGAGACTTCATATGAAAGCTGTTCAGTCAGCTGGGCTGGGTCCGGTCCACTGGTCCGGTCCACTGCCTTCTCCGGAAGGGGTGTCTGGCAATGGACGGTCCAATACCCAAGTGGATGGGCAGTCCTCCCGGAAGCATAAAAGTAAATGGTCCCATCCTCGGCACCGTTCGGCCTCAAGCTCTTCTTCGACCCATAGGTCAAAAAAGAGAAGGCATCACTCGAGGTCGCCCTCTGATATGTCTGCGCATCAATGGTCGGTCACTGGGGTCAGTTGCCAGTCTCCTCATTTGGAGTCACCAGTTTCTGGTTTTGGTCTCTGACCTCTTCAACATTGGAGCCCTTCCCTGCCTTCTGGTAGGCCTTCCGATGAGCAGTTTTATCAGTGGGCTGCTCTTATGGAGCAATGGGCTCAGAGGCTGGTCCAGCTGCCTGGCCCAGTCACTCAGGGGCCCTCGGGTGCTTTGAGAGATCGGACAGGGCGATTGGGTCTCCCTAGTCACGTAGCGCCGTCTTCAGTGCCGTCGACTCCGCGCTCAGGTGCCCCCTCCCACATGGCTGCAGCACAGGGAGCCACACCGATGCCTCTATCTCCTGGTATTCTTCCTTCTTTTCCCTCAAATTCTAATTTTCAGGGCCCTGAATCGGTTTCAGCGGCATCTGTGGGTCGCCGTGTGGCTTTTTGGTGCCATGTTCTTCTTCAGTGCTGTCTACTCTGTCGGCACCATGCGGCCTTTTGGTGCTGTGCTTTTCTTCCGCGCCGAGCCCGGACGTTTCTTCTGCCAGTCTTCAGGGCTTCTCCTCTCTGATTTCTTTTCCTTCCTCTTTTCCTGCTGATTTTCATCCCTTTCCTGTCCATGCAGTCCCTCCTGGACTGTCAGGAGATGATATTGAGCCTGACCCAGATCTTAGACTGGATGATGATGTGGAAGGAGCAGGATCTAATCCTATTACAGAGTCTGTGGTCGAGGACCTGTCATTTAAGACTCTGCTGAAAAATGTGAATTCTGCTCTTTCTCTCCAGACTATGGACATCAATCCTGGGAAACTTTTAAGACTCCAATACCTTCACGTTCCAGACATCCATATGGATTTAACTCCCCCGGTACAACCCTCCTTTCAGACGCTTTCTCAAATGGTATGGAATAATCCTGCTCTCATTCCTTCTGTGGCTAAGTCCATAGATAGGAAGTATGCTGCTCCCAAGGATCGACCCATTTTGGCCTTCCAAGCCTTTGCGGATCCTATTGTAGTCTTGGCAGAGAATGATAAGGTTGTCCTTCCTCAGACAACTACAGCTCGACCTATAAACAAAGAATCTTTTAGGACAGATACTTTAGACAAGAGAGTCTTTGCTGATCCACCCTGGCTATGTGTATCGCCAGCTACCAGGGCTATTTCTCTCAATATGAGTATATTCTTTGGCATTCTCTCAAACAAATGGTTGAAGCTCTACCGGCGTAGGACACTAATTCAGAGCTTCTTCAAACCATAACCAGGGGTATCAAGTCCAACAACCAGCAGGTTAAAGCAGCTATGGAAGCCTTTGATACTGCCTCCCGAGCGGCGGGCATTTGTACCCACCACCATCCCTGGCTGCGCACTTCAGGTTTCACGAATGATGCCCATGGAGAAACAGGCATCGCATGAATCCATGTCATGAAGTGGGCCAAGACACGTAAGGCAACAGTTGTGCTGGACAGCGATGAAAAATTTACAGCCAGAAGGGCACCGTCGCATGAGTGGCCATCCCGTCTTCAAAGTCTTCTTGCCCGCCAACTCAGACATGATCTACGAAGAAAAAACACCAAAAACAGACTCAACGCTGCCAAGAATAAAATATATGTAAAGATCTTACCAGTGATGTTGAGTAAGGCAACTAGAACTGGCAGGACACAGCACCGATGGACTACAGCACGAGAAATAGCTGGAGAGTGAACTGTGTAGGCGGTAGGCCTCAAATCAGATTTGGCTTCCCATGAGGTGACCTCTACAGTGGGAGACGAAGAACTGGTAGGCAGGTGGAGTCGACAGCGCCTAACGGCCAACCCGTGAGCGCCACGCAATGTGTCGGTCTCGAGGGCAGCATCGATTCTGCGTCGGCTCCTCCTACCTAAAAAAAAATCTATACAGAGTGGGGTGTTACAGTTGGAAACCCTAATGACATAGGCATTAGTTGGTATTTTCACTCCAAATTTTCAGCATGGCCTTTTTGTGACCCCACCTCATGAAGAGCGTCACTATCTGTTTGTTAGCTGAAAAGTGGTTTTGCACAGCGAGTATGCCATTTGGCAACACAAGCATGCCATCACATTTTGGGCAGGGTGTAAAAAATGACAACTGTACTGTTCATGAGGAGGCATAAAAAAATGGCAATGTTGAAAATGTGGAGTGAAAATATGCGACATTGGTGCAGTCATGAGCAGGCATAGAAACTGTGCAACGTACGTCCGTAACCCAATTATTTTGGGTTTTTTTTTTAATCACATTTTCAACATAGGCATTTTGGGACCTCCTATCATGAACAGTGATGCTGTGATTTTGTTAATGTGTCCCAAAAGTTGATTTCCCACAGCGACCACGCCATTGTGTGCCACAGGTGAGAAAACACATTTTGGGCAAGATGTAAAAAATGACAACTGCACTGTTCATAAGGAGGTGTGAAAAAATGCCAGTGTTGAAAATCTGGCATGAAAATATTGCAACTTTGCGAAGTTACAAGTGTGAGCAGAAACTGTGTAATGCACGCTTGTAACAGTCATTTTATGGACTTCCATCACCAGATTTTCAACATAGGCGTTTTAGGACCTCTGCTCTTGAACAGTGCCACTGTCATTTTCTTAATCTGTCCCTAAAAGAGATCTCCCACAGCAACCGTGCTATTTTGAGCCGGAAGTGCGAAAACACATTTCGGCCAGGATATGTAAAATGACAGCTGTACTGTTCATAAGGAGGTGTGGCAAAATGCCAGTGCTGAAAATCTGGAGTGAAAATATTACAAATTCATGAAGTTACGAGTGTGCATTGAAACTGCGCAATGCACACTCGTAAAACAGTCATTTTTTGGATTTTTTTCATTAAATTTGTAACATAGGGTTTTTTAAAGCCCACCTCATGAACAGTGGCACTGTCATTTTGTTACTCAGTCCCGAAAAGTGATTCCACACAGTGACTGTGAAATCACCTTTCGGGACCGAATAATGCTGTGACAGTGACTGAATTCATTAGGAGGGGTCCCAATAACCCCCATGTTGAAAATTTGGTGCAAAAATTCCCAAAAATGTCTGAGATATGCAACAAAGTTGAAAAAAAACCTATTTATGCCATTATACAGCTTACTGGTATTTCTTCAGTTCGCGGTCGGCTTTGAAGAGTGCAGACGTGTTCCTGGTCCACTGAAGATTGTTGCGCCAGACTCTGGAGGTAAGTATGGGGTGAGGGGGGTGTGGGGAGGCAGCGTACACAGAGGTGGAGTGCGGGTTGGGGGGGGCAGGAGAGACCACGAGGGACCGTTTTCTTATTTTACAGGTTAAAAAAAAAAGACAACAAGGGTCAGTTTTCTTTTTTTGCAAGTGTTTGTTGGGTACACTGGGATGGGCTCCCAGTGTACCACCTGCATAACAGGATGGGGGACTGCAGCTGATGGGGATTGGGCCCCCTGTCAGCACAGAAATGGCTTGGGGGTGCGCATGATGCCAAGGGGATTGGGCACCCCCTCGGCACACGGCACACATCGGGGGCTGGGGACATTATGCAGATGGGGAGTGGGCTCCCTCGTCGGCAAACTAAACTAGGCAGAGGGAACGATGCCGACAGGGATTGGGCACCCCCTCGGATTGGGAGGGGGGCATCATGCTGACGGTGAGTGGGCTCCCATATCAGCAAATGAAATAAGGGCAGCAGTCAGTGCCATGTTTACTGAAGTGCTTCACCAGGAAAGGCACATCAGGAGGCGTGTTATTGTGCCGCTGCATGATGAGCTCAGCTCTCATTGCAGCAGCACTTTTCTTAGATCTGGTGGACACTTTACGTATTGTAGGTGTCAGTGCCTGCAGCTGGCTTATTGGGGAATGAGGGATACACCTACTAATGCGTGCCCTGCATTTGTCCACAGTGACCGCACCTCCAAATCTGCTACTGCTGCAATATGTTGGCTGGCACACTAGCACGAGCCAACATAAAAACCGGGTAAAACATTCATCTTGATTGTCTCTATTGGTTGAAATAATGAAAGTGGGAGTTGTGTCCATTTGTCGAGGTCCATCTGAATCAAAATGGATATGGGTTCATAATTTATTAGCTCGATTACCTGTACATCTTGAGAAATGTATATGCCTAAATACTTCATTTTAGTGATGTTCCATTTTAGAGTCAGGGTTTGCTTTAAAGTTTTTGGAGGAGTATAATTGTATAAGAGGGCTTTTGTTTTGGTTACATTTAATTTGAAGTCTGCTGGTTCTTCCTATCTTTTTCGGATACTCCATGACTCTATGATTGAGTGTGAGGGTGATAGAAGAGAAAGGAGGATGTTGTCCGCATAACGACTAGCTTTATATTCAGTTTGATGGAACGGGATTCCTCTGTTTTTGTTGATGCTTGTAAGGCAACAGCCAGGGGTTCTATATATAGTACGAACAGTGGGGGGATAGTGGGCAGCCCTGTTGAGTAACTTGATAAAACAGAAACAGTGAAGACAACCCCCCATTAATACATACATACGCTTTAGGAGGGAAATAAATTTGCCTTGTCAGAAATGAGTCTGGAAATCGGAATACCCACAGTATATCCCATAGAAAGGGCCAAAAGACCTGATCAAACGTTTTTCTGAGTCTTAAGCTTATACAAGCAGTGGGTATTTTTCGGGTTTGAATGTATTCTACTAGAATGATGGTCTTTCTGATGTTATCTGTGGTATTTCCTTGTTTAATAAAGCCAGCTTGATCTGAGAGTATTATTGTTGGAAGAATATTTTCTATTCTAGCAGCCCAAATGGCCACATATATTTTACAGTCAGAGTTTAGGATGGATATCGATTGGTATGAGGATGATTCCAGTTTATTCCCGTTCAGTTTGGGAATTGCCACAATTGTGGCATATTCCCATGATGAGGGAGGGGTTCCCCCTCGGCTATCTCTGTATATAATTGAAAAAGTCTACGGGACAGCTCCTTATGGAAAATGCTGTGTACCACTCTCCAGTGAACCCATCCAGTCCTGGGCATCGACCAGTGGAAAGATTAGTTATTACTGTGTGTATTTTATCAGCTACAATTGTGGTCTTTAGTTTCTGGATTTGTGAATCTGTTAATTTTGGTAGGTTTAGGTTGTCTAAGAAGTCCTGTCTTTGTTCCGGGGTTGATTTATTCTGTGGTGTATATAGTTGCCAGTAATAATGTACAAAGGATTGCCTCATCTCCTCTTCTCTATTTATTGTCCTACCGGTATGAGGGTGTTTTATTTTTAATATTGTCACTGTGCCAGTCTGCATGCCCCTTGTGACCCCCCCCCAATAGATGACTTGTTTTAAATATATTAGGGACATCTGAATCTTGGTATCAATGATTTTTTGGCGAGCCACTTCAGTTTTTCAATTTGGTTTAGAAGTTCTTTAACCCCTTCCCTGTAAAGCAGCTGGTAGTTTTGAAGGTTAATTGTGAATTCATATCTCAGGCCCTTCTTGATTATGGGAGCCCTGTGTGGGGACCTAGCAACAAAGGAGATATAATGTATGGGAGAGCGCTGTTGTGCATAAGCTTCGATGGAAACACAATGCTGTTGTACCATCGATGTGTCGTCAACATGGTGTTGTACCATCTTGAGGATGTCACATCGATGGTACAACAGTATCGATCCTCATTGCATATGTGCAGTCAGCGACACTCAACTCCGTGAAAACAGCTGCATGGAGGGACAGATCATGGGGAAACGGCCAGCAGCGGTGAGATGCATCCAAAAAAATACAGCAGCTCTGTTGAAAGGACAGTCTCGATATTTGGAATCGGTGGTTAGTTTCATTTTTATTTTAGAAACTTGACTCTGGGACAGTGGGAGAACATGGAGTGAGTGGGGCTTTTTGTCATGTTGGTAGTGCCGGCAGGGGGGTAGCAACAGCACAATCCTCACTACGAATGTGAGGTGATCACTGCCATGATCAAGAAATGTTCAACTGATGCCCATACACTATACAAGATAACGGATGGGCAACAGTTAACAACCCTGAACCGTATGCCAACCGCAGGCGAAACACTGATGGCGAAATTCCCCACAGTGACAATCTCGACAGGTTTTGAGATTGTCACTGTGAGGAACTTGAGGGCAACATTTTGCCCTTTTTGTCGACTGTCACCCCCCTTCGAAACAACTCTGCCTTTCTTGCTGTTCTCTCTTCAGCATCCACCTTTGACATCCTGATTGTCTCCCCGCCACCCTTAGCTTTTCCCCTATATACCTCACTGTCCTCCTTCCCTTGTGTCTTTTTACATGCCCTGAAGGCCCTCTTTTTCTCCCCTATTACCCATGCCACCTCTTAAGAATACCAAAGTGGCCTTCTTTCTCATTTGCTGTTGACTACCTTCCTAATGCACTGATCAGTGACTCTCAAAAGTCCTCTTTTTATTGACCCCCACAGTTCTTCCACATCCCCAGCTGTTTCTTGCCGTCCGTATCAATCCAAAAATTCTTCCTCATTCTATTGAAATCCACCCGCTGGAAGTCCAGTACCCTAATGGTGGTTTGAGTCCCTTCCATTCCTGTCCCAAGTCTAAACCTATCTGCTCTGTGGTCACTGGCTCCTAGATTATCCCCCACTGAAGCCTTGGCTACTCTGTCCCCTTTTGTTAGTATTAAGTACAGTGTTCCCCCGCCCATGTTGGCATTACTTACCAGTTGTAGGAGTGCTTCTTGCAGGGATTCCAGTATCTTCCTACTCCTTACCGATGTACAGTAGCTGTTGGAATCTCGCAGGTCACATCAGTGAGATTAACGCGCCCTACCAGCAGAAGTTCCCCCTTACTTGCCATTCCTTTGTACCTGCTGCATTAACTCATTGTCCACTTCCTCCCCTTGATTTGGTGGTCTGTATACCACTCCCAGGTTTAATACCTCTCCAGTCCGCTTGAGCAGCATGACCCAGAGGACCTCCGCCGATTCCAGACTTAACTGGATTTCAGAAGGGCTGACTTTAAAAAGATGGGAGAATGTCTCCAAAAGAACCTGGGGGGATGTCCTGGGTGAGGTGGAGGGCAACTGGGCCAGACTAAAAGAGGGCATCATAAAAGCAACAGACCTGTATGTCAAGCAAGTAAGCAAAAGGAGAAGGAAAGGAGTCCATTGTGGTTCTTGAAGGAGGTGGCAGAAAGGGTAAAGGCAGAAAGAGTGACATTCAGAAGGTATAAGTAGACCCAGAGAAAGGAGGATAGGGAACAGAATCTGTGAAAATGGAGGAAAGCAGGCAAGGCAGTAAAGAGTTCTAAAGCACAATCTGAAGGAAGAATAGCCCAGGCAGTGTCAAAAGGGTACAAGAAATGTTTTAGATATATTAGCGAGAAAAGTAGGACAAAGGGAGGGATTGTACTGTAAAAGGAGAACTGCAGGCTAAAGTGAAGCCGACTACTTCACAGGTTGGGGCTTCACTGTAGAAATTCCCCCTGCAGTCACCCTGTAAAAGGTATATTTTAATTACCTGGACCCTCATAAAATTTGGGGATGCACCCGGTGTTATTTTTTTACACAATTTGCTTAAATGCCATATGTATTCCAACCATACATAAGGCATTTAGGGAAACTGTGTAAAAATAACAATCAGCATGTAATATATACAGTTGATAATCTTTCTGTATATAGGGCTACCCATAAGGCAATGGCACATCATTATCTCTCATTATTACCAGCGAGAATGGAAGCGGATGGGGGCACCATGATTGACAATGCTGACTGTGCCGGGGTCTTCCCTGAATTTTACGAGGGGCCAGGTACAGTATATAAAATATGGATTTTACAGGGTGACTGCAGGAGGAATTTTTACAGTGAAGCCACAATCTGTGAAGAGGTCGGGGCTTCACTTTAG
Source organism: Neoceratodus forsteri (assembly GCA_016271365.2). Classification (NCBI taxonomy): domain Eukaryota; kingdom Metazoa; phylum Chordata; order Ceratodontiformes; family Ceratodontidae; genus Neoceratodus; species Neoceratodus forsteri. Next base: position 53,134,896 of record CM028133.1, on the reverse strand, counting down.
CCAGTAGTTCTCCTTTATAGGGGGAAGTACTATACGAATGGAGGGCCAAGAAAAGGAAAACATTTTCAACAAATACTTCTGCTTATTGTTTACAGCAGAAGGGAAAGTGGGGGGAAGGGATCACGAATAGGCACCAAGAACTTTGGGGGGAAGGCAGTGTACACCAGTCCCTTTTTTGAGGAGAGGGTCAGGAAAGCACTTACTAACCTGAGGATGGACAAAGCCATGGGGTCAGATGGGGTGCATCCATGAGTGCCAGAGGAACACAAGGAGGTACTGGCAGCAACTCTGGCAGGCCTGTTCAACAGTTCACTGGACACTGGCATGGCTCCAGGGGACTGGAGAAGGGTGGACGTAGCCCCACTTCACAAAAGTGGTAGCAAGGAGAAGGTAGACAATTATAGGCTTGTCAATCTGATTTCAGTGGTGGGGAAATTAATGCAAACACTATTAAAGGAAAGGACTATGGAATACCTGGAATCCAAACCAATGGACTGCAGGACCTGAGGCAGCATGGTTCACAGAGGGAAGGCCGTTCCAAACAGCACCTGGGGCTGTTTATATTGGAAGATGAAAAGGTGGCCAGACAATGTGCAAAGCGATTGGGAGAGCTGGTGGAGGTACTGATAAGTATAGGTAGAGGTATCACCAGTAGGAAGAGGGAACTGGCACTGTCCCTATATAGGTCTTTGGTAAGACCCAACCTGGATTATTCTGTCTAGTTTAGGACACCACAGATCAGGAAAGATAAGTGCAGTGAAGTCAAACACTCACCACCTCTTGTAAAAATCACCACAGACCTGCTATTATCACAGCAAAATGACTAAATTTATTAGTATGAAAACAATAAAAGCTGATAATGCAGACAACGACTGCCTGATGCATTTTGGAACAAATGTTCTTTTATCAAAGGCTGAAGATTCACATTCACATGTCCGTTAAAATAACACATGCATTTGTGGCATCACCATGACGTAATTTGAAATGTTATTATTTCATTGGTTGAAGTCCCATGCTAATGAACGAGATGGATGACTTTTACAGGGCAAGAAAAAGAGGACAAGGAGGAGGCGAAGACAACGAGCTGCCCCAGAGTTACAACAAAATGGGCACAATTAACAGGAAGAGATACAGGCAATAAATGCATCAAGCCTGCAGGTAATAAATCTTTCTAAACATGAACTGACAGACATTGAAAGAAACATAAGCAACGGACTGAGCTTTCTACCCATTGCAAATATGAAACAATTACTTTTCATAGTACAGATATATTACATCTTGCAAGGGATCTCTTAGTAGAATTAGACATAGTAGCAGCAGCCAAGATCAGATGATTGCCCCTGGAACTTTTATTTGGAATTTTATGCAGATAAGAAGAATTAAGAATCCCAAGTTCAAACTCTGCTGCCTCTTGCTCCCTGTCAGATTCTCTTCTGCAGGTTAAACATTATGCTAATCAGTAGTTGAAACTAAACAAACTCAATATTAATGTTCTTCTCATACTAGAGAGGACTGCCTCCAACAGGAGAAGAACAAATAGCAGAAAGCGATCTAGTGATCCTAGCCATTCTTGTGTGCATATATTATTACAAAAATAAATTGGTCAAAGATTAATGGCAACGTTTAATGAACTGTATAAAACTATTGCTGAACCTAGTCAGGTAATATAAGGGGAGGCAGGGATGGGAGGTCTAATCTTACTAAGATATCCCTTGTAAGAAATAATATTACTATGGTAAGTAACTTTTCCTTCAAGATCCAGAAATCTCCTAGTAGTATTAGACATATTAGCAGACCACCAGGCAGTGTCATGAGAAGTGGGTACATAACCTATTTAGAGAAAGATTCTGCAATACTGCAGTGCCAAACCTAGCATCAGAGCTGAACTGAACACTCAGGCAATAGTGCTTTGTGAAGCTGTGGATTATACTCCAGATAGCTGATTTACAGATCTCCAGCAAGGGTATATCCCTTGCAGCTGCCACAGAGGCAGCAGTTCCACAAGTGGAATGTGCCCCGAGGCCCTGTGGTCATTGTTTGTCTACCTTACTGTAGCAGAATTGGATGCAGGATACTATCCAGTATGCAACTGACCTTTTTGAGGTTGGCCGGTCTTTTTCCATATCACCATAAGTAACAAACAGCTGTGAGTGGGAAACCCTGAGATCCTTAGTATATGTACTATAATAGCCGAGAGACCTTTTTGCATCCAAGCTATGGAGCTTCTGCTCACCTGAACTGGATGTGGCTATAAAAAATACTGGCATTGTGATGGACTCTTTTAAATGGAACTCAGTTGCCACCTTTGGAAGGACCTTTCTATTGCTTCTAAGGACCCCCTTGTCCATATGGGAGATAATGCAATTAGGATCAGTGCAGAGTTTGAAACTCACACGTTCTTCATGCTGAAGTAATTGCCACTAGGAAAACAGTTTTCCATGTTACATATTTTAGCTCAGCCATATCTATTGGCTCAAAACTGGCTCAGGTGGTGCAGAGAATGTGTCTTGGGCTTAGAAGCAGACAGTCAGTGATTTGCTTCCCAGTGGGAATAGATCTTTTCAGATTGCCCCTGAAAAAGGAACCATTCGGTCTCAGTGGGCTTACCCAGTTACCAAAATTAAATAAATAAAATAAAAGAAGGTTCCATGAGTTTGGCTATGCGAAAGTCAAGATTCCAAGGAGGTTCTGGTTCCCTAACAGGAGGGAACATATGTGCAAATTCTTTGGAAAAAAACTTCTTAAAAATGGGATGTGAAGCCATTGATTTCTGAGTACCTGCAGATACATAAGTGGATACTGCTGCTAGGTGAACTTCAAGGTTACAGGCTTGAGTCTAAAGCTGTGTTTACATGGCTGAACTTGCTCCTTCTTTGGAGTGTTACAGAGCTGCCCTGACATAAAAGGCGCTTGACAATCTGTCTACACAGCCCCCTCAGCACCGATGTAAGACGAGATGGAGAGCGGCTGGGAGTCGGGGCCGCCAGTGGATAGAAGCGCCTGCAAGTGGGAGTGAGCAGTGCAGCCTGTCCACATGGCCACTTAAACTGCTCACTCCCAAATCCATCCCCAGACTTTCTAGGACTGTCGAGTGGCACAAGGAGTAGCTTACTGCTATTTGGTGACTGTCCAGATGCTGGCATTTGCACTGCAGTAATCCGAGCACTCGGGTTGCTGTGGTGCAAATGCCGCCATGTAAACACAGCTCTAGAGACTGCAAGTATACTAGGTAATCAAGCACTGTGAACAAATCTGCCCTGAGGGGTTTGATGTTCTTAGGCTTGCACCAAATGGTAAATCTTTTCCACTTTGAAGCATAGCGTTTCCTTCTGGAGGCTTTCTGAGACACTTTTAGTAATTAAAGTACCTCTTTTGACAATCTGAGCTCAGAAAATTCTAACTCCTCAAGCACCAAGCCTTCAAGTGGAGGTTGTTGAGGCTAACAAAAGCTATCTGTCCCTTGAGATCTGTTAGACGATTGAATCTGTGGGGCAGGTGGCCTACCCCGCCCCGCTGCATTATTGCATGTTAATGTAAAATCTTATTTCCGGCATTAAAAAGTACTCCTGTTGCATTATCAATTAGAATTAATTCCCAGCTTTGCTCTTTTCTAAAATATAAGCACACTGCGGATCCATTTCAACCTTGGTGGGAAACCCTAACCTCACAATTGATGGTAAGCCGCTTCACCTGAGGTGGATCTCTCAGCTAGGAGATTGCCCTCTTTCCTTCTTTTTGAAAGCCGATGGCTCATGGTTAACTTCACCTGAAATTTTAAATAAAGCCCATATCCCGAGCTCGGCTATTTTTAAAATATTTCAGTTATGACATTTAATAATAAAATCTTTTGGAGCAGTCCCACTGGTGTCTTCAAACCTATACTGCTCGTCAGACTTAGTTCCCCTTGCTTGCCTTTCCCATGTTGTTTCCAAAATGTATGGAGTACTCCACAATTGGAAATGGGCTGACAGTTTTGGCCTGACTCATTTTTGGATCCCTCTTTTTCCCCAATCAAAAATGTCTTTGTCCCTCTCTATGGATGAGCTGTCATAAGTATGTCATGCAAGACAAGCTCCAACTAACACAATTTAAAATTTTGCATAACCTTTATTATTCACATCATGGATGGCTAAGCTGGGCCTTCTCCCTTCTTCCACATGCACTCAATGTCTACAGAGTGAGGGTAACCTACTGCATATCTTTTGGACATCTCCCAAGATAGCTCCCCTTTGAGCTGTCATCAAAGAAAGGGTGACCTCCTCTTGGGTTTATTGGGTCTATTTACTGCTGAAATGTGTATTCTGGGGATCTTTCCTTAGTTAATGTTACCAACAGAAAATATTACATAACCCTCATTGTTTTGTCAGTTAAAAAAACTGGTCTTGAGGCATTGGAAAGATACAACTGATATTCCTTATAATGAATGGTTACAAGAACTGTTGGCAAATCTTTGCCTAGAAAAGACAGTTGCCAGTTTACATAATCAGCCTCAGAAATTTCTCAAGCGATGGGGTCCTCTCATTACCTTGTACTGTCTCCAGAGGCCCTAAAGGTTTCTAATCTTTTCATAGATATCTTTACGCCAGGTAGCTGTGCTCCGTGTGAAGGGGGTATAGGGAGGTAGGGTGGGAGGGAGAGTTGATTTAATTTTCTAACTTTGCATTACTTTATAATTGGAGCCTGTATATGACAGTAGATCCTCTCTCTGTAATTGTGTAAAACTGAATAAATTCTGAATTGAAGAAACCTCCATGTCCAATCAGGGCTAGTGCACTACTGGGCACTGTGCCCAACGCTGGTGGTCTGCAGCAGTATAATGGAAGTAGATGATTGTCCCTTGAGGCAAACAGATCTATTTCTGGGATGCCCCAGCACCTGAATATCATTCCCAACACTTGTCTGTTCAGAGCCCATTCATGATGATCCTCACTGATTCTGTGGAGTTGTCCTTCCCTGGAAGGTGAATGGCCACCAGATGCACCTCCAGAGAATAAGCTGGGGACCAAATCTTTATAGCCTCAGTGCACAGCTTTGAAGATCTGGTACCCCCCCACACCGCTTGTTGATGTACCACATGGTGGTTGTGTTGTCCGTTCTGACTTTTACTGACTTACCCCTCAAGTGGGAGGCAAAGATCCTTAGGGCAGAAGAACTGTTCTCAGCTCCAAAGGTTGATGTGCATTTTTGATTATTGAGATGAACAGACTCCACTGATTTTGAGGTCACCAGTGTGTGCTCCCCACCCTGGGAGGGACGTATCTATTGCTAAGATCACCGTGTGGAATTTCTGTTGAAAAGGGATGCTCTGTCAAAGGTTATCTCTTTCTTTCCACCATTGCAGAGCTAATAACAGAGTTTGTGTTACTGGCACCAACTTTGAGGTGGGTCCTTTCTTTGGGACCAGTGTGATCTAAGGTGATGTTGTATATCCCTTATTTGAAACCTTGATCTAGGTATTACTGTTGTAGTTGAGGCCATGTGTCCTGGCAATGCCAGGAACTGTCTTGCAGTTCTGGGCTGGCTCAAAACAAAGGATTTTTGTAGTGGCAGTAAGTTTGATGCCCTCTCCACAGGAAGAAAAGCCTTTCTTTGGATCGTGTCCAGTTCTGCTCCATTGAATTCCAGTGCCTGTACTGGATCTAAGTTGAGATTTTTGGGGATTGATGAGGAAACCCAGCAACTCCAGAGTACTCTGTGCTACCCTGATGGAGTCCTTTGCCTGATGATATGACTGTCCTACGACTAGCCATTTGTTCTGGTATGGGAATACACTGATTCCTTGCCTTCTGAGATAAGCTGTCACCACTGATAAGCACTTTGTGAATACCTGTGGGCAGAAGTGAGCCCGAAGGGGAGTGCTGAGATTTGGTAAGGACCTGAGGGAAGAGAGAGAGAGAAAGAGAACCTTAGGTACTTCTTGTGGCAAGGTCAGATTAAAATGTGAAACTAAGCACGTTTCAGGTCCAGGGATGCCAGCCAGTTTCCCAATCCTTAGAGAGGGGATAACTACGGCCAGTGTTACCATTTTGAACTTGGGCTTTGCCAGGTGTCTGTTTAGGTATCTGAGATCCAACATTGGATGCCAGTCCCCGTTTTACTTTTTGGTTCAGAAATATCATGAGTACAGACCCCTTCCATTCTGGGCATGGGGAACTGTCTCTATTATCCTGGCTTGCAGGAGCTTTTTTACTTCCAACTCCTGCAGAATGGTCTCTGATGTTGCTGAAGGCTGGAAAATCTTGTGTCCCTGTAGTTTTGGAAGTGATCTGAATTGCACGCAAAGACCTTAACTCATTACCTCGAGCACCCAGTTGTCTATGGTAGTGTTTTCCCAATGTTTGTAAAAGAGTGACAGCCAGCTCCCTACAGGAGGAGGGGAAGCAGCTTGAACTGTGTAGTCAGGGATTCTGTCTAGATGGTGATCTTGGGGGTTGAAGCTGTGCTAGCACACCTAGCAGACCTTCTTCCACTGCCCCTGTAATACCCTTTCACCTGTGTGTATTCTACAGGAATAAGGTATGGGATAAACGATCTGGGGTAGCTCCCCCTACCTCTGCATCCCTTTTCAGTAAATCTATTAGAAGTGGAGGCTCTTTCTCTAGAGGAGTTACTCCTGTAGGTGGATTTGTACTCCTCTACCTTTTTCATGTATGCCTCAGTTTTGTCAACAAAGTGGGAATTGTTTTTGCATGGAAAATCCATAGCCTTTAGTTGGGTGTCTGGTGTTAGATTGCTTGCTCTAAGCCAAGCAAATCTTCTTAATGGAGCTAACAAGGCCAACATTCTGGATGCTGTCATTTTCATCCACTACCTTGTGAAATTGGTACTTTTTAGGTTTGTGGATATGTTGTTCTATCCACACTAGTTGGCATGTGCCTTTCCCCTTTAAATCTTGTCGAATGGTCTAAAAGCTGGCTCCTCCCACCCACCCAGGTGATATATTCCCAGGCACTGCCCCTTGACACCAAATCTTCCTTTCTGCTGGAAGATTCAGATTCCCTCCTTACTGCTACTGTGTTGAGTAGGCCCTTAGGACAGAGTTTTGAAAAATAAACTCCATAGAGGTTATCTGCGTAAATTCATGATAGCGACCAGGATGTAGGACAAGTACTCACCCAGGTTCTGCCAGTGTCCCTTCGAGCAGAAGATGTCCCGTACTAACCCGCACGCCATGTGCGTTTGCTGCCTATGACATGCGCATGATACCCAGGCCAGTGACTTTTGTCGTGCCTTCCATCCTGCAGTTTTGGATGATCATCTCACATGTTTGCAGCTCAAATGACTGGAAAAATGGTACCCGCCGGTCAATTCCAGTGACGCCTGTCGTGTGGTCTCCATGGCCGGAGGATTCACTGACCAACTGGGGCAAATTAAGGCATTCGAGAAGTAGGTGGCTCGCGCCACTTAGCAATCTTCTTCAGTCTCGGCCTTTGTTCCGCTTAAACTGGGCTCTTCCATTTCCTCATCCTTCAAAGAGATGTGCCAGTCTCTCCTGACAAAGGGAGAGGTCCTGTCTGGTTCGCACACTTCCCTGTCAGTAAAAAGGACAAAGGATGGAGAGAAGATTCATCAAGTCGATGATGCTCTTGGGTCACAGTGAGATCTCGATCCCAGGAGTCTCCCTTATTGACTTCGGTCAAAATTGCTACCTCAGCCGCTGGCTTCATGGTACCCCCGTCAGGCTAGCTGGCTCAAATGTGGGATGGTGATCTGGTTGAAATAGTAACTGACCCCATTGACCAGTTGTCAACTGATGAGGCCAACAATTCTTTATTTAGGACTCTGGTCCTGCCAGCCAAAGAGGAGGAGACCCAGCCTGCTGGGACTCCACCCATGGTCTTTGTCCCTGACCTGAATGATCTGCGGTTCTCCCCCACCCCTTACAAGCACCCCCTGTTGATCCCCTCAATGGCCACAATTGACGTCTCAGACACCCTCGACTGACAGGCCAAGGAAGTCTCACAAGCAAGTGCTCCAGTCATCCTTGTCCTCCTCAGATGAGGAGAGGCTTCGATGCAAGTTGCATCAGTGCTACAAGGACCTTACGTGGCAACAGCTCATGCTGTCCAGCCTGAAGTCAACTCCAGCTTGCACTCTGGCCATCCCTTAGCTGTCACCTGTAGCACGTCACTTTGGTGAATCAAATACAGTGCGACAACTTCAGTGAGGCAAATACAGCAATAACAATTATCACGATTGGTAAATTATAGTGACAGGCAAATACAGCGATCAGTACATTATTGCAACTGGCAAACACAGTGATCATTTCCTTTCTACTTACCCTAGTGTCCACGAGTGGCGTGGTGTTAGAATCCTGGAGATGGGGGGATGGGGGGGCACAGCCCCCCTACGTCTGAAGTAGACAAATTAAGTGGCTGCAGGTTCCTGTAATTAAGGTATAAATTACAGAATTGGATGGCACCTACAGGATCTAAGATAGCCGTGGAGTATGTGAGAAGTCAGAGGGGAATGCCATTGCTGGTGTATGCCAGGTTCCTGTATCGGAGGGATAAGCAGGTGGCTGACAAGGTATATTGGAGATGTTTGGATGGTCACAAGTATCGATGTCCCGCCAGGATCCATACTGTGGCTGATAATGTTGTCAGCATACCCCATGGCCACAATCATGTGGCTGATGCCGCGGTCATAGGTGCTCGCTGTGTGGTTGGGGACATGAGAGAGAGAGAGAGAGCCAGGAGCAGTAATTAGAGCACTGCTCAGCTCGTGCTGGAAAATGTGACATCTGCAAGTGGAGCTGTGGTGGGGACATTCCCTGATGTACGTTGGCTGCGCCATACTGTGCAGAGGATCAGACGGAGCGAGAGGAGTTATCTGGTGATACCTGCTACTGTTGCCGACTTGCTTATTAAAGCAGAGTACAGCATGACAGCTGGAGGTGAACATTTCCTCATGTGGGATAGTGGCATGGATGACCGTATACTGCTGTGTGTTGCTGACCGGAGTCTTCATTTTTTTCCCAACATATGGAGAATGGTTTATGGATGGTACATTTCGTACCTGTCCAACATTGTTTGCACAGCTATACACTGTGCATGGGTGTCATGCAGGAGGTGTTATTATCTCTGCGATATTCATGCTCATGTCGTCAAGAAGGGCTTCCATGTACGAGAGTGTATTCCAGCGATTGAAGTGCTGGGCGGATGCCATGATCCCTACTACTGTGATGCTTGATTTCGAGTGTGCAGTGATGAGGGCTATGTGTTCAGTGTTTCTGACAGCGAATGTGCAAGGGTGATTTTTCCACTTCACACAGGCCATGTGGAGGCGTCTGTAGCAGTACCCAGAGGTATTGAGACAGTATGTGAAGGATGCATATTTTGCACTTAATATACGATGCCTGTTGTCGTTGGCATACATGCTAGTGTGTGATGTTGCAAGTAGTTTCAATGGGTTGTGGGATAGTGACTTTTACCAGGAGCATGAGGAGATTCTGATGGAGCTGATGAATTATTTTGAAGATACATGGGTTGGACGACCCATGAGCCACTGTGGATGCCACAGACCCATGTATGATGTGCAGTCATGGAATTGTTATGATGCTGTACTAGGGGGCATGCATGAACCAACAATACGGTGGAAGGGTGGCACCATGGGTTCAATACATGGTTAGGTGTGTGTCACCCTACAGTCTGGAGGTTTATCAAATGCATTCAGGAGGAACAGAGGATGTCCGAGGTCAGGATGGCTCAGATCATGTCTAGTGCAGCTGCTACATCTACTAGGAGGCGTTACAGAGATCTGACGGAGCGTAAAGTGCAGGTCGTGGGAGAGTATGCTATCTGACTTCGTATGGAATATCTGTTAGGTCTAGCATTCAATTTTCAGATGCATGACTTATGTCCTTAGTCACTGACTATGCTGATTGCGGTATTAGTCGCTGTAATTGGTATGCACTGTAATAAGCAGTTGCTGTAATTTACCTCACTATGTTGGAGTCACTGAAATTGTTAGTCACTATGATTGCATTGCTAAGATGCCATGGAGCCCTGTCACCCTCTAGTAAGATGTGCAACAAAAAAAGATCCACTGGGCAGGTGGAGCAATAAAATCATGTAGACTCCAGTAAACTACACTCACCATCGCAGATATATGCCATCCATTTATTGAAAAATTTAAAAAAAGTGCCGCCATTACATAAAACGCACCATTAATACTGATACTCTGACTGGTTTTGTGCTCTAGTATGTCATCAGGGGGATGTGCAAATGCTCATACAGCATGTCCTCACGTACAGAAATTTCTTAAAGGTATTTCTTGTCACCCTCCAGGCCTACAATGACTCTTCTGGTGCCGGTCAACATTGCCCCTCTGCCTGTGGAGAAGGTGAAGTCCCTCCCGGCTCGGCCAAAGCCAGCCTCTCTACCTGTTTTAATGGAGCTGCCACCTAAGCAGCCTCCTTTAGGGACTCTTGCCAAAGCATCTTCGCCTGTTCAGGGCCTCCTGCACTGGCTGTCTCACCCTTACTCCGAACACAGCGGGTCAAATGTTACTCTGGAAGTTGGCTGCTCTATCCAGACTCTAGGTCTAAGCATTCAGACCCGAATTTGCATCCATGCTATGATGATTCCATGAGTCTGTCAATGGAGGAAGGTCCCATGTCCTTACTGGGCATCCTCTGTCTCATCTCCAAATCAATGTGAATGTCCTTGGAGCCTGTTGAAAAACGGTTGAAATATCCCCTGATATCCTCAGAAAAGGGGACTCCCCATTTGAGGCCCACCCAGTGGCCAAAGCCATAGCTAGCCCAACCTTGGAGCTTTAGCAGCACCCAGCCTCCTGCCCTGCGCCTTCTGCCTGTATGACCCACAAGCATGCGGTTCCCATCAGCTCCCCTTCAGGGTTTACACAGCACCCTTCAGCTGAGGGGTTGATGACAGAGTCTGTATTTTGTCACTCGGGCAACTCAGACAACACGGACAGACCCCAAGACAAAGAGTCCAAGAGGTGGGACCATTCAGCCAGAAAAGTCTATGCTTCCTTCGCACTTGTCCTCTGACAGACGAGCTTGGCCATCATTATGGCATACTTTTCTCATGCCCTTTTGGGCTCTCTAGATGAGGTGCTTCCTCATCTCCCCACGGACCTTCTGACCATGGTCAAGCAGATCCATGATCAGGGTTGGGCTGTTGCAAAACAACAGCTCCAAATGGCTCTGGCTAGCGGGGATTTTTGTGTCCATTCAATGGCAGCTGCAGTTGCTATGCACCATAGGGCCTGGCTAAGAGTCTCAACCTTTACAGCAGACACCCAGTACAAACTGGCAGATGTTTCCTTCTTGTGGGCCGGCTTCTTCAATCTAGGAGTCGATGGTCACCTCTAGCTTATTGAGAAGTCCAGTACCACCTTGAACTCTGTTACTTCCTCCCAGAAGGTAGATCAGGGTCTTAAAAATCAGAAGAGGAAGCCCTTTCAGCTTTCTTCCCCTGTGGCCAAACAGCCATAGTATCAATCTGGGCATCAGCAGCAGGCTCAGTCTTGGCACCCTTGGTCCAAGTCAGGAGCTTCGGCAACACGTATGTCCAGAGAGAAGGGCACCAGTGCCTCCTCCACTGGATCCTCCTCCTGCAAACCTACCCAGTGACGGGATAGGGCAGCCACCCTCATGTCTGTCACAACCACTCTGGATCCTCCCATGGGGGTCCAGGTCCACCACTTCATTTCCTCTTGGTCCGTTGTTGTAAAAGACAGGTGGGTCTTGGAAGTGGTCTTCAAGGGACCACCTCTGGAGTTTGAACAGTACACACCAAGGCAAACCCGCTCCCCATGGGAAGAAAAGATATTCACAACAGTCAGCTCTCAGAGACAGCATCGCCCAACTCCTCCGTAAGGAAGTAGTGGCCCAAGCTGTGGACCCCCCTGTTAACTCAGTGTTCATTTCTAGGTACTTCCTGGTCCTGAAACAGACAGAGGGCTGGTGCCCCATTCTTCATATGCATCATATGTTTCTCAGGTCGTGCACCTTCAGGATGGTAACTCTGTCTCAGATCATACTATTCCTTGAGCAGAACATGAGGTTCTACTCCTTGGATCTAGAGAACACGTTCTTTCACGTCTCAGTCCATCCCCCTCACTAAAGGTTCCTCCTCTTCAGGGTGGAGGGAACCCTCTATTACATGGAAACATGGAAACATAGAATTTTACAGCAGATAAAGACTGCTTGGCCCATCTAGTCTGCCCATTTCCCTAACTAACGGATAAGCTGTAGATCCTAGTTAACCAACAGCCTACTTCCTCCTACCTCCCAAGCCTTGCCATTCTGCCTGCCATCAGCCCACGGGGTCTTCACCAAATACATAGCAATGATGGCAGCCCATCTTAGGTATCAAGGGGTCAGAGTTTACCCCTATGGCAATGATTGGCTCGTAGTGGGCCCCTCCAGACTGGAGGTAGCGAGGTCCAGGGATCTGACCCTCCAAACCTGCCTCAGCCTTGGCCTCCTGATCAACGAGGCCAAGTCAGAACTTGTGCCTTCACAGGTGACATGCTTCATCAGGGTAGAGCTCTACTCTTACCGAGCCAGAGCCAAGCTCCCAGAGGACAAGGTGGAGGTACTGTCCTCCTTTGCCCGATCATTTCTGGTTGGGAAATTATGCCCTGCTGGGAACTTCCTGACTTCTGGTTTACATGGCAGCCTCCACCTCTGTAGTAACATGGGCCCAGTGACATATGCGCCCCCTTCAATGGGAGCTGGTCAACCAATGGTCTCAGCGTTTAGGTCACGTTGACCAGTTGGTCACATTAACCCAGAAGATGTGGGACACTATCCAGTGGTGGATCATCCTGGAACATCTGCAGGGAGGGATCCCATTTTTTTGCCAATGAGCCGATGGTCTTTCTGTCGACCGATGCCTCTCTCATGGGATGGGGTGCCTTCATGCAGAATCACAGAGTCCATGGGCTTTGGACCCCAGAGGAATCTTGATGCAATATCAACCTTCTGGAGATTAGAGCAGTTTGGCTGGCACTGACTGCATTTGCTCTGTTTCTTTGAGGTCAAGTGGTTCAAGTCCAGACAGACAACATCACAACCATGTACCACCTCAACCAACAGGGTGGTACGCACTCTCGGCCTCTGTGCAGGGAAGTGCTCTACATCTGGATCATTGTGAGCTGACTGGAGGCAGGTCTCCTAGCCATCCATGTGGCAGGGGCCTTGAATCAGTTGGCAGATGCCCTCAGCTGTGTGGGCGAGGCATCCCATGAGTGGTCCCTCCATCCGGAGATAGTACACAGCCTGTTTTCCCAGTGGGGAACCCCTCAGGTGGACCTGTCCAACTCCAGGGAGAACACAAAGCTGAGGCTGTTCCATGCCCACCCCTCAGCAGGGCTCACTGCAGGGGGATGCCTTCTTGAGGCCCTGGATCCCAGGCCTATTCTATGCCTTCTCTCCACGTCCCTTGATTCACAAGGTGCTCTTCAAGGTCAGGTGGGACAAGGCACAGGTGGTTCTGGTTCCCTCAGACTGGTCCAGCCAGTTCTGGTATCCAGATCTCCTCTGCTTCAGCATCAGGCATCCAAGGCATCTTCCAGCATGCCTGGACATGCTCTAAATCAATCAGAGGAAAATATTCCACCCGGTTTTTCAGTCCCTGCACCTGACAGCCTGGTTCCTGAGTGGTGAGAGTTCCAGGCTTTGGGTCTCTCTGACCATGTACTCAATGTAGTTGAGGCATCTAGGAAGGAGTCAACCAGAAGGTGCTATGCCTTCAAGTGGAAGAGATTCTCCATTTGGTATCAGGGCAAGGGCTTGGACCCTTCATCCCATTCAGTGGCTAGCATCCTCACCTACCTGGTCCCTCTCCAAAGGGGTCTTCGGTCTATGACCCTTAAGGTGTATCAGGCAGCCATCTCTGCTTACTGGACATCAGATGGTCAGCAGATTGTAGCACAGGAGAATGTGGTCTGGCATTTCTCTAAAGGTCTTGACCACATTTCCTCTCCAGTGCATGGACCTCCACCATTGTTGGATCTACTGCTGGTACCGGCAAAGCTAATGGACAAGTCATTTGAACTGATGCATGGGTGTGACATGTCACATCTGTCATGAAAGACCACCTTCTTGGAGGCCATCATGTCAGCCAGAAGGATTGGGGAGCTCCAGGTGCTCTCTGTTGAGTCTCTCTATCTGGTCTTCCACGGGGACAAGGTTGTCCTGCACCCCAACCCGAAGTTCCTTCCAAAGGTGGTGTCGGAGTTTCATCTAAATCAGATGATGACTCTGCCATTGTACTACTATAGTTACACCTTGGAGGTGAAGTGCAGGCTCCATACTTTGGACCTGAGACAAGTGCTCTCTTATTACAAAGTCTTACCAGCTGAAGTTCAGGGAGAGGTTCACCTGCTGTTTGTCAACTACGCTGAAGCCGCACCTGGCATACCTGCAGCAAAGCGAACGATTGGCAAATGAATAACATCTTGCATTGATCTCTGCTATAGGTTGACGGGCAAGGAGCCTCCCGTAGGGATAAGAGCGCATTCCGACTGCCATACTACTACATAGATGGCTACTTCTAGAGACGTCCCTATCTAGGATATCTACGGGGCTGCTACCTGGAAGTCAGCAAACACTTTCATTTCTCACTACCACATTGACCTATAGTCACTCTGGGATGCTTGTTTTGGGGCCTCAGTTCACCAATCTTGGGTGCATGCCTTGCCTCCGTCCTCCTGGAGAACTGCTAGCAGTCTGCCAACTAGTGTGGACAGAACAACATATCCACAATCCTAGAAAAACAGGTTACTCACCTGTAACAGTAGATCTTCCACGGAATGGTCTCTTCCAGTAGGTAATTACCTCTGGGAGGTTCCAGCAGAAGGCGCGTTACACAGCAGCTTCTTCTAGCAGTTTTCACCAGGTGCCACCCACACATGACATTATCTTCCTGTTTCCTGTATAAGTGCGGGTGGTCCCTGGTATCCTCAGTTCATTTTTTGGCCATCTTCAGCTCACACAGCAGCTAGAACAACTTCTGAAAACCACAGTCATCGAAGAGAAAACAATATTGAAGATTCTACACAACTGGGGGCTCATCCAACAAGAGCTCCCCCATCTACGGATCTATATTTCTGGATACACATAGAGCAAGAGTACCTCTCCCCACCGTCTATGTCTTTCTTCCTCATCGACAGCCACCATACCATCGATTATGCATCTCTCTGTTGATGGATTATAACCGTCAACTTCCTCATCGACGGCTACCACTGTCAACGATGCATCTCTATTCTCATCAATGGCTACCATTGTTGATGATGCATCTGTAGTCTCATCGACGGCTACCACTGTTGACAATGCATCTGTGTTCTCGACGGCTACCACCATCGATGATTCATCTATAGTCTCAATGGCTACCACTGTCAACGATGCATCTATGATCTCATCGATGACTTCCTCCATTGATAATGCATGTATACTTTCTTCCTCATCGACGGCTACCACCATTGATGGTACATCAGTTTTCATTAACGACCATACCATCAATATTCTCATCAATGGCCACCTCCGTCAATGATGCCTCTCTATTATCATTGACTACAACACCCATCAATGATGCATCCCTCTTGCTCATTGGTGGCTGTCCCCTGTCAACAGTGCCTCATTATTCTGCGTACTCATTTCTGGGACAGCTGCATTCCCTCATCAGTTATGCTTCCAGCACTATAAAAAAAGCAATACATAAATAGCCCTTTCTAGGGACGTGGATATGTTATTCAATCCACACTTATTGGCAGATTCCTTGCCGCTTTATATGTTACCGGAAGGTCTTCAAGCTGGCTCCCCACCCACCCACCCGAGAAGAGTAAAACCTCGGCTCCGCCCCATGACGCCAGATCTTCCTTACCGCTTGGAAGCTCAGGTTCCCTCCATAGCGGTCTGCGTTTTAGGCCTGGATCCAAACTCTTCTGTTAACCCTAAACCAATTTTAAAGTTTACAAGACTTCAGTCTTCGCCTTCCCTTGTGGCTGTGATGGACAAATCGACTCCCAGATTTTGTCAGTGCACTCATGGGCAGAAGATGTCTCAGACTGATCCGAACTCCACATGCATCTACTGCCTGGGGCTTGGTCACGATTCGCAGGCTTACGAAGTGTACAGCTCCTTCTCGGCTTCGGTCTTGGAGGACCGCGGTGCTCGACTTCTTCTTGGGCACCCTGAAAAATGGTATCCACCAGTCAAGTCAAAGGAGGCCCTTTGGGTGATGTCCTCAGTGGCGAGCTCTGCGGAACAGTTGTAGCAGATGATCGCCCTCAAGGAGGAGGCGGTCCAGGCCGCTTCTTCTTCCTCCTCGGCTGCGGCATTTATCCTGCTCTCTTTAGGCTTCTCCTACACGGCTTCATTTAAGGAGCTTTGCCAGTCCCTCTCTACCATGGGAGAAGGGCCATCAGGACATTCCAGTCAGTCCAAGAAGAAGGACTCAAAAGGTATGTCCTACTGTCGAAGGTCGTGGGAGTGGGAGAGATCCCCTTCACCGGACCATCGACTTTTTGACTTGATTCGATGTTACGGCTAAGACCGCTGGCTTCACGGTGTCCCCGTCAGGTCAGCAGGCTGAGAAAGCTGTCAATGTGGTTGAGATTTTTCTTGACCCGTCGGATGATTTGTTGACTGGTGATGCCGACAACCCTACTTCACCGGTTCCCCCGGTGATTACCGAGGACTTGCCTATGCCTCCTGTGCCAGAGTCCCCGGCTAT
This sequence comes from Neoceratodus forsteri, assembly GCA_016271365.2. NCBI lineage: Eukaryota > Metazoa > Chordata > Ceratodontiformes > Ceratodontidae > Neoceratodus > Neoceratodus forsteri. Next base: position 53,118,184 of record CM028133.1, on the reverse strand, counting down.
GGTCCCTGAACCGAAGGAAGGGAGGGTTTCCCCCATTCCCTCTCTGACCCACCCTTGGAAATCTGGAAGGTCTCAGTCTCAGTCCTCTTCTAGGTCCAGCCGGTCCTGCCGATGTTGGCGGTCTCGGCATCGTGCAAAGCGGCGTTGCTGCTCATCCTCATTGTCCTCTTCAGAGGATAGGCTCCAGTGCAAGTTGCATTGGCGCTATGAGGATTTAATGTGGCAGCAGCTCTTATTGTCCAGGAATAAGCTGACTCCATCACCTTCTCCGACCATTAAGTGGCTGTCACCGGAGCGGCCGAAACAATCCCTCGTTGTGGTCAAGGAGCTGACTCCAGCACCAGTTGTTTAGCCGAAGCCGGCTGCTCTGCCCATTGTGGTGGAACACTCACCTCCACAGCTGAAAACTGGCCCCAACCAAGGATTCTCGGTCGGGTCAGGGCTTGCCCCAGAGGTTGTCGGTCACCCTCACTCCCTATCGACCTCAGCAGGTGGAGGGTGGCTCAGGCGCCCGGCAGCTGTTTGCAGACTCCTTGGAGTCTGATGATGACTCCTCCCTGTTCTCCAGGCCGCTTGACCTGGAGTCTGTGGGGGGGTCAGTTGGTGGACGAGAGTCCATCCTCGTTTTAAGGTTTGCTTCGGGTTGATCTAAGAGTCCACCGGGATGCAACTCGAACCCGTTTCGAAATGGGCCAAGTATCCCCTCACAGAGATACGGGACCGAGGGGATTCCCCCTATAGAGGCCTTTCCTGTGGCCGAAACCATTGTTGGCCAGCCCTGGAGTTGTGGCAGCGGCCAGCATCTTGTCCCATGCCTTCGGCCAGCATGGCTTGAAAGTACGCAGTCCCTACTGGTTCACTCTCCGGTTTCTCAGAGCACCCCTCTGCGGAGGGGTTAATGACCGACAGTGTTTTCCGGTGCTTCAGGAATGCTCAGAACATGGACAAGCCACCCGATAAGGAATCCAAGAAGCTGGATTACGCAGGGCACAAGGTTTACGCTGCTTTCTCCCTAGGCCTTCGTCAGGCTAGCTCGGCACTTCTGATGGCACATTTCTCACACGCCCTCATGGGCTCCTTGAATGAGGTGATTCCTCATCTCCCGGCTGACCTTCAGAGGACGGTCAAGCAGCTGCGGGATTAGGGAAGGGTGGTGGCAAAACAACAGCTCCAAACTTCATTGGACATTGGTGATTCTTGTGTCTGGAGGACACCCAGCACATCTTAGCAGACGTTCCCTTCCTGAGCACCGACTTGTTCAGGCCGGGAGTGGAAGGCCATCTCCAGAGGATCAAGAAGTCCATTGCCACCTTGGACTCAGTCACATATGCCCAGAAGGACAAAGACCGCCAGCAGCAGCTTAAGCCCTTTTGCCCTTCCGCCCCTGCGGCATGTCCGGCCCACCAGCACCAGGGCCAGCAGGCACACACTTGGCACCCTAAGGCCAAGTCTGCTGCTTCCTCTAGTAGGTAGTGTGGAGGCAAGGGTCCCGGAGGTCCGTCGGTGGGCCCTTCCTCCAAGCCTGCCCAGTGATGGGTTGAGGGGTGTCGCCTCCAACCTTGTCACTCCTCCCCGGGTTCCCCCCATGGGGGGACGGCTCCGCCACTTCCTTTCCACCTGGTCCGCTATCACCATGGACCACTGGGTGCTAGAAGAGGTGGGCAGGGGTCTGCCTCTGGAATTCAAGAAGTTCCCTCCCTATTGAGCCATCGCCCCATGGGGGCAACGGGGTCTGCAGCCTCTCTGTCTGCTTGTCGAGCCAACATTGTCTTGCTCCTCCAGAAGGAGGTGATCAGCGAGGTGGCGGATCCTCCTCCAGACCCAGGGTTTGTGTCCAGGTACTTCCTGGTCCCAAAATGGATGGGGGGCTGGCGTCCCATTCTCAACCTACATGACCTGAACAAGTTCCTAAGGCAGCGCACCTTCAGGATGGTCACTCTGGCTCAGATCATTCCATCCTTGGAACTAGGCATGTGGTTTTGTTCTGTAGACCTTCTTTCATGTCCCAATCCGTCGGTCTCATCAGCGATTCCTCCACTTCGAGCAGAGGGATCTCTTTATGAGTTCCGGGCCATGCCCTTCAGCCTCTCTCCAGCTCCCAGGGTCTTCACCAAATGCATTGCAGTGATGACAACATTCCTGTGGCACCAAGGGGTACCGGTGTACCCTTACCTGGACGACTGGCTGATAGCAGCCCCCTGCAGGTTGGAGGTAGAGCGGTGCAGGGATCTGGCCCTCCAGGTCTGCTCTCAGATTGGCCTCCTCATCAATGAGGCCAAGTCGGAACTCGTGCCATCGCAGGTGATTCAGTTCATTGGGGCAGAGCTCGACTCTCTTCGAACCAGAGCCCAGCTCCCAGCAGACAGGGCCGAGGTCCTTTCTTCCTTTGCCCAATCATTTCTGGTTGGGCAATTGCACCCTGCCAGGGACTTTCTGCGCCTCCTGGACCTCATGGTGGCCTGCACCAGCGTGGTCCATTGGGCCCTCTGGCATATGCATCCCCTACAATGGGGGCTGTCCCGCCAATGGTCACAGCACTCTGGTCCTCTGGACCTGCCAGTGGCGATGACCCAGGAGATGTGGGACAGCCTACAGTGGTGGCTCATTCCAGCTCATCTGCAGGAGGGTATACCGTTTGTCTGCTCGAGCCGATAGTCACTCTGACGACCGATGCCTTTCTGATGGGGGGGGTGCCAATCTAAGGGAGCTCAGAGTCCAAGGCCTCTGGTCCCCTCAGGAATCTCGATGCCACATCAACCTGCTGGAGCTTTGAGTGGTCCGACTAGCCCTCACCACCTTCACTCCGTTTGTACGGGGTCAAGTGGTCCAGGTCCAGACAAACAACACCACGACCATGTACTACCTCAACCAACAGGGCGGGAAGCACTCCTTGCCCCTGTGCAAGGAAGCTTTCTGCACTTGGTCTCTCGTGATCAGCCTGGAGGTGGATCTCCTATCCATTCATGTGGCAGAAGCCTCCAACAGTCTGGCCAATGCCCTCAGCCGGATAACCGCTGCATCTCACGAGTGGTCTCTCCTGCCGGAGGTAGTACAAGATCTGTTCTCCCACTGGGGCACCCCTCAGGTGGACCTGTTCACCTCCAGGGAGAATGTGAAATGAGGCTGTTTCACGCCCACCCCTCCTCAGCAGAGCTTGCTGCAGAGGGATGCCTTCTCAAGGCCGTGGACCCTGGGCCTCTTCTATGCCTTCCCTCCATTTCCCTTGATCCACGAGGAGCTTCTCAAGGCAAAGAGGGACAAGGTGCAGGTGATTCTGGTAGCCCCAGACTGGCCCCTCCAGTTCTGGTATCCAGATCTCCTCAGCCTCCGCTCCAGGCTCCCGAGACGGCTTCCTGCCTCCCCAGACCTGATCTCAGTCAACAAGGGGAAGATACTCTATCCGGACCTTCAATCCCTGCACCTGACAGCCTGGTTCCTGAGCGGCTAGAGTTCAAACAACATGAAGGCTTCCTGCATTCTGACTATTTGCAGTGATCACCAACCTTTGAACTGCCCCGGAGTGGAAAGAGTTAACTTTCCATGCAAGGCATGGAACGCTGAGTGCAAGCTTGGTTGAAGCCTCTGTCTGCTGTTGTTTGAACCCCAACCGCCAGATTCTTTATTCCGCCTCACTGAACAGTCGCTCTGGAGATTTCTCCTTTGCTCGGTTCAAAAAAGTCAGTTAAAGTGTCGTTTTTTTCTCTCGGTTTCAACCGAATTTCTGCAATCTAACCTGTTGGTTAAATCTCTGTCTATGGTACAGTGAGTACTAGATAGGTTTCTATATTAGTCTTCTGTGTGGAACTTGTAAACATTGGATCGGTTCGGTTTGAATCGATCAGGTTTGTGAAAAAGTTTTCTATTCTTATTAGAGTGTGGTAACCAGTCCGTATCAGTTCTAAAAAAAAACGATTTCATTACGGTTTTTTCCAAGACCTGTAACACGGTCAGGAACCAATAGGGGTGTCTTGCCTGGCGGATTGCCGAAAAAAGGTAAAGTTTTGGTTAGGATTACGCCATGTCTGAGAAACCCAAGAAAAACTGGCCCACTGGGTTTCAACACTGTAGTGTGTGTGGGGAAGCCTTTGCTAAGGCTGATCCCACACCACCTGTGTTGTGTCTGGGGTTTGACCACCTCGATTCAGACTGCCAGATTTGTAAAGTTTTCCCAAAGTTACTCTGGATAAAAGAATAGGTAGACTGAGGGAAAGGGAGGCCGAGAAGTCCGCTGACCCAGATGGCCAGCCGGTTCGGTTCCGACCGAACCAGAAGGAGTGCCCTCTGACCAGGGCGAAACTTCTTCGGGCAAAAAGAGAACAAGATTCTGAGGAGTTGGTTCCGGTTGAAAGAAAAAGAAGGGATAAGTTTGCCGGTTCAGATCCACAGGTTCTTTCTCCGACCACTGATGAAATAGCCAAAGCAATAAGGATAGTTCAGTCGCTAACTTCGGTTCCGACCGAACCGGCACCATCGCTCAGGGGTTTAGTTCGGTCGACTCCCCCGGTTCCGGATTATACTTTAGAAGAATTTTATGAACCGGAGGAGGGAGAGTATGAAGATAGTGATGGTGATTATGAAAGTCTGGATGTGCCCATTGACCCGGACATCTCCCCAGACAGACCTTCAGGTGTTTCTCCTCCTAGGCTTTCTGAGTCCCCTTCCCATTTTATGTTTTACAAAAAAGGGGCCGAAACATAGAATTTGATGGCAGATAAGGACTGCTTGGCCCACCTAGTCTGCCCATTTTCCTGCCTAACAGATAAGCTGCAGATCCTAATTATCCTAATTAATTCCTGTAGAAGAAGCAGTAGAGGATCAGGAGCAGCCTGATTTCGTTGAAATGATGGACATCCCAGAGTTCAGGAGATTGTCTATTCCCCTCCATAAGTCTTTTGGGAAACAGACATTTAAAATTTTAAAAACTCCTAATTCCATACCTCCTGTGGACAGAAGACTGGACAAGAGGTATACCCTTTCAGGCTCAGACACGGAGTTCCTTTCCTAGCAATGCAGCCATGTTGGGGTAGTGCAGGCTGCTGCCTGTGATGAGACAAATATTCCCTTGGCTTCACCCCCCTCAGATAAGGACTCCAGGAGGATTGATGCCATGGCAAAGAAACAGTACATGGCAGCATCCCTGGGACTCAGACAGGCTAATTATATGGCCTACACAGCTAGATATCAGAAGTCCAGGTGGAACACTGTTATGGCTGTAGCTAAAGAGGCCCCTGACCAGCTTGCCAAGGAGCTGGAGCAGGTGGCTGCAGATGGGATTGAGGTATCCAAGGTGCAATTTCATGCTGCTGTGGACTCCAGTGATGTTTCATCTAGTGTCATGGCTACTACATCTGTGGCCCTTCGGAGGATGGCTTGGCTCAGATGTGCTAGCCTGTCACCGGATACCCAGGCTAAGGCCATGGATTTTCCTGTCATTGGCAACTCTCTGTTTGGGGAGCAGACAGAGAATTACATGAAAAAAATGGACAAATACAGGACCATCTACAGGAGTGCTCAGGCAAAAGAAAGGCAAGCCACTCCTCAAAGGCAGCATTCTAGGAGCAGGGGCAGGCCCTTTCATAGGCCTTTTTACCAAGCCCAGGCCTCATCTTCTGCCTTTGCTCAGAGGGGGATCTTTAGAGGGAGAGGCAGACGGGGTATGAGCAGGCCTGCTTCCACCCCGCAGCCTAAAGCCCCTGCCAAGCAGACACCCTGATGGGTCTGCCCGGGCCAATTCTCCACTACCTGTAGGGGGTAGGCTGGCTTACTTTGTCCAGGACTGGAAGTCTTTAACATCAGAAAAGTGGGTCCTGGAAATAGTAAGCCAGGGACTGGTTCTCAGCTTCAAAAAAATTCCCAAGATGAGAACCAGATCCTTTCCACCTGCAAATCCTTCAGAGGCCCTTGCCCTAGAGGCAGAGATCTTTTCCCTCTTGGCTCTGAGAGTCATAGAAAGGGTTCCAGCCCTACACAAGGGAAAAGGTTTGTACTCCAGGTACTTCCTAACCCCCAAAAAGACAGGAGAATGGCGGCCCGTCCTGGATCTAAGATATCTGAACAAGTACCTTTTAAAGTCAAAATTCAGAATGGTGACTCTGGGAATAATTCTACCCTCTCTAAGGCCAGGGGACTGGCTAGCCTCCCTGGACCTCAAAGATGCCTATTTTCACATTCCCATCAGGTGCTCCCACAGAAAGTACCTCAGGTTCGAGTTGCTCTCAGGCAACTATCAATTCAGAGCAACGCCCTTTGGTCTAACATCAGCCCCAAGGGTGTTTACAAAGTGCCTGGCAGTAGTTGTTGCTTCCCTAAGGAGAAAAAAGATCTTCATCTTCCCATACCTGGACGACTGGCTCATAGTGGGTCAGTCCCCAGTCCAAGTCAAGTCACATTTGCAGATAACTCAGCAACTGCTCACTTTTTTAGGATTCCTCCTAAATCTTCCAAAGTCAGTTCTGGAACCAGTGCAGCTCCTCACCTTTATGGGGGTGGAGCACGATACAATAAGAGCAAGGGCCTTCCTTCCCCTGGGCAGGGCAAGGACACTAGTAAAACTGGCCTCTTCTTTCACCCTTCAGCTGTCTCGACCAGCAAGGCACTTCTTGCAGCTCCTGGGCCATATGGCAGCCTCTACAGCAGTGGTCCAGGGGCAAGGTTTCAGATGAGGGACATCCAGTTCCACTTGAGAACCTTCTGTTGCCAGAGAAAGGATCCCCTGACCAAACTAGTCCCAGTAACTCGAACCCTGATCCAGGCTCTGCAGTGGTGGCAGGATCAGGACAATCTAAGGCAAGGAGTTCCTTTTGTCACTCGTCATTCTCTAATCCTTACCACAGATGCCCCCCTCTTGGGCTGGGGAGCCCACTTGAGGGATCTGACCACCCAAGGGCTGTGGTCACCTCAAGAATCTCTGCTTCACATCAATCTCTTGGAACTCAGAGCAGTGTTTCAGGCACTGCAAGCTTTTTCCAAGTCTGTTCAGAACAAAGTAGTCCAGATCAGAACAGACAATACCACCACAATGTGGTACATCAGCAAGCAAGGGGGCACTTGGTCTACGGCCTTGTGCACAGAAGCAATGAAGTTGTGGTCTCTGGCCTATTCCCTGCAAATTTCTCTGACAGCAGTGCACCTCCCAGGGAAGGACAATGTCCTGGCAGATGCTCTCAGCAGGATATCTCAGGGCCATCACGAATGGTCCCTAGATCCCCTAGTTTTGAAGGTGATTTTCTCCAGATGGGGCACTCCACAGATAGATCTTTTTGCAGCCCCAGACAATCACCAACTCCCCCTTTTTTTTGCTGCAGACCCCCAGTATTGGGCTCAGTCCCCCTGGATGCTCTAGTTCTCGATTGGGAAGGGAAGTTTTTGTGTGCTTCCCCCCTTCTCTCTCCCGTTCAAGGTACTAGTCAAAATCAGGTCTCAACCCTGCAAAGTGATTCTGATTACTCCAGACTGGGCCAGACAGACCTGGTACCCACTGTTGCTGTCCTTAGCAGTCCACCTCCCCCGTCTCTTCCCAGGAATTACAACCTGTTGACATCCTCTCAGGGGAGAGTTTGGTATTCAAATCTCAAATCTCTCAATCTCAAGGCCTGGCTCTTAAAGCGATAGAGTTTGCTGATCTGCATCTCTCTCAAGGTGTTTTGGATATTCTAAAGGATTCTCAAAAGCCTTCCACCAGAAAGACTTACAACTCTAAATGGAAAAGGTTCACTATTTGGTGCTCTGGTAAGCATATTTCTCCAGAGTCTGCTGGGTTGCCTAGAGTCCTGGACTATATGGTTCATCTCAATAGCTTGGGACTCGGACCAGCTACACTCAAAGTACATTTAGCAGCTGTTTCTGCTTTTTTGTCAGTAGGTAAGCCCTCTTCTCTTTCAGCTCATCCTGTATTTTGTAAATTCTTCAAGGGATTGTTGCACACCAATCCTTCCTTCAGGGACCCTGCTCCTGCTTGGGACCTAAATGTTTGCATTGCTCAGCTTATGCAACCCCCTTTTGAGCCTTTGTCCTCTGCAGAACTTAAGTACTTGACTTGGAAAACTGTGTTTTTGGTAGCCATTACCTCTGCCAGATGCATCAGTGAGTTACAGGCCCTGTCAGTGGATCCTGATTTTATCTCTTTTCATAGAGATAAGGTGGTCCTAAGAACTAATAGGAAGTTTCTGCCTAAGGTGGTCTTAGATTTCCACCTTAACCAGTCTATGTCTTTTCCTGTTTTCTTCAATGACCATTCCTCCTCTGGAGAGAGGAGGTTGCACAGCCTGGACGTGAAAAGGGCCCTACTACATAGAGCGCACCAAGGGTCACAGGTTTGACTCCCTCCAATTGTTCCTCACTTATGGTGAGTTCGGTAAGGGAAAACCTGCCACTAAAAGATCTATTGCCAAGTGGATTGTCTCTTGTATACAATTCTGCTATGAAAAATTGGGTAGAACTCCACCCTCAGGCCTGAGGGTCACTCTACTAGAAGTACAGCTACTTCCCTGGCTGCTGCTCCTGTCTTAGAGATATGTCAAGCAGCCACCTGGAAAACCATCCATACTTTTACCAAGCATTACTCTCTGGATAGGAGTGATGCTCAGTTTGGCACAGCAGTACTTCAGAGCCTATTCCCAAAGTAGGTTCTGTCCCTCCTCCATGGAGGTACTGCTTGGTAGTCTGTAAATAGTCAGAATACAGCAAGACTTCATGTTGTTTGAAAAAAAAAGTACTCACCTTAGTAATGTTGTTTCCTCTAATGGAGTCTTGCTATATTGTGAACTCCACCCCCTGCCTCCCCTCTCAGAACCTGTTTTTTGGATGTGGGTGGGCAGGAGCAGTGTTGGCGCCTAGAGGGTGCCCCCTTTTTCTCACCCTCCTTTATTTTGGGTGTGTGTTGTGTTTTGTTTTTTGGGTTTCCTGACTTGAGTCTTTGCTTTGAACCAAAAAACCCTTTCTTATTAAATTTAGTTGCCAGTTGGCTAGTGTTAGTTTACAGTTTCCACACAGAACGCCCAGTGAGTATAGCTCATAAAGATCTGGCCATTGGGGTTCAAATAACAGCAGACAGAGGCTTCAACCGAGCTCGAGCTCAGCGTTCGATGCCTTGCATGGAAAGTTAACTCTTTCCTCTCCGGGCAGTTCTAAGGTTGGAGATCACTGCAAATAGTCAGAATACAGCACGACTCCATTAGAAGAAGCAACATTACTAAGGTGAGTAATTTTTTCTTCCAGGCCTTGGGTCTTTCTGATGAGGTCCTCAACGTCGTTGAGGTGTCCTGTAAGGAGTCGACCAGAAAATGCTATGCCTTCAAATGGAAGAGATTCTCCATTTGGTGTCAGGACAAGGAGTTGGATCCTTGTTCCTCTTACTTGGCTAGCATTCTGAACTACCTGTGGTCCCTTTCTCAGCTAGGGCTTCGGTCGATGACCCTTAAGATGCACCTAGCAGCCATCTTTGCTTACCAGGCATAGGCCGGCAAGCAGTCGATGGCTCAGGAGAAGGTGGTTGGGTGCTTTTTTTAAAGGCCTTGATCACAAATCCCCTCCAGTGTGAGAACCTCCACCTCCATGTGATCTACTGCTGGTATTGGCTATGCCCGTGGGCAAGCCATTCAAACCAATGCACAGGTGTGACATCTCTCACCTGTTGTGGAAGACCGCCTTCTTGGTGGCTATTACGTCAGCCAGAAGGATGGGAGAGCTCCAGTTGCTTTCCATCAAGTCTCCTTATCTAGTCTTCCATAGGGACAAGGTTGTCCTGCGCCCCCACCCGAAATTCCTTTCGAAGGTGGTGTTGGAGTTTCACTTTAACCAGGTGTTGACTCTGTGGGTGTTCTACCCCAATCACACCTCGAAGGCCGAATATAGGCTTCATACTTTGGACCCTAGAATGGCGCTCTCTTATTATAAGGATCGGAGGGCTGAGGTTCGCCAGCTGTTTGTCACCTACGCTGAAGTCGCACCTGGCAGACCTGCAGCCAAGTGGATGATGGGCAGGTGGGTCACCTCCTGCATAGATCTCTGCTATATGTTGGCAGGCATGGAGCCTCCCAAAAGGATAAGAGCTCATTCTACCCGCCACACCACTGCTTCAGTGGCTGCTTCTAGGGACGTCCCTATCCAGGAAATCTGCAGGGCTGCTACCTAGAAGTCAGCAAACACCTTCATTTCCCATTACCACATTTACCTCGAGTCACGCCGGGATGCTGGTTTTGGGACCTTGGTTCTCCAATACTTATTCCCTAAGTAGGGGGCGCGTGCCTTGCCTCTCTCCTCCCGGAGAACTGCTAGGAGTCTGCCAATAAGTGTGGATTGAACAACATATCCACGTCTCTAGAAATACAGGTTACTCACCTGTAACAGGAGTTCTAGGAGTGGTATATGTTGTTCATCCACACGACCCACCCGACCTCCCCGGCTTTGACATGCAACCTGGCTTGCAGCGGGCTAGATCTGGTGTCATGGGGTGGAGCTGAGGGTTTTACCACCCGGGTGGGTGGGAGGAGCCAGCTTAAAGACCTTCCGGCAACATTTAAAGCAGCAAGGAACCTGCCAATAAGTGTGGATGAACAACATATACCACTCCTAGAACTCCTGTTACAGGTGAGTAACCTGTATTTCTGGGATACATCAATGTCACTGAGTGTGAGAAATCCTGCTCAACCTCTGTGCTTCATGCCTCGTCGACAGCCACTGCTTCAGGTGTCCCTCCATTGACAGCACTCCTTCATATTCATTTTTAGTTAATGGGGCTTCATGAAAAAAACAATGGCTTATGCCATGTTTTCTACCCCACCACCCTCTTAGGTCTACAATAACAGGGGTCAGGCAGGCAGAGATCGGGACCCTGGTTCTTACCACCCAGGGCAAGACTTGCTCAGTTTACATGTCCACCCCACCCGCCAACTGGTGTTTCATGCACCCCCCACCTTCTCAGAAGGAACTGGATGTCTCCACTGTAGTATTGTACATCTTGCATGCATTACGGCACTTCCTGCCCTCCAATCCTAGAGGGCAAAGTGATGCTCCATGATCTCCTCTGCCTGGTGTGCCTTGAAACTTCTTTTTTTATAAGTGAAGCTTAGATGGTTATAGTTGACACTGTGCATGAGCTTATTGTGGTACCAAACTGAGAAACAGATGAGAGTTCTCTAGGTCTTGCATAGAGTTCTAAGAGTTCATTTTGTAATACCTGGTTAGGTGCCCGTAGGCAAAGATATCTGGCCCCCTGAAGACAGAATTATCTGAGCCTGACAATTGGGTATACTAACAAGAGGTTATCAGTTTGAATTCCTCCAGAACTTGGGACAAAGGTGACTCGAACCCACAAAACAGACAAGAGGGTTACCTTGTTCTGTTAACTGCTCACAACTCTACACTCAGAGGTTGGCACTTTGGGAGTAGAGGGCTGACCTGCTGAGTGGGGTTGTGACAGAACCTAGTTGCCATATTTTTTACTGTTCCTTGAGTTTTCCAAGATTCCTGTGCATTTTATCCACCCATTCCTGAGTGCCCACCCTGCTGCAGAGTTTGGTATCATCTGCAAAAAGTATACCTTCCTGTTCAGCTCCTCTTCTACAGTGTCTCTTACATCCATCCCTATATCCATCCATACATAGCTGTCAGCAGATTAGGCCAAATGGTCTATCTCATCTGCCAGACATAGCTCACTGATGAGGAACAATGGCTGTTCTACCTTCCAACATCACCCTGACTCCCTGTTTTCCTGCCCTCTGCATACCAATGACATTTTCCTCCACACCAACTTCTACCAAGCCCCTGTACCTGTCCCAGCCCCTCTTGAACCCATCTACCATCTCTAACTTTATCAACTCTTCAGGAAGTACATTCTAGGGCACCATCACCCTCTCCATGAAGTAATGACCTCTCACCTCCCCCCACCAGTTTTAGACTATGTCCCCTCATATTTCCCTCCCCTTCAGATTGCTCAGACCCTCCATTTTCACTGTTAATTCCCTTCAAATACTTAAAGGTCTCTACCTTGTCTCTCTGTCTCTCCTGTCCTCCAGTGAGTACATACTTAACTCCCTCAGTCTATCATCGTAGCACATTTCCTCCAGTTCACTGACCATCCTTGTTGCCCTTCTCTGAAATCTCTCCAGCATTACAATGTGCTTTTTAGGCGAGGATGCCAGAACTGCACACAATGCTCATAGGTGGTCTCACCAATGAGTTGTACAGTGGCATAATAACTTCCCTGCTCCCAGATGTTGTCCCCCTAGATAAACATCCAAGCCTTATCTGCTGCCCTCCTGCACTGCTCAGAGCTGTTCCATTCAGCATCAGTCATCAGCCCCAGATCCTTCTCCAATGTGGAGACTACCAACTGAACTCCACCTAACTGATAGCTATACCCAGGACTTCTTGTGAACAGATGCAGGGAGCTGCATTTATGTGCATTAAACCCCAGTTGCCAGCTGTGTTGCCAAGCCTCTAGTTTCACCAGATCTTCCTGCAATGCCCACCTACCATCCTCACTGTCCTCCACTGCCCCCAATTTGGAGTCATTCGCAAACAGGCTCATTCTACTGACAACTCCCTCCCCTATGTTTGCAATAAACAAATTAAAGAGGATAGGTCCCAGTACTAAACCCTGTGGGACTCCTGGTTCATGCCAAGGCCCACTCTTGTGGAAAGGCACTACATGTGCCATCCTCCAATCCAGCAGGACTCAACCTGATTGGAAGGGAGAGTTTAATAAATCTGCCAGTGGAGCTGCCAGGACATCAGCCAGTTCCCTCAGAATCCTGGGGTTGACGTCGTCTGGACCAGGGGCTTTATATCCACGCTTAATGTCTTGTGCACCACTAACGCCCTCTCTACCTGAATCATCTAATTGGTGAGTGCCCCCCCTCTCGATACCCACCTTAACCCCACCAATAGACATTTGGCCATCCCTTTCCCTAGTAAAGATATTATATTATAAAGTTATTAAAGATAACTAATCCAGTACCAAGCCGTGTGGTGGCCCACTTGCCACACTCTGTCTCCTATCCTTTAAGCAGTTTCTTACCCCGTTTACCACTATGCATCCCATTCCTAGGTTCACCAACTTCCTAATTACCTGTCTATGTGGTCTTGCTGAAGTCTAAACAGGCCATGATGCGAGCAGTAGTTGAAATGCTGAACCAGTGCCAGCAAGGATCTCTTTTTTTAACTTACCGCTGGTACATTCTACCAATAAAAAAACAGCTTCTAAAATAGCCACAGAACTTTTAGTCCCACTGGAGCCATTGACTCAGATCAAGGTGTTGAGAAAGTCCTATGACCCCCAGAACTTTTGTCTCAGTCAGCTGTTAAACATAGTAAAAGCAAGACATCGCTGTAAATGCATAAACATAAAGGAACTGGACGATACTGGCTAAACAGACTGTTACAATAAAAAAAAAAGACTAGATACCTCAACTGCTTTATTACTACAGTTGCTGCCCCCCCCTTCAATTCACCACTGCTGTCTTCCAGTGATCCTTGCAAGTCTGAAAGACAAGTACCAACACTCTTGCTGTATTCATCTGCATTAACATAGAAAACAGCATGGTCCCTACTCTGGAACCTAAAATAGCTGTATGTTAGAGGGATGGAAGGCAGGTGGGCAGTAAAGCTCAAGAGAGCAAAGTACAGTCAGTGTCTCCGGTTGGTGCCACATAATACGGACGTGAATACCGCAGACAGTCACTTTCCACAGGCAGACTCTTGCTGCCAAATGCAAACCACACCTTAATAATGTTGTCTTCGCCTGATAATGGGGACCTTCGGTGCCACTTACCACAGACACTAATCGCCAGAAACCACACACCGTTCACACATTGTTATGGCAGAGTGAGTCAATTTTTAATGCAGCAGGTACTAATTAGTTGTGTTTATAAGTTGCAAGATCCATGCACCTCCACTAACCTCTATTAACACCCTGCCTTACTTGAGAATGGCTTCCTGTCAGCAATCTGGCATTCCACTCACACGAAAAGTTGAGCTGCTCTGACAGGTCGAAACACTGCCTAAGTTCGATCATACAGACTGTCGACCAGGGGACAATCTACTCAGTGACACGGCATTACGTTCATGAGATGCGATCTCAAGTGCTCTCAGAGCTGGAAACTGGTGCTGAGCTGACTGCTGTCGAATGTGAAAAGCGAATCAGCCTTCTAGATGCGGTTATGCTCCATCTGTCAGCTTGGGACTCTGTCTGAACAAACCATTAAAAACTGCTGGCGAAAGGGAAGATTCTTCCATGGTGACCCCACAGTGGCATCCAGTGAAACGGAAGAGCATACCACCTGATCACATTAATGAAGACATGGTCCTGGCACCAGAAAGGCTGACAGATAAGGAGTTTAAGGCACTATCCTGACTAGGAGAGAACGAACTGGACAAGCCATCCCTGGTGGTCCAGCGGTACCCCCTCACCACCGCCACTGAGCCCCAGCCCCGCTTCGCCCGGTCAGCGGTGAGGCGGCAACTCCCCATCTGCCAGTTGTGCTGCTGCCCGTAACTGACTGCATACGTTAGGGCTGTATGCCCATTGGTGCACAGCATGGTCAATGGGCGTACAGACCTACCGTACTACACAGTCCTCACAAATCTGGACTGTGTAGTGGTATGATCTGTACACCCATTGGTCCACGCTGTGGACCAATGGACATACAGCCCTACCATATGCAGTCAGTTGGCGGGCAGCAGGGTGGCTGGCAGGTGGGGAGCTGCCACCCGCCAATGACCGGGGGGGCAGGGTGCTGGGGCTCAGTGGAGGGGTGGGGAAGGGGGTACCACTGGACCGCCAGGGATGGCTTGGTGTGTTCTATTATGAAACATACACCCGTGATTGGGCTGGACGCAGTCCTCTGGACCACCAGGGATATTGGACCTCTCTTTTGTTAGTACAGATGCCTACAATCAGGCTGGGAGTGGTCCACTGGACCACCAAGGATATGAGACTAATACTTTACTGCACATGCCCGCGATCGGGCTGCGAGCGGTCCACTGGACCACCAGGGATATAGGACAAATGTTTTACTACAAATGCCCATGATTGGGCATGGGGGGGCGCCGCCATGGAGGTGCCGCCAGAGCTCGGGTGGCCACCCACAGGTGGCAGCTGCCGTGTTGTGCCCTGCAATATGGCAGCTCACCTGTGGTGGCCCAGCTGTGCTCCTTTTTTAGCTCACCTGTGGCACGCCATGAGTAGGGGTTGCACATGCATGGGCTCAGCACATCCCGGGCTGAATATCGGGATGTGCGGAGTATGCATGGGCATGCCCCCACCATCTGCACTGCATACATTATTGTTGCGCTCCGGTGCATCGGGATTTGTGCAAGGCTCAATCCCCCTTTGAATATCATGCCGGGGCATATCAGTGGGTTGCACATGGCGCAACATATCCTGCCTCGTGCAGTTTATCTAAGGCGGTTTTATTCAGAGCGGAGTAGAGTGAACGAGCAGGCTAGCGAGTCAAATGCTGATGCACCTGAGCACTTGGCTGTAGATCTTAAACAATCTAGATCTCATTTTTTCTTATTTTGTTGCAGCTGGAAATATCTTAGCACTAAAAGAACCAGAAAGGGGTTCCTGAAGGGGCTTGCAAAACGAGATAGTGACTTTGGTTTTATTGCAACCACTATTGGCCTTTTTTCGGGTTTTACACCTCTATAGCGACCACTGTATAATCCAAGCACAGAACAGATCACTACTGGAGTGGCTTCCACTGATTCAGTGTCTTCAGACTCAGCTATACTGGGTCTTCGCATGGTGGTAACCTTGAAAACTGCTTGGGAATATATTTTAGGAGTTTTATCTAACCGAGGAAGTAAGTAAGTGCTGGAGCTTTAATTTTCTTTCATTTATCTTTTTTCGCATTAATATACAGAGTTTATTTATTTTAGCAAAATTATATGCAGTGAAAAGAATCTGGCCATATAAATATAAAGTCTATTTTACTGACAGTGTGTGCATTGTTTATGTGATGGAAATATCTGCTTTTTAATATTTGATATTTGACACATTCAGTTCTGCCAGGTTGGTTGAAATTCGGTTCTAGAAGGTAAGGAGTAGTTAGCTAATGTATTCTTTTGCTTAGTTTTGTTTTAAAAAAAAAAGAGGCAGCTCCTACTCCTACTATGCTGTATTTATTTATTTTTTACCTTTCTAGTGAAACCAGCTTTGGCATCCTTGTGAAACGAGAAGCAACGACACGCAACTGTATGAACTAAGACACAAGTTTATCCTAAAACCGAGCTCGTATCCGATATTGATTCCTCAACACTGGGACCTTTTATGCAAATTAATTCCAACTGCGAAGGACAATTTTCTTCTATTTCTGTACTCAATATATTATAGAACAGATAAAGGATTAGTAATACAGAGGATTGTTAACATATATCGGTTACACTTTAAGTGTCCTTAACTGCACGGAAACTACTGTATACCTACAATGTAACTACTATCTAATGTCTGTGTAGTTACATATAACTACAACATAGTAGTCAGCTAGTTTCACATTTGTGGTTTAGTGTAGTTACACAGTTCGTATGAACTAGTAGTTACTGCAATTACTGTTGCGACAGCTATTACATGTGTAGTTACACTTCCAGCATAAATCAATTTGTGCCAAAAGAGAGACAGCTGTGACTGCATGTGTAACTACCACATCATGCAATCTGTATAACTACACCCCAGGAAGGGTCCCTACCTGTGTATCCTTTGCCACCTACCACCACTCCACACAGCAGTTCGGTGGTAAAGCACATGGTATGTAGCCATGCCCCACCCCCAACCACCCACTTGGGTTGTAGCAGTCCAGGAGAGTGGGTACAGAAGAGCTGTGGGTCAGTGCCACAGAAGCAGCACATTTCTTAGTAAATACAGCACTGTACAAGCCAATAAGTAGTTTTGCAAATTATTTTTATTGCATAAGTAACCAATGTAGTTGTATAGCAATTAAGAATATTAGAGTGTATGAGGGACTTATTTCTGAAGGAAAGCACACATCAGAACAACAGCATTGACATTCAGTATAAGTGTATAGTAGTTACATCCTTCTTCGTATGCTTTATTTCAAGTGTCAGTTTCTACTTATTTACTTTGCAGATACTGTTAATCATTAACTGTAGAAACAATGCCACAGAAGCAGTACATTCCTTAGTAATTATAGCACTGTTATACCCTTCTTACACTGTATTTCAAGTGCCTGTTTCGGCATACTTTCTTTGTAAATACATGATCTTACTTCGAGAGGGCTCTTGCAGTAGGTAATTACATATAGGACTGAAGCCGGCAGGTGTCAGGACCCCATGAAAAAATTTCTAGCTAGCAGTCTGTGGTGGGGACTGCCCCCACATCAGGTGGCCGACGTCAAGAGACATCACTCTAAAGTGGCAGTCCCCCACACCTGCCTCACAGTTCTTTCCCGCCGTTAGCTTGCGAAAGTGGCTCGCGGTTAAGTGCCACTGCTTCGTCAGCCAGTCATCGGCAGTTGTACCGCCATTTTTTTCTTCAATTTCTTTGAATTTTCGTCAGGATTTGTGCAGTGTATGTCGTCCCCTACTCCCTCCGAGCATAAAAATAAGTGCGACTCGTACGGCGCCCAACTCCCGCACACAGACAGACACTCCCAGTGCCTATTCTGTCTGGACCTGGATTACCCCTTGGAGAAGTGCCAGCATTGCCTGAAATTCATCACCGCCACCCGCAGACAGAGGCAGCAGTCCCTGGAAGCCCACATACTTAAGAAGAAAATGACCTCCATGGAGAAGGAGCTGAAGAAGTTTTGTCAGGCCTCCACATCGCCTGAAGGTCACCATAAAAAGAAGATCAAGGAGAAGCAACGGGACCGGGACTGTTCCTCGGCCACCGTGACTTTGGCTGCAGTCGCCATGCTTGAGGTAAAATCCCCTCCCCGGGGAACTGCTCCGCAATGGCCATCTTGGAGGCTTCCAAGACGGCATTGACCCTCCCATCTGGCTTGTGCTCGGGCCCTTCAGGAGCCTCCGGGTCAAAGGAGGCTTCCACTCCTGGCAAGGCTGCTGCTGCTGCTGTGCGGCCTTCTGGTGTCAGCAGCTCCAGTAAGCCAGACATCAGCTCCTCTGACGTTCACCAGGAGAAGACCGCTAAGTCGCTCGACCCCTCAGGGCAGTGCATGGTCTCTAAGCTGCCCAACAAGGCCGCCCCCTCCTTCACGGCCTTCCTCGGGTGCCAGTTCCACTGTCAGATGACAGCTCCTCCGATGTCCGCCTGGACCCCGCCGGTAAGGCGTCCATCGGCCCTCCGACGGTCGCATGGTGTTCGAGCCGACGTTGGACCCTGACGTTCAGTCCACCATCACTGGCTCCCCCACAGCATATGCCGCTGCCTTCTGAGGCTTCAGCTTCTCCTCAGTTAGACCCCAGGGTTTTTAATCCTCCTTCCTCGGGCGATACAGAGGATGCAGGCACACTCCCATTCGGTCTCCCTCCTGCTGGGCCAGATAACCTGATGTTGGACCCTCGGATGCTGGCACCAACACCAGCCTTGCTGTCGCTGGGTGACATTCCTCTCCCCGATGCCATCCCTACGCCGGATCCAATGCTTGCTGGGCCTCCTATTTCCGCCCACCTACAGGCCATTTCCAGGGCCTTCCGCTCAGTCTGAGCCCATGGCAACCGGGTATACGCCGTCTTATCTGACACCATCTTACCTGGGTCCGCAGTTGCCGGAACCTGTTCTGGAACCCCTTCGTCGAGGGCGAGAGACCCCCTCCCCTCTCCTGCTCCAGAGGTGTCCCTTCCAGTTCCAAGACGGGGGGGTTTTACATTACCCTGGGAGCTTCCCAAGGGGTCTGTTCCTCCCCCCCGAGTGGGGAGGAGTCTTTGTCTCCTCCTACTTCCTCAGATGACTCCGACGGATGTTCAGACTTCAGTGACGATCCAAGAACTCCAGACAAGCCCCGGCCTAGGACTCCTCCAAAGTCCCCTCCGGAGGATCCTTCCTTCACAGAGTTGCTACGCAAGATCCAGTTGTTGCATCAGTGGAAATCTTTGGAGCCAGATCCACAGTGGCAGACGCTGGCTGCACATTTGGATCTGCCCGTGGTCACTCCTACCTTGGTTCCACCCTGGATCGAGCCTCACACGGACCTTGTTTCCACCATCTGGAAACAACCATCGGCCATAGCCCCCCTTCAGAGGAAGGCGGACAGGCTGTATCATGCTCCAGAGGGTGTTGATTTTCTAACTTCACACCCTAAGGCTGACTCTGTCATGATCAACGCCGCTCACGGTCATGCAGCCAACCCAAACCACTTGCGCTCCTCTCTACCTGATAAGGAATCCCGACTTCTGGACCAGTATGAGATCAAGGTTTTCTCTTCTTCCACTCTGGGTATTAGGGCCGTGAACTACATCGCTCATATGGGGGATTACCAGAAGGCCATCCTTAGCAAGGTGGAAGCTAAATTGGACTCCCTTCCTGAGTTGCAGACCAAACAGGAAGTGGTAGACCTGGTCCATTCTGCTTATTTGGCCAGTAGGCACATGCTACGTGCTACTTATGATAACAGTGGACACTGTTGGATGGAGATCAGCATTCACCGTAAGCTTGTGGCATCATGCCGGGCTCTGAGTGTCAGGTTTGGTCCCGAAAGTGCAGTCCACTATCCAGGACTTGCCCTTCAGGGGTTCAGTGCTGTTCGGTGGTGATGTCAAGGATATCATCACTGGCCTGCGGGAGAAGGGCACTGCTCTCAAGGAAGTTGACTCCAGGTATAGAGCCCCTCAGTCTCAGCATCGTCCCTTTTGCACATGTGCACGGGCCAAGGCAAAACCCAAGGGAAGTGGGCCAATAAACGTTGGGGCCCCTCCAGTTGCGAAGCCCCCCCCCACCCAAATGGGCAGCGGGAGCTCCAGCCGCAGCACTGCCTCTCACCTCCTGACTCCTTTCTTCTCACACAGCCTCTGGGCTTCCCAGAGGAACTGGTAGGAGGGAGGTTCTCCCTGCATCTGCCGGGTTGGGAGAGGATCACTTCCAACATTTGGGTGCTCCAGCTGATAGCGGAAGGACACTCAATAGAGTTTCTTCAGAAACCTCCCAGAAAACCCCCTCCAAGATTGTCTTACTCCCCGGAACATCATCTTCTGATTTGAGAAGAAATCCCCGGCCTTCTTCTGAAGGTGGCGATAGAACCCGTCTTTCACCAGGGGATGGGCTACTATTCTCATTTCTTCCTAGTTCTGAAGATATCAGGTGATATGAGGCCAATTCTAGACCTCAGCTCCCTGAACTTGTTTGTGGAGTGCAAGAGGTTCAGAATGCTTGCTCTTCAGGGCATTCTGCCTCTCCTTTGGCCTGGACAATGGCTGTGTGCTCTGGACATGCAGGATGCCTACCTGCATATCCCTCTCCACCTGTCCCACTCCAAATACCTTCGGTTTTATTTTCAGAGAGACCACTACCAGTTTGAGGCACTCCCATTTGGTTTCTCCTCGGCTCCCCGAGTATTTACCAAATGCCTTTCTGTGGTAGCGACCCACCTGCGTACCCATGGAGTTCAGGTCTTTCTGTACCTGGACAACTGGCTCCTAGAGGCCCTGCCCAGGGAGAATCTCCTGCTGTCCCTTTCCCTTACCCTGTAGATTTCCACCAGTTTGGGTATTACCATCAACCAGGAAAAGTCCCATTTGTTCCCATCCCAAAGACTCCAGTTTATTGGGGCAATCCTGGATACGACCTCCAGTATGGCCTTCCTGCCTTTGCACAGGGTGGCCACCCTTCAGGCTCAGGCCAGCCTGTTGTCCAGCTACAGGTGGGTCTCTGCCAGGTCAGTCCTTCTCCTCAGGCTCATGGTGGCTGCCATTCTGATGGCACCTTGTGCTCGGATCCACATGAGACTCTCTCAGTGGATTCTTCGGTCTCAGTGGGATCAACTGATGGACGATTTAGATCAGGAGATCCTGGTCTCCTCTCTGATGGTTCAGGACCTGCAATGGAGGATGGTTCAGTAAAACCTTTGCCGGGGAGTTCCTTTCTGTCTTTCTCCCCACTCCCAAACTCTGACAACAGACGCCTCGGGCGAGGGCGGGGAGCCCACTTGGGCTCTCAACAGACCCAGGGCTCTTGATCTAGACTCGAGCAGTCTCTCCACATAAACATGCTCAAGCCAAGGGCCGTGCTGTATGCTTTACAAGCTCTGCATCTATATCTGCTTCTCAGTCATCTGGCTGTCCAGATCGAAAACATGTGCGTAGTGTGGTACATCAACAAATAGGGAGGAACTCATTCCTACCCTCTTTGCAGGGAAGCGATGCAGGTTTGGGATTGGGTATTACTTCACAACCTTCACCTTACAGTGGTTCATGTTCCGAGGGTCAAGAACACGTTGGCGGACCACCTCAGTCGGTCGTCATGCCCAAGCTCATGAATGGGAACTAGATCAGGGGGTAGTAGACGATGTCTTCCTACGCTGGGGAACCCCTCAGGTAGACCTGTTTGCCTTTCCTCTCAACGCAAAACTTTACGCCTTCTGCTCGCTCCCTTGCTCCAGGGCGCGGAGTTTTTTGGAAAGACACTCTGTCTCTAGACTGGAAGGGCAGATTCGTCTTTGCTTTCCCCCGATCCCATTGATTACAAGGGTCTTACGCAAACTCTGTTCAGAAGGAGCTCGCATGATCCTCATTGCTCCATTCTGGCCCAGGCTACTTTGATTCTCTCTTCTGCAACAGTATTCAGAGGAACCTCCTCTTCAAACAACATGAAGTCTTGCTGTGTTCTGACTATTGCAGTTAGGTTCTGCCTTTCAACTGCCCCGGAGAACAAAGGGTTAACTTTTCTATGCCTTGCATAGAATGTTCATCACAAGCTCGGTTGAAGCCCCTGTCTGTTGTTGTTCAAACTGCAACCATCAGATTCTTTACTCCGCCTCACTGAACAGTTGCTCCGGTGATTTCTCCTGCTACTCGGTTCAAAAGTCGGTTGAAGTGTCGGTTTTCGGTTGGTTTCTACCGAATTTTTGTTTCTGCATAGTTGGTTCAAGTCTCTGTCTGTGGTACCGTGAGTACTAGATAGATTTTTGTTCTGTTTTCTGTATGGAACTTGTAAACTGTGGATCAGTTCGGCTGAATCGATCAATTTGAGGTAAAAAACTTGTGCCTTACTTTAGTGTGTGGTTACCGGTCCATATCTGTTCTAAAAAAAACGTGTTTTAAGTACTTTTTTTTCCAAGACCTGTGATATGGTCAGGAACCAATAGGGGAGTCTTGCCTGGCGGATTGCCGAAAAAAGGGAACGTTTTTGGTTAGGTTGGCCATGTCTGAGAAACCCAAGAAAAAAAACGGGCTCACTGGATTTCAACACTGCAGTGTGTGTGTGGGGAGGTCTTTGCTAAGGCTGATCCCCAGACCACCTGTGTTTATTGTCTGGGGTTTGACCACCTCGATTCAGACTGCCAAATTTGCAAGAATTTTCCCAAATCTACCCTGGAAAAGAGATTAGGTAGATTGAGGGAAAGGGAGGCCGAGAAGTCCGCTGACCCGGATGGCCAGCCCGGTTCGGTTCTGACCGAACCAGGAGTGCCCTCTGACCAGGGCGATACTTCTTCAGGCAAAAGGAGAGCCAATTCTGAGGAATCAGTTTCCAACAAAAAGAAAAAGAAAAGACAAATCAACTGGTTCGGACCCAGAATCTCATACTCTGACTGCCGATGAGATAGTCAAGGCGATTAGGATTGTGCAATTGCTTAGTTCGGTTCCGACCGAACCGGCACCATCTGGCAGGGGCTCAGTTCAGTTGGTTCCCTCAGTTCTGGATTATACTTTGGCAGAATTTTATGAACCAGAGTTTGAGGAGGAGGTAGAGTATGAGGATGATTATGGTGATGGTGAAAGTTTGGATGTGCCTATTGACCCGGACATCTCCTCAGACAGACCTTCAGGTGTTTCTCCTCCTAAGCTTTCTGAGTCCCCTTCACCCTACATGTTCTACAGAAAGGTGGCTGACACCCTCCAGCTTCCTGTGGAGGATGCAGTAGAGGATCAGGAAGAGCCTGATTATGTTGAGATGATGGACATCCCAGAGTCCAGGAGACTGTCTATTCCCCTCCATAAATCTTTTGGGAAACAGACACAAATAATTCTTAAGTCTCCTAATTCTGTACCTCCTGTGGACAGACGGATGGACAAGAGGTACACTCTCTCAGACTCAAACACAGAGTTCCTTTTTCAGCAATGCAGCCATGTTGGGGTTGTACAGGCTGCTGCCTGTGATAAGGCAAACATTCCCTTGGCATCACACCCCCCAGACAAGGACTCCAGGAAGATTGATGCCATGGCAAAGAAACAATACATGGCAGCATCTTTGGGACTCAGGCAGGCTAACTGTATGGCCTATATAGCCAGGTACCAGAAGTCCAGGTGGGACACTGTACTGGCACTGGCTAAACAGGCTCCCGCCCAGCTTGCCAAGGAGCTGGAGCAGGTGGCTGCAGATGGGATTGAGGCATCGAGAGTACAGTTTCATGCTGCTGTAAACTCCAATGATGTGTCATCAAGAGTCATGGCTACATCTGTGGCTCTTCAGAGAATGGCTTGGCTCAGGTGTACTAGCCTCTCACAGGATACCCAGGCTAAGGCCATGGATTTTCCTGCAGTTGGTAATTCTCTGTTTGGGGAGCAGACAGAGAATTACATGAAGAAAATGGACAAATACAGGACCACTTACAGGAGTGCTCAGGCCAAAGAAAGGCAAGCAACTCCTCAAAGGCAGAAGTCCAGGGGCAGGGGCAGGCCTTTTCAAAGGCCTTTTTACCAAGCTCAGGCCTCCTTTTCTTCTTTTTCGCACAGGGGGTTCTTTAGAGGGAGAGGCAGAAGGGGGATGAGCAGGCCTGCATCCACCCCTCAGCCTAAAGCCCCTGCCAAGCAGACACTCTGATGGGTCTGCTCGGGTCGATTCTCCTATACCAGTAGGGGGCAGGCTGGCTTACTTTGTCCAGCACTGGATGTCTCTTACATCAGACGAGTGGGTCCTGGAAGTAGTAAGCCAGGGACTGGTTCTCAGCTTCAAAATATTTCACAAGATGAGTGCCAGATCTTTTCCACCTGCAAATCTCTCAGAGACACTTGCCCTAGAGGCAGAGGTTTCTTCTCTCCTAGCTCTCAGAGCTATAGAGAGAGTTCCCACCATACACAGGGGCAAAGGATTGTACTCAAGGTACTTCCTAACCCCCAAGAAGACAGGAGAGTGGTGACCCATCCTGGATCTAAGATATCTGAACAAACATCTGTTAAAGCCAACATTCAAAATGGTAACTCTGGGAATTATCCTTCCCTCTCTAAGGCCAGGGGACTGGCTAGCCTCCCTGGACCTCAAAGATGCCTGCTTTCACATTCCCTTCAGGTGCTCCCACAGAAAGTACCTCAGGTTCGAGTTGCTCTCAGGCCACTATCAGTTCAGAGCAATGCCCTTTGGCCTAACATAAGCACCAAGGGTCTTCACAAAATGCCTGGCAGTAGTTGTTGCCTTCCTGAGAAGACAAAGGATTTCCATTTCCCCATACTTGGACAACTGGCTCATTGTAGGTCAGTCTCCAGATCAAGTCAAGTCACATCTGCAAGTGACCCAGCAAGTGCTCACTTCTTTAGGATTCCTTCTCAGCCTATCAAAGTCAGTTCTTGAACCAGTGCAGCTCCTCACCTTTATAGGTGCAGAACTGGATACAGTAAAGGCAAGAGCCCCCTGGAAAGGGTAAGGACCCTTATGGAACTGGCCTCTTCATTCACCCTTCAGGTGTCTCGACCAGCAAGGCATTTCCTTCAGTTACTGGGCCACATGGCAGCCTCCACAGCAGTGGTCCAGGGAGCAAGATTGCAAATGAGGGACATTCAGTTCCCCTTAAGAGCCTTTTGGTCCCAAAGAAAGGTACACTTGGCAGCTGTTTCTGCTTTCTTGTCAGTAGGCAAGTCTTCCTCTCTGTCATCCCATCCTGTATTCTGTAAGTTTTTCAAGGGATTACTTCACACCAATCCCCCCTTTAGGGATCCTGCTCCTGCTTGGGACCGGAATGTTTGCATTATTCAGCTTATGCAAGCCCCCTTTGAGCCTTTGTCTTCAGCAGAGCTTAAGTACTTGACTTGGGAAACTGTGTTTTTGGTAGCCATTACTTCTGCCAGTCGTATCAGTGAATTGCAAGCCCTGTCAGTGGAATCTGATTTCATCTCTTTTCACAGAGATAAAGTGATCCTTAGAACTAACAGAAAGTTTTTACCTAAAATGGTTTCAGATTTCCACCTCAACCAGTCTATATCTCTCCCGGTTTTCTTACTGACCATTCCTCCTCGGGAGAGAGGAGGCTACACAGTTTGAATGTTAAAAGAGCCCTTAGTTACTGCATAGAGCGTATCAAGGGTCACAGGTTTGAATCCCTCCAGTTGTTCCTCACTTATGGAGAAGTTGGTAAAGGCAAACCTGCCACTAAGAGATCTATTGCCAGGTGGATTGTTTCTTGTATACAATTCTGCTATGAAAACTGGGTGGGGAACTCCACCCTCAGGCCTGAGGGCTCATTCCACAAGAGGTACAGCTGCTTCCTGGCTGCTGCCAGGAATATTCCTCTCTTAGAAATGTGTCAAGCTGCCACCTGGAAAACAGTCCATACTTTCACCAAGCATTACTCTCTGGATATTCAGGCTAGGAGTGATGCTCGGTTTGGCACAGCAGTACTTCAAAGCCTATTTCCAAAGCAGGTTATGTCCCTTCTCCATGGAGGTACTGCTTGGTAGTCTGCAATAGTCAGAATACAGCAAGACTTCCTGTTGTTTAAAGAAAAAATTACTCACCTTAGTAATTACATTACTTCTAGTGGAGTCTTGCTGTATTCTGACCTCCCCCTGCCTCCCCTCTCTGAACCTAGTTTTTGGGATGTGGGTGGGCAGGAGCATTGTTGGCACCCTAGGGGTGTTCTTTTTTACACCCTCTTTTGTTTGGGTGGAATGTTGTTTTTTTAATGTGTTTTTGTTTTTAGGTTTTCTGATTTGAGTCTTCCTTTGTAACCAAAAACATATATCTGCCAGTTGGCTAGTAAAAATGTTAGTTTCCACACTGAACACCTAGTGAGTTTTTCCTCGTAAAGATCTGATGGTTGCAGTTTGAACAACAACAGACAGGGGCTTCAACCGAGCTTGTGATGAATATTCTATGCAAGGCATAGAAAAGTTAACCCTTTGTTCTCTGGAGTAATTGAAAGGCAGGACCTAACTGCAATAGTCAGAATACAGCAAGACTCCACTAGAAGAAACATAATTACTAAGGTGAGTAATTTTTTCTTCCTCTTCCTCTATCGCAGCTCATGTTGACCCAGGATTAGGGGACCCTGCTCCATCCAGGACTCAAATCCCTTCAGATGCATGCGTGGCTCCTGCAGACATAGTTCAAACCCAATTCGGGGTTTCGACGCAAGTGGCGGAGATTCTAATGGAAGCCAGAAAGCCTTCCACTTGTTCCACTTACACCATGAAATGGACAAGGTTCTCCATTTGGGCCTCTTCCAGAGCTTTTGAGCCATTCTCCTGCCCTGTTGGAAGACTCCTGGATTGCATGCATCACCTCTTCGACCTGGGTCTCAGTCACTCCTCTTTGAAGATTCACATGGCGGCTATTTCTGCTTACTATGTTCCTTTTGGGGACAGATCTTTTGCGCAGCTGGAAGTCGCTAAGACCTTCCTTATAGGGGTTCTTCATTTGAGATTCCCTCTTTGCGGATCTGTCCCTCCTTGGGACTTAAATTTAATGCTTGAGAAGCTTACCCTGCCTCCTTTTGAGCCAGCAGCATCAGCAGACCTAAAGTTCCTTTCCTGGAAGACCCTCTTCCTGGTGGCCTTTACTTCTGCTCAGTGAAATTTCAAGCTTCAGGCCTTAATGTGCAAAATCCCGTACTTGATTTTCCACAAGGAATGTGAGGCTCTGCGTACCAACCCTAAGTTTCTCCCTAAGGTGGTGGCGGAATCTACGTTGAATTAATTCATGGAACTGCCTGTGTTTTTTATGCAACATTCCAATCAAGGGGAAGTACCTCTTATATACTTTGGATGTTCACCGGATTCTGAGATACTACACCAACAGGACAAAGGATCTCAGAAAGACTGATCAACTGTTTGTCTCTTTTGCTTGCAAAAGAGAGGGCAATGCTGTTTCTAAACAATGCCTTTCAAAATGGTTGGCTCATAGTGTCACTTTCTGTTATGATAAGTATCACAAGACCTTGCCAGGTCAAGTCAGAGGTCACTACACTAGGGGTGTAGCTGCCTCTGCTGCTTGATTCAAGAATGTGTCGGCGGCTGACATCTGTGCAGCCGAATCTTGGACTTCTGTCCATACCTTTACAAAACATTGCAGTTTGGACATTGCCTCTCGCCGTAGAGCTGGCTTTGGGTTGGCTGTTCTGCAAGGTCTTCTTTCCTAAGACCTTCACAGCCAGAGGATCTGTGTGTGAGTAGTTTCCTCTTCCCGTGAGTTTCTCTTTGTTCCAGACTGCTAGGGACTCAATCCTATATGTAATTACCTACTGCAAGAGCCCTCTCAAAGTAAGATAGTACAGTTACGTAAGAACTTACCATAACAGTAGAGCTTTGAGAGAGGCTTGCAGTAGGTAAACCCTCCCCGCCCTCCATCCCCGTTAGCTTTTTCAGCTCCTTTTCCAGGATGGGAAATATCCGCTTCTCTCTGGTCTTGCCTTTTGGTCTGTGGCGGGAAAGAACTGGAAAACAGGTGTAGGGGACCGCACCTTTATACTGACGTCTCTTGATGTTGGTCACCTGATGTGGGGGCGGTCCCCCGCCAGAAACTGCTAGCTAGAAATTTTTCCTTGGAGTCCTGACACTTGCCGGCTTCAGTCCTATATGTAATTACCTACTACAAGAGCCTCTCTCGAAGATCTACTGTTACGGTAAGTTCTTACATAACTGTACTTTAGTTAGTCATTAACTGGAAACAATGCCACAGAAACAGCATGTTCCTTAATAACTACAGCACTGTTACACATTCTTCTTACACTTTAAGTGTCTGTTTCTGCTTACTTACTTTGTAAGTAGATTACTTAGGCATTAACTGTGGAAACAATGCCACAGTAGCAGCACATCCCATAGTATCTATAATACAGCACTGTTACACCCTTTTTTATACACTTTGTGTCAGTTTCTGAGTACTTACTTTGTAAGTACATGTCAGTTGGGCATTACCTGGAAACAGTGCCACAGAAGCAGTACGTTTCTTAGTGACTACAGCACTGTTAAAAGTCAATAAGTAATTATGTAAATTAATAATTTTTATTGTATAGCAATTTACAGTGTTAGCTTGTATGTTTATTTTTAGTTCTTTTTTTCTGGTTGCACAGTATACAAGTGGTGACTCTTGGATTTGAACCCATTTCGCCAGGTTTCAGGGCACTGCTTTTAACCATTACACTATATTGCAGTAGCTTCATGAGGGTGTGATTTCTGAAGGATAATTTTAAGTGCCACTACCTGCACTGTAACTACTGTATAACTACACAGTAACTACACTATGTAGCTGTTAACTAGTTTCACAATGCATATAGTACACTTACATATCTTTAAATGTACTGCTTCTGTAAGATTGACCTATACCTCTGCTGCACCCACAGCCCTGTCCTGCTGCTGCCCGAGTAGGTGGCTTTGAGCGATGAATGGGCTACCCTTTGATGACAGTCCTAATTCTTTTGTACCAGTGACTAAACTGTCCTGCTGTGCAATGCTGAACAGTTATCATAAGTCTGATTCACATCATGTATATTGCACCCACACTTGCTACTCTGTTGTGTTTCAACTGTATTCTTGCACTTTATTGCACCTAGCTGTACTCAATATATTCAGTGTATTCTATTTCCTCTACCTTTCTCTGTTAATGTAAGTGTATTGTCTGTATTACCTGCATACCATCTTTATGGGTTTGGTCACACATGAAAATGTTCCACTGTATCAATGCACCAACCTGGTAAACAAACAATCAAAAAACACAAACAAACAAATAAATATCACAATCTACTGTGTGGAGTTACGGTGCGTGATGCCAGATACACATGCTGGGATGCCACTGTAGCCATTACATGCCTATCCCACTAGCTGAATGAGGTGGCAACCATGGCACCATCATTCACGTCAAGCTACCACATCCCCTGACTGTACCATGAGGGTTGGGGCAAGATGTGCATGTAATGGCTAAGGAAAAATCCCTGCATGTGTATGTGGTACCACCCACCATTACTCCACACAGCAGGTATTTGTTTACCAGCAAGGCTGTGAGGGAGGTGGGGTGGACTCACTGGCAGGGCGTGACCACCAATCTGTGTGGTTCACACTCAACATGGGCAGGGAGGTGGTTGGTACAGGGATGAGGATGGATGACTTCAGAAAGGCTAACTTCAGTTGGATGGGTGAAATCTTAGAAGAGCACTTGGCAGGAATTGAATCTTACCGGGATGAAAACCAGAAATGGGAAAGAAAACTACATTGGGGGTTGTGGAGGCTGTTGGGACCTGTACCAAACTATAGAGCAAGAAGGGAAGATCTAAGAAGTCAGGCTGGATGAATAGGGAAGTTATAAATAAGGTGAGGGAAAAGGCAGCATTCTGTACATACAAGAATTCTGGAATGAGGAAGATAGGGAAGAGTATGTCATGAAGTCCATAGAAGTTACCAAGGGTGTTAGAGCAGCTAAGGCCTGCAGGGAACTAAGGCTGGCTCAGGGAATCAAAGGCAGGAAAAAGAACATTTTCTGACACATTAGGGAAAGAAGGAGCTGCAAGGATCAGATAGTGCAGATCAAGAAGAAGAAACACTAATGGCCCTTCTCTCTCTTAATCCTTCCAAAGGCTCATCACTGGCTGATCTTGACCCTAAACTCCTCTACCTTTCAGCTTCTGCTATCGCTTACCTGCTCTCCTTGATCTTAAACCTTTTCTTCTCATCCTCATCTGTCCCGTCATCCTGGAAACATGCTCTGTTCCTCCCACTCCCAAAGGGTGGCAATACCTCCTCCCCCCCTGCAAATTTTTGTTCAATCTCCCTACTTCCTGCCCTTGTTAAACTCCAAGAACACCTAGTCCTCTCTCAGCTAACCTTCTTCCTCGATGACTCTTCCTTTTTACCCAGTTCCAATCTAGTTTTTGGAAGAACCACTCCACTACCACCTCCCTGCTCAGGCTCACTGACTCCATCCTCACTGGGATGGATAATGGCCTCATTACCTCTGCCATCTTTGTCGACCTCACTAAGGCATTCCATACAGTCTCCCATGCCCTACTTCTTGACTCACTTACAGCTGCTGGGTTGTCTACTTCTGCCCAAAACTGGTTTAGAGCTTACCTCTCAGGCAGAACACAATCAGACAAGATCCAGGATACAATTTCTCCTCCCCCCATTTCCACTGGAGTCCCAAAGGGCTCGGTGCTTGGGCCCATTCTCTTCTCCATCTTCCTAAATGACTTGCCCTCAGTATGCTCCCCCTCCACCTCTATCCATATGTATACCGATGACACTGTCCTGTTCTTGTCTGGCAAATGCCCTGCTGATGTTGCAGCCACCCTTCGACTTGACTTCCACCAGGTTCAGTTATGGTTTGCCTCTCATTAACTATTTCTAAATGCCAAAAAGACTGTTTCCATGACCTTTGGCACTAGGCAGAGATTCTCTAGGCTCCACCCTTTACCGTCTTTCCATACCCTTGATGGGACAATATTAGAGGACACCTCCTCATTCAGAAACCTTGGGGTTTGGTTGGACCAACATCTCAACTTCTCTGGCCACATTGACGCCATCTTGAAAAAAACTGTGTCCCAAGCTTGGTGCCTTATTTAGGAACCATAGTTGCATTCCTCCTGCAGTGCGGCATGAATTTTTTTTCCAATTATTTAACCATGAGAGATGCACTAAGCTGAAAGCTTGTTTACAGGTGTGACCTGGGATCACAGGGAAGTTAAGTGACTTGCTCAGGGTCACATAGTATGCAAGTGGGGGCTGTGGGATTCAAACTCAGGTCTCCAGATTTGCAGCTCAGAGTCTTTAACCACTGCGCTATACTGCCTCCCTGTTGGTCCAGAAGATGATCCTCACCATTTTCAACTACTGTAATGTAGTCTATGGTGCCGATCTCAAATCCTCTCTAACCAGATTGGACATTCTATTTAACGCCTTCTGTCAATTTGCCCGTGATGCTCCATCATGCACTCATCACTATGACCTCTACCACACCATTTCCCTTCCTCCCTTACCAACAGGTGCTTCACTCATTGTGCCAAACTCACTTCTAAATTTTGGTTAGGAGAACTTCCCTCCTACCTCTCATGTTTGCTGTCTCCCCCGCCTCCCCCTCCCATTTCCTCAGATCCTATGTCACTCGCACTTTGTTGGTCCCCCATCGTACCACTCTCATTGGTCAGTCAGGCTTTACCCATCATTTCCCACAAATCTGGAACTCTCTGTCCCCAAATACGGCCCTCCTCCTCCCACTCCCTTGCCTCTGCCTCACATAACTTTTTCTCATCTAACTGCTCCTGCTTCAACCCTCCTTAACTGTCCTCCTGTGCTTCTTCTCTTCTCCATGACTCACATCATGTGTTAAACCTACCACCCCCCAGCCTGTGTCTCAGCATGCTCTCCTCCCCTTTCACCACTATGTACTGTGTTCCTCAGTTACGCTACTCGTATTTAAATGCATATTTCACAGGTATGATGTATTTAATTTTATGTTATGTTGTAAATGCGTCTGAATGATTATTTATTATTTATTTTTGTTTAACTGTCTTGTTACAAATGTAATTGAATGTTTAATTTCTTGTATGTTTTAAATATTAAACTGTATGTCTAATTCTTCATCCACTTGTACCTCCCTCCCAGGTTGCACAGGGACATGAGCAACTTGTTGTTCAGTGTGCCTTCCTGGTGAAATATTTCAATAAATACAATAAAAATAAATAAGGAAGGAAGTAGGCAGAGAAAGGATTATAACAAACTGGGGAATATGGGTGTGGGCAGGACAGTAGTCCGGTGGGTAGGTAACTGGCTGGGTGGCAGGACACAGAGGGTGGTGGTAAATGGCTGTCACTCCACAGAGGGAAGAGTGACCAGTGGGGTACCACAGGGATCAGTGCTGGGACCGGTCCTATTCAACATCTTCATCAGTGACATGGCGCAGGGACCTAGAAGGCAGAATTTCACTGTTCGCTGATGACACAAAGCTCTGTAACAGAGTAGACACACCAGAGGGTGTAGACAGAATGAGAGCGACCTGCAGAAACTTGAAGAATGGTCAGGGGTTTGGCAGTTGAAATTCAATGCAAGAAGTGCAAGATAATGCATATGGGGCACAAAAACCCTGGCACAATATATCAGTTGGGGGTGAGGATATAGCATGTACCAAGCAGGAGCAGGATCTTGGGGTTATCATCTCTGATGACCTCAAGGTAGGAAAAAGTGTGACAAGGCAGCAGGTAAAGCAAATAGGATGCTGGGATGTATAGAGCAGGGGCATTACCAGCAGGAAAAGGGAGGTCATAATTCCGCTATACAAGACACTAGTGAGGCCCCACCTGGAGTACAGTGTACAGTTCTGGAGACCATACCTACGTAAGGACATAGACAGGGTAGAGAAGATTCAGAGGAGGGCAACAAAGATGGTGCATGGATTGCATCACAAGTCCTATGAAGACAGGTTGAAGGAACTGAACTGGAGGAGAGAAGGGAGAGAGGGGATATGATAGAGACATACAAGTATCTTACAGGGAGGAACAGGGTGCAGGAAAACACTATTTTTAAGCGAAAAAGATGTTCCAGGACTAGAGGGCATGGGATGAAGTTGGAGGAGGGGACGATTCAGAGGAAACATGAGAAAGAATTTCTTCACAGAACGGGTGGTGGACAAGTGGAACACCCTGCCAGAGGAAGTGGTGGGGGCTGAAACAATCACAGGATTTAAGAATGCATGGGATAGACATAAAGGAATTCTGGAGGTCAGGGGTTAGGTGCAACAGACTTCTAGGAAAACAAACTGAACTTACAAGCTCAAATGGGCAGACTGGGTGGACCATAGGCCCTTATCTGCTGACACTGTCTATGTATCTATGTATGTAACAAGCAGAAGCAGTAAATGAGTACTTCTGCTCCATATTTATGAGGGAGAAGGGCAGGCAGCATCTGCAGTGGCTGGGAGGGGGTGGGCAGGGGAGGGGTGACAGATGGGGTGATCACTGAGGGCAGGCATTAGAGGGTTGAGAGCTCTGAGGGTGGATAAGGCACCAGGACCAGGCAGCATGCATCCCACAGTGCTAAGGGAACTGGCAGAGGTACTGGCAGGGCCAATGGTGGACCTGCTCAATACCTCCCTGGACACAAGGTGCATGCCACAGGACTAGAGGATGGCCAATGTGGCACCCCTTCATAAAAGTGACCATAAGGATGAAGCAGGAAATTACAGACCTATAAGCCTGACTTCCATCATGGGGAAGCTGATGGAGACAATCCTGAAGGTGAGGCTGGTGACATTTCTGGAGGATAATGGACTCCAGGACAGTCATCAGCATGGGTTTGTCTCATGAAGGTCCTGTCAGACTAACCTAGTTGAGTACTATGATTGGGTACTGAGGAAAATAGACAAAGGTCATGTGGTGGATGTCATATCTTTGGACTTCAGCAAGGCCTTTGATTCAGTATCGCATAGGAGGTTGGGGAAGTTGAGATATGTGGGGGTCGAGACTAATAAGGTTAACTGGATCAGAAATTGGCTTCAGGGAAGACAACAGAGGATAGTGGTTGGGAGAGCTGTCATCTCCAAGGGCAGTTACAAACAAGGTGCCAGGGGATCGGTACAGGGGCCAGTGTTTGGGATATTCATAGCGGACATCTCTCATGGCATCAGGAATAAGATCAGCCTCTTCGCTGATGGTACCAAGTTGGGGGTGGTGGCAAGTGTCATCGAGGGATGACAGGAACTGCAGAATGAGCTGATTAAACTGGAGGTGTGGTCAGAAGAGAGGCAGCTCGGGTTCAGTGCTAAAAAGTGCAAGGTGATGCACTTTGGAGTAAAGAACCCAGGGAGGCTCTATCAGCTGGGTTGAGTACAGTAAGGTACCACCAAGGAGGAAAAGGATCTAGGGTGGTTGTAAATGGGAAAATGAACAACTTAGGGCAGTGCAGGAATGCGGCAGCAGAGGCCAACAGGATGCTGTGGTGTATTGGAAGAAGAATCTCTACTAGGAACAGGGAGGTGATCTTGACTCTCTTCAGGTCACTGGTCAGGCCACACCTGGAGTACTGCATACAGTACTGGTGCCCATGTCTAATGAAGGATATTGGACTACTGGAAGGGGTACTGCACTGAGCAACTAAGATGATATAGGGACTGGAGGAAAGGCCAAATGAGAAAAGACTGCTAGACTTGAATATGTATTCCCTGTAGGAGTGGAGAGATCGGGGGATATGATTGAGATCTTTAAGTACTTAAAGGGGATTAACAAGGCAGGAACAGAAGGGATAGTTAAGTTAAGCAGGGGAGGGGCACAAAAGATCATGGTCTTAGATTGGAGGGGGGTAGATATAGAAGGGAAATGAGGAGACACTTTGTCATGGAGAGGGTAGTGGTGGAATGGAACTCTGCCGAGGAGCTGGTATCCTCATGACAGTGGGGGGTTTCAGAACGGGGGTGGTACAGGGTGAGATGGGAGGTTGTTGTGAAGGGGAAGGGTATCTGCAAGGTAGGTGTTCTATCTGCACATTTGAGCAGACTTGATAGACCATGTGGTTTGTTTCTGCTGGCAAATGTCATATGTTCTTAGGTGCACAATCTAATGGACTGTTTTCAGGCTTGACCTGGGCCATGAAGATGGCACCTAGGTAACAAAGCAGTAGGTAAGGCTAGGGGGGTGTTAGGGTGTATTAGTAGGGGTATCACAAGTCATAAGAGGGAGGTAATAATCCCTCTTTACAAGACATTGGTTAGGCCCCATCTGGAGTACTGCATGCAGTATTGGAGGCCACGCCTTCACAAGGACATTAACCAAATTGAGGCAGTCCAGAGAAGGGCAACCAAAATGGTTCAGGGACTGCATCAGAAGACTTATGAGGACAGATTAACAGAGCTCAACATGTATACCCTTGAGCAAAGGAGGGCGAGAGGTGATATGATTGAGACATTCAAACACCTTAAGGGCATTAACAAGGTGAAAGATTCTAACATGTTTAAATATAAGAAAAATAGCAGGACAAGAGGACACAACATGAGATTAGAGGGGGGCCGATTAAGTGGGAATGTGAAATTATTTTTTCACAGAAAGGGTGGTGGATGCATGGAATGGCCTACCTCAAGAAGTGGTGGCTATGAATACAGTGCAGGGCTTCAAACAGGCATGGGATAGGCATAAGGGAGCAATACAAATGAGTATGAATAGATAGGCCACTGACAGAGCAAAGGCCGATGGCACATTTTTTAAGGTAGAAAAAGAAATGGGCAGACTGGATGGGCCTTGTGGTCCTTATCTGCCGCCAACTTCTATGTTTCTATGTAATATCCTTAGAATAACAAAGAAAGGTACAGGAAATAGAATACACTGAATATATTGAGTACAGCTAGGTACAACTAAGTGCAAGAATACAGTTGAAATACAATACAGTAGCAGCTAAAGTGAGGGTGCAATATACATGATGTACAATCAGTCAGTCTTATGACTGTTTAGCATTAAACAACAGGACACTTTATTCATAGGTAAAGAAGAGCGCTTCTGGTTACTGTTGTCCTGAAAGGGAGATCCCACAGGGGGCAGTCCTGTCTAGGACAAGTCCTACCCCCAAAAATGATATAAGGAGAGAGAAAGAGAGTCCCCATAGTCCTTGTCCTCTCTACCCCACTTAGGGGAGATGCCCCACCACAGCACCAGACCAGGGTGGTGGGGCTCAGTGGGCAGGTGGGGAGAGGGTTACTGCTGGACCACCAGGGATGGATTGGTTTTTAATAATTTATAACAGACGCCCACGACCGGGTTGGACACGGTCCACTGGACCACCAGGGATATAGGAGTTTTTTTCATTATACTTCCGCCCGCGATCGGGCTGTGAGCGGTCCACTGGACCACCAGGGATATTGTACCTTTAATTTGATACTAATGCCCGTGATTGGGCATGGGGGGATGCTACCACGAAGGTGCCGCTGGAGCTCGGGTGGCCACCTACAGCTGGCAGCTGCCATGTTGCGCCCTGCAATATGGCAGCTCACCTGTGGGTGGCCAACTGTTGCTTCTTTTATTTTTTACTCAACTGTGTGCGGCACAGGTACGGGTTGTGCCTGCATCTGCTCAGCACATCCCAGGCTGAATATCAGGATGTGCGGAGTATGCATGGGCGCCCCCTACTTGCGCATACGTTACTGATGCACTCGAGCGCGCCAGGTTTGTCTGACGCACATTCCCCTAAGAAGTATTGCACGGGGTGCATCAGTGGAGTTGCGCATGGCACAACTGTGTTGCGCCATGTGCAACCCTTCTGAATATTCCACCCAGGATGTACAAGTCAGCACCCCAGGGCCCCCGTCATCACCCCTTTTATAAGGGTCAGGGACAAGGGGGTAAACAATCCCAAGTAAAGGGACTCAAAAGATGTGGTCACCCTGCCCCTTAGGGCACCCCTGGCCTCTAGCAGCCCAGAGCTCCTAGGGCACAGGGTCCCCCTCCCTCCACTGCCTGATTCATTTGCATCCCCCTTCTTCCCCTCAGGAGATGCAGGATGAGAGGGTAGGAGGAGATTTTCCCTCTACCATGCAGAATGGTCTAGCATCACCTCAGACCAATGGGTACTAGACAGCATTCTAAGAGGTTGTACAATAGAATTCTTCAGTATTCCACTGGACAACTCCCCCCCCCCTTCCAGTCCATTGTCCACCGAACCACGCAGAACTACTGGCAGCCGAAACTCAACAACTGCTCTACAAAAGAGCCATCCAGCCAGTTCCTCACTATCAGCGGGATTTTATTCCCATTTCTTTCTAGTCCCAAAGAAAATGGGAGACCTTCACCCTATTCTGGATTTATCTCCATCAAATACCAGAAATTCTGGATGGCGACACTGGCAAGCCTGCTTCCCCTCCTCCATCAAGGAGATTGGTTATGCTCCCTTGATATGCAGGATGACTACTTGCATATCAAGGTCCTGCTGTCCCACAGAAGATTTCTTCAATTCCGTTTCTGGGATCAGCATTACTAGTTCAAGGTACTACCATTTGGCCTTTCTTTGGCACCTGGGGTCTTTACCAAGTGCCTGGCAGTAGTAGTAGCAGAGGCCCTCAGAAGGAAAGGCCACTTTGCCTACCCCTACCTAGACAACTGGCTTTTCTCTGTCAAGTCAGCAAGCCAGCTGGGGGTGACCCTGAAGGATATGGAAAACCTCTGTCTTCCTAGACATAAAGTCTCCACCACTCATTCACGCTAATGGGAGTATGCCAGAGGTGCTAGGACCCAGCGGGAGTCAAATTTTTCCGGAGGGCTGGCGCTGAGATGGAGCCATGAGGAAGCGGTACCACAAGCCAGGCTAGTGTGGTATAGACTGTCTCGGCATCAATCCTCCAGCCGCCTCAGTTCCTTTTTTCCCGCCGTCGAGTGTCCTTCAGTGA
Organism: Neoceratodus forsteri; assembly: GCA_016271365.2. Taxonomy (NCBI): domain Eukaryota; kingdom Metazoa; phylum Chordata; order Ceratodontiformes; family Ceratodontidae; genus Neoceratodus; species Neoceratodus forsteri. The sequence continues at coordinate 53,080,560 of CM028133.1, read as the reverse complement.
CAATGTTGCTCGCCTGTTGAGAGTCAAACTTCAAACTAGCGGTTTCGTTTTCAGTTTTATTATTTTGTAATATTATCACGTAAAGTACTGATTACATTTTAAATAAAATTACTTACTTGTACAAGAAGAAGTCTTCAACCCTCTTTGTTCAGTCTGCTGGGCTGGGTCTGGTCCACCGCCCTCTCAGGCGGTGGGTCTGACAACAGATGGTCCAGTGCTTTGGGCAATGTGTGGTCCCCCTGAAAGCATAAAAAGAAACAGTCCCACTCTCCGCACTGTTCATTCTCGAGCTCTTCTTCGGCCCACAGGTCAGAGAAGAAACGGCATCACTTGCGGTCGCCCTCTTGTACATCTGCACGTAGACGGTCAGTTTTTTGTGTCAGAGGCCGGTCTCTGCCTCATCCGGAGTCTCCGGTTTCTGTCTCTGGCAGCCAGTGTTTTCAACACTGAAGCTCCTCATCGCCTATTGGAGGGGCTCCCGGAGAGCAGTTTCACCACTGGGCTGCTCTTATGGAGCAGTAGGTATGAAGGTTGTCCTGACTGCCCGAGCCGGCCTGCCAGTCAGTCACTGGGGCCTTTGGGCCTGTCAGCTTCGGATCGGAGGCGGGGTGGTTAGGACTTCCTAGTTGCGCAGCACCTTCTTCTGTGCCATCGACTCTGCTCTCCAGTGTCTATCCCCCTCACATGGTTGCGGCGCAGGGGTCCACACCGATACCTCTATTTCCTGCCATTTTTCATTCTTTTCCTTCAAATCACAGTTCACAGACTTCTGTGGCAGTGCCGCAGCCTGCAGTGCCGGTTTTGCAGCACCATGTATGGTGTCGGCTCTGTGTGCGGTGCCACATCCCCTGTTGGTGCCATCCACAGTGCAAGGGGTGATGTCGGCACTATGCACAGTGCCGTGTGCCCTGTCTGTGCTGTCCACCATGCTGTGCCACCTGCCAGCAATGCGTTCTGTGTCAGCGCCATCTCTGTACTCAGCACCACTCTTCGGCGGCGTTGGTGGTACCGCATAGTTTACAGAGGTTCTTGACTCTGATTCTGTCTCCTCCTCTTCTTCCTCCTGGTTTTCACTCCTTTCCTGTCTATACAGTCCCCATTGGACTGTCAGGAGATGATTTTGAGCCTGATCCTGATCTTCAACTGGGTGATGACTTCGATGCCGACTCTGCCCTTGGGGCAGGGGTCACTACTCTTGCAGAGCCTCTGGTCGAAGACCTTTCCTTTAAGTCTCTGCTCAAGAATTTAAATTCTACCCTTTCTCTTCAGACCACTGAAATTGATCCTGGGAAGCTTCTGCACCTCCAGTGTCTGTATGTTCCAGATATCCCTATGGATTTAACTCCTCTGGTGCAGCCCTCTTTCAAGACTCTTTCTCAGATGGTGTGGAACAATCCAGCTCTTATTCCCTCTGTGGCTAAGTCCATAGATGGAAAATATGCCCCTCCCCAGGATCATCCCATCTTAGCTTCACATGCCTTTGCTGATGCCATTGTGGTCCTGGCAGAGAATGATAAGGTTGTCTTTCCTCAGGAATCCACAGCCCACCCTATAAATAAAGAATATCATAAGATCAACACCTTGGGTAAATGAATCTTTGCTGCTTGAACTCTGAGCATGCGTATTGCTAGCTACTAGGGTTATTTTTTTCAATACGAGTATGTTCTTTGGCATTCGCTCAAAGCAACGGTAGAAGCTCTGCAAAGTCGGAGGCTAACTCAGAGCTATTACAGACCATAACTAGAGGTATCGAGTCTAATAATCAACAGATTAAAGCTACAATGGACTCATTTGATACTGCTTCCAGAGCGGCAGCAACTGGCATTTGAATCCACCACCATTCCTGGTTGCGTACTTCAGGCTTTAGGAATAACACCCAACAAAAAGTCATCGTCTCACCCTTCGATGGTATGCATCTGTTTGGGCCTCAAGTGGAGCAAGCACTGGAGGCTAATCAGAAGACTAGGTCTGCAATTAAAACATCTAGACCCCACCCACTCCCTCTCGAGGAGGTGGGAGTAAATGTCAGCTCCATAACCGTTAGTCCTTTTGTGGCAAAGTCAGAGGACATTTTAACAGAAACCAAACTACTCAGCCACAAAAGAAAATGCAGCAGAAGGCACAGGGCCCAAAAACACCCAGTGCTACCCTCTGAGTTTCCGGCCCAGGTCCCACCGCAGCTGTCTGAGGGGGACTCTTCTTCGGCAGTAGGATGTCTGACTCAGTTCTATGACCAGTGGAAGTCTAGAACATCAGACAAATAGGTTCTCGGGATAATCCGTGAGGAGTACTCTCTCAAAATGTCGGACACTCCTCCCTATCATCCTCCTGAGTGGCAGCCCAGGCTGTCAGCTGTGCAGTCAGACCTTCTTGCTTCCAAGGTGCAAGGCCTTCTAAACAACAGGGCAGTAGAAGTAGTTCTGCTGGACCGGCAAAACACAGGTTTCTACTCCCAGAACTTTCTGGTGCCAAAGAAAACTGGCGGCACGCGCCCTATTCTCGATCTCAGGAAGTTAAACAAATTCCTCTAAAAGGAAAAGTTCAAGATGATATCACTCAGTACTCTGCTACCTTTGATTCATCAACACGATTGGCTAGCCTCCCAGGATATGCAGGACGCCTACCAACATATTCTCATAAACCCAGACCACCACAAATACCAAAGGTTTGTGGCATTGAGTCAACACTATCAATCCAGAGTCCCGCCCTTTGGGCTATTCTCGGCGCCTCAAGTTTTCACAAAGTGCTGTGCAGTTCTCGTGGTCCATCTAAGGAAAATCAGAAATCAAGTATTCCCATATCTGGATGACTGGCTTCTCGCAAGTCCCTACAGACAAGAGACTTTGGAGGCCGTAACCACAGCCTCAGATTTCATCACATCCATGGGAGTCCTGCTGAATCTGAAAAAGTTGCAGTTGCAGCCCTCCCAGAAGTGCCTCTTCATAGGAGCCCTTCTGGACACTTCCTGCATGAAAGCCTTCCTTCCAAAGGACAGAAGGAGTGATGTTCTACAGATGGCCTGCTTCATCAGAGAGCACAGCTCAGTTTGAGCTCTTTCAGTGCAGCAGATGCCGGATCTCATGGCATCCTCAGTGTTCACTGTGCCTGTGGCTCATCTCCACATGAAAACCACTCACTGGATGCTCAGTACTCAGTGGTTGCCAAACATTCATCTTCAGTCCTTTTCACATAAAGGTGACAGAACATGCATTCAGGCTGTAGTGGACAAAATGCTTTCTTTATGCATTTCCTCCTCTCCCCCTAGTTCTGAGAGTACTGCTCAAATTGGAGGCGCATTGCCCCATTCTGGCCTCTTCAGATCTGGTTTCCTCTAATCAACAGACTATCAGAAACCTCCCTGAAACTGCTTCCCCTTCAGATGAACCTTCTGACCCAAGGCCCTGTAGTTCATCCCAACCTGAGGTCTCTTCACCTCCATGCCTGGCTCCTGAGGAGATAGAGGTGAACAGGCTTAATGTTTCTCATAGAGTTTCAGATATTCTTTTAGCTGCATGCAAGCCCGCTACCAGGAAAACCTACACAGCTAAGTGGAAGCATTTCTCTTGGAACCCTTTTTCCTGCCCACCAAATAAAGTCCTGGAGTATCGCTTAGACTTCTCAAATACAGGTCTGCAATACTCTACAGTCAAAGTTCATCTTTGCACAATTTGTGCATATCACGTGCCAGTGCATTCCATGTCGTTGGCTCAGTTTCCTGTAGTTAAGAGATTTCTTAAGGGTATTCTGCCTAGCAGACCACCTGTTAGGCATCCAGTTGCAGCCTGGGACATTAACCTTGTGCTAGACATGCTCACTCGTAAACCTTTCAAGCATCTAGCCACCTGTGAGTTGAAATTCCTTACTTGGAAGACTGCCTTCCTGGTGGCCATTACTTCTGCTTATAGGGTATCAGAAATACATGCTTTGGTCACAGACATTTTAGGACTCATCATAAGTTCCTCTCTAAGGTTGTCTTAGGATTTCACCTAAATCAACCTTTGGTCCTTCCTACCTACCTACTTTTCCAATTTTCAGAATGAAGGAGAGCGTGCCCTTCATTCTCTGGACATAAAGAGAGCTTTTCAGTTCTCTCTGGACAGAACAAAAGAAATTTGCAAGGCTGAACAACTGTTTGTCTCCTTCAGCATGACCCAGCTGGGTCAACCTGTTGCTATCAAGTGCATTTTAGAGTGGCTGGTGGCATGCCTTCATCACTGCTACTCCATGGCACAGACCAAGCTGTAAGACGGAGCATACGCTTACTCTACCAGAGCAGTCGCAACATCTCTGGAAGAAATTCATAATGTCCCCATTGCAGACATTTGCAATGCGGCTACCTGGAGCTCCGTGCACACTTTTGTTAAACACCTTGCTTTGGATGTCCATGGCAGACAGCATCAGTTTTTTGGCAGGACAATTCTTAATGGACTTCTGCTCTAAACAGTGAGTCCTCTCTCTCTCTCTCTCTCTCTCTCTCTCCTCCTGCCACCTGTCTTGGGTAATTATTTAGCTCAGTATTCTCCCATTAGTGTGACTGAGTGGTGGAGACTATGTCCAGGAAGATATGGAAATTATGTACCTAGAGTAATTCTTGATCTTCTTGAATGAAGTCTCCACCACTCATTCACATGCCCACCCACCATCCCCAGAGCTCACTTCTCTGTTTCTAGTCTTCACTCCCTCAATGGTTGGTCTGTGAAGACTCTGTTTTTTAACCTTCTTACACGGGTCATTCGGACTGTCTTATGTCCGTTGTTTAGGTTATGCCTCTCTAGGTTAGTTATGCTGCGCCTCCTCGGAAAAAAAAAGATACTGAGATGGTGGGAGAGTCAATGCTGAGATAGTCTATACCACGCAAGCCTTGCTCATGGTGCCGCTTCCTCGCTGCTCCATCTTGGTGCCAGCCCTCCTGAAAACGTTTGTCTCCCGCTGGGTCCTAGTGCCTCCAGCATACTCCCATTAGTGTGAATGAGTGGTGGAGGCTTCCTTCAAGAAGATCAAGAATTACGGTAGGTACATCATTTCTGTTTTCTTCTATTGCAGCAGTTGGCCATGGGGCTTTCTGTACCACTGCCTCCCTCCACTCTCTTACTCTCCCAGGATCAGGTGATGCTTGTCCATCCTTCCCTCCAATCTCTCCACCTGAATGCCTGGCTCCTACAGTCCTAGCAGAGGAGAGATTGGGAGTTTCTAACAGGGTGGCAGAGATCCTAGTGGTTGCATGGAAACCCTCCACTAGGGCGACTTATGCCATGAAGTGGAAACGTTTCTGTCTGTGGGTGGCAGCCAGGTTCTTAGATCCTCTAGAGTACTTGGTTAAGCATGTGCTGGAGTACCTTCTCCATTGCCTTGATTTGGGTCTTAGTTACTCATCAATTAAGGTGCACCTTTGTGCAGCCCTGGCATATCATGCTCCTGTGGGAGAAAGGGCTCTGGCACAGCTGGATGTATGCAAGACCTTCCTTGGAGGAGTCTTGCATATCAGACCCCTGAGGTGGGACCCTGTCCCTCCCTGGAATCTTCCTTTTGTCTTAGAAAAGCTCACCCTGCCCCCTTTTGAACCAGCCATGATGTGCGAGCTATGCCTCCTTTCCTGGAAGGCATTATTTTTAGTTGCCATTACCTCTGCTCAGAGGATTTCTGAGCTTCAGACCCTGAGATGCAAGGAGCCTTACTTTGTTTTTTACAGGGACAGGGTGCAGCTGTGTGTGAACCCTAAGTTCTTACAGAAAGTGGTGTCCGCTTTCATGCTGAACCAGGACATTCAACTTCCGGTGTACTATCCAGAGTTCTCCAGTAAGGGGGAGGCCGTTACATGCTCTGGATGTTCACAGAGTTCTTCATTTTTATTTAGACTGAACTCATTCTGTTAGGAAAATGGACCAGTTGTTTGTTGCTTTCACTCAACACAAGGCAGGGGATCCTTTTACTAAACAAGCCCTGACCAAGTGGTTAGTCCATTGCATCACGTTTTGCTACCAGCACCACAGGAAACCCTTAACGGGCTTGGTTAAGGGTCATTCCTCCAGGGCTATTGCTACCTCTTTTGCCTCATTGAGGAATGTTTCAGCAGCAGACCTTTGCACTGCAGTCACTTGGAGCACTGTCCACACTTTCGTCAGACACTACAGTTTGGACATAGCCTCTAGGAGGAGGGCAGGCTTTGGATTGGCTGTTCTACATGGGCTGCTCTTATGAGGGTAGATTTTTCTCTCTATTTCAGTTCTTCCCCCTTCCTTCTGATCTGGGCCTATCTGGGTTTTTGCTTAGGACTCAGTCCTAAGTGTAATACAAGCTGCAAGAGCTCCACCTTGAAGTCAGATAGTACAGTTACGTAAGAACTTACCGTAACAGTAGATCTTCAAGAGGAGCTCTTGCAGCAGGTGGCTTTCCCAGCCTCCATCCCCCAGGTCAGTGAATTACATATACTTCTCTCCAGTAGGGGAGTTCCTTCTCGGTTCTCCAATCTTACCAACCAGGTCTCCGGCGGGGACCAGAGATGGTGCCGGGGGTCTGCCCTTTTTGTACTATGTCTGACGTCGGGTGTGGTCCCCCACCACAGTCTGCTAGCTACAAGATTTTTCCATGGGATCCTAATGCCTGGTGGCATTAGTCCTAAGTGTAATACCTGCTGCAAGAACTCCTCTCGAAGATCTACTGTTACGGTAAGTTCTTCCATAACTGTACTTCACTGCAATTGCTGTTGCTTCCCTTCTGCCTCAGATCAATTATTTCTGGCAAATATAACTATGTATGTCGCACTTTGCAACAGATGTTACATCTATAGTCACACTTCCAGCATTAATCAATTTGTGCCAAGAGAGAAACGGTTGTGGTTGCACATGTAATTACCACTTCATACAAATTGTATGACTACTCACCAGGCAAATGTGAAAGTAAATAACAACTACGTAGTATTTACAGTGCAATAACAGTGTAGTTACTTCATAGAAATGTGTGTTTAACTACATAATACTCAAATGTGAAACTAATTACCAACTGCATTGTAAATACATGTAACTACACAGTACTTACATAGCAGTTACATTGTAGGTATACAGTAATTACAGTGTAGTTAAGAACACTTATAATTCCTTTTTCAAGAATTCTGTATAGTTTGGACTAAGGAACTCTGGACTCATTTTATTTATCTGGCTCCATGTTATCATAATATATGTACAAAGAATGAACTATCAAGTTTTAGTTGATTAATGTGGCTAATCCTGAAATTCATTTTTATAACTGTATTTTTTCTGTACATTGGATTTAGTATGTACTGTATGTTTTACTGCCTGTTTTTAGACATCTAAGTATTGAGTTAACATATTAAAAGCTTACATTTTTAATTTTGTAATTTACATTTGTAATTTTGGGCATATTAGCTATTCATAAATATGGTGAATATAAGAAGCCGAAAAATGAGTTCCCATTCTCTAATTATTAAAAGCCCGATAGAAGATAGGCTGAATTTTCAAACTAACAACACCAGTAATAAAATTAAAAATAAAAAAACAACGAAAGATAAAAAAAAAAGGCAAAATATAACTCACGTTGAGTTTGTTCCTGAAGTTAAAGACTAAATAATACTTTAAATCACATGCCTGAAACAGCCCAAAGGAAATGTTACTCAACTTAAAGGTGACCTGCAAACTAGCAATGCAGACCCCTCCTGTCCTTACAAACCTAGCAAGACTGTTGCAGGAGTCCGGGCTGCAGTCGCTATTATTTTTCATCAGCAGGTTTAATTTTAACAAAGTCTAGGTTTTGCAGTGAGTAATATTTGTGGTGTCAATAACCCCATGGAAGCAATCAAATCACCATAACAAACCACCGCCAGTGCTGCACTTATAATACTGGTGGTGGGAGTGATGTCACTAAATAGGTGTAATACCCATGAACACTTGTGCCCACTCAGCTGGGTCCCCACCACAATTCTGCATTCGGCTAAATGTTTCAGTGCTTGTTAAAATTAAACCTGCTGATGAAAAGTAATGATGATTGCAGCCCTGGACTGCTGCAACAGTGTTGCAAAGTATGTGAGGACGGGCCGGGGATGCATCGCTCATTTACAGGTCACTTTTAAAATCACATCCTTATTTCCCAATGGGGACAATAATGGTACTCCCATCAATAGATCAGGAACTAATTCAGGAGACATGAAAAGGACAGGGCTCCTCTTTGTTCCCAAAGACTTTCAACTCTGTATGCCAAAGGCATTTCAATAGAACTAGCCAGTTCAGATGTTTTTGAAACAAAATCTTCTTACATTCTGTATTCTGAGAGGAATGATTTCTGCCTCTCTGATACTGTATATTCTTTGTCTGAGGATGATTATGCAGAGAGAAATAAAGGACAACACATAGTCAAATGAATCCAACAGAACACAAGCATTCGTCAATGCAGAATGTTTGCTTGCTGATATTGGCATGGGTACCTGCAAGAGTTAGACAGATGCAAAATAGGAATGGCAGTGAAGTATTGAACTCGCGCCAACCGCACCTCCATCTGTAGAGATGGGCAGGCATTGAGGTGTGCCTTTAGTTCACCACCCATAATGCTCATAGCATTTTGCCTCACCCTATCCTGTGGACACTGACAAGTGCTGAGGTGTGCCTTGGGGTGTTCGGCTTCACAGTCACCCCATTTCACATATGCTGAAATGGATGCAGTATAGGAGAATGGGATGAAGTCTGGGGATGAAGAATTCAAGGCACACCTCGATGCTTGTCACGGGCTTCAGGGTGGGGGTGGGGGTGGAATGGCATGAGCATTACAGCTGGCAATCCAAAGGCACACCCCTGATGCCTGTCAGTCTGTACAGGGTGGGACGTTATGGTTAGAAACCCTAACACCCCGGGCATTTGTTGGTATTTGCACTACAGATTTTCAACATGGCCTTTTTGTGACCCCCACCTCATGAAAGCATTTGGGACCTCTGCTCATGCACAGTGGCACTGTGATTTTGTTAATGTGTCCCACACTTTGATTTCCCACAGCAACCGTGCCATTCTGTGCCAGATATGCGAAAACAAAGTAGTAGACCAGGGAGGGGCTGTGGACATGGCCTACCTAGACTTTAGCAAGGCATTTGACACAGTCCCACACAAAAGATTGATAGTCAAATTAACCAGCCTGGGAGTGGGTCCCAGGGTGGTAGCCTGGGTAAAACATTGGCTGGACAACAGGACACAGAAGGTAATTGTAAATGGAGTCCACTCTGAAGAAAGAGCGGTTACTAGTGGGTACCATGAGGGTTCAGTATTGGGTCCAGTCCTTTTAATGTCTTCATCAGTGACATTGCAGAGGACTGGAAGGAAAAGTATGCCTTTTGCAGATGACACAAAGATCTGCAACAGGGTTGATACACAAGGAGGCGTGGAAAGGATGAAAGGGACTTGCAAGGTTGGAGGAATGGTCAGACGTATGGCAGCTAGGATTCAGTGCAAAAGTGCAAATAATGCACCTGGGAAACAAGAACCAGGGAAGAATACACAATGGGTGGGGAGGTAGTACAACAACAAAACAGGAAAGGGACCTGGGGGTAATCATATCAGATGACCTTGAGGTTAGCAAGCAATGTGAGAAGGCAGTAGGGAGGGGGTATACTGGGATGTATAGGGAGGCATCAGCAGCAGAAAACAGGAAGTTGTTATCCTCTGTACAGACAGTTGGTGAGACCCCATCTGGAATACTGTGTCCAGTTCTGGAGACCCCATCTCCCAAGGACATAGACAGGATAGAGGCAGTCCAGAGGAGGGCAACTAAAATGGTGCAGGGTCTGCAAGAGAAGCTGTATGAGGAGAGACTAAAGGAGCTTAACATGTATACCCTTGAGGAAAGAAGGGAGGGGGGGACGTGATAGAAACTTTCAAGTACCTCACGGGAATCAACAAAGTCCAAGAAGGTAGCATCTTTCAGAAAAAGAGGCTTGCAAGAACAAGGGGACACAATTTAACGATAGAAGGAGGGCGGTTCAGGGGCAATGTGAGGAAGTATTATTTCACAGAGAGGGTAGTGGATGCATGGAACAGCCTTCCTGAGGAAGTTGTGGGGTCTAAAACTGTGGGAGAATTCAAGAATGCATGGGACAGACATAAGGCAATTCTTGTGGGGGGCAGGAAGATATAGGCTGTTGGTTAACTGGGATCTGCGGCCTGTCCTGTAGGTAGGGAAATGGGCAGACTAGATGGGCCTAGCGGTCCTTATCTGCCATCAAAGTCTGTTTCTATGTTTCACAGATTGGGCAGGATGTGAAGAATGACAGCTGTGCCATTAATAGGGAGGTGTGAAGAGATGGCAATGTTGAAAATCTGGAGTGGAAATATTAAAAATGCTTGAACTTCTGAGCGTACATGAAAAATGTGCAACGCATGCTCGTAACACAGTCATTTAGTGGAATTATTTCACCAGATTTTCAACAGAGGCATTTTGTGACCTCTGCTCATGAACAGTGTCACTATATTTTCTTAATCTGTCCCGAACATTAATTTCCCACAGCGACCGTGCCATTGTGCACCAGATGTGCAAACACACATTTTAGGCAGGATGTGAAAAATGACAGCTGTACTGTACAAAAGGAGGTGTGAGAAAATGCCAATGTTGAGAATCTGGAGTGAAAATATTACAATTTTGTGAAGTTACGAGAGTGTGTGAAAACTGCGCAATGCACGCTCATAACACAGTCATTTTATGGACTTTTGTCACCAAATTTTCAACATAGTCATTTTAAGACCTCTGCTCATGAACAGTGTCTGTGTGATTTTCTTAATCTGTCCCGAACATGGATTCCCCTCAGCGACCGCACTATTCTGTGCCGGAAGTACGAAAACACATTTCAGACAGGATGTGAAAAATAACAGCTATACTGTTCATACAGAGGTATGAAAAATGCCAGTGTTGATAATCTGGAATGCGAATATCACAGATTTGTGAAGTTATGAGTGTGCATGGAAACTGCGCAATGCACGTTCTTAACACAGTCATTTTTGGGAATTTTTCACCAAATTTGCAACATAGGCTTTTTGAGAGCCCACCTTATGAACAGTGACACTGCTGTTTTGTTAATCAGTCCCCAAAGGTGATTTTGTTCACGCAGTGACCATGAAATCACCTTTCGGGACTGAATAACTCCATGACAGTGACTGAATTCATGAGGAGGCATTCCAAGAACCCCATGTTGAAAATTTGGGGTGGGATATTCAAAAGGGTTGAGCATGGTGCAACAGGGATGCACCATGCAACCCACCAATCCACCCAGTGATATTCAAAGGGGAAAGTTGCACTGCACAACTCTCCATGCGCCGGGGCGCATCGGTAATGTATGCGGCGCAAGTGCGGGGTGCATGCCCATGCATATGCGACACATCCCGATATTGAGCCCGGGATGTGCAGCGCATATGCAGGCACAACCCCGCCTTGCAGCGCTCAGGGGGTCACAACATTGTGCCCGTACAAAGAGGAAACAAGTCAGGGACACCCACAGGTGGGCTGCCGTATTGCAGTGTGCAACATAGGCGCTGCCTGCCGTGGGTGGCCACCCGACCCCCCAAAACACTGACCTCAAGCTCCCTGCCCAAGGAGCGTTGTGTCCCCCTGCCCTGTAGCCCGATTGCGGGCATATGTAATAATAATCCCTGGTGGTCCAGTGGATTGCTCTCCATTGCCCGAATGGGGGCATATGTATATATAAACCCTGGTGGTCCAGTGGAAGGTCCCCCTTCGTCCGATCGTGGGCATAAGTGCAATCAACATCCCTCGTGGTTCAGTGGAATCCCCCATCACCCGATAACAGATGGACATTGTAGCTTATGCCTGATGGTCCAGTGGACCCCACCCACCCACTGAGGTGTCCCACCTCCCAGCACTCCCCAGTCAGTGGCGGGCAGCACCCACCCACATGCCTCCTGCCCACTGACAGTGTACAGTAGGGTCTGTACACCTATTGGTACCCCACATGGACCAATGGGGAATGCAACCCATACAGTACTACACAGATCTCTGATGTGTGACTGAACGTTCATTCACAAATTGGTCTGTGTAGTACAGTATAGACTACACGCCCATTGGTCACGTGCGTGGACCAACAGGGCACATCAGATCCTACCGTATGCTGTCAGTTGGCGGGCGGCTGGGAGGCATGCTGGACAGGAGCCGCCATCCGCCATTGACTGGGGAGCCGGGAGGCAGAGGACCCTCAGTGGTGGGAGGGGTCCACTAGACCACCAGAGCTTCAGCTGCTATGTCCGCCGCGATCGGGCAATGGGGGTTCCACTGGACCAGCAGGGATGTTGATTACACTTATGCCTGCGATTGGGTGAAGGGGGGGACTTTCCACTGGACCACCAGGGAAATATTTTACATTTGAATGCCCACGGTCAGGCGAGCGGAAGCAGAGACCACCAATGGTCTGCAGGCCTCCGACGGCTGCAGCCTGGCAGGGTGCCAGGTGCAAGTCATCGGTGCACTGCATGCAAATGGGGCCGTAATGGCATGCAAATGGACCCATTTGCACCTTTTATACATAATGACCTCATTTACATACCCACTGCTGAATATCATGGTTGATGGCCTAGCACAACTGCACTTGTGCTGGCAGATCCTCGACTCCCCTCCTGCCACTTGCACTGGTGCAGTGCCACTGCTCCCTGTGCAGTGCATGCACCCTCAGTGCCATATTCAATGGTGCTGAGCCATTGCACAGCACCGTTGAATATCGCATGCTGCACGCCCTGGCGCAGCCCAGTAGTGCTGCACCCAGGCTTGCGCCCCAGCCTGTTGCAGTCTAAATTGTTGAAACCTTTATAATTTGCTGACCATTCTATGTAACATGTCTTGTTTGTTTGTACATTGATGACGTGGAACCTTTGTAAAAGAGCCATTGGCTCAAAGGTAATAATTCCTAGAATAATAAACTAAACTAAACTAAATATCCCACCCATGGTGCCAAAAGACAAAAAAATGGCTGAGATGTGCACCAAAGTTGAAAAAAAAATCATTTATACCATTATACAGCTTACTGGCATTTCTTCAGTTCACAGTCGGCTTTGAAGAGTGCAGATGTGTTCCCTGTCCACCGATGATCATTGTGATGGGCTTCAGAGGTAGGTATGGGGTGATGGTGTGGTGAGATACGGGTGCACAGAGGGTGGGTGCAGGTTCGGGAGGGGGCACCAGAGACAATGAGGGACCATTTTTTTCTTTTACAGGTTAAAAAAAAACATCGCTGGAAGGTTTTTTCTTTACAGGTTTGTTTTTGGCACACTGGAATATGCTCCCAGTGTGCCACCTGTATTTTTGGGGGAGAGGACTGAAGCCGACAGGGACTGGCCACCCATCAGCACATAAAACAGGTCTGTGTTGGGGGGGGCGTATGACACCAAGGAGAATTGGGCACCCCCTTGGCATACAAAATTATTACATGGGGGACATTATGCCGATGGGAATTGGGCTCCCCGGCTGCAAATGAACTGTGGAGGGGGCATTGGGCACTCCAGTCAGCTTTCATGGGGACTGTGAGAGGCGGATGGTGACAGCTGCCATCATGTTTGTTGAAATGTTACACCAGGGAAGGAACCACCACGTAATGACAGGTCGCTCCCTCTTAGCAGTGGTTTCATGGTTGCTGAACTAGTGTCAGCAGCAGAGTGCCACCGTATTGTGTAAATAGGGCCAAGCCCAAAGATACAGTGGTGGCATTGGCCGCCACAGTGCCACATCTCCAAAACCCGCTTCTCCCCTAAGCTGCCACATAATGTTTCTTGTGCTTGCGTGCAAGCAAACATAAAAATTATAATAAAAAGGGAACTATAAAACAAAGTAATACTAAAAAGGAGCAAGATATAAAGGTAAAATGGACTGAAAACAAGCACGGAAAAAGAGAAAAGGCCAGTTCCTCAGGCCAACAAGGAAAGTTTAACCAAAGAGGGACAGGACGTGGCCAGCCCAGTGGCGCTGAGGGTTGAGGTGCTGCATGCCACACCGGCAACGTGAGCTCAGGTGCCGGGGGTCGGCAGGGGAGGGATCGGATTGAGCACTAGCGGGCTGCTCGCCTGTCCTGGGGGAAGGGTATTGGGATGCCCGGTGCTCCGGTGGCTCCGGTGCACAGCAGAAGCATGGGGCAGCATGTCACAGCGTGCCTGATGCTGGCAGGGTTGCCATGCGCCAAACATCAGGGGGGGTGCGCATGCAAGTGGGGTGGGGAAGGGCAGAAAAAGGCAACAATACCTTTCCTCTGTGCCCAGCGCCGGATCTGACTGGGCAGAGCCTCATCACTCCTCCTCCCGGGCCCCGCCTGCTTGCCAGAGTCTGTCTCACAAGGAGCCCAAGTAAATGGTCGCGCTACCCTCCCGGGGCGGTTTAAACAAGGGGTGCTGGCAGCGGGGGTGGGGGGGAGAGAGAAGGGCACAAAGACCGTAGTGGATCTCAGGCGAGCAGGCATAAGGGAGAGATGCCTGAGAGCATTCCCCCGAGTCGTGACCAGAGGAAAAAAAGAGTTAAAAAAAAAAAAGCAGGACAGGACATAAAGGTTACAAGGAAGGAATACTAACAAGCATTTGTCAATGCTGAATGTTGTCTCACTGGCATTGGTAGTGCAGTAGTTAAAGATGGATAATAGGAATGGCAGTGAAGTATTGAACTGATGCCAACCCCATCCCACCCTGCAGAGACTGACAGGCGCTGGGGTGTGCCTTTGGGTTGTCAGCTGTAACACTCATGCCATTTCACCTCACCCTACCTTGTAGACACTGACAAGTGTCGTGGTGTAGGTTGGGGTCTTTGGGCCTTATACCTACCCCATTCCATAAGGAAATACACTGAGAAGGGTGCAGTATAGGAGAATGGGGTGAACTTTGGGCCAAGCACTCCAAGGCACACATTGATGCCTGTCACTAGCTGCAGCGTGGGGGTGGAATGGCATGAGCATTACAGCCAATGATCCAAAGTCACAGCCCTGACGCCTGTCAGTCTCTACAGGGTGGGGTGTTACAGTTGGAAACCCTAACGCTGTAGATGTTTTTTGGTATTTTCACTCCAAATTTTGAACATGGGCTTTTTGTGACCCAATCTCATGAAAAGTGACACTATCAGTTTGTTAGCCAAAAGGTGATTTTGCACAGCGACTGAGCCATTTGGCGCCACAGGTACGAAAACACATTTTGGGCAGGATGTGAAAAATGACAACTGTATTGTTCATGAGGTGGTGAAAAAATGGCAACGTTATAAATCTATAGTGGAAATATGAAACACTGAAGTCATGAGCATGCATAGATACTGCCCAACACACATCCGTAACCCAATTATTTTCGGGATTTTTTAAACCACATTTTCAACATAGGCATTTTGGGACCTCCCCCCTTATGAATAGTGGCGCTGTGATTTTGTTAATCTGTCCCAAAAGTTGATTTCCCACAGTGACAACATCATTGTGTGCCACAGGGGCAAAAACATATTTGGGCAGGATGTGAAAAATGACAGCTGTACTGTTCATAAGGGGATGTGGAAAAATGCCAGTGTTGAAAATATTGCAAAGTTACAAGGGTGAGTGAAAACTGCGCAATGCGTGCTTGTAACACAGTCATTTTATGGACTTGCATCACCAAATTTTCAACATAGGCATTTTAGGACCTCTGCTTGTGAACAGTGTCCCTGTCATGTTGTCAAACTGTCCCGAAAATTGATTTCGCACAGCGACCGCGCTATTCTGTGCTGGATGTACGAAAACACATTTCGGCCAGGATATGTAAAATGACAGCTGTACTGTTCATAAGGAGGTGTGGGAAAATCTGGAGTGAAAATATTACAAATTCACGAAGCTACGAGCATGCGTGGAAACTGCGCAATGCATGCTCGTAAAACAGCCATTTTTTGGATTTTTGTCACCAAATTTGCAACATAGGCTTTTTGAGAGTCCCCCTCATAAACAGTGGCACTGTCATTTCGTTAACAGTCCTGAAAGGTGATTCTGCACAGTGACCACAAAATCACCTTTCTGGACCAAATAACGCAATGACAGTGACTGAAGTCATGAGGAGGGGTCCCAATAACCCCATGTTGAAAATTTGGTGCCACTATTCCCCAAAATGGCCAAGATATGCACCAAAGTTGAAAAAAAAAACCCTATGTATGCCAGTATACAGCTTACCGGCATTTCTTCAGTTCGTGGTAGGCTTTGAAGAGTGCAGACGTGTTCCTGGTCCACCGCAGATCATCACTCCGGGCTTTGGAGGTGAGTATGGGGTGTGTGGGGAAGTGGGGTACGCAGAGGGTGGGTGTGGGTTGAGAGAGAGAGGGAGCAGGACAGACCGCGAGGGACCGTTTTCTCATTTACAGGTTTAAAAATTTAAAAAAACACATTGCAGGACTTTTTTTTTTTCTTACAGGGGCATTTGACATGCTGGGGTGGGCTCTCAGCGTGCCACCTGAGTGTTTTGAGGCAGGTGCTGTAGCCAACGAGGGATTGGGCACTCTTGTCGGCACATAACAAATGGGGGGCACATTATGCCAATGGGGAGTGGGCTCCCCATCAGCAAATTAAACTGGTAAGGGGGGAATAAAGCTGATGGGAATTGGGCCCCCCCGTCAGCAAAAAGACTGTTGGGGTGGTGCGCATGATGCCAAAGTGTTAAGCACCCCGCAACAAGTGAAATGGAATGGGCGTTATGCCGACGGTGGGCTCCCCATTGGCACATGAACTGGTGGGGCATGCCGACAGGAGGACTGGGCACTCCCAAAGTCAGCATTGTACCAGGCTGCTGCAGTCACTGCCACCATGTTTATTGGACTGCTTCACCAGGAAGGGCACATCAGGAGGTGTGTTCTAGAGCCGCTGCATGACTAGCTTGGCTCTCATTACAGTGGACCTTTTGTTAGATCTGGTAGCCAGTTTACATGTTGCTGGTGTCAGCGCCTGCAGCTGCCTTATTGGGAAATGAGGGATGCTCCTACTGATGCGTGCCCTGCATTCACCCACAGTGACCGCACCTCCAAATCTGCTACTTCTGCAATATGTTGCCAGGTGTGCAAGCGCGAACCAACATAAAAAGGAAAGAGCTATAAAGGGAAAACAGATTGAAAACAAGCATCTAGAGAAGGCTAGTCCCCATGGAAAAGGGAAAAGGTCAATTCATCAGGCCAGCAAGGAAAGTTTAACTAAAGGGGGACAGAACATCGAGGTCACAGGGAAGGAAGATAATCCACAGGAAATGCTAGGGGATCAAAACCCTGGCAGTAGACAGAGAAAGCATGTGGATTTAAGTTCTCACTCTCAGGGAAATTGGAATAGAGAAAGGGGGGAGACAGACCTTAAAGGATCAGGGACTAACAGATAACAATTCAGGCAGGCCTTCCAATGTGGGCTTTTTTTTTTAACCTTATGTTTATACTCCCGACTGCCTCCTTTCTCCACTCTCTCAGACATCCCCTTCACTGCCCCTTCACAGGTCATCGCGGTCTGTCCCTAGAGTACCTATGGTTCCACTATCCTAGGTACCCGGATAAACCCCCAGGTGGGGTGAGGAGGGCCCCCCCTTCTTACTGCCTCAGAACCAGCATACTGTGTCATGGATCCGGTACAGCGGGATCTGCCACTACGAGCCAGAGACGAGCGCAGAGAGAGGTGTCGTCGCCTAGGAGAGACTGAGGGTTTTTTCCTTGTTCCCCTAGATGTCGGCATGCAATGGGGGCCAATGAGCTAGGAGGCACGCTGAGACGTGCCTCCCGCTCGACCCACCTGTCGATGTTTGCCCAATCCATTAGCTGCTACCCCCAACTACCGCACCTTCCACCGGGCTCCCTGGATGGCAGTATTGCAGCAGGAGCATGCAAAGCCCCCGCCCCGGAGAAGAAGAGCAGCCATCGGACTCAGTCCTTTTCTCCTCCCAATGACCCCCAGCTCCCGGGCTGGTTCCCAGATCTGAGTCGTCGGTGTGGTACGAGGTTAGGCGTCCAGCGCCTCAGCCCTGAGTGCCACCGGGCCAGCCTTCAATATGGGCTTTTATACTAAGGAGATGGAATCTCCTGAGGATTCAGGCTATCTAACAGAACTCCATTGTGGAATATAGAAGGACTGACTTTAAAACTTGCAGACTCAGTAATTTTGAAACGTATTAATAAATTTGTTATTGTGTGTCTACAAGAAACCTGGCACAGGGTCCTGAGGTCCCATGTTGGAAAGATACTCAGGATACATGATACTGGCAATTAAATCACACAAAAGTCGGAGGGAGGGGCGTGAGTTAACAGACAGTAGGATAGAGGGTAACATAGTCTCGGAAGGGCTGAGGGCACTGAAGGTGAATAAAGCACCGGGGCCAGATGGTATCCACCCCAGGGTACTGTGGGAGATGCAGAGGTTCCAGCAGAACCACTGGCAGACCTGTTCAGCATCTCCCTGGAAATGGAGGAGGTGCCTCAGGTCTGGAGGATGGCCCATGTGGTACTATTATATAATAGCAGTCCAAGGGATGAGCCAGGGAACTATAGGCCAGTCAGTCTGATGTCCATAGTGGGAAAGCTCATGGAGACAATAATAAAGGACAGCCTGGTGGCATATCTGAAGGGCAACAAACCTACAGGATGGGAGGCAGCATGGGTTTGTTCCATGGAGATCCTGCCAGACCAATCTTACACAGCAATATGGGTGATGAGGGTGTCGGATGGGGGCCACGCTGTGGCTGTGCTGCACTGTCCTTATACAGCACTATGACTGGGTGACGAGGGAGTTGGATGGGGGCCACGCTGTGGATATGCTATACTGTCCTTACACATTACTATGACTGGGTGATATGGAAGTTGGATGGGGGCCACACTGTGGATGTGCTATACTGCCCTTATTCAGCACTATGGGTGATGTGGGAGTTGGATGGGGGCCATGCAGTGGATGTGCTATATTGTCCTTATACAGCACTATGACTGGGTGATGAGGGAGTTGGATTGGGGCAAAGCTGTGGATGTCCTGTACTATCCTCATGTAGCACTATGACTGGGTGATATGGGAGTTGGATGGGGGCCATGCTGAGGATGTGCTGTACTGTTCCCATACAGCACTATGACTGGGTGACAAGGGAGTTGGATGGGGGCCACGCTGTGGATGTGCTATACTGTCCTTACACAGCACTATGACTGGGTGATAAGGGAGTTGTGTGTGGGGCTATGCTGTGGATGTGCTATACTGTCCTTATACAGCACTATGACTGGGTGATATGGGAGTTGGATGGGGGCCATGCTGGGGATGTGCTATACTGTCCTTATACAGCATTATGACTGGGTGATGAGGGAGTTAGAAACATAGAAACATAGAAACATAGAAGTTGATGGCAGATAAGGACCGCAAGGCCCATCCAGTCTGCCCATTTCTTTTTCTACCTTATAAATGTGCCATCGGCCTTTGCTCTGTCAGTGACCTATCTATTCATAGTCATTCGTATTGCTCCCTTATGCCTATTCCATGCCTGTTTGAAGCCCTGCACTGTATTCATAGCCACCACTTCTTGTGGTAAGCTATTCCATGCATCTACCACCCTTTCTGTGAAAAAGAATTTCCTCACATTCCCCCTTAATCAGCCTCCCTCTAATCTCATGCTGTGTCCTCTTGTCCTGCTATTTTTCTTATATTTAAACATGTTAGACTCTTTCCCCTTGTTTATGCCCTTAAGGTGTTTAAATGTCTCGATCATATCACCTCTCTCCCTCCTTTGCTCAAGGGTATAGTTGGATGGGGGATATGCTGTGGATGTGCTATGCTGTCCTTATACAGTACTAAGACTGGGTGATGAGGATGTTGGATGGGGCCCATGCTGTGGATGTGCTGTACTGTCCTCACACAGCACTATGACTGGGTGATGTGGGAGTTGGATGGGGACCAAGGTGTGGATGTGCTATACTGTCCTTATACAGCACTATGACTAGGTGATGTAGGAGTTGGATGGGGGCCATGCTGTGGATGTGCTATACTGTCCTTATACAGCACTATGACTGGGTGATATGGGAGTTGGATGAGCGCCATGCTGGGGATGTGCTATACTGTCCTTATACAGCATTATGACTGGGTGATGAGGGAGTTGAATGGGGGCCAAGCTGTGGATGTGCTATACTGTCCTCACGCAGTACTATGACTGGGTGACAAGAAAGTTGGATGGGGGCCATGCAGTGGATGTGCTATACTGTCCTTATACAGCACTATGACTGGGTGATATGGGAATTGGATGGGGGCCACGCTGTGGATGTGCGATACTGTCCTAATACAGCACTATGACTGGATGAGGAGGGAGTTGGATGGGGGCCATGCTGTGGATGTGCTATACTGTCCTTATACAGCACTATGACTGGTTGATGACGGAGTTGGGTGGTGGTCATGCTGTGGATGTGCTATACTGCCCTTATAAAGCACTATGACTGGGTGAGGAGGGAGTTGGATGGGGGCCATGCTGTGGATGTGTTATACTGCCCTTATAAAGCACTATGACTGGGTGAGGAGGGAGTTGGATGGGGGCCATGCTGTGGATGTGCTATACTGTCCTAATTCTGCACTATGACTGGGTGATATGGGAGTTGGATGGAGGCCATGCTGTGGATCTGCTATACTGTCCTTATACAGTACTATGGATGATGAGGGAGTTGGATGGGGGCCATGCTGTGGATGTGCTATACTGTCCTTATACAGCACTATGACTGGATGATGACAGAGTTGGGTGGGGGCCATGTTGTAGATGTGCTATACTGTCCTTATACAGTACTATGACTGGATGACGGGGGAGTTGGATGGAGGCCATGCTGTGGATGTGCTATGCTGTCCTTATACAGCACTATGACTGGGTTATATGGGAGTTGGATGGGGGCTACACTGTGGATATGCCATACTGTCCTTATACAGCACTATGACTGGGTGATATGGGAGTTGGATGGGAGCCACGCTGTGGATGTGATGTACTGTCCTTATACAGCACTATGACTGGGTGATGAGGGAGTTGGATGGAGGCCATGTTGTGGATGTACTATGCTGTCCTTATACAGTACTATGACTGGATGATATGGTAGTTGGATGGGGGCCATGCTGTGGATTTGCTATACTGTCCTTACACAGTACTATGACTGGGTGATGTGGGATTTGGATGGGGGCCTTGCTGTGGATGTGCCATACTGTCCTTATACAGCACTATGACTGGGTGATATGGGAGTTGGATGGGGTCGTGCTGTGGATGTGCTATACTGTCCGTACACAATACTATGATTGGGTGATATGGGAGTTGGATGGGGGCCATGCTGTGGATGTGCTATACTGTCCTTATATAGCACTATGACTGGGTGACGAGGGAGTTGGATGGGGCCATGCTGTGGATGTGCTAAACTGTCCTTATACAGTACTATGACTGGGTGGTATGGGAGTTGGATGGGGGATATGCTGTGGATATGCTATACTTTCCTTATACAGCACTGTGACTGGGTTTTATGGGAGTTGGATGGGGGCCATGCTGTGGATGTGCTATACTGTCCTTATACAGCACTATGACTTGGTGATATGGGAGTTGGATGGGGGCCACGCTGTGCATGTGCTGTACTCTCCTTGTACGGTACTATGACTGGGTGATGAGGGAGTTGGATGGAGGCCATGTTGTGGATGTGCTATACTGTCCTTATACAGTTCTATGACTGGGTGATATGGGAGTTGGATTGGGGCCATGCTGTGGATGTGCTATACTGTCCTTATACAGCACTATGACTGGGTTATATGGGAGTTGGATGGGGGCTACACTGTGGATATGCCATACTGTCCTTATACAGCACTATGACTGGGTGATATGGGAGCTGGATGGGAACCACGCTGTGGATGTGCTGTACTGTCCTTATACAGCACTATGACTGAGTGATGAGGGAGTTGGATGGAGGCCATGTTGTGGATGTACTATGCTGTTCCTTATACAGTACTATGACTGGATGATATGGGAGTTGGATGAGGGGCCACGCTGTGAATGTGCTATACTGTCTTTATACTGCACTATGACTGGGTGATGAGGGAGTTGGATGGAGCCATGCTGTGGATGTGCTATACTGTCCTTATACAGTACTATGACTGGGTGATATGGGAGTTGGATGGGGTCTATGCTGTGGATGTGCTATACTTTCCTTATACAGTACTGTGACTGGGTTTTATGGGAGTTGGATGGGGGCTATGCTGTGGATGTGCTATACTTTCCTTATACAGTACTGTGACTGGGTTTTATGGGAGTTGGATGGGGGCCACGCTGTGGATGTGCTATACTGTCCTTATACAGCACTATGACTTGGTGATATGGGAGTTGGATGGGGGCCATGCTGTGCATGTGCTGTACTCTCCGTGTATGGCACTATGACAGGGTGATGAGGGAGTTGGATGGAGGCCATGTTGTGGATGTGCTATACTGTCCTTATACAGTTGTATGACTGAGTGATATGGGAGTTGGATTGGGGCCATGCTGTGGATGTGCTATACTGTCTTATACAGCACTATGACTGGATTATATGGCAGTTGGATGGGGGCCACACTGTGGATATGCTATGCTGTTCTTATACAGCACTATGACTGGGTGATAAGGGAGCTGGATGGGAGCCATGCTGTGGATGTGCTGTACTGTCCTTATACAGCACTATGACTGGGTGATGAGGGAGTTGGATGGAGGCCATGTTGTGGATGTACTATACTGTCCTTATACAGTTCTATGACTGGGTGATATGGGAGTTGGATGGGGGCCATGCTGTGGATGTGCTATACTGTCCTTATACAGCACTATGACTGGGTTATATGGGAGTTGGATGGGGGCTACACTGTGGATATGCCATACTGTCCTTATACAGCACTATGACTGGGTGATATGGGAGCTGGATGGGAGCCACGCTGTGGATGTGCTGTACTGTCCTTATACAGCACTATGACTGGGTGATGAGGGAGTTGGATGGAGGCCATGTTGTGGATGTACTATGCTGTCCTTATACAGTACTATGACTGGATGATATGGGAGTTGGATGGGGGCCACGCTGTGAATGTGCTATACTGTCTTTATACTGCACTATGACTGGGTGATGAGGGAGTTGGATGGAGCCATGCTGTGGATGTGCTATACTGTCCTTATACAGTACTATGACTGGGTGATATGGGAGTTGGATGGGGGCTATGCTGTGGATGTGCTATACTTTCCTTATACAGTACTGTGACTGGGTTTTATGGGAGTTGGATGGGGGCCACGCTGTGGATGTGCTATACTGTCCTTATACAGCACTATGACTTGGTGATATGGGAGTTGGATGGGGGCCACGCTGTGCATGTGCTGTACTCTCCGTGTATGCACTATGACAGGGTGATGAGGAGTTGGATGGAGGCCATGTTGTGGATGTGCTATACTGTCCTTATACAGTTGTATGACTGAGTGATATGGGAGTTGGATTGGGGCCATGCTGTGGATGTGCTATACTGTCTTATACAGCACTATGACTGGATTATATGGCAGTTGGATGGGGGCCACACTGTGGATATGCTATGCTGTTCTTATACAGCACTATGACTGGGTGATAAGGGAGCTGGATGGGAGCCATGCTGTGAATGTGCTGTACTGTCCTTATACAGCACTATGACTGGGTGATGAGGGAGTTGGATGGAGGCCATGTTGTGGATGTACTATACTGTCCTTATACAGTACTATGACTGGGTAATATGGGAGCTGGATGGGAGCCACGCTGTGGATGTGCCATACTGTCCTTATACAGCACTATGACTGAGTGATGAGGAAGTTGGATAGGGGCCATGCTGTGGATGTGCTATGCTGTCCTTATACAGTACTATGATTGGGTGGTGAGGGAGTTGGATGTGGGCCATGCTGTGGATGTGCTACACTGTCCTTATACAGCACTGTGACTGAGTTATATGGGAGTTGGATATGGGCCACGCTGTGGATGTGCTATACTTTCCTTGTACAGCACTGTGACTGGGTTGTGTGGGAGTTGGATGGGGGCCACACTGTGGATGTGCTATACTGTCCTTATACAGCACTATGACTGGGTGATATGGGAGTTTGATGGGGGCCATGCTGTGGATGTGCTATACTGTCCTTATACAGCAGTCTGACTCGGTGATGTGGGATTTGGATGGGGGCCTTGCTGTTGATGTGCTATACTGTCCTTATACAGCACTATGACTGGGTGATATGGGAGTTGGATG
The DNA here is from genome assembly GCA_016271365.2 of Neoceratodus forsteri. Taxonomy (NCBI): domain Eukaryota; kingdom Metazoa; phylum Chordata; order Ceratodontiformes; family Ceratodontidae; genus Neoceratodus; species Neoceratodus forsteri. The sequence goes on along the minus strand of CM028133.1, from coordinate 53,056,376 downwards.
GGGGCCACGCTGTGGATGTGCTATACTGTCCTTATACAGCACTATGACTGGGTGACGAGGGAGTTGGATGGGGCCACGCTGTCGATGTGCTATACTATCCTTATACAGCACTATGACTGAGTGATGAGGGAGTTGGATGGGGGCCACACTGTGGATGTGCTATACTGTCCTTATACAGCACTGTGACTGGGTGATGAGAGAGTTGGATGGGGGGGCATGCTGTGGATGTGCTACACTGTCCTCATACAGCACTATCCCTATGTCATATGGGAGTTGGATGGGGGCCACACTGTGGATGTGCTATGCTGTCCTTATATAGCACTATCACTGGGTGATGAGGGAGTTGGATGGGGGCCATGCTGTGGATGTGCTATACTGTCCTTATACACTACTATGACTGGGTGATGAGGGGGTTGGATGGGGGCCATGCTGTGGATGTGCTATACTGTCCTTATACATTACTATGACTGGCTGATGAGGGAGTTGGATGGGGCCATGCTGTGGATGTGCTATACTGTCCTTATACAGTACTATGACTGGGTTATATGGGAGTTGTATGGGGGCCACACTCTGGATGTGCTATACTGTCCTTATACAGCACTATCCCTATGTGATATGGGAGTTGGATAGGGGCCACGCTGTGGATGTGCTATACTGTCCTTATACAGTACTATGACTGGGTGATATGGGAGTTGGATGGGGCTACGCTGTGGATGTGCTATACTTTCCTTATACAGCACTGTGACTGGGTTATATGGGAGTTGGATGGGGGCCACGATGTGGATGTGCTATACTCATGGCCCTGAATTTTCTGCAATTCTGCAGCCGCAGCCGATCGTGGAACTAACTGCAGAAGTTGTGGCTGACTGCGGAAGTTGCAGCCGACCACCGGAGTTGTGGCCACCGCGGAAGTAACAGCCGATCGCGGAGATTTAAAATTCAGAAATTGGTCCCAGCACTCGCCTGAAGTTTCGATCTCCTCTCAGAAATCAGATTGATTGCCTCGGAGCGGGGAAGTTTGTTAATTGAACAGCTGCAGGAGGATCAGACCAGGATGTACAGCCAGACCCCAACCCATCTCAATGGCTCATTCGCTTCTCCGGCAACAGACCATAGTTCTGAGTCTGTTTCTTTTTAATCTTTGTGGAAATCAGCACAGAACTTGGGCTTTGCTCGCTGAGACCACTTGGATCAGGTAATTTCAAATTCAGAACTACCTGTGGGTCGCCACGGGGGGGGGACGAACTCCAAACTCCCAAAAGGCATGGGACCTGGATGAAGAACTTCTCTCGGCTTGTATCGTAAATGGTAAACTATACACCAGCAGTATTCAGGAGAAGGTGGAAATGGAATACTTCAAAGTAAGACAAAGGGAAAAAAGAGCGATGCACCAGGGAAGTAGCAGTAGCACATTTGTGCAATCTACTCTCCACCTTTGATAGGTGGTTCGCTTTTTTTTTTCTCTGTTTTCGTTGTGTGGCTTCAGTTTTTAATTTCGTTCCGTTGGTGTGGGAAACTAATCACAGTAGGGGATGTCGAAATCAGTATGCCAAGTTAAAGAGCTAACCAAGGATCTATCGCAACAAAAAAATAATAAAGGAAGGCAAATGAACATGGTCGGCAAGAAACAAACAATGCAGCACTCTCCAAGCCTGCCTCATGACTGCTCTAACAGAGCTACTATAGCTATCCCTTCTGTCGCCTCTACCAACTACACCACAAACGGAAAGTGCAGCAAAAGATTAGAGAGTGCCTGACCATTGGGAATTTTAAAACTGCTCTGAAGACACATTTATTCTGCCTAGCATTCCTTGATTTAAGTGAAATTTAGTGTTCTGCCACCAATAATAGTCATGATCATGCCACAATTTTAAGCTTATTTTACTGTTGGTAATATGTATTTTATTGTTTTATGTACAGCGCTTTGATCTATTTGGAATTGCGCTTATAAATAAAGTTTCAAGTTTCAAAAGCACATAGCATGCCAATCTCTCAGTTTCTGTAGCACAAGCCATTAGTGTTATTACTCACTAAAAGCTAAATCCAACAATGAGTGGACTGCAGAATGGGGGTGCACAGAGCAATCTCTACTCATGAAGAATATTTTCTTTTTCTAATTTGCAGCAAAAATGGAATGCCTGATCAAAAACATTACCTACTTTTTCCCCTGATTAACTTTACTAATTTGCAGTTCCAGTGCAGAACCTAGGTGACTGTGCTACTGCGCCCCCAGCCCCCTCACATACTGAGATGCTGCAGTTCACACACCCATGGAACAACACACAAATAATAATTATTCATGGAGGCTATATCACCTAATAAGATTAATAACTTATAGGGCTGACGAAAATGGAGACATCGGTATGCTATTTATGTACTGTACAGTATATACGTGAGTTGTGAACAAATGAACAAAGAAACCATACAATATTAGATGCAGTTTTTATTCAACTAGAATATAAAAACAGACACACCCACAATTGTATTATTATTTTTTATTTATTTAACCCTGAAAAGCAGAAGACCATCCAACAATGTCTTCTGATTTTAAACATTTCATCCCAGATCTGCAGCATGGTAATTTTTTCACACAGCCTCATGAACACAACAGCTGTTGTTTCCCATATCCTGGCCAAAAAGCAATTTTGCTCTTGTGGTGCAAAATTACATTGTGTCAATGCTTTATAAATGACATCTGCCATGCTCAGAAGGAAGGGTCATAAAAGACTCTTGAAATTTTAGGTTAACTTTTTAAAACTATATTATTTATAAAAATCTGAGGGTCTATTTTGTGAACAAGTTGTTTTGTGTATTCCACCATCCCATTTGCAATAGCCATTGCCATGCCATGCCATGGATACAGTGATGGATGCTGCAACATGGCAATACACTGTTGCCGCAGAATTGCCGCAGAAATTACAACCAGTGCCGAAGAAGTTCTGCAGCAAATGGTAACCCTGCCGAAGAATTTGGTCACAGAGTGCCACAGAAAAATCAGGGCCCTGCCTATACTGTCCTTATACAGCACTATGACTGGGTGATATGGGAGTTGGATGGGGGCCACGCTGTGCATGTGCTATACTGTCCTTATACGGCACTATGACTGGGTGATGAGGGAGTTGGATGGAGGCCATGTTGTGGATGTGCTATACTGTTCTTTTACAGTACTATGACTGGGTGATATGGGAGTTGGATGGGGGCCACGCTGTGGATGTGCTATACTGTCCTTATACAACACTATGACTGGGTTATATGGGAGTTGGATGGGGGACACACTGTGGATGTGCTATACTGTCCTTATACAGCACTATGACTGGGTGATATCGGAGTTGGATGTGGGCCACACTGTGGATGTGCTGTACTGTCCTTATAGAGCACTATGACTGTGTGATGAGGGAGTTGGATGGAGGCCATGTTGTGGATGTAGTATACTGTCCTTATACAGTACTATGACTGGGTGATATGGGAGTTGGATGGGGGCCACGCTGTGGATGTGCTATACTGTCCTTATACAGCACTATGACTGGGTGATGAGGGAGTTGGATGGAGCCATGCTGTGGATGTGCTATACTGTCCTTATACAGTACTATGACTGGGTGATGAGGGAGTTGGATAGGGGCCACGCTGTGGATGTGCTATACTGTCATTATACAGCACTATGGCTGGGTGATGAGGGAGTTGGATGGAGGCCATGCTGTGGATGTGCTGTACTGTCCTTATACAGTACTATGAGTGGGTGATATGGGACTTGGATGGGGGCTATGCTCTGGATGTGCTATACTGTCCTCATACAGCACTATGACTGGGTTATATGGGAGTTGGATGGGGGCCATGCTAAGGATGTGCTATACTGTCCTTATGCAGTACAATGACTGGGTGATATGGGAGTTGGATGGGGGCCACGCTGTGGATGTGCTATACTTGGATTTCAGCAAGGTCTTCGATTCAGTGCCCCATGGGAGACTAGGGGTGAAGTTATCTGGGGTGAGAGTGGGGATAAAGATGGCATGTGGGATCTCAAACTGGCTAAAGGGTAGGCTGCAGAGGGTGGTGGTGGTAGTGGGGGAGTCGCAGAACCTAGATCTGTGATGAGTGGGGTGCTGCAGGGCTCGGTACTGGGCCCAGTGCTGTTTGGGTTATTAATCTTAGACATTGCAAAGGAGGCGGTGAGCAGGATTACAATGACACCAAAATGGGTGCAGTAGTAGATGATGAAGAGGAATGGGTACAACTACTGAGGGACTTGACAAAGTTGGAGGAATTGTCAGGGAAGTGGCAACAGGAGTTCAATGCAAAAAATGCAACATGTTGCATTTTGGATCAAGGGACACAAGGAGAGAATATTGGCTAGGAGGGGGTGTCAAGCTGTGGAGCAATGAGGAAGAAAAGGACCTGGTGATATTTATAACAGCAAGCATGAACAATACTGCCCAATGCAGGAGGGCGGTGGTGACAGCAAACAGGATACTAGGGTGCACATCACACGGATACACGTCCAACCACAGGGAGGTGATTTTTGCCCCTCTACAGGGCACTGGTTAGGCCTCACTTGGAGTACTGTGTGCAGATCTTCCTGGACATAAAGTCTCCACCACTCTTCCACACTGATGGGATCTACGCCGGAGGTGCTAGGACCCAGCGAGAGTAAACTTTTTCAAGAGGGCCAGCACCAGAGATGGAGCCACGAGGAAGTGGCACCGCGAGCCCCGGTCATGCGGTAAAGACTATCTCAGTGTCGACCCTCCAACCACCTCAGTTCCTTTTTCCTGCCATCGAGTGCGCTACAGTGATGACGTCGCTCACTTGCCGCGGGAGTCAAACTTCAAACAACAGCATTGTTTTCAGTTTGGTACTTTGTAGTTTTTCTTGAATAAGTACCGCTTACTATTTTTATGTTGGCCTGCTTGTGCAGCCAACATGTTGGGGTAGTGCAGATTTGGAGGTGTAGTCGCTGTTGGGGGAATGGGGGGCATGCAACAGTAGGTGCGTCCCTCATTTCCCAATCAGCCTGCATGCCGGTGCCACACCACCCGAGTGAGCACATCTAAGGAAAGGTCCACTGCAATGCAAGCAAAGCTCATCACATGCAATGGACCCTTCCTACTTGCTCGCCAGCTGGAAACATGGCAGCACAGTGGCCGCTAAACTGCCAACTTCAGGGGTGCCCAATCCCCCGGTCAGCTTACCCTGACCAAGTTTGTGCTGACGGGGGAGCCCACTCCCCATCGGCAAAATGTGTCTCCCCCTGCTTTTGTTGTTTGCCGACAGGGGGTGCCCAATACCCGTCAGCATCCATCCCCCCTTTCCTGGTTTAATGTGCCGACAGGGGAGCCCACTCCCCCTCGGCATGATGTCCCCCCTTCTTCAGTGCCAATGGGGGTGCCCAATCCCCCGTCGGCTACTGTACCCCCAAAAAAGAAACCACTTGTAAAATAGAAAACCATCCGCCATGTGTTTTTTAGGACCGGTAAGCAGAAAACAGTCCTTCGTAGTGTCCCTACCCACCACCTGCGCACCCACTGCACACCCTGCCTCCCACACCCCCACACCCCCCTCACTCCCATACATACCTCCAGGCTCAAGCGTGACGATCTTCAGAGGACCCGAACACGTCTTCACTCTTCAAAGCCGACCGTGAACTGAGGAAATGCGGTGAGCTGTATAATGGAATAAATAGGGTTTTTCAACTTTGATGCATATCTCAGGCATTTTTGGAATTTTGCACCAGATTTTCAACATTGTTTTGGGACCCCTCCTCATGAATTCTGTCACAGTTATGATGTTACTCAGTCCCGAAAGGTGATTTACAGATCACTCCAGCGGAATCACCTTCGAGGTTCGATGTCTGAGTCAGTGGCAGTGTTCATGAGGGTGGGTGCTAAAAACCTATGTTGCAAATTTGGTGGAAAAATTTAAAATGGCTGTTTTTTACGAGCGTTAAGTGCTATGAAGTTGCTACGCAAGTTCAGAACTTCAATGAATTTGCAATATTTTGACGCCAGATTTCAACATTGTCATTTTTCTAACCTCTTTGTGAACAGTACAGCTGTCATGTTCCACATCCTGGATAAAATGTGTTTCCGCACTTCCGGCGCACAATACCGCAGTCGCTGTGGGAAGTCAGTGTTCGGGGCAGATTGTGAAAATGACAGTGACACTGTTCATGAGCAGAGGTTCTAAAATGCCTATGTTGAAAATTTGGTGACAATACTCCTTAAAATGACTGTGTTGTGACCGTGCATTGTGCAGTTTTCATGCACGCTCGTAACGTTGTGCATTTCTAATATTTTCACCATTGGCATTTTTCCACACCTCTTGATGAACAGTACAGCTGTCATTTTACATATCCTGCCCGAAATGTGTTTTCACACGTCCAGCGCAGAATAGTACAGTCGCTGTGTGCAATCACTTCTTGGGACAGTTTGAGGAAATGACAATGACACTGTACATGAGCAGAGGTGCTAAAATGCCTATGTTGAAAATTTGGTGCCGAAACTCCATAAAATGACTGAGTTACAAATGTGCATCACGCATTTCCCGTGCACCCTTGTAACTTCGCAAATTTGCAATACTTACATGCCACATTTTCACCACTGCCATTTTTTTACACTTCCTTATGAATAGTACCGCTGCCATTTTTTTCTGCACTGCACCACCAAAGCCAATGCCAGCGAGACAACATTCGGCATTGACAAATGCTCGTTTATTTTATTACAAGAAAGAAGTCTCAGTCTGCTTCGATGAAGTCAACCATGAGCAGGTCAGGTGACGGTAGGGAGAATTCGTATGAAAGCTGTTCAGTCAGCTGGGCTGGGTCCGGTCCGGTGCCCTCTCCTGAGGGGGGATCTGACAATGGACGGTCCAGTGCCTCAGGGGAAGGGTGGTACCCCCGGAAGCATAAAAGAAAATGATTGCATTCTCTGCACCATTCGCCCTTGAGCTCTTCTTCGGCCCATAGGTCAAAAAAGAGAAAGCATCACTCGAGGTTGCCCTCTGATATGTCTGTGCGTAGACGATCGGTCATTGGGGTCAGTTGCCAGTCTCCTCCTTCGGAGTCACCGGTTTCTGTTTCCGGTCACCAACCTCTTCGACATAGGAGCCCTTTCCCACCTTCTGGTAGGGCTTCAGATGAGCAGTTTCATCAGTGGGCCGCTCTCATGTAGCAGTGGGCTCGGAGGTTGGTCCAGCTGCCTGGCCCAGTCTCTCAGAGGCCTTCAGACATTTCCAGTGATTGGTAGGGTGGTTGGACCTCCCTAGTCATGTGGTACCTTCCCCGGTGCCGTCAACTCCGCACTCAGGTGTTTCCCCCCCTCACATGGCTGCAGCGCAGGGGGCCACATCGATACCTCTATCTCCTGGTCTTTCTCATTTTTCCTCAAACCCTCTCTTTCAAGCTCTGTGTTAGTTTTGGCACTGTCGGCATCTCTGCACCTGTCAGCAATGTCCTTGCCACCGTGCAGCCTGTCAGCACTGTCCTCGGCACCATGACGGCCTATTGGCACCATTCTCTGTGCCATTGGGCTTGTTGGCGCTGAGCTCTGTGCTTGGTAGCAGGGCGCCGTGCTCCGCTTCGGCGCTGAGGCTGGCCGGGATGTCTTCCAGTCTTCAGGGCTTCTCGTATCTGAACCCTTTTCTTTCCTACTTTCCTTCTGATTTTCACTCCTTTCCTGTCCATACAGTCCCTCCTGGGCTGTCAGGAGACGATATTGAGCCTCACCCAGATCTTAGACTGGGTGATGATGTGGAAGGAACAGGATCTAATCATATTGCAGAGCCTGTGGTCGAGGACCTGTCATTTAAGTCCCTGCTGAAAAATTTGAATCCCACTGTTTCTCTCCAAACTACAGATATCGATCCAGGGGTACAGTCTTCCTTTGAGACGCTTTCTCATATAGTATGGAATAATCCTGCTCTCATTCCTTCTGTGGCTAAGTCCATAGACAGAAAGAAAAAATTACTCACCTTAGTAATATTGTTTCTTCTAATGGAGTCTTGCTATATTATAGACATTAGCAGTTTGTTCCAGCTCTAGAACTGCCCTGGAGTGAAATGGTTAAAACCATTCCAAAATAGAATTTTGGCACGAGAGCAGCTCTATCTGTGTCATTTCAAACTTGAACTGTCAGATCTTTTACGAGCCAAACTCACTAAGGTCTGTGTGGAAGCTGTAACCTACACTAGCCAAATGGCTACCTAAATAATAACAACCATTGATGGTCCCAACACCCAAGACTCAAGTCAGGGGACCAGAAATACTAACACCATTCTAATAATATGAAAATGGAACATAAGTATAATAAAAACACACACAGTACACACACCACCCCAAAGTCCCAAAGGGGACAAAATGCTAACAGGACATAAGTAGTGCCCACACTAAGTTGCCCACACCCCACCAAGTAGAGGTTCTGAGAGGGGCAGGTTGGGGGGGAGGTCTATAATATAGCAAGACTCCATTAGAAGAAACAACATTACTAAGGTGAGTAATTTTTTCTTCAAACAACATGAAGTCTTGCTATATTATAGACATTAGCAGAATACACAGCAGTACCTCCATGGAGGACGGGCAGAACCTACTTAGGGAATAGGCTCTGAAGAACAGCTGTGCCAAACCGAGCATCTCTCCTGGCCTGGACATCCAGGGAGTAATGCTTGGTAAAAGTGTGTACCGTTTTCCAAGTAGCAGCCTGGCAAATCTCTAATAAAGGGATATCTCTGGCAGCAGCTAGAGACGCAGCTGTACCCCTGGTAGAATGAGCCCTCAAACCAGGGAGGGCTCTGCCCACTTTCTGATAACAAAATTGGATACAAGAGACAATCCACCTGGCTATTGATCTCTTAGTGGCAGGTTTGCCTTTCCCAACTTCACCATAGGTAAGGAAAAGTTGGAGGGATTCAAACCTGTGACCTTTGGTATGCTCTATATAATAACTAAGAGCTCTCTTAACATCCAGGCTGTGCAACCTCCTCTCACCCGAAGAGGAGTGATCAGTGAATAATACTGGAAGGGAGATAGATTGATTACGATGGAAATCTGAAACCACCTTAGGCAAAAACTTCCTATTAGTCCTAAGGACTACCTTATCCCTGTGGAAAGAAATAAAGTCAGTCTCCACTGACAAGGTTTGCAATTCACTTATGCGTCTGGCAGAAGTGATAGCCACTAGAAAACAGTTTTCAAGTTAGGTACTTAAGCTCTGCAGAAGACAGAGGTTCAAGAGGGGTTGCATTAACTGGGCAATGCAAACATTAAGGTCCCAAGCAGGGCGGTTCCGAAAGAGGAGGATTAGTATGGAGTAATCCCTTAAAAACTTGGAAAACACAGGATGAGAGGAAAGAGGGATGACTTTCCTGCTGACACAAAAGCAGACACAGCTGCCAAATGAACTCTCAAGGTAGCTGGTCTGAGACCCAAGGAATTAAGATGTACCATGTAATCTAACAAATGGGCAATTCAGCAGATTCTGGGAAATATTTTTCCAGCACACCAAATGGAAAACCTTTCCATTTAGAACTATAAGTAGCCCTAGTGGAAGGCTTTCTGAAGCCTTTAGGATCTCAAGAACACCGAGAGAGGTGTAAATCAGCAACTCAAACTCCTCAAGAGCCAGGCCTTGAGGTTGAGGGATTTGAGGTCCGGATACCAAACCCTTCCTGGGCACAAGTCAACAGATTGTGATTCTTGGGGAGGCACAGGGAAGATGGACTGTCAGAGACAGAAAGACTGTGTACCAGGGCTGCCTGGTCCAATCAGGGCAATCAGAATCACCCTGCAAGGCTGAGATCTGATTTGACTAGTACTTTGAATAGGAGAGGAAGGGAAAGCATAGAGAGAACTTCCCTCCCAATCCAGAAGAAGGGTATCCAGGGAACTGAGCCCAGCACTGGAGGCCTGCAACAGAACAGAAGAAGTTTGTGATTGTCTGGGGCTGCAAAAGATCTATCTGAGGATGCCCACCTGGCAAAAACTATCCCCAGCACTTGAGGATCCAGGGACCATTCGTGATGGCCCTGGGAAATCCTGCTGAGGGCATCCGCTAGGACATTGTCCTTCCCTAGGAGATGAACTGCTATGAGGGAAGTGTTCAGGGAATAGGCCAGAGACCACAACTTCATTGCCTCAGTGCACAAGGCCGAAGACCGAGTGCCCCCCTGTTTGTTGATGTACCACATTGTTGTGGTGTTGTCTGTTCTGACTTGTATCACCTTGTCGTGGATAGATACAAAAAAAGCTTGAAGAGCTAAAAAGAAAGCTCTGAGTTCCAGCAAATTGATGTGGAGCAGAGATTCCTGGGGGGACCAAACTCCCTGAGTGGAAAGGTCGCCCATGTGGGCTCCCCAACCCAGAAGGGAAGCATCTTTAGTGAGAGTCAAGTTGTGAGAGGGGGAAATGAAGGGGAACCCCGCTCTTAAATTGCTCTGATCCTGCCACCACTGGAGAGCTAGGATCAAGGTTCGAGTCACTGGGACCAGCTTGGAAAGGGGGTCTCTTCTCTGAGACCAAAAGGTTCTCAAGTGAAACTAAATGTCTCTCATCTGAAATCTGGCTCCCTGCACAACAGCTGTGGATGCAGCCATGTTCCCCAGAAGCTGCAGAAAGTGTCTTGCTGGTCGAGAGACATGCAGAGTGAAGGAAGAGGCCAGAGCCACTAAATTCCTTACCCTTTCTGGGGGAAGAAAGGCTCTGGCTAGCTTTGTGTCCAATTCTGCCCCTATAAAGGTGAGTACCTGGACTGGTTCCAGAACCGACTTTGGCAGGTTTAGCAGAAAACCAAGGGAGGTGAGAAGCTGCTGGGTGACCTGCAGGTGAGATTTTACCTGTTTTTGGGACTGGCCTACAATGAGCCAGTCATCTAGATACGGAAAAACAGCAATCCTCTGCCTCCTTAAGTGGGCCACTGCCACTGCTAGACACTTTGTGAATACCCTTGGAGCAGAGGTAAGGCCGAAGGGCATTGCTCTGAACTGGTAATGACCTGAGGGCAGTTCGAATCTGAGGTACTTTCGATGGGATCTTCTGATTAGGACATGGAAATAGGCATCCTTGAGGTCCAGGGAGGCTAAGCCAGTCCCCTGGCCTTAGGGAAGGTAAAATCATTGCCAGAGTTACCATTTTGAACTCGGTTTCAAAAGATGCTTGTTCAGATATCTGAGATCTAAAATGGGCCGCCATTCTCCTGTCTTTTTTGGGGTAAGGAAGTATCTGGAATACAGACCCCTGCCCTGATGCAGGGAGGAACCCTTTCTACTGCTCTGAGAGCTAACAGGGATGAGACCTCTGTTTCCAGAGCGAGGGTCTCTAGGCCTTGCAGGTGAAAAGTCTGCTTCTCCAACTTGGGAAACTTTTGAAGCTGAGAACCAAACCTTGGCTTTTCTTCCAGAACCCACTGGTCTGAGGGTTAAAGAAGCCCAATTCTGACTGAGTAAGCCAGCCTGCCCCCACTGGTACAGGAGAATTGGCCCTGGGCACCCATCAGGGTGCCTGTTTATAAGGAGCTTTAGGCTGGGGGTGGAGCAGGTCTGCCCACCCTCATCCTTGCCCCTGCCTCTGAAGAAGCCCTCTGAGCATAGGCAGAGGAGGCCTGAGTCTGGTAGAAAGGCCTGTGAAAAGGCCTACCCCTACCCTGGAGCATGCCTTTGAGGAGTGGCTTGCAGCTCCTTAGCCTGGACACTCTTGTAAGTAGTCCTATATTCATCCATCTTCTTCATGTAATTCTCTGTCTGCTCTCCAAACAGAGAATTTCCCACACAGGAAAATCCATAGCCTTAGTCTGGGTATCCTGTGACAAACTAGTACACCTGAGCCAGGCCAACCTACGAAAAGCTACAGATGTGGCCATGACCCTAGAGGAAACATCATTAACATCCACAGCAGCATGAAACTGAACCTTAGAGATCAATGCCATCAGCAGCCACCTGTTCTAGTTCACTACTAGCCAGCTGGCCATGGGCCTGCTTGGCCAATTGCATAACAGTATCCCATCTAGATTTCTGATACCTAGCTACATAAGCCATATAATTTGCTACCTGAGTCCCAGAGAGGCTGCCATATACTGTTTTTGCCATGGCATCAATCTTCCTGGAATCCTTGTCAGGAGGATGTGAAGCCAAGGAATATTAGCTTATCACAGGCAGCAGCCTGAACTACTACAACATGACTGCATTGCTGAGAAAGGAATTCTGTATCAGGGCCTGACAATGTATACCTTCTGTCCATCTTTTTATCTACAGGAGGCACAGAATTAGAGCTTTTAAAATTTTAATTGTTTGTTTCCTAAAAGACTTATGTAAAAGGAATAGACAATCTCCTAGACTCTGAATATCCATCATTTCTACAAAATCAGGCTCCTCTTGCTCATCCACAGCCTCTTCTAAAAAGCTGGAGGGTTTCAGCAACTTTTTATAAAACATAAAATGAGATGGGACTCAGACAGCATAGGGGAGATTCTAAAGGTCTGTCTGGGAGATGTCCGGTTCAATGGGCACACCAGACCTTCCAACCACATTCATGCTGTTCATAATCCTCCTCCCTCCTCTGGTTCATAAAATTCCTCAATATCATAATCCTGAACCACTGGGACCAGGACAGACTGACCTTTTACCAGATAGTGGTGGTTTGGACGGACCCTGAGACAGTGACTGGACAATTTGTATGGCTTTTGCTATCTCTGCAGCAGTTGGAGAAGGAATTTTGGACTCAGACCTGCTGATTTTCTTGTTTTCTTTACTGGAATTGGTTCCTCAGAACCAGCTTTTCTTTTGCCGAGGAAGTCTGGCCCTGGTCAGAAGGCACTCCCTCTGGTTCGGTTGGCACCGAACCGGGCTGGCCATCCGGGTCAGCGGACTTTTTGGCCTCTCGTTCCCTGAGCCTGCCCAATCTTTTTTCCAGGGTGGCTGCAGGGAAATTCTTACATACCTGGCAGTCTGACTGGAGGTGGTCAAACCCCAGACAATAAACACATGTGGTGTGTGGGTCAGCCTTGGCAAAGACTTCCCCACAAACATCACAGTGTTGAAACCAATGGACGGTTTTTCTTTTGGGTTTCTCAGACATAATGCCAGCCTAACCAAAACTTGCCCTTTAACAGGCAGTGCCAGGCAAGACACCCACTTATCGGTTCTAACCGTGTCACGGGTATTGGAAAAAACGTAATAAATCCATTTTTTTAGAACTGGAACCGCACTCTAAAATAGTAACTTTTAGTTTTAAATGAGTTTTAAACCCACTGATCGGTTCAAAACCGAACCGATAACACAAGTTCCACACAGACAAAACCTTCATTTACCTACGGTTACCACAGATAGAGCTTGAACGAGCGGTTTTGTGGTTAAATAAAACTATTCTCGGTTAATCCAACCGAGAAAACACTTTTTAACCCGAGAAATGAACCGAGCAGAAGGAGAAATCTCCGGAGCGACTGTTCACTGAGGCGGAGTAAAGAATCTGACAGTTCAAGTTTGAAATGACACAGATAGAGCTGCTCTCGTGCCAAAATTCTATTTTGGAATGGTTTTAACCATTTCACTCCGGGGCAGTTCTAGAGCTGGAACAAACTGCTAATGTCTATAATATAGCAAGACTTCATGTTGTTTGAAGAATGCTGCTCACAAGGATTGTCCCATTTTGGTCTCCCAAGCCTTTGTGGACCCTATTGTAGTCTTGGCAAATAATGATAAGGTTGTCCTTCCTCAAGCTACTACAGCCCGACCTATAAACAAAGAATCTTGTAAGATAGACACCTTAGGTAAGAGAGTCTTTGCTGCTTCCACCCTGGGTATGCGTACTGCCAGCTACCAGGGCTATTTCTCTCAATATGAGTATATTCTAACCCCAGTAATGCTCAGACCATTTATAACTTTTTGCAGTCATCCTGATGGGTTGGACTGCCCGGAGAGATGGAACACATGCAAATGATGGAATTCTTTGCACGTGAGCATCTTTCAAATACTGCCTCTACCAACTGTTGTGTTCTAAGCCCTTCAGATTTTTCTCTCCGCCTGAAAGTCTGGTCTCTCGGAGTCTCTGTCACCCTCTTTTGTGTGAAGAAGAAAGAAAAAGTTTAAAAACCATAAGTATTTTTAGTTTCTTTACTGCCTCTACTAATTTGTTAGTTTTATATAGTTTATTATTGTTTAATTGTTGTTTCTCGTTCCTCGCAGTTCAGTATAACCGTGAGGGATCCGAGCTAATTATAACTTTGTTTGTTCTCTAACTAAAGAACCTATTCATTTTCATTTAAATTTGGTCCATAAAGTTTTATTTGTAACACTTTTCATTAGTTTACAGAACACGCTGAACAGGTTCATATTTCATCTCCTTTCTCGGTTCCATTGGTTCCCTATCGGTTCCTGAACCGACCGCAGAAAAAAAAAAAAGTAAAAGCTTTTTAAGCTGTTTTAATAACTGCATTAGCTTTGGGTATTAGCGGTTGAGGTTTTTCATTTTATATTTCACCATGACTGAGAAACCTAAAAAGAGAACCGGTGAACCTGGTTTTAAAACTGTTTGAAGTGTGGAGATGTGTTTGCCAAGGCAGACAAGCACACCTTATGTGTAGCTTGTCTGGGTTTTGAACATTTGGACCAGGAATGTGAAATATGCAAAACATTCCCAGAAAAAAATGTTGAAAACGCTTTGAAGGCTTCAAAAAAGTTTCAAAGGGTCCTCAGGCTCTGACCAGCTGACACCCCAGTCTGTTGTCGTTGAATTGAGGGGTGCTTCTACCCTTGCCCGATACAGGCGAAAAAGGGCAAAGAGGAAAGAACCGGCTGACTCCCCCAGTTCCCTCAAATTAAAAGCTCAAACATGCAACCCTCTCCTGCTAAACCAGGGACTTCTCGCGGCAACCTGTCATGCCCTTCGGCTCAAGACATAGCCCAGGCGTTCAAAATTATCCAGGCTCTGCAAAGCATCATCCCTCAGCCTCCTGCCCCTCCCCAGGGTCCCCAGGCTTCTGCTTCTGTGTTGCCTTCTGTTCCAGAGCAACAATATTTCGAAGGGGATGATGACATTTATGAGGAGGATGAACCTATTCCCCCAGAGGTTTCCCCTGAGCAGGAATTTGGCTCTCCTCCCAGAGTGTCTGAGGATTTTTCCTCCCATTTTTCTTTTGTAAGAAGAATGGCAGATGCTCTGGACATCAACACAACAGAGCAAGTGGAAGATGAGGAGGAGATTGAGTACCTTAGTATGATGGGTTTAACACCCACAAAAGCCCTCCTCCTTCCAGTATATACATTCTTTAAGAAGGATGCTATGAAGCTCCTCCAGACCCCAAACTCTATTCCTCCTATTGACAAGAGAATAGATAAAAAATATCAGCTGAACATGGAAGGAGCTGAATTCCTTTACTACCCTGATCATCAAGGGGTTATACAGCAAGCTGCCTGTGATAAGACTAAGGTCCCTCTGTCCTCACACCCTCCGGACAAGGACTCCAGAAAACTGGACAGTATGGCCAAAAGGGCTATCTGTCAGCCTCATTAGGCCATGAGACAGGCCACTTTTCAATCTTATGCTGCCCAGTATCAGAAATCCCTGTGGCTCGGTACTGGCAATGTCCATGAAGGTCACCCACCTTGTCAGATGACCTGGCAGAAACTGCCAGGTTTGGGCTAAAGCGGCCAAGTACCAGTTCCAAATGGCTGCTGATTTGAGTGACATTGCAGCCAGATGGATGGCTAATACAGTGGCTCAGATGAGGTTTGCTAGCAGGGCCTAAACCTCACTCAGGATACCTAGTCAAGGCCTGGTTCCCACTGGAAGGAAATCTGCTGTTTGGGGAGTCCACAGTGGCCTATATGAAAAAGTGGATGAATATAAGGCCACTTACAGAGTAACTCTGCTAGAGCAGACTTCCTCATCCACACTAGAGCCCTATGGAAGGGGCTGAGGGGTCATCCCCTTTATCATGACCTTTCTTCCAGCCAGTAGCCATGCCCAATATCAGCAGTACCCCTCAGGGCTACTCAAGGGTAGGAGTAGAAGGGGCTCAAGGCGAGGGACTCAGCCACAACCTCAGTCCCAGCCTAAGCAGAACCCCTGAGATGCAAGCCGCCTTCTCCCTACCTGTTGGAGGCAGACTGTCCCATTACCTCCCCCGCTGGTCAACCATCACCACAGACAAGTGGGTGCTGGGGATAGTGGACAAAGGTCTGTCTCTGCAGTTCAAATTTCTTCCTGTAAAAAACCCCAGGGTTTCTTCCTTCCCACCTCTAGCACAAATCTCATTGTTAGAGGCAGAGGTCCAGAAGCTACTTCAGCTAAAAGCAGTGGAATTAGTCCCTGCAACCCTGAGAGGAAGAGGTTTTTACTCCAGATACTTACTAACAACAAAGAAAAATGGGGAGTGGCGGCCAATTTTAGATCTCAGAGCTTTAAACAAGCACCTGAAAAAGCCAAAGGTTCAAAATGGTCACTTTGGCTCGGATTCTACCAATAATTCAGAAAGGGGACTGGCTGGCATCTCTGGATTTACAGGACGCTTATTTCCACATCCTCATAAAGGAATCTTACAGAAAATATCTCAGATTCAGACTCCCATCAGGTCATTATCAGTTTGCAACCCTACCCTTCGGCCTTTCCTCAGCACCAAGGGTGTTTACAAAATGCCTAGCAGTTGTTGTGGCATTTCTTCAAAGACATGGACTGACTGTCTTTCCATACCTGGATGACTGGCTGATAGTGGGCAAATCACCAGAGCAGGTCACAACCTCTCAAGGCTTACAAGGATCTTCTGGAATCTGAAACTATAGTAAACCAGAAAAATCTGTCTTCGCCCCTACACAGACTTTACAGTTTATAGGGGCAGAAATTAGCACACTGCCAGGCCGAGCCTTTACCACTAGACAGGGTGCAAAGTCTTCAGACCATAGCAAATTCCCTTCAAATTGCCTGGTTGAAAAACAACCAGGAAATTTCTGCAGCTCCTGGGTCATGGCTGCATCCACAGGTACAGTGCAGGGTTCCAGGTTTCACATGAGACACATCCAGTTTCTCAGGACTCATTGGAGCCAGAAAAAAGACCCTTTCTCAAAGCTCATCCCAGTGACAAGGCCTCTGTTACATGTCCTCTTGTGGTGGAAAAAGGAATCCAACCTAAGACAAGGAGTGCCTTTCCAAAAGGAGAATCCTTCACTAATCCTCACAACAGATGCATCCCTGCTGGGCTGGGGTGCCCATCTAGGGGAGCACACAACTCAGGGTACCTGGTCAGAAGCAGAGTCCCTCCAGCATATAAATTTTCTGGAACTCAGAGCAGTGCGGCTGGCACTAAAGGTTTTCTCTACACTGGTGATGGGCAGGGTGGTACAGGTCAGAACAGACAAAACCACCACTATGTATTACATAAACAAGCAGGGGGGCCCCAGATCAGGTCCCCTATGCACAGAAGCCATGAGAATTTGGGCTCTGGCATATTCTCTAAAGGTGTCCCTGCAAGCCATCCATCTGCTAGGAAAGGACAATATCTTGGCAGACACACGGAGTCGAATCAATCAGTCTCATCACAAATGGGCATTGAACAAGCAGGTGGTACAGGTAATTTTCAACAGGTGGGGTGTTCCAGAGATAGACTTGTTCACATCCCACCAGAACCACCAGTTGCCTCAGTACTGTTGCAGGCCACCAGCCAAGGGCACAATCCCTCTGGATGCCTTGGTGCTGGATTGGTCGGGCCAGTTTCTCTATGCATTCCCCCCTTTCCCTCTGGTTTTCAGGGTGCTGCTGAAGCTCAGATCCCTCTCAGCTTCTCTGATCTTGATAGCTCCAGATTGGCCCAGGCAGCCATGGTACTCTCTTCTGCTCTCCATGTCAGTGAGCAAGCCAATAAGCTTGCCCCTCAGGCACAGTCTTCTGACCTCCAATCAGGGAACTTTGCCATTCCCAAATCTCAGGTCTCTTCACCTCAAAGCATCGCTCTTGAGGAGTTAGAGTATGCAGGCTTGAACCTTTCTGACGCTGTGTTAAACATTTTGAAAGGTTACAGGAAACCTTCAACTAAGAGAACTTATTCTGCTAAGTGGAAAAGATTCTCTTTCTGGTGCTCTAGTAGAAAATTCACCCCAAATGATGCAGGGGTTTCAGTGGTGTTGGATTATCTAACTCACTTACATTCACAAGGTCTGCAACCCAGTTCCTTGAGGGTCCACCTTGCAGCAGTATCTGCATACCTGTCTGCTAGGACAAAGGTGTCTGTAGCATCAAATCCCATTTTCAAAAGATTTTTCAAAGGCCTGATGCATTTGCACCCTCCTCACAGGGCACCAGTGCCCACTTGGGATCTTAATGTATGTATAGCAAGGTTGATGCGGGCTCCCTTTGAGCCCATGGCTACAACCCATTTAAGTATGTTACCTGGAAAACAGTTTTCCTGGTAGCAATTACTTCAACAAGAAGAATCAGTGAGCTTCAGGCTCTCCAGTGTCAACCAGGACTATATTTCCTTCCACAGGGATAAAGTAGTCCTCCAGAACAAACAGACAATTCCTTCCCAAGGTGGTTTCAGATTTCCATCTGAACCAGTCAATCACTCTGCCTGTCTTCTTCACAGACCATGCAAGCTCTGGTGAAAGAAGGCTTCACAGTCTGGATGTGAAAAGAGCTCTCAACTACTACATGACAGCTACTAAAGGCCATAGGCAAGACAAAAAAAAACTTTTCCTTACATATGGGCAAACTAGCCTCAAAAAGATCCATTTCTCGGTGGATTGTCCAGTGCATCCAATTCAAACAACATGAAGTCTTGCTATATTATGACATATGCAGTATAACCCCAGGTTAGAACTGCTCTGGAGGTGAAAGAGTTAACTTTCCATGCAAGGCATGGAATCTTGAGCGTGAGCTCGGTTGAACACTCTGTCTGTTGATGCTCAAACTCAAACTGTCAGATTCTTTACTCTGCCTCACTGAACAGTCGCTCCGGAGATTTTTCCTTCTGCTCGGTTCGTTTGTCGGTTAAAAGTTTTATTTTTTCGGTTTCTTAACCGAAATTAAATCGCAACCGGTCAGTTCAAGCTCTGTCTGTGGTAGTAAGTAATAGATAGGCTTACATTTATTTTCTTCTGTGTGGAACTTGTAAACGTGTTTTCGGTTCAGTTTGAACTGATCAGGTTGTTTTTTTCATAGACTTTCTAGTCCTTTAGAGTGCAGTTCTCAGTTCTTATCAGTTCTAAAAAAAACGGATTTCATTACGGTTTTTTCCACAGCCCGTGACACGGCTGGGAACCGATAAGGGAGTCTTGCTTGGCAGATTGCCATTAATGAGCAAGTTTGGTTAGGCTGGCACTATGTCTGAGAAACGCAAAAGAAAAACCGGGCCCACTGGGTTTCAACACTGTGGTCTCTGTGGGGAAGCCTTTGCTAAGGCTGACCCACACACCACTTGTGTATATTGTCTGGGGTTTGACCACCTCAATGCAGACTGCCAGATTTGTAAGAATTTTCCTGCTGCCGCCGTGGAAAAGAGAGTTGGTAGGCTCAGGGAAAGGGAGGCCAAAAAGTCCGCTGATCCAGATGGACAGCCCGGTTCGGGTTCAACTGAACCGGAGGGAGTGCCCTCTGACCAGGGCAATGCTTCCTCGGGCAAATGAAGAGCCAGCTCTGAGGAGCCAGTTCCAACGAAAAGGGCTAGTAAGTCAGCTAGCTTGGAGCCAAAAGTTCTTTTTCCAACCGCTGAAGAAATAGCTAAAGCAATTCAAATTGTCCAGGCACTTTCCCCCGTTCTGTCCGAACTGGCACCATCAGGAAAGCGGTCAGTTCGGTCAGTTCCACCGGTTCAGGATTTTGATTTTGAGGATTTTTATGAACCGAAGGAAGGGGAGGAGGAATATGGGGAGAGTGAATGTGATTTTGAAAGTCTGGATGTGTCCACTGAACCGGACATCTCTCCAGACAGGCCATCAGGGTCTCCCCCCCCCCAGGCTATCTGAGTCCCCTTCTCATTTTATGTTCTATAAGAAAGTTGCTGAAACTCTACAACTCCTTGTTGAGGAAGCTGTTGATGACCAAGAGGAGCCTGATTATGTAGAAATTATGGATATTCCAGAGTCTAGGAGACTGTCTATTCCCTTGCATAAATCTTTTAGGAAACAGACAGTAAAAATTCTAAAAACTCCTCACTCCATCCTCCTTGTTGATAAAAGGATGGACAAGAGGTATACTTTATCAGGCTCTGATACTGAGTTCCTCTCTCAGCAATGCAGTCAAGTGGGGGTAGTGCAGGCTGAAGCTTGTGACAAAGCAAATATTCCTCTAGCTTCGCACCCTCCTGTAAAGGACTCTAGGAAGATGGATGCCATGGCAAAGAAACAATACATGGCAGCATCTTTAGGACTCAGACAGGCAAATTATATGGCTTATGCTGCTAGGTACCAGAAGTCCAGATGGGATACTGTGCTGGCCCTAGCGAAGCAAGTCCCTGACCAGCTTGCCAGGGAGCTGGAGCAGGTGGCTGCAGATGGTATTGAGGCTTCCAAGGTGCAATTTCATGCTGCAGTAGACTCCTAATGATGTGTCATCAGGGTCATGGCTACATCTGTGGCACTTCATAGAATGGCAGCTCCAGATGTACTACTCTGTCACAGGATACCCAGTCTAAGGCTATGGATTTTCCTGTTGTGGGTAATTCTCTGTTTGGGGAGCAGACAAGAATTTATGAAAAAATGGATGAATATAGGACCACCTATGGAGTGCACAGGCCAAGAAAAGGAAGCCACTCCTCAAAGGCAGCATCTCAGGGCAGGGCAGGCCTTTCATGGGCCTTTTACCAAGCAGGCCTCCTCTTCTGCTTATGCCAAGAGGGGTTCTTCAGAGGGAGAAGCAGACGGGGTACAAGTAAGCCTACTTCTACCCCTCAGCCCAAAGCCCCTGCCAAGCAGGCTCCCTGATGGGGTGGCCAGGGCCGATTCTCCTCTACCGGTAGGGGGCAGGCTGGTTTACTTTGTCCAGGACTGGAGGTCTTTAACAGCAGACAAGTGGGTCCTGGAAGAAGTAAGCCAGGGACTGGTTCTCAGCTTCAAAAAGTTTCCAAAGATGAGAATCAGATCTTTGCCACCTGCAAATCCATCAGAGGCTCTTGCCCTAGAAACAGAAGTTTATACCCTCCTGGCTCTCAGAGCTGTTGAGAGGGTTTCACCCCTACATCAGGGCAAAGGGTTGTACTCCAGGTACTTCCTTACCCCAAAAAAGACAGGAGAATGGCGGCCCATCCTAGATCTCAGATACTTAAACAAGCACCTTTTAAAACCAAAGTTCAAAATGGTGACTCTGGGAATTATTTTACCCTCTCTAAGGCCAGGGGACTGGCTAGCCTCCCTGGACCTCAAGGATGCCTACTTCCATGTTCTTATCAGAAGCTCCCATTGAAAGTACCTCAGATTCGAACTGCCCTCAGGCCATTATCAGTTCAGACAATGCCCTTCGGCCTCACCCGGCCCCGAGGATATTCACAAAATGCCTGGCAGTAGCAGTTGCCCACTTAAGAAGGCAAAGGATTGCCATCTTTCCTTATCTGGATGACTGGCGCATAGTAGTCCAGTCTCCAGATCAGGTCAAACTACACCTTCAGGTAACTCAGCAACTGCTCACATCTCTAGGTTTCCTTCTTAATCTCCCAAAGTCAGTCCTGGAGCCTGTCCAGCTTCTCACCTTCTTAGGTGCAGAACTGAACACAAAAGAGGCCAGAGCCTTCCTTCCTCTGGAAAGAGCAAGGACCCTGATCTCTCTGGCCTCCTCTTTCACCCTTCAGGTCTCTCGACCAGCAAGGCACTTTCTTCAGCTCCTAGGGCACATGGCTGCCTCTACAGCAGTAGTGCAGGGAGCAAGGTTTCAGATGAGGGATGTCCAGTTCCATTTGAGAGCCTTTTGGTTTCAAAGAGGGACCCTCTAGCAAATTGATCCCAGTGGCTCGGACACTGGTCCAGGCCTTCAGTGGTGGCAGGACCAGAGCAATCTGGACAGGGGTCCCTTTCACCCCCAGTCTCACTCCTTAGTCCTTACTGAGTGATGCATCCCTCTGGGTGGGGAGCTCACATGGGCGACCTCACCCCAGGATTGTGGTCCCTCAAGAATCTCTGCTCCACATCAATCTGTTGGAACTCAGAGCAGTTTTTCTAGCACTTCAAGTTTTTCCACATCTGTTCAGAACAAAGTGGTTCAGGTCAGAACAGACAACACCACTACAATGTGGTACATCAACAAGCAAGGGGGCACGCGGTCTACGGCCTTGTGCACCGAAGTGATGAAGTTGTGGTCTCTGGCTTATTCCCTGAACACCTCCCTTATGGCAAGGACAATGTCCTGGCAGATGCTCTCAGGGATTTCCTAGGGCCGTCACGATGGGCCCTGGATCCCCTAGTATTGGAGGTAGTATTTGCCAGATGGGGCACCCACAGATAGATCTTTTGCAGCCCCAGACAATCACCAACTTCCCTTTTGTTGCAGGCCCCAGTGTTGGGCTCAGTCCCTCTGGATGCCTTCCTTCTCAGTTGGGAAGGGAAGTTTCTCTATGCTTCCCCCCCTTCCCTCTCCTGTTCAAGGTGCTAGTCAAAATCAGATCTCAACCCTGCAAGGTGATCCTGATTGCCCCAGATTGGGCCAGACAGCCCTGGTACTCTCTCCTTTTGTCCTTAGCAGTCCACTTTCCCCGGTGCCTTCCCAGGAATCACAACCTGTTATCCTGTGCCCAGGGGAGAGTTTGGTTTCAAACCTCAAATCTCTCAATCTCAAGGCAGCTCTTGAGGTTAGAGGCTTGCTGACCTACCTTTCCAAGGTCTATTGGATATTTTGAAGGCCCTAGAAAGCCTTCCACCAGAGACACTTATAATTCCAAATGGAAGAGGTTTTCCATATGGTGTTCTGGCAAGCACATTTCCCAGAATCTCTGACTTGCTCACAATCTTAGATTATTTGGTGCATTTGAATTCATTGGGGCTTAGACCAGCTACCTAAAAGTGCACCTGGCAGCCGTGTCTGCTTTCTTATCAACAGGTAAACCCTCTTCCTTTTCAGCTCATCCTGTATTCACCAAGTTTTTCAAGGGGTTGCTGCACACCAATCCCCCATTCAGGGACCCTGCCCCTGCCTGGGATCTTAATATTTGCATTGCCCAGCTTATGCAACCCCTTTTGAGCCCTTGTCTTCAGCAGAGCTTAAGTACTTGACTTGGAAAACTGTGTTTTTGGTAGCCATCACTTCTGCCAGGCGCATATGTGAATTGTAAAAAAACAAAGACAAGGCGCTGCGTCAGCATGTGGTCTAAAAGCAAAACAAAATGGTTATATTAAATGCACACTGAAAATAGAAAATAGAGTTAAAAATCTACGTTTCGACCTTAGGTCTTCTTCAGGAAATATCTAAAGAGAAAAAAAACAAGTTAGTGTAGAGGAGAGGTAAAATGAGAGAGATATATGTGGAGAAAGAAGAAGGGGAGGCTAAGGAAAGAGAGGTATAAATAAGTAAGATTAAGAGAAATCTATGAAACAAAAAGGTGATGATGGAAGATAAAGCATAATGGCAGAGAAAAGAGCTGGGAAGTTCCCAGGTAAAGACGGATTAACAGGGCCTTGTAAGAAGGGTGAAGGTGACAAATGTTGAGAAGGAGACAGAAATGAGACATATGGTGAAAATGAAAATAAATGAGTACAAAAACAAATTGACTTTAGGGAAAAAAGGAATGGCTGAAAGATGTTAGTGGAAAATAAGTCTATCATTTAAACCAGAGGCTGCTGGGAGCCAAAGCGGATGATCAGCTTAGATTCCATGTTTTCTATGGTCAGGATCCCGGAAGCCTTGCTGAAGGACACAAACAGAAAAGGTCATTGACATTGTGGTCCCAGGAGATAAAGTGGGATACAATGGGTTTAGCAGGATTCACCATTCCTGACTGCTCTGTTATGTTCCTAAACGGTCAGCAAGGCGCCTACCAGTTTCTCCGATGTACATAGCTGAACACCTCCTGCAAAGATACAGTACACCACATTAGTGGAGGTGCATGAGAACTCCTTGGTGATGTGAAAAACACCTGTAGGCCCCCAATCTCAGTTACACTGGAAACAAATTTGCAGGTGTAGCGAGCGAGCCTGTTGCAAGGTTTGGTACCTGGGGTGAGGAACTGTTAGGAGTGGGTAGGCTGCTTTTACCAGGAGATTGTGCAGGTCAGGTGGCCGGCGGTAGGAGGCAATAGGTGGTTCTGTAAAGGAAGCACCAATGTTAGGGTCAGTTTGCAAAATGGGAAAGTTACTAGTGATGATCCTGTGAAGAGAAGGTGTGCTCTGATGGAAAGGAAGAACTAGTGGAATTCGCCGTTGTTCTTGTGTGATAGTATCCCTCCTGCAGGGGTCAAGGTTACAGGGCATGTTACTGACCCGGGAGAGTGCTCAGTCCACTGTGCTTTTAGGGTATCCCCTGTTGATAAAAAAACTATGCATTATTTGGGTCTGCTCAGCAAAATCATCCTCTTCACTGCATAACCTGTGAAGTCTAAGAAACTGTGAATAAGGCAGGCCATTCTTGACATGTTTAGGATGGAAGGAGCTATGGGGGAGGAAACTGTGAGAGTCAGTGGGTTTGTAATAGACTGATGTCTTCAGACCAGTGTTCTGGACTGAGAGCTGGATATCCAGGAAAGGCAGTGTAGAGGAGGATACTTCTACAGTGTACTGAAGGGAAGGATAAGCCCCAAATCCCACATCTCCGCATTTTTGGACAGCCTCATGAGACCTTTCATTGAGTCCCTGCCCTCCTATGTTAAAGACACTAACCATGCTCTCCAGTTATTTGACAGGTTCAGATTCAATGACTCTCATCAGCTCATCTTCACCATGGACATCAAATCTCTTTACACAGTGATCCCCCATGATGATGGTCTGACAGCTTTGCAGCATTTCTTGAACAAGCGGGAAGTCCAGCAGCCATCCACACACACACTAACTCGTCTGGCAGAACTGGTTCTAACACTCAATGCTTTTTCTTTTAATAACAGTTTTTTTCAGCAGGTCAGTGGAGTTGCCATGGGTACCAAGATGGGTCCCAGCTTTGCTAATCTGTTTGTGGGTTGGGTGGAGGAATGTTTTTTTCTCTCATTCACAGGGACTGTGCCTGAACTCTACAAATGCTACATTGATGACTGTGTGGGGGCCACCTCCTGCTCCAGGGAGACCCTCCAAGTCTTCCTGGACAAGTTCACCACGGCTCATCCTTCCCTTCAGTACACTGTGGAAGTATCCTCCTCTACACTGCCTTTCCTGGATATCCAGCTCTCAGTCCAGAACACTGGTCTGAAGACATCAGTCTATTATAAACCCACTGACTCTCACAGTTTCCTCCCCCATAGCTCCTTCCATCCTAAACATGTCAAGAATGGCCTGCCTTATTCACAGTTTCTTAGGCGTCGTGGGTTATGCAGTGAAGAGGATGATTTTGCTGAGCAGACCCAAATAATGCATAGTTTTTATCAACAGGGGATACCCTAAAAAGCACAGTGGACAGAGCACTCTCGGGTCAGTAACATGCCCCGTAACCTTGACCCCCGCAGGAGGGATACTATCACACAAGAACAACGGCGAATTCCACTAGTTCTTCCTTTCCATCAGAGCACACCTTCTCTTCACAGGATCATCACTAGTAACTTTCCCATTTTGCAAACTGACCCTAACATTGGTGCTTCCTTTACAGAATCACCTATTGCCTCCTACCGCCGGCCACCTAACCTGCGCAATCTCCTGGTAAAAAGCAGCCTACCCACTCCTAACAGTTCCTCACCCGCAGGTACCAAACCTTGCAACAGGGCTCGCTGCTACACCTGCAAATTTGTTTCCAGTGTAACTGAGATTCGGGGGCCTACAGGTGTTTTTCACATCACCAAGGAGTTCTCATGCACCTCCACTAATGTGGTGTACTGTATTCTTTGCAGGAGGTGTTCAGCTATGTACATCGGAGAAACTGGTAGGCATCTTGCTGACCATTTCAGGGAACATTACAGAGCAGTCAGGAATGGTGAAACTGCTAAACCCATTGTATCCCACTTTATCTCCTGGGACCACAATGTCAATGACCTTTCTGTTTGTGTCCTTCAGCAAGGCTTCCGGGATCCTGACCATAAAAAAAACATGGAATCCAAGCTGATCATCCGCCTTGGCTCCCAGCAGCCCTCTGGTTTAAATGATAGACTTATTTTCCACTAACATATTTCAGCCATTCCCTTTTTTTCCTTAAAGTCAATTTGTTTTTGTACTCATTTATTTTTCATTTTCACCATATGTCTCCATTTCTGTCTCCTTCTCACACATTTGTCACCTTTCAGCCTTCTTACTATGCCTTATTAATCAGTCTCTACCTGGGAACTTCCCCAGCTCTTTCTCTCCCATTATGCTTTATCTTTCCCATCATCACCTTTTTGTTTCACAGATTCTCTCTTAATCTTACCATTTATCACTTCTTCTCCCTTAGCCTCCCCCTTCTTCTTTCTCCACATATATATCTCTCTCATTTTACCTCTCCTCTACACTAACTTGTTTTTTTTTCTCTTTAGATATTTCCTGAAGAAGACCTAAGGTCAAAACGTAGATATTTAACTCTATTTTCTATTTTCAGCGTGCATTTAATATAACCATTTTGTTTTGCATAATTGAATTGCAAGCATTGTCAGTGGAGCCTGATTTTATTTCCTTTCACAGAGATAAAGTGGTCCTCAGGACTAACAGAAAGTTTTTGCCTAAGGTGGTTTCAGACTTCCACCTTAATTAATCCATGTCTCTTCCTGTATACTTCACTGACCATTCCACCTCTGGCGAGAGGAGATTGCACAGTTTAGATGTCAAAAGAGCCCTTAGTTACTATATAGAACATACCAAGGGTCACAGGTTTGACTCCCTCCAATTGTTCCTCACTTATGGCGAGGTTGGTAAAGGAAAACCTGCCACTAAAAGATCCATTGCCAGGTGGATTGTCTCTTGTATCCAATTTTGTTATGAAAAACTGGGTAAGGTTCCTCCCTCAGGCCTGAGGGCTCACTCAACCAGAGGTACAGCTGTGTCTCTGGCTGCTGCCAGGGGACATCCCTATCCTAGAGATATGTCAAGCAACTACCTGGAAAACAGTTCACACTTTTACTAAGCATTACTCCCTGGACATCCAGGCTAGGAGTGATGCTCGATTTGGCACAGCTGTGCTTCAGAGCCTATTTCCTAAGTAGGTTCTGTCCCTCCTCCGTGGAGGTACTGCTGTGTAATCTGCATATGTCATAATATAGCAAGACTTCATGTTGTTTGAATAAAAAATTACTCACCTTAGTAATGTTGTTTCTTCTAATGGAGTCTTGCTATATTATGACCACCCCCCCAGGCCTGCCCCTCTCAGAACCTCTACTTTTGGGCTGTGGGTGGGCTGTGCAATGTTGGCACTTCATAGATGCCCACTTTATTTTCACCCTTCTTAGGGTGCTTAGGTGTTATTATATTTTTTCTTTCTTGGATCCCCTGACTTGAGTCTTTGTTTTGGGATCAAGAACAAAAATGTGTTGTTGTAGTTAGTAGCCAGTGGGCTAGTGTAGGTTTACGGCTTCCACACAGAACCTTAGTGAGTTTTGCTCATAAAGATCTGACAGTTTGAGTTTGAGCATCAACAGACAGAGTGTTCAACCGAGCTCATGCTCAAGATTCCATGCCTTGCATGGAAAGTTAACTCTTTCACCTCCGGAGCAGTTCTAACCCGGGGTTATACTGCATATGTCATAATATAGCAAGACTCCAGTAGAAGAAACAACATTACTAAGGTGAGTAATTTTTTTCTTCTGCTACAATAAAGCGGGTAAAGAGTCCCCAGCTGGGCTGAGGGCTCATTCAACAAGAGGAACAGCTGCCACTATTGCAGCTACTTGGGAGGTGCCATTGTTGAACATTTGTAAAGCAGCTACTTGGAAATCAGTACACACCTTTACAAAGCATTATCATTTGGATATTTTGTCCAGAAGTGACACCAAGTTTGGCACAGCAGTCCTGCAAAGTCTGTTTCCAAAATAAGTTCTGTGCCCACCACCTGGGGGTACTGCTTAGTAGTCTGCACAAAGTTATGAATGGTCTGAGCATTACTGGGGTTAGAAGAAAAAATTATTTACCATAGTAATCTTCTTTCTTCCCAGTGATGCTCAGACATTCATAATCCTCCCATCCTCCCCTTCCAGAACTTAAGCCTCTGCATTCCGCATGCTAGTGCCACATAGCCATATCCTTCTGGGTACATTTCTCTATGCTAGACAGAGTTTTACCAGAGTGTTTCTATCTCTCAAAATAGTTTTTCTCATGCTTTGGTGAATACCATTATTATATTTAGATATAGCTCCTCCCTTGGAGGTTTTTTCAAGTAAGTTGTTTATTAGGCTAATCCTAAAAATGTTTTATTAAAAATGTTTTGTTAATTAGTAATAATTTATGGAAAAATGTTCCATGTTGCCTGACTTCCAGGCTTCTTACAAATCTGAAGGGCTTAGAACACTGCAGTTGGTAGAGGCAGTATTTGAAAGATACTCACGTGCAAAGAATTCCATCATTTGCATGTGTTCCATCTCTCTGGGCAGTCCAACCCATCGGGATGACTGCACAAAGTTATGAATGTCTGAGCATCACTGGGAAGAAAGTAGATTACAATGGTAAGTCATTTTTTCTTCTTTGACATTCACTCAAATGAATGGTTGAAACTCTACCAGAGTCGGACACTAATTCAGAGCTTCTTCAAACCATAACCAGAGGTATTGAGTCCAACAACCAACAGGTTAAATCAGCTATGGACGCTTTTGATACTGCCTCTCGAGTGGCATCGGCGGGCATTTGTACCCGTCGTCACTCCTGGCTGTGCACTTCAGGCTTCACAAATGATGCCCAGCAACAGGTTATGGCATTACCCTTCGATGGTGTGTAACTCTTTGGTCCTCAAGGAGAACAAGCTCTGGAGGTCACACAAAATATCAGGTCTGCTATTAAATTGGCTCGACCTGCTCCTGCCCCCTCTCGGTGTTGTGTTAATAAGCGCCAGTTTCACAACTGTCAGTCCTTTTAAGGCAAAGGCAGGGGAGGTTTTAATAAAAGCCAAACCCCCTAGCCCCAAAGAAAATGCAACAGAAAGCACAAGGGCCCAAAGCGCTCAGTGCTGCCTTCTGAGTTTCTGGCCCAAGTCCCACTTCAGCTCCCCAAGGGGGACTCTGCCTCAGCAGTGGGAGGTCATCTGACTCAATTCTACAACCAGTGGAAGTCCATAACTTCAGACAAATGGGTCCTCCAGATAATCCGTGAGGGGTAGTCACTCAATCTTTCAGAGACCCTCCAGATCGTTCCCCCAAATGACAGCCCAGGCTGTCAGTACTTCAGTCAGAACTTCTCGCTTCCGAGATTCAAGACCTTCTGGACAACAGGGCAGTAGAAATGGTTCTGCTGGATCAACGGAACAAAGGGTTCTACTCCCATTACTTTCTAGTTCCAAAGAAAATTGGGGGCATGCACCCCATTTTGGACCTCAGAAAACTGAACAAGTTTCTTCCCAAGGGGAAGTTCAAGATGATATCTCTAGGAACCCTGTTACCTTTGCTTCATCAGCACAACTGGTTAGCCACCCTGGACATGCAGGATGCTGACCAACATATTCCTATTCACCCAAAGCATCACAAATATTTCAGATTCGTGGCTTTGGGCCAACATTATCAGTTCAGAGTCCTACCCTTTGGACTATCCTCGGCGCCGCAAGTTTTTACAAAGTGTTGCTCAATTCTCGCAGCGCACCTCACAAAGCTCAGAATACAAGTGCTTCTGTATCTGGACGACTGGCTTCTAGCAAGTTCTTGCAGGCAAGGAACTCTCGACGCTGTATCCACAGCCTCGGACTTTCTCACATTCATGGGAGTGCTGCTAAATCTCAAGAAATTGCAGTTGTAGCCCTCCCAGAAACTCCTTTCCATAGGAACTCTTCTGAACACCTCCTGTGTGAAAGTCTTTCTTCCAGAGAACAGAAGGAGCAATATCCTTCAGATGGCCCGATACATCAGAGAGAACAGCTTGGTTCGAGCTGTCTCGATGCAGCGGATGCTGGGTCTCATGGCATCCTCGGTGTTCACTGTACCCCTAGCTCACCTCCACATGAGAACCTCTCAATGGATGCTCAGTACTCAGTGGTCCCCAACCACTCACCCTCAGTTCTTTCTCATCAAGGTGACAGAACCTCTGAAGAGGTCGCTCACCTGGTGGTTGCAGGAGGACAATCTTCTGAAAGGGTATCCATTTGCCCCCCCGGATCACCAGATCTTACTTCAAGATACAGCTCTTGCAGCAGGTTACACCATTAGGACCAAAGCTGGCAGGCACCAGGACCCCATGGAAATGTTCTAGCTAGCAGTCTTCAGCGGGGACTACCTCTGACATCGGTCTCGCCCCCAACATCGGGCGTAGTACATAAGGAGGTGATCCCCCATAATCCTCAAATCTTTTCCTGCCGTCAACTCGCCAGTATTGGCCCTTCGGTCTCTCTTTCTAGTGTGCAATGACCAGTAGAACTATGACGAATTTTGTCCATTTTTCGACCTTTGATAAACTGATGTCCTCTCCAACCACTTCTTTAGAGGGTCACCATACGAAGTGCACCTGTGGCAAATGGATCCCCTTCAAGGATCCACATTCAGCCTGTGTGCGCTGCCTCAGCCCGGACCATGACACCAAGGCCTGCTCCTTCTGCCAGGGCTTCAACAGTCGCATCAGGATCTGCCGCCAGAAGGCACTTCAAGTGTTTCTCCTGGAGGAGAAATGTAAAACCATGGATAAAGAACCTTCCTCCTGGGGAGAGCCCTCAGGTAAGACTCACAAACACCGGGACAAGCACCTGGAAAAGGAAAGATCCAGGTCTCCTGTAAGAGACTCGGACTCCCGAAGCTCCGGCTCAAAATTGGACTGCTCTCCCTCCAGGGCTCAGTTGCAACCTCCCCCAGTCCAGGTCAGGTCTTCTCTTCAGCCTCTGAAGGCTTCCAGGCCACCGGCCTCTTCCACTCCTTCTAAGACCTCGTTGAAGTCTGGGGAGTACCATAAACCTTCCTCCCATCGACGGGACACTGACGCCAGGTCAGTTTCCCAGCCTCCCCGTGGTTTGGATCCGGTTCCCCGCAAAACCAAGGACCTGACGTCTCTGAAATGGACGTCCGACCTGACGTCGGCCAAACACCACCGGCACTCTCAAGAGCCGATGACTGCTAGACATCCGTCGCCAGCCAGGCGTTCGCCTTCACAGACGTCGGCCAGGGGACCAACATCGGCTACTCCTGAGAAGAGGACTGCACCACTGTCGCCGGCGGATGCCATTCAGAAGAAATCATCTGAGGAGGATGCCACACAGTCTGAGGACCAGACAGGCAACACCGGAGATGCCGGGCTCCCACGGGAACCTTCCCCAGAGCGGGAGACCCCCAAGGACCCGATGTCCAACCCGGCAACAGGCCACCGGTGTCAGGCCCATCATCGGGTATGAATTTGGTAGAGGTAAAAGAACTTGTTACCTTCTGGTGGGACACTATCAAAAAAGATGTGGTCACCACATGTCCTCCTCCTCCTCCTCATCCTCCTCCTCCTCCTACTCCACCTCCACCCACTCCTTCACCTCCTACACCCCCTCCTACACCTAGGGGGCCCATAGGATGACCGCCAAACCCCAAGGAGCAGATGCCACCTCCTAGGGGCAGATCTTCAGAAAGGAGAAGGCCTCCCTCCAAGTCCCCCTCAGGGTCACCCAGCCCCAAGAGACCCAGACGACACCGGTACACTCCATTGGGGGAAGATTCCAGATTTGACACTTTGGAGTGTTCCAGATCACCTTCTCCTCTCAGCATTCCCTCTCTTGACCCACACAACCTACCCAGGTCTCCTCCGGATGATCCCTCCTTTGCAGAGATCATGAGGCACATCCAGGAGAACATGGGGTGGGATGCTGAGGAGCTTGACCCCAAAAGACAATGCCTTGCCCACTACCTTTGGCAAAAAAAAAACAAAGCCTGTGATAGTGCTGCCCTTGGTGGATACCTTTGCGGACGTCACCAAGGCTGCCTGGAAACATCTGCATTCCACTCCCGCGGTGCTGAAGAAGGCTGACCACCTATACAAGGCTCCCAGGGAGGACCAGTATCTGGCAAACCATCCTCTGGCTGACTCTCTGGTCATCACTGCTTCGCATGACTGGTCTCAGAGACCTCAGCATTTGAGTACCCAGCCACTGGACCAGGAATCCAAGCAATTGGATGTCCTGGGAAGGCGATGTATGTGGCCGTGACTTGCGCCATCAGGTCACTGAACTACCTTACCCATGTGGTTCAGTTCCAGAATGCACTGAGGGAACAGCGTCAGGACCTGGTTGAGAAGATGCCCGATGGCAACCACAAGGAGGAGCTGTTGAACCTCCTCCACATGGGTTCAGATGTGGGGACCCAAGTGCTCAGAGCCGCATACGATTCTGCGGACTCTTTCACCAGTGCTGCAGCCTCAGGCGTATGTCTCCAGAGACAATCTTGGCTCCATGTCTCCGGATTTACCCCAGATGTCCAGAAGAACATCTTAGACGTCCCTTATAATGGCAAGGTCCTATTTGGTGAAGCCTCTGAGAGAGCAAACACCAAACTCCAGGGCACAGGGAAGGCAGTCCGATCTGTACAAGCTATGTACAGATCTCAGCCTAGTTCCTTTCGTAGGAACCAGAGCCATTTTCGCGGCTGGCAACAAAGGCAACAGCAACGTTCTGGCCAGCAGCAGAGGGGCACTTTCACCTGCAAGGCCCACGCTAAGTCATCCCCAGTCAATACAGCAAAAACAGCTCCTCCGTGTAAAAAGGGTGCTCGAGTCCACAACGAATCCTCCAAACACAAGACTCAGCACTCAATGGTTGGCGTTTAAAGCAAGCATAATTTAATTAAACAGAATGCCTGTACAAAGCCCACCGGCTAAAAAGTGTACAGCAAGTCAAACTCCCCACTGGTTTCGTGCAAACTGCACGTCATCAGGGGGTGGTGTCTAGTAAAACAGCAACCTATATATAGGGAGTATATTTAAAGAAACATTTACACAGAAAATACCCCTCATAGAAAATAAGCAAAAAATATATATATACTCTTTCATTATGCTAAGGTATTTAGAAAAGCTAATATACAGATTCCATATTTATTCCTACCATAAATATACCCTGAATTTTTTATGGAAGATAAAGGAAACAATATACCTTATGAGTATAATAAAAAGTCAACTAGAAAAATTGATAACTCCCTAACTAGATGCCAAGAAATTAATTAAATAATAATTAATAAAAAAACAGCAAGGTAGATTATATGCAACAAATATTATAAACTCTATTCAGGACTCAGAATTGATGCAAATTACATAAGGAGAAGAGATATATACAGTACGAGACAGGAAATCAGCTCCCAACCATCAGGACACACCAATATGTTCCATGTCCAAACGTTTGTAACCATCGACTTACATCTGAAAAAAATAAAAATAATGTTAAATTATCTAGATTTAAGACAGCTTAACAATTCAATCTTGTCATTTAATCCTGGGGCCGTAAGAGCCCCTAATGTGTAAATCCAAAAAGACTCCCTAAATTTCAATTTTTGCATCCAAATCTCCTCCCTGAGGACCCAATTTCATAATTTCTATGCCACAAAATCGAAAATTATGTTGCAACTGTGTCTTTCTACTTTTGTCTCAATTGACAGCAAGGGCACTTCTGGCATCATTATTAATGATGGATCTTAAATGTTCACCAACTTTCGGACCTTCAATGGTCGTATAGTTTTGCCCATAGAAAGCACCACATTGACATGTAGCTAAATAAACTACATTAAGCTGTACAACAGGTGATAAAATCCCTAATTTCAAAAGTTTTAACACAATTGCAACTAGTAAAGGTATTACATTTAAGTATTGATTTACAAAATTTACAGTTACCACAGCTGTATATCCCAAAAGGCAAAGAGGAACAGCTCTTGTCATCACCTACTCCAGAGGAGCCAGTGTAACTATGTACTAGTCTGTCACGTAAATTGTGACCTCTCTTATAGACCATCCTAGGTCTATAACGGGTAACCTCCAACAACCGTGGGTCCCCTAACAACACATTCCAATTATTCTGAATGATATTCTCAATGGCTTTAGAATGTCTGGTATAGGTGGTGACACAATTAATCCTCTGTTCCTTTGGTATTTTTGACTTGGGCTTCAAAAGATCCATTCTCTCAACACATGCCGCTTCCTTAAAGGCATCTTGCACTGTGTTATATGCATATCCTCTTTCCAAAAATCTATCACACAAGTCTGAACCATAAGTGATAAAATCCACATCCTTACTACAATTACGTCTTACCCTTAACATTTGGGCCTTAGGTATATTGGACACCAAATGGTATGGGTGGCAACTAGACGCATGTAACAGGGAGTTCCTGTCAGTCTCTTTACGAAATAATTTAGTTCCAAGGCTATCATCGTCCTCCTTAGAAACACTCACATCCAAAAAAGAAACTGAAAGGAGATCATGTTGTAATGTAAATCTCAAATTCACATTACTTGTCTCTAAATAAGTAACAAACTGCCAGAGCTCTTCCAAAGTGCCACGCCACACCATAAAGATGTCATCAATATACTTGGTACGCCATATATCAATCTTGTCATAAAAAGATTAACATTTCTGTCATAGATATTGTTCTTCTCCCACAGACCCAGGTACAAATTAGAATAATTGGGTGCAAAGTGGCACCCATTGCTGTACTAATTTGTAGATAAAAAATGTCCTGAAAAAGAAAATAATTCTTAGTCAGAACATGTTCGGCACATTCCAAAAGAAAATTCTTAGTACCATGGGAGACTTGTGGATCTTGAGACAAGAAATAATCTAATGCGCTAAGACCCCCCTCATGCAGTATATTGGTGTACAAAGAGACAATATCCATGGACACCAAGAACCAATCTGGTTCTATCTGCATGTCATTTAATAACTCCAAAAATTGACCTGTATCCCCTAATAAAAGATGGCAAAGACGTAACATAGTTCTTTATATGGAAATCCACATACTGAGATAAAGGCTGTAAAAGAGAGCCGATACCTGCCACTATGGGACGTCCTGGTGGGTCCCACAGATTTTTATGTATTTTAGGTAACATGTAAAAACTCGCTACCACAGGGTTTTTCACTTCAAGGAACAACAATTCACTGTGCCCAATCAGTCCATCACATTCAGCAGAAAAAAGAAAACTATCAATTTGTGTTTTAAATACCAAAGTGGGATCAATGTTCAGTGGTTGATAACAATTCACTTCTTCTAATTGTCTTTTTTGCTTCTGAGATGTACTTGGAAGTATTCTTCACCACCACTGACCCACCTTTATCCACCAGTTTAATAGTCAAATTTTTAATTTTCTCAAGACTCTTAAGTGCCACAGATTCTGCTTTTGAAATATTAATACAGGTAGATGGAAAATCTTGATCAAGAAGAAATCTGAACTGTCTTTCACAAATATTTTCAAATATTTGTACTGCATCACTATAGGGTGGCATAAAGGTTGATGTGGGTTTAAATTGGCTTACCTCCACTGTAGTCGGTGTAATCTACATTCAAATTCCTGGTAAGCCGATGTAGATCCAAATATAATTCAAAATGTTTAGAATCTTGTGTAGGCACAAACGAAAGTCCCTTCTGTAAAACTGCAGTCTGATTTACATCCAAAATAACATCTGAGATATTAATAACATTATTTACTGGAGTTATCTGCCCTTTCTGCCCCTTGTGACAATTCCTATGTTTCCTCCCTCCTCTTTGGGTAGGTTTCCTTCAGCCACACTGGTCGCTTGTGCTGAAATTTTGGTTCTCAAACTCCTTGGTCCCGAAACCGGCTCCCGAAAATGAACTGACCGTCGTTTGTCCAAGGGGACAGAGTCCTCCTCGTAAAAATCCTCCTGCTCTGATTCACTCGCTGAGGTATAGTGGGGAGAATTCCCTCTACTACGCAGTATGGACTTGGGCTGGTTGGAGATGACACTTCTATCCTTTCTTCGTCCAACAAATGCTCCCTTAAAGTCCAGGGATCTACATTGGTTTACTAGGAATTTGAATCTACGAGCTTTTTATTCTAATAACACTATGGGTTTTGGATTGAATGAGACGGTTAGACATGTTCAGGACACATCACCGACTACAGTGGAGGTAAGCCAATTTAAACCCACATCAACCTTTATGCCACCCTATAGTGATGCAGTACAAATATTTGAAAATATTTGTGAAAGACAGTTCAGATCTCTTCTTGATCAAGATTTTCCATCTACCTATATTAATATTTCAAAAGCAGAATTTGTGGCACTTAAGAGTCTTGAGAAAAATAAAAATTTGACTATTAAACCGGCGTATAAAGGTGGGTCAGTGGTGGTGATGAATACTTCCTAGTACATCTCAGAAGCAAAAAGACAATTAGAAGATGTGAATTTTTATCAACTACTGAACATTGATCCCACTTTGGTATTTAAAACACAAATTGATAGTTTTCTTTTTTCGGCTGAATGTGATGGACTGATTGGGCACAGTGAATTGTTGTTCCTTGAAGTGAAAAACCCTGTGGTAGCGAGTTTTTACATGTTACCTAAAATACATAAAAATCTGTGGGACCCACCAGGACATCCCATAGTGGCAGGTATCGGCTCTCTTTTACAGCCTTTATCTCAGTATGTGGATTTCCATATAAAGAACTATGTTACGTCTTTGCCATCTTTTATTAGGGATACAGGTCAATTTTTGGAGATATTAAATGACATGCAGATAGAACCAGATTGGTTCTTGGTGTCCATGGATATTGCCTCTTTGTACACCAATATACCGCATGAGGGGGATCTTAGCGCATTAGATTATTTCTTGTCTCAAGATCCACAAGTCTCCCATGGTACTATGAATTTTCTTTTGGAATGTGCCGAACATGTTCTGACTAAGAATTATTTTCTTTTTCAAGATATTTTTTATCTACAAATTAAAGGTACAGCAATGGGTGCCACTTTTGCACCCAATTATGCTAATTTGTACCTGGGTCTGTGGGAGAAGAACAATATCTATGACAGAAATGTTAATCTTTTTTATGACAAGATTGATATATGGCGCCGTTATATTGATGACATCTTTATGGTGTGGCGTGGCACTTTGAAAGAGCTCTGGCAGTTTGTTACTTATTTAGAGACAAGTAATGTGAATTTGAGATTTACATTACAACATGATCTCCTTTCAGTTTCTTTTTTGGATGTGAGTGTTTCTAAGGAGGACGATGGTAGCCTTGGAACTAAATTATTTCGTAAAGAGACTGACAGGAACTCCTTGTTACATGCGTCCAGTTGCCACCCACACCATTTGGTGTCCAATATACCTAAGGCCCAAATGTTAAGGGTAAGACGTAATTGTAGTAAGGATGTGGATTTTATCACTTATGGTTCAGACTTGTGTGATAGATTTTTGGAAAGAGGATATGCATATAACACAGTGCAAGATGCCTTTAAGGAAGCGGCATGTGTTGAGAGAATGGATCTTTTTGAAGCCCAAGTCAAAAATACCAAAGGAACAGAGGGTTAATTTTGTCACCAGCTATACCAGACATTCTAAAGCCATTGAGAATATCATTCAGAATAATTGGAATGTGTTGTTAGGGGACCCACGGTTGTTGGAGGTTACCCGTTATAGACCTAGGATGGTCTATAAGAGAGGTCACAATTTGTGTGACACACTAGTACATAGTTACACTGGCCCCCTCTGGAGTAGGTGATGACAAGAGCTGTTCCTCTTTGCCTTTTGGGATGTACAGCTGTGGTAACTGTAAATTTTGTAAATCAATACTTAAATGTAATACCTTTACTAGTTGCAATTGTGTTAAAACTTTTGAAATTAGGGATTTTATCACCTGTAGTACAGCAAATGTAGTTTATTTAGCTACATGTCAATGTGGTGCTTTCTATGTGGGCAAAACTATACAACCATTGAAGGTCCGAGTTGGTGAACATTTAAGATCCATCATTAACAATGATGCCAGAAGTGCCCTTGCTGTCCATTGTGACAAAAGTAGAAAGACACAGTTGCAACATAATTTTCGATTTTGTGGCATAGAAATTGTGAAATTGGGTCCTCGGGGAGGAGATTTGGATGCAAAATTGAAATTTAGGGAGTCTTTTTGAATTTACACATTAGGGGCCCTTATGGCCCCAGGATTAAATGACAAGATTGAATTGTTAAGCTGTCTTAAATCTAGATAATTTAACATTATTTTATTTTTTTCAGATGTAAGTCGATGGTTACAAACGTTTGGACATGGAACATATCGGTGTGTCCCGATGGTTGGGAGCTGATTTCCTGTCTCGTACTGTATATATCTCTTCTCCTTATGTAATTTGCATCAATTCTGAGTCCTGAATAGAGTTTATAATATTTGTTGTATATGATCTACCTTGCTGTTTTTTTATTAATTATTATTTAATTAATTTCTTGGCATCTAGTTAGGGAGTTATCAATTTTTCTAGTTGACTTTTTATTATACTCATAAGGTATATTGTTTCCTTTATCTTCCATAAAAAATTCAGGGTATATTTATGGTAGGAATAAATATGGAATCTGTATATTAGCTTTTCTAAATACCTTAGCATAATGAAAGAGTATATATATATTTTTTGTTTATTTTCTATGAGGGGTATTTTCTGTGTAAATGTTTCTTTAAATATACTCCCGATATATAGGTTGCTGTTTTATTAGACACCACCCCCTGATGACGTGCAGTTTGCATGAAACCAGTGGGGAGTTTGACTTGCTGTGCACTTTTTAGCCGGTTGGCTTTGTACAGGCGTTCTGTTTAATTAAATTATGCTTGCTTTAAACGCCAAACATTGAGTGCTGAGTCTTGTGTTTGGAGGATAAGTCATCCGCAGGCAGAGGCCAATGATTTTTTAAAGTCACCCCAACCTGCCGGATCAAACGCTGCCACAGCATGTCTCCTTCCCAGCCCCCGTCTCTCCCCAGGATCAACGGGAAATGAAAGTCGGGAGTCACATCGCACGTCACTTCCCAGGGTGGCAATCGATCACCACCGACAGGTGGGTTCTGCAGCTGGTCAAAAAAGGCCATTATATAGAATTTGTAGGCAGCCCACCTACAAGCCCCCCCTGCTTTCCCGATATTCGGGTCAGCATGCCCTGCTCATACAGCAGGAGGTGCTCGCGCTTCTGGAAAAGGAAGCCTTAGAGCACGTTCCAGAGAACCAGAGAGGATTAGGGTACTATTCTCACTTCTTCCTGGTTCCAAAGAAAACAGGGGATCTCCGTCCAATATTGGACCTCAGCGAACTCAACCTTTTGGTCATTTACAAGTGCTTCCGCATGGTGACCCTTCCGGGCCTAATCCCCATGCTGAAGCAGGACACCTTTCTGGCGTCTTTGGACATGCAGGATGCCTACCTGAACATTCTGATTGCTCAAGCGCTTCGAGTTTCAGAGATGTCATTATCAGTTCCGAGCTCTTCCCTTCAGGCTGTCATCGGCACCACACATATTCTCAAAGTGCATGGCGGTCATAGCGGCGTCTCTGAGGAGACATGGCCACTATGTGTTCCCCTACCTGGATGACTGGCTTCTCATGGCACCCTCCCAAGGATGCCTTGATGATGGCTATTCACTGCAACCAATCTCTTTTTCAATCACTGGGTATTCTCATCAACTATGAGAAGTCGCTCCTGGTTCCATCTCAGAAACTGCAGTTTATAGGAGCAGTTCTGGACACTGTCAGAGAGAAAGCCTTTCTTCCCTTGGACAGAGTGGAACACTTAAGATCCCTCATCAGGGAGTTGTCGGCGAAGAAGACGGTCCCAGCCAGACTGGTCCTTTGTCTGCTCAGACACATGGCTGCGGCCATTGCAACAGTCCCCCTAGCCCATCTCCACATGTGGGTAACCCAGTGGATACTGCGGGTGCAATGGAACCAAAGGCAAGACCATCTGCAGCATCCAATCCGGATCATGAAAGCTGTAATTCGAGATTGGCAATGGTGGCTAAATCCAGGGAACCTCTCTGCAGGGGTCCCCTTCACAGAGTCATCCCCGACTGAGACCCTCTCCACAGACACCTCAGGGCTCGGGTGGGGAGCACACCTAGATAGTGTTCGGTCTCAGGGTCTGTGGACAGACCAGGAGTCTCATCTCCACATCAACATTTTGGAAATAAGGGCAGTCCTTTATGCTCTGCAAGCCTTCCAGTCGGAGTTCCCACCGGGTACACTCCTGTTACAAACTGACAATACCGCGGTGATGTATTACCTCAACAAACAAGGAGGCACTCACTCCTACCCACCTTGTAAGGAGGCCATGAGAGTGTGGGAGTGGGTATTGCAACACGGCACAAACCTAATTGCAGTACATGTCCCAGGAGTGGACAACATCATCGCAGACAGCCTAAGCCATTCTCAGGCCAGAGTCCATGAATGGGAACTTCTGCAGGAGGTGGCAGAGGATCTGTTTCACAGATGGGGCACTCCAGAGTTAGACATTTTTGCGTCCCCCTCCAACGCAAAACTGCCCAATTTTTGCTCGCTAGATCCAGGGCCTGGTGTTTTTTGGTGAGAAGCATTGTCCCTCTCCTGGGGGGGTAGATTCCTCTATGCTTTTCCTCCTTTCCCGTTGATCCAGAGAGTTCTGTTATAACTGCGTAGGGAGCAAGCGACGCTCATTCTGATTGCACCCTTCTGGCCCAGATAGATTTGGTTCCCTCTATTACGCCAGCTATCCTGGGAACCTCCAGTTTCTTTGCCTATCAGCTCCCATCTATTGTCTCAGGAGGTGGGTTCATTGGTCCATTCGGACCTTCGCTCATTGAACCTGCATGCTTGTCTCCTAGAGACATAGCCATGATGCGATATGGGGTCTCACAATAAGTGGCAGAGGTACTCTCTGCCACCAGAAAACCAGCTACCCATGCAACTTACACCATGAAATGGCGTAGATTCCATTTGTGGGCTCAAGCATGCGGTTTTCTGCCATTAGATTATCCAGAAAAGCTGGTTCTGGACTACCTGCTTTCCCTCTTCCACTCCGGACTGGTTTACTCCTCGATTAAAGTGCACCTTTGTGCCATTTCAGCTTACCATGCCCCCGTAGGCCATCAGATGGTGGCCCAGCTGGACACTACTCAGGCCTTTCTAAAGGACGTCGTCCACCTTAGGCCTCCCATTAAAGATCCAATTCCCTCCTTGGGACTTGCCTTTTGTCCTGGAGCAGCTCACGCTGCCACCTTTTGAACCAGCCGCAGATTGCGAGCTACATTTTCTCTCTTGGAAAACGTTATTTTTAGTTGCAGTTATTTCTGCCAGAAGGATTTCGGAATCGCATGCTCTTATGTGCAAAGAGCCTTATTTGGTTTTCCACCAGGACAGGGTATCCCTTAGGACAAATGCAAAGTTTTTGCCTAAGGTGGTCTCAGCTCTCAGCACAGATGCCTCAGATATTACCTGTCCAGAACCAAACAGCTCTGAAAGTCGGACGAACTTTTCATCTCCTTTGCTCACAGGATGAAAGGGGCTCCTGTCTCCAAACAGTCACTCTCCAGGTGGCTCATCCAGTGCATTACTTTCTGTTATGAGAAGCGCAATAAACCCTTACCAGGCACGGTAAAGGGTCATTCCACAAGAATGGTGGCTACTTCCTTTGCAGTATTAAAGAATGTCTCAACCTCAGCTATTTGCACTGCAGCTACTTGGAGCTCTGTGCATACCTTTATCAGGCATTACAGTCTGGACATTGTATCGAGGCGAAGAGCAGGGTTCGGTCTAGCCATCCTTCAGGGACTTCTGTCCTAGGCTCGAGTTATCTCGAGGTCTCTACCTTTCCTCCTCCCGATGGTGTATGATTGCCCCTACTGCTTGGAAATCAGTCCTAATGGTGTTACCTGTTGCAGGAGCTGTATCTCGAAGTAAGATAAAACAGTTATGTAAGAACTTACCGTAACAGTAGATCTTCTAGAACAGCTCTTGCAGCAGGTGCCTTCCCTCCCACCATCCCGCTGGAGGTAGGTTGGAGTCAAGCGCCCATCTCATTTGATGGGCCATTCCTTTTGCTTGTTTTGCCATCTGGTGGCTGATCCTCGGTCTCCTCTTCTGATGTCATCTAACTGCCAGGAGTCTCCAGTGGGAGAATTAAGGATTATGTGGGGACCTCCTCCTTATGAACTACGCCCGACGTCGGGGGTGGGACTAACATCGGAGGCGGTCCCTGCTGAAGACTGCTAGCTATAAAATTTCCATGGGGTCCTGGCACCTGCCGGCTTCAGTCCTAATGGGGTAACCTGCTGCAAGAGCTGTTCTCGAAGATCTACTGTTACGGTAAGTTCTTACATAACTGTACTATCTCCATTACCACGGACGCATGCTTGATGGGGTGGGCAGTTCACTACCAGAATCTCCACACCCAAGGTATGTAGACTCAAGATGAGTCCTGGCTTCATATAAATGTCCTGGAAATGAGAGCCATCCTTTATGCAGTCCGGGCTTTGAAGGACATTCTCTGTCACAAGAAATTTCTCCTTCAAACGGACAACAAAGCAGTGATATATTACATTAACAAGCAGGGCGGTGCACACTCTTACCCCTTATGCAGGGAAGCGATGATAGTTTGGGAATGGTGCTTGGAGCACAACGCTCCAATCCAGGCAGTCTGCCTGCCAGGAGTGCAGAACAAACTGGCAGACTGTCTCAGCAGAACAGAAACAGATCATCACGCATGGTCTCTCGACTCAACCGTGGTTCAGTCACTATTCGCGGAGTGGGGAACTCCAGACCTGGACCTTTTTGCATCCCCACTCAACACAAAACTGCCTCTCTTTTGCTTCAGAAATCCAGGGCCTGCCATTTTCTGTCAGGATGCGTTCAGGCTGCAGTGGACAAAATGCTTTCTATATGCCTTTCCTCCTCTTCCTCTAATTCAGAGGATACTTCTCAAGTTTGAGTCCCAGGGGGACAAAATGATCCTCATTGCTCCCTTCTGGCCTTGACAAATATGGTTCCCATTACTCAACAGTATGTCAGAAACCCCTCTGAAGGCGCTTCCCCTTCAGACGAACCTTCTGACTTGGGGCAGTGGTCCATCCCAATCTGAGATCACGTCACCTTCACGCTTGGCTCCTGAAGAGATAGATGTGAACAGGTTCAATGTCGCTCACAGAGTTTCAGATATTCTTTTGGCTGCACACAAGCCAGCCACTAGAAAAACTTACACAGCCAAATGGAAATGTTTTTCTCTCTGGTGTGCAAAATCCTCTTTGAATCCTTTTTCCTGCCCACCAAGTAAAGTTCTAAAGTATCTCATAGACCTCTCAAATTCTGATCTACAATACTCTAGAGTCAAAGTTCACCTTTGTGCCATTTCAGCTTATCATGAGCCAGTGTTTTCCTTGTCTCTGGCCCAGTTACCTGTAGTTAAGAGATTTCTTATGGGAATTCTGCATACCAGACCTCCTATTAGATGTCCAGTCACAGCCTGGGACATTAATCTTGTACTAGACATGCTCACTCAAAAGCCTTTCGAGCCTCTAGCTACCCGTGAGCTGAAATTTCTCATGTGGAAAACGGCTTTCCTGGTGGCCATTACCTCGGCCTGCAGGGTCTCTGAAATACACGGCTTGGTCACAGACCCTCTGTACACTGTGTTTCATAAGGACAAGGTAGTTCTTAGGACCCATCCTAAGTTTCTCCCTAAGGTTGTTTCAGAATTCCATCCAAACCAACCTTTAGTCCTGCCCACTTACTTTGCGAACTTCCAAAATGAAGGAGAATGTTCCCTTCATTCTCTGGATGTCAAAAGGGCTCTGCGCTTCTATTTAGACAGAATGAAACAAATTTGGAAAGCTCAACAACTGTTTGTTTCCTTCAGTGACACCTGGCTGGGTCAACCTGTTGCTATCAGATGCATTTCAGCATGGTTGGTGGTGCGCCTCCACCTCTATTATTCCATGGCGCAGGTTAAGCTGGAGGATAGAGTGTACACCCAGTCTACTAGAGCAGTCATGGCATCACTGGTGGAAATCCGCAATGTGCCCATTGCAGACATTTGCAATGCGGCTACCTGGAGCTCAGTGCTTACTTTTGTCAAGCACTATGCCCTGGACGTC
This sequence comes from Neoceratodus forsteri, assembly GCA_016271365.2. Lineage (NCBI taxonomy): Eukaryota > Metazoa > Chordata > Ceratodontiformes > Ceratodontidae > Neoceratodus > Neoceratodus forsteri. The sequence continues at coordinate 53,012,206 of CM028133.1, read as the reverse complement.
CATGCCAGGCGACCTATTTCATTTGGCAGGACCATCCTTAAAGGACTTCTGTCCTAAATTTGTGATCTCTTGGTTTCTCCTGCTGCCCTCTCAGGGGATTATTAGCTCGGTGCTCTCCCATCAGTGTGAATGAGTGGTGGAGACTTTATGTCCAGGAAGATATGGAAATTACGCACCTACCATAATTCTTGATCTTCTTGGACAAAGTCTCCACCCCTCATTCACACGCCCACCCACCATCCCCTGAGCTCACCTCTGTTGTTGGTTTCACTCCCTCAATCTTATGCTGTAAAGACTTCTTATTGACCCTTCTTATACGGGTCATCCAGACTATTTTATGTCCGGTGTTTGTTAGGCTTTCTTTCAAGGATTAGTTATGCTGCAACTCCCACTGAGGTGGTTGGAGGGTCGACGCCGAGGCAGTCTTTACTGCATGAGCTGGGGCTTATGGTGCCACTTCCTCATGGCTCCATCTCTGGCGCCGGCCCTCTTGAAAAAGGTTGCTCCCGCTGGGTCCTAGCACCTCTGGCATAGATCCCATCAGTGTGAATGAGTGGTAGAGACTTTGTCCAAGAAGATCAAGAATTATGGTAGGTACGTAATTTCCATTTCTGGAGGCTGTACCTGAGCTGGGACATTAAGCTGCTGGAAGAAGTGCAGCGAAGGGTGATGAGGATGATTCAGAGAATGGAGAAAATAGAGTATGAGGCTAAAGGAAATGAATATGTACACACTGGAAGAGAGGCGGGAGAGGGGTGACATGATTGAGACATTCATGTACTTGAAAGGTGTCAACAAAGAGGGGGGCGGATGCGGTGTTGAAACTAAGGAGCGGAAACAAGACTGGGTACATGGGCTAAGACTAGAGGGGAGAAATTCAGGAGGGAGATGAGGAGGTACTAGTTTACATAGAGAGAGAGTAGTTGCAATGTGGAATGCACTACCAGAAGTGGTGCTATCATGCAAAATGTGGCTGGGTTTAAGAACGCTTGGGACAGGGTACAGGGGTGGGTAAGGATGTGTGAGACGGACTCTTGGGACAGGGGTGGGTATGGATGGATGAGAAGGACTCTTGGGACAGGGGTGGGTAAGAATGGGTGAGAAGGACAACAATGGGAGGTTAAGGGGGTTGGGGGAGGGCCAGCTGCCTGCTTGGGAGCTGGCTGCACAATTGAGCAGACTTGCATAGACCGCTAGGTCTGTTCTGCTGGCACCCTCGTATGTTCATAAAAGTGGGAGAGCAAAAGGAGAAACAATCACATATATTAGAACATCCTTCAATTACACAATAACTATAGTAGAGACGACACCCCCAGCCTTACTCACCCTTAGATTAAATGACCATTTCTCCACCTTTTTGGTGATTAATGTTTGTATTCTCCCAAAGGCAAAAATAACAGTAAAATAAATAATAGTAAGGAAAAAGTCTTAAAACATTGCTGGGATGAATTTATATCTTTTATCGAAGCACTGACTGCTACTTATGACTCACCCAATGTTATAATTACAGGGGATTTTAGCACACACTTAACAAATGAAAGTACATTGGTAAATTTACTGTTGGAATACAATGGTAACAGTGTTATAAATCCGAAATTAACATACCTAAGACAGTCAGAAGATTCCAAAACTAATAAACAAGGCAAATTATTAATGAAAGCCATGGAAACACTGACTTTGTGTCTTAAATGGCCGTACAATAGGTGGTCTACAAGGCGCTTTCTCCCTTTTTAACGCAAATGGCTTTTCAGTGGTAGACCTGACATGGGTCAATTTTAAAGCAATAACTGACATTTTTTCTTTCTTAGTTCTGGACTTCATGGAGTCCTCACATTTTCCAGTAGAACTAAAAATGATTTGAACTAGTACAATAGGCCCTGCTAACTGTGACTATGGTTACAACCACAACTTTGAGATAATTGCCCTCCTGGTGACACTGAGAGTTGAGGCACTGGACACCACACCTCGCACCATGCCAGCGACCTGGGTTTGGGAACGGACTAGGGGTGTCGGGGTGAGCTGGGAGGTGGAGGCCACACCTCACACCATGCCAGTGACCCGGGCTTGGGAATGGACTAGGGGTGTTGGGGTGAGCTAGGAGGAGGAGGCCACACCTCGCACCATGCCAGCGACCTGGGTTTGGGAATAGACTAGGGATGTCGGGGTGAGCTGGGAAGAGGAGGAGGCCACATCTCACACCATGGCAGCGACCCGGGTTGGGAAGGGACTAGGGGTGTCGGGGTGAGATAGGAGGAGGAGGAGGATCAAGCATCCTATGGACTGCTCTTCCTCTTCGGGGAGGATTGCTGAGACACTGGCTCCTGGTGGTGGCTGGGGGCAAGTGCAGGCTTGGGGATCAAAACTGTGGGCTGGCATGGGCAAGTTTTGGGCATACTGCAAGCTATTGCATGCACAGAAACATCCTTGACACCACTCCATGCTTGTGCCAAGGGGTGGAGATAATGGGACAAACTATTCTCTGGCGCGATGACGGCAGACTTCATCGGCACCATGGCGGACCCATTTAAGTCATCTCCCCTTCAGCCCCAGGTCTCCAGGTTTCCGCAGCGCATAGGATAAATCCCCACTGTGAAGTGACCTGGGATGGCAGGGCGAAAAGGGTCTGAGTTCTAACTGGGTCCGGGGCAGCAGCCAAGGTAAAGAATGCCTGAAATTGAGGAACCATGGGCACTCACCCCAGCCGAGGAGATAAAAAGAAACTAACAAAAACAAAACATAACTTTGAGATAATTAATATGAGAATGAATAGATCGAAGGAGCATACAGTGGATTTCTTTATAAAAATATTTTCTAGTTGGACTCTGTCCAAATTGAGAGGCAAAATAGTAGAATCTCTATCAAACTATATCAGAATTCAAAATACACAGAAGGATATACATAGTTACCTTAGACTTTTATTGTTGGAACAAAAGAAGCCAAAACCCACCGGAGCAGCTTGGTTTAATGCCACATGTAAACAGGCTAAGAAAACACTACAGAAACAGGTTAGACGAGTGAAGAAAAAACAGGACAGGCAAGGATATAAACAACTGAACAGAGACAGGAGAAAGTACAAAACAATTTTAGAAAACCAAAGGGCACTTTACCAATTAGACACGTGGAGCAAACTAAGAACAGCAATTCAAAAGAAAGACGCTAAACACTTTTGGACACTAGTGAGATACGGCTGTGGATCCTGTGCCACAACAGTCTCAGCTGCAATAACTGCTAGTGCTTTGGCTTCCTACTTTAAAGAACTATATTGCTCTCTTCAAGAACTAACACCAGTTCCAAAATTTAAAGAGGCTGCATTTTTACCAAAATCAATTTATATACAAATGACAGAAATCTATAACGCCTTACTATCCATTAAAGATGGAAAGGCCCCAGGGCCTGAGCCAATGATGGGCGACCTGTACACATTATTTCCAGACTGGTGGGTACCCGTACTATATTTGGGATTTAATCATGTAGCTCAGGGGCAGATATCCCTATTTCATGGAAAAATAGTCTGGTTTTCCATATTTAAAAAAAAAAGAGATCCGCACTTAACCCAATGACGTATAGACCAATTAGCTTAATTAATAACACACAAAAATATGTGCTAAAATTCTCTTAAATAGATTGCAAGGCTGGATAGAGGAAAATGAGATCCTACGTGAGTTTTAAAATGGCTTTCGCCCAGGCCGTTCGACTATTCAGCACTGTTATGTTCTAACCCCAGGAATCACTTTATGATTAAACTGATGCAGTCAGCCTCCTATGTTGGACTGCCTGGAAGATGGAATTATATGCAAATGATGGAACTCTCAATTGGCTCATGCCAGTTTCAAACTGCTGCCCTAGCAACTGCTGCATTCTGAGTGCTTCAGATTCTTTACTCCACCTGCCTAGTGAAGACGTCCCGGAGAGCTCTCCTTCAACCGCTTCAAAATCCATTTATCTTGTCGATAAGTAGTGTTTTTAGTATATATTTCAGATTGCTGCCTTAGTTTTAGTTTATTTTGTAATTTGTGTTAAGATGTAGTATGATTAGCAGTTCCTTCACAGTTCCTTGGAACCAAGAGTTCTGCTATTTCTAATGAGGTTTTTACCTCAATTTTGTTATATTTGTTAATTATTGTAGTCGGTTCCCTAACCACATATACTTGTTTAAATCTTATTTAAATTTGTTGGTTTCTCGGTTCCCTTTTTTGTCAGGAACCAAGTAGCGCTCGGTTTACAGAACCATTAGCGGTTATTTATATTTAAAATATTCTGTTCTAAGGAGCCAATAATTTGGTTTAGTTTCTTTAACGATTCCCGCTCAATGTCAGAGGCTCCTGTTGTTAAACCTAAAAAACGCACAGGACCCACTGGTTTCAAATTGTGTGTCTTGTGGTCAGATCATAGCTAAAGCAGACAGACATTCATTATGTATTTTTTTTGTGGCAAAGCTTCTGAAGAAGGACCTGGTTGGTTCGAAAGCTAAAGCACTTTGTTCTTTTCTGTAACATCCATGTTGGTCCAATAAAAGGTATCAAATCATTTGTTTCTGGATCTGTATGGACCAATACGGCACCTACAACATTTTTTTGGTCAGGGAAGAAATATCTGCCCTTCTCGTGAAGCAGACCATAGAACCCATTTCTCCTCACCTTCACGGGATGGGTCACTATTCCCATTTCTTCTTAGTACCAAAGAAGATGGGAGATTACAGACCCATTCTTGATCTCAGCTCCCTGAACTTCTACGTAGAATACCAAAAGTTCAGGATGCTCTCCCTTCAAACCCTTCTGCCCCTTCTTTGGCTGGGTAAATGGCTTTGTGCGCTGGAAATGCAGGATGCATATCTGAACATCCCCATTCATCCCTCGCATTGCAAGTGCTTCCAGTTTGCTTTCCAAGGGGGACCATTACCAATTCTGGGCACTCCCATTTGGTCTTTCCTCGGCTCCCTGGGTTTTTACCAAATGCCTGGCGGTGGTAGCGGCCCAGAGTTCAGGTGTTTCCCTACCTGGACAACTGGCTCTTGGTGGCCTCATCCAGGGTGGAGCTCCTGCATTTTCTCTCCCTCACCCAACAGGTTTTCACTTGCCTGGGTATCACCATCAACCATTCCAAGTCTCATCTAGACCCCTCCCAGAGACTTCAGTTCATCGGGGCAATCCTCGATACAACAGTGTGCAAGGCCTTCCTTCCTCCGGACAGGGCCGCCTCTCTCCAGTCACAGATTTCCCTGCTATCAGAATGCAGGATGGTTCCGGTGAGGTCGGTGCTCCGTCTTTTGGGGCTTATGGCAGCCGCCATCCCGATGGTTCCATGCATGCGGCTCCACATGAGGATCTCTCAGTGGACTCTCTGCTCTCAGTGGGATCAACTCGTAGATGACCTAGATCATCTGGTGCTGATCTCCTCGCCGATGACAAGTGACTTGCAATGGTGGACGGTTCGAGAGAACCCTTCTGTCATCCTCCCCCGTCCCAGACTCTGACCATGGACGCATCAGGTGAAGGTTGGGGAGCTCATCTGGGTCCTCACCGAACCCAGGATTTATGGTCCAGATTGGAGTTAGCTCTCCACATCAATGTGCTAGAGCTACGAGCAGTACTATATGCTCTCCAAGCCCTTCCTCCATACACCCATCCAGATCACCTAGCTGTCCAGACGGACAACATGTGCGTGGTGTGGTACATCAATAAGCAGGGAGGGACTCGATCCTACCCGCTGTGCAGGGAAGCGATGAGGGTTTGGGACTGGGCAATGCTTCACAACCTTCACCTCACGGTGATCCATGTTCCAGGAGTCGACAATACTCTGGCAGACAAGTTAAATAGCTCCTTGACTCTACCACACGAGTGGGAACTGGACCAAAAAGTTCTAGACAACATCTTCCAGCTTTGGGAGACTCCCCAGTTAGACCTGTTAGCCTCTTCCCAAAATGCAAAACTTCTCACCTTTTGCTTGCTCGCTCCAGAGCGAGGCGCTTTCTGGAGCGATGCTCTGTCTCTAAACTGGAAGAGCAGATTCATCTATGCTTTTTCCCCAATTTCTCTGGTCCCTCGTGAACTGCAGAAACTGGCAATGGAAGGAGCGAGAATGATTCTGATCGCTGCTTTCTGGCCCAGGCAAATCTGGTTCTCTCTTCTACAGCAATCCTCAGAGGTTCCTCCTCTTCCTTTTCCTTTATCTCGAGGATTGCTGACCCAGGATCAGGAGACCCTGGTCCATCCGGGACTCAAGTCCCTTCAACTTCATGCATGACTCCTGCAGACCTAGCCCAATCTTGATTTGGCATTTCTCCAAAGGTGGCCGAGATTCTGGTGGAGGCTAGAAAACCCTCCACTAGGTCCACCTACGCCATGAAGTGGAAGAGATTTTCTATTTGGGCTGCCTCCAGGAATGCGGAGCCTTTCTCCTGTCCCATGGCCATTCTGCTTGATTATTTACGTCATCTCTTTGACCTGGGTCTCAGTCACTCCTCTTTGAAGGTTCACATGGCTGCTATTTCAGTCTACCATGTTCCTTTCGCGGATAAAGCCTTTGCCCAATTAGAGGTATCCAAGACTTTTCTCAGAGGGGTCCTTCATCTCAGGCCCCCTGTTTGGACTCTGGCTCCCCCTTGGGGTTTTAACTTTGTTCTCGAGAAACTTACCCTTCCTCTCTTCGAGCCTGCGGTCTCCGCAGATCTGAAGTTTCTGTCATGGAAGACGCTCTTCCTGGTGGCCATTACTTCTGCACGAAGAATTTCCAAGCTGCAGGCCCTTATGTGTAAAATCTCCTATCTGATTTTTCACAAGGAACGAGTAGCTTTTCGCACGAACCCTAGGTTTCTTCCAAAAGTGGTAGCGGAGCCTACCCTAAATCAGTCTATAGACTTACCTGCCTTTTTCACGCAGTACTCCAATCAGGGAGAATATTTGCTCCATACTATGGATGTTCACAGGATTCTGAGATGCTATACTGATAGGACAAAGGATCTCAGAAAGACTGATCAGTTGTTCATCTCTTTTGCTCACAAAAGGGAAGGCAATGCTGTTTCCAAGCAATGCCTGTCAAAGTGGTTGGCTCATTGCATCACTTTCTGTTATGAAAAGTATAACAAGACCCTTCCGGGTCAAGTCAGAGGTCACTCCACTCGTGGAGTAGCTGCCTCTGTGGCTTGTTTCAAGAATGTGTCTGCGGCAGACATCTGTGCTGCCGCCACCTGGACTTCCGTCCATACCTTTACAAAACATTACAGTTTGGACATTGCCTCTCACCACAGAGCAGGCTTCGGGTTAGCTGTCTTGCAAGGCCTCCTGTCTTGAGGTCTGCAAGATTTTTTGCTACTTCTTGGACTAGTTTCTCCTCCCGGTGCCTTTCATTTGTTCCAGACTGCTTGAGATTCTGTCCTATATGTAATTACCTACTGCAAGAGCCCTCTCGAATTAGATAGTACAGTTACATAAGAACTTACCGTAACAGTAGATCTTCGAGAGAGGCTCTTGCAGTAGGTAATACCTTCCCACCCTCCATCCCCCTAGGTTTTTTCAGCTCCTTTTCCATTGATGGAAATATCTGCTTCTCTCTCATCCTGGCTTTCCGGGCCTGTGGCAGGAAAGAACTGGAAGGTGGGTGTCCAGGACCGCCCCTTTATACCGACGTTGTCTAACGCCGGTCACTTGACTTGGGGGTGGTCCCTTGCCAGGGACTGCAAGCTAGACATTTTTCCATGGGGTCCTGCCACCTGCCGATGTCAGTCCTATATGTAATTACCTACTGCAAGAGCCTCTCTCGAAGATCTACTGTTACGGTAAGTTCTTACGTAACTGTACTTTCGGTTCCCCCCAAGGTGTCCCGAGGATTATACCTCACATTATGCTTTTGTTAAAAGTATGGTGTAAACACTCAACCTCCCTCTGCAGGAGATAGAGGAGGATGTGGAGAAAGCAACATTTTTGGATATGATGGGGCTAGCCTGCACAAAACATTTGTTACTGCCTATGCATTAGTCCTTGAAAAAAGCAGCATTACAAATATTCCAAACTCCTGATTCTATTCCAGGAGTTGACAAAAGAGCTGTTAAAAAATATCAGCTTGATAGGACAACAGCTGATTTTCTATTCCGCCACCCTGGCCCTGAAGGATTTGTGCAGGCTGCTGCCTGCAACAAAGCCAGAATTCCTTTGGCTATCCATCTTCCAGACAAGGATTCTCAGAAGATGGATGCAATGGGGAAAAAAGGGTACATGGCTGCCTCGTTCATACTTAGACAGGCCAATTATATGGCTTATGCAGTGCAGTACCAGAAGGTACTCTGGAATGTAGTGTTAGCCCTGGCTGACAGAGTGCCAGGTGAGTTGGCAGTGGACCTACAGGATATAGCAAGAGCTGCTTTAGATGCCACAAAATACCAGTTCCACATGGCTGTGGGCAGTAATGATTCTGCAACCAGGTTGATGACACTATCTGTCTCCCTTAGAAGATTTGCCTGGCTCAGAGCCACAGACCTGACCCTGGACACCCAGGCCAAGGTGATGGACTTTCCATTTAAGAAACATTTGCTATTTGGGACAAAACAGAGGCCTATATGAAGAAGGTAGAAGAATACAAGACCACCTATAGAAGTAATTCTAAGGATAGGCCTTCCACAAACTATAGGGCACAGACTAGGGGAGGCAGGGGTAGGGGATCCTATCCCAGGCCATTTTTACAGGCTCATGCCTCTCAGCTGCAACAACTGCCCAGAGGATATTTTCAAGGAAGGGGCAGGAGAGCCATGGGGAGGGCTTCTCCCTCCCCTGTGATTCAAGCACAGCCCACTCAGAACCCCTTATGGGCTAGTACAGGTCACAACCCCTGCCATAAATCCACCAGTGGGTGCAGACTGGCTCGTTACTTCCAGGACTGGTATACCATCACCACAAACAAGTGGGTCCTGGAGGTGGTGAGCCAGGGTCTGGCACTCAGCCTCAAATCTCTTCCCAAGCGGAGAGAAAGAACATTTACTCCAGTTACATCTGCAGACAGAATTTTACTAGAAGCAGTAGAGTGGAACCAGAGGAGCAAATGCTTCTACTCCAGATACTTCCTTACAAGAAAGAAAAGTGGGGATTCATGACCTATTCTGGATTTAAGGCTTCTAAACAGACATATTCTGAAACCAAAGTTCAAAATGGCCACTCTTGCACTAATAATTCTCACTTTACAAAAGGGAGACTGGATAGCTTCCCTAGATTTAAAGGATGCTTATTTTCACATCCCCATCAAACCTTATCACAGAAAGTACCTGAGATTCAGATTGGTTTCAGGTCATTATCAGTTTGCAGCCCTTCCTTTTGGTCTGACTTCTGCCCCAAGGGCTTTCACAAAGTGTTTGGCTGTGGTAGTGGAGTTTCTGAGAAAACAAGGGGTGTCAGTCTTTCCCTACCTGGATGACTGGTTAGTAGTGGGTCCATCTCTACAACTTGCAGAGCAGGCCTTAGCACTAACAAAGTCTACTCTTGAATCCCTGGGTTTCCTCATAAATAAACAAAAGTGTCAGCAAACACCAGTTCAGGTACTTGAATTCACTGGTGTGGAACTAAACACCAGTCTGGGCAGCGCTTTCTTGCCACAGGACAGGGTAAACAGCATTCTGCAGATTGCAATCTCATTTGTGCCAGGAAAACCCAAGCTAGCCAGAGTTCCTCAGGCTTCTGGGCCATATGGCAGCTGCCACCACAGTGGTACTAGGTTCCATATTTCAAATGAGAGACATCCAGTTGCACCTGAGACAATATTGGTTGCAGAAGACAGATCCTCTGTCCAAACTGGACCCAGTCACCCATAGCCTGCTACAGGCACTGCAGTGGTGGCTGGATGAGAACAGCCTCCAGATAGGTGTGCCTTTCACAAAGGAACAACCTTCCCTAGTTCTTACAACAGATGCATCCCTTCTAGGTTGGGGAGCACACATGTTGGATTATACAGCAAGTGGCACACGGTCTCCTCAAGAATCCCTATTGCACATAAATCATCTGGAGCTCAGAGCAGTGTACCTAGCCCTGCAGGCATTTGCTCCACATCTTCAAAACAAAGTGGTGCAGGTCAGAACAGACAACACCATTACTATGTATTACATCAACAAATACAGAGGAACCAGGTCACCCCCACAGTTCACATAAGCAATGAGGCTGTGGTCCCTGGCTTACTCCATGAAGGTATCCCTATCAGCCATATATCCTCCAGGAAAGGACAATGTGCTGGCAGACTCCCTCAGCAGGATATGTCAGGACCACCATGAGTGGTGCCTGAATTCTCAAATATTCAGTTCAATTTTCAGACGATGGGGCACTCCAGAGATAGATCTCTTCACCTCAGTAGAAAATCACCAGTTACCAGTGTACTGTTGTAGACTTCCTCTCAGGGGCACACTACCCTGGATGTGTTGGCACTAGATCGGATGGGGAAGTTCCTGTATGCCTCCCCTTCTTTTCAACTAATATTCAGGACCCTGCTGAAATTGAGGTGCCAATTGGCGACAGTGATACTGGTGGCATCAGATTGGGTGAGGCAACACTGGTATTCACTTCTGTTGGCTCTATCAGTAGTACATCCAGTACATCTGCCCAGGAGGCATAACCTGCTGACATCCTCCCAGGGCAAGATACTGTACCCCAACCTCAAATCACTGAGGCTCAAGGCCTGGCTCTTGAGGACTTGGAGTATGCTAATCTTAAACTGTCAGAACAGGTGCTGACAGTGCTTAGGGGTTCCAGGAAACCTTCCACTAAGGAAACATATTCTGCTAGGTGGGAGTGGTTTCACATGTGGTGTACAGGTAAGGGCTTTGACCCATCCAGGGCTGATCTTGCCGTTCTCCTGGATTACCTAAAACACTTGCATTCTTTAGGCCTGAAGCCTTCGACCCTCAAGGTTCATTTGGTTTCAGTTTCAGCTTATCTGTCAGCTGGTAAAGAGAGATCCATGGCCTCTCATCCAGTCTTCAGGAAGTATTTTAAAGGTCTTAACCTCTTGTACCCTCCCTTGAGGGAACCAGTTTTGGTCTGGAATCAGAATATCTGCATCGCCAAGCTCATGGATGCCCCATTTGAACCGATGGCAACTGCAGATTTGAAGTATATCACTTGGAAAACTGTTTCTAGTTGCTATTATTTCAGCCAGAAGGATCAGTGAGTTGCAGGCCCTGTGCACAGATGTAGACTACATCTCATTCCACAGGGATAAAGTGGTCCTCAGGACCAATAGGAAATTCCTTCCCAAAGTGGTGTCTGATTTCCATTTAAATCAGTCCATCACTTTACCTGTCTTTTTTACAGAGCACTCCAGTTCTCCAGAAAGGAGGCTTCACTCCCTTGATGTCAAAAGGGCACTTAGCCACTATATTGACATAACTAAGTCTGACAGATCAGGTCAAACACAGCTCTTTCTTACCTATGGAGAAGTAGGTAAGGGCAGACCTGCCACAAAATGTGCAATTGCTCGCTGGACAGTGGCATGTATACAGTTTGTTATAGTAAAGTGGGTAAACAGGCGCCCCGGGCCTGAGAGCACGTTCCACCAGGGGCACAGTTGCTTCAGTGGCATCTTCAAGAGAGATTCCTCTACTGGAAATCTGCAAAGTAGCTACATGGAAAATAGTACACACCTTCATGAAGCATTACAGCCTGGATCTACAATCCAGAAGTGGTGCCAAGTTTGGTACAGCAGAGCTGCAGAACCTGTTTTCTAAATAGGCTTTCTGCCCAACCTCCAAAGGTACTGCTTGGTAGTCTGCATCAGTTTAATCATAGTTAGTGATTCCTGGGGTTAGAAGAAAACATTACTCACCGTAGTAATCTTGTTTCTTCAAAGGGATCACTCATTTTGATTAAAGCACCCACCCTACTAGAACCTATGAAAGTTGTTCTGCATCCCTGTTTTAGGGAGTTTTTTCCATATAGGTCAGGTTAGAGACTCACCTTTTGTTAACCAGTTGGTTCCCTTGTGGTCTCAAGTTTTTATGTTTGCTTGCACGCATGTGCAAGAAACATAGTGCCATCATCAGAGATTTCGGAGGTGTCACCTCCTCCTCCAGTTCAGGCAGTGTGCTGGCAGGCGCGGCCCCTGTAAGCCAATGCATTTTGGAGCTGTCTATGACACGCTCCAAAATGCAGTGGCATACAGTTGAAAGGGGGAGCTACGCTTCAGTGAGCACCGATAAGATATCGGCTGCTCACGTGCAGCTCCCCGCCCAGCCGCAAGCGTGCGCGCCCCCCGCACGCAGTGTATAGCTGACGGGGTGCCCAATCCCCGTCGGCTGAGCTGCATCTGTTTCTTCCCCCCCTCCCAGTAGTTGATGCCACACTGGGAGCCCACCCAGTGTGGCAATCAGTCATTTTGCCAACGGGGTGTCCAATCCCGTCGGCTGGCAGCGCCCCCCAACGTCCTTGGCTCCCAGCGTGGAAAGCGGTCCCGATGTTTTTGTATTTTTTTTGCCGGTAGGTGCCCAATCCTCCGTCGGCTGAGCGGCCCCCAAAGTCCTTGTGCCACGCTGAGGCCCACCCCAGCATGGCAACGGTCCTTACAGATCGTTTTTTTTTCCTGTAAGAAAAACGGTCCAGCGGTGCATCTCCCACCCCCACAACCCGCACTCCACCCACTGCGCACCAGCCTCCCCCACCCCCACCCCATACTTACCTCCGGACTCCGCGCGACGATCTTCAGTGGACCGGGAACACGCTGCACTCTTCAAAGCCGACCGCGAACTGAGGAAATGCTGGTAAGCTGTATAATGAGCTAGATAGGGGGTTTCAACTGTGCATATCTCAGTCATTTTGGGAATTTTGCAAATTTTCAACATGGGGTTTTGGGACCCCTTCTCATGAATGACGTTACTGTCATGGCGTTATTCGGGCCTGAAGGGGGATTTCGCGCAGTGACTGCGCAGTGACTGCAAAATCACCCTTCAGGCCCAAATACTGCCATGACAGTGTCATCATTCATGAGAAGGGGGCCCAAAACCCCCATGTTGAAAATTTGGTGCCAAAATTCAAAAAAATGACTGTTTAATGAGCGTGCGATGCGCAGTTCCTACACAGGCTCGTAAGTTCACGAAATTTCAATATTTTCACTCCAGATTTACAACATTGCCATTTCACCACACCTTCTTATGAGTGGTACAGCTGTCATTTTTCACATCTCACCCAAAATGTGTTTCCGCCCATGTAGCGCAGAATGGCGCAGTCAGTGTGCGAAATCAATGTACGAGACAAATTAAGAAAATCACAGTGACACTGTTCATGAGCAGAGGTCTTGAAATGGCTATGTTGAAAATTTGGTGAAAAAATTCCTAAAAATGACTGTTTTACGAGTGTGCGTTGCGCAGTTCCTACGCACGCTCATAGGTTTGCGAATTTTCAATATTTCCACTCCAGATTTTCAACATTGCCATTTTTCCACACCTTCTTATGAGTAGTACAGCTGTCATTTTTCACATCTCACCCAAAACGTGTTTCCGCCCATGTTGCGCACAATGGCGCAGTCGTTGTGCGAACTCAGTGTATGGGACACATTAAGAAAATCACAGTGTCACTGTTCATGAGCAGAGATCTTAAAATGGCAATGTTGAAAATTTGGTGACAGAATTCCTTAAAATGACTGTTTTATTTAGTGCGCTTTGCATAGTTCCCACGCACGCCGAGGGTTTGAGAATTTTCTAATATTTCCACTCCAGATTTCCAACATTGCCATTTTTCCACACCTCCTTATGAGCAGTACAGCTGTCATTTTTCACATCCTGCCCAAAACATGCTTCCTCCCATGTAGCGCACAATGGCGCAGTCAGTGTGCAAACTCAATGTATGGGACACATTAACAAAACCACAGTGACACAGTTCAGAGCAGAGGTCTTAAAATGGCTTGTGAAAATTTGGTGAAAAAATTCTAAAATGACTTTTACGGCGATGTTGCACAGTTCCTATGCATGCTCGTAAGTTTGCAAATTTAATATTTTCACTCTAGATTTTCAACATGTCCATTTATTAAACTTCCTTATGAACAGTACAGCTGCAATTTTCATATGTCACCCAAAATATGTTATATGACATGCAGCGCATGGTGGTGCTGTTGGATGTGGAAAGCAATGTTTAGGACAGATTAAGAAAATCACAGTTACACTGTTCATGAGCAGAGGTCTTAAAATGGCTATGTTGAAAATTTGGTGACAAAAGTCCATAAAATGACTGTGTTACTAGTGAGCATTGTGCAGTTTCCATGCATCCTCGTTAGTTCATGACTTTGTAATATTTTGGTCCAGATTTTCACTAGTGGCATTTTTCGACACTTCCTTATGAACAGTACAGCTGCCATTTTCACAACATGGCCGAAGTGTGTTTTCACACTTTCAGTGCAGAGATGCGTGGTCGCTGTGGGAAATCATTGTTCGGCACAGATAAAGAAAATCACAGTGACACTGTTCATGATCGGAGGTACCAAAATGTCTGAGCTGACAATCTGCTATAAAAAATCCCCAACCTAATTATATAACGGGTGTGTGTTGCACAGTTTCTATGTACGCTCGTGACTTCACCATTTTTTAAAATATTTTTACTACACATTTGCAACATAGCCATTTTTACACCTCCCCATGAAAGAGTACAGCTGTCATTTTTTACATTCTGTTCGGAATATTTTTGCACCTGTGGTGCTAAATGCCGTAGTCACTGTGCATAAGCAGCTTTCCGCTACCAAACTGATATTCCCCCTGTTCATGAGGTGGGGTCACAAAACAAACTTGTTGAAAATTTGGAGTTAACATGCCAATGAATGCCTGAGGTATTAGGCTTTTCAACTAAATTGCCCAACCCTATAGAGAATGGTAGGAATCAGGGGTGTGACTTGGGATTCTTGCCTGTGATGCTCATACCATTCCACACCCTGCAGTCACTGAGAGGCATTGAGGTATGCCTTGGACTCTTCGGACCCAGACTTCACCCCATTCTCCTATATCGCACCCATCTCACCGTATTTCCTAATGAAATGGGGTGCGCATAAGGGCCAAAGACCCCAAGGAACACGTGACACTTGTCAGTCTCTGCAGAGTGGGGTGTGGTGAAATGGCGTGGCCGTTATGCCTGACGACCCAAACGCACACCCCAATGCCTGTCACTCTCTGCAGGGTGGTGGTGGGGTTGGCTTCAGTTCAGTACTTCACTGCCATTCCTATTACACAGCTCTGTGACTTCTACACTACCACTGCCAATGCCAGCAAGCAAACATTCGGCATTGACAAATGCTTGTTTAGGTTTACTTGGGATGTTTTTTTGACCTGAGAGGACAAAAATTATTTCATAGAAATATTATTTTAGCTACTGGGTCTTATACCCAGTTTAGGCCACATAAGAATCTGAAGCACTCAGAGTGTAGCAGTTGCTAGGGCAGCGGTTTGAATCTGCCATGAGCTAATTGGCAGTTCCATCATTTCCATATAATTACATCTCTCTGGGTAGTCCAACACAGGAGGCTGACTGAATCAGTTTAATCATAATAAGTGACCCATTTGAAGAAACAAGATAACTATGGTGAGTAATTTCTTCTTCTGTTCCATCTAGCCTGGAAATATGTAAAAAACAAAAAAAATCAAAGCTCTTTTGCTGCTTTGTTGATTTTAAATCAGCATTTGATTCCATAAGTAGGGTATTGTTGTGAGATAAGATGCAGAGTTATGGCATAGAAAACATACTTATAGAAATAATTAAAAAGCTGTACATTGATGCCTGGATTCACTTATTTATTTTTATTTATTTAGCTTTTGTTAACCAAGTAAGCACACTAGACATTTAGGTTAAATACAACCAAAATGGGGACTTAACTGAAAAAATACCAACTAATGTCGAAGTCTGACAAGGCTGTCTACTAGCCCTCATCCTTTTTTATATATATAGATATATCTAGATAGATAGATAGATAGATATACACTCACACAATTATTACACAACTAGAAGAGCCAGATTTTCATTCACCCTCAATCAAAGGCAAAAAATCCACCTATTAGCATATGCCGATGATCTGGTACTAATATTCACCTCTGTACTTGTCTTACAATGCAAGGTTTCATGTCTAGCTAAAATTTGTGCCAAAGATAACCTAATAGTAGACTACAATTAGACTAATCTATTAATATTTGGGAATAAACAAAAGAAAGAAAACAGGAGTGCATGTTTATTCATTGATGAGTAAAATACCATTGGTCAGAACACGTCTACCTGGGTGTTTGTCTTTCACAGAATCTTTCATGGAAACCTCATTTGGAAAGGTTCTACGATGCCAGTTTGATAACATGCTTGTCGACCAGCATCACAGCGACGGGGATTTATGTTGACTGCAAGTTGCGGTAGACATAAATCCCTAATGTCTCCTGATCTTGCTCTTTCATCAGGGGTCTCTGTCCCCCGCACACCCCATACTAAGTATTAACAACTCCAGTTGGAGTTGATTCAGGGAGGGGGAGGAGGTGCAGGACCAGGAGACAGTGTGCCCATCTTGGGCACACCGACACAGCGACCTGTCGTCAAAGTGTTGATTTTGCCGACAGTGAAGTATGTTGCTGTGTTGGTGCCACTGTCAGGTCGGCATACCATTTGGAAATACTCAAACACAGAGCTATTACCTCATTTAACGCATTTAAGAGATTCTCATCTTCCATAGGTAATGGCTCTGTAGCTGGATTACTCCCGGAGTCTAAACATTACTAATTAAACTTAAAACTAGTCTCTTGTATGCTGCCGAGATCTGGGACTCAGAATCAAGAATCAAGAAGTCAGAATCCTCCGATCATTTTTGTAGATGCAATAATAACACACCTGATGATCTAAAGCATGTTGTTCTGCTATGTCCAATTTATGAGAGGGCAAGGAAATTTTGGCCTAGTCCAATACTTGAAGGACTCAGTCCCCCTCCCCAAACTAAATATCATATTGTTTTAATTCTACCAATGTAATGACTATCAGGAGGCTTGTCTCTTTCCTAGAAACACTCCACGTTTAAAATAAAAACTTTACAAGAACACATTTAGTAGTGTTCACAACTCTCTTTCCAGAGACTAGAGACTGCAGGAAGAAGGAACACTAGAACTGATAGAATTACCCTCTGACTATTTACACTTGTACAAAGGTTTTTGGATGGAGGGTTAGCAATATTTGCTACCCCTAATGTACAGAACTGGAAGGAGTTAATTAAGTTAAATAAGCTACTCCCTGGTCTATTTTAAAGCTATGGATTTATTAGCTCTAACATTACCTCTATAACTATTTTAAATTGTCATACTGTCTTTTATTCTATTGTTATTTATATATGGATGTCGAGTAATTATTTTAAATGTTAACATGTTCTATCATTGTAATGACTTTGTTTTAAAAAATAAACTTGAATTGAATTGTACTGGTTTGCCTCCTTTGGTTTGTCTGAAATGATAATCCCCCGATCCCTCTCCAGCTGCGTTACTAAAACATCCTTTCCTCCCAGTGTGTATGTGGACTTTGTGTCCATGTTCCCTATGTGCATAATTCTGCATTTCTTGGCATTAAATCCCAGATCTTCCTGGACTAAGTCTCCATCACTCATTCACACTAGTGGGACAGCACCAGGACCAAGCAGGAGCCTAAATTGTTCAGAAGGGTCGGCACCGAGACAGAACCAGTCGTGCGCGGCACCGCAAGACTAGCTCATACCTGTGTAGGCTATCTCGGCATCGACCCTCCAACCGCCTGAGTTCCTTTTCTCCTGCTGTCGAGTGCACTTGGATGTCGACATTGCTCGTCTGCCAGAGTCTAAGTTTGAGTCTATACGGCAGCAGCTTTTAACATTTAATTTAATACTTTAAGTATTAATTTTTTATTTTATGAACAAGAAAAGAAGATTATGAAGAGGAAAAAAACATTTTTTTCCTTCCTTCAATGGAGCCGTCCTTAGATGGTAGCGGTGACAGTAGGAGGACTTCGTTTGAAAGTTTTTATGGCAGAGGGGCTGTGTCCGGTCCACCGCCCTTAATTAATGGGGGAGGGATCAGACTATGGACAGTCCTGTGCTTGGAGGGGAGGACAGTCCTCTGAAGCACAAATCTAGCAGTTCCAGGGTTCTGGTTCCGCTTAACCTCAAGCTCTTCTTCCTCATTGGGGGAAGAAGAATCGGTGCCGCTCAAGGTTGCCTGTTGGTACATCTGCACGAGGATTGTTCGTCGGGAGGGGCAATGGGCCTGAACCAACTTTGGTGGGTTCCTCTTGGCCCCACTCCTAACAGATGCATTCTCGACTCCGAGCCCCATCCCATATCCTCATTGGAGCTCCGGTGGGCAGTTTCACCTCTGGGCTGCTCCTATGGAGCAGGGAGTTTGACTTCCAGTTTTCCTGGCTCTGTTCCTGTTTTTGGGACCTCCGGGCCTTGGAGCCATTGGACTGGAGCCAGGTTGATTGGATCACAATGGGCGAGGTGCCCTCTTGCTGTCTTTGCCATCATGTCGACCCCTCATGCCTACCCCCCTCTCCCTTTTCCATGCAGGGGCTGGCACAAGCACCACCTATTTCCTTCGGTGCCATGGTTTGGTGCCTTGGTTGATGCCGTGCCTTGATGCCATGTTCGGAGCCATGGGTTGGCACCATCGCTCTGTGTGGTGCCGTGGATGTTGTTGCTGCCATTGGTTGTTGGTGCTGTCAGTGGTGCTGTGGGTGTCTAGGTGGAGCCATGTACCCGCAGATGGTGCTGTGCACCCACAGGTGCCATGGGTGGTACCAGGAGCACCTGTGAGTGCCCCAGTTGGTGCTGTGAGTGCCCTTGGGTGCCAGCGGTGCCATGGGTGGTGCCAGGGGGCACCCATTGGTGCTGCAGGTGGCACCATGGTTGCCCATGGGTGCCATGGGTACCACTGGTACTCTTGAGTGCCATTCTTGCTATGGGTGTCATGGGTTCCATGGTGCCATGGTACCACAGGTGTCAGGGGTGCCCTTGGGTGCCATTGATACATGGGTGCTAGGGGTGCCTGCGACTACTGCTACGGGTGCCTTTGGGTATCACCCAGGATGGCATAGGCACTGCTTGGTGCCCTCCTGTGCCACGAGTGATGCTGGTGCCGCATGGGTGCTAATGGGTGCTGTATGGCAGAATTGGTGACACATTTTTCCTTTTCTAACTTCCTTTCCACAGAACTTGTGTCGGGATGTTTTGTGCAGAATGAACTCCTGTTTTGTGGATTATTTTTTTCCACACATCTTAGTGAGTGGCGGTCTATGTGGGATCTTGTGCCATTCAACAGTTTTTGGTTGATGGAAAGCTGCTGTACTGCTCTGCCAGCTGAATCTCATTCTGCTCAGCACTTTCGCTGCTCTCTACGTGGTACCAAGCTCCTTGACATCTTTCCTGATGGCAGAGTCTGTAGCGGCTCGGACCTAGACTTCTCTTAGAGGTCTTTCTGGGGTAGAAGTGCATCTAGATGGGTCTTTCCCTCTCCTTGTGGTCAGTAATACAGCGGATGACTCATTTTATATACTGAAGGGCACGTCCTCTCTATCGTCAGAGTCTGTGATGGAAAATCTTTTCAGTAGTTCCTCAGTAATGGGGTCCACTATGGTATTTCACACTGCGTCCATGGACCATACACTTCTGCATCTAGACTTTTTCAATCATCAAAGACAGTTGCACTCTGTGGAACATTCTAATTTAATGGTCAGGAGCTGCTCAGGCTCTTCCACTCCTTTGATAGGGGTATATAACCCCCTTGTGATATTGCCCCTTCGGTGTCTTCTTTGGTACAGGTGGTTAACATCTCTCGAGCTGTGGTTATTAGTCCGGTCATGATTTCAGTATGGACGCTCAGGCTTCATCTGCACTCAGATGGAGAACATCTTCATCCTTTTTTATCAAGACAGTCCTTGCGAAATAGCAGCCTGAAAGCCTTGTTAGGCTTGGACTAAAAAAAAAATGTTGTCAGAGCACAGGGTCTAGCCAATATTACCCAATATCCCCCTTTTTCAGCTCTAGTCAGGTTCCACCTCAGCCTCATCTCCAGAGTATGGTAAAGAGTACCTGACTACTTCTTCCCCTAGGGGGAGTCTGATCCAGCAGCGGTATGGGTCATCTCTTTCTATAAGAGAGATTTCTCTCATTCAGAGACATATCCTAGACCTAGGCTACTGCCTAGTCTGTTAATTCCCCTTTCTTTTTATCAGGCTTTCTTCTCTTGAGCAGAGCAGCAGCAGAAGTGACTCTCCACTGAGTCAGAACTCAAGTTCCTACTTCCTTGCTTGCTTTGACTTAACAGGCGATTTACTCCTTCTTGACGGAAGGTCAATTAGGTCTTTTTTCTGAGGTAGCTTCTCAAATATTCACATCTTCGGTTCCTGCACACTAGTCCATGCCAGTTGCTCACGAGGCTATCCTCTCCAAGTGCGTGATGGAGTTGTGATGTTTGTTTTTCAGCAAACAAACTAGAATCCTTTCCTACTTCCTTCAGGGAGGCCAGAGTGGATCGTGCCTCACCGCATTGAGTCATTGCCTCTTTCGTCACTTTCAACAAATGGGTTAGCCCTAACTTGGTCCTGCTGTGTCCCTCGTCAATGCACATCTGCCTCTATTTGCCTTAGAAATCCAGCCCCTGTTTTTTTTCTGTCTGAATGTTTTTTTCTGCAGTGGACATGTCCTCCTGTACACTTTTTCCTTTCTTCCCTGAGTTCAGAGACTGCTACTACAATTGTACACACAAGGGCAGGATGATTCCTTTCGGAATATGCAGTGGGTAGGAGCTGTTTCTACTAGACCATCACAAGAGGCTTCTAAGTCATGCTTGGCCTTCCATCAGGAAGGTGCCCATGACTAAGTCGAGACCATTCTCCTTGATGGGCTAACCTCACCTGGACCCCCTTGCTCACCAAGCAAGGGGTTCAAGTGCTCCTGGACCTGTTGTTTATGGGTCAGCCATACTTGATAGTGGGGGTTTCCATCTGCACTTTCCGGGTCTACCCTGAACCAGTAGACTTTGCCTCCAACTCTTTCAGTTCCTGAGGTCCCTTTACGTTACATTAGTACATGCCTTTGACACTATTAATTTTGATCCTAGACCAAATTGTGAGGCCAGGTTCTTGCCGCTCTCCTAGAGTGGTTGCAGCTTCCTGGCAGGCTTTCATTTTGTGCCCATTGCAGTCATCTGCAAAGTGGTGAGTTACAACTCGAATGCTTATCTTGTAAGCACTATGTTCTAGATGCTGTTTACAAGACAGCTATTTTTATTAGCAGGACAGTCCTTGGCTGTCCTTTCTGAGTGAACTCTATCTCCTACCACCCTACTCAGGGTTGTTGATTTTAGCTCGGTAGTCTCCCACTAGTGTGAATGAGTGATGGAGACTTAGTCCAGGAAGATATGGAAATTACATACTTACTGTAATTACTGATATTCTTGGACAGTCTCCATCACTCATTCACACACCCTCCCACCATCCCCTGGGTTCACTCATTTTCTTTCCTGGTCTTCATGGTCCTATGGTTCAGACTGTGAGGACATTGTTCTTTGACCTTTCTTGCAAAGGCCATCTGGGCCCTCTCAGGCCCAGAAACTCAGGATGGGTTATTCTCATTAGTTGAGCTGCTCTTCCTCAGTTGAAAAGGTACTGAAGCGGTTTGAGGGTGGATGCCGAGATAGCCTACACAGGCGCAAGTTAGTCTCGTGGTGCAGCGCATGCGTGGTCCTGTTTTGGTGCCGACCCGTCTGAACATTTTAGGCTCCCGCTTGGTCCTAGCACCTCCAGCACTATCCCACTAGTGCGAATGAGTGATGGAGACTGTCCAAGAAGATCAGTAATTACGGTAAGTACGTAATTTCCATTTACCAACCCTCTGACCACCCCTCCAACTTTATGAGGTCCTCTCTCATGTGCTCCCCCCCCCTCGGTGTGTCCACCTTACTTCAGATCTTTGTATCATCCACAAATAGGCACACCTTCCCATTGAGTCCCGCCATAATATTCCAATGTAAATATTTATAGTATGTTACTATTATACTGTAGTAATGCATCAGCAGAAAAGGACCTTCCTGGCCCATCCAGTCTGCCCATCTCCCCCTCCTCTACTTGTCACTGGTGCACAAGGAGCCTATCCTCTGTCCTCTAACCAGCTCCATATGTCTATCCCATGCTCTCTTGAATCCCTCCACTGTTTCAACACCTATCAGCTCCTCAGGTAATCTGTTCCAGGGTCGACCACCCTGTCTGTGAAATAACACCCCCTTCCATTACCTTTAAATCTTCCTCCTTCCAATCTTAAAGTATGACCTCTTGTTTTAACTCTTACTGTCCTTTTAAATGGACTTCCTTCCCTCACTGTATTTACCCCCTTCATGTACTTGAATGTCCCTGTCATGTTTCATCTCCCTCTTCTAAACTCCAGCAGATACAGATTTAATTCTCTCAATCTTGTCTCATATGGTTTCCCTTGCATACTCTGCACCATCTTTGTTGCCCTTCTCTGAACCATTTCTAACTCTAGCAATACTTAGGTATTCATAACTTTCTGCAGTCAGCCATCTTGGTAGAGCTGCCCAGAGGTAATAGAACACATACAAATGATGGAATTCTTTGCCCGTGGCAATTTTTCAAATGCTGCTCTGTACTAACTGCCAATGTTCTAAACTCCTCAAATTTCACTCTCTGCCTGAAAAGTCTGGTCGCTCGGAGTGTTGCTTGCCTATCTTTCCTCTACATGAAGAAACTTATAAGATATATATATATACACACATACATAAGTATCCTTTTATTTTCACTTGCTGCCTTTCAATGAGTGTTTTTTGTTTATTAACTTAGTTTAAGTCAAGTTTAAGTTTATTGTTCTAGGAATTAATAACTTTGAGCCAAGGCTCTTTTACCAAGGTTCAGTGTCATTAAGTACAAAAATATAGTAGACAGTGTTACAAACAATCAGTAAGCCATTTAACAAGGCCACAACTTAAACAGTAACATTTATGTACAGAAAAGAAAAAGGAACTCAGAGGCAGTGTCAAGGGCAAGGAATAAGGATTGGAGAGCTTGAGAGGGAAAAGAGGGAGAAATAAGAAATTTAGGAGCAGACAGAATCAGGTTAGTGGTACTCAGGTTGTCTTTGTCAAAGAGGAGACCTTGGTGGTTGAGTGAAACAAATGTAAGTGCACTCAGTGGGATGAGACTTTAGTCAAAGAAGTCACAGGAGCTGGAGGCTGTGAGGTGAGCATAAAGTATGGATTTGAAAGCTTCCAGTGTCATGGAGGATAGGGAGGGCAGGTTAAGGGCATTGTACCAGGTAGGGGCACAGTATATAAAAGATCTTTGTCCCTGAGCAGTCCGGCATCTAGGGACAAGGAAAGGTTGGTGGTCAGATCTTCAGGTGGTATGAGTGCCATTGTTCAGGCAGAGTAGGTCCCGGATACATGGAGGAGTGAGTCCCAAGAGTGATTTTTTTTGCCATCACGCAGGTGAGATACATGAGGCGATTGGAAAGATGCAACCAACCGGTTTCTGTGTAGAGGTCACAAGTATGGGTCCGTCTCTGTGCTCCAGTGAGGAGTCGACAGGTTTTGTTTAGTGATGTTGAGATGCGCTTTAGTGCAGTGGTAGTAGCTGAGCCATAGACAATTAGACCATAGTCTATGATTGAGATGATGGAGCTTTGAACAGCAATCCTCAAGGCAGCTTGGTTGAAAAATTGACGGTTCACGTACAAAATTCAATGCATTGGTGCACTGTTTTTGCAGTGTTTGATATGAGCCTAAGTAAGACATTCGTCAAAAGTGATACCAAGGTATTTGAAGGTGTTCACTTGTTCTAGTGTATTTCAAGAGAAGTTTTTATGATGAGTGGAGTATGCCTATTTCTGTTTTGATGACTGGTGAAAAGCATGACTTTTTTTTTTGATTTAGGACCAGTTTGTGCTCAAGGAACCACTTTTCAACACATAAGAAAGCAAGCTGCAAGCTCTGTTGTAGTGGATTTGGATCCTTATGGGAGGAGAGAATTACAGTGTCATCAGCATAGAGTATTAATTTTTCAAGGCAGGATTTGGGAAGCAAGTTTAGAAATAGGCTGAAGAGGAGGACCTAAAATTGAGCCCTGGGGACACCAGGAGGAACGGTTTGAGTCAGAGAGACCTCAGAGGTTTTACTGTTTGAGAACGTTGTGCCAGATAACTTTTTAGCCAGGCTTCAGGTCCCTCGGCGAGCCCAATGTTGATCAGAAGAGAGATTAGAAGGCTATGGTGAACAGTGTCAAAGGCCTTTGTGAGGTCTATGAAAACAGCTCTGGTTAAATAACCCTTATCCGCGGCTTTGTGAGTTTCACTAGAGCAGCAGTTCTCAAACTTTATCATAGTGAGCCTCCCCTAATCCATGGAAAAGATCTTGAGCCTCCCCTAAAATACTGAAATATTTTTGGGCCTCCCCATAGAAAAATAGCCTACTTTTCACAGTACATGAGGAATAATTTGAAACCTCTTTGCATAGTTGGCTCTCACGTTATTAAGCTTATTGTAATCCCCCCAAACAGGACAACCTACTTGCTCCAATATTTTGACTCTCGAACCATTGTTACCCCTTATTGCCATACCTTCATGGGTCAGACTGCTTTTTCTGTTTCCCCTCTATCTGGAATAACCTTCCTGCTGACCTCTGCCTCACCCCTCTCACCCTGCTCTTAAGCAACTTCCAGGGATCATTTTGCTCCCTCCTGCTTATATTCCTAGTACCTGTGTGGTTAACTCTTGTATTTGGACAGTTCTGCTGCCAGTCTAATTGATCTATTGTCCCTTGCATTGTTAGTTTATTGTTCTTAATTTGTTTGCATGTTTATTCATTTTGTATTGCTTGAGTGTTTTGCAGTTACATTCTGAATTGTATTCTCTCACTACCCTTCCTGGGTACACCTGAAATAAGCCATGGCTCAGTGTACAGTACCTTCCTGGTCACAGACTTGTGAATAAATACATAAATTCACCTACTATTATCCTCTTTCAGTTTGCCTTATCCCTTTCATGAAATCTATAAAGTTCAAAATTGAAATAGAATACTTTTTCTAGACTTGCTTGAGCCTCCCCTGGAACAGGTTGGGGCCTCCCCTGGGAGGCTGGCCTCACCATTTGAGAACCCCTGCACTAGAGAAATCAAGTAGTGCTGTCGACGTACTGTGTCCTCTCCTAAATCCGTGCTGCTGAACGCAGAGTAGATCGTACTTTTGCAGGTAGTCTGATAGTTGATCTGCCATAATCTGTTCAAGAGCTTTGAAGAGGGGTGGAAGTATAGATATGGGCCGATAGTTCCCTGGTGTGGATTTGTCACCCCTTTTATGCACTGGTGTGACTATAGCAGCCTTCCATGTGTTGGGGAATTGACTTTGGCACAGGGAGAGGTTGAGAATTTTGGTGAGGGGGTGGATCACTTCTTCAAGGTGAGGACAGAAGTTTTAGATCAATGGTGTCACTGCTATTTCTAGATTTAGAGCAGGCCTTTTTATGTATCTGTAGGCTTCATATGTCTTAACTATTTTAAAGTGAAATAGCGGTTTGTCTGGCGAGGTAGTTTGGGATATAAGTTTTGTAACTGACAAGTCCTGAAAGAAGTCTGGTGAGAGGACACCACTGAGGTCAGTGAAGGTTTTATTTAGGGCATCGGCCATAGTCTTAGGGTCACGGGTAGTGGAGCCATCTATGTTCATTGCCGTGGGAGAAGATTTAGACTGTTAGCCCGTAATATTACGTATATTGTCCCAGAAGGATCTCCCGTCACCCCAGGTGGTTTCTAGAGCATTCTTGAAATAGGAGCTCTTCATTTGCTTGATTTGTGAAGTGCATAGGTTGCGCGCCTGTTTATAGTTAAGTAAGTCTGTTATGGAGCCTGTGGCCCTGACTATAGCCCAAAGATGGTCACATGCTTTAAGCTGAGCCAGTAGTTTGGCTGTTAGTCAGGGATTAGAGAGGGCTTTGATTTTACATTTTTTGAAAGGTGCGTAGGTGTCACAGGCAGTGTTGAAAGTTTTAATGAAGAAGTCTAGGGCAGCGTCCACATCCAGCGTATTGTAGATGGGGGACCAGTCTTGTTGTAGGAGGCAGGTCTTTAGCTTAGCAAGGTTTCCGTGCAGTAGTATTCAACTTAGGATAGTTTTAGGAGGTGGTTTGTGGAATTTGTTTGTCCAGATACAGATCACAGGGGAGTGGTCACTGAGGGAGTCGGAGAGAACGGTGGTGTTTTTTATCCGGTCCTGGCAATTAGTAAAAATCCAGTCAATGAGAGTGCTGGTTCCAGTCTTGTAGTTTTTTCTAGTAGTGGACTTGACAATCTGTGTTAGGTTGGTTGCTAGGATAGTATCCCTGCTGGGTCCGATATCTGAGGCAAGCCAATTTATATTGAAGTCACCGAGAAGGAGGAGCTCAAAATCAGGAGGTTGTAATCTTGCAAATTCAAGGACAGACTGGAGACCGGCTCATGGGTCTTTAGAGGTGATATAGACTGCAGCCACTGTAAGCACTTTGTTATGGGCACCAAGGAGAAGCTTTACAGGGAGAAGTTGTACTAGGGTAATCAATATAAGGTCTTATAAAGGTCCTATACAAAGGAATAATACATTGTTCAGTACGGGTTACAAAGGTTCGTCTGAATTGTTTCCAGAGACCATTTGCCATCTTGGTTATTTGGTCTCTTGAAACAAATCAGACGTAACTTTGTAACCCGTACTGAACAATGTATTATTCCTTTGTATAGAACCTTTATAAGACCTTATATTGATTATGGGTCCCAATTTTGGAACCCATACCTTAAGGGTGACATATCTTGCCTGGAACAAATCCAGAGAAGAGCAACTAAAATAGTCCCAACACTCAAACATCTTGACTATATAACAAGACTAAAACATACTGGTCTATACTCTTTAGAACTTAGGAGAAAAAGAGGTGATTTATTACTGATTTATAAAATATGTCAATCACCTATTTTAATGACCCAATGTGGACTTGTTTACTCATTAAGAAAAATAGTCCCTAGACTACATAATAAACAACTTGAACTACAACCTTTTCACACTAACAAGAGAGGAAATTTCTTCAATATACGAGCAGCAAGATTGTGGAACATCTTACCCAAAGAATTAATCTGTAAACCTAATTTCAATGCTTTTAAATCTAACTTGGATTTGTGGATAAGAGAGAACTTATAATGGGTCATAATGTCCCACAATTATGTGGGGGATAATCTCGATGGGCCTCGGCCTCCTTTTGTCCCTAAAACCAAGTAAACCAAGCAAGGGTGTTTTCTGGGGAGAAACTGGCAAGGTGGCATGAGAAGTAGTCCTTTATATAGATAACACATCTGTCTCCCTTTCTTTCTACCCAGTCAAGTCCGAAGAGGTTGTAGCCTTGGAGCGAGATTGCATGATCTGGAGTGCTAGGTGTTAGCCAGATCTCAACAATTACAAGTATGTCAGGATTATGTTTTCCAATAAAGGCTTGAAGAGATGCCAGCTTAGGAAGGAGGCTGCAGATATTTAGGGTAACAATGGATAGCCCGTTTTCAGTTTTTGCAGGCTTTATCTTAATGTTTGAGCCAGGCCCAGGGTTTGGGTGGATCCTGCCAGACATGAGAAGTAGGAGGAGCAGCAGTTTGAGGGGATATCTCCCATAGCTCATACCATGTAACGTCTTTCCTCTGCATGGTGCAGGTTTGGATACAGTGCAGTCGCCTAGGGTCCCAACAAAGGAGGGTTGTTAATGACAGGTGCTCAAATATGATTTTTCCAGCCAGGGAGGTCATTTGCACTCAGTCCTTAGTAATGGGGTGCCATAGATAGAAATACAGGGTATTTGCCATGGTTCCATAATGGAGGTAGGATGTCAAGATGCTTACAGTGGGGGGTTGCATGGGGTAGGAGGAGATAGGAAGTTGACACAGTGGATAACAAATAGAGAGAGATAGAAAAGACAGGAGGAAGAGGTTTACGTGAGTAAACCCAAGGCTCACTCATGAGCAGAGACAGATCAATTTCGGTGGTGTGCATCCAGGAGGAGGATTTGCCCCATTGCCAAATGATGTAAAATAATCAAATCCACAGGAAATGACCAGTAAACTGTTTGATCTATGGTAACAAGACAAAGGATGTGTTAAATTCCCGGAACACTGGCCCGGGGCATATGCAGGAAGTTAAAACCCTTTGTCAGTGTCTTCCCTTTGTTTAAATAGTAGTGAATGGTTCTCAAAGACATGCAGTTCTGTTTAGCAACAAGGTAGATGGAAATGTGAATTCAGTTTGCACTTCCCAGGTCAGAGCTTGTAGAATTTCTTAGCTGTACTTACTTTGAATGTGATGACTTCCAAAAAAGTTGATTTATAATGAGAATCCCAATATCTGCTGGTGATGTTTTCCAGTTTCTTAGTCCAGGAAACTTTCATAGATCATATATCCAAGAATGATCTAGTTCCTCCAAGCCAAAACACATGAAGATCCACAAAACTAAACTATTGACAGAGACAAACACAAACACCCAGCCCCCAGCCCAAGTAGGCGGAGAATGTGTTTAATGCTAGTTAGTTGATTTTTTTCCCAGTACCTCTAGGTTCGGTATAATTGTGGGGGAACCGGGTTCATTTTACTGTTAGTCGGGGTTTCTGACAAAAAAAACCTTAGTTTCCAAATTTTATTTAATTTAAACTGGTGTTTTGTAACTGATAACTTTGATTACTGAACCGCTAATCCCAGTTCCACTTTTTCCCTATCAGTTTGGTTCCTCCAGTTCCTCTTCGGTTTGGGAACCGACCGCAATCACTAAATCTTTGCTAAAAAAAACGTTATTATTTAGTGGTTACTATTTTTTCTGTATTTTTTAAAAAACAATGTCAGATAAACCTAAAAAGAAAACTGGTGAACCTGGTTTTAAGAACTATACTCAATGTGAGGAAGTTTTTGCTAAGGCAGACAAGCACAGTTTGAGCATGGTCTGCCTTGGCTATGAACATTTAAAAGAGGAATGTGATATATGTAAAATATTCCTGGAGAAAACTATTGAGAAACACCTGGAATAGCTAAAAAAAGAAGCTTTCACAACCTAGGGGTCCTTCTGACTCTGTCCAGCCAATACCCCCTGCTAATGTGGGTGAAACCATGTCTGTAATTGCCTGTACCCCAAGACTGGTGACAAGAACACAAAGAGGGTTAGTGTACCAGCTGACACCCTGGTTCCCTCTAAAAAACAAGAATCTCAAGCACGCTGAACCCTGACCTCCTAAACCGAGGACTTCTGTGTCTGCCCTTACAATGTCTTCACCTCAGGCATTTAAAATTATTCAGGCCTTACAGAATAGTGTTACCCCTCCACAACAGCCACCTGCCCCTACCCCGGGTACCCAGGCTGGCAGCTAAGCAAAATCTTCTTTCCTAGAGGAGGAAGATGATGGGGAATGTGAGGAGGACAAAGGGGAAATTATTGAGCCCGAGGTATCCCCTGAGCAGGAGTTTGGTTCTCCATCCAGGGTATCTGAAGGCTACTCCTCTCAGTTCACTTTTGTTAAAAAAATGGCTGATGCCTTGGTCATCACCACTACAGAAGAGAGTTAGGATGAGGAGGAGGAGGTGGAGTATATGGAAATGATGGAGTTAACCCCACTAAAGCTCTCCTCCTTCCTGGGAACACATTTTTTAAGACAGATGCACTAAAATTCCTTCAGACTCCAAATTCCATCCCTCCCCTTGATCAGAGGATGGATAAAAAAATACCAGATGGATAGGAAAGGGGCAGAGTTCCTTTCTTCCCATCCTGACCATCAGGGAGTTGTGCAGGTAGCTGTCTGTGATAAGGCTAGGGTCCCTCTGTCCTCACATCCTCTGGACATATGCTGTAGAAAAATAGACAGTCTGGCAAAGAAGGGACATCTGTCAGCTTCTTTGGCCATACGCCAAGCAAATTTTCAGGCCTATGCTGCCCAGTGCCAAAAGTCACTGTGGCAGTCAGTTTTGGCCATGGCTCTGAAAGCCCCCTTGCCCCTATCAGATGACCTAAATGAAACTGCTGGGTTTGGCTTAGAGGTGGCTAAATATCAGTTCCAAATAGCTGTTGATACTAATGATACTGCAGCCTGATGGATGGCTAACATGATTGCACAAAGGAGAGTTGCCTGGCTCAGGGCCACAAATCTCACTCAAGATATTCAACCTAAGGCACATGAATTCAACTTAGAAGGAAAAGTTCCATTTGGGGAATCTACTGAGGCCTACATGAAAAAGTGGATGAGTATGGGGAAACTTATGGAAGCAACTCTGTCAAAGAGAAGGCTTCACCATCTACCAGGCCTTATGGAAGGGGGGGCGGAGCAGGTCCTTCCACACCAGGCTGTTTTTCCAACCAGTGGCCTTACCCAGTACCAGCAATATCCACAACAGGGATACTTCAGAGGCAGGGATAGGAGGGGCTCTAGGTGAGGGTCACAGGCTCAGCCTCAGCCCCAAGCAAAACAAACACCCTGAGGCACAGGCTGTCTCCTCCCTACCCGTCAGAGGCAGGCAGTCCTACTTCCTCCAGGCTTGGCTAAACTTCACCACAGATAAGTGGGTCCTGGAGGTGGTGGGTCAGGGTCTGTCCCTGGACTTCACATCCTTTCCTCCTCCAAAAAAACATGTTTTTTAGTTCACCCTCCTTAACAGAAAAGAAACTGTTGAAGGCAGAGATTCAAAACCTTCTACTGCTAAGGGCAGTAGAACCTGTCCCAACCCCCCCCCAAGAGGAAGGGGGTTTTATTCCAGGTACTTTCTCACCACAAAGAAAAGTGGGGAGTGGCAGCCTATATTGGACCTTGGTGCTCTAAACAAGCGTCTAAAAAAATAAAGTTCAAAATGGTAACTTTGGTATTGATTCGGCCAACACTCCAAAAAAGAGATTGGTTGGCATCACTGGACTTAAAAGACGTCTATTTCCACATCCCCATAAGGGAGTCCTACAGAAAATATCTCAGGTTCAGACTTCCTTC
This sequence comes from Neoceratodus forsteri, assembly GCA_016271365.2. Lineage (NCBI taxonomy): Eukaryota > Metazoa > Chordata > Ceratodontiformes > Ceratodontidae > Neoceratodus > Neoceratodus forsteri. Next base: position 52,981,257 of record CM028133.1, on the reverse strand, counting down.
AGGCCATTACCAGTTTTCAACCCTGCCTTTTGGCCTTTCTTCTTCCCCAAGGGTGTTCACAAAGTGCCTGTCAGCATTTGTGGCACACCTTCGAAGGCAGGGGGGTCACAATATTTTCATATTTAGATGACTGGCTGGTGCTAGACAACTCACCAGACCAAGTCACACAATATCTACAGATCACTCAAGGGTTCCTGGAGTCTTTAGGGTTCCTGATCAATCACAAGAAATCAGTCCTCATTCCTGCACAAATTCTGCAGTTCATAGGGGCACAGATCAATACCATACAAGGCAGGGCCTACCTGCCTCTGGACAGAGTAAGAAGTCTCCAGCTGATCACAAATTCTTTCAGTTTGCACACACACAAAACTGCAAGACAGTTTCTGCAGCTACTGGTCAGTACAGCCGCAGCCATAGGCACAGTCCTGTGCTCCAGGTTCCAAATGAGAGCCATCCAGTTCCACCTCAGGTCTCATTTGAGTCAAAGAAAGGACCCTCTTTCAAAGCTCATTCCAGTAACAAGGACTTTGCTATAAGCACTGTAGTGGTGGAAGGAGAAATCCAACCTAACTCACTGTCTCCTAGCTGACGCCTGTAGGCGTCGGTAAAATACACGGGTGTGTCCTGAGGACGCCTACAGAAGTCAGCTACTGACTTCCAGTGTGCCCTGGCAACATCTAGAGAAGTCACTTATATATTTGAATATATGATGTAACAGAATATAATATATATTTGACTGCATAGCACCGTTGGAAAGGTAATTGTGTGCTGAACAACTCTGCCACTGATATTCTGTGTATATCATGTATACTTTAGGAGTTATTCGTATTTGTGTATGGTATGGTGTACATGGCTTATGTTGCCTGTTTTAGTGAAAAAAAATGTGTTTTCTGTTTCAACCAGCATAGAAATAAAACAAAATTACTTATTATTCTTTGCATACCACCACTGGAAATGTAATTTTGTGCTGAATAACTTTGCCACTCATACTTTATGTCTAGCACGTACAGTTCTTGAGCTATTAGGATTTGTTTGTGGCATGCTGACTATAGCTTGACTTTGCTTAGAAAGGCCCAGGATTTACTATTAACAGTATATAGGAGACAAGTGGTGCAACTTCAGAGAGCTCCCGTGGAGGCAATGAGCTAACAGAAGGGGTTTCTTTTCAGAGAGAGTCTCCCTCAGTTGTTCTCACAATAGATGCTTCCCTCCTGAGTCAGGGTGACCATCTAGAGGATCACAAGACTCAGGGCACCCAGTCAGCTGCAGAGTCCCTTCAGCACAAAAACGTGCTAGAACTCAGAGCTGTGTTTCTGGATTTAAAAACTTTTTCAGCATTAGTGCAAGGGAAGGTGGTACGAGTCAGAACAGACAATATCACCACAATGTACTACATAAACAAGCAGGGAAGCACCAGGTCAGGCCTTCTCCATATAGAAGCCATGAAAATATGGACCTTGGCTTATTATTTGGGAGTATCTCTGCATGCAATCCATCTCCCAGGAAAGGAAAATACCCCGGCAGATGCCTTAAGTCAAATCAATCAGGCCCATCAAGAATGGACCCCGAACAGGCAAGTGGTGTGAGTGATCTTCAGGAGGTGGGGCACTCCAGAGATAGACTTGTTTGCATCCCACCAGAACCACCACCTGCCACAGTACTGCTGCAGACCACCTGATCAGGGAACACTATCTCTGGATGCCCTGGCTCTGGATTGGTCAGGGAGGCACCTATATGCATTTCCTCCCTTCCCCCACAAATTCAGAGTACCGTTCAAGCTCAGATCCCACTCAGCATCTCTAGTCTTGATAGCTGCAGACTGGCCCAGGCAGCCATGGTACTCTCTTCTGCTCTCTAGGTCTGTAGCCGAACCAATACACCTCCCTCAGAGGCACAACCTGTTAACTTCCAACCAAAGAACCTTGCTGTACCTGAACCTCAGGTCTCTCTTTTTCAAAGCTTGGCTCTTGAGGATGTAGAGGATTTCAGGTACAGCAAACCCACACCGACCACTGGTACACTCCCTTTGTGAGTAGCAGCATACCACCTTGGCTCCACCTTTTGCCCATGGGGACCAGAAAGTCATTGGGTGACAGCACCAAGGATTTTATTCCAGTCTTTCGACTGCTTTCTTTCTTTGTCTACCCCTTTGTTATGTCTGAACTTTGCACAGAACTGAGACTCGATGTCTCTAACTACCTCACCTCCCATGGAGGCTGGACTGATTTCATGCTGGAGATGAACTCATAGGAAGACCCCTTGCTTGTGATCTCTGAACAATATCTCAAGTCCAAGCAAAAAGCCAAGAAGTACCACACCAAAGGTCTCTTGGTCGCGGAGTTACATACTGCTGTTGAAGGTTTACTTGCACAATGTGCAGTTCTCAAGTTGCAAAACTCATCTCTAAAAAAAGAGATGGGCCAGCAGGCATTGGAGCTGTTAAAAAAGAACAGAAACTGGTAAAGACACAGTCACTCCATGACCACAATAATAGACTGTTGCATTGTACTGCTCAAGATTCAGAACATGAAAATTGCATGTTGAGAGAGGATATTGAGATGTTAAAATGTGATAAGAATCAGTTGTCTTATTTGAACGATATTTTGAGTTCTACAAATGAAAGTTTGTTGGAAGATAATGCAGAATTGAAAGAGGAGGATGAAAGGTTGTTGAATGAGCTATACAAAGAGCTTAGGGAAACCTTCGAATTGGGCATCGCGTACATAGTATTGCCGCGTGAGGTTAAAAAAGGTATTGAGCAGGGCATTGCAAGAGTCTGCCATAGGAAATGTAAAGCAAAGATGGCGAAATTGCACCATCAGTGAGATGTTCTCACTGGCCATATTAAAGCCATGAATGGTTTTCAGTATACACCCATTGACATTATGTCATCTGGCAATGACGACTCTGATTATGAGGACATTGGATGCCTCGTCACATCCAAACTCCCGCCCCACACGATGGTGGTGTTTATCAGTCACCATCCTCAAGATGACTGCTACGCTGCCATGTCACCATGTTCACCACCCAGTTGTATTGGCATGCCTTCTATGCTACCACATAACAACAAACATGGTGGCCCCCATGATACGGGAGGCTGACCACCACCCTGCAGTGCACTCCCACTGGCTCCCATTACCAGGGAAGATGGTGCGGAGGTGCGTGGCATCGTGCAAGATGTTATTTCCAACCTAGCCAAACCTAACCACCTCCACCACATCAGACAAGTCACCCTCGTCCCTGCATAACCAAATTGAACGCATGGTTGAGAATGCAGTCAGCCAGGACAGTGCATTCTGAGCAGTCGCTGATGTGGCGGTGGATGCTGCCCTTTGTGGTGCTTTGGCCACATGGACACATACGTCCAATGCCCTACAGGTCACTCATTCTGTTCAAAAAATTGCCCAAGACATTCAGACAGATGGGTCCTCCCAACAACCTTAGCTGTCATTTGGAGAAGGTGCACTCCCTTTGTGAGAAGCTTTCTCTCCAACCCGAGTATCAGGTCCAAGTCCTAAGACCGACCATTGAGCAGACTCTCTGGGCCAGCTCCTGGAGACTCTCTGTAACTGTGACATGTTCAATTTTAGTGATATTGCTCCAGCCCTTCTTTCGGCCAATGCCCCAGGTGTCGGAGCTCGTTTGGCCTACAAGGTTAAGCAAAATGTGAAGGAAATCCCAGCAGCTTACCATCACAAACTGAGTACAAGGATTTGTACATCCAGAACATGTCTCCGGTCCTTCAGGAAAAGGTTGAACTCAACATTTACCCACAGACCGACACATTTGAACAGATTGTCACAAAAACGGAGCCAGCCTTCCAGGTCTACCTTTGCAACCTTGCTTCTGGTAAAAACAATAACAAGGCTGCTGCAATTACTCCGATGGTCCAGGCAGACCTAGCCCAAGTTGTCATGGTCAACCCTGCCCCTACTCACTACTCCATGGAGGGTAACAATGGCAAGCAGGATGCCCCTTCTGCCAACCGCCAGTCACAGAAGGGGGGAGGACTGAAACTATAGGAATAACTGGAACAATAACAGAAATTGGCAGAATCAGAATTCCAATAGCAAGTGCCAAACTGGGCCTAGCTATCGGGACCTGAAGGATGAGAACGAAGCCCTGCAGAAACAGTTGCAAGAGGCCCATGCTGGATCGGATGCCACGGGGAACCGCTCAGCAGTACCAACCCTTTTCCTCAACTACTGCACGATAAAGCAGTCGAGGGACAAACCCCTTCACAGCATCCGGGAAGCGCTGATTGAATGATTTGAAATCTCAGCCCTGACATCAGAGGTACAGTATTCGTGTCCTGTGAAACACCGAGAGGAGGCCCAGCGGCCTTCCAGTAGCTCCAGGCCACAGACACAGGAGGATGATGAACAGTCTGAGAACTGTTCAGATTGACAATTTCAGGCCCCAGTACAGATTGTGAGTGACTTGCTGGTCGACACAAATGGACAGCCCTGTGTAAGGGCCACAGTAGGGGGCCGCCAACTCGACATGCTTCTGGACACAGGAGCAGCCATGTCTGCTCTTCAAGATCAGAACCCAACTATGTCTGTTTGGTCTACCGGCAGGAAGACCAGTGCACAGGATGTGGATGGCACACAACTGCAAACCTATCAATCTATATCACTACCTGTGCAGGTAGACCATCTTAAAACAAATTTTGCTTTTGACCTCTAGGTATTATGTCATCACTCCAGAATATTGGAAATTGATTTCCTTTCACAGCATGGCTGTGTGGTGGATCTAGCTAACAGGCTATTGCTACAGATCAAAGGACAATGTCATGCTGTCATTGTATCAGACTCACACGCAGTGGCAGCCATCCTCCATAATGAGGAGTATATCATCATGGGCTTTGTTTAAAAGCCATGATCTGTTTTCTAAACTAGCACCTTTGTTGCAGAAGCACATTGAGGTGTTTGCTACTAGCAAGCATGATTGTGGTAGAATGCACACCCCCATTGAGATTACAGGACCAATCCTGTGAGACAAAAACAGTATCCATTTCCTACTGGAGCCCTCCCTTCATTGAACAATACAGTCACTGCTGCAACAAGGTGTGATCAGGACTTGTGTATATACAGTCAACTCGCCTATTTGGCCTGTGAAAAAGCCAAATGGGGCATGGAGACTTACAATTGATTATAGGAAGCTTAATCAAGTCGCCCCCAGCTGTGCCCCCAACTGTGGCATCAGCTCCTGATGTGCTCAAGCTGCTAACACCTTACAAAACTTGGATCTTCCCATGTCCGGTCTTCACCATTGACTGCTTGGGTTAAGCGGGCCAGCGCGCACCCTTCTGGGGTGATTTTTTTTAGAGTCGGCTCCAATGGCACGCCCTTGAGGACGGACGTACGCGTCATGCCGTGGGCGGCCGTTAGGTGCTGTAGACTCCTCCTCCATCTCAGTTCTGTTTCTCCCACCATCGAGGCTGCACCTGCTGTGCGGTAGCGTATAGTTTCTTGGGTTTTTCCCACAGCTGAAGACTCCTCGTGTTTTTCTCAGTCATCCACTTGACGCCGTATACCGGTTCCAGGGATTCCCAGGTAAGGTCTCTAGGCCTTCCCGGGTCCCCTCCGGGCCTATATGGTCTCTGGGAGGAGAGCTTCCTCCCCTTCTCTTGCTGAAGAAAGCTCTCTCGCGGGGTGTCAGGGGAATGTCGTGGTCCCCTGGGCCGCTGACGGGGACACGGCCGCAGTCACCTCTCGGAGGTGCAGGCTCCCCCAGTGTCGAGGCCCATGATTTCTGGGCCTGGCACCGGTGGACCCTCGACACTGCCCTCCGGCACCATTTTGGATCCTGGCACCACTTGCGGCGCCGGTGATCGAGACGGCACCGCAGCCAGCGCCGCCCTGGCCTTCGGCGCTGCGGCCCGGTCTGTGCTCCCGGCAGTGCTGGGTTGGGTTCCGATGCTGGGAGCGGTGCTGTGGGCCTAACTAGTGCGGCAGGGGAGCCAGGACCGAGCCTGGCTGTTGTGAGTGGGCGGGGTCATCCGGCGCCATCCTTGGAACCTGCGCCATTCGCGGCGCTGTTGCACCGGGGATCCCTGGGGTTGCCAGCATTGAGGTTCTGCTGGTCTCGTCCTCTTCGGAGGCTGATAACACAGATGTGGACCCATCCTGGCACCCTGACTCTTTGGGGTCAGGGTCCCCGGTGACACAGGGTGCTAGGTGGCGCAGTGGGCCTCTTCCACTGTCCCCACTCCCGTCCTCCCCTGAGGGTCCTCAGACTAGGGTTGGCCCTGGGTCCCAGGGGGGTGATGTGGTGGAGACTGAGGAGGAGGCTCCCCCTCCTAGGGGGCCTGTGACAGCTGCCCTCCTGGGTGCTGTTGCCTCCTCTTGGGATGGGGGAGCACTGCAGTCGAGGAGGAGGGCTCTCTCAGAGTCCGAGGGGTCGAGGGGCAGGGGACAGGTGCCCCGGTCTCCCCTGGCCACCCCTCGTGGGGTGGCTAGGAGCCGTAGCGCCAAACCCCGTCCTTCCCTCTTGGGCCCCAGGGTTCCCTCCGGTGGCGTTGCTGTGGACTGCCCTTCTGGACCCATGCAGTCCCGGGTTCATCACAGGGGAAGTTCCCCCCCATGGCTCTTCCAGGCATTGCATCCTCAGGGTCTCGTCTTGCGGCCTGGTTTGTTGTCCAGGATCCACCAGCTTGGGGTCCGTTCCCCAGATTTCAGAACCCTGGCAGAGGTCAGTTGCCTCTTCGTAGGTGCCCTTCTCCAGTACTTCTGCATCCCCCCCCGCTTTTCCAGACCATGTCGGTCCTACGGGGCCGTTATCCTGGGAGCAGTTCAGAGGTTCTGCGGCGGCCTTCCCCTCATACGGTAGATACATGCTCTCCCCACCACTGCAGGAATCTTCTGGACATTCAAGCTCTCCATCATCCTCGTCTTCCTCCTCTGAGGAAGAGAAACCCCTTGCTCATCTTTCTTCCGACGCTGATTTCACTGAATATCAGCAATTCCTCTCGAGGATGGTGGGAGATCTTCGAATCTATTACGTTCGATGAGACAATACCGAACAGGAGATGCATGAATTCCTTGAAGAATTCAGTGCCCAGCACCTGGTGGTACCTTCCTGGCCTATCCCCTTCCAGGAGGCGTCTATCCATTCCTGGCAGTCGCCAGCTGCCCTTTCTCCAGCCCTGGCAGACTGTTGTTGAAGATATTGTGCCCCCTCAGAATCTCTGGGTACCCTTCCCAACCCGTCCTCGGGTTTGGTATACCTAGAGACTCCTTCCGGGCGCCGCCGCTACTACGCAGCGACTGCCCACCAGGATCTGGATTCACTACAATTCGACCGTGGGGTGAAGAGTGTCTCTTCTACTTCTCGTGGCGATGGCTTGCATGGCATCACATCAGGCTCACCACGCTGCCTACAATTGGCATCTGTGGTCGATGATCTCCCAGCTCCTAGCATCAATGCCTGATATGGAGCAAACCAGACAGGCTATTTCCCTCTCCGCTATAGGCCTGGAGCTGGCAACACACCAAGCAAGGGCATCTTATGACGCCAATGAGGTGGCTTCCAGGCTTGTGGGGACAGCGATCTGCATTAGGCGGATGGCATGGCTCCATCTATCAAGGTTGTCACCCCTGGCCCGGTGTAGGGTGATGCGCTCCGCTTTCCGGGGGACCCGTCTTTTTTCCTCCAGAGCTAGGAGACTTTTGCAGGGGCTTTCTCCGTCTCCCCGTCCTCGGTGGACACCTCCTAGCTCTTCTCCCACTTAGGCTTTCCTTGTGTTAGCCAGGGTCTTCCCCTTCTGTTCCTCACCAACAGGAGGCTGGGGGTCTTGTTCCCTCAAGGTTCTAACCCCCCCTTTTTTGTCAAGGGGGGAGGGGGCTTGGTACTCACCTAAGCAGTAATGAATGGTGAAGATTGACAAGGGAAGATATGAAAATTACGTACCTACCGTAATTCTTGATCTTCTCTGTATCTTCACCATTCATTACTGATCTACCACCTTCCCTCAGTGGCCTCCTTCTGTGGCGCCTCCTCCGCCTCATTCCTCTCTCTCCCTTGGCCTTTATGCCAAAAAAAATCTATTTTTTTCCCCCATTCTTGTGAATGGATTCTCTTTTTTCCTCAAGGTAGAGAGGAACGGGTATGGTTGCAAAATTCTTTAATTCTGAGGGAACTCTTTCTGACTGCCCTATGGTGCGATTCCTTACCTTCTTCAGGTCATGTAGTTTCACAGCCTGGTGGCCATGCCCTGTCTTGGCCTCCTCAAAGTTTGGAATCCCCCTGGCAGGCATTATTTTCAAAAGCCTTTCCAGCTGCTGACTGAACTTGTCAGCTTCAAGCCTCTGTCTGCCTTGTCTTAGCAAGTCAGATTGAGTTCCTTTCTATTTTTCTTACCAACTGCCTCCGAGAAGGCATGTTTTTTTCCCATATTCTTCTGTGGTAGCACTTAACAAGGTACTAAGGAACTTAGTCCTCTTCCTGGATGGGCGCTCTTCCGGAACAGGTTCTGCTCAGACAGTCTAGGAGCCCTCAACTAGGATGAAGGGACTTGGCATGTTGAGAGTTCAGAGAGTCTGCCCTCTCTTGGGTCTGTTTAGAAGGTTCGGTGGAACCTCTCTTCAGTCCTAACAACTGGGATTCTTGCTCCCTTATTAGTTTTGAGCCTATAAGCCTCTCAACCAACAATGCTCAATGGGCACTGTGCTCTTCTCAACATGCCTCTTTCTTTCTTCTTCTTCTTCTTCTTCTTCTACTTCCTCTCCCTCTCTCTGTTCCTCCCCTAGAGCCACCCCAGAAAGGAGGCCCTGCGGTCCCTTAGGGTAGGAATTCTCTCTCCTCTGTCTATTCTCCATCGGCTTATTCCTTTTTCAGTTTATTTCCTTTCCTTTTTTCTATCCCTTGGCTCTCCTGCCTCACTTTTCTTACACTTTATTTTCGCTTCTCCGGCTAACAGAACTGAGATGGAGGAGGAGTCTACGGCACCTAACGGCTGCCCCTCACTCATGACGCGGTACGTTGTCCTCGAGGGCGTCGCCGTTGGAGCCAACTCTAAAAAAAAAAAAAAAAAAACTCCCGTAGCGGGTGTGCACCTCTGGCTTAACCCAAGCAGTAATGAATGGTGAAGATACAAGAGAAGATCAAGAATTACAGTAGGTACGTAATTTTCATTTCTCAGCTCTTGACATCTCTAATGGGTTTTGGTCACTCCCATTAGCACAAGACAGCCAATACAAATTTTTCTTCACCTTTGAACCAGTATACCTGGACCAGTCTACCCCAGGGCTTTCACAACAACCCTTCCCTCTTCCATCTCCACATGATGGATGCTCTGCAGGGATTTTCCATTCCACAGTGTCTCCTACAGTATGTGGATGATTTGCTTTTGGCAACTTTCACCAAAGAAGAATATCTAACCCTTTTGGATGAACTACTGAATCTCCTCAGGAGAGCAGACCTCTAGTGCAACCCCCTCTATGGCACAATTGTATCAGCAGGAGGTCATGTTCCTTGGCCTATGCATCATAGACCAAGTCTAAAGCGTAGCTGTCAAGAAGATCCAAGGCTTGCAAGATTTATCACTTCTTACAAGCGTGGCAACACTCAGATGCTTTTTAGGTGTGGTAAACTACTCCGGGGACTTGATCCCTGATTTTACCTTGAAGGCTGCTCCCCTGTATGAACTGCTGAAAAAGGATGGCATCAGTCCCACATACACACTGAAGCTGTGACACAGCTTAAACAAGCCTTAGCATCAGCACCAGCACCGATAAACCCAAATCCAAGATTACCCTTCCATTTGGAAACTGCCACCTCTGATGTGGCTATGTCTGCAGTGCTGGCACAAAAGTACAATGAGTGCCACACGCCCATTAGCTATGCATCACAGATGCTATCCCCAGTGGGGAAAAAAATATAGTCTCTGTGAAAGGACACTTTTGGCAACCTTCTGGGCTGTCAAACACTTTCTCTATATTATTGGATAGGCCCCTATCATTCTTCATATGTGTCACACTCCAACTAACTTTTTGCTTTTAGACAAAGTAAAAGATGGATCAGTCTCTAACATCAGACTCCCTCATTGGTCTTTGCTTTTGCAGGATAGAGGCATCAAGGTAATGCCAGCTGAAATGTCATCAATCCTGGCTCATATCCTGCTCTGCACAGGTAAGCCTCATGACTGTGCTCTCCAACCACCTGGCCTAACTGACCCAGGACTCTCTCTGCCAGCCACACCTGAGGTCCTGGAGGACAAAACAATGTTATGCATCTTTACAGATGGTTCTGCATCCTATGTGAATGGAGAACAGGTAGCAGGCCTTGGAGTGCTCATATTAGATCATGAGGGTGATTTCAGACGCATTTCTAGGAAGTGCACAGTTATCTCCTCACAGTATGCAAAACTGGCAGCTATGGCCTGTGCATTAGAGAGTATGCCCCATGGTGAAAAAGATGCCGTCATCTTTGCAGACTCCAATTGGGTATGCTCATCTCTCACTGAGTTTTTCCCATTCTGGCAAAAGAGCAATTTTACCTCATCTGATGATATCCCTGTCAAATATAAGGAACTGTTTATAGACATACACACCCTGACACAAATGTTCACACACAAGCTGTACATTCAAAAGGTAAAGGCCCACTGCAAATCTGACCCTTACCATGAGTACAATGAGTGAGCAGACTTGCTTGCAAAAGCAGGCGCTCGAGAGGGGGCGACATGGGACATGACCCACCCACAGTACATTGTAGCCATTGTAACATCTATAATTGCTGTTACCAAGAAACTGGTACCAGAACCCCCATTAGATCTTTCTGCTGCACAGAAAGCAGATCCAGAGATAAGAGACATGTTCAAATTCCTAGACAAAGGAACTGAACAACCACTGCCTGTTGCCAGTCCCTCTAAAAAGAACTCAGACAATTTACATCTGTCCAGTGATCAGAGATTCATCCGGTATCACAAACAGGATACAGATGACAAGTTTTGGGTTGCACCACACTTGCTGTGAACTGAATTTATTTATATGGTTCATGATACTCACACTGTTGGACACCAGGGGACAGAAAACACTCTCCAGAGTTTCAAGCCAGTCATCTGGTGGTCTGGCATGGCCAAGGATGTAGAACACTATGTGGACAACTGCATAGTGTGTGCCCAGAACAATCCCATCTCTGTAAAGAAAAATTCAAAATTACTGCCCCAAAGGCAGTCTGAACCATGGAATGTGATACAGATCAGTTTCATTGGCCCTCTTACTAACTCCAGTAAGAACAACAAGTATGCACTTGATGTCACAGAGTTGTTCTCCAAGTAGGTAGAAACATTTCTCACTAAGAACAACTTGGCAAAGACAACTGCCAAGATCCTGGTGAATCAGTTGTTCTCCAGGTGGGGTCTAACTTTAAAGGTGGACTCAGACCAGGGAACCAGTTTTACAGCTGAACTGATGCAACACACACTCCAACTCATTGGAATTGATTAGCAGTTCCATATCCCTTACCATCCCCAATCATCAGGTCAGGTAGAGAGAACCAACAGGTGCATCAAACAGGTGCTGTATGAATTTATTGATGACAATGCCAAGGATTGGGATTCCCTCTTGCCACTACTACCAGTGGCAATTAGTGGTATGCCTGCAGCTACCACTCAGTGTACACCTTATGAGGTTATGACTGGTAGAGCCATGAGATTACCTAAGCACCTATTGATTGACCTTCACACCCCCACTGCAGATAGAGTATCCGTGGACAAGTATGTGGAAAAGCTTCATGATGACATCATGAAGACACACCTGTTTGCTGACAAGTAAATGGGTAAGGCTCAACAACAAGCTAAAGCTCATTTTGACAAGCATGTCAAAGACATCGACTGGCAAGTTGGAGACCAAGTAATGCTTCTCCAATACAGACAACCCACTCACTCATTTGCCAGTAAATGGGAAAGCCCCTGTCTCATTGTAAACAAGCTCAGCCCTGCTGTGTATCAGGTCAGAGTACAGCAGCAGAAAAAGACTGCTGATAAGTGGTTCCATGCTAACCAACTCAAATTATGCAACGGTGACTAAACTTACTTTTCCTAACCCCACAGGGCAGAATAGTACGTTCAGCTAATTAACTCTTTTCTATTTCTTTCACATATTGACAAGATGGCTATCTTGCACCTTCTTCTCCTCCTAGTGGTGGGACTACTGCTTCTAAATATTACAGCACCACCACTCAAACCCCCACAGACTCACGAGGATCGATTGAATCACTTCCTTGGTAAATTGGATCATTCATCATCTCCCATAGGTGTTCGGATCAATATTCCAAACAAAAACATTAAGGTTACTCAAGGTGAAGATGCCTTTCTGGATGCTGTAGTTGTTGCCCCAGATAGATCCTCCTTGTCTATTCAATGGCAAATTGATGCTATGGGCTACACAATCCCTGTAGCTTGCCTGTCCAAGGGTACATTCCAAGGCTGGCCTAACAGTGACATATCCCCAAATGGTTCTCTTTCCATTAGACAAACTTCTCCATGACACACTAGTCAGTATAATCTCACTGCACTCATGGATCCTGCCTTTGTGATAGACTTCTCTCACAGGAGGCCATTGACTTCTGTCTACAAAACTATGCTGCTTCCTCTTCTGTCTACCTTTCTGTAGTCCCACCCAGCAAAGAGGAACTCCTTGCTTGTCCTCGCCACTTTGAGGGTCCTCATAGTGGTTTGACTGCCACATCACTCCCTGGTGCCCTTATAAACAATGTACAATTTATGCATGTCCCAGTTATTTTCAATCTATCACAGTGGAACATGGCTGAATTTGGTTTATGTTGAGATACTAATACTTCTAAAGTTCATGGTATGATGCCTACTGATATTGTTGCTGCTTATCAAACATGCACAAATTATCTTATTAGTGGACCCCATACCACCGACAATTTTGGTGTTTTTAGACCTGCCCGTAAATATCATAACCCTTAATCAAAGAGCACCAAGCAGGACACCGCCTCAGACGTCACTGGTGCGGCTGGTTCTGTTGCTTGTATAACTGGGGTAGCTGGCACTGTTACTGGCCTTTTTGGCTCAGGAATGTCTATTTGGAATAGAGCAGATCTTGCCGCTATTAAAGCACAAACACTTAAGTTTCAGCAAACACTTGGTAATGACGTTATGCCCCCTATCTTGCAAAGTGTCAATTCTCTAGGTGAGGAAGAAAGGTACACCGTTTATAACATGATATTGCTCAAGGGTTCAATGTAAGACAAAAACTTAATGATCTTATTTTTCAGAATAACCATGAGGCAGACAAGCACTATATTGGCTGTGAAATTTGATGTTCTGCTTATGGTTCTTATGTTATCTCCACTGCTAATGATTTCTTCAGGAATTTGGAATCAGGCAACATTCCAGATATTATTCATGATCTCAGATTGGGTAAATGGTATTGCCCCCATTGCACAGCCATGGGTTGTATTTTATGTGTTTAAAGAATTATCTTAATATTTCTATGTCCCCAGTGAGGAATATAGGTTATGTTTCCAGGTTCCTTAACAGAGTCCTCTGTTACTTGATTAAGTCTTGTTCCATCAGAGACGTTTGTCACCTTCACTGTATCCTTACAACGTTTTGATCCAGCTACATCTGTCTTTGAAAAACTGGCAAACATCCAATCCATTGAACAATTGGAAAATGACATTTTCCGTGAACAAACCTTCACTGCTGGTCTTCCACCCTGTACTTGAAGCTTGGGTCACTTCTCATATGAACTACTGTGCCAAGAAAGGATATTACTTCTTGTGCCACTTTTGACACTGTGAAACCAGTCTGTGGCTACTTGCCAGAACATCTTGATTGGGCCTTGACTTTGGGTGAAGATCTTCTGAGCAACCTTACTGACGTTGACCAGATGACGTCTCTCCTGCTGCATTTTCAGCATTTGATGCTGAAACAGCACCATCTCGATGCTATCTTGAAGAGATACATTGCTTCACTACTCAGATTGCCAAAGTTTTGCCTGCCCTGTACGTTTATACCGCTGGCGAGTCCCAACTGTCAAAGTCACGTATACTGCTGAGGGCTAGTTCTGCATGGTAATGAATTACCCTTCATTTGTTTATGGTTCTTGTACTTGCAATATTGATAAGTCTAACTTTTGTTTTACTCCACGGCAAAAGATGTTAATTGGTCACACTGTGATCATGGTTGTTCCTCTCCCTGAACTAGACATTATTGATACTGATCACCAATATTGACTTGCCCTGTCTCAATATCTGCCTATTTTTAACGTGCATATTGATCCCTTGACTGTCTTCTTATGGTCTCTTTTGGCTAGAAAAGATGCTCACTTGATTTATATTAGCAGTAATATATCTAAAGCCAATGATATTATTAATGATCCTATTCATGATGGTGATTTAAGTCTTGCTGTTGGCAACTACTGGGTAGAACTTAGCTTTAAAGTTTTTGTTATTATACATGCAATTTTGATTCTTTCTGATTTTCACTTGTTGCTGCCTGTGACATTCCCTAAAACAACATTGAGAACAACTCAGTTCCTTTACAAGGCTCGTGCTTCAGGCCTGTAAATGACTTTTTAGCTCTATCCCTACTGGCTAACTTAGGATTGTTGCTCCTTCAGAGGCAATAAGGGAGGAAATGTTATCCATGGACCAGCACCCCTAATTCGCCCTCTACCTTGCAGACAGTGATACTTCATGCACAGGCACTTATCGTACAAACATAAGTGTCAGGATCTGAGTTCTACTGTATTTCTACTAAGAAGTATCATGCTTCTGCTGTAATTCTAATTGTACCACTGGGAGACGTCCCTGTTTATGATATTGTATAATCATTAGTTAGACAACACTGCCATCTTTAGGTCTAGTGCAGAACAGCTATTATCTATGCAATTATATGTTACTCTGTATGTAACTACGAATGGCATTCACCAAAATACAGGTTCTTTGTTTCATGTTAGCTTTATGCTAGCTCAGCATGCTTTCCCAGACTAGTAAGAGATCAGGCTATTTGTCATTATCCAATGATGTGCCTTATATATATCTTTTTAGTAGTAACCATGGAGATTATTGGGGTATAAGACCCTTTGCACTGCTCATTTTCTCCGAGAACAGATTTGAGGCTACCTATAGGTAAGAAGGATTGGAGGAGTTCTCCCCAGTGTTATCACTGATTTGGTTGTAAGTATACTTTATATACCAGAAATCAATCAATCAATCAAAATCATTATTTATCCAGGTGAACATCATTGAGCAGAGCTCTTTTACAAGATGGACCTGGTTAGAACAGGGTCAGGGTAGACATCCATCATAAAAACATATAATTACATGTAAATAAGTGTATAAACACAAATACAATGGTACAGTAGTAGGTAAGTCCAATGATAAAAAGAAAGACAAGGCAAGCCATAATAGAAGAGGTTTCAATACAAGGGGGCAGGTCCAACATTGAACCATGCAGCTGTATATAAACATGTTTAATGTATAGGAGTACCAGTTAGTTCATATACCAGTGGCAGGCACTAGTAATAGCCATGAAAATGGGTTGGAAAACCAGCAACTAATTGCAGATGGGGTACCAAGAGGGCTATGAAATATGTAAGCAAAGGATAACAATAAGAGTGGTGGAGTCCCCAGGATAGGTTGGTAGCATTGATGCAGTGGTGGGGGCCTACGTGGAGATGGAAGGGGGGAGATAGGGTTTCCACAGTATGCATGTAGATTTAGGATGAATGCTGTATGGAGATGTGAAAAGAAGGCTGGAGAAAGCAGGAGGATATACCAGTATCAAAGGGAGGACAGAGGCATCGAGGTGATGCGTAAAAACATGATGACAGAATGGGGCCAAGGAGGAGACAAACACTAGAAGTAATTTGTTCATGGTTGAATGGTACAGGTTAGCATGAAGACACTTTGTGGTCATGGGAAACAATTGCATTGATAATTTCTGAGTCTTGAATATAAGAGCTTGAAAGATGAGATGCTGATGGGTGTCCTCAGTTTCATTTTTTTTTTAATTTTCCACAGGGTGGGCAGTGTAAAGCTTATAGCAGCCCTGCCAAAATGAGAGTTGACTTTGGGAATCAACAGTAAGAGAGATTTGCAACTTCTCAGGGTGTAATTACCTATTGGTTTTGTAGGAAGACAGTCTGTAATGTATTGGGACAGTTTTTTGGAGATGGCTATCAGGGTCCATAAGGCTGCATTTTTATTATGCCTATACTGAAGTGAACTCCATCTGTAAGAAGGGATAAAGAAATGTGTCCCAATATTTCAAGCTAACCTCATTTTGATCTAAAACATAATGTGTTTGTGTAGCAAATGTTGACCTATATGATTGAATCATATAAAACTTGTAAAGCTACAAGTTTAACTGAGCCACAAGTTGCAATATTAAAGTGTCTTTTAATATTTGTATTGACCATGTGAGTAATAGAAAACAGGTGTCTGCACAAATAGAAACACAGGGATAGAGTTCAAGTTACCCTTTTGACTATTATTATTAGGACGGGCCATAGTGCCTGTGTGCACATTCCTAAGTGCAAACCTATTTCTTCCTCCTAAGACCTTGGTAACTGGTAATGACAATTATTACTAGCCTTGTATAGTAATATAATTTACCCTATCAATACATTTGTGCTGACTAAAAGATTAGCTCATACATATACTAAAAAGAGAATTGCCTTTTAAGTTAATGTTTGTACTTGTTTTGTACCAATCATAGAACTCCATAGGAAATGATGATACTTGTTTCCACTATATAAGCAAGCCACCATTCACTGTTAGTTTGAAGAATGAAGAATGAAGGATGTACCACCTGTAATCTCTCGCTGTGATTATTGTTATAATCATTAAATTCTTCCGCCATCAGCCTCATCTCCATTTGTCTCCTTTCTAAGTATTTGTAATAGATAATAGTAATTTTTTTTACAGCGCTACACCATCCCACTGATTAATATAGGGAGCAATGGTGAGTGGAATAAGGCAGGCCTGTGATGAACCTCAAAGCTCTATGATATAATGTGTCAAGTTTGGTGAGGTAGGAAATTGGACAGTGACTGTAGAGGATGTCAGCATAATCTATCAAGGATAGAAAGGTTGATTGTACCAGCTGTAGTTTGGCATCTCTAGTTAAGAAGTGGGCTATCCTAAAGAACAGGCCAAGTCTGTCATAATTTTTTGAGTAATTCTTCAATGTGCTCTATAAAGGAGAGCCTATGGTCTAGCCATATTCCCAGGTATTTGAATTTTTGGACAAATTCCAACTTCTCACCAAGAATTGTAGTAATTTGTGGCACGGGATCTGATAGGGCTGAATTTGCCGTATGTGCAGAGGGAGAAAAGAGCATTGCTTTGGTTTTCTTTTCGTTAAGTAATAGTTTGTTGTTTAGGAGTTGGTGTTGTAGCAGGTTGAACTCTGCTTGAAGGTCATTACATGCAGATTGTAATGATGGGTGGCTTACATAAAGAACTGTGTCATCTGTAAATGGATAAATGTTGGCCTTAGTTGTGCTTTCATCAATATTGTTGATGTATATTGTGAATAAGATTGGTCCTAAGATAGAACCCTGGGGGACACATCTTAGGAGAGATTTGAGAGTTGAGAGACCTCCTTCTGCTTTGACCTGCTGGAAACGATCAGAGATGTACTTGTTGAACCACTGTAAGGATATTGGGTCAGTACCTAGTGAGGTCAGGGAAGAGAGTAACAGAGAATGGTCGACAGTGTCGATGGCCTTGTTCAGGTCCAAGAATATGGCACAGGTGTAATTCCTGCTGTCTAGCTCTGTTTGCCAGTCATTAGTCACTTTGGCAAGTGCTGTGATGGTGCTATGTTTAGCTCTAAACCCTGATTGTACTGGATTAAGCAGGTTATTAGCTTCTAGATACTGCCTCAGCTGGTTACTTACAACTTTTTCCAATAATTTTGACAAGACCAGAAGAATTGAAATTGGTCTGTAATTATTTAGATCACAGGGATTTCCAGACTTGAACAGGGGTATGATGTGCGCTGTTTTCCATATTGAAGGAATGGATCCTTGAGTTAAAGATAGGTTAAATAAATGGGTTATGGGCACGGCTAACACATGAATGGCCACTTTCAAAAAATATGGGTCGAGGGTATCCGCACCAGCACTTTTTTTTACATCCAGTTTTAGCAATAGGTCATCAACTTCTTTCAGGGTAGTAGGACGCAAGGAGAAGACTGAATCGGTGATGCTAGGATCTGCACCTTGATTATCCACCTGAGAGTGTATCAGATTCACAGGGGAATTGTCGAAGGCTAAGCCTGCAGTTGCAAAGTGATTATTGAAGGCATCCAGGACTTCCAGTATGTCTCTAATGGTGTTGTTGTTTAAGGAGATTTTTTATTTTAATTCAATATACTTTATTGAAATTTTAACAGTACGTCAGAGAGTACACAGCAGAGATAACTGATCGGGGTTAATACACAAAAACCCACACATTCCCCCCAACCCCTGCCCCAAGTCTGCACTCATATACAAATAAAGCTAGCTGATCCGGAATATATATCTGGTACTATAAAACAGAGAAAATAACCATATTTCACCAGATCAATAAAAGATATTAAAATTTCACTAGCATCAGCAGGGACAGAAGAGGCTCCCAAATCTTTTTAAAATTATGATACATGTGCCGCAGGTTTGCCATGTGATTCTCTACCTGAATTGCCAATACCATTTCACGGTACCATTCAACAATAGTAGGATGGGACTCATCCTTCCAATGTCATAGCATGACTAATTTTGCCACAGCTGATATTAAGGTTATATGCGCTTTATGCATCCGGGGTGTCCCAGATGGGAAAATCGCCAGCAGGCTACACTCCAGAGTAAAAAGAGGATCCAGTCCCAGAATAGGGCCCAGGACCCATTGTATCACTCTCCAAAACTTCTGAGTATGCGGACACAGCCACAACATATGATACAGCGACCCAGAGACCGAACAGCCTCGAAGACACATGGGGAGGAAATATAACCTATATTATACAGTTTATCTGGAGAGTAATAAATATTATGTAAGATATTAAACTGAATTAGCTGGAGTTTATCCTGTTTAATATTTTTATAAATCCCTCCCCATACTTTCTCCCAATAAACAGTGTCCACAGGCAAGGACAACTCCTGCACCCAATAATAACATACCCCTTTAGGGAGAGATGTATCTAAGCCTTGAAGGTGCTTATAAATATTAGAGACTGCATGGGGTTGTTCTGCATCTTGGAGGGCCTTAAAGAGACCATCCATTGACTGTGTTGTCCATTCCTGGTTACCTTTAAATGCACATATAGCCGCTTTAATTTGCAAGTATTTAAAAAATTCCTAGGGTCTTAGTTGAAAGTGTCTCCACAATACCTGAAAAGAAACTAACTCTGTACCCAGGAGAAAGTCCTCCAGTTTACAATGCTAGAGTTGCGGACAAAAGGAGGGTGGTATAGGACCATGTCAAATCTGAAAGTGACAATTATTAAAAAGTGGTTGGACCCGAGAAGTGAACCAGTTTTCTGAAAAATACAATTGCATTTGTCGAAGAGCCTTCATAGACCAGGCTATTGGGGTTGCTTTAAGCAGAAAGGGAAGACGGAAGGGTTTAGAGAGTACAAGGGCATACAATGTACTTGCCGCACCTCATGCTAGCCTGTGTTCAATGTCAAGCCAGACTGGCACTTATGAATACTCCTCTCAGGTACCTACGCTTTTATCCAATGAGCAATCTTACTTAGGTGCTGGGCCCCATAATATAAAAAAAGAGAAGGAAGGGCAAGGCCTCCCTTAAATTTTGGTGCAGTTAGCTTCAAATATGCCTTTCTCACTGCCTTACCCCTCCATAAGAATTTATTAAACACTCTATGTATTTGCAAGAACCAAGGCTTGGGCAGGACAATGCCCATAATACCCAACGGGTATAACAGTCTCAGTAAGACATTCATTTTAAGAATATTTACCCAACTTCAAAGCGATAGTGAGAGGGCACTCCATCTCTCCAGATCAGACTGCACCAGCCAAACAAGACTGGTCAGATTAAGGTTAATCATCAAAGGAATACTCCTGGCTATTTTGATTCCTAGGTATGTCAGAACCCTGGACTCCCATGACAGTCCCATGGAAGTACACATACCTTTAGTACAGAGATGGTTTAGCAGAAATACCTTTGCTTTAGAGAAGTTCAATTTGTAGGAGGATACCACTGAGAACTTATTTAACTCCTTCAGTAGAGCTGGTAACGAATTCTCAGGGTCCTCTACATGCAATAGAAGATAATCAGCATATGCCAAGATCACGTACCTCTCCCCTTGAATTGGAATACCCTTCAACAAGGAAGAAGATGCTAATTTATGTATCAAGGGCTCCAAATAACAGTTAAAAAGGAGTGGGGGAGAGTGGGCATCCTTGACGGGTGCCCCTCTCAAGGATAAATGGGTCAGACAGGCAACCGTTACAGCAGACCCTGGCCCTTGGGGAGGAGTATAGCACTTTAACCCATTGTACAAAACCATCAGGTACTCCAAATTGCCGGAGAGTCACAAACAGGAAATGCCAAGAAACCTGATCAAAGGCTTTTTCTGCATCGAGGGATACCAGGGCCGCAGGGAACTCGGCATCCCTCGAAGCTGCCATTAGACACATTAGCTTCCTCATATTAATTGCTGAGGCACGTCCTTGCATAAAGCCAACTTGTTCTTTACCAATAATCCCTCCAATTACTGGGGTTATCCAATTAGCCAGAATTTTTGCATGAATCTTAACATCCGAATTAATAAGCGATATCGGACGATAGCTTCCAGGACATAATAAGTCCTTGTCCGGCTTTGGAATTAGGGTGATCCAGGTCATCAAAAAGCAAGGATCTCTTATTCCCTTTTGAAACCATAAATTAAAGACATCCCTCAACAGGACGGCCAACTGAGGAAGACAACTCTTAAAAAAATTATTAGGTAGCCCATCCGGTCCGGGGGCTTTATCCAGTGGCAACTGCCTAATGGCCTGCTGTACTTCAGTTAGGGTGATTGGAGCCCCTAATTTCTCCGCCTCTTGAGGGGGGTAGCATTGGAAGGCCGACTGAGTGCAAGTAACCTAAGATCTCCTGATCCATCACCCCTATCAAGTCTGCTGAGGAATAGAAGGTCTCATAATACTCCCCAAAGATGTTAGTAATGTCTTGGGGATGACAGACTATGTTATTACTTACAGGGGACCTCAACCCAGGAATGAATTTGGACATTTCCATCTGTCTTAATCTTAAGGCAAGGAGTTTCTCTGCTTTCTCCCCTGCCTCTAAATACTTTAATTTGGTACAATGAATGGCCAGCTCTGCTTTTTGCACCATCAAATCATAGTAATTTGACCACAGTTGTTGGAGCCTTGCCCATTCCTGTATGGGGGACATACGACTTAATCGGTTTTCCAGTTGCTGAATATCACTTAATAATTGATCCAGTGCACATCTATCCCTCCGGGCTCAGGTAGCCAAAATGCGTATAAACTCTCCCTGTATAGCACATTTAAGGGCGGCCCATACCGAATTGACCCTATCGACTGTCTCTAAATTAATATATATATTTTTTTGGCCCCCCTTCTCTGCCGT
Source organism: Neoceratodus forsteri (assembly GCA_016271365.2). NCBI lineage: Eukaryota > Metazoa > Chordata > Ceratodontiformes > Ceratodontidae > Neoceratodus > Neoceratodus forsteri. Next base: position 52,959,678 of record CM028133.1, on the reverse strand, counting down.
GGTGGAACTTCTTCGGGGAATCCCTAGACTGTGCTCCCCTAGTCCCTCCCCGGGTACCTACCATGGTGTCACTCGGACCTACCTCTATGCTGCCTCAGCCTACCCCCCCGGGTGGGGAGGAGGGGGGGAGACCCATTTTTACCCCCTCCAGTCCATCAGTGTGCGTCAGGAGGTCCATCTGTGGCATCCAACGATAGCCTGATTATGGGTTATCTGGGGCAGTCAGGTCCCATCTCCGTTCTCCACGACAGGTTCCTTTTTCCGTTTTTCTGTCCCCTACTACAGGACGTGAGTACACTAGGGAAACCAAGGGGTGGCGCACATCGAGAAGTGCGAGCGCTCCAGTTTCCGGCCCATGTCCTCCCTTCCTCCTGTATGCAGTCCCACTGCACCTCCACCCGTGGTCACCCAGGTGGCGGTAGAGCTGCGGGACCAGCATCCCCTCCCTCCCCAGAGAAGGAGAGCAGCCGCTGGGCACTCAATCCTCCTCCTCCCGGTGACCCTCCAGCCACCCGAGTCCATTCCCGAACCCAGATCGCTGGCACCGCGAGCGGTAACCCTACCGCTGAGCCAGCGGGCCGGACCCCTAAATTAATATTGATAAAGTTGACTATAAAATCCTGAATACGTCTCAGTGTTTTGGTACATTTGAGTAACTGGGTATTAAGGCACCATCTTTTCCCCTTCCTGCACTTGGGACCCAGCATATAGGTTACCCCCACCGGAGAGTGATCTGACAGCACCCTCGGAAAGATAGAAGCATCTATCACTCCTGGAAGGCTAGAGGCACTTACTAACCAAAAGTCAATCCGGGAAAGAGTGGCATGTGGTGGAGAGTAATAGGTATACTGCTGCTCCAAGGGGTTAAGAGTCTGCCACACATCAACACCTACCCCAGAAATAAGTTCACCCAGGGCCCTCTGTGCAGGCGATAGCCCAACTCTTCTGCTATCTGAGCGATCAATCTCTGAATTAAGGACTAGGTTCCAGTCTCCACTAAGGAACATCAAGGGGGGGGGATTAGAGACTAGTAAGGGTATTAACTGAGTAAAAAACAGAGGGGAGTCTGTATTAGGGCCATATATTGACGTCAACATTATTGTATAAGACTCCAACCTACCCTGTACTATGATATAATGCCCTTCCGGATCCCACCATTCCCTGCACATAACAAATGGCACAGTTTTAGCAACCAATATGATGGTGCCACTGCATTTAGTAGAGTTACCAGCGCCGAACACCTGACCCACCCAACTTCTTTTAAATAGGGAAATATTATCCCTCAATAGATGTGTCTCCTGCAGACAGGCAATCCCCACACAGAGCTGGAAAAGGTGCTTTAAAATCATAATCCATTTCTTTTTACTTTGGGTCCCTTTAATAGTCCAACTAATAAAATTATAAGAACCACTCATTCTCTATCAAGAATCCCAAAAATAATAAGCGAGAGAAGGAAATACTGGGACCACTACAAGGTTTGTCATATTGTCCTCTGATGCATACGATTAAAGAGAACCCCCACAATGAGCGCAGACTTGGCCCAACCCCAAAACCCCACAAAACAATGACATTACAATTGGCATTGAAAAGAACCCCCCCCCCCCAAAAAACCTGCACCCCAAGGACTTCACCCCCTTCACCCTCTTTACCCCAGTACACACCAAACAACATTATAAATTTCAACATAACTATTTACAATTTTACCTTACCCGGCTCTAATAACTGACCTCCCACTATATTTATAGGTAAGTGACAATCTCTCTCACTGCCACACCAAGGCCCACCCTCCTTCCTCCCCGACAAAGAAATACCTTGCATACCAATAAAATAATCACAACTGTGATAGAACGTTTAAAGTCGCCATAAATTACAATGCTAAATCCATAATAATAACCGGGAAGAAGAATAAATGGCAAACAAGTCCAAACCGCAGTATATATATAGTAGAATATTGCCCCCTTGTGGCCTCCACTAAAAAATGTCTCCATCAAATAAATATATTGGCCTGTATAGCAATTTAAAAGGAAACTAGTTGCATCTTTCACTTAGAACTTAAACAAGTGAAAGAAATGTAGCCCCCCAAAAAATCACCCTCGGCCCCACAATAGAGGATTATACAACCAACAAAGTAAATAGTAATGCAAGAGAGCAGTGACGGGGACTAAGAGTGAGCCCATTCAAAGTTCTCAACAGTTCGTGACCACAAGTGGATAACGCAGGCTCCAGAACACACGTTGGAAGTGCAGATCAGGCATACACTGACGACAAGAGTCTCTTCGTAGGTTAACCATAGAGCTCTCTCAATCTCACCAATACCACCTTCAAAAGCTAAACACCATCATATTTCGAGAAGAGGACTTCTTTAGAAACTATAAGCATTATGTTACATGACTCTGTTCCTTCCAGGATATTGTGAATGGCTCTCACAAATAGTCCCCACTTTACTTGAAAAGGTCAGGAAAAAGACTTCGAAGTGCTTCTGAAGCTTTTACAGGGGACTCAAGACTGATCCACTTCTCATCATGTTACACCTGCAAAGTCGCAGGATAGCGCATATGAAACGCTTTTCCAGCAGCAATAAGCTTTGACACTATGGGATGAAATTCCTGCCTCTTCGAGCAGACCGACTGGGGCAGATCCTGTGATATTCTCAATTTGTGGCCCTCCCATTGTAATCCCTGGACTTCTTTGACCCTGGTTAATATATGTCGCTTGTCTAGGTAGTTAAGAAGCTTGAATATCAAGGGTCAGGGAGGGGAGCCAGGCAAAGGTGGAGGCGCAATGACCGGTGCACTCTTTCCACCACATAATTTGAGCCGTTAGGATATATTCAGCTATTCACATAGCTTTTGCACAAAGGCAACAGGATTGTTGCCTTCCTCCTTCTCAGGTAGCCCAAAAACTATTCAATTATTACACTGACTGTGCCCCTCTAAGTCCTCCAATTTATCCTCGCTCTTCCGAATCCTTTGCCACAGAATTGATTTATCAAGATCTGTCTTGTCTCTCCATTTATCCAGAGGTGTAAGCCGGGTTTCAACATCACCAACCCGATGATTAAGTGAGTCTATATTCTTCCTGATAGATTGGACATCTGCCAAGATTGCAGAGATGGAGTCTTGAAAGGGCTTCATAATTTCAAGAAAGCGTTCCTCAGTGAGTGCTGCCGTGGGTGAGGGAGATTTACTTGATTCTGTGGTTTGTGACTTAGGCCTCTTAGGGGCCTTCTCCTTCTCCGGAGTCAGCGGGGGCGTATGGCGCAGCGGCACTTTCCGCATTTCCACCTCCATTTAACACCGCAATTGCATTCTGTACAGCAACTAAGATCTGAAGTGTCAAGATACTGCCCCGAAATTCATTGGCAACTTCACTATCGGTTAAAAATCACCAGATTTGCCAGGCAGTAAGGGAAGGTAGCAGCTCTCGCTTAGGCAGCCATCACGTGACCTCCGTTTAAGGAGATTTTATCGGGTAGTGAGCCACCGGGTGTGTGACCAGACAAGTCTTTGATGGTTTTCCAAAATTTTGTAGGGTTTTTGGAAGCAGAGAGAAATTCGGAGTGATAGTATGCCGCGTGTGGTGTCCAGCACTTAATGTGCTGGACACCACTTGTCTGTCATTTCATCACTTTTGTACAGTTCCAACAAGAACCTGAGAAAGGTAATTTTATTACCCAGTTAAAGTGCTAACTTGTACTTTTTTCCTTTGTATAGAACTGTTTCACCAAAATGGTAAAAACCATGTGCATTATTTTGATCAATACACGTTAGGCTATGAGTCTGTTCATCTTGTTCACTTTAACATGCTGAAATTGGGTTTTAATCTAACCAACTTACTCTTTGGTAAACCACAGTGCAGTACAAATCTTGAATAACCTAGTGGTCTAGTGGTTATGGAGGCTCCAGGATGTTACAGTGAGGGGTCCTGGGGTGGTGTGCAAACTCGATATGCACTTTTTAAATATTTTTATTAAACCTTTATATTTTCTGCTATTATTCTTTTCTAGTGTGTTTTTGACAGAACCTACAAATGTAATCCGTAGTTTTGCATGTAAACATGTGTGCTATTAATAACTAAAGCTTCTTCAACAAAGCGAAATGCAGTAGCAGCAAGTAACTTACAATTGGGGGGGGGTGCAGCTGCACCCTTCACCACCCTCTAGATCCACCACTTGTTTGTAGCAAAGTTCTTGTGTAGTCCAATGCCAGAGTTCATACTTTCTCGGAAATCAAAAATATGTTTGTCTTGTCTCCTTTTTCCATGGGAAATGATAAGAATAATCAGCATTTATTTAGTGCTTTTCATACACATTGTATCCCAAAGAGCTTTACAAGTTACTCTATGCCAAGGACAGACTACACTTGAGTGAGGAGGGAAAGGAAGTGTTGAAACAGAGGATGGAGGAGTACATAGAGGAAGTTGGGAACTTAAACTAGGAGTGGGAGGTGGCAGTTGGGGAAGAGATATGTAGAGATCACAGGCTGGGAAACCATATGAGCTTACACCCCATAACAGTGACAAAGGACAAATGGCAAGTACTATTGGTGATGCTAGGAAAGGAGGGCAGGTTGGGAGGGGGGGAAAGGGTGGAAGGTGGTTACCCTTAATGCTAGGAGCCTTGGGAGGAAAACTGCAGAGTTACAGGTTCTCATGGCAGAGGGAGAGGTGGACATTGCAGCCATCACGGAAACATGGGCCACCCATTACAATGACTCGGACCTGTCTGTACCAGGGTACAGGTTATTTCGTAGGGACAGGGTGATTGGGAAAGGAGGGGGTTGGCATTATATGTGAAGGAAGGACTGAAGTGTGTAAGGGAGGAAGGGGAGGAGGGTAGTACGGAGTCACTTTGGATGCTAATCCAGGATTCCAAGAATAGGATTCTTAGAATGGGAGTGGTGTACAGGCCACCATCTCAGATGGACGAGTTAGACAGGGAACTAGCGGGACAGATCAGGAGGACCTCCGAGAAGGGTAGTGTGGTGATTGTGGGGGACTTCTACATGCCAGGAGTGGACTGGAGCACCCCAACAACCAGGAACAGAAAGGAACAAGTACTGCTGGATGCCTTCCAGGACAGCTTCCTGCTGCAAATGGTCAGTGAACCAACCAGGTTAGAAATACCCTTGACCTAGTGCTGGCAAATGGGGACTTTGTGAGAGAACTTACAGTGGAGGAACCGGTGTCAGGGAGTGACCACCGCTCAGTATGGCTCACATTGGATATGGGCAAGGAAGGAGTGGAATCTGGCACAATAGTGCTGGACTTCAGGAGGGCCGACTTTGGGAGGATGGGGGAAGTGGTAAAAGGGTACCTGGCCAGAATTCAATTTAGTATGGACCCTAACCAGAGGTGGGAGCTCATAAAGCTGGGGATAGTGGAGGCAACCAAAACCTGCTGCAAAGCCCAGAGCAAGAAGGCTAGGGCTAAGAAACCGATCTGGTTGAGCAAGGAGGTCATGGAAAAGGTAAGGAGGAAAAGAGCTGCCTTTAGGAAGTACAAGAAAACAGGGAGGGGGGAGGACAGGGAGGAGTACTTGACAGAATCGAAGGAGGTGACAAGGGCAGTAAGGAGAGCCAAAGCACCTACTGAACTCAGGCTGGCACAAGGCATTAAGAAGGGGAAGAAGGACTTCTTTAAGTACATCAGGGAGAAAAGGAGCTGTAAGGACCACATAGTAAGGATTAGGAAGGAGGGGGGTTGGGTGGAAGCAGGGTGCGATAAGGCGGAAGCACTAAATGAGTACTTCTGCTCAGTATTTACTAAAGAGAAGAGGAGGGTGACACCCAAGGTGGGAGAAATGGCAGAAGCGGGGGGGGTGGTGACAGATAGGAAAATCATGGAGAGCAGAGTTTGAGAGGGTTTGAAGGCACTGAGGGTGGACAAGGCGCCAGGCCCAGATGGCTTCCACCCCAGGGTACTGAAGGAGCTGGCAGACGTCCTTGCAGGACCTTTGGCAGACCTGTTTAATGCCTCACAACATTCGGGGTGTGTACCTCAGGACTGAAGGATGGCTGATGTGGTGCCCCTCCACAAGAGTAGCCCCAAGGATGAACCAGGAAACTACAGACCATTGAGCCTCACATCCATCATGGGTAAGCTAATGGAGACTATCCTGAAGGAGAGGTTGGTGGCCCTCCTAGAGGCCAAAGAACTACAGGACAGCAGACAGCATGGCTTCATATGTGGCAGATCCTGCCAAACCAACCTAGTCGAGTTCTATGACTGGGTAACTAGGCAACTGGACAGGGGCCATGCAGTGGATGTCCTGTATCTGGACTTCAGTAAGGCATTCGACTCTGTGCCACATGGAAGGCTGGGAAGGAAGAGTAGGCACAGGGGTGGGTGCAAAGCTGGTGAGATGAGTAGGAAGCTGGCTGGGAAGGCAACAGAGGGTGGTGGTGGGTGGGAGCTCTCACACCAACGGCAGTGACGAGCGGTGTTCCACAGGCTCAGTGTTGGGGCCAGTGTTGTTTGGGATATTCATTGCAGACATATCATGGGACATCAAGAGCAAGATCAGTCTGTTTGCTGATGATACCAAGGTAGGCACGGTGGTGGATGACCTAGGGGGATGGCAGGGGTTGCAGGATGATCTGGCAAAGCTTGAAACCTGGTCAGACATCTGGCAACTGGGCTTTAATGTCAAAAAGTGCAAGGTGCTGCATTTTGGGATGAAGAACCCAAGGAGGAGTTACCAGCTAGGGGGAGTGCAGCTAGCCCAGACAGAGGAGGAGAAGGATCTGGGTGTGCTCATTACAGGGTCAATGAACAACTCGGCACAATGTAAGAAGGCAGCTGCAAAGACCAACAAAATGCTGGGTTGTATTGCAAGGGGTATATCCTCAAGGAGGGAGGAGGTGATTCTGCCACTGTATAGGTCATTAGTTAGACCACACCTGGAGTACTGCGTGCAGTACTGGCATCCGTATCTGAAGAGGGACATTAAGTTACTGGAGGGGGTGCAGCACAGAGTGACAAATATGATCAAGGGGCTGGGGGACTTATCATACAAGAGGAGGTTGAAGAAGTTGAACATGTACTCACTGGAGGACAGGAGAGGAGAGACGGGGTGACATGATTGAAAGCTTTAAATACATGAAAGGAATAAACAAGATGGGTACAGAGGGCTGTTCAAAGTAAGGAGGGGAGGAGCACTAGAGGCAATATGAGACTGGAAGAGGAAGGTTCAGGAGGAGATGAGGTGACACTTTTTACAGAGAGGGTGGTGGCTGGGTGGAATGCGTACCTGCTGAAGTGGTATGGTAGAACAGTGGACAGCTTCAAATGAGGATGGGACAGGACAAGGGGGAGGGTTAATGAAGGGGAAGGGAGGGACAGCTGCAGAATAAGGGATGCTAGCTGCACATTCGAGCAGACTTGATAGATCTCTAGGCCTTTATCTGCTGGCAAATTTCGTATGTTCGTAAGTTACGCTAGACTGGTAGTGAAGTGTCTGAACATGTAGTAGCAGCCATTTAACACATTAATACCCACACACAGCCTTGACTAATTGTATGAACTGGTTTTATGGGAAGAGGAATGTTGGCCAGGACAGTGGGGTTATGTAGTGATCTTGGTGCTGGCAGACCCACATCTTATATTTATTTAGCATATCGAAAATACCTTTGAGTGTAAGCCTTTTACAAAGGTTCCACATCAGGGTGGACAATAAGACAGTACACAAATTCAGTGGTTACAGAAGCCAGATCGTTAGGCATCAAGAGCAGTTACATGAGAATTAGACAAATAGGAAAAAAACTGAGTAATTTTAATAGAATACAAAGCTATTTCTTATTGACTGCCTTAGGTAGCACACCCCTTGAAACCTCCATGTCAATTGATAGACTATGGCAGAATAATAACATTGGGTATGACTCTATCCCAGGGAGTGAGAGTTGGGGTGACAGTGAAACAAGGGGGAGCACTGAGTTTGATTCTACCCCAGAGAGAGAAAGATGGGGTGACAGTGAAACAAGGGGGAGCACTGAGTTTGATCCTACCCCAGAGAGAGAAAGATGGGGTGACAGTGAAACAAGGGGGAGGTGGTGATGGTGGGGGGGGAGCAGCTCCAGAGGGCTTTGTCAAGTAGGGTGTGGGTGTGGGGGGGGTTTAGGGAGGGGCAGTACTGAGAGCATTTCAGAGGACGGATTGCTTACTTACTGTATATCGCACAGTGATCAGTTCATATTTTTCCCCTTCTGTTTTCCCCTTCCCTGAATATAGCAGTAACTTGCAGAAGTGACCTTCTCAGTCCCCCCCAGGTATTCATTCTTTACTCCTTCTCCCCACACCAAAAACTGGTGAGCTTATCACCCTTCTGCATCATGAATGCAGGTAGTACAGTCCCTGATTTTTTTGGCATATCAAAAATAAACAAATATTTCCAGTAAGTCAGGCTGATAGCAATAGGAAACAAGGGGAGAGATGAGCTTTCCAATCCTTAAAAGATCTAGGCTACCTTTGATTAGGCACTATTAAATGATGGGTGTGCACATCATTATGCACAGCATTTAACAGTGCCTAATCAGAAGCAGCTTAGATTCTATATGGGTAGGCAAGCCTATTTTTCCCATTGTGTCCATGTCCATGTACCTGCTCCTTCATTCCATCTTTCAAACATAATGAATTACACATACACACAGACCAAAAAAAAAAAACTGTGCACAGACCCACTTCTCCATTTAAAAAAAAAAATCCACTAAGTCTCCATTTAAAAAAAAATCCACTCAGCAGTTGCTGTACCTTCCTCATAATCTCAAGAAACCTGACTGCAAAACTGAAAGTACCCCAGTCACAGGTCAACTCATTCAGCACAGCAGTTGGCATCATTAATAACGCAGTCCTTGCCCTCCCTACGCCCCCCAAGACCCCACTGCAGTTGATGGCAAACAGATTTAGTCCAAGACAGGCTGGGGTTTGCTTCCAGCTTCAACACACAGCACTGGGGATTAGAAATAGCGATTCCCAACAAGCACTACGCACATTCATATGTAAAAGGAAAGTACTATACCAGGCAGACTGCTTCTCGATCCCAATTGCAATTACTGCAAAAGACCTGGGAGCACACACAGCAGCTTCAGTTCCTGACAGATCGAGCGCGATTCAGCAATTTCTCCAGTCTTCTACAGAGTGAGCCTTGTTTTCACACTTCTAGTGCTTCTTTCTCCTCACAACTCGGATTCAGTCCAAACTGGCACTCACAAAGGCTGCAGACTGAAACTCAGGGCCTCACACACACTTCTCGCACAAAACTGTACACCGCAGAAGCACAGAGCTCCTTCTCTCTTCACAGTCTAATCTTTCCAGTCACAGAGCAGGGCGTTTTCTTTAGCTCCACACCATTCTGTTGGCTGGTTCAGCTGTCACTCACAATAAGACTCCCTCTGTTGGTGGAAAAAGGCATCAAGGTTAAAACTACATTTCCCAGAGCCACTGCCCATACAATCCCCTTGTGGCTGGCTCAAAATTGAGAGTCCAAGTTCTGATTCGTCCACAGGCTCCATTTGAGGGTCTCCCCATCATCCTGATTGGTCCAAGTCAGCTATTCAGGACCAAAATGAAAGAGTTACACTGAAACAGTTCATGCTGAAATGAAGACAGGTTAGACAAACTACATTTTCTCAGTCACTCTAAATGATTTCTGGCAAACAGATATATCTTTCAAAAAGGCTCCCTCTGTACATGTAGCAATGACAGAAACGGAGTGAATTAACAGCAGCCCGGGCTGGATTCGAGCATTAAATACACAGTCCCCCCATACAAACTAATTAAGTCTGCAAGCAGACAGCTCTTAAAGAGATAGTACGTGGAGGCTCAAATAGCACTCACTTGGAACCACATTTAAACAGCTCAGATGCCAAACACCGCACAGACTTGGAGCATTCAGGTAAGCTCCTGGAAGACTTTTGGGAACCCCCGTTTGTGGGGGGATTACACTAGGACAAAAGAAATGCAATCTCCAGCTAAAGCGACCCGATCAAAGTGGCTGATCACCAAGAACCCTCAGATGCTGGTACAAAGCTGTACAACATGTTGCAGTAGGAGAAACAGGGTCAGATGTTCGAAGCAGTGGGAGAGGAGACCAGAGCAGAGATGACCCACATGGAAGAAGACAAATGCTCCCAATTGGTAACCTCGATTCTGCAAATGGCTTGAACAGTTACAAAAATAGACAGTACTCTTACAGAGCTTCGGGAAGACGTGAACAAAATTGAACACCAGGCAGACCAGATTGAAGCAGGCCTGTCAAATGGAGCTGAGCAGGTTGATCACCCCGTAGAAGGCTTGTTGCCGAGGAGCTAGGGGCTCCCACTGTGGCAAATAAAATCAACAACTGAGTTGGAGAATTTTAGTCAGTGTTTCATTGGAGTGCTTCTATTTTTGGATTACTTGAGAATTATATGGTTTGGCAACCTTCTTAGAAGCGAACAGACTTTAGATTTGAGCACAGCACTCTCTCTGTAAATTTTTCTGATTGCCATGATGGACTGATGCTTTTCCTCCTAGCTAGAGAGCAAGAACCTACTAAGAAAATAGATGACTTAGAAAGAAGAAGCCGTCGCCAGAACATTAGGGTATATAGGATCCTGGAAGAGGTGAGGATGGGGCAACAAATCCAATTATTTTTCTACAGAAAGCACTGTGAGAGGCCCCAAAACTTCCCCCTGACTTTAACCTGGCAATGGATAGAGTGCACCGCTCTCTGGCACAGAGGCCGCTGAACCCTTGGGCCAGACCATGATCCTTCATGGCAAAACTCACATCCTATACTACCAAAGAGGAAGTACTGAAACGAGCGTGGAGAATGAAACAGATCAAGTATGGGGAATACTGTTTAACAATCGACAATGACTATACATCTATGGTCCAGAAAAATAGAAAGGCTCTCTGGCCCATTATGAAACACGTACAGGCCAAGAACCTGAGGGCCCAAATATTATATCCAGCATGGCTATGGATCAAGGCAGAAGGAGGGACTGAGGTCTCCAAGGATCTCATGGAAGCAACACCATACTTCGAGAGATTAGGAATCCTTGTCCCATACCTGGTTAAGAAGAGGCTGGAGAAAGAATTGCTTCATGCAACGTGGTCCGTGGCTTGAGGAGAATCTTCTGCTTCCCGCCAGACTTCCAAAAACCACCCAAGACACTGCATGATGACATCTGCAGCAAGTTTAGGCAGCACAGTTCGCCAATCCAGATTGAATCCATCCTGGCAAAAGAGCAGAAGAATTCTCCAAGAAGTCCAAAAGAAGCGGCAGCCAAAACAACAGACCCAGTGCCCAGAGCAGATCAGAAGCATAGCTGCAAGGGTCTGTCCCCCCTCCATCCCAGCGGGCTGCCCAGAGTTTTTACTATGGAACTCCAAAAAGTATTGTGCTATAGTGGGGTTACTCCAGCTGGGGGAGGACCTGTTGTTGGGGTGGGTAAAGAAGGTGGGGGATGGTATGTACCCTGAGGAGGGGGAGACAGAGGCCTCTTTTCCTCTTGCCTCACCGATTTGATTATCCCAGCACTAATTAAACCTGACACTGGAAGACCTCCAAATGAAGGGACTCACGAATAATGACTCAGTAATATCGAGGACCACAAATAAGAACGTTTGTTGCAGCAATAATTTAACTGTTTATAATAGCCTCCTTTAGAACGATTTGGGGAATTGGGAAATAATGGAGGGATCAGACGTAACACAGGAAACTGCCTGCTAGTTTTGTTGTTATTTTGAGAAGACCCAGGGCCGTGTATTATCAGGGAATTGCAAGCAAAATGCATAATGAATCTGGCTCTTGGGGGGAATAAAACCCAGACAGATAGAGCCAGCCTGGATGTACAAACACAGAGGGAAGAAATTATGGATGGAATATAAGCTACTTTGGTGCTAAACTCGTCCCTCCTCTCTATTACTTCAAAATAGTGGGCAGTTTTGGAGCTGACATACATGCAGTAATAGCATGAATTTGGCGCTAATACTGCTGACAATGTTGGTTTGTTACCATGGTGGAGGGCTAGGGTCCTTAATTTCCCCCCAAGATGGAATGGCCTTATACACCAACAAGGGCTAAATGTCTTAGTAAGGACACTGCCCAATGTGGAAAAAAAATACCATGCTGACCATGGAAGCTGCAATAAAAATAGTTGGGAATCTTCTCAACATAATTATAACACACCATATAAAAAGAGGGGTCTGCCAGTCTGGCTTCAACTGGGAAGGAGACAGCCTCTTAAGCGGGGGGGACTCCCCCCAACTATCAGGAAAGAATGGTGGGGACAGGGAGACTCTTGAAGTTCTCTACTCATAAGTTAGGTTTGTGGTTCCAGTTCAAATTTATGATATGGTTAGTAGGAGTGGGACAACAGAGGGTTTTATTACAGAGAGTTATACTCCCATCTAGTGGAGATTGTTGGAAATGTTTGTTTAATTTGACGTTAGAAGCATTGCTGAAATTTAGAATGGTAAAGAAGCAAGCAAGCAAGGCACACCAATATTCTATATGAAAAAAAGATCATATACTCACACTGCAAAAAGTAGGCAATTTGCCAATGGTTCAAGAAAACAAGGAAATAACAGAAACCTAGAGGACAGAGAAAGAATAAAACTGGGGGCTGGAAGGGGACAGGAAATCTCTGGAAAGACAATCAAAACTCTCTGCAGCGAATAAAAAACAAGCATTTGTCAGTGCCGAATGTTGCTTGCTTCTATGTACTGTTTAGGTATTTGGAAGTCATTGGAGTGCAAATATTGAAAATTTGCGAACTTACTGAGCGCATGAGAACTGGCGCGAACGCACGTCAGAACAGCCATTTTAGGAATTTTTCAACAAATTCTCAACATAGCCATTTTGAGACTCTGCTCATGAACAGTGACACTGTGATTTTGTTAATGTGTCCTACACTGAGTTTGTACACCGATTGCGCCATTGTGCGCTACATGGGCGGAAACACATTTTGGGCAGGATGTGAGAAATGACAGCTGTACTGCTCATAAGGAGGTGTGGTAAAATGGCAATGTTGAAAATCTGGAGGAAAATATTGAAAATTTGCGTAACTTACGAGCCTGCGTGAGAACTGCCGCGTAATGCACGCCAGAAACAGTCATTTTAGAATGTTTTCACCAAATTTTCAACATTGCCATTTTAAGACCTCTGCTCATGAACAGTGTCACTGTGATTTTCTTAATTTGTCCCATACATTGATTTCAAGACACCAACTGCGCCATTCTGCGCCACATGGGCAGAAACACATTTTGGGTGAGATGTGAAAATGACAGCTGTACTGCTCGTAAGAAGGTGTAGTAAAATGGCAATGTTGAAAATCTGGAGTGAAAATATTGAAAATTCGCAAACTTACGAGCCTGTGTAGGAACTGTGCAATGCAGACTCGTAAAACAGTCATTTTTATGTTTGCTTGCACGCATGTGCAAGAAACATAGCGCCTTCATCGGAGATTTCGGAGGTGTGTCACCTCCTCCTCCAATTCAGGCACTGTGCTAGCAGGTGCGGCCCCTGTAAGCCAATGCATTTTGGAGCTGTCTATGACACGCTCCAAAATGCAGTGGCATACAGTTGAAAGGGGAGTTACGCTGAGTGAGCAGCGATAAGAAGCTGCCACGCCAGCTCCCTCAGCTGCAGGCGCACGCCTCTCGCGATGCAGCGAATAGCTGACGGGTGCCCAATCCCGCCGGCTGAACTGGCGCTTCGTCTCCTCCCCCTCCCTCCCAATAGTTGATGCCACGCTGGGAGCCCACCCAGCGTGGCAATCCGTCATGTTGCCGACGGGGTGCCCAATCCCCATTGGCTGAACGCGCCCTCCTAAAGTTTTGTGCCACGCTGGGAGCCCACTCCAGCGTGGCAAACGGTCCCAGGCTTTTTTTATTTTTGCCGACGGGGTGCCCAATCCCTGTCAGCTGAACACCCCAGTCTCTTGTGCCATGCTGGGAGCCCACCCCAGCATGGCAAGCGTCCCATTAATGTCTTTTTTTGTTTTAACCTGTAAAACAAAACGGTCCCGCGCGCCTCCCTCCCGAGCCCCTCCCACAACCCGCACTCACCCACTGCGCACCCAGCCTCCCCACACCCCACCCCATACTTACCTCCAACTCCAGCGCGACAATCTTTGGTGGACCGGAACACGCCTGCACTCTTCAAAGCCGACCGCGAACTGAGGAAATGCCGGTAAGCTGTATAATGGGCTAGATAGGAGGGTTCAACTTTATTGTATATCTCAGGTATTTTTGAGATTTTTTATATCAATCTTAATATGGGGTTTTTGGGAGTTTCTTCTTATGAATGATAAATATTGTCATGGCGCGAGTTCGTGCTCAAGGGTGATTTCGCGCAGTGACTGTGCAGTGACTGAGAAATCACCCTTCGGGACTGAATACCGCCATGATAGTGACATCATTCATGAGAAGGGGGCCCAAAAACCCCATGTTGAAAATTTGGTGCCAAAATTCCAAAAACTGACTGTTTAATGAGCGTGCGTTGAGCAGTTCCTACACAGGCTCGTATGTTCGCGAAATTTCAATATTTTCACTCCAGATTTTCAACATTGCCATTTCACCACACTATCTTATGAGTAGTACAGCTGTCATTTTTCACATCTCACCCAAAATGTGTTTCCACCCTTGTAGCGCAGAATGGTGCAGTCGGTGTGCAAAATCAATGCACGGGACAAATTAAGAAAATCACAGTGACACTGTTCATGAGCAGAGGTCTTGAAATGGCTATGTTGAAAATTTGGTGAAAAATTCCTAAAAATGACTGTTTTACTAGCGTGCGTTGAGCAGTTCCTACGCACGGTCATAGGTTTGCGAATTTTCAATATTTTCACTCCAGATTTTCAACATTGCCATTTTTCCACACCTTCTTATGAGTAGTACAGCTGTCATTTTTCACATCTCACCCAAAATGTGTTTCCGGCCATGTAGCGCACAATGGCGCAGTCGTGCGAACTCAGTGTATGGGACACATTAAGAAAATCACAGTGTCACTGTTCATGAGCAGAGATCTTAAAATGGCAATGTTGAAAATTTGGTGACAGAATTCCTAAAAATGACTGTTTTACGAGTGTGCTTTGCACAGTTCCCACGCACGCTTGTAGGTTTGCGAATTTTCAATATTTCCACTCCAGATTTCCAACATTGCCATTTTTCCACACCTCCTTATGAGCAGTACAGCTGTCATTTTTCACATCCTGCCCAAAACGTGTTTCCGACCATGTAGCGCACAATGGCGCAGTCGGTGTGCAAACTCAATGTATGGGACACATTAACAAAACCACAGTGACACTGTTCATGAGCAGAGGTCTTAAAATGGCTATGTTGAAAACTTGGTGAAAAAATGCCTAAAAATGACTTTTACGAGCATGCGTTGCACAGTTCCTATGCATGCTCATAAGTTTGCAAATTTAATATTTTCACTCTAGATTTTCAACATATCCATTTTATTAAACTTCCTTATGAACAGTACAGCTGCAATTTTTCATATGTCACCCAAAATGTGTTATTGCACATGTAGCGCACAATGGTACTGTTGGTGTGCGAAAGCAATGTTTAGGACAGATTAAGAAAATCACAGTTACACTGTTCATGAGCAGAGGTCTTAAAATGGCTATGTTGAAAATTTGGTGACAAAGTCCATAAATGACTGTGTTACTAGTGAGCATTGTGCAGTTTCCACGCATCCTGTTAGTTCATGACGTCTGTAATATTTTCAGTCCAGATTTTCACTAGTGGCATTTTTCAACACTTCCTTATGAACAGTACAGCTGCCATTTTCACAACATGGCCAGTGTGTTTTCACACTTTCAGTGCAGAGATGCGTGGTCGCTGTGGGAAATCATTGTTTGGCACAGATAAAGAAAATCACAGTGACACTGTTCATGATCGGAGGCACCAAAATGCCTGAGTTGACAATCTGCTATAAAATATCCCCAACCTACTTATATAACGGTGTATGCGTACAGTTTCTATGTACGCTTGTGACTTCACCATTTTTAAATATTTTACTACATTTGCAACATAGCCATTTTTACACCTCCCCATGAAAGAGTACAGCTGTCATTTTTACAGCCTGTTCGAATATTTTGCACCTGTGGTGCTAACCTCAAGTCACTGTGCATGAGCAGCTTTCGCTACTAAACTGATATCTCCCTGTTCATGAGGTGGAGTCAAAAACAAACATGTTGAAAATTTGGAGTTAAA
This sequence comes from Neoceratodus forsteri, assembly GCA_016271365.2. Classification (NCBI taxonomy): domain Eukaryota; kingdom Metazoa; phylum Chordata; order Ceratodontiformes; family Ceratodontidae; genus Neoceratodus; species Neoceratodus forsteri. The sequence goes on along the minus strand of CM028133.1, from coordinate 52,943,475 downwards.
ATACCAACGAATGCCTGAGGTATTAGGCTTTCAACTAAATCGCCAACCCTATAGAGAATGACAGGAATCAGGGGTGTGACTTGGGATTCTTGCCTGTGATGCTCATACCATTCCACACCCTGCAGTCACTGAGAGGCATCGAGGTATGCCTTGGACTCTTCGGTCCCAAACTTCACCCCATTTTCCTATATCGCACCCATCTCACCGTATTTCCTAATGAAATGGGGTGCGCATAAGGGCCAAAGACCCCAAGGAACACGTCACACTTGTCAGTCTCTGCAGAGTGGGGTGTGGTGAAATGGTGTGGCCGTTATGCCTGACGACCCAAATGCACACCTCGATGCCTGTCACTCTCTGCAGGGTGGTGGTGGGGTTGGCTTCAGTTCAATACTTCACTGCCATTCCTATTACGCAACTCTGTAACTTCTACACTACCACTGCCAATGTCAGTAAGCAAACATTCGGCATTGACAAATGCTTGTTAGGAATTTTTTCACCAAATTTTCAACATTGCCATTTTAAGATCTCTGCTCATGAACAGTGACACTGTGATTTTGTTAATGTGTCCCATACACTGAGTTCGCACACCGACTGCGCCATTGTGTGCTACGTGGGCAGAAACATGTTTTGGGAAGGATATGAAAAATGACAGCTGTACTGCTCATAAGGAGGTGTGGTAAAATGGCAATGTTGAAAATCTGGAGTGAAAATATTCAAAATTTGCGAACTTACGAGCCTGCGTAGGAACTGCACAATGCACGCTCGTAAAACAGTCATTTTTAGGAATGTTTTCACCAAATTTTCAACATAGCCATTTTAAGACCTCTGCTCATGAACAGTGTCACTGTGATTTTCTTAATTTGTCCCGTACATTGATTTCGCACACCGACTGCGCCATTCTGCGCTATATGGGCAGAAACACATTTTGGGTGAGATGTGAAAAATGACAGCTGTACTACTCATAAGAAGGTATAGTAAAATGGCAATGTTGAAAATCTGGAGTGGAAATATTGAAATTTCGCAAACTTACAAGCCTGTGTAGGAACTGTGCAACGCACGCTCGTAAAACAGTCATTTTTTGGAATTTTGGCACCAAATTTTCAACATGGGGTTTTTGGGACCCCTTCTCATGAATGATGTCACTGTCATGGTAGTATTCAGGCCCGAAGGGTTATTTCACAGTCACTGTGCAGTCACTGCGCAAAATCACCCTTCGGGCCCGGAAAACGCCATGACAGTGACATCATTCATGAGAAGGGGTCCCAAAAACCCCATGTTGAAAATTTGGTGCAAAAATTCCCAAAACTGCTCTAGATATGCAACAAGTTGAAACCCCCTATTCAGCCCATTATACAGCTTACCGGCATTTCTCAGTTTGCGGTCGGCTTTGAAGAGTGCAGGCGTGTTCTGGTCCATCAAGATCGCCGCGCGAGTCTGGAGGTATGGGGTGAGGGGGGTGTGGGAGGTTGGGTGCGCAGTGGGTGGGTGCGAGTTGTGGGAGGGGGCTGGGAGAAGCGCCACAGGACCGTTTTTGTTTTACAGGTTTAAAAAAAAAAGACGTCAGGACGCTTGCCATGCTGGGGTAGGCTCCCAGCGTGGCACAAGGACGTTGGGGGCGTTCAGAACATGGGGATTGGGCACCCCGCCAGCCATGGATGGTTGCCACGCTGGGTGGGCCCCAGCGTGCGCAAGGACGGAGGGTTCAGCCGACGGGGATTGGGCACCCCGCCGCCAAAGGACGTTCTTTCCACGCTGGGGTGGGCTCCCAGCATGGCACCTACTACTGGGGAGCGCAGCTCAGCAAGCGGGATTGGGCACCCCATCGGCTGCTATACAGTGCGTGCGGGGCACGCGCCTGCGTTGGGAGGAGCTGCGCGTGAGCAGCCGATATCTTATCGGTGCTCACTGAAGCTAGCTCCCCCTTTCAACTGTATGCCACTGCATTTTGGAGCATGTCATAGACAGCTCCAAAATGCATTGGCTTACAGGGGCCGCGCCTGCCAGCACACTGACTGAATTGGAGGAGGAGGTGACACACCTCCGAAATCTCCGATGATGGCACTATGTTTCTTGCACATGCGTGCAAGCAACATGATGATAATTAAAAACAAAATATTATCATATAACATTAATGGGAGTAACCATCCCATTAAAATAATGTAAATTCAGAAAATCCTTAGGAATCAGAAATGTGAAATAATTTTTTGCAAGAGAATCACCTGTCACCTACTGAAGCCCTGAAGCTTAAAACCAAAAGCTTCCCCCATTTGTACCAGGCCTCCCTAGAAAAGGGAAGAAAGAGAGAGGTGGCCATCCGGCTGTCGGGAGACCTTCCCTTTGAAGAGGTGGAGGTGGTTGGAGATCCCAGGGCCCGATATTTAATAGTGGTGGGTAAAGCACAGGAGTCACTGATAACTTTGGTTAACATGTATGCCCCCAGGATCTCCGGACACTTTCTATTCAGAATTAATACAGTTAGTGGCACAGAAAGTCAAGGGTGTGGTGGTGCCCGAGGAGACTGGAATTTGGTACTTAATAGATGCCTGGATTCCACTTCAGGGATCCTCACCATGGAAAGAAGAGTGGCAGCTCAAGTTTAAAAGACTTATGACTGACTGTGGGTTAAGAGATGTCTGGAGAGAAAAATACCCAACAGCCAAAGAATATACATACTATTCACCCAGACATAAAATGTATTCCAGATTAGGGGGAAAGGGGAAATTGTTTAATCAGGAAAGGCACACTAAGCTGGATCCTGTTTCCAGGTGTGACCTGGGAGCACAAGGAAGTTAGGTGATTTGCTCAGGATCACACAGTATGCAAGCAGAAGCTGTGGTTCAAACCCAGGTCTGATTTGCTGGATATCACCAGATTTATAGTTCAGAGCCTTAGACCACTGCGCTATACATAGATAGTGTTGGCAGATAAGGGCCTATGGTCCACCGAGTCTGCCCATTTGAGCTTGTAAGTTCAGTTTGTTTTCCTAGAAGTCTGTTGCCCCTTACCCCTGACCTCCAGAATTCCTTTATGTCTATCCCATGCATTCTTAAATCCCGTGATTGTTTCAGCCCCCAACCACTTCCTCTGGCAGGGTGTTCCACTTGTCCACCACCCGTTCTGTGAAGAAATTCTTTCTCATGTTTCCTCTGAATCGTCCTTCCTGCAACTTCATCCCATGCCCTCTTGTCCTGGAACATCTTTTTCGCTTAAAAATAGTGTTTTCCTGCACCCTGTTCCTCCCTGTAAGATACTTGTATGTCTCTCATCATATCCCCTCCCTCCTCTCCTCCAGGGAGTACATGTTCAGTTCCTTCAACCTGTCTTCATAGGACTTGTGATGCAATCCATGCACCATCTTTGTTGCCCTCCTCTGAACCTTCTCTATCCTGTCTATGTCCTTACATAGGTAAGGTCTCAGAACTGTACACTGTACTCCAGGTGGGGCCTCTCTAGTGTCTTGTATAGCGGAATTATGACCTCCCTTCCCTGCTGGTGATGCCCCTGCCTATACATCCCAGCATCCTATTTGCTTTACCTGCTGCCTTGTCACACTGTTTCCTACCTTGAGGTCATCAGAGATGACAACCCCAAGATCCCTTTCCTGCTTGGTGCATGCTATATCCTCACCCCCAACTGATATATTGTGCCAGGGTTTTGTGCCCATATGCATTATCTTGCACTTCTTTGCATTGAGTTTCAACTGCCAAACCCCTGACCATTCTTCAAGTTTCTGTAGGTCGCTTCTCATTCTGTCTACACCCTCTGGTGTGTCTACTCTGTTACAGAGCTTTGTGTCATCAGCGAACAGTGAAATTCTGCCTTCTAGGTCCTGTGCAATGTCACTGATGAAGATGTTGAATAGGACCGGTCCCAGCACTGATCCTGTGGTACCCCACTGGTCACTCTTCCCTCTGTGGAGTGACAGCCATTTACCACCACCCTCTGTGTCCTGCCACCCAGCCAGTTACCTACCCACCACACTACTGTCCTGCCCACACCCATATTCCGCAGTTTGTATAATAGTCTTCTATGTGGCACAGTGTCAAAGGCCTTGCTGAAGTCCAGATAGGCCATGTCCACTGCCCTCCCCTGATCCACCTCCCTAGTCACCCAGTCAAAAAATTCAACGAGGTTGGTCTGACATGACCTCCCTCGTGAAACCATGCTGCCTTGGGTCCTGTAGTCCATTGACAACCAGATGTTCCACCAATCTCTCCTTCAGTAGTGCTTCCATGATCTTCCCCACTACCGAGGTGAGGCTGACTGGTCTGTAGTTCCCTGCTTCCTCTTTGTTCTCACTTTTGTATAAGGGGACTACATCTGTTGTCCTCCAGTCTTTGGGTACCTCCCCAGTTTCCAGTGATCGGCTAAACAGGATAGCCAGAGGTTCAGCCACCACCTCTCTTACTTCTTTAAGGACCCTGGGGTGCACCCCATCTGGCCCCATTGCTTTATCAACTCTTATTACTTCCAGTTCCTTCAGGACCCTTTCTCGTGTAAAGGGACTTGTGTCCATTCTGCACCATTCTCACCCCTTATACTCCTTCAGACCCATTACCCTCCTTCTCAGTAAAGACTGGAGCAGAAATACCTGTTCAATATGTCAGCTTTACTGTTGTCATCCTCCACGCGCCCCATCCTCCCCCTTTAGTCTCACTATCCTCCCTTTGTCTTTCTTTTTTCACTTATGTACCTGTAAAGGTTTTGTCCCCTCTGCCCACTGATTTTGCAATGTGTTCTTCTGTCTGAGTTTGGCTTCCTTACTGACCTCCCTGCCTCCTTTGCTTCTCCTGGTACTTCTCCCTATCTCTTTCTGCCTGTGTCTTTTGTATTGCCTGAATGCAGTCTTTTGTTTACTTCTTTTGCTACCTCTTTGGAAAACCATAATGGTCTCCTCTTCCTTTCCTCTTGCTAACCTGCTTAATGCATAATTCTGTTGTTCTTGTAATCCCCATGTTAAATACTGCCCACTGTTCCTCAACCCCTGATTCCTGTCCCATTCCTCTCATGCCTCTTTCAAGTATCTCCCCATTTTCCCAAAGTCTGCCCCCCTAAAATCCAGGATACGTGTTTTTGTGTGGTTTGGTTCTGCTCTTTCTGTGATTTCAAACCACAATGACTGGTGGTCACTGTTTCCCAGGTGCTCCCCACTGTTATCCCCATCACACTGTCCCTGTTTGTGAGCACAAGGTCCAGTATTGCCTTCTGCTGAGTTGGTTCCATGACCAGTTGCTTGAGGAAGGCACCCTGAAGGAGTCCAGGATAAATCTGCTCCTAGTTGATGCTGCTGGGATGCTCCAGTCCACTTCTGGAATATTGAAGTCTCCAACCAGTACTACTCACCTTGTCTGCCATCCTTTGGATGGCTAGCATCAGTTCCCTATCTGTTTCTTCCTCCTGAGCTGGTGGTCTATAGACCACACCTGTGCGGATGGCTGTCCCCATTTTCCTTTCCAGCTTAACCCACAGTATCTCCCCATTTTGTTCCTCCTGGATCTCTGTGGCCCTTATGTCATTTTTCACATACAGTGCCACTCCTCCCTTCCAGCCTGCTCTGTCTCTTCTGAATATGTTGTAGCCAGGTATGGCCATCTCCCAGTCATGGTTTTCATTACACCAGGTTTCAGTGATGGCCTCAATGTCCAGGTCTGACTGTACCATGACAGCCTCCAGATCTTCCATCTTGTTGCTAAGGCTCCTGGCATTTGCACACATTGCTTTCCATGATTTGACCTCCCTAGACTGTTTCACTGTTCTACTTCAGCCCCTTCCTTGGTTGTCATTTATCCCTGGTGCTCCTTGCTGCCTATACTGCCTTCTATTGGATATGTTTCTAGTTTATATCAAAGATATCCTCCTATTTCCTTCAATGTGGGTTGGAGCATCTACTTTGTCAGATCACCAACCCATCTATCTGGAGATGGATCTCCAACTTCCTAGAAAACCCACTCACTGGAGGCTTAATATAAGTTTGCTGAGAGATGAGGATGTAAAGAGGGAAATCAGGAAAGTCATTAAACAGACCGTAGACCATACCCCACAGATCCTATGGGGCACAATAAAAACTATGGTCAGGGGGAAACTGATTTCTGTGGGTACCTATAGGAAAAGGGAGAGGAAAAAACAAATGGAGACCCTTTTAGAACAACTCAAGCTCCAGGAAGCACAGCAGCAACAAAAGTGGAATAAGGGAAAAGATTTAGAAATTAAAAAAATCAAAAATAAATTCAGAAATTAAATGATATAGAAACTGAAAAAGCATTATTTTATCTAAAACAGATTTACTATGGGAGGGGAGGCTAAGGCAACTAAACAACTAGCTTACCATCTAAGACAAAGGGCAGCTAACGCCACCATAACAGGAATAAGAGACCCCATTTCAGGCACACTTCAACACAAATGGGAACAAATAACAAACTCATTTGTCTCATATTATAAAACACTATACAAAGCTGAAAGGGAGACCCCTGTGGTGGAGACAACTGCATTTTTAAGAGATTTAGAGTTACCCCAAATTACCGAAACCCAAGCACAGACCCTGGGGGCTCCAATCTCGGAGTCTGAAATAAACACCTCAATTAAAACTCTCAAAACTGGTAAATGCCCTGGACCTGATGGGATCAGTGGGGAGTTTTTTAAGTCTTTTGCCCCAGAAATAATACCACTCCTCCAAAAGGTCTACAATCAGATATGGTTAGAAGGCGAACTGGTTCCCCCATCCTGGAATTATACCACTATAACAGTAATACCTAAAGATGGAAAGGGCCCCAAAGATTACAGTTCTTTTAGGCCCATATCATTATTAAATGTAGACTACAACATTTTTACGGCCATATTGGCATCCAGAGTTAACCCACTCCTGATCCAAATTATAAAATCAAATCAAACGGAGTTCCTTGAAGGGAGACAGGCCCAAGAAGGGGTTAGAAGAACAATAAAAATAGTAGACTTAATTCCTAAACATCATATCCCAGCATGTCTTCTCAGACTAGATGTCGAGAAGGCATCTGACAGAATTAATTAGAATTTTCTGTTTGCAGTCTTGGAGAGGATGGGATTTCCTTGGGTCTTTATGGGAACAATTAAATCACTATATGCTGCTCCGCAGACATGTGTTAGGGTCAACGGGGGGGATTTCACAGAGATTCAGACTGGGGTGAGGAACTAGGCAGGACTGTCCGATGTCCCCGTTTCTCTTTGCACTACATATTGAACCTCTGGTGCAGGCAATTAGAGAGGATCCGAATATTATTGGGGTGATAGCAAGGGAGAAGGAACAAAAAATATCACTATGTGCAGATGATGTGTTGCTTTACATAACCAACCCAGAGAAGTCCCTGCCTAGAGTGTGGGACCTTCTAAATCACTTTGTAAGGCTATGCGGTAAATAAAAATAAAACAGAAATTCTAAAATTCTTCTATACCCCCTCCACTAATACAACTCAATTACTCCCTCTGAGGTGGAACTCCCAAAAAAGAAAATATCTAGGTACTTACAACCCTAAACACTTAAATCATCTATTTATGGACCGCTTTGACCCCCCCCCTTACACAAATCAAACAAGATATAACAAAATGGGAATTACTGAACCTACCCCATACTCCAGAATCAATGAAGGTCTTACCTAGGTTTTTGTACCTCTTCCAATGTTTACCTCCAAAATACACCCAGAGCAACTTAAGACCTGGCAAAAAATGGTAATGCAGTTTATCTGGGCAAATAAAAAAATGAGAATTAAAAACCTCTTTCTTCAAACTGAAAAAAAAAATATGGGGGAAGGGCAGTCCCAAATTTAGAAGACTATTATCTGGCAACACAATTGAAATATGCCCTCCTATGGGGGACACCGGAATATAAAGTTCTCTGGAAAATCATTGAGGAAGAGACTACGGACAGAGCACCCCTGGAGGCCAGACTGATCTAAAACCACTGCCAAGGGACAAAAGGGTAATACTGTCGTAACCCTCCCTGCAAATGAGGGTTCCCAAAAGTCTTCCAGGAGCTTGCTTGAATGCTCCAAGCCTGGATGGTGTTCTGCATCTAAGCCATTTATCTGTGAGTGCTTTTAGAGCCTCTGGTACTGTCTCTTTAAGAGCTGTCTGCCTGCAGACATAATTAGTTTGTATGGGGAGACTGTGTTTTCCTGCTTGAGTCCCGCTCGAGCTACTGCCAAATCTCTCCGTTTCTGCCATCGCTAAGTGGGCAGAAGGAGCACTCTTCCAAGGTGTAATTGTTTGCTTGTAACCTGTTAGAGTAATAATGAAAATGCAGTTTGATTTAACCTGCTTTCTTGTAGCAAGGACAGTGCAGAGTAGCTCCCTCATGTTGGTTCTGAACTGCTGAACTGGACCAATCATGGTGGGGATCCTTTAAAATGGAGCCTGTTCTGGGCAAATCAGAACCTGGACTCTCCTCTGGAGCCTGTTGTATGGGGATTGTAAGGGCAGTGACTCTGGGAAATGTAGTTTTGACTTTGGCGCCTTTTTTCCACCAACGGGGAGTTTACTGTGAGTGACAGCCAAACCAGCCAACTGAACTGGGAGGAACTCAAAGGAAATGCCCGTTTCTGTCTACTGGAAAGATCAGATCAGTTTGGCCAGTGAAGAGACAAGGAGCTGGGTGTTTCTTAAGGTGTGTAGTTTTAGCATGGGAATCATGTGTAAGGCCCTAAGTTTCGGTCTGCAGCTTGTGCAAGCGCCTTTTCAGACTGAATCCAACCTGTGAAGAGAATCAAGGATATCTGAAGAGTAGAAACCAGGCTCACCCTGTAGAAGACTGGAGAAATTGCTGAATCGCGCTCGGTCTGTCAGGAACTGAATCTGCTGTGTCTTCTCCCGGGTATTGTGCAGTAATTGCGATTGGGATAGAGAAGCAGCCTGCCTGGTATAGTACTTTCCTGTTACATATAAATATGTGTAGATCTTGTGGGGAATCGCTGCTCAAATCCCCTACAGTGACTTGAGTGCATGAAGCTGGAAGTAAACCACGGCTTAATCCAGACTACATCCATTTGCTCTAAACTGCAGTGGGGTCCAGTCACAAGGACCTTGTCCACATGGTCTGCTCCTCCTGGCAATCCAGGACAATCTGCCTTCCATCCAGTTCCCAGCACTGAGTTTGTGAGTACCAAGCAGGGTAGCTCCCTGCCATCTGTTTATCGAATTGCAAGTGTATCCTCTAATTGTTGTTTTTTTTTTTCATTTCTCCACGAACTAAGCCAACCGGCTCCAGATTACAATTTGGGAATTGTGGCAGTGTTTTTCCATCACAGAGCCCCAACCAGCTGCACCGATCCTGGCTAGCCCCCCCCCCATCCTGAGTACCCAGTGAAAGTGACAATTTGGGAATCTGAATACGCGCACAGTACTGTGATTATTAATGTGTTTAACCTAATTAACCTGATTTCTCCCTTCCTTGTTACAGCTCCTTAAATAAATCAGATCTGTTGGTTTTCAGCAAAGTTACACTGACTGAGGTATTCATTTATGTTAGAGTATTGTACTGTGGTTTTTGCACTGTATCATCTTGTTTTACAGGGGGTTCCCAGAGTCCAGTCGACAGAGCCAGTCCTGGGGGTAAGTGTACATTGTGAAGATATTCCTAATGCATTGTATGGGCCACTAGTGGGAAGAAAGGGGGGTTACAGTGTCCCAAAGGGCTGTGACTAAGTTAGTTTAACTACCGCAAACCCTGACCTCTGGGTGGAGGCACCCGTCATTGGACCTAGGCCCCTCAACCTGTTAGTAGTTAAGCAGGCAGGGGTAGTAGCCCTTGGGATAGCGCCACCAAGGGGTTACACTGTACTCAGTAAAGAATACCCTGGGGGTGGTAAATAGATTATGGGCTAAACATAAACTGGGGTGAGAGGTCTGGACACTAAGATGGTTCACATGGGATGGGGACTTTGGACCAGCACGTTTGGACCTTACCTTCAGAAGATGGAACAGATTGGGCTTAAACACCCTAGGACATTTGTTGAATGGGAACACGATAAGGGATTTTGGGGACATTAAGGTACAATTTTAACTGAGAAACTCAGCATCTTCCCTTGTCAATCTTCACCATTCATTATTACTTGGGATTAGTGCCGGAGGTGTGCACCCGCTACGGGAGTTTTTTTTTGGAGTCTGCTCCAACGGCGCCACCCTCGAGAGTGACGTACTGCGTCATGAGTGAGGGGCAGCCATTAGGTGCCGCAGACTCCTCCTCTATATCAGTTCTGTTTCTCCCACCATCGAGGCTGCACCTGCTGTGCGGTAGTTGTACTAGGCCTTCTGCATCCACTCAGCCAGACTCTCCCTCATATTCGTTTTCTCTGTTTTCTCGGCCTTGTCTCCTGGTAAGACCCTTTCTTTTATTTCTGTGTCTCGCCAAGTGCTTTGTTGTTAATTTTAGTCTTATTTTGTTCACATCATGTCAGGTTCGGGGGCAAAACGTAAGTCGAAGGCGGGCCGTGCCCCTATGCGTCGGAGCTCCTGTGGCCGGCATTTTTCCGTCACGGATCGGCATGATGTTTGTCTTCGTTGCCTGGGACCCAACCACAATATGGATGCATACGATGCCTGTTTCTCCATGGACCGTCATGTCCTTGAAGTCTGCGCATTCAAGATCGGCAAGACCCCACCGACTTTCGGGGGACAGCGTTCAGGATTCCTGTATAAGGTCTCTAGGCTCTCTTCCTTCCGTCCCTCTCGGCCTATAGTCCAGAGGGGAGGCTTCCTCCCTCTTTGCTTGCTGAAGAGGAAGCTTCTTTTGCAGTGTCAGAGGAATGTCAAGGTCCCTTCCGGGGCTGCGATGGAGACACCGCCTTGGCAGTCACCTCCTCAGAGGTGCAGGCTCCCCCAGTGTCAAGGCCCATGCCTGCTGGGCCCGGCACCGGTGGACCCTCGACGCCACCTTCTGGCGCTGTTTTGGATCCCGGCACCGTGAGCGGTGCCAGTGATCGAGACGGCGCCGCTGGCCTTCGACGCTGTGAGTGGTGCCATGGGCCTGGTTCACACTCCTGGCGGTGCCAGGTTGTGTTCCAGTGCCGATGGCTGTGCCATGAGCCTGGCCAGTGTCGGTGGGGAGCCAGGGCCGGGCTTAGCTGGTGCGGGGGGTCCGAGGTCGTCCGGTGCTGCCCTAATGGCGCCGTTTCACCGGGGACTCCTGGGGTTGCTAGTATTGTGGTCCAACTGATCTCTTCCTCTTCAGAGGCTGATGATTCAGACGTGGACCCATCCTGGCAACCTGATTCTTCGGAGTCAGGGTCCCTGGTGGCACGGGGTGCTAGGCGGCCCAGTGGGCCTCTTTCTCTGTCCCTGCTGCTGTCCTCCCCTGAGGCACCCCAGGCTAGGGGTGGTCTGGGGTCCCTGGGAGCAATGGAGTAGGGGTGGAGGAAGGGGCTCTCCCTCCTGGGGGGCTCGTGGCAGCTACCAACCCTGGTGCTGCTACACCACCTAGGGGAGAGAGATCACTGAGGTCGAGGAGGAGGGCGTTCTTGGAGTCTGAGGGGTTGAGGGGCAGGGTTCAGGCATCTCGGTCTCTGTTGACCACCCCTCGGGGTGTGGCTAGGAGCCGTAGCGCCGGGCCCCACCTTTCCCTCTTGGACCCCAGGGTCCCATCTGGTGGCGTTGCTGTGGGCTGCCCTTCTGGACCCATGCAATCCCAGGTTCATCACAGGGGGAGGATCCCCTTCTGGGCTCTTCCAGGCTTCGCATCCCCAGGGTTCCAGTTTGCGACCTGGTCTGTTGTCCGGGATCCCGCCAGCTCAGGCTCCGTTCCCCCAATTTCAGAGCCCTAGCAGAGGACAGTTACCTCTCCGTAGGTGCCCATCTCCCTTTCCTCTGCAGCCACCCCCCGCTCTCCCAGGCCATGTAGGTCCCACGGGCCCGTTATCCTGGGATGCGTTCAGAGGTTCTGCGGCGGCCTTCCCCTCATATGTCAGGTGCATGAATAAGTGGGTTTTTCACCTATCCCCACCGCCACAAGAATCCTCTGGACACTCGAGCTCGCCATCATCCTCGTCTCCCTCCTCTGAGGGAGAGGAACCCTCTGCTTATCTCTCCTTCAATGCTGATTTCACTGAATATCAGCGATTCCTTTAGAGGATGGTGAGGGATCTTCGAATTTCCTACGTTAGGCGAGACAATACTGAAAGGAAGATGCATGAATTCCCTTGGCGAATTCAGTGCCCAGCACCTGGCGGTACTACCCTGGCCTATACCCTTCCAGGAGGCATCTATCCTTTCCTGGCAGTTGCCAGCCGCCCTTTCTCCAGCCCCGGCAGACTGCCGATGTAGGTATTGTGCCCCTTCGGAATCCCTGGGTACTCTCCCCAAACCACCTTTGGGTTTGTCATACCTAGAGACTCCCTCTGGGTGCTGCCGCCTGGCGCACGACCGTCCACCAGACTCGGATTCCCTACAATTCGACCGGTGGGGGCTAAGAGTGTTCTCTTCCTCTCGTGTGATGTCTTGCATTGCATCTCATCAGGCCCATCACACTGCCTACAGTAGGCATTTGTGGTCGATGCTTTCTCAGATCTTAACATCGATGCCTGATATGGAGCAAACCAGACAAGCTATTGCCCTCTCTGCTATAGGCCTGGAGCTGGCAAGACACCAAGCAAGGGCATCTTATGATGCCAATGAGGTGGCTTCCAGGCTTGCGGGGACAGCGATCTGCATTAGACGGACGGCATGGCTTTGTCAATCAAGGTTGTCACCCCTGGCCTGGCGTAGGGTGATTCGCTCCACTTTCTGGGGGACCCGTCTCTTTTCCTTCAGAACTAGGAGACTACTGCAGGGGCTTCCTCTGTCTCCCTGTCCTCAGGGGGCACCTCCTAGCTCTTCTCCCCCATAGGCTTCTCCCTGGATTAGCCCAGGGTCTTCCCCTTCTGTTTTTCACCAACAGGAGGCTGGGGGTCTTGTTCCCTCAGGGTTTCTAGCCCCCCCTTTTTTGGGGGGGAGGGTTGGTACTCACCCAAGCAGTAATGAATGGTGAAGACTGACACGGGAAGATATGAAAATTACGTACCTACCGTAATTCTTGATCTTCTCTTGTATCTTCACCATTCATTACTGATACCCACCCACCTAACCCCTCAGTGGCCTTCTACTGCGACGTCTCCCCCTCCCGTCTCGTTCCTCTTCCTTCCTTTGGCCTTTATGCCAAAAACTGAAAAAAAAAAAAACTTTCTGTTTTCCATTCTTAGTGAATGGTTCGTTTTTTCCTCAAGGTAAAGAGGAATGAGCATGGTCTGTATTTTTCACTTATTCTGAGGGAACTCTTTCTGACTGCCCCTAGGGTGTGACTTCTAGGTACCATGATCATGTTACACAGTTTCACAGCTTAAGAGACCATGCTCTGGCTCGACCTCAACAAAAATTTAGATTCCCCTGACAGGTATTTTCTTAAGCTCATTCTAGCTGGTGCTCTGCACCTGTCAGCCTTGAACGACTGCTCTTACCTTGCCTTGGGGAGCCTGACTGAGTTCCCACTCTATCCTTCATACAAAGCTGCCATCAGTAAGGCATATTCTTTCCCCATACACTGCTGTGTTAGCACTTAATAGGTTGCTAAGGGACATAGTCCCCTTCCTGGGTGGGCGCTCTCCCCGGAACAGATTTCTGCCCTGGCAGTCTGTGAGCCCTCAGCTAGGATGTAGAGACTTGGCATGTTGAGAGATCAGAGAATCTGCCCTTGTGTCTGATCTGTGCAGATAGTTCAGTTGAACCTTCTCTCAGTCCTATCAACAGGGAATCTTGCTCCCTTGTTTTAGTCTCGAGCTTATAAGCCTCTCAACCAATGCTCGATGGGCGCTGTTCTTCCTCTCAACGTGCTTTCTTTTTATCTCTTTCTTCTTCTTCTTTTCCCCTTTCCCTTTCCCTCTCTCTGTTCCTCCCCTACAGCCACCCCGGAAAGGAGGCCCTGTGGTCCCTTAGGGTAGGAATTCTCTCTCTCCTCTGTCTGTCCTCTTCCGGCTTATGCCTTTTTCAGTTTATATCCTTTCCTTTTTCTGTCCCTCGGCTCTCTTGCCTCGCTTCCCTTTTTTCCTTCCCTTTGTTTTTGCCTCTCTGGCTACCAGAGCTGAGATAGAGGAGGTGTCTGCGGCACCTAACGGCTGCCCCTCACGCATGACGCAGTACGCCACTCTCGAGGGTGGTGCCATTGGAGCCGACTCAAAAAAAAAAAAAAAAAAACTCCCATAGCGGGTGCACACCTCCAGCACCAACCCCAAGCAGTACTGAATGGTGAAGATACAAGAGAAGATCAAGAATTATGATAGGTACGTAATTTTCATTTACTTCAGATATCTCCAGCTAAGGACCCATGTACAAAAATTACAAAGACAATAAGGGCCCACAGTTGAACAATCTGAGCTGAGGGTCATCATGGGGAAATCCAAAGCTCCCAACGAAGTAAGGGGCACATGTCGGCACTCTATGGAGCACTTAGAAATAAAGGACAGAGACACTCTGACCCCCTCAAGCAGAGGTGGGAAAGGGAACTGGGGGAGCAGATCATACCACAGGAGTGGGAGAACATTTTCATGCAGGCCCACAAAACTACCTACTCCCAGAGATGGAAGGAATCTGAATGGAAAATTAGAACACGTTTCTTTATTACCCCTGCAGTAAAATACAAATGGGACTGGGGACATCCAGCTACCTGCTGGAGGGGGTGCAGTGAGGAGAAGGCAGGCCATCTACATATCCTGGGACAATGTTCAAAGCTGACTCAATTTTGGCTGAGAATCCAGGGGGCTCTGACAGACATCTTCTCCCCTGCAGAAGAATTACCCCCTAAACATTTAGCACTGGGACTGATCTCAAAAGGGATGAAAAGCAAAGATCAAGCGTACCTGTTTAAATGTTCTGGTGACTGCAACCCACAAAGTTGTAACAAGGCACTGGCTTTCACCAGACCAACCTACATTAGGGCAGTGGTATGAGATAGTTAAAGAGATCCAAGAAATGGAAGAATTGACCCACAAGCTTAACTCCAGAACACCTCTACATGTTAACAAATGGATGAGATGGATCATCGGGGGGGAACAAGAAAGGGGAGAGGGACCAAGAGATGGAAGGATATTAAAGCCTAAAGTAATGGAAACTCCTAGTAGAGAAGGTCTAAGACTAGCCCCTCCTGCTGATTAACTGGGAAAAGTAAAATCTGTTTCTATTACGCAAATTGTCCTTATGCTAAGTACATTTTTGGACTATTGTTTTAGACTGATGGATGGATTTAGAGTTGTCTAATGTTAGCCAATTACCAGTAACTGTATGTAATTTGATGTCTAAAAAATGATAAACTGTATGAGATGCTGTAACAGTAAAGATGTCTAAAGCTTCAATAAACTTGAATTAAAAAAAAAAACTACACAAAAATGGAATGGTTCCAGATAAACACACTGCATACAACAGAGTTGAGGTGGAGAATACAAAAAAAAAAATGTTCACTCGAAAAGATCAAATCTAAGCAAAAGTGAATGTTGTTTAACTCGGAGAAAATCAAAACAGGAAAGCAGGCTGATGCACCCTGACCTTTCTGAGTGAAAAATGTTTTTGTATTCTCCTAGGGAGGGAGCGGGAGGGTTTACTTACACTGTGGGCACCTGGATGGTGAACAGAGGGAGCGGGGCGGACAGCACACAGTAGGAGGGAGTGGGAGGGTTTACTTACACTCCAGTGCCAGGATGAGGGAATGGAGGGAGCCGGGTGGACAGCATGCAGTGGGAGGAAGTGGGAGGGTTTACTTGCACTCCAGGTGCCGGGACAGAGAACAGAGGGAGCGGGGTGGACAGAAATGTTTTGGCAAGCAAGACTTATTGCAGCGGCTAATTTCTTTCATGTTGGTGGCACGCTTCCTGAACTAGTGTCAGCAGCAGCATGCCACCGCATTAGATAAAACTGGCCAAGCCCACAAATGCAGTGGCCACCTCTTTCCTAAGCTGCCACATAATGTTTCTTGCGCATGTGTACAAGCAAACATAACAATGGGCAAGTTACACTCAGTTGTTCAAAATTTTCCATGCACACATGTAACTTTGGTCATTTGGCAGCTCACCACAGCCACATCGGCTCTGGTTAGAGTTTGTTAGTTTGAGTCACAGTTTTTGTTGTGTAGTAGCACCAAGGCAACCTGCACTTTGTACCAAAGAATGACTCTGTAGCAGTGATGTCACACTTAGTGACATTCCTAAAGAATGGTTGGACATCCTTTGGCCATGCCCCCAATGAAAGATGAAGTACCAGGGCAGAGGCTAGTTCTCCTTACTGGATTTTACCAGCATAAAGTGCCATTTTGCACCGTCTTGGATTACAGACTTTCTACAAAAATAACCATTTGGGACTGTGAACCTTTAAAAGTTTTGGATATTACCCTGCAACACCTGCAACTTAGGTTCGTCACTGACCTATTCCCTGTCAGACTGTTTCACATTTTGGTGGATTGTTATGTTGGGAACACACATGGGTGAATGCCTATAAATAATCACCTTTTGCTAATTTTGGCTGCTGTTTTCCTGTGTGTATCCCAGACTGCTATGACTTTTCATTGTCTGGTAGTAATGTAGCCTCCTGCCTCACAAGGAGTGACTTGCTCCAGTCCTCCCATCCGATATTTCAGATTCCCCAGTGGAAACAGCACTGGACACTGTTGTATTCAGCAGTGTGGTCCTGGCAGGTGCTCTGCACCCCTTGAAAGGGTGCACTGCTCTGACACCGGGGCCCCCGGGGCTGCACATGTTGCAGTGGTCAGGTACCATTGGGGCAGGGACAAGGCAGGTCTCTCAGTTCAGCAGCCATTCTAAGGTACCTAGGGATACTTTCACATCTCTTGGTTCTCCACTCCTGGCCATTCCAACACCCTGCAAGCAAGACACAGAGTTGAGTCCATCTCTTTGCTTACAACACTCTGCCTTTACAAACCTGTTATTTCTGTGTGGCACACTAGGTGTGGTGCCCACAGCAGTCTCACTTTATCTTGCTTCATGCTTCTTCCCTGTACTGCGCTGCCACTTCTCCAGACACATTACTGCCAGAGCTATCTCTTACAGTCCTGACCATTCAAGGAGTAGAAATCGCAAACAGTTTGTTTGTATTTTTTTGTTTTATTCTTTGGTAACCGGGTAAGGCCCACTAGCACAAGTGCCTGTTTTCAGGGGCGAACTGGGAGCACTGGGGTGGTTTAGTGACTTGCTCAGAGTCACACAGTATGCAAGTGGAGATTGTAAGAACCAAACCCAGGTCTGCTGGAAGAGCCAAGCTCATTCACAGCTCATTACTCTAACCTCTAGGCTATACTACCAACCCCAAACAGTCCTGCACTGCAGGCACAGTTTGGTCTCACCCATCCTTCCTGCTCGTGGTACAGGGATCACTCTGAAAGTCTTGCTGTACCAGCACATAGTGGATGGGTGAGTTGTGAGTGCCATGTTGTACAGTTTATTACTTGAAACTCCTGCTCCGCAGCTTGTTTTCCTCTTGCCTCTCTGCTCGCACCCTAGATGTCTGACCAATCGCCCAAGCCAGTTGGAGTCTCCGTGCATGCAACCCCCCCCTTTAGGATTGGCAGTCCAGTCACAGACATGTTCCTGGGGTGGGTGATAACAGTCTCTGCATGCTAATTAGTAGGTAAGTAAGGGTTTATTTCTTAAGCGCCCAATCCCGGAGGCTCTGGGCACTTTACAAGAAAATACAAAAACATACACGTCAACAAAGCAATAAATAGGTTACAATCAGGTCAGTAGATTCAATAAATAAATATCAGTAAAATTGAAGTGTATCAGTAACATAAACTACAGCTGGTTGCCAAACAGTTCTCTTAAAATAGGTGGGCCTTCAGACCCCGCTTGAAAGACTCCACTGATGGAGCCTCCCTCAAAGATCTTAATAATGAGTTCCACAAGGCTGGGCCAGCTACCACAAATGCTTGGTCTCTCGAGGTTTTCAGCCTGGTCCTGGGAACCATTTTGAGGCCCTCGGTGGAGGACCGGAGTGAGCGCACAGGGTGAACATGGGTCAGGAGATCACTCAGTAACCAGGGCCTGAACTGTATAGGGCCTTACAGGTGAGTAAGCTCTTCTTGAAGGCAATCCTCCACCGCACCAGTAACCAGTTCAGGTTGTGCAGGACTGGGGTTACATGGCAGGTCCTTGGAAGACCTGTCAGCAACCTGGCCACTGTGTTTTGCACCAGCTGTAGTCGATGGAGAATCCCCTCACTGACCACGAAGTACAGAGTGCTACAGAGGTCTAGCCTTGATGTAACAAAGGCATGTACCAGTGAGGGCAGGTCACCAGGTGGAATTAAGGCTTTCATCTGGGCAACATTTCTTAAGTGGTAAAAACCACTCCAGACAATGAATGACACCTGAGCCTCAAGTGTCAATCTGTCATCAAGGATAACGCCCAGATTTTTCACTTTAGTGGATGCTACCAACTGGGTGGGGCCCAGAAACATCCCTGTTCCCAATCTGGCAGCAACCACATAATGCCAGTGACCAGGCTCAATGGTTCTATGTGATAACAGTGACCGCCGAAAGGTGATCGCCATTATGGTGAAGTTAGAGTACCAAAAATCAATTTCAGTGCTCTAACTCTCTAGCGCACAACAAATGGCGCTGGGAACTTGTATTTTTATGTTTATGTGGGGACTGTGCCCCAGCATACCTTCTAAAAAGATTCTCAACTCTGGGGGTGTATGTCGGGGGGGGGGCAAAATGTAAAAAAATAAAATTTGGGCCAGGCAGAACTAAAATGGACCTGTGCCCGGACCCGAACCTAGCACCTACTCACCAAAGCAGCGAACCAACCTAATACACCACAGGGCCAGCTTGGTCACCTTCCGCGGCACCGCCCCTCAAAATCCATCCCGGCCCTGTGGGAGCATGTTTGCTCCCACCCCTCGCGTGCGTATGAGTAGCGACTTCCTGTCGCTACAGTCGCCAACCCACCCCATTCGATCGCTGTAGCTCCCCAGTAGCCCCTATGACATGCGTCACGATTGAGTCGCCATTTAGGGGGTCGTTCAATTGCGGTCGTGCACATCATGGGCTACATGCTCAATCACTAGTACCTCCGTCTTTTCAGGTTTAAGTAGGGGGTAGGGCATGCTCCCAGGCATGTTTCCCGCTTACATCCAATCACAGCCTTTCCCTTTCTGGTTACTTCACATGGTAGTGTCACGCTCACATGTTGGGCAGCGGGCTTGGAACATGGTGGGCGCTGTGGACCTGCCATCCAGCTTTGGGCTGGGGTGCCATCGCTGGGCTGGCACCCACAGCTGCAGCCTTATCCAGACCTTGGCTCTGTTTCCATGTCTGCAACTCCGCATGCACATACGTGTATGCACATCGAATGGCTGTATGTCTGTAGTGGTGCAGATCACGTTTTATGGTGGGGTCAAGAGGTGTGTCTTCCTCCAAGAGTCTCTCCCATACCCTGATCTGCACCCCAGCATGCCCTGCTCACCTCTCCATCTGCACATGGGGGTGTTGCTCAATGCAGTGTGTTTTGCACGTCTCCATGGGTGCACAGCACTGCACCCACCATTACACTCTGTTTGGTGTGTGTGTGGCTGTGTTTGTGAATAGGACCCATTATGATTTGTTTACCACTTATGCCTGTGTCCCACAAGTCCACATTTTTTTTTGGTCAGTTGCTTTTCTCTCACTTTTCATTATTAAAAGATGTCTTGGTACTTCTTCCTGTTCTTCCTTAATGTATGTTAATGGAGTAGCTTTTTACATTAGTTCAAACCATACTACTGATTCAAATGGTCACCTAAACTGTGACTTCCTTCAGGTCCAGGACTGACTTTTTAAACAGCAAAAGGTGCAAGGCACATGCTGTATGATTCAAGCTCTTAACTTCAAGTAAACTCCAATTAGTTAACTTTCCCCATCATTAATGGGTCCCTAGCTATTAGATACTAATAGTCTTTTTAAGTACTTATACATTATTGTAAACCTGTTGCTAGATTTTCCTACCATATTTCTAATTCATGTAAATTAGTTACCTTTAGGTTGGGCCTTGCTTATAGAATTCAGCATAATTTTACTTTTACAGTTCACCTGGCAGTTACTCATGTCCTACAACCTAGCCTGAACTATGGCTTTGTATCCCTTTTTATGTTGGCTTGCACGCATGTGCAAACAACATGTTGAGGTACAAGGAGAAATGAAGAGGTGTGTCAGCATTGGAGAACGCAGGGCACGCTTTAGTAGATGCTTCCCTCATTCACCAATGAGCCAGCATGATAGCGCTGAAACAAGTTTATACAAAGTGCCACCAACTTGAAAGAACCGTGACGCTGCAATCAGAGACAAGCTTGTCATGCAGCGACACAGATGACACGCCTCCCTATGTGCCTTTGCTGGTGAAACATTTCAATAAACATGGCGGCAGGTCCTGTCGCCGCCACAGAATCCCAAGAAGGCTGACGTCAAGTTGCAATCCCGACCGCATGTTCCTACCTCCCACATTGTGTGGCACCCCTGTGCATGATGCCACACAGAAAGCTGACCGCATCAGCATGTTCTTTCCCTCGCCCACCACCATTGTGTGGCACACTGTGAGCTTCACCTCTGGTGTTGCCAAAATCAGGCCCCTAAAATCATGTGGCACACTGGGAGCAGACCCCAGTGTGCCCAACATTTATTTTAATTCTATTGTAAAGAAAGAAATGGCCCCACGAGGTACAGTTGTTTTTGCGTACCTGAAAAAAAGAAAAACAGTCCATTGTTCATGGCACCTCCTCCCCAGCCCTCACCCACCCTCTGCGCACCCCACCTCCCCTACTCCGATACTTACCTACGGAGGTCCGGTGCTGTGATTTTCAGTGGAGCGGGAACATGTCTACACTCTTCAAAGCCGAACTGCAAACTGAAGAGATGCCAGTAAGCTGTATAACGGCATAAATGGGGGGGATTATAACTTAGGTGGCTATCTCAGCCATTTTTTTGAATGTTGGCTCCAAATTTTAAACATGGAGTTCTTGGGACCCCACCTCATAAACACATGTACTGTTATCTCATTATTCGGTCCCAAAAGGTAATTTCGCGGTTACTGCGCGGAATCACCTTTTGTGACCAATTAACGAAATGACAGTGCCACTGTTCATGAGGTGGGGTGCCAAAAAGCCAATGCTGCAAATTTGGTGAAAAAATTCCAAAAATGACTGTGTTACGAGCATGCATTGCGTAGTTTCCATGCATGCTCGTAACATTGAGAATTTTTAATATTTTCACTCCAGATTTTCAACATTGCCATTTTTTTTCCCACTTCCTTATGAACAGTACAGCTGTCATATTTCACATAGAAACATAGAAACATAGACTTCGACGGCAGATAAGGACCACTTGGCCCACCCAGTCTGCCCATTTCCCTACCTATTGGATAAGCTGCAGATTCTAGTTAACCAACAGCCTACTTCCTGCAACCCCCCACTATAATTGCCTTATGTCTGTCCCATGCATGCTTAAATTCCCCAACTGTTTTAGACCCCACAACCTCTCCAGGAAGGCGGTTCCATGCGTCCACCACTCTCTCTGCAATCAGAGACAAGCTCATCATGCCTGAAATGTGTTTCCGCACATGTGGCGCACAATGGCGCGGTTGCTGTGGTAAATCAATGTTCAGGACAGATTAACAAAATGACAGTGACACTGTTCATGAGCGTAGGTGCCAAAATGCCTATGTTGAAAATTTGGCTAAAAAAAAAAAAAATGATTGCATTACAGGCGTGCTTTGCACAGTTTCTACACACACTCGTGACTTCACCAATTTTTCATATTTTCACTCCAGATTTTTAACTTAGCCATTTTTTTACACCTCCTCATGAACAGTGCAGCTGTCATTTTTCACATGCTGCCTGAAATGTGTTTTTGCACCTGTGGCACCAAATGGCACAGTAGCTGTGCAAAATCACCTTTCAGCTAACAAACTGATAGTACCGCTGTTCATGAGATGGGGTCACAAAAAGCCTATGCTGAAAATATGGAGTGAAAATGCTAAGAAACACCTGGGACTTTAGGGTTTTCAACCATAACGCCCTAGCCCGTAGAGACCGACAGGCAACAGGGGTATGACTTGGGATTGTCGGCTGTAATGCTCACACCGTTCGACCCCCACCCCAACCCTGCAGCCAGTGACAGGCATCGAGGTGTGCCTTGGACTCTTCAGCCCCAACGTTCACCCCATTCTCCTATACTGCACCCATCTCTATGTATTTCCTTATGGAATGGGGTGAGCGTAAGGCCCGAAGACCACAAGGCACAACACACCACTTGTCAATGTCTGCAGGGTAGGGTGAGGTGAAATGGCATGAGTGCTATGGCTGATGACCCAGAGGCACACCCCAGTGCCCGTCAGTCTCTGCAGGGTGGAGGTAGGGTTGGCGTCAGTTCAATACTTCACTGCCATTCCTATTATGCATCTCTCTAACTTCTGCACTACCAATGCCAGTGTCAGCAAGACAACATTTGGCATTGACAAATTTATTTATTTGATTCTAGGATTACAAGTACCTTTGAGCCAAGGCTGTTTTACAAAGGTTCCTCATCAGTTGAGGTACAGTTCACACAAGACAATTGAATAACAGGCAGAACAGTGGGTTTACAGATGATTACACACAGTTGTATGCTTTCAGTTCGGTGGTACAAAATGCCAGGGGAGAGTCTGGGTAACAGTGTTAACATGACATGGAAAAAGACACACTTGTGGGTGCAGCCAGAGGCATTTGTCAGATAACAATTAAAGTGCTAATGGGGGGTGGGGATGGTGGGTAAGGGTGGTGGTGGTGATGGATGGGTGGGGGGATGAGAGAAGGAGTAGAGAGAGGAAAGGAGGGATTAAGTGGAAAGAGCAAATATGAGAAGGCAGAAGACTTAGGAAGGACAGTCGCAGGAGCTAGAGGCAGAGAGGATGTGACAGAGGTTGGATTTGAATGGTCCTAGCTTTGGCATTGAGGAGATGTTGATGTTGAGACCATTGAACCAGCTGGGAGCTCTGTGGGCAAAATATTTTTGGCCCTTTGTGGTGCAGCAATGCGGGATATGCAGTAGCTGAAATTCAGAGCCCCTGGTGAGGTGAGGATTCCGTGCTGTGCGTAGGAGTGCTTGGACACCTAGGGGTGCAAGGCTCAGTGTTATTTTCTTTGCCATTTGGCAAGTTTGGTACTTGATACCATTTAAAAGTTGAAGCCACGCAGTTTGTGCTTAGAGGTCACTTGTGTGGGTGAGATGATTGGAGCCGGTGATGAGTTAGCATGCTTTGTTTAGTGCAATGGATAAGTGCCTCAGGGTGGTGGCAGAGGCAGAGCTGTAAAGATCAGGCCATAGTCGATTATTGAGACTACTGAGCTGTGTACTGCTATCCATGCTTCAAATGCTTGTTAATACTTCCAAAAGTGACCTGGCCACGTAGCATCTGTTGCTTTGCCCTGGCAATAAACTGTCTCATACACCATTATATTTTGTATTCTGGTTTGGGCTGGCTATCCCTGAGTGCAAAATGATCATTTGTCCTTAGCTGCTTTACTGATACATTACTGTGGTCACAAGTACCTCCCTCACTGGCTGAACTACCTTGGTTCCCCTTGTGCACCTACCCTCTCAGGTCTAGTGAGCAGTCAGTGCTGTTTATCTCAGCATGCTGTACCATCATGGGGTTAAGGGCCTTCTCTTCCTTTGCTTCCCAAAACTGGAATTCTTTTCCTTTGGTGTTGAGTAACATCTCTATTCATTAGATCTTCAGAAGGGAACTAAGAACATACCTACACATATGAAATCTAACGCCTGTGTCTGCACCTAGTTTTACTTGTCTGGATTGTACAGTACTGATATTTGTAACATCTGTTTCTCTGATGAATTTTTGTAATGGTTGTTATTGTATATTTGTGCTTCTTATTTCTGTTGTGCATTCTAGCACTCTGTATGAGTGTTGCATTTATGTGGGGACTGCAGGAAGAGTGACCACAGTGGGGAGGTGAGCAAGTAAAGCATCCCAGGGGGTCGTACTGACACATCCCTGAGCCCACTTAAACTTCTCTTTGGGTGGATGCACAGTACATTTCTTTTCTCTTGGATGTGGTCCCTCTCCCCCTTATGACTAAGTGACAAAAGAACTGAGTAGCCATGCAGTTTATCTATGGCAGCCAGGTGGCAGTGTAAGGCAGAGGTGCCCAAACCTATAAGCCAGTTGGGAGGAGCACCCACCCTGCAGGGGCCTTAACTTCCCCTTTTTGAAGAGATCTGAGTTGTGACCCAATGGTTTCACTTGTTCGACAAATATCAATAGTACTTTGTAAAGTTAAACCAGCCTCACACAATAACCTTGCAAGCCCTTGATCACCAGAATACCTTCAATTAGTCATTCTCTAAATTGGTTTCAAACAGGACTGGGAGGGTCAATTGCAACCCAGTTAAACAGGGATGGGAGGGTCGACTGTGACCCAGTTAAATAGGGATGGGAGGGTCGACTGTGACCCAGTTAAACAGGGATGGGAGGGTCGACTGTGACCCAGTTAAACAGGACTGGGAGGGTCAATTGCAACCCAGTTAAATAGGGATGGGAGGGTCGACTGTGACCCAGTTAAACAGGGATGGGAGGGTCGACTGTGACCCAGTTAAACAGGGATGGGAGGGTCGACTGTGACCCAGTTAAACAGGGGTGGGTGGGTCGACTGTGACCCAGTTAAACAGGGATGGGACGGTCGACTGTGACCCAGTTAAACAGGGATGGGAGGGTCGACTGTGACCCAGTTAAACAGGGATGGGAGGGTCGACTGTGACCCAGTTAAACAGGGATGGGAGGGTCGACTGTGACCCAGTTAAACAGGGATGGGAGGGTCGACTGTGACCCAGTTAAACAGGGATGGGAGGGTCGACTGTGACCCAGTTAAACAGGGATGGAGGGTCGACTGAGACCCAGTTAAACTGGGATGGAGGGTCGACTGACCCAGTTAAACAGGGATGAGAGGGTCGACTGTGACCCAGTTAAACAGGATGGGAGGTCGATTGTGACCCAGTTAAACAGGGATGGGAGGGTCGACTGTGACCCAGTTAAATAGGGATGGGAGGGTCGACTGTGACCCAGTTAAACAGGGATGGGAGGGTCGACTGTGACCCAGTTCTGATTTTGATTCTGATCAGATTCCAAACATTTCTTAATTACTCTGATTAGATAAAACAGGTGCTTTTTCCAGATTGATCCAGAACTGGGTCAGCGGTGGCTCCGGACCACGTCTGAAGACAGAATTTGATTCTAACCCCAGTAATGCTCAGTATATTCCTAACTTTATGCAGTAAGCCTGAGGGGTTAGACTGCCCAGACAAATAGAACACATGCAAATGATGGAACACTTTGAACATGCGCATCTTTCAAACACCGCCTGTGTTCTAAGCTCTTCAGATTTTTCTCTCCGCCTGAAAAGTCTGGTCACTTGGAGTGCCATTCGTCCACTTTCTCCTGCGTGAAGAAAACTACAAATACTGAAAATGAGTATATTTTGTTTTCTTTTACTGCCTCTATTAGTTGTTTTGTATTATTAATCTTACTTACGTTTAAAATTTATTATTTTCCTGGTTCCTATCGGTTCGGTATAACAGTGGGGGAACAGGTTAGTTTTAGTTAAAATCGGGGTTCTATGACTAAAGAACCACCTTTATTTAGCCTTTTAAATGTATTTTAGTTAAATTATTGTAACCGATAACCTCGGTTACTGAACCGCTGTCCTGGTTCGGTATTTTATCGTTCAGTTCTGTTCCATCGGTTCCTCTTCGGTTCCGGAACCGACCGCAAAAAAAAAAAAATAAAAAGTTTTATTATTTAGTGGTTACTTTTTTCTCCTTTAAAACTATATCGGAGAAACCCAAAAAGAAAACTAGTGAAACCGGTTTCAAAAACTGTTCTCAGTGTGGAGAAGTATTTGCAAAAGCAGACAAGCAAACTTTATGTGTAGTTTGTCTGGGGTTTGACCATCTAGAGGAGGAATGTGAAGTATGCAAAACATTCCCTGAAAAAACTTTAGAGAAATGCCTTGAAAGGCTAAAAAAGAAATGTCCTAGGCATCCCTCTGGCTCTGACAAGCCAACACCCAAAATACTGTGGTTGAACCCACATCTTCAGCTGTCCCTGCCCCTGAGACGGGAGAAAGGGGCACTAAAAGAGCAACTGAACTGGCTGACTCCCCGGTTCCTTCTAAAAAAAGTAAAAAATGAAAGCACACAGAACTCTTGCCTGCTAAACCGGGGACTTGTGTGTCTGTTCTGCCAGTACCTATGGCCCACGAGATTGCTCAGGCCTTCAAAATAATTCAAACTTTACAGGCAATAGTTCCTCCTCAACAGCCTCCTGCCCCTCTTCAGGGTCCCCAGGATGGCAGTAATGTGCACCCAACCCCCCCTCAAGAAAGAGGGGAGCAGTATGGTGGTGATGATGATGATAATAGTGAGGAAGAGGGACCGATTGAACCAGAAGTGTCCCCCAAACAGGACTTTGGTTATCTTCCAAGGTTGTCTGAGGATTTTTCATCCCATTTTACTTTGGTCAGGAAGATGGCAGGCGCATTGGACATCTCCACTACTGAACAAACTGAGGACGAGGAAGAGGTAGAGTATTTAGAAATTATGAGCTGACATCCACAAAGGCTCTCCTCCTCCCTGTTTACAAATCCTTTAAGAAAGATTCCTTAAAGCTTCTGCAGACACCAAATTCCATTCCTCCCATAGATAGGAGGAAGGACAAAAAGTATCAGCGGGAGAGGGAGAGAGCTGACTTTCTCTTCTCCCATCCTGATCACCAGGGGGTTATTTCAGCAAGCTGCTTGTGACAAAGCTAGGGTCCCTCTGTCCTCACACCCTCCAGACAAGGATTCTAGGAAGACTCATGGTACAGTCTTTTTCATGAAACACTTTAGTCAAGATGAAAAGAGTCTTCATAGTCTGGCTGTCAAAAGAATTGTGAGCTACTGTTTGACAGCTGCTAAAGTCCATAGGCAGGTCAGCAAACCGCTGTTCCTGACCTATGAGAATGTGGGAAAGGGTAACCCAGCATCAGATGGTTAATTTCTCACTGGATAGTACAGCATAACCAGTTTTGTTACTCTTGGAGGAAAAGGAGCCCCAACAGGGTTGAGGGCCAATTCCACAAGGGGCACAGCTGCTGCCATAGCAGCTGTTGGGGATGTTCCACTGTTGGACAACTGTAAAACAGCTACCTGGAAACAGTACACACCTTAACAAAGCATTACAGTCTGGATATTTTGTCCATGGGTGATGCCAGGTTTGACACAGCAGTCCTGCAAAGTCCGTTCCCAATATAAGGTTCTGTGCCCACCTCCAAAGGTACTGCTTTGTAGTCTGCATAAAGTTATGAATACCCAAGTATTACTGGGGTTAGAAGAACAAATTACTTACCATAATAATCTTGTTTCTTCAAAGTGATACTCAGGTATTCATAACTTTCCCACCCTGCCTCTCCTTCTGGAACCTTTGGCCTCTGCAATCCTGAATACTGTGCTCTCAGGGGTAGAAATGTCATTTCTGGCACACATGTTGTGACTGTGTTCACTATTGTTGTCTCTCTTCCCCTTTTCAGGTGATTTGGACATTCAAGGGTATTCTTTTATAAGTAATGCCCTCCAGCTGGAGGCCCTTTCTTCGGGTGTTAAGGAAGTTATTTCTATTATTCAAATTTATTTTTTAGCCTGGCTGTTCTGATTGTGGGTGAAGATGTGAAATTTGTAAAACTGACACCCACTAAAAGCTTCCCATTCCTGTGAGTAAATTCTTCAGGGAAGATACTTTAAAGATTTTGCAAACTCCAAACTCTGTTTCCCATCTAGATAAGAGGATGTATAAGAAATATCAGCTGGACAGGGAGGGAACTTAAATTTTATTCCTACACCCTGTCTACCAAGGAGTGGTAAAGTGACAGCCTGTGACAAGGCAAAATACCCCAGACATCCTATCCTCCTAACAAGGATACCAGGAAAATTGACAACATGGCATAAAAGGGATATTTATCAAGTTCCTTGGCCATCAGGCAGGCACACACTTGGCAGAACCTCTTCATGCTCTTCAGAAGCCCTTTCTATTTTCAATCAGTACTTTATCTCCTGACCCACCCCCATTTGGGCCAGTCCCCAAGCCCCATCACGCAGCTTCTTTGGGATTTACCTCATGCTGCATTGTCCTCTACCATGGATACAGAGGCATCCTGTCACCAGTATGAGGACTGCAGGGGATGAGCCACCATCCAGCCATGGTTTTTCCACCAGTGTTCTTGCTGGGACCACAAAGTGTGCAGTGACACATTGTTCAAGCTCTGCTTCCATGAAGATGCCCTCAGCGTTAAGCGGGTGGGATTCCATCCTTTGTATCCTGCTTTGCTGCCATCCAGATTCCTTCAGGTGGCAGTTGCCACGTGGGACACAATTACCTCCCCTCCCTGAGGGAGGTAAGCTGTCCTAGGGACACTCCCTCCTCCCTCCCCCTGAGCGACCCACATCTGTTCCTGAACCCGGGTCACTGATGGGATAGGTGGTGCAGCACTCAGTGCCTCAGACCACTGTGCCACTGGGCAGCCTCAGAAATCCTTTATGTCACTTAATATTTAAATTAGTTATTAAATTATTTTTTCTAACCAAGTTCTCATTTTTCAAAGCCATTCAGCTCCAAAAATCACTTAATTATCAGGACTGGTTCCATACCGGGTCACTTCATGTATTTGAACCTGGTCGATAGACTGAATTGGGTCAAATCAGAGTCAAGTTCCAGATGAGCATTTGTCAGTGCTGTATGTTTTCTTGCATGGTTTATGTGACTGTGGTGTATTGTGTTAGTTGAACTTCTGGGGGAGGAGAAGCCTGCCTAAAGCACGTTTTGACAGCTGTCATATTTTGGACAGCATTTGAATACGGAAGCTCGGTTAATAAGAAGGTTACAATAACTGGTTACTGTTTTTTTCCATAGGGAAACTGGGTTATAATTCTGTCATTATAAATGTAAGGCTATGCCTAAAGTTCAGTGGCCAAGCAGCCAGCCACTCCCACTTTCTGAGTTATATAAGCAGCAGTTCCTCTAAGCCTCTGTGAAGCATTTTTTCTTTACAGCCGGAGGCTATGTTGGTTTGTCCTCTGAGCTGGCTGGGACATAGCCTCCCTCCCCCAGCCTGCTGTTTATGTGCGTCTCTGCTGGACTTCGGTGTTTGTTTTCTTGCTTCTGGTTTGTATTCCTCCAGCTGTGTGCTTCCCTGTGTGTTTTTTTTTTTTTTGGAGCCTTTCCGTGTTCTGGTTTAGTCTTTTTGGGAGCTTTTATTTTCTAAACTCCTAGCATACTGCTACTACAGAGCTCATACTGCTACTACAGAGCTCACACTGCTACTACAGAGCTCATACTGCTGCTACAGAGCTCATACTGCTACTACAGAGCTCATACTGCTACTACAGAGCTCATACTGCTGGTCTTTAGTTACAAATCTCAAATTACTTGCACTGCTACTGCGAAGCTACTCAGAGCTCATGATACTGCGTTCAAATACCTACAATTGCAGCCAATGCTGTTTATTTTAATTACTATTGTACCCAGTGCCTGTGTTTTTACACTGTGCTCATCACGTTCAAACTACTGCAGTGCAACTGCATTCATTACCTGTGTATATCAGCTCAGCCATAGCTGCTCCTTTATTTGCACTTACAACTCAGTGTGCTCATTTCTTTACTATTGCTGTGCAGGCCTACTTGCTTGCTGTTGCTGCATTGTTTACACCCATTCCTATTGTACCTTGCTTACCCTTAGGTTAGCTGAAGCTCCTGCTGAGGCTATTAAATTAGTTTTTATATCTGCATGTGGTTCTCGGCCTTTCATTGCTTCCTTGTTTGTCCTATGGCATGGACTGGGAGGTGTTTTGAGGGATCGTGGCCTATGTGGTTGATTCTAAATCCTGTCTTCGCTGCCGAAAATCCTCAGAGTTTGTCACCTTGATTTGGCTATTCATGTCTGGCTGGCTTACCCCTAATTCAGTGCTGTTTACTTGCTATATAATTTTTATGCAGGTCCACCTATTACTACTACTGCTTGCTGACCTATCAGGTCCACACTTCCTTACGCAAACCATTGCTTCATGCCTACGGCCATCCCCTTGGCTTCGGCCTGGGATACTATTGTTCTCAATATGCATTCGACCTTGCAAGGTCTCAGCACTCTGTGCTCATTCAGTTCACCTGCTTTCAGCTCTCAATCAATTCTAGGGCATGCCAGCCATTCTATTCTGGCACAGAGTTCCTGCAGCCGACAGTCTCACTCTGCATTTAGTCCGCATCATTGAGCATGTCCAACTTGGGGCAGGATCCTTCTCACCTGGCCCATAGCTGGGAATGTCCTCGCCCTGGTGTAGAATTTAAGACTGAGTCCCAGATATTCAAACTGCGCCCACGCAGTGCACACCAGCAGGAGCAAGCGCAAGTCCACTGTGCCCATGCGCAAAAAGCACAATATTCAAAAATTGCACAGGTCAAGATGCTCCTGTGGTAAATGACTGAATATTGCACCACCTGCACCATAGCACAACCAGGGATGCTCAGGGGAGCAGTTCAGATGCACCATAGCACAACCAGGGATGCCCAGTGGAGCAGGGCAGCAGTGCAACAGCACAACCAGGGATGCACAGGGATGGGATGCAGGGGCCCACCACCCATGCCACAGATGGGCAGAGGAGCACACAGCAGAACAGACATCGCCCTCCACACCCCATGCACTGCACAACCGATGGAGAGCTGGAATAACCACCGGCCCATGGATACCAGCAACAAAGCCATAGTCGGGGCATGGTGCCCCAGCACACCACGTGGCAAGCTGTGACCGGCACACAAGGAGGTCAGACCACCCCGTGCCACACCATCCCACCAATGCAGAGCACACCCTGCACCATGATCCCCAGACACCCTGCCCAGGAGCAGCATCCACTAGTGCAGGACACTCCATGCATGCCACCACCCCCACTGTGACAATGCAACCCTGTGCACCACAGAACCATGCAAGGCAGCCCCACCACAAGCACCCATCAGCGGGTGGCAGCAGACAGTGATGCAACGACTGCATACACAGTGCCACTATGCATGTCCCACCCTGAGGTACAGCTGAGAGAATGACCATGCGTCAGCACGTGAAGTACCCCACACGTGACAGGGCATACCCCGGACCCCACCACCAGTGGTGCATCACTCTGCACACCCTCCCAAGGACACACCCCAACCCAGCACTGGCCACAACAGCCAGCATAGACACCCACAGTGGTGCATGGAAGCATGCGCCACACAGGATGCAACACAGTGCATGGACTCGTATGGGTTGTGCCTGAAAGCAGGATTTGTCTAGTGCACTTACCCGGTCAACAAAATCTAAATAAATAAATAAATAACACCCACCCATACCCAAGGGCACAGCAACACAGGGACACAGTAGCGGGGCAATCAAGACCCCAGCATGTGGCCATGGAAACTGTGTGCACACGGCCAGCACCCCTCCATGGCACAGGAGTGCCAGCCACCCTGCGCAGGCACCAGGGAGCTCTACTGCACCAGCATGTGCCTGGAGCACAAGTGACAGACAGTGGTGCACATCCCCTGTGACACACACAAGCGACAGCATGGAGGTGGGAAAACAACAGCGGAGGCCACAGTGTCACCAGAGGCAGACATGCACCACACCAGTGACAGGAGGCAGCCCGGCATTGTGCTGGATACAGTGGCTGTCCAGCATGGACAGCCACCACTGACATGCCAGCAGACCGTGCAGGTCACAGACATGCAAGGCTGTCAGCTGCACAGGCCATGGACAGGCTGACAGGTGCACCATGGACACAGAGCATGCACCATGGACCACTGCACACAGTCATCCAGTGCACAGGGAGCAACACACAAACCACAGACAGTGACTGATAGCTAGTCCCACACCATAGTCACTTCCCCTCGGACACACACACACACACGCACATGACTGCACCACCCCTGACGCCATGCACATCACTGCAGCTGAGCACCTATAGCCCGCTGCAAATCAGAGACCACCACAGTAGGCATAACAAAGCAAATGTATTGTAAAAGATCAAAAACAACTATTTACAGCTATGTACAAAAGGTTGGGAGGAGGGCCACAAAAAAGGTGGGGGCGGGTAAGGGGCAGGGGTGAACAAATGATAGAGGGGAGGAGGGGTGTGAGAGTGGGTCCAGGGGGGTAGGGGAAATCATGGCGTGTAAAATGCTCAGCGGGAGCCCTGCTCTCTGCTCTGACTGCACCTCCTGCCGTGCCATCGTCAGACTCCCAGATGGTCTAGTCACTCCAAGATCTCCAGGGAGGCCCTGGCCACCTGCAATATCTCCCACAGCATCTGTTGGATCTCTGCAACTGCCATCCACCTAGGACAAGGGAGCAGAGTCAATAGGTGTGAATGCACAGCCCCCTGCAGCCCACCCACTGTGCATGGCATATGGCCATGCCTCTGTGATGGTGTGACCACCCACAGTGATGATGTCCACAAGATCTGATGATGTCCACAAGATCTGCCCACCCAGATGCATACAGCCATGCAGACCGCTGCAGACATCCATCGTCCAAGTCCCACACAGCACCACCATGGCAGTATAGTGACATGGCTATGCGGTGCAAAGGCAGTGGCACAGTCATGTACCTGGTGCATGCATGGACCACCATTGATGCAGACCCAGACGTGCAGTGCCACTGGACAGTGCTGACTGTACCAAGTTGCATGCATGGCAGTGGTGTCAATGGATGGTAGCCATGCCCCGCTGTCCGCCCTGTTACACAGCATGCAAAAATAATCATGGATGTAAGGCACTCACCATCATCAGGCTGGTCCCTGCACTGGTCTGATCTGGCTGCCCTTGCCGCATGATGTGGTTCACACCACAGCCTCCCCTCCCTGGCACGCCAGCGCTTCCTCAGGGTCTAGGGTGCAAACATGGAAAGAGGAACATCAGTACAATCCGGTAGTAAAGTCCCCCCATCCCCATGTGTGTGCAATCCCACACAGCTATACCCATCTGCCCCCCACCCTTATACCACCACCACAGCACACACTGGATGCCCCTACATGTGCTGGACACATGCCACCGTGATACCTGTATGGACGTTAACAGTGTATGGATGGAGCGCCCCTCCTGGTGCGTGACCGCAGGTGGGCAAACCTGTCCGGGTCCTGATGCTGCAGGTCCCCATAGTGGTGCCTGCACTGCTCAGCCATGCACTCAATGCCTGTCGCCTCCTCCAGGGCCACCGCCACCTCCTCCCACATGGCACTCCTGGTCCTCTCCAGGGGTGCCTCCCCAAATAGGGCAGCAGCATGGGGCTCCACCAAGTGCACTAGGTTGGCCAGTTCGACCTGGCTCCAGATCTGTGCCCATCTCGGTACCATCCTGCAATCTTTCAGTATCAAAATGGCACTTTGTGGCGCATGTTGGCCATGTGCGGATGCTGCGCGGTACAGCGCTGCCATTCTCCATCGCACTGTCACCGAACAGCACAATAGAGGTGCACCCAGGTGGATGCATGGTGCCTAGGGGCAAAGGTCAGCACAGGGTCAGGGGTCTCTCACGCATGGACCGCCACAACGTGATCGGTACTCACCATGTAAGGCACCTGTGTGGCACTTCCTGTAGTGACATATGGCACTGTGGCCCCTCTGCGCATATGGCTCCCCAGTGCCAGAGTGCCATACATGTGTACAGCGCAGTAGCACCACTGGCACAATGGTGGCCATGCCCTGCATTGCTTCCCATGCACAGCACATCAGCAATGTGGCAGACATCAGCGTCAGCACCCTGGGCATGCACTATTTGGTGTCCACCGTGCATGTCACAGAACTGTGCCCTTGCCTGAGCACGTTCAACACAATTGCGCAAGGTGCAACAGCATGATATTCAGCTGGCATATGCAAATCAGCTCATCAGCAACTCCATAGCACAGCTACTGCATTAGCATCCACTTAAAATTGAGCCTCGCCTCATTTGCATGCGTTGCGCTATATAAATGCGACATTGGGCTGCAGAGGCCATAGTCTGTTATTGCAGTTTATTGTGGTGAGTTACATGCTGTTTGGGAGTGTGGACTGTGGTGTGTGGGACATTTATTTATTTATTTAGCTTTTGTTTACCGGGTAAGTACACTAGACAAGTAGTATGCCTATTTTCAGGAACAACATGCATGGGACTGCACAGTCACAGGTAACACCTG
Organism: Neoceratodus forsteri; assembly: GCA_016271365.2. Classification (NCBI taxonomy): domain Eukaryota; kingdom Metazoa; phylum Chordata; order Ceratodontiformes; family Ceratodontidae; genus Neoceratodus; species Neoceratodus forsteri. Next base: position 52,909,238 of record CM028133.1, on the reverse strand, counting down.
TCATTTCCACAGGATCAATAATGAGCGATTGTGAGGTGCAGGAAGAAGAACAGAAACGTGGGAGGAAGAGGAGGCCAAACTTCACCAAGGCAGAAACAGATGCCCTGTTTGAGGCCTACCTTGACCAGCAACCGCTGCTCAGCGGACAGCGGGGAACACCACAGGCCGTGCTGCTGCATGGGGAGAGGTGGCGCATGCTGTCAAGCTGCATGGCAGCCACCAGCAGTCCATGCAGGAGTGCAAGAAGAAGGTGGACATGGACAGGTGGAGGATTAAGGATAAGGTGGCTGCCATCAGGGCAGCATGGGCTGCGACCAGTGGGGGACAGCCAGCCATGCAACGCCTGACCCCACAAGAAGAGTGGGTTGCTGGCAGCATGCAGCGTTGTGCCATCAAGGGTGTGCCAGGTGGTGGATTCCAGATGGGTGGTAGCCCATCACTGCATGGTAGGTCCTGATCTGTCACTGGGGGGATGACACAGGGTAGGGCATATACATTAATGCTACTGTGTTCCCTTACAGCTCCTGAGCATCTACATGGGTCAGCAGTGGTGGGCTCATCCATTCAGTGCGATACCATGGACACAGAAGAGGGCCCACCCACCTCCACAGGTGTCCGAGGGTCAGGACGACAGTGGGCCCGCCTGGCTGTATGGACTGATGTTGGTGGAGCAGGTGTGGAGGAGGCCCTGTCTGTGTCCCAGCATGCCAGCATCAATTTATGCCAGCATGCAGAGACTCGGACTGGTGCCAGATCCGTCACTGATGATGATGGAGCTCACATCATGGACAGTGATACGTGTGGGCCACAGGATGGCCACACAGCAGGTTACAGCACAAGCATAGCCATGGGTGGTGCCACCGTGGAGGCCTGCGTGACATCACAGTCCCAGCCTGTGCCTGTCTGCACCAGTGGGGCAGCACTGGTGCATGTCGAGGACAGTGGGGCTGTTGCGGCTGCTGTAGCAGCACAGTTGAGCCCTGGAGAGTGGCAGCCGGAGGGGCAGTGTCAGCAGTTGGCCAATGGCCATGGGGGTACAGTGTCGGGGGCAGCATCAATGTACCACCTGTGGACATGCCCAGGCATGGCCCTGGTGTGCAGCGCCCACCCTCAAGGGGTGCTGCCCATCAGGGCCGCAAACACCGTGAGAGACAGCATGATGATCAGGAGGATGACCTCTTAGATGAGCACACCTGCATGCTCCAAGATTCAATCAATCAGCAGTTGTGGCTTGTGACAGCGGTGAATGCACTCAGTGCAGCCCTGTGCCTGGCAGAGGAGTAGTGCAGCAGGGACACTGGTCTGCTCCTGGCAGGGATGGAACAGCTGCGGGAGGATGCGACCACCGACATTGACAGGCAGACACGACGTTCACAGCTGTCATGGCCACAGTGGTCACACAGTTATTTGCCCATGCATCACAGACGCCGCGCAATGCAATGTCCACCCCTGTTCCCGGCATCATGCGACACCTTCCTTGTCAACACCTGGTTCAGCTGTGGGTATCCCAAGCATGCCTGGCGCAGGCATGTTCGGTGTGCTGCAGACCCCTGTGCGAGCATGGTCATGTTCATGCAGTGGAACCCCTGGGGGACCGTCTGTGCAACCCTATGAGGCCATTGGTCAGCCTGTCACTGCTGCCGGGTCTCAGCGGGGCCGCCCATGCATCCATGGTAGCCGTGGCACTGTGGTGCGTGACTGACCTGTCTCCCACCAAGGCTACTGTCTGATGCTGCCCTGTGTGCAGTGTGTTGTTCAACGTGCAATGCATGGATGGGATACCCGGCCCTGCACACACACACACACACACACACACACACACACATGCACATTCCATCTGCACACCCTCCCAGCTGCTGTCCGCTGTGGCGTGTGCATGATGATGCCTGTGTTGCACTGCCCGCCACTGTGCAATGGTGCCCAGCATCTGACACATGCACAATGACAGGCACTGAACGTGGTGGTCTGTGGATGTGTGTGTGGCTAGGAGTGGCGGTTGGGGTCGGCGTGCCTCCTACCCTTTGTGCATGTCTTGTGGGGGGGTGTGTGTGAGTGTGTGTGTGTGCGACTGTGTGCCATGTTAGATCTTGCCCATCCCTGATGGTGTGTGTGGTTCCATACTCAGCCAATTCCCTTTATGACATGCACCCCTGGGGTTTGTCCATGCGTGTTTGTGGGTTGTGCCTTTGTCATTGGTGGTTGCACATGGCCCCATGACTTACCTGGGTTGGTTGAAGTGCTTCTCTGTGATGGTGTCCCAGTGCAGCTGCGCCATCCGGATCAGTTGGGGGTCCCTTCAACCAAGGGGGGCTTCCCATCACCATTTTCACCAGCGTCCTCATCATCCACATCGTTGTCCCCCTCTTCGACTTGTACAGCTATCTCACAGTCATTGGCCATGTTGTGCAGGATGCAACTGGCCAGAAATAGTCCACAGGCCTTTGAGGGGCTGTACTGTAGGGCACCGCCAGACATGTCTAGGCAACAGAAACATGCCTTCAGCATCCTGAACACCCGCTCAATGACATTGCATGTGGTGGCATGTGACTCATTGTAGCATTGATACGATAGGGTTGTGGGCCACCGGTATGGTGTGAGCAGCCAGAGACGGAGTGGGTATCCACTGTCACCTGTGTGTAGCGGGTGTACATTAGTTTGGTGATCAGTGTCGCCCTGCCATGGGCCATCTAGGCCAGTAACCATGTCACCTCTGACTATGCCCCTCCCAAGATCCATGTCTTTCTGCGTGATTTGCATACTCACCCACTAGGTGGCCAGTGGGGATGTCCCCACTTTTAGTATGTGAAAATTTTACTCAGAAGGAAAAAGATATTATAGAATGTCCATATTTGGTAATAGAATATAAGGGAACTATGAAGGGAGAGAGAATTGTTCTATTTGGGTGGCAAGGGGACATTCAGGCCTCTTTATTGAATATTCATACTGAGACTATTCTGATTAAATGGGTGTATACGGGTAGTGAACTTCTATGTGGCTGGGGACATAATGTTGTTCTTGAAAGTGCCAAATCTAGAGATTATCTAATGAAGGGGAAACAATTAAATCTTAAATTGTATAGAGTGAGTAAATGGATTGTAATTATGGAGTTAATGCTAAGTGGGGATGTTCAATTAAACCCTGGGCCTGTAGCTGATTTGAATCAGGATTACACATTAGAAATGTTGAATGAAAAAGGACTAAAAATTGTGCATATTAATATTTGTAGCTTGTTTAAGAAAATTGAGTATTTAAGAGAGTGGGTGGTGTGTTATAAACCTGACATTTTAATAATTACTGAATCATGGCTACATATAAAATTCAAGATAATGACATAGCCCTGGAAAATTTTCATATGTGGAGAAGAGATAGATCCAAAAGGGGAGTATTAATTTATGTTAAAATTGGATTGATGTTAGGAATTGCAAGATTTGTATAATTGGACTGATTCAAATTGTTACCATTAGAATTAAAGCTACCTTATTCCAAACCCATATTATTGATTGGCATTTACCGTCCACCTAAAAGTAGTTTAATATTTTTTTCTGAAATACAAGATGTACTGAAGAATTATCAAATTTCACATGAAATTTTGATAATTGGAGATTTAAATGTTGATTGGGGAAATATAGATGCCCATCATAGTTTAATTGATATGGCTACTACATTGAATTTGGTGCTACCGATAAAAGATGTAACTAGGTTAAATGTAGTAAATCCTAGTAATTCAACTATGTTAGATCTTATTTTTACTACAAACCCAGAAAAGTTTATTAAGAGTGGGGTGTTACCAGACTCAATGTCAGATCATCAGATAATTTTTTGTATTAGAAATCAGAAATCTAGAAAGACTCCCAAGAGTATTGTACAAACTAGAGTTTTTAAACAGTTTGATTACATTCAATTTATGCAGGAATTAGAAAATTATAACTGGGAGAGATTAGAATTAATTCCCAGTGTGGTGGATGTGTGGGATATGTTTCAAAAGGATTTAATACAAATCTGTAATAAACATGCTCCTATAAAAACTAGGTTGATAAGATCAAACAAAGTGCCATGGTATGATTCTGGTTTGTTTAAAATTAAAAGGGATAGAGATAAGGCATGGAAACAAGATAATAGCAAAGGGAGACCAAGATTGGCGTAAGTATAGGCAATTAAGAAATTTATACACGAAAGAAATTAGAAAGGCTAGACAGGCCTATTGTAATAAACAATTGTCTAAAGAAATGATGGAAAACCCAAGAGTATTCTGGAACACAATAAATAAGTTGCATAAGGGTCCTAGCTTGGGATATCCTAATTACTTCTTAATCAATGGTAATGAAACAGATTTAGGAAATAAGGTAGTTAATGAGTTTAACACCTTTTTTATAAATATGGGTACTAATGAATTAAAACTGGGTGGAGGAGATGTAAATCAGGTTTTACAGAGAAATTCCCAGGCAAATGGTACAGATAGAACTTATGTACAAACTGGTATACAAGCTGAGTTCAAATTCACTTCTGTTACTAGAGGAGATGTTAGGGATTTATTACTTCAAATTAACACCAATAAAGCAGAAGGTATGGATGGTATCCTAATATCTTATTAAAGTATGCAGCCCTATCATTGATTTACCCTTAGCAAACTTATTTAATTTGTCTCTCCTCTCTCTGAATTACCTCAAGCTTGGAAGACCGCCAAGATTGTGCCAATTATAAGACAGGATCCAGGTTGCTATTAGAAAATTATAGGCCAATTTCCCTTTACCAACAGTTTCTAAAATTTTGGAGAAAATAGTTGCAAAACAATTACAGGTATTTTTGAAAGATAATGAAATTCTCAACGGTTATCAATCAGACTTTAGACCTGAGCATAGAACAAACACTGCCCTTATAAAGGTCACAGGAGATATTATGGAGAGTATGGACAGGGGGACTCCAGTGGGAGCAATTTTTGTTGACCTTTCAAAGACTTTTGATATGTTGGACCATGGCATCCTCCTGTCCAGACTAAAAACTTTTGGTATGTCTGAGTCGGTTGTAAACTGGTTTCGAAATTATCTTGATTCAAGATTGCAGCAAGTGACTATTAGAGAGTGGTCATCTGATCTGAAATCAATTGCGTCAGGAAAAATAGAAACATAGACTTTGACAGCAGATAAGGACCGCTAGGCCCATCTAGTCTGCCCATTTCCCTACCTACAGGATAGGCCGCAGATCCTAGTTAACCAACAGCCTATATCTTCCTGCCCCCCACAAGAATTGCCTTATGTCTGTCCCATGCATTCTTGAATTCTCCCACAGTTTTAGACCCCTAACTTCTCAGGAAGGCTGTTCCATGCATCCACTACCCTCTCTGTGAAATAATACTTCCTCACATTGCCCTGAACCGCCTCTCCTTCTATCTTTAAATTGTGTCCCTTGTTCTTGCAAGTCTCTTTTTCTGAAAGATGCTGCCCTCTTGGACTTTGTTGATTCCTTGAGGTACTTGAAAGTTTCTATCATGTCCCCCTCTCCTTCTTTCCTCAAGGGTATACATATTAAGCTCCTTTAGTCTCTCCTCATACGGCTTCTCTTGCAGACCCTGCACCATTTTAGTTGCCCTCCTCTGGACTGCCTCTATCCTGTCTATGTCCTTGCGAGATGGGGTCTCAGAACTGGACACAGTATTCCAGATGGGGTCTCACCAACTGTCTGTACAGAGGATAACAACTTCCTGTTTTCTGCTGCTGATGCCTCTCCCTATACATCCCAGTATACCCGGCCCTCCCTACTGCCTTCTCACATTGCTTGCTAACCTTAAGGTCATCTGATATGATTACCCCCAGGTCCCTTTCCTGTTTTGTTGTTGTTACTACCTCCCCACCCATTGTGTATTCTTCCCTGGGTTCTTGTTTCCAGGTGCATTATTTTGCACTTTTTTGCATTGAATACTAGCTGTCATACGTCTGACCATTCCTCCAACCTTGCCAAGTCCCTTTTCATCCTTTCCACGCCTCCTTGTGTATCAACCCTGTTGCAGATCTTTGTGTCATCTGCAAAAAGGCATACTTTTCCTTCCAGTCCCTCTGCAATGCCACTGATGAAGACATTAAAAAGGACTGGACCCAATACTGAACCCTGCGGTACCCCACTAGTACCCGCCCTTTCTTCAGAGTGGACTCCATTTACAATTACCTTCTGTGTCCTGTTGTCCAGCCAATGTTTTACCCAGGCTACCACCCTGGGACCCACTCCCAGGCTGGTTAATTTGACTAACTTTTGTGTGGGACTGTGTCAAATGCCTTGCCGAAGTCTAGGCAGGCCATGTCCACAGCCCCTCCCTGGTCTACTTCTTTGGTCACCCAGTCAAAGAAATCTATTAGATTCGTCTGACATGACCTTCCGCTGTGAACCCATGCTGCCTTGGATCCTGTGCTCCACTGACCTCTAGGTACTCAACTATTCTTTCCTTCAGAAGTGACCCATCACTTTCCCTACCACAGAGGTCAGACTGACAGGTCTGTAGTTTCCTGCCTCTGTCTTGGTCCCACTTTTGCTGAAGGGAATCACATCCGCCTTCCTCCAGTCCTCGGGTACCACACCATCCTCCCATGATTTATTAAAAAGAGTAGCCAGTGGTTTCACTAGTTCCTTCCTTAATTCTTTTAGAATTCTGGGTGAATTCCATCAGGACCCATTGCTTTGTCCACCTTCAGTTTTAGGAGTTCTTGCAGAACCCTTTCTTCTGTGAAAGGACTGGGATCGACCCCCTATCAAGAGTGCTTCTGTTAATTGGATTAGGCACTTCCTCCTCTTTGGAATACTGAGCAGAAATATTCGTTCAGTATTCCTGCTTTCACTGTCCCCTCTGCCCACCCAATCGCTCATTCTATTCAGCCTCACTATCCCTCCCTTTGTCTTTCTACGCTCGCTGATGTACCTATAAAAGGTTTTATCCCCCTTCTTAACTGAGTTGGCTATCTTTTCCTCAGTTTGGGCCTTTGCTATTCTGACTTCCCTCCCTACTTCTTCTGCCTTAACTGGTACAGCTCTCTGTCCTGCTCCTTCTGTGTTTCCTTATACTTCCGGAATGCTATCTTTTTCTTCCTGACTTTCACAGCCACCTCTCTTGAGAACCATAGTGGCTTTTTCTTTCATTTTGATTTGTTTATTTGCTTCACACAAAGGCTTGTTGCCTCTGTGATGGCAATTTTGATAATTCCCATTGTTGCTCCACACCTCCTTCTAGCCTGTTTGCTGAGTGCTTTTCTGAGGCACTCTCCCATCTTGCCAAAAGTCAGCCCTCCTAAGGTCCAGTACCCTCACTTTTGTATGGCTTGACTCTGTAGCTGAGTTTAACGTGAACCACACTGTTTGAGGGTCACTTGTCCCCAGATGGCAACCCACTTCTAGATCTGAGATCCTCTCACTGCCCCGCTTGAGAGTATGAGGTCTAAGATTGCTCCTCACGGTGGGTTCCGAAACTAGCTGTCTAATGCCTGCCACCTGTAGGGCATCAAGAATGGCCCTGCTCTTGGATGTGGCTGCAGCAAATGTGCTCCAGTTAACATCTGGCATATTCAGGTCTCCCATCAACAGTATCTCCCCTTTCTCTGCCATTCTAAGAATGCCTTCCATCATATCCTTATCCATTCCTTCCCCCTGACATGAGGGTCTGTACACAACCCCTGTGCGGATTGTGGTGCCCTTTCCAGTCTCCAAGGTGACCCACAGTGCCTCCTCTCCTCCCTGTTTACTCTTTTGTTTAGTTGCTTTTATCCCTTCCTTTACCTAGAGAACTACTCCTCCCCCTCTTCTCCCCTGCCTGTCTCTCCTGTAGTATGTTAACATCCCAGTCATGGTTCTCTGTGTACCATGTTTCTGTGACTGCTACGATATCCAGGCATCCCTCTTCCATTAAGGCCACCAGTTCAAGGAGCTTGTTGCCCAGACTATGGGCATTGGTACTCATTACCCTCCATTTCCTGATGGCCTTACCCCCTTTTGCCCCATCCCTGTCCTTCTTGCCTTTGTTACTTTCTCCATTTACCCCTGCCCTTCTCCCTATCGACACCTCCATGTTGGTGTTTGCCACACTTACTACCGTGATTGTTTGGGGGCTAGGATTTTCCTGCTCCTTTCCAGTGCCTCTCCCTTTGGCTAGTTTAAAAGCTTGCCAATGAAGCATTTAAACCTATCACCTAGGATCCTGGTTCCCCTCCCGGACAGATGCAGCCCATCATGCCAGTATAGGCTTGCATCACTCCAGGTGGATCCCCAGTCCCCAATGAAGCCAAATCCCTGAGCTCCACACCAGTTTTTCAACCACTGATTGAATCCCATGGTACGGAACACCCTAGCCTCTCCCATGCCATAGATGGGTAGCACCTCCGAGAAGGTTACCGTGTGTGCTACTTGACTAAGGCCCCTCCCCAATTCCACAAACTCTTCCTGCACTTCTCTAATCCCTTTCTTAGCCAGGTCATTTGTTCCTAGGTGAACAATGACATCCAGCTCCCTCCCCTGTGCAGCTGCTCTGGCAATCCTGAGGATTTGCTCCCTGTCCCTCCAAGCCATGGCACCAGGCAGGCACCTTACCTCCCTCTCCCCTTTCATGCCCAGTTCTACCTTCCTAACAATGGAGTCCCCCACCAGGAGTTGTTTCCTTCTCCTGCAGGGTCCCCTGCCACCCTCCTGTGGGTCTCCTTTGTGGAGGTTCCCAGCATCCTCCTTGGTCTCCACTGTAGGTGCTCCACAGAGGAACCACACTTTGCCAGAATGGCATAGGGTGTGGAGAGGTACAACTGGAGGGATGTGCCTCTGTTCCACCACCTCACCCTCCCTGAGCCCACTGTGGTCCAACCGCCTCTCTTCTTGGCAACCTCTGAGGCAACGGCAGTGGCACTGGTGGTCCCTGGATGGAAGAGGAGGTCCCACAAATCCTGGCCAACTCAGCCTGGAGATGAGCAACCTCCTCCCTCAGCCCAGAGAGGTGCCTGCAGATGGGACAACACCGCATCCTCCAGAACATCTCCCAGAAGACTGCTGCTCCACAGCCACTGCACTGCACCACTCCAATCATGTCTTATTTCTGGCCCCTTAACTGTTTGCAATCCTTACTCTTTCCTCTGTTTTTTTCTCTATCTTCTTACTTTCTGCCTGTGTGCCCTTTAAGCTCCTGATTGTCCTGTTCTGAGACAAGAATATCCTATATTTCTCAGTAGACCACTTACTTATTCAGAGGCAGACCTCCAGCAGCTAGAGGGGCCAGAGAGCTACTCTTGCCCTTCTAGGATGGTGGGTCCTTGGTGGTTCTGTGATCACTCACTTCCTGCCCCTAAACAGGAAGTTCCTGTTGTCATTCAAGTCCTGTGCCTATAAAAATAGAACTAGCTTTGGGTGGAGGGGAGGAAAGGAGGGCAATATAGTCCCAGTAAAGAAGTTCAGTCACACAGCAGTCCTTTCTCCTGGTGTCTTCTGCCAAGCTAGAAGTCCCACAAGGATCCATTTTTGGGTCCCATACTACATAATTTATACATGAATGATTTGGGGTTTGAACAACCGGAGGTTCAATACCATCTTTATGCTGATGACACAATTGTATATTCTGTTGATTCATCAGTGAGAACTATTCAATTAGTATTACAACAGGCTTTTGATCATTTACAGGAATGTTTGCTTAGATCTAAATTGGTTTTGAATGAAAAAAAATCTCAGGTAATGGTATTCCATAGGGGTCACGGGTCTAAAACTGAACAAGAGGGATTACAAATTAAAACATTTTCTGGAAGAATTTTGCAACAAGTTGTTAGATATAAATACCTGGGGGTGTATTTAGACACAAAATTCAAATGGGACAGTCATATAGATAGCACCTTGACAAAAGTTGGTAAGTGCTTGGGGACATTATATAGAGTAAGAAATAACATGTCCTTGGAAATTAGAACATTAGTTGTAACTGTTGTTGTACTACCCATACTGGAGTATGGTAACTTGATATATATGGGTGCATCTAAAGAGCAGCTATATAAGCTTGATGTTATGTACAGTAAATTAGCCAGATTTATACTGGGTGCAACAAAGAGGGCACATAGAGTAGATATGTATAAAGAATTGGACTGGCATACTTTATCTCAAAGGCGGGTTTTTAGTACAATTATGTTAATGCTAAAATGTATTTCAGGAAAAGTCCCTAAATATATGGCTGAGACCATTAATATAAAAAGATCAATTGAGGGCCTGCGCTCTGCAAATAGCTTGGATTGTATTGTTCCAAGTCACAGAATGGCCTGGTGGGGTAAGCATTTCTTAAATATTGGACCATCTATATGGAATAAATTGCCTGGGAAGCTTAGACCCCTTGAGAGAAATTTTCAGTTGCACCAAATTAATCAATGGCTTATTGAAAATATTAATTATGATGGGGACTAGATTGAATCTTCGGATGGTAGACTGTAAATTGTATTAAATGTATATTGTGAATTATATTATTACTTTGTTGTATGTCTTTGTAGTGTTAGTTTGTGAATGATTTGGAATTGTGTTATATTTATTGATGTATAATTATGGTGTATTTGTGCCTTTGTCTGTTACACATTGTTAACGTATAAGAGTAACTGGAACTGACACCTGGATCTCACTGTAAAGGAGCTTCGGCTCAGAGGAGATATCCATATTCATTTTTTGTATGAATAAACATTTTTTACTACTTTACTACTACTCTCGGACCTGTGGCACAGTGCAGACTGGTGCCAGATGAAGGCATTCTGTGCTCCCCCAGGGTGCATGGCACAGACATTGGTTATGTGCCCCCTGGCATTGCACACCACCTGGCAGTTAATGCTTACATACCCCTTCTGATTTATGAATGCGGCCCCTTTGGGGCCAGGTGGCATGTGGATAGCCACATGGGTGCAGTCTGTGGCCCCTAGCATGCCAGGCATACATGCTACCCTGTGGAACTCCTGTATGTTTGCTGTGCACTCCGCCAGTGTGCTGGGGAAATGGATGTACTTCGCAGCATGTGGCAGCAGTGCGCTGAGGAATTGGGTGAGTAGGCATGATGCGGCCGATTGGGTTATGCCTGTCATGTCCCCTGTTGGTCTCTGGAAGGTACCTGTGGTGAGCAGGCACATGACAGCTGTCACTTTGGTCTCCACTGACAGAGCATGGCTCCGTCGTGTGGGTGCCTGCATCACATCACTGCACAGCTCACAGAGCTGCCTCAGGATCACCTGGTTCAGGCGGTGCCAGCCCAAGATCTCAGTGTCAGTGTACAGCTCGAAGCTGGTGCGGGCTCGGTACTGCCTGTTGGGGGCATACTACCACCGGGCCCTTCCATGGCCGTACCCCCCTGCTGCCTGCCTTCTCACACCTCATTACTGCCTCCATCTGAATGGTAGGCACTGGCCATATCCCTGACTTGTGTTACCCCGCAGCTGTTTTACCATTCCCCCCACTGTTCTTACTGCTACTCCCCCTGCACTGGGAACACCTCCCAGTATTGGACGTACTGTCCACTGTCTGTGCCCTCAGTCCTGTGTGTCACTTCCCCCTTTTGTCCTGCGCAGTGGCATAGGCTCCCCACTTCTTCCCTGTTTCTGGTGGTTCCAGGTGCTCTGTCCTGCTCCTGCCCTGTCCTGCTCTCAGTTACTATGTGCCTGCTTGCAGTTCTCCCACATGTGGCTTTCCTGTAGCGTTCTTGAGCCTCTCTCTCTCTCTCTCTCTCGTTCCTTTTTTTTGGGGATAATTTTCGCTACCACACATCTTCCGTTTGCTCCCCCATTGCGCATGGCGCATGTTGTTGAATATCACACTGCACCATTTATTCATGGTTCCTCTCCCTTCAGTTGCACATGCATTCATTACCATTGCACTCTTGTGCATTGTGATTTGGGGGGGCACATCTGCCTCCTGCTGAATATCGCATAGTGGCGCATTTTCAGACTTGCGCTGGCACATCCCTGTTGCACATGACGCAACCCTTTTGAATATCTGGGCCTAGCAGTGAAGGGTGGTTACGATGATCTCCTTTGGCTCTAGTATCCCACTATAATGGTTGCTCATTGACTTTAGTGGTTTCCCCCTAGCAAGACACCTTCTCCGCATTCTGCCCACAACTGCCTCTGGTTCACCTGATTTTCTTTAGGGTGGGTAGGCCAGGTGAGTGCCTCAGCAGTTGTTGTTCTCCTCCTGTACCATGGATGCACGAACTGTTGCTGAGTTTTCTCGCAACCTTCCACGACATTCCTACTAGAGTTTTTGAGTGAGAGCCTCCCTTCTAATTGGAATATTTTCCACCTCCCTTTAATTTGGGTTTTCCAAATTGCAGCTGCAGAGCTGTCACTAAATAAATTTTCCCAAGCCTGGAGGGAAGGCAATCTAGGCCTTGGATCACCAGAGATTTTCTCCTCATAGGGTTTTTTTGTCTCCTCTGTTGCCTCAGGTCATAACTCTTAGATAGCGTAGTTGTTTTCCCTAGTCTTTTTAGGCAGGTTCTGTTGTTGGATGGAGGTGGAGGCTGTCCTGCCATTCCCTCTCTCCTTAGGGGATCCCCTTCTCTCAAAGCAAGCCATCAGTATCATGCTACGAAAACCTAGGCTGTTACTACAGCAACTGAGCATGTCATTGAACTAATAAACTGCCTATGCTTCTCTACTACGTTACAGTTCACTGCTTCTATGTCACTGTTACTGCTTGCATTATGCTTCGTGTTGCCTCCTTTTTGGGGATGATACTACATTTTTTGGGGGGGATTCCTAAGGTATCTTTAGCCATGGGAAATGTCCCGTGGCACCTCTAGGAGTGGGACCCTCTCCGAGAGTTCCTTGCCATTGTACCCCTACAGAGTGTGAATGGACAAAACCAAACTAACACAGTTGAACAAGCATAACACCATACTGACTGCGTACATCAGTGAAATGTAAGGCTATGCCTAAAGTTCAGTGCCAAGCAGTCAGTTACTCCCACTTCCTGAGCTATATAAGCAGCAGTTCCTCTAAGCCTCTGTGAAGCATTTTTTCTTTGCGCCCCATCCTCCCCTCCTCCTCCAGTGGCAGCACTCTCTCCTTAGGGGATTCATAGAAACATAGAAACATAGAATTTGATGGCAGATAAGGACCGCTTGGCCCACCCAGTCTGCCCAGTTCCCTACCTACTGGATAAGTTCCAGATCCTAGTTAACCAGCAGCCTACTTCTTCCTACCCCCAACCCCTAGAATTGCCTTATGACTGTCCCATGCATGCTTGAATTCCACCACTGTTTTGACTCCACAACCTCCTCTGGAAGGCTGCTCCATACATCCACAACCTCTCTGTGAAAAAATACTTCCTAAATTACCTCTGAGCTGCCCCCTTCTATTTTCAAATTGTCCCCTTGTTCTTGCACACCTCTTTTTGAAAGATGCTACCCTCTTGGACTTTGTTGATTCCCTTGAGGTACTTGAAAGTTTCTATCATGTCCCCCTCCCTCCTTTCCTCAGGCTATACATATCGCTCATAGTCTCTCTTCGCAGGTACCTTTATGCAGGACATCCCGTGGCACCTCTAGGGGTGGAACCCTCTCCGAGAGTTCCTTACAGTCGTACCCCTACAGGGTGGTAGTTCCTCTGGGATAGAGAGTGTGCGAACGGCCAAAACCAAACTAACACAGTTGCACAAGCATAACACTGTACTGGCTGCATAGGTCAGTGAACCAGTCAGTTACAATGATGAACACATGCCCGGTTTCTCTACTTCTGTGCAGCTGCTTACCACAAACTTCCTGTTCTCTGCACTGTCCGTCCCCACTCTTCAGCGTTGGAAACTTCTCCAACAGAAGTAGGTTGCACGTTCTTTTTTTTTTTTTTTTAAAACAAAAATACTGCTAGGCACAAAAAAAGCTACCTAATCAGATGCAAGTTGGGGGAAAAACAAGCTGCTTCAGTTATGATTCAGCTGCTATGGACCATGCTAAAACCCCAAAAGTCCGAGGCTTGACTCTGTACAGAAGTCCACTTACTTGTATAATTGCTGTGGTGAAAAAAATGACCCCAGCAATTATACAGAATAAAGGATGGGTCGGTATGTAAAACTCAGAATCCCCCCCCCCCACCGGGGTGGCATTCCACACCTCAGGGGTGTGTAAAATCCTTGTTACAACTACCTACCCATCTATTATTCTCTATGTGTTGAAAATGTGAGGTGCATTGCTGGTCTGGTGGCACTGAGGGTTGAGGCATTGGATGCATCACGTCACGCCATGCCGGCGTCCCATGTTCAGGAGCAAGCGAGGGCCGCCAGGGATCAGCAAGGGAGGAGAAGAATCAAGCATTCCAGGGACAGCTCTTCTTCTCCGGGGACAGTGGGCAACCAGTTGTCAGTGCAGGACTGGCCCATAGCAGTAGCTGGCACACCTACATTGCAGACATCGGGACAGAGGTGGTGCAGATGCCTGATGAGGTGCGTGCACGGGAGCATACGTTGCACCATTGCTGGCATCCTTGTTCCACCCCTGAAGGGGAGAAACTAGGAGGTAAAAAGCTCACAGCGGATGATGGAGGGAACTTGCAGGTCACACCACAAATAGTCACAACGCCAACCCCTGTACTTGAGTCGATCTTGGTGGAGGTGGGCCCCACCGGTCGTGGTGGGGTGGATCCCCCACTGATCCTGGTGGGGGGATAAACCTTGGTCAGCATCGGCTGGTGGACATCGGGGGATGGGGCTGGGGCTCCCTCCAGATAGAGAGGGCCATAGAGCGGGGTATAAATAAATCAAAAAAATGGTGAGGTGCAAATATTTAAGATTTCTGCTGTTACATGCATGCATACTGAAATTGCAATGACTATAACTATGTCATGTTTTCATATTTTGGCCCTAAATATTGAACATAGTCTTGTTATTACCTCAAATCATGAACCCTGTAGGTGAAATTTTTCCAATTCATGGGAAAACAGCATTTCATGCCACAGGTGTGGATACACACTATGGGTAGGATGTGAAACATGACAGCTGTACTGTACATGAGATGGTGTGATAAAATGGCTATATTAAACATTTGGAGAGAAAATATTGAAAATTACCAAAGTTATATGCGTGTGTAGAAAAGTTTGAATGACAGGGTGCGACTCAGCCATTTTTATGCTGACTGCGCGCATCACATCCTGGCCAAAATGTGTTTTCGCTCTTCCGGCGCACAATAGGTCGGTCGCTGTGGAAAATCAGTGTTCAAGACACGTTAAGAAAATTACAGTAGCATTGTTCATGAGCAGAGGTCCTAAAATGCCTATGTTGAAAATTTTGTGATGAAATTCCATAAAGTGACTGTGTTACGAGCATGCGTTGTGCAGTTTCCACACACCCTTGTAACTTCGCAAATTAGTAATATTTTCATGCCAGATTTTCAACACTGGCATTTTTTCACATCTCCTTATGAACAGTACAGCTGTCATTTTTCACATCCTAGCTGAAATGTGTTTTCACGCTACTGGCACAGAATACCGCTGTTGCTGTTGGAAATCAGTGTTTGGGACAGTTCAGGATCGAGCGAGTTAAAAGGGGGAGTGACCAAGCTCAACAGAGCTCTGTCGGGACTGCTGAGGATTTCTTTGTGGGCAGAAAAAGGTGCCAACAGAGGCAGGAGCCCAGTACAAAAGGGCAGCCTACAGCGCCAGGAGAAACAGAATGAGTGAGTGAGACAGGGGGGGTGAGTGACCTCAGCTGAGCTCTGTCGGGACAGCTGCAGATTTCTTTGTGGGCAGAAAAAGGTGCCAATGCAGGCAGGAGCCCAGTACAAAACAGCAACCTGCAGTGCTTGGAGAAACACAATGAACGAGTGAGAGAGGGGGAGTGAGTGAGCTCAGTGGAGCTCTATTGTGACTGCTGCGGGTTTCTTTGTTGGCAGAAAAAGGCCGCAACGCAGGCAGCAGCCCAGTACAAAAGGCCAGCCTGCAGTGCTGGCAGAAATGGAATGAGCGAGTGAGAGAGGAGGTAGTGAGCGAGCTCAATGGAGCTGTGTCAGGACTGCTGCAGATTTCTTTGTGGGCAGAAAAAGCCACCAATGCAGGCATGAGCTCAGTACAAAAGGGCAGCCTGCAGCACCGGGAGACGCAGAATAAGCGAGTGAGGGAGGGGGAGTAAGTGAGCTCAAGGGAGCTCTGTTGGGACTGCTGCAGATTTCTTTGTGGCAGAAAAAGGCAGCAATGCACAGAGGGGCCCAGTACAAAAGGGCAGCCAGCAGCGGTGGGAGAAACAGAATGAGCGAGTGATAGAGGGGAATGAGTGAGCTCAATGGAGCTCTTTCATGACTGCTGCAGATTTCTTTGTGGGCAGAAAAAGGCGCCAACAGAGGCAGGAGCCCAGTACAAAAGGGCAGCCTGCAGTGCCAGGAGAAACAGAATGAGTGAGTGAGACAGGGAGAGTGAGTGACCTCAACTGAGCTCTGTCAGGACAGCTGCATAGTTCTTTGTGGGCAGAAAAAGGTGCCAGTGCAGGCAGGAGCCCAGTACAAAACAACAACCTACAGCGCTGGGAGAAACACAATGTGTGAGTGAGAGAGGGGGAGTGAGCGAGCTCAGTGGAGCTCTATTGTGACTGCTGCGGGTTTCTTTGTTGGCAGAAAAAGGCGGCAATGCAGGCAGCAGCCCAGTACAAAAGGCCAGCCTGCAGTGCTGGCAGAAATGGAATGAGCGAGTGAGAGAGGGGGTAGTGAGCAAGCTCAACGGAGCTGTGTCAGGACTGCTGCAGATTTCTTTGTGGGCAGAAAAAGGCAGCAATGCACAGAGGGGCCCAGTACAAAAGGGCAGCCTACAGCACAGGCAGAACTGGAACGAGCGAGTGAGAGAGGGGCAGTGAGTGAGCTCAACCAACCAAAGCAATCAACATTCAGCATTGACGAATGCTTGTTATGTTTGCTTGCACACATGTGCAAGAAACATATCGGGGCAGCGTGCTGCAGTAGTGAGTTGTGGAGGTGTGGCAGTGTTGTTGCCAGCGCAGGCAGTCCATTTTGGGGCTGGTCTGTGTGGCACCAATAGAGGAGCACGCTGTCCATGACAGCAGTAGTGTAGCTTGCCACCAACTTGAAACAAACTGCCAGTTGTAATCAGGTAGCACCCTGTCATCAACAATCAGCTGTTTTTATGGGGCATTCCCTGACTGCAGCAGCCAGTTACAGCTGGTGTCTGGTATCCCTTTTCAACAAACATGGTGACAGCTTCTCCGTTGGCCTCTCACTGTCCCCATGAAGCCGACAGACAGCCGCCACCTCTCACAGTCCCTGTTAAAGCCGATGGAGGTGCCAATTCCCCCTGTCAGCATGCCCCCTTCCCAGTTCATTTGCAGATGGGGTAGCCCAATCCTCGTCAGCATGATGCCCCCCATTTGTTCTGTGCTGAGGAGGTGCCCAATCCCCCTTGGCTGATGCGCTTCCCCCCAGCATACTGTATGGCTGATGGTGGTGACCGATCCCCGTCGGCTCCAGCCTCCCCCAACAAACACCCAGCCAGCATGCTGGGGGTCCACCCCAGTGTGCTAACATGCACTCCACCCCCAGCACACTGTATGGCCGATGGGGGTGCCCAATCCCCATCAGCTTCAGTCCCCCCCCAACAAACACCCAGGTGGCATGATGGAAGCCCACTCCAGTGTGACAAAATCTCCCGCTTAGTCTTTTTTTTTTAATCCTGTTAAAAAAAGGAAATGATCCCTCGTTGTTCCTCATGGCCCCTTCCCCAACCTACACCCACCCTCTGCATACCACACCTCCCCACACCCCCCTCACCCCATACTTACCTCCGGAGCCTGGCACAATGATCTTCAGTGGACCAGGAACACATCTGCACTCTTCAAAGCTGACCACGAACTGAAGAAATGCCGATAAGCTGTATAATGGCATAAATTGTTTTTTTTAAACTTTGGTGCATATCTTGGCCTTTTTTCAACTTTTGGCACCAAATTTTCAACATGGGGTTCTTGGGATCCCTCCTCATGAATTCACTCACTGTCATGGCATTATTCCATCCCCAAAGGTGATTTCGTGGTCACTGTGCAGAATCACCTTTCGGGGCCAAGTAATGAAACAACAGTGTCACTGTTCATGAGGTGGGCTCTCAAAAAGTCTATGTTGCAAATTTGGTGAAAAAATTCCAAAAAAATGACTGTGTTATGAGTGTGCATTGTGCAGTTTCCACACACACTCGTAACTTCGTGAATTTGTAAAATTTTCACTCCAGATTTTCAACATTGCCATTTTTTCACACCTCCTTATGGACAGTACAACTGTAATTTTTCACATCCTGGTCGAAGTGTGTTTTCGTACTTCCGGCCCAAAATAGCGTGGTTGCAGTGGGAAGCTAGTGTTCAGGACAGATTAAGAAAATCACGGTGACACTGTTCCTGAGCAGATATTCTAAAATGCCTATGTTGAAAATTTGGTGACAAAAGTCCATAAAATGACTGTATTATGAACGTGCATTGTGCACCCTCGGAACTTCGTGAATTTGTAATATTTTCACTCAAGATTTTCAACATTGGCATTTTTTCACACCTCCTATGAACAGTACAGCTGTCATTTTTCACATCCTGCCTGAAATGTGTGTTTGCACATCTGGTGCACAAGGAGCAGTCGCTGTGGGAAATCAATGTTTGGGACAGATTAAGAAAATCATAGTGAGTGTTCATGAGCAGAGGATACAAAATACCTATGTTGAAAATTTGGTGAAATAATTCCACTAAATTACTGTGTTACAAGCATGCATTGTGCAGTTTACACGTACACTTGGAAACTGGAGCATTTTTAATATTTTCACTATAGATTTTCAACATTGCCATCTCTTCACACCTCCCTATGAATGGTACAGCTGTCATTCTTCACATCCTGCCCGATCTGTGTTTTCGCACATCTGGCGCAGAATGGCATGGTCGCTGTGGGAAATCAAAGTTTGGGACACACTAACAAAATCACAGTGCCACTGTTCATGAGCAGAGGTCTCAAATGCTTTCATGAGGTGGAGGGGTCACAAAAAGGCTATGATGAAAATTTGTAGTGCAAATACCAACAAACACCTTGTACAGACTGACAGGCATCAGGTCTGTGCCTTTGGATAGTCAGCTGTAACGCTCATGCCATTCCAGCCCCACCCTCCACCCTGAAGCCAGTGGCAGGCATTGAGATGTGCCTTGGACTCTTCAGCCCCAGACTTTACTCCCATTCTCCTACACTGCACCCATTTCAGCATATGTCCTTATGAGATGGGGTGACTGTGAAGCTGAACACCCCAAAGCTCACCTCGACACTTGTCGGTGTCTACAGGATAGGGTGAGATGAAATGCAATGAACATTATGGGCTATGACCCAATGGTACACCCCAATGCCTGTCCATCTCTGCAGGGTGGAGTGAGTTCAATACTTCACTGCCACTTCTATTCTGCATCTAACTCCCACACATCCAATGCTAATATCAGCAAGCAAACATTCGGCATTGACAAGTGCTTGTTTGGGAATTGTTTCACCAAATTTCCAGCATGGCTTTTTTGGGACACCACCTCATGAAGAGTGCCACTGTCATTTTGTTCACTAATCACAAAATGTGATTTCGCACAGTAACCACGCCATTCTGTGCCACAGGTGCGAAAACATATTTTGGGCAGGATGTGAAAAATGACAGTGGTACTGTTCATGAGGAGGTGTATAATAATGGCAATGTTGAAAATCTGGAGTGAAAATATTAAAAATTGGCAAAGCTACGGGCGTGCATAGAAACTGCACAATGCACGCTCGTAATGCAGGAAGTTTAGGGATTTTTTGCACCAGATTTTCAACATGGCTTTTTGGGACCTCTCTTCATCAACACTGGTACTGTCATTTTGTTAATAAGTCCCAAAAGTTGATTCCACGTAGCAACTGCACAATCACCTTTCCAGACTGAGTAACAACATGACGGGGACAGTGTTTATGAGGTGGGGTCTCAACAAACCAATGTTGAAAATTTGGGGTCAAAATTCCTTAAAATGGCTGAGATATCCTTTCAGCAGACAGCCCCCTCCAGGGCTCTTCACCAAAAAGGCTCAGCTCCTTCTCGGCTGGCTGCATTTCCTCATCCTGCCCACCGTCCACTCAGCAAGACCCAGCAGACAGCCCCTTCAGAGCTCTTCACTGAAGCGGTCCAGCTCCTCCTCATCTGGGTGCATCTCTTCAACCTGCCTGCCACCCACCCAGCAAGACCCAGCAGAGAGCCCCTCCAGAGCACTTCAACGAAGTGGCCTAGCTCCTTCTCGGCTGGTGGCATCTCCTCATCCTGCCCGCTGCTCGCCTAACAAGACCCAAGTACGAATCGGATTGCCATAAGACTGGCTTGGAAGCCAGTAATTGGATTGGACACTGTAGCCTGCAGCCTGGCCCCTACTGGCTGAGCCTGCTTCCTCATATTACTGTCACTGGGCACGGCATAATTTGATTTGTGTTGCCTTTTCTTTTGGTGAAAGTGTCATGAATAACTTTAGTCTGTGGGTTGAATTTTCTTCTAACCCTGCTTGCACCACAGTGAGTGAATTAAGCCGCAGCTAATTTCGATTAACTTTTGTCTAATGTTGTATGTTGTTTCAAGTGCTGGCTGCTGAGTTTGCTTTATCCAGTTAGAGCCTTGCATAGTTCAGAGGTTATAGGTTTTATCTAGAACTGAACCTAGCCACGTTGTTCAGCTGTTCCATATTGCTTATGTTAATCAATTTTATTCTTTTTTGTTTGTTTGTTTTTTTTCTCTTTTCCCTGTCCTTGCCTATTTTCTACCTCCTGTCCTTCTATCTTACCTGGCCACCTGGTCAGAAAAAAGCATGGCCTGAACAATGCACATTTCTGCTTATGCCTACTCCACCCCTTCCTCCATCTTTCCCTCTCAGCCACCTGCTGTTGTGCTGCCGATCCTGGCACTTAACCTAACCCTCCCTCATATCTCTTCCAAGCACCCGGCTTCCCCGTAAGAGCGAAAATGTGCAATCTGCTCTTGGCCTTACCCTGCACTCTTGGACACCTGCTCTTTTTTTTATTTGAAATGTCCCTTTATACATCCCCAACACCGGAGCCCAACTCATTTGGGAGATGGAAAGGCACCCCCCACTTCTCCACCTACCTGGATCCCAGGAGGAACCCCATAGAGCTGTGACTGTACCCCCAAGGTGGGTATGAGGTGGGGCCAAACACCCCAAGACACTTCTTGTTTCGTCGGGTTCCCATTCGGTGGTCAGGCAGGCAGGAGCTATCAGGGATCGTGCTGGTGCTCCTTCCCCCTCAGCACTCCTGCGCTTGTTTCCACCATTTTCTCCCCATGCAGTGTATACTCTGATGTCAAGGCGCTACTCACCGAGATCCACCACACATCTCCGACTGGTTCCTCCTGTGACTGCAGGACTTGTACCCCGAGCTTCCAGAAGACGAGCAGTCATGGGATGCTCAAGCCTCGCCCCCCCCCCCGGCTGGCCCTCCAGTGGCCCAGGTTTGTTCCCGAACTTGGGTCGCTGGTGTCGCAGTCAGAAATCCAACTGTTGCACTGACGGGCCAGCTGCTCTTTTCTTTTTCTGCTTTCCTCCTTAATGCTCCTGCTAATTCGGCCTCTCTCTGTGCTCAACCCCCAAACTTCATTAATTCCCCTGAATTCCCCTAATCTTTCTACTAATCCACTTTTGTCTGGTTGGAGCCAGTGGCGCCTTTCAGCAGGCAACCCCCACGGCTCCCTCCTTAACTCCTAACTTACACCCACACTAACACCTACTCCCACCTGCTTTTGTCTTCGCGCTGGACCCACCTAGTAGTTAAGCCAAAGAATCCAGCCTGGACAGTTTTATATTCTAACCCCCTCCTTTCTCCCTTTCTTTCTGCAGACAGCCCCTCCAGGACTGTTCACCGAAGCAGCCTAGCTCCTTCTCGGCTGGCCGCATCCCCTCATCCTGCCCACTGCTCGCCCAGAAAGACCCAGGTACGAATCGAATCGCCACAAGACTGGCTTGGACACCAGTAATTTGATTAGACACTGTAGCCTGGCTCCTACTGGCTGAACCTACTTCCTCATATTACTGTCACTGGGCACGGCATAATTTGATTTGAGCCACCTGTTCTTTGACAAAAATGTAATTAATAACTTTAGTCTGTGGCTTGAATTTTCCCCCTCCTGACACTCTTTAAATCCACTTCACTCCTCTGGGGTCCCACCCATGTCCGCTCTGATTTGCTAGACTGATGGTAACTCACTTTCCCTCTTGAAGGTATCTCCACTAGACTCCTACCCCCAAGTACTGTGCACACTGCCAATCAAACTACCTGTGTCCAATAACAACCTATAGAGAGCCCCTTAATTCTCTGGGATATTCTTATGCATCATTGTGCTCCAAGAAAAATTGACACTTCATGCAGCTGAAATCATGCTGGCTCATCCTATCTGTTCTCGCACTACTTCTTCTGCCAAACTCACAACTAAATGGCTAGAGCTACAAGGAGCTGGATGTAATACCACCTCTCAGGAATGGTACCCCCAGCTTCACATCTGCCCCAGCCATCCCAGCATTTGCTGCCGGTCTGCACCCACGTAGACTGACTGTGTCTCTCCCTGGCGCATGTGACCTTACCCCACCCCATCCATCAATGTAATCCCTGCAATCTGAAGACAACAAATGACACTCCCTATCCCAATGCCATAATTCCCAGTCACTAAAGCAACTTAAACTGCAGGCAACTAGAATCATATGGCTACCATTGCTTTTAACAGGCAATATTTATCCAAACCCCCGTCCTCAGTCCAGGGCTGCCAATCCCCGGGGGGCAATCTGTCATTATCTCAACTGCCTCCATCAATATATGTCACCTCCTGTCAAAACCTGATTCGTTGCAAGCCTGGATGGCACAGTATAACCCCGATATCATGTCTGTGGTTGAGACCTGCCTCATGCCAAGGACACCGGATAGTGAGATACTGATCCCAGGCTACTCCATCTTTCAGCTTGATAGGTGTGGCAAAAGGAGTGGTGGCTGCTTAATCTACATAAAAAAAAACACCTCCAGGGAATGACCCTGCCACCTTTTAACACAGGGAAAAATGTGCAAATCTTGTCCATGAAACTAATGATCGGCTCACAAGGCAAGGGCCTTAATGATCATTTCAATCTACACCCTCCCGAAAGAACAATCTGAGGGTTTCAAGGTACTTTATGAACACCTTCCTGACCTCCGCACCACTTCTTAAGTCCTTGTACTGGGAGACTTTAATATAAATTGGCTGGCCCAAGACTCAACACACTATACAGACGCAACCAATTTACAACAATTGGTGGACTCACCCCACGCACATAAACTACCGTACTGGCACAAGCTCCTTATTAGACTGGTTACTTATAAATCATCTGGAGAGGCTCACAAACTTACTTGTGTTCCCAGATTCTTTGAGCAACCATTCTCCCATCCTCTGTTAATGAACCAATAAGGCTCCAAAGCTACCAGTAAACATAATAATCTCATGAATCCTAAAAAAGGACAGCTTGGTCCCCTGAAACAGCACCTCACGCAGCTGAATTGGTTCCCTGTCTTCACTACCGCAGATGTGGACCTAGCACTGGATAATCAACATCTTTAACATAGCCTGTAATATCTATGCCCCGTGACAAAAAGAAAGACAAAAGTGTCCCACAAATCATGGCGAACTCCACAACTTAGCGACCAAATGTGGGCTAGAGACCACTTATAGTTTAAGTTTAAAAGCACAGGTTCACCCTCTGACCTCCAAAATTACAAGTCCGCCAGGAATAAGTGAACCCAAACTGTCTGTCAGGCAAAGGCCAGCTATTTCTGGTCTCAACTAGATGCCTCTTGGGGTGGAGGCTGCAAATGCTGGCAAAATATCAAAACAGTTACCGGTCAACCAGACAAAACAACACTGACCATACACAATCTAGACGGAACCATCATCCAGGATCATAAAACTGTTGCTAACATACTGTATTTAACATTCACATTCAACAACCTCAGTGCGGTACTCCCTCCGGACTTTCTCACCTCAGCCAATGGCAATATCTTGAACCCTCCAGATTCACCCCCAACACTACCCCTCAATTTTATCTCAAAGTGGTCATGAAAAAGAGGCCAAGAAATACCTATCAAAGGTGCTGGGAAAGTCTAGGCGAAGTGGTGATGGGCTACATCAAAACTTACTTTCCCTTACGCTTGATAAGGTATTAACACCTCTGATAGGAATACTTAACCTATCCCTCATCTCTGGAAAATTCCCCTGGTAATAGAAAGTCACATTTGTAACCCCTGTCTTCAAAAATGGGGAAAGGACAATCCCTACAAACTATCAACCAATCTCAATCCTTCCACCCATCTCCAAAGCTCTTGAAAGATTAGTCTATGACCAGCTAGTAGATTACCTCGATAAATATCAGCTGCAGTGCATGGAACAACACGGCTTTTGGAAACTCCACAGCATCACAACAGCCCCAATAGAGTTTATGGGATTCATCCATGAGACGTTTGATCATGGGCACTTGGTGGGGGTTACCTTTATTGACGTCACCAAGGCCTTGATATGGTAAACCATGAGCTCCTTCTGGCTCAGCTATGTTCTACAGGGGTCTCACCAGCCTCATTGGGTTGGTTTAAGAGTTAACTTATGGGGTGTGAACAGAGGGTAAAAATAGCCCACACTCGAGGAAAGGAGGGAGGGGGGGACATGATAGAAACTTTCAAGTACCTCAAGACAATCAACAAAGTCCAAGAGGATAACAAGAACAAGGGGGCACAATTTGAAGATGGGGGCAGCGGCTCAGAGGTAATTTAAGGAAGTATTTTTTCACAGAGAGGGTTGTGAATGCATGGAACGGCCTTCCGGAGGAGGTTGTGGAGTCAAAATCAGTGGTGGAATTCAAGCATGCATGGGACAGTCATAAGACAATTCTAGGGGGTTGGGGTAGGAAGAAGTAGGCTGCTGGTTAACTAGGATCTGCAGCTTATCCATTAGGTAGGGAAATGGGCAGACTGGGTGGGCCAAGTGGTCCTTATCTGCCGTCAAATTCTATGTTTCTATGTTTCACTCTCTCTGATTCCAAACATGTGTGTACGGGTGTTGCCCAAGGATTAATATTAAGTCTGCTACTGTTCAGCCTTTTCCTTAATCAGTTACCCCAAGTCTGTCAACACAGAATATTCCTGTATGCTGATGACACTGTTTTATAGGTATCCTGTGACATGGGCCATCGGAAAGTGGATGCCTACTGAAATGGCTACCCACTTTTAGCCCATGTCAACAGGGTGATGCCATAGGGGAGGTGACTGAATGGGGGGGTACATGAAAGGCGACAGGATGTCGCTGTCTGTATACCTGAACATGGGCGGGGTGGCGTGCAAGCATGCTGAGCGCAGGGCGGGACATCAGGGATGGTTTGTCAGGGGTGGTGCCACAATGAGCTGCTGAGCTGGCTCCGTGGTGTGGTGGGTGGGTTCTGGGTTTGGGTCTGGGCACAGGTGTATTTTATTGCGCCCAGCCTGACTCGTGTATTTCTAGTTTATTTTGGATTTGCAACCCCCCCACATGCACCCTCCCCGGAGCTGAGAATCCTAAAGTGGGGTGGCAGCACTGCCCCTTGCATGAAAACAAAAATCTTGTGCCCATTGTGCCGTTGTTTTTTGCACTGGAGGTGTACACTCGTTATAAGGATGATCGCCTTGGCAATTGCCCTTATGACATAGAACCATTTTATATACCAACCACCCTGCCACTTCCTGTCTGGAACAGAGACTTCAGCATGACTTTAATAGAGTTGAAGACTGGTTTGGTAATGCGAGACTACTCTTAAACTATAACAAAACAAAACTAATGCTCTTTACCTCATCCCATAACCACCACAAGTCATCCTCTGTTACCATAAAAAACAAAAAAAATGAAACACTCGAGATGGTCCAGAACTTTAAATATCTTGGTATCACCCTAGAATGCTCCCTCTCCTTCTCAAGTCATGTATACCAAGTCGCCAGGTCAGCAAACCATAAACCTGGTAAACTTTTTCAGCCTATGCACTGTCTAACCAAATCGGCTCTTCAGCTAGCAATTACTAGCTCGGTCTTATCTGTCATTGATTATGGCCTCGTAATCTACAGGGCGGCCCCTGCTACTACCCTCAAGCATATTGACACTACCATTAATATAGTCTGCTGGTTAGTCCTTGGTGCCCCACAGCTAGTGCACACCTGCTGCCTCTACCACCAATCAGGCTGATTAGATTTTGAATGACGAGTCCACTATCAGGTCTGCCTTTTAGCCAAAAATGCTGTTCTTGGCCTACTGTCCCCCCTCCCCCCCCTGCACATGTTCCTTACTCTGTCCTAAAGAACAAAAAGGCTGACCAGAGCCTCCAATAACAGTACATTTAAGGTACCATTCCAGCGTACCACACAAGGCCAGCGATCCTTTGGGAACAGGGCCCTGCTTACGTTAAACTCGCTCCTGACAGATATACTTAACGTACCTACAGTGGTGGTTATCTAAAAGTTTGCGGTACCTCGAGGTACTGCTAAGGCACTCAAGTTCAATTTGCATTGGCTGTAATGTGATCCTGCCTCAGTACCACCGAGGTATACCTCAGTACTGATAAAACCTTTGTGTGATCACCACTGTAAAACTGTTTCTTACAAAACCAGACTTCGTTCTCACCTCCCCCAACCAAATGAAGTGCACCTGCTTAATATAGAAACATAGAAACATAGAATTTGACAGCAGATAAGGACCGCTTGGCCCACCCAGTCTGCCCATTTCCCTACCTAATGGATAAGCTGCAGATCCTAGTTAACCAGCAGCCTACTTCTTCCTACCCCCAACCCCTAGAATTGCCTTATGACTGTCCCATGCATGCTTGAATTCCACCACTGTTTTTGACTCCACAACCTCCTCCGGAAGGCCATTCCATGCATTCACAACCTCTCTGTGAAAAAATACTTCCTTACATTACCTCTGAGCTGCCCCCATCTTCAAATTGTGCCTTGTTCTTGCACACCTCTTTTTTTAAAGATGCTACCCTCTTGGACTTTGTTGATTCCTTGAGGTACTTGAAAGTTTCTATCATGTCCCCTTCTCCTCCTTTCCTCGAGACTATACATATTAAGCTCCTTAAGTCTCTCCATATGTTTTCTGGTGCAAACCCTGCACCATTTTAGTTGCCCTCCTCTGGACAGCTTCCATCCTGTCTATGTCTTTGCGGAGATTGGGTCTCCAGAACTGCACGCAGTACTCCAGATGGGGTCTCACCAGCTGTCTGTACAGAGGGATAATAACTTCATGTTTTCTACTGGTGATGCCTCTCCCTACGCATCCCAGTATTTCCCCAGCCCTCTTTGCTGCCCTCTCACATTGCTTGCCCACCTTTAGGTCATCTGATATGACTACCCCCAGGTCCCTTTCCATTTTTGTTGTTGTTAGTATCTCACCCCCCCCTTGTGTACTCTTCCCCTGGATTTTTGTTTTCCAGGTGCATTACTTTGCACTTCTTAGCACTGAATCTAAGCTGCCATACATTTGACCATTCCTCTAACCTTGCCAAGTCCCTTCTCATCCTTCCCACCCCACCTTGTGCATCAACTCTGTTGCAGAGCTTTGTGTCATCTGCAAAGAGACATACTTTTCCTTCCAGTCCCTCTGCAATGTCGCTTATAAAGACATTGAAGAGGACCAGGCCTAATACTGAACCCTGTGGTACCCCACTAGTAACCCCCCCTTCTTCAGAGTGAACTCCATTTACTATTACTCTCTGTATCCTATTCTCCAGCCAATTCTTTACCCAGGCTGTCATTTTGGGACCCACTCCCAGGCTGGCTAACTTGTATATTAATCTTTTGTGTTGGACTGTGTCAAATGCCTTGCTAAAGTCTAGGTAGGCCATGTCCACAGCCCCTCTCTGATATACTACTTTAGTCACCCAGTCAAATAAATCTCTCAGATTTGTCTGCCATGACCTTCCCGCTATGAATCTATGCTGCCTTGGGTCCTGTGCTCCTCTGGCCTCTAGATACTCGACAATTCTTTCCTTCAGAAGTGATTCCATCATTTTCCCTACCACTGAGGTTAAACTAACAGGTCTGTAGTTTCCGCTTCTGCCTT
Source organism: Neoceratodus forsteri (assembly GCA_016271365.2). NCBI lineage: Eukaryota > Metazoa > Chordata > Ceratodontiformes > Ceratodontidae > Neoceratodus > Neoceratodus forsteri. The sequence continues at coordinate 52,881,165 of CM028133.1, read as the reverse complement.
GCTCCCACTTTTGTGAAGGGGAATCACATCTGCCCTTCTCCAGTCCTTGGGTACCACCCCATTCTCCCATGATTTGTTAAAGAGGGTAGTCAGTGGTATCACTAGTTCTACCTCTTTAGTTCTTTAGAATTCTGAGATGAATTCCATCAGGCCCCATTGCTTTGTCCACCTTCAGTTTTAAGAGTTCTTTCAGAACCCTTTCTTCTGTAAATGGCTGGTATCAACTTCTATATCCAGAGTGTTTCTACTGTTTGTTTTAGGTACCTCCCTTCCTTTGTAAATACTGAGCAAAAATATTTGTTTAGTATCTCTGCCTTTTCACCAGTCACCCTCTGCCCCACCCTCCTCCCTTTTATTAAGCTCACTATTCCTCCCTTTCTTCACTCCCTGATGTGCCTATAAAAGGTTTTATCCCCTTCTTAACTGAGTTGGCTATCTTTTCCTCGGTTTGGGCCTTTGCTGTTCTGACTGTCTTCCCAGCTTCCTTTTCTTTAACTGATACAGTTCTCTGTCCTGCTCCTTCTGTGATTTCTTGTACTTCCTGAATGCTTTCTTTTTCTCTTGAACCTTCACAGCCACTTCCTTTGAGAACCATAGTGGTTTCTTACATAGTTTCATTTTGTTTATTTGCTTCACACAAAGGCTTGTTACCTCTGTGATGGCAGTTTTTATTATTACCCATTGTTCTTCCACCCCTCCTTCCTGCCCATTCGCTAGTGCATTCCTTAGGCACTCACCCATTTTGGCAAAGTCGGCCCTTCTAAAGTCCAGTACTTTTGCCTTTGTATGGCTTAACTCTATTGCTGTGTTTATTGTGAACCATACTGTTCGATGGTCACTAGTTTCCAGATGGCTACCCACTTCTACATCTGTGATTCTCTCTTCCTCTCCATTTGAGAGAACCAGGTCTAAGATTGCTCCCTCTTGAGTGGGCTCCAATACTAATTGTCTAAGGCATGCCCCCTATAGGGCATCTAGAATAACCCCACTCTTCTAAGTGGCTGCTGCAACTGCACCCCAGTTAACATCTGGCATATTCAGATCACCCATCAGCAATATCTCCCCTTTTTCTGCCGTAAACTGTGCCCTCAGAAAACAATCAGCTAAAAGCTCTGACCCACCACTGTGATGAGCGCCTTTCTGTCAGCAAGATGCCCTACACAACAATTTGACAGAGAAAATACCATGCTAATCAAACAGAGAAAAATCCAGACATCCAAGTCAGATACAGGTAAACCTCCCCAGCCCCAAAACAGCCTGATGGTTTGTGCTCTGAAAGCAGTCAGCCCCAAAATAAGTCAGTTGTACTTTAAACTCTTCCTGCACTGAAAATCTTAAGAATTGTAACAAAAGTAAAGCTAGATCCACCTCCCTCTGTTGCTAGAAAGACTGTCTTTTCCTGATAATTCTAAGTTCCTTATTTCACCTTTCAGTTAGAAGTAGCCTCCACCTGCAGAATATCTGCTACAAACCAAAGACAATTGTAAGGTTCACCTCCCTCTTTGTGAGCACAACTCGCTTTTTTACAAATCCTATGTTCGGTATTGCAGCTACCAGCCAGAAGTCATTTCACTTGAAAAATATTAGCTGTGCTTCCTTTAAGATGCTCTTCTTGCGTCTGGTAAAAACTCCTAGAATACAGTACTTCGAAATTACCTGATTAGCTACGCACCCCCTATCCAGCCCTCTCCACTCTTTCCCCCTATATCTACCACCACCCTGACCTTCCCTTCCCTTTCCTCATCTCCCCAATCCCTCCTGGCTCTCTTCCACCAGTCCTATCATCCACTCCTACCTTTCTAACTACACTCCTCCTCTCACCCTCTGTCCCTCCCTCCATTCCCGACTCGCCCCCATACCTCTGCTTAAAGCTTGACAAAGGTAACCAGTCTCTGGCTTCCTGTCCCATTCTTTTACTCTCGTTTCCTTTTCACTTAATTGATTTTGTTTATTTTCGCTCAGTTTTTTGGTTTTGTACATTTTTATTGATTTTAAAATATGCTTGCTTTTTTATGTTGGCATGCTTGTACAGCCAACATCTTGTGGCAGTGCAGATTTGGAGGAGCAGTCGCTGTTGGGCAAATGCAGAGCATGCATCAGTAGGTGCGTCCCTCATTCCCCAATAAGTCTGCATGCTGGTGCCACATCACCCGAGTGAGCACATCTAAGTAAAAGTCCACTGCAGTGCAAGCAAAGCTCGTCACATGCAGTGGACCTCCCAGCGTGCTTACCCAACACAAACATGGCGGCTCACTATCCACAAAACTGCCGACTTCGGGGGTGCCCAATTCCCCTCTCGGCTTACCCTGACCCCAATGTATATGCCAATGGTGGAGCCCACTTCCCGTCAGCATAAAGAACCCCCCCATTTGTTCTATGCCGAGGGGGGTGCCCAATCCCCCTCAGCTGTTGCCCTTCCTCCAGTTTCCTTGTGTGCTGATGGGGGTGCCCAATCCCTGTCGGCATAAACTAACCCCCCCTTTTGTTGTGTGCCAACAGGGGTGCCCAATCCACTGCTGGCTAGAGCTGCCCCTCCTCAAAAAAAACACAAGGCTCCGTTGGCACACTGGGAGCCCACCCCAGTGTGCCACATGCCCCTGTAAACATAAAAACAGACCTGCTATGTAATTTTATTTTTGTTTACCGGTAAAGAAGGAAATGGTCCCTCAGCAGTCTCCCTGCCCCCCACAACTCACTCCCACCCACTGTGCACCCTGTCTCCTCACACCCCCCTCACCCCATACTTACCTCCGGAGTCCGGCGCTACAATCTTCGGTGGACCAGGAACACGTCTGCACTCTTCAAAGCCAACCATGAACTGAGTAAATGCTAATAAGCTGTATAATGGAATAAGTAGGGGTTTTGCAACTTTGATGCATATCTCAGACATTTTTTTGAATTTTGACCCCAAATTTTCAATATGGGGTTTTTGGGACCCCTCCTCATGAATTCTTGCACTATCATGACATTATTCGATCCCGAAAGGTAATTTTGCAGTCACTGCGTGGAATCACCTTTTGGGACTGAGTAATGAAACGGCAGTGCCACTGTTCATTAGGGGAGCTCTCAAAAAGCCTATGTTGTAAATTTGGTGACAAAATTCTCCAAAATGGCTGTTTTTATGAGCGTGCGTTTCGCTATTTCTATGCATGCTTGTAACATCATGAATTTGTAATATTTTCGCTCCAGATTTTAAAACTTGCCATTTTTCCATACCTCCTGATAAACAGTATAGCTGTCATTTTATATATCCTGCCCGAAATGTGTTTTCGCACATCTGGTGCAGAATAGCATGGTCGCTGTGTGAAATCACTTTTCGCGAAAGTTTAAGGAAATGACAGTGACACTGTTCATGAGCAGTTCTAAAATGGCTATGTTGAAAATTTGATGCCAAAAGTCCATAAAATGACTGTATTGCAAGCGTGCGTTGTGCAGTTTCCACGCATCCCTGTAACTTTGCAAATTTGCAATATTTCCATGCCAGATTTTTAACACTGGCATTTTTTCACACCACCTTATGAATAGTACAGCTGTCATTTTTCAGATCCTGCCCAAAATGTATTTCCGCACCTGTGGCGCACAATGGCGTGGTCACTGTGGGAAATCAACTTTTGGGACAGATTAACAAAATTGCAGTGCCACTGTTCATAAGGGGAGGTCCCAAAATGCCTATGTTAAAAATGTGGCTACCAAACTCCCAAAAATAATTGGGTTACAGATGTGTGTTGCGCAGTTTGTATGCATGCTTACTGCTTCACCAATATTTCATATTGTCACTCCAGGTTTTCAACGTTGACATTTTTTTACGCCTCCTCATGAATAATACAGTTGTCATTCTCCACATCCTGCCACAAAATGTGTTTTTGTTCCTCTGTCGCCAAATGGCACAGCTGCTGTGCAAAACCACCTTTCAGCCAACAAAGTGATTGTACCGCTTTTCATGAGGTGGTCTGACAAGCAGCCCATGTTGAAAATGTGGAGTGAAACTACCAACACATGCCTACGGTGTTAGGGTTTCTAACTGTAGCACCCCACCCAGTACAGACTGACAGGCATCCAGGGTATGACTTGGGATCATCGGATATAATGATCACACCATTCCACCCCCCCCACCCTGCAGCCACTGACAGGCATCGTGGTGCGTCTTGCACTGTTCGGTCACAGACTTCACCCCACGCTCCTATACTGCACCCATCTCAGTGTATGTCCTTATGGAATGGGGTAAGTAAAATGTCCAAAGACCCCAAAGCACACCCCGACACTGGTCAGTGTCTACAGGCTAGGGTGAGGTACAATGGCATGAGCATTATAGCTGACAACCCAAAGGCACACCCCAATGCCTGTCGCCCTGTACAGGGTGGGGGTGGGATTGGTGTCACTTCAGTACTTCACTGCCATTCCTATTATGTATCTCTAGCTCTAGCACTGCCAATGCCAGCGCGACAACAGTTGGCATTGACAAATGCTTGTTTTTATTCCTGCTTGCCTTATATTACTTTATTATTACCTCTGCCATCCCAGCTGCCTATAACCTGTTAAATGCATTTGTATTTATGAACCTCTTGTTTGATGTGGAACCTCTGTAAATGAGCCCTTGGCTCAAAAGTTGTAATCTGAGATGTCAATAAATAAATAAATAAAATATCAATGTAAGTTGAAACCCCCTTTGACAGCCATTATACAGCGCTTACCTTGATTCCTCAGTTCACAGTTCACTTTTGAAGAGTGCTGACGTGTTCTGGTCCTCAGAAGATCACAGCTGTTGACCTTGGAGGGTAAGTATGGGGTAAGGGGGGAGGCAGGTACACAGAGGGAGAGTCAGGATGGGGGACGGGTATGGGGGAGATAACGAGGGACCATTTTCTTTTTTACATGCTTTAAAAAAAAATTGGGGGACAGTTTTCTTTTGTTTAACAAGGAAAAAATTTGCTTATATCTAGACACTGGAAGTGGGCCCCCCAGTGTCCTGGGGGGGTTTAGATAATGCTGACACAGAGATTGGGCACCCAGATGTTGGCATGGGGAATGGAGGGACCGGGGCAGACAGCACGCAGTGGGAGGGAGTGGGAGGGATCATTTGGATGACAGGAGAACAGAGGGTGCAGGGCGGGCAGCACACAGTGGGAGGGAGTGAGAAGGTTCAATTGAATGCTGGCTGGGAGAACAAAGGATGCAAGGTGGGCAGTGTCACAAACCCACTCAGCAGGTCAAGCCCTCTACTCCGAAAGTGCCAACCTCTGAGCACAGTCTTGTGAACAGTGTAACAGACAAGGTAACCCTCTTGTCTGTTTTTGTGAGTTCGGATCAACCTTTGATCTCAGTTCTGGAGGGATTCAAACTGTAACCTCTTGCTAGCATACCCAATGCACAGGCTCCGATATATCTGTTTTCAGGGGGCCAAATATCTTCACCTACGGGCACCTAACCAGGTATTTAGAGATGAACCCTAAAACGTAATAAAGACCTCAGATTTAAAATGCTTTTGTTTCCAGTTTGGTACCACCATACAAGCTATATGTCTGCTGAATGATAAATATTTCTTAGCAAAGAAAGCAATTCAAAAACAGACCAGGTTTGCTCTAAAATTAAAGTTTTTACTAAAATATATAATAATATGTCAAACATACAATGCAGAACTCTTATAACACAAGACACACATATCTTTAAACAAAACAAAGTTTAATACAGTGAAATTCCTATAACTATATTTAGATTTTGTCTAGCATTCTAAATACCTGTTTTCAGTGTTCAGATGTTTCCTTAGTCAGTGTCAGATACAAATGCATATCTATAGTGAAAGAGAATAATCTTTTCAAGCAGTATTGGCCAACCCCTTTTGGATGAAGTCATCCAGCCCCTCCTCTGGTCAAATATCTAACAAAATATATTTTTATACATCCACAGGATGTAATTTTATCCATCTAAACTATACAACTATACAGGATGCATTAATTCTGCAACCTTAGCATAACTCAAGTTTCAGTGACCCCTCTTTTGATCACATGCTGTACCCTCTTCACACAGGCTTCATAGGGTCATTTACAATCTTACTCCTCTATGTAACATCCTAGCTTCCCTTATTTTAATGTCATAAACCTAGTTTATGACTTCTCTCTTAACAAAATTAACTTAACTCTGTCATTAGCTCAGAGAAACAGGATCCTTAATAAAAGTTGGGATGTATAGGCAGGGACATCATCAGCAGGAAAAGGGAGGTCATAATTCCGCTATACAAGACACTAGTGAGGCCCCACCTGGAGTACAGTGTACAGTTCTGGAGACCATACCTATGTAAGGACATAGACAAGGTAGAGAAGGTTCAGAGGAGGGCAACAAAGATGGTGCATGGATTGCATCTCAAGTCCTATGAAGACAGGTTGAAGGAACTGAACATGTACTCCCTGGAGGAGAGGAGGGAGAGAGGGGATATGATAGAGACATACAAGTATCTTACAGGGAGGAACAGGGTGCAGGAAAACACTATTTCTAAGCGAAAAGATGTTCCAGGACTAGAAGGCATGGGATGAAGTTGGAGGGAGGATGATTCAGAGGAACGTGAGGAAGAATTTCTTCACAGAACGGTGGTGGACAAGTTGAACACCCTGCCAGAGGAAGTGGTGGGGGCTGAAACAATCACGGGATTTAAGAATGCATGGGATAGACATAAAGGAATTCTGGAGGTCAGGGGTAAGGGGCAACAGACTTCTAGGAAAACAAACTGAACTTACAAGCTCAAATGGGCAGACTGGGTGGGCCATAGGCCCTTATCTGCCGACACTGTCTATGTATCTATGTATCTAAGTCTTCCAGTAACACATTGTCTCTAAAAAGACTGAGTGTGACATACATACTGTCAGCAGTTCTTTTGGCCTGCATCTGTCAGCTAAAATCTGGGGGAGAAAGTCATTCCTAGAGACATTAATACATTTTATATTAAAACAATACAATACAGCACTCAGAACTGGCTGTCTATGTCACACTCCTCCTCCCTACCTAGACTGAATTTGGGGGATCTATCCCCTACATGGGATGAGCTTCCCAAATCAGTTCGCTCCTCATAGACCCTAGACAGCCCATCGGCGTTCTGATTCTTAATGCCTGCCCTATGTATGATTGTTAGATCATATCCTTGCAAAGCAAGACTCCATCTTAGCAGCCTCCCATTGCTCTTTCCCATCTGCGTCAGCCAAACCAGGGGGTCGTGTTCAGTCTGCACCACAAAATGCTGTCCATACAAGTATGGCTCTAATTTCTTCAGGGACCACACTATGGTAAGACACTCCTTTTCCACCGTGGAATGCGCTTGTTCCCTAGGGAGCCAGCTCCTGCTCAGGTACCCAACTGGGTGGTCTGTCCCTTGGCTAGACATCTGGCTAAGTACTGCCTCAATATCCACGTCTGAGGCATCCGTCTGAACTATAAAGGTTTTGCTATAGTTCGGACTTGTCAAAACAGGAGCACTGCACAGTGTCTCCTTCAGTCTGGTAAAGGCTTCCTCACAGGCTGGGCCCCAAGTAATTTTCTTTGGCATCTTTTTCTTTGTCAGGTCAGATAGGGGAGCAGCCAGGGCACTGTAACTAGGTACAAACTTTCTGTAGTACCCGCTGTCCCTAGAAAGCTCCTGACCTGCTTCTGGGTTTCTGGTCTGGGCCACACCTGAATCACCTCTGTCTTTATTTGGTTAGGGCGGAGCTGTCCCCGGCCTACCACATGCCCGAGGTATGCCACTTCCCCCATGGCTACCTGGCACTTTTCGGCTTTGACAGTGAGCCCGGCCCTCTGTATCCTGTCCAGCACTTCCCTAAGATGTGAAAGGTGTTCCTCCCAGCTGGTACTGAAGATGGCAATGTCATCCAGGTACGCTATGGCGTACTCCTCAGCACCAATCAACACCTGGTTCACCAACCTTTGGAAAGTGGTCGGGGTGTTCTTCATTCCGAAAGGCATTACTTTAAACTCAAATAAGCCTATCGGAGTGATGAAGGCCGACCTTTCCCTAGCTCTGTCTGTCAATTCTACCTGCCAATACCCCTTGGTCAGGTCAATAGTCGTAAGGTAGGTCGCCCCTCCCAACTTGTCCAGCAGTTCATCTGTCCGAGGCATCGGGTGGGCATTGGACTTCATGACTGCATTCAGTCCACGATAGTCCATACAGAAATGAGTTGAGCCATCTGGCTTGGGCACAAGGACTACGGGTGAGGTCCAGGGGCTGTGGGATCTCTGGATTACCCCTAAATCCAGCATCTCCTCCACTTTCCTCCTAATGTCCTTCTGGACAGCCTCTGACACCTGATATGCTGTTTGCCATATGGGCATCTGTGTCCCTGTCTCCACATCATGTGTCGCTAAGGGGGTTAGTCCAGGCTTGGCGATAAACAAGGTGGCAAAGTCTGCTAAAACCTCCCTTACTTTCTGGATCTGTCCCGGGGCCATCTGGGGAGACAGTTTTACTGCCTCCACAGAGGACTCCTGCTTACTCTCTTCCAGCAAGTCCAGAAGGGGGTCTCCTTCGTCCATCCCCTCCCCACGACTACACGCTGTGAACACCGTGTCAGCCCTGTTTGCATATGGCTTCATCATGTTGACATGGTACATCCTTGCTGTCTGTCTACAGTCAGGTAACTCCACAATGTAGTTTACGTCATTTACCTTCCTAACCACTTTTTACGGTCCTGCCCACTCAGCTTGCAGCTTGTCTTTCTGAACTGGAATAAGGACCATGACTTCCTGACCCACCATGTATGAGTGAGCTCTGGCTCTGTGGTTGTACAACACCTTTTGTCTCTGCTGGGCAGCTGCCAGGTTGCTCTGGGCTGTCCCCATAAGCTCCTTCAGCCTTTCCCTAAACCTAGGACATAATCCACATTGGGAGTTCCCTGGGTGGCTTGCTTGCCTTCTCAGTCCTCCCAGATCAAGTCTAGGGGCCCACGTACCCTGTGTCCATTTAAGAGTTCAAAGGGGGAAAATCCTGTCAACTCTTGGGGCACCTCCCTGTATGCAAACAACAGGTGGGGAAGCTATTTCTCCCAGTCCCTTCCATGCGGTTCAGCAAACACCCAGAACATTGACTTTAGGGTACCATTGAAGCATTCCACAAGTCCACTGGCTTGTGGGTGATACGGTGTCGTGCATCTCTGCACCACCCCACGCTTCTACCATAAACATTTCATTAGGTCTGACATGAAGGGAACCCCCTCTGTCGGTGATTACCTCCTGCAGAAACAAATGCACAGGCTCAGATATCTCTGTCTTCAGGGGGCCAGATATCTTCACCTACAGGCACCTAACCAGGTATTCAGAGATGAACCTTAAAACTTAATAAAGACCTCAGATTTAAAATGCTTCTGTTTCCAGTTTGGTACAAGCTATATGTCTGCTGAACCATAAATATTTCTTAGCAAAAGAAAACAATACAAAGACAGACCAGGTTTGCTCTAAAATTAGAGTTTTTACTAAAATATATAATAATATGTTAAACATACTATACCGAACTCTTATAACACAAGACGTACATATCTTTAAACAAAACAAGGTTTAATACAGTGAAATTCCTACAACTATATTTAGATTTTGTCTAGCTTTCTAAATACCTGTTTTCAGTGCTCAGATGTTTCCTTAGTCAGTGTCATATACAAATGCGTATCTATAGTGAAAGAGAATAATCTTTTCAAGCAGTATTGGCTAACCCCTTTTGGATGAAGTCATCCAGCCCCTCCTCTGGTCAAATATCTAACAAAAATATATTTTTATACAACCACAGGATGTAATTTTATTAATCTATACTATACAGGATGTATTAATTCTACGACCTTAGTGTAACCCCCAGGTGGCGCTGTCCCAAGGGCTACTACCACTGCCTGCTTGACTACTGACAGGTTGAGGGGCCTAGGTTCTATGGTGGGTGCCTCCACCCAGAGGTCAGGGTTTGCAGTGGTTAGGCTAGCTTGGTCACAGCCATCTAGGACACTGAGATCCCCTTTTATTTCCTCTAGTGGCTCACACAGTACACAGGAGTTACAGCCCCAATACCCCACGTATACACACTGTTCACTCATAAAGTACCACTTACCCTCGAGACTGATTCTGCAGCACGTCTCTGAGGACCCCCTGTAAAATAAGGTTAAACAACATACACAGCAAAATACAATACTGTTTCCATGAGTACCAACACCACAGACAGTATATAGTATAACAACAACAAATCTAATTTATTTAGGGGACAGTAACAAGGGAGGGGCAATCAGGTTGATTGGCAGAATTAAATCACAGTACTGTGCACACATACAGGGTCTGAAAAGTCACACTCTGGGTTCCCAGGTTGGGGGGGGCTAGCCAGGTCCATTGCCCGGGGTTGGCCAGCAGATGCAGATGGACAGGACCCTGTAGAAGAAAATATATGCACAACACCCAATTGTAATCCGGAGCCGGATGGCTCAGTCCATGAAGAAGTGAAACAACAATAAACAGATGACACACTTGTAATTGAAAACAGGCTGCAGGGGAATACCCTGATTTGTATTCACAATACCAAAGCTGAGAACCGGATGGTGGATGTTCTTCTGGGATGCCAGTACAACAGGGCATGGAGACAAGGTCCTTGTGACTGGACCCCACTGTAGTAGATAGCAAATGAATTTAGTCCGAGACAAGCTGGGGTTTGCTTCCAGCTTCAACACACAGCACAGGGGATTGGAAATAGCAATTCCTCACAAACACTATGCACATTCATATGTAAAAGGAAAATACTATATCAGGCAGGCTGCTCCTAGATCGATCGCAGTTACTGCACAATACCCGGAAGCACACACAGTAGCTTCAATTCTTGACAGACTGAGTGCGATTCAACAATTTCCCTAGTCTTCTATAGGGTGAGACTAGTTTCCACACTTCTGTTGCTTCTTTCTCCTCACAACTCGGATTCAGTCCAAACTGGCACTCACAAAGGCTGCAGACCAAAACTTAGGGCCTCACACGTGCTTCCTGCATGAAACGTTACACCGCAGAAGCACAAAGCTCCTTCTCTCTTCACAGTCACAACTGATCTGAGCTTTCCAGTAACAGAGCTGGGCATTTCCTTTAGCTCCACACCATTCTGTTGGCTGGTTCGGCTGTCACTCACATTGAGACTCCCTCTGTTGGTGAAAAAATGCACCGAGGTCAAAACTACATTTCCCAGAGTCACTGCCCATACAATCCCCTTGTGACTGGCTCAAAATTGAGAGTCCGAGTTCCGAATCGTCCACAGGCTCCATTTTAAGGAACCCCGCCCCATTGATTGGTCCATTTCAGCAGTTCAGGACCAAAATGAAAGAGCTGCACTGAAACAGTTTGTGCTGCAATGAAGACAGGTTAGACAAACTACATTTTCTCAGTCACTCCAAATGATTTCTGGCAAATAGCTATATCTTTCAACAAGGCTCCCTCTGCACATGTAGCGATGGCAGAAACGGAGCGAATTGACAGCAGCTTGGACGTGATCCGAGCATTAAATACACAGTTCCCCCATACAAACTAATTAAGTCTGCAAGCAGACAGCTCTTAAAGAGACAGTACATGGAGGCTCAAATAGCACTCACTTGGAACCACATTTAAAAAGCTTAAACTCCAAACACTGCCCAAACTTGGAGCATTCAAGCAAGCTCCTGGAAGACTTTTGGGAACCCCCATTTGCAGGGGGGGTTACACCAGCATAACTCAAGTTTCAATGACACCACATTTGATCTCATGCTGTACCCTCTTCACACAAGCTTCATAGGGTCATTTACAATCTTACACCTCTATGTAACATCCTAGCTTCTCTTTTTTTAATGTCATAAACCTAGTTTATGATTTCTCTCTTAACAAAATTAACTTAACAACTTTGTGATTAGCTCAGAGAAACAGGATCCTTAATAAAAGTCTTCCAGTAACACACTGTCTCTAAAAAGACTGAGTGTGTGATACAATGCTGTCAGCAGTTCTCTTGGCCTGCATCTGTCAGCTAAAGTCTGGGGAGATGAGAGGTCATTCCTAGAGCATTTGAATTTTCAGCAGAGACATTAATACATTTTATATTAAAACAATATAATACAGCATTCAGAACTGGATGTCTACATCACAGGCAGCACTTAGTGGGAGGGTTTTATTAGATTTCAGCTGGTCGACTGGGGGGAACAAAGGATGCAGGGCAGGCAGCAGCAGTGGGAGGGAGCGGGAGGGTTTCATTGCATGATGCTGAGTGCGAGGACAGGGAGTGGAGGGAGCTGGGCTGACAGCATTATGTAAATGAAAGGAATGAAGTGCTCTCGTTGGAGTGCATCATTCGCTTCAAGTGCGGCCGCTTCTCCGCTGTGAAATTCCAACCACCATCTCTCTCTGCTTGTGTGGTCATTGGTCTGTCAGGGTCAAGCCCACTGTAGAGTGCACTGCATTGGTCTCGTCCCTGACACACCTCTCAAGCGTCGTTCTACCACAAGATGTTTCTTACGCAAGCGCAAGGAAACATAATGAGTCTGATTTCCCTGAGTTGGACTGAGGTGGGCCATTTGGGGAGGGCTTTTGATCTGATACAGAGCTGGTCTTTCCTTCCCTAGTTTCAAACACACACATTTTGACTTTGGTGCTCATATCAGTCACATAATGATGAAATGACTCACCCAGCTCTCGGTTTCTTACATTAAGCACAAGGCACTCCGAAGTGAATTTTTTTTCAAATTACAATGTTCAATAAACTTTCAATTGTCTTTTCAAGTTCCATTGAGTTTACTTTATCCTCTCACTAAAAAGTATTATATTGTCAACAGCATCGGGGTCTTTAGTACACAGTAATGGGATTTACTCGCCTAGTAAAGGTGATTATCTGAGTACCCTTTATAGTACTCCACAGTCAATGGGTGGGCCTGTGGAGTACTATAAAGGGTACTCAGATAACCACTTTTACCAGGTGAGTAAATCCCATTATATTTTGTACCCTTTATAGTACTCTACAGTCAACACCAGTTGGACCTTAGTAGCAGTGTACTATTGGAGTGAGTACTCTCGGGTGGGTAAGGAGAAGGCAGATTAGTTCCAGTCTAATCCTGTTTGGGTCCTGCCTCCAGAACTGACATGGCAAAAGTAGTCCTTTCTGCAGATGCTATGTCTAACCTGTAATGTTTAGTGAAGGTATGTATAGATGACTAGGTAGCCGCTGAACAAATGTCTTAAGTAGACACGTTCCCCCTCTCTGCCCAGGATGTTGCTACTGCCCTGGTAGAGTGTACTTTGAGGCCTTCTGGTGGTGTCTGCCCCACTGCCTTATAGGCCTCGTTAATGGTCTGCTTGATCCATCTGGCTATGGTGTCTTTGGAGGCTACCTGCCCTACTCTGTGCCCTTTGGTTAGGATGAATAACCTGTCTGACTTCCGAATTTCCCTAGAGGCACTGAGGTACTTTTCCAACTGGCGACCCACATCTAGGGGGTGGTGGGTTGATGTGTCTTGGGGGTTACTCAGAGATAGTTAGGGCAAAAGGATATCCTGGTCCTTGTGGTACTGTGAAGCCACCTTTGGCAGGAAGGATGGTACTGTTCTCAGGATGACCCTATCGCTATGAAATGTGATAAAAGGTTTTCTGCATGAGAGGGCCTGAAGCTCTCCTATTCTCCTGGCAGAACAAATTGCCACAAGGAAGGCTGTCTTAATAGTGCACCAGTGTAGGGAGTCTTGTTGGAGGGCCAGTAACTGTAGTGCATCTAGTATTGTGTTAAGTTGCCATGGTGGGCATCTCTTCCTCACCCCGGTGCTGTTAATGTGACTGCCTTAAGTAGTGAGATGGTGTCAGGGTGAAAACCAATGTGACCTATCCCCGGTGGTGGTTTCCTAATGGAGGAAATAGCTAATACCTGCACTTTGAGTGTGGCTGGACTTAGACACTTGTTTGCCCCTTCATTGAGGAAGTCTAAAATTTGTGGTAACCCCACCACTGAAGGTGAGGCACCCATTTCCCTGCTCCATTTGTGGAAGATTTGCCATTGTCTGAGGTAAGTCTTATCTGTCAATTGTCTCCTGGATTGTAGCAGATGATTCATGGTCCTGGTATGGTAGCCTTTGTTTAACAGTCTTTCCCTTTCAATAGCCATGCCGTCAGATTCAGACTGGCTGGATTTGGATGGAGAATTGGTCCCTGGGACAGAAGGTTGGGCCAAGGTAGTAGGATCATCAGAGGGCTCACTGACATGTCTTGGATGAGTGAGTACCATGGCCGTCTCGGCCAGTTGGAGCCACTAGGACCACTGATGCTCCCATGCGCCGAATCTTGTGGTGTACTTTGGGTATCATTGACAGTGGTGGGAATATGTAGGCTCATGAGAAGTCACAAGAGGCTAACAGCGTATCGATCTCCTGAGCTCAGGGGTCTAAGAATCTGGAGTGGTAGTTGCTTGTTTGTCCATGATGCCATTAGGATGACTTGCAGGGGTTCCCATCTGGACAGTAGTCTCTGAAAGATGGATCTGTGGAGTCTCCATTCTGACTGGCTGACGGTGACCCTGCTTAGCCAGTCCGCCTCTGTGTTGGCCTCTCCTGCTAGGTATATTGCAATTAGTGACATTAAGTTCCGTTCTGCCCAGCAGAACAGCTGCAGTGACTCCTTTATCATCGCTTTGCTCTGTGTCCCTCCTTGTTTATGTATGTTACTGTCACTTGGTTGTCACACCATACTAGGACTGGCCTGCTAGTGAGTATGGGGTGCAAAGAAGAGTAGGGCCAGGCGAACGGCTCTCATTTCTAATATATTGATGGGCAGAGAGGACTCCTGCTGATTCCACAGTCCTTGGATTACATGGTTGTTGTATGTTGCCCCCAACCAGACAGACTGGCATCTGTGGTGATCACCTCCGGTGCTACTTGTGTCAGTGTTGTGCCCCGCAGTAAGTGTGGTTTCAGAGTCCACCAAGGTAGTCTGGCTAACAGTAGAGCTGGGGGTGTGACCCTGAATTTGAAGTTTTGGGTTGTCTGGTCCCATGAGTCTATTAGGAACCTTTGAATTGTTCACATGTGTAGCCTGGACCATGGAACCATGTTGATTAGTGCTGCCATGACTCCCAGTACCTGGTACAGACCTGTTGGGCCTGCTGATTAGGCCCGACATCAGAGTTTGGATTTTCTGAACTTTCTTGATTGTTGGGGTTACCTTGTTGTTCTTTGTATGTATTACTGCGTCCAAATGAGTAACGGACTGGGCAGGAATCAGCTGGCTCATTGTCCTGTTTATTATCCATCCGTGTTGTTGCAGGCAGCTGATCGCTAGTAGTGTGCTTCATAGGACCTGCTCCTATGTTCTTGTCCTTACCAGCCAGTCATCCAGGTATGGTATTATGTGGACCCCTTGTTTTCTGAGATGTGCTGCAGGGGCTATCAGGGTCTTGGTGAAGACCTGGGGTGCCGATGCCAGGCCGAAAGGTAGGCACATATATTGGAAATGTTGCCCTTGGAAGTTGAATCGAAGGTAATGGTGGTGTGAGGGTTGGATGGGAATGTGGAGATAGGCGTCCTTGAGATCTATTGAGGTCAGGTAATCCTCGGTTGAATGGATGCCAGAGTGGATCGGAGGGTCTCCATTTTTAATTTCTTGTAAGTAACTTTCTGGTTGAGATACTTGAGGTGTAGAATGGGTCTCATCCTGCCCGTCTTCTTTGGGATGACAAAGAACAAAGAACCCGGTTACCAAAGACTAAAATAAAAATAAATAAATAAATAAATAAACAAGGAGTAGATCCCTTTGTCCTGGTTCTGTGTGGGGACTTGCATGATAGCCCCATTGCTGAGTAAGTCCTGTATTGCACTGCGTAATGCTTGCACCTTGAGCGGGTCCCTTGGTGTAGGTGATAGATATGGTCTGTGTCTTGTGGACTTGCTGTTGAACTCGATCCCATAGCCCTTGGTAACCAGTTACAGCACCCATTTGTCGAATGTTGTGTTGGTCCATTGTTGTGCAAACCACCTCAGCCTCCCTGCCAGAGGTAACTTTGTGTGGGCCCGCTTGCCTTCATTTTTATGTTTGCTTGCACGCACATGCAAAAAACATAGTGCCATCATCCGAGTTTTCATAGGTGTGGCACCCTGTCTTCCACTGCAGTCAGTGTGTTTGCAGGCGCGGCCACAGTTCACCAATGAATGCTGTCTATGACAGCAGTTGAAAATGCAGTGACGTACAGTTGAAAGGGAGAGCTCCACTTCAGTGAGCAGTGATAAGATGCATGCTCATGCGCTCCACACACACACATGCACACACACACACGCACACACACACACACGCGCATATTGCGTGCTCATCAAATCCCACCATGCACATACTGTATGGCCAACAGGGGTGTCCAATCCCCCATTGGCTCTGTTGTGCTCCCTCCCCTCAATAGAGTTCCAGGTGACACGCTGGGAGCCCACCCCAGCATGTCAACAGTCCATATGGCCGATAGGGATTCCTAATTTCCCATCGGCTTCACTGCCCCCACCAACTGCCTTCCAGCTGCCATGCTGGGAGCCCACCCCAGCGTGGCACAAGTCCCGTGTCATCTAAGGAAAAAAAAAACCTGCAAGAAAAAACCTTCCCTCGCTGACTGTCCTGACCTCCATCCCCCTACCTGAACCCACCCTCTGCACACCCTCCCTCCCCACACCCCCTTCACCCCATACTTACTTTCGGAGCTTGGCGCAACAATCTTTGGTGGACCGGGAACACGTCTGCACTCTTCAAAGCCGACCATGAACTGAAGAAATGCCAGTAAGCTGAATAATGGAATAAATTGGTTTTTTTTCAACTTTGATGCATATCTCAGGCATTTTGAGGAATTTTTTCACCACATTTTCAACATGGGGGTTTTGGGACCCCACCTCGTGAATTCTGTCACTGTCATTTTGTTAATCGGCCCTGAAAGGTGATTTTGCAGTCACTGCATGGAACCACCTTTCAGGACTGATTTACAAAATGAGTGTCACAGTTCATGAGGTAGGCCCCCAAAAAGCTTATGTTGAAAATTTAGTGAAAAAATTCCCAAAAATGACTGTTTTACGGGCATGCGTTGCGCTTTTCCTATGCATGCTTCACGAATTTTCAATATTTTCATTCCAGATTTTCAACATTGCCATTTTACCACACCTGTTTATGAGAAGTACAGCTGTCATTTTTCATATATCACCCAAAATGTGTTTCCACGCATGTAGCGCACAATGGTGCAGTCAGTGTGCAGAATCAATGTTTGGGACAGATTAAGAAAATCACAGTGACACTGTTCATGAGCAGAGGTGTTAAGATGGCTTTGTTAAATATTTGGTGAAAAAATTCCCCAAAATGACTGTTTTACGAGCATGCATTGCGCTGCTCCTACGGACGTTTGTAAGATCATGAAGTTTCAATATTTTCATTCCAGATTTTCAACAATGCCATTTTACCACAACTCCTTACGTGCAGTACAGCTGTCATTTTTCACATCTTGCTCAAAACATGTTTCTGCACATGTAGCGCACAATGGTGAAGTCGGTGTGCGAAATCAGTGTTCGGGACAGATTAAGAAAATCACAGTGACACTGTTCATGAGCAGAGGTGTTAAAATTGCTATGTTAAAAATTTGGTGAAAAAAACATAAAATGACTGTTAAGAGCAACCATTGCCCAGTTTCCATGCACCCTTGTAAGTTCATGTATTTCTAATATTTTCAGTCCAGATTTTCACCACTGGCATTTTTCCACACTTCCTTATGAACAGTATCACACTTCCAGCGCAGGAATGTGTGGTCGCTGTGGGAAATCACTGTTCAGAACAGATTAAGAAAATCACAGTGGCACTGTTCATGAGCAGAGGTTCCCAAATGCCTGTGTTGACAATCTGTTGTAAAAAATTCCCAAACTAATTGCATTACATTTGTGCATTGCGCAGTTTCTATGCATACTCGAGACCTCACCAGTTTTTTTAATATTTTCACTGCAGATTTTCAACATTGCCATTTTTGCACCTCCCCATGAACAGTACAACTGTCATTTTTCACATCCTGTTTGAAATGTGTTTTCGCACCTGTGGTGCCAAATGGTGTAGTCGATGTGTAAAATCAGCTTTTGGCTAACGCACCGATATTGTCACTGTTCATATGTTCATAAGATGGGGGTCACAAAAAATCCATGTTGAAAATTTGGAGTGAAAACGCCAACGAACACCTGAGGCGTTAGGGTTTCTGACCATAACACACCACCCTGTAGAGATTGACAGGCATCAGGGGTGTGACTTGGGATTCTCGCCTGTAATTCTCATACCATTCCACACCCTGCAGCCAGTGAGAGGCATCAAGGTGTGCCTTGGACTCTTTGGCCCCAAAGTTCACCCCACTCTCCTATACAGCACCCATCTCACCATATTTCCTGATGGAATGGGATGAGCATAAGGGCCAAAGACCCCAAGGCACACCGTGACACTTGTCAGTGTCTACAGGGTGGGGTGTGGTGAAATGGTGTGGCCGTTATGCCTGATGACCCAAAGGCACACCCCAATGCCTGTCACTCTCTGTAGGGTGGTGGCGGGGTTGGCTTCAGTTCAATACTTCACTGCCATTCCTATTATGCAGCTCTCTAACTCCTACACTACCTATGCCAATGCCAGCAACATAAAAATATAGAAACATAGAATTTGATGGCAGATAAGGACCGCTTGGCCCACCTAGTCTGCCCATTTTCCTACCTAACAGATAAGCAAGCAAGCAAACATTTGGTATTGACAAATGCTTGTTTGTTACCCCGTAGCTTGAAATTGGGTTTTCGCCCTCCATTGGAGTACTGGCCCCCGTATTGCCTCTCGGTCTGTTGTTGTATGCCTTGTATTGGAAGACTGGTCCTTGAGGCCACTGCTTTGTGGTCTGGGAATGGTATGTCTGTGGTCTGTGTTTGAAAAACTTGCTTTTGGGATGAAAAATTCTGTCTGTGGGGAGATAGAAGTCCTTGTCTCCTTGTGTCTGTGTTTCCCCTCTTTGTTTGAGGTATGGGGTTAGACCTTCTCTGAAAAGGGTACCCTCTTTGAAGGGTAGTTTGAGAAGGGTGGTTTTGGATTCATTGTCTGCCTGCCATAGTTTTAGCCACAGGGCTCTTCTGGCTCTATTGGCCAGCAGTGCCAAACCTGAAGATGTCGGAAGATGTGTCCATAATGTATTTCACTGCCTGAATGGAACACTCCGTGCCATCTGCTTGAGGGGAATCCTCTGGGATATTCTCAGTATGCCTAGCCATCTATGGAGAGCCCTGCAGGTGAACCACACAGCGGTGTCTGCTGAGCGTGCTATGCCAGCTGCTTTGTGAATTTTCCAGAGGTGTTCCTCTACCTTTTTATCCATCAGATCTTTGAGCACTGCCATACTTTCAATTGGGATGGTAGTGCATTTGGACAGCTGCAAGACCTGTTGGTCCACCTTAGGAGGTTTACTCCAGTGGTCAATTTTTTCTTGACTAATGGGGTACCACCTGTTTACCATGCTCTTTTCAGACATTCTGGTTGGATCAGGTGGCTCGTATTCCTTGGCAAGAACAGTGTCGAGAGCTTGACAGGAGGGGAGGTGTATTTTTTCATCTGGCTCACCCATAGAGAGTAGGGGGTCCTCTGACGTGGAGGGTTGTGTGGGCTGCTGTGATATCTTGAGTGCCTCCCATACCATTGTGATTAGCTCGTCAATGTTCTCCCAATGGCACTTTCAGGTTGACTTGTCTAAAGTGCCCTCATCGGGTTCAGTCGAGTTGTCAGATATGACGCTGTCCGTATCCAGTCTGGGGTATTCTTTTGTGAGTCCTTGATCAGAAGCTTTCTGTGGTGCTGTGGTAATGGGGTTGCCTGCTTTCATGAGTTCCAGCAGCTGGAATAGCAACTGAGCCTGGTTGGTGTCCTGTGCAATAGGAGCGGTGGGTGGGAGAGTGGGATTCCATGATGGAGTCCTCATCTTCCATCTGTGCTGCACACCTGTGCACACTAAGGGTACACACTGCACATGTTTGGTCTTCTTCCTCTATGGGTGTGAATGACACTCCACACTCCCTGCATTTCCTCATGATGTGGTGATATCTGGAGGAATTAAGAAAAAATTGCATTATGAAGGGACCTCCTAATGCAGCAGGCCACATAATTAAATTACAGCTTCCTGTGGTGATGTTGCTGCTGTTTTCATTTGGGGACAAAATGAGAGTTCTATCAGGCAATTAGTGAGTAGAATACCCAGGCAAGATGGTGGCCGTGAGATCTTGTGATAACTTGCGTAGTTTGGGAGAGCTGGATGCAAGAAAATGGCATGCGTAATCCTGCGAGGTTTGCAGTGAGATCGTGGGGCTGGAAAGGATCGCAGAGCGTCATGGGGCTTGTCTTACCCAAGTAGCACAGTGAGGGACATGTGACTGAATGCTGTCTCGGGGGGGGGGATTGTTTTATGGCCCCCCAAGAACAAAGGAGTTTGCACGACTGAAGAGCAAATGGGTGTCTTGTGGACAACGCCCAAAGTAGAGTGAGGAAGCAGACTGCTTGGCCAATGGAGGGCCTGTGAGAAATGCCCCCAGGAGAGAGAGTGAGAGGAATGGTCCTGCTCCTCAGGTACTGTATGTGAATGAGCGTTGGAGTGATTAAATTTTTTGCCCGCTTGCCTGATCAGAGCTCAGCAAGCTCGCTGCACTGAGAGTGGAGCGGGAGATGTAAGCTTTCTGTGGAGCCCAGTGGGAGAAAGAGCTAGCGCTGTAGAAGGCTGCTCCTGGAGGTGCCTCGAGAAGCCATATTGCACTGCCACTGGTGTTCACTGCGGAGTACTATAAAGGGTATGAAATATAACACTGAAGACTGCACTCTCTCTCTCTCTCTCTCTGGCTGCTCTGCAGTGCAGTTGGCATTATGGAGCCACATCATCCAATGTTTTGTCAAATTCCCTTTCAGGGACAGTTTTCTGGTGGTTTCATCTGATCCATGGGTTGAAAAACATTTTGACAGGATGCAATGTGTTATGGTGTTTAACCTTTTATTAGAAGATCCTTAGATAGAAGACCACGTCTAGTTCAGCAACAGACTGCTCTGTACCACATGCACAGACCACTGCAACTAGATGCAATACAGTCCTGCACTAACAACTGTCTGGTGACCTGTAAGGGGACCAAACTTGTGAAAGAGACTTGCTCAGTTAAATTAGGAGGCCTATGCACCACATACATCCGTGCCTTACCTCATAAGAATGTGGTTCACATGTGCCCCATAAATGTCCCGTAGGTGCGCCGCCATTTCACTTGTAATTTTATAATTTTATCTTCACCAGGATACTTTCACTTCCTGGACTTTAGATCCACCCCTTGCACCACCCCGTGCTCAGCCAATTTTATGATGTGACGACAGGGAGAGCACGGGGACGCACTACGTTATAGTCTATGGGGGTTACCTTTAACACCAATTTTATATGTTACAATGAATATATGGTAATTAAATGAGGGCACTAGGTGACTAACAAAGGTCATGTTATTTATGGGGCATACATGAATAGACCGCATTCTTATGAGGTAAGGCACCAATTTATGAGGTGCCTCTGCCTATTTTGGTGAATCTCTTGAACCATTGCACATTATATTGCTACACATTGAGTTATGTCTAATTACCACAAGGTGGCGCCAAATCAGCATGAAACTATACATGACACCACTAACTGTCTTGCCTTCCATCTATCTCCATAGTCTTGCAAAGGTTGTTCCTTCCTTTGGCTCTGTTACAATAACACATGCTTGGCTTGCATGACCTTTTTAGCGTCTCCAGTTCAACTTTACTCTGTCACTCTAAGGTGAGACCGAGTTCTTTGTATAAGGCATTAAAAAGCTAGTAGCATCAAAATGCAGCAGGCAGAAAATTATAGTATTTTTTAAAAATAGTTCCTTATTGTTTTTTGTTGCTGTTGTTTGTTTGTTTCTAAAGTGTTTTTCTTTTTCTATGTGCTCATTAGGTGTGTTTTCTACCTACTAGTACTGAGTGTGATCTAAAAAGCGGTGGTTTACCTGAAAGCAGAGATATTTAGGTCTAGTCTCCTACAGCATGCTCAACACGTGACTTCACTCATTGTCACATCACAAGCCCTGCCATCCGACTGATAGCACTCGTCACAACTGACCCAAGCAAGCAAGTTAGCAAGACTGGCTCGTCTTGGTTACTAGTGATGTCACAGTCAGTGAGACCACAATTGCAGTAGCTTGGATATCCAGTTCAAAAAATGGATATATAGAATATCAGCCAAAAATTTGGATTTGGGATTTTTGGATAAAGGTGCTGAAAATCCCAAATCCTAAATGTTAGGCATCTGACAATAAAAACCAAAATTCCCCCACCCTCTGCAAGCCCCCACAACCCCACTCTCCAGAATATTATTAAACCCCCTAACAAAACCCCCAGTACCCCAGCTGCCTCCCTGCTCCTACCAAGTCCGTGTGAGCACATAGAGTTTTATTATACGTGAACCACATTTTAATAAAAAAGGCCCCATCTGAGCCAAATGATGAGCCTCCCGCCTCCACTAGCATAGTTCAAGTCCGGTCCCCCCAGTTTAGTAATTAACCCTTTGTGAATACACTCACACTAGACCCAACTTTCCTCCTCCCTCCAAACCACCTGTGAGCACATAAAGGTTTGTTAAGATGCCACCTTATAATAAAAACCCACCCCCCATGCAAAATCACAAGCTTCTCACCTCCCCCACCCCTCCCAATTTAGTAATCACCCCCCCAGCACACTCACTAGTCCCTCTTCCCTTCTTCCCCAAAAGTAAAGGATATATCCAGTTGGGTCGAGTGCTGGAGGCAGACAGAAGATGGTCCCACAGTGAAGTGGCTAACTTGTCTTCATTCACAGGGTGAATTCAATTATGGCATCTCATAGAAACATAGAAGTTGTCGGCAGATAAGGACATCTTAGCCCACCTAGTCTGCCCTATTTTCCTTACCTACTGTGCCACCACAGACCCTACTCAATCTTCAGTCTTCCCCCTTGCCTTATTACTAAGGTTCCCTTGTGTCTCTCCCATGCTTGCTTGAACCTGTTATGGTTTCAGCATCCACCACCTCCGCTGGAAGGCTGTTACAGGCATCCACCATGCTATGGCTAAGGGCAGTGGGGGAGGAGTGAACATTAGAGTTGACAACACAAAGAAGACCCCACCATTGATTCTTCAAGACTCCTGAGACCCCAAACCTTAATGCTTTTTCTTTTGCTGCTTGAGGGGTAGGGGTGAGAAATCAGGGCTGGAAGCCCTAACACTACATTTCCCTACTTTTGTGGTATTAAGTTACCCTAACTGGTGCATTAACTGAAGCCTTTTGCAAAGAATTTCCTTTCTTTTTGAAACAGTTTATTTATTTAAATTTTGGTAACCAGGTAGGCCCACTGGAACCTTGTGGTCCCTTTTTCAGGGGCAACCTGGGTTTAGTTACATGTACCTAGAGGGAGGGAAAAACAATGCTTTTCATATGTACAGTGCTGCAAGGCTTACACTGAGTGAGTGAACAAACATTACAGTTCAGGAAATGATGCAACCAAAACTCCTGACTTTTGTTAGGTACAGACCCTTGACAGTTATAAACCTATATAAGTGCGAGGAACAGTTCTACCACCAGACTATTGAACTGTATTCTCCGTGAACAGATGCAGATGTGCATGGCCATTTGGGCTGTGTTCCAAGGGAAGACTCCATCTGCCTACAGAAATTCAGGGCCCTGCTGACCCTGTCCTTCTATGCAACATCTGATGTCAATAATCATTTGTCAATGCTGAATGTTGATTGCGTTGGTCTGTTGAGCTCGCTCACTGCCCCTCTGTCACTCGCTCAGTCTGTCTCTCCCAGTGCTGCAGGGTGCTCTTTTGTACTGGGCTCCTGCCTGCATTGGCAGCTTTTTCTGCCCACTAAGAAATCTGCAGCTGTCCTGACAGAGCTCCGTTGAGGTGGCTCACTCCCCCTCTCTCTCACTCGCTCATTCTGTTTCTCCTGTCACTGCAGGCTGCCCTTTTGTGCTGGGCTCCTGCCTCTGTTGGTGGCTTTTTCTGCCCACAAAGAAATCTGCAGCAGTCCTGACACAGGTCTGTTGAGCCTGCTCACTCCCCCTCTCTCACTCACTCATTCCGTTTCTGCTGACGCTGCAGGCTGGCCTTTTGTGCCGAGTTCCTGCCTGCATTGCCACCTTTTTCTGCCAACAAAGAAATCCACAGCAGTCATGATAGAGCTCCATTGAGCTCGCTCACTCTCCCTGTCTCACTCGCTCATTGTGTTTCTCCTGGCGCTGCAGGCTGCTCTTTTGTACTGGGCTCCTGCCTGCATTGGCACCTTTTTCTGCCCACAAAGAAATCCAGAACTGTCCCAACAGAGCTCCCTTTGGGGTCGCTCCTCTCCCTGTCTCACTCAGTCATTCTTGTTTCTCCTGGAGCTGCAGGCTGCTCTTTTGTACTGGCTCCTGCCTCTGTTGGCGCCTTTTTCTGGCCACAAAGAAATCTGCAGCAGTCCTGACAAAGTTCCGTTGAGCTCGCTCACTCCCCTTCTGTCACTCACTCATTCCGTTTCTGCCAGCGCTGCAGGCTGCCCTTTTCTACTGGGCTCCTGCCTGCATTGCCGCCTTCTTCTGCCCACAAAGAAATTTGCAGCAGTTACAATGGAGCTCCGCTGAGCTCGCTCACTCCCCCTCTCTTTCACTCATTCTGGTTTTCCCGACACTGCAAGCTGCCCTTTTGTACTGGACACCTGCGTGCATTGCTGCCCTTTTCTGCCCACAAGCAAATCTGCAGCAATCCCAACAGAGCTCCGTTGAGCTCACTCACTCACTCCCCCCCCCACTCGCCTGTTCTGTGTCTCCTGCCACTGCAGGCTGCCCTTTTGTACTGGGTTCCTGCCTGCGATGGCGGATTTTTCTGGCCACAAAAAAATTTTAAGCAGTCTCGACACAGCTCCATTCAGCTCGCTCACTCCCCCTCTCTCACTCACTCATTCCCTTTCTGCCGGCGCTGCAAGCTGGCCTTTTGTACTGGGCTCCTGCCTGCGTTGCCACCTTTTTCTGCCCACAAAGAAAATCCACAGCTGTCCCGACAGAGCTCCATTGAGGTTGCTCAGTCTCCCTCTCTCACGCGTTCATTCTGTTTGTCCTGGCGCTGCAAGCTGCCCTTTTGTATGGTGTTCCTGCCTTGGTGCCTTTTTCTGTCGACAAAGAAATCCGCAGCACTCCTGATAGAGCTCCGTTGAGCTCACTCAGTCCCCATGCCTCACTCGCTCATACTGTTTCTCCCAGTGCTGAATGCTGGCCTTTTGTACTGGGCCCCTGCCTGCACTGAGGCCTTTTTCTGCTCCCAAAGAAATCCGCAGCAGTCCTGACAGGGCTCCAGTGAGTTCGCTCACTCCCCCTCCCTCACTCGCTCTCTCATTCTGTTTCTCCCAGTGCTGCTGGCTGCCCTTTTGTACTGGGCACTTGCGTTGGGGCGCCTTTTTCTGCCCACAAACAAATGTGCAGCAGTCCCGACAGAGCTCAGTTGAGCTTGGTCACTCCCCCCTCACTCACTCGCGCAATCTTAATCTGTCTCGGTGTAACCTTCTTGCAAATGGAGGGCTCCTAAAAGCTTCCCCGGAGCTTGCCTAAGTGCCCCTTCCCCACCAGGCTGGTGTCCTGCATTTCAGCAGCTTAACTGTGATCGCCAGGAGCACTATCAAAGCCTCCATGCCTGTCTTTTAAGGGCTGCCTAACTCGCAGTCATGATTGATCTGGGAAGGGGTTTGAATGTGGCCATGCTCAAGTCCCACCCAGGCTGCCGGGTAATTGCTCCGTTTCTGCCATCGCTAAATTGTGCAGAGGGAGCTCCTTTGAAAGGTGTAGCTGCTTGCTGGGAATAACTTAGGGTAATAAATAATAACATAGTGTTCTAACCTGTTTTTCTTTGCAGCAAGGACTGTTCTGGTTCTCCCCTCCATTTTGGTCCCAAATGGGCGATTTGGACCAATCAGTACGTCGGAACTTTAAGGGAGCTGCCTGACCAATTGAGGGGCTGTTTGTACTTTGGGAAAGGTATTATGGGCTATGGCAGGTTTTTGCACCACTGGGATCCAGAGCAATTGACTGGCAGGTGCCTCCGTCCAATAGGAGCGCGTAACGCCCGAACTGAAGGAAGAGCCCCTTGCTGTTGGAGGTAGATGCACGGTGGCTGAGAAAAGGGAAGGAGCTGTGTGCTTCTGCGCTGATGGAGAGTTCGCACAGGAAGCGCGGGAAGGCCTGAGGAGGCCGTTTTTTCCGTGGAGTGACTCGGACTAAATCCGCCAGCGTGCGGTCGGAAGAGGCTGGTGCCAGCCCAGCTACCTACCAGGCTCAACCTGAGAGGACTGGAGAATCTGCTGAATCGTGCTCGGTCCACCCGTGAGGTTGAAGTTGCCGTTTATTGCCTGAGTCTACTGCAAGTTCATGTGGGGTCTAGAAGCAGCTGCCTGGTATGGTACCCCTCTGTTATTTGCCATATAAATGTGTGAGAAGGCTGGTGAAATTCAGGTTCAACCCTGCCAGAGGTGAAGAAATCGTTGCTTGCCGGAGTCATGAGTACTGAACCAGGGTAGCTCCCTGCTAAGTTTGCAATCAGTGGCCTCCGGTTGCTTCATCATACAGCTGATTGTCTAATTGAGTTTTGCTTCTCATTCTGACTCATTCAGTATTGTAAAGGCTATCTGTGTCAGGGCCCCAACCAGCTGCCAGGGTGGACTAGCCATTAGGGCTTGGGTACCCAGGGACAGTAAATGTTAGGTTCAGGCCTATGCACAGAGCCCTAGGTAGATAGGTATAGTGATAAGCCAATCAACTTGATTTTCCCCTGTCCTAGTTACTTCCCCTTGAATAAATCAGATTGCTTGTTCTGCAACTATACCCTGGCTACTGTGTGCATTGCTGGTGAACTGCTGCATAGTGACTGTGATAAAACTGTACCTTACTTTACAGGGGGTCTCCGGAATGAGTTGAGAGATACTAGCCGGGGTAAGTGACCTGGGGAAAAGTATTGTGGGTATACCGTGTGAGTCACTAGTGGGACAAAAGGGGGGTTGCAGTGACCCAGAGGGCTATGACCAAGGCAATCTCGACAGAACCAACCCCAACCTCTGGGTGGAGGCACCCGTCAACGGATCTGGACCCCTCACCTTGTCTCAGAGGAGGCAGGCAGGGGTAGTAACCCTAAGGATAGCGCCCCTAGGGGTTACACCAGACACTGATTTCCCACAGCAACCATGCTGTTCTCCGGCAGGAGTGCAAAAACATATTTTAGTCAGGATGTGAAAAATTACAGCTGTACTGTTCATAAGGAGGTGTGAAAAAAATGCCACTGTTGAAAATGTGGCATGAAAATATTACAAATTTGCGAAGTTACAAGGGTGCGTGGAAACAGTTCAATGCACGCTTGTAACATAGTCATGTTATGGAGTTTTGTCACCAAATTTTCAACATAGGGATTTTAGGACCTCTGCTCATGAACAGTGCCACTGTCATTTTCTTAATCTGTCTGGAACACTGATTTCCCACAGCGACCACGTTATTCTGCACTGGAACTTTGAAAACACATTTCAGTCAAGATGTGAAAAATGACAGCTGCACTGCTCATAAGGAGGTGTGAAAAACTGCCAGTGTTGAAAATCTGGCGTGGCAATATTACAAATCTGCGAAGTTACAAGGGTGCAAGGAAAGTGCGCAACGCACCCTTGTAACACAGTCGTTTGATGGGCTATCATCACCAAATTTTCAACATAGGCATTTTAGGACCTCTGCTCGTGAACAGTATCACTGTAATTTTCTGTCCTGAACAGTGATTTCCCACAGTGACCGCTCTGTTCTGCGCCAGAAGTGCAAAAACACATTTCGGCCAGGATGGGAAAAATGACAGCTGTACTGTTCATAAGCAGGTGTGGGAAAATGGCAATGTTGAAAATCTGGAGTGAAAATATTACAAATTCGCGAAGTTACAAGCATGTGTGCAAAATGCGCAACGCACGCTTGTAACACAGTCATTTTATGGAGTATCATCACCAAATTTTCAATATAGGTGTTTTAGGACCTCTACTCATGAACAGTGTCACTGGCATTTTTTTAATCTGTTCCAAACACTAATTTCCCACAGCAACCGCGCTATTCTGCGTCGGAGGTGCAAAAACACATTTCGGTCAGGATGCGCACAATGACAGCTGTACTTTTCACAAGCAGGTCTGAAAAATACCAATGTTGAAAATCTAGCTTGAAAATATTGCAAATTCCTTGTGAAGATTATGTAGGCGCACTTATAACTGCGCTAATGCAGCTCATAAAACAATCATTTTCTGGATTTTTTCCACCAAATTTGCAACATAGGCTTTTTGAGAGCCCACCTCATGAACACTGGCACTGTCGTTTTGTCAATCAGCCCTGAAAGGTGATTCTGTGCAGTGACCGTGAAATTACCTTTTGGGGCCGATTAACGCCATGACAGTTCCAGAATTCATGAGGAGGGGTCCCAAAAACCCCATGTTGAACATCTGGCACCAAAATTCCTAAAAATGACTTAGATATGCATTAAAGTTGGAAAAAAACTATTTATTCCATTATACAGCTTACCGGCATTTCCTCAGTTCGTGGTCGGCTTTGAAGAGTGCAGACGTGTTCCTGGTCCACTGAAGATCATCGCGTTGAGCTCTCGAGGTAGTCATGGGGTGAGGGGGTGGGAGGCATAGTGCGCGAGTGGGTGGCGGATACAGGAGGGCCAGGGAGACCTCTGAGGAACAGTTTCTTTTTTTACAGGTTTAAAAAAAAAAAGACATTGTGGGACTGTTTTTTATTTCACTGGGGCATGTGACGCTGGGGTGGCCTACCAGCGCGCCACCAGAGTCTTGCTTTTAGCGGTGGGGCAAGCTGTACCTGACGGGGGATTGGGCACCCCGTCAGCACCAACAAAAAGGGGGGGTTACATTATGCCGACGGGGAGTGGGTTCCCCCGTCGACAACAGAAACCTGAAGCATTAAGGCCAACGGGATTTTCACTCATGGCAAATAAAACATGGAGGAAGAATGTTTGTGAACATGGTGGCAAACCGCCATGTTCACAAACAATATCACTGTGTGAAGATCCCGCCCTGCAATTACGGGTCACTCTCTCATTGCAGTGAATGGCTGATGCTGCAATGACGAGGCGGCCCCTGATTGCAGCGGCTGATTTTTTACAAGTTGGTGGCACGCTGGCTGAACTAGTGTCAGCAGCAGCATGCCACAGCATTGGGGGATGCTGGACAGGCCTTTACATGCTGTGGGGGCATTGGCCACAACAGTACCATGCCTCCACAACCTGCTTGTGGAGAAAGCTGCCGCAATATGTTTCTTGCGCATGCGCGCAATCAACATAAAAATTACTACAGTTATAAATGTGTGTAGGAAAATGTCAAGGTACCTTCATAACTGTGTTGTTGTTTAATATTTTGACACCAGATTTTCAACATAGCACTTATACGAACCCCCCTTAAGAAGCCAGTAAGTGAAAATATTCAAATCTCAGCCAAAACGTCATTCCGTGGCACAGGTGCGAAAATACATTTTGCCCAGGTTTTCAAAAAAGATAGTTATCATGTTCATGAGGAGATGTGAAAAAATGGCTATGCTGAAAATTTTGGATCAAAGCATTTAAAATGACCGAAGTTATGAGTATGTGTTGTAAAATTTCAATATACGCTCATAGCTTTGTTGTTTGCAATATTTGTACTCCAAATTTTAACATAGCCTTCTCATGACCCCGCCTCATAAACAGGGGTGGAGAAAATTTTCAAAACCTGCCCAAAAGTTGATTTCACACAGCAACAATGGCATTCTGTGCCACAGGTGCAGAAACACATTTTGGCCTTGATTTTAAAAATGACAGCTGTCACATGCATGAGGTGATGTTAAAAAACGGCTATGTTGAAAATCTGGGGTCAAAATATTTAAAATTACCAAAATGATGAGCGCGCATTGCAAAATTCCAATGTACACTCATAACATTGCCATTTTTAAATATTTTGACCCCAAATTGTCACATTAGCCTTCTGATGACCCCACCTAATGAACAAGGGTGGTGAAAATTTTCAGATCCTGCCCAAAAGGTGATATTGCCAAGCAATTGCAAAATTGCATTTTGGGCCTGATTCGCATAATTCCGCCACCACTGATTGTGAGTTGGGGTGTAAGTTTGTCACGGGACAAAGTGACAAAAGTCAATGGTTGGTCATGGGCAGTTTTTGGAGAATTCACTGGGTAGTCGTGGTCAAATTTGCTAATGTCATGGTAAAGTCATGGGTACTTTTTAAGTGACATACAACATACTTAGCATAATATTAAAGTCATTTAAGCCCACAAAACAAAACACACAACACTGTTTTAGCAAAAAATTATGTATTAATTGCTTTTTTTGATAGTGTTTAACACTTTTAATGTGGCAATTTTGTTGTTGTTGTTTCACAAACAAGAAAGTATTGAATGCACCTTGCCTTGACCTTATAGTGTCAATGTAAATGTTTCTGGATATTTTTTTTTCTATTATTTATTTTTCCACTAGGAAGCTGTCGGGTCGCTCTGGCCCCTGGTGGGGACTTGGTCTTCGGCCCCACCATCCTCCACCTGACTCTCCTGGTGATTCCCCACGGGTTACCCCCCCCCCGTAACGGGGCCATGGTAAGGTATATTGACTTTCTCCTCCCCGCTGGGGACCAGCAACCAGATTCCTGGGGGCCAGGGCGGGAGCTAGTGGGGCTATCACAGAGCCTGCCAGCTCCTTTTTTTTCCTCCTTGGTTTTCTCCCACCCTCCCCACCTACGTCATACGTTGGTAACGTGCCTCCTGACCCGTATCACCCTCAAGCCACTGCTAGAGGGTGATGAATGGGCATGATGACTGTCCCTCCCTCCCTGAGAGAAGAGAGCAGTCCTCTGATTGCTCAATCTTCTCTCTACACTGCCGACCCAATCCCGTTCCTGATCCCAGGTTGCCAGTGTCGCGCAAGGTGTGGCATCCAGTGCCTCAACCCTCTGCTACACCAGGCCAGATTTCTTGGATATTTTTTATGTTGTTCAGAGTCTGCAACAAATAATTTTGTAAAGTGTAAGAAACAAAACTGTCAACATTTCTTTTAAGTTGTAAACTGTTAGAAACCACAACAATTTGTGGCCAAACCAATCCCAACCTGTTGTGCCCTGAAATGACAGAGGAACATGCAGCCAAAGTTTCGTTCCTTAAAATGTTGGTCAAAGGATAGGTCTAAAATTGTACAGTAGGACACCTGAAATGTGGAACAGTGTTTAAGATAAAAACAATGGATGAGGGAACTGTTTGTAAATGGAGACTCTTCAGAAGGGATGGGATGGATCTGGTCCACAACAGTGAAATGCCAGTTTTTCCAACCAAACAGCAACTTCATGTTAACACATTCAAATATGTTTTCCCTAAGAAGCAGAGGAATGTATGTAAATGCTTAACTTGCCTATTTAGGGGCAGGAAGTGAGTGATCACAGAACCACCAAAGACCCACCATCCTAGAAGGGCAAGAGTAGCTCTCCGGCCCCCACTAGCTGCTGGAGGTCTGCCTCTGAGCAAGTAAGTGGTCTACTGCGAAATATAGGATATTCTTGTCTCAGAACAGGACAATCAGGAGCTTAAAGGGCACACAGGCAGAAAGTAAGGAGAGAAAAAAACAGAGGAAAGAGTAAGGATTGCAAACAGTTAAGGGCCAGAAATAAGACATGATTGGAGTGGTGCAGTGCAGTGGCTGTGGAGCAGCAGTCTTCGGAGATGTTCTGGAGGATGCGGTGTTGTCCCATCTGCAAGCACCTCTCTGGGCTGAGGGAGGAGGTTGCTCATCTCCAGGCTGAGTTGGCCAGGATTTGTGGGACCTCTCTTCCATCCAGGGACCAC
This sequence comes from Neoceratodus forsteri, assembly GCA_016271365.2. NCBI lineage: Eukaryota > Metazoa > Chordata > Ceratodontiformes > Ceratodontidae > Neoceratodus > Neoceratodus forsteri. Next base: position 52,849,267 of record CM028133.1, on the reverse strand, counting down.
CAGTGCCACTGCCGTTGCCTCAGAGGTTGCCAAGAAGAGGCGGTTGGACCACAGTGGGCTCAGGGAGGGTGAGGGTGGTGGAACAGAGGTGCATCCCTCCCTGTGCCTCTCACAATTCCTATGCCATTCTGGCAGCGTGTGGTTCCTCTATGGAGGCACCCACAGTGGAGACCAAGGAGGATGCTGGGAACCTCCACAAAGGAGACCCACAGGAGGGTGGCAGGGGACCCTGCAGGGTAAGAAAACAACTCCTGGTGGGGGACTCCATTGTTAGGAAGGTAGAACTGGGGGAGGAAGGGGAGAGGGAGTTAAGGTGCCTGCCTGGTGCCATGGCTTGGAGGGACAGGGAGCGAATCCTCAGGATTGCTGGAGCAGCTGCACAGGGGAGGGAGCTGGATGTCATTGTCCACCTAGGGACAAATGACCTGGCTAAGAAAGGGATTAGAGAAGTGCAGGAAGAGCTTGTGGAATTGGGAAGGGGCCTTAGTCAAGTAGCACGTACGGTAACCTTCTCGGAGGTGCTACCCATTTATGGCATAGGAGAGGCTACGGTGTTCCGCACCATGGGATTCAATCAGTGGTTGAAAAACTTGTGTGGAGCTCAGGGATTTGGCTTCACTGGGGACTGGGGGTCCACCTGGAGTGATGCAAGCCTATACTGGCATGATGGGCTGCATCTGTCCGGGAGGGGAACCAGGATCCTAGGTGATAGGTTTAAATGCTTCATTGGCAAGCTTTTAAACTAGCCAAGGGGGAAGGCACTGGAAAGGAGCAGGAAAATCCTAGCCCCCAAAATAATCACGGTAGTAATGGCAGACACCAAACATAGAGGTGTCGATAGGGAGAAGGGCAGGGGTAAATGGAGAAAGTGACAAAGGCAAGAAGGACAGGGATGGGGCAAAGGGAGTAAGGCCATCAGGAAATGGAGGTAATGAGTACAATGCCCGTAGTCTGGGCAACAAGCTCCCTGAGCTGATGGCCTTAATGGAAGAGGATGCCTGGATATCATAGCAGTCACAGAAACATGGTACACAGAGAACCATGACTGGGATGTTAACATACCAGGGTACATAATCCACAGGAGAGACAGGCAAGGAGAAGAGGGGAGGAGTAGCTCTATGTAAAGGAAGGGATAAAAGCAACTGAACAAAAGAGTAAACAGGGAGGAGAGGAGGCACTGTGGGTCACCTTGGAGACTGGAAAGGGCACCACAGTCCGCACAGGGGTTGTGTACAGACCCTCACATCAGGGGGAAGGAATGGACAAGGATATGATCGAAGGCATTCTTAGAATGGCAGAGAAAGGGGAGATACTCTTGATGGGAGATCTGAATATGCCAGATGTTAACTGGAGCACATTTGCTGCAGCCACATCCAAGAGCAGGGCCATTCTTGATGCCCTACAGGTGGCAGGCATTAGACAGCTAGTTTCGGAACCCACTCGTGAGGGAGCAATCTTAGACCTCATACTCTCAAACAGGGGCAGTGAGAGGATCTCAGATCTAGAAGTGGGTTGCCATCTGGGGACAAGTGACCATCAAACAGTGTGGTTCACGTTAAACTCAGCTACAGAGTCAAGCCATACAAAAGTGAGGGTACTGGACTTTAGGAGGGCTGACTTTGGCAAGATGGAGAGTGCCTCAGAAAAGCACTAGCAAACAGGCTAGAAGGAGGTGTGGAGCAACAATGGGAATTATCAAAACTGCCATCACAGAGGCAACAAGCCTTTGTGTGAAGCAAATAAACAAATCAAAACGAAAGAAAAGCCACTATGGTTCTCAAAAGAGGTGGCTGTGAAAGTCAGGAAGAAAAGATAGCATTCCAGAAGTATAAGGAAACACAGAAGGAGCAGGACAGAGAGCTGTACCAGTTAAGGCAGAAGGAAGCAGGAGGGAAGTCAGAATAGCAAAGGCCCAAACTGAGGAAAAGATAGCCAACTCAGTTAGAGGGGATAAAACCTTTATAGGTACATCAGCGGAGTGAAAGACAAGGGAGGGAGCAGTGAGGCTGAATAGAACGAACGGTGGGTGGGCAGAGGGGGACAGTGAAAAAGCAGGATTACTGAATGAATATTTCTGCTCAGTATTCACAAAAGAGGAGGGGGAAGTGCCTAATCCAATTAACAGAAGCACTCTTGATAGGGAGGGTCGATCCCAGTCCTTTCACAGAAGAAAGGGTTCTGCAAGAACTCCTAAAACTGAAGGTGGACAAAGCAATGGGTCCTGATGGAATTCATCCCAGAATTCTAAAAGAATTAAGGGAGGAACTAGTGAAACCACTGGCTACTCTTTTTAATAAATCTTGGGGGGATGGAGTGGTACCTGAGGACTGGAGGAAGGCGGATGTGATTCCCCTTCACAAAAGTGGGTCCAAGACAGAGGCAGAAACTACAGACCTGTCAGTCTGACCTCTGTGGTAGGAAAGTGATGGAGTCACTTCTGAAGGAAAGAATAGTCGAGTACCTAGAGGCCAGTGGAGCACAGGACCCAAGGCAGCATGGGTTCATAGCAGGAAGGTCATGTCAGACGAATCTAATAGATTTCTTTGACTGGGTGACCAAAGTAGTAGACCAGGGAGGGGCTGTGGACATGGCCTACCTAGACTTTAGCAAGGCATTTGACACAGTCCCGCACAAAAGATTAATAGTCAAATTAACCAGCCTGGGAGTGGAACTCAGGGTGGTAGCCTGGGTAAAACATTGGCTGGACAACAGGACACAGAAGGTAATTGTAAATGGAGTCCACTCTGAAGAAAGGGGGTTACTAGTGGGGTACCGCAGGGTTCAGTATTGGGTCCAGTCCTTTTTAATGTCTTCATCAGTGACATTGCAGAGGGACTGGAAGGAAAAGTATGCCTTTTTGCAGATGACACAAAGATCTGCAACAGGGTTGATACACAAGGAGGCGTGGAAAGGATGAAAAGGGACTTGGCAAGGTTGGAGGAATGGTCAGAAGTATGGCAGCTAGGATTCAATGTAAAGAAGTGCAAAATAATGCACCTGGGAAACAAGAACCCAGGGGAAGAATACACAATGGGTGGGGAGGTAGTAACAACAACAAAAAAGGAAAGGGACCTGGGGGTAATCATATCAGATGACCTTAAGGTTAGCAAGCAATGTGAGAAGGCAGTAGGGAGGGCTGGAGGTATACTGGGATGTATAGGAGGCATCATCATCAGAAAACAGGAAGTTGTTATCCTCTGTACAGACAGTTGGTGAGACCCTATCTGAGTACTGTGCCCAGTTCTGGAGACCCCATCTCCGCAAGGACATAGACAGGATAGAGGCAGTCCAGAGGAGGGCAACTAAAATGGTGCAGGGTCTGCAAGAGAAGCCGTATGAGGAGAGACTAAAGGAGCTTAATATGTATACCCTTGAGGAAAGAAGGAGGGGGGACATGATAGAAACTTTTAAGTACCTCAGTGGAATCAACAAAGTCCAAGAGGGTAGCATCTTTCAGAAAAAGAGACTTGCAAGAACAAGGGGACACAATTTAAAGATAGAAGGAGGGTGGTTCAGGGGCAATGTCTAGGAAGTATTATTTCACAGAGAGGGTAGTGGATGCATGGAACAACCTTCCTGAGGAGGTTGTGGGGTCTAAAACTGTGGCAGAATTCAAGAATGCATGGGACAGACATAAGGCAATTCTTGTGGGGGGTAGGAAGGTTGGTTGGGGGTTGGTTAACTAGGATCTGCGGCCTATCCTGTAGGTAGGGAAATGGGCAGACTAGATGGGCCAAGCGGTCCTTATCTGCCGTCAAAGTCTATGTTTCTATGTTTCTATGCTGGTTCCAACATGGAAGAACTGAAAGAGTAGAAAAGATTTGGACCCAGCTTCTATTTTTGCCCCACCAGTAGGGCCAACTCTTAAAATCTAAGTCACGAGCCAACTGCTGCACAAACTCCCACCTCAGTAAGTGAAATTAAGGCACCAAAACAACGTAATGTACAGTGCTCAGTTCCTTTTACTATTTAAAATCGGCTCCAATTCGGCTCCCACAAATTCAAGACTACTGAGTACTCTACATTATGTTGTTTTGGTGCCTTAATTCCACTTACAGTGGTGGGAATGTGGGCAGTAGTTGACTTGTAACTTACTCATATTTAATGTTTTGATTTTTTTTTTTAATTTTCATCTTTTTTGGCCGCCGCCCACGCCGGAACCTTCGGTCCGGTCACGGACCCCTACCGCCTCACTCCCCACATGAGCTGCACTCCCGATACCCCCTGGCTTTGCCCCAGGTTGGGGATGCAGCACCTGGCCCATAGTGCCTTGAACGATGGGATAGGTCGGGAGTCGGCCTGGGGGCAATGAACACTGCAGGGCGGACTTCATCAAGGTGACGGGCGGCGGTGGCTTTTTTTTCCACTGTAAGGGGGGGTGAGAACATGCAATGATGACCTGCATCTGTCCTGCCCCCTGAACGTACTGGGGCCAGTCGCTTGCGGTGCCCCCGGCCTCCGCCAGGGGTCCATCATGTGTCGGACACACTCCCCACCCTTCCCCCAGAGAAGGAGAACAGTCCGCAGGACACTTCATCCATCTCCCTCGGACTGGCCCTCTGATGCCCCCGGGTTGCTTGCATTGCAAGCAGAAATCCAACCGCTGTGCCGACGGGCTGACCCTTACTCATATCTAATTTACTGCTGGCACCACATGCCAGTGTAGCGGCCCAGGACTTTAGTGAATCTTGGAAAAATCTCTCCAGTATTTCTTAACTCACACAAGAGCCTCTACAAACCATGAAAGCTTTCTGAGTACCAGTCTAACACATTAACTAGCAAATAAATGTAGCTTTTCAACTTCTAAGTAAGTGTGAACAAAGTTTATCCTACCACAAGAATACACCTGCACAACAGACAGGCAGCTTTTCTGAATGCTGGGTTTGAGAAAAGAAGGCCACCGCGCAACTAAGTACTTAAAACAACTTGTAAATACCATCCCCATTATAACCTATGGAGCGCACCCCCGTGCTATTCTAGGACTGACAACATAAAACATACCAGTGTGGGGGCATGCCTCCAACTTAAGAAGTATCGGCGTTTTGGCTGCGGGTCCCAATTTTGGATTTTACAAGCCTTTTATTAGAAAATTTACTAATGTAAAAATTAAGGCTCCCAGAAGGACCTTTAAACTGAGGGATAAGCTATCTAGCCTGTTAAGGGGGAGAGATTAGGACTTCCAGTGATGTCACCCCCCCCCCAATGGCAGCATCTTCTTAGGGTTCTCCCCACTCCATTTACCAGCTCTCCTAAATTTACATTTAAACTACAACAAATTAGTTCTCCAATGGCTACAAAAGAAAAAGGAGGGCACAAACCAAACAAATCCAGAATGAAAATGGATAACAAACAGCGGGATGGAGACAGATTAATGGAAACAGACCAACTGAGTCGGAGCTCCTCGCTGGCAGGCCCAGAGGTCTGCAATATGGACACCGATCAGGAGACAGAGAAACTCTCGCGATCCCGTTTCGAGATTTTACTGGGAGAACTGAGAGCCTTTCGAGCAGAGACTAAACAAGAGTTTCAGGCCCTTCAAACCTGGTTAATGGAGGTTGAAACGAGGGCTGAGGCCTCAGAGCATTATATCTCCAGTTTAGAAGATGACTCGCACAGCCTGCACACAGTGGTCGATTTCCTCGTCAAGCATCAGGAGACCATGGGAGAGAAACTTACAGACTTGGAGGCTAGCTCAAGGAGAGACAATATTCATATTTATGGGCTTCTGGAGGGCTCTGAGGTGGGCCAAATTGAAGACTTCCTGACAAACCTTCTCCGAGATGTACTGGACCTCCCACCGGGTTTCCTTGTCAAGCTAGAATGAGCGCACCGCGCTTTAACACTGAAATCCTCCAATCCCCAGGCCAGACCAAGAGCGATAGTTTTAAGCTCTCCAGCTTTCAAGATAAAGAGAAATTACATAAATTGGCATGGGCAAAAAATGTGGTAAAGTACAACGCAGCTAGGCTTTTTATTGACAATGACTACCCAGTTTAAATCACTAGGCAGAGAGCAGCATACGCCCCAATACTGAAGACCTTGAGAGAACATAAGGTGCGATTTCAAACTCCCTACCCAGCAAAGTTAAAAGTGTTTTGGGACACAGGCCTCACAACTTACAATTCCCCCACAGAAGCTCAGCAGGAACTAAAGAGTAGAGGCTGGGGAACTCCATCGAACCAGCTGGGAGAGCAGCGCTTCCGCATGCCTTGTTCCAAGTGGCGCATCGCGAGTGCTTTTCCTCACAGAAATCTGGCCAGAGCTGCAGCACCAGAGACACTGGGAGAAATCAGGGTGTAACCTCCCTACAAATGGGGGTTTCTAACAGCTGTCTAGGAGCTGTCTAAGCATCCCTCTAGCGTGCGATGCTTAAAGCCATTTAAATGGCTCTGTGAGTGCTTGTAGAGCCTCCCCATACTGTTTCTTTAAGAGCTGTCTGCTTGCAGACATATTCACTGCTTATGAGGGGGTTGTGTGTTCTCCTGCTCGAGTCCCACTTGAGCCGCTGACTAATTGCTCCGGTTTCGGCCGTCACTGATGGGGCAGAGTGAGCACTTTCCAGAAAGTGTAACTGTTTGTCCTGTACCTTTAGATGTGGTTGTGGGAACGTAATCTGTTTAACCTGCTTTTCTTGCAGCTGGACTTTGTGTGCTGTGTCCCTCCACTTTGGACCAGGACTGTCTGAAGGTTCCAATAGTGGCAGGGGGTATCTAACATGGAGTAACTGGTGACCAACCAGGATCGGAACTCTCAATGGATCCTGCTGACCAATGGGGACACAGCTAGAGGTTCTGGGAAGTGAAGTTCTGGACCATGGCACCTTTTTTGCACCAATGAGGGGCGAACTTAGTGTCTGGTTCCAGCAGCCCACCAATGGGATCGGGTGGTGCCTAAACAGAGAGTCTTGCCCCATACTGTGCAAGGGGCAGAGACGTTGTGGCTGTGAGCAAGTAAGGAGCTTGGGGATTCGGTGCCGTTTGAGCGGTTGTGCAGGAAGTGCGTGTAAGGCCAGCATCAGGCATTTTTAAACGCCAGTAATTTTCAGACTAAATCCACTGGGAAGCGATCAGAAGAGCGTCTGGCTACCTACCAGGCTCACCCTGTAGAAGACTGGAGAATCTGCTTGAATTGCGCTCGGTCTGTCAGGAACAGTGAAGCTGTGTCAGTTGGACCCAGTATATGGCGGGCAGGAGATCGAAAAGGACAGCAGCTGCCTGGTATGGTACCCCTCAGCCGTGCATATAAATGTGTAGAGAAGTGCTTGAAGCACAGGCTCGGTCCTGTGAGAGGTGCAAGAGCGCTGTTTCTGCTGGAGTCATGAGTACTAAATCAGGGTAGCTCCCTGGCCAATGGTCCTAGTGAGGACAGGACGGTTTGGGTTCTGTACTGGTGACACTATCCGGGCCTGCTAGCTCCATTTAATCTTCATAGTAATTAAATGCTCATTGTGTCAGGGCCCCAACCAGCTGCATCAAGGAACTAGCCGTTGGGGCTTGGGTACCCATAGACAGTAACTTATAGGTTAGGCCTGTGCACAGAGCCCTAGGTAGATACTCATATATTCTAGTGGTAAGCTAATCAACCTGATTCCCCAGGGTTCTTGTTATCTTCCCTTAAATAAATTAGATTGCTTGTTTTGAAAAGGAACACTGGCTAGTTTGTGTGTTAATGGTGAATTACTGCCCAGTGAATATTGTGTAACTGCACCTTACTTTTCAGGGGGTTCCCGGAGCAAGCTGTTTGGTTCGAGCGAGGAGAATGCGTGTATATAGTAGGACACTGTAATTGGTGTGTGGGCCACTAGTGGGAGGAAAGCGGGGTTGCAGCAGCAGAGGGCTGTGACCAAGTCATCCTCGACCGTTCTAACCCCGACCTCTGGGTGGAGGCACCCGCCAACAGATCTAGGCCCCTCACCCTGTTACAGTTAGGGCAGGCAGGGGTAGTAGCCCTTAGGATAGCACCCCCGGGGGTTACAAGAGCACTACTGGACAAAATGAAACCGCGGTCGACACAAACTCAGCAACCCGAAGATGAAGAGGAACCTACCTGAGGACGTGGTGAGCTGAATGAGACTGATCTTAAACAAATGCTCTCCCCCTTTGACACTCGAGAGGCAGGACCTGGTCTTAGGCACTTGCAACCTCAGGTTTGTGCACAAGGGGGGTTTCCCAAATAAGGGGAATTGATGATAAGAAACTGGGGGTATTGTTATGATTTAAACAGCTGAGAGGAATAAGTCATTGGTACCATTGAGGATTTGGGCCTGTTTTTCCTGTACCATGGACAGATTGATCTCCTTCCAGAATATTCTAGGCAGTAGGGGGCACCTATGGATGGCCTAACCCCTCAAGAAAGTCATAAATGGAGTTATTTTTCCATGAAAGACTTCCTTTAAATGACTGCCTAGAACAATTAATGAGCAATTAACAGCAAACGTTGAATTTTTGAATTGGAAGGCTAACTCGTTTTTTTTTTGTTTTTTTTTTTTGGGGGGGAGGGTTCAAATGCTTGGGGGTCTTTGTTTCTCACAAGCCTGATACCTCCCTACCACCTTGGTGGTGAAAGCCCTTTTGAATTAGGTGCACCAAAGGGAATGTTGTCCCCCTCAAGACTCCGAGGGGGGGAAGGGAGTTTCACACTAAGTCTAGCAAAAGATTTTCATTAGTCAGTTTGATTTTAACCATATGGGAAAGGGGAATGACCGATGATCCGATCTGCCATAGGTTTGGAATGACAGTTAATTGGTCTACTACCACCAAGACGGAGTCCAGAGTGCTTCGAACTCAGGAGAGCCTGCTACTTTATGCGGACACTACCCCTCCTGCCTGGAGGGTACTTTCCAGTGAAATACCCTCTTGGGCTTGTAGGCAAGGGTGTAGCCAGGGATTTCAGAACTGCACACCAAGTGGACTCACTGCTACCCCCCCTTGTTAGAGTGAGCCCCCCCCCCGGGGTGTAGTCAGACAATTCACAAATGTACACCAGGACCATGTTTGTTGCCTCATTTGGCACGATAAATACTACTATAGTATATGGGTACTGCCTATTGTCCATGGATTTCAGCAACTGCTGAAATCTTGTTGTAGTACAGTTCAAAGGTCAAAAAAGTTGTTGTACTATCGATGTGACGTCACATCGATAGTACAACAACTTTTTACCCTTGACCTTCCGCCTGATTGGCTCAGACATGGCTTTCAAGAAAAAAAAAGCAAAAACATGGCGGCGTGATTTAGCGAGCGCCGAGCAGCCAAATCATCGACTTTGAAGTTGGGAGTCACGACACGGAGAGCCATACATGGCTCCCTTTCTGAACACACTTTTTTTCTCCACGATTTTAAAACTGTGCAGAGGAGAAACTGACAAGTCGGACGGAGCGGGAACATGAGCGAGCAGGAGACCAGACGGAACAGGAGCAACGCGTGCGTACAGCAAGTAATGAAAAAAAAAACAATGTAAAACAAAAAAAAAAACCCATATACTATATAAAACAGTGGATGGGTGAACATCCACAACTAAGGCTGCGTTCCTATCTCGGGCAGTTGGTGACATCAGCTAGACCTCTCGAGCTTCGCTCTCGAGGTCTCTGTGATGTCATCAACTTCCTCAATGGAAACACAGCCTTGTTGTGGATGTTCACCCATCCACTATTCTATATGTTGTATTTCATGACAGTGGTTGTTGACATGCATGGGTAAATACAAATGACATGCATTGTTCCCTAAGACACCCACGTACCAGCACAGAGCCTGTAAAGTTGTATTGTCCTTGGGATGCAAAGAGAGTATTAGTGACCAGTCCTTCTAGTTTTGACTCCTATGAATAAAATTACAGAAAGGTTCAGCATTTTCTTTGTTAGTTTTCATGGAAAAAGGAAGCAGTTCAGAGCCTATTTGCTACCCCCCCAAATAAAATTGCACACCATGGAGTGCTTGGAGTATGCCTGCCTACACCCATGCTTGTAGGGAGTACCATCATGTACTCCTCTACCTTGGAAGTCATACTGTAGATAGTTTACAAAAAGGTTGTGTAAATGTCGGTTTAATTGTTCATAATTTAGATAGGTCACAGCAGGCTGAATTGCTACAGGGAGTTAAAATAGTATGGTTCAGTGATGAGATATATAAAACATGGCAGAGTATTTCTGAGTCAGGAGGGAATTATCGCAGAAGGATTGACAGGATACATTTAAACAATTCAGAGGGGGCCCTGTGGGTCCATCGGAAGAGACTAAAGAGTTGTAATGGATACTAAATCATATTTAACTATTATCTCCCAAAATGTCAATGGGTTAAATAACCCCATTAAATGATATAGAATGCTTAACACAATTAAAAAACAGAAGCCAGCATTCGTGTTGCTTCAATAAACTCATCTGAGTGGAACCGAGCATCAGAAGCTGTCTAGGTTCCAGGGGCGTAGCTATAAGGGTGCAAGCGGTGCAGTGGCACCCTGGCCCATGAGGTTAAAGAGGTCCAGATCATAATTTTGATGTATATTCAAAACTGGGGAGGGGCCCTGTGACATTGTCTTGCACCCAGGCCCTCTGAGAATTTGCTACGCTACTGCTAGGTTCAGTTTTGCTCGGGTGGTAGCATCATCTTATAGGGGCAGGAAGAGACAGGGTACAGCGATCTTGATTCCCCAGAATACTCAGTTTCAGATGACTGATTCCCATGTAGATCCTGAAGGGAGACTGGCAGTAGTAACTGGCATACTGGAAGGCAGCCCCATCACTATAGCCTCACTATACATACCACCAGGCACGAAGGGTGCAATAATCAAAACACTTTTCCCAAAAATAACTGAATGTCACAAAGGCATGTTAATTATAGGGGGGGATCATAATCAAATCTACAATACAGAGGACATCACCAATCCTAAACCTCCGAAGAAAACTGCAGCACAGAAGACAGCACTAAACTAATTTAGAGGGGTACAATGGGCAGATGCATGGAGAGCTCTTCACCCTAGGGAAAGGGAATGTACCTATTATTCACCTCCACATGGTATTTACACCAGAATCAATTCTTTTCTAGTGTTGAAAGAACACCTGCATTCAGTCACAAACTTCCAGCAAACCCCCTCGTTCCTCTCCGACCACTCTCAGTTGTTGCTCCGTGTGGACTAGGGCTCTCGGAGGGAGCAGAGGCTGTGGAGGTTTAACAATTTTCTATTGAATCTGCCAGACTTTAAAAACATGGTGACTGATAGAATCACCCAAATAATACAAGAAAATGATTCACATGAAGTAAGTAGGGTAACTCTATGGGACACGCTTAAGGTGGTCCTTCGGGGAGATATAATTAAGTTTGCCGCTAATTACAAAAGGCAGCAGATGCAACAGTTGGAGGGCCTTCAGAAGCAGCTGGGGGAACTCCTGAGGCAGCATACAGATGAGGAAACAGTGGTGGGACCATTAATACAGGCTACTAGGCAACAGATATAATATCTGACAGATGTCCGAACAGAACAAGCATTACAATATTTGCATCAAAAATATTATGAAAGTGGCCCAAGAGCCACCAGACTTTTGGTCCACAGACTACAGCAAAAAACTGCCAAATTTATAATTACTCAAATTAGGGACCCAAAAGCAGGGCTGTTGGTCAGATTGCTGCATCACATTATCAGAACATTTACAAAATACTACCAGGCTCTTTATACTCCAGAAAGCCTTTCATACACGAAGCAAACCCGAACATATTTGGCAAACCTCCATTTGCCGGTGCTCTCCCGGTATCTCCAGCAACTAACAGACAAACCAATTTCTGAATTAGAAATAAAGCAAGCCATTACAAATCTAAATGCTAATAAGAGCCCAGGTCCAGATGGCTATACTGGGGAATTCCTAAAATTTTTTGGGTCCTCCCTGAATGGCCCCCTGCTGGAGGCATGTAAGGAGATACAGGGAGGAGAGTCACCTCCTCGGTGTTGGAACTATGCTACTATTACTGGCATCCCTAAAACAGGTAAGAATCCCACATATTGTGCAGCATATCGACCTATCTCAGTCCTCAACATAGACTATAAAGTATTTGCAGGGGTATTGGCTGGGAGACTGAGACAGGCATTGCCCACTTTAGTTGACCTGGATCAAACAAGCTTTATACCTGGCAGACAGACTCAGGACAGCATTAAACGAACATTGCATGTACTACATCATGCTGCCCGGTCAAAAACCCTTTCCTGTTACTAAGCTTAGGTGCCAAGAAGGCCTTCAACCGGGTAGCATGGTCATTCCTGGGGGGAAGTACTGCTGAAAATGGGGTTCTCGGATCCTTTTATTAAGATTATTAATAATATCTACACTTTGCCTAGGGCATATATAAAAGTAAATGGGGAGATTTTGGCTCCCTTTACACTGAGGAGGGGCATGAGGCAAGGCTGTCCTCTGTCACCGCTCCTTTTTGCTCTCCATCTGGAGCTCCTGGTGCAGTCATTACATCAGTGCTGGGAAAAAAAGGGACAGGAATGGGGGGGGTCATAAATTAGCATTACATGCTGATGACTTGCTGTTTTATTTAACTGAGCCAGAAACTGCCCTAACCTCACTATGGGAGACTCTGAAGAATTTTGGATTACTTACAGGTTATAAAATAAACCAGGATAAAACAGAAGCACTACAGCTCAACTATCACCCCACAGAGATGGTAAAGAGGAGCTTCCCGTTCAGGTGGAATCTCCAGAAGTTAAAATACTAGGGAGTGCACCTGAAGTCTTGCAGTACTCATCTGCTCCAGGTTAACTACACTCCATTATTGGAGAACCTGAAAAGAGACCTGGAAGGGTAGTCCCTGATCCCAGTACCATTGACCCATAGAATCAAAGCAGTTTGGATGGTACTGCTACCAAGGTTCTTTTACCTGGCGCAGACACTACCCATAGTACTACCAAAAGAGTTTTACAGAGATTTAAATCAAAACATTTCTAGGTTCATATGGGGAACACAGAGACCCAGAATCAGATTTTCTGTCATCCACCTGCTTAAGAAAAGGGTGGGCTTGGCTCTCCCAGATTTAAGGTTGTATCATCAGGTGGCTCAACTGAGGACAGTGACATACTGATGTCACAGTAAATATATGGCAAGATGAAAAACAATAGAGGTTAGGGAGGAGGACCTCCTTCAATCCAATAGAATACTATTATCCCAACAAAATGTATGGTTGCAGAGGGAGGGGTTCCAACCCATACACTGCCAGCACTATCAATATATGGAGGGACCTTCTGTCCACGGCTAATTTAACAAGATGGAAGCCCCTTCTTGGACCCATCCCTTACCTGGATTATTTTACCACGCATATTTGGATACTGGTTTCAGAGGATGGGTTTAACAGTATGGTCACTCTGGTGTCATCACAAGTCCAAACTCTGCAAGTGTCACTATTTGTTCTAAGCCAAATATAAATGGAACTGTTTATTTAGCCAATTATAACAGTGTTTAGTATCACGGCATGGAATACATAGATGTATACTGTAATAACTGTATACTGTTAGCAAGTTAATGTGGATGGGTACAACATACTAAGCTTAACAGATCCTTATAATGAATTCACTAACAACTAGTGATACATGCCCATGCAAATAGCCCATGGGGCAAGATCCATAAGTGTGAAGTGTACTAACATAAGGTTTGTCATAAGACATATTTCAAAGTTGCTGACAACTTCTGTTTTTGCTAAATGTCAGCTTTAGCCTTTTCTAAAGCTCATTTTATTTATTTATTTATTTATCAAGTCTAGGATTACAAATACTTTTGAGCCATGGCTCTTTTACAAAGGTTCCACATCAGAGAAATACAAATTATGGGGAACATCAAGACAGGCATTACAACAATGTGGACACTGCAAACAGAGTACAGATTAATACAATTCAAGGGTAGCATTGTAACAAGGCAGCCAGCGGCATTTGTCAGAGAAAATAGACAACAGATAGACAAACTCTCCAAGTGTCACTATTTGACTATAATAAAACTGCAAGGATAGCAATATGTGTCTTGTATTTGTTTTTCTGTATAAAGAGTATGTGGACCTATCAAGAATTGTTATTACATGTTACTAAGCAGAAAGTACAAGGGGAAGTAAGATTCTGAGTCTTTAAACCATCAGCAATTTAAAAGGAAAATGCTGACGTATGTCAAACTATGTTAGCTTACAATAAATAGGCTAAAAATCATTTGTGTAAGAAAAACATTATATCTTCAGTATCTGGTCATTGCGTGGAGACAGCATCTCAGATAGCCATACCTTACAACTATCAACCTGTCGGGTTTGCAGCATGTGGCTGATGGTGGTTATAAGCTCATATGCACCGTTACAATAAACTCAATGATGCTTGTGCTTTTATAAAAAAAACTCATATATAAACCACAGGGAGTTTTAGTAACATGCAAGATACAGTGAGATTAGTCTGTGCCACCCTAGTCTTGGGAAACCATGACATTGTCTGGGTCAGGGGATAATTATAAGTGCCAGATGGGTCATGGGGAGCCATGACAGCGTCTGGGTCAAAACAACTCTGTAGAATAAACTTTCACATGTCAAATTAGTCAGTAAAATCAAGCACAGGAAAAAGACTTAAGAGAGGCATTTATTTGTAATCACCTGCTCCTGCATGCTAGCAAATAAATAACCTTTTAATTTATTAGTTAATGCTAAAAGGGCATTGAGTACTGAATCCATATAGTTACCAGGATTTTACTAAGATGTATTAAACAAGACCTAAATGGATTTGTTTGACTGTGTCTTAGTATGCTGCTGCTTAAAACAATGTGGCCATCTTCAGGCATAATATGAAATTGACCTTTGTTATCAAACAAGCACAACTTTCCTTAGTAACAGTGTGATCATAATACGAATAACCAATCAGAAATACACATGATATTTTGGACTAACCAATTATTGCAGATGTTATAAAATGAATTGCTGATACAGATAGTAGCAAGTTTAAAGCTACAAAATAGGTTGCAAAAACACAACGTAGACTTGAAATAAGGGACTTACATTGTATGTAAGAGGTAGTAAGCAAACCTGTGTATTAGTCAACCTAGCCAGTAACTAGTGACGAAATATGATGTGTAATATTATGATTGAATGTCCAAACAAATAAAAATGGCAGTTTATGCTGTTTCAGACTTGTAACTATGCTATATAAGCAGATGCTCTGCGTATCATCAAAGAGAAAGATGTTTCATCTAATGTAACCAGATGGCAAAGCTCTGTTAAAATAAACCACAATTTTCTCTCCAAGGCTGTAGTCTAAGTCTTTTATAATTATTTGTAAGTATAACAAGTCATCACGTAGCAGTGGGTCTATGCCCGCTTTCCCCATTGCTACAATGGGAGAGAGTGGGATTACATTTAGTGATACATTTTATAAAGGGGGGGTTGCTTTCTCTCCTTAGCAGAATTGATGGAACAGTATGGAATGTGACTGCAGGACAGATTTAGGTACTTACAGGTCAGAAATTATATTGCCTCCCTTTCCCGGGACTTATGGAGCAATGACCCATTGTCCTCGGTGATACCCATTCAAACACCATGAAGTCTTGCTGCTATTAGGACTAAATGCAGTTTGCCACTGCACTCGAACTGCCCTGGAGAGGATAGGGTTAACTCCAGAGCAGTCTGGAGTTCCACAGCGCGAGGGCGCTGTTCAAAGCTCTATCTGGCTAGTTTCAAATGAAACTGCCAGATTCTTTACTCCACTTTCACTGAACAGTCGCTCCGGAGATCAGCTCCTTCAACTCGGTTCATTTCGCGGTTCAAGCGAGTTTACTCGGTTCATTTGAACCGGCAAGTGTTTAAAAATTACCGCGTTTTCGGTCAGAAGCTCTATCTGGTAAACCGTAAGTACTAAAAATAAAGTCTGTGTGGAAATACATTATCGGTTCAGTCTGAACCGATCGGTGGCTTATTTTACGATTTTTGGGCTTTAGAAGTGCGGTACCCGGTTCTTATCGGTTCTAAAAAAACCTTAATTTTATTTGGGTTTTTTTCCAATACCCATGACACGGTTAGGAACCGATAAGGGTGTCTTGCCTGGCACGGCCATTTAAAGGGCAAGTTTGTTGGTTAGGGCTGGCATTATGTCTGGAGAAACCCAAAAGAAAACCGGGCCCACTGGGTTTCAACACTGTGATGTCTGTGGGGAAGCCTTTGCTAAGGCTGATCCACACACCACTTGTGTCTACTGTCTGAGGGCTGACCACCTCCTGTCAGACTGCCAGGTGTGTAAAATTTCCCTGCAGCCACCCTGGAGAAGAGATTGGGCGGCTCAGGGCAAGGAGGCCAAAGTCAGCTGACCGGATGGCCAGCCCGTCCAGTACCCACTGGACCAGAGGAGTGCCCTCTGACCAGGCGAGACTTCCTCGGGCAAAAGAAAAGCTGGTCCAGAGGAACCAGCTCCAGCAAAAAAGACAAAGAAATCAGCAGGTCTGGATTCCAAAATTGTCTCTCCAACTGCTGCAGAAATAGCAAAAGCCATTCAGATTGTTCAGTCTTTGTCTCAGGGACTTGTCGAGCCCCCTATAATTGGGAAAAGGGTGGCTCGTTCAGGTCCAGTGGTTCAGGATTATGATGTTGAGGAGTTTTATGAACCACAGGAGGGAGAGGAGGAATTTGATCAGTGTATTTGTGACTGTGAAGGTCTGGGCGTGCCCATTGAACAGGGCATTTCTCCAGATAGACCCTTAGAATCTCCCCTTTGCTGTCTGGTCCCTTCTCATTTTATGTTTTATAAAAAGGTGGCAGAAACCCTCCAGCTCCCTTTAGAGGAGGCTGTGGATGAGCAAGAGGAGCCTGATTATGTAGAAATGATGGATATTCCAGAGTCTAGAAGGTTGTCTATTCCTTTGCATAAGTCATTTAGGAAGCAAACAACAAAGATTTAAAAAAATCCTCATTCTGTTCCTCCTGTAGATAAAAAAATGGACAGAAGGTATACTTTATCAGGCCCTGATACAGACTTCCTCACTGAGCAGTGTAGTCATGTAGGTGTTGTTCAAGCTGCAGCCTGTGACAAGGCTAATATTCCCCCTGGCATCACATCCTCCTGATAAGGATTCCAGGAAGATTGATGCCATGGCGAAAAAGCAATATATGGCAGCTTCATTGGGACTCAGGCAGGCTAATTATATGGCTTATGTGGCTAGATATCAGAAATCTAGATGGGACACTATATTGCAGTTAGCCAAGCAGACCCAGGGCCAGCTGGCTAGTGAGTTGGAACAAGTGGCTGCTGATGGCATTGAAGCCTCTAAAGTTCAATTTCATACTGCCGTTGATGTTAATGATGTTTCCTCTAGGGTCATGGCCACTTCTGTAGCTCTCCGTAGGTTGGCATGGCTTAGATGCACTAATCTGTCCCAAGATACTCAGGCAAAGGATATAGATTTTCCTGTAGTAGGAAACTCTCTGTTTGGGGATCAAACAGAAAATTACATGAAGAAAATGGATGAATACAGAACTACCTACAAAAGTGCCCAAGCTAAGGAGAGGCATGCCACTCCACAAAGGCATGCCCCCAGGGGTAGGGGCAGGCCTTACCACAGGCCCTTTTATCAAGTTCAGGCCTCTTCAGCCTTTGCACAGAGGGGTTTTTCAGAGGCAGGGGTAGACGGGGCACAGGCAGACCATCTCCCTCTCCTCAGAATAAAGCTGCTGCCAAGCAGGCACCCTGATGGGGTGCCCAGGGCCGATTCTCCTGTACCGGTGGGGGGCAGGTTGGCTTATTTCAGCCAGAACTGGTTGTCCCTAACTTCGGACAAATGGGTTCTGGAGGTGGTAAGCCAAGGTCTGGTTCTCAGTTTCAAACAGT
Source organism: Neoceratodus forsteri (assembly GCA_016271365.2). Classification (NCBI taxonomy): domain Eukaryota; kingdom Metazoa; phylum Chordata; order Ceratodontiformes; family Ceratodontidae; genus Neoceratodus; species Neoceratodus forsteri. Next base: position 52,831,453 of record CM028133.1, on the reverse strand, counting down.
TCCCAAAGATGAGAGCCAGACATTTTCCACCTGCAAATCCTTCAGAAGTCCTTGCTTTGGAAGCAGAGGTTTCTTCTCTGCTGGGCTGCAAAGCAGTGGAAAGAGTTCCTCCTTGCCATCAGGGCAAGGGTCTGTACTCAGTGTTCCTTACCCCAAAAAGACAGGAGTGTGGCCCATCTTAGATTTAAGGTTCCTGAACAAGCACCTTCATTGAAACCAAAGTTCAAAATGTTAACTCTGGCAATGATTCTGCCTTCCCTAAGGCCAGGGGACTGGCTAGCTTCCCTGGACCTCAAGGAGCCCTATTTTCATATTTTGATCAGGCCTTCTCACCGAAAGTACCTCAGGTTGAACTACCCTCTGGCCACTACCAGTTCAGAGCAATGCCCTTGAGCCTTACCTCTGCTCAAGGGTTTCACAAAATGTTTAGCTGTAGCAGTGGCTCATTAAGAAGGCAAGGGGTTGCTGTGTTTCCCTACCTGGATGACTGGCTCATAGTGGGTCAGTCTCCAGATCAGATAAAATCCCACTTGCAAGTCTCCAGCAACTTCTCACTTCTCTGGGATTCCTGTTGAATTTTCCAAAGTCAGTTCTGGAACCAGTTCAGGTACTAACTTTCATAGGTGCAGAATTGAACACAAAGTCAGCCAGGGGCATTTCTTCCCTCCGAAAGAGTGGACAGACTCATTGCCCTGGCATCCTCCTTTACCCTGGGGTCTCTCAACCAGCAAGGCACTTTTGCAACTCCTAGGGCACATGGCTGCTTCCACAGCTGTCGTGCAGGGAGCAAGATTTCAGATGAGAGACATCCAGTTCCACTTGAGGTCCTACTGGTCTCAAAGGAAGGACCCCTATCAAGTTAATCCCAGTGACCAAAACCCTGATCCTAGCCCTTCAGTGGTGGCAGGATCAAGCAGTTTAACTCAGGGGTCCCCTTCTTACCCGTTCTTCATTCCCTCACCCTCACCACGGATGCCTCCCTGTTAGGGTGGGGGCACATTAAGCGACCTTTCCACTCAGGGTGTGGTCCCCTCAGGAATCTCTGCTCCACATCAACCTTTTGGAACTCAGAGCTGTTTTCTTAGCTCTCAGGTTTTTCGACTACTGTCCAGAACAAGGTAGTCTAAGTCAGGACAGACAACACCACAACAATGTGGTACATCAACAAGCAAGGGGCACTCGGTCAGCAGCCTTGTGCACGAAGCAATGAAGTTGTGGTCTCTGGCTTCTCTGAACACCTCCCTGGTAGCAGTTCACCTTCAGGAAGGACAATGTCCTGGCGGATGCCCTCAGCAGGATTTCTCAGGGCCATCACGAATGGGCTCTGAATTCTCTGGTGCTGGGGTCAGTCTTTGCCAGATGGGGCACCCTCAGATAGATCTTTTCGCAGCCCCAGACAACCACCAACTTCCCCTGTTTTGTTGCAGGCCTCCAGTTCTGGGATCAGTCCCACTGGACGCCTTTCAGTTGGATTGGAAAGGGAAGTTCTTGTATGCTTTTCCCCCTTCCCTCTCCTCTTCAGGGTACTAGTAAAAATCAGAACTCAGCCCTGCAGAGTGATTCTGATTGCTCCAGACTGGGCCAGACAGCCCTGGTACCCTCTCCTCCTGTCCCTGACATTCCACCCTCCCCTCAGCTTGCCCAGGACCCACGACCTGTTGACCTGTGCACAGGGGAGAGTGTGGTATCCGAACCTCAATTCCCTCCACCTCAAGGCCTGGTTCTTGAGGAGTTAGAATTGCTGATTTACACCTTTCTCAAGGTGTCCTGGATATTTTAAAGGCTTCTAGAAAACCTTCCACTAGAGCCACTTACAATTCTAAGTGGAAGAGGTTTTCCATTTGGTGTTCTGAGAAGCAGATTATCCCAGAATCTGCTAATCTGCCCATTTACTGGACTATTTGGTCCATTTAAATTCCTTAGGCCTTAGGCAGCTACCTTAAAGGTTCATCTGGCAGCTGTCTCTGCTTTTGTGTCAGCAGGGAAGCCTGCTTCCTTTCTTCTCACCCTGTATTTTCCAAGTTTTAAGGGGTTACTTCACACTAACCCCTTTGGGGAACCAGCTCCTGCATGGGACCTGAATGTTTGCATTGCTCAGCTAATGCAACCCCCCTTTGAGCCTCTGTCCTCGGCAGACCTCAAGTTTTGACTTGGAAGACTGTTTTTCTAGTGGCTATCACTTCTGCTAGACGTATAAGTGAATTACAGGCCTTGTCAGTAGAAGAAGATTTTATTTCTTTTCACAGAGATAAGGTAGTCCTTAGGACTAACAGAAAGTTTTACCTAAAGTGGTTTCAGATTTTCATCTCAACCAATCCATCTCTCTTCCAGTATTTTTCACTGAGCATTCCTCCTCAGGGAGAGGAGATTGCACAGTCTGGATGTCAAAGAGCTCTAAGCTACTATTTGGAGCAGCACCAAGGGTCACAGGTTCGAATCCTCCAACTCTTCCTTACCTATGGAGAAGTTGGCAAGGGAGACCTGCCACTAAGAGGACAATTGCAAGGTGGATTGTCTCTTGTATCCAGTTCTGTTACCAAAACTAGGTAGAGAACCTCCCTCAGGACTGAGGGCTCATTCCACCAGGGGTACAGCTGCATCTCTGGCGGCTGCTGGAGATATTCCCATTTTGGAAATTTGCCAAGCTGCTACCTGGAAAACAGTCCACACCTTTACAAGCATTATTCCCTGGATGTCCAGTCCAGGAGATGCTCGGTTTAGCACAGCTGTGCTTCAGGCCTATTCCCCAAGTAGGTTCTGACCCTCCTCCATGGAGGTACTGCAGTATAATCTGCATTTAGTCCTAATAGCAGCAAGACTTCATGGTGTTTGAAGAAAAATTACTCACCTTAGTAATTGCTTTTCTTCTCATGAGTCTTAATATTGGACAACCCTCTCCTACCCGCTCAGAACTCCCACTTGAGTATGGGGTTGTCAAATTAGTGCAAGCTCTGTCATGCCATTTCAATTTCTCTCTAGCCCCCCCTTTTTGTTCATTTGGGTTGGGAACTAGGTGATTCTGTTTTTGTTAAGTGATAGATGGCTCCCTCTCTGGACTTGAGTCTTTTTGGGAGAGGGGGCCTATTAGTGCTTGTCATGGGTGATTCTAACAATAACAGGTGATTTTGTTATTATTCTATGATTGTTGTTGTTTTTGTTGTTCTACTACTGGTAGGTAGCCAATGGCTAGTGTAGAGTTTTTCCACACAGACTTGCTATATTAGTTTAGCTTCGTAAAGAACCTGGCAGTTTCATTTGAAACTAGCCAGATAGAGCTTTGAACAGCGCCCTTGCGCTGTGGAACTCCAGACTGCTCTGGAGTTAACCCTATCCTCTCTGGGGCAGTTCGAGTGCAGTGGCAAACTGCATTTAGTCCTAATACAGCAAGACTCCATGAGAAGAAAAGCAATTACTAAGGTGAGTAATTTTTTCTTCTGGTGGCAGTTGTGGAGGGGAAGGCCAACCTGGAGCATATAATATCGTACCTTTATAAAGCTATGCAGATCTTGCAGGGAGACACCCTAGAGGGGACCAGGACATCCTGTGAGACAGATTTGGGGATTCAGATTCTGGAGGAGACATGGGAGAGACACTTGAACCTTATTCACTGGGGGACGGAAGCCATAAGCTGGAAAGAGTTTTTTATGGAAGGTTACACTTAGATATTTCAGAACCCCTAAAATTCAAGCAAAATATCAACCCCATAAGACATCCGTCTGCTGGCGGAAATGCGGTCATAACCAAGCAGGATTGGCCCACATTATGTGGCACTGTCCTGGGTTACAACAATATTTCCAGGCTCTACAGAATGAACTGAGGACTATTTTACCCAGACATTGAATATGACACCAGGGTTATTCTTTCTCTCAGAGTTCCCACCTGGTATGGGGACCTGAATGTCAAGAAATTTACCTGCTCTTTAATGCTACCTCACCCACCTTCTTCTCTCCACTCTTCCCCAGCGGGATTGGGCCATCTCCCTCTCTCATGAAGACAGAGCAGAAGTACTCATTAAGTACCTCTGCTTGTTCTGCCCCTTGCTTGGCCCACCCATCATCCTTTTTATGGATGTGGGCAGAACCTACAGCCATTTTGCTATCTGTGGCTTGAAAATGGAGTTTCATGGAATTCATGTTTTGGACATTTCAATGTATTCTTCCACATCTACACATCACTATGATGACTAAAATAAAATATTCCCCTCTTTCTGTTTAGAATGTTGGAGACATAACTTCAATCTGTTTATCTGATGACCATTAGGTAACTGAAACAGCTTGTTAAATATTGGTTGCCTATTAAACTGGAGATTTGTTTATCCCCTTTGAAATGCAACAGCTTGTGCATTTAAATGATTAGCATTTAAACATTTTTTGCTACTAATTCAGTTTGGAGATGAACATATTTCAAGAAAGATCCATACCTCATAAATGTTACCCTTTCGCAGCAAATGTTGTAAAGATTTACACTGTTTTTAACCTCTCAAGACCTATCTGCTAAAATGCCAGGTCTTCAGTGAACTACCCAGACTAAATACATAAATTTATTTTTGACAGAAAGGACAGTGGCCTGCTTCCCAAACATAACAGATAAGAGCTACTGAGATCTTTTATAGTGCGTGTGTGTGTGTGTTTGGGAGAGAAGTGGAGAAACAGTCAAACCCTAGGCAAGGGAGACCTCATCTAATGAATTAACTGCTGACAAACCATGAGTGATACAGAAACAAACAATCTGATACCTTTTATTGGACCAATATAGATGTGACAAAAATAACTTATACCATTTATAAAATTCCTGATTAAACAACTGCAAACAGAAGACTGTTTTTTGTCATTTTATGATATGATATTCTGAGTGTGTGATTACTGAGTTGCTGGATCAGGGCCTTGATAAAATAATAACATTTACTTAACTCATTCAAGATTCCATCAGGCGGACAGAAAAAAGTCTATAAGAATTTGTCTGAAAACTAACTACTATAAGATGCAAAAACAGCATTTGTGTGTGTGTGTGTGTGTGTGTGTGTGTGTGTGTGTGTGTGTGTGTATATATATATATATATATGGAAATGTCTTTATTTACAATAAATTTGTTTACAGGCATTACTAGTATCTTTTGAAAGATAGTCTGACTTGTGATTACTAATTTGGAGTACAGTTCATGAAATAATGAGCTTGATGTTTGTTATTTCATATAGTCCCCCATTATGCCTTATGCATAGCATATCGATCCAAATCATTCTAAGGCCATCGTGACGTACAGTATAATATTAATACTGAGCAGCAAATCAGAGTTCTTTTCCTAATAAAAGGCTGCTGACATAATAAATAAAGAACAAAGTCATAAATAAGGAATCAGTGGCTTATGGAAACATTTAAAGGGATTTATACAGGGGTTTGATTCTGCCTTTGTGGGGAAAACACAGGGAAAATGAAGGTTTCTTATAGAGTAATGGTTATTTGGAACTGGGTGCACTGAATATTTCTTATCCTAAATAGGGCAGGGGAAATGCTACATCTCATTGTCACAGGGATGTTCATTTACACATTTTTGCACTGTATTTACTCAGGCTGTTCCAGATTAAATACAATATCTTGTTTTCAGTGGGGTTATGATTTTACCATTTTTATAATGTATTCAGGCTACCTAGTCCAGGGCCACCATATTCAAAGGAGATATGCAGCACATACTGGTGGAAAAGGGAGATGTGCCGCACAACTCCAACAATGTGCAACAGCATGATGTTCAAATGTGCGGCATGCACCGGTGCAATGGATTGGGCCAGGGCATACGCAAATGGTATGCCGTTCAAGTCGAGGGGGCAATACCATGCATATACCGTGCTGCAGCATATTCAGTGGGAATGTGCTCCTCACATTCCAGAGCACCGTGGCCCACAGTTAGGCCATAAATAGCTGGGCTAACCCAGCCAGCCACCTACAGGCAGGCTGCAGATGTGCACCCAGGTGCACAGCAGCCTGGCAGCCCTGGTGGACTAGAGGTACTCTCTTTCCATCCCCAGTCTAGCCAACTCCATCCATGAAGAGCTCCATAGTGTAGGGCCCTCCCAGATCCTTTTGCACCAGAAGAAACCATGGTCCATATCCATAGTCTAGAGGACTCCCATCCATAGCCCCTGTACAAAGACACCCTCACTCCCCTCCCCATACACAACCTATTACAAAGACTGGCACTGCCCTACACACCCTGCCATGGCCAGCAATTGACTGCACTGAACTCGGGCTGGGGACCTGCACTCTGGAGTAACCCAACTGTCTGTACCATGCATTGAGGCACCATGGCAGCTGCAGATCCACCAGTGTATGTGGCTGTGTGTACATCCCTGGCAAACTGAAGAGGGAATTTACATACCTCCAATGCATGCCTTGTCAATCTTGTATCTTCCTGCTGTCATACGGCACAGCAAGTCCACAGTCTCCCCTGTTCCCCTGTGTAACATGACATCCTCTGGACTTCTGAAGTATCCCGGGTGCCATGGGGTGCGGTATCCTGTAATGCCATTTGCAGTGTACATTTCAGGCTATAGATAGTTCATCTGTAGTTCCCCAGTTGTACAAACAAATGGGAGATCAGCTGTAACGTGCCTGTTTTGGGACCTGTGTGAGTGGGTACAGCATCGGCCATCACCTACACTGAGCTGTGCAATGGCACCGGGATGATGGATCCGCATGCGAGTGCCTGAGAAGTATGGCCACTGGATGTTATCACCCACACACAGCTCATGCCTACGTATAACACATTCCAGCATCCTACTGTGAATGCTCTGCCACCCGCTGATAGAGTGGTACGATCCCATTACAGAGCCAGACATCGCAATGGGATGGACCGGGAGGGCAGGAAGGGGGCTGTCTGTTCACCATTGAGGGGGAGCGGGGGCCATTACACTATGAATGGTATCCTGTGATGTTGGCTATTCACAAGTGGGCGCCTACCAAAACGGCCACCCATTTGTGGCAACTGCCTCCTCAGCAAGGGAGTGGGGGGAGCAACCAGATGGAGAGGGTTCGTGAAAGGTGACAGGATGTTACACGTGTATACGCATGTGGGGGAGAGTGAGCACACCGAACGAGGGGCGGGAAGGTTTGTGAGGGGCGGTGCCACGGATTGCCACCAAGCTGGCACCGTGGCGTGGTGGGGTGGGTGCTGGCCTGGGGTGTTGGGGATACAGGGTTCAGGACCAAGCACCAGCATATTTTGTTGCACCTGCCCCAAGACAGTGATTTGTCTTTCCATGGATGCACCCCCCTGGAGTTGAGAATCTATAGTAGGAGGGTGCAGGTGGTGACACCCCCATCAGGGTGGTGTGGCGGGGGCAAAGCCCCCTGCATAAAAGTAAAATACCAGGTTTTTGCACCACTTTCATTGGTGCTGGAGTTGCACATCACTGAAATTGAATATTGGTGATGTATACTCACCATGTGGACGAATTGCTGTTCGGCAATCACCCTTATGACATAGAACCACTATGGACATGGACTGTGGGTGTATTTAGGTGCAATTAGGAATGGCATTGGGGTCCCTACAATATGGAACTGGTAGAGCCTGGACTCCAGTACAATTGGGGCTGGTGGAATGGGGGGGGTGCCAGTATACCACCAGAGACTTCAGGGTCTGTCCCATATGGGAGCGATCAGAGTCGGGGCTTGGGGGTGAGAGCTGCTTCAGAACATTTATCCCCCTACCAACATGCAAAAGGCCCGGTAATGAGCATGCATGAGGCCCCTCTGCACTCTGTATGCTCAGTTAGGTCATTTGCATTCCTGGGCTGAATATCACCGATGGGAGCTGTGGTGCATACCGGTATGTGCCATGCATTCCCCCCTGGAAGGTATTCAGTCAGGGTCACCCTGGACGAACCTGAGGGCAGCTGCCTGCACTGCAACTCCTGTCCAGGGTCACATTTTCGACATGAACGATGAAGCCCACCAGGATGAAGTGCAGTGTCACAGGTTTACTGTATGACAAAAGGGATTAACTCCCTTTGAAACTGCATTGTTTGCTGCAGTAACCCTACTGCAGAATTCTGCAATGCTGCGCTTCATCCTGGTGGGCTTCACTGGATGCACACCCTGTACTGGTGGTGCATTCTCTTTGAATATTGTAGCAGTGCCAACCAGCACACCCTCTTTGTGCAACACATCTTTCTGCTCGTGCATCGATCCGGCACTTGATATATCCCCCCAGATGTAAAATATTGTTTTTAGTGCATTATGATTTTACACAATGCAGCATAATACTGTGTAGCTGTAGAGCCCCACTGAAAATAAGATGCCATTTCTTCTGTGAACTATCCAAGCTAAATATATAGCAATCAGCAGGCATATTCTAGGAAAACACATTGTAAAAATGTGTAAAAAAAGACCACATTCAAACTGCCTCTCAGCAGATCTACATTGTGCAAATTCATTAGAGATAATGGGTAATGCATCCCAAAAGATCTCCTCAGCAATATCGGCTCTGATCAGAGTTTATTAAATTTGGCTATCTGTTCCCTGGTTTTCCTTTTTTCCCTAATATACCTAAATAAGTCTTTATCTCTTTTCTTAATCCCATGTGCTAGTTTCCTCTCTTTTGCAGCCTTGGCTCCCCTCACAACTCTGGTCACCTCCCTAGATCTCTATGTGTGTTCCACTCTATCCTCCTCCTTTCCTGTTTTCTTTAATTTCCCGAAGGTTGCCCTCTTTCTCCTCACAGACTCCTAAATCTCTCATGTCCACCAACTAGGTTTCCTGGTCCTTGTATTTTTTCTGGCATTCCTTGTTCACTGGTGTGTTACCTCCACCAGTCCCTTTTTATGTTTGCTTGCACACAGCGCAAGAAACATATTGCGGCAGCTTGGTGCCGAAGCAGGTTCTGGAGGTGTGGCACTGTTGAGGCCAATACTGGCACGGCATTCTGGGGCATGTGTGATGTCCGCCTATAATGGGGGACACAGCCAGTGACACTAGTTTGGAATCTTGCCACCAACTTGTGAAAAAATAGCCACTGCAATCAGGGGCCATCTCGTCATTGCAGCGTCAGCCATTCGCTGCAATGAGGGAGTGACCCGTCATTGCAGGGCGGGATCTTGCAGCCCTGATATTGTTTGTGAACATGGCGGCGGCTTGCCGCCTGTCCACAAACAATATTGACCCCCTTCCCTGCCGAGGTAGTGCTCCTCCAACACATTTGTTTGCCGACGGGGGCCCCAGTCCCTGTCGACTGCAGTGCTCCAGATGTCCCCATCGGCAGTATGCAATGGCCCCCCCGCGCATTTCTTGTCTGCCAACGGGGTGCCCAATCCCCATCGGCATAACATACCCCCCCTTTCTGTGTGCCGATGGGGGTGCCCAATCCCCGGTCAGCTACAGCAGTCCACCCTAACAAAAGACTCAATTGGCATGCAGGGAGCTCACCCCAGCATGCCACATTGCCCTGTAAATAAAAAACTGTCCCGCAATGTCTTTTTTTTTTTTTACCTGTAAGGAAGGAAACGGTCCCCTGCGGTCTCCTGCCCCTCCCACAACCGCACCCACCCACTGCGCACCCTGCCTCCTCACAACCCCCACCCCATACTTACCTCTGGAGTCCAGCACAACAATCTTTGGTGGACCAGGAACACGTCTGCACTCTTCAAAGCTGACCGCAAACTGAGGAAATGCCGGTAAGTTGTTTAATGGAATAAATAGTTTTTTTCAACTTTGATGCATATCTCAGGCATTTTTTTGAATTTTGCTGCCACATTTTCAACATGGGGTTTTTGGCACCCCTCCTCATGAATTCTGTCACTGTCATGGCGTTAATCGGGCCCGAAAGGTGACTTTGCGGTCACTGTGCGGAATCACCTTTCAGGACCAATTAACAAAACGCTGGCCAGTGTTCATGAGGTGGGCTCTCAAAAGCCTGTGTTGCAAATTTGGTGGAAAAATCCCAAATTACAGTTTATGGTGTCGTTGCGCGGATTATACTTTTCGTAACGTCGTTGCCATATTTCCCCAGATTTTCAACATTGGCATTTTTCAGACCTCCTTGTGAACAATACAGCTGTCATTTTCATACCCCGGATGAAATGTGTTTCGCACTTCCGCGCGAAATAGCATGGTCGGCGTGAAATCAGTGTTCCACACAGATTAAGAAACTGACAGTGGCACTGTTCATGAGCAGAGGTCCTAAAATGCCTATGATGAAAACTTGGTGGCGATACTCCATAAAATAACTGTGTTATGAGCATGCATTCGCTGTTCCTATACCGCGTCGTTTATAAATTTTCAATATTTTCACTCCAGGTTTTTAACATTGCCATTTTAACACACCTCCTTATGAGCAGTACAGCTGTCATTTTTCACATTTCACCCAAAATGTGTTTCCACGCATGTAGTGCACAATGGCGCAGTCGGTGTGTGAAATCAATGTTCGGGACAGATTAAGAAAATCACAGTGACACTGTTCATGATCAGAAGTGTTAAAATGGCTATGTTAAAAATTTGGTGAAAAAATTCCCCAAAATGACTGTTTTATGAGCAGGCATTGTGCTGTTCCTACGCACTCTCGTACATTCGTGAATTTTCACGATTTTCACTCCAGATTTTCAGCATTGCCATTTTACTACACCTCCTTATGAGCAGCACAGATGTCATTTTTCACACTTCCCCCAAAACATGATTCCGTGCATGTAGCGCATAATGGTGCCGTTGGCGTGCGAAATAAATGTTCGGGACAGATTAAGAAAATCACAGTGACACTGTTCATGAGCAGAGGTGTTACAATGGCTATGTTAAAAATTTGGTGAAAAAAGTCCATAAAATGACTGTGTTACGAGTGAACATTTCGCAGTTTCCACGCACCCTGGTAAGTTCATGGATTTCTAATATTTTCACTCCAGATTTTCACCACTGGCATTTTTCCACACTTCCTTATGAAGATTATAGCTGTCATTTTTCACACCATGGCCGAAATGTGTTTTCGCACTTCCAGTGCAGAAATGCATGGTCGCTGTGGGAAATCAGTGTTTGGGACAGATTAAGAAAATCACAGTGACACTGTTCATGAACGGAGGTTCAAAAATGCCTGTGTTGACAATCTGCTGTAAAACATCCCCATACTAATTGCATTACGGGTGTTCGTTGCCCAGTTTCTACACATGCTCGTGACTTCACCAGTTTTTTTAATATTTTCACTGCAGATTTTCAACATTGCCATTTTTTCCACCTCCCTATGAACAGTACAACTGTCATTTTTCACATCCTGTTCGAAATGTGTTTTTGCACCTGCGGTGCCAAATGGCGTAGTCACTGTGCAAAATCAGCTTTCAACTAACAAACTGACATTGCCACTGTTCACAAGGTGGGGTCACAAAAAACCCATGTTGAAAATTTGGAGTGAAAATGCCAATGAATGCCTGAGACGTTAGGGTTTCCAACCACAACGCCCCATCCTGTAGAGATTGACAGGCATCAGGGATGTGACTTGGGATTCTTGCCTGTAATGCTCATACCATTCCACACCCTGCAGCCAGTGAGAGGCATTGAGGTGTGCCTTGGACTCTTCGGCCCCAAAATTCACCCCATTCTCCTGTACAGAACCCATCTCACCATATTTCCTGATGGAATAGGGTGAGCATAAGAGCCAAAGACCCCAAGGCACATTGTGACACTTGTCAGTGTCTGCAGGGTAGGGTGTGGTGAAATGGCATGGCTGTTATGCTTGATGACCCAAAGGCACACCCCAGTGCCTGTCAGTCTCTGCAGGGTGGTAGCGAGGTTGGCTTCAGTTCATTACTTCACTGCCATTCCTATTATGCAGCTCTCTAACTCCTACAATAGCAATGCCAATGCCAGCAAGCAAACATTTGACATTGACAAATGCTTGTTTATTACATCCCACTTTGGATTTGTATCCATCTCCAGCCTTATGGTTGCTACATGCTTACTCACTATGATTGCCATCTTTCCAAAGTCAGTCCCCCTGAAGTCTGCCTCCCTTGTTTTGCTAGGTGTGCCTTTCACCCCCATTTCCAGGCAGAACCACACTGTGTTGTGTTCACTTCCCGCCAAATGGTCCTCCACTCTTGCATCCTGCACCTGAGCCCCCTTGGATAATACCAAATCAAGAATGTTCCCCTCCCTGGTCGGTTCAAGTACTTTCTGTGTGAGGAACACGTCCTGGAACCCTTCCAGATTGGCCTGCTCCTTGGAGTTATCGGAGGTCACCATGCCCCAGTTTACCTCTGGTAGGTTGAAATCACCTACCACCACCATTTTTCCCCTTATACAATGCCCAGAGATGTTTGTCACCAATTCTCTATTAACTTCCTCCGACTGAAATGGAAGTTGATACGCCACTCCCAATCTCGTCTTCCTCCCTTTCCTATTCTGGATGCTGATCCATAAGGTTTCTATTCTCCCTTCCCCACCTTCTTCCCTGTTACTATTTCTTCCCTAATGTAGAAAGCCACCCCCCCACTCTATCTCTTTGTTGTCTTTTGTACCCATAAACTGTGAGTTCCCACTCTTGGTACTGGTTTGTCCATGTTTCCATTATTGCTGCTATGTCCACTTTATTATCAGTAATCATTGCTTGAAATTCGGTTATCTTGTTTCCTAAGCTTCAAGCATTTAGGGTTTCCACTCTCCAGCCAATCTCCTGGCCCTCCCTCCATTTGCCTACCAGTCATGTCGACCCTTGAATTCTACTCACCTTCCTTGTCTCCAACTGGAGGGGGGCTGGATGCCTCCCAATTTTGTGCATTGTTCTGCCTTATCTGTCCCTGCTACCTCTCCCCCGATTCAGTTTTGATCTCTCTCTCTCTATGAATTCTCCCAGTCCTTGTTTAAGAGTCACTGTACCCTTCCTACTCAGGTATAGTCTATCAGGAGTGTACAACCCCTTGTCCTCCCATATTACACCCCAGTTTCCCACCAGTCCAAATCCCATCTATGTGCACTACATAGCCAGCCATTCACTGAATTCCATAATTGTCTGGTTCCTAATGGTGCTTCCCCTCGAAACTGGGAGCACCTCTGAGAAGGCTATGGATTTAAAATTATTTCCACAAGCCCTGGTTAGTCCTTTAACTCTATCCTGCACTTCCTTCAGGCTATTCCCATCAAGGTCATTTGTGCCAAGGTATATCAGCAGATGAGGTTTATCCCCCTGCCTCCTCACGTATGCTGGTATAATGTCCTTGCCTTATGCTCTATCATCCCCAGTAAACAGCACACCCATACTTCACTGCTCTTATTGCCCCTACCCAGGGGTCAACCTTAACCTTTTTTTGCACTAGCCAGCAGGGACAAGTTGATTCAAAATTGCACTAGTCCGCAGATGGTTGCACTAGCCCTCAATTATAATGGTACATTTTGATCACTTATACAGCAAACAATGGATACCAAGAAATGCTCTGATTATTGCACATTTATTCCACATTGCTTCCAGCTCCCCAGCAGAAAAAAAGACTGCAGTACCATCACATGCAGTGAGCCACCCCCACACCATTGTTTTGTACCATGGCCTCTTAACATAGAAACATAGATTTTGACGGCAGTTAAGGACCGCTTGGCCCACCCAGTCTGCCCATTTCCCTACCTATTGGATAAGCTGCAGATCCTAGGTAACCAGCAGCCTACTTCCTCCTACCCCCACCCCCTAGAATTGCTTTATGACTGTCCCACGCATGCTTGAATTCCGCCACTGTTTTTGACTCCACAACCTCCTCCGGAAGGCCATTCCATGCATCCACAACCCTCTCTGTGAAAAAATACTTCCTTAAATTACCTCTGAGCCGCCCCCCTTCTATCTTCAAATTGTGCCCCCTGTTCTTGCACACCTCTTTTTTTGAAAGATGCTACCCTCTTGGACTTTGTTGATTCCCTTGAGATACTTGAAAGTTTCTATCATGTCTCCCCTCTCTCTCCTTTCCTCGAGGCTATACATATTCAGCTCCTTAAATCTCTCTTCATATGTCTTCTGGTGCAGACCCTGCACCATTTTAGTTGCCCTCCTCTGGACAGCCTCCATCCTGTCTATGTCCTTGTGGAGTTGGGGCTCCAGAACTGCACACAGTACTCCAGATGGGGTCTCACCAACTGTCTGTACAGAGGGATAATAACTTCCTGTTTTCTACTGGTGATGCCTCTCCCTATGCATCCCAGTATCCCCCCAGCCCTCCTTGCTGCCCTCTCACATTGCTTGCCCACCTTTAGGTCATCTGATATGACTAACCCCAGGTCCCTTTCCATTTTTGTTGTTGTTAGTATCTCACCCCATTGTGTACTCTTCCCCTGGGTTTTGTTTCCCAGGTGCATTACCTTGCACTTCTTAGCATTGAATCTAAGCTGCCATACATTTGACCATTCCTCTAACCTTGCCAAGTCCCTTCTCATCCTTTCCACCCCACCTTGTGCATCAACTCTGTTGCAGATCTTTGTGTCATCTGCAAAGAGACTTCTTTCCTTCCAGTCCCTCTGCAATGTCGCTATAAAGACATTGAAGAGGACCGTCTAATACTGAACCTTGCGGTACCCCACTAGTAACCCCCCTTTCTTCAGAGTGGACTCCATTTACTATTACTCTCTGTGTCCTATTCTCCAGCCAATTCTTTACCCAGGCTGTCATCTTGGGACCCACTCCCAGGCTGGCTAACTTGTTTATTAATCTTTTGTGTGGGACTATGTCAAATGCCTTGCTAAAGTCTAGGTAGGCCATGTCCACAGCCCCTTCCTAATCTACTTGTAACCCCCTTGTAAATGGGGGTTCGTGACCGCTTTCGCGGAGCTCATTTTATGCTCCATGCTGGGTCAGTAATCGGCATAAACGCCTGCTCAAATGGGTAGCCTGAGTGCTCTTTTTAAGGCCTCCATATGCTGTCTCTTTAAGGGCTGCCTGTGTAACAGCTGTAAGAAATTAAACTGGGAGGGGTTTGAGGTTAGCATGCTCTAATCCCGCCAAGGTTGAAGGTAAAGCGCTCCCTTCTGTCATCAAGTGTGCAGAGGGAGCTTCGTTAAAAGATGTGATTGTTTGCTCAAAATAACATAAAAATAATAATGGTAAGGTAGTTGTTCTAACCTGCCTTCTTTTGCAGTATGGACGGTTTCGATTGCCTCCTCCATTTTGGTCCGGAACTGCTAAATTGGACCAATCAGTACCTTGGGATCCCACAGAGCTGACTGACCAATCGAGGAGCTGCTTGTATTTGAGAGAGGTATTATGGGCCATGGCGCTTTTTCGCACCACTGAGAGCTAAAGAAAGTGACTGGCAGGTCTCGCCAGCCAATTGGATCGGGTCGCGCCCGAACTGAAGGAAGAGCCCTTGCTGTTGGGGTCAGATGTGTTGTGGTTTGTGAAGGGAGAGGAGCTTCTGTGCTTCTGCGCTGGGAGTGTTCGCACGGGAAGTGCATGAAGGCCTGAAGTGGCCGTTGGTGTCTTCTCCGGTCCAGCGGACTAAATCCGTCGGCGGGCGGTCAGAGGAGGCTGTGCTTTGTACAGCTACCCACCAGACTCGACCTGTAGGAGGACTGGAGAAGATTGCTGAATTGCGCTCGGTCCGAAGAAAAGTGGGCTCTGCCGTTGCAGTGCTTTAGTGGCTGTGGAATCAGGAGATCCTGGAAGCTGCTGCCTGCCTCTGTTGTCATTGTTTGCCATATAAATGTGTGAGGAGGCTGGTGGAGTTCAGGCTCAGCCTTGCTAGTGTTGGAGGACTCAGTATTGACTGGAGTTTGTGAGTACTGAATCAGGGTAGCTCCCTGCCAAGTGTGCAAACAGTGGTTCAAAATTGTATTGCTGTACTGCTGACTGCGTACTCAAACTTTCTTTCGATACTGACTTGCTCAGGATTGTAATACTTCTCTGTGTGAAGGGCCCCAACCAGCTGCCATGTTTGGACTAGCTGTTGGGGCTTGGGTACCCAGGGACAGTAAAATTGTAAGGTTGGGCCTGTGCACAGAGCCCTAGGTATATAGCCATAACATAAGCCAATTAACCTGATCCCCCCCCCCTTGTTATCTACCCTTCTAATGAATTGGATTGTTGTGTTGCAACTTCACCCTGGCTGGTTTGTGCATCCCTGATGAATTGCTTCATAGTGACTGTGATATAACTGTACCTTACTTTACAGGGAGTCCCCGGAGTGAGCCGGAAGACACTATCCGGGGGGTAAGTGTATACTGTGAAGGTAATTCTGATATACTGTGTGGGCCACTAGTGGGAAGAAAGGGGGGTTGCAGTGTCCCAGAGGGCTGTGACCAAGTTAGCTAAACTATTGCAAACCCTGACCTCTGGGTGGAGGCACCCACCAACGGGTTCAGGCCCCTCAACCTGTTAGTGGCAAATCAGGCAGGGGCAATAGCCCCTGAGATAGCGCCATCTAGGGGTTACATCTTGGAGGCACCGCTGGGATTGTGTGTCCTCTAGTGGCCATATTTACGAACCACTGTTAAGAAAAAAAAAATGGGTACCCCGACAGAAGTGGCTGTGCACCGGCTGGTGGAGTGGTGTACTGGGGAGGAGATCGACCCCCAAAATGCTATGCTTATCCTAGACATCCCCCTGGGTATCAATACGGACACTGTACAGGGAGTACTTTCCAAGGTCGAAGGTTTACAAAACCCTGTGGTGGTGGGTCGGCATGCTAATCTGCTCACCCACACTTTCCTGGCCCTAGAAGAGTTTAAGGATCCCATAGATAGCTCCAAAGTGCCACAGACCATTACCCCAGAGGGAGCCCTCACTGCCTGGAGAGTGATAACTAAGGACAGTAAAGACCTGGGGGGGAATGAGCCCCCACCACTGTCTGAAACTTTTGAGGAGAAATTTGCTAAATGGTTGCTGGGGGAAGGGAAAACTGTGGAGGACTTGAAGAAACTATTCTTGCCACCTGGGGGTGTTCCTCCCCCAACACCATCTCCCACTCCAGTACCCGTAATGGTGGCTGAACCAATGCAGAGTCCTATTTCTGCACCTGCCATTAGTCACAACTCTTACCGAAGGTTGAGAATCTTCTCTGGCACCCTCCCCACCCCCCCAAGGGGAGGATGACTGGGAGACCTGGATAGACTATGTTGCCCCCCAAGTGCTAGAATGGCAATGCTCGGAAGTGGAAAAGTGAAAGAGGGTTAGTGAGAGCCTCCGAGGTCCTGCCCTGGCTACCATCCATGCTAAACGGGCCAGTAACCCTGAAGCGACTGCACAGGCCTATCTTGAGGCCTTGGAGAATGTGTATGGGAGCCCAGATTCTGATGAGGACCTATGGTGGAGAGTGAGAAATGCACAACAGTACCAAGGGGAGTTGTTGTCTGTGTATGTATCTCAGCTGGAAAAATTGTTGCAAGAATGCCTCAGAAAGGGTAGTTTGCCAGCGATTGAACTGGACCGAACCAGGCTGGACAGGATCCTTAAGTCTGCCCCCTTCTCAGAACTGCTGTTGCTTCAGTTACACCTGGCAAATCGACTGGAATCCCCACCCTCCTATGATGAGTTAATGAGAGAAATTCGAGGAGTTGAGAAAAGGCGACCTCGGGAGGGACCTGCACCAATAGCTGCGGCTATGACCCGAGTAACTGAGGGTGACCCATCAAGTGAAGTTCAGGGGCAGAGGTTGGCAGTCAATGAGTGCTCTGACAAGGAAAAAGATATGCCACAATGAGGCAAACTGTTGCGAGAGATCCAGGAATTCAAAAATAGTCCCTTTATGAAGGCCACGCCTGCAAGTACAGACCCTGACCTATATCCGACTGCATCTGCTATGGGGGTGGGGGTACCCACCCATGTATCTTCTGCTGATAACAGCTCCAAACTCGATTCTTTGACCATGGAAGTGGAGAAACTGATGAGATGTCTCCAAATGCTTATCACGCCACAGACAGAGATGGCACCAAGGTTTCCAGTTAGTAATACCCCCACCCTGGCTCTCAGTGTGGCGCCTCGGCCAGCTCAAACTCCAGAAAGTATGTTTTGCTATAATTGTGGGAAGGATGGGCACATGAAAAGGGAATGCCGGTCCCCAAAAGACACTGACAAAGTTGCATATAGGCTACAAGGAGAGCTTGGAGAACAAATCAGTGGTTAAGAGGTGCGAAATGATCCCAGTGAGGGCACCAAAAATGCTAACTCACATCCTTTGTGGCAAGGTCAGTTGCCCAGGCCCCCACTACCGCCTCTCCAGACTGGTCCAGAATAGTGGGTCCCTCCATGGAGACCACTGTAAAGGTGAATGGAGTGTCTACAAGAGCTGTATTAGACAGTGGCTCCCAAGTGACAATTATGTTCCAGGATTGGTATCAGAAGCATTTGTCAGACGTACCCTTACAACCATTAGAAGGACTGCATGTATGGGGGTTAAGTGAGAAGGCCTACCCCTATTCCGGGTATATCCAAATTTGGCTGTCTTTCCCCACCTCTGTGGCTGGAGTGGCAACAAGTAGAGACCCTAGCCTTAGTGTGTCCCCCACTGGACTGTATGATGGTGTCCCTTTGTTGATTGGAACAAATGCTCATATGTTCGGAAGGCTGGCACAGTTGTGTTATAAAAACAGGGGTCAAAGACTAGTAGAGCTTTAAGAGTTCGGCTTTAATTAAGAAGGCCTATGAGGCACAGAGAGATGCTGAAAAATAGAACCAGAGGAACCAGTCGGAATTGTATGGAAGAAGGATCCTGAGTCTCTGATCCTGGCGCCAAATGCCCAGTGTACCTTACAGGGAGAGGTCCGTATCAGAAAGGATGTTAAGAATAAAATATTAATGTTGGATGCACCAGGCAATGGAAAATTGCCAGAGGGACTGCTGGTCAAGCCTAGTATTTTGCCTGCTAGAGCCCATGCTTATGCCAGAAGGGTAATGGTCCAAGTTCATAATGTGTCTGAAAGAGACATTCGAGTAAATAGAGGTTGCATCCTGGCTAATGCGCATTGTGCAGACACTGCAGTGCTACCCAGCAGCAAGAGTTCAAGGAAGAATGACAGAGTAACGCCTGACTTGTTAGATTTCAGCGACTCCCCATTGCCAGCTGAATGGAAAGTGAGGATCAGTGAGAAGCTTGCCCAGAGA
The DNA here is from genome assembly GCA_016271365.2 of Neoceratodus forsteri. Classification (NCBI taxonomy): domain Eukaryota; kingdom Metazoa; phylum Chordata; order Ceratodontiformes; family Ceratodontidae; genus Neoceratodus; species Neoceratodus forsteri. The sequence continues at coordinate 52,812,418 of CM028133.1, read as the reverse complement.
GACCAGGTGTTTTCTTTAAAGGAATGGGACATAGGATGCGTGCAGAGCTGAGCACAATATCCGGCTGCATGACAAAGACCATTTCGTGAGAGGTCTCGACGCCTGGCACCTGCTGACATAGATGATGTGAGACGGCATCTGCAAGAGATGTTAGCTGCTGGTGTAATACAAGAATCCAGAAGCCCTTATGCTTCCCCCATTGTGGTAGTGAGGAAAAAGAATGGGACAGTAAGGATGTGCGTGGATTATCGCACCTTAAACTGGTGGACTATCCCTGATCAGTACACAATGCCCTGCATTCAGGATGCTTTGGACTGCCTAAACAGGAGCAAGTGGTTCTCTGTGTTGGATCTCCGCAGTGGGTACTACCTGATCCCGATGGCCCCAGAGGACCATGAGAAGACAGCCTTTATCTGTCCGCTTGGCTTCTATGAATTCATGAGGATGCCTCAAGGATTTCAGGTGCCCCAGCCACTTTTCAACGATTGATGGAGCGTGCAGTGGGGACATGAACTTACTAGAGTGCCTGGTATACCTAGATGATGTTATTGTGTTTGGCAGCTCACTGGAGGAACATGAGAGCAGATTATTTAAGGTATTGGACCGACTGGAGGACTTTGGCCTTAAACTGTCCATTGATAAGTGTCAATTCTTTCAAACATCAGTAAAGTATGTGGGACACATAGTATCCACCGAGGAATAGAGACCAACCAAGTAAAGTTGAGGCCTTGACCACCTGGCACAGCCCAAAATCTAAAAGAACTGCAAAGATCCCTGGGATTCTGTGGTTATTATCGGCGTTTCATCAAGGACTATTCAAGAGTGATCGCCCTTTACTTAACCTTACTCAAGGTATCCCCAACCCACAAAAAATACCAAAAGTCAGTGTCCCTTAAGACTGAAAGAGTGTATTTTCGTCCGAGTGAAGTATTTGGGGCCCGCTGGACCCCTGATTGTGAGACTGCTTTTCATGAGATCATATATCAACTTACCCATGCTCCAGTGCTGGCCTATGCTGATCAAAGAAAACCTTATGTCCTGCACACTGATGCTAGCTTGCAAGGGTTGGGGGCTGTGTTGTACCAAGAGCATGAGAATGGCCTGAGACCAGTGGCCTTTGCCAGTAGAAGCCTGACACCATCCGAAAAGAACTATCCTGTACATAAGTTAGAGTTCCTAGCTTTAAAGTGGCCTATTGTTGACCAATTCCATGAGTACTTGTATGGGGCTAAAATACTAGTAAAAACTGACAATAATCCTTTGACCTATGTGCAGACCTCAGCTAAGTTGGATGCCACTGGCCATAGGTGGCTTTCTGCGTTATCTACATATGACTATGCTGTTGAATACTGAGCAGGCCTGAACCACATAGATGCTGATGCTCTCTCCCGGAGGCCTGTTTCTCAGAATGATTGGGTCAGATTGGCAGAACCTGACATTCGGGCACTCTGCTGGAAGTTTGACAGGGAGGAACAAATGTCCACGGACGCAGTGGACTGCATGGTGGATTGCTTGGGACCCTCTGAGAATTGCATACCTGCTGCTTATTTGCCACTTTTCTGCAATAGACATTGGTGCACTGCCTCAGCTGGACAATGACAGTATTCGGCGGGCTCAATCCTGCGATCCCATGATCAAATCAGCTTTGAAGCCCCCTATGCAGGAAAAGATGTGTCAAATTACGCTCCACTGATTTGAGAACTGCACTGTTATACAAAGAAGGTCCTAAGTTGAAACTGATCAATAAACTGTTATACAGAGAAACAGTAGACAGAGGGGGACAAGTAGACAAACAACAACTAGTGCTGCCCACTGCCTTTTGAGACATAGTACTGAGGTCCTTGCACAACCACATGGGGCACCTTGGTATAGACAGAACACTTGACTTGGTGAGATCCAGATTCTATTGGCCTAAGATGGGGGCTGATGTGGAGCAACACATTCAAACTTGTAGTCACTGCTTACAGAGGAAAGCTTTGCCCCAGAGGGCTGCCCCCCTTGTTAACATCACCACCAGTGCACCCATGGAGCTGGTCTGTATTGATTTTCTGAGTTTGGAGTCAGATCAAAGAAATATCAATAATGTGCTGGTGGTCACTGACTATTTCACGAGATATGCCAAGCTTTCCCACCAAAGACCAGAAAGCATCCACTGTGGCCAAAGTACTTGTAGAAAACTTTTTTGTTCACTATCGGGCTCCACAAAGAATCCATTCTGATCAAGGGAGAGACTTTGAGAGTCGTCTGATCAAAGAGATGCTCTCTCTGTGGGGAGTGCGAAGGTCCAGAACCACTCCTTACCACCCCAGGGGACCCACAGCCTGAACGTTTCAACCGACTTTGCTAGATATGCTAGGCACCCTGCACCCAAAGGACAAGCCTAGATGGAACCAAAAAATTAGCACTCTGGTACATGCTTATAACTGCACCAAAAGTGATGCCACTGGGTTCTCCCCCTACCGCCTGATGTTTGGAAGAGAAGCTCGACTGCCAGTAGATGTGTGTTTTGGGGTCTCTCCTGATGGGGTTCAAGCTGACAACTATTTACAGTATGTGCAAAAATAAAAGGCCCAGCTAACTCATGCGTACCAACTGGCTCAAACCATGGCTGCCAAAAGGAATCTGGCCGACAAAGAAAGGTATGATAAGAAGGTGAAAGCACAGGAACTCCAGGAGGGAGATCGGGTATTGCTAAGAAATCTGGGACTGCATGGCAAACACAAGATTGCTGACAGATGGCACCATCTCCCTCACATTGTAGTGGGCAAACTAGATGATCTGCCAGTGTACAAAGTAAGGCCTGAGAATAATTCAAAAGATGCAAAAACAATGCATAGAAATCATTTATTGCCCATTGGACAGATTTTGATTGAGTCTGAGCCCCCAGAAGATGTCCCCTTTGGACCAGTGACTAGAGCTGCTGCTATGAAAAGATCAAGAAAGTCTGCACCTACAGAAGCAGAGTTAAAGTGTTCCCCTCCACAAGTCCTAGTTGAGCATGACTGTCAGTCCATATCAGCAGAAAGTGAGAGTTACTTTGAATACTATCCTTCTTACGAACTGAGTCAATTGTTTCTGGGCCATCCCAAAGTCAATACTGGAGACGAAGCTGGGACTTCTGGACTGTCTAAGCCCCCAGTTTTGTCCCTGGAGCCAATGCTCCCAGAAAGTGAAGTGCAAAGCATCAGATCAGATGAAATGGAATCATTGTGCATGGTTGAACTGTTTGAGCTTTCAGGGAGGAAAATGATGGATTGGGTCAGACTGGTGATACACCAGAACAAGAAGAGTATTTTGAGTGCCCTGACAGTCCACTGCCAGTGTCCAAAGCTCTCCATGCGAGCCAAATGTTGGACTCAGAAACTGTAACTCCTGGAGCTGAAAGTGACCCAAGTTCTAGCCTCTCACCCCATGGAGACTCCCTGACAAGTGAGGACAATGCTGAAAATGAGGCTCAGAGTGCAGAGACTGTAACAGTTCCCCTAGAAAGACTGGTCGAGCTGTAAAGACTGTGGTGCACCTCAGTTATGATTCCCTGGGCCGGCCAGTGGACCTGCCCTTAAATGTGGTTCACAAGGGGGTGTATGTGTCCTCACGCTCCTTGCCTAAGTTAGCCTTGGGGGATAACTCCAGACTGATAGTGTTGCCCTCTGAGTATGGTGCCCTTGCCCCATCCAGCACCAAGGTAACTGCTAGGGAAGGGCTCCCTCTCTTCAGGTTTCATGTACAAGAGGTAATAACTTGAGTTATAGTACAATGTGTGTGTAATACTGTGTAAAGAGGGACGTACTGCAACATTTCAGAAATGTGTTCTTGGTAAAGTGATATATTGACTGATGATTATATGTGTGAGCCTAATGCAAATGTATATGGTTGCAGTTGAAACTTATGGGGGGTATTTGCTTGACGCGGACGTCAAGCTTTCCCAGGCCAGGAAGGGTGTAACCCCCTTGTAAATGGGGGTTCATGACCACTTTCGCAGAGCTCGTTTTATGCTCCATGCTGGGTCAGTAATTGGCATAAACGCCATTCAAATGGGTAGCCTGTGAGTGCTCTTTTAAGGCATATGCTGTCTCTTTAAGGGCTGCCTGTAACAGCTGTAAGAAATTAAACTGGGAGGGGGTTTGAGTGTTGCTATGCTCGAATCCCGCCCGGGCTGCTCAAATCCCGCCCGGGCTGCAACGTAAGCGCTCCCTTCTGTCGTCGTTAATTGTGCAGAGGGAGCTTCGTTAAAAGATGTGATTGTTTGCTCAAAATAACGTAAAAATAATAATGGTAAGGTAGTTGTTCTAACCTGCCTTCTTTTGCAGTATGGACGGTTTCGATTGCCTCCTCCATTTTGGTCCGGAACTGCTAAATTGGACCAATCAGTACCTTGGGATCCCACAGAGCTGACTGACCAATCGAGGAGCTGCTTGTATTTGAGAGAGGTATTATGGGCCATGGCGCTTTTTCGCACCACTGAGAGCTAAAGAAAGTGACTGGCAGGTCTCGCCAGCCAATTGGATCGGGTCGTGCCCAAACTGAAGGAAGAGCCCCTTGCTGTTGGGGTCAGATGCATTGTGGTTGGTGAAGGGAGAGGAGCTTCTGTGCTTCTGCGCTGGGAGTGTTCACACGGGGAAGTGCGTGAAGGCCTGAAGCGGCCGTTGGTGTCTTCTCGGTCCAGCGGACTAAATCCGTCGGCGGGCGGTCAGAGGAGGCTGTGCTTTGTACAGCTACCCACCAGGCTCGACCTGTAGGAGGACTGGAGAAGATTGCTGAATTGCGCTCGGTCCGAAGAAAAGTGGACGCTGCCGTTGCAGTGCTTTAGTGGCTGTGGAATCAGGAGATCCTAAAAGCTGCTGCCTGGTGTGGTACCCCTCTGCTGTTGCTGTTTACCATATAACTGTGCAAGGAGGTTTGTGAGCTCAAGTTGATCCTGCTACTAGTACATAACTTTGCCTTGTTTGAGATAACCATATAAATGTGTGAGGAGGCTGGTGGAGTTCAGGCTCAGCCCTGGTAGTGTTGGAGGACTCAGTATTGACCGGAGTTTGTGAGTACTGAATCAGGGTAGTTCCCTGCCATGTGTGCAAACAGTGGTTCGAAATTGTATTGCTGTACTGCTGACTGCCTAATCAAACTTTCTTTCGATACTGACTTGCTCAGGATTGTAATACTTCTCTGTGTGAAGGGCCCCAACCTGCTGCCACGTTTGGACTAGCCTTTGGGGCTTGGGTACCCAGGGACAGTAAAATTGTAGGGTTGGGCCTGTGCACAGAGCCCTAGGTATATAGCCATAGCATAAGCCAATTAACCTGATTCCCCCCCCCCACCTTGTTATCTACCCTTCTAATGAATCGGATTGTTGTGTTGCAACTACACCCTGGCTGGTTTGTGCATCCCTGATGAACTGCTTCATAGTGACAGTGATATAACTGTACCTTACTTTACAGGGAGTCCCCGGAGTGAGCCGGAAGACACTATCCGGGGGGTAAGTGTATATTGTGAAGGTAATTCTGATATACTGTGTGGGCCACTAGTGGGAAGAAAGGGGGGTTGCAGTGTCACAGAGGGCTGTGACCAAGTTAGCTTAACTATTGCAAATCCTGACCTCTGGGTGGAGGCACCCACCAACGGATTCAGGCCCCTCAACCTGTTAGTGGCAAATCAGGCAGGGGCAGTAGCCCCTGGGATAGCGCCATCTAGGGATTACATACTACTTTGGTCACCCAGTCAAAGAAATCTATCAGATTTGTCTGGCCTGACCTTCCCGCTGTGAATCCATGCTGCCTTGGGTCCTGAGCCCCTCTGGCCTCTAGATACTCAACAATTCTTTCCTTCAGAAGTGATTCCATCATTTTCCTACCACTGAGGTTAAACTAACAGGTCTGTAGTTTTCTGCTTCTGCCTTGCTCCCACTTTTGTGAAGGGGAATCACATCTGCCCTTCTCCAGTCCTCGGGTACCACCCCATCCTCCCATGATTTGTTAAAGAGGGTAGTCAGTGGTGTCACTATTTCTACCCTTAGTTCTTTTAGAATTCTGGGATGAATCCCATCAGGCCCCATTGCTTTGTCCACCTTCAGTTTTATGAGTTCTTTCAGAACCCTTTCTTCTGTAAATGGGCTGGTATCAACTTTTGTATCAGAGTGTTTCTACTGTTTGTTTTAGGTACCTCCCCCACTTTCTTTGTAAATACTGAGCAAAAATATTTGTTTAGTATCTCTGCCTTTTCACAGACACCCTCTGCCCACCCTCTCCCCTCTTTATTAAGCCTCACTAGCCCTCCCTTGGTCTTCCTTCGCTCCCTGATGTACCTATAAAAGGTTTTATACCCCTTCTTAACTGAGTTGGCTGTCTTTTCCTCGGTTTGGGCCTTTGCTGTTCTGACTGCCTTCCCAGCTTCCTTTTGCTTTAACTGATACAGTTCCCTGTCCTGCTCCTTCTGTCATTCCTTGTACTTCCTGAATGCTTTCTTTTTCTCTTGAACCTTCACTGCCACGTCCTTTGAGAACCATAGTGGTTTCTTACATCGTTTCGTTTTGTTAATTTGCTTCACAAAGGCTTGTTACCTCTGTGATGGCAGTTTTATTATTCCCCATTGTTCTTCCACCCTCCTTTCTGCCCATTTGCTAGTGCATTCCTTAGGCACTCACCCATTTTGGCAAAGTCAGCCCTCCTAAAGTCCAGTACTTTTGCCTTTGTATGGCTTGACTCTATTGCTGTGTTTATTGTGAACCATACTGTTCGATGGTCGCTAGTTCCCAGATGGCTACCCACTTCTACATCTGTGATCCTCTCTTCATCTCCATTTGAGAGAACCAGGTCTAAGATTGCTGCCTCTCGAGTGGGCTCCAATACTAGTTGTCTAAGGCATGCCCCTTGTAGGGCATCTAGAATAACCCCACTCTTTGCAGTGGCTGCTGTAACTGCATTCCAGTTAACATCTGGCATATTCAGATCACCCATCAGCAATATCTCCCCTTTTTCTGCCATTCTAAGTATTCTTTCTATCATTTCCTTGTCCTTTTCCTCCCCCTGAGAAGAGGGTCTGTATACAACCCCTGTGAGGATTGTGGTGCCATTGCCGGTGTCCAGATTTACCCACAGTGCTTCTTCTTCTCCTCCTCCCTGTTTTCCCTTTTGTTCTGTTGCCTTGATTCCTTCCCTTATGTAAAGAGCTACCCCTCCTCCTCTTTTACCCTCTCTGTCCCTCCTGTATATCGTGGTATGTTTATGTCCCAGTTATGGTTTTGTGTGTGTACCATGTTTCTGTGACTGCCACAATATCCAGATGTTCCTCCTCCATCAAGACCACTAATTCAAGAAGCTTGTTACTCAGACTACGAGCATTGGTACTCATTGCTCTCCATTTTTTGATGGCTTTACCTTCTGTTGCAGCATCCCCCACTGACCTTTCTACCTCGGTCTTTTTCTCATTTAGTACCCTGTTTTGTAGGGAGAGGCTGGGATTTTCCTGCTGCTTATCAGTGCCTCCCCCCTTGACTAGTTTAAAAGCTTGCCAATGAAGCATTTAAACCGATTGCTCAAAGACTTGTTCCCTTCCTGGACAGATGCAGACCATCCTGCCAGTATAGGCTGGTGTCCTCCAGGTGGAACCCCAGTCCCCAATGAAGCCAAACCCTGTGCTCCCACCATTTTTTCAATCATTCATTAAACTGCATGGTGCAAAGTACCTCCTCACTCATGCCATTGACAGGCAGCACCTCAGAGAAGGATATTGTGTTGCTACTTGTCTTAGGCCCTCCCCAATTCTACAAAGTCCTTCTGCACTGCTCTAATCTCATGATTAGCCAAGTCATTTGTCCCCAGGTGGACAATGACGTCCAGCTCAGATTCCCGTGCAGCTGTTCTCGTGATCCTGAGGATGCGCTTCCTGTCTCTCCAAGCCGTGGCACCAGGCAGGCACCTTACTTCAGTTTTTCCTGCTCCCCCAAGTTCTATCCCCCTAATAATTGAGTCCCCCACCAGGAACTGCTTCCTTTCCTTGTGGTGTTCTCTGCCTCCTTCCTGTTGGCCTCCCTTGTGACAGTTGTCCTCAGCCTCCTTAGTCTCCTCTGGGGGTGCATCCATAGGGGAGCTATGCTACCCCAGAATGGTGTATGGATTGTGGTGTGGAACAACTTACTGGGTGTGCCTCTGTTCCACCATCCTCACCCTCCCTGAGCCCACTGTGGTCCAACTACTGTGCTTTCTTCACAACCTCTGAGGTAGTGGTGGTGGCTGTGGTGCTCCCTGGATGTGGGAGGTTCCCTTCCTACCGTCCAGTGTGGCCTGGGGGAAGGTCCCCTTACTACTGTCCAGTGTGGCCTGAAGACGGGCAACTTCCTCCCTCAGGGCAGAGAGTTGTCTGCAAAAAGGGCAGCATCTCAGCCTCCAGAAAGACTCCTGGAAGACTGCTGCCCCACAGCCATTACATTGCACTACTTCCCACATTTTTTTGTGTGTGAATGTGTGTGTGTGTGTGATTGGTTTGTAATATAGAAATATATATATATATTTATATTATACAGTGTGTATGCTTATATTGTCAGTGCAGTGTGCTAGAGAGGATATGACAGTGATATGCACCTTGCACTCTTGAGGAAATTATGTCAGAACCCCAGGTATAAAGGAACTATTTCCAGGGTGGGTGGGGTGAGGGTGGGAAGGGTTGGGCCTAAACCGTGCCCTCACAAAACAATCAGCTAAAAGCTCTGCCCCACTGCTGCAATGAGTGCCTTCCTGTCAGCAAGATGCCCTACACAACAATTTGACAGAGAAAATACCCTGCTAATCAACCAGAGAAAAATCCACACATCCAAGTCAGACACAGGTAAACCTCCCAGCCCCAAACAGGCCTGGTGGTTTGTGCTCTGAAAGCTGTCAGTCCCAAAATAAGTCAGCTGTGCTTTAAACTCTTCCTGCACTGAAAATGTTAAGAATTGTAACAAACAAACGTAAACCTAGATCCACCTCCCTCTGTTGCTTGAAAGACTGTCTTTTCCTATTTCACACTGCAGGTTTTTCTATGACCACTCCTTAACCACAGTAACTTTTTTTAAAAATAGTTTAACTAACACAAACTCCTACACATCAGTAAATTATTTAAAAATAGTTTCTGTCCCAAAATCCTAGTAGTCAATCCAGCTACCCCCAAGGGACAACCAAAATGCATTATTCAAACACTTATGAAGTTACTTCCAAGACAAGCAGAGTTTGCAAGCTTCTTTTTCAACTCCTCAGCCACCTGTTAATTTATTTAAAAATAGTTTAACTGTCAGAAAATCCTAGTAGACATCTAGCTACCTCCAAGGACCTACCCAAATGCAGTATTTAAATCCTTCAAGTTACTAACAAGATAAACAGAGTTTGCAAGCCCCTTCTTGGTTAAACACTAAATAAATATGTGAATAAAAAGCAATTACCAAGGGTAGTTAGTTTCACCTCCCACAGAATTAAGCAAAAGTGCACGTTTGTTGCAGATATCAAGTGCAATATAGAATTTCTCACACAGCTCGCAGTTGAATAAAGAAGTAGTGTCCTTCCAGGTCCAGGAAATGTGCTTTGGATTATATGGATCCATTATACATGATCCTCTCTTCTTCTTTCTGCCTCCCCCCACCACCACCACCAAACTAGAGGACATCACAACAGCAAATGTTCAGTCAAGCAGTTCTAACTGTGCCCACACAATAGCTGACATCATCATGCACCTCACCACACTGTCACCACCACCTACAGAGCAATGAAGAGAGTGAAGCAGAGAAAGACACTCTCAGCCCCCACCATATAGTCAACTGAAGACCTGCACTTCTGGAAGTTGTTGTACAGTCTCAGCTGATCCAGGGGCACATCTAAGATTTATTTGGGGTGGGGGCTACACAAACCTAAGGGGCTTGGGAAATAGAAAACTATGAGATTTTTATTTGTAAAAGCATTGATTTTAATGTGTTCTGCCCCAACAATAACAGATTTTTCTTTAACATTGTGCTTCCATCAGTCCAGGGGAAACAGAACACAGGTATAATGCTATACTATCTCTGTTTCTGTATAGGATGATCTGTGTACCCCAGGAATGCCTATTTTAAGCTTTCAGAGTATGTATTTTATTAAGGTTTATTTTTGCATTATACATGATCCAAAGCTTTGTTTTCAGGCTGAAAGAACATGCTGGGTGGGATAAGCATGGGATTGTATGGATGGTGATGACTGGCATGGTCCTTTTAGAAGAACTGGAGACCCCCTACACTTGCCAGAAATGGCAGCTATGGATCTGTGGATGGTCATGTAAGAGTCTGGTCTGCAGTGGTGTCCAGAGAAAGAACAGAGTTAAGAGATTTGGATGGAGAGGTAAGTTATGATGAGGCTGGGATAAAACCCACCACCTGCAGGGTGTATACCTCCTCACATTTTGTCACTAAAATGTTGAATACAGACACTAAAAATATAGGGAAATGATGGGCACTGGTCTTAATAACGTGGGACAAATTGCTAGACAGAGACACATTCAGAAAACTGGAAGCTAGTGATTTAACAGCACTCTACCCTTTATCACACATTGGACACTAGCTGAAAGTCTTAACAGTGAAGTGATAATGACTCACATTGAGTCTTTTTGGGGCTCCCCCTCTTGAACTGCCAGATAATTGTAGCTCTTAATGAGCTGTTAATCACAGCAGGCCATCTGGAACATTGAGAGAGATTAGCATGAGGACTAGAGCGTCCTAAAGTAGAGACTTTTTTAAGTTCATTAATAGCCATGAAAACCTGCACTTGTTAAGACAGACAAATACAACGTTAGCTGCACTAGCCCTGGTCAATTTGCACTAGGGTTTGGGTTAGTAAAACAGCATTAAGATCAACCCTGCCCCTACCTCCCCATTGGATTTCTCTTATGGTTGAGTATCCGACTACCAGGACCTTTTTGTCCCCTCCCTGATGCTTGCTCTGTGCCCCTACCAGTCCCTCCCCTTGTCCTCGTATCCTGTCCCTGGTTTTATTGTTTTTATTCACTGTTTCCCTCTGTCTAGCATGTGTTATGCTGTTACTTGGGCTGTTTTCTGCTCCATCCCTCCCGCCAGAAGTTTCCTCCTTATTTGGTGCATTCACTTTCCTCCTCTTGAAGCATACCTCTCAACTGTCCCTGATTTTCAGGAACATCCCTGATTTGGGCTCAAAATTTTACTCTGTCCCTCCTAAAAATTGTGTTTCCATGACCAAACAGTGAGAGTTGTAAGCAAAAAATTATGTCAAACATTAAAGTTATAGACTTGTTCTTCCTGAGAAAATGCATTTTACACTAAGCCCCTTAGTCTACCAACTTCCTGAGAGGATATCACCAATTCTGAAGAAGTGTTCCTGATTTTTGTCCTTTGTCCCTGATTTCTTTAAGCCTTGTCCCTGATTTATGAGGCAGGAGGTTGAGAGGTTTGTCTTGAAGATACCCCCCCGCCCTGGTATCTTCTTCCCCCATCTCAGCCTCTGTGCTATGAGTGTATACTCTGACCTCACCATCTCCAGTTTCCCATTTCCATTATTGCTCTGCACCTCCTCTTTATTCAGTGTTTGCGCATTCTCCTGTACCTCCACTTCAACTCCTGAACTTTCAGTCCCTTTCTCTCCTTCCTCCCTGGCTGGAGAGCATGCCCCTTGTATGTCCAGATTCCCCTGTTTAGCCCCTGAAGCCTTGGGAAGTGTACCTTTCTGGATCTGCCAAGACTTCCCTGTTAACTGTGTTCCAGCTATTCCTTGGTGTCATATCCTTGGTTATTTATTTATTTACTGAAAAGTTTTACCAGGAGGGCACACTGAGAAGAGTACTGCTCGATTCCAGGTGTGTCCTGGGGGAGAGGGACACAGAGAAACAATATATCAAATACATGTAGTGTAAGTGTACAATATTGCAACATGAAGATACAGAGATAACAGCATCAATAAACAAAATACATTATTACATACATTTCATACAGCACATGAGGTAAGAACTTTGAGGAACAATCAAGCAACTAGATCAGAGACAAAACAGTTGGTGGCTAAGAGGCTTGAGCAGTTCTAGCCACATGTACAGGTTGTGGAGAAGTGATTATTGATCTGATAATTGAAGTGATGTGGAGAGGGCGATTGCCTAATGTTTGCAGGAAGAGAGTTCCATAATTTGGGCTCTTGTCAAATCCGGCATAGTCCACCTATCCCCCTCTCAGTCATTTCACGCTCTGTCCTAGTGCCCTCTTATTTTATTATTTATTTATTATTTTATTTGAGTTTTGGTGACCAGGTAGGACAACTGAGACAATTACAGTCCCTATTTCAGGGTCGACCCGGGGTCAAACATGGTACAGTATAGTAGTGCATTTATACAGAGAGTCAGTACATTACAATATTAGATTCAACATACTTTGTACAGAGGATACTAAACCAGAGAACTAGTTATGTTAACCGTATTTACATATCTATAAATTCTATATACGTTAGGATTTTTTAACTATACATGTGCAATAGAATGTCTCACTTTGTTCACAATAAGAATGTGGAGAGTAGCGCTGATGACAGGGGGAGGGGAGGGAAGGGGAGTGGTGGTATGGGTCAGAGGTCAGGCGAGGGGGGAAGGTTGGTAAATTCAGAGGAAGCCAAGGCAGGAGGGAGAGGCAGTGAGATAGGCATGCAGATTGGACTTGAAAAGGGGACGAGAAGGACAAGTTAGGATGTGGGGAGGTAGGGCGTTTCAATCAGAGACAGCAGCAAATGAGAAGGACCTCCTGGAGAGGGATAGACGTAGATTGGGGGGACCAGCAGGGGGCCGGAGGAGGAGCGTAGGGTGTGAGGTGCCTGACGAAAGTAAATCAGATCCCTAAGGCAGGGTGGAATAAAGAGGTGGACAAGTTTAAACATTAAGCACATGGAGAAATATTTCAATTTAGCTTCGTAAGGCAACCAGCCTAGAGAAGAGAGGACGTTACAGTGGTGTGATCATGAGTTAGCCCCCAATGCGAACCTACCAATCCTGTGGTAAGCCTGGGAGAGGATGAAAAGCAATGAGGTAGTAGCAGAGCATAGCAGGGGGGCACTATATGTTAGGAAGGGAGTAAGAAATGAGGAGGCAATTCTTAGGCAGGAAGCAGAGGTGAGATATGGGCGTATTCGGTTGAGCAGACCAAGCTTCTGCTGCATATGTTTAACTATACTGGAGATGTGAATGTTGAAAGAGAGCGAAGGATCCAGGGTGAATCCCAAGTATTTCAAGGACGGGACTGTCTCCAAGGTATCTCCCATGATCGATGTTATGTTAAGAGTGGGAGGTGCATACTTGGAGGTAGAATGGGTGGAGAAGAGGATACATTTAATTTTCCTAGTATTTAGAATGAGCTGTTTGCAGTTGAACCAGTCCTTGAGGGAGGTGAAGTCAGTGGCAAGTTCTCGATTGATTTGATCAGGGTCTGGTGATGACCGATAGATAATTGCATCATCTGCATAAAGGTGTATCGTGGCACCACCACAAAATCGAGGGCAGTCGTTTATGAAGAGTGAGAACAGTAATGGCCCCTGAACTGATCCCTATGGCACACCATAGGTTATCGGCCTAAGTTCTGAGAGGGAGCCGTCCCATTTAACTCTTTGGGAGCGGCCAGATAGGTAACTTCTTGCCCAATTTTTGACACTTTTATCCAGACCTATGACATGTAGTTGGTGGAGCAGGAGATCATGGTTTACCAGGTAAAATGCTTCAGTGAGGTCGATGAAGATGGCACCGGTGGTACAACCCTTGTCCATAGCATGAAATATATCCGTTGTCACTTTTATCAGGGCCGTTAGAGTGCTGTGATTCCTTCTGAAACCGTGTTGATGGGGGATAGTAGGTTATGAGATTCCAGGTAGTCCTGTAGGTGGTTATGAAGAATACGCTCCTGAATCTTCACTAGATGGTAGAGGAGAGATATGAGTCTATAGTTATCAACAACAGAACTGGACCCCCCCCCGTGCACTGGGACTACCACTGCCACCTTTCATTTATCAGGTACCGAGTTGGTGATGAAAGATCGGTTGAATAGGTCCCTAACCAGGTGAGCAAGGGCAGGGGCACCCAATTTTAGAAATTTTGCCTCAAGGGAGTCATGTCCAGATGAGTTCTCAGGATTCAATTGAGAGAGAAGCTTCTGGACCTCTTTGAGAGTGGTAAGTTTTAGGTGGAACTCAGGGCAGTCCGCAAGGGTAGTTGAGGGCAGCAGGACAGTGTTAGTAGAGTTGGTAGTATGAAACAGCGAGGTATATTTGTGCAGATCTGTAAAAAATTAATTGAAGCCGGAGGCAATGGAAGTAGAGTCAGTAAGGTCTGAGCCATTGGCATGGACTGAGCTTGGGGTATTAACAGTGTTTCCTTTTAATAAGGAGTTCACTTGTTGACAGGATTTCTTTGGGTTGCAGAGGTGTTCCGTTTAAAGGGATTTAAACTGGAAGCGCTTGGCTTTGTGCAAGGAATGTTTGCATTTGTTCCTGAGGTGTCTATATGTTTGCCAGTCTGAGGGGAGGCCACTTTTTTTGTAGGCCCTCCACGCATTATTATAGTGCAACATGAGCATCTGAATTTCCTTGGAGAGCCACAGAGCTTTTTCCTCCAGGGTTGCCAGTGGTGAGACTCTATTTTCCTGAATTGTATATGAGACTTGCTTAGTATTTCTCCTGCACCCATTCCCCTGTGTCTTATACCCTGCTCCCTAACCACATTACCTCCAGTTTTCACTATTTGCCACACCTCCTTCTCATGTCCCCCTGGCTCCATGAGCTGGTCTGTTTACCATCTATAGAGTCCAATCTGCCTCCTGCCCTATCCATTCTGTGGTCTCCTTGGTGTCTAGGCTCCCCCTCCGTCCCTCTTATCTCTTCTTCTTAGCTCCCACGTTAACCACCCCATCTGCTGTTTAAGGTGTGCTACCTTTCACTTCGTCTGAATGCTAAGTCCACAACTACCTGAATGTCAACACTTTCATCTGCATCATCACGAAGGAAGTCAACATATTCCTGCAGATGTGAGGAATGATTCAGACTAGTATTGTTTATTGTTTATTGAATAGAATCGGAATTACAATCCTTTGAGTCATAGACTCTTTTGCAAAGGCTCCACATCAGTTCAAAGTAAGCCAAAAATCACTTACAGTAATGAAACACATACACATACAGTATTAAATTCCAGGTCGCTCCTGTAAAAAAGCTTTCAGCTTAGTGTGCTATACCTGGTTAAACAAATAAATAAAAAATAAATAAATAAATAAATAAATTAACAGTGCAGGGTTATGCAGTTCTAGCTTAATCTTATTTAGATGGTTACAGTAACATATTGAGGCAACTATTCCAGCAAGTAACAACAGGAGCCAGTGGAATACAGTCATTTTTGCCACTGTCCACCAGAAATTGACAAAATCTAACTTATGACCTGGGCATGCTGTGAAAGTACATTTAACAGTTGTAATCAAACTGTTAACCACTTTAAAATGATTCCTAAAATGTTACTAGTGAGACTAAGCAAATGGGCTGTACAGGTGACATGTGCCCCATTGAAAAACAAGCTCTTCAAACTACTCTTCCATGCTTTGTACATATTCACAGCATTATCTGTCACAAAAACTGTAACCTTATCAAAAGGAACTTCATACTTTGAAGCACATCTATGACAGCCTGACAGTTTTACAGTTAGTTGTCTCCAGTACAACACTGTTTCACTTGAATTTGTTATAGTGGAGCAGGGGTCTTCATTCTTGTCACCAGCTTTAATTACTGGTACAACAAGAACATTAGACACATATCTATCTTCAGCATCTGTGGTTTCATCACATACAATACTAAGTCCACAGCACATCTGAAGTCCTTTCTGTACTGCTAATGTGTGCCCCTCAAACACTTTTGGTAGATACAGTTGTCTCAGCTGATGGGATGTGGGGATTAGCCCAATGTATTTCAACCCATTTTTCTAAATACGATTTTAGAGATTTATTGCCAAGACTGTGCAGTGGAATATCGGCAGCAGTAAAAGCTTTGGTTAATCTGTAAAGTTCAGTTTGTCTATGTAACTTCCTCCATACTTCTCAACTGTCCCTGATTTTCAGGGACGTCCCTGATTTTGCCTCAAAATTTTACTCTGTCCTTCCTAAAAATTGTGTTTCCATGACCAAACAATGGGGGTTATAAGCACAAACTAATGTCAAACATTAAAGTTACAGACTTGTTCTTCCTTAGAAAATGCATTTTACACTAAGCCCTTTATTCTACCAGCTTCCAGACTGGATATGTCCAATTTTGAAGAAGTGTCCCTGATTTTGGTCCTTTGTCCCTGATTTTTTTAAGCCTTGTCCCTGGTTTATGAGGCAGGAGGTTGAGAGGTATGACTTCCTCAGCTAAATTTCTAAAATGTTCAGTCACTGTTTTTTGTCTTTTTACACTTTGGAACTTTGCTTGCTCAAAACTTTTACATTTCCTTTGATGGACTGTACTACTCAGATGTTTGTCACAACTTGCCTTTTTTAAAAAACCAACAGGCACATTGCATGTGGAGCAGAAGAGCTTGCCATTACTCATGAAAAACATTACTGGCATACTGAGCACAGCGTTCCTTTGCAGTCATTTTAGACACTTTCGATTTGACATATTTGGCAGCATTTGTTGACACAGCCTTTGATACAACTACCTCCATTTCTGTTGTTAGTGTAATTTGTTCCTGACATTCAATTTCAGTTTTGAAAATTTACAAATTCAGTACCACCATACTTAAATGTATCACGGCCGAAAATATTTGGCTGCAGACAGTCAATGGGACTACACGTCAGTGTCGAAGAATTTGCACAACCGAACAGATATGTATGGACGGGTGCACTTCAACTTTGAATATATGCCAAATAAATCTGTTCTATCTCTCTGTGTCTCTGTGTCAGATTATTTTAGGAATTGTGACACTGTCTCAACTACTGTGGTGGTACAACACGGATGTGTTTGTCACTGTTAAACTTATTTCTGGTCTCCTCTGCAGTCATGACTAGAGGATGAGGTCATGTAGCTGGATGGTCAGGTCAGAACCTCAAGTTCTTCTGCAGATTTGTCTGTCCACCACATTTAGATCTGCTTCATCTTTGTCATGTCAGTGGCACATGTAAACACCACATCTACTTCCAATATATGGTCCCCTAGATGAGGTCTGCTTCATGGAAAAAAATCATAGTATAGCTTCATCACCCTGGCCTAACCCCAATCTGCCCCATAATGTAGATCTCCTCCCTGGTAGTATAGCAGTCCCCCCATCCTAACCTTCTGCCCCAGGCTGTAAATCATGTAATCCCTGATAGTCTGGCAGCCTCCCCTCCCTAACCCAATCTTCCCCTGCTGTAATTAAAAACTAATATAAATCCTCCCTAGTAGTCTAGCAGCCCCCCCAATCCGATCTCTGCCACTGTAAATAGTAGAAATCCAAATCCACCCTGATAGACCAGCATCCCCACACACCAATCTGCCCTAATTAAATCAAATACATTCCCTCTTGATAGTTTAACACCCCCCCTTTCCTAACCTGATCTACCCTGTAATTAAATAGACTACCAAGGAGGTGTTATATTTTAACAGCCCTACCCTTTCCTATCCTGGCACTTGGTCAGGAGGATGCAGTCCGAAGTGGTGTCTATAGCAAGGGTGTAGCTACTGATACTCCAATCAATCAATCAATCAAATCTTTATTTATTCAGGCAGACATCATTGAGCAAAGCTCATTTACAAGATGGACCTGATGAGGTCAAGGTTCAATGGTTGGTACATAAGCAGATATATACAAAAACACTTGTAATTGCATAAACAGATACAGTAAGATAAACATATATACAATAATCCAAGGACAGAGGTTGATTAAAACATAACAGGACAAGGTAGGCTATAAGAAAATTACACTAGAAAAATCCAGTATGTACAAATCCCAGTAGAGGAGTCAAAGCAAGCACGCAACATAAGGTACCCAGAATTACAGGCTCCAGGGCAAGCTAAAGCAGACAGACAGATATAGTGATTGACTGACTGCAAAAAAAGTGGTGATTACAGCCTCTGACAAATGACATGGAAGGGCTGGTGGGGGACTCAGACAGGGGCTAGGGGTAATAGTAAGAGGTATGGGGGATTAATTAGGGTTGAGGTAAGTGCCAGGAGTTAGTGGGAAGATCATAGTCAGGAGAAGCAAAACTGTATAAATGGTATCATAGGGGGCTGAGATACGATAATAAGAGGGCTGCGTGGGAGGGAAAACTATGGGGATAATTTATGGGAGAGCTGCCAATTATGGTTGCTTACTGGAAGGGGGAGGGTTGTGAATGTGACTAGAATAGGTCTTGTGATAGCAATTGCATTTCTCTGCAAAGAGACTTATGCAGAGCTTTTTAAAGGATGCTAGAGGTATAGGCAGAGGTACTAAACAAATATTTTTGCTCAGTATTTACAAAGGAAGAGGGGGAGGTACCTAAAACAAACAGTAGAAACACTCTGGATACAGAAGTTGATACCAGCCCATTTACAGAAGAAAGGGTTCTGAAAGAACTCTTAAAACTGAAGGTGGACAAAGCAATGGGGCCTGATGTGATTCATCCCAGAATTCTAAAAGAACTAAGGGTAGAACTAGTGACACCACTGACTACCCTCTTTAACAAATCATGGGAGGATGGGAGGTACCCGAGGACTGGAGGAGGGCAGATGTGATTCCCCTTCACAAAAGTGGGAGTAAGGCAGAAGCAGGAAACTACAGACCTGTTAGTTTAACCTCAGTGGTAGGAAAAATGATGGAATCAATTCTGAAGGAAAAAATTGTCGATTATCTAGAGGCCAGAGGGGCACAGGACCCAAGGCAACATGGATTCACAGTGGGAAGGTCATGCCAGACGAATCTGATAGATTTCTTTGACTGGGTGACCAAAGTAGTAGATCAGGGAGGGGCTGTGGACATGGTCTACCTAGGCTTTAGCAAGGCATTTGACACAGCCCCACACAAAAGATTAATATACAAGTTAGCCAGCCTGGGAGTAGGTCCCAAGATGACAGCCTGGATAAAGAATTGGCTGGAGAATAGGACAAAGAGAGTAACAGTAAATGGAGTCCACTCTGAAGAAAGGGGGGTTACTAGTGGGGTACTGCAAGGTTCAGTATTAGGACCAGTCCTCTTCAATGTCTTTATAAGCGACATTGCAGAGGGACTGGAAGGAAAAGTATGTCTTTTTTCAGAAGACACAAAGATCTGCAACAGAGTTGATGCACAAGGTGCGGTGGAAACGATGAGAAGGGACTTGGCAAGGTTAGAGGAGTGGTCAAATGTATGGCAGCTTAGATTCAATGCTAAGAAGTGCAAGGTAATGCACCTGGGAAACAAAAACCTAGGGGAAGAGTACACAATGGGGGGTGAGATACTAACAACAACAAAAATGGAAAGGGACCTGGGGGTAGTCATATCAGATGACCTAAAGGTGGGAAAGCAATGTGAGAGGGCAGCAAGGAGGGCTGGGGGGATGCTGGGATGCATAGCAAGAGGCATCACCAGTAGAAAACAAGAAGTTATTATCCCTCTGTACAGACAGCTGGTGAGACCCCATCTGGAGTATTATGGCAGTTCTGGAGACCCAATCTCCAAGAAAGACATAGACAGGATGGAAGCTGTCCAGAGGAGGGCAACTAAAATGGTGCAGGGTCTGCACCGGAAGACATATGAAGAGAGACTTAAGGAGCTTAATATGTATAGCCTCCAGGAAAGGAGGAGAGGGGGACAAGATAGAAACTTTCAAGTACCTCAAGGGAATCAACAAAGTCCAAGAGGGTAGCATCTTTCAAAACAAGAGGTGTGCAAGAACAAGGGGGCACAATTTGAAGATAGAGGGGTCGGCTCAGAGGTAATTTAAGGAAGTATTTTTTCACAGAGAGGGTTGTGGATGCATGGAATGGCCTTCCGGAGGAGGTTGTGGAGTCAAAAACAGTGGTGGAATTCAAGCATGCATGGGACAGTCATAAGGCAATTCTAGGGGGTGGGGGCAGAAAGAAGTAGGCTGCTGGTTAACTAGGATCTGCAGCTTATCCATTAGGTAGGGAAATGGGCAGACTGGGTGGGCCAAGCGGTCCTTATCTGCCATCAAATTCTATGTTTCTATAAGATTGGTCAACTTTAGGGTCTTCTGTAGAGTATTCCATGGCATAGCTAGAGAGTAGCTGATTGCAGCCCTCCCATGCCGGGTGTAGACTTTGGGTATCTTGAGCGTGATGAAGTTGTTGCTTCTTAGGGCATAGGAACTAGCTGTGGCCAGTGTAAAGCAGTCTAAAATATAAGTTGGAAGTTTATTAGACAATGCTCTGTAAATCCATAGTGCAGCATTTCTGTTCCTTCTGAGGTGTAGGAATGCCCATCCAACTGCAGCATAGAGACAGCAATGATGAGTGTTGAATGGAAGATCTGTAATAAACCTTAGCGCTCTGTGGTACAGGGTATCCAATTTGCTTAAATAGGAGATAGGACAATGACCATAAAGGAAGTCTGCATAATCAATAAGTGAAAGAAATGAGGCCTGGATTAGCCTCATCCTTGAGTCTCTGGTTAGGAAGTGTTTTATTCGGAAGAATAGGCCCAGCCTCTGGCGACGTTTTTTCAGAAGTTCTTCAATATGATGTGTGTAGTCAAGCCTGCTATCAATCCACACCCCTAAGTATTTTAATTTTTCTACATAGTCCAGGCTTTTTCCAAGGATAGTGGATAGCTGGGGAAGATTGCTTAGTGAGGAGATGTTAGTATGGGTATGATTGGAGAAGAACATTGCTTTTGTTTTCTTTGCATTTAAGAGAAGCTTTTTCTCAAGTAGTTGATGTTGCAAAAGGGAGAATTCTGCTTGTAAAATTTCACAGGCCATTGCAGGCGATGGGTTACTGACATACAAAACAGTGTCATCTGCAAAGAGGTGAACATTGGCTTTGGTGAGATTTGAATCAATATTGTTAATGTAAATGGCAAAAAGGATAGGGCCCAGGATAGATCCTTGCGGAACTCCTCTTAGAAGTGGTTTTAGTGAGGATAGGTCACCTTCAGCTTTCACCTGCTGTGACCTATCAGTAAGGTAACACCTGAACCACTTAAGAGAGGGTGGGTCTAAGCCTATGGAGTGCAATGAAGAGAGTAGCAGCTCACGGTCCACTGTGTCGAATGCCTTGCTTAGATCAAGGAATACAGCACAGACACTGTTCTTTTCATCTAACTCGGTTTGCCAGTCATTTGTGACTTTGACCAGTGCAGAGATAGTGCTGTGTCTGGCCCTAAAACCAAATTGAGCTGGATTTAAGAGATTAATATCTTCAAGGTAATCTCTTAACTGGATGCTCACTAATTTCTCTAGCATCTTGGATAGCACTGGAAGACTGGATATGGGCCTGTAGTTGTTGAGGTCCATGGGGTCCCCTGATTTTAGAAGGGGAAACACTTGGGCTGTTTTCCACATGGTAGGAATAGAGCCAGAGGTTAATGATAGATTAAAAAGATGTGTTAAGGGAACTGCAAGTGCATGAATTGCAATTTTTAGAAAATAGGGGTCAAGAGAGTCTGCACCTGTGCTTTTTTAGTGTCCAATTGCAGCATTAGATCTTCTACTTGCTTCAGCAGTACCGGTTTGAAGGAAAAGGAAGAATCAGCCCTCTGAGCTTCAGTATACTGGGAGTTTAGTTGTGCACGCAGTAGATTAGCTGGAGAGGTGTCAAAAGCAAGGCCAGCAGTTGTGAAATGATTATTGAAAGCATCCAGTACTTCCATTTTATCAGAGATAGTACCCTTATTACGGTGCACTTGAGATGGCAGAGAGGTGCTAGAGTCCTGCCCTAAAATCCCCTTAATGGTGCCCCAGAATCTAGCAGGATTGTGGTAGGAGGCGTCAAGTTCAGCCATATAAAAGGCAGCCTTTGCATCCCTTACTGTCTTGGTGCAACTATTTCTGGCCTTCCTAAACAGCATCCAGTCATTTGGGTTCTTGGTCTTCCTTGCCAGTTTCCATAGCTTGTCTCTTTCCAGCAGTGCAGATTTAAGGTCAGCTGAAAACCAGCGGCAAGATTTGCTTTTTGTTTTAACACTAGTGATTGGTGCATGAGTGTTAAGGACACCTATTATTATGCTGTTTAACACCTGGTGTGCTATTTCCACAGAATGTGTAAGGTAAAACTCCTGCCAGCATGTAGAGTGAGTTAGGTCATGGAGATATCCCTCAATACTGAGGTTTTTCTTGGATCTCCTCAGAAGGAATTTTGCTGAGGTTGCTGGTTTGCCGGATGATCTTATTCCTGCAATGAGACAGTGGTCACTTATGTCACTGAAAAGCACTCCAGTGTGTGAGAATAGGTGGGGTTTGTTTACCAGAATGATGTCAAGTAGTGTGCTATTACTTCTATTCTTTAAATTGATTCTTGTTGGTTCATTTATCAGTTGTGTAAACCCATGTGTATCACAGAATGATACTAGAGGTGCAGCTGTCTTGGAGAGCCAGTTTAGGTTTAGATCACCTAGGATTATGATTTCTTCAGGGCCCGGTTTGATTAGATTCCCCAGGTGGGATAAAAGCTTGTGGTCAGCAGAGGGGGGCCTGTAGCAGCCAACTAGCTGAAAAGCTGCAGTATTGGAGAGAGTTAGTTTGAGGGATATACATTTGAATTCTTTGGGCATCGATGTTGCACTAAGGCAGGATGCAGATATATTTGACTTTACATATATAGCTACTCCACCGCCCCTTGTCAGGCGATCAGCTATGAATATTTGGTAGTTGGGTAGATTTATCTCCCTATCTGCTGTGGCAGGTTTGAGCCATGTCTCGGATACTACAAGAAAGTCTGGCAAGGTATGGGCAACCCAGGCTTGTGTTAATGAGAGCTTTTTCAGGAGGCTACATGATTGATATGTAGGAAACTTAGTGCTTTGGTGGAGGCTAGGTCTGCTGGGGAGGTGATGAACTCCGGAGGGCCTGGATTGATTTCCACATTACCAATACAGATCAGCAAAAAGAATAAGAGTTTCATAAGGGCTTCGAGAGACAGGAAGGGAGGGAACTGTCTTTGGCCCTCCTTTTCTTGCTCGGTGGCCACTGTTTTGAAGTATTCCAATTGGGGTTGTGACTTTGTACCGTGTCACAGAGTATCAATTTGGTGGGCAGATGCAAGGGGAAACTGTATACCCAATAGTGGAGCATCGAGCGGAATAGATACCTGACAAGTTGCGTCCCTTTTTGGGGGTTACCCCACTGATTATGATGTGGCATTGGTAGGGCATATGTGAGGATCCGGTCATTTTCCACTGAAGGTGTAACAGAGAGGCTAGGCTGGTGGGTCGCATTATTTAGTGTGGTATGGATCGGGACTGGAGGTGTAACAGAGAGGCTAGGCTGACGGGTCGCATTATTCAGTGTGGTATGGATCGGGACTGGAGGTGTAGCAGAGAGGCTAGGCTGGTGGGGTCGATTATTCAGTGTGGTATGGATCGGGACTGGAGGTGTAACAGAGAGGCTAGGCTGGTGGGTCGCATTATTCAGTGTGGTATGGATCGGGACTGGAGGTGTAACAGAGAGGCTAGGCTGGTGGGCCGCATTATTCAGTGTGGTATGGATCGGGACTGGAGGTGTAACAGAGAGGCTAGGCTGGTGGGTCGCATTATTCAGTGCGGTATGGATCGGGACTGGAGGTGTAACAGAGAGGCTAGGCTGGTGGGTCGCATTATTCAGTGCGGTATGGATCAGGACTGGAGGTGAAACAGAGAGGCTAGGCTGGTGGGTCGCATTATTCAGTGTGGTATGGATCGGGACTGGAGGTGTAACAGAGAGGCTAGGCTGGTGGGTCGCATTATTCAGTGTGGTATGGATCGGGACTGGAGGTGTAACAGAGAGGCTAGGCTGATGGGTCGCATTATTCAGTGTGGTATGGATCGGGACTGGAGGTGTAACAGAGAGGCTAGGCTGGTGGGTCGCATTATTCAGTGCGGTATGGATCGGGACTGGAGGTGAAACAGAGAGGCTAGGCTGGTGGGTCGCATTATTCAGTGTGGTATGGATCGGGACTGGAGGTGAAACAGAGAGGCTAGGCTGGTGGGTCGCATTATTCAGTGTGGTATGGATCGGGACTGGAGGTGTAACAGAGAGGCTAGGCTGGTGGGTCGCATTATTCAGTGTGGTATGGATCGGGACTGAGGTGAAACAGAGGCGGGGTTGGTGGGTCACATTATTCAGTGTGGTATGAATCGGGACTGGAGGTGTAGCAGAGAGGCTAGGCTGGTGGGTTGCATTATTCAGTGTGGTATGGATCGGGACTGGAGGTGTAGCAGAGAGGCTAGGCTGGTGGGTTGCATTATTCAGTGCGGTATGGATCGGGACTGGAGGTGTAGCAGAGAGGCTAGGCTGGTGGGTCGCATTATTCAGTGTGGTATGGATCGGAACTGGAGGTGTAGCAGAGAGGCTAGGCTGGTGGGTCGCATTATTCAGTGTGGTATGGATCGGGATGACTTCATCCTCAGTGAACACCACCAATGAAAGAGAAAGAAACAATAAGAGGAGTCTCCCCATTTTGAAGGCAGTATTTGTGGTTATCTACAGTGAGAACACAGGAAGGACTGCTGATTAGGTGGCACTGCAGGGGCCAAGGACAGATTATTGGTTAAAATATCGCTGGGAGCGGGAGATGAGAAATCGAGGAAGATGCCTATAAAAGTAACACACAAGGGGAAGGGCGGGTGGGAAAAACTCCAAGCAAGCCACGGCATACAAAGTTTAGTAGCAGGGGGTAGCAAGCAAGCTGGCTAGCATTGCTCTGCCCTCTCTAGTTAATCGCATTTAAATTCCTTTGTTTGGCTTTGCAGGCTTTTTCTTTTCTCTTTCAGACCATGGACATTGAAGCTGAAGGTCTCAATTAGGTCCATATGGCCCGCCTGCATAGTGATTGGCTATGGCATCTGGAAGGGGGTGTGTCAAGTCTTGGGCAGTGCGTTTAAATGCCCCAGCAAAGTTAGAAGCCATATTATTAGTTCAATTGTACTGGGAGTGAGAGAAGCAATAAAAGAACTGAGGAGCAGCAGACGGAAGAACAGACTCAGAGCCAGCTAAAAGAATGAAGACTTCATGTGGTGTGGCAAGTGAAATAAATCTACCATCATGCAGAGGAGAGAAGAAATTTCTGCCCTGGTCCTGGACTCATGGTGCAGTCAGTGATGTTTACCAGCGGGCAGTGAGCACCACACTAGCAGCGCAGACAGACAGCAGGTCTAGTGTGGGAATCATCTGATTGGAGCCAAGAACCTCAGACTCGAGTTGTGTGGGGGCAGGCATGAACAACAGTGGAGGAGAGGGTAGCAGTGTGGCAGGTAGGTGTACAAATCTGAAATGCCTGGCTACACCTCTGGTCTATAGCTGTTGCTGGGGAACCTGCAGGTTAGCAGGTGGCTACAAGATGGGAAATCCTGGCTAGGATATTTTTTGCTACTGGGATCAAAGTCAGGGATGCTCTCTGTCACTGTAGTCCACTCCTGAGGCACCCTGGTAGCTTTCTATTAAATCTTCCCTCGTCATGGATGTCACACAATCTTTTGCCATTTTATAAATAAAGTGGAATCCTCCCTGGTAGTCTACCCCCTCACCCCCACCCCATCTGCTCTGTGAAGCTGTGCTTAAATAAATTACATAAATTTATCATTTATTTATTTTATTTAAAAGTTGATAATAAGGGAAGGCACACAGAGCCAAAGCGAGTGCGACCCGTGGCAGGGGATAAGGACATAGTATGCATTAATACAGTAGGATAAACAGCAGGACTTTACAAAATATTTACATAATATATTGCATTTACAAAACATTTACATTATGCATGCATTGTGGAGTTAAGACTATAATAAATAGATACATGTGATGAGAGGAAAAAGGCACATTGAGTCTTATACACAGTGAAGCTAATACAGTGGTAAATACTATGTACAATGAGAAGTGGACATACATATATACATACAGAATTGCACATGATAAACCAAGCAACAGTGAGTATTAGCGAGAAGCAAGGGGAATTCAGGTGGGGAGGGGGAAAAGAAGGTTGTGTGAGAAGTGGTAGTTCTAGTATTCCCCCCTCCCTAACCCGGTGATCTCTGCTGCTGTCAACAGAAAAAATCCCTGGTAGTGTGTCGATCCCCCCTCCCTAACCTGATCTGATCTCTGCCTAGTGGACAGTCCACCCAGGCAGTGTCCAACCCCCACTCCCCCCATTCCTAACTGGACAAAAATCCTTGGTGGTCTAGCGTTCCCCATCAACCCCATCTGATCTCTGCCTCAGTTACAACAGGGAAAGCAAATAAAAAAAAATCCCTGGAATTCTAGTGGTCCCCCCTCCCCAACACCAGTGCCCAGCCATGGTTGGTAACTCTCCCTGGTGTCTAGCATTCCCCCCAACCTGATCTGATCTCTGCTGTAGTTAGAAAAAAAAAAATATCCCTGGAATGCTAGCGGTCCCCACTCCCCAACACCAGTGCCCAGCCATGGTTGGTAACTTTCCCTGGTGTTTAGTGGCCCCCCCTCCCAGGCAGACAGTGCCCCACCACCCCATTTCCCCTCATTTCCAACTGGAGAAAAAATCCCTGGTGGTCTAGCAGCTCCCTCAACCCCATCTGATCTCTGCCGCAGTTACAAAAAAGGAAAAAAAATCCCTGTAATGCTAGTGATCCCCCCTCCCCAGCACCAGTGCCCAGCCATGGTTGGTAACTCCCCTTGGTGTCTAGTGGACTCCCCACCCAGGAAGGCAGTGCCAAACCACCTCACCCCCCATTCCCAACTGGACAAAAAATATTTGGTGGTCTAGTGGTCCACCCCCCCAACCCCATCTGATCTCTGCCAAAATTACAACAGGGAAAACAAGTAAAAATATTTCTGGAATTCTAGTGATCCCCTCCCCAACACCAGTGCCCAGCCACAGTTGATAACTTTCCCTGGGTGTTTAGTGGACCCCCACCCAGGCAGGCAGTGCCCCACCACTCTGCCCCCCATTTTGAACAGGACAAAAATCCCTAGTGATCTAGATGTTCCCCTTCCTAACCCCATCTGATCTCTGCCACAGTTACAATGGGGAAAAAATTAAGAAAAATCCCTGGAATTTTAGTTGTTCCCCTCCCCAACACCAGTGCCCAACCATGGTTGGTAACTTTCCCTGGTGTTTAGTGGACCCCACCCTCCCCACCCAGGCAAGCAATGCTTCACCACCCTGGTCCACCCTCTTCCCAACTGGAAAAAAATCCCTAGTGCTCTAGCTGGCCCCCAGCCCCATCTGATCTCTGCCACAGTTACAACGGGGAAAAATAAATCAAAAATTCCTGAATGCTAGCGGTTCCCCTTCTCCAACACCAGTGCCCAGCCATAGTTGATAGCTCTCCCTGGTATCTAGTGGACCCCCACCCTTCCACCCAGACAGAGAGTGCCTCACCACCCCTCTCCCCCATTCCAAACTCAGGATCTGGTGAGTGGCACAGCCCTCCTGCTCACACCATGGCTGACCCTGGATTGAGCTCTCTCTCAAATGAGCACATTTTGCTCATTTGAGAGATAGCTCAGTCCGGTACTGGCCATGAGTTGGGAACGGGGGGGGGGCACTGGTTGCCTGCCTAGATGTGGTTGTTGGGGTGGGTCTACTTGACACCAGGGAGAGTTGCTGATGGATGGTGGCTGGACACTGGGGAGGGGTGACTGCTACCATACAGGGGATGTTTCTTTTAAACAACAACCACAAAGAAGATCAGATCGGGTTACTGTGGGGGGACCACTAGACTACCAGGGATTTTTTTTTTCTGTATACAGAGGCAGAGATTGCTAGGTTAGATAGGGGTGGCCGGTGTTCAGAGTGACAGAGATCAGGTTAGGGAGGGGGCCATTACACCAAATAGACACCTTTCGATTGTGGTACACATGTGTTGGGGGGAACCGTGGGGAGACACTGCTGGCACAGAAAGGATCCTGATCCAAGATCCTTACCTTCAGTGTGGGGTTTCCCTCCCCAGTCAGTTTCCATTCACCAGCACTGCCACCAGAAATGTATTTTCTTTAAAGTTGCTTGCCTTGCAGGACGACTCGGAGCCAGTCGGATCAGTGGCGCAAAACCTAGTGGGAAGATGGCAAGAATCAGCCACAGGAGCGTTGCACGACTCATGCATACACAGTTCCACTCCCAGACCTTCTCAAAATGGTGGCATTCAGTGGCCAGAGTGGTACTGCACATGCACAGACTGGGAAAGCACCTGAACTGCAAAAGTCACAGAGGCTCCCACATTTCACGGGTTCTATGACCTCTGTGACCAGCTGACATTCCTAGTTATGAGGTGAGGTCCTAAAAAGGCCATGTTGAAAATCTGGGCTCAAAATATAAAAAAATGGTAAAGTTATGCATCAGCTGTACTATTGTATTGACGTGGAATCAAAGCTACTTAGCTTCCCAAGTTGTACATTCCTGTTAATCATTTGTATTCATTTTCATTAACGTGGAACCTATGTGAATGAGCCTATGACTCAAAGGTGTTAATCCGAGATGTTGAATAAATAAATAAATAAAATGCATAAACGTTGAAAACCCCATTGCAATACTTTGAACTGCACTTATCTTACTTTCTCATATTGCAGTCACCCATTCCAGCAGCAAGATGTGTCTTCAAATCTGTGCCATGGGACATGCTTAGGTGAGTAAGGGTGTGTGAGGGAGGGGGTGTGGGGTTCTGAGTGGCAGGTGGGTGTGGCAGGGTTTGAACAGTGAGGGACCATTTTCTGTTTTGCAGGTTAAAAAAATCACACTGAGGGTCCATTTTATTTATTTCAGGTTAAACTTTGATAAATGGAATTGGGCACCCTGGTGTCAAAGCATGTACAGGAACAGAGTCAGGTGACCTGGAGGGGGGTCCAAAGAAGCAGTACTGGGTGTGGGCACCCCAGTCAACTTACATATATTATAAAAAAAAAAAACTTTAGGATTAGGAAAAGTCTGCGGGATACATGGAGGAGAGGGAAGGAAAGAAAGAAGCAGTACCGGGGTGAGCACCCCAGTCTTCTTAATTAAGCAGACAAATGGATACAGACAGACAGATAGGAAGACAGACAGGCAAATAGATAGAGACAGACAGAACAGGGATCAGTAACTCATTCCGCTCACTGCAGCTTGCAGCAGAACTCCAGCTGCAGCTGCAGAACTTCACAAAGTCCCCCTGTTCTCATACACAGAACATGGGTGAACGGCCCCTCTGGCTAAGCTGGACACCCTGCATTTCAGGGTGCCTAGTAAAGGTATGTTTATCAAGTTAAAATAAACACCAGTATCTAGCTGAACAGGTCCCATTTACCTAAGTTCAAGTGCTTGCTTTTTAAAATTACACCATTTAATGTATTGTTCATGTTTTTAATTTCTAGGGGGAAAGAAACAAGATGGTGTCTCTCACGGTACAAAAAATGTTTTGTACTGTGAGAAGTAAGTGGAGAGAAACCAAAAAATGGTCTTGTGACACAGAATTGGTGGTGGTGTATCAGAATGTTATCCAAAAACCCTACTGAACATGCTCAGAGCATTAAAAACACAATAATGTAAAGCCTTATAACTCTGAAACCATTTAATATTTTTTCACAACACTTTTCAAAAGCACTACCTTGGAACATCACTCCTGTACCTTAAAAGTTTTGGGAAAAAATTCCACTCGATGTAGGCTGTAGGTGAGAGCAAAAAGAATCCCATGTTAAGCATAGGAAAACAAATTAGACATCTACAGATAAATGACATACACAGATCTCAGAAACTGCACAAGCTACTGTCACAAAACTTTTCATAGATTTGGAGTTTGCCTCCTGGACAACACAGTCAAAATTTCAGCTGATTTCATCAAACAGTGCCAGAGTTATTAAGGTGCAAAGGTAGGGGTTTAACATTGGACACCTTACTCAACCCTAACTATAGGAGTGCTACCATGCCCCTATAATATAACTAACTCTGTAACCAAAACTGAACAGAGAAAACTCTGCTTAAACTGTTTAATTCTTTGTAACCATGCTGATCTAACTGCCCCGTGGTCAGTTAGCTCCATTCATACTTTTGTGGCAGGTCCTAGTTAGTCTTAGTTGAATGCTGCCCCCTTCTCTTTGAATCCAGGGTTCTGTTTATCCTTGGCCCCATTCTGTTCTTGATTTTTCTAATTAACCTTCCAAAGGCCTGTACCTTCTCAAACATTCAATTGTTTGCAAATTACAAAAGAAATTCTAGACTTACCATAATTTCTTGTTCTGTTAGCTCCAGCATTGTTAATGGCCAATCTTTACATATGGGTGTATATTTACCTTAACTAAGGTACATTACAGCTATAGCTTTAAGAAGTTGTACATACCATGGAGTGCTGACATCCTCCGGGTTCCCATTCTCCAAGTTACTTAGTCAGCATATATTGCAAAGCAGAAAAGATTAGTTACCCGGAACACTTATAACTATTTAAGACACCAAATGTCTCTTAGATATTTTCACATAAAGAAGGTAAGAAAGATGTCTACCTTACCTTGCTGGAGGTCAAGACTTCCCGTTCCCTTTATAATCTCTTCATGGAGATGTAATCTGAGTAACATGTCCAGTTCTTCTGCCCTGTATCTGATTCTGAACATGAAAGTGGACATCACCTTGATGTTTAATACAATTGATTTTCTTAACTAAGAAAATAACTAAATAGTTCTACAAGACAAAGGTAAAGGATTGGTCACTTGCCTATTATTGGCCAATAAATAACAAACTAGGACTGTAATTCTTATGATATCAAATTTCTGACATTCTCTAATTCCTTAGCTAAATACATAATTCAGACAATACTCTTCAGGTGAGTAACAATGGCTCTTGGGTGTGGCCCCATTGACAATGTTGGAGCTAACAGAAAAAGAAATTATGGTAAGTCAGATAAAACGTCATCTTTTTGTGCCACTCCATGTTGTCAATGGATAATCTTCACACATGGGTTCAAAAAGTTCAGGGGTTTAAGAGGCAGTATAGCATAGTGGTTTAAGGCTCTGAGCTGCAAACCTGGAGATCTGGGTTTGAATACCATAGCCCCAACTTGCATACTGTGTGACTCTGAACAAGTCACTGAACTTTCTTGTGCTTCCAGGTTGCACCTGTAAACAAGCTTTCAGCTTAGTGTGTCTCTCCTGGTAACACAAAGGTTAAAAAAAAAAAGCAGTACCCATATGGAAAATTGGGAGAGGGAGAATATTGGAGTATATATGACCCAGTAGGGACAAATACTCTTTAGTTACTTTTTGATCACTGCCTGCAGCACCTTGCATCCAAATACTTCATCAGCTGAACTTCACATGTCAGTCCTGAGGTACTTCACCAAGGCGTGCAGGGAAGAACACAGAGCCCCTTTGCAAGCTCTCATACAGAAGCTTCTGGCCTTTTCATCCAATGGGTTACCATGGTCCTGGTGGGATGTGCTCTGAAAAAAGCTGGTAGTTCCAATTATTGTCTCCACATGTGCCTTTGCTATACAAGATCTAATCCACCTTGCTAAATTGGCCATGGAAGCTCTTTGGCTCTTCTTATGTGCCCCAATGAGAACAAAAGATTGCCAAGGTGACTGAATTCAAGTAGACTCTTAAGATACATTTTTGCCATTGTGGGAGGAAGTAGCTTATGCTGCTTTTTTCTTTGGGGTTGGCCTGATCTGAAGCGATTGAAGGAAGGTCTGCTCTTTTGATTTATATACAAGCATACAAAACTGCCAGCAGATAGAGGCCCTATGGTGTATTGAGTCTGCTCGTTTGTGCAGCTAGAAGCCGCTATACTGCCTCTGGCCCTCCGCCCCTCCTCCCCTTCCCATGACCCTCCCTTACCCTGTCCCATCCTCTTTTGAAGCAGTCCACTGTTGTACAAGGTACCACTTCTGAGGTAGTGCGTTCCATCCACACACCACCCTCTCCGTGAAAAAGTGTCTTCTCATTTCCCTCCTGAACCTTCCCCCTCCTATTTCAGATCATGTCCTCTAGTGTCCCTCCCCCTTAACTTAAAAAGCCCCATCATGCCTGTCCTGTTTATTCCTGTCATGTACTTGAAGGTTTCAATCATATCTACCCTGTCCATCCTTTCCTCCAGAGAGTACATGTTCAACTCCTTCAGCCTGCTCTCGTAGGGTATGTCCCCTAGCCCCTGGATCATCCTTGTCACCCTGCACTGTATCCCTTCCAGTAACTTAATATCCTTCATCAACTATAGGTGCCAGTACTGCACACAGTACTCCAGGTGTGGCCTTACCAGCGACCGATATTATGACAGGATCACATCCCCTCTCCTGCAGGATATACCCCTGGCAATACAACCCAGCATCTTGTTTGCCTTAGCAACTGCCTTCCTACATTGTGCTGATTTTAAAAAAATTGAGCCCATAATGATCACCCCAGATCCTTCTCCTCCTCTGTTGTGGCTTGTTGCTCCCCCCCCCCAACTGGTAGTTGCTGCTTGGGTTTTTCATGCCGAAATGCAGCACCTTGCACTTTTAGGCGTTGAACCTCAGCTGCCAGGTGTCCAACTAGGTCTCCAATTTTGACAGATCATCCTGCAACCCCTACCACCCTCCTAGGTCATCCGCTACTGCTCCTATCTTGGTGTCATCTGCAAACAGACTGATCTTGCTCTTGATGCCCATCACGATGTCTGCTATGAATATTCCAAACAACACCGGCCACAGCACAGAGCCCTGCGGTACCCCACTTGTCACTACGCTCAGGGATGACAGCTCCCTTTCCATCACCACCCTCTGCTGTTTCCCTTGCAGCCAGTTCACTACCCATCCCACTAACTTCACCCCCGCCCCGTGCCCTCCAGCTTACTTCCTAGCCTCCCATGCAGCACTGAGTCAAATACTTTACTGAAGTCCAGCTACAGGACATCTACTGCATGACCACTGTCTAACTGCCTAGTTACCCAGTCATAATAATCCACCAGGTTGGTCTGACAGGATCTGCCAGTGACAAACGCATGCTGTCTACCATTCTGCAGCCCACTAGTCTCCAGAACGGACACCAGCCTCTCCTTCAGGACTGTTTCCATCAGTTTACCCATGATGGATGTAAGGCTTACCAGTCTGTAGTTCCTCGGTTCATCCTTGGGACCACTCTTATGGAGGAGTACCACGTGAGCCATCCTCCAGTTCTGAGGGACACACCCTGAGTCCAGGGAGGCATTCAACAGATTTATCAAGGGCCCTGCCATGACTTCAACCAGCTCCTTCAGCACCCTGGAGTGTATGCCATCTGGCCCTGGTGCCTTGTCCACCCTCAGTGCCCTCAAGCCCTCCAGTACTATGCCCACTGTGATTTCCCCCATCTGTTACCTCCCCCATCCCTGCCCACCCACTCCCTGGGTACCGCCCTGCTTTCTCATTAGTAAATACTGAGCAGAAGTATTCATTAAGCAGTTCTGCCTACTACGCCCTTGTTTCCACCCACCACCTCTAAATCCTTACAATTCGGTCCGCACAACTCCTTTTCTCCCTGATGTACCTGAAGAAGTCCTTCTCCCCCTCCTTAATGCCCTGCACCAGCCTGAGTTCCCTCAATGCCTTACCGCCCTTGTCACCTCCTTCAACTCCTTCAGGTAATCCTCTCTGTCCTCCCCACTCCCTGTTTTTTTGAACCTCCTAAAGTGACTCTTTTCTTCCTTACTTTTTCCATGACCCCCTTGCTCACTCAGCTAGGTTTCTTGGTCCTTTCCCTCTTACTCTGGACCCTGATACAGTTTCTGGTTGCCTCCTCAATCCCCAGTTTGATGGCCTCTCACCTCTGGTTATTGTCCATATTAGGATGGATTCTGGCCAGATACTCCTTTACTACTTCCCCCATCCTCTTGAAGTCGGTCCTCCTGAAATCTAACACCATTGTAACCATTTCTACCTCCTCTTTGCCCATATTTATTTATTGTGAACCGCACTGAGTGGTGGTCACTCCCCACCAGTGGTTCCTCCAACCCGAGCTCCCCCACAGACTCCCCATTAGCCAGCATGAGGTCTAGAGTGTTCCCTAACCTGGTTGGCTCACTGACCATTTGCAGCAGGAAGCTATCCTGGAAGGCATCCAGAAGTTCCTGCTCCCTTCTATTAATGGTGGCTGGGGTACTCCACTCTACTCCCGGCAGGTTGAAGTCCCCCACAATCACCATGCTACCCTTCCCACAGGTTCTTCTGATCTGTCCTGCTAGTTCCCTGTCTAGCTCCTCTGTCTGAGAGGGTGGCCTGTACACCACTCCCATCCTGAGAGATCTATTTTTGGAACTGAAGCTGCATCCATGATGACTCCTTACTGCCCTCCTCCCCCTCCCCCTCCTCTCTAACACATTTCAGCCCTTATGTCACATACAACACCCCGCCCCCTTTCCCATTTACCCTATCCTGCAAAATATCCTAAACCCTGGTACTGCCAGGTCCCAGTTCTGGTAATGGGTGGCCCATGTTTCAGTGATGCCCACCTTGTCCACCTCCCCTTCTGCCATGAGAGCCTGTAACTCTGCTGTTTCATTCCCCAGGATCCTAGTGTTCAAGGTGACCATCCTCCACCCCTTATCCTTCCCCTCCTTCCTGCTCTCCCTTTTTAGGATTCCCTCATTCTCTTCCTTAGTCTCTTGCTTCCAGTATGGGGTGTAAGCTCGTTCTGCTTCCCTTCTCATGGATTTTGCATGACTCCTACCCACTTGCCACCCCCTGCTCCTAGTTTAAATTTCCTTCCGTTGTTATGTATTCTTCCAATCTCTGTTCAATATCCTCCTGCCCTCCTCACTTAAGTGAAGCCTATCCTTAACGTATTGATCACTGTCCTCCAAGGTCCTTCCACCCTCAACAGCCCATACCCTTTGGACTGGCACCAGGTTACTAGCCACTTGTTAAATTCCTCTATCCTCAGTTTTCTTGCAGTGCTTGCCCTGGGCACTGGAAGCACTTCTGAAAAAGCTACTGATCTTCCTGTCCACTCACATATCAGCCCCAGCTCCTCAAACCTCCTCTGAACTACATTTATCATATTTCATGCCAGGTCATTTTTTCCCCAAGTGCAGAACTATATGAGGTTTCTCCCTACTCCTCCTCCTCGCATACTTCAGAACAGACTGACCCACCCCTTCTGCTGTCATTCCTGGCATAGACTCCATCCAAATGCAACTATGCCTCTCCCCCTTGCTTCACCATCTGACCTCTTAGAACTGAGTCCCCCAAGACTAAGATCCCACCCTCATTTTTATGGCTGTGGGTGGAGCCTACAGACATCTTGCTATCTGTAACTTGAAAATGGAGTATCGTGGAACACATTTTTTGGACTTCCACATCTATAAATCACTATGCCAACTAAAATAAAATACTCCTTTCTTCCTGTTTAGAATGTTGAAGACATAAATCCAAGCTGCTTATCAGATGGCCATTAGGAAACTGAAACAGCTTGTATAATATTGGTTTCCTATTAAACTGGAAATGTGTTTATCCCCTTCGAAATGCAACAACTTACACATTTAAAGACCTAGGCCCAGATATTCAAAACTTTGCCCCGGGGCCAGATTAGCACTGTCTGGTGGGCAAACTTAGCCCGGAGCAAAATGCAAGCTATATTCAAAAGGAATAGCCCGGTGCAAAACCAGCTGAATATAGCAAGCAAAGGAAACTGGGCAAACAGGGCCAGGAGTGCAGGGCAAAAACTGCCCAGGAATAAGACAGCACTGAATAAAGCAAATAAGACAGCACTGAATATAGCACCCAGGCAGGCAGTGCAAACACACAATGGAACACAGTGTAGAGGTGAGACAGCCTGACCCTGGGACACATGCAATGAAAAACAGGCCAGAATGAGGTCCCAGGAGCAGACCGCAGTGCACATCTTGACACACATGCACAGGAATGGCAAGCAACAACCAGGACCCATGTGGGAGACCCAAGGGACAGTACAAACCAAGTGAAACCCCAGCACCCAAGAACGACATAGGACACAGTAAAATGTATTAATTACAATGTAATAGTATATAAACAAAAGGAAATTAAATAGGAACAGAACAATGATTCAAACCAATACTAAATCGAAAAACATAATCTAACACTGAACAACTAATGCCCCAACCACCACTGGATGACCCACCCCCAAAACAAAGAATGACAACGGTATAAACCCTACAAACCAAATGCTAAGCCCCCCAACACACAACACTAACAACAAGAAGCCCACTATGGGAACAACAGCATGAACACACATTAATCAACCCAAACTGTGAAATGGCAAACATACAAATATTTACAGGATGTACAAGAAGGCACAGGAGAAGGGTGTAAAGGTGAGGAGGACACACACAGGGACACAGGAACAGAGGCCAGGAAACAAAAACCAGTCCAGTAAGGGGGTGGGAGAAGCCAACAGAATACAGGATGAAGGGCATGGCTAATTGCCCGCTGGTTCTGGGAGATGTGCCTCCAACACAGATGCCACCCTTCTGATCTCTGGGATGAAGAAGGCTTGCTGCCCTATCAGAGTCCTCTGTTGCCGGATGATGCAGCGCAGCAGATCTTCCATGCCCTCTGACTCCTCAGGCCTGGTCACTCACAATAAAGAATGGAGTGGACCTACAGGAGGAAGGGGGAGACCGTGAGAATGGGACACCGGCCAGGGGGCATACTGCAGCCACTGGTGGCCATACAGGGATGGACAGCATGTCCTGAGAGACATTCCCGAGTGGAGGTGAGGGATGCAATGGTAGTCCAACCCTGAAGGTGCCCACACAGCAAGCCTGGGTGACACAGGCACCAACCCGATACCCAACATACATGTTGACGACATGCGCAACAGCACCATGGCACAGGTGACACTGCCCACCCCAGCACAGCACACAGCGAGACAGGGCAGACACACAGCTGGTCCCCTGGTTAGCGGTGTGCAAGGGCAATGACTCAAGATACATAAGGGCACCCACACATTGGGACATGCTGCCAATATACAGATGGCAATTTACCAGAATGCAGAGCACAACAACATCATCCAATGGTGCGCCGGAGCAGTGCAGTGCAGTCACAGTGGCCGGCCAATGACCGATCCACACCAGGGCCAAACAGGCATACAGGGTGCAGATGGTGGAAGGGGTGTGCTGACACATGCCACCAAGCAAGGCCCTGGAAGGCATGGAGTGTGGTGCCCTGCAGCCACATCAGGCATGCGGGTGGCAATAATCAGACCCTGTCCAGTGAAGCCCATGGACAGCAAAGCAATGCCAACTGTGCACAGGCATAGGAACTGTGGTGGGGCTCAAGGGACAGAGCACACTGCACCACAGAGGTGAGCATGGCAACTGACAACGTGTGTGCCCCACCGATCCTCTGCCACCACAGCCTCCACCACCATCTGGCACCCTTGCAGCAATGCATGCTGACAGCGGCCCATAGCCCCCTCTCCACAGGGCACAGCAGTCTGGCAGCCAGCTCCCGGCAGCAGTGTGCAACACTGAGGTGCAGCCCAGCACAGTGCTACAATACCACTGGCCCAACACCCATGGCAGCCATGCCACCAGCCCAGTCACTGGCAGAACACAGAATGAACCACACATCACAGCGAATCACCACAGAGTAACAAGACAAGTAATTATGCAACAGGCCCCTGGCCTCAGGGCTGCTCTCTTGCACCCGCAGTGGCATGGCTGGCACCCTCGGGCTGCCTCTTCGCCTGTCCTGGGGCACCTCTCTGCCCTCTTCCTCGGGCCCGGGCTGCTCGATCCACTCTACAGTGGGCAGGGGAAACATCAGCATTAGCACAATACACAACATAAACCCCGAGCAGCACAGCAAGATGCACATGCAACTCCCACAACACTGCACACACAGGGATGCCCAGGGTCAGTGGCTGAACATAGGAGACACCTACTCAGAGAGCGGCAAGGCCCATGGAGCATGCGCCAGGCACACACGACATGTTGGCATGGCAGCTCAGTGCTGCTACAGTGCCAGATGCAGATGCACTGCGACAGTCCGCACACCTGTGTGTGGTCCGTCAGTGTCCCAAGAACAGCACCCCCGCACCACGGTGTCATTGGCTGCAGGTCGGTGCTATACCAGGACCTGCCACCACAATGTCCCAATCCACCACCCACACCCATGTCACCCCCATGGACACAGCATGCACTGTGCCCCCACCATGCGTGCTGCCACACACCCTGTACCATGAAGCCCCCCTAGTTGGCCAACATGTGTGCCCCTGCCCATGCCACATGCACCCAAACACCATACAGAGTAGCACACCTATGCACACACACATGCACACACACACACACACACAGTCTGACAGGCACATGATAGCAGTGAACAACGTGCAACGCCACTTACCTGGCACAGGCACAGTGCCCTCATGCACCATGCGCTTGAAGCGCTCCAGTTGCTGCCAACATTGCATATTGGTGTAGTGATGCTGACACTTCTCAGCATCATGGACAATGCCCATGCAGGGCACTCAGCTTCCGTGTGACAGAGGCCCACACCTGCTGGCGTGGGAGGTCACCCTCCCTGACCTCTCCAAAGAGCCTTTGGTGCCTCTGCTGCACCAGCTGCACCAGGTTTGCAGTCTCCACCTCCCCCCAATGCCTGTCCCTATGCACTACTGCCTGTTTCCGCCTACCCCCTGGCATTGCCCAAACAGCACAGTATCCCTGCCACCTGTACCACTGCTCTGCCTGTACCACTCCCTGCTGCCTCCAGCAATGTGCTGTAATGCTGCGCTATCACATGACGTAGCACGGTACTACCTGGAAGGGGCCCCACTGTGCATGCATGACCCCGGCATAACCCTGGGACACAACGCCATGCATGCAAGGAGCACTGCGCTGTGTGCTGTAGTGCAGCGCCACGCTGTGCTAATCCAGGGTGCTATCGTGGCACAGGGGACACACTTGCATGTGTGGGTGCCACACTATGCCACATAGCGCTGCACTACAGGGACAGCATGGTGCTGGACACCATATAGCACGGTGCTAATGTTTGCATGGTGCTAAGCAGTTTGCCTGGCGCTAGTCAGGCCCATAGTCAACTGGCATATGCAAATGAGGGTACTTGTGCATGCATGGTGCAAACGCTGTGATTAGCATATCATTATCCAATGATTTGCATGCATAACAGGCTGGATTGCCCAGCTGGGCTACAAAAGGGCAAGCAGTGCTCCACAGGTGTTGTGTTGTGGGAATGCAGCACACAGCCAAGGCTGCAGACAGACACACACACAACAGGAGGAGCCATGCAACAGGAGGAAGAGCTGCAAGAGGCAGGTCTGTATAGCGGTTGGAGGCCTGGTGGAAGGGTACTGGTGCAACACAGGGCTGGGGCGTACACACTGTATGCCTGCAGCCCACAACTGTACAGGCTGGGGACAGGGCTGCTGGATGCAGGCTTACAGGCCAGCACGGTGCTGCATAAGGGTGCACATGGCTATTGGGCCAGCTGTTCAGCAGACAG
The DNA here is from genome assembly GCA_016271365.2 of Neoceratodus forsteri. Taxonomy (NCBI): domain Eukaryota; kingdom Metazoa; phylum Chordata; order Ceratodontiformes; family Ceratodontidae; genus Neoceratodus; species Neoceratodus forsteri. The sequence continues at coordinate 52,772,947 of CM028133.1, read as the reverse complement.
GTCCATGTGCCGGGCACGTGCACCTGCATCAACCGGCACCATGCGGACACTGCCTGCACACTGTGTGTGCCAGGCCCGGGGGACGGGCCCACAACGTGGCCTGCAGGTATGCCCCACAACAGTAGCTCACTAACATGTGGTCCATGGACCCTCGGCAATCGCCCTGGAAGCGGGTCGTGGAGGGTCGCAGACGCTCCTATAGTGGTACACGACTGCAGCCCAGGGGTCACGACTGTGAGGCCCCCAATGTGACATCGACAGCACCGTGTGGTCCATGCCTGGTAGCCTGCTATTGTATGCGTACCATCCACAGTGTCCATGCCGTGTGTGCCGGGCATATGTCCCCTAGGTGGCAGATGGAGGCACAGTGCACTGCCAGGTGGCAGACATTGGGATGGCCCCATCCCAGGGTACACATGTCTATTATGGGAGTTGGCGGTGCCCACATGGGTCCAGTGTGTGCAGTCCCTATGCTGACAGCCGTGCAGTGGCACTGTGCATGCAGGGGTGGCCCCAGTACACTGTGGCGCCGTACACGCACATGCTAGCCAGTGCCACATCCATGTGACCTGTGCCGCTGTTGGGGTTGGAATGCACATACAGTTTCATGTGTGCCATGCACCACAGGCCCGCCACAGCTGGTGACACATGTCCCTGTCCATCTCTCCCATAGGTAGTGCATCACGACCTGAGCGCATACATGTGCATCACTTTTACCAGGATGAGCTGAGGATGATGATGCATGGTGTGAAGGAGAGGGAGTAGGTGCTGCAGCAGCAAAAGGCAACAGATGCAGTGGTGCATCAGGCATGGGATGAGGTGATGGCAGGAGTGAACGCTGTCGGTGGATGTGGCAGGACAATGGATGCAGGGTGCAAGCGCTGGAGCGACCTGCTGTGCCGGGCTAAGGAGGAGGAGGCACAGCGGCTCCGTGATACGCTGCATACTGGTGGTGGCCTGAAATCCACACAACAGCAGGAGGAGGACCCACTCATGGCCATGGTGGCATCCACACTGCACCCGGTGGCCATTTCTGGTGTACCAGGAGGTGGGTGTGAGACACCTCTCACACCGCCTAGGACAGGTCTGTATCTGCATGTGTGCACCCTGCATGGTGTGCCAGCACAGGTGCTGGGTGTTGGTGTTGGCGTTGTGCCTGGGGTGCACTGTGGGGGTGCTCTGCTGTGCACACTGTGCACCTGGGGTGGCTTTGCATGTGAACAGTGCCCGGCATAGCTGCCACCACAGCTGACAGACTGGGTGCATGTGCACTGTGGGGTGTGTGCATGCACGTGGGCACAGTTTATGGGTGTGGGGCTGGTGTGTGGGGTGCACATGTCTGCGGCGGATGGCACATGTCCTAGGGTGTGCATGTACTGGTGGTGGTGTGGCGCACTGTGCATGTACCGGTCAGTGACCCTGTCCCATTTTCTTCCACAGCGGTGTGTGCAGGGCTTGCAGCATTCCAGGCCCAGGCTGGGATGGCTGTCTTGGGACCGGAGGCAGAGGCAGAGGAGGAGAACCTGCCATCGACATCAGGACTTGGTGCCAGTCATGTACCCTCAGACGAGCACCATGTGTGGCACACACTTGGACATGGGATACAGCTGCTGGGGGGGGCTCCAATGATGGTGGGGACCTGGACCTCAGTGCTACCCTGGAGGATTCCCAGGAGGAGGATCTTGGTGTTGGGCAAGTGATCCTGCTTACAGTCACCAGCGACATGGAGACAGATGTGTCGGAGGGGGTTACATCCTGCCCCTGGAAGAGCCTGTGGAGGGGGGGCACAGGAGTAGGGCAGGTGCAGTCCATGGCACAGGTGCCAGGGGGGTTGTTTGCCATGCCAGCATGGGTGTACCCATGCTGTTGGTGGTTGGCCATGTGGGGGACAGGTGTGTCCCGCTGGACATGCGTTGCCCCACACGGGGTGGGGTGCAGGTCCATAGGGATCATGGCCCACCACCACTGGCCTGCAGCAGCAGGACAGGCCACCGGTGCAATGTTGTCCCCACCCTGGTGAGCTGCAGGTGCCAGCTGCCAATGAGGGTGCTGTGGCCGTGGAGCTGGATGCCCCGGGGGGCCCGCCTTCTGCTCCAGGCTGCACTCACATCCCAAGCAGAAGGTACAGCTGGACCTCCATGGCCTGCGGTGGGAGCTCAGGCACGAGCTCTCACAGATGCAGGAGTCACTGTCCCTGGGCTTCACATGGGCGGAACAGCAGGCCGAGGACAGGATGGGCCGCATGGTTGCTACACTGAACCGTGGCTTTGCTGGGCTCACGGCAGTGGTGGTCGACCTCACCATAGTGCAGCATGGGGTGCATGGCAGGCAGCAGGCTGTGCAAAGGGGTCAGTGTGCCTGTGGGGCACAGGGGCCCACAGGCAGTCCACTCACGGCAACAGGACTGGCACTGGCTCAAGCACCACTGCATTGTATGCTTTGACAGGCACCCAGCACCACCATGGCCATCTGGCCACCCTATCCAGCTCTGCTGGTCGGTGGGGGCACAGGCGGTCTGCCCTGCCTGCCTCACCATGGTCCTCCCCTACTGTGTCCTCTGCTCTGAGCACCCCTGGATCTGTGTCCCGCACATGTGGTGTGTGCCGTGTGCGTGGTGGTTATCGCCAGAGATAGGCATGGCCGCCATGCACTTGTGCATGGTTGACACTCCCATGTGCACACTAGCAGTCCGACACACCTGCTCACACTTGCACTCATGCTGACACACACACTCACACATGCCATCACTTGCACAGTCTCACATGCACGGCCATGGTGTCCCTCCTCACACTGCCACCACACATCAGGCATCACCCACATCACTGTACCATGGCTGTGTGTCCTCTTCACATTTGTGAACTGCACAACCCACCCATCGCACCACCCTCACATGTGCATTCAGTGCCACTGTGTTGTGCACCTGTTGTGTTTGTTGTCAGTACTGTTGTGGATATCTATACATATTAAACTGCTCACCATTGTACTGTATCATGTTGCCGTGCAGTCTGTACTCACCCTCTGACTTGTGACAGTGTTCTGATGATGGCAGCCCTGAGCTCTAGGGCCCTGCGCTCCATGCGAGGATCCCTCCTCTCGAGTTGCTCCAATACACCCCGACCACTGGGTCTGGGTCACTGTCAGCCTGTTCCTCAGGTTCAGATGCCTGTATCCCATGGTTCATTGCCATGCTGTGCAGCATACAACAGGCTAGGAAGATACGGCATACCTTCTGAGGCCTATACTGTAGGGCACTGCCTGACATGTCTAGGCATCGAAAGCGCTTCTTCAGTATGCCAAACACCCTCTCTATGATGTTTCTGGTGCTGGCATGTGCCTTGTTGTACATCTATTCAGCCACTGTGGCCAGCCGGGGTACCGGTGTCAGCAGCCAGGGTTGCAGGGGATAGGTGCTGTCCCCTGTTGAGAGATGTGCACCTGTTAGTGATGTACTGCTGTCTACCCATTGCTGTCTTGCACCACCTGTGTTTCCCTTCTACACCCCTTCCTTGGCCTCCCATGCCTATCGTCACCCATGCTGTGGTGTGTGTGCCTTGTTTGTTGCTACTCACTGACTAGGTGCCCACTGGGTATCCTGCCCTCCTCGAATGCCTGGCACAGCTGAGACTGGTGCCAGATGAAGGCATCATGGTCACTGCCAGGGTACTGTGCATAGACATTGCTGATGCACCCTGTCACATTGCACACCACCTGACAACTGATGGAGTGGTACCCCTTCCTGTTGACATATGCCTCACTGCCATTGCCAGGAGGTGCATGGATGGGAACATGGGTGCAGGCAATGGCACCTAGTACCACTGGTAGGTGCGCAACTCGATGGAATTGCTGCATGGTTTTACTGCATTCTGCTGCCATGCTGGGAATACTATGAACTCCCCAGCATGTGACAGGAAAGCCTCAAGGAACTGGGTCAGAAGGTGTGAGGTGGTGGACTGTGATACCCCAATGGTGTCCTCTGTTGGTTGTTGGAACGTCCCTGTGGCTAGGAAGCACATTGCTGCTGTCACCTTCTCCTCTACTGTCATGGCATGGCAGTGTCTGGTGTTGGGGCGCAGCTGCTCATGCAAGAGTTCACATAGCTGCCTCAACATTCCCCTGTCCATCTTGTACTGGCCAGTGAAGTGCTCAATATGGCAAGGTCTCAAAGGAGACCCTGGGCTGGTATCACCTGTTTGCAGCATACCATCTCCCATGTTGGGCCTGCTCCCTCTCCTCCTCTTCCACTACTGCTGCCATCAGTGGCAGCATCATTGCTATCAGTTCAGCACACATTTCCACTTCCTGGTGTGGGCACTCCCACTAGGTGGTTTGCCCTGGGTTAAGACCAGCCTTTTATAGGCGGTAACTAGCACCACACTATGTGTCACGCTATGTGTCCTAGCGCAGCACTATGGCTTTGAATATCCTGTAGCATGTGTATGCAGGCTACCCCCCTCTCTTTGCCTCTTGTATACATTATCAGTTTGCCCTGCACTACTGCAGTTAGTGTGCGCTAACTGGTCCTTTGAATATCGCTGCTCCACGCTAGTCCTGCGCTATTCCCGTGCTATTGGTTTATGTTCTAAGTTTTGAATATCTGGCCCCTAGCATTTAAACATTTTTTGCTACTAACTTCAGTGGGTATGTATTGTCTTTCAAGAATGATTCATACCTCATAAATGTCACCCTTTCCCAGCAAATGTGTAATGATTTACACTGTTTTTTTTAACCTTTTAAGACACTATCTGATAAGAACTGTCTCAGACATATGCCAGGTCTTCAGTGAACTGCTTTCCAAACATAACAGATAAGACCCTGACAAGTACTGAGGTGGGGTGTGTGTGTGTGTGTGTGTGTGTGTGTGTGTGTGTGTGTGTGTGTGTGTGTGGTGGAGAAACAGTAAAACTCCTGGCAAGGGAGACCTCATCTAATGAATTAACTGCTGACGAACCAGAATAGTGAGAATGCCATCTGTATAATTATCGGATTCCTAATGTTCCCATATTGAGTTATAAAAAAAAGTTAGACAAAACAACTAAGAACAAAATTTGTAGGGGGCAAAAGTTGAGCTTTTCTTGTATTTTGGACCTCCAACTCTAGGCTGTGGAACATAAATGTATTGTTTGTGATTGGAAGGTCCTGATCAAACAACTGGAAACAAAAGACAATTTTTTGTCAGTTTATAATATGATTTACTGAGTGTGTAGTTACTGAGTTGCTGGATCAGGGCATTGAAGAAAATAACATTTACTTAACTCATTCAAGATTCCATCAGGTGGTCAGAAAAAAAAGTCTAACAATTTGTCTGAAAACTAACTATAAGAGGAAAAAAATTGCATCTGTGTATATGTATATGGGGAAATGGCTCTAATTTATTTGCAATAAATTTGTTTACAGGCATTACTAGTATGTTTTGAAAGACTGGCCGACTTGGAATGATTTGGATTTACATGGTATGCATAAGGCATATTGGGGGACTATATGAAATAAATATCACACTCATTATTTTATGAACTATACTCAAAATTAATAATCACAAGGCCATCTTGACATATAATATTAATACTGAACAGCAAATCAGAGCTCTTTTCCTGATAGAAGGCTGCTGATATAATAAATAAAGAACAAAGACGTAGCTAAGGAACCAGTGGCTTATGGAAAAATCTACAGGGATTTATACAGGGATTTGATTCTGCCTTTGCAGGGAAAATACAGGAAAAATTAGGGCTTGTTACAGGGTAATGGTTACGTGGATCAGGGAGCACTGAATATTTCTTATCCTATATTTTTTATCCTGGATAGGGCAGGGGAGATGCTATGTCTCATTGTCATAGGGATGTTCCTTTACACATTTTTGAACTGTATTTACTTAGGCTGTCCCAGATTAGATGCAATATCTTGTTTTCAGTGGAGTCATGATTTTACCATTTTTATAATGCATATATTCAGAGTACCTAGTCCAGAACCCCCCTCCCGTATTCAAAGGAGATGTGCAGTGCATCCCGTCGGAAAAGGGAGATGTGCTAAGCCACTCCAACAATGCACTGCAGTGCGATAGTCAAATGTACGGGATGTGCTGGCAGCAAGGGAATGGGCCAGGGCACACACAAATGATATGACCTGTGAGTTGAGGGGACATTTCCACGCATATGCTGTGCTGCGGCATATTCAGAGGGAATGTGCCCCTTACAGTCCAGAGCACCGAGGCCCACAGTTAGACCATGAATAGCTGGTCTAATCCAGCCTGCCACCCACAGGTGGGCTGCGGAAGTGCACTTAGGTGCACAGCAGCCTGGCAACCCTGATGGACTAGAGGTACCCCCTTCCCATCCCCAATGGAGCCAACTCCATCCCCGAAGAGCTCCATAATGTAGGGCCCCCCAGATCTGATTGCACCAGAGGAAACCATGATCCACATCCATAGCACAGAGGACCCCCACCCACCACCCCAGTGTGCAGACACCCTCGCTCATCCCCATACCCAACCTGTTGCAGAGACTGGCAATGCCTTCCACACCCTGCCATGGCCAGATGCCAACTGCACTGGACCCTGTGCAGGGAACCTACACTCCAAAATGACCCAAGTGGCTGTACTATGCATTGGGGCACTATGCAAGTTGCAGATCCACCAGTGTATGCAGCTGTGTGTATGTCCCTGGCAAACCGTGAGAGGGAACTGACATAACTTCAATGCATGCCTTGTTGATGCTATATCTTCCTGCTGTCATACACTGCTGCAAGTCCACAATCTCCCCCATTCCCCTGTGTAACATGCCACCTTCTGGACTGCTGAGGCATCCCAGGTGCCATGGGGTACAGTATCCTGCAGTGCCATTTGCAGTGTACGTTCCAGGCTATGGATAGTTCATCCCTGGTTCCCCAATTGTACAAATGAATTGGAGGTCGACGGTAACATGCCTGTATCGGGACCTGTGTGAATGGGTATAGCATCAGCCATCACATGCACTGAAAAGTGCAATGGCACCAGGATAATGGCTCCAAATGTGAGTGCCTGAGGTGTATGGCTACTGGGCGTTATCAAACAAACACAGCTCATGTCTACATATGACACATTCCAGCATCCTACTGCCAGTGTTCCACAACCCACTGATACAGTGGTACAATCACATTATAGTGCCAGTTGTCGCAATGGAATGAGTTGGGGGGCAGGGAGGGGGTGTCTGTGCACCGCTGAGGTGGGGTGAGGGCCACTACACTATAAATATGAACTGAAGGTGTATTCTGGTGCTATCAGGGATGGGAGTGGGGTCCCTTCAGTATGGAATGGATACAGTCTGGACTCCAGGATGATCAGGGCTGGTGGAATGGGTAGGGGGTGCCAGTTTACCACCACAGTCTTCAGGGCATGTCCCACATTGGAGTGATCGGGGTCAGGGCTTGAGGACGAGAACTGCTCCAGCGCATTTATTCCCATGCTAAAATGCAAATGGGAAGTAATGAGCATGCATAAGCCCCTTTGCATCTTGCATGTTCAATTAGCTCATTTGCATTCCTGGACTGAATATCGTCCATGGGGGCTGCAGTGCATACCAGTATGTGCCAAGCATTCCCACTGGGTGGTCTCCTGCACTGAAACTCCTGTCCAGGGTCAGATTTTTGACAGGTACAATGACACCCACCAGGATAAATCACAGTATCACAGGTTTACTGCATGACAAAAAGGATTAACTCCCATTGAAACTGCATTGTTTGCTGCAGTAACTCTACTGCAGAATTTTGCAGTGCTGCGCTTCATCCTTGTGGGCTTCACCGTATGTGTGCCCTGTACTGGTGGCGCATTCCATTTGAATATTGTATTGATGTCGACCGCTGCACCCTCTTTGTGCAAATCATCTTTCTGCTCACACATTGATCCGGCACTTAATATGTCCCCCCAGATTTAAAATATTGTTTTCAATGCGTTTTGATTTTAAGCATTGCAGCATAATATTGTGTAGATGTTGAGCCACACTGAAAATAAGATGCCATTTCTTCTGTGAACTATCCAGGCTAAATTTATAGCAATCAGTAGACATATTCTAAGAAAACACATTGTAAAAATGTATAAAAGGAAGACTGCATTGAAACTGCTTCTTCACAAATCTGCATTGTGCAAATTCATTATAAATAATATGTAAAAGCATCCCAAAATATTTCCACAACCATATCGTCTCTGACCAGAATTTATTTTCCTGACTCCTTGGCCTTCTTTTATCTCATCCCCTTGTTTCCCACCTCCTCTTTCTGCAGCGCAGTTCTTATCCCTTCCGCCTCTGTTGAAACATCTCTCCCACTCATTCTTTCCTCCTCTGGTCTATCCTCAGTTCCTCCACTGAGCACACCCCTATTTCATCCCCAGTCCTGCCAGTGTGGTGAAACGATTTTTTTGTTGGTCCTTCACCGCCACTTACTTCCTCCTTCCTCTTGCTAGCCAACCCCCACTCCACTGCTGACTCTGTGACCTCTATATCCCTCCTTCCTTCCCCTCTTCTATTCTTCCCCTTTCTACTTTCATTTGCCCTTTGACCTATGTCCCCGTCTCATTACACCATCCACCCCCCTTTCCCACTTCTCCCCCCCCTCAGTTTGATGTGTCCTCCCTCCTCAGTTACCCTCCCCACTCCAATTGTTGGGTTGTCCTCCACTGCTGCCTGACATCCCCTCCTTAGCTCCTCTTGTAGACTTCTTATCTAGTTCTTAAGCTGCGTTATTTGCTTGCACACCAAACAACCCATCTCTGTTCATGCAATTCTAAGAAAGATTGGCACTCCACAGTTGTTGTAGCCTACCACCCTTCCCAACTCTCTATTCACCCACCAGTGTCCTCCCACATATTCCGATGAAGGATGCCAATCCCACCCCCTTATCTCCTCCCTTCCTTCTTTACCAGCTTTGTCCATGTTCCATCAGTTCTCCAATACCTTACCCCTTCTAAAAATTTGCCAACCAGCAACATTTTTCCCACCACCCAAAGCGGTCTCCCTTTTAAATACCCCAAGGGAAGTTTGTTCCTTCCTGTAACCACATGCAGATTTTCCTCTACTTGCCCCTAAACCTATACAACGCTTAAACCACAGCTTTCCTCCTCCACCTATGCAATCTGCTTTACTGCTATACTGCACCTATGCTACTATTTGCCCTAGCAGAATGTTCTAGCTATGCAGAATGCCCCATCACATTTACAGTACTTAAAATGCCATGCACATGTCCAGCTTGGATTCCGTTTAAACCTGAATAGTTCATTATGGCCCTAGCTTCAGTGCCCCCTTTTCTGATTGTCATGGAAGCATCATATCCAAGAGATCTATCTGTAAAAAGAGCCTGTTGCAACAGCAGTCTGTCTAATTTCAACCTTTTTAATCTGATTCCTTTTCTCACCCATTTATAGGCAGGCCACCTGTAAATGTCTCTCTGTCTATCCTTTTTATTCTGGATCTTTCGTTTTATGGCCCAGTAGTTTTGACACCTCCTTTGTTTTAAAAGAAATATTGTCATCAGGTGAAGAGTACATGATGTGCAATGTATTATAATATTAGGCTGCAGATGCAGCCCATGTATCAAGTGCCCGATATTGGCATCAGGAGAGAAATAGGAAATCTATATATTTGCAATGTGCAGTGTCGTTTGCATTTTTGGACACTGAAGAAAACGGAGGCAACAGGGGTATGCATCAGTATTTTGTTTGATATAACTCCTTTGCCTCTGTCTACCAATTGACTGATTTACTTATGAGGCTTACCATTTTCTCTATGCTCGATCCAAGCTCTGAGCTGGAATTTAGTGCAGAGCGGGCTGGTTGCGAAATAAGTAGCTCTTGAATTCTCCCCGATATAGAAAATGTACCAAGAACTAAAACATGGTAATTGAAAGGAGAAAAGAGTGAAACACTGCAGAAATAAGGTACTGGTACCTGTATAATCCTTTCGCTGCTGGTGTGCCTATGTAGTTATTTTGCAGCAGCATTAAGCATAGGAATTTTTTTTTAGGTATAGTGTGGTTCCCTAGCAGAAACCACCCCACATTCTCAGGATTTCACCTTTGCCTGTAAAATAGTAAAACAATGGAGTTGGGAGTGAATATGTATTTTTTAATTAATTTCCTTTTCTTTAATTTATCTCCTGAACTCTGTAGGAGATTGTTAGTAAAACCGTGTTTCAAATGTCTTAGTTACCTGGAGAATTCTTCTGATGGAGATCCTGCCTTGTCCTGTGCCTAGCTCTATAGCGCCAGCAGGCCCATTGCTTTCTATACTTATAGGACAGGCATTAGGTGGGTGGAGCCTCCATTCAGGAATTCCCTGTAAAATCCTGTTTTCTGGGGGTTAATTGTGATAAAATAGCATAATTGCAATGCTGATGTTACAAAATGATGCTTGAGCTGTTGTTAGATTACAAACATTTTATTTGAAGCCTATTTATCTGTCTTTCAGGAAACTGGGTGGAGTTTCATTGGTCACATGTGCTAGGCAGGTATAAAATGAGCTCCCCCTTTTGAATTGAGATCAGGTTGGAGAAGAGATCAGTGGAGTACTGATCCCAGAAGACCTCTAGCTTTCTTCTGGTGGCTTGCATGACTAGCAGTGAAGTCAACTGTTAAACCTTGATTTGTCTCTTTATTTTTTTGTCAGTCTGCTTAAATATTTTATTTATTATTAGTTTTAAAATAAAGCTGTTTTGAACCTGCTATCTCTGTGCTGGTGTCCATTTATATCCCACATCCGCACACATGGTGGCAGTCATGGGATAGTTGGAACACAGACAACAATATAGCTCCAACGCTGATACTGACAAGTATCAAGGTGGGCACCGCATGCAGCCAGTATTCCCAGATCCAGGGATGCCCAGTTGAGTCCTGATGCGAACAATGGTGGAGAGACTGCAGGAACCCCTTCTCACTGGTTTGGAAGATGCAAAACAGAAGGTGGCAAAGAAAGTGATGGAGGTCCTGGATAATGATGAGACTGTGATTAATGTTGAACTACCTCCAGGTGATGTACATGAGCTACTACAGTGGCTTTGTATGCAACAGATGTCTATGGACAAACAACGTGAATTGGTCACCAGCGGAGTGAGACCAGATGGGCAGACACCCTGCAAGCCATACAGGCCCTGGGTACCAAATGACCTCCTCCAGTGATGGATAGCCCTAAGGACGTAAAAATGACTAAGTATGGCCTCCCTGAGGCAGCTTACTACCAACACATATCATGTATTGCTTTAGCTACCAATTGTATAGTTCTTAACCATTCATTAAGTAAATATGTTGATAGCTCTGGCCTGTTTTAGCTACCAAATGTATAGACATTAGCCAGTGCTCATTGTATTTATAGTCTGTATGACTGATCACCCACATTTATTCTATGTATGTACTGTAAGAATGTGTATGTTTTATACTGACGTGGAGCCTTTGGAAACGAGGCTATGACTCAAAGGGTTGTAATTCCGATTTCCTAAATAAATAAGTTTAGTGATTCAGATGATATTGAAGTGTATATAACTACCTTCAAGTGGGTGGCAAGAGCTTGCAACTGGCCACAGGAACAATGGGTCATCCGATTAGCACCATATTTGACTGGGAAGGCACAGTTTGCATATATACACATGGACCATCAGCAAGCAGATGATTATGAAGCAGTAAAGCAAGCCATTCTAAAAATATATGACATCTGCCCTGAGACTTATTGACAATGGTTTCAAGACCTTAAATTCCAAGCTTCAGATAACCCCCAAGAAGCATATGTCATACTTAAGGACTTGTGTGGAAAATGGCTCAACCTGGGGCCAAAACTATGAATCAGATGATGGAGACCATTTTCTCCACAATCCTACCCCAGGATGTACAAATGTGGGTCCAGGAACACTGCCCGGAGACTGCTAAAAAGGCCATCTCCTTAGCAGGGGACTATCTGACCACCAGACCCAACAGGCAGAAAGGGCACTCCGAGACAGGTGCAACACCAACCATGGTAAGAACATTTCCATCTCATTCTAGTGGTACATCTGCGGGTGGTAAGGTTAATAAATCTAGGAGACCTTTTAACCCTGACATCATTTGTCATAAATGTCAAGGAAAAGGACATGTTGCCCGATTCTTCCCTAAATGTAAATCTGATGCTTCCCACTTGGCTCTAGCAAACTGGGACAGTATGTCACCATGGTTATTGTGGAAGGGAAAGAAGTAGCTGGACATATTGACTCTGGGAGCTGACAAACTTTAGTTAAAGCCAGTCTAGTGCCAGGATGTTCAGGTGTAAAGGAATCTACAGGGGTTACTTGCATCCATAGAGATACTCATTATTATACAATGTCAAGAAAGAATCCTGGATTCTGATTGGTTGGTGTATGCCTGAGACAGTGATGTTATTACACAATAACATCACTGTGTGGATGAAGATATACATTTGCCCATCTTTTCTTAAGAAATAAAGATATACTGCCACACTAAAACTCTACTAAAAATATTTTTGTTAATGTTTTTTATTTTGTATAACAACAAGCCATTATATAATAGCAATAAGGCACTCCAGTGTGTGTGTGTGTTATTGTGTAATAATAACTGGTCAGCAATTTCTCTCAATGTACTGACCAGGTTGATATTTTCCATAACAACCGGCTGGTTGTTATGACATTCATGAGCCATGCCAGTCAAACTATGCTGCTGCCTCATTGGCCAACATTCTGTATGTGGGCGGGGCCAAACAGTCTCACAAACTGCTGGAGAAAAATTGCTGGCCTGTTATTATAAAAAATAAAAGATGGGCAGGGTGTTTCATATGAGAATTTAATGCACACCCTCGTTGTGGGATGCTTTGATAAACCCCTTGGGCTTCACCTTCGGGGTTTATGTAGCATCCCACAACTCGGGTGTGCATTAAATTCTCATATCAAACCCTTCCCCATCCATTATTCTCCATATAATGTCACTTCTAAGGTGGTGAAAGCACTCAGCTTCACGTCGTGCTTCAACCCACCCCAGGAGTGACATTATTATATAACACACACCCTGTCATGCCTTATTGCTTAATTATCCATTGAAGGAACTGGGATTACATATCCAGGGTACTACATATTGGGTAGAGGTTGGACTGGTACCACATCTGCCAGTCACCACCAGAGCACGGGCGAAACAGAAAGGGGATTAACTGCCCGCCCCTTCCCTTTGAGGATGATCTTTATGAGCCTCCAGGAAAAACTCGAAAGTCTTGGAGGATGAAAAGAATGGACAAATATGATTGGTTAAAGACTCAAAGAAACATTACAATACCTGACTCAGATAATGAAATGTTTAATATTGTTGCTAATAGTGATTTTTGTGTAGAACAGGAAAAAGATGAGACTTAACAACCTTTCTTTTCACAGGTGACAAATCCAAATCCAGATCAAGTAGGACCAAAATGTTTTGTAAAAAGGGGATTATTATATAGAGAATGTACAAACTCAGCAACTGGGGAGGTGGTGGAACAACTACTGGTACCAGAACAGTGTGGGATACATTTAGCTCACAATATCTCTTTAGCAGGTCACCTGGGTAGAGAATGTACCCTGAGCAGGTTACTCCATTGATTCTTTTAGGCTGACATTCACAAACAGGTAGCTGACTACTGCCGGAGTTGTGTGGAATGCCAAAAAGTTGCTACTGTTACAAGGAAAGAAAAAGTGCCCTTACAGCCCTTGCCCTTAATTACCACTCCTTTCGACTGTACAGCCATGGATAGTATTGGCCCACGTCCTAAAAGTACCAAGGGAAATCACTTTGTTTTGTGTTTATGTGGTTATGCAACAAAATATCCAGAACCTATTACCTCGAGGACCACAACAGCCACAAAAATTGCAGATGAATTGGTAAACGTATTTAGTAGGGTGGGAACACCAAAGGACATCTTAACTGATCGAGGTAGCAATTTTTGTTCCCAGTTACTGAAGCTGTTACACCAGACCTTAGGAATACATGCATTACATACGTCACCCTACCATTCACAGACAGATGGTCTGATTGAACGTTTCAACCAGACCATGAAAAAAATGCTGCAGAAATAAGTTCAGAAGGAGGGCAAACATTGGGACCGGTACCTACCTTTTCTCATGTTCACATGCAGAGAGGTGCCTCAGGCGTCCATGAGATTTACCCCTTTTGAATTGTTATATGGGAAAAACCCAAGGGGTTCCCTCGATGCTATCAAGGAACACTGGGAAGATGGGAAGGGAAGTATTGGTTCCACTACTACTCTAAAGTACATAACTCAATGAAGACAGAGAATCATGAGATATGTACAACTGGCACATCACCAGAATGTAGAACAACAAGCGACCCAGAAAGAGCGATATGATTAAGAGGTGGGTAATAAATCTTTTCACCCAGGGATGAAAGTCCTTTTGTTATTACCATCCTCAGAAAATAAGCTTCTGATGAAATGGCAGGGACCATACATGGTTAACAAACAAGTAGGACCTGTCAATTATGAAACTGAACTCCGAGAAAAGAGACATAAGAGGTGTGTCTACCAGGCCAACCTAATGAAAAGGTGGTTTGAGAGACCCAAGCATACTCTATATGTGTACCTTGAACAGTTTAATAGTGAATTGGAAATTGCCTATCAAAGATCAGAGAGGTCTGGGGAACTTGGAGATCTCACTATTACTCCAGCCTTACAATCCACATAACAGAGAGATCTTGAAAAAGTGCTATCCACCTTTCAGCAGTCCTTTAAGGCCATACCTAGTAAGGTTTATGGGGTAGAGCACCATATTGGGGTCACCCAACAAAGTCCGATAAGACAAAAACCTTATCAACTACTGGAAAAGGTACAAAAAGATGTTATAGAGGAAGTACTAAAAATGCAGAAACTAGGGGTGATAGAACCATCTAAGAGTGAAAGGAGCTTTCACTGACAACATAATTGATCACTCGGTAATGTGCAGTATATTAGTACCCTAGACTTAACTAAAGGGTACTGGCAGATCCCACTAGTCGAAGTATCCAAGAAGAAGACTGCCTTTAGCACCTCGGTAGGGCTCTTCCAGTTTATCACAATGCCCTTTGGGCTCCATGGTACCCCTGAAACCTTTCAATGGTGCATGGATAGTGAACTACAACACCACCAGGCCTACAGTGCTGCATACTTGGACAATGTGGTGATCTTCAGTCCTATCTGGGAAGATCATATGTCACATCTCACTAATGTTCTCGATGCCATAGCCACAGTTGCTTTGACCATCAGTGCTGCCAAGTGCTCCACAGCTATGCAAGAAACTAAATATTTGGGTTTCTTAATAGGTAATGGAAAGGTCAAACCTGAGATAGGGAAAGTGGATGCAGTTGCTAACTGAGAACGCCCAGTCACTAAGAAACATGTGAGGACATTCTTAGGGCTAGCAGGGTATTACAGAAGGTTTGTTCCTAACTTTTCGGCTATCGCCAGGCCCCTCACTGATTTGACCAAAAAGAGTAAACCCACTAAAGTTCAATGGACTTCAGAGTGTGAAGAGGCCTTCTGAGTCATAAAGGTGATTCTTTGTTCTTCTCCTGTGTTGTAACATCCAGATTTTTCTCATCCCTTTCTGGTGTAGACTGATGCCTCTAACTATGGGATGAGCACATGCAGGTGATGGCTTTTGGGCAGCATACTGTGCATGTTGACCCTGACTTCAGTATGTATTGCTGAACAGTCTGATTGTGCGCGGGGGTGAGCGCAGTCCCCTTGAATCTCTCGACTGGTTGGAAAAGCGGCTGATTTTCTCTCCATGTTCTCCCAGCCATATACCCTGTGAAATGGGCTATTTTGTGGTTCAATGCCAGCTGTATCTTGGTGACGGGTTTTAATTTTTCAGTGCAGCAGACCTGTGTTTAATTACCTGGTCAGATTTCGGCTGTTCTTGTAACAGCGTTATCTCCCCCTCTGCGGCCTTACGACCACATGTCTCTCTTCCCTTCTTCAATTTTTTCCCTATTTGCGGAGGCTGTTTGGAAAAGAAGGAGGTAAAAGGGCAGCATGTGGTAGGGCAGAGAAATGTGTTGTGATATCTGCCTTAGTATTGCAAGTGTTGCTTTTTGTTCACTGGGTTTGTTCCGAAGGGTATGTCAGCCCTTTATCAGCGCGTTCGGGTGTTTGCCTGAGCTTGAGCTTCATCAGGCTACTACTGGTGTCGGGCGCACTTCCAAATTCGGCAACCTTGATAGAAGACGCTGTGTCTCACAGTGAACAACTTTTTTCTGCAGATCCAACTACCGCATCTTGCATCTCCTCACACCAGGAGAAGGAAAACGAGAAGGACTCCTCTTCATCTTTGAAAAGATCAGTCCTAGCTTTGGCTCCGGCTAGAGGTAACCCTTCCACCTGGGAACGACAGGTGAAAGGGTTTTTTGTTTTCCAGGTTTCGAAAAAAGAATGGGGTGAATCCAAATCATTGCTCTCGAATACCCCACCTCCTTAATAATAGCTCTTCTACTCTGGTTACCTTATTGAACAATACACACTTGGCAAAAAGTAAACGAAAACCATTGGGCTCCACTTGTTTTAGCTCAAAAAAAAGAAAAGAAAAAGGATCTCTTCATCAAAGGGAGTTATCTCACCCATCAGAAAAAAAGTGAGGGAGAAAAATAATGATAGTAAAAACAGCTTAACTATCAAAGCCAATAGGGAGGCAGGCTATCCTGTGATTCTCAGTTTTCTCACCTGCTTATATGATATTCTCTCTAAAAAATCTAGATCAAGGGTGAACCCTGAGAGAAATATGGCATCATCATCAGCTCCCAAAAATAGTAACAGCCAGTGGGAAAAGGCTATGGTGGAAGGAGGGGGTACAGAGAAAGAACAAAAGGAAAATGTGGTTATGGACAATGTGGCTAACATTTCTAGAAAGCAAGAGGAAAGTTCAGATGATCCCTATCAAGCCATACTAAAAGAAATGAGGCAAGGTTTTGCAAGCTTGAATTTGACAGTCTCTTCTCTGTCACAGAAATTTTCTGAAGTAGCAGAGAAATTCGAGACACTATCCCGTAGAACAACCGACTATGAAACTCGCATCAGTAATATTGAGGATAATCTATCTAAGATATCTACTGCCCTGGAAAGAAGCAATAAAGAATTGGCGCTTTTAAAATTGAAAATTGAGGACTTGGAATCTAGATCAAGGAGGAGTAATTTAAAAATAGGAAAGATGCATGAAGGAATAGAAGGAAAAGATCCATTAAGCTGTTTTGCTGAGCTTGCATCTAAATCACTGGTCCTGCCCTTTCCTGATTAGAAAATTGAATTAGACAGGGTGCACCGGGCCTTTGGCCCTATGGATAGGTCTAACAGACCACAATTTATGTATATAAAACCATTAAAATTCCAAGACAAAGAGAGGATCTTGACAAAAGCCAGAGCAGAAAAAGGCCTTCACTATCAAGGCATGTCTCTACAAGTATTCCCTGACATTGCACCTAATATTTTGGTGAAAAGAAAAAGTTTTAATTCCGTCAGGGACAGGTTGAGGAAAGAAGGGTTTTCCTTCTCCATGCTATAGCCGGCAAAGTTGAGAGTTCACCTAGATGGTAGAACTCTTTTATGTTGGCTCGTGCTTGCGCAGTCAACATATTGCAGTAGTAGCAGATTTGGAGGAGCGGTCACTGTGGGCATCGGTAGGTGCATCCCTCATTCCCCAGTGAGGCAGCTGCAGGCACTGACACCAGTAACACATAACGTAGCCACCAGATCAAAGAAAAGGTCCACTGCAATGAGAGCCAAGCTCGTCATGCAGTGGCACCTTCAGACGTGCCTTTGTTGGTGAAGCAAACATGTCGGCAATAACTGCCGTACCGCATGCCACAATGCCAAAGTTTGCGGGTGCCCAATCCCCCTGCCAGCATGCCCTAACCCATTTCATGTGCCGATGGGGGAGCCCACTCCCAGTTGGCATATTGCCCCCCATTTGTTGTGTGCCGAGGGGGTGTCCAATCCCCCTTGGCACTTGCTCCCCCTTTCGACATGTGCCAGTGGAGGTGCCCAATCCCCTGTCAGCTAGTGCACCAAACACTTAGGTGGCACACTGGGAGCCCACCCCAGTGTGCCAAATGCCTCTGTAAAAAAAAAACTGTCCCGCAATTTTTTTTTTTAAACCTGTAAAAGAAGAAAACGGTCCCTCGTGGTCTGTCCTGCTCCCTCCCCAACCCGCGCCCACTCTCTCAGCACCCTGCCTCCACTCCCCTTACCCCATACTTATCTCTGGAGTCCAGCGCGACAATCTTCAGTGGACCAGAAACACGTCTGCACTCTTCAAAGACAACGATGAACTGAAGGAATGCCGGTAAGCTGTATAATGGCATAAATAGGGTTTTTTTCAACTTTGGTGCATATCTTGGGCATTTGTAGGAATTTTGGCACCAAATTTTCAACTTGGGGTTATTGGAGCCACGCTTCATGAATTTAGTCACTGTCATGGTGTTATTCAGTTTTGAAAGGTGATTTTGTGGTCACTGCATGGAATCACCTTTCAGGACTGATCAGCAAAATGACAGTGCCACTGTTTATCTGATTTATCTGCAAAGACAATTAAAAAAATGTATTTCTAAATGCATTAGTAACACCAATGCTTTCAAGATTTTGAAACTACTAAAAAGGCAAACTATATATAGAGATAGATAGATAGAATATGGTAAACAAATGTTGTTAATCCCAAAAGCTGAACTCTGTTTTTAGTATATAAATGTTTAAGAAATACCTGAAAGCTGTTTATTTTCCTTAGTTTTTAGTCACTTCTTAGTCTTTCCTTTTGAGACACCAGGTGACTATGATAATCATTAGTTCTAAGGGGTTTTTAAGTCAGTTTGAAGGCATTTTAAATATCTTCTGTTCTAGTGCCCAACAAAATGCAGGGACTCCACTGACTTGTTGTTCTGTTCCATGGTTCACATCCCAAACATGTGAGTCTTCTTTCAATTCAATTCAATTCAATTTTATTTATAAAGCGCCTTTCAAAATCAAGGTGCTGTACAAGGCATTAAAATTAATAAAATCCAACATTTAAAAGTCATTTAAAAGTCAGCCACAAACTAACAAGGGTATGCTAATTCGAACAAATATGTTTTTAAGGCGACCTTGAAATTATCGACGGTTGGGCATTCTCTCAACCAGCGAGGTAGAGAATTCCACAGGTTAGGTGCCAAAAAAAGCAAAGGCACGAGATCCTTCTTTCAGGATGATAGATCCACCTCATGCCCCTCCCATATGAATAAAAAAAAGGTGGAATGGACCTTTTGGAGCTTCTTGGGTGGAGGTGAGATGGACCTTACTTTCCCCCAAAAAACAATGCTGCCTCCCACTACTCAGGTTCCAGTTCTTGTACCACCCATTTAAGAAAGAAAACAGTACCTTGCAACCATTGAATAACATGAAAGCGTATTTATTTGAGGGCAGAAAACATTTCTTGGAGGAGGGTAAGGCGGAGGAGACTATTTACACCTTCAGTCAGTTCCAGAAAACATGACATCACTCCTTTTGTACATGCAATACTCCTGTAGGGTTTGCCCACAGTCATAAAAAGAACTGCAAGTTCTGTACTGTACTCCAGGTGCCAACTAAACTGTTTTCCATGGAGCAATAGTAGCACCTAGAGGCTAGTTATATGTTATGTCGGCTGTCAATCAAAAGGCAGTGGACATGTTTCTAACTTCTAGTGAGCTTATAAAAAGCCCTACCTCAGTGTTGATATAGGATAGATAGGGAGTTCAGTTGTATACTGTCTCTTGATGGTGGAAGATCTCAGTTGTGTGCAGCATTCACACTGTTTGTTGATGTTCCTGAGAAGAGAAACTGTTGAAGCTAAGCAGTTGTCTGACTTACCATTTTGCTTGCTGTATATTTTACTTGATAAAAATAAAATGACAAACGCACTTGTGCATTTTTATGCACCTGACTTGTGGTCTGCCTGAAACTGTGTTATCCTAAACCCACACCCGGTGGCATACATACATGTTATTTAATTTTGTATAGTATACACATAAAAGTGAATGTAAACTGTGGAAATTATGGCTTGTGTATTATGTCTATTTGTATTACATGTGGTAGATATTGATTATGTATATCTGATGTTGACTGTATGCTTGGGACCTCGTTATAAATGAGCGTAAGCTCAACCGAGTATATCCTGGTTCGTATTTCATATGACTAAAAATGTTACTACTACTACTACTATTTACAGACATTCTCCTGGGCCAGGTGGGCTCGTAGGCCTGGTTTGAATTGGCTAATCTTACTACTTTCGAGCAGGTCCTTAATGGAGTTCGTTAAGCCACCTGGGACCACTGAAGGAGAGAGAGAGAGGGATCTCTGGGCTTGAGATGTTCTCTTAAATGGCATCACCAGCCCACCTTTGTCCGCATTTAGGGTCCTAATGGTAGGTTGTGTGGTTATGAAAAGGCTGGATGTTGATCTGGGGGTAAGTCCTAACATGGACTTCTTAGCAAGTAGGCATTTCTGGTAAACAATCCGATTGTATAGAGGGAGCCACCCTGTCTCTTGATAGAGGGTACATGTATGTGTCCAGTAATCCATCCCAAGAACCAAGCGACAGGCTTTATTAAGTAGAGTTTTTACCCTTTTGAGGACAGTGTAGGTGCCAGCCCCATAGATAACAAGGCCATAGTCATTGGTGGCTAAGATTGAACAGCTTGTGACCAGTTTCTGGGCTTCCAGGGTCATAGAATGCCTGTGGCGATAGTTCAGGAAACCTAAACTATCACCATCCCTTGCTTCAAGGGAGCGGAAGTGGCCCTAGTATAGTGAGATTTATCAAATCTGAGAGTCAGGGCTCCCATATGTCCCTCTGAAGCAGTCAGGATTAAGCTTTCACTTGACCATCTAATCCTTTGAAGATCCCCTGTAGTTAGAGGAATCATATGGAACAGGCAGGCTATTCTGAATTCTTATTTTGCAAGAATCCATCCACTGCCTCTACTATTGGACATCAAAAGTTCCTGAGGAGCCTGGGAACCTGAACATTTTCCCTAGATGCAAAGAATTCTATTTTAGGTTTCCTGAACTGATGGCGCTGAAAGCTGTATACCTCCAGATTTAATAACTACTCCATAAGATGGACTATTATGCTGCTGAGCAAGTCCTTCCTGGATGCGTAGTTCCTCCACTAGGATGATGGGTGACAAAGGTAGAAGATTCTCCTCTGTTCACTGAAGCCCTTTCTGAATTTCCAGAAGCATGCTTCTGCGTTTTGTGCTTACAAAATTCTTTATGTAGGTGTCTGCCACGGTGTTATCTGACAGCATGTTCACTGCCTGAATAAAATAACAAAATCACCCAGCACTCCAGAGACAGGAGGAAGATGTATCCCTCCAGGGAAGGTATTCAAAAAACATCAAGTCCAAACAGTAATGTCCAAGATAAATAGATTTATTTCCAAGTAACATGAAGAAATAATAGCAACAAACAGCTCAGCTGCAAGGTCCCCGGCGCTTCACAAAGTAAGGCTTCATCAGGTGATTTTGTTGTTTTATTTTGTCTTTAGGGCATGCAGCCCTCAACCGCACCCAGCAAGAGCTTTGTAGCTTGGTGCTGTTAACTGTTGTTTTTGCTCACTGCTTGAAACCTGATTTGTTGTTGGGAAAGAAGAGAAAGCTGCTCTCATCGCTGGCACATTGAATTTGAATATCTGCTCCGACGTGTTCCAGTCACCCTGACTTGAATCTGATCCCTGCAGGCTGGCGTCCATTTTTCAGAATTCTAGAAGAAGAGGGAGTTCCTTTTTTAAATGTTCTGGTTGTGCCTCCAGACAAGGGTCAGTCAAAATGATGAGAGTAAACAAACAGGGACAGATTGTGCTCTGAAGCCATAGATTAATTTGACAGAAAAGAATGACAAGTGGGGAAGAGTCAAAGGAACTAGTTCCAATGTGGCTGTCATTGGTCATAGGTACTGTTAGTAGCAGCATACAGAGACCACTCTTTGAAATCTAAGGTACCTAACGCCCTGCATGACAGCTGTCACTCTTGAACCAGACAGCAAAACCCTCTGCTGACTCCTCAGTAAGAAAACTGCCTCCAGATGTTGTAGTCTCTGAAACAGAACAAATGAACTAATCCAGACCCTCCAGATCCTGGCTATGTAAGCATTCAGTACCTGATCTGAGGAGGCTCCGATTAAGAGATCATCCATGTACTGTGAGGAAGACATGGGAGCCCTCCTTGCTAGGAAAAACAAAATCACTTTTGTCATCTTTAATAATACCTTTGGCTAGCAGGCCAAGCTGAAAGGGAAATCTCTGTTACTGGAAGATTTGTTATTTAAGCAATAATGCACGGCAGGGTGTTGGTTGTTCTGGGATAACTTCACGCCTGGGTGGTTGGGCATGAGACCGCAGGCTGAGTGCATCCAACATCCCAGAAGTTAGGTTATCTCAGCACAACACACACCCTGGAGTGCATTATTGCTATTATGCAATGGCTCGTTGTTATACACAATAAAAAAAAAATGTTTTTAGTAGATTTTTGGTGTGGCAGTATATCTCAGTTTCTTAAGTGTACGGTATCCTCCAAAGCATCATCCTGATGATCAATTCATCCAAGGCATCAAAAGCAATACATTGAGGCTGTACTGGGATAACCTCATTGTGCCAGGGACACACTGACCAATCAGAGACCAGGAAATTTTCTTGCCATTGTATAATGGCTAATAATCTCAGGAACCTCTGATGGAATAACTGGATCAGTCTGTGGAGACATGTGCAACAAATCTATGGATGTCAGGCAGTCATTCGGCTGGACTGCCTGTGAGGTATCACAGGAACTCCACCTTGAACTTGTATTTGCAAACCAACCTATTAGGTCTCTGAAGATGGGAAATCTTGTGGAATCTGATAATCCAAGGACTACAAAAAATAGAGAAGAACCCCTGCTCCCTCTTGAGAGTGAGTACTGTAACAATTGTCCCTGTAGGAGATCTACAGTTTGCTTTAGTGCTCTGCTTCTGAACCTGTGTGCCTAATGTGATCTGTGCCCATCTGAAAATCTCAAATGAAACATAAAAATGGCATTCCAGAATAAATATCAACTAAAAACCCAAACGAATAGTTAATAAACAGTTTGCATAGTATGTCACCTCGTACGCAGTATAAAATCAGGATGGTCTTCCTGAATAGATACTGCTGTACAGGTGAGAAAAATAGAAAAGAATAAATATAACAACCAGACAGGTCTCCACAGTAGCGAATCGAAGATATCATCCCCTTTTCCTAGCACAGATGTCTGAGCTCTGAGCAGACATTTCTCCCTTATTTCTTCTTCCTTTCTGTTTTTGTCAGGAGACTTCCAAGTAGCTGTGATAATGAAAAATCCACCACTGACTGCAAAGCTGCCAGGGAATCACCTGCATCAATGTGTCTCCATCAGCTGCCTGGTTTTGCTCAATTTCAATGACTGGCAGAATAAACTAATATGCATAATAAGCAAAACATACTCAAGGTGTCCTAAAGCATTATTATCCTCCCTAGAAGAGAAATGTCCGATGGCTCAGAGAATAGCTGAGATTAGCCCACTTCCACTTCTGCAGCTTTTTATGTTTGCTTGCGCTTGTACAACAAACATTTTGCTATAATGAATGGCTTTTCAGAGGTGTGTCAGTGTCATGACCAATGCAGGGCAAGCTGCATTGGGCTCGTCCCTGAGAGACCAATAAGCAAGCATGAAAAGTATAACAATGTTCATAGTTTATCTCTGGAAACTTTGTGTAGTTGAAAGGATTGAAGCACCCCTATGAGAGAGTGTCTCTGTCTTTTCATTTGCATAAAGCTGTCGGGCAAGCAGCTCAGCTTCTTTAGTACTTTGTGGATCCTAAGAGCAGACTGTTTTTTATGTTGGTGTGTGCTTGCACGCCAGCCAACATCTTGCGGTAGTAGCAGGTTTGGAGGCACGGTCACTGTTGGGAGAATGCAGGGCATGCATCAGTAGGTGCGTCCCTCATTCCCCATTAAGCCTGCATGCTGGCGTCACATCATGAATACATAATGTGGTGAGCACATCTAACAAAAGATCTGCTGCAATGCGAACAAAGCTCATCATATGCAGCGGACCTTCCAACATGCTTTCCCTGGTGAAAAATATATTAAACATGGCAGCAAAATGCCGACTTCTGGGGTGCCCAATCCCCCTGTCAGCATGCCCTGACCCACTGTATGTGACCCGATGGGGAGCCCACTCCCCATCGGCATAATCCCCCCATTTGTTATGTGCCGGGGGTGCCGTACGCTTATTGTGTGCTGACGGGGTGCCCAACTGGGCCGGCTACAACATCCCCCAAACACTTAGGTGGCATGCTGGGAGCCCACCCCAGCGTGCAAACCTGCAAAAGAAAAAACTGTCCTACATGCTATTATTATTTATTTTTTGTAAAACCTGTAAAATAGAAAACGGTCCTCGCGGTCTCCCTGCCCCTCCCACAACCCGCACTCCACCCTCTGAGCACCCTGCTCCCCACACCCTCACCCTATACTTACATCCGAGTCT
Source organism: Neoceratodus forsteri (assembly GCA_016271365.2). NCBI lineage: Eukaryota > Metazoa > Chordata > Ceratodontiformes > Ceratodontidae > Neoceratodus > Neoceratodus forsteri. The sequence continues at coordinate 52,748,458 of CM028133.1, read as the reverse complement.
GGCATGATGATCTTCGTGGATCGGCAACACGCCTGCACTCTTCAAAGCCGACCGCTAACTGAAGAAATGCAGACAAGCTGTATAATGGCATAAATAGGTTTTTTTCAACTTTGGTGCATATCTCGGGCATTTTTTGGAATTTTTGCACCAAATTTTCAACATGGGGTTATTGGGACCCCTCCTCATGAATTCAGGCACTGTCATGGCATTATTCCGTCCCGGAAGGTGATTTCATGGTCACTGCGGAATCACCTTTCAGGACTGAGTAACGAAATGACAGTGCCGCTGTTCATGAGGGGGGGCTCTCAAAAAGCCTATGTTGCAAATTTGGTGAGAAAAAATCAAAACAAATGGCTGTTTTATGAACGTGCATTGCGCTGTTTCCATGCACGCTCGTAACTTTGTGAATTTGTAACATTTTCACTCCAGATTTTCCAAATTGCCATTTTTCCACACCTCCTTACGAACAGTACAGATGTAATTTTACATATCCTGGCCAAAATGTGTTTTCGCACGTCCGGTGCAGAATAGCGCAGTCGCTGTGTGAAATCAGTTTTCGGGATAGTTTGAGAAAATTATGATGACACTGTTCATGAGCAGAGGTCCTAAAATGCTTATGTTGAAAATTTGATGCCGCAAGTCCATAAAATGAATGTGTTACAAGTGTGCGTTGTGCAGTTTCCACACACCCTTGTAACTTTGCAAATTTGCAATATTTTCATGCCAGATTTTCAACACTGGCATTTTTTCACACCTCTTATCAACAATACAGCTGTCATTTTTCACAGCCTGCCCAAAATGTGTTTCCGCACCTGTGGCGCACAATGGCATGGTCGCTGTAGGAAATCAACTTTTGGGACAGATTAACAAAATCACAGCACCACTGCTCATGAGGGGAGGTCCCAAAATGCCTATGTTGAAAATGTGGCTAAAAAACTCCCCAAAATAATTGGGTTACGGCCGTGTGTTGCACAGTTTCTATGCATGCTCATGACTTCACCAATTTTCATATTTTCACTCCAGATTTTCAAAGTTGACATTTTTTAACCCTCCTCATGAACAATGCAGTTGTCATTTTCCACATCCTGCCCAAAATGTGTTTTCGTCTCTGTGTCGCCAAATGGCATAGCAGCTGTGCAAAACCACCTTTCAGCTAACAAACTGATTGTGCCACATTTCATGAGGTGGGGTCACAAATAGCCTATGTTGAAAATTTGGAGTGAAAATACCAACAAAGGCCTACAACGTTAGGGTTTCCAAGTGTAACACCCCACCCTGTAGAGACTGCCAGGCGTCAGGGGTGTGACTTGGGATCATTAGTTGTAATGCTCATGCCATTCCACCCCCACCCCCACCCTGCAGCCAGTGACAGGCATCGAGGTATGCCTTGGAGTGTTCGGCCCTAACGTTCACCCCATTCTCCTATACTGCACCCGTCTCAGCTTATTTCCTTATGGAATGGGGTACATATAAGGCTCAAAGACCCCAAAGCACACCACGACACTTGTCAATGTCTACAGGGTAGGGTGAGGTAATATGGCATGAGTGTTATACCTGACACCCCAAAGGCACACCCCGGCGCCTGTCAGTCTCTGCAGGGTGGGGGTGGGGTTGGTGTCAGTTCCATACTTCACTGCCATTCCTATTCTGCATCTCTAACTCTGGCACTACTCATTGCCAATGCCAGCAAGACAACATTCGGCATTGACAAATGCTTGTTTTTTCTCTGTCATGAACAAGTACCAGTGAAAGGCAGCCCACCACCACCACCGACTCAAATGTTATAGCACTTGATAGTGACTGGCTCTTTCCTCCACACTCACTTCTGAATGTAATACTATTTAGAAATACTGGAGGAGCTGATGATGGATAGTGCTTGACATTTTGCTTAAGCACTATATTGCTAGAGTGTCTCAGATATTTCTAAATAGTGTTACATTCTGTAGCAATCTGATGGTGGCCAGATACGGTGCAGAGTGGAAGGCGGAGCCGGGTGTGCAAGAGATTGGGAAAAAAAAACCTACAGAAACATTTTAAAATAGCAGGAAGTTAAGGGCAAAACACGTACATGTTAACTAGTTCTAGTGTTCAGTGCAGAGCGAGACAAGGTAGAGAGCAGAGAGCACCAGACATCTCTATGCAGACTACATTGGCTACCTGAACCTTGTCACCCACCCTCTCTCCAAACAATGGTTGTGTAGGTACTGTAAATTAATGTTTAAGTGCAGCTTCGGTCTGGTATGTAAAGTGGGACTGCTTTGTTGTTTTTTATTTGTTAACAGTGCCATTTGTCACAGGGATCGTTTTCTGTCTGTCAACAGCCACCTTCCCCCAGACGCTGAACTGCCCCCCCACCCCAAACCTCAATGCTCATAACTGCTCACCAAGCCAGCAGTCCTCAGTAATTAAGTGTAAGTGCATGGTTATAAAATTTCTGCTGCTGTAGTTACCAAATGCAGATATATACAGTATTGTTTGCAGAGCGTTGGAGTCGTAACGTGAAGGGAAAGCTGCAACAAACCCAGAAGTTACATCCAATCAACTGGTCGGTTAGTTCAACAGTTAAGTGTGCTTAAGATGCGGGATTCATTTAAGTGTGCAAGCGATCGAGGAAAAAAATATGCTTCAGAAACATTTTAAAATAGCAGGAAGTTGAGGGCAAAATGTGTGCATCTTTCTGTAAGGAGCTAAGGCTTGCACAGGGGATTAAAGAAGGTGAAAAAGATTTCTTTAAGTACATCAGGCAGAGGAGGAGCTGCATGGAACAGATCACCAGAGCCAAGAAGGAAGGAGGGTTGATAAAGAAGGGGGCTGAACAGGTGGAGGTACTAAATGAGTACTCCTGTTCAGTATTTACCAGGGAGCGGGATGGGCCCATACCACAGGGAAAAGACAGGGTAGGTGGTGGGGGAGAAGAGGGGATAACGGATGGAGAGATCCCTGTGAAAAAAGTATTGGAGGGCCTAATGTTCTTACAGACAGACAGGGCACCAGGACCAGATGGGATATATCCAAGAGTCCTGAAGGAACAGGCAGAAGTTCTAGCAGCACCTCTGACTGACTTCTTCAGTACCTTCCTACAGTCAGGATGTGTGCCTCTAGACTGGAGGATGGCACATGTGGTGCCCCTCCATAAGAGCGGACCCCAGGATGAGCTGGGTAATTACAGGCCAGTCAGCCTCATGTCTATAGCTGGGAAACTAATGGAGACTATCCTGAAAGAGAGGTTGGTGGCATTCTTGGAGAACAGTCTTTGGGATGATTGGCAGCATGGGTTCGCCCCAGGGAGGTCCAGTCAAACAAATCTGGTGGACTTTTTGGACTGGCTGACTAAGGCATTGGATGGCAGTCAGGCAGCTGATATCCTGTATCTGGACATCAGCAAGACCTTTGAATCAGTGCCACATGAGAGACTGACTAGCAAGCTGAAGTATCTGGGGGCAGAGCAGAAGCTGATCAGGTGGACAGGGAACCGGCTGAGGAACAGACAGCAGAGTGTAGTGGTGGTGGGGAACTCTCAACACCCCAAGCAGTCATCAGTGAGGTCCCACAAGTCTTGGTTCTGGGGACAGTGCTATTTAACATCTTCATAGCTGATATAGCTGAAGGGGTTAAGAGCAAGATGAGCCTGTTCGCCGACGACACCAAAATAGGTGCGGTGGTGGATTGCGTGGATGAAGGGAGGGTACTCCAGGAAGACTTAGAAAGACTTGAGCACCGATCAAACACAAGGCACCTGGATTTCAATGCTAGGAAGTGCAAGATCATGCCCTTCGGAGCCAGAAACCCTGAATACTGTTACCATTTAGGTGGGGAGTAGTTATCTGTCTCTGTGGAGGAAACAGATCTAGGGGTAGTGGTCACAGGGAACATGAATCACTCAATACAGTGTAGAGAAGTGGCAGCCAAGGCCAATAAAATGCTGGGGGACATTGCTAGGGGGACCACCTCTAGGCGGGAGGAAGTAATCCTTTCGCTGTACAAATCATTAGTGAAGTCTCACTTGCAGTACTGCGTACAATTCTGGCGCCCCTATTTAAAGAAGGACTTCAAGCTTTTAGAGGGGGTCCAGATGCGGGTGACTAAGATGATCACGGGAATGGGAAAGAAGCCCTATGAAGACAGGTTGAGGGAGCTCAACATGTACTTCTTGGAGGATAGAAAGGACAGAGGTGATATGATTGAGACCTTTAAGTACTTGAAGGGCATAAATAAAGTTAGTACTGTGGGTATGTTTAGATTGAAGAGGGAGAGGATCATGAGAAGGCATAGTCTGAAACTAGAGGGGGTAGGTTCAGGAGGGAGATGAGGAGGCACTACTTCACAGAGAGGGTGATGGTGGCATGGAATGCACTGTTGGAGGAGGTGATCTCTGAAATCAGTTGGGAGTTTTAAAAGGGGGTGGGATAGGATCAAAGACAGAATACAAGTTGGGGGGGGGGGAGTTGACCAGAGTGGGGAACTCAGTTTGGGGTAACAATGGGGTGAAGGGGCAAGGGGGAGCAGTAGCAGTTGTCTGAACTGTGAGCTGCACAACTAATCAGACGTGATAGACTGTGAGGCCTGTATCTGCTGGCATTTTTGTATGTTCATATATGTGTTAACTAGTTCTAGTGTTCTGCACAGAACACTAGAACTAGTTAGCACTTACAGACAGATGCACATGTTTTGCCCTTAACTTCCTGCTATTTTAAAATGTTTCTGAAGCATATTTTTTTCTTCGATCGCTTGCACACTTAAATGAAATCCCGCATCTTAAGCACACCTAACTGTTGAACTGACAGACCAGTTGATTGGATGTAACATCCAGGTTTGTTGCAGCTTTCCCTTTACATTGTGACTCCAATGCTCTGCAAATATTACTGTATGTATTGTGCGTTTGGTAAATACAGCAGCAGAAATTTTATAAATGTACACTTACACTTAATTACTGAGGACTGCTAACTTGGTGAGCAGTTATGAGCATTAGCACACCTGGCACATACCATGCAAGCAAACATTCGGCATTGGCAAATGCTTGTTTCTCTTGTAATGTCCTCTTTGCTTAGTTCACTAAATTCCGTAAGCAAACATGTGAACACTGGGAAACTTTAGTTCATCTGTGGGATGATAACTACACCCTGGTACCTCTGGACGGGTCTGCTGTGGACCCTGTGGTCTGAGAGGCCCACTTCAGCTGCCTTTGAGGGAGCATAGAACAGCCCACTCTGTTCAGTTATCATATGAAAATTCAGAAAAAGTGGCCTGAACACCACTTTGCCACACATGCAGAAGTTTTCCCAGATGCACCAATGTACAAAACTCAGACATTCCGGAACATTGGAAAACCCTTTCATGCTCTTTGTTTAAGTGATTGCATGCAAACATATGAAAACTGCCAGCAGCAAAAGGCCATCATGGTCTGTCTAGGCTGCTCGAGATAGCAACTAGCTCTCTATTCCTACACAGCAGCAGATGAGCTGTGAAATATATGACTCAAGGTCCAAGGCAAATTTCTTTTTTTTTTTAATAAATATATTCAGGAAGCGTAGACCGCATAATGTCATGTGCCTAAGAAACGTGCACTTTTACTCTTTTACCTTCTTTTAACATAATAAACAGCTGGACAAGCCCAAGGAAACCCTATAAACCTACAAAGTTCCCTAGTCATGAAAAAGAACATCTAAAGGACAGCCTGGAAACACCACAAACTAACAACCTAATGTAACCCCCAGGTGGCGCTATCCCAAGGGCTACTACCCCTGCCTGCATAACTGCTAGCAGGTTGAGGGGCCTAGGTCCAATGGCTGGTGCTTCCACCCAGAGGTCATGTTTGCAGTAGTTAAACTAAATTGGTCACAGCCCTCTGGGACACTGTATTCCCCTTTCTTCCCACTAGTGGCCCACATAATGCAGCTGGAATATCTTCACAAGGTACACTTACCCATAGGACTGGCTCTGTCGAATGGACTCTGGGGACCCCCTGTAAAACAAGATGATACAGTGCAAAAGCCACAGTACAATACTTTAACATAAACGAATACTTCAGACAGTGTAACTTTGCTGAAACAAACAGATCTGATTTATTTAGGGGGATATAACAAGGACAGGGGGGAATCAAGCTAATTAGGTTAGCTACATCAATAATCACTGTACTGTGCACATATTCAGAGTCTCTAATGTCACTCTTACTGGGTACCCAGGATGGTGGGGGCTAGCCAGGATCAGTGCAGCTGGTTGGGGCCCTGTGATGGAAAAAACACTTGCACAATACTAAATTGTAATCTGGAGCCAGTTGGCTCAGTTCATGAAGAAAAGCAGAAAAGAAATCAGATGAAACACTTGCAATTGAGACAGACAGATGGCAGGGAGCTACCCTGATTTGCACTCACTAACTTAATGCTGGATGCTGTCCCAAGGGTGGCGTGGATTTCTGGATGCCTTCGACAGCAGGGGAACAAGGTTCTGCAAGCAGAACACACCTCACACATTTATATGTAAAAGAAGTTATTATACCAGGCAGCTGCTCTCAGGTCCCGATCACACTTACTGCCAACCTGGGAGTTCGCGATGCAGCTTCACTTTCCTGACAGACAGAGCGCAATGAAGCAGTTTCTCCAGTCCTCTACAGGGTGAGCCTGGTTCTTGGCTATTCAGCCTTTCCTTTTCTCAGTAACAGCGGAGTCAGTCCGAATCGCCATGGCAAATCTTGGCCGCCCGACTTTGAAGCCTCACCGGCTATGCAAAACTCTGCAACACAGAAGCCCAGAGCTCCTTCCTCAGTCGAGTCCCAATGAATCTGCCTTCCCAGACACCAGGCAGGGAATGCAGTCGGGCACCACCAGTCCAATTGGTGGGTTCAGATTGCCAATCACCGAAACCCCCTTGGTGCAAAAGGCCACAGTCCAGAACTTCACTTCCCAGAATTACTGGCTATATCCCTTATGGCCAGCCAGCTCCCGAGAGAGTCCTGATCCTGGTTGGTCAGCTTAAACTCCATTTTAGGTGCCCCTCTACCTGATTGGATCTATTTTGCAGTTCAGATCCAAAATGGAGGGGCAAAGCACACAAAGTCCCAGCTGCAAGAAAGGCAGGTAAAACAAATTGCATTTCCACTAGCACTCTAACTGATCTCTAGCAGTTACACCTTTGAAAAGTGCTCACTCTGCCCACTTAGCAACGGCAGAAACGGAGCGACTTGTCAGCAGCTCAAGCGGGACTCGAGCAGGAACCGCACAGCCCCCCATGTACTAATCATGCCTATAGCAGACAGCTCTTAAAGAGACAGTACCAGAGGCGCTAAAAGCACTCACAAATAAACAGCTTAAATGCGAACACCATCCAGGCTGGGGGTATTTAGACAAGCTCTGAGGAAACTTTTGGGAACCCCCCTATCAGGTATACACCCTTCCTAGCCTGAAAAGCTTGACGTCTGCATCAAGTAGATACCCCTAAATCACTTTTGGGTAGAACATTTGAACTGTCATATTTTTTCAAACAGCAATCAGCATATTAACCTCTGACAGATACACATACACTGTATTATGTATTCTACTACTGATCATACAACAGTACATATATACATATATAAACATTCTAACTCAGGTCATTACTTCCTGTACATGAAACCTGGATAAAGGGGGGCCATCCCTATCAGCTACATTGGGGCTGGAAGTGGCAGGGGCACCATACTCAGAGGGCAACACAAGTAGTCTGGATTTATCTCCCAGGCTTAGTTTGGGCAGCGAGCTCAGGGTTACATACACTCCCTTATGAACCACATTGAGGGGTAGATCCACAGGTCTGCCCAGGGACTCGTAACTCAGCCGTGCTACAGGCCTCACCTCTCGACCAGTCCTTCTGGGGGGAACGGGCACAGTTTCTGAATGGTTAGACTCACTCTCAGTACTGTCTGTACTTGCCAAGGGGGTCTCTATTGGGGCAGGGAGGCTAGACTTTGGGACATTCTCATCTCCATGGTTTATAATTTCTGAGTCCACAACACTTGGATCAACTGTGGAGACTCCGGGTACTGGCAGGGAACTATCAGGGCACTCAACACACTGTTCTGGTTCTGGTGTTTTACCAGCTTGCTCCAGTACATCACTCCCTTTTTTCTGAAAAGTCAAGCAGTTCAACCATGCACAATGATTCCACATCCTCAGATTTGATGCTTTGCACCTCACCTTCTGGGAGCACTGGCTCCAGGGACAAAACTGGGGGCTTAGACAGTCCAGAAGACCCAGCTTCATCTCCTGGGTTGACTAGGGGATTGCCCCGAAACAATTGACTCAGTTCATAAGAAAGGTAATATTCAAGGTTACACTCACTTTCCTCTGACACAGACTGACAGTCATGTTCAATTGAACCTTGCGGGGGGAAACACTTTAACTTAGCTTCTGTGAGTGCAGTCTTTTTTGAATTTTTCTTAGTAGTGGCTCTAGTCACTGGTCCGGGGGGGCATGGTCTGGGGGATCAGACTCTATCAGGATCTGTCCAATGGGCAGCAAATGATTTCTATGCATAGTTTTCACATCTTTTGAATTATTCTCAGGCCGTTACTTTGTACACAGGCAGATCATCTAGTTTGCCCACTACAATGTGAAAGAGGTGATGCCATCTGTCAGCAATCTTATGCTTGCCATGCAGCCCTAGGTTCCTCAGCAACACTCGATCTCCTTCCCTGAGTTCCAGGGCTTTCACTTTTTTGTCATATTTTTCTTAATTGGCCAGATTTCTTTTGGCAGCCATGGTTTGAGCCAGTTGGTATGCATGGTTTAATTGGGCCTTTAATTTTTGCACATACTGTAAATGAGTAGCTGCTTGAACCCCACTGGAAGAAACTCCAAAGCAAACATCTACTAGCATTCGGACTTCTCTCCCAAACATTAGTCGATAGGGGGAAAACCCAGTGGCATCACTTTTGACGCAGTTATAGGCATGTACCAGTGTACTAATCTGTTGGCTCCATCTGGGCTTGTCTTTTGGTTGAAGAGTGCCTAACATGTTGAGCAGAGTGTGGTTGAACCGTTCAGGCTGGGGTCTCCCTGAGGATGATAGGGGGTGGTTCTTGACTTTCGCACCCCCCACAATGAAAGCATCTCTTTAATCAGGCGACTCTGAAAGTCCTGCCCTTGATCAGAATGGATTCTTTGTGGGGCCCCATAGTGAACAAAGAAATTTTCTCTAAGCACTTTTGCCACAGTGGATGCCTTCTGATCCTTGGTGGGGAACGCTTGAGCATATCGAGTGAATTGATCAGTGACTACCAGTACATTACCGATATTTCTTTGATCAGGCTCTAGACTCAGAAAATCAATACAGACCAACTCCATGAGTGCACTAGTGGTGATGTTAACAAGAGGGGCAGCCCTCTGAGGCAAAGCTTTCCGTTGTAGGCAACGACTACAACTTCTAATGTGTTGTTCCACATCAGCCCCCATTTTAGGCCAATAAAATCTAGATCTCACTAAATGAAGGGTTCTGTCTATGCTGAGGTGTCCCATATGGTTGTGTAGAGACCTCAGCACCAGCTCTTGAAAGGCAGCAGGCAAAACTAACTGTTGCTTGTCCAGTTGGTCCCCCTTTGTCCATTGTATCTCTGTATAACAGTCCATTCCTCATTCTCAATTTAGGGCCTTCTTTATACAGTAATGCAGTTCTCAAATCAGTGGAGCGTAATTTTGACACATCTTTCCTTGCTTGAGGGGCTTCTAGAGCTATTTTGATCATAGGATCTCAGGATTGAGCCTGCTGAATACTGTCATTATTGAATTGAGGCAAAGCACCAGTGTCCAATGCAGAAAAATGGCAGTAAGCGGCAGGTATGCAGTTTTCAGAGGGTCCCAAACAACCCACCATACAGTCCACTGCATCCGTGGACATTTGTTCCTCCCTGTCAAACTTCTGGCAGAGTGCTCCAATATCAGGTTCTGACAGTCTGACCCAGTCATTCCGGGGAACAGGCCTCCGTGAGAGAGCATCAGCATCTATGTGGTTCAGACCTGCTCTGTATTCAACAGCATAGTCGTATGTAGATAATGCAGAAAGCCACCTATGGCCAGTGGCATCCAACTTACAGTAGCTGAAGTCTGCACATAGGTCAAAGGATTATTGTCAGTTTTTACTAGTATCTTAGCCCCATACAAGTACTCATGAAATTGATCAACAATGGCCCTCTTCAAAGCTAGGAATTCTAGTCTGTGCACTGGATAGTTCTTTTCTGACTGGGTCAGGCTTCTGTTGGCAAAGGCCAGTGGTCTCAGGCAATTTGTGTGCTCCTGATACAACACAGCCCCCAATCCTTGCAAACTATCATCAGTATGAAGGACATGCGGTCTTGTAGGATCAGCATAGGCCAACACTGGGGCATGGGTAAGTTGCTACTGTATATGATTTCATGGAAAGCAGTCTCACAATCAGGAGTCCAGCGGATCCCAAACACTTCATTCGGACGGAAATACATTTTTTCAGTCTCAAGGGGCACTGACTTTTTGTGTCTTTTGTGGGTTGGGGGATACCCTTGAGTGAGGTTAAGTAAAGGGTGGATCACTCTTGAATAGTCCTTGATGAAATGTCGATAATCACCACAGAAACCCAGGAATCTCTGTAGCTCCTTCAGATTTTTTGGCTGGGGCCAGGTGGTCAATGCCTCAACTTTACTGGGGTCAGTCTCTATGCCCACGGTGGATACTATATGTCCCACATATTTTACTGATGTTTGAAAGAATTGACATTTATCAATGGACAATTTGAGGCCAAAATCTTCCAGTCGATCCAACACCTTGAATAACCTGCTTTCATGTTCCTCCAGAGAGCTGCCAAACACAATGACATCATCCAAGTATACTAAGCACTCTAACAAGTTCATATCCCCCACTGCATGCTCCATCAGGTGCTGAAAAGTGGCTGGGGCACCCAAAATCCCTTGAGGCATCCTCATGAACTCATAGAAACCAAGTGGGCAAATAAAGGCAGTTTTTTAACGGTCTTCTGGGGCCATTGGGATCTGATAGTACCCACTGTGAAGGTCCAGCACTGAGAACCACTTACTACCGTTCAGGCAGTCCAATGCATCCTGAATGCGGGGCATGGTGTACTGATCTGGAATGGTCCGCTGGTTCAAAGTGCGATAATCCACGCACATCCTAACTGTTCCATTCTTTTTCCTCACCACCATGATAGGTGAAGCATAAGGGCTTCTGGATTCTTGTATTACCCCAGCCGCAAGTATCTCTTGCAGATGTCATCTCACATCATCTATGTCAGCAGGTGCTAGGCATCGAGACCTCTCACGAAATGGTCTTTCGTCGTGTAGCCAGATGCAGTGTTCAGCACCTTGCACACATCCTACATCCCATTCCTTCAAAGAAAACACCTGGTCTCTCTGGGCAAGCTTCTCACTGATCCTTTCTCTACATTCAGCTGGCAATGGGGAGTCACCGGAATCAAACAAGTCAGGTGTCACTCTGTCACTCTTCCCTGAACTCTTGTTACTGGGCAGGACGGCAGAATCCACACAGTGGCCAGGGTGCAGCCTCGATTTACTTGGATCTCCCTGTCAGACACATTGTGAACTTGAACCATTACTCTTCTGGCAAAAGCATGAGCTCTAGCAGGCAGGATACTGGGTTTGACCAGCAGCCCCTCGAGCAGTTTCCCATCCCCTGGTGTGTCCAGCATTAATATTTTGTTCTTAACATCCTTCTTGATACGGACTTCACCTTGTAGAACACATTGGGCATTTGGTACTAACAGCAAAGATTCTGGGTTCTTCTTCCAGACGACCCCCACCAGTTCCTCGGGTTCTGTCCTGCCAGCATTTCTCTGTGCTTCATAGGCCCTTTTAATTAAAGCCGGGATTCTTAAGGCTCTGCCAGTCCTGGACTTTTGTTTTTCAGGACACAACTGCGCCAGTCGCCCAAACATATGTGCATTTGTTCCAGTCAACAACAGGACCCCATCATACAGTCCAGTAGGGGGGCACACTAAGGCCAGGGTCTCCCCTTGCTCTGCCACTCCAGCCACAAAAGTAGGAAAAGACAACCAAATTTGGAGATAACCAGAGTAGGGGTAGGCCTTCTCACTCAAACCCCACACATGTAGCCCCTCTAGGGGTTGCAGGGGCACATCAGACAAATGTTTCTGATACCAGTCCTGAAACATTATTTTCACTTGGGAGCCACTGTCTAGTACAGCTCTGGTGAACACCCCATTCACTTTCACCGTAGTCTCCATGGAAGGACCCACTACTTCAGACCATTCAGGGGGCATTACTTGAGAGGTCGCTCGGGCATTGACCCTGGTGGCAAAGCTTTTCCGGTTGGCCCTTCCTGGTGACCGGGCACAGGTTTTACGATGTCAGGCCACTAACCTGCTGGTAACTTTCCTCCAGTTCTCTGGCAGCTGACACTCAGTCTGAAAGTGTCCATCTTCCCCACAATGGTAACAGAACTTAATATCTCGGTTGTCTTTGGAGGGAGGGGGATCTCTCATCTGGGGGGGCACCTCAGGGGCTCTACATGGCTCTTCTTGAATGGGATGTTTACCCTATGTTGTCTCTGGTTCCCCAATTCTATTGGGGTGATAGCAGTCTGTTGCAGTTCCCTCATCATTTCCCGTAGGTCTCTAATTTCTGCTCTCAAGTTACTCTCAATCCTGGGGTTAGGAGAAACAACATGCACTCCCACTCCACTTTTGAGCTCAGGGGGAGCTTGATACAGATCCAGCTCCCGATAGGTCTCTGGCAACCCCTTGATCGACCCTCTCAATTGATGAGTCTTATCTGGCTCACTCTGCTCGGTGGTCTGGCATGGATTCACGGCCCCCGGATAGGGCTCCCACCCCTCTTCATTGGTTTCAATTTCATGAATCTCTCTCATCAATTGACAATATTCAGGAGGGTTGGCCCTCCAGTCTTGCAATTTGAGTTTCAGCAGTATTACACTTGAAAATCTGTCTAACTTCAATATATGGTCTAATCGGACCTGGTGTAGTGTTTGGGCAGTCACTCCCCCTTTTCGGTGGGCCTTTTGCAAAGCCCTCTCCATTCTAGTAACAAACGTAGACAATTTCTCATTTCTCCACTGTTTTGCTGACTTGAATTTCCATAACAGATCCTCTCCGGTTTCAGTGTTGCCAAACACCCCCTCTGAAGCAGAAAGATTTTCTGCTGCAGTTGCCTCTGGACTAGTGGCCCATAGGAACTGAATGGCTTCCAGTGCGGGACCCCTCAAACTTTCCATCAGCCGTTTCCTCTTCTCCCCCTCAGATCACTGCCACTCTTGCACTAAAGGCAATAGTTTCCATCTCCAATAGGAGTCTAATTGTATTGGGGGAACGACCATAGGGGGTGGGGCTAGTAGGGAGCTCTTAGATGACCCGGGAGATGTACCTGGGGATGGAAGGGGAGTGTGATCACCGAGATGTACAATACCTTTACCAATTCCTGAGCAGTTCTCCCTTCTGCAGCTAACAGTTTGAGCAGTTTGTCCTTGAAACTATTGGTCTTAGGGGACCCACCCGGGGTGGCCAAACCACTACGTGCGTGAATAACCCTCCATCCCTTCTGGGCACCTTTGGGGGAAATCACTGGGGGCAACCTCTCAGAGTCTATCGTAATACTGCATGAAAGCAAAACTTGCAGGGTCTGTTCTAGCAAGTCAGCACATCGCCCTTTTACTTCCACCTTGCCCAGACATTTAACACGCTCGACAGCAGAGACAATGTCAGCGTTTTTAGTCCCCAAGGGGACATCCAACAGTAATACAGTCTTTTGGGAGTCCAACTCCTCAGCTTCGCTCCACCCGATCAGTTTATGCACCATCATCTTAATGGGGTTGAGTTTTAACTTGGGCATAGTATCCCCCTCCATCTTTTTCTTTAATTTAGACATAATGGGGTACTTCCTTCACTCGACCACTAGAGGACACTAAGGATCCCAGCAGTGCCTTCAAGATGCAACCCCCAGGTGGCGCTATCCCAAGGGCTACTACCCCTACCTGTGTAACTGCTAACAGGTTGAGGGGCCTAGGTCCAATGGTGGGTGCCTCCACCCAGAGGTCAGGGTTTGCGGTAGTTAAACTAACTTGGTCACAGCCCTCTGGGACACTGTAACCCCCCTTTCTTCCCACTAGTGCCCCACATAATGCATCAGGACTATCTTCACAAGGTACACTTACCCCCAGGACTGGCTCTGTCAACTGGACTCTGGGGATCCCCTGTAAAACAAGATGATACAGTGCAAAAGCCACAGTACAATGCTTTAACATAAACGAATACCTCAGACAGTGTAATTTTGCGGAAACAAACAGATCTGATTTATTTAGGGGGATATAACAAGGATGGGGGAAATCAGGTTAATTAGGTTAGCTACATCAATAATCACAGTACTGTGCAGGTATTCAGAGTCTCTAATGTCACTCTTACTGGGTACCCAGGATATTGGGAGCTAGCCAGGATCGGTGCAGCTGGTTGGGGCCCTGTGACGGAAAAAACACTTGCACAATACCCAATTGTAATCCGGAGCCAGTTGGCTCAGTTCATGCAGAAAAGCAGAAAAGAAATCAGATGAAACATTTGCAATTGAGACAGACAGATGGCAGGGAGCTACCCTGATTTGCACTCACTAACTTACTGCTGGACGCTGTCCCCGAGGGTGGCGTGGATTTCTGGACGCCCTTCGCATAGCATTTGAACAAGGTTCTGCAAGCAGAACACACCTCACACATTTATATGTAAAAGAAGTTACTATACCAGACAGCTGCTCTCAGGTCTTTATTGCACTTACTGCCAACCCGGGAGTTCGCAATGCAGCTTCGCTTTCCTGACAGACCGAGCGCGATGGAGCAGTTTCTCCAGTCCTCTACAGGGTGAGCCTGGTTCTTGGCTATTCAGCCTCTCCTTTTCTCAGTAACAGCGGAGTCAGTCCGAATCGCCATGGCAAACGAGCCGCCTGACTTCAGGCCTCCACACATGCTTCCCGCATGAAAATCTGCAGCGCAGAAGGCCGGAGCTCCTTCCCCAGTTGCAGTCACAACGAATCTGCCTTCCCAGACACCAGGCAGGGAATTACAGTCGGGCACCACCCAGTCCAATTGGTGGGCTTCAGTTGCCAATCACTCGAAACTCCCCCATTGGTACAAAAAAGCGCCACAGTCCAGAACTTCACTTCGCAGAATTACTGGCTATATCCCTTATGGCCAGCCAGCTCCCAAGAGAGTCCTGATCCTGGTTGGTCAGCTTAAACTCCATTTTAGGTGCCCCTTTACCTGATTGGATCTATTTTGCAGTTCAGATTCAAAATGGAGGGGCAAAGCACACAAAGTCCCAGCTGCAAGAAAGGCAGGTTAAACAAACTGCATTTCCACTAGCACTCTAACTGATCTCTAGCAAACAGTTACACCTTTGAAAAGTGCTCACTCTGCCCACTTAGCGACGGCAGAAATGGAGCGACTTGTCAGCAGCTCGAGCGGGACTCAAGCAGGGAACTGCACCGTCCTCCCCCCATGTACTAATCATGCCTACAAGCAGACAGCTCTTAAAGAGACAGTACCAGAGGTGCTAAAAGCACTCACAAATAAATGGCTTAAATGCCAAACACCATCCAGGCTGGAGGTATTTAGGCAAGCTCTGAGGAAACTTTTGGAAACCCCCATTTGCAGGAGGGTTACACTAAAATTCCCCCAATAAGGCTTACCCCTTGTTTGGAAAACCGGATCCTGCTCAGTTAAGGGTTCTATACTTGAAGTAGGATCTGGCAGTCCAGCGGAGCAGAGACTCATGCCTGCTGTATAGTCACCCCCGGAAGGAAGTGTAACAGCTGGCAACGAGTGAAACAACATCACAAAAGTGCAGGAAAAACTGAAAAAGGGAACAAGTTTGTACCATACCCAGCTGCTGCTTGCGGTGAGCATAGCAGAAGTAGCAACCGCTTTCCAGTAAGAGAGGAAGACTTGGTGCAGTTGCATGATGACATCATGCAACCAATGCTAACGGTGTGTGCGTAATTTGCGTGCATCCAGATGGGGTGGGAGCAGGCATGCACCCCCACAGTTGGTGTGCATGAATTCCAAACTCATTCTTGGCCACTGGAGTGGTGTGCGAAAAGAGCCCTGTGCTCCCAACAACTGAGAGAAAAATTACCTGCCATTAAAAAATCAGGGAAACAAGGTGCCATGCACCCTATTATCTATGGCAGTTCAATCAGCAGGAAAGAAAATAACCTTGCCTACAAATCTGGGAGCTGACCACCTAACTAAGGCAAGTCTCATTTGGTACTAATAGTAGCACACTTGCTGTCTGAGACAGCCTTTCCAGTTCCCCATTCAAAACATAGCACATAGAATTTGATGGTAGATAAGGACTGCTTGGCCCACCTAGTCTGCCCATTTTTCCCTGCCTACAGTATCACTGCAAACCATACTTGACCAATGGCTCTTTCTCCCTTCCCCTATTCCTTTCCAGTAAGGTTACCTTTGTGCCTATCCCATGCATTCTTGAACCCCACCACTTTTTCGGCCCTTCCCCGCCTCTGCTGGAAGACTGGTCCAGGCATCCAACATTCTTTCTGTGAAGAAGTACTTTCCCACATCTCTCCTGAATTTGCCCTCCCTCCAGCATCACTGCATGTCTTTGTGTTCTTCAGCACCTTTTATTTCTGAAAAATACCTCCTGCAATTCATTTACTCCCGTGAGGTATTTAAAGGTCTCTATCATATCCCCCCTCTCCCAGAGTGCACATATTGAGGTCCTTTAGTCTCTCTCTCTCTCTCTCTCTCTC
The DNA here is from genome assembly GCA_016271365.2 of Neoceratodus forsteri. Lineage (NCBI taxonomy): Eukaryota > Metazoa > Chordata > Ceratodontiformes > Ceratodontidae > Neoceratodus > Neoceratodus forsteri. Next base: position 52,731,699 of record CM028133.1, on the reverse strand, counting down.
TCAGTAGGGCTTTTGATGCAGACCATACATCATTTTAGTTGCCCTCCTCTGGACTGCCTCCACTCTATGTCATTCCAGAGATGTGGTCTCTAGAACACCATCTAATTTGCTTTAATAGCCTTATTAAGGGCTGTACTTGGGGTACCATAACTAAAGCAGTTAGGAAGACTTGAGGTACCCCCCCAAGATAAAAGCTACTGAGGGCTGCTTTAGAAGTTTATACCTTGGAATTTATACTTAGGAAGCCAGGTGAACAAAAAATAATGTCTTACAAGACATTGTAGTGATTGGCTGTGGATGAAAGCAGTTGTCCTTTTAAGGACCATGGGTAGGCAGGAAAATAATTGGTTTTACAAGCCCATTTAAGGGCTGGGGAGAAGAAAAAAACTTGGGACAGCATGTCAATAAGTTTATGGACATGCCCCAGTGGGCAGGTGATTTTTATGTTGATTGTGCGCATGCGCAAGAAACATGTTGTGTCAGCTTTCTCCACAAGCAGGTTGTGGAGGTGTGGTACTGTTGTGCCCAATGCCCCCACAGCCCTCAAAGGCTTGTCCCACTTCCCCCAGTGCCAAGGCATGCTGCTGCTGACACTAGTTCAGCCAGTGTGCCACAACTTTCTAAAAAAATCAGCCGCTGCAATTAGGGGCCACCTTGTCTTTGCAGCATCAGCCATCCGCTGCAATGAGGGAGCGACCCGTCATTGCAGGGCGGGATGTAAAAACCCTGATATTGTTTGTGAACATGGCGGCGGCTTGCGCCCTATTCACAAACAATATTACCCTATGTTTATTTGCCGATGGGGCCCACTCCCCGTCGGCATAATATCTTCCCGTTTAATTGTCTGCTGACAATTGCCCAATCCCTATCGGCAGAAAGGAATTTCCCCTTTTGTTGTTTGCCAATGGGGTGCCCATCCCCGCGACTACAGCTGCCCCAAAAACAAGACTTCAGTGGCAAGCTGGGAGCCCACCTAGCGTGCCATATGCCCATTTTGTTGCTTGCCGATGGGGGTGCCCAATCCCCCATTGGCTACAGATGTCCCCCCCCAAAGCCAGACTCCAGTGGCATGCTGGGAGCCCACCCCAGCATGCCACATGCCCCTGTAAAGTTGAAAACAGTCCCGTGACGTTTTCTTGTTTTTTTGTACCTGAAAAAAAGGAAACGGTCTCCCTGCCCCCTCCACAGCCTGCACCCACCCACTGCACACCCAGCCTCCCCACACCCTTCACCCCATACTTACCTCCGGGCTCGGTAGCGGCCTTCTTGAGTGGACCGAGGAACACGCTCTGCACTCTTCAAAGCTTACATGAACTGAAGAGAAATGCCAGTAAACTGTATAATGTAATGAATTGGGCTTTTCCAACTTTAGTGCATATCTCGGGCATTTTTGGGAGTTTTTTCACCAAATTTTCAACATGGGGTTTTTGGGACCACTCCTCATGAATTCTTGAACTGCGCGGAATCACCCTTCGGGGCCGATTATTGAAACAACAGTGCCAGTGTTCATGAGGTGGGCTCTCAAAAAGCCTATGTTGCAAATTTGGTGGGAAAAATCCAAAAAACGACTGTTTTATAAGCATGCGTTGTGCAGTGGCTACGCACGCTTGTAACCTCTCGAATCTGCAATATTTTCATGACAGATTTTCAGCATTGGCATTTTGTCACACCTCCTTGAGAGCAGTATAGCTGTCATTGTTCACATCCTGGCCGAAATGTGTTTTCGCACTTTCGGAGCAGAATAGCGCGGTCGCTGTGGGAAATCATTGTTCGGGACAGATTAAGAAAATGAGAATGATACTTTTCATGAGCAGAGGTCCTAAAATGCCTATGTTGAAAACTTGGTGATGATAGCACCCCAATTGACAGTGTTACAAGTGTGCATTGCACACTTTCCACGCACCCTTGTAACTTCGCAGATTTGTAATATTGTCACACCAGATTTTCAACTGTGGCATTTTTTCACACTTCCTCATAAGCAGTACAGCTGTCATTTTTCACATCCTGACCAAAAAGTGTTTTCACAGTTCCGCAGAATAACATGGTCTCTGTGGGAAATCAGTGTTCGGGACAGATTAAGAAAATGACAGTGGCACTGTTCATGAGCAGAGGTCTTAAAATCCCTATGTTGAAAATTTAGTGATAAAACTCCATAACATTACTGTGTTACAAACATGCGTTGAACTGTTTCCACACACCCTTGTAACTTCGCAAATCTGTAATATTGTCACGCCACATTTTCAACAGTGGCATTTTTTCACACCTCCTTATGAACATTACAGCTGTCATTTTTCACATTCTGGCTAAAATATGTTTTTGCACTCCTGCCGGAGAATAGCATTGTCACTCTGGGAAATCAGTGTTTGTGACAGATTAAGATCAACTGAGTGAGAGAGGCGGATTAGTTTGTGAGCAGACAAAGGCCCCAACACAAGAGCCCAGTACAAAAGGGCAGCCTGCAGCACTGGGAGACACACAACGAGAGAGCGACTGAGGGAGGGGGAGTGAGCGAACTCAATGAAGCACTGTCAGGATTTCTTTGTGGGCAGAAAAAGGCGTCAGTGCAGGCAGGGGCCCAGTACAAAAGGCCAGCCTGCAGCGGTGGGAGAAACAGTATGAGCGAGTGAGACAGGGGGACTTAGTGAGCTCAACGGAGCTCTATCAGGACTGCTGCAGATTTCTTTGTGGGCAGGAAAAGGTGCCAATGCTGGCAGGAGCCCTGTACAAAAAGGCAGCTTGCAGCACCAGGACAAACAGATTGAGCGCATGAGAGAGGGAGACTGACTGACCTCGACGGAGCTCTGTTGGGACAGCTGCAGATTTCTTTGTGGACAGACAAAGGTACCAATGCAGCCAGGAGCCCCATACAAAAGTGCAGTCTGCAGCGCCAAAAGAAGCAGAACGAGAGAGTGACAGAGCGGTAGTGAGCGAGTTCAACAGAGCTCTATCGTGACTGCTGCAGATTTCTTTGTGGGCAGAAAATGCGGCAACGCAGGCAGGAGCCCAGTACAAAAGGCCAACTTGCAGCGCTGGCAGAAAAGGAATGAGTTAGTGACAGAGGGGGAGTGAGCGAGCTCAATGGAGCTGTGTTGGTACTCCTTCAGATTTCTTTCTGGCCAGAAAAAGCCGCCAATGCAGGCAGGAGCCCAGTACAAAAGGACAGCCTGCAGCGGCAGGAGACACAGAACAAGCGAGTGAGGGAGGGGGAGTCAGTGAGCTCAACGGAGCTCTGTTGGGACTGCTGCAGATTTTTTTGTGGGCAGAAAAAGGCAGCAATGCACGCAGGGGCACAATACAAAAGGGTACTCTGCACTGGCAGGAAAACCAGAATGAGTGAGTGAGTGAGTGAGCTCAGAGGACCTGTATTGTAACTGCTGCAAGTTTCTTTGTGGGCATAAGAAGGCAGCAACGCAGGCAGGAGCTCAGTAGACAAGGGCAGCCTGCAGCGCCAGCAGAAAAGAAATGAGTGAGTGAGAGAAGGGGAGTGAGCGAGCTCAACGGAGCTTTGTCGGGAGTGCTACAGATTTCTTTGTGGGCAGAAAAAGCCACCAACACAGGCAGGAGCCCAGTACAAAAGGGCAGCCTGCAGCGCCAGGAGAAACAGAATGAGCAAGTGAGAGAGGGGGAGTGAGCCACTTCAATGGAGCTCTGTCGGGACAGCTGTGGATTTCTTCCTCGGCAGAACAAGCTGCCAATGCAGGCAGCAGCCCTGTACAAAACAGCAGCCTGCAGCACTGGGACAAACAGACTGAGCCAGTGACAGAGGTCCACTGAACGAGCTCAGCAGACCAACGCAATCGACATTCGGCATTGACAAATGCTTGTTTTTACTTATTTCATATCATGGCAGCAAGAGCTGACTGAAAGCTTATATGAGTCAGCCTCATGCAACTCCCAAAGCCACTTCCTGTTTAACAAAAAATACATACATACATACCTACCTACATACAGTACATACATACAGTACATACACACATACAGTACATACATACATACAGTACATACATACATACATAAATAAAACACAGCACTAGCATCCACCTACAGAACAAGTTGCAACATGTCCTGAAATGATTCCAATCCCTCTTGGTAATGTATCCAGAGCAATACACACGGGGTGGCATATTCAAAGCAGTTACACATTGGGCAACAGGGTTGTGCATGCGCAACTGCGGAGATGCACTAGAGAGCGATATTCAGTGGCAGCAACTGTGCAGTGCAAGTGGCAGTGTGCCAATGTGCAATGGGAATGTATGCATGCGCAAGGGCAGGGGGCGTAGCTATGAATATGTAGCACAGTGCGATATTCAACACCAGACCAATGGCGCAAGTGAGGAGCAAATGTCAGTTGCACGGAGCAGACTTGAGCCTATAAATACAGGGAGCAAGTAGGAGGACAGCACTTGCGCCAGAGGGGAGCAGCACAGAGGGAGACAGACAGGCCGTCAGACCACACAGTAGGGGACAAGGAGAGAGAAACGGACAGAGACAGTGACAGAGAAGGAGTGACAGTGTGTGAGAGAGTGAGTGAGTGAGAGTGTGACAGACAGGGAGGAGACGGCAGGTGTAAGAGTGCCTGGGCGTGACACAGTGACACCAGGCCCAACAGGAGCAACACAGGCACCCACAGGGGTGGGAGACAGAGGCCACAGGCATCAGGCAGCCAGCCAGGGGCAGCGTACATAGGCATGGGCCCTGCAGAGCAGCACGCACAGTCACACACAGTCGGGTGGGCCTGTGGAGCCGGATGCCCAAGGAGGACAGGACAACAGGGGCCATGGCCAGTGCCATATTCAAGATGGAGGCCATAATGAGGGGTGTGGGGAGGAAGGAGGCAGGGCGGCGTGGCTGTGGAAGGGCCCGTCGGTGCTACGCCTGGAACAGGCAGTACCGACCTCGCATCAGCTATGAGACCTACACTGACACCAAGATTGTGGGCCGGTACTGACTGAACCAGGCTATTCTGAGGCAGCTCTGTGAGCTGTGCAGTGAGGAGATGCAGGCACCCACCAGACAGAGCCATGTTTTGACAGTGGAGACAAATGTAACAGCTGTCATTTGCCTGCTCACCAGGGGCACCTTCCAGAGACCAATAGGAGACACCACAGGCATAACCTAGTTGGCCACGTCACGTCTCCTCACACAATTCCTCAACGTCCTGCTGCCACACACTGCGGAATACATCCACTTCCCCAGCACACAGGCAGAGCATACAGCGAACATGCAGGAGTTCCACAGGGTAGCAGGTATGCCTGGCATGCTAGGGGCCATCGACTGCACTCATGTCGTCATCCGCATGCCACCAGGCCCAGAGGGGGTAACCTACATCAACAGAAAGGGCTACCCCAGTATCAACTGCCAGGTGGTGTGCGATGCCAGGGGGTGCATAATCAATGTCTGTGCCACACACCCTCGGGGAGCACATGATGCTTTCATCTGGAACAGCACGGCACTGTGCCACAGGTTTGAGAGTGAGGACATCCCCAACGGTCACCTAGTGGGTGAGTATGCCAAGACCAGGGGCAGCAGGGTACAGCAGGGCATGGGAGTAGGCAGCCAGGGTAGGGGTGCCGAAGAGTGTGGCTGGGAAGGACAAGGGGCACAGCAACTGAGGACACCAGGCTAACCATATCTCCATCCATACACGTGACAGTGGCTACCCACTCCGGCCCTGGCTGCTCACCCCCTATCAGTGCCTGTCGTCCCCTGCCGAGGAGTGGTACAATGAGGCACATGCCAGCACGCGGAACATCATTGAGTGTATCTTTGGTCTGCTAAAGGCATGATTCCATTGCCTGCACAGGTCTGGCGGTGCCTTACAGTACAGCCCCTTGAAGGCCTGCGGCCTATTCCTGGCCTGCTGCATGCTGCACAACATGGCCACTGACCGTGGGATAGCTGTCGAGGTCGATGAGGGGAACAGCAGTGTGGACGACGTGGCTGACGGGCCATGTGGTAGTGGGAAGCCCCCCCCAGGTGGAGAGATCCCCGGCTGAATAGGATGGCACGTCAGCACAGGGACACGATAGCAGAGGAGCACTACAGCGCATGCAGGTAGGTGGACAAACACCCATGTACAGGATGGCCACAGTGGCCAGGCACACTGGCATGTGTGGGCATGCCCTGTGGCCTGCACAGATGGGTGGGGGGCATGGGCAGCCATGGGGCCATTTCACACGGCCACACGCATCAACACGCAGCACAGCACACCCACACACACCCACCCCCACACACACACACACCCACACACTGGCACCCGCAGGCACGCGCCTGGGTGCTAGCACCTGGCATGGATCAGACGCAGAGCACCAGTGCACAGATGCATCCGGTGCTGTGGTGGCATCATCACGCACACACCACACAGGCCTGCGGCCAGGCAGGTGCACACACAGCCAGTGTGTGGCGCAGTCCATGGTTGCCATGGCATGCACATGCACATGCACACACAATGCACATGTGCACACAGGGCCGCGGCAGCAGCAGCGGACTCTGGACAGAGTGGTGGGCACATCAGGTCTGCCATGCTGGCACATGGCTGCCATGTTCTCGTTGGTGGCCTTGCTATGGCCGCCCAGCAGACCCAGGCTGCATGATGGCCACAGGGGGTGTCTGCGACTGTCCCCTAGGGATGGTACTGTGGGTACGTGACCGTGTCCTCACAGGGGTCTGCAGGCTCCCAAACAGGCCCGCACTGTGCTTGCCTAGGATGCCAATAGCAGAGCCCGGCATTTCGACATCGAGGGGGTCGCATGACACCGTGACCGTGGGGTGAACAATGCACTCCACAGGGTCTACGGTGGCCAGCCACACCCCATGGCAGCCAGTGGGGCAAGGTCAACTGTGACCGCAGTGGCAAGGTGATCCAGGGCTGTGGTTGTGTTCTCCCGCAGGTGATTTATGGCCTCCTGGACCTGTGTGAAGCCCCTTTCACACTGCTTGGCTGCCTGGTGCACCTCTGCGTGGAGTACACACACCACAGCCATGAGCAGCACCTGTTGGTCCACAGAGGCCCGCAGCAATCGGGTGTGCTTGTGCAAGGAGTCAGTGCCCAGGGGCCCATGGACATTGAGCCAACCCACTGGTGGCATACGACTATGCTGCCCAGTCCCCCACTCAGGTGGGCACTGCACAGCATGATCCTGTTGGAGCTGCTCACTGACCAGCGCACCGGCAACAGATGCTGCACTTGGCCCTCCATCATCCACAGCTGTGTGCTGCTGCCGCCCCTTCAGCCGCTGTGCACTGGGCAGCTCCTGTGCAGCTATACCACCACCATCGTCCCCCGGCACTGCACCGCTGTCGCACACAGCAGTATCAGGGTGGTGGCGGGTAGCTGACTCAATGCCAACAGGCCACTGGCCACGCTGCCAAGGATGGTGTATGGTATGGGTGTCTCCCCATTGACAATGCCCCCGCAGTCCAGGACAATGGTCACATTGTCATCAGTATCAGACCCCAACCCGATCTGCGTCTCCACACACTGCACTCCATGGTTGGCATCCTGCTGGAACACAGCTAGGGCCTCGTCTGCCACCACACCCAGGACACCCGGCTGGATGGCGGTGGTGTGCTGCAGCCGATCGGGCCCCCGTACACCAGTGGAGGTGGCTGGCTGGTCCTACAGGGCTGGGCATGCCCCCATGGCAGTCTCTGCTGCCCTGCCACTGCATGCTAGCATTCAGGTGCTGAAAGGGAACACAGCCACATTAGTGCCACTGATGCACAGGTCCCCCCATTCACCTCCCCCACACCACTGTACCTACCATGCAGTGATGGGCTTCCACCAGTCTGGAAGCCACTGGCTGGCACCCCCTCGACAGTGCTGCACCGCATGGTGGCCACCACCAGCTACTCCTGCGGTGTGAGCTGTGGCATGTCAGCCTGGCCCCCACCTGTGGCCACCCTTGCAGCTCATATGGCCGCCACCTTCTCCTTGATCTTTTTTTTTTTTTATTTAGAAAATTTGATACAGTTTTAAACCACAACACATAATACAAAGAGACAGGGCTATCACCAGGGTTACTATATCCCTCCTCCCAAACCCCCTCCCTCCCCATTGGAGCAATCTAATTACCTCCTGCACACTACACACCTTAGGGTATTGTTACATTAGAGTACAATATATCCTTTATAGCCATTCTAAATACTTTGAAATCCAATTACATAAATAACTTGTATAAATAAATAAATAGAGGGCTCGAGAGTATGAATATTCTAATTCAAGTACAAAGCATATAACTTGCCCCATTTATTGTCAAAAGCAGCTGGTTTGTTTCACAAACTCGCTATCATTTTTTCAATCCTAAGGTAGAAGGACATATCATGAAGCCATTATGTATACGATATGATAGTCTGGTCCAACCAATGCTTGAGAACTAATTTTTTCACCGACATGGAGATAAGGGAGATACAGAATTTCCTCTCCTTGACTTTAATTAAGGACAAATCACGCAGTATGCAAATATTTGGAGTAAAGAACAGATCCAGGCCCAGTAAAGGGTCCATTCTTAATTTAATATTAGTCCACAGTGGGGAAACCTTTTCACAGGACCAGAAAACATGTAGTACTGTACCATCCCCTTTACCACATCTAGCACAAGTGGGCGATTGCACTCGTCCCATATTTGTTAACTTACTTGGGGGAAACAGATTGGGGATGGAGGTTTCAGGAGGAGCAGAGGGATGGAAGTAGGGGAACAGATTGGGATGGAGGTTTCAGGAGGAGCAGAGGGAGGATGGAAGTATAAGGAATCTGGGTGGGGTTCACAAAGATGATCAGGGATAGAGGTGGGGTTGGTGTTTAGTAAATGCCAGGAGCTTGGGAAACAAGTTGCCAGAGTTCCAGGCCATGCTGTTCGAGGCGGGGGTGGATGTGGCGACAGTCACGGAAGCGTGGGCCAACAAAAACCATGACTGGGACCTAAACGTACGGGGGCACACTATGCTCAGGAAGGATAGAAAGGAGGGCAGAGGGGGTGGAGTGGCTATGTTCATTAGAGATGACATAGAAATTGCTAGGGTAGAAGAGGCAGAGGGAAACGTGGAGGCCTTATGCGTCACCTCACGATCCTCAGCAGGAGATAAGGTCAAGCTGGGTGTATCATATAGGCCCCCCAGGATGAGTGATGTTCTAGAGGATAGTTTGCTGGACAACATCATTGCCCAGTGTGGACCAAAAGGGGAAGGAGTGGTGTTGATGGGGGACCTTAATATGCCAGGTACAAACTGGGGAACCATGTCCTCTAAGGTGGCCAAGGAGCAGAGGCTGCTGGATGGCTTCCAGGATGTGTTCTTAACACAGCATGTGATGGAGCCCACAAGGGAGGGGCATGTCCTGGATGTGGTTCTGGCAGATGGGGATCTGGTAAGGGACATGGTTGTACAAGACCCCCTGATTGGAAGCGACCACAATACTGTCTGGTTTTAAATAAGCATGGGGTGAGGAGGGATGAGATCTAGGACACTGGCAGTGGACTTCAGGGGGGCAGACTTTATGGGCATGGGAAATATTCTCAAGGATCACTTGATGGGAATTACCTCAATGACAAGTGTGGAAAGGAGATGGGAGGTCATAAAATCGGGACTTCATGAGGCAGTCAGGATCTGCGCTAAGTTGAAACGTAAGGGAGCAAGGTCACATAAACCATGCTGGTGGTCCAGTGAGGTACAGGTAGCAGTCAGAGAAAAGAAGGCGGCCTACAAAAATATATAACAACAAGAGGGATAGGGATAAGGAAATGTACCAGCTTGCATCTAGAAAAGTCACCCAGATGGTGAGGGGAGCAAAGTCCAGAAAGAGCAGCGGCTGACACAGGGGATAATATGGAGGGGAAAGGGTCCTTCCGTACATTGGGGAGCGGAGAAAACTAAGGGCCATCTCAGCAGATTGAGATCAGAAGGAGGGTGGGTGGAAGAGGTGAGAGGACCAGGCAGAGGTATTTAACGAGTACTTTGCCTCTGTGTTCACTAGGGAGGGATGGGATATCTACAAAGCAAGGCACGAGGGATAAAAACGTCAGTAAGTGGGACTAGGGAGCAACAGAAATGGAGCAAGAGGAGAGAGAGGCACCAGGGAGTCACATCTGGGTAAAGATAAAAAGGCCAGTAAGGTGGAGGGACGGATGATGCTATCTCCTCCAAAAGGGTGTGGTTAGCCCTCAAGGCCCTAAAGAAAGACAAATCTCCTGGGCCGGATGGCATTCATCCGAGAGTACTATGGGAATTGGCGGACATACTGGCTGCACCCCTGGTGGAGCTTTTCAGCAGGTCACTTGAGACAGGGAGGGTACTTAAGGATTGGCGAGAGGCACATGTGGTACCAATCCATTAAGGGGGGGTCGACGGAAGTACCAGGTAACTACAGACCCATCAGTTTGACCTCGGTGGTGGGAAAATTAATGGAGAGTATACTAAAGGAACGATTGGGGGTGTACTTGGAGGAGGTGGGAGGTCTGGATAGTCGGCAACATGGGTTTGTGCCAGGTAGATCATGTCAAAACAACCTTGTGGAGTTCTATGAATGGGTAACATCAGAACTGGACAGGGGTAAGCCTGTGGATGTATTATTCTTGGACTTCAGCAAGGCGTTTGACTCTGTCCCCCACAATGGTCTGGTGGAGAAACTGATGGGGTTAGGAGTAGGCCTTTGATGGTCAGATGGATTGAAAACTGGCTAGCTGAACGCACTCAGAGAGTAGTGGTCTGTGGGGAGCCTCAACCCTAGAGAGGTTGGTAGTGGGCACGAGGGTTGATCCTGGGTCCGATCCTGTTTAATGCATACATACGACATCAGAGAGGGTATAGGGTGTGAAATGAGTCTCTTCATGATGACTCCAAGATGGGAGCAGTAGTTGAGGGAGAAGAGGAGGTTGGCCCTGCAAGGGACCTGGACACCCTGGAAAGCTGAGCTCACATATGGAAATTAATTTCAATATCACCAAGTGCAAGGTGTTGCATCTTGGTCGGAAACCCTAAACACAGGTACACCCTGGGAGGCGCTGGAGGCCTCAATGAGGAAAAGACCTAGGGTCATGGTGGATGCATGTATGAATAACTTTGAGCAGTGCAGGAGAGTGGCTAGCAAGGCAAACAGGATGTTGGGATGCATCGTAAGGGGGATCACCTCTAGGAGCAAGGAAGTGATTCTGCCGCTGTACAATGGACTGGTTAGACCACACCTTGAGTACTGTGTACAGTACTGGAGACCACACTTGAAGAGGGACATACAGCTCCTGGAGAGGGTACAGAGGAGGGCAACAAAGATGATATGAGGGCTAGGAGATTTGACGTATGAGGACAGACTTAAGGAGCTTTGTCTGTTTTCATTGGAGGAGAGGAGAGACAGTGGGGACATGATTGAGGTCTTCAAATACCTCAAGGGAATGAATAGGGTAAACATGGAGGGGATCTTTAGACTAAAGCAGGGAGGTATCACCAGAGGGCATGGTTTGAAGTTGGAAGGTGGAAGGGTGAGGGGGGAAAAGAGGAGGAGGTTTTTCACTGAGAGGGTGGTGGACCCTTGAATGCACTGCCTGGTGAGCTAGTTCAGAGATCCACAGGAGGGCTTCAAGAGAGGATGGGACAGACACAGAAAGTGGATGTATCAGATGATGGCCTGTCCCAGGGGGGTGGGGATGGATGATACGGGTTTCTGGAGCACAAGGGATGGGAGGGTCTCGGCACCCAACTAAGGATCTAAAGTTCGAGCAGACTCGATAGACCGCAAGGCCTAATCTGCTGGCAAATAGTATGTTAGTATAATACATATTATTCAGTATTTGATATTGAGTAATTCTTAACCTGCCCTGTGTAATGTATGTATGCAAATCCCTCCAGATATCGGACCAGATAACCCCGTGGTTAGGAATTAGCGAGTCTCATATTTTGGAGCCTGATAATGTGGAGGGGAAAAGGTAGCAAGGAGCTCATTGTAAATTAAATAGATACTATGTGGTTGTGCCCCCAACATTTTGATTTGTTCCACTAGGTTATGCAACCTTGATGGCACATTGACTCCTCCAAACTTATGTAAGAGAAGATGCCGCAGTTGATATATCTTGAAAATAAATCTGACAGGGGACTGGAGTTGAACCAGCATTTCACTGGGTGAAAGGAGACCATTTGATTGGTAGAAATCATACACTTGCATACCATGCAACTGCGGGATCCAGTCTTTGGCGATGGAGGAGTCTCCAATTCTCAAATTAGGGTTCCCTACTATATATTGCATTGTGTCTGTACTGGGGTATATACCGAGGGCAGCACAAATCTGTGAAAAAACTTTAATGGAAGTATCCACTACTGACTGTTGAATTGTCTCTGGCAGTATCCTGTAAGGCGTGCACAGTACTGTAATTGGGGATATCTTCGTTGTACTAAAAATGTCCAATTCAATTTGAAGCCATATGGGAGTGTAGGTATTCTCCATACCATCAGTGGAAGTAGACAGCCAGATTCCTATTTTGTTTAACTGGCTAGCCCAATAGTAATACTATAAATTAGGCAATTTGAGCCCACCTCTGTTTTTAGTTAGAGTGAGCTTATTGTATGCTCTTCTGGGGGTCTTGTTTAACCATAACAATTCTGAAATGCTGGTGTGTATTCTACAGAAAAAGGAGAGAGGCAACCAAATGTTGCTCATATTTAGGGGAAAAAACAATCTAGGGAGCACATTCATCTTTATAAGATTGATCTTTGCCCAAAGAGAAATAGGTAGTGCTTTCCATCTGGAAAGGTCTTGTTGTATTGTCTGAATTAGGTCTTCCAAATTGAGCTTCTTATACTGTTGGGAATCTGTGGTTAGGTGTAACCCCAGATATTTTATTGATTGGGAAGACCAACTCATTCCAAATTTGCTGAAATCTTGACGAAAAGTATGATGGTTAAGGGGAAGAATTTCAGTCTTTTCACAATTCAATTAATAGTTTGAAAACCTACTGAAGTCCCTTATTATAGTTACGACTTCGTCCAGTGAGGTTGTGGGTTCTGCAAGATGAAGTAGAATATCATCTGCATAAACAGAGAGTTTTAAATTGTGCGTGCCAATTGAAACCCCTGTACTTTGCATGAAGAGTTGATCTGTCTTATCAAAGGTTCTAGATACAGATTAAAAAGTAAAGGGGAAAGTGGACAACCTTGCCGGGTACCTGAATATAAGGAAAAAACAGGGGAGAGCACTTTATTACAAAATATCCTAGCAGTAGGGGCTGAATAAACAATTTGGATCCACTGAATAAATTCAGGGGGTATATTCATCTGCCCAAGGGTAAGCCATAAGAAGTTCCAATCCACCCTATCAAATGCTTTTTCAGCATCTAATGATATTAGGGCCATGGGATGGAGGGTGGATTGAGCCACATGGAATACATGCCCCAGTTTATGGAAATGATCCAATGCTGATCTACCTGGGACAAATCCCACCTGTTCGGGACTAAGTAAGGGGAGCCATATCTTTTGAATTCGGTTCGCCAAAATTTTAGTAAGAATTTTAAGATCACTATTCAACAATGATATTGGATGGTAGCTGGCGGGTAATTCTGGTGGCTTATCAGGTTTTAACAGCAAAATAATAGTTGCTTCCAGAATAGAAGAGTCCATAATATCATTGTGCAAAATATAATGAAAAAGCTTTAACAACATTGGGGATAATTCCTCAACAAAAACTTTGAAAAAGTTTGAGGGGAATCCATCAGGCCCTGGGACTTTGTCTGGGGCAAGAGCATAAATGGCCTGAGAAATTTCCATTAATGTGATGGGGGCTGTCAATATTGGCCAGTCAGCCTCCAACATTTTAGGAAGCGGGATGTTAGCCAAATATGCCTCTGTATCAGCTTTTGATGGGGTCAGGCCACTGACCATAAAGATTTGCATAAACTCTTTCAAACACTGAGACTATATCCCTGGAGAAAGTTTTACAGGCCCCATCGGCATCCTGGATTGCCTGAATGGTTCTCGCGCTTTCCAGCTGCCTTATACGAAGAGCCAAAAGGCGGCTGGTCTTCTCCCCCTGTTCAATGTAAGTTGCCTTTGTTCTAAGGATCGCAAACTCTGCCTTCTCCTTCAGGAGATCCGAGTATGCATTCCTAAGGGACAAAAGTTCTGTAAGTGAGTTCTGATGGGAAGTAGGTGATGAACTTTGTTCCAGAGCTCTGATTCACTCCAGCAATTGTTTAGCCTGAGCCTCCCTAACTTTTTTCTGTTTTGATGCTAATCTAATAAATTCCCCTCTCAAATAACATTTTAGTGCACACCAAACTTGATCCACCTTCGGAATGGAATCTAAATTATCTTCCAAGAATTGTCTAATGAGATTGCAAATCCTGGAAACTATAAAATTATCTTTAAGTAACTGCATATTTAATTTCCATTGGGTGTCCTTCTGTGGCTCAGCACCTGGAGTAATATTGAGCCATACCACTGCATGATCGGATATCACGATCGGCTCTATCCCCTCTCCCAGAGTCCCTGACAGAAGGGTAGAGCTTATAAGAAAATAATCCAGCCTAGATGCAGTCTAGTGCACCTGTGAATAGAATGTGAAAGCCCTTGCAGTCAGGTTTAACATCCTACAAGGGTTACATAACCCAAAGAGGTCCATCATTTCAGCGAGTGCCCTCTGCGATGAGGACAGAGCTCTAGGGGTCGGGTTAGATTTATCCAATAATTGGGATTGGGTAAGATTCCAATCTCCTCCCAGTATTATAGGGACTGAAATAAAAGGAGCCAGTTTGTCTGCCGTACTCATAAAAAAGTCTGGGTCCCCACCTATCAGCCCATATATACATCCAAGGACTAGTACTTTTCTATCCTGTTGGCCTTTAACCAGGATGAATCTACCCTGTGGGTTCGAAACTGTGGTTTCGGGATGGAATGGGACATTCCTCATAATCCCTGGGAGGGGAGGCGCTGGAGGCCTCAATAGGGGAAAAAGACCTAGGGGTCATGGTGGATGCATGTATGAATAACTCTGAGCAGTGCAGGAGAGCGGTTAGCAAGGCAAACAGGATGTTGGGATGCATCGTAAGGGGGATCACCTCTAGGAGCAAGGAAGTGATTCTGTCGCTGTACAATGGACTGGTTAGACCACACCTTGAGTACTGTGTACAGTACTGGAGACCACACTTGAAGAGGGACATACAGCTCCTGGAGAGGGTACAGAGGAGGGCAACTAAGATGATACGAGGGCTAGGGGATTTGATGTATGAGGACAGACTTAAGGAGCTCTGCCTGTTTTCATTGGAGGAGAGGAGAGACGGGGGGATGTGATTGAGGACTTCAAGTACCTCAAGGGAATAAATAGGGTAAACATGGAGGGGATCTTTAGACTAAAGCAGGGAGGTATCACCAGAGGGCATGGTTTGAAGTTGGAAGGTGGTAAAAGAGGGGGGAAAAGAGGAGGAGGTTTTTCACTGAGAGGGTGGTGGACCCTTGGAATGCACTGCCTGGCGAGCTGGTTCAGAGATCCACAGTGGAGGGCTTCAAGAGAGGGTGGGACAGACACAGAAAGTGGATGTATCAGATAATGGCCTGTCCCAGGGGGGTTGGGATGGATGATAGGGGTTTCTGGAACACAAGAGGGGGGAGGGCCTCGGCACCCAACTAGGGATCTGAGGTTTGAGCAGACTCAATAGACTGTAAGGCCTAATCTGCTGGCAAATAGTATGTTAGTATGTTAGAATTCCTACCCCATCTCTATTAGTAGAGTTCCCTGTAGCAAAGACTTGTCGTACCCAATGTCTTTTAAATCCAACAGCTTCATGTGTAAGAAGGTGCGTCTCCTTTAGGAAGATTATATTGGCTTGCAATAAAGATATATGTTTAAGAATTGCCATCCGTTTAACCTGCTCTCGAGCCCCCCTAACGTTCCAAGAAACAATTTTGACGATAGCGTCAACCATGTTTTATAATATACAAAACGTACCAAATGTACTTTATGTTAACGATCGCTCCAATCCCCCCATCCCCCTCTCCACAGTACACAACTCCTGAGTTATATGAACCGGAAACAACTACATCACCTCCCTTCCCACATCCACCAAACTATTTACAAAGGCTCTCCAAATTAAAGTGAAATCTACAGGTTTAAAGATAATGGGGTATTGGAGAACCAACCCCCATTTGACCCCCTTGGAGTGTATACCTTTGAATAACAAACAGTAATAAATATTATTTGTACTAGCTGCAATTCTGTCTAACCCAGCTAATTGTAACCTTATAATTCCTAGGAAGTCTAACCCCCTACTAACTGAGTGGTGATGCAGCCCGCTATCAGCACTTTGAGGCCATCCCTCCCTACCTCTATCAAAACCAGAGAGCCTAAAAGAAGTAAAGGATAAGTCTAGACATAATATTAAGCCTAGTCGGCTACTTATATGTGACATGTGACAGTTCACCTCCTTAACTACACATCAATATGCCCAGCAAGATAAAATTTGCAACCTTATCCCCCATTACCCTAAATTATGCTTGAAAACTGCATCACTATTCTAATGGGGAAGGGAAAGGATGCCTGCATCGCCAAAAACCTGTGGCTGTAATCTGGTACTTGACACATCCCGTTTGTTTCCCTTGGGAGTCTAGTCAGGCACACGGTGTTCCCCCAAATTGCCTCCCTGAAAACCATTCCCTTCACATATGGTCCCACTCAAGCGAGAGGGCTCGCCACGATCGAGTGCGCCAACCACCAGGCCCAACCACAATCCGGGCGCAGGCCTCCACCGCCTCCCACCGCCAATCCCAGAAACCAGCCGCTCTTCAGGCCCCCACAACCAGCCGGCTCACAGTCTCTCTCCAGCCGACCACATACCCACAGGTAAGTGCCACAAGAAAACTTTACAGAACAGGAAAAACTCTTTGAAATTAAGCAAGCAGCCTTGTACTAGCTAAGTCATTGTAAAACTGCCATGTCTCTCTGAAACTTTAGCCTTTGTGGAATAAGTCCAGGAGCTTAATGGACAGATCTTCTAATGTCTTCGCTGAGGTGTCATAGGCGATCCAGTTATTCGCTATCCGCACTTGTAAGCGAGAGGGATATAGCATCTTAAAACGGATTCCTGCTGCAATCAGTTTGTTAACTATGGGGTGAAAGGCAGCACGTTTCTGCCTAATCTCGTATGGCAGATCTTGCATCAGCCGAATCTTGACTCCTTCCAATAATATTGCTTGAGACTCTCTCGCTTTGTTTAAGACATGCTGTTTCTCCACAAAGCTTAAAAATGTTATTATCAGAGGTCTGGGAGGATCTCCTGATTGAGGTCGGGGCTGCAGGGCACGGTGTGCACGCTCAATTTGGTACAGGGCTCCCATCGGGATGGCCCAGCGACTTTACTCAGGAATTTTTGTAGGAAGGCTTGAACATTCTGCCCTTCCTCAGCCTCCGGCAACCCTATTATTAGGATGTTATTCCTGCGACTTTTCCCCTCAAGATCCTATGTTTTTAATTGTAACTTCTGCACTTGCTGCCTCAGCAACACCATCTCTGGTTCCATCTTCTCTTTCCACTTATCAATGGAAGTAGTGCAGGCCTCAGAGTCCGCCATTCTCTGAGCCAGATCTGAAAGCTCTCCACGCAGGGATTTCAACTCATTCACAATCTCACCCAGCGTTTCCTTAAATGGCTGTAGCTCTTGTAGAAAGCGATCCTCTGTTAGAGGAATCGAGGCCGTTGTTTGCGAGGGTTTTCTTTCTGGGTTAACTCCTTGAGCCTTTGACTTCTTGGGATTTTCTCCGGTGTTGCCGGTGGAGTGTGGCGTATGGAGGCTGAGAGCATTTCAGTCTCAATCTCAGCTTCGTGGAACCTTCAGCAGACCCACCCGAGTAATTTAACATCACGACAGGTGGTATTCTAGCCTAAATTGTACTTACAATCACTAAAATAGGCTAAGATTAATTTGATAAAATCGAACAGAAGGCAGGAGCTCAGCGCCTTTGCTGCTAACAGATCCCTTGCATCACGTGACTACTCACCTTCTCCTTGATCTGATGCGTGTCAGTGCCCACCTTCTTCTTGCACTCCTGTGCAGATCACTGGTGGCTGCCCTGCTGGTTTACAGCCTCCGCCACCTCCTCCCATGCTCCGGCCCTGGCCTGGGGTGTGCCAGTTGTGTCACTCAGCAGAGGCTCCCTGTCGCGGTATGCCTCGAACAGGGCATCCGCCTCCGTAAAGTTGGTCCTGCGCTCGCGTGCAGGCCCACGCTCCTCACCCTCCTTAAGGTCGGACATGCTGCTACCTGTGGGCAATGACATGTGGTTAGTGGCAGCAGCAGCCCACACCAGCCACCCATCCCGCTGTGCTGGCTGTCCCCTCGGCGGGTGCAACTTACTCGGATGGTTGCAATACCGGTCAATGGCCTGTGCAGTCCTGCAGCGCCTTTATAGTGCATCGCATGCAAATGGGCTGATGCGCAACAGTAATGAGATGCTAATTCCCCCAGTGCGCCCTGGATAGGCTGATGATCTAATCTGCATATGCCGGCTGAATATAGTGTTGTTGCGCCTTGTGCAATGGACTTGCACCAGCACAAGTCATGGCACAATGCTGTGATGTGTGCAGTGCGCCCGTCCCCATGCATGTGCCACGGCAAATAACACCACCTATTGCGCAGCATGCGCTAGGTGTGCCAAAGGGCCTATGGTGCTGGTGTGCTATAGGGCCTATGGCACCCGGGCACTATAGGGCCTATGGCGCTCGGGTGCTATGGGGCCTATGGTGTTCGGGTGCTATAGGGCCTATGGCGCTCGGGCGCTATAGAGCCTATGGTGCTTGGGCATGGTGCCCTCCAGTCCCTGTTGCGTAACATGCATTATGGTCCCAATAGCACACACGCACACAGTGCGCATGCTGACCCCTGCCCTGCCATATGCCCCCCAGGGACCTCTGCCCCACGTGCTGGTGTGGCCACACCCATGCCTGCCACTGTGCTGATGGTTGGCCCATGGGTGGCAGTGTCCAGCACTTTGCATGGCTGTGGCATGCTGGGTCGGCGGCAGTCATAGGCCTACCCACTGCAGGTGGCCAGGGTACCACTCCAGGGGCGTGTGTCCCCACCATCCGCTGTGCACGGTAGGTGAGCTGGGGTGCCCTGAACATGCACTGATCACCTGTACCCTCCTTTGCCATAGGTATTCAACGGGGTCTTCGCCAGCTGAGCTACGCCCGCCTCCTGCGGCAGATCATCACCACTGCCACCTTGGAGGTTGCCCAGCTGACCAGATGGCTCGTGCTGCGGGGCCAGCGGTGGCAGGACGTGGCTGCCCATAGGATTGTTGTACCTGTTTCTGCTGTTCCTGCACCTGTTCACCCTCCCCCTGCCTTCCCATATCCCTTTGTAAAGCCCTGTCCCCGTCCCTATCCCTCTCCCACCTCCCTTGTTCCTGGTCTGTACATAGTTTCCTCTGTCTTGCTCCCTGCTGTGTTGTATTTCTTATTATTTAATACAGTTTTATATGGTTACGCATCTGTGTCTGGTTCGGCTTTGCAGCTGGCGCATGGAGCCATGCTGCAGTGGTGTGCTGGGTGGCTGTGTGGTGCACCTGTGTTGTTGTGTGAGCTGTGCATGGTGGTGTTTGCCCATCGGTCAGTGGCTGTGCCCTGGGTGGCCATGGGCTGGCTGTTTGGGATGTGTGGCATATGTGTTTGGTGCCGTGTGCCAGGGTGTGGCTGGCTGTGGCCCGGGTGGACTGGTGCAGTCCATCCAGTGGGGGTGGCCAGTGGTAGCCCACCCTTGGCTGTTGGTGCCACCTTTCCTGTGTCCACCACTGTGGTGCACATGGTCGGGGCTGGCTACATGCCTGTGCTCCTTGGGCAGTGTTCAATTGTGGGCTGGCTGTGCCTCTCGGCCTGGCTCCACCGCCTCCCCAGTGGCCACCCTCTCCTCCCCTGTGCCTTGCTCCTTGCTGTGCCAGTGGTGGGTCCATTTGTATCCTGCCACATCTTCCTCAGCCTCTTGGGCATCCATGGTTGCACTATTGTACATGTTGGGTTGCTCCCTGGCACACCTCTGACTGTGCTCTGGCAGATCCATGCAATATTCAGCCATGTTGCACTGGTGCACGTTACTGTGCGCAGCCTTTGAATAGCACACTTATTGTGCCACGGCGCATTGGACTTGCACTGCGCCGGCCTTGCGCTGGTGTCTGACACATTTCTGAATATCCCACCCTTAGCCCATAACAAGCTGAAGGAATAAAAAGTGCAGCTAAAAATATTCTTTAGCTACTGTGCTGTGGAACCAAGCATTTCATTCATTCTCAACCCAGCAGTTCTTGCTTTGATCCCAATGTTTCTTTTACATCGGCGGGACCAAGCTGACCAATGGTTTAAAGCCCTAAGTGCTGTCACTAAACATAACTTCACAGTCTAATTCTCAGTTGCAAATAGTGCTATGCAAACCAGGCTCTTTAAAACTACATCATTGTGCCACCACCCAAAAGCACCATATTGGATGCATGTCCCGGGGGGGAGTCCTTGTGTAACAATTTTGCAAGTCAAATTAGTTTTTCAGATGTTGCACTTACTACAACAACAGAGTGCACATGCCACCATGACTCAGCATGGCATTTCACCAGATGAATCAGGATGAGAAACTCAGTTTTAAATTAAGTGTTTCAGACAGATTATCAAAACTCTGATTTTGGTATTCTATCTAAAAAACAGGTTTACTGCCCAATGCTAAATAAAATTGTATCTGCTTTTTATATGCATAGCAAACAATATTTTCTCAAAACGTGGTACTCAGAATGGAAAATTTACCAGTAGGTGAAAACTGGTATTCCACCCATGGGTTTTGGTATGCTCAGAACACCAAGCAAATGTAGACTGCACGCCCTGCGCACGGCGCAGTGAGCATGCTGAGTTCTGCTTATCGCACCGTGCAAATGGACATCCTCTCCAGAGGTGCCCCCTTCCCCACCCAGGGTTATGGGCCCTGACGGTTTGCACTGCCCAGAGGTGCCCCCTTCCCCACCAAGGGTTATGGGCCCTGACGGTTTGCACTGCCCAGAGGTGCCCCCTTCCCCACCAAGGGTTATGGGCCCTGACGGTTTGCACTGCCCCCCCCCAAGTCCAAGTTGTCAGGCCATAAGTGTGCTCAGTTACTGCACTGTGACTGTCAGCAGTTGGTAAACAGGTGCCTGCAGGGGCCACCACTGATGGGAGAATGGAGTGGTGGGTCCTGTGTATTTATTTAGTTTTATTTATTTATTTATTTGTATATTTGAAAACAACTTTTGAGTATGAACTCTTTTACAAAGGTTCCATGTCATGAAGAAAGAACAGACAATACAGACATGCGTTTCTTTACAATAATTTAGGTAACAGGCATAGATTTTATACAAGTAAAACTGGTTCATTACAAGGCTAATACATAAAGGATTCCTACAGCAACAAGAGTGGACTTCCACCATGAAAAATACCAATAGCAGCCCCGGTAGGGCCTTGTCAGGGTAGCATTGGGATAAGGGTGTACAAAGCTTTGTAGAATAGGGCAGGGGGCAGGAGGGAGGGTGAAGTACAGGGGTGCTATAGAGCAGGAGTGGGAGGGGTAGGAAGAATGGTATCTGGAGCAGAAATTAGGAACAAAGCGCAGGGAAAGAATTGGTAGCAGGTGTTGTAAGGTCAATGAGTGAAGGTTTACACTTCCACAGGTGTGGTAGACGAGGAAGGTAGCAGGGAGGATAATGGTAGAGGGAGGCAAGGGGAGTATGGGTAGAGGCCCGGGGGTAGTTATCATGAGGATAATCAGACAAGCAAGGGAGGTATCAAAGGAGGGACAGACAGTCTCAGTTCAGGCAATCACAGATATTCAGACTCAATATGTATTGCTTCAGTTCAGTTTGAAAGGCTCGAAGATTTACAGAGTTAAGCAGGAGTGTAGCCAGAAATTTCTGTTTTGTACACAGTCTCCAACAGTTACATCCCACATTAAAGAATGTACACATCCCTTCCAAATGGCACCCCCTTCCAAACAAGTCAGATTGTTGTCAGATGATTCCTCTACTCTCCAAAGAGGTTATACGTGTATCAGACCCTCCTCAGTGGCGTACACTAACCCAAATACTACAGATTAGAATGATAATATTAACAGAGTGGCTTATGGTTTGTGACAGACACCCAACAAAACTCTACACAAATGTGTACAGTGAGTATGCCTGTCTACACCCTTGGAGTTAAGTGCAGCAGCAGGGATCTAATTAAGCCAAAGTGGTGCTCGGTATGAGAAAGAGCATTGACCCAGTGCAGTCCTACGAAATGGGACACTGAGTGGGGTCACAGCTGTGTTTCTAGTGTTGTACTTGGAGCTAGCTTCCTGTACCAGTTCCAGTATGCAAGGAGGGGTCTGGGAGAGCATGGCCTTCCTCCCTAGAAGGCAGGATGGGTATCTGAGTCTATTTCTGAGAGATAGAAGGTTGGACTGCCCATACAAGAGTGCAAGAGTGCGTGAGGTGGTCCTCATTTAGCAGTAGTTTGCACGCTTTGTTCAGGCCTGTAACTACCCTTTTGAGAGCCGTGTCTGTGGCAGCACCATAAACCACCAGACCATAGTCTACAGTGGATAGAATGGAGCTGGAGACTGAGAGCCAGAGGGAATTAGTAGATAGGCTTTTTCTGTGCTTAAACAGGATGCCTAATTTGGAGTTCATTGCTTCCACCACCATGTCAATGTGCTGCACATAAGAGAAGGTATTGTCAACTATGATGCCCAGGTACTTGAAGGAGTGTACTTGTTCTAGAGGGACCACCTTGTTATTTGTGACTGTCAAGTCAGGGTACCTCCTTTTTAGCTGGGGGCTCCAGAGGAGCATTTTTGTTTGCCTTTTTTTATAGTTAAGGAGTAACCTTTGGGAGCTAAACTATGTTTCCAGTTGTTGGAAGGATGATTGCAGCACAGCCTTAGGTGCTCTATGTGAGAGTGACTGCTCAGAATGACGGCATCGTCCGCATATAAAATAATTTTACTGGTGCAGGCATCTGGTAGATTATTCAGAAATAGACTGAACAGCAAGAGTCTTAGGATGGACCCTTGAGGCACTCCTATGGAAACTTCTTTTGAAGCAGATACTGATTGTCCTATTTTGGCTCTCTGTGATCTAGATGATAGGTAGTCTTAGAACCACATGACGGCATTCTGGGCTACTCCAAGGGTACACAGTTGTTTCAGTAGGAGCGGGTGACAGACTGTATCGAATGCCTTTGTTGGATCGACAAAGATAGATCCAACCAGTTTACCTTCATCCAAGGCCTTGTGGACATAATCGGTGAAGTCCACCAGAGCGGTGGCAGTGCTATGGTATTTCCTAAACCCATGCTGCTGGGGACATTGCAGCTGGTATTTATGAATGTGATCAGTAATTTAGTCAGCCATAATCCTCTCCAGGGCTTTAGAAAGGGGAGAGAGAGAGAGAACTGAGATGGGCCTGTAGTTCATGGTGAAAGTCCTGTCCCCACTCTTGTGAACAAGGATCAACAGCACTTGTTTCCAAAATGAGGGGAATTTAGCAAGCATGAGAGACTTATTAAAAAATGTTTGAGATGGGAGCTATTAGCTTGTCGATGGCCAGTGCGATCAACTTCATGTCGATGTTGTCACTACCCAGTCTGGTTTTCCCAGGACCTCTATAACATAACAGAAGGTTTCTTTGACAGTGATTCTCTTGCAGTAGAAATGCGGGTATTGGTTAGTCTGAGGTATGTTATTCTTTTCCATGTCGATAGGCTTAAGGTAATCAGCCGGGAGGACAGAGCTTAGGTCCGTAAAGGCAGAGTTGAATTCTTCAGCAATGGTTAAGGATCCATTGAGTTTGAGCCCTTTATGTTGAGCAATAAAGGTTGTATTTTATCATCCTTCCCTGTGAGTTCCTTTATAATGTCCCAGAACTGCCTCCCGTCACCTCAGCTTCTTTCCAACTGATCCTTGTAGTAATTGGCTTTAGCACTCCGGATGAGGTGGGTGCATTTGTTTCTGGCAGTCTTGTATCTCTGTAGGTCATTATATTCCTCAGTGGCCCTAGCTGTACACCAAAGGTTTCCCTTTCCCTCATGAGGTCCAGGAGGTCACTGGTAATCCACCCATTATTGTGACCATGGGATTTCCTTCTTTTGAACTGAGCAAATCTGTCGCAAACCTTGCTGAACTTGTCGATAAAGTACTGAAGTGCTTTGTCTAGGTCATGTAGTACCTCGATGGAAGAGCAGTCGATCTGGGAGAGTGCTTCTTTGAAAGCTGTGAGCTGCCCTTTCCTCAGTATTCTGCTATTCATAAAGACTGGTGAAGCTTTTTTAAATTTATTGGACCACATGCAGGTGATTGAGGAGTGGTCACTCAGAGAGTCTGGGAGCACTGAGTCCTGTGATACCATGTCCAGTGAGCTTGCGAGGAGCCAGTCTAGGAGTGAATGCTTGCCTGATTTATGATTCATTTTAGTGGGCTCACTGATTAATTGCGTGAGACAGGAGCTTGCTATGATATCCTTCTGGTGGGGGTGATTCACTACAGAGCCCATTTATGTTAAAGTCCCCTGTCACAATACGCTCACAGTTCTTGTTAATGCCTGCCACAGCCCCAAGGATTTTGCTTAAACACTCTTTGGCCTTCCTAGACAGGAGGTAGATGCAAGCGATGACTAGGGATTTATTGTGCACTCTTAACAGGAGTCTAACCGTGAGTATCTCATGGTCATCAACACTAGTCGTGATGGGGAGCACAACCCCTTGCAGGGTGTCCTGGATATAAATAAGACAACCTCCATCTCTCTTTCCTTTCCTATCACACCTGAAGGACTTGTACCCGGAAAGCCCTATCTCACTGTCCTTAACCTGGGTTGATAGCCAAGTCTCAGTCAGGCAAATAATATCAGGGTTACATAAGGTTACCCAGGCCTGTAGTTGAGCCATCTTCGGAATTAGGCTGCAGATATTCATAACAGCTAATGTCAAGCCATTACTCTTAGGTCCATTATTCCCAGACCTATTCAGAGGGCCGGGATTAGGGTGTACGTTGCCAGATAGGAGCAGTAGAAGCAGTAGTAGTAGCAAGGCTTTCCTGGTCAAGAAGCTGCAGAGAATAGGAGAGGTTGCACCTGAGTGAGGAGGGGAAGGAGGTATTAAATCAAAGACTGAGGAGGTATATTGTGACAAGGGCAGATTTAAACTAGATGGGTGGGGTGGCAAGTGGACAGCACGTAGGCAGGGATCTGATAGAGTGGAGTCACAGCCTACCCCCCCCAGGCTAGCAAAGAAGGACTTGGGGTGGCCAAAAAAGGAGGGAGTAGAAGGGAGGAAATGAAGGCCAGTGAAGGGAAGGGAGCAGGATGGAGGGTGGTCTTGCTGAATTCAAGAAGCTTTGGCAACAAATCAGCTGAGCTACAGGCACTCTTAGCAGTGTAGAGGGTGGATATTGCAGCTGTCACAGAAACGTGGGCAACTGAGCACCGGGACTGGGATCTGGCAATCCCAGGATACAAAGTATACAGGAAGGACTGTAAGGAGGGGAGGGGCGGTGGGGTGGCAGTCTATGTGAGGGACGGGATCAAATGCACAAGGGACAAGGTTGAAGAAAGGAGAACAGAGGCAATCTGGCTGCAGCTCCTAGACTCAAGGGGTAGGAAACTGAGGTTTGGGGTGGTATACAGGCCGCAGTCCCAGTCTGAGGAGCTTGACAGGGAATTAGCGGGACAAATTAGAAAGGTATGTAGGGAAGGTGGTCATCGTCAGGGATTTCAGCTTGCTGAGGGTTGACTGGAGCATTACGGTCACCTCTAGTGCTAGGGAGCAAGTGCTCCTGGACGCAATCCAGGAGGGTCTCCTGACACAGTTGCTAGTGTACTTACTAGGCTAAAGAACACTTTAGATCTGACATTGTTGAATGGAGAGGAAGTAAGGGAGGACCCACTAGCTGACAGCGATCACCAAATGGTGTGGTTTAATATCACGATGTGCGGGGAGCCAGAAAAATCAGTTACTCGGGTGGTAAACTTCAGGGGGGCAGACTTTGGGAGGATGCAGGAAATACTGAAAGGGAAACTGGAGGGCATAAGGCAGGAGATGGATGTGGAACAGAAATGGGATATTATTAAATGGGGGATTACAGAGGCAACAGAAGCCTGCACCAAGAGTAAGAGAAGCAGCGCAAGAAAACTGTGCTGGTTGAACAGCGAGGTAGTGGAGGTGGTCGGAGCAAAATGAGAGGCACACCAGAGTATAGGAGGATGGGGAAGGAAGTGGACAGGGAAGTGTATGCAAGATGGTCCAGGAAATTGACCAGAAAAGTGAGAGAAGCCAAGGCCCAGAGGGAGCTGAGATTAGCGCAGGGAATTAACGAGGGGGAGGAGAAAGACTTTTTTCAGACACATCAGAGAGAAGAGAAAGTGCAAGGAGACAATAGTGAGGATAAAAAGGGATGGGGAGTGGACAGAAAAGGGAAAGAAGCACTGAATAAATACTTTTGCTCAGTGTTCACGGAAGAAAAGGGGGGGCCGCTACCCCCATGGGATAGGAGGGTGGGAACAGGGGGAGAGGACGTGACAGATGGAAGAATTGAGGTAAGTAGAGTACTAGAGGGACTGAGGGCACTGAAGGTGGACAAGGCACCAGAGCCAGATGGTATCCACCCCAGGGTGCTGAGGGAGATGGCGGAAGTGTTGGCGGAGCCGCTGGCGGATCTGTACAGCACCTCACTGGAGTCGGGATGTGTGCCACTGGACTGGAGGATAGTACATGTAGTACCATTACACAAGAGTGGGCCAAGGGATGAACCAGGTAATTATCATCCAGTAAGTCTCACCTCCATAGTGTGCAAACTCATGGAAACAATACTAAAGGAAAGACTGGTGTCATACCTGGAGGACAATGGTCTTCAGGATGTGAGGCAGCATGGGTTCGTTTCAGGGAAGTCTTGTCAAACCAACCTGATACAATATTATGACTGGGTGACAGGTGAGCTGGATAAGAGTCATGCGGTGGATGTTCTTTACTTGGACTTCAGCAAGGCCTTTGATTCTGTGCCTCATGGGTGGCTTGGGGGGAAGCTAACTGGTGTAGGAGTAGGGGCAAAAATGATGACCTGGATTACAGGCTGGCTGAGTGGGAGGCTGCAATGGGTGGTGGTGAGAGGGGAGCTCTCGACTCTAAGGCCGGTGACGAGTGGGATGCCACAGTGCTCTGTGTTGGGCCAGTATTGTTTGTGCTCTTCATATCAGACATTGCACACGGGGTGGTGAGCAAGGTAAGTCTGTTTGCTGACGACACCAAAATGGGAGCAGTGGTGGATGGGGGAAGGGATGGAAGCAGCTGCAGGGGGACCTAAGCAAGCTAGAGGAGTGGTCAGAGAGGTGGCAGCTGGGGTTCAATGCAAAGAAGTGTACGGTTATGCACTTTGGGATAAAGAACCCAAGGAGAGAATGCTGGCTGGGGGAGAGTTAAGTTGGGGATCACTGAGGAGGAGAAGGACCTAGGGGTAATGATAACAGGGACCATGAACAACACTTCCCAGTGCAGGAGAGCAGCTGCAAAAGTGAACAAAATGCTGGGGTGCATAGCAAGGTGGTTTTCATCCAGGTGAAGAGAGGTGATCTTGCCCGTCTACAGCTTGCTGGTAAGGCTGCACTTCGAGTACTATGTGCAGTTTTGGAGGCCATACCTAAAGCGTGACATCAGGCTACTGGAGGGTGTGCAGAGAAGGGCAACAAAGGTGATATGTGGAGGGGAGAGATTATGACAGCAGGCTGGGAGACCTGAATATGTACACCCTAGAGGAAAGAAGGGACAGGGGGGATATGATAGAGACATTCAAGTATCTCAGGGGAATCAATAAGGATGGGGCAGATGGGGTCTTTAAACTAAGAAGGGGGAAGGACACCAGGGGGCATGGGCTAAGAATAGAGAGTGGAAGATTTAGGAAGGGAAATGAGGAGACACTATTTCACAGAAAGGGTGGTAGCAAAATGAAACGCACTACCAGAATGGGTGGTATCATGTAAATCTGTGAACAGCTTCCAAAGGGCATGGGAAAGGGAACAGGGGAGAGTGAGGGTGGGGGAGGTGAGGGGTGGCAGTGGGATGACAAAGGGGAGGGGGTTGGACAGCTGCAAACTAGGGGCACTAGCTGCACATTCAGGCAAACTTAGATAGCCCAGCTGGTCTGTTTCTGCTGGCACATTTGTATGTTCGTATGTTCGCAGAATTAGGGATTTGCACTTCCTCAATTGGTGTTTACCAAAGTATGGCCAAAGACTTTTAATGGGCACTGAAGGTGGTAGGAAAGGCACCACGCGTACCATTACCTGGTTTAAGATTAGGAAATCCAAAGGGGTTAGGAATGCGTGTACACTGAGATTATTGCCTAGTGAGATAGCTAGAGGCTTCATTTGTCTGCATTTTGCAGGGCTAGGTTCGAAGGAATCGGGGGCAGCTGGGCAGCGATTAGGCCCACTAGGCTTGACATGGTAATAGGGACAGTAGCAGAATTAAGGTGGTGCAATTCATTTTACACAGCTCCATACTGACATTTGAGGACATCAGTATCAAAGCTATGCCTTACTGAGCGACGTGGCCTTAGCAAATGAGAGGTTTACCTGACTGGGGAGAAGGTGCAGTCCTGGAACCACAGTTTATGTTTCTAAGGTGCTAACCTGCCTCTAGGCTTGAAAACGAGGAACTGCTTTGATATTGAATGTTAGGAGGGGCACTAAGTGCTCCAAAATCCCCATGCCCACAGCTTTAAAGGCTTAACAGAGAGCTGGAAAGTGAGCGATAGCTGGCACGTCGGTGTATTTGAGTGCTGCTTTATTGAAGCTGGTGTTAGAGCATATCATGGTAGTGACTGCCTGCGAGTTATGACCTGTCCCTTTAAGTGGAGCTGAGAGATTAGGGGAGGCACACTAAAGAGAGACTAGACAGTAGGCAGATACCTTGCTGGGGGAGGAAGGGCCGTCATGTGTGAGCGGGAGAAAATATGTCAGTAAGAATCACAAAAAACATCCAAGCAGTCGGCGAAGGATCAGGCCAAAACTGTGACTTCCCTTGCGGCAACGTTCCGGGAAGCAAGCCAGGGGAGCAGCACCTCTAGTCCGATTGACCACACTATAGCCAAGGAGCCAATCAGGTAGCAGCTGCTAAGGCCGGGGACCAATCGTATTGGGGCTGCTGGAAAGGATTAAAAAAATTGGTCCTTACCTTGTCTCTCCGGTGTTCTTGGAGCTTGCGGCAGGGGTAAATGATGACCACAGTGACCGTTCCCAACGGTCTGCAATGATCTTTACAGGTACTTGGGAAAGGGTTACACAATCCCTGTACAGCATGGCTTGTCAGGGTAGCAACACACTGATTAGTGCTTGGGCCAGCCACTGCGACTGGGAATCAGGCTCAAGAATTTAGCCAAGATGTTCATAGGTTTGGACACAGCACTTGCAGCACGTTTACTGCAGCTGTGTCCCCGTAAATGCACCAGAATGTTTATGGGCAATTTGCAAACATTCTAAATCATTTAAAACACTTTGTGGCAAAAAAGATGCACATGTCATAATTTTGACAGGTGTCATTTCTGATGTGCATCTTGCAATAATCTTAGACCACCTTTCTTGTGGTCCAGCAGTCCTGTTGCAAATAGCTCACCTACAGCAAAATCATGCAACAAGTGTTTTAAAAATCAATGCATTTAAGTTTTTGTTTACCTATCACAGCAGCAGTCACTCAGCTAGAATCATTTATGTGTGTAACCACCCCCCAAATTTGGGGTTTACCATAATGTCTTCCTGAGGCTCCCTCAATGCCCTCTGCCAGGCTGACGTCCTGTCTTTGTTTGATCCTGTTCATTTATGTGTGAATGCCAAGCTGAGCCTCTGCGCCTGTCTCTTTAAGAGCTTAGCTAATATGTGTGTAGTGAATGGTCTGAGCTGGGTCCGAGCGATTTAAGGCTTGTGACCAGCCAGACACTGCTCTGATTTGCTCCGCTCTGCAGTCGATACTAGTGCAGAGGGAGCCTGTATGGAAACTGTACTTATTTACTGCTTACATGTTGTTATATTTGAATTAAAGAAGTTTGTCTAACCTACTTGCCTTTTGGAACGGGAGCAACCATGTTAGGTCCGGGACTTTCAGTAATTGGACCAGTCAGACTATGGGAACCTGAAATGGATCCCGGCTCAAGTGTCTCATGGGAAGGAAAACTGTAGTTTTTAGGTTGGCGCCAAAACTGACCTGGAGGAGGAGGAGCCCTAACTGTGACTGACAGCTTCCCCAGCCAACCTGAATCCTGGATTACAAAGGAAATTCCCAGTGCTGCATGAGACAGTGGATCAGTTAGAGTTGGAGCTTGAAGTGTGAACAGCTTGAGCTCTCAAGCAGCTGCTCCCTGAACGGAGCATAGGGGAATCAGCGGGAAGAGGCCTAACTTGCCTCCCTGCCACGTTTCTCCTACATTGAACTGCCTGATTGCAGAAGTTGGACTTGTTCCAATTTAAGCCTGGAACTGCAGCAGAACAGAGGAAGAAGTACCAGCACCACCTGTGTTTTGGACCGAAGATTAGCTCCTGTGAACTGATCTGGCCAGCTAGCGTGCGAAACGACTCTTGGACCGAGAGATTTTCTCAGTGAATCTACTGCAATAGCAACCAGACTGTATCCAAATGGTACAAAGTTAGTGCTGCCTTATTTGAATGTGCTGAATGTTTCTCGTGGGCCTAGAGCTGCTTGCCCGTGACCTAACTTGTTACGCCAGCTGGAGGCTTCATCAGCAAGAACAAAATGAACTTTGCCGACTTGCTCATTCTGCCTGGGCCTTTGCCAACCCGGCCCACACCGATTGCCTTGCACCAGAGACTGACTTCAGCGACAGACCAGCTTTGGGGATCCAGCCCCTGCACAACAACAACTGGCAGGTCGCAGCCACCTGGAGGGAAAGACCGTGAAGAGGAGGTGCATCATGTCAGCATTGTTTCCCCATGCTCATCAGCGAACACCATGAGGTCTCCATATCGCCTGCCTTTCTGCAGCAATCTGATAGTGTGAGTACAATCAGGGTAGCTCCCTGCAACGGGTATTATCATTTGTGGTACAGTACCATCTGATTTCTTTAACTTTCTGGGTTTACAAAAAACTGAGTCAACCGGCTAGGATTACAAATAATCATCTTGTTAATGTGCATGCTAACTGCCTTTCTTTCCATCAAGGGCCCAGCATCAGCTGCAGTGCCAGCCACGCCCAGGCAACACCTCTGGCTAGCCAATTTCCATCCTGGGTAACCAGTGCTGTAGGACTGTCTGTTTTGGGACTAAAAGTGCATGCCAAAACCATGATTCAAATCAGAGTACAAACCATTTAATTAAATTCACGCCCTTCCTTGTTCACATCCCCTGAATAAATCTGATTATGCAATGGCAAGAAAGAATGCTGACCTGTGATTGATCAGTCTGGGACTGGACCCGTGATGTTATCCCAGTACAACATCACAGGTCTAGTCCCAGCACACAGACGACTGCATGTACACTTGAATCACTCCAAGGGGCCCGCTTCTGTGACCTTGCTCACCACCCGCTACAATTTGATTACCTCTTGTCTTAATGGCAGTCCTCTTTACTTGTCCCACTAACACCAAAGGTACTGATGAAGGTATTTTTAAATGAAGAGTTAGCAGCACAGAAAAAAAGCCCGTAATTCTTTCATGGCATCTTTTTTTCCCGTAAACCAAGCAGTTTCAGTGAACCGAGACGACAATAACTGCCGGTCGTGCGGTGCATGGGGAAAAAGGAGCCATGAAAATTTGATTTCACTACTGCTTAAGTGGGCCCAATCACAAAGAAACTCCCAGTCTCCCACAATACAAAATTCTATTGTATCCTTCCCCCCCCCCCAGCCACAGAACAGAAGCTGTCTGATACAGCGCTTGGCTGACAGCATAGTAAACAGCATGTGCTTTTTTTTTAAATGGCACAAAACATTGTCATGCTGTTGGTGGCCCAGCAGAGTCACATTTCAGCTCCTGCACTCTGTGGCTGTTTCAAACAAGATTGTCCACAGTAACATTTTGCTTTTGGGGAGAAAAATCTTTCACAGTTCAGTGCATCTTGTTTTCAAAAACAGAAAACTGCTTTACTGGTCTGGAGATTTTATGATCTGCTGCTACACTCTCCGATGTAAACTCTTCAACTTTGCCAGCATACCCTACAGCTGTAGTACCAAAAAAAAAAGACTACTCAATGCTGCAGAGGGTTCACAGTTCTGATGGGAATCCTGATGGAAAAAAACATTTGGGGGGGGGGGGGATGACGACTAAGTTACTTGTTCAAAGCAAAAAAATCCATCTGAAAACAGACAAATCTTAAGGACTACTTTTTGGGTGGAAGGTTACATGGCATTTTCTTGAAATAAAACATAAAAAACTTAAAAAATAAAACCTGCACCCCTACTTTTGTACATTGGAGCCATTGCATAATAGCAATAATGCACTCCAGGGTGTGTGTTGTGCTGGGATAACGTCATCTTGTTGTTGACCACTCAGCCTTTGGTCTGGTGCCCAACCACGCAAGGCGTGACGTTATCCCAGCACAACACACACCCTGTCGTGCATTATTGCGTAATTTTTTCACATTTAACCTGGCTAGTGTGTGCATATTATTAGTTGGGTTACAGTACTGAAAGTGTGAAATTGCCTTGCTAACCTTATTTTACAGGGGGTCCCCAGGGATATTGCTGAAGGTCGAACCCTGATGGTAAGTGTGAAGGGTGTGTGCATATTAGTACTGCTATATACTGACTGTGTGTTAACTGCTGTTAAAGGTTTCAAGCCACTAGGAGGGATGGTGGGTGGTTATAGTGTCCCAGAGGGCTATAGCAGGATAGATGGATACCCCCAATACCATTACTCTGGGTGGAGGCACCTTAATACTGAATCCAAGCCACTTAACCTGTGCTCAAACTTACCAGCAGGGGTAGTAACCTTAAGGATATTGCTGTCTAGGGGTTACATGTGTGATAGCACATAGTGGTAAAGCACTAAATTAGTCCTAAAAGGGGGCCTGGGATCACGCCCCAGTGGGAAACATTTGGGTAGCTTAGGAGTGGGTCCAAAGTTGGTAACCTGGATAAGAAATTGGTTAGGGGATAGGTGACAGAGGGTGGAGGTAAACAAAGTTCACTCTGAGGAAGGGAGGGTGACCAGTGGGGTGCCTCAGGGGTCCGTACTGGGACTGGTCCTCTTAAATGTCTTTATAAATGACATTGCAGAGGAGCTGGAAGGGAAGGAAAGGTCGGCCTCTTTATGGATGACAACAACATCTGCAATAGGGCAGACGCCCCGGGGAGTGTGTGTGTGGAAAGGATGAGCAGAGACCTAAGAAAACTCGAGGAGTGGTCAGGGGTATGGCAGCTGGGTTTCAATGCAGAAAAGTGTGAAGTAATGTACTTTTTCTTTATTTTTTTTATTTGAAAGTTTGTGACTGGGCGAGGTACACTGAGCTGTGGCTCGTTTCCAGGTGTGACCCGGGGCAAGGGAAGGGGAATATGTGTACAGATGTTAACTGACTTACAGAACCAGATTAAGCTGTGACACAGAAACCCAGGGCAGAGTACAAAATGGGAGGAGTGGTACTGACAGTCACCAAGTAGGTAAGAGACCTGGGGGTAATCATGTCAGATGACCTAATGGTGACAGGCAGTGCGACAAGGCAGTTAGGCGGGCTAGTGGGATATTGGGGTGCATAGCTGGGGTATCACCAGCAGAAAGAGGGAGGTGGTATTGCATCTGTATAGATCACTAGTAAGACCAGACCTAGAATAATGTGTCCAGTTCTGAAGACCACATCTTCAGAAGGACATAGACGGAGTGGAGGCGGTCCATAGTAGGGCAATTAAATGGTGCAGGGTCTGTATCAGAAGCCCTATGAGGAGAGACTTATGGACCTTAATATGTACATCCTGGAAGAGAGGAGGCAGAGGGGGATATGACAGAGACCTTTAAATACCTCACGGGGGTAAATAAAGTACAGGAGGGAAGTATGCTCAGAAAAAAGGTGCTCAGGGACAAGGGGGCACAAAAAGAAGCTGGGGGGTAGATACAGGAGAGATGTGAGGAAGTACTTCTTCACAGAAAGAGTGGTGAATTCTAGGAACAACCTTCCAGTAGAGGTGGTGGGACCAAAAACAGTGGTGGGGTTCAAGAAAGCACGAGATAGGCATAAGGGAATCTTATGGAAAGGGAAAGGGGGAGGTGAATGGATTAGAGATCAAGTAGGATCTGCGGTGATACTAGAGGCAGGGGAAACAAACATTTGTCAATGCCGAATGTTTGCTTGCTGCCATTGGCATTGGTAGTGTAGGAGTTAGAGAGCTGCATCATAGGAATGGCAGTGAAGTATTGAACTGAAGCCAACCCCACCACCACCCTGCAGAGAGTGACAGGCATTGGGGCATGCCTTTGGGTCATCAGGCATAACGGCCACGCCATTTCACCACACCCTACCCTGCAGACACTGACAAGTGTCACGGTCTGCCTTGGGGTCTTTGGCCCTTATGCTCACCCAATTCCATCAGGAAATACGGTGAGATGGGTCCTGTATAGGAGAATGGGGTGAACTTTGGGGCCAAAGAGTCCAAGGCACACCTTGATGCCTCTCACTGGCTGCAGGGTGTGAAGTGGTATGAGCATTACAGGCGAGAATCCCAAGTCACACCCCTGATGCCTGTCAATCTCTACAGGGTGGGGGTTTCGGTCGGAAACCCTAATGCCTCAGGTGTTCACTGGCATTTTCACACCAAATTTTCAACATGTGTTTTTTGTGACCCCCACCTTATGAACAGTGGCAATATCAGTTTGTTAGCCGAAAGCTGATTTCGCACAGCAGCTACGCCATTTGGCACTACAGGTGCGAAAACACATTTCGAACAGGATGTGAAAAATGACAGCTGTACTGTTCATGGGGAGGTACAAAAAATGGCAATGTTGAAAATCTGCAGTGAAAATATTAAAAAAACTGGTGAAGTCACGAGCGTGAGTAGAAAATGTGCAACGCACACCCGTAATACCATTAGTTTGAGGATTTTTTGCAACAGATTGTCAACACAGGGGTTTTGGAACCTCCGCTCATGAACAGTGTCACTGTGATTTTCTTAATCTGTCCCGAACAGTGATTTCCCACAGCAACCACGCATTTCTGCGCTGGAAGTGTGAAAACACATTTTGGCCATGGTGTGAAAAACGACAGCTGTACTGTTCATAAGGAAGTGTAGGAAAATGCCAGTGGTGGAAATCTGGACTGAAAATATTAGAAATCCATGAAGTTACGAGGGTGCGTGGAAACTGCGCAATGGTCGCTCGTAACACAGTCATTTTATGGACTTTTTTCATCAGATTTTTAACATAGCCATTTTAACACCTCTGCTCATGAACAGTGTCACTGTGGATTTTCTTTAATCTGTCCCCAGCATTGATTTCGCGACAATCGACTGGCGCCATTGTGCAATTACATGCGCAGAAACACATTTTGGGCAAGATGTGAGAAATGACAGCTGTACTGCTCATAAGGAGTGTGGTAAAATGGCAAGTTGAAAATCTGGAGTGAAAATATTGAAAATTGCGAACTTACAAGCGTGCATAGGAACAGCGAACGCCATGCTCGTAAACAGTCATTTTGGGAATTTTTTCACTCAATTTCAACATAGGTTTTTAGCCCACCATGAACTGTGATACTGTCATTTTGTAATCAGTCCCAAAAGGTGGTTCCACACAGTGACCGCGAAATCACCTTTCCGGGCCGATTAATGCTATGACAGTGACAGAATTCATGAGGTGGGGTCCCAAAAACCCCATGTTGAAAATTTGGTGAAAAAATTCCACCAAATGCCCGAGATATGCATTAAAGTTAAAAAACCCTATTTATTACATTATACAGCTTACTGGCATTTCCTCAGTTCGCGGTCGGCTTTGAAGAGTGCAGACATGTTCCCGGTCCACCGAAGATCATTGTGCCAGACTCCGGAGGTAAGTATGGCGTGAGGTGGATGCACAGAGGGTGGGCACGGGTGGCGCAAGGGGGTCAGGACAGTCAGTGAGGTAAGGTTTTTTCTTTCAGGTTTTTTTTTGTTTTACTTAGACGATGCGGGACTTGTGCCATGCTGGGGTGGGCTCCCAGTGTGGCAGCTGGAAGGCTGTTTGGGGGGGGCGTGGAGCCGAAGGGGGATTGGACACCCCCGTTGGCTATGGGGGTGGGCTCCCAGCGTGGCACCCGATAGTCTCTTGGGGGGGAAACAGTGGAGCTGACAGGGGATTGGGCACCCCCATTGGCCATACAGACTGCTGCCACACTGGGGTGGGCTCCAAGCATGGCACCTGGAACTCCGTTGGGGAGTGCAGCACAGCCAGCGGGGGATTGGGCACCCCCGTCGGATATACAGTGTGTGCGTGGGGGGGAGCGCATGAGCACACAATATGCATGTGTGTGCATGTGCGTGTGTGTGTGGGAGGCGCACATGAGCACGCGATATCTTATCGCAGCTCACTGAAGCGTAGCTCTCCCTTTCAACTGTATGGCACTGCATTTTCAACTGCTGTCATAGACAGCTGCAGCATTCGTTGGCGAACGGTGGCCGTGCCTGCAAACACACTGACTGAATTGGAAGACGGGTGCCACACCTCCGAAAACTCGGATGATGGCACTATGTTTCTTGCACATGCGTGCAAGCAAACATAAAAATGGATAGACTAGGTGGGCCAAGCTGTCCTTATCTGCCCTTATCTGCCAGCCAATTCTATGTTTCGTTGTGATTTAAGTTGCACTAACAGACCTTTAGCTCCTTTTTGTTGAGAGAAATTATACAGTTGGCACCTGGTGACTCAGCAGCAGCACCTAGTGGTGCGATGTGGAAAGCCCGGTTCCAGAGTGACCTCAGGACTTTTTTCTCATCATGCCAACAGAGACGAAACAGGTTCAGGAAGCAAGAAATGTGTTCAGTCAGTGGGAAGGAGGATTTAGCACCTGCTGCAAAATAAACAGCATTCCCAAATGGCCAACTCCTACGATGGACTAGGCATCAGTGAAAGATTCATTTAAGGTACAGAGGGTTTTTTGTTATAAATGTAAGATATTTCAGTTTCAGTATTGCCTTCAATTGCAAAAGATAAGCTTGTTAGATGCCCTTATCAATCAGGCAAGAATAAAATGGCTTGCCAGTTCCTGGCTCCGTGTTTAGTAGTGAGTTATTGTAACAAGCCTTTCAGTTCCACCTATCGGTTACTCACTCTAATGTAGCCCAGGTAAGTAGTAGCCAAATGTTGGTACTTCCTGATGGTTATTTAGTGTCCTATGTGAAATGAGTTGATGGGGTCTCAGTCCAGCTTTTAAGGGAGCAGTGCTCACACCAGATAAACCTACACTAACTATTTATTTATTTATTTCTCGGAAACAATCTTTGAGCAATAGCTCTTTTGCAAAGGTTCCACGTCATGAAACACAGAACAATTCACAGACATAAAATAATGCAGATAAACATCTGACTTAATTGAAGTATACATCAGACTTAACTATTTACAGCAATCAGTTGTCAAAAGAACTTTGAAACAACCGAGTTTGAGAGGGCCCCGGCAAAAGGGGGAGGAGGAGGAAAGGTAAATTAGCAGGGAGCAGCCTCATACCTAAGGCCTTGTCTTCATAGAGGGAGATGGGTGAGAAGTAGGGAAGAAGGGGTGAGGGGATTGGAGCAAGTGGGCGACAGGAAAAGAGGATAGGGGAGACACAGGGGTGGGTTTGGGGGGCAAGGTGAGGGGGAAGGGAGGGAGACAAGAAAAGGTGTGGAACTCACTCAGGAGGGAGCAGTCTTAGACCTGGTACTCTCAAATGGGAACGGAGAAAGAATCTCAGATTTAGAGGTGGTTAGCCATCTGGGAACAAGCGACCACTAAACAGTGTGGTTCACGATAAACACAGCCATACAATCAAGCCATGCAAAGGCAAGAGTATTGGACTTTAGTAGGGCTGACTTTGGGAAAATGAGAGAGTGCCTTAGAAAAGCACTAGCAAACAGGCAAGAAGGAGGGGTGGAGGAACAATGGGGAGTAATCAAAATAGCCATCACAGAGGCAACAAGCCTTTGTGTAAAGCAAATCAATAAAGCACAACGAAGGAAAAAAACGCTATGGTTCTCAAAAGAGGTGGCAGGGAAGGTTAAGGAGAAAAGGATAGCATTCAGGAAATATAAGGAAACACAGAAGGAGCAGGACAGATAACTTGATCAGTTAAAGCAGAAAGAGGCTGGGAAGGCAGTCAGAATAGCAAAGGCCCAAACCAAGGAAAGGATAGCCAATTCTGCTAAGAAGGGGATAAGACCTTTATAGGTACATTAGGGAGCCAAGAAAGACCAAAGGAGGGATACTGAGGCTTAATAAAGGGAGGGAATGTGGGAGAGGGGACAGTGAAAAAGCAGGGATACTGAACGATTATTTCTGCTCAGTATTCACAAAGGAAGAGGAGGGGGAGGTAGCTAAACCAAACAAGAGAAACACTCTGAAGATGGGGGTCGATACCAGTCCATTTACAGAAGAAAGGGTTCTGAAAGAACTAATAAAATTGAAGGTGGACAAAGCAATGGGGCCGGATGGGATTCACCCAAGAATTCTAAAAGAACTAAGGGTAGAACTAGTGACACTGCCGACTACTCTCTTTAAAAAATCATGGGAGGATGGTGTGGTACCTGAGGACTGGAGGAGGGCAGATGTGATTCCTCTTCACAAAAGTTGGAGCAGGACAGAGGCAGGAAACTACAGACCAGTTAGTTTGACCTCGGTGGTAGGGAAAATGATGGAATCAGTTCTGAAGGAAAGAATTGTTGAGTACCTAGAGGCCAGTGGGGCACAGAACCCAAGGCAGCATGGATTCACAAAGGGAAGGTCGTGTCAGAAGAATCTAATAGATTTCTTTGACTGGGTGACCAAAGTAGTAGACCAGAGAGGTGCTGTGGACATGGCCTACCTAGATTTTAGCAAGGCATTTGATACAGTCCACACAAGATTAATACAAGTTAGCCAGCCTTGGGTGGGCTAGGTGGTAGCCTGGATAAAAATTGGCTAGACAACAGGATGCAAAGGGTAGTAGTAAATGGAGTACACAGTGAAGAAAGGAGGGTTATTAGCAGGTACCGCAGGGTTCAGTACTGGGACTGGTCCTTTTTAATCTCTTTATAAGTGACATTGCAGAGGAACTGGAAGGAAAAGTATGTCTCTGCAGACGACACAAAGATCTGCAACAGGGTTGATACACAAGATGGAGTGGAAAGGATGAGAAGGGACTTGGCAAGGTTGGAGGAATGGTCAAATGTATGGCAGCTCAGATTCAATGCAAAGAAGTGCAAGGTAATACACATGAGAAACAAAAACCCAGGGGAAGAGTACACAATCTGGGGTGAGATACTGACAACAGTAAAAATGGAAAGCAACCTGGGGGTAATTAGATCAGATGACCTAAATGTGGGCAAGCAATGTGAGAAGGCAGTAAGGAAGGCTGGGGGGATACTGGGATGCATAGGAAGAGGCATCAATAGCAGAAAACAGGAAGTTGTTATCCCTCTGTACAGACAGTTGGTGAGACCCCATCTGGAGTACTGTGCGCAGTTCTGGAGACCCCATCTCCACAAAGACATAGTGGAGTGGAGGCTGTCCAGAGGAGGGCAACCAAAATGGTGCACAGTCTGCACCAGAAGACATACGAAGAAAGACTAAAGGAGCTTAATATGCATACCCTTGAGGAAAGAAGGGAGAGAGGGGACATGATATAAACTTTCAAGTACCTCAAGGGAATCAACAGAGTCCAAGAGGTAGCATCTTTCAGAAAAAGAGATGTGCAAGAACAAGGGGGCACAATTTGAAGATAGAGGGGGGATGGCTCAGAGGTAATGTGAGGAAGTATTTTTTCATGGAGAGGGTTGTGGATGCATGGAACAGCCTCCCTGAGGAGGTCGTGGCGTCAAGAACAGTGGGGGAATTCAAGAATGCATGGGACAGACATAAGGCAGTCTTAGCGGGGGGTAGGAGGAAGTAAGCTGTTAGTTAACTAGGATCTACAGCTTATCTGTTAGGTAGAAAAATGGGCAGACTAGGTGGGCCAAGCGGTCCTTATCTGCCATCAAATTCTATGTTTCTATGTTTCTATGAGTGAGAGAGGAGACATGGTACAGATCAGAGAATAGAATACGCAGCCCTGGTCAGAGAGTGGTATTTGTCCTCCTGTTGGCAGTCTCGCTTGAGAGGAATCCAGAGACAAAAAGACCAAGTGGCCCATCCAGTCTATCTGGCAAATAAAAGCCAGGAATTGGTTAGCCATCTCTCATCTAGTCATCCACCAGCTGTCCTAGCTTGACAGGAAGGAGGCCCATTGCTGCCAGCCCTGGTGATGTAGCTGATCGCCATCAGCACCTCCACCACTCAGCGCCACGTACAGAGATCTTTGGTTTGCAATGTTGTCAATCTTGAACCCTTTACAGACACTCAATTGATTAACATCTGAAAGAATGGATTCCACTCAAATGGCTGAATTGCAGAATGAATAAAGCAAGTCACAGTGTCTCGTACAGTGCACCCCTGGAGTGCACCACTGTCCTTAAGGGTCACATACTAGTTGACGCTCTAATTTGAAGGGATGGCAGAATTTTACTAAAATCACTGCAGGCTACACAATGCCTACTAAAGAAAAAGGCAAAACACAGCCCAGACAAGTGAAGGGAAAGGGACCATTCCCTGATCAAAAACTGTAGGGGCAAACTAGAGCACTCCATGCCTCCTTTAAGTATACCAGATTGGACATAGGCTGGGAGTTATTGGGGGAAGAGAATATAGAGAGAGTAGCACCCACTGAAGCCAATGATTCTAAAACAAACAAAAAAAATTATACATACAGGGCAAAATGTGTCAGAATAAACCGCCCTATTATTACTAACTGATCACTGAATAAAACACCTCAGGGAACGGAATGGAAAGACTGAGCAAAGATTGACACAGGGTGGGGGTGTACCTCAGTATTTTTATTAACTTTAGTCAGCAGGCAGCCCAAAAGAACAAACATCAACCCCTACAGAAGAAAACAAAAATATTACAATACCCAAACTTGATATTTTTCAGCAGCAAAGTCCCATTCAGACCTTTAAGACTGGAGCTGTAATGGAGAAAGCAGGCTTGCCTAGTAGAGGATTTTCCTCATTGTTTAAAATGGGCACAGTTTGAATTTGGGGATGCTGCTTGGAACTCATGCAGCTCCTGCTTGCTGGAGTGACTTAAGTTTTCTAAAAAAACAAGTAAAATGAGAAAGATCATTTTTATGTTTGCTTGCACGCATGTGCAAGAAACATAATGCCATCATCAGAGATTTCGGAGGTGTGTCACCTCCTCCTCCAATTCAGGCAGTGTGCTGGCAGGTGTGGCCCCTGTAAGCCAATGCATTTTGGAGCTGTATCTGACACGCTCCAAAATGCAGTGACATCTGATTGAAAGGGGAGAAGCTGCTCACGCAGCTCCCCTTAGCTGCAGGGTGCGAGGCCCCGCGCATTAGCACGACAGTGCCCAATCCCTGTCGGCTGAGGCACCATCGTCCTCCCCCCAGTAGTTGGTGCCACGCTGGGAGCCACCAGCGTGGCAGTCAGTCAGTTTGCCAGGGGTGCCCCAATCCCTCGTCGGCTGAACGCTCCAAAGTCCTTGTGCCACGCTGGGAGCTCACCCCAGCGTGGCAAACGCCCACAAGTTTTTTTTTTATTTGTTGCTGACGGGGTGCCTCAATCCCCCGCCGGCTGAACGCCCCTAAAGCCCTTGTGCCATGCGGAGCCCACCCCAGCGTGGCAAGTGATCCCACAAAGTCTTTTTTTTGTAACCTGTAAAACAAAAAGCGGTCCACAGCGATCTCCTCACCCCCTCCAACAACCCGCACCCACCCACTGCACACCCAGTTTCCCACACCCTCACCCCCATACTTACCTCCGGACTCCGGCGCGACGATCTTCGGTGGACCGGGAACACGTCTGCACTCTTCAAAGCCGACCGCGAACTGAGGAAATGCCGGTAAGCTGTATAATGGGCTAGATAGGAGGGGTTCAACTTTATTGCATATCTCAGGCATTTTTGGGAATTTTTGCACCAAATTTTCAACATGGGGTTTTTGGGACCCCTTCTCATGAATGATGTCACTGTCATGGCGTTATTCGGGCTCGAAGGGTGATTTCGTGCAGTGACTGGCGTAAATCACTCCCTTCGGGACTGAATACCACCATGACAGTGACATTATTCATGAGAAGGGGCCCAAAACCCCCATGTTGAAAATTTGGTGCCAAAATTCCCAAAAATGACTGTTTAATGAGCGTGCGTTGCGCCGTTCCTACACAGGCTCGTAAGTTCACCAAATTTCAATATTTTCACTCCAAATTTTCAACATTGCCATTTCACCACACTCTCTTATGAGTACAGCTGTCATTTTTCACATCTCACCCAAAATGTGTTTCCGCCCTTGTAGCGCAGAATGGCGCAGTCGGTGTGCGAAATCAATGTACGGGACAATTAAGAAAATCACAGTGACACTGTTCATGAGCAGAGGTCTTGAAATGGCTATGTTGAAAATTTGGTGAAAAAATTCTAAACATGACTGTTTCTGACTTGGCGCGATTCGCGGTTCTCTATGCGCACTCATAGGTTTGCGAATTTTCAATATTTCCACTCCAGATTTTCAACATTGCCATTTTTCCACACCTTCTTATGAGTAGTACAGCTGTCATTTTTTGCATCTCACCCAAAACGTGTTTCCGCCCATGTAGCGCACAATGGCACAGTCGTTGTGCAAACTCAGTATATTGGACACATTAAGAAAATCACAATGACACTGTTCATGAGCTGAGGTCTTAAAATGACTATGTTGAAAATTTGGTGAAAAAATGCCTAAAAATGACTTTTACAAGCGTGCGTTGCACAGTTCCTATGCATGCTCGTAAGTTTGCAAATTTAATATTTTCACTCTAGATTGTCAACATGTCCATTTTATTAAACTTCCTTATGAACAGTACAGCTGCAATTTTTCATATGTCACACAAAATGTGTTATCGCACATGTAGTGCACAATGGTGCTGTTGGTGTCCGAAAGCAATGTTTAGACAGATTAAAGGAAATCCACAGTTACACTGTTCATGAGCAGAGGTCTTAAAATGGCTATGTTGAAAATTTGGTGACAAAAGTCCATAAAATGACTGTGTTATGAGTGAGCATGTCAGTTTCCACGCATCCTCATTAGTTCATGACTTTGTAATATTTTCAGTCCAGATTTTCACTAGTGGCATTTTTCAACACTTCCTTATGAACAGTACAGCTGCCATTTTCACAACATGGCCGAGGTGTGTTTTCACACTTTCAGTGCAGATGCGTGGTCGCTGTGGGAAATCATTGTTCGGGCAGTCAGATAAAGAAAAATCACAGTGACACTGTTCATGATCGGAGGCACCAAAATGCCTGAGTTGACAATCTGCTATAAAATATCCCCAACCTAATTATATAACAGATTGTGCATTGCACAGTTTCTATATACGCTTGTGACTTCACCATTTTTAAATATTTTCACTTCACATTTGCAACATAGCCATTTTACACTCCCACGAGAAAAGTACAGCTGTCATTTTCACAGCCTGTTCGAATATTTTTGCACCTGTGGGCTAAATCCGATAGTCACTGTGCATAAGCAGCTTGGCTACAAACTGATATTCCCCCCTGTTCATGAGGTGGGTCACAAAACAAACATGTTGAAAATTTGGAGTTAAAATACCAACGAATGCCTGAGGTATTAGGCTTTCAACTAAATCCTCCAACCCTATAGAGAATGACAGGAATCAGGGTGTGACTTAGGATTCTTGCTTGTGATGCTCATACCATTCCACACCCTGCAGTCACTGAGAGGCATCGAGGTATGCCTTGGACTCTTCGCCCCAAATCCACCCCATTCTCCTATATCGCACTCCATCTCACCATATTTCCTAATGAAATGGGTGCGATAAGGCCAAAGACCCCAAGAACACGTGACACTTGTCAGTCTCTGCAGAGTGGGCGTGGTGAGAAATGGCATGGCCGTTATGCCTGATGACCCAAACGCACACCCCACTGCCTGTCACTCTCTGCAGGGTGGTGGTGGGGTTGGCTTCAGTTCAATACTTCACTGCCATTCCTATTACGCAGCTCTGTAACTTCT
The DNA here is from genome assembly GCA_016271365.2 of Neoceratodus forsteri. NCBI lineage: Eukaryota > Metazoa > Chordata > Ceratodontiformes > Ceratodontidae > Neoceratodus > Neoceratodus forsteri. The sequence continues at coordinate 52,687,518 of CM028133.1, read as the reverse complement.
ACACTACCACTGCCAATGCCAGCAAGCAAACATTCGGCATTGACAAATGCTTGTTTTTATTTTATTATGTTGATTGCGTGCATGTGCAAGAAACATGTTGCGTCAGCTTTCTCCACAAGCAGGTTGTGGAGGCATGGCACTGTTGCGCCCAATGCCCCCACAGCCTGCAAAGGCTTGTCCCCCATTCCCCAGTGCTGTGGCATGCTGCTACTGACACTAGTTCAGCCAGCGTGCCACAACCTTCTAAAAAAGTAGCCCGCTGCAATCAGGGGCCACTTCATCATTGCAGCATCAGCCACCCGCTGCAATGAGGGAGCGACCCGTCATTGCAGGGCGGGATGTGAAACCCCTGATATTGCTTGTGAACATGGAGGCGGCTTGCCGCCTTGTTCACAAACCATATAACCCCCTTCCCCCACCGTGTTTACCCGCCAACTCCCCGGCGGCATACTGTAACCCCCTTGAGCCTTGCTTATTGTGCCCAATCCCGTCGGCATAGTGAACCCCTGTTTGTTCCAGCTAATGGGGGTGCTCAATCCCCAGTTGGCTATTGCTGGCCCCCAAACTGAAGTTTTCTGCTGGCACACCGGGAGCCCACCCCAGCGTGCCAGATGCCCTGTGAAGTGAAAAACTGTCCCGCTGACATCTTTTGTTTTTTTTTCCCTGAAAAGAAGGAAACCGTCCTCGCGCGCTGGGGCCTGCCCCCACCCACAACCTGACACTCACCCACCGCGACAGCCTGCCTCCCACCCCCCTCAGCCCATACTTACCTCCAGAGCTCGCGCTGACGATCTTGGTGGACCAGGAACACGTCTGCACTCTTCAAAGCTGACACTTGAACTGAGGAAATGCCGATAAGCTGTATAATGTAATAAAAAGGTTTTTTCAACTTTAGTGCATATCTCGGGCATTTTTGGGAATTTTTTCACCAGATTTTCAACATGGAGTTTTTGGGACCCCTCCTCATGAATTCTTGAACTGTCATGGCGTTAATCGTCCCTGAAAGGTGGTTTCACGGTCACTGTGTGAATCACCCTTCAGGGCTGATTAATGAACAAGACAGTGCCAGTGTTCATGAAGTGGCTCTCAAAAAGCCTATGTTGCAAATTTGGACGGAAAAATTCAAAAAAATGACTGTTTTATGAGTGTGCATTGCGCAGTTGCTATGTACGCTTGTAACTTCATGAATTTACAATATTTTCATGCCAGATTTTCAACAGTGACATTTTGTCACACCTCCTTGTGAGCAGTACAGCTGTCACTGTTCGCATCCTGGCCGAAATGTGTTTTCGCACTTCCAGCGCTGAATAACGCGGTTGCTGTGGGAAATCAGTGTTCAGGACAGATTAAGAAAATGACAGTGACACTGTTCATGAGTAGAGGTCCTAAAATACCTATGTTGAAAATTTGGTAATGATACTCCATAAAATGACTGTGTTACGAGGCGTGCGTTACGCGGTTAGCATACTATCATAAGGCTGCAAAATTTACATAATATTTTCCTCCAGATTTTCAACATTGCCATTTTTCAGACCTACTTATGAACAGTATAGCTGTCATTTTTCCCATCCTGGCCAAAATGTGTTTTTGCGCTTCCGGCACAGACAAGGGTGGTCGCTGTGGGAAATCACTGTTTGGGACACATTACAAAAATGACAATGATACTGTTCATGAGCAGAGGTCCTAAAATGCCTATGTTGAAAATTTGGTGATGATAGCCCATCAATTGACTGTGTTACAAGTCTGCGTTGCGCACTTTCCACGCACCCTTGTAACTTTGCAGATTTGTAATATTGTCACACCAGATTTTCAACAGTGCCATTTTTTCACACCTCCTTATAAACAGTACAGCTGTCATTTTTCACATGCTGACTGAAATGTATTTTCACAGTTCCGGAGCAGAATAACATGGCCACTGTGGGAAATCAGTGTTCGGGACAGATTAAGAAAATGACAGTGGCACTGTTCATGAGCAGAGGTCCTAAAATCCCTATGTTGAAAATTTGGTGACGAAACTGCATAACATGACTGTGTTACAAGCATGCATTGAATTGTTTCCATGCACCCTTGTAACTTCGCAAATTTGTAATACTGTCATGCAACGTCTTCAACTGTGGCATTTTTCCATAACTCCTTATGAACACTACAGCTGTCATTTTTCACATCCTGGCTAAAATATGTTTTTGCACTCCTGCTGGACAGTAGCATGGTCACTCTAGGAAATCAGTGTTTGGGACAGATTAAGATCGACTGAGTGGGGGGGGGGAGTGACCGAACTCAACTGAGCTCTGTTAGGACTGGTGCAGATTTCTTTGTGTTCAGACAAAGGCCCCAATACAAGAGCCCCATACAAAAGGGCAGCCTGCAGCACTGGGAGAAACAGAACGAGAGAGCGAGTCAGAGAGGGGGAGTGAGCGAACTCACCAAAGTGCTCTCAGGACTGCTGCGAATTTCTTTGTGGGCAGAAAAAGGTGCCAATGCAGGCAGGGAGCCCCATACAAAATAGGCAACCTAGCGCCAGGACAAACAGAATGACGATGAGACAGGGAGACTGAGCGACCTCAACGATGCTCTGTCGGGACAGCTGCGGATTTCTTTGTGGACAGACAAAGGTGCCAATGCAGCCAGGAGCCCCATACAAAAGCGTAGTCTGCGGCGCCAAAAGAAACAGAATGAGCAAGTGACAGAGTGGTAGTGAGTGAGCTCAACAGAGCTCTAATGTGACTGCTGCAGATTTCTTTGTGGGCAGAAAATGTGGCAACGCAGGCAGGAGCCCAGTACAAAAGGCCAGCTTGCAGCGCCGGCACAAACGGAATGCGTGAGTGACAGAGTGGGAGTGAGCGAGCTCAGTGGAGCTGTGTCGGGACTGCTTCAGATTTCTTTCTGGCCAGAAAAAGCCACCTATGCAGGAAGGAGCCCAGTATAAAACGGCAGCCTGCAGCACCAGGAGACACAGAATGAGCGAATGAGGGAGGGGGAGTCAGTGAGCTCAACGGGACTCTGTTGGGACTGCTGCAGATTTGTTTGTGGGCAGAAAAAAGGCAGCAGTGCATGCAGGGCCCAGTACAAAGGGCAGCCTGCAGTGGCAGGAAAACCCAGAACGAAGCGAAAGGAGTGAGCTCAACAGAGCTGTATTGTAACTGCCGGTAAATTTCTTTGTGGGCATAAAGGCAGTAACGCAGGCAGGGAGCCCAGTTGAAAAGGTGCAGCCTGCAGCGCTGGCAGAACAGAATGAGAGAGTGAGAGAAGGGAGTGAGTGAGCTCCACATTGAGCTTTGTCAGGACTGCTGTGCAGATTTCTTTGCGGGCAGAAAAAGGCGCCAACAGAGGCAGGAGCCCAGTACAAAAGGGCAGCCTGCAGCGCCAGGAGAACCAGAATGAGTGAGTGAGACAGGGGGAGTGAGCGACCTCAACGGAGCTCTGTCGGGACAGTTGCGGATTTCTTCCTCAGCAGAACAAGGTGCCAACGCAGACAGCAGACCAGTACAAAAGAGTAGCCTGCAGCACCAGGACAAACAGACTGAGCCAGTGACAGAGGGCCACTGAGCGAGCTCAACAGATTACCGCAATCAAATGCTTGTTTATTTAGTTTTTGTTGACCGGGTAAGTGCACTAGACAAATCCTGCCTATTTTCAGGCTCGACCCGGGAGAGGGTGTATACAGATGAATGCCAACTGACTTTGAACCAGATTAAGCTGTTGGTGGTATTTTTAGTGAATGAGGGAAATTTGGCCAGGATACCGGAGAAATTCCCCTACTCTTCATCAGTAGGGGGACCCTGTCGCTGTAGGAGGCAGGCACTCTGTTTCTGGCTATGGAGGAGGCAGGAGCTGTACATGGGGCTGTGATAGCCCAGAGTCTTTCCTTACCTATCGATTTCACCCCGACTGGAACTGCTGACGTGGCCGCTGGGATGCACCTGCGAGGTGGCCAGCAAAATGCCAGCTCAAGCGGTCCATCAGTTCCTGTTGTTACTATGGGTCTCAGTTTGACGGAGAAACAATGCTGTTTGGAAGAGGAACTACGAGTTAGTGAATTATTGATGCAGGAATGTCAGAACCTCACTGTGGAGGACGACAGGAAGTGGAAGAGATCGGAAGGTTCACCGAGCACTGCAGAAGCAGCGGGGCCCAGCAAGCTGCATTTGGCTACTGAAAGGCCAAAAGTCAGTGGTATTTTGTCTTCTCAAGATTGGGGAGATCTAGTGGAAGAATCATGGTCTCCAGAGTGTGCGCTGCATGGGGCAGGCTGGATTCCGATTTCAGGTGCTTCGTGGAAACTGGATGACAGATCTTCGGCTCTTCAGGAGTCTGTAGAGATAAGTACATTGGCTTTACCAGTCCCTCCTCCTGTTGTTTTGGACACTGAACTTCCAGCCTCCCCTCTTCCTAAAACTACTATTGTTTCTGGACTACTCTTGGAAAGCCTGTCAGAGGAGATGGCTGCAGATGTGGCTACATTCTCTGTCATACAGGGGCCAGCTTTGGAACCTGTGGATAAACCTTCTTATGCAAGTCATTTTAGGCAACCTCCAGAATTAGCCAAGTGGCGAAATGCCATTTGTTTACGATATGTTGGTCCCAGGGATAATCCCCCTGACAGATTCTATTTTGGGAAAACATTATTGAAGCAAAGTATGGGTTTTTCCCTTCTGAAGTCTACGCCTTGATACATGTTCCTGGGGAGTTTACTTTTGATGTCAGTTTTCACACCCCAGCCCTTTTAGAACTATTCTGGAGTCGCTATTTAAATCTAAAAACTAATCCCCTATGGTCGGACTTTATTGTATTGCCTCTTTCAAAACAGGCTTTTAGGGTCATTACGATCATGTTTAGAAATGAAGGGGTTAATGTCATCGATATTGTTAATTGGTTATCTAAGAAATGTGATATCCAGGGGAATCCTGTTCCTATCCTGGATGCTGAGGGATTTTGGAATGGGGGTTGGAAATTTAGGATTAAACTCTACTCTACTGATTCTGATTTAGTACATCTCCCCAATTGTTTTTTTTGGGGGAGGGATAAGGGGTTCCTTTTCTATCCAGGTCAGCCCAGGGTTTGCTTCAAGTGTGAGTCTCGGACTCACATAAGCACTTCCTTGATGTGCTCAAATGCTCTTATTGTGGGGAGTCTGGTCATCCTAGTGCCCAATGTTTCCAAACCTCTAAATGCAATCTTTGCGATGTGGTGGGTCACACGTTTGAACTTTGCCCTTTGGCAGCTAAAAACACACCAGAAGCTGATTTTGGGGTACAAGATCATTATATTCGGGAGGCAGTTCGACTTGGCATCCCTACTGGGGGAAGGTTGGATCCCAGTACCTCTGTGGCTAGTCTCCCCTTGGCTGTGCCAGGTTTGATTAACGACTCTACCTTGAGCCCTACCACTATAGATTTACCTGCAGTAGCGACTCATGAGGTATCAGAGATAGGACAAGGGGGGAGTCATTTGCCAGGATTCTGTATTGTCTAGTTTGGATCCCTTGGAAGATGGTTTTACTATAGTTAGTGGCAAGAAAGGAAAATCCATTAAAGGGAAAGGAAAGGTGGGTAGAAAAACAGCTATACCTACTCTGAATGTTACTATAGCTGACCCTAATACTTTTGCAGTGTTGGTGGAGGCTTCAGAGGTGGTTCCAGATGTGTCTCAGCCTTCTGCACCCCCACTAAGGCCTGAGCCTCAGGAACCTGCTGAAGGACAGGTAGGCCCTAAGCCACCAGATGGGAAAAGTGGAAGGATTATGAGAGCATCTAGCAAAGTAAAGTGAATTTATCCTTTCATTAATTCATGGTTCCCTTTTACTTTAGAGTGGCTACTTTAAATGCAAACAGCATTAAAACTCCTGTTAAGCGTCAGTGCACTTATTCTCATTTTTTATATGAAAATCTGGGTTGTGTTTTCCTTCAGGATGTTTGTTTGCATTCTCCTATGGAGGTAGCAGCTGCCACTACTGGTTGGGTGTGGGGAGATTGTTTTTGGTCTTTAGGGAGTGATGTGTGTAGTGGGGTGGGGATTTGTTTTTTTCATTCACATATTAAAGTAATTCATCAGATAGAGATTATAGCCGGCAGGGCCTTGGTTTTGGATATTAAGTGGGGTTCTCTACACTTGTGGTTAATAAATGTTTATGTACTTCAATCTAAATTTGACTAAGTGGCCCTTTTTAATTCATTATACCCTTTTTTATGCACCTCTTATGCTATTATTCTTGGGTGGGTGGACTTTAACTGCTCATTGCCTTCCTGTGTTTCTTCTGGGACTCAGAAGAAGGTATATTGTGATACGGCAAGCTTGTCGAAACTTCTTGCAGATACTGGTTTGATTGATGCTTTTGGGTCTTCCTCTAAAGGGTTTGGGAATACTTATTTTTGTGGACCTAGAGCTTCCAGAATTGACTATTTTTTTCTTTCACCAGGGGTTGTAGTGCAATCACAGTCCTTGCGGGAGGTGGCTACGTCAGATACCAAACTGCTTAGACTGGTTTTATGTGATGTGCCTGAAGCCCGCAGGGGGCCGGGTTTTTGGAAATTAAACATTGTCTTATTAGATATCCCTGGTGTGACTGATGGTCTGCACTCCTTTTTTTTAGCACGTCAGTCTGTTCTATTTCTATATGATGATTTAAATACATGGTGGGAGGACATGAAACGTGAAGTCAGAATCTACTTTAAAACCATAGGTCGTTTAAATGGGAGATTCCGGCATGATGGGCTCCATTACCTTAGAGAACGACTTCATTTTTTGTCCACCTTCCGCCAGTCTTTGGGATCTGCATGTCTGGATCAAATTAAAAAGGTAAAGGAAGAGTTGGCTAAATTACAGTCTCAGGTTTTGCAGGATGTGGAGAGAAAGCATAAATATGGGATTTGTGGTAGAAAGAAGGACACTTTGCCTTCTGAACATCTGAAACTTATTAAACACTCCCGAGTCATGATGTATTTAAACACTTCAACCGGGGGACGTGTTACAATAAATACTGGTATTTTAGACATGATACATGATTATGTTACTGCATCCTTTAAGAGTAGATTACTCTCCGAAATCTCTATTAGTGATTGGTTTCTTAGAAGACCAGTCCCTGTTTTGTCTACAAATGAGCAGATTAATTTGGTCCAACCCATTACGGAAGAAGAACTAAAGACTGCAATTTGGTCTTTAAAGTCAGGCATTACTCCTGGTGCTGATGGGTTATCTCATGAAATTTATAAAATTTTGTGGGAAGTTTTGGTTACTGACCTATGTCGAGTATTGAATGCTGGGTTACAGGTGGGGGATCTACCAAAAAGCATGTTACAGGGTGTGTTGCTTTTACTGTATAAAAATAAAGGGGAGTGTGGGGATTTAGATAATTGGAGACCTTTGTCTCTTTTGAATACAGATTATAAGATCTTGATGAAAATCTTATGTATTCAATTACGGGGAGTCTTGAGTTCCTTATTACATCCATCACAATTTAGTAGTGTACCACGTAGGAGGGTTCAGGATGCACTGATCCTACACAGGGAGCTTGTTGCTAAAGGAGCATCTGGAGACATGTTTGGGCATCTGGTTTGTCTTGACCAGGCTAAAGCTTTTGACCAAGTAGAATATGGTTATCTGTGGGAGAGTTTGAGATGGTATGGGTTTCCCTTACAATTTATAAACTGGCTACGTACCTGCTATAAGGCATCACTCTGATACCTAGCATAAATGGATGGTTGGGAAGAGATATTGAGGTACGTAGGGGAGTTAGGCAGGGGTGTCCACTGAGTCCCCTACTCTATGTGCTATCCTTGGACCCCCTTTTGCATGCCTTAAATAGCACAGATGACATTGCTGGATTATCAGTTGGTTGTATGGATCCACAGATAGTGTCAATAGCATATGCGGATGATTTAGTTTTAGTTTTATCGGATAAAAATTCTGCTGTTGCTTCACGGTCATTATTGTACTCCTTTTCAGCTATGTCTGGTTCCTCTATTAATAGACTTAAAAGTGGGATACTGCCTTTGGGGTATGGGGCCACTGATGTGGCATTGATTTGGGACATGCCTATCAAATCTGGATATAGGAAGATTCTTGGTGTTTATTTTGGAGGTACGGATGACCATCGGTATAATTGGGAGAAGCAATTATTGGAGGCTCGTAATAGGGTGTTACTCTGGAATAAAAGCCGAATGTCTAAGGCTAAGTGAATTTATCTGATTAAAACTTTTTTGTTGCCATATTTTTTGTTTATAGCTGCGGTTTTTCCCCCTCCCCCTTCTTTAGAATCCTTTCTTTATGATGTGTTTTTTCTTTGCTTATGGGGTAGTAGATTAAATCCGGTGAAGAGGGGTATCACTTATTTACCTATTGGTGAAGGGGGTCTGGGTATGGTGAATCCAGTTGTATTTTTGCATAGTATATTTATTTTTTATAATTTAGTTCCCTTGCTCAAGGGGGTTGTTAAGATCTGATCCCCGTGGGTGGCTGATAGTATAGATCCCCTTCTTAGGCATTGGGATCAGGATTCTTTTTTGGCCCGACAGGTCAGGCTATGTGCATTGGCTAGTCATTTCCATACGATGTTTCAAAAATTGAAATCCTGGCATGTTGTTAGGAAAACCATTATTCTTCAATCACGTCAGCAATTCTATTGTACTATATTGCAGGATTTCTTTTTTGTGGATCCTTGGTTTCATGATTTATCGGTTTCTGAGCAGCATGCCAAGTTACAATTATTGATAAGCAAGAGGGTTCCTCGACATATGTGGAATTTTTTTATGGCTATGTCTTCATAAGAGATTAAGGGTAAAAGGCAATATGAGGCATAAAGAACTCTCTGAGAGGTTTTGTCCCAGGGAGGAAACCTGCATGGGGTGATTGAAACAATGGAACATTTTTTTGTGGATTGTCCCTTTGTAGTTTCGTTTTGATCCCACTTTCAAGATGTATGGCCTTTAAATCCTTTTCAGGGTCCTTCATCACAGATTTGGGTGGAAGGGGTTCTGCCGGGCTCCTGGGTTATTTATGATGTAGTCACAATGCGCCTGTTGATGGGTCATATAGGCTTTCAGCTGTGGCAAGCACGGTGTAATTTGACACTTAGGCAGCAATTACTCTCTGAATCTCAGATTATTTATAACATTAAGAAGGTAATACTTAGCTGGAGACTTCTGGAAAAGGAAAAGGTGCATCCTGAACCATTTAGATTGTGGTGGAGGAAAATGACCTGGCTTGACACAGGGTAAGGTTATTGTGATGTGTCCAGGCTTTCCTATTAAGTATTGGGTATCCTTGCTAGCAAGGCTAGGACCTCCTTTTGGGGTAATGTTTGGTGGGGACCACTACTTTCTTCATACAGTGTTAGTTCTGTTTTACACCCACTTCTTCCCTCTTGAGGGGGGCATTTAGCATATTCTGGTACTATTTGTGCTGTTAATTTTACAACAGTTTCATGCTGATGTTATGCTGTGCATACTTTTTTTTTATGATTTCTGTTCATTCCTTTTGTATGCTGGTATACTTATTTTTTGTTTAAATTTGTTGTGTATTATGATTGGTCCACTGTATTGTTTGAATGTTGCTTTTGAATTATACTAAAAAATCCCCTACTCTTTTAGTGTGTGTGGGGGGGTTCTTTCTTGTTTTGGGATTAGATTTGAGTTCTGCTTCTGTATTAGACAGCCTGTTTGGATATGTATGACTGTAATACTTATTTGCTTTTATTATGAGTTGTACTTTTATTTTGTGTGAGGCAACACTGTTTTGTATTGTTTCGATGTTGTTATTCTAATAAAAAATTCCCCTACTCTTTTCGATAAGTGCCATGGGATCTTTAACATCCACCTGAACTACCACCAATCCAGGCAGATGGGACCTCGGTTTAACATCTCATCCGAAAGACGGCACCTCAGAAGTGCAGCACTCCTCTCATGCTGCACTACAGTGTCAGTACTGGGATATTAACCCAAGTGCCAGATGTGGGAACTGAACCCACAGAACTCTGATCTCCCGGCCTCAGAGGCGAGTGTGCTACCTACTGAGCCACTGACACTGCAATAATAGTTGCTGTGGAGAGCCCACTCAAAGCTGCCTGCCCTTGTCACTGGTACAGAAAGACTGAGAGACTTGGAGCCTCAGAACACAGAGGATGCCAGTATCCCAGGCTGCTAGGCACAGCTTTTTAAATCTATAGCTGTACCAGTGACCCCTAGTCGGGGTGCATAAATACCCATGTGTAAAGATTACCTATTGACTGTGTGGAGCAATACAGAAGCAGTCCTGCTTGCGTCAGGCCCTTCGACCCCTGACTTGATGATGCAGCTTCAGCGTAACTTCAGTAATATTCCGCGCTTGCTCCACAGCAACCAGCTCACCCCCAAATATCAAGAATACAGTGTCCATGACCTTTGGCACTTGCCAGTGGCTGGCTGACATTTCAACATTTCCTGTCTTCACAATCCTGGTGACTAACTAGATGTTGCCCCCTCCTTCAAGTACCAGGATGTGTGGCTTGACAGTCAACTTTTTTTTTGTAAACTTTATTTGTTGGCAGACAGAAGCATCGACATACGTGACATATTTGTTCAGTGACATACAGAGTGGTACTGGAAGTCAGGGAGGGTACATCCATGCTAGAGGAATACAATTAATGTATATTCATAGTATCATACATGGACACATTCCTAGGCCAAAGTTACATACAGTTTTTGAACCAGTGACAGAGAAAACATTATTTTATTACACATAATCCCCAGAATGTGCAGATGCCAGCCCCAGAGTACATGTAATGCATGGGAGTACCTAAGTGCTGTGAGGAGAGGAGACATCTCCACCCATTCCTGATAATAGTTAGGGAGCCTTGCGGCTCCCAGAGCTTTTTCTAGGGAAGCCAATACTTTCATACTTCTGTAATTGTTGTAAGGTTGAGTACTATGTTTTTATAATTTTCATGCAATCTAACAAGGTATTTACCCAATGCACTGTGGTCAGAATCCCTTCCTTATTCCAGTATTGAGCAATTATGTTTTAGCCCACCACTACTCGGAACCTTCAAAGTGAGTGTTAATATATTCTCCCTTCAGGTTTCCCCAGTTCCATTCCTAACAGAATGCTCTCCACAGAGGGTGTGAAAGGGGTCTCTAGAGTTTTAAACAGGCTGGAGGTGATTTCCATCAAGAAAGCCTGGAGATGGGGGCATGACCAGATCATGTGACTATACAATCCGTTCGGCTCATCAGCCATCTTGACTTCTTGATCCACATTGATACCCTCCACTCCAACTTTATCTTCCCAAGTTGGGGACATTATACAGGAACCACGTCTGCACCACTGCCCTGTCAGACATGTGGTTATCTCAAAAATGTCCCTCCATCCTTGATTTTTAGTGATGTGGTCTACAATGGTGCTCCAAAATCCTCCCTTGCTAAACTGAGCCCCTGTTCTAGTCTTTCTGTCACTTTGCACTGGACAGCACTCCCTATATCCAGCTCTGTTCACTGTACACCTCCCTCTCTTTTTACTCCCCTGAAAGACGCTGACTATCTCATTGTATTTCCCTCAAATCTAAATTTTGGTTTGGTTCCCTCCTCTGCTATTTATCCTGGCTGGGATATTCAGAGCAGTTATGCAATGCGCAACAGGGATGCACTGGTGCAAGTGCGCCAATGTGCCGGAGAGCGGTATTCAGTGGCAGCAAATGCACGGTGCAGTTTATAATGCACCAGTGCGCAATGGTAATGAGTGCAGGTGCAGGGGGCATAGCCATGAATATGTGGCACAGTGTGATATTCAACAGCATGTGAATGGTGAGGGACTTGCACAGAGCAGACTTGAGCACATAAAAAGAAGGAGCAAACCACGGAAGGAGGCTTGCGCCACAAGGGAGCCAGAAAGAGGGAGTGCGTGGGGACAGCCTGAACAAGCGAAGGGGAGCAACAAAGTGACAGGCAGGCTGGGAGAGGTACAGAGTGTGCACCAGGGAGACTGAAACAGCCAGAGACTGGGGTTGTGAGCGTGTGTGTGAGTGAGTGAATGAGTGTGTGTATGTGGACGTGAGATAGGGTGCAAGGCAACACACAGCCAGTGCCAGTGACACCCAGCACAGGAGGGGCTTCACAGGGGCACAGAGAGGTGGGAGGTGGAGGCCACAGACTGCAGGCCAGGCAGCCACAAACAGGGGTGTGCCCAGTGCAGGGGCACAGACAGCAGCCCACAGCTGGGGGGGACCAGGGGAGAGAACCACCCGGGGAGAGGACATACAACCCAGGACATGGCCAGTGCCATATTCCAGGTGGAGGCAGTAATGAGAGGTGTGAGGAGGCAGCTCACAGACCAGCGTGGCCATGGAAGGGCCACCGGAACAGGTGGTACCATGCCCGCATCACATTTGAACAGTATAGTGATACAGAGGTCGTGGGCCTTTACCACCTGAACTGGGCAATTCTGAGGTGGCTCTGTGAGCTGTGCAGTGAGGAGATGCAGACACCCACAAAATGGAGCCACGCCCTGTCGGTGGAGATGAAGGTCACGGCCATCGTGTGCCTGCTCACCACGGGTACCTTCCAGAGACCAACAGGGGACACCACAGGCATAACCCAGTCAGCTGCGTCACAGCTCCTCACTCAGTTCCTCAGCACACTGCTGCCACATGCTGCAGAGTACATCCATTTCCCCAGCACACAGACAGAGCATACAGTAACCATGCAGGAGTTCCACAGGGTGGCACGGTTGCCTGGCGTGCTAGGGGCCATCGTCTGCACCCATGTTGGCATCCGCGCACCACCTGGCCCAGATGGTGTAGTCTACATAAACAGGAAGGGCTAATCTAGTGTCAACTGCCAGGTGGTGTGCGATGCCAGGGGGCGCATAATCAGTGTCTGTGCCACACACCCTGGAGGAGCACATGATGCCTTCATCTGGCACCAGTCAGCACTGTGCCTGAGGTTCGAGAATGGGGACATCCCCACTGGCCACCTAGTCAGTGAGTATGCTGTGGATGCAGTATGCCATTAATAGCAGGGCAGGGTGTGGGGGTTGCCAGGGCATGGGTGCCAGGGTGTGTGGCCAGGATGGCGGGGTGGTGCACTGACTCAGTCCACCATGCTAACCAGACATCTCTACACACAGGTGACAGTGGCTACCCACTCCGGCCATGGCTGCTCACCCCATACTGGCGCCCGTGGACCCCAGCACAGGAGCAATACAATGAGGCATACGCCAGCACATGGAACATCATTGAGCAGGTGTTTGGGCTGCTGAAGGCTCGGTTCCGTTGCCTGGACAGGTCTGGTGGTGCCTTACAGTACAGTCCCTCAAAGTTCTGCAGCCTATTCCTGGCCTGCTGAATACTACACAACATGACCACTGACTGTGGGATAGTTGTCGAGGTCGAATAGGGGGACAGCAGTGGGGACAACATGGCCGCTGGGCCTGGTGGTGGGCAGCCCCCTTCGGGTGAAGGGATTCCCGTCTGACCAGGCTGGGCCAGCAGTACAGAGACACAACCACTGAGGAGCATTATGGAGTGCACAGGTAGGTGAACATGGCCACATGCAAGGGCTATGGCTCAGGGCACAGTGGACAGGCAGGCATGAGCGGGCCCCGTGCCAGGGACTGCGAGAGGGGGGTGTGGACAGGCATGGGGAACAGACACCATTGCAGCACACAGCACAGGTGTGCCCAACATGCACACACACACACACGCACACACGCACACGCACATGCACACAGGACCCATCATGCCCCTACCCAGAGGTAGGCACCGGGCGTGTGTCATTCACTGAGTGGCACTGCACAGTGGCAGTCGGCGCTGTGCTGGCATCATCATGCACGCACCACAGTGGCCAGCAGCCGGGTGAGTGGGCACATGGGCTGTGTGCGGTGTCACCCACGGATACCATGGCCATGGGATGCACACGCTGCACCAATGTACACACAGGGCAGCAGCATATGGCAGATGCGGAGGTGGGCGGATCAGGAACGCCGCACAGTAGCACATCTGCTGCGGACACGTGGAGGGCCCTGCCGAGAACGCACAGCAGATGCAGGTTGCCCATTGGCCACGGGGGTGTCACAGACGGTCCCCCAGGGGTGACATTGCGGGACTGATAGTGGGTCCTAGCAGGTGTCTGCAGGGCCCCCAAACATGCCCGCACCAGGCATGCTGGGAATGCCCACAGCAGACCCCAGCATTGACACCATGGTGGTCGCATGATGCCAGGCCCGAGGGGTGGAGAATGCACTGCACAGTGTAAGCAGCAGAACGGCCACGCACCAGGGAGGCCAGTAGTGTCAGTCTGGCAGTGACTGCAGCGGTCAGCCGATCCATGGCTGTGGCCGTGTCCACCCGCATTCACATGTTCTCAGCCAGGAGCAGGGTGAAGTGCCTGTCCCACTGCTCTGCTGCCTGGCGCAGCTCCGCGTAGAGTGCATGCACCCCTGCTACGACCAGTACCTGCTGCTCAACAGAGCCCCAGAGCAGACAGGTGTGCTCGTCCAAGAGGTCAGCGCCCTAGGGCATTGGGGCACTGTGTCAACCCATGGGTGTATCCCAACCCTGTGGCCTAGCATGCCGTGATGGTGGGTGCTGCACAGTGGATCCCTCATCAGATTGGTTGTCCTGCGGTGCACCGACGGCGTGCACAGCCCCGGCCCCCTCTCAACTCCATCTGTCCGCTGCTGCCGCCCCTCTGGCCACTGTGCGCAGGGTAAAACCAGCATGGCTGCACTACTACCAGCACCCCACCACCACCGCCAGCCATTGCTGCACCACTGGCAGCCCTGGCTATGCCAGCCACAGTGGCCAGTGTGCAGGCAACCACCACCGAGTCACCTGCTGTGCTGCCGTAGTGGGAGTGTGGTATGGGTGTCTCCCCTGCGGCCACAACATCGCTGTCCAGGATGAAGGTCTCGTCATCATTGGAACTGGACTCCACCCCAATCTGTGACTCAGCACACAGGACACCATGACTGGTGTCATGCTGAAATGCAGCCAGAGCCTCATCCGCAACCATGCCACTGGCATCTGGATGGACAGCGGTGCTGACCTGCAGTTGATCCAGGCCATGGTGTCTGGTGGAGGTGGATTGATGGTCCTCCGGGTCCAGGACCGCCCCCACAGTGGTCACCCCCACCACTGCCACTGCATGCAGGCACTTAGGAGCTGAAAGGGAACACAGTTGCATTAGTGTTGCTGTCACCCACCCCTGCCCCCAGACCCCCTGCCCCCACGCTTGATCACAGCCAAGCCTACCATGCAGTGATGGGCTGCCACCTTTCTGGAATCCTCCACCAGGTACGCCCTGGACTGTGTTGCACCACATGGTGGCCGCCAACATCTCCTCCTCCTGCGGCATGAGGGTGGGCATGGCAGGCTGACCCCTGCCTGTGGCGGCACACTCTGCCCGGATGGCTACCACCTTCTCCTTGATCTGCCTCCAGTCTGTGCCAACCTGCTTTCTGCACTCCTGCACAGACCATTGGTGGCTGCTCTGCTGGTTCACAGTATGGGCCACACCCTCCCATGCTGTCACCCGGGCCTGTGGGGTGCCTGTGGAGCTGTTCAGGAGTGGCTTCTGGTCCAGGTATGCCTGGAATAGGGCATCTGACTCCGCCCTGGTGAAGTTGGGCCCACACTCCTCAGTCTCCTCTCGTTCAGACATGCTTCTTCCTGTGGAGACAGACATGTGTTAGTATGGCCTGGTATATCCCCCCCACCACCCTTCCATTCCACTGTCCAGCCAGCCCCGAAACGAGTATCTTACCTCTAAGGGATGCAATACTGGTCCATACCCTCTGCCTTCCCCTGGCGTCTTTATAGCACATCACATGCAAATGAGGGGTTGCGTAACTGTAATGACATGCAAATGCAGCTGATGCGCCGCAGAGAGGCTAATCAGCTGATTTGCATATAGCGGCTGAATATCGCATGGTTGCGCATGCACAAGTCAAGAAGCAACATTGTGACGTGTGCAACAGCCCGTGCCACACACATGTGTGTTACATTGTCACGTACGCCAGTGGCGCGGCATTCACAATGTGCGTGATAGGCAGTACAGTGCCCGTCCGCTATTGCACGTGTGGCACTCGTGCGCTGTGTGGCCTACGGTGCCAGGGCACCATACAGCCGATGGTGCTCTGGTGCCATGCCATCGATGGCACCCCTGTGCTATGGGTACCATGGCGCCCGTGCGCAATGGAGCTGTGTACTATGGCTACCATGTGACCCTACCATGCAGCATGCCTGCCATGCCCAATGGTGCTGTGGCACAGGGTGCGCGGCCTGACCCTTGACCCCATGGGTGTCCTTTACCCTTGTAGGCACCCTGTGACATGTGGCAGCACTGCACTGACCGAGTCGCGCATCTCCAGGCCTGCGCGATAGGCGGTGGCAGCGCATCGTGGTGCTAGGCGTGCAACCCCAGCACATGTGGCATGTGTGCTGCTGGGTGCCATTTTGTTTTGCCGAGTGAGCTGGAAACATGCTGCGTGGTACAGCACCCAGGGCCCCAAACTGGACCCAGGTTGAATTAGTCAACCTGGTGGCCCTTGTGGAGCCACATGCTGGCTCCCTGTTTGGACAGGTGCCCCTCAACAGGCCTCGGTCTGAGGTGTGGCAGGAGGTGGCAGACGCTCTGGAGGAGGCCACAGATGCGCAACACACTGGAGAGCAGTACAGTCACCACTATGGGGACCTGCAGTGGAGGGACCCAGATCGGCTACGGACACTACAGGCATGCGTCCGGAGGGGTGCCATGCCACGGCCAGGTAAGTGCACAGCGCCTGTGCCCATTCCCATCCAGTGATCCGTGGGGTGGTGCCATTGGCTTGCCATGCTGGGGGGGCTGGGGCTGCGTGCCCTGTTGGGAGCGGTGGTACACCATAGCTGCCCTGTGCCACTGCTCCACTGGCACACTGTGCAAGGTGTCACGCTGTGCCAGGGGGCCTGTGGTGTTGTCCGGTACTACTGTGTCCTTCTCCACACTTTCCTCCTAGGCCCTGAAGATCAGAGGCGGGCTCACCTCGCTGGCGCTTCGGCCGGGCCTGGTTGTATCACTGCAGGAGGTGGTGCACCAGTTGCAGGATGCATGGGCATGGCAGCAGGACAGCCACAAGGTGCTCCTCAGCATGCAGGTAGGCACATATACATGCTTCTTTGTTGTGCAGAGTGGGCAGCGGGGGTGGGGTGGGACATGGCCCTCTGTGCGCATGGCCCCCCCAGCTGTGCACTGCCTGCAGTGCCCATTGCACAGCACTGTGGCTATCGCACATGTGGGTGGCTGCTGCAGGTAGGCTGTGGGTGCACCCGGGTCCTGGCTGTGCCATTGCCAACCGCCGCACGGCCATGTCGCCTGCCTGCTATGGCGGTGGTGTGCTGCACATGGGCGGTATTGGTGTGTAATGTTCTTCACGGCTGTGGGTCCCCGGGTAGGCAGCTCATGTGGGTGCACTCACTGCGGGTGGCAGATTGCCAGCCCAGGGGCACATGTCACCAATGCCCACTGCGCACGGTGGGTGGGCTGCAGCATTCTGGACATGCACTCATATGGTGTTCACTCCTTTGTCCTAGGTGTCAGGCCCAGTGATGCACATGCACGGCTCCTCAGTCAGATTCTGTGAGTATTGACTGCCATGCTACAGGTGGTACAGCAGCTGGCGCTGTCACAGCGCAGATGGTGGCACCAACGCCAGTGTCACCCGACAGTGGGGCACGAACTCCCATAGGGCTTGTGTGCCGGAGTGTTTCCCCTTCCCTGAGCACCCTCCCTTGCCCTTCCTTGTCTCCTTCTATTGCCTTTGCCCCTGCCTTCCTGACCTCCCTGTCTGTGGGTGGTCCCTCCTTTCCCTGTATCTTGTACACATCTGTATATAGTTTTTATTTGCCTGTTGCAATACATTATTTTTGGTAATCCATCTGTGTCCATGTCTGCTTTGCAGCTAGCGTGTGGAGCCATGCTGCAGTGGTGTGCATGGCTGCTATGTGTTCCATCTGGGGTGGACGGAGAATTGTACCTGATGGTGTTCCACCATGGGTGGGGTGGCTGTGGCCTGTCTTTTCAGATAGTGTGGTGTGTGCCTTGTGTGCTGTTTGCCTGTGTGTTACTGGCTGTGGTCCGGGTAGCATGTCCCCAGCCTCCCTGTAGGGTTTGCCAGTGACAGTGTGTCAGGGGCCATTGTTGGCACCCTGCCACCATGCCCCACTGTGGTGCGCGTGGTCAGGGGCCTACTGCCTCCACATGCTCACTGGGTGGTGTGCCCACGTGTACCTACCCTGCCTCTCACCTGGTGCTCTCTGCACCCTGGTGCTGGGACCTCTAACCCCTGGGGCATGCCACCTGCTGTGCCTGTTGTCTTTCTATGTGTGTCCTGGCGCATGCTCCCCTCCACCTTGCACATCAGTGGCTGCTGCTATTGTGCTGCTTGGCTTGCTCCCCTGCGCATCCCTGGTTGCGCTATGGCACTTCATGACATGCTCCCTGGTGCATACCTGGGTGCACTATGGTGCATCCGTGTGATATTCAGCCGCATTGCGCAGGCGCATCCTGTCGTGCGCAACCTTTGAATATCATGCCCAATGCACCATGGCGCACTGTAATTGTGCTGTGCCCCTCTTGCACCTCCCTCTGGCGCATTTCTGAATATCCCAGCCCCCGTCTCCTATCTTGCTGTCAATTATTCTCCAGTTCCCTCCACTTTGCTGACACTCACTCCTTTTCCATTCCATGGGCTAAAACTTTTGATGGTTGGTCCATATTCTCATAAAGGCTTCTCCTACTTTTGTCATCCCTCCCTACTCCTCTGCTTGCTTCCTTCTCATCCTCCTTTAGGACTCTACTTTCTGCCCACACTACTCATTTTGCTCCTGCACATACTGTAACACTTCCCTCATCCAGCGTACCAGTGGTTTATATTGTATGCATTTGCACTGTTTTTACACACTGTGTTATAAACTGCTGCTACTCATTGCATGGTGAATTACTCAGTTTGCAGTCACACTGCCTTTTAGCTGTACGTATTTTAACTATTGCACCATTCCTTTTTTCTGTGTTACAAAATGGGAAGGCAAAATCCTAAAAGTTGATGGGTTGTTACCTATGCATTAGATCTGTCTAATCTAATGCACAGGTGAAAACAAGTTGTGCCAACTTGGATGAAGCACCTAAATAAAATAAAGGTGCATACATTGGAATGTTCAGTTTGTTTCAAATTACAGCGACCGCCATTTCTTTGTTTTAAACCAGAGCAGCCTCACAGACCCAGTGCCAGTGTCAAGCATATTCTTACGGTTTCCCCCATGCTCTGATGGGCTGAACTAGTTAAACTATGATACCTTTTTTTTCACAATTCAGTCTTCTAAAGCAGCATGTGTATCTGCCTCTGCCTGCCAGTTGCTGCTGGTCCCACCACCTGCTCACTGGCTTTCCTCTTGGTTCTTCTCTTTCTCTCTCCATGCATATGCAGACAAAATGTAAACACAAAGGGCAGAATTTTCAAACCTCTTAGATCACCGTGAGCCCCGGTGCACTGACGATATGGCGCATGGGGATTGTGGTGATCCAATGGGATTTTCTATCCCGTGCGGTAATTGCTGCAAGGTAGACCACCATTCTTTGGTCTACCTTTACGCAATCCTGGGGCCCCTTGTTACGGAGCTTGCACCAGATATTTGGCACAAGCTGGCGTAACTCATGGAAACTGTCACAACTGCACCTGAGATTGGAAAATCGGCTGCAGTTGCAGTGAAGGGTTTGGCGCACGGTCAGAACCTAAGTGTGGTGGTGCAGGGCTGGAAGCAAGCCCTGCGCCACCCTTTGAAAATCCTGCCCGGACAGAGCACTCTTATGCGCCAGTAATTAATTAGTGTCTTGAGAATCCTGATCAAAGGCCGTTTCATTTCCAGCACTGCTCCGCTCTCTTCTGAAGCAGTCGTTGCTTTCCTCGGATCCGCTCACTTGCCCACTCGCTCCACTCATAAAGCCAGCAATAATGTAATCCCTCCCAAAATCAGTGTTTCCACGACTGAGTAAATAAATAAACATTCAGACAAAAGCATTTTAACTCTTTTTAGTCCTGTGTGTGTGGGGGTTAATCATGACAACACCAAACTCACAACTACAGAGGCTGCAATAGGACAAAAGACCCAAGCTAAAAAACAACAGAAACACAGTATTTCAGTACAGATGGGGGAACTATTTTATTACAAAATGTATGAACTCCTAACAGTTTTAACATTTAAACATATAAATATTTGTTTCCAAACATGTAATAAACAGGCCTATTTTATAAGTGCCATGCGTTAGAACTGTCTAATGCACACTCTGTTGTATCTTATTGCTTACATATAAACCATTACAACTCAGTATTTATAAATTTTCTATCTGCTCTTAAATTGCTGTATGTGTTTCCCTTACTTAACCCTAACCCAGGATACCAGTGGAAGCGAGCTGTTTACAGATCAGTAGGCCTTTCCTGGTAAAACCCTTTAATAAATAAATCTGAATAAAGAAAACTCAATTTATATTGTAGTTATAGGAAACAGCAAACCAGTAAACACTTTATGAGTTCCAAAAATTGTACTTATTTTGATAAGTGGGGAATAAGGTACAGAACAGAATATATATTATACCATATTATAGAGAAAAAATTCCCCTCAGTTGATTAGAATGCACAGCTCCTGTTCTGTTATTAAAGCAACAATGGGATAGTGCTTGTGGTTTATAAAGAGAATAATGGATAGGTTAGTGTCCATTACCGGAGAGTAATACCATCGAGAGGTTCTGGACACAGGAACCTCGAGAGCAAAGCTCGAGAGGTTCTAATGTGTCCAGAACCTCAAGATGGTAGGACTCCCGGTAATGGACACTAAGCTGTCCATTATTTTTTTTAATATATGGATCCGAGGTGTGCATTGAATAAGTTACACTGACCTCGATGTATGCACCGTGGGGTCCTGAGTGAAGAGACAAGACAATGCAGCTGCAGGACTGGCTCTGCAGTTCCTCAAGTTCGTGGTGATTTTCGGTAAGTGGGCCGGCTCGGTATGTGGACCAGACGCCTCGTGGATGTACTCATTACAAGTAGATTTGTAGAAAGGAGAAAAAGGCTGGTCATCAAACATTTTATGGTGAGGGTGTAATTTTTTTTAAAAAAACAGCACCTCTAGCACCAGAGATTTCTCTCGCTAAGTGAAACAGTAGGCCGCCATGTTTTGAGAGTGTTTCTGCCCAGTCACACAGGAAAAGCGGCCAATCACAAGGCACGCTTAGGAAGACGTCGAGGACAGACTTGCCGTTGCGCTGTTAAAGCGTTGTGATAATAGTATCGTTCAGGTATGGAACAGTAGTATTACCACATCAGAACAATACTATTATTGGTGGTGAAGTGTAATATTATCGCTGTTGGACCGATAGTATTACCGTGAATTTTTTGTATACTTTGCATTCACCCACATCCATATATTAAAAGGTAATAACTGGATATGGGTGAATAAACAGCAAGGCTGCAGGTAAAGACATTTTTTAATACACTGGAAGGCCCAATATTCAAAACTTTGCCAGCAGACAAAATTTGCACTGTGATGTGGGCAAAATTAGCCCACATCCAATTGCATGCAATAGAAACATAGAAACAGAATTTGATGGCAGATAAGGACCGCTTGGCCCACCTAGTCTGCCCATTTTCCTACCTAATAGATATGCTGCAGATCCTAGTTAACCAACAGCTTACTTCCTCCTACCCCCCACTAGGACTGCCTTATGTCTGTTCCGTGCATTTTTGAATTCTCCCACTGTTCTTGACTCCACAGCCTCCTAAGGGAGGCTGTTCCATGCATCCACAACCCTCTCCATGAAAAAGTACTTCCTCACATTA
Organism: Neoceratodus forsteri; assembly: GCA_016271365.2. Lineage (NCBI taxonomy): Eukaryota > Metazoa > Chordata > Ceratodontiformes > Ceratodontidae > Neoceratodus > Neoceratodus forsteri. The sequence goes on along the minus strand of CM028133.1, from coordinate 52,665,684 downwards.
CCTCTGAGCCACCCTCCCATCTTCAAATTGTGCCCCCTTGTTCTTGCTCATCTCTTTTTCTGAAAGATGCTACCCTCTTGGACTTTGTTGATTCCCTTGAGGTACTTGAAAGTTTCTATCATGTCACCTCGCTCCCTTCTTTCCTCAAGGGTATACATATTAAGCTCCTTTAGTCTTTCTTCATATGTCTTCTGGTGCAGACCCTGCACCATTTTGTTTGCCCTCCTCTAGATAGCATCCACTCTGTCTATGACTTTGTGGAGATGGCATCTCCAGAACTGCACACAGTACTCCAGATGGGGTCTCACCAACTGTCTGTACAGAGGGATAACAACTTCCTGTTTTCTACTATTGATGCCTCTCCCTATGCATCCCAGTATCCCCCCAGCCTTCCTTACTGCCTTCTCACATTGCTTGTCCACCTTTAGGTCATCTAATATAATTACCCCCAGGTCCCTTTCAACTTTTATGTTTGCTTGCATGCATGTGCAAGAAACATAGTGCCATCATCCGAGTTTTCATAGGTATGGCACCCTCTCATCCAATGCAGTCAGTGTGTTTACAGGTGCGGCCACAGTTCGCCAGTGAATGCTGCAACTGTCTATGACAGCAGTTGAAAATGCAGTGCCGTACAGTTGAAAGGGAGAGCTCCACTTCAGTGAGCAGCAATAAGATGCTTGCTCATGCGCTCCACCACCCCCCACACACACACGCATATCTCATGCTCATGCCCCCCCCATGCACACACTGTATGGCCGACAGAGTGCCCAATCCCCATCGGCTACTGCTGCACTCCCCCCAGTAGAGTTCCAGGTGCCACGCTGGGAGCCCACCCCAGGTGGCGCAATGTCCATATGGCCAATGGGGGGTGCAAATTCCCCATCGGCTCCACTGTTCCCTCCCCAACAAACTACCAGGTGCCACGCTGGGAGCCCACCCCAGTGTGGCAACAGTTCCTATGGCTGACGGGGTTGCCCAATCCCCCGTCGGCTCCACTGCCCCCCCAAATAGCCTTCCAGCTGTCACGCTGGGAGCCCACCCCCATGTGGCACAAGTCCTGTGTTGTCAAAGGAAAAAAAAAACCTGCAAGAAAAAACCTTCCCTCTCTGACTATTCTGAACCTTGTCCCCCTACTTGCACCCACCCTCTACGCATCCTGCCTCCCCAAAGCCCCCCTCACCCCATATTTACCTCCGGAGTCCGGCGCAATGATCTTCGGTGGACCTGGAACACGTCTGCACTCTTCAAAGCTGACCACGAACTGAGGAAATGCTGGTAAGCTGTATAATGGAATACATAAGGTTTTTTCAACTTTGCTGCATATCTCAGGCATTTTTGGGAATTTTTTCACCAAATTTTTAACATGGGGATTTGGGACGCCACCTCATGAATTCTGTCACTGTCATTTTGTTAATCGGCCCCGAAAAGTGATTTTGCGGTCACTGTGCGAAACCACCTTTCGGGACTGATTTATGAAATGACAGTGTCACAGTTAATGAGGTAGGCACCCAAAAACCCTATGTTGAAAATTTGGTGAAAAAATTCCCAAAAATGACTGTTTTACAATAATGGCGTGGCCGTTATGGCTGACGACCCAAAGGCATACCCCAATGCCTGTCACTCTCTGCAGGGTGGTGGTGGGGTTGGCTTCAGTTCAATACTTCACAGCCATTACTATTACGCAGCTCTGTAACTTCTACACTACCACTGCTAATGCCAGCAAGCAAACATCCGGCATTGACAAATGCTTGTTAACATAGCCATTTTAAGACTTCTGCTCATGAGCAGTGTCACTGTGATTTTCTTAATCTGTCCCATACATTAAGTTTGCACACCGACTGCGCCGTCGTGCGCTACATGGATGGAAACACGTTTGGACAAGATGTGAAAAATGACAGTTGCACTGCTCATAAGGAGGTGTGGTAAAATGGCAACATTGAAAATCTGGATTGAAAATATTGAAAATTCACAAACTTACAAGCGTGCGTAGGAACTGCGCAATGCACACTCGTAAAACAGTCATTTTTAGGAATTTTTCACCAAATTTTCAACACAGCCATTTTAAGACCTCTGCTCATGAACAGTGTCACTGTGATTTTCTTAATGTGTCCCATACATTGAGTTGGCACACCGACTGCGCCATTGTGCGCTACATGGGCAGAAACACGTTTTGGGCAGGATGTGAAAAATTACAGCTGTACTGTTCATAAGGAGGTGTGGTAAAATGGCAATGTTGAAAATCTGGAGTGAAAATATTGAACATTTGTGAACTTACGAGTGAGCATAGGAACTGCGCAATGCACGCTCGTAAAACTGTCATTTTTTGGAATTCTTTCACCAAATTTTCAAAAGAGGCTTTTTGAGAGCCCACCTTATGAACACTGGCAGTGTCATTTCGTTAATCATTCCGGAAAGGCGATTTTATGCAGTGGCTGCGAAATCACCCATGGGGCCCGAGTAACGCCATGACAGTGACAGCATTCATGAGAAGGGGTCCCAAAAACCCCATGTTAAAAATTTGGTGCAAAAATTCCAAAAAATGCCTGAGATATGCAATAAAGCTGAAAAAACCCTATCTATTCCATTATACAGCTTACCGGCATTTCCTCAGTTTGCAGTCGGTTTGAAGAGTGCGGACATGTTCCTGGTCCGCCGAAGATCGTCGCGCCGAACCCCAGAGGTAAGTATGGGGTGGGGTGTGGGGAGGCAGGGTGCGCAGTGGGTGGGTGCGGGTTGTGGGAGGGGGGCAGTGAGAAGCGCCGAGGGGCAGTTTTTCTATTTACAGGTGTGTTTTTTTTATTTAGAGACGACGAGGGACGTTTGCCACGCTGGGGTGGGCTCCCAGCATGGCAGCTGAAAGGCTGTTCAGGGGCTGGGCCGGCGGGGGTTGGGCACCCGTGACTGTACATATACGATACGCTTGGGTGGGCTCCCAGCGTGGCACCTGGATGCTTTGGGGGGGGGCGTGGAGCCGACGGGGGACTGGGCACCCCCGTCAGCCGTACAGTATGGAGGAGGGGGAAGGCGCATGCGCACGTGTTGTGTGTGGGGGCAGGGGTGTAGCCAGACAATGTACAAATGTACTCCAGGACCGTGTTTGTTGTGTCATTTGGCACAATAAATATAACTTTCGTATCTCAAGACAATGGTTGTTGCCATGCGTGGGTAAATACAAATGCCATACATTGCTCTCTAAGACACCCACATACCAGCCCAGATCCTGTAAAGTGGTATTGTCCTTGGGATGCAAAGACAGTGTTAGTGACCAATCCTCCTAGTTTTGACTTCTATGAATAAAATTACAGAAATTCTCAACATTTTCTTTGTTAGCTTTCATGGAAAAAGGAAACAGTTCAGAGCCTATTTGCTACCCTTCTTAAATTAAATTGCACACCTTGGAGTGCTTGGAGTATGCCTGGCTACACCCAAGTGTGGGTGGGGGGGGAAAGTTCTGCTCACTCAAGCAGAGCTCTCCCTTTCAACTGTATGCCACTGCATTTTCAGCTTGTCATAGGCAGCTGCAGCAGTGATTGGAGAACTGGGGCCACGCCTGCAAACACACTGACTGAATTGGAAGATGCTGACACACCTCTGAAAACTCGGATGATGGCACTATGTTTCTTGCACATGCGTGCAAGCAACATAAAAATGGTGAAGTCATGAGCGTACATAGAAACTGTGCAACGCACACCCATAATATAATTAGGTTGGGGATTTTTTTTACAGCAGATTGTCAACTCAGGTATTTTGGTGCCTCCGATCATGAACAGTGTCACTGTGATTTTCTTTATCTGTCCCGAACAATAATTTCCCACAGCGACCACGCATCTCTGCACTGAAAGTGTGAAAACACACTTCGGCCATGTTGTGAAAAATGACAGCTGTACTGTAAATAAGGCAGTGTGGAAAAATGCCACTGGTGAAAATCTGGACTTAAAATATTACAAAGTCATGAACTTACAAGGGTGCGTGGAAACTGTGCAATGCTCACTCATAACACAGTCATTTTATGGACTTTAGTCACCAAATTTTCAACATAGCCATTTTAAGACCTCTGCTCATGAACAGTGTCACTGTGATTTTCTTAATCTGTCCCAAACATTGCTTTCACACACCAACAGCACCATTGTGTCCTACATGTGCGAAAACACATTTCGGGCAGCATATGAAAAATGGCAGCTGTACTGTTCATAAGGAAGTGTAATAAAATGGCAATGTTGAAAATCTGGAGTGAAAATATTAAATTTGCAAACTTATGAGCATGCATAGGAACTGCGCAACGCACGCTCATAAACAGTCATTTTTAGGAATGTTTTCACCAAATTTTCAGCATAGCAATTTTAAGACCTCTGCTCATGAACAGTGTCACTGTGATTTTCTTAATGTGTCCCATACATTGATTTCGCACATCGACTGCGCCATTGTGCGCTACATGGGCGGAAACACATTTTGGGCAAGATGTGAAAAATGACAGCTGTACTGCTCATAAGGAGGTGTGGTAAAATGGCAATGTTGAAAATCTGGAGTGTAAATATTGAAAATTGCGAACTTACAAGCGTGCGTAGGAACTGCACAACGCACGCTCGTAAAACAGTCATTTTTTGGAATTTTTTCACCAAATTTTCAACATAGCCATTTTAAGACCTCTGCTCATGAACAGTGTCACTGTGATTTTCTTAATTTGTCCCGTACATTGATTTAGCACACCGACTGCGCCATTGTGCGCTGCATGGGCGGAAACACGTTTTGGGTGAGATGTGAAACATGACAGCTGTACTACTTATAAGAAGGTGGTAAAATGTGGTAAAATGTCAATGTTGAAAATCAGGAGTGAAAATATTGAAAATTTGCGAACTTACGACGTGCATAGGAACTGCTGCGCAGCCGAGAAATAAAGTTAGGCATTTTCCACCAAATTTTCAAAATAGACTTTTTGAGAGCCCACCTTATGAACACTGGCAGTGTCATTTCATTAATTGGTCCCAAAAGGTGATTTCTCACAGTGACTGCGAAATTACCCTTCGGGCCCGAATAACACCATGACAGTGACATCATTCATGAGAAGGGGTCCCAAAAACCCCATGTTGAAAATTTGGTGCAAAAATTCCAAAAAATGCCTGAGATATGCAACAAAGTTGAAAACCCCCTATCTAGCCCATTATACAGCTTACCGGCATTTCCTCAGTTCGTGGTCGGCTTTGAAGAGTGCAGATGTGTTCCCGGTCCACCGAAGATCGTTGTGCCGAGGTCCAGAGGTAAGTATGGGGTGAGGGGGGGTGTGGGGAGGCAGAGTGTGCAGTGGGTGGGTGCGATTTGTGGGAGTGGGGCCAGGGAGACTACATGGGACCGTTTTTTCTTTACTGGTGTTCTTTTTGTTTCCAATGATGGCACAGGACATTTGCCACGCTGGGGTGGGCTCCCAGCATGGCACAAGGATGGTTGGGGGGCATTCAGCCAATGGGGATTAGGCACCCCATCGCCCAAAACATCAGATGCCATGCTGGGGTGGGCTCACACAGCACACAGTTCAGGGGGTGAGGACAGTGGAGCCGATGGGGATTGGGCACCCCGGCTATATCATGATTACCACGCTGGGGTGGGCACAGCATGGCATTTGGAAAGCTTTGGGGGCAGGGGCGCAGCACAGCCGGCGGGGTTTAGGCACCCCGTCAGCTATCACAGTGTGCGTGCGTGTGAGGGGCACACACACGCCCTGCATAATAGCGTGTGTGTGTGTGTGGGGAGCTGCGCATGAGCAAATGATATCTTATCACTGCTCACAGAAGCGTAGCTCCCCTTTGAACTGTATGCCACTGCATTTTGGAGCTTGTCATAGACAGCTCCATCATGCATTGGCTTACAGGGGTCACGCCTACCAACACACTGATTGAATTGGAAGAGCGGGTGACACACCTCCGAAATCTCAGATGATGGCACTATGTTTCTTGCACATGCGTGCAAGCAAACATAACAAACATAATAAATGTATCTTAATTTTTGAAGACTTTTTTTCTTTTTTGTGTGTGCATATGTGACGTATGAATGAGGGATCCACTCACTGTAGATCAAAGGAGGATGTAAAATGGTGCAGGTACATGGGGGGGTGAACAAAGTGGTAGACAGTAAGCCCTACCAGAGCTTCAGGCTGATGTAGCACAGCTGGACTAAGGCAAGGGAGGATGTGAAATGGTACAGGTATATGGGGGGTGAACAAAGTGGTAGACAGTAAGTGCTACCTGAGCTTCAGGCTGATGTTGCACAGCTGAACTAAGGCAGAAGCACCCACGGCATGTTCTTATAGTCCCTATGTATATGTCCATTTATGTTCTTACAGTGCTGATTGCCTAACTGAGCCAAGATGTAAAACAGACACTAAAATATCAGGTTTATTTCAGGTAACCATGTTCTTATAGTCCCCATTTATATGTCCGTTTATGTTCTTACAGCGTTGATTGCCTAACTGAGCCAAGATGTAAAACAGATACTAAAATGTCAGGTTTATTTCAGGTGACCAGGATCGTAGTGGGGAGAGGGGGCAAGTGAAACAATGTCCTGAGAATGCGCTTAAACTTATTAACCGTTGCTGTGCCAAGGAGTGATACACCGGTCCAGAATCCCTATACGTTTAAATTATGTTTGCAGCCTAAAGGTGCTTAGGTGGATTGGCATTTACATTACTCAGTGGCAAATCTTTTTCATACTTTTTGTGATCATCGGTTGACACCTATGAAGTAGTTAGCAGTAATTCTAGTACTTCCAATAAAGAACTAGGGGACTCTTGTAATGAAATTCCAATTGAGCCCATAAGTTCTATTGGTACTGCCAAAATAAGGGAACCAAGACAGTCTAATCCCATGGAACGAGATATTTTGATTATCGGAGATTCAATTATAAGGGGCATTGATACTTTAGTGTGTTCTAATAGAAAGCACATACTACAGTTAGTTCACTGTCTGAGCCAAACTACATGATGTTGTGGGCTTGATGGAGGGACTATATGATAACACAATTGTGCCCTTGGTTATCCTTCACATGGGGGCAAATGATGTAGGGAAAACAAACTGGCATAGTATGCTACGGGATTATAAGTATATTGTCGATTCGGTTATAAATCATGGAGGGGAAATTATCATATCTGGTATTCTTCCTATGTACGGCATTAACGATTATAAAAATAGACAGATTGTTGACATTAACTCTAAAATTAGGCAATTTTGTCTCAAATCAGGGGTTGGTTTTATGGATAATGCACGAACATTTAGTAGAAGTTCCTTATTTAGAAAGGATGGAATCCACTTAAACTATGCAGGAGTAAGGGTCATGAGTAAAAAAGTTTTGGAGGTTATGAGGTTTCATTTAAACTGGTATGGAGTCGTGACACAGCTGAAAGTAATGTGATGGATTCCTTATCAGCTACTCAAAATACCCCTGGATGGAAAGTAATTTTATTAAATGCCCGTAGTTTACAGAATAAATATGACGAGTTTAACATCTTGTTACATAAAAATAAAATTCACATTGCCCTCATTACCGAGACATGGTGGAATGAAAATGATAGTTGGGAAAAAGAAATAGAAGGCTATAAGTTGTATTTCCATTGTAGAAAATATAGAAAGGGTGGTGGGGTGGCAATTTATATTCATGAGGATATACCTTCAGAAACTATAAAATGGGAAACAGGTAAACTTGAACTCCAGTGGGTTAAACTGTTAGCCAAAAATAGGCCCAAAATTATCATAGGACTTTTATATAGGCCCCCATCCATGTCACAGGAAGATGATAAGGCCATGTTGGATATTTTTGGGAACCTTGATTCTACTGATAGGTTTTTGATTACTGGGGACTTCAACTTACCCAATATTGATTGGGGTAAAGGTCTAGGCTCAACTCCTTTTGAGAGGCAGTTTATTGATGTTATGGATCATGGGGGATTTAAACAGATGGTACTTAATAATACTAGGGGCAATAATATTCTGGATTTGCTGTTTACTAATATGGGTGAGACAATTAACTCAGTTGAAATAAGTGTACCTCTGGGAAATAGTGATCATAGTTCAGTTTTTTTTAATATAAGTGAATCTCAAACGTCCAAACCCACGGGTACTACTATAATGTATAACTTTGGTAAAGCAGAATTTCATAAAATGAAAACAAAATTAAGTTGCTGGGATTGGGAAACTGATTTTGTTAATAAATCTATACATGATATGTGGGAATCTCTAAAAACTAATATTGATAGCTTAACTACAAAATTTATCCCCACTATCAAAAAATACAGTAGCATCAGGGCTTCGAAACCTATTTGGCTTTCACCTAAAATAAAAAAATTAATTAATAAAAAGAATAGATTATATAAAAAAACAAAATTATCTAAATCACTAACAATACATGCTGAATACAAAGAATGCCTAAGGAAAGTAAAAATTAATATCAGGAAAGCCAAAGCCCAATGTGAGGTCAAACTTGCTGACAAGGTAAAGGATAATAAAAAATCCTTTTTTTATTTATTAATAAACAGCGGAAGGCTCCAAGTAATATAGGACCATTTACTACTGATACAGGACTTATTTCTTCAAACCAACAATTGGCTACCATCCAGAATCATTACTTTTGTTCAGTATATGATACCACTGATGCAGATTTATATGAATCTATAAGATCACCAGTACCAGGGTCAATTATTTTTAATCCCAATACCATATATAAACTATTGACTAGCCTCGATGTTAATAAATCCCCAGGACCAGATGGAATGCACCCAAGGATACTGAAGGAGTTGGCAGTGGAATTGACTCAACCTATAACGTATCTTTTCCAAGCATCTATGGATATGGGATTGGTCCCTAGGGATTGGAAACTGGCTAATGTTGTCCCTATCTTAAAAAAAGGGTCTAGAACTTTGCCTGAAAACTTCAGACCAATCAGTTTAACTTCAGTGCTGGGTAAGATAATGGAGCGATTAATCAAGGAAATAATAATTGAACATCTGGAGAAACAGGATAATATTGACTATAAACAACATGGATTCACCAAAAATAGATCATGTCAGACAAATTTATTGTCATTTTATGAAAATGTGAATCGTGAAATGGATGTGGGTAATTCTGTGGATGTAGTTTTTCTTGATTTCGCCAAGGCTTTTGATAAACTACCCCACAATGGCTTACTGACAGTCTTGGAAATCATTAATTTGCCTAGTAATATATGCAAATGGGTTTCAAATTGGATTCAGAAAAGAAGGCAGAGAGTCGTTATTAATGGAGAATATTCTCATTGGGCTCCAGTGACTAGTGGGGTCCCCCAGGGCTCTGTTTTGGGCCCTTGTCTATTTAATATATTTATTGCTTCATTAGCAATGAATAATAACAACATTTGGATGTATAAATTTGCAGATGATTGTAGATTGGGTTTAGTGGTTAATGATGCTCAACAAAAAGTTACTCTACAGCAAGCCTTAGATTTAATTTTCAAATGGACATCTTTAAATCAGTTGGAATTAAATAAAAACAAATGCAAGGTAATGCACTTTGGTAAGAATAATAAGAGAGAACTATATATCCTAGATAATAACATCTTGGGAGAAACTACAGAGGAAAGAGATTTGGGTATTACAGTTACTAAAGATATGAAATTTAGATTACACTGTAGGAACCAAATTAGGAAAGCAATCCATAACCTAAATTGCATTCTTAAACATATTGTAAGTAGGGATAGAATGGTATTGATCCCACTTTATAGTGCATTGGTGAGACCTCACCTTGAATATTGTGCTCAGGTTTGGTCTCCCCAAAATAAGGCGGATATTTTATCAATAGAAGGGGTCCAGAGAAAACTGACTAGGCGCATAAAAGGATTGAAAAACAAAAATTACCATGAACGATTACTCAGTCTAAACCTTTATTCATTATCATATCATAGACTAAGGGGTGATCTGTGTTTTTTATGTAAAAATATGAATGATATAGATTTAATGAGAGAAATGGGGCTTACAAGGAACCCTGGAAGAATTAGTACTAGGAAACATGCCAAACAACTATATCAGCATGCATGGGAGCATAAATTTTAGAAACAATGGTATAGTTGCAGAGTTGTGGGGGTTTGGAATGCTTTGCCGACAGAACTGGTGGATAGTATTACTATGATGGAATTTAAGAATGGGATTGACCGACATTTTGGTAATAGAAAATTTTTAATCTAATTGTGTGTGGCAAGCCTTATAGGGTAGTACACTATCTTCTGGCTTGTAATTACCTATGATGATACCTATGATGATCGGTTAAGATATAACCACTAACTGATGAGACACTTGGGGGCATGAAACTGTGCTACCAGCAAAGTTGCATTTGCAAAGCCCTGAATATTTATCTGTTGATAATGAAATGAAAACTGTCAGCTGATAACATCCAGCCACTGTCCATTGCACAGAATAGACATCTCACTGATAGATCTGGAGCAAAGGGACATGCACTTGCCAATAACACCACTACAACTCCAGACACAGAAGAAAGAAGTTCATGCACTTTCATCGCTGTTAACTTTTTCAGCATTTTAAAACAGTTACTTAGCATCTGCACTAAGATGTTACACGTCGCTGAACTGAATTGTGACACCAGAATCCCTGCAATCAACATTTGTCAGCAAAAGTGAATTGAAAAAATCAATAGATGTATAAAATGGTAAGTGACATGAGTCAATAACAACATATCTGCATGTAATACGTGGCTTAAAATTTGAACACCACCATACTCCGCACCACAGCGTCAAACAGGGATGCCATTTATAATTCGGCTAATGTCAAGCAGTTTTTGAGCCATAAAAAGTATTACTGTATCAGTATGGTGGCAGCAACAGGATCAGGAAATTATGAAATAAAATGCAACAGCACTCCCTGCCAAATGTTGTGAGGGTGGAGGGAGTGCATGAGCACCCAGGGGTGGGCTGTTAGGCAGCTTCAGATTCACCGGAGAAAAGGGTGGATTCGATTGTGAGCTATGGTTGAATTTGTGTTTTCTTTTTCTATACCTAGTTTTTGCTATTTTGTTAGGGCACATGTCCAACCCTAAGATGTTTAGGGTCACAAGGTGATATGACTTCATTGAGCATCTGCTTTGAGAAGGAGCTGTGTGATTCTATCTAAATGCCAGCTCACAGCAATTCAGAGAAAAAAAAATATTTTGAAGCTGCATTACCAGACTAAGTGTGCAGTTTAGTGAATTACCGCACAGGGGTGTGTATATGACAGCACTAAAAAGCACATTAAAGTGCTTCAGTCGTGAAAACCTCCCCCACTGGCTGCTGCTGAAATGCATAGCAGTATGTTCTCCTTTGTGCATTCTGGCAGTTCTTTGCTTCAGCTGCAGGTAGTACAGTATGCTCAAGTTCGTTTGCATAGGTTTTAGCAGCGAGGAGTTCACATTGACAGAGTCTAGTAAGAGAAAATGCTTGGAATTACACATACAAAGAAGTCTGAGTTTTCCCATCAAATGCTGAGGTATTTTTTTTCTGGAGGATTAGAACCCATGGAGTCCATGAAGGTGTGCTTTGGAGAGCTGGCGTGTGTAATGACTGTTAGGCACCCACACTTTTTGGTGGTCCTGCTTTGGCAGGGAACAGTTTATTAAAGTAATGATGTGTGGCTTGTCTCTCTAAGCTAGACAAGACTACACCATTCTATCAGGCAACCGACACAGTTGATCTGTGTATGTGTGGGAGGGGGGGAGCTACTCACTGAAGCGTAGCTCCCTCTTTCAACTGTATGCCACTGCATTTTCAACTGATGTCATAGACAGCTTCAGCAGTGATTGGAGAACTGTGACTATACCTGCAAACACGCTGACTGAATTGGAAGATGCTGACACACCTCTGAAAAACTCAGATGATGGCACTATGTTTCTTGCACATGCGTGCAAGCAAACATAAAAATGTGATAAAAAAAGTCCATAAAATGACTGTTATGAGCGACCATTGCACAGTTTTCACGCACCTTCGTAAGTTCATAGATTTCTAATAGTTTCAGTCCACCAGATTTTCACCACTGGCATTTTTCCACATTTTCTTATGAACAGTACAGCTGTCATTTTTCACACCATGGCCGAAATGTGTTTTCGCACTTCCAGCGCAGAAATGTGGGGTCACTATGGGAAATCACTGTTTGAGACAGATTAAGAAAATCACAGTGACACTGTTCATGAGCAGAGTTTCCAAAATGCATGTGTTGACAATCTGCTGTAAAAAAATTCCCAAACTAATTGCATTATGGGTGTGCGTTGTACAGTTTCTACGCACGTTCGTGACTTCACCAGTTTTTTCAAAATATTTTCACTGCAGATTTTCAACATTGTCATTTTTTCCACCTCCCCATGAATAGTACAGCTGTCATTTTTCACATCCTGTTTGAAGTGTGTTTTGCACCTGTGATGCCAAATGGCGTAGTCGCTGTGCAAAATCAGCTTTCCGCTAACGCACTGATATTGCCACTGTTCATAAGGCGGGGGTCACAAAAAACACATGTTGAAAATTTGGAGTGAAAATGCCAACGAACGACTCAGGCGTAGGGTTTCTGACCATAACGCACCACCCTGTAGAGATTGACAGGCATCAGGGGTGTGACTTGGGATTCTCGTCTGTAATGTTCATACCATTTCACACCCTGCAGCCACTTAGAGGCATCGAGGTGTGCCTTGGACTCTTTGGCCCCAAAGTTCATCCCATTCTCCTGTACAGCACCCATCTCACTGTATTTCCTGATGGAATGGGGTGAGCATAAGGGCCAAAGACCCCAAGGCACACCGTGACACTTGTCGGTGTCTGCAGGGTAGGGTGTGGTGAAATGGTATGGCTGTTATGCCTGATCACCCAAAGGCACACCCCAATGCCTGTCACTCTCTGTGGGGTGGTGGTGGGGTTGGCATCAGTTCAATACTTCACTGCCATTTCTATTATGCAGCTCTCTAACTCCTACACTACCAATGCCAGTGCCAGCAAGCAAACGTTCAGCATTGACAAATGCTTGTTACTGTTGTCTATATCTCACCCCCATTGTGTACTCTTCCCCTGAGTTTTTGTTTCCCAGGTGCATTACCTTGCATTTCTTTGCATTGAATCTGAGCTGCCATACCTTTGACCATTCCTCCAACTTTGCCAAGTCCCTTCTGATCCTTTCCACTCCCTGTGTATCAACACTGTTGCAGATCTTTGTGTCATCTGCAAAGAGACATACTTTTCCTTCCAGTTCCTCTGCAATGTCACTTATAAAGACATTAAAAAGGACTGGTCCCAGTACTGAACCTTGTGGTACCCCACCAGTAACCCTCCTTTCTTCACTGTGAACTCCATTTACTACTACCCTTTGTGTCCTGTTGTCTAACCAATTTTTTATCCAGGCTACCACCTTGGGACCCACTCCAAGGCTGGTTAAACACAGAAAAATAGAAACATAGAATTTGATGAAAGATAAGGACCGCTTGGCCCACCTAGTTTCCCCATTTCCCTACCTAATGGATAAGCTGCAGATCCTAGTTAGCCAACAGCCTACTTCCTCCTACACACTACTAGAATTGCCTTATGTCTGTCAAATGCATTCTTGAATTCCCCCACTGTTTTTGACTCTACAACCTACTCAGGAAGGCTGTTCCATGTATCCACAACCCTCTCTGTGAAGAAATACTTCCTCACATTACCTCTGAGCACATTACCTCTGAGCCGTCCCCCCCCTCTATCTTCAAATTGTGTCCCCTTGTTTTAGCACATCTCTTTTTCTGAAAGATGCTACCCTTTTGGACTTTGATGAACCCATAAGTTGTGTATGACTGTATGACTGTGGTAAACCGGGGATACGGCAGCACAGCTGTGGCTAGCACACCCCACATAGACAGTGCCACTACAGTGCCCAGTACTGTGACCAACACTTGTGTCAGCTAACCACTGGACACTGCAGGGCCCAATGTCACGTGGCCCATGGAGCACATGGACACACCGCAGTGAGCCCACGGAACATAACCGGCAGCTATCCATCACTCACAAGCATATGTTCACCCACACGCACTGGAAGGATGTTTTTGACATATGTAGCATTGGTCAGCTACAGTCCTGGCTGTGTCACACAGTATGCACCATATCCACCCACAGGGAAGGTCTGTTGTCACCATGCCATGAACACAGGCAGCAGTGTGTCTGCAACCTACATGCATGTATGGGTAGTGTGTGGTGACTAGGCCCCCACAGCAGACCTTGTCAATGTACAGAGGTGTAGCAGGACAATTTGGGGTGGTACACACACCATTCAACTGCACAACCTTTGTAACTTACATGTGCACATGTCCAACATGTGCTACACTGCCAATGACAGAGCACACTGATACCTGTCATATGACACCTCTGTGCACATCACATACCACATATACGGGTACTGTTGACCCACACACAGACACCACTGTACCCGTAGTGGTCTACACACAGCAAAGCATGAGAAAGACACTGTAGCATGATAGGCACATGTGCAATGACCTGTCCTACAAATATGTACCCACATGTGTAGTGTGTTAATGCCTGCCCACACCCTTTGATATGCATAATGCCGGGCTATGAGAAACATGTCCACTTACCTGGCACAGGCTCAGTGCCATCCCGCACCATGCACTGGAACCTGTCCAGCCTCTGCCTCTCTCTCCACTGCAGGTCCACAAAATAATGCCTGCACTGTTCCCCTGTGTGATGGATGCCTGTGCGGGCAGTGAGGTGGTGTGACATGGATGCCCACACCTCATGCCGAGTCCTAACCCCCTCACACACTTCTCCACAGAGCTGGCGCTCCCTGGCCAGCACAAGCTGCGCCATGTTGGACAGTCCCACGCCCCCTCATTGCTGGTTCCTCTGAACTACCACCTTGAGCGTTCTCCTGCTCGCTGTACTTGGCCAGTCACTGGGAGAAGCACCACCCTAACACCAATGTGCATGGAATGTTGTCCAGAATACAATTAGAAATGTATGTGACTTTGCACGGGGCTAGCATAGGAAGGCGCCGCACAAAATACTACAGCGCCGCGCTAACTCAAAATGGCTTCACTGAGCAAGCACAACCCTTGCATGACCTACCCAGTAATTATATCATCGCACGTGTGTGTTTAGAACAGCACAATTACAGATTGCACCACACAATTGATTTAGTGCTGCACCGCAGCGTTACTTGTTTGTTCAATGCAAACACATTTGCCCGGCGCAATTACATGCAATATTCAGAAGTGCTATGCAAATGAGCCCACTTAGGCAGTCGGAGTGCAAACCACCATATTAGCATGTCATCATGGCCTGATTTGCATGCATTGTCATGTGTGAATTGCCCAGGCTACTTCAGTGGGGACACAGCGCCACCTGCACAGCTCACTGAAACTGCAAGCAGTAGGCTGACGGCTGTGATTGCAACAGTTACAGTAGGCCTCACCACGTCCCAGGAGACAGGTAGGTGTTCTACAGGCAATACACAGTTATCATAGTCTGCAGCAGTGTGTGTGTATTCTGCTACAGTGACCTGGGGCTACAGTATTGGATGGGGAACACATATACAGTGTTTTGTGACAGGTACTGCCGAATGATGCTGTCACACATACACCAGGCCCAGCTGGCAGGTGTGTACTAACAGCGCGCTGCACTGTCATACTGTCCTATCACGTGTGTATGCTGTGACAGTGGTCCTGGAGTTGCACAATATGACACACAAATGGATGCTAAAGTGCATCTACAGGTATGCTGTACATGCCGGGGGTGGAACCTTCATAACAAACAACACAGGAATACTGGCCCATGACAGATCTTTGTGACACCATTATGCAGATGTGTACCTCATGCTGTGCTGTGCAATGACCAGGACACTGTGATAACATGGCCAACAACACAGGTCTGTGTCCAATACACATCTCACACCTGTTGATGTAGTGTCACAACACAGGGCCTACTGCAGCCCACACAATTCAGCCTGCTGCTCGTACATATGTCGCACAGAAACACTGTCAGGTGTCCGCCACCCAAGGACAGACATGCAGAGTCCATTGATGGGCAGAGACAGCCTGAGGGGCCCAACCCCTACATCCCTGTGATGCATGCCCACAACCGAAGCCAGAGTGTGGCCTATTGGCTGTGTGGAGTTATATATACACACACCACTTACAGAACAGCCACTGACCACAGGATCATTTTCCATCCCACAGCAGGTGCCCCTGGTGGCCATGAATGCCTCTGAAGCCACAAGTTTTCTAGGGAGTAGCTGAAGGCCTTGGCTAATGTGTACATGGCCAGGGAGCACAACATGCAGTGCTACAAGATAACCAATGTCGCAGTACGTGTCTTGTGGTGAGAGATTACAGTAGAGGTCAGCGCTGTTGGTGGCAGGGGTACACAATGGATGCTGTATGTGAAAGGTGAAAAGATCTACAGCGCTATGCGAAGGATGACCTGGCAGCACACCTCCATGCACTGCACACCATGAGTGGTGGCTACAGCCATCAGAGGTTGCAGGACCTTTTTGTCCTGTAGTGGAGGTGGTGGTGTCAACTCTGATGACTGTGGCTGTGGAAGGTGTCAAAGATGGTGGGTTTGAGACACAGATGGCATCCCACAGGACATGTGAGTACATGGCTGTGTACTGGCATGGGTTGCATGGGTGTGCATGGATATACGTGCAGCTCTGTTTGTGTTGTGGCACAATGCAGCCCTGGCCAGTTCACATATGTGTGCATTGTGATGGCCTGTGTGCTATATGGCACTGTTTGTTGCATGGGTGCCACACTACCAGCCTATCAGCATGTGCCACACTAACCCAGTCATGTAGTACTCTGCACACAGATGTCCTGTGCCTATGCACATAGTGTGTATCACAGCTGCAGGTATTCTTTCCACGTGCAATGTTGCATGCTGCTGCATGTATCACTGGGTGCATTACCTATGCCATTCCTGTGGGTGGTGGTCTTCACACGTGTGAGGTGTGTGGGATACATTGATGTTAGGTGTGGGCATACCTGTTGGTTCCACATTCCACCTATAGGTGTGTGCACCCTGGATGTGTAGGTGTATAGACTGTAGTCACCTGTTTTATGCTGGCACTGAGCAACATAGACAGCAATGGGGGGTATGCATGAGCCGACGCTGGTACAGAACCACTGTGTACTGTGCAACACACTGACAGTGTTCTTCTCTGGCCACAGTGCAGGGAGATGGCACCGCTGAGGAGGTCAAACTGGAGGAGGACACTGGGCTATCCACGTCAGGTGTCCAGCAGCAGGCGGCACATGAAGTGGGGGGGTCCTTGGACACCTTACTAAACAAATTGTGCGACAATGATGAGGACACCTACATTCCCCCTGGGTACTACTTAGCTGCCATTGCTGCAATGGGGAGCACTCTCCAACAGCGGTGTCCCTCAACACCCCCGACCAGGCAGGGGCAAGCACCAGAGGGGCCATCACCAAGCACACATGCATCTGTGCTGGCAGGGTCCCTGGAGGGTCATGCATCCTCTATTTCAACTGCCTCCACCGCCACCACCACCCCCTCTACCACTGCCATAGGTGTGACCTACACACCTGCCAGTTTCCATGCCACACGGCCCACAACAGAGGTGTCTATGGGCAGGCATCATGTTGCCCCACTTACCCATTTCCTGTGACATGCATGGTCCCACAGCCAGTGAGGCACTGACATCACCATTCACACAGGCTGTGGGGTGCATACACCCCACATGTCACTCACGCCCACATCCACCTACTATCTCTGGTGACCATGCCTTCCAGAGGCAGGATAACTTGGAGGCTCAGCAGCTCCTCTAGTCTGCAGTGGACTCCCAGTCTGCCACAAAAAAGGAGCTGCACACATTCTGGAGGGAAATGTAGCAAGAATTGGCCCACCTCCTGAAGACCCTGCATGCAAACCTGCAGCATGCAGAACAGCATGTGGAGGAGAATGAGGCATGCCTCCTGGATGCCTTTCACCAAGTGCTTGGTGACCTAACTGAGGCAATGAGGGAGGCTGGGCTGGCAAGGCAGTAATGCCACACCAGTACACACTGTCAGCATGTAGGTACTGTCCTCCGGCGTGCATCATTGGCACATAATGGCAGGTCATTGTCAGCCACCACTGCTGCAACAGCATTGCCCGTGGACACTTCTCAAACCATTGGGCAATGCCTGACCTTGGCATCACCCAGCCAGAGGCTTGGGTGTGGCCATCCCCAGGTGCCACCATCCCCTCAAACATCACCCTACAGCTCCTTGGTCCACATGACCCCTCCTACACTGTCTTACAATAGGTCTTCTGTCCAGACCCCTGGCAGGAGCAAGCATTGATGTTGTGTGCTGCATCTTACATTCCCCTTCCTCACGTGCACCTTTCCCATGCACCCTGTTGTACATGCTCACATCCCACCCCTATCCATGTATCACCACCGTAGCATTCTGTATTTCTGTTTTTTGCTGTGTGCATTCTTTCACAGGTTTTTATTTGTACATATTATGACAATACACTATTGTAAGCATGTCTGTTGTCCATGTTGTTTTCACTCACCTGCCCATCCCTGTCAGTGTTCTGGTGATGTTCCTGGGACCTCCTGGTCATGCGTGGGTCACACCTATCAAGCTGCTCCACTATCCCCTGCACCTCTGGCTCCATGTCACTGTCGGCATGTTCCTCAGGTTCTGGCAGGCATATTCCATGGTTGAGTGCCATGTTGTGTAACATACAACAGGCTAGGACTATGCAACATGCCTTCTGTGGGGTATATCGTGGGGCATCACCTGAATGGTCCAGGCATCTGAAGCGCATTCTGAGCATGCCAAAGACGCGCGCTCAATGATGTTCCATGTTGCGCTGTGTGCCTCATTGTATGTCTCCTCAGCCACATTTTCTGGCCGAAGGACTGTCCTCTGTACGAAACATTACCAAATGTTAGCACTTGTTCACTGTATAGCTCACCCTGTCCACTTAGCAGCCCCTACTGTGTTGGTCATCCTGTGAACCTGTACACCCTCGCCTCCCCCATCCTCCCCATTATACCTCTTGTGGATGCTGTATTGTGGCACTGTCCTACCTTTAAGGGGGATTGTAGTTGTGCATGCTGCAGTTACTCACTGACAAGATATCCACCTGGTATTTGGCCACCCTCAAATTCCTGGTACAACTGTGACTAGTGCCAGATGAAGGCATTGAGGGCACTGCTGGGGTAATGTGGTAGGACGTTGATGATGCACCCGGTTGCATCACACACCATCTGGCCATTGATGGAGTGGTACCCCTTCCTGTTTAGGAAGTGTCTCCTACTTCACCAGGGGGTGCCCTGTTGGCAACGTGAGTTTAGTCAATGGCACCAATTATTGCTGGTAGGTGCACAACCTGATAGAATTGCTGCATTATTTCTCTTTGTTCCACTGTCATGCTGAGGAATACAATGAGTTCACCAGAATGTGTCAGCAGGATGTTCAGGAACTGAGTCAGGAGGTGTGATGTAGCAGACTGCGACACACTGATATCCCCAACCAGTGTCTAGAAGGTCCTGGTGTCTAAGAAACAAATCGCAGCTGTCACCTTTTCCTCTACTGACATGACATGGCTGCACTGGGTGGTTAACTGCAGCTGACCATGCAGAAGATCACAGAGCTGCCTCAGCAGGGCCATACTGAGTCAATACCGGCCCACAAGGTAGTCATCTGTGAGTGTCTCAAAGGACACTCAGGGCTGGTGCATTTTGTTTGCAGCATTTCTTCTCCTTGGCCTACGGAGTAGCCTAGGGTTGCCTTTTTCCCTCTCATCCTCCTCGATGACTGCAACCATCAGATACACTATGATGCTGCTGCTGCATACAGCAATGCTGCCTGTTGCTGCTGTGTCCACGCCCCCTCCTTCTTTTGCCCAGAGTTAAGACTACCTTCTTATGGGTGTTAATTTGAATCACGCTGTATGTCTCGCTACCACACGTTGTGCAGCACTGTGACACTGTATACGCCATTGCACCTGTATTCATGTCCCCACCCCTCACTTTGTCGCACACATACATTTTTTTTTTGCCTTGGCGCTACACTGTTGCACTGGCGCTATTTGTTCTTTTGAATATTGCAACCCCGCTCAAACTGGGTGCAATATAGGTTCCAGTACATGCCCACTGACACTGCATCATCCTACAATGATCACTCTGACTTTGATGATGAGGCTTGCCACATCACGCCCAAGTTCACACCCCATAAGGCTGTCATATTTTCCAGCCATCTACAAGATGGCATCTATGTATGCACGCCCTCTACGTTGCCATGTCTTCACAAACATTGTGGAAGCAACATCATACACCAAGATGGTAGCCCCCATGACATGGGAGGATGGCCTATACTTAGCGGTGCACCACCACTTGCTCCTCTCTCCAGGGAGGACAATGCAAAGGTGCGCAGCCTAATTCAAGATGCCATTACTAATATCGCTGAACCGGAGGACCAACAGAGAGCCATCTAGGAACAAATTGACAGAATAGTTGAAGACACTGTCAATCAGGATCATGCATTCAAAGCAGTCACTGATGCAGCTGAGGAAGCTGCCCTTCGAGGCACCATGAAATGTATCGAGTTGAATACGATTCCTCGGACCTCCAACCCTCTACAAGTCGCTCACTCTGTCCAGCAAATTGCCCAGAGCATTGGACAGATGGGCCCAACTAACAATCTCAGTTGTCATTTGGAGAAGGTGCGATCCCTCTGCGAGAAACTTTCTCTCCAACCAGAGTACCTGGTTCAAGTCTCACGACAGATGATCAAACCCACCCTCAGGGCCAAACTCTCAGATACAGTACGCAACTGTGAAACTCTAACCTATAATGACATTGCTGCAGCCCTCATCGCCACCAACACTCCGCGTGTTGTTGGAGCTCAGCTGGCCTATAGGGTCAAGCAGAATGCTAAAGAGAGTCCTATGGCCTACAACCAGTGGTTATGGCTTGCCTACGAGATGGCTAAAGTCCTTAAAGGTGAAATTGCAGATCGAGATCAAATTGAGTACAAGGTCTTGTTCATCTGGAACATGACTCTGGCCCTATGGGAAAAGATTGAGCTTAATGTTTACCCGACTACCTACACCTTTGCACATATCATAGATACATAGACAGTGCTGGCAGATAAGGGCCTATGGCCCACCCAGTCTGCTCATTTGAGGCTGTAAAGTTTATGTTTTCCAAGAAGTATGTTGCCCCTTACCCCTGACCTCCAGAATTCCTTTATGTCTATCCCATGCATTCTTAAATCCCATGATTGTTTCAGCCCCCACCACTTCCTCTGGCAGGGTGTTCCACTTGTCCACCACCCGTTCTGTGAAGAAATTCTTCCTCACATTTCCTCTGAATTGTCCTCCCTCCAACTTCATCCCATGCCCTCTAGTCCTGGAACATCTTTTTCACTTAAAAATAGTGTATTCCTGCACCCTGTTCCTCCCTGTGAGATACTTGTATGTCTCTATCATATCCCCTCTCTCCATCCTCTCCTCCAGAGAGTACACATATCCTGACCAAGACGGAGCGTGCCTACCAAGTATATCTCCGTAACTTGGCTTCCATGAAGAACAACAAAGCTGCCACCATCCAGACTCCAGCGGTACAAGTAGCTGCAATGCAGCTTATCTCTAACACACCTAGCCACTATACTGTGGAAGGTAACAATGACGTGAACGACACCCCTTCTGACGACAAGCAGTCACACAAAGGAGGGGGGGTGCCGAAACTGGAAGAACAATAGAAACAGGAACAGGAGCAATTGGAAAACTCCAAATGCCCAGCCTGATAGCCAGTACCGTAATGGCCCCGGCTATCGGAGTCTTAAAGACAAAAATGAGACCCTTCGCAAAATGCTGGAGGAGGCCCATGCTGCGATGGAGACTAAGCCTACATGTACTGTAGCAGCCCTCGCTCCAGCCTCTGGACAGCCATGCGGCCAGGGAAATCCATTCCTGCCCTTGGCTACCGAACAACTGAGCAGCTGAGGAACGAATCCTATTGTAGCATCGACTACTGGCCAGGTCGATACTACGACTAAGGAGGAAGCAACCGAGCAGGCCACTGTTGCACCTCTGACGTCAAAGGTACTACATTTGTATCCCATGCAAGAAATACAGGAGGCCCAGAAAGATCCTGCAGGCCTCCAATTTCAGGAACAGGATGACAATGATGATGCTATACTAATCTTAGCGCACAGGCACTTATTGTACAAGCATAAGTGTCAGGATCTGAGTTCTACAGTACTTTTGCAATGTATATTGTGCTTTACTATATTCTCGCAATATATTGTACCACTGGGAGATGTTTTCCATTATATATCATTGTATAATTATTAGTTAGGCAACAGTGCCATCTTTAGTGCTTGTGCACAATTGTAACTGCAAGTGACCTTGGAAGCATCACAAGACCTCATTGTTCACTTTATCTTCTACTAGCTAAGCAACTTTCTCATGGTAGTTAGGACAGTTAGTCTGGCCACCTGTTTTGGCCAATTATATGTATTTTATGTATCTTCTTAGGTAGTTGCTATGGTTTTTATTGGGGTATAAGACACCTTGCACCACATATTTTCTCTCAGAGAGAGAAAGACTTGACTGTGCGTATAGGTAAGGAAACTGGATACTCTCCCAGTGATAACAATATTGATTGTAAGCCTGTATTATTCTTATTTACCAGTAATAAATTACATTTATTATTTGGAAGCCACTTGTCTGTCGTCTCTTCCTTTTGTGCAGTTCCAACAAGAACCTGAGAAAGGTCATTTTATTACTCAGTTACATCCCGTACAAAGGCTTCCATGTACACACTTACCACGTAGTGGTAAGTCAATCATTATGGCACTTCTGGGTCCTCTCCTAAGTTGGGAATGCTGATCAGCGGGAACACAGGGAACGCGATTTAAGCAGCTGAGTGGACTGGCTGTGCTGCGTGCTCTGGTGTAACATGGCCTGTTGGGGGTGATGGTCAGTGCTCTGACTGCCTGGAGGTCAGTGTATATCACTGCTGATGTCACGGGAGAGCCCCCAATACATGGCCCCTCACCTGGTCATCTTCCATCGGCACTGAGAGGGGCCATGTGAACTTAAACCAGCAGTGCTGTGCAATGTGAGGAGACCAGCAGAGTAAGGCAGTGTGATAAGCTGGGCGGCCATGTAAACACGGCCTTAAGCAATGCCAGCTATCACTTGCAGTGGGACTGTCAGGTCTACACTGATCCAATGACCAGGTACCAAGTGACGCTCCAGGCTCCCCAACAAGCCAGGAGAAATTATTACTGATACCAATAGGAACCGGTGGTAGCTGCACAACAGTGTAGTCAGGCATGGGCACGGAACTGGGGGCAAGCTTGTGGCCACATAAGGCTGCCAGTTAGTAAAGCTACTGCTGTGATCATCTGTTGCATTAACCTTTTCCTTCCCACAAATCTTGATGCTGCTTACCCCAAATAAATCCCTTGTTATTTGTCTGCATATCTGTTAGAGCTGTCAGAACTTGGTAAATGTCTGACCCTTACTGAACAAATTGTGGTTAGAGCCAATTGGGCTGCAGGTGAGGAAGTTGGGGTAGAAATATTGAAAATTACCAAAGTTATGAGCCTGTGTTAGCAAAATTTAATGTAGGATCATAACTTTTTTTTTTTTATATTTTTACACCAAATTTTCAACATAGCCTCCTTATGACCCCACCTAATGACCAAGGGGAGAGAATATTTTCAATTCCTGCTCGAAAGGTGATTTCTTTCAGGGACCACAAAATCACATTTTGGGACGTGAAAAAACATTTTGACTAGGATTAGAAAAATGACAGCTGTCACATTCGTGAGGTGCTGTAAAGATATGACTATGTTGTAAATGTGGGGTAAAAATATTGAAAATTACCAAAGTTATGAGCCTGTGTTTGCAAAATTTAACATAGGTTCATAACTTTGTTGTTTTTTAATATTTTTACACCAAATTTTTAACATAGCCCTCTTATGACCCCACCTCATCAACAAGGGCAGAGAAAAAATTCAACTCCTGCCAGAAAGGTGATTTCTCGCAGGGAGTGTGAAATCACCTTTGGGATGTGAAAAAAAACATTTTGGCCAGGATTTGAAAAATGACAGCTGTCACATTCATGAGGTGCTATAAAGATATGGCTATGTTGTAAATGTGGGGTAAAAATATTGAAAACTACTAAAGCTTATTTATTTATTTATGGAAATGTTTCACCAGGACTGGCACACTGAACAACAGGTTGCTCGTCTCACAGTGTGTCCTGAGGTGGGAAGGGGTCATAAGGGAGAACACATAATAAAGTATATACACGCATTAGCAAAACAGTTGACAGATTAAGTGAACAGATTAATGGTGTAGACATATAATGGTGTAGACATACAACATACTACACAATGTATACATCGGCCACATTAAGACTGAGGACATCATTACATTCTACTTTGATATAAAGTGCACAGTATACATGACTGCACATTGAAGTGCTGTGTAGAAAACAATTAGGCATAGTGTTAAGAAGACCAGTTAAGCATAATGAAAGAGAAGTGTATCCTGTATACGAACAACTAGCCGAGTAGGAGATAGAAAGCAGTAAGCCAGCTTGAACAGGAGAAAATAAGGACTAGCCACAGTATAGTTTACTGCTAGAAAGTTTTGTAGGGCTAGAGAAATGGAGTGTGAGAAGGAGGAGTGAGGAATCTGTGGAGAGAGGTTATTCCATAACTTAAGGAGGCGATGCGAGAAGGCCATCTGTCCAACTGTGGTGTACCGACGTGGAACTACTAGCAGTCGAGAGTCATATGACCTAAGGGGGTGGGCCAGTGGGGAGAGAATAGTAAGGGAGGAGGTAATATATGGTGGGAGTGAGCCAAACCAAATTTTGATGCAGATTATGCACAGTATAGGAGGTGACTATTTTCTAGGGAGTAGAAAGCAAGGGAGCAGTAGAGAGAATGATGGTAAGTGAAAGGAGAGGCATCAAGAGTGAAATGACAGAAGGAGTTAAAGAGAGAATCCAATCTGGTTAAGGAGTACTTGGGAGAGGCACTGTACACTACATCACAGTAGTCAAAGATAGGTAGTATCATCTTCTGGACCAGTTCACGCCTAGCCAGTGTCAGGAGGCAGCTATGGTTCCTGTATAATGCACCAAGTTTGGGGCACAACTTCTTCAACATGTCCAGAAAAACTGAGGTGTTGGTCTAGCTAGACCCCCAGATACCTAAAGGAGGAGGTGTCCTCAAGAATTGTCCCATCAAGGGTATGGAAAGAGGGTAGGGAGGGGAGCCGAAAGAGTCTCTGCTTAGTGCTGAAGATCACCAAGACTGTCTTCTTGGCATTGACTGAGAGCTGGTGGGAGCTGGACTTGATTGAAGTTATGCTGAAGTCTGGTTTCCACATCAGCAGATGGATTGACCTGAGATGATGAGAACCGTATCATCAGCGTACATGTGGATGGAGGTGGCTGAGCAGGCTGAGGGAAGGTCACTTAAGAAGATGGAAAAGAGGACAGGGCCCAGTACGAAACCTTGAGGTATGCCAGTCTTGACAGGAAGAGGAGGAAATATGGCATCCACTATTTTCACTGACTGGGTTCTACCTACTAGGTAATCTTTGAACCAACTAGTGGCAGAGACAGATCAGTCGAGGAGAGGGAGTCTAGAGGAAGGGTGTGGGAGACAGTGTTAAAAGCCTTTGCTAGGTCATCAAAAATGGCAGATATGATTCGGTCACTGTCCATCCCTGAGAGGATAGAATCAGTGAGCCTAATCAGGTAGATGGTAGTGGAATGATTCTTCCTGAAGCCAGATTGGAATGGAGTGAAAAAAGTTAGTTTCAGAGAGGTAGGTAGTTAGTTGAGTTAGGACTAGATGCTCCTGGAGCTTAGTAAGGGTAGGAAGGAAAGAGATGTGGCAGTACATGGCAGGAGTGGAAGGGTCATCACCCTTGGACAAGGGAAGGACAGTAGCATGCTTCCAGGTTGTTGGGATAGAAGCTGTGGCAAAAGACCGGTTAAGTAGGTAAGATAGCAGAGCAGAGATGGCAGGCGCCGAGAGGTACAGAAGTTTGGGATCCAAACCATCTGGTGAACTGCCTTTGGAGGAATTAAGGGCATATAGTGCCTCCATAATGGCATCAGAAGTGATGTGAGATTGGCGAAATTGGAAAATTTCACCTAGCGAAATATTTCGCGTAATTCCCGCATTACGTGAAATTTTTAGCCTAGGCGAAACGTAATATTGCCTCTGATTCTGTTTTTTCGTAATGCGAAATTTTGCCCAATTTCGCTTTCGTGTGAGGAGAAATTTTGCCATTATCCTGAATTTTGCCAACGAAAGTTGCAATGCATTGTGGTTAGATAGCTGAAATATCACATGCAGGCTGTTTTCTGCACAGTTTATTGTCTGTTGGGTTGGAGAGCAGTTCAGTGTGCTGCATCACAGCCAATAAACCTTTCAGACACCTCTTTATTTGTGATTTTTGAGAGTTAATTGCTCCCAAAATCTCAAGTTTAGTTCCTAGTGCTGCTAGTGAACCTCTTTTTTTATGTTTGCTTGCATGCTTGTGCAAGAAACATAGTGCCATCATCGGAGATTTCGGTGTGTCACCTCCTCCTCCAATTCAGTCAGTGTGTTGGCAGGTGCGGCCCCTGTAAGCCAATGCATTCTGGAGCTGTCTATGACAAGCTCCAAAATGCAGTGGCATACAGTTGAAAGGGGAGCTACGCTTGGTGAGCAGCGATAAGATACGGCTGCTCACACGCATCCCCCACAGACAGAAGCCCATGCAGGTGCTGCGCCTCCCAGCGCATGCACTGTATAACCCGACGGGTGCCCAATCCTCGGCTGTGCTGTGTTCCCCACCTCTCCCCAAACCCTTTGAAATGCCACGCTGGGTGCCCACCCCAGCGTGGCAAGCAATGATACAGCTGACTGTCGGCGCCCACTGTCCCAACCCCCCAGTAATAAGTGCCAGCTGGGAGCCCACCCCAGTGTGGCAAGCAATCCTCAGGCTGACGGGGTGCCCAATCCCCGCTGGCTGAACGCACTTCAACCATCTTGTGCCACCTGGAGGCCACCCCAGCGTGGCAAACATCCCACGCCGTCTGTTTGTTTTGTTTTACCTGTAAAGAAAAAACAGTCCCACGTAGTCTCCCGCCCCTCCCACAACCCGCACCCACCCACTGCGTACCCAGCCTCCCCACACCCCCCCCATACTTACCAGCGGACTCCGGCACAATGATCTTCGGTGGACCGGGAACACATCTGCACTCTTCAAAGCCGACCGCGAACTGAGGAAATGCCGGTAAGCTGTATAATGGGCTAGATAGGGGGTTCAACTTTGTTGCATATCTCAGGCATTTGTGGGAATTTTTGCACCAAATTTTCAACATGGGGTTTTTGGGACCCCTTCTCGTAATTGATGTCACTGTCATGGCGTTATTCAGGCCTGAAGGGTGATTTCACAGTCACTGCGCAGTCACTGCGTGAAATCACCCTTCGGGCCCAAATAACGCCATGACAGTGACATCATTCATGAGAAGGGGTCCCAAAAACCCCATGTTAAAAATTTGGTGCCAAAATTCTGAAAAATGACTGTTTTATAAGTGTGCGTTGAGCAGTTCCTATGCAGGCTTGTAAGTTCATGAATTTTCAATATTTTCACTCCAGATTTTCAACATTGCCATTTTACCACACCTTCTTATGAGTAGTACAGCTGTCATTTTTCCCATCTCACCCAAAACGTGTTTCCGCCCGTGTAGCGCACAATGGTGCAGTCGGTGTGCGAAATCAATGTGTGGGATAAATTAAAAATCACAGTGACACTGTTCATGAGCAAAGGTCTTAAAATGGCTATGTTGAAAATTTGGTGGAAAAATTCCAAAAAATGACTGTTTTATGAGTGTGCGATGTACAGTTCCTACGCACACTCGTAAGGTCGGGAATTTTCAATATTTTCACTCCAGATTTTCAACATTGCCATTTTACCACACCTTCTTATGAGTAGTACAGCTGTCATTTTTCACATCTCACCCAAAATATGTTTCCGCCCATGTAGCGCACAATGCGCAGTCGGTGTGCGAAATCAATGTACGGGATAAATTAAGAAAATCACAGTGACACTGTTTATGAACAAAGGTCTTAAAATGGTTATGTTGAAAATTTGGTGGAAAAATTCCAAAAAATGACTGTTTTACGAGTGTGAGTTGTACTGTTCCTACGCACGCTTGTAAGTTCGCGAATTTTCAATATTTTCACTCCAGATTTTCAACATTGCCATTTTATTACACTTCCTTATGAACAGTACAGCTGCAATTTTTCATATGTCACCCAAAATGTGTTATCGCATATGTAGTGCACAATGGTGCTGTTGGTGTGCGAAAGCAATGTTTAGGACAGATTAAGAAAATCACAGTTACACTGTTCATGAGCAGAGGTCTTAAAATGGCTATGTTGAAAATTTGGTGACAAAAGTCCATAAAATGACCGTGATATGAGTGAGCATTGCGCAGGTTCCACGCACCCTCGTTACTTCATGACTTTGTAATATTTTCAGTCAGATTTTCTGGTGACATTTTCCACACTTCCTTATGAACAGTACAGCTGTCATTTCACAACATGGCTGAAGTGTGTTTTCACAGTTTCAAGCGCAGAGATGCGTGGGTCGCTGTGGGAAATCATTGTTCGGCACAGACAAAGAAAACACAGTGACACTGTTCACGATCGGAGGCACCAAAATGCCTGAGTTGACAATCTGCTGTAAAAAATCCCCAACCTAATTATATTACGGGTGTGTGTTGCACAGTTTCTACGTACGCTCGTGACTTCACCATTTTTTTTAATATTTTTAGTACAGATTTGCAACACTGCCATTTTTTACACCTCCCCATGAACAGTACAGCTGTCATTTTTTATATCCTGTTCAGAATATTTTTGCACCTGTGGTGCTAAATGCCGTTAGTCACTGTGCATAAGCAGCTTTCGGCTAACAAAGTGATATTCCCCCTGTTCATGAGGTGGGGTCACAAAACAAACATGTTGAAGATTTGGAGTGAAAATACCAACGAATGCCTGAGGTATTAGGGTTTCCAACTATAACGCCCAACCCTGTAGAGAATGACAGGCATCAGGGGTGTGACTTGGGATTCTTGCCTGTGATGCTCATACCATTCCACACCCTGCAGTCAGTGAGAGGCATCGAGGTATGCCTTGGACTCTTCAGCTCCAAGCTTCACCCCATTCTCTTATATCGCGCCCATCTCACCATGTTTCTGAATGAAATGGGGTGTGCATAAGGGCCAAAGACCCCAAGGAACACCGTAACACTTGTCAGTGTCTGCAGGGTGGGGAGTACTGAAATGGCGTGGCCGTTATGCCTGACAACCCAAACGCACACCCTAATGCCTGTCACTCTCTGCAGGGTGGTGGTGGGGTTGGCTTCACTTGAATACTTCACTGCCATTCCTATTACGCAGCTCTGTAACTTCTACACTACCACTGCCAATGCCAGCAAGCAAACATTCGGCATTGACAAATGCTTGTTTTTAGTTGAAATAATGAAAGGAATGCTCCTTTTAGTGTGGCTTGATGAAGGTTTTCATTAATATTCTCTGTTGTTTTTGAACATCAGTTGTTTAACATTACTTTTTTGTGACATTTGTAATAACCTTATGGGACAACACATGTACAGAAACAGCTGAGAATAGTGAGCTATATTGAAAAGAACACTCCTTTTATTACTTCAAATTTGAAAAAAAAGTATTAAAGCAGACTTAAGATGTGGAAAAATGGATATCATGCAAATCAGGAGATATGGTACTGTAAAATAAATTAAAAAGTGTTCGTCAAAATTGTCATAGTCATCATGCTGTAGGCAGTAGTCTGTTTCACTCGATGGAGTGCATTTCAATAGTCCAGCTGAGATGCATGTGACCAATGTATGTACTGTACTAGCATTCTCATGTTGTTTGAACCCAGGTGAGAGTACAACCTGTCAGTATTCCACAGATAACAAAAGCAGCTCTTGATTGCAGAGGAGAACTGGGATTCCAGGGCTAAACTGGCATTAAGAGCCACCCTGGGTGTTTGGCCATGCCCCCTAACCTCAAATTAAAGTCCTCCATGTGAGAATTGGATGAACTCCCTTTAACACCTTGGTATTGCTTGGGCTGAACCAGTTGGATATAATTCAGATACATTGATGTAAGCATGTTTTGGATAGTTCTCCATCAGGAGTGAATGAAAGGCAGAGTTGAGTATCATCCCCCCAACAAACAAGCATTTGTCAATGCCGAATGTTGCTTGCTTCCATGTGCTGTTTAGGTATTTGGAAGTCATTGGAGTGCAAATATTGAAAATTTGCGAACTACGGCGTCATTAGAACTTCATAGCATGGCTAAATAAACAGTCATTTTTAGGAATTATTTCAACAAATTTTCAACATAGTCATTTTAAGACCTCTGCTCATGAACAGTGTCACTGTGATTTTGCTAATGTGTCCCATACATTGAGTTTGCACACCGACTGCGCTATTGTGCGCTACATGGCCGGAAACACATTTTGGGCAGGATGTGAAAAATGACAGCTGTACTGCTCATAAGGAGGTGTGGTAAAATGGCAATGTTGAAAATCTGGAGTGCAAATATTGAAAATTTGCAAGCGTCTGGCGTCGTGGGAACTGCATAGCATGCAGCTCGTAAAACAGTAATTTTTAGAATTTTCACCAAATTTTCAACATAGCCATTTAAGACCTCTGCTCATGAACAGTATCACTGTGATTTTCTTAATTTGTCCTGTACATTGATTTACACACCGATAACCATTCTGCGCTACCTGGTCGGAAACACATTTTGGGTGAGATGTGAAAAATGACAGCTATACTACTCATAAGAAGGTGTGGTAAAATGGCAATGTTGAAAATCTGGAGTGAAAATATTGAAATTTCGTGAACTTACAAGCCTGCATAAGAACTGCGCAATGCACGCTCGTAAAACAGTCATTTTTTTGAATTTTTGCACCAAATTTTCAACATGGAGTTTTTGGGACCCCTTCTCATGAATGATGTCACTGTCATGGCAGTATTTGGGCCCAAAGGGTGATTTTTCAGTCACTGTGCAGTCACTGCGCGAAATCACCCTTCGGGCCCGAATAACGCCATGACAGTGACATCATTCATGAGAAGGGGTCCCAAAAACCCCATGTTGAAAATTTGGTGCAAAAATTCCCAAAAATGCCTGAGATATGCAACAAAGTTGAAACCCCCCTATCTAGGCCATTATACAGCTTACCGGCATTTCCTCAGTTCGCGGTTGGCTTTCAAGAGTGCAGATGTGTTCCCCGTCCAACTAAGATCGCGCGCGCCAGAGTCCGGAGGTAAGTATGGGGTGGGGTGTGGGGGAGGCTGGGTGCGCAGTGGATGGGTGCGGGTTGTGGGAGGGTGGGTGGGAGGCGCTCCATGGGACCGTTTTCGTTTTCAGGCATAAAAAAGGCGTCGTGGGACGGTTTGCCACCCTGGGTGGGCTCCCAGCGTGGCACAAGGACATTGGGGCATTCAGCCGACGGGAGTTGGGCACCCCATCAGCCAAGGACTCATTGCCAGCTGGGTGGGCTCCCCAGGCGTGGCACCTGGGGGCGGCGACAGCATCTCAGCCGGCGGGGATTGGGCACCCGTCGGCGCCACCGCTGGAGTGCCGGGCGCGCGCACCTGCGTGTGTGGGGGGAGCTATGCTTCAGTGAGCTTCTTATCTCTGCTCACTGAAGCGTAGCTCCCCCTTTCAACTGAATGCCACTGCATTTTGGAGCGTGTCATAGACAGCTCCAAAATGCATTGGCTTACAGGGGCCGCGCCTGCCAGCACACTGCCTGAATTGGAGGAGGAGGTGACACACCTCCGAAATCTCCGATGATGGCACTATGTTTCTTGCACATGCGTGCAAGCAACATAAAAACAAAACAAAAAACAGGATATTGGATGAAGAGGAGCCCCCTTGCCATCTATTTGATGCAAATTACAAATACATAAGTGTATCAAAATATTTGTAGCCCAAGTCAGTATGGTTAAGGAAAGGTTTAATGTCAAATTTATTGGCCAAATTATTGTAGTAGTGAAAAGATCTGTGACTTTTTTCTTAGCTGTGTATATTCACCAGAGAGAGGGGTTCAACTGCAATTTATTTATGTGCACCTGTGCAAGATCCTGGGCAGTACAGACACTGGCATGTCAGATTTCAACCTTTTGTACCCAGACAGCACTATAGTAGGAGAAGGACCAAGATTTTTGTTCACAGCCGGTAGCGCACCACCCTTTTGTCAACCGCATTTCACGGTTAGCATGCGGGAGTGCAAGAACAGATTGCTTTCTTCAGGGGGCTTTGCCCCCAAAATCCCCTGTGCAGAGGGCTCTGCACCCACACCCTCCGCTACTAAACTAACCAACTTTGAATTGGAGTGGTTTCAGGGAGGGGGTGCAATACCCCCAAATGCAGTGGTGGGGTCTTGCGCCAACACTACAGTGACCTGGTGCTGTTGTCGCTGTAACATAGAAACATAGAATTTGACGGCAGATAAGGACCGCTTGGCCCACCCAGTCTGCCCATTAACCTACCTACTGGATAAGCTGCAGATCCTAGTTAACCAGCAGCCTACTTCTTCCTACCCCCAACCCCTGTAGTGTCAGGCACTGTGGAATTCTCACAGTGAGGGATGTATACTGACTGATATCTATAGGGAACAGTGTGGGGCTGTGGGATGTCACAGGTAGACTGACTACAGACAGGCCCTTATTACCAGGGTGGTTGTGTTAATCTCATATTACATCACATCACTGTGCTTCCTAACTGGTGTGCTAAGCATTAGTATCTCCTCTGGGGGGTTGCTAATAAATGTGTATTATTTGTACATTTGGTGTCCATAGCTATCGTTAGCTGGATGTGTGGAAATGCCTTGTTGTATAGTCATGGGACATGTTCTGAAGTGAGGAGCTGGGTTGGTCCTGCATTCCAGGAGGAGGTGCCATACTTCTTACAAGACCCATTTTAATTCTCTGGGTTGAGACATCATGCTATTAGAGTTAGGATATGAGCCCCCAGTTCATCAAAGAGTAAAGACACAGGCCCCCTCATCCTTTTTGAATCTTTGAGGCAAGGGATGTCATCACCTGACAACACAGCAACCCAGCAATAACACACTGGGCAACCCAAAGTGATATTTATGAAGTACACACCTATCACACATGGAATCAAAACCATGTTACACACAATTAAAAATGAGTTACAAACATGTTGAAAGCATATTCCTACTTATTATATCTTACTAACATAATAAATCAGGGTACCATTGATAACAAGATGTTACATCTGTACTGGGTTGTGGGGACTCATGGGAGGGGGCTAAAGTACAACTTACTGGGCAAGGTGAATGGAGTTTCAGGATAGCAAATTACGAACATTTTCTCCAACATTGCTCATGAGGTGGGGTCATAAGAACGCTATGTTAACCATGTGGCAAAAAAAACAATAAAGTTATCAGGCTATGTTGCATTTTCCCAACACAGGCTCATAACTTTTGTACACCCCTCACACATACACATGTCTCTAAATGAGGCCTCGATCTCTCCACACTTGACAACTCCCACTGGGTGGCACTTCACCTCACCCCCCCCCCACTTTCTCCCCCCTTTATTTTGTTTATTTATTGAAAATTTCGGAATTACAAACTTTTGAGTCAAGGACTCCTTTGCAAAGGCTCCACGTCAGTCACAACAGAACATTACATCAAGACAGATTGTACAAAAGTTTTCAAGACAGAACATTACATTTTGACAAATTGTTCAAAAAAAATCACAGTATAAGCAAAGGGTCCACGTCAGTCGCAATAGAACATTATATAAAGGCAGATTGTACAAAAGTTTCCAAAACAGAACATTGCAAGTGTTCGAAGATCACAGTATAAGGTATTGACAGAGCTCAGATAACATCTTAAGGGTTGAAAGAGGACACTGGGTCATAAAGGTGTGGTGGCACAGGTTACCGACAACCTAGGGGGAGTGATGGAAACAGCCACAGGTCTCAGACTTATGAAGAAGTCTCTTGATTCCAGTTTTAAATTGACCAAGATTAGGGGTAAGTAAGATGGAAGATGGTAGGTTGTTAAGCCAGAGGGGAGCACGATAACAGAAGGACCTTTGCCCTAGAGAGGTCCTGCAGTGAGGGACTGTATAGGAGGCCCAGCCTGACGTCTGGGGTGCCCCATGGGGGACTGGGGCCATTGCATGTTACCTATGTCATTACCAGCATGTGCTCAGCTGTATCATTGTTCTTACTACTAAATTGTTTAAATGCAAGAAACCCTCTCTGTGTAAATTGTTTAAATGTATGTAACCATTTCTGTGTAACTTTTTGAACTCAGTTGACTTTTATGCTGTAACCTAAATTTTGTTTCTGTCTGTCCTCAATGTGATGAGGTACCTCTGGAAATGAGCCTTTGGCTCAAAAGTTGCAAACTGATGAACAAATAAATAAATAAATAAAATACACCATGCAAGCAAACATTCGGCATTGACAAATGCTTGTCTTTGGTATCTTTGGATAATACTTAGTTAAACTTAGGTAGTGTTTTCAGGTTTCTCTGTGTCTGTGTCTGTGAGAGAGTTAAGTGGGGGAGGGTCGATCATGTGGTGTGTGTGTGTGTGTGTGTGTGTGTGAAAGTAGAGCAGGCTAGTTCCTAATATTTGACAGATTTCTCACAAGTTATGAGTGAGTTTCTGTAATTTCTTTTAAGTCTTAATATTTTTGTTTGTGTGTTACGAGCTGCCTATAATGTGGGTCTTATTTAATCTGACAGGGGGGCTGAGTGTTTCTATGCTCGAGTCCCGCCTGGGCTGCCAGATAATCGCTCCATTCTGCCATCGCTATTTGCGCCGAGGGAGCTCTGTTAGAAGA
This sequence comes from Neoceratodus forsteri, assembly GCA_016271365.2. Taxonomy (NCBI): domain Eukaryota; kingdom Metazoa; phylum Chordata; order Ceratodontiformes; family Ceratodontidae; genus Neoceratodus; species Neoceratodus forsteri. The sequence continues at coordinate 52,630,742 of CM028133.1, read as the reverse complement.
TGTAACTGTTTGCTGATTATCTATTGTAATAGTAATGATATTGTAGTTTGTCTAACCTGCCTTCTTTGCAGCATGAACTTTCTGTATTGCACCACCATTTTGGTTTTTGGACTGCCAGTCAGCACGAATCAGTACCTTTGGGGATTCTAAAATGGAGCCTGTCCCCAGGGGTCTCGTGGGATCAAATTTCTGTAGGAATTGTAGTTTTTACATTTTGGTGCTAAAACAGACTTGGAGGGGGAGCACTTGCTTTGACAGACAGATGGTTCAACCAACCAAAACCTTTTGGACCGAAGGGAAATTTCCAAGCTGCCTGCTGCCATGAATCAGTTAGAGCCTGGAGTTAGAGTTTGCAGAGTAAACAGCTTGAGTGATTCAAGCAGCAGCTTCTGCGTAGTTTGCGCGGGAGATTGGTGGAAAGGCTGTGTCTGGCCTGTCTGCCTGCAGTCCTTCGAGAGGGAATCCTTTGAAAGGCTTAATAATCCGGACTGTATCTGAATTGAGTGAGAGAAAAGCCACTGAAGTGTGACCAGGCTTGAACCTGAAGAAGACCGAAGATTTGCTGTTTGCGATCGGCCTGTCAGGACATCCATTCACCATAGAACTCCTGGTTTTGCTTAGAGACACTAATATTGCTGCCAGACTGCTATCCATTTTGTGGTATGGTGATTGCTTTACTATAAATGTGCTGTGTGCTGTTAGTGGGTCTCGATTTGGTTCCCCACTGTTTAATTGTGCTAAACTTGCTGGAAGCTGCATCCAGCCTTCCTGGACTAATTTCCAAACTGTTTTACCCGGCCTGGGCCCTGCCACACTGGCCCAGCCAGCTACTTCAGACACAGAGAACACCATCGACGAGAGACTCACCCAGGGCTCAGCCCCCTGCTCAACATCTCGAACTGGAATGACTCCTTGGTGATTTGTGTGGGCCTTGCTTCTCCTGGCATACCAGTTGTCAACCTGCAGTCTCCATCTCATTCCTCCTGTGTCTTGCATTGGGTAGCGTGAGTAATAATCAGGGTAGCTCCCTGCAACAACAGCTAAATCTCAACTGTTATCATCTGATTGCATTGTTGTTTTTCCTTTCATAAACTGAGCCTTCATGCTCTGGATTACAAATTGTGTGTGGTTGTGCACGCCTTTTCTTTTCATCACAGGGCCCCAACCAGCTGCGACACTGGCCTACCCTGGGCAATGTTTCAGGCTAGCCCACCTTACTTCCAACTGGGTACCCAGAGCATGAGACTATGTAGGAACTAAAAGTGCATGCATAATTGCCTGACTAGATCAGTTTTCGAATCAATCCACCTGATTATGCCCCTTCCTTGTTCAATTCCCCTGAATAAATAAGATCTAACTCTTTCTGCATTTAATATGACATTGACTGTGGTGCCAGTTTGTACCAAAAGCACTGTACAGTTGCTATTTGCTGTGCCTAACCTTGTTTTACAGGATGTCCCCAGGGTCGAACTGGTGGAACCAGCCCTGGTGGTAAGTGCAAACAGTGTGGGAAATTGTATGCTGAATAGGGGCTACTGTGAAAGTGTTTGTTGCATATTGTCTAGGCCACTAGAGGGGAAAGAGGGGGGTTACAGTGTCCCAGAGGGCTGTACCGAGGTTAGCCTTGTTACTAACAACCCTGTCCTCAGGGTGGAGGCACCCGTTTCAGTACCCAGGCCCCTTAACCTGCAACTAGCCAAGCAGGCAGGGGTTACATTTGTCTGAACAGTTACTACATTTTGACTGCATAGTTCTGTTCCTGTTTCCCTTTGCTTAATCACTTTTGTGACTTATTTTTTTTATTGAAAGTATTTGTGTACATTGACCACTTGACTTGTCCATATTCAGGTGCACTGCATTGTTGAATTGCTCACAGAAATTGAAATTGTGATCTAGCCTCTGCATTGCAGCATTCCTGTTTTTCTATTGAATTTGCTTACCATATTAACCCTTTCCTCCCTGTTACACCACTGTTGTTTACTACTTGACCTAGCCTGAAAAAACTACACAGTTTTCAACTAGACACTGGTGGTCCCTGCTTGAGTTTTGGAGGTGACTTTGTTCATTTCAAATCTTGTTGTCCCTTCTGTCTGATATAGCTGTAAGCCAAAACTGTATTTAGTAAGTACTAACACGTTGTATTACTCGCCTTATCCAGACACCACTTATCCGGACCTTAGTTCGGATTTTGACCGAGAGGTGTTCTGTGCGATTGGTTTAGTTTAGTTTTTGTGAACCTACCAGCACCTACTTATTATCAAGTTGTGCAACAATCATTCCATTTGAAAAGTGACGTTTGATTAAGAACTACTTAAGTAATCTTTTCAGATTTACTGCACAATCTTGTGGTGGTGTTCTCTGTCAGTTTTGTATTGAAAGTCTCTTACTTCTGTCCTCCTGTTACCCCATGTTACTTAACTCGTGTTTTTGTAATTGAAAAAATAAAATAGTGTTTTCGCACTCAAATAGGCTACAGTAGCAGTTGTAGGTAGTTATATACACATACACTACAGTGCAGCTACCTGTTCTGATTTCTGTTTGCCCTTTGTAGATAGCACTGCAGGTGTTAAGTTATACTTATTTAATAGAAATACATAATAATATAGTTCCGGAGGAAGCCAAATAAAACAAGCATATAAATATGCCTGCCACGAGACATTCAACTTCAGGTAAAAGTGCCAGGGTGGGAGGTGGTGGCTCAAAGAAGTCTGTTGGAAAAAGCAAACCTATTTCTGAATCAGTGCCCTCTGTGGCCTCCGCTGCTGCTGTGACAGCCAGTAGCAGCAAAATCGAAGTTATAAGTGCGTCAGGTCTGTGACTCATTTTTTTACTGCCCAGTCTGGTGCTTGTTGGTGATGATACTGGGAATAAGGGAGACACTCACACCAGTGGAAGCACAGAGGTCCAGGAGGAGGTCGAACAAGGTGTCAGTGTGACTGTTGTTCCTGCTCGAGGAGGAGCTGATGGTGGTGAGGGTGACAGTGTCCAGCTTCAGTCTGTTTCTCCTGGAGAAGAAGATACAGAAAGTCAGCTCCCCACAGTGAGGAGATGCCAGAGAAGGTAAAAGTTTGTCAGCAGTAGACAGTGATAGGGATGAGGAGGAGGAGGAGGATATAATATGTTTTGGTACAGATGATGATGAGGTGTTGGATCCCCTGTGGGAGCCAGAAGTGAAAAAGATGAGGGTGATGATGCTGCTCAGTCAGACGACAAGACTGAGAGTGAGGATATCAGCAAGCAGTCCAGTCACCCCACCTCCCAAACGTAGCATAGTGAATATCATGCAAATGGCACAAAAAAGCAAAAACGTCTACATCTTTGGCTCCGCTGTGCAAGTCTCAGTCCCATGTCAAATCTAGATGGTGCAGAGCCTCTAGTTTGGGATTTTTTCATGCTTGATGCACCTGATGGCACTGTGGCGATATGTCAGCTGTGTCAAGCACATGTAAGTTGTGGAAAACAGGGCAGCCACATAGGCACTGGTGGCCAGCACGCCCACTTGAAAAACAAGCACCCATTGCGCTGGCACCAACACCAGAAAGATACCAGAGCTGTTGGTGGGCTTCCCTTGTGAAGCTTAATGTTAGTGACAGCAATGCAATAGAGCAGGAGGAGGGAGGGCTAAATGGGTTGGTGGAGGAGGAGTGTGAGGAATCATTTTCTCTCTCGAGCAGTGGACATAGTAGCAGTGGAGCTGCCACTCCCTCGAGGAATAATACATGATGGGAGTGGTGCAATGCGGTGGCTGTGGAGCAGCAGTCTTCCGGGAGACGTTCTGGAGGTTGCAGTGTTGTCCCATCTGCAGGCACCTCTTTGGGCTGAGGGAGGAGGTTGCTCATCTCCAGGCTGAGTTGGCCAAGATTTGTGGGACCTCCTCTCCCATCCAGGGACCACCAGGGCCACTGCCGTTGCCTCAGAGGTTGCCAAGAAAGAGGAATGGTTGGACCACAGTGGGCTCAGGGAAGGAGAAGGTGGTGGAACAGAAGCACATCCCTCCAGTTGTACCTCTCCACAATTCATATGCCAATCTGGCAAAGTGTGGTTCCTCTTTGGAGGAACCTACAGTGGAGACCAAGGAGGATGCTGGGAACCTCCACAAAGGAGACCCACAGGAGGGTGGCATGGGACCCCACAGGGGAAGGAAACAACTCCTGGTGGGGGACTCCATTGTTAGGAAGGTAGAACTAGGGGAGGAAGGGGAGAAGGAGGTAAGGTGCCTGCCTGGCACCATGGCTTGGAGGGACATGGAGCGCATCCTCAGGATTGCTGGAGCAGCTGCACAGGGGAGGGAGCTGGATGTCATTGTCCACCTAGGGGAAAATGACCTGGCTAAGAAAGAGATCAGAGCAGTGCAGGAAGAGTTTGTGGAGATGGGGAGGGGCCTTAGACAAGTAGCATGCATGGCAACCTTCTCGGAGGTGCTGCCTGTTTATGGCGTAGGTGAGGCTAAGGTGCTCCACACCATGGGATTCAATCAGTGGTTGAAAAACTGGTGCAGAGCTCAGGGATTTGGCTTCACTGGGGACTGGGGTCCACCTGGAGTGATGCAGGCCTGTACTGGAGTAATAGTCTGCATCTATCCAGGAGGGGCACCAGGATCCTAGGTGATAGGTTTAAATGCTTCACTGGCAAGCATTTAAACCAGTCAAGGGGGGGAGGCACTGGAAAGGAGCAGGGAAATCTTACCCCCCCAAAAAAGTTAGGGTAGTAAGTGAGGTAAACAGCAAGTTAGAGATGTTGATAGGGATAAGGGCAGGGGTAAATGGAGAAAGTGACAAAGGCAATAAGGACAGGGATGGGGCAAAAAGGGGTAAGGCCATCAGGAAATGGAGGGTAATGAGTACCAATGCCTGTAGTCTGGGCAACAAGCTCCCTGAACTGGTGGCCATGATGGAAGAGGGATGCCTGGATATCGTAGCAGTTACAGAAACATAGTACACAGAGAACCATGACTGGGATGTTAACATACCAGGGTACACAACCTACAGGAGAGACAGGGAGGGGGAAGTGGGGGAGGAGTAGCTCTCTATGTAAGGGAAGGGATAAAAGCAACTGAACAAAAGAGTAAACAGGGAGGAGGAGAAGAGGCACTGTGGTTCACCTTAGAGACTGGAAATGGCACCACAATCTGCACGGGTTGTATACAGATCCCCATGTCAGGGAGAGGGAATGGACAAGGATATGATAGAAGGCATTCTTAGGATGGCAGAGAAAGGGGAGATACTGTTGATGGGAGACCTGCATATGTCAGATGTTAACTGGAGCACATTTGCTGCAGCCACATCCAAGAGCAGGGCTGTTCTCAATACCCTACAGGTGGCATGTCTCAGATGGCTAGTTTTGGAACCCACTCATGAGGGAGCAATCTTAGACCTCATACTCTCAAATGGGGACAGTTAGAGTATCTCAGATCTAGAAGTGGGTAGCCATCTGGGAACAAGTGACCACCAAACAGTATGGTTCACGATATACTCCGCTACAGAATCAAGCCATACAAAAGTGAGGTTACTGTACTTCAGGAGGGCTGACTTTGGCAAGATGGGAGAGTGCCTTAGGAAAGCACTAGCAAACAGGCTGGAAGTAGGGGTGGAACAACAATGGGGAAACATCAAAACTGCCATCACAGAGGCAATAAGCCTTTGTGTGAAGCAAATAAACAATTCAAAATTAAAGAAAAAGCCACTATGGTTCTCAAAAGAGGTGGTGGGGAAGGTCAGGGAGAAAAATACAGCATTCAGGAAGTATAAGGAAACACAGAAGGAGCAGGACAGAGAGCTGTACCAGTTAAGGCAGAAGGAAGCAGGGAAGGAAGTCAGAATAGCAAGGGCCCAAACTGAGGAAAAGACAGCCAACTTGGTTAAGAAGGGTGATAAAACCTTTTTTAGGTACATCTGGGAGCACAGAAAGACAAAGGGAGGGATAGTGAGTCTGAATAGGATGGTGGGTGGGCAGAGAGGGAGAGTGAAAAAGCAGGGATACTGAATGAATATTTCTGCTCAGTATACACAAAAGAGGAGGAGGGAGATGTACCTAATCCAATTAACAGAAGCACTCTGGATAGGGGGCTCGATCCCAGTCCTTTCACAGAAGAAAGGGTTCTGAAAGAACTCCTAAAAGTGAAGGTGGACTAAGCAATGGGGCCTGATGGAATTCACCCCAGAATTCTAAAAGAACTAAGGGGAGAATCAGTGAAACCACTGACTACCCTGTTTAACAAATCATGGGAGGATGGTGTGGTACCTGAGGACTGGAGGAAGGTAGACGTGATTCTCCTTCGCAAAAGTGGGAGCAGGACAGAGGCAGAAAACTACAGACCTGTCAGTTTGACCTCTGTGGTAGAGAAAGTGATGGAATCACTTCTGAAGGAAAGAATTGCTGAGTACCTAGAGGACAGGGGCGGCACAGGACAGAAGGCAGCATGGGTTCACAGTGGGAAGGTCATGTCAGATAAATCTAATTGATTTCTTTGACTGGGTGATGAAAGTAATAGACCAGGGAGGAGCTGTGGACATGGCCTACCTAGACTTTAGCAAGGCATTTGACACAGTCCTGCACAAAAGATTAATAGTCAAATTAACCAGTCTGAGAGTGGGTCCCAGGGTGGTAGCCTGGGTAAAACATTGCCTGGACAACAGGACACAGAAGGTAATTGTAAATAGAGTCCACTCTGAAGAAAGAGGGGGTTACTAGTGGGGTACCGCAGGGTTCAGTACTGGGTCCAGTCCTTTTTAATGTCTTTGAAAAGTATGCCTCTTTGCAGATGACACAAAGATCTGCAACAGGGTTGATACACAAGGAGGCATGGAAAGGATGATAAGGGACTTGGCAAGGTTGGGGGAACGGTCAGAAGTATGGCAGCTTGGATTCAATGCAAAGAAGTGCAAAATAATGCACCTGGGAAACAAAAACCCAGGGTAAGATTACACAATGGGGGGGGAGGTAGTAACAAGAACAAACATGGAAAGGGACCTGGGGGTAATCATATCAGATGACCTTAAATTTAGCAAGCAATGTGAGAAGGCAGTAGGGAGGCTGGGGGGATACTGGGATGTACAGGGGAGAGGCATCACCAGCAGAAAACAGGAAGTTGTTATCCCTCTATACAGACAGTTGGTGAGACCCCATCTGGAGTACTGCGTTCAGTTCTGGAGACCCTGTCTCCACAATGACATAGACAGGATAGAGGCAGTGCAGAGGAGGGCAACTAAAATGGTACAGGGTCTGCAAGAGAAGCCATATGAGGAGAGACTAAAGGAGCTTAATATGTATGCCCTTGAGGAGGGGGGGGCATGATAGAAACATTTAAGTACCTCAGTGGAATCAACAAAGTCCAAGAGGGTAGCATCTTTCAGAAAAAGAGATGTGCAAGAACAAGGAGACACAATTTGAAGATGGGGGGGGTGGTTCAGGGGCAATGTGAGGAAGTATTTTTTCGTAGAGATGGTGGCAGACGCATGGAACAGCCTTCCTGAGGAGGCTGTGGGGTCTAAAACTGTGGGAGAATTCAAGAATGAATGGGACAGACATAAGGCAATTCTTGTGGGGGGTAGGAAGAAATAGGCTGTTGGTTAAATAAGATCTGCAGCTTATCCTGTAGGTAGGGAAATGGGCAGACTAGGTGGGCCAAGCGGTCCTCATCTGCCATCAAAGTCTATGTTTCTATGAGCCATAAAAGTACACAATCAGGCCCCAAATCCAGCAAAATAACCAGTTTCATACATGATGCACATCCCAGACCCCAAGAAGCACCTGGTACCTCAGCAAGAACAACATTGGTGGCACAAGTAAAGCATTTTATTTTGACTCACTCCCGAGATGCAGCCCACATTGAAGAGTGTGTTTAGCGGCACTCAAAGTACTCCCCCAATCATGCTGCTGCACGTGAGCTGAACGCAACCACAGCTGAAATGCTTCCCATTGATCTGTTGCCTTCTCCTTTGTGGAGAATCCAGGATTCTGCTGTTTGATGGCCCCTGCCTGTCCCTAATGGCAGGTGCCATCACGAACATATTTCTCCAAACGTGCCATGCCCGAACTCTACAGCAGAGTTTTACAGTCCATCCTTCATGCCATGAAGCATTCTGCCTCAAAATATATCCACCTTAGCATGGATATGTGGACAAGTAGGCAAACAGTGGGCAGCTCATATCTGTACGTAACAGCACACTGGGCACAGGTACCTGGGGTGGTTGTTGATTTGCGGCCTGGCAAAAGCTGCATAAAGCAAAACTGTGGTGGTAGCAACACACCTGGTATTCATCAGAATGCAACCATAACTACGCAAAGTGTTACAGGGTCTCACACTGGTGAGGAAATGCTGAATGTGCTACTAAATCAGAGTGATGAGTGGCTCAACGCACACTCACTCACAGTAGGGTTTATTACCAGTGACAATGGCTCCAATGTGGTTAAGTGCATTACTGATGGTGGCTTTTTCAGAGTTCCCTGCCTGGCACACTGCCTTAATCTAGTCATGCAGCAATTTCTGAACCACGATGAAATAAAGGAAACTGTGTCTGTCGCCAGATGCATCTGTGTGCACTTTGCCCATTCTGCAAAGGCCCGTGACCATCGGTGTGAGCTGCAGCTCACTAACCATCTGCCTCAGCACCGTATGAAGCTCGATGCTGTTACCAGGTGGAACTCCACACTGTACCTGCTGGACTAGTTTTATGAGCAGTATAAGGTGATTTCAGATTACCTACTGCTGCACACCACCTGGGACAGTGCTGGAGAGTCCATCGTCCTAACAATGGAGCAGTGGTGACAAAAGGATGGCATAATATGCATTCTACATCCATTTGAGCATGCAACACAGGCTGTGAGTGGGGACACTGCTTGTACAAGTCAGTCAATACCCCTCATACATCTGCTGAGGCAGACACTAGTAAATGTCAGTCAGAGGATAGAGAAATGCTAGATAAGCACCCACACTCTGGACAGAAGACCAGGACTCCATGGATAAATGTGTTGAATCCTTTATATAAAAATTGTGCAGATAATACACTGGCCAAAGTGGCTAGCAAACTGACTGACAATCATCTTAACGTACTTCCAGGTTTCTTCTGAGTGAATCAGGACATATCACAAGTGCACATTTTATGACAAATGGATACAAATCACATGTTATAAATAAACCTATCACCTCCTATAAAGTGAAGTGAGCACCATGTGCATCATATTTTTGTGGAACCAACTGAGCCATTAAATCAGCCTACAGTATTTATTTTAACCAGTTCCACTTGCCAAACTGCTCCTTTGTATTTACACTGCAGGCTCAGTTAGTTTAGTTCTTAGCCAATTATCTGAAGTTGGTTGTTTCAGGCTATTATAGCCTGCTATATAATCTGTAGAAGTTTAAATCTTTCAATTTTATAAAGAATTAAATGTGCTCAAAATAGTTCCAGGCACTTGAATTTCCATGCACTTCCACTTATAGTCACAGAGGGAAGTATTCCATTTTCAGGAGCTTTGTACATCCAAATTAGATTACTAACACCTATATTTCTTCAGAAAAGCCACAAGGTCAATATTATCATTTAACCCCTTATTATGTTGTGCCCCAATTCAAAAATTCAATAACTTTCTCTTTGGCCCAAGATATCTTTAAGAGCTCCCCCTCTTCCTCCCAGGTTTACTAGTTCAATACCTATGAAACTAAATTTGTGATTTTCTGCTCCACTTTCAGAAATATGTTTTGCTATAGCATGTGACAAGTCTCCCCTATCTACTGCCCTCACATGCTCTCCAATCCTTACTTTGTATTTTCTCACTGTCCTCCCTACATAAAAAGCTCCACAGTTACAACTTAATAAATAAACCAACCCACTACTATTGCAACTAATGAAGTGTTTCAATGGTATTTCTTTGCCTGTGGAAGGATGGTAATACACTTTACAGGTACTAACATATCTGCAGTACGTACAGTTGCCACACTGATGAGTTCCCACTGGTGCAGGGGCCAAAAGTGTTGGCTTTAAAGGTTTAGACCAGGGACTATATTTCATACTACCATATCTTTTATACTTTCGCATTTTTGAAAAACCACTCGGGGACCCTGCTTTACAACATCTCCAAGTTTGGTCTCCAGTTCTAAGACTGACCAGTTGCTAACAATCACATGTCTAACCTGATTTGCTCTCCTTGAAAAATTAGTAACAAACAGACAAGACACTGTACTGTCTCTGTCCTTCTTTGTACGTCATAAGGTTTGACCCCTGTCCATTTTTTCTACTTTCTGGATTGCTGAAGCAATACATCATTTATTATAGCCCCTATCCAAAAACCTCTTCACTAGTAGTGCACTTTTATGTTTAAACTCAAATGGCTCAGTACAATTCCTAAAGGTTCTTATTAACTGTCCTTGGGTATATTGAAATGTACATGATGTGAATGGCAGCTGTCATATCTTAAAATACTATTACGATCTGTGTCTTCTTGAAACAATGTAGTACAGGGGTTCTCAAATGGTGAGGAGCGCCTCCCCAAGGAGGTGCATTCCTGTTTTAGGGGAGTTGATTTGTACTATGTAGTAATGAGTTGTACTATGTGCGCCTCCCTATTCCCTTTCCTGACCGGCCACATCACTAACGCACCTCCCCCACCCCGCTCCACTTACCACATGTGTGCAATTACCACCCTCCTCCGCCCCCTATCTCATGCTGCCGAGATTCTGTGAATCCTGCTGCGTTGCCCAGCTCTGTACAGTCCCCCGCCCAAACTGTTCAAACTTAGCAGGGCTAGGAAGGGATCTACAGCCATCCAAACAAAATGCAGAAAAGGTCTGTATCAGACCAATAGGGAGTAGGTTTTTATCAGACCAATAGGGAGCAAGATCATTTTGGCCAATCAATGAACAACTTAGCTAGCCAGTCATTGTCTGGCTTCTGCAGGCTTTCTCAGCCAATCATAGGCCAGCTCAGGACAGCGTTGTCATTGCTTCCACCAATAAAGCATGGTGCAAAGTTGGGGAGTTTTAACTTCAGCGGAGATTGCAATCGCCTGCCCGAAGTCGTTGACTTGGACCGCCTGCCTAAAGCTGCTGATTTGACCCACCACCAGCTACCATCTTAGACCTTCACGCTTTGCCACTGCCACCTGGGACCCACATTTGACTGCCGCCTAGGACCTGCATCTCCGATGCATTGTGCTGCTGCCTGGGACCTGTGCCCACTTTAGCTGTTGCCTGGAACATCTCCCTCATTGTGGCTGCCACCTCCCACCTGTAGCTGCTGCCTCAGATCTCCTGAGGTCCAAACCTGGACCATCTCCTGCCTTCCAGACTTCTCTCAGACCCACTTTTTACAGAGCTGGTAAGGACTTGTTCTGCGCTACATAAATAATGTTTTCTTTGTATGCGGGAGGAGGGTTTAAACTGGCAATGGTTTGGGAGCCACTGAAAAAGAAGGGTTGAAATGGCACATTGTTTTTGATGGGGGAGGGGGTCATATATGGTGTCTCTGTTTGTCCTGAAAGAGAGAATTGAAACTGCACACTGTTTTTGATGGCTGGGGGTCTTTTGCAGATCTTTAGGAGGACCATGCCTGTGCTGGGTTCATATATGATGGTTTCTGTGGGGTGCATTTTGGGCAAAGGGCCTTCTGGTGTGGCTTGGGGGGGTAGGTGTGTTCTGCAGGTCTTAAGCCCAGGAGCACCCCCCAGCCCTTCACTTCAAAAGCAGCAAAACCTGCCTGTTGGACTGGAATGAATGGAAGTTTATAAAGTGCCTACGATTTGGAGTTGAAATCAGGTCCTGCCAGCGCTTTATTGGGGCATGGGGGTGAGGGAGGGTTACCAAGTGCTGTGCAGCAATACTTCTGATCTGGTCCTGTCTGAACTTTGTAACCCTCAGTCAACCCCCAGATAAAGTTCAGGCAGGGCCGAAGCAGAAGTACCCCTGTACGACACTTTGTAACCCTCCGTCAACACCTCCCCCCAACAAAGCTCTGGCAGGACCTGATCTGAACTTCAACTCTGAGGCATGTTGTAACCCTACATCAACCACCTCAGGTCTTGCCTGAGCTTTGTTGGGGGTGAGTGTGAGGGAGGGTTAGCAAGTGCTGCACAGTGTTTTTTTTTATCTGGTCCTGCCTGAACTTTGTCCGGGGGTTGATGGAGGGTTATAAAGTGCTGCCAAGTTGTGTTCTGGATCAAAGTGATGCTCAGCTGCAGTCATTCACTCCTGATCCGGTTCTACTCAACCTTTAGAGTGCAGGGAGTGTTCATAACTGCCACAGATACGGTATGCAATCCTGGTCTGGTCCTGACATTGCTCTGTTGGACCAGATTGTTACAAGGTGCTGCAAAGCAAGTCATGTTCTGGTCATGCCGGAGGTGTGGTGCTGTGTATATCTGGGTGGGGTGGGGTGGTGGTTTGTGGGTGGAGTGGTGGGGTTGGGTGGGGTGGTGAAGTGTGTGGGAGTGGATGTGGGTGTGTTTGTGGGGGCAGACATGCCAATGCCCCTTTACTTAACAGTTACTTGTGTCTTAACTGCAAGAAATAACCAGTTAACCAGACAATATTGTTATGGTGGGAGGATTTTGAGGATTACCCATATATAACTCCCACTGACAATGTTGGAGCTAACAGAAAAGGAAATTACGGTAAGTATGAAGTAATTTCTCTCATCCTCCCTAGACATTTGCCCGGTGCTTCAGGATCTGGCTGGTAGGGTGGGGGCTTGCACTGACTGAAGGATTTGTTGGAAGTGTTTGACATGAGGGACCTGATGGGCAGTGGCTGTCAAGAGTTACCATGTTGTTGATGCCATGGATAGTGATTGAAATGTCTGGGATGACTGTCAAATTTCATATCTTCATGTGTGCTGGCATCAGGGCTGATGGGGTGGCAGGTGTTAACAGGCCAGATTGTTTTGTGTAAAGAGGGCTCTTTTTATTACTGGTTGTGTGTGTGTGTGTGTGTGTGTGTGTGTGTGTGTGCGTGTGTGTGTGTTTGTTTGGGCCCTGGTAAGGGTCAAGGTACTTACCCAATTGCTGCTAGCAGTTGCCTGATTTCAAATGATGACAAATACCCACAATCTTGATCTTGCTGTCTTCTGTCATCTATCTTCAAAATGTGCTTCAATTTGATAAGTACTTTGTGGAGTTCTTATTTTTAGTGATGGTGGGTTGTCTGTAGCAGCTGTATTGTATTTAGCACTTGTGGCGGAACACATGGGCATGCCCAGGATGGTCTGGCCTCAGACTGGTTTACTTGTTAACTTCTCATCAATATGAATTTACCATTGCATTGTAGACCAAGAACGGATATCGCAGATGCTGCACAGCTTCTGGTGTACGCTTGGTATGCCACAGATACGGATCTTCCGGAGGAGTTTCTGCTCTGCAATCCCCTTCCTACACGAGTAACTGGGGAAGAGCTGTTTTGCTTGCTGAATGCCTTCATTGAGAATGACGGCCTTGACTGGAGTCGTTGTGTTGGCATTTGCAGTGATGGAGCTCGCTCAATGATTGGAAGACACAGCGGGATGGTGACAAGAGTACAACCAGTGGCTCCCAATGCTGTCTGGTACCACTGCATGTTTCACAGGGAAGCTCTGGCAGCCAAGAAGATGCCAGCTGAGCTACGAAGTCTTGGCTGATACAGTGAAATCTGTGAACTTTATCAAGGCCAATCCAGTGAATTCCAGACTCTTTGCAGTACTGTGTGAAGAGATGTGAACAAAACACACACAGGTGCTCTTGCACACCGAGGTCCATTGGTTGACCCGGGGGTAAAGTGCTGACCTGCCTCTATGAACTGCATGATGAACTTTGCAATATTTCTTGGTGACTGTAACTGTCCACTTGAGGAACAGTTCCACAGTCTACAGTGGCTTGCTTTGCTTGCATACTTAGCAAGATATCTTTGAGACTGAACTCACTTAATCTGTCACTTCAAGGACGGGATGCCAGTGTTTTCACAGTCAGGGACAAGATCAAGGCATTTGGTTCCAAGCTCAAATTTTGGTCCACATGAGCACAGCAAGGATCAGTTGCCACATTTTCAACCTTGGAGGATTTTCTTCAGGAACATGAACTTTCAGTCGACTGTGTCAAAGCAGTAATTACAGAACATTTATGTGGGTTGCAAGGCAAGCTACAAGACTACTTCCCTGAACATGGCAGACAGGACAGTGACCAGTGGGTCAGGAATCCCTTCATTTTCAGGCCAAGCTCTGCAGACTCCTTATTGCCAGGAGAACAGGACAGCCTCATTGATCTTGCCACAGACCCAACTCTGAAGGTCTCTTTTGCACAACAGCCCCTTGCAAACTATTGGCTGTCAGTTGGACATGAGTTTCCAGCACTAAAAAATCGAGCTCTTGCTGTTCTTGTGACTTTTGCCTCAACATATCAGTGCGAATCTGGATTTTCAGTGCTGACAGCAATAAAAACAAAATATCGAGCCCTTCTTAAAGTCAAAGATGACTTGAGCCTCTACCTTTTAAATGTCGGACTAAGAATACAGCAGCTAACTGCATGGAAACAGGCTCACAGACTGCCCTCTTAACAGACTGGCACTGGACAAATTATTTAACAGGCAGAATGATTTACAATATACTTTCCATATTTTTAATACACTGTAACAATAAACACACATTTTTTGTTTTTTTAAGTGTCTGTGTGTGCTTTCATGAGTGTTATTCATCATTACAGGTATCTGGCAAGCGTACAGTGGTAATTATGCAAAAGTTGACCAGAAATCTGATTTAGTGCATATACGTGCGGCACACTGATAGTCAGTTTTTACATGATTACCGCAGTATGTAAATGAGGTCACGACACAGGGGGAGGCCTGACATTTTTTCAAGCGCAGTAGTGGAGGCTCATCATGGTAAGGTCTGAGAACCCTTGATGTAGTGCAAATCCCCCCATTACTGTCTTTGTACTGTCTCAGATCTAGAAATGTTATCTTTGTTTGGCTTATCTCACATTTGTATCTCAGACAACTGCTGGTGCTTTCCATCCATGCAATGAAACCAACAAACTCTTCACTTGTACCCTTCCATATTATTAGTATATCATCTATAAAGTGCTGCCACAAATCCAGCCTAGACAGGAAAGGGTTCATGGCAACGCTGTACAGATGATCACTCTCCTACTTCCTTACAAATAAGTTTGCAACACTTGGTGTCATGGCCGTGCCCACAGCTGTACCACATATCTGGTGGTACAATTGATTTTGGAAAAGAAAAACATTTTTTTGCAACACCATCTCTGCCATTTTCACTAGAAATTGTGTTGGGGGTCTCTACACACTCTACCTCCGTTCTGGTGTCCAGGAAGTAAGCTAGGGATTCCAAACTTTCCTGGTGTGGAATGACGGTATATAATGAATTTACATCCACCACTGCCCAAAACATCTGTGGTTCCACACAAATATCCTCTGTCAACTTAACCACCTTAGTGGAATTCTTAATATAGGACCTCAAATTCTGTACCAAGGGTTGCAAAAACTGATCTAAATTCATGGAAAGTAGCTCAGTTAGCCACTCTTGACCCGACTCTATAGGTTGACCTGGTGGCTGCACCAGATTTTTATGGATCTGGGGCAAAGCATAAATTACTGGTAATTAACAGAAGGGTTCTATACAGCACATCACTGATGTATCCCCTAATGTAGCTTTCTTTAAGCAGGGCATTAGTTTCACATTTGAATTGTTTTATGACTTTTCCAGGGACTTTCTTATAAAAAGATGTATCCCCCAACAATCTCAAAACTTCCTTCACGTAGTCTTCTGTGTTTGGAATCATCACCACCCCTCCCTTATCTGCTGCTTTTATAGTAATAGCAGTTTCTATGGACATGGATATGTTGTTCATCCACACTGTCTGGCAGGTTCCTTGCCGCTTTAAATCTTGCTGAAAGGTCTTTAAGCTGGCTTCTCCCACCAACCCGGGTGGTAAAACTCTCAGCTCTGCCCCATGACGCCAGATCTTCCTTAGCGCTCGGAAGCTCAGGTTCCCACCTTAACGCTCTGCGTCTAGACTGGGTCCTAACTCTTCAGTTCACCTGAAAATAATTTT
Organism: Neoceratodus forsteri; assembly: GCA_016271365.2. Lineage (NCBI taxonomy): Eukaryota > Metazoa > Chordata > Ceratodontiformes > Ceratodontidae > Neoceratodus > Neoceratodus forsteri. Next base: position 52,614,713 of record CM028133.1, on the reverse strand, counting down.
AAAGTTTTGCAGACTTTGGTCTACTTCTTCCTTCATGGCTGTGATGGACAAATCGACTCCTGGTTTTCGGTGGTGCCCATGTGGGCAGAAGACGTCCAGGACTGATCTGCACTCCACGTGTGTCTACTGCCTCAGGCTTGACCACGACCCACAGGCCTGCGAGTAGTGCAGGTCTTTTTCAGCTTATGTCCTTGAAGACCGCACTGTCCGGCTCCAATTTGGGTGCCCCGAGAAGAGTTATCCGCTGGTGAAGTCCAAAGAGGCCCGTTGGGCAGTTTCTGTGGCAGCTGGCTTGGCTGAGCAACTCAAGCAGATGATCGCCCTCAAGGAAGAGGTGGCCCAGGCTGCATCTTCATCTTCCTCGGTCACAGCCTTTATCCCGCTCTCTTTGGGATCCTCCTACACAGCTTCATTTAATGAGCTTTGCCAATCCCTCTCCATGAAGGGTGAGGGGTCATCAGGACACTCTTCTTGGTCAAAAAAGAAGGGCTCGAAGGGTAAGTCCCACCGTTGGCGCTCATGGGAGTGGGAGAGATCCCCTTCCCCGGACAGTCAACACTTAACTTCAGTTGAGGTTGTGGCTAAGGCTGCTGGCTTCATGGTGTCCCTGTCAGGTCAGCTGGTCAAGACACCCGTCGACGCGGTCAAGATTTTTCTTGACCCGTCGGATGGGCTGTCGACTGGTGAAGCAGACAACCCTTCATCACTGGTTCCCCTGGTGAAAATTGAGGATTTTCCTGTGCCGAAATCCCCGGTCAAGGCTCCTGAGCTGAGGGAGGAGCGGGTTTCCCCCACTCCCTCCCAGACCCACCCTTGGAAACACCAAGGGTCTCGGTCTCAGACCTCGTCTCGGTTCAGCCGATTCCGCCGACACCGGCGGTCTCAGTCTCGGCACCGAGAAAAGTGTCAGCGCCGCTTGTCCTTGTCTTCCTCCTCAGAAGAGGAGAGGCTTTGGCGCAAATTGCGTCGATGCAACAAGGACTTAATGTGGCAGCAGCTCCTTCTGTCCAGGAACAAGCTGACACCCTCGCTTTCCCTGACCATTAAGTGGCTATCATCTGAAAGGCTGAAACAACCCCTTGCAGTGGTCGAGGTGCCCAAGCCTGGGCCAGTTGTTTGGCCAAAACCAGCTGCCCCACCGATTGTCGTGGAAGCTCTGCCTCCACAACAGAAATCGGGGGCTCAGACCAAGGATTCTCGGGCTGGTCAGGGTTTGCCACACCGGTTGTCGGTCACCCTCACTCCCGACCATCCTAGGCAGGTGGAGGGTGGCTCAGGCCCTAGGCAGCTCTTCCCAGACTCCTCGGAGTCTGACGATGACTCCTTCCTGTTTTCCAGGCCCCTTGACCTGGAGTCCTCTGGAGGGCAGTCGATGGATGAGAGCCCATCATCATTCATGGGTCTGCTTTGGCTCATCTCAGAGTCCACCGGGATGCAGCTTGAGCCCGTATCCAAGTGGCACAAGTATCCTCTCATGGAGATACTGGACCAAGGGGATCCTTCCATGGAGGCCTTTCCAGTGGCTGAAGCCATTGTTGGCCCAGTCTTGGACCTATGGCAGCAGCCAGCTTCCTGTCCTGCACCTTTGGCCAGGATGGCCAGGAAGTATGTGGTCCCTACTGGCTCTTTGTCCGGTTTCTCAGAACACCCCTCTGCGGAGGGGTTGGTCACCGATAGCGTTTTCTGGCATTCCAGTAATGCTAGAGATGTGGACAAGCTCCCTGACAAGGAGTCCAAAAAGCTGGACTATGCTGGATGCAAGGTATACGCTGCGTCCTCCCTCAGCTTCTGTCAGGCCAGATCAGCTGTACTGATGGCACACTTCTCCCACGCCCTCATGGGCTCCCTGGATGAGGTGATCCCTCATCTCCCGGCTTATCTGCAGACTATGGTCAAGCAGGTGTGGAATCAGGGAAGGGCAGTGGCAAAACAGCATCTCCAAATGGCTCTTGATATCGGAGACTCCTGTGCCCTGTCAGTAGCAGCTGCAGTGGCCATGTGCCACAGAGCCTGGCTGAGGATATCCACCTTTACGGCGGATACCCAGCACAAGTTGGCAGATGTCCCCTCCTTGGGGACTGAACTGTTCAGCCCTGGAGTGGAAGACCACCTCCAGAGGATCAAAAAATCCAATGCCACCTTGGACTCGGTCATGTCTGCTCAGACGGACAAAGGCGGTCGACAGCAACATAAGTCCTTTTGTTCTTCTGCCTCTACGGCATGTCCGGCCCTGCAACACCAGCATCAGGGCCAGCAGGCTCACACTTGGCACCCTAAAGCCAAGCCTGCAGCTTCCTCTAGCAGGAACCCGGGAGGAAAAGGCCCAGGAGGTCCCTCGGTTGGTCCTTCCTCCAAGCCTGCCCAGTGACGGGTTGAGGGGTGTTGCCCCCAACCTTGTTGCTTCCCCCTGGGTTCCCTCTGTAGGGGGATGGCTCCACCACTTCCTTTCTGCCTGGTCTGCTATCACCATGGACTATTGGGTGTTGGAGGTGGTAGGAAAGGGTCTGCCTCTGGAGTCAAGCAGGCCCTGCCCTTCCGAGCTGTCATCCCACGGGGGGTTACGGGGTCCACAGCCTCTCTGTTGGCCCATTGAGCTGACATTGCCCTGCTCCTTGAAAAGGAGGTGACCAGGAAGGTGGTGGATCCTCCACCAGACCCAGGGTTTGTTTCCAGGTACTTCACGGTGCTGAAACGGACGGGGGGCTGGTGCCCCATTCTAGACCTGCACGACCTGAACAGGTTCCTAAGGTCTTGAACCTTCAGGATGGTCAGTCTGGCTCAGATCATTTCATCCTTGGAATGAGGTGTGTGGTTCTGTTCTCTGGATCTCCAGGACATGTTCTTTCACATCCCTATCCATCAGTCCCATCAGCGATTCCTCCACTGCAGAGCATTGGGGTCCCTCTACAAGTTCCAGGCCATGCCCTTCGGCCTTTCTCTAGCTCCCAGGGTCTTCACCAAATGCATGGCAGTGGTGACAGCATTCCTGCAGCGCTGAAGGGTCTGGGTGTACGCCTACCTGGACGACTGGCTGATTGCGGCCTCCTCCAGAATGGAGGTGGAGAGGTCCAGGGATCTGGCCCTCCAGATTTGCTCTCAAGTTGGCCTCCTTATCAACAAGGCCAAGTCAGAACTCATGCCAAAGCAGGTGATCCAATTCATTGGGACAGAGCTTGACTCTCTGCGAGCCAGAGCATGGCTCCCGGTGGACAGGGCCAAGGTTCTTTCCTCCTTTGCCCAATCATTTCAGGTTGAGCAATTGCGCCCTGCCCGGGACTTCCTGTGCCTCCTGGGCTTCATGGCGGCCGGCACCAGCGTGCTCCATTGGGCCCATTGGCACATGCATCCCCTACAATGGGGACTGGCCAGCCAATGGTCACAGCGCTCCGGTCCTTTGGATCAGGCAGTGACAGTGACCCAGGACATGTGAAATGCTCTCCAGTGGTGGATCATTCCAGGTCATCTGCAGGAGGGCATCCCATTTGTCCTCCCCAAGCCGATAGTCTCTCTATCAACTGATGCCTCTCTGATGGGTTGGCATGCCCATCTGGGGGAGCACAGAGCGCATGGCCTCTGGTCCCCTCAGGAGTCCCGATGCCACATCAACCTGCTGGAGCTTTGTGCAGTTCATCTAGCCCTCACCACCTTTGCTCCGTTTGTATGGGGTCAAGTGGTCCAGGTCCAGAACGGACAATACCATGACCATATACTACCTGAACCGCCAGGGCAGGATGCGCTCCATGCCCTTGTGCAGGGAAGCTCTCTGCATTTGGTCCCTCATGAGCAGCCTGGAGGCAGATCACCTTGCCATCCATGTGGCAGCAGCCTCCAACATTCTGGCCGATGCCCTAAGCCGGATAGAAGCTGCGTCCCATGAGTGGTCTCTCCTGACGGATGTAGTACAAGATCTGTTCTTCCACTGGGGCATGCCTCAGGTGGACCTGTTTGCCTCCAGGGAGAATGCAAAACTGAGGCTGTTTTATGCCCACCCCCTTTAGCAGGGCTCACTGCAGGGGGATGCCTTCTCGAGGCCATGGACCCCAGGCCTCTTCTGCGCCTTTCTCCCATTTCCCTTGATCCACAAGGTGCTTCTCAAGGTGAGGAGGGACAAGGCGCAGGTGATTCTGGTAGCCCCAGACTGGCCCTGCCAGTTCTGGTATCCGGATCTCCTCAGTCTCAGCTCCAGGCCCATGAGGCAGCTTCCAGCACACCCGGACCTGATCTCAGTCAGTTAGGGGAAGGTATTCCATCTGGACCTTCAATCCCTGCATCCATCTGATGGCCTGGTTCCTGAGCAGCTAGAGTTCCAGGCCTTGGGTCTTTCCGACGAGGTCCTTGACGTTGTTGAGGCTTCCTGTAAGGAGTCAACCAGAAAATGCTATGCCTTTAAATGGAAGAGATTCTTCATTTGGTGTCAAGGCAAGAGCCTGGACCCTTCCTCGTGCTCCTTGGCAATCATTCTGGACTACATGTGGTCCCTTTCTCAGCAAGGGCTTTGGTCGACGACCCTTAAGTGCACCTGGCAGCCATCTCTACTTACCGGGCGCAGGCCGGGAAGCAGTCGGTGGCACAGGAGAAGGTGGTCGGGTGCTTTTTCAAAGGCTTTAATCATATATCCCCTCCAGTGCGAGAACCTCCACCTCCATGGGATCTACCGCTGGTATTGACTAAGCTCATGGGCAAGCCATTCGAACCGATGCACAGGTGTGACATCTCTCCCCTGTCATGGAAGACCGCCTTCTTGGTGGCTATCACATCAGCCAGAAGGATGGGAGAGCTCCAGGTGCTTTTCTTCAAGTCTCCTTATCTGGTCTTCCACAGGGACAAGGTTGTCCTGCTCTCCCACCCGAAATTCCTTCCGAAAGTGGTGTCGGAGTTTCACCTTAACCAGGTGTTGACTCTGCCGGTGTTCTACCCCAATCACACTTCGGAGGCCGAATATAGGCTCCATACTTTGGACCCTAGAAGAGTGCTTACTTATTATAAGGAGTGGATGGCTGAAGTTCAGGGAGAGGTTCGCCAGCAGTTTGTCAGCTATGCTGAAGCCGCACCTGGCAGACTTGCAGCTAAGCAGACTATAGGCAGGTGGGTCACCTCCTGCATAGATCTCTGCTATAGGTTGGTAGGCATGGAGCCTCCCAGAGGGATAAGAGCTCATTCTACCCACCATACCACTGCATCGGTGGCTGCTTCCAGGGACATCCCTATCCAAGAAATCTGCAGGGCTGCTACCTGAAAGTCAGCACACACCTTCATTACCCATTACCACATCGACCTTGAGTCATGCCGGGATGCTGGTTTTGGGGCCTTGGTTCTCCAGTCTTTATTTCCTATGTAGGTGGTATGCACCTTGCCTCCCTCCTCCTGGAGAACTGCTAGGAGTCTGCCAGACAGTGTGGATGAACAACATATCCATGTCCCTAGAAATATAGGGTACTCACCTGTAACAGGAGTTCTAGGAATGGTATATGTCATGCATCCACACGCCCAACCCGGCCTCCCCGACCTTGATGCACAACCTGGCTTCCAGCGGGCTAGATCTTGTGTCATGGGGCAGAGCCGAGATTTACCACCAGGGTGGGTGGAGGGGCCAGCTTGAAGACTTTCCGGCAAGATTTAAAGTGGCAAGGAACCTGCCAGACAGTGTGGATGAACAACATATACCATTCCTAAAACTCCTGTTACAGGTGAGTAACCTGTATATTTGCACTCAGTACTTTTAAAGCACTTCATTCTTCTTTACTACAGTTATTTTCATATGGACCAGATATTGTATTTTGTAATTTCTCTAGATCTAATTCACACTTTCGGATCAACATGGAAACTACACGTTCAGAGGGGACAATATTCAGATCTAGGGCTTAAGCAAGGCTCAGGGGCAACATCAGTACAACCTTGTTCTTTACCTTCAAAAATGCATTGAAATGTCAAATTGAATCCAGATTTATGTAAAGCTACACGTGTGTTAAAAAAATTAACATCTGTAGGAGGACAAAATGCCAGACCCTTACTTAAAACCGAAGATTCAGCCTCTGTTAAGTATAATCAGACAAATTAACGATGGGGATTAAACCAACATTTTCCACACAATTCTTATTAACAGCTGAAGTGGTAATGTTATTGCTGCCAGTGTCAGTAAAGACTGATGTTACAGAAGTGCTGGTGATTGGAATGGGGGAAGGGGTCAGCATGGAACATGCATTTACACCACTTAATGCCTGTTGTACTACTAGGCATTCCTTCCTCTTTTTCCATGCTGCCCCCGCCTCTTCCTTGTCCTCCTCTTTGGAAGTACACAGATTGAAAGTATATTTTGCGCTGTCTCTGACTGCGCCTTGCCCCCTGTGCGTAACTGAAGGACTATCCCATTTCCAATTCCCCCGACTGTCCCTCCATGGGGGCCTTGAATTCATCAGTATCTGAAGGACTTGTGGAGTAGTCTAAAATTGTTCTGCCATTCATAGAGTTGCTTGAATTGTTATTGCCCTTTTTCAAAACAGATTTGAGTCCCACCTTCTTTGTGTCTGTCCAGTTAAACACATGGTCATTTTAATAGTCTCTTTCATCTCTTAAAAACTTTTGTTTTTGTTTTGTGATTTTAATGTCATACTTTGTTACTTTCTCTAGCAGCAATCTGTTGCGTCTATGCTACTCCACTTCATCAGTATTGGTTTTAAGTAATGCTTCAATTTTGTCAATTTCAGTGGAGAGTTCATCCCTGATAGGCTGTGTAAATTCTAAAATCAGCTCAATATTTTTAATGGAGGCCTCCTGCATATTTTCTTGCCACCTTTTCATAAATACTGCATTTTCTGTCCCAAAGGAAGGTTTCTGAACTATATGCAAGCCCCTGGGTACTCTTTTCACAGTTAAGTAGGCCTCTAAAGTGGTCTTATGCCAATACAATCCATTTGCCTTGCTTCGAACTCACCACTCAGTTGCTGTGTGCTCACATTCTCCTCCTCTAGAAATGGATTTGTGCCCTCTGTGACTGGAATACCAACTTTGCGAAGCCACCCACTGGAACGCCGATATCTGCAGATGCACTCTGTACTCCCTCCATGACCACTGTCCTGCAGCAGTGTCAGGCCAAAACCAGCCCTGCTGAAACTCAGCTGCAGCTGGGAACATACCACTGCTCCGTTCTGTTCCAGTGCTTTGTCTTTCAATCAAATGCCTGTGTAATTGCACAGTAGGGGAATTTTAATTTTATTCCTCCAATGTCTTGAAAAAAATCAGTCAGTCTGTTTTACCCCAGTCTAATCCACAGGGAACCAGTGCTCACAAATAACCAACGCTCAATTTACAGACACTTATGTGAGCACCTGGAATATTAGTGTGGTGCTATTCCATATGCATGCTCACAGGACAGAAAAAATGTTAGATAAGCACCCACACTCCGGACAGAAGACCAGGACTCCATGGATAAATATGTTGAATCCTTTATATAAAAATTGTCCAGATAATACACTGGCCAAAGTGGCTAGCAAACTGACTGATGTTTATCTCAACGTACTGCCAGATTTCTTCTGAGTGAATCAGGACATGTCACAAGTGCAGATTTATGACAAATGGATACAAATCACATGTTATAAATAAACCTATCACCTCCTATAAAGTGAATGGTGCTCCACGTGCAAACCGCTAAATCAAACATCATATTTTCGTAGAACCGACTGAGCCATTAAATCAGCCTGCAGTGTTTATCTTTAACAAGTTCCACTTGCCAAACTGCTCCTTTGTGTTTACATTGCAGGCTCAGTTAATTTAGTTCTCAGCCAATTATCTTAAGTTGATTGTTTCAGGCTATTATAGCCTGCTATATAATCTATAGAAGTTTAAATCTTTCAATTTTATAAGGAATTAAATGTGCTCAAAATAGTTCCAGGCACTTGAATTTCCATGCACTTCAACTTATAGTCACAGAGGGCAGTATTCCATTTTCAGGAGCTTTCAACATCCACATTTGATTACTAACACCTATGTTTCTTCTGAAAAGCTGCAAGGTCTATACTGTAATTTATTATGCTGTGCCCCTAGTTCAAAAATCCAATAACTTTCTCTTTGGCCCGAGATCTTTTTAAGACCCCTCCCTTTTACTCCCAGCTTTACTAGTTCAATACCTATTAAACTACATTTGTGATTTTCTGCTCATACAATCAATGAAACAATCAGCTTAAGATAACTGGTTAAGAACTAAATTACCTGAACCTGCAATGTTCCACAAAAATATGATGTTTGATTAAGTGGTTTGCATTGCCAATGCCAGCACATTTGGGGCCAGTACATCAACCCGCACAGTACATCACTTTGATCCCAGCATGCACACTTGATGTAGTTTTCCCTCCTGCTGACCATGATGACAGCATTGCCTGCACATTTTGGGCCAGTATGTCAACCAGCACGATGCAGCAGTTTCATCGCAACAAGCACAATTGGTGTCGTTTTCCGGTGATGAATGATTATGCTGCCATTTACAGTGACAGTTGCACATTCATGGATAAAAGTAATATATCCTTCATCATCTTACAGTGGTTCAATCAAGGGACTTATTTAAGCTGCGTATGGGTGATGCCACAGTGTCAATGGCAAAACACATGCGGATACAATCCAAGGTCACAATTTTCACAGTAGCGCAGCAGTATTTATAATATGTTTGTTTTCCTTCACAGGTGTCCGTTGATGATGATGATGTATGTTTTTAAGTTGTCAGCAGTGGCCCACACCTCACAGGTGCAGCACCTTGATCCAGCAACCACACACTAGGATAGAAGACTTCTATTTAGTCACCAATGCCGTACAGAGATCAGATGCATCGGTAAATGTCCAGCAGAAAACAAAGCCACCATTCCAATTGAAGTACTTTGTACCTGGCTGGCAATAAGAAAAAAGAGGGCATTCTGAGCATTGTTTCAACTAGCTGCCCTCCCACCCATCATTGCATGAAGCTATACATACATCAGGGTATGGCTGTTAAACTGGAACCCGTGACATGAACAGACTATGTCTGTTGAGCACAGCCAGCAGCCAGAGTGGGAGGGCGGTAACAGATGCACCCCAGCGGTGGAATTCCTGAATATTGACAGATCCATATAGAAGATAGTTACTGTCAAAATCTGACATTTCTGTCCTGCAGTAACCACAAACTTAATACTTAACCATATCCACCAACTCCACCCCAACCCGGCCTCAACCACCTCCTCCACCATCCGTCCACCAGAGACCATCACAAATTAAGAAATACCACCGGTTAATGAATTGCACACATATTGAACAGCAGTAGCAGTGCACCTGGAGTTAACAGCTCCTGAATTCCTGCATGTGTTGAGAAAAGAAAAAATAATACAATTACAATCCAACTCAGATGTCTGAGCTGCAGTCCCCTATCCCTCCCAGTAATGAAAAATTCAGTACTTACCTTGTCCTTGTGGAATGTGAAATGTGGTGAATTCCAACATCCTGTATCCAAATCCTGGGCTGGCATGCATATTGTCATGATGATATACTCCTCAGCACACTAGATAAATATCAGATAAGTACAAACATGTAAGAACTCAGGATATTCCAATAGCAAGCCACCATCCCCCTTCTCTTGCACCCCAAAACATAAATACAGATACCAACGTGTGCTGCAGCAGAAGCAGCATCGATTGACTATGTGAAGAGGATCCCCATGAAGCAGACAAAGCATTACTTCTCGTAACTACTAGTCAGAGCAGCAGGGAGCAGCTACAGGCAACAGCAGCAGCACTCAAAATGTCACTCAATCCACACTGACTTCAAACCACAGAGACAATACAGCTAACCAGGGCAGCATCATTGCGAAATGATAATTCCGCAGTTCTCAATCAATTGAGAAACCAGCAGCAGGAGGAAGTACGTGTAACTTTAAGTCGCAGGACCATTTTTCAGGAGGATTTATTTTTCTCATCATGGCAAACTGGCTTATGTTGCATGTCAGGCAGTGGTGGTAGCATGGTTAGACCTGAAAACCATACTAAATGGTGCAGAGAACAGCAGATTAGGGTCCTTTGTGGATGTGAACCATGTAACTGTATATAACATTTTTTGGGAAACATTTCTGGACTTCTGAGCCACGTTAGGCAGTGGCAGCACCACAGTTAGACCTGAAAAGCATTTGAACAGTGCAGAAAAAAGCACATCTGGGTCCTCATGGTGGATGTGAATCATGTAACTGCAAGTCTGATACCTGATTTCTGTCTGAATGTATTGTGCAATTTTTTGGGAAACATTTCTGGACATTTACTGCCTGTGCTACACTGGCAGGAACAAGTTGTGACCTAAAACAATTGTAAACAGTGGACCAAAGACCATGGTTTGGTCCGGGTGGTGGTTTGGGTACCATAAAACATCATGGCTAAGACCAGATTTCTGTCTGAATTTAATGTACCATTTTTCCTGCAACATTTTTGGACATTTACTGCCTGTGATGCACTCGCAGAAACAAGATGTGGCCTAAAAACAATTATAAACAGTGGCCAAAACAGCATTCTAATGCCTGGGTGCTTGGGGGCACCCTAAAACATCAGGACTGATTCCACATTTCAGTCTCAATTTGATGTAACATTTTTTGGTAAACATTTCTGGATTTGTAGGCCTGGTTTAGAACCAGTAGCAGTGAGTTTCAGGCAGAAATATTTGGCAAACAGGCCCTGAAAGAGCTATTTAATGTCTGGGTGGTGGGGCATTCTAACACATCATGGCTGAGACCAGATTTCTGTCTGAATGTAATGTACCTTTTTCCTGTTTTATTTCTGGATACGTATGGCCTGTTTGGATCTGCACACCATGGAGGCAAGGAACTATGTTAAACTGTGGCCCAGGTACACAATTTTGATATGGTGGTGGCAGGGCACTAAAGAAAGCATCAAGAGTGGAGGAGAGGGACACCAAGTGAACATTTGTGACACATAAGCCCAGGGCCAGGGGACTGTTGTTAAGTACAAAAAACATATCTATGTTTAACTTCTCAATAAAAGTGCTTCTTATTTAGGTTTCTATGTTGTGCACATATTCAAACTTATGATGCAGCTGCATACAGCAAAGAAAACTGCCACAACATCACACAGGTTTTGGGAAAAAAACTTGTTAATACAAACAAATTACAATACGTGACATTTGCAGACAGGAGAAGGATTAACATAAAAAAGAAGAAAGGTACACTGTTTATTATAGGTAACATACAGACTGACAAACAGTAAAATACACGATGGGGGGATATGCAGGTTACTAGGTGATAGGGTATTCATGTCTGACAGGGGAAGAGAAGGAGCATACACATCACAAAATACACTAAATACTGGACAAGAAAAAGAAACAAGAGGATATAGAAAGAGGAAGAAGACTAACTATATATATATTTTTTTTTGGTATTTATTTTTAATTTTTGAGGGTGTAGATGAGGGAAGAGTGATAGTAGTAAGGACAGGAAAAATGAAATAAAGTTCTGGTGCTGTGTTCACTGACTGCCTCATATGCAAGCACGTTAAGGTCCCTGGACCACATCTTTACAAGGTGCCTGCACCAGGTCATGATTCCACCCTGCCATCACAACCTCCACGATGAAGCTCCACCAGGAGATCCAACACTTTACGTTGGTCCTCCAACAGCTTCCTTAAGTTCCCCCCTAACCTCCTGGCAGAACTCATCAAAATCCTGGCGCAGAGATGTTACCTCTTGCCGCACTGCTGCCAGGTCTTCTTGGCTTACAAGAGGAGGACTGGCTGGGGCTGATGCAGGCTGTCCATACTGATGTCCACCATGGACATGGCGCCACTGCTGCCTGTGGGGTGAGGTGGACGGGGGGTGCTGCTGCTGCCTGCTGCTGATTTTGCTGGTTCTGCAGGCACCTTCTGGGCTCTTGTTGCTGAGCCCTTGCACCTTCCTCCTGCTGGCCCCCTTCCCCTTGGGCCACACTGCCTCCTGCTGCCACCAACTCTCTTTGCTTTTGGAGCCACTCTGCAGCATGGTGGTGCTGCAGGTGGCTCCTTTGGCCACCAGTTCCAAAATGGCCCCCTTGCTTGCCCCTTCATACAGATCTGCCTCACAACTTGCACATAACATCACTGCTGTTGGTGTTGTTATGATAAAAAAACACCACACGGCAGACTCTTTATGCTGGGGGGAGGCGGGGGCACATGCTCCTACTATGGGGCATTAATACGCTGTACTGGCTGCTTTCCGGGGGCCACATGCTCCTGCTGCTGGTCATGGGGGACTATAGGAGCATTCTGCTGCTGGGTGGTGGCGGTGGATGTGGAGGGGGCCACATCATCCTCACGCTGCTGCTGGGGGGGGCAACCGTCCCATGCTGCTGCTGCTCCTGCCACTGCTGGGGACTGGTGGTTACCAGCTCTTGATGGGCCTGGGAGGGGTCCTCTGTCTCAACTGCCCTGTCCCTAAATACCCACCTGTCCAGATGGACAGCGGATGTCTTCCCACCAGTCCCCTTGCCCCTACTTTTCCTTTCCATCAGTTAAAAAAAAAGGATTTAGTAGAAAGGAAGAAAGGAATTCACACACACATACATACACACACAATCTGCACAGATACCTAAGAGAAGTTATCAAAAAATGCAATCTAAATATAGGTTAACTTAGAAGCAAAATAATGTGTACAAAACCCACACAATATAACACACTGCTGACCCAGAAACTCCCTGTGTTGCTGGCTGCCTGCTTTCTACAAGTCTCCAGCTACACAGAACGGAAATGAATCACTCACTTCCTGCCTGTATACAGTCACCCATGTGACCTGCAGAGAGTAGGTCATGTGAAAAGCCATATTTTGGCGGACTTCTCCAATAGAAATACAAGGCAAAATCTAAGGTGAAATTTGATAGGATAATTTCACTACAAAAATGTAATTACGTGAAATATTTTGCATGGCGAAATTTGTGATTTCATCGATATTTCACTGGCGAAATTAAATTTCACAACATCTCTAAAAGGAGGGGGAAGCAGAGGATAAGTTGGGAGGGGAAGGTGATAGAGGTGAAGGGCTAGCATGAGAGGGCAGAGGCAAGACGGAGAGGAGAGCCGAAGCACAAGTGGTGAAATATGAATTTAATTCTGAGGCAACGCTAAGGTGGTTAGCAACTTGCATATTATTTATTTTAAGGATTGGAGCAGGGGCGCAGTAGTGGAGAGAGAAAAGGGAGAGGATTGCCTTCCAGAATTGGATGGATTGTTTATATTAGTGTGGAAGGTTGAACAGAAGTATTTTGAGTTAGCTAAGTGTTTGGCTTTCATACACTTGTTGCATAAAGACCAGTAAAATTCATAGGCGTGCAGGAGCATGGTAGATTTATAACCTCTCCCAGCTTGGTCTCTGGCCCTTTGACACACTATAAGTTCGGGGTTATCCAAGGGAGATTGTAGCCTCTAACTCTTTCATGCCTTGGGGGGAATGTTTGTTCCAGACCTCAAGAATTTTAGTATGTAAATAGTCATATGCGGCATCTATAGAATTAGACGCTGCTAACAGCTCCCAGTTAGAGTGCACTACTTGATCTTACATGTACAAAGTGCTGAAACAGGTTCACCCAGACACGAGCATCTCTTCCAAAGCCATGAGCATCATGAACCCATTTGTGAATGACATCTTCGAGTGTATCATGATTGAAGCCTCGTGCCTGGCTCAATACAACAAGTGCTCGACCATCAGTTCCAGGGAGATCCAGACTGCCATGCGGCTGCTGCTGCTATGGGAGCCGGCCAAACACGCCATGTCTGAGGGCACCAAGGCCATCACTAAGTACACTAGCACCAAATAAAATGAGATCCACAGGGGAGCGGCACACATTGGAAAACACAAACCTGTGTTCACAAAATTCAATGTAGACTCATAAATTTGTTGTTTTTTAACATTTTTACAGCAAATTTTCAAGATAGCATTTTTATGGCCCACCTAAAGAACAAGGGCAGAGAACATTTTCAACTCCTGACTGAAAGGTGATTTTGTGCAGCGACCACAAAATCACCTTTCGGGATGTGAAAAACATTTTGGCTAAGATTTGAAAAATGACAGCTGTCACATTCACAAGGTGCTGTAGAGACATGGCTATGTTGTACATTTGGGGTTAAAATATTGAAAATTACCAAAGTTATGAGCCTGTGTTCGCAAACTCAGCATAGGCTTATAACTTTGTTGTTTTTTTATATTTTTACACCAAATTTTCAATATAGCCTTTTATGACCCCACATCATGAAAAGGGAAGAAGAAATATTCAACTCTTGCCCAAGAGGTAATTTCACGCAGGGACTGCAAAATCATCTTTCAGGACAGATTTGCCTAATGATAGTGCCATTGTTCATGAGGAGGGGTCCCAAAAAAGGCATGTTGAAAATTTGGGCCAAACACATGAACAAATGGCCAAGTTGTGCCACTAAGTTGTCTGCACCACCGTCTGTACATTTACCTAACTCTGCATTACATTGTTACTTTTCATTGCTTATTTTATGTATCTACAGGTGCACTTATTCTTACCCTTACTGAGCTTTGTATTTTTACCATGTAACTTCAAATCAATTACTCCTGTTATATATCTTATACCTCGTGCCTTTTGACCCGGGTCGTGCCTGAAAACGATCCCTTGGATCAGCGCACTTAGCCGGTTAACAAAGTCATAAATAAATAAAACACCATTGAACTACACTGAAGCGCGTACTTGTTTCTTCAGTTCATGGTCCGGCTTTGAAAAATGAAGATGTGTCTGTAGTCCAGAGCAGATTACAACGTTGGACCCCCTGATGGGTAAGTAAGAGGTCTGAGGGGAGCTTGTGTGCTGAGTGGGAGGGCTGGGTGGGGAGGGAGTGTAATGCTGCAAAGACATTGATGGACTTTTTTTTCCTATAGGTAAAAAAACTAGGATTCCTGCACTGGGATTGGGCACCCCCAGTGCCACTGTTACCTATCTGGGGAGGGGGTGGTGGGTGCTGAGAGGGACAGTTGGGTGGGGAGGAGGGAACTATAAATCTATAAAAAAAAACCTTCAGAAATAACCATGCATGTCTGGTAGTGCACATGGGGGCAGAGAAAAAAAAAGGATTCCTACACTGAGGGATTGGGACCCCCAGTGCCACTGTTACATTCTGGGGGAGGGTGGTGGGTGCTGGGTGCTGAGAGGAGGGTCAGGGGGGACAAAAATATATAAAATATATGTGTAAAAAAAAAAGAAATGGACTGTCATGGGGAACATGATCGTAAACACTGGGGGATTGGGCACCCCAGTGTCATTGTTATGTTTCTGGAGAGGGAGCTGAATGGGAGGGTGGGGTGGGGGAACACTTATAATAAAAAAAAAGGCAGCCAAGACAGAATACGGCACACTCTGCCTTTACCAAGATGGTCACCACACATTACTGCACATCTGTAACCACTAGCGGTGCGGTGGCCATCTTGAATATGGCAGAGGGTGCCATGACCGCTGACAGAAACAAAATAGTGCAGAGTGCAGTGGTACTTCTAATACCAACAACGAGCGGAGTGCTTCTCAGATGCAGAGGTCACTGTGGTGCAACTCCAACAGGTTGTTTGGTCACAAAGAATGCAAGGAATGCGGAGTTCTTTTTTTGATAGCAAGAGGTCTGCAGGGCTCTGCCCAGTGCAGCCCTAAAAAGAACCAGAACATGGGGGGTTCTGATTAGTCCTGATTAGTTCTCATTAGTTCTGATTATTTACAAATATTTGAAGAAATGTGATAAATTGCATAAAAGGGGGCAAATTCTGCAAGATTTAGCACAGAGGGCCGAAGGGAACACCTTAGTTCATTATTTGCATGAAAAATAAAGTAAAACTGACTGCTAAAGTGGAAGACAAACAAGCCAACCAGTGGCACCCTCTGGGAACAGGAAGGGGGCCAAGTATAACACATGATGTAACAATTAGGAAAGCAACCATTAACTTCCTCATGGCCGTTCCCACTGGCATACCTGATTAGACCCTTGTGAGTACTGGGAGAGATGGGAGAGAGAGAGAGAGAGAGAAAGAGAGAAGAGAGAGAGAGAGAGAGAGAGAGAGAGAGAGAGATGCAAGACTTCCCTCAGCATTCTAACAAGAGTGCTATGAAAGACACCCTCCCAACCTGTCCCACCATACTGTGTCCCAGAGCATGAGTGGAACAAATCAGGAGTGGAACAGGTGACTGGCATCTTAGGCATTAGCTGGCATTTTCAGGCAAATGCAGGCAAGCAGGGGGCTCTGCTGGGCTGACAAGGGAACCTAAGGCACTGTAAAGATCTGAATACATTTACTGTTAAACTGCACAAGTGACAGCTGTCATTGTTCAAATCCTGGCCAAAATGTGTTTTTGCACCTGTGGTGCAAAATGATGTTTTGGCATGGTTTTTTCTGCCATTGTGTTCATGAGGTGGGGTCATAAGAAGGCCATGTTGAAAATCTGGTGTAAAATTATATTAAAATGATGCAAGTTATGAGAGAACAGCGAAATATTTAACCGTTCGCTCATAACTTCACTAATTTTTAGTATTTTGACTCCAAAATTTCAATGTAGCCATTTTTTATGTTTGCTTGCACGCATGTGCAAAAAACATAGTGCCTTCATGGAAGATTTCGGAGGTGTGTCACCTCCTCCTCCAATTCAGGCACTGTGCTGGCAGGCGCAGCCCCTGTAAGCCAATGCATTTCGGAGCTGTCTATGACACACTCCAAATGCAGTGGCATCTGATTGAAAGGGAGCTAACGGAGTGAGCAGCGATAAGCTATTGCTCGCGCAGCTCCCCCCCAGCCACAGGCGCTGCGCCCGCACGTAGCGCATAGCTGACGGGTGGCCAATCTCGCTGGCTGAACTGTCTGTCTCGCCCTCCCAATTGTTGCTGCCACGCTTGGGAGCCCACCCCAGCGTGGCAATCCGTCATGTTGCCGACGGGGTGCCCAATCCCCGTCAGCTGAACGCACCCCTCCCCAAAGTCCTTGTGCCATGCTGGGAGCCCACCCCAGCGTGGCAAGCGATCCTGCATTTTTTCTTACTTTTTAGCCGATGGGGTGCCCAATCCCCGTCGGCTGATCGCGCCCCCAAAGCCCTTGCCACGCTGGGAGCCACCCCAGTGTGGCAAGCGGTCCCACAACGTCTTTTTGTTTTTTCCTGTAAAACAAAACTGTCCTTCGGCGTGCTCCCGAACCCCTTCCCACAACCCGCACCCACCCTCTGCGCAGCCTCCCCACACCCCTCACCCCCATACCTCCGGACTCCAGCACGGCGACCTTCGTGGACCAGGAACACGTCTGCTCTCTTCAAAGCCGACTGCGAACTGAGGAAATGCCGGTAAGCTGTATAATGGGCTAGATAGGAGGGGTTCAACTTTATTGCATATCTCGGGCATTTCTGGGAATATTTGCACCAAATTTTCAACATGGGGTTTTTGGGACCCCTTCTCATGAATGATGTCACTGTCATGGCGTTATTCGGGCTCGAAGGGTGATTTCGCGCGGTGACTGCACAGTGACTGAAGTGCCGCCGGGGACTGAATACCACCATGACATGACATCATTCATGGAAGGGCCAAAACCCCCATGTTGAAAATTTGGTGCCAAAATTCCCAAAATGACTGTTTAACAAGCGTGCATTGTGCAGTTCCTACGCAGGCTCGTAAGTTCGTGAAATTTCAATATTTTCACTCGAAATTTTCAACATTGCCATTTCACCACACCATCTTATGAGTAGTACAGCTGTCATTTTTCACATCTCACCCAAAATGTGTTTCCACTCTTGTAGCGCACAATGGCGCAGTCACTGTGCGAAATCAATGTACGGGACATATTAAGAAAATCACAGTGACACTGTTCATGAGCAGAGATCTTAAAATGGCAATGTTGAAAATTTGGTAACAGAATTCTAAAATGACTGTTTTACAGTGTCGTTGCACAGTTCCACCTTACCTTTCGTGGGTTTGAATTTTCAATATTTCCTCAGATTTCCAACATTGCCATTTTTCCACACTCCTTATGAGCAGTACAGCTGTCATTTTCACATCCTGCCCAAAATGTGTTTCCGCCATGAAAGTGCACAATGGCGCAGTCGGTGCAAACTCAATGTATGGGACACATTAACAAACCACAGTGACACTGTTCATGAGCAGAGGTCTTAAAATGGCTATGTTGAAAACTTGCAAAAAATGCCTAAAATGACTTTTTACGATGCATGCTATGCAGTTCCTATGCATGCTCGTTAGTTTGCAAATTTAATATTTTCACTCTAGATTTTCAACATGTCCATTTTATTAAACTTCCTTATGAACAGTACAGCTGCAATTTTCATATGTCACCAAAATGTGTTATCGCGACATGTAGCGCACAATGGTGCTGTTGTGTCGCAAGCAATGTTTAGGACAGATTAAGAAAATCACAGTTACACTGTTCATGAGCAGAGGTCTTAAAATGGCTATGTTGGAAATTTGGTGACAAAAGTCCATAAAATGACTTTGTTACGAGTGAGCATTGTGCAGTTTCCATGCATCCTCGTTAGTTCATGACTGTAATATTTCCAGTCCAGTTTTTCACTAGTGGCATTTTTCAACACTTCCTTATGAACAGTACAGCTGCCATTTTTCACAACATGGCCGAAGTGTGTTTTCACACTTTCAGTGCAGAGATCGTGTGGTCGCTGTGGGAAATCATTGTTCGGCACAGATAAAGAAAATCACAGTGACACTGTTCATGATCGGAGGCACCAAAATGCCTGAGTTGACAATCTGCTATAAAATATCCCCAACCTACTTATATAATGGGTGTGCGTTGCACAGTTTCTATGTACGCTCGTGACTTCACCATTTTTTTAAATATTTTTACTACACATTTGCAACATAGCCATTTTTACACCTCCCCATGAAAGAGTACAGCTGCCATTTTTTACAGCCTGTTCAGAATATTTTTGCACCTGTGGTGCTAAATCCCGTAGTCACTGTGCATAAGCAGCTTTCGGCTACCAAACTGATATTCCCCCTGTTCATGAGGTGGGGTCACAAAACAAGCATGTTGAAGATTTGGAGTTAAACTACCAATGAATGCCTGAGGTATTAGACTTTTCAACTAAATCGCCCAACCCTATAGAGAATGACAGGAATCAGGGGTGTGACTTGGGATTCTTGCCTGTGATGCTCATACCATTCCACACCCTGCAGTCACTGAGAGGCATCGAGGTATGCCTTGGACTCTTCGGCCCCAAACTTCACCCCATTCTCCTATATCACACCCATCTCACCGTATTTCCTAATGAAATGGGTTGCGCGTAAGGGTCAAAGACCCCAAGGAACACGTGACACTTGTCAATCTCTGCAGAGTGGGGTGTAGTGAAATGGCATGGCCGTTATGCCTGACGACCCAAATGCACACCCCAATGCCTGTCACTCTCTGCAGGGTGGTGGTGGGGTTGGCTTCAGTTCAATACTTCACTGCCATTCCTATTACGCAACTCTGTAACTTCTACACTACCACTGTCAATGCCAGTAAGCAAACATTTGGCATTGACAAATGTTTGTTTAGTTTGATACGCTTTATTGAAAGGCATGAAAACTGAGTACACCAAAGATCAGTAAGACATACAATACTACCAAGTTCAGGTTACAAGTAACATGAGTGCAAGCCAGAAAACAACCAGGGGTGTACTACACAAGTGAATCATAGTAACATGATACACTTTACACATTAAATAAAAGTTCCCCCACACACACCTAACCACCCCCCAACAATCACCCACCTTCCCACTTACCCCTAGAGACAGAGGTCAAAAGTGGAATAAGAAAATGCCATAAACTCTGAGCACAACCAACAAACTAGGCCCTCAGTGTTCCCCCACAGCGGTAGCAGCTTCGACTGCCCCATTAACTTCAGAGCAGTTATCCCTAAGTACCAACCCCATCCAATTAGGTGGAAGGAGATTAAATAGTAAGAAGGGCCTCCAGCTTACCCCATTTCCTGGAATAAGATGGGAGTCGTTTTTTAATACTGGCAATCATTTTTTCCACTCTGAGGTTAAAAAGCAGCGGACACATTGTCTATCTGATGATGCCATTCATTGCAGGACATCCTACTTTCCCAAATTGCATTGCAATGCCGTTAAAAAAATCTCGCTGTTTGTGTTAAATTTTAAAGACGCTGGGAGTCCGCGTGTCTCTCGTGGTCCTTCCAGCACTGTGAGTGGACGTCTCAGTGTGTGACATCAACTGGGGGATGAGTGTAGTGCAGCAGCTGCGGGATCTCTGTGTGAGAGCCGGTATAATGGAAGACACTGGTAGCCCTGTTGCTTCCAGTGAAGAGTTTGTGCCCTCCGATGTGGAGGTTGAATATGAGGAGGAGGAGGAGTTCCAGGGCAGTAACTCTGGGCAATCGTCGCCGAACTTACAGACCAATTAGCCCTATATGTATGAGCCTGAAATGCCAGAATCAGACTCGGGCAGTGACAGACAGGGAGCATTCTCTCAGAATCAGAGTGAATTCAGGGCCCACATTGGCAGCACAGACTGGTAATGCAAGTTTGGTCAGATTGAATAAATGGTTGCATGGTACAGTATGTGACTTACATATATTGTAATAAGTTACTGGCTTATCGCCGCATTTGCTGTTCTTGTTCCTTTGTCTGACATATTGAACCTAGAATGGTTGCAGCCCTGTATCTGACTGTGCAGTTCCCTGCATGGTTATGTTTGCCAGCTTGCAAATGGAGTACACCCCCATGCCCTATTACAGGACATAGTAACAACTAGTGGTGTTTTCTCCACAGCGGTTAGCCATGTTAGTACAGTCACAGAAGTGGAATAATTTGTGAGTGATGAAAATATTGTGAGCCACAAAACAGTAACCGCACAGAAACAAAACCACACATCGGGGTTAGCACTTTTGTTTAGTACCAGTCCAGTACCACAGACACAAAAGAGTCAAGCTCAGTAGCACAAGGCTGCCAATTAAACATGGTACAAGAACTTTGGAAATACAACCTCACTTGTCTGCCACATACACCTGCTGCTGCTATGTGATTATGAACCCCAGTAAAACCAGGTTAGATAATAAGAAAGAATACGCAGTACATGTCACTACTGAGAATGTAGAGAACAGGCTAAGGACACTGACACCCACACAGCAGAACAACCAAGATAGTATCTAACTCTCTCACTCTCTACTCCCTTCACAAAAGAAAGGGTCCTACAAGAGCTCGCTAAGCTCAGGGTGGACAAGGCAATGGGATCTGATGGCATACATACCAGGGTACTTAAGGAGATAAGGGTGGAACTAGCAGAGCCATTAGCAGAACTGTTTAGTGAGTCTCTGAGCACAGGAGAGGTGCCAGAAGACTGGAGAAGGGCTCATGTGAACCCGTTCCACAAGAGTGGTAACAGGGAGGAGGCAAGGAACTACAGACCAGTCAGTCTTACCTCAGTAGTGGGCAAGATTATGGAGGCACTCCTTAAGGAAAGGATAGTGCAACACCTGGAATCCATAGGGGCACAGGATCCAAGACTGCATGAATTTGTAAAAGGAAGGTCCTGTCAAACTAATCTCGTAGATTTCTTTGACTGGGTAACCAAAGTAACGGATCAAGGGGGAGCAGTTGATGTCACCTACCTTGACTTCAGCAAAGCTTTCGACACTGTTCCACAAAGAAGATTGATAAATAAGCTGGGTAGACTCGGGGTGGGTCAGAAGTTGGTCCATTGGGTGGCAAACTGGTTGACGAGCAGAAAACAGAGAGTGGTGGTAAATGGTATACAGTCAGAAGAGATGCAAGTCACAAGTGGGGTACCTCAGGGATCAGTCCTGGGGCCAGTCCTCTTCAAAATCTTCATTAGCGACATTGCAGATGGACTAAAAGGTAAGGCTTGTCTGTTTGCAGATGACACCAAGATCTGCAACAGAGTAGATGATCCAGATGGGGTGGGCAGAATGAGAAGAGATCTGGATAAACTAGCAAAATCATCGGAAGAGTGGCAACTGGGATTTAATGCAAATAAGTGCAAGATCATGCACATAGGGAAGAGAAACCCTGATGCCACCTATAGGCTGGGAGGGGAGTTGCTGGCA
This sequence comes from Neoceratodus forsteri, assembly GCA_016271365.2. Lineage (NCBI taxonomy): Eukaryota > Metazoa > Chordata > Ceratodontiformes > Ceratodontidae > Neoceratodus > Neoceratodus forsteri. Next base: position 52,592,660 of record CM028133.1, on the reverse strand, counting down.
GTCACAAAGGAAGAAAGAGACTTGGGCATCATCATCACCGATGACCTGAAATCATCCAAGCAGACCTCTAAAGCAGTAGGTAAGGCTAGGAGGGTGTTAGGGTGTGTTAGTAGGGGTATCACAAGTCATAAGAGGGAGGTAATAATCCCTCTTTACAAGACATTAGTTAGGCCCCATCTGGAGTACTGCATGCAGTACTGGAGGCCACACCTTCACAAGGACATTAACCAAATTGAGACAGTCCAGAGAAGGGCAGCCAAAATGGTGCAGGGACTGCATCAGAAGACATATGAGGACAGATTAATGGAGCTCAATATGTATACCCCTGAGCAAAGGAGGGACAGAGGTGATATGATCGAAACATTCAAACAACTTAAGGGCATTAACAAGGTGAAAGAGTCTAACATGTTTAAATATAAGAAAAATAACAGGACAAGAGGACACAGCATGAGATTAGAAGGAGGCCGATTAAGGGGTAATGTGAGGAAGATATTTTTCACAGAAAGGGTGGTGGATGCATGGAACAGCCTACCTCAGGAAGTGGTGGCTATGAATACAGTGCAGGGCTTCAAACAGGCATGGGATAGGCATAAGGGAGCAATACCGATGAGTATGAATAGACAGACCACTGACAGAGCAAAGGCCAATGGCACATTTATAAGGTAGAAAAAAGAAATGGGCAGACTGGATGGGCCTTGCGGTCCTTATCTGCCGTCAACCTTTATGTTTCTATGTATGCTATGTCACCAGTAGTGGCACTGACCTATAGGGTCACACATTAATGGATGGGGATCCTATATATACTGTATGTAGCAGCTCCACAGCAAAGTCATGAGATGTTCTGGTGTGTTGAACTTTAGTACCACACTACAGATTCCCACAAACTTTCACTAGACCAATAAAATACTTTAAAAAAAATAATAATAAATGGAAAGCAGTCCAGGAAAAGGTACAGGGGATGCAGCAAGACCCTCGCTGTCAGATATCTGTCAGAAGAGACAATCTCTGACACCTGTCTGAATGAATAGCACCAGGAAGTATAAGCACAGCAAAAATAAATTAACTGTTAGTTTTTTTCTCAATAATAGTTAGTAAATCCTTCCAGTCTGTACTCGCCCTGATCGCAAAACACCAACTGCTGATCACAAAAGAAAACTTGGCCTCAAGTTGCAAGGCTGTACTTTTGGAACCACGCTATTCTTCCACTCAGCCAACTAGTGCACATTCCCCAGATGATGTCACAACGCTAGGACAGTGGGAGCACGTGGCTTACAGCCACGTGAATGCATGGCTGTATGATCTTTACAAAAACAGTAAAATAACCATATTTAGCCTGCACAGATCATCATCAGGGAAAATGCATTTGAACAGGATGATGGACAGGGATTGACAGCTGATAAGTAAGTTCCCAAGATGTCACAGGCTCTTTAAATAATACATCATTCAGTCATTCTGTAAATAAACAATGCCTTGGTCTAGCCAGTGACGCAACACCAGCTTCTTAACCATTAAGGGAATAAGCAAAACATGGAATCTCCTCTCCCTAACTGGAATGCCGGCCACATTGCCCAAAATATATATTTCAAGTGTGAAGTATTCCTAAAGCCCTAGCAGGGGATCCAGTTACGATACATGATACATAGACAGTGTCGGCAGATAAGGGCCTATGGCCCACCTAGTCTGCCCATTTGAGCTTGTAAGTTCAGTTTGTTTTCCTAGAAGTCTATTTCCCCTTACCCCTGACCTCTAGAATTCCTTTATGTCTATCCCATGCATTCTTAAATCCCGTGATTGTTTCAGCCCCCACCACTTCCTCTGGCAGGGTGTTCCACTTGTCCACCACCCGTTCTGTGAAGAAATTCTTTCTCATGTTTCCTCTGAATCATCCTCCTCCAACTTCATCCCATGCCCTCTAGTCCTGAAACATCTTTTCGCTTAAAATAGTGTTTTCCTGCACCCTGTTCCTCCCTGTAAGATACTTGTATGTCTCTATCATATCCCTCTCCTCCTCTCCTCCAGGAGTACATGTTCAGTTCCTTCAACCTGTCTTCATAGGATTTGTGATGCAACCCATGCACCATCTTTGTTGCCCTCCTCTGAACCTTCTCTACCCTGTCTATGTCCTTACGTAGGTATGGTCTCCAGAACTGTACACTGTACTCAGGTGGGGCCTCACTAATGTCTTGTATATGGAATTATGACCTCCTTTTCCTGCTGGTGATGCCCTGCCTATACATCCCAGAATCCTATTTGCTTTACCTGATGCATTGTCACACTGTTTCCCTACCTTGAGGTCATCAGAGATGACAACCCCAAGATCCTTTCCTGCTTGGTGCATGCTATATCCTCACCCCCAACTGATATATTGTGCCAGGGTTTTTGTGCCCCATATGCATTATCTTGCACTTCTTTGCATTAATTTCAACTGCCAAACCCTTGACCATTCTTCAAGTTTCTGCAGGTCCCTTCTCATTCTGTCTACACCCTCTGGTGTGTCTACTCTATTACAGAGCTTTGTGTCATCAGCGAACAGTGAAATTCTGCCTTCTATATCCTGTGCAATGTCACTGATGAAGATGTTGAATAGGACCGGTCCCAGCACTGATCCCTGTGGTACCCACTGGTCACTCTTCCCTCTGTGGAGTGACAGCCATTTACCACCACCCTCTGTGTCCTGCCACCCAGCCAGTTACCTACCCACCACACTACTGTCCTGCCCACACCCATATTCCCCAGTTTGTGTAATAGTCTTCTATGTGGCACAGTGTCAAAGGCCTTGCTGAAGTCCAGATAGGCCATGTCCACTGCCCTCCCTGATCCACCTCCCTAGTCACCCAGTCAAAAATTCAATGAGGTTGGTCTGACATGACCTCCCTGGTGAAACCATGCTGCCTTGGGTCCTGTAGTCCATTGACAACCAGATGTTCCACCAATCTCTCCTTCAGTAGTGCTTCCATGATCTTTCCCACTACCGAGGTGAGGCTGACTGGTCTGTAGTTCCTGCTTCCTCTTTGTTCCCACTTTTGTATAAAGGGGACTACATCTGCTGTCCTCCAGTCTTTGGGTACCTCCCTGTTTCCAGTGATTGGCTGAACAGGATAGTCAGAGGTTCAGCCACCACCTCTCTTAGTTCTTTAAGGACCCTGGGTGCACCACCTTCTGGCCCCATTGCTTTGTCAACTCTTATTACTTCAGTTCCTTCAGGACCCTTTCTCGTGTAAGGGACTTGTGTCCATTTCTGCACCATTCTCACCCTTGTACTCCTTCAGACCCATTACCCCTCTTCCTTAGTAAAGACTGAGCAGAAATACCTGTTCAATATGTCAGCTTTACTGTTGTCATCCTCCACGCTGCTCCTATCCTCCCCTTCAGTCTAACTATCCCTCCCTTTGTCCTTCTTTTTTCACTTATGTACCTGTAAAGGTTTTGTCCCCTTTAACCACTGATTTTGCAATGTGTTCTTCTGTCTGAGCTTTGGCTTCCTTACTGACTTCCCTGCCTCCCTTTGTTTCTCCTGGTACTTCTCCCTATCCTTCTGCCTGTGTCTTTTGTATTGCCTGAATGCAGTCTTTTTGGCTTTCACTTTCTTTGCTACCTCTTTGAAAACCATAATGGTCTCCTCTTTCTTTTCCTCTTGCTAACCTGCTTAATGCATAATTCTGTTGTTCTTATAATCCCCATTTTAAATACTGCCCACTGTTCTTCAATCCCTGATTCCTGTCCCATTCCCTTAATGCCTCTTTCAAGCATCTCCCCATTTTCCCAAGTCTGCCCCCTAAAATCCAGGATCGTGTTTTGTGTGGTTTGGTTCTGCTCTTTCTGTGATTTCAAACCACAATGACTGGTGGTCACTGTTACCCAGGTGCTCCCCACTGTTACCCCATCACACTGTCCCTGTTTGTGAGCACAAGGTCCAGTATTGCCTTCTGCCGAGTTGGTTCCATGACCAGTTGCTTGAGGAAGGCACCCTAAAGGGAGTCCAGGATAAATCTGCTCTAGTTGATGCTGCTGCTGGGATGCTCCAGTCCACATCTGGTATATTGAAGTCTCCAACCAGTACTACCTCACCCTTTGTCGGCCATCCTTGATGGCTAGCATCAACTCCCTATCTGTTTCTTCCTCCTGGGCTGGTGGTCTATAGACCACACCTGTGCGGATGGCTGGCCCCATTTTCCTTTCCAACAACCCACAGTATCTCTCCCCATTTGTTCCTCCTGGATCTGTGCGGCCCTTATGTCATTTTTCACATACAGTGCCACTCATCCTCCCTTCCTGCCTGCTCTGTCTCTTCTGAATATGTTGTAGCCAGGTATGGCCATCTCCCAGTCATGGTTATCATTACACCAGGTTTCAGTGATGGCCACAATGTCCAGGTCTGACTGTACCATGACAGCCTCCAGATCTTCCATCTTGTTGCTAAGGCTCCTGGCATTTGCACACATGGCTTTCCATGATTTGACCTCCCTAGACTGCTTCACTGTTCTACTCCAGCCCCTTCCTTGGTTGTCATTTATCCCTGGTTCTCCTTGCTGTCTGCCCTTCTGCTGAATTTTGCCCTTTCTGCTTATCCACCTTTTGGACACTAATCTCCAACTTTTGCACACTGCTTTGCAGAGATAGCCACTCCTCTGGTTCACTGGTTCCATTACTAGCTGTGGGGGTGAGCATAGGTACCATCCTTGCTGGCCTGCCACCCCTTTGCTAGTTAAATGCTTGTCAATGTAGCATTTAAACTTATCATTGAGTGCTTGGATTCCCTCCAGGATGGATGCAGGCCGTCAGGCTTGAACAAACCTCCATCCTCCAGATGGGTCCCCAGTCACCAATGAATCCAAACCCTTCCTCACAGCACCAGTTCTTCAACCATGAGTTAAAGTTCCTGGTGCATGCACTCCTATGCTCTCCTTGCCTCTCACAGGTAGTACTTCTGAGAAAGTGACAGAAGTAGCTACTTGCTTGAGACCCTCCCAGTTTCCTAAACTCTTCCTGAACTTCCTTTGGCTCCCCATTTGCCAGTCATTAGTACCTAGGTGGATAATGACATCCAGCTCACCCTCCTGTCTTGCCTTCCCAGTGATCCCCAGTATCTTCCTTCCATCCCTCCATGCCGTGGCACCTGGTAGGCACCTCACCTCCCTGTCCTCCCCTCCTGTGTTCCTAGCTGGATCCCTCTTATGATGGAGTCCCCACCAGGATTCGCTTCCTCCTCCTCTGGGTCCCTGCTTTCCCACTGAGTCACTCCTTGCCTAACCTCCACATCCTTTCCTTCCACTTCCTGGGTACCTCTATTTGGTTGTCCTCATTTGCCAGTGTGGCATATGAGTTCTTGAGAGGAATAGGATCTGGGATGTGCCTCTGCCTGACATCTCAACCTCCTGAGCCCACTGTCATCCAAGTGCTCCTCGTTCTCGGCATCCTTTGAGGCAGCTGCATTGACTGGTGGTTCCTGGACAGGGTGATGGTACTCCTGACCCAGTTTACTTCGCTCTGAGTCTGGCTACCTCATCCCTCAGTCCCGAGAGATGCATGCAGATAGGGCAGCACCTCAGTGTCCAGAAGGTCTGTCTGAATATGGCAGCCCCACAGCCACTACATTGCACCACTCCCCACATTATACTGCAATTCCACTACTTATCTGCTACTGAAGCTCTCTTAGTTCTCTTTTTATTTATTTACAGTATTAAAAATCCTGTAACTGATCCTCAGATATATATTTTTTTAAGGAAAAAGTAACCAATAAATAAATAAATGAGTCAAAACACTTGTCGTGCTGAGGGTGGTCTTCTTCCCCCTTATGCCCCTCCTACTTCACACCTCTTACTATACCCTGTGTTTAGCTCCTGTCAATCAGATTTATCAGGGCATATAATTAAGAGTTGGGGGAAGGGGTGGGAGGGGAAAATTTGCAGCAATTAAAGACAGCACAGAATTACACCACCACTATTTTTAAATTTTCAACAGCCCAAAAACAATTATAAGTAAAGACAACACAGAAAGAAAGTATAGTGTCCTACAAGCCTACAATCTAAGTTTAAAAGAAAAATACCAGTTACCAGTTACTCTGAAGCACTGAATTGAATATGTTTCCTTCCTTCACCTTCTGGCTTCTTCTGAGAAGATGAACTTCTGTTTGCTGCTTTAACTGTGACTAAGCCCCACCTTCAGTTATCACGTAGCTGAGGTCAGGGGCCAGACAATTAACACCCTTCACCCAGCTACAGGACAGTCAGACAAGCCAAGATAAAATTTGCAGCAATTAAAGACAGCACAGAATTACACCACCACTATTTTTTAAATTTTCAACAGCCCAAAAACAATTATAAGTAAAGACAACACAGAAAGAAAGTATAGTGTCACTACAAGCCTACAATCTAAGTTTAAAAGAAAAATACCAGTTACCAGTTACTCTGAAGCACTGAATTGAATATGTTTCCTCCTTCACCTTCTGGCTTCTTCTGAGAAGATGAACTTCTGTTTGCTGCTTTAACTGTGACTAAGCCCCACCTTCAGTTATCACGTAGCTGAGGTCAGAGCCAGACAATTAACACCCTTCACCCAGCTACAGGACAGTCAGACAAGCCAAGATAAAATTTGCAGCAATTAAAGACAGCACAGAATTACACCACCACTATTTTTAAATTTTCAACAGCCAAAAACAATTATAAGTAAAGACAACACAGAAAGAAAGTATAGTGTCACTACAAGCCTACAATCTGAGTTTAAAGAAAATACCAGTTACCAGTTACTCTGAAGCACTGAATTGAATATGTTCCTTCCTTCACCTTCTGGCTTCTTCTGAGAAGATGAACTTCTGTTTGCTGCTTTAACTGTGACTAAGCCCCACCTTCAGTTATCACGTAGCTGAGGTCAGAGGCCAGACAATTAACACCCTTCACCCAGCTACAGGACAGTCAGACAAGCCAAGATAAAATTTGCAGCAATTAAAGACAGCACAGAATTACACCACCACTATTTTTAAATTTTCAACAGCCCAAAAACAATTATAAGTAAGACAACACAGAAAGAAAGTATAGTGTCACTACAAGCCTACAATCTAAGTTTAAAAGAAAAATACCAGTTACCAGTTACTCTGAAGCACTGAATTGAATATGTTTCCTTCCTTCACCTTCTGGCTTCTTCGAGAAGATGAACTTCTGTTTGCTGCTTTAACTGTGACTAAGCCCCACCTTCAGTTATCACGTAGCTGAGGTCAGAGGCCAGACAATTAACACCCTTCACCCAGCTACAGGACAGTCAGACAAGCCAAGATAAAATTTGCAGCAATTAAAGACAGCACAGAATTACACCACCACTATTTTTTTAAATTTTCAACAGCCCAAAAACAATTATAAGTAAAGACAACACAGAAAGAAAGTATAGTGTCACTACAAGCCTCACAATCTGAGTTTAAAAAGAAAATACCAGTTACCAGTTACTCTGAAGCACTGAATTGAATATGTTTCCTTCCTTCACCTTCTGGCTTCTTCTGAGAAGATGAACTTCTGTTTGCTGCTTTAACTGTGACTAAGCCCCACCTTCAGTTATCACGTAGCTGAGGTCAGAGGCCAGACAATTAACACCCTTCACCCAGCTACAGGACAGTCAGACAAGCCAAGATAAAATTTGGCAATTAAAGGCAGCACAGAATTACACCACCACTATTTTTTAAATTTTCAACAGCCCAAAAACAATTATAAGTAAAGACAACACAGAAAGAAAGTATAGTGTCACTACAAGCCTATAATCTAAGTTTAAAAGAAAAATACCAGTTACCAGTTACTCTGAAGCACTGAATTGAATATGTTTCCTTCCTTCACCTTCTGGCTTCTTCTGAGAAGATGAACTTCTGTTTGCTGCTTTAACTGTGACTAAGCCCCACCTTCAGTTATCACGTAGCTGAGGTCAGAGGCCAGACAATTAACACCCTTCACCCAGCTACAGGACAGTCAGACAAGCCAAGATAAAATTTGCAGCAATTAAAGACAGCACAGAATTACACCACCACTATTTTTTAAATTTTCAACAGCCCAAAAACAATTATAAGTAAAGACAACACAGAAAGAAAGTATAGTGTCACTACAAGCCTACAATCTGAGTTTAAAAGAAAAATACCAGTTACCAGTTACTCTGAAGCACTGAATTGAATATGTTTCCTTCCTTCACCTTCTGGCTTCTTCTGAGAAGATGAACTTCTGTTTGCTGCTTTAACTGTGACTAAGCCCCACCTTCAGTTATCACGTAGCTGAGGTCAGGGGCCAGACAATTAACACCCTTCACCCAGCTACAGGACAGTCAGACAAGCCAAGATAAAATTTGCAGCAATTAAAGACAGCACAGAATTACACCACCACTATTTTTTAAATTTTCAACAGCCCAAAAACAATTATAAGTAAAGACAACACAGAAAGAAAGTATAGTGTCACTACAAGCCTACAATCTAAGTTTAAAAGAAAAATACCAGTTACCAGTTACCTGAAGCACTGAATTGAATATGTTTCCTTCCTTCACCTTCTGGCTTCTTCTGAGAAGATGAACTTGTTTGCTGCTTTAACTGTGACTAAGCCCCACCTTCAGTTATCACGTAGCTGAGGTCAGGGCCAGACAATTAACACCCTTCACCCAGCTACAGGACAGTCAGACACCAAGATAAAATTTGCAGCAATTAAAGACAGCACAGAATTACACCACCACTATTTTTTAAATTTCAACAGCCCAAAAACAATTATAAGTAAAGACAACACAGAAAGAAAGTATAGTGTCACTACAAGCCTATAATCTGAGTTTAAAAGAAAAATACCAGTTACCAGTTACTCTGAAGCACTGAATTGAATATGTTTCCTTCCTTCACCTTCTGGCTTCTTCTGAGAAGATGAACTTCTGTTTGCTGCTTTAACTGTGACTAAGCCCCACCTTCAGTTATCACGTAGCTGAGGTCAGAGGCCAGACAATTAACACCCTTCACCCAGCTACAGGACAGTCAGACAAGCCAAGATAAAATTTGCAACAATTAAAGACAGCACAGAATTACACCACCACTATTTTTTAAATTTTCAACAGCCCAAAAACAATTATAAGTAAAGACAACACAGAAAGAAAGTATAGTGTCACTACAAGCCTACAATCTAAGTTTAAAAGAAAAATACCAGTTACCAGTTACTCTGAAGCACTGAATTAAATATGTTTCCTTCCTTCACCTTCTGGCTTCTTCTGAGAAGATGAACTTCTGTTTGCTGCTTTAACTGTGACTAAGCCCCACCTTCAGTTATCACGTAGCTGAGGTCAGAGGCCAGACAATTAACACCCTTCACCCAGCTACAGGACAGTCAGACAAGCCAAGATAAAATTTGCAGCATTAAAGACAGCACAGAATTACACCACCACTATTTTTTAAATTTTCAACAGCCCAAAAACAATTATAAGTAAAGACAACACAGAAAGAAAGTATAGTGTCACTACAAGCCTACAATCTGAGTTTAAAGAAAAATACCAGTTACCAGTTACTCTGAAGCACTGAATTGAATATGTTTCCTTCCTTCACCTTCTGGCTTCTTCTGAGAAGATGAACTTCTGTTTGCTGCTTTAACTGTGACTAAGCCCCACCTTCAGTTATCACGTAGCTGAGGTCAGAGGCCAGACAATTAATACCCTTCAACCAGCTACAGGACAGTCAGACAAGCCAAGATAAAATTTGCAGCAATTAAAGGCAGCACAGAATTACACCACCACTATTTTTTAAATTTTCAACAGCCCAAAAACAATTATAAGTAAAGACAACACAGAAAGAAAGTATAGTGTCACTACAAGCCTACAATCTGAGTTTAAAAGAAAAATACCAGTTACCAGTTACTCTGAAGCACTGAATTGAATATGTTTCCTTCCTTCACCTTCTGGCTTCTTCTGAGAAGATGAACTTCTGTTTGCTGCTTTAACTGTGACTAAGCCCCACCTTCAGTTATCACGTAGCTGAGGTCAGTGGCCAGACAATTAACACCCTTCACCCAGCTACAGGACAGTCAGACAAGCCAAGATAAAATTTGCAGCAATTAAAGACAGCACAGAATTACACCACCACTATTTTTTAAATTTTCAACAGCCCAAAAACAATTATAAGTAAAGACAACACAGAAAGAAAGTATAGTGTCACTACAAGCCTATAATCTAAGTTTAAAAGAAAAATACCAGTTACCAGTTACTCTGAAGCACTGAATTGAATATGTTTCCTTCCTTCACCTTCTGGCTTCTTCTGAGAAGATGAACTTCTGTTTGCTGCTTTAACTGTGACTAAGCCCCACCTTCAGTTATCACGTAGCTGAGGTCAGAGGCCAGACAATTAACACCCTTCACCCAGCTACAGGACAGTCAGACAAGCCAAGATAAAATTTGCAGCAATTAAAGACAGCACAGAATTACACCACCACTATTTTTTAAATTTTCAACAGCCCAAAAACAATTATAAGTAAAGACAACACAGAAAGAAAGTATAGTGTCACTACAAGCCTACAATCTGAGTTTAAAAGAAAAATACCAGTTACCAGTTACTCTGAAGCACTGAATTGAATATGTTTCCTTCCTTCACCTTCTGGCTTCTTCTGAGAAGATGAACTTCTGTTTGCTGCTTTAACTGTGACTAAGCCCCACCTTCAGTTATCACGTAGCTGAGGTCGGAGGCCAGACAATTAACACCCTTCACCCAGCTACAGGACAGTCAGACAAGCCAAGATAAAATTTGCAGCAATTAAAGACAGCACAGAATTACACCACCACTATTTTTTAAATTTTCAACAGCCCAAAAACAATTATAAGTAAAGACAACACAGAAAGAAAGTATAGTGTCACTACAAGCCTACAATCTAAGTTTAAAAGAAAAATACCAGTTACCAGTTACTCTGAAGCACTGAATTGAATATGTTTCCTTCCTTCACCTTCTGGCTTCTTCTGAGAAGATGAACTTCTGTTTGCTGCTTTAACTGTGACTAAGCCCCACCTTCAGTTATCACGTAGCTGAGGTCAGAGGCCAGACAATTAACACCCTTCACCCAGCTACAGGACAGTCAGACAAGCCAAGATAAAATTTGCAGCAATTAAAGACAGCACAGAATTACACCACCACTATTTTTTAAATTTTCAACAGCCCAAAAACAATTATAAGTAAAGACAACACAGAAAGAAAGTATAGTGTCACTACAAGCCTATAATCTGAGTTTAAAAGAAAAATACCAGTTACCAGTTACTCTGAAGCACTGAATTGAATATGTTTCCTTCCTTCACCTTCTGGCTTCTTCTGAGAAGATGAACTTCTGTTTGCTGCTTTAACTGTGACTAAGCCCCACCTTCAGTTATCACGTAGCTGAGGTCAGAGGCCAGACAATTAACACCCTTCACCCAGCTACAGGACAGTCAGACAAGCCAAGATAAAATTTGCAGCAATTAAAGACAGCACAGAATTACACCACCACTATTTTTAAATTTTCAACAGCCCAAAAACAATTATAAGTAAAGACAACACAGAAAGAAAGTTGTGTCTACTACAAGCCTACAATCTGAGTTTAAAAAGAAAAATACAGTTACCAGTTACTCTGAAGCACTGAATTGAATATGTTTCCTTCCTTCACCTTCTGGCTTCTTCTGAGAAGATGAACTTCTGTTTGCTGCTTTAACTGTGACTAAGCCCACCTTCAGTTATCACGTGGCTGAGGTCAGAGGCCAGACAATTAACACCTTCACCCAGCTACAGGACAGTCAGACAAGCTCAAGATAAAATTTGCAGCAATTAAAGACAGCACAGAATTACACCACCACTATTTTTAAATTTTCAACAGCCCAAAACAATTATAAGTAAAGACAACACAGAAAGAAAGTATAGTGTCACTCAAGCCTACAATCTGAGTTTAAAGAAAATACCAGTTACCAGTTACTCTGAAGCACTGAATTGAATATGTTTCCTTCCTTCACCTTCTGGCTTCTTCTGAGAAGATGAACTTCTGTTTGCTGCTTTAACTGTGACTAAGCCCCACCTTCAGTTATCACGTAGCTGAGGTCGGAGGCCAGACAATTAACACCCTTCACCCAGCTACAGGACAGTCAGACAAGCCAAGATAAAATTTGCAGCAATTAAAGACAGCACAGAATTACACCACCACTATTTTTTAAATTTTCAACAGCCCAAAAACAATTATAAGTAAAGACAACACAGAAAGAAAGTATAGTGTCACTACAAGCCTACAATCTAAGTTTAAAAGAAAAATACCAGTTACCAGTTACTCTGAAGCACTGAATTGAATATGTTTCCTTCCTTCACCTTCTGGCTTCTTCTGAGAAGATGAACTTCTGTTTGCTGCTTTAACTGTGACTAAGCCCCACCTTCAGTTATCACGTAGCTGAGGTCAGAGGCCAGACAATTAACACCCTTCACCCAGCTACAGGACAGTCAGACAAGCCAAGATAAAATTTGCAGCAATTAAAGGCAGCACAGAATTACACCACCACTATTTTTTAAATTTTCAACAGCCCAAAAACAATTATAAGTAAAGACAACACAGAAAGAAAGTATAGTGTCACTACAAGCCTATAATCTGAGTTTAAAAGAAAAATACCAGTTACCAGTTACTCTGAAGCACTGAATTGAATATGTTTCCTTCCTTCACCTTCTGGCTTCTTCTGAGAAGATGAACTTCTGTTTGCTGCTTTAACTGTGACTAAGCCTCACCTTCAGTTATCACGTAGCTGAGGTCAGAGGCCAGACAATTAACACCCTTCACCCAGCTACAGGACAGTCAGACAAGCCAAGATAAAATTTGCAGCAATTAAAGACAGCACAGAATTACACCACCACTATTTTTTAAATTTTCAACAGCCCAAAAACAATTATAAGTAAAGACAACACAGAAAGAAAGTATAGTGTCACTACAAGCCTACAATCTGAGTTTAAAAGAAAAATACCAGTTACCAGTTACTCTGAAGCACTGAATTGAATATGTTTCCTTCCTTCACCTTCTGGCTTCTTCTGACTTGATCTTTTCCCAGAGTGGTGTAACCTTGGGAAATTCCCAGAGAATGTGAAGGAGGTTCCCCTTATCCCTATTACACCCTGTGCATTGGTTGGAGGGAAGCCTGCCTGTTTTGTTTAGATGATGTGGGGTGAGATAAATATTGTGCAATATGCAGAATTGTGTGAGATGCAGCTTGGGGTTTGACACATAGCAGTACATGAACAACATAGCCATTTTTAACACCACCTCCAAAACATGACGAGTATTATTTTTTGAATCCTGGATGAGATGTGTTTTTGCACTTCTGGTGCAAAATGACATCTTGGCCAATAAATGTCACATGTCATGTTTATAAGGGGAGTCATAAAATGACTATCTTGAAAATTTTGGGACAAAATTAAAGAAATATAATTATTAAGAAATGTGTGTAATGCCAGACTTTACCTAGCAAGTGGTGCTTTGTGATCCCACTCCAGTGAGTTGAGCTCAAGGGTGAGCTCAGTGAGCCAGCTGGATGGGGTGAGGGTGGGGGAATGGTGATTTTATGTGACACCCCACCAGCCAGTAAAGAAAAAGTGTAAGGTTGCCTACATGGGCCCAAGTACCATTAAATGAAGAGAATACTTTTCTTGGGATAGGACCCAGTACCTCTGTACCCATACTGCTATTTGTGCACTGGCTGAGAGATGGACTCTTTGCCCAGTGCATCTATATCTGCAGCCAAATGGATGCTCAGGTCTCAGAGGGCCTGGTGCTTCCACAGCCTTCAAGGCAGCTACATGAATTGACATCTATCGTTGCATGGACGTGCAGGGCCACAGGACCCTGCATTTCTGTTGGTGGACAGACTCTTCCCTAGGCACAAGGCCCAAAGTGCCCTGCACCTGCATCTATTCATACAGGTGCAATAAATATATACATACATACGTACAATTGTTGGCAGAAAAGCACCAATATGGCGCATCGAGTCTACCCTATGATACCCATTCTAATATGCATCCCTCCCCCACTGAAAGTTGCCTGATTTCCCTAAACCCCCCATTAAGTCAACCCCATCCCCCCACCTCAGGATCTCCTTGTATCTGTCCTAGCCAATGAGAATTGACTCTACTATTCCCAAAATAAAGGAAATTCTTTGCAAAAAACTGCATTAATGCACTAGTTGAGGTACAGCTTAATGCAACAAAGTAGGGAACTGTGGCATTAGGGTTTCCAACCACAACTCCCCCTCAAAGCAATGAAAAGACAAGACCACACATACAACTACAGACAGCCGTCATCAGGAAAGGCAAATAACATACAACTGTTTCCAGATGACACAAATAGAGTAGCACTGATGGTCTAACTTTGTGCATTTGTATCTATGGCTGTATAAGCACAGACCCTAGAGGGGCTTGTGATTATTCAACCACACCTGTGTGTATATGTTGTACTGCGTGCATAAGTGTGTGTGGCTGCAAAAACAAGGCTCCATGGGACCTGTACCTCTGCATTCAGAAGTTCAGTGGCATCAGGCAGGATATAACTCAGTAATGCTGCAGTACATCACACAAATGCTGCAGCACGTTGCAGGGAACAGTGTAATTCAATGGAAATTAGACCCTTTATAATGGCAGCATTTTGTCATGTGTCATTTACTACAAGTTATTGTGTTACACTGTGGCTAGCTCCACTATACTGAGAAACATAGACTTTAATGGCAGATAAGGACTGCTTGGCCCACCTAGTCTGCCCATTTCCCTGCCTATTGGATAAGCTTCACATTCTGGTTAACTAACAGTCTACTTCCTCCTATCCCCCACTAGAATTGCCTTATGTCTGTGCCATACATTCTCAGAAAATAATTTGCCCCCATTTAGATTTAAAATTCTTACAATAACTAGTGTTTAGAAAGTGTTACAAAAAATAAGTATTCATAAGGCCCCTGGCAGTGATAGAATAGAAAGTAGGGTCTTGAAGACAACAGCTTATCACATAGCACTGATAATCATTAATTTATTCAATTGGAGCTTGCAGATGGGACATTTTCCTTCATCTTGGAAAGGAAGTAGGGTAAAATCCATTCATAAAGGAGGTAGTATGGTAGATGTTAACAACTACAGACCAATAGCTTTGCTATCCCTTCTATCAAAATGTCTGGATAAACTCATTTCTCTTCAGGTTATGGACTATGTAAATAAATATAGTCTCTTAATCTCAAATCAATCAGGCTTCAGAAAGGACTACCCTACTGGAGTTCAGTGACTTGATAAATAGGTCACTGGGTAAAGGTATGGGAACAGCAGTGGTTTTGTGGACCTTTTAAAGGCCTTTGACCTGGTGGACCAACTCCTACTGATAGAGAGAATGGGGGCTAGGTGTTAGGGATGGCCCCTTAAAATAGCTGAAATCTTACCTAAGAGAATGTTCCCAGCGGGTAGAAATACAGGGATGTTCATCTGGGTGTAGAGAAGTCACCAGAGGTGTTCCTCGGGGGTCAATTTTAGGACCCTTTTTGTTTCTCATTTTTATGTCGCTTGCATGCATGTGCAAGAAACATAGTGCCATCATCGGAGATTTTGGAGGTGTGTCACCTCCTCCTCCAATTCAGTCAGTGTGCTGGCAGGCACGGCCCCTGTAAGCCAATGCATTTTGGAGCTGTGTATGGCACGCTCCAAAATGCAGTGGCACACAGTTGAAAGGGGAAGCTATGCTTGAGTGAGCACCGATAAGATATCGCTGCTCACACGCAGCTCCCCTCCCCACACACGCAGCCGTGCTCCCGCAAGACGCCCTGTATAGCCGACGGGGTGCCCAATCCCACAACTGAGCTGCGCCCCCCAGTAGTAGGTGCCACACTGGGAGCCCACCCCAGCATGGCAAGCAGTCCTTGGCCGACAGGTGCCAATCCCCATCGGCTGAACTTCCCACCCTGTCCTTGTGCCATGCTGGAGTCCACCCCAGCTGGCAATACTATGGCCGACGGGGTGCCTAACTCTGGCCGGCTGAACGCCTCAACATCCTTGTGCCACACTGGGAGCCCACCTCAGCTTGGCAAACGGTCCCACAACGCCTTTTTTTTTACCTGTAAACAAAATGGTCCGCATGCGATCTCCAACCCCCACAACCCGCACCCACTACTTACTCCAGCCTCACCACACCCCTCCTCACCCCATACTTACCTCTGACTCATGCTGGCGATCTTCGTGGACCGGGAACACGCCTGCACTTCTTCAAAGCCGAATCAAGCTGAGGAAATGCCGTAAGCTGTATAATGGGCTAGATAGGGGTTTCAACTTTGTTGCATTTCTCAGTGCATTTTGAATTTGCATTCAGATTAACATATTTTGGGACCCTTCATGAATGATGTCACTGTCATGGCATATTCAGGCCGAGTGATTTCGCGCAGTGACCAGTGACTGTGAAATCACCCTTCGGGCCTGAATACCACCATGACAGTGACATCATTCATGAGAAGGGGTCCCAAAAACCCCATGTTGAAAATTTGGTGCCAAAATTCAAAGAAATGACTGTTTTACAAGCGTGCGTTGCGCAGTTCCTACGCAGGCTCGTAAGTTTGCGAAATTTCAATATTTTCACTCCTGATTTTCAACATTGCCATTTTACCACACCTTCTTATGAGCAGTATAGCTGTCATTTTTCACATCTCACCCAAAATGTGTTTCCGCCCATGTAGCACAGAATGGCGCAGTCGGTGTGCAAAATCAATGTATGGGACAAATTAAGAAAATCACAGTGACACTGTTCATGAGCAGAGGTCTTAAAATGGCTATGTTGAACATTTGGTGAAAAAATTCCTAAAAATGACTGTTTTACGAGCGTGCGTTGCGCAGTTCCTTCACAGGCTCGTAAGTTCGCAAATTTTCAATATTTTCACTCCAGATTTTCAACATTGCCATTTTACCACACCTCCTTAAGAGCAGTACAGCTGTCATTTTTCACATACTGCCCAAAATGTGTTTCCGTCCACGTAGCACACAATGGCGCAGTCGGTATGTGAAATCAATGTATGGGACACATTAAGAAAATCACCATGACAATGTTCATTAGCAGAGGTCTTAAAATGGCTATGTTGAAAATTTGGTGAACAAATTCCTAAAATGACTGTTTTACGAGCGTGCGTTGCGCAGTTCCCACGCACGCTCGTAGGTTTGCGAATTTTCAATATTTCCACTCCAGATTTTCAACATTGCCATTTTACCACACCTTCTTATGAGCAGTACAGCTGTCATTTTTCACATCTCACCCAAAACATGTTTCCTCCCATGTAGCGCACAATGGCACAGTTGGTGTGTAATTAATGTATGGGACACATTAAGAAAATCACAGTGTCACTGATCATGAGCAGAGGTCTTAAAATACCTGTGTTGAAAATTTGGTGAAAAAATTCCTAAAAATGACTGTTTTACGAGTGTGCGTTGCACAGTTCCTACGCATGCTCGTAAGTTTGCGAATTTTCAATATTTTCACTCCAGATTTTCAACATTGCCATTTTACCACACCTCCTCATGAGCAGTACAGCTGTCATTTTTCACATCCTGCCCAAAATGTGTTTCTGCCCATGTAGCGCACAATGGTGCAGTCGGTGTGCAAACTCAATGTATGGGACAGATTAACAAGAGCACAGTAACACTGTTCATGAGCAGAGGTCTTAAAATGGCTATGTTGAAAATTTGGTGAAAAAATTCCTTAAAATGACTGTTTTACGAGAGTGCGTTGCACAGTTCATACACAGGCTCTTAAGTTCGCAAATTTTCAATATTTTCACTCCAGATTTTCAACATTGTCATTTTACCACACCTCCTTAAGAGCAGTACAGCTGTCATTTTTCACATCCTGCCCAAAACATGTTTCCGCCCATGTAGCGCACAATGGCGCAGTCGGTGTGCGAACTCAATGTATGGGACACATTAAGAAAATCACACTGACACTGATCATGAGCAGAGGTCTTAAAATGCCTGTGTTGAAAATTTGGTGAAAAATTCCTAAAAATGACTGTTTTACGAGTGTGCATTGCACAGTTCCTACGCACGCTCGTAAGTTTGCGAATTTTCAATATTTTCACTCCAGATTTTCAACATTGCCATTTTACCACACCTCCTCATGAGCAGTACAGCTGTCATTTTTCACATCCTGCCCAAAACATGTTTCCACCCATGTAGCGCACAATGGCGCAGTCGGTGTGCGAACTCAATGTATGGGACAGATTAACAAAAGCACAGTAACACTGTTCATGAGCAGAGATCTTAAAATGGCTATGTTGAAAATTTGGTGAAAAAATTCCTAAAAATGACTGTTTTACGAGAGTGCGTTGCGCAGTTCCTACGCACGCTCGTAAGTTCGCAAATTTTCAATATTTGCACTCCAATGACTTCCAAATACCTAAACAGCACATAGAAGCAAGCAACATTCGGCATTGACAAATGCTTGTTATAAATGACCTACCATTGGTGGCTGAGCATACCACAATTAGGTTATATGCTGACGATACGGTAATTGCCTCAGGCCACTCTGACTCAGAGTTGCAATCAAAGCTGCAGTCTGATTTCTTAAAGATTGAGGGGTGGTTCACCAGGTCAAGGTTGATTACAAACGCTAAAAAAACAAAATGCAAGACATTTCTAATAAAAAAGAATGACATGCCTCCTCAGGTTCAAATTTATACAAATAACTTAAACTTGAACAGGTAGAGAATTATAATTACTTGGGGGTGATTTTTGATCAGTATATGTCCTTCACTCAACATATTTTAGCCTTAGTAAAGAAAGTGAACAAAAGGCTGGGGGCTGTAAGGAGAACAACACAATGCCTGACGTTAAATGATAGGAAGAATCTAGCGGAACAACTGATCATCCAAGTCTTGAGATATGGTGAGCTGGCATGTAGAACAGCTAATAAAACACTTCTGGATTGATTGGATACAATGTATTTCCATGTGGCTAGATTTGTACTAAAGGGGATTATTGTACCCACCATTGTTTGTTACTAAATAGACTAAATTGATTGTCTTTGAAAGTTAATTGTACTTGTCACTGGTTGACCTCAATTCACAAAATGAAAAATGTGAGTCTGAATCACCCTGTCTCAAAACTATTATTTCCAGCAGACCGGAATCTGAAAGGGGCTTTAACCAGATCTGTATATTTGAATAAAATCACCATGGGAAAAATAGCCAACAAATATGGGGAGAGGATGTTAGCACAAAAGGCTGCCATTATTTGGAATTCTCTTCCCTCAGACATTAGGGATACTATAATTCATTCTACGTTTGTTCAGGCTATAAAATAATTGATAGTTCATATCTGCAATTGTTAACATTTGTTGGGCTTATAAGATCTATATAGTCTATAAGCTTCCTAACGTGTCTTTGCATTTTGCATATACTTAATGATCTCTCTCTGATTAAAAACTTGTCATACTAGAGCTGCTGCTATTTATGTGTTACTATATTAGTAACATTTTATTTTATTTTATTTTGTAGTGTTTTGCACATGTACTCCAGAGAGTTGAATGTTTGTTCTCCTTGGATTTTGTATGTTTTGTAAAATTTGTTTGCGTCATTAAATAAGGATTACACAGGTCTGTCTTGTAAACTGGACAACAGTCCAAATGACATGTACTACCTGTATAAAAACAAACGTCTACCTACCTTCTTGAATTCACCCACTGTTTTTGACCCCACAACACCCTCAGGAAGGCCGTTCTATGCGTTCGCCACATTCTTTATGGAAAAATAGTGCTTCACGCTGCCTCTGAGCCGCCCCCCCTCTATCGTCAAATTGTGCCCCCTTGTTCTTGCACATCTCTTTTTCCGAAAGATGCTACCCTCTTGGACTTTGTTGATTCCCTTGAGGTACTTGAAAGTTTCTATCATGTCCCTCCTCTCCCTCCTTTCCTCAATGGTATACTAATCAAGCTCCTTTAGTCTGTCTTCGTATGGCTTCTGGTGCAGACTCTGCACCATTTTAGTTCCCCTCCTGTGGTCTGCCTCCATCCTGTCTATGTCCTTGCAGAGATGGGATCTCCAGAACTGCACGCAGTACTCCAAATGGGGTCTTACCAACTGTTTGTACAGATGGATAACAACTTCCTGTTTTCTACTGGTGATGCCTCTCCCTGTGCATCCCAGTATCCCCCCCAGTCCTCCTTTTTGCCTTCTCACATTGCTTGCCTACATTTAGGTCATCTGATATGACTACCCCCAGGTCCCTTTCTATTTTTGTTGTTAGTACCTTCCCCCCCACCCACTGTGTGCTCTTCCCTGGAGTTTTTGTTTCCCAGGTGCATTACTCTACACTTCTTTGCATTGAATCTAAGCTGCCATATGTTTGACAGTTCCTCCAACTTTGCCAAGTCCCTTCTGATCCATTCCACTCCCCCTTGTGTATGAACCCTGTTGCAGATCCTTATGTTGTCTGCAAAGAGGCATACTTTTCCTTCCAGTCCCTCTGCAGTGTCACCTATAAAGACATTAAAGACAACTGGTCCCAGTACTGAACCCAGCGGTACCCCGCTAGTAGACCTTCCTTTCTTCATAATGGACTCCGTTTACTATTACCCTCTGTGTCCTGTTGGTTAGGCAATTTTTTACCCAGGCTACCACCCTGTAACCCACTCCTAGGGTGGCTAACTTGTTTATTAATCTTTTGTGTGGGACTGTGTCAAATGCCTTGCTAAAGTCTAGGTAGACCACGTCCGCATCCCCTCCCTTGTCTACTACTTTGGTCACCCAGTCAAAGAAATCTTTTAGATCCATCTGACATGACCATCCCACTGTGAATCCATGCTGCCTTGAGACCTGTGCCCCGCTGATCTAGGTACGCAACAATTTTTTCTTTCAGAAGTGATTCCATCATTTTCTCTACCACTGAGTTCAAGCTAACAGGTTTGTAGTTTCCTGCCTCTGCCATCGTCCCACTTTAGTGAAGTGGAATCACATCTGCCCTCCTACTCATACACACTATATGAGGTACCTTGCTAGCCAGCATGATGCATTAGTGCATGCTTTTCTATATGCATCTGCATAACTGAAAAACTGCTACCCCATTGAACAATTTCTAGATCCGCTGCTGAAACCATTATGCCAACATCGTGACAGTACTTCAGCCTGCATGACTGCTCTTCTGAAGCCAGAAGTCAGTGTGCGTCTTACAACTGTGGTAAAAGATGTGCAGGACCCTGAGGGACCCGTGTCTCTTCAGACAAAAGTAGTGCTACAATTAGAGTATCATGGATTTTGTGGCACACGTGCTTCTGCAGCCAGAGGTCAAAGCATTTGCCTTACACCTGTGTTTGCGGAAGTGCAGACCTGTGAAGTGTGTGCATATGTCTTACAGTGTGCATGAGTACCTGAGGGTACAGAAGCACTGCCCCCACGGGGCGTCCACGTCTGTAGACAGAAGAACTCTTGTAATTTGGGTACTGTGGATTTGTATCTATCTACAGGGGCCTGTGCTTCTGCATACAGAAGCAGTGCTTCTGATTCACGAAAGCATCATGGATTTGTATTTGCAGTGACAAGTAAGTGTGTATATCTTGCAGTGTGCATGCTGCAGATACAAATCCACGAGGGAAGCACATCAGTGCTACTACATTTCTGTCATCTGGAGAAAGTTGTATGTCTGTCTTACCTGATGATGCTGTCTGTGTTTGCTTGTGTCATATTGTTCTTTTGTTGCTGGGGGGAGGGGGGTTTAAGGTTGGAAACCCTAATGCCACAATTCCCCACTTTTATTCTGTTAACTTGAACCCTAACTGGTGCATTAATGCAACTTTTTGCAAAGAATATATATATGTGTGTGTGTATATATATATACTGTATATATGTATATATCTAGAGAGACAGAGAATGAGAATAAATAATGGCAAAGTGTGGTATACAAGTAAATAATACTATTCAGGGGCTGACCATGTCTTAAAGTCACAAATCCAAAAGGGCAAACGGCCTTTATGAACTTGTATGTCCCTGAGACGGTATTATTTCACAAGTTTGCCAGACTTTGCCATCTTTTATTTTTATATATTGCATTAGACTGAACACTTCTTGTTGTGTTCTATGTTTAGCCATAGTGTGGAGGGAGTAGGGTGACTGTACATTTGTTATTAAGGGGCTTGTTATATGTGTTAAGGGGCTTGTTAATTGTATTATTAAGGGGCTCATTACATGTGGTGTTCGGGTAGTTTGTAGTGTGTTGTGTAGTAATGTATCAGTAAGGTGTTGCTAAACACAGTAATATAGTGGTAGTATCTATAGATATATAGTGCTTGTTAGGTATTAATGTGTTGTTAAGGTGTTAATTGTGATGGATGGCATTTGCTTGTTATTATATTGTATCATATTTGTGATATAAATACATGTTTATTTGAATGACTGATTAGGAGAAATGGCAGTCAGCCGGCTCATCTGGAAGACTAGTTTTTAAAGAGGCCTGACCTTTTGACCCCAAAGCAGTTGCGATGCTTACTATAGCTAAATAGCTAGTTTCCTTTTCTGTGTTGACAGATAGTTGCAAGATTTCCTGGGATTATAAAGACACCAGGTTATCACACACTGTAAACCATTCATTTACTTTGGGGTCCAGGAACCAGAAGGCATTTTACAACATCAGGAGGGAAGTCAGATTTGTTGAATGCCAGTGACAATTCACACCTGTAAAATAAATATTTGTCAGGATGTGGTTCTCAACATGAAAGATAATGCTCTGAGGAGGAAAGAGTCTATAAATTAATATTGCTATCTTTGCAGATTTCCAGCAAGCAGTAAAATTATACCCTTTTAGATATTCTTGGTTATGTTACAAATTCATTACAAGACTAACAGTGACCTCATGAGCTGTGACCTCACAGGATAGGAGGGACATTTTGGCTTATTATCAATCTGGCTGAAAGGAGTTTTGTCCTTCCATCTCTGGACTCCTAAGAGAACACGCACACAGTGTACTGAATAAAAAGGCACTTCTGTCAAAATAGATAACACCAAACTGAAACTGAGGTAGAACTAGAAATTCAAGTACAAGGTGTTTTTGTTTCTGAAATGTTCATTTCTTTTGGACTGTAAACACTTATGTATATATGTTTTGTGTTTTGTAATTATTTACAATTTTTTTTAATTTTAGTAAACATTTTGATTTCCTTAATTCTGCCTGAGTCTTTTCTCATTTTTGCATGTGAATACTGAGACAGTGTTGATAGAGCTAACAGCACTATTAAGGGCTTAAAATGTGTTATTATCTTGCAAGGATAGAAAATACCTGGGTCTCAATTGAGTCAAAAAGGGGAGAATTGTGAACGAGGCTGGGTGCTCACTGGGTTAAGTATTGCACTGCATTTCCCCGAAGAGAGTGTGATATTTGATCCTGCTAACTGGGCATGCTAGCGAAAAAGGGTTCATATTTTTACCTCAAGACTCTAGACTATTAGGTGTTTCAGACCCAAAACAGACAGGAGGGTTACCCTGCTTGTCTCCTGTTCACATATTGCGCTTCTAGGTTTGGCACTGTGGGAGCAGAGGGCCTGACCTGCGGAGTGTGTTTGTGACAAATATAGTGCTTGTTAGGTATTAATGTGTTGTTAAGGTGTTAATAACACATTAATACAGTGTAATAAACTAATTATTGTCATAATACCCTAACTGGCTGCTATCACATATGGGAAAATATATGATGGCTTTTTCTAGTGAGATGGAGGCCCAGTCATGAAATATATATATATATATATATATATATATATGTATATAGGATTTGAGATGAGCCAATGTAAGATATCAGAAATATCTTCATGAGTTGCACTTGACCTCTGACCTCATTAGTGGCAAAGCCACAAGTGAGGTCACATGTGGCTAAGTAAAATTAAGTAAGACATTTCTGATATCATATATTAGCTCATCTCATATTTGATATCTACAGCAGGATCTGAAAGTTTCATAAATATAGGGGATAATGTCTGGTCCTCTATCGGTAAGCGGTCTGTTAACTGTCTAGAGGTTGCCAAGGCGATTGTGTAAACCTCGAGAGCGAAGCTCGAGAGGTTTACGTCGCCAAGGCAACCTCGAGAAGGTTAACATTGACCGGTTGCCGATAGAGGGACCATACATTATTTTTTATAGTGTATAGTCCCACGTAAAAAGGAAAATGGCTGCTTACTTTTTGAAATATAGTCGCCGTGGAGGCTGTTCAGTCCTTCCCTAACCACTGTGTTCATCCGTCGGTTCCCAGTGTAAAAAGAAAAGACGCGCATATGCGCAGACCGATCGCCGTTGTTAACCTATCGATATGACGTAGCATCACTAGGTTAACAACATTTCTACGTCACATTGATAGGTTAACAACTTTAGGAAATGATGATTTCCTAAGGTTAATAGTGTTCTACCATACATTATAAAGCTATAAACAAGTGGTTTCATTCTCCATTCACTATTTTCATGCTTAAATCTATGAATGGAATGTCTCTGAAGGATGTGTGTAGTACAGATTGTCAAGGTAGCATTGTTATTAGGTAATGTGGTATGTCCTATTGCTATTGGTCAGTTATCAATAGGTCAATTATGATGTATGTAATAGATTATATCTTGGTCCCCAACAGGTGATATCTTAATATTTTGAAAGTCAGTGCAAAAATATCAGTAGTCATTCTTATAAATTTACACCTACACCTACTGTATACCTAAGGATGGACAGAGAGAGAGAGAGAGAGAGAGATGATATGCTGTATTGAGAGACAGATAGACAGATAGATAGATAGATAGATAGATAGATTGATAGATATGATTATAGTGGCGGGGCAGTGCCACTATAGTTAGGGTTGACCAGGGATTTCTATGTTAAACCTCACATTCTGCACTTTCATATCCTCAAAACCATTCAACGGATTTGCACAAAATTGTGTATATGTGGTCTCGTTGGGGTAGCTCTCTTGACATGCCAAGTTTCTTTCTGGTTGGATGTACAGATTCCGAGATGCAGATAGTGAAGACAACATAAAACAAATTGCATTTTTTTCCATTTTTTTTTGTTTTTTGTCATTGACTTGCACCCAGATGGTTTGGAATTTTGGTTTGAAATTTTCAGGACAGAAAGGGCTTGGCCGACCGATGTACCTCCTGCTGGTTTGGTGAAAAATATTAATCTATTCCAGAGTTATTACATTTTTAAATTTCAGTTCTGAGCATGCTGAGTACAGTCTTTTGTTAGCTGCTTGAAACAAAAAAAAGGAATTGGTCTATATAAAGAATGATCATTTTTTTGTATGGGGCCAATCTTTTTTTCATGAGGAAAAAATCCTTTTTTTAATGGCCGCCATCTTGTTTCAATTTTTTTCAGCACTTTTTTTTCAAAACCCACATAAATGACATCCTGCAGCCACCAACACATGTATCTTGCTCATTGGGATCCCATTAAATGGATTATGTACTTAACTGTTGGACAAATGACCCCCAAATGTTTTTTTACCATTTTGTTCATCCTTTTTATGCTGATTGTGCGCATACATGAGAAACATATGCGTCAGCTTTCTCAGAAGCAGGTTGTGGGCGCAGTGCTGTTGTGGCTAGTGCCCCACAGCCTTTAAAACAGCCGCTTCACAATGCTGCTGGCACACTGCTGCTGACACTAGTTCAGCCAACGTGCCACCAACTTGTAAAAATTTAGACGCTGCAATCAGGGGCCGCCTCATTGCAGGGCTGTTGCTGACTGGTGCCCAGTCCCCTTGGCTTATCTTCCCCCCCTGCTTCTGTGTTTGCTGATTGGGGTGCCCAATCCCTGTTGGCATATCCCCACCCCACCCCATTTCCTGTGTGCCAAGGGGTCCACCCTCCTACTTCTGTCTTTGCTGACGGGGATGCCCAATCTCCATCAGCATATCCCCATTTCTTGTGTGCCAACAGAGAGCCCAATCCCATCAACATCATGTAGCCCCCTTTTTGTTGTGCCAGTAAAGTGCCCAATCCTTGTCGGCTGCAGCTGCCCCCAAAAAGACTCCATTGGCACACTGGGAGCCCACCCCAGCTTGCCACATGCCCTGCAAAAAAGGTTCTGCAATGTTTTTTCTCCCTGTGAAAAAAGGTCCTCGCCATCTCCTGCCTCCCTCCCACCCTCCCACAACCCGCACCCATCTACGTGCACCCTACCTCCCACATTCCCCTCACCCTATACTTACCTCTGGACCTCCGTGTGACAATCTTCAGTGGACCGGGAACACGTCTGCACTCTTCAAAGTTGACTGCGAACTGAAGAACTGCCGGTAAGCTGTATAATAGAATAAATAGGGCGTTTTCAACTTTAATGCATATCTCGGGCATTTTTTTGAATTTTGGCACCAAATTTTCAACATGGTGTTTTTGGGATCCCTCCTCATGAATTCTGGCACTGTCATGGCGTTAATCAGTCCTGAAAGGTGATTTTGCAGTCACTGTGCAGAATCACCTTTTGGGACAGATTAACAAAATGACAGTGCCAGTGTTCATGAGGTGGGCTCTCAAAAAGGCTATGTTGCAAATTTGGAGGGAAAATTCCAGAAAATGACTGCTTTATGAGCGTGAGTTGTGCAGTTGCTACGCATGCTCATGACTTCGTGAATTTTCAATATTTTCATGCCAGATTTTCAACACTAGCATTTTTCCACACCTCCTTGTGAACAGTACAACTATTTTTCACATCCTTGCCAAAATGTGTTTTCGCACTACCAGCGCAGAATAGCACGGTCACTGTGGTAAATCAGTGTTTGGGACATATTACAAAAATGACAGTGACACTGTTCATAAGCAGAGGTCCTAAAATGCCTATGTTGAAAATTTGGTGCCGATAGTCTATAAAATGAATGTGTTACAGGCGTGCGTTGTGCAGTTTGCATGCACGTTTGTAAGTTCGCGAATTTATAATATTTTCACTCCAGATTTTCAACATTGCCATTGTTCTGCACTGCCTTATGAACAGTACAGTTGTCATTTTTTACATCCTGGCCAAAATGTGTTTCGCATTTGCGGGGCAGAATAGTGCAGTCGCTGTGGGAAATCCATGTTCGGGACACAGTATGAAAATGACAGTGACACTGTTCATTAGCAGAGGCCCTAAAATGGCTATGTTGAAAATTTGGTGGTGAAAGTCCATAAAATGAGAGTGCCTTCTGCGTGCTGCGGCGCATGCTGCCACTTCCACGCACTATCTTCTCAAGAACTATGCAATATTTTCACTCCAGATTTCAATATTGCCATTTACACACCTCATTATGAGTAGTGCAGGTGTCATTTTTCACAACCTGGCTGAAATATATTTTCACACTTCTGGCGCACAATTGCGCAGTTGCTGTGGGAAATCAGTGTTTGGGACACATTAGGAAAATCACACTGACACTGTTCATGAGCAGATGTCCTAAAATGCCTATGTTGAAAATTTTGTGATGAAACTCCATAAAATGACTGCTTTATGAGCGTGCATTGTGCAGTTTCCACGCACCCTTGTAAAACTTTGCAAATTAGTAATATTTTCATGCCACATTTTCAGCAGTGGCATTTTTACACACCTCCTTGTGAAAAGTATAGCTGTCATTTTTCACATCCTGGCCGAAATGTGTTTTCACGCTTCCAGCACAGAATACCGAAGTCGCTGTCAGAAATCATTGTTTGGGACAATTCAGGATTGAGCGAGTGGGGGGGGACTGACTGAGCTCAACTGAGCTCTGTCTTCTGTTGGGAATGCTGCGGATTTCTTTGTGGGCAGAAAAAGGCAGCAATGCAAGCATGGGCCCAGTACAAAAGGGCAGCCTGCAGTGGCGGGAGAAACAGAACGAGCAACTGAGAGAGTGGGGGAGCAAGCGAGCTGAACGAGGCTCTATTGTGACTACTGCAGATTTCTTTGTGGGCAGAAAAGGGCAGCAACACAGGCAGAAGCCCCATACAAAAGGGCAGGCTGCAGCGCTGGCAGAAAAAGAATGAGCGAGTGAGAGGAGGGAGTGAATAAGGGCAACTGAGCTTTGTCGGGACTGCTGCTGATTTCCTTGTGGCCAGAAAAAGGTGCCAGCAGAGGCAGGAACCCAGTACAAAAGGGCAGGCTGCAGCAGTGGGAGAGATAGAATGAGTGAATGAGGGAGGGGGGGTGTGTGAGCTCAAAGGAGGTCTGTTGGGACTGCTGTGGATGTCTTTGAGGGTAGAAAAAGGCAGCAATGCACGCAGGGGCCTAGTACAAAATGGCAACCTACAGCGGAGGGAGAAACAGAACGAGCGAGTGAGATGGGGGAGTGAGCGATCTCAATGGAGCCCTATCATGACTGCTGCAGATTTCTTTGTGGGTAGAAGAAGGCAGCAATGCAGGCAGGGGCCCAGTACAAAAAGCCAGCCTGCAGCACTGGCAGAAATGGATGAGCGAGTGACAGAGGGGGAGTAAGCGACCTCAACAGAGCTGTGTCAGGACTGCTGCAGATCTCTTTGTCAGCAGAAAAAGCCACAAACACAGGCGGGAACACAGTACAAAAGGGCAACCTGCAGCAGCGGGAGACACAGAATGAGTGAGTGAGGGAGGGAGGGGGAGTGAGCTCACTGGAGCTCTGTTGGAACTGCTGCTGATTTCTTTGTGGGTAGAAAAGGGCAGAAATGCAGGCAGGAGCCCAGTACAAAAGGGCAGCCTGCAGTGCCGGCAGAAATGGAATGAGCAAGTGAGAGAGGGGGAGTGAGTAAGGTCAACGGAGCTCCGTCAGGACTGCTGCAGATTTCTTTGTGGCCAGAAAAAGATGCTAACACAGGCAGGAACCCAGTACAAAAGGCAACCCTGCAATTCTGGGAGAAACACAAAGAGTGAGCGAGTGAGAGAGGGGGAGTGAGTGAGCTCAATGGAGCTGTGTCAGGACTGCTGCAGATTTCTTTGTGAGCAGAAAAACCCACCAATGCAGGCAGGAGCCCAGTACAAAAGTGCAGGCTGCAGCAGTGGGAGACACAGAATGTGTGAGTGAGGGAGGGGAGTGAGTGAGCTCAACGGAGCTTTGTTGGGACTGCTGCAGATTTATTTGTGGGAAGAAGAAGGTGGCAATGCAGGCAGGAGCCCAGTACAAAAGGCCAGCCTGCAGCACCAGCACAAATGGAAAGAGCGAGTGAGAGGGGGGAGTGAGCAAGCTCAACGGAGCTGTATCAGGAATGCTGCAGATTTCTTTGTGGGCAGAAAAGTAAGCAATGCACGCAGGGGTCCACTACAAAAGGACAGCCTGCAGCAGTGGGAGAAACAGAATGACTGAGTGAGAGAAGGGGAGTGAGCGAGCTCAACAGAGCTCTATCGTGACTGCTGCCGATTTCTTTGTGGGCAGAAGAAGATGGCTCTGCAGGCAGAAGCCCAGTACAAAAGGGCAGGCTGCAACACCGGCAGAAATGGAATGAGCGAGAAAGGGGCAGTGAGTGAGCTCAATGGAGCTCTGCCTGGGCAGCTGCAGATTTCTTTGTGGCCAGAAAAAGGTGCCAACAGAGGCAGGAGCCCAGTACAAAAGGACAGCCTGCAGCACCAGGACAAACAGAATTAGCGAGTGACACACGGGGAGTGAGCAACCTCAACGGAGCTCTGTCAGGACAGCTGTGGATTTCATTCTGGCTAGAAAAAGGTGCAAATGCAGGCACGAGTCCAGTACAAAAGGGCTGCCTGCAATGCCGGCTGAAACGGAATGAGCAGGTGAGAGAGGGGGAGTGAGTGAGCTCAACGGACCTCTGTCAGGACTGCTGCAGATGTCTTTGTGGGCAGAAAAAGGCATCAACAGAGGCAGGCCCCCCATACAAAAGGTCAGCCTGCAGCACCAGGAGAAACAGAATGAGTGAGTGAGTGAGACAAGGGGAGTGAGCGACCTCAATGGAGCTGTATCATGACTGATGCAGATTGCTTTGTGGGCAGAAAAAGTCAGCAATGCAAGCAGGAGCCCAGTATAAAAGGCCAGCCTGCAGCACCAGGAGAAACACAATGAGCGAGTGAGAGAGGAGGCGTGAGCGAGCTCAATGGAGCTCTGTTGGGACTACTGCAGATTTCCTTGTGGGCAGAAAAAGGCACCAATGCAGGCAGGAACCCAGTACAAAAGGGCAGGCTGCAGCAGAGGGAGACACAGAATGAGTGAGTGAGGGCGAGGGAGTGAGTGAGCTCAACGGAGCTCTGTTGGGACAGCTGCAAATTTCTTTGTGGACAGAAAAGGGTGCCAATGCTGGCAGGAGCCCAGTACAAAACAGCAGCCTGCAGCACTGGGAGAAACAGAATGAGCGAGTGACAGAGGACCACTGTGCGAACTCAATGGACGAACGCAATCAACATTCGGCATTGACAAATGCTTGTTTGTTACTTGGTTCTGCTTTTTTTGTATGGCCATACAAAAAAGAATTTGGCTATACAGAAAAGGATTCCTTCATATGAAAAAAGAATTGGGTCTTAAGTTTTTTCAATTCTTTTTTTCTTAAGAAGGGATCTTTTTTTGTCTGAATGAAAAAAGCATACAAAAAATTATCTCTTCATATGAAAAAAGAATTAGAAAAAACAAAGTCTCAATTCTTTTTTCACATGAATGGATCCTTTTTCATATGCTTTGTTTGTTCATATAAAAAGAATGCCTTCATATGAAAGAAGAATTTTGACTTAGTTTTTTTCCCTGTTCTTTTTTGTTGTTGTTTGAAGGCATCCTTTATCGTATGGGTTTTTCATTTCATATGAAAAAGGATTCCTTCATATGAAAAAGGATTTTGGACTTATTATTTATTTATTTATTGTTTTACACATTTGAACTTCAACAAGCCATAACTGCTTCAATATTTTGACTTAAGGGACAATCTACAGTATATAACAAACCAGAGGTCTTAATGGGTATTGCAAGAATAACACATAATATCTCCCCAAATAACTAGGGGCCATATTAAAAAGCAGAAAAATTTAAAAAAATATAATTCCCATAAGATAACATTGGAACTTTAAGAAGCCATAACTCCCTCAATATGTGGACTTAGGGGACAATCTATATATCAAAACGAAGGTCGTATGGAGTACTACAAGGATAACATATATCCCCCAATCATTTAGGAACAATAAAAAAATGCATAAATAATAAAAAAATGCAATTTCCAGAGGGCTCTGCACTTCCACAGCAACATGTATGGATGCATCTATAGAGGGCCAGAACAGGCCCTGTGCTCCCACAAGCAAATGAGCATATGATTATACTATCGCAGAGAGTAAGGAAATCCATTGCAAAAAATATAATTGATGCACAAGTTAGGGTAAAGCCAACAAAAATAGGGAAATGTGGCATTAGGGCTTTCAACTCTAACACCCCACCTGAACCTTGCAGGCAGCAACGGGAAAACCCATTATAGTTTGACCTATCCTGCATCTTGGTAAATCAGGTGTTGGGTATACCTCATGGTTTTCATCCCTAACACTCACACAATTCTCATGTACTCTACACAACTCAGCTTCTTTAAAGATCAAATGCCAATGTTTTACAGATTTACAATAAAAACAGGAAGTCAAGTCATTATGTCATGATTAGTGTTTTCTGAAAATATCATGCTGTTTGGTTTTGTGGTTTTCTTTAAATCAGTGTCTATTAGTGTGCTCTGCAGTAACTGAAATCAGTGAAGATTTTTCTGTCCCTATCAGTGAGTGATGACATCATTCCTGTCCAGCCTGTTGCTGCAGCAATGAGGTCCTTAATTGCCTGTAGTAGTTGATGCACTTCCCAATCAGAGTAATCTGTAGGGCTAATTGTCGTTATTCTATGTGTGCTACTAACCCCACCTGGTTTGTGTTTAGAGTAGGTCACAGTCTATCATTCTGTTCTCATAAAGAGTTGGTCATTTGTTTTTCAGTGGGTAAATAAAATTACAAATGAATATTTGTGAAAAATCTTCCGGGGTCAATCTTAACATTGTTTTACCAGCCCAAACACTTGTGCAAATTGACCAGTGCTAGTGCAGCTAACTCTCTACATGCCCTCTTGACTAGTGCAGATTTTCATGGCTGTTAATGAAGTTAAAAAAGTCTCTAATTTAGCATTCTCTCATCCTCATGCTAATCTCTCTCAATGTTCCAGATGGCCAGGTGTGAGTAACAGTTCATTAAGAGCTGCAATTATCTGGCAGTTCAAGAGAGGGATCCCACAAAAGACTCAATGTGAGTCATTATCACTCCACTGTTAAGACTTTCAGCTAGTGTCCAGTGTGTGATCAAGGGTAGAGTGCTGTTAAGTCACTAGGTTCCAGTTTTCTGAATGTGTCTATGTCTAACAATTTGTCCAATATTATTAAGACCAGTGCCCCAAATTTCCCTACATTTCGAGTGTTTGTATCCAACATTTCAGTGACAAAATGCAAAGAGATATACAGGATTGACCCTGCAGGTGGTGGGTTTTATCCCAGCCTCACCACAACTTCCCTCTCCCCTCCAAATCTCTTAACTCTGTTCTTTCCCTGGACACCACTGCAGACCAGACTCTGACGTGACCATCCATAGATCCATAGCTGCCATTGCTGGCAAGTGTAGGGGGTCCCCAGCTCTTCTAAATGGACCATGCCAGCCATCACTATCCATACAGTTCCACCCTTATCCCACTCAGCATGTCCTTTCAGAATAAAAACAAAGTTCTAGATCATGTATGGTACAAAAATAAACCTTGATAAAATACATAATTTGAAACCTTGAAATAGGCATTCTTGGGGTGCATAGATCATCCTATACAGAAATAGAAATAGTATAGTGTTATGCCTGTGTACTGTTTCCCCTGGGCTGATGAAAAGACAATGTTAAAGAAAAATCTGTTATTGTTGGGGCAAAGATAATTAAAATCAATGATTTTACAAATAAAAATGTCAGTTTTCTATTTCCCAAGCCCCTTAGGTTTGTCTAGCCCCCACCCCAAAGAAATCTTAGATGTGCTCCTGGCTCACTTGAGACTGTACAAAAACTTTCAAAAGTGCAGGTCTCCAGTTGACTATAGGGTGGGAGCGGAGAGTGTCTTTCTCTGCCTGACTCTGTTCATTGCCCTGTGGGTGGTGGTGACAGTGTGGTGAGGTGCATGATGATATCGGCTATTGTGTAGGCAGAGCTAGGACTGCTTGATTGAACATTTGCTGTTGTGATATCCTCTCTCTGTTTTGTGTGGGGGGTGTAGAAAGAGGAAGAGAGGAGGCTATGGTACAAAACAATGGAGGGCTCACTGTCTGTGATGGATGGCATTTCAGTCTTTTTTTTCTGCTGGGGAGCTGGAAGCAATGTAGGTGCAGGATAAATGTGCAATAATCTGATAATTTCTTGGCTTTGCTTGCATTAATTCCTGTATAAGTGATCAAAATTTACCATAATAATTAAGGGCTAGTGCAACCATCTGTGGACTAGTGCAATTTTGAATCAACTTGCCCTGTTGGCTAGTGCAAAAAAAGGTTAAGGCTGTCTGTATTACAGTTGTGTTCTATCACATCAAAACTCTGCCTTGTTCTTTGGCTATATAAACCCAGGGTTCTTTAATAAATAAATCTAATGTTTAAGTCATAGATGTAGAGATGCAGTGAATTTAAATTCCACTGGCTAAGTGAATGTGAATTGGGCACTTCGCGTTTCCAATCCGCTACGCAAAGTGGGCAATGCAAAGTGCTCACTCCGCCTTGTCATTACCACTTCGCGTTAAGGCGGAACGGCAATGGGAAGTAAGGCAAAGTCATTGTTTTTAATGGACTTTGCGTTCCTCATTCTGATTCTAAGTGATCCACTTGGTGTTTCGGATTTGGCAGCCCCCCCCAACATCACATGGCTTGTAGTACTGTAAGTCACATGCTCTTTAGCTAGGCAGGAAGAAAGTGAATCATACAAGCAGACACTTTTACTTTCTCCTGTGCAGACGGAGAGAGAGAGGAGTGTGTTTTGTGACTGCTGATACTTTGAGATCAGAGTGAGGAGGAGATTTAAACTTTGATTTAGACCCAACAGCTTTTTTAAAAACTAAATTTTTTTGTCTTTTCTGTACTCTTTTTTTTACTTAATTTGTTCTTTCTGTAACTTTTATTTTTCTTACCTTTATAAGTTGTTAGTTGTTTGTCTGTGTGACTGTGTGTGTGTGTGTGTGTGTGTTGTGTGACAGTGTGAGTAGTAATTGCTCAGACTGAGGGAGCTCAGTAGGAGAGATGGACCAGAGTGAGGGAATATCTGGGGTGGGGGCAGCTCTGGGAGAGCGTGGTAGTGGTAAGCATCGTACCATGTGCATGTGTGGAGGGCATGGGCACCCATTCCTGTTGGACGCCTCGATACTTGTGAGTGTCCCCCCCCAGAAGCAGGACTAGCACTGCCTCCTGTGCTGACTCTGAGGCAGTTGAACCACCACCACAACCAAGTCCAGGTTCTCTGAAGCAGGATGTGCCTATGTCCCTGGACCCAGGTGTGGATCCCATCCCTGTTCAGCACTAGTGATGAGCCGCCTGCCAGTTCATCTGGCCATCCCCTGCCTGTGTCTGGTCCTCCCTGCACCTCCATTGTTTGGCAGTTTTTTTTTACTGTGTGGGGGGACAGCAGTGTGGTCAAGTGTCGCCTATGTGAGGTGGAGGTGCGCTGTGGCCCCCGGGGGACTCACCTGGGGACTGAGGGTCAGTGCACCCATATGCTCAATCACCAGCAGTTGGCCATTCTGTGGCAGAGGGTGCAGCTGTGCATTGTGGTATCCCTAAGAAGAGGAGGGCCACAGCAGCACCTGCTGCTTCACCAGCACCCCCCCCACCACCACCAGCAGGTCAGGTTGTAGAATGTGTGGACCCCAGAGAACTGCATGTAACACAGGCTGACTTGGCAGTTCTCTGGAGTGCTGTTGAGGATAACAATGAGAGAGTGAGAGCTGTGGAGCAGCAGCTGGATCACATAAAGGAACATCAGTTGCAAATTATGTCCATGCTGGAACTTCTGCTGGATCACCATGGGATCCCGCATTTTTTTTTCCTCGCACCATGTGCCCCCCACACCTTCCTTGCTGTGTTATAAAATGTATTCCTCCACCATCCCTGACCCTTGTATGTAATTATGCCCTTTTTTGTTGTCTTCCGTATGCGTGACACTTTGCATTCTGAGCAGTGCAAGTATACTGTACTAAACTGCATGTGTGCATTCAGTCTTCTTTCCAGTCTGTGTATGTACTGCAGACACTGTCCAACTCCCTGACTTAAAAACAAACATCAATGAGTACAATGGCGGGGTGGTGAAGCATGGAGAGATACTACAAAACAGGCTTACAATACATCCAAGTAACTATTAAAAAAAAATTAATGTTGTGACTCATGACGTGATCATGAATCGTGATTTGTGACTGCATTAGTGACCGTGATGTTGAAGAAATGTGAATGTCTGCCACCTATGGCTGTACTTCCCCGATGAGCTGTAGCTTAAAACTCCCAGACTTAGAAACACATATCAATGAGTACAATGGTAGGGTGGTGAAGCCTGGAGAGACACTACAAAACAGGCTTACAATACATCCAAGTAACTAAAAAAAATTATTTTATGATTTGTAATGTGAATGATTGTGAATCATGATTTGTGACTGCATTTGTGACCGTGATGATGAAGAACGTGATTTGTATCATGAGTGACTCGTTATGATGGTCCTGACTTAAAAACACATATTAATGAGTACAATGTTCATGCAGAATTAAGCACCACACCTGTCCAGTACTCTGAAGGGAAGTCAAAGAAACAACTGTGACTTAAGTTACAGATGGAGATTGGGCCCTAAAGAGATGCAAATGTGTAGACTCATTAAGATTGCACTGTGCACTGAATAGAAGAGGACACAAAGGCACAACACCTAACCAGTGCTCACCATCAGAAATTCAAATCTGGAAAAGAATACCTTTGCCAGTTGGGGCCGGCTGTGGGGGGTGGGGCAGTGTAATGCAGTGCTGCAGTAACAGTCACTAATACTAGTACCAGTAAAGATACCACAAAGAAGTACAAAAATCACACAGTTGCAGTGGATAGCAGCTTCACATTGCTGAAATTATTATGTGGCACAATAAAAGGTGTTCGATTTGATGACACGCGTCACACACATACTCACACACTAAGTAATGCATGCAAATTGAAAACTTCAGTAATATAACCACATATTTTAAACAAACTAAAATTATGCACTGCTGCGGCGCGCTAATGAGCAGACTGGAGTAAAGACGTGACTTTGCCTCGCTCCTTAAAGTCGTAGTAAAATATTAAAATAAACTGCCCTAAAAGTAACCCAAATTAAGAGCTGTAGGTTGAGAAGTGTGTGAGAAAGTGAGATAGATGAGTTTGTGATCTGAAATGCAGGGAAAAGCTCAAGGACGGCAATGAAAAACCAATGGAAGCAACCCCCAGCATCCCAAGTGGAGAATACAGGCCACATATCTCTGTTGGCCGGAGAAGTCAATGCTGTAGGCTGCGAGGAGACTCAGCAAGTGCTGGCTGTGCTAGAACCTAAACTGACTAGCTTGGTGACTAATTTTGATAGAAAACTGCAAGAGCTGGTAGATTTGCACGCTACACAGACCACTAGAATTAACGAGGCCGAACAGCGTATCTCGGCCTTGGAGGATGTCACAGCTCCTATACTTGAACAAGTCATCACCCTGCAAAAAGAATTAGAGGAGCTGAAGGAACTTTTGGATATCAGGAGAACTACCATCGATGGCTGAATTTAAGGCTGAGGGGCTTGCCAGAGGTTATGGAGGGTGCGAGTGTGATGGACTTCTGTGTTAAAACGCTGCCAGAGCTGCTGGGCATTACTCCTAAAAATTGGAGTATGAAGTTGGAAAGGGCTCATAGAGCTGTTATGCTGAAACCAGCGTCTAACCGGCCGCCTCGCCAAGTGATCATGAAATTTCACTACTTCCCAGACAGGGAAAGTGTATTAAATGCATATTGAGACAGACCAGAATTGGAATATGAGAGACATTGTCTATATCTCTCCCAGGACTACTCAGCTCGTCTGCTGAAACATCAAAGGGCTTTTGGCCCAGTCATGGCGCAGCTACAAGAAGCCAAAATTGACTGCTACATGCTGTACCCTGCAACCCTTAAGATCAACTATGAAGGAGCGGTCTATTCTTTCTGGGAAGTTCCCAAAGTGGAGGTATTTGTGAAAGACCTGGTTAAAAAGGCGGGGTGAGTGGAAGCGGGAAATAAGCCTGCTCGGCTGGATCGGTAGCACGCAAGACTGGCTACTGGGATCCCTTCTCTCCCCTCCTGCTTTTGAGGAAGGATATCGGAGACATCATTATTTGAAGATTTGAGAAAGCTAAGTGACTGGCATGAAACTAACCCTCCCCTAACCTTTTTATGTCCTCTGCCTTCCCCCTTGGTAAATAATGTGAGGGTGAACAGTTTGCAAATTGACTGGTTCATTACTCCAGAGATAAGGATCAAGAATGGAGGGCCTCCTTTTTTTCTTTTGAGAACTGGGTACAGGCCTGAAGATAGATGTTTTATTTTATGAAGCGACAGTGTATGACAAGCGGAACTTTGCTTGGTTTTGACTGGGAAGCCTCCCTCTTTTTTTTTTTCTTTTCTTG
Organism: Neoceratodus forsteri; assembly: GCA_016271365.2. NCBI lineage: Eukaryota > Metazoa > Chordata > Ceratodontiformes > Ceratodontidae > Neoceratodus > Neoceratodus forsteri. Next base: position 52,555,154 of record CM028133.1, on the reverse strand, counting down.
CCTGTCTGTTGCTTTTTTTTTTCTTTCTTTTGCAGGGGACAGGTCAGAATAGAACTTTCATCACCACTTTGAACAAGGGGGAATCGACATCACGCAGAGGGCCTATGTAGATAGAGTGTTGTCTCAGGACCTGGACTTTAAGGCCCTCACCCTTCTGAAATGGGACTTATGTATAATGGATATGAGGAGGTTGGGGAAAGGGGGGGCGAAATTGCCTTCTCATGGGATTGGTGGTCCGTTACTTTCAGGGCCCATTTAAAGGGGAGGGGAGGGTATAATGGAGAGGTGGGGACTGTATTACAGAAGGTGGCTCTCTGCGCCACCTAGGGGGGACTTTGTCCCATTTTCTCCAAGGGGCTGAAAACTGTATTACTGGGGAAAGAAGGGCCCTAGTAGAAAAGGAATGGGAGGTACTTTAGGGGGGAACCCCATGGAATTCCAGACTCCAGGGAGACATATGAAAGCATACCATGCTTGTCCGGTTGGGCGGAGGGCAGCTACAATGATGATAAGGAGAGTTATAGTCTCACAGTGGGTTAAAGATTAATAATAAAGAAACCACTGGGCAGTTATTTTGCTCATAAAATGCAGCGACTTGAGGGGGGGGCGTTTTCTGATCTGTTTCGTAGAGGGAAGGGAGAGTAAAATTTCTGCATTGTGCAGTTCTTGTTACTGGGGAGGATACAAGAAAATAAGGGAATGTGAAGGGGGGGCTGGTGTGTGTATATAGTTATTATTTGTTAAGTTTTCTTCAGTTAGACATTAGTTTGCAGATCCATAGGAAACGCCATTCAGACAATTTAGCGGGGATGGAGTCGGGGCCCGGATTGGAGTTTATTAGTTGGTTAGGGGTAGAGGAAAGTATTCAGAGGGTATGTCTGGAATGCAGGATTTAAATATGGTATCGTGGAATGTAAGGGGACTAGCCACCCCTGTTAAGCGAACAATGCTGCTTACAGCTTTGAAAAGACAGAATACCCAGGTTGCCATAATTCAGGAGACACACCTCACGGAAAGGGAGCATGCAAAGATAAAAAAGGGCTGGGTGGTGGAATGTTATTCGGCTGCTTTTAATGCACATAAAAGGGGGTGGCTGTTCTCCTGAATAAGAAACTACCATTTCAAAAAGAGCGAGTCGTTGCAGATCCTAGTAAAGGATGCTATGTATTTGTGGTAGGAACTCTATATGGGGAGGAAATCTTGTTTGGAAGCATATATGCACCTGCTGTACATGACCTGAACTTTTATGGTAGGATCGTGTCCATAATAATTGCAGAGCAATTTCCAAACCTGATACTGGGGGGGATATGAATTGTTTGATGAACCCTGTTTTGGACCATTCTGAGCATAAGGGGCTCCCTAAAAATGCTGTTCGGGAATGGATGGCAGGAATGAATGATTTAGACCTTATAGATGGGTGGCGAACAGCTCACCCTATGGTCAAGGAATACACTTTTCTTTTGCACCCCCCATCGAACATGGTCACGGCTTGACTACATATTTCTTTCTAGGGAGTGGTACTTTCGAATTAGGCACATTAAGCATGGACCCATTCACATCTCTGACCATGCCATGGTTATCATGTCTCTGAGTATGGGGGAAGAAAAAGAAACATTAAGGACGTGGAGATTTCATAATTATTTATTAGCCAAAATGGAGTTTCAGGAGCACTTATATGAGCACTGGCAACAGTATGTGTGAAGCAATTCAGGGAAAGCCACTTCTAAAGCAGTCTTTTGGGATGCGGGGAAGGCGTTTATGATGGGGATCATTATCAGTTATGTGTTCCATCACAAAAAAAAAGTTAAGGAAAGGAGAATTAATTTAGAAGAGAGACTTAAGGTGTTGGAGAGAAAGGCTGCTCTGGGTACTGGTGGAGAAAATGTGTACTTGTTGTTGGCAAGGACTAGAGTAGCACTGAATAACTTATTGCTGGGGGAGGTGAGGAAGGCTGGGCTATTTATCAGGAAGCATTTTTATGAGTGGGGGAACAGATCGGGTACCATGCTGGCGAATCGTATAAGGGGGAAAAGAGGGAGACACTTAATCCAGGCTGTGCGAGCAGAGGATGGGACTCTTCTGAAAAATAAAACAGATATTGGAGAAAGGTCGAGGAGATTTTATCATAAGCTTTATTAAGGTCAAAAGGGGAAGAGGATGGGGGATGGTGGAATTTTTGAATAAGGTGGAAATACCGCAGATAACAAAAAGACAGGGAGAACTGTTGAATGCGGCCATTACAAAGAAGGAAATCCTCTCCGCTATTGGGGCGCTTAAAAGGGGCAAGACCAGTGGGCCTGATGGTTTTTCAGCCGAATACTACAAAGTTATGAAATTAAAAATTGTGGACCACCTTGAGGCAGTATCGCAAGAAGCGAGGGAGGAGGAGGGAATGCTACCTCAATCCTGGGGAGAAGCCATGATTTGCTTGATTCCAAAGCCCGGGAAAGACCCTTTAGAGTGTGCCTCTTTCAGACTGATATTCCTCTTAAATTGTCATTCCAAGGTTTTGGCCAAAATTCTGGCCACTCAGTTAGAGAGCCTGCTGCCAGAGCTTATTCACCCAGACCAAACTGGGTTTATTCGGGGTAGGTACTCATATCACAATATGAGTAACCTCCTAAATGTAATTTGGGGAGCAAAGAATAGTAGGGAAGTGGTGCATATACTGTTAATGGATGCAGAAAAAGCATTCAATAGAGTAGAATGAGAATATTTAATGGAGGTTCTGACCCAGTTTGGTCTGGGTGAAGGGTTTATAGGGATGGTGCGGCAGATATATCGAAACCCTAGGGCCAGAATACTAACCAATGGTACCCTCTTGGATAGCTTTGACTTAGAAAGAGGCACCAGACAAGGATGTCCGCTTTCTCCTCTTTTGTTTGCTTTATCGCTCGAGCCTCTGGCCATTGCCATTTGGAAACACCCTGAAATTTCAGGGGTGGGGGGGAAGACTGGTCGGGAGACCAAGCTTTCACTTTATGCGGATGATATGTTGCTATATGTAACTAAGCCCAACAAGTCTATGCCTACTCTCTTGAGTTTGATTGACCAGTTCTCACAAGTCTCCGGATATAAATTAAATCTGGACAAGTCGGAAGAGCTGAGGGTCGGAGGGCAAGATGGAAGAACTATTACACAGAAATCAAAATGGGGCTTTCGGGTTGTCAGGGAGGCCTTCACCTATTTGGGCATCAGAGTGGGAGGGGGAAATTGAGGCTTTATATAACCTGAATTATGTGCCACTCATGCAAAATATAATCATGGATCCATCTAGATGGAGGGACCTTCCCATAACGTGGTTGGGTAGAATAAATCTCATCAAGATGAACCCACTCCCTAGAATACTTTATAGTCTACAAATGCTTCATATTGGGTTAAGAGGAACAGAAGTGAGAAAATTGGAAAAAGCTTTCTCTGATTTTATTTGGAGAGGAAGACGCCCAAGGGTAGGCTTAGCCCAGTTGAAGGCCCCATAGAAAGGAGGACTACACCCAGACTTAAATAACTACCAAAGGGCCATGCAATGTCGATATATTCAAGACTGGATTGGCAGGCCTAGGGAAGCGAGCTGGATAGATCTAGAGGAGAGAGTGAGTGTGGGAAAAATCTCAGCATATTTGTCCCTTGGAAGCTGGAAGGCATACCAGAGACTCCCTAATCTGAATCCCTTGGTCATGGCGGTATTAGATAGTTGGAGGGAGATATCTAAACTGAGAGGTACTGGACAGGAGGATACACTACTCCTACTATTGAGGGGGAACTCATTTTTTCTTCCGGGGCTGGAGGATAGGGGGTATAAAGAGTGGGAAATAAAAGGAATTAGCTGCCTCAAGCATCTATTTACGCGTGGTGTGCTGGACTCATTTCAGAGTATACAAGATAAGACAGGGTTGGGATGCCAACACTTCTTCCTCTATCTCCAAATAAGGGCATATATTAGATCCAATGGGAGGCTCTGGAGTTCCATATTGCAGTGGGAGGTAATGGAACAATTTATAATGACAGGACAAAGAAAACCCAAGGGAACCATTCAGAGAATGTCTAAGGAAGGTAAAACCTGGTCTTCGGATAAAACACAAAACACTAGGATGCTCTGGGAAAGAGACTTAAGGATCATAATTTCAATAGACAATTGGAAAATACTTCTCCAGCTACATCAGGGTGTCCTGTTATGTAATACATATAAAGAATCTTATTATAAGTTCTGTCATAGGTTATACTGCCCACCTCTGGTGGTTCAGAAGTATAATCCTTCAATCTCTCCCATATGCCCTAGATGCAGTAACAACCTGGCTTCATACTACCACTATTTCTGGGCCTGCCCAATCTTACAGACGTTTTGGGGAGAAGTGGTATCTGAATTGCGAAGGATTGGAGGACAACAGTATCCTTTGTCCCCTGTGTTGTTGCTATTTAGGGTGGAGGAAACAGGGGAAGGAGATTGGGCCCCTGTACAAAAATGGCTTAGGGTGCTAGTATATATGGCTAGGCACTGTATTCTGAACACCTGGGTCACGGCTATGAAGCCTACAGTAGCCCAATGGAAAACTCTGATAATACAGGCCATTACTTTGGAACGATTAACATATGCTGTTAAGGACAAAGAGGAGCTTTTTTGTAGAACTTGGCAACCGTATCTTTCATCGCTGACCGTAGCAGAGGTTATGTTAAATGAGGGCTGGGTTTGAACTAAATATATTAGGAGAGAGGTATTTGTGGACACTAAAATAATAGGGGCCCTGACTCCTTATCACCTGGAATAATAGTCTAAGGGGAAAATCTTTTTTAACTGAATGGATAGAATAAGATGCTAGAATGATGAAATGGATCTCGATGTAAATAGGTTATGAACTAAGGTTCATGTTGTGTATGTCTGTATGTATGTACGTTTGTATGTATGTTTTTCTTTTCTGTGGAAAAAAGAAAATAATAAACAAATGATGCAAAAAATAAATTATGCACTACTGCACCGCAACAATCAGCAAAAAAATGTGTGTACATTAACACAGTTATACAAGAAAAATATCACCAAAACAGAAAGCACTGTCTTTTTCTCCAAGTTAATCTACCTACAGCACAGATACACCCCTCCCCCAAAGCACACTTCCACTATCTCTTAGTACACAGACTGAATGTTGTACATTAACATTCAAAATCCATACACAAACAATAAACGATCAATGATATGAGCACAGGAGGGTTTCCTATAATCGAAGAACTAAAGTTTCAGCAAAAAAAAAAGACTAAAAAAGGCTTTTTTAACAGCTTTTTGAAGGTTTGAATTGCAGAAAGCTCTCACAGCAGATTGTCTCCTACAGCTTCCTACACACACTTCCCCAAACTGAGGCTCTGCAGAACAATCTAGAGCCCATGTGACCTGAAATCCCACGAAATACCAAAATTAGCCTTTAGACTTAAAACAAGAAAGTAAGAAGTAATGCATCGTTTTCAATATGTAAGAATTGGTGGAGTAGTGGTTTGGGAAGGCGGAGTAATGCAAAGTCATTGTTTTCAATGGACTGCTACTCATTAATAATGCAAAGTACTCCACTTCACGTCGCGGAGCACTCCGCAAATTCGCCTTCACTCTGCGAATCATTCTGCAGAGCGAATTGGAGCCACTTTGCCCATCACTACATAGAAGTAGTGTGTCCTTGATGTAGCCTCCATACATATGTTCATGTGGGAACAATATTGTTGTTATGTCAGATTGACAACTAGGTGTCTGCCACACTTTGCTATTTCAGGAACATGTACTGTATGGAATTACAAGATTCAGTTCTCTGACGGATTCTGTGTGGAAATACATCACATATGTGTGTAACTAGACATACAATATGTCATCCTGATGCCCCTGTCTCTTGCCCCTCAATTGAGGCTGCTGCACCCTGCTTCCCTCTGCCCCCTCCCACAGGCAGGGCCAATGCCACCTTTTGCCCCCTGTTCCAGTCTCCACAGACAGGACTGATGTGCTTTGCTAAGCCCTAGAGTCCCAGGGCCTGTGCCTCCACAGTTGGGGCTGCTGCACCATGCAGCCCAGGCCACCTAAGGTGGGGCTTTTGCTGCACCCTGCACTGCCCCAAATGGGCAGGGCAGCTACAACATCTGCACCTTGTCTCAGTCAGGGCTGCAGTATCCTGATGCTCCACTGTGTCCTGCCCCACAGTCAAAACATCTGCACCAAGCTGTCCTCTGCCCCCTGCCATGACTGTACCCTGCTGCATCACACAGCCTCTTGATTCCACAGTTAGGGTTGTTGCTCCATGCTGCTCCCCCCTGCCAGAGTGAGATCCTTCTGTACACTACACAAGCTGCTTGAAGAAAAAACAGACACTTTCATCTTGCATTATAGGGTGGAGACAGAGGGTAGCGGGGTGTAGCAGCCCTTCATGTGGTGGCATGGGGCTCTAAGGCACAGTAGGCCAGAGCAGCCTTGAATGTGTCAACATGGTGGCAGGGTGCAGTAGCCTTGGATGTGGTGGCAGAGACAGAGGACAGCATGATGCAGATGCCATGACCATGTAGCAGAACAAAGGGTGGCATCAAGGTACAGCAGCCCTGACCGTGCGACAGAGTGCACATAATGCAGTGGCTCTGCCCATTTGGGGGCAGTGGAAGTGGGTAGAAGAATGCAGCAAAAGCCCCACCTGTGGCATGCTTGGGCAGCATGGTGCAGCAGCTGCAACTGTGGAGACAGAGTCCTTGGGACTCTAGGGCTTAGCAGAGCACAACAGTCCTGTCTGTGGAGACTGGAACAGGGGACTACAAGTGGCATTGGCTCTGACTGAAGGGGGGTGGTCAGTGGGAAGTAGAGTGCAGTAGCCTCAACTGAGAGGCAAGAGAGAGGGGCATCAGGATGACATATATGTCTAGTTACTCACATACATGACGTATTTCCACACAGAGTCCCTCAGAGAAATGAATTGTGAGAGTTCATACAGTACAAGTTCCTGAAATACTGTAGCAAAGTGTGACAGACACCTGTTTGTCAATCTGACATAACAATGCTGTTCTCACATGACCATATGTATGGAGGCTACATCAAGGACACACTACTTCTATGACTTAAACTTTAGATTTATTTTATATCCATTAAACAACCCTGGGTTTATATAGGCAACTAACAATGCAGAGTTTTTATGTGACAGAACTCAGCTGTGATACAGACAAGAGATTTCTCACAAAAATTCATTTATACCACTTCGGTTACCCACTGAACCACAAATGACCAACTCTTTATGAGAACATAGTGATAGATTGTAACCTAATTTATCTAAACACAAACCAGGTGGGTTAGTAGCACACTTGGAGTAAAGACAATTAGCCCTACAGATTACTCTGACTGAGATACAGTATGCACCAGCTGCTACAGGCAGTTAAGGACTTCATTGCTGCAGCAACAGGCTGGGTAGGAGTGATGTCATCACTAATAGGGACAGAAACATCTTCACTATTTCTTCACTGTTTTCAGATACTGCAGAGCACATTAACAGATGTTGATTTAAAGAAAACCACAAAACCAAACAGCATGATATTTTCAGGAAACACTAATCATGGCACAGGAATTTGAAGTCTTATGTTAATTTACATCTGTAAAAACTGGCATTTGATCTTTACTGATGGAATGGGGTGAGCGTTAGGGATGAAAACCCTGAGGCACGCCCCACAATCTGATTTGCGGAGGTGCAGGAGAGGTCAAAGAGTAATGTTTTCCCTGTTGCTGCCTGCAGGGTGGGGGTCGGGTGTTGGGGTTGGAAACCTTAACGCCACATGTCCCTACTTTTGTCAGTTTACTTAGCTACCCAAATAATTAATTAATGTGTGTCTCTTTCGGCCTACCAAGTCTGTGAGCATATCATTAAACGATTGCTGTTAATTCCACTGGCTGATTCCAGGAGCTAAGATTCCAGTACAGTAGCTAATGTCGGACAAGAGAAATATCTAATTTGTTTGGCTATGTGTAAGAAATAATACAGGGATCGAGAGCAGCCAGGAAAGGCATAAATGTCAGGTGGCGGTTCATGCTAAAGTCAAGGAATACTTATACTGTATGAGTAATGTGATACACTGTGTAAATGATGGATTGATTAAGTTTATGTGACCAAAATGAACTTCAACTGTTTTGTCCCAATACAATAAAGTTTCAACGAAGAGAGAGTCACGAACAGCCACATTGTCAGTGTGATAATGTAAAAGAAAACTACAGTTACTATTTACAAAAATATGTTATGCAGAAGTGTTTTCATTTGTATGTGTAGTCCTTATGTGGTCTTTCCCTTATTTGCTGTTAGGATTTTTTCTAATTTTGCCTACTTGGTTTATGGCCCCTGAGTATCTCCACACCTTTACCCTTTATTGCCTTTCCCTTTTCTACAATGCCCGGTACACCGCAGACCATTAATTCAGTAAGTGCTGGTATACTGTCCCTTTTACAGAAGTAGAACTTTTATTTTAATTGCCTGTCCTGAGTCAATGAGCACTAATAAAGGTTATAATCAGGGAATAATTACTGTAAGTGGTCTATTCTTTACAGAAACAGGTAGATTATTAATACTTTAATAGCACTGCTGACCTTGGTAATTATTTGTACACTTTTTTGCTTGATTAAAATAAAAAGCTTTAAAAACAAAACATTCACTCGTCATGGCTAGACCTAGGCAGGAACCCAGAAAACAAAAAGATTGGATTAAAAAAAGTTATTTATTTGAGGCTAGAACAGCAGACTTCTAACAGCACCTGCAGCCAAGACAGCAAGCAAGCACTCACTGGATCAATGGTCTTGGGTGCATCACTGTCAAATGAGAGAGGAAACACTGTGGAACCAAGAAAAGCAATAAAAAATGCAAGAATGAGCATGACCGGGGCCATGAAAGAAACAGGCAAAGTTAGAAAAAAGAAATCATAACAGCAAACAAGAGAAAGGACACACTAGGACTACACAAACAAATCAAAACATTCTGTAGTTCTTCTTTAACATTTATAGAAAATAGAATTTGTCAGCAGTAAAGGACCATTTGACCCACCCACTCTGCCCATATGTTCCCTGTCTATTCTGTCTCCGCAGATCTTAACTGATCTCCAATGACCCTCCCTCCTCCCTACCTATTTTCTAAATGCCCTTATGTCTATCCCATGGATACTTGAAGCCCCCATTGTTTTTGCCTCCACCACTTCTGCTGGTAGTCTTCTCCGGGTTACCACCCTTTCAGTGAAAAAATATTTCATCATATCTCCCTTAAACTCCCCACTACCTCCAGCTTCACCACAAACCCCTATTCCTGGCACTACTCTTCATTTTAAAGAGAGTTCCCTCCTGCACCTTGTTCACCCCTGTCAGGTACTTGTAGGTCTCTGTCATGTTACTATTTGCTCTCTTCTCTTCCATGTTGTACATGGTGAGATCCCTCAGTCTTTTCTCGTAGGGCTTCTCGCCCAACCCCGACACCATTTTAGTTGCCCTCCTCCAGACTGCCTCCACCCTATCTATGTACTTTGTGAGGTGCAGCCTCCAAAACTGGACACAGTACTCCAGGTGGGATTTTGCAGGTAAGCAATACAGTGGCAACACCAACGTTTTCCTCCTGCTGGATATACCCCTCCATATGCACCCCAGCATCCCACTAGCCCTGCTCAGTGCTTTGTCATACTACTTTGCCACGTTGAGATTGTCAGATAAGCCTGAGGTCCCTGTTCTGTTTAGTGACTGCCAGTACCTCTCCCCATCCTATACTCAGCACCTGGGTTCCTATGCCATAAGTGCATGATCTTGCACTTGTTGGCATTGAACCCCAACTATCATGCTTCAGACCCCTCCTCAAGTTTTTCCAGATCACTGTTCCTTCTCTCTGTCTCCTTCTGAGTGTTCACCCTATTGCAGATATTGGTATCATCTGAAAAAATGCATGCCTCCCCTTCCAGTTTTTCTGTAATGTCACTTATGAAGAAATTGAAGAGGACTCATCCCAGGATCGAGACCTATGACACCCAGCTGACCACTCCTCAATCATTCAAATAAGTGTCTGTGTCTCTGTGTCCTATCAATTAACCACTGTCTAACCCAGCTTACCACATCGGATCCCACCCAGACTGCTCATTTTCTTTAGCAAACTCCTATGTGGCACAGTGCCAAAGGCCTTGCTGGTGTGCAGATAGGCCACATCCACTGCCTTCTCTGAATCATTTCCCCTGGTCATCCAATCAAAGAAATCCATCAGACTCATTTGGCATAACCTCCCCCTGTGAGTACCTGCAGGCTGTGGTCTTTCATCCAACTGGATTCGAGATACTAACCAGTACTTCCTTTGGCAAGGCTTCCATTAATTTCCCCACCACTGGTGTAAGAATAACCAGCCTATAGTTGCTAGCCTCCTCCCTTCTGCTGCTATTATGTAGAGGAACCATGTCAGCTCTTCTCCAGTCCTCCAGAACCACACCTGTTTTCAGTGAGCTTTTGAACAATGCTGTGAGTGGGGCAGCAAGCACCTCCCTGAGTTCCTTCAGAACCCTTGGGTTTATCCCCTTCCGTGCTGTGGCTTTGTCCACCTTCAGAGCTACAAGTTCCTTCCAGATTCTTTCTTCTGAAAATGGACTGGTGTCCATCTCCTCCCATTCCTGCCTCTCCTTGGTGGTTCATCTCACTCTCCTTCCACTGTGAGGACTAGACAGAAGCACCTGTTCAGGATGTCTGCTTTTTCTTAGTTCTCTTCTGTGCAGTTTGCCGTTCTACCCTTCTGATCCTTCCTATCCCTCCACTTGCCTTTCTCTTCTCTCATATGTATCTGAAGAAAGTCTTATCCCCCTTGGTGACCCCTCCGGTGATTCTTCCTTCTGTCTGTGTCTTTGCTACCCTCACCACCTTGCCTGCATCCCTCTACTTTACTAGGTATACCTCCCCTGTACTACCCCCTCTGTGTTTCCTTATGCCTCCTGAATGTAACCTTTTTTCCTTAACCACCTTTGTTGCCCTCTTAGAAAACCATAACAATCTCTTTTTCCTTCTGCTTTTACTCACATCCTTCGTGCAGAGATTATTTGCTTTAGTTATACCCACCCTTATTTTAGCCCACTTTGCCTCCACCCCTTCCTGGCAGCCCCCTCCCCCCCCAAGGCAGTTTCTGAGGCAGTCTCCATTTCTTTAAAATCCACCCTCCTAAAGTACAGGACCTTTGACCTTATGTGGTTAGCCTTTGTTCCTGTCTTAATGCTAAAGCACACTGTATGGTGATCACTGGTACCCAGGGGACTGTCCACTGTGATGTCTGCAACTGTGGCCCTGTTTGTAAGCACCAAGTCCAGGATTACCCTATCCCAAGGAGGGTCTTTGACTAGCTGCCTAAGAAAAGATCCTTGTAGGGAGTCAAGAGTGGCCCTACTCCTTGCAGTAGTTGTAGTTAGAAGGTGCCACTCCACATCCAGTAGACTGAAGTCACCAACTAGCAGTACCTTCACCTTACTCAGCATTCTGATGATGGCTTCTCCAAGTGCTGTATCCAGCTCCTGTACCCATGCTGGAGACCTGTGCACTACACCAAGGCAGACAGTGGCCCCAGAGCCCATCTCCAGGCTGACCCACAGCACCTTCAGCCTTTCCTTTTCCTCCTGATGCCCCTGTACCTCCGTCACCTTGATTCTGTCCTTCAAATATAAAACAACCCCTTCGGCCTGCCCTGTCTCTCCTGAACACAGAGTAGCCCAATATGTCCATGTCCCAGTCATGGTGCTCAATGTACTACATCTACCTAATGGCCACCAAATCCTGGTTCACTAGTTCCTATAGAAAGGAGAAGGGTGGGCCAGTCTCATAGGTGATGGTCTGCAAGCTGCTCCTGGTAAGCAAAGTCCCATAAGAAATACCTCTAGACGTACAGTAGAAGTATCCTGGACTGTGCTGAGCCCAGTCTGGCACAGTCACTCAAGTCAGTAAACCAAGAGGAGAGGCTGCACCTTGTGTTTCAACCATAATACATACATTAATATGTTTTGCCTTTTTTTTTGCTATACATGTTCTTGTTTTTGGAAAAACTAGGTAAAAGCAGCTTTATAATGATGCTCAGTGCACCGACCTTAAGCTTCACAAAGCAGCTGCACAGTGGCATGCACGGCAGCAGAGCTGTAGATTTCTTTGTTAGGCAAAGCAGCTGCGCAATCGTGCACACTGCACCATACCTGTAGTTTGCTTCATAACTGCCCCTGCAGGCCACTCGCAAGGCAGCTGCATAGTGACACATACTCTAGGCCAGACCTTTACATTAGTAGCTTGAGAAGGAGCTGCATCATCATCATCACCACACATTCGGCTGTACCTGTAGCAGACTTTGTGCGTGGCCCAAGAAGCAGCTTCATCATCACACACATTGTGCCGGAATTGTAGCAGACTTCTCAGGTAGCCTGAGGCAGCTGAGTCATCACATCCATTGTCAACGATCTGTAGCAATCTTTCCTTTCTCCACCCAGTAATGTGTAAATACAATATACCCCCCCACACACACACACAGGCACTAGCACCCATGCAACCCTCCTCCCCATCAAGCAAACCATACCCCTATCCCTATCCCTAGGCCGCTTAGCACCCATGCCCGCCTCCCACCTCACACTATTTTTTAAAACTAGAATCCAGCACTGGGCAGCCATCGCAACACTCCCTCCACTTCATTTGGCCGCCATCATCCAACAAAAAAAACTGTAAAGAAACAAAGCCCTGAAATGCACATGCATGCAGATTTACTTTTTTTTCAAGATTATTTGTTCTTTACTCATAACTTGGACATTTTGGGCCCAATTGTTTAGGAAGTCGGAGTCCAAGTCGCCATCCACCAACTCCCACCCTGACCACATAAATGTCACCATGTAAATCTGACCAAAATGCAATTTTTAGAGATTGACACCCCCCAAGTTTCAGGTTTAACTTCAAACTCATTTTCTTGGTTTTGATATGCAAAGGCTTCTCTTCCTTTTCCCTCTTTCATGACCAGATTCACAAAAATTAAGTTTGGCTCAAGAAAGTGACATATGTTGGGTTCATTACAATCCCATCATAGATAACATGTAGAAAACAGGAAGTGCACATGTGCAAAATTAGCACTTTAGTTTCTAAATAATTTAAAATCTAAATATTTTTCAGAACCCCCCCCCCATCAAAGAAACATATTTGGGCAAATCTCTAATGATCCAAAAGTTCCAGGTTATAACTTGCAGCCATTTATTTCAGTGAGGAAATGAGAGGTCTTAAAAAACTTATTTTTTAGAGGTTTCAATCTTCTACAGCTTTTAATCTGCAGAACCAACCATTATCAAACTTATACGATCCAAATTCCTGGCTCTGAGGAGGTCCATGCCAAAATACGGGCTATTTTGTTCAGGATCGGCCACATTATTAGGGTGCAAAAATTGTGGTTTAAAGGAAAACTGTAACAAACGAAATCTCCCTGCCCCCAGAGCCTGTGATTTGGCTTTTCGCAAATCCCAATTTGTTTTTTTACCTTTTTTAACTTAGTTTAATTTATCTTCATAAAGTCCAGTGTGAGGGGAAGTGGCAGATGCTACTCAGTGCCGTGTCATGTGTAAGTGTGGCACTGCACTGCTCACTTAAATGCTTTTCAGTACAAGTGAATGGTGCAGCACCGCACTTTCACAAGAAATGGCACTGCGTGACATCCACCGTGTTCCCTCATGCTAGATTTTACAAAGAGAAATTAAACTAAGTTAAAAGGGGTAAAAAATGTTTGTGCTTGCCAAAAACTGAATTGTGGAGTAAGGGGGCGGGATTCCATTTGTGACAGTTTTCCTTTATTATTAAACTTCCTACCCAATCCTAATATAAGGATTTATGATATACATGAACTATTACACAGGCTGACTAAATAATAAGGCAATTTATTTAGAGTAGAATATTTCCCTCAATGCTGCCTAGCAACACGTACTAGGTAGGTATGGCGGACAAACTCTACTGTTAATAAACAGCTTTTTTCCCCTAGATAGACTAAGCAGTGTGCTGTAGATACTACATATGCAACTGTGTTTCAAACACAGATTTATAGAAGCTGATGGCAGAAAAAGACTTGGAGTCCATCTAATCTGCCCTTAAATTATACTAATGAAACCTAGAATTTCATATTAGCCTACTGCCTGGATTCTTAGTGTCTGTAATTAAGATCCTTTACTCCTCCCTTCCGAATTTACTGTCCCTTTAAAGTTATTTTCTGTGCTTGGGGTGACTTACATCAAATCAGCTGATGCTGGCAATAGCCCAGTTCTGTAAGAGTCTATTTTTGTGCAGCCTTTGTTTAGCTGGAAGGGATCATAGTTTGTCCCTGACATGGTGACCAGCCAGTCCCTTCCGCTGCCATATTGATGTACACCCCCACAATGCTCAGGCACATGACATGCAGCAAGGAAGAGCTTGGGGAGATTGTTCCATTGAAGTGAATTACAGTCTTTTTTTTATTACTATTTTATACGTTATGATGGCAAGTTGGAGATTAATAAAGGCCACCGCTTGACTAATGAGGCCCCTCTGACTATCGCCAGCATCAATTACCGTTTGAAAGAAGTGATATATTTAATTCTGAAAAGTGGAAAATCACTTTAAATCTGTCCCACCCACTCTTGAACAAATTTATTGTTTCTGTCTCTGCTATCTCCTTTGTTGTTTAACAAATCTTTATTGATTTTTTGGATTTCAGTCTAACAAACAAACAGACACCAACCTGGACAAGCCAGGGTACACAGACCAAAACTGACTGTGTGAACTATATACAGCCCACATATTTACATGCACAACAGGAATATCCATCTCCAGACAATACAACAATTCAATTAGCATTCATAATATGTAGTAATAAAGTCCACAACCAAAATTAGTCAACTGGTAGATTAAAAAAAAAAAAGAAGAGATAGAGCTATGCAGTTCCATGGCAAAAAACAAAGACAAAATCCACAGTGCCACTATGCCTGCTATCATACAGTTATTATCCTACCATGAACCTCTTTTCCTCTGATAATCCCACACGGAGGTGGAATCCTGCTGTGCCCCCTAGAAAGAGAGATAGTCCCTGTCCCCCCCTGGTTCCTGGCAGACCAGAATCCTAAGCTCCTTCAGCTCTTGCTTGGATCACATTTTGTCCATACCCTTACATAAATAGTCATTAGAGTCTACATAGTACATTTTTAACAATTTCTCACTCCAGCATACCAAACTCCTGCTATTCACAGCCTGACAGACAGACCTGTGTTTGGGTACATGGCCTCTGCAGCGCATAGATCACTTCTAGTGTTGACTATCTCTTAGCATATAGCCCTTTCTTCCCCTCCAAGCAAAGTTGTCTCCTTATTCTACCCAAAGCCCCCACCAAATCCCGCACCCACTGCCCATATGTATAAACTTGGTCATCCTTCCAGTGCTGTACCAGAAAGAATTTGACTGTCACAGTCATCAGAGACAGGTGGAATTTGGATATGACTCCAGATATTGTCGAGAAATCACCCAGGACACAGATCTCCAGAGTTATGTATTCTGAATAGTTCAATAATGGGTCCATATGCTGTCTGATTTCACCCTACAAAGGCAAAATTGTGCTACACTCCCATAGCACATGCGGGAAGTCTCCTATTCCCATCTCACATCTAAAACACAGGTCTGTCTGTCTAAGCTTTCTGTCATATAGTTTTACAGGGGTAAAATACATATTAGAGACAATGAAAAACTGCATACTTCTGAACTTGGGTATAGTTATATACTTGCAATTTTTCCAAATAGAGTCCCAAGCAAAGTTCCTAGGAGCCATTGCTTTATCCCAATATGAAACTTTTATGGGTGAGGTCGGACTAAGAAAATCCACCAGCACTCTGTATACTTGTGAAAGAGCACTCGACTTTGGATCCACTCCCTCTAATTGGTCCCAATTAAAAGAGCTATCTAAAAACTCTCCGTTCCTTTTCATCACCCCCTCCAGCATTCGTGTCAACTGCAGTCTTCGATAAAAAGGCAATCCTTCCAATGAGGTCGGTAGGGCGACCCTTTCACTCTGGATAACGTCCCTTACCTTCAGACCCAGCACCTGATTGGCTCACCGTGCAGTTAGTACCTGATCCCCAATTACAAAGTTGGGATTACCCAGAACAAGTTGGTCCCAGGCTTTCATCTGGACTTTTCTCTGTGCAGGGGTAAGGAAGGACCACCAAGCTCCTGCTGATTTTGCAATTGGATTCCTGCCCACTTTAATAAACTCTTTTTTCAAAATTAGCTTACAACATTGCTTCAGGAGAGAGACCAGGCTCTTTTAGTATTTGCCTCTCCATTTGTAACCATATTCGTGTATACGTCTCCCCTTCCATATTCCTAACCCAGTGAAGCATAAGACCCATTTGTCCTGCCACATAATATACGTGAAGGTCAGGCAATTTGATCCCTCCCTTTACCTGTGGTAAACGTAGCACTTCATACTTTCTCCTAGGTGGTTTAGCATTCCATAAGAAGTCCGAGAGAAGCTTCCTAATAATTCTAAACCATGTTGTGGGAATATCATAAGGGGCCAGATACACTGGGTATAGTAACCTAGGCAGTAGATTCATCTTAATAAGGCCCAGCCTGGCCATAAAATTCAAAGGAAGATTATTCCATCTTAGTATGTCCCCTCTAATTACAGATAAAACCCCCTCCATATTCACTTCAGCCCCCTTTTCTCTGTTTGCTGTGATCCATATGCCCAGATATTTAATCCTATCTGTCTTCCACTGCAATCGTAATGGAGCAAAGTCTGCCCTATGCACATGCGGTGTCAGGCAGAGAATCTGAGTCTGGGTCAGATTCAGCTTATAATTTGAAACTGCTGAATATCACCCAATTAAAACTCTTACTCCCTCGAAACTTAAAGCCGGGTCCTCTAAATGCAAAAGGATGTCATCAGCAAAAATTGAAAATTTGAGCTCTCTTCCCCCTAACCTAACCTAACCCCTTTTATGTGCTTATCCTCATTTATAGCCCTCAGCAGGGGCTCCAAATAGATGCTGAACAATATCGGTGATAGAGGGCATCCCTGTCTAGTCCCATTTTTCAGCTGTATTTCCTGTGAAACATAGCCATTGCACAATACCCTAGCCGTTGGGGCCGCATATAGGTTTTTAATACCTCTAAGCAGGCCTTCTGGGAAGCCCATCTTCCTCATTGTGGTGAAAAGAAAAAGATGGGAGACCCTATCAAATGCCTTTTCAGCGTCTAAACATATCAGAGCTAGAGGTAATTAGGAGTCAGGTGCATAGCTGAGAATGTGATGTAACTTCCTGTGAGCATCTTCGGGCCTCGGAGTAGCATAGGAGACATCTAGTTAAACTCAGCCTATCACGTGATCCCCTCTGCTACCTCCTTTATTAATTTGTCCCACTGTTCACCACTCTCTCTGGAAAGTAGTACTTCCTAATATCTCTCTTATACCTTCTCCCTCAAGTTTCCATTCGTGCCCTCAAGTAACAGTACCCTAATTTCTAGTGAGCAGGTTATAACTAGCGACCTTATTTATTCCCCATAGAATTCTGAATATTTTATTCATATCTTATCTCTTTCTCCTGGCTTCCAACTACATGCTGAGATTTGTAAGCCTTTCCTCATAAGTCTAATCTTTCTGACCTTGTGTCATCTCAGTGACCCTTCTCTATACCTTCTCCAGATGGTCCTTGTCTTTTTTTGTATGTGGATTCCAGAACTGGGTACAGCGCTCAAGATGATATCTCACCAGTAATGTGTAAAGTGGTGAAATCACCTCGCTTCTTCTGCCATCAAAGACTGCTTGTGCACCCCAGCATCCTCTTTGCCTTGTTTTATGCTTTATTACACTGACTAATGACCTTCAGGTTATTATTAACAATAACAGCTAGGTCTCACTCCTCTATTATCACTGCTAATTTTCTCTGTTCTGTCACTATTCCCTGTGTGGATTTTTTTTGTCCCTGCATGCATCACGTTGCACTTTTTATTGCAGTGAAACGCAATTTCCAAATTTTTAACTTCCTCCCCAACAAATCTAAGTTTTGATACATATCTCTAACCCCACCTGCATTATCAAGCCTGCTACAAATTTTTGTGTAATCAGTAGGCACACATTTTCCCCTTTATACCCACTCCCATGTCACTTTCAAAGATCTTGAACAGAATTGGTCCCAAGACTGACCGCTACGGCACCCCACTCATGACTCATAGATTTTGTCAGCAGAAAAGGAACTTTAGGCCCATCCAGTTTGCCCCTTGTCCCTCCCTGCCTATTCTAGCACTACTGACCCTAGTTGGTCATGAGTGTCACTCCCTCCCCATTCCTCTACCTATAGAAACATGGATTCTGCGGGCAGAAAAGGACTCTTAGGCCTATCCAGACTCCCCTTCTATTCTTATTCTCTCCCATTAATCACAACTCTGTTGTCTCTCACTTACTGAGCAAGCACAGTATCAAACATTACTGGCACCAGGTAGCAATACAAATGCATACGTTTTTATGTTTGCTTGCACTCCTGTGCAAGAAACATAGTGCCATCATCCGAGTTTTTGGAGATGTGGCAGCCCTTTTCCAATTCAGCCAGTGTATTTGCAGGTGCGGCCGCAGTTCTCCAATGCCTGCTGGAGCTGTGTATGACAGCATCCAAAATGTAGTGGAGTACAGTTGAAAGAGGGAACTATGCTTCAGTGAGCAACGATAAGATATCGCCTACTCATGCGCACCCCCCACACACACACACACACACACACACACACACACACACGCAACTCCGTGCCCCTCCCACGCACACACTGTGTAGCCGACGGGGGTGTCCAATCCCCAATTGGCTGTGCTGCATGCCCCCCCAAAACTATGTTCCATATGCCACGATGGGTGCCCACCCCAGCGTGGCCACACATCATATAGCCAATGGGGGTGCCCAATCCCCCATCGGCTCCACTGGTTCCACACCCCCCCAGAATACAGGGTGACATGCTGGGAGCCCACCTCAGCATGGCAACATATGCTATTGCCAACAGGGGTGCCCAATTCCCCATTGGCTCCACGCCCCCCTACCAGCTATCCTTGTGCCATGCTGGGAGCTCACCCCAGCATGGCAAATGTCCCGCGTCATCATTTAAAAAAAAAACAACCTGAAACTGAAAAACGGTCCCTCACAGACTCTGCCTCCACCAGCACCCACCACTGCGCACCCTGCCTCCCCACCCCCACCCTATACTTACCTCCAGACTCTGGCGCGGCGATGTTCGCAGACTGGGAACAGACTGCACTCTTCAAAGCTGACCATGAACTGAGGAAATGCTGGTAAGCTGTATAATGGGATAGATAGGGTTTTTTTCAAATTTGCTGCATTTCTCAGGCATTTTTTGGAATTTTTGCACCAAATTTTCAACATGGGTGTTTTGGGACCCCTTCTCATGAATGTTCTCACTGTCATGGCATTAATTCCCGATGGGTGATTTCGCAGTCACTGGACAAAATCACCTTTTGGGACTGAATAACAAAATGACACTGCCACTGTTCATAAGATGGGCTCTCAAAAAGTCTATGTTGAAAATTTGGCGGAAAAATTCCTAAAAATGACTGTTTTATGAGTGTGCATTGTGCTGTTCCTACGCACGCTCATAAGTTCACAAATTTTCAATATTTTCACTCCAGATTTTCAACATTACCATTTTACCACACCTCCTTATGAGCAGTACAGCTGTCATTTTTCACATCTTGCCCAAAATGTGTTTCCGCCCATGAAGCACGCAATGGTTCAGTCGGTGTGCAAAATCAATGTATGGGACAAATTAACAAAATCACAGTGACACTGTTAATGAGCAGAGGTCTTAAAATGGCTACATTGAAAATTTGGTGAAAAAATTCCTAAAAATGACTGTTTTACGAGCGTACGATGCACAGTTCCTACGGATGCTCGTAAGTTTGTGAATTTTCAATATTTTCACTCCAGATTTTCAACATTGACATTTTATTACACTTCCTTATGAGCAGTATAGCTGTCATTTTTCACATCTTGCCCAAAACTTAAGTTTGCAAATTTTCTATATTTTCACTCCAGATTTTTCACATTGCCAGTTTATTACACTTCCTTATGAACAGTACAGCTACCATTTTCCACGTCTCCCCAAATGTGTTTTTGCGCACATAGCGCACAATGCTGCTGTCGGTGTGTGAAAGCAATGTTTGGGACAGATTAAGAAAATCACAGTTACACCATTCATGAGCAGAGTTCTTAAAATGGCTATGTTGAAAATTTGGTAACAAAAGTTCATTAAATGACTGTTACGAGTGAGCATTAGACAGTTTCCATGCACCCTTGTAAGTTCATGACTTTGTAATATTTTCAGTCCAGATTTTCACCAGTAGCATTTTCTACACTTCCTTATGAACAGTACAGCTGTCATTTTTCACAATATGGCCGAAATGTGTTTTCACACTTTCAGCGCAGAGCTGCGTGGTCGCTGTGGGAAATCAATGTTCGGAACAGATAAAGAAAATCACAGTGACACTGTTCATGATCGAAGGTCCCAAAATGCCTGTGTTGACAATCTGCTGTAAAAAATCCCCAAACTAATTACATATTGGGTGTGCGTTGCACAGTTTCTATGCTCGCTCGTGACTTCACCAGTTTTTTTATATTTTTACTGCAGATTTGCAACATTGCCATTTTTTACACCTCCCTATGAACAGTACAGCTGTCATTTTTCACATCCTGTTCAGAATGTGTTTTTGCACCTCTGGTGCTAAATGCTGTAGTCCCTGTGCATAAGCAGCTTTCGGCTAACAAACTCATATTGCCACTTTTCATGAGGTGGAGGTCACAAAACAAAAAATGTTGAAAATTTGGAGTGAAAATACAAACGAATGCCTGAGTTGTTAGGGTTTTCAACCATAACGGCCCACCCTGTAAAGAATGACAGGCATCAGGGGTGTGACTTGGGATTCTTGCCTGTAATGCTCATATCATTCCACACCCTGCAGCCAGTGAGAGGCATCAAGGTATGCCTTGGACTCTTCGGCCCCAAAGTTCACCCCATTCTCCTATATCGCACCCATCTCACCATATTTCCTGTTGCAGTGACACACGTGACACTTGTCAGTGTCTGCAGGGTAGGGTGTGGTGAAATGGCGTGGCCATTATGCCTGACGACCCAAATGCACATCCTAATGCCTTTCACTCTCTGCAGGGTGGTGGTGGGGTTGGCTTCAGTTCAATACTTCCCTGCCATTTCTGTTAAACAGCTCTGTAACTTCTGCACTACCAATGCCAATGTCAGCAAGCAAACATTCGGCATTGACAAATGCTTGTTATTATAGCAGTTTTAAAAGCATGAACAAGGAGCACAATACATTGGTAGTGCTGAGAAAAACAATTGACTAACCTCTACTCGGTTTCATCTGCAATAGGCTTTCTTGCTTTTAAAACAGTTGTAATAAAAACATTGATGTTTGTACTGCTGTCTTGTTCTGGTAATTGTTGATACTGTGCTCACTCATTTCATGTTTACCTGGCATAGGTGTCTGGTTAAGTGAGAGGCTAAACAAAAAAGCCACTCCACTCAAGTTTCCTACCCACCCCATCAGACACCCTGACCCAGATCTTTCAGTTTTCTTATTAGTCTCCTGTGTGACACGCAGTTGAATGCTTAGCTAAAGTTCAAGTACAGCACATCCTTAACTTGACTCATGTCCACAGCCATGGAGACACAAATAAATCGATAAAGTTAGTCTGATATGTTCTGCCTGATGCAAAACTGTGCTGTTTAGTGTCTTACAGCCCATTAGCTTCCAGATACTCCACTATTTATTTAAGCAATCAACCCCTCCAGGGTGTGGGTATACTGGTGGATTTACCACAGCTGGTGTTGTTCCGTCACGAGGTGCAGCCGAGTGACTTAACCACACCAGAAGTAGTAAATACACCAACATACTCACTCTTTGGAGGGGTATATTGCTATTATACAAAGGTTCCCTGATTTTGGTAAGAAAAAAAAATACAGTCATTTTTTTTTCCATTTTATTTCTCCAGTAAAAAAAAAGTTTGTTGTTGCTAGGCACAGTGATGCCACCCCCACCTGTCGCTCCATATTGCTTTAGTTTTTTTAATTCCACTCTGTGTTCTTTAGTATTGCAGCACTGTGTGTTTTAATATATTTTTTTTTATCTTGTGTGTGGGTACTTGTGTTTCCTTCCTGATTGTTGTAAGATTGTTAATGCATGTGGAAGGTTGTGAAGCCACCAGAGGTTGGTGCTCAGTTTGCGGGTGGATTGAAGTTTCGCTACAGGTATTGTCTGCGGCCCTAGTGTCTTCAGGACTAGGATTGTTTGGTGGCCAGAAGATGTTTTTAAGTATTTAGAGGTACAGTTTTAGCATTGGAAGGCTTGTTTTACTACTTAGATACAGTTTCAAGGTTGTGCAAGTGAAACAATCTAAACTAGGTAGCCAAGGTTTTTAAATTTACCATGGCTCCATTTCCTAAGCGGTGAAGGAAAATGGCGGTGGCTCCTTTGATGTGCGAGGGAAGCAGTGATAACTGTATGATGGCAGGGGCTAAGGGTGGCTGGCACCTTTTCCTGTGGGTACACGGGAGGATTTAGCATGGTGAAAAGGTGCTAGCTAACCAATCTGATTGCAGGGTTTAGGCATTTGGATTTAGTCTATTGTATAATTCAGATTTTATAACATGTAAAATATCATGTCATGGGGAAAATAGGTTATTTTCTCTGTTGTGACATCACAGGTGAAAATAACATGTTTTATTTGCCAGATTTGTTTTCCTTACAAGGCATAAATATAGTAGTAAGTTTCAATTTGCACATACAGTGTATAAATATATTTGTACTGTTTAAGGAAAAACAAGTATGGCAAATAAAACATGTTATTTCATCATGTGACATCATGACTAAGGAAATATTATTTTCCCCACTGACATTAATTTTGCTTGTTGTGACATTACACAATTCAAGGGCATACATGGTATAAACATGACATTGCAGGTTGACTGAAAACAAACTATTTAGTTAGAGTGCATCTGAAAGCCCCATAAAAGCCCCTAGCAGTCATGGCACAGCTGTGCCCCAGTACTTGTTGCTAGGCAGCGTTGTTGGAAAAACATTCTAATGTAAATAATACGTTTATTTACAGTCAGTCTGTGCAAAATCCTATTTATACAATATATGGGTGAGTTGAAACCTAGTAATACAAACATGTTATTTTTGCTTGTGTCATTACTGAAATGAAAATAACATGCTTCCGCTTTGTATAAATGTCACCTGCGTGATAGTTCCAGATTGGATAGGTCACAGAGGAAACTTAACTAAATGGGAGTGCAACTTGCAAAATATCTGACACCTCATTGGCTAGTTCTGCACTCATAACAGACCTTTTATTGTAATCCCTGCAGTTTCCTCTTCAGAATGCACTACCGCCAGGTTGTTTTGCTTAGCAGGGCATGCCATTATCCTCCATTACTCGCACTGTGATAAAAGAAGGTTTTGTTTAAATTTGAATAATGCAGAGCAGATGCTGCTGCTGCTGCAGTCCCTTAATTCTCCCAGCTGTAAATTATGATGGTGAGGTTGAGTCCTACCAACACATATTCTCACCACCAGTAGAAGCAGGTTCTGTCTATCCTTTCACATTCGGAAGCATGAGCTGGAATGTGGCAGTTTTGCTGCCAGAGGAGACCCAAGGGACATTGAAGCTGCTGGGTTGGAGTTAAGTCTTTAAATATTATAAATCGTAAATGAATCAAGAAGCAGAGCATATTGAAAATACTCCTTGTGCCGCCAACAGTGCAAACCGTTCAAGCCCATCAGCATGATTTGAACAAATAGCCATGTCGTTCTGTGTGCTGCTTCAGCAATTACCATGTAGGGTATGTCTCACTTAAAAGCTAAGGTAACAGCCGTTCATAGCTTAGAATCTCACATAACACAGTCAATTACTATTTCGTGGTGCTGATGGGAGCAGTTGCATAGCTCAGAGCTCTACACACCCTCCCTCCACTAGGTGTAGCTCAAGTGACTTCAATGTTGGGGGGAGGGCAAACCGGCACTATAGCCTAGAGGTTAGAGGAACGAGGTGTGAACAAGCTTGATATATCTAACAGACCAGACCCGAGTTTGATTCTCACAATCTCTACTTGCATACTGTGTGACTCTGAGCAAGTCACTTAAATGCCCAGTGTTCCCAGGTCGCCCCTGACAACAGGCACTTGTGCCTAGTGGCCTTAACCGGTTACCAAAGACTAAAAAAACAAAAAAAAACAAATGGTAGGGGATCTGGGGGCCACCTAAACCGTCAGAAAAACTTACATCTTTATAAGTGTTCTGTGCATTTTAGTGGTCTTTCAGAGTATTTATTTTTTATTTAAAAAGTATAAAGCTCAGGTTTGGTTAGCTTTTATTGATAAAATACTCTGGAAAACAAGAAAATGTACCAGAACAGACCCAAAAACATTTTCTAGGTCCATAGGAGGCAATTGTAACTTTCAGACCCCCAAGCATTTGTTTTCAATTTTTTGTGGTATCATCAGTGTCAACCAAGTCTTCTGGAGCCATTAGCTCCAACTCACCATGCAGAATTGCACAGAATAAAATATCTCTGGGAGAGGAGGGAAAGGCTGCTGCAAAGACAGAGCACACACCACCATGACCCTGCTTTCTGGCTGCAGGCCTTGTTTAACAACTATCACCCACCCATAGAAACAGAGAATCTGACGGCAGATAAGGACCGCTTGGCCCACCCAGTCTGCCCATTTCCCTACCTGATGGATAAGCTGCAGATCCTAGTCAACCAGCAGCCTACTTCTTCCTACCCCCAGCCCCTAGAATTGCCTTATGACTGTCCCATGCATGCTTGAATTCCACCACTGATTTTGACTCCACGACCTCCTCCAGAAGGCCGTTCCATGCATCCACAACCCTCTCTGTGAAAAAATGCTTCCTTAAATTACCTCTGAGCTGCCCCTCCATCTTCAAATTGTGCCCCCTTGTTCTTGCACACCTCTTTTTTTGAAAGAAGCTACCCTCCTGGACTTTGTTGATTCCCTTGAGGTACTTAAAAGTTTCTATCATGTCCCCCCTCTCCCTCCTTTCCTCGAGGCTATACATATTAAGCTCCTTAAGACTCTCTTCATATGTCTTCCGGTGCAGACCCTGCACCATTTTAGTTGCCCTCCTCTGGACAGCTTCCATCCTGTCTATGTCTTTGTGGAGATTGGATCTCCAGAACTGCACACAGTACTCCAGATGGGGTCTCACCAACTGTCTGTACAGAGGGATAATAACTTTCTGTTTTCTACTGGTGATACCTCTCTCTATGCATCCCAGTATCCCCCCAGCCCTCCTTGCTGCCCTCTCATGTTGCTTGCCCTCCTTTAGGTCATCTGATATGACTACCCCCAGGTCTCTTTCCATTCTTGTTGTTGTTAGTATCTCACCCCCCATTGTGTACTCTTCCCCTGGGTTTTTGTTTCCCAGGTGCATTACCTTGCACTTCTTAGTATTGAATCTAAGCTGCCATTCATTTGACCATTCCTCTAACCTTGCCAAGTCCCTTCTCATCCTTTCCACCCCACCTTGTGCTGTACATCAACTCTGTTGCAGATCTTTGTGTCATCTGCAAAGAGACATACTTTTCCTTCTAGTCCCTCTGCAATGTCACTTATAAAGACATTGAAGAGGACCAGTCCTAATACTGAACCCTGCAGTACCCCACTAGTAACCCCCCTTTCTTCAGAGTGGACTCCATTTACAATTACTCTCTGTGTCCTATTCTCCAGCCAATTCTTTACCCAGGCTGTCATCTTGGGACCCACTCCCAGGCTGGCTAACTTGTATATTAAGTTTTTGTGTGGGACTGTGTCAAATGCCTTGCTAAAGTCTAGGTAGGCCATGTCCACAGCCCCTCCCTAATCTACTACTTCGGTCACCCAGTCAAAGAAATCTATCAGATTCATCTGGCAGGATCTTCCCGCTATGAATCCATGCTGCCTTGGGTCCTGTGCCCCACTAGCCTCTAGATACTCAACAATTCTTTCCTTCAAAAGTGATTGCATCATTTTCCCTACCACTGAGGTTAAACTAACAGGTCTGTAGTTTTCTGCTTCTGCCTTGCTCCCACTTTTGTGAAGGGGAATCACATCTGGCCTCCTCCAGTCCTCGGGTACCACCCCATCCTCCCATGATTTGTTAAAGAGGGTAGTCAGTGGTGTCACTAGTTCTACCCCTAGTTCTTTTAGAATTCTGGGATGAATCTGATCAGGCCCCATTGCAGCCCAGCCCCAGCACCAGAAACAAACAGAATATGTATCTCGGGGAGAGAAGGGAAATTCTTTTGGACTCATGCAAAAGGATGCTGGAGCAAGAAGATATGGTAACTTTTATATGAAAGATAGGCACACTGTCCCTACAGAGAACACCCAGAAATTGGGAGGCCATGTCCAGGGTTCTCACTGGACAGGGCTGGTGACACAGAGGTTTCTCAGGCCTACAGCATGACGCCATAATGCTATAACATCTACCCCCGCTATATCTAATCTTGGGTAGAACCCTTTCAAAAAGGAGGTCCAGGTATTCTAACAGGAATTCCATGCTGATCTGGGGAATGTGGAAGATCAGGTTGCTGAGTTCACTTACAGTATACAAAAAGCAAAAGCAGCTCAAAGAGAAATGAGGGGACATGGGGCCTCGGGGGAACAATAGTTACCTACGTGGGTATCTGAGAGAGCAAAGGAGTCTCCTTGCTTCGTTATGTTCTCATAAGAACACTGCCCTTCCCTTATTGTTAGCATTGCTGCAAGATGTTTCATTTGCCATTCAAAGAGCCCAGACTCAACCCATCAAGCCCTGTCCTGAAAGCCAGAAGACCCCCTCACGAGCAGTGCTGTGCTCTATTATCTTTCGCTTGCTCGTAAATTATAAACAGATAAGCAGAAAACAGTAAATATTATGCCATGTTCACAAAAAGACATTTAACCTAATCAGTTGTACATAGACAATTTGGCAAACATTATACCCTAATAGGTGTAAAGAAAGGAATAACAAGCTTCTCCTCTCTAAACAGATACTGCCGGCCCCCCTCAACCTAGTCCCAGCATCAAAAAACAACACAGAATTGTACAGAATAATTCCCTCCTCTTTCTGAGATATTTTTTCAGAACACATACCTTGGAGACAGGGGGGAAAGCTACAGCAAAACTAAGGCACTCACCACCATCACCTCAATCCTTTAATTCTTTGTCTTGCAGATGCATCTGGCAGCTAGGTGGGAGATGGGAGTAGAAAGTGCTTGCAGCTTGTCCTGAGTGTGTCCTGAACTGAAGATGAACATCCCTGCAGTCCTACATCAACACAATAACAACCCCACTGTGATTTGACCATCCACCGCCACGTGACAGTGGTGAGAGCCAATGGATGTACATGCATACATGGAGACCTTTTTATGTTGGTGCGCTTGCACAGCCAACATCTTGTGGTAGTGCAGAATTGGAGGCACGATCACTGTTGGGTGAATGCAGAGCACACATCAGTAGGTGCATCCCTCATTCCCCAATCAGCCTGCATACCGGTTCCACACCACCCAAGGTGAGCACATTTAAGGAAAGGTCCGCTGCAATGCGAGCAAAGCTCATCACATGCAGGGGACCTCCCAACTTGCTTACCCAACACAAACATGGTGGTACACTACCTGCCAAACTGCCAACTTCGAGGTGTCCAATCCCCCTGTTGGCTTATCCTGCCCCCCAATGTATGTGCCGATGGGGGAGTCCACTCCTCATTGGCATAAAGAGCCCCCCATTTGTTATATGCCGAGTGGGGTGCCCAATCCCCCTTGACTCTGCCCCCTTCCCCGGTTTCTTTGTGAGCTGATGGGGGTGCCCAATCCCCATTGGCATAAATTAACCTCCCCTTTTGTTGTGTGCTGAAGGGGTGCCCAATCCCCCATTGGCTACAGCTGCCCCCCCAAAAAAAACAAGGCTCTGTTGACATGCTGGGAGCCCACCCCAGCATGCCACATGCCCCTGTAAACATAAAAATGGTCCAGCGATGTTCTGTACTTTCTTTTGTCCCTGTAAACAAAAAACAGTCCCTTGCCATCTCCCTGCCCCCCTCTCACAACCCGCACCCACACACTGCACAACTTACCTCCCCACACACACTCTCACCCCATACTTACCTCCGGAGTCTGGCGCGACGATCCTCAGGGGACCGGGAACACATCTGCACTCTTCAAAGCCGACCATGAACTGAGGAAATGTGGGTAAGCTGTATAATGGAATAAATTGGGTTTTTGCAACTTTAATGCATATCTTGGAAATTTTTTTGAATTTTGGCACCAAATTTTCAGCATAGGGTTTTTGGGATCCCTCCTCCTGAAGTCTTGCACTGTTATGGTGTTATTCGGTCCTGAAAAGTGATTTTGTGGTCACTACATGGAATCATCTTTCAGGAACAAGTAACAAAACAACAGTGCGATTGTTCATGAGGGGCGTTCTCAAAAAGCCTATGTTGCAAATTTGGTGACAAAACTCCCAGAAATGGCCATTTTACCAGCGTGCATTACGCTGTTTCACACGCGCATAACATCATGAATTTGTAATAGTTTTGCTCCAGATTTTCAAACTTGCCATTTTTCCACAACTCCTGATGAACAGTACAGCTGCCATTTTACATATCCTGCCTGAAATGTGTTTTTGCATGTCCGGCACAGAATAGCTTGGTCGCTGTGTGAAATCACTTTTCGGGACAGTTTGAGGAAATGATGGTAACACTGTTCATGAGCAGAGGTCCTAAAATGCCTATGTTGAAAATTTGGTGCCGAACATCCATAAAATGACTGTGTTGCAAGCGTGCGTTGCTCAGTTTCCACGCACCCTTGTAACTTTGCAAATTTGCAATATTTCCATGCCATATTTTCAACACTGGCATTTTTTTCAAACCACCTTATGAACAGTACAGCTGTCATTTTTCACATCCTGCCCAAAATGTGTTTCCACACCTGTGGGCACAATGGCATAGTCACTGTGGGAAATCAACTTTTGGGACAGATTAACAAAATTGCAGTGCCACTGTTCATAAGGGGAGGTCCCAAAATGTCTAAGTTACAAATGTGGCTACCAAACTCCCCAAAATAATTGGGTAACGGGCGTGTGTTGCGCAGTTTGTATGCATGTTCATTGCTTCACCAATATTTCATATTGTCACTCCATATTTTCAACGTTGCCATTTTTTTATGCCTCCTCATGCACAATACAGTTGTCATTCTCCACATCCTGCCCAAAAATGTGTTTTTGTCGCTCTATCACCAAATGGCACAGCTGCTGTGCAAGACCACCTCTCAGCTGACAAAGTGACAGTATCCTTCTCAAAGGTGCTGCCTGTCAATGGCATGAGTGAGGCAAGGGTACTTTGCACCATGCAGTTTCATGAATGGTTGAAAAAATGGTGTGGAGAACAGGGGTTTGGCTTCACTGGGGACTGGGGTTCCACCTGGAGGGACACCAGCCTATACTGGCAGGATGGTCTGCATCTGTCCAGGATGGGAACAAGTCTTTTGAGCAATCGGTTTAAATGCTTCATTGGCAAGCTTTTAAACTAGTCAAGGGGGGACGCACTGACAAGCAGCAGGAAAATCCCAGCCTCTCCATACAAAACAGGGTACTAAATGTGAAAAAGACTGGGGTAGAAAGGTCAGTGGGGGATGCTGCAACAGAAGGTAAAGCCATCAAAAAATGGAGAGCAACGAGTACCAATGCCCGTAGTCTGAGTAACAAGCTTCCTGAATTAGTGGCCTTGATGGAGGAGGAACATCTGAATATCATGGCAGTCACAGAAACATGGTACACACAAAACCATGACTGAGACGTAAACATACCAGGATACATTCTCTACAGGAAGGACAGGGAGGGTAAAAGAGGAGGAGGAGTAGCTCTTTACATAAGGGAAGGAATCAAAGCAACAGAACAAAAGGGAAAACAGGGAGGAGAAGAAGCACTGTGGGTAACTTTGGAGACCTGCAATGGAACCACAATCCGCACGGGGTTGTATACAGACCCCCTTCTCAGGGGGAGGAAATGGACAAGGAAATGGTAGAAAGTATACTTAGAGTGGCAGAAAAAGGGGAGATATTGCTGATGGGTGATCTGAATATGCCAAATGTTAACTGGAGTGCAGTTGCAGCAGCCACTTTGAAGAGTGGGGTTATTCTAGGTGCCCTACAGGGGGCATGCCTTAGACAACTAGTATTGAAGCCCACTCGAGAGGGAGCAATCTTAGACCTGGTTCTCTCAAATGGAGATGAAGAGAGGATCACAGATGTAGAAGTGAGTAGCCATCTGGGGACTAGTGACCATCGAACAGTATGGTTCACAATAAACACAGCAATAGAGTCAAGTTCTACAAAGGCAAAAGTACTGGACTTTAGGAGGGCTGACTTTGCCAAAATGGGTGAGTGCCTAAGGAATGCACTAGCAAATGGGCAGGAAGGAGGGGTGGAAGACCAATGGGGAATAATAAAAACTGCCATCACAGAGGTAACAAGCCTTTGTGTGAAGCAAATAAACAAGATGAAATGATGTAAGAAGCCACTATGGTTCTCAAAGGAAGTGGCAGTGAAGGTTCAAGAGAAAAAGAAAGCATTCAGGAAGTACAAGGAATCACAGAAGGAGCAGGACAGAGAACTGTATCAGTTAAAGCAAAAGGATGCTGGGAAGGCAGTCAGAACAGCAAAGGCCCAAACCAAGGAAAAGATAGCCAACTCAGTTAAAAAGGGGGACACAACCTTTTATGTGCACATCAGGAGCAAAGGAAGACCAAGGAGGGATAGTGAGGCTTAATAAAGGGAGGGAGGGTGGGCAGAGGGTGACTGTAAAAGGCAGAGATACTAAACAAATATTTTTGCTCAGTATTTACAAAGGAAGAGGGGAGGTACCTAAAACAAACAGTAGAAACACTCTGGATACAGAAGTTGATACCAGCCATTTACAGAAAGGGTTCTGAAAGAACTCTTAAAACTGAAGGTGGACAAAGCAATGGGTCCTGATGGGATTCATCCCAGAATTCTATAAGAACTAAGGGTAGAACTAGTAAGACCACTGACTACCCTCTTTAACAAATCATGGGAGGATGGGGTGGTACCCGAGGACTGGAGGAGGACAGATATGATTCCCCTTCACAAAAGTGGGAGCAAGGCAGAAGCAGGAAACTACAGACCTGTTAGTTTAACCTCATTGGTAGGGAAAATGATGGAATCACTTTTGAAGGAAAGAATTGTTGAGTATCTAGAGGCCAGAGGGGCACAGGACCCAAGGCAGTATGGATTCACAGTGGGAAGGTCATGCCAGATGAATCTGATAGATTTCTTTGACTGGGTGACCAAAGTAGTAGATCAGGGAGGGGCTGTGGACATGGCCTACCTAGACTTTAGCAAGGCATTCGACACAGTCCCACACAAAAGATTAATATACAAGTTAGCCAGCCTGGGAGTGGGTCCCAAGATGACAGCCTGGGTAAAGAATTGGCTGGAGAATAGGACACAGAGAGTAATAGTAAATGGAGTCCACTCTGAAGAAAGGGGGGGTTACTAGTGGGGTACCGCAGGGTTCAGTATTAGGACCAGTCTTCTTCAATGTCTTTACAAGCGACATTGCAGCCGGACTGGAAGGAAAAGTATGTCTCTTTGCAGATGACACAAAGATCTGCAACAGAGTTGATGCACAAGGTGGGGTGGAAAGGATGAGAAGGGACTTGGCAAGGTTAGAGGAATGGTCAAATGTATGGCAGCTTAGATTCAATGCTAAGAAGTGCAACGTAATGCACCTGGGAAACAAAAACCCAGGGGAAGAGTACACAATGGGGAGTGAGATACTAACAACAACAAAAATGGAAAGGGACCTAGGGGTAGTCATATCAGATGACCTAAAGGTGGGCAAGCAATGTGAGAGGGCAGCAAGGAGGGCTGGGGGGATACTGGGATGCATAGGGAGAGACATCACCAGTAGAAAACAGGAAGTTATTATCCCTCTGTACAGACAGCTGGTCAGACCCCATTTGGAGTACTGCATGCAGTTCTGGAGACCCAATCTCCGCAAAGACATAGACAGGATGGAAGCTGTCCAGAGGAGGGCAACTAAAAGGATGCAGGGTCTGCCAGAAGACATATGAAGAGAGACTTAAGGAGCTTAATATGTATAGCCTCGAGGAAAGGAGGAGAGGGAGACATGATAGAAACTTTCAAGTACCTCAAGGGAATCAACAAAGTCCAAGAGGGTAGCATCTTTCAAAAAAAGAGGTGTGCAAGAACAAGGGGGCACAATTTGAAGATAGAGGGAGGTGGCTCAGAGGTAATTTAAGGAAGTATTTTTTTACAGAGAGGGTTGTGGATGCATGGAATGGCCTTCTGGAGGAGGTTGTGGAGTCAAAAACAGTGGTGGAATTCAAGTATGCATGGGACAGTCATAAGGCAATTCTAGGGGGTGGGGGCAGGAAGAAGTAGGCTGCTGGTTAACTAGGATCTGCAGCTTATTCATCAGGTAGGGAAATGGGCAGACTGGGTGGGCCAAGCGGTCCTTATCTGCCATCAAATTCTATGTTTCTATGTTTCTATTGTGCCGCTTTTCATGAGGTGATCTGACAAGCAGCCCATGTTGAAAATGTGGAGTGAAACTACCAACACATGCCTACGGTGTTAGGGTTTCTAACTGTTGCACCCCACCCGGTACGGACTGACAGGCGTCAGGGGTGTGACATAGGATCATCGGATGTAATGCTCACACCATTCCACCCCCTCACCCCCACCCTGCAGCCACTGACAGGCATTGTGGCGTGTCTTGCACTGTTTGGCTACAAAGTTCACCCCACACTCCTATACTGCACCCACGTCAGCGTATTTTCTTATGGAATGGGGTAAGTATATTGCCCAAAGACCCCAAAGCACACCACAACACTTGTCAGTGTCTACAGGTAGGTGAGGTACAATGGCATGAGCATTATAGCTGACAATCCAAAGGCACACCCCAATGCCTGTCACTCTCTACAGGGTGGGGTTGGCATCACTTCAGTACTTCACTGCCATTCCTATTGTGCATCTCTAGCTCCAGCACTGCCAATGCCAATGCTAGTGTGACAACATTCGGCATTGACAGATGCTTGTTTTAATTGTATCTTCATGCATTTTGTGAATCTCTTGTGCAAAACAGCATAAAATGCCCACAAAATCTCAGACAATGAGGTGCTGTGCCAGTGGGAAAAAGAACAATGCACAGAACAAAAGGAATAAAAAAACATCCCAGCTACATGTACTGCCTAACTGGCAAAAGCTAAAACAGTTCACAGTAACAAAAAAATAAAAATAAAAGATCAAATAAGGTGGGGAAAGAACATATAGCACAGATTGATTTCATAATGGGGAGAGGGCATGGCTGGGGTGTCCCCCTTGGTTATCCATCCCTGTCCTCTGCTCCTCAAACATATGCCCTTTTTGTTGTTTTTGATTATAAAAAATAATACAAGTGATTAAATCAAATCGGTTACACTGAAGTGAGAACTGGGTAGACTGAAGTGGATTTAAATCAGCTTTTGAACTTCATTTCCTTCTGTTATCCTATGGTCTCCGGTAGCATGCAGCAACAACTAACAGCTTGCAGTAGTGGCAAAATAAAAGGAACTGACAACAGCCTTCAATGTGGTTGGTGGAACAACTGCGGAGACATGGATTTTAGCAATTTCTGGAGAACCAGTTATGAATGTTTCATTGCACCAGTGCCTGCTAACAGTATCAGCCATCAAAGTCTGTCAACTCTAGAGCTCAAGCCGACTAAATGTCACATGATGGAGAGCAGTGGGAAAAACAAGGAGGAACTGAAAATTACTAACATTTAACAACACAAACATCTCAAGGATTTTATATCCGAGTTTTCTGCTGTAAGATTGGCAATAAATTATCTAACCATAGGCTTTAAGGAGATAACTATTGAGCTTCAACAGCATAAACAATGGACTAGTAATGCTAAAACAAGGATATACAGCCTGGTGGATAATGGCACAAAACAAAACAAAGAAATGATTACAAATTATGAATGCTAACAAAATTAATAGCTATAGTAGAATGGAGGATCACGAATTCCAAGGCACACAAAACAACTTACGAATTGTTGAATTGCCTGAAGGCATGGAAGGTGCCAATACTATTACATCTGTCTATAAACTACTAATACAGATTTGCATGCCCACCCCCTTGGTGGCAATGAATATTGAATTCAGGGAGTAAACCAATCACTTAGACCATAACCTAACTTTACAGAGCCCAAGGCAATAATTTTAAAGTTCCTCAACTTTCAGCAGGACGTTTATGTCCAGAGATGCATTGGAGACAAACCAGGACTATTTTTTTGAAGGCAAGAACATCAAGCTCTATAACGACTTGCTGATGGAACTTCTCAAGAAACGTGAAGCCTTCTTCCCTATAAAAAAGTACTTAGAGAAGCTGAAATTAAATACAGTTTACTACACCCAATGTTGCATATAGTGTGGCTTCCAGAAGGGATAAAAATTATTGAAGCCTTAAGTCAGTGAAGGCTGAGCTAAAGAAAGCTTTACCAAAACTGTTCTTTTCTTTTGATTTCTCATAAAAGAGCTTGTGGGCTGGAAGAAATGATTCTTAATCATATGGGAGGTCTCTAAAAAACACAATAACAGCATTTCCTGTCTTTGACTTTCTTCGGGAAATTGTGTAGAGTAGTCAAAGCAATTTATTTTACCCATTGGTCAAGGGGGTTAGTGGGGGAATGTCTTAACCATTTCTACCAGCCCGTCCCCATGGGGGTGGGGGAGTTCACTCGGCATGATAGCCGGTTGGGAAATGTCGGCTGATGCCTACCTCCGAAAAGCACCAAGGTGGTGAGTTTTTCTCTAGTTCTACTTACTAATGCTAAACTGTAAAGTTATTTTTTAAATGAAAATATTTCTCACTGCAATGCTTAGCGCGTCTCCTTAGGAACTGTGTGAGTGATGAGCTACTGTTAATAAATACTGAGAATAGTCTCAGAGAGATGGGTTGCTAGTACTGGTATGCTGTTGAGCAATTGAAGCATTTGGTACTGTGGTGTTTCATATAATTATCTCACTACAAACCACATTGAGAAAATTGGGATTCTGTTCTTTTCCCTTTTTCTCTTGTTCTAGCACCTGTTTTGCAGTATCAAAACTGGTTTTAACAATCAGTTTAAATACTGATAAAAATAAAAATCTAATAGTCAGTTGTCAATTAATGATCTGCTGTAATTTATTTGATTTCTTATTGTGCCATTCAATAGTGTTGGTGTTACAAAGTTATTGACGTTCTTATGAGCTAAAGACAGTGTTTGGAGATAGGGTTCAAATAAATACTGAGGAGCTGCAACAGATAAATAGATGACTAGGGTTCACTATGGTAAAGGACGAATGGAAATGAATTATCCCAGACAGCTTTTGTACAACTTGTGATCTGTTTTTGAATGCATGGTAAGGTTAAGGAGCAAAAACTCATATTCTCTTGTTTAATGTATTGCCATTCTGTCATTGTATGCCACTGTCTGGCAGTTAGTTATTTAAATTAGCACTCAATGGAGTGTGTGATCTACAGCTTGAGAGATATGCAAATTCTCACAATGGGATCATGAGTTAACATGAAATTCCATTTGCAAACACAAATGGCTCCATGCTCCATTGTAACTCACTAGCACACTTGTAATCAATATAGTGCTTATAAGAGGAGATTAGAGGTAAATTGGGAAGTTAAGAACACATCAGGAAAATATGATTGAAGATGTTGTAACAGGTCTTACTGCAAATTGGGAAAGGAAAAGATGCAACAGCAGTTGTTGTTGGATGTTCTTCCAAACATTAGGAAGTTGTTTCTCCTATAATGCTTACAAAACTTCTGCTAAATTTGTGACTATAAACGAATATAGGGAACAAGCTTAATTTGAATGTAAATATAGTAATAATTTATATCTGAAGTTAATAGATCATATAGGCGAACCGAGTGAGAGTGTCTCTCTTTAGTTAAACCCAGGCAAGGAGAAATAACCAGTGGTTGGGATATCTTTGTTATCTAATAGTAGATGCTGATTACGAGAAAGGTGGTTCAAAATATGTGGTCAGAGTATACTACATCCATATTTAGATTTGTTTGTGAAATATAAAAATTAGTCTGCTCGAATACTCAATATAATAAAGTTGGAATGTCTTATCGGAATATAATGTTCTTGTGTGGTGGTGGTGGGGAGCTACAGTAAATCTATGGGTTACTAGCAATCTTCTGCCAGTGAAGCTGAGAACAAAGTGTGTGTGTGTGTATGGGGGGGGGTGTACATATTGATTAGAAGGGTGGCATTTCTTGCTTTCTTTATTTTAAGGTACAGTTCTCTTCAAATGGTGTCTGTGAATTTCTCACATTTTTTATGGCTGCAGTGGGCATAGCTAAAGCTATGGGACCAGATGGGGCACACCCCAAGGTACTGAGGGAACTCAGGGAGGTACTGGCTGCACCCATGACATCCCTATTCAACAACTCACTGGAAACAGAATTGGTTACAGAGGACTGGAGGAGGGCAGATGTAGTCCCACTTTATTAAAGCAGCAGCAGGAAGGAGGCCGGTCAGCCTGACATCAGAGGTGGGGAAGTTAATAGAGACACTTCTAAAGGAAAGGCTTGTGGAGTATCTTGAATCCAATAGGTTACAAGATCCAAGGCATTGTGGATTCATGGGGTGGGAGGGAGGTCATGTCAGATAAACCTGATTGATTTATTCACTAAAAATACTGCCAACAGCTTAATCTGGTTCAATTTCAGTTGGTTGCCATCTGTATCCCCCCCCCCGGTCACCCCTGAAAAAGGAACTTCTAGTCTCAGTGGGCTGGATATTCAAACTGCGCCATTCTATGGTGCAAGCCCTTGCGCTGCTCAAAATAGTTGCACTGGGGTGTGGCTGGGGTGATATTCAACGGAGTTGCGCTATTGAGCAACTCCTTTGAATATCACCCCCTGGCCACAGCCACTGTGCATGGCATATTGGAACTTGCACCACCGCAAGTGGTCAGAGTGGAGCATTCAAGATGCGGTGGCGCAAGTTCCATTGCGCCATGTGCAAATTTCTGATATTCAAAAGGTGACATGCAAATGGGGCCATAATTCATGCAAGGCACAGGGGGGTCCATTTGCATCTACTTATGGCCTCATTTGCATGCCATTAGCATGCAGGTGTGCCAATCCCCGATGACTTGTGCCTGACACTGTGCCAGGCAGCAACCATCAGGGAACGATGCCCCCTGCAGCCCAATCGCAGGCATAACTGTATAAATCCCCCTTCCCCTGACTGGCTCGATCGTGGGCATAACTGTATAAATCCCCCCTTCCCCGACTGGCCCAATCATGGGCAAAACGTGTAACCCCTCCCCCACTAGCCTGATCGCGGACATTGGAGTCAACCCCCAAGAACAATATCCCTGGTGGTCCAGTGGACTGCGAAGCCCTATCGAGGGCATTAGAGTCCACCCCCAGGTCCAGTAGCCTGGTGATCTAGTGGCCCCCCACCTCACCCACCCATTGAGCCCACCCCACTCCCCCATCAGCCGGGCAGCAGCACCCCACCACCTGCCGCCCGCCGCCCGCCACAGCACTGCTGGTAGGCTGCATGCCCATTGTTCAGAGCAAGACTGATGCGCAGTTCGCACAGAGCGGCAGTCCAGATATGAATTCATTCACATATCTGGACTGCCTTGCACGGTATGGGCTGCACGCCCATTGGCTCTGCTCTAAGCCCTACTGAGCAGTCTGTCGGCGGGCGGCAGGCAGGTGGGTGCTGCCACCCGCCAGCTGATGGGGAGGGGGTGGTGAGGCTCCATGGGTGGGTGGGGGCCACCGATCACCAGGCCACGGACCTTGGGGTGGACTCTAATGCCTGCGATCAGGCTTCATGGTCCACTGGACCACCAGGGATATTGTTCTGGGGATTTACCTCAATGCCCGCGATCGGGCTAGTGGAGGGGGTTACTGCAGTTTTGCCCATGATTGGGCCAGTCGGTGGATGGGGATTTATACAGCTGTGCACGCAACGGGCCAGTCGGTGGAGGGGGCTACTTACTATGCCTAACGATTGGACCGCTGGCACAGGGAAAGTCGAGGCCAGTCACAGGCAGAGCTGCCGGCTGCACCATGCAATGCAGCAGCTCACCTGTGGGTGGCCCTCGACTTACTCCTTTTTTTTTTTTGCTATAAGTTGTTCAGGCATAGGTTGGGGGTTGCACCTGCACAACTCTGCACAGCCCAGCTAAATATCAGGCTATGCAGTTTATGCATGGTTCCTCCCCCTCCAGTTGAGCATGCCTTCATTAGCATTGCGCTGTTGCTCAGCATGACTTGGGGGGGACGCAACTGCCTCCTGCTAAATATGGCAGAATAGCGCAATTTCGGACTTGCGCAGGCGCAACCCTATTGTGAATGGCGCAACCCTTTTGAATATCCAGCCCAGTGTGCCTACTGAGTCAACAAAATTCGATAAATAAATAACTGGGTGACCAGGGTAATAGATCATGGTGGTGCAGTCATTGTGGTCTACTTAGAATTCATCAAAGCCTTTGACGCCATACCACATAGGAGGCTTATAGGGAAACTGGGCAGTTTGGGGATGGGTTCCAAGGTGGTAAACTGGATACAAAATTGGTTGATGGATAGGCAACAGAGGGCAGCAATAAATGGCACTCACTCTGGGGATTGGAGAGTGACCAGTGAAGTACCTCAGGGCTCAGTACTAGGACCATTCCTCTTTATTACCTTTGAAAGTGATTCTCCAGAAGGGATGGAAGGCAAAATATGCCTCTTTGCAGATGACACCAAAATCTGCAACAGACACTCCAGAGGGGGTGGAGAGAATGTGTAGAGACCTGAGAAAACTCGAGGAGTGGTAAAGGGTGTGGCAGCGCAGTTTCATTGTGAGCAAGTGCAAAATCAGGCACCTAGAACACAGAAATCCAGAGGAGGAGGAGCAGTATAGCATGGGGGAAGACGTACTGATGGTCACTAAACACGAAAGGGG
This sequence comes from Neoceratodus forsteri, assembly GCA_016271365.2. NCBI lineage: Eukaryota > Metazoa > Chordata > Ceratodontiformes > Ceratodontidae > Neoceratodus > Neoceratodus forsteri. The sequence goes on along the minus strand of CM028133.1, from coordinate 52,516,084 downwards.
CCTTGGGGTACTCTGATCTCAAGGTGGTGAGGCAATTCGATAAAGCAGTAGGTAGGGTGGGATGCTGTGGTGCATAGGAGGGGTATCACCAGCAGAAGAAGATAGGTGGAGTTACCACTGTATAGCTTGTCAGTGAGACCCCACTAGGAGTATTTTGGCCAGAACTAGAGACCACATAGGACATAGACAGGGTACAGACTCTCCAGAGGAGAGCAACTAAAGTGGTGCAGGGGCTGCATCAACAGCCCTATGAGGAGAGACTGTGGGATCTCAGTATGTACACCATTGAAGATGGGGGCATGGGGAAATATTTTTCAGAGGAGAAGGTGCAGAAGAACAAGGGGGCATGCAATGAAGCTGAAAAGGAGGACATTTAGGAGAGATGTAAGGAAATACTATTTCATTGAAAGAGTAGTGGATGCCTGGAACAGTCTTCCAGCAGAGGTGGTGGGGGCACACAGCACCCTGCTTGTGGGCTTCAAGCATGCATGGGACTGCCACAAAGGAATCTTAGTAGAAAAGGGGGGGAGGGTAATCTTACTACCAAAGTGCATAACCTTGCATTTTTTATTTGTTTGCCCACAGCATGATTTTGTCTTGTTTTTTTTTTTTGTAATATACAGTAGTTACTTACTTAAGCAATAAGGCATGACAAGGTGTGTGTTATCATGTAGTAATGTCACTTCTGGGGTGGGTTGAAGCATGAGGCAAAGCCAAGTGCTTCCACTATCCCAGAAGTGATGCTGTTACATGATAACACACACCTTGGAGTGCCTTATTGCAGTTATACAGTGGCTTGCTGTAATACAAAAAAAAAAAAAATGTTTTGGGTAGATTTTCTTTGTTTCTTAAAAGAAAAGTAAAATGAAAGGGTCATAAAAATCAGTACATTGATGTTATTGTGTAATAACGTCACTGTCTCAGGCACACACTGACCAATCAGAGTCCAGGAAATTTTCTAGCCATTGTATAATCATTTTTTCTACCGGGCCTCCTAACTTGGAGTCATCCGTGTATTTTACTGAATGACTCTGCAGTTCTTTAGTCATGTCTGTTATACTGTATATAGAATAATATATGAGTTTGTGTGTTTAAAAAGAATATAATAACTGGTCAGCAATTTCTCTCAATGTACTGACCAGGTTGATATTTTCCATAACAACCAGCTGGTTGTTATGACATTCATGAGCCATGCCAGTCAAACTATGCTGCTGCCTCATTGGCCAACATTCTGTATGTGGGCGGGGCCAAACAGTCTCACAAACTGCTGGAGAAAAATGCTGGTCTGTTATTATAAAATAAAAGATGGGGAGGGTTTTCATATAATTTAATGACATTTTCGCTAGGATGTTTGATAAACCCTCGGGCTTCGCCCTCGGGTTTATGTAGCATCCCACAACTCGGGTGTGCATTAAATTATCATATCAAACCCTTCCCCATCCATTATTCTTTATTTTACACACACCCTAGGTATTGGATGCTACATAAACCCTGCGAGCGGAGCTCAAGGGGGTTTATTTAAGCATCCAATACCGCAGGTGTGTGTAAAATTCGAGTTTCACACACAACCTCATGTTTTAGTTTATATAATTGCTGGTTATCATTTTTTGGCCACAGCAATTATATGAAATAACAAAAAGTCTCTGTGCAGCCACGGTCCAATCAGATTTCAGCGGGGTTCATGGTCACACGCAGCTACTGACAGAAACATTTGCTTCACATTTTTTCCCATTTAAAAAAAATGTAGCCCAGTTTAACCATTTTTATCCCAGTGATTTTTTTTAACAGACTTACCACCGAGTCACAGTGGCGATGTAGTCTTCAGTGGTAAGCCAGTACATCTGGTGATGAGGAAGGGAGGGTGGCGGTTGGTGCATGCACAGGACAAGGGAAACCTGGCATATGTTTGCCATTATAAACACTCCTCCATAACAGCAAATTACAAACTGGGTTTCTCTTAGGGAAAAAACAATACCCAGTTCTTATAAGTATTTTAAACAGTAGTCCTAGTATCGAGCCTTGCAGCACTCTGCTAGCCACATTTCCCTTTATTATTGTTTTTTGTGTTCTGTTGAATAGCCATCCTGATGTCCAGTTTGTGAGATTGGTGTTGATGTTTTCTGTCGGAAGTGTTTTTTTATTTTTATTTTTGGGCAATGTGGTACCAAGTCAAATGCCTTACGGAAATCGAGATAAATTACATTGTATGGTATGGAGCTGTCTAGAGATTCTCTGATTTCCTCATAGAAGCAGAGAAATTTGTCATGCATAATCTTCCCACCATAACGCTGTGTTGGTTATGCTCTTGATTGTTTCACGATTCTAGTATTTTGTTTTGATAATATTCTCAAGTACTTTCCTGGGCACAGATGTCAAACCCTGTGGTCTGTGATTATTGTAAGTACGCTTGTTTCCTTTCTTGTGAATTGGTACTTCAAGGGTCTGTTGACATACTGCCATCTCTTATCGATGCTTCAATAAATTAATTTTAATGGTACCGGTATATTATTGATCACCAGTTTGAGCATTTTTGGTGAGATGCAGTTAGGTCCTGGTGATGATTCCTATGTTAAATTTTAGAGTTTACCAATTATAGTTTATAGACTTAAGTCCATGCTGATGTTTCCCTTGTTTAGTAGTGCAATTATGTCTAGTATTTTTGTTTTGGGGTCATAGAGAGATATTAAATATTTATTGAAAATATTAACCATGTCCTGGGGGAATTGATAATGTTGTTTTCTGTGATAATTGGGACTATTGTTTTATTTGATTTTTTCAATGAGTTTATATACCCAAAGAATGCATTATTATTGTTCTCATGTGCATTTTTGTCAAGTGTAGTTTTTTTTTTGCTGTCTTGATAGACTTTTTTGTTTTCTCAATGTTCTATTTAAAAATCTCCCATTTAGTCTGTGTTTTGTTTTTTCAGTATGTCTTATATGCCTAATCTTTTTTCTGTATATTTTTTAATTTTTTATCAGTTTTTGTTAACCATCTTGATTTAATTCCCTGATTATTATATGTTCATACTTTTGGAATATGTTTCTTACAGATATCCAAAATGCACTCTCTAAATATTTTCCATATTTCATACACAACAACATCTTCCCTGAAGATGATCTTTTTCAAGCCTTCTTTAAACAGGTTAAGGCTAAATTGGGATTTCAAGTAGAAGAGGAAGACTCCTCCAAGAAAAATCCCTATGAGGTCTTGGAGGTTTCCACCTCCCCTATGGTCATTATTCCTCTTGTGTATACTGCACTTGAGGATACCACTTTGGCAGCTTGGCAGAGGCCTGCTCAACTGTCTGCAGTTCCCAGGAAGATGTATAAAGAATATACAGCCCCTACTGCAAAGCCTTATTATTTTTCACAGCCCGAGACAGATTCTGTCATAAGGATGGCTACTCATGACAGATCCAAGGTCCCCAAACACATGACCACTCTTCTTCCCAGCAAGGAGTGGAAGAAGCTGGATGTGATGGGGAAGAGAACTTTTCCTAAAAAATCCTAACAATCAGGCATGCAGCTGCAGCCTTTGACATGGACAGATATTTCCAGATGTTTTGCAATATTTCTAAAGAGATTCTTTCTGGTGACCCTAAAGTGGTATTTGCAGGCAGGCTGGAATTTCTCTAGAGATAGAGCAGAAACATAAAAAATATTTGACCATAGAAAAGGCTACAATTGTGTTTGATTAAATATCAGAATTGTCTTTGAATGACAATGGCTACCCTGTCAGAAAAATTGCCAGAGAGCCAGGGCAAAATACTAGCTCAGCAAACTATAGCTAATGTCCATGAAGCTGGTAAGCACCTGTTCAGATCGGTTCCTGATGCTTCTGATGCTGCAGCCATGGCTGCTGCGTATGGCCTCCATCACCACTCTTGACTTAGGGTGACTGGTTTTACTTCTGATGTGCAACAGTCTGTGATGACTGCTCCTTTCAGGGACAAATAATTGTTTGCCAATAACACTGAGAATGTATTAAGGGGTTTACAGTCTTCTAGAATAATTCTTAGATTCCTTCATACTTTGAACCCTAAGACCTGGGGAAGGGGTCATGGTTCTTTTGCAAGCCCTATGCCAGTCAAGGCCATGGTTACTCAAGAGGCCCTGGTTGTGGTATTCAGAGACCTCAGCCTTCTACTTCCCAGGCTACAAACTTGCCTCCAAGTGCAAATGCCAGGCTTACAAAAGGTCAAACCATTACAGCACACATGCCGCACCCAGCACCTTCTGACTCCCCTCCCTTTCATTCAACCTCACTGCCTCAGGAAGTTATGGTAGGAGGTCACATTTCCCTCCTTCTCCCAAAGTGGAGGGAGATCATTACAGATACCTGGATACTGGTGATGGTTCAGCATGGACATATCCTAGAACTCTTTTCTGTTTCTCCAGTAACCTCCCAAACCGATACCCTCTGGGACACCATGCTGTTTTACTGGAGGAGGCTCAAACCCTCTTCTTCAAGAGGTCTGTGGAATTAGCCCTGGTTTGAGAAATGGATCAAGGCTTTTACTGCCAGTACTTCCTGGTTCCAAAATGGACTGGGGATTTAATGCCAGTACTAGACCTTGTGGGATTGAACATTTTCATAGCATACAAGAAGTTCAGAATAGTTTCCCTGCAATCCATCCAGCCCCAGCTAATGAAAGAGGATTGAATGGTTGCACTGGACACAAAAGACACATAATTTCATGTCAAGATCTGCAAGTCATGCATAAAATATCTGTGTTTCATGCTTCAGGGCTCACACAACCAATTTCGTGTCTATCCCTTTGGTTTGTGTTTTGCAATGCATGTATTTACCAAAGTATTTGTCATGCTGGCACCTGCCCTCAACAGGGAGTGTCTATATGTCTTGCCTTACATAGATGATATGCTGCTAAAAGACCCATCTCAGGAAGCCAATGTCTACACACTGTTTTGGACCCAACAATTGCTTGACCAACTGGGCATACTAGTCTACAAGCAGGAGTTGGTCCTTACCCCCTGCCATAAGCTCCAGTACTTAGGGGCTATTCTGGACATGAGTCTAGGTTGGCCATTCCTGCTCGCTGATTGTGCCACAGCCCTGAAGGCACAGGCAAAGCTGTTTTCCTGCAGTGATTATGTGTCAGCCAGGTGTGACTGAATGGCTTGATGATGGCTGCCATCCTGACTGTCTCACTGGGCCGCCTCCATATGAGGATCACTCCGTGCTTCCTTGGAGCACAATTGGCTCAGCACTCAGATGAGCTGGAGTATCTAAAACAGGTCACTTCTCCTCTTCATCATTTCCTTCTCTGGTGGTTGGAATGTTCCAACATAGAGATGAGGTCCCCATTCCTAAGGCCTTTCTCCCTGCTGGTGATGGCCATAGATGCCTCAGGTTCAGGCTGGGGTGCACATCCTGGCTTCTTCTGAACCCAGGGCCCATGGGTCCCTCTGGATATGGTGCTTCAGAGAAACACTCTGGAGATGAAGGCTGTCCTTCATGGCCTGCAATCCTTTGCCAGCCTCCTTCCAGGGAATCAGCTGTTGATTTGCACAGACAATATGTCAGTGATGTACTACATCAATCAATATGACAGGGCTAATTTGTAAATTCTCTTAGAGAGGCAATGACAGTTTGGCACTGGGCAGTGGAATGTGACATATTTCTGTTGGGTGTGATCCTCCCTGGGACCCTGAACACGCTGGTGGATAACCTCAGTCAATCCATACTCCCTGCCATGAATGGGAACTTTCCAACTCCATTGTGGACAACCTCTTTAAAATAATGGGTTGTCTGGGCATAGACCTTTTTGAATTTCTATACAGCACAAAACTGCTACATTTCTGCTTGCTTGCTGCAGGGCATGGAGTTTTTTTTGGTGAGAAGCATTCTCCCTCTCTTGGAAATGGAGGTTTCTATATGTTTTTCCACCATTCCTTCTAATATAGAGAGTTATGGCTAGCTATGAGCCAAGCCTTTTTCTGGTAGCTCCTCGCTGGCCTAGACAAATTTGATCTCTGCTTCTCCAATACTTGGCAGTGGAACCTCCTGTCCTGCGTCCGCTATGAGCAGAACTTTTGACACAGAAGCATGATGATCTGATGCACCTGGATCTTCAATCCCTGCACCTTCACATCTGCCTCCTGAGGACATAGAGCTCTCCCACTTTGAGGTTTCTCCTGTGGTACCTGATGTTCTCTTGGAAGCTAGAAAGTCATCTGCCTTGGATACGTAGTCACAAAAATGGAAATGTTTTGCTGTGTGGTGTATATGGCATGCCCTGGTTCCATTTATGTGTTCAGTTCCCGAAGAGTTGGACTACCTCTTGTCTCTTGTGGATTAGGAGTTAAGTATTCCTCTATAAAGGTCCACATGGCCACTGTATCAGCTTTTCATGCTCCACAGGGGCCAAGACTGTGTCCCAGATGGTGCGTTCCTGTAGATTCCTAAGGGGTATCCTCTTCTTGTTCTCCCTGATCTGAGATCCAGTTCTGGTGTGGGACTTTAGTTTGGTCCTAGAGACCCTCAATGTGCCTCCTTTTGAGCCTGCCGCTACTTGTGAATTGTGCTTCCTGTCTTGAAAGACACTGTTTCTATTGGAGATTATTTCAGCTGGATGTATCTCTGAGTTGCAGGCTCTAGTTGCAGAGTCTCCCATTTATTATTTTTCACAAGAACAGGGTTACCTTATGTACCAATTGTTGTTTTCTTCAGAAGGTTGTGTCTGAAAGAACACTAAATCAGACTATGGACATTCCTGTTTACTTTCTGCCTCCCACAGATAGTGGGAAAGGTAGAGAAACTAAAATCTACTGAAGCAAAACTTGAAAGGAACAACTCTGATTCATTTTGCTTAAGGTGGTCCAAGACAAAAGCTGAATACAATCAATTATTAAAGAGCAACTCTCAGTTATATTAAAAAGCTTAAAATACTAGATTTATACCAATTATGTTTAAGCTTTGTTATTTTCTAGTTTTGTATTATTATTGTTTTCATATGTTGGACATGCGTAGGATATTGCGTTGGAAATGGATCACACAAAGGATTGTAGGAAATCCTCTCAGCTGCTGATTGGTTTTGCTCCCAGTATGGTGGGCTTCCTGATTACTAAACAGGGCCTGTCCAAATGGCTGGCCAATTGTATTATGTTCTATTACCAGAAGTGTGGTAAGCAGCTTCCTGGTCCTGTTCTTGCTCATTCCACCCTTAAGGTGCTTCCTCAGTGGCTTTTTTTCAAAATGTGTCCACTGCTGATGTTTGTGCTGCAGCCACGTAGAATACTGTTCATACATTCACTAAACACTACAGTCTGGACATCATCTTTCATAGACGTACTGGCTTCAGCCTCAGAGTTATGCAAGGCCTCCTTATTCAGGATCGTTAGATCCTTCCATACTCCCTCATGCTTGGTACTGCAAGGGAATCATTCCACAGTGTGGCTCAATGGAGGGAGAAGTTCCTGAAGGGGATGGAATAGTTGCCTACCATTATAGTAGATCTTCGAGTGAATCTCTACCACTGAGCCACAGCTCTCACTCCTGCCTCACCCCTTGTCTGGTGACAGGTGACTGTACTGCCTGCTCTCACAAACTGTTTCTTCTCTGATGTCTTCTGTGGCATCCATATTCAGGTTTCCATATCCTTTCCTGTGTGTCTGGCGTGGTCCTGCTAGCTTTAGACCCTGCCAGTCCGATGATCCTCTGGGCTTGTTTCTGGTGGGGAACTGAGGCATGCTTGGGGCATTCGTGTTGTATAGTAGCTGAGAAGCACATCGATATGGGCAGTGTCAACCTGCGAAGAAATCGCCAGGTGCTCATGATGCCAACGGCTTACAGTTCCATGATATGGCTCAATGAAGGAGATTCTCTCGAAGATCTACTGCTACAGTTTCTTTGTCACAAGTACTGTACATAAACCCAGCTCTAGGATAGATCAGATTGTTGTCCCTACTATAAACATAGTAGATATCATTAAATCTGAAATTCATCCAGTATCAGTATCGGATCATGCCCTAGTCTATAGAATGGAGTCAAACTAAAATCAGATCCTCAAGTTGGAAAAATACTTTTATATTAAAAAAAAAAACAAAAGAGAGTTCTTTATGAAGGAAATTGTATTTTTTTTTAACTGTAGCAAATCAACTGAAACTAAATGGGCTCTGATATGGGAAACATTTAAATGTTATATTAGAGGTTATCTCATCTCATCAGTCTCTCATCAAAACTCAAAAATAATTGAGAGGTAAAGAAAAAGGTTGAGAAACTAAAATCTACTGAAGCAAAACTTGAAAGGAACAACTCTGATTCATTTTTTTAAGGTGATCCAAGACAAAAGCTGAATACAATCGATTATTAAAGAGCAACTCTCTGTTATAATAAAAAGCTTAAAATACTAGATTTATACCAATTATGTTTAAACTTTGTTATTTTCTAGTTTTGTATTATTATTATTTTTTTGCATTCCTCTGTTGTTGGTCTACTAAATATTGTAGCTAATGCAGCAATTATTTTACAGAGTCTTTGAAAATATATCTGACTCTCCCTTACTAACCACACAACTGCTGTCTGTGACATCACAGTATGTTGTCATGGTGAGCACTATGACATCATAAACAAAGGCACTGTGAGGTTAACAGGAGAGAGGGAAATGTTTTCTGTACAGACTTTTTAGATGGAGTACAATAATGTGCTGTAAATCTTTGGAAAGGAACACTGAAGATGAAAAAAATATATATTCTCTAGTAAACTGTAACAGCTGAAACATCTTATTTGTGAAAGCACATGCTAAAGTGCGGAGGTGCTCTTTAAGGTGCAAAGCTGATTTTAAATATAAAGAAATCAAATCTAAATTACGTAGCCACAAGACATAAAGCTCAGAAGTTATTTGTATTAAGACTAAAACAAAATACGATCAGAAAAATTGTTCCATGGGTTGTAATCAGTTGAACAGAGTTATCACAGCACCATGACTGACTTAAATATCATTGCATATAATGTCAGGGGGCGAATAACCCTATTAAAAGGGCTAGGATCCTGCACAATTTTAATAGGATAGGAGCCATCTTTGCTTATCTCCAAGAAACACACCTAATCTCCTCAGAACATAAGAAGCTGAGACAGAGATGGGTTGGGGAGGTTTATGCAACTTCTTGGGAAGCACACCTACACTTTAGGGGTACAATAAGACTTATCAGGAAGGATACCCTACATCAGATTGAGATTACAGAAATGGACCAGGAAGGGAGATATGTTAAGCTATAAGGGAGGTACAGAGATACTAGCTGCACCTTATTGAACCTTTATGCCTCCAGTAATGGGGCAGTCTTAGAGGACACCTCCTGTTTCAAATACCTTGGGGTTTGGCATGACCAACATCTCATCTTCTCTGGTCATGTGGATGCCATCCTGAAAAAGCTGCACCCCAAACTTGACTCTCTATACAAGACCATAGTTGCTTTCCTGTACTGGCTAGACATGAACTTGTCCAGAAAATGATCCTCTCTATCTTTGATTATTATGATGTAGTCTACAGTGCTGCTCCCAAGACTTCCTTAACAAGATTGAATACCCTCTTCAACTCCTTCTGCTGCTTTGCTCTCGACTCCCCCCTCACTCATCACTGTAATCTCTCTCTCACGCTCTGTCCTTTCCCTCATTAGAAAATAGATGACTCTTCCACTGTGCAGAGTTCACCTCCAAATTTTGATTTGGAGCTCTCCCCTCCAATTCCTCTCCCTCTCTATCCAGCTCCCCTTCCCTGGCCCACTCCCTAAGATCATATGACACCTGTATTATGGCCGTCCCTTATCGGTCCACTCCTGCTGGCCAGGCTGCCTTCTATAATCACTTCCCTAAACTGTGGAATGCACTAACTCTCCAGATTCACCATTCATCCTCCCTCCTCCATCTCTTCTGCCCTACATAATTTCCTCTTTGCAAACTGCACCTGCAGCTAACCCCTGCAGTCCACCCTGTCTTGCTCCTCTTTACTCTGTAATTAAAACAACTACTCTATCTTCCTTTAGCAACTCCCTCCACACCCCTCCTTCTTCCCTTCTGCCTCACATAATTCTCCTGGGTAAATTAAACCCACAACTAATCCCCGTAGTCTATTTGTCTTGCTCCCCAGTGGCATAACCATGCATGCTTATTGTACGTCACTGCATACAGAAAAGATACCCATGACCATTTTAAAATTGACGTGTTTTTCATATATATATATATATATATATATATATATATATAAGTGTCCCAACTCTTGCACCCTGTTCAGCTATTGGGGAGGAAGTGGGGGGTACAAATCAGACTCTGAGACATGCTGGCATGGCACCAGTCAGGCAGTCATGACTCACAGGTGCAGCAACTGAATTTCATGTAGCGGAGGCAGAGAAATTCATTGGACAGTTTTTGTCCACATGTTTCTTTGCTCCAGCTCTGCAAGCAGCTCCACCAATCATTTTCTGTATAATTTTCCCACTGCTGTCACTCACGGGGGACACCACAGTGAGTCCAGACAGTCGCCCGATGCCATTCTGTGTTGTGTGCATAACACATTCCCAGACTCAAGCAGCAGCCAAACCTGATTGCCTGCTTGGCTTCAACCGCACGTTGAAGAAGTTGCTCTGGCACCACCTCATCATTTTCTCGCAGCCATAGTAGTAGCCAATACCAAGGTAGGCTAAGTGGCTTAGCCTAGTTTTCCCTGTGCCCTGCCAGCCAGAGTAGTCCTCCCATGATCCATCCACCCAACCCCTTGAAGACTCAAGTCTTTGCTGCTGCCTGGATGTTGGACTGGAAGAGTTGGTGTCGTGTCTAGTAGTATCTCCCACAGCCAGCCAATCATCGGTCAACTAGACTCTCAGTCCATCTTCCTCTCTCATCATCAAGGCAAGTAAGGGGTACAGTAATTTCAGTTTGCAGGAAGAGCACTGCTGTGAAGGATCCATGTCTAAGTCTCTAGAACCATATTTTAATCAATATTAAAAATCAGACTTTTGGGGGGAGGAGAAGATCTCATGCTAGACGGGGCTACTGTATCATGAAACACATTCAGATTTTGAGAGTGACCAGACCCACTGACTGCCACTTGATGATGGCCACCCCCATTTGTGTCTGGCATAGATTCATTGACAGATCCTTTATGTCACTTTCTAGACTTCTTTGAAGGGATTAAAATCATTTCTAAGGGGCACAATGGATATACTAAGGAAGTTGAGGTTTTGAATGGCAGGATGGATTCTTGTGGTTTTGAATAGATGTTGAGTCTCTTACATGTCTATCAGACACTCTGATAGAGTCGTCAAAGCATGTGAATACTTTTTAAGAAATGTCCAAAATGTGACATGTTTCCAGTCAGTGTCCTGTCAGAAGCCACTTTATTTGTGCTACAGCACAAATACTTTGAATTTGATGGGGTCATTATACTACCAAATATACAGTACAGCAGTGGGGTCTTTAATGGCCCCATCTTTTGCAAATTTATTTTTAGGCTTCTGGGAAATTGATTGCAGCTATAACAGTCTCACTTATGCACACACACACACACACACACACACACACCACATCAAAAAGTGGTACCGCTTTATTGATGTGGTATTTGTATGGGATGGCATGCAAAGCAGGACAAAGCAGAATTTGCACAGTGGTTGAAGAATTCAAGAGGGCATGGGACAAACATATGGGGCTGAGTATAGAGGGAGTGCGGGGGCTGGAGTCTGGCAGCAAGGGTGAGGTGTGGGTTGGGGAGGGAAGGGCTGGTATGGTCCTTTTCTGCCATCAAGCTTCTATGATTCTATGATATGATGATAGTGTGCACTTGTTCTACATGGAAGGTTATTCAGGATGAGGTAGCGGTATAGTAAGAATATGTCTAGGCTCAGCCAAATATGTGGTTGTCTACTCTCAAACCACACATTCAATACCTTTGCCCAGCTGCACTGTTGGGCATAACTCACACTCTACTGGTACCAGAACCTAATAACCCTCTAGTTCTGACTCTGAGGGAGCTCCAGTTTTCTAAAATGCTCATGACTGAATATGGACTTGAATTCACAGTGCAGCTGGGACTTATAAGTATACCATCAGAACCACAGTTCAAGTGCAGCTTTATGAAATCATTTGTCTGAATAAGTAAAGCAAATTAAGAAGTTTGTGATCTCTCTCTGTGCTATAAGACCTGAATAGCAGCAGAGGGCCAGGCGGCCAGCAGCTGAGTACAGCCAGACACTAAAGAGGTAGCAGGTGGGTGCTGGTGCATGCACTGTCTATGCCCCAACCCTCATCCCCATAAAGTTCATTTAGCACCACCACTACCACAGTGCCACAAGGAAAGGAAAAGAACTGGGGAAGGTGGAGGCAGAAGAGAATAGGTATATATTTACTAGTTAACATTATTTGTCACAGCTAGTAGCTTCTTTGGAACTACTAGAACAGAGGTTTTTCCAAGTATTGTAGTATGTACTGTGAAAGATTTTTATATAAAGGTTGAGAATCTGGGGGCTGCTAGGGCACTGCGGCCCCCAAACCACCAGCCTTTATATAAAAATATTTCATAGTACATTACAATAATGCCTATGGTGTGCATTCTCAATGGCATTGATCAGGCAGTTGCCCACCCCAGTTGCAGCTGTAGATTTTAAGGCCTGCCAGTCTCTCACACCCCTGACTCCAGGAGAAAAAATATTTTTTTTCCCTGAGTCAAGTGTAGGGATGTGACAAAAGTGTGTTTTATTTTCAGTAAAAGCCCCAAAACTCATCATAGAGCATCTAAAACCCCAGAGCTTCTGGGGGCCAACCCCCAGTTTTTTGAAAACATTTTTCAAAACTACCTCCTCATGCCCAGACCTTGAGACCTTGCCCCCCGACCACTTTTAGAATGGCTTCAGTGCTCCTGGAGCAGGATTCAGGCAACATGCTGGACTTGGGGGGGACTCTGTGGAGGGGGCTAGAGTGTATCTTACTGGGCATGGGGTGGAGGTAACAGGATGGCAAATTATGCTTCAGATGACCCCCAAAATGCATCAGAATGCACCAAAAACCAAAAATTTCAGCAGGCCTAGGCTGCCCCCAGACCCCCAACCTGTAGTTTATATTTTGGGTGTATACATTTTTTTAAGGCCAGTTACTCCACTGAGCTTCCCTTCATGCTGTAATAAAAACAACTACTCTACCATTCCTTGCAGCTCCCTCTATAACCCTACTCTCCTCTGCCTATATTTCTCATCTGGTCACTTCTATTTCTGGTTCATTGTTCCGAGTCTCAATGCAGACTAAGGTTAGCTTGTACACTCCAGTAATCTAGCACTTGACCTTATGTCACTCGAGCTTTTCTGTATTAATCAGACATAGCCACACTTATTATGTTGTTTTTTTAGTCCTACCTGTTGTTTACTTCTGTTATGTTCAATTTTGCTCAATGTACACTGCTTGACTATGTTTGTTTTAATAGTGCCTCTTGTCACTTGTACTTATGTAATATCTTGTACAATGTATACTGCTTGAATGTATTCCCGATACCCTCTACCCCAGGACACACTGGGAGACAAGCAACTTGTTATTCAGTGTGCCTTTCCTGGTAAAACTTTTCAATAAATAAATAAAATAAGGAAAAGGAAAATCTAATATTTTTAACAAAATTAATAAGGGACACAGTAACAGATCCTGTCAGGTTACAGTATATATAATTGATGGAGATTTTAATGCAGTGATGTCCACCAAGATACATCAGACAGAAGAGTCAGTCCCATTGGGGAACAAAGTGGGGAAGCTACTTTCTAGATTGTTGGATGAGTATAGCCTTACAGAGATTTGGAGATATATCAATGGATCAGCCTGACTATGCAGAATACTCCGACAGGCACAAATATTATACAGGAACTGATATGTTTCTGCTTGCCACGTAGAGGGTGCATGCGGTCATGGACTGCAGAGTCTTCCCCAGAACAGTTTCTGACCATGCCACAGTGCAGCTACAGGTCGGGATGACCCTGTTTTTACATAATTCAAGTTGGAGAATGAACGTTTGGGTTACTGAATTCATCTGAATTCAAGGGACTTGTTGAAATCACAATACAAAACTATTTGGGATCTAACCCAGAAGGGACCACCACACACACAGTGTGCTGGGTCATGCTTAAAGTGGTGCTCACAGGGGTTATTATGACAGTGTACTCATCAGAACAGGAAAGAAAAAGACTGGTTAAATAGCTAGAATTAAAACAACAAATACTAGATTTAGAAATGTAATATAAAATTACCCTAAATAAGCAGATTAAGACACAATTAGAAGCTAAAAAACAAGCCCTTACTAGGCTCCTTACTATAGAAATGGGAAGGAAGCTGCTGGAGGACACAGCAGCAGTACTATGCAGGTAGTAACGGAACAGGGAGATCGTTAGCCCTGACCTCGAGAAAGAAGTTAAGCAATAAAGCAGTGCTTACACTGCATAATCCTAAATGGGAAGGAGTTGAGACAGCAGACCCTAGAGAAATAACCCAGATCTTTGCAGAGTACTATACACAACTTTATGCCCAAGGAAAGACTGAAGGGTAGGGTGATTTCACAGAAGAGTTCTTCTGTGATCTTTTAATAGCCACACTGACAGAAGTAGAGGCCACCAATCTGGAAAGGGCATTTGACCAACAGGAGATATCACAAAAAATTAAAAGGTTAAGGAATGGCAAGGCACCAGGATTGGGTGGTCTCCCAGAAGAATTTTATAAGGCCTTTGAACCGCTAGTAGGACCACTGCCAGAAAAAGTTTATCTGGAAATCCTGCAGGGCGGACCAATTCCAATGTCATGGAGACAGGCACAAATTTCAATATTACCAAAGCTGGGTAAAGATGTAAGACAGTATGAATCCTATAGGCAAGTTTAAGTATTAAATGTGGATCTAAAAATAATGACATGAATACTAGCACAAAGGATGCAACATGTTATTGGCAATGTGATCCATTCAGATCAAACCAGTTTCATTAATGGGCATCACGTACAAGACAATGTCTCTTAAATATAATATCAACACAGCAGAGACGGGCGCTTTCCAGTTAGCTGTCTCCATGGACGCTGAAAAAGCATTTGATAGGGTTAATTGGCAGTTCCTTAAAAAACATGGAGATTATGAAATATGACTGCAAATTAATAGACGCCTTTCAGGCTTTGTACACAGACCCCTCAAGCCATAGTGTGAGTTTTATTGTTCTTCCTTTTTGGTTTTTTTATATTTGCTTTTTCATTTGCTCTTTGTTGTATGACATATGTGTTTCTGACCTGATGATTTTTTAGTACTGTTATTGTTTAAGATTATCATGTTTAATAAAAAAATTCCCTCTTTTTGACAAGTGCCATGGGATGTTTTATATCCTCCTGCACCAGAACAGTCAGACAAGACTTCAGGTTAACGTCTCATCCAAAAGACAGCACCCATTGCAGCACAGTGCCTTCCTTACACCATGCTAGGCCATTTGATTTAACTCATTCAGCCCCATAGTGCATATGTGCGTCATCAGGAAAATTCCTTTCGTCCCCATAGCACATATGTGCGTCAGGTATTCACTTCATCTCAGCCCCAGAGCGCATAGGTGTGTCCTGCACTTCTTATGCACTTTGTGGATCAACCAATCAGGGATAAGGTTATTGGAAAGTGCAGGTTGGTAGAGAACATTTCTACCTACCAGAATAATGACTTTATATTGGACACATTTGCTATCTTTCAGATTTTTTTAGGTTTTAATTTGGGTTAAAAAGTAAAGAAAATGCTATTTTTCTCCATCGCAGATACCATTAAAAAAAATTTGTAAATGCTAGAAACATGTGATCCCTGATCTGAAACCTTTTTTTCATTGTGAAAAATTAGTATGCTGGTGTCTGGGAGCTAGGAGGTGTACTTTTTTTTAGTTTTTTGGGGATAAAAAGGGGAAAAGTGTGATTTTCCTCCATTTCCGGTACTGTAAAAAAAACTGTAAATGCTAGCAAGGTGTAACCTATCATTTGAAAGCTCTCTTTATTGTGGAGAATTATCATGCTGGTGTCTGGGGTCTAGGAGGTGTACTTTTTATGATGTAGGTTTTTATTTGGGAACAAAATGTAAAAACATGTTCTTTTTTATCATTTCATGAACTGTAAAAAATATCTGCAAATGCCACTAACATGAGTGACTCATCATTTTAAAGCTCTTGTTATTGAGAACATTTTCTGTGCAGGTGTCTAGGGGCTAGGAGGCATACTTTTTTAGTTATCGTGGTTTGTGCGTCATGTGGGCAGTTGTGCAGAGCATTTTTCCGAATTCAGTCATGTTTACTGGCGTTATGTGTTGGCACATGCCTTGCTTTATGGTCAGTTTTATTATGTAAAACAGCTCAGAAATACTCTAAACTGTGGCAGTTTAATGCACATATGTTGGTGTGATGGAAAACCATCATACAACAGACATTTGCCACTTCTAAGGTGGTTTTTTTTGTAAAGAACAAAATGTAAATTTTCATTGTTACATGCTCTGTAAAAAAAAAAGGTTAATGCTACTAACATGTGTGACCCCTCATTTTAAATATTTTTTTATTGTGAGCAAACTTTGTGCTGTAAGTTTTGTGACAGGAGTTAAACTTTTTTAGTTATTTATCCTCCAAGTCAGAGTGTTACCATTTTAGTTCTGAACATTCTAACTACTCAGGAAAACAACCATTTTTACACAGGAATACAGCACTCACTCAAGATTCCATTCTAGAGCTGAGTGAGTTAAACAGCACCAGTATATTTAATTTAAGCTTTTTAATTAGCTCTTTTGATTGAGATATAAAGTGTCAGTTTTACTGGTTGTTTAATGGATGCTCTGGGCCTTTATGATGCAGTTAAGTATTCTGGAGGCTTTTCTCCCATCTGTTAAGTATTTCATTGCCACGTACTGTATGCAACATGTTGTTTTTGAAAACATACGCAACTTCAAAAATATTCACTAAAACACTTGCACCATCAGAAATAAGAAGTTATTTTTAATGTTGCATACTGTATGTCAGCAACAAAGATAGAGCAATTTATTTGGTAAAATTCATGTACTTGCTTAAATATGTAGACAATGACACAAACCAGGGTGTATGTTTGTGATATCCGGGCATCAAGGATGTGTTGTGCAGCATAAAGCATAGTGAAGTAGCATAAAAATGTGCTTAAGATGTGTGTGTGTGTGTGTGTGTGTGTGTGTGTGTGTGTCATCTCCCCCTAGCCAAACTAGAGGCATGTTTATTTTCTGATTTATTTGAATGATGTCCCTCCAATTATGGTATCATGTGTAATGAACTCTCCCCACTTCACATGCACCCACCCTCTCACTCTGTGCCCCCTAACTGCTAAGAGGTACTTTTTTTAATTACTTGGGGATCATGTCAGAACAGAGCAGGGTGGACATGATGTGTTGTTTCTTTGGTAATTTTTTACCTTCTTTGCAGAGCTCCTCCCCTACAGGTCCTCTATGTGGTTTTGTTTACATGCCACACTCATTTCTGTCCAGTTGATACCTGCCTTTAAATCCCAGGTTGTCCCTGACTCCAACTCTGAGGTTATTGATCACCGAGTGTCCCCTAACCCCTCCACTGCCACTGGAGGGGAAAAGAGGAGCACCTTGATATTCTGGAACCAGTGCTGGGTGACAGGTAGGGATGCTTGGATTTCCTGAAAACCAATCTGAATTGAATTATTAGAATTTTGGATTAATCTGATACCAATTCCTTTTCCAATCCTAATGCATTAACCAGATTGGTATCAGAATCTAAAATCCTAATATCCGAAACCTAAGCCTATGTAACATAGTGCAACTAAATAAATAACAAAAGCAACACAATATAAACAACTAAAAGCAGAATTAAGTTTGCAGTATTGTGTTATTATGTAAAGCAATAGTATGCACGATGACAATAGACCCAATCAGTGCACTTACCTTATTTCATCTGTAGCACATATGGCCTGCCTGATCTTCATTGTCCAAGGCAGTGTTCAAGACCTTTCTGAAGTGACGATGCTCAGTTCTACAGGAGGGGGTCATCTTTCAAAAATGCATAGAATTGAAATAACAGCTATGAAAATGATCTTTGAGCAGACCCCAGCAGCAGCCGAGGGCACCAGTGTTCCATGTTGCTGTATGTTGTGGATGTTGTCCACGTCTGTTGCACCATCAAGCATCTTCTGATAGCTGGCCTGGTGGCGCTGAGGGTTAAGGCGCTGAACGCCACACCTCACGCCACGCCGGCGACCCGGGTTCGGGAACAGACTCTGGTCGGCTGGGGTCGGCCAGGAGAGGGAGTATTGAGCGTCCCAACGGATGCTCTCCTCCCTCAGGGGTGGAATACAAGGGGTGCAATATGCACCTGACACCCTAAGAGAGCCGGTGGAAACACAGGCTGTCAAGGGGACTGGCGGCTCCGTTCATGGAGTTGGGGAGGGGGGACACTGTCGGGCACTTGAGAGAGATGTGCGTTAGCACGTCGCCTCTCTGGACGTACATCCTTGCGCCGGCGTCCCAGGGGGGCCGGGTTGAGGGGAGCACAGAAAACGGATAAGCCCCTCGGTGGTCCTAGATGATGACGGCTCCACCCAAGACCACCAAATCCGGGACAGACACTGCTGTGCAGATAGGAGGGAGGAGAGAAGCACTCTAGGGGCAGATCCTGGAGCAGTGGTACAGAGGGTATGAGCAGTCCGAAGGAGTGGACATCGAGGTAGGAAGGTGGATAAATAAAGAGTTAAAAAAAAAAAAGCATCTTCTGATGTGACATCATTCTAGGCATCAGCTCATCATGGTAGCCATCAGCAGCGTTGCCTTGTCTTGATGAATCAGAGATCTGCCACGAAGTTGTCATGTGATAATGTTGAGTTCGTAGTAGGGTTTGTGGGCTACCTGACTTTAAATAACTTTCACCATATATCTTGAGTTTGTTGTGGTGTTTGTTTGCCAGTGATCATCGTAGTCATACTCGACAGATGTTTTTGAGCTTTTCATGATGAACTTTGAAGAAATGCTCAATCAGTACAGGTTGCATTAGTGTGTGTATCACGCTGGAGAGCTATGGTTTTTGTCCCATCGGAGGTTGCTTTTTGTTGTAGTATATGATGTCCTGTTGACTGAGGAGGCTTCTGAGTGTTGGTGATTTTGGCAGAGGCTTCAGTTTAAGGAGAGGAGGAGCCTTTGGTGCTAGAAGTGTATGGTTTGGTCAGGTGCTGACTGAGATGGCTTTGGTGGCAGCATATGCTTTTGCAGTGGATGAGGTCTTGGTGGCGCAGGAGGAGATTTGGTGCTGGAGGAGACTTCTTTGGTGCTGGAGAAGGTCTGCATGCTGGAGGAGAAGGCAGTTTGTGGTACAGGAGGAGGCACAGTACTGTAGGAGGAGGCTTGGTGCTGGAAGAGGTGGCTTTGGTGGTGGTGTATGGTTTAATGGTACATGATGATTTGGTCTGTGGTGGAGGAGAATGCCCAGTGGTGGATCAGTATAATTGGTGCTGTAGGAGTAGGCTTTGTGCATGAGAAGGCTTGTTATGGTGCTGAGTAGGAGGTTTTGGTGATTGAGGAGGAGTCTTTGTGCTGAAGAAGGAGGGTTGGTGCGTTATGAGGCCTCTTTGATGCTAGAAGAGGAGTTGGTGATGGAGGAGGAGGCTTGGTTCTGTTTGAGAAGGCTTGTTGCAGGAGGAGGCTTCTTTGCTGCTGTAGAGCAGGAGTCTTGGTGCTGGAGGACAATTCTTTTGTGATGGAGGAGTTCTTGGTGCTGGAGGAGGAGGCTTCATGCTATGCAAGGAGGCTTGGTGCTGTGTGAAAAGGTTTGTTGTTGCTGGAGGAGACTTGGTGCTGTATGAGGAGGCTTGATGTTGGAGGAGGAGGCTTGATGCTGGAGGAGGAGGCTTTGTACTTTAGGAGGAGACAAAAGTTGACAATAAAATAATTTTTTAGTCATAGTGTACAAGCTACCTGGAGTACTACCATGATTGACCTATGGTGGGAAATGGACATTATCACTAAGTATTGAAGGCTCACGCTCACTGATATTCACCAGGCACTTGAGGAGGAGGCTATGGTGCTGGGCAAGGAGGCTTGGTGCTGTAGGAAGAGGAGCATAGTTCATGAATCTGGTTATACCTGTAGGACATGGAGACAGTAGGGGACAAGAAAATGCTTTATTAGTTATGGTGTACCAACTGCCTGGAGTATTGCCATGATTGACCTGTGCCGGGAAATGGACCTCATGGATACTCACCAGGTGCTGAAGGAGGAGGAGGCTATAGTGCTGGACAAGGAGGTTTGGAGCCAGAGGAGAGGATAGTTCATGCATCTGGTTATACCTGCAGGAAATGGAGACAATGGGGGACAAGAAAAGACTTTATTAGTCATGGTGTACCAGCTGCCTGGAGTATTGCCATGAGTGACCTGTGGAGGGAAACAGACGTTATCACTAAGTATTGCAGACTCAGTCCCATTGAGACTCACCAGGTGTTGGAGGAGGAGAATAAGGTGCTGGACAAGGAGGCTTAGTGCTATAGGAAGAGGAGCATAGTTCATGTATCTGGTTATACCTGCAGGACATGGAGGCTAAAGAGGACAAGAAAATACTTCTTTATTCATGGTATATTGGCTGCCTGGAGTACTGCCATGATCAGTCTATGGAGGTAAATGGACATTATCACTAAGTATTGCAGACTGACTCTCGCTGATACTCACCAGGTGCTGGAGGAGGAGGCTACAGTGCTGGACAAGAAGAGTTGGTGCTGGAGGAGAAGGAAGATTGGTGCTTGAGGAGGCTTTTTTGGTGCTTGATAACATCTTTGTGGTGGAGGATGAGACCTGTGATAGAGGAGGCTTCTTTTGTGCTGGCTTGCTGGTTACATGCTGGTGGCTGGCTGGTGGCTTTCATCTATTGAACGGCTTTAAGTGCCTGCTACGCTGGCACAAGAGTCTGAGTTACAGGCTGAAATTGGTTGGCTGGAGGCTGTTGGCTAGAGGCTGGTGGCTAACTAGTGGCTTTCATCCATGGAGCGGTTTAACTTGCTGTTACACTGGCACAAGAGTCAGGGTTACAGGGTTACAGGCTGATTGCTGTAGATAGTGAATATAGTGGAAAAAACAACTGTACATCAATCAACCTGACTTATAAACAAGCATTTGTCAATGCCGAATGTTTGCTTGCTGGCATTTGCATTGGACAAGCAGGAGTTAGACAGATGCAGAATAGGAGTGGCAGTGAAGTACTGAACTCACGCCAACCCCACCTCCACCTGCAGAGATGGACAGGCATTGGGGTGTGCCTCTGGGTTGTTGCTCATAATGCTCATGGCATTTCACCTCTCCCTATCCTTGTAGACACCAACAAGTGTTGAGGTGTGTCTTGGGGTGTTCGGCTTCACAGTCACCCCATTTCATAAGGACATACGCTCAGTTGGGTGCAGTATAGGAGAATGGGGTGAAGTCTGGGGCTGAAAAGGCACACCTCGATGCCTGTCACTGGCTTCAGGGTAGGGGTGTGGGTGGAATGGCATGAACATTACAGTCGGCGATCCAAAAGCACACCCCTGATGATGTCTGTCAGTCTGTAAAGGGTGGGATGTTATGGTTAGAAATCCTAACACCCCATGCGTTTGTTGGTGTTTGCACTACACATTTTCAACATGGCCTTTTTGTGACCCCCACCTCATGAAAGCATTTGGGACCTCTTCTCATGAACAGTGGCAGTGTGATTTTGTTAATGTGTCCCAAACTTTGAGTTCTTAAAGCGACCGTGCCATTCTGTGCCAGATGTGCAAAAACACAGATCGGGCAGAATGTGAAGAATGACAGCTGTGCCATTCATAGGGAGGTGTGAAGAGATGGCAATGTTAAAAATGTGTGGTGAAAATATTAAAAATGCTCGAAGTTCCGAGCGTATGTAGAAACTGTGAAACACATGCTTGTACCACAGTCATTTAGTGGAATAATTTCACCAAATGTTCAATATAGGCATTTTGTGACCTCTGCTTGTGAACACTGTCACTATGATTTTCTTAATCTGTCCTGAACATTGACTTGACACAGCGACCGCGCCATTGTGTGCCAGATATGCAAATGCATATTTCGGGCAGGATATGAAAAATGACAGCTGTACTGTTCCTAAGGAGGTGTGAAAAAAATGACAATGTTGAAAATCTGGAATGAAAATATTACAAATTCACAAAGTTACGAGGGTGAGTGGAAACTGCACAACACACGCTTGTAACACAGTCATTTTATGGATGTTTGTCACCAAATTTTCAACATAGACATTTTTGGACTTTCACTCATGAACAGTGTCACTGTGGTTTTCTTAATCTGTCCCAAACACTGATTTGATGGTGACTGGCGCGTATTCTACCGGAAGTGAGAAAACACATTTTGACCAGGATGTGAAATGACAGCTGCACTGTTCATAAGGAGGTATGGAAAAATGCTAATGTTGAAAATCTGGAGTGAAAATACTACAAATTCATGGGTTATGAGCATGTAGAAACTGTATAACGACGCCATACTCAAGATCATTTTTTGAATTTTTCATCACATTTGCAACATAGGCTTTTGAGAGCCCACCCTATGAACAGTGACACTGTTGTTTTATTAATTGTCTCTGAAAGGTGATTCCACGCAGTGACCGTGAAATCACCTTTCGGGACTGAATAACCAGATGACAGTGACTGAATTCATGAGGTGGGGTCCCAAGAACCCCATGTTGAAAATTTGGTGCCAAAATTCAAAAAAATGGTCAAGATATGCACCAAAGTTGAAAAACATCCATTTATGCCATTATACAGCTTACTGGCATTTCTTCAGTTTGCGGTTGGCTTTGAAGAGTGCAGACGTGTTCCTGGTCCACCGAAGATTATCATGCCAGGCTCTGGACGTAAGTATGGGGTGAGGGGGGTGTGGGGAAGGGGATGCACAATGGGTGATTGCAGGTTGGGGGAGGGAGCATAGGACTCAATGAGGGACCATTTTAGTTTTTTACAGGATTTAAAAGAAAAAAGAAGACAACGCGGGACACTTTTGGCACACTGGGGTGGGCTCCCAGTGTGTCACCTGGGTGTTTGTTGGGGGGGAATGGAGCCAACAGGGATTGGGCACCCCTGTTGGCCATACAGAGTGCTGGACAGGAGGGAGAGCACATGAGCCGAGGGGGATTGGGCACCCCCTTGGCACAGAACAAATGGGGGGGACACATCATGCCGATGGGGACTGGGCTACCCCATCGGTAAATGCACAAGAGCTGCATTACCTATTAACAATGCCTCCTTTGGCTGCACTCACAAGGCATCTGTCTAATTCTCTACTTCGCTGTAAATATCAAACCTGTTACTCCCTCCCTCTATCAGCAAACTTATTGTTCTCTTAGAAAACTGTAAAATACAGCTCTCGGTAACACGTTCAATGCAATGTATAGCTGATCTTGATTCTGCAATATTGTATAACTAAAAGAACTGTAACCTTTAGCTGCCATTCTATGTCTATATGTATTAAGTGTTTATGTTTGTTTTTCTGACGCGGAGCCTTTGTAAATGAGTCCCTGACTCAACGGTTGTAATCCTAAAGTCTGTTAAATAAATAAATGAACTGGGGAGGGGGGCATGCTGACAGGGGGATTGGGAACCCCTGAGTCAGGTTATATGGGGAATCTGAGACGGACGGCGAGAGCCGCCGCCATGTTACTTGAAATGTTACACCAGGCAAGGCACCGCCCTGCAATGACGGGTCACTTCCTCATTGCAGCAGCAAATTAATTTCTAGTTGGTGGCATGCTGGCTGAACTAGTGTCAGCAGCAGCATGCCACTGCATTGGGAAAGCGGACCAAGCCTCAAAAGGCAGTGGGGGCATTGGCTGCCACAGTGCCGCACCTCCAAAACCCCACTTCTCTCCTAAGCTGTCACGTAATGTTTCTTGCACATGCACACAAGCAAACATGAAAAGGTAGAATGGTGCATACATACACCATTCTACCTGTCATTGGAGAGAGGAGTGGTTCCAGAGGCATGGAGGAGGGGTGATGTGGTCCTTATGCACAAGAGCAGCAGCAGGGAGTCCGGTAATTGCAAACCAGTAAGGCTCACATCTGTTGTGGGGAAGTTAGAGATATCCTTGCTGAAGGAGATTTTGATGGAGTACCTGGAGACACATGGGCTGCAGGATCACTGACCACATGGCTTCACAGGGGGAAGGTCATGTCAAAAAACCTAATAGATTTCTTTGATTGGGTAATGAGGGAGGTGGACCAGGGGAGGACAGTGAATGTGGCCCATCTGCACTTCAGTAAGGCCTTGGTTGGCACTGTTCCACACAGAAGGCTGATCAAGAAACACAGTAACCTTGGTGAGGGGGAGAAGGTGGTGTGTTGGGTATCAGACTGGTTGAAAGATAGCAGGTACAGAGTGGTAGTAAACAGCAGTCACTCAGAGGATGGGACAGTGACCAGTGGAGTACCACAGCAATCGGTACTGGGCCCTGTCGTCTTCAATGTTGTCCTCTTCAACATCTTCATAAGTGATCTTGCAGGGGAATTGGAGGGGCAGGTGTGTCTCTTTGCAGATGACACAAAAATCTGCAACAGGGTGGACACCCAGAAGATACTTGAGGGAATCCAAAGAAATCTGGGGAAACTAGAGGAGTGGTCTAGGGAGTGGCGGCTGTGTTTTAATGCCAAACAAGCATTTGTCAATGCCAAATGTTGCTTGCTGTCATTAGCAGGTGAAGTGCAGGAGTTAGATGCAGTATAGGAATGGCAGTGAAGTATTGAACTGACACCAACTCCACCCCCATCCTGCAGAGATGACAGGCATTGGGGTGTGCCTTTGGGTCATCAGCCAAAACGGTCACGACATTTCACCTCACCCTACCCTACAGACACTTACAAGTGTTGAGGTGTGCTTTGGAGTGTTCAGGCTTTACACTCATCTCATTCCATAAAGAAATGCACTGAAATGGGTGCAGTATAGGAGAATGGGGTGAACTCTGGGGCCAAAGGGTCCAAGGCACACCTCGATGCCTGTCACTGGCTGCAGGGTGGGGGTGGAATGGCATGAGCATTACTGATGACAGTCCCAAGTCACACCCCTGATGCCTATCAGTCCTACAGGGTAGAGCGTTATGGTCAAAAACCCTAACACCCTGGGCGTTTCTTGGTATTTTTACTCCAAGTTTTCAACACAGGCTTTTTGTGACTGCACCACATGAACAGTGACACTATCAGTTTGTTAGCCAAAAGGTGATTTTGCATAGTGACTGCGCCACTTGGCTCCACTGGTGCGAAAACACATTTCAAACAGGATGTGAGAAATGACACCTGTACTGTTCATGAAGAGGTGTAAAAAATGGCAATGTTGAAAATCTGGAGTGAAAATATAAAAAAACTGGTAAAGTCACGAGTGTGCGTAGAAACTGCGCAATGCTCGCCCATAATGTAATTAGTTTGGGGATATTTTACAGCAGATTTTCAACATAGGCATTTTGGGACCTCCGCTCATGAAAAGTGTCACTGTGATTTTCTTAATCTGTCTCGAACACTGATTTTCCACAGCGACCGTGCTATTCTGCACCAGAAGTGCGAAACACATTTCAACCAGGGTGTGAAAAATGACAGCTGTACTGCTCATAAGGAGGTGTGGAAAAATGTCAATGTTGAAAATCTGGACTGAAAATATTACGAATTCGTGAACTTAAAAGGGTGTGTGAAAATTGCACAATGCACCCTCGTAATACAGTCGTTTTATGGACGTTTGTCACCAAATTTTCCGTATAGCCAATATAAGACCTCTGCTCATGAACAGTGTCACTGTGATTTTCTTAATCTGTCCCGAACATTGATTTCACACACCGACCACGCTACTGTGCACTACATGTGCGGAAACACATTTCTGGGGATATGTGAAAAATGACAGCTATACTGTTCATCAAGGGGAGTGGTAAAATAGCAATGTTGAAAATCTGGAGTGAAAATATTAAAAATGCTTGAAGGTATGAGTGTGCGTACGAACTTCGCAATCGTAAACAGTCATTTTTGGGAATTTTTTCACCAAATGTTCAACATAGGGCTTTTGGGGGCCTACCTCATGAACAGTGTCACTGTGATTTTCTTAAACTGTCCCAAACATTGATTTCGCACACTGACCCCGCCATTGTGCGCTACAGGTATGAAACCACATTTCTGGGGAGATGTACTGTTCATAAGGGGGTGTGGTAAAATGGCAATGTTGAAAATCTGGAGTCAAAATATTAAATATGCTTGAAGTTACAAGCGTGCGTAGGAACTGCGCAACACATGCTCAAGAAACAGTCATCAAATTTTCAACATAGGATTTTTGAGGGGACTACCTCATGAACTGTAATACTGTCATCTCGTTAATTGGTCCCGAAAGGTGGTCCCGCGCAGTGACCATGAAATCACCTTTCGGGACTGAATAACAAAATGACAGTGATGGAGTTCATGAGGTGGGGTCCCAAGAACGACATGTTGAAAATTTGGTGAAAAAAGTCCCAAAAATGGCAGAGATATGCACCAAAGTTGAAAAAAAACATTTATGCCATTATACAGCTTGCTGGCATTTCTTCAGTTCGCGGTCAGCTTTGAAGAGTGCAGACGTTTTCTCGGTCTACAGAAGATCATCACACCAGACTCTGAAGGTAAGTATGGGGTGAGGTGGGGGGTGTGGGGAGGTGGGTGCGCAGTGGGTGTGTGCGGGTTGGGGGAGGGGCAAGAGAATCAATGAGGGACCATTTTTTTCCTTCTAGGTTTTTTTTTTAAAAGATGATGGGGGACTTTAGCCATGCTGGGCTGGGCTCCCAGCGTGGCACTAGGAAATTTATTTGGAGGGGGGGCAGTGGAGTTGATGGAGGATTGGGCACCTCCATGGGCCAAGGAGACTTTTACCACACTGGGGTGGCCTCCCAGCATGGCACATGGAAGTTTATTGGGGGGGCAGTGGAGCCGATGGGGGATTGGGTACCCCGTTGGTCAAAGAGACTTTTGCCATTTTGGGGTGGGCTTCCAGCATGGCAGATGGAAGTTTGTTTGGGGAGGCAGTGCAGCTGACAATGGATTGGGCACCCCCATTGGCCATACAGCGCGCAGGGGGGACACATGAGTCGAGGGGGATTGGGCACCCCCCTCGGTAAACAACAAATGGGGGGAGGTGCATTATGCCAATGGGGATTGGGCTACCCCATCGGCAAATGAACTGGGAAGGGGGTCATGCTGACAGAGGGACTGGGAGCCCCATCAGCTTTTTTGTTAATTTATTTATTGAAATGTTTCACCAGGAAGGCACACTGAATGGCGGGCAATGGCTTTCCGTTGGCTTCATGGGGACTGTGAGAGGCCGATGGAGAAGCCGTCACCATGGGGACACCACGCAATCAGCTGTTTTGGTAGCTTGTAATGCACTAAAACAGCTGAAGATTGTGTGGTGATGTGGCTTAATTTCTTTATGCATTGTGGCATGCTTGATAACTGCTGTGATCGACAACATGCTCCTCTATTGGCTGTGGCAGAGACCAGCCCTAGAATGGATTGCTGCCATTCAGCACAGCACTGACACGCCTCCATAACTCACTTTTGCAGGAAGCTGATGCAATGTGTGTTTCTTGCACATGCATGCAAGCAACACAAAAAGTGCAAAGTCATGCACCTAACCAAGCAAACAAGCATTTGTCAATGCCGAATGTCTGCTTGCTGGCATTAGCAGTCTAAGTGCAGGAGTTAGACAGATGCAGTACAGGAATGACAGTGAAGTACTGAGCTGATGCCGACTCCACCCCCACCCTGCAGCAATGGACAGGCATTGAGGTATGGCTTTTAGTTGTCGGATATTATGGTCACGACATTTCACCTCACCCTACCCTGCAGACACTGACAAGTGTTGAGGTGTGCCTTGGGATGTTTGGGCTTTACAGTCACCTCATTCCATAAGGAAACAAGCTGAAATGGGTGCAGTATAGGAGAATGGGGTAAACTCTGGGGCAAAAGGGTCCAAGGCACACCTCGATGCCTGTCACTGGCTGCAGGGTGGGGTGGGGTGGAATGGCATGAGCATTACTGTCAACGGTCCCAAGTCACACCCCTGACACCTGTCAGTCCCTACAGGGTAGGGCGTATAGTTGAAAACCCTAATGCCATGGGCATGTCTTGGTATTTTCACTCCAAGTTTTCAACACAGGCTTTTTGTGACCCCACCGCATGAACAGTGACACTGTCAGTTTGTTAGCTGAGAGGTGATTTTGCACAGCGACTGCACCACTTGGCACCACAGGTGCGAAAACACATTTCATACAGGATGTGAGAAATGACACCTGTACTGTTCATGAAGAGGTGTAAAAAATGGCAATGTTGAAAATCTGGAGTGAAAAACTAATAAAGTCATGAGTGTGTGTAGAAACTGCGCAATGCACACCCGTAATGTAATTAGTTTGGGGATATTTTGCAGCAGATTTTCAACATAGGCGTTTTGGGACCTCCGCTCATGAATAGTGTCACTGTGATTTTCTTAATCTGTCTCGAACACTGATTTTTCACAGCGACCATGCTATTCTGCACCAGAAGTGCGAAACACATTTCAGCCAGGGTGTGAAAAATGACAGCTGTACTGTTCATAAGGAGGTGTGGAAAAAAGCCAATGTTGAAAATCTGGACTGAAAATATTACAAATTCGTGAACTTAAATGGGTGTGTGGAAATTGCACAATGCACCCTCATAACACAATCATTTTATGGACGTTTGTCACTACATTTTCAACATAGCCAGTTTAGGACCTCTGCTCATGAACAGTGTCACTATGATTTTCTTAATCTGTCCCGAACATTGATTTCACACACCGACTGCGCTACTGTGCACTACATGTGCAGAAACACATTTCGGTGGAGATGTGAAAAATGACAGCTATACTGTTCATCAGGGGGTGTGGTAAAATAGCAATGTTGAAAATCTGTAGTGAAAATATTAAAAATGCTTGAAGGTATGAGCGTGCGTACAAACTTCACAATCGTAAACAGTCATTTTTGGGAGTTTTTTCACCAGATGTTCAATATAGGGTTTTGGGGGTTACCTCTTGAACAGTGTCACTGTGATTTTCTTAATCTGTCCTAAACATTGATTTCACAGTGACCATGCCATTGTGTGCTACAGGTGCGAAAACATATTTCTGGTGAGATGTGAAAAATGACAGCTCTACTGTTCATAAAGGGGTGCGGTAAAATGGCAATGTTGAAAATCTGGAGTGAAAATATTAAAAATGCTTTAAAGTTATGAGTGTGCATAAGAACTGCCCAACACACGCTCATGAAACAGTCATCGTTGAGAATTTTTTCATCAAATTTTCAACATAGGGTTTTTGAGGGACTACCTCATGAACTGTGATACTGTCATCTCGTTAATTGGTCCCGAAAGGTGGTTCCATGCAGTGACCGTGAAATCACCTTTTGGGACTGAATAACAAAATGACAGTGACAGAGTTCATGAGGTGGGGTCCCAAGAACCACATGTTGAAAATTTGGTGAAAAAAGTCCCAAAAATGCCCGAGATATGCACCAAAGTTGAAAACAACCATTTATGCCATTATACAGCTTACTGGCATTTCTTCAGTTCGCGGTCGGCTTTGAAGAGTGCAGACGTTTTCCCGGTCTGCAGAACATCATCACGCCAGACTCTGGGGGTAAGTATGGGGTGAGGTTGGGGTGTGGGGAAGGTGGGTGCGCAGTGGGTGTACGCAGGTTGGGGGAGGGGCAAGAGAACCAACGAGGGACCGTTTTTTTCTTCTAGGTTTTTTTAAAGATGATGGGGGACTTTTGCCATGCTGGGTTGGGCTCCCAGTGTGGCACCAGGAAATTTGTTTGGAGGAGGGCAGTGGAGCTGATGGGGGATTGGGCACCCCCGTGGGCCAAGGAGACTTTTGCCACACTGGGGTGGCCTCCCAGCATGGCAGATGGAAGTTTGTTTGGTGAGGCAGTGGAGCCGACAGGGAATTGGGCACCCCCATTGGCCATACAGTGTGCTGGGGGGACGTATGAGTCAAGGGTGGATTGGGCACCCCCTCGGCAAATGAACTGGGAAGGGGGTCATGCTGACAGAGGGATTGAGCACCTCATCAGCTTTTTTTTTAATTTATTTATTGAAATGTTTCACCAGGAAGACACACTGAATGGCAGGCAGTGGCTTTCCATCACCTCATGGGGAATGTGAGAGGACGACGGAGAAGCCGTCGACATGGAGACACCACACAATCAGCTGTTTTGGTAGCTTGTAATGCACTAAAACAGCTGAAGATTGTGTGGTGATGTGGCTGAATTTCTTTATGCATTGTGGCATGCTTGATAACTGCTGTGATTGACAGCATGCTCCTCTATTGGCTGTGGCAGAGACCAGCCCTAGAATGGATTGCTGCCATTCAGCACAACACTGACATGCCTCCATAACTCGCTTTTGCAGGAAGCTGATGCAATGTGTGTTTCTTGCACATGCATGCAAGCAACACAAAAAGTGCAAAGTCATGCACCTAGGAAGAGAAAACCTAGTGGCTGAGTATAAGATGGGAGGGGGGATATTTACAGTTACCGAGCAAACAAGCATTTGTCAATGCCGAATGTCTGCTTGCTGGCATTAGCAGTGGAAGTGCAGGAGTTAGACAGATGTAGTACAGGAATGGCAGCGTAGTACTGAGCTGATGCTGACTCTACCCTCACCCTGCAGAGATGGACGGGCATTGAGGTGTGGCTTTGGGTCGTCGCCCATCATGGTCACGACATTTCACTTCACCCTACCCTGCAGACACTGTCAAGTGTCAAGGTGTGCCTTGGGATGTTTGGGCTTTACATTCACCTTATTCCATAAGGAAACATGGTGAAACACGCTGAAATGGGTGCAGTATAGGAGAATGGGGTGAACGCTGGGGTCAAAGGATCCAAGGCACACCTCGATGCCTGTCACTGGCTGCAGGGTGGGGGTGGAATGGCATGAGCATTACTGATGACAGTCCCAAGTCACACCCCTGATGCCTGTCAGTCCCTATAGGGTAGGGCATTGTAGTTAAAAACCCTAATGCCATGGGCATGTCTTGGTATTTTTACTCTAAGTTTTCAACACGGGCTTTTTGTGACCCCACCGCATGAACAGTGACACTATCAGTTTGTTAGCTGAAAGGTGATTTTGCACAGCAACTATGTCATTTGGTGCCACAGGTGCGAAAACACATTTCAAACAGGATGTGAAAAATGACAGCTGTACTGTTCATGAGGAGATGTAAAAAATGGCAATGTTGAAAATCTGGAGTGAAACTATAAAAAAACTGGTGAAGATACTGCACAATGCACACCAATAAAGTAATTAGTTTGAAGATTTTTTTACAGCAGATTTTCAACACAGGCATTTGGGGACCTCCGCTCATGAACAGTGTCACTGTGATTTTCTTAATCTGTCTCGAACACTGATTTCCCACAGCGACCGCGCTATTCTGCACCGGAAGTGCAAAAACACATTTCGGCCAAGGTGTGAAAAATGACAGCTGTACTGTTCATAAGGAGGTGTGGAAAAATGCCAATGTTGAAAATCCGGACTGAAAATATTACAAATTCATGAACTTATGAGGTTGTGTGGAAACTGCACAATGCACGCTAGTAACACAGTCATTTTATGGACTTTTGTCATCAAATTTTCAACATAGCCATTTTAAGACTTCTGCTCATGAACAGTGTCACTGTGATTTTTTTAATCTGTCCCGAACATTGATCTCACACACCGACCCCGCCATTGTGCACTACATGTGTGAAAACACATTTTGGGTGAGATGTGAACAATGACAGCTACACAGTTCATAAGGAGGTGTGGTAAAATGACAATGTTGAAAATCTGAAGTGAAAATATTAAAATTCTTTAAGTTATGGTACGTGCGAGGAACTGCAGCGCATGACTTTCGTAAACAGTAATTTTGAGAATTTTTTCACCAAATTTTCAACATAGGTTTTGGGGGACTACCTCATGAACTGTGTCACTATCTTTTCATTAATCAGTCCCAAAAGGTGGTTGTGCACAGTGACCATGAAATCACCTTTCAGACTGAATAACAAAGATGACAGTGACTGAGTTCATGAGATGGGGTCCCAAGAACCCCATGTTGAAAATTTGGTGCAAAAATTTGAAAAAATTACCGGGATATGAACCAAAGTTGAAAAAAACCTATTTATGCCATTATACAGCTTACCAGCATTTCTTCAGTTCATGGTTGGCTTTGAAGAGTGCAGACGTGTTCCCAGTCCACCAAAGATCATCGTGCCAGGCTCTGGAGGTAAGTATGGGATGAGGTAGGTGTGGGAGGTGGGGGTGTGCAGAGGTGGGCATGGGTTGGGGGCAAGAGAGTCAATGAGGGACAGTTTTTTTGTTACAGGGTTTTTTAAAAAAAGACGATTTAGAACTTTTACCACACTGGGGTGGGCTCCCAGTGTGGTACCTGGAAGTTTGTTTGGGGGGTAGTGAAGCCAATGGGGGATTGGGCACCCCTGTTGGTCATACAGTGTGTGAGGGAGCACATGATGATGCGGGACTTTTGCCACGCTGGGGTGGGCTCCCAGTGTGGCACCTTGAAGTTTGCTTTTTGGGGGGCTCTGGAGCTAATGGGGATTGGGCACCCTGTTGGACATACAGTGTGCTTAGGGGGCGAGTGTGCATGTGCCGAGGGGGATTAGACACCCCCTCAAAAGAGAATGACTGCTAAGGTGGTGACATGTATGCAATTTGCATACTGAAAGAAGAGAAAGGGGGGATTATGATAGAAACATTCAAGCACATAAAGGGTATTCATAAGGTAGCATTTGCTGCAGAAAAACAGACTCAAGGATAAGGGGTCATGCTATGAAGCTAAAGTGGGGGAGGCTCAAGCTAGGATGTAAAGAAATACCTCTTCACAGAGAGGGTGGTGGAAGCCTGGAACAGCCTTCCAGCAGAGGTGGTAGGTGCCGAATCAGTGGCAGGATTCAAGCATGCCAGGGGACAGATACAAGGGGACCTTGGAAGGAACACAAGGGGTTGGGATGACCAGAAATCATGAAGGGTGTGTGGTGGCACAGTAGGCAGGGAAACTGGGCAGACTAGATGAGCCAAAGGGTCTTTATCTGCTGACAACTTCTGTGTTTCTACAAGGGATAAATAAAGAGGGTTCGCATCACAATTGGTGACCCAAGAATTGGGAAATGCAATTTAATTGCAAGCATGATTAGCAGTCATTGCTAATCATTCAAAACTGACAGCAGTTCCTTTAATAATGTCTTATTCGAGCACTGTATCTTTAAATATTTTTTCAGTCACAATAGCTTTTTTCTTTCATCCTCTCCCACATCTTGCCCCCTACATCCTGAGCTGTTTTTTAGTGGTTAGAAGGATGTCTCAGTTCTCCCCCCCCACACTCACTCTCAGCATGGGAGAAACATGATTCAGTCCTTTGCTGCATCAGGATTGCTGGTGGAAGAAGCTGGTCAGGAAGCAGGCTGGAGTTTCAACTGTGGTGAATACAAAGTTTTGGGTTTTTTTTTGGTAGGGTTTTTTTCATTTGTTCTTCATTTTTTGCATCCAGTAGTAATTCCTTTTTTCTTTTCTTGGCAGAGTAGAGGGAGCCAGAAGTAGTGACCGACCCGAGGAGGCAGAGACTGCGGTGAGCCCAGGAGGGAGAAGTTGAGAGGAGCTGAGGAGGCTGAGAGCCCGAGAGGTGGGGAACAGAGATGAGGGTGGCTGAGATGTGGTGAAAAGCAGGCTGAAACACAGTTTTCAGTGGCATAGCACAGCAGGAAGATCGGGGACTCTACAAAAAAACAAACAGAAACTTTTCATCCTTTATGGGCGGGGAACTGTTTAACCAAGGGAAGAAACAAACTCAGGGAACCTGACATGGCACGCAGAATCGGTGAGGGGATTACTTTGCAAATGGAAAGAAGGGCACTGGACTGGCAAGGCCAAAGCTCTGGAACACTTCGGCAAGGACAAGGGAGCGAGCAGTTGCATTGAAGGGCCAATCGACACCCCAAGGGAACAGCCAGCAACTCACACACTTTTGAAGAATCAGGACAGCTCTGTTGAACAAAATCTATTTCAGCTTGGGTCAGGAGTAATGTGCTCTGCAAATGCAGAGATTGGGCATCAGCCTCCTTGGCAAACCAAACAAGTAATCACTGCACTGCTGCAATGCAGAGATTCTGAGGACAGATACAAAAATAAAAGTTTGTGCTCTGAAGACTTCACAGTGAAGGACAACTTTTGATTCTCAGTTTACACACTGTCTGAGTTAAGCGTTGTGCGCTGCTTTTGCAGTGAAAAAAGAGTTGGTACCCTCCGTCAAGTGTGAAAAATTATGTTGTGCCCTGCATCTGGTGCCCAGTAAATGCAGAGATTAATTTTGGATATCAGCCTCCCTGCAGAGTCAATGCAGCCATGTGAAAAACTGTGTGCCATGCTTAAATGTGACATTTTATGGTTTGTGCCCTGCTCTTCGCAGTAATTGGGGGGGGGAGAAACATTACAGACAGTTTGGAGTTACTAAGTGTTGTGCCCTGCTGTTGCAGTGATTGCAAAGGAAAAATAATAGGAGTCTGTGACCAATTTCTGGGGACAAAGGTTTAAAAAGGTGGTTTTTATATAAACAAGTGGTGCTAAAAAGATGGGCTTGGGGGACCCTCTCGAAAATTTGGGCAATTGCAGCTAGGTGGGCAAATTCAAGATGGCGACCAAAAATCTCTAGAATGGCATATCTCAGCTCATAGTTGTTGTATAAAGCTGTATTTGGTGTGGTGTCTAAATGGAGGTTTTGAGGGTCAAAGAGTTCATTTCTTATAATAAAATGTTCTTTCTTGAAGCCAAAGTTTTATATACATACATATATATGTGTGTGTGTGTGTTTTATCTTTTTTGCAGATCTGCCCAAATGAAGTTCTGTGATTGGAAAGATGTCAACACCCTTGATAAAGCCAGTATAACAGTCAAGAGGGAAGAAGAGGAGGAGAGTTGATATGATTAAAGAACTGTGTATATTATGTGATAAAGAGTGTGATGAAGACACACGTGACTATTCAATTAATTCATGGAACAAACTGAAGGTCTAGAACTGGAATGGAGGGGATTGGATAAATATGGAACTGTTTTTGAGAAAGTAAACTAGGATGATGGTCCAACTGGCATGTTTTTTCACAAATTTTGTAAGACTGGATTCACAAGTAAAAGGAAGCTTCAGCAAACCAAAACTAGAAAAGAGAAACAGTAGATGCAAGAAATCCTCATATCCTGATCTGAGCTTGACAGTTCCCTTGAAAATGCTCATAGTCATTCTGCTAGACTTTCATGGAGTGGTCCTCTACAGGACAAGGATCTCTGCATCTGGTACATGATGCCAGAAGACAAAAAACATCCTGGTCGATACAAGTGGTGTCTTCTCCAACAAATGGATGCATGGTACACATTCAAGGCTCACAGAGTGTACCTAGAAGGTGCTACAATGAGTAACCATATCTTAGCTGTAATTGATTGTACAACAGATCCTTTTGCCTCCGAGATTCAGTATCATCACTCCTGTTGGAAAAATATGTCTCTCCAATGTACCACTAGGACAAAAACATTAATTCAGATCCCCACTTGCCGGCCTGGTGGTGCTGAGGGTTGAGGCGCTGGTCGCCTTACCTTGCACTATGCCGGCAACCCGTGTTCGGGAATGAGCATGGGCCACTGGGGGTCAGCAGAGGAGAAGAGGGATTGAGCATCTGTAGGATTGCCTTCCTTCTCCGGGGAGGGGGACACCAGCGGTTCAGTGCTCGACTGGCCTCTGGTGGAGACTAAGGGGCTGGCACACAAAAAGCTACAGAGTCGGGGTAGACAAGGCAGACATTCGGAGGAGCATGTACAAGAGCATGCGTGCTCACTCCTTGGGCGTCATTGTATGCCTCGTCTAGGGGAACCAAATTACAG
This sequence comes from Neoceratodus forsteri, assembly GCA_016271365.2. Classification (NCBI taxonomy): domain Eukaryota; kingdom Metazoa; phylum Chordata; order Ceratodontiformes; family Ceratodontidae; genus Neoceratodus; species Neoceratodus forsteri. The sequence continues at coordinate 52,480,153 of CM028133.1, read as the reverse complement.
GAGGAACAAAATGTGTACTGGAATGGCAGAGTGATGGTCAGCCCCACAGGCACTGCCCCTGCGATGGGCAGTAACCCTTCCAGCACCGAATCCCAAGTTAGGCTGGTTGAGGGGATCCCCGCCGCCACACCACAGGGGACAAGCCATGGGGCAGCTGGAAGGGTAGGCTATAAGTGGGGGATGGGGCTGGGGGAATCTGACAGGATGCAGAGCTGCCAAGGACCAGGTGGGTAAAGAAATTAACCGAAAAAAATAATTTCAGATCTCCACTTACAACAGGTTCATCTTGTAGAAGTTCAAGAAATGTTCTTCAAACATGTACAAACAGTTGTATTGGATATGAATGAGCCAAGAACATTATAAGGACTACTGATGGACTACAATAACTGGTTGATAAATTTTGGTTATGATACCAGTACAACAAAATCAATCACAATTAAGCAGATGATTCAAAAGGAATTTGCAAACAGGATTGGATTTCATGATCTTTCCACAAAAACGAGAGTACCACAGTGTATGACACATCTGTAGGTGGAAGTTATGTGAAAGCAGCAATCTACTCATGGGGAGTGAGCAATGAACAATTACTGAATACCATTGCCAGGCACTTGAAACATAAGTCATCGCATGATACAGGCAGAAGTTGGCCTTCACATATTGATGAGTTTGAGAACACTGAAGAACCTAATCCTGAGTTATGAAAGTTTCTCACCTGGCTAAAGAACCCTGCTGCTAGTGATTGCCTGCCAGAATCCAGAGATTGTAGCCTTGTCATCACTCTTATTTTCATTCATCATGGGGAAACATATTTCCTTAAAGGTCAAGTTATCAATGATGATTCATGGCCTGACTAGAAGTCGTGAGATTATAGATATGATGAATAAATTATCACTCAGAATAAACTACCAGGATGTTCTTAATCTGTATGCTACATGAATAAAATTTGAGCTTAAGAAGAATGACAGCTGTCCTGAAAAGCTTGCCAACTATTTTACTGGAACTGCCATGCTAGACAATGACAACTTTAGGGATGACACATTGACTGGAGCAGATGCATCTCACCTCACAGACATGATGTTTGTTCAACTAGAGGATGTTGCTGCTAAAGTGTCTACTGAGAATCATCCTAAACTGGCCATGGCAAAGCATCTTGAGATGAAAAATATCAGTACAGAACAAGACAGAGTTCAGCCTTACAAGACAGTCAAAGGTGGCCTACTATCAGTTCGAGCTGAAGTTGATATCTCACCACAAAGCACTCGGGACCAAAAGATCTGAGAAATGACAGTGAGCATGAACGTAGGGCAACATGCACATCATACACAGAAGGGATGCAGAATTCAAGACAGAAGATAAACTGTCTGCTTCAAATGAGTTCCACAACATGTTCCTGGTAACAAAATACATATCCAGCAATTCCTGAAGGGTGAATTCAGGGTGTTTTCACATCAACAACCAGCCATCTGATCTCTATATTCTTTGAGGAGCAACTGTTGGGATCTGTCCTCTGAGGATGAACATGTGCAAATTTAAGAGTTCCAGTGTCACCACATAGAAGCAGACATGATACTTCTGTATATATACTTACAATTGAGGATGAATGGAGTAAAGGATGTTGTAGTTAATGCAAAAAACACTGATGTAGTAGTCGTAGCTGCACATGTATCACACCAGGTCGACGCTGTTCTCATTTTGAAGAGGAAGAAGGGCATATTTGACTGCAAGACTGCATTCAAAAGAAGTTGCTGAAGTCATTGTACCTCTTCATATACACATGGGAGCAGATGCAGCCTCAAAGTTATTTGGACATGGAAAGAAGTTAGCATTTCAAAGTGCACTTAAATCTGAAGCAGTACATAGGTTGTTGTCAGGTGTTGGAAGGAGTCTCCCAGTGACACCAAATATCTGAACAACATGGTGAAGTTCACTATCAGGTTTGTCTAGTGAGATAGTATCAGCAAGATACTAGCTGAGGCTCAGACATCAGAGTGGGACAAAATAAAAAGAAAGTTAACCCAGAGAATACCTCCTGACCGTGATTCATATGATTTGAAGGTGAAGCGAGTTAACTACCAGGTGTACATCCTGCTCAGCTGTGACAAGTCTGTTGCTCCACCACTACCACTGGACCATGGACGGACTCTGATTGAAGGGAAATATCAACCTCTCTGACACACAAAGACACCTCTACCAAACAGCCTCAGGGATATTGTAGCCTGAGAATGTCTCAACAGCTGGAAAAGATGATGCCGAATCTGATCCAGACTTTGATTCAGAATCTGAAGCAGACTAGGATTCTGATAATGACTCTGAGAATAACATGGGAGAAGAAAATGAGCAGGAGATTTTGAGCATGCTCAAAAGAAGAGAGCACTTCAAACATTAATTGGAGAATGTTATGACAGCAAAAAGGCTTTGAACATTATGGATAGTAGATAATTGTGCAATCTGACTAATGTTACCAAACTAGTCGCTAGGTACTTTAAATGTTGATTACATTGATCACTACCAAGGACTATTTCCAAAAATTCGAAGGTAGATGCAAATTGTGTTGAATGTCAACACACATTATCTGCACGTACAACAGTACGCAAATGTGTCAACAGTTCTGTTTAATTCAGTAGCACAAGTGTGTCATTGTCATTAATGTTATATCTATCAAAAGCAGTACTGATTGGTGGCATGCTATCAACCATGAAAAAACACAAAAAACACTCAAAAGAAATCTGCATAACTGTATTAAGACTTTCGTACAATGAATGCATATAACTTGAAGGATAAGATAAAAATAATTACTTCCATTGATACTGAAAGACTAGTCCAGAGAGCATAATTCTTTACAAAATTCTTTATGCTCTGTTGTTTCACTCCTGCTCTGTTCCACTTTTGCTCTGGGACACGAGCGTGATAGGACATGCTGGATAGTGGACCTCTGTAGCACTTGGAGCTTCTTGCTTAGCTCCGATTTGATAAACAAGGTCACATGGTACTTGGTCCTGCTGTAGCCCAAATATTATTTCCTCCTCCTATGCCAGTAAGAGAAAGTAGTTAGTAAAAAGCTGTTAATCTGCACTAAAAAAATGTCCACGGTATGGTTTACTCAGACCCCCTGCAGAACTTGACACTGTCTTTAAACCATCAAAAGTGCCCAGATACAAAAATGGAGCTGTGCTGTATACTTTAGGAGCTTCCTGCTTAGGTCCAATTTGCTAAACCAGGTCATGTGATCCCTGGTCCTTCTGCAACCTAAAATGGCATGAATCCCTCTTTCTGTGCCTGAAAAACAAAGTAGTTAGTAGAAAACTGTTAGTTTACACAAAAAAATTATTTCCACAATGCAGCTTACTCAGTCCACCCTGTAGAGCTTGGTGCTGTCCATAACCAAAAGTGACCAGATGTAAAAACGAGCCCTTTTTTAGCACATGCTGATATTAAAGCAATGTGATATTTCTGTGCTTCAACAAGGTTACGTTCATAGTCCCCAATAATGCAAATCTATAGCGTAAAAACTTGTTTTAGGCTGAAACTGAGATTGATCTTCTGCTTAATGGGTTCCCAGAGAAGTTTTACCTAGGGGCAGTGACAGAGAATACGCAATAATGTACTTGTGTTTTCCTAACACCTTCTACAGATGTCTGTTGCCAGTTTCTGTATTTTCAGTAGTGTTGCGGTGTATGGTACATATTATGTAGGATTTTCGGCTGCATTAGCTGATAACTATCAAATTTAGTATGCTAATATAGGTCCTTCCAGACAGTTTGTCAATCATATTCCCCATCCTGTTTCAGTAATTGTGCCTTCCAATATGGGGCTGTGCCATGAGGATGAGGTAACGGCCCATTTGTGCCATGGATTGTCATGGGGCTGTTGAGACCCTGTGTGTTAACTGGTGCCCATTTCTTTTCTTCTTCCTACAGAAGTCTGCTGCAGCAGCACCTGTATTGTCCTGTGCACTTTGTCTACGTAAACCTGTCCTTTCCCCCTTTCCAGTTAGGCCGACTAGGTAGGTTCTCTACTATCACTAACTGGAACCAGTATACATCGGTCTTCTGACCCTTGGTACCTCTCCCCTTTTTTGTGAGCCTCTATTTGTGTTTGTAAACAAATGCTCAAATAAAATGCAGCAGCCACGGTTGTGTAAGGCTTAAAAGCTGCTAGAATATAGCACACAGAGAGTGGTATCCTTATGGAATAGAAGCATCATTGCTTTTACAGCTGAGCTTGAGAGACGATAACAACCTACTGACATACTAACACTCCAGCAGAATAGGCCTAACAGTCTCTCTCAAGTCTGCTCGATTTTCAGCACCCGCACTGAGGGCTGATTTTGGTGTCCCCCCTTCCCCTTGGGTTACACTGTCCCCAGTCCCAGATGCTCCACCTGTATTGTGCCTGGTCAGATCTACCCTTCCCCTGTACCTGTCCCATCCCCTCTTAAACCTGTCCACAGTCTCTATCTCTACCAGCTCTCTGGACGGTGCATTCCATGGCTCTACCACCCTTTCAGTGAAATAACATCTCCTCCTCTCCCCTCTGAACCTGCTGCCTTCCAGCTTACACCTGTGACCTCTTGTTGCCCCACCCTCCTTCCTTTGGAGCACCCTGACTGGGCCTCCTTTATTGATCCCTTTCATGTACTTAAAGACCTCTATCATGTCCTCCCTGTCCCTCCTCTCCTCCAGGGTGTACATGTCGAGCTCCTTGAGCCTCTCCTCATAGGTCCTCTCCCCCAGGCCCCAGATCATTTTGGTTGCCCTCCTTTGGACCCTCTCTAGGAGTGTAATGTCCCTCTTTAAATGTGGTCTCCAAAATTGTACACAATACTCGAGGTGTGGCCTGACCAAGCAGTTATACAGTGGAAGGGTCACTTCTGCCTTTCTGGAGTTGATCCCCCCTGGCTATGCATCCCAGCATCCTATTTGCCCTTGCTGCTGCCCTCCTACAAGTCTCCGAGTTGTTCATTTTGACATCTACCACTAACCCCAGGTCCCTGTCACCCTCCATGGCTTGAATCATGTCTCCTCCCAGGGTATACCCCTGGTCTGTACCCTGTAATTTTACCGAAGGGTTTAGAAAAGCTCTCTAAACCAGTTAGTGTCTCCCTTGAAGCACTTACCATTATTTTTGTTTCCTGGGTTAGCCTTTTGTATAATAATTTATTTTCCCCTTTTTACGCCGAAAGAGAAGGTGTTCTTGGTTACCCCATGCGAGCGCTAGAAATACAGCTAGTAAGGCACTGTGTTAAGCCTTATGTACATAAATATAGGCATTTATGGCCGTTCAATGCTACGCACATTCGTGCGGTATTAATTAAGACTGTGCGGCTATGTGCACACTCGCGCAGTACTGTGTTAAAAAGCCTGTGTCAGTGCACACGTTCGCACAGTAGCACCTTGTATTGTATTGTTTTTCTTTTCCTTTGTGCACCTCTTGTTCCTCACAACCAGCTGCCAGTCTTGCAGTAGAATATTTGTATGTGGCAGACTTGCAAGCTAGGAAGCAGTCAAACACTACAATCCACGAAGGCAAGAAAGATGAAGTAAGAAAGTTGAATTCAAATAAGGTAGAAGAAAGTAGCACTTGTGTTAGGAATGTACAGTGAGGGTGTAGGTTTTAAAAACAGGGACACTTATGTTTGTTATATAAATTGGACCAGATAGAAACAGTGACCTGACGCTCCCTGTAACAGAATGTATGTTTGTGTGAAATTACTTTACTAGAATAGGCACATATTATTTAGAAAAGTAATACATAGTAATACAAAGCTACTCTGTTTAAATGGATAAACAGAGTAGACATATCCCGTTCTAGAAGATAGAACCGTGGCAGGCACTCGGGACGAACAAGCAACACAAGCAACACAAGCAGCTCATCTGAGGAGCTGAGGAAGCCGAATTTCCAGCCTGATAACTTTTGAGGCAGCCCCCCCCAAACTCACTGCCGACCGCGGCAGGCACTCGGGACGACAAGCAACACAAGCAGCTCACCTGAGGAGCTGAGGAAGCCGAATTTCCAGCCTGATAACTTTTGAGGTAAAGAGAGCCTCTTCTCTTTGTCTGGACGCCTGCAGGGGTGCTACCTGATGAACACTTATATTTTATGAACTTTGTTCCCTGTTCACCGCTGGGTGGGCTTGTTATTTGCTTCTCTTTGTGCTACTAATGCTGAAGTGTAAAGCTAGGGATTCACTGGGTGCCCTAGAGTTGCCTTGCTGATTATACCTTAAAGCCAGATATACTAAGCAGCTAATATAGAACAGACTTGTTTAATTTGTGGTATTGAATCTATTTGTGCTTGTAACTGAAGGTATTAGGATAGCTGGGTCCTAGTGTGACCTCATTTTGGATTAGCCCTGTTTGCTTAGAGTGGAGCCCCTTTGTGTAAGTCACAATATTTTCTCCCGCTGCATAATAATGAGAGGCTTTGTTTTCTCCACTATATAGGCAGCCCCCCCCAAGCTCACTGCTGACCGCAGCAGGCACTCGTGATGAACAAGCAACACAAGCAACACAAGCAGCTCACCTGAGGAGCTGAGGAAGCCGAATTTCCAGCCTGATAACTTTCAAGGTAAAGAGAGCCTCTTCTCTTCATCTGGATGCCTGCAGGGGGGGTGCTAGCCCGGCGACGCTTTGCGTCATCTGCTCCGACCGCCCCAACCACCCACCCACCCAGGGGTGGCTGTCAATTTAAGGATCCACCCCCGTGACATCACATCCGGTGACATCACGTCCTGCTGCCTGGAACCTATCTCCCCACTTTCCCATTTGCAGGTTATACCTGCTGGCCACTAGAGGGACCTATGCTCCCTCGCTACTTCCTACTCCTACCTGTACAGTACTACTTCCCTTGGATCTTGCTGACCGCAATGTATTGGCCCTGCCTCATGCTCTGCCTGTGCCTATCCCCACTAGCAGTGCACTTGCCCACTTACCCATCTGCTACTCTGCACTGTGCCCTGGTACCCCTCCCTCCTCTTGCTCCTGAACCTTCTCTGTTGGCCCTTGGGACCTCTATGTGTCTTGGTCCTCCCTGCCCTTCCCCTAGCTTCCTCCTCACCTCAGGCACACCTGGGTGTCTTCTTATTCTTGCCTTCCCTTCCTGTACCACCCTGCCCACCCCCTGCTCCCTTAACCTCCCCTCCCCCCCATGTCAATCGTAGGAAAACCTTTCACCATCTCCCAGCCAGGGTGTTAGTCATGCTACTACTCCTGTCAGGGAACATTCATCCAAACCCTGGCCCGGTTCCCAGGAGCTCCCTGACTAGCACCACAGGCCTATGCATGGTCTCCATGAATATCTGTAGCCTCCTAAAAAATTTTGACTCACTACAATGCCTGGTCACTTCAATTAACCCTGATGTCATCACTCTGGTTGAGACTTGGCTGTTGAAATCCTCCCCTGACTCCCTAGTCTCCCTTCCTGGTTTCACCCTCTTCCGGTCTGACCATGTTAGGAGATGGGGCGGCGGCTGCACTATTTATGTTAAGGAATCTCTTCCCGTACTAGCCCTGCCTGCTCCCATCCTTGACTCCAGAGCCCAGGTGCTTACGCTGAAATTAACCCCTGACCCTTTAAAGGGACCCCTTTATCTGACTACTGCATACGTGCCCCCCAGGGACCAAATGCAGGCCATTGCCTCTCTTACAGAATACCTTTCTTTGCTACCTCCTTCCGCTGATCAAATTCTGGTGGGTTACTTAAATGTCAACTGGCTCAGCCCCTCCTCCTCCTCCTCCTCTACCTGTGACTCCTTTTCTGCAATAGACCTAACGCAACTAGTTACCCGAACTTTTAATAATGCCTGTGATATCTTTGCCCCAATGTCAACCCGCCGTTCTAAAAGGCAGAATGCCCCCTTGGTAACCCCAGTTTTGATCCACCAACTCAAACATGGGGACAACCTATGGCACCGTGCCATTGAGACTGGCCGACCCAGTGACAGGCAGTTATATGCTGCCGCCCGAAACAAATGCACTCGGCCATCAGAAAGGCCAAGTCTGAGCACTATCGGTCCTCACTCACTGCCTCATGGGGAACCCCAGAACCTTCTGGGATAACATTAAACAGTTAAATGGGAGTGCACACTCCCCACCCACCCAGATCAACATTAATGGTGTGATCTCCTCAGACCCAGCCCCCATAGCCAACCACCTCAACACCTCATTCACTGACCTTAGCCCTATCCTCCTCCAAATTTTTGACCCTCCTCCCCACTGCCTGCCGAAATCTCTCTCGCCTTATTTTCTCCTCCTCACGTGTTTCTGCCCAAGAACTTAGGTCGCACCTTGTTACTGCCCTCAAGAGTAATAGTACGGGCAGTGACACCCTGGATCCATGTATCCTACAGCTGGTCTTAGACACAGTCCTTACCCTGCCACGTGCCTCATCAACCACTCTTTTTGCCTGGGGAAGGTTCCAACTGCCTGGAAAGTCACCACTGTCACCCCTATCTTTAAAGGTGGTGATAGGACTGTGGCTGGAAACTATCGGCCAATCTCCATTCTCTCTTCTCTCTCCAAGGCCTTGGAAAAAGTGGTGGCCTCTCAAATCTCTGACTACCTCTCCACCTACAATGCCCTATGTCCTGAGCAGCATGGCTTCAGATTGGGCCACAGTACCAACACAGCCCTCCTTGAGTTCTCCAACTTTCTCCACTCCTCCTTAGACTCTGGTTCTCTGGCTGGTGCTCTCTCTAAAACTTTCAACACTGTCTCCCACCCCCTTCTTCTTGATGCCCTTAGTCTCTCTGGTTTTGCTGCTGGGCCTATCTCCTGGTGTACCAGTTATCTGTCTGACCGCTCACAGAGTGTAAAAATTAATGGGACCTACTCAGACATCTGTCCCATCATTTCTGGGGTTCCCCAGGGCTCCATTCTGGGCCCCTTACTATTCTCCTTTACCTTAACACCCTTCCACGCTCTGCTTGGGGAACATTCTATTGTACGCTGATGATGCAGTCATCTTGCCTCAAGTCGTAACCCTATTGCCCTCCAGGACTCGCTGCAGAAGTCCTTCGCCAAGCCGAGGGCTGGTTCAGGAACATAGATTGCTGATAAATCTTAAAAACAAAACCATGTTCTTCACTCATCCTCAAAACAAGTCCTGCAACTTCAAACTCCTCATTCACTCTGGGTCCTCTTTCCACTCGAACAAGTTTGCTCTATAAATACCTAGGGATCCATTTGACCCCTCTCTCTCCTTCCATGGACACATTGCTGCCCTAGCCACTGCCACTAATATCTGATTGGGCATCTTACATCGGTATAAACACTGCCTCCCCGAGGCTCTCTCATGCAGTCACCTCCTCTATCCTGTCCCTAGTGGACTATGGACTGCCGGTGTATGGTGCTGCCGATCAGACCGCACTCCATAAAATTTGCACTACTCTGAATAAGGCCTGCAGGTTAATTGCTGGGGCACCTAGGCTAACACACACCTGTCTACTGTACGCTAAAGCACTGGTACTTGATCTTGATGAGCGCCTCAAATATCTGACCTGTACCCTTACAAAAAAGACCCTCCTTGGGCTATCTCCGCCAGGATTGACCACCACCATCCGCCGCTGTGTCCCACTAGTTCATACTCAGAACTCTGGGAAAACCTCTCTTGTTATCCCTACAGCTAGGACCTCTCACGGCCAAAGAGCCTTCAGCTTTAGGGCCCCCTCCTGGTTCAACACACTGCCCCCCTCCATCTCCAAAGCTCCAACCATATTGTGCTTCAAAACATCCTTACAGAACCACCTTGTTAACACCTGAAGCTGTAATTGCTACTAGTCAAAGCCGTACTCAATACTTATGACAAAGCTTACTACTAGGCTGCTAAGGACAGCATAACTCAGGTATTGTTTGCATCAATCCTACCTGTACCAGCTTGTTTGTATCTATGTACATTAGTGGGTGGAGTTTAAGGTAAACCACCTGACCCTACCAGTATAAATGAAGCTTTGTTGTGTAACCACTTCAGATGAGTGGAGAGATTAGTGGAGTGCTGACCTCATCTGGAGCGCTAGCTGTTTACTAGAGAACTGTTATTCATGTTATGCTTTTGATTTATTTTTGCTGTTTTCCAGTCCACTTTTATTTTGATTTCTGGCTGTAAATAAAATACTGGCCTTGCCTGGCACTTTAAACCTTGAAACCTGACTCTGCTTCCATCCTTTTCCACGACTAGTTGACATGGATATTATATATTTACCATGATTATTAGACCAGGGAGGTATACCAAAATGTTTCATTATCACATGGGCCACTTGTAGAAATGGGAATACTTGGTTATTCGGTACGTTATATCATTGCTGAAACTTAGCAAAGTTGACAATTTACCCATTGAATATCAGTTGTTCCACCCTAGTGATTTTGAGAGTGGTCTACGAGGGTGTAGCTATAGGGAACCATCAATAAAAAAAAATTGGATTATTCAGTTATGGTTGGATTAGATCACAACAAGCTTCTAGTTTTAAGAATTTACTCAACTGACTACGGATCTTCCCCAAGTTGGCTATTGGAGTACCCATGAATCTCTAAGGCAGATTTCTTGAGTGGGTGTCTATTAATGCCTTAGGGCTGATATTCTCCCTAGAGCCGAGGTCTTTTTTCAGTTTTCAGCCACTGTGGTATATAAGTATTCTGTTCTTCATTAGGGTCCTCCATGCACCATCTAATGTATTTACTATTGTGTATAGCCAAGTAGTACATTTATAGATTTGTGAGCTTGAGACCCCACCTCCATCAGTTTTGGTGCTGCCAGTTTAAGGTAGGCTCTACAAACTGCCTTGTCCACCCATGTAAATTTAGAGATTATGGTGTGGAGCCTATCAAACCATTTTTGGGGTAACAGGGAATGCAGTATACTCAGAGGGTATAGGGCTAGGGATGTAAGTTTGTCATGGCAGTCATACACGTCATTGATTCCATGATGTTTGATCTTTATTCAGGACTTCCATGACTTTCACTAGTGTCATCAGAATGTAGCAATGATGACAGTGCCACAACATTTGCTACTGTTTACTAATGATTTCATGAACAAACAATGAGTCATTAAAACCTCATCCATGACAAACTTACATCCCTAGGTATAGCACACAGAGCAGGAGATTCATCTTTATAATGTTTATCTTGGCCCAGAGTGTCAGGGATCATTTTGTCCAATGGTTTGTATCTTGTGAGAGCTGTGCTAGCAGAGGGCCTACATTCATGGAATGCATGGTTTGTGGGTGTCTAGACACCTGGATATCCAGATATTTCAGGGAGTCATATTTCCATTTCAAGCCTAGGTCTGTGATTTCTGCTTTTACTACCCATGGCTGAGGGGCATTAGCTCTGCTCTATCACTGTTGTGCTTAAAGTCAGAAATTTGTCCAGACTCAGAGATTACCTAAAGGGCAACAGGCAGGGATGTCTTAGGGTAGACAAATTGTAATAAAATGTCATTGGCATATATAGACATTTTATATTGTTTTCCCTAGCCTATGGTAATTCCAGTGGTCCCAGGATGCGAGTTAATCTGGTAGGCAAGGGCTTCAAGGAATAAGTCAAATGACAGTGTGGAAAGAGGACATCCCTGCTTTGTTTCCTTGTACAGACTGACTGGTGCGGAGTAGACCCTATTGCAGAAAACTTGGGCTCAGAGTCTTGAGTATAGAAGTTTTACCCATGAAGAGAATACCTCCAGAATCCTATAAATAGACAGAGTTTTAAACAAGTATGTCCATGAAACCCTATCAAAGGCCTTCTCCACATCCAGGGAAACCAAGGCTACATGTGGGTCTGGCTCCCCAGATGCCGAGACCAGATGGGTCAATTTACACAGATGGTTTGATGTTACTCTTCCAGGCATGAACCTGATTTGTTCATGATCTATGAGATAGTGTCAGACTCTGCTCAAGTGTGTAGCTAGAATCTTATCCAGCCAGTCAATGTGAGATGTCTGCCCAGTTTGGCAATCAGGGTGATTAACACTTCTGTGAAGGAATATTCATCCTCCCCCCCCCATTCAGAGATGTGGTTATATATGTCCAGGAGGAGTGGACTAAGATTGGATATAAAAAACATAAAAATTAGGAGAGAAGCTATCTGGACAAGGGACTTTATCGAGGTTCTGATCTTTGATTGCTTGTTGTACTTCTGTTGTAATTTTACTGCTAAGAAGATCTTGTTGAGTTGATTGTAATTGAGGGAGGTTCGCCTGGTGTAAATACTAGTTAATGGCCTGAGAGTTCTGTCTAGATTGCTCCGTACTATATAGATTTTGAAAGAACTTGCAGAATTCCTCTGCAATGTCTTTAGGATCTATGAGTGAGTATTGCTGCCGGGGGGGGGTAGGCTGTGGATTGTGTGAAACGTCCCCTGTTGGTGAAGTTGTAATGCATTAACTTGCCTGCTTCCTCACTCTGGGTGTATTTATCCCTCATCCTGTATATGACTAATTTGGCCTGCTCTCTATTTAGCTCTGTGTAGGCTATCCTAAGTGACTTAAGTTTTAACCAGAGATCCTCAGGGGTACAGTAGTTGAGCTTTTTCTCTAGTTCTCTAATTTGTTTTGACAATTTCTGAACTTTTCTTTCTCTCTCTCTCTCTCTCTCTCTCTCTCTCCTCCCTCCCTCCCTCTCTCCCTCTCTCTCTCTCTCTCTCTCTGTCTTTTAGATGTCAAGCAGATCATCTCTCCCTTTTCCACACTTGAAGGCCATCCAGAAAGTAGGCGTGTGCAGAGGAGGTCTGACTCTGGCCTCGCCACCCCCATTAAAACGCATCCTCTAATCAAATTTTAATAATTATTATTTTTATTATTTGTTCTTTTGTCTGGGTGGATTTTCCTTTAAAAGCTCTTTTGTTTGGGTTTTGGGCTTGGCACTCTAATTCACACTACCTAGTTGTTTGTTGCCAAGCAACCATCCGAACATGCAAGTCCCACGCCTTCAAGGCAGCTGGTAAAAAAAAAAGATAAATGCTGTCATGTCATGCGGTCCAGCCTTGCTATCTGCGCATGACAGAGCATTCAGTTTTCACTTGTACATGGGATTTGACAGTGCAGAATGTGGTGACACTGAGTTGTATCTGTTGCCAGAAGCTAGTAGTTATCAAACCCTTACCTGTCCTGATTCCGAGATTCCTGGACCGGATGCCCTGGGCAAACCAATCCAGAGCCTGCTGTGACTGACACTGACTACAGCAGCAGCTGTAACCTGACCGAACTGTGTGGAGAATTGAACAGAGCAGAGGAAAGAGACTGCCAATTTATAATTGGTATGTGCCGAAAGTGTATATCGGTGCTGGGGGTGATTGGATGTTAAGGTTATGTCCGATCTACTGTTGTTATTTATTATTATAATTGTTCATACTGTACAAAACCCAATGGAAGACCAATAAAAATAAACATGCAATCTGTACTCAGTATCTTTCGCTAGAAAAGTACACTAGGAAGCAATGCTAAGAGAGACGCGTATGTTAACATTCAATATTAAAAGTTAAGACATGCTGGTGCAAAAATAATGTTTACACAAATTGCAACAATTACAATTCTGTAACAACCAAGCATCCCTCACTGGGTTCCAAATGAATGAAATATCTTCTAGAACTCATGATGTCTCCTATAGATGAGTGTCTATAATCACCAGGGCAACGTCCATCAGTTCTATTACACTCGGGATTGGGGGGGGGTGGGAAAGGAATTAACTCCATGCGCTGTTTCCTAAAAGATAAATGATAAAAAGTCTGGTATTGTACTCTTCACAATATTCAGCTCTCATTCAAGCCTACTGTATATTCCTTTTTATGGCTGTTGGCATTGCCTACAGCCATCTTGTTATCTGTAGCTGGAAAATGGAATACTGTGGAACACATTTTTGGAGTTTTCAAGGTATCCTCCTACAAGTACAAATCATTATGCCAGCTGAAATAAAATACTCCCTTCTTTCTGCTTACAGTGTTGGAGACAGAACTCCAAACTGCTTATCAGAGGGTCATTAGGAAACTGAAACAGCTTGTTAAATATTGGTTGCCTATTAAACTGGAGATTTGTTTACCCCCTTCGAAATGCAACAACTTGCACATTTAAATACTTAGCATTTAAACAGTTTCTTGCTACTAGCTTCAGTCAGGCAGGCATTGTCTTTCAATGAAGATTCATACCACATAAATGTCACCCTTTCCCAGCAAGGAATCTAGAAAGATTAACACTGTTTTTAACCTCTTAAGACACTATCTGATAAACACTGTCTCAGATAGACATATGCCAGGTCTTCTGTGAACTATCCAGGCTAAATATATAGCAATCAGTAGGCATTTTACTATGCTTTTTTGGGGAAAATATATTGAACTACAGCAAAGACACACACACACACACACACTGTACACACCATCCTCATGGCCACAACATTCAAAATAAATACTGGAGTCTAATATGTTATAAAACAATAAAGAAACTGTTTATGTCAGTGAACACAGTAAAGTTCAGTTTACAGTATATTTCCTTTAAATATTTCGTATCCTATGTAAGCTCCTCCCCTGCTTGTATTCCCAAACTGTATTTCACTGTGGCAAAACATTTTACAGTCATTAAACTTCCTCGCTCCTGTCTGGGGGGGTGTAATTTAGCTCTGGCAGGCAGCAGGCCTCTGCTCTCAGTCCCAAGATGAATGCATTTAAAGGAGCCCCCCTTCCTTCCCTGTCTCAAGGTTTGGATGTTAATTGCCTCTGGGAAAAGGGAGGGGGTACCAGCTTGACTGAGCAACTCAAAGCAGGGTAAATACACAGTACCTTTGTTTGTAGATATCAGGATTTCTCCATTGACGGCGTGAACTCTGTCAAGATATAGGCAGATGACACTTTCCTCCTTCATGATTGGTGGCTACCTTGTTGCAGAAACTCTGTGGAAACATTTGGTTAAGGCACAGCGCACACATTTGCAGGACTCTCAATGATTTCGGCTCAGGCAGAATAAAGTCAAACAAGCAGATTTATTTTGTTCAAAAGGCTCAGGCAGACAAAACTCCATGGAGGGTGCACATTTCATTAGTTACAGTCCACACCTTTTCTCTACGGCAAGGCACCATGACACATTACTTTGGGGGATCCAGGTTCGATGCTGGACCCTGTCAACTCTTCCCCTTGAAAGCAAAGCCATTTGGGGCTCTGATTCAACCTGCTGAACACTCAGAGGTCCTCCAAAGCTTCTCTATCTCTTTTGAGTCTCCCTGTGAGAGGGAGCGGAATGCTTTCTTACTACTAGTTCACTGACCTCTAAATGGGGTGGGGGAGGGACTTGATCCCATTGCACAGTCCTGTCTCATCTGAGACAGGCCACCAGCTGATCCACAGCAGGGTTTACACATGACGGGCACCCCATGAACTACCTTCACCAGGAAATCTCTACAGCCTCCCAACACTTCTTCTAGATGGACATGGAAGGAAGGGGTCACTTCTGCAACAATGGCCCCTCCGAGGCATCACTGCCACCTTAACCTTGATCCCTGCTTGTGGCAGCCACCTCTCACACTTCAGTCCCAAGTGGAGCCTTGCGGGCTCCTAACCGGCCTTCTCTCTCTCTAAATCGGCTGCAGGCTTCCTCCTTTACTCCTCACAATGGCATGGTGACTAGCTGGGGGCCGGGGCATCTCCCCACCCCGGCCCCCAGCCTACTTGGCTCCAACTGGAGGCCCTCCCTCAGGCCTATGAGCTGCACCTCACTCCTTTCTCATGATGACTCCTCCTCCTCCTCCTCTAACCCACTCCCTAATGGTTCTCTCACATCAGTGGGGCACTTTGAATTTCCATCTCGTACTGCCCAAGCCCCACCCCTTGGCAAGCCTGGCAGTGCATGCTCCTCCCGATGCCAGCAGGGCATCAAAATTCAGTATGGGGGTTACACTTCCCCCCACAGAAATGCTTCACCTCCTGGGGAAGCTGTTTCCATCATTGGCCAACCATGGCTACTGTGCTTCATAGGATAATGCGCACTCTCCCACAGGCTACCACATCCAGGCTCGACCAGTCTGACTGCATGGCAGCAGTCGAGTAAGAACTAGGTGGGCCTATCCGCCTACCTACAGATCTCTGGCTCCATTATAGGGCATGACAACTTGACCTGGCTTCCCAAACAATGGCTGTTCCACAATAGAAACATAGACTTTGACTGCAGATAAGGACCACTTGGCCCACCCAGTCTGCCCATTTCCCTACCTATTGGATAAGCTGCAGATTCTAGTTAACCAACAGCCTACTTCCTGCAACCCCCCCACTACAATTGCCTTATGTCTGTCCCATGCATGTTTGAATTCCCCCACTGTTTTAGACCCAACAACCTCCCCAGGAAGGCGGTCATATGCATCCACCACTCTCTCCGTGAAAAAAAAATGTCCTCACATTACCCCTGAGCCGTCCCCCTTCTATCTTTAAATTGTGCCCCCTTGTTCTTACACATCTCTTTTTCTGAAAGATGCTACCCTCCTGGACTTTGTTGATTCCCTTGAGGTACTTGGAAGTTTCTATCATGTCCCCCATCCCTCCTTTCATCAAGGGTATACATATTAAGCTCTCTCAGTCTCTCTTCAAATGGTTTCTGATTCAGACCCTGCACCATTTTAGTACCCCTCCTCTGGACTGCTTCCATCCTGTCTATGTCCTTGCGTAGATGGGGTCTCCAAAACTGCACACAGTATTCCAGATGTTTCCATCATTGGCCAACCATGGCTACTTATTTATTTATTGAAGTCTTGGATACATCTGTGACATCCCACCCTAACTCCACCCCCCTAAGGACACCCTGGTCTAACCATTTCCGGCTCAAAAACTTTCCCCTTTGGACCTTGCTCAGTACATAACTGAGCCTATATGGCACCCCAAAACATTTTTTTTTTAAACAACACTTTTTTTCCTTTTTTCAAAACACTTGCTTTACTACAGCATTCCTATCTATCTAATACTAGTAAGGAACTGACTATTCTACACCACCAGGGGGTAGTGAGCTAACCTCTGACTACTAGTCTGCATTTACTTCTACATAAACAGGACTACTGAGCTACATTCTACTGCACAGGCTACTAAACACTGGCTCTACATTATTTATTCATTTATTTATTGAAGTCTTGGATATACCTGTGAGCGGATGCTCGTTGAGAGGTTCCACGTCAAATACATTAAACAACAAGGCAAAAAAAAGACTGAGGACAGTTTACAGATAATACAATGAGAGTTCAGCAAACAAGTAATGACAGTATTAAACGTAACAGGTACATAAAATCCAGCTGGGAACAGGTAAGCTGCGGTATTGTACAAAGTATGCCTGCATCAGTAGGAGGAGCAGGAGAAGGAAGGGGGAAGGAGGGCAGGGTAAGCAGGGCAGTGTGGGAAGAGGCAGGGGTTTGACTGGGACAGGATAGGGGTACAAGAGGTTGGGGGGATTGCTAAGTGCTGGGGTTTGCCTATCCCAAGAGAAAGTTAATTGCCAGATTCAGCGCTTCATGTGTGAGACAGTGCCTGTGTCGGTAGAGGATAATGATTCTGGTGTTGATGGTTTTAGCAGTGTTGTTGATGTGCTGTGTGAGGGGCATGGAGGAGTCAAGTGTAACCCTCGGGTATTTGTCAATGGGGGAGCCCAATCCCCATCTGCATAATGTCCCCCCCACTATTTGTTGTGTTCCAAGAGGGGTACCCAATCCCCCTCTGCTTATGTGCCCCCCCAAACATTCTGAATATGCCAATGGGGTGCCCAATCCCTGTCGGCTACAGCCCCCCAACAAACACCCAGGTGGCATGTTGGGAGTACACCGCAGCATGCCCATTGTCCCTGTAATAGAAAAACCATCCCGCGAGGTCTTTTTTTTTGTTAAAAACCCTGTAAAAACAGAAAACCCTTGTTGTCTCTGGTGCCCCCTTCCCAACCCACACCCACCCTCTGCACACCAGACCTCTCCACACACACCGCTTACCCCATATTTACCTCCGGAGCCTGGCGTAATTATCTTCAGTGGAGCAGAAACACATCTACACTCTTCAAAGCCGACTGCAAACTCAAGAAATGCCGGTAGGCTGTATATGTAAGTACAAATGGGGGAATAATCTTAGGTGGATATCTCGCCATTCTTGAATTTTAGCACCAAATTTTCAACATGGGGTTCCTTGACCCCTATCTAATGAATTCAGTGATCATTATCTGGTTATTCGGTCCTGAAAGGTGATTTCGTGGTCACTGCGTGAAATCACCTTTTGGGACCGATTAACAAAACTCAGTGTCACTGTTCCTGAGGCAGGCTCCCAAAAAGCCTATGTTGCAAATTTAGTGAAAAAAATTCCAAAAAATGACTGTGTTATGAGCGTACATTGTGCAGTTTCCACGCACACTCGTAACTTCGCGAATTTGTAATATTTTTACTCCAGATTTTCAACACTGGTATTTTTCCACACCTCCTTATGAACAGCACAGCTGTCATGTTTCACATCCTGGCTGAAATGTGTTTTCGCACTTCTGGTGCACACTAGTTCGGTCACTGTGGGAAATCAGTGTTCAGGACAGATCAAGAAAATCACAGTGACACTGTTCATGAGCGGAGGTCCAAAATGTCTATGTTGAAAATTTGGTGACAAAAGTCCATAAAATGACTATGTTACAAGCGTGCATTGCACAGTTTCCATGCACACTCATAACTGAGAATTTGTAATATTTTCACTCCAGATTTTCAACATTGCCATTTTACCGCACCCCTTTATGAACAGTAGAGCTGTCATTTTTCACATCTCACCAGAAATGTGTTTTCGCACCTGTAGCACACAATGGCATGGTCACTGTGCGAAATCAATGTTTAGGACAGATTAAGAAAATCACAGTGACGCTGTTCAAGAGGTAGGCCCCCCAAAACCCTATGTTGAACATCTGGTGAAAAAATTCCCAAAAATGACTGTTTACGATTGTGAAGTTCGTACGCACGCTCATACCTTCAAGCATTTTTAATATTTTCACTACAGATTTTCAACATTGCTATTTTACCACACCCTGTGATGAACAGCATAGCTGTCATTTTTCACATCTCCCCAGAAATGTGTTTCTGCACATGTAGTGCACAGTAGCGCAGTCGGTGTGTGAAATCAATGTTCGGGACAGATTAAGAAAATCATAGTGACACTGTTCATGAGCAGAGGTCCTAAACTGGCTATGTTGAAAATTTAGTGACAAACGTCCATAAAATGACTGTGTTACGAGTGTGCATTGTGCAATTTCCACACACCCATTTAAGTTCACGAATTCGTAATATTTTCAGTCCAGATTTTCAACATTGTTTTTTTTCCACACCTCCTTATGAACAGCACAGCTGTCATGTTTCACATCCTGGCTGAAATGTGTTTTCGCACTTCCGGTGCACACTAGTTCGGTCGCTGTGGGAAATCGGTGTTCAGGACAGATTAAGTGACAGTGACACTGTTCATGAGCGGAGGTCCAAATGTCTATGTTGAAAATTTGGTGACAAAAGTCCATAAAATGACTATGTTACAAGCGTACGTTGCACAGTTTCCATGCACACTCATAACTGAGAATTTGTAATATTTTCGATCAAAATTTTCAGCATTGTCAATTTTGCACACCTCCTTATGAACAGTACAGCTGTCATTTTTCATATCCTGCCTGAAATGTATTTTCGCACATCTGGCACACAATGGTGTGGTTGCTGCAGGAAATCAACATTTGGGACAGATTAAGAAAATCATACTGACACTGCTCATGAGCAGAGGTTACAAAATCTCTATGTTGAAAATTTAGTGAAATAATTCCACTTAATGACTGTGTCACGAGCATGTGTTGCGCAGTTTCCAAATACGCTCTTAAGTTCAAGCATTTTTAATATTTTCACTCCAGATTTTAAACATTGCCATCAATGGTACAGCTGTCATTTTTTTACATCCTGCCCGAACTGTGTTTTCGCACATCTCTCGGAGAATGGCATGGTCACTGTGGGAAGTCAACATTCAAGACAGATTAACAAAATCACAGTGCCACTGTCATGAACAGAGGTCCCAAATGCCTTTATGTGGTGGGGGGTCACAAAAAAGGCCATGTTGAAAATTTGTACTGTAAATACCAACAAACACCTGAGGCGTTAGGGTTTCTAACCATAATGTCCCTCCCTGTACAGACTGACAGGAGTCAGGGGTGTGCCTTTGGATTGCTGGCTATAATGCTCACATCATTCCACCACCACCCCCACCCTGAAGCCAGTGACAGGCATCGAGGTGAGTCTTGGACTCTTCAGCCCCAGAGTTCAGTCCATTCTTTCATACTGCACCCATTTCAGCATATGTTCTTATGAAATGGGGTGACTGTGAAGCCAAACATCCCAAGGCACACCTCAACACTTGTCAGTGTCTAAAGGATAGGGTGAGGTGAAATGCCATGAGCATTGTGGGCAACAACCCACAGACACACCCCAATGCCTGTCCATCTCTGCAGGTTGGAGGTGGGATTGGCGTGAGTTCAATATTTCACTGCCACTCCTATCCTGCATCTATCTAACTCCTCCACGTCCATTGCTAATATCAGCAAGCAAACATTTGGCATTGACAAATGCTTCTTAACTTAGCTCTCCTGTCTCTGTTCATGGCTTTTTTTTTCCATTTTCCCATTAGCAAGTTATACTGTACTGCCACTAGAGGGACACAAACTTTATCTAACGCAATCTTGGCCTGTTCATATAAATACCTTCCTAAACTTCAGCTACCCTCTTCATCTGACTAGCCCCCCTTCCACGCTCCCTGCTTACAAATTCCTCCTGTTCATAAATCAATTATAACGTATGGTAAGTGCCTATTAGCCAACATAGTAAGCAGTCACACAGCTTTGTTATGCACTGTTTAGAATTTTAAAAGTTGTTAACCACACTTCAGAACTTCCACACAGTGGCATAACAAAAAAGAATGCACCAGAGTTCCATAATTCTCAAACATAGAATGCAGTGTTTTTTTGACCATACACTGTAAAAGATGATGGCTGGAGATCAGGTGACAACCACGCTGAAATCACCTCTCGTGGTTGCTAGGGCTACAGTAAACCTCTCGAGCTGCGCTCTTGAGGTTTACCATGTTGCTTTAGCAACCACTTGAGGTGATTACAGCATGGTTATCACCCGATCCCCAGCCATTATCCTGCATGTTCACCAATTTCTCTGCCTTAATGAACAATGCATCCCCTACTCTCCTCTCTCCCCCTTGTTCTGCTCATATCTCTCTTTACCACTTCCACTTGCTCACTATTCATCTATTCCTAATAACTCTCCCAACCTCATTAGTTACCATCTCCAATCTCCTACCTCCATACATGCTATCCCCCCCCATTTGAAATATGGTCTCACTCTACCACTATTCTTCATCAGGCTTTGATAAAAGTGTCCACTTTCACTGTGGCTCTCTACCTTCTTCTTCCTCACTCATCCACTCCCTTCTCAAATCTCCCAACCTCCTCATGAGCCTCTTCAAACTCCCCTAAGCTCCACTTTCTCATACTCACTCTCCTCTCCTCTCCTCTTGCTCTTTGCCAGGGATATCCACCCTAACCCAGGCCCTATTGCCACTAGCTCCTCTGGTGCTTCCTCCTCCTCTACTACCTCCCCCCACTCTCTTCTCTCAGCCCTCCCAAAGGACTTAAAGATCCTACATCTAAACACCCACAGCTTGTTGCAAAAAAATAGACCAGAATCAGACCATGATGTGCTTTCTAAAACCAGACATTCTAATCATCTCAAAAACTTGGCTAAAGAGAATTATCCCTGACCACTCGATCTCCATTCCTGGCTACTCACTGTTAAGGCAAGACTGTGCTGGCAGGGTGGTGGTGGTGTGGCCATTTATGTCCTAACCTCCATTCAATATTCCATCATCTACGCATCCTCCTATCCTGAGACCCATGATGCCCTAGCTATCCATGTGTCCTTCCCCTTCACTCTTCCAATCTGCATAGGAGGCATTTACTGCCACCCAAATGCCCATCCTTCGGTCATGCTAGACCTCCTAACCTCCATTACTTCCCTTGCTCGCTCTGGGGAATTATTCATCCTAGGCAACTTCAATATAAATTGGTTGCCACCTAAAACTACCAAAACTAAAAATGAAATTGTAGCCCTAAACTTCTCCCAACTGATCTCTGAACCCACCCGCCCAAACCACAAGACACAACAACATTCCCTACTCGACTGGGCCCTTACCTCCCATCCCCACCGTGTCATCACCTCTGGCATCATCCCTGATGCTCTCAGTGATCATAACCCAATATTCATAGTTAGGAAACTCCACAGAACTAAATCACCACACAAAACCATACAATTATGCTCTTTAAGTCTCTTGACCTTGAACCTCTCCTGAGTAACCTTGTCACTTCTAACTGGTCCCCCTTAACCTCCTTCCTCTTGGTTGATAAGGCCCTTGCCTACTTCAAAGACATATTTCTTGTAAACTGGAATGCCTTTGCCCCACTCAAACAAACCAGAGTCAGAGGTCACCACTTACTCTGGATAACCCCTGACGTTCTGGCCTGTCTCAGGGCTAAAGATTGAGCCTGGAAGCATCATAATGCTACCCAGCATCCTAGTGACCTCACAAACAACCGCATGCTCTGAAGTGCTTCTGCATCAGGGCTTCAAGGTTAGCCAAGTCCAAATACTTCAAATCTGCCTTCATCACCAACATAAATTCCCCTTCAGAGTTCTAGAAGGTGGTCCACACCCTATATACCCCCTCATCTTGCCCCCCCAGGTACTTAGAGTAAACAGCTCACTAGTGTCTGACCCACCAGTCGTAGATGTGGAATTTAACTCCTACTATACCTCCTGCGCCACTAAGCTACTGAAATCGCTCCCCTCCTACCCATCACCCTCCCCACCCTCTATTGGTGGTGCCCCCTCCACCACCCTCCCACCACCCTTCTCTTTCGGTGCTGTAACCCCAAATGATGCGCTAAGTGCCCTCCTCATCATCAACCCCTCTAAAGGTGCTTCCCCTGATGGCCTCGACCCAAAACTCTTGTCCCTCTCTGCTTCAGTCATTGCCTACCCCCTCTCATTAATCCTAAATCTCTCATTCTCTACTGTCTCGGTCCCCTCTTTATGAAAACATGCAGTGGTCCTCCCTCTACCCAAAGGGGGCGACCCCTCATCCTCTGGCAACTATTGCCCCATTTCTCTCTTCTTTACCCTTGCCAAGCTTCAAGAACACATTGGCCTCTCCCAACTCACCTCTTTTCTATCTGACACCTCCTTTTTCACCCCTTTCCAGTCTAATTTCAGGAAAAAACACTTAATCACCACCTCTCTCCTACGGTTCACAGACTCCATCCTAACTGGGAAGGACAATGGCCAAATTACCTCTGCCATTTTTTGTCGACCTGACCAAGGCCTTCAACACCGTCTCTCACTCCCTTCTTCTCGACTCACTCCCAGCAGCTGGCCTATCCCCCTCCACCACAAACTGGTCCAAGGCCTACCTTATTGGCAGAACACAATCAGTTAAGATCTTAGATGCCACTTCACCTCCCCTCCCGATTAGCACTTGCGTCCCCCAGGGCTCTGTATTAGGGCCCTTCCTAGTCTCCATCTTCTTAAATGTCCTTCCCTCTGTTTGCTCCCCTTCTTCCACTATACATATGTATGCCAATGATACAGTCCTGTATACATTTGGCTCCTGTCCTGCTGAGGTTACAACCAGCTTACAGCAAGACTTCGACAAGGTTCAGCTCTGGTTTGCTAAGTATCAACTTTTCCTCAGCACCAAGAAGACTGTCTCCATTACCTTTGACACAAGGCAGAGACTCTCTAGGCTTTCTTCCATACCAAGTTTCCACATCCTTGATGGGACTTTACTTAAGGACACATCCTCCTTCTGGTACTTAGGTGTTTTGTTGGACCAACACCTAAATTTCTCTGGACATATTGACGCCATCCGTGGACCACATGTGTAATTTTAACCTATCAGTCGATTATCCCATTATCAAGCTATCTCTTTTTCCCCCACTAGAGGTCACCTCCACGAAACCTTCACTAGCTGGCTTTCTCTCCCTCATAAATTCACCATGCTACCTCTTCTTATCTCACTACTAGCTTCACTTATACCTGCTGCCTCGCTCCCTTCCACCATTTACCCTTCACTGGAGACAGACAAATTAGTGCTCCACGTTGAGGCAGTGGCGACTGAACAACTGACCACCTTCCATTCTGTAACTCACCCCCGTCACTACCCTGCACCTGGTGGATCAGCCACTCAGTACTACCACCCTCTTTTCACACTGGGCTCTTAGCTCTGAATTCAGCCATTCACACTCTACCTTCAGTCACGATCCTGCCCCTTGTCCACTACAACTAAGCCCAAGAGATACATGCCTTTAGCCAAACTCCTGGTAACCATGCTTCTTCTACTTGCTGGGGACATTGAACCAAATCCTGGGCCAACCACTACTCCACTGTTACTTCCTCGGGGGCTAAAACTTATGCACCTAAATATCTGTAGCCTTCTGCACAAAATAACTTCACTGCAGCAAACGGTCTGTTCACTAAGGCCTGATATTCTGATTATTACTGAAAGCTGGCTTAAGTCCCACAACAATGACCCTGAATTCTCCATCCCTGGCTACTCCATTATCCATCATGACTGCCCAGGCAGAAAAAAAGGCAGTGGCATAGCAATGTACATCTTGTCCTCCCTCCAGTACATCTTAGTTAGTATACCTACAACCTCGCATAGCAATTGATGCAGTGATGATTAAACTCTCCCTTCCCCACTCCACCCCTCATCTTCATAGCCGGATCTTACTGCCCCCCTGACTCTCCCTCGCAAACCATCCTGGACCTTTTGGGTCCCCTTAAATCTGTTGCCACAGGGGGCGAGATTCATATACAGGGGGATTTCAATGTGAACTGGCTTGCCAGAGGTACCTCAAAGCTTCGGAATCAGGTAGCCACCCTTTAACATGTCACAGCTGATCTCTGAACCCCCCAGGCTGAACCTTAAATTGCTAAACCACTCCCTCCTTGACTGGTGGCTTACCTCCCACCAACACTGTATTATAGCCTTGGGCAGCCTGCCTGACTCACTCAGTGACCACCACATGATCTACTGTGTCTGGAAAATCTGCAGGTCCAAAGGCCCCCCCCCCCGAACTATTCTCATTTGATCATACAAATCCCTGGACCTTGCATCGCTCCTAACAGACCTAACAACCACTGACTGGTCCTTTATTCCCACAGCAATCTCTATCAATGCAGCTTGGGATTACTTCAAGCTCAGATTCTTAGCTGCTTGGAATCGCCATGCCCCACTCAGACGTACATGGGTGCGGGGCGCTCATTTGCCCT
Organism: Neoceratodus forsteri; assembly: GCA_016271365.2. Taxonomy (NCBI): domain Eukaryota; kingdom Metazoa; phylum Chordata; order Ceratodontiformes; family Ceratodontidae; genus Neoceratodus; species Neoceratodus forsteri. The sequence goes on along the minus strand of CM028133.1, from coordinate 52,454,832 downwards.
GGATCTCTTCCAACATCCTGTCCCTTACTAAAGCCAGAGACCAGGTGTGGAAGTCGTCCAAAGCCTCTGGTTCCCCTTTCTGACCAAAATAAATACCGCACCCTACGAAACATCTGCACTAGACAAATCAGGCTAGCTAAAGCAAACTACTTCAAAGCCTCTTTCCAGGCTAACCTAAATTGCCCATCAAAATTCTGGAAGGTGGTTAAATCCCTTTTTTCACCACCCTCCCAGCTTCCCAGCCCCACGCTGATTATAGAGAGGTCGGTCGAAAATGGACCTGCATGCAGTTGCCTCTGCATTCAATTCCTCCTTTACCAACTGCACCTCAGTTCTGCTCTTCACTCTCCCCCCCTTCCAGCCTAACCTCTCCCCACTTGGCCTCCTGGCTCAGCATCCTCCTCCTACTGCTCCCTCTTTCTCCTTTCAGCAGGTCACCACACCAGAAGTCTATCATGCATTGCTTTCCCTAAACCCAAACAAAGGCAAATGCCCCTGTGGGCTGGACTCAAAGATGCTCCACCTGGCTGGCCCTGCTATCACCGCCCGCTGGCCGACTTTCTAAACCTCTCATTCTCCTTAGCATCTATCCCTAAGGCCTGGAAGCATGCTACAGTAATCCCACTCCATAAGGGTGGTGATACCTCGGCCCCTGGAAACTACAGATCCATTTCCCTCCTACCTGTTATAGCTAAGCTGCAGGAGCATTTAGTCCTCTCTCAACTCTCCGCCTTTCTTAACACCTCCTCCTTCTTCTCACCCTACCAGTCTGGGTTCAGGAAATCTCACTCCACTGCCACCTCACTCCTCAGGCTCACAGACTCCATCCTCGATGGTATGGACAAGAGCCTTGTTCGTTGACCTGGCAAAGGCATTCAACACTGTCTCCCATGGCCTCCTCCTTGACAAGCTCTCCTGGGCTGAGCTCTCTACCTTGGTCACCAGCTGGTTCCACTCCTACCTGGTTGGCCAATCCCAGGCGGTAAGAATTGGAAGTTCCATCTCACCTCCCCTCCCAGTAACCTCTGGGGTCCCTCAAGGCTCTGTCCTTGGACCGTTCCTATTCTCCATATTCCTAAATGAGCTGCCCTCTGCCTGCCCACACACATACATTCATATGTATGCAGGCGATACGGTCTTATATACATCAGGCCCGTCATCAGCTGATGTTGTGACCAGACTACAGCAGGACTTAAATGATGTTGAGCTCTGGTTCCGTGCAAACCAGCTTTTTCTCAACACCAAGAAGACAGTCTCCTTGACCTTTGGCACAAGGCAGAGACTCTCTAGGCTCCTTGCCGATCCTTCCTTCCACACCCTGGACAGGACTATTCTGGAGGTCTGCACCTCCTTCAGATATCTCGGGGTATGGCTCGACCAGCATCTTGACTTTTCTGTACATGTCGATGCCATCCACAAAAAGCTCCACCCCAAACTGGGTGCCCTCTATCGGAGTCATGGTTGCATCCCGCCACCAGCTCACCATGCACGCGTACAGAAAATGATTCTCCCAATATTTGACTATTGAGACGTAGTCTACAGCGCTGCTCCCAAGTCCATCCTAGCTAGACTGGACCCTTTCTTTCACTCTTTCTGCTGCTTCACACTGGAAAGCCCCCCCCCCTCCACTCACCACTGTGTGCTCTACTGGTCTCTCGCTCTTCCCTCACTCCACGATTGCCGATTGTCCCACTGCATCAAGCTCACTGCCAAATCCTGGTCCCAGTCCTTGCCTCCCTATCTCTCCTCTGTGATGACTGTCCCTATCCCTCCTGCGCACTCCCTCAGGAACACAGACACACAAACCTTGGCCATCCCTCGTGTGTCTTCCTCAAGTGGTCAAGCATCCTTCAGATAACAGATACCCAAACTATGGAACTCCCTTCCTACGACATCCGGCATATGCACCAGGCAATGCATTTCAGCTCCCTCATCAACTTGCATTTCATGTCCGTCATGTGGCTGTGGGTAGTCTGAGACTGAAACAATAAAAGTGAACTGAGAGTCCGACTGTTAGTGCATATACTCTCCCATGAAGTGGTTTTAGACCCTACTGCATGGTTGTACTGCCTGAAATTCTGTTTGCTGCTCCTTATTGCCATGCACTTCTCTTCATTCTACTGGATGCGCTTTGTTGTGATTAATCTGTTCTGTACTGCTTCTGTATAACTTGTATATTCCTGCTTAATTCATGTACAATATTACCCCATGCTCTTTTCATGTTTGGTTTGTTCTACTGCCTGATTTGTATGTATTGTTCCCTATGCCCCCTTCCCCCAGGATGCACCTGGAATCGAGCACTAGTGCTCAGTGTGTCTTCCTGGTAAAACTTTTAAATAAATAATCCAGAAAAAACTGCGTCCCAAGCTTGGTGCCCTGTTCAGGAACCGTAGTTGCATCCCTCCTACAGCTAGGTGTGAACTTGTTCAGTAAATGATACTGCCCACTTTCGACTACTGTAACATGGTCTATGGTGCTGCCACTAAGTCCTCCCTGGCCAGACTGGACACCCTCTTCAGTTCCTTCTGCTGCTTTACCCTGGATGCCCCCCCTCACACCCACCACTGTGATCTTTATCATGCCCTATTTTTCCCCTCTCTTACAAATAGGCGACTCTCCCACTGTGCTAAATTCATCTCCAAGCACTGGTCAGGTGAGCTCCTTTCCTACCTCACCTCCTTCTTTATAAACAACTCCCCATCCTCCCATTTCCATAGATAAACCAACTCTTGCACCTTGGTAGTCCCCCGCAGATCCATCCTAATCAGCCAATGTGCTTACTCTCACCGCCACCCAAAAATATGGAATTCACTCCCCCTCAAATCTGGCACTCGTCCTCTGCCTTCTCCATCAGCTCTACCCTCAATAATTACCTTGCACCTAGCTGCTCCTGCCATGTCCCTCCCTAACTCCCTCCTGTAAGCCCTGGATAAACCCTATCCCTCTACCATCACCTTCATTTTACCCTATACACCCCACCTCCCAAATTTGTAGCTCCCCTTCCCTTCCCCAAATTGCTCCCCCTTACTGGCCTCTCTTAATCTTTCACAGAATGTAAGGGACCCCAAATTCTCTCCATGGGTCCATCTCTTACCCCCCAAGGGCTTGTATCCCTCATCTACTCCCTTTCCCCCACCATCTCTCCACTCACCCCTCCTCTTCCCTTTTTCACATAAGCACTGCCATTTATTAACTCAACACTTATTATTGTCCACTTCTACATATTATGCGCAGCACTGTTTTAACACTGTTTGTGACACCTGCCTTACAACTGTATGTAAATGTTGATCTTATAACTTGAATGTAACTTGAACACGAAGCTTCCCCCTCCCCCCCCACTTCACACCTCCTTCTCCCTTCCCCCTTTTCTTTCATGTAAGCACTTGTTTACTTATTAACCTGGCACTTATTATTGTCCACTCTTTCTACCTATTGTGCACAATACTGTTGTAATACTGTTTGTAACACCTGCCTTACAACTGTATGTTAATGTTGATCTTGTAACTTGAATGTTTAATGTCTCATCCCTATTGTACCCCTTCCCCCCAGGCAGCATCGGGAGAGGAGCGACTTGTTGCTCAGTGTGCCTTCCTGGTGAAATATTTCAGTAAATAAATAAATAAAATATAAGCTCCAGATCTCCAGTTTCAGCAAAGCTTAAAGTTTAACTTTATTCATGCTCCAGATCTCCTATTTCTACAATGCTAAGACCTAATTTTACTAAAAATTAATTGCAAGCAGCCAAAATACAGTAGTTAGAAATGAATCTCCCGGTTCTGCAAGCAGCCAAATGCAGCAGCTAAATGACTTTAGGGAGCAGAGGAGAAGAAGTGCCCATTTTAAAGTCCGTGGGGCAGAGGCAATTAGTTTACAATTACAAACAGTCTCCGTTTTGCAGTCCACGGGCAGAAACTGCATTAGGCACAATTTAGGTTCTGGAAGGGGAGATAAATAATTTAACTAAGATTCATGGTCTCCCTTAGAATGTACATGGGGCCAGAAACTAATAAAGTAAGTTGCTGGAGCCCTCAGTGTTCTTGGAGGAAAAGGCGCCAAGTTTGAACAAGCATTTGTCAATGCCAAATGTTTATTGCGTTGGTGTGTTGAGCTCGCTCACTGCCCCTCTGTCACTCACTCAGTCTGTATCTCCTGGTGTTACAGGCTGCTGTTTTGTACTGGGCTTCTGCCTGTGTTGGCACCTTGTTCTGCCCACTAAAAAATCTGCAGCTGTCCCGACAGAGCTGCGTTGAGGTGGCTCACTCCCCCTCTCTCACTCGCTCATTCTGTTTCTCCTGGCACTGCAGGCTGCCTTTTTGTACTGGGCTCCTGCCTCTGTTGGTGGCTTTTTCTGGCCACAAAAAATTCTGCAGCAGTCCCAACTCAGGTCTGTTGAGCCTGCTGACTCCCCGTCTGTCACTCACTCATTCCGTTTCTGCCGGGGTTGCAGGCTGGCCTTTTCTACTGGGCTCCTGCCTGCATTGCCACCTTTTTCTGCCAACAAACAAATCTGCAGCAGTCATGATAGAGCTCCATTGAGCTCGCTCACTCCCTTTCTGTCACTCACTTGTTGTGTTTCTCCCAGCACTGCAGGCTGCCCTTTTGTACTGGGCTCCTGCCTGCATTGGCACCTTTTTCTGCCCATAAAGAAATCCACAGCTGTCCCGACAGAGCTCCGTTGAGGTCGCTCAATCCCCCTGTGTCACTCACTCATTCCGTTTCTCCTGGCGCTGCAGCCTGCCCTTTTGTACTGGGCTTCTGCCTCTGTTGGCACCTTTTTCTGCCCACAGAGAAATCTGCAGCAGTCCTGACAATGCTCCGTTGAGCTTGCTCACTCCCCTTCTCTCACTCGCTCATTCCATTTCTGCCAGTGTTGCAGGCTGCCCTTTTGTATTGGGCTCCTGTCTACGTTACCGCCATTTGCAGCAGTTACAATACAGCTCCGTTGAGCTCGCTCACTCCCCCTCTCTCACTCGCTCATTCTGGTTTTCCCGGAACTGTAGGCTGCCATTTTGCACTGGGCCCCTGCGTGAATTGCTGCCTTTTTCTGCCCACAAACAAATCTGTAGCAGTCCCAGCAGAGCTCCATTGAACTCACTCACTTACCCTCCTTCACTCACTTACTATGTGTCTCCTGCCACTGCAGGCTGCCCTTTGGAACTGGGGTCCAGCCTGCATTGATGGCTTGTTCTGGCCAGAAAGAAATCTGAAGCAGTTCCGACACAGTTCCATTGAGCTCGCTCACTCCCCCTTTCTCACTCACTCACTCATTCCGTTTCTGCCCATGCTGCAAGCTGGCCTTTTGTACTGGGCTCCTGCCTGCATTGCCACATTTTCTGCCCACAAAGAAATCCACAGCAGTCGCAATAGAGCTCCGTTGAGCTCGCTCACTACCACTCTGTCACTCACTCGTTCTGTTTCTCTTAGCGATGCAGGCAGCGCTTGTGTACGGGGCTCCTGACTGCATTGGCACCTTTGTCTGTCCACAAAGAAATTCGCAGCTGTACCAACAGAGCTCCATTAAAGTCGCTCAGTCTCCCTCTGTCACGTGCTCATTCTGTTTGTCCTGCAAGCGGCTCTTTTGTACAGGGCTCCTGCCTGCATTGGTGCCTTTTTCTGCCAACAAAGAAATCCGCAGCAGTCCTGACAGAGCTCCGTTGAGCTCACTCAGTCCCCCTGTCTCACTCACTCATACTGTTTCTCACACTACTTCAGGCTGGCCTTTTCTATCGGGCCCCTGCCTGCATTGACGCTTTTTTCTGCCCACAAAGAAATGCACAGCAGTCCTGACAGCGCTCCGGTGAGTTCGCTCACTCCCCCTCCCTCACTTGCTCTCTCGTTCTGTTTCTCCCAGTGCTGCAGGCTGCCCTTTTGTGCTGGTCTCTTGCTCTGGGGCCTTTTTCTGCCCACAAAAAAATCTGGAGCACTCCTGACAGAGCTCAGTTGAGCTCGGTCACTCCCCACTCTCACTCGTTCCATCTTAATCTGTCCCAAACACTGATGTCCCACAGTGACCGTGCTATTCATCGTCAGGAGTACAAAAACATATTTTAGCCAGGATGTGAAAAATGACAGCTGTACTGTTCATAAGGAGGTGCGAAAGAATGCCACTGTTAAAAATGTGCCGTGAAAATATTAAATTTGGAAGTTACAAGGGTGCGTGGAAAGAGTTGAACGCACTAGAACCACAATCATGTTATGGAGTTTTGTCACCAAATTTTCAACATAGGGATTTTAGGACCTCTGCTCATGAACAGTGCCACTGTCATTTTCTTAATCTATCCTGAACACTGAATTCTCACAGCGACCGCGTTATTCTGTGCCACAACTGTGAAACCACATTTCAGTCAGGATCTGAAAAATGACAGCTATACTGCTCATAAGGAGGTGTGAAAAATGCCATTGTTGAAAATGTGGCATGACAATACTACGAATCTGCAAAGTTACAAAGGTGTATGGAAAGTGTGCAACGCACACTTGTAACACACTCATTTGATGGGCTATCTCATCACCAAAATTTCAACATAGGTATTTTTAGGACCTCTGCTCATGAACAATATCACTGCCATTTTATTAATCTGTCCCAGACAGTGATTTCCTACAGCGACCGCTCTATTCTGCGCCGGAACTGCAAAAACACATTTCAGCCAGGATGGGAAAAATGACAGCTGCACTGTTCATATGTAGGTGTGGGAAAATGGCAATGTTGAAAATCTGGAGTGAAAATATTTTAAATTCATGAAGTTACAAGTGTGCGTGCAAACTGTGCAATGCACACTCGTAACACAGTCATTTTATGGAGTATCATTACCAAATTTTCAACATAGGCATGTCAGGACCTATACTCATGATCAGTGTCACTGTCATTTCCTTAATCTGTCCCAAACACTGATTTCCGACAGCGACCGCGCTATTCTGTGCCAGAAGCTGTACTGTTCACAAGGAGGTGTGACAAAATGCCAGTGTTGAAAATCTGGCATGAAAATATTGCAAATTCACGAAGTTATGAGCGTGCATGGTAACTGCAGTGCACGCTTGTAAAACAGTCATTTTTTGGATCTTTCCCACCAAATTTGCAACATAGGGCTTTACCACCATGAACACTGGCACTGTTGTTTCATTAATAGGTCCCCAAAGGTGATTCTGCGCAGTGACCGTGAAATCACCTCTTGGGGCAGATTAACATCATGACAGTGCAGTATTCATGAGGAGGGGTCCCAAAAACCCCATGTTGAAAATTTGGTGTCAAAATTCCAAAAAATGCCAGAGATATGCAGCAAAGTTGGAAAAACCCTATTTATTACATTATACAGCTTACAGGCATTTTCTCAGTTCGCGGTCAGCTTTGAAGAGTGCAGACGTGTTCCTGGTCCACCGGAGATCGTCACGCCCAGCTCCGGAGGTAAGTATCAGGTGAGGGGGGTGTGTGGGGAGGCAGGGTGCGCAGTGGGTGGGTGCGGGTGGTGGGTGGGGAGGCCGAGAGACTACGAGAGACAGTTTCCTTTTTTTAGGTACAAAAAAAAAAAACCAAAGACTTCGCAGGACCATTTTTCCCTTTACAGGGCCATGTGGCATGCTGGGGTGGGCTTCCAGCGTGCCACCAACAGCTTTTTTGTGGGGCAGCTGTAGCTGACGGGCACCCTGTTGGCAAACAACAAATTGGGGTTTTCCGATGGGGATTGGGGCACCCCATCGGCAGACAGTTAAACGGGGATTCTTTGTGCTGACGGGACTGGGCACCCCATCAGCAAACAACAAAGAGGGGATTCCTTTGCTGACGGAATTGGGCACCCCATCAGCTGATGGTTAAACAGGGGGAGGGCTATGTTATGCCGACTGGGAGTGGGATCCCCCGTCGGCAGAAAAACATGGTGGAGGGGGGTTAATATTGTTTGTGAACATGGTGGCAACCTGCTGCCATGTTCACAAACAATATCAGCGTTTTTACATCGCGCCCTACAATGACGGGTCGCTCCCTCGTTGCAGCGGATGGCTTACACTGCAATGATGAGGCAGCCCCTGATTGCAGTGGCTAAATTGTCGTTGGTGCAAACATTCCAAACTTGAGTCAACAGCAGCCTGTGGGGGCATTGGCCACAACAGTGCCACACCTCCACAGCCTGCTTCTCAGCAAGCTGTCCCAATATGTTTCTTTCGCTGTGCACAATCAACATAAAAATGAACAATGGCACAGGCTCGGTGTATCAGTGGTGTCCTGTGGTAATTGTACCTTGTGGTGGAGATGAGTAGTTGGGGTGGAGCAGCTCCAGGAGCTGAATGCCCAGCTCCAGCCAGGGGCTTGCGATGGAGATGAGCTGTTGAGGGGAGCGGCTCCAGGGACAGAATGTCCAGCTCCAGCCAGGGACTTGCAGCGGAGGTGAGCTGTCAGGGGGAATGGCTCCTGGGACAGAATGCCAAGCGCCAGCCAGGGGATTGAAGTGGAGATGAGCTGTTGCGGGGAGTGGCTCCAGCGGCAGAATACCCAGCTCCCCTCTGGGGCTTGCGGCTGAGATGAGCTGTTGGGGGGAGCAGCTCCTGGGGAGGAATTTGCATGGCTGAACTTGTTCCCCCAACAAAAATGTCTGTCTACTACTCAAAAATATTGTAAATCTACTGGTAGAAACATACTATCTAAGTTTAACCTACTTCTACAATTCTAGCATACTAACCTACTCAGCAATGGGGGAAGGGGGGCACACTTTTACCCTTTTAAATGTCCATTTCAACATGCTCTGGTGCTTATTGAATTCTTTGGATAACTGTCTCTATTTACTGTAGTAAAGCCCAAGTAATCCCATATACAGCACCAGTGGGTAAGTGCTTAATCTCTAGGGGGTCCCTACTTAACAATACTAAACCTATATTCCTAAACTATAACACATTCCTAGGATCTCACCATCTAACTAAAATATGCAGATTAGAAAAAAAACATTTACGTTAAATGGTACATAAAAAGGAAAACAAGCATTTGTCAATGCCGAATGTTTGCATGCTGATATTAGCATTGGACGTGCAGGAGTTAGACAGATGCATAGTAGGAATGGCAGTGAAGTATTGAACTCACGCCAACCCCACCTCCACCCTGCAGAGATGGGCAGGCATTAGGGTGTGCCTTTGGGTCATCGCCTATAACGCTCACGGCATTTCACTTCACCCTATCCTGTAGGCACTGACAACTGTTGTGCCTTGGGGTGTTCATCTTCACAGTCAACCCATTTCATAAGGACATATGCTGAAATGGATGTAGTATAGGAGAATGGGGTGAAATCTGGGGCCAAAGACTCCAAGGCACACTTCGATGCCTGTCACTGGCTTCAGGGTGGGGGAGTGGTGGTAGAATGGCATGAGCATTACAACCAGCAATCCAAAGGCACACCCCCTGATGCCTGTCAGTCTGTACAGGGAGGGACATTATGGTTAGAAACCATAACACCCCGGGCGTTTGTCGGTATTTGCACTATAAATTTTCAACATGGCCTTTTTGTGACCTCCTCCTCATGAAAGCATTTGGGACCTCTGCTCATGAACAGTGGCAATGTGATTTTGTTACTCTGTCCCGAACTTTGATTACCTACTGTGCTGGATGTACGAAAACACAGATCAGGCAGGATGTGAAGAATGACAGCTGTACCATTAATAGGGAGGTGTGAAGAGATGGCAATGTTGAAAATCTGTAGTGAAAATATTAAAAATGCTCGAACATCCGAGCGTACATGGAAACTGCACAATGCAAGCTTGTAACACAGTCATTAAGTGGAATTATTTCACCAAATTTTCAACATAGGCATTTTGTGACCTCTGCCCATGAACACTGTCACTATGATTTTCTTAATCTGTCCTGAACATTGATTTCTCACAGTGACTGCGCCATTGTGTGCTAGATGCCCGAAAACACATTTAAGGCAGGATGTGAAAAATGACAGCTGTACTGTTCATAACAGGTTGTGCAAAATTGACAATGTTGAAAATTTTGAGTGAAAATATGACAAATTTTTAAAGTTACGAGTGTGCATGGAAACTGTGCAATGCAAGCTCATAGCATAGTCATTTCATGGACTTTTGCCACCAATTTTCAATATAGGTGTAACCCCCCTACAAATGGGGGTTCCTAAAAGCCTCCTCGGAGCTTGGATGAATGCTCCGTGCCTGATTGGTTTCGTAAGCAAGCCCTTTAAATGTGTTACCAGTGAGTTTTGAAGCCTCCAGATCTGTTCTCCTTTAAGGGCCGCCCTGCAGCCGCAATTAACTGACACATGGAGGGGTTGTGTGGTTGTATGCCCGAGTCCCGCCCGGGCCACTGGAAAATAGCTCTTTTTCTGCCACCGCTAATGGTGCAAAGGGAGCTCTACAAGGGGATGTGATTGTTGTGAGAAATAACATATAAAAACAATGATAATGTAGTTGTTCTAACCTGCCTTTCTTTGCAGTAAAGATTGTTTCGATTGCCTCCTCCATTTTGGTCCAGAACTGTTGAATTGGACCAATCGGTACTTTGGGACCCTACCGAGTTGGCTGACCAATGGGGAACCTGCTCGTCCTTTGAGAAAGGTATTATGGGCTATGGCGCTTTCTCGCACCACTGAGAGCCGGAGAAAGTGACTGGCATGTGCCGCCGGCCAATAGGAGCGGGGAGCGCCCAAACTGAAGGAAGAGCCCCTTGCTGCTGGGGTTAGATGCGTTGTGACTGAAGAGAGGTGAGGAGTTCTGTGCTTCTGCGCTGTGTGAGTGCTCGCGCGGGAAGCGTGTGAAGGCCTGAGTCGGCCGTTTTCCCTTTCGAGCAAGTCGGACTAAATCCGTCGGCGGGCAGTCAGAAGAGGCTGTGTCCAGTGCAGCTACCCACCAGGCTCGACCTGTTGAAGGACTGGAGAATCTGCTGAATCGCACTTGGCTCGAGGGAAAAGTGGAAGCTGCCGTTGTAGTATCTCAGTGGCTGTGAGTTCGTGGGAGCCTTGGAAGCAGCTGCCTGGTGTGGTACCCCTCTGTTGTTGTTTGCCATATAAATGTGTGAGGTGGCTGGTGGAGTTCAGGCTCAGCCCTGCTAGTGTTGAAGGAATCAGTATTTGCTGGAGTTTTGTGAGTACTGAATCAGGGTAGCTCCTGGCTAAGTGTGCACACAGAGTTTTCCAATTGTATTGCTATACTGCTGACTGCCTAATTAAACTTTCGTCCATGCTGACTTGCTCAGGATTGTAATGGTTATCTGTGTTAAGGGTCTCAACCAGCTGCCACGTTTGACTAGCTGCTAGGCTTCGTACCAGGGACAGGGGTCTTAGGGTTAGCCTGTGCACAGAGCCTTAGGTATATAATTATAGTATAAGCCAATTAACTTGATTTCCCCCTTTCCTTGTTATCTGCCCCCTTTAATAAATCAGATTGTTGTGTTGCAACTACACCCTGGCTGGTTTGTGCATCCCTGATGAACCGCTGCATAGTGACTGCGATATAACTGTACCTTGCTTTACAGGGGGTTCCCGGAGTGAGCCAAAATACACTATCCGGGGGGTAAGTGAACTGGTGAGAAGAATTGTTGGTACACAGTGTGAGCCACTAGTGGGATGAAAGGGGGGTTGCAGTAGCCCAGAGGACTGTAACCGAGGCAGTCTCAACTGTATTAACCCCGACCTCTGGGTGGAGGCACCCGTCAATGGATCTGGGCCCCTCACCCTGTCTCAGTGGAGGCAGGCAGGGGTAGTAGCCCTAAGGGTAGTGCCCCCTGGGGGTTACATTGGCATTTTAGGACCTCTGCTCATGAACAGTATCACTGTGATTTTCTTACTCTGTCCCAAACACTGATTCACCACAGTGACTGTGCCATTCTGCGCCGGAAGTGCAAAAATGCATTTCGTCCAGGATGTGAAAAATGACAGCTGTACTGTTCATAAGTAGGTGTGAAAAAATGCCAATGTTGAAAATCTGGAGTGAAAATATTACAGATTTGCAAAGTTATGAATGTGCATGGAAACTGCGCAATGCACGCTCGTAACAGTCATTTTATGGACTTTTGACACCAAATTTTCAACATAGGCATTTTAGGACCTCTGCTCATGAACAGTTCACTGTGATTTTCTTAATCTGTTCTGAACACTGATTTCCCACAGCGAACATGCTATTCTGTGCCAGATGTGTGAAAACACATTTTGGCCAGGATGTTAAAAATGACAGCTATACTGTTCATAAGGAGGTGTGAGAAAATAACAATGTTGAAAATCTGGAGTGAAAATATTAGAAATTCACAAAGTTGTGAGTGTGCATGGAAACTGCACAACGCACTCTTGTAACAGTCATTTTTTGGAATTGTTTCACCAAATTTGCAACATAGGCTTTTTGGGAGCCCACTTCATGAACAGTGACACTGTCATTTTGTTAATCGGTCCCGGAAGGTGATTCCGTGCAGTGACCGCAAAATCACCTTTCAGGACTGAATAACCAGATGACAGTCACTGAACTCATGAGATGGTGTCCCAAGAACCTCACGTTGAAACTTTGGTGACAAAATTCGAGAAAATGGCCGAGATATCCACATAAGTTGAAAAAAAACCCACGTATGCCATTATACAGCTTACCGGCATTTCTTCAGTTCGTGGTCAGGTTTGAAGAGTGCAGATGTGTTCCCGATCCACCAAAGATCATTTTGCCGGGCTCCAGAGGTAAGTATGGGGTCTGGGGGGATGTGGGGAGGTTAGGTGCGCAGAGGGTGGGTGTGGGTTGGGGGAGGAGCCAGAGTCAACGAGGGACCATTTTGCTTTTAAAGGGGGAAAAACAACGGGAAGGTTTTCTGCTTTTACAGGTACTTTGGCATGTTGGGGAGGGCTCCTGCGTGCCACCTGAATGTTTCTTGGGGATGGGGGTCTATAGCTAATGGGGATTGGGCACCCGTTGGCAGAGTCTTGGGGTGGGAGATGAGCCGAGGGGTTGGCACCGCACACAACGGATGGGGGAATTATGGTGACGGGATTGGGGCTACCTTCGGCAAATAAATGGGGAGGGGACATGCCAATAGGAGGACTGGGCACCCCATCAACTTTAATGGGGACTGTGAGAGGCAGCGGCTGTCTGTCGGCTTCCATGGGGACTGTGAGAGGCCGACGGAAAAGCCATTGCCATATTTATTTTGAAATGGGACACCAGACAATGCTAATGTAATTCGCTGCTGCAATTGGGGACCACCCCAGCAACAAAAACAGTTGATTGTTAATGATAGAGTGCTCTCTGATTGCAGCGGTGAGTTTCTTTCAAGTTGGTGGCAACTACTGCTGTCATGAACAGCACGATCGCCTATTGGTGCCACACAGACCAGCCCCAAAATGGGCTGCTGGCATTGGCAACAACACTGCCGCACCTCCTCAACTCACTACTGCAGCAAGCTGCCGCAATATGTTTCTTGCACATGCATGCAAGCAAACATAAAAATAACAATGGCTGATTTAAAAAAAAACAGCAAAATGTTTTTTTTTCAAAAGGCCATGCAACTCCATCACATTTCTGTTCATCTTGAGTGCAAATGTCTGTTTTGCTTTTTTTTTAAATAAAATGAAGCAATCTTACCAGTAGTTGCAGTCCTTTAAACACAGACTCTCAAAAGCAAGACCGTGGGCCTTTAAGAGGTTTTCTTTTCTCGGGGGGTTCTGTATCTGGCAGTTGGATCCTCAGGTGCAAAATTCAGGCAAGTGTCAGGTTTGGTGAAATACACCTCTACTATTGTGACTGACTACAAAGTACTTAATAAGGTGTCCAGTCCTGTTTTGCACCAAAGCAAAGGTGTTAAATAAAGTCAGTCCTTCCTAGGCTGAGGATGAACACATAGATCTGGCTAGAGAATTCACTTTGTTCTGGTCATAGGCCTGTTCCTGTAAGTCCATTCTGTGTATAAGGTGTACTTTCTCCACAGCCCCTTAGAACACCCAGTCAGATCTCCGGCATTCAGTTAGATGCCATGTCCTCTCGCTTACATAAGGGTAGTTGGATCCCAGGCACTCAACCTTTAAATACCTCCTTACCCATCTTTCTGCTTGGCTCCAGTTGGGTAAGGTCCTGATGCTGGGTGGTGGGGCCACTCCCCTGGACAACCATATGCCATCTTTATAGTTCAACACAGTGAGGTCCAAGTGAGGCCTGGCATCCACGTCCACTATATGGCATTTGCAAATGTCAGGGAGCAAAGGAGTGGTCTCGACCACTCCAAGGACTGGCATAGAGGATAATTTTGGGATGTTCCTCTTTATCACCAAGTCCTCGAACATGCGGGTAATGCCTTCCATGGGCTGATCATGGATGGAAATTACTTCAGTAGGGTCAACAGCATTGTCTTCCTCCATGCCAGTATCTCCTTCTACCTATTCCACTGTGAGGTCTGAGTCCGTTGCAGCTGGATCCTTTTCCAGTGCCGTGGGGAGTGGGGTCTTAACTTCAAAGGTTTGGCTTCTTCCAATTTTTTAGGTAAAGTCTTAGGCCTCACTGTGGGTTCCTGGGTGAATTTTGGTTTAGCTGGCACTTTATTTTTTTTTCCTGCGAGCCTCACACCACAGCCTTGGGAGAACCTGACTGCTCAGTCATGTCCCTCACATATCCTGCAGCAGTACTTCTGATTCTTGAGATCCACCCTCGGCCCCTCCCTCTGGCACAGGGAAGTTCTGGGCCACTCAGAGGCTGTACAGGGCTGGGCAGACGGCTAGGCTCTGGTACCACCTTTGGCTTAATTTCAGGTAATTCGACCACAACCTCCTCCCAGTGTTCCTATGGTTCCACTGTAGTGGCCTCACTAGCTGTGGGGGATACTCTACTTGCTGGTTACGGCCATTGCCAGGGTGCAGCAGCTGGGGGCACAGCGGCCACATAGCTTCCTTCCTGCATAGGCAAATCAGAAGGTCCACTCACTCTAGGAACATTCTCACAAGTGCATGAAATACAAATCGGCTGTCTGATCACCCCACTCCCACACTGTCCACAAAGATCCATGACTCACAAGAGCCACTTCTCTCAACAGTGCTCCATAGCCAGTTCACCAGACCTTCAGGCACATTCATGGTCCAACCTCCAAACCCAGATGCATCTGCCATGGCTTGTTCTCTTCCAAGGTCCAGTGTATCAAAATATTCCAAACAGAAGTGTCCAGAATTCAGCCTGCAAGAAAGTTCTCACAACTGCAGAAGCTGAGTTCAACTTTTCCCTTCACTTCTTATTGCAGTAGTTCTAGTAGCAGGCTTCACTGTTGAGTGTGGAACAACAAACTTTCTCGGCACAACGACAACACTCCTTTCTCCTCAAAAGTTTTCAGCAATCTGATCCAAGACCACCTGACCTCCCTTTTCTAGTGATGCATGTCATTAGTCCTATCCACCACTCAAATCGTTCGATTTCTTCTTATTCAATCATCACGTTTTTACTACATGTGGGGCAGGCACTATTTTGTCTCCTCACGATGCATGTCACATTTCCAAACTGTAACTCATACTCCTAGAACAGGCTGTGGCCACCAACGTTCCGTCACCTCAGAAGCGTCCTCCATTCATGTCAAGTATGTAAATTGCACCTCATTATGAATCCCGGATGAGACTACATTTTTGTAACCTCCTCCCCTGCTGGTATCCCTAAACTGTGTTTCACTGTGGTAAAATATTTTACAGTCATTAGACTTCCTCGCTCCTTCCTGGGGGGGATTTGGTTTAGCTCTGGTGGGCAGCAGGCCTCTGCTCTCAGTCCCAAGATGAATGCATTTCAAAGGCAGCCACCCCCCTCCCTTCCCTGACTAGGAGTTTGGATGTTTTTTTCTTTTTCCATAGGGGTTACACTTCCATAGCATAGGAGTCACACGTATATTTTGTATCCTGGATAGTGCAGATGAGATGCTACATCTTATTGTCATTTACACATTTTTGCACTGTATTTACTTACTCAGGATATCCCAGATTAGATACAATATCTTGTTTTCAGTGGGGTCATGATTTTACCATTTTTATAATGTATTTATTCAGGGTAGCCTAGTTCAGATGCAAAATATTGTTTTCAGTGTGTTCTGATTTTACACAATACAACATAATATTGCGTAGAGTAGAGCCCCATTGAAAATAAGATGCCATGTCTTCTGTGAACTATCCAGGCTAAATGTATAGCAATCAGCAGGCATATTCTAGGACAACACACTGTAACAAGCATTTGTCAATGCCGAATGTTGCTTGCTTGTATGTGCTGTTAAGGTATTTGGAAGTGACAGTTTCATGCCTTCCTCCCAAGACATCCACTGTATCTTTCCGTTCAGTATTCACAGACGAGTGGGAGGGGCAAGGGCCACAGCAGTACAGCAGTTGCCAAGGGGGTGAAGAGGTGGACAATAGTCCATTCAAAGGCAAAAGAGTCCTGCAGGAGCTCACTAAATTGAAGGTAGACGGGCTGATGGAACCAGATGGCATAATGCCCAAGGATATTAACAGAACTGCTAATGGAGATAGCAGTACCTCTGGCAGCCATGTTCACTGAGCTCATTCAACATGAGTGAATTGGAGGAGGGCACATGTGGTCCCTCTACACAAGTCCGGCAGCAGGGAGGAGGCAGGGAACAATAGGCCATTCAGCCTCACCTCAGTAGTGGGGAAGATCATGGAGACATTGCTTAAAGAAAGGATAATGAGGCATCTAGATGCCATCGGAACCCAGGACCATAGACAACATGGATTCACAGTGGGAACATCATGTCAGATAAATCTGGTTGATTTATTTGACTGGGTGACAAAGGAAGTGATTCAGGGTGGGGCAGTGGACAATGCTAACCTTGATTTCAGCTAAGCCTTTGACACCATCCCATATAGGAGGCTGATAAACTAGCTGGGTAGGCTGGACATGGGGGAAAGGGTGGTAAACTGGGTTAGAAACTGGCTAACAGACAGGAGACAGAGAGTGGTGGTAAATGGTATGCAGTCTAGGGAGAGGGGGCGACCAGTGAGGTACTGCAGGGATCGGTCCTGGAGCCAGTTCTGTTCAATGTCTTCATTAGTAATATTGCAGAATATCTGAAGGGAATTTTTTCACCAAATGTTCAACATAGCCATTTTAAGACCTCTGCTCATGAACAGTGTCACTGTGATTTTCTTAATTTGTCCCGTACATTGATTTCGCACACCGACTGCGCCATTGTGCGCTACATGGGCAGAAACACGTTTTGGGTGAGATGTGAAAAATGACAGCTGTACTATTTATAAGAAGGTATTGCAAAATGGCAATGTTGGAAATCTGGAGTGAAAATATTGAAAATTCGCAAACTTACGAGCGTGCATAGGAACTGTACAACGCACACTCGTAAAACAGTCATTTTTTGGAATTTTTTCACCACATTTTCAACATAGCCATTTTAACACCTGAGCTCATGAACAATGTCACTGTGATTTTCTTAATTTGTCCCGTACATTGATCTCACACACCGACTGCGCCATTGTGTGCTACATGGGCAGAAACACATTTTGGGTGAGATGTGAAAAATGGCAGCTGTACTACTCATAAGAAGGTGTGGTAAAATGGCAATGTTGAAAATCTGGAGTGAAAATATTGAAATTTCACGAACTTACGAGCCTGCATAGGAACTGCATAGCTTTCTCTAATAAAACAGTCATTTTTGGATTTTGGCACAAATTTTCAACATGGGGTTTTTGGGACCCTTCTCGCGAATGATGTCACTGTCATGGCGTTATTCAGGCCTGAAGGGTGATTTTGTGCAGTGACTGCGCGGTGACTTGCGAAATCATCCCGGGCCGAATACGCCATGACAGTGACATCATTCGCGAGAGAGGTCCCAAAACTCCATGTTGAAAATTTGGTGCAAAATTCCCAAAAATGCTTGAGATATGCAACAGTTGAAACCCCTATCTAGCCCATTATACAGCTTACCGGCATTTCCTCAGTTCAGCGGCCGCTTTGAAGAGTGCAGACGTGTTCCGGTCCACCAGGATCGTCGCGCGGAGTCCGGAGGTAAGTATAGGGTGAGGGGGGGAGCTGAGTGCGCAGTGGGTGGGTGTGGGTTGTGGGGGGGTTGAGGCAGCGCGCAGGACCGCTTTTGTTTACAGGTTTAAAATAAAAAATGACTACGTGGGGCGTTTGCCACGCTGGGGTGGGCCTCCCAGCGTGGCACAAGGACATTGTGGGGCGTTCAGCCGACGGGGATTGGGCACCCGTCGGCCAGATACTTGCCACACTGGGGTGGGCTCCCAAGCGTGGCACTTACTACTGGGGATGCAGCTCAGCCGACGGGATGGGGCACCCCATCGGCTATACAGCGCGGCGGGAGCGGGGCGTGCCGCCACGTGGTGTTCTGTGGGAGCTGCGCTGTGAGCAGCCGATATCTTATCGGTGCTCACTGAAGCGTAACTCTCTTTCAATCAGGGCCACTGCATTTTGGAGCTTGTCATAGACAGCTCCAAAATGCATTGGCTTACAGGCCGTAGCTCGCCAAACACACTGACTGAATTGGAGGAGGAGGTGACATCTCAAATCTCCGATGATGGCACTATGTTTCTTGCACATGCGTGCAAGCAACATAAAAATGTGTACAAGGAAGACCACATTGAAGCTGCCTCTCAGCAGATCTGCATTGTACAAATTCATTAGAAATAATGTGTAAAAGCCTCCCAAAGCTCTCCACAGCCATATTGACTCTGACCACAGTTTGTTTAATGTGTGTTAATGCATGTGGGGATTAAACTGTGCTTTGTAAGAATGGCGTTGATCAATCTTATGGTCCGCTTTGCTTTAGAGAAAATGTTGCCCTAAAGAAAGGGATGTTTCCCCAGGTTAAGTATTCAGTCACACAAATAGATCTACAATAAGGATGACCAAGACTAAAAATAAAACAAGCATTTCTCAATGCCAGATGTTTGCCATGGTGTGTGTGTGTGTGTTTGTGTGTGTGTGTGTGTGTGTGTGTGTGTGTATATACAGGGAGGGTGGTTCTGGCTGTCCATTCCTGTACTGTCAACTGTGTGACCGCATGTGGATGTTCATCGAAAGTAGCACCAGTCCACTAGCCAAATGCTGCTAAATTTTCCTTTGGAATAGTCAATCTTTTAAGTAGCCAAGAGGGCTTGTACTGGAAAAGGTAATATTTCAATAAGTAGATCAGCTGGGCCAGTAGAAAAGTCTGTGGCGCTCGTGGATTTTGCAAGTCACTACCCTGCTGGCTTGTAGCTACAAAACTTCATCTGACCCCTCCATGGCTCAGCCTGAGATGGGATTTTTTTAAATTCCACATATTCTCCCCTAGCCAGCTATTGGTAAGGACCCAGCCTAAAAGTGAATGATTGCCAGATGTAATATTGAGCCTGGTGGGTTCAGTTATTAATTAAGATAGGTGGGCTTCAGATATAGAGGCGTGAGTGGTACCAGCACCGGATCCCAACCCAACTGATATTGAAATCCCCACATAACACCAGGTAGGGGAGGGAGAGGCTAGACAAAGAGGAAATAAAGGAGGGAAGATAGAGGGGTGGTGGATTGGGGGGAGTTAGACACAGCCTATGGTAAGTTTCTTTACTTGGCCCAGGTTGATTTGTATGTAAACAAATATGTGCAAAGGGGCTGAGGTAACTGAACGTGTACAACCTTGAAGACAGATAGGAGAGGGGAATATGATCGAAACCTTCAAGTACTTTAAGGGCATAAACAGGGTTGGTATGGAGGGCATCTTTAACTTAAGAAAGGAGGATATAACAAGGGTACATAACCTTGGTGGGGGTAGATACAAGAAGGAATTGATGTACTTTTTCACTGAAAGGGTGGTGAAGCAATGCAATTAGTTATGGGAGGAGGTGGTGGTGACAGCAAAGATTGTGGCCAGTTTCAAGAAGGCGCAGGATAGGGTGATGAAGAGGATTAGGACTGAAGGAGGCTCTACTGGGAAGGGGTTAGGAGAGCAGAATGAGAAGGTGAGAGAGAACTGTGGATGGAGTTGAGGAGGGGGGCAGCTCCAAGGAAGTAACTGAGCTGCACACTCAAGCAGACTCAGTAGACCATTACAGCCTTTTTCTGCTGGCAATTTTATTTTATTCACATACAAATTCTGACAATATAGCATTCACCTCGCAGCAGCATAAATATTCTAGTGCTGTGTCCATGATAGCATAATGATTGCAGGATATAAACAAAAATGAAGGTAAAGAAAAAGAAGTAAACATGCTGTTAAAATACACACAGAAGCAAAACCAACAACCACAAAGAGTATACATAACATGCAATGCAACAAAAGTGCCGTGCACCTGTCATGTCCTTATGAAACTGTTATTTTCACATTTTTTTTCACTACATTCTCCCCCTAACTCCACGAGCTTCTGTTTAGTCATACCTGATGGGAAACATGACTGCTCTAATTGAGGTGGGGAACCTTGGTGAATACTGGCTGCCAGGTAGGTGCCATTGAATGTTGGGGCTGTCTGGTAAGGGTCAATTCAGCAAATTAACAGGAACAAAAAAAAAACACAAAAAAACAACAAACACACATCATTGTGCATACCTGTTGCACCCTGTCGACAACAGGAAACAACAAAACATCAACTTGTCATACTGATTCCTGCATCACGACAGGTAGTCACCAAGATGATGGCACAGAAATGGGCAGCACAACCAACACGACAGGGATTTGGATTACACTGTTCTCTGTATACATATGTATATTCTCTCTGCGACCTCTCATCATCCCCATAAGGGGGCCCACTATACAGGTTACAACGGTCTCCGATCAAGTGGTGTGGAGGGCTGATGTATCTGGGGACCAGGTGGCAGAGAACTGCCAGCTAGAGGAGAATAAATTGAATAAAAAAGAGAAATCCCATCTCAGGGAGATCCATGCAGGGGTTAAAATTAAAGAGCTAGTGTACTGCCTAAAACTACTGCTAGATTTTAAAAGCAACTAGCCATTACCTTTTATATCTGAGGTACTTTTCTTTTTCCCTTTGTTTAATTAGAACATTGTTTACCTGGTGTTAGTAGGTGTGATATGTGAAACAGCTCCTAGCCTGGCAGCTGACATATCTAGCTCTACTCTCCCCCACTTCATCCGCAGGAGACAGCGTTGTTATCTCACTGACTGTGACACCACTGTTGCTTAAGAATATCCATTCAATGATTGCCAGGTCATTCACTTGTGATGTCACTTTCAGTGAGATCACCATGCTGATGATGCAGTGGAGGGGTGACACAGCTAGATAAGTCAGTTGACAGGCTAAGAGCTATTCCACACATCCAGCACAATATTATCACATTAAAGACTTTCTAATGTGAAAAAGAAGAGCTGCTTCAGAAATGAAACGTTACAACTGACTACTTCTTAAAATTTGTATCATTTTCCTGTCTGTCTGCTTTGGCTCCACTAGCTCTTTAAGTTTTGCAGTCACTAGCCAGCAGGGCTAGTGACTTGGAAAATCCATTAGCTCTACAGACATTTCTCCTGGCCTAGCTGATGTACTTACTGAAATATTACCATTTCTAGTACAAGCCCTCATGGCTACTTAAAAAGGTTTTTGACTATCCCAAAAGAAAATCTAACAGTATATGTTTTAAATGAACAGTTCACTTCGGACCGCCTTTTAAAAAAAAAAACCTGACTCCTACAACTTGACATGCACAAATGCTGTTACAAATATAAATACATAGCATGGATGTTACTGAGGCATGTAAAAACAGAAAGGTTGCAGGGATAACCACCTTTACCAGGTGAGTAAACACCATTTGCCAAAAGAGAACGAGAGAAAGAAAGACACACATTACGTTAAACAGTTGGTGTCTGAAACAGCACCGGACTCTGCTGGATGTTTTGAATTCCTAAGCCTGGCTGATAAGAAAAGGTTAGCATACTGTGCAGCTACATCAAAGGAACAACAAACCCATGATTGGATTGGCTTTTTTGTTTTGAAGTCCATGAAGTTCCCACTCAACAAGCTAAAACTTTTGTCATAATTAGACTGGTTGATAATTGACCTGCTACAGACTTGCCCATTAAACACTGCTCTGCATTGGAGGAACAGTATCACGCCCCTCAAAAGCCATTATCATAGGAAGATGTTTGCTTGCTGCTCACAAGCGCGCATGGCAAACATAATAAGGTCCTACTTTTAGACTACAGCACCTTGAAAACTCGTCACGTGTTATGCCACTTTTATGGATTCTGGCATCAGACATGACAAGTTTTCAAGTCTTTCTCAGATTTCTACAAGAAACTCTTACATTTTGACCTGTACTAGCTAGCTAGTTTTGTAGGAGATGGGAGTAAAAATATATTTCACCTAACTCAGTGCATGTTGACCCCAGATCTTGACGCACCTATCCATACTCTGTAATATTTACTGCCACAGGCAAGTCTCGGACTGGCCAACTACATAACTGGATGATTTCAGGAGAAGCAACTGCCACTCTTGAGTTAGATTCTCTTACCTTCAAAATGCTAACTATCCTTTGTATAATATCTATTTTCTAAACATTTTTTTTTCTGATTTCTGCAAGTAGATACCCAAAATGCAGTTGTACAGCCACACAGTGTCACACTGCAGTGGCTTAGTAATATCAACCCTGGGTCCATATGTTCTGATGATCTGATAGTCCAAATCCTGGACCCTATAAAAATACCATTTTACTTGCTTCTCCATCGGAGTCTGACATTAGATGTTGGAGTGGTAAGGGCAGGACTGGGAGTCTGGTCACTGGCTGCTGTGTTGTGACCACTGTAATTTGAGGGCTCAGGGCTGTGTTCCATCCTGGCTATAGCTGATTCTTACTTAGCTATAAAATGCAGTAAAATGCATCATTTACAATGATATTTTAAAATATTTTCTGGGGGGGGCATGCCCCCAGACCCCTCTAGCATTGTGAGGATTTTGCCCCCCCTGGCGTAACCCCCTATAAATGGGGGTTACTGTAATGTCTTCCTGGGCTTGCCTAATGCCCACTGCCAGGATGGTGTTCTGTGTCTGCAGCAGTCGTGATTATCTGCATGAGAGTACTCTATTTAGCCTCCGTGCCTGTCTCTTTAAGAGCTACCCAGTCCGTAATGAGATAATTAGTCTGGGTTGGGACCGAGTGGTTTAAGGCTCATGACTTGTCCGATGAGAGGTAGTTCTGCTCCATTCTGCCAACGCTATATGCGCAGAGGGAGCCCTCTTAGGATCTGTGATTGTTTGCTGTTTATCTGCTTTAAAAATAATAATAATATAGCAGTTTGTCTACCCTGCCTTCCTTTGCAGCATGGACTTTTTGCTTAGAGCCACCATTTTGGTTCTGGATTGCCAGAGTTTTGGACTAATCGGACCCTCGGGGGACTTAAAATGGAGACTGCCCCCAGAGGTCTTGCGGGATCAAATCTCTGTTGGAATTGTAGTTTTTAAGGGTAGGTGCCTAAATGGACCTGGAGGGGGAGCCCTTTCTGTGACAGACAGATTCATCAGCCAACCGAACCTTTTGGATCACTGGGAAATCCCAGAGCTGCCTGCATCAGTGTGTCAGTCGAGAATTGGAGTTTGGAGAGTGAACAGCTTGAGCCCTTCGAGCAGCTGCTCCTGCGTGATAGCGCAGGGAATCAGCAGGAAGGCTGCATTTGGCTTGCCTGCCACCTTCTTCCAGTATGAAGAAGCTTGTGAGAATAAAATCGGACTAATTCCGATAACCTTGATTGAGAATTGAAACCTGAAGAGGAAGTGAGTGATTATTGCCTGTGTGTGGACCAAAGACTTGCTCCATAAGTGATCAGTCTGTCAGGTACCGAAGAGAGCCTCAGAATGAAAGGTTTGCTCAGAAATCCTGTTAAATTGCAAATGGACTTTATCCGATCTGTGGTTGATGGCTGTACTACTTATAAATGTGCTGAATGTGCTGTGTGGGTCGCGATTTGGTTCCCCACCTTCAAGTGTGTTATGTTAGCTGGAAGCTGCTCCAGCACTTGTATGGACATCCGAACTGTCTGCTGTGGTCTGGGTCATGCCATCTTTGCCTAGACTGCCGCTCCCATTGCAGAGACTTATCCAACGAAAGAACTGTTCGGGGATTCGGCCCCCTGCTCAACATCATCAAACAGGTAGAGACCATCACAGGGAGTCATGTATGCCCTGCTTCCCCTGGCAATCCAGTACAACATCCAGAGGTCTTCATCTCATTAGTCCTGCCTCCTGGTCTGGGTAGCGTGAGTACTAAACAGGGTAGCTCCCTGCAACTGAGCTGCAATCATTGTGTGTCATCTGATTTATTTGTTTGGGTTTATTACAACAAACTGAGCCATCTGGCTCCAGATTACAAGTTCTGGTTTGATGTGCATGTTAATTGTTTTCTTTCCTAAGGGCCCCAACAACAGCTGCAATGCCGGCCAACCCCGTGCAACACTTCGGGTTGGCCTGCTTAACAACTGGGTACCCAGAGTGTGTGACTGTAACAAAGGGGCTCCTTCTGCATACATGTTCAGCCTGAATAAATCAGATCTAATAATCACCTGCTAGATTGCTGCCCCATCCTTGTTGAATTCCCCCTGAATAAATCAGATTTTGTTCTTTCTGCATTTAACCTGGCTAGTGTATACTTTTTTGGAGGGGATATTGTACTGCCATTGAACTGCTGTGTTACAGATCTTATTTTACAGGGGGTCTCCATGGCCTTTGCAGCTGATCCAACCCTGGTGGTAAATGTACAGAGGGTGGGGTCAGTATTGCTGTCATATGGTATATGTGATTGTTTATCTGCTATACTGTTTAGGCCACTAGAAGGGTTGGTGGGGGGTTATAGTATCCCGGGGGGCTATACCCACAGCAGTTACGCTACCCCAAAACCATTCCTCCAAGTGGAGGCACCCGTTCACCACGCTCAGGCCCCTCAACTTGTGCCTAGTCACGCAAGCAAGGGTAGTAGCCCATAGGATAGCACCACCTAGGGGTTACACTTATTTACTGACTCTGCGCACACCTTACAGACAGAGTACATGTTCTGTTGAATAAAGTCTCTAATAAAAGCCTTAATATGTGTGGTTGTCCTTTTGTCTTTTAAAATCTGGTTATTAAGCCTCCTTTCTTGGGAAGCCAACATAGTGAGACCAAGCTGCAGAGAGACTGGGGAATTGGCTCAATACTACTCGAGCCTAGATTTCACAATTTCTAACTCCATGTAAATGTTCAGCACCAATTAAGAAAAAAATCAAGTCTTGAGTGAATCTTATGGGGGGGCTGAATAGAAAGTGTAATCTTCAGTATGAGGATATAAGGTGTGCCAGGGGTCTATTAAACCTAAAGTGGTTGCCAAGTCCCTAATGGTCTGTTGAGCAGGGAAAAGGCCTTTCTGGCTCCTGTAGGAGTGATCTAAGTCAGGATCACATGTTCTGTTCCAGTCCTTTACGTGAATAAGGGGCAGATGTGCCCAGGTGTCCAGTCTACGGACCAAATCCATGAAGAAACCTGGATTGCCTGTATTAGGACCACTAATGGACCCTAAGACAGCTTCTGTTTGCCCCAGTAATCCCCTAAATAGGATAAACCACCCATTCTCATCTTCTACTTCCTGTAAAAGCCTAAATTGCACATCCCTTGCTATGAGTGCACATCCCCTCTTTTTTATGTCATTACTACCCCATATGCCTCTCTACCCACTCTGTGGAGTAAGAGGATCTGATTTGTTTTCAAATGGCTTTCCTATAAGAATATATCTTGGTCCAGTCATTTCCTAAGGTGGCGTAACACTTGATAGCATTTCTGTTTATTCTGAACCTGTTTAATATCCCATGTAACATACCAGGTGGGGTTACCCATGGCACTATTTTGTTATATGACCCATTAAAAGCATTGATGCTATTGCATAAATAGATCTTCTGGGTGAAACACCATATTGAACTAGGGCTCCTGTCTTCCATAACACATTCTTCCCTCCCATTGACAAAGAAAATCCAGCATCTTCATAAAACCGCGACATTGAAACCAGACATAGAACCATGCATTTAAAAACAAATAACGTGGACCTTGCTGACCCTAGTATGGTGTTACAAGGCCTGCCTTGTCTACTGCTCCTTCCCTCCATTATGGCGTGACCCTTCCCATCCAGTCCGTGAGGCTCCAGACAATAAGGCAGTAGCGCAATTCCATGGGACTGACTTTCTGTATGTGTGAAAAAATGGTAAGATTGACATCATTAATTGCATTCGGTGATGAACACACAACAAGATGCACCCCACCCCCTCCCCTTTTCTATATTTAGAGAGAACCACATTGAGAACATTCAAGTAAACTATTGTACTATTGAAGTATTCGTGAATTCCTGTACTACGTTATAAGCATCAGAGTACGTGCAGCTGTTGGAGCTAATAAATATTCAATAGGTGCCAATAAGTTAACCCCTTGGTACATGCTTATGTTGTTTTTTTTTTGTTCTGTGAACCACCTCACCAGCATAACATTTATATTAAGTGCAATGAAAAGATATCTGAACAAGCAAGTTAACTTTTTGTATCCAGTGTGAAACCTGGTGCACTAAGATCTTTGAAAGTAGGTCAGTTCTTGTGTTTTGTGTATTGTCTGCGTCAGCTTGGACTGAGGCTGAAAGGTTTTGTTCATGTTAGGAAGTGTTGCTCTTGTTTAGCAGTGGTGGTCTTCCAGAGTGTACAGTGCTCACTGCTGTTTTCCGCGTAGATAGTCAGCCAAAGTTCGATAGGACTGTGATAATTCAGATTGGCTGCCTGTTACTATCACAAGCTATGACATGGATAAAGTCTCTTGGTGGTATTAGAATTTTTAAGACTGCCTACATGCAAAGGCTATGTCCTTCTAGTCTATTTTGAGGCAAATCCTTGCTGCTGCTAAACCTGGTAACACACGTATAGCCGGAAGGGAGATGAAGGAAGGGAGCCAGGAGTCAGGGTGTGTGGAAGTTAAGCTCTGATATTGTAAGAACTACAGTATTTTGGCTAGTAGATATTTTTTAAATATTACATTTATTTATAATTATGTAGACCTCTTTAGTCCAGTTTTGCCAGTATTATTAACCTGGACTCTTGAACCCTCCTTAAACACTTGCTATTAGCATTTCATGCACTGTGCACTCCCCCAAAACACCACATGCATCAGAATATTTTTTTCCTTCTCATGTACGCAGTACATTGGAGTGTTTCTGGCAGGCTATCTGTGGTTATGTCTAAACTTTTTTACTCACTGTTCAGAAGGCTCACATCGTGTTCCCACCTCTGTGGCTGCCTTCCTCTCTGTTGCAACTGGGTTGGAAACAAGTTAGGGACAATGGCAGAGAGGCCTTCTCCTGATTCCTTTGGTAAAATAAAATAGTTTGGTGCTAGCTTCAGTGGTAACTAATAGTTTGACTGGTTATGTCATTCTGAAAAAATATTCCTGCTACATTTACTTTTGATTTGATTTCTTTGTATTCCCCTTGCAGTGCTCTTGTGTGGGCTTAGGTTGTTGAAGATGAAGTACCTTTTGTCTTCCAACGCCATGTTGCTTTTCTCCTGGGCTTTGTGCTGGAGGTGGATTTTGTCTATGAAGTTTAGCAGCCCAGGGATGATTGGTCCTGGGTGGTCAGTGGGTCTGGCATGAGCTTTAGCGCCTAACGTGCCTTTTAAATTGCGTAGTTTTGTCCATGCAGT
Source organism: Neoceratodus forsteri (assembly GCA_016271365.2). NCBI lineage: Eukaryota > Metazoa > Chordata > Ceratodontiformes > Ceratodontidae > Neoceratodus > Neoceratodus forsteri. The sequence goes on along the minus strand of CM028133.1, from coordinate 52,427,249 downwards.
GAGGGCCCTGCTACCTCTGTGCAGATTTGCTGAAAAAATGTTGCCACGTCTTGTCCTTCCAATCTTTCAGGTATCCCCACTATTACTAGATTGCTTCTTCTTGAACTGCCCTCTTTATCTTCTATCCTGCTGTCTAATTTTGTCACCTTTCTTTGTACTGTAGTGCTATCAGCTCAGGCTGTTCTCTCGCCTGTTGGTCATTGATCGAACTACTGTGCGCTTCAGTGTCTCCTACATGGCACACCAATTCAGCAAGACCTGGTTTAAACATTTTAATGTCTTCTGACGGGTATATGATAGCTTCTTTGAGGGAACCCAGTTCTTTGATAAATGTGTCCAGTACTGAGCCATCAACTGAGTTGGTAGGTGGTGAAGATGGTGAGATTGGTGAGCTATCTGTTTTGTGGCACTTTGGTGCCTACAATCTCTCCAGCAGTGGTGGCAGGGTGGTGGGGATAGCCCTCTCTGTAGTATTCTTAGTCATTCATCTGCGGTTACATGAATCAATGGATTGAATTTCACCAATAATTATCTTAAAGAGCTGCTGACACTTCTTGGAAACCTTGAAAAACACCATAGTTAGACACAATTTAGCTTGTATTTCATTTGCCTTCTCTAGGTCTCTTCTCTGTTTTCTTTATTACTGAGGAAGTCCCCACAAAAGCAGGATGGTAATACCTTAGAGTGCATATGCCTCTACAGCTTATTCCCTACTTGAAATCATAATGCTCTGTTGTGACACCATGACTGGTGTCTATGAGAATAACTATGATTTCACAAGCAGAGTATTAACACACCAGGCTGGGAATAAGCAGTAGGAACTGCTGAATCCTCAAGGAACAGAGATCCAGTTTTCATGCATTTGCCCTCAGTAATAAATAACGGCAAGAAGAAATACAGAGCTCATGAAAAATACAAGATGCTTTGCCTCTAAATATTATGTTTTCAAAGTTTTCCAGGAGGTGTCGGTGGCTCTTTAAGTGTGATTCCCATGCAGTTCTGTGTTTGGATCTTTTCTCGGGTGTCTTTCAATGCCAATAAAATTTTTATAGTGTTTGCATTGTCCTGCGGAGCTTGAGCTGCATGTCTTGCTCATTCGGGTTACATCAAGTGACTCCACGAGAAAGGACTGCATTAAACAAGGGGGCAATGTGACTTTACATGATCCTTGTAATCTCAACTGTGACCGCATACTGTACATTAGTCTGCCTCCTCACATAAACTACTCCAGAGTAAAGTCTACTCTCCTCCTCTTGGCATTCATAGCTTGTGTCTGCTGTGGTCCTAGTACCAATCTTGACTCCCTCCTTGACCTTCAATCTTCCATCTCTGCCCTCTCATTTTGTGGTGAGCTGCTAGTCCTTGGGGACCTCCACACCAGTTGGCTCTCACCTTCCACAAAAAAGCAGTACCCAATGAATTGAAGCCCTAATCCTCACATGACGCATCACTGATCCCACTCACCCCAACTCCCCTGGCCACCCCCTTATAATCTGGGTCCCCTCCTCTCATTCTGACTGTATTGTGAAATCAGGGATTCTAGGAAATGCTAGATGAAAGAAGACCAAAGGCCCATCATGTTCAGCCCCTGCCATCTAGGCAGCTGCAACATTCATGGATATGTAAAAAAAAAAAAAACTGGAAACCTCTAGGGACCCACCCATCACTCAGTGAGTTTAATGCTGTACATAGAAATTGTTGGCAGAAAAGGACCATCTGACCCACCCAGTTTGCCCTATTATTCCTATCTATAGTACCATCTTAGCCCCTTTTCATTCTCAGTGTTCTCCCATGTTTGCTTCAGTACTAAGATCCCTTTATGTCTATCCCATTCGCTCTTGAAGTTTGTGATCATTTTAGCTTCTACTGCTTCTGCTGAAAGTCTTTTCCAAGCTTCTACCACCCTCTCCATGAAGTAGAACTTTCTAACATTCCCCCTTAGCCTCCCCCTCCAGCTTCATTGTGTGACCTCTAGTCCTTGTGCAGCTTTTTCTCTGGAAAACACTCCCTCCTGTACCTTGTTCACTCCCGCGAAATATTTATATGTCTCTAACATGTCTTCCCCTCTCCCCCCCCCCCCAGGGAGTACATGTTAAATTCTCTGAGTCTGTCCTCATAGGGCTTCAGATGCAGGCCCTGCACCATCTTGGTTGCTCTCCTTTGAACCCCTTCAACATCTATGTCCTTCCATAGGCAGTGCCTCCAGAACTGTACACAGTACTTGAGCTGAGGTCTCACCAATGACCTGTAGAGGGGGATTATGACCTACCTCCTTCTGCTAGTGATCCCTCTGCCTATGCACTGCAGCATCCTGTTAGCTCTCTCCACTGCTTTGTCACACTGTTTAGTGACCTTCGGGTTATCAGTGTCTGGGTGTCTGTACCTAGCAATGTTATTCTCCACGAGGAACTGATCCACCTACAGTTTAAAAGACTCAACCCACCCTATGCTTGCCCAGTGGCATGGAGGACTGAGACTTTTGCATTTCACCTGCCACCATGCAAGTAACCTGGGTTTGGGTACGATCTAGGGTTGCTGGGGGTTGGCCATGGTGGAGGACTGAGCATCCAAGATAATGCTCTCCTCTTGAGGTGATAGGCCAAGGTCTCTTGGCCTTTGACTGTCCATAGGTGGAGGCCCAGAGCTACTGCAGGCTCCATTAATCTTCAAAGAATGGGGCCTGCGGTTCCACAGCATGTGCACACCTCCACACGCATTCACTTGCATGCCAAAGCACCCGGGGGGGTGGGACTTGAGAGAAAAGCAGAAAATGACAGTCAGGTGACTTAATGAAGCTCCCCCTTCTTTCTCTTGGCCTTCACCACCACTCGATCCTTGGGGCACTGTTGGATTGTGTTCTTGGGGGGGGCAGCCCATCCCCCAGGCCCCACTGTGGGAGAAACCCATGGTGGATTTAAGCCCTGGGGTGGGGTGATGCATTAGCCAGTCATGGGCAGCGAGATGGAGCTAAACAGCCACCCACTTGAGCTGCTGAGGATAAAAAGCTTTATGTATTAAAAAAAAGACTCAACCCATCTTATTTGCACAACTTCTTTTGGGAACTTGTTCCACAGATTTACAACCCTCTAAGTAAAACAGTACTTCCTAACATTACTCCCGACTCTTATGTCCACATAAGCGTAAGGTATGAGCTCTAGTCCTACTGTTCTGAACAAGCTGAAAATGCCCCCCCATCCACCTTATCCAGTCCTTTAAAGCTCTACAAATAGAAATCATATCTCCTCTTTATCCTCCTTTTTCCAATGAAATCATACATAGCTTGTATAAGCCTTCTCCATAACTCTAGCCATCCATTCTCTTAATCAGTTTAATTGCTCTGTTCTGCACCCTCTCAGTTGCTGTAGTGTCAGTTTGATACTGTGGTGACTGGAACCGCACACTCTGTACTCCGTGAATGACCTTACCTGAAGAGACAGGCTCACATCACTTTCAGTGTAAGATATGCCACTTTTAAAATGCATCCCAGTATTAAATTTGCCTTACCTATTGTCACTGCACACTGCTGTCACAGGGCCAGCCTCCCATCCCACCCAGGTCCTTTTTATGCATCCTCCGACGTGACATCTATGACCACTGCATGGCTGACTGTGACCGTAAGCTATGCCTTCCAAATCCCACTAAGTACATCTGGTGGAGTTTGTTCAGGTCTCTTACACTGTCCGGCCTGCTGGGTGACTTTTATACACTACCACCTGATCTCCCATATTTCTGTCCATTGACTTAATGGAAATGCAACACTCTTTTTTTTGTCCATACTAAATTCACATCATCTGGGAAATGTTCCCCTGGCGGGGGTTCCCGTTCCAGGACCCAGTCTTCCCTGGATCTCTGCAGACCTAATTACTTTTTTAAATGGTATGTAAACAATACACACGCTTAAAACAGTGAGACCAGGAGTTCCCGTTCTACAGAAATATCCACTTTTGAAACGTTTTCAGAGGTCTATAATAGTATAAAATCTCACTTATATTTGGTTGCTCCTACCACGTGCCGTGGACCTTCTCAAGTGAGCTAATAACCCCGGCGCTGCTGGCATCATTTGACAAAATGAGTTTTGGAGGACTTTAAGTTCTAACCAGACTTTTTCACTTAACTGGTGTGGAACACAGTATATAGACTGAGCTGTATTTACAAAAACTATTGCACTATTTGGCAAGTGCAAAAAACCAAAAGAAAAGTGTAGGATTTTCCTGCATTTTTCCTCACTAAGTAGCAAGCTGTCTTGTTTCATGAGAATCAGCTCCCATCCACTGTACATACGGTAGTAATAGTTTGTAGACCAATTGAAAATGTTTCCTTTAACATTTGTGTACAGTGCTCTAGCTGGGGACCTCTCCATTAAATATGACCTTTGATTCAATCAAACTAGGAGCACTTTAACTCCTTGCTTCCTGATAAAGGCAAATTTTTCCTTTCAGTTTACCATCTGCACATCCATTTCCCATAAGTAGCCCTCTTCATACCTTGAATTGTTCAGGAACAAAGATATTAGGCCACGTCCCTCTATAACCCTCCCCCCCCCTCCATGCAGGTGTCAAACTGAAAGGAAGAAAGAGCCCGTGTTGGCAAAAAGTTAAATTGTCTAAAATCTGCATGAAACAAAGGTTGCATTTAATGGGGAGACATACAGTACAGTGTATCTATCTGCTTCTTCCCTTTTTTAAGTTGGCTTGTACGTATGTGCAAGGAACGTCTTGCAACAGTACGAGGTTTGGAGGTGTGTGACCCTTCTCCCCAATGCAGTGATCAGTGTAGCAGGTGTGACCCTAGTGGACCAATACATGCTAAGCTGTGTATGACAGCAGTTTGGCTGTGTTGGTCTTCACATCAAAGAAAAGGTCTGCTGCAATCAGCGGTGGTAGCGTATATGCAATTAGCATATACAGCCAAACTGCTGTCATGTACTGCTCGGCAATCCCTCCCGCTTCCTCCCTCTGCTAATGTTCCCCCCCCTCTCCTTTTGTCCCCCACCTTATGTGCAGGGGGGGGTGCCCAATCCCCCTCGGCTCATGAACCCCACCCCCAGCACACTGTGTGGCCGACGGGGGTGCCCAATCCTTCGTCGACTGCAGCCCTCCAAAAAAAACAACCAGTTGGCATGCTGGGAGCCCACCCAAGCGTGCTCATGCTCTCCTCCCCCACACACATACACTGTATGGCCAGTGGGGGTGTCCAGTCCCTGCCGGCTCCAGTCCCCCCCCAGCAAACATGTAGGTGGCATGCTGGGAGCCCACCCCAATGTGCCAGCAGCATCCGTTTTTTGTCCCTCGCCTCCCACTAACCCGCGCCCACCCTCTGCAAGCCCACCTCCTCACACCCCCACTTCACCGAGGTGGCATGCTGGGAGCCCACCCCATCATACCAAAATCATTGGTTTCCTTTTTGTTTTCCTCTAAATTCTGTAAAACAAGAAAAAGGTCCCTCGGTGAGCCCTTGCCCCCCCAGCCAACCCGAGCCCACCATCTGCGCACCCACCTCCTCACATTCCCCTTACCCCATACTTACCTCTGTATCATGTCGCGATGATCTTCGGTGGACCGGGAACACGTCTGCACTCTTCAAAGCCAACCGCGAACTGAAGAAATGCAGCTAGGCTGCATAATGGCATAAATAGGGTTTTTTCAACTTTGGTGTATGTCTCGGCCATTTTTGGGAATTCTGGCACCAAATTTTCAACATGGGATCCTTGGGACCCCTCCTCATGAATTCAGTCACTGTCATGGCATTATTGGGTCCCAAAAGGTGATTTTGCGGTCACTGCGTGGAATCACCTTTCAGGACCAAGTAATGAAACAACAGTGTCGGTGTTCATGAGGTGGGCTCACAAAAAGCCTATGTTGCAAATTTGGTAAAAAAATTCCAAAAAATCACTGTTTTACGAGCGTGCATTGTGCAGTTTCCATGCACACTCGTAAGTTCACGAATTTGTAATATTTTCACACCAGATTTTCAACATTGGCATATTTCCATATCTCCTTATGAACAGTGCAGCTGTCATTTTTCACATACTGCCCGAAATGTGTTTTCACGCTTCTGGTACAACATAGCATGGTCGCTGTTGGAAATCAGTGTTCACTACAGAGTAAGACAATCAGAGTGACACTGTTCATGAGCAGAGGTCCTAAAATGCCTATATTGAAAATTTGTTGGCAAAAAGTCCATAAAATGACTGTGTTACGAGCATGCGTTGCACAGTTTCTATGCACACTCATAAGTTTGTGAATTTGTAATATTTCCACTCCAGATTTTCAGCATTTCCATTTTACCACATCTCTTTATAACCAGTACTGCTGTCATTTTTCATATCCTGGCTGAAATGTGTTTTCGCACTTCCAGCGTACAATAGCGCAGCGGCTGTGGGAAATCATGTTCGGAACAGAGTAAGAAAATCACAGTGACAATGTTCATGAGCAGCCATCCTAAAATGCCTATGTTGAAAATTTGGTGCAAAAATTCCAAACAATGACTGTTTTACGAGCATGCGTTGCGCAGTTTCCATGCGCACTCGTAACTTCATGAATTTGTCATATTTTCACTCCACATTTCCAACATTTACTTTTTCTCACACCTCCTTATGAACAGTTCGGCTGTCATTTTTCACATCCTGGCTGAAATGTGTTTTCACCATTTCGATGCAGAATAGCATGGTCACTATGGGAAATCAGTGTTCGGTGCATAGCAAGAAAATCATAGTGACAGTGTTCATGACCAGAGGTGCCAAAGTGCTTATGTTGGAAAATTTGGTGAAATAATTCCACTGAATGACTGTGTTACAAGCACGGACTGCGCAGTTTCCACACAGGCTCATTCCCTTGAGCACGTCCAGGGCGTTAGGGTTCCTAAGACAGACACTTTAGAAGTATGAGGGTGAAATGTTGATCAGATGCAAGAGGAGTTGCAGAGAGGTACTCTGTTGGGTTATGGATGCTGAAGGGACATGGATACAATTGAGGGGGGCCTGCATAAATGCCAAACGCCAATGCAAATACTTGCAAGCGAACGTTCGGCATTGACAAATGCTTGTTTGTTGTGCCCTAGCTAGAGAGCTGTATGGTGTTGTCACAAACAGCTTCTCAGTGCCAATACCAAAGCCATATGGGAAGCTTAATCCAAATATTTTGCCACCAACATCAAGAAAACCTTAAGTCCCCCTCTAAATTCTGGATGGTTATTTATTCCATTTTTGTTCCTCCCATCTACCTCTACAATTCTCAAACCAGAAGGCTGTCCTGTCTCTGACCCCACTGAGGTTTTTCTCTACTTTCATTCAGTATTCACCTCTTGTGCAATCTCACTACTCCCTACCAGTTCCTACTGAGCCCACCTCCACTGCCCCCACTCCCCTCTCTCCCCTCCTCCCTTTTTTACTTTCCTTTTCTCAGATCACCCCAGCTTCACCTTTTGTCATCTCATCCATCCCTAAATCCCACCAAGTGTAATTAAAGGCCTCTATCCTAAACTCATTTGACTTCCTTCTCCTGCCTTTGCTAACCATATTTCCAAACTTTTCAACCCCTTCTTCCATCTTGGCAAAGCACCAGGGGCATGGAAGTGTCCTCCTCACCCCTCTTTCCCAGGTAACCGTCACCCTATCTCTCTGCTCCCTGCTTTGGCCAAAATGTAGGAAAAACTTATTTCAGAGCTCTCCTTATTCCTCCACCTTTCTCTGCACCTTGAGTCTGATTTCTGGAAATCACATTTTGCTGTCTCATCATTTCTACAACTCACTGACTGTCCTGAAGGGGAAGGATCAGGTTCTCTTCACTTCAGTCATCTTTGTTGACCTTGCCAAGGTTTCTACAATGTTTCTCATCTTGTCCTACTTGACAAACTTCAGGGGGAGTGGGTCTGTCTGACCTGTCAGTCATCTGGTTCCACTCCTACCTGTTTAAAAGGCTCCAGTCTACCAAAGTAGTTGATGCCCTCTCTCCTCCCTTTTTCCTCACTTCAGGAGTCCCCTAGGGCTCTGTCCTAGGCCTCATCCTGTTTTCCATTTTCCTCAGTGACCGTTCCTTAGTTTGTGTTTCTGACCACATCCACATGTATGTGGATGACACAATATGTTTCGCCTCTGGAGCCTTGTCCCCTGAGCTAGAAACAAATTTGCAATGTGACTTTTAATACTGGTGGTCTTCAAACCAATCTTGCCCAGTGCTAAACATAATGATTTCCATGACTTTTGGTCATAAGAAGCAACTGGCCATGCTCCATAAACTTTCTATCTTCTTGGCTCTGGATGGACCCCACTTCAAGTACCTTGATGTGCTGATGGATTGAAACCTCAGTTTCTCCGCCTACATTGATGCCACCCACAGAAAGCTCCTCCCAAACCTTTACAGTCAGTATGCTAACAAATCCTGCCTCACATTCCCAGTCTACCATGAGATGCTTGTTTTGATCCTCCTGCTGTCATACTGTATGGACATGGTATGTGGTACTGCCCCCAAATCCACTCTAGCCAGATTGGCCCCCCTCTGCTATTTTGCCCTTAACCATCATGCCCCCCCCAACCACCACTGTTGCCTCCATTCTTTCCCACCGATCTCTGGAAGGCAGGTGCCTCTAACATCACTACACTGCCTTGTGCTCCAAATTCTGCTTTAGTAGTCTCCAGTTACCTCTCCTTCCTTCCTTCTGTTCCATTCCCTCCCAACTTACTACTCCTCCACCCTGCTGTCTCCCATTCCCTCTCATTCACTCATTCCAAAGCATCTGCCGTGAAAACAGCCATCTCCTTTGTCTCTCTCTCACTCTCTGGAATAATCTACCCCTTCCCACCGCACCTCCCTCCCCCCCTTCAAAACTCTTCTTTCCAAATTCTACTCGTACAGCTCCTGCAACTAGTCCTGCTTCCTTTCCGTGCCCCCCAGTTATTCACCCCGTCCCTACCTCCCTTCTACGTTCCCCACTTTCTTTTTTATTTGTAGATTTTATTCAAGTTTTTCAACAAATATAATACATGGGGACAATAGGCATTATACAGTACAGAACAGAAGGTAGGAATGTTTTGGGGGGATACAAAGTGGAATATGGGGTATAGGGACTGGGTAACACTGTAAACAATAGAAAACATGCTACACTGCACCTGAATACATATAAACTGTAGTTTCCCTTCAGTTTCACTTGGAACTTAGAACTGTTTCAATAATAGCTAGACTGCTTCCTCCAACCCCAACTGGGGTGGGGAGATATAGCCTGAACTCCCTATCAGACATCTCACCTCAGTTGTTTGTTCCCATGTTCCCTCTCTTCTTGCTTGGGTGTCTCTCCTTCTGCTCTCCTTTCATTTTTTACTTTTAAATACTGCTTCTGGGTCCCCTTCCATGCAACACTCCACCCATCTTGTCCACATGTTTCTTTACATTTCCTCCAGAGCCCTAACAGCACCAGTTAATTGCTCCATCTGGTACATTTTCTTTATTATCCCTTTCCATTCCTCTGTGTTAGGAGGGATCAGGGAATAACCACTTTTGGTGATTTTTTTTCTGTCTGCCACCAAGAGAATGCCCAGTAAATGTTTAGCTGCTGGATCTTTCTACCTCTGCGGGAAATGGATCAACAGAAAGTGTTCTGAGGTCAGCCCTTCTGACTCCCTCCCCCCACCTCCTATGTATGGAAGATTTCGTATCACCCCTTGTGGTCGATACCGCGATGGCGAAACACAGAAAAAGACCATTATGGCGACATTCGTGGTAATGGTCCTTTTTTTGTGTTTCACCTGGAGTTGAATCCTAGAGTCTAGGGGTGCGGGGCTCAGGTGTGGGAGGCACAGCCTCCACAGAAAACAGTGATGAAAGAGGCGGCACAATACCTGCGTCGGTATTGTGCCGTCGCTGTGGGGGAGGTCGGCATTCTCGCTGATGAGATATCTTGGTGCTTCTGGAAGATTTGTGTATTTGTTCCTTATATCTTATTTTGACTTGTATATACTGTATGTGGGAGGGCTGGTTGGAGTAAGAGACAGCAGGCAAGCTTTCAAGTTAAAAATGTCTCATTGGACAGTCTGGTTCAAGGTATACAGAACTTAACCAAAGTAACAAATAGTTCATTAAATCGCTTTCTTTAACTTGGAGATTTGCTTAGGAAAGGATAACCTTACGTAGAAACATAAAATTTGTCAGCAGAAAAGGACCAGTAGACCTATCTAGTCTTCCCTGTTTTCCCTGCCTAGTACTACATCCTGGACTCTATTTGGTCACAGGTGTCCCTCTCTGCTCCTTTATCGCTGCCTATTATTCCCATGTGCCAATCCCACGCATGCTTGAAGCTCCCCACTATCTTCACCCCCACCACCTCTTCTGGCAGGCCATTCCAGGTGACCACCACTCTTTCTGTGAAAAAGTATTTCTTCACAGCCCTCTTAAACTTCTCACTCAAGCTTCAAAGCATGACCCAGTGTTCTGGTGCTCCTCCTCCTCTGAAAGAGACTCCCCTCCTGCACCTTGTTAACCCCCATTAGATGCTTATAGGTTTCAGTCAGGCAGTACATCTTGAGTCACCACAGTGTCTCATTTGGTTTCTTGTGCCCACACACACATTATTTTGGAAGCCCTCCCCCGGACCGCTTCCACCTTGGTGATGTCCTTGTAGAGGTGTGGCCTCCAGAACTGAGCACAGTACTCTAGGTGGGGTCTCAATAGTGAGAGATACAGTGGGAACACCCCCCCTTCTCCTGCTAGATATCCCCCTGCTTATGTGCCCCAGCACCTGGCAAGCATTGTCTACTGCCTTATCACACTGCCCTGCCACCCTGATATCATCAACTACGATTAGCCAAAGGTCCCTCTCTTTCCTTCTGACTGTAAGTAACCCCCCACCCATACACAGCCTCCAGGTTTCCCCCATCCCAGGTACATGACCTTTCACTTTTTGGCATTGAAAGCCAGCTGCCACACCCTGGACTACTCATCTGGTTACCCGAGATACCAAATTTGCATTCTCTTCACCTCTTCCTGGGTATTCACCCTGTTGCAGATTTTTGTGCCATCCACAAAGGGACACACTTTCCTCTGCAGTTCCTCAGCAATGTCACTTATGAAGACACTGAAGAGGACAGGACCTAGTGCCAATCCCTGTGGTACTCCACTGGTCACTCTCCTGTCCCCCAAGTGACTGCTGTTTACCACCACCCACTGCTTCATGTTCTTCAACCAGTTTGATGCCCAGTTTACTACCTTCTGCCCCAACCCCCAGGGTGATCTAGATAAAACTGTGCACTGGTTTTCCAATAATGTTCTGCTCTTAAATAGTGAAAATATTCAAATCATGCTGTTTGGGCCCCAGTCTGCCGCATCCCTGACAAACTCCTCTTTTTCTGCTACTTTAAACAGTAGCCCCCTTGAACTTGTAAGTGAATTCAAATACCTCAGTCTTACTTTTGACTCATCCCTAACTTTCAAATCCTGTATTGATAAAACCATTTCAAAAGTTTGTCAATGCCTTGGTCATTTTAAATGTGCCAGACATTGCCTGTCAATTTTGGATTGTAAACATATTGTTGCGCAATCCAACCTTCCCATGCTAGACTACAGCAACACTGTTTACCATCACGCCAGTGCTTCAGATCTTCTTCTAGAGAATACTGTTATCAGCTTTTATGGTTTGCTCCAAAGTCCAAGTGGAATGAACACCACTGTGCCTTATTGCCTCAGTTACACTGGTTGTTCCCTACCTCTAGACACACTTTTCATTGGTTATCCCTAATTTATAAAGCTGTGAATAAACAGACTCCTACTTATTTACCTGACAGGCTTATAGTTCCCACTTACAAATTTAGCCTTAGGGATGTGTCTCAACGTGGCCTTTCTCTGCCAAAGTTTCAAACCCACTTTGGGTAAGAATGTTTTTCATATGATGTTTCACTTTCATGGAACAGGCTCCCCCCTCAGCTAAGAAATTCACCATCGCTCCACATTTTCAAACACGACTTTAAGAAGTTGTTGTTAAAAGAACAATTTACATGTACTTGCTATAATTGATGTTGCCTTTGTCAGTTTACGTAGTTACAATCTGTGACTTAAAAACTGTTGTTGCAGGAAGATTTTACAAGGACTTTTCATAATTAGTGTTGTTTTTGTTATCTTTTGTACTCATTGTTTTAAATGACTTGGGACATTCTGTAAACGAGACTTGTTTCTCATAGAACTTATCCAGTAATTCATTCAACTTTTAAATAAAATAAATTAAACAAGCATTTGTCAATGCTGAATGTTGTCTCGCTGGCATTGGCATTGGTAGTGCTGGAGTTAGAGACGCATAATAGGAATGGCAGTGAAGTATTGAAGTGATGCCAACCCCACCCCCACCCTGTAGAGATGGACAGGCATTGGGGTGTGTCTTTGGGTCGTCAGCTATAACGCTCATGCCATTGTACCTTACCCTACCCTGTAGACACTGATAAGTGTCGTGGTGTGCTTTGGGGTCTTTGGGCATTATACTTACCCCATTCCATAAGGAAATACACTGAGGTGGGTGCAGTATAGGAGAATGGGGTGAACTTTGAGGCTGAACAGTGCAAGGCACACCACGATGCCTATCACTGGCTGCAGGGGGGGGGGTGGAATGGCATGAGCATTACAGCTGATGATCCCAAGTCACACCCCTGACGCCTGTCAGTCTCTACAGGGTGGGGTGCTACAGTTGGAAACCCTAACACTATAGGCATGTGTTAGTATTTACACTCCAAATTTTCAACATGGGCCTTTTGTGAACCCACCTTATGAAAAGCGGCACAATCAGTTTGTTAGCTGAAAGGTGGTTTTGCACAGCGGCTATGCCATTTGGCGACACAGGGATGAAAACACATTTTGGGCGGGATGTGGAAAATGACAACTGTATTGTTCATGAGGAGGTGTAAAAAAATGGCAACATTGAAAATCTGGAGTGAAAATATGAAAAATTGGTGAAGTCATGAGCATGCATAGAAACTGCACAACACACGTCTGTTAGCCAGATTTTTAGCATAGGCATTTTGGGACCTCCCCTCATGAACAGTGGTGCTGTGATTTTGTTAATCTGTCCCAAAAGTTGATTTCCCACAGTGACCACGCCATTGTGCGCCACATGTGTGGAAACACATTTTGGGCAGGATGTGAAAAATGACAGCTGTACTGTTCATAAGGAGGTGTGAAAAAATGCCAGTGTTGAAAATCTGGCATGGAAATATTGCAAATTTGCGAAGTTACAAAGGTGCATGGAAACTGCGCAATGCACGCTTGTAACACAGTCATTTTATGGACTTTCGGCACCAAATTTTAAACATAGGCATTTTAGGACCTCTGCTCATGAACAGTGTCACCATCATTTCCTCAAACTGTCCTGAAAACTGATTTCGCACAGCAACCGTGCTGTTCTGCGCTGGACATGCGAAAACAAATTTTGGCCAGGATATGTAAAATGACAGCTGTACTGTTCATCAAGACGTGTGGAAAAATGCCAATTTAGAAAATCTGAAGTGAAAATATTACAAATTCATGAAGTTACGAGCGTGCGTGAAAACAGCGCAACACACACTCGTAAAACAGCCATTTTGGGGATCTTTTTCACCAAATTTGCAGCATAGGCTTTTTGAGAGCCCCCCTCATGAACAGTGGCACTGTCATTTTGTTACTCAGTCCCAAAAGGTGATTCCACGCAGTGAATGCAAAATCACCTTTTGGGACCAAATAATGCCATGACAGTGACTGAATTCATGAGAAGGGGTCCCAATAACCCCATGTTGAAAATTTGGTGTCAAAATTCCAAAAAATGCCCGAGATATGCACCAAAGTTGAAAAAACCCTATTTATGACATTATACAGCTTACCGGCATTTCTTCAGTTCACGGTCAGCTTTGAAGAGTGCAGACGTGTTCCGGTCCACTGAAGATCGTCGCGCCGGACTCCGGTGGTAAGTATGGGGTGAGGGGGGTGTGGGGAGGCAGGGTGCGCAGAAGGTGGGCGCGGGTTGGGGAGGGGGCAGGAAGACCGTGAGGGACCGTTTTCTTCTTTCACAGGGTTAAAAGAAAAAAAAAAAAACATCACTGGATGGTTTTTATTTTTCAGCGGATTTGGCATGCTGGGGTGGGCCCCCAGCATGCCATCTAAGTGTTTTTGGGGGGATGCTGTATCCGACGGGGGATTGGGCACCCCCATCGGCACACAACGAAAGCGGGGGGGGCAAGAGCCGAGTGAGACTGGGCACCACCTCACCACATAACAAATGGAGAGGTGCATTATGCCAATGGGGAGTGGGCTCCCCTGTCAGCACATACATAGGGTCATGGCATGCCGACAGGGGGACTGAGCACCCCGAAGTCGGCATTTTAATCTATTTTTCAGCAGGGAAAACACATGCTCTAATTGCAGCGGACCTTTCCTTAGATGTGCTCACCACATTATATGTTCCTGGTGTGGTGCCTGCATGCAGGCTTATTGGGGAATGAGGGACGCCCCTACTGATGCATGCCCTGCATTCACCCAACAGTGACCGCACCTCCAAATCTGCTACTAATGCAATATGTTGGCTGGCATGCGCGATCCAACATAAAAAACAGGTTGCTGGGTTTCTTAATTAGCCTCCTGTGTGGTATAGTGTTAAAGGCCTTAATGAAGTCCAGATAGGCCACATCCACTGCCTTCCCCAATCCACCTAGCTAGTTACCCAGTCAAAGAAATCTATGAGATTTGTTTGATATGACCCCCCCGTGAAACCATGGGGTTCCTGCAGCCCATTTACCTCCAGGTACTGTAGCAGTTTCTCCTTTAGCAGTGTTTCCATTAATTGCCCCACCACTGATGTGAGATTTACACAAGCAGGGGGAATCCCAGCTGTATGCAGAAGCTTCACTCGCACACGCAAGGCTTTGAGGATTCTCCCTACACCTCTGGCTGTGTGCCTCAACTCAGCCAGGGGTGGCAAATCCAGTCCATCAGTGTCCACTGCAACTTCTTTCAGGCTGTCTGGCACCTGCCTGTGCACCCATAGAAACATAGACAGTGATGGCAGAAAGAGACCACAGGCCCATCTAGTCTGCCTAGAGTTCCATACCTGCCCCAGGTATTCTCCATACAGGGTTTTATCCCTCCCAGTCCACCTCCCTGCTCCCCTCACTACTGCTACCGACCTGAGCAGTCACCAGACCCTTCACTCTGTCCCAGCCATGCTTGAAACCTTTTACAGTTGTAAACGCCCTCACCCCTCCCTTTTTGCAAAATGATAGGTGGTATGCTGTTGAAGCTGACAGCAGTACCTGGTGGGGACTGGGTTCGGGGAGGACTAGGTTGCTCGGCACAGGGGGCCTAGGTTTAGTTACTCTGCACAGGGGCACCCAAGTAAATCCTAACACAGGAAGCAATAACTGTAATGTCCAAAACCAGGAATGGGATTCTAAAGTGTGGCTTTTATTCACATCCAAACTGAAGAAAAAAAGCATAGATAGACCCCCACGGGGCTACATTCCTGGTAATGCAGATTAGAGATACAGAACGCTTCTTCACTATTCCAGCCCTCAGGCTCTGAATCCACCAGACACACAGCCCGGACTTGCACGCAGCTTTGAGTACACAGCCTGACTTGTACAATACTTGGGTTTTTCCCATGGCCTGGCTCGCCCTCCGGCCACTTGATCGCGTTCCATATGGGAATGAACCAGTTTTCCTGTTGGTGTCTCCCCACACCACCTTAGAGCCTTTGACTCCTTAAGGGAAATTTCCTTCCATCCCACATCTGGGTACTTCTCTCATCACTGGCCAAGTGCATGAGGTAAAGTAGAAATCCACAGAGCAAATCCGTAGAGGTGGAACTGGTTACTAAAGGTGGGGGGATCTCCCACCTCCAGCTCCCACAATCCATACCCGGCCATTTCTCTGGACACTAAACAACTCTTTTTGAAAGCTTGGCAATGTAGATTACAGGGTAGACGTATGTCACATCTCCTCTACATGTCTTGACTTTCCCCTTGTGCTGGACTTGAACATACTTTTACTTTTGGCTAAGCCTATTACACTAGGTTCCCACTACTTCAGTAGTCCAATCCCCACTTTAACACAGTTCAGGATGAAACATGGGCCCTTTAGAAAGAGCAGAACTCACCCTTCGGTTGCAGGTGCCCCACAGACGAATCTTGAAATCTAATGGTACCCAACACACTTGGACAAAATAAGACAGCTTCTTCTCTAGCAGTAACCAGAGGCTTGCCCCCTGGAATAGCAGGCAAACCTTCCACCCACATCCCCTCAGGGATGGGGCACAGAAACCCGTATCAGCTGTCTCCACCACTTTAAAGAACAGCTTACTGTGTCCCACTTTAGGCAGAAACACACACCTTTCCCTAAAAGTAGCTCTATTTCAGAGCTGAGGCTCCAAGAGCCTGTGCACAGAACTATGCTCCTCACACCACAATCTCCAACTACAGACTGCTGTTCAAAACTCCCAACATTCTAATCTAACTCCCTTCTGCAGATTCCAATGTGGCTCATGCAGCTGCGACAGTTCTATGGAGACGTCATCCCTCAGTCTCAGCTGAGACTGAGAACAGAGGGAGACAGTGTGAAATCCATTTAACTGGAGTTTCACAAGCTGCCTTCCCTGCCTACCACTAGGTCTTACTGGGATTCAAGTAACCCTGGATAACAGGGGGTTACACAGTGTTGGTGCCCACCACTTAAACTGAGAGACTGTTATATGGCTCCACCATCCTTTCTGTAAAACAGAACTTCCTCAGATCCCTCTTTAACCTTATCCCCACCAGTTTCCACTTGTGACCTCAGGTCCCTGACTCTGTACCCCTACTGAATAGTTACCTGCAATTCTTCTTGTTTATCCTATTCAGGAATTTGAAGATCTGTATCATACCTCCCTTCTCTCACCTGGTCTCCAGTGAGCACATGTTGAGTGCCTTCAGATGATCTTTGTAAGATCTGCCCTGTGGGCCCCGAATCATCTTGGTCACCCTTTGTTGCATGCAGCCTGTCCCTGTTCTTCCTTAGGTGAGGACTCCAGAACCCGGGCAGAGTATTCCAGATACGGCCTCACCAGTGACATGTATAGAAGTAATAGCACCTCCTTTTTTTTGCCATCAATGCCCCTTCTGATACACGCTAGCATCCTGTTGGCCTTACTATAAGCCTTGCTACACTGGCTTGATTTTTTGATGAAGTCATTAATAGGCATGGGCTACCCAACAGATTGGAAACTGCAGGTAACAGCTATTTTAGCCAGGTAGGGTAGTCGAGGTAACTTACTACCCTACTAGCATAAGAAAACACAGTGTGGGTCAGGTATTCTTGGTTAGGTAGTGGGTTGGGTATTCTGGGTCAGTGAGCTACTGTAAGCCCAGGTTGGGTATTTACTTATGTTCTCTGGTTTGTAGCTGTGTTGCACTGATACACACCAGTCCTGCCACCAGGTAACTCACCTGCGACTGTCCAAAGCCAACATTTGACGACGCTCTCCTCCAAAGACAGTGCACATCTGAGGAACTATATGAGGCACGCTGGTGTGTGAACGAGCACCATGGACAGCACTACAGCAGCAGTTGAGGAAGGCTGATAGCAGGCTCAGCCAGCAGTAACATAGAAACATAGACTTTGGCGGTAGATAAGGACCTCTTAGCCCACCTAATCTGCCCATTTCCCTACCTATGGCCTACCTAGACTTTAGCAAGACATTTGACACAGTCCCACACAAAAGATTAATATACAAGTTAGCCAGCCTGGGAGTGGGTCCCAAGATGACAGCCTGGGTAAAGAATTGGCTGGAGAATAGGACACAGAGAGTAATAGTAAATGGAGTCCACTCAGAAGAAAGGAGGGTTACTAGTGGGGTACCGCAGGGTTCAGTATTAGGAACGGTCCTCTTCAATGTCTTTATAAGCAACATTGCAGAGGGACTGGAAGGAAAAGTATGTCTCTTTGCAGATGACACAAAGATCTGCAACAGAGTTGATGCACAAAGTGGGGTGGAAAGGATGAGAAGGACTTGGCAAGGTTAGAGGAATGGTCAAATGTATGGCAGCTTAGATTCAATGCTAAGAAGTGTAAGGTAATGCACCTGGGAAACAAAACCCAGGGAAGAGTACACAATGGGGGTGAGATACTAACAACAACAAAATGGAAAGGGACCTGGGGGTAGTCATATCAGATGACCTAAAGGTGGGCAAGCAATGTGAGAGGGCAGCAAGGAGGGTTGGGGATACTGGATGCATAGGGAGAGGCATCACCAGTAGAAAACAGGAAGTTATTATCCCTCTGTACAGACAGTTGATGAGACCCCATCTGGAGTACTGCGTGCAGTTCTGGAGACCCAATCTCCACAAGGACATAGACAGGATGGAGGCTGTCCAGAGGAGGGCAACTAAAATGGTGCAGGGTCTGTACCGGAAAACATATGAAGAGAGACTTAAGGAGCTGAATATGTATAGCCTCGAGGAAAGGAGGGAGAGGGGGGACATGATAGAAACTTTTAAGTATCTCAAGGGAATCAACAAAGTCCAAGAGGGTAGCATCTTTCAAAAAAAGAGGTGTGCAAGAACAAGGGGGCACAATTTGAAGATAGAAGGGGGCGGCTCAGAGGTAATTTAAGGAAGTATTTTTTCACAGAGAGGGTTGTGGATGCATGGAACGGCCTTCCGGAGGAGGTTGTGGAGTCAAAAACAGTGGTGGAATTCAAGCATGCATGGGACAGTCATAAGGCAATTCTAGGGGGTGGGGGTAGGAAGAAGTAGGCTGCTGGTTAACTAGGATCTGCAGCTTATCCATTAGGTAAGGAAATGGGCAGACTGGGTGGGCCAAGTGGTCCTTACCTGCGTCAAAATCTATGTTTCTATGTTTCTATTGGATAAGCTGCAGATCCTAGTTAACCAACAGTCTACCTCTTCCTACCTCCACCAGAATTGCCTTATGTCTGTCCCATGCATTCTTGAACTCCCCCACTGTTTTTGACCCCATGACCTCCTCAGGAAGGCCCTTCCATGCGTCTATCACCCTCTCCGTGAAAAAATACTTCCTCACTTTGCCCCTGAGCCATCATCCCTCTATCTTCAAATTGTGTCCCCCTTGTTCTTGCACATCTCTTTTTCTGAAAGATGCTACCCTCTTGGACTTTGTTGATTCCCTTGAGGTACTTGAAAGTTTCTATCATGTCCACCCCCCCTCCTTTCCTCAAGGGTATACATATTAAACTCCTTTAGTCTCTCTTCGTATGGCTTCTGTTGCAGGTCCTGCACCATTTTAGTTGCCTTCCTCTGGACTACCTCCATCCTGTCTATGTCTTTGCAGAGATGGGGTCCCCAGAACTGCACACAGTACTCCAAATGAGGTCTCACCAACTGTCTGCACAGAGGGATAACAACTTCTTGTTTTCTACTGGTGGTGTCCCTCCCCATACATCCCAGTATCCCCCAGCCATCCTTACTGCCTTCTCACATTGCTTGCTTACCTTTAGGTCATCTTATTTGATTACCCTCAGGTCCCTTTCCATTTTTGTTGCTGTTAATACCTTCCCCCTTCCCCACTGTGTACTCTTCCCTTGGGTTTTTGTTTCCCAGGTGCATTACTTTGCACTTCTTTGCATTGAATCTAAGCTGCCATACTTTTGACCATTCCTCTAACCTTGCCAAGTCTCTTCTCATCCTCCCCCCTTGTGTATCAACCCTGTTGCAGATCTTTGTGTCATCTGCAAAGGAACATACTTTTCCTTCCAGTCCCTCTGCAAGGTCACTTATAAAGACATTAAAAAGGACCAGACCCAGTATTGAACCCTGTGGCACCCCGCTAGTAACCCCCCTTTTCTTCAGAGTGGACTCTGTTTACTATTACCCTCTGTGTCCTATTGTCCAGCCAATGTTTTACCCAGGCTACCACCCTGGGACCCACTTCCTGGCTGGCTAATTTGTTTATTAATCTTTTGTGTGGAACTGTGTTAAATGCCTTGCTAATGTCTAGACAGGCCATGTCCACAGCCCCTCCCTGGTCTACTACTTTGGTCACCCAGTCAAAGAAATCTGTTAGATTTGTTTGACATGACCTTCCTGCTGTGAATCCATGCTGCCTTGGGTCTTGTGCCTCGCTGGCCTCTAGGTACTCTCAGATCTTTCTTTCAGAAGTGATTCCCGCTTAACTGGCACCCAAACAATTCTGCAACACTACCGCTCACTAAGGAATGCCTGCACAAGACTCATCCGTCAGGCCAAATCACATTATTTCAAGTCTACTTTCCACAATAACTTTACTCATCCAGCACAATTCTGGAAGTCAATTAAATCCCTCCTCACCCCTCCGGCCCAACCCCCTACCCCAACCCTCAAAATAGCAGGAAATATTATTGCGGCACCAAGCGCTGTAACCACAGAGCTCAACTCCTATTTCACAAACTGTACGTCCACTCTGCTCTCCTCTCACCCCTGGCTCCCTTCCCCTGTTCACCCAGTTTTCTCCTCACCAGCCTACTTCTCATTTCGCCTTGTTATACCTGCAGAGGTACTAAAAGTACTTTGGTCTCTAAATCCCTCCAAAGGAAAATGCCCCTTGGGCCTTGATTCTAAAATGCTCCATTTTGCTGCCTCAGCCAGAGCCAACCCTCTAACCAATCTCTTTAACCTGTCATTCAGACTTGGTACCGTCCCTACAAAATGGAAACATGCCACAGTCATACCCCTCGCCAAAGGAGGTGACCCCCTCCTACCCGTGCAACTACCGACCTATATCGCTACTCCCCATCCTAGCCAAAATCCAGGAGCACCTTGTACTAGCCCAGCTCTCCCACTTCCTTGACTCCATCTCCTTCTTCACTTCTTACCAACCTGGGTTTAGGAAAAATCACTCCACTATCACCTCTCTCCTTCGTCTCACCAACACCATCCTCACGGGCATGGATAAAAGGGAGATAACTGCGGCTATCTTCGTCGACCTGACTAAGGCTTTCGACACGGTCTCTCATGCTTTGTTACTGTCCAGACTCACCTAAGCTAGACTGACTAAGCCTGCCACCAACTGGTTCCAGTCGTACTTGGCAGGCAGGTCCCAATCTGTCCAAATGGGCTCGGCCATCTCCACCTCACTCCCTGTTACCACCGGCGTCCCCCAGGATCAGTCTTAGGCCCTTTGTTGTTTTCTATCTTCCTCAATGATCTGTCTACAGCCTGCCCTCATACATCTATCCACATGTATGCAGACAACACGGTACTGTATGCCTCCGGATCATCCCCCTCCACCGTGGCAGCCAGCCTGCAGCAGGATTTTGACTCTGTCCAATGCTGGTTCCTTTCAAATCAGCTATTCCTGAACCCAAATAAAACTGTCTCCCTAACGTTTGGCACTCAGGCAAAACTGTCCCGTCTCCCTGCCTCCCCATCATTCCACACATTGGAAGGCTCCCCCCTGGAGGCTTGCACTTCCTACAGTTACCTTGGGGTCTGGTTAGACCAGCATCTTGACTTCACCATGCATATTGACGCTATTCATAAGAAGCTACACCCCATGCTAGGTGCATTATACCGTAATAAAAGCTGCATCCCCTTGCCCACGCGGCTGGCTATCGTTCATAAGATGATCCTCCCAATAATGGACTACGGGGATGTAGTCTACTGTGTAGCCCTTAAATCCTCCCTGACCAAACTAGACCCTCTATTCAACTCATTCTGCCATTTCTCCCTGGACTGCCCTCCCAGTACACACCACTGTGACCTCTACTATTCCTTAGACCTCCCTTCTCTCCACTGTTGGAGATTGGTACACAGTGCTAGAACCGCCACAAAATTTTGGTTGCAGACCCTCCCCTCCTACCTTGCGACCACCCTTAATGTTCTTTCCCCTCCAGCCTACTCACTCAGGAACATTGATTCTCGGCTACTCCGCATTCCCTCACAGGTCCACCAGGTCTGGGCAGGCTGCTTTCAGCTTCCAGATACCTAAGTTATGGAACTCCCTGACAGCTGATATTAGACATACCTCCAGCACTCCTCACCACAATGCTCTATTCAAGACTCAATTCTCCACTACTTGCTCATGCATTCCAGCCTGCTGAAGCCCTCGCAGCCTTGATAGCAACTGTTTAGTATCCTTGCTAAATGTTACCCTGCTGTTCCCAACCCTGCTTATTGCTATGATATTGATTGTTGTGTAATTATGTAATTATGTGTATATAGCCACCTTGCCTGTACTACCCTGTTGTATATTTACTATATATTTATATGTATTTGCCTATTCTGTCATGTCTGTACTGGTGTAATATGTACATGTGTAGAATTCTATTAACTCTGTATCATGCCTATCCCCTATACCCCCAGGGCGCATCTGGAATCGAGCGGTACTCTGCTCAGTATGCCTTCCTGGTAAAACTCTTAAATAAATAAATAAATTACATCATTTTCCCTACCACAGAGGTCAAACTGTCAGGTCTTTAGTTTCCTGCCTCTACTTTGCTCCCACTTTTGTGAAGGGGAATCACATCTGCCCTCCTTCAGTCCTCAGGTACCACACCATCCTTCCATGATTTGCTAAAGAGGGTAGTCAGTGGTGTCACTAGTTCTCCCCTTAGTTCTTTTAGAATTCTGGGGTGAATCCCATCAGGCCCCATTGCTTTGTCTACCTTCAGTTTTAGGAGTTCTTTCAGAACCCTTTCTTCTGTGAAAGGACTGGGATCGACTCCCCTCCCCCCATCCAGAGTGCTTCTATTGACTGGATTAGGTACCTCCCTCCTCTTCTTTTGTGAGTACTGAGCAGAAGTATTCGTTCAGTATCCTGCTTTTCACTGTCTCTCTCTGCCCACCCACCCTCCCTTTATTAAGTAGCAATGAATCAAGCAATTCATTTGACCCTGAACTGCAGACTGAGAAAAACTATTAAAAAAAGAAAAGAGATCAAAGGGATCTGTATAAGAAAAGAATATTTTTGGCTGTGCTCTTGGCACTTTTCCACCCATCACTGCACAGCGATCACGGACTCATGCAGTTCAGCTCAACAGTGCTACCTGAGTGCTGCAGGGTTGGCTTCATCATCCTATGTGCAGCTTTAAGTCCAGGGCAGGGTGTGAAAGAAAGGTGAAAGGGAGCTGAAGAAATTAAAAAACAAAACAAAAAACAAGCATTTTGCTTGCAATCCTGAGTCTGGGTCAGTTCAGTACACCTGCAGTTGGATTTTGCAATGTGTGAGAGAGCAGGCGGTTCAGCTCCAGTCAGACAAGTTGCCACGTTGAAAAGTGGAAAGCCCAAAAAAAGATAAAAATAAATGAAATAAATGAAGCTTAGCTAGGGAATTTTTGTGCTAATATTGCTACTGCTTGCGGAAACAAAAAATGATAAATTATAAAAGCTCTGTTAGTGGACTGCAGCCAGGGACTTTTTATTGTTGCTGCTTGGGGAAACATTAGAAAGATAAATAAATTAATCCAGGGAAGGCTTGGGCTCTGATAGTGAAGCTCAGCTCAGGATTTTTTTTTAATTTTCCCTGCTTGCCTAGCCAAAAGGGATCAGCAGTTTTTTTTTTTTTTTTATAGGCAGCATAACATACCAGTCCAAGAAGCTGAGATGAGTAAAGCAGCCTGCTACCTCAGTTCATTCTGAGCCTGTTTGGCTGTGAATGCCAACAGTCCAGCATTTCTGAAAAGCGAGAGAGAGAGAGAAATTTTAAATAAGAAAAAGAAACACATTTGATTTTCTAGGACTTGTTTAAAGCACCAACCCCCAACCCCAGACACTAAAGTAAGGGAATTTTTCTTGTTTTTACATGATGCAGTGTAGACAGCACTCAGCTTAACTGCATAGGTGTGTGTGTGTGTGTGTGTGTGTGTGTGTGCGTAGTTACTGCAAGCAACAGCATTTATATTAGGGCCATTGTTAGATGCCCTGCCATTAAAAAATGTGTCATAGACAGCCAGCCTTTTCTCAGCACGTAGCGAAACAGATGGCCCTTTACGACTACATAAAACATTCATCTTAGGGCCACTGTTAGATGCCCCAACATTAAACAGTTTGACATAGCTAGTTATACACTCCTCAGCACTTAGTGAACAGATAGCCTTCTACAGCTGTACAAAGCATTTGTTGTAGGGCCACTGCTAGGTGCCCTGACAATTAATTTGGCATAGTGAGCATAGTCATAGTCAGCTTCACTGTACAATAAACAAACATGATTACAGATACAAAATACTGCATACACACAAATGACCTTTCAATACAAGATCCAGAAGCAAATGATTTGATACCTTTTAATGGAGCAACATAGATGTAACAACAAGAACAGAGTGCTGTAGCTTTCGGACCAATCAGTCCTTCGTCAGAAGTGTAATGACAGTTATTTACAAAAACAATACTTTTAACAACTAGATCATGCAGAAAAAAAAAACAGAAAAATCCCCATTGGTTTAAAATACTCATTAAAAAACACAAAAAAAAAAACAGAAGATGATGTCAGAGAAGTGTAACAGTACCATATTACCTTAAGCTGGGAGGGTCCCAGGGTCAAAGGTGCTTGGTGCAAAACACATACAAAGAATTCTACTGCATACAAATTCAATTGACATGAGATAACACTACTTGAGCAGATGGCTCTTAAAATCATGCTATGAGTGTCACAATGTATATAAGAATGCAATTACTGAAAAACAACCACCACCCAGATTAAAGATATACTAAGATTGTCTTAGGGCTCCAAGAAGTTTCAATGTATGTATTACAAACAAGAAATTACCAGTAAAGCTGTCTTAAAAAGATTAGTACACACTGTATGATGTGTAAAACTTCAATCAATCAATCAAATTTTATTTAACCAGGCAAATACATCGTTGAGCGAGCTCATTTGCAAGATGGTCCTGGGCACACAGAACAAATTACATTTACAGTTAACAACATCAAATCATGACATAGCAGAAGAGAACAACATAATTTAAAAAAAGAAAATAATTACATGAAAGGGTGATAACTGGAGCAAATCTTAGATAGCAGGCTGAGTAAATACACAGCTAATTTATCATAGAAGTATTTTGTGACACTAAAAGAGTGAGGAGGGAGAGGATGGCAATGACACAGAGGGGACACAGGGAAATAGGATGGTAAAGACACATGGAGAGAAAGAGGGGCAACCCTGCTATGATGGAGTCTTCCGGGGGGGGGAGTTGCCACAGGGAAGGGAGAAGGGAGTGAGGCAGCTTGGAAGGGGTAGTTACAGCGAGGGGCTGCTGGCTGACAGGGGGAATAGGAAGGCTAGATGTATCCATAAGCTAAGGGAGTAATCAGGTTATGTGTCGAAGATTACCTGAAACAGTTGCATGCAGTTTTCAGGTATTGTTATAGCAGCTGTTTGAATACATAGGGCATAGGCAGGAGGAAGAGTTTAAGTACTTTTTGTGTTATTCCAAAGAGATGGTAAGAAGGAGCTGATGGCAGTTGAGCCAAGGCATGTCCTCGTTCATGGTAGCTTGAGGAGGACATGGCAAGAGTTTTGTAAGCCGTATACACCTGTTGACCGCTCAAACATGTTACAGATATAGGGCAGAAGTTTACTGGAGAATGCCCTGAGGGGCATTTATTTGCCTCCTCAGAGAGAGGGATGGCCACTCACTTGTCTGGTACAGTAGGCAGTGATGAGTCCGCAGGGGCATATCGAGCATAAATCTCAAGGTGCAATGGTAGAGTGTATCAAGCTTCTTTTTTTTACCATAATAATTTTTATTGAATATTTAATTAAGCAACAACAATAAAAAATAAATAAGTAAATTGCAGTACATTGTACATAATAGTAAATGTCAGCATATTCATAAGATATTAGAAGTAGAAGTAAAAACAATTAAACAGTGAACAAGTCATGTAAATGGGAAAGAATAAAATGTCAAACTCCTATTGTGGATAAGTTTGTACTTAATACTTGAGTTAAATGAATACATATTCATTTATTTATTTATCGTAAATCAGTATACAACCCTTGAGCCAGAGGCTCATTTCCAAAGGTACCTCATCACCTTGAGGACAAACATTACAAATTTAGGTTACAGAATACAAATAGCTGAAATTAGTATTACACATATTGATTTCATACATTTACAATTTTGTGGCAATTACATTGATACTGCTGGCACAGGCTGATATAGCACAGGTAAGGTGCACAGGGGGAGAGGTGGAGGTGAGGTTGGTGTCGCCAGCGGGTGCTGTCAAGTGAGGAGAGATCGGGGCCATATTTAGAGACAGGAGCAGCTCCGAGTGTTAAAGAGTTGGCTCCGAAGGGTGGTTTTGAAGTTGGAGATTGTGGGGGCATTGGAGGTGAGAGCAGGGAGAGAGTTAAACCAGGATGGGGCTCTGTAGCAGAAAGACCTCTGACCATGGGTGGTCCTGGATCTGGGGACCAGTAGAGTGGTCTTGTTGGAGATACGGGTTGCGATAGTGAGTGGGGTATGGTGGATGGAGGCAGTCACCCCAGGAGAGGAGAGCCCGAGTAGGGTTTTTTTTGTGAGGAGGCAGGTTTGATAACATAGCCATTCATCCAGGTTAAGGAGTTTAGCCTCGTCATAGAGTTGACATGTATGTGTGAGCCTGGGAGCACCTGTGATCAGTCTGCAGGCCTTATTTAGGGTGAGGCAAATTTTGTTGAGGGCAGTCGTGTCAGCAGCACCATAGACTGGTAGGCCATAGTCTACAAGGGACAGTACTGAAGATGTGACAGCAAGTCAGAGAGCATCGGGGGAGGCAGTTTTTATAGTGGTAGAGGATGCCAAGCCATGTATTAGTGTATTACATAAACAGTAATTTAATTTCTAAAAACTGTAGTAACTATGGTCAACATTAATTGATATATAAATATGCAAATATATTCATAATTATACAATGGCAAGAAAGAATCCTGGCTCCTGATTGGTCAGTTGGCCATCACAGCAGGGATGTTATCCTGGCATAACATCCCTGCTGATGATCTTGCTGACCAGCACATTCATTGTTTGCATCTTTTCTTAAAAAATATTTTAAACACCAAATAAAATTCTTTAAAATTCTTTTTTTTCTGTGAAACAACTAGCAGTATATAATAGGAATAATGCCCTCCAGGGTGGAGTGTTATGCTAGGATAACATCCCTTCTCGGGTGTTGGACGCCCTCGGCCGGTGGCCTCGGGCCCAACCACCCGAGGTGGGATGTTATCCCAGCATAACACCCACCCTGTCAGACATTATTCCTTTAATAACAACTTCCTTACAATGGAGTAATACCTTTTTAGTACTTTCAAGTGATGGTTTACTGTAGAAAGGGGCCCCATATCCTTGCAAAAGCATCTAACCTGTCCAATACCATATATGATATTCTCTCATTATTTGCAGTATAACTCATTAAGTTATACCATTCAGCTAATGAAGGAGGTTTAGAATCTTTCCAGTATTTAAGTATTAGGCATTTCGCGCATACAGATGCCACAGAAAGCCCTAATCTCTGTTAATAGGTAAGGGTAGTGTTATCTGGAAAGATCCCAAGGATGTAAATTAGTGGTGAAGGAGGCAAATTGACCAATAATGTTGAATTACACGTTTTTTTATATCTTCCCAGAATGTAGTCAGAACTGAGCATTTCCACAGCATATGAGAGGCATTAGCATTCACTTCTTGACATCTCCAACAATCAGTATTAGGGAGCAAACCCAATTCATTCAACCTCATGGGGGACATATAAAGCTGATGGATAATTTTATATCGAATAAGCTTACCTTCTGTATCTCTATTCCCATAGTAAGCGTGTTCCCATGTTACATTCCAATCCTGGTCTGATATTGGGGTACTCAATTCTTTCTCCCACTTCTGTCTGGCTGAGGATGTCAGAAATGGAGACGTAAGAGAATTTGTTAGGATTTTATAAACAAAGCTTGCTCCCCATTTTTGTGGCCCTATTTTCAACACTTGATCCCATTCTTGGCTACAGGGAAGGGAGAAGTATGGCAGGAGAACGTTTTCTTTTAGTAATTTTCGAAGTTGAAGAAAATAGTGAAAATGGAACCAGGGTAAATGGTATTGTTCCCTAATTTCTGAAAAAGACATTAGCGTGAGAGTGTCCTTGGAGATTATGTCACTGATTCTATTGATACCAGCTTGTGACCATGTTTTATTAAATAATCGAGGCCCCTTTTTAGTAATTAGGGGGTTGGACCAAAGAGGTATATGTTTTAAAGGGAGATGAGCATGATTAAATTCATTGTTTATTTTTTTAAAACCTTGAAGATTTTCCTAAGCATGGGTTGTCTGTTAACCCTTTTGGAGAAGACAAATAAATAAAGTCAGTCAACTGACTGGGTTTAATAAGGTTTCTTTCCAGCTGAACCCAGAGAAAAGTAAAAGGTGAGCTGTCTGGCGTCGACTGCATATGAGCAGATATCTGTTTTAACATGAAAGCCTATTGGTACTATTCCCAATGAGGGAATGTCAATCCTCGTAACTTGTGTGGTGCTCTAATTTCATTTATGCTTAGTCTTGGGTGTTTATTATCCCAAAGAAAATTCCTAAATAATTAATCTAATCTATCCCTAATATTTTTTCTAATAAGGATCGGTATATTTTGGAAAAGGTAAAATATTTTAGGGGCAATAATCATTTTGATTGAGTTAACTTTACCCCAAAGCGATAAATTGAGATTACCCCAATGTTTAAATTCTGATTCTATATTTTGTAGTAATGGCAAATAGTTAATATTAACTAAAGAGTTCTGATTAGTAGAGATTTGGATATCTAAGTACGTTAGTTGATCTTTCACCCAGTGATTATCAAAGATTTCTGGAATATTTTTGTAAAATAAAGGGTGTAATGCTAGGGCATAATGCTTGAGTTTTATTCCAATTAACCTGTAGTCCCGATATGTTGCCAAAATGAGAAGGTAATTGTTTGAATATTCCATAGGACTGTACCAGTTTAGAAAGAGTCAGGAGTAGTTCATCTGCAAATGCAAATGTTTTATTTTGTACTGAGCCAACTAAAATTCCCAGAATACCTGGGTGATTAGCAATGCTTCTGATTAGTGGTTCCATAGCAAGGATAAATAAAATATGGGGATAGTGGGCAACCCTGTCTGGTGCCGCATTCTAATTGTATGGGCTGGAAACTAGTCCATTTGTCAAAATTTGTGCAGATGATCTTTTATATAGTTACCCAGTTACTAAAATTGTTGCCACATTCAAAATGATCTAGGACCATAAACATATATTTCCAAGATAAGGAGTCAAAAGCTGTAAATAAGTCTAATGACAGTACTAAGCAAGGTTCATTTATCTTATTAGCATGCCATATTGTATGTAGAAGTCTCCGCACGCAGTCAGCCCGTGACCTTCCCTGCACAAATCCTACCTGTTCTTTACCAATAGCTTCATGTATAATATTTTGTATTCTAATAGCTAATATCTTAGCCAAGATTTTATAGTCTGTATTCATCAGGGAGATGGGGTGATAGCTAACACAGGATAGGGGGTCCTTATCTTTTTTTATAGAATAATGTGACCAGAGCTTGAGTGAGTGTGGGTGGAAGGGCATCATTATCCCAGGATTCCCTATACATGTTAAGTAGGTGTGTTGAGATTTGGGCATTTAACAATTTAAAGAATTCTCCCAGAAGTCCATCTAGTCCTGGAGTTTTCCCAGTGGGTAGCATGTCAATGGCTAACAGGACCTCATTTATGGTTAGTTCTTTAATAAGGTTCTCTCTGTGAGCCCGGGTATTTTGGCCAATTCAATACTGTTAAGAAATACATTTATTTGTTGTGGATCTACAGCTTTATTCTTATATATTGGAGAAAAAAATTATTTAAAGGCTTCGTTAAGCTCTTTATTTTTCCTAAGTACTATCCCTGTAGCTTGTTGGATGCCTGGGATTATGTTTAGATCTTGTAGCTTCTTTAGTCTATGAGCAAGTAATTTACCAGCTTTTTCACCCGACTCCCAATAGCTTTGCTTTGTACAAAAGAGTGCATATTCGGTTTGTGCTGACACAAGAGCATTTATATCAAACTTAATAAATGATAACCTATGAAGGAGTGTACGGTCTATAGATTTAGCATTTTTAATTTGCATTTCCAAGGCAGCCAGTGAAGACTGTTTATCTTTCAGGATTTTTGCTTTTTCTTTTTTTTTGGCTGCAGCAAAGCTAATTATTCTGCCCCTTATAAATGCCTTGTACACCTCCCATAAACAAGCATCAGACACCTCTCCATTATTATTATACTTAAAATATTCATCAGTTTCATTAGATACCCATTCAGTAAACTTTTTGTCTTTTATCAATGAAGTGTTAAGTCTCCATCTCATCTCTTTGGGCCTACATTCACCTAGAATTATGCTTAGGTCTACCATGGCGTGGTCTGATAATATAATGGAGCCAATCTTTGCATCTATTATTGAATTAACCAGGTCTCATGATATAAACAAAAATGGTCTATCCGACTATATGTTAGATGTCTATTAGAGAAAAATGTATAATCTTTCTCTTTTGGATTGACAAGTCTCCAGACGTCTGATAGAGCCAGCGTGTTGACCATATTTTAAGGGAAAACCTGGCTTTTATTACTGCAAAGGTCAATTTAGATGTTTTTTTTTATCTAAAAGAGGGTCCATGACCTCATTAAAGTCTCCACCTACAATCAGTTTATGTTCAGGGTATTGAATAAGTTGAGCCGTAATCTGATCTATGAATATATGTTGGCCAGAGTTGGGGGCATAAATATTACACAATACCACATTTAGACCATCCAGAGAACCAATAAGAATTTGACATTGACCCTCATGGTCTGAGACATGGTTAGTTTTAATGAAGTTAGCACCTTTCTTTATTAATATCGCAGTTCCTCTTTGTTTACCATTGAAAAAGCTAAATTCAACCTGAGAGACCCAGGATCTACACAGTTTAGCTGATTCTTTATCATCCAAATGAGTTTCTTGTAAAAAGGCGATGTCAGCCTTTTGTTTGTAAATATATGTCAAAACTTTGTTCCTTTTGATAGGGGTCCCTAATCCATTAACATTCCATGAGAAAATCTTATAAGGATGCATTTTGAAGAAGGGATCTCGTAAGCTAACACCAAAATATAAATAAAAAAAAACTTAGTATAACAACTATTAATAAAATAACAATGTTATTAAAACTAGGAATAAAACCTTAGATTATTTGCAGTAAGTATTCACACAATTAAACAAGTAAGTGAAAACAGAACCAGTAGGGTGTAGTCTATTGTATTGCCAATTGAGTCCACTGAGCAAGGGTCCAAGGTGTTGTTGACACAGGTGACTGATTTAGTAACAATGAATGAGCATAGCAATACCCGTCCCAGTCAGTAAGGTAATATCAGTTGAACAAAGAGAACCAAATACAACAGCCTGGGATAGATAGCAGTAATTTCTCTTACCCCCCTCCAATTATCCAGAAAATGAGGTATCAGCAATGGAAACCACATAGGGGAAGGGGGTGGGTGCACCATATATATCCACACCACAAAACATATATAAGTCATACTTCACATGCATGTATACAACTTAAGACAGGGCAGATAGACATTGGAGGACTTATATATCCAGATCAGTTTTGTCATAAATGCATCTCAGAGCATCTATTATTTAGTTTTCAGAAGGCATACCGACTGCCAGTCAAATCTCCAATAAATCCGCAACTTTAATTAAGGATTGCTTCTGAGGGAGATTATTAATGACCGATGTGCAGTAGCCAATTTAAAAGGTGCTCTTAGTATGCATTTTGTAAAATTTGTCTTGCTGTAGCACTTATGTGGACATATTTACCTTCTATAATTTGGACTATTTACAGCAATAATAAAAATCTGGATCCATCTTCACCTCAACAACATACTGGAAAAGCATTGAAGTATAGCAACATAAAACATTTTTAAGTATAAGGATTGAAGCAGTAGAGAATAAGACATACTGTAGGGACATGTGACACCCTTAGGAAAGGATACATTAACATTGCATAAATCCACCAAGAAATGGATAATCAAACCAGTTATAGATTCAATATAAAATTATTGCTAACTATATGAGCCTTAATAATTTAGCAAATGTATAACAATTTGACCTTTATGACAGTAAAATGAGTGAAACCAGTGTCATTTAGATTATTATTCACCAAACTGGAACTAAAACGAAGGGATAGGATCAACGCAGTCTGGCAGCCCAGAAATACTACTCATTGATAGTGCAACAAGGGACTAGACAAATGGAGCAGTAGATCTCCCTCTGTATAACTGCTTGGTGAAGCCGCACCTCGAGTACTGTGTGCAGTTTTGGAGGCCACAC
Source organism: Neoceratodus forsteri (assembly GCA_016271365.2). NCBI lineage: Eukaryota > Metazoa > Chordata > Ceratodontiformes > Ceratodontidae > Neoceratodus > Neoceratodus forsteri. The sequence continues at coordinate 52,394,999 of CM028133.1, read as the reverse complement.
TTAAAGAGGGACATTAAACTTCTGGAGAGGGTCCAGAGGAGGGCAACCAAAATGATTTGGGGCTTGGGGGACAGAACCTATGAGGAGAGGCTCGAAGAGCTAAATATGTGCACATTGGAAGAGAGAAGGGACCGGGGGGACATGATAGAGGTCTTCAGGTACGTGAAGGAGGTAAATAGGGCAGGAGCAGTCAGGGTGCTTCGAAGGAAGAAGGAGGGGGCCACTAGAGGGCATGGGTGGAAGCTGGAGGGGGGAAGATTCAGGGGAGAAAGGAGGAGGTGCTACTTCACTGAGAGGGTGGTGGAGCCATGGAATGCACTGCCTAGGGGCTGGTGGAGGCAGAGACAGTGGAGGGGTTCAAGAGGGGGTGGGACAGGTACATGGGAAGGGTTCTGGAAGCAAAATCCAATGCAGTGAGAATATTCAGAACTGGGAAGGAGAAGCAGAGGAAGGCGATAGAACAAGGTCAGCTCCCAGGGTGGGGGCTGACCAAACGAGCAGACGCGAAAGACCATTAGGCCTATTCTGCTGGCATTTTAGTAGTTAGTATCTCCTGACCTTGGTTGATGTTCCCCTTTTTGTTTTCTTTTTGGTTTTTTTCACCTTGATGCAGCAATGCCATCGCTAAACTGGAAGTAAGTTGTTGTTTGGAATTGTTGCAGACACAGGAAGTGGTATAGCGGAAACTGCAAGCTTTTTGGATGCGGATCTGTTGAGTTGTTTTCCTGGTGACAACGTAGGCAGGGTTTCATTTCCAGGAGGCGTGGCATCCATGTCTGAGAGCATTTCCGGTTCAGGCGAGGCTGCTACTCAGGAAGAAGTATAATAACTCTCTCTGCTTTGGTCTTGTTTCCTTGAGCTTCCCTGCTGGAATGGCCTGGGAATGTTGGATGGTCTTCCTGTTTGCCTTGTTTCCTGGGAGATCTCAGAGGTCCAGGGTCTTGTATCGTCATGTGAGACTGCATCAGAATAAAGGTGCGGGGCAGAAGTATTGGTGTGTCAAGGTGGCATTTTTTTCCTCTGAGTGGCAGCACAAGGCTGTACAGTCATAGAGTGGTTCCTGGAAAAATCATATGAGCTAGCATTAGAGCGTGCAGATTCTATTTGACCTCGCGCAGTGTTCAAATCCTGACGGTTGAGTTGACTACGATTCACATTAGCCATGGGAGTTTCTCTGTATGTGAATTTAAAAGCAGTTGCTTCCTGAGCTGAGTTGCATTTAGCTTCCATGCCTTTGAGGTCCTGAATGAACAAGGTGGCTAAATATTTAAAGAAATATTGCAAACCATCATTCCTAAGTTGTTTTTTCACATCATTAAATTCCTTTCTTCTGCCCACAAGCTCTGTTGAGAAATCCTGAAAAACAAGTATGCATTCCCCTCTCTGGTTCAAACTTCTCCTTTCCATAGCTAATCACAGTATGTCTTCTTTAACAGAAAATCTTAAGAAGTGGGCTATTATTGGCCTGGGTTTAGAGTGTCTACCTCTAGGACCCAATGATCTACGTGCCCTTTCTATTTCTAGTGGTCATGGCCATTCATATCCCAATACATCTGGTAAGAATTTTTGTAGGAACGACTCCACATTAGTTCCCTCAATGTCCTCTTGTACCCCTAAAATTTGTATGTTGATCAGAAATGTGTTCATTTTGCCTTTGCATAAGTTGCTCTAGATATCCCACTGTGGAGGTTAACTCATTGATTTTGGCACTATTAATCCCTATACAGGAGGTCATTTCTTCATTTTGTTTTGACAGGTTTGCTGCTGATGTTTTAACATCAGAAATGTCAATTTTAAGATCAGAAAGTAAAGCTTTCAACTTTGCAATATATTCTTTACTGGCATAGTCTGTATACATACTTTTATTGTAGCTTCCACTCGAGTTTATCATCGGATCATGAAGTCTGGGTGACCTAGGTGATTGGGGCCTTCCGACTGGCATTTTTGAAGTATCGAGCAAGTTCTGATCAGCTGGGTCTGTCAGATTTGTTGACAACTTGCACTTTAATTAATTTTAGTTGTTAGCGCTTCAAATGGGTCAGGCTATATTTATGGGACTATCCGATAGCTATTTCCCGAGCAGTTGAACGTAATGAAGTAGGATAAAAACTAAATTTTGTTTTAAAATGGGATGGAATATCAAGGAGCTCAATCAAATGCGTCCATCTCAGTCAGGCACCAGCACACACTCCAGTGTACCGAGCTTCTTGAGTGCATACTGGGGGCAGTGGCTGTATAGAAAATCAGTGTAGTCGAGGAGAGGTAGAAAGGTTGTTTGAACCAGTTGTTTCCTTGCTTCAAGAGCAAGTAGGTGTCTTATGTGATAGAATATACCAAGGAGCTATCTTAATTTTTTTTGTTAACTCACTCAGATGTACGCTGAAGCTGAGTTTGTTGTTCAACCAGACTCCCGGGTATTTGAATTTGTCCACTATTTCCAGAGGTTCACGAAGTAGGGTGGTAATCTGGGGGATGCTAGATGTCCCCATGTTGGGGGGGTATGGGGAGAAAGTCATGGCATTTTTTTTTGGCATTGAGCAGGAGCTTAAGGCTCAACAGGTTATGCTGGAGGATGATAGAGTCCTGCTGTAACTCCTTATGAGCAAAATCTAGCAAGGGGTTGATTGTGTACAGGACTGTGTCATCTGCAAAGAGATGAACATTTCCTGCAAGAATGCCAGAATCAATGCTATTGATATAGAGTGTGAAGAGGATAGGCCCCAAAATGAAACCTTGCGGCACGCCTCGGGGCAGAACCGTAAGTGGGGACAGTTCCCCTTTTGTTTTAATTTGTTGTTTTCTGCCCATGAGGTAACATTGGAACCACTTTAATGCAGCAGGGGTTAGACCAGTGCTACCCAGGATTTCAAGCAGGATGGAGTGATCAACTGTGTCAAAAGCTTTGCTGAGGTCAAGGAAGAGAGCATAGATGTGCTGTTTGTTGTCCAGGGCTTTTAACCAGTCATTAGATACTTTGGCTAGAACAGACATGGTGCTATGTTTGGGTCTAAACCCCGATTGGGCTGGGTTGAGGATATTTTCACAATCCAAGTACTCCCTCAGTTGAGAATTGACAACGTTTTCTAATAGTTTGGATAGTACAGGAAGAATCGAGATTGGCCTGTAGTTGTTCAAGTCTGTAGAATCTCCCAACTTGAACAAGGGGACAGTGTGTGTGATTTTCCAGCTGAGTGGTAGCTCCCCTTGCGTAAGTGAGCTATTAAAGAGGTGAGTGATTGGTGCTGTCAGATAATAGAATCGTGCTTTTAGAAAGAAGGGTTCTATCGAGTCTGTGCCAGCACTCTTTTTGGTATCCAACAAGAGAAGAAGGTCCTCCACCTGTTTAAAGGATACTGGCTGGAAATTGAAAGGAGACCAGCTGGTACAGGGAACAGGGGCAGGGCCAGTACCTATGCTGGCAGCACTTGGGGTACACAGTTTTCTAACAGGAGAGGCATTGAATGCAATGCCTGCAGTAGCAAAATGGTTATTGAGCTGATCAAGGATCTCAGACCTATCTGTGTAGGAGTAGTTGTTCACAGCAATTTTTGCCAGGATTGGGGTGGCAGGGGAGTGTCCTTCGACTTCTCTAAAAATTTGCCAAAACTTGGCGGAGCAGTTTTTGCTTTCCTCAAGGGTGGACTGAAAGAACCAGATTTTTCAGCCCTGATTAGTTTAGTGCAGGCATTCCTGGCTACCCGAAAGGAGAGCCAGTCTGATTCAGACTGTGACTTCCTTGCCCTTTTCCATAGAGTGTCTCTGGGACCGCAGAGCCCTTTTCAGGGATGGGCTGAACCAGTCAGGTGCCCGTTTTCTGGATCTGACTTTTCTCAAGGGAGTGTGTTTGTTTATTACCCTTGATAACAGAGCCTGGAAGACACAGAAGGCTACAATCACAGAAGGTGCAATATAGAAATCCTGCCACTGGATATTCCCCAGGTCTGTCAGAAAGGCGGGGAGACAGAAGTGTTTTAGACTGCGCTTTAGTTTGATGGTAGAGGTGGAAGGGAGGTGTGGGGAGCACCTGACGCAGGCGACAGAGCAGTGGTCACTCAAGTCATTATGGAAGACCCCTGCATGGGAGATATTATGTGGCTTGTTGATGAGTATACGGTTCAATAATGAACTGTGGCCAGGGTTCTTTTTATTAGGTAGGGTGACCTCAGGAGTAAGCTGAGTTAGCCCATGCTCATCAAAGAAGTCCTTAAGCCTATTGGCACTAGTATCATTCCAGTTGAGGTTTAAGTCTCCCATTATGATGCATTCAGAGTTCGCTTTTTCCAGAAGGGAATAGAGGTGCGGCAGTATAGCTGGACCCATTACCCAGCTATAATCTCCAGCTGGATATTGTGCCCCATAAACTTCAAAAGCCTCTAGTGTAGTAACAGGACTTTATAAATGATAATATAACAATAAATTGACAGTATTAGTGTCAAAAAAAAAACTCTTGTCCAGGACTACCAAGGAATTAAGACCATGCAGTCTGATATGTACTGATGTCAATACATTCTCAGTGTATAGCAACTTGATGTACCAAAAGCGTCTAAGGAATCTGAATAAGAGATAAAAATTAAATTCTCTCATCCTCTCCACACACACACAACACACCCTACCCCAACCCACATCCCCATAATGTTGGGGGGGATCACTAGTTTTAAGAGACACACACACACACACACACACACACACACACACTCCTAATGCACCTTCATTCACATCAGTCACTGCAACTGTTCCCCAAAGGAATTCAACTTGTCATGAAATCCCAAGTAAAAGGGATCATGTATCCTAATATCTACAGAGCAAAAATGTGACACTATTTAACCTTACTGCTATCTGTGTAGTAACATCTCCAAGGATTCTGGATAGAACCATAATGAAATAAAACTGCCACCCTCCCAAGGGTAAGGTAACTAGAAGTAAACATAAAGTACAGTATGCGTGTAAGGCAAGAGTCCTAACATACCTATATTTCCACAAATCACTACAATATTAGCCTAATGTAAATAGATCTGTCAAGGACCCACATGCAAATGAGATCTCGCACCCCAATATGTTTGGAGTTAAAACAAATGTGACAGGCTATAATAAACATGCTGTATGTGCAGTAACAGGCTAGAGAATCTGAATATGGTGCAATGGAATCAACCCCACTCCCGGGTGAAGGTAAATAGTAAGAAGGAATTAATATTCATTATGTGTGTGAAGTAAGAGTAATAACACACTGTAACTCCATGTATCTAAATAGAAGCCTACCTCAATGTGACAGGAAGCCCCACACCTGCTGTATTCACATACAGTACCTCTCAACACATACACACACACACACACACACCACACATGCTGAAGTCCTATAATATGCCAGTCTGAAGAAGAAGAGGTCTGTGGATGTTAAATTCCTGGTTAAACAATTTCCCATTAAAGTCCCATGAAACCCAGATCTATGTTCATCCCATCTGCTACCATATTGAGATGTAAAATTAGTTTAATCTCAAAAGTTCATCTCTGTTGTGTGTTTTTGAGATTTCCTTTTAAGACCATTACTGACATACCTGAAATTGAGTGGTCAGGCTGGGAGAAGTGTTGCCCCACTGGTTTTTCAGTCTTCTTTGTTCTAATAGTATGTCTGTGCGAGTTCATCCTAGTGCAGAACTGTTGGCTTGTCTCTCCAACATTAACCTGTTTGTGGACATCTCTTGCACTGATTGAAATAAACAGCATGTTGTGATGTGCATGTGTAACTCCCATGTACCTTGAATTGTCTGTTTTGTCATGTAACCACACAGTCCGAGGTGGAAATTAACTTACAAGTCTTACATGTGCGTTGATTGCAGGGTTTTGTGCAATTTTGTGTCATGGTATTCTGTTCTGGTGAAAGTTTGCTCCTAATAATCAGGTTGGCTAAATTTGGTGGTTGTTTAAAAGATACTAGTGGTAGTTCCTTAAAAATATAATTAAGGGTCTCATCCTCACTAAATATTGGGTGGAGGTCTTTAATAATCTTACGAAGAAGTTCAAGGTCTGGATGATATGTGACAACTAAGGGTATTCTGTCTGTAGCTGTCTTTTTTTTATACTGAAGTAGTTGTTGTCTTGGTACTTGCATTGCACGTTCTGTTGTCCTGTCAATTTCTCTGAAAGAAAGAGCGTCCCTCCTCAATAAAGGTGTTTTTGAACACAGCCAAATGTGTATCTCTGTTATCCTCATTTGAACAAATACGGTGACATTGGAGTGCTTGACTGTACTTGACAGATTTTTGTGTGTGATTTGGGTGATTACTTTTCTTGTGTACGTATCTCTGTCTGTCTGTTGGCTTCCTGTAAATACATGCATGTAAGGTTCTATCCTTAATGGTGACTGTGGTGTCCAGAAAATAAACACTGGTGGTAGAATACTCCAGGGTAAGCCTTATGGTAGGGTGAAGGTTATTAAGTTCTTGATGAAAATCTTTAAGTGCATCTGTGCCCTCCATCCAAATAATAAACAAATCATCAGTGTAACAGAAATAAGTTAGTGGTTTGTGGGGACAGTGCCTTAAAAAGTCCTGCTCCAAGTCTGCCATAAAGAGGTTAGCATACTGTGGAGCCATCTTGGTGCCCATTGCTGTTCCCATAGTTTGAACATAATGTTTACCATTGAAGTTGAAGTTGTTATGTGTCAGAATGAATTCCATAAGTTTCCCCATCACTTCAGGGTTGATGTTTTGGTCCGGTCCTTTCTCCTGTATGTATTTAAGGCAGGCTGAAATGCCATCCGTGTGTGGAATATTAGTGTAGAGGGATGTTACATCCATCATCATCATCATCATCGTTTTTCGATACAAGTGCATTAATTCTTTACAAAGAGCCATTGTTTAAGTCTTACTTTAGAGATCTGATCATTGTACAGCTGTCAATTTCATCAGGTAGGAAACTGTAAAAAGCATAAAAACTCTTCTCAGCACTTAGTGAAACAGATAGCCTTTTATGGCTGCATAAAGTATTTATTCTAGGGCCACTGTAAGACGCCCCCACCTTGAATAATTTGTCATAACCAGCCGGACTCTCCTCAGCACTTTGTGAACAGATAGCCTTTTACAGGTGTATAAAGTATTCATCTTAGGGCCACTGTTAGACATCTAGGATTAATTAATTTGACATAGCCAGCCATACACTCCTTAGTACTTAGTGGACAAATAACCTTTTATGGCTGTATAAGGCATTCATCTTAGGGCCACTGTTTGATGCTCTGACATTAATGTGACATATTCTACAAACAGCATCTCTGTAGCACTTGGTGAAACAGTTTTTTAGTGCTGTATAAAGCATTTGTCTTAGGGCCACTGTTAGATACCCTGACAATACTTTAATTGGTATAGCCAGCTTGTGTCTTCTCAGCATTTAGTGAAACAGATAGTCTTTTATGCTGTACAAGACTTTTGTCTTAGGGTAACTGTTTGATGCCCTGGCATTTATTAATGTGATATAGCCAGATTGTACTTACACAGCACTTAGTGAAACAGCCTTTTATGGATGTATAAGGCATTCAAGTTAGGGACCCTGTGCTATTCCCAGTACTGTTTGTGGTCTGTCACTATGTCTACAACTAGCAGGTCTACTAAGAGAAAGCACAATACTGCTGCACACACAACTGTTGATGATACGGATTCTAATAATCACATCATCAATGAATCAGAATGTGTCAATAATAATAATGACAAGGTGGACAGGAATAGCCTGGAGTAGGGGAACAGTACTAACATACTAACATACTAAAATGCCAGCAGAATAGGCCTAACGGTCTTTCGTGTCTGCTCATTTGGTCAGCCCCCACCCTGGGTGCTGACCTTGCTGTCCCCCTCGCCTTCTCTGGCTTCTCCCTTCCCAGTTCCGGATATTCTTGCTGCATTGGATTTTGCTTCCAGAACCCTTCCCCTGTACCTGTCCCACCCCCTCTTGAACCCCTCCACTGTCTCTGCCTCCACCAGCCCCTAGGTAGTGCATTCCATGGCTCCACCACCCTCTCAGTGAAGTAGCACCTCCTCCTTTCTCCCCTGAATCTTCCCCCTCCAGCTTCCACCCATGCCCTCTAGTGGCCCCTTCCTCCTTCCTTCGAAGCACCCTGACTGTACAGGGTACACTGTACATGTATCCCCATCCAAGTACTGCTTTTGGGCTGAGAAAGAAATGTTAAAGTATAATTTAGTGTTCTTACAAAATTCATTTTTGAATAATTTGTTGTCCTCCCCCCGTCCCCAGAAATTCTCTTGCCATGACATCTCTACAAAGCAGAACTTTGTTTACAGGTTCACATCAGCTTGCCACTTGTTAGTCAGTCAGCTGTTACTATAGGAGTGGGTGTCCTTGCTTCATTCTCGTACACTGAAGAGTGAGGGCATCTTTCTTGCTCCATCATGGGACAGTATTCTTCTTTACAGGTACTAGCAGCTAGTATACCCTTTACTTTCATGGGGCTTAGGGTGGAGGAAGCATGTAGGGAGAGCAACCCCCCCTGCACCGACCCCACCACAGCGACACGCACATCCCGACAGCATCATCAGCAACATGCCATCTACAGCAGTGCACACCCCACAGTGCCCAAAGCCTGTCCACATACAGGCTCCAACGCACGACACCTGACATCTTCCCCATGCATCGTATGGACCAGCGGGCCAATGGCACAGGGCAGATGAAGGAGTTGGTGGCGAAAAGAGGATGTGGACTGGGGAAAGGTAGGCAACCAGGGGTGGGAAGGGGGTGAGGCATGGGTATGGGAGGGATCTGCCATGCATCCCATGTGGAGCCCTATGTGCACTGCGACAGTGCCACTGAACAGCAGTCTCCCTACCATGCTTGTAGTTGCAACATTGAGACTAGTACCTTGCAACACAGCCCAATAGCCACACTGTGCTGTTGGCGGGGGTGCACACTAGGAACTTCGCTCCCGGGGGTGCTTGCTGTGTGGTACGTCACTGCGCGGCCAGTCCTGGTGGTGGCCATTGGTGTCCATGGGGCTGTGCAGTGCCGTGCATCGCTGCCCTGTCCATCGAGCCAGTGCACATTGGGGTACTCTGCGTCGGGACCGCGGTGTCGCTGTGTGGGGTGTCAGCGCTGTTCCTGATGCTTCTCTGTGGTGCTTCCAGGTTGGAGGAGGAGGAAGGTTGGGTGATAGAGGGTAGAGGTTATCACTAATTTTATGTTTCTTTTTTTTACATTTTTTTATTTATTATGCTTTTTGTCCAGCCAGCGTTGGACTTCAGCCCTAGTCATGGCCCCCGCTGCCCCCTGCTCCCACATGAGCCACACTCTCCCGTGCCCCCTGGCTTACCTCCCAGGGCGGGGTCATGGCACCGGCCAGGTGTCGCTAACATTGGTTCAGGTCGAGGAGTGAGGAGGGCATCATGGAGGCACTGGCTGGGGATTTTTCTGTCCCCAAAAGGACATTTTTACCTTGGGGGCGGGGACGAGCAATGACGTCCCGCATCTGCCCCCCCCCCGGATATCCTGACCCCGGCTACAGCAGAGGTATCGGCCTCTGCCAGAGGTCCCTAGTACACTGGACATTCGTCCCCCCTCTCCCTGGAGAAGGAGAGCAGTCCAGAGGACACTCCATCCACCTCCCCCCGGCCAGCCCTTCAGTCACCTAAGTCTGTTTCCAAACCCGGGTCACCAGTGTCGTGAGCAGAAATCCAACCACTGCACTGCTGGGCTGGCTCTAATTTATGTTTCTGGGACAGGGACAGGGTGAGGGAGGTGGGGGTGGTTTGTGACATGGCATTGGTGGGCTAAGGGCTTTTATTCTTTCAATTTTAAACCAAAATTTACAAACTTCGTTGGACTGTAGGGGAGGTGGGAGTGAGGTAAGGTGCTAGTGAGTGGGGTACATTATTCTAAAAGATCTGTGTGGTGGGAGGGGCATGGGCATAGTATACCACAGTAAATGGGGGCAGGGCTCGTCATTTAGAAATGGGTTTTCTAAAAGATAAAAACTTTGTTGCACAAAACTGGGGTAATGTCAGGAAACTTTGAGCCACTACATGTAATGCAAAATACCCAACTTCACACCACCTTCACCAGCGAAGTTTAAAATAGCCACATCTCTAATTGCAGGGAGTAACCGGGATTATGTGGGGAAGAACTCCTCCCCCACAGCCCATTTATCTGAAGTAGCTGACTCCTGCTCTGCTTAGAGCAAGTCGGACTCGCTATGGGAGGTGCTGGCGCTGGCTGCTCTTTCTTGTTCTGTCTGCCTCTGCCCCCCGTTTCCCTCAATTTGTTTGTCTGTCAGTTGTCTCCCTTTTGTGTTGCTTTCCTTCCTTTGGGATTTCCTTGTTCCTACCTTCCTACTAGGCCGTGGTCACAGCCCTCCCCGCGCTCCGCTTCTGCTGCTTGCTAGTTTGTTTGTTCCGTTCCTTCTCCTTGCTTCCATTTCTGAGCAGCCGCTCCATGTCTCACTGTAGCTTGTGCATTCACAGTCTATTTAGCTGGTGTACCTCAGCTGTCTGCTGCCACAGCCGATCTAGGATCCTCATTCCTCTGCTGACTACCATTTGGACTCTTCTGCTTAGGCACTCGCTTACGCCTGTTGCTGGATCCTTCGCCTTTCCCTCGCCCTGGCTACATTTCTTTCCTCCGTACATTCTCATGGACTTCTCATTGTGCCGTTGTTTTCTCAGCTTGCCTGCCCCGAATGCCACTGCATTAGTCGGCCCTTGAACTAGCATTCCCTTTCCGGGGACAACTCGCTTCTCTACATTGTGTACCATACGGCAGCTGCAGGCATTACACAGCAATTTCAACTGCTTTTCAGCTTTTACTTATTCAGGCACATGATTGTAGGGCATTGTTTTTTGATGTTTTAAGCTGCCTTATTTCCAGGATGCTCGGGGAGAAGTATTCAAGGGGCATTTATTTGAACGTCCCGTCCCTATCCTGGTTCCCAGTGTTGGTCATTTGGCTTTCCCCTTTACTTAGTCGATTCTACTTTCAGTAAGGCTCCTAAGCTGTGGGAACGCATGTATTTTCAGGCTTGGAGGCTTCATCAGGACAAACGTCCCCTGGACTTTATTGTTCCTCAAGACTTCTGTTTTCAACTTCTTCAGGTTTCCTGATATCTGCAGGATTATCCGGGATTATTCAAGAGTTTCAAAGGACTTGCTCCCTTTCTCTAGCCTCCTGACCGATATGGGTTTGGCCATGCTAGGGCCTCGCCTGGCAAGAGTTCACTCTCTCATGCTACCCTGCGTGCGGGTCTGCAGTACTGCTAGCCTTCATGGGGCCTAGCTGCTGCCCTCTACACCTTCCTCCGGCTGACCTGCGTGTGGTCCCAGCCGCTCCTCCTGCCCCACGTATGGGCCCAGCTGCTCCACTGACCTCAGCCCTGGATTTCACTCCTTAACTGCCCTGCCTGCATTGGAGCCTGACGTTTCAATATTTCCTACGCCTGCTTGCCAGCTTGCAGCGTCCTTCTTGGATGATTCGAGGATTCAGAGCTGTCCAGCTTCTTGCCCACTTGCTGTTCGCCTGCTATTGCTTCAAGGTTCCTCCTTCTTTATGTGCACTTCCGTCTGATCCTTGGGCCTTATTACATTTCACTTGCCTGCTTCATGTCCTCCTTATCACTGTTGACTTGCTTTACATTATGTCTCAGGATTTGCTTTGTGTTCCTGAAGCTTACCATGTTGCTGCTCTGCTTTACTCCCTTATCGACTAACAGTGTGGTCCAGCTGTGCTGGCTGACCTTTCTGGGGCTTAGCTGCCACTACCTACTTACCTTACCAGCCGCTCTACATGTGATCCAGCTGCACTGCTGGCCTGCACATGAGGCCAGCAGCCAAACATTACTTATCTTAATTACCTGACTGCACGCTCAGCAGCAGTTTCTGGGTTTAGCTACTGATTCTATTTGACTCACCGGCTGACAGACTCATTCAACGTGCCATGTTTGGCTATTCAGCTGATCTACCATTGTCTAGCAGCACTTACCTATCTCATTGGGCTAGCTCCTTCGTTCCATGGATGCTTCCTGAGAGCTGCCTTTTTCAGACCTACCATTCCATAAAATGTGTTCCTAAAGCTTCTGCCTCCAATTGGATTATTGCTGGAGTACATTAAGATGGTTCCTTCGATTCTCCCAGATGCTCCATGCCTACTTCAACTCCCGAATTCCTGCTACCATCTCCACCAGGACTCCCTGCTGACCTTGTTCCATTTTGTCTTCCTTCATTGAACTAATGCCTCGAGCTTTGAATACCTACAGTTTCAGGATGCTTATCGCCTCGTCGAGTTGCCAACTCTTCCACGAACTCTCCTCACTGCAATCCCTACCATCCTTGATCTTCCGGATACGACCGTCTACAGCCGTTCTACTCTCCTAAGTCTGCCTTAAACTACAATATTACTCACATTGAACTAATTCAGGGTATGCCATTTACATACAATTTGCAATCTGTTCCTTCGCTGCTTCTCCGCATTGCATGCAGTTAGATATTTCCAATTGCATTATCTACCACTGCTCTGCAACCTGCCTTGCCCCACGGGCCGGACGTTAGCCATCGTATTTAGTCATACATGTCCCATACTCCGGCTCGGAGTTCCTTTGTTCCTACATATGACTGCGCTACAATCACCTGCTTCTTCAACCTGCCTGTGCCCATCGGGAGGAGAAGTTGACCTGCTACTTCCCTGCTTCTGCAACCTGCCTTCACCCATCGGGCTGGGAGGTTTACCTTCTGATCGCCTGCTCTTACAACTTGCCTTCACCCATTGAGCTGAGATTTACCTTCTACTAGTCTGCTTCTATGACCTGCTTTCACCCGTCGGGCTGGGAGGTTTACCTACTTCTGCCTCGCAAGATCAAGGCCTGGAGATTCCCGCATTCTACTCTATGCTTCCCTGCTGTCGTGTCATCCAGCCGGAACCTCTTTTATTGGATCCGCATCTGGCCGTTCTTCATTCCTCCTCTATTCTTGGATGCTTTGCCCTGCTGCTTCAGCCGTGTGGAATTGCTGCTGCTTCACCCTTTCCAGGACACTTAGTTACGCCTCTCATCAAGACCTTATCCTGATTGTGCTCTACCACCTTTTACCCTGTGATTGCGCTACTCCATTTGACTCAGCCTCGTCAGTTCTCTCCATCCAGGACACTTATGCTCAACTATTCGGATCTCGTCTCATTGTTGCTGCCTCAACCATTGCATACCTACAGTTTCGAATGCTATTCCTCGTCCAGTTGCCATCTCTATGCCACGGTCTCTTCAATGCAAGCTCTGCCATCCTTGATCTAATGGATCCATCAGTCCTCAGCGGCCTTCCATTCTCTACGTCTGCCTTGCTAATGCAGTATTACTCTTCCCTACACTGACTCAAGATACGTCTCCTGGAGGCTGTATGCCATGCATTATTCCTGCTAGCTGCCTCCGTAGGTCTGGCTGCATTTCCTGTTGCCTGGAGCTAGTTGCCTCTCTACTTACCTCTCCAGCTGATGGAAAAGCTGCACTTCTCATCGAAGGACTGACTGCATGCTATATTCTACCAGCAGACTTCCATGGGTCTGTCTGCGCTTCTCATACCTGGAATCAGCCGCCTCTCTCTCCTACCTCACCAGCTGTCGGTTAAACTGCATTTCTTCAGGGGCTGATTGCCACGCCTTGTTCCTTCTCATCTGCCTTCGTAGGTGCAATCCCTGCTCCTAATACCTCACTTCGGATTACCAGTCCAACTGACTTGCTTACTTTTGGGCTACCCATATTCTACTACTTGGATGCTTCATACCTCGCACCAGTGTCTCCAATTATCCTCTACAGCTTGCCATTATTTCAGCTCAGCTCTACAGCCGTTGCCTTCATATCAGTTCCAAAGACTATACTTCACTTATTAGAATTGGATTCATCAGTCGATAGCCTGGCTACAAGCCTTCATTCATGACACGTACTATACAAGCCCTCTATTACAAATCAGGAAGTCGTACTACTTCTATTCATCCTGCCTCGTTGATGTCAAGTTTGAATGCAACTATCTGTGTCTGGTCTCCTGTACTGAATTCGTCAGTTATCAACTTCATCTTCACCATCTTACATTTCCTGGATTATGCCCTATATCATCTGAAGTCCGGAAGAAGGTTCTTCATATATCCACTCTCCATCATTCTGAATTATACATGGATTCTCGGACTTGGACTTTATTAGGAGGAAATTACTTCACTGGACATTACAATTCAGTTTTTCTTAAGCTCCATTTATCTGGATTGAATTCTACAAATTAGAATTCAGATATTAGTTGATTAATTTAGTTTAATTAGGATCTCTCTCCTTTAGTATGCCCAGAAGGACGGGCAGGTCAGTAGCCATGGGTCCTCAGAGGTTTCTCCCCAAGGGGGGTTTTCCTCTCCTGAGTGCTACTGGTCACACTCTCCGGAGTTGGAGAAGTTGATTGTCTATTCCTATTATCATTAGGTGTTGTCATGCTCGACTTCTTCAGCATTCAGTTAAAGAACAATTGTTGATATATTATTCTTTTTTGGGGCTTTCATAATTCTAAGCCAAGCTTCCTTCCTACAGGTGGGATACAGAGAAAGGCCAAAACCATCAAATATTATCAAACAACTCAATTCAAGCATCCAAGTACCTAAGTACAAACATTCTATACTACTACCTAATAAACATTGTCCTCTTAATGCTGACCTCTGTATCCAACAACCATCTACATCATTCCACTATATATGTTACTTAAGCACTGAGCTATGAACCGCACATAATATGTATGCACCAAAAAATCGTCTGTCTGAACTGGACACTATTTTACATAGGACAGCGTGGCTGATTTTTGTAATGCCCTTTTTCAACTCATACTTGGACAATGTTGCAAAATCTTTATCTTGGTGCTGTGAAGTCTGGGGATAAGTTCTCATTAAGTGCAGAGCTGCTGAAACTCTAGTTTTTTTTAAGTGGGTTTAAATGAAAGTTTTAAAGTAGTATGTAACTGTTCAAAAAAGTTCTAGCCTATTTTCAATATATTTTTCCAATGTCTTATTGTTAAAACCCAACTTCTGTATTTGTTTTGTAACCAAGAAATCTACAGCATGCCACTGTAAACAGACTTTGGCTTAATTTTCTGTACTTAAAGGGAAATGTCAGCTTTGCCCCATCATTTACTTCAAAATCACACGAGTGTGCCTCTTGGCACACACACAACAGAAGATTACTATAGAATGCACCCCCATGTCTCAAAATTCCCAATCTGTATGCATTTTTATTATTTTTACCTTTTAAGTTATTCATTCAGTCGAAGTTCAAGGCACGCACCTACCGGAGGCTGATACCAGTCAGGAACGCGCATCTGCTACAAGCACGACCCCGAACTGCATATTTTCCATGAGCACAGTATTAAAATACGCTCCACCGATCCATTGCAGTAATTCAAATGTTTACTTGGGACTCCGAAAACAAACCGAGCACTCTGAGTTGTACAAGTACAAGTTTTTGACAAAGGTTGGAATCTCGCACATGCACAAGAGTGGACTTAGCAAAGATCCCACGCATGTGCAGGAGTGTGCTACTGTTGCGCATGCACGGGATTTCGACTTCAATCAAAAACTTCTATTTATACAACTTGGAGGGCTCAGTTTCTTTGAGTCCAACTAAACATTTAGTTGCCTGCAATGAATCGATGAAGCATGTTAACTACGTGCTAAATGGAGAAAATATACGACCAGGCTCGCGCTCATAACGAAACTGGCGTTCTGACTGGCTACCAAGCTACGGTAGGTGCGTAACAAACTCAGGTTGAATGAGTAACTAAAAGGTAAATAATAAAACGTATACAGATTGGGATTATGAGATATAGGTGCATTCTACAGTAATCTTCTGTTGTGTGTGTGTGTGTGTGCCAAGAGGCACAAATCGATTTTGAAGTAAATGGTGGGGCAAAGCTGACAGTGTCCCTTTAAATAAAAGTAAATCTTTTATATTGTACTACTACTGAAACAGTAGGACCTCACCTCATCTCAGTGAGGTAACTATCAAAATATTTCTTTTATTGGATTTTGGTAACTGAGTAGGCTCACTGAGGCAAGCTGTCCTTTTTCAGGAGCGACCTGGAATTAATTACATGGAATACATAGGCCTTTTACTTATAGATACTTATTACATATAGTGCATAAGTAAATTACAATACAGTAAATACAATGGATTTTCATTGTAAAAACATGTGCAATGGGTCTGATTATTAGATACAGACAAATACACTTAGGCACTTTACACTGTCAGGACTTGGACATAGTACAGAGACACATTCAGTGCGACAGATTAACAAATTACTGTAGCTAGCTGAAGCAGGCACAGGATATGCTTCAAATAGATACTCCTTCAATGCAGATTTAAAAGATACAAGTGTCTGGTATTCCATGACCTTGTGGAGGAGATTGTTCCATGGCCTAGGTGCAGTATCTACAAAGTATCGCTGACCAGCAACATACCATGTCTGCAGCATGGCTGCTAGTTTCTGTCCAGCGGATCAAAAAGTCCTTCTTAGTGACCTGAAGTCCATGATGTTCAACCAGATTTTGCAGGGGGGGGGGAGTAGAAGAGTTTCTATGCCATGGACAGCGCAGGGAAATGAAGCCTCCCGTTCAGAGTGGGCCAGTTTAGTGCAGAGAGAGCCCGACAGTGATGTTCCCTGCTGCAGACATCGACAACAAAACGCGACATGTGGAATATAAATATGTAAGGATTAAGCCACGAGAAAGCATGGGTCTACTGTGGTATTAATCCATGGTTGGGGGGGTTGGACCACGAGGCCGAAAGCTAAGTGGATCCAACCAACCAACCATGGATTAATTCCACTATAGACCCATCCTTTTGAGTGGCTTAATCCGCTTGTGATATGACAATGAGTGTATGACTAATAGTCTTTGAATAAATGAGTACAATCACACTGATTTACTGTCAGACTACTATACATTGAGCTACTACTCATAATGTACATATACTTGAAAAGAATTGGAGCACACCTATTGGAAATATCATGGCTACTATTTCACTTTTGTTAAAATACCTGTCATTACAAGCTTTAAGCTTTCTAACATCAAAACATATTTTACAACTTTTCAAAAACTTGCAATTCACTTTCTATTCTAGGTGCTTTGATTTTCCTCTCTATGTATTAGAAGATATGGGCTGCACTGCATGATGAGAGTGTGCTATGGTACATTTTAGTTTTCTTTCTCCAGTTCCTTTGCAGACCAATAGGTGGCTGTCACACAATCCTAGTAGCACAAGCACCTTTTCTCCAAACGTACTGAACTAAGCCAATCTGAAGAACACTTTATTGAACAACTACTATTTTGCGGAATATTATTTTCACTTTTTTTCCCTCTAAACTACCTAACTCAGCAGGACATAGAACAGCATAACGTTTACTGCTTTCACCTTTCAAATACTTGTTTTGACTACTATTGTTAGTCTGTTTCTTTGATTTCTTTTTGTTTCTCTCAATTTATTTTTCTTTTCACCCACGGAAGTATCCTCTCTCTTTGATTTTGCTTTGTTTATCTCAGTGTCTGTTACTTTTCCTTTCGGTTATAGAGGCTGCATGCTCATCTTTACCACTGTGTATTCACCAACACAAGGCTAGGCCAGATAATGTTATTCAGTCATCCACAATGCATTGCACCCACAGTTGCTTAGAAAGCAGTAGATCAGAAGGGATGGTAACAGTATGTAACTGTTCACTTCTACAGAAATATTGCTGCAGCATAATTAACAGTATATGTGGAGTTTAAATGTACAATCTTTAGTAACTCATGAACTTCTGTTGTAATTACAACATAGAACAATCTTGAAAAAGTCAAAAATCCTGTGCCAGGAAAATTCTTAGTAAATACAAGTTGGGACAACTACACACTGCAAGCTATTTGCATATTGCTTTCACTTGTATACTGCTTCTTACCTGTAGTGGATTGCCAAGGTATTACAATACAAACCATGATCTACTCTGGTATTAGACCATGGTTTCTACTGTACCACATGGTGTGTTTGCACCTATCTGACTGCTTCGTTTTGTTTTTCTATTTTGTGCCATGTTACAAGGAATATTGTGAGATATGCCTGTAGGGGGCCATCTTAAAGTGGTAGTTAGGCTTTTTCAAATCTCAGATGATGTTTGTTAACTAACAACTCATGATTGAAGAATGAAAAAATAAGTTTGATACAAAAATAACCTCAATTACTGTCCTTTTGGAGCAGTACGGGGTGGGGGTGGGGACACTGAATTTTGTTTGTTGATCCTTTTTATGAAGAAGAAGAAGACTTTCTACCTGACCATTTTAGATGTGATGTTTGAAACAGACGGCACTCTGCTTAGAGGCTGTTATATCTAATTATGGGAAGACTTTAAGCCTGAGGTTCAATGGGTGAAGAAACTACATCACTCCCCCATCAGGCCTTAAAAGACCACTCCTCCTGGACTGTTCCAGGATTTGTCTCATCATTGAGTCTGGAAGCACCGCTCTTTCTCACTCCTGCCACATTCCTCTCAGTTTGCCATCTAGTGCGACGCCTCTGGGCCGCTCACTGCCTTCTCCCCTCCTTGCTTTTCTTCCAATTCCCTCATCCCCCCGCTGTGTGGCTCAGGTTGCCGCACTCCTACCCTGGGTTCACCTGTGGTCCCTCCCGCCCTAGTACCTTATTTCTCTGTCGGTCAAGTCTTTCCTGCTCATTCTCTCTCCACTTGGTCCTTCCCTCCCAGGGCTCCTTTTGCTGTGGTGCACTGTCACCCACCCTGCCTGGTCCACCACAGCTGCTCTGCGTATTGCCGTTCAGGTGTTCCTTTGCTTCTCCCTGGGTCTCCTTCTTGACTCTCCTCCCATCTGCTGTATTCTTCCCCTGGGGTGCCTTCTGATGCAGTTTCCCAGCCATGCGGCTCCCGTTTCAGCTCTGATTTCTCTGCTGTTTCCTCCCCCCCCGCGTCCCTCTGGCAGTGAGACAATCACTCTCCATGTGGCTGGACCTCCTGGGTTTGCAGCTCCTCATTCCTGACCACCAGGTCAGTTTCTGCTGCTTCATTCTGCTTACTGCTCCAGTTCTACGGATGTCCATTCCAATCTTTTGGCTCCTAATTCCTGACCTTAGTGCTTCCCTTAATTGGCTTTCTGGACTTCCAATTGCACCGTCGCCTTCTCATCCACCCTGCGGGGGCTCTCGTTCCTGTCCACCTGTGGAGGCCTGTGCCAAATGACTGTAATGGCCCAGTGCTATGGCTGGCATCTCCCTCTGTATGTATAGCACTTTCGCAGTTTTAGCATTTCTACAGGATTGATGTGCTATGACTGTGGTGTCATCATGGTTGTGATGTTTTTTATTGGCACCCCTCATCCTGTTTGAGCTATTTGTGGACACACAACCTTCCATCATCGGCCTCGGCTAATTGACTCGGTCCTTCTCTCTCCCTCTATCCACTGTGTCGGGGGTGTCCATCCCTGTCGACTCCGCTTGTTTCCCTCCTCCTCCCATTCCCTCCACTCTTCATTCTGCTCCTTCTCTGACCTTTGCTTTCTTTTGGGATTTTTTTCCTATCCTGCCATCACCTTCCTTATTCGTATCCTTCTCTTACCTTAGTCCGTCTGGTGTCCAGGTGCCTGAGTCCAGTTCTCCTTCACTCAGTCTGACCTCAGGGTCCACTCATTCACATTGATTAATCAAGCGTACCTCTCATTGGGTCTTATGCTACCTCATTGAACTGCTGCACTCCTGCAGCTATTATCACCATCGGTTTCCCCATGACCACATCTGGGTATCCCTCCCTCATCCGACCTCTATGTGGATCTACTCCTTCACATCGACTACTCGAGCATAAACCTCTCGGGTCCATTCTACCTCGACTCAACCTGCTTTCCACTTGAAGACATGCCTTCATGTCTATTGCCCCTTTGCTCGGGGCTGGCAGGCTTCTCTCCATTATTGTACATTGTTCATTTCATGCCTCACCTTAAACCATTCAGACCTTCAAGGCTTCTTTCCATCATCATACTTCCTCTCTTGCTTTTGAGCGACTAGTTGCAGAGACATCACTCACATCCCTCGACAGCTGTCCATTTAGAAGGGGAGAGAGCGAGAGCTCCCTCTAAAATCTGACTTTTCCTTCTTCCTCAATCTCAACTTTAAATTGCTGTAGCAGAGCCATTCCTAATCAAAATGTCCTTCAGCCTAGAGGGAAGGTGACCTAGGCCTTGGATCTCCCAAGGTTTCCTCCTCAAATGGGTTTTTTCCTCTCCTCTGTGCCAATGGTCATAATATTAGTCAGGGTTGGTGCTTTCATAGGTTCCTTAGCTGGGTTCTGCTGTTGGATCAAGTCAGATGGTTGCCCCAGCTGTTCCCTCTCTCTTTAGGAAGTCCACCCCTCTGCATCTTCTCAGATTTCCTTTCGTTCATTGTCCTAATTTTTTATTGTTCTTCTCCTGTCCTTCCTATCTATGTCTGTCACATTTAATTGTGGTCTAGATATCTTCTGATTTCTCACCTCTTCGATGCTCGACATCCTTTAGGGTATTCTTTTTGGGCTTCTTCCTAAGCTACCTTTAGCCAAAGGAATCATTCCTGCGGTACCTATAGGAGGAACCCCTCTCTAGGGTTCCTTGCGTCGTACCCCTCCAGGGTGGTATATCCCATGGATAGAGATGTGAACAGCCACAATGTATTGAAGTCACACAAGCATGATCTCATCCATTTGCATAAGCACAATTGAACCTTATTCTCTTTCATACTTTATCAGCAGTGCAACCTCTCTGATTGTGATATGCCAAGTGACCAAGAGCAGCTACTCTACTGTTGGTCACTAGTGATGTCACAATGTATAAGGTTACAGTGATGAGGTCTGAAGGGGAATACAACTAGATATGCTGGCCTCCAGCTACAGTACTGCTCTTTATATTGTTCCTAACACTATCCTATTGGAAACCTTCTAATGAACAAAAGAAATAAGGATATCACCGCACGTCAGAAATATAAAGTAACCACAGGCTAAGTATAACACCAGTTGGTTACAGCCAGCAACTGCAGCCTGGGCATTAGCGTGATATGTAAGGGTTATATTATAGTATTTTTGTGATGTATGTGGGCAGTCATACTACTTCTCAGTTTTCTGTGTTACCCCACACTTACATCACAGTAACACAACTAATACAACCAAGCCTTACTGCCACAAGACCTCCCAGGATGCCCTATGCATTTTTTGCGAACCAGCTTGCTTACTCAGTCACGTTGCCACCATCCTGTTCTCAACTCACTCTGGACTGCTTCCTTCAAATCTGAATCAAAGAAAGAGGGAGGGGTCACCAATGGAACTGTGTGGGGTGGAAAGCCAAAGAAGTAAAGCAGCAAGCCAAAAGGGCCTTGCATTCACACACTACCCTGCACAACCAGACTCAAAACAGATAGAAACATTTTTTTACATCACTATTTACTTACATCTGTTAGAACTGGTGCTGGGTGTATTGCCTAAGCTGGAATCCTGTAAGCCCTACCAACTCACCCAAGGCATTTCGTGCCCCACACAATACTTTTTCAGGGGTGTAATAGTTACATGAAAAGGTGCTCATCTTATGGTGCTAATGATAATGATGTCACAGTCATGTGTTTACTTCATTGTGTCTTAAAGTGATACACCAATAAATATGCCCAGTGATAATTAAAATTCAAGCACAATATGTAAAGCACACTAAAAACATTTAAACAGTTAACATTGTTGTACCATGAACTGCAGAATAACAGCTAAATAAGATTTAATAGATCCCACTTTAAATTGATTTATGGGATCTTTTTAAAGTTATTTTAGATAATATATTTATCTTATAAAGGGATTATTTGTATTCTATAATCATATGCTGTGTGTTACCTAAGAACAGTCCAAAAAATAAAAGTGTGTCTATCACTGACACATTTTAAAATCCTCACAAAACATAGAAACACAGAAACATAGAAACACAAAACACAGAAACATAGGAACACAAAACACAGAAACACAAAACGTAGAAACATAGGAAAAGATGGCAGAAAAAGACCAAGTGTCCATCCACTCTTCCCACAGTTCCCTATCAACCCCCCCCAAGACTCAGCTAATGCACTAAACTCCTCCTTCACAAATTTAGACAGATTTAGGGGGGAAAAACACACATCATCTCAACCACCCACCAAACTCTTAACAACCAACCTTCCACATCCCAGCTTTCACATCACACTTGTGACCAAGAAGGAGGTGCTGTCTCACTTCAAGAAACTCAAAGTTGCAGGAGCAAGTGGGTATGATAAACTTGACCCTAAACTCTTCAGTCTTGCTGCCCCAGTAATCACCAACCCTGTTATAATGTTCTTCAACAGATCTGTCCAGGAGGGCAAAGTCCTATCTTCTTGGAAAGTAGCCTTAGTTACTCCAGTTCACAAGGGCAGAGCACTAGAGCTAGTTGAGAATTACCAGCCTATCTCTATTCTGTGCAGCTTAAGCAAAATACTTGAGTGACTAGTCTATAACCAAATCATTGATTACATAGAATGGCATGACCTGCTCACCACTAACCAGCATGGTTTCAGGAAGAACCATGGACAGACACTACCATAGTCCAGCTGACTACCGATATTCTAGAGTCATTAAAGGTCACATGGTAGGAGGTATCTTTATAGACTTGACAAAGGCCTTTAACTTGGCGGGCTACCAACTACTTCTTACAAAATTAAGAGCATCAGGCCTAGACAACCTTTCCCTAAGATGGTCTCTCGACAACCTTACAAACAGGTCTCAGTTAGTTAAATGGAAGGGTAAACTGTCAAACAAATGTCCCATACTGGATGGGATCCCTCAAGGGTCAATTCTGGGCACCTTACTTTTTTCATTATACATAAATTAAATGGCAAAGAACTGTGGCACTGCTAAAATACTGCTATATGCAGGTGATGTAGTGATATACCACAATTCTAAGGATGGCAGCGAATTGAACAGTCTGTTTACCAAAGACCTGCACCTACTCGAGACTTGGTTCCTACAAAACAAAATGGTCATCAATAGCAAAAATACTAAGGCCATACTATTTGGACCAAAAGATCTCGGCTCCCAAAGGCACCACTTACTCATGCCCATCCTGTCAGATGACTTCAAAATCGAGGTTGTAGACTCCACTAAATACCTTGGCATCATTTTAGAGCAGGACCTCACAAAACATATGCATATCGAACACCTCACTAAATCGTAATATCAAAAAATAGGTCTTCAGTATCGTCTCAGCTCCTACCTCAAGGAGTTGAGTACACGTACAACCAAAACTATCCTACTGCCCACCTGTTTTATGGCTCCCCAGTCCTTCACTCCCTAAAGTCCCCTGATATAGACAGACTTATAACTCTGTACCACTGTATAGGGCATTTTCCAGCTGGGGCTTCCCCCCAGGCACATCACTGTAAAGTGTTTGACTACCTTAACTGGCCCTCCCTCAAACGACAACTGAACTACTCCTCCCTATGCCTTGCTTTCAAGTTGCTAAGTAATAAAGCCCTGACATACCTTAGGAATATTCTGGTTACCAAATGAGAAAGGAGACCCCTCAGATTCTCCAGCCACTCTCTCCTCCAGGTCCCTAAACTCATGACAAAAGCAGGCAGCAGATCCTTTGCAAACTCAGTCCCAATCACGTGGAATGCCCTTCCCAATTATTTACAGGAAGTCTCTTCCCTCAGCAGCTTCAAGGAGGGTCTAAATAAACTTCTACTAGGGCAAAGCACTTGCAACAGTTACCGTTGATAGCTCCCCCTCAACATCTTGATCCCATTGCCCCCTTCACCAGTCATTGAAGACTTTAGTATGTCAATGATTTAAAACTATCACCTTGTCAGTATTGCATAACCTCACCACTTAAAGGGAAATGTCTACGTTGGATCAGACTCCACCTCCGTGAAAAGCAGGGCCCGATTAGCAGATTCATAAATACTACATTTTTTTACACTTACTGTGCCATATTTAATTTTAAATTTTATATGGTTGATCCTGCGCCCTTCCCGCCAAAATTTTACAAGTAACAGCCCTCCCTGACATGCCCACAACCACTCATGGCCGTCCCAGGTATGATGTGTCCTGTGGGGAGTGGCTGTGGTGATTCATAGAAGTACTATAGTGCTATGTATTTAAATAGCCCTGATTTGCAGCCTATGTTTTTCCATTATATGCCGAGAGCAGGTATGGACTGCCAGGGTGCCTGTCAGTCTGTACCTGGTCTCAGTATAGCACGGACACATGTAGACACCAAACTGGAGCTATTTGAATGTACAGCAATATAGTAATCTGTATTGCTGTACCTTCAAATAGCACCCTGCCCCTAGTCTTACCAGTGTGAGTGAAGTAAAGTTAAACTGTGGACCCTAGTGAGTGCAGTATATTCTCTGTGTCACCCCAGTGTTTGTGACAAGTAAAGTGTGGGGCCTCTAGCATTTTAGTGGGGAATGGGAGTTTCAATGGTGTAACCCTGAAGAATGGCAGAGATTGTCGATTGAGGCCAAGGAGGAACACCATCTAAGTGCTTACAAGACAGGCCTTCCTGGCTCTTAAAGGGCACCAGTATTTTTACCTGGGCAAGTAGCCAAGCTGCAGGTTAAGGTGTGTGGCTGAGTTTCACATACTGCACCTATGTCTGAGAAGAGTTCTGAGTATGTGGCTGAGATACACTAAATAACACTCATGGGAAGAGAGATGTTCATGTGCGTGGCCAGGTGTCCACTAATGCATCTTTGGGAATTCGGGAAGAAGATGTTTTTGTTGTTGTTCATGAACTGTACTGCATGCAAGGAGAGTTCTTGAATTTGTACCTGTCCAGCCTGGACCAACCCTTGGGGGTCCACTTCAGCTTTTGCTTTCCATCTGTTGAATAAAGCCATACTGCACACTCCCAGTCATTGTTATGGACATTCCGATTATTGCTTCTGGTTGTATGGATTTACTGGGCCCCCTCAGCAGGTTAGATCAAGCATATAGCTACCAGCCTCCACTCAGGACCTGGGTTGTGTCATTTACACAAGGTTCAAGTTGTTTTGTTTCTGTACCCCCACCCTTCTCTTCCTCTAGAACGTGAGCCAGGTATACATCCTAATTCCAAGGATGGTACCTACCTTTTAGCAAAGTGAATTGGTATGCCAGTAACATAGAAACATAGAATTTGATGGCAGATAAGGACCGCTTGGCCCACCTAGTCTGCCCATTTCCCTACCTAACGGATAAGCTGCAGATCCTAGTTAACCAACAGCCTACTTCTTCCTACCCCCCACTAGAATTGCCTTATGTCTGTCCCATGCATTCTTGAATTCCCCCACTGTTTTTGACTCTACGACCTCCACAGGAAGGCTGTTCCATGCATCTACAACCCTCTCTGTGAAGAAATACTTCCTCACATTACCTCTGAGCCATGCCCCCCATCTTCAAATTGTACCCCCTTGTTGTTGCACATTCCTTTTTCTGAAAGATGCTACCCTCTTGGACTTTGTTGATCCCCTTGAGGTATTTGAACGTTTCTATCATGTCCCCCCTCTCCCTCTTTTCCTAGAGGCTATACTTCTTAAGCTCCTTTAGTCTTTCTTCATATGTCTTCTAGTGCAGACCCTGCACCATTTTGGTTGCCCTCCTCTGGACAGCCTCCACCCTGTCTATGTCTTTGTGGAGATGGGGTCTCCAGAACTGTACACAGTACTCCAAATGTGGTCTTACCAACAGTCTGTACAGAGGGCCAACAACTTAATCTTTTCTACTGGTGATGCCTCTCCCTATGCATCCCAGTATCCCCCCCAGCCCTTCTTACTGCCTTCTCACATTGCTGGCCCACCTTTAGGTCACCTGATATAATTACCCCCAGGTCCCTTTCCATTTTTCTTGTTCTCAGTATCTCACCCCCCATTGTGTACTCTTCCCCTGGGTTTGTGTTTCCCAGGTGCATTACTTTGCACTTCTTTGCATTGAATCTAAGCTACCATACATTTGACCATTCCTCCAACCTTGCCAAGTCCCTTTTCATCCTTTCCATCCCACCTTGTGTATCAACCCTGTTGCAGATCTTTGTGTCATCTGCAAAGAGACATACTTTCCCTTCCAGTCCCTCTGCAATGTCACGTATAAAGACATTAATAAGGGCCGGCCCCAGTACTGAACCCTGCAGTACCCCACTAGTAACCCCCCCTTTCCTCACTGTGGACTCCATTTACTATTACCCGCTGTGTCCTGTTGTCCAGCCAGTGTTTTATCCTAGGCTTCCACCCTGGGACCCATTCCCAGGCTGGCTGTATGGGCACCAGTGTTTCTCCAGATATTTGATTTAAGTGACAGTTACAAAAAATGGGGGGGGGGTGTGCGCTAGTTAAAAAGTGGCCAGGGGGTTACTCCTGCACACAGCACAGAAAAAACAGCAACTACCACACATAAATGGGGCTTTCTATATATGAATAGAAACTAAAAGCATTACTCCTTTCTACAGAAATGTCATAATCTGAGAGCAGCTATTAAGGCCTGATGCGTTTAAGTTTTAACCCCACCTCCACTCCAAAACATATGTTCAAAACATTTCCATTTTCAGGAGTAGCACATTCAAATCCTTACCCCATGGGCCCATTTTTATTTATTTTATTTAAAACATTTGGTGACCGGGAAAGGCACACTGAGCCAAGGCTCATTTCCAGGTGCAACCCGGGGGAAGGGGAACATGGGATAAAGTAAATTTTCAAATATATACAGTATTCAAAGTAATACATAATCACATAGTTTAGCAATAAGTAGAAAACCATGCTGAGGCTTAGCAGTACAAATAGAATATAGAATTCAAGATGTCACACGTATAATATTGTGAAAAGAGTACAGCATAATATGCAAACTTAGGCAGACAGGATACATGTGGGCATGGGCAAAGAGGGTGGGAATAGACAGA
Organism: Neoceratodus forsteri; assembly: GCA_016271365.2. Lineage (NCBI taxonomy): Eukaryota > Metazoa > Chordata > Ceratodontiformes > Ceratodontidae > Neoceratodus > Neoceratodus forsteri. The sequence continues at coordinate 52,368,083 of CM028133.1, read as the reverse complement.
CAGCAGATAGGTGCAAGGGAGAGTTGCAGCCATACTAGGTTAGATTGTGGGAACAAGTGGGTTATGGAAGAAGGCGTAGCTGAGATTTGACAGTAGAGTGGGAGGGAGAGTTTTGAAGGAGAGGGGTTGGGAGTTCCACAAAGAAGTAAGGTGGTAGCTAAAGGCACATTTGCCAAAGTTAGAAGTAGGGGTAGTGCGTGAGAAGGTAGGTGAGTCTCTAGAGCGTAGGGAGTAGGTAGAGGTAGGGGCAGGTGAAAGGAGGGAAGAGAGATATGAGGGGAGCAGGTCGAACCAGAATTTAGAGGTGAAAGATACAGAGTGGGTGAGTGGTCTGTGTGAGAGCGGAGGGAGGTCCAGGCAGGAGAGAAGGGAACAATGGTGCATCCTGTAAGAAGAGTTTGAAACAAAGTGACAGAAGGCATAAAAAAGGGAATCAAGCCGAGAGAGGGAGGTGGAGGAAGCAGTGCAATAAACAATAACAGCATAATCAATGACTGGCATGATCATCTTGGTCAAAAGTTTGCACCATACAGGGAGTGGGAGAGAGTCTCTGTTATGGTAGAGGACTCCCATTTTAGGGCGTAGTTTGGATTTAATGTAATCAATGTGGAGGGAGAAATTTAGTTGTGGGTCTAGCCAGATTCCAAGATATTTGTAGGCTGGGACAGTGATTAGTGGTGTGCTGTCAAGGGAGGTGATAGGAGAGGCAAGGTTAGATTTGACAAGTCTTTGGGGAGTACCGGAGGTTATTGAGACAGTTTTTGTAGTATTAAGTTTTAGCTGTTTTGAGGTGAACCAAGCCTGAACTGCACTGAAGTCTTGCTGTAGTGTAGAAAGTATCGTGGCTAGGTCCGGGCTGGATGTGAACAATATGGTGTCATCCACATACATATGGACGAGAGAGGAAGAGCAGGTGAATGGGAGGTTATTTATGAAAACTGAAAACAGGATTAGGCCAAGTATAGAACCTTGGGGGACACCAGTCAGGATGGGGAGAGGGGAGGAGGAGAGGAGAGGGAGGAGGAGAGAGAGAGGAGAGAGGAGGAGGAGGAGGAGGAGGAGGAGGAGGAGGAGCTTGTGACTTTTATTGACTGGTATCTATCTTTTAGATAGGAATCGAACCACTGGATAGCAAGGGGGGTGAGTCCAGCATCCTCAAGACAGTTTACTCTGAGCGGGTGGGAAAAAGAGTTGAAGGCTTTAGTCAGATCAATGAAGACTGCAACAGTGAGGTGGCATTTATCAGCCGAGGACTGAATGTGGCCAGTGACATGGAGAAGGGAGGAGATGGTGGAGCATTTTTTTCTAACGCCGGACTGATGGGGGATAAGAAGTTAGTGGTGGTTAGGAATTTGGATAGTCGAGATTGAACAAGGCACTCCTGTAGTTTTGCTAGGGCAGGTAGAAGAGAGATGGGACGATAGTTACCAGGTGAGGTGGGATTGCCACCTTTGTGGAGAGAGATGATGCACACCGATTTCCAGACTCTGGGAACTAAGCCAGAGGGGAATGATAAATTTATGATGTGAGTGAGGTGGGGAGGCGATGGCAGTGGCAGAGAGATGCAGAAGGCTAGGGTGGAAACCATCTGGGCTAGATTTGAATGTGTTTAGGGATAGCAGGGTGAGCAGGACTTCAGAAGTGGAAGCAGGAGCTAGCAGGAGTTGATTATTTATTGTGGGTGGTGGGGAACGATTTGTATTAGGCGATGAGGAGGTGGACGGATTTGGGGAAGCACAAGTCGTGAAGTAGGTATTTAAGGTATCTACAACTTGTACAGGGTCTGTTATTTCAGTGCCATTGTACTTGAGAGCAGGGGTGTTGGATTGTGGAGGGGCGCTGATAATGGCATGTACTATGTTCCAGAAAGAGTAGGTGTCAGCGGTCATCAGGTGATGTTTAAAATAGGTCACTTTTGCGTGACGGATGGCCTTGGTACACACATTTCTTACTGCATTGTATACTTGCCTAGAGTTGGGAGTTTGGGAGGCTTTGAAGGTGGCCCACACCTTGTCACAGGCCTTACAGAGTGTGACTATGGAGGTGGTGATCCAAGGATGGTGGCGCTTCCTCATCCTGTCTTTTCGGAGGGGAGCATGAAATTCCCATGTGCTGTTGAAAATCGTGATGAACTGAGCTAGGACAGCATCAACTGCGGCAGCAGCATAGACCGGGAACCAGTTAGCATGGTGGAGATTGGAGAGAAGGGACTGCATATTCAGTGAGCTTAGAGGGTGGATCTTAATGTATTTTGATGTGAATTTAGGTAGGCGAGTTTTCCTAACATAGTAGGTGATAAAGTGATCACTAAGGGCTGGATCGAGGACACCAGATGCTGATATGCGATGGGGATGGGAAGAAAGAACCCAATCTATGAGTGAGTGATTTGAGGTTCTAGAGTTGTATTGGGTTGGTTCTTCGATTAGCTCGAAGAGGTTCATGGATTCAATCTTGGCTGTAGCGGTCTTAGTAGAGGGGGCCAGCCAGTCTAGGTTATAATCCCCAAGAAGTATTAGTTCGCCTGGGTGGGCCAATGGATGGATAGCGGCGATACACGTTACAAGAGCATCTTAACTGAGATGGGGGGATGCATAGACTACTCCAATGTAGGTTGGGAAAGAGTGGAGGAAGGAGAATTTAGTAAGAATCAGCTCATGGAAAACTATGGAGGCTTCTTTTTTCAACACAGAATAGAAGAAGTGGTGTCTTATGACCATAGTGACACCACCACCTTGTTTACTGTGGTCTTGGTGAATGATATGGTAGCCGGGGAAGGAGATAGTAGAGTCTGGGTTTTTTGCAGATAGCTGTGATTCAGAGAGGCACAGGATGTCTGGGGTGTTTTGGATTATCCAGGCATTTAGAAGGTCCCGCTTAAGTGGGAGACTCCTTATGCTGATGTGAATGCCGTTTAAGCCCTTGTGGGTGAGTGGCTGTTTTTGAGGAGTAGGGGTACCAGGGTTTCTCTCAATCTCCCCTGTGAGTAACAGGAGGAGAAATAGGAGGGTGAAATTGCCCAGGAGCTTATGACCTTTTATGGCATCGAGAGCGAATAGTTTGCACCTGGAGCATCTAATTAAAGTGATGCAGCTGCTTATATGAGAAGGCAGTAAGTGTGGTGCAATCAGCTGGTAGGATGGGGTGGGGATGGGGAATAATACAGATGAGGTAGGGGCAAGGTGGTTATATAAGGGGATGGTATCACTCTAGGTGCAACTAGGTATTTGGGGGGGTGAGAGAGAAAATAGGAAAAGGAGCACAGGAGAAGGAGAAAGGCAGGTGGGTACATGGCAAAGAAATTAAGATGGTATTTTCGAAATGAGCAAAATTGGAAGGCACTTAAAATTAACCTAATTAAATCTTAGGCTAAAGAGGAAATTATAGTGGAAGTGTCAGCAGATTATCAGAGGATTTGTAGGCAGACAATTTGGAGACAGTGAAAAGAGCCTAATTAAATTGTCAACTTTTTATAGGAGGATATAGTGAAGGTGGCTACAGGTTTAGAGAGGATTTGTGGGACAAGATAAGGCCCCTTTCAGGCAGAGGCTAGAATATCTTGCCCTGTTAAGATTTAGAACGCTTATAGGGTATGGCCAATGGCAGGGAGGCAATGGTAAAGGAGGCGGGGAAGTAGTATATTTAAATAGCACCAGGGGTGGGAGAAAATTTAAGCTGTGCTCTCCACAACCCTGCACAGAAATTAGTTAGGGAGCTCTTTGCCTACAGCACGACAGCCAATGGAAGATGAGCTGCAGAGAGGGTGACCAATACTGTGCTTTCACCAAGAAAGCCCCGTCCAGTGAGCTTCCCAAAGGCGGGCCTGGTTCATGGAGATAAAATCGTACCTGGAGCTTGGAGCACAGGGTCGGGCTGTATGGCAGGAGCAGCCAGCGGACTTCTCAGCTGCAGTGGCCTCACGGAGAGCAGCAGCCCAATCAAGGGCTGAAGTAGAAGCTGGTGAGGGGAGGACAGAAAAAAGACATTAGAATAACTAGGAATTTAAAATTGCCACAAAAGAGATGAGCACTGAAATCGGGGCGGTGGGGGTAAGAACAAAAGAAAGTTAGAAAAAGTGCGAGGAGAGGGATGGGTAGTCCATCCTGTATCCTGACTGTAGTTCCTGTGAATCTTCAAAAATTGACTGATTGATTTTAACCAGTTCAATTCTCACGAAGGACCTCCCATGTGCCCTATTACCTTTAGTATATTTTGTATGAGCAGCTAAAATGTTTTTTTTGTGTCCTAGTGGGCATGTCTCAAACATGTTCACTGATTCACTTTTTAAAGGGTTTAATAGGCTTTCCCAGACAAAATGAACCATATATTTATTTATTTATTTAAGTTTGGTAACCGGGTAGGCCCACTGAGCCCCAAAGGTCCCTTTTTCAGGAGCGACCCGGGATAACAATACAAATTATGATACAGAACAAGACAAGATTGGGTTCCAGAAATCAAGTGTACAAGGTTAGAATGCAGGTTACAGTCTTGGTTATCAACAAGTTACTCTACATGGTAGAGATTGGCAAGGATACGAAACATGAGTAACAGATAACCAGTATACAGGTGAAGTGCTGTCTAGCAGAACGGTAGAATGGCCAAAGGTGAGGGGACCCTGACAGGGTCCCTAGGAGAGAAAAAGGGGAGGGGAATCTTAGGAGCCATGACAACTGCAAGTATTGGTGTCAGTCATGTGGGACTTTAGTCTGGAGCAGAAATTAGGAAGTGAGAAGGCTTCCTGCACAGGTGGAGGAAGTTGGTTCCACAGTTTGGGGGCTAGGTAGGAAAAAGACCTGCCTCCAGCATTGGACCTGATTCTGGGAACTTCTAGCAGTGTATGCCCTGAAGTCTGTAGCGTCCGGGGGTTATGTTTGGTGGCTATGATTCCTACAATACTAGGCGGAGCTGATGGTCTAAGCAGCTTGTAAGTCAGACAGAGCAGAGGGTACTGTAGATGAGCATTCAGTGAGGGCCACCATAGCTGGGCCAGGGTATCACAGTGGTGACTTCGCGAGTGGTCCTGGATAGCGAAACTGGCAACCTTGTTGTACAATATTTTCATCCTAGTGATCTCTTGGTTAGCCATGACTTGTATTATTGGAGCGGCATAGGTCAGGGTGGGAAGCACGACACTCGTACCAATAGAGAGCCTGGCCTCAGGGATAAGTTGGTCCTTGAGACGGTACAAGGTACCAAGTTTACGGTGTAAGGTCTTGGTAACCTGGTCCACATGGTTCTTGAAAGTGAGGCATTGATCAAGTGTAAGTCCTAGGTATTTTAAGGAGAGCACTACCTCAATGCCGCTACCAGAGAGTGAGGTGAGTTGCAAGGAGGAGGTCCTGTCATGACCAAAGGATCTGGGCCCAAATAGCATCGCCTTGGTTTTGCCAGCGTTCAGGACCATTTTGTTTTCCTTCAGCCAGACCTCTAATGAGGTGAGGTCATCTTGGAGGAGGGGACCTAGGGCTGCCATATCACCCAAGGATCGACAGAGGACGGTGTCATCCACATATTGCACAACCGAGCTACTACCGCAGTGGGTATGTAGGTCATTGGTAAACAAGGAGAAAAGGAGGGGGCCGTGGATTGAGCCCTGTGGTACTCCCTCATTTAGGAGTAGAGGGCCAGATATGGCACCCTTCCAGATAACCCTCTGTGTCCAGTCAGTTAAGTAACTCCCAAACCACTTGAGAGCAAGGGGGTCTAAGCCAATTTTGTCTAGCTTATGTAACAGGAGCGTGTGGTCAACAAGATCAAATGCCTTGGATAGGTCTATGAATATGGCAGCTGTGGGTAACCCATTATCCATAGCTCTGAATACATCATTAGTAAAGTTGATTAGTGCTGTGTCCGTCCCATGATTGGGTCTAAATCCGTGTTGGTAAGGGGCTAGAAGCTGATGAGCCTCCAGGTAGTCACGGAGTTGACTGTAGATTAATCTTTCTTGCAGCTTTGCAAGTGTGCAGAGCAAGGAGATAGGCCTGTAATTATTTATGTTTTCCCTGGAGCCACCTTTGTACATTGGGACCACGTTAGCCTGTTTCCACTGTTCAGGAATGATTCCTTCCCATAGGGATCTATTTAGAAGCCAGGTCAAGGGTCTAGAGAGGGAAGGGGCTCCAGCCTTTAGTAGTCGAGGGTTTATACCATCTGGCCCCCTGGAGCCTTTGACCTTCAGGGCCCTTTGGAGGGTTTGGACCTCTTTTTTCTTCACCAGTCTTAGGTGGAAAGAGGGTCATTCAAGGCTGGCAGACTCGTCTACGTTTGCGGGCAGTAGGCGTAGGAGACATACAAACCTTGTAGGCATCAAGGTTAGTAAAGTGATACAGCTTCCAATATAAACAACACTCGCAGTGTCATAGGTAATTAGACTTTGACTTTCATACTTTTTCCCAGTTGTTGGGTGCTTGAATTTCTTTTCCCGTTTGACATACCTGAAGTTGCAAAATTTACATTTACAGCATGGAGGTGACAACCTACGGGGAGGTAGCAGTCCATCAGAGTGCTATTGTCTTTTTTCTATATCAGCTGCAAGGATCTAACCGCCATGCCCTCCAAACTGGGAGCCCAATGAAAAAACACTTAAGTGGAGCGTGGAACACTAGTCCCCGATATTGGGTCGGCTAGAGTGACACTTCAGTTCCTATTCATTATCTCCGTACTGCTCCAGACTGGGGTGTGTACGTGGTGATAAATTTCATTCTCTCACCCAGTGCTGGACCATCACTATCAGTGCTTTTGGGTAACAAAAGGCACTGGCAGTCCTGATTCCTTGCCCACATTTCTGCTGATTCTGTATAGTCTTTGTTATACAGGTATCCTCTGACCTGGAATCTCTCTCTCATGTCTTTCGCCTGTGTGATATACACTGTATCCTGACTGCAGTTCCTGTGCAGCCTCAAAAATTGACTGGGTAGAATATTCCTTATCCTATATACAGGATGACAGCTAGAAGCATACAGAAGAGAATTCTGGTCAGTGTTCTTTAATACAGATTAGTTTCAACATTACCCATATGACTTGTGATGGGCAAATTCAAACAATGTATTTTCTCAGTGTCCCCATTCACTGCAAACTGACACATAGACCTTTGCAAATTCTCCTTGAACTATATGTAACCCTGGCACCGCTATACCAAGGGCTACTACCCCTGCCTGCTTTCCTGACTGCAGGTTGAATGGCCTGGGTTCAGAAATAATAAGTACTGAGGGGATGCCTACCAACAGTAGAACTAGAAATATGGTGCCTCCACCCAGAGTAATATTTAAATGGATTGGTAACCAAGTTGGTATAGCCCTTTGGGAAGCTATAACTACCCACTATCCCTCCTAGTGACCTTTCACACTCAGTTTATCTTCACTGTAAGGTTGCAGTCGCAAAACAATTACCAGCATTAATGATATGCTCATGCACCTTCCACTTACCAGCAGGGTTTAGTCTTCTGACCTTCTCCCTGCAACCCCCCTGTAGGAGACAGTTTCAATAACACAACATGCACTTTCAATATGCCTTGCAGTACTTCAGTCACTTTAGACCAGGTAATAAGTTCACAAGCCAGATTAACAATCAAACAGTAAATCAGATTTATTAAGGGGGAGTTAACAAGGGAGGGGCACGAATCTAGAAAAATGATTACTTTTTTATAAATAAAGCAGATGATGTTACTTTTTATCACATTTGGTCCCTGAATTTATCAGTCTGGCAACTACTGGGTACCCAGGGTGGGAAACAGGCATTCCTGAAGCGGTGCCACGAGTTGGCCGTATTGCAGCTGATGTTGGAGCCCTTGATGGAAAGAATGGTGGTTAATTGGTAGTAACACAGTTGGAAAACATAAATTATTTGTATCAGTGGTCAGATGGCCCACTCATTTGCAAACACATTGAATAAGCAAACAAGATCAGATGGCACCATTTACAAGTGATGATTGGTTGCAGGGAGCTACCCTGGTTTTACTCACTGTACCCAGATGAATGAAGAAGGCACTGGTGAAATGAAGACTCACTGCTTGCTTGAGCTGTGGATGGGGACCTGGGCCAACACAACTCACCTCCGCTTCACGGCCTTTCCCTGTAGGTGGCCACAACCTATGATCGCTTGCGCGTAGGGACTGAATCCCCAATGCTGGTCTCTTGCCAGGATGAAGAAGGCACAGGAACAATCTGGATGGGCCAGGATCAGCATAAGCCCAGATAAAAGAAATTTATCTGATAAAGTTAGGCTTGTTCGGCGTGTTGGTGACTCTTTCAGCGGGGCTTCTGCACAAGAAAGTCCTTACTACACTGAAGTGGCTCCTGTATACTGTAGGTTTAGGAGTTCCAGGGTCACAGTCTCCACCAATGCGGTAGGCCACAGCTCATGGCTGATGAAACAGTAGCTTCTCCTAGATCTCGACTTTCAGATGGTTCTCCCAGTCACTTACTGGGAAACCTCTTCTAGTCTGCTAAGGATGCAGTTCCAGACCACTCGATCCCTGTTTGGACCGAGTACTAAGTTGCCAGAGGTGAATACAGGCATCCTCTGCAAAATTCTTTCTTTCTTTCTTTCTTTCTTTCTTTCTTTCTGAATTGGTAACCAGGAAAGGCACACTGATTCAAGGCTTGTTTCCAGGTGCAACCCAGGGGAGAGGGAATGGGAAATACAATAATAAAAGCACACACAGTATTAACGATAGGTACAAAGAAAAGTGCAAACAGAGGACAATTTAACATGGTAGAAACGCACATAAACAATAAATGGAGTAGGACTTCAACAGGGGAGGATCCCAGAGGGGGATGACAGGAACAGGTGGGTGTGGGAAGGAGTTTTAGCAGGTGCCTAAGGGGGACTGGGAGAAGGGGAGAGACAGAGATAGTAGGAGAACAAGTTCCAAAGGAAGAAAAGGCAATAGGAGAATGCTGACTGCACAGCAGCGGAGTGAGGGTGGGGAACAGAAAATGTATGAAGATCTCTGGAGCAGAGGAAATATAGTGCAGAAGGAATGAGAGAGAGGAGTGAGGACAAGTAAGAGGGCAAGGAGTCAGGACCCAAACCAGAATTTGGAGATGAAGAAGGCACAGTGTGACTGGTGACATCAGGATAGGGGGAGGATCTATAGGGAGGAGTAGAGGGAGCAGTGGTGAGTAGAGATGTGCGAAGTCCACGAAATTCGCTCTGCAAATGAATTCATGGATTTCGTGGAATTCGCAGAGTGCATTTCCGGAAATTCACGCAATCCATGGCCCATGAAATGTGTGAATTTTGCTGCAAAGCACAACATTTCACCAAACGAATTTCATGCTCCGCCATGAATTTCATGTTTCACTGCAAAAAACATGCATATTTCACCGCAAAATTCATGCCATTTATGTGCGCCGAATTTCCGCAGGTCGACCAGAACTCTGTGAATTCTGCAAAGCACAAAATTCACAGGAAAAGTTTTACTTTGCAACATCTCTAGTAGTGAGTATGAGGGGGAATTGGTAGCAAAGCAACAAAAGATGTTACTGAGGCTGTTCAAGGGAAGAGGAAGGGGCAGTGCCATAGACCACCTCTGCATAGTAGAAAACCAGAAACACCATTTTGATAACAAGCTCCCAGCACACATGAAGAAACAAGCTTGGAGTGTATGGTATCAATGTGAGTAGAGTAGTCATGCTTACTATCTAGTCACACACCTAGATACTTGAAGGAAGGAACCACTTCGAGGAGGGTGCCATCCAGGGTGGAGAAGATGGGGAAGGGGAATGCCTGACCAATTTTTGGCTGGTGCCAAAGGTCAAGAACACTGTTTTTTTAGTGTTGACCCAGAGTTGGTTGGAGTGGAACCACGAAGGACATTAATTGTTAACAGACGGAGCTGCATCACCGGAGATGCTGAATCGGGGGGTAGCATGGGCAGCGGAGGAGCAGGGGCTATTGCTGGCCACATTGGCGGCATGGAGAGAGCACCAGAGGCTGCATCAGCAGTGGAAGGTGGAGGAGCAGTGGTGTGGAGGAGAGTGCACTAGCGGCCACATCAGCAGCGGAAGGAGACGGCACCTAGCAGGGAGACCTGCAGCAGGAAAGGGCACCAGGGCAATCTTATCCCAGCGGCTGCAACAGCAGTGGGCCAGGGCTGGAGCGAGAGGGGCTGCTGCGAGGAAACAGCTTGGCAAGGACAGAGGCCCAATCAGAGGGCAGGGCACCTGATTTGAACTTGCTGCTGGGCTATAAAGGGTAAAGCCCAGCCGCCTTCACCCGTACTGTTGCACCGGAGGAGCTGTATCACCGGAGATGCTGAATCCAGGGGCTGCATTAGTGGCTGAGGAGCAGGGGCAATTGCTGGCCGCATTAGCGGCATGGAGAGAGCACCAGAGACCACATTGGTGGTGGGAGGTGGAGGAGCAACGGTGGAGGAGAGTGCACTGATGGCTGCATCGGCAGCAGAAGGAGATGGCACCTACAGGAGAGATCTGCTGGCCGCATCGGCAGCAGGAAAGGTCACCAGAGCAATCTTTTCTTGGCAGCTGTAATGGCAGTGGGCTAGGGCTGGTGCAAGATGGCCTGTTGGAAGGAAACAGCTTGGTGAGGACGGAGGCCCAATTAGAGGGCAGGGTGCCTGATTTGAACTTGCAGCTGGGCTATAAAGGGGAAAGGCCAGCCACCTTCACCCATACTGTTGCACCGGAGGAGCTGTAATTCTTTCGTCTCACCATCCCAGCCCGACCTCTATTAAATAGTCAGAGGGGAGGAGTCTGGACAGGAGTGGGCTGGATTAGTAGCCTGTGGCATTAGTCCTTGGAGAAATTCAGTTTTTGGACTGACACCTTGCATGCTGTGTGGGGGATTGTTAAGTATATTCACTGGGAGTTCTGAAAATTGTATAGCCACTTGTGTCCCTGATCACTGAGGGTCCTGGTGGGATTGTTTTTGTATTTCATGGGGGGATTTTTGTCCTATAAACCTACTAAGATGATGAAGATGGGGAAGGGACCACAAGTCATTAGAGCGGGCATTTTTGGGAGGGTGGTTGGGTGCATAGGGTGTGGGGTGGGTGTGGTACTTGACTGGACTTGGAAGTTTGGGGTTGCCAGTGTGCCACCAGCTGTCACAGCAAGGGAGGAGGTAGAGGAATTAGAAGGCAGCTGGGGATTGGGGGCATGGGGACTGGAGAAGTAGGGCTGCAAGGTTGCTCACATAGATGTACCAGGTGCTGAAGGCTCCGGCACAGAGAGAAAGTGAAGGAGGGTACTGGGGGCATGGGGACCCTGGTGGGGGCCTAAAAGGTGAAAACTTCCAAAGAAGCAGGCAAGAGACTAGGGTTGTCCACAGGAACCGAGATGGGGGGACACAATGGAGGAGTCCTGGGGTCTGGTCTTAGGCTCACAGATTTTTCAACCCCTACATCTGGTAGTAGGGAGGGGAGTGTTGAGGGGAGATGTAGTAGGGATGGATAGGACGGGGAGGGGAGAAGGGGCAAGAGGCAGGTACTGTAAATTGGGAGGGAGTGGGGGCATGGTGGTAAGAAAGCCGGGAGACAAAGGGGGACTCCGCCAGGCAGAGGAAATGGAGGTGGGGGTAGGGCAATGAGGAGGAATCCAAGTGAACAAGAGATGGTGCAGAAAGTGGGAGAGCTGAGGTATGGGCCAGGGGGCATAGCAGGTGGGGGTGCGAGCGAGGATGGGTCCGAAGGAGGTAGCAACCAAGTGTAACTCTGTTACCCGGGTTACTAGAATCCTAAAAGAGCTAGTGGTAGGCAGGGAAGGCAGCTTTGTGAAACTCCAGTTAAATGGATTTCACACTGTCTCACTCTGTTCTCAGTCTCAGCTGAGACTGAGGGATGAAATCACCATAGAACTTTCGCAGCTGCATGAGCCACATTGGAATCTGCAGTTGGGAGTTAGGTTAGAATGTTGGAGTTTTTTAAACAGTGAGCATCAGTTGTGTGTGAGCAGTCTTGAAGACAGGAGCACAGCAGTCTGTGCACAGTCTCTTGGAGCCTAAAGCTCTGATACAGCGCTACTTTAAGGGAGAGGTGTGTGTTTCCGACAAAAGAGGAATACAGTAAGCTGTTCGTGAAGTGGTGGAGACTGCTGCTACTGGTCTCTGTGCCCCATCCCTGAGGGGATGAGGGTGAAAAAGTTTGCCTGTTATTCCAGGGGCAACCCTCCTGGTTCCGGCTAGGGAAGAAGCTGCCTTATTTTTCAAGTTGTGCTGCAGCACCAGAAGCTGTCAAGAATCGCCTGTGGGACACTTGCAACCAAAGCGTGAGTCTGTTCTTACATAGGACCTATGTTTCACCTGAACTGTTGTAAAGTGGGGATTGGACTGCTTAATCAGTGGGAGGCCTAGAGGAATAGGCTAAGCCAAGTAAAAGGATGTTCAAGTCTAGTACAAGGGGAAAGCCAAGACATGTAGAGGAAATGTGCTATGCATTTACCCTTTAATCTACATTGCCAAGCTTTTCAGAAAGAGATGTTTAATGTCCAGAGAAATGGCTGGATATGAATTGAGGAAGCTAGAGGTGGGAGACCACCCATCAGTAGTAACCAAATTCACCTCTACGGATTTGCTCTGTGGCCCTTTTACTTTCCCTCAGGCACTTGGCCAGTGCTGAGGAAAGTACCCAGATGTGGGATTTAAAAGGAAACTTCCCTTATGGAGTCGAAGACTCTAAGGTGGTTTAGGGAGCCACCGGAAAATGTGTCCATGTCAAATGGAAGGTGTTTGAGTGGCCAGCAGGGGAGCCAAGCCAGGGAAATCCCCAAATAGTGTACAAGTCGGGCTGTGTACCCAAAGCAGCGTGCAAGTCTGGGCTGTGTGCTCAGGGTCCAGAGCCTGAGGGTCAGTGTTGAGGAAGTGTTCTGTTTCTCTTAACCTGCATTACTAAGAATGTAGCCCCGTGGGGTCCGGTCTATGCTTTGTTTGTTCAGTTTGGATGCGAATAAAAGCCACACTTTAGAATCCCATTCCTGGTATTAGACATTACAGTTATTGCTTCCTGTGTTTGGATTTACTTGGGTGCCCCTGTGCAGAGTATCCAAACCTAGCCCTTGTGCCGAGTAACCTAGTCCTCCCCGAACCCAGTCCCCACCTGGTACTGCTGTCAGCTTCAACAGCATACCATCTGTCATTTGCAAAAAGGCAGGGGTGAGGGGTTACACAAGTTAGGCCAACAGATAGGGCGGATGGCTCAGTCAAGCGCGGGGACAGTGGGGATAGTGATACAAAAAAGGATACTTGGGTGGGGGGATGCCCAGGACCGGAGTAGAGGGGGTGGCCAGAGACAGTAGGGAGAGGGCTACATCTGACACCCAGATTGTGGGAGGTGCGAGGAGCCAGCTGGCGGGAGAGGCCAGGAGGAAGCAAGGATGGGCATGAAAGGAGGGGAAACCTGCGGTGTGAGCAAGGTAGCAAGGGGTAGTTTAAAGTGCTACTGTTGGGGAATTCCATGATCAGAGGTATCCAGTTGGAGGGGCAGGGTGTGAGTAAAACCTGTCCGGTAAGAACCAAATGTCACCCTGGGCTGATGGTGCACAAGGCCAAGCACGAGATATATTCACTGGCAAGGGAATGTGGGGGTCCCCGGACATACTGGTGCACCTGGGTACAAATGACATAAATGGTAATAGTGAATTAGAGATACAGGCAAGGTTTCGGTAGCTAACCAGGGTTTTCCATTCCATAGGATGCTCGATCTCCTCAGAAATCCTGCCAGTGCTGAGGGCTAGTGGGGAGAACAAGCAGAAAATTAGGGTAGTTAATCAGTGGATCAGGAAGTGGTGTAATGCTAGGGGGTATGGCCTTGTGGGGGACTGGGAGGCAACCTGGGAGGATAAGGGGCTGAATGATAGGGACAGGCTCCACCTCAGTTTGGAGGGGAAGGAAATACTAAAGCTGAAACTAGCTGTGTTCATCAGTGAACGGTGGGGTTAAACTTATGAAGGGGGGAGGTATCGAAGAAGGGGCTGTTGCAGAGTGCGATAAAGAGGGACTCGGTCTCCACTCCCCAAAGGGGCTGGAGGGATATGGGAAAAGGTCAACAGGTAGGGTGCAGGGTAGGGGGAGCATGCAACCAAATGGGAGCACAAGGGGGGAGGGAATGGGAGGAGGAGAAAGGGGTGGAGGGTGGTCCTGATAAATGCCAGGAGCTTAGGAATAGGATGCCTGAGCTCCAGGCGATGCTAGTTGAGGGGGCAGTTGATGTGGCAGCTGTCACTGAGACCTGGGCCACCCAAGGGCACGACTGGAACCTAAACCTGGAGGGCTACACTATGTTCAGGAAGGATGGAGGAGGGAAGGAGGGGTAGCACTGAAAGTCAAAAATGGCATCAGTATAGGAGGGGTGGAGGAGACGGAGTAGAGCATGGAGGCAATTTGGGTCACCCTGATAATGCAGGGGGCTAAGAGAGTGAAAATAGGGGTGATATACAGATCCCCCATGCTGGTGGAGGCTCTGGAAGAGAGTTTGGTGGCTAATGTTGCAGGTCACTATAGATTGGGCAAGGGAAGGGTAGTGGTGATGGGGGACCTAAACATGCCAGGAACAGACTGGGGGGCTATGACGTCCCCAGTGGCCAAGGAGCAGAGGTTGCTGGATGTCTTCCAGGATGCGTTCCTGACCCAGCAGGTGGGGGAGCTGACTAGAGAGGCCAGGACACCAGACGTAGTCCTGGTGGACAGTGACCAGATTAGGGGCCTGGAGGTGAGGGACCCATTGGCGGGGAGTGACCATGCCACAGTCTGTTTTTTCCTGGACCTGGGTGGGGAAGCCACACAAAGATGGTGGAAATTGACTTTAGGGGTGCTGATTTCAGGGGGATGGGAAGGATCCTTAAGGGTCATTTGGACAGGATAAGGGCAGACATGGATGCTGACAGTAGGTGGGAGATCATTAGGAGGAGGTACAGGAGGCTACCAGGTCCTGTGCAAGAGAGAGGCACAAATTTGGTAAGGCCAGAACACCCTGTTGGTGGACCTGGGAGGTTCAGGAGGCAATGAGGGAAAAGAAGGTGGCCTATAGGTGCTTCAAGTGCTCAAGGAGCGAAAGGGATCAGGGGGAGTATGAGTTGATGGACAAGAGGGTCACCAGGGTGGAGAGAGTGGCTAAGATGAGGAAGGAACAGAGCCAAACCAGGGAGATCAGGAGGGGGACAAGGTGTTCTTTAGATACATTGGGGGAAAAAAAGGAAGGAGAGGGGGCAGATCAGCAGGGTTAGATCAGAGGAGGGATGGGCACAGATGCAGGAGAGCAGGCCGAGGTACTTTAGCGAGTAATTTGCCTCAGTTTTTACCAGGGAGGATGGGGGTACTACATCTTTTGGGGGGGAGAGAGAGTGAACTAGTGGGAGGTTGTGGGACCCTTAGAGATCGGGAGTCCTGACGTGTCTAGGGAGAGGGAAGGGCCAGCACCGTCAGGTGGGTGAGGGCAGTACAGGGAGCAAAGGGGGAGGACATGGAGGTTGAAATTCCAGTAGAGAGAGTGAGGGAAACCCTCAGGTCCCTTCAGACAGAGAAAGCACCAGGGCCAGATGAAATGCATCCCAGGGTGCTGAGGGAGCTGGCGGATGTCCTGGCGGCCCCCTTGGCGGAGCTTTTCAACATCTCTCTGAGGATGGGGTGGGTACCCCAACACTGGAAGATGGTCCATATCGTGCCTATCCACAAGGGAGGATCAAGAGAGGAGGTGGGGAACTACAGGTCCATTAGCCTGACGTTGGTCATGGGCAAGGTAATGGAGGGTATTGTCAAGAAAAGGCTGGGGTGGTACTGGAGCAAATAGGGTACCTGGATGATAGACAGCATGGCTTTGTCCCGGGAAGATCATGTCAGATAAACCTTGTGGCGTTCTACAACTGGGTGACGAATGCCCTGGACCAGGGTAGGCTGGTGGACGTCCTCTTTCTAGACTTCAGCAAGGTGTTTGATTCAGTACCCCACAGTGGCCTGCTGGCTAAGCTGAGGGAAATGGGGGTTGGGAAGCAGATGATCAAATAGATAGGAAATTGGCTCGCAGAGCTTACTCAGAGGGTGATGGTTGGGAGGCTAGTCTCATCTCCAAGGAGAGTCATTAGTGGGGTTCCCCAGGGGTCAGTGCTAAAGCCCTTCCTGTTTAATGCCTATGTCTCTGTCATAAGGAAGGGTATCAAGAGTGAAATGAGTCTCTTTGCGGATGACTCGAAGCTGGGAGCGGTGGTGGATGGGGAGGAAGGGAGAGTGGCCCTGCAGTAGGACCTGGAGCCTCTGGAAAGGTGGTCAAGAAAGTGGAAACTGAAGTTCAATGCAGGGAAATGTAGGGTTCTGCACCTGGGGGCCAGAAATCCAGGCCAAGGGTATACCCTGGGGGGAGACACACTAAGTCTCGAAGAGCGAGAGGGACCTGGAGGTGGTGGTATACGTCAGAATGAATAACTCTGAGACTTGTAGGAGGGCAGCGGCAAAAGCCAATAGGATGGTGGGATGCACCGCTAGGGGGAATAACCTCTAGAAGGGGGGGGGAAGTGATCCTCCCTGTGTATAACTGCTTGGTTAGGCCACACCACGATTACTGTGTACAATTTTGGAGACTGCACTTAAAAAAGGACATTGCAGTCCTGGAGAGGGTACAAAGGAGGGCAACCAAAATGATCTGGGGCTTGGGGGAAAGGACCTATGAGGAGAAGCTTGAGGAGCTCAACATGTACACCCTGGAGGAGAGGAGGGATGGGGGGACATAATAGAGGTTTTCAAGTACATAAAGGGGATAAATAAGGAGGCTCAGTGGGGGTGCTCCAAAGGAAAGAGGGGGGGCAACTAGAGGACATGGGTGCAAGCTAGAGGCGGGAGACTCAGGGGAGAGAGGAAGAGGTGTTACTTCACTGAGAGGGTGGTGGAACCATGGAATGCACTGCCCAAGGGACTGGTGGAGGCAGAGACTGTAGAGGGGTTTAAGAGGGGCTGGGACAGGTATAGGAGGAGGGTGAAGCTGACGAAGTCTGACAGAGAAAACCAAGGGGGTGGGGGGGGAGAGCAAAGTTGGTGCCCAGTATGGAGGTTGACTATCGAGCAGACTTGAAAGACCATTAGGTCTCCTCTGCTGTCATTTTTGTATGTTAGTATGTTATATATTTTCGGTAATGCATATAAGGCCACCAGCACTGGGTGATCAACTGTTAAGAACTGCTTCATTTCTTTGCTGATTACACCCCTTCTACATACTATTTTCAAAAACTCATCCACCAGAGACTTGAATTTTTCTGTTGGATCTCCTGCTAATTTTTTATATAACAGGGAATTGTTCAACTGCAGAAAAACTTTACTTTCATATGGACTAGTATCCCTGATTACTATCGACCCCCCTCCATCAGATGCCATTATATTTATCAGTTCATTTTTTTAAGCCATCAATAGCTTTTCTTTCTCTGTGACGGATGTTAACATAATTAGAATGATTCTGATGATTGAAAAGCTGCGTGAGATCTCTCTCACACATTTCTTCAAACGCTAGAACAGATGCCACTGCAGGGGGACAAAATATAAATTAAGTTCATAGTTGTGGAATAACAGGAACCATACTCTCAGCTATACTAGCCAAACTTGAACTAGTCTGTTTCTCAAAAGGATGTCTCAGATCCAATTTAAACAAGTCAGTCATAGTGTCAAACAAATCAATATCAGTAGTCCAGATGAAAGATAAGCCCTGATTAAGTGCTGCTACCTCCACGTATATAGAATTGTGGATGGGTGAACATCCACAACAAGGTCACTCTCGAGGTCTCTGTGATGTCATCAACTGCCCGAGATGCGAACGCAGCCTTAGTTGTGGATGTTCACCCATCCACTGTTTTGTATAGTAAATGGGTTTTTTGTTTAACATTTTTTTTTTTTCATTACTTGCCGTAGGCACTGCTCTCGTTCCCTCTGGTGCTTCTGCTCGCGCCCGTTCCCGCTTATGTTCCATCCTGCTTCTCAGTTTCTCCTCTGCACATCATTCATTTTAAAATCGGGGAGAAAAAAGAAAGCAATTGTGTTTTTAGAAAGGGAGCCATGTATGGCTCTCCGTGTCCCGATTCCCGACTTCTAAGTCGGTGGCTCCGCTGCTCAGCGCTTGCTAAATCACGCCGCCATGTTTTTTGTTTTTTTTTCTAAAGAGCATCGTCTGAGCCAATCAGGCAGCAGGTCAAGGGTAAAAAGTTGTTGTACTATCGATGTGACGTCAGAATGATAGTACAACAACTTTTTTGGCCTTTGAACTGTACTATAACAAGATTTCAGCAGTTGCTGAAATCCATTCACAATAGGCAGCACCCATATACTTTAAGACAGTTATGCAACTGTCATAAACATTATAAGATGAGTGCCTTTTCGTGTATCTATTACACCCTGAAAAAGTGCTGTGCGGGGCATGAAACACCTTTGATGAGTTTGTAGGAGCTACAGAGTCCCAACTTAGGGTGATATGCACAGCACCATTTGTAATTGATCTAAGAAAATAAAAACTTTTTTTACATTATTATCTGTTTTGATTCTGTGGTTGTACAGGGTAGTGTGTGAGTGTGAGGCCCTTTCTGCTGGCTCCTTTCAAGTCCCACCATAGGCTTCCTTTCGCACAGAAAAAGGTCACGCTCTTGCTCACACAGGAAAAGACCTTTTGGATATAAGAATCCCCTATGTCACTCCAGGTACCCCTTACTGCCTGTTTGTATCTGACACAGGTTTACATATAATTTGGTAGTGCTCCCTCAAGGAGCGGATCACAGAATTACCCAGAAAATAGATGACATGTGCCTAAAATGCCGAACATACAGTGTAACCCACTTAAGTGCACATTGGATAAATGCGCATTCCACTTAAATGCTCAATTTTGTCTTATCCTGTTTTTTTCTGTGTAACCAATGATAAATATACCTCTTAAGTCCACTACATATACTTGCACAATTCTGTTAAATGCACATTTTTTTCAGATTTTGTCCATTAATTTTTAGTCCATCCCAGCATTTAAGTGCACATTTTCTACCTTTTTATATTGTCTTGCACCTGCGCAAGAAACATGTTGCAGTAACTTTGGAATAGCAGGCTTTGGAGGTGCGGTCATGTTATGGCCTGTGGTGCCACTGCTTTTCCAGCTGGGCTGTGTGGCACGATTTAGATTGCATGCTGTCTATGACTGCAGTGCACAAGCATGCCACCAACTTGAAACAATTTAGCCGCTGCAATGAGGGAGCACCCCCTCATTGCAGGGCATGCCTTCCATGGTGTAACATTTCAATAAACATGGCGGTCTCGCTGCCGGACGCTCACAGTCCCTAGAAGCCGACTTCGGGGGTGCCACGGGTTGCCATCGAGCTGGCATCATGGCATGATGGGGTGGGTGCTAGCCTGGGGTGGTGGGGATGCAGGTTTTGGGACTGGGTGCCGGTGCTTTTTGTTGCGCCTGGCCCAAGACAGGGATTTTTTTATTTTTCACACAGAATGCCCCCCACAACATGCACCCCCCTGGAGTTGAGAATCTTAATTTAGGGGGGTGCAGTGGGCAAAGCCCCCCACAGGGGGGTGCGGGGGGGGCAGTCTCCCACATGAAGGCAAAATACCATGTTTTTGCACTGCTTTTACTGGCGCTACAGTTGCACATTGCGAAACTGAATTTCAGCAATGTGCCCTCGGGATAAGGACAATCGCCGTTTGGCAATTGCCCTTATCACATGGAACCACCTGCAACTGTCTATGATCCTTTTCTCTTCATTCTCCCCTTCACTAGTCTTGCCCTGTTTATGCTTTTCCACTGTTTTCTCCTTTTTTATGTTGGCATGCTTGCACAGCCAACATCTTGAGAGTAGTGCAGCTTTGGAGGCGCAGTCACTGTTGGGCGAATGCAGGGCATGCACCAGTAGGTGCGTCCCTCATTCCCCAATCAGCCTGCATGCCGGCACCACACCACACATACATAATGTGGTGAGCACATCTAAGAAAAGGTCCGCTGCAATCCGAGCAAAGCTCATCAGTCACAGCGGACCTTCCCTGGACGTGCTTGCCGACATTGTGTACGTGGCGGCCGCCCAACTGATGACTTCGGAGGTACCCAATCCCCCTGCTAGCTTCCTGTGCCCCAATGTATGTGCCAATGGGGGAGCCCACTCCCGTCGGCATAAAGCACTCCCCCCCATTTGTTATATGCCGAGGGGGGTGCCCAATCCCCCTTGGCTCTCTCCCCCCACTTTCCTTGTGTGCCGATGGGGGTGCCCAATCCCCCGTCAGCTGCAGCAACCCCCCCAAACAGTTAGGTGGCATGCTGGGAGCCCACCCCAGTGTGCCAAATACCCTGTAAAAAAAAACTGTCCGTGATGTTTTTTTTCTTTCACCCTGTAACACAAAACAGTCCCTCGTAGTCTCCCTACCCACTACCTGAACCCACCCACTGCGCAAACTGCCTCCCCACATCCCCCCTCACCACATACTTACCTCCAGAGTCCAGCATGATGATCTTCGGTGGACCGGGAACACGTCTGCACTCTTCAAAGCCGACTGTGAACTTTGGAAATGCCGGTAAGCTGTACAATGTAATAAATAGGGTTTTTTCAACTTTGATGCATATCTCGGGCATTTTTTGGAATTTTTGCACCAAATTTTCAACATGGGGTTTTTGGGACCCCTCCTCATGAATTCTGTCACTGTTATGATGTTAATCGGTCCCGAAAGGTGATTTTGAAGTCATTGCATGGAATCACCTTTCGGGACCGATTAATGCAAGGACAGTGGCAGTGTTCATGAGGTGGGCTCTTAAAAAGCCTATGTTGCAAATCTGGTGGATGAAATCCAAAAAATGACTGTTTTACGAGCGTGCGTTGCGCAGTTGCTACGCACGCTCGTAAATTCATGAATTCGCAATATTTTCATGCCAGATTTTCAACATTGTCATTTCTCTATACCCTCTTGTGAACAATACAGCTGTCATTTTTCACATCCTGGCCGAAATGTGTTTCCGCACTTCCGGCGCACAATAGCATGGTTGCTGTGGGAAATCGGTGTTCGGGGCAGATTATGAAAATGACAGTGACACTGTTCATGAGCAGAGGTCATAAAATGCTTATGTTGAAGATTTGGTGACTATACTCCATAAAATGACTGTGTTACGAGCGTACATTGTGCTGTTTGCACGCACGCTCGTAGCGTGCATTTGTAATATTTTCACTCTGGATTTCACCATTGGCATTTTTCCACACCTCTTGATGAACAGTACAGCTGTCATTTTACATATCCTGCCCAAAATGTGTTTTCACACGTCCGGTGCAGAATAGCGCGGTCGCTGTGCAAAATCACTTTTTGGGACAGTTTAAGGAAATGACAGTCACACTGTACATGAGCAGAGGTGCTAAAATGCCTATGTTGAAAATTTGGTCCCAAAAGTCCATAAAATGACTGTGTTACAAGCGTGCATTGCGCATTTCCCACGCACCCTTGTAACTTCGCAAATTTGCAATATTTACATGCCACATTTGCAACACTGCCATTTTTTTACACCTCCTTATGAACAGTACAGCTGTCATTTTTCACATCCTGCCCAAAATGTGTTTCCGCACTGCACTATCAAAGCCAATGCCAGCGCGACAACATTCGGCATTGACAAATGCTTGTTTACTTATAACAGTGTGTTTTCACTTATGCTCATTTACTCTCTGTCTCAAATATTTATGGTTATGTTTCTCATATTACTATATTATTGTATTTGACTTCTTATTTTTAGTAGTTCTATTGTTTAGCTATCTCCCTCTCCCATTTCCCCAAGGACTCATCTGGAAATGAGCTGTTATGTTTATCCTGGAGAAAGAAAGAAAGAAAGGAAGGAAGGAAGGAAGGAAGGAAGGAAGGAAGGAAGGAAGGAAGAAAGAAAGAAGGAAGAAGGAAAAAAGAAAGAAAAAAGAAAGAAGGAAGGAAGGAAGGTAGGTAGGTAGGTAGGTAGGTCTCTATCATATTCCTCCCCTCCCATCTCTGTTCCAGAGTGTACATACTGAGGTCCTTTAGTTCTGATCGTAGGGCTTTTAATGCAGACCCTGCACCATTTTAGTTGCCCTCTTCAGGACTGCCTCCGTTCTATGTCCTTCTGGAGATGTGGTCTCCAGAACTAGACACAGTACTCTAGGTGGGGTCTTACCGGTGATCCATACAGAGGCAACACCACCTCCCTCTTTCTGCTGGTGAAACCCCTCCCTATGCACCCCATCATCCCACAGGCTCTCGCAACCACCTTGTCGCACTGCCTAGACACCTTTAGGTCACCCAATATGATTACCCTCAGATCTCTTTCAGCTTGGTGGTCATCAATATTATGCCACCCATTTTGTACTCTGCCCCTGGGTTGCTGCACCCTTAGTGCATGATTTTGCACTTTTTCACATTGAAACCCAGCTGCCATACTCTTGACCACTACTCTAGTTTTCTTAGGTCTCTGCTCGTCCTTTCCAACCCCACTGGGGTGTCTACCCTATTGCAGATTTTGGTGTCATCTGAAAAGAGACAGACCTTCCCTTCCAGCTCCTCTGCAATGTCACTTATGAAAACATTAAAGAGGACCTGTCCCAACACTTATCCCTGAGGCACCTAGGGTTACCAGCTGTCCTGATTTTCGCAGGACAGTCCTGATTTGGGCAGCTGCGTCCTGCAAAAAAACATGAAAAATACTAAATGATTTTATAGTAGAAAAAATATTTTCTAACTTTCCACTAAATGTTGCAGAAAACTACAATACCTTAACTAAAACACCTTAAAATGATAAGAAACAATAGAAGCAACTAAGAAACTACTGCACTTAGCTTTAATTCTGATTATAGAGAGAAAACAAGTCTGTTGCATCGGTCGAGGTTACCTACTGTCCTGTGAAAAATCATGTTTCAGTAAGAAATGTTCCACTTTGGGTTTCTTAAAAGGTGGTAACCCTAGAGGCACCCCACTGGTCACCCTCCCTTTCTCGGAGTGAACTCTGTTTACCACTACCATCTGTTGCCTATCCCTTACCAGTTTCTGATCCAGTTCACCACCTTTGGACCCATTCCTAAGCTACCAGGCTTGCTCCCTAGTTTCCTGTGTGGAACAGTGTTGAACGCCTTACTGAAATCTAGGTAGGCCACATCCACTGCTCCACCCTGATCGAACTCCTTTGTCACTCAGTTAAAGAAATCTATCAAATCTGTTTGACTTGACCTCCCCCCTGCAAAACCATGCTGCCTCAGGTCTTGTAACCGGCTGGATTCAATATATTCCACAATCCTTTCCTTCAGTAGTGATTCCAATAACTTTCCTCTCCTCTTCCATCCAGAGACCACCAGTGCCACTGCTGTTGCCTCAGAGGTTGCCAAGAAAGAGGAGCGGTTGGACCACAGTGGGCTCAGGGAGGGTGAGGGTGGTGGAACGGAGGCGCATCCCTCCAGTTGTACCTCTCCACAATTACTATGCCATTCTGGCAAAGTGTGGTTCCTCTAGGAGGCACCTGCAGTGGAGACCAAGGAGGATGCTGGGAACCTCCACAAAGGAGACCCACAGGAGGGTGGCAGGGGACCCTGCAGGAAGGAAACAACTCCTGGTGGGGGACTCCATTGTTAGGAAGGTAGAACTGGGGGAGGAAGGGGAGAGGGAGGTAAGGTGCCTGCCTGGTGCCATGGCTTGGAGGGACAGGGAGCGAATCCTCAGGATTGCCGGAGCAGCTGCACAGGGGAGGGAGCTGGATGTCATTGTCCACCTAGGGACAAATGACCTGGCTAAGAAAGGGATTAGAGAAGTGCAGGAAGAGTTTGTGAAATTGGGGAGGGGCCTTAGTCAAGTAGCACGCAGGTGACCTTCTCGGAGGTGCTACCCATCTATGGCATAGGAGAGGCTAGGGTGTTCCGCACCATGGGATTCAATCAGTGGTTGAAAAACTGGTGTGGAGCTCAGGGATTTGGCTTCATTGGGGACTGGGGGTCCACCTGGAGTGAAGCAAGCCTATACTGGCATGATGGGCTGCATCTGTCCGGGAGGGGAACCAGGATCCTAGGTGATAGGTTTAAATGCTTCATTGGCAAGCTTTTAAACTAGCCAAGGGGGGAGGCACTGGAAAGGAGCAGGAAAATCCTAGCCCCCCCAAATAATCACGGTAGTAAGTTCTGCAAACACCAACATAGAGGTGTCGATAGGGAGAAGGGCAGGGGTAAATGGAGAAAGTGACAAAGGCAAGAAGGACAGGGATGGGGCAAAAGGGAGTAAGGCCATCAGGAAATGGAGGGTAATGAGTACCAATGCCTGTAGTCTGGGCAACAAGCTCCCTGAGCTGGTGGTCTTGATGGAAGAGGGATGCCTGGATATTGTAGCAGTCACAGAAACATGGTACACAGAGAACCATGACTGGGATGTTAACATACCAGGGTACATAACCTACAGGAGAGACAGGCAGGGGAGAAGAGGGGGAGGAGTAGCTCTCTATGTAAAGGAAGGGATAAAAGCAACTGAACAAAAGAGTAAACAGGGAGGAGAGGAGGCACTGTGGGTCACCTTGGAGACTGGAAAGGGCACCACAATCTGCACAGGGGTTGTGTACAGACCCCCATGTCAGGGGGAAGGAATGGACAAGGATATGATAGAAGGCATTCTTAGAATGGCAGAGAAAGGGGAGATACTGTTGATGGGAGACCTGAATATGCCAGTTGTTATCTGGACACATTGCTGCAGCCACATCCAAGAGCAGGGCCATTCTTGATACCCTACAGGTGGCAGGCATTAGACAGCTAGTTTCAGAACCCACTCGTGAGGGAGCAATCTTAGACCTCGTACTCTCAAATGGGGGCAGTGAGAGGATCTCAGATCTAGAACTGGGTTGCCATCTGGGGACAAGTGACCATCAAACAGTGTGGTTCACGTTAAACTCAGCTACAGAGTCAAGCCATACAAAAGTGAGGGTACTGGACTTTAGGAGGGCTGACTTTGGCAAGATGGGAGAGTGCCTCAGAAAAGCACTAGCAAACAGGCTAGAAGGAGGTGTGGAGCAACAATGGGGAATTATCAAAACTGCCATCACAGAGGCAACAAGCCTTTGTGTAGCAAATAAACAAATCAAAATGAAAGAAAAAGCCACTATGGTTCTCAAAAGAGGTGGCTGTGAAAGTCAGGAAGAAAAAGATAGCATTCCGGAAGTATAAGGAAACACAGAAGGAGCAGGACAGAGAGCTGTACCAGTTAAGGCAGAAGGAAGCAGGGAGGGAAGTCAGAATAGCAAAGGCCCAAACTGAGGAAAAGATAGCCAACTCAGTTAAGAAGGGGATAAAACCTTTATAGGTACATCACGAGCGAGAAAGACAAAGGGAGGATAGTGAGGCTGAATAGAATGAACGGTGGGTGGGCAGAGGGGGACAGTGAAAAAGCAGGAATACTGAATGAATATTTCTGCTCAGTATTCACAAAAGAGGAGGGGGAAGTGCCTAATCCAATTAACAGAAGCACTCTTGATAGGGGAGTTGATTCCAGTCCTTTCACAGAAGAAAGGGTTCTGCAAGAACTCCTAAAACTGAAGGCGGACAAAGCAATGGGTCCTGATGGAATTAACATAGAAACATAAAAACATAGAAGCATAGACTTTGACGGCAGATAAGGACCACTTGGCCCACCCAGTCTGCCCATTTCCCTAGCTACTGGATAAGCTGCAGATTCTAGTTAACCAACAGCTTACTTCCTGCCACCCCCCCACTACAATTGCCTTGTGTCTGTCCCATGCATGTTTAAATTCCCCCACTGTTTTAGCCCCAACAACCTCCCCAGGAAGGCAGTTCCACGCATCCACCACTCTCTCCGTGAAAAAAAATTTCCTCACATTACCCCTGAGCCGTCCCCCCTCTATCTTTAAATTGTGTCCCCTTGTTCTTACACATCTCTTTTTCTGAAGGATGCTACACTCCTGGACTTTGTTGATTCCCTTGAGGTACTTGAACGTTTCTATCATGTACCCCCAGTCCCTCCTTTCATCAAGGGTATACATATTAAGCTCTCTCAGTCTCTCTTCATATGATTTCTGATGCAGATCCTGCACCATTTTAGTTGCCCTCCTCTGGACTGCTTCCATCCTATCTATGTTCTTGCATAGATGAGGTCTCCAAAACTGCACACAGTACTCCAGATGGGGTCTCACCAACTGTCTGTACAGAGGGATAACCACTTCCCTTTTCTACTTGTGATGCCCTTCCTATGCATCCCAGTATCCCCTGGCTCCTCACTGACTTCTCACATTGCTTACCCACCTTTAGATCATCCGATATGACTACCCCAAGTCCTGTTCCATTTTGTTGTTGTTAGTACCTCCCCTGCTATTGTGTCCTTCTCCTGGGTTTTGTTTCCCAGGTGCATTACTGCTCTTCTTTGCATTGAATCTAAGTTGCCATATGTCTGACCATCCTCCAACCTTGCAAGTCCCTTCATCCTTTCTACCCCCTGTGTATCAACTCTGTTACAGATCTTTGTATCATCTGCAAAGAGGCTACCTTTCCTCCAGACCCTCTGCAATGTCACCTATAAAGATGTTAAATTTACACGTAAGGAAATGCTAATGCAGTTTCCAGCAAGCAGAACACAATTCAAACCACAGTGGGGCACCAAATCACGACCCATTATAAGCACACAACACATTCACATGTAAGGAATTTCCACTGCACCAGGCAAAAGGCTTTCTGGTCGCAATTACAGAGTCTCTGCACAATCCAGGAGTTCAGAGGTGGCTGGAAGTCCAGACAGGCCGATCGCATTCAGCAAATCTTCGGTCTTCTTCAGGTAGGAGCCTGGTCACAATTCAGTAGCTTACTTTGCTCTCCAAGTTCGGAGTCAGTCCGAAAAAGGCACAAGTTCCCTCCCAGGGACAGCAGGCAGGCATGCAGACCAAAATTCAGGCCTTTCCACAGTTCTCCCACATGAACCTACACCAGAGCTGCTGCTTGAATCATTCAAGCTGTTATCTCTTCACTTCCCAACTCAGAACTGAAACTAGCTGCAAAGCAGCTTGGGAATTTCTCCAAGATCCAAAAGGTTTGGTTGGCTGATCTGTCTGTCAATCACAACAAGCGCTCCCGCTCTAGGTTATTTTAGGCGCCAAAATGCAAAAACTACAATTCCTACAAGTTTTGACCCCACTGAGCCCCTGTAGGCAGGCTCCATTTTACTGTCCCAACAGTACTGATTGGCCCATTCTGACAGTCCCGGGCCAAGTTGGTGGAGATAAACAGAACAGTCCTTGCTGCAAAGAAGGCAGGTTATAACAAACTGCAATATTATTACTACTCTAACAAATGATCAGCAAACAAGCACATCTTCTAAAAGAGCTCCCTTTTAGATTAATTAAGAATTCTAAAAGAATTAAGGGAGGAACTAGTGAAAGCACTGGCTACTCTTTTTAATAAATCATGGGAGGATGGTGTGGTACCCGAGGACTGGAGGAAGGCAGATGTGATTCCCCTTCACAAAAGTGGGACCAAGACAGAGGCAGGAAACTACAGACCTGTCAGTCTGACCTCTGTGGTAGGGGAAAGTGATGGAGTCACTTCTGAAGGAAAGAATAGTTGAGTACCTAGAAGCCAGTGGGCACAGGATCCAAGGCAGCATGGGTTCACAGTGGAAAGGTCATGTCAGACGAATCTAATAGATTTCTTTGACTGGGTGACCAAAGTAGTAGACCAGGGAGGGGCTGTGGACATGAGCCTACCTAGACTTTAGCAAGGCATTTGACACAGTCCCACACAAAGATTACTAGTCAAATTAACCAGCCTGGGAGTGGGTCCCAGGGTGGTAGCCTAGGTAAAACATTGGCTGGACAACAGGACACAGAGGTAATTGTAAATGGAGTCCACTCTGAAGAAAGGGGTTACTAGTTGGGTACCGCAGGTTCAGTATTGGGTCCAGTCCTTTTAATGTCTTCATCAGTGACATTGCAGAGGACTGGAAGGAAAAGTATGCCTTTTGCAGATGACACAAAGATCTGCAACGGGGTTGATATACAAGGAGGCGTGGAAAGGATGAAAAGGGACTTGGCAAGGTTGGAGGAATGGTCAAGTATGGCAGCTAGATTCACTGCAAAGAAGTGAACAATAATGCACCTGGGAAACAAGAACCCAGGGAAGAATACACAATGGGTGGGAGGTAGTAACAACAACAAAAAGGAAAGGGACCTAGGGTAATCATATCAGATGACCTAAGTTAGCAAACAATGTGAGAAGGCAGTAGGGAGGGCTGGGGTATACTGGGATGTATAGGGAGAGGCATCATCAGCAGAAAACAGGAAGTTGTTATCCCTCTGTACAGACAGTTGGTGAGACCCCATCTGGAGTACTGCGTCCAGTTCTGGAGACCCCATCTCCGCAAGGACACAGACAGGATAGAGGTAGTCCAGAGGAGGGCAACTAAAATGGTGCAGGGTCTGCAAGAGAAGCCGTATGAGGAGAGACTAAAGGAGCTTAATATGTATGTCCTTGAGGAAAGAAGGGAGAGGGGGACATGATAGAAACTTTTAAGTACCTCAGTGGAATCAACAAAGTCCAAGAGGGTAGCATCTTTCAGAAAAAGAGACTTGCAAGAACAAGGGCACACAATTTAAAGATAGAAGGAGGGCAGTTCAGGGGCAATGTGAGGAAGTATTATTTCACAGAGAGGGTAGTGGATGCATGGAACAGCCTTTCTGAGGAGGTTGTGGGGTTTAAAACTGTGGGAGAATTCAAGAATGCATGGAACAGACATAAGGCAATTCTTGTGGGGGGTAGGAAGAAATAGGCTGTTGGTTAACTAGGATCTGCGGCCTATCCTGTAGGTAGGGAAATGGGCAGACTAGAAGGGCCTAACAGTCCTTATCTGCCGTCAAAGTCTATGTTTCTATGTTTCTATGTTTCCCACCACCAATGTCAGGACTCAATTCAATTCAATTTTGTTTACCAGGTATGTATGCTAGACCAAAAGATTTGTTTACACGCACGACCCGGGTGTCTTGCAATAAAACACAGCTTATATATTAATATTTCAGATCACGCATTAGATACAGAACATACAGATAATCATGCAAATTCATTTTAACATGATAAAATATATAAGGCAGATTCATTTAGCATATGCAATAAACATCACTGCACAAATAGCATTTCCATAAAAGTCATGAGTAACAAGTTACTAAGAAATATATCTAAATATCTAAAGGGATGAGCTAATCTTATCTCATGAGATAAAAGCTCATACCAGCTTCCTGTGAAGTAAGCATCGCTGCACAAGTTGTTAGTGACATTTGCATACAGACATAAGCGGCAGATGGCTTAACATATTATGGCCTGTAATTGCCAACCTTCTCCCTGCTACCACTTTTGTGTAGTGGGACTACATCCACCCTCCTCCAGTCCTCCTAAACCACTCCTGTTTCCAGTGAGCTGTTAAATAAAACTGTCAGAGGTGCAGCCAGTATTTCCCTGAGCTCCCTCAGTACCCTTGGATGATCCCTGTCTGGCCCCATTGCTTTGTCCACCTTCAGATTAGATTCAGATTAACGAGTTCCTTCAGGACTCTCCCGTTCAAAACACGACTAGTGTCCACCTCCTGCCCTCCAAAGCTTTTGTTACTTTTTTGTGGCTTCTCCCCTTCTCCTTCCTCTGGGAACAGTAAACAAAACTATTTGTTCAGGATGTCTGCCTTTTCCTGGTCCCCCTCTGAACAGTGCCCCCTTCCCTTTTTAACCCTACAGTCCCATCCCTGGTCTTCTTCTTTTCACTTACATACCTTAAAAAAAGTCTTGTCCCCTTTCATTACCTCCTGGGCTGTTCTCTCTTCAGTTTGTGCCTTTGCACTCCTTACTGCTTTCCCTGCTTCCCTTTCTTTCCTCTGATGCACCTCCTTGTCCTCCTTCCTCTGCTTCGCCTTATGCCTTCTAAATGCTGTTGTTTTAGCCATGACCTTTTCAGTCACCTCTTTCGAGAACAATAATGGTCTCTTTTTCCTCTTGCTTTTGTTCACTTGTTTGACACAGAGGTATGTTGCCTTTACTATGCTCCCTTTTATCTTTGCTCACTGTTCCTTCACCCCACCCAGGCCATCCCTCCTGCCAGGTCATCCCTGAGGCATTCACACATCTTTACAAAATCTCCCTCCTGAAGTGTAGGACCCTCGCCCTTGTGTGGTTCAGTTCCACAGCTGTCCTTATATTGAACCATACCGTATGGTGATCAGTGGTCCCCAAGTGGTCTCCTACCTTGACGTTTGCAACACTGTCCCTGTTAGTGAGTACCAAGTCCAGTACTACCCACTTACAAGTGGGTTCACTGATTTGTTGCCTGAGGAACACCCTCTGCCGAGTGTTCAGGATGTCCCTGCGTCTAGCTGAAGCTGCTGCTAGGAGGCCCCAATCTACCTCTGCCAGGTTGCAGTCCCCCCACCAGCAGCACCTCCCCTTTTATGCCATCTTGCAAATGGCTTCCAACAGTACCTTATCTAATTTCTTCCCTTGTCTGTAGATCCCTCCAGTGTGAATAGTGGCTCCATTCCCTGTCTCCAGGGTGACCCACAGTACCTCTTCCTCCCCCTGTATTCCCTGTATTTCCATCTTTATGGTTTCTCTCATATAAAGCACCACCCGCCCTCCATTCCATCCCACCCTGTCCTTCCTGAACAGAATATAACATGGTATGTCCATGTCCCAGTCATGGTTTTCAGGGCACCATAACTTTGTAGTGGCCATAATATGCCCAGCACTTCTTGTATCAAGCAATATAAGAAGGAAGGGATTGTTAGGCTTAAGAAAGATGTGGAGTGGGTGGAGGATAATGGGGGAAAAGCAGAGATACTAAATGAATACTTCTGTTCCGTCTTCACCAGGGAGAAGGATGGACCAGTGCCTTGAGGAGGGGAAAAGAAAAGTGTGTGGGGGGGGGAGAACACAAATGTAGTGATAGAGGAGGATAGAGTGAGGGAGGGGCTGCTGGCATTGAAGGTGGACAAATCACCAGGCCCGAACAGATTACATCCAAGGGTACTAAAGGAACTGGCTGAGGAGCTGGCAGGGCCACTGGCAGGCCTATTTAATAGTTCACTAGAGACAGGCATGGTACCGCAGGACTGGAGAACAGCACATGTAGTGCCCCTCCACAAAAGTGGTCCGAATGATGACCCAGGGAATAACAGACCAGTCAGTCTGACCTCCATTGTGGGCAAGCTCATGGAGACCATACTAAAGGAAAGGTTGGTGGAATATCAAGAGGAGCATGGTCTCCAGGATGTGAGGCAGCATGGGTTCATGGGGTGGGGGAGATCATGACAAACAAATCTGATTGACTTCTTTGACTGTGTCACTAAGACAGTAGACAGGGGCCAAGTGGTAGACATCCTCTGTCTTGATTTCAGCAAGGTCTGACTCTGTGCCCCACAAAAGGTTGATCAAGAAGTTGGTGGATCTTGGGGTTGGGGAAAAGATGGCCAGATGGGTGGAAAACTGGCTGAGGGACAGAACCCAGAGAGTGGTCATGGGGGGAGAGTTATCTGGCACAAGACAGCTAACCAGTGGAGTCCCGCAGGGCTTGGTGCTGGGGCTGATGTTGTTAAGTGTCTTCATCAACGACATTGGAGATGACATTAAGGGCAAAATTTGCCTATTCTTGGATGACACCAAGCTCTGCAGGAGAGTGGACACAGCTGAAAGGATACAGGACCTACTGGAAGAGCTTGGGAGGTGATCCAGGATCTGGCAGCTTGGCCTCAATGCCAAGAAGTGCAAAGTTATCCATATTGGAGCTAAGAATCCTAGGACAGAGTACTACCTGGGTGGAGTCCGAGCATCTGCATCAGAGGAGGAGCAAGACCAGTGAGTGATGATCACTAATCAAATCAAATTTTTTTTTTTTTTTTTTTTATTTGTTTAACCAGGAGTAGCACACTAAGCTACAGGAGCGACCTGGGAGCACAGGGAAGTTAATTGACTTGCTCAGGGTCACACAGTATGCAGGTGGAAGTTGTAGGATTCAAACCCAGGTCTGGTCTGCTGAATATCATCAGATTTGCAGCTTAGAGCCTTAAACCACTGCGCTATACTGCCTCCAACAGCACTTTTCAAGATTATCAAAGCGCGAATACAATACAGATAAAACAGCCAACAATAAATATACATTTAAAAGCAATTAAAAAACAGTAGGTTGGCCTAATCAAAGACTTTCTCAAATAAATAACTTTTTAAAGAAGTCTTGAATTGCTCTGTGGACTGGCACTCTAGAATCTGACGAGGTAGAGAATTCCACAGGGTTGGGGCCACAAAAGAAAAAGCTCTAGCCCCAGATGATTGCAGACGAACCCTGGGAACCTCTAGCAATCCCTCGCTGGCAGAGCAGAGCTAGCGAAGAGGGCGGTAAGGCCATAGGAGATCTTGCAAGTAGTCCAGTTCCTGACCGTGTAGGGTCTTATAGGTCAGCAATGCAACCTTGAAGGTGATTCTTCATCGCACTGGCAGCCAGTGCAGTTCGCGCAGCACAGGTGTGATGTGGCAAGTTCTTGGGAGTCCCATCAACAACCTGGCCGCCGCATTCTGCACCAGCTGCAGGCGATGGAGATCCACCCCCCGGCAACCCTAGATATAGAGCATTGCAGTAGTCAAGGCGAAAGTGACCTGAAGCACTCCACGCAGTGCAAGAAAGCAGCAACAAAGGCAAACAAGATGCTGGGATGCATATCTAGAGGGATCAGTAGTAGGAGAGAGGAGGTTATACTACCGTTGTGTAGGTCACTGGTAAAGCCACATCTAGAGTATGGAGTTCAGTACTAGTGCCCACACCTCAAAAAGGACATTAACCTCTGGAGAAGGTCCAGAGGAGGGCTACAAAGATGATAGCTGGTCAGCAGGGTAAGGAATATGAGGAGAGGTTGAGAACACTGAACATGTGCTCCCTGGAAGACAGGAGAGAGAGAGAGAGAGAGAGAGAGAGAGAGGGGACATGATTGGGACCTTCAAGTATTTGAAAGGGATAAATAAGGTTGATAAGGAGAGTCTCTTTAAGCTGAGTGGCAACCATAACACCAGCTGGAGGGTGGGAGGTTTAGGAGGGAGGTCAGGAAGCACTTCTTCTCAGAGAGAGTGGTGGACACTTGGAATGCGCTGCCAGAAGAGGTAATCTCGTTGAAGACAGTGGGCAGCTTTAAGAGAGAGGCTGGGACAGGTATGGGGGAGGGTAAGGGTCATGGGTTGGGAGGAGTGGGGAGAGGGGGCAGGGACAGTAGCTCAAGCTGCGGACCTTGCAACATGAGCAGACTTGATAGCCCAAATGGCCTTCTTCTGCTGGCTTCTTTGTATGTTCTTTTGTATATGTGAGTTTTCAATACATTTTTGATACCAAATCTTTATCCAAGTAAGTGTGCTTGTGGGGACTGCAAGTGTTAGGTCTTTCTGTTTGCCTTTTAAGATCCCACCTGCACCCTGGGACCTGGAGTAGGCAGCAGTAGGTATATCAGAGAAGTACAGTTCCACACAAGATACCTTGAGCCCCATGGACTGGAGAGTGCCACCAATGTGTGACTCTGACTTTATAAGACCAGATTTGTTTTGGAGAATTTGTTCTGTATGTCCCCATCTCCTGAGGGGGGTCAGAGATTCCCTTCATATTGCAGCTTCATTTTTTGTAGCTTCCTCTCCTGAGGGGGAGAGGACATTGCTCCAGGCTGCAGCATCATTTGGAATGCCAAACGCTCCTGAGGAGGACAAAAGATTGCACTCAAGGTACAATTTGATGTTGTATGTTCCCCTCTCCTGAGGGGGACTGGGAGATTGCCTCCAAGCCACAGCTTCATTTTGTATGTTCTCCTCTTCTAGAGAGGGACTGCAATATTGCCACCAGGTGGCACCTTATTATTTTTCTCACACCCATTTACAGAAAGCCACTGCCCTAATCCAGTCCTCCTTACTAGGCATTGCTGGGAGCCATTGCCAGGCTGACACTGAGTGCTTCACACAGGACAGTGCTGGGAATGTATCAGGAATGGTTCATTTGCAGAACATTTTAAATAATAATTTTAAAATATTCAAAAGTGGCTTTACTGAAAGGTGCGGAGCTTTGTTTGCTGAGCTGAAGGATGAATTCTACTGCCACTGTTGCTATGCAGTGAAGTAGGAAAATACCCAGGCATATCAGTAAATCATCAGTCATGATGTTTGAC
The DNA here is from genome assembly GCA_016271365.2 of Neoceratodus forsteri. Classification (NCBI taxonomy): domain Eukaryota; kingdom Metazoa; phylum Chordata; order Ceratodontiformes; family Ceratodontidae; genus Neoceratodus; species Neoceratodus forsteri. Next base: position 52,333,985 of record CM028133.1, on the reverse strand, counting down.
GGTCAGTCATGACTTACTGTTAATCATCAAATGTCACAAGTGATCATGATCTACGATCATCATACAGACCATGAGTTAATCATCAAACATGTAACTTTTAAATCACCAGCTGATGACTGATATTAAAAGGAGGCAGTATAGCGCAGTGGAATAAGGCTCTGAGCTACAAATCTAGAGACCTGGGTTTGAATCCCACAGCCACTTGGATGTATGCTGTGTGATCTTGAGCAAGTCACTTAACTTCCTTGTGCTCTCAGGTCACATCTGGAAACAAGCTTCAGCTTAGTGTGCTGTTCCTGGTTAAACAATGTTCTCTTTTCCTGATACTGATTATTTTTGTAAGCTTAAATCAGCATGATGGTTTTTGATGGTCTACAACTGATCAAGTGATGATCATTGATAATATATAGAATAAAGGATAGGCAACTGTGTGTTATGGATTTTTTTTACACACCCGAGGTTTATGAGGTCATCATACACCAAGGGTGTGTAAAAAAAATCCATAACAACACAGTCGTCTATTCATTATTGTTTATAATTACTGGCGCAAGGGAGCGAATGCAAAGCAACTGAAGCAGTTCTGTCTCTCCCACTCTCACGCACACACACACACACACACACACACACACACACACACACTCACTCTATCTTTGTTTTTGTTTAAAAAATTTAAACAGCAGGATTCACAAAAGGGATGCGCCTAGTGCATCCAAGATGCACCGGGGCATCCCCGACATGTGGCCAAAGGTGGTTCTGGCAGGGGTCTGATGCACCGACAGAACCCCAATGTGCCAGTGCATCACAGATGCACCGCATACAGCCAATAATGCTATGCAGCGTATCTGGAGGGGCTGTGAAGGGGCCGTTGCTTACATGCATGCAGGCGCAACCCATTCACAGCCCTATTCTGTCAGTGCATCCCGTGGCAAGTCCGGGGATGTGCCACAGAAAGATAAATCTAGAAATTCAAGAATAAGTGGGTGGCCACCCCCGTAAGCTGCTTCTTCTGCAGGCAGCACGACGACAGTCTGCCCACCCTGGCAGTCAGTACACCCCCATGCGCCCCCATAGACTGCGCACCGGTGGCGGTAGATGACATGCAGAACCCCCTCCCAGAAGCCTTTGATACAGCGCCCTCTGCGGTGGTGATAAATGAAAAGAATAACCCCCTCCAGCCCCAAGTCCTCGGTAAAGCCGCCCTCCCTGCAGTGGTAAATGGAAGAATAATCCCCCAGCCCCAAGCCCCGTTGATGCCATTCTCGTGGCAGCCATCTGTTATGGAATGAATCCCCAGCACCAACCACCTCCCCCCACCCAGCAGGGGTCCCACTGTCGGCGGGCAGCTCAGCCCACCACACACTGCCATGGCCGCCAGCCGACACAGCCATCTGACAGTGACAGCTACTGCGTCCAATGCCCATCTGGGTTTTGGGTTGTACGGTAGCTGTCACTGTCAGACAGCTCTGTCAGCAGGCGGCCATGGCAGTGTCGGGTGGGCTGAGCTGCCCGCCGACAATGGACCCTGCTGGGGTGGGGGAGAGGGTGGGTAGGGATGGGGGTGTTCCATAACAGACAGTTGCCACGAAAGTGGCATCAACGGGGCTGGGGCTGGGGGTATTCTTCATTTACCACTGCTGAGGAGGGCGCCTCAATGGGGCTTGGGAGGGGGAGTTCTGCATTACATTTACCACCACCAGGAGTGGCATTTACTGGGGAGCTTGGGAGGGGGGTTCTGCAATACGTTTACCGCCTCCAGGAGTGGTATTTACCGGGAGCTTGGGGCAAGGAGGGGGGCGTGCTTGTGCGATGGGGGTCTACTGTTCGGCGCATTCCGCTGGGGCATCCCTGCAGGCACAATGCAAATGGGGTCATAATGGCATGCTAATGGCCCCATTGCACCATGCATGCCTAATGACCTCATTTGCATGCCCCTGGCTGTGAATCGCATTTTTGGGCACAGGGCATCCTCAGATGCCCTGCCCCAAAGGGTTCATAGTCGGACATGGGAGATGCCCCGGCACAGCCTGGGATGCCCCGGCGCATCCTGGGTGGGGCACACCTGTGCTATTCACAGAGGGGATGCACCTGGGACATTTCCCTGTGCCTCCTCTGTGAATCACCCATTTTGCACTCAGTGCACCTCCCCTGCGCTGGGGCAGTTGAGATGCACTGAGCGCAAATCTTCTTTGGGAATCCTGCCCTAAGTGTTGAACTGCGTTTAGGTCGTGGTGTTGAAACTCAGAAAGCCAGGTCAGCCACAGTCCCGCTGCCAATCACACCAGGTCAGAGTCATGGTTTTCAGAGCCAAACGCACAGCAGGATCAACCAGATACTGTACATTTTAGTAGTAGTGAAGGCAGGCTCAACCAGATAAATACTAAAAAAGAGACAAAATGAGTACAAAAAGCTTATGAAAGGGAAATGATCAGCTCTAGTAGCTCATCGGTGAGCCACAAATGGAGCTGCCATGTTTGTGGAACTCTTCAGCCTGCCCACAAACAGAAAATGAGCCAATGAGGTAGCGCAATGAATAGAACTGATGGGAAAGTTAAAAGAAAACATTGTAATAACTGGGTAACCCAGTTATTATGGCTTTTTTTTGGTTTTGCTCCTCCCCATGCCCCCCAACCAGCCACTCCTTCAGGCCACCAAGGGACACACCTCCACCCACCAGTCCTCCTTGCTGCGATCATGCAATCCCCCATTGTGCCATGCCCCGGCCGACCCAGTGTATCCCTTTGTCGGGGAGCCCCTCCCAAGGCCCACAAGAGGGGAGATAAGGTTCAAATCCATGCCAGGTGCATGGTGGGGGATTGGCACTGTTGTCCTTTTTGCAAGGGCTGTGTGGTGCGAGTGGACTAGGGTGACCACCATTCGGTTGGCTGAGTGGGTGATGTTTTCCTTTTTCTCCCCACCACCATGTCGGAACAATTAGTTAAAATATCAGTTTCCTATTATAGGTGCTAACCTGTGCCTTTAGCTCAATACCACAAAATTTCATAAATCAATATAAATAATGTAAGTCTGGCTCAGGGCGTTGTTTTACCACCTATTGTAGGAACAAGTTCTTAATTGCTGAATAAATCCTTTTTTCCCCACCCTTGGAATTATGTATAAAAATAACTCTTTATTATTTCCTGTACAATATAACTAAACGCTAATAACGATTCAAAACAGAAAATACTGTAAACACTGTGAAGAGTAATGTAAACATAAGCGACAAAGGTTACAAAAAACAAACAAGAAAAAAAATAAAGCAAGCAAAAGCAACATAACTTGTAACTTTGATATCTTTTGTAAACAGTGAGATTGTTCTTGCATATAGACAACTTTGTCTTATTAGCACTTCAATGTTTCTTTTCATAACTTGCATGCTTTTTCTTTGGCAAAAATGTTTATATATCATTGCATAGATTTAAGCTTATCCTATATACCCAACATTGTTATTATAAAGGAAAATCCTCTCTATGCAGCCAACTCCTTTTCATATGCTACACTAAGTCAAAAATATTTAAAGTGATACTCAAGGTCTTGGCTGTTGTAAGCTTTGGAATTTCTTCACGATGCTGGTGCAGTTTCTGTTTTCTTTCAGGCTCAAACCTTAGGCTTTTGACTTCAGCACCTCTGGTTTAAACACAGCAATAAATGCTTGGTCCCTTGCTGTTCAGACATTCAGGCAGGCTTTGGTTCTTTGACTTAGATTTTGGCAGGCATCTTAAAACAATACAACAACATTGCCAAGTCCACATGCAGATGTTTACAGCATGGAGGTCTGAGAGAAACTGAGGGGGTCTGGGCTGGACTTAAATTTTAGTCTTATCTCTTTGACCAGAACATTGCCCTGACATCATTTCCTGCAACTTTCACAAACTCTGATTTGATTATGTAAATGATGAAGTGGTCAGCTCTCCTCCTTTTCTCAAGGATGGCCCTCTTGTTCAGAGTTCAGTTTTTGAGCTTAAAATATATTTTTTATAAGTTTTGAATACAACAAAATAGCATTTCCAATTAAACATTTTTAGATTCAGTTCATCAAGAGCAGTCATTTGAATTGTGTCCCACATCTGTGTGACAAGTATTTCTTAAGATATGCTAATAGTGATTATAACTTTAATTTTAAGTAAGGTCTTTTAAAAACAAAGTGGTACTTTTGTTTCCCAGATTTTAGGCTTCAGAATGAAGTGGGTTTCATTCAAGAAATCTTTAAGAAAAGTCTCTAAATCCATGGATTTCATTCTAAACACATGGTTCCTTTGTTCTGGGAGCACTGGAACATGGAACCATGCTGTCTGCATCTGTTAAAGAAATCTTTTAATCAGTGTGACAGCTTCCTGCATCCATGCACCTATCAGAAACTCATATTCCTGGATTTGTCATGACCTTAACTTCAATTTGAGACCAAGCACCTTTATGTAACTTTTGTGGTTTTAGTGCAGCAGTTTGTTGTAAATAATAATGTTCATAGAGTTGTTGCAGTCTTAAAACCCAGTCATTTTACAGGTTAATATGTTCTCCATCAGTGGGCTTACTTTGGTGTTTGCAAGTTCAAAAGTATTCATGCAGGGGGCATGTGCCAGCGCTTGACTGAGATGGCGGTTTTTTTAAAATCCAATCCACCAGGATGAGATAGTGATTGCTTCAGGGATCAGAATAAGCCTAAACATGAGTCACTGTGACATAAAGAAAGCAGAGAACTGGTTTCTGTGTTTTTGACAGTTTAACTGTAGCTGACGAACTGATGCTAACATGCCAACTGGGAGGTCTCGTTCCCCTCGATCATCCAGAACACATGATCAGATGGCTAATCCACTTGAAATCGATACCAACAGTATGTATGCAGATTATGCTGGTAAAAACGATGTGGCAGAAATTAAAGCTTTACTATCTGATTTAAAAATAGACATTACAGCCGGCCCGGTGGCGCTGAGGGTTGAGGTGCTGGACGCCACACTTCGCGCCACGTCGGCGACCCGTGTTCGGGAACGGGCATGGGTTGCCAGGAGTCGGCAAGCGGAGATGGATTAGCGTCTGGAGGACTGCTCTCCATCTCGGGGTGAGGACTCGGTCGGCCAGTGCTTGTCAGCCCTAGCAGAGGCTGGGGATCCAACAGCACATAGCCGCAAGACAAGGGGAGGGCGGGACATGGCAGATGCTTGACTAGTGCATGCACGGGGGCGTGCGCGCACTCAGTCGCTGGCGTCATTGCACGCCATGGCCCATCGGGAGAAAAATAAGAAAAATGGGTGTCCGGCTGCACGGCGTCGTTCCCTGGTGCCATTCCTGGAGGACTCCTCCCTGGCATGGATCCATTGTGGTGGGTTGAGTCGCTCCTCACCAACCTGCCGCGAAGGGTAAGTCGCAGGGTGAGGAAGGAGGGTCTCATGTCCAGGGATGGCACCGGGGAACGTGCGGGGGGGGTTGTAGCCGGAGCTCCGAGGAGGAAAAATAACACCCACAAAAAAAAAAAAAAGACATTACTGAGGTGAAAACTTCAGCAGCAGCTCTATCCAAGCAAAATGAGAAAATGATATCTTGCATAGGGGTCAACAGTGCCAAAATAACTGAATTGACATCCATGGTGCTACCTAGAACAACTTTCCCTGAGGCAAAACCAACAAATAGCATACTTGATGGAAAAAGTAGATGATCTTGAGCACAGGGGTAGGCGGAATAACTTATGAATTCTCGGGGTGCCAGAGGACATTGAAGAGAATAACATGGTGTCATTTATGCAGAAGTTCTTACCAGATATATTGGGTTATCAATGTCCCAGGCCATTAGAAATAGAAAAGGTGCACAGATCTTTGGGACCTAGAGGGAAGAATCAAAAACCCAAGCCAATAATAGCATACTTTTTAAGATACTCTGTTAAGGAAGATATACTGTGCTTAGCCAGGAAAAGAAGAACTTTAACATGGAGAGGGGATCATATACATGTCTTTCAAGATTTCTCATCTGAACTGGTGGGTAGAAGGAAGGAATTTAATTAAATTAAACAGCGCCTGAGGAGTGATGGGATGGAGTATTTCTTTAAATATCCAGCCACCCTATTCCTTCAAGATACTAATGGTAGAACACTTAAGTGCAACTCAGTGAAGGAAGCTTCAGATTTTATTTATAATTACAGAGGTACTTCTTCATGTAAACCTGAGCAAATACACCGTCATAATTTGAGCAATATGGAAGAGCAGTTAAGGTCAGAAAATACTAATGATGGCTCATGCACTGATTCTATTAAGAACCATGATACTAAATCTCCTGCTGCTGTTCAGAGACTCTCATCAACACCCTTGCAAAATGCTGCAACTTCTCCTCACCTTTACTCAGATGTGGCCAGTCAGAATGTCCAGAAGTCCTGGAATTCGGAGATTACAAGAAAAGCAAAGCTAATAGAAAAGTCCTCCAATATTCTTCGACTGTCCCAGCAGTGAAATCCAAGAAAAAGGGATCATAGCAGAGAAAGCTACTATACCTCCTCTCCTAACGCGAACTCACCTGAACCAGAAGTGCTTCCCTCTATGGACACCACGCAGCATGGAACTATGATCCCTCTCATGTTGCCACCAGAAAATGAATCCCTCGGATCTATATCTAAGAATTGTGCTGTTTCCACTAAGCCACTTCCTGTGTCAACATCACCGTGCAACAAGGACTTGCTACCAGTATAGCAGCATTAGTTTACCACCAGAATAAAGACCATTACCAAACTGAAGGTCAGGATGTTTTTTTTTTGGCTGCAAACATGGATGGAATACATAGTACTGCATCGTTTTCTAGTAGTATTATGCAGATAAATAAATATTCTGGTTTTCTTTGTTCTTACATCCATGCATAAATATTTTATCACAATTTTTAAGAGGCGCATAGATGGCAATGGTTTGGTAAGGGGGAAAAAAGGGGGAAAAAATGTTTTTTTACTTGTTCATGTTTGGGAGGATACAGGCAGTATGTTTAGATATTATGTGGGGGTGTTGTCAGTGTGGATTTTATATGTCACCATCTTTATTGTCCCTCTTGCTGTCCTTGGATATTATATATGTGATACCCTTTTATCCCCACATTGTATAGTGATTATATGTGCTTGAGGTGAAGATTAATCTAAAATTTCACTCTTTCTGTTCTAAAATTATTAAGAAATAGAAGGTAAGTATGTCTAATTATGGATTGTGACCTATATCATTCAAAAATACATGCAAAGGAACCTTATGATATAATGGGGTAAGTATGATTGGAAAAATAAGCACACATAGTGTATTGAAAATAAAAATTATCCATCAGCAACCCACTTTAAGCAGTTGTTATATGACTATCGGAGATATGCTGGTTCTATTTTTGCATGTTAGAAGCATAACGGAGGTCAACGGGAATGCGCTGAAGGCTCGCAGTTCTGAATATTTAAGTCATTTAAGTGTTTGTCTGTTTGATTTCTTCTTCATGTTTCCGATTGTATGGTCAGTCCTTATATATATGTTCACCCCCTCCCCCATTACATAGTTGTGACATCTGGCTGAGTATTCCCCATTTCTCTGAATAAGTTTTTTTTAATATTTCTGCTTTCCTGCATTATTGCTATCTATTTCCGACTTATGATCTACTTAATGTTACATAAAGAGCAATGATATTTCACAACTTGGGATGGGTATTAAAGCAACACTCATTTGACTGCTATTGAGTCAATTACTTTTGCCAGCACTACCTTGGACCTTTGTTCGGTGGACTCATTGGCAATACAGTAGACTACACCCTACTGATACTGTTTTCTTTTGACTGCCTTATAACTGGATAAAAGAATCTACAACTACAGCTAATTTTGTACTATTTCCTAATTATTCAATTGCTAGATAAGTGTATTTCTATTTAAGGGTTATTAACCAAATTTTACAGATGGATAATAGTAGTTTGTTTTCACTATAGTAGACATTTAGGACTTAGCCTGTAGATTAGTGGGCCTTTTCCTGGCAATATAGTAGAGTACATCGTACTGATTTTACTTCAACGTTATTTATTTTAAAGTATATAGATTTAGTACAATTCTTAAAGATAGTTGTTAAGAAAATTCTATTAGAATTATCTATATATTGTTGGTTTACCTGTTACTAACAGTGTTATTTAATTTATTCATGCTAGTCTTAAATAACAGTTGTTCATTCTTTTCCTTTTTTTGCGTGTTATAACAAATTTCATTTTTATTAGCAGCATTCTATAGTACTTCTGGTCTTGATTGAAGTGATATATGTTTAAGTATGCATCCGTATAAAATTGTGACATGGAATGTTAATGGCTTAGGAACTCCCATAAAAAGGAAAAAAATATTGACAAAGTTAAATGAGGGAAAGTAGATATAGCTTTTTTACAAGAGACCCACTTAGATGATGATGAGTCAGCTAAGCTTTGTAGGTCTTGGGTGGGACAAGTTGAATTTAGTGCTTTTAACTCCAAACAAAGAGGTGTTGCAATCCTTATTAGAAAAGATATCAACTTCATTAAATCTGGTCATGTGTCAGATCCAGAGGGTAGATATCAGATTTTATTGGGTACATTAGATGGTTTGAAGATATTACTATGTAATATACTGTATATACCCCTAATTCAGGTCAACATGTATTTTTTGATAAGATCACTACACAACTCATTTGTTATTCAAAGTATAAAGTCATAATAGGTGGTGACTTTAATGAAGTGGTGGATCTTGTTATTGATAGGAATCCTTTCCATGGTGCCCTTATTGTATCCAAAGCTAGGTATTCCTTGCATAACATGATTAAAACCTTAGCGCTAACTGATATTTGGAGAATTGTCAATCCAAAAGAGAAAGATTTTACTTTTTACTCTAATCGTCATTTAACATACAGTCGAATAGATTATTTGTTTATATCTTCTCACCTGGTGAACTGTGTGTTGGATGCCAGGATAGATTCTGTTGTTCTATCTGATTATGCCCTTATATGTATGAGCATTATTTTAGGAGAAGGAAAGACTAAAGAAATGAGATGGAGACTTAACACATCACTTTTGAAAGATGAACATTTATTGAATGGGTATCTGATGAAACTGATGAATATTTCAGGGTTTATGATAATGGGGAAGTTTCAGAGGCAAATGTTTGGGAAGCATATAAGGCCTATGTCAGAGGCAGAATAATTAGTTTTTCTGCTGCTAGAGAAAGACAGAAAGAAAAGGTTATCCTAGAGAAACAGTTGGACTTGGCTACAGTCGAGAGGCAAATTAAAAACTCTAAGAATGTTGACCCTAATTTGTTATATAAGATGACATTAAAAAAATAAGAAATTAATGCTATGATCTCAGCGAAAACAGAATATGCCCTTTTCTGTACAAAACAGAAATATTGGGAATCTGGTGGAAAAACTATTTGCGCACAGACTTAGGAAAATAAAGGACCAAAATCTAATTCCTGGTATATAAAAGGCAAATGCAATCCTGAGGAATAATAAAGATATTAATAAAGCATTTTCAAATTTTTATACTCATATCTATACATACAAAAATATTGATCTACAGAAAATATCCTACTTTTTAAAATCTGATTCCCAGATAGAATTATCTAGGATAGACCTGGAACAACTTAATAAAAATCTAAGTACAGAAGAAATAATATCAATAATCAATTCACTCCCTAGCGGGAAAACCCCAGGGTTAGATGGTCTCCCAGGGGAATTCTTTAAAACCTTAAGTTCAAAGATCTCCTTGCACATACTTAGAATGTATAATGAGTCTTGGGAAAAAGAAACTTTACCCCCCATGCTTACAAAAGCATTGGTAACCCTCATTCATAAGTAGAATAAAGATCCTTTATTATGTGATAGCTACCGTCCTATATCTTTGATGAATACAGATTTTAAAATAATAGCTAAAGTACTGACTATTAGATTACAAACCATAGTGCATGGCTTAATTGGTAATGAACAAGTGAGATTTGTCCCAGGCAGATCAGTGGGAGATAATGTGAGGAGACCTATGAATGTAATCTGGCAGGCTAATAAAATTAAGAAATCATATTTGGTTGGATGTATTTAAGGCCTTTGATTCTATATCCTGGGAATATATGTTTATGGTCTTAGATCATTTTGGTTGTGGAGACAATTTTAGTAATTGGGTCACTTTACTATATAAAAATGCATCAACTCAGATTCTCTTTAATGGTATAATCTCACAATCAATCCCATTAGCTTGTGGAACAAGACAAGATTGCCCATTGTCACCGTACCTATTTATTCTAGCGACTGAACCTCTAATTAGATGCATTGCTAACCATCCGAACATCTCCGGGGTAAAAATTAACTCTATGGAACACAAGACATTTGCATTCGCAGATGATCTGCTTTTAACCTTATCTAATCCAATAACATTGTATGTTACACTCAAGCGGATACTATCGCTATTTGGATCTGTGTCAGGATTAGAAATTAATTGGAATAAGACTCAAATATTATGTCCCTTCCAAACTCCCTCTATTTTGCAAAATATAACAGAAATATTTAATAATAACTGGGTGAAAGATCAAATAACATATTTGGGCCTTGAAATTACTACTCAGCTAGATTCTTTAGTTAACATTAATTACCGGCCTCTATTACAAAATATAGAAGCGGAACTAAATTGTTGGAAAAAGCTAAATCTCTCTCTCTGGGGCAAAGTTAATTCAATAAAGATGATTATAGCTCCAAAAATATTTTATATTTTTCAGAATATACCTATTCTTCTTAAAAAAAATATGTGCTGTAAACTGGACTCTTTGTGTAGGAAATTCTTGTGGGATGACAAATGTCTGCGTTTAAGCATACGTAAAATCAGGGCACCACATGAACTTGGAGGACTTGCAATGCCACATTGGGAATGTTACCAGTGGGCGCTTATTTTTAAACAAGCCGCTAAATACATGCAATCCAATTCTAGAAATTCACTATTTACTCCTTTATGGGTGCAAACAGAAAGAAATCTGCTAAAATTTAGCCATCTAACTGACTTTATATACATACCCCTTCCTAAAGGACTGAAAGGCAATCCTTGTTTAGACGGTACTGTTAATGTTTTTTTGTTACCAAGTATTTTACCAGGTGAGACACACTAAGCTGAAAGCTTGTTTGCAGGTGCAACCTGGGAGGACGAGGAAGTTAAGTGACTTGCTCAGGATCACACAGTATGCAAGTGGGGGCTGTGGGATTCAAACCCAGCTCTCCAGATTTACAGCTCAGAGCCTTAAACCACTGCGCCATACTGCCTCCTAATGTTCTTGAAAAAGTAAACAATGCTATCAATCCTACACAATTACCCTTGAAAACAATGCCACTCTGGTCCAATCCTCATATTGCAAAAAACTCTGCCGTTATTAAATAGTGAATGGGCAAGGGCGGGTATCAACAGAGTTAGTGACATAGTTACACAGAATTCCTGCATAATGATGTCTTTTTCTGAGATAAAGACAAAATATCATTTGCCATGGTTCCACTTTCATTATTATTTGCAACTCCGTCAGATACTAAAAGAAAATATTTTGTTGGATGCTCTATCCCTACCCTACTCCCCTGAGTGGGAACAACTGATAAAGTTAGGGTTACTAAAGAAAGGCGCTGGTTTTGTATACACAGTAATAATTAACTCTATTACATCTCCATCTCTGACCTCTTCAGTGAGACAGAAAAGGGAATTAGAACTGGATGTCTCCATATCAGAACGAGACTGGAGCTCAGCATGGAAACATGCATATTATGGATGCAGGGATACGCAAGGTAAGCTCATTCAATGCAACGTTATTCATCGGTTTTACGTGTCGCCTATGAAACTACAGGAGATAGGTTTATCTCCTAGCTCTAACTATTGGATGTGCTAGAGTCCCAATGCCAATATCTTGCATATGTTGTGGAGTTTCCCTCTACTAAAAACATTCTGGGGTGAGATACAAAATGTATGTAGTCGAACATTGTTAACTAACATACCCTGTACACCATTAATATATATTTTGGGCATCTTCCCACCCAATTCTACTCTTAATCGTCAGCAGAGGTTATGGCTTTCTGTAGCATCAGGATGTGCAAAACGTCTAGTACTTAAGTACTGGAAGAGCTCTAGTGTACCCACACTGCTAGAATGGTGTAATATGATGAGTTACACTGTCAGTAATGAAAGAAAGATAGTTTTCTGAATATATGGGGCCCTTTTTTGCAATTGGCCACTACCTAAAGATGTAGAACTCTACTATATACTTAGTGGTATAGTATTCCTTTGTTAACAGGTTCTGATGAGTATAGAATTTATAAACATGTATCATCTTATTTAAAGATCATAGAAATTAACATGATTTGGATATCTATATATGAACTAATGATTAATATTGTCATTCCTGGCTAAGGATTAAGTGATACTTAACATTGTCATATATATATGTGAAGTTGCACTATGCATTATTGTTGTATTGTGAAAATTGAGTATTAAATAAAACATGTTATTATGGTAAAAAAAAAGTATTCATGCAGTGGATAAAAGTTTATATCCATTCTAAATCTATGAAGAGTTCCAACATAGTCTTTTTTTTTTCTTTGTTTAGCTAGCCTGACATCTTGGGCTAAGCAGCAGGGTCATAAATCCATAAAGATGCCTTCTTGGAAAGCGGTTACCATGGAACTTCTGTAGTCTTTTGTTTTGCTAAGGAGTTTATTGTTTAAGATCCTGTAGATTGTTTGCAAGTAGAAGTTCCAGTTTCTCTTAATATAGTCCTGTTAATGCCAGCTTAGGGGAGTCAGTTCTGCCCATCTACTTAAAACAGAGTCACTGAAATGTTTTTTTTTTTTTTGTAGAGTACATGTTAAGCAAATTCATTAAGGCTGACCAAAATGCCTGGTATGACTTCCCAGTTATCCACCATAGTCTAATACTATAACTAACATAGTAATAATAATAATAATAAAATGACTATAAAAATATTTTTCCAAATTCAGGATTTGTTCCTACACCCACCCCTCCTACAATGCAGCCCCATTGCACACGGTGTCCTGGGAAGGATGCACGTCAGTGCGTGGTCAACCACACCACCAAGTGCACCTCCACCGGGGATCACCAGAAGCTACTCCAGGAGTAGTACAGGCTTGTGCCGTCCCTCCCTCCCAGGGAGGACAGCATCCAGGCAGATGCTCCTAACCCTCCCTGCCAGATTCCGCTCTTGTCGGCCCGGGCGTGGGCATGAACCCAGGTTGCCAGCGTGCCAAGTGAGCCCCTATCACTTGACACCATGGAGTCGGCTTATTACGGCATTTGAAACACAGATCAAGACCGTATCTTAAACGGGGTCACCAGTAATTATTATATTGGTTCCAGGTTGTAAGATTGTAAGTCACATAAGTAATAAGTTAACAGAGTTTTATTTGTTACTAATGTGAAAACATGAATGTCAAATATCAGCAAAAGTAGATTAACTACAATATAATATAAATCATGTGAAGTCATGTTTTATGCTATGTTAGGCATACTATATCGATTGGCATAACTAATTTGTATATTTCAAAAGCACAGTTTATAGGCCAAAACAATGATTGTTTCTTTTTTTAAACTAATTTTGCATTGACAGTATTAGTTTCTAAACTGTAACAAAAGGTTTTCACCACAAACCAGGTACTTGTAGGAACTCCCTACAACTATAAAAGGAACCACTGATTGGAGCTATATAAATGTAAGAAGTGAGATGACATAGTAAGTATAATTGAAATCAATGTGGTTGTATAAAAGAAGTTGTACTGATGATTCCAATTAAAATGTTTAAATAGAAGACAAAATAAATTCCAAAAGAACAGAAAAATATAATTGGCTTCTCTAACTGATTGTAGTGATCTTGAACATGAACAAACATGACAATATGAGATTATCATAAATCACAATCGCCATTTCCATAACATATACAATAATGTATGGGGGTGAGTACATAATGAGAAATGAAGTGCACCTGACGTGTGGGATGCTACATAAACCCCGAGGGTGAAGCCTGAGGAGTTTATGAAAGCATCCCACAACGAGGGTGCATATAATTTCTCATTTATGCACTCATCCCCATGCATTGTTATATGTAATTGCTGGGATACATTTCTTCTGCAACTAGAGTAAAATAAATCCTATTTTTCTAGTAATATCTTCTGCCTGTTTTTTGTGTGTGTGTTTTTGAATAGTTGACACAACAGCAGGAAATCAAGGGGGGGGGGTAAATGTTGTGAAAACATAAACTAAAAACCTTGCCAGCAAAGTGTTTCACAATTGTGTTTAGCTCTGGTTGGTAGTTGCCACAGTGATATGCAAATGAGTTTAGCGTTGACAGTAGCTCATTTACATATCTCCATGACAACCAGCACAGCAGACTTGAAAAAATATTTTGAAAATATGCAGTAATTGTAAATAGAGTTGGTAGCTTTGTTTTCTGCTTGTTTTGATTTAATGGCTTTTGCTGTTGGAGTCCAGGAAATGCCACAAATCTCAACGCGGCTGACTGTGTGCGAGTGGGCAGAAGAGAAGCTGGGGTGATGGGTTTGTGTGGATCTTGAACTGCCTGATGCTGGTGCAAAAGGTTAGAATAAATTTCTATCTTTTTCATTTTAGTTATTTCTATGAAGGCTTTTGGTGGCACTGTTCTTCGGCTCAGTGCTTCTGTGACTGATGTTTGACCATTTGATGGCAGTTGTGAGAGTGAGTTAGTGAGCGCGAGCAGGGCAGAGGAGAAGTGGCGCATGTTCCCTGTTATAACCTACGGGTTGTAACGGCAAATTATAACCCACTTCTCAAATGACAAAAAATGTGCCCCAGTTATTACATCATTTTGATTGACTGCCATTTAATACTCATGTTTAATCATTGTTAGTCATGATCACAACGATGGTATTTGATGTTGAATCTTTGAACATGACTGATAAAGATCAGTTATGATACATTGTTATAAAATCATAATTTTTTTCAGCTGGGCAGTCCTCACAATAACCACATTAGCAACATGGGCAAGATATACTGTATCATCTGGTTCTGGTAGGCCCACACTAATGTGTCCTCAAGAAGTCTATGCTAACTATGCCAATCAGCCTTAAAAATGGATCTTTTCTGCCTGCAGGTTTTTGGTGTTACTAGATCCTTAAAAGGCTGGTCTCCCTTATGGAAAAATGTCTGACCAAAAATATAGCTATATGATAGCCTCAATGGCTCCTGTGCATTAAGGAGAGGGAGGGCTGAGAATATGCTGCAGATCCTTGGTGCATAGGCAGCCCTATGACTTAATGCTGCTCACCGGGGGTCCGGTGAAACCCTGGTGGCATTCACGGAAGGAATGTATGTCCCTTCCACACTGGATCTCCCAGTCGGTCATGCAGCTTTGCGCACAGCCAGTCTGGGGGTATGTACACACTCCATGCCATTCATGATGGTGTGGAGTGCTGAACAAGGGGGGATGTAGATAAGGCAGTGGGGATGCTGCCATATGCTTTGTGTGCCCCCCCAATGACACCCACTGGCTGCAGCAGGACAGAGAATCCCCCACTGTGCTGCCCCAGCCCACTGGGCTGATAAGGGGTGGTGGAGTCATCCATTTGGGCACTTATCTCTTCTTTTAAAAATGGTAGACCTCTGCCTTCCCAGAATCCCCTGCTCACCACAGCAAGGGATCCACTTCAGGACCCAAGATGTGCATCTGATTGGATGCCTGCCTATGTCCCTTAATCCATCTTCCACTGTAGCAGTGTGCCGAGGGGACGAGGTAGCAGACACGCACCCTGTTGAGTCATGGTGTACTGCATACTGTGCACTGTGCACCTGTCATCAGGTTTGGAGCTATATGGACTGGGTATGCATGAACTGGCCGTAGCCAACCTCTCAATGCTACATAGCCCTCAATGTGTGTTTTTTGGTACCATACAAAAAATAGCAAAAGTGCCTAATTGACGCAGTATAGTAGGTTCTTATGGTGAAAAACTTGAGGCAGTCAACATCTTTAAATATGTGAGATAATTATTATATTAGATTGTATCCCTTTCTGCATGTATAAATATGGTTATCAAAAAGTAAATCTTTTAGGATATCTGTACTGGATTAAAGACTTATTAACAGTTGCTGCTGAATGTATGATCATTAAACACATTTTATTTTGCACCCTGGAGCATAACTCACTTTTGTTATGAGTTGTGTATACTAACTCTTGACGACGTACACATTCTGCACACATTATGACACATTGCTATAGATTGCATCAGGACATCACCTTACTGTCTCCATCAAAGAGGGTACAGTACTATATAATAGCTATGTCTTCTCACACAAAATAATATTATGGCATCTGAAGAGCTGCCTGATAACCAACTATCACTGAGCCACACCAGCCACTCCTTTAGGGATTTCACCACAATGACATTCCAGGCAATACAAAGCAGAGCACTTACAGGTGAAAGATCTTTTACCTCTCTTGGCCATAGGTTACTCAACTTGCTTCAGGCAACCCTTAATCTTTTTTTTTAATACTTTTTATTTATAGTATTTAATGAAATACAGCATAAACCATATTCACACAATACATTCCAAGTGAGAAAATAACAGACTAGAGCATCAATGTACAGGTTGCGAAGCACCTAAGGGCTAGTATACATAGCACTAAACCATTGATAATCCATAGGCTGTCCAAAGTTTCATAGGAGTAAAGCCCAGCAAGATAATGGTGTAGAATAGTCCACTCTCACCAGTTCTGCAACAAAACAGGATTTATGCCACAATTTCTTGCCCTCACAGGATAAATTTAGAGGGAGACTGGACTTCCCCATAATGAACCCGTGAAGGAACTTGAAAAGAATGCCTGAGCTCAATTACCTTGCATGGCACCCCTACCTTAATGGCACATTCCAGATGGTCAGTAGAGAAACGGGTTTTACAAAGGATACAAGCTAACAATTCACAGATTGAGTGGAGCAACCTAACGCTTCCTATATGCGTAGGTATACAGTATGGGAATTAAATAAAACTGTAAATAAACAGATAGGATGTTACCAGAGCATTATCCAATATGGCTATAGAAAAGTTTCATCAAATAAACTTAGAGCTATCAACGACGAGCAGTATATTTTCACCTTATTGACTTTGAAAAAGCCTGTGTGGCTATAATTAAAGATCTAAAACAGTTCCACCTGCAGCTTTAGTCATTTGGGTCCAAATCAAACTCTGCAGCCTCCTCTTGACCTACTAAAGCCTGTTGAGCAGCTAATAATTTTGAGACAAATGCTGCAGCAGCATCAGGGTCAGACAAAATATGTGTTTTGTTGTTCTGACGAATTTGAAGATGAGCAGGAAAAAGTAACTGTGCAGAAATCCCATTCTCCAACAAGGGTTTTTTTGTAGCCTAAAGAGCTTTTTTACTATTTTGAGATTGTGATGAAACATCAGGGAATGGGGCTATTCTGCTGCCTTCCCACAGCAAACCTACACACTGCCGCATGGCCTGCGGCAACGGCATGCGTGCCTCCAAACTAGATAGTGTCACAATGGCCATCATAGGCTGCTTTCTGGCAGTGTTACAAGGTCTAGCTCTCATCAGGATCACAAAGGCCTTTATGACTGATACACTCGAATCCATGGGAAGCAGGCTTAGGTCAGTGAAAATGAGGCATGTCACCACCAGCAGAAGCTTCAATATTCCCACCAGCCTAGGGAGAAATCCCACAATTCTAACATTTGCTTGCCTCTGTGTGTTCTCCAGAGCTTCTACTTTTACTCGGAGAAATAGGAAATCCCGCACAAAGGCCACATTCCTCTCTCGCTGGAGGACCGCTTCAGCAGTACATTCAGCTATTTGAGAGGTGTTGCCTTGTACCTTCATGTCCAGCTCTACAAAACGAGCTTCTATAGTAGCCAGTCTGCTGCTTGTGTCCTCCTCTGTCACTTGTATCTTCTCTTGGAAGGCCATTATTTGAGGATTTGGTGCTTCCGAGGATCTGGCATCTCCAGGAACAGGCTGACCGCATGCTACTCCTCTAGAGGTCGATGCCGATGAAAAGTAGGCATCTAGGTTCTGCACTGCATGTTTGTCCATTTTGGACCCATCATCAGTCTCTCTGATGTTTAAAACAAAGATTGTTACTGATTTCAAGTAAATTAGAGGAGATTGCTCGGTGATATTGATACTCTTTAGTTAGCGTAATCTACTGCCAGAAAAGGAGCGACCGCCATGTTGGAAGCTCCACAGCACCCTCTGGCAACCCTTAATCTTGTTGATTAAAAACATAAGAAAGTAACCAGCAGAAGGAGACCACATGCTTTATCTTGTCTGCTTGAATTGTTACAGGGTCCTGGCTTCGCCCTTATTCCAGTGCCCCTGGCTCCCCTCCCCCTTCCTTGGCCCCATGATTTCCCTCTGTGTTTGTTGCAGGCTCTTTTGAAAGATCCCACTGTCTTAGCCTCCACCACTTCTTCCAGCAGTTCATCCAGGCCGACACTACCCTTTCTATAAAGAAATGCTTCCTCACATCTCTCCTGTATCTTCTCCCCCCCACCACCAGCTTTAGGCTATGCCCTCTCGTGGTGGTGTTGTCTCTCCTATTGAAGAGATCCCCAGTTTCTACTTTGTTTACTTCCTTCAAGTATTTGAAGGTCTCTAACATATCCCCCTTTGCCTTCTCTCCTTCAGGGAGTACATTGTCAAGGCTTCTAGCCTCTCTTCGAATGTCCTATCCTGCAGTCCCGTGATCATTTTAGTTGCTCTCCTTTGAACCTCTTCCAGCTTTTTAATGTCCTTTTTTTAGGTATGGGTGCTAATACCTCACCCCATACTCCAAATGGGGCCACACCAGTGACCTATATAATGGCAAAATGTCCTCGCTGTTCCTACTAGTAAATCCCCTTGCTATACATCCCAGCATTCTTTTTGCCTTTGCCACTGCCTTTTTCCATTGAGTGGAGTGCTTCAGATCACTAGTAATTACTACCCCTAGGTCCTTTTCCTCTTCAGATGTAGCTACCTGGACTTTTTCTATGTAGTATTCTGCTGTTGGGTATTTGGCCCCAATGCGCATAACTTTGCATTTTTTGGCATTGAACCCAAGCTGCCATATCCCTGACCATTTTTCCAGTCTGGCTAAGTCCTCCCTCAACTCTTGTATCCCTTCCTGGGTATCCACCCTCCCACAGATCCTGGTGTCATCTGCAAATCGACACATTTTTCCTTGAATGCCATCCCCAATGTCGCTTATAAATACATTAAACAATACCGGGCCCAACACTGACACCTGTGGGACCCTGCTGGTGACCTACTTTGTACTGAGGGATTCCCCCCACCACCACCACCCTCTGTGTCCTGTACCTCAATCAGTTTTCAACCCATCTCACTAGTTTCTCCCCACCCCTAGCCCCTCAGCTTTGCTATCAGCTTCCTGTGCAGCACAGAATCGAAGGCCTTACTAAAGTCCAGATAAATGATGTCTACTACCTGGCCCTTGTGTGCTGCCTTAGTGACCCAATCAAAGAACTCAATCAAGTTCATTTGACACAATCTGCCCACCATGAACCCATGCTGCTTACTGTCCTGCAAACCATTTTCTTCCATGTACTTCACTAGCCCTTCCTTCAGTATGGTCTCCATAAGTTTACATACTATCACGGTCAGGCTGACTGGCCTGTAGTTGCCTGGGTTCTTCCTTGGGTCCACTCTTGTGGAGTGGCACTACATGCACTGTTCTCCACTCCTTTGGTACTACCCCTGAGTCTAGGGATCTATTGAATAGAATTGTCAGTGGGCCTGCCACTTCCTCCGCCAGTTCCTTGAGTACCCCGGGGTGTACCTCATCTGGCCCTGGGGATTTATCCACCCTCAGTGCTAACAGCCCCTCCCTCACCCTTCCAATCTCATTGATCCCTATCGGGTCAACCCTTGCTCCCTCCTTATTTATTCCCACCTGTGTTATTGATCCCACCATTTCCTTCATATAGAATAAACTTATGGAATAAAGGATAGGGAAGTGTGTGATATGAGAATTTAATGCACCTCTGAGGTGTGGGATGCTGCATAAACTCCAAGAGCGAAGCTAAAGGGGTTTATAAAAGTATCCCACACCAAGAGTGTGCATTAAATTCTCATAAGTATACTACCTTATCTTTTATGTTTTTATAATAACTGGGGAACAAGTTTTTTCCAACTTGATTTCTGTGTCCATTTGTCACACACACAGTGTGTGTGTCTCTGCCGCCCCCCCTTGTCTTTCCTAAATGAGCATGTTATTGTTTTTCAATCACATGCATGTGGTGTGCATATTTATGGAACACATACAAACAGAGGGGAGAAAGATGTAAGTGCCTCAGCTGAGACATTTTGTTCTTTCTTTCTTTTTTTTGACTTACTGTTTGCGATCGCGGTAAAGTCAGCCACGGCACCATTCCTGCTGGCAGTAGGTATTTTCTGTAGCAGACAAAAAGCAGGCTCAACCAGATACTTGTTTTTTTTTTAAGGTAAAAGCAGGGTCAACCAGATAGAGAGCTAAAAAAATAATTTGAAATATTAGAAGAAAACACAGACGAGCCCGGCGGCTGAATATTGTGGTGGTTCCTCAGTAACAGAGAGATGGAGCCACCATGTTTGTGGAATTGTTCCAGCTGCCCACTCACAGAATGTGAGCCAATGAGGGAGCGCTAGGTTTTGAGAGGAAGAGTGCGAGTCCTGTAATAACCTGTGGGTTATTATGGCGAATAACAACTCACTTAACTCAAAGAAAGAAATTGCTCCCTAGTTATATACAGAATAATGGATATGCAAGTGTGTGTTATGGATTTGTTTTACACACCTGAGGTGTGTGATGACCCATAAACCTCGAGAGCGAAGCTTGAGACGTCTATTAAGTTATCACACACACTGAGACTGTACAAAGAAAACCCATAAAAACACTTGCATATCTTTTATTTTTATGTTGATTGCGCGCACCACAAGAAACATATTGGGACAGCTTGCTCAGAAGCAGGTTGTGGAGGTGCGACACTGTTGTGGCCAATGCTTTCACAGCCTGCAAAGGCTAGTCCCATTTCTCCCAATGACGTAACACACTGCTGGTGACACAGGTTTGGAACCTTGCCACCAACTTCTGACAATTTCGCCACTGCAATCAGGGGCCGCCTCGTCATTGCAGCGTCAGCTATCCGCTGCAATGAGGGAATGACCCATCATTGCAGGGCGGGATCTAGAAACCCCGATATTGTTTGTGAACATGGCGGTGGCTTACCACCATGTTCACAAACAATATACCCCCCCACCGTGTTTAGTAGCCAACGGGGGCTCCAATCCCCATCGGCTTTGGTGCTCCCTTGTTTCTATTGCCGACGGCGGAGCCCACTCCCCGTCGACATTCTATAACCTCCCCGCTTTTATTGCCTGCCAACAGGGTGCCCAATCCCTGTCAGCATAATGATACACCCCCCTTTGTGTGCCGACGGGGGTGCCCAATCCCCCGTTGGCTACTGCTGGCCCTCCCAAAAAGAAAGCCTCTGGTGGCACACTGGAAGCCCTCCCCAGTGTGCCACATGCCCCTGTAAAGTGAAAAACAGTCCCGCAACATCTTTTTTTCCTGCAAAAAAGGAAACTGTCCCTCGTAGTCTCCTGCCCCCCACCCGCAACCCACCCACCCACTGTGCACCCTGCCTCCCCATACCCCTCTCACCCCATACCTACCTCTGGAGCTCAGCGTGATGATCTTGATGGACTGGGAACACGTCGGCATTCTTCAAAGCCGACCGCGAACTGAGGAAATGCCAGTAAGCTGTATAATGTAGTAAATAGTTTTTTTCAACTTTAGTGCATATCTCTGACATTTTTGGGAATTTTTTCACCAAATTTTCAACATGGGGTTTTTGGGACCCCTCCTCATGAATTCTTGAACTGTCATGGCGTTAATCGGCCCTGAAAGGTGATTTTGCGGTCAGTGCGTGGAATCACCTTTCAAGGCCGATTAATGAAATGATAGTGCCAGTGTTCATGAGGTGGGTTCTCAAAAAACCTGTGTTGCAAATTTGGTGGAAAAAAATCCAAAAAATGCCTGTTTTACGAGCGTGCGCTGTGCAGTTGCTACACACGCTCGTAACTTCGTGAATTTGCAATATTTTCAAGTCAGATTTTCAACATTGGCATTTTTTCACACCTCCTTGTGAACAGTCCAGCTGTCATTGTTCACATCCTGGCGGAAATGTGTTTTTGCACTTCCGGTGCAGAATAGCGCGATCACTGTGGGAAATCAGTGTTTGGGACAGATTAAAAAAATGACAGTGACACTGTACATGAGTAGAGGTCCTGAAATGCCTATGTTGAAAATTTGGTAATGATAGTCCATAAAATGACTGTGTTACGAGCGTGCATTGCGCAGTTTTGCTACTCTTAACTGCGAAATTATAATACTTTCCTCCAGATTTCCAACATTGCCATTTCCCACACCTCTTATGAACAGTACAGCTGTCATTTTTCCCATCCTGGCCAAAATGTGTTTTCGCACTTCCGGCGAAGAATAGAGCGGTCGCTGTGGGAAATCACTGTCCGGGACAGATTAAGAAAATTACAGTGATACTGTTCATGAGCAGAGGTCCTAAAATGCCTATGTTGAAAATTTGGTGATAATAGCCCATCAAATGACTGTGTTACAAGTGTGCGTTGAACTGTTTCCACGCAGCCTTGTAACTTTGCAATTTTGTAATATTTTCACGCCACATTTTCAACAGTGGCATTTTTCCCCACCTCCTTATGATCAGTACAGCTGCCATTTTTCACATCCTGGCTAAAATATGTTTTTGCACTCCTGCCGGAGAATAGCACGATCGCTGTGGGAAATCACTGTTTGGGACAGATTAAGATCGAACAAGTGAAAGGGGGGAGTGACCGAGCACAACTGAGCTCTGTCGGGACTGCTATGCATTTGTTTGTAGGCAGAAAAAGGCTCCAACGCAAGAGCCCAGTACAAAAGGGCAGTCTGCAGCACTGGGAGAAACAGAACAAGAGAGCGAGTGACAAAGGGGGAATGAGCGAACTCACTGGAGCACTGTCTGGACTGCTGCGGATTTCTTTGTGGGCAGAAAAAGGTGTCAATGCAGGCAGGGGCCCAGTACAAAAGGCCAGCCTGCAGTGCCAGGAGAAACAGAATGAGCGAGTGAGAGAGGGGGGGAGTGAGCCACCTCAACGGAGCTCTGTTGGGACAGCTGCAGATTTCTTAGTGGGCAGAACAAGGTGCCAAAGCAGGCAGGAGCCCAGTACAAAAGAGCAGCCTGCAGCACTGGGAGAAACAGACTGAGCGAGTGACAAAGGGGCAGTGAGCGAGCTTAACACACCAACGCAATCAACATTCGGCATTGACAAATGCTTGTTTATAATTACTGGTGCAAGTCAGTGTCTCCCCTACTTACAGACACTCTTTCTCCCTCTCTCATTTGCTGTCAACACACACACACACACACACACACACACACACACACACACACACACACACACACACTTTCCCTTTCTGCCTTGCTCTCTGAGTTGTTGTTTTTTATGGCTATGGTCAGAGCCTACAGCCATCTTGCTATCTGTAGCTGGAAAATGGAGTATCATGGAACACATGTTTTGGACTTTTCAATGTATCCTTCCAGGCCAACTGAAATAAAATGCTCCCTTCTTTCTGTTAAGAATGTTGGAGGCATAGCTCCAAGCTGCTTATCAGATGCCATTAGGCAACTGAAACAGCATGTTACATACATACACAAGATGGAGTGGAAAGGATGAGAAGGGACTTGGCAAGGTTGGAGGAATGGTCAAATGTATGGCAGCTCAGATTCAATACAAAGAAGTGCAAGGTAATGCACGTGGGAAACAAAAACCCAGCGGAAGAGTACACAATGGGGGGTGAGATACTGACAACAGTAAAAATGGAAAGGGACCTGAGGGTAATTATATCAGATGACCTAAAGGTGGGCAAGCAATGTGAGAAGTAAGGAAGGCTGGGGAGATACTGGGATGCATAGGGAGAGGCATCAATAGTAGAAAACAGGAAGTTGTTATCCCTCTGTACAGACAGTTGGTGAGACCTCATCTGGAGTACTGTGTGCAGTTCTGGAGACCCCATCTCCAGCAAAGACATAGACAGAATGGAGGCTGTCCAGAGGAGGGCACAAAATGGTGCAGGGTCTGCACTAGAAGACACACACAAAGAAAGACTAAAGGAGCTTAATATGTATACCCTTGAGGAAAGAAGGAGAGAGGGACATGATAGAAACTTTCAAGTACCCTCAAGGAATCAACAAAGTCCAAGAGGGTAGCATCTTTCAGAAAAAGAGATGTGCAAGAACAAGGGGGCACAATTTGAAGATAGAGGGGGGACAGCTCAGAGGTAATGTGAGGAAGTATTTTTTCACAGAGAGGGTTGTGGATGCATGGAACAACCTCCCTGAGGAGGTCGTGGAGTCAAGAACAGTGGGGGAATTCAAGAATGCATTGGACAGACATAAGGCAGTCCTAGTGGGGGGTAGGAGGAAGTAAGCTGTTGGTTAACTAGGATCTGCAGCTTATCTGTTAGGTAGGAAAATGGGCAGACTAGGTGGGCCAAGCGGTCCTTATCTGCCATCAAATTCTATGTTTCTATGTTAAATATTTGTTAAATATTGGTTGCCTGTTAAACTGGAGATTTGTTTACCCCTTCAGAATGCAACAACCTGTACATTTAAATACTTAGGGCAGGATTCACAAAACAGATGCGCCTAGCGCAACTCAGATGCACTGGCACAAGTCAGAAATGCACCGGAGAGCAATTCAGGAACAGAGAGAAAGTACCAGTGCAAATGAGATGCCCTGCACCAAAACACATGCGCCATAGGCGCAACGTAATGACATGTGACGCATATGCAGGCTGTATACCCATGTATACACAGCGCATCCCGATCCACAGAGCACAACCAGGGCACATCAATGGGGAAAATCCAGTGCAAATCCAAGATATGCCAAAGAAAGATAAGTACAAAAGAAGGAGACTTATGTCCAGCACACCAGCAGGCCGTCAATGAAACGACAACAGCAGCACACAGCCACAGTCAGAGGGGAAGTGGAACCAGACAGAGGGAGAGGCACAGGCAGGCAAACTGCCAGTAATACCAGGCAGCAAGCTACACCAGAGGGTCACAGCGACAGAGGTGATGAACCCGGCAGCAGTTGCCATTGCTGGTGCCCTAATGAGGAGGAGGAGGCAGGGCACCGGAAGGAACCGTAGGCGACCAGCACCCACGGCAGTACCGTGCCCGGCTGTCCTTCGAGCAGCTGACAGAGGTGGAGACAGTCCACCTCAACAGGGCCATGCTGAGGCAGCTCTGTGAGCTATGCCATGATGTGATGCAGGCACCCACCGCACAAGGTCATGCCATCTCGGTGGAGACCAAGGCGACAACGGTCAGGTGCCTGCTCACCACGGGAACCTTCCAGAGGCCTACTGGGACAACACTGGCATATCACAGGCCTCAACGTCCCACCTCCTCACACAGTTCCTCACTGCACTGCTACCGCATGCTTTGGAATACATCAAATTCCCCAGCATGCAGGCAGATCAGACAGAAACCATGCAGGGGTTCCACAGGGTGGCATGCATGCCAGGTGTCATGGGGCCATGGACTGCACCCATGTGGCAATCCACACACCACCTGGTGAGGAGGGCATCACATACATGAATCAAAAGGGGTACCATTCAGTTAACTGCCAGGTGGTGTGCAATGCCACGTGGCGCATCACCACTGTCTGCGCTGCACACTCTTGGAGCGCACGTGATGCATACATATGGCACCAGTTGGCACTCTGCATGAGTTTTGAGGCCGGGGATATCCAAAGTGGACACCTGTTAGGTACATGTGACTGAGTGCCAGCAGCACAGGGTGGCACTATGTCCGGGACACATTGGGTGGGCCGTGGGCGGGCAGTCGCAGGCATGTGGGCACTGGGACAGCAGGGGTGTGGAAGGGTGCATAGGTGGATGCAGGGTGGTACATGACCGATGTGCACCACATGATGGATGGGGCAGCCGAGGCAGGGATGCAGGACCGCCAGGCATGCGGCCGCATGGGCGGGGGAGCAGGACAGGGGCACACAACACAGAGGGCGGGACGGGGTCAGGGCACACGCCACAGTGTACCACAATGTACTAATGAAGACACGTCTACCCCCACAGGTGACGCCGCATACCCATTGCGGCCCTGGCTCCTCTCCCCCATCTGACGACCTGGAACAGTGGCGGAAGAACGCTACAGTGAGGCACACATCGCGACACGCACCATCATCGAGCATGTCTTCGGCATGCTGAAGATGCAGTTCCGGTGCCTGTGTCAGTCAGGTGTTGCCCTACAGTACAGCCTTGAGAAGGCCTGTGGCATATTCCTGGCCTGTTGTATGCTACACAACATGGCCCATGACCATGGGATATCTGTCGAGGCCAGTGAGGGTGACAGTTCCAGGGAGGAGGAGGGGGTGGTGGAGGGTGTGGCCAGAGCACACCCTGAGGACCATGGAGATGGAGGCAGGCATGGGCGCAGGGATCCCAGGCTGGCGGCAAGGGCACAGGCATACCGCACATGAGTGGTGGAGGAACACTTCAGGACACACAGGTGGGTACGCAGGTTGGTACATGTGCAGGTGTGAGCACTACAGTGTAGGGACAGCATGCGGTGGAATGGCGGGCACCGTATGCCACACAGGGGCGCGCACACAGGTGCATGCACACGGTGGGGGACATACACACACACACACACACACACACACACACACAGGCACCATGCATGCATCCCCCAGAACCACACAGGTCATGCCCAAACTGTCGCAGGTCAGTGTGCACTGCGGCCATCACACGGTCACTGCAGGCACCATAACGCACTCATCATTCCCATGACAGATGGCATGATGGCGGTACACACAAACACACCAGACAACCTGCACAGGCAGCACAGAGGGGTGCCAGGACAACCATGTGGCTGGTGACCACCACACTCAGCAGCATGGGCACCACCCACAGGGCATCCAGTATGCACGGGCATGCCACCTACCACCACAGGCCCCTGGTCATGGGCATCACAGGGCTGCCCCGTGACTGCCACGGACACACAGGCGGCTTCTGCCATGGCCGCTGGTGATGGGGGTGCCACCACTGGCCACAGGGGTGTCCCCAGGGACCCCTCAGGGGTGCTGCACTGAGACCGTGAACGGGTGCTCAGTGGGTTGGCCATCCGATGCCCACCAGCTGAGCCATGACCGGTGTGAGAGGATGCTAGTGGTGACGGGGTCAGCAGCAGGGAGCCCACCTGGACCTGCCATCGGGGTGTCCGGGAATGTGCTCCTGGGCATCTGGCTAGATGTACGGTGTCCACGGCGTGCTGTTGATGCAGCCAGTGCCTCTGCAGCAGCCTCAATCTGCTCCATGGCTGTGGTCATGCCCACCTGCATAAGGCGTGTCTCAGCCAGCATCTGAGCATGCTACGCCTCAGCAAACTCATGCTCCTGGACCATGATGGCCCTGTGGCTCCGGAACTCTTCCCAGAGTGCCTCCTGACCTTCCACAGTTGCCTGCAACAGGTCAAGGTAGGTACACTTGTCATCGGCAGGTGATGCAGCATGGTGGCGGCGCCGATGTACTGGGGATGGGTCGGCCTCACCAGGGTCATCCACGGGCGGTGGATGCACCCTGTCAGGCTGTGATGTGTGCGTGTCTTGGCTGGGCACTGCTGCTTGCTGTCCATGTGTGCTGTCCACCATGCCCACTGTAGCGGGTGCGTGCACACTGGTGCCCTGCCTGGATGTCACCACCACCAGCACTGCGCTGGGCAGCGGTGCATGGGGCACGGCACACACAGCCCTGGGCAGTTGTGCCACAGCTGCACCAGTGTCCAGCATGGTGGGAACGCTGTTGGCACCCAGGGTCCTGTGCACAGGCATCCCCGCGCTGTGTGCACCGCCATCAACCATGGCAGTGGCGCTGCTGACGGTGGAACATGCGTCAGTGGCAATGCCCTTATCCTGCATGCCACTGGTGAGCACGATGAGTGTGTCCGCTATGTCCACTGCCTCATCCTGGTCAGCATCAGACAACCCAGTCAGGCCCCCCAACCATGCGATGTACCCACCATCAGTACCACCAGCGCTGGTGGAGGGGTCTGCAGGACCCTCTGCCCCAGAGACCATGACTGGTGGTGCACAGATCGTGGATGTTGCAGGTGCGGACATGCCCACATTAGTGTCATCAGCTCCATGGAGTGGGCCCGCATCATCGCCCATGAGGGCTGCATGGTCGGCCATGGCTGCGCCCTGGAGTCGCAATGGAGCTATGGAAGAGTCAAAGGAAAACATAGTTAATGCACAGGATGCACATGACACACAGGACGGTCAGCAACACACTGCCGGGTAAGCACGCCTGTCCATGGCAGGGCCTGGACAGGATGCACAGGTACTCACCATGCTGCGATGGGCTGCCTCCCATCTAGAAGCCACCCCCTGGGATGCCATGCATGGCCATCCCTGACATACTGGCGGCCAGGAGGGCCTTGTTGGGGCTGAGCTGTGCCACCGAGCTGGGTCCACCGCAGGGATGCCTGGATGCTGGCCACCCTCTCCTTGGCCCTCCATCGGCCGTCATTCCAATGCTTGCGGCACTCCTGCACTGTGCAGTTGAATGGTGCCACCGTGTCCACCTGCCGGGCCACCTCCTCCCAGCCCTCCGCACACACTGCCTGGCTGCCTCCCCTACCAGTGAGTACATCCAGGCATAGGTGGCATGCCTCGATGAGTGCCCTCTCCTCATCCTTTGTGAAGTTTGGTCACCGCCTGGTGGCGGCACCTGCCTTCTCAGACATGTCGACTGCTGTGGGGAGTAGCATCCTGGTGTCAGACTCGCCTGTGTGTACACATGGACCCGCACCCATCTCCCACTGTCTGCAGCCTCACCATGGTCTGTGTTGCTGGTGACCTGTGCTGTGGTTCGCGTGTGGGCAGCCTAGCACAGGTGGACATGCACCATGGTTTGTGGTCCATGTGGGACAGCACACGTGCCACTCACGGCACCTAGGCCATGGTGGGGGTACTGTGTAGCTGCCGCAGGGTGTGTGACACCATCCTGTGTGCCGTGAGCATGTCCCAGTACCCCTGCAGCATGTGTGCCACCACTATGACGCCACATCATACCTGGGTGCCACCCCTGTGATGGCTGCAGGGTGGAGGGGGACTGCCATGTAGTGGCACGCACTGTTAGCGTGGTAGCAGTGTGCATGCTGGCCGTGGTGATGCTGTGCCTGCATAGGTGTCGCTCTGTGCACTGTACCTACCTGTGGCATGGTGCCACATCCACCTCACAGTGCAGGCCACCCCCAGCCGTACGTCCCATCCTTGTATCCCTGTGTACATTGTGTGATCCTCCGCACACGTCGCATCCCCTCCCTGTTCCACATTGCACTGCCTTGGCACACTGCCATCTGCACCACAAATTGGCAACGGTGCTCCGTATGTGCTGTGCTATGTGTGCCCCGGTGACCCCTTCATCCACTGTGGTCATGGCAGGGACCAGTCTATTGTCGCCCTGTGGATACATCCCTGCTGTAGTACAACACGGTGTACCGTGGGTGCCGCCTAATGGATGTCTAGTATCACATGCGGTGTACAGGGGTCCCACCTGTTGTGCACGCTCTGATGCAGGCACACCAGTGTGTGCTGTAGCCCTGTAAACATGGCTGTATACTCACCCTGTAGGCACTGACTACTCTCAGTGTCCTGGACTCAGCCTGCTGAATTGGGAGCATTTATGGCTCAGGGCATGCAAATGAGGTCTGAGCACCTGTTAATGAGATGCTAATTGGCTGAGATGCCCATGCATGGTTGATGAGGCTGTCTGGGGCGCATTCTCTCTGAATAGCATAATTGCTCCCAGCTCATCTCACTTTGCACGGAGCATCTGTGTGATGCGCCAATGACCATACGGCGCATTCCCAGTGCATGCATGGCCTGGTTGGTGCATCTGCATGACTTGGGGGCATTCTACATGGCGCATTCATCACGCATGCGTGTTGTCCATGTGTTGCGGTGCATCTCCCATGATGTGCCGTTCTGCCGCTGTCCGGTTGCTCCATTGCGAGCCTGATGATCGCGGTGCCATGTGCCGTATCATGCAGCATGTCCCACAATGCGCTGTCCATGCAGCACTGATCCAGCCCTCCCCAAGGATCGCACACTATGCGTGGTACACGCTCATGGCGCATGCCATGCACAACATGGTGCCCGTATGCATAACTGCGCATGCGCGACGGTGTCCTGGCCATGCAGTGCCGTTGCATAATAGCGCAGCAGCGTAGGGGCTCATCACCAGTGGCCAATCGCGCTTCATGTTCAGTGTGCACTGTGCTGCACGTACTTTCACTGTTTCACCGCAGGCAAAACGCTCGCTAGACGGCGCTTTTCCTGTTTGCACCTTGCCACTGTCTGGGCACAGTTTAGGATGCCTAGGGCTGGGATAATGGTGCCTAGGGATATGAACTGGTCACAGATGGAGCTGCTACATCTTGTAGCACAGGTCATGGCTGTGGAGGGGCACCTGTTTGGGCAGGAGGACCTCCATGTGCCCAGGGCCCAAGTGTGGGCCTCCATTGCATCGCGGATTGTACACGGTACTGGGATGCCACACACAGAGGAGCAGTGCAGGCATCGCTATGGTGACCTCCAGAGGTGGGATCCAGATCGGCTTGCACAGCTGTGGCGCCATGCATGCAGGGGTGCACTGCCATGTCCAGGTAGGTGTTCTTCAGCTGTTTCCTTGTGTGGCACATGCTGGGTGTGTCTATCACTGCCCTCATGGTGCTCCCGTGCTGCATTGCCCTGGTGCTGGGGGGGTGGGGCATGGCTGTGTGTGCCTGATAATGCCAGGTGCTTCACTGCCTGGCGTCATTGTATGCTGCATGGAAACACGCCAGTGGGGGGGCTGTGGCACTGCATCCTGCAAGGTGGCAGTGCTTGCTCATGGTGCTGTTTGTTGTGTTTTGCAGGACCAGGAGCCAGGCAGCACTTGTGTTCGTGGGTCTGTTTGTTCCAGCTCTGTGGTTGCTCCTCTTGCCCTGCTGTTTTGCTCCAGTTGTTCTGCGTGGCTCCCCTGTGTGGCTGCAGGGAATCCTGCTTGCACTGGTGCATCTGCGGTTGCGCCGTTGTGTCCTGTGACAATTCACAGTGGTGTTGCACTTGGCGCTTGGCATGGCGCATGCCTCTGTGAATGCCTATGCGTGGGCTCAGTGCATCTGACTTGCGCCGACGCATCTGGGTTGCACCAGGCGCATCTTCTTTGTGAATCCTGCCCCTAGCATTTAAACAGCTTCTTCTTACTAGTTTCACCTGGGAATCTATTATCTTTCAAGAAAGATTCATACCTCATAAATGTCACCCTTTCCCAGCAAATCTATAATTTACAGTTTTTTAACCTCTAAAGACAATCTCTGATGAGCACTGTCTCGACTATGCTGTTTGGGAAAAAAAATAAATATTGAGCTACAGAAAACACACACACACACACTCTCTCTCTCTCTCTCTCTCTCTACACACCATCCTCATGGCCACAACATTCAAAATAATTATTGCATTCTAATATGTTATAAAATAAGAAACTGTTTATGTAAGTGAACACAGTGAAGTTTAGTTTAGAGTAGAGTTCCTTTAAATATTTATTATCCTATATTTTGTATTTTGGATACCCATACACACACACACGCATACATGCACGCACACTCACTCTGCATACACCATCCTTATGGCCACAACACTCAAAATAAATACTGCATTCTATAATGTTACAAAACAATAAAGAAACTGTTTGTTTATGTCAGTGAACACAATGAAGTTCAGTTTAAAGTAGATTTCCTTTAAATATTTCTTATCCTATATTTTGTATCCTGGATAGCGCAGGGGAAATGCTACATCTCATTGTCATAGGGATCTTCATTTACACATTTTTGCATTATATTTACTCAGGATGTCCCAGATTAGATGCAATATCTTGGTTTCAGTGGGGGCATGATTTTACCATTTTGATAATTCATTTCTTCAGGGTAACCTAGTCCAGGGCCCCCATATTCAAAGGAGATGCGCGACGCATCCTGGCGGAAAAGGGAGATGTGCCACGTAACTCCAACAATGTGCCACAGCGTGATATTCAAATGCATAGGATGCACCGTCTGCAAGGGAATGGGCCAGGATGCACGCAAATAGTATGCTGTGCAAGTTGAGGGTGTGTTCCCATGCATATGCTGTGCTTTGGCATACTCAGTGGGAATGCGCCTCTCACAGTCCAGAGCAGTGCGGCCCACAGTTAGACCCTGAATAGCTGGCCTAACCTGGCCAGCCACCCACAGGCAGGCTGCGGAAGTGCACCCAGGTGCACAGCAACCTGGCAGTCCTGATGGACTAGAAGTACCCCCTCCCATCCCCAATCGATACAACTCCATCCCTGTAGAGCTCCACAGTGTAGGGCTCCCCTGGACCCAATTGCACCAGAGGAAACCAAGGTCCATATCCATAACATAGAGGACCCCCACCCACTGCCTTGGTACATAGACACTCCCACTCCCCTCATACCCAACCCATTGCAGAGACTGGCACTGCCCTCCACACCCTACCATGGCCAGCCACAGACTGCACTGGACCCGGGCTGGGGATCTGCACTCTGGAATGAACCAAGTGGCTGTACCATGCATTGGGGCACTACGCAAGCTGTGGACCCACCAGAGTATGCAGCCATGTGTATGTCTCTGGCAAAATGCAACAGGGAATTGACACACCTCCAATGCATGCCTTGTCAATGCTATATCTTCCTGCTGTCATACACTGCTGCAGGACCACACTCTCCCCCATTCCCCGGGCAACATGCCACCCTCAGGACTGCCATCCTGAGTCCATGGGGTGCAGCATCCTGCAATGCCATTTGCAATGTATGCTCCAGGCTATGGATAGTGTGTCTGTGGTTTCATAATTGTACAAATAAGTGGGAGGTCAGCTGTAACATACCAGTTCCAGGACCTGTGTGAATGGATACAGCATTGGCTGTCATCCGCACTGACCAGTGCAACGGCACTGTGATGATGGATTTGCATGCGAGCGCCTGAGGTGTATGGCCACTGGGTGTTGTCACCTGCACACAGCTCATGGCTATGTATGACACATTCCAGCATCCCACTGCCAGGGTGCTGCCACCCAGAAAATAAGATGCCATTTCTTCTGTGAACTATCTAGGCTAAAGATATAACAATCAGCAGGCATGTTCTAGGAGAATACATTGTAAAAATGTGTAAAAGGAAGACCACATTGAAACTGCCTCTCAGCAGATCTGCATTGTGCAAATTCATTAGAAATATGGGGTAAAAGCATCCCAAAAGCTCTCCACAGCCATATTGGCTCTGACCAGAGTTTGATTTTTAAACTGTCTCAGCCACAGTTCTTACCAGGGTCTGTCATGGATTAAATTCGGAGTCAGCGATTCAGCATCTCTCAATCTGGAGATATGACAGGATCAACCAGATATTTATTTTATATTTCAAAGACAGGATCAACCAGATAAAAAAATTTAAAATATCAAATAAACCTGGTGATGGTAGTAAAGGAAAGCAGCTTGTCAGGCAGCTCATCTGAAGGCGGAAAACCGAGCCGCCATGTTTTGAATACAGTTCAGCCTGCCCACAAGCAGAGCACAAGCCAATGAAGTGGCGTGGTACACTGGAGTGACAGTGAAAGGACCCTGGAGGTGAGAGAAAGTTAATGAACACCATAATAATTAGTTTTTGGGTTATTGCTGCATTTTGGAGACCCTTGAAAACAGGTTGATAAAGGGGGTCACCAGTGATTATATTCCTTTTATCAAGTGCAGCCTTTAATTTCTTAGTTCGATGATGTGCTGTAATTAATTACATAAAATGGATTTGGTAGGATATGCATGTGTTGTGCTATGTTACATAAACAAATCAAGTTTTATTACCTTTTTATGAGTTTTCATTTTCTACATTTTGTCTGATTTCACTTCCCCACCTGCAGCTTTCATTGTTGGTGCTTGGTGAGTGAACAAATTGCTACCATAGTATATTCACATTTCGGAAATAAACTCGGGGCCTGTTTCCCTACGCAGCAACAATGCTTACTGGCAGTTTCCTTTGCACCATCTGCACCTTTAAGTAAGTAAGAGATAAGCCACAAAAGGGCATTGATTGTCTGGGGGTTAATGCATGTCAATGTACACAGTGAGGTGCAAGGTGCTTGCGCTGAGTGCCTTCAACATCTGAAAGTGCATAAACCCCAACCAACCCCTGGAGTGTCTTACTGTGCTCAAAAATGAGTAAACCGAGAACCAATTAAAAATGCCAACTTTTTGAATTTAAAAATCTATATTGTCTTTTATTAAAAATAGCTGGTAAAAATTAGTCTTCCTCACCTGTCAGTCATCTATCTTTCCACACATTCAGTCAATGAACTGTTTGTTTATCAAGGAATTATGTGAAATGCCCAGATTCCAAAACCCACTGCCTAAATGTTTTCCAACCTGTGTATTTCTGGGGAATTAACATATGGGGCTGTGAACTTATTTAGCCAATCAGGATACAGGAAATTTCCAACCCATTTTCGAAAAAGAAAAATAAATGGACTGTTTCAAGACTTCAGTGCATGCTACTCACAACTACAATGCTACCTAAATGACTCTATGATTTGTTAGGACTATAAAACAGGTTTTGTATTTTTTTAATAAAGAGTTTTATACATGTTATACTTTTTTATAGCATTTGCGTTTCCCAGTAATATGAAAATGTCACTGGCAATAAACTGCTGGAATGCAAATGTCTCCCTGAATAAGAAATGGTATCTGACAAATAATAAGCATAAAAGTAAGTAAGTAAATTTATTTGTTTGGCGCCCAATCCTGTAGGCTTTAGGCACTTTGCAGTAAAAGTTTGACAGCGTGATACAAATATTCATAACTGTGCATAACTACAAAAAGTTTATAAGTCACGACTACAAAGATGTCAGACTGCTGGGCACTTACAAACCTAGGTCAATACCCCTTTTGTCTCTCCATGCCCTGACTCCTCTTGGCAGTGGTTGTATAGGTACAGGCTGGGACCCAGGAAAACAAAATTGGGAAGAGCTGCTGGGCAATCTCCCTCATTTCCCTTCAACCCAATCACTCTCAGAAGAATCCTAACAGTTTAACTGGTGTTACCCCCAATGACACATAGTCTCAATGACAGAGTTCCTGCTCCAGGAGTGCTGTGGTCTGGTAAAGTTATTTATTTATTTAATTTTGAAAGTCGGATTTACAACCTTTGAGTCAGGGACTCATTTACAAAGGCACCTCGATGCAGGGAGGGTAGACATGGTTACAGTGTGAGATACAACAGTGGTAACATACAGGTGCAATATAGATAACAAAAAGAACACAATATAACAATGGTTTATGGGATAAAGTTACATGCAGTAAATAGCAATTGTATAAAGTATAACAATAGTAGAAGTCACAACCCTGGTTGTACTGGGGAAATACCTAAGTGGAAGGGTGGGGGGGTGGACAGGGGTGAGGAAAAGAGAAGAAGAAGAAAAAAAAGGGGGGGAGCAGTCCAACAGATATCGTCAAGGCTATGGGCAAGAAACTTGCAGTGGTTCATGTGGGGCTTCCTCACCAAACAGCCATCAGAACCTGGCACTCAGATGTAATGTCCCCTTTTGCTATCCCTTGACATCCACGTAAACCATGTAATCTATCTAAGTACTGTGGCCAACTCTCCATGTCTCCAATATGGCACAGCAGAGGGAGTATTTTTATATTAATTTATGATCTGAGAAGTTGGCGGCACCAGACTTTTCTTTACTGCCTCCTGTCTCACCCATTCTTTATGGTTCACCTCTACAAGCACCGTGGTAGCTACTGGAAATAGTGATAATAATACTGGCTAGCCCCTACTCAGTGCAGGACAATTTGATCAGCCTGGCATAACTTCATAAGCCATCAGTCTCCTGTAGTCCTTTTCTCTGGCCAGATTTTGTTTTCATATTCCAGTGACTCTTGACATTGCATCTGGAACCCCCATTGAGCAGGACACTGAGGTCATCCATGGCTGTGACCGATGATGGCTCTGTGGGTATCATAGCTGGAGGGGTGACACTCTTTGGTGATGAGGAAGCAGAGTTCTACGTTTCTCTGGCACCTCTGCCTCCTTAGATGGTGGAGAAGGCTCCTTGTCAGTACTAGGAATGGCCAGAGGGGCTGGAATATCCTCTGAGGCATGGAGGCTGAATACTCCAGTCAAAATCCGTTGAACTGTAGGTTCGTCCAGATAACAGTTTCTGAATTAGTCTCTGACAGCAGAATGGTAGGAGCTGTGGCTGTGTACTGGGAGTGGTGCAGTGACCTGAAATCATTGGGTTGCAGGAGTCTCTGGGTCCTTATCTTGACTGAAGACTCAACAGCAGAGGAGAGGGTGCCCTGTTGGAGAGTGGCATCTAGTCGGGCTCATTGGACTCATCTGTGAACTCAACCAAAGTCGGATGTGGCTAGGATCCACTGCAAAGTCTGTGTTAATAGATAAAGCACACACTGGAACCTCACCAGTTACAGTTCTTTCAGGGAAGGTTCCAATGGTACCTGCTGGGTGCATGTCTCCAGCGCCTGCTTTTGCCGTTGATTCTGTTCAGACTACCATTTCTTTTCTACCACCCAATCATGGAGCCTGGTTAAGTGCAGTTCTCACCAACTCATTTTGGTTGCCTTGTAGATTCTCAACATTAGACTTAATCACACAAAGAACACAAAGATGTTGCTTTTTCTACAATCTCTCCCACTCTGCTGTTTATCTTATCCTGACTACCCATGTGTTGCTCTTGCAGGTGCTGGGGGAAGCACCCTACAACAAATAAAGTCCAGCTCACTGATGCCTCTGGAATCTTACTATGTTAATTAGATGGTAATCCAGTGCTTCCCACTCTAATTTTACCACTCCTTCTCTCATGCATGGCCACATGGGTCTTACCTCTGCTGGTGCACCTGTCTGCTTCTCTGCATGCAAAAGTGATACCTCCTCTACTGGAACTTTCTGTCTTCACCCTAAGTGAGCGCATAGTACCCCAAGTCCTTGCTTGGGCACCATTTATATACACTCTCTCTCTTGCTAGAGTGTCACCCTGGTATGCAGGAGAGAAGCTGTGGGGGATTAAGCATGGAAAAGTCACCAGACTTGGCAGCAAAGGTGACAGTACAGCAGTGGGTAAGCACTTACACAAGTTACACAATGCAATTCTAAAGCAATAAACATAATTGTCCAGACAAACATCAGGTTCATTAGCAGTGCTTCAAGTTTATTTACATTTTCTTCTCCATTTCACAACATCAGAAGCTGGCACTTCTCATATGAATCAGTACCATTTCTTTAGAGGCTGCATACTATGACAGATAGCCATCTGCTTGTTATTATTTGTGATGTAAATATATGTTTGGACTTCTGCTTAGAAACACAGGCCAAGCAGAACAGCCTCATGGGATATTGGATTTTTAAGAGAAAAAAAAATGTGCTGGCCTTGCTTGTTGTCACAGCTAGCTTGTAAAAGCTGACTTCCTGGGACTACAATAAAACCAGGTTGTAGAAGTTGTAAAACCAGCATTTACTGTGAATCCAGGAAACTGGCCTAACAGACTGCATGTTTTTACGACATCAGAAGGTAAGCTAACTCTGACAGTTACCTGTGAAACTTCTCACAACTAAGTAAACCACCCCCCCATTCCCTGGGGTTACTAGAATCCCATTAGAGTCAGTGGTAGGCAGGGAAGGCAGCTAGTGATTATCCAGTAAATAGATTTTCACTCTGTCCCTCTCTGTTGTTGGTCTCAGCTGACAGCTGAAGAGGTGATGTCACCTTAGAACTCTCGCAGCAGCATAAGCCACACAGTTGTTGCTGTGAATGGGAAGCCTAAGAATTCTAGAGTCAGTCTGTAGTTGGAGTCTGCAGAGTGTAGCAGCAGTTCCAGCAGCAGCTCAGACAATGAGCTGCAGTGTTCCAGTTTTTCTCACCCTAGTGGAGGACAGTCTTTCCAACTTTAGTGAAGTGGTGGAAACCGTCTCCAGGGATTTCCTGTTCTTCATCCCAGGTGGGATGGAGCAGGCTATCAGGATGTCAGGGGCAATCCCCTGATCCTACCAGAACTTTGTGAAGCTGCCTAGTGTGTCAGCTTCTTGTGAGTACTTTTGTTTTCTGAGTTTGCCCAGGAGTACCTGCAGTATGTGACTGTCCAGCAGCAGTACTATGCAAAAAAAATCTGCGCTTTTTCGATTGTTTATTCCCTGTGCGCTGAGAGCATGTACCTGGTACTGTTTCCCGCCAGCAATGTACTATCACTGAGTAATTTGCTCAGTTATCCTTTCTGTTTGTTTACATTTCTTCCCCTTCCCCGCTCCATTGACTAGATAGTAGCTGCCATATTTTCTATGGCGCTTCAACGGCTGTAATGGCTCACTTCCTGGTTGGGTAGTACTGCTGCTTTAAGGTGATTTTCCTCTGACAAAGGGACCGTGTCATCTAAGACATTTAAAACTTCTCTGTCCACAGTGGGGTCCAGTATATGACTGTCCATGTGAGCAGGACTTTTGTTCTTGACACCCCTGTGGTATTCTGTGAGGATGTTAAATGTGAAATACATTTCAAGAAAGCAGCTACAGTAACTTTTGGTGTAAAGTGAGGTATTTTACCAGAGGGATGGCTGAGTATGAACTTGGAAACAAAAGGTGGGAGACCCCCGATCTGGAGTAACCAGTTTAGCACTCCAGGTTCTGAAGGGTACCTGAGTTTTCTGTCAGTGCATGTGGCCAATGCCTGAAGAATTTTTACCCCAGTGAGTATGTTTTCTCCTCTTGAGCCTTTAGTGCTCCGTCATGGTCAGTGTGCCACAAAGTATCCTATGCTATATGGGAAGTGACCAAGTACTGGCCATGTGTGCCATTTCCAGAGGAACTTGTGCGTTCATCTGTGGCTAGTCCACATTTTCTTCAGTTATCCTATGCCATATGAGACTTCCAACTACTGGCCATGTGTGTGCCTAGTCAGGGGAAATTGCTTATGTGCTTTACTGGTGGCTAGTTTTACATTGTCTACAGTTATCCTATGCTGTATGGGAAGTTTGGAGTTCTCTGCCTCAATGTTCTGCAGTTACCATATGTGTAAACCCTTGGGGGGGTCCATCTTTGCCTTGTGTGTTCCTACTTTGTTATGGAATAAAGCCACACTCTAGAATCCCAACCTGGTATGGACATTTGTGTTATTGTTTCTGAGTGGAGTTACTTGGGTACCCCTGTCCAGAAGTGCAAACCTAGCATAGCCCTTAGAAAACGTTCTCTCCCCAGGACCTGGGTTTGGGCAGTGCTCCATGTGTGTGTCTAGTGACCACACAAAACCTGTATTTCTTCTACATCTGCATATCAACCTTAAGTGGTGCTTATGTACCCCCACCCTCTCTTTTCCCCTAGACTATGGGAGGTGTGCCTGTGGGTTAAATAAGGAGCTGTGGGGGGGGGGTTACATAAGAGAAATAGCTTTCAGGAATGTTCCTCTGAAGATCAAAGGGGTATTAATGACCCGCCATAAAACAGGCTCACTAATTAATAAAAAGCATATTTTTTTAAGCGGGATGCTTAGCGACGTGCAGATGCATGAGACTAATTTGGTATGCAGGAATGAGAGTAACCTCACAGCCAGCATCACCACAGAGCTGTAACCGCACAAGCTGGGTGGGAGCCTTTCCTCCTCCTTGATATTGTCAAGGCTGAGGGAATAGTGTGCTGTTTATTTCTGGACTCCTGAAAGAACACACTCTTGTTCCAACTTTACAAGACTTAGCATAATTCTGTTGGACTTTGAAGAGACACTTTTACTTCTGGACTCTTAAGAAGCACTCTACCAAAGTTAGGTAACTGCAGCACCACTATTTACTAATTGAAACTGGGGTAGGATTAGTTACTAAGTATAAAGGCATTTGTTTTTTGTAATTTCCATTACTTTTATGACTGTACCATTAATGTTATATGTTCTGTGTTTTGTATTATATTTACTATTTTTAATTTTAGTAAACTCTGTTTTCCTGGAAATCCTGCCTGAGCCTTTTCCTCATTTTGAGTGTGAATGCTGGGACAGTGTTGATAATTCTGGCAGAACTGTTAAGCACTTACAGTGTGTTACCATATGCACCAAGGTAAGGAAAATACCAAGGTTTCAATTGAGTCTAAAGAGGGATTGTGAACCAGGTTGTGTGCTTGCTGGGTTAAGTACTGCACTGCATTTTTCCAAAGAGGGTGTGATATTTGGACCTGTTACCTGGGCATGCTGGCAAAAAAGGGTTCATATTTGACCTCAGGACCTGAGTCTGGTAGGTGACCAGACCAAAACAGACAGGAAAGTTACTCTGTTTATCTCCTATTCACATATTGTACTTCAAGGTTTGGCACTGTGGGAGCAGAGGGCCTGACCCCCGGAGTGCATTTGTGACACACATATACTCCTCTTTAAATATTTCTTGGTGTCTTTCTGTATTTCACTGCCAGCACTTTGCATTTCAAACAGAGTGGACCTCTGATCATACAGATAACTCTCTTGTTTTAACTCTGTTCCCAGCCATCATAGGTGTCATAACCAGCTGCTCTCTGGCCCTGAATGTAAGGGCCCCTTTTCCACACACCTACCTGGTATCACTCTGCAGCAT
Organism: Neoceratodus forsteri; assembly: GCA_016271365.2. Taxonomy (NCBI): domain Eukaryota; kingdom Metazoa; phylum Chordata; order Ceratodontiformes; family Ceratodontidae; genus Neoceratodus; species Neoceratodus forsteri. The sequence goes on along the minus strand of CM028133.1, from coordinate 52,293,258 downwards.
GACACATGTGTCAGTGGATCAGCAGGTTGCACATTCTCCTTTGAGTCTGGAAGATTGGGAGACTGTGGGTTCATGCCTCACACCAAGAACTTGGGTTAAAACCCCAATACTGACGCTGTAGTGCAGCATTTTTTGGGGGGGGTGCATTCCTGAGGTGTTGTCTTTTGAATGAGACATTAAACCGAGGTCCTGACTACCTGTTCTGGTAGTTGTTCAGGTGGACAGTAAAGATCCCATGGCACTTGTCAAATAGAGTAGGGGAATTTCCCTTTGTGTTGTGGCCGAATTTTCCCTGTCCACTAAAATATGCCAGCAATAGCTTAATCTCATTAAATTTCAAACAGTTCCCATCTGTCTCTCTCCTCCCTCCCAAGGCTGAAAACAGGCAAACTTGTCAACTCCCTTTTTTTTCAGTCAAGCACATTAATTAATTAATTAAAATGTGCCCTTCAGTGTGACATGTCTACCTTTTCTGTCTTATGCTACAGTACATGTAGACTTTACTCATCAATGTTGTGGTCTCTGAGTCATGTTAATACTAGCAGTTTCCCCTGTAGGCTCACTTACATGATCTAATACAGGATCTTACTCCCACTTCTCTCCCTTCTTCTACTGTTGTCCACTAGGCCTCTTGTAGCATGAGAGGACCACAAGGATTGGCTTCTGGGCCAAGAGCCAAACTGAGCAGGCACCATATTTTGTGAGCCCAGGCTGTGACTACCGAAGAAGCAGTCAGTGCCCTGCTCCTGGTTTTTACTGCACTTTTGATGACTTAGCAGAGTCCTCCAGGATGCCAGGCAAGCCAGCACCTAAATGGGTCTGTCTGCACTGCTTTAGCATAACTCACTCACTTACTCACTCACTCACCACCTTCAGACTAGTGTGGGGTCCTAACTTCAACAGAAGCTGGTGTCCCACTAGTACTGATTCAATCATGCGTCACAGGTATCAGTCCCATTCTTTCTGCTCATTGCAACCGAGTCCCCACCTGAGAGCTGGCATCAGGATCTGCAGAGATACCTGACTGACATCTGCTGTGGGGTTGGCCCTGACCCTCACCGCCTCCTCCACTCCTGCACAGTACATCATTACCTTAACCTCCACTCCTGATGTGAATCTAAAATGGATGCCATGACATATTTTATACCCTGGGCAGGCAGACATACAACCACCGCTGACTCAGCCAATACATCAATCCCTTGATGGCACTGGTGGCAGAGGAAGAAATAGCAGCTTTAATAAGTCCCTCCTTGTAGAGTGGCTACACACACCCTTTCCCATGTCCGTGTCCACTGGTTGAACCTGCCACTGTCCTCTATATTCAGCAGAACAAAACTGCTTAGGGCCAGTAAAAACACAGTTGTAGTAACTGATAATAAATGATTATGCAGTTTCACACTACTGGACATAAATGGGTGGCAGATAGTGGTAGATTGAGCTGATCAACATGGGTATGGACGGGTATCTGCATAATGGGCAGTGGGAGACCAGATAGATACCAAGGATTACACAGTATGATACTGGCTGGGTGCTTCATCATTACTATGATACTGAAGTGCTTCAGGGACATGTACTTGGTGGGAGAAGGCTGTTTCTTTACACGTGGCTTGGGTTTGTGTTAAGGAGTGCAATTGCAAAGTACACAGGAGGTCTTTTGAGTCCCTGCTGACTGCCGCTCAAATGCTTGCGTGCTACATTATTTGCAAAACACGACATATTGTACTACAGAATATGTTCACTCCATTTAATGTTTGCTGTTTCATCTATGGCAATGCATTTGCATCTGTTAATTTTAGAGCCTTGCTGATCGTCTGTTATCGTACCGTATCACGTTAGAATGGTGAAATTTTGACAGCGAAATCCAATACAGCGACAAACTCGAGGTTGTCACTGTACTGGACCCTCCGGTGAAATTTCACAATTTTTAAGTGTCCCCCCCCCCCTTTTGAACAAACTTGACTCAAAGTTTGTTATATTGAGAAGGGGCCCCCATGGGAGGTGCTAACAAAAACACTCAATGTCAGACAGGCAAAATGTCACCTGTTGACATTGTTTCTGTTGCCGAGCTGCATTTCTACAACTTTGTTGCTGATGTGGCTTGGTGGAACCATTATTGTACCCCATTGTAAGCACAGTGTTTTTTTTATTTCACTATCTTTTTAATTTAGTGTTTTTCCTAGATAAGCGAACATAGTGAAAATTAAAGGACCATGTGCATTACCTGTAGTGGAAAGCCATATTCATCTGAATGTGACTTTTACACCAATATCCTGATATTGTGCACCAGATGGCATGCCGTAACGTGCTTGGCGATGGTTACTGCTGTACTGTACCTTTCAAATGCTACACATTGTGCATAGCGCTATGGATTTTACACTTAAATTTAGCCTTGCACCGCAAAGATATCCTGATGCTTCACATAAAGCTGGAGTTAGTTCTGGACAATGTTAATAATGAAAACATTAAATGAATTTATTGGAAAATTCATTGACAGTAAGTATATAGTGCCCCCTATTGTTATTCTTTTTGGGCACTATGCATGAACATCAGTGAGACCCCATCCCATATTCCGTCCCCCCAAAACAGTGTTGCCCCTTCCCCGAGGTAGTAATACCCCCCCACGCACACACACACACAACAGCCCTGTCGTGTATGGCATGCACTGGCCATAACATCCGCCGCCCCACCCTCATTAGTGTTCAGAGGTCCCCCCCATGACTTCCAGCACCACCCACCCACAACCTCCATACCTGCCCATCAGTGCCACAGCATGGGGCAGCCAGCAGCACAGCCCACTTCACACCTTCTCAGCCACTGGTCGTCCAAGTGATCCTGGGAGCACACTGCTATATATAGGTAGCATGCTTCAGCATCAGGTGGACGGCCAGGGCTGAAGGTATGAGGAGGCTGTGCCGCTAACCACCCTGTACCACAGGACTGATGGGCAGGTATGAGGACAAGGGAGTAATTGATGATAGCCGAGTGCTGCGGGGGTGGAAGGGACTCTGAATACCAATGGGGTGAGGGGCGGGATTGAGGGGTCGGGGTGGACAGGTGGTAATGTACTGGGTGGGGGGGAGGATGCCTGCAGTCACAGGGCCAGTGCCCCTATGTGTGACGGGGAGGGTGCCTGCAATCATGGGGCCAGTGCCCCTATGTGTGGGGGGCACTGTAAGGGGCACAGGGCACAGCTGTGTGCTAGGGTGGGTGGCACTGGGCGGACGTTGGGGAAAGGTGCAGGGGTCTGTTAGTGGTGGAAGGGGCTGTCCACTTGGACCGGGTGGCAGACTGTTTGTGCACAGTGCATCCAGGAGTTATGGCAGGGTTCCCCCTGCTGTACCCAGCACCCTCCTCCGCATCCCTGTGAGTAGCACTGTGCACCTTAGTGAATGGCACATAGTGCTGGCATGCTCCCCACCCACCCACCCCAGGCACATTGCTGTCTGAGTGGCAGAAAGATTGGTGCATTTTCCCAGGGGGAAGGGACTGGGAAAAGGGGGAAGTGCCCATTATGAATAGAGAGGGTGAAACAGGGTGGCTTCATTCCACCACGGTAGGCATCTTCGGGAAGGTTGTAAGCTGCACAGGCTGTGGGGTGGCAATAATTGTATCAGGAGTGAAGTATATTGGTTAAGGAGTAAGCTGGGGGAGTTGGGAGTGTGTGTAAGAATAAGAGGTGTGGATGTGGGTGGCAGAATGGGGTTGAGGGGAGGCTGGGGCAACACTCAGAAATTAGAAGAGGTTACATTTCAGCAAGCAGGAGGGGGGATATTAGGGACAGAGGACCCTTGGATAGGGATGTTGATGTTTAGGGGAAAACTTATGAGGTAAACATTCCGAATATAAAGAGAGTGGAGGGAGAAGAGTCAGGAGGGGCTGTTGTGGGGAAGCCTAGAAAAGCAGACAGTGAGAAGGGAGGGGTTGTTGTGGGGAAGCCTAGAAGAACAGACAGTGGGAAGGGATCTCCTAAGGAGGACAGGGCAAGAAGGCAGGAAGAGAGGCAGCTTAGAGGGGCAGTTGGGGGAAAGTCAGGTCACTTCATGGAGGCTGGCATAGAGCGTTACAATAAATTTGAGCTACTAAGCAACCTAGAAGGGGAGGAAGGGGTTGGTGGAAATGAGGAAACTGATACAGAGGCCAAGGGAGGGAGTCGGATACCCATTGGGCATCACAAGCCAGCAATGGAAAGGACAGAAATAGTCCCAGAGAGAGAAGGGGAAACTTAAATGTTAAGCAGATGGGGGAGCTGCAACATACTGCAGACACGAGGAGAGATCATGATTGGAGAAACTGGAAGACAAGGAGGTGGGAGGTGCCCCCTTCAGGAGTGGGTCTGTACCAGGATGGGGCCCTAGGTAGGGACCACAGAGGGCTTTGGAGGTAGAGTACTATTACAAGGGAAGATGGTGGTGTGGGGAAGGGGAAACGATCAGGGCCAGGATAAATGGCTCAGATAAGAGAGGGTTAAAGGGGACACCTATTCTGGGGGTCTGAGTTAAGTGGGCAAAATAATAATGGAGGCAGAAAGGGGAGGGTGACAAGGAGGTCTCTCATAATAAGGCAGGAAGACTCCCATGGAATTGAGATCACGGATAAAGGGGGGAAGGGCAGGTTGAGCGTGCATAGTGGAGGTAACCATAAAGATGATGGCGGTGTTAAGGTTCTGTTATTGGGAGACTCGATGACTAGGGGTATCCATTGGGAGGGACAGGGAGGGGGATGCCATAGCCAGGTGAAGGTAGTGAGTATCTCTGGGCTGACAGTGCACAGAGCAAAGTTCACTGTGTACAAACTGGTTAGGGATTTTGGAGGGAAACTGAATTTCCTGGTGCATTTGGGGACTAATGGTATAAAGTGAAATAGCATTTTGGAAATCCAAGCAAGGTTCTGAGAACTTGCCATAGTCTGTTGGGATAATGGATGCAACATTTCCTTTTCAGGAATATTGCCGGTACTGAAGGCCTCAGTGGAGAACAAAATGAAGATAACAGAGGTTAATGATTGGCTCAGGAAGTGGGGTGAAGAAAGTGGGTCTTGGGTGTTAGGGAACTGGGAAAGAGTTTGGGAGGATAAGGGACTGTATGTCAAAGACAGGCTTCATCTTACCCCGTTAGGGAAAGGAGTCCTTAAACAGAGGTTGGCAGACTACATTCAAGAAAGGTGGGGTTTAAACTTGTCGGGGGCGGAGGGATAAGGGAGGGGCTGACCAGAAGCCCTCTCCTCTAGATGAGGGGAGTAGCCTTCAAACCCAAGGGGGGAAGGGGAGAAACAGACTGAGGGGAGGTTTCTGGAGGAGCAGAGGAAGGATGGAAGTATAAGGAACCAGGTTGGGGTTCGACAAAGGGGATCAGGGATAAGGCGTAGGAGGTGGTGTTAGTAAATGCTAGGAGCTTGGGAAACAAGTTGACAGAGTTCCAGGCCATGCTGTTTGGGGGGTGGATGTGGTGGAGGTCACGGAAACATGGGCCAACAATAACCATGACTGGGACCTAAACATGAAGGGGTACACTATGCTTAAGAAAGATAGAAAGGAGGGCAGAGAGGGTGGAGTGGCTATGTTCATTAGAGATGACATAGAAATTGCTAGGGTAGAAGAGGCAGAGGGAAACATGGAGGCCTTATGGGTTACCTTACAAACCCTGGCAGGAGGTAAGGTCACGCTGGGTGTAGTATATAGGCCCCCCGGATGGGTGATGTTCTGGAGGATGGTTTGCTGGATACCATCATTGCCCAGTACGGACCAGGGGAAGGAGTGGTGTTGATGGGGGACCTTAATATGCCAGGTACAAACTGGGGAACCATGTCCTCTAAGGTGGCCAAGGAGCAGAGGCTGCTGGATGGCTTCCAGGATGTGTTCTTAACACAGCACATGATGGAACCCACGAGGGAGGGGCATGTCCTGGACGTGGTTCTGATGGATGGGGATCTGGTAAGGGACCTGGTTGTAGAGGATCCCCTGACTGGGAGCGACCACGATACTGTCTGGTTTCAAATAAGCATGGGGGGAGGGGGGGAGAGATCTAGGACACTGGCTGTGGACTTCAGGGCAGGCAGACTTTTTGGGCATGGGAAATATTCTCAAGGATCACTTGAAGGGGATTACAACAATCACAGATGTGGAAAAGAGATGGGAGGTCATAAAACGGGGACTTCATGAGGCAGTCAGGACCTGCGATAAGGTGAAGCATAAGAGAGCAAGGTCACACAAACCGTGCTGGTGGTCCGCTGAGGTTCAGGTAGCAGTCAGAGAAAAGAAGGCTACCTACAAAAAATACAAAACAACAAGAGGGGATAGAGGAAAGGAAACGTACCGTTTTGCATAAGAGGGGATAAAGAAAAGGAAACGTACCATCTTGCATCTAGAAAATATGGTATGGTGAGGGGAGCAAAGTCCAGTAAAGAGCAGTGTGTGGCACAGGGGATATGGGGAGGGGAAAAGGGGTTCTTCTGGTACATTGGGGAGAGGAGAAAAACTGTGGGCCAGCTAGGCAGATTGAGATCAGAAGGTGGGTGGGTGGGTGGGTGGAAGAGGTGAGGACCAGGCGAAGGTATTAAATGAGTACTCCACCTCTGTGTTCACTAGGGAGGGGGATGGGATATTTACAAAGCAAGGCACGATGGGGATAGAAGTGGTAGTGTGTGGAATCAGGGGAGCAACAGAAATGGAGCATGAGGGAAGGAGAGGTACCCCAGGGGTGTCACATCAGGAAAAGGATAAAAAGGCCAGTAAGGTGGGGGAGGATGGAGGATGCTATCCCCACCGAATGGGTGTGGCAAGCCTTTAAGGCTCCAAAGACAAATAAATCTCCTGGGCCGCATGGCATTCATCTGAGAGTACTATGGGAACTGGCGGACGTACTGGCTGCACCCCTGGCGGAGCTCTTCAACAGGTTGCTTGAGAAAGGGAGGGTACCTATGGATTGGCAAGAGGCACATGTGGTGCCAATCCATAAAGGGGGGGGTCAGGGGAAGTACCAGGTAACTATAGACCCATCAGTTTGACCTCGGTGGTGGGAAAAATAATGGAGAGTATGCTAAAGGAACGATTGGGGGTGTACTTGGAGGAGGTGGGAGGTCTGGATAGTCGGCAACATGGGTTTGTGCCAGGTAGATCATGTCAAACCAGTCTTGTGGAGTTCTACAAATGGGTAACATCGGAACTGGACAGGGGAAAGCCTGTGGATGTTCTGTTCTTGGACTTCAGCAAGGCTTTTGATTCAGTCCCCCACAATGGTCTGGTGGAGAAACTGACGGGGTTGGGAGTGGGCCCTTTGATGGTCAGATGGATAGGAAACTGGCTAGCTGGATGCACTCAGACAGTAGTGGTTTGTGGGGAGCTCTCAAACCCAAGAGAGGTCGGTAGTGGGGTACCGCAGGACTAGGTCCTGGGTCTGATCCTGTTTAATGCATACATACCTGACATCAGGGAGGGTATACAGTGTGAAATGAGTCTCTTCGCTGATGACTCCAAGATGGGAGCAGTAGTTGAGGGGGAAGAGGGGAGGTTGGCCCTGCAAGGGGATCTGGACACCCTGGAAAGGTGGGTTCACACCTGGAAATAAAATTTCAATACCACTAAATGCAAAGTGTTACATCTTGGGCGGGGAAACCCTAAACACAGGTACACCCTGGGAGGGGAGATGCTGGAGGCCTCACCAGGGGAAAAAGACCTAGGGGTCAAGGTGGATGCATGTATGAATAACTCTGAGCAGTGCAGAAGAGCAGCTAGCAAAGCAAAGAGGATGTTGGGATGCATCGTAAGGGGGATCACCTCTAGGAGCAGGGAAGTGATTCTGCCGCTGTACAATGGACTGGTTAGATCACACCTTGAGTACTGTGTTCAGTACTGGAGACCACACTTGAAGAGGAACATACAGCTCCTGGAGAAGGTACAGAGGAGGGCTATTAGGATGATACAAGGACTAGGGGATTTGACGTATGAGGACAGACTTTAGGAGCTCGGACTGTTCTCATTTGAGGAGAGGAGAGGAGAGACGGGGGAGACATAATTGAGGTCTTCAAGTACCTCAAGGGAATAAATAGGGTAAACACGGAGGGGATCTTTATACTAAAGCAGGGAGGTATCACCAGAGGGCTTGGTTTGAAGTTGGAAGGTGGAAGGATGAGGGAAGAAAAGAGGAGGAGGTTTTTCACTGAGAGGGTGGTGGATACTTGGACCGCGCTGCCTGGCGAGCTGGTTCAAATATCCATGGTGGAGGGCTTCAAGAGAGGGTGGGACAGATACAGAAAGTGGATGTATCAGATGATGGCCTGGCCCAGGGGGTGGGGATGGATGATAGGGGTTTCTGGAACACAAGGGAGGGGAGGGCCTCAGTACTCAACTAGGAATCTGAGGTTCGAGCAGACTCGATAGACCATAAGGCCTAATCTGCTGCCAATTAGTATGTTAGTATACGGGTTGCTCACCCCTTTCATGCATCCCATGCAGGGGGTGCAATGGGTGCAGGGTGGCTACGCGCCACAAATATGCGGCACGTAGGCGCTCCACACATTGGTGCATAGAGCCCATTATTCTTTAAATAGGTGAACATTCCACAAATGATGGCCATTTGCTCAGTAGTTTTAGGAGCCATGATACACAGTTTTAATGCTAATGGGTTGAGAAGCATGTCAGTAGGCCAGCATCAGGGCTCCAAGACTCAGCAACTAGCAAGCTCTCCCAGCCCGGGCTTCTTTCCTTACCACCCAGTCTGAGCAGGAAGTAACCAGGCTCAACTTTGAAGCCTTTGTCAACTTTTGAGAGACTTGGAGCATGAGCCAGTACTGAAAGTAGTGAGGAGGTGTCATTGCAGCTCAGCCAGTGTTTGCGTTTACAAACGGCTTAGACTATTGACTATTTAGTGTTACCTCTGGGCTTCCAGACATGCTACTGCTGCACTGCATTAGGTGACTTGGTGTTTGACCTGGTTTGCTGTCTGGTTGACCAGTTCAGTTTGGTTGCACTTGGCTTGGCATCCTGCTGTTGGTGTGGGCCTGTGCTTGTAACACATAAAGAGGTGCAGAGGATGAGTCTGGTTTGTGAGGCTCAGCTTGACCATGCCCGCCAATCCTGTTGTGGTGCCAATAGGGAACTGAGCTATGGATGGTCTGCTGAAGGTGCTGCTTTTCATGTAGATGAACCAGGTTGGAGGTAAATATACTCAGCAACTGGTACAAGGCAGCTCCAACACTGAGAGACACTGCCAGCATTGGCAAGTCTTTGCTGCCACTGCTCTTCATTGTTCACTGTGGTCAGCCTGGGACTCTGGGTTCACTTTTTCTTTTGACTGTGAAAGTGGGGACATATGACTCTGGCCCAGACTGTGAGAACAGAGACCTTCTGGGGTTGAAGAATCAAGTTGATGCAAGCAGCTCAGCTGAATACATTTGGGCACCTCCGTCATGAAGGGGTAAGTGTGATGGGAGCAGATGAATCACTTCCATTACAAACAGAAAGTTGCTGTTGTGAGTATCAGGGCAGCACTTTGGGTGCAAAATCCAGTAACAAGAACAGAACCATAACTGGTGTCGGTGGGGGCTGGGGGCAGAAATGGACCACCTATTATCTACAATGACTGCAGGTTTCCTCATCAGTCACAGCCATTTAGGTTTGTGTGTCACTAATTTTAGTTCAGTACAAAGTTTAAGCAAAAAAAATAGAGCAATGCAACCTCTGTTGCATGAAAGAACAACATAACTTTGAGAGAAAGTTTAAAGTATGTCAGGGCCCTTACACCCACTTTGTTATAGCCCTGGGCTTGTGTTACGGAGTGCAAATGCAAACTCCTCTGTAAGTGCACAGTAGGTTTTCCTAAGTCAAATGGCAGACGCCTCCTGGACTGGTACACTTAGGCATCAGCACAGGAAGAAATTCGTGCTTACTAGATGCCATCCTAGAAAAACACAGCGGCACCTTAATTTTGGGACGGGATTTTAATTTTCAAATGAATTCATCCCTGGACACAAGTAGCCCATAATTCTCACCTACACCCCCAGGGCAAAAACACCCATGGAGACTACCTAAAGCAGCAGGGCGTATAGATGTGTGATGTTTCCTCCACCCTCGGGATAGATGTTATACTTTTTGCACTAATTTCCCACCATAGATATCCACGCCTAGACTATTTTTTCATTTCAGCAGATGTCGAGTGGATTCAAGATACAGTACTCAGATTGGCATGATTGTGCTCTTTGATTATGCCCTGATAACTATTGCCCTAACCGCTCTTTAGGAGCCCAGGCAGATGCAGTGGAGATTTAACCCTTCCCTACTTTGAGACTTACATTTTAGGGGGCATCTCAAAGAGGCCATACTCTATTTTTAAGGAGAACAAAACAGACATCTCCTGGTGCACCCTGTGGGACACACTGAAAACCATTTTAAGTGAAGAATAACTTACGTCTCCAGACAAAAGAAACAAAGAGGGGGAACAGTAACTGCTACAGGATAAACTCCAGTCTTTACGGCTGGCACATATGCAGGAAAATGACTCCTTGCTTAGCCAAATTAGTTACACAAAATCGAATACAATACCTCATGAACTATCAGACTGAACAGGCCCTCCTCTGGCTTCGACAGTCCTTTTACGAAGGGGGGTGCTGGGCAGCTAAATTATTGGCCCAGAGGCTGCGACAGAAAAAGAAAGCCTATACAATTACTAAACTTAAAGATCCCTCCACAGAGTCAGTGAGTTAGAAAACCACTGAAATCCCAGAGATATTTAAAAAATATTATGCTAAGCTAGATGCAAAAGATCCTCCTCCCGCAGAATCCAGAGTGGATGCGTTTCTCTCTACCTTTTTCCTACCCACTCTAACACATTCACAATAGGAAATGCATCTCCCCAAACTCATCCATAGACTTAATCACAGGGATTCGAGCTCTTAAAAATGGAAAAACTCCAGGGCTGGATGACTTTGAGACAGAATTGTAGAAGGCAATGCTGGAACAGATGCATGGACCGTTGCTGAAAACTTTTGAGAAGAGCTTCCAGACTGCTAGTTGTCCAGACACATGGCAGTGTGCCACCATTTCTGCAATTCTCAAACCACAAAAGGAGCAGACGGCTTGTGCCTCATATTGCTCCATATACATCCTTAACATGGACTGCAAATTATTCACTAGCATCCTAGAACATGGATTGGGTAATATTTTACCCACCCTGATAGATCCAGATCAATCCGGATTTAAATGGAACAGGCAGATGGCTGATAACATCAAATGTGCCATATTACTGATTACCTGGGTGACCCAACAGGTCACCCCAACTATCATTTTAAGCCTTGATGCCAAAAAGGCATTTGGAAGCGTGTTGTGGGATTTTTTGCATAAAACACTGACCAAATTTTCCTTCCCACCTCGATTCCTCAAGCTCATTCAGGGACTTTATAGGGCCCAGCAGGCCTCAGTTAAGGTTCATGTCTCATTGTCGCCGTGGTTCCCTCTTTCCCAGGACACTTGCCAGGGATACCCTTTTTCCTCTTATATTTGTGCACTGTACGTAGAACCTCTGGACCAATATCTGCTACAAAAGGAGACAGTCATGGCCCTGGTGGTAGAAGGTAACCCTACAAAACCAACCCTGAACAGTTACTCTCACATTTACTGGAATATCTTAAAACTATTGAAACACTGGCAGGGTATAAAATCAACAAAGATAAAACAGAGGTTCTCCAGATTAACTTTCACCTGAACGACCAACTACAACATCAGTACCCTTTTAAATGAGATAGACTCCTCTTTAAATACCCTACAGATAGGGTCAGAGCTAACCAAGATGTATGAGTTACATTATCTTAGCCTGGAACAAAACATGCAGGAAGATCTTCAACGATGGAGTCTTGTGCCAATGTCCCTTATGGACCAGGTAAACTTCCATAAGTATGAACGTGTTACCCCGTTCTCTCTATTTATTCTAGTCCCTGCTGGTACTACCCCTTCAGAAAGCCTTCCAGAAATGGATCAAGCTCATTTCTAGATATCTCTTGAGGGACATCACTGCTGATAAGCATATAGAAAACTACAGTTTCCAAAAATAAAAAGGAGACTGGGCCTCCCAGACCTTTCCCTGTACGTGCAAGCGGCAATGCTTCAACACATTCTTTCCTGGCTGGGCCCCCCACCACACCCAAGATGGGTAGACTTAGAAGTGCTCTTCCTGCCAACATCCTGAATTCAGAACCTTTTTGACTCAGGGGCCACTATAATACTGGACTTGCTTATGGCAAGCCCACTAAAAAGCTGGAGGGGAGTAATAGCCCAGGTGCAGAATGACCCCAGAATCTACTAGCTGCAGAGCCCAGCTTTTGACCTGGCCTTTATCCCCCAGATTAGACCACACCTTTTATACGCGGCACAGAAGGGGCCTGGGACATGCTTTACCTTTCATAAAAAATGGAGTACTTAAGTCTTTTGCCCAGCTTCAGGAGGAATATCATCTAAGGCTAATGGATCAGTATAGATATTTTCAAATTCGCCATCACCTACAGTCCACATTAGGAGTGACAGTTAAGGACTCACAATGTCCCTCAGTAATACACTTCATCCAAAAGGTCATGGGGGCTAGTGGCAACCGCACTTCATTTCCCTTTGCTATAAAGCACTGATGGGGGGGGGAGCGTACCACTTCCACCACTGAAACAAACAAAAAAAATTACGTGAAAGGCAGAGTTCTCCATATCACTCATAGACACAGAGTGGGCATCAATATGATATGGACATCCTTCTTACAGTACTGCCTTATAGTAAGCTTTCTCAGCAGTGAGATGTTCACAACGGTATAGAAATCTGTCAAAAGCTGCCACTGACATTGTGACACCATTAGCAGTTTGGTTGTCTGGTTCTGTAACTGGGGCTGTAATTGGGCACCCCATCTTGTTCTGCGCTATTATGCACCCCCGCTATTTTGTACCCTTACGGTTATCGTCAGCGCTATTATGTACGCGCTATTTGCAATGAGCAATTTTGACTGGATCCCACATAAAGTAATGGGTTCTGACTAGCAGAAGGAGTTTGGTTGTATAACTGCCATTTATTGTTTTACACCCCCCCCCCAAATCACAGCTAAATTCCATCGGTATTGGGACTCCTCCTGTTGAAGAGGGTGCAACACTGAGGTGGCAACTTATATACATATATTTCTGGTCCTGTCCACTTCTTTAGTTGGCAATTATATTTTTTATTAAACTTTTTTTAACAAATGGAAATCACATTACATTCAATTCAGAGCACAGGTTACAGATTGTGCTTACAGGTTATAGCTTTTCTCTTGTGTACAGCTGGTCACTGGGAGTTATCGTATACACATTCACTTCTCTCTCCAGTCTTTGGGGAGTCATGATGGGTAGTCCTACCATGTAATGTAAAAAGATCAACCGCCTAGCCGTCACCACTCTTCTCCCTCCAGTGCTCTGGGGTAGAGTTTGGAAAGATCATGTTCAATTTATGATTGTCGGGCCCTGAGTCGCCTGCTAGGGGGCAAACTCTGGATCCTTAAGCATCACATGAATAATCCACCCATTTCACCTGGACGAGCACAACTCAGTTGCACCATTGCGTCTGTGTATTATTTTCTCAGTTCTGTATATTTGGTTTACCAAGGTTCTCCAAACTTTTTGGGTGGGAATCTGAGGATGGGGGGGGTACTCCAGGCTTTCGTGATCACTTTTTTTGCTGCCAACACTAAAATTCCCACTAGGCAGTATCAGAACGGGTCGCGGAAGCCTTGCAGCATTATATCGAACAGGCACAATTCTCCTGTTGGTGGTACAGGTCTGTCATATAGTTCTTCCAGCTCTTCCTGTAAGGACTGAAAGAAGGGCAGTAGTTTAGGGAAGGACCAGAAAACATGCGTATGGTGTGCATTGTTCATACCACATTGCCTCCAGCAAGATGCTGTTCTGGTGTCCTGGAAATGGGCAGTAATAGCTGGGGTGTGGAAGAATCTGATCTGATGCTGCCAGGAGAACTCCCGCCAGTGGAATTAGCTTGTTATTTTACATGCCAAGCTGCACGATTTATCCCATCGTTGCAGTATTAGGGGACGGTCCAATTCTGCATTTCATTTATTAAGGCCATGTTCAGTAGAGTCACCCATGATTTCAATCCAGGACTAACAGAAAGTGGAAATAGCATCAGTTATTGCCGGAGTGAAGAACTGAGATTAAAAATGTGATTAGTGGTGGATGTGGGTCTGGGCATTGGGCAACGAGATGGAAGTTATCATAAAAGTGATGTATTTGCAGGTATCTTAAAAAAAATTGCATTTTCTCAAATTATATTCTTGTTTTATTTGGGCAAATGTCTTGAAGGCTGGGCCAGTAAGTAACCTGGGTTAATATCCCAGTACTGACACTGTAGTGCAGCATGAGAGGGGTGCTGCACTTCTGAGGTGCCGTCTTTCGGATGAGACGTTAATCTGAAGTCCCATCTGCCTGGATTGGTGGTAGTTCAGGTAGATGTTAAAGATCCCATAGCACTTATCGAAAAGAGTAGAGGAAATTGTTATTCAATATTCAAAAACAAAATACAAATTAACACATCATCACAATTTATAATAACAAAAAAAAATCACATATAAAACTTCTTTTTGGCTCAAAAAGAAAAGAAAAAACACGGAAAAAACCTTTACAAACAATAATTCAAAATAACTAACCCTTCTTTTTTTTCCATATCCCAAGAAATACAAAAAGAAACCATTACCAAAATAAATCAAAACAGAAAAAAAAATGCTACCTACTACCTACCATATTTCACCTTATAATTCTTCCATATAGCAAGAAACCCCTTCTATACTATAAAGCCACCTACCCCACCCAGTCAACATTCCTCCATAATTTCACAAGTATGTCTTGCCCTAGGGTACGTTTTTCATATTCATAAATGCTGTCCAATTCCTGCTGTATTTGAAAAAAAAACATCTTGTTGTTGAACTACTTTACCTTGTGGAAATCTTAGGCATCTCACCTGCCAAATGGACCATTTTATACATACCAATAAAACCTGGACAGTACTGTTTGCCCTTTTCGCCCAGGTAGCTGGGATTTGCCCTAGAACCAAAACATCATAATTTATT
Organism: Neoceratodus forsteri; assembly: GCA_016271365.2. Lineage (NCBI taxonomy): Eukaryota > Metazoa > Chordata > Ceratodontiformes > Ceratodontidae > Neoceratodus > Neoceratodus forsteri. The sequence continues at coordinate 52,278,184 of CM028133.1, read as the reverse complement.
AATAAAATTAACTTTTCCCCCCATAAATCGGACAGCAGTGTCCAAAAATCCTGTACATGTAGACAATCAAAAAACAGATGCTGCATTGTCTCCATAACCCCAGCACAAGCTGTTTCTCCACACCCTCTGTCATCTATCTGCTTATGCTTCTGATTGCTTTTTACTTGCAGTTTCTGATGACCACAGAGCCAAGCAAAATCTTGCATTTTCAAAGGTATTCTTGGATTTATCATTCCTTCCAACAACAAAGTAATATTAACTGAAGAAGGTACCTTAAACACTGGGTCCTCTCGATACCAAGTATCCACAATTGTCTTATAAAATACTTCCTTCCCTTTCCCCATACACCATGCCAAATCTATCTTCCAGGTTCTAATATAATGGATTGTGGTTTGTACATAACTAGGGAGCATCCGCTCTGCAGGGTGCCATTTCCCTCTCCCCCATGCTTCTAAAAAAGGCTTGCCCCAAAGTTGCATGCAAACTTGCCCTATCCCTGATGTCTGTAATAACAAAAGGAAAATGGAACTAAAAAAAAAATTACCAAATAGGTAAACTAGGGGATGCAACATATTCAAACCTCCTTCTTTCCTTACTCTATATGTGTGATTTCTTTTAACTGGATTCAACCTACTACCCCATAGGAACTGAAAAAACAAACTCAAAACATTTGTGTGCATATTGTATGGCAAGGGAAGTACATGGGATGCATATAAAAAAATAGGCGCTATGTATGCTCTCAAAAGATACACCCTCTTTTTCCAAGACATCTTCCAAGATAACCATGCCTGTACTTTAAGTTTTGCTTTGTCATAAACCTCATTCCAGTTTTGAACTTCTGACTCCTTTGTACCAAAATATATACCTAAAATTTTCACTTGGTCCTTCGTCAGCGGAATTGGAAAATCTTTTATAACTATACTATTCCCTAAAATCAAAACAATACTTTTATTCATATTAACTCTAATGCCAGTTGTGTTATAAACCTCTTGTACCATCACCAAAATTTTAGCTCCTGATTTTCCATCTGCTACAGTAAAAACACAATCATCCGCATATGCTGAGACTTTTTGAAATTCGTACCCATCTTTGTTCTTTATAGCCCTCATGTCCCTGGTTTGCCCAATTTTCCGTAATAAAGGGTCCAAACCAGAGACATACAATAAGAGGCTCATTGGGCAACCTTGCTTTTCCCCATTTTTTAAATAAATTGGGACTCCTTAAAAACCATTCACCACAGGTACAGCTTGTGCCTCTTTATACAACACCTTCACTATCTCTATAAATCCTTGAGGGACCCCATAATGGTGCAATACTCCCCAAAGGTATTCCTGCCTAATTGTATTGAAAGCTGTTTCCTGGTCTACTGATATTAAATGCCCACTTAAATGCTTCCCTAAACTTTGCTCTACAATCTCCCTAATAAATATCAGATTTTGTACAACATTTCTACTTGGGACTGCGCAAGTCTGCTCCTGGACAATTATTTTCTGTGCTATATGTGACAATCTTTTCATAAGTATTTTTGCAAGTATTTTATAATCAGTGTTTAGTAACGTTAAAGGCCTCCAATTCTTTAATTCGTATGGATCCCCTTTTTTAAAGAGAAAAAAACATCATTCCCAATTGCATCGAGGGGGCAAGCCTTCTTTCTTCCCAAATGGTGTTGTAAAGCACTTCTAGACAGGGAACCAAAATCTCGATATAATGCTTATAAAAGTCATTTGGTATCCCATCCCATCCAGGAGCCGTCTTGGCAGATAATTGTAAAATAGCATCCCGAATTTCCAGTCCCAAAATGGGAGCAATCAATCCTTCTTTCTCTTCTCTTGACAACCCCGGTACCTCTATTCCTGTAAGAACGTCTTGACTTTCCTTCCTTTCTTTCTGGAAAGTAGCTACCATATGCTGTTGTATAATAAGCATCATATCTTGATTATGATCCTTTAAAATCCCTTGTCTGTCTCTGAGACCTGTCATAATCACCTTTTGTACCCCTTGCACCCCTCCCTCATAAGGGTTTACTTCCTCTTTTGTACCTTGTCTCCTATATTTCTGTTGATTTGCCATTTTCTTTACTGTCTCCTGTAAATACTGTCTCATCTGACTTTTTGCCTTCTGTATCCTTGCTATCTTACGCTCTCTACCCCCCCTCCCCGTGTTAGGATTTGTAAATATTTCGCCCTTTGTCCTAAATATGCAATATATCTATCCTTAGCTTGTCTTTTTGTATAGGTTCCATACCAATCCTGCAAATCCCTCTTTATATCTTCCCACCATTCTATTGGACTCTCGTACATAAAACATATATCCTTTCTTGCCTGAAATAACTCTTTTATAGATTTTTCTACTATAGCTTCCTGCAATTTAGAGATGTTCATTTTTCAACAACCCCTTCCTACCATTAACTTTTGCCTTTCTCCTAAACTTAAGACAACTACCAAATGGTCTGAGGTTTCCAAAGGCAACACCTCCATCCGTTGCCAAGTCATTCTTGCTGATACTAGCCAAAAATCTATCCTAGTAGACAATTTTCCTTTAAAAAAGGTATGTTCCAGCTCCTGTTGCATGATATCATATACATCTTTTATATTATTTCTACGCATAATTGCTAACAAAGTATTGGTATCACAGAAGATCTTCTGTGTAGCCCTTCCCCAATCTCTATGTGAAAGCCCACAATTAAAATCCCCTCCCCATAATACCAATTTCAACGTGTTTAAGTAAGGCTCTACCTGTCTGAACACTTCAGACCTTTCTGCTTTAGTCTGTGGTGCATATATGTTTATGATCTGAAAAACTTCTTTCTGAAGGATCACATCCACAACCATGGTCCTCCCTGGCATTATGTCATATACATGTAGCACCTAAACACTTCCTTTAAAGAGCACCCCTATCCAAGAGCACTGCTCCTCTCCTACTGACCAATACGAGACCCCCACCTCCAATCTTTCTGTGCAATTTGTATTTCTGCTAAAGAATGTAGTCGAGTATCTTGTAATAAGATAACTTGCCCAACCCCAATGCTGAGACTCAAAAAAGTACTCTGCCTCCTCTCATAGGCCTTTATACTATTAACATTAACTGTACAAAAAGAAACAGCCATAAACACCTTATAAAGGAAATTCAGAAAATATCCACTATTATTCATCATTTCTTTTTCCTTTTCCTAGTTTTCAGTTTTTCTGAAGAGCCAGACTCTGAAACTCCATCCGCTTGAGAGGAGGCTACTGAGGAAAGATCTGACTCATAGCCATCCTCCTCCACCCCCCTCTTCGAACAATAGGGCATACGAGTTCTGAACTGCTACTTCCTCCATTTTCTTTGCTTGTATCGAGGCAGCTGTTAGTATCTTTCCTGCCTTGGCTCTAGTCACCCTCTGAAAATCTGTTTCTAACTGTACTGGAGGGGGGTGCATGGAAACACCTTCTCTCCCATGCCTTCTGCCTGATCTGCCTCCTTTACTACTTCTACCTCCTCCTCTTTTCCCAATTCCCCACCACCATCATGGACATCCTTTTGGATATTTCCCTCTAGATTCTTGTCACCCACTTTTTCCTCAATCACAGCCTCTCCTGTCTTTCTTGGAACCCTTTGTGGTAATGGAGTTCTAACAGGAACTTTTGTCAGCAACTCCACCATCCTCATTTTTTCTTTTTGCGTTGTAGCTACGTACATACGCTGCTCTGCTCTAACATTACTATCTACATTGTTATGTGAGGCCCATGAGCAAGTACGAAAAGAGTGCCCCTGTTCCTCACATAAATTACATTTCAGTGGTTGTTGATAATGAGCTCCTACATGCCCCAAATCCCCACACAATCCACATTTTTGTTTATCACATACATTGCTTAGGTGCCCCACATCTCCACATTTGAAACAAGCCCTCAGTTGCCCAGGATAGAAAATCACCCCCCTATCCCGGCCCAGAAAAAAACAGTTTGGTAGATGGTTAGTCTGACCATTCACTAACTTCAATACCACTTGATATTTCCATCCCCCCCGTCCACAACTGCTCTTCATCTAAGATGGGTTCAGAAAAACCTTTAATAGTACAATGCTGCTGTAACCAGTATGTAATATCCGCAACGTTTACCCCTTCATTACGGAAAAGGACCGTAATGTTTTTTGTCAGGGGTTTTGTTAGGGGTATCGCCAAAAAAGGCCTCCATAAGGGTGAAAGTTTCATCAACCGGTATTGTTTCCAAAACCTTTCTAACCCTGCAGGATGTTTAAAGCTGACATCAAATATAACATCTCCTGACACATGTATTAAAGCGTAAATCTCATATGCATAATACTTCATGCTATCTTTCAACAAAACTCTACCCACAAATTTCCTGTCTTGAATTGTATCGACATCACCCCTATATTTCAATCGTACAACGTTCCTTCTTTCTGCTGGTTCCATCAACAGGCCTTTATCAGCTGGAAATAAATGTTCTGTCACCTTCCCATGCCATACTTTATCAGCATTAGCCACCAGAGAGTCATGCTCAGACGCATCCACAGAAGTGGTTCCCTGGTGCACCACCTCTTTTCCTTTCCCAGTTCCCTCTATCAAGTCATTTAGACCTTCTGAGTCTTGATCCCTAATAATCTAGTTATATGAAAGAACTCAAGTGGTTAGAATCAATGGGGTATTATCAGAGGAAAGACCTGTGATGAGTGGGGTTCCCCAGGGTTCTGTGTTGGGCCCCACTTTGTTTGGCATTTTTATAAGTGATCTTAAGATCATATCACAGAATAAGCTATCAAAATTCGCGGATGACACTAAACTGGGGGGACCTGTTCATAATGAAAACAGCAGGAATACAATCCTTAAAGACTTAAAAATAATCGAAACCTGGGCATCTACTAATAAGATGTCTTTTAATGTTTCAAAATGTTCCGTGCTGCATTTTGGTAAAAATAACCCTACACAACCATATTATCTTAATGGTACTAAAATCTCGAGATTCAGTCGTTGAAAAGACCTAGGTATAATGATTGATGACGGTTGTCTTTTCAAATCACTACAATAAGGTAACAAATAAATAGCGCTTTTTTGCGTAGGATAAAAAATACTTTTGTTTTGAAGACTGAAGAATGTTATTATGACATTATACAAGACTCATGTTAGGCCCCACTTGGATTACGGCTCACCCCTGTGGAGTCCATATCTGATAAAGGATATTACAAAAATCGAGAGGGTACAAAGAAAGGCGACAAAAATAATACCCCACCTCTCCCGTCATGATTACGCAACCAGGCTTCTAAGAACAGGGTTATACTCATTAGAAAATAGAAGATTATATCCTTCAATTATTTAAAATTGTATCATCTCCTATATTAATGGAATCCTGTGGTTTGTCCTTCGCATCTAGAAAAATTGTCCCCAGACTTCATAATAAACAAATTGTAATTAAAAAAACAAGAACAAATAAAAGACAGCAATTTTTTAATGTTAGAGCTCCAAGAGTCTGGAACTCCTTGCCACAGGAAATTGTTGATTGCAAGAATATTAATACATTCAAGTTTAAATTAGATAGATGGCTTTTGAATAAACAATAAATTTATTAATGATCCACATGTGTGGAGGACATTCTTGATGGGCTTTGGCCTACTTATGTCCCAATTACCAAGTTACCAAGTTACCAAATCTGTAACAAAGGGTGAGGATCATCTTGCTGTGGCAACATTTCCTCTTCTGCAGGGGAAAGCTGTCCTGGGGCTAAGGAGGGAGTTACTGTAACCTCAAGAAGGGTGGGTAGAAGGGTGGGGTCTTCTAAAATACCAGAAATTGCAGAAAAAGCTTCTTCATTTAGATTGCATCCCACCCATTCCCTGTAGGGCTTTTCACCCATCCTGCAGCTTGCAAGGCCGTTGCTAACCAGTTATCTGGGTCTTTTCCTCCTTGCAATTGATCTTGCCCCTGCCTGGGCCCATCCACAACTCGGCTCTGTGGTTTTCTGTTTTTTCCCCCTTCCTTGAAAGTTCTCTTCGAGCCTCCTACCAAGGACCCAATCGTAAATTTTACAGCTGGTAACCCGATTTGGTTAAAATCAACATGAACACTACCTGTGTCTGCCATTTGTTTTGTCCTTATGTCCAGTTCCCTCTCTTCTATCCCTGAAACTTCAGTTTGCTGCTCCAAAGTCCCATCTGTCCCCGTCTCTCGATTTCCTCTTGTTGCCTGCATCTTCCAATTGCCTACAAATGCCCTTTCGACTCACCCTCTCCTCACTTGCCTTCTCTCCATCTTCCATGTCTGTCTCCATGTTTTCAGCCTGCTTTTCCATTTCCTGTTCCACCGTTAACTCCTTCCTACGTTCTCGTGCCTCCTGTAAATGCATCCTCGCTGCTTGGTAACATCATTCCGCTTCCTTGACTCGGAGTTTTAAAACTTGTTCTGCATCATACTCCTCATGCTCATCTCCGTATTGCTGCAACTGGACTCGGGAAACTGCATCCCCCGGTGAGTCCTCTGCATCTTCTTTTGCCTCCATCGATAAGATTTCATGCTTTCTCCACGTTTCCTCAGCACTGGTCTCCATTGCAAATTCCCAAGAGAGCCAAGGAGGAGACCCACTCCTTGGCCTCCCGCACATCCTCCTCAGACAAAGCTCAAGATGCCACTGACCAGTAACTCTGTTCAGCCACACAGTGCCCTCTGCCTCCAAAGAGTAGGAGTGTTTTTATTATAATAAAAATCAATACACGGAAAGTGATACAAACTCATAAATGACAGAAAGGAAAAGAAAAAAAACAAACATCAAAGCAATCATAATCAGGGTACAGGTGAGAAAGGCTAACAATAGGTAAACTAAGCAAGAAACCAACAAAAATATTTTATAATAAACATGCAAACTAAATCCCTAATCCTAACTACTTATATTTAATAAGATGTGAAAGACCCCTCCACCACCGTCTAACCAAATGTACTGAAAATGATTGCAATTCCTTAGAATAAACTTTTTGCAATTCATTAGATACATAAATAAAAAAAGCTTGTCCTGATGTCCTTTTTTGGTACAATACCCATTGGCACCGAATTTGCCATAAACAAAATCGCAATACTGCCAAAATAAGCCATACAGTCTGTTTTTCATAGATACCTAATGAGGGAGAGAGAGATTCCCAATTATCAAAAACTGGTAAGAAGGTTTCAATAACCAAGGTAATGACCAAGAGTTAGCCAAGAAAGACCATAGAGGAACTGTATTGGAACATTCTAAAAAAAAAATGTTCCATGGTTTCTTCCATGTTGATACATTGGTCATATGGACAACCCCATTCTTCCTTCGCTTTATATTTAGCCGTACCTCTAATATTCAGTTTACCGTACATAATTAACCATTGAAGTTCCCACATGTAAGGGGGTAATCGTGGATTATTCAATTGATCCAGCACACCTGGGATCAAAGAAGGGGGGCAATTTCGGAAAACTGAACCTGTGGTGTATTGTGATTCCATTATAAACTTATATAAGGATTTGACTGAATTGTCACAAATCTGAGATTTTGTTAGTTTCCATTTATATAATTTCTTAGCTAAAGAAATAAAATAGAGTGGCAGTGGGAAATGATAATTAATTTTGGGAGCCAAGTACGTCCAGGATTTTAAATATTGACCAATACCTGCTCTAAACCATTGTTCATCATGCTTTGTTGAGGAAAGTAAAAAAAATTTCAAAGATTGCGAACAATATAATGAAAAACAAAAAAACGCTGGGTCTATCATTTCCACACCCCCTTTGTTTTTATCCAAATATGTATACACCCGTTTAATTGGGTTAAGCCGGTTACCCCACAGAAACTGAAAACAAAGACTATAAATCCTGGTCTCAAATTGGGAAGGCAATGGAATATTACCGCAATATACTGTAGACAAGGGAGAAGAAACTGTTTTAGGAGATGCACCCTTTTTAATTTACTAAATCGAAAACATTTCCAACTATGAACTTTCCTTTCTACTTTGTCCAAAACAAATAACCAATTTTCCACTGGGAGATTTTGAGGACCAAATAAAACTCCCAATATTTTAACTGGATCTGATGATAACGGAATTGGAGAACCAGGTACCATCCCCCTGTGACTGGACCCTATCTGTAATCCTTTCGATTTTTTATAATTAAGTTTAGCATTAGCTAAATTGGCATATATTCTGAATTCCTGAAGAAAAGAGGTAATATGCTCCCCATGCTGAAAAAATAAGCACACATCATCGGCAAAAGCCTGTATCCGTAGTCTGGATTCAACACCTGGAATCTGAATACCATCCCATAAATTTTTAACATGGACTGCTCTAAGAAGTGGTTCAAGGGAAAAAACATACAATAGTGGACTGAGGGGGCCACCTTGACGTACTCCCCTGAGTAGTTTGAAAGGGCTCCCCAATCTCCCCTTTATGACCAGGAATACAGTTGTATAGTTGTACAAACTTTCTATTACCTTTACCATTTGAAGGGGGATCCCAAAATAACCTAAAGTTAAAAAAAGGACCCTATGATGCACCCTATCAAATGCTTTCTCAAAGTCTAAAGAAACTAAACCACCCCCCAAACCTAATTCTGATAAATATTCAAACACATCCCTTATGACCGTCAAGATGGATTGTATTTTCCGATTTGGAAGGCCGCAGTGCTGCATTGGTAAAATGACTGTAGATCCTAGCCTTTTTAATCTATTATTCAATAAAGCTGCAAAAATTTTATAATCTGTGTTCAACAACGTTATAGGTCTCCAATTTTCAAATTTGCCCTTATCCCCGGATTTAGACAAATAAACTTGCAAGCCTTGGGTAAAATAGCTCGGGATTAAATGATTGTCAAAGAAGTGATTGAAAAGGGCACATAAACATGTACTCAATTCAACCCAAAAAATTTTATAGAAAGGATTTGATATTCCATCCAAACCTGGTAAAGTGGAATCTTTCAAGTGACCGATAACCGACTCAATTTCTGAAACAGAAAAGGGAAGCATTACATCGATCAATAAATCATGATCTAACCTGGGAGGGGGAGCAGTTTGTAAAAAATCCATAATATCGTGATCTGATGGAGATGATATAGGTGCCAAGGATCGAAAGTAATGGTCAATGATTGAACCTATACCCGATACTTCAGACACCTTTCTAGTAGGGGAATCTAAAAACTCAAGTGCAGTAGAATCTTTCAGAGTTTTGCACAAGACAAAAGGGTCTCCTATAACCGATTTACACATATGGTTATTGAGAAGATCTTGCATAGATCTAGCCCTATCATATTGAAATCTCCTCATATCAAGTTTCACTGCAGCAATCTGAGTGGATAAATCGTGAGTTGAAGTATTCACAATTGAATACAACGTTTGCAGATGGGATCGCAATTTCAAATAAGTACTAAACTGTGATTTCCTCCGAGAAAGTCCATAGGATTTAAACCACCGCACACAATCAGCTTTAGTTTCTTCCCACCATAAACCCAAATCATCATACAAGAACCTCACTGATAATTTAGCTTCCAGAATCAGTTTAATGGAGTTCCTTACTTTAGGGTCATGCAGGTAGGAAGCTTTCAACTTCCATCTACCTGACCTTGGGCCTTGCGTCAGGAAATTACCTACTTCGATCTGCACTAGCTGATGATCGGAGAATTCACTGGGTAAGATACAAAAATTATGTACCGACAAAAATTTGGAGCAAAATAAATAATCTATAGTGGAGCCCTTAGTCCCCTTATAAAAAGTAGAACCGCCCTTAGCCATGGAACTGTGGTTGCAATTACGCAAATCCGCTTTAGATAGAAGCCAAAAAATTAGAATCACAATAAATCTGTTTCGTTGTTGACCCTTTACAAAGTAGGGTACAATTAAAATCACCTCCCCATAAGATTGGTAAGATCGTAACCAAAAAAGGCTGAATTTCTCTAAAGCAGTTTATCCTAGCTGCCTTCGTTTGAGGATTATAAATATTTATAAACCGCAAGTGCACGCCCTGCCATGCACCATCTAAAATTAATACCCTTCCTGGTATTAAATCAATCAATTTATGGAGAGTAAAGACAGGCCTACTAAACAGGATTCCGATACCATCTGCCGTGTCTCTCCCAAAGGACCAGTATGACGGCTCCCACGGCCAGTCGTTCTGAAAAGAGAGTACCTGAGCCTTTGAAAACATCCAGGTTTCCTGAACAAAGCATAAAGAAATGTTCTTATCCTGGAACAACTGAAAAAGTGCTCTAAGTTTCATTGAATTCAACAAACTATGTGTGTTCAAGGAAGCCCAAGTAAACCCCATAAAACAACCAGCAAAGACGAATACACACCTTATTTTTTCCTACGTTTCTTCTTTTTCTCTTTATACTCAGTACAAGACCCTCCTGGTACAGACTTTTGTGAATCGGAGTCCTCCAGATCCATCTCTGAATCACCCCAGGCAAGAAAAAGGGTGGCATAAGTATTATGCGTTTCCAATTCTAATTTAACAGGAGCAGCTGTAGCCTTAAAGGTCCTACTAGACCTTCTGGGGGACAAAGCGATGGGTGCAACTAATGCAGCCTCTTGTTTTGCCTCAGAATCTTTATAACATACTGGTTGTAATAAGGCTGGGTCCTGGACATGATCCACCGCTCCAGGTGATGTGACCACAGAGGAGGGGGGAGGGGGAGGAGTTGCTGCATCTACTAGGATTACAGTAGCAAGCAACGTACTTGATTTTTCCACTTTAGGGAAAAACAAAAGTGGGAGAAACAACAGGAACCTTTTTAGCGGCAGTAAGAACCGCTTCCTGGGCATGTTGAACTAGCAAATCCATATTACTACTAGAACTTTTATTCTTAGCTGCCCAAACACAATCCTTGAATGCATGACCATAGTTCTCACAGAGATCGCATCTGGTGGGGTTAGCACATTGCTGAATACCATGACCCAAATCCCCACAGTTATCACAACGAGGCCGTTCACAGGTGCTAGATAAATGGGTTTTTGAGCCACATTTGTAGTAAGCTCGGGGTTGACCACTGTAGAAACAAACCCCCCTATCCCTCCCCAACAAGAAGGAGTTCAGGATATGCTCTATACCTTTCTCTGTTTGTCGTAATTTGACTTTGAACTTCCAACCCCCTGTCCAGAACTGTTCCGTATCTAATATAGGTTCTGGGTCACCTTGCAATTTACACTTTAGGGACAACCAGTGAGTAAAATCCTCAACATGAATGCCTTCATTACGGAACATGATTCTTACATATTTGATCAAAGGGGTGGAAAGGGGAATAACCAAAAAGGGAGACCACAATGGGGAAAATTTCACTTGTGTATATCGTTCCCAAAACAATTCCAATAAGTATGCTGAACGAAAACTGATATCAAAGTTGTCTTCTCCTGATATATGAATGAAAGCAAAGACATCCCTTGCAGAAAACCCCAAGGATTCTTTAATAAGCAATTTCCCCACATGATGCCTGTCAGGCCTCTCAGATAAACCCCCCTTATAATGAAGTCTAACAGCATTGCACCGTGGCGCAGCTTCCCTTTTAGCATTTGCAAAAAGAGCTGACATTAATGGTTTATCAGCTGGAGGGAGCGAAGCAGCCCCCTCCATACCAGTGTGCAACATTTCAGGCCCTGACCCCATAATTGCACTTCTCCCGTCATTGCAAACAGTAGATGCATCAACCAATGGCATACCATCACTCACAGTAGCCCCCCTCATCCCTTCCTGAGGGTGCCAATCTGGAGAGTGTTTTTTGAAATCAAAAACAGGGTCCCAGTCCTGTGAGGGAGTCCAAACACCAGACCCCGATTGTCCCCATCCTGCATCTCATAAAGCCTGTTGTGGAGACCAGGAATTGTCATGGGCCAAAGGAACATCTGCCTTTGGAATATCTTCCTCCAGACAAGGAGCCTTTAAAGGTTTTATATCAATTCTCGATGGCCTCAGGCCCTGATCAGCCTGAAACTCTGATGTGCGGTTTTTCCGTTCCAAAAACAAAATTCAGTCACACCAGTCTGATCCCCAGGGTTTGATTGAAATAGTACAGAGCCCTGTAAGGGGTTGAGGGGTGTTTTGCTGGGCAAAGGTTGGAATATAAACCCAGTGTCTCTACGTAGGGCAGAATCAGTAGATGTACTCACCCCCACACCTGTCTTCTGGCCAGTCTCCAGTGACTCAATTGCCATGGATTCTAGTGCATTAGAAGATATTTCAGCCGTAGTAGTAAAATGAAAAGCAGAACACAAGGGCAAAGCTGAAACGTCATTGTCGTTCTGCAAAGACCCGTTCGCAGACGTTACTGCTGCCTCCCGAAGAACTTCCGCATTGTCTCACGACATAATGGGGTTACGCGACTCCTTAGACTGTCCCTCCGTAACTTCATCAGCCGTTTCTGCATTCAGTGCACCTGGAAACTCCACAGCTCGGTCCTCCATATGGTGCTTCTCAATATCAGGTACAACAATATCGTTTGTCGGTGTAGGATCTGTATCAAGCACAGAATGTGCTTCATGAAATACCTTGTCTGCTACATTTTCCAGAGGTAGCACCCCCGAAGCCTGTGTCAAAATCCGACTAGCCATGCTCCTAAGCAGTTCTACCGCTAGCTCCTCCAAAGTGCTGCTGAACGCAGCAGCCATCTTGCCAGCAGCCTGACAGCCTCCTACTGATGATCAGTAGGGGAATTTCCCCGGTGTCCTGGCCAAATTTCCCTCATTCACTAAAAATACCACCAACAGCTTAATCTGGTTCAAGGTTCAAGGTCAGTTGGCATTCATCCGTATCCCCCTCCCTCGGGCCGTGCCTGAAAATAGGCAGGATTTGTCTAGTGCACTTACCTGATCAACAAAAACTAAATAATAAAAAATAAAATAAATAACGGGAAAAGGTACTGCAGTGATAAATGCTCCCAGGTATGAAACATAAGGTCTGTCTGGGCAAGGTGAAGTTCCCGAGCTGGGCAATAGAACAGACTAAGCTCAGGAAAAGAGTTAGGTGGAGGGATTTCCAAATGGTCCTCCGCACCTACAGATGTTGCCAAAGCCATGGGTTGGGAGTCCACTGCCTCTCGGGGGGGGGGCCAGGTATACCGTGGCTGCAAGGAAGTCCCTGAGAGGGAACACCATATCTTCAACCTCCCTCCACTGCACTGGGGTGACGCCGATAAATCAGTATGTTATAAATACCAGATGTAATACCCAGAAATATTGTTTTAGATTAGGCAGGGAGAGCCTTCCCTTCGCTCTTGGGAAGAACAGCATGGATAGTTTGATTCTAGGTCTCCTGCCTGCCCAGATGAACCTTGAGACTATTTTGTTCCAGGTTTTAAATACCTGCATGGGGAGGAAAAACAGAATATTTTGGAATAAATATAAGGTCCGAGAAAGAATTACCATTCTTATTACTTCCACTCTTTGGGTAAGGTTAAGGGGAAGTAGGTTCCACCTGGATAAGTCTTGTTGCATTTGTGCACAGAAGGGGATGTAATTGTTAATTGCAGCCTTCTCTGTGGTGTGAGTGAGAAAGATTCCCAGGTATTTTAACTTGTCTAGTTCCCATCAGAAAGGGAATTGTGACTTGAATTCTGGGGCCAGATCATAACAGAATGAGAGTACATAAGTTTTATTGGCATCAAGCCTATATCCTGAGACTGAACCATATTTTTCCAAAATTTTCAACACCACAGGTATCAAATCTGTAGGGGTGTCTAAAAATAGGAGGATGTCATCTGCGTATAATGCTATGTGGTGGTCCACTTCCTCCACTGACACACCTATGGTATGAGGTGACATCCTGACAGCCTGCGCCAGTGGCTCAATATATAGGACAAATAGTCCCAGCGATGGGGGAAGTCATGCTTTGGGCCCCTGTGGAGGGGAAAGTAAGGGAAATGGTGCCCTGAGACCTTCGCACACATTTTAGGGGACTCATAGAGATTCCACAGGGTGGTGATTAGGGGGAAAGGGAATCCCATCCTTCTCAGGGTGGCAAAAAGAAAAGGCTATGAGACCCTGTTGAACGCCTTCTCAGCATCTAGGCTGAGAAAGACTGAGGGGGATCCCCGGGCATGCATTACATGTGTAAGGTGTAGAGCTCTGTGGGTATTGTCAGATGTCGATTTTGCACTTACAAACCTGGTTTGGTCTAGGCCAATCAGGTCAGGCAAGACTTCATTGAGCCTCTGGGCCAGGATGGACATAAGGTATTTGTAGTCCATAATAAGGACTGAAATGGGTCGGTATGACTCACATACCTGGGGGTTCTTATCTGGTTTAAAGATGACTGATATGGCTGCATAAGACCAGCTCAGAGGTGGGGATCTGCTGAAGTGACCCCCATTAAAGACTTGGAACAGCAAAGGACCAACCCACTGCCCAACATATTTATAGAATTCCATTCCATAGCCATCTGGCCCCAGGGCCTTCATGGTTTTGGTTCTTGTTCTAGCCATGGAAAGTTCCATGGCTTGAATGGAATTGCTTAGGCTTAACTGTTGTTCTTCTGTGAGGGTGGGCAATGGTATTGAGGACAGGAAGGAGGATATGGCCTTGGGGTCTGACTCATGCTCAGGTATATATAGTGTCTGGTAAAATGTGCAGAAGGCTTGAGTGACCTCCTGCAACCTCGTGAGTCGGTTCCCTGTGTTGGGGTCCCTAATCAAGTCAATTGTGGAGAGATGCCTCTGTCTGTGGAGGTGATAGGTCTGTAAATGACTGGCCCTAGGCCCTGTATTGCCATATCTCTGGTGTAAAAAGGCCAAGGAGATTTCTGTTTGTTGTACACATAAGGCACCTAGGTCTTGCCTTACCTGTTTAAATTGGAAGAGGACTGACAAATCCCTCTGCTGGTGGACCATCTGCAAAAAGTGTGGGGGGTGGGGTCCTCTAGCTGTTGCTGATGCTCTTTTCTAAATTTTGATTGTGTTGCGGTGTATTTGATCAGTTGTCCCCTGAGGACTGCTTTCAGTGTGTCCCACTGAATAGAGTGGAAAATTTCTGGGTCAGCATTATCATGTAAAAATCTCTTCTATGGAATTGGTTAAAAATTCCTGAAAGGCTTCCCCCTTCAGGTATACTAGGTTGAATCGCCATCGGGTGGAGCGTTGCTTCTGGCCAAAATCCTATCTGTTTATCACTGCTGCATGGTCCGAAAGTGATATGTCCCCCAGGGCACAGCTGATCAAGGAGGACAAGTTATATTTTTCTATGTGTAGCAATGATCGATGCGAGTGTAAATACCATGAACTGCAGGGTAGTAAGTATAGCCCCTCTCCCTAGGGATGCAGGAATCACCATAAATCAGACCAGCCAACTTCCTGGGTAAATTATTTAAAGGTTTTATGTGGGGTGGGCTGCCTATTCTGGGATACACTAGCAAAGTCTAGGCTGGGGTTCGGGGCTATATTGAGATCGCCTGCCAAAAATAGCAACCCTATGATCTGGGCAACCACTTTATCCAAAAGAGATATAATTGTTGGGAAATTAGTCCCGGGGGTAAATATATGTTTGCTAATGTGAACTCATTATTGTATACCTGGCCTTGGACAATAACCAACCTTCCTTCAGGGTTGGCTGATACATTAGTCGCCAGGAAGTTGGTCTGGTGAGAGATTAATATGGCTACCCCTTTTTTCCTCCCTGTGACAGGAAGCTCCTGCCACTCTTGAGGACTGACCTTTCTGTAAATCTGTTGCAACAGTTCTTCTATTTCTTAGCCTAATCTATCCTTTACAATTTCTAGTCCATAAGGTTGGCCACCTGTGGGCACCTCCTTCCCTTTCTTGACTATGCTATAGTGTCCTCTCTAATTTTCCTTTTCCTTCTCAGGTCCTCATATGGGGAGGTTATTGTGGTAACCTCCAAACGTATGTAAAACAGGTTGTGTTTATTGTTGTTGGATTTAGTATGTAATAGCACTATGTCATAAAATATCTTGATGTATATACCTTATGTTTATGAAACCTGTAAATGTTGAAAATACCATGGCACTAGGTGTTTTTGATAATAGTAAAAAGTACTTTGTGACTATTACAGAAATAAAGTTAGTTGTGCTGTTTAAAATGCATGTACATTGCTGTAAACTGAACAAGTCTGAAATTCCATGGTGATTTGCATACATCTCATGATGCTTTGCAATATGGAAGTATGTATGCTGTTGTATTTCTTTGAAACTTGATTTGTTGCCAGTGCCCTTTGGGGTAACCTTTTTTTCAGTGATTCTGCATTGAGGGTCTTTGTCTATAGCTTGTTTTTTTTCCTTTTTGGGCCCCCACTACCCAAGCAAATGGGGCCCGCATAGGGGGTGGAGGTTGCATCTCAACTGGTAAGTTAGATCAAAGATCAGTGTCAGTAGGTGCTGGCTAAGTGCAGAGAAAGGACATACATAGTCTGTTGCTGCAAACTGATGTACTGAAGAAAGAATATGGCATTGCAGAAGCTTATTTCCTGTATTTTGAATAAACATTACACAGAGATTGTGTGTTGAACCTGAAGTTTGGTGTCTGGTCCATCTGTTATCCCACAACCCCTCCACACCCCCCCAACACATGTGATGCAGCAGAGACTTCAGAAAATCCACATTTAGCAAGTTTTTCATGCTCTGTACTAGTCAGATGTGTCTTCTGTATGTAGACCACATCTGATTTAGACTTTTTAAGCAGGGTTAGGAATTAAGCCCTTTTGATGGGGCTGGCTAACCCATTCACATTCAATGAGTATAATTACACACGTTTAACTGCCATTTTCGTTACCTAGTGGGTGGAGGACTTGATATACTGTAGCTGGACCATCCTCACACTTCCGTCCCATGACACAGATACAGCTCTTTTCTTTGTGCAACTGTTAATATACTTGATATCACTGAACTGCATGAAACCTGACTCAAATATGTTTACAATCATTGCAATAAGTAAAATTACAACAAAATGTTTGATACCAGGTGGTATCTAACATAGGTTTAACTGGGACACAGTAAAATGCCAACAGGGCCAGTACTGTGAAAACTATAGCTACAGGGGGCTTCCAGAGTTTCTAGGTTAAATTCTGCCCCGAACATCATGAGAAAACCAGGTCTATTGTGGCTCATATCCAGGGCCTAAGACGTTAATCATAAGAGGAGCAGAAAAACAGGGTGAGAGAGAGAGAAAGAGAGAGGGAGGGAGAGAAAGAAAAAAGGGGAAAAAGGTAAAGGGTTTAGGAAGGTGAAATGTCATGCCTCAGCTCCACCAGCAACTAGTACAATGTCTTGGTGGTCCTGTACTTCTGCCTTCAGTACTCCTTGGTTGGCAAGCATTTATGAGAGAGGCTCTTTTGTCTGTGGAAGGGCCTGGTCAGCTCATTACAAGTCAACAGTCCTGCCTCCCCCCCCCGTGCCTGCCGATTACCAGGGCAATTAAAGGAGGCTATAGTACAACAGCCAGCTTTGTGCATAGTTCTCCCCCTTTGGGGAACTCCCACTACTGCAGTGCTGTGACTGCTGTTGGCTATTTGGAGCAAGCAAGGCTTACAATATGGGGGGTGAGGATCCTCCCAGCCACATGTCACCGGTGCTGGTTTTCCTTAACTGTTGCTATACCATCACTAGATTGATGCCATGTTGAATATGTGCACCCCACTATTTGTGAGATAGGAGTACCCCCTCCCCCAGGGCACCCAGGGGAGTATGTCCCACTTATGCCCCCCTAGATATTAGGGGGTCTGGCATCCATCCATTACTTCTTGTCTCGGGGCCTGGTGTGGTCACCCCGCACACTCATCCCAGCACAACAACACTTTCAGAATGCTTATATGGGGGGCATTACAGAATTCATATGGGATGGTGTCCCTATGTCTGACCCCTGTTCATTCCCACCACTTCACCAGGCCTCCCACCCTGCCCATCTCTGTTTTAACCTCCAAAGGTAATGCTCACTATACTATGTACAGCAGCGCTATCAAATAACTAAGTCAGTCCCCAGTGGACATGACTCCAGACACAACCCAGATGCCAAGTCTATGGACAGATTTGTGTTGATTAGTGGTATGATTTGGAGCGTCAAAAGGTGCAGTCGGGTGACCCAATTCTGCATCTGGTTTATCAATTCAGGGCTGTTACAGCCCACCATTCCTGTCCAGGAAAGGAGAATGTTAGGCCCCATACAAGGCATCAGGGGGCCTCCAAAGGGGACCAACAATCTCCCCAAGCCTCATGGATCCCCCAAACCTTCACTCCTCCAATCAATCAATCAATCAAATCTTTATTTATTCAGGTGATCACCGTTGAGCAAGCTAATTTACAAGGTGGACCTGCAGTTTGTCAAGGATAGATATACATACATAGAATACATACAAAATATAGAAGTAAGAATACAGATTTACATTTTAACGGTACAGTATATACATTCCATTGCACTTGTGGGGAACAGGTAAACAACAACACAAGACATTAATTGTGGTATGTACATTCTTTCTTATACATGTATGAAGGTGACACTTTATACTGGACTCAGCCGAAGGAATGCAGATCATAACCATTTCACCCCTCAGTAACTAATTCTAGCTTAGACGGTGGTCACTGGCTTGGAAGGTGGCCAAGGCTTAGAAAGGGCCTAAAAATTCCAAAATTCCAACAGAACAACTATTAAAGTGGCATGTAGGATTAGGTAAAGGAAGGTGCCAAAGGCTCCGAGGGCCAAACAGGCAGCTGGCTACTTAATAGGTTATGGAGGGATTAGCAGGGTAGGGTTCAAGACTGTGAGAGGTAGATTTAGAGATGAGGCCACTAACAGAACCACTAGAAGCTATGGTAACATTGACAAATTTCAGTAAATGTTTTGTCGTAAAGATGCCTGAACATCACAATACTGACAGGAGTGCTGAGTTTCAATGAGCTTTGGATCCTTCTCCATAATGAGGGCAAAGCGTGACGTATGGCTGCCCTACCAAAGTGGTTGTTAATCCTGGGAATTTTTAGGGAAATTAGTGAGTGGCTTCTTATGCCATAGCTACTAGGTGGACTTAGAGGAAGGCAGGCAGCAATGTAGTCCGGGAGTTTATTGGTGAGAGCTCGAAGTGTCCAAATGGCTGCATTTCTATGCGTCTGAATTGTAGCGAAGGCCACCCTACTGCAGTGTATAGCACAGTGAGTGCGTGGAGGATGGAAGGCCAGTTATAAATCTTAGGGCTCTGTGGTACAATACATCCAATTTAGCAAGTTATAGACAGGACATTGGCCATATATATGTCAGCATAATCAATTGATAGGAATGTAGAATGAACAAGCTGTCTTTTGCAGTCTCAGTAAGGAGATGTTTAATTCTGTAGAAGAGGCCAAGCCTTTGCCTAAGCTTTTCAGTAATTCTTCAGTATGCTCTTTAAAAGAGAGTTTGTTATCCAGCCATATACCCAGGTATTTGAATTTCAACAACGAACTCAAGATTTTCACCAAGTAGGGTGGTTATAGGAGGAACAGTGTCAGTGGCTGCAGAGTTGGCCCGGTGCTAGATGGAGCAAACAGCATTGCCTTGGTTTTTGCGTTTAGCAAAAGCTTTTGTCGATGAGCTGGTTTGCAGTTTTTGAATTCATCTTGTAATGCAAGCGCATGCGGCTCAGGAGTCTCGACTTAGGTAGAGCACTGTATCATCGGCGAATAAATGGATACTGGCTTCTTCGATTCCTAAGTTCAGATTGTTAATATAGATGTTGAACAGTAGTGGACCCAATATGGAACCCTGTGGGACTCCTGTCTTTATTGATTTGAGTGGTGAAAGCTCTCCTTTGGCCTTTATTTGTTGCTGTCTGTCTGTGAGGTAGTTCTGGAACCAGTCCAGTGTGATTGAGTCCATGCCTAAATTGTTTAGCGTGGAAAGAAGTAGACAATGGTCGATGGTATCAAAAGCCTTGCTAAGATCTAAAAACACCGCACAAACGAATTTTTTCTTGTCCAGGTCCCGTTTGCCAGTCGTCAGTGACTTTGGCCAGTGCAGTAATAGTGCTGTGTTTGGTTCTAAATCCAGACTGCATGGGGTTAAGAAATTCTGAGTTGTCCAGGAAGGACCTCAACTGTGCATCCACGATTTTTTCCAACATTTTCGAAAGTATAGGTAGTAGGGAGATTGGCCTATAGTTGTTCAAATCACTTGGGTCCCCTGCTTTGTATAGCGGAATAACATGATCAGTTTTCCATTCTGCAGGAAGAGAGCCTTGGATTAGAGACAGGTTAAATAAATGCATTATTGGTGCTGCTAGTATGTGATAAGCTATTTTCAGAAAGTATGGGTCAAGCGAGTCAGCTCCTGCGCTCTTTCTAATGTCTAACTGTAGCAGAAGGTCTTCAACCTCTTTCAAGGTGATTAATGAAAAGGTGAAGGTCCTGCCATTGTTGTTTATTTCTATGGACTGTGCTTTGATCTGTGGCCGAAGACTACTTACTGGTGCTTTATCGAAAGCCAGGCCAGCAGTAGCAAAGTGATTATTGAAGGCTTGAAGAATCTCAGATTTATCAGTGACAGAGACATTGTCAATGGTAATTTTAGATGGGAGCACACTATCTGGTGAGTGGCCTGACACTTCCTTAATAGTGGACCAGAACTTGGTAGGATTATTAGATGCAGAGAGCAATTCTGATTGATAAAAAGTAGCCTTTGCCTCCCTGATCATTTTTGTGCAGGCATTTCTGGCTGATCTGAAAAGACACCAGTCCAATTCTGTATGTGACTTCCGGGCCTTTTTCCACAGTAGATCTCTTTTTAGTAGGGCTTTCTTCAAGTCTGGTGAAAACCAGCGGCAGGTCCTGGTTTTTATTCTAGCTTTGATTATAGGGGCATGGATATCTAGGGCACCAGTTATGATTTCATACAGGACATCATAGGCATCGCTTACTGATTTAGCTCGGTAAAAACTCTGCCATTTCATAGAGTCTTTTAGGTAGTTGAAATAGGCCAGAGGGTCAAAGTTACATCTGGATCTTTTGGTGGAGAACTTTAATGTAGATAGTGGATTTAGGATAGTTCTAATGCCAGCTATGAGGCAGTGGTCACTAATATCAGCTGGAAGGATACCGGCATGTGAGAAGTGGTGAGGTTCATTGACAAGTAGCACATCCAGAAGGCTGCTTCTCGTTGGATTCTTGTTGTTGATGCGCGTAGGTTCAGATATTAGTTGAGTGAATCCATGTGAATCACAGAAATGTTTCAGGGGTAATGACCCGCTAGTTAACCAGTCATAGTTTAGATCACCTAATAAAATTGTCTCCATGGAGGAAGCGTCCATTTGTCCAGACAGGTGAGTTAGGAGTTGAGGTCCTGCTGCAGGTGGTCTATAGCAGCCTATCACACGAAAGGCCCCAGAGTGAGGTGGCTTGACTTTAAGAGACAGGCATTCGAAACCTCCCTCAATGGAGGTAGCATCTAGTACAGATACTGTGAATACGTTTTTAACATAAATGGCTATTCCCCCCCCAGTCCTTCTATCTGCTCTGAAAAGAAGGTAATTGGGGATATTGACCTCACTGTCCGGTGTGGATGCTCGGAGCCAAGTTTCCGATATCACTCAGAATGTCTGGTGCAGTGTGGATAATCCAGGCCTGGACAGACTCCAGCTTTTTTAACAGGCTGCAAACATTGGCATGTAGGAAACTGAAACCTTTCGGATGATTAATTTCAGATGGTGATGAGAGCAACCTTGGGGGACCAGGATTAAGTTCAATGTCTCCTGAACACAGTAGCAGGAGGAGGAGAATACTTCTCAGGTTGTGGAAGAAATTTTTAAAGGCACGAGGCTTTCTGTATTTGTTACAGTTTAGGGCGCATGGGTCCATAGATCGGGTCATCTTCTTGTTTTGCCTTGTAGACATATAACTTAAGAACCAAATAGGGTAGTAGCGGCCTGTGCAGTGTTTGATAGTCTGGGGTTTGAGGACGTACTTAGAAGAGCTGGTTACTGTGCCACTATCGGAGGATTCAACAAGCTTCGGTTGAATTAGAGGCAGACAAGGGCAGCCTCCAACCAGCTAGGCCCTGGGACTCATCTCGAGCCACCACCAATCTTCAACAATTGTAGTAGGTTGCAATCAATTTGGTAGTGGCCAGGAGACTGGCCACAGGATGCCAGCCAGCGGCCCAGTGAAAGGGGGATGTTTGTCAAGACAACTAACTGCAGTACCTATGGCTAGCAGGTGGGGTAAGGGGGGGATCCAGAAACTTATTTCAAGGCTACATGTTAGGAGGAAGAATTGTGGGCTTACCTGCCTGGTGTATTGAGATTTCAAATCACCCCCCAGCTTGGTTTGCTTGTTCAGCCATCAGGTTCTTCATGGTCTGCTTCTTGAGGTCCGCTGCAGTCTTCTGAATGGCTTCTTTCTGCTTCCTCCTGGTGGCACTGCTCCTTGGGTGGTACCTGCTGCCATAGCTTCTGAGCCAGTTTGGATGCTATGGATTGGTGCTGTTGCTGGCAGGGCTTCACCGTCGGGATCACCAGGTTTCAACATTTTAGTTCTGTAGTCATTGCCTCAGCTGTATCAAATGTTATGGGCCCATCTGGAAAGTACATGACCATTTTGGAGGGATATGGCGTCCAAAACTTAAGTTTGGCCTTCCACAGTGGCTTCATTAACAGATTGTACACCCTCCGACGAGCCACAATTGTGTGTGTTTGTGGGGGGGTAATCACTGTCTATGTAAAAGCACTGTAATTCATAAGTCAGGACTCCCTTCTGCCAAGCCTTGTGGAGAACCTGTTCTTTCTCCTGGTATTGCAGAAATCGAAGGACCATTGAATGTGGGCGGGAGGCCTGCTGCATAGGTCTGGGACCCAGAGCCCTGTGTGCATGGTCAGTCTCCAGGGTAATACTGTCAGGTAAGTCCAGGGTGGATCAAAACAGTTTTTATAAAAATGCAATTGGGTGAGCCGGCCCGGTGGCGCTGAGGGTTGAGACACTGGATGCCTCACCTCACGCTACACTGGCGACCTGAGTTCGGGAACGGCAGGGGATGGAGAGTACTGAGCATCTGATGACTACTCTCCTCTCCCTGGGGAGGGATCCAGGGTATCTCTGCAGCTCTGGGGACCCCCAGTGGCGACTGGGGGCACAGCTAGTGTGGAGTGTCATAAAGGGAGGAGCATGGCAGACATCCATGGCTCCGCCATGCAGACATCATTGCACATCCACACTCCTGGGGATTTAGACAAGAAAAATCCCTGCACCTGGATAGGCGATGGCTCGCTTCAGTGCCATACTGCCACACGCTCATCACCGGAACTTGTCTCCATCCCCTCTGTCCCTCCACCTCTTCAGCCAGAAAACTAGATTGTAGATAGCGTGCCGGAGTCATGGCGGCCCTACCTCAGGGGGCTCAGAGCTGGGGGATCTCCTGGTCAGAGGTTGGTGGAGAGCAGCTAACCCTCTGAGGAGACGAGGGATGAGGGATCAGGTGAGCGGTAGAGCAGTCAGCGAGTAGGGGTAGCTCGAGAGAGTTCCAGGCTGCAGAGCATAAATAAAGTCTACAAAAAAAAAGTGCAATTGGATTGTCTCCCTTGCATCCCTCCAGCAGCTCAGAGATGTGCAAATTATTCCTGCGGTTTCGGGCCTCTGCATTTTCAGTCAGCGACTGAAGATTCTGAATGGCCTGATGCAGCTGAACAAAGGCTCTTTCTGCTATATCTAATCTGTAGTCAGCTAGCATGCAATGTTCTTCCAAGCTGTTGGGCCATTTTTCTTGTAACCCCCCTACAAATGGGGGTTCCTGAAAAGTCTTCCTCGAGCTTGCCTAAATGCTCACTGCCAGGCTGGTGTCCTGCGTTTTAGCAGTTTAAATGTGATTGCCAGAGAGTGCCTGTATAGCCTCTGTGTACTGTCTCTTTAAGAGCTGCCTGGATTGCAGTCATAAGTAATCTGAGAGGGAGCTCTGTTGAAAGATGTAACTATTTGCTGAAAATCATTTAGAGTGATAATGATAATGTAGTTTGTCTAGCCTGCCTTCTTTGCGCAAGGACTGTTTTGTTTATCTCCACTATCTTGGTCCTGGACTATGAATTGGACCAATCAGTACTGGTGGGACCTAAAATGGAGCCAGACTACAGGAGCTGTCTGGAGTCAAAATCTGTAGGAATTGTAGTTTTGGGCTTTTTGCGCCTTTTTTGCACCTGAAAGGGGAGCCTTTGTTGTGATTGACAGGAGGGTCAGCCAACCGAACCTTTTGGATCTTGGGGAATTTCCCAGGCTGCTGCAGCTAGTTTCAGTTTTCAGCTGAGAAGTGAAGAAGTAACAGCTCAAGTGATTTTGAGCAGCAGTTCTGTGTAGTTTTGCATGGGAGAACTGTGAAAGGACTGAGTTTTGGCCTGCCTGTCTGCCTGCTGTCCCTGAAAGGGGGAAATATAGTTTATTAGGACTGAATACTAGTTGTGAGGACTATTTAAGCCACTGGACTATGACCAGGCTTTAACCTGAAGAAGACTGAAGATTTGCTGAATGTGATCGGCCTGTCAGGATTTCCAGCTGCTTTTGAATCCCCGGTTTGTGCAGAGACTTTGCGATCGTGACCGGAGAGTGGTTTGCCTGGTACAGTAGAATTTCCTTACATGTAAATGTGCTGTGTATTGAAAGTGGGTCATGATTTGGTTCCCAACTGTGTGAACTACGTTCTGCTTACTGGTACCATAGAATCCTTTACATGTAAATGTGCTGTGTATTGAAAGTGGGTCGTGATTTGGTTTCCCACTGTGTGAACTGTGTTCTACTTGCTGAAAGCTTTATCCAGCTAAATCGGACTGAATCCGTGTTCATCTCCATTCGGCTTGGGCCATGCCACACTGGCCCTGCCAAACTACCCCACTGCACAGAGAAAGCCACCGACAAGAGATCTGCCTGGGGATCAGGCCCCTACTCCACCCTTGAACAGGAACGATGCCTCGGCGAATCTTGTGGGCCCTGCTTCCCCTGGCACTCCAGATTAACCACCTGCTGTCTCGATTTTCGTCCAGTCTTGGGTATCGTGAGTAATCATCAGGGTAGTTCCCTGCAACAACAGCCTAATATAAAAGTGTGTCATCTGATTGTCTTGTTGTTTTCTTTTCACATACTGAGCCCTCCGGCTCTGGATTACAAATAGTGTGTGTTGTGCATGTTGTTTTCTTCCTTCACAGGGCCCCAACCAGCTGCAACGTTCTTGGCTAGCCCATCCATTCTCCATCTGGGTACCCAGAGTGTGTGACTGTTTATGGACCCTGAAGTGCATGCATAACTGTTAGGTTAATTTGCTAAAAGGCTCTATCAATCAGATTATGCCCCTCCCTTGTTCAAGCCCCTTAAATAAATCAGATCTAACTCTTTTTTGCATTTACCCTGAGAGTGGTTCCAGTTTGTGCAAGAGTACTGTACTGCTGTTATTTGCTGTGTATAACCTTGTTTTACAGGGGGTTCCCAGGGCCGGGCCAGAGGAAAGCCCTGGTGGTAAGTGCAAACAGTGTGGGTACTTGTGTGGTGTATCAGGGGTATTGTGAAAGTGATTATTGTGTATTGTTCTGGCCACTATTAAAGAAAGAAGGGGGTTACAGTGTCCCGGAGGGTTGTGCCCAGTTTAGCTTGACCACTACCAACCCTGACCTCCAGGTGGAGGCACCCGTTTCAGAACTCAGGCCCCTTTACCTGCTATTAGCCAAGCAGGCAGAGGTAGTAGCCCTTGGGATAGTGCCACCTAGGGGTTACATTCTAATTTATTGCTGTCTATCTGTAATGCTGTGAAGGTGAGCCGGGTTTCTTTTCTGAAGTTCTGTAGCTAAGACAGCATCAGGGACATTTGCTTTTGTAGTAGTTTAGTCCCTGAGGCCCCTGGTATAGAATGTCCATGATGCGATGAGAGTTAGAAGCTGTCACTATCCAATCCCAATCCCTCAGCATCCGCACAGTCTCCTGGGGAGTGGGTTCTGTTGGCTCTTCCTCTTGGCATGCTGAAATGGCAGCTATTGAAATGCCTCATCTCGAACATACGAACATACGAAATTTGCCAGCAGATAAAGGCCTAGAGGTCTATCAAGTCTGCTCGAATGTGCAGCTAGCACCCCTTATTCTGCAGCTGCCCCTCCCTTCCACCCTTTCCCATCATTAACCCTCCCCCTTGACCAGTCCCATCCCCTTTTGAAGCAGTCCATTGTTCTACTGGATACCACTTCTGCAGGTAACGCATTCCACCCAGCCACCACCCTCTCTGTAAAAAAGTGTCTCCTCATCTCCCTCCCAAACCTTCCTCCCTCCAGTCTCATATCATGGCCCCTGGTGGCCCTCCCCTCCCTTACTTTTAACAGCCCCTCTGTACCCGTCTTGTTTATTCCTTTCATGTATTTAAGGTTTCAATCATGTCATCCCTGTCCCTCCCTCTCCTCCAGTGAGTACATGTTCAACTCCTTCAACCTCCTCTCGTATGATAAGTCCCCCAGCCCCTTGATCATCTTTGTGCGCCCCTGCCTGCACCCCTCCAGTAACTTAATGTCCCTCTTCAGATATGGGCACCAGTACTGCACACAGTACTCAGGTGTGGTCTAACTAATGACCTATACAGTGGCAGAATCACCTCCTCCCTCCTCAAGGATATACCCCTTGCAATACAACCCAGCATTTTGTTGGCCTTTGCAGCTGCCTTCCTACATTGTGCCGAGTTGTTCATTGACCCTGTAATGAGCACACCCAGATCCTTCTCCTCCTCTGTCTGAGCTAGCTGAACTCCCCCCAGCTGGTAACTCCTCCTTGGGTTCTTCATCCCAAAATGCAGCACCTTGCACTTTTTGGCATTAAACCCCAGTTGCCAGGTGTCTGACCAGGTTTCGAGCTTTGCCAGATCATCCTGCAACCCCTGCCATCCCCCTAGGTCATCCACCACCGTGCCTACCTTGGTATCATCAGCAAACAGACTGATCTTGCTCTTGATGTCCCATGATATGTCTGCAATGAATATCGCCAAACAACACTGGTCCCAACACCGAGCCCTGTGGAACACCGCTCATCACTGCCCTTGGGTGTGAGAGCTCCCCACCCACCACCACCCTCTGTTGCCTTCCCTGAAGCCAGTTTCCTACCCATCTCACCAGCTTTGCACCCGCCCCTGTGCCTACTAACTTCCTTCCCAGCTTTCCATGCGGCACCGAGTCGAATGCCTTACTGAAGTCCAGATACAGGACATCCACTGCATGGCCTCTGTCCAGTTGCCTAGTTACCCAGTCATAGAACTCCACCAGGTTGGTTTGGCAGGTGCAGTAGTAGTGCAGTGCAGTTTTAAGGCTGAATTTTGTAATGTTAGTCCTGGTGGAGATGGAGCTGTTGGCTTAGGCTGCTTCCGTGGGCATGACGTCATCGGAAGTCGCTGTCCTGCCCACTTAAATCCATTTCTGGAGAGCAATAGAAGATGACCTTAAACACACTATTCCCTAACTTCGGCACGCTCTCCCCAGTGGCAGCCATTTCATTATATTTTCCCAAAAAAACTAAAATAAAATCCATCTGTGTTTACTGAGTATTCTCCTTACAGTCGTAAAAAAACAATAACATGTAACTGGCTGAAAACAAAAACCCCTCACCAAGACCCAATGGGAGGACACAGTGTGGGATATATACAAAATGGTAAAAGTCATGAAGCAGCTTCAAAATAGAGTACCAAAACACAGAACAGATGGAACAGATGGCTCCTCCAGTATCATGGACTGCAGACAAGATATAGTCCCTTGACCCTTAATTAGGTATTTAACCAAGGATCACCACTTGGTGGGAAGGGGGAGTGCACCACCCAACCAGGTAACAGCTGGTTGGACTGGACAGACCATATCAAATAATAGGACATGTATCAATACTGAGATACCAGGTATTGACTTCTATAGAGCGATCCACCCCATCCCACCCCGATGCCCAGAACGAGATGCCTTATCCCTCTAACTGACCTTCAGGAGAAATGTCTTATACCACCTGTACAACTGCTGTGAAATATGTAATATTATATGAGAGGCATCTGTTCTCAGCCAATTAAAATTAAGAACTGCTGTCAGTTATTGTCACATAAACTACATAATCATCACAGATGACATGAAATCATCCAAGCAGACCACTAAAGCAGTAGGTAAGGCTAGGGGGATGTTAGGGTGTATTAGTAGGGGTATCACAAGTTGGAAGAGGGAGGTAATAATCCCTCTTTACAAGACACTGGTTAGGCCCCATCTGGAGTACTGCATGCTATACTGGAGGCCACACCTTCACAAGGACATTAACCAAACTGAGGCAGTCCAGGGAAGGGCAACCAAAATAGCGCAGGGACTACATCAGAAAACATATGAGTACAGAGTAATGGAATTCAATATGTATACCCTAGAGCAAAGGAGGGAGAGAGGTGATATGATTGAAACATTTAAACACCTTAAGGGCATTAACAAGGTGAAAGAGCCTAACATGTTTCAATGTAAGAAAAATAGCAGGACAAGAGGACACAGCATGACATTAGAGGGAGGCCGATTAAGGAGTAATGTGAGGAAGTTCTTTTTCACAGAAAG
This sequence comes from Neoceratodus forsteri, assembly GCA_016271365.2. Classification (NCBI taxonomy): domain Eukaryota; kingdom Metazoa; phylum Chordata; order Ceratodontiformes; family Ceratodontidae; genus Neoceratodus; species Neoceratodus forsteri. The sequence goes on along the minus strand of CM028133.1, from coordinate 52,249,733 downwards.
GGTGGTGGATACATGGAATGGCCTACCTCAGGAAGTGGTGGATATGAATATAGTACAGGGCTTCAAACAGGCATGGGATAGGCATAAGGGAGCAATACAGATAAGTATGAATAGATAGGCCATTGACAGAACAAATGCCGATGGCACATTCATAAGGTAGAAAAAGAAATGGGCACACTGGATGGGCCTTGTAGTCCTTATCTGCTGTCAACTTCTTTGTTTCTATGTTTCTGTGGACATCCCCCAGAGTCGGTTATTCATCTAAACCCCTTCCACAGTTAGTTAATCAGCCTCTAGCCACACCCACACTCAGTTAATGAGAATCTAGCCACGCCTACAGTCAGTTAATCAAACCTGAGACCCCCCCCCAAAGAAAAACAGAAACAACCAGCCGTTTCACGGAGCTAATGCCTGAAGTGTCCCCATCCCATAGGTGCTGGAATGGGGGTGGGGGCCACTATTGCCATGGCCCTATCACTTTCATAAGAGGCCCCATCACTTTTTGTAATCATGTTTATTTATTACTAGGGGAGAATTTACCCCTTACATCCTTGGCCCTACCGCTTTTCAGACTGTCCACCACCAATGCCCCATCCCCTGATTTAAAAAGGTTTTCAAACTTCGCACCAAACGATTTCCCCATTCTTTCCTCTCATCACACTGAACACAAAGAGGACTGTTTCTGTCCTGTATTTTATTTATTTTATCACCTCTGATCTCCAGAGTCCCTATAAGAGCAGTAGAGTCAAGCGGAGTCCCTGATGAAACCAGAAGTAAGACCATGGCTCCAAAAATATATATATTTTTTTTTTTTTAACTAAAAGCTTTAATGTAGCTTAAACTTAGCCCCAAAATGTGTTTCAGGTTTGTTTTGTTTATCTTATTTATTTATTTATTTAGATTTTGGTAACCAGGTAAACCCACTGAGACCAGAGGTCCCTTTTTCAGGGGTGACCCGGAATTAGTTACAGAGAAAACATACATTGGCAACGATTTACAGTAGTTACAACAGATATATTAATATACATCAGCATCGATATTCAGTGGTTACAGCAGGTTCATATTCAGGTTCATGCATTCAGTACAGAGATATCAGGATACACACAGTTCGTAGGAATTTTCAGGTATGCAGTACATTGACAGCCTTGCTTAGGAGATTCTAGAGGGAAGAAGGCAGGGTTAAGGCAGTGGAGGTAGGAGGGAGACCCAGACTGGGGGAGCTAGCTATCTTATCCCAGTAGTGAGCTAGTACACACCACAAGATGAAAGATGGAACTTTTGAGCTGTGAACTGATTCTGTGTTTGGATTAAGCAGGCTGATTCAGTATTCGGGTAAGCAGACTTCATGACTTGAGAAGGTGAGTCTGTGGGCTTTTATACAACAGCAGCACGTACACTCCAACTCATATAATAGTAATAGCATTCATTTAGTTGGAGTATATTCAGACTAATTGGCTTCTGTGGGGATTAAACGCCTCGGCTTTGCCTTAGCATTTAATCAGTCACAGAAGCCAGTTATTGCTTCATATACTCCAACTAAATGAATGTTATCACTTAACTGAACTTTGATACTCTGTGCAAATGTTTACAGCTATATGTCGATTATGTAAGCCCCCCTACCCCCAAATGGGGCTTACATGTAGGGCTCTGGCCCCAGTGCTCCTCCGCTGCTGTCCAGCAAGTGGTCCTTGGTGGGACTTGAACTCGAGTGCTCAGTTGGTGCTCCCACGGCTGCAGCCACTGTGGCTGGTGTCTTTGTCCCATGTTCTGAAGAGGGCTGAGCTGCAGTCCTGCTCCCATGCTTCCGGGTATTAAAAAGAAAAAAAAAAGTGTTTCGCTGTCCTGGGAGCCAGTGGAGGGAACCAACCAGATGTAAATGAAGAAAATGGCTGCCCGCACCCCACGGAGCATGCACGGCTGCCTGGGATTGAAATTTAAAGGAGCCATAGCTCCATTCATGTGTTCTGGCTGTGGCCACTATATAAATATACCCCCGGCTCCAGGGCAGGCAGCAGAATTGGGGATCAGCTATATTTTGCCTCCGGTTATGGGGGGAATGTTTTCTGCCCTTGCAAGGGCATGAATAATAAATAATAAGGGCAAACTGTTGGAGACTAATGGAAACAGATATGGCAGCCCCCAGTGGACTTAGGCAGAGCGGGGTCCACTGGGAAAATGTCAAGGGGCATCAGAAAGCCCAGGAATGCAGCAACCAATGAGAGGAGGGTTTTGTAAAAGCAATATGAGAGACTGTTTTGCCCGCCAAAGAGTATTCGGTTTTGAGACTCCAAGGAGTGAGGAGTGCAGGAGAGACTGCTGTCACTATCCAGCTCAAGGCCTGCACCTAGACTCCAACAGCGTACTGGCCCCAGCATTCCTCAGATTGGCAGAGTGCCTGAAATAACCAGCTGTTGCAGACAGGGAGAAGGAAAGATTCTTTGAGGCTTTGCTTCAAAAAGAAGAGAGATTTTGGAGCTTGTTAATGAGAGGTGGAGACCTTGAAACTGATCAGCAGAGAAAAGGAACCTGAAGCTTTTGGCCAGCATAAAAAAGCTGAGCTGCAGTGCGAGAGCAGAAACTGTGAGTCATTCAGCTTAACGTGATAAGTGTTGCAGCTGTGTGAGCAAATCCTGGTAACCTGCCCCCCCACACCCACACCCCCAGTTGGGCAAGGTGTTCAGACTGCATGCTGCAAGCCAGAGCAACTGCATGTGCTGGGGTCAAAGACTGAGCCAAAGCCCAGCTACACTGCTGTTTCAGAGAAAAGTGTGTGCCAAGCTGCAAGTCTAGGGGACCCAGCCTGCCCTGTCCCCAGACCAATGGCGAAGATGACCAGCAGAGAAGATGGCGAGAGGCCTGCTTGGAAAACACTGTCCACAAAGGCCTTGGAGGTGATGTTAGCAAGGCCAGACAGGTGAAGACCAGTGTTCTATGTTTCTCCAGTCAGCCCTGCTGCTGTCTGGGGCACCACCAATGAGATACCTCCATGGCACCGTGAACAAATTGCTGAACCCCCCTTTGAACTGCCGAGCTGCAAGAACCCCTGAGCTGTAGTTTGGGGAGGCTCTATTTTAGCTAGCTAGCTAGGTTGAAATTATGGGGTTAGGTCCTGGGCAGGACTTTGTCAGAAAACTATGCCCAGACCTGAAGTTTCATTGTTTCTACTGTCTAAAGTTATTTGGGCCCCAGCTAAAGATCCCCAGTGATGTCTACACTGTGGTGTGGTACCCACTGAACTGACTTTAGAGACATTTCGGGCAGCTGCCATTGGGAAGCCGGGTGCATTCATACGTGGAAAGTGGGGGGATTGTGTGGGGGTGAGATAATTTCAGCCAGTTGTTAATGCTGTGCTATTTTCCTCTCTTTTCTCCCCTTCCCCAAAATAAATACTGTTAGTTGTTAATGTAACCCCTAGGTGGCGCTATCCCAAGGGCTACTACCCCTGCCTGCTTGGCTAGTAGCAGGTTAAGGGGCCTGAGTTCTGAATTGGGTGCCTCCACCCTGAGATCAGGGTTGGTAGTGGTCAAGCTAACCTGGGCACAGCTCTCTGGGACACTGTAACTCCTCTCTTTCCCCTCTAGTGGCCTGAACACTGTACAATAATCACCTTCACAATACCCCGGTACACCGCACAAGTACCCACACTGTTTGCACTTACCACCAGGGCTGGTTCCTCTGGCTCGACTCTGGGGACCCCTGTAAAACAAGGTTATGCACAGCAAATAGCAACAGTACGTACTTTGAGCACAAACTGGAACCACAGTCAGATTACATTCAGAAAAAGTTAGATCTGATTTATTCAGGGGACTTGAACAAAGGAGGGGCAAAATCAGCTTAATTAGTTTAAAGGTTATATCAATCAAGCAGTTATGCATGCGCTTTGAGTCCCCCAAACACAGTCACACCTTTGGGTACCCAGGTGGAGAAGAGATGGGCTAGTCAAGACTATTGCCCGAGGTTGGCCTGCGTCACAGCTGGTTGGGGCCCTGTGATGGAAAACACAACATGCACAGTACACAATATTTGTAATCCAGAGTCAGAGGGCTCAGTTCGTAAAGGAAACAAAACAACAAGACATTCAGATGACACACTCAGATTAAGCTGTTGTTGCAGGGAGCTACCCTAGTATGTACTCACGATACCCAAGACTGGACACAGGCTGGATGAAAATTGAGACTGCAGGTGGTTGATCTGGAATGCTAGGAGAAGCAGGGCCCACATGAGTCGCAGAGGCATCGTTCCTGTTCAAGTGTGGAGCAGGGGGCTGATCCCCAGGCAGGTCTCTCGTCGATAGCTTCTCTGTGCAGTGGGTAGTCTGGCTGGGTCAGTCTGGCAAGGCCCAGGCCACATGGAGACAAATTTGGATGCAGTCCGTTTTGGGCTGGATACAGCTTCCAGCAAGCAGAACACAGTTCACACAGCGGGGGGCTAACTCACGACCCACTAGCAGCTCACAGCATATTTACATGTAAGAAAATTCTACTGTACCAGGCAGAGCACTTCCCGGTCACAATCGCAAAGTCTCCGCACACACCGGGAGCTTAGGGGTAGCTGGAACTCCTGACAGGCCGATCACATTCAGAAAAATCTTTGGTCTTCTTCAGGTTGAGCATGGCCCACTTCATTAGCTTACTTTAGTCACACAAACTTGGATTTAGTCCAAAATAATTCTCTTCTCTCCCTCTCAGGAGCAGCACACTGAACTGCAGGCCAAAAACTTAGCCTTTTCAGAGCTCTCCCATGCGAATCCACTCAGGATTGCTGCTCTTGATCAGCTTCCAGCTTAGATCCAACTGAAAAACTGCAAGCAGCCCGGGACTTCCCCAAGATCCAAAAGATTTGGTTGGCTGATTTGGCTGTCAGTCAAAGCAAGAGCTCCTCCTTCAGTTGCGAAAAAGAGGTACTGATTGGTCCAATTTTTAGTCCAGGACCTAGATAGTGGAGACAAACAAAACAGTCCTTGCTACAAAGAAAGCAGGTTAGACAAACTACATTATCATTATCTAATTGTGCTTGTAACTGAAGGTATTAGGATAGCTGGGTCCTAGTGTGACCTCATTTTGGAATAGCCCTGTTTGCTTAGAGTGGAGCCCCTTTGTGTAAGTCACAACATTTTCTCCCGCTGCATAGTAATGAGAGGCTTTGTTTTCTCCACTACATAGGTAGCCCCCCAAGCTCACTGCCGACCGCGGCAGGCACTCGGGACAAACAAGCAACACAAGCAGCTCACCTGAGGAGCTGAGGAAGCCAAATTTCCAGCCTGATTTCTTTCGAGGTAAAGAGAGCCTCTTCTCTTCGTCTGGACACCTGCAGGGGGGTGCTAGCCGATGGCGCTTTGCGTCATCTGCCCCGCCCACCCCAATCACTCACCCACCCAGGGGCGGCTGTCAATTTAAGAATCCACCCCTGTGACATCACATCTGGCAACATCACGTCCTGTTGCCCAGAACCTATCTCCCCACTTTCCCATTTGCAGGTTATACCTGCTGGCCACTAGAGGGACCTATGCTCCCTCGCTACTTCCTACTCCTACCTGTACAGTACTACTTCACTTGGATCTTGCTCACCACACTATATTGGCCCTGCCTCACGCTCTGCCTGTGCCTATCCTCACTAGCAGTGCACTTGCCCACTTATTCATCTGCTACTCCGCACTGTGCCCTGGCACCACTCCCTCCCCTTGCTCCTAAACCTGCTCTCCTGCCCATGGGACCTCTGTGTGTCTCAGTCCTCCCTGCCCTCCCCCTAGCTTCCTCCTCGCCTCAGGCACATCTGGGTGTCTTCTTATTCTTGCCTTCCCTTCCTGTACCACCTTGCCCACCCCCTGCTCCCTTAACCTCCCCCCCATGTCAGTCATAGGAAAACCTCTCACCATCTCCCAGCCAGGGTGTTAGTCATGCTACTACTCCTGTCAGGGAACATTCAGTCAAACCCTGGCCCGGTTCCCAGGAGCTCCCCGACTAGCACCACAGGCCTATGCATGGTCTCCATGAATATCTGTAGCCTCCTAAAAAAGTTTGACTCACTACAATGCCTGGTCACATCAATTAACCCTGATGTCATCGCTCTGGTTGAGACTTGGCTGTTGAAATCCTCCCCTGACTCCCTAGTTTCCCTTCCTGGTTTCACCCTCTTCCGGTCCGACCGTGTTGGGAGACGGGGCGCGGCTGTGCTATTTATGTCAAGAATCTCTCCCTGCTAGCCCTGCCTGCCCATCCTGACTCCAGGGCCCAGCGCCACACTGAAACTAACCTCTGACCCTTTAAAGGGACCCTTTATCTGACTACTGCATACATGCCCCCCAGGGACCAAACGCAGGCCATTGCCTCCCTTACAGAATACCTTTCCTCACTACCTCCTTCCGCTGATCAAATTCTGGTGGGTGACTTAAATGTCAACTGGCTCAGCCCCTCCTCCTCCTCCTCTCCCCATGACTCCTTTTCTGCAATAGACCTAACGCAACTAGTTACCCACCCTACCAGGACTAACCCCAAGAGAGGCTCCAGTACCCTGCTTGATGTGGTACTCACCAACTGCCCTAATCGGATCCCCAATGTACAAGTCCTCCCAGACTCTCTCAGCGATCACTCCCCATTCTATTCCACTGGTCATCCTCAGTCCCCAAACCCTTAGCACAGTCCACATGCCGGTGGCGTCTAATACCTGGTGGACTGATAAAACTTAAGGAACTTCTGTCCCAAATTGACGGGTCTCCTATACAGGCAACTCCTGACATTGACACAGCTCTCTCCTTCTTTACCCAAACTTTTAATAATGCCTGTGATATCTTTGCCCCAATGTTGACCCGCCGTTCTAAAAGGCAGAATGCCCCCTGGGTAACCACAGCTTTGATCCACCAACTCAAACATTGGGACAACCTATGGCACCATGCCATTGAGACTGGCCAGCCCAGTGACAGGCAGTTATATGCTGCCGCCTGAAACAAGTGCACTCGGGCCATCAGAAAGGCCAAGTCTGAGCACTATCGGTCCTCACTCACTGCCTCATGGGGGAACCCCAGAACCTTCTGGGATAACATTAAACAGTTAAATGGGAGTGCACATTCCCCCGCCCTCCCAGATCAACATTAATGGCGTGATCTCCTCAGACCCAGCCCTCAAGCCAACCACCTCAACACCTCATTCACTGACCTTAGCCCTATCCTCCCTACAAATTTTTTTGACCCTCCTCCCCCGGCGCCTGCCATAAATCTTTCTCGCCCTTATTTTCTCCTCCGTAGTGTTTCTGCCCAAGAACTTAGGCCGCACCTTGTCACTGCTCTCAAGAGTAATAGCACAGGCAGTGACACCCTGGATCCGTGTATCCTACGGCTGGTCTTAGACACAGTCCTTACCCCGATCATGTGCCTCATCAACCACTCTCTTTGCCTGGGGAAGGTTCCAACTGCCTGGAAAGTCACCACTGTCACCCCTATCTTTAAAGGTGGTGATAGGACTGTGGCTGGAAACTATCGGCCAATCTCCATTCTCTCTCCTCTCCTCTCTCCAAGGCCTTGGAAAAGTGGTGGCCTCTCAAATCTCTGACTACCTCTCCACCTACAATGTCCTATGTCCTGAGCAGCATGGCTTCCGAGCGGCCACAGTACCTACACACAGCCCTCCTAGAGTTCTCCAACTTTCACTCCCTCCCTAGACACTGGTTCTCTGGCTGGTGCGGTCTTCATTGACCTCTCTAAAGCTTTCAACACTGTCTCCCACCCTCCTTCTGATGCCCTTAGTCTCTTGGTTTTGCTACTGGGCCTATCTCCTGGTGCACCAGTTATCTGTCTGACCGCTCACAGCATGTAAAAATTAATGGGACCCTCAGACATCTGTCCCATCTTTTCTAGGGTTCCCAAAACCATTCTGGGCCCTTACTATTCTCCCTTTACTAACACCCTTCCATGCTCTAGTGTGAGGAACATTCTATTGTACGCTGATGATGCAGTCATCTTTTGCCTCAAGTTGTAACCCTATTGTCCTCCAGGACTCGCCGAAGTCCTTTCGTCGAAGCCGAGGGCTGGTTCAAGGAACATAGATTGGTGATAAATCTTAAAAAAATGAAAACCATGTTCTTCACTCTTCCTCAAAACAAGTCCTGCAACTTCAAACTCCTCATTCACTCTGGGTTCTCTTTCTCACTCGAACAAGTTTGCTCCTATAAATACCCAGGGATCCATTTTGACCCCTCCCTCTCCTTCAATGGACACATCGCTGCCCTAGCCACTGCCACTAATATCCGATTGGGCATCTTACATCGGTATAAATACTACTTCCCCTCGGAGGCTCTTCGACTCGCAGTCACCTCCTCTATCCTGTCTCTAGTGGACTATGGACTGCCGGTGTATGGTGCTGCTTATCAGACTGCACTCCATAAAATTCGCACTACTCTGAATAAGGCCTGCAGAGTTAATTACTGGGGCACCTGAGCTGCTTACACACTGTCTCACTGTACGCCAAAGCGCTGGTACTTGATCTTGATGAGCGCCTCAAATATCTGACCTGTACCACAAAAAAGACCCTCCTTGGGCTATCCCTGCCAGGATTGACCACCACCATCCGCAGCTCTGTCCCACTAGTTCATACTCGGACCTCTGGGAAAACCTCTCTTGTTATGCCTAGAGCTAGGACCTCTCACGGCCAAAGAGTCTTCAGCTTTAGGGCCCCCTCCTGGTTCAACACACTGCCCCCCTCCATCTCCGAAGCTCCAACTATATGATGCTTCAAAACGTCTTTACGGAACCATCTTGTTAACACCCAAAGCTGTAATTGCCACTAGTCAAAACCGTACTCAATACTTATGACAAAGCTTACTACTAAGCTGCTAAGGACAACATAACTCTGGTATTGTTTGCATCAATCCTACCTGTACCAGCTTGTTTGTATCTATGTCTTAAGTTACTGTTATACTGTGTTATACTGTTATACTGTGTATTTTCGTTTGTCTTACTGTGACAAGGTACCTTTGTAAATGAGCCTATGGCTCAAAGGTTTTCCAAACTGCTGTCTAAAGAAATAAATAAAATAAATAATCGTTCTAAATAATTTTCAGTAAATAGTTACATCTTTCAACAGAGCTCCCTCTCAGATTACTTAAACTGCAATTAGGCAGCTCTTAAAGAGACAGTACACTGAGGCTATACAGGCTCTGGTAATCACATTTAAACTGCTAAAATGCAAGACACCAGCCTGGCAGTGAGCATTTAGGCAAGCTCAAGGAAGACTTTTTGGGAACCCCCATTTGTAGGGGGGTTACATTAATGTTATATTCTGGCACCGTGAATCATTGCAAGAAAGGGAAACTGTAATTGTGTGGGGGGGGGTATTATATGTTTCTTGGGGGGTTGTAACCTACAGTGTGTTCAGAGGTATTCCCTGCCATTACCCCAGGTGGAGGCACAGAGCCATTTCTTCCCTTCACTCCTGAACCCAGGCCGGCCCCCTCGGAAGTGTGTACAGGTGAGACCCAAGGGCCCCAGAAACAGCCAAGGAGAGTCTAGGGTCTGTTACAACTGAACACAATCTTTTTTAATAAAAATAAATCAATGCTTACAGCACACTGACATCACTGTTACAGCACCTGATAGCCTATCATGCAGCATTGGAAGAGTTAAATGTGTAATCACATTTCCAGCCCATATCAGCACTTATCTATCATTTTAGAGGTAGGCTGAGCTGAGAGTTCCTGTCAATTGTGAGTAAATCCACCAAATTAATACAGTATGTGGACTTACCTACAGCAAGCTCTGTGAACAGGAACTATCATCAGCCCATGACAAGTCATTACTGACCACACCACCAGTGCCTCCATTAGGGTTGCTCGGAATCCTTTGAACAGAATTGATTGTTCAGATTTCAATCTGATTGTCAGATTTAGGATTTTCAGAATTGAAATCCGAAAATCCTAAATCCCAAACTTAATCCTGAAACCTATTTTTATATAGAAATTCAGGATTCCAAATCTGAATCGGATTCTGATTTTGAGATCCTTTTAGGATCTTAATTGGAACTGGATTAAGAAACAGAACTTTTTTAAACCTTAAATCCAAAAACTGGATCAGAATTGGCCATCTCAGAGCATCTCTACCCTCTGTACAAAAATGGATTTGGACTATGTTCTCCGACTTCATTACTTTCACCCGATTCATCACCCATGCTGAACAAACATATAGGATAGTGTATGGGTAACCATACACTACAAGGCTATTCTTCCATCGAGTGGATACAATGCTGACTGATGACCTCAAGGGTGAAGCTAGAGATGTCCCTAAGTTGGCATTGTATCCATGAGGAGGAAGATCAGCCGAGTAGTGTATGTTTCCCATACGCTGTTCTATACAGTGTATGGTGGGTCCTGATGTCTTTAGCTGGCATGTAAAATTAAAAAAATCACTCACTTTTTCCTATTTAGGTCCATTCTGCCAACTGCACTTGATCAACAACTGCCGCTGACAGGCACGCGCATGAGACTCTCATGTAACCCCCTACAAATGGGGTTCCTAAAAGCCATCTAGGAGCGGCCTAAGTGTCCCCCGGTGGTTGGTGTTCGGCGTTTAAGCCGTTTGAATGGATCTGTGAGTGCTTGTAGAGCCTCCATTTACTGTCTCTTTAAGAGCTGTCTGCTTGCAGACATAATCATTGCTCATGAGGGGGACTGTGTGTTTCCCTGCTTGAGTCCCACTCGAGCTATAAGGTAATTGCCCCTCTTTATCATCGCTGAAAGTGCAAGGGGAGCCCACTCGAAAGATGTAACTATTTGCTGTGTAATTATTTAGCGTAATAGTGAAAATGCAGTTTGTTTAACCTGCTTTCGTTGCAGCTGGGACTCTGTGTGCTGTGCCCCTCCATTTTGGACCAAGACAGTTTGAGGGGTCCAATAGGAACCAGGGGGTATCTAAAATGGAATAAGAAGTGACCAACCAGAATCAAGACTCTAAATGGAGCTGGCTGACTAATGGGGATACAGTTAGTAACTCTGGGAAGTGAAGTTCTGGACTATGGCGCCTTGTTTACACCAATGAGGGCAGTAGAGAGTAACTGGCATCTGCATCCCACCAATGGGATCGGGTGGTGCCCGAACTAAGTTCCCTGCCCAAACCTGCCCGAGTCAGTGTCGTTGTGGTTGAGAGTGAGGAAGGAGCTCTGGGCTCCTGCGCCATTGAGTTTTCATGCGGGAAGCGCGTGTGGAAAGCCAGAGTTGGGCGGTGGTGTCGCCGTACAGCTCGGACTGAATCCGCTAGGCCATAGTCAGAGGAGGCTGTGCAGTGCACAGCTACCTACCAGGCTCACCCTGTAGAGGACTGGAGAATCTGCTTCAATCGCACTCGGTCTGTCAGGACAAGTGAAGCTGCGTCATTGGGCCCGGTGTTCTGCAGTGAAAGCGATCAGGATTATACAGCAGCTGCGTGGTATGGTACCCCCTCTGCTCTTTATATAAATGTGTGAAGAAGTGTTTGAATTCCAGGCTCGGTCCTGCGAGTGGTGTGAGAGCGCTTTTTGGCTGGAGTTGTGAGTACTAAATCAGGGTAGCTCCCTGTCAGATGTTCATAGTGAGGGCAAGATCTGTCTGACTGCTTTATTGGCTACATGAACTGAGCCTGCTGACTCTACTTAATCCTCTTAGGAATCAAGTGTTTGTTTTCTGCGCCAGAGCCCCAACCAGCTGCATCAAGAGGCTAGCCGTCTATGGCCTGGGTACCCAGAGACAGTGACTTATAGGGTTGGCCTGTGCACAGTGCCCTAGACAGATGTGTGTATATATGTGTATATATATCTATATATATCTATATATATATATATATATATATTAGAGTGGTAAGCTAATTAACCTGATTTCCCCTAGTCCTTGTTATCTCCCCCTAAATAAATCAGATTGGTTGTTTTGCAGAGGTATACTGACTGAACTGTGTGTCTACAGTATGTTGAATTACTGTACAGTGGTTGTTGTATAACTGCATCTTACTTTACAGGGGGTTCCCAGAGTCAAGCTGATTGAACCAAAGTGGGGGATAAGTGTATATGGAGAGGGTACAGTGGTTGACTTGTGTGAGCCACTAATGGGAAGAAAGGGGGGTTGCAGTGACCCAGAGGGCTGTAACCAAGTCAGATTAGACTGTTCCAAACCTCTGGGTGGAGGCACCCGCCATCGGATCAGGCCCCTCAACCTGTTAACATCAGAGCAGGCAGGGGTAGTAGCCCTTGGGATAGCGCCCCCTAGGGGTTACATTTTGGAGGCACCACTGGGATTAGCGTCCCCTAGTGGCCGAATATACGAACTACCCCCACCATGGCCAAACCCAAGGAAAAACTGGAAGGGGATATCATAACTAAAATTAAGTTAGACCCTGTTAAGATGATGGTGCATAAACTGATGGGGTGCGGTGAAGCTGAAGAGTTGGATTCCCAGAAAATTGTGTTACTGCTGGATGTACCTCTGGGGATAAAGAACGCTGACCTTGTTTCTGCAGTTGAGCATGATAAATGTTTGGGCAAGGTAGAGGTGAAGGGGCGAATGGCCGACCTACTCGACCAGACCTTACAGATGCTGCTGTTATGCAGTGTAATTATAGATCCCGAGAGGGTGCCCCTAGTGATTTACCCGGAAGGTGCTCCAAAGGGGTGGAGGGTCATTCATGTCCGGAGCAGCTCGGTCACCCCAGGGGGGGTTCCCCAAGACTAATAGCTTTAAAGATAAGTTGCTTAAACTGTTAGCTGCAGAAGGGAGGACCACTCAGGAATTACTACAGGTGTTAGACCTTTCCAGTAATCCTACCCCTCAATCATCCTCGGGTACATCTCCCGGGTCCTCCAAGAGTTCTATCCTGGCTTCCCCACCTACAGTAGTTCCCCCCATACAGTTAGACTCTTATCAAAGATTGAAACTTTTTTCTGGTACTTTGCCTTTGCCCTCGGGAGAAGATGATTTGGAGACTTGGATGGACTATGCTACCCCTTTAGTCCAGGAGTGGCAGTGCTCTGAGGGGGAGAAACGAAAGAGACTGATGGAGAGCCTGAGGGCCCAGCTTTGGAAGCCATTCATTTCTTGCGGGCTACTAACCCCGTAGCCACTGCAACAGAGTACCTTTCTGCCTTAGAGGGGGTGTTTGGGAGTACTGAAACTGGGGAAGACTTGTTGTGGAAGTTCAAGTCAGCTAAACAGTGGAGGAATGAGAAACTGTCAACCTTTGTCACCAGAATGGAAAGGGCATTGCAAAAAGCTTATCGAAAGGGGGGGTAACTGCCCCAGCATTGAATCAGGTCCGGCTGGAGTATATCTTGAAGTCTGCTAGGTTTTCCAGTGTGATATTGTTAAAACTCAAGTTACATGATCGATGGGCCACCCCTACTGAATACTGCCAATTGATGAGAGAGATTCGAGAGGCTGAGACTGATGAAGAAGGGCGGGAACCCTATGTGGGAGCTGTGAATCTATGCCAGACCCCTGAGCCCAGTGAACCTGATGAGACCCACCCCCCGAGGGGATTGAACCAGGAGCCAGATGCTTTTCCTGTGCCCCCAGAGACCCAGGGTGGAGTGGGGGTACATGCTGTCTCCTCTGATCCCGGGTGGAGAGTGACTTAAAGGCTGAGATTAGAGATCTACGGGAAATGGTGAGAGAATTGAGACACAATACTGCCACCCCCCCCCAAATTTGGGGAATCTGAGTTATCTAGAAATAAACGAAATAGCCAAGAGGAGCCCTCCAGAGCCCCCAATGCCTCCTGGCAGGCGAGATATTTTCCTCCCAACAAAGACTCTTGAGATACTAAGTTCTGTTACCATTGTGGGGAGGATGGGCACTTTCAGACAGAGTGCCGGTTACCCGAGAACTTAAGGAGGGTCAACAGTAGGCTAGTGGCTTGGCATCATATGCCAGACCTCAGGGAGGGCCTCCTCAGAAGAGTTTTGCCACCCGGGCCAATACCCAAGCGACCGCCAAAACCATGCCCCCTGAATGGTCTGACATGGTGGGTCCCTCAATGGGAACCACAGTGAGAGTGAATGGAGTACCCACCCGGGCTGTGTTAGACAATGGTTCCCAAGTGACCATTATGTTTCAGGACTGGTATCGGAAGCACTTTGCCTGAGGTGCCTCTGCAGCCTTTGGATGGACTACATGTGTGGGGACTGAGTGATAAGGCCTACCCCTATTCTGGGTATATCTGGATCTGGTTGTCTTTTCCTACTTCTGTAGCTGGGGTGGCTGAACAAGTGGAAACCTTGGCACTGGTGTCCCCCCCCCCACTGGACTGTGCGATGAGGTGCCCTTGTTAACTGGAACCAATGCTCACATGTTTGGTCGCTTAGTGCAGCTGTGCTCTGAAAAACAGATGTCCAGGACTGGGAGAGCCCTCAGAATACCCGCCTTGATTCAGAAGGCCTATGAGACTCAGAGAAAGGCCAGCCAGGCAGAACCCGAAGGTCCGGTGGGTGTCGTCTGGAAGAAGGATCCAGAACCCTTGCTACTAGCCCCAAATGCCCAGTATGTTCTACAGGGGAAGTCCGGATTAAAAAGAATGTCAAGAATAAAATATTGATGATGGATGCACCAGATGAGGGAAAATTGCCGGAGGGGTTGTTGGTTAAAGTCAGTATCTTACCTGCTAGAGCTCATGCCTTTGCCAGAAAAGTAATGGTTCAAGTGCATAATGTATCTGATCGAGAGATTCGGGTGAAACGGGGTTGCACTCTGGCCACGGTGCACTGTGCAGATTCTGCTGTCCTGCCCCACAACAAGACTCCCGGGAGAAGTGACCGAATGACCCCTGATCTGTTTGATTTCGGTGATTCCCCACTGCCAGCAGAGTGGAAGAAAAGGATCAGTGAAAAGCTCGCCAGAGGAACAGGTGTTTTCCTTGAAGGAGTGGGATGTAGGATGATGTGCAAGGAGCTGAGCATCACATTCAGCTACAGGATGAGCGACCTTTCCATGAGTGATCTCGACGCCTAGACCCTGCTGATATAGATGATGTGAGGCGCCACCTGCAGGAGATGCTCGCAGCTGGGGTGATACAGGAGTCCAGAAGCCCCTACACCTCACCTATTGTAGTAGTGAGAAAAAAGAATGGAGCTGTCTGGATGTGTGTGGATTACCGTACTCTAAACAGGCGAACCATACCCGACCTGTATACCATGCCACACATTCAGGATGCCTTGGACTGCCTAAATGGTAGTAAATGGTTCTCCATGCTAGACCTCTGCAGTGGGTACGACCAGATCCCGATAGCTCCAGAGGATCGAGAAAAGACTGCTTTCATTTGTCCACTAGGCTTCTATGAGTTTATGCGGATGTCCCAAGGAATTTCGGGTGCCCCTGCTACTTTCCAGCGTTTGATGGAGCGAGCTGTGGGGGACATGAATTTGCTCGAATGTTTAGTCTACCTAGATGATGTCATAATGCTTGGCAGCTCGTTGGAAGAACATGAAAGCAGGTTGTTCAAAGTCCTGGATTGACTGGAAGATTTTGGTCTCAAATTATCTATAGATAAATGCCAATTCTTTCAAACCTCCATAAAATATGTGGGGCACATAGTATCCACTGAAGGCATAGAGGCTGACCCCAGCAAAGTGGAAGCTTTGACTACTTGGCCTCAACCAAAGAATTTGAAAGAGCTGCAACGGTTTCTGGGGTTTTGTGGATATTATAGATGATTTATCAAAGACTACTCTCGAGTGATCCACCCTCTGCTTAACCTTACGCAGGGATATCCCCCGACCCACAAAAAGTATAAGAAAGCTGTGCCCTCTGAGACTGAGAAAAAATATTTCCGTCCAAATGATGTGTTTGGCACCTGCTGGACTGCTGATTGTGAGGAAGCTTTCCATGACATTATATATCAACTTACCCATGCCCCAGTGCTGGCCTATGCTGACCCTGCCAAGCAATATGTTCTTCATACTGATGCCAGTCTGCAAGGGTTGGGGGCTGTGCTATATCAAGAGCACCCAAACGGTCTACAACCTGTAGCTTTTGCCAGCAGAAGCTTGACTCCTTCAGAAAAGAACTATCCAGTGCACAAACTAGAGTTCCTGGCTCTGAAGTGGGCCACTGTGGATCAATTTCATGACTACTTGTATGGTGCTAAGATGTTGGTGAAGACTGATAATAATCCTCTGACATATGTGCAGACCTCAGCTAAGTTGGATGCCACTGGCCATAGGTGGCTCTCCGCGTTGTCTACCTACGACTACGCTGTTGAATACAGAGCAGGCCTAAACCATATAGATGCTGATGCTCTCTCCCAGAGGCCAGTGTCCTGAGCCGACTGGGTCCGGTTGTCAGAACCTGACATAAGAGCTCTTTGCCAAAAATTCAACAAGGAGGAACAGGTGACTCCTGATGCTGTGGACTGCATGGTGCACTGCCTGGGGCAATCTGAGAACTGCATACCCGCTGCTTACTGTCATTTTTCTGCATTAGACACTAGTGCGCTGCCCCATTTCAACAATGATAGCCTCCAACGGGCTCAATCCCGAGATCCCATGATAAAAACTGCCTTGGAAGCTCTGCAAGGAGGGAGAGATGTGTCAAAACTGCGTTCCCCTAACCTGAGAACTGCCCTGTTGTACAAAGAAGGATCAAAGATGAAACTGATCAATAACCTATTGTACAGTGAGACCGTAGACAAAGAGGGGCGAGTAGACAAACAACAACTGGTGTTGCCCACTGCTTTTAGAGAACTGGTGTTGAGGTCCCTGCACAATCACATGGGACACCTCGGCATAGACCAAACCCTTGACTTAGTGCAGTCACGATTTTATTGGCCCAAAATGGGTGCTGATGTAGAACAGTATATCAGGACTTGTGGCCGATGTTTACAAAGAAAGACCCTGCCTCAGAGGGTTGCCCCCCTGGTTAACATCACTACTAGTGCCCCTATGGAACTGGTCTGCATTGATTTCCTGAGTCTAGAACCAGATCTGAGAAACATCAGTAATATATTGGTAGTTACTAATCATTTCACCCGGTATGCACAGGCTTTCCCTACTAAAGATCAGAAAGCCACCACGGTGGCTAAAGTCCTCGTTGAGAATTTCTTTGTCCACTGTGGGGCCCCCTAATGAATCCATTCCGATCAGGGGAGAGATTTTGAAAGCCACCTGATTAAATAAATGCTATCCTTGTGGGGGCTATGAAAGTCAAGAACCACTCCGTATCATCCCCAGGGAGATTCCCAACCTGAAAGGTTTAACCGCACGTTGCTTGATATGTTGGGCACACTGCAACCTAAAGACAAGCCTAGATGAAGCCAGCAGATTAGCACCCTGGTACATGCGTATAACTGCACCAAAAGTGATGCCACTGGATTTTTCCCATACAGACTGATGTTTGGAAGAGAAGCTAGACTGCCGGTGGATGTATGTTTCGGAGTTTCTCCTGATGGGGTTCAAGCAGCTAATCATCTACAGTATGTACAAAAGTTGAAGGCCTAACTCAACCATGCCTACCAACTAGCCCAGACCATGGCTGCTAAGCGAAACCTGGCCAATAAGGAAAGGTATGATAAGAAAGTGAAAGCAATGGAACTAAGAGAAGGGGATAGAGTGCTATTGAGGAATTTGGGACTGCATGGCAAACACAAGATTGCTGACTGATGGCATCACCTCCCTCATATTGTTGTGGGAAAACTGGCAGATTTACCTGTATATAAAGTGCGGACTGAAAACAATTCAAAAGATGTGAAAACTATACACAGAAATCATCTGCTGCCAATTGGACAAATTTTGATAGAAGCTGAACCTCCCAATGCCCCTCCCTCAGGCCTATAACTAGAGCTGCTGCCAAGGAAAAACCAAGATTGGCTGACTCCTCAGAAATCAAACTAAAGAGGCCTTCTCCACCCCACCCCCCCGATGAAGTTGATCAACAGTCTGTGTCTGAGGACAGTGAGATTAACATTGAGTATTACCCCTCTTATGAACTGAGCCAACTGTTTAGGGGCAATCCCCTAATTAACTCTGGGGATGAAGTTGGGCTTCCTGGACTGTCTGAGCCCCCAGCTTTGTCTCTGGAGCCAATGCTCCCAGAGGATGAAGTGAGTGGCATCAAAGCCGAAGAGGTGGGATCCTTGAGCCTGGCTGAACTGTCTGGCCTGGCTGAGCTATCTGACTTTTCAGACGAAGAAAGTGATGTGGGGGAGTAACCTAGTGATATGCCAGAACCTGAAGAATATTTTGAGTGCCCTGATGGTTCCTTGCCAGTACCAGAGATTCCCCCCACTGACCCAAATACTGTGAGCTCAGAAATGGAAGGTACTATGGACTCTGGGTCCCCTCCTCCTGTAGTGGTTTCCCCGACTCATCCCAGTGGGGCTGAGAGGGTGTCAGAACCTTCATAAATTTTATCCGAAGCTCCTAGATGGACTGGCCAAGAAGTACGGCCTGTACTGAGGTTGAGTTATGAGTCCCTGGGCCAGCCTGTGGATCTGCCTCTGAATGTGGTCCATAAAGGGGTGTACGTGTCCCCGAGCTTCTTGCCTAAATTGACCCTGGGAAATGATTCTCAACTGTTAGTATCGCCCTCTGAGTATGGTGCCCCTGCCCCATTTAGCCTACACCTACCTGATAGGGAAGGGATCCCTCTATCCAAGTGTCATGGGCAGGAAGTAATGACCTGATTTATAAAAGAAAAAGGTTGTCTGTATGTGTAATGTTGTATAACCCATAGTGAACTGTGTAGTACAGTACCAATGTAGGTAACCCTAGGTTTGATGTGCTGTTAGTGTAAACTGTTTTGCCTTAAAGTGATTTAAGGGTAACTACTTGACGTGGACGCCAAGTTCTTTCCAGGCCAGGAAGGGTGTAACCCCCCTACAAATGGGGGTTCCTAAAAGCCATCTAGGAGCAGCCTAAGTGTCCCCCCTGGTGGTTGGCGTGCGGCATTTAAGCCATTTGAATGGCTCTATGAGTGCTTGTAGAGCCTCCACGTACTGTCTCTTTAAGAGCTGTCTGCTTGCAGACATAATCATTGCTCATGAGGGGGACTGTGTGTTTCCCTGCTTGAGTTCCGCTCGAGCTGTAAGGTAATTGCCCCTCTTTGCCGTCGCTGAAAGTGCAAGGGGAGCCCACCTGAAGATGTAACTATTTGCCTGTAATTATTTAGAGTAATAGTGAAACGCAGTTTGTTTAACCTGTTCGTTGCAGCTGGGACTCTGTGTGCTGTGCCCCTCCATTTTGGACCAGGACAGTTTGAGGGGTCCAGTAGGAGCCAGGGGGTATCTAAAATGGAGTAAGAAGCGACCAACCAGAATCAAGACTCTAAATGGAGCTGGCTGACTAATGGGGATACAGCTAGTAATTCTGGAAGTGAAGTTCTGGACTATGGCGCCTTGTTTACACCAATAAGGGCAGTAGAGAGTAACTGGCATCTGCATCCCATCAATGGGATCGGGTGGTGCTCGAACTAAGTTCCCTGCCCAAACCTGCCCGAGTCAGTGTCGTTGTGGCTGAGAGTGAGGAAGTATCTCTGGGCTCTTGCGCCATTGACTTTTCACGCTGGAAGCGCGTGTGGAAGGCCAGAGTCGGGCGGTGGTATTGCCGTACAGCTCGGACTGAATTCGCTAGGCCATAGTCAGAGGAGGCTGTGCAGTGCACAGCTACCTACCAGGCTCACCCTGTAGAGGACTGGAGAATCTGCTTCAATCGTGCTCGGTCTGTCAGGACAAGTGAAGCTGCGTCCTTGGGCCCGGTGTTCTTAAGTGGAAGTGCCTAATCCAATTAACAGAAGCACTTTTGATAGGGGGGTTGATCCCAGTCCTTTCACAGAAGAAAGGGTTCTGCAAGAACTCCTAAAACTGAAGGTGGACAAAGCAATGGGTCCTGATGGAATTCACCCCAGAATTCTAAAAGAATTATGGGAGGAACTAGTGAAACCACTGGCTACTCTTTTTAAAAATCATGGGAGGATGGTGTGGTACCCAAGGACTGGAGGAAGGCGGATGTGATTCCCTTCACAAAAGTGGGACCAAGACAGAGGCAGGAAACTACAGACCTGTCAGTCTGACCTCTGTGGTAGGGAAAGTGATGGAGTCACTTCTGAAGGAAAGAATAGTTGAGTACCTAGAGGCCAGTGGAGCACAGGACCCAAGGCAGCATGGGTTCACAGCGGGAAGGTCATGTCAGACAGAATCTAATAGATTTCTTTGACTGGGTGACCAAAGTAGTAGACCAGGGAGGGCTGTGGACATGGCCTACCTAGACTTTAGCAAGGCATTTGACACAGTCCCAACAAAAGATTAATAGTCAATTAACCAGCCTGGGAGTGGGTCCCAGGGTGGTAGCCTGGTAAAACATTGGCTGCACAACAGGACACAGAAGGTAATTGTAAATGGAGTCCACTCTGAAGAAAGAGGGGTTACTAGTGGGTACCACAGGGTTCAGTATTGGGTCCAGTCCTTTAATGTCTTCATCAGTGACACTTGCAGAGGACTGAAGGAAAAGTATGCCTTTGCAGATGACACAAAGATCTGCAACAGGGCTGATACACAAGGAGGCGTGGAAAGGATGAAAAGGGACTTGGCAAGGTTGGAGGAATGGTCAGAAGTATGGCAGCTAGGATTCAATGCAAAGAAGTCAAATAATGCACCTGGGAAACAAGAACCCAGGGAAGAATACACAATGGGTGGGAGGTAGTAACAAACAAACAAGCATTTGTCAATGCCGAACGCTCGCTTGCAGGTATTTGCAGTGGTATTTGGCACTTGGACATGGCTTAAAAATCAGTGACAAAGAAGTACAAGCATTTGTCAATGCCGAATGTTGCTTCTTCTATGTGCTGTTTAGGTATTTGAAGTCATTGGAGTGCAAATATTGAAAATTCGCTAACTTACGGTGCGTAGGAACTGCGCAACACACGCTCGTAAAACAGTCATTTATAGGAATTTTTTCACCAAATTTTCAACATAGCCATTTTAAGACCTCTGCTAATGAACAGTGTCACTGTGATTTTCTTAATGTGTCCCATACATTAATTTCGCACACCGACTGCGCCATTGTGCGCTACATGGGTGGAATTATGTTTTGGGCAGGATATGATAAATGACAGCTGTACTGCTCATAAGGAGGTGTGGTAAAATGGCAATGTTGAAAATCTGGAGTGAAAATATTGAAAATTCGCAAACTTACGAGCGTGCGTAGGAACTGCGCAACGCACGCTCGTAAAACAGTCATTTTTAGGAATTCTTTCACCAAATTTTCAACATAGCCATTTTAAGACCTCTGCTCATGAACAGTGTCACTGTGATTTTCTTAATGTGTCCCATACATTGATTTCGCACACTGACTGTGGCATTGTGCGCTCATATGGGGAAACACGTTTTGGGTGAGATGTGAAAAATGACAGCTGTACTGCTCATGAGGAGGTGTGGTAAAATGGCAATGTTGAAAATCTGGAGTGAAAATATTGAAAATTCGTGAACTCACGAGCCTGCATAGGAACTGCACAACGCACGCTCGTAAAACAGTCATTTTTAGGAATTTTTCCACCAAATTTTCAAAATAGGCTTTTTGAGAGCCCACCTTATGAACACTGGCATGTCTGTCATTTCACATCTATCAAAAGGTGATTTCTTGCAGTGATCAAAATCACCCTTCGGCCCGATTAACGCCATGACAGTGACAGAATTCATGAGAAGGGTCCCAAAACCCCATGTTGAAAATTTGGTGCAAAAATCCAAAAATGCCTGAGATATGCAACAAAGTTGAAAAAAACCATCTAGCCCATTATACAGCTTACGGCATTTCCTCAGTTAGTGGTCGGCTTTGAAGAGTCCAGGCGTGTTCCCGGTCCAGCGATGATCATCGCGCGAGCTCGGAAGTAAGTATGGGGTGAGGGGGTGTGGGAGGCAGGTGCGCAGTGGGTGGGCAGGTTGTGGTAGGGGGGCGGGAGGCTGCATGGGACCGCTTTTAATTTACAGTTTTTGTTTTTTTTAAATTGACGACGCGGGACGTTTGCCACGCTTGAGGTGGGCTCCCAGCATGGCAGAAGAATGGCTGGGGGCCGTGGAACCAATGGGGATTGGGCACCCCTGGCCGCAGACATTAGGACGTTTGCCACGCTGGGGTGGGCTCCCAGCGTGGCACCAAAGATTTGGGGGGGGGGCGTGACTCGCTGCCAGCACACAGCGGTGGTTTTCTTTGAAGAGAAGACCACCGCTGTTATACACAGCACCACATCAATTGGTGCAGGACCGCCATGCCTGCTCAATGGAGCAGGGGATTGCCCAGAACAGGCACACCTCCAAAGTGTCCCATTCTCCCAAGACGTTCCTTGCGCATGCGCGCAAGCGAACATAAAAAGGAAAGGGACCTGGGAGTAATCATATCAGATGACCTTAAGGTTAGCAAGCAATGTGAGAAGGCAGTAGGGAGGGCTGGGGGTATACTGGGATGTCTAGGGAGAGGCATCAACAGCAGAAAACAGGAAGTTGTTATCCCTCTGTACAGACAGTTGGTGAGACCCCATCTGGAGTACTGTGTCCAGTTCTGGAGACCCCATCTCCGCAAGGACATAGAATAGAGGTAGTCCAGAGGAGGGCAACTAAAATGGTGCAGGGTCTGCAAGAGAAGCCGTATGAGGAGAGACTAAAGGAGCTTAATATGTATACCCATGAGGAAAGAAGGGAGAGGGGGGACATGATAGAAACTTTTAAGTACCTCAGTGGAATCAACAAAGTCCAAGAGGGTAGCATCTTTCAGAAAAAGAGACATGCAAGAACAAGGGGACACAATTTAAAGATAGAAGGAGGGCAGTTCAGGGCAATGTGAGGAAGTATTATTTCACAGAGAGGGTAGTGGATGCATGCAACAGCCTTCCTGAGGAGGTTGTGGGGTCTAAAACTGTGGGAGAATTCAAGAATGCATGGGACAGACATAAGGCAATTCTTGTGGGGGGTAGGAAGAAATAGGCTATTGGTTAACTAGGATCTGCAGCCTATCCTGTAGGTAGGGAAATGGGCAGACTAGATGGGCCAAGCGGTCCTTATCTGCCGTCAAAGTCTATGTTTCTATGTTTCTAAAGCGATCGGGATTATACAGCAGCTGCCTGGTATGGTACCCCTCTGCTCTTCATATAAATGTGTGGAGAAGTGTTTGAATTCCAGGCTCGGTCCTGCGAGTGATGTGAGAGCGCTCTTTTGGCTGGAGTTGTGAGTACTAAATCAGGGTAGCTCCCTGTCAGATGTTCATAGTGAGGGCAAGATCTGTCTGGCTGCTTTATTGGCTACATGAACTGAGCCTGCTGGCTCTACTTAATCCTTTTAGCAATCAAGTGTTTGTTTTCTGCATCAGGGCCCCAACCAGCTGCATCAAGAGGCTAGAATTCTATGGCCTGGGTACCCAGAGACAGTGACTTATAGGGTTGGCCTGTGCACAGTGCCCTAGATATATATATATGTATGTATTAGAGTGGTAAGCTAATTGACCTGATTTCCCCTAGTCCTTGTTATCTCCCCCTAAATAAATCAGATTGGTTGTTTTGCAGAGGTATACTGACTGAACTGTGTGTCTATGTTGAATTACTGTACAGTGGTTGTTGTATAACTGCATCTTACTTTACAAGGGGTCCCCAGAGTCAAGCTGATTGAACCAAAGCGGGGGATAAGTGTATATGGAGAGGGTACAGTGGTTGACTTGTGTGGCCCACTAGTGGGAAGAAAGGGGGGTTGCAGTGACCCAGAGGGCTGTAACCAAGTCAGATTAGACTGTTCCAACCCCGACCTCTGGGTGGAGGCACCCGCCATCGGATCCAGGCCCCTCAACCTGTTAACGTCAGAGCAGGCAGGGAAAGTAGCCCTTGGGATAGCGCCCCCTAGGGGTTACAGTCACACATCAATGGATGAATCAAAACTGCTGATGGAGTCCCTTGTGTTATGACGTCCTCACTAACGCAGAATGAAATGTCATTCTGTGTTAGTATGTCACTACTGTGGTGTATGGCTTTCCATACGCAATTGCAATCCATCATACACTGTATAAGGATTGTCCCTGCAAGGCTCAAAGTAAGGCATCTCATTATTTCACTTAGTGAATCAAGAGACCCGTCCACTTGCAGAGCTGACAGTTGGTCTGATCTACAAAGAGTCAGGGACCCCTCAAAAGCCATGGAGTGCTACCTCCCTACCTGTGAAGCAATAAGCTGCACAGGCCCTCTTCATCTGACCATGCTCTGCCTGCATGTCAGGGGTTGGGATGCACAACCGCAGTGACCTACAACACTGCTGATGTGTCGGGGAGTAGACAGGGAAGGTACTAGCATTATGGGAGGGGGGGATCATGCAGTAATCTTTGTCTGCCCTCCATGTAATTCCCCCATGGACCTCCCCAGGCCTTCCTGGTGCCTGGTGTCTATGCAACATTTTGACACCAGCCATCACAGCTGACATGGAGGGCTGGGGGCCTTAACTTTAATATTTTATTTTTATGGAAAAAAAACAGTTTCTTCCTCCATGGGTGTAATGTCCAGAGCCCTTTAAGGGGACAACACCTCAATACTTCAAGAGGGACTGCCTGTTTTTTTTATATGAACATACGAAACTGCCAGCAGAAACAGGCCTCTTGGTCTATCGAGTCTACTCAAGTGTGTAGCTAGCCCCTCATCATGCAGCTGCCCCTCCCACCCCCCTTCCCAGTATCTCTTCCCTTCCCTGTCCCAACCCCTCTTGAAACTGCCCACCGTGTTACAGGACACTATCTCGTCTGGTAAGGCGTTCCAATAAGAAGCTACACCTCATGTTGGGTGCGTTATACCATAATAAAAGCTGCATCCCCTTGCCTACGCGCCTGGCAATCGTTCAAAAGATGATCCTCCCAATACTGGACTACGGGGATGTAGTCTACTGTGTAGCCCCTAAGTCCTTCCTGACCAGACTAGATCCTCTCTTCCACTCTTTCTGCCATTTGTCCCTGGACTGCCCTCCCATTACCCATCACTGTGACCTCTACCGCTCTCCTTAGACCTCCCATCTCTCCACAATCAGAGACTGATACACTGTGTTAGAACTACTGCAAAATTCTGGTCCCAGTCATTCCCCTCCTACCTTGCGGATGGCATAGCAGTTCTACCCCCACCGGCTTACTCGCTCAGGAACATTGATTCCTGGCTTCTTCACATCCCCCACATGTCCGTTGCGTCTGGCCAGGCTGCTTTCAGCTACCGGATGCCAAACTTATGGAATTCCTTGCCAGTTGATATTAGGCACTGCACCAGCACACCTCACCACAACACACTACTCACGACACACTTCGCCACTACTTGCTCATGCAGTTTGCACTGCTGAAGCCCAAGCAGTCATGTCGACTGCTGTCTATTTCGTCTGTATATTTTACTCCTGCTGTTGACTGCTCTATAAATGAATGCTGTTGTTACTCTGCAAAAATGTATGTATTGCTGGCTATTCACCTCT
Organism: Neoceratodus forsteri; assembly: GCA_016271365.2. Taxonomy (NCBI): domain Eukaryota; kingdom Metazoa; phylum Chordata; order Ceratodontiformes; family Ceratodontidae; genus Neoceratodus; species Neoceratodus forsteri. The sequence continues at coordinate 52,224,334 of CM028133.1, read as the reverse complement.
ACATATTTTTTTTTACTTCTGCTGTTGACTACTGTGTATATAAGAATGCTGTTGTCAACTCTGGTTATATGAATGTATCGAAATATGTATTGAAATATGTATTTCCACTGTATTTCTCCTCTTCCCCACACCCCCAGGGCACATCTGGAATCGAGTGGTACCCTGCTCAGTATGCTTTCCTGGTAAAACTCTTACATAAATAAATAAACAAATTTGTCCACCACTCTTCCCATGACAAAATGTCTCCTCATCTCCCTCTTGAATCTTCCTCCCTCCAGTCTAATTCTATGCCCTCTTGTATCCCACCCCCTTCTCATCTGAAAAATCCCTTTTGTGTTGGTCTTGTTTATCCCCTTCAGATACTTAAAGGCCTCAACCATAACCCCCATCCCTCCTGTCCTCCAGCAAATACATATTCAACTCTCCTAGCCTGCTCTCCTAGGGCTTGCTCTCCAATCCCTGGATCATCTTTGTGGCTTTTCGCTGCACCCCCTCCAACAGTCTGATGTCCTTCTTCAGGAAGGGGCACCAGTACTGCATGCAGTACTCCTGGTGGGGCCTGACCAATGACCTATACAGGGGCAGGATAATCTCCCTCCTTCTGGAGGAGATCCCTTTTGCAATACACTCCAGCATTTTATTGGCTTTTGCTGCTGCCTTCCTGCACTGAGCAATGCTCCCTGTAATGATCATCACTCCTAGGTCCTTCTCCTCTTTGGAGCTCTCCAACTGTACCCTACTCAAGTGATAATCCCTTTCTTGGTTCCTGACTCCGAAGTGCATAAACTTGCACTTCTTGGCGTTAAAACCCAAATGCCATGTTTCCTCCCACTCCTGCAGCTTTGTCAGGTCCTCCTGTAACCCCTTCTACCCCTCCGCATCATCAACCACAGCTCCCAGCTTGGTATTGTCTGTGAACAGACTGATCTTGCTCCGGATCCCATGTGAGATATCTGCAATAAAAAACCCAAACAGCACCAGTCCCAGTACCGACCCCGTGGTACCCTGCTCATCACCGCTCTCTGTGACAAGAGGTCCCCCCACCACCACCACCCCCCCTTTGCTGCCTTCCCTTAACTAGTTTGTGATCCATTTCACCATTTTTGGTCCCATCCCCACATATTCCAATCCCCCCCAACCTCTCATGTGGCACTGACTCAAACGCCTTGCTGTAGTCCAAATACAGGACATCCACTGCATGGCCCTTGTCCAGTTCCCTCGTCACCCAGTCGTAGTACTCTACAAGGTTTGTCTGGCAGGATCTGCCCACTATAAACCCCTGCTGTTGACCATTCTGGAGACTGTTTCCTCTAAGAAGCTCACTAGCCTCTCTTTTAGTATGGTCTACTCTCCATGAGCTTTCCCACGATCGATGTGAGGCTCACTAGCCTATAGTTTCCTGGTTCATCCTTTGGGCCACTCTTGTGGATGGGCACCACTTGGGCCATTCTCCAGTCCTGTGGTATACATCCTGTGTCCAGGGAGGTATTGAACAGGTCAGCCAGTGGCCCCACCAGGACCTCTTCCAACTCCTTTAGTACACTAAGGTGAATGCCATCAGATCCAGGTGCTTTGTCCACCCTTAATGTCCTCAACCCATCTAGTACCCTACTCTCTGTAATCCCTACATCTGTCATCTCCCCCACTACCCACCCACCCCTCGCCTGGGGTATCTGCTCCACCTTCTCCCGCATGAATACAGAGCAGAAGTGTTCTTTCAGTGCCTCTGTCTGCTCTGCCCCTTTCTTTACCACCCCCCCATCCTTCTTAATCCTCATAAGCTGATCCTTGCTCTTACTTCTCTCTCCGATGAAGCAGAAGAAGTCTTTTTCTCCACTTTTGATTCCCTGCGCCAGTCTCAGCTCCCTGGACGCCTTGGCTGCCCTGACCAGTCTGGTAACCTCCTGGAACATCTCCATGTATGTATCCTTTTTTTCACCCCTCCCCAATTTCCTGTACTTTTGAAATGCTGCCCGCTTGGCCCTCACCTCTTCCATAACCTCCTGTGTCAGCCAACTGGGTCTCTTTGCCCTTCTCTTCTTGCTTTTCTTCCTAGTGCAAGACTCCGTTGCCTCCGCCAGCCCTTCTTTTAATATGTCCCATTTCTGGTCTGCATCCATGTGTTGCATTCCTGCCAGGTGGCTGCTCAAAATTTCCCCTATCTTCTTAAAGTCCACCCCCCTAAACTCAATCACCCTTGTACCCATGCCCCCTGTTTCCCTTCCCATGTTGAGCATGAACCACACCGAACAGTGGTCACTTCCAGTCAGCGGTTCCTACACTTTCGGGTTCCTTACAGCTTCCCCGTTATCCAGTACAAGGTCCAGATTCCTTTCTAACTAAGTCGGCCCCTGGACCAGCTGTGTCAGAAAGCTGTCTTGGAATGCTTCTAGCAGGACACATTTATGTTATATATGCCGGTAGCTGAAATTAAATAGTGTGGAGACTCCACCTGGGATAGTCCTTGATAAGTACAGTACCTTATTGCACTCAAGATGTGACTCATCAGGAAGTGATATATAGCCTGGCCTACAGAGACGCGCCCCACAATGCGGTGACTCAGAAACCAAACAGAAACTGATACCACACAGAGTTCAAATGCAAATGAATATCAGACTTATTATAGGGGAATGTTAGGGATGAGTTACATAGAACAATGGATTGGAGTAAAGGATAAGCAGTATAAATGAACAATAAGCAGTGCACCCCAGTCCCCCTTTTACCCTTCTTTACCCCAGTCAGTCAGTCCCACAGTCCCTTGTTGGTGTACCAGACAGTAATCACCTAAAAGGCCTTGGGAGCTCCTTTATTCACAATAAGGAGGCACTACACCCTGGAGTACATTGTAAGGCTAATGAGATGAGTAGATGAGGCGCTTGTTTGGCATGGACTTTGAAAAAAAAAAACTTGATGGGATGCCTATTTGTAATCCAAGGGAAATGAAAGACACGATTGACTAATGCAGAGCTTCTACCTAGAGCTTCTTTAAACAAAAGCTCAGTCTTGGCCCAGGGCTTCTGACACCTACTTTAAGTAACTATCTAACTGATACCCCAGCTGCAGGGCTGAAACAGCTCATGGCTTCACAGTTTGAAATTCAATGCAAAGAAGTGCAAGATAATGCATATGGGGCACAAAAACCCTGGCACAATATATCAGTTGGGGGGTGAGGATATAGCATGCACCAAGCAGGAAAGGGATCTTGGGGTTATCATCTCTGATGAACTCAAGGTAGGGAAACAGTGTGACAAGGCAGCAGGTAAAGCAAATAGGATGCTGGGATGTATAGGCAGGGGCATCACCAGCAGGAAAAGGGAGGTCATAATTCCGCTATACAAGACACTAGTGAGGCCCCACCTGGAGTACAGTGTACAGTTCTGGAGACCATACCTACGTAAGGACATAGACAGGGTAGAGAAGGTTCAGACGAGGGCAACAAAGATGGTGCATGGATTGCATCACAAGTCCTATGAAGACAGGTTGAAGGAACTGAACATGTACTCCCTGGAGGAGAGGAGGGAGAGAGGGGATATGATAGAGACATACAAGTATCTTACAGGGAGGAACAGGGTGCAGGAAAACACTATTTTTAAGCGAAAAGATGTTCCAGGACTAGAGAGCATGGGATGAAGTTGGAGGAGGACATTCAGAGGAAACATGAGAAAGAATTTCTTCATAGAGCGGTGGTGGACAAGTGGAACACCCTGCCAGAGGAAGTGGTGGGGGCTGAAACAATCACGGGATTTAAGAATGCATGGGATAGACATAAAGTAATTCTGGAGGTCAGGGGTAAGGGGCAACAGACTTCTAGGAAAACAAACTGAACTTACAAGCTCAAATGGGCAGACTGGGTGGGCCATAGGCCCCTATCTGCCGACACTGTCTATGTATCTATGTATCTAGTCTCTGGCTAGTAAGATGCATGATCTGAATGGTCTCACAAGCTGCATGCAGTTCTTACAGGCACAGCGGCTGTGATGTATGGAAAACTGGCATTCATATGAAATGGCCCTCTCCTCCATGTCTTCTCCCACACTCTCCACAGCCCCTATCCAACTGTGCAATTCAACTCAGAATGGCAAAACATAGACTAGCCTACCTCCACTAGTAGCCAGATCACCAGCTGAAACTCTGCTCTCACTCCCTCACTGTCTCCCTGGCAGCCTCTTGACCTTACTTCTAGCATGGACTCAAGTAGAACCCTGTCCACCAAGCTCTGGCCTCAGTCAGTCTCTGCTGCAGAATATTGTGAATATCCCCAGCTACAAGTGAAAGTCTTCTATGGGCAGTTTACCAGCTCCAGAAAATACTTGCTCTCCATTCCAGACCCAAATTGGAACTGTTTCCTCCTGAAACTCTGGTGGTACAGACTTTGTCTAGCCTGCCAGTCTCTCACATACACCTAGCTGCACATCTGTTCTTCTCAGATACCAAATCTGGGCTCTGCTCTCTGACTAGCCCACATCCGCAAGGGATGCTTTCACTGAATATAGAAGCATAGAAACAGAGAAATTGTCAGCAGATAAGGACCGCGAGGCCCATCCAGTCTGCCCAAAAACCCTACACTAGTTTGTGGCCTCTGACCCTAACTGGTCAATGGCTTTTCACCCCACCTTCCCACCTCTAAAGTACCCTTATGCCTGTTCCATGCATGTTTAAAACCCTCCACTGTGCTCACCTTCACCACCTCCTGTGGCAGTCTATTCCATGTGTCCACAACCCTCTCCGTGAAGAAAAACTTCCTTACATTTCCCCTCAGCCTGCCACCTCCCAATTTCATATCATGCCCCGTCATTCTTGTACATCTCTTATATTGGAAGAAGTCTCTCCCCTGCACCTTGTTTATGCCCACAAGGTACTTGAATGTGTAGCCACCCCTACCTTCCCATTTGTCTAGGGGCTCCTGATGTTACAAGAAGGGAAGGGGGGCCTACCCAGAGAGTCCCAGACCAGAACATTAAGAACCATGCAGAATAAAATGGTGTTATCTTACCACGGCTCGGATCCTACTGCAGCATAATGGAAACCGCTGCCCCTTGCCACTCCTCTGGATACTGCTTGACGGAACTGGAGACCTTCTCTTTTCTCTTTCTTCTTCTGAGTCTCCACCCAGCATCCCGGCCCAGGAAGCACCATCATCATAAGGGCTGCAAAGCTTTAAACTCCCCCCAAAGAAATCTGGTTAGAAATTCATTAAGTTCTCTGGAATTCACCTAGGGTATCTAGTAATCTTTAAAAACTTTCTCACGCACTCAGGAATAAGCAACAAACTAATTTATCACACCTGAGGTCCCAGTGATTTCTCCCAGGACCCAGGGGTTCTCATTGCTTGCTTAAAACATATCCACCATCTGACTCTATGGAGTACTAACTGTTTACAGAACCAGGGGGGCATAAGACTGATGTACTAGGCAGCATTCCACTCCAGGCAGCTGATGAAAACTCAGAAATTGCTATTACCCAAGACCTCCCTCATACCTTCACCGGACCTTAGAGCCAAACCTACCGTCTGCCACTGGTAAGCTGATCTCTGATTTTACTTGTTCTTTAACATATTTCTCTAGTTTCTCTGGAACATCCCCCGTGGCTGACACCCATACCCTCATATATGTCTTGCCATTGCTGCATCGACTACAGTGGTACAATCACCATAAAGTTACACACATCACCACATATATGTCTCAGACAAGGCCCCACTACTGGGTATATAGATCCCCACTAAGCTTAGTCATCAAACTGCTAATTGGTATCCCGACACACTACCTTAAATCCACAGGGAGCACCCAAAACAAAAAGTGGCAACGGAATAAAAAAAGGAGGACCAAAGACAGCCCCCTCTCCCTATCACTGGCAGCCCTTACGAAATTACTGATCTTCCTATTGCTCTGTATTGGTAATGTAGAAATCAACCCTGGACCTCTTGAAAGCATCACCTCTTCCTCAGACCTATCCTCAATTAAAGGCCTCAGTTTCCTGCATATTAATGTATGCAGTCTGTTGAAAAAATTTATATTGCTACAATCCTGGGTTGCCCATACCTTGCCAGACTTTCTTGTGATAACTGAGACATGGCTCAAGACCACCACAATGGACAGGGAAGTTAACCTACCTAACTATCAGCTATTCAGAGCTGATCGCCAAACAAGGGGAGGTGGAGTAGCCATATATGTAAAAGCTGGTTTAGTTGTATCCTGTACTGCTGCAACATCTATGCCCAAGGAATTTGAGTGTCTATCTCTAAAAGTCTCTCTCCCCAATACAGCAGCTTCCATTTAATTGGATGCTACAGACCCCCCTCTGCTGAACACAAGCTCTTATCCCACCTGGGAAACCTGGTCAAGTCATGTACTGAAGAAGTCATTATCATAGGGGACCTGAATTTCAACTGGCTCACCCAGGCAGCTACACCTCTGGTATCATTCTGTGACACCTATGGGCTCACACAGTTAATTAATGAACCAACAAGGCTAAATGCAAGGAATAGTAGTAACAGTACTCTACTTGACATCATACTAGTGAGTAAACCACATCTATTCACACATGCTGGAGTGCTCCTATGCGACATAAGTGACCACTGCCCCATCGCAGGGGTAAGATCCAACAGCATTAAAACAGATCCTGCAAAATTCTCATGAGGAGATCCAAGAAAACATCAATATTGAAGGATATCTGCATGATCTAGCCTACTCTCCACACTGGCAAAAGTTCTATCTTGCACATTCTGTAGAAAAGCTCAGCAGGTGCTAAATAGCATTATATTAAATGCCCTTAACACCCATGCCCCAATCTCTAGTATCCGAATAAAAAACAAATCCTGTCGCTGGTTTTCAGCTGACCTCAAAGCTGCACTGCTGGAGAGAGATAAACTTTGGAAAGTAGCAAGAAAAACTAAGAATATCATGGACTGGATGATCTTTAGGAAAGCCAGGAATAAATGCACTAGGAAAGTTAGGGATGCAAAGGATGCCTACTACCTGGCCCAGCTCGACTCCTCCTACCATAATACTGCTAGATTTTGGGGCACCATCAAGGGTATGATGGGCCAGGATGTTAACAACCCCTTCCAACCCATTTACACAGTAACTATGGCCCCATTACTGGCACATTGGAAATCCTGGATGCATTCAACAACCACTTCACAACAGCTGGCCTTGCCTTTGACTCCTCCCCAGCTAACCTATTAAGGGATCATTTAAGCTCCCACTATACTGGTGAACAAAGAGTTGACTCCTCCTTTAGCTTCAAACCTATACTGTTGAAACAAGTTGAGGATCTATTATGGCATCTAGATACCAAAAAAGTGTAGGAGCAGATCTTCTGACCCATTCTTTCTAAAGATTGCGTGTCATGTGCTTGCAGTCCCCTAACTCACCTCTTTAACCTTTTCCTAAACTCTGGCTCTATTCCCACACTGTGGAAGATAGCTCCAAGTGGTCCCCTTCTAAAATCAGGGGACCTATGGATCTTAATAACTACAGGCCCATTTCCATCCTACCTGTGTTATCCAAGATGCTGGAGAAATTAGTGAGTATTCAGTTAAGGAATATCTGGACAATGTTAATCTATTAAATCCAGCTCAATCTGGATTCAGGGCCAAACATAGCACTATCACTGCATTAGCCAAGGTCACCAATGATTGGCAAACTAAACTGGATAAAAAGAACAATGTCTGTGCAGTATTCCTGGACCTGAGCAAAGCATTCGACACTGTGGACCATGAACTGCTACTCTCATCCCTACACTCCATTGGCCTAGATCCATCCTCCCTTAAGTGGTTCAGATGCTACCTCTCCGGTAGATCACAGCAGGTAAAAGCTGAAGGTGACCTCTCCCATTAAGACCACTGTCAAGAGGAGTCCCCAAGGCTCTATTCTGGGTCCTATCCTTTTTGCCATTTATATAAATAAAATTGATTCAACCCTTACCAAGTCCTCAGTACATCTCTTTGCTGATGACACTGTACTGTATGTCAGCAACCCTTCACCTAAAGTTGCTCATGAAATCCTGCAAGCAGAATTCTCCCTGTTACAACATCAGCTTCTCGAGAAAAAGCTTCTGCTAAATGCAAAGAAAACCAAAGCAATGATGTTCACAACCCAAAACTCCACCAACACATCCTCTTCAATCAGTCTCCCCAGATATGCACTACACTTGAGAAAATCTGGAGTATGTTGAAAATTTCAAATACCTAGTGTGTGGATTGACAACAGACTTGACTTTACTCAGCATCTAGAACAACTGCTGAAAAGCTTGCCTAAGGCTTGGCCTCCTACAGATTAAAACCCTTCCTCAATAGAGATTCAAAGATGAGATTAGTCCAGGCCATCTTTCTATCAGTCATTGACTACGCAGACTTCCTCTATAGTCACTGCTCCACTCCTACCTTCAAAAGTTGGATACCTTATACCATAGAGCAATAAGGTTCATTACAGACCTGCCATATAATACTCACCATTGTTCTCTCTATGATCAGTTGGATGGGTTTCCTTCATGTCAGGAGGAGCAGAAATGCAGCTCTATGGATCTACAGAGCTTTATCAAAAACTCCCAAGCTATATCCTGGACTGCTTCAACCTGACCACTCCCAGCTCCTATGCCCTAAGAAGCAACAATATCATCCTGCTCAAATTGCCCAAAGTCAACACCAAAATAGGGAGTGCAGCAATCAGCTACTCTCTAGCCATAGCATGGAACACCCTACAAAAATCCCTAAAACTGTCCATTATCATTCCATTTACATCCTTCAAGCAGCACTGTACAGCCTTCTTCACAGAGAAATGCAGTTGCTACCACTAGAGATAGAATAGTCATCCCACAAAACCTTATTCCAATCACATATGGCATATTCCTTTCAGCCAGACACCGCCAGTATATGGCACCCAATATTCCCTTCACCATCCTTGTACTCATTATGTGAGTGACTGTCATGGCCCTCATTGTGATATATATGTATTGTACATATTGTAGATGTTAGTTTAACTTTCTCTTGCCAAGCTTTAACATGTGAATTCTCTGTATATTATTGTGTTATAAATAACATTTTCTTGTTTCTGTATGTATAACTGTCTCATAAGTATGTGATGTAATTGCTGTGCACCAACTCGAACCTTGACCTTATCAGGTCCATCTTGTAAATGAGCCTTGCTCAATGATGATCGCCTGAAAAAATAAAGATTTGATTGATTGATTGATTGATATTTCCCTAGTCAGCCTTCCACCCATCACAGAATCAAGCTGCTTCTCCCATCTGGTCCCATGCCAGGGGACGCAGGAATTTTCCTTCCCTGACCAGTCTTTTTAAATCCTTAAGGGTGTCAGAATTCCATGAAACCATGGCTAAAGACACACCCGATTGCAATTCCACATACAGAATGGGGGGGGGGGCTCTCAAATTACTTCTGGCCTGCATCCCCACACTCCTTTCATCCTATGCTTGCTTTAAGTTGCCAGGACTGGAGGGCTTCCCAAGGCCTGTCCTAAATGACCTGTGGCCCACCTGAACAGCTTGTGATCAGCCCCCCAAGGCCTGCTACTCCAAACAGGCCCCATAGTGGGTGAGAAGCCTCCGGCACCCACTTAAACAAACCTGGACCACCCTGCCACACCAGGAGCCAGGACGGGAGCTGCCACCACCTGCCCTGGAGGAATCCTGCCAACAAACCTCAGCCCTGGCAGTCCAGGCCTACTTCCCACAGGCCTGGGACCCCATCAAGCTACCTCCTAGGGCACTCTCACCACCCCTTTCTCCCTGGAGCCCTATCAGCCCCACACGACACTGGCAGGCTAACTAAAGGCCTTCCCCTGCACCTCCTGTTACCAGTGCCACGTCGCCCTATTCCCAGCACTACCTTGGACTCACTGAGGGAGGTTCCCCCTTGAATATGGCCCGAAGCCTGGACCGACAAGCTCCTTCTTGCCTGCCTGTCCTGCCATGTCCCAATCAGCCTCCTATCTCCCCCCAGGCTACCCACGCTCCCAGCTTTTAAGGGCTAGAAGAGCCTTCCCCTAGTGGCAGTCTCACAGTACAGCCCAAAGGTGCCTTCCCCAAAAACCTACAAAACCCATAAACTGGAGGGGAAGGCATACAAAGAAGGGCCTCTTATGGTGAATGTAAGCTCCTCTCATAGAGGGGGCTTACAAATATTTCTATCATGTCCCCCCGATCCCTTGTCTCCTCCAAGGAGTACATATTGAGGTCCTTTAGTCTCTCTATGTTTTCTGGTGCAAGTCCTGTACCATCTTAGTTGCCCTTCTCTGGACTACCTCCATCCTGTCAACATCCTTACAAAGGTGCGGCCTTCAGAACTGCACAGAGTACTCTAGGTGAGGCCTCACTAGCGTTTTGTACAATGGCATCACTACCTCCCGCCTTCTGCTAGTGATACCTCTGCCTATGCACCCCAGCATGCCACTAGCCCTCCCTGCAGCCTTTGTACTCTGCTTAGGCACCATTAGATCATCAGAAATGATAACCCCCATGTCCCTCTTTTCCTTGGCGATTGTCAACAACTCCCCCCCCAATCCTGTAGCTCTCCCCAGGATTCCCTCTTCCCAGGTGCATTCTTTTGCACTTCTTGGAACTGAACCTCTGTTGCCACACTTCAGGCCATTTTTCAAGCTTCCCCAGGTCCCTCCTCATTCTCTCTACCCTTTCCAGAGTATCCACCCTGTTACAGATCTTGGTGTCATCTGCAAATAGGCAGACCTTTCCTTCCATTCTTACCGCAATGTCACTAATGAAGACATTAAACAGGACTGGCCCAAGGACTGATCCCTGCGGTACCCTTGCTGGTCACCTCCCTCTCCCCTGATTGGATGCCATTTACCATCATCCTCTGTTTCCTGTCCGTTAGCCAGTTCCTAACCCAATTTACCACCTTGTGCCTCATGCCCAGACTACTCAATTTGTGGAGCAGCCTTTATGTGGACAGTGTTGAAGGCTTTTTGAAATCGAGGTAGGCGTGTTCACCACCCCCCAACCCCCTCCCCGATTTATCTGCCTTGTTACCCAGTCAAAAATCTATCAGATTCATCTGACACAACCTTCCTGTTGTGAATCCATGTTGCCTCAGATCCTGGGCACCGATGGATTCCAAGTGTGCCACTATTCCGCTATTCTTTCTTTAAGCAGTGCATCCATTATCTTACCCACTACTGAGGTGAGGCTGACTGGCCTATAGTTCCCCGCTGCCTCTGTACTACCACTTTTGTATAGAGGGACTACATGTGCTCTCTTCCAATCCTCTGGAACCACTCCTGTTTTGAGTGACTTGGTGAACAATGCTGCCAGAGGCGCCGCTAGCTCTCTTCGCAGCTCCCTTAATATCTTCAAGTATGTGCCGTCTGGCCCCATTGCTTTGTCCACCTTCAGTTTTGTGAGCTACTTCAGGACTCTTTCCACTGTGAATGGACTTGTGTTTACCCCCCCGCTTTGTATCTGTTACCCAGCTGTGGTCCCTGATCCTCCCCCTCTTTATTGAATACTGAACAGAAGTATTTGTTCAGTATTTCTTCCTTTTCCATGTCTCCCTCCTTACACTCCCCTGTATCCCCTTTGAGCGTTACAATCCCCTCATCTTCCTTCTTTCACTAATGCACTAATAGAATGCCTTGTCCCCTTTCTTCACTGTCTTCGCTAATCTTTCTTCAGTCTGCACCTTTGCTCTCCTTACAGCGTATCCTGCTTCCCTTAGATTCTTTAGGTACACCTCCCTGTCCTCCTTCCTTTGAGTCTCCTTATATTTCCTGAAACCTGCCCTTTTGCCTTTACCTTGTCTACCACCTCTCTCAAGAATCACAGTGGTTTTCTTCCTCTCTTGGCCTTATCTACTAACCTGATATGTTGGCTCATCACCTCCTCTATGGCTCCCTTCAGTTTTTCCCACTGCTCCTCAACTCCCCCTCCTATCTCCCTTCTCACCAATGCCTCTTTGATACAGCTCCCCATTTTAGCAAAATCCACACTCCTAAGATCTAAGCCCTTTGCCTTCGTGTGACTAGACTGTGTCTCTGTCCCTATGCTAAACCACACTATGTGATGGTCACTGGAACTCAGATCTTCCACCTGGATGTCTGCGATTCTGTCCCCATCGGTCAGTACTAGGTCCAGAATCGCTCTGTCTCTGGTGGGATCAATCACTAGCTGTCTTAGGCCTGCCTTTTAAAGGGAATCCAGGATGTCTCGGCTCCTGGTTGAAGCAGCTGCTGGGATGGTCCAGTCCACGTCTAGGATATTGAAATCACCCAGCAGTAATACTTCACCTTTTGCTGCAATTGCATGAATGTGATCTCTTAGATCCCTAGCCAACTTCTCCACCCGTGCTGGAAGCTGTTAGATCACCCCTGCTCGGATTGCTGTACCATTGCTTGGCTCAGAGGTGACCCACAGTGCCTCGGCATTATGTAGAGATGTGTTGCATGCATGCCTTGCAGATCCTTAGCTCACAATTGACTGATGCTCCCAGGCAAAGTACTGCCCTCCAGCACTTGACCCCATTTCCCATGTGGCCTGCGGGATAACGTTTCTGGCAGCATGGGCTCCACTATGCTTGTTTACATTTTCTCCTGGTGCTTTTCCTTCTTTTTTCCAGCCTTGGCTGCTTCACATAAGTAGCCAAAGCTGTAAAAAGAGGAAAAAGCATCCAGAGTAAATGTAAACAAACATGGTGGCAGCATGGAACTGCAATCATCAGCACGCCAGTGGCATGAACATTAAAGGCACCACCATACCTGAAGTTTCTGCCCCTCACAGTGTCTGTTCACCCAGTCCCTGCTGCAGCACTTCCCAGGAAGGGGAACGTGGATTAGAAGGCATCTTCTGGCTACGCTGCTGAAGGCGGTGATGAGCCCAGAAAGGTAGGCCCCTTGTTAGGTGCCACGTGGAAACATGGCATTCCTTGGAGGCTATCCATATTCTACACCTTACTTCACATGGCGCGGGGATTCACTCTGGTGCCAGCATGAGCACCTGATTGGATGCCAGGCATTTGGCCCTGATCCACCTCCTAAGATGACCCCAGCCACTCTGTGCTCCTCCTTATGTATGGATCATGGAGGTGAGGGTCATGGATGTCAGCAAAATTACCGTCCTCCATGGGTGCAAAGCTAAGTGGTATGGATACATACAAAAATCTGGGCCATTTTTTCTGGCTCAAAGCATAACTTTGAATCTTCCATACTAACACTAGTGCACTTGTTGTGATGTCACACTGTATTCTAAAACCCTGTTATCTCACTTTGTGTTTGTCAATGAATCTAGAACACACAGCAATAAAAAGGTATTCTTCTGTTTGCGTACTGATGAATAGCAAGATAAAAAGTGTTACCTTGGCCCACCATAGCAAAATAGAAGACGCTGGCCTCTGAGCATGCCCAGAAACTTATCTCACTCATTTTGCCCACACTGAGCATGCCCAGAAACTTATCTCACTCATTTTGCCCACACTGAGCATGCCCAGAAACTTGTCTCACTCATTTTGCCCACACTGAGCATGCTCAGAAATTTATTCTCACATGTGAGATGTCATACATATTTTTCATGAGCTTCTGAGTCTTATCCTGAGCCACTGAACAGAAGGGCACAGTTTACATTTTGTATCTTGTTTCCTTTGTAACTTTTTATCATTTCTATCATAATACCACCTAAGCACCTGTTGTTTAAGTTGAATATGATATGGGATGACTTCAGATATAATTTTTCTCTTCATTTGAGGGTATTAATCTATTGCTGTCTCCCTCATGGCTTTGCCAAGCATGAGATATCAACAGACCAGCACCGTCTCATGAAGATAACAAGCAGTTGTCAATGCCGAATGTTGATTGTGTTGGTGTGTTGAGCTCGCTCACTGCACCTCTGTCACTCGCTTAGTCTGTTTCTCCCGGTGCTGCAGGCTGCTGTTTTGTACTGGGCTCCTGCCTGCACTGGCACCTTGTTCTGCCCACTAAGAAATCCACAGCAGTCCCAACAGAGCTGCGTTGAGGTGGCTCACTCCCCCTCTCTCACTCACTCATTCTGTTTCTCCTGGCGCTGCAGGCTGCCCGTTTGCACTGGGCTCCTGCCTCTGTTGGTGGCTTTTTCTGCCCACAAAGAAATCTACAGCAGTCCCAGCACAGGTCTGTTGAGCCTGCTGAGTCCCCCTCTCACACTCACTTGTTCCGTTTCTGCCAACGCTGCAGGCTGCCCTTTTGTACTGGGTTCCTGCCTGTGTTGGCACCTTTTTCTGCCCACAAAGAAATCCACAGCTGTCCTGACAGAGCTCCGTTGAGGGCACTCACTCCCCCTGTGTCACTCACTCATTCTGTTTCTCCTGGCACTGCAGCCTGCCCTTTTGTACTGGGCTCCTGGCTCTGTTGGCGCCTTTTTCTGCCCACAAAGAAATCTGCAGCAGTCCCGACAATGCTTCGTTAAGCTCGCTCAGTCCCCTTCTCTGACTCGCTCATTCCATTTGTGGTGGCGTTGCAGGCTGCCCTTTTCTATTGGGCTCCTGCCTGCGCTGTCGCCATTTGCAGCAGTTACAATACAGTCTGCTGAGCTCGCTCACTCCTCCTCTCTCACTCGCTCATTCTGGTTTTCCTGCCACTGCAGGCTGCCATTTTGTACTGCGCCCCTGTGTGCATTGCTGCCTTTTTCTGCCCACAAACAAATCTGCAGCAGTCCCAACAGAGCTCCGTTGAGCTCACTCACTCCCCCTTCCTCACTCGCTCATTCTGTGTCTCCTGCCACTGCAGGCTGCCCTTTTGTACTGGGCTTCTGCCTGCATTGGTGGCTTGTTCTGGCCAGAAAGAAATCTGAAGCAGTCCCGACACAGCTCCATAGCTCCACTGAGCTCGCTCACTCCCCCTCTCTCACTCACTCATTCCGTTTCTGCCCGTGCTGCAAGCTGGCCTTTTGTACTGGGCTCCTGCCTGCGTTGCCGCATTTTCTGCCCACAAAGAAATCCACAGCAGTCACAATAGAACTCAGTTGATCTCGCTCACTACCACTCTGTCACTCACTCGTTCTGTTTCTCTTGGCGCTGCAGGCTGCGCTTGTGTACGGGGCCGTTGGCTGCGGTGGCACCTTTGTCTGTCCACAAATAAATCTGCAGCTGTACCGACAAAGCTCCATTGAGGTCGCTCAGTCTCCCTCTGTCACGCGCTCATTCTGTTTGTCCTGGCACTGCAAGCGGCCCTTTTGCATGGGGCTCCTGCCTGCATTGGCGTCTTTTTCTGCCGACAAAGAAAACCGCAGCAGTCCTGATAGAGCTCCATTGAGCTCACTCAGTCCCCCTGTCTCACTGACTCATACTGTTTCTCCCACTGCTGCAGGCTGGCCTTTTCTACTGGGCCCCTGCCTGCATTGACGCCTTTTTCTGCCCACAAAGAAATCCGCCGCAGTCCTGACAACACTCCGGTGAGTTCACTCACTTGCCCTCCCTCACTCACTCTCTTGTTCTGTTTCTCCCACTGCTGCAGGCTGCCCTTTTGTACTGGCCTCTTGTGCTGGGGCCTTTTTCTGCCCACAAACAAATCTGGAGCAGTCCCGACAGAGCTCAGTTGAGCCCGGTCACTCCACCCCCCACTTGTTCAATCTTAATCTATCCCAAACACTGATGTTCCACAGCGACCGTGTTATTCTCCATCAGGAGTGCAAAAACATATTTTAGTCAGGATGTGAAAAATGACAGCTGTACTGTTCATAAGGAGGTGCGAAAGAATGCCACTGTTGAAAATGTGGCGTGAAAATATTACAAATTTGAGAAGTTACAAGGGTGCGTGGAAACAGTTGAAAGCACGCTTGTAGCACAGTCATGTTATGGAGTTTTGTCACCAAATTTCCAACATAGGGATTTTACGACCTCTGTTCATGAACAGTGCCACTGTCATTTTCTTTATCTATCCTGAACACTGATTTCCCACAGCGACCGCGTTATTCTGTGCCGCAACTGTGAAACCACATTTCACTCAGGATATGAAAAATGACAGCTGTACTGCTCATAAGGAGGTGTGAAAAATTGCCATCGTTGAAAATCTGGTGTAAAAATATTGCAAATTCACGAAGTTATGCGCGTGCGTAGCAACTGCGCAGTGCACGCTCATAAAACAGTCATTTTTTGATGCTTAACAAATTTGTAACATAGCTTGAGAGCCCACCTCATGAACACTGGCACTGTCGTTTCGTTAATCAGCTCCGAAAGGTGATTCTGCACAGTGACCGTGAAATCACCTTTTGGGGCTAATTAATGCCA
Organism: Neoceratodus forsteri; assembly: GCA_016271365.2. Classification (NCBI taxonomy): domain Eukaryota; kingdom Metazoa; phylum Chordata; order Ceratodontiformes; family Ceratodontidae; genus Neoceratodus; species Neoceratodus forsteri. Next base: position 52,208,108 of record CM028133.1, on the reverse strand, counting down.
TGACAGTTCAAGCATTTATGAGGAGGGGTCCCAAAAACCCCATGTTGAAAATTTGGTGAAAAAATTCCCAAAAATGCCTGAGATATGCACTAAAGTTGAAAAAACCCTATTCATTACATTATACAGCTTACTGGCATTTCCTCAGTTCGCGGTCGGCTTTGAAGAGTGCAGATGTGTTCCTGGTCCACCGAAGATCGTCGCGCCAGACTCCAGAGGTAAGTATGGGGTGTGGGGGGTGTGGGGAGGCAGGGTGCACAGTGGGTGGGTGCGGGTGGTGGTGGGCAGCATGGAGACTACGAGGACCGTTTTGCTTTCAGGTGGGAAAAAGCAAAGACTTATGAGACAGTTTTTCTTTACAGGGCATGTGGCATGCTGGGGTGGGCTCCCAGCATGCCACCAATCAGCTTTATTTTGGGGGGCCAGCAATAGCCGACGGGGGATTGGGGCACTCGCTCGGCACACAAGGGAGACTTATTATGCCAACGGGATTGGGCACCCGTGCTGGCAGGAATAACAGCATGTGGGGGCACCAACGGCTTTCTGTTGGCAGGGCAGCAATAGCCGACGGGGATTGGCACCTCAGCCAGCAATAAAGGGGTTTCATTATGCCGACGGATTGGGCACCCTGCCCGGCAGAAAATGAAAGTGGGGTGACAGAATGCCATCGGAACTGCCTCTGCCTGCAAAATGAACAGGGGCACTCAAGCTGACAGGGATTGGTGCCTGTCGAGATACATAAACACAGTGGGAGTTATATTGTTTGTGAACACAGCGGCAACCCGCGCCATGTTCTAAACAATATCAAACTTATAGATCCACCCTGCAATGATATGCTGCCTCGCTGCAGTGGATGGCTGACGCTGCAATGACGAGGTGGCCCCTGATTGCAGCGGCTGATTTGTCACAAGTTGGTGCAAACGTTCCAAACTTGTGTCACCAGCAGCCTGCAATGGCATTGGGGGAAGCGGGACAAGCCTTTGCAGGCAGTAGGGGCATTGGTCACAACAGTGCCATGCCTCCATAGCCTGCTTCTCAGCAAGCTGTGCCAATATGTTTCTTGCGCTGCACGCAATCAACATAAAAATGAGATCTCAAGAGGTCTGGGATCCAAAATGGCTGACACCATGCTGTGACAGAATTTGGAGCCGTCATGCTGCTTTTGCTTAAACACTGTTTAGGTGCCTAACCAGTTACATTTTTTAGGTAATCTGATTAGCATTCATTACAACACGGTGTTCCAAAAAATTAAACGGGCTAATGACATTGTGGAACACCTTCAGCTGGAAAAAAAACAAGCAATTGTGAAGAGATCTACAAGGTTAAATGTCCAACAACTAGTTAGTTAGTTGAAACTTTATTTTTTGACAGGCTAAGAACTTTAGGCCCAAAGGACCTATTTACAAAGCTGTCCTGTAAAAAACAGTCATACTATTGAATACTCTGGAACTGCAAATTGTCAGCCCCCAAAGATGATAAAGTTGTAGCGCCTGCTTCCCAGCCAGCCCATGCAGATGACTCTGATAAATTAAATGTTGAAAGCATGAGCGTTGAATTACCTACACTGGCTATTGGGATTTCCATGGAGGCAGTGGCTGTAAACCCTGCTCAAACTGAAAACTCAGCTGAGGTTCCAGTCCCGAGACTGCTGACGTTTGAGTCAGACAGTTTGCATTTGGTTAACTCTGAAGCTCCCGGTAAGCTGTCAAATGTTACTAATATCTTGGAGGATATCAAAATAGGGAACGATACTCCTGCATCACAAACCAGTTTATGTACAGCCGAGACACAACCCCAGTGGGAATCACGTCACAACCTGACTTTCAATCAGCTGAACACTCACGTTTCCCAGCAACTGTCAGGATGTGTATCTGCAAAGGATTCCGCAACTATGCACTGCTGCTCTGATGTAAGCAGCAAGTCTCGTGGCCCTACAATACTCCCACAGTGATCCTCAGTCTATATAGTAAAAACCAATATCATGAGTGAGTCAGTCAGTCCCAGGAGACAGTCAGCTTTCTATAATGACCCTGTACTACAGATTCCTTCTACTCTGCTTCAAGAGAATATTAGTGCTGGTCCCAAGGAACAAACTAAAGACATATGGATGCAGAATGTCCTTCAGCCAATTCAGGTCTACAGCATAAGGCTGGTGAGTCAACAGGCACTGTTGTTAATGATAGCATTGGGCATATACAGTCAATGACAGTGGAGCATGTACAGTTGGGGGCAACGACTCAATGTGTGATTGACAACTTAGTTAGTATCCACTACTGCTACTATTTAAGTGGGTACTGAAGTTAATAATATTATGTAATGGACTCATTTACTGTTTGGTATATCCAAATTAATTTCCCCCATATCATCTACCCCTAAAATCAACATTACCTTGGAAATTAAAAAACACCGACACGTTATGTGCACAAGCCAGTTATCTGAAACAGAGCAGCTACAAAATGCTCAAAAAGATTGCTCCTCTTTCTCTTGGAGTCTTGAAAAAATGTTATAGCTTCTCAAGTAAACTCACAAATGGATCTCATCTGAGCACAAATGAAGCTGTGTTGGGGAAAACATGGTTATTAAAGGCTCTGACAATCTAATGGATGAAGATGTAATTCCCATATGGGCACAAACAATACATTATGATATTCTTTCTTTTCGATCAGATATGCAAACAGGCCTCTCTGCTATTAATTACTCAAGAGTAAACATAGCTCAGACAACAACAAACTCAAATAATAAAATGGAAGCTCTCTCAACTTGCACTTCAGAACTCAAAGAGAGAGTGAGTCTTGTTGAAGATACAACTGGCACCTTTAGCAGGCACCATAGCCACACATAAAACTCAACTCAAATTTCTTATGAGTAAAATGCAGGACCAAGAAGATCGGCCCAGAAGGGGTCATTTGAAATTAGCAAAGATACCAGAAGGCCTGGACGGGACAGGGGACCCACGATTATTCTTTGAAAAACTAGTAACAATAGCCATGGGACACAAGTACCTGGAAGAACTCATTTTGTTGACTAGAGCACACCAAGCTGCACCAAACAAATGGCTTTCAGCACAAGTGGCTCAATTCAGTCCTCCAAGATTTGTTTACATTAAACCTCATAGATTTCAAGATAAGGAAGCTATTCTAAAAACGGCAAGAATGGAGGGAAGGTTAACATATGATGGCCATAAACTCCATGCCGATCCTGATTTTAGTTGCACCACTATAATCCAGCGCAAATCCTTTGACCAAGTTTTTGGAATCTTAAGAAATGAGGGAATTAAGCATAAACTACTTCTCCTAACAAAACTTCACTTCTACCTCAACGGCAGATGTCAAGACTTTACTTCAACTGAGGATACTGTGAAGGCAATGGAAACGGCAGATATTCCCCTCAAGACATGAGGGCAGAAGCATTTCAAAAAGGTTTTTATCAAAATCATCCTGTACAGGTGAACAAGGCTGCATCATTATCTATATCCATGCAGAATGAGTTATCTGGTAACAAATTCTCAGCCTTAGCTACGGATAAGCCAGGCAATTAAATGGATGGGACAGTTGACGAACAGCAGGTGAATCAGGCTTTCCTAATGAAACATGAGCTGCTCAGCTAATCCCAATCTGAAGAAAATGGGCTTCTGGATAATGTAATGTTCCATATAAACTCTTTAAGACATTTCTAAGAATGAAATCTCTGAGCATCTGTCAGAGTTTTTCTTCTGTGCCGCAGGACTGCCAGGTCATCTTCTGGTTTTCAACGATACAGCGGACTGAACATTTTACATAACAATACTGTTCTCAAGATCTTTTCCCAGTTTAGTGAGCTGTTTATATACATATATTGTGAGGACTGAAGGGGTAGTGAGAGCACCCTGCCTTGGCGCTTCGTTAGCTTCTTTGGTTTCACTTGCCCACCGTAGTTGGTTTCTGCACATCTGCATTAATTAGCTACACTCACTACTGGACATTTTTTTTGTTTTTGTTTTGGACTCTGTATTTATCAGACTCAGCTTACGGACATTTCTTGCATTATCTAATAAGGGTATATGAAGTAAGATAGAAGAGCTCTTCCCCTGTCACTTAATTCTAGTTAAGAGAGGAAGTTTAGTTCTTATCTTGGTTTGGGATTTTAGTAATAATTGATCATACAGTGTATAGAAGAAGCTTGTCCTGCATGGATTTTCATCCTAAGCAGAATGATGTTGTACCACAGTGCAAAGGTCATGGAATGCGATTGTACCCTTCTGTGGTACAATAGCATTCTACACAGGTGAAAACAATGTCTGCACAACCATCTTTAATGAAAGAAGTGCTGAAAAAAAAAACACTGCACTCCCAACAGATACCAGAAAGCAGAACACGGTAATGTTGACATTAGTTAGTTTGCTCTGTTTTTCCTCAAAAGTTTCAAAAATTAAACTTTTATATGGACAGTAACGTAATCTTATTTATTTTTTTAAGAAAACAAGCATTTCTTGAATTCCCCCACTGTTTTTGACCCCACGACCTCTGGCCACTATAATATAAAAAACTGATAGAAAAGTCGCTGCTCATTGATTATAATGCAGCGTGCCCCAGCTCTCTCACTGGCATCTCGTTATCATGTTATTGAACATGGAGGTGGAGCGTGGGTGGCACTTATAACCAGGAAGTCCGTGGGACCTGGTTTCATGAATTTTATGAAGGAGGTAGTTTTTTTCCTACTGGATTATATTTTCACATCTGCACAATTCTGGACTCCTGTGGCAGTAAGGCATCTACAGTTCTGGTGCAGGGGCTTTTATTGATGAATCTCTTTAATTTCCACATCTGTACCTTTCACACGCTCCCTCCGCTCTTCTATTGAGGGCTTCCTGGTTGTCTGCATGACCAGACTTAAAACATCAAGGGACAGAGCCTTCAAGATGGCAGCCCCGGTATTGTGGAACTCACTACCGAGGGAACTGTGGGAGGCCGCATTAGTAGAAGCCTTTAAAAAATGCTTTAAAACTTATTTATTTGCTCAGAGGTTTGTTATTTAAGTGGGTTCTTAGCTGTATTTTAATTATGTTTTAACATTTTAGAGTTTTATTATTTATTGTGCCATTATTGTTAACTATTATGTGTTGGATGTGTGCTTTTACTTGGTGTAGTGGCACCCTGGGCTCCGACGAAGGGCACCACAAACAAATAAAATCATCTACTACTACTACTACTATGGCCCTATGCACAAATGGGTGGTAATTACACACCCGATGTACGTATCCCACTCACATAGCTCTGCGACCCAGGACAGGTGTAGGATGCACAGTAGTCACAACCATGAACACTTGCAGGGCACCTGTCTATGGACCTGCCCCCCTTGGCACACAGGTCCATGCAGGGTGGCTGGGGGCAGAGTTGCAGACCCAGGTAGGCATCTAAAGGGATGCCTGGCCTAGGTCCCGGAGTAGATTACTTGCATGGTTTGCCAAGAAACCTGATGTGTGCATTACACACAGGCACCTGTGGTATGTGCAGACAGTTCCTATTGGCTGGAGAGCCCCCCGTCCCACCCCCTGCCCCTGTGGCACCCCCCCACTGCCTGATGCACAGCTGTCCCCCCAACATGGCACAGTACCTGCCCCTGTCCCTGATGCCTGCCCACTACCCCTGAACATGGTAGGGCCCCATCCCCAGCAGTGCAGACCCACACTACATATTGGGGCACTGGCCCTGTGAAGGTAGCCCTCAACACACCGAAGCCTTGCACCTCTATCTGTGCCTACTGCCACCCCCCCGCCCAATAGGGCACAATCGGTCCACACCCCACCCCGATCCTGGCCTGTCCAGCCAATCATTGGTGTTCAATGGCCCCCCTCTGTGGCACCATCAACCCCAGAGTCCCTGTAACTTGCTGCAGTGCTGTGACCCAGGACAGCCAGTGGCACAGGCCTCCTCACACCTCCTCAGCCACTGGCTGTCCAAGTGACACTGGGAGCACAACACCTACATATAGCAGCATGCTCCCAGCATCACTTGCATGTCCGGCAGCTGAGGAGGTGTGAGGATGGCTGTGCCACTGGCCACCTTGAGCCACAGCACTGGCAGCAAGGCACAGAAAGGGGAGGGATGGTGCTATGGGAGCAAGGAGTCCACTGCACACCACTGATCGGCCGGACAGGCCAGGAATGGGGGCTGTGGGGGTGGTGGACTGGCTGAGCTCTACTGTGTGGGGGGAAGCACACACTGGCCACCACTGTTCCAGTGGGGGACATGGGAGTGGGGTACTGGTGCTCGGGGTCACATGGGGTGTGTGGGGGGGGCTGTTACATCATTGGAACATGGCAGTCTTGTTTTGGGGGTGGGTATGACCAGCACTGGTGGGGTGCACAGCCACACATATGGGGATGGGGCTGGCATGTGGTGGTGGTGGTGGTGGGGTTGGGTCTATCAGGGCCCAGCCACCACTGGGATTGGCAGAGTGCCAGGCAAGGGCTGGGGGAGGGTTATGCCGGGGCTCCTCTGTGGGTATGGGGGGGTTCTTGTGTAACACCATGGTGGGGGGGCCAAGCATGCGGGATGGGGTTGGTGTGCTGCTCTGCCGGTGGGTGTCCCACAGGCTACCTGGGCCTGGTGGGGAACTGTTTGCATGCTGGCATGTACTGGCATTATGACAGGGTCCCCCCTGCCATAACCTGTTCTGTCCTCCGCACCCCTGCGGACAGCACTATGTGCTGTGGTGACTGCTGCATAGTGCCGTCACACCCCCTGCCCATCCCCCAGTGCATTGCTGTCCGCACGGATGGGGGATCAGGTGCATAGGGGCTGTGCACCCAGTTTTGTGCATGTCATGTGGGGAGGCAGTCAGTGTGGAGTGGCTACGTACCATGGATCCATGGTGCATAGGCATTCCACACATTCGTGCATAGGGGCCTATATGCATATTGAGTAATAATTGGTGGAGGAAAATGAAAAAAAAATGTTTTTTCTCCCTTCTCTTTGTTGTTTCTCTTCTTTTTCTTCTCCTGTACTCTTTCTCTCTTTTGTGGCTGATCTTTGAATTCATTTCCCTTGTTTTTTTTCTTACCTCCTCTTGTTCTTGAAGACATTTATAAGTGCTGATAATGCAGTTTAGTTGGTTAATCCTTCTACCACAACTGCTTCTTCTCCTCTACACATGGGTGAATAAATGATTTTATGATAAATGCACGCTCATAAAGATTTTACAGGAGGAGAGTGAAGACTTAAGGAAATGCTTAGAAGTTCACAATAAGATAATTACATTAGAGAAATTCATTGACAAATCAGCATTAAACCTTATTAATGTGCAAATGGGGATCATAGATGCAGGTTCACATCAGGAGGAGAGAAATCTGTAGTGCAAAAGTAGATAAGAGAAAGAGGAATGGGTTGGGGGAGTACAGTGACACTTCAGAGTCCGAAACAGAGGAATGGAGTAAAGTGTAGAAGGAGACAAGCTTGTAAAGAAGTTCCATTTGAACTACAAAATAGATTTAGTGTATTAGAGGTAGAAAAAGAGCACTCAGAGGTTGATAAATCCATTACAAGCACTTCTGAAATATTGCCAATAGCAATTTGCAGAATATCACAAAGGGAAGCATCAATTTAAAGGAACAGAATGGCAACGAAGATACTAGTGCATCCACCAATAAATAAAGGGATATGGTGGTCTTGGGGGATTCTATACTGAATTTTACCGACTCAGAGATTTTTAAAGGTCGGAAAGATCGTACAGCAATCTACAGTTTATCTGGAGTTAAAATCTATGACATCAAAAATAACTTAGATGGTTTTCTGGAGAATACTACAAATTGTATTGTGGTGCTACATTTTGGAGTGAATGATATTGATGAGAAGGAGGATATTCGATAGCCAGAAGGACTTTGAGGAGGTGGGCGCTGCACTCAGAAAGAAAGGCCGTGACATCATAGTCTCAGGTATCCTCCCTGTTACTGTATGAGAGCTGGTAGAGCAAGAATAAAGGAGATTATACAATTTAATGGCTGATTGCAAAGATGGTGCCTTTGGGAAACTGATGATTTTCTGAATCATTAGTATAGGTTTACAGACCCCAGTTTATTTGGTAGGGATGGTCTACGCCTAAATAGATATGATTCTGGGCTTTTCACAAGCAGGATTAACAAGGGCATTGAGGTGTATTTAAGCTAAATATGAAGGGGAATGGGGGTGGTGACAGGATAATGAAAAAACGGCTCCAAAACCTTGTTATATATCAACTATTGGTGGCTGGACTTGTATATTACTAAATGCAAGGACCCTGATTAAAAAATGTGATGAACTTCTATACGCTTTACAGAGGGAATCCATTCATCCATCTCTGTGCAATCACAGAGACTTGGCGGGAAGGTGTTGCTGGCTGGGACAAAAGTATCCAGGGATATACATTATATAGAAAAGAAAAAAATATGGCAGAGTTGGAGGGGTGGCATTGTACGGTATGTAGCACATAGCATAAATTCTGATTCGATCAATTCCGGGTATGACAACTTGGAACATATATGGGTTGAGCTGACCCCTCAATCAGTCACTAAGATAATTCTGGGGGGGTGATATACAGACCACCGTCACAGACTAGGGGCATGGATATTTTACTTTGTGAATTGATGTAAACCTTAAAGAGCAACTTTCAACTAGCCCCTTACTGAAAACCAAACAATGTCTGACCTGGCCAGGAGTCCAAATGTGCAAAGTTTTCCTTTTTTTTAATGGCTATTTAAAAGTTATGTCCCTCGTAATTTTATTCCCAGATCCGCTGGATTCTCACATTGCCTTCGGCACCGCAGCCCATTTGTGATGTCAGTAAATGAAGGCTGTGTGTGCACGCCTTATTGATGACTGATGAGGGGTGATTTTTCAAGATTTTATACCCATTCAACAATGGGATTTTAACAAATCAGCGATCACTCAACTAACGGGGACCCTGTTGGTTGAGCAATCACTGATTTGTTAATCCCATTGTTGAATGGTATAAAATCTTTGAAAAAATCACCCCATTCAAGTCAATGGGGCACGCACATGCAGCCTTCATTAACTGACATCACAAAACTGGCCATGAGTGCCGGGCGTACGCGTGCCGAGGATCAGGAACTGTTCTGTTTTTTGCCGTCGGGTCTGGGAATAAAATTACAAGGAGCATAACTTTTAAATAGACATGAAAAAAAGGACAAATATGCACATTTGAACTCCAGTCCAAGTCAGTCATCATATTTTTGGGACTAAGGGGTTAGTATGATTAGTCGGAAGCTGCTCTTTAAAAACAGAAATTAGAATGATAGCACTCGACAATTTTAACATGCCAGGTATTGACTGGGGGATATGCAGGGGTTAAACATGCATTGAGCTGGATTTCCTGGATACCCTGAACCAGCTGGAGCTTAAGCAATATCTGACACAGGCCACAAGGAGAGATAATATTCTGGACCTTGTGTTCAGTAATATGGAGGATGTAATTCATGATTGTAAGATTTTGCCATCTTTGGGAGGCAGTGATCATGCCATGGTTAAATTCAAACTGCTAGTTCAGAACTTTGTGGTAGTAGGATCTACTGTGCTCAAATGTTTCGGCGGAGCAGATTTCGATGGGATGAGAGCAGAATTTAACCTCTGGGACTGGGAGAGTGATTTTAGAGACAAAAATCTCAATGAAATGTGGGAAGCTCCGGTCAAGAAATTAGAAGACCTGGTAAACAAGTATGTCCCAGTTAGGAAAAAATATAATGAGACAGGCAGGATCCCATCATAAATGACAAAGAAGTTAAGAACAAAATTAAAAAATTACAAATAGAGCTTATATCAAGGCAAGGAAAAGCAATGCTCCAAGGGACTGGGACAGATATAAGAGCCTCCTTAAGGAATGTAAAAAGACAACCAAATAGTGAAAATGTGTATGAATTAAGGTTGGCCAATAAAGTAAAAGAGAACTACAAATCATTCTATGATCACATAAATTATAAAAGAGGGGTTAAGATACATGTTGGCTCTCTGAAGAACAAACACTGGAATCTAATTTCTGATGATGGACTTATGGCTCAGATGTAAATGAATACTTTAGTTTGGTTTTTAATGATAAGTCTGATAGTGTCAATTTAGATCAGATAGAACATTTGGGGAGCCCATTTATAGTAGAGATGAATGATGTCAGAGACAGACTACACAGGGTCAATCCTTACAAAGTCCCAGGACAAGATGGTGTCCACCCAAGGGTGGTCAGGGAATTGGCCAAAAAATTGGCTAGGCCACTTGCAAGGCTGCTTCCGTTATCTATCGATAAAGGCACTATGATGGATTGTTGAAGGTGGGCCACTGTGGTTCCTATTTTTAAAAAGGGGATTAGGAAGGACTGTAAGAACTACAGACCCATGAGTCTAACTTCTATAGTGGGGAGGATATTGGAAGGAATTATGAAAGCGTATATAGAAAGGTTTGTCAAGGAGAATAATGTAGGCACTAGGACACAGCACGGCTTTACTAGGGGCTGTTCATGCCAGACGTAATTTGCTTGAATTCTATGGTGAAGTTAGTGAGGCTTTGGATAACAGCTCTCCTGTTGATGTGATCTTTTTGGATTTCACAAAAGCATTTGATAAGGTACCACACGGGGAACTAATTGAGTCCTTAAGGAATATGGGGATGAATGGTAATATAGTACACTGGATTGACTCCTGGTTGACAGATTGGAGACAGCAAGTTAGTCTCAGAAGCATCACTTCGGACTGGACAAGACTGACTAGCTCTATTTGGATAAGTGGGCAGGTTGTTGATGTTATTATTCCAGGAAGTGTGATGTGACTTTTAATTTATGTATTCATTATGTTTTGTTAATGTCAAATTGCGTATGATAGGAGTGCAATTTGTATATATTTGAATGTATTTGAAATATTGTAATTGTTATTATGTATTATTGTATACCTCGTTGTAAATTAGTTTCTTCTCAATTGAGTCTATCCATATTCACATGCTTGGTATGAATAAAATTTTAAACAAAACAAACAAAAACTAGCGGAGTCCTTCAAGACTTGGTTCTGGGACCATGTCTGTTTAATTTTTATGTATCATCCAGGAAGCGTTGCAAGGGTATATGGATTTCCAAGTTTGCTGATGATACTGGAATAGGTACGGCAGTACTTAATTCAGTAAATATTACCAATTTACAGAGGGTCTTGGTAGAATTGGAGCAGTGGGAAAAATTGCATAGGTTGGAATTTAACATCGATAAATGCTCGGTTATGCATTTCAGGAAGAACAACATCAAGGCTACTTATCTCCTAGGGGGCACAATGTTGAAGGAAGTGACCCAAGAGAGAGAGAGATTTGGCTATCATAATAACTAACGACCTAAACTTTGCAAAACATTGTCACACCATTAAACAGGGGGCCAATGGAATATTGACTAAAATCATGACACATTACAAGTAGAGACAGGGATGTGGTGGTTCCTCTATATGTGTCCTTGGCCAGGCCACATTTTGAGTACTCCGCTCAATTATGGGCACCGGGCACAAAAACTGTGACCAAAGCACTTGAGGGGGTCCAGCAGAGAGCAACAAGGATAATAAGGGACCTTAAGGAACTTACATATGAGGACAGGTTATATAATCTAGGAATGTACTTGTTGGAATACTGCAGAATGAGGAGAGACATGTGTATGGTCTTTGGAGCACTGACTAATAATGACCTGTGGGACTGTCTGGCACATAGCTTTAAAAACCAGCCACATAATGCAAGAGCTCTTGAATTACAATTCAAGGGAGATCTGTGTCATTCAAATAAGAGAGCCTTCTGGTATAATCAACGGGTAGTGGCACTGTGGAACTTGCTCCCGCTACAAGATAGTAAGCAGCAAAGATATGATCAACTTTAAGGTCAGGGTGGATGCTTTTTGTATCAGTAATGGAATAACTGGGTCTCTTAGTTGATTAAGAGTGAACATAATGGACATGTTTCCTCTGCTCAGTATACACCTGTGAAACCTATGATAAAAAAATGATATCTTATGTCAGCCCATTTCATATCCCCCTATCTCCAACGTATGGTACTGACTGTCCATGGAATTGATTGTTACTGGGTAACAGGTGTCTTTGTACATTTTGGATTTTTTTTTACCATTAACACACATGTGTATTATGTACCTGCTGTAACCCCAGACATGGCTAAAAATGTTTTTTTTAGCCATCTCCTTGTTAAACAAACAAATAAATTATACCGACCCTGTCAACTAGAGCTACTGTGCCTGGAAGACTAAGGGTTAAATCACATGGATGAATAGTTCCAACCTCTGTTTTTGTGTCGGCTGTCCCATCATTCTGGTAACCTAATTATTCTGTCAGACTGGGTAGGGGATGGTGCCACATGCATAGGACATATTCTCATCTAACCTGTTTTCTGAAGCAGGCAAGAATATGTGGAGTATGAACTATGCCCCAAGGGCTGGAAAGGAGGGGAAATTGTTGCTTTGAGTAACAGACAAACAGAAAATCAGAACTTGTGCACGTAGCTCACTGAACTTCACTTCACACCGCATTAAGAAGTCTATGACATTGTCTATGGACAATATGGAAAAACATAATGTGTAGCATGGGGTTCGGGAGGGTGATGGTGCTACCATTCTAACTATTGTACTTTATTTGAACTATAAGCATACTTTTAATGTATAAAAACTAAGCACTACTATAATTTGTTTGCTTTTGTTACAGTGCTGCCCACCAGGATCAAATGCTTATATCATAGTGTATGCTGTGATTTCTTGCAGGATACTGCAGGAATTCTATGTAATCCAGTGGCAGTTACTCCAGTTTGTCACATAGTAAACTGTGACATCCCACGGACAGTGCTTGATGCTGATGGGCAGCAATGCACGTGTCTACTTGCCAACATACCTCTTCTTATGAGTCACTAAGGTGACTTCAGCCAATCAGCATGCAGAGCCACTGAACCTCTTGTTCTGTGTACAGTGTGCTCTCATGCAGGAGCATTAGGTGGGAGCACTCTGCTTCAGTGCAAGGGAGGAGGACAGTACAATAAAATAAAAGAAAAACACTCTAAATGTATTATAAATCAATTGAGTTAAATCTGAGTGATTTATAATACGATAATAGGACCTCCAAGGGATGTCTCTTATGGTATACGAGACTCCTCTCATTAGGTTTGGACAGACAGAACCATTTAGTGTTGCTTCACAGTCCTCTCACCCAAACCTCATGAGTGTCTTACTATATGAGACATCCCTCAGAGGCCCTATTAACTTATAATCTATTTTCACTGAAATGTGAGACACCAGCACTGTAAATGGGGGAAATATAGGACATGGGTCCTTGAAATGTGGGAGAATGTGGGATATGGGCCCTTAAAATGTGGGAAAATGTGGGACATGGGCCCTTAAAATGTAGGAAAATGTGGGACATGGGCCCTTAAAATGTGGGAAAATGTGGGACATGGGGTCTTAAAATGTGGCACATAAGGAAACATGTAGAAACTGTACAACAAAGACTTGCTTTTTCAAGCTCTTGACACACCAGGCTGTGAAATAGAGTTTAGCTCTGTGGAACATATGATAAGCTATTTTTCCACATATTAGTTGAAAATAACATTTTAGTCAGGAGTTCTAAGTCTTTGTAGATAGTAATTTTGTTAAAATGGGAAAGACCAAAGTGGCAAGCCAGGAAATGATAACCTAAGTAATACCCTTAAAAGTGAAGGAAAAATGCTGACCAAGAAACGCTATCCCTGCAATATTTCTGGTGCATTAGCTAATAATGGAATTAGTGTTAGTGAGGTGAATAAATGCAGCAATGCAACTCTCTTACTGAAAAAGTTCTTATTAAACAAAGAAAAAGCATTAACATCCATCAGTATGGTCAACACTTTGGCACAAAAAAATTTGATTATGCAAAAACTGTTAATGTAGCCCTGGTAAAGAACGTTAATGTTAATAATCTAAAAAATAGTGGGACTAAGACAAAGGAGTGGAATATGTAAGCAATAACCAACAACAGGGAATGGAGTTATGGGGATCTAATGCACAGCTAGGCGCACTGTGAGGTATGAGGCTGCAGGTCGACTGTCCACACAGCACCACAGCCGTGCACTAAATCCCCATAACCTTATACCCTGGAGTGGGTTATTGCACTTATAACATGGGTTATGTTTATACAACAGAAACATTTCAGGAGCACCTTGCAAAATAGGACCTTGCCCTAATGGTGCTGTAAATGAATTGTCATTTATATCCTGTTAAAAAATAAAAGTTTATACAACTACTACTACATTTCCAGAAAGGTGTTTTTTTTCCTTGCTTAAATAGCAAGAAATGTACTGCATCCTGCCACCTTGCAAAATAGTCCCTAAAAAATAATGCATGCTGCATTGCTCTTATGCACATAGAAATGTCGCAGATATACTACTGCCCTGATCTGTGACATTTCTTGTGCAAAATACTGTGTGGTATATTGCCCACCACCTTTACTGTAGCCCCCCCCCTCCAAAATCCACATGCTCACTACGGTTCTCAGGCTCACGCTGCCTGGAGAAACTTGTCTGTAACGCTGCCCTTCTCTCTCTCCTTTTCTGGTGTGGCTTCTCATCCCAGCACACAGCAACACAACACCCAGCATTGACACATGCACACCATCTCTCCCCCCCAAATATCCCCTGTTCCTGGTGTTCCTCACTTTCACAATCTGTCTCTCTGCTCCATGGACATACTACGGCATTCAGTGTGCACGGGACAGCTGACACCGACAGGAGACAGCACACACACTGCATCTGTGATAAGCTGGCTGTTTATAAATGTGGCTGCTCTGCACATTGTTTCTGTGCTCACTTGGGGGGAGGCGTTGACTTTTCTCCTGCACAACGGAGAGACTGGGATGAAGGGCGATGCCAATGTCACTGTCTGTGTCTCTGTTTCTCTCCATGCACCCGTTTCATGTTTGCTCTCTCCGCGGGGAGGGGGGAGGGAGAAACATGCCATCCACAGAACTGCAGCATGATTTGGGGTCCCAGTTTTACATGCCTACATACAGAGAGAGAGAGAGAGAGAGAGAGAGAGAGAAATCCCAGATTCCATGTACCACTGTCTGTCACTTACATTGCTGGGTCCCATTTCCTGCCTGTCTGTCTCTCCTGCAGGGTCCCATCCTGGTGCTGCTACCAGATTCATCTCACTGACTATTGCTCTCTCTCTCTCTCACTATCTCTCTCTCTCTCTCTCACACTCTATTGCACTCTCTCTCCAGCGGGTGGCAGGACAACACATAACTACACAGCATGAGCAGCTGCAGCGCTTACTGGCTGGGTCCATTGCTCTTTCCCGCTTGGAGCTTGTTCTCTGTCTTTCTCGCTCTCTTTCTCTCCTCATACTATGCTCTGTCTCTGTCCCTTGGGAGTGGATCTGGGCCAGCTGCATTGTTTGATCAGGGCCAGATCACAATACATACATGCCACTTGCTTATGGGGAGCACAGCTACATGCTTATGGGTCACTAAACACCTTCAGAAGGGGATGGCAGGGCCAACAGAAACACTCGCTCCAGTAATTAGGACAAAATCACAATGGTGGGGTCTCTTGCTCCCCCACACTTTTCAATGCCTGCCATTCTGATTTTGTTCACTGAGGACGGAACGAGTCCTGATGCCAGTTTCAGTGACTCACTCCATGAAACTGTGCATTAAAAAGGGAATTTAATGCATGGCCGCACAGAGCGACTCCACCAGTGGGGTTGCTCGTTTTAAGCAACCCATGTTATAATGAGGCAACACCTTCCTCCTGCAAGTGTTAGACCCCTGTAATGAAACTACATACAGTAAATGTGTTACATGAAATAGATTGTTCTCCCTTAAATACTAGCTACTTTAAGCTTACAAATGACCAAGGGAACACCCCAACAAGATCAAATGCATTAACTCTCTTGAGCACTCCTGTCTTTTTAAATGAAGACTCGATACCAGCCATTCCGAATTATTAACCGAACACCATAGTTTTCCTTAAATTACAAGAAACAATGAATTCAACAAAGCAATGTGAATGTGGTTGGAAATATAAAGCTCCCTGATCTCAAGACCTCCAACAATACCAGGAGTCAGTGGAATTATAGCCCAAACAACCCTTTTTCTAGAACTTTTCTGAAATTTCACCCTTCTTCTCTTAGTAATTTTGTATAGAGCAAATATATAAAAAAAATATCATTAAGCACTTTACAATAGCAACACAGTCAGGTTAAATGGTTCATGAGGTTGGGCTGGCAGTATAGCCTAGAGGTTAGGGTAATGAGCTGTGAACGAGCTTGGTACATCCAGCAGCCCAGACCTTGGTTTGATTCTCACAACCTCTACTTGCATACTGTGTGACTCTAAGCAAGTCACTTAACTGCCCAGTGCTCCCAGGTTGCCCCTAAAAACAGGCATTTGTGCCTAGTGGGCCTTACCTGGTTACCAAAGACTAAATAAATAAAATGCAAGGAAACATAGAATTTGTCAGCAGAAAAAGATCACTTGGTTACCCAGGCTGCCCAAATGTTTCTTGCCTAATCTGTCTCTGCAGACCCTTACTGGTCTCTGTCAACCTTCTCTCCTTCCTTCCTCCCTGCCTGTTTTCTAATACACCTCTATGTCTATTCCACACATGCTGGAAGCCTCCCCACTGTTTTTGCCTCCACCACTTCTGCTGGTAGTTTGTTCCAGATGTTTATCACCCTTTTAGTGAAGAAATATTTCCACACATCTCTCTTAAGCTCCCTCCCACCAGGTTCATTGCATGCCCCCTTGTCCTGGTGCTCCTTTTCATTTGAAAAAGACCTCCCTCCTGTACCGTTTTCTACTGTGAGGTACATGTAGGTTTCTGTCATGTCACCTTTTACTCTCCTCTCTTCTAGGGCGTACATGTTGAGATCCATCAGTCTCTCCTGGTAGGGCTTCTCGTGTGACCCCTGCACCATTTTAGTTGCCCTCCTCTGGACTGCCTCTACCCTATGTCCTTTCTGAGGTGCAGCCTCCAGAACTGTACATAGTACTCCAGGTGGGGTCTCACCAGCGAGTGATACAATGGCAACATTACCTCCATCCTTCTACGGGATCTACCTATCCCTATACACTCCTATATGTCACTAGCCCTACCATTTCTTTTTGACACTGCCGTGCCTCCTTGAGGTCATCAGATATGATAACCCCAAGGTCTCTTTCTGGTTTAGTGACTGTCAATAACTCTCCCCATCTTATACTCAACACCTGGGTTCTTATGCCCTTAGGTACATGATTTTGCATTTTTTGGCATTGAACCTCAACTGCCATGCTTTAAACCACTCCTCAAGTTTCCGTAGATCCCTGTTCATTCTCTTCACCCACTCCTGAGTGTCACCCTACTGCAGATGTTGGTATTATCTTCAAAAAGGCATGCTTTTCCTTCCAGTTCCTCAGCAACGTCACTTATGAAGACACTAAAGAGGAAAAGTCCCAGTATTGAGCCCTGTGGCAACCCATGGGTCACTTCTCCATCATTTGAGTGAATGCTGCTTACCACTCCCCTCTGTCCCCCCGTCTGATAGCCAGATTTTGACCCATTCATCACTCCATTTCTTCATTAGATTGCTGTGCAGCACAGTGTCGAAGGCCTTGCTGAAGTTCAGTTAGACCACATCCACTGTCCTGCTCTGTTCTACTTCCCTGGTCATGCAGTCAGAGAAATCCATCAGATTTACTTGGCTTGCCACCCTGTGAATTTATGCTGCTTGTGGTCATGCAACCCGCTGGATTTAAGATACTCTACCAGTCTTTCTTTTAGCAGAGTTTCCATTAATTTTCCCACCACTGAAGTAAGACTTACTAGCTTATAGTTGCTAGCCTCCTTCCAGCTGCTGCTTTTATGTAGAGGACACTTTACTTCTTCTCTAGTCATCTGGAACCACACCTGTTTCAGTAAGCTGTTGAACAAAGTTGTCAATGGAGCCGCTAGCAACTCCATGAGTTCCTTTAGAACCCTTGAACGTATCCGGTCTGATCTCATAGCTTTGTCTACCTTCAGAGCTGCAAGTTCTTTACAGACTCTTCCTTCTGAAAATGGACTTGTTTCCACCTCCTCTCCCCTGCCCCATTCCTACTTTTCCCTTGAGGTTTGCCCCCCCCCACACTTTGAAGACTGATCCAAAAATACCTGTTTTAGATGTCTGCTTTTTCTTGGTCCTCTGTTGTGCGCCCCCCAACACCCTTCTAATCCTTACTTTCCTCCCCTTGCTTTCCTCTTCTCACTTAAGTATCTGAAGAAAGTCTTATCCCCCTTACTGACCCCTTTGATCATTCTTTTCTCTGTCTGCATCTTTGCTCCCCCATCACCTTGCCTGCTTCCCTCTGCTGTACTAGGTATACTGCCCTGTCCTTCCCCCTCTGTTTTTCCTAATGCCTCCTGAATGCCACCCTTTTTTTCTTCACCATTTTTGCCCCTTTCTTAGAGAACCATACTGGTCTCTTTTTCCTTCTGCTTTTGCTCACTTCCTTCATGCAGAGGTTAGTTGCTTTAGCTATACCCTCCTTTATTTTTACTCACTGTGCCTCCACCCCTCTGTGGCAACCCCACCCTTGAGGCAGTTTCTGAGACAGTCCTCCATTTCTTTAAAATCTGCCCTCTTGATGCCCAAGACCCTTGTCCTTGTGTGGTTAGCCTCTGTTCCTGTCCCAGTATTAAACTACACTGTACAAGGTAGCCTGTGACGTGGGTGCCTGAATTAAGGTGCCGTCCAAAACAGCGGCACGATGTGGGCAAAAGCCCAAATGGCAGGGAGGAGGCAACCCGGATGTGGTGGGATGGATGACCGTGATGACAGGATGTCGCTATATGTACCAGCGCGAGGGGGGTGAGCATGCAGGCGTGGCCTGGGAGAGGTGGAGAGGATGTGAGGGTAGTGCTGCAGTCAGCTGCGAGCTGCGCCATGGCATCAGGGGTTGGCCTCTGCTTGTGGTGTGTGGGGGTTCCGGGTTCGGGTCCAGGTCCGAGCGCTACTATGGTTTTGTTGTGCCCGGCCCAAAACTTGTGGGTTTTTTTTTGCTTTCGCCCCCACCAACATGCATTCCCCTGGAGTTGAGAATCCTTAAGTGGGGGTGTGTTGGGGCAAAGGCGCAGCCCCCCCCACAGAAAGCAAATGTATTGAGTCCTCTGCACCGTTCCTCCATGCGCCGAAGTTATCGGGTGGTGAAATTGTTTCTGCCGCCCTGACTTCACGATAATGCAGGTCATTGTTTCGCGCTTAAGCAATAAGGCATGACAGGGTGTGGTATCAGGGATATCGCACGCCTCGGGTGAAGTTAAATTAGGTCGCGAGGCCGAAAGGCCCAACCGTCCGGAGAAGTGACGATATCCCACGATATACCTCACACCCTGGAGTGCCTTATTGCTATTATGAACTGGCTTAAAGTTTTAGTTAATTTATTTTTTGTTTTAATTGTTTTAAATACTTTTTAATTATATTTGTGTTGTGGAAGTATATCTTCCAATTAAAAGTCCAGTTTCTGCTTTCACCAGAAGGTGGCGCTGCTGCTGCTACTTGCTGACTGATCTCTGTCAGTCTCCAAGTTGTTACTCTGCCACAGTATCTGCTCTCTCTTTGTCTCGTGTAGTGTCCCCCGAGTAGATGATCGCGGTTATTAAAGCGGAAGAAAATTAAGCCGATGACGGGCAGAGGATTTAAAATAGTAGGACTGAAGGCGGAGAGGATGAGTTCAGTAAGTACATTGCGCTGCGTTTGAAATGTGCACGATTTTAGCCTGTGAGAAACAAAAAATGTGGCACAGTAAAAGATTGGCAGGATACTGTGAGAAGCAACTGTGCTGTTAATTAAATCGTTAAAAAATGAACATTTTGTCAGGTTTGGGCAGTGATTCAAGTGCTAGTACAGTGCAAGTTCACTGCTGCTGCGTGGTGTGACAAATCTTGAGCGGGCAGCAGATTTCTTTGTAGTGTCTTGGCGTGGTTGGAGTTAGCGACTGTTTCACTCCTGTTTATTTAAATTTAATGTTCTTTAATTTTTAACAGGGTTTCAGTTGTGGTTTAATCTGCTCACGGTGTGCCTTCTGCTGGTTTGTTTGAGGAACAGTGAGCGATGCAGAGAATGTTGCGGTCGTAGGGTTATTTTCCTGAGTGAGGAGGCTGGTGGCCGGAGGTTTTCTGAAGCCGTGATAATGTAGCCCGATATCATCACGGCTACGAAACCCTCTCGGCCAATCAGCTTGCTCCATTTACGATCGCCGGTTCATAATTGCCATTATCACATAGAACCCTGTACAATGATCACTGGAACCCAGGGGACTGCCCACTGTGATGTCTGCAATGTTGTCCCTGTTTGTAAGCACCAGGTCCAGCACTGCCCCATCCCTAGGGGGGGTTCTTTGACTAGCTGCATAAGAAAATATCCTTGTAGGGAGTCCAGGATGTCCCTACTTCTTGTAGAAGCTGCTGTTGGAAGGCGTCACTCCATGTCTGACAAATTGAAGTCACCAACTAGAAGCACCTCCCTCTTGCTATTTTGATGATGTCTTCCCCAAGTGCTGGATGAAACTCCTCTCCCTGTGCTTGAGGCCTGCACACTACTCTAGTTTGGGTAGCGGCCCTGGAGCCTGTCTCAAGGGTGATCCACAGCACCTCCAGCCAATCCTTTTTCTCTTGGTGCCCCTGTATCTCCATGGCCTTGAGTCCCTCCCTCACAAATAAAACAACCTCTCCTGCCTGCCCTGTCTCTCCTGAACATATAGTAACCCGGTATGGCCATGTCCCAGTCATAGTGTCCAGTGCACCACAACTCCATAATGGCCACTAAATCCAAGTCAGCCTCTGCCATGATGGCTTCCAGGTCTGATATTTTGTTTCCAAGACTCTCTGTAGTGGTGTACATGACTCTCCACACCTTCCGTCCTCCTTTCCTTGCTTCTCTCTCCCATTCTTGTCTGTGTTTTTCCCTGAAGCGCCCCTTGACTTTCCTCCTACCTTTTTAATTCCCCCATTTCCATGACTCCTTCACTCCTTTACCCTCACTTACCTGGGTTCTACCCCTGCTTTCTTCTGCCTAGTCCCCATCCCTGCCTTTCTGTGCCCTTGCCCAAGGGGAGATTTCTCACCCTGGGCCTCTCTCCTGCTGCTTAATCATGGGGGCGGGGGGACAATTGTTGGCTTCCTTTGTTTCACTGCTTCATTTTCAGATGTGTCCTGGGGAAGGGGATGAGGAAGTATGTGATGCAATACAGTGCAACGGTAGACAAAATACAGTAAGGTGCAAGAGTAATCAACATATATTTCAGTTGTGCAGACACAATATACAAGCGGGTAGACCAGTGTAACCCAAAACAAATGGCACAAGTACAAAACAGTACAGTACAGGTGCAAAACATTATAGGTGTGAACAAAATATTAGGAGCAGATTATATCACACAGGCTGTGAAAAGTAGCTACAGTAAACAATGAATTGCAGTTGTTCAGCCACAACATTCAGGTAGGTAGACAGTGTGACACAAAATAAAAGGTGCAAGCGCAGTGCATTATCGGATGTGACAACAGTATTAGGAGCAGATTAATGCCGCACAGACTGTAAAACAAAGGTGGGCCAAAAATTGCTCCAAATGAGGGGGTAGGGTACATGACAGAGAAGGGGGATGGCAGATGCTAAAGTCAGGGATTAGGTACTCTGGCAGAAGGATATAGAAAAGTCACAATGTAGAGACTTGAGGGAGGAGAATGAAGAGGCTGAGCAGACAGACAGGGGAAAAGAGGACCAGAGCTTGGGGAAATAATATGACAAGGCAGCTTGGCCCGCAGTATTCCTGGAGGGGAGCGGAAAGGAATGTGAAGTACTGTGTTCCATAGAGGGTAAAAGGATGAAGAGGGCAGAGGGAAGGGAGGAAAGGCAGGGAGTGAGAGGGCCAAGCCAGAATTTGGACAGAAAGGAGGCACATTGGATGAGGTGTCTGGCATGAAGGGAAGGGAGGGAGAGGGAGGAGTCAAAAGGGCAGAGGTGTGTACAGGGAGGACAGTCTAAGCAAAGCAGCAGAATGAGTGAAAGAGGGGGTCCCACCTGGCAAGGGGCGGACTTGGGAGCTACACTGTAGATGATGAACTCATGGTCAAAGATGGGGAGGATCATCTTCGAAACTAGTTCACTGCAGGCAGGATGTCAGATACTAACTTTGTTCCTGTTGAGCATGCCCAGTTTGGAGTGGAGCATGTACTGGATGGCATCTATGTGTGCTGAGAAATTGAGGTGACAGTCCGGCCAGACCCTGAGATATTTAAAAGAGGCAACATCCTCAATCACAGCAGCATCGAGGGTATGGAAGGAGGAGAGTTGGGGAGAGCCTGGTGAACCTCTACCACAAGCCAAAGTTCATGGAGACCATTTTCATGGCACTGACGGGCAGCTGGTTGGACTGGAACCAATGCTGGATGCTGTCAAAGTCCATTGGAACCGAGCAGCAAGGTTAGCAGTGCAGAAGTCAGAGGAAAACAGCACAGTGCCATCTGCATGCATGTGAATGAACTCAGCTGAACAGGCAACAGGGAGGTCATTCAGGAATATGGAAGAGTATGGGGCTCAGGACAGACCCTTGGGGGATGCCTGAGCAGATGGGGAATGGGGGGGGAATAAGACGTCTCTGATATGGACAGCTTAACATAGCAACATAGAAAGTGATGGCAGATAAGGACCGCTAGGCCCACCCAGTCTGCCCATTTTTTCTACCTGCTGCAAAAACCTTGAGACCTGCCCTCAAGGTAGAAGCAGAACCATCTGATTGAGTAGGCAGAGAACCCCACCACCTTAAGCTTGTTCTGAAGAAGGTGGTGGGCCACAGTGACAAAGGCTTTGTCCAAGTCTATAAAGATGGGGAAAGTGACCTGGCCCTGGTCCATACCAGAATGTATGGGGCCACTGAGTCAGAGGAGGTAGGTGGATGCAGAGTGGGGCTTTCTGAAGCCAGACTAGAAGGGAGTGAAAAAGGAGGAGGATTCAGGAAAGGAGAAGAGAGTTGAGAGAACAAGGTGTTCCTGAAGCACCTGGAGCACACTAGGGTGGGGGGGGGGAGACAGGGTGATAGTTACCAGGAGAGGAAAGATCACCCCCTTTAGGGAAGTGGATGACAGTAATCTGTTGCCAGTTGTCAGGGTCAGAGGTTGAGGAGTAGGAGAGGTTGAGGAGGTGGGTAATAGGGTTTGTGATGGCAGGAGCAGAGTGATACAGAAGCTTGGTGTCAAGTCTAACAGGACTCACATCCTTGTGACAGAGCCAATAATTCTGTCACATACTGGCCAATATTATTGTGCATGGAAGGTAGTACTATGCCAGAATAATACACCCTCTACTTGCAGAAAAGGCACACTCAATTAGGTAGGTCTTTAATTTAGATTTAAAAGAACTTAAGGTAGAAGCCCTTTGCATGTCATAAGGTGGAGAATTCCAAAGTTTTGGACTGTAAACACAGAAAGCTTTGTCCCCTCTAGTCTTCAGATTTGTACAAGGGACTTAGAGAACATGAGTGAGACAGTCATTCTTGGAACAGGAGCTAGAACAAATAATTCAGTCATATACTATACATTGAAGCAAGACGTTGCAAGGCCTTTTAAGCCAAGAAAATATTTTAAAATCAACCCTTCTTTAACTGACAGCCAATGCCCAGATTTTAGAATGGGGAAATGATCTTGACATTTAGACTTAGTTAAAACATGAGCATCATCATCCTGCAAGTGTTGTAATCTGTCCAGGGTCACTTGAGGTAACTTTAACCCCTAGTTGGTGCTATCCCAAGGGCTACTATCCCTGCCTGCTTGGCTAGTAGCAGGTTAAGGGGCCTGAGTTCTGAAATGGGTGCCTCCACCCGGAGGTCAGGGTTGGTAGTGGTCAAGCTAACCTGGGCACAGCCCTCCGGGACACTGTAACCCCCTCCTTTCTTACTAGTGGCCTGGAACAATACACAATAATCACTTTCACAATACCCCTGATACACCACTCAAGTACCCACACTGTTTGCATTTACCACCATGGCTTTCCTCTGGCTCAGCCCTGGGGACTCCCTATAAAACAAGGTTATACACAGCAAATAACAGCAGTACAGTACTCTTGCACAAACTGGAACCACAGGCAGGGTAAATCCAAACAAGCATTTGTTAATGCTGAATGTTGTCGTGCTGGCATTGGCAGTGGCGGAGCTAGAGACGCATAGCGCTGTGATTTTGTGAATATGTCTCAAAAGGTGATTTTGTACAGCAAGCACGCCATTGTGCGCCAGAGCTGCAGAAACACATTTTGGGCAGGCTGTGAAAAATGGCAGTTGGACTGCTGATAAGGAGATATGCAGAAATGCCAGTGGTGAAAATGTGGCATGAAAATATTGCAGATTGACGAGGTTACAAGGGTGCGTGGAAACTGTGCAATGCACGCTTGCAACATAGTCAGTGTATGGACCTTCGGCAGCATATTTTCAACATAGGCATTTTAGGACCTCTGCTCATGAATAGTGTCACCGTCTTTTCCTCAAACTGTTCCGAAAACTGATTTCGCACAGCGACCGTGCAGTTCTGCGCCGGACATGCGAAAACACATTTCAGGGAGCTGCAGTGTTCATAAGGAAGTATGGAGAAATGCCAATGATGAACAGCTGTAGGGAAACTATTACAAACTCACAAAGTCACGAGCGTGCGTGCAAACTGTGCAACACACACTCATAAAACACTCATTTTATTAACTTTCGTTCCCAAATTTTCAACATAGGCATTTTAGGACATCTGCTGATGAACAGTGTCACTGTCATTTTGATCATGTGTCTCGAACACGGGCTTTCCACAGCGATCGCACTATTCTGTGCCGGAACTGCGAAAACAGATTTTGGTCAGGATGTGAAAAATGACAGATGTAATGTTCATTAGGAGGTGCAGAACAATGGTACTGTTGAAAATCCAGAGTGAAAATATTAGAAGTTTGTGAACGTATGATGCGTGTGTGCAATCTGCGTAACGCACGCCCGTAACACAATCATTTTATGGAGTATTGTCACCAAATTTTTAACACAGGCATTTTAGGACCTCTGCTCATGAACAGCATTACTGTCATTTTTTTAATGTATCCTGAACACTTTTTCGCACAGTGACCGCGCTATTCTGCGTCGGAAGTGCGAAAACTCATTTCCGCAAGGATGTGAAAAATGACAGATGTACAGCTCACAAGAAGGTGTATAAATACCAATGCTAAGAATCTGGCATGAAAATAGTGTGAATGTGCTAACTTCAGAAAGCAGTAGTTGCTACGCGACGCCATAAACAGTATTGGTGATGCCTCACTAAATTTGCAACATAGTTTTTATGAGAGCCCTCCCTCATGAATAGTGGCACTATCATTTTGTTACTCGTCCCAAAAGATGATTCCTGCAGTGACTGCGAAATCACCTTTGGGATCGAATAACACCATGACAGTGCAAGAATTCATGAGAAGGGGTCACAAAAACACCATGTTGAAAATTTGGGGCCAAAATTCACAAAAATGCCTGAGAAATGCACTAAAGTTGAAAAATCCCTATTTATTCTATTATACAGCTTACCGGCATTTCCTCAGTTCACGGTCGTCTTTGAAGAGTGCAGACATGTTCCCTGTCCACCGAAGGTCATCGCGCCGGACTCCATAGGTAAGTATGGGATGAGGGGTGTGAGGGGAGGCAGGGTGCACAGAGGGAGGGTGTGGGTGGAGGGGGCATCAAGACAACGAGGGACTGTTTTCGTTTTACAGGGAAACAAAAAAAAAAACATTGCGAGACAGTTTTTTTTTTGCAGGGGATTTGGCCTGCTGGGGTGAGCTCCCAGTGTGCCACCTAACTGTTTGGGGAGTGTCTGTACCCAATGGGGATTGGGCACCCTTGTCATCAAACAACACGGGGGGGAGTAATTTATGCCGACGGGGATTGGGCACCCCCGTCGGCACACAAAGAAGGGTGGAGGCACAGAGCTGAGGGAGATTGGGCACCCCCCTTGGCATTAAACAATTGGGGGGGTTCTTTATGCCAGTGAGGAGAGGGCTCCCCCTTTGGCACAAAAGGAAAGGGGGGAGAGGTAAAAGCCGAGGGGGATTGGGCACCTCCCTTGGCATATCATAAATGGGAGGATGCTTTATGCTGACGGGGAGTGGGCTCCCCCGTGGGCACATTCATAGGGGGCAGGGTCAACCAACAGGGGGATTGGGCACTCCCGAAGTCAGCAGTTTTGTGGCCAGTGTGCCGCCATGAGCATAATGTCGGCGAGCATGTAAAGAAAAGGTCCGCTGTGTCTGACGAGCTTTGCTCAGATGTGCTCGCCACATTATGCATGCATGGTGTGGTGCCGGCATGCAGGCTGATTGGGGAATGAAGGACGCACCTACTGATGCATGCCCTGCATTCGCCCAACAGCGACTGTGCCTCAAAAGCTGCACTGTCCCAAGATGTTGGCTGCACAAGTGCGCCAGCATAAAAAGAGTTAGATCTGATTTATTTAAGGGACTTGAACAAGGGAGGGGTGGAATCAGGTTAATTTGCTTAAAGGCTGTATCAATCAAACAGTTATGCATGCACTTCAGGGTCCATAAACAGTCACACACTCTGGTTACCCAGATGGAGAATGGTGGGCTAGCCAGGAATGTTGCAGCTGGTTGGGGCCCTGTGATGGAAGAAAATAACATGCATAACACACACTATTTGTAATCCGGAGCCAGAGGGCTCAGTTCATGACAAGAAAACAAGAAGACAATCAAATGACACACTTTTAGATTAGGCTGTTGTTGCAGGGAGCTACCCTGATGATTACTCACGATACCCAAGACTAGACACAGGCTGCACGAAAATTGAGACTGCAGATGGTTGATCTGGAGTTCCAGGAGAAGCAGGGTCCACACGATTCACCGAGGCATCGTTCCTTTTCAAGCGTGGAGCAGGGGGATGATCCCCAGGCAGGTCTCTCATCGATGGCTTTCTCTGTGTAGTAGGTAGTATGGCTGGGCCAGTGTGGCAAGGCCCAGGCCAAATGGAGACAAATTCGGATAGAGTCCGTTTTGGGCTGGATACTGCTTCCAGCAAGCAGAACACAATTCACACAGTGGGGAACCAAATCACAACCCACTAACAACTCACAGCACATTTACATGTAAGGAAATTCTACTGTACCAGGCAAACCACTCTCCGGTCATGATCGCAAAGCCTCTGTACAAACCGGGGATTTAGAAGCAGCTGGAAATCCTGACAGGCCAATCGCATTCAGCAAAATCTTTGGTCTTCTTCAGGCATGAGCCTGGTAAAAAAATCAGTGGCTTACTTAAATCTCACAAACTTGGATTTAGTCCAAAATAATTCTCTTCTCTCCCTCTCAGGGGCAGCAGGCAGACATGCAGGCCACAGCTCAGGCCTTTCATTCATTCATTCATTCATTCTTTATTTATATAAGGTGCCTTTCTTAAAACCAAGGTGCCTTTACAAATACATAAAACAATAAATACTTAGAACAACACTAAAACAATCATAAATCATTAAAAGCTTTGCTAAAAAGATATGTTTTCAAAGCTCCCTTAAAGCTTTCGACAGTTGGGCAATTTCGCACCTGGCGAGGTAGAGAATTCCACAGGGTCGGGGCCATAAAACTAAATGATCTTGCCCCTGAAGTTTTTAAATGGACCCTGGGAATCTCTAGCAATCCAGCATCAGTGGATCGGAGAGAGCGGGGGGGACAGTAGGGACAGAGGAGCTCTTTCAGGTAAACAGGTCCCTGATTGTGTAGGGCTTTATAGGTCATCAAACCGACCTTGAAGGTGATTCGCCAACAAACTGGCAACCAGTGCAGACCGCGGAGCACAGGCGTTATATGACTAGACCTAGAAGATCCAGTCAACAGCCTGGCTGCCGCATTCTGCACTAGCTGCAGATGGCAAAATTCAACCCCTGATAGCCCCAGGTAAAGGGCAGTGCAATAGTCAAGGCAGGAGGTAACGAAGGCGTGGACCAGTGTTGGAAGATCCTCTGGAGGAACCAAGTGTTTCAACCGGGCGATGTTCCTCAGATGATAAAAAGAGGTTTTGGCCACTGCTGACACCTGAGATTTAAAAGTCAGACAGTCGTCCAAAACAATGCCCAGGTTCCGCACCTGGTCTGAGGTCATCAGCTGGACACCCCCAAGCCATAAGCCCGAGGGCAATCCAGCTAACAAACCCACCTCACAGCGACCCTTGTCCACCACCAACACCTCAGTTTTTTCAGGGTTCAACCGCAGCCAACTCCCATTCATCCAGTCTTGGATCTCAGCAAGACAGTTATTAAATACCGAAATGGCAGCCTCCTGGCTGGGCACAAAAGACATATACAGCTAGGTATCATCTGCATAGCAATGAAAACCCAGACTGTATTGTCTAACAATCGCTCCTAACGGCAACATATACACTGCAAACAACATGGGTGCCAAAATGGAACCCTGCGATACCCCACAGGATAGGGAGACTGATGCCGAGGAAAAATTCCAGACACCACCCTCTGAGTCCTACCCTCGAGGTAAGATCAAAACCACCTGAGGACTGTACCAGACAGTCCACAGATAGACCGCAAATGCTCCAGTAGCACCCCATGGTCCACAGTGTCAAATGCTGCAGAGAGATCAAGAAGAACCAAGATAGAACAGGTCATTCGATCTCTCACTATTAGGAGGTAATTTAGTACCCGAACCAGTGCTGTCTCAGTACTGTGCCTTTTCCTAAATCCAGACTGGAGAGAATGATAGACATTGTTGTTGGTCAGATGATCATCCAGCTGCGCTGCTACCACCTTCTCAATAACTTTACCCACAAAGGGTAAGTTAGAGACAGGTCTGTAATTTGTTAGACAATCCAGGTCCAAAGAGGGCTTCCTCAAAAGAGGCTTAACTACAGCCTCCTTAAGAGGATCTGGAAAGATCCCCCTCTCCAAGGACCTCCAGACTATCACAGCAAGGACTGGGCTGATTTTATCCACACAGTCCACTAAGAGACGCGTGAGGCCCGGGTCCAAATCACAGTTGGTTGGATGCAGTGATTGGATGATCATCACAATGTCATTGATTGTGGGGAGGCTGAAGTCAGACCATGCAAACTGGGTATCCGACATCTCCTGCCAACCATCACAACTCCCACTGGAGAGGGTCAAGCAGATATCCGATCTGATTTTGGCAACCTTATCTGCAAAGAAGAGAGCAAACTCCTCACACCGTTTTTGAGAAAAGGCTCTTCTGGGCTGAAGACAGACTGGATTGCACAGTCTGTCCACGGTCCGGAAGAGCTGAGCCAGTCTATTATGTGCAGCCGCAATCTTTCTGGACAGGAATTCTGCCTTCTTACGAGAGATTGCGGATTGATAAACCACATAGTGGTTCATCAAACTAAGTTTGTCATCATCCAGACCAGACCTCCGCCAGCACCTCTCCAACCTTCGTCCAACTCTCCTCAACTCCCTCAAGGTCTCATCAAACCAAGGAGACCTGGGACGAAGAGCAATAGGATGAATACAAACAGGAACAATGGAATCCAGGGCCACTGTCACCGCCATATTATAGGCATGCACCAGCTCTCCCGGATCCATGCAATCTATCGGTAGGCCCGATAGGTCCAGCACTGCTATCAGGTCAACTGGGGAAACACCCCTTAATGGGCAGTACTGAACCATTTCCATAGGGACTGACCTATTAGGGGTGGCCTCAAAACTGAACCCAATGGAGTGATAGTCCGACCATCCGACCAATTCCACCACCATGTCGGAAATCTCCATCCCCAGAAGGAACACCAAGGCCAATGAATGCCCACCAATATGGGTCGAGGAGGAAACTATCTGTGTGAAGCCCAGTGAAATCATCAATTGGAGGAAGTCTTGACCAAAATGTGAGAGTTCATCATCAACCCAGATATTGAAGTCCCCCAGAACCAACCATCTGGGGGACCCCAATGTCAGGTCGACGATGAAGTCTGCAACTTCCCGCAGGAAAACATTCTTGTCACCTGGTGGATGGTATACAAGAAGTATCCTGCACCCCACACCCTCGCCTAAGATGCATTCAAAGGACCTGGAAGCTCCCACTGGTACCTCCACTAGGCCCAGTTCTGTTCTAAAACAGATAGCAACACCCCCGCCCCTACGATCCAACCTCGGGCGGTGTATCGCCGAGTAACCGGCTGGATCTGCTGCCGCCAAAACTGGTCCAGCATTTTCATCCAGCCGTGTCTCGGTGATGCATGTCAGGTCAGATGACCCAACAAAATCAGCTATAATAGCCGTTTTGTTTTTAATAGACCTGGCATTGCACAACACCACCCGAGTAGGATGAGCCTCCGATGATGACCGTGTTACCTGCTGACTATAGCCAGAACCCTTGGGTATGGACACCAGACAAGGCAATCCCCTTTCCTGGGCCCATTTCACCCCAGGGCATCTCCTTGTCCCCACTATCCCTATCCGCCCACTCCTTTCCATACCTCCTCCAGACCCAGCACCAGCCCTCCTCCTTCTACCCACGGTCCCCAAAGCCCTGCATCGTTGATAAACCTCCAGTGATGGGGAGGGGGTCAAGAGAAGGGACGAAGGTCCCTGAGCCTGGAGGGGGAATACTGCCCAGCTGTCCTAATATTGTCCCAGCACATAATTAACACAATCAATAAACAATCTAAAACAAATAATAATAAACCCCCTCAAATACTTAAATAAATAACACAACTCTACAACAAAATATCATACAACTAATCAAACAATAATATAACTATAAATCTAATAAACAAAATGATCAGATAAATGATAACTTAATACTAAATATAAAATATATCTATCTAACAAAACCTATATCCTTATTTCAAACATATAATAAATTAACCCTATTAATCAAAATATTTTAATTATTGTAGTGTCCAAAATGTGCCTTCAGACCTCCAAAAAGCTTTAATTTTAATTCTCTACTGTCACCTACAATGCTCTCACCACTGTAAAGAAGGAGCTTTCTAAACTTTACAAGCCCATATCATAGGGCTGAATTTTAAAATTAAAGAAGAGGTCTCCAAGTCCAATAACCACATATTTTTTTGTTTTGGTTAAGTGACAGCACAGATTCCTATGAAAATATGAGAGTTCCAAATTGTTTACTGCCACAGTTCACAGTTCACAATACAGTTTCCTATGAAAATGTAGATAAGAGTTTTGAGTTGTTTATTGCTCACACCTGTGTGCTCTCACCACTACAGGGTAGGATATCTAAGATTTTACAAGCCTCCTCTTACAAGGCTAAGATAACCCTTCGGAGCACAGTTCTGTTCTTGTTGAAAGTATAATAAAACTCGCCCAAAAACAACAGTTAAAAAGTACATCACCAACAGATGATTCAGGAGTTCCCAGTTTCCTTCAAACGTGTAGCTTTTCCTCCTCCACAAGAATCTTCACAGTAGCAGGCAATTTAGATCTCATTTTCGTGTTAGGCTCAACCCGATCCTTCACCATGGTGAACTAAGCTAGACCACCCTTCGGTGGTCTCCCTGTTTCATCTGAGGGAACTGGACATATACCATCACACTCCGGTGGCAATATCATCCGTCTCTCCATCCGGACCAAGGAACCCAAACACCCTCAGGCTTACACAAAGATCCTTGCTGTACACACCACTTCTCTGGACTTCCTCTAGCTGGTCCCCTCACAATAGGTACCCGACAACCTTTCCACAGTTCTCCCGCGTGAAACTACTCAGACGGCTGTTTGACTGTCTCAAGCATGTTGCACCTTCAGCTCCTAACTTAGATCTGACTTAACTGCCAGCAGCCTGGGAAATTCTGCAATATCCAAAAGGTTTGGTTTGCTGTTCCTCCTGTCAGTCACAACAAAGGCTCCCCCTTCAGGTGCAAAAAGGAGCAAAAAGCCCAAAACTACAATTCCTACAGATTTTGACTCCAGACAGCTCCTGTAGACTGGCTCCATTTTAGGTCCCACCAGTACTGATTGGTCCAATTCGCAGTCCAGTACCAAAATAGTGGAGATAATCAAAACAATCCTTGCTGCAAAAAAGGCAGGTTAGACAAACTACATTATCATTATCACGCTAAGTGATTTTCAGCAAACAGTTACATCTTTCAACAGAGCTCCCTCTCAGATTACTTATGACTGCAATCCAGGCAGCTCTTAAAGAGACAGTACACAGAGGCTATACAGGCTCTCTCTGGCAATCACATTTAAACTGCTAAAACACAGGACATCAGCCTGGCAGTGAGCATTTAGGCAAGCTTGAGGAAGACTTTTCGGGAACCCATATTTGTAGGGGGTTACATAACCCTGCTGGCAAAAATTTGAATTATGCTATCAATAGCACCCCCCCCGAGTGGGCAGTATTGGGCTATACTGGACAGCCCAGGGGCATAATAAGACCTGACGCTGCAGGAGGAGGGCCTTGTTGCCCCAGTAAGGTCTGGTATAGACCATACCAGCCACCCTGGAGGGTATTATTGCGCTTAGAAAATTGGTCATTTGTTGATATTTAAAAAGTGTAAAAAAGAGTAAAAATAAAGAAAAGAATTACTTATTTGTAAAGCAGTACTTCTATTGTTATATTTGCCAGTAGAGGGTGCTGCTATTTTGAGAGACTGTGTTCTGCTGTCCCTTTCTTTTCAGTAATAAGTGAGCGTTCATGGATTGTCACAGCCTCCAGCTTTCCTGACCCCTGGAGTAGCAGTCTGCTTCCTATTTTTTTTGTTTGTGCTTGCTTAAGAAACATCTTTTGGTGGAATGACATTTGAGAGGTGTGTCAGGGATGAGTCCAATACACAGCACTCTACAGTGGGCTCAACACTGACAGACCAATGACCACACAAGCAGAGAGTGACGGTGGTTGGAATTTCACAGCGAGGAAGCGGCTGCACTTGAAAGGAATGAAGTGCTCCAATGAGAGTGCTTCATTCCTTTCATTTACATAATGCTGTCCACCCCACTCCCTCCGTTCCCTGTCCCTACACTCGGCATCATGCAATGAAACCCTCCTGCTCCCTCCCACTATGTGCTGCCTGCCCCGCATTCTCAGTTCCCCCACCAGACCAGCAGTGATTTAATAAAACCCTCCCACTCCCTCCCACTGCATGCTCCCCGGCCCGCACCCTCTGTTCCCCCAGCCAGCATTCAATTGAGCCCTCCCGCCTCCCACTGTGTGCTACCTGTCGCAGCACCTCTGTTCCCCAGCCAGCATTCAATTGAGACCTTCCCTCCCTCCCACTGCGTACTGTCTGCCCCTGCCTCAGTTCCCCTGGGTACAACATTAGGGTGCCCAACTCCCCATGTTGGCATTATCAACCCTCTCTCGACACTGGGAGCTCACTCCCAGTGTCCGAAATAAAAAAATTTCCTGGTTAAAAAAAAAAAAAACTGTCCCTGATGTTTTTTTTAAAGCCTGTAAAAAGAAAATGGTCACTCATCATCTCCCCCATACCTCTCCCCTCCCAACCCATTCTCTGCGTACTCACCTCCCTTTATCCCCCCTTTCCCCATATTTACCCTCTGAGGATGGCAGCTGTGATCTTCTGAGGACTGGGACACATCTGCACTCTTCAAAGCCGAACTGTGGACTGAGGAATCAAGGTAAGCACTGTATAATGGCTGTCAATGGGGGTTTCAACTTATGTTGATATCTCAACCATTTTTAGGAATTTTAAACTAACATTTTCAACATCGGGTTCTTGGGCCCCACCTCATGAACACCATCACTGTCATTTTGTTACTCAGTCCAGAAAGGTGATTTCACTGCTGCTGCATGGAATCACCTTTCAGGACCGATTAATGAAATGACAGTGCCAGTGTCCACTAGGAGAGGTCTCAAGAAGCCCATGTTGAAAATTTGGTGCAAAAAATTCCCAAAGTGACTGCATTACGAGCATGCATTGTGCAGTTTCTACACATGTGCAGTTTCTACGCATGCTCGTAACTTTGCCAATTTTTAATATTTTATTTATTTATATTTACATTGAAATTACAATCCTTTGAGTCAAGGACTCATTTCTAAAGGCTCCACGTCAAGTCAGAATATACATAGTATACAATGAATATACAGGTTATAACAATAACAGACATGACAAGGAAGGGCTTATTACAGGCAATAGCAATGTGTAGAATAAAATTCAACAAGAGAGAAAACAGGAAAACAATGTCATACACAGTTGAAACTGTGATATCATACAATGTGGTAGCTACAGTAGGTAGTTTGAACATTGTGCAGGTACATTATACAGACATATTGCAAGGGTGTTGTCTCACTAGAGACATTGTCACAATGGGTGATTTAGCTTCCGAAACCCACTGGGGCATAGACAGCCCATGTTGACTAGGACCTAGCTGACTGAGAGCACATGCATCTGTGATTGGTGAAAATATGGTTCCTGAGTGCAACCTTGAAGGGACCTATTTTAGGAGTAGTGGCAATGGAGGTTGGGAGGGTGTTGAATCAGGAAGGGGCCCTGTAGCAGAAAGATCTTTGGGCGAGTGAGGTCCTAACTCTGGGGACCTGGTGAGTGGCCTTGGAGGCACTGCGCATAGAGACAGAGGGGGTAGCTGAGTGGAGGGATGCAGACACCCTGAGAGGGGGAGAGATCAATGAGAATTTTTTTTTTGTCAGAAGGCAATATTGATATTGTACTCTTTCCTCAAAATTGAGTACATCGGCCAAGGAGTATAGCGTGCACGTATGTGTCCACCTGTCCGCACCAGTCAGTAGCCAGTAGGTCTTGTTATTGGACAGTTGGACTTTATTGAGAGTGGCGGCATCGGCAGTTGCATAGACTGGGAGTCCGTAATCAACTAGGGACAGGACTGAGGAGGTGATAGCCAGATGGAGGGCTTCAGGAGGCAGGCAGTCCTTATGCCGGTAGAGGAGGCTGATTCGGGCATTAGTGGCTGAAGTGAGCTTGTTGATGTGTGAGTGAAAGGAGAGGGCAGTGTCAAATGTGATGCCCAGGTATTTATATGAACTGACCTGCTCCAGTGGGCGCAGCGAGCTGGATAGTATCTGGAGGGGTGAGTCTCTGGCCTTGTTTTGATGGTGTGCAAATAACATGATTTTGGTCTTTTTGATATTAATGACAAGTCTGTGGTCCATAAACCATTTCTCAACCTGGCTGAGAAAGTGCTGGAGGGAGATCTGAAGTGGAGGGGTTCAGGTGGGAGGTGAAGAGGACAGCATCATCCTCATAGAGGAGGACCTTGCTGGAGCAAGAGCTGGGCAGGGCATTTAGACAGAGACTAGAGAGAAGTGGGCTCAGAATGGAGCCCTGGGGGACTCCGAGTGGACAGAGTGGGTGCTGGAGAGGGTGCTGTGTATTTTAATGCATTGAGACCTTGATGAGAGGTAGCTAGAGAACCAGGAGAGAGGACCTTGGGATAAATCGAGTTGCAGGAGTGAGTCAAGTAGGAGAGTGACATACCATATCAAAGGCCTTGGAGAGATAGACAAAGTCAGCTCCAGCTAGGTGGCCTTTGTCCAGGGCTGAGTGTAGGTAGTTGGAGAACTTCATGAGAGCTTTGTTCGTGCTGTGGCCCGATCGGAAGCCATGCTGCTCCCTGCATAATAGTTTGTGGGTGGCCAGGTATTCAGTAAGTTGGTCAGACACTATTTTTTCTAAGACTTAGGAGAGCGGGGGGAGGATAGAGATTGGCTGATAGTTACCAGGAAAGTATGGGGGTGATGACCGCAATTTTCCAGGTGAGCAGAAACTGTCCAAGAGACAAAGAGCAGTTTAGGAGGTCTGTGAGTGGCACAAGCACTACATCTAGGACCGTTCGAAGAAGCCTTGTGTCTAGGGGATCATTACAGGGGCTGGAGCCACTGAAGGCTTTGGTCAGGTAAGGCCTGGCTTCTTGCAGAGTAATGGCCTGTAGATAGAATGGTGGATGACGGAGAGTCGGTGACTGTGAGGGGGGAATTGGGTCAAAGAAGTTGCTAGGGAGGACTGAGCTGAGGCCAGAAAAGGCGGTGTTGAGGCAGCCTGCAATGCTTTGGGGGTCGGTGGAGATGGTGCAATTAATGCTAAGCTGCGATGGGGGAGGGGAGCGCAATTTCCCATTTAGTTCTTTTACATTGACCCAGAACTTACCAGCAGTCCCCCCAGGAGGAGGCCAGAGTAGATCTATAATATTCTGCCTTAGCCTTTCGGATAGCCCGGTGCATCTGTTGCGCTCAGCATTATAGGCTTGTCTATCCGCTAGCTTACCAGAGGCAGTGGCCCTGTGCCAGAGGTTGTCCCTGAGCCAAAGTTGTTGAAGGAGTGAGGGTGTGACCCATGGTGCATTACGTTTCTCGGTAAGTGTTTTGACAAATGGGACAAAGATGTCACAGGTCTTGTTAAAGGAGCAGGCAAAGTAGTCGAGCGCCGCATCAATATTTGGGGCCAAGTTTATAGGGGTCCAGTCACAGTGGACTAGGTACTGCTTGAGTTTACTGAGAGTACCGGGGTTAAGGCAGTGGTGGGAGACTGCAGTGGGCACCGATTTGGGTAGCCCAGCAGGACCAAGTGAAGAGCACCAGCGAATGATCGCTCAGGGAGTTAGGATGGACAGAGATGTCCACAATTCTGTGAGCGTGGTTGGTGAGGAGAATGTCCAAGATGGTGTGAGTGCCACTGGAGGGGTTTATCCTGGTGGGTTGGGTTACTAGCTGGGTTACGTCAAGGGTTGTAAATGTGTCCTTGGCTTGGGCTGCCGAGCTGGCCAGCCAGTTAATGTTGAGATCACCCACCGGTATCTGCTCAAACTTATGCAGGAGGTTGGAGAGGTATTCAGAGAGGGAGAGAATTGCTGGGGTTTGTTTCCGCGTGGGGACATAGGCCACAGTGATAATAAATGGGGCCCTGGAGTGGTCTGGGGTGATTTTAAGGGAGATGGCTTGGGCACCATGTTCCAGCTTAGGGGTTGGGAGAGCATGGCCCAACAGGGAGTCGCACAGGTAGAAGGCACAGCCACCACCACGCTTACCCATTCAATCCTCCCTGAAGAGGGAGTATCCAGGGAAGGTAATGAAGGAGTCAGGAGTCGATTTAGAGAGCCAGGTTTCTACTAGAGCCAGTATGTCTGGTTGGTGCTGCACCAACCAGCACTGGAGGGCTGCAGATTTTTTCAGGAGGCTACAGATGTTCATAGAGGCTATGCGTAACCCTGAGGCGAGGGTGATCCAAGGTTGGCTGATAGTAGTGGGGCCCAGGTTGAGATGGATGTTACCTGACAGCAGAAGAAGCAAGGAGACTACTCTAAAGAGAGAGGTAAAGTGTCTATTGCCCGCTGAGTAAGGGCAGTGGGTCACCTTTGTACATAGTGAGCAAGAGATGGGCAGGGCATGGAGGGATGGGATAGCAAGGTAAAGTGTGAGGCTAAGGGGGGTTAGGGTGAGCAGAGGAGGAGAGGCATGTTTGGGAGCTGGGGAGGGCAGTGGGGAGGCCAGAGTAGGTGGAAAACGAGTAGAAAAGAGGGTGGGGGTTTACTCGGACATGTTAAAAAGGGTGAGTGGTGAAGGGCATAACTGGGTGGTAAGGAGTGATAACAACAACAACGTGGCCAGGCTATATGGGTGAAAAGTGGTGACCATGGTTGGCAGTGGGTGTTGGACGAGCAATAGGTATAAGGCTGACAAGTTGCCTACCAGAAGAGAGTTGGCCATGACAGTGCAGTGGTAGGGCTGTGGACTTTGGCCCAGAAGGCACAAGGTTCAAATACTGGGATGAGATGATTAAGAAAGCCTGGTTCAAGGGCCTGGGGGGCAGTGGAGGGGCCCAGCCAGATGAGGGTGTGGAGGGATAAACAAAGGGTGCAACAGTGACTTCTAGTTGCCACTCTGGAGAGGATGCTAGTGGGTGAGCAGGGGTGTTAGGAGGGAGGTGGTGGGATGAGGGGTAGGTGATAGTGAGCAGCGAGAGCAATGTTGAACAGTAGGGGTCAGAGAGTATATGGGAGGAGTGACGTGTAGACAGAAGAACTGGAGAGAGAAATAGAAGAAAGGGCAGACTCCCTCTAGTGTCAGGATAGTATAAGCTGCTAAAGGAAAAGTGGGGATTTAGTAATAAGTCATGTGATAGGAGTAGGCCTTAGACCGAGATTAGGAGAACTGTTTACTCATTCCCTCTTTTTGACCCCACTGTGAGTACTACTGCTTCTTTTTAATTACTACTTCTAAATGTAGACACTGATAGCAGCTGTGGTCGTGAGCTGACAGATGGGTGAGTGCAGTCATAGGGGTGATGCTTACTAAAGATGCAGGCAGCATGGCAGGATCGGTTGGCAGTGGAAAGCAATCATGCCAGCAG
Organism: Neoceratodus forsteri; assembly: GCA_016271365.2. NCBI lineage: Eukaryota > Metazoa > Chordata > Ceratodontiformes > Ceratodontidae > Neoceratodus > Neoceratodus forsteri. The sequence continues at coordinate 52,169,828 of CM028133.1, read as the reverse complement.
GAAAACATTTAAAAATAAAATATTAGGAAATGGGGTTTAGACAGAGTTTCAGTTTGCATATGTTCACGGTTTGTTTGTGCTGGTGGGATGGGCAAATTAGCAGAAGGGTTCAAGTTTAGTGACCAGTGAAAAAATGGCTGTCAGTTAGTTTTTAAAATCCTTGGGCACAGTGATCAATACCATAAATGAGTAGCCTGGCAAGGGACTTGTTTTTCTCCATTCTCTGTTGGCACATAAATGTGCCCCCTTGGCAAGGGGCTCAGCCAATCAGAGATTGTGATTCTTCAACCCATTTTCTAAAATACAATAGTCAACACAAATAGAATTGCAAATTACAGTGGTCTCTATGACTCGTGGTAAAAGCATGAATTAACATAGTAAGTTCAGGGCATGCAGTATAACTTAGCCATATCTGCAGCTGAAGAACCGGATCTTGGCAAGAAGTCATGACTTTATATCTTAATAAACGAATTAAACCTGTTACAGTGCTGGTTTATGCAGCACAGTCACTTTGTGATATTTAACAAAGTGTCCTCTATTCAGAAATCATTTTAAGTTACATGCCTGTAAAAAGTTTGGTGACTCCTCTCACAATATAGTGGACAGTGACATCAGCTGACACTGTGAGTCTGCCCTCTAGTCTTTTTATGTAGAAGTCAAATGCTCTGCATTGCCCTGACAATCTTGCTCGGCTCTGAGTTACACCACACCTATGGAAAGAATGAACAGCAGCTTGTTGAGGTGTTCGAAGAGATGATTACAAACCTGTTCTGAGTGCCAAATCTGCCTAGATAGCAGTGCATATTGTTGGAGCAGCAGCTGCCGCTTGCTGACTGGCTTCATGCAAAAGAAAGGACTGAAGTGCTCTCTCATAGGAGTACTTTGGGCCTTTCAAGTACACAAAGTTTCCATCCAGCAAGTTGTAGTAGTGTCATGGCCAGAGTGCCTGGTTATTGGTCTGCACTAACATGCCCCTTGCTGCTTCAACTGCAATAGGCTCAGCAGTGACACACCCCTGAAATGCCGTTTTGTAACAAAATGTTCCTCGCTCAGGTGCAAGCAAATGTAACAAACTCTGGTCAGAGCCAAAATGGTTGCTATGCTGCTCTGCGTGCTGGAAGGGAACTTAATGGCGTCCACAAACAAATGGAACTGGACTACAGCGGTGATCGTACAAAAGTTTATCACTGCTGAGGTCTACCTTGAGGTACCTCAAGGTACCACTGAGGCACAGTAAAAAAAAACCAGCACTCCAAGCCCTTGCTCAGGATAAATCCAGGTCCAAACTGAATATATTTAACAATGAAATATTTTAGTCAGTGCTCATGCACCAGAGGGCCAACAGGCCTACAGAAACAGAACGCTTACTAGCCCAAGCGCTTTGTCTCAAAACAGAGTCTTCATCAGGGGGTAACAGTTAATTGGTGAAGAGTGACCCTATATAATGGGTCCAATTAAAAAATCAATTTAATTAAATGAAAAACATGTGTAAGACGATAAACATAAAGACCATTTCACTTTAATTAAGAATCAGTGTTGTAATACATTCTAAACACTAGGTGGGGCAGCTGTATTAAAGAGATTCACCAGGTTTTACACTTGCCAGTGATTAAATGGAGACTTACCACCACAGGACTCTGCATATGTAAATATTCCCCCGAGAAATGCAGCATTTTAAAAGTAATAACACTAATACATTTGCAGACATGGGTCCCAAGGACTTCCCATTTTTTTCTGTGCCTCCCAGCTCCGCCCCCACGTTCACCGGTGTGATGATGAGATGCCAGTGAGAGCTCAGGAGCGTGCCCCATTATACTCATAGACAGTGCTTTTAAATCACTTTCGATAGCATTATAGTCACTTAATGAAAAGTGGGCACTGGTCAACCACTGGCCCCTTGGTAGTTTCCACTGTGCCCACGCCTCATTAGCAAGCGGCCATAATGCTATTGAAAAGTGATTTAAAAGCTGCCATCCATTGAATATATTGGTTACGCCCGCACTCTCACTGGCATCTCGCCATCATGCCGTGAGCTGCGGGAGCATGCACAGAATAAAACGGAAGTCCTTGGGACCCAGTGTCTGCAAATTTACAAGTGTTATTACTTTTAAAAGGCTGCATTTCTCAGGGAATATTTACATGCAGAGTCCCATGCTGTAAGTCCCCTCGTTAATCACTCGGCAGGGGCCAAACTGCTAATATTGGTTGATTGCTTTAAAATGCAATACATCCACTGCTGTGAAAATACAATTTTAGATGTAAAACATTGAAGACAATGGCAACAATGAATAAAATGAATACAAATTGGACAAAACCTCCAGCATAGAGAAACATAGAAACATAGAATTTGACGGCAGATAAGGACCGCTTGGCCCACCCAGTCTGCCCATTTCCCTGCCTACTGGATAAGCTGCAGATCCTAGTTAACCAGCAGCCTACTTCTTCCTACTCCCACCCCCTAGAATTGCCTTATGACTGTCCCATGCATGTTTGAATTCCACCACTGTTTTGACTCCACGACTTTCCTCCGAAGGTCATTCCATGCATCCACAACCTCTCTGTGAAAAATACTCTTTAAATTACCTCTGAGCCACCCCCATCTTCAAATTGTGCCCTTGTTCTTGCACACCTTTTTTATAAGATGCTACCCTCTTGGACTTTGTTGATTCCCTTGAGGTACTTGAAAGTTTCTATCATTTCCCCTCTCCTCCTTTCTCGAGGCTAAGTATATTAAGCTCCTTAAGTATCTCTTCATATGTCTTCCGGTGCAGACCCTGCACCATTTTAGTTGCCCTTCTCTGGACAGCTTCCATCCTGTCTATGTCTTGGCGAAGACTAGGTCTCCAGAACTGCACACAGTACTCCAGATGGGGTCTGACCAGCTGTCTGTACAGAGGGATAATAACTTCCTGTTTTCTACTGGTGATGCCTCCTCACGCATCCCAGTATCCCCCAGCCTCCTTGCTGCCCCTCTCACATTGCTTGCCCACCTTTGGTCATCTGATATGACTACCCCAGGTCCCTTTCCATTTTGTTGTTGTTAGTATCTCACCCCATTGTGTACTCTTCCCTGGGTTTTGTTTCCCAGGTGCATTACCTTGCACTTCTTAGCATTGAATCTAAGCTGCCATACATCTCGACCATTCCTCTAACCTTGCCAAGTCCCTTTTCATCCTTTTCCACCCCACCTTGTGCATCAACTCTGTTGCAGATCTTTGTGTCATTTGCAAAGAGACATACTTTTCTTCCAGTCCTCTTCAATGTCGCTATAAAGACATTGAAGAGGACCGTCCTAATACTGAACCCTGCGGTACCCCACTAGTAACCCCCCTTTCTTCAGAGTGGACTCCATTTACTATTACTCTCTGTGTCCTATTCTCCAGCCAATTTTTCACCCAGGCTATCATCTTGGGACCCACTCCCAGGCTAGCTAACTTGTATATTAATCTTTTGTGTGGGACTGTGTCAAATGCCTTGCTAAAGTCAAGGTAGGCCATGTCCATAGCCCCTCCCTGATCTACTACTTTGGTCACCCAGTAAAAGAAATCTATCAGATTTGTCTGGCATGACCTTCCTGCTGTGAATCCAGCTGCCTTGAGTCCTGTGCCCTCTGGCCTCTAGATACTCAACAATTCTTTCCTTCAGAAGTGATTCCATCATTTTCCCTACCACTGAGGTTAAACTCACAGGTCTGTAGTTTCCTGCTTCTGCCTTGCTCCCACTTTGTGAAGGGAATCACATCTGCTCTCCTCCAGTCCTCGGGTACCACCCCATCCTCCCATGATTTGTTAAACAGGGTAGTCAGTGGTGTCACTAATTCTACCCTTAGTTCTTTTAGAATTCTGGGATGAATCCCATCAGGCCCCATTGCTTTGTCCACCTTCAGTTTTAAGAGTTCTTTCAAAACCCTTTCTTCTGTAAATGGCTGGTATCAACTTCTGTATCCAGAGTGTTTCTACTGTTTGTTTTAGATACCTCCCCCTCTTCCTTTGTAAATACTGAGCAAAATATTTGTTTAGTATCTCTGCCTTTTCACAGTCACCCTCTGCCCACCCTCCCGCCCCTTTATTACGCCTCACTATCCCTTGCTTGGTCTTTCTTCGTCCCTGATGTACCTATAAAAGGTTTTATCCCCTTCTTAACTGAGTTGGCTATCTTTTCTCGGTTTGGGCCTTTGCTGTTCTGACTGCCTTCCCAGCTTCCTTTGCTTTAACCGATACAGTTCTCTGTCCTGCTCCTTCTGTGATTCCTTGTACTCCTGAAAGCTTTTCTCTTGAACCTTCACTGCCACTTCTTTGACAACCATAGTGGTTCTTACATCGCTTAGTTTTGTTTATTTGCTTCACACAAAGGCTTGTTACCTCTGTGATGGCAGTTTTATTATTCCCCATTGTTCTTCCACCCTCCTTCCTGCCCATTTGCTAGTGCATTCCTTAGGCACTCACCCATTTTGCAAAGTCAGCCTCCTAAAGTCCAGTACCTTTGCCTTTGTATGGCTTAACTCTATTGCTGTGTTTATTGTGAACCATACTGTCGATGGTCGCTAGTTCTCAGATGGCTACCCACTTCTACATCTGTGATCCTCTTCATCTCCATTTGAGAGAACCAGGTCTAGATTGCTCTCTCTGAGTGGGCTCCAATACTAGTTGTCTAAGGCATGCCCGTGTAGGGCATCTAGAATAACCCCACTCTTCAAGTGGCTGCTGCAACTGCACTCCAGTTAACATCTGGCATATTCAGATCGTCCATCAGCAATATCTCCCCTTTTTCTGCCATACTAAGTATACTTTCTATCATTTCCTTGTCCATTTCCTCCCCCTGAGAAGGGGGTCTGTATACAACCCCTGTGCGGATTGTGGTGCCATTGCCAGTCTCCAAATTTACCCACAGTGCTTCTTCTCCTCCCTGTTTTCCCTTTTGTTCTGTTGCTTTGATTCCTTCCCTTATGTAATGAGCTACTCCTCCTCTTTTACCCTCTCTGTCCCTCCTGTAGATAGTGTATCCTGGTATGTTTACGTCCCAGTCATGGTTTTGTGTGAACCATGTTTCTGTGACTGCCATGATATCCAGATGTTCCTCCTCCATCAAGGCCACTAATTCAGGAAGCTTGTTACTCAGACTACGGGCATTGGTACTCATTGCTTTCCATTTTTGATGGCTTTACCTTCTTTGCAGCAACCCCCACTGACCTTTCTACCTCGGTCTTTTCTCATTTAATACCCTGTTTTGTAGGAGAGGCTGGGATTTTCCTGCTGCTTATCAGTGCCTCCCTTGACTAGTTTAAAAGCTTGCCAATGAAGCATTTAAACCGATTGCTCAAAAGACTTGTTCCTTCCTGGACAGATGCAGACCATCCTGCCAGTATAGGCTGGTGTCCTCCAGGTGGAACCCCAGTCCCCAATGAAGCCAAACCCTGTGCTCCACACCATTTTTCAACCATTCATTAAACTGCATGGTGCAAAGTACCCTTGCCTCATTCATGCATTGACAGGCAGCACCTCTGAGAAGGATACTGTGTGTAGCTTGGTCTTAGGCCCCTCCCAGTTCTACAAAGTCCTTCTGCACTGCTCTAATCTCATGTTGAGCCAAGTCATTTGTCCCTAAGTGGACAATGACGTCCAGCTCAGACTCCCGTGCAGCTGTTCTCGTGATCCTGAGGATGCGCTTCCTGTCCCTCCAATCCATGGCACCAGGCAGGCACCTTATTTCAGTTTTCCCTGCTCCCCCCAGTTCTATCCCCCTAATAATTGAGTCCCCCACCAGGAGCTGCTTCCTTTCCTTGTGGTGTCCTCTGCCTCCTTCCTGTGGGCCTCCCTTGTGACAGGTGTCCTCAGCCTCCTTAATCTCCTCTGTGGGTGCATCCATAGGGGAGCTGTGCTCCCCCAGAATGGTGTATGGATTGTGGAGTTGAACAACTGACTGGGTGTGCCTCTGTTCAACCATCCTCACCCTCCCTGAGCCCACTGTGGTCCAACTGCTGTGCTTTCTTTGCAACCTCTGAGGAGGCGGTGGTGGCTTTGGTGTTCCCTGGATGGGGGAGGTTCCCTTCCTACCATCCAGTCTGGCCTGGGGGAAGGTTCCCTTACTGCTGTCCAGTGTGACCTGAAGACGGACAAATTCCTCCCTCAGGGCAGAGAGTTGTCTGGCATGGCAACAGGCAGAGAAATAACTGCAAGGCAACTTTGTTATAGGACCTCCTTGTAAGTGAGGATCAGAGGAGCTGGAGGGTAGCCAAATGAAATGGAAGTGGAAACAGACCTGAGGAGAAACAGAGAGAGGAAAAACATTAAGTTCCAAATAATATGCAGTACTATTTTTCCACAACTACAGTTCTACTTTTAACCGTTGCTTAACAATATTCATAATGAATGCAACAAAAGCAATTAGAACACATGGCCAGCTAGTTTTTAGAGAGGTATAATTAGAAGAATAACAAAATACTATTTCTTTTTTTAAAAATGGTTTCAAATCCCATTTATCATTGAGTCCTTGGGGTTTCTCACTGTATAAAGTGTATATCCATATACTTTCCCGTTGTAAAAGCAGGTTTGGTCTGTCACCCCCATTCTTTATGGGTGGCACATGTTCAATGTCCACAAATTTTAAACCGTCAGGTTTAGATCTGTGGCTATCTGCAAAATGTGTACCAACAAGGGTATCCTGTTACCACTAATGATAGAACGAATATGTTCTTGTAACCTCTGTTTAAGAGGTCTAACAGTTTTACCAATGTAAAGTAAATTACAAGTGCACCACAGTGCATACACAACATAAGGGGTATCACAAGTGATAAGTTCCCTGATGTTTAGCTTAATGTTTGTATGTGTAGGATGTATGATTTCTTTGGTTGGAACCCCAAATTTATAAACACTACAGTGATTATATCTGTAGTAGCCACAAGGACGTTGCAGTAGCCAAGTAGTGGTAGTCATGGCAGGTACAGCCATCCTGCTATGAAGCAGCTTGTCTCTAAGGTTTTCACATCTTTTAAAGGTAACTCTAGGTTTGTTGCCAACAGAAGCCCCCACAGAATTGTCTCCTAAATGAATAGGCCCATTTCTATGTACAATGCTACCTATCTGGCTTGCAATGTGATTGTAGTCAGTAACAAAAGTGCAAGGCACTTTTTCTCTTACTTCTGTGTCCCTTGCTACCTTCTTGAGGAGATTCTCTCTACTCATTTGAAGAACTTTTTCTTTTGTTTGTTTTAGAAGTTCTTTGTTGTAGCCTCTGGCCTCAAATCTTTTCAAAAGTGCATCTGTCTGATTGTTAAAATCAATATCAGAACTACAGTTTCTTCTGAGTGTAAGTACCCGTCCAAATGGAATAGAGTTTTTAAGGCTGTGGGGGTGGGCACTGCTGGCTAACAGCAGGGAATTAGTGGACATGTTCTTCCTGAAACACTTGGCCTCAGTTTTTTTGTTGTTTGCAGTTAGGCAAAGATCCAGAAAAAATAGTGGTGGTAGGATCAGTGGCGTATGTAAACCTCAAGTTAAACGTGTTGGTGTTAACCCATCCCATAAAGTCAGGTATATCACCATTTGGTCCCTCCCATATGCACAAAATATCGTCAATAAAATGATGCCAGTGTGCTATGTTTTTTGCAAAAGGATTGGTATCAGAGAACACTACAGTTTTCTTCCAGAAATCCAAAAATAAATTAGCATAGCTGGGTGCCACAGATGCACCCATAGGAGTTGTAATCTTCCCCTGTAAACTAACTCGCAAGGCAAATAGTCAGGTGGGGAAAGGTTCAGCCACCCAAGCTTTGCAAGTTTAAAGGTCTACATGCTGTTTGTGGGGGGGATTGCCTAGCTATAGGTAGTGGTAGCTCGAGAAACTGTAGAGCCACTGAGTTGATAATTTGGCCTAGAAAAGACTGCTGTGATGATGGGGAAGGGACCGCATATCACTAGAGCAGGTAATTTTGGGCGGTAGTTGGGTGCACAGGGTGTGGTGCAGCCATGATACTGGACTGGGCTTGGATGTGTTTGGGGGATGCCCAGTGTGCTACCAGCTGGCACAGCTTAAGGAGGAGGTAAAGGGGATCCGAAGGCAGCTGCGGGGGGGGATTGGAGAGGTGGGAGGCAAGCGGTCACCTACATGGAAGCATGAGGTGCTGGGGCCACCCAAGCTGGGGGAGGAGTGAAGAGTAGTGCTCACACTAGCAGAGGAGGGAAGGGGGGTACACAGAGGGCTATCAGGGACCCTGGCAGATGGGGCCCAAAAGGTGGAAATTTCCACAGCAGTGGGCAAGAGTCTGGGGGTGTCCAAAGGAAACCGAGAGAGGCGGTAGGGACAAAGGGGGCACTGGGGGATGGGCTAAGGCTCACAATTCGTTTTAACCCTCTACACCCATTGGTAGAAGAGGGGTGTGTGGGGGGGGAGGAAGAGGAGGAGGAGGAGGATGCTACTGGTGTAGCTGGGGCAGGGACGGACAGAACAGGTGTAGAGGGCAGGTGTCAAGGGCAGAATAGAGGGGGTCCCAGACAGGATGGGGGAAGAGGGGTAGGAGGGGAAAACCAAAAGGAGGATCAGGGAAACAAGGAGGAGGCTGATGGTATGGAACAGGGGAGCACGACAGGCTGGAAGGCGCAGGACATAAATGAGATGATAGCGAGCAGAAAGCCAAATAGGCAAATAGATAGGACGGATGGATTAGTAAGGAGTGGGGAAAGAGATACTCAGGTGGGGGGATAAAGAAGGCCAGGACACAGGTAGAGGAGATGACCAGGGACAATAGTGAAGGGGCTACCTTCAACCCCCTGGACTATGGGAGGTCCGAGGAGCCGGTTGAGGGGAGAATCTGGATGAAGGGATGAGGAGGGGCATGGAAGGAGGGGGAAACCGAGGGGTGAACAGGAAGGCAAGGGGGAAGTTAAAGCACTACTATTGGGGGACATCATGATCAGAGGCATACAGTGGGAGGGGCAGGAGGAGGGTAAAAGCTGTCTGATCAGAACCAAATGCCACCCAGGCCTGACAGTGCACAAGGCCAAGCATGAGTTGTATTCACTGGCAAGGGAATGCGGGGGGGGGGGCGGACATTCTAGTGCACTTGGGGACAAACTACATAAGTGGTAATAGTGAACTAGAAATTCAGGCAAGGTTCCGGGAGTTGACCAGGGTATGCCTTTCCATAGTCTGTAAGATCTCCTTTTCAGAAATTCTGCTGGTGCCAATGGCTAGTGGGGAAAACACGATGAAGATTAGGGAGATAAATCAGTGGCTCAGGGAGTGGTGTGGGGAATTGGGGTATGGCCTGGTGGGGGACTGGTGGGAGACCTGGGAGGATAAGGGGCTGTACACTAGGGACAGGCTCCACCTTAATTTGGAGGGGAAGGAAATCCTTAAGCTCAAACTAGCTGGGTTCATCAATGAAAGGTGGGGTTTAAACTTGTGAAGGGGGGGAGGGATAAAAAAGGAGCAGTGCCAGCAGATACGATAAATGAGGGACATGGTCTCCACTCCTTTAGGGGGCTAGGGACATATGGAACTGGGTCACCAGGTGGGGTGCAAGAGCTGAGAAATGGGAGCTCAAGGGGAAAAAGAAGAGGAGGGAAAAAGAGTGGAGAGTGGTCCTGATAAATGCCAGGAGCTTAGGAAATAAAATGCCTGAGCTCCAGGCAATGCTAGTTGAGGGTGAGGTAGATGTGGCAGCAGTCACTAAGACCTGGGCCACTCAAGGGCATGAGTGGGACCTAAATCTGGAGGGCTACACTAGGTTCTGAAAAGATGGGGGGGAGGGGTGGTGGTGTAGCACTGTTAGTCGGAAATGGTGTGGGTATTGGAGGGGTAGAGGAGGCAGAGGGGAATGTGAGGCTATTTGGGTCACCTTGCTGATGCAGGGGGGTAAGAGAGTAAAGGTCAGAGTGGTATACAGACCACCAGCACTGGCGGAGGTCCTGGAAGAAAGTTTGGTGGCAAATCTTGAGGGACACTGTAGATTAGGGAAGGGTAATAGTAATGGGGGACCTCAACATGCCAGGAACAGACTGGGGAACTATGACATCACCAGTGGCCAGAGAGCAGAGGCTGCTTGATGTCTTCCAGGATGCGTTTCTGACACAACAGGTGGGTGAGCCAACTAGGGAGGCCCGGACACTGGACGTGGTCCTGGCAGACAGTGATCAGATTAGTGGCCTAGAGGTGAGGGACCCGTTGGCTGGGAGTGATCACGCCACAGTCTGGTTCTTCCTGGACCTGGGGGGGGAAGGAAGCCGAACAAAGACGGTAGTAACAGACTTTAGGGGTGCAGACTTCAGGGAGATGGGAAGGATCCTTAAAGATCATCTAGACAGGACAAGGCTGGATATGGATGCTGACAGCAGGTGGTGGATCATTAGGAGGGGAATACAGGAGGTTACCAGATCCTGCGCAAGGGAAAGGCACAAGTTTGGTAAGGCCAGAAAACCCTGCTGGTGGACCCAGGAGGAACAGGAGGTGGTGAGGGAAAAGAAGGCGGCCTATAGGCGCTTCAAGTGGTCAAGGAGTGAAAGGGATCAGGAGGAATATGAGCTGACAGCCAAGAGAGTCACTAGGGTGGTGAGAACAGCTAAGGTAAAAAAGGAGCAGTCCTTGGCCAGTGGGATCCGGAGGGGGGGACAAGGGGTTCTTTAGATACATAGGGGAAAAAAGGAAAGTAAAGGGGCAGATCAGCAAGATAAGGGTAGGGGATGGTTGGGCACAGGAGGCAGGGGAACAGGCAGAAGTCCTAAATGAGTACTTTGCTTCAGTTTATACCAGGAAGGATGGAGGGGCTAGGTCTTGTGAGGGGAGCGGGGGCAAACTGGAGCAAGGGGTGAGACCGGTAGAGACCAAGCGCCCTGATGGGTCTGGGGAAAGGGAGTGGCCACCACAGACAGGTGGGGACCCAGCAGTGCATGGTGAAAAGGGAGAGAACGAGGCTGAAATCCCAGTAGAGAGAGTAAGGGAAGCCCTCAGGTCCCTTCGGATGGAAAAAGCACCTGGGTCAGATGAGATACATCCCAGGGTGCTGAGGGAACTGGCAGATGTCCTGGCAGTCCCTCTAGCAGAGCTTTTCAACATCTCTCTGAGGACTGAGTGGGTGCCCCAAGACTGGAGGGTGGCCCATGTCGTGCCGATCCACAAGAGGGGATCAAGAGAGGAGGTGGGAAATTACAGGCCCGTTAGCCTGACATCGGTGGTCGGCAAGGTGATGGAGGGTATTGTCAAGGAAAGGCTAGGGGGGTTACTGGAGCAAACTGGGGGCTTGGACAATAGGCAGCATGGCTTTGTCACAGGAAGATCATGTCAGACAAATCTTGTTGAGTTCTATGACTGGGTGACGAGGGCCCTGGACCAGGGTAGGCCAGTGGACATCCTCTTTCTGGATTTTAGCAAGGCATTTGATTTGGTACTCCACAGTGGCCTGCTGGCTAAGCTGAAGGAAATGGGGGTAGGGAGACAGTTGCTAAGATGAATAGGAAATTGGCTCTCTGAGCGTACTCAGAAGGTGGGTTACTAGTGGGGTTCCCCAGGGGTCAGTGCTGGGGCCACTCCTGTTCAACGCCTATATCTCAGACATCAGGAGGGGGATCAGGAGTGAGATGAGTCTCATTGCAGATGACTCAAAGCTAGGTACAGTGGTGGATGGGGAGGAGGGGAAGGTGGCCTTACAGGAGGACCTGGAGACTCTGGAAAGGTGGTCGGGAAAATGGAAACTAAAATTCAATGTGGGGAAGTGCAAGGTTCTGCACCTGAGAGTCAGAAATCCAGGCCGGGGTATACCCTGGGAGGAGACATGATTCAAGTCACAGAGGGTGAGAGGGACCTGGGGGTAGTGGTAGATGTCAAAATGAACAACTCGGAGACCTGTAGGAGGGCAGCGGCAAGGGCAAATAGGATGCTGGGATGCATCGCCAGGGGGATTACCTCCAGAAAGGTGGAAATGATCCTTCCACTGTACAACTGCTTGGTTAGGCCACACCTTGAGTATTGTGTAAACTTTTGGAGACCACATTTAAAGAGAGACATAACACTCCTAGAGAGGGTCCAAATGAAGGCAACCAAAATGATCTGGGGCCTGGGGGAGAGGACCTATGTGGGGAGGCTCAAGGAGCTCGACATGTACACCCTGGAGGAGAAGACGGACTGGTGGGGACATGATAGAGGTCTTTAAGTACATGAAAGGAATCAATAAAGGAGGCCCAGTCAGGGTGCTCCAAAGGAAGGCAGGTGGGGCAACAAGAGGTCATGGGTGTAAGCTGGAAGGGGGCAGGCTCAGAGGGGAGAGGCGGAGATGTTATTTCACTGAAAGGGTGGTAGAGCCATGGAATGTACTGCCCAGGGAGCTGGTAGACATGGAGACTGTGGATGGGTTTAAGAGAGGATGGGACAGGTACAGGGGGAGAGTAAATCTGACCAGGCACAGTACAGGTGGAACATCTGTGACTGGGGACAGTATAACCCAAGCGGGAGGGGGGACACCAAAATTGGCCCTCGGTGCGGGTGCTGATAATCGAGCAGACTTGAGAGACCATTAGGCCTATTCTGCTGGCATTTTAGTATGTTAGTTCCACATTTCTGTAAATAAAATTCACCCTGAAATTCAAAATAATCATGAGTATGCAAAAATTCAGTGGCTTCTAAGATGAACTCACGTGGGATATTATCAGTTCTAGCTAGTTCTCCAATCCAGAATTCCACTGCTCTTAACCCCAAGTGATGTTGAATGGATGTATAGAGGGATTCAACATCTATACTAATCCAATTGTATCTTGTTTTCCATTCTATATTTTTGACAATAATTAATATGTCCTTGCTCTCTTTTATATCGGAGGGAAGTTCAGAAACTTTAAACTGGAGGAAAACATCAATAAAGTTCCCTAGATTCTGTGTGTGTGAGTGAGTTGCATTCTGACACTATAGGCCTGTCAGGTGGATGCAACAAATTTTTATGAACTTTGGGAAGAATGTAGAAACTTGGAATAGTGGGGTTATCATGACAAATAAACTCATACTCTTTATCTGAAATTAAACCACTATCAACAGTATGTTTGAGTAGCTGAAACCATTCTTTCTTTAAATCCTGAGTAGGATCAGTAGGCAGTTTGTAATAATTATTACCATCATTTAACAGTGAGAGCACTATATCACAATAATGCTCCTCATTTAACAGTACAATATTACCCCCCCACCACCACCACCACCACCATCTGCTGGTTTTATCACAACAGATTTGTTTTTACACAGTCCCTCTAGGGCCACACCAATCGCAGCACACCTTTTTTGTTGTGTTTGTCTTACCACTGAGGCACTCAGGTTCAATTTGCATTGACTGTAATGTGATCCTGCCTCAGTACCACCAAAGTATACCTCGAGGTATACCTCAGTACTGATAAACTTTTGTACGATCACCACTGTAATTGCCCAGCTTGCTCAGATCTTAAATAATGGGATTATGAAAAGAATCATAGGCTACTCTGGGTACTAGAGTGGATAAGGTCTAGTCCAGTGTGAACTACTGAATATTTTTTCATCAGTGTGAGGGCTCCCTGCTTTGCTTTTACATTTTTACTCTCATGCACCATGTTCCTTGCTGGCATGGAGATACAGTACAGTGACACTGCTTTGTAAGTGGAACACAGAAACACACTGGAAACACTTTTTTTTTAAGAAAATGATTTTTTTTCATACCTAAGATGGCTAAAATGTAATAAACATAGGTACATGCATATACATAGCAGTATAACTGGCTGGCAGTATAGCCTAGAGGTTAGAGTAATAAACTGAGTGAGCTTCGTACATCCAGCAGATCTGGGTTTGATTCCCACAACCCTCACTTGCATACTGTGTGACTCTGAGCAAGTCACTTAACCAGCTCAAAGCTACTGGGTCACACCTGAAAACAGGTACTTGTGCCTAGTGGGCCTTACCCAGTTACCAAATAATAAAATACAATAAATAAATAAAAAGTTCTCCAACACAGATAATGTCAGCAGAAAAAGACCATGTATATATCCACTTGGCCCTGTTATCCATACATCATCAGCCTCCACTCATGTCCCTGTATTTATGACTTGCTATTCATGTTGAATAGTTTCTCACAGTTTACCCTGTCATTCCTTTCAGGAATTTAAAGGTCTCTATCATATTGCCCCCTCCCTTCCAGCCTCCAGTGAGTACACGTTCAGTGCCCTAAGTCAATCCACATAAGATCTGTCCTGTTAGCCCTAAATCATTTTGGTTACCCTATGCTACACTATCTCTAGCCTGTCTTTGTCTTTCCTTAGGTGGGGACTCCAGAACTGAGCACAGTATTACAGATGGGGCTTCATTAATAATCTATACAGAGGTGGTATTACCTCTTTCCTCCTTCTATAGCAAACCCTCATTTCTAGTTGCATAGCAACCCCTAAAATACATTTCAGGTGAGATTTCAAAGTTACCACGTATGTGGTCATGAAGGAGGGTGGTAACTTAAATATTAGCGTAAATTTTAAAAAATATGATTAAGAATGGAAAAGTTATTAGTAAAAGAAAATTGAGTTTAACCTCTATGGTTCCAGCACATGTGCAATTTACACATTTTAGGACCCCCCAATTTCTTTTCTTCACCGGTCAGTAGATGGTAGAGCAGACTGATTGCCAGTGGATCTTTAATTTAGCAAGCATGCCCCGCCCCCAATGGCCTTAACAAAGAACTACCCATGACAGTATTCTCTCACATCTCCAGGCTGACGTTTTATTAATTATGCTAGTATTAAGGAAGTGGTGTAAATTTAATTAGAGACCATCTGCTTGCAGGTTAAATAAAACAATATAATGTTAACAGAGGTTCGTCTTGATAGAATTTGTTTCCAGTCATACAAATTGTGACATCTGCTATTTGGGTTTTATGTGAAAAGGGTGAAATTATAAGAGCGAATCCAGAATCGTGAAACCAGCTTGGCAAAACTCTAAACTGCAACTCTTGCCCCCCATGCCGCCCCCCCCCCCTTACTAATATAACAAACTCCAAAGTTGCAGCACCTCGGGGAAGGGGTGAAACGTTTGTCGACATTTCAGTTTCGCCCTTTTCCCATCGCCCTTTCAGGTTTCACCCACTTCACTGTACAATGTCATTTGCCATTATTAACACAGCTGAATGTTACAGTTCTAAAATGTATGAGTTTAAGGGCAATACAGTATCATGTATTGTGGGCTTGTGTACAGTTTAGGATTTTAAACTTTTTTCTTAACTAGTTTGCTCACTGATACTTTATGCACTTTATGTTTATATGGTGCTTATAAATTATAAGATCAAAAATTGCTTTAAGTTTTAAGCAGTCTCTCCAGATCCTCTGGTGGGACTTGAACTTGATATCAAGTATTGTAATAAGGTCTTGATCAATACTAATTGATTAATACTAAGCAAATTGTAATTATTTGTCATGCATCATATTTCATTTTTATTTGTGTAGTGAAGTCACAAGCAATAGTGTATATTCAAAACAATGTAGCTATTTGTAGCAACATTGATCAGCACGAGCAGACTTTTAGAAATAGAAGTCTGTTAAAATATGTCAACTCCTTAGTCCTTTGTAATCTGAAAAACTGTGCCCTGCTGCATTAATTAAGCTGGACACTGTGGGTGGGATATTCAGAAATGCTCCAGAGGCCGGTGCAAGACCTGCGCAGTGCAAATCCACTGCACCATGGTGCACTGAGTGCGATATTCAAAGGTTGCGCAAGGCAGGATGCGTCAGCGCAACACGACTGAATATTGCACACATGCACTATAGCACAGCCAGGGCTGCACCAGGGAGCAACCCAACATGCGCAATAGCGCAACCAGGGATGCGCAAGGGGCTGAGGTGCATGCGCCAGGACACATATGGACCGGCAACAGGCACAGCAAGGAGCAAGCCACTGGGGTGGAATGTGCTGTCACCAGGCTGCTGAGGGTGCTAGGAGTGAGGCACGGCAAGCACATGGTGGAATACCACCCAGTGTGCATGGGGATGCAGCAGGCACCCCGCCCATGCACACCACAGAAGGGCACATAGGTAGGGTGGCACCAATGGCCATGGGTGAACAACTACCAGCAACCCCCCACAGGAAGGCACATGCCATGCCACCTGGACCACAGCCGGCAACACACAGGCAAACAGCACACAACACACACGCCACACAACCAGAACAGACAGCCCACAGCCACCCCAGGGCACAGCGACTGACCAATGGGAGAACACCACCATGCACAACCCCCTGGACACCTCAGGAGCATCACACAGCCACCATGCACACCACTGCAGCATGGCTCCACATGCTAGCTGCAAAGCAGACCCGGAGACAGATGGGTAACCATAATAAGATGTATTAAGAACAGATATAAAACACAACTTTACATACTGTATATACAAGGAACAGGGGACAGGGAACAAGGAATGGGGAAACTATGAACAGAAAGGCATAACCAGGGAAGGGAGGTAAGGAGACAGGGGCAGGGCTACACAAAGGGACAAGGGAGGGCATGGGAAGTGCAGACAGGGAAGTTGAAGGGTCGCAGACCAACAGGCCCTACGGGTGGCCTTGACCCACCACTGCCTGGCGCTGTTGCCTGCGGAATGACCACTGCAGCATCCTTGCCACCTGCAGCATGGCAGTGGTCACCTCCAAGATCCTCTTCAGGAGGCGGATGTTAACAGCTGGCCGAAGGACACCTAGGACAAAGGAGGGAACACGGTATTAGTGCGTGTCCGGCACACCCTAGCCCACCCACTGTGCACAGTGGACAGTGGTGACACGTGCCCCTGGGATGGTACCCAGCTACCCATGGTAGGTGCACCCACACATGCCGCCAACCCAGCAAACCACAGCCATGCAGAACACTGCACACCAACACCACCCATGGGCCACCCACCACCACCACCGCCGTGGCAGGCAGGCAACATGGTACAGTGGCAGGATGACAGGATGGCAGCGGCACAGCTGGCAGCCAGATGCACCCACAGCCCACCTGTGGCAGCCACACACGTACGATGGCCACAGCACAGTGCAACAGACACCGCGGGCAATACACAGCTGCAATGGCTATGCGCACAGGGGGCCGTGACCCACTCCCACCCCCGCTGCCCACCCTGTGCAACAATGTAGCAAGTAACTGTGCCTACCGGCACACTGCAGCGCACCATGTGCCAGTCCTGCAGCACCACCCCCACAGCCTGCACCCTGTGGTGGTACCCATGCATTGGCCCTCCATGACCCACCCGCAGCGTCAGCCAGTCGGGCCCCCCTCTGATCCTCAGGGTCTAGGATGGAAACACAGAGAAGAACACATCAGTACCCGGCATCACCATGTGCCCTCCCCAGCACAGCATGCTCCCCGGCCCAGCACAGCCGCAGCGTGGTGGCACAATGCACACACGTTGTGCCACCCTGGGCCACAGGGTGCGCAGCCCCAGTACCCTCCCTCCCTCAGCATGGAATGTGACCCTGCTGGCCCCGCAGAACACTGGACGGGCACTGACACGAGCGATGCACACTTACCTGGCTGTGGCACAGCACCCCACCGGACATGTGCCAGCAGTGCTTGGAGCCTCTCTGGGTCCCTCTGCTGCAGGTCTCCATAGTGGTGGTAACACTGCTCACTGGTGCACTGGACACCAGTGGCCTGCTCGAGTTCCTCCGCCACCTCCTGCCACACCTCTGTTCGTGGCCTTTCAAGGGGCACCTGCCCAAACAAGCTGCCTGTGTGGGGCTACACCAGGGCCACAAGGTTAATGAGATCCACCTGTGTCCAATTCAGAGCCCTGGCACTGCTGTGGTGCGGCATTGCTGTACTGCTGGAAGGCAATTAAAAATGGTGCCCTGTAGCGCACGAGCTCCACGTGCTGTGGATGCATGCCTCACATGGAGATGAGCTGCCCACGGCAATCGCACATCCGGGGGATGCGCGATACATGCCTGGCTGCGCCAGGGCACCCTGAAGGGCAAAGGGCAAGCCTGGTGTCAAGGGTCAGCTCATGCACCGTGCGCGACTGCGCTATTGAAACCACCATGCATGGTGCACAATAGGGGCATGTGGGCAAAACGGGCTTTGAGCCAGTAGCACCCGTGCACTGTGGGGCTAATGGCGACCAGGTGCCATTAGCCCCATGGCGCCTGAGCTCCATAGGCTGCATATCACCTGAGCGCCACTCTGGCCCAATAGCAGCCGAGCACGCAACTGTGACAGTATTGCAGTGAGCTTATGCCGCGCTAGTTGGCATAGGTGCTGGCAGTGCATGCATGCTTACCGGCAGTCCTGTTGTGCACGTCACAATGTTGCACCACAGCTTGTGCTTGTGCAAGTCCATTGCACAAGGCGCAAAAATCGTGATATTCAGCCAGCATGTGCAGATTAGCTCATCAGGTGCATCGGGGACATTAGCATCTCATTACAGTTGTGCACCCACTCATTTGCATGCGATGCGCTATAAAGGCGCCGCAGGACAGCACAGGACATGTACCGGTATTGTATCCTTCAGAGGTAAGATGTGTTGCTGGGGGAAAGACGGAACAGTGGATTCGGCGGGTGGTGTGGGTTGCAGCAGACACTGACCACCTGTCATTGCCCACAGGAAGCATTATGACCAATCACGAGGACGGTGAGGAGCGTGGGCCTGCACGCAAGCATAGGCCCAACTTTACCAAGGCAGAGATGGATGCCCTGTTCGAGGAGTACCTTGACAGGGAGCCTCTGCTGAGTGGCATGACAGGCACCCCACAGGCCAGAGCCACAGCATGGGAGGCGGTGGCGGTAACTGTGAATCAGCAGGGCACCCATCAATGGTCTGCGCAGGAGTGTAGGAAAAAGGTTGGCACCGACAGGTGCAGGATAAAGGAGGATGTGGTAGGCATCCGGGCCGCACGTGCAGCCACGGGCGGTGGTCAGCCAGACGTGCCACAGCTGATGTTGCAAGAGGAGATGATGGCGGCCACCATGCAGTGCAGTGCCATCGAGGGGGTGCCTGGTGGCGAATTACAGACAGGTGGGAGCCCATCACTGCATGTTAGGTACTACAGCATCTGGGGCAGGGGAGGCGGTGCGTGGGGGGGCTAGCCTGTGTGACAGCGGCATTAATGTGACTGTATTCCCTTTCAGCACTGGAGCACCAGCATGCTGTGGCAGGGGCAGTGGTGCCCACCATGGGGGTGGGCCAGGCCCTGGATGACCAGCATTCCACCTCCACCGGTGTCCGGGGGCCAGATCGGCTGCAGCCCAACACCGCTGTCTGGCCAGATGCCTGTGGCATGGTGGTGGACAAGGCCCTGACTGTGTTCCAGTGGGATGCCAGCCATGGCTTACAGTGTGCAGAGACACAGATCAGGGTGGGGTCCGACACTGATGATGATGTCACCATCATCCTGGTCAGCAGTGTTACCAATAAGGGGAAGGCACCCATACCACCTACCCTCCTCGGCAGCGCAGGCAGTGCCCTGGTGGCGGATGTATGGCCACCGGCCACCGCACCCGGTGTCACCGTGTGCGCCAGCATAGTGGTGCCGGCTGATGGTGGTGGCGGTGGTGGTGCAGCTGCACAGGTGCTGCATGGCGCACAGCGTCCTGGAGGTGCAGCAGCGGCAGACAGACGGGGACATTGGGGAGCCGGGTGCAGCGGCCGCCGACGGTGAACCGGAGAATTTTCAGCCCCATGAGGACCCCGCTGTGCAGCACCCACCTGAGCGGGGGGGCTGGGCAGTGAGGTCGAATGCCACCTGTGGGTCGGCGCATCACCCAGATGCCCCTGGGCACCAACCCTTTGCCCAAGCACACCCATCTGCTGTGGGCCTCCATGGAGCAACAGGTGCTGCTCATGGCAGGGGTGCATGCACTCCATGACAAGATGCACCAGACTGCAGAGCAGCATGCCAGGGACATTGTGCAGCTCCAGGCCGACAACACCTGACAGCGGGAGGACAAGACCACAGCCCTGGATCGGCTTACTGCTGCGGTCATGGTCAGCCTAGTACCACTGTCCACCATGGTGTGTGGCCATCCACCGCAGACCCTGCAGAGTGCATTCTCCACCCCTTGGTCACGGCGCCATGTGACCCCCCCTCAGTGTTGACACCGCGATCTGCTGTGGGCATTCCGGGCATGCCTGGAGCAGGCCTGTTCGGGAGCCTGCAGACCCCTGCGAGGACTTGGTCACGGTCCCACAGCAACACCCCTGGGGGACTGTCATAGACACCTCCTGTGGCTGTTGCACAGCCTGGGTCTGCTGGGCGGCCTCAGTGGAGCCCTTCACATTTCCACAGCGGTCATGTGACCATGCAGCTGTCCTGAACAGGCCACCTCCCTGTCCGCAGTCTGCTGCCGCCACCCTGTGTGCACATAGGTGTGGTGTGTGCGTGTGCATTTCACGGACGTGGCATCCGTGGGTGGCGCCGCACACAGGCTGTGTGCACACCCACCCGGATGCTGGCCAGTGGGTCATGTGCATGATGATGCCAGCACAGCGCCAACTGCCACTGTGTACCGGGGCTCGGTGTCTGACACACGCCTGGTGCCAGCAGCCGGCCGCATGCCTGCGGGTGCCTGTGTGCATGTGTGGGTGTGTGCGGGGGTGTGTGAGTGGGTGTATGTGAGTGGGGTGTGCTGTACTGTGCTGCGTGTTGCCGCGGGGTCCCGCCCAATGCCCGTCCATGCCCCACCTCCAGCCATCCCAGACACAGGGCTCATCCACACATGCCTGTACACTGTGCCACAGTCACCATTCCGTGCATGGGTACATGTTCACCTACCTGCATGCACCATAGTGATCCTCTGCAATCGTGGCCCAGTGCTGCTGGGACATCCTGGTCTGCCGGGGTTCCCTTCACCCAGGGGAGTGCTGCCCACTGCCACGTGGCCCGGTGGCCACGTCATCCCCACTGCTGTACGCCTCTTCAACCTCGACAGCTATCCCACTGTCAGTGGCCATGTTGTGCAGTATACAGCAGACCAGGAATAGGTTGCAGGCCTTTGAGGGGCTGTACTGTAGGGCACCGTGAAACCTGTCCAGGCAACGGAACCATGCCTTCTGCAGCCCAAACACATGCTCGATGATGTTCCATGTGCTGGCATGTGCCTCATGTATCGCTCCTCCACAGGAGTTGCTGGGCACTGGTATGGGGTGAGCAGCCAGGGCCGGAGTGGGTAGCCACTGTCACCTGTGTGGAGAGGGATATGGTTAGCATGGTGTACTGTGTTGCTGCACCCCCCAGCCTTCCCAGCCACACCCTGTGGTGCCCCTGCCCCGGCGGCTCCCACCTCTTGCCCTGTTGTGCCAGGCTGCCCGTGACCTCAGCATACTCACCTACTAGGTGGCCAGTGCAGATGTCCCCACTCTCAAACTTGTGGCACAGTGCCGAGCTGTGCCAGATGAAGGCACTGTGTGCTCCTCCAGGGGGTGTGTGGCACACACCACCTGGCAGTTGACACTGGGGTAGCCCTTTTTGTTGATGTAGGCTACCCTCTCTGGGCCAAGTGGCATGTGGATGCCAACATGGGTGCAGTTGATGGCCCCTAGCACACCAGGCATACGTGCTACCCTGTGGAACTCCTGCATGTTCACTGTATGCTCTGCCTGTGTGCTGGGGAAGTGGATGTATTCCACAGCATGTAGCAGCAGTGCGTTGAGGAATTGTGTGAGGTGCCGTGACGCAGGTGACTGGGTTATGCCTGTGGTATCCCCTGTTGGTCTCTGGAAGGTGCCCGTGGTGAGCAGGCACGTGACGTCTGTGACCTAGGTCTCCACCGTCAGGGCGTGGCTCCGTCTAGTGAGTGCCTGCATCTCCTCACTGCACAGCTCACTGAGCTGCCTCAGAATTGCCCAGTTCAGGCGATACAGGCCCACAATCTCCATGTCGCTGTATTGTTCGAAGGTGGTGCGGGCACGGTACCACCTGTTCGGTGCGTACCGCCGATGGGCCCTTCCACAGCTGTGCCGCACTGCCTCCTGCCTCCCCACACCCCTCATTACCGCCTCCATCTGGAAGCAGGCACTGGCCATGGCCTCTGTTGTCCTGTCCCCCCCTGGGTGGCTGACTCCTCCGGCCCCCCAGCTGTGTGCTGCTCTGTCTCTTGCTGTGCTGGGCCCATGCTTGCGTTTCCTGCCCCTGGCTGACGGCCTGTGGGCTATGGCCCCCACCTCCCCCCTCTCTGGGCACCTGTGATGCCCCTTCTGTACTGGGTGTCACAGGCCAACTCACACACTGTTGCCTCCCCGACTGTCTCACCCACTCACACACACACACTCACACTCCCTCACAGTCCCACTCTCTCACTGCCTCTGTCCCTGTCTTGCACCCCTCCTGCTGTTCTGCCAGTCCTCTCTATCACCCTCTCTCCTTCTCCCCTCTGGTGCAAGTGTCCTTCACCTGCTTGCTCCCTCTTTTTATAGGCTCAAGTGTGCTCTGCACATTTCCCATTTGCTCCACACTTGCGCCATTTGTATGGTGTTGAATATCGCACTGCGCCACTTATTCATGCCTACGCCCCCTGCACTTGCGCATGCATACATTACCATTGCACATTGGTGCATGGCCACTTGCGCTGCACAGTTGCTGCCGCTGAATATCACTCTCCAGCGCATTTCCGCAGTTGCACAGGCACAACCCAGTTGAGCATTGTGCAACTGCTTTGAATATCCCACCCTGTGTGTCACTTTGGAAATAGTAGTTTGCTTACCGAACTTTAAATGCATTTGGAGGTTCTGGTATTTTAAAATCCATAAGCTGCAATAAAAGCTGATTCTACAATTTACATGAGACTGTCACAAACTTGCTCAGCCGGTCAGCCCTGTACTCCCAAAGTGCCAACCTCTGAGCGTATGATTTATGTATAGTGAACAGAACAAGGTAGCCCTCTTGTCTGTTTTGTGGGTTCAAGTCACCTTAGTCTCAAGCTCTGGAGGGGTTCAAACTGATAACCTCGTGTTAGCATACCCAATTATCAGGCTTAGATAATTCTGTCTTTGGGGGGCCAGATATCTTTGCCTATGGGCACCCAACCAGGTCTTTCAAATGAACCCTTAGAACTGTATGCAAGACTTTAGAGAACTCTATCCATTTCCCAGTTTGGTATACAATAAGCCCATACACAATGTGACTTATAAGCTTTAAAAGCTCCACTTAAATAAAAAGAAATGTCAAGGCACTCCAGACAGTTCCATTGTAAAAATATCTCTTTACTTTAAAAATATCAAAACAGAACAATAATTACAGAACAAAATATATATATATATCAAACACATACAGCCTTAAAACAAACAGGAAAAAGTACAGTTTCTACAATACATGCATTTAGACTGGTCTAATCTAATGCTTACTTTCTTTCAGTGCTTTGAGGGTCTCTCTTCTCTCAGTCAGTAATATTGTCTTGAGTGACTCTAAGGCTTGCTCAGTTGGATAAAAGAGTTCTGAGCCGGCCTCCTCTCTGAGATCATTAAACTCCGCCTTGGTGTAGTAAAAGTTATATGTTACCACACAGGATGTCCCAACAAGATTTAAAAAAAATGATAAGGGACATACTCAATTTCCTCTCCTCAGGGTAACTGGTCAGAACTAGTTTTTGTTCTGCCACACAAACACACACACACACACATAAACAGGTTCTGTGATGTCCTCCCAAGGCTTCCTGGGGAATGTGTATTTGACCTTCCAAATTCATCTGGATCCTGCCTGGCGCAGACATCAAACCTCTTTAATGTCCATTCTGGCATCTCTCTGACACCCCTCCCTACAAGTCCTTCCTGGCAACTATGCAAGTCAAAGGATCTCCCTGAGGGCATTATAAAGTGGATACTTTGGTTCCTGCCTTCAAAGAAAATTGAACAAAGGAATTGCATTTTAAATAGCTGCAGACTCAAATCACCTCCTGTCCTTTGAACTATCCCTGGGGGGTCTTGATGTGTCAGTTCCAGTAAGACAGTAGTTTCCTCAAACTGACCTTCCCATCACATATTTTATATGTAATAAAAAAAATTAATACAGCACTTAGAGCTGATTGTCTACGTCACACTCCTCCCCACCTAGACTGAATTTGGGGGCTCTATCCCCTACATGGGATGAGCTTCCCAAATCAGTTCACTCCTCATAGACCCTAGACAGTCCATCTGGGTTCTTATTCTTGGCTCCGGCCCTATGTACGATTTTCAAATCATACCCTTGTAAAGCAAGACTCCATCTGAGCAGTCTTCCATTGTTTTTCCCCATCTGTGTCAACCAAACCAGGGGGTTGTGGTCAGTCTGCACCACAAAAGGCTGCCCATACAAGTATGGCTCCAATTTCTTTAGGGCCCACACTAGGGCAAGACACTTTTCCACTGTGGAGTATGCTTGTTCCCTGGAGATCAGCTTTTGGCTCAGGTAGGCTATGGGGTGGTCCTTCCCTTCACTGGATGTCTGGCTTAGTACTGCCCCAATACCCATGTCTGAGGCATCTGTCTGAACTATAAAAGTTTTGCTATAGTCCGTACTTGTCAAAACAGGAGCACTGCACAGTGCCTCCTTCAGTTTGGTAAAGGCTTTCTCACAGGCTGGACCCCAGGTAATTTTCTTGGGCATCCATTTCTTTGTCAGGTCAGATAAGGGAGCAGCCAGGGTACTATAATTTGGTACAAATTTTTGATAGTACCCTGCTGTCCCGAGAAAACTCCTGACCTGCTTCTGAGTTTCTGGTCTGGGCCATGCCTGTATTATCTCTATTTTTATCTGGATAGGATGGCGCTGTCCCCGGCCTACCACATGCCCGAGGTATGCCACTTCTCCCATGGCCACCTGGCACTTCTCTGCTTTGACAGTGAGCCCAGCCCTCTGTATTCTGCCCAGCACTTCCCTAAGGTGTGACAGGTGTTCCTCCCAGCTGGTACTGAAGATGGCAATGTCATCCAGGTATGCCATGGTGTACTCCTCAGCACCATTTAACACCTGGTTCACCAACCTTTGGAAAGTGGCCGGGGCATTCTTCATTCCGGAAGGCATTACTTTGAACTCAAATGAGCCTATCAGAGTGATGAAGGCTGACCTCTCCCTAGCTCTGTCTGTCGACTCTACCTGCCAATACCCCTTTGTCAGGTCAATGGTCGTAAGGTAGGTCGCCCCCCCCAACTTTTCCAGGAGTTCGTCCGTCCGGGGCATCAGGTGGTCATTTTACTTTGTGACTGCATTCAGTCCATGATAGTCTACACAGAAATGAGTTGAGCCATCTGGCTTGGGTACAAGGATTACAGGGAGGCCCAGGGACTGTGGGATCTCTGGATTACCCCCAAATCCAACATCTCCTCCACTTCCCTCCTAACGTCCTTTTGGACAGCCTCTGACAACCGATATGCTGTCCACTGTATGGGTGTCTGTGTCTCTGACTCCACATTGTGTGTTACTAAGGGGGTTAGTCCAGGCTTGGTGCTAAACAAGGGGGCAAAGTCTGCTAAAACCTCCCTCACTTTCTTGATCTGGTCCAGGGTCAGCCGAGGAGACAATTTTACTGCCTCTACAAAGGACTCCTGCTTACTCTCTTCCAGCAAGTCCAGAAGGGGGTCTCCTTCTTCCGTCCCCTCCCCATGACTACACACTGCGAACACCATGTCAGCCCCATTTGCATATGGCTTCATCATGCTGACATGGTACATCCTTGCTGTCTGTCTACGGTCAGGTAACTCCACAATGTTGTTTACGTCATTTACCATCCTAGCCACTTTGAACGGTCCTGCCCACTCAGCTTGCAGCTTGTCTTTCCGGACCGGAATAAGGACCATGACTTCCTGACCCACCATGTACAAGTGAGCTCTGGCTCTGTGGTCGTACCATACCTTTTGTTTCTGTTGGGAAGCTGCCAGGTTGCTCTGGGCTGTCCCCATAAGCTCCTTCAGCCTTTCCCTAAACCTTAGGACGTAATCCACAATGGGAGTTCCCTGGGTGGCGTGCTTGCCTTCCCAGTCCTCCCAGATCAAGTCTAGGGGCCCACGTACCCGGCATCCATACAAGAGTTTGATGGGGGAAAATCCTGTCAACTCTTGGGGCACCTCCCTGTATGCAAACAACAGGTGGGGAAGGTATTTCTCCCAGTCCCTCCCATGCTGTTCAGCAAATGCCCCGAGCATTGACTTTAGGGTACCATTGAAGCGTTCCACAAGCCCATTGGCTTGTGGGTGATACGGTGTCGTGCATCTCTGCACCACCCCACACATCTTCCATAGACATTTCATTAGGTCCGACATGAAGGAACCCCCTCAATCAGTGATTACCTCCTGCAGAAACCCAACACGGGAGAAAATCCCAAGCAAGGCATCTGCCACTTTGTCTGTCCTCAGTGAGGAAAGGGCGACTGCCTCTGGGTACTGAGTGGCATAATCCACCGCAGTCAGGATGAACCTTTTCCCTGAGGAGCTGGGGGTATTTAAAGGCCCCACAATATCCATTCCCACCCTCTGGAATGGCTCCTCCACTACGGGCAATGGAATCAGGGCGACTTGGGTTTTCTGGCCTGCCTTCCCTATTTCTTGGCACCGGTGACAAGACCTGCAATACTGTTTCACCTGCTGGGTGAAGTTAGGCCAGTAGAATTTCTGGGCTAACCGCTGCATTGTGCGCACGATTCCCAGAGGACCAGACAAGGGAATATCATGGGCAACCTTGAGCAACTGCTCACGATATCCCTCGGGAATGACAAGCTGCCTGCCTAGCATCCCTCCCTCTGTCTGTACTGCCTGTGTATACATAAGTCCATTTTCCCAATAAACCTTATGTCTGCTGTCACCTCCCTGTGCACCGTCCGAGTCTGCCCAAGCTCTCAGCTTCTCTAAACTAGGGTCATTTCTCTGAGCAGCTGCAAACCCCTCACACCTTCCTAAGGCATGGGACAGGTCCCCTTCAGTTGCTATACTAGGGTCCCTAGCACTAGTGTCAGGGCCCTCAGGATTACTGTCAGTCCCAACCGTCTTACAAGAGGTCACCCCTCCCTCTTCAGAGTAACCCTCTGTAGCTTTGTGGTTACTTGCTACTGGGGAAATTTCTACCCCCTTTTTATCAGTCTCCCCCCTCTGGAGACACAGGCTGGGGAACCAGCCTCTCAGTATCTTCCCCAATGGCTTCTGGGGGGCTCAGGGAACTACAATTTTCCCTGGCCGATTGGCTATGGGTAACTACACATACCACCCCCTGGTGGAGATTGTTACCCAGGATCACATCCACTGCTAATGTGTTAGCTACAGCCACCTGTTGCACAGTTCCTCCTGTTTCACCACAGTCCAGGAGAACACTAGTGAGGGGCAATGTTTTCGCTTCACCTGCAAAGTCCTGTACAGTCACATATTTATTGGGTATAAGCTGACCAGGCTGTACCAGATCCCCTTTTACCAATGTCAGGGATGTCCCTGTGTCCCTTAACCCCTGCGTCTGTATGCCATTTACCATGACCGGGTGCATGTGTTCCCTCATGTTCACTGGCATGCTTCCAGGGACACACAAACAACCCACTTCCTTTCTGGTACTACTTTACGTATTATTGCTAGCCCTTCTTGGACAGTGTCTGGCAATGTGCCCAGTTTCTTTACATAACCAACAAACATTTCTCACTTCAGAGAAATCTTTTCTTTGAAACCTGGGGCTAACTGGCTTTGGTGGAGGCAGTGAGGGTTTTAGCTGCCCTGAAGGCATGCTTTTCCCTTTCTGTGCTGCCACACTCACCCCATTCACTCTCAGAGCAGGTCTGCTCTTGGCATAGTGGTCCGAGAGTTCAGCAGCCTCTTGCACTGTTTTTGGATCTCGGTCCTCTAGCCAGGTTTTTAACTCTGCTGGGCATGCCCCATAAAACTGTTCTAATAAAATCACATTTTCAATTTTATCAACAGTGTTTGCTCAACTCCTTCCCACCAACGTTTTAAAAACTGACGTTTCATGGCTAGCTCCTCATAGCTGATATTAGGGCTTCTCCTGAGCTTATGGAATTTAGCTCTGTATGATTCAGCAGTTAATTCAAACTTTTTTAATAGTGCAGCTTTTAACTTGCTGTAATCATCACTATCTTTATTGTCCATTTGACCCAATGCATCCCGAGCTTTTCCGGTAAGTAGCGGGGATAGCTGGAAGCTCCAGGACTCTCTAGGAATTTTAGCCTGAATACAAACTTTTACAAAAGAATTTAAAAAGGCGTCCATGTCCTCCCCGTCCTTAAACTCAGCTATTAATTTAGAGTTCAATTTGTAACCCAGTCCTGCAGTCCCAGTTAAACCCAAGCCACTTACCTGCCCTGGTGCCGCTGGTTGGAGTCGTAGCTTCTCCAGTCCGTGTTGCCACTGGCGCTCCTCTCTCCTCTCCTCTGCAGCTCTGCATTCTCATGCTCTCTTCTCCTCTGCCTCTCACTGGCGCTCACGTTCCTCACGGTCCGCCTCCCTCTGTTGTCACTCTGCCTCCAGTTCCATCCTGCGCAACTCAGTTTGCAACCTGAGCACCTCTGGATTCAGGATACTGGTGACCATCCCCTGCTGCTGTGGCCCTTCACTGACAGTGGCCCTGCTGTCTGCCTCATTGGCTCAGGACTCCTCACTGGCCACTAGTTCTGCCACACTTGAGGTCTGATCCCTTTCAGTCACGGTTGGTGACTCGCTGCTCTGGGTATCTGCTACCGTCAGGGCCTCTATGGGTTCTGCTTACTGGCTTTCACCCCAAATGGGACTCCCCTGTCCCCACACAACTGCTTTAAGACATCTACAGTGTGCTTGCTGTAGTCAGAAGCCATTTTCTTCTTTGACTACACTAATCTGACTGGCACTTTAGAAAAAAAAATAAAATGGGTGGGAACTTAACTGTAAGTCAAGGGATATAGTTCTGTTTCCTTTTGAATAAAACGCTGCCTTTCTTTTTTTTCTCCAAGTGAGCTAAATGGTTTCAAGCTAACACACTGAACAATGAAGCTTATACCACCAAACTCTTTATGCCACCGCTGCCAACCAATCTGTTAGAAACTCGCTCAGCCGGTCAGCCCTCTACTCCCAAAGTGCCAACCTCTGAGCATATGATTTGTGTACAGTGAACAGAACAAGGTAGCCCTCTTGTCTGTTTTGTGGGTTCAAGTCACCTTAGTCTCAAGCTCTGGAGGGATTCAAACTAATAACCTCTTGTTAGTGTACCCAATCATCAGGCTCAGATAATTCTGTCTTCAAGGGGCCAGATATCTTTGCCTACGGGCACCCAACCATGTCTTTCAAATGAACCCTAAGAACTGTATGCAAGACTTTAGAGAACTCTATCCATTTCCCAGTTTGGTATACAATAAGCCCATACACAGTGTACTTATAAGCTATAAAAGCTCCGCTTAAATAAAAAGAAATGTCAAGGCACTCCAGACAGTTCTGTTATAAAAATATCTCTTTACTTTAAAAATATCAAAACAGAACAATAATTACAGAACAAAATATATATATATCCCAACACATACAGCCTTAAAACAAACAGGAAAAAGTACAGTTTCTACAATACATACATTTAGACTGGTCTAATCTAATGCTTACTTTCTTTCAGTGGTTTGAGCGTCTCTCTTCTCTCAGTCAGAAATATTGTCTTGTGTGACTCTAAGGCTTGCTCAGTTGGATAAAAGAGTTCTGGAGTACTGTGTGCAGTTCTGGAGACCCAATCTCCGAAAAGACATAGACAGGATGGAAGCTGTCCAGAGGAGGGCAACTAAAATGGTGCAGGGTCTGCACCGGAAGACATGTGAAGAGAGACTTAAGGAGCTTAATATGTATAGCCTCGAGGAAAGGAGGGAGAGGGGGGACATGATAGAAACTTTCAAGTACCTCAAGGGAATCAACAAAGTCCAAGAGGGTAGAAGAGGTGTGCAAGAACAAGAGGGCACAATTTGAAGATAGAGGGGGGGTGGCTCAGAGGTAATTTAAGGAAGTATTTTTTCACAGAGAGGGTTGTGGATGCATGGAACGGCCTTCCGGAGGAGGTTGTGGAGTCAAAATCAGTGGTGGAATTCAAGCATGCATGGGACAGTCATAAGGCCATTCTAGGGGGTGGGGGTAAGAAGAAGTAGGCTGCTGGTTAACTAGGATCTGCAGCTTGTCCAGTAGCTAGGGAAATAGGCAGACTGGGTGGGCCAAGCAGTCATTATCTGCCATCAAATTCTATGTTTCTATGTTTCTGAGCCAGCCTCCTCTCTGAGATCATTAAACTCCGCCTTGGTGTAGTAAATGTTATATGTTACTACACAGGATGTCCCAACAAGATTTAAAAAAAATGATAAGGGACATACTCAATTTCCTCTCCTCAGGGTAACTGGTCAGAACTAGTTTTTGTTCTGCCACACACACACACACAGAAACAGGTTCTGTGATGTCCTCCCAAGGCTTCCTGGGGAATGTGTATTTGACCTTCTAAATTCATCTGGTTCCTGCCTGGCACAGACATCAAACCTCTTCAATGTCCATTCTGGCCTCTCTCTGACACCCCTCCCCACAAGTCCTTCCTGGTAACTATGCAAGTCAAAGGATCTCCCTGAGGGCATTATAAAGTGGATACTTTGGTTCCTGCCTTCAAAAAAAATTGAACAAAGGAATTTCATTTTAAATAGCTGCAGACTCAAACCACCTCCTGTCCTTTGAACTATCCCTGGGGGGTCTTGATGTGTCAGTTCCAGTAAGACAGTAGTTTCCTCAAACTGACCTTCCCCTCACATATTTTATATGTAATAAAAAAAATTAATACAGCACTCAGAGCACTCAGAGCTGGTTGTCTACATCACACTCCTCCCCACCTAGACTGAATTTGGGGGATCCATCCCCTACATGGGATGAGCTTCCCAAATCAGTTCACTCCTCATAGACCCTAGACAGTCCATCTGAGTTCTTATTCTTGGCTCCGGCCCTATGTACGATTTTCAAATCATACCCTTGTAAAACAAGACTCCATCTGAGCAGTCTGCCATTGTTTTTCCCCATCTGTGTCAACCAAGCCAGGGGGTTGTGGTCAGTCTGCACCACAAAAGGCTGCCCATACAAGTATGGCTCCAATTTCTTTAGGGCCCACACTAGGGCAAGACACTCCTTTTCCACCATGGAGCATGCTTGTTCCCTGGGGATCAGCTTTTGGCTCAGGTAGGCTATGGGGTGGTCCCTCCCTTCACTGGATGTCTGGCTTAGTACTGCCCCAATACCCATGTCTGAGGCGTCTGTCTGAACTATAAAAGTTTTGCTGTAGTCCGCACTTGTCAAAACAGGAGCACTGCACAGTGCCTCCTTCAGTTTGGAAAAGGCTTTCTCATAGGCTGGACCCCAGGTAATTTTCTTGGGCATCCATTTCTTTGTCAGGTCAGATGGGGAGCAGACAGGGCACTATAATTTGGTACACATTTTCAATAGTACCCTGCTGTCCCGAGAAAACTCCTGACCTGCTTCTGAGCTTCTGGTCTGGGCCATGCATGTATTACCTCTATTTTTATCTGGATAGGACGGAGCTGTCCCCGGCCTACCACATGCATGAGGTATGCCACTTCTACCATGGCCACCTGGCACTTCTCGGCTTTGACAGTGAGCCCGGCCCTCTGTATTCTGCCCAGCACTTCCCTAAGATGTGACAGGTGTTCCTCCCAGCTGGTACTGAAGATGGCAATGTCATCCAGGTACATCACGGCGTACTCCTCAGCACCATTTTAACACCTGGTTCACCAACCTTGGAAAGTGGCCGGGGCGTTCTTCATTCCGAAAGGCATTACTTTGAACTCAAATAAGCCTATCGGAGTGACGAAGGCCGACCTCTCCCTAGCTCTGTCCGTCAACTCTACCTGCCAATACCCCTTTGTCAGGTCAATGGTCATAAGGTAGGTTGCCCCCCCAACTTTTTCAGGAGTTCGTCCGTCCGGGGCGTCAGTTGGGCATATGACTTCATGACTGCATTCAGTCCATGATAGTCTACACAGAAATGAGTTGAGCCATCTGGCTTGGGTACAAGGACTACGGGTGAGGCCCAGGGATTGTGGGATCTCTGGATTACCCCTAAATCCAGCATCTTCTCCACTTCCCTCCTAATGTCCTTTTGGATAGCCTCTGACACATGATATGCTGTCCACCGTATGGGCGTCTGTGTCTCTGACTCCACATCGTGTGTTGCTAAGGGGGTTAGTCCAGGCTTAGTGCTAAACAAGGGGGCAAAGTCTGCTAAAACCTCCCTCACTTTCTGGCCCTGGTCCAGGGTCAGCTGAGGAGACAATTTTACTGCCTCCACAGAGGACTCCCACCTACTGTCTTCCAGCAAGTCCAGAATGGGGTCTCCTTCGTCCGTCCCCTCCCCATGACTACACACTGCAAACACCATGTCAGCCCCATTTGCATATGGCTTCATCAAGTTGACAAGGTGCAACCTTGCTGTCTGTCTATGGTCAGGTAACTCCACAATGTAGTTTACATCATTTATCTTCCTAACCACTTTGTACAGTCCTGCCCACTCAGCTTGCAGCTTGTCTTTCCAGACCAGAATAAGGACCGACACCTGGACCCACCATGTATGAAGTGAGCTCTGGCCTCATGGGTCATATCTACCTTTGTTTCTGTTGGGCAGCTGCCAGGTTGCTCGGGCTGTCCCCATGCTCCTTCAGCATTTCTAAACCTTAGGATGTAATCCACAATGGGAGTTCCCTGGTTGGCGTGCTTGCCTTCCCAGTCCTCCCAGATCAAGTCTGGGGCCGTGTACCCGGCGTCCCATACAAGAGTTCGAAGGGGGAAAATCCTGTCGACTCTTGGGGCACCTCCCTGTATGCGAACAACAGGTGGGGAAGGTATTTCTCCCAGTCCCTCCCATGCTGTTCAGCAAATGCCCCGAGCATTGACTTTAGGGTACCACTGAAGCATTCCATAAGCCCATTGGCTTGTGGGTGACACGGTGTCGTGCATCTCTGCACCACCCCACACTTCTTCCATAGACATTTCATTAGGTCCGACATGAAGGAACCCCCTCGATTGGTGATTACCTCCTGCAGAAACCCGACATGGGAGAAAATTCCAAGCAAGGCATCTGCCACTTTGTCTGTCCTCAGTGAGGAAAGGGTGACTGCATCTAGGTACCAGGTGGCATAGTCCACCACAGTCAGGATGAACCTTTTCCCTGAGGAGCTGGGGGTATTTAAAGGCCCCACAATATCCATTCCCACCCTCTGGAATGGCTCCTCCACTATGGGCAATGGAATCAGGGCAGCTTTGGTTTTCTGGCCTGCCTTCCCTATTTCTTGGCACCGGTGACAAGACCTGCAATACTGTTTTACCTGCTGGGTGAAGTTAGGCCAGTAGAAATTCTGGGCCAACTGCTGCATTGTGCATGCGATTCCCAGATGACCAGACAAGGGAATATCATGGGCAACCTTGAGCAACTGCTCACAATATCCCTGAGGAATGACAAGCTGCCTGCCTAGCATCCCTCCCTCTGTCTGTACTGCCTGTGTATACATAAGTCCATTTTCCCAATAATCCCTATGTCTGCCGTCACCTTCCTGTGCACCATCTGAGTCTGCCCAAGCTCTCAGCTTCTCTAAACTAGGGTTATTTCTCTGAGCAGCTGCGAATCCCTCACACCTTCCCAAGGCATGGGACAGGTCCCCTTCAGTTGCTATACTAGGGTCCCTAGCACTAGCATCAGGGCCCTCAGGATTACTGTCAGTCCCAACCTTCTTACAAGAGGTCACCCCTCCCTCTTCGGAGTAACCCTCTGTAGCTTTGTGGTTACTGCTACTGGGGAAATTTCTACCCTCTTTTTATCAGTCTTCCCCCTCTGGAGACACAGGCTGGGGAACCAGCCTCTCAGTATCTTCCCCAATGGCTTCTGGGGGGCTCAGGGAACTACAATTTTCCCTGGCTGCTTGGCTATGGTAACTACACATACCACCCCTGCTGGAGATTGTTACCCAGAATCACATCCACTGCTAATGTGTTAGCTACAGCCACCTGTTGCACAGTTCCCCTGTTTCACCCCAGTCCAGGAGAACACTGGCCAGGGGCAATGTTTCACTCACCTGCAAAGTCCTGTACAGTCACGTATTTATTGGGTATAAGCTGACCAGGCTGTACCAGATCCCCTTACCAAAGTCAGGGATGCCCTGTGTCCCTTAACCCCTGTGTCTGTATGCCATTTACCATGACTGGGTGCATGTGTTCCCTCATGTTCACTGGCATGCATTCCAGGGACACACAAACAACCCACTTCCTTTCTGGTACTACTTTGCGTGTGCATAGCCCTTCTTGGACAGTGTCTGGCAATGTGTCAGTTTCTTTACATAACCAACTAAACATTTCTTACTTCAGAGAAATCTTTTTTGAAACCTGGGGCTAACTGGTTTTGGTGGAGGCAGTGAGGGTTTTAGCTGCCCTGAAGGCACGCTTTTCCCTTTCTGCACTGCCACACTCACCCCATTCACTCTCAGAGCAGGTCTGCTCTTGGCATAGCGGTCCGAGAGTTCAGCAGCCTCTTGCACTGTTTTTGGATCTCGGTCCTCTAGCCAGGTTTTTAACTCTGCTGGGCATGCCCCATAAAACTGTTCTAATAAAATCACATTTTCAATTTTATCAACAGTGTTTGCTTAGTTCCTTCCCACCAATGTTTTAAAAACTGACGTTTCGTGGCTGGCTCCTCATAGCTCACATCAGGGCTTCTCCTGAGCTTACAGAATTTAGCTCTGTATGATTCAGCAGTTAATTCAAACTTTTTTTAATAGTGCAGCTTTTAACTTGCTGTAATCATCACTGTCTTTATTGTCCATTTGACCCAATGCATCCCGAGCTTTTCCGGTAAGTAGCGGGGATAGCTGGAAGCTCCAGGACTCACTAGGAATTTTAGCCTGAATACAAACTTTTTCAAAAGAATTTAAAAAAGCGTCCATGTCCTCCCTGTCCTTAAACTCAGCTATTAATTTAGAGTTCAATTTGTAACCCAGTCCTGCAGTCCCGGTTAAACCCAAGCCACTTACCTGCCCTGGTGCCACTGGTTGGAGTCGTAGCTTCTCCAGTTCATGTTGCCACTGGCGCTCCTCTCTCCTCTCCTCTGCAGCTCTGCATTCTCACTCTTTCTTCTCCTCTGCCTCTCACTGGCGCTCATGTTCCTCATGGTCTGCCTCCCTCTGTTGTCACTCTGCCTCCAGTTCCATCCTGCGCAACTCAGTTTGCAACTTGAGCACCTCTGGATTCAGGATACTGCTGACCATCCCCTGCTGCTGTGGCCCTTCACTGACAGTGGCCCTGCTGACTGCCTCATCAGCTCAGGACCCCTCACTGGCCACTAGTTCTGCCACACTTGAGGTCTGATCCCTTTCAGTCACGGTTGGTGACTTGCTGCTCTGGGTATCTGCTACCATCAGGGCCTCTGTGGGTTCTGCTTACTGGCTTTCACCCCAAACAGGACTCCCCTGTCCCTGCACAACTGCTTTAAGACATCTACAGTGTGCTTGCTGTAGTTAGAAGCCATTTTTCTTCTTTGACTACGCTAATCTAACTGGCACTGTAGAAAAAAAATAAAATGGGTGGGAACTTAACTGTAAGTCAAGGGATATAGTTTTGTTTCCTTTTGAATAAAACACTGCCTTTCTTTTTTTTCCAAGTGAGCTAAACGGTTTCAAGCTAACACACTGAACAATGAAACTTATACCACCAAACTTTTTATGCCACCACTGCCAACCAATCTGTTAGAAACTCGCTCAGCCGGTCAGCCCTCTACTCCCAAAGTGCCAACCTCTGAGCATATGATTTGTGTACAGTGAACAGAACAAGGTAGCCCTCTTGTCTGTTTTGTGGGTTTAAGTCACCTTAGTCTCAAGCTCTGGAGGGATTCAAACTGATAACCTCTTGTTAGCATACACAATTATCAGGCTCAGATAATTCTGTCTTCGGGGGGGCCAGATATCTTTGCCTATGGTCACCCAACCAGGTCTTTCAAATGAACCCTTAGAACTGTATGCAAGACTTTAGAGAACTCTATCCATTTCCCAGTTTGGTATACAATAAGCCCATACACAGTGTTACTTATAAGCTTTAAAAGCTCCACTTAAATAAAAAGAAATGTCAAGGCACTCCAGACAGTCCTGTTGTAAAAATATCTCTTTACTTTAAAAATATCAGAACAGAACAATAATTACAGAACAAAATATATATATATATCCCAACACATACAGCCTTAAAACAAACAGAAAAAAGTACAGTTTGTACAATACATACATTTAGACTGGTCTAATCTAATTCTTACTTTCTTTCAGTGCTTTGAGGATCTCTCTTCTCTCAGTCAGAATTATTGTCTTGTGTGACTTTAAGGCTTGCTCAGTTGGATAAAAGAGTTCTGAGCCGGCCTCCTCTCTGACATCATTAAACTCCGCCTTGGTGTAGTAAACATTATTATGTTACCACACAGGATGTCCCAACAAGATTTAAAAAAAATGATAAGTGACATACTCAATTTCTTCTCCTCAGGGTAACTGGTCAGAACTGGTTTTTGTTCTGCCACACACACACACACACATAAACAGGTTCTGTGATGTCCTCCCAAGGCTTCCTGGGGAATGTGTAGCTGACCTTCCAAATTCATCTAAATCCTGCCTGGCCCAGACATCAGACCTCTTCAATGTCCATTCTGGCCTCTCTCTGACACCCCTCCCCAGAAGTCCTTCCTGGCAACTATGCAAGTCAAAGGATCTCCCTGAGGGCATTATAAAGTGGATACTTTGGTTCCTGCCTTCAAAGAAAATTGAACAAAGGAATTGCATTTTAAATAGCTGCAGACTCAAACCACCTCCTGTCCTTTGAACTATCCCTGGGGGGTCTTGATGTGTCAGTTCCAGTGAGACAGTAATTTCCTCAAACTGACCTTCCCATCACATATTTTATATGCAATTAAAGAAATTAATACAGCACTCAGAGCACTCAGAGCTGGCTGTCTACATCAAAGAGCCTATTATTATAGTAATTTTAAAAGTGTACATTATTTAAATTAATTTGGTGCTTTTACGTCATATATTTCATCAAGATTATTACGCAGTTTTATAAAATCAATTTTTGATGAGAAATTGACTTAGAAACATAGAAACATAGACTTTGACTTCTCAGTTAAAACCTTTTTTTTTAAATAGCTTTTTAATTGATTAAATTGGTGGCAGGAAGCATGCCACTACTAAAGTAGCAGACTGCAGTGATATATCTATCCCCTTTAAAACTCCATTGGAGCAAAGTGCCAGATGTTTTTCTCAAACCAACACCACCTCACATTAGTCTCCTCACACTGATCCTGTACACCGCTTAAAGAACTTCTAATATATGAATTAAGAACTGTGACAAAAGTTATATACTGTTTGTTATGCCACAATGCAATGAATGGATGATGTGGAAGCCTTTTTGTGCAAATATACTGAATGAATGAACATACATGCTACTGAAAAGAACAAGTAAACTAGAAATATTGTAGGTCCCGTGTATACAGGAGGGCATATAGTAAGTCCATTTCTGGGTGGTTTAAATGATGCCAGGGAATTTTGTACTTGATCAGCAGCAGAGGCAATGAGGTCAGTCCAAAAGCATCAGGACAGACACTGACAGCAGAGCAAAGTGCCACCCATGCCCCCCCCACAACCCAGCCAGCCTCAGCCACTGTCACTATCATGAAGTGACAAAGAAGGAGACAGCACCACCAAGATGGAAGGCATTAACCCAGTGACAACTGCAGCAGCAAAGACAATGACTCCAAGTGCCAGAGATACTACA
The DNA here is from genome assembly GCA_016271365.2 of Neoceratodus forsteri. Classification (NCBI taxonomy): domain Eukaryota; kingdom Metazoa; phylum Chordata; order Ceratodontiformes; family Ceratodontidae; genus Neoceratodus; species Neoceratodus forsteri. The sequence goes on along the minus strand of CM028133.1, from coordinate 52,132,134 downwards.
ACAAGAGAGACAGACTGCCGAGGAAAGGAGGAAGGAAGGAAAGAGACTGAGAGCAGGGTATGGACTGCTTGAGTGTTTTTATACACTTTTTTAATTAATTTTATTTTAATCATGGTCCTAGATGAAGGTAAATGAAACCCACAAGTCAACTGATCAGTCAGTAAATGCAGATTAAACCCTGAATCACATCATGCATAAATGAATCCAGGAAGGGGAGAAGATGTGTCATTTGGGAGGTCGCTGCCTGCAGGATGAGGATGATGTGAAGACTGGAGTCAGTTTAGCGAAGTGCTGCTGCTTCAGATGTAAAGCTCCTCTGTCTTTAATAACAGCAATGAGAGACAGTTGTGCCTCATCCCTGGGTTGTTAGTAATAGCAGTGCTGGCTGTATTGAAAGTTGACAGTAGGGCTTCAGGAGTACAAATGCAGATCTTGAAGGAGGGGAAGGGGTAGTCCTAGACAGAGTAACAGTGGGATGCACTGAGTGGAGCTGCTGCAATGCTGTCCATGCAGAAGGAGGCAGCGCAAACTAACTTTAGGAGCAGTGGCACTGATGCGAGATGAGGGTTGGAGGGTTAGGACTCCAGTCACGCCTGACTTGTCCAGCATTCCCAATTTATCTCCCTGCCAGTCTCAGAAGAATGAGCAGAGTGGAAGGGTCAAGAGCTATGCTGCTATTTGGGTAGCATAAGGGGCAGTATCATCAGAACTGTGAGTTGTTATTGTATGAGAGTGTGTGTGGGGGAGGTTGTAAGGAGGGTATTATATGGAATGGGGTTGTGTGTGTAACCCCCTTGTTACCCAGGGTTACTAGAATCCCAGTAAGACCTAGTGGTAGGCAGGGAAGGCAGCTCGTGAAACTCCAGTTAAATGGGTTTCACACTGTCTCACTCTGTCCTCAGTCACAGCTGAGACTGGAGAGATGACATCACTATAGAACTGTCGCAGCTGCATGAGCCACTTTGGAATCTGCAGCAGAGGGAGTTAGATAGAACATTGGGAGTTTTGAAGTCAGTGTCTTCAGTTTGTCTTCAGTGAGTGTGTGAGAAGTTGGGAGCTTGCTGGTAAAGCAGCTCAGTAAAGGCTCTAGGAGCCTCAGCCCTGACAGAGGGCTACTTTTAAGTAAGAAGGGTGTGTGTCTCCATCTTAAAGAGAGACACAGAAGATAACTGAAGTGGTGGAGACCATTGTTTTCGGGTCTCAGTGCCCCCTCCCTCTGGGTGGGGAATGGAAAGGTTTCCCTGCAGATTCCTGGGGCAACCCCCTAGTTCTGCTTGTGGAGGAAAAGCTGCCTATGTGTTCCAGTATTTATTTGGGAGAAAAGAAGATTTGTGAGCCACCTGTGGGGCACCTGCAATGTGAGGGTGAGTGTCTGCTCTGGCTAAAAGGGCCTATGTTTTTCACCCTGGGACGTGTGTGACAATGTGGGGACTGAACTACTAAATATTGGGAAGCCTAGAGTAATTGGCTAAGCAAGTTAAAAGTAGTTTCAAGTTCCAGAGTTTGTTGGGATGCAAATAATATGTAGAGGTGATGTGACAGACATCTACCCTTAATCTACATTTGAGAGTTCAGTAAAGAAATTGTTCAGTGTCCAGAGAAATGGACAGGTATGGGCTGTGGGAGTTGGAGGTGGGTGGCCCCCCATCTTTAGTGACCTGGTCCACCTCTATGGATTTCCTCTGTGGTTTTCTACTTTGCCTCAGGCACTTGGCCAGTGATGGGGGAAGTACCCAGATGTGGGATTGTAAGGAAAATTCTCTCTAGGAGTCGCAGGCTTTAGTGTGGTGTGGGGAGCCATGACAGGATAATTGGTTCATTCTTCCAATGGACCGTGAGTGGGATAATTGGTTCATTCCTCCAATGGACCGTGAACAGGATAATTGGTTCATTCTTCCAATGGACAGCGGATAAAGTGGCCGGCTGGGGAGCCGGGCCAGTGGGGAAAACCCAAGTAGTGTACAAGTGGGGCTGTGTACCCAAAACTACATGCAAGTCTGGGCTGTGTGCCTGGTGGGTTTAGAGCCTGAGGGCTGGAAATAGCGATAAAGTGTTCTGTCATTTCTAATCTGCATTACCAGGAAATGTAGCCCCATGGGGGTCCATCTATGCTTTGTTTGTTCAGCTTGGATGTGAATAAAAGCCACACTGTAGAATCCCATTCCTGGTTCTGGACATTACAGTTATTGCTTCCTGTGTTCAGATTTACTTGGGTGCCCCTGTGCAGAGTAGCCAAACCTAGGTCCCCTTGTGCCGAGTAACCTCATCCTCCCCAAACCCAGTCCCCACCAGGTACTGCTGTCAGCTTCAACAGCATGCCACCTGTCATTTTGGCAAAAAGGCAGGGCTGAGGGGTTACAAAAATGGAGGCACTGCTTTGGATTTTGTTCTGGGAGGAAGGTGCTCGGGCAAGGGGGCTAGCATTTTGGCTATCTGGCAGTGGGTAGCTCAAAAAGCTGAAGCAAGTAGCTAGTGTGTGTTGCTGTGTTCTGTGGATCTTATGCTGCTGTTTAAAATTGCCAACTGTTTACCAAGGAGCAGTAAAGCCAAAGAGCGTGCCCTTGTCCTGCATCAAATTGTTTACAGCGTTTTGCCTGCTTGTTAAAATGAACTGTTGTAAAGAAAAGTGTGGAAGACTAGGGGTAGCAACAGGAAAATTGTGCCCTGGATGTTGGAAATGCTTTTTGAAAGAATGAGAGACTTGCAGGTGTAATGGCTATGTTAAATGGTTGAAATGGGCTCCCACCGTGGAGTCAGTTAAAAAAAAAAAAAAGTTGCATTCTGCAGTTTAAATTTGCCTGCTCGACGATCACCGTGAGGAGAAAAGCCCTCACGAGGAAGAAGAGGCTCATTTGCATGGCGTTGTGTGATTGGTCAGGCTGAGATCAGTCCTGCCCCTCAGCCAGCTCTACAGTGACTGCCCCAGCATTCGAGAGGGAGTGTGAGTGGAGTGCATGTACTGGCTAGTGGAGGAGCATCGTGGAGTGTTAAAATCATTGTAAACAGTTTAAAAATTGACTTTCTTGTCTAAAATCGGGCTCAACCCGCTAATCGATCATCAAAATTGCAAAAGTGGTGGTCAAGAAGATGATCGGTAGGACTGCCCTCCCGTTTCTGTTCTGAGGCCTCTAAGAAATGGCTGCAGGCCGTTTTGCCCCATCGCAGCAATCTGCTACTGATAACAGTAAGTAACCACCTGAAAACTGCTCAAACAGTGATTTTCTGCATTATGCCATATAAATGTGAGTGCAGCAGTGTAGTCGCTTTGCAAGTAATGACTGTGTAAAGTCCTGCCAGCAAGTGCAAGTCTGTTAAGCCATTGATTGTGTGCATAGTAATGAATCCAGCCTCAGTTTAAAGTTTGAAGCCAGAGAGAGACTGTGGGGTTGTAGCCAATGTGCAGCACTAGTTATACAAGCAATCCTGTGCTAAAAACCTGAAGCTTTAAGGGGACTGTAAAAAAAATAAATGTTACCAGCATGTAAAAAGTCCATGGAAAATCCTGTAAATGTGTTTAAAGCAAGAACAGAGCAATTTGTGCAGTTTGAGCAAAAGTTATCAGTAGTTTGTGTAAAATCGGGTGCGCAGTGGCTTGACCCAGATTCTGAATGTTGATGCACAGGAGTGCTGCCGCCGCCATTACAGGGTGGGGTAGTAAAGTAAACACAGCAGCAGAGGAGCCATTTTACAACTAAAGAGTGTGTTCAATAAAGTAGGACTTGCAGTTACAGTGAACTTTTGTTTGTTTTTCTGCAGTTATGGCCTCAGGACCAGCTCGTTACCCGGATCATGCCCGGGTTGCAGTAACAGCAGCAGTAAATAGACTGAGGAATATTGAAAAGTGGTGCTATGGAGGGCAACTGCCTCCTCATGTGGCGATTCCTGGTTTTCCAGTGCATGTATGTCAAATATGCTTGAGAGCTGGAAAGGACATCTTCATGATTCCTCACTGTGCTGGATGCCTAGAAAAATATGGCCTGTATAAAGTGCCTCAAATTCGGTTGGCTCTCACATGGACAAAGGTTCAGGAATCTGCAGTTGGCAGCACACAGCACCAGGCGGAGCCTGTGGAGGAAGGCCCCTCGGGGAAGTGTGGCACAAAGCTAGAGGGTGCAGAGTTAGAGCCAGAACCAGAAGTTGAAGTTTCAGATGCTGGATCCCAGAAAGAAAGTACGGATAAAGCATCAATAGACCCCTGGGGGGGCCCTAGCCCAAGTCTCTTAGGCGAAGACGAGATGCAGGAGGCCTTTGAGTGGCAGGTGTCGGCCTCCGCGCCCAGTGATGAGTGGATAGTCTCAGGAGTGAGGACGACTGCTCACTCCTGGGCTCAGATCCTCAGTGAAGAGGAAGATGAGGGAGAACCTATGTGATCTTGTGAAAAAGGAACTGGTACACAGCCTCAAGATCTTGCCTCAGAGGAATGTATGGAAGAGAGTGGTGATGCCACTGCCCTGGCTTCACAAGAGGAAGAAGTCAGGGATCCGTTTCTAATTTCTTTAAGGATGCATAGCTGGCAGAACCAGGACTGGCCACCTCCAAGCCAGGCCAGCGGTCTTAGATTGACCAAAGCAAGTAAAGAGGAGAGACTGGTTCATAGGAAGGCAAATGAGATCTATGGTATGACCTTTCCTACCTTTCCTCGGAAAGTCTGGGAGGAGATTGAGAACAGCAGGAAATCCTGGATCTGGGATGAAGCAATGAAAAGTGTGCATCCTGGGGCCAACAAACATGTAAAGAACAGACTGTTTCATGAGAAATATACCCAGTGGAAGAGAGGCAGGACACTGTGTTATACTGTTAAACTGTGTATTTTAGTTTGTCTTACTGTGACAAGGTACCTTTGTAAATGAGCCTATGGCTCAAAGGTTTTCCAAACTGCTGTTTAAATAAATAAAATAAATAAAAATAAATATAGACAGAGTGCGAATAGTGGACAGAGAGGGACGTGAAATCTCCCACCGTGTGAATTATGTGCGCCCAGAAGGGGTAATAATTCAAGCTCCTGATCCCCGGTACTATTGGCCTCAGTGCAAGGACCTCCCAGCAAATGTGCCCGTGCCCACAAAATGGAGAGCCGAGAAGTGGTAGTCAATACTGCCACACCAGACTGTGAAGTGCCTTATTGATTCACCAATATGGACATCCAGGACTCAGGTGCCCCACATTCATCAGTCTACAGTATACTGGCCTTTCCAGAATCCATCTACTGGCCCACCAGATGACTTCAGATCCAGAGAGGACACCAGTCCAGCTATATCCTGTTCATCATCTGGTAATCAGATGACGTCGGACCAGCTGTTTTCTTTTTGTTCCTGTTGTAAGGTTGCATCTCCAGAGATGACATCAACCCAGCTGTTCCCAGATGTGCCCTCCTGTGGTTCCCAGAAGATGTCCGCCCAGCTCTATAGGAAGAAATGCTGCCAGGGAGAGTCTTCGTCAGAGGTGCAGGTTGGTTAAGAATTTTGTACTACAAGTGGCTGGTAAGTCCGAACTTTTCTATCTTTATGACATTGCAGTACACCCCTAAACTAGCAGACTTCAAATTGTGTGAACTGTCTTCAAAGACTCTCCCCTTCAGGACTTTGGCCTGTTAGAACTGTGCTTCACCGGGCTCCGGCCCAGGAGAGACTCTTTATTGGTCTAGCCTTTGGGCATTGTGGTCACTAGTTTGGACTTTTAGGGCACTCTATCCCCCCAAAATGTGTATTGTAAATAATGTCATTGTTTTCTAATGTAAATACTGTTTTTCTACCTTTTTTCTAAAAAAAATCTTTTTGGGATTTTTCAGTGTTTTGATGGTAGGGGTCTAGGTAGACTGTGTATGCAGATTAGGAGTATGTGTGTTGTCTTTCTTTTTCTTACAGGTGTTCCTGGGAAGACAGAAGAGAAGACAAGAAGAGGAGGAGGGGCTCATCAGAGTTCCTCATCAGTGCTTTAGTGTGTAGAAATTTAAAGTACTGTGGTGTTGTTGTTGTTGCTGTATTAACCCTTTCTTTCCACAGGTGTGGTTGTGGGGGTAGGGAGGAGGCAGTAATGTGGTATTTTAATGGTGTGTGGTTGCAGGTTGCCCAAGGTCGGGGAGGTCCCCGGGTTGTTTTTGTTTTGGGGGTATTAGGTTAGATGGCAGATAGGTTTTCCCTAGAGGGTTAGGGGGGATAGACAGGCTGTGGCCCTGACCTGCAGTAGGGACCGCAGTGCTGATCTATCAGGGCTATGCTCTGGATGGTTCTACCAGAGCCACTAGGTGTCCATAGTAAGTGGATAGTATAGAGGCTGATATGTCAGCTCAAGGCCTCTAGGCCCTTAGTGTGGCCTGCCTGTGCTTGCACATGGTAGGAGGGGGCCTGATCACCCCCCTCCGCAGGTAGCACACAGGGTGGGATGGCCTAAGGCCGGGTAAATAATGTCTCGGGACAGTCATTTTCCTGGTCAAGGGTGAGTGTAACCCCCTTGTTACCCGGGGTTACTAGAATCCCAGTAAGACCTAGTGGTAGGCAGGGAAGGCAGCTTGTGAAACTCCAGTTAAATGGGTTTCACACTGTCTCACTCTGTCCTCAGTCTCAGCTGAGACTGAGGGATGACATCATCAATAGAACTATCACAGCTGCATGAGCCACATTGGAATCTGCAGCAGAGGGAGTTAGATAGAATGTTGGGAGTTTTGAAGTCAGTGTCTTCAGTTTGTCTTCAGTGAGTGTGTGAGAAGTTGTGAGCTTGCTGGTAAAGCAGCTCAGTAAAGGCTCTAGGAGCCTCAGCCCTGACAGAGGGCTACTTTTAAGTATGAAGGGTGTGTGTCTCCACCTTAAAGAGAGACACAGAAGATAACTGAAGTGGTGGAGACTGTTGTTTTTTGGGTCTCAGTGCCCCCTCCCTCTGGGGGAGGATGGAAAGCTTTCCCTGCAGATTCCTGGGGCAACCCCCTAGTTCTGCTTGTGGAGGAAAAGCTGCCTATGTGTTCCAGTATTTATTTGGGAGAAAAGAAGATTTGTGAGTCACCTGTGGGGCACCTGCAATGTGAGGGTGAGTGTCTGCTCTGGCTAAAAGGGCCTATGTTTTTCACCCTGGGACTTGTGTGACAATGTGGGGATTGAACTACTAAATATTGGGAAGCCTAGAATAATAGGCTAAGCAAGTTAAAAGTAGTTTCAAGTTCCAGAGTTTGTTGGGATGCAAATAATATGTAGAGGTGATGTGACAGACGTCTACCCTTAATCTACATTTGAGAGTTCAGTAAAGGAATTGTTCGGTGTCCAGAGAAATGGCCGGGTATGGGCTGTGGGAGCTGGAGGTGGGTGGTCCCCCATCTTTAGTGACCCGGTCCACCTCTACAGATTTCTTCTGTGGTTTTCCACTTTGCCTCAGGCACTTGGCCAGTGATGGGGGAAGTGCCCAGACATGGGATTGTAAGGAAAATTCTCTCTAGGAGTCACAGACTCTAGTGTAGTGTGGGGAGCCACGACAGGATAATTGGTTCGTTCTTCCAATGGACCATGAGTGGGATAATTGATTCATTCCTCCAATGGACCATGAACAGGATAATTGGTTCATTCTTCCAATGGACAGCGGATAAAGTGGCCGGCGGGGAAGCCGGGCCAGTGGGGAAAACCCAAGTAGTGTACAAAGTCGGGCTGTGTACCCAAAGCTGTGTGCAAGTTCAGGATGTGTGCCTGGTGGGTTTAGAGCCTGAGGGCTGGAAATAGTGATAGTGTTCTGTAGTTTCTAATCTGCATTACCAGGAATTGTAGCCCCATGGGGGTCCGTCTATGCTTTGTTTGTTCAGCTTGGATGTGAATAAAAGCCACACTGTAGAATCCCATTCCTTGTTCTGGACATTACAGTTATTGCTTCCTGTGTTCAGATTTACTTGGGTGCCCCTGTGCAGAGTAGCCAAACCTAGGTCCCCTTGTGCCGAGTAACCTCATCCTCCCCCAACCCAGTCCCCACTAGGTACTGCTGTCAGCTTCAACAGCATGCCACCTGTTGTTTTGGCAAAAAGGCAGGGCTGAGGGGTTACATGTGGTATTGGAAACATGGAACTGTGTCCATGCATGTGGTTATTTTATATGGTCAGAGTTGTGTGGGGCTTATAAAGCAGCATCCACACCAGTGGGCCGGGGCACCCCTGCATTCCCAGACCTTTTGTGCTCTGGGCCTTCCTGTTTTAATATATACATTCAGCAGTCTTTCAGTGGCTGAAGGGCTCAAATTCTTGATATTGTGTTTTCAGGACATACTCACACACACATTGATAGTCGTTATTGCTCATACTTCTGCAAACAGAGCCTTCACATTTTCCTGAGTGTGATTTGTAACATATCTCTGCTAACCTGCTGCTTTGGTGTTCACAAACAAATGTGTGATGTGCTGGAGGGCAGGCAGCAGGGTCAGCAGCAAGAAAATAGTGCGGTGGCAGTGGGGTGGTGGCAGTACTAAATGGAGACAGCAGAGTGCTTCCAGTAGTGGAGTGACTGTGCTTCAACTTCAAAATGTTGTACTTTGTTCAGAATCTGGGGACCTCCCTTCTCTCTCTCTGTGTAATAGCAAGATGTCATGCATAGCTCTGCTCTGCAGCTGTAAAAATGATATTAGAGAAAACAAACTCTGTTTCTGTCTCCAGATATACTGTAAATCTATTGCAAACAGAAAATATGCAGCACAGTAGAATCCAAAAGAAGATATGGAAGACACAAATACTAAGAGAAAAATATTAAGAGGGGCTTCAGTCCATTGGAGTTTGGTAAGGAGGGTGAGATGCATACCCTTCCACTGGCTCAGTGACAAAATAATATCCTAGCAGGGTGCCAGAATATGGAAACATCACTGTATAAACATATATAAATGTAAGTCTTGACCATCTTAAGAGGCCATCTCATGCCTTAATATTTAGGTAAAAGTAAAACTAAATGCAAAACCTATTCAGTAATCGAACCCTGATTCCCCTTTACCCATGGTCACCATGGCAGGCACAGATAGTACCATCACATGTTGATAGGGCAGACATTTGAATGTTGCATCACCACCTCAGGGACATAAGATCAACTTGAGTTTATCTAGAGTTACTAAAGCTGCCAGGCCAAGACCTGGATTGGTCTTGGTGTGATAAATGCATGCATCCCCAGAGGTCAGCACTCATCAGCATACGTTAGTCCTAGAATTACCACAGTTATCCAAGTAACGTTGGAGCAATCAAAGGAAGCATAACTGATTTAATGAGCCATTCACAGTTTCACTGTACAATCCATTTGTACTTAGACTTGCATAGTTTTATCTTTGAGACAAGCATATGTTATTGACAGGGTCAACCAGATAATTGCACCAGTGAGGGGTAATTGGATGAGGGGCTGGGGCCTGCACCACCACAGTGGTTGGGGACCTGTGAAGGAGGACTCCCTGGGTGAGACTGAAGAGCCACCCCAGCACTGGAGGGCTGGGGGAGCAACAGCCTTGGGATAGAGAGGCAGGGTGGCCCCCTGCAGACCTCGGTGCTCAAGAAATACCTGTGCTCCACATGGGGATGGGGTTTGGACTCAGCCAGTGTTCAACAAGGATGTGCCCCCACCCATGCTACCCAACATGACCCTTGACATCTAGCCCAGTCTCCTCAGTCTCACTCTGAGGGGGATGAAGTCAAGGATTGAGGCCCCTGGCCCACATACGCTACATGCAGGGAGACGTTGCTCCTCACGGTGACTGGATGACCCAGATCAACCGGGCCCTTCCCAAGTTGGAGGCCATCTGCTAGGTTGATCAGTGGGTGTTGACTGTGGTTCTCCTGGCCCCCACAGACAAGAAATGTTAGGTTGAGGTGCCTCAGCCATGGCCTTTTGTGCTGAGAGGCATCCAGGAGAAGGGACTCTGTCCAGGATAACCATGCATCTCTTTGACCTGGACATCAGGCATCTCCACCAGGTTAGAAGGGCACCACCAGGCCTCAAAGGTGAAGATTCAGAGTGCATTTTGGGTGCAAAGTGTCAACCTTGAACCACGTCTCCAAACACCAGACATTACACCTGGAGCTTAGGCAGGTCCCTCATCTCTGAACCTATAATGCCCATCAGAGTCCCTAACCACTTTGATTGGTGAGTTGTGGTGTTCCCAGCCTCTGCAGCTGAGAGATGTCTGCCTGGGGTGCCCCGACCATGGTCTTTAGTGCTGAAAGGTATCTAGGAGAAGGGACTCAGTCTGGGGTGACCATGCATCTCCCTGACCTGACCATCAAGCCTCTGTTTCGGTTGGAAGGGTGCCACCAGCCCTCAAAGATGGAGATCCAGACTGCATTTCTGTCACAAAGTTTTAACCCTGACCCAAGTCTCCAGACACCAGAAACTATCCCCCAAGGACAATCCCAGGAAGGTGCCTTGTCCCTGAGTCTAGAGAGCCTTTTGGGATCCTTGAGCATTTCTGACTGGACTCAGTCTTTGGATTTTACACAAAATTCTGTGTTGGCAGCAATCTCCTTGATCCCCAAAATCCCCTTCACCACTTCAGCGGGAGGTAGGAGCACCCAGAGACTGACTTTGTGGAACTCTGCCTTGCTCCGGGTGGGGCGAATCCAAACTAATGCAGACTTCCATAAGGCAGGATTTAACCATCTGGTCCTGGAACCTGCTTATGGGAGCCCTCCCCAAAACTCCCCTTAATCCATTCGGTGAGAGGTGGGGACACCCTGAGACTGACCCTGTGGAACTCTGCTTGGCCCAGGTAGGGCAAATCTGACTCCATTACAGACTTCCAGAAGGGAAGGTTCAAATATCAGATACTGGAACCTTCCTCCCAGTATCATTGCCAAAGTTCCCTTCACCCTTTGGCAGGAGGTAGAGGCATACTGAGGCCGATCCCGTGGAATGCTGCTTGGCTTAGGCAGGGAACACATGACCCCATCCAGACATCAAGAGGACAGGGTTCAGACATAAAGTACTTGAAACGTCCTCCTGATGTCACCATCAAAGTCCCCTGACCTCCTTCAGAGAGGTGGGGGCACCCTGAGGCTGATGCCATAGAACTCTCCTTGGCCCAGGCATGGCTGACCTCAATCTGGACTTCTGTAGGCAGGGTTTGGACATCTGGACTCAAGACTAGGAGACCTAGGCCCCCAGGCTGACCCAATCTAAAGTGCAGGCAGGCACGCTGACCAGGAAGGGCCAGGGGTCTGCTCCACTTGCTGGCTTCCAGCCTCTGTCCAGGGCCGGGGAGGGGTCCATATTTACCCTAGCCACCCTTCCTGCTTGCCCAAGCAGAGAGCCTTCCATTGGTGCCTCACCTGACTGAAGGTCTTCCCACTCAATGTTGACTTCCTGTCATTCTGCTGGAACTTGCCTCCCGATGTCCTCCCCAAAGTCCCCTTCAACCCTTCGGTGGGAGGTGGGGGCACCCTGAGGACAACCCTGTGGAATTCTGCTAGGCCTAGACAGGAAAAATACAACCTCATGTTAGATTTCTGTAGGCAGGATTCAGACATCTGGTCTCAAGACTAGGAGGCCAGGGCCCCCACCCCGCCACTGACCTGGACTCCAGTGCAGGCAGCTGGGCTAGCTGGATAAGCTTCTGGCCTCTGCCCAGGGCTAAAGGGGGTCCTGTGACCACCCAGCCACCTCCCTTGCTTGCCTGGGCAGGGAGCCTTCCATCAGTGCCTCAATGGACAGGAGGTCTTCTCACTCAGTGTCAACCTCCTATCATTCTGTTGGAACCTACCTCCCAGTGTCCTCCCCAAAGTCCCTTTCACCCCTTTTTTTGGGAGGTGGGGTCCTACTGAGGCCAACCCCATGGAACTCTGCTTGGCCTGGGCAGGGAAAATTTGACCTCATGCTGGACTTCTGTAGGCAGGGTTCTGACATCTGCTGTCAAGACTAGGAGGTCAGGGCCACCCCTGGCTGACTCTTGCTCCAGTGTAGGCAGGTAATCTGGCCCATAGAGCCATGGGCCTACTCCCCACGCTGGCTTCTGGCCTCCTTCTAGAGCTGGGGAAGGGACCTGTGTTGACCTCAGCCACCTCCTCTGTTTGCCCAGACAATGAGCCTTCTGTCAGTGCCTCAGTTGAATGGAAGTCTTCTTACTCAGTGTTAAACTCCTAGGCCCAGATATTCAAAAGAGTTGAGCCATGCGCAATAGGGTTGCGCCTGCACAAGTACGAAAATTCGCCATTCTGCGATATTCAGCAGGAGGCAGTTGCACACCCCCAAATCATGCTGAGCAACAGCGCAATGATAATGAAGGCATGCACAACTGAAGGGGAGGAACCATGCATAAATGGTGCAGTGCGATATTCAACAACTTAGCCATGTCGCAATAGGGCAAGCGGAAGTTGCGCCATAGCGGAAATGAGCCAAAATAAAAGGAAGAAAGGGAGAGGTGCAAGAACGCTACAGGGAACCCCATGAGAGAAAAATACAGCAGGACACACTGGGCAGCAGGGACACACAGGGCCAGGCAGAAAATGGCACCTGGAAGCAATAGCCACAGGGGAAGGTGTGGGGAGACATTGCAAAAGGGGGAGGTACACCACACAGCAGTGAGGCAAGCACAGACAGGTGTTCCCAGTGCAGGGGAAGGAGCAGTGAGGACAGTGGGGGGGAATACAGTAACATCTGCCTGGGGGGGAACACAAGCCAGGGACATGGCCAGTGCCACCTTCCAGATGGAGGCTGTTATGAGGGGGGTGAGAAGGCGGGCAGCAGGGGGGGTGTGGCCATGGAAGGGCCCGTCGGTGGTATGCCCCCCAACAGGCAGTACCGAGCCCACACTAGCTTCAAGCTGTACAGTGATACCGAGATTGTGGGCTGGTACCGCCTGAATCGGGCAATTCTGAGGTGGCTCTGTGAGCTGTGCAGTGATGTGATGCAGGCACCCACACGATGGAGCCATGCCCTGTCAGTGGAGACCAAAGTGACAGCTTGCATGTGCTTGCTCACCACGGGTACCTTCCAGAGACCAAATGGGGACACCACAGGCACCAACCCAGTCAGCCACGTCCGCCACCTCACCCAATTCCTCAAGCGCACTGCTGCCACATGCTCATGAGTACATCCATTTCCCCAGCACACTGGTGGAGTGCACAGCAAACATACAGGAGTTCCACAGGGTAGCACGTATGCCTGGCATGCTAGGGGCAATAGACTGCACCCATGTGGCCATCCGCACACTACCTGGCCCCGAGGGGGCTGCATACATAAATCGCAAGGACTTTGCCAGCATCAACTGCCAGGTGGCGTGCGATGCCAGGGGGTGCATAATCAATGTCTGTGCCATGCACCCTGGGGGAGCACACAATGCCTTCATCTGGCACCAGTCAGCACTATGCCACAGATTTGAGAGTGGGGATATCCCCACTGGCCAACTAGTGGGTGAATATGCAAACCACATGGACAATCATAGGGCCTGGGGGGGCATGGTCAGAGGTGACATGGATAGTGGCCTACATGGCCCGGGGCAGGGCGATGCTGATCACCAAACTAACCTCCACCCTCTACACACAGGTGACAGTGGATACCTACTCCGTCCCTGGCTGCTCACACCCTACCCACGGCCCGCGACCCCATTGCAGCAACGCTACAATGAGGCACATGCCACCACACGTAATGTCATTGAGTGGCTGTTCAGGATGCTAAAGGCACATTTCCATTGCCTGGACACCTCCGGTGGTGCCCTACAGTACAGCCCCTCAAAGGCCTGTGGGCTATTCCCGGCCTGTTGCATCCTGCACAACATGGCCAATGAATGTGGAATAGCCATACAGGTCAAAGAGGGGGACAGTGATGGGGACGATGAGAAAGCTGGTGATGGGCAGCCCCCCCTTGGCTGAAGGGACCCCCGACTGCTCCAGCTGGCACAGCTGCACCGGGACACCATCACGGAGGAGCACTTCAGCCAACCCAGGTAAGTCATGGGGCCATGTGCAACCAACAGTGGCTAAGGCACAACCCACAAACTCGCATGGACACATACCACAGGTGCATGCCATCAAGGGAAGTGGCAGGGCATGGAACCACACACACACAACCAGGGATGGGTGAGGTCTAACATGCCACACAGATGGACACACACACATGCACACACACACACACAACGCACCAAACATGCACAAAGGGTAGGAGGCACACTGACCCAGAACGCCACCCCTAGCCACACACATGTCCAGAGACCACCACGCCCACTGCCTGTCCATGTGCGTGTGTGTCAGATGCTGAGCACCACTGCACATTGGTGTAGAGCACAATGCAGGTATCATGCACATGCAACTGCGGACAGCAGCCGGGAGGGTGTGCAGATGGACTGTGTGTCTGCGTGCAGGGCCGGGTACCCACCCGTGCACTGCCCACTGAAAGACACAATGCACACAGGGCAGCACCAGACAGTAGCCACATTGGGAGACAGGTCAGTCACGCGATACAGTGCCCTGGCAGCCACAGATGCATGGGCGGCCCTGCCGAGACCCGTCAGCACTGACAGGCCAACCACTGGCCTCATGGGGTGGCACTGATGGTCCCCCAAGGGTTCCACTGCATGAGCGACTGTGCTCTCGCAGGGGTCTGCAGCACACTGAACATGCCTGCGCCAGGTGTGCTCAGGATGCCCACAGCTGAACCCGGTGTCGACAGGGAGGGTATTTTATTTATTTATTTTTTATTTATTTATTTAAGAATCAGTTTACAAAGGTACTTCGTCACATAAAGACATACATTGCATTTTGGTTACATAGCAAAGATTTGCCAAAAATCAATAGTCATTCACCAGAGGTGCCACGTCACATTGTGGTCAGACAGATACAATTGGGTACAGACAGATACAATTGGGTACAGGTACAGGGTACATGTAATCGATAACAGGTATTAAACAAGTCGGTATCAAGTGAGCATTCTGGTAGATAAACATTGAAACAGCTGGCACTGGCCAGGTTAAACCTAGGCATGGTGTACAGGGAAGTGGTGGAGGGATGGTTGGGTGGAGAGCTGCCCGGGGGCATTGTCAAAGAAAAGAGGTGGAGGCTATGTTCAGAGACAGGAGCAATTCTGAGTGCTGAAGATGTGGTTCTGAAGTGCGGTTTGAATGTGGAGATGGTGATGGCATTGGTGATGGTGGCAGGAGAGAGTTAAACCAGGTTGGGGCTCTATAGCTGAAGGACCTCTGGCCATGGCTGGTTCTTGTTCTGGGATCTTTAGAGTGGTCTTTAGGAAGACCGTGTTGCAATGGTGGGAGGGCTCTGGTGGATGGATGCCGTTACCCCAGGAGGCCAGTAGGAGTTTTTGGTGAGGAGACAGGTCTGGTATCGGAGCCGTTCATCCAGGAGTAAGCAGGTTAGCATCGACATATAGCTGACAGGTGTGTGTGAGCCTGGGGGCACCAGTAATCAATCTGCATTTTATTCAGGGTTAGGTGAATTTTGTTGGAGTGCAGTGGCATCGGCAGCACCGTATACTGGTAGACCATAGTCTACAAGGGACAGAACGGATGATGTAACAGCTAGCGAGGAACATTTGGGGAAGGCAGGTTTATGGTGGAATAGGATGCCAAGCCGTGTGTTGATGGCGGATGTTAGAGGCGTCGATGTGGGTGTGAAATGTGAGGGCTGAATCGAAGGTAACCCCAAGGTATTTGTAGGAGCAGACTTGTTCCAGTGGTTGGTTGGTGCTTGGAAGGATATAGATGGGTGGTTGCTAGCTTTGTTTTGGGGGTGTGAAAAGAGCATAGTTTTGGTTTTCTTAAGATTGATGGCGAGTCTGGCTCCTTAAACCAAGCCTCGGCACTGTTAAAAGGACTGCTGTAGGGAGTCTGTAGGGAGATGGGATTACGATTGGGTGGCAAAGGACAGCGTCATCTGCATACATCAGAATTTTGCCAGAGCATGCACTGGGCAGGGTGTTCAGATACAGTGAGAAGAAGGGGCCCAGGATGGAGCCTTGGGGACCCCAGAGAATGGGCTGGGATCGGAGGTGTGCTATTAATCTTGACACACTGGAATGAGTGTCAGGATAGCTAGCACACCATGCCAGGGGCCAGCTGAGAGACCAGTGAGGCAGAGTGCATTCAGCAGCAGTGGATGGGAGACAGTGTTGAAAGCCTTTGAGAGGTCAATGAACACTGCACCAGCTGGGAGCTGGTATCAAGGAGGAGTGTAGGAAGTTGGAGAATTCAATAAGGGCAGTGCTGGTACTGTGACCCTTTAGAAGCCATGTTGCTCTGGGCATAGATGTTATGCTTAGCCAGATAATCAGTGATTTGAATGGCCACCACTTTCTCAGGGCTTTAGAGAGGAGGAGGATGGAAATTGGCGGTAGTTGTTGGCCGATGACCTGTCGCCTCCTATGAATAGGTGTGATAATGGCTGTTTTCCAAGCTGTGGGGAATTGTCCCAGGCAGAGTGACTGGTTAGTGGAAGCTTGTGAGAGGTGCAAGGACCTCATCTAGCACCAGCCTGAGGATGCTGGGGTCCAGTGAGTCACTGCGGGATTGTTGCCATTGAGAGCTTTGATTAGGATGGGTCTGGCTTCCCGGGTGGAAATCTTTTGCAGGAGGAAGCTGGGGTGCTGGAGGACAGGGGAGTTTGGCTGGGGGAGGGTCAAAGAAATTACTAGGAGGACTGAGCTAAGGTCAGTGAAGTGGTGTTGAACCAGTTAGCTATGGTGGCAGGCTCGGTGGAGGTTGTGCCATTTCTAGTGAGCTGGGATGGGGCAGGGGAGCAAAGCTTTACCATTGAGTTGTAATATTATCCCAGAAGGTCCAGGCTGAGCCCAGGAGGAGGTAAGGAGGCCTGGTAATGGTCTGCCTTGGCTTTCCTGATGGCCCATGAGCATTTATTTTCGGTGCATCATAGTTTGCCTTCAGATAGACGACCTGTTTCAGTGGCAGGTGCCAGAGGTTATCCGAGTCTCTAAGTAATTGTGGGAGGGCCAGGCTAACCCAGAGTGCGTTCTGTTTCTTGGACGGGTTTTGGTTAAGGGTGCAAAGAGATCACAGGCCATGTTGAAGGTGTGAGTGAAAAGGTGAGGGCAGTATCAATGTTGGTTGCCTGCTGAATGGGGACCAGTCTATGTGGGTGAGGAGTGCCTTAGTTTCTTCAGCCCACCAGGGCAGAAGCACCTCAGGAGGGTGGTCTGGGGTTTGGGTTTGGGATTGGGGGCTACCCAGTGGAATAGGATAGGGTGGTCCTCAGGAGTCTGGGAGGACCTGGATGTTTTGGATTTTATGGGATTGGGTTAGTTATAATAACATCCAGCAGGGGTGCTGAGTGCCACTCTTAGGGTTAAGTCTCAGTGGGCTGGGTGACGATGTGTCATATCTTGGGCGGCAAATGAGTCTCTGGTGGTGGATGAGGAGGTGCTGAGCCAATTTACATTAAGGTCCCCACTAGGATTTGTTCTGCCTTATGGTGGAGGGTGAGCCAGGTAGTCCGTTAAAGATATCAGGGCTGGGTGCTGGTTCTTTGGGGAGCGTAGGCTGTGGTGAGATAGAGAGTGCTCCTAGAGGGTCTGGGGTGAGTCTGGAGGTGGGCCTGGGCCCCATTTGTGAGGGCAGGGGTGGGGAGTGCGTGTCCAGGTATTGTGTCCCTGGTGTAGATTGCACAGCCTCCCCCTCGTTTGCCTACTCGGTCCTCCCGGTATAAGGTATAGCCTGGGAGGGAGACAAATGAGTCTGGAGTTGATTTGGACAGCCAGGTTTCAACCAGGGCTATGATGTCTGGTTGGTGAGCCAAGGCCCAGCACTGTAGGGTGTCAAATTTCTTTAGCAGGCTGCATATATTCATGGAGGCTACTCGAAGACCAGTGGGCTGAGTGGGTGGATGGGAGGGGGCAGGGCCTGGGTTGGGGTGTATGTTCCCTGTTAGGAGTAGAAGGAGGAAGTGCTCTGGTCAGAGGGAGGCAGATGGAGAGTTTACCGGGAGCGATATAATAAGGAATGGGGTTTGGTTGCACAAGGGGTGGGTAGGGTAGCACAGGCAGAGAAGGCCTGAGTGATCAGAAGTGCAAGGGGGCTGTGGGGGGAGGACAGGTGATGTCTGGAAGGGGGGTGAGGTGGAGAGGAGCATATGGGATGTGTGGAGGAGGAGGGAGGGGTAGGAGCAGTGGTAAAGGAGGAGGGGAGGACAGGAGGGTGGGTAGGAACACTGGAGTAGTGAGGCTGAGGGTTCATAGGGACAGTAGGGTATGTGGAAGGCAAAGGGAGGAGGAGGAGAAGAGATAGACTGGTGAGCAGGGGATGCATGTGCATAGTTGGGAAGGCTGGTGGAGCTGAAGTGAGGAAAGAATGGGGGGACTAGGATGAAAGAGGGGAGATAGTAGTGAGAGATTACCTCAGAGTCTAGTTGCTGCTATGGTGTGGTGGCAGCGCATGTGCCTGAAGTGCACAGAGCAGCAGGTTCAAGCCCTGATCAGGGCAATAGGAGAGAGCCAGACCAGTGGCTGTAGCAGCAGGGAGTTGGGTTCAGGTCTGTAGAAGCACCCAGATAACACTTTAGTTGTGTCACAGGGTTAGTGTGTTCTTTATAGTTATGAAATCCTGCAGTAGAAATATGCAGGTGTTCTAGATGAGTGGTGGAACTGTGGACTTTGGAAACAAGGGTACAGGGTTCAAATCCTGTAAAGCAGCAGGAAAAAGAGGTAAACTTATATTTTGGCGGATTGGGTAGGTAAGTGATTAAGAGGCTCAGAGAGTAGTAGTAAAGTAGGTAGGCACTGTGGTGCAGAGGTAGAGCAGCTGACTCTGACTGCAAGGGTACTGGGTTTGAACACAGCTCAGGGACAGAGGGTAGTCAGGGCCAATTTTTTTAAATCTGGGCAGGAGGGAGTGAGGTATGGTTAAGAGCATAAAAATAGAGGAAGTTGTTGGCCTGGTTCATTGGCTCAGAGGATAGTCAGTAGAATGTAGCGAGAAGGGTACCAGGTTTGATACTAGCAGTTGCTTAGAGATGGGATGAGTGCAGAAAGTAAGTAGTAGACAGAATACAAGGGAACTGCAGTGACCTCTAGTGGGACAGCTGTGAAGCAGTAGCTAGGAGGGATATAGAGAGGAGCTAGAGAGGAAAGTGCAGTGACCCCTAGTTGTTGGTACCTATAACCTGCAAATGGGAAAGTGGACACTTAGTAAAAGGCGGGTGGGTCATGTGTCACATCATGTGACCTGCCAGCAGCAATATATGGAGTGCTGACCCGGGAGGGTGGTGTGGGTGGGAAGTGCCTCACAACAGTCAGGCTTTAGTGCAGGACACTTTACCTCTTACAGGCTCTGGCAATCCCCGATTTCAGTCTCTGCTGCTGGGCTGGGTATCGCATGATGCCGGGAATGGGTGGACAGGGCACTGTGTGGTGTCTGCGATGCATGGGCACATGACTGTGTGCCCATTGTGGCCATGACAGCAGTGCATGCCTGTCAATGGCAGCGGTCACATCTTCCCGCAACCAGTCCATCCCTGCCAGGATCAGAGCGGCGTCTCTGCTGCGATGCTCCTCTGCCCACTCCAGAGCCGCATGCAGTGCATCCACCGACGTCGCAAGCCGCATCTACTGCTGGACTGATGCTTGCAGTAGCTAGGTGTGCTCGTCCAAGAGGTCATCTGCCTCCTCGACATCCTGTCCCTCAGGGTGTGCGTGACCCTGATGCTCAGCACCCCTTGAGGATGGGCACTGCACACTAGGACCAGGTCTGAGCATGTCCACAGGTGGTGCACAGATGCTGTCACTTGACCCTGTACCCCCAAGCCCATTGGCTGACTGCCGATGCTGCCACTCTCCAGGGCTCAGTGGTGCTGCCGCAGTGGCCGCAACAGTCCCACTGTCCTGAACACACACCAGTGCTGCCCCACTGGTGCTGACAGGCATAGGCTGGGACTGTGCTGACAAGCAGGCCTCCATGGCAGCACCACCCACAGCCATGGCCACGATGTTACCTGCTGTGTGGCCATCCCATGGCACACACGTGTCACTGCCCATGCCGTTAGCAACATCATCATCGGTGATGGACTCGGCACCGGCCCAAGTCACAGCATGCTGGCATCTGTGGATGCTGGCACGCTGGGGCACGGGCAGGGCTTCCTCCACACCTGTTCCAACAAAATCAGTGTGGACAGTCAGGCCAGCCCACTGTCGCACTGAGTCATGTATACCTGTGGAGGTGGATGGGCTCTCCTCCATCTCCAGCTGACTGTCCTCAGTGGACAGGCCCACCACCACTGACCCATGCAGATGCTCAGGATCTGTAAGGGTAAACAAAGTTGCGTTACTGCATGTGACCTACCCTGCCCCCATAGCCACACCATGACTTACATGCAGGATGGGCTACCACCCATCTGGAAGTCACCACCCGGAACACCCTCAATGGCACAACGCTGCATGCTTCCAGCAATCCTCTCCTCCTGTGGGGTCAGGTGTACCACCTCCGGCTGTGCCCAACCTGTCGCAGCTCATGCTGCCCTAATGGCAGCCAGCTTCTCCTTTATCCTCCTCCTGTCTGTGCCCATCTTCTTCTTGCACTCCTGCACGGAGCACTGGTGGTTGCCATGCAGGTTCACAGCATGTGCCACCTCCTCCCATGCAGCAGCATGGGATTGAGGTGTTCCCTGCTGTCCATTGAGAAGCAGCTCCTGATCCAGGTAGGCCTCAAACAGGGCATCAGTCTCGGCCTTGGTAAAATTAGGTTTCCTCCTCCTCCCACCACTGTGTTCCTCCTCTCCCACAACTTACTCGGTCATGTTTTAGCCTGTAAGAATGACAGTTGTTACCTGTGTCTGTGCAGTCCCATGCATGTCCCTAAATCCACAGTCCACACTCCCAAACAGCATGCAACTCACCAATAGACTGCAGTAACCAACTATGGCTAGTGCAGCCCAATGTCACACTTTTATAGCACAACCCATGCAAATGAGGCGAGGCGCAACTTTAAGTGGATGCAAATTTCAGTGCTGAGCCATTGAATGGCTGATTAGCTGTTTTGCATATGACGACTGAATATCGTGCTGTTGCGCTTTGTGCAATTCTGTTGAACGTGCTGAGCCAAGGGCGCAGTTCTGTGACATGCATAGTACACACCTCACTGCGCATGCCTGGGTTGCTGATGCAGGCGTCTGCCACACTGCTGACGTGCTGTGCACGGGAAGCAATGCAGGGCACGGCCACCATTGTGCCAGTGGCGCTACAGCGATGTTCACCTACATGGCGCTGTGGCACTGGACCATCATAGGCGCACTGGGGAAACAGCGCGGTAGGCCGCTACTGGAGGTAGCACACAGGCAGCCAATTGTGCTACATGCATTGGGTTCCAGTGGCGCTCTGTGTGTCCGTGCACCAGAGCCCCTTGACCCTGTGCCCGACCTTTTCCCCCTAGGCACCATGCATCAGGCATGGGTGCACCACTATCGTGCTGTTTGGTGACAGCGCGATAGGGAATGGCAGTGCTGTACCGCGCAGCATCTGCACATGGGGAGCCACGCTGCAGAGCACCATTTTTGCAGACTGAGCTAAGAGAATGGCGTGCAGGAGGGATGCTCAATGGAGCCAGGTTGAACTGACCAACCTAGTGGCCATAGTGGAGCCACACCATGGACCGCTGTTTGGGGAGGCACCCCTGGACAGGTCCAGGAGCCAGGTGTGGGAGGAGGTGGCCACTACACTTGAGGCCACTGGAAGGGGTCGGACAGCAGAGCAGTGCTGCCACAGGTATGGTGACCTGCGGTGGAGGGAGCCAGACCTGCTAGCCCACCTGCAGGCACGTGCAAGGAGGGGCATGGTGCTACAGCTGGGTAGGTGTTACGTCAACACACTTTTATCTTCCATATGGGTATTACGGTTGTATGTGTCCAGCACATGGGGGAGGGACCGTTCCGGTGTTGGCTGTGGTGGTGTTATCAGGGTGTGGGGTGGGTGGGTCTGGCTGGGAGGGAGGGCACACACCTGGGGGCAGGGGGCTTTGCTATGGGATTGTACTGATGCTCCTCTCTCCATGTTTGCACCACAGGGCCGGAGGAGCGACACCTGGCACGTGAGCTGCGGCGCAACAAAGAGGACAGGGAGGCAAGGCTGGGAAATGGTCCAAAGCACCTGAGGGACCAGCCCGATGATGGTGAGTGCCATACCTCCATGATTACTATTGCATGCTGTGTAACAGGGTGGGCAGTGGGGCATGGCCACCATCCATTGACACCACTGCCATGCATGCAACTTGTTACAGTCAGCACTGTCCAGTGGCAATGTATGTCTGGGAGTGTGTCGATGGTGGTCCATGCGTGAACCGGGTACATGGCTGTGCCACTGCCTTTGCACCACATAGCCATGTCACTAAATGGCCACGGTGGTGCTGTGCATGACTTGGCCAGTGGGTGTGTGCAGCGTTCCGCATGGCTGTATGCGCCTGGGTGGGCAGGTCATGTGGACGTGATCAATGTGAGTGGTCACACACCATCACAGAGGCATGTCCCACGGCCGTATGCCATGCACAGTGGGTGGGCTGCATGGGGCTGTGCATTCACACCTATTGACTGTGCTCCCTTGTCCTAGGTGTCCACCAGCTGAACGACATCAGGGAGGCATTGCGGGAGATCCTGCACATGGCAAGGTCGTCCCTGGAAATCCTTCAACGCATTGACCAGATTGGGGTCCTCAGGAGGCACCGGTGGAGGAAAAGCCAGAGCGGGGAGCAGGGCTCCTGTTGAAAGTCCCTCTGCCCCTGATATCCCCTACCCACCTGGACCCACCCTCACACCCCTCCTTTCCTGTCCCATTTGTCCACCCCTGCTCCTTACCCACCCCCACCTTGTTTGTGGCCCCCCCACCTTGTATATATTATTGTATATAGTTAACTTTTATATTTTGTTTTAATACAGATCTTTTGATATGAATACTGTGATGGTCTCTGATTTGCAGTGGGCTATAGGTGCTCAACTGCAGTGGTGTGCATGGTGTCAGGGGTGGTGCAGTCATGGGTATGTGTGTGTGTCCATGGGGAGGTGACTATGGTGTGGGGGTAGCTATCAGTCAGTGTCTGTGGTGTGTGTGTTGTGCCCTGTGCACTGGATGACTGTGTGCAGTGGTCCATGGTGCATGCTCTGTGTCCATGGCACCCCTCTCAACCTGTCCATGGCCTCTGCAGCTAACACCCATGCATGTCTGTGACCTGCACGGTCTGCTGGCATGTCAGTGGTGGCTGTCCATGCAGGGCAGCCACTGTACCTGTCACAATGCTGGGTTGCCTCCTGTCACTGGTGTGGTGCATGTCTGCCTCAGGTGACACTGTGGCCTCCACAGTTGTTTACCCACCTCCATGCTGTGGCTTGTGTGTGTTGCAGGGGGATGTGCACCACTGTCTGTGACTTGTGCTCTGGGCAAATGCTGGTGGTGTACAGGTCCACAGTGCCTGCACAGGGTGGCTGGCACTCCTGTGCCACGGAGGACTGCAGGTTGTGTGTACACAGTTTACAGGGGCCCACGCTGGGGGCTTGGTTGCCCTGCTACTGCGTCCCTGTGTTGTTGTGCCCTTGGGTATGGGTGGGTGTCTGTCCATACACTGTGTGGCATCCAGTGTGGTGCATGCTTCCATGCACCACTGTGGGTGTCTGTGCTGGCTGCTGTGGCCAGTGCTGGGTTGGGGTGTGTCATTGGGAGAGTGTGCAGGGTGCTGTACCAATGGTGGTGGGGTCCGGGGCATGCCCTGTCCCGTGTGGGGTACCTCGTGTGCTGACACATGGTTGGTCTCTCAGCAGTACCTCAGGGGGGCTGTGCATGGTGGCACTGTGTATATGCCGTTGTTGCATTGCTGTGTGCTGCCACCCGCTGATGGGTGCTCGTGGTGGGGCTGCCTTGCATGGTTCTGTGGTGCACAGGGTTGCATTGTCACAGTGGGACTGGTGGCATGCATGGGGTTTCCTGCAGTGGTGGATGCTGCTCCTGGGCAGGGTGTCTAAGGGTCACGGTGCAGGGTGTGCTCTGCATTGGGGGGATGGTGTGGCATGGGGTGGTCAGCCCTCCTTGTGTGCCAGTCACAGCTTGCCGGTGGGTGTGATGGGGCACCATGGCCCGGCTGTGGGTTGGTTGCTGGTCTCCATGGGCCAGTGGTTATTCCAGCCCTCCCCCAGTTGTGCAGTGCATGGGGTGTGGGAGGGATGATGTCTGTTCTGCTGTGTGTTCCTCTGCCCATCTGTGCCATGGGTGGTGGGCCACTACCTCCCTGGTTGTGCAGTTGCATTGCCGCCCTACTGCTGGGGGGCATCCCTGGTTGCACTATGGCACCTCTGGACTGCTCAGCTGAACATCCCTTGTTGCGCTATGGCGCATCTGGTCTGCTCAGCTTCACCTCCATAGTTGCGCTATGGCGTAGGTGGTGCGATATTCAGTCGTCGGCTGTAGGCGCAGTTTGGCCGGCTCAGTTTTTGAATATCGCACCTCTTGCGCATGGGTGCAATGGACTTGCACTTGCTCCTGCTATTGCGCACTTTTGGGGCTCAGTTTGAATATCTGGGCCCTAGCATTCTACCAGTACCTATGTCCCAGTGTCCTGCCCAGTGTCCCCTTTACCCCTTCGGCAGTAGGTGGAGGCACTTTGAGGCCAACATTGTAGAACTCTTCCCAGTCCAAACAAGGCACATTTTACCTCATACCTGACTCTGTAGGCAGGGTTTGACCATGTGGTCTTAAGACTAGGAGGTCAGGGTCCCCATGGCCAACCTCAGTTGCAGTGCAGGCAGTTGTGATATCTGGATAAAGCCTGGGGCCTGCTTCCCTTGTTAGTTTCTGGCCTCTGCCCGGGGCAGGAATGGGTCCCACTTCAACCTCAACCACTTCCCTTGCTTGCCTGTGCAGAGAGACTACTGTCAGTGCCTCACCCAACTGGAGGTATTCCCACTCAACTGCAACCTCCTATCATTCTGCCAGAACCAACCTCCTGGTGTCTTCCCCAATGTTCCCTTGAACCCTTCAGTGGTAGGTGGGGCACCCAGATGCCAACCTTGTGGAACTCTACTCACCATAAGCAGGGAAAATTCGACCTCATACTTGATTTCCGTAGGCAGAGGTCAGTCATCTGGTCTCAAGACCCAGAGGTCCAGGATCCCCAGCCAACCTATGCTGCAGTGCACGCAGGCAGGCTGGCTGATAGTGCTGGGGGCCCACTACTCTTGCTGGCTTCTGGCCTCCACCCAGGGCTGGGGAGTGGTCTCACGTTGAACCTAGCCACCTCCCCTAACTGCCCAGGCAGACAGCTTTTTGTCGGTGCCTCATCCATCCAGAGGTCCTCAAACTCAACGTCAACTTCCTATCATTCTGCCAGAACTTGCCTCCCAGTGTCCTCTCCAAAGTCTCCTTTACCTCTTTGCAGGAGGTGGGGGCACCCTGAGGCTGGTCCAGTTGAACTCTGCTCAGCCTGGGCAGAGCAAATCCAACCCTATCCAGACTTCCAGAGAGCAGGGGTTTGGCCTTCTAGAACTGGAATCTACCTCATGGTGTCCTCCCCAAAGACCCCTTTACCCCTTTGGTGGGATGTGGGGGCACCCCGAGGCTGACCCCATGGAATTCTGCTCAGCATGGGCATGGCAAATTCAACCGAATGCTGGACTTCTGTAGGCAGGGTTCAGATATCTGGTCTCAAGACACAGAGGCCCATCCCCCCCCAGTTGACCCAGGCTCCAGTGCAGACAGGCAGGCTGGCCAGATGGGGACGGAAGCCTGCTCACCTTGCCAGCTTCCACAATCCATTCGGGGCTAGTGAGAAGTCCCAAGTTGACCCCAGCCAACTCCCCTGCTCACCTGTGCAGAGAGTCTTCCATCAGAGCCTTGACCAACTGGAGGTCTTCCACTTAATGTCTACTATAGTTCTGCTGGAACCTGCGTCTCAGTTTCCTCCCCAAAGTCCCCTTCACTGCTTTGGTGAGAGAAACATGGACTTTGATGGCAGATAAGGACCGCTTGACCCACCTAGTATGCCCATTTCCCTACCTATTGGATAAGCTGCAGATCCTAGTTAACCAACAGCCTGCTTCCTCCTACTCCCCACTAGAATTGCTTTATGTCTGTCCCATGAATTCTTGAATTCCCCCAATGTTTTTGACCCCACAACCTCCTCAGGAAGGCCGTTCCATGCATCCACCACCCTCTCCGTGAAAAAATACTTCCTTACATTGCCCTTGAGCCATCCCGCCTCTATCTTCAAATTGTGCCCCCTTGTTCTTCCACATCTCTTTTTATGAAAGATGCTACCCTCTTGGACTTTGTTGATTCCCTTGAGGTATTTAAATGTTTCTATCATGTCCCCCCCTTCTTTCTTTGATAGAAACATGAGGTGGGGTCCACCTAAAGCTAACCCCATGGAACTCTGCTCGGCCCAAGCAGGGCTGATTTGACCTCATTCTGGACTTCAGTAAGCAGAGTTCAGACATCTTATCTCAAGACTAGGAGGCCAATGCCCCCCCCCAGCTGACCTGGGTTCCAATACAGGCAGGTGAGCTAGTTGGATTGGGCTGGAGGCCTGCTCCCCTTGCCAGTTTCTGGCCTCTGTCCAGGGCCAGAGAGGGGTCCCACATCGACCCCAGACACCTTCCCTGCTTGCCCAGGAGAGATCCTTCCATCAGTCCCTCATCCAACTGGTGGGCTTTCCACTCAACTTTGATCTCCTGTCATTCTGCCAGAACTTACCTCCCGGTGTCCTCCCCAATGTCCCCTTCACCAATTCGGTGATAGGTGGAGGCACTCTGAGGTCAACCTCATGGAACTCTGCTTGGCCCAGGCAGGGCAAATCCAACCTCATGCCTGACTTCCGTAGGCAGGATTCGGCCATCTGGTGTCAAGATTAGGAGGCTGGAGCTCCTGCTGGATGACCTGGCTCTAGTGCAGCAGGCGGGCTGGCCAGGTAGGGCCATGGTCCTGCTCCACTTGCTGGCTTCCAGCCTCTGCCCAGGGATCGGATGGAGTCTATGATGACTACAGCCACCTCCCTTGATTGCCCCAGCAGAGAGCCTTCCATCAGTGCCACAACCGACCAGAGGTCTTTCCACTCAACATAGACTTCATATCATTCTGCCGGAACTAAACTCCCAGTGTCCTCCTCAAAGTCCCCATCATCCCATTGGCAGGAGGGTGGCACTCTGAGGCTAACCACATGCAACTCTGATTGGCCTGGGCAGGGCAAATCTGATCCCATCCAGACTTCCAGAGGGCAGGATTTGGCTATTTGATACAAGAACCTGACTCCTGATGTCCTCCCAAAAGTGCCTTTCATCACTCCAGCGGGAAGCTGGGACACCCTGAGACCAACCCGGTGGAACTTGACTTGGCCCAGGCAGGGGAAAGCTGACCTAGTGCTGGACTTCCGTAGGCAAGGTTTGGCCATCTGGTCTCAAGAGTAGAGAGTTCCAGGCCCTCCCCAGCCAACTTGGGCACCAGTGCAGGCGTGCTGGCTGAGTAGGGCTAGGGGCCTCTTCCCCTTGCCAGCTTCCGGCCTCCTTCAGTGAGGGCTGGGGAGGGGTCCCCATTGACCCCAGCCATCTTACTTGCCTTCCCAGGCAGAGAGCCTTCCATCTGTGCCACACCCAACCGGAGATCTTCCCATTCTGAATCAAACTCCTCTCATTCTGCCAGAACCTGCCTCCTGGTGCCCCCCCCCAAGTCCATGTCACCTCTTCAGCAGGAGGTAAAGGCAACCTGAGGCTGACCCCATAGAACTGTGCTTGGCCTGGGCAGAGCAAATCCAACCCGATCTAGACTTTCAGAGGTCAGGGTTTGGTGATCTGGTAATGGAACCTGCCTCCAAGTGTCCTCCCCAAAGTCCCCTTCACCCCTTTGGTGGTAGGAGGGGGCAACCTGATGTTGACCCAGTGCAACACTGCTCAGCCTGCAAGGGTAAATTTGACTTAATGCCAGACTTCTGTAAGCAGGATTCAGATATCTGGTCTCTAGACTAGGAGGCCTGTGCTGTCCCAGGCACCAATGCAGGCAGGTGGGCTAACCAGTTAGGGTTGGGGGCTTACTCTCCCCTTGCTGGCTTCTGGCTTCCACCCAGGGCCAGGGAAGGGTCCCATATTGACCCCAGCCACCTCCCCTTCTCACCCAGGCAGAAGCCATCTGTCAGTGCCTCACCTGACCAGATATCCTCCCACTCAATGCTGACCTCCTATCATTCTTCCAGAACCTACCTCCTGGTATCCTCCCCAAAGTCCTCTTTACCCCTTCAGTGGTAGGTGGGTGCACCCTGAAGATGACACTGTGGAACTCTGTTTGGCTTGGGCAGGGCAGATCTGACCCCATCCAGACTTCAAGAGGGTAGTGTTCAGCCATCTGGTACTGGAACCTAACTTCTGGTGTCCTTCCCAAAGTCCCTTTCTCCCCTTTGGCAGGAGATGGGGGCACCCTGAAGCTGACCTTTTGGAACTCTGTTCAGTTTGGGCAGGGTAGATCTGACTTCATGATGGACTTCCTTAGGCAGGGTTCCGACACCTAGTCTCAAAACTAGGAGGCTGAGCCAGGCTCCAGTGGAGGCAGGCAAGCTGGCCATGTAGGGCTGGGGCCTGTTCCCCTTTGTGGCTTCCGGCCTCTGCCCAGGGTTGGGGGAGACAACCTGATTTGACCCCAGTCACATCTCCTGCTTTACCAAGCAGAGTCTTCCATCGGTGCCTCACCTGACCGTAGATCTTCCCACTCAATTTCAACCTCCTATCTTTCTGCCAGAACCTGCCTCCCCATGTCCTCCCAAAAGCCCCCTTCACCCCTTGAGAGGTAGTTCAGGGCACCTTGATGCTGACCTCATGGAACTCTGTTCGCCCCACGAAGGACAACTTTTACGCCATACCTGACTTTTGTAGGCAGGATTTAGCCATCTGGTCTAGAGACTAGGAGATCTGGCCGCCCCCCATTCGACCTAAGCTCCAGTGCACACAGGAGAGCAGGGCATATCTGACCTTGTACAGGATTTCTGTAGGCAGGGTTTGGCCATCTGGTCTCAAGACTAGAAGGACTGGGCCCCACTTTTTGGACCTGCACTCTAGTGCAGGCAGGTGGCCTGGCCAGGTATGGCTGGGGGCTTGCTCCCCTTGCCAGCTTCTGGACTCTACCTGGGGCTAGAGAGGAGTCCCATGTTGACCCCCAGCCCCTTCCCCTGCTTGCTGGGACCAAGAGCCTTCCATTGGTGCCTCACCTGACTGGAGGTTTTCCCACTCGATGTCAAGCTCCTATCATTCTGCCAGAACCTGCCTCCCAGTGTCCTCCTCAAGGTACCCTTCACCCATTCAATGGGACGTGAGGACACCTTGAGTCCAACCCCCAAGAAACTCTGTTCATCCCCTGCAGGACAAATCCAATCTCATCCAAACTTCCAAAGGGCAGGTTGGCTATCTGGTTCCTGGAACCTGCCTCAAGGTTCCCTCCCCAAAGTCCCTTTCACCTCTTTTGCGGAAAGTGAGGGTACCCTCAACCTGACCTCCCAGAAACTCTGCTCAGCTGGGGTGGAGCAAACCCAACCTCATAACAGACTCCTGCAGCTGGGGTTCGGACATCTAGTCTTAAGACTAGGAGGCCCAGGCCCACCCTGGCCAACGAGGACTTCCATTCAGGCAGATGAGCTGGTAAGGTAGGGCCGGAGGCCTCTGCCTAGGAGAGTGACCCTTGTCAAACTCTAGCACCTCCATTGCTTCCCCAGACAGCGAGCTCTTGGCCTTTACCCCATCTGGAGGGAGGTCTTCTTCATTCGACATTGACTTCCTATTGTTCTGCAAGAACCTGCCTATGGGTTTCCTCCCCAAAGTCTCCTTTACCCCTTCAGTGGGAGATGGGCACATGCTGAGTCTAACCTTGTAGAACTCTGCTCAGCCTGAGCCAAGCAGATTTGACCTCATCCAGACTTCCAAATAGCAGGGTTTGGCCATCTAGTCCAGGAACCTGCCTTCCAGTTCCTTCCCCAAAGTCCCCTTCACCCTTTCAGCAGGTGGTAGGGGCATCCTGAGGCCACCATCCTGGAACTTTGCTTGGGCCGAGTGAGGCAAATCTGACTTCATGCCAGATTTCCACAGGCAGGGTTCTGCCATCTGGTCTTCACCCAGGAGACTGTGGTACCGGGCCTACCCAGGCTTTGGTGCACTCAGGCCAGGTAGGGCCAGGTAGGCCTGCTGGCCTGTCCCCCTTGACTTCCACAGCTCTGCTTCAAGCCCTTCCCAGGAGAATAGGGGCCCCAAACTCGAAGTGATGCTGGTCCTTGCTCCCCTGATGCTCCCTGGGTGGAGAAATCTCCCCAGGTGGCCTGACTAGCAGATGCATCTGGTTTTGAGTGCTCAGTTCATGAGTTAAACCCCTGATCATGTCAGGTGGGTCAGTCCCAGGGCTAAGCTGACCTCTGATCCATGATTCCTAGGCCAAGACCTTTCCAACACCACACTTGCTGGCCTGGCCCAGGGCTCTCCCCATTTAGAATTGTAGCAGTAGTGGATTTTATTTCTTTAACGTGCCCTTCCTCGAAGGCTCAGGGTTCATAGAAACATAGAAACATGGAAGATGACAGCAGATAAGGACCACAAGGCCCATCCAGTCTACCCATTTATTTTTCTACCTTATAAATGTGCCATTGGCCTTTGCTCTGTCAATGGCCTATCTAGTCATACTCATCTGTATTGCTCCCTTATGCCTATCCCATGCCTGTTTGAAGCCCTGCACTGTATTCATATCTACCACTTTCTGAGGTAGGCCGTTCCATGCATCCACCACCCTTTCTGTGAAAAAGAACTTCCTCACATTACCCCTTAATCGGCCTCCCTCTAATCTCATGCTGTGTCCTCTTGTCCTGCTATTTTTCTTATATTGAAACATGTTAGACTCTTTCACCTTGTTAATGCCCTTAAGGTGTTTGAATGTTTCGATCATATCACCTCTCTCCCTCCTTTGTTGTAGGGTATACATATTGAGCTCCATTAATCTGTCCTCATATGTTTTCTGATGCAGTCCCTGCACCATTTTGGTTGCCCTTCTCTGGACTGCCTCTATTTGGTTACTGTCCTTGTGAAGGTGTGGCCTCCAGTACTGCACACAGTACTCCAGATGGGGCCTAACCAGTGTCTTGTAAAGAGGGATTATTATCTCTCTCTTCCGACTTGTGATACCCCTACTAATTCACCCTAACATCCTCCTAGCCTTACCTACTGCTTTAGTGGTCAGCTGGATGATTTCAGGTCATCGGTGATGATGATGCCCAAGTCTCTTTCTTCTCTTGTGACTGCCAGCAACTCCCCTCCCATCCTATAGGTGGCTTCAGGGTTTCTCTTCCCTATGGGCATGACCTTGCACTTCTTTGCATTAAACCCCAGTTACTACTCTTCCGACCATTTTGCTAGTTTATCCAGATCTCTTCTCATTCTGCCCACCCCATCTGGATCATCTACTCTGTTGCAGATCTTGGTGTCATCTGCAAACAGACAAACCTTACCCTCCAGTCCATCTGCAATGTCACTGATGAAGACATTGAAGAGGACTGGCCCCAGGACAGTCCTGAGGTACCCCACTTGTGACTTGCATCTCTTCTGACTGTATACCATTTACCACCACTCTCTGTTTTCTGCCCGTCAACCAGTTTGCCACCCAATTGACCAACTTCTGACCCACCTGAGCCTACCCAGCTTATTAATCGATCTTCTATGTGGAACAGTATCGAAGCTTTGCTGAAGTCAAGGTAGGTGACATCAACTGCTCCCCTTGGTCCACCACTCTGGTTACCCAGTCAAAATCCATGAGATTAGTTTGACAGGACCTTCCTTTTTGTAAACCCATGCTGTCTTGGATCCTGTGCTTCTATGGATTCCAGGTGTTGCACTATCCTTTCCTTAAGGAGTGCCTCCATAATCTTGCCCACTACTGAGGTAAGACTGACTGATCTGTAGTTCCCTGCCTCCTCCCTGCTACCACTCTTGTGGAGCGGGATCACGTGAGCCCTTCTCCAGTCTTCTGGGATCTCTCACGTGCTCAGAGATTCACTAAACAGTTCTGATAATGGCTCTGCTAGTTCCACCCTTAGCTCCTTTACTACCCTGGGATATATGCCATCAGGTCTCATTGCCTTGTCCATCCTGAGCTTATCGAGCTCTTGTAGGACCCTTTCTTTTGTGAAGGGACTAGTGCTCACCTTCCTCCCCCCTGTGTCCATGGTGCTGAGCTGTGAGCCCTGCCTACCTTCTCTTCTGTAAATACTGAGCAGAAGTTTCTATTTAGGATACATGCTTTTACATGGTCCTCCTTCTCACACACACTCTTATCTCCTTTGATCTTAGCAATACCCCCTCTGGACTTTCTTCTTTCACTAATGTATCTGTAGAAAGTCTTGTTACCTTCTTTACTGTCTGTGCTAGTGTTTCCTTGGTTTTGGTCCTTTGCCTGCCTTACTGCCTTCCTGCTTCCCTTAGGGAAGTTTGGTATGCCCTCCCTGTCTTCATCCTGCTGCATTCCCTTGGCCTTCCTGAAGGCCAGCCTTTTGGATCTGACCTTTTCTGCTACTGTTTTTGAGGAGAGAAGGGAATATAGGGGACTGCACTAAGAAACTCATTTCCACTCTCACCACTAAATCTACTGCTCACAACTAGATTGCCAGCTAAAACAGATAATTAAAATACAACCCACTCTAACAAAACTCTTCCAACCCTTTGTCCCAACCATGTACACCACTCACCCAGCCACTCACTCACTCACTCCAACTTCACCACACAACCCCCCAAACAAACAACCTCCCCACCTTCACCACCCTCAAACTATATTTAATACACCCCAATAAAATTTACATTAGTAAATAAAAAAGGAGTCCAGAGTTCAAGGAGCGGTAGCCAGAGTTCACTCAAAGTTATAAAGTCCCATGAAAGAACTTCTGAGATCAGGAATACACCTATCCTTTCTTTTAGAGGTGTACTACCCCAAAATCAAAGTCCAGTCACTTGGTAGCAGATTAGCCCGACCAGACCCAGGTGTGTCAGCATCCAGAGTACAATTCCAGACTCAACAGAACGGGGTTCTCACCCCCCTAGACTACAACCCTCAAGGCAGTCCCAATTCCAGGCAGTACTAACAGCCCTCTCACGGCTCCATGCTCATCACCTTCAGTTTCCAGTCCTCATAATCTCAGAAGCACTCCACCTGCCTCAGTAAAGAGATATCCAGCATAAAGCAAATTCAATCCAACCAAGGAAGTCCCGGTTCTAGTAATACAAGTGCCCTCTCACAGCCCCGAGCTCACCTCCCGGTTCCAGTCCTCAGATCCCGAACAGTTACTCCAGTTGCACAGCTCAATACAGAAACCAGCCGTCCTCCATTAGTGGTCCTGACTCCAAATAAGCACCACTGCAGGCCACAAGTGAGCTTTCTTCCAGCAGTCCTCCAGAGCGCACTCAATCAAACAGTCTGCCAGAACTTTCACCTGATCCATTGCTCTGGCTGCTCCACATTGCTACAGACCAAACTGGTTAGCCCCTGCCTCCACTGCTTCTTGACCAGCACTCAGGGACCTTCAGAAATAACACCACAGACACCTCCAAGGAATAGCTCCGGCTCCTTACTGCCCTGGTGTATAGACCTCTGGACAAACTGCTCCATAAATACTGCAAACATTTCTTAAAATAACAAAACTAAGCTTCTATCACTACCTCACTTAAAATCCCTCACTAGCACTTCTCACCTATGCCTCACCGATAACTAAAAAACTAAATAATTGCTCAATTAGCAAATGAAAATAAAGTAATAGAAACCCTAAACAAAACAAATAAAATAAATATTGAAAAATAGAAAGACAGTGCTAGAATTACAAGGACTCCCTATCAAGCTCTCGATGTGCAGCCCAGCGTGGCCACCATCTTAGACTCCTGAAAATCTTCTTGCACCTGCCTATGGGTTCCCTCTCAAAAGTCCCCTTCAACCCTTTGGTGGAGGTAGAAGCACCCTCAATACAACCTCGTGGAGCTCTGCGCAACCCATTGCAGACAAATTTGACCTCATACAGATCTCCAGAGAGCAGGGTTCAGCTATCTAGTCTTCACCCAAGGAACCGAGGTACCAGGCCTACCCATGCTTTAGTGCACTGAAGCTGGCTAGGGCTACTAGCCTGTCCCCCTTGACGTCTGTAACTCTACTTAAAGCCCTTCCAGGTGGGGAGGGGGTGTTGCAGCCCCAAACTTGCAGGGATGATGAAAGAAAATTCCTGAAAATCTCAGTGCAAACAGAACAGAGTCCAGAGATTCTGATTACCCTTAGTCAGCACCACTGACCGAGGCATCCGGCACCAACTGCACAACACTAACCAAATTTGTAGTGCACAGGTACTTTTCAATAGAACTTGTTTTCTCTCTTTTTGTCAGGTTTCAGGTCCAAAGGAGAAAAACTGAGCTCCTTCCTCTCCTGTTCACAGAGCTTTTTCTTTTCCTTTTCTGAAAGGACAGGAGTAGTACTGTGTGGCTCATTCAGGCAAAGAAATTCAGACACTTCTAATTGAGGTAACAGTAAAGCAATAATGCATGATAGGGTGTGGGTTGTGCTGGGATAACCTCATGCCTGGGGTGTTTGGGCATGAGGCCAGAGGCCAAGTGCATCCAACACCCCAGAAGTGAGGTTATTTCAGCACAACCCACACTCTGAGGTGTATTATTGCCATTATACAATGGCTCCTATTTTTTTTATCATCTTTTTAATGGGTAGCATATACATGAGACACACACAGAAAAAATACATAATTAACACCATATACTTTAACTGTGTTTATCATTTACATACGAACATACGAATGTGCCAACAGAAACAGACCACCTGGTGTATCTAAGTCTGCTCAATTGTGCAGCCAACACCCCTAACTTGCAGCTGCCCCACCCTCCCCTTGTCATCCCACTGCCACCCCCACCTCCCCCACCCTCACTCTCCCTGTTCCCTGTCCCATGCCCTTTTGGAGCTGTTCACAGATTTACATGATACCACCCATTCTGGTAGGGTGTTCCATTTTGCTACCACCCTCTCTGTGAAATAGTGTCTCCTCATTTCCTTCCTAAATCTTCCCCCTCTATTCTTAGCCTGTGCCCCCGGTGACCCTCCCCTTCTTAACTTAAAGACCCCATCTGCCCCATCCTTATTGATTCCCCTCAGATACTTGAATGTCTCTATCATGTCCCCCCTGTCCCTTCTATCCTCCAGGGTGTACATATTCAGGTCTCCCAGCCTGCTGTCATAGTCTCTCCCCTCCATTCCACAAATCATCTTTGTTGCCCTCCTCTGCAACCCCTCCAGTAGACTGATATCACGCTTTAGGTATGGCCTCCAAAACTGCACACAATACTCTAAGTGCAGCCTTACCAGTGACCTGTAGAGGGGCAAGATCACATCTCTCCACTTGGATGAAAACCCCCTCACTATGTACCTCAGCATTTTGTTCACTTTTGCAGCCGCTCTCCTGCACTGGGCAGTGTTGTTCATGGTCCCTGTTATCATTACTCCAGGTCCTTTTCCTCCTCCATGATCCCCAGCTTAACCCCCCCCAGCCAGTATTCTCTCCTTCGGTTCTTCACCCCAAAGTGCATAACCTTACACTTCTTTGCATTGCACCCCAGCTGCCACCTCTCTGACCACTCCTCTAGCTTGTGTAGGTCCCCCTGCAGTTGCTTCCATCCTTCCTCTCCATCCACCACTGCTCCGAGTTTGGTGTCATCAGCGAACAGACTTACCTTGCTCACCACCCTGTGTGCAATGTCTGATATGAAGAGCTCAAACAATACTGGCCCCAACACAGAGCCCTGTGGCACCCCACTCGTCACCAGCCTTGGAGTTGGGAGCTCCCCTCTCACCACCACCCGCTGCAGCCTGCCACTCAGCCAGCTTGTAATCCAGTTTATCATTTTTGCCCCTACACCAGTTAGCTTCCCCCCAAGCTGCCCATGAGGCACTGAATCGAAGGCCTTGCTGAAGTGCAAGCAAAGAACATTCACCACATCACCCTTATCCAGCTCACCTGTCACCCAGTCATAATACTGTATGAGGTTGGTTTGACAAGACTTCCCTGAAACAAACCCATGCTGCCTCACATCCTGGAGGCCATTGTCCTCCAGGTACAGCACCAATCTTTCCTTTAGTATCGTTTCCATGAGTTTGCACACTATGGAGGTGAGACTTACTGGATGATAATTACCCAGTTCATCCCTTGGCCCACTCTTATGTAATGGTACTACATGTGCCATCCTCCAGTCCAGTGGCACACATCCTGACTCCAGTGAGGTACTGTACAGATCTACCAGCGGCTCCGCCAACACCTCCGCCATCTCCCTCAGCACGCTGGGCTATAGTAACTCATAAGGCTAATATTCTTTTTATCAGCTTTTTATATCACTCACTCCTTTACATATGTTAGCACCAGTCTTTTAAAACATAAACAAAAAAGAAATAACTTAAATGAACTGGTCTAAATAACCATTATAAACTTGATTAACAGTAAATGACTGGGTTTCATCTACTTCAGTCATCCTCTTTTCCCTGATAGCTTCTAATTAATCAGTGTCAATGTGTATCAACATACATCAGCTTTCAACTTGTCCTTGATACATCTCTTTCTTCAGTCATTAGGGCTACAACTCATTATTGAGTCTCAATACAGCTGCCTCACTTTGAAGAAAGGAATTCATAAATGTACCCCATATTCTCTCAAAGAGCTCTCCTCTTTTAACTCCATGTTACTCT
Organism: Neoceratodus forsteri; assembly: GCA_016271365.2. NCBI lineage: Eukaryota > Metazoa > Chordata > Ceratodontiformes > Ceratodontidae > Neoceratodus > Neoceratodus forsteri. The sequence goes on along the minus strand of CM028133.1, from coordinate 52,095,502 downwards.
TTCTAGCGGCAATGTGTTCACCACTAGTTCTAGCCACATGTTCATTGTGGGTTGTACACATGTCACCCATGTGTTCTGTATACACTTCCTGGCTAGGGTCAATAAAACACACATAATCCTATGGTAAGGTCCCCAGTCCTTCTCTCCCATGTGTTCCATTCCAAGGAGCATTGATTTTGGTGTATCCACTATCTGATTCCCCACTCTCCGCTCTATCTGCTGCCTGATTTCTCTCCAATTACACTGCAGTACTGGGCACTCCCAATAATAATCTATGTATGTCCCAACTGTATCTTTACATCTGCTACACATGGGTGATACCCCAAGGCGAAAACTTGTGGACCAGTGCAGGCGGAAGGCCAAAAACCTATGGATGAATTTGTATCAGGCTGCCTTGTATTTGTTGCACCAGAGTAAGCCCATTGTGACTCACAAATGGTCTCCCAATTGCTGTCCGATATCTCCACCCCCAGGTCTCTTTCCCACCTCTTTCACGTTCCCTGACTGAGATGGTGTAGTTTCCTCAAATGGGAGTATATCCTTGCCATTTTCCCTTGGGATTGGTTCTGGGTTCAAAATTTCCATTTCCAATCCAAGATCTTGGCCTGCTCTACTTGTACTCTATGCATGCTCCTTACGTGTGCCCTAGCCTGTAAATATCTGAAGGTCTGCATTCCCTCTAATCTTTTGGTTCCTCTTAATTCTTCTAAATTTCTCATCCCCCCAAGTCCCACCAGGTCTCCAAAACGTTGCAATCCTTTGTTTTTCCATTGACAAAAGCCCTGCTCCCGCAGTCCTGATAGAAATTCTGGATTTCTGCTGATTGGCCCTAATATAGTTTTGTCCCCCTCACATCCCACTAATTTACTTGCTAGTCTCCAAGATCGTAATGTGTATAATGTTAGTGGGTTGGGTCAACTTCTCGCCCTATATCTTTTAAGTCCCCCTTCATCTAAGTATATGAGAGGAGTACACTTTGTCACAAACCCACTCAGCAGGTCAGCCCTCTTCTCCCAAAGTGTCAACCTCCGAGTACAGTCTTGTGAACAGGAAACAGAAACAGGGTGACCCTCCTGTCTGTTTTGTGGGTTTGAATCAACCTTGGTCTCGGTTCTGGAAGGATTCAAATTGTGAACCTCTTGTTAGTGTACCCAATGTACAGGCTCAGATAATTCTGCTCTTAGGGGGGCCAGATATCTTTCACCTACTGGCACCTAACCAGGTGTACAAAATGAACCCTTAAAAACTCTAATAAAGACCTCAGATAACTCTTACCTGTTCCCAGTTTGGTATTACCATATAAGCTCATGCACAGTGTTGTCACACGCTTAACCATCCACGCATCACAGGCAAAAACAGAAGGACATGGAAGACACAAATAGTCTATTTAAAAATGAGATGTTTACTTAAAATTAGATAAGAATGTAAAATATAAAACACTGAACCATATATCACAAAACATACAAATCGCTTAAAAGAATAAGGTTTTAAAAAGTGCAGATTCCTACCACTAATACACTTAGACTTGTCTGTTCTAAGGTATTCTTATCTCACAGTGCTATAGATGTTTCTTTGTCAGAGTCCAAACATTTGTGTTTAAGTGGAAAACAGAATACTGTTTAAAAACTGGCTTTGTCAACCTCTTTGCGTGAGGTCACCTAGCTCCTCCCTGTCAGAATATAAAAAATCACACCAACAGGATGTCTTTTTCAGAAAGTAAATAAAAATTCTGTGACCTCAGCAAAACTCATTTTTTTCAAATGACTTTCTTTGATCTATGAGTAGCTTCCCCTTTCCAGGACATCAAAGAACTTGTTATGTCTCTCTGCCAGATCTCATGGAGATGCAGCATGCTTTGTATCACCATGTGAATTTTAACTGTTTCCTCTGAACATTATGAAAGTTTATGATTTCCCTTCTAGCAGCTGGCAAGCCACAAATAAGCTAGATAAACAGGAGATGCTTATTTTATGCCTCTTCTAGCCTGCAATTATCTCCTGGCATTCCAGGTAACACCTATTAGCTAAAACCTGGTGTGTGTGTGTGTGTGTGTGTGTGTGTGTGTGTGTGTGTGTGTGTGAGTGATCCCACAGGCTGTTTCAGCATGTCTCATGAGAGACACTCAATAACACATTTTTATATTACAAAAATCATAGATTAATCAGAACCAGCTGTTTGAGTGTCACAATTCCTCCCCACCTAGACTGAATTTGGGGGCTCTATCCCCTGCATGGGATGAGCTTCCCAAATCAGTTCACTCCTCGTACACATGAGGCAGCACATCGGAGTTCTGATTTTTGGCTCCAGCCCTATGTAGAATTGTCATATCATACCCTTGCAAAGCAAGACTCCATCTTAGCAATCTACCATTGTTTTTCCCCATCTGCGTCAGCCAAACCAGGGGGTTGTGGTCAGTCTGCACCACAAAATGCTGCCCATATAAGTATGGCTCCAACTTCTTTAGGGCCCATATTATGACAAGACATTCTTTTTCCACAGTAAAGTATGCCTGCTCCCTGGGAAGTAACTTCCTACTCAGGTACACTACTGGGTGATCTCTCCCTTGGCTGGATGTCTGACTCAGTACTGCCCCAATACCCATGTCTGAGGCATCAGTCTGAACTATAAAGTGTTTGCTATAGTCAGGACTTGTCAAAACAGGAGCACTGCACAGTGCCTCCTTTAGTCTGGTAAAGGCTTCCTCACTGGCTGGGCCCCAGGTAATTTTCTTGGGCATCCTTTTCTTTATCAGGTCAGATAGGGGAGCAGCCAGGGCACTGTAATTGAGTACAAATTTCCTGTAGTACCCTGCCATCCCTAGAAAACTCCTGACCTGCTTCTTCATTTCTGGTCTGGGCCACGCCTGGATTACCTCTATCTTTATTTGGTTAGGACGGAGCTGTCCTCGGCCTACCACATGCCCGAGGTATGCCACCTCTTCAATGGCCACCTGGCACTTCTCGGCTTTGACAGTGAGCCCGGCCCTTTGTATCCTGCCCAGCACTTCCCTAAGGTGGGACAGGTGTTCCTCCCAGCTGGCACTAAAGATGGCAATGTCATCCAGGTACGCCATGGCATACTCCTCAGCACCATTTAACACCTGGTTCACCAACCTTTGGAAAGTGGCCGGGGCATTCTTCATTCCGAAAAGCATTACTTTAAATTCAAATAAGCCTATCAGAGTGATGAAGGCCGACCTCTCCCTAGCTCTGTCTGTCAACTCTACCTGCCAATACCCCTTTGTCAGGTCAATTGTCGTAAGACAGGCCACCCCTCCGAACTTGTCCAGGAGTTCATCTATCCAGGGCATCGGGTGGGCGTCTGACTTTGTGACTGCATTCAGTCCATGATAGTCCACACAGAAATGAGTAGAGCCATCTGGCTTAGGCACAAGGACTACAGGTGAGGCCCAGGGGCTGTGGGATCTCTGGATTGCCCCTAAATCCAGCATCTCCTCCACTTCCCTCCTAATGTCCTTTTGGACAGCCTCTGACATCCAGTATGCTGTCCGCTGTATGGGCATCTGTGTCCCTGTCTCCACATCGTGAGTCACTAAGGGGGTTAGTCCAGGCTTGGTGCGAAAAAATGGGACAAAGTCTGCTAAAACCTCCATTACTTCCTGGATCTGGTCCTGGGTAAGCTGGGGAGACAATGTAACTGCCGCCACAGAGGACTACCACTTATTTTCTTCCAGCAAGTCCAGAAGGGGGTCTCCTTCATCCGTCCCCTCCCCAGGACTACACACTGCAAACACCATGTCTGCCCTATTTGCATATGGCTTCATCATGTTGACATGGTACATCCTTGCTGTCTGTCTTCTGTCAAGTAACTCCACAATATAGTTCACGTTATTTACTTTCCTAACCACTTTGTATGGTCCTGCCCACTCAGCTTGCAGCTTGTCTTTCCAGACTGGAACAAGGACCATGACTTCCTGACCCACCATGTATGAGCGAGCTCTGGCTCTGCGGTTGTACCACACTTTTTATTTCTGTTAGGCAGCTGCCAGGTTGCTCTGGGATGTCCCTATAAGCTCCTTCAGCCTTTCCCTAAACCTAAGGACGTAATCCACAATGGGAGTTCCCTGGGTGGTGTGCTTGCCTTCCCAGTCCTCCCGGATCAAGTCTAGGGGCCCACGTACCCGGCGTCCATATAAGAGTTCGAAGGGGGAAAATCCTGTCAACTCTTGGGGCACCTCCCTGTATGCAAACAACAGGTGGGGAAGGTATTTCTCCCAGTCCCTCCTGTGCTGTTCAGCAAATGCCTGGAGTATTGACTTCAGGGTACCACTGAAGCTTTCCACAAGTCCATTGGCTTGTGGGTGATACGGTGTCGTGCATCTTGCACCACCCCACACTTCTCCCATAAACATTTCATCAGGTCTGACATGAAGGAACCCCTCAATGGGTGATAACCTCCTCCGGAAACCCAACACGGGAGAAAATTCCAAGTAAGGCATCTGCCACTTTGTCTGTCCTCAGTGAGGATAGGACAACTGCCTCTGGGTACCAGGTGGCATAATCCACCACAGTCAGGATGAATCTCTTTCCTGAGGAGCTGGGGGTATTTAAAGGCCCCACAATATCCATTCCCACCCTCTGGAATGGCTCCTCCACTATGGACAAGGGAATCAGGGCGGCTTGGGTTTTCTTGTCTGTCTTCCCTATTTCTTGGCACCAGTGACAAGACCTACAATACTCCTTCACCTGCTGGGTGAAGTTTGGCCAATAGAAATTCTGGGCCAACCACTGCATAGTGCGTGTGATTCCCAGATGACCATACAAGAGAATATCATGTGCAATCTTGAGCAACTGCTCACGATACCCCTGGGGAATGACAAGCTGCCTGCCTAGCATCCCTCCCTCCCTCTGTTTGTACAGCCTGAGTATACATCAGTCCATTTTCCCAATAAACCTTATGTCTGCTGTCACCTCCCTGTGCCCCGTCCAAGTCTGCCCAAGCCCTCAGCTTCTCTAGAATAGGGTCACTTCTCAGAGCAGCCACAAACCCCTCACACATTCTCAAGTCATGGGACAGGTCCCTTCAGTCGCTAAACTAGGGTCCCTAGCACTGAGCGTCGGGCACTCAGCATCACTGTCAATCCCAACCCTCTGACAATGGGTCACCCCTCCCTCTTCAGAGTAACCCTCTGTAGCTGTGTGGTTCTAGGGACATGGATATGTTGTTCATCACACTGTCTGGCAGGTTCCTTGCGCTTTAAATCTTGCGGAAGGTCTTCAAACTGGCTCCTCCACCCACCCGGGTGGTAAAACTCTCGGCTCCGCCCCATGACGCTAGATCTTCCTTACCACTTGGAAGCTCAGGTTCCCTCCTTAGCGCTCTGCATGTAGACTGGATCCTAATTCTTCAGTTCGCCCGAAACTTATTCTCAAATTTTCAAGACTTCGGTCAAATTACTCCCTCGCGGCTGCGATGGACAAATCGACTCCTGGATTTCAGCGGTGCCCATGTGGGCAGAAAATGTCTAGGACAGATTTGCACTCCATGTGCATCTACTGCCTCTGCCTAGACCATGACCCGCAGGCCTGCAAGTTATGCCATTGGTTTATTAGCGTCCTGGAAGACCGCACTGCCCAGTTACAGCCTGGGTGCCCCGAGAAGCGCTACCCACCGGTGAAGTTGAAGGAGGCCCATTGGGTGGTGACTGCGGTGGCTGGCTTGGCTAAGCAACTCGAGCAGATGATCGCCCTCAAGGAGGAGGAGGCACAGGCCGCATCATCCTCTTCCTTGGTCACGGCATTTATCCCGCTCTCTTTGGGTTCTTCCTACTCAGCTTCTTTTAAGGAGCTTTGCCAATCCCTTTCCACGAAGGGAGAGGGGCCATCGGGGCATTCTTCTCGGTCCAAAAAGAAGGACTCGAAAGGTAAGTCCCACCATCAGCGTTCGTGGGAGCGGGAGAGGTCCCCTTCCCCAGACAGTCGACACTCAACTTCAGTCGAGGTTGCGGCTAAGGCTGCTAGCTTCATGGTGTCCCCATCAGGTCAGCTGGCCGAGACACCCATCGATGCGGTCGAGATTTTTCTTGACCCGTCAGATGGGTTGCCGACTGGTGAAGCCGACAACCCTTCTTCACCAGTTCCCCCGGTGGAGACCGAGGACTTGCCTGCACCTCCTGTGCTGGAGTCCCCCGTCAAGGCTTCCAAGCCGAGGGAAGAGCGGGTGTCCCCCGCCCCTTCCCAAACCCGTTCTTGAAACACGAGGCTCCGGTCTCAGTCTCGGACATCGTCTCGGTCAGCTGATCCACCGACGATCGGCGGTCCTCGGTCTCGGCACCCGAGTAAGCGGCACCGCCCGCTCGTCCCTCATCTTACTCCTCGGAAGTGGAGGGCTTCAGTGCAAATTCGCGTTGACACTTTCGAGGACCTGATGTGGCAGCAGTTACTTCTGTCTGGGAACAAGCTGACGCTATTGCCTTCCCCGGCCATCAAGTGGCTGTCACCTGAACAGCCGAAACAACCCCTCACCGTAGTTGAGGTGCCCAAGCCTGAGCCAGTTGTTTGGCCGAAACCAGCTGCCCCAACGATTGTGGTGGAACCTCCGCCTCCACAACTGAAATTGGGGGCCCGAGCCAAGGACTCTCGGTCGGGTCAGGGCCCAGCCCACAGGTTGTCAGTCACCCTCATTCCCAACCGTCCTCGTGCAGGTGGAGGGTGGCTCAGGCCCTGCGGCTATTCGTGGACTCCTTGGAGTCCGACGGCGACCTCTCTGTTCTCCAGGCCCATTGACCTGGAGTCTCCGAGGGGCAGTCGATGGATGGCCCATTGTCCTTTATGGGTCTGCTTCAGCTCATCTCGGAGTCCACTGGGATGCAGCCAGGCCCGTATCCAAAGCGGGCCAAGTATCTCCTACGGAGATGCTGGACCGAGGGATTCACTACGGAGGCCTTTCCAGTGGTGAAGCCATTGTTGGCCCTGCCTTGCATCTCTGGCAGTGGCCTGCTTCCTGTCCTGTGCCTTCAGCGGGATGGCCAGGAAGTATCTGGTCCCCTACTGGCTCTTTGTCCGAGTTTTTTCGGAACACCTCTCCGCCGAGGGGTTGGTCACCGATGGTGTTTTCTGGCATTCTGGGAATGCTAGGGATGTGGATAAGCCCCCCGACAAGGAGTCCAAAAAGCTGGACTATGCTGGGTGCAAGGTGTACATTGCATCCTCCTTGGCCTCTGCCAGGCTTCAGCTCAACCCGTGCTGATGGTACACTTCTCCCGCCCTCATGGGCTCCTGGATGAAGTGATCCCTCATCTCCCGGCCGACCTGCAGACCCACGGTCAGGTGAGCACGGGGACCAGGGAAGAGCAGTTGAAAACAGCAGCTCCAAACAGCTCTGGACATTTGGAGACTCCTGTGCCAGATCAGTTCTGCGGCCACCAGTGGCCATGTGCCACAGAGCATGGTTAAGGATATCCACCTTCAGGTGGATACCCAGCATAAACTGGTGGATGTCCCTTCTGGGGACCGACCTCTTCAGCCCTGGGTGGAAGGTCTCCAGTGGATCAAAGTCCAGTGCCACTCTGGACTTCGGTCACTCTGCCCAGAAGGACAAGGGCCATCGCAACAACAGCATAAGTCCTTTGCGCTTCTGTAGCCTGCGGCACGTCCAGCCCAACAGCACCAACACCAGGGCCAGCGAGGCTCACGGCTGGCAACCCCAAAGCTAGCCTGCAGCTTCCCTCTAATAGGAAGCAGGGGAGGAAAGGCCAGGAGGTCCCTCGGCGGTCCCTCCTCCAAGCCTGCCCAGTGACGAGTTGATGTGTCGCCCCAGCCTCATCACTCCCCGGGTTCCCCCCATGGGGAATGTGGTCCGTCACTTCTTTTCTGCCTGGTCGGCTATCACCACAGACCACTGGATGTTTGGAGGTGGTGGAAAGGGCTCTGCCCTGGAGTTCGAGCAGGCCCCGCCCTCTCTGAGCCATCGGGGCTACGGGGTCACAGCCTCTGTTGGCTCACTGGCTGATATCACCCTGCTCCTCAAAAGAGGTGATCAGGAAGGTGGCAGATCCTCCTCAGACCCAGGGTTTGTGTCCAGGTACTTCCTGGTCCCAAAACGGATGGGGGCTGGCAACTCATTCTTGGACTGCACATCTGAACAGGTTCCACGGTCCAGACCTTCAGGATGGTCACTCTGGCTCAGATAATCCCATCCTGGAATGAGGCATGTGGTTCTGTTCTCTGGACCTCCAGGGCGTTCTTTCATGTCCCAATCCGTCCGTCCCACCAGAGATTCCTCACTTCAGGGCAGAGGATCCTCTCAGATTCTGGGCCATGCCTTCTGGACCTTTCCCTAGCTCCCAGGGTCTTCACCAAATGCATGGCAGTGGTGACAGCATTCCTGTGGCACCAAAGGGTCCGGGTGTACTTACCTGTATGACTGGCTGATTGCAGCCCTCCAGAACGAGATGAGCGATCCAGAGATCTGGCCTCCAGGTGCTCTCAGGTTGGCCTCCTCATCAACGAGGTGAAGTCAGAACTCGGTGCCAAAGCAGGTGATCCAATTCATCGGGCAGAGCCGACTCTCTACAAGCCAAGAGATTGGCCTGCAGTGACAGAGCTGAGGTTCTTTCCTCCTTTCTTGCCCAATCATTTCAGGTTGGGCATTTGCACCTAGTTCGGGACTTCTGTGCCTCCTGGGCCTCATGGCAGCCTGCACCATGGTCCATTGGGGCCCGTGCTGGTTCGCATCCCCTTCAATGGGGCCGCCAAGCCACTGGTCACAGCACTCGATCCACTGGATTAGCTAGTGGTCGGGTGACCTAGGATGTGGAACACTCTCCAGTGGTGGACTGTTCCAGCACATCTGCAGGAGGCATCCCATTTGTCCGTCCTTGTTAACAGTCTCTATCAACCAATGCCCCTCTGATGTGTTGGGGTGCCCATCTGGGGAGCAAAGCGCTGTAAACCCATGCTGTCTTGGATCCTGTGCTTCTATGGATTCCAGGTGTTGCACTATCCTTTCCTTAGGTGCCTCCATAATCTTGCCCACTACTGAGGTAAGACTGACTGATCTGTAGTTCCCTGCCTCCTCCCTGCTACCACTCTTGTGGGCGGGATCAGTGAGCCCTTCTCCAGTCTTCTGGGATCTCTCACGTGCTCAGAGATTCACTAAACAGTTCTGATAATGGCTCTGCTAGTTCCACCCTTAGCTCCTTTACTACCCTGGGATATATGCCATCAGGTCTCATTGCCTTGTCCATCCTGAGCTTATCGAGCTCTTGTAGGACCCTTTCTTTTGTGAAGGGACTAGTGCTCACCTTCCTCCCCCCTGTGTCCATGGTGCTGAGCTGTGAGCCCTGCCCTACCTTCTCTTCTGTAAATACTGAGCAGAAGTTTCTATTTAGGATACATGCTTTTACATGGTCCTCCTTCTCACACACACTCTTATCTCCTTTGATCTTAGCAATACCCCCTCTGGACTTTCTTCTTTCACTAATGTATCTGTAGAAAGTCTTGTTACCTTCTTTTACTGTCTGTGCTAGTGTTTCCTTGGTTTGGTCCTTTGCCTGCCTTACTGCCTTCCCTGCTTCCCTTAGGGAAGTTTGGTATGCCTCCCTGTCTTCATCCTGCTGCATTCCCTTGTACTTCCTGAAGGCCAGCCTTTTGGATCTGACCTTTTCTGCTACTGTTTTTGAGGAGAGAAGGGGAATAAACCCAGGGGACTGCACTAAGAAACTCATTTCCAACTCTCACCACTAAATCTACTGCTCACAACTAGATTGCCAGCTAAAACAGATAATTAAAATACAACCCACTCTAACAAAACTCTTCCAACCCTTTGTCCCAACCATGTACACCACTCACCCAGCCACTCACTCACTCACTCCAACTTCACCACACAACCCCCCAAACAAACAACCTCCCCACCTTCACCACCCTCAAACTATATTTAATACACCCCAATAAAATTTACATTAGTAAATAAAAGGAGTCCAGAGTTCAAGGGCGGTAGCCAGAGTTCACTCAAAGTTATAAAGTCCCATGAAAGAACTTCTGAGATCAGGAATACACCTATCCTTTCTTTTAGAGGTGTACTACCCCAAAATCAAAGTCCAGTCACTTGGTAGCAGATTAGCCCGACCAGACCCAGGTGTGTCAGCATCCAGAGTACAATTCCAGACTCAACAGAAGCAGGGGTTCTCACCCCCTAGACTACAACCCTCAAGGCAGTCCCAATTCCAGGCAGTACTAACAGCCCTCTCACGGCTCCATGCTCATCACCTTCAGTTTCCAGTCCTCATAATCTCAGAAGCACTCCACCTGCCTCAGTAAAGAGATATCCAGCATAAAGCAAATTCAATCCAACCAAGAAGTCCGGTTCTAGTAATACAAGTGCCCTCTCACAGCCCCGAGCTCACCTCCCGGTTCCAGTCCTCAGATCCCGAACAGTTACTCCAGTTGCACAGCTCAATACAGAAACCAGCCGTCCTCCATTAGTGGTCCTGACTCCAAATAAGCACCACTGCAGGCCACAAGTGAGCTTTCTTCCAGCAGTCCTCCAGAGCGCACTCAATCAAACAGTCTGCCAGAACTTTTCACCTGATCCATTGCTCTGGCTGCTCCACATTGCTACAGACCAAACTGGTTAGCCCCTGCCTCCACTGCTTCTTCGGCCAGCACTCCAGGGACCTTCAGAAATAACACCACAGACACCTCCAAGGAATAGCTCCGGCTCCTTACTGCCCTGGTGTATAGACCTCTGGACAAACTGCTCCATAAATACTGCAAACATTTCTTAAAATAACAAAACTAAGCTTCTATCACTACCTCACTTAAAATCCCTCACTAGCACTTCTCACCTATGCCTCACCGATAACTAAAAAACTAAATAATTGCTCAATTAGCAAATGAAAATAAAGTAATAGAAACCCTAAACAAAACAAATAAAATAAATATTGAAAAATAGAAAGACAGTGCTAGAATTACAAGGACTCCCTATCAAGCTCTCGATGTGCAGCCCAGCGTGGCCACCATCTTAGACTCCTGAAAATCTTCTTGCACCTGCCTATGGGTTCCCTCTCAAAAGTCCCCTTCAACCCTTTGGTGGAGGTAGAAGCACCTTCAATACAACCTCGTGGAGCTCTGCGCAACCCATTGCAGACAAATTTGACCTCATACAGATCTCCAGAGAGCAGGGTTCAGCTATCTAGTCTTCACCCAAGGAACGGTACCAGGCCTACCCATGCTTTAGTGCACTGAAGCTGGCTGGGAGCTAGCCTGTCCCCTTGACGTCTGTAACTCTACTTAAAGCCCTTCCAGGTGGGGAGAAGTTTTGCAGCCCAAACTTGCAGGGATGATGAAAGAAAATTCCTGAAAATCTCAGTGCAAACAGAACAGAGTCCAGAGATTCTGATTACCCTTAGTCAGCACCACTGGCCGAGGGCATCGGCACCAACTGCACAACACTACTAAATTTGTAGTTGCTCAGGTACTTTTCAATAGAACTTGTTTTCTCTCTTTTTGTCAGGTTTCAGGTCCAAGGAGAAAAACTGAGCTCCTTCCTCTCCTGTTCACAGAGCTTTTTCTTTTCCTTTTCTGAAAGGACAGGAGTAGTACTGTGTGGCTCATTCAGGCAAAGAAATTCAGACACTTCTAATTGAGGTAACAGTAAAGCAATAATGCATGATAGGGTGTGGGTTGTGCTGGGATAACCTCATGCCTGGGGTGTTTGGGCATGAGGCCAGAGGCCAAGTGCATCCAACACCCCAGAAGTGAGGTTATTTCAGCACAACCCACTCTGGGTAGTGTTGCCATATACAATGGCTCTACTTTTTTATCATCTTTTAATGGGTAGCATATACATGAGACACACACAGAAAAATACATAATTAACACCATATACTTTAACTGTGTTTATCATTTACATAGAACATACGAATGTGCCAACAGAAACAGACCACCTGGTGTATCTAAGTCTGCTCAATTGTGCAGCCAACACCCCCAATTTGCAGCTGCCCCACCCCTCCCTTTGTCATCCACTGCCACCCCCCCTCCCCACCCTCACTCTCCCTGTTCCCTGTCCCATGCCCTTTGAGCTGTTCACAGATTTACATGATACCACCCATTCTGGTAAGGTGTTTCCATTTTGCTACCACCCTCTCTGTGAAATAGTGTCTCCTCATTTCCTTCCTAAATCTTCCCCCTCTATTCTTAGCCTGTGCCCCGGTGACCCTCCCCTTCTTAACTTAAAGACCCCCATCTGCCCCATCCTTATTGATTCCCTCAGATACTTGAATGTCTCTATCATGTCCCCCTGTCCCTTCTGTCTTCCAGGGTGTACATATTCAGGTCTCCCAGCCTGCTGTCATAGTCTCTCCCCTCCATTCCACAAATCATCTTTGTTGCCCTCCTCTACCCCTCCAGTAGACTGATATCACGCTTTAGGTATGGCCTCCAAACTGCACACAATACTCTAAGTGCAGCCTTACCAGTGACCTGTGGGGCAAGATCACATCTCTCCACTTGGATGAAAACCCCTCACTATGTACCTCAGCATTTTGTTCACTTTTGCAGCCGCTCTCCTGCACTGGGCAGTGTTGTTCATGGTCCCTGTTATCATTACTCCAGGTCCTTTTCCTCCTCCATGATCCCAGCTTAACCCCCCAGCCAGTATTCTCTCCTTCGGTTCTTCACCCCAAAGTGCATAACCTTACACTTCTTTGCATTGCACCCCAGCTGCCACCTCTCTGACCACTCCTCAGCTTGTGTAGGTCCCCTGCAGTTGCTTCCATCCTTCTCTCCATCCACCACTGCTCCGAGTTTGGTGTCATCAGCGAACAGACTTACCTTGCTCACCACCCTGTGTGCAATGTCTGATATGAAGAGCTCAAACAATACTGGCCCCAACACAGAGCCCTGTGGCACCCCACTCGTCACCAGCCTTGGAGTTGGGAGCTCCCCTCTCACCACCACCCGTTGCAGCCTGCCACTCAGCCAGCTTGTAATCCAGTTTATCATTTTTGCCCCTACACCAGTTAGCTTCCCCCCAAGCTGCCCATGAGGCACTGAATCGAAGGCCTTGCTGAAGTGCAAGCAAAGAACATTCACCACATCACCCTTATCCAGCTCACCTGTCACCCAGTCATAATACTGTATGAGGTTGGTTTGACAAGACTTCCTGAAAACAAACCCATGTTGCTCACATCCTGGAGGCCATTGTCCTCCAGGTACAGCACCAATCTTTCCTTTAGTATCGTTTCCATGAGTTTGCACACTATGGAGGTGAGACTTACTGGATGATAATTACCCAGTTCATCCCTTGGCCCACTCTTATGTAATGGTACTACATGTGCCATCCTCCAGTCCAGTGGCACACATCCTGACTCCAGTGAGGTACTGTACAGATCTACCAGCGGCTCCGCCAACACCTCCGCCATCTCCCTCAGCACGCTGGGCTATAGTAACTCATAAGGCTAATATTCTTTTTATCAGCTTTTTATATCACTCACTCCTTTACATATGTTAGCACCAGTCTTTTAAAACATAAACAAAAAAGAAATAACTTAAATGAACTGGTCTAAATAACCATTATAAACTTGATTAACAGTAAATGACTGGGTTTCATCTACTTCAGTCATCCTCTTTTCCCTGATAGCTTCTAATTAATCAGTGTCAATGTGTATCAACATACATCAGCTTTCAACTTGTCCTTGATACATCTCTTTCTTCAGTCATTAGGGCTACAACTCATTATTGAGTCTCAATACAGCTGCCTCACTTTGAAGAAAGGAATTCATAAATGTACCCCATATTCTCTCAAAGAGCTCTCTCCTCTCTTTTAACTCGCATGTTACTCTTTCTAGCGGTAATGTGTTCACCACTAGTTCTAGCCACATGTTCATTGTGGGTTGTACACATGTCACCCATGTGTTCTGTATACACTTCCTGGCTAGGGTCAATAAAACACACATAATCCTATGGTAAGGTCCCCAGTCCTTCTCTCCCATGTGTTCCATTCCAAGGAGCATTGATTTTGGTGTATCCACTATCTGATTCCCCACTCTCCGCTCTATCTGCTGCCTGATTTCTCTCCAATTACACTGCAGTACTGGGCACTCCCAATAATAATCTATGTATGTCCCAACTGTATCTTTACATCTGCTACACATGGGTGATACCCCAAGGCGAAAACTTGTGGACCAGTGCAGGCGGAAGATAAAACCTATGGATGAATTTGTATCAGGCTGCCTTGTATTTGTTGCACCAGAGTAAGCCCATGTGTGACTCACAAATGGTCTCCCAATTGCTGTCCGATATCTCCACCCCCAGGTCTCTTTCCCACCTCTTTCACGTTCCCTGACTGAGATGGTGTAGTTTCCCTCAAATGGGAGTATATCCTTGCCATTTTTCCCTTGGGATTGGTTCTGGAGTTCAAAATTTCCATTTCCAATCCAAAGATCTTGGCCTGCTCTACTTGTACTCTATGCATGCTCCTTACGTGTGCCCTAGCCTGTAAATATCTGAAGGTCTGCATTCCCTCTAATCTTTTGGTTCCTCTTAATTCTTCTAAATTTCTCATCCCCCCAAGTCCCACAGGTCTCCAAAACGTTGCAATCCTTTGTTTTCCATTGACAAAGCCCTGCTCCCGCAGTCTGATAGAAATTCTGGATTCTGCTGATTGGCCCTAATATAGTTTGTCCCCTCACATCCCACTAATTTACTTGCTAGTCTCCAAGATCGTAATGTGTATAATGTTAGTGGGTTGGGTCAACTTCTGCCCCTATATCTTTTAAGTCCCCCTTCATCTAAGTATATGAGAGGAGTACACTTTGTCACAAACCCACTCAGCAGGTCAGCCCTCTTCTCCCAAAGTGTCAACCTCCGAGTACAGTCTTGTGAACAGGAAACAGAAACAGGGTAACCCTCCTGTCTGTTTTGTGGGTTTGAATCAACCTTTGGTCTCGGTTCTGGAAGGATTCAAATTGTGAACCTCTTGTTAGTGTACCCAATGTACAGGCTCAGATAATTCTGCTCTTAGGGGGGCCAGATATCTTTCACCTACTGGCACCTAACCAGGTGTACAAAATGAACCCTTAAAAACTCTAATAAAGACCTCAGATAACTCTTACCTGTTCCCAGTTTGGTATTACCATATAAGCTCATGCACAGTGTTGTCACACTTAACCATCCACGCATCACAGGCAAAACAGAAGGACATGGAAGACACAAATAGTCTATTTAAAAATGAGATGTTTACTTAAAATTAGATAAGAATGTAAAATATAAAACACTGAACCATATATCACAAAACATACAAATCGCTTAAAAGAATAAGGTTTTAAAAAGTGCAGATTCCTACCACTAATACACTTAGACTTGTCTGTTCTAAGGTATTCTTATCTCACAGTGCTATAGATGTTTCTTTGTCAGAGTCCAAACATTTGTGTTTAAGTGGAAAACAGAATACTGTTTAAAAACTGGCTTTGTCAACCTCTTTGCGTGAGGTCACCTAGCTCCTCCCTGTCAGAATATAAAAAATCACACCAACAGGATGTCTTTTTCAGAAAGTAAATAAAAATTCTGTGACCTCAGCAAAACTCATTTTTTTCAAATGACTTTCTTTGATCTATGAGTAGCTTCCCCTTTCCAGGACATCAAAGAACTTGTTATGTCTCTCTGCCAGATCTCATGGAGATGCAGCATGCTTTGTATCACCATGTGAATTTTAACTGTTTCCTCTGAACATTATGAAAGTTTATGATTTCCCTTCTAGCAGCTGGCAAGCCACAAATAAGCTAGATAAACAGGAGATGCTTATTTTATGCCTCTTCTAGCCTGCAATTATCTCCTGGCATTCCAGGTAACACCTATTAGCTAAAACCTGGTGTGTGTGTGTGTGTGTGTGTGTGTGTGTGTGTGTGTGTGTGTGTGTGTGAGTGATCCCACAGGCTGTTTCAGCATGTCTCATGAGAGACACTCAATAACACATTTTTATATTACAAAAATCATAGATTAATCAGAACCAGCTGTTTGAGTGTCACAATTCCTCCCCACCTAGACTGAATTTGGGGCTCTATCCCTGCATGGGATGAGCTTCCCAAATCAGTTCACTCCCTCAGTACACATGAGGCAGCACATGGAGTTCTGATTTTTGGCTCCAGCCCTATGTAGAATTGTCATATCATACCCTTGCAAAGCAAGACTCCATCTTAGCAATCTACCATTGTTTTCCCCATCTCGTCAGCCAAACCAGGGTTGTGGTCAGTCTGCACCACAAAATGCTGCCCATATAAGTATGGCTCCAACTTCTTTAGGGCCCATATTATGACAAGACATTCTTTTTCCACAGTAAAGTATGCCTGCTCCCTGGGAAGTAACTTCCTACTCAGGTACACTACTGGGTGATCTCTCCCTTGGCTGGATGTCTGACTCAGTACTGCCCCAATACCCATGTCTGAGGCATCAGTCTGAACTATAAAGTGTTTGCTATAGTCAGGACTTGTCAAAACAGGAGCACTGCACAGTGCCTCCTTTAGTCTGGTAAAGGCTTCCTCACTGGCTGGGCCCCAGGTAATTTTCTTGGGCATCCTTTTTCTTTATCAGGTCAGATGGGGAGCAGCCAGGGCACTGTAATTGAGTACAAATTTCCTGTAGTACCCTGCCATCCCTAGAAAACTCCTGACCTGCTTCTTCATTTCTGGTCTGGGCCACGCCTGGATTACCTCTATCTTTATTTGGTTAGGACGGAGCTGTCCTCGGCCTACCACATGCCCGAGGTATGCCACCTCTTCAATGGCCACCTGGCACTTCTCGGCTTTGACAGTGAGCCCGGCCCTTTGTATCCTGCCCAGCACTTCCCTAAGGTGGGACAGGTGTTCCTCCCAGCTGGCACTAAAGATGGCAATGTCATCCAGGTACGCCATGGCATACTCCTCAGCACCATTTAACACCTGGTTCACCAACCTTTGGAAAGTGGCCCGGGGCATTCTTCATTCCGAAAAGCATTACTTTAAATTCAAATAAGCCTATCAGAGTGATGAAGGCCGACCTCTCCCTAGCTCTGTCTGTCAACTCTACCTGCCAATACCCCTTTGTCAGGTCAATTGTCGTAAGACAGGCCACCCCTCCGAACTTGTCCAGGAGTTCATCTATCCAGGGCATCGGGTGGGCGTCTGACTTTGTGACTGCATTCAGTCCATGATAGTCCACACAGAAATGAGTAGAGCCATCTGGCTTAGGCACAAGGACTACAGGTGAGGCCCAGGGGCTGTGGGATCTCTGGATTACCCCTAAATCCAGCATCTCCTCCACTTCCCTCCTAATGTCCTTTTGGACAGCCTCTGACATCCAGTATGCTGTCCGCTGTATGGGCATCTGTGTCCCTGTCTCCACATCGTGAGTCACTAAGGGGTTAGTCCAGGCTTAGTGTGAAAAAATGGGACAAAGTCTGCTAAAACCTCCATTACTTCCTGGATCTGGTCCTGGGTAAGCTGGGAGACAATGTAACTGCCGCCACAGAGGACTACCACTTATTTTCTTCCAGCAAGTCCAGAAGGGGTCTCCTTCATCCGTCCCCTCCCCAGGACTACACACTGCAAACACCATGTCTGCCCTATTTGCATATGGCTTCATGTTGACATGGTACATCCTTGCTGTCTGTCTTCTGTCAAGTAACTCCACAATATAGTTCACGTTATTTACTTTCCTAACCACTTTGTATGGTCCTGCCCACTCAGCTTGCAGCTTGTCTTTCCAGACTGGAACAAGGACCATGACTTCCTGACCCACCATGTGAGGCGAGCTCTGGCTCTGCGGTTGTACCACCTTTTTATTTCTGTTAGGCAGCTGCCAGGTTTGCTCTGGGATGTCCCTATAAGCTCCTTCAGCCTTTCCCTAAACCTAAGGCGTAATCCACAATGGGAGTTCCCTGGGTGGTGTGCTTGCCTTCCCAGTCCTCCCGGATCAAGTCTAGGGGCCCGCTGCCAGGCGTCCATATAAAGAGTTCGAAGGGGGAAAATCCTGTCAACTCTTGGGGCACCTCCCTGTATGCAAACAACAGGTGGGGAAGGTATTTCTCCCAGTCCCTCCTGTGCTGTTCAGCAAATGCCTGGAGTATTGACTTCAGGGTACCACTGAAGCTTTCCACAAGTCCATTGGCTTGTGGGTGATACGGTGTCGTGCATCTCTGCACCACCCCACACTTCTCCCATAAACATTTCATCAGGTCTGACATGAAGGAACCCCCTCAATCGGTGATAACCTCCTGCGGAAACCCAACACGGGAGAAAATTCCAAGTAAGGCATCTGCCACTTTGTCTGTCCTCAGTGAGGATAGGACAACTGCCTCTGGGTACCAGGTGGCATAATCCACCACAGTCAGGATGAATCTCTTTCCTGAGGAGCTGGGGGTATTTAAAGGCCCCACAATATCCATTCCCACCCTCTGGAATGGCTCCTCCACTATGGACAAGGGAATCAGGGCGGCTTGGGTTTTCTTGTCTGTCTTCCCTATTTCTTGGCACCAGTGACAAGACCTACAATACTCCTTCACCTGCTGGGTGAAGTTTGGCCAATAGAAATTCTGGGCCAACCACTGCATAGTGCGTGTGATTCCCAGATGACCATACAAGAGAATATCATGTGCAATCTTGAGCAACTGCTCACGATACCCCTGGGGAATGACAAGCTGCCTGCCTAGCATCCCTCCCTCCCTCTGTTTGTACAGCCTGAGTATACATCAGTCCATTTTCCCAATAAACCTTATGTCTGCTGTCACCTCCCTGTGCCCCGTCCAAGTCTGCCCAAGCCCTCAGCTTCTCTAGAATAGGGTCACTTCTCAGAGCAGCCACAAACCCCTCACACATTCTCAAGTCATGGGACAGGTCCCCTTCAGTCGCTAAACTAGGGTCCCTAGCACTAGCGTCAGGGCACTCAGCATCACTGTCAATCCCAACCCTCTGACAATGGGTCACCCCTCCCTCTTCAGAGTAACCCTCTGTAGCTGTGTGGTTCTAGGGACATGGATATGTTGTTCATCCACACTGTCTGGCAGGTTCCTTGCCGCTTTAAATCTTGCCGGAAGGTCTTCAAACTGGCTCCTCCCACCCACCCGGGTGGTAAAACTCTCGGCTCCGCCCCATGGCGCTAGATCTTCCTTACCACTTGGAAGCTCAGGTTCCCTCTACGCTCTGCATGTAGACTGGATCCTAATTCTTCCAGTTAGCGAAACTTATTCTCAAATTTTCAAGACTTCGGTCAAATTACTCCCTCGCGGCTGCGATGGACAAATCGACTCCTGGATTTCAGCGGTGCCCATGTGGGCAGAAAATGTCTAGGACAGATTTGCACTCCATGTGCATCTACTGCCTCTGCCTAGACCATGACCATGAGCCTGCAAGTTATGCCATTGGTTTATTAGCGTCCTGGAAGACACTGCCCAGTTACAGCCTGGGTGCCCGGAAGCGCCACCGGTGAAGTTGAAGGAGGCCCATTGGGTGGTGACTGCGGTGGCTGGCTTGGCTAAACAACTCGAGCAGATGATGCCCTCAAGGAGGAGGAGGCACAGGCGCATCATCCTCTTCCTTAGTCACCGGCATTTATCCCGCTCTCTTTGGGTTCTTCCTACTCAGCTTCTTTTAAGGAGCTTTGCCAATCCCTTTCCACGAAGGGAGAGGGGCCATCGGGGCATTCTTCTCGGTCCAAAAAGAAGGACTCGAAAGGTAAGTCCCACCATCAGCGTTCGTGGGAGCGGGAGAGGTCCCCTTCCCCAGACAGTCGACACTCAACTTCAGTCGAGGGTTGCGGCTAAGGCTGCTAGCTTGATGGTGTCCCCATCAGGTCCAGCTGGCCGAGACACCCATCGATGCGGTCGAGATTTTCTTGACCGCTCAGATGGGTTGCCGACAGCTAGTGAAGCCGACAACCTTCTTCACCAGTTCCCCGGTGGAGACCGAGGACTTGCCTGCACCTCCTGTGCTGGGGTCCCCGTCAAGGCTTCAAGCCGAGGGAAGGCGGGTGTCCCCGCCCTTCCCAAACCGTTCTTGAAACGCAGGCTCACCGGTCTCAGTCTCGGACATCGTCTCGGTCAGCTGATCCACCGACATCGGCGGTCCTCGGTCTCGGCACCCGAGTAAGCGGCACCGCCCGCTCGTCCCTCATCTTACTCCTCGGAAGTGGAGGGCTTCAGTGCAAATTCGCGTTGACACTTTCGAGGACCTGATGTAGCAGCAGTTACTTCTGTCACAGGGAACAAGCTGGCGCCATTGCCTTCCCGGCCATCAAGTGGCTGTCACCTGAACAGCCGAAACAACCCCTCACCGTAGTTGAGGTGCCCAAGCCTGAGCCAGTTGTTTGGCCGAAACCAGCTGCCCCACCGATTGTGGTGGAACCTCCGCCTCCACAACTGAAATTGGGGGCGCCGACCAAGGACTCTCGGTCGGGTCAGGGCCGGCCCCACAGGTTGTCAGTCACCCTCATTCCCAACCGTCCTCGGCAGGTGGAGGGTGGCTCAGGCCCCAGGCAGCTATTCGTGGACTCCTTGGAGTCCGACGACGACTCCTCCCTGTTCTCCAGGCCCATTGACCTGGAGTCCTCCGGGGGCCAGTCGATGGATGAAAGCCCATTGTCCTTTATGGGTCTGCTTCAGCTCATCTCGGAGTCCACTGGGATGCAGCTTGAGCCCGTATCCAAGCGGGCCAAGTATCTCCTAACGGAGATACTGGACCGAGGGGATTCACCCACGGAGGCCTTTCCAGTGGCTGAAGCCATTGTTGGCCCTGCCTTGCATCTCTGGCAGTGGCCTGCTTCCTGTCCTGTGCCTTCAGCCAGGATGGCCAGGAAGTATGCGGTCCCTACTGGCTCTTTGTCCGGTTTTTCGGAACACCTCTCCGCCGAGGGGTTGGTCACCGATGGTGTTTTCTGGCATTCTGGGAATGCTAGGGATGTGGATAAGCCCCCCGACAAGGAGTCCAAAAAGCTGGACTATGCTGGGTGCAAGGTGTACACTGCATCCTCCCTTGGCCTCTGCCAGGCCAGCTCAGCCGTGCTGATGGTACACTTCTCCCACGCCCTCATGGGCTCCCTGGATGAAGTGATCCCTCATCTCCCGGCCGACCTGCAGACCACGGTCAGGTAGGTACGGGACCAGGGAAGGGCAGTTGAAAAACAGCAGCTCCAAACAGCTCTGGACATTGGAGACTCCTGTGCCAGATCAGTTGCGGCCGCAGTGGCCATGTGCCACAGAGCATGGTTAAGGATATCCACCTTCACGGTGGATACCCAGCATAAACTGGTGGATGTCCCCTTCCTGGGGACCGACCTCTTCAGCCCTGGAGTGGAAGGTCACCTCCAGTGGATCAAAAGTCCAGTGCCACTCTGGACTCGGTCACCTCTGCCCAGAAGGACAAGGGCCATCGACAACAACAGCATAAGTCCTTTCGCCCTTCTGTGCCTGCGGCACGTCCAAGTAACAGCACCAACACCAGGGCCAGCAGGCTCACGCTTAGCACCCCAAAGCCAAGCCTGCAGCTTCCTCTAATAGGAAGCAGGGAGGAAAAGGCCCAGGAGGTCCCTTGGCCGGTCCCTCCTCCAAGCCTGCCCAGTGACGGGTTGAGGGGTGTCGCCCCCAGCCTCATCACTCCCCCGGGTTCCCCCCATGGGGGAATGGCTCCGTCACTTCTTTTCTGCCTGGTCCGCTATCACCACAGACCACTGGATGTTGGAGGTGGTAGGAAAGGGCCTGCCCCTTGAGTTCGAGCAGGCCCCGCCCTTCTGAGCCATCGGGGCTATGGGGTCCACAGCCTCTCTGTTGGCTCACCAAGCTGATATCACCCTGCTCCTCAAAAAAGAGGTGATCAGGAAGTGTGCAGATCCTCCTCAGACCCAGAGTTTGTGTCCAGGTACTTCCTGGTCCCAAAACGGATGGGGGCTGGCACCCATTCTTGACTGCAGATCTGAACAGGTTCCAAGGTCTCAGACCTTCAGGATGGTCACTCTGGCTCAGATAATCCCATCCTTGGAATGAGGCATGTGGTTCTGTTCTCTGGACCTCCAGGACGCGTTCTTTCATGTCCCAATCCGTCCGTCCCACCAGAGATTCCTCCACTTCAGGGCAGAGGGATCCCTCTACGAGTTCTGGGCCATGCCCTTCGACCTTTCCCTAGCTCCCAGGGTCTTCACCAAATGCATGGCAGTGGTGACAGCATTCCTGCGGCACCAAAGGGTCCGGGTGTACCCCTACCTGTATGACTGGCTGATTGCAGCCCCCTTCAGAACGGAGATGGAGCGATCCAGAGATCTGGCCCTCCAGGTGTGCTCTCAGGTTGGCCTCCTCATCAACGAGGTGAAGTCAGAACTCGTGCCAAAGCAGGTGATCCAATTCATCGGGGCAGAGCTCGACTCTCTACAAGCCAGAGATTGGCTCCCGGCGGACAGAGCTGAGGTTCTTTCCTCCTTTGCCCAATCATTTCAGGTTGGGCATTTGCACCCTTCCCGGGACTTCCTGTGCCTCCTGGGCCTCATGGCAGCCTGCACCAGCGTGGTCCATTGGGCCCGTTGGTTCATGCATCCCCTTCAATGGGGGCCGGCCAGCCAATGGTCACAGCACTTCGATCCACTGGATTAGCTAGTGACGGTGACCCAGGGGATGTGGAACACTCTCCAGTGGTGGACTGTTCCAGCACATCTGCAGGAGGGCATCCCATTTGTCCGTCCCGAGCTAACAGTCTCTCTATCAACCAATGCCCCTCTGATGTGTTGGGGTGCCCATCTGGGGGAGCAAAGAGCGTAAGGCCTCTGGTCCACTCGGGAGTCCCGATGCCACATCAATCTGCTGGAGCTCCGAGTGGTTCAGTCTAGCCCTCACTGCCTTCGCTCCATTTCTACGGGGTCAAGTGGTTCAGGTCCAGATGGACAATACCACAACCATGTACTACCTAAACCGCCAGGGTGAGACATGCTCCATGCCTCTGTGCAGGGAAGCTCTCCACATTTGGTCACTCATGCACAGCTTGGAGGCAGATCTCCTTGCCATCCATGTGGCAAGAGCCTCCAACACCCTGGCCAATGCCCTAAACTGGATAGGGGTTGCGTCCCATGAGTGGTCTCTCCTGCCGGAGGTAGTACAAGATCTGTTCTCCCACTGGGGCATGCCTCAGGTGGACCTGTTTGCCTCCAGGGAGAATGCAAAGCTGAGACTGTTTCATGCCTGCCCCCCTCAGCAGGGCTCGCTGCAGGGGGATGCCTTCTCGAGGCCGTGGACCCCGGGTCTCTTCTACGCCTTTCCTCCATTTCCCTTGATCCACAAGGTGCTTGATTCCCTTGATCCGCAAGGTGCTTCTCAAGGCGAGGAGGGACAAGGTGCCGGTGATTCTGGTAACCCCATTCTGGCCCCGCCAGTTCTGATATCCAGATCTCCTCAGTCTCAGTTCCAGGCTCCCGAGGCGGCTTCCAGCCCGGCCGGACCTCATCTCAGTCAATCAGGGGAAGGTATTCCATCCGGGCCTTCAATCCCGGCACCTGATGGCCTGGTTCCTGAGCGGCTAGAGTTCCAGGCCTTGGGTCTTTCCGATGAGGTCCTCAATGTCATTGAGGCGTCCCATAAGGAGTCAACCAGAAAATGCTATGCCTTCAAATGGAAGAGATTCTCCATTTGGTGTCAGGACAAGGGCCTGGACCCTTCCTCCTGTTCCTTGGCAAGCATTCTGGACTACCTGTGGTCCCGTTCTCAGCAAGGGCTTCAGTCGATGACCCTTAAGGTGCACCTGGCAGCCATCTCTGCTTACCAGGCACTGGCTGGGAAGCAGTCGGTGGTGCAGGAGAAGGTGGTCGGGTGCTTTTTCACAAGGCCTTGATCACATAACCCCTTCAGTGCGAGAACCTCCACCTCCATGGGATCTACTGCTGGTATTGGCTAAGCTCATGGGCAGGCCATTCAAACCAATGCACAGGTGTGATATCTCTCATCTGTCATGGAAGACTGCCTTCTTGGTGGCTATCACATCAGCCAGAAGGATGGAAGAGCTCCAGGTGCTTTCCATCGAGTCTCCTTATCTGGTCTTCCACAGGGACAAGGTTGTCCTGCGCCCCCACCCGAAATTCCTTCCGAAGGTGGTGTCAGAGTTTCACCTTAACCAGGTGTTGACTCTGTGGTGTTCTACCCAATCACCTCAGAGGCCGAATATAAACTTCATGCTGGACCCTAGAAGCGCTTGCTTATTATTAGAGACGGACGGCTGAAGTTCAGGGAGGTTTGCCAGCTGTTTGTCACCTACGCTGAAGCTGCACCTGGCAGACCTGCAGCCAAGCGGACGGTAGGCAGGTGGGTCACCTCCTGCATAGATCTCTGCTATAGGTTGGCGGGCATGGAACCTCCCATAGGGATAAGAGCTCATTCTACCCGCCATACCGCTGCATCGGTGGCTGCTTCCAGGCATGTCCCTATCCAGGAAATCTGCAGGGCTGCTACCTGGAAGTCAGCACACACCTTCATCACCCACTACCACATCGACCTTGAGTCACGCTGGGATGCTGGTTTTGGGGCCTTGGTTCTCCAGTCTTTATTCCCTAAGTAGGGGGTGTGCGCCTTGCCTCCCTCCTCCCAGAGAACTGCTAGAGTCTGTCAGACAGTGTGGATGAACAACATATCTATGTCCCTAGAAATACAGGTTACTCACCTGTAACAGGAGTTCTAGGAATGGTATATGTTGTTCATCCTACTCTCGACCTCCCGCCTTGACGCACAACCTGGCTTCCAGCGGGTTAGATCTGGCATCATGGGGCCGGAGCTGAGGTTTACACCGGTGGGTGGGAGGAGCCAGATTGAAGACCTTCCGGCAAGATTTAAAGTGGCAAGGAACCTGCCAGACAGTGTGGATGAACAACATATACCATTCCTAGAACTCCTGTTACAGGTGAGTAACCTGTATTTACTTGCTACTGTGGAAATTTCTACCCCCTTTTCATTAGTCTTCCCATCTGGAGACACAGGCTGGGGAACCATCCTCTCAGTGGTTTCTACAATGGCTTCTGTGGGGTTCAGGGAACTATAATTTTCCCTTGCCGCTTAGCTACGGGTAACTGCACATACCATCCCCTGTTTAAGATTGTTGCCCAGGATCACATCCACTGCTAACGTTTTGGCTACAGCCACCTGTTGTGCAGTTCCCCTGTTTCACCCCAGTCTAGGAGAACACTAGTGAGGGGCAATGTTTTTGCCTCACCAGTAAAGTCCTGTACAGTGACGTATTTATTGGGTATAAGCTTACCAGGGTCTACTAGATCCCCCTTTACCAAGGTCAAGGATGCCCCTGTGTCCCTTAACCCTTGTGTCTGTACACCATTCACTATGACTGGGTGCATGGGTTCCCTCATGTTCACTGGCATGCTCCCAGGGACACACAAACAACCCATTTCTTTTCTAGTACCATTCTGCATATTATTGCTCGTTCTTTTGGGACACTGTCTGGCAAGATGCCCAGTTTCTTTACATAACCAGCATTCACTTCTCTTTTCAGAGAAATCTTTTCTCTGAAACCTGGGGCTAACTGGTTTCAGTGGCAGCAGTGAGGGTTTTAGCTGTCCTGAAGGTGCGCTTTTCCCTTTCTGCACTGCCATGCCTGCCCCATTCACTCTCAGAGCAGGTCTGCTCTTGGCATAGCAGTCTCAGAGTTCAGCAGCCTCTTGCACTGTTTTGGGATCTCAGTCCTCCAACCAGGTTTTCAACTGTGCTGGGCATGCCCAGAAAAACTGTTCTAACAAAATCACATTTTCAATTTTATCAACAGAGTTTGCTCCAATTCCTGCCAGCCAAGTTTTAAAAATTGACGTTGTTTCATGGCTAGCTCCTCGTAGCTCATGTCAGGGCTTTTTCTGAGCTTACGGAATTTAGCTCTGTATGATTCAGCAGTTAATTAAAATTATTTTTAACAGTGCAGCTTTAAGTTTGCTGTAATCATCACTGTCCTCATTGTCCATTTGACACAATGCATCCCAAGCTTTCCTGGTAAGTAGCGGGGATAGCTGGAAGCTCCAGGACTCCCTAGGAATTTTAGCCTCAATATAAACTTTTTCAAAAGAATTTAAAAAGGCATCCATATCCTCCCCCTCTTTAAATGCAGCTATCAATTTGGAATTAAATTTGTAACCCAGTCCTGTAGTCCCAGTTAAACCCAAGCCACTTACCTGCTCTGGTGCTGGTGGTTGGAGTCGTAGCTTCTCCAGTTCATGTTGCCTCTGGTACTCATGCTCCTCATGGTCTGCCTCTCATTGTTCATGGTCCTTCTCCCTCTGGAACTCCAGCTCCATTCTGCGCAACTCAGTTTGCAGCCTGAATGCTTCTGAGTCCAGGATACTGGTGACCTTCCCCTGCTGCTGTGGCCGTTCATTGACAGTGGCCCTGTTGCTCTCCTCATCAGATCTGGACACTGCACTGGCCGATAGCCCTGCCACACTCAAGGTTTGGTTCTTTTCAGTCACTGTCTGTGACTCGATGCTCTGGGTATCTGCTACCATCAGGGCATCCACGAGGTTCTGTTTGCTGGCTTTCACCTCAAACGGGACTCCTCTGTCCCTGCACAACTGCTTTAAGTAGACTACAGTGTGCCTGCTGTAGTTGAAAGCCATCTTCTTCCCTAACTACGGCTACTCTGACTTGCACTTTAGAAAAAAAATAAAACGCGTAAGAACTTGACTGTACGCCAAGTGATATAGTTCTGTCTCCTTTTTAAAAAATGTACTACCTTTTTTTTTTTGCAAGTGAGCTGACAGTCTTAAGCTGACACACTGAGCAATCAGAGCTTGTAATACCAAAAGTTTTTGCACTGCTGCCAACCAATCTGTCACAAGCCCACTCAGCAGGTCAGCCCTCTTCTCCCAAAGTGCCAACCTCCGAGCGCAGTCTTGTGAACAGGAAACAGAAACAGGGTAACCCTTCTGTCTGTTTTGTTGGTTCAAATCAACCTTTGGTCTCGGTTCTGGAAGGATTCAAACTGTGAACCTCTTGTTAGTGTACCCAATGTACAGGCTCAGATAATTCTGCTCTTAGGGGGGCCAGATATCTTTCACCTACTGGCACCTAACCAGGTGTACAAAATGAACCCTTAAAAACTCTAATAAAGACCTCAGATAACTCTTACCTGTTCTCAGTTTGGTATTACCATATAAGCTCATGCACAGTGTTGTCACACTCTTAACTATCCGTGCATCACAGGCAAAAACAGAAGGACTTGGAAGACACAAATAGTCTATTTAAAAATGAGATGTTTACTTAAAATTAGATAAGAATGTAAAATGTAAAACACTGAACCATGTATCACAAAACATACAAATCACTTAAAAGAATAAGGTTTTAAAAAGTGCAGATTCCTACCACTAACACACTTAGACTTGTCTGTTCTAAGGTATTCTTATCTCACAGTGCTATAGATCTTTCTTTGTCAGAGTCCAAACATTTGTGTTTAAATGGAAAACAGAATACTGTTTAAAAACTGGCTTTGCCAACCTCTTTGCATGAGGTCACCTAGCTCATCCCTGTCAGAATATAAAAAATCATACCAACAGGATGTCTTTTTCAGAAGGTAAATTAAAATTCTGTGACCTCTGCAAAACTCATTTTTTTCATATGACTTTCTTTGATCTATGAGCAGCTTCCCCTTTCCAGGACATCAAAGGACTTGTTATGTCTCTCTGCCAGATCTCACGGAGGTGCAACATGCTTTGTATCACCATGTGAATTTTAACTGTGTTTCCTCTGAACGTTATGAAAGTTTATGATTTCCCATCTAACAGCTGGCAAGCCACAAATAAGCTAGATAAACAGGAGATGCTTATTTTATGCCTCTTCTAGCCTGCAATTATCTCCTGGCCTTCCAGGTAACACCTATTAGCTAAAACCTGGTGTGTGTGTGTGTCATCCCACAGGCTGTTTCAGCATGTCTCATGAGAGACACTCAATAACACATTTTTATATTACAAAAATTATAGATTAATCAGAACCAGCTGTCTAATGTCCCCTTTCTCCAATGCTACCCAGCTCGCCCCCTTATCACCCATTACCCATTCTCTGATTAGCCTTATCCGTGCTGTTACATAATAATGCCTAAAGTCTGAAAATTTTAGCCCTCCTCCCTGTATTGTTCCCCTCAATCTTCTTAGAGACATCCTAGGTCTCTTCCCATGCCATAGAAATGTGGAACACTGTGCCTCTAGCCTTTTAATGTCTTTACTAGCCAGTCCCATTGGCAGCATTTGCAGAGGGTATAGTATCCTAGGCAGCATGTTCATGTTAAGGAGATTCAATCTACCCATCCATGATATTGGGAGATCTTTCCACCTTTTCGTGTTTTGTTCCAGAGTCCTGAGCAGTCCCTCATAGTTTAACCTGTATTGGTCTGTCAGCCCTGGACTCACCTTAATCCCCAAATACTTTATATTCGTAAAAGACCATCTTGAAAGGACAGTTAGTCAGCTCTACCTTGCCCCTCCCCCCCCACCAACTGTATTATCTCTGATTTATCAGTATTTATTTTATAACCAGAACATTTAGAAAATCTACTTAGGGCCTCCTCTATCCCAGGGAGTGTGCTAGCCGGCTTTGTGACAAACTGTGATAGTGGTGGGATTGAAGACACGGACACCAAGTGTGATGGTCGTGGGATTGAAGACACGGACACCAAGTGTGATGGTCGTGGGACTGAAGACACATACACCAAGTGTGATGGTCATGGGATTGAAGACACGGACACCAAGTTCTGGATCCAACAATAAGGGCAGCCTGCCCTGATTTATTTTCAGATAACAAAATTAATAATAAGGTGAACTGAAAATGACAAAAATAAACTCCAAAGGCATCAAAATTCATAAAGGATAAACACAGGTCTCTCTAGTAAAACATCTAGAAAGTAAGTGCTAGACCTAGTGTTTGCTCCAGCTGTCTAACACACACAGACACTGACTTCTATCTGCCTGAACCTCTGCTTAAATATAGTCTGGCTCCCATGTGATCAGGGAGCTCCTCCTATTGTAAGTTTTTTTACAAAGATAAATACAAATCCCTTTTCTTTTTATTTACATTCACCATGCCTTCACTCTATTTTACGTTTGTACTTCACTCGGAGGCAGTATAGCGCAGTGGTTTAAGGCTCTGAGCTACAAATCTGGTAATATCCAGCAGACCAGACCTGGGTTTGAATCCCACAGCTTCTACTTGCATACTGTGTGACCCTAAGCAAATCACTTAACTTCCCTGTGCTCCCAGGTGGCACCTGTAAAAAAAACTTTCAGCTTAGTGTGCTATTCCTGGTTAAACAACTAAAAAAAGAATAGGTCTCCAACTTCATAGCAGTATTCATTAGTATATTTAAGGTTGAAATTAAATGAATTCCTCACTTGTCTCACCTGATGGACTTCTCCCACACTGTCCTTTTGCATAAATGAGATAGTGGAGAGGCCAGCTGGCTCCTAAGATGATGCAGAAGAGACAGTGTGAGGAGTGCATCAAGACCATGTGAGAGGAAAAGTGAGGCCGACACAGCGAAACTCTGTGCTACGCTTTGCTGCGGTTCCTTAGCCTTAGCAATGACAATGCACTTGGAATTCAAAACAAAAGTCACATAGTATTTCAGGTACAACTTTCATTATGCATATGTATGTTGTCTTCACAGGCTTACAATTCTTACAGTGCAAGCAATACACTACGACATACAGCCTACGCAAACATTTTGTTCTTTTACCTAGCTAACTTTACAGCTACAAATAGCTTGTATCCTAGGACAAGGTTTGTACCTCTTATTCCTGTTTGGTTTCCTGTAGATAATAAATGAACAAGAAAATGTTCGCAGCAGAGTATTCCCGCATCACCTTGTTTACAAGCCAGTTTGCCACACCTGAAACAACCGTGGGGTAACAACAGCAATGACTTATGCAGGGGCTTATTTATGATAATAGCAAAAAATCGGCAAGAAAACATACTTGGGGGGTAAACGGGAGTTTTAACAAATGATTTGTTCCTCTTACAGACCATGGTTTAAATGGCTGACTACTTGCCAAATTACCGAGAAAGTGGACGGTCCAGAGATGATGTAGCATTGTACTTATTTTAGGCTAGGTATCTGGCATTCCTTTTTACTATACCTGGCTGGGGGGTTAGAGACATCGACCTCTCCCTGAGACTCTCATTAAGAAGAGGGTTCAGGTGGCCAACCTGACCTGTTTGAAAATAAGAAGAGAGACAGGAAAGACGTAAAGAAAGACGTCAGTAGAAAGCATAGGTAAGAATGCTGTTGTGCAACAGTCTAAGACAGCACGATATAGATAGAAAAGGAACTGAAAATGAAAATGAGCAGCAGTCTCAGAGAAGGGGATCTCTTCCCCATGACACAAACATAAGTATATTGTCCATGTATAGTGGGATCTTATGCTCTAAGCCCCCACATCCCTGTACCCCCTGAATATCATGTTGCTGCCTTATATATTCTGTCAGTGGTTCAATCACTAGCGCAAACAGCAATGGTGACAGTGGGAACCCCTGTCTTGTACCCCTCCCCAACCCAAATTCTTCAGATAGCCCCCCCCCCCATTTACCATATTTTGGCCTTTGGTGCAGCATATAACAATTTCTCATATTCCCTGAATTCCTTCCACAATCCAAATTTAGCTAACACGTGATATAGGTAAGGCCATTAAACCCTATTGAAGGCCTTTTCTGCATCTAAAGACAGCACAAAAAGTTCTCCCGGGCACTTTGTCCCCTCCCATACCATACTTAACAATCTCCTAAGGTTATAAGTATGCCTGTCTTTAACAAACCCAGTTTGTCTCTATTTACAGTACTAATGTGGACAGCAAGTTTTCTAATCTCCTTGTCAGCACTTTAGCAATTATTTTGGTGTCACAATTTAGAAGGGATATGAGTCTATATGCAGTACACGCGGTATGGTCTTTTCCTGGCTTAGGTATTACCGTTATTGTGGCTTGATAACATGTCTCTGCCAGGGACCCTGTTTCTTGTGCCTCCTCAACCTTGGCCTGTAACCCTTTCACTATTTGGGGGCCCATCACCTTGTAGTATTCTGCACTGAGTCCATCTGGTCCCGCAGCCTTCCCCTTTTGTAGTGCAGCCACTGCCCTTGCTATTTCTCCCGCAGTGATCGGTGCCACCAATGCTTCGTTTTGTTCTTCACTAGCCTTGGGTAAGTTCACGACCTCTAGAAAGCCCCTTGCTTCTTGTTCAATATTTACGCACTCTTTAGTGTATAGCTTCTTATAGTGAAAGACCTGAACTGTACCCTAATATCCTCACTCCTATTCCACACACTCCCCTGCTCATCTCTAATCGCTGTAACCATTTTGGGAGCCCGATTGCCTTTGTCTAAGTTCACTAACAGTGGACTGGGCTTGATCCCCCACTCATACAGCCTCTGTTTTTCATAGAATAATGTCCTGCTAGCTCCTTCTGTAATTGTCAAGTTTAGTTGTTCCCTGGCCACTCTCAGTCGCCTCAATTTATCCATGTTAGGATCAGTAGTGCTGGAGCCAGGGGGGATGGGGGGCCATGGCCCCCTCTACGTTTAAAGGTGAAGGAACCATGCCCCTTTACTTTTTGTTGTAGAAATTTTAAATAAAACCCCATTCTGAGCATGCTGAGCAGAGCTCTAAGTGCCTAGTGGAGCCAGGTCCGTTGGAACATAAACATCAACATGCCAGGCCCGTACATATCGAGTCCCACTTGGTTCTGTTTTTGGGGTTTTTTGTGAGAGTCTCTGTGACTTTAAGTGGGCCCTTAGATTGCAGGAAGTAGTTGTGGAACTCCATAGCAGATTGTGGGACTGACTAGCCCGCGACGTTGGCACGCACTGCCTTTTAGTAGTGATGCACTAGTGTCGTGGGTCTTTTAGTTCCCACCAGCCGTTTGCTGCCATTCAGAGATGCGAATTTTTGCCGCAAGTGCCAGATCCAGACTCCAACCCATTTTCAGCCACTACGCATGCCACTTGAGTGAAGTAAGTCCCCCAATTTCCCATCTCGTTCTGAGTCCAGAGCAGGGTAGCAGTCGTGGTCTGGTTGTCTGCCAGCCATAGGAGTGCTGCTCCAAATTTGAAATGGAGAAGGTAGGCTGAAGCTCAATTTAAATGAGGGTACATTTGACCACGGCTGCACCTAAGTGTGACCACACTGTCACAGGCTTTATTTCACCAGTACTAGACTAGTCCTGGGGCATCAGTAATAACAGTGATTTTTTTTGTAATCCTGTGTTGTTTTTACAGTGGGCAGAGCAGACTGAACTAATTCAGTATGTATAGTACATGAGAGCACTGTTTAAGTGTTTAAGTAAGCAATAAGGCATGATGGGGTGTGCGTGGAACACATTTTACCACACGGCCAGGGGCGTAATAAGGCACAGGGCTGAAGAGCCAAGTGACTAGCCACTGACACTGTGGTAAATGTGTTCCACACATCATAGTGTCTTATTGCACTTATAAAATGGGCTCCTTTTTTTAAAACTTTTTACAGTTGAGAAAAGCATGTTTATATGTAGAAACAATGGATTTACTTGTGAACATTTATAATAAAATAGTCCTTCCACCCTCTGCAAATGATGTCACTGATGATGATGTCATTGTATTATTGCCTACTTTCTTCTTCCTGTTTTTTTCCCATATTCAAGATATGGAATGTTTATCCTAGAATGTTTACCATGGAATACATGGATTCAAAATTCTGCTCAGTTCCATTGGCAGAATGTTTCTCTTCTTATACTCTGTACACACAGACAACAAAGGCCTTTGTTATAGCCAGAGACTCAATTATCTCACTGTTAGAGCAAGAAGAAGACAGTTCCCTGATAAGCAGGTAAAGATAGAGGGGGGATTTTTCACTGTCAGCAAAGAAACAGTTGTAGTGAAAACTATAAACAATACTTATTGTTTCTAATTTCTTTATGTTAGTAAGGAGAGTGTGATAATCAAGGAAACTACAGTTAATTCATTTGTTTAATTTTTTTTTTAATGTAGTTTTATTTTTAGGGCCCAGGTGAAGTTTTTTTTACAGTGTAAAGGTAGCAGCCATGTTTGTGGTGGAAGATCAGTTCTGGCTGTAGGGGGCTAACTGAAATGCCTGTGTTCCAAATGCCCATTGATCTGGGTTCCAGACTCTTCACATTCCTTTTGTTTAGCCATGTGTAAACCATATTTTACACATAAATAACAGCCAATCAGATTCCATGATTTTACTGTGCCATTTTATAAATTTCTGTAACTGATTTTACAGTTGAAGAATACTACTAGAGTCATAGAGCATCAGTAACTGTGTGATTTTTTTTTTTAAATCCTATGGGCCGGTGGTGTTTTTTTTCAGTGGAGAGCTAGTTGCAGGACTTACAGTAGCAGCCACAGACACTGACAGATATTTCCTGAAATTTCTGTGATATTTCCAAAAATATCTCCTGCTTTCTGCATTTCCACAGTAGGAGCAGCAGAGAGAAACTCTTCAGAAATTTTGCAAAATATCTGGAAATAGCTGGCAATGTCTCTGGCTACTACTGTAGTGCTGTTTAAATTACTGTAACCCAACTGAAGTACCAGAATAATATAGGCTCCAACCATGAGCCTTTTTAACTGTTAAAGAGCAAGTGTACTGCTTGGAATTAATAATAATTTTCAGATGCAGTCAGCTATCATTTCATTATATCTGAAGTATGTTTTTATTTTCTGTTTGCTAATTAGAAGATTTTCCACCTGGCAGTACTGGGGTGATGTACGGTGCAGCACTCTGCCTGAAGGAAAAAGTCAATTCTGTTCCTCCCACTACATCATCAGAAATGAGACCAAACACCTCGAGACACCACAATCCTTGCAGCCTGAGCAGTGACTTTCACAAGCTACCAATCAAAATGCAGGAAATTGTGACATCACTAGTAACCAGGGAGAGCCAGTCCCTGCTACTTTGTGTGAAAGTGAAACCTGGCAGTGAGAAATGGGTCTCATTGGTTACTAGTGATGTCATATTCATTGTGGTCTCAGTATTGATGTAGTGGGAGGAACAGAACTGACTTTTTTTCCCCTCCAGGCAGAGTGCTGCTCCATACATCACCCCAATACTTCCAGGTGGAAAATCTTCTAATTAGCAAATAGAAAATAAAAAATACTTGAGCTATAAGAAGTGAGAGCTTACTGCATCTAAAAATTACAATTAATTGCAGGCAGTTTCCAGGCAGTACACTAGCTCTTTAAATTAATAACATCAGAATTCATTTTAATGAGATATTTTCATTTTGCTGGTTAATAATCACCATCCAGTCAGAGGAGTAGCATTGTGGGTTCCTAACGTTCTGTGTATGAAAGAGAAACTAAGTGAGCTCTAAAAGTCTTAAAGCAAGGCAGTTTTGGAACTTTACCCCTTCTCTCAATGAATTGCAAAAACCAAAAATTCTAATTTCTCTGCACTTTCTAAAGCCGCCTGTTGCTATTTTAACTCAGTGCCATTAACCTTTATCTTGATGGGAATGTGGTATTTCTGCAACTACTGTACCTTGGGCAGCTCACTTAGCTTCTCTTTCAGTGAAACATTGGCAGAAGAGACAGGGAATCTGTCTTCTCTTTTTAATTGGTCAGGCTGTCTTTGGTTGAGTGTGGGAAGAGGATCTGTTGATTAGGTTAGGTAATCACCTCAGCTGTCAAACTGGACAGACAGTGATTGAAGAAATAGGCTACCTGGCCTGTCCCCCCCACAGAAACCAAGATAAGCGAGTCTGATCAAACATGCAACTGTGGGGATTACTGTACTAGAACATTTCTATGGTGCACTCCTATCTGGTATCCCCCCATTAGTCATCATTACCTGTGATTGGATCTTACCATGCTGAAATTTGACTGAAGGGCTAAAGTAGGAAACAGAGCAACCCATAGTCCTCTTCAGACAGACTTAGTGTGTGTGTGTGTGATCAGAAACAGACTACATAGTTAGAACATGGTCAAAAGTCTTAAGGGGCACAGCACGGGCCAGCCTGGCTACTGCACTGTCTGGGATTGACTGAGTGTGTGTCTGCAGCACTTTTGTTGCTTGCTTGACTTCTTGCTGATGGCTGTCCTGACCTCTCCTCCTCCTGAGTCAGTTGGCTCTTGGCTGGCTGGCTCCATTGCTCCTCCTATGACCCAAGTCAGGCTGGGTGACAGGGTCATGGCAGGGTGAGCTGGGCGCAGGCATAGGCAGCAGCACAGTTGAAGAGGAGACTCTTGAGGGTCAGGGAGGGAAGAGAGTCTTGTGGAGAGTGAGAATTGTCGGGACAGACCTGCATATTATTTTCAAATGGACATAGGGCAGCCAGCTGGGGGGGCCTTATTATTTCTCAGAACTGTTCTGCTACACCCCCATGGAGATAGACGTGGGCTGGGGAGACCCCCCACTATCCTGCCCATGACCCATGGCCCCCCTCTTTTAGAATGGCTCCAGATCCACTGGTTAGGATCCCCATAGACCTACTTCTGCAATATTTTCAATGCTTTTTCTAGTTCCTGTATCTTTTCCCTTTTCTTTTTTGCAAGCTGGGCCTTATGTGCTATTATCATGCCTCTCATATAGGCCTTCCCTGCTTCCCAATATATCTTCTTTGAGGGTGCAGAGTCCTTGTTCTCCCTCTCATAAATTCCCTGGTGTTCTTGGTGATACTCTGTAAATTGTTTAGAGGAAGACAAATAAGTTGGGACAATGGCTCTTATTAAAGGAATAATGCCCAACAGGGTGGGTGTTATGCCGGGATGAGATCCTGCCTCAGGTGATTGGGCCCGAGGCTGCAGGCCGACAGCATCCAACACCTGAGAAGGGATAGTGTCCCAGCATAATACCCACCCTGATGGGCATTATTCCTATTATATAATGGCTAATCTACATAGAGATTTAAAGAAATAATAAAAATGGTGTTTTTAATTGATTTATTGTAATTTTTTTTATTGTAGAAGTATATTAGTTGACAAAATAGTTCCTTGTACCGTTTCTCCAGTAAGTGGAGCTGTTACTTGTGTGTGTGTGTGTGTGTGTGTGTGTGTGTGTATTTTAATGCTGTAGCTGTCATGCCCCCCACACACACACACATCATCTGTGCTCTCTCATTCAGTTTAAGTTTCCATTACAGGAGGGATCGTAGGATGTCTGAAGAGTTGGAGAGGTGGACTGTATTTCACTTGGACAAGCCCCCCGCTGTCTTAGTGCAGTCACGTTTCATTAGAGCTGGGATTGGAGGATGTCTGCAGAGTTGGAGAGGTGCACTTTATTTCATTTGAGCAAGTAAAGAAAGCTTTATTTTTTTGTTAATTAAAAAAAAATTCTGTTTTTACTACTCTGGCAGTGAGAGACTTAAAGCAAGCAGCAGGGACAGGGAAAGACAGTCATGTACTCAGGGCCAGATTAAAGCAACCTGGGATCCTAGGCCTAAGAAAAATCTGGGTCCCTCCTCACCGCAATCATGCCCCTTTGCAATGACTATGCACCTTTACCATGACTGCACATCTTGGCCATTGCATATCAGTTACTGAAATTTGAACTTGGAAAAGAAAAATTCGTACTGTCCCTAAAAAAGAGGCTTAAAACATAAATAACCTGAGTAAAATGCTTCAAAATAAATAACACTAATAATATCAGTATGGAAAAAATAACAACAGTCTGAGTTTTGATCATTTAGAGAAAATAATTACTAACTGTCCTGGTTAAAATAACTTTTGGGGTGTGAAATGTCACGATTTGCACTTTTTGAAAGCCCCCAACACACATGTGTACACTCACAGTCTGGGTATCATTTTGTCCTGTCTGGTACTTTGAATCAGGATGTGGAAGTATTGTTGGGTAACGCAGGGACCCATCTCCAAAAGAGGCTAGGTCCTGAGTGGTGTAGGAGTTAAGTTGATGGTTTACTAGACAATCAAGAATTTTAGAGATTATATTGCAAAGCAACCAATGGTTGGAAGAATTCATTCACAGGATCAAACATTTTTGTTGTTGATAAGTAAGCCATGCTCAAAAAATGGCAAGATTTACTGATGGGAATCTGGAACTACCTACATTTGTTCACCCCGAAAATGGACTTATATCAAGGTCAGAACTTCAATACAAGTGAGATGAGGGAATTAAACAAACAAAAAAAAGAGTATGAGTTTTAATTGTACCATTGAAATGATTTGCATATTTCTTAATTTTAGGAGTGAGATTAAATATAAAACATACACACTGCATTGCAGTGTTAACCTTTTGTACTTAAGAGTAAGACTTGATTCTAAGTGGGGATTCGAAATGGGGGTGGGAAACAAAGCAAAGGAAATTAGCTTGTTCACACATAAAAGGTCAGACTGAGTGGATGGCCTGAAGTTATCAGCTGCAGTTAACACCTAATCGGAGGTGAGAATCATGTCACAGTTCAGCCCCTGCCTTGCTCAGATTACGGAGTCCTTTACAAAAAAATGCAGCCCAGGCAGAAAGAAAATGATATATAGTAAACATCTTGGGGATTGCTGGGGGAACCCCTGGCAGGCAGGGGCCCTAGGCTTGTGCCTATGTTGCCTATGCCTTAATCCAGCCCTACACGTGCTGTCCTTTTCATGAAATGCTTGGACTGCTTGGTCACAATTTTTCTTCAGGGTGGGAAACAGGGTTCTGGGGAGAGCACACTGTGACTTAATGGGAGGGAGGTTTTTACTTTTGTTTAAAAATAAAGTAGCTGGGGATACTGGAGCTGGCAGGTGAGTGGGGATCAGTAAAGCCAGCTCCGGAGTGGGGATACAGTAAAGCCGATCCCACTGACAGTTTTATATTTGGATTTGTTTTTTATGTCGGTGATTCTCCCGATACAGTGGTTGTGTGTTTTGTACAGGGGGATTAAAGAAATACACACCTTCAGTGTGTTTATGGTCGGCGAGGAGCACTGATTCTGTGCAGGGTGGGTAGAATGGTCAGAAACATGGCTTTCATTTTCAATGGGAATGGGAAGAAATGGATGGCTGCAGATGGAATGTTTTACAGCTACTGGCCTGATGTCCTATGTGTATCAGAGACATGACTAAAGCCCTCAATACCTGATTCCTGCTGCTTACTCCCTAATTACAACTTTCTAAGGTGGGATAGGCTACCCCCTAAATGCACTGGGGGTGGTGGCAGTCTATTTCAAAAAACACCTTAACCTGTCCCTAGTGACTGATAACTATACTCCTCCATGTGAGTCACTACATACCATCCTAACCCTAGGGGCAAAGAGGTTTCATATTATATGTGCTTAGAATCCTCCCAAAGGTGGACAATCTGGCCTGGAGGATTTATTGAATCACAGTACCTCAGCAGCCGCGCAGAATGAACTACTCATCCTTGGGGACATGAATATAAATTGGTTGAGTAAATCCCATTGTATCCTTCAATCCCTGGTACAGAGTTACAATTTACAACCGGTCATAACTGATCCGACAAGAGTGTCACACAATAATGATTCTAGCATCCTCATTGATTGGGTCATGACAAATCACATAGAGTTGTGTCTGCGAGCACTCTGCCAGACACAATAAGTGATTACTCCCCAGTCTTCTGTGTATGGAATCACTCAGTAACCCCCATATCTCCCCATGCTATGTATCACTCAGGAACTATGCAGATCTAAACCAGGCTCACTTTCTACATGATGTCACTGTGATTGACTGGTCTCCTATCTACTAGGCCCATAACACTGATGTCGCCCTCAACCTTTTTCTAAGCAAGTTTTTATCACTTCAGGATAAACATACCCCTATTTGCACTCACCGGGTAAGCAGTAAGCAGTCCTAATGGTTGCACAAGGACTTACTGCATCACTCAAAGCTAGGGACAAATGCTGGAGAAAATTCAAAACTTCAAGCCTTCAAGAGGACTTTCACTTCCATAGGGAACAGCACACGAAGTGCAGAAAGCAAATCAGTCTTGCAAAAAGTCAACCCTGCAAAGGATTATTGGTGGATGCGGCTGGTGAACTACAAATGACATGATACTTAATGGAGTTCACTGCTCAGATCCACACA
The DNA here is from genome assembly GCA_016271365.2 of Neoceratodus forsteri. Classification (NCBI taxonomy): domain Eukaryota; kingdom Metazoa; phylum Chordata; order Ceratodontiformes; family Ceratodontidae; genus Neoceratodus; species Neoceratodus forsteri. The sequence goes on along the minus strand of CM028133.1, from coordinate 52,056,537 downwards.
CAGTAGCAAACACTTTCAACAATCACTTCTCAGATCTCTCCAAATATACTACTGCCTTCTCTGCCATGCTCTCTACTCCTGATATCTCCTCCCCAAAAGGTACGCCAGTGGGACCGCCATTCTACTTTAAAGCTGTCTCCAAAACAGATGTACTCAAGTTACTCAATGCCATATAGGACAGCACTGCGGTTGGATCTGACTGCCTCAAACATGAACTCCTCAAACTGGCTGCCCCCTTTGTTGCAGGGCCACTATCTAAAATCTTCACTACATCCCTTAGTGAAGGAGTAGTGCCAGATATCTGGAAAATGGGCAGAGTAACATCGGTCTTTAAAAAAGGTGACAAGAAGGATTTAGACCAATAGCAATATTATCTGTCTTAAACAAAATCCTGGATAAGCTCATCACAAGACAGGTAACAGAGCATCTCACCAAGTATAACCTCCTGTCCACAAATCAACATGGCTTTAGAAAGGGTCACAGCACCCAAACTGTCCTGCTATAGCTAACCAATGATACACTATGTGCTATGGATCAGGGTCTTCTAACAGGAGCAGTTTTTATAGATCTCATAAAGGTGTTTGATTTCATTGATCACCCCCTCCTGCTAGCTAACCTCCAATCCCTGGGTTTCTCTACACAGTCCATGAACTGGTTTAATGGCTACCTATCCAACAGGACACAAGTTGTAAAGTTCAACTCTGCAACCTCTGACAAAACAGTCATTGATGTTGGGATACCACAAGGATCCATCTTAGGACCTCTGCTCTTCTCAATCTTCATTAATAATATAATGAGAAATGACTCCTCCTGCTCATCGCTGCTGTATGCTGATGACCTCGTTCTCTATACCAGCTCTGATAATGTGCTTACTCTCAACCACAATCTATCCGGGGACTTCCTAAATGTACAATCCTGGATCACTAGCCGTAGGCTAGTTCTCAACATTAACAAGACTCAGGCTATGCTTTTTGGTTTGCCTGCCAAACTAAAAAATAGTCGTGATCTCTTCAAAATAGTAAATGTGAATGGTACCCCTTTGGAAGTGGTAAACTCATTTAAATACCTGGGTGTACTACTTGATGGATCCCTTAACTATGAGAGGCATATTACTACTGTGTGTAAGGCAGTCAATACTAAGCTAGGGTTAGCTTACAGAACTAGCCACGTTCTCACCCCTTCCATGAGGTTGGCTATTGCCAGAGAAATTCTTCTTCCATGCCTTGCATACAGAACTTCAATCTATGGCAATGCATCTAAAAAACCCCTATGCAAATGGGACATAACCTATAATAATACAGTATATGTCGTTATGCCTCTGCATCCCCTAAGTTAAAACATCACTGCCTGCTCTATGCAGATTTAATCCCAGCCTGGCATGCCATTGCCATTTGACAGCAATACCAGGTGGGCTGGGTTCGGGGAAGAATAGGTCACTCAGCACAAAGGCTAGGTTTGGCTACTCTGCACAGGGGCACCCAAGTAACTCCGAGCACAGGAAGCAATAACTGTAATGTCCAATACCAGAAGTGGGATTCTAAAGTGTGGCTTTTACTCACATCCAAACAGAATAAACAAAGCATAGATGGATCCCCAAGGGGCTACACTCCTGGTAATGCAGATTAAAAGAGACCAGAACACATCCTCATCACTTTATCCCTCAGGATCTACAACACACTGGGCACACAGCCCAGACATGTACGCTGCTTTGGGTTACACAACCCGAACTTGTACACTGCTCTGGGTTTTCCCTGGCTCGGCTCCCTTGCCAGCCACTTGGACACCTTCCATACTTCATGGAAATATTTTCTGATGGCTCCCTAAACCACCTAAGAGCACCTCAGCTCCATCAGGGAATCCTCCTCTTTAATCCCACGTCTGGGTACTTTCCTCAAGCACTGGCCAAGTACCTGAGGGAAAGCAAAAGGTGTCTCAGAGCAAATCCATAGAGGCGAGTTTGGTTACTACTGATGGGGGGTCTCCCACCTCTCGCTCCCACAATTCATACCCGGCCATTTCTCTGGACTGTAAACACCTCGTCCTTTAGCACTGTGCTGTGTAGATTCTTGCTAAATGTATTTCACATTCCATCTACTTGTCTTGCTTCCCATTTGTGCTGAACTTGAACATATTTAAAATAAGTGGCATTGTCCATTACTCTAGACCCCCCACTGAGTTAAGCAGTCCAATCATTACATTCTTTCTTTCCATTTGTGCTGGACTTGAACATACTTATAAGTGGCGTTGTCCATTACTCTAGACCCCCCACTGAGTTAAGCAGTCCAGTCCCCACATCTTTCAACTGTACTTGGCTGTCTTTTCCTGACCCCACAGTAACAGTCCCTTTAGTTTCCTTCTGTTTCAGGTGAAAACACTTGGCCCTTTTTCAGAGCGAACTCACCCTTTGGTTGCAGGTGACCCACAGGCGTTTCCTCCTCAAGGAATCTTCCTCTCAGAGCTTCTGGTGCCTCAGCACAACTCAAACAGGTAGCTTTTTTCCCTTAACCAGACCCAGGAGGGGTTGCCCCTGGAAAATAGGCAGACACCTTCCCCCATCCCCTCAGGAATGGGGCTATGAACCATTGAGAGCAGTCTCCACCACTTCAATTACCAGGTTCTTTGTTCCTCTTCAAGTGGAAACACACACCTTAGCAAAAGTAGCTCTGAAACAGAGCTTAAAGCTCTGAAAGCCTGCACACACTCTGCTGCACTACAGTGTCTCACTCAGACTGCACACAGACTGGCTTCAAATTCCCCAACGTTCTACTCTAACCTTCAACTGCAACATTCCAGTGTGTCTTATGCAGCTGCAACAGTTCTAAAATGATGTCATCCCTCAGTCTCAGCTGAGACTGAGAACAGAGTGATACAGTGTGAAATCCATTTAACTGGAGCTTCACACGCTGCCTTCCCTGCCTACCACTAGGTCTTACTGGGATTCTAGTAACCCCGGGTAACAGGGGGGTTACACAGACCTTTATTGGCCCTCTCCTATGGTCCACTGACTCCTTGCTCTTTGAGCCCTTCTGGACAGAATCCTGAGGTCCAGTATGCCTAGCTCTCTCATCACTGCAGTCACCCCACAGGCCACCTCCTATGGTCTCCAGTCTGCTGATCATTCCTTACTCCACATTCCCAGATGTAACACTTCCAAAGACAAAACAGGTTTTTCCTACATTGCCCCCAGTTACTGGAACTCGCTGCCCCTTGAAATATGCCAGTCACCTAGCCATGCCTCTCTTGTTGAGAGTACACAATGCAATTGTTTTAAACCACCCTAGATTCCTGACTCCCTATGCTATTACTGTCTCGGTGACCTCCTCCAGTACTTATACCTCATAATTTCTACTTGTCTTACCACCCCTTTCCTACCCTACCTCTTACACATCTCTCTCCCATTCCCATTTTCTCCCTGCGAGGTCTTACTACCTCAATCCTTCTTACCAACTTGCTCCCTCTTTGGTGTCATATTCTTTATGTTATAGCCAGTTTTGTAGAATACAGTTGATGCTTAGATTGTTAATCAGCTGTTATATGTGCACTTACCTTTGGTGTGCTTTGATATTTGAAATGTCTGTATAGTCTCCTGGTTACACCAATTGCCCAAACCGTTATTCATTTTTACTATATCCTTGAATGCCATAGTATAATATGCACTTACTTTCACTTCTGATATGAAGTACATTGGAATGTTTCTCCAGTCACCTCAGATTGCTCAAATTGTTATCCATTTTAATTGCATCTCTATTATGTTGTACTCCTATATTGTACTGTATCATCACTGTTTTTTCCTGTTGATGTTGTAACCTCCTGGGTCATGTCTGAAAATAGTCACTTTTGTGTCTAGTGTACTTACCTGGTCATCAAAAACTAAATAAATAAATAAAACTTTTCATGTGGTCATGACAGTACTGGGACTAGAGCTGGGATAACATCCCGGGTCCAGTCCCACTCTGACCAATCAGGGACCAGGATTCTCTCTTGCCATTGTATAATTTATGATCATCTTCAGAGAAAACAGTATTCCGAGAGCTTGTGCAAACCCTGGCTTCCCCACTGTGGCCATTCTGAATCTTCAGCAGGCTCAGTCTGATACCAATGTTCTTTTTTTTAATTTTAAGTTTATTAACTTTTCATGGAGCAGTACAGGTATAGACAACTTTTACAGCATATAGGCAGAGTACAATATATAAGACAGTTAAAAATATCATACAGTACTGTTAGTGAAGTACCAATATAGCTGAACAAGGAGTGGCCCCTTGACCATTTGGGGGTATTCAGGCAATCCTGTTTACAGGAAATATCTCCATTTAACACCTCCCACTTATGGAATAATATCTGAACGATGTCCCATCAACCATAACAACCACTCATTCCAGAAGCTGGCAAAGTTGTCCATTCCAAGATTTATCCCCACCATCAACTTTTCCAGTTGGTAGATTTGTTGCATTGTGTCTTCCCACTCCTTCTCTGTGGGATCAGTTTTTTGCAACTACTTGCATGATATGACATTTTTTGCTGCCGTTAATATAGTGGTTAGGAAGGACTGAGAATGCTTGTTCTGAGTTTGGTCAGGGAAATGCAGCAAGATAGCTGATGAGGGCACAAGGGTACCCACTTCTGGGAATAACTCCTGAGTTGCCCTCACTATAGCCTGCCAGTATGGGAGCAACACTGGACAATTCCAAAAGATATGTGTATGGATGGGGCATGTCTCTCCACATGCCCTCCAAGACACTGTGCCTCATGTCACATCATATTTCCATGTTATTTGTGGGTTCCAGAAGAGGCGGATCACACACTTCCAGCTGGTATCCACTGATAATATCAGGGGAATAACATTGCCACAATAATATCACGGCTGACTACATCATGCCATATTATAGCAGCAGGGGCATTACATCGTTATGATGTTCTGCCTACTCCTGTCATTGTAAGTGTGGGTGGGGAGGGGAAAGTAGTAGTGGAGGAGGGATAAGGGAGAAGGAGTTGTGGTGCCTGGTTGAACTACTCCCATGGCAGAGTGGCAAGGCATCTGTCTCCTGCAGCACAGGAGACCCAAGAACCAGGGTTTGAGTCCCTGTCTCCCACCACTGACAGCTGGTTTATTTATTAATTTATTTTAAGTCATTTCCCCCTAGCAACTTTCTCTCCACCCCCGAGGTCCACACCCCCTCGGGGTTGATTATAAAAATTCCTGGATGGGATATTGGCGGGGCAAAGCTCCCCCCCCCATGTCTGGGAATGTGTTTTTAGTGCTGGTGTGGTATTTGTGAAGTCTGTGTTTTTACCGACTTTGAAATCAACTGCAATGTTATGGTTGTGGGGTATTGTGCCACAATGTTTTTGTTGGCAATGTCATTGCCTAGAACCCTTCCAACCATACTCCCGCCATATATGAGAGGATGTAAACTTAAATTGTTTAATGAATATTGTGTTCCATTAGGTGTTGCTAAGTGTGATCCCTAATTCTGTATGCCACTGGTTTTAGGATTTTTCTACTTCAGTTCCCTCTTTGTTATGTATACTTCTATAAGTAGTTGAAATAATATGTTCAGGGATCCTGTGTCACTGTATGTCTAAGATTATCTGAACAAGATGGTGTGCATCTTCTTTTGCCCACTGCAGACCAAACCTTCCCCCTAGGTCATGCCATACTTATAAACATCTAATATAATCAGAGGTTCTGAGGTGAAATCTTTGCTGCAGGGCTTGAAAAGTCTGAAATATACCTTTGTCATAATATGGAAAGTTATGAATAAGTTCTAGGCATTGCCATCGTTTAAAAGTGGGATTTAATCTAGCTGAACAGAAATGTGGGTCAGAGAATAATGTTCCTAGATAGCGAGCAGAAAGTTTGAGACCCAGGGAACAGAGCAGGTCCTGCCAGTTAGTCAAAATGTGGGTAGTGTAATCTGAATATGTGACCCATATTGGTTCTCTAGTACATGGGAGGGATCGAAACAGCAGAGCGTGGATTTGGTCAGCCTGGTCTCCTAATTTGGGTTCCTTCCAGTGTAGCATTGCCGACTTATCTAACCAATGGAGAGCATGCAAGAATAGAACCACCTGGCAATATTCTCTTAAACTGGGCAGGGCCAAGCCGCCTCTCTGCTTGGTAACTTGTAGTATTTTGTATGCGATTCTAGGTTTCCCTACCATCCATAAAAATCTGACTGTTTGTCCCATCTATTAAAATCAACTTTCGGAGGAAACAGGAATATTCTCCCCCCAAGAATTCTTCTGTATTCTTAACTGTTGCAGTATGCCAGCTGGGTCCAGCTGCCTCGGAGGTGGAGTCATTGCTAATGAACCTGAGCACTGGCCAATCAGGACTCGGGACTAAGCTGTGCTGTGTGTGGTGCTCTTCCTTTCACTTAAGATTCTTTTCTCCACAGCTTGGACAACACTGCCCCAGAGCGCTGTCATTAAAACTTCTTTCTGAAGTATTATTTTCTACATTTTCATAGTTTTCTTCATTTTTGGTGCTGTTTTTACATTGTTTCAGTAACTTTTATAGTATTTTATATTTTTTCCTTGGATTTTTGTTCTGCGAAGTCACGGTCTTTTCCTGTGTTTTTCTGTCTAAAAATGTACAGTATATCTTTTGAAGTAAAAATCTGCAGATTTTAAGCTTTTTGTCATTTTTTCCATGGATCTGTTGTGTTTTCAGGCTTTTTTGCCTATTTTGACACATTTTGTTGTTTTTTCTCTCTGGGGCTCATTTTTTCCATGGTCTCCCAATGTTGTATACTACCTTTTTCTTTTGATCTTAGGCAGTGTTCTGACTGCCTTTTACCTTCAGTCAGACTATTTTCAGCTGTCCCTTGTTTTATTTTTCACTCAGCCTTGACTGTAGGTTGGCAGACTGCCACAGTTTGTTTTTGGGACAGTCTTTTGTTTTTGTTTATAGTTACCTGTTCAGCCTTTAGGCTGTTTACTATGGCTTCACAGTCTGCATCACTTTCCTTAAAAAGTACAGATGAGGGGTCCGCCTCTAACCAAAAGAATGAAGAAAAGTTCTCTAAGGACATAAATGAAAATAAGCCTGATAAAAATAATAATAAGCAAGTCAAAAAAAGACAAAATGAGCAAGTTCCCTTGGGTCCTGCTAAAAAGAAATTTAAAGAAAAACATATTACTGTCCCTCCCACTGAGAAAAAAGGGAGACTCCAGTGACAAAAATATTCCCTCTGTGGAGGAAATGGCAAATGCTTGGCAAATATATCAAACATCTCAGGCTGTGGGATCCCTTTTTGGGGCCCCTAATGAACCCAATTCTCCTATCACCTCTGACCCTGGCCGCGGCCAGGGCAAATTCTTTGGAAGGGGATGCCATTTGGAGGAACCACCAGATTCAGAGGATATTCCTGACCCAGAATTTGGCCCACAGGGCTAGAAAGATTTTTTCCTCTAATTTTACATCTGTCCAACATATGGTGGATATACTTGGTCTCACTATTCAAGAGGCAGTTGATGAAGAGGAGGCAGACTTTTTAGATATGATGGGTCTCCCTCATTCAAAAAGCTTGCTTTTGCCTATTTATAAATCTTTCCACAAGGCAACTTTTAAACTTTTACAAAATCCCACCTCCATTCCTGGGGTGGAAAAGAAAATAGCTAGAAAGTATAATTTAGAAAAATCAAATGCTGAGTACCTGTACTCTCATTCTGATCATGAGGGTGTAGTATAGGTGGCTGCCTGTGACAAAGCAAAGGTGTCTCTTTCCTCCCAACCTCTGGAAAAAGACTCCCAAAAACTGGATACCATAGGTGAAAAAATCTTACACCACAGCCCCCTTGCTGCTGCACCTCTGTACTTACATGGCGTAGACAGCCCAGTACCAGAATGCTCTCTGTAACTCTATCTTGGCAATTAGCCAGCAAGCTCCAGGGAACCTAGCCCAGGATTTGCAATAAGTTGTTAAAACTGCTTTGGAAGCCACAAAACATCAGTTTCGTATGGCCATTGATGCCAATGATACTGCCTCTGGGACTTTGGCCCAGGCCATTTCACTCAAACAGTTTGCCTGGCTGAGGTCTACTAACCTCTCTCAGGATACCCAGACTAAAGCATTGGATTTCCCCTGTGAGGACAACTCCCTCTTTGGACACAAAACTGAAGCCTTCATGAAAAAGAGAGAGGAGTACAAAACCTCCTATCAGAGCAATGTGGCTAAGGAAAGGCCATCTACCTCTAACAAGCCCCAAAAGGCAGGCAGAGGTAGGGGTTATTATCCCAGGGCTTTCTATTTAATGCAGATGCCAATGCCCTATGTCTACTCTCTTACGGGAGGCTTCTTTAGGGGAAGAAGAGGAAGGACACAAAGCAGAGCTGACCCTTCTCCCTTTCTCAAAGCTCTACCTAAACAAACTTCCTGACTCTAACAACCAGGTCACCTCCTCTCTAGCAGTGGGGGGGTCACCTGTCTCACTACATCCACCACCGGCAAGGTATAACCACAGACCAGTGGGTGCTGGGGGTAGTGGACCAAGGCCCTATCCTGCAGTTCAGGAAAAATTTCCACTCAGCAGGGTCACTGATTTCTAAAAACCTTAACCACCACGGAGGCAATTCTGTGACCCTTTTGGCTTCAATTGCAGTAGAAAGAGTTCCTTCCTCCCAGAGGAGGGAAAGACCTCTATTCCAGATACTTCCTCACTCAAAAAAGAAATGAGGATTGGCAACCTATTTTGGACCTCAGTACCTAAACAAGCACCTGTTCAATCCAAAATTCAAAATGATCACCCTGTCTGTGGTGATCACCTCTTTACAACAAGGAGACTGTTCGATGTCCCTAGATTTAAAGGACGCCTATTTTCACATATCAATCAGGCCATTCCACTGAAAATATTTGAGATTCATGCTGCCCTCTGGTCACTACTAGTTTGCAGCTCTTCCATTTGGCCTTTCTTCAGCCCCCAGAGTCTTCACAAAGTGCCTGTCAGTGGTTTCAGCGCACCTCAAAAGACAGGGAGTGTTAGTCTTCCCTTACTTGGATGACTGGCTGATAGTAGACAAGTCTCCTAAACAACTCAGAGACTCGCTCAGTCTAATTAGACACACTCTAGAGTCGTTGGGCTTCCTGATCAATTCAGAAATGTCTCTCTCCGAGCCAGTTCAACTGTTGGAGTTCATAGAAGCAGAAATGGATACATTGCAAGGCAGAGCCCTTCTACCTTTGGACAGAGCTCAAAATCTGCAGACCCTGGTGCACTCCTTTACTCTTGGTCAGCCAAAGCCTGCCAGGCACTTTCTTAGACTTCTGGGACACATGGCATCTACCACAGCGGGGATCCGCCACACCGCACCAACAATTTCTTGTAAACGCAACATTCCCTGACACCACAGAAACATAGAATTTGATGGCAGATAAGGACCACTTGGCCCACCCAGTCTTCCAATTTCCCTGCCTAATGGATAAGCTGCAGATCCTAGTTAACCAGCAGCCTATTTATTCCTACCCCCCACAAGAATTGCCTTATGTCTGTCCCATGAATTCTTGAATTCTCCCACAGTTTTAGACCCCACAACCTCCTCAGGAAGGTGGTTCTATGCATCCACCACCCTTTCTGTGAAAAGAAATTCCTCACATTGCCCCTGAGCTGTCCCCCCATTATCTTCCAATTGTATCCCCTTGATCTTGCACATCTCTTTTTCCGAAAGATGCTCCCCTCCTGGACTTTGAAACTTTTAAGTGCCTCAGCGGAATGAGCAGTCATGTCCCCCCACTCCCTCCTTTCCTCAAGAGTATACATATTAAGCTCCTTTAGTCTCTCCTCATATGGCTTCTCTTGCAGACCCTGCACCATTTTAGTTGCCCTTCTCTGGACTGCCTCCATCCTGTCTATGTCCTTACGGAGATGGGGTCTCTATGTCACTACAGTATGTCAACTGCAGTTGCGGTCGGCATTGTGCCCTGAAGGACAAAGTTGTTTTTTCATGGGGCTGTGTCTCCCGCACCCCCCCAACTTACTATAATCAACTCCAAGTCAGAGCTGATTCACGGAGGGGGTTAAAGACCTCGACAAAGAGTGCCAGGGTCTTGAGCCGAATTTACAGTGATGTGTCTATGTTGTTGGCATTGACAACAACGCCGTAAAATTGTCACTGCAGAGACGGCATATGCCACAGCAGTAGTACCAGGTGCTAGATTCCAAATGAGGGACATATGGTACCACCTCGGAGTTCATTGGTCTCAAAAAGGGACTCGCTCTCAAAGTTAGTTCCAGTAACAAGACCACTTTTGTGGGCCTTAGCTTGGTGGAAGGTAATCCAAAACCTCAGGGAAGGAGTTTCCATCCAGCTCAAAGAACTCTCCATGATCCGCACCATGGATACTTCTCTCCTAGGATGGGGTGTCCATCTGAAGGACCAGTCCATAAGTGGTATCTGGTCTCCCAAGGAGTCTATGTGCCACATAAATCTCCTGGAACTCAGAGCTGTTGTCTTGACCATCAAGGCATATACTCCTCAGCTAAAGGGTCAGCCTGCCCAAGTCAGGACAGACAACACCACTGCTATGTTTTATATAAACAAGCAAGGTGGCATGAGATCTGAGAATCTCTGCCAGAGACCATGAAAATATGGTCTCTGGCATACTCACTGGACATGCAGATTTTAGCCATTCATCTGCCAGGCAAGGATAATGTCCTCACAGATTCTCTGAGCCACATCAGTCAGGGCCACCATGAATGGACCCTGAACAGACAAGTACTACCCACAGTGTTCAGGAGGTGGGGCACCCCACAGTTAGACCTCTTTGCCTCCCATCTCAACTATCAGTTGCCTCTATACTGTGCCAGACCTCCAGCTCTGGGCACAGTGCCAGTGAAGGCTCTTTCCCTGGACTGGTCAGGCAGGTTCCTCTATGCCTTCCCTTCCTTTCCTCTGATTCTCAGAGTCCTACTGAAACTCAGAGCTCAACCAGCAATCATGATACTGGTGGCTCTAGACTGGGTAAGACAGTTTTGGTACTCCATGCTGCTCTCCCTGTCAATCAAGCAACCCATTCATCTCCCTCCAACTCACAGTCTCCTGACTCTGCCTCAGACAGAGGCAACTTATCCTAGGACAGAGTCCCTTTGCCTCAAAGCCTGGTACTTGAAGAGCTAAAATTTCCAGATTCTCAGTATTCTGAAGAAGTCCTGAGAATCCTTCATTCTGCCAAGAAACCAAGTACAAAAAGGACTTATGCCTCTAAATGGAAGAGATTCTATCTCTGGTGCAAGGAGAGGAAAATTGACCTCCTCCATGTTAGCCTGACCTCTATCTTGGATTATTTAGTGCACTTGCAAACATCAGGCCTTAGGGCCTCATCCCTGAAAGTGCACCTGGCTGCTATTTCAGCATCTGTGTTAGCAAGAACACATCCTTAATCTCTCATGCCATTTTTATGAAATTCTTTAAGGGCTTGCTGCATCTTCAACCCCCACTTGGGGAACCTGTTCCCTCTTGGGATTTGAACCTGTGCATAGCTGAGTTCATGGAGTCCCGATTTGAACCCATGGCTGCAGCTGACCTAAAATATGTCACCTGGAAAACTGTTTTCTTAGTGGCAATTACTTTAGCCAGAAGAATTTCAGAACTGCAGGCCCTTTGCACTAAGCACTAAGCCTAACTAGATTATCTTCCACAGGGATAAGGTAATTCTCAGAATCAATAGGAAATTCTTGCCTAAAGTGGTGTCTGAATTTCACCTCAACCAATCCATTATGCTCTCTGTTTCGTTGATGATTCCACTTCTGGTGAGCACAGGCTCCATAGCTGGGATGTAAAAAGGGCTCTGACCTGCTACCTAGAGCATACTAAGCAGCTCAGAACCTCTCATACTCAGCTTTTTCTCACTTATGCTGAAGTGGGCAAAGGCAGGCCAACCTCTTAGAGAACTATCTCTCACTGGATAGTCTCTTGCATCCAATTCTGTTACTGTAAGGCTAGCAAACAACCACCTCAAGGTCTTAGAGCCCACTTCACTAAGGGCACTGCAGCCTCAGTAGCAGCATCAAGTGACATACCTTTGCTTGGTGTCTGCAAAGCAGCTACCTGGAAGACTGTACATACTTTTACAAAGCATTATTGCCTGAATGTACAGTCCAGATCTGATGCAAAATTTGTCATTGCTGCCCTGCAGAACCTGTTTCCTACGTAGGTTCTGTTTCCACCTCCCAACTGCATTGCTTTGTAATCTGCAACAGTTAAGAATACAGAAGAATTCCTGGGGTAAGAAGAAAAAATTACCGCAGTAATGTTATTTCTTCCAATGGATTCTTCTGTATGCTTAACCTCCCACCCGGCCTCCCCTCACATAACCTGGCTGAGAGTAGTTCTGCAGTCCCTAATAGGCCACATTTCTAACTGTAAACAAATCAATCTAAAGTTCTGGCCCTTGACTGCCTCTGTACATAGTTAGCCTTCAGGCTTCTCTTTTTCCTCTTTTATATTTCTCTCTAGCATTTTTGTCTGTTTTTTTTTTTCTCGTAACATTAATTTTCTTTCTACTTTTTGGGGCCTTTTTGCCCTGCTAGCTTTGAAAAGAACCTAAAATGAAAGTAAGAGAACCACATGTGGCACAGCTAACTCCTGAGTCCTGATTGGCCACACTCAGGTTAATTAACATTGACTCCACCTCCGGAGCGGCTGGACCCAACTGACATATTGCAACAGTTAAGCACATAGAAGAATCCGTTGGAAGAAGTAATATTAGTGAGTCATGTTTTCTTGTGGAATGTATATAGAAATTGAGGGAGGATGTTCATCCTTATCATGTCTACTTTTTGTATTAATAGGATGGTCAGGTGCCATCATCTTTGCAAATCTGCTTGCATACCACCATTCAGTGTATCATAGTTAACCTTATACAGGATGGAGGGGTCCAGGGGGAGCATAATCCCCAAATATCTAATTATTGTGCAGTTCCAGTGAAAGGGAAAGGTGGTTCTTATATCTGGGGTAGAATTATAATTATATTGAAGGACTTCTGTTTTGTCCTTATTTAACTTATATCCCGCTAATGCTTCCATTCTGTCAGGATCTCAAATAGGGCTGGAAGAGAAGTATCTGGATGAGTCATATAAATCAGTAAATCATCTGCATATAATGCAACCTTATACTCCACTCCCCCGCTTATCAGCCCCTTAATATTAGGGTTCTTCCTTATGGCATGGATGAGTGGTTCTGCATACAATGCAAACAGTAAGAGGGACAAAGGGCAGCCCTGTTGAGTTCCTGTATACGGGGGAAGTAATCTGAGAAGGTACCGTTAACTTCAACCATCACTTGGTGGGTAGTATACAGTGCCATTCTCATTTGACAGAAGAGTTCCAGAAAGTGAAAATGTCTCAAAGTATGCTGAAGAAATCTCCACAACACTTTGTTGAATGCTTTTAGTGCATCCATACTTAAAAGTAAAAGGGGGGTAGCTGTCTTTTGGGATTCCCTCCAGCAAATATAGAGTATTCTTAATGTTGTCAGAGGTCTGACTCTTGGGGACAAATCCCACCTGATCTTTGTGGATGAATGCTGGTAGGACATTCTCTACAAAAACAAAAGAACAGCTGTGACAGTCTAGCGTAGTTCGGTGCTCATCAAGACAAGCAGCCAGCTCATAAAACAGAACAGAATTTTGCCAGATTTTGCATGGCTTGGTATAGATGTTGCATTACTATACCCATCTATACAACATAATCAGGGCCTGTTGACCACACACTTCTTTTTAGAGCAAATTTCCTCAGATGCAGCAATACCTCAGGAGTTCATAATGGAAGCACATGACTTTATCCTGAGACATAACTATTTTAAATTTGAAGATCAATACTATTTATAGAAGTTTGGGATTGCCATGTGGGCGGCCATGGCACCAAGTTATGCTAATTTATTCTTGGGACACTGGTAACTTACCCTTATACGTAATCCAATTATGAATCCTTACCATGCACACATCAAGCATTGGTTTAGATTTATTGATGACATGCTTTGTGCATGAAAGAAGACATTGGTATAGTCCCAGAATTTATACAGTGGCTAAATGACAACAATTTGAATCTTTAAATTTACATTTGAGACTAGTAAAAAAACACTCAACTTTTTGGATTTAACACTTACAGTGTGTAAGAACAATAAGATTATCAACACAAAATGTTATTGTAAACCAACAGCCACTAACTCAGTATTGCATGCCAGAGTGCCCACCCCCAAAACCTCAAAGATTCCATTCCCTATAGCCAATTACTAAGAATCAAGAGAAATTGCAGTTCAGAGACCACTTTTGAAGAACAAGCAAATGAACTGATTGAGAGATTTGTGATAAGAGGGTATAGCACAGATATTTTAAATAAACTTAAAGATAAAGTGAACAATCTTGACCGAGTACAACTTATCACAGAACAGAAGACTACAACAACACACACAGCCCTGCACATTCATCACAGAATTTAATCACAAAGCAAGGAGGATAGGGAACATTATCCATCGGAATTGGAACATTCTACAGACTGATGAGGAAGTTGCAACAGCAGTAGGGGCAGGCCCCAGAGTATCCTTCAGCAGAGCCAAAAATCTTAAAGACCTACTGGTACACAGCAGGTTTAAAACACTCCCCAGAGAAGTTAACACCACTTAACTACCACACAGATCATGTAGTTTTTTCAAATGTTCTAGATGCAACATTTGTAAATTTAGCACTCCAGGAAAAATTTTTCAGCACCCCAATGATAGCAACACTAGAGCTGAGACCAGGGAACTCATCACTTCTGACACCAGCTATGTAGTGTATGCCTTGTGGTGCACTTGTAATTTACTTTATGTTGGAAAGACAGTTCATCCTCTGAAACAGAGGATACAGGAACACGTTCAGTCAATTATAAACCAAAGACAAGATACACCGATAGGCACACACTTCACATCACATCGTCTTTCCAAACCTGATGGGGTGAAATTTATGGGGTTGGAATGGGTACCCCCTCCCCCTACAGAAGGGGGTGACAGGCCTAATTTGCTTTTAGAAAAAGAAAGCATGTGGATCTTTAAACCAAACTGTGTTAAACCATTTGGACTTAATGACAGATGGGACTTGAAACCATTTCTAAAAAGAAAATGAAATATTTGATGTAATTGATATAGTAATTGTGTTACCTATCTATTATATTGATTGGCTCTTTTTTTCTATCTCTCTCTCTCTTTCTCTCCTCTCCCTTGTTCTAGGGAAGTCATCTGTTACCAGGATCTTTGGACATACAGACCATTTCTCTGTTCCGAATACGAATCCGTTTTGATTAAGAATTCAGACTAAAGTCCAGGATCTCGTTTCTTCACCTCTTTTTTATCATCCCAAGTAAGAATAAAAGTAAGCCTAAGAGTTAATATTAAGGATGAGCGCTTTACAGAATTTAGTCTTACTTACAGCGATGGATCTTTTTTGAGGTGCTGAGTTTAGAGATTTAAATACTTTTTTTGTCGTACAATTGTGATTTTTTCAATTAACACTACATGAAATGCATACTGTGTCTAAGAAAGTGAAAAATATATATATTTGTATTTTGTCCACTACATGAGATTTAAATGTAGTGATGACTTTGTATAATATGTGATTTTGTTCACCTTGTAAATCCCTTTCACTTCCCTACACCCCTTTTTCCCCCTCTCCTTCACTCGGTGATCTATTGGTACACCTTTGTTATTGTGTCATGAATATGTAATAAACTCATCTGTATTTAAATTACCTGTTCTCCACTATGACCACATCCCTGAGGAAGACTCGCAAGTAGTCGAAGTGCTGGGTGGTCAGTGGGAGCCCATTTTTGTTGTTGGTCTCTCTGCTGTTATTGAAATAAATCTCTAAGGAGTTTACTGGTTTGTGCTTATCTTTTCAAGAGAGACCCGTAGGATATTCTCTAGGTGTTTGGAATAAGGCTGGCATATAATTTATAGTTCTGATTTAGGACCAGTATGGGCCTATATGAATCACATAAGAGGGGTTCTTTATTAGGTTTCAATATGGTAGATATGTTAGCATATTGCCAACTGAGGGGGGGAGGTGATCATTGCCTCCTTGGATTGCCCTAAAGAGATTATTAAGAAGGGGAGAAGTTCTACCCAAAAAGCTTTGTAGAATTCGGATGAGAACCCATCTGGTCCCAGGCTTTTACCTCATTAGACATGGCGCATAGCACTCTTGACTTCTGGTGAGGCGATAGGGTGAAGCAATGCCTCCTGATGAGGTTCTGTTAGGGATGGTAGAATTACAGTTGTAAAAAATGTTGATACTGAATGTCTTCTGGTTCTTGTTCTTGTTTGTATAATGCAGAATAGTAGTCTCTATATCCTTTTAGAATCTCCTGAGTTCTATTCAGCATAATATTCATATTTGGATGCGTAATCTTTGTTACCGTGATTAACTTTTGTTGTTGCCGGAGGTGATACGTAAGGAAATTAGAGGCACTTGATCTTCTCCATAATAGCACTGTTTCACATAAAGGAGGGCTAGTTCAGTTTTATAGTTCAATACGTCTTGAAGTTTATTTTTGACTTTGGTTATCTGGGGCAATACTGGCTGATCATCCTGCATGTAGGCAGATTGTAGAAACAATAATTATTCGTGTAATTCTTGTTGTTGGTGTCCTCTTTGTTTCATTTTAGCCACAGCATAGCTAACTATCCCCCCACAGTACTACCTTTACCGAGTCCCATAAAATAGCAGGCGTTACATCTGGGGTAGAACTTTCTTGCAAAAGTTGTGGGAGCTGTGTCTTGAAATGGTCCTTAAATTATGGCCCCCTAAGAAGGGTATTATTAAAACAATATTGTCTTGGGAGTGGGGTCTCTAGTGATGGTAATGTTGATAGATATAGGGTTATGATCTGAAAGGAGAATAGGGGAGATGATCATTTGCTGTACCAAACTGACATGTTTCGCACTAATTAAAAAGTAGTCCAAGTGACAATAAGTCTGGTGTGCACCCGAGTAAAATGTGTATTGTCTCAAAGTAGGGTTGTGGTGGTGCCACACATCAATGAGTCCTAAATCCTTTATAAGTTGCTTGCCATGCCTTTGTCCCGTGGTTGCGCGGTGGGGGGTAGATTGGTACTGTCCTTTCCTACATCCATGAGGAGATTTAAATCTCCACCTATAAGTAAAACTCCCTGATGAAATTCCATGATTTTATTAAACAATCTTTGGTGGGTGGAGGCATCTGATCCAGGCAGAATGTATAGACTCCCCACTATATATTGCTTACCTTGTATAGTGCCTGTGACTATGACCATTCTGCCCTCCCCATCCTGATATATGGCTTGTACCTGAAAGACAGAGGTTTTGAGAATCAATATAGCTACCCCTCTTCTACTGCTCCATCGATACGTGGTAGTGATAACCTGGCCCATACCAAACTTTACCAACCACTGGTGCTCCTGACCGGACATGTGGGTTTCCTGTAAAAGAATAAGGTGTGGACTGGTTTTCTTAGGTAATGTTATTATACTTTCTATAGTGAACACCTCTTGAGCCAGCTGACGTGTTTGCTATAGTTAGGTGTTCACTACAGAGAAGTGTTAATATGCTTTCTTAGTGAACAATGCGAGCCATCAAAAGTATTCGCTATAAAAGGGAGTTTGTTATAGAGGGCTTCTTTATAGTGAGGTAGTACTCTCTCTTAGATCTTTTTACAGGATTGGTTAAGCCATTGACATTTTGGGACACTACTTCGAAGTAAGATGATGCTGTCATTTTAAAGGTGTAAGAGTCTGAAGTAACATGACTCAGCCCTCAGCCCAGCCTATAAGGGAGTCTAGAGTCGAGTGTCCATCAACATTATGTTATCCCACCATTTAGCCTGACTATGCTGAATATAAGACAGTGCTAGTATTAACATGTTCCACAGATGTTTAAAAAAACAACAAGGAGTAGGGTACATAACTATCTATGGGAGGAAGACCAACAGGTCAGCCTCGTCATATTGCCAACCTAAGCCCCTTCAGAACTAAGGACCTAATGAGAACTATAGTACAAGGGTTGTTGACATCCAAGGAAGGGGCACAATTAGGTTTACATCCTATTATATTCAGAGGTGTGTACAAGTTGGTAAGTCCGCCTCCAGATATGGAGGTAAGGCCAGATCTATAGTTCATCTGGGCCTCCAGGGAAGGTAAAGCTCCCTCCTGAGTGAGAAGCAGAATGAGCACTATAATAAACCCCATTCTGCAGTGACTCCTGTCACAAATGCACTCAGCAGGTCAGGCCCTCTGCTCACACAGTGCCAACCTCTGAGTGCAGTAATGTGAACAGGTAACAGACAGGGTAACCCTCCTGTCTGCTTGTGGGTCTGAACCACCTTTGGTCTCAAGTTCTGGGGGGATTCAAACTGTGAATCTTATGCTGGTGTACCCAAATGTACAGGCTCAGTTAATATTCTCTTCGGGGGGATGCAATATATCTTTCGTCTAAGGGCGCCTAACCAGGTATCCAAAATGAACCCTTTAAAACTCTATAAAAGACCTTAGGCATATTCTTACCTTTTCCCAGTTTAGTAACACCGTCAAGCTCTCCGGAACAGCTGTCAAACTTAAACCACATATACATCACATTGAAAAAGAACTTGGATGACACACCCAGGCAGTCTTTCAAATAATAG
Source organism: Neoceratodus forsteri (assembly GCA_016271365.2). NCBI lineage: Eukaryota > Metazoa > Chordata > Ceratodontiformes > Ceratodontidae > Neoceratodus > Neoceratodus forsteri. The sequence goes on along the minus strand of CM028133.1, from coordinate 52,037,911 downwards.
GTACTTTACTAAAAGATGATAAAAATATGAAAAATGTAAACACAGAACAATACATTAAAGAGCTCACAATCACATAAAAGAACAAGGGAAGATACAAAACAAAAACTCCTACCACATACATTTAGACTTTTCTATCTAATGTATTACCTCTATAGTGCTTGTGGTTAGATCAGAGATCTGTCTTTCTTGAGTCCCAAAATGATATATCACAAACAGTTCAGACACAGTATAGTTTAAACGGTGTCTCTCCACACCCCTTCTGTGAGTCATCTAGCTCCTCCTTTTAGAATATAAAAAAAATACAAACAGGATGTCCTAGCAGGAGGTATATTAAATAAGGTGACATCAGCAAAAACTCATTTCCCAAATTATGAGTCTTTTGATCCACCAGTTCCTTTTAAGTTCACAACCCTGCAATTATCTCACCTAGGTGCAAGATATCTGGCAGGAATCAGCTTAATGATGTCCTGTTTCTGAAGTCATAAAATGTATATTTTAGTTCCCAGCTTCAGAGCAGCAACAGGTCATAAAACGGCCATAAAATGCAATTTCTCAAGGCAGTTAATTAAATTACAGAGATCTCCTGGTCAATTTAATATATCCTGTAGCTTCAGTGAAACCTGGTGTGGGGGGGCACCTATAAGCACAGGCTGTCTTATGTGAGACAATCACCTACTATTTTTTTATATTACAAATATCATACAACAATCATAACCAGCTGGCCAAGCATCACAACTCCTAGTGGTGGAAACTAGAGGATGCAGAGTTAGCATCATCTGTTGTGTTCCAGATGCAACCTCCCCCACTGGCAGAGTTATGATTTGGTAGAATCACGTTGAATGGATCTGATCATCTTGTCTACGCCTGACCAACCATTTTGTCTATGCGTTAGAGCCTCAGACCACAGCCTCATATATTGATAGTGCACTATTGGGGGCATAGCAACTACTCTGGTATAAGAAACAATAGAAAATAGAAAAGAGAAGGCAACCCCCAAATAGTTTCATATAACATTGTGTAATACTCCAAAGGTTCTGAGAGATGGTCTAGGATCTAACGGCAATGTCTCCTCTCTATTACATACAATAACCATATAGGGTATACAAAATGAACAACAAACAAGTATCCACCGCAAGTGCCAAGCTTTTGTAGAGGCTCTTCCCTCCTTATGTCCCAAGTAAAGATGGTACTGTATGCGACTGTATAGCACTGTCAGCTCGCAGTATGGAGAGCTGTATTGTTCTCCATGGGAAAGCAGTTATCTGAGCTAACAGAGCTCCTTGTAATCTCATAGTCAAAATTAATCAGCCTCTGCAGAGAGCAACAAGAATGAATAACATAAATTTGGGGTAGAAATATCATCCCCAGTAAACTGTAAAGTCCCAAGGCAGCGTAAAACCAGCAACCACTCTGCAGGAAAAAGCCTCATGTTTCGCTGGTGTGCAAAGTCATGTAATTGGGTAAGCAGTTCATGGCACAAGAGTGTCTGGGGAATGGGTGCCACCTTAGGAACAGGGCCCAGAGGCCCACAGCTGGAGATTTAATGTTAAATAATTAAAAATGATAGAGGAGGGCAACACTCCTGCCGTGACCCCCCCCCGAATGGAGCCATCCTCCAAAAAAGTAAAAACCAAAGGTGCAAGGGAAGAGCACTTGAAATTGTACATGGGAGGGCTAAGAGACAAGACCTGCCCAGTTTTCAGGCATCTCTGCTACTGACCCCAACCCGTGCATGCCAGGTGACCTTATTAGTGGCCATCCAGAATGCCATGTTACCTCTCTGGCAACACGGGACAACTTAGAAACTCTCTACTTGTCTAGTTGGAATAAAACTGTGACAAGGGTATGAGAAACAAAGAGAGTTTAATATAATTAGACTTGGCGGTTTTCGATTTTTATTTTTAACAAGTTTCGACGGCTAAAATCGATGTTTATTTTAAGGTCTTTATTTCGATTAAAATCAATCTTTATAGTAAAAAACATACGGAGACACACAGAGTTATACAAAGACATTACAACATACACAGAGACACTACAACATACGGAGACACACAGAGTTATACAAAGACAATACCACATGCTCCCCCCAAGTGCAAATCTGTGCTGGATTCAGTTGTGGAATTTTTTTATATCTGTGTCGCTAAATGCATCAAAACTTCCTGTTATGTCCTTGTTGTGGTACAAAATGTTTAGCATCCCCAGTCTCTCCTCAGAAAGGCACATTCAGAGTTTATCTTGAACTTTTCTGTATAGACTAAACGAACGCTCTACAGCAGTAGATGTAACTGGCATAGCCAGTGCCCGCAACGCAACATTGGAAAGTACAGGTAGGTTTAGCATCTCACTCTTCCAGTACTCCATCGGAGAGATCGTGAGGTCTGAAGGAACCTCAAGTTTCATATATAAACTAAAGTTCTGCTCAAAGTCTTCTTTTTTGCAGTGAAATGTGTTGCTTATGGAAACATATTTAGAGACATCAGCAGAGAGCTGTTTCTTTATAAAGGGATCAAACATCCTGCAATTGTCAAACAACGATCCAGAACCATAAAGTCCTTCAGGCACATTTCGTGCAAGTGTTGCGCTTAGCTTTGAATGAAAATTTCTTGAGAAAGAATGCATTGCTGCAGACAGGGACTGTCGTTTGGATCCCATTGACTTTAAATCAACATCTTTTAGTGAATTTTTGACATCGCTAGCCACACTCAGATCGAAGTTCAGTAGTCTGTCAATTTTGTGAATTAGTGGTGCTTTGGTTTCCATCTGTAAATGTATAATATGGATTTTTCCTAGAAAACTGCACAAAAGTGTAAGCTTGCAGTAAAGATCTCTTTGACTCGAATCATCCGATACAAGTTTCCATAATTTGGAGGCTTTTTTAGACTGATGCTCTACCTCCCCATTAATTAAAAAGTCACACACACTATCCCAATGCTCATGAATGTACTGTGCTGCTTCTAACCAGGAAAACCAACGACAAGGGACAACTCTGGGGGGGAGTTTCGTACTGGTTAGTGGAACACCATTGTTTGCACACACACTTTAAAAAACGCTCTCCTCTGTTTATTAGCACTCTTAAATAGAGCTGGAAAATGTACCGCAATTTCATTTAAATCACAAAATTCGTCTGTTTTAATAGCATGGTCGATAGCTACGTGCAATAAATGTGCAATGCAGGGTATGTGCAGCAAATGTGGGTTAAATGTCTCTAAGGTCTTTAATCATTCTCTGCATGTACATTGCTGAATCAGTGTTTACTGAGACACAATCAGACCAAGACAAGCAATAGTCTCTCATCATGTCATGGAGTAAGTTAGAGATTACACCCACATTGCACTGCATAACAACTGTTGATTTCAGTAGCAGACAGTTTATGGATCTATTTTTAGACGAGTAAAAAACTCCCAGAACATTAACAGCAGGTAGACCTGTCAACTCAGGTGTTTCATTGACAACAATAGAGAATTGCTCACCAGATAGCAGCTCATTTATTCTTGATTTGTGATGCATGAAGACCTCTGGAATATATTTCTCCTCCAGCTGACGTCGTTTTGGACATGTGCTCCCAGCAGGTGCATATTTTCTTAGAACACACATCAGATAGCTGGAGCCCCGGACTGCGTTCATCAGAATTGCTTCAAAACACAAAACCGTAACAAGATCATGTGGGAAGTCGGCAGCTTCTTTTTTCTGCTTCTTGAGCCCCATAAAGGATTCCATTGAGGTCTGCGAGATAATGTTCAGACTCTGCTTCAGCCTCAGGTATGTCTTGCTGTTAAAATGCTCAGAAATTCGATTTGCCTGACCAGATACTTTGGTTTTACAAATCTTGCATCGTAAAATGTCAATACTTTCCCCATCACCAGTCTTTTTGACAGTTTTTAATTCCAGTTCAGGGAATTCAGAGCAATACTCGTCTGCACATTTTCTTTTCGACCCATGCTGTTTGGATGTGTTGCTTGATCTGAAAACTGAGGTCTAATTAAAACACTACTTATTTTATTATCTGCTCAGAGGGCACGGGAAACCACAGAACTATGCAGCAACTAGTAATTAGGTGTTAATGGCATAGAATACATCATTGCCTGGTGCTTTAGATGGGGATTCAGCCATACATCTAAGTATTTGCAAGTGAAAATGTTCTGCTTAAAGTTTTAATTGCCTGGTGATTTAGATCGTAAACTGCCCTGTCTCTCAGTACTTTGTCTGTACTAAAGTAAAAAGTTATTAGAGGCAGGGCAGTTTACGATCGAAATCACCAGGTAATTTAATCAGAACGTTTTCACTTGCAAATACTTAGACGTATGGCTGAATCCCCACCTAAAGCACCAGGCAATGTTGTATTCTATTCCATTAACAGGCAATTATAATTTTGATCAGAACATTTTCAAGTGATGCACGAAATAATAGCATTTCAATAGATATCGACGAAAATAGATTTTTGTCGAATTTGACAAAATAGCATGTCTTGATGTAAATCGACGGAAATCAATATTAATCGCAAACTGCCAAGCCTAAATATAATGAAGGACAGATCCCTCATGGAAGGGCCACACTGCATGGTGTCTAAGCCACAACTGCCCTTTTAATTAAAGATGGTGTTGGCCATTTATGTCCTAGCCTACATCCAATTTTCCATCATCTACTCATCCCCCAATCCTGAGACCCATGATGCCCCAGCTATCCATGTGTCCCTCCCCTTCACTCTCAAAGACTTCATAGCTGGCATTTACTGCTGCTCAAATGTCCATTCTTCAGTCACGCTAGACCTCCTAACCTTCATCACGTCCCTTGCTCACTCTGGGGAGTTATTCATCCTAGGCAACTTTAATATAAATTAGTTGTCACCTAAAACTACCAAAACTCAAAATGAAATTGGAGCCCTAAACCTTTCGGAACTGATCTCCGAATTCACCCTCCCAAACCACAAGACACAACAACACTCCCTACTCGACTGGGCCTTTACCTCCCACCCCCACCACGTCATCACCTCTGGCATCCTTCCCGATGCTCTCAGTGATCATAACCCAATATTCATAGTTAGGAAAGTCCACAGAACTAAATCACCACACAGAACCATGCAACTATGCTCTTTCGAGTTTCTTGACCTTGAACCTCTCCTGAGTAACCTTGCCACTTCTGACTGGTCCCCCCAACCTCTTTCCCCTCAGTTGATAAGGCCCTTGCTTACTTCAAATAAATCTTTCTTGTAAACTGGAACACCTTTGCCCCACTCAAACAAACCAGAGTCAGAGGTAACCACTTACCTTGGATAACCCCTGAACTTCTGGCCTGCCTCAGGGCTAGAGATTGAGCCTGGAAGCATCATAAAGCTACCCAGCATCCTAGTGACCTCGTGAACTACCGTATGCTCCGAAATGCTTGCACCAGGGCTACAAGGTTAGCCAAGTCCAAATACTTCAAATCTGCCTTCGACACCAACATAAATTCCCCTTCAAAATTCTGGAAGGTGGTCCATGCCCTATTTACCCTCTCATCTTGATCACCCCTCCCAGTACTTAAAGTAAATAGCTCATTAGTGTCTGACCCACCAGCCATAGCTGTTGAATTTAACTCCTACTATACCTCCTGCACCACTGAGCTACTGAAATCCCTCCCCTCCTAACCATCACCCACCCCACCCTCTACTGGTGTGCCCCCTCCACCACCTTCCCGCCTCCCCTTCTCTTTCGCTACTGTAACCCCAAGCAATGCCCTAAGTGCCCTCCTCACCATCAACCCCTCTAAGGGTGTCTCCCCTGATGACCTCGGCCCAAAACTCCTCTCCCTCTCTGCTTCAGTCATTGCCTACCCCCTCTCATTAATCCTAAATCTCTCATTCTCTACTGCCTCGGTCCTCTCTTCATGGAAACATGCAGTGGTCCTCCCTCTACCCAAAGGGGGTGACCCCTCATCCCCTGGCAACTATCACCCCATTTCTCTCCTCTCTACCCTTGCCAAGCTTCAAGAACACATTGTCCTCTCCCAACTCACCTCTTTTCTATCCAACACCTCCTTTTTCACCCCTTTCCAGTCTGGTTTCAGGAAAAACCACTCACCACCTCTCTTCTATGGCTCACATACGTCATCCTAACCAGGATGGACAATGGCTAAATTACCTCTGCCATTTTTGTCAACCTGGCCAAGGCCTTCGGCACCATCTCTTATTCCCTTCTCCTCGACTCACTGCCAGCAGCTGGCCTATCTTCCTTTGCCACAAACTAGTTCAAGGCCTACCTTATTGGCAGAACCCAGTCAGTTAAGATCTTGGATGCCACTTCACCTCACCTCCCCTCCCGATTAGCACTGGTGTCCCCCAGGGCTCTGTATTAGGGCCCCTTCTATTCTCCATCTTCTTAAACGACCTTCCCTCTGTTTGCTCCCCTTCCTCCTCTATACATATGTATGCCGATAATACAGTCCTGTATGCATCTCGCTCTTGTCCTGCTAAGGTTACAACCAGCTTACAGCAAGACTTTGACAAGGTTCAGCTCTGGTTTGCTAACCATCAACTTTTCCTCAATGCCAAAAAGACTGTCTCCATGACCTTTGGCACAAGGCAGAGACTCTCTAGGCTCCCCTCCCTACCCACTTTCCACACCCTTGAAAGGACTTTACTTGAAGACATATCCTTCTTCAGGTACTTAGGTGTTTGGTTGGACCAACACCTAACCTTCTCTGGACATATTGACACTATCCAGAAAAAACTGCACCCCAAGCTTGGTGCCCTGTTCAGGAACCATAGTTGCATCCCTCCTATGGCTAGGCGTGAACTTGTTCAGAAGTTGATACTGCCCATTTTCGACTACTGTGACATAGTGTATGGTGCTGCCCCTAAGTCCTCCCTAGCTAGACTGGACACCCTCTTCAATTCCTTCTGCCACTTTGCCCTTGATGCCCCCCTTCACACCCACCACTGTGATCTTTATTGTGCCCTATACTTCCCCTCTCTTACAAATAGGCGACTCTCCCACTGTGCTAAATTCACCTCCAAGCACTGGTTGGGTGAGCTCCTTCCTACCTCACCTCCTCCTCTTTTATAACAACCTCCTCATCTTCCCATTCCCTTAGATCAACTGACTCGCGGACCCTGGTATTCCCCCGCAGAGCCACCCTAATCAGCCAATCTGCTTACTCTCACCACCTCCCAAAAATTTGGAATTCATTCCCCCCTCAAATCTGGCACTCATCCTCTGTCTTCTCCATCAGCTCTGCCCTCAATAATTACCTTGCACCTAGCTGCTCTTGCCATGTCCCTCCCTAATTCTTTCCTCTAAGCCCTGTATAAACCCTACCCCCTCTACCATCACCTTCATTTTACCCTGTGCACCCCTCCCCCCAAATTTCTAGCTCTCCTCCTCTTCCCCCAAATTGCTCCCCCTTACTGGCCTCCCTTGATCTCTCACAGAATGTAAGGGACCCCAAATGCTCTCCATGGGTCCCTCTCCTACCCCCCCAAGGGCTTGTATCCCTCATCTATTCCCTTTCCCCCACCATTCCTCCACCTCACCCCTCCCTCTCTTTTTCTTTCACGTAAGCACTTGTTTACTTATTAACCCAACACTTATTTATTGTCCACTCTTTCAACATATTATGCGCAGCACTGTTTTAACACTGTTTGTGACACCTGCCTTACAACTGTATGTAAATGTTGATCTTATAACTTGAATGTAACTTGAACACGAAGCTTCCCCCTCCCCCCCACTTCACACCTCCCTCTCCCTTCCCCCTTTTCTTTCATGTAAACACTTGTTTACTTATTAACCTGGCACTTATTATTGTCCACTCTTTCTACCTATTGTGCACAACACTGTTGTAACACTGCTTGTAACACCTGCCTTACAACTGTATGTTAATATTGATCTTGTAACTTGAATGTTTAATGTTTCACTCCTATTGTACCCCTTCCCCCCAGGTCACATTGGGAGAGGAGCGACTTGTTGCTCAGTGTGCTTCCTGATGAAACATTTCAGTAAATAAATAAATAAAAGATCTCTGCCGCTGACCCACCTCCCCCACAGGGCCCTTCACATCCCCATCTCCCTGAGTTACCTGATAAGTTTAGGAATCAGCAGCAAATCCCCAGAATAATTCAAGTGTCAGTCGCAGACTGCCCTAGGAGACTGTAACTGCTGCAATATATTCACAATGGTAGAGACAGCATGTTGTCGGTGACTACAGCTACCAACCTTCTGCCAGGGTAGTAGCGATGATTTACCCAAGGGCTGTGGTTGCAGGGCCTGTTCCTGAAGAAAGCCTTTCTGCTGTATGTCCTTTTGGGCCTCCGTGGCTGTGTGGTAAGATGTCTGTTCCATGGGTAGCTGAACAGTCAGCAGTGCAGGATTCGGAGTTTTAAACTTTAAATGTTGCTTATGGAGGGCTTGCAGGATGGGAATATATTCCTGGATGCTCTGCATTACCACCCGGGAGAAGTCATCATCAAAAAAGATTCTCTGTTGTCCATAAAAAACACTTGCTTTTTTCTCCACATTTTCTGGAGGATGTGTTTCTTGGTGGCCCAGTTGGTAAAAAAGACAAAAATGGATCATGGCCTAGCAGTGTATGATGAAGACTTGAAGCTGAGGGTTTGTGAGCGCATTCAGTATGATAGCCATCATCAAGCTCTGAAGCAGTCTGAAAGAAGGTAAGTAGAAAGATTATAGTCCTCTGAGTTTTCCGGCATCCCATAAAGGCATATATTTTTCTGTAGCGATTGGTTTTCCTCATCCTCCTGCGGGCCACAATATCTGCTTGGGTTTCGGCTAGCTGGGCTACCTGGTGTTCAATTTTATTTAGGCATTCATCTATGAGTTTAACTGGGCATCCACTGTGTCCACCCAAGTTTTTAAAGTTGAACTCGATCCCTTAATATCCTGCATCACAGAGCTCATCTCAGATCTAAAGGCCAGCCGTTCTTTCCATATAGTGTCTAATTCCATTTTGCTGTGTCTTGGATGTAAGGCCATGGCTGCAGAAGTTAGTTCGGGGAGCTGAGGTTGCAGCATGGCTGGGAGCTGTGGCGTAGGCAATCTGCTGGATTCCGTAGCTTCCTTTTCAGTCTTCTGTCTGCCGATCTTCACCACTAGTCATAGGGTGAAATTGTACTAGCCAAACTTGTTCCACTTTTGAAGGTGATTTATTTAGATTTCTGCTCAGTGAGGAAGAGAGCTGCTGAAATTCGGTGTTGTTCACATGATTACATTGCCAGAAGTCTCATACCAAGGTTCCTAATGTCAGATTATGATTCAATTTCGACATTTGCTAAAACAATATTACATTCCTCCACATGCTTAGAAACAGAAGGAGGACCAAAAATTACATGCTCAGTTGTAAAAGGATTAAACTGAACAAACTGTTTCCTCATCCAGGACTTAACAGGGGGCACTGAAAGCTCAACACCCAATTGTGGAGCTGGTCCAGATTTGTACTTTGTGTGCAAAAACATTTTTTTTTTTTACTTACTGTGTATTGCAGTATATTAGATTGTATTAGACTGTTTGCTGACTTACAAGCTGACATTTTATGTAACTACAAATCCCAGAATCCCCTGCAGCTCGCATTAGAGTAGGGCTGCAGTAGTGGGAGATTCAATAAGCCTGCAGTGCATGTTAGAGTCTTTATAACCTCTGATGAGATGTTTGCCAATCCTGATGGTTTCTGAGGGCTAATGACAGTCCACTGTGACTGTATTTAGCCCAGGTAGGACAGTAGGACCAGCAAACAAAAGAGAAGTACTTATGAAAACTGTAACGTGAACGCCATGCTATTCAGTCTCCCACATAATACAAAGAAAAGGGAACCTGCACTCAGGAGTCAAAAAATGCAAAAGTTTATTAATTTAAGCAAACATTTTAAAGTGCAATTGTGCTTCCTCCATGACCAACTGTCCCATGCGAATTCGGGCCCCTGCTCCTTTGTCGGGGGGTGGAGCCCTAGAGACAGACTAAACTTTAATAGGGCTGATTGGCCAAATCAGAAAAAGACCTCTGAATATATGAATAAATTAAATTACCATTATTTAAAGCCAGCATGTTCACCTTTTAATAACAATGCTGTAAAGGAGAAAAACTGGCATAGCAAAACATATCCCTCAAAACAAGTTCAGCACCACATTACAACATATTATTGGGCTTTGAATGTTTCAGCATCCAAGACACTCCCTTGTCTCCTCCAGCTGATATTAGACATTCTTTGGAGTTGGAGTCGACACCACTGACTGAGGCATCTGGTACCGAATGCACAACGCTGACCGAACATGTAGTGCACAGGTACTTTTCATTGGGATCTATTTTCACTCTCTCATCAGGGTTCAGGTCCAAGGGAGAAAAACTAAGCTCCTTCCTCTCCTTCTTTTCCTGTTCACTTAGCTTTTTCTTTTCATTTTTTGAAAGGACAGGAATAGAAGTTTACAGCTTCGTCAGGCAAAGAAATTCAGACACTTCTTTTTCTTTTTTTTTTGCTCCCCCCAGCTCCGGGCTGGCCTCTCCTTCAGGCCTTCTGATGCCCCTTGCTATCACACTGCCTCAGTGCAGCCACCCATCACCCCATATTGCAGCTCCCCGGGTAACCCAGACATAACTCTTCATGGGGTGGGTCCCTCTCCTCCAAGGGGAAGGCACCGGTGGGGCAGCCAGCGCAGTTCTTGGCCTGGGTGCTACTAGAGTGGTCTGTGCACTGCTCGAGGTCTCACAGCAGTGGGAGCTGGTGACCATCATCCATTCAGCCATGGGGCCCTTTTCCCATTTGGACTCTGGGGGCATAGTGTGCCACTAACGTCAGGCATATTCCAACGTTCACCACACCCCATTAGTGGGATCCCAAGTGTTGTCATGCCCCCAGCCTCTGCCAGGGGTCAGCAAGTGCTGGTTCGCTTCCCTGCCCTCCCTCCGAGAGAAGGTGAGCAGTCATCCAATGCTTGAGCCCTCTCTCCCCGGTCGGCAGTCCAGTACCCGGGTCCATTCCCAAACCCGGGTCGCTGGCTTCGCAAGCGGAAATCCAGCTGCTGTGCTGATGGGCCGGCATAGACATGTGTAATTGAGGTATTAGTTTATAATCATCTTCACAGAAAACAGCATTCAGGGAACTTGTGCAAATGATGGCTTCCCCATTGTAGCCATTTTGAAGCTCCCACAAGTTCAGGCTGATATGTAGGTTCCTAATGTCAAATTTAGATTTGATTTGAATGTTTTCAGAAACAATATTATATTCAGCCACATGCTTACATAAAAGAAAGACCACAAATTACATGTCCAGTTGTAAAATAATTTAACTGAAGAAACCTTATCCTCATCCAAGACTTAAAGTGGAACAGTGAGCACTAAGAGCCACACACCCAAGCATGGAGTTGGTCCCAATTTGCACTTTGTGTACAAAAACATTTTTTTTAATTACTGTTTGCTGCAGTACAGTAGATTGCATAAGCCTGATTCTGCTGACTTACAAGCTGACATTTTCTGTAACTACAAATCCCAGAATCCCTTGCAGCTGACATCAGAGCAGGGCTGCAGTAGTGGGAGAGTCAACAGCCTACAGTGCAAGTTAGAGCTTTTATAGGCTCCAATCAGATGGGTTCTCAGTCTGCTGGTTTCTCATGGCTGAGTACAGTCCTCTGTAACTACATAGCCCGTGGAGGACAGCGGGACCATCAAACAAAAGATCAGAGCTCATACAGTAAAAATTCTAACACGCACTGCAGGCTATTTAGTCTCTCACATAATACAGAGAAAAGGAAACCTGCATCAAAATAGAACTGCATTTAGGTTAGTTTGTCAGGAAAATGGAAAACAAAATGTATGTAACCTGATGACATTTGGGTACCCATCTGTTGTTTAATATTGACCCCACGTTTTACTGCTTAGCCTGTGAAAGTTATTAGATATTTAAAGAGCTGCTGATGCCACAAAGAAAACTTTGAAAAACATGATATTTAGGTACAACTCAGCTTGCATCCCACATGTATGCTATAACTTTCTCCTGCCCATTATCTATTTCTGAGGATTTTTTTTATTTTATTTTTAACCAGGAGATGGACTGGGCACTGTCCTTTTTCAGCCATGCTTGACACTGAACATTACAGTACAAATTCACATAAGCAGACAGTTATTCACATTTACAAACATTATCACAGTACAAAACATTTAGCAATAAGTGTTTAAAGTGCAATACATATTGTGCTTTCTGGATCAACTCTTCATACTCATTTAAAATAGAAGGAACAAACCAAGTAAATGTGTTCCTACTCATTTGAAGATTAAAAACAGGGAGAATATAGGGGGTCAGGCCATGTCATCTTGTGTTCTGATAACGTCCGTTAACAACCATTGAATTTGAGAGAACTAAAGGAACTCCAGAACTTATAATATGAAAAGCAAAATTAGCTACCAAGCATTTTAGGCGTCTCTCTGGGGAGAGTACCCCCAATTTTGTGTATAACTGGCAGTGATGGGTTCTGGACAGGGCACGGAGGGTAAACCTATAGAAGTTATTATAAAGAATGTTATATTTGGACTCAAATAACTGATTACTGTGCACAAATACAATACTACCATAGTCCATAGTTGGAAATATAACTTGCTTGTCTATGGTATGCTGGGCCTCATCTGTCAGGGATTTGATGTTTCTGTAAAAGAAACCAAGTTTTTGATTTATCTTGCTACCTAACTTCTCTATGTGAGGAACCATACTAAGGTTCGGATCTAGACAAATACCTAAATATTTAAATGATGTAACCAAAGGGAGGGGAAGACTACCAAGCCCAGCTATCTGAATTGGATCTAGTTTCTGAAGCCTCTGTGAGGAACCGAATAACATTACGTTTATTTCTGTTTCATTCATCACCATTTTGTTTGACTGAATCCAATTTGCAAAAACATCATATTTGCTTTGAAGGGAAACCTGGATATCATGACTGTTTGTTCCTGAATCCCAAATAACAGTATCATCAGTGTATAGTAAACTGTTTTTAATAGTGAAGGGATGGGGTAAATCATTTACAAAAATTAAAAAAACAAAAGAGGGCCCAACACAGACCCTTGTGGGACCCCTGCCTTAACCTCCCTTGGCTGTGATATAAAGCAATGTATTCTTCTTCTTTGAATGCAATTTGACAAATAACTCCTAAACCAGTCATGTTGAACATCAATTATTCCCAGATTCCCTAACTTATGAAGTAATATTTCATGACTCACTGAGTCGAAGGCACCAGCCAGGTCCATGAAGACTTGCACCAGTTGCTCTTCCAACTTCTCTAGCCACCAGTACAGCATCCATGAACCTGGTCAGCACCATCGCAGTGGATCGACCACCTCTGAAACCGTGCTCCTGATCTATGAGCAGATTTTGCTCTTCTAAGTATTCAAGCAATTGTTGAAGGACATATTTTTCTAGAAGCTTGCTAACTTCAGACAATAAAGAAATAAGCCAGTTGTTAGACAAAACAAGTCTATCTCCCCTTTGTGAACAAGTAATACAGTAGATTCCCCCATGTAACAGGTACTCTACCTTGTTCTAAGGAAAGATTAAACAAACCTGTTAGCAGACCCTTTAAATAGGAAGCAGATAGTTTAAGTAGGGTAGAAGAAATTTTGTCTGTCCCCTCTCCCTTTCCGACCTTCAAGTTCAGTAACAATTTTAAGACATCATGTTCCTCTATCTTATCAAATTTAAAGCATGGCAGCTCTCTGTCCCGAGGAGCAAATTTATTGCTATCATGATCCTCCCCTTTTCTATCCATCTCTACATTCCTGGCACAGAGTGTTTTAGAAATAAAAACAAATCATTGAAACAGTCTGCTATGGCTGTGCTACTTAAATCAAGTCTTCACCAGCTTTTATACTTTTTATGCATCTATCCTCTCGAGGACTGTATAAATGCTTAAAAGATTGCCAACATTTCTTTGGATCCTTTACACTTTTATATTGGGTTTGTTTAAAGTACCTAGATTTAGCTTCAGCAATATTTTTTAACCACATTTCTATAAGTTCTATACTGCCTTAAACAATCAACATCTTTAGTTTTTAAGTGCTGCTTCCTTTTTATTTCCCGGGTTTTAATTAACATAGGAACATACGAAATTTGCCAGCAGATAAAGGCCTAGAGGTCTATCAAGACTGCTCGAATGTGCAGCTAGCACCCCTTATTCTGCAGCTGCCCCTCCCTTCCACCCTTCTCCTTCATTAACCCTCCCCCTTGTCCTGCCCCATCCTCGTTTGAAGCAGTCCACTGTTCTACTGCATACCACTTCAGCAGGTAACATATTCCACCCAGCCACCACCCTCTCTGTAAAAAAGTGTCTCCTCATCTCTCTCCTGAACCTTCCTCACTCCAGTCTCATATCATGGCCCCTGGTGGCCCTCCCCTCCCTTACTTTGAACAGCCCCTCTGTACCCGTCTTGTTTATTCCTTTCATGTATTTAAAGGTTTCAATCATGTCACCCCTGTCTCTCCTCTCCTCCAGTGAGTACATGTTCAACTCCTTCAACCTCCTCTCGTATGATAAGTCCCCCAGCCCCTTGATCATCTTTGTCGCTCTGTGCTGCACCCCCTCCAGTAACTTAATGTCCCTCTTCAGATACGGATGCCAGTACTGCACACAGTACTCCAGGTATGGTCTAACTAATGACCTATACAGTGGCAGAATCACCTCCTCCCTCCTCGAGGATATGCCCCTTGCAATACAACCCAGCATTTTGTTGGCCTTTGCAGCTGCCTTCCTACATTGTGCCGAGTTGTTCATTGACCCTGTAATGAGCACACCCAGATCCTTCTCCTCCTCTGTTTGGGCTAGCTGCACTCCCCCTAGCTGGTAACTCCTCCTTGGGTTCTTCATCCCAAGATGCAGCACCTTGCACTTTTTGGCATTAAAGCCCAGTTGCCAGGTGTCTGACCAGGTTTCAAGCTTTGCCAGATCATCCTGCAACCCCAGCCATCCCCTAGGTCATCCACCACCGCGCCTACCTTGGTATCATCAGCAAACAGACTGATCTTGCTCTTGTTGTCCCATGATATGTCTGCAATGAATATCCCAAACAACACTGGTCCCAACACCGAGCCCTGTGGAACACCACTGTCACTGCCCTTGGGTGTGAGAGCTCCCACCCACCACCACCCTCTGTTGCCTTCCCTGCAGCCAGTCTCCTACTCATCTCACCAGCTTTGCACCCGCCTGCCTACTAACTTCCTTCCCAGCCTTCCATGTGGCACTGAGTCAAATGCCTTACTGAAGTCCAGATACAAGATATCCACTGCTTGGCCCCTGTCCAGTTGCCTAGTTACCCAGTCATAGAACTCAACCAGGTTGGTTTGGCAGGATCTGCCACGATGAAGCCATGCTGTCTGCTGTCCTGTAGTCCTTGGCCTCTAGAGAGCCACCAGCATCTCCTTCAGGATAGTCTCCATTAGCTTAACCACGATGGATGTGAGGCTCACTGGTCTGTAGTTTCCCGGTTCATCCTTGGGGCCACTCTTGTGGAGGGGCACCACATGAGCCATCCTCCAGTCCTGAGGTACACACCCTGAATGTAGTGAGGCATTAAATAGGTCTGCCAAAGGTTCTACAAGGACCTCTGCCAGCTCCTTCAGTACCCTGGGGTGGATGCCATCTGGGCCTGGCTCCTTGTCCACCCTCAGTGCCTTCAAACCCTCTCGAACTCTGCTCTCCATGATTTCCCCATCTGTCACCACTTCCCACCCTGCTTCTGCCATTTCTCCCACCTTGGGTGTCACCCCCCTCTTCTCTTTAGTAAATACTGAGCAGAAGTACTCATTTAGTGCTTCCGCCTTATCGCACCCTGCTTCCACCCAACCCCCTCCTTCCTAATCCTTACTATGTGGTCCTTACAGCTCCTTCTCTCACTGATGTACTTAAAGAAGTCCTTCTCCCCCTTCTTAATACCTTGTGCCAGCCTGAGTTCCGTAGATGCGTTGTCTCCTCTTACTGCCCTTGTCATCTCCTTCGATTCTGTCAAGTACTCCTCCCTGTCCTCCCCCCTCCCTGTTTTCTTGTACTTCCTAAAGGCAGCTCTTTTCCTCCTTACCTTTTCCATGACCTCCTTGCTCAACCAGATCGGTTTCTTAGCCCTAGCCTTCTTGCTCTGGGCTTTGCAGCAGGTTTTGGTTGCCTCCACTATCCCCAGCTTTATGAGCTCCCACCTCTGGTTAGTGTCCATACTAGATTGAATTCTGGCCAGGTACCCTTTTACCACTTCCCCCATCCTCCCAAAGTCGGCCCTCCTGAAGTCCAGCACTATTGTGCCAGATTCCACTCCTTCCTTGCCCACATCCAATGTGAGCCATACTGAGTGGTGGTCACTCCCTGACAGCGGTTCCTCCACTGTAAGTTCTCTCACAAAGTCCCTATTTGCCAGCACAAGGTCAAGGGTATTCCCTAACCTGGTTGGTTCACTGACCATTTGCAGCAGGAAGCTGTCCTGGAAGGCATCCAGCAGCACCCGCTCCCTTCTGTTCCTGGTTGTTGGGCCTAATTAAGCCTCACAAATCTTTGTTTAACCATGATGAGAAGATCCTTTCAACCCTCCATTTAGTTATCAGAGTATGTTTATTAAATAAGTTATTTAAATGTTCTCTAAACTGTACTACTTTTTGATTTAGATCAGGTGAGTCCAATATCTTTGCCCAATCAGTCTGCTCCAATTCCCTTTTAAATGCTTCCACGTTGAGTCTATTTATGCATCTTTTGTGAACCAACTTTGGGGGGGAAGTCTGTTTGGGCATTTTATGTGTACAGGACACCAGGCAGTGATCTGATATTGAATCAGAAAGAACATTTAGATCAAAATGATTACCTGGATGGTTAGTCATTATCCAATCAATTATGGAATTATTATCAGTTCTATGATTAAAATGGGTAGGTGTCTCTATCAGTTGAACAAAATAGGTGGCAGCCATTTTTGTTTTTAACTTCCCAGCAGTCCGTTCTTGTCTCCAATTGGAATTTGCATCACCTATGATTATGTGTTCCCTTCTATTCTGATGCAGTCCGGTCCAAAGATCAAATACCAGGTAGTCGGCTAGCTTATACAGTATTTAGGGGGGACAATAAAAGCAAGTAATATATAGATGTTTGCATCCTGTAGCTCCCAACTTAATCCTAACTGTTAGGTAATCAATGTTGCCATCTAAGGGACCTTTGGCAATGTATTCTACACTGATTTCATCCTTGATATAGAACATTACCCCCACTCCCCTTTTTTACCTTCCCTATCCTGTTTCAAGTAGCCATTAATCAAGATCTGGTTTGAAGGGGTATGTGGCTTCACCCATGTTTCACATATACCAATTATATCATAATTATACTGCTCAATCCACGCCCTCAATTCATCCAGATGTGGCTGAAGGCTTCTTATGTTCCGACATGCTATTTGTAAACCCTTAGCCTCTTTTCCCTCCATGTGAACTTGACTTGCCAAAGGCCCAGGATTTGATTCCGCACACCCCAACTAAAATTAACAGCAGCATTAAACAAAAGTGAATAATGTTGCCGTTCTTTATCCTTAAGAAAGTTCCTAGCCTTAGGCCGTTTATCATTCTGTCCTTGTGAAGCAGGGACCAGGAGCAACTGATAAAGTTTTTTTTTTTTTGAGAAATTTGTTGGAGCCTGTCTCAGTAATTCTTTTGTTTATAAGTTCCCCACATTCTTTACATTCAGCATTTCTATACATACCTGGTCTAAGAATATCCCACCCAACAACTTGATTTCCCTTTGATGCTAAGCTTAAGTTTTCAAAACATATTAATACAGTAAAAAGGCCTATAATCAAGAAATTATTTTCATACCATTGAGCCATGTTCAATATTTAGGTTAGTTTCAAACTTATTTAAAAGTTGAGTAATGTATAGGCAAGTACTCACTTATGAGGGGATAACCAACTGTTTTCCCTTACCGAGTGGTGCTGAATTTGCATGAATACACTATCTTTATACTGTACCTTAGAGTTCATCTCCCTCTTTGGCTTACTCCCTGCTTCAAGTCATAATCCTGTGTTGTAACATCACAATCTGTTGCCATGGGAGTAACTGTGATGTCACAAAGAGTGCATTATTTCCTCAGGTAAGGAGAAAGCAACAGTAATAGATGAACTCTTCAGGAGCAAAGATCCTGTTTTCATGCAAATTACACCAGTAATAAATAATGGGGAGGAGAAATACAGAACTAATGGGAAATACAAGCTGAACAGTGTCTAAATATCATGTTTTGTTAAAGTTCTTCTGAAGGTGTTAGCTGCTCTTTAATATCTTATAGTATATTTAATACTGTTTGAAGTGACAACTGATTTTTTGCCATTTCACAATCAGAAGTACTGTGTGTATACTAAGCTGCCTGGACCATGAGGAAAATGATATTATTCTTGCTTAAATGACATCACCACCCACCTAGATTCTGCCAGCTGGTCTGAAAAGTCTGACTGTCTTTCTGTGGAGTCATCAAATAAGAGAGGCAATACAGTGGCATTTATACATAAGAAATTGAATGAAATTCATGCAGTTTATTTGTAATACATAAGACTTGGTTGTCCTTGTATTAGCAAAAAGGATTAATTGTTAACCCTTGTAGGGCCACAGACTGATATATCTGTCCAGAACTCCAGTATGTTCTTACTCTGTTGGCAGTCTAAGAGTTATAATATACATGCATTTGATTTTTAATGAAGCCCCGACTGCCTGTCTCTGACCTGTACCATCACCTAGACTCTGCTGCCTTGATGTGAGTCTCTGGGGAGGGGCTGACCCTCCCCCTCCTAACTCTGCCATGGGGGTAATCCATAGAAGATTACAGAGGGTCTGGGGGAGATGGCTGGCTCTGAGGAACTGCAGGAATGGAGCTGACGGCCACCTGCATCACAGCCCGGATGGTAAAAAGCTTTATTGAAAAAAACAGGTTAATTGAAAAACAATTAAAAAATGCTAAGTTTTTTTTAAATTAAAAAAAGGTGTTTTCTTTTGTTAAAAGTAACTAGTAAAATAACGTTCCTTCCCACCTGTCAATCATACGTCTTTCCACACATTAAATAGAGAGAATGTTTGTTTATTATGGAATACAAGAATTCCAATTTCAGTAGAATTCCTCTGGCAGAATGTTCACCTTCTCACACAACAGGAAGCCTTATCTAAGCAATAAGCCATGACGGGGTGTGGGTTGCTGTCTGATGAATGCACAACCCAAGGTGTGTAGAGAGGCATGAGACGTTTGCAGCGACTACCTTCAGCAGCTGGGGAGCACTTTTATGAAACACACAGCCCAAACCCAAAGTGGCTTATTGCAGTTATAAAATGGGTCCAAGAAGTAAAAAAATGCAGTAAAGAAACAGTTTTAATAAAATTATTTAAAAAACTTTTAAACAACCATTTTGTAGTGATCCTCCTATTTGTAACAAAGCAGTTCTGTATTTTGGTGCTGCAATGTTACTTCATGTTCTCCTCATCTCATTCCCTATCCCCATTTAATTTCTCTGTGTTCAGCATAAGTTCACTGTAGGGGGTGATTAAATGTTATTCTCTCCCACAGTTGAGCATCTCAGATAAAGCTGCCGGCTCCAGTTGTGGTACCTCCAGTTTTGGCTTCAGTGCTAGTGTTTTACAGCAACATTTCTCCTACAAATTGAAAAAAAATGCTTTCTCCCAGTTGAGACATCTTCTTACAGCCATGTTTGAGTGCTGTACATGAGTCTGCAGGGGCGGGAGTAGATGCCAGCACAGAACTGAATAAACACATTTTTCTGTTAGTTCTTTGGGCTGAGGGTGCCAGATTCAGCTGTGCAGCATGTCAAAAAAAATCGCTGGTTTCAGTTGCCATAGTTCCTGCTTCAGCAGTCACAATCAGCACTCGAGTTGGAAGGTGCTGTTTCTGTTTCAGAATAAAAAGTGCTTTTGTAGAAGGCAAGGAAGGCTGCTGATGCTGACTGAACTCTAATGGATCAGTTCAGAGTGCAGAGCTACCTGGCTACATCTTGGAGGGAAAGAGAATTCTGACTACACCAACCACCCAAACAATGAAATTAAACTACTGGTAAAACTGCATCATTACAGCTGCAGGGCAGAGCTCTGCAGATGTTTTACTATCACTTAGAAAAATGGACCTCAACAGATTCCTAACAGACTTCATAAAATTGAGGTTTGATAGCAATCCCTCTGCTCAGCAGTCTGTTTACAGCACTATTTTTTCTCTGTTAGTCAGTGTTTCCCAGTGAGGAATGAGGTTCACATTTCATTCACAGCAACACAAAATAAAGTGTTGTTATCACTGTGGGAGACATCTATAACTGTACTATCCTGCAGTGGTTGTTAAGAAGCATTTTTTTCTTTCACTCTTACAGTGTTTTTAAGTTTTAATGGGAAGTAATGGTCACAATAACAGTACGTGTATTTCAATCTTAATTTGTGCATAACAGGACACGTGTGATAACATGGTTACTATTGTAGTTTCAGCTTGTTCACCATTTTTTTCATGCCTGCCTAAAGTGACATGAAAGTTAGTGTTGCCAAGTCCAAATATGCACAAAGGCAAGTTATTTATACCACTTCTTTCAAGCAGTTTAACTGTCTGCAACAGTGCAATTAGAAACTTTTTTTTTTGCATGCTAGTGTCAAAAAAGCCTTGCTGGAATAGCCAGCTACTGAGAGAGAGAGAGAGAGAGAGAAAGAGGGAGGCAGAGAGAGAGAGACAGACAGACAGAGAGAGAGAGAGAGTGTGTGTGTGTGTGTGTGTGTGTGTGTGTGAATGATTTATCTTCTCTGAAGGGCTGGTTTATGTTAACCTTTTTAGGATCTTACTAATTGTTAGTGGTGCATTGGAATTCTCATGGCTTTGTATTTGTAGAAGGAGTAAATGCTCGGCAACTGATGTTTAAGAGTTTCCCGGGATTGCAAGGGGCATCATAGGGGATTGCAAAGAAATCACAGCGGTGTCAACTGCAACACCTGGCTACTCCGGAATGCATATCTCTCACCCTGCCAGGACCAAATGAGTGACACTGCCCAGTAAAATCAGGGACACATGCTCACAGTCAGAGACACCATTCTTACTTGACATACAGTGCAGTGTCACAATTTTTACATCTATTCAAATGCACTCCACAACCTGTCCAAAGGGTAATATTGTGCACTGGCATTAATACATACAGTACTGTCTTGTAAGAGGAATGCATAGGTAAACCAAAAGTTAGCTGGTGGAACAGCATTGCAGCCATGTTACAAATGATTCCCCAAAAATGAATAAAGTAGTTTAAAAAAAAAAAAACAAGGTCTTAAATTATAAGTAGCATCATTGGTTGTGTGTTATTACTTTGTAGATAATGTTTGGGTTATTAAAAATATATATATTTTTTTTAAATCCCATATTGTTGCTTATTCAACATTGGTATACAGCTGGATACCATCATAATGCAGTAAATTCATACAGTATATACTTATCATGGTGTCACGACTCTATGAGTAGTATATTGCTTCACACATGTTCCCTTTGATTTTTTCTCCCTTGCTCAATGCATATACTATTACTGATTTGATTATCTTGTTTGTGTAGCATAGTACAACATTAATTATTTGTGCCACACAGTTTACAGTATAGACATTGTGTATATTAATAATTTTACACTGTATCCATTTGAATCGCATAACCTGTCATACATAGAAACATAGAAACTAATGGCAGTTAATGACCACTAGGCCATCTAATCTGCCCATTTTTAATTATGATCAGTTTTGCTGGAGACCCAACTTGATCTACAGCACCTTCTGTTTTATCCCCTTCCTTCCTCCAAAGGTTTCTTTGTGAATATCCCAGGCATTTTTGAAACCCACCACTGGTTTCACCCCCATTGCCTCCCATAGAAGGCTGTTCTAGGAATCCACTACCCTTTCTGTGAAGAAGTACTTCTTCACATCTCTCCTGAATCTACCTCCTTCCAGCTTCATATCATGACCCCTTGTTCTACAGCACCTTTTTCTCTGAAACACACATCCCTTCTGTACCTTATTAACCCCCATGAAGTATTTAAAGGGCTCTAACATATCTCAACTCTCTCTCCTCTTCTCGAGGGTGTACATATTGATCTCTTTCCATTTCCTCTCACAGAGCTTCTGATGTGGACCTTGCACCATTTTGACATCCCTCAGCTTTCTTCTTGTCGCTTTCTCCTTTTTTCTAATTGTTCCTCCTTCCTCACCTTTCTTCTTTGACTGCACCTTTTCTCTCTTCCTCCTTTACTAATCCTCTGCTTGGGATCTCCCTAATCTCTATTTCAGACTGTGGTGGCCCACTTTCGGCCTCCCCCATTTCTTCCATCACCCCCCTTGGCTACTTTAAATTTCCATCAAAGTAACATTTCAACTGTGCACTGAGGACTACGGTTCCCTCCTTAATGGAAGCTGGCCATCACCTTGGTATAGGCTCTTGTCCTTCCAGGTTGGCCCTCAGTCCCAATTGTAGCCATACCTCTCCTCTCTACACCACTTCTTCTACCATAACTTGAAGGCCTTGGTGTGGAGCTCCCTCTCCTTCCCCACATAGTACAAGATGCACTCGCTGCTCACATTTTAAAGGAAAGCTGATGTTATCACAGATTTCCCACCCCCACAAGCCGTACTCCCCAATTAGTGGTTTAGCAAATAAAACGTCCTTTTCTGCACTGTTTAACTTACTTTTTTTATTTTATAAAAGTCTGTCATTCCACAAAATGGTGAATGATGTGCATCTCCAATTCAAGGTGGATTGCGGCGCCACACTAATCAGCTCTTATACAAGTGTGTTGGAGCTGAGCGGTGTGGCGCAGCACTTCACCTGGAAATGGAGACCCAGCTGCGCCATTGTGTAGAATGCTGGACTTTTATAAATAAAAAGTAAGTTAAACAGTTATTGCAGAAAAGGTTGTTTTATGCTGCAAACTCCCTAATGGGGGTAAGGTCTGCAGGGTGGGGAATCTGTGATAATGACAGCTTTCTTTTAAACACGGAGAAAACACAGTATCAACCAGATGCATGATCTAACTTTACCAACAATAACATTTACATAGAAAGCTGACTACAGCAATTCATCTTTACATATAAGGTTTTAATGAAAAAACTATTTTTAAAAACACTGCCGAAAAGTGCAAGGTGCATCCTGATGATGCATGTATGAATACAAAACTGGTAGAAGGTTGTAGCTGCATCTCTGATGCACCTTGCACTTTTTGGCGGTGTTTTTAAATATATTTTTTCATGAAAAGCTTCTATTTTGAAGTTCACTCCGAGTGGTGCGGTTTCTTGTTTTTTCTCATTGATAATTTTTGTTTCCGCACAGTCTGGACCCTGCTGAGCTGTTTTGTTTTGCAGTTAATCTTTACATATAAGACCATGAAACACCCTTATCAAGTTAATACATTAGCAGCCGTAGTGGCTCCAACCAGAGTTTGTTATAGAAGGTTTTGCTATAATGCAGTTCTGTAAATTGTAACTAAAACACTATACTCCAAGCAGATCTATAAAGTCTAAGTATCTGCTATACTTTAGAATGATTTCAAACACTCTAAACTCTATGACTGATACACATAAATTAACAGCAAAAATTATAACACTCTAGGCATTTGTCATACTCTATGGCAATTACCAGAAGAACTTGTGACCCTGGAATGTTAGTCCAGTTAGAAAGGATTGTGGAAATGTGTGCCAGGAGAGACCAGAAGAGCTACACTCAGAAAATGAGGAGCATCAGGGGCCACCTCTTCCCCTGATTCGAGGGACTTGGCTGCCTGGTTGAGGTCACGTCACACCGCAAGGCCAAAGATACTTCAAGATGTCAGTATTGGTAGATAGGTCATGGCAGATCACTGATCAATGAAGAGCAAACAATTCCTTTCACAAGACCCTCTGGGTGCTGGTAGAGAGGTTATGGCAGCCTGCCAACTAGGGTCACACCGAATACACAAGGATTTGTAATCTGGGTTTCTTGGGCTTTTGTCACTCCAGTCTTGCTTTTTCCGTCACTCCAGGACCTGGTTACTTTACAAAGGAAACATGATTACCAAACTATTAAGCAGTTCAGTCAGGTTCACAGACGTTTCAGGCAAACTTGCAGAAAAATACAATGCAGGGGACCACACGGGGCAAACAGGACAATTCCAAATGTAGGCTGTCTGTTAGGTAAACGGGTTAACACAGGTTCAGCAGTTCATTAGGTAACAGGGCAATTGCAGTCTACTGCATGTGATAAAAGGCAATGGCGCAGCTCATGGGGCAGTTAGGCAGTCTCTCAGTGGGGCAGGTGAGTAATAGGCAGTAGACCCCACACACACACACACATATAGACAGTAATTAGAGGGGACAGTTAAATTACAGTGGTCACAAAACATTTAAACATTTATATTGTCAGTCTTCAAAAGGAACAGTGCCTGTTTAAATGTTGGCAGTATGCCGTGTGTAACCTCATAAATATTCATTTCATTAATTTAAACAGTTTTGCCTATTTGTGTTTGCTCTTACAGAGCTCTCTTTCAAAGCCACCCTATAGGCAGGGCTGATGGAGGCATGGCCCGTCCCCACAGTCTCTGGCTCCTAAGAAGCTGTTCCATGGATGGGTCTGGACTTGCTCCAAATGGCTGCACTGCTTTTGTTGGTGCTTGGACGCACAAAAGTCTTCTTTTTTTAACAACAAACAGTCCATATATGGCAGACAGCTCCTGGCTGAAGTGCTGTTGCCACTCACCCTGCTGCCTGCTTCACAAGCTGAGGAAGGGAGGAAGGAAGGAAGGAAGGAAGGAAGGAAGCCAGCCAGCCAGCCCATGGTTCTTCTGCTGGGCTGGCCGAGAAGCAATGGGGGGGAAGACAGCTTTTCACTGCCGCCCCTCCCCGATGGATTTCCACTGCTGTGGGATTGAGAACTGCCGGACTGCTGCTGACTCTGTGAGGAGGCAGAAAGAGCACTGAGCTGCTGGACCAGCCAGAACATTGGGAGGGATTCAAGAGCTCAAGGTAAGTCCCTCCCTTTTGGCTTTACCTCAGCTGGCTGATCACTCCCCTCGCTCCTCCTGTTGCTTTCTTCTTTTCTCTCTCTCTCCTGGACTGAACAGCTATTCTCATTCAAAATGGGTGGAGGATTCTATTCCGGAATCCTCATGAGAGCTATCCTTCCTACCTGCCAATGCACTTGGAAACCACAAGAGCAGGTTCCCAGCACCTGGCAATGGGGGGGTTAAGTACTGGCAGGAAGGGGAGAAGAAACAGAGAAAAAAACAGTTTAAAACAAGCCTGCAGGGGCTTTACAGGGAACGCAGTGGTGGGGTTGGGGACCCTATCTATACATGTGCCCCCTTCACTGTAGCACACCAGGGGAAATCAACTCTGGGCCCCTGCATTTTCTTCCTTGATTGAGCTGCTTCCTATTTTTATTTTTTAAAGTCTTTACAGGCAGCAACAAACTGTGGGGGGGAGCAGAGCTGAAACTGAGTCGTGAGTCACTTTCACTTATTTGAAGTTGGCAGAATAAGTGCGTTATTACAAGCCACTGGCATGAGTGCTGCAGCTTTGATTGAGCTTTTTTTTTAATTCTTATAGTTTCCATTTGTGGGAGAAATGTATTTAGATGGAAGGGAGGCGACCTAGTGGATCAGCAGAAAGTGAAGGTGCAGCCGGCCAGGTATGTGGGGCTGAGGGCAGGGGGTCACAGAGCTGCAGTGAATGAGGGAGAGGCAGTGAGAGAGATGATCGAGTCAGTGGCCATGGCTTTGAGGCCTAGAAAAAAGTAAAAGAAAAAGAAAGCAAAGGAAAGGTCTGATGATGGCTTGAACATTTTTGTAAATATATTTCATGTTCCTTAGCAGTAGTGTAGGTGTGGAGAGTTATTAAAAAAGTGTTAAAAATGTTATTTTACATGTAATGGAAAGTAATGGGTATAGTCATTTTGTCTTTACTATCATGGATGTGAGAAATCGGGAGGTGCTGCCTCACTACTGAGAGAAAAGAGCCACCCACAGGGTTGTTGCTTTACAAACACATGCCTGGGGACACTGCTGACCAATCAGTATGAAAGATTTTCTCTACCCATTTCTGTGTCTCCTGTGGTTATAAGAGTGTATTCATGAGTTCTTTAGGTGAGAGAACGCAAAGTGAAAATTAGTAAAGTGGGTCATGAATTCTGTATCCTATTTACCTAAATTTCAACTCCCACTGCTTGAACTTGTACAAACCTCTGTATTTCTGGGGAATTCGCATATGGGACTCAGAACTCATTTCACTAATGAGGAAGCAGGAAATTACCAGTCCATTTCAAAACATGTAAATATGCTCAGAAATGAAGAACAGAATGACCTGAAATTCAAGTTTTTTTTTAATTTTATGTAAACAGTAATACCCAACAGAGTGAGTGGCATTGGGCTATACCAGACCACCCAGCGGCGTAATGAAGCCCGGTGTCACAGGTCGTGGGCCTAATAGTCTCAGGAAGGTCCAGTATTGCTCATACTGTCCACCCTGGAGGGTATTATCGCACTTACAAAATGGGTTATATATAACATTTTATATAATATTTAAAAATAGAAATTAAAAAATGAGTACAGATCTATTAAAAGTTGATTTTCTTGTAAAGTAGACCCTGCGCTGGTTTAGTTGCCAACAGAGGGCACTGCAGTGTTTTTTAGAGCCCCATTTTTTTGTAACACTTTGCTTTTTACTGTTGTCTTAAGGCCCCGCAATGGCCACCACTATGCCTTTGTACACGCTGGTTTTGTATTTTGACACCCCCCCCCCCGCCAACCGTTGCTCCATTGGTGATGCAGTGGGGATTGCTAAGACTGCTCAGAAAAGGGGACAGTCATCTTTTTTGGTCTGTTTCAGGATGGCAGCGATTGCGGTCGGGAAATGAAGTGACACCACCGGAGTAACAAGTTTGCCTAGGGCAGTAGTGCTAAGACAGATGACAAAGAAAATATTTCTTTATAAAAGGTTATGTGGGAGTAGCAGTCTTACTCATTTCTAGTTATGGCCATATCTGTGAGCAGAAGAAGCTATGGACTATCAAGGGAAAGCTAGGTCGCTTAGTGAGAGAAAAAAATGACCACTGCTAACTTTTCAAAATTCCAAAGTGAACACAGTGATGCCACTTTGGTACTAAGGCAGGCTGGCATTGAGCTAATTTCCCAGTCTCTGTTGGTAGATAATGTACCCCCTTGGCAAGGGTCTCAGTGTAAGCCTCCCAACCCAGGTTGGGCTTACCTTATGAGGCTATGGCCTTATTCTGCTTCCAGTCACCTTGCTGTTGACCTGGGACCAGAGGGTCTTTTTCCAGTAGTCTCAAGTAGGATTCGGGCAATTGGCACTCACTGAAACTCAGCGGCTGTGGCTGCCATCGTTCTGTATCTTGGCCCCTTAGAAGGAGGGAGCTGAGCTCTGATTTTGGGTTCCACACCTCTGGGCATGTTTTTGGAACACAGTCTGGGGATCTGCCAGGAAGCAGATTGGCTGAATGCAAATAGAAAAGATGGCCACCATGTATTGTGTGTGCACGCGCAGATGGTGAGAGGGAATTCTTAAAGGAGTCATGGCTCCATATCTGGGCACATTAAAAGGGTATGAAATGGGCATCTGCAGTATCAGAGCCCTGATGGGAATATGAGGGCTCCACAATGTGAATAAAGGTTTCTTATTTGAAGAGCAACTGGGCCAGACATAGTATTAGCCCCAAATGGGCTTATTATTAAAACAGTGGGGTTGTGTGTATATATGGGGCATAAATGTGAATAACTGTGGTGGCCCCCATTGGACTCTGGCAGCAGAGGGGCTGTCAGGTAATGTAAAAGGGTACCTAGAAAGCCTGAGAACAATGCAGGCAGTCAGAGGAGGGCATTGAAAAAACTAAGAAAAGGACTGTTTGCCCTCCAAAGAGGACAGATTCCAAAGGATCCAGAGTGAGCAGAGTAGGAGAGACTGCTGTGGGCTTCTTATCCCAAAAGGCCTGCCTGTTGCCCAATGGACTTATTGGCCCCAGACTGTAAAGAGAGGCAAAGTGCCTGAACAACAGGGAATGAAAACTGAGCTGCTGACGTGTTTTCCCTGAACAAGAATTGAACCTGCAGTGGTAAGTTTCTATCTATGAATACCCACCTGCAGAGCTAAGAAATTGAAGTCTGAAGCCAAAGATTGAGTTGCAATAAAGAGGATAAAGAGATTTTGCAACAGTGAGAAAAAAGATGTTGCTGCAGTGGGTAAAGATATTTCACAGCAGAGGACAGAGACTGAGCCACTGTCTTCCCCCTCAGAGGGACTAGTGTTTTGAACCTGCTAAACTGGCGCCAGCCAGAGAAGTTGTGTGAGCTGGGGCCAGAGATTGAGTGTGCTGAAGCTATGTCCCAAGTCATAGAAACATAGACTTTGATGGCAGTTGAGGACCGCTTGGCCCACCTAGTCTGCCCATTTCCCTATCTATTGGATAAGCTGCAGATCCTAGTTAACCAACAGCTTACTTCTTCCCACCCCACACCAGAATTGCCTTATGTCTGTCCCATGCATTCTTGAATTCCCCCACTGTTTTTGACCTCACAACCTCCTCAAGCCGTTCCATGCGTCCAACACCCTCTCTGTGAAGAAATACTTCCTCACATTGTCCATGAGACGTCCCCCCTCTATCTTCAAATTGTGTCCCCTTGTTCTTACACATCTCTTTTTCTGAAATATGCTACCCTTTTGGACTTTGTTGATTCCCTTGAGGTACTTGAAAGTTTCTATCATGCCCCCCCCTTTCCTCAAGGGTATACATATTAAGCTCCTTTAGACTCTCTTCGTATGGCTTCTGTTGCAGACCCTGCACCATTTTAGTTGCCCTCCTGTGGACTGTCTCCATCCTGTCTATGTCCTTGCAGAGATGGGGTCTCCAAAACTGCATGCAGTACTCCAGATGGAGTCTCGTCAACTGTCTGTACAGAGGGATAAAAACTTCCTGTTTTTTACTGCCGATGCTTCTCCCTATAAATCCCAGTATCCCCATAGCCATCCTTATTGCCTTCTCACATTGCTTGCTTACCTTTTGGTCATCTGATATGACTACCCCAGGTCCCTTTCCATTTTTGTTGTTGTTAATACCTCCCACCCATTCTGTACTCTTCCCCTTGGTTATTGTTTCCCAGGTGCTTTACTCTGCACTTCTTTGCATGAATGCCATACATGTGACCATTCCTCCAACCTTGCCAAGTCTCTCTCATCCTTTCCACTCCTCCTCCTCGTGTGTCAACCCCATTGCAGATCTTTGTGTTGTCTGCAAAGAGGCATACTTTTCCTTCCAGTCCCTCTGCAATGTTACTCATAAAGATATTAAAAAGGACCGGACACAGTACTGAACCCTGCAGTACCCCACTAGTGACCCCCAATTTTTCAGAGTGGACTCCGTTTACTATTACACTCTGTCCTGTTATCCAGTCAATTTTTTACCCAGGCTACTAAATTGGGACCCACTCCCAGGCTGGCTAATTTGTTTATTAATCTTTTGTGTGGGACTGTGTCAAATGCCTTGCTAAATTCTAGGTAGGCCATGTCCATAGCCCCTCCTTGGTCTATTACTTTGGTCACCCAGTCAGAGAAATCTATTAGATTCATCTGACATGACCTTCCCGCTGTGAATCCATGCTGCCTTGGGTCCTGTGCCCTGCTGGCCTCTAGGTACTCAACAATTCTTTCTTTCAGAAGTGAATCCTTCATTTTCCCTACCACTGAGGTCAAGCTAACAGGTCTGTAGTTTCCTGCCTCTGCTTTGCTCCCACTTTTGTGAAGTGGAATCACGTCCGCCCTTCTCCAGTCCTTAGGTACCACACCATCCTCCCATGATTTGTTAAAAAGGGTAGTCAGTGGTGTCACTAGTTCATCCCTTAGTTCTTTTAGAATTCTGGGGTGAATCCTGTCAGGCCTCATTGCTTTGTCCACCTTCAGCTTTAGGATTTCTTTCAGTACAATTTCTTCTGTGAAAGGACTGGGTTCAACCCCCCTATCCAGAGTGCTTCTATTGATTGGATTAGGTACCTCCCCCTCCTCTTCTTTTGTGAATACTGAGCAGAAATATTCGTTCCGTATCCCTGTTGTTTCACTGTCCCTCTCTGCCCACCCACCGTCCTCTTTATTAAGCCTCACTATCCCTCCCTTGGTCTTTCTTCGCTCCCTAATGTACCTATAAAAAGTTTTATCCCCCTTCTTAACCAAGTTGGCTATATTTTCCTTGGTTTGGGCCTTAGCTATTCTGACTGCCTTCCCTGCTTCCTTCTGCTTTAACTAGTACAGTTCTCTGTCCTGCTCCTTCTGTGTTTCCTTATACTTCCTGAATGCTATCGTTTTCTCCCTGACTTTCCCTGCCACCTCTTTTGAGAACCATAGTGTTTTTTTCTTTCATTTTGATTTATTTGTTTCACACAAAGGCTTGTTGCCTCTGTGATGGCAGTTCTGATGTTTCCCCATTGTTCCTCCACCCCTCCTTCTTGCCTGTTTGCTAGTGCTTTTCTGAGGCACTCTCCCATTTTGCCAGAGTCAGCCCTCCTAAAGTCCAGTGCCCTCACTTTTGTATGGCTTGATTCTGCAGCTGTGTTTATCGTGAACCACACTGTTTGGTGGTCACTTGTTCCCAGATGGCTACCCACTTCTAGATCTGAGATCCTCTCTCCGTCCCCATTTAAGAGTAAGAGGTCTAAGATTGCTCCCTCCCAAGTGGGTTCCAGCACTAGCTGTCTGAAGCATGCTTTCTGTAGGTCATCGAGAATTACCCTGCTCTTGGATGTGGTTGCAGCAAAGGTGCTCCAGTTAACATCTGGTATATTCAGGTCCCCCATCAACAATATCTTCTCTTTTTCTGCCATCTTAAGGATGCCTTCTAGCATTTCCTTGTCCATTTCCTCTCCCTGAGATGGGGGTCTGTATACAACCCCCATGCAGATTGTGGTGCCATTTCCAGTCTCCTGGGTGACCCACAGTGCCTCCTCTCCTCCCTGTTTACTCTTTAGTTTCATTGCTTTGATCCCTTCCCTTACGTAGAGAGCTTCTCCTCCTCCTCCTCTACCCTCCCTGCCCCTCCTGTAGATTGTTTACCCTGGTATGTTGACATCTCTGTCATGGTTCTCTGTGTACCATGTTTCTGTGACTGCCACAATATCCAGGCATTCCTCTTCCATCAAGGCCACCAGTTCAGGGAGCTTGTTACCTAGACTATGGGTATTGGTACCCATTACCCTCCATTTTTTGATGGCTTTACCCCTTTTTGTCCCACCCCTGTCCTTACTGACTTTGCCTTTTTCTCCATTTACCCCTGCCCATCTCCCTATCAACTTCTCTGTCTTGGTGTTTACCTCACTAACTACCCTGATTTTTTTGGGGAAGGCTAGGATTTCCCTGCTCCTTTTCAGTGCCTCCCCCCTTGGCTAGTTAAAATGCTTGCCAGTGAAGCATTTAAACCTATCACCTAGGATCCTGGTTCTCCTCCTGGACAGATGCACACCATTGTGCCAATATAGGCCTGCATCCCTCCAGGCGGACCCTCAGTCACCAGTGAAGCCAAAACCCTGAGCTCTTCACCAGTTTTTCAACCATTGATTGAATCCCATGGTGCGGAGTACCCTAGCCTCACCCATGCCATAGACAGGCAGCATCTGTGAGAAGGTTGCCGTGCATGCTACTTGCCTAAGGCCCCTCCCCAACTCCACAAACTCCTCCTGCACTGCTCTGATCCCTTTCCCAGCCAGGTCATTTGTCCCTAGGTGAACAATGATTTCCAGCTCCCTCCCCTGTGCAGCTGCTCCTGCGATCCTAAGGATTCGCTCCCTGTCACTCCAAGCCATGGTGCTAGGCAGGCACCTTACCTCCCTCTCCCCCCCCAGTTCTACCCTCCCTTAACAATGGAGTCCCCCACCAGGATTTGTTTTCTTTCCCTGTGGGGTCCCATGCCACCCTTCTGTGGGTCTCCTTTGTGGAGGTTCCCAGCACCCTTCCTGGTCTCCATTGCGAGTGGTTCCATAGAGGAACCACACTCTGCCAGAATGGTGTACAAAATGTGGAGAGATACAGCTAGAGGGATACACCTCTTTTCCACCATCCTCACCCTCCCTGAGCCCACTGTGGTCCAACCACTCCTCTTTCTTAGCAACCTCTGAGGCAGCGGCTGTGGCCCTAGTGGTCCCTGGGTGGGAGAGGAGGTCCCCCAAATCCTGGCCAACTCAGTCTGGAGATGAGCAACCTCCTCCCTCAGCCCTGAGAGGTGCCTGCAGATGGGACAACACTGCATCCTCTAGAGCATCTGCAGGAAGACTGCTGCTCCACAGCCACTGCATTGCACCACTCCCATCATGTCTTATTTGTGACCCCTCAACTGTTGTTTTGTATACTTACTCTGTCTTCTCTCTGTTTATTTAATTTTTTTATTTTTATTTATTTTTTTTCTCCCTACTGTCCTACTGCCTCCGTGCCCTTAAAGCTTGTGCTCCTCCTGTTCTGGGACAGGAAGTGCCTGTATTCCTCAGTAGTCTCCTTCTTACTTGCTCAGAGTTAGACCTCCAGCAGCTAGGGGGATGGAGAGCTACTCTTGCCCTTCTAGGATGGTGAGTCTTTGGTGGCTTTGTGATCACTCCCTTCCTGCTCCCAAACAGGAAGTTCCTGTTGTCAGTCAAATCCTGTGCCCTATAAAAGTGGAACTGGCTAAGGGTTGGGGGGGTAGAGGGGAGGGCTATATAGTCCCAGTAGAGTAGTAAAGTTCTAACAGCACCTCCTTTCTCTTGCTGTTCAGAAGTCTTGGGGACACCCAGCCTGCCCAGTTCCCTAGACCACCATAAAGATCACAGGAGAAGAAGACATTGAGAGGCCTGTCAGGTGAACACTGCATACAAAGGCCTCAGAGGCAAAGATCTGAAAGGCCTGAAAAGTGAAGACCAGTTGATGTTCGTCTCAAACTTGGTATCATGGTGCACTACCGCCAACTACTCCACAAACTGTAAGTTCCCTTGGGCTATGGTTCAGGAGAGTATTTATTTAGCTATGTAGCGAGTTAGGATGTAGGAGTTAAGTCCTGGGCAGGACTGTGCCAAACTTCAAGCTGAGCCCAGGCAGGAAAATGTTAAAGTTTACATCTGTTTAAATGTTATTGGGCCCCATCGAAAGTATTCTTTTTCCAATTACAAGACTGTTTATCCCCACTACATCCCTGCCTTTTGGAGCAGCTCTGTTGAGGTACCCACCACAACTGACTGTTTCTAATGCCCGTTTGCAGGGAAATCTGGGTGGAGCTGTAGGTGGGAGGTGTGGGAGACAGTGTGGGGTATAGTTGTTGCCACTTATTAGTGTATTATTTTCACCCCTGTTCACCCCCTTACTGTAATAAAATGGAAAGTTGGTTTATGGTACAATTTAGTATAGCTGGTTATTGGAAAGTGTATGCATTTACTGTGTGGGGAATGTACTGTGGGGCAGTTACTGTATTTTCCTGGGGGGTGGTAACCTATAATTTATCCCACAAGTATCCCATAACACTACCCCAGGTGGAGGCACTTCACCATTTGGCTCCTGTATATCATTATCCACTTGTGAACCCAGACCAGCCCCCTCAGAGGTGTGTGCAGTGTGGGCCCAAGGGCCCTGGAACAGCCCAGGTGAGTCAACGGGGTTGCTACATCAGTCAGTCAGTCAGAGAAGATGCTGCATACTAAGGTGTGAGGAGTTAAACAAACGGTGAGCCCATATACGCTTCTGGCCCATTACCCATAATAGGATAGGTTGTTTCCATTTAGAATACACTTCTCAAGATTCTTCTTGAATTGCTTTTTATCTTTACTAATTATGACCTCCTGTGGTAGTCTATTCCAGGGGTTCACCACCCTCTGTGTAAAAAAGTCTTTCTTTTTTCTGTGTTGAATGTTTTGGGTCTTAGCTAAAGTAGGTGTCCTCTGGTACTGTACCCTTTTTATCACTCTTAAATGACAGATCAAGCTCATTTAGAAGATGAATATCTTGCTTTAAATCATAACACAGCATCATATCTCCCCTAATCCTTCTTGTCTGAAGATACATTCAATTTAATTTTCTGAGCTGATCCTCATACGAGAGACCTTTACTGCTGTAAATCATTTTAGTTGCATGTCTATATTTTTTCTATTTTATCGGTGGTTCCCTTTTTGACTGGTCCCCATGCAGGGCTTCCGTAATCCAGCAGTTGGCCTCACATAAGATCTATACAATGGCATAACCACCCTTTCATCACAACTTCTGGAGTTTCTTTTGATTGTCCATATCACTTTCTTGACTTGAGCTACTGGGGCATTACATTGTTCCTCGTATGTGAGTTTATTTGTTATTTTGATTCCAAGATCCTTTTCCTTATTTGTGTTTCTAAGTGGTAAACCTTTCATGTAGTAAGGATCCTCATTAGTATGGCATCCCAAGTGCATGGCACAGCATTTGTCCATGCTAAAACCCATCCCCACAGAGTCTGCCCATTCAACCATATTATCAAGCTCTAACTGTAGTCTTAATTGATCCCTCTAATTTGCAGCCACACTTGCTAATTTTGTATCATCTGCATATTTACTTAACCACCCTGATACATTCTGCCCTAGTTTAGATACGAACATTTGAAAAAGCACAGGACCCAAGACTGAGCACTGAGGCACCCCACTGGTCACCAACGCTTGGGTAGAGTGATAACCATTTATACTTACTCTCTGGGCCTGATTCCAAGACATATGGTGCAACTCGCTGGCACTTACAAGTTGCGACATATGCCGATATGCAGGGGACCCTTCGCCAGATTCCAGAACAGGCAGAGTCCCCAGCGGCTATGTCCTACGACTTGCGGCACCACAGGCAGTGCACCAAAGGGAAGGTGCACCACAACAGGGTGCTGCAAGCCATAGCAATGCCCTCTAACAGGGTGCAGGTCCCATCCCCCAAAGCCCCAAATGCACAGCCCCCCCAGGCCCACACCCTAAACAATTGACCTGCCTCACAGGGCTATACAGGCACCCCACACACACACACACAGCTCCCATGCTTGCCATGGGCAATGTACTTATGATCCCTGGTAATCCAGTTGTCCCCCACCAGCAGTGCCAGTCCACCCCACCCATTACCAGTTGGTGACTGGCACAACCCATCTCTCACCTCCACAGCCAGCCACTGACTGAGCTCCCTCAGAGCATGTACTACTGTAGACAGTACATGCTCCATTAATTATTGAGCGCACACTGTATACAGTATACATGCTCGGATGGAGCTCAGTCAGTGGCTTACTGTAGTGAGAGGTGGGTTGTGCCAGTCACCAACTGGTAGGGTGTGGGGGTGGACTGGCACTGCCAGGTGGGGGGGCCCACTGGACTACCAGGGATTGATTGGCAAGGCATGAGTGCCAATAGTGGTGGGTTGGAGATCGGGGCTTGGGGACTGAGGACATGAACTGCCCTGTGGGGCAATACTCAGGGATTGGGGGAGATGTCATGATCTGCCCTGCAGTGCAATACTTGGGGATTGAGGGGGCTGACATGTTCTGCCCTGTGGGGCAATACTCGGAGATGGGGGTGTGGGGGGGCCAGCAGCCCACAGAGGGCTTTCGTACCAATGGGGATGGGTGGGGAGGCTTATGTGGGACAGTGGGGCGGGTGGCTGTTAGGGCACCAGGCACAGAGGTGCACCCCCGGTGGATGTGTAGTACACTTCGACCAGCTAATAGCTGGTCTAACTGTACTTTGATCAATGTCCTCCATGGGTTGTCATGGAATAGCACATTTGCTGTTCCAACAGCCACCCACTCGGAATCAGATGTAACTGCTGCCATAAACCCCCTTGTGCGATGTCGCAGGGGGTTTATGGCGTAACCAGTGGCGTAGACCAACTTCGGCGCAGGCAGCCTGCAACATGTCGCAGGCTGCCTTCTGGAATAATGATTGTCGTAATGCTACTTGCGCCATTTTGTTTGGCGCAAGTCACTTTGCAACATGCGTAACTGTTCTGGAATCAGGCCCTCTGAGTCCTGCCACTCAGCCAGCCTCAGATCCATCCCACTATTCTGTGATCTAGTTATAGTCAATCAGACTTTGTATGGTCTCTCTATGAAGGACCCTATCAAATGCCTTTGAAAAATCCAGGTATATACAGTCTACTGGTTTTCCTATATCTAAAGCTGCTGATATTTTTTTCATAAAAACACAGCAAATTTGTTACACATGATCTCCCTGATACAAAACCGTGTGGGTTAGCATCAACTATCCCACATTTTTTCACATGTTTTGAATTATATTCTTTAAACATGATTCTAGTATCTTTCCTGGCACCAATGTCAAACTAATAGGTCTATAGTTTTTGTAATTGGTCCTGCTTCCTTTTTTAGGTTTGATACACATGTGCAACAAACCTTTTGTTATGAGTGGAAGGGGATTTCAGAGGGGTGTCTCTGTGAGCCTATTGCAGTTAAAAACTCTAGGGGTGAAGCAGTCTGCACCAATAACCATGCACTTTAACTGTGACACCACTCTTCTTCGGCTGAATAAGTGTCAGAAGAACCAAGCCAATAAATTAGAGGGCCTCAGTCCTTTGGTGTGAATGAAGCTATTCATCAAACAGCTGATGGGCTGTCAACACCAGCAGCCTGTCATTAAAATCAGCAGCAGTGACAAGTTGACCAGACTACATCAGAAAATTGAGGGGAGATCTACAGAAAGTTTGAACTGTGTTGTTCCAGTCTTTATTATTTTATTACTGTTAAAGGTTTACTTACTTCTTCTGCCTAGTCTGTAGACAGTTTGAAACTGGCCATGATGTCTCAAATTACACCCTTTTTTTCTCCTAAACTACCAAGTCTCCTAAAGAAAAATTAACCCTTGCCTGCCTCTCTGTAGTATGGAAGTTAGTCCTCTTACTGTGGCCACTTTTAAATGTAGGGAAAAAATAATAATATACCTCCATTTCTCTCCACCAACAAGTGTATATTGCAAACAGTGTTAACCTAGGCAAAGATACATATTCATTCTAAACTTTTTTGTGTCTGTATTACATGAATGCCATTTGCAAGGTGAACCCACACTTAAAGAACTGTGGATGTACAGATGTCACCAACTTTTGCAATCCTCTCCTGGCCCTCCCCTCCTTATTTCCTTTTTCACCACCCCTCCTTTCATAAATCTTATGTTCCCCTCCCCATGCTCTAGCCATCTATACCCCTTCCCTGTATGCCAGCCTTACCCCTCCCTTTTTAGCTCTTGCATAAATATTAAGACCTGCCATGATCTGAGTGAAGCATAGATCTTAACATGGTTATGATATTACATATATTGAAAGTCAATAAAAAGAATAACTGCCAGATCCCTACAAGTATTCTCTTTTTTCTTGTGCACACCTGTTTTTCTTGCCATCCTTCCTGCAGTGATCCCAGTATTTGCCTTCTGTGCATGGTGATCCTCACTGCACCATCTCTCTCCTAGCCTCAAGACAGTTATTATTCTCCTAAATGCCCTGTCTATTCAGTATCCTTGATATCTGTCTAGGTGTGAAAAAAACCAAATGGATTTTTTCCCAAAGTGAATCTTGTGCACCTAGTGTGGTCCATTGCATCCTATAAGAGAGCTGTTTGCCGTACCCAACATTCCTTGCTCTCGCAGCCCAAGTGCCCATGTAATATCTGAGGATGTACTGGTGCAAAGCACCAAACCTTCGGCATTGACAAATGCTTGTTGTGTATTGACACAACAACCGCTGACAACCAGTCAGAAGGTATTTCTTTCTCTGTGATAGATTTTACATGTAGTAATCTAAGTGGGGTTGCTATTTGTGGTGATAGTAATTTTAGGATCTTTGATGAGATATTATCTGGCCCTGCTGAATGTGTGTTTTTTAGTGTTTTTTACTTTTTCTATTATTTGTTTCATACTGATAACTATATGTACTTCTTCACCTACTGGTATTTATTTATTTATTTAAGAGTTTTACCAGGAAGGCATGCTGAGCAGAGTACCTCTTGATTCCAGATGCATCCTGGAGGACAGTACATGAAAACAAGGAGGACAACAATAATGATACAATAACACAGCACTGGAAAAAACTCGGTAGCAATAATACAGTACAGCAGCATAAATAAGGACAGTGGCCGGATTATACAAGCAAACAGTGCAGCCTTTACAGTGATGTACAACAGAAAGAGGAGAGGCATGAGACAAGCATTTGACATCATAAGACTGGTATAAAGAGTGGCACAGAGTAAGTCCAAGAATGGGTAACTGGCCTAGGAGCTGAGGATGTGTTGGGCGTATGAGCAGGTGGAGGAGAAATGCACTGAGAAAAGACCATTGAGGTGCTGGGAGGGAGAGGTGTGCCGAATGTCTGGAGGGAAGGAGTTCCATAGTTTGGGCATATGGTAGCTGAAAGCTGCTTGGCCTGTCGAGGTGGACCTGTGGGGAATGTGTAGGAGATGAGTGTTGTTTTGTCTGAGATCATAGGCTTGGGAGGAGTAGGTGGACAGGACTGAAGAGAGGTAGGGGGCAAGGACTGATACCAGAACTTGGCAGTGAGGCGTGTGCAGTGTGACGATCTGCAGTCTTGTAGGGAGGGTAGTTCCAGGGACTGATAGAAGGTATAGTGATGGGTGGAGTAAGGACATTTGAAGGCAAAATGACAGAAGGAATGAAAGAGAGAGTCCAGTCTGGTCAGGGCAGACTTGGGTGTGGCACTGTAGACCACATCTCTGTAGTCAAAAATTGTCAGAATCATTTTCTGTACAAATGCTTGGCAGGCCAGCAGTGGGATGCAACCACAATTTCGATAAAGTGCACCAAGTCTGGGGTGAAGTTTTTTGTGGATGTCATCGATATATATAGAAAAGTCAAGGTGTTGATCGAGCCAGACCCCAAGGTGTCTGAAGGAGTTGCAGGCCTCTAAAGAAGTCTCGTCCAGGGTGTGGAAGGTCAGGGAGGA
Source organism: Neoceratodus forsteri (assembly GCA_016271365.2). NCBI lineage: Eukaryota > Metazoa > Chordata > Ceratodontiformes > Ceratodontidae > Neoceratodus > Neoceratodus forsteri. The sequence goes on along the minus strand of CM028133.1, from coordinate 51,999,016 downwards.
GGGGAGCCATGAAAGTCTTTGCCTTGTGCCAAAGGTCATGGAGACTGTCATCTTGGCATTGAGGTGAAGCTGATTGGAGTGAAACCAGAGCTGGACACTGTTGAAGTCCTGCTGCAATGTGGTTGCCACATCAGAAGCAGAGGGACCGGATGTGTACAGCACTGTGTTGTCTGCATACATGTAAATGGAGGTGTGTGGGCAGGCAGAGGGCAGGTCTTTTAAGAAGATAGAGAACAGGAGTGGCTGCAGGACAGAGCCCTGCAGCACCCCTGACAAGACAGGGAGAGGATCAGAGATGGAGTTACCAATCCTGACAGACTGCGTCCAGCCAACCAGGTAGGATTGGAACCAGTCAGTGGCTGAACTAGAGAGCCCTGCACTGGTGAGCTTAGCCAGGAGGAGGGGGTGGGATACTGTGTCGAATGTCTTTACTAGGTCGACAAAGATGGCAGCGGTGATGTGTCCCTTATCCATGGCAGAGAGGATGGAGTCCATGAACCTCAGCAGGGAGGCGGTGGTGGAGTAGGACTTCCTGAAACTAGACTGGTATGGGGTGTAGAAGGATTAGGAGTCAAGGAAGGAGGACAGTTGAGAGAGGACAAGTTTTTCTTGGACTTTAGCCAGTATGGGAAGGAGGGAGATAGGGAACCAGTTTCCTGGGGCAGAGGGATCACCTCCTTTGGGGAGTGGGATGACCATGGCATGCTTCCACTCAGCTGGTACCAAGGCTAGAGAGAAGGATAAGTTGAAAAATGCTGCCGGGGGAGGCAATGGCTGGGGCCAATAAGTACAACATTTTGGTATCGAGGGAGATGGGGCATTTGCCCTTGGATGGATTGAGAGCAAGTAGCATGTTGTACACCTCAAGTGATGTAACTGGATGGAAGGAGAAGGAGTAGGTGGGTGGCAGGGCTTGCCTAGGCACGATGGGAGGGGAGGGAGGGGTTGGGGGGAAAGGAGAGAGGATAGCAGTGCAGTTAGTGAAATAGGAGTTGAAAGCTTTGGCCACTGCAGGAGGGTCGGCAACCATGAACATGCCTATGTTTGGGGTAGGCATTGGAGGCTGGGGGGTTAAAAGCGATTTGAGGACCATTCAGAATTTAGCAGGATGGTTTATGTTTGTGTGGAAGGCAGTATTGAAGTACTTGGCTTTTGTCTGGTGGATTAGCCTAGTGCATGCATTGCGTAGAGCATGGTACTTTAAGTGAGCTTGGGGTAAGCCAGATTCCTTAAAAGCTTTCCAGGCCGTGTCTCTTGCTTTGAGGTTTGCAATGACATCAGCTGTGATCCAGTGAAGGTGGGCACCATGCACCCTGGATGTCGAAGTGGGGCATAGTGGTTCCAGACAGCAAGGAACCTTGTTCTGAAACCCTCCAGAGTGACTTCAGTGGAGGAAGCTTGGTGGATGAAAGACCAGTCTGTAATGGTCAGGTCATGTAGAAGAGAGGTGAGGTCCAGGGATTTGCAGGACCTGGTCAGCAGAATGTGGGGGGGATGCCTTGGGCCTGAAGATTTTTCTGACCATGTAAGTCATATGGTGGTTGCTAAGGGAGTCGGGGAGCAGGCCCACAGCTAGTATCCAGTGTGGGTGGGAGGTGAGTACCAATCAAGGAGTGAGTGATTAAGTGTTTTGTGGTTCAGACGAGTGGGCTCGGTGACCATTTGGGAAAGGTTTAGAGCACCTACTTTATTTAGGAGTTTGGAGTTTGCATGAGAGAGCCAATTTTGATTGAAACCCCCAAGGATGCGGAGCTTGCCCCCTGAGGCCAGTGTTCTTAGGTGACGAAGTGGTCCAAGATGGTGGGCAGCAGGGCAACAGGTGTGCAGTAAGAGCTTGCAGTGAATACAGGTGCACTTTGGGGAGGGCTAGCTTTATTAGTAGTGTATTGATGGACTGCGTGGGATGAGATAAGGTGATATGGTGAACTGCAGAATGGATGCAATATACATGGCAATGCCACCACCTTGTTTGCAACCTGGTCGGTTGTGGCAGATGACTGTGTATCCCGGGATGGCAATTTCAGTGTCCTTATTGTGGGGCTTTAGCCAGGTCTCTGTAGCAATCAGGATGTTTGGGTGAAGTGAGAGTACAGTTGGTGCAGCAGGGGTAATTTGGGCAGAAGGCTGCATATGTTCAGGTGCACCAATTTCAGACCTCTGGGAAGTTGAGAGGGTGTGGCAGATGCTGGATCTCGGGGAGAGACTGGTCTAGGATGTGGCTCTACATCCCTGGATAGCATCAGCAGGAGAGTGATCATCAGTTTGGTTAGTAGCTGTGCCCACAGGGGCTTACGGGGAAGGGCAGGTGAGAGTTTTATGAGCATAGAGGAGACTTGAGCAGTGGGGTGGAAGGCTATCTGGCCTAGGTGAAAGAAGGGCAGAAGGATGAAAGGGGCTGCAAATGGTTTTGGCAGGTGAGTCATGGTGAATTTGCATTTATGGGAGGTGCCGGAGGGAGGCGGGCTTGCGGACGGAGAGTGTAGTGTTTGCAGGCACTCCTGCATAACTGGCTGGGAGGAGAGTGAAAGAGACAGTAGGGGGGGCCAAAAGGGATAAAATTGCAAGGGGAAGCAGCATGGTGGAGTGCTTTAAATAGAGTAGTTACTTGGAACAGTTAAGGGAAGGGTCAGATTGCATGAGAGAGTTAGCGGCCACGATGTACCAAGACCTGCCACGTGGCAGGTTTGGATAACCTGCAAATGGTAAAGTTGATTGGCTATGAATGCCACATGACCAGGCCTATAAAAGTACAAGCTCACTAAGGGTGGCGGGGGTGCTGCATGACCAAGCCTATATAAGTACAAGCTCACCATGGGTAGTGGCGGGGGCGGTGGGGTAGCCGACACTTGCGTCAGTGGGGCCTTCCTTGTCCGTTGCTCTGTCACATTCCTATAGATTTGTACCTGCTTGCTTGGGGATCTGGGTGAAGCTCTGGGGAGGGTGACTCTCGCAACCGCTACCCACAAGGGGAGCTTACGACCGTGGCAGTGGAGAAAGCAGAAGATGAATTTTAGAACTGGTAAGAGGAGGGTATGAGCGGGGGGGGGGGGGGCTACAGAAGGAACCAAGGAAGAGAAACCAGAGATCTATTCACTTGGGCTACCACACAAACAGCACTGCTGGCTGAGAGACTTAAAACAGAATAACTCACTTTGCCACACAGTTACATTAACTAGCACTGTTCCCTAAGCTACACTCAGCTGGCTAAGAGATTTGTGAGGGGAAGCAGGGTTTAACAGCCTAGATTTAAAGCTACACTGCAGTTTACAGAAAATACTTGTCTAAAGGAAACAGGGTTTCAAGTAATCTATAAAATTATATAGCTCAGTTAAGGCTCAGATTGCTTGATTGATTTGGCATAAAGTAAGCAATAATACTTGACAGAGTGGGCAGTATTGCGAAATACCAGACCGCCCAGGGGTGTAATTATGCCCAACGCCGCAGACGGAGGGCCTTATAGCCCCTGGAAGGTCCGGTATTTCCCAGTACTGCCCACCCTGGAGGGTATTATTGCTCTTAGAAAATGGGCACTGTAAAGAAAAAAAGTTTAATTAAAAATATAAAAAAAGTAAAAAAATCAGCTTAAAATAAATTTTGTAATAAAGTAGCCCCACTGCCAGTTTTGATTTTTGTACTATTGGGGATTCCATAGTCTGGGGCGAGGGGGGACCCTGCTTGCATACAGTTTGTGACAGAAGCTGCCAGGCTTGAGAGGGCTCTGAATACGCGATCAGGATATTGGGTGACCACTCATTTTTATGGTGTAGTATGTGTGCCAATAGTTTTGGAGAGAAGCACGGTTAGGAGACAACATAGCAGCGGGACTTGTGGCATTCATTGATGGATGTGATGAATCAGTCCGGGAAACAGTCACTCACTTTCGTGACTTGCAGTGCCCGTGGATAGAGACGCGCTGCCCGGCGTCATGCAGGTAATGGATTGCCCGGTCTTTGGGGATCATGGGACACACCAATTTCTTTTCACTGTTTGCTGGTAAGAGTTGAAGAAAAAACATTTGGACTTCATGTTATCATTTTAATTTTTTTAATAATAAGTACTATGCTTCAGTTGGGTTGGAGGGGGCACTGTGGCTTTCCTTGGTCATCTACTTACCAAGCAGTAAAACAATGGCGGTTGACAAGGTTGAAGATTCGGGGTGTTCAAAAATATCCGAAGTAATGGGGCATCCCGAACAGGAACTTGTTTTTCAACGGGCATCTATCGAGAAATACCCACCCGCTGACATCGGCATCCTAGCCAATCAGAAGGCTAGGATTCTCAGACCCATTTTCTAAAGTAGAACTAGAGCCCTTAAAACGATCTAGCACACAATGCCCTGGGCAGGAGCACAGTTAAAAATTGATTAAATTAAAATCCTACCATGCTGCAGATGGTGGAAAACAATGTTAAAGCACCAAACAGAGCAATTACAATTAGCACAATTTTGCAACAAAAAGGGACAGAAAAACTATCTGAATTAGTGCAACGACTTTTAAGGCTGGGACAGAGTTAGTGCTGAGCAGTCCTTAGTTTGAAAATTGGCTCCAGAATGCCTTCCTTGTCTGTTGCTCTGCCGCATTCTGATAGATTCATACCTGCTTGCTTGGGGATCTGGGTGATGCTCTGAGGAGGGCGACCCTCGTGACTGCTACCCATGAGAGGAGCTTGCAACTGTGGCTGCTTGCTTGGGGATCTGTGAAGCTCTGGGAGAGTGACCCTTGTGACTGCTACCCACAAGGGGAGCTTGTGACTGTGGCTGCTCGCTTGGGGATCTGGGTGAAGCTCTGGAGAGGGTTACCCTCCCCACTGCTACCCATGAGGGGAGCTTGTGACTGTGGCTGCTTGCTTGGAGATCCGGGTGAAGCTCTGGGGAGGGTGACCCTTCCCACTGCTACCCATGAAGGGAGCTTGTGATTGTGGCTGCTTGCTTGGGGATCCGGGTGAAGCTCTGGGGAAGGAGACCCTCGTGACCGCTACTCACGAGGGGAGCTTGTCCCCTGGGTATTCTGATTTTGCAGAAAATACAGATCCAAAGTAGGAGTTGAATACAGTGACTATTTCTTCTGGTGTCTCAGTTTGTTTATTGTCTGCTACTATTGTCCTTAGCCCAGAATTCGTACTACTCAGGGAACTGGCATAGCTATAGAGTTTTTGAGATTGTCTTTATTTGCTGAGCTGGCTAGTTTTTGTTCCACTCTCCGTTTGCTTTTACAAATCCTCTGTCTGCATCTCTTTTGGAGGATTTTAAATTGAAGCCACTTTCTTCAGTGCTGTTCTTTTTATACTCATAGTAGAACCTTCTTTTCTTTTTTAGTAATGTTTTTATTCCTTTTGTCAACCATTTTGGTTTGATACCCCCATTATTATATTGTTTTTTTACTTTTCTTATATGTTTATTACATATCTCAAATATTTCCTTTTCATTATTTCCCACATTTCTGTAATAGTCTTGTTTTGAAGTTTACTTTCCTGGTCAATTTTTTTTAAAATCTCTCTGAATTAATGCCTTGTTTGCTGTATTGAAATTATATGTCTCTTTACATCCCTTAGTTATTGGGATACATTCCTGGAAACAGAATAGGATATTGTTATGATCGCTATTTCCTAAGGGTTCACTAATTTTACAGTTGTTTACATTAATATCACTTGTGGTTAACACTATATCCAGAATATTCTTTTCTCTAGTTGGCATATTTATGTGTTGCTTTAGACTTAATTCCTCTAGTGTCCTTAGGAACACTTTACTTTGATAACTTGCAGCTTCCAATTTATCCCAAGAGACATCACTATAGTTTAAATTACCCAAGAATATGACTTGTCCCAGCTCACATGCCTTTTGTAGCTCTTTATTTATCTTTTCTGATATATCTTGATTTATATCTGGGGATCTATAGCATAGACCAATGATGATATTTGTTTTATTTTTTTTTCTCTATTTTGATCCATACAGTTTCTGTATTGTTTTCTTCCTTTTTTAATTTTTTTTACTGTCTGTAGAACAGATTTTGTTTGATATATGTGCAGCCACTCCTCCCCCTTTCTTATCACTGTCTTGATAGTATAACTGGTATCCTCACATTTCTTTTCCCCATAGGTCTTTTTTACTCCACCAGGTCTCCGTTATGAATGCCATATCAGTTTCATTATTAGGCTCACATAATATTATTTCAAGTTCTTCTAGTTTGTGCTGTAAACATCTAGCATTTGCTAAGTAGCAATTTAAGTTGTTTTTGTTTACTGGATTATTTTTGTCTTTTTTTTTTTTTTTTTTTTTTTGGTGTTCTGGAGCCATTTAGAGTCCCTCCCCCTAGGTCACTAGTTTAAGTTTTGTTCATGGTTGCCCGGGGTTTTTGCCCCATTTCTACTGAGATGAAATCCATCTTTTGCATATAAATGTGTTTGAATCAGAAAGGTCTCCCATGTATCAAAAAAACTATACCTCCTCCCTTATGTCTATTCTGCAGTCTAGCATTTATTCGCTGGCTCGTGCTGTTTTTTTCTCAGTGACATCTAAGCAATGGCAGTATATCTGAGACTAGTGACGTTTGTCCATGGCTCTTTATTACGTTGGTTAAATCCATTCTATCCTCTACTATGTCCTTTTCATGATCATTACCTACATTGTTTACCCCCACATGTGCTTATTTGGTTGTTTTTCAATAACTTTTGGTAGTATTTTCTTAATATCATTTACCTTTGTCCCTGGAGGACAGTGTCCTTCTCTATTCGCTTTATCCAGTTCACATTTTATGCTATCACTTTTGTGATGTGTAGAGTCACCTATAACAAATACTTTACTTTTAGGTGGTTCATCAGTGTTGGCAAGAGGGGCAAACCTATTAAATACGGGTAGTTCTGTACAGTGGAGCCCTCTAAGTGCACACCCTCAGGATAAAGGTTTTTTGTGCACTTAAGCGGGCTGTGCATTTAACCAGAAAATTATGTCCAGGTACATTTCACTGTTTCTGTAATGCATTTTATTAAATATCGGGTGCTCAAGTTAAAATGACATTACTGCACAGTCCTACAACACAGTAATTCTTGAAAAAATCAGTAATCTTCTGCTTTGTGTGTTTCAGTGTATAATTCAAAATTAAACAGAAGGCTGAGGTTAGTCTTTTCTTTTGACAAAACAAATTTTCTTGTTGTGGCCATGCCAGACAGCACAGTGGTTGCAGCTACAGTGGTCAATTAAGATGTTAAAGTGTACTGTTTAAGGTGGTACATGTTCAAAATGTGCACTTAAAAGCTAGGCTGGACTAAAAATCAATTGGCAAAGTAAAAAAAAAATTTGCATTTAACTGAAACATGTTGTGTACTTAAGAGGTAAATTTAACATTGGATGAATAGGAAAAAAATCGGGATATGAAAAAAATGTGCATTTAAGTGGGACGTGCACTTATCCGATATGCACTTAAGTGGGCTCCGCTGTATTCCCAAAGGCTCTCCTCCCTTTTTTGGGGGGCATCCTATTGACTAGAGTCCAATCAGGGTCTTCGGAATCTTATGTCAGGATTATGGGAGGTACCTTCCAAGGGAGCCTCTTTATTGCTTAAGTCAGCCTGACTATCTCTTTTTCGTTTATATTTAGGTACTGTATTGGTTGTTTTTAGTAAGTGCCACTTGCTTGGTCCTTCAGAGTTTTTACTTCCTTAAGTACTTGCTCCATATCAAGACATGAGATAACTACTGCACTTTTTTATTGTATCATCATTACACAGCTTAGTTAAGAAGTCCTCAGACGGGTTTTAAGGCTCCATTTTTCTCTTTGTTATTGTATATGTCAACCCCTACTCCCTTCTGACTTTCTGATGTTTTTTGGTCCTTAGACTATGGTTGTATCGGGCTGGTAAAAAACAATATATAGTGAAAACAATTCCAGACACTCACTAGAAGGGATAGTGCTCTGCCCAGCTTCCCGGTCCACACCAGACACCCAAGACACACGCTTAGAAGCACGTGTGTCTGCATATGGCAAACGTGCGCTCATCCTTTCGAGCTCACTCTGCTCACTCTAGGGCCTGTATTTCATTCTGTGACCTGGAAGTACGGCTCTGAGGTCAAATGACTGCTCGTACGGAATGGATTGCAAAAACCTCCAAAAGCTTCCTAATATGAATGAAAGACCTCTTTAGTAATATTTAGTCTAGCAGCCTATCTGGGTGAGCAAAACAAACGCCATTTTATTCTCCTTCTAGTCCCAGTGGTACTGGTGGACTACAGCTCCCACGCCACTTCCTATCACTAGCCCAGTTGCTAAGCAGAACAGGAAATTTCAAACCCATTTTCTAAAGTGTAGTACACTTGCTTCTGCTGATGCTACTGTAATGATAACATTTTTATTCTGGTTTCTAGAGCCTCTTATTTATGAAAATCACGTTGGTCCCTTCAATAATAAGGATTAGAAGGGCATAATATTTAAACTACTTTGAAATGTTGTAGATTTGAGTTCTACTAATGTCAACTCTGATTATTACTTTACGTTTGCTGGTGCCTGTAGCCCATTTTTAAATAGAAAGGAAAGTTAAACAGCCACTTAGCTTAGAAAATGGGCTTGAAAAAGATAGCATCCTGACTGGCTGAAAGCCACGGTCAGGCATGCATTTATTTTTCAATAGATGCCCACCAAATTAAAAGTTCCAACCTGCCACCACTCACTGGAAAACTGGTATCCTTGTGCCAGTTTGAATTCTAAAACTGAGTGGCTGCCATTTTTTAACTAGCTCAGTAAGTGAAAGGAAAGCCGAGACAGCCCCACCACATACATATATACAGGCAAGCACAACCCTGCCCACAACACCACTGCCATTTTTTTTTAAATAAACATTAACTATTTCATAACGATCACCAATCCACCCACCCGTGGTACATGTCTGCTTCCACCCCCCCAGTCCTGTTAATGATCTTTGGTTCACTTCTCCCACTATTCTCACTTCACACACACACACACGGATGCACAACCCTGTCCAGAAGCCCACCAACATTCTTTATTTAAAAAAAATGCAAGCAACTTAATTTTTCCTGGCTCCCATATGTTTTTGGCAACTGCATCCCCCCCTACCAGCCGCTCTTTTTTACTACCAGCATTACTTTCACTAACTTTCAATTTTCCCCAGTAGCAGTACCTTCTTGCTGATAACTCCATCTCTGAAGATTGATCTCTCTCATACTGTCAGCCTCACTCCACTCACACTTCATGCCCGCCTGACCACAGTTCAACATATGGAGGGGGGGAGAGGTAGACCAATGCCAGCACACCAAAATACACACACACAAAAAAAAAAAAGAACACAGCTTGTATGTCTCCCTGTGTTGGGTGGGTGGGTGGGTGGGGAACAGTCTGCAGTTTCTCAAACGAAGCAAGGCAGACTCAATCTCTACCTGTGTGTGTCTCGGAGAGGAGAGGCTAACCATGGCAACCACTCCTACCTACAACTACAGAGGCTCCTCTATGACAAAAGTCCCTAGCTCAAAAACAAAAAAAGGCAGAGGAACTATTTTATTACAAAACTTATTCTAAACTTATTTTTTTTTAGTTTTGTTTTTATCAAACTATTTTTTTCACAGTGCCCATTTTCTAAGCACAATAATACCCTCCCAGGTGGGCGGTATTGGACTATACTGGACCTTCTGGGAGTTATAAGGCCCTCAGCCTCCAGCATTGGGCCTCATTACACCCCTGGGTGGTCTGGTATACTCAATACCATCCACCCTGTTAGGTATTATTGCTTACATAGATGCCCAGCACATGAAAAGTTCCAACTTGACACCACTCACTGGAAAACTGGTATCCTCTTGCCAGTTCAAATTTTAAAACTGAGTGGCTAGCCGGCCCACTGGGCACAGGGACAGGGCGCCTACCTCCAATGCTGACAACCCGGGTTTGGGAACGGATCTGGGTCGTCGGAGGGACGGCCGTGGGAGAAGGATCGAGCATCCGATGACTGCTCTCCTTCTCCGGGGGGGTAGAGTGATTGGTGCAACACAGACACATAGTGGAGGCTGGGTGTAAAGAGCACGCTGACGCCAGCTGCTTCAGGGGGTGGGGTGGACACAGGTCATCATTGCATGTCCCCGTACATCTGGAAAAAAATTGCTGATGGCCACCCTAGATGAAGCCACCCCCAGCTTCAATCAGCTCACAGGGTCGGCTCCCCAACCTATCCCATTGCTTGTGGCACTACGGCAACCCTACCCTGGGGGTAAGCCAGGGGGTATTGGGGAGCCATGACTCAAATATGAGAGTGGAAGCGGGGGTCCAGGTTAAGGTACCAGGTGGCCATCAGCATGATAAAGCACAGTAAAAAAAAATAAAGAACGAGTGGCTGCCATTTTTTACCCACTTGGTAAGCAGGAGGAAAGCCGAGATGGCCCTACCACACACATACATACAGGCAAGCACAACCCTGTCCACAACACCAGTGCCATTCTTTTTTTTTTAAATTAAACATTAATTACTTCATATCGGTCACCAATCCACCTGCCCATGGTACATGTCTACCCTGCCCTGCCCTCCCAGTCCCGTCAACGATCCTTGGGCCGCTTCTCCCACTATTCTCACTTCACACACACACACACACACACATACATACACACACACATGTGAATGCACAATCCTTTTCAGAAGTGCACTGCCATTCTTTATTTTAAAAAAAATGCAAGCAACTTGATTTTCCCTGGTTGTCGTACATTTATGGCAACCACGTCCCCGCTACCAGCCCACTCTTTCCTGCTACCAGCATTACTCTTTCACTAATTTTCAATTTTCCCTGATAGTAGTACCTTCTTGCTGATAGCTCCACCTCTGAAGACTGATCTCTCTCATACTGTTAACCTTACTCCACCCACACTCCATGCCCCCCCAGCCGCAATTCAACACACCAGGGGGAGGGGGATGGACCGATGCCAGCATACAAAAAAGAAAAGAAAAGGAACACAGTCTGTATGTCTCCGTGTGTTGGGTGGGGTGAGGAACAGTCGGCAGTTTCTCAGATGAAGCAAGGCAGACTCACAATCTCTACCTGTGTGTGTCTCGGGAAGGGGGTTCATCATGACAACCACTCCTACTCACAACTACGGAGGCTCCTCTATGACAAAAGCCCTAGCTCAAACCACTCCTACTCACAACTACGGAGGCTCCTCTATGACAAAAGTCCTAGCTCAAACCACTCCTACTCACAACTATGGAGGTTCCTCTATGACAAAAGTCCCTAGCTCAAAAAAAAGGTGGAGGGACTATTGTATTACAAAACTTATTTTAAATGCATTTTTTTATTAACTTTTTTTTTAATTAAACTAATTTTTTACAGTGCCCATTTTCTAAGTGCAATAATACCCTCTATGGTGGGTGGTATTGAGCTATACCAGACCTTCTAGGGGCTATAAGGCCCTCTGCCTGTAGTGTTGGGCCTCATTACACCCCCTGGATGGTCCGGTATAGCCCAATACTGCCCACCCTGTCAGGCATTATTACTTACAGAGACTGTTCTTCTGTTTGTTCTGGCTAGAAAAGTTATTTTCCAGTGACATTTCTTTGCATCACTAAAATGTTATGGACTTTTTAGGTGAAAAACAATATCATGAAAAATTATTAAAAGGCAAAAAAAAAAGACTAAAAGGAAAGTTTAAGTTAGTGCATGTCTGCAAATAATTTGTATTCATCCTTGCTTACTGGGGAGGCAGACAAGATGGACATAGGATCCTTTCTGACTTTAAGTTACTGTGTTACTATAAAACAAATTAAACATCAATGGCTTAAACTGACACTCACATTATATAACATCAATCATATGTTTTAAAGACAACCCTTCCTGCTATTTTTAAAAACTGAAGGCAAATAAGAGGAAGCTCCTTTGGAGATGGGAACTCCCTCTGTAGTATCGGCAGATATTTTGTGATACCCCCAAAGGAAGGGAAGGGATGGTAAATTGCCCCTGGGGTGCTAGCCACATGATCCCTTTCTACTTCCTGGTTGCTGGTAATGTCCCCACACTCCGCCGTTTTATGACGTATGTACAGGGAGAGGGCATGGGCAAACTCCATTCAAGTCTATGGAGCATGAATGGTAAACACAGATTGTGTCTGTTTAAGTGGCCATTTGGTAAAATTGGAGCCAAGGTTCAACTACAAGGTTCTCTCCCCCACATAAGTCATAAAATGTTGGAGTTTGGGAGCATGGTCAGCAACAGGAAAGTGGACAGGGATCGTACAGCTAGCCCTTCTCTTTCTTTGGATTTATTACCAAAGAATTTGCTAATACCACATAAGAGCTCCCATGGAGGTAAGTGCACTTCCTGTTATGTTTGTCTACATTTTTAATGTTAAGCAGTACCTTTCTCAATGCTTTACAGACAAATACAGGACTATGAATTAAGTAGAAACATGCATGGAAATGCACTATATAAAACCACATTTCTTTCTCTTATTGGGTTACTCGATATACAGCCTTTCAAGACCGCTAAGGTCTCTTCATCATACCATAGCCTTTAGAGGTGTCAAACACTGGCCAGTTGGCTAGCGCCCAGGTTCACACCCAAGCCCAGGACATCTTGTGCCATCCAGCGAGGTGGGGTTAAGGCATTTGTCTTGGAAGCTTCTTGCCATGGGGTGGGAGGAGGCATTATCTTTCTCTGCATGACAGACTCTTGATGGCCCAGGGGAGATGAATGTCATGCAGAATGAAATATCGTGAGCCTCTTATGGAGCTGCCTTATGTCAGCACACACCCTTTAATTTATCATGTGATGTAAAGTCATCACGCGCACAGAATGGGGTTCACAGAGGAGTTCTGAATCAGGACTATGGACTCCTGAATGAGTGGTGGAGCTCACCTGCCTTCCAATGGCCCTGACAGGCATAACAATGGGGTCACTTCACAAGAGAATGCCCTGTGGGATGAATAAAGGGTGGGCTTTGGAGGGCTGAAAAATGAAGGGTGAGTTTTGAACTTATGACATCCTCTTGCTCCGCTATGCCCACCTAAGCTGTCTGCTCCACCTCTTCTTCACTGGCTATTCCCTCTGATGTCCTTTTCAGTCATGTGAAGTTTGTCGTCAGATGCCTCTTGCTCCTCTGAAATCCTCCCTGTGGGGGCAAGCCACAAGTTACTGGTTTGATTGCCAGAGTTATGAGTGAGTGAAGTCAGGGAGGGCATGTCAGCCCCAGGGGGTTCCTAAGGCATGAAAAGGATATTAAGGGGTTGACAGAAGGATCTTAGGTCAGGGCCAGGGTGCTAGACAAACTCTGTTCAGAGCCAAAATGGCTGCTAATGCATTAACCTGATAAGGGATATAGAATTAATGGGTGGCTTGTATTGCACTGTTAGTTTACAATATTAGCTACACAGTATCAGATCGCATGGATAATCAGAGAGTTTCAGTCTCCAGTGTGATCAGTCCCTTAGCCTTGACCAAGACTACATACATCAGTGAGTGCAAGCCTCACTACCTATCCCACACTGCCCCAACCCTGTGAATAAACAGAGGGCCTCAGTTAGCAGTGTTGTCAGTACCTCACCTTTCACCAGCACTAAATATATCATAGCCTAATATAGCCTGCAGTATATCTGCCCCACACTGTATCTGGCCAGTGGGTAAACAGAAGATTTTAGCCTTTAGCGTTGTCTGTCTCTCACCTTTCAGCAACACTAAGTATATCACAGTGTGTGGGCAAGCTTGCACTACACCTGTCGCACACTGCATCTGTCACACGCTGCATCTGTCCCTGTGAATAAGCACGGGGCTTCAGTTTCCAGTGCTGTTCATCTGTTGCATGCTGCATCCATCCCTGTGAATAAGCATGGGGCTTCAGTTTCCAGTGCTGTCCACCTGTCGCATGCTGCATCTGTCCCTGTGAATAAGCACAGGGCTTCAGTTTCCAGTGCTGTCCACCTGTCGCATGCTGCATCTGTCCTTGTGAATAAGCACAGGACTTCAGTTTCCAGTGCTGTCCACCTGTCGCATGCTGCATCTGTCTTCGTGAATAAGCACGGGGCTTCAGTTTCCAGTGCTGTCCATCTGTCGCACACTGCATCTGTTGCACACTGCATCTGTCCCTGTAAATAAGCATGGGGCTTCAGTTTCCAGTGCTGTCCATCTGTCGCACACTGCATCTGTCGCTGTGAATAAGCACGGGGCTTCAGTTTCCAGTGCTGTCCATCTGTCGCACGCTGCATCTGTCCCTGTGAATAAGCACGGGGCTTCAGTTTCCAGTGCTGTCCATCTGTCGCACGCTGCATCTGTCCCTGTGAATAAGCACGGGGCTTCAGTCTCCAGTGCTGTCCATCTGTCGCACGCTGCATCTGTCCCTGTGAATAAGCACGGGGCTTCAGTCTCCAGTGCTGTCCATCTGTCGCACACTGCATCTGTCCCTGTGAATAAGCACGGGGCTTCAGTCTCCAGTGCTGTCCATCTGTCGGACGCTGCATCTGTCCCTGTGAATAAGCACGGGGCTTCAGTCTCCAGTGCTGTCCATCTGTCGCACGCTGCATCTGTCCCTGTGAATAAGCACGGGGCTTCAGTCTCCAGTGCTGTCCATCTGTCACACGCTGCATCTGTCCCTGTGAATAAGCACGGGGCTTCAGTCTCCAGTGCTGTCCATCTGTCGCACGTTGCATCTGTCCCTGTGAATAAGCATGGGGCTTCAGTCTCCAGTGCTGTCCATCTGTCGCACGCTGCATCTGTCCCTGTGAATAAACACGGGGCTTCAGTCTCCAGTGCTGTCCATCTGTCGCACGCTGCATCTGTCCCTGTGAATAAGCATGGGACTTCAGTCTCCAGTGCTGTCCATCTGTGGCACACTGCATCTGTCCCCGTGAATAAGCACGGGGCTTCAGTTTCCAGTGCTGTCCATCTGTCGCACGCTGCACCTGTCCCTGTGAATAAGCACGGGGCTTCAGTTTCCAGTGCTGTCCATCTGTCGCACGCTGCATCTGTCCCTGTGAATAAGCACGGGGCTTCAGTTTCCAGTGCTGTCCATCTGTCACACGCTGCATCTGTCCCTATGAATATGCAACGGGGCTTCAGTTTCCAGTGCTGTCCATCTGTCGCACGCTGCATCTGTCCCTGTGAATAAGCAACGGGGCTTCAGTTTCCAGTGCTGTCCATCTGTGGCATGCTGCATCTGTCCCTGTGAATAAGCATGGGGCTTCAGTTTCCAGTGCTGTCCATCTGCTGCACACTGTATCTGTCCCTGTGAATAAGCACGGAGCTTCAGTTTCCAGTGCTGTCCATCTGTCGCATGCTGCATCTGTCCCTGTGAGTAAGCACGGGGCTTCAGTTTCCAGTGCTGTCCATCTGTCGCACACTGCTTCTGTCCCTGTGAATAAGCATGAGGCTTCAGTTTCCAGTGCTGTCCATCTGTCACACACTGCATCTGTCCCTGTGAATAAGCACGGGGCTTCAGTTTCCAGTGCTGTCCATCTGTCACGCACTGCATCTGTCCCTATGAATAAGCATGGGGCTTCGGTTTCCAGTGCTGTCCATTTCTCACCTTTCACCAGCACTAAATACATTACAATGTAGGGAACCCTGCACTGGTCCTGCCTGGCAGTACAGCGTAGTGGTTAAGGGCACTGAGTTGCAAACCTGGAGACCTGGGTTTGAATCCCATCAGTCACCATTTGCATACTATGTGACCCTCAGCAAGTCACTTAACTTTCTTGTGCTCCCAGGTTGCACCTGGAAGCAAACTCCAGCTTAGTGTGCCTTTCCTGATTAAATAACTTCCCCTTTTCCTTTCCTGTTCCACATTGTACCTGACTCTGTGGATAAACAGAGGACTTCGGTCTCTAGTGCTGTCAGTCCCTCACGTTGCATCAGCAGTATATATATCACAGTGGGGGAACCCTGCACTGTACATATCACACACTACACCTGGTCATGTGGTAAAGAGAGGACTTCAGTGAAGGAGTGGAGATCCCCTCAAGCTTTGTTTGGCCAGAGAGTGTTGCATGCCCTATAGCAAATCAACAGCATCCCCCCAAAGTTTTTGCCTGAGCTGAGCAGTTTTTTAGACTGATGTAGGGAAATGGGGCTGCTTAGTTATCAACAGTTTGGTAAGGCAGGCTTGCAGGGATTTGAAGAGCCTAGGTATGCTACCTTCCCCACTACGTGTATTATAGAGTGTGGAAACAACAAAAGGAGAAATTGTGCAGATGAGAAATCATAAGGAAGCGGGTGGGATGTAGGTGGGGGCAGGCACTTGTGACAGAGAAGGACACTTTGTTGCAGTGTAGGGCCTGTATTTCATTTTTTGTTGATTTATTTCATTTTTTTGTTGATTTATTTTGCTTTTTTGTTGACCAGGTTAAGTGCACTAGACAAATCCTGCCTATTTTCAGGCACAACCCAGGGGAAGGGGATACAGATGAATGCCAACTGACCTTGAACCAGATGAAACTGTTGGTGGTGTTTCTAGTGAATGAGGGAAATTTGGCCAGGATACCGGGAAAATTCCCCTACTCCGATGCTGTTGCTCTGTGGCCAGTAGAAGGCTATGGGCCATTGCGATGGCCATTCAGAGTGAGTCATTGGACCGACAGATTGCAGCAGAGTCGGGAGAGCGAGCCTCCTCTCCTTCTCCTGTTCGGCAAGAGGCTCTCCTAAATGCTCATTTGGATACTGATTTAGATGGCGATGGTACTGAGATTTTTGTTTCTACTGAAGACTTAACTATGGATGGCTCGAAACCGAGTACCCCCTTGCATGCTTCTACATCCCTTCCTACCTCTAAATTACCGAATGAATCGGAGACGAATATTTGGCAGACAGCCGATAAATTGCCTTTATCTTCCACGACTACAATCGCCACGGAAGGTTCCATCGCATCAGCAGGATGCCTTTATTAGAAAACAGTTGAAAGGTTCTTTTACTGTTCCGGAATGCAGTGAGTTGGCTAATGAATTATGTGCTGATGTGTTACCCCTCTCTCCGGCTGGCAGTCTTAGCGATGCTAATGTGTGCCGACAGCCGATGTTTTTCTTTCCTGGAAATCACTCTGTCTCTTCTTTTTGGGCTGGCAGTGCTAACACCGAGGCAGGTGTGTGCCAAAAGCCCAAAGCAAGCGAGTTACGCTCCATGGCGAGTGAATTTTCGACTTCACACGGAGGCAGCGCTCTGAAAGGGTTTGCGCTCCCTTCACGACTAACAAACTCTGCAGTTGCCACTACGGAGCCGGTTTTACTAACTGAAGCAGGATTTGTTTTTCGTTTTCCTAAAAAACTCAGTGAAAAGGATGGGCAACAGGAAAAAGAAGGTAACATTATTTATCAGACCCATCCAAATATTCAGACGGGGGCCACCATTTTTTCCTTTTCACAGAAACAAAACGAAATTGCCCAGCATAGCTGTGCCTTCAGGGAGGGTTCTTCTAAACCCTTGGGCCAGCAAATAACTATCCCTTTGCCTGCCCCCTGATCTGCTGACTGATTCTTCATTACTAGCCACCTCTGATGTAACCTGGACTCCTCAACAAGCCTTGCAGGGGGCAGGATGGTTGCAAAATGAGCAAGGGATCTGGCGTCCAGACCCTAGCTGGGATTCTTCCCTAACTTTTCTTCAATCCTCCCCTGAGTGGAAACCCTCTGAGGTTGAGGCTGGCAAAGCTCCTCAGATGTTGGAAACAGTAAAACCTCCTATGGAAGAAACAATTCCAACTAAACAGAGTCCGAAGCTTCCTGACCCTGGTTTGGATCGCCCTCCCTTATTATCAGACTTATTCTCTAGAACAAAAAAAGAAGCCGCTCCTAGGCGGAATGCTGTCCGGATACGATATAAAGGAGGTTTGGAGAATAGACCAGACCGGACTTATGTTGGTCGGACTTTATTAAAAGAATCTTTATTTTTCTCTACTAAAGATGTTTTTGCTCTAATTAATATTTCTGGGGAGGATAACTATGATATCAGCTTTTGTACGGCATATGCTCTAGACCTTTTTTGGGAACGATATGCTAATGTTAAATTTTCTCCCATTTGGGCCCCTTTTTTAGTCATACCATTAACTAAGCCTCTAATTAAATATGTGACAGTCATGTTCAGAAATGAGGGGGTTCATGTTGACGACATTACTTTTTGGTTATCTCAGAAGTGTGAGATTCTGAGTACCCCAGAAGCCCTGTTAGATTCAGAGTCTTTCTGGACAGGGGTGGAAGTATAAAGTTAAATTAAAGGCGACAGATACTGGAATGGAACATATCCCTAACTCCTTTTTATTAGGCAGAGATAGGGGAGTTTGTTTTTATGCAGGACAGCCTAGGGCCTGCTACAAGTGCGGGGCACGGACTCATCTGTCTAGTACTTGTGATAAGGCCCGTTGCGATAATTGTGGGGAAATTGGTCACATGGCCATGCAGTGTGCTAACCTGACAAAATGCGACTTGTGTGAGGATGATGGCCACGTCTTTAGTGAATGCCCTTGGGCTGCTAAAAACAAGGCCTCTTGTGCTAGTCCTGAGTTATTGATACAGCAAGCACAGGACTCAACTGCTGAGAAAAAGGTAATTCAAAATGAAACCTATGGTTCTCAGCCAATCCCTCCTCTGGTTGATATCCTGATTCAGGCCCCCCCCCCCAACCAGAAGTGGTTCCAGTTGGCAAACTTGCTGCTTCTTCTCTGGGGATAGAAGACCCTATTAGTTCCCTTTTAACCCCAATCTGTTATAAGGAACCTGCTGTCCTTGGGAGTGAGGTAGTTGATAGCAAGGGTTTTCGGCCAGTAACGAGAAGACGTTCTTCTAGGAACAAGAAACCTCCTGTTTCTTTACGCTCTCCAGTGTTGAGTGAGCATGATAACACTTAAGCTGCTTTGTTTTTGCCAGATGAAGGTTCTGATATGGATCATGGGGAGATGGATTCTCAATCAGTAGGGAGTAATCAGCCTTCCATGGGAGTGAGTCAAGGGGACTATAAAAATAAAAAAAATAAAAAAAGGAAAAAATAAGAGGTTTTTTTTGCCTGATATTTTTTTTTGGGTGGGGGGTCCTAAACTAAAATTCCTTATGGTTGGTTTTTCATTTGGGTCGCTAAACAGCCACAGTATTTTAAATCCAGTTAAACGACAAGCAGTTTTTTCTTTTATTCATGATTCTGGTTTTGATTTGTTTTTTTTACAGGAAACATGGATGTGTTCAAGGGAACAGCTTTTGTCATTTAAAAAACACTGGATTTGGGGCCCCTTTTATTGGTCTTTTGGCCCAGATTGTGTAGATGGGTTGGGTATTTTGTTTGGTTCTTATGATTTTTCTTTGAATAAATTAATGGGTTTAGTTCCAGGTAGATTGTTGATACTGGATGGCACATGGAAACTTTCTGCCTTTCGTTTCATCAATGTTTATGGGCCTCAAATCAAAGCTGACAGAGTGGGTCTCCTTAAAATGGTTCAACCATACTTAGTTTCCTCCTATTTGATAGTGTTAGGAGGTGACTTTAACTGTGATATTGTTAGGGTCCCTGTGAAAGGTGAAAAACAAAAGAAAGTATATTGTGATTCTAACATGTTAACTACTTTAATTAGCACAACAAACTTAATAGATTGTAGTATTTACAATAAAGGTCCCAGGTTTACATATTTTAGAGGTAGTTTTTGAACTACTATTGATCATCTATTTCTCTCTCAAAATTTTCCTAAAGGGCAGTTTTCCATCATGCCCTCTGAATTTTCTGACCATTTCTTGTTAAAATTTATTATTGGGAAGTTTAATCATAAAACTAAGATTAGAAGCAGATGGAAATTAAATCCATCTTTGCTGACATCTTTGGAACTTCAGAAGCAGCTTACTACTCTGCTGTCTCTTAGACTCTCGGTCTATTGTTTATATGATGATATAGGAGAATGGTGGTTAGATTCCAAAAAAGATTTACAAAAAATTTTTATTAGCTATAGCAAATCTTTGGAAAACAAACGGTTTTTAAAATATCTCTCTCTTCGGACTCAATTGCAGCACTTATCTTCTATTTCTTATCTTACAAAATTTGATTATTCTCTCCAAATTAATAACATTAAAAAAGATATGTTGATGTATCAATATGATAGAGCTACAATGATAAACACTATGCTTGCTAGTGGAACCCAGAAATCACCTGTTGGGGATCCCTATGAAGCCTGTAAAAAGATTCTCTCTGATATGTCTTTGGACTCTTTACTAGATGCAGATGGAAATTCAGTTAATTCGGTTTCAGATTTGGAAAACCTTATTAAACTACATTATCAATCTTTGGAACCCATGGAAATTTCCTCTAGAGAGAAGATTTCAGAATCTTTAGGTAATTTTGAAGTTCCAGTAGTTTCACAAGAGGCTTTGCTACTGTTGAAACAGATTACTGTACTGGAGGTTGAAGAGGCAATTCGTAGCCTTAATGCAGGTACTTCTCCGGGACTGGATGGTCTCCCAAATAAATTTGATAAAACTTGCATATCCCAAATTTCTGTCATTTTACATGCTGTTTTTTTTGGTTTTTTTTTTCAACAGCAGAAGATCCCGGTTTCCTTTTCTGAAGGGTTATTAATGTATTTATTTAAATCAGGAACTAGAACTGACATTTCCAATTGGAGACCAATTATTTTATTGAACTCTGATTATAAAATTTTGACCCATATCCTTAATACTCGACTTAAGCTTTACGCGTCTCCAATACTCTCAGTACTACAATTTGGTGGACTACCTGGAAAAAAGATTCAAGATGCCCTTGTTATTATTAGAGATTTTATTGAAGTTTTATTGATGAAGGGTCAAACAGGTTGTATACTGTCCTTAGATCAAGATAAAGCGTTTGATCGCATTGATAGGGGTTTTCTGTTTGCTACATTAGCTAAATATGGGGTTCCCTTAGCCTTTATAAAGTTTATAGAATCATTATATTCCCCGGTCCATGTGAAAGTTCTTTTAAAAGGACAAATCACGGAGGGTTTTGAGATCCTGGCAGGGGTTAGGCAGGGATGTCCTCTTAGCCCTTTACTTTATTTATTTTCTATTGACCCCTTACTTCAACTCCTGACAAAATTGAAGTTAAATAGAGCATCAGGATAGGGTACTTTTGCCAACCTCTCTGTAATAGCATATGCGGATGATATTTGTGTTTTTTTCTCTCACTTAGATCATATTTCTGTGTTTGTGCAGGAACTGTACAAATATTCAGGTGTTTCTAATTCTAGGCTTAATGTTTCAAAAAGTAAAGGTTTAATGATAAGCCCTTGGGGTTTTACTTCAGGTCAGGTATCAGGGATTAATATTTCTATACAGCCTATAGTCATTCTGGGTATTAAGTTTGGTCCAAAGAATCTTCCCTTAGAAAATTGGGAGTCAGTATTACTAAAATCTCAGGCTAAAGTGAGGAGATGGCAGTTCTGGAAACTTTCCAAACTTAAAAGAATACAGATACTGAAGAAATTTATAGTTCCACAATTGCAATTCGTTGCATATATTTTTCCTCTCCCTTCTTCTTTGGAGACTACTTTATATGGGATTTTTTTCCAGATGCTCTGGGGCAATAAACTTAACCCTGTTAAACGTTGCTACACATATTTAAGTAAGAAGCAAGGGGGATTGGGTATGATTGAACCATTGATTTTCTTTCATTCATTATTTATTTATCACACGGTTTTGTATAGCATTTCCTCTATTTCTGATGGAGTTAGAGGGGTGGTACAGAAAGTCTTGGTACAGTATGTTTCTAAATGGCTTGATATAGCACCAAAGCTCCATTCAAGACTTCAAATCCCAGATTACTTTTACCCCATGGCTCAAAAACTTTATAAATGGAAAGTTTCTCAAGTTGAGATTTTACAACATTCCAGGAAAAATTTTTATTTTTCTTTATTGGCTTGTTTGTACCCTCCTGAACCCAGTTTTAAAAATTGTCCCCTTGCACTTACTGGGCATGTTTTGAAACAGCTTACAAACGTTAGGGTGCCTGCAAATATGTGGGAGGTTTTATGGCTCACACTTTACGGGAAGCTGAACATCAGAGGAAATGCTAAACATAAAAATCTGGCGGACAGAAATCGCCCTTATTTGACATGTATCAATATAGAAGAAACCATGTCTCATTTTTTGTTACATTGTTCTTATTCAAAGCCTCTGTGGACTTTTCTTGCAGATAAATGGCATATGAATTGGTTGTTTAATTTAGATTTTGACACTTTAGTTTTAGGCCTTTTGCCCACTGAGAATGCTGATCTTCATTTGGAAACCTATTTTATTTTTTTATGTTGTTTAAGGTTTTACCTATGGCAAGCTCGTTGCCAATGGGTTCTCTCCCAGAAATTGATGTCATATCCTGTTTATAGTTTTCTGGTTGCCCGGGCAATGACTGCAGTGTATAATTTTGATGTGTCACATTATTCAAGTGCTAAGGTGTATAGATGGTGGAAAGGGTTTTAAATTTTTGTAAAATATAAGTAATCTTAGTTGAATTTTCTTTTTTTTCCCTCCCCCCCCCCTTCTTCCCTCTCGTTTTAGGGATATTTATATATATATATGTTTGTTTAATTATTGTTGATTTTCTGACTATATGTATGTTATGTGATTTTCAATAAAAAAAAACCCTACTCTTTGGCAGGGGTGCTGTAGAGAGTCAGCGCATTTTGGAAATCAGATGGTTGCTGAGAGCAGCGGAGGATGGACGGCTGCTTGTCCGATCCTCACTCCTTCTCGCGGAGACAGTGGTACGGCTGGGATGCACCCAAGCGGTGGCTAGCACATCATACTGGAATTCCCACAGCAGGCAATCCCGTCGCATGGTGCAGAAGACATCAGGAGTTTTGCGTCGGGGGAAGCCCTGTACTCCGGGCGGAGCCTGCAATACTGGTCAAGATAGTGAGTGATGGTAATGTGGAGGTATGTGAAGACCAGGCCTCGTCGCAGGGGTCTGATGCTATGCATGCAATATTGGAAAGGAAACGTTGGATTTTAGAGGAAGTGATGGAGGAGTTCAATAAAGTACAATTACAGGCTGAAGAAGACCAGAAGAGAAAACGACCTGTTTCAGATTCTCCCTCAGGCTTACCAGATACTGTTTCAGAAGTGTTGAGAGGTCTGGTATTTTCTGATTTAGGGAACGAAGGAACCCTGCCCCAGGATCCTATCCCCACGGTTGTTGAGTCCTGGTCCCCACAACGAGCCCTTCAGGGGGCAGGCTGGATACAAACTGAGAAGGGAGACTGGATAGCTGACCCAGTAATTCCTCTTTCTGGAGTGATCGAGGAGGGTGGGGGTAAGGCTGAAACAGGTACTGTGGATAGTGTATCTAACTCTAAGCCTGATTGTTTGGGAATTTCCCCTGCTGATGCTTTAAACAATCCATTACATCAGGCCACTCCACTTGTTGTTATCTCTACACAAAACCTACAAAATGATACTTCTTTGTCTCCTAAACCTACGATATCACAGAATGAGGTTCCTGAGATGTACTGTAATGCGAGCAACATGAGCTCCGATTTAACTACAGTACAGGACCAGCCTGTCCTTACTGAACCTCCGGCTACGTTTGCTAGCCTGTTTAAAAAAACTGTCACCCTGGCTAAATGCAGGAATGCAGTGCGTTTAAGATTTCTGGGTCCCATGGATGTTATGCCGGATCATTTTTATATAGGAAAAGTTTTGATTAAACAACTGCTGGGTTTTTCACCTATTGAGGTGTATGCCCTTATACATACCCCAGGTGACAATACATATGACATCAGCTTTCACGATCCAGATTTGCTTAACAAATTCTGGATGAAATATGCAGTTTTGAAAACAAATCCAGCCTGGTCCCATTTTCAAGCTATCCTTCTCACAAAACAGTCATTTAAAGTAATAACTGTACTTTTTCGAAATGAGGGAGTGAATGTTGAAGATATCACGTATTGGTTGGAAAGAAAATGTACTATTCAGAGGAGTCCAGAACCTATATTGGACGATGAGGGATTTTGGAATGGAGGGTGGAGATATAAGGTTAACTTACTACAGACGGATGAGGGATTACAGCACTTACCCAGTTGTTTTTATTTGGGACGTGATAAGGGGTTTATTTTTTACCCGGAACAACCCAGACATTGTTATAAGTGTGGTTCTCCTAGACATCTCAGTAGAATGTGTGAAATAGTTAAATGTGCTCAATGTGGAGAATTAGGTCATGTTTTTTCTGATTGTCATCATCGTATTAAATGTTCTCTTTGTGAGGAACCACATTCATTTGTTAATTGCCCTTGGGCTGCTCAGAATAAATGTGGAGATTATAATATTCAAGATTTTTATATTAATACAGCAGTTAAAGCTGCATTGAGACAGAGACCCCCCTCCCCCCCAGAAATTTGCAAATACCCATTCTGGTTGCACGAGAAACTGCTTTAATTCAAAAAGACCCTATGACCCAGTTGGTTTCTGACACTTCTGCACCTATTCCAGTGACAGTGGAACCTGTTTCGCAGGTGGTTGCTTCTGGTATCGCTCTGGTCTCAATGCCTCCACCCCTTTCACCTGAGGAGGCCTTTACACTGGTATCTACCAGAAGACGTAGCCTTCGATCTGGAAACACAAGAATGGTTGTTCTTGACCCTCCTATGACACCTATCCATAATCCATTCCGTGTACTACAGGATGATGCAGGTACAGAATCTGATTCAGCCTCGGTACATTCCTCACAACATGATGGTACATCTGATGTGGATCAAAACTTGCCACATTCAGATTCTGTTAAAAAAAAAAGAATAAATTAGGAATGAGGAAAGGGAGTAGGAAGAAATAATATTATTATTTTTGCTGATGGTTTAAGATGCAACTTAGATTATGGCATGTTTTATATTTATTTCATATGTTAGAGATTTATAACATTTCAGTTGCTTTTTTGAATGTGAATAGTATACATTCTGATAGAAAACGTTTGTTGATCCTTTCCCTTTTTGAAAATATGGACTATGATGTTGTATTGTTGCAAGATACCAGACTGCATTCTAAAGTTGATGTTGAGTTAACAACTGCTGGCTGGAGATAGGATGTCACTCATTGGTCAGTAGGTGATGATCTCTGTAGTGGAGTGGGCATTGCCCTTAACAAGTTGATATTTTTCCTGGTCGAGTTTTACTGTTGGATGTAGTGATTAGTGGCTTACAGTGTCGCTTTATAAATGTATATGCACCTCAGACTAAATGTGCGAGAGTTGAGATATTTCGATTAATTTAACCGTATTTATTTACACCTAAGTATGTATTCTTGGGCAGCGATTTTAATTGCAGTAGATATAAGATGGATAGAGGACTTCATACTACTAAGATGTATTGTGATGCTACTTGCCTTAACGATTTAATAGTTCAAACAGGTCTTAGTGATGTTATGGCCCTTAATGGGAACCCTGCAAAAACATATTTTCAAGGTATTAAAGTTACATGCATTGATTTTTGGTTTCTTTCTGACTCTTTGCGGGTTATAGAGACTAAAACTCTGCCAGTTGCTTCCTCTGACCATGTAATTATAGAAGCCACGGTTGCTAGCCATATACCCATGCATCAAGGACCAGGGTATCAGAGACTGAATTTGGCTTTGTTATTCCTCCCTACAATAGAAGGAGGCTTTCTAGCTCTATTACAGGCCAGAAAATCTGCTGTGTGTTTATATGATACATACCGGGAATGGTGGTTAGATACTAAAACTGACATCAAATGTTTTTTTCAAAGTATTGGAAGACTCCAGGGTAAATATAAAACTGATACACATTTAAATTGTAGAAAGCAATTCTTGGACTTGTACTTTCGGGCGGCTAATGGTGATGATTCAGTTCTTCCTATGTTACACAAAATGAGAGCTCAAATGAATAAATTACAGTATGACCGTTCCAAATCGTTGGGCAATGAACGCCGGTTTGGGACTCAGGGTACTAAAGCCTTTATGAATTCATTTCAATTTAGCGCTGCTCAAAGACAAAAGAAATACATGATGGGACTTGCTGACCAGACAGGGAATTGGTGTATAGACCCCAGATATATTATGCATATTGTTGACTTACATGTCCAATCCCTTTTTGGTATCACTGCACATTCACTTCAAACACATAGGACACGGTTGGGACAGTGTAATTTGCCTCAACTGTCGGATTCTGGGGCATCCATGTTGGTAGTACGATTACATCACTAGAGGTCTCTGCTGCTCTTTCACAAACTAAGACAGGTACGGCCCCGGGAAATGATGGTATCCCTTAAGAAATATATATAAAACAGTTTTTCAGTACCTATTGAAAGAATTTACTGGGGTTCTGAATGAAATATTAATGATGGGAGTATTGCTTGAAAGTATGAATGAGGGTCCAGTAGTTTTCATGTACAAGAAAGGGGACAGAGGGGATTTGTCAAACTGGAGACCCATAACTTTACTAAACACTGATTTTAAGTTGTTTACCAAAATATTGAATAATAGATTGTTAAGTCAAGCGCATTCCCTTTTACACCCCGCACAGAACTGTTCTATTACTAATAGGAATATAACAGATAGTTTAATACTCTTACATGAAATTTTTCACAGAGGAGCTACGGGAGAATTTACAGGCCTGATTATAAGCCTAGACTAGGTGAAAGCCTTTGACAATGTGAGACACGAGTATTTGTGGGATTGTTTGGCCAGGTATGGAATACCTCATACGTTTATTGTGTGGATTCAGACCTGTTACGGCAAAGCTACTGCACAAGCATACTGTAATGGCTGGTTGAGTACCACATGTCCCATATTACGGGGAGTTCGTCAGGGATGTCCACTTAGTGCACTTTTGTATTTATTTACAATAGATCCATTGATTAGGCGAGTTTACGGTCATAATGCCATACTGGGACTCTCTTTTTCAAGTAATGACCCTGTGGTTTAATGTACAGCATATACAGATGATTTGTGTTTTTTGATTGGAGAGTTATCTTCCACACTTTGTCAAAAAAAAATTTTGCAAGGATTTTTGTTATTTACCAGAGCAAAGATTAACTACGATAAATGTAATTGTATACCACTTAGGGTAGAGGACATTCAATTTACACAGGTCATACGCATACCAGTGATTAAGGATACATGCCAAATTTTGGATGTCTTGTTCAGGGCAGGAGACTTAGCATATTTAAATTGGAAATATAAATTGCAAGAAGCACAAAATAAAGTAAATCTATGGAATACGTGGAGGCTGTCTAAACTGAAATGGATTCAAATGGTTAAAACCTTTTTATTGCCCATATTTTTATATTTGAGCGTAGTTTTTAGTCTCCCTTCAACCCTGGAGACACAGATATATAGTTGTTTCTTTTCTTGTATCTGGGGTAGTAGATTGAACCCCATAAAGAGATGTCTGTTATTTCGGGAAAAAAAGTACGGTGGTTTAAAAATGCTACATCTTATAGTTTTCTTTTTCACTATGTTTCTTTACTCAAATCTGAAACCATTATTTACAGATAGAGACACTCAATGGAAACCGTGGCTTCTGGATACTATGGGTGACTTCTTTTTATTATGGCCTGAACATGATATAATCCCAAGGCAACGGTCTATAACCCATCTCCCACAATCTCTTAGATCATGCTTTGGAAAAATTAAAATGTGGGGGATTTCAAGGCACACTATTCCTCATCTTAGTAGGAAGGAATTGTATGTCTATGTATTATAAAAATATTTTCAAGATACTGCACCATTTGATTCCTACTCGTCACAAAATAAACGTTTGATAGGCAATATGTTAACCTCTTCCCAGATGCCACCACAAATGTGGGATGTACCGTGGTTATCCTTATATGGTAAATTAAATGTTCAGACTAATTTGAAGCATAAGCCGATCGCTCACCGTTATTGCCCTAGGGATACTTGTCCCGAAACAATTGAAACCATGGAACATTTGTTTTTGGACTGTCCCTTTATATTAGATTTTTGGAAACTTGTTAAACTCAAATGGCCTACCTTTCCATTATTTCTCATATCTTTGGAAATATTATGTATAGGTATTCTGCTGTCAATATCAATTAAATATGATAAGGTGACGCTGGGGTTAATTTTGCTCTGTTTTAAGTTTAATATTTGGCATGTGAGGTGTCAATTTACCATTCAACAGCAATATTTTACACAGGAAGAACTGTTTTGTATGGTTGTTAATTCCATTGTTAGGTTGAAAGTACAAGACTATGACAACTTTTCTCTTTCCATCTGTAAATCTAGATGGGACTCCATAGATTGGATGTAACATCTCTTGTTTCTGTACATGATACATTTCTAATGATGGACAGATGTGCTTTTCCATATAATTTGTCACATCTAAATTTTGATTTAAAGTATGCTGTAATACTAATTCTCAGTTTTTTTAAGTATATTTAAAATTTAATTTCAGAATTCCCTAGTTTTTTATTTTCCTGATGTGATGTAAAGCTTTCTTTATGTTTTATTCCATTTTTTTTTGTTTTGTTCTATGACTTTGTATGACATATTACTATTTGTTTCATATGTTTTTCTGTTGATATGAATAAAAATTCCCCTACTCTTTTCAATAAGTGCCATGGGATCTTTAACATCCACCTGAACTACCACCAATCCAGGCAGATGGACCTCGGTTTAACATCTCATCCAAAAGACAGCACCTCAGAAGTGCAGCACCCCTCTCATGCTGCACTACAGTGTCAGTACTGGGATAGTAACCCAAGTGCCAGATGTGGGAACTGAACCCACAGCCCTCTAATCTCCTGGCCTCAGAGGCGAGTGTGCTACCTACTGAGCTACTGACACTGTACACTACTAAAGATTCCTGGAGACTCCTCCAGCCACTGAATCTGGTTCTTCAAGAAGAGCATCACCACTGCAAACACCAACAGCTCAAACTGGGCTGCATCATAATTCATAAGATCCCGATCAAACTAAAGAATCATGACAGAGCAGATGTACACAATCTTAAAAAACAAAGAAACCAAAAAAAAATAACAATGACTGTGAACTACAGAGAGGGAAAGAGTGAGTTGCAGGGATCGGGGAGACGGAGGGGGCAACTAGAGGCCAGGGATGTTGCAATCTGGGCCAGGGGGAGCTGCTAGATGCCAGGGGCCACAATCAGGGATAGGGGAGTGGGGACACTAGATGCCAAGGACTATGATTGGGACTGGGGAGACGGAGGGGGCCATTACATACCACAGACATTGTGTTGGGAAAAAGTGCCAGAAAGTAGAAGGCCTAGAAAGGGGGGTAGCAGAGACAGAAACGGAGAGGGAGTGCAGTGATCTCATGCTTAACAATGCTGTGATGAGAGTCCACTGTGGTGGAAGAAGGTAATTTTTGTCGGATCTGGTTGCTTACTTCCTGACCGCGCTTCCTCTCCTTCTCTGTTCGCAATATATCAGCAAAGCTCTGTGATACAGCCATAAATAGTAGGTTTTTTCTTTTTACCTCAAGAAGACAACCAAGGCCCTGACTCCTGACTTCTGAGTGAGATGCCAATGTGAGTGAAATGAGGGACCTCAGACCCCTGACCCTCCACCCAAATCCACCAGTGACCTTGAATACAAATTATGCTTTTTCTTTTGTGATGGCATTTCTCTGGGATTCAGAACCCTAGAAAATTTGTAGTTTGGTGTTAGAGAGCAGCACAGATGAAGGACTTTTTAGGTAAGTCATACCTACTTTGAGTAGATCTTATTTTTCCCCACAATCGTCTCTTGTAAAATGTACAGTTTTGTCACAGATGGTAAGGGACAGCAGAAAGGTATCCTCCAAATACTCTTGCTGTATTAAAGGGTTTTCATATCTCTTCGGATATGCAATAAGTATTTAGTATTATATTAGCAAATACTGACAACTGCTACTAGCAGAAAAATATTCAGTACATTGGACCACATGGTTCATTTCATAGTAGTTCACTGTGAGTGTACAAAATAAATGAAAATATACTTCTTCTTTCATTAGAAAATCAGTTTTATTTAATTATAAATGTAACCCTCCCACCCTCTCCAGAGTGGGTGGTTGCCTGGTTTCCTGCGGGAGGTTGCCACTTCATGGCAGCAAGCCACATGTCTGCCTGCTTCACCCAGTTCCTACCATGCATCTAAGTACCCACTGGAGGCAGCAGCCTCCTTGCCAGCAAACTGCATGTTATCCACCTTCACGTGGTTCCCTCCCCCTTCCCCAAGACATAGAGACCACACTTATGGGGGCCAGCCAGAAGGTAGCAACATCCCTAGGGCAGGAATCAGGGCTGGTACTGTGATCTTTCTCATGGATAGCCACGAAAAGTTGATCATGGGACCGCAACTGGGCTTACTGCCTGAGATGAGGGATGGAGTATGTGGGGTTGTGCCTCCAGACACAGAAAAAGAGAGCAGATGCAGCCGAGTAAGCCACCACCGAGGGGCCCAGAATAGTGACAGCTTCATGTTGGTTCTTGGCCCATGATTAGCCACAATCAGTGTCAGGGGTCAGACAGCATGTTTGTTTATGGAATTCATTTACTCTGCTGCTGCAGGAAGCCTGAGTTAAAGTGGTGGGTCAGCAAAGTCAGTGGCTTGGCAGCAGTGACGATGAACTGGCCCATAGCTTACTCCAATGTAGGAGCATAGAAACAAAAAGAAAGACTTTTTGGGGGCAGTTCCATGGACATTTTTCTCACTGTAACAAAAAAGGGAGCTCTGGGGCTATTAACACCCACCTGCAACCATTGATCCTGCCCTCATCCGAATAACTGTCTCTGGTCCACACACTTGTATTCCCACCTGCAGCCTCTGATCCACCCTCCTGTCAATCACTGCTCCCTGGTTTACATTCATAGCCCTACCTGCTGAAGGTGAGGATCTAAGAGTGGGACAAAGCAAGCTGCAATTTCATGCAGTAGGCTATGAATGTGTACCTGGAGGCACTGATGGGGGGAAGGGGGTTGGCAACAGTGAGTGGGAGAACAAATGTAACTGTAGGCCAGGGGCAACAACTGAGAGACGGGCAGGACTGGCAGTGGCAGTTGGGAATACAAATGTGGCTGTGAACCGAAGGACATGATTAGTTGGAGGGCTGGATCAGTGTCAACGAGTAGCACTATTTAGAAGTTGTGGGCTGTGAGGGAAGAAAGAACAGATAAGCATGGGGCTGGGGAAGTTGTAAAAGAAAAAAGGTGTCGGGGGGAGAGAGCACTGATTCATGCATCCTCATTATCTGCTTCAGCTCAACTGTGCGAGGCAAATAGCATGTGATGCATTTGGTATTCGGTCATGCCATTCCAGATCCCATATATTCTCTCCTCTGTTAGCAATACATTAGCACAGCACTTGCTATGCAGCCATAAAAAGGAGTCTCAAAAGCCTAAAAATGTAAACTATCCATTAGCCCAGTAAAGGTACAGTACCATCTTTACCTACCAGGTTCTTTTTTTCAGTTAACCCCTAGACAATAATAATCCTTTTAGCAAACAACAGCAGAGCAATACTCTATGGTCAGTGGAGGTGTTTCAGAAAAGAGGTTTTGGTCAAAACGTATTTTAGGGGCCCTTGGGGCACCTGAATGTTGCTTTTTAAGCTACTGAATTATGTATCAACAAACATGGTGCTTAGACTATATAAATGAGAAGCAAGTCGGAAGGAAACCCCCCAGAAGTAGCTTTTTCTTTACATCAGCGATTAGGATCCCAAAAATGAAAGGAGACAGGTACCATTCAGCTGCTGCTCTCAGGAACTGGGTTCAGTCAAGGTGCAGGTGAGACTTGCCTTTTGTGTTTTCATCTGTTTAGAATTTATGCAGCATCCTCTAATGGAAGAAATGATAGGTTGTTGCTGGCCAGGTGTTGTCTTGGGCTCAAATCGTGCCATACTTTAAAATGTGTTTTTTTTTTTGTTTTTTTTTTATTCTTTGTATTCTTTTCTCTCCTGAGCTCCCAACCAGGCCTCTTCAGTCCTCCACCCTGTCCAGCCCTGTCACCTGCCTTTCCTAGGACTTAACTCACTCCTTGTTACCCTGTGAGTGATACCCACAAGGGAAAGGCTGCCCGAGGCTGACCCCTTACTCCGGGACAGAGTTGAGCTTTGGTTGGGGAACAAGAGCCACAGTCGGCAGTGCAGGGCCTGCAGCAGGGCAGTGGGTGGCATCCTGCATGGTTGGGTAATTTTCACTTTTTCTCCCTGCCCTTGAGTGTCATGGAGGAAATGTATCTGATGCCGCTGCATCAGTGTGTTGACACCCCCCCTCTCCCTGATACCGGCTGCAGCCTGCACTGTCACCTGTGGTCACTCACGTAGCAGTATTGTAGTGGAGACCAGAAGCCCTCCAACCCTTGAGACGAGCATCCATGGGATGCTTAACCATCCTCCCCAGCTGATCTTCTAGTGACACAGAGTCATTCCCGAACCCGGGTCACTGATGTCACAAGCAGTAGTGCTGCCGCTGTGCCAGCAAGCTGGCTCCTTTTTCTACTTTACAAACATATCAATATGAAACATTTGGCAAGCTCAACCCATCATGTTTACAATACATCTTTATTACAAGTTTAAGGTTTATAGGGGTGCACCTGATGTGTGACCAAACAACTGTGTACTTTACAAACATAGCCTTCCAAAGCATTGATGAGTCAGTAGCATACTTGAAAGGTGGTGGCTGGAATGAACCTCTCCTATTTTTGTGATGGAAAACTTTTAAATGTTTCCTTACTCAAAAGTTAGTTGCAAACAAGAATCAACCTTCATTTCCACTAAAGTCAGTACCGTCTATGAAATCATTGAAAAAGCTGACAGATCTTCTATACGACAGTGTCTTCACTTTTAAATGTCAGATTCTAATAGTTCCTATTTTATTGATTTTACAGTGAATCTGCCTTTGCGTTTGTTCCCACCTCCACCTGACAAAGCTGAAATAGATGCATGGTGAGGAGGAAAGGGGGTGGCATCGGACTTAAGCTGGTAACTCTGGCACCCCCAAGTCACTTTGGCCCAAACTTCATGTAGGGCTATTGGAGCACCCCAACTCATGGCCATGTAAGTGGAGACAAGTAAATGCCAACTGACATGGGTGCTTAAGTAGCATCCGTGGGTGCTCACAGAGTGCCAGTTTTGGGTGGTACTTACCTGTCACCACTTAAGTGGTCATGAGGAGGGGTACTCAGGTAGCCCTCCATAAAATTTGGGCCAAATCGGCCCAGAGGTACCCAAGTTATGGGCATAAGTACATGGTGAGCGAATATTTTTAATGTCGGATGCAAACTTTGAAATTATTCAGCTCAGGACTTGTACAGCTATAATGTAGGTTATTGAGATTTAAGTCCATATGAGGGCAGTCAGTGGCCAGCACAGGAGGTGAGTGGTAGGGGAAAATCTCTTTTGTTGACAGGGGAGGAGGGAGTGCACAGAGGGCACCTGGTGTGGGTAAAGACCACTTGATGCCAGGGATCACACATTGAACATGATGCTGGACATCGGGGGGGGCAGGAACCACTGGACGTCAGGAAAGAACTTTCAGAACTGCATCAGGCAGCCTTAACATACTGCACCAAATTTCAAAGAATGTACAATACTCAAAAGCAAGTCTGACAAGGGAATAGAGAAAGTGAATTTACCTAAACCTCTGTATATCTATCCTTTCCACAGATGGCTTGCCACAGCAAATCAGTTCTTGATGGCCAGACGCCATCTGAAATGTAGGCAAATATGGCTGGAGTAGCCAACAAGGAGTCAAATACAATGAGATACTCCACCCTGCATTGATGAGTGAGGCCCTTGGGATTGTGAATAAGGCTTTTGGTAACAGCAGACAGCCAGCAGCATGTCCAGCCAGGATTCTCAGCTTTATAAACTTAGCCAAAAGATAAAACCAATGCGCCGATTATTTTAAACTCCCAGACTCTACTAATGATGCTGAATACTGATGCAGTTACTGTACTCCCCATGTAAAAGTTTCCCCGGTAACGTCTCTCAGTGGTTACCTGGCACAACAAAACAAACCACAAGTAGGTATCTTGCAGCAGAATGCAAAGAGGGATGACAAGGCTTCAAAAAGCGTTACATAAAAATATAGAATTTGTCTACAAAAAAGTACCACTTGGCCCATCCAGTCTGCCCAGCTGTTCCCAGTCTAATCTGTCTTCACAGACTCTAACTGGTCTCCAAGCAACCCTCCCTGCTCCTTGTCCATTTTCTAACATACCCCTATGTTTATTCCAGGTATGCTTGAAGCCCGCACTGCTTTCACCCTCACCACTTTTTGTAGCAGGTGTCTACCACCCTTTCAGTGAAGAAATGTTTAATCACATCACTCTTAAACTCCCCCCGGCCCCGCCACCACCAGCTTCATCACATGTCCCCTGGTCCTGCTGCTCTTTGTCATTTGAAAGAAACACCCTTTCAGCACCCTGTTTATCCCTGTGAGGTACTTGTAGGTCTCTGCCATGTCACCTGTTGCCCTCCTCTCTTCCAGGGTGTACATGTTGAGATCCCTCAGTTTCTACTCATAGGACTTCTCGTGTAAGCCCTGCACTATTTTAGTTACCCTCCTTTGGACTGCCTCCACCCTGTCTATGTCCTTTCTGAGGTGCAGTCTCCAAAACTGGGCACAGTACTCCAAAAGGGGTCTCACCAGCAAGCGATACAGTGGCAACACCACTTCCCTCCTCCTGGAGATACCAATCACCATGCACCCCAGCATCTCACTAGCCATACCTGCTGCTTTGTCACACTGCCCTGCCACTTTAATGTCATAGATATGATAACCCCAAGGTCCCTTTCCTGTCTAGTGACTGTCAGTGCATCCTCCCCATCCTATACTCAGCTGCTGGGTTTGTATGCCCTAGGTGCATGATTTTACACTTTCTGGCATTGAACCCCACTGCCACGCTCGTGACCTCCCTTCGCACTGATTCAGATCACCGGTGGTGATTGCTGCCAACCACAACATTGTAGTTTGTTTTCACTGATGTTGAGGGGTGTTAGAGAATTCCATCAACTGCGACTTTGTTGTTTCATTCCCCATCTCTTGAGGGAGACCAGTGATCACCACAGACTTCAGCATTGTTGTTTTTCTCCCCCTTTGTTGAGCGGGACTGTAGAATGCCACCGAGCCAAGGCTTTGGTGATTCTGTTGTCTCTGAAGGGGATCGGTGATCACTGCCAATTGCAGCTTTGTTGTTTGTGTTCCCCTTTGTGGAGCGGAATTGTAGAATGCCACCAAGCCAGGGCTTTGGTGTGTCTTTTGTCTCTGAAGGGGGCCAGCGATCACTGCCAGTTGTGGCTTTGTTGTTTGTGTTCCCCTTTGTGGAGGGGGATTGTAGAATGCCACCGAGCCAGGGCTTTGGTGTTTCTGTTGTCTCTGAAGGGGACCAGTGATCACTGCCAATTGTGGCTTTGTTGTTTGTGCTCCTCTTTGTTGAGTGGGATTGTAGAATGCCACCGAGCCAGGGCTTTGGTGTTTCTGTTGTCTCTGAAGGGGACCAGTGATTACTGCCAATTGTGGCTTTGTTGTTTCTGTCCCCCTTTGTAGAGCGGGACTGTAGAATGCCCCTCAAGATCCCCCAAGGAAAGATGTACCACTCTTTTACTTTAGACATGTCACCAAAGCTGAAACCATCAAGCATATTAAAAGGATGCTTGGCAAGACCAGGATGGGGGTGGATCTACTTGACATGAAGCTGGTTGGTCTACTCCTTCACGAACTTGCTGGTCCTCTTACCATGGTGTTTAATACCGCTCTAAAATCAGGAGTATTTCCAAAGACATGGAAGTCAGCTAACATAACGCCTGTCTTTAAAGCAGGGGATAAAACCCAAACTTCCAACTACAGACCTATATCCATTCTTCCTCCCCTTTTGAAAGTACTCGAAAGAATGGTTTTGGAGCAGCTTACTGAATACCTTGATAACCATAACCTACTCTGCCCACAACAGCACGGCTTCTGTAAAAAGCACTCCACACTCACCACTCTAGTTGATTATTCATCCCAACTATATAATGCCTTGGATAGTGGTCAAGCAGTTGGATCAGTCTTCATCGACCTCACAAAGGCTTTCGACTCTGTTAATCACAACCTCCTCCTAAGCTGCCTTCTGTCTACAGGTCTATCCCCAGATATGGTACTATGGTTTGGCAGCTACCTTTCTAACAGATCACAATGAGTCAAAATTGGTGATACCCTATCCGCTGCTAAGGAGGTGCACCTCGGGGTTCCGCAGGGGTCAATCCTCCATCCTCTACTCTTTAGTCTCTTCATCAACTCCACCCCAATGGCTTGCTCAGCAAGCACAGTTCTCTATGCTGATGATGCAGTAATCTCAGTCGCTGGCAAAGACCAACAATCCATCACAACTGAACTCCAAAGCAGCTTCCATAAACTTGAATCTTGGTTTAAGGAAAACAAGCTACTACTAAAAGTCAAAAAACCAAAGAGTATGATCTTCACCACCTCCCAAAGCAAAAAGAAATACCTGTCCCTGCGTATTCATAACCAAAAGGGTGAAATCCTAGACCAAGTATCTAACTTCAACTATCTCAGCATTACTTTTGATGACATGCTCACCTTTTTAAATCACATTGACTCTGTCATCAAGACTGCAAATATAAACCTTGGTGTACTTTATCATCCCAGACATTCAGTGACACTGGATGCACTCACACTAGCCACCAGTAGCTCAATACTGTCTACCATTGACTATGGGTGGCCTATATACGGGGCGGGCATAAAAACTGCTCTTAGCAGGATCAATACATTCCTCAATAAGGCCTGTTGTCTTACTTTGGGGGCTACTCTCGACACCCACACCTGCTCGCTGTACACTGAAACTGGGTGGCTCCCACTCCATCTTACATGGCAATACCAAACCTGTCTACTTCTAAAAAAAGTACCACTTGGACTGACATTCCCCCACACTGGGCAGACACTTTAAGCTGGCCATCCCAATGAAATTTACCCGTAGTGCAGTCGCTGACAAGATGGTGATTCCCTTCAAAAGGACGAAAGTTGCCCAGAACTCCATTCTGTATCAAGGTCCGAAATGGTACAATGAACTACCTGCTGTCCTCACTGATACTACCAAGATTAGTACCTTCAAAGCTGGGCTCAATTCTCTCCTTGACTCTAAAATGAATTGTGCCTGCCTGCGCTAATGTGATAGTACCTCGCCTCCAGTTTTCCATTTACCTACCCCCACCTACATCTTTCAGCTATATACCATTTTTTTCCTTACCCACTCCCTTACCCCCAGTTACCTGACGATGGCTTCACTTGGTTGAAAGCTCCACCTGTCTCCCACCTCAGACGATGCCACCTGCCTGCACTAATGTGATAGTATGTTGCCCCCAGTTTTCCATTTACCTACCCCCCTCTACATCTTTCTGCTATGTACCACTCTTTTCTTAACCCACTCCCCTACCCCAATTACCTGACGATGGCCTCACTTGGTTGAAAGTTCCACCACACTCTCTCACCTCAAGACGATGCCACATTTGTCTGATCCCTCCCCCAACCCCCTCTTATCTAATCAGTCTATCTGTTAAAATTTATTAATTTGATGTGTATAAGTTCAAATTTTACTATTACTGCCTGTGTATATGTTTCAATGTTTTTCTCTCTTTTTTTTTCTCTCTGCAATCCTTGTATTTTTGTAATGTTTGTTCAACACTGACATGGAACCTTTGAAAATGTGTCCTTAACTCAAAGGTATTAATCCCAAACTGAAATAAATAAATAAATAAAAATGCCACCGAGCCAGGGCTTTGGTGATTCTGTTGTTTCTGAAGGGGGCCAGTGATCACTGCAAACTGTGGCTTTGTTGTTTGTGCTCCCCTTTGTTGAGCAGGATTGTAGAATGCCACCGAGCCAGTGCTTTGGTGTCTCTGTTGTCTCTGAAGGGAACCAGTGATCACTGCCAGTTGTGGCTTCATTGTTTGTGTTCCTCTTTGTGGAGGGGGATTGGTGATTGTCGCCTGTCAAAACTTTCCTTCTTGCCCCCTCTGCTGATGACTGGAAAATGCCTCCAACTGTGGCTTGAAAATGAGATGGGGTAGGGTGCTACATGCATGTTACTACCGCAGTTACTATGATGAGACAATGAAATAGTCCTCGCACAGTAACCATGGTAGTAACATGAGAAAAAGACCTCTTATGGTTCCAGTAGACTCATTATACTAAACCCAAGAAGCCTGTCCTGACTACGTTAGGCAGCCTTAAAAAGAGGGTTCTTATTTTTTATTTATTTAGGCCCGGATATTCAAAAGGGTTGCGCCATGAAAAGAGGTTGAGCAACAGTGCAATGCAAATGAATGCATGCTCAACAGGAGGGGGAGGAACCATGCATAAACTGCGCAACCCGATATTCAGTCGGGTTGTGCAGAGTTGTGCAGGCACAACCCCCAAACTGCACAACTTTGAGCCAAAAAAAAAAGGATCAAGTTGAGGGCCACCCACAGGTGAGCTGCTGTATTGCAGGGTGCAACACAGCAGCTGCCACCCGTGGCTGGCCCCCAACTCAGTCCCTGTGCCACCCCCCACCAGCCCGATTGCGGGCAGAGCGTGGAAACCCCTCAAACATCTCCCTAATGCCCAATCGCGGGCAGAATGTATACTGACAACTCCCCAGTGCCTGATCGCGGGCAGAATGTATACTGACAACCCCCAAACATCTCCCAATGCCCAATCGTGGGCAGAATGTATCATGACAGCCCCCAGTGCCCGATCGTGGGCAGAATGTAAAAGACCCCCCAACCCGAATATCTCCTGGTGGTCCAGTGGACCGTAATGCCCGATCGCGGGAAGAATGTCAGTGACAACCCCCAAACATCTCCCTGGTGTCTAGTGTCCCCCACCCAACCCACCCACGAGACCCACCACCCGCTCCCCCGGCGGCGGCGGCAGCATCCACCGCCTGCTGCCCGCCGCCCACCGACTGACTGTCTGGTAGGGCTGCCGCCCATTGGTGCAGAGCTAGAGCCAATGGGCGTGCAGCCATACTGTACATGACAGTCCAGATTTGTGAATGATGTCATTCACAAATCTGACTGTCATGTACGGTATGGGCTGCACACCCATTGGCTGTAGCTCTGCACCAATGGGCATGCAGCCCCACCGGACAGTCAGTCGGCGGAGGGCGGGCGGCAGGCGGGGAGCTGCTGCCACCGGGGAGCGGGTGGTGGGGCTCGTGGGTGGGTGGGTGGGTGGGGGACACTAGACACCAGGGAGATGTTTGGGGTTGTCACTGGACATTCTTCCCGCGATCGACATTACGGTCCACTGACCACCAGGGAGATATTCAGGTTGGGGGGTCTTTTTACATTCTCGCCCGCGATCGGGCACTGGGGGTTGTGATGATATGTTCTGCCCACGATCGGGCACTGGGAGATGTTTCAAGCGGGGTGGTGGTTGTCAGTATAATGCTCTGCCCGCGATCAGGCATTGGAGATGTTTGAGGTTGTCATGATACGCTCTGCCCGCGATCAGGCATTGGGAGATGTTTGGGCGGGGTGGTTGTCAACGTTTCTGCCCGCGATCGGGCATTGGAGATGTTTGGGCGGGGGTTGTCATGATATCGCTCTGCCCGCGATCGGGCATTGGGAGATGTGTGGGCGGGGGGGTTGTTTTCACGTTGTGCCCACGATCGGGCTGCAGGGTGCATCGGTCCCCGATGGCTGCTGCCTGGCAGGACGGCCAGGTGCAAGTCCTCGGGGATCCACCTACATGCTAATGGCATGCAAATGGGGCCATAATCAGATGTAAATGGCCCCCCCGCGCCTTGCATGAATTATGGCCCCATTTGCATGTCACCTTTTGAATATCGGAAATTTGCGCATGGCGCAATGGTGACTTGCGCCACTGCAAGTTTAATGCTCAACTCTGACAACTTGCGGTGGCGCAAGTTCCACTGCACCATGCACAGTGGCTGTGGCTGGGGGGTGATATTCAAAGGAGTTGCTCAATAGCGCAACTCCTTTGAATATCGCCCCGGCCACACCCCTGCGCAACTATTTTGAGCAGCGCAAGGGCTTGCGCCTCAGAATGGCGCAGTTTGAATATCCGGGCCTTAGAGTCTAGGATTACAAGTACCTTTGAGCCAAGGCTCTTTTACAAAGGTTCCACGTCAACTGAGGTACAATACAAACATTACATAGAGTTGAGTAATAATGCAGAAATGGTGTACAGACATTTTTTTAGCACCTGAAATACATCACATTTAGGGAAAGTGGGTACCAGAGGGAGCAGGGTAGACAGAGGTAGCTGGGGCTTGGAATGGACACAAAAAGAGCAGTGTAGCCATGGGCATTTTTCAGGCCTCAAAAAAGTGCTTGGTAGGGTAGAGGGCAAAGACGGGAGGGTAGGCTGTAGGATGAGGGAGAGAGGGGGTAGGAGTAGAAGTGCTGGGGGGAGATCAGATTATGAGGGACAGTCGCAGGAGCTAGAGGCAGCTAGGTGGAGGTGAAGGTTGACTTTGAACGGGCCTAGCTTTTGCAGAGAGGAGATGTCTTTGTTGAGTCCATTAATCCAGCTAGGAGCTCGGTGGGCAAAGGATCTTTGGCCCTGTGTGGTGCGGCACCGAGGAATGCGCAGCATTTAATTTTCTGAAGCCCTGGTGAGGTGGGGATTACATGCTGTATGGAAAAGAGTTTGGACTCTGGGGGGAGCAAGATGTAGCACAATTTTCTTAGCCATTAGACAAGTTTGGTACCTGAT
Organism: Neoceratodus forsteri; assembly: GCA_016271365.2. NCBI lineage: Eukaryota > Metazoa > Chordata > Ceratodontiformes > Ceratodontidae > Neoceratodus > Neoceratodus forsteri. The sequence continues at coordinate 51,958,428 of CM028133.1, read as the reverse complement.
ACGGTTTGATAACTGGAGCCACCCTGTTTGGGCATAGAGGTCACACATATGGGTGAGATGGTGGGATCCTGTGATGAGTCGGCAGGCTTTGTTTAGGGCCAAAGATAAGCGCCTGAGGGCTGTGTCAGTTGCAGAGACATAAATAATCAGACCATAGTCAATTAGTGAGACCACCGAACTCTGAACTGCTATCCTTAAGGCATCCGAGGTAAGGCATTGCCTGTGCCTGTAGAGGAGACCAATGCATGTGTTTGCAGCTTTGGCGATGCTATCTATATGGATGGCAGGCAAGGCAAGGCACATTTTATTTAAGAAGATGCCCATCCCGGAGGCTCTGGGCACCGTACATTAATCAATAAATACAACACATCACAATAATAATCAATTAAATACAATAATCTAAGCAGGTTAAAACAAAATTTGCTATATAATTAGTTACTTTCAACTTCAGCTGTATTTAAAGTCTCTAAGACTAAATTAACATCAAATTTAACTTTCTTAAAAGACATGTAGAAAACTATACAATATAGTCCGGGAAGGCCTGATTGAACAAAAAAGGCCTTGAGGCGGGCCTTAAAAACCTCAACAGATGGGGCCTCGCTAACAGCTAGAGGAAGCGAATTCCACATGACGGGGGCGGCAACACTAAATGCTCTGTCACCAGCAGTTCTTAACCTCGTCCTGGGAATCGCTAGGAGGCCCCTAGAGGAGGAGGGGAAGGAGTGGACTGAGACAGCAGGTGCAAGAAGGTCCTTCAGGTAGCCAGGGCCCAGGCCGTGTAGAGCCTTAAAGGTGAGCAAACCCACCTTAAAGAGGACCCTCCACCTAATCGGCAGCCAGTGCAGTTGACGCAGCACCGGGGTAATATGACACTATTTAGACTGTCCTGTCAACAGCCTTGCTGCTGCATTCTGCACCAGCTGCAGTCGGCACAGGGTACCCCCAGTGACACTGAGATAGAGTACATTACAGTAGTCAAGCCTGGATGTCACGAAGGCATGCACCAAAGTGGGGAAGTCCAATGGTGGAACTAGGGGCTTAATCCTGGCGATATTCCATAGGAATAAGTTGCTGTCTATGGTGATTCCCAGATATTTAAAGGAGTGAACCTATTCGAGGACAGTACCAAGGCAGTTTGTAATATTAAGGGGGTGAAGCCTATGTTTGTTGTGGGAGCCACATAAAAGCATTAACTTGGTTTTCTTATAGTTGAGAACCAGCTTTTGACTACTAAACCATGTTTCAAGGGAGGTGAAGCCCTTCTGAAGCTTGTTTTGGAGTAGGTGGGGGTCCTGTTGGGTGGTGTGAATGACAGCATCATCAGCACAGAGTAGGATTTGTTCCAGACAGGATTGTGGAAGATTGTTCAAAAACAGGCTGAAGAGGAGTGGCCCAAGAATGGGGGGACTGGGGGACTCCTGAGCATACTGGTCTAGCATCTGGGAGGACATCAGCAATTTTCACTCTTTGGGAACAGTTTTCCAGGTAGCTCTTAAACCAAGTTGTAGACTCAGGGAGAGACCAGCTTTTCTCAGTTCTGTGAGGAGTATTCGATAATAGACAGTGCCAAAAGCCTTGGTCAGGTCTATGAAGACCGAACCAGTGAGGTAATTATTGTCCAGGGAGTTGTGAATTGCTCCTGTAAATTCAAGGAGGGCAGACGTGGTGCTGTGGCCTTTTCTGAAGCCGTGCTATTGTTTACAAAGGATGTCATACTTGTCCAGATATTCCATTAGCTGGTCAGACACCAGACTTTCAATGGCCTTAGAGAGGGGGGTAGTATGGATATAGGCCTATAGTTTCCATGAAGGGCCTTGTCCCCAGTCTTGTGGACTGGTGTCACAGTGGTGGCTTCCCAACTGTCGGGGAACTGGCCTAGGGTGAGGGACAGGTTGAAAATCCAAGTTAGAGGAGATAGCACTTCATCAAGAGTAAGGGACAGCAGTTTGAGGTTGAGTGAGTCACCACTTATTCTAGATCCAGCAATTGCTTCACTGACGTGTCTATGGACTTCATGTGTCCTGACTGCTCCGAAGTAAAAAGGAGGGGGTGATTTGATTAAAGGGTGGTGGAGGAGGTTACAGGAGGGAGGTCTTCATTGAAGAAGTCTGAAGGAAGAACACTACTGAGGTCAGTGAAAGCATTATTGAATGTGTTAGCTATAGTGGAAGGGTCAAGAGTTATCGTCCCATCCACGTCCAACATTGAGGGTGATTTTTCGGCAGTTTGTCTGTAACTTCCTTGAGATTATTCCAGAAGGACGTCCCCTTTCCCCCAGGTGTTTGTGAGGGCATCTTTGTAATAGTTACTTTTCTTCAGACGTATTTCTTTAGTGCAGTAATTTCGGGCACATTTGTAGTTTTGTATATCTTCTTGCCTACCCCTTGTAGGGGTAAAGTACTAATCTTAATTTCTTATATGGGGTTAGGCAAAACAAATATGGTGAGAGAACACTGAGTTATTAATTTTGAACATATAAATGTAATTTCCAGAACATTTGAAAGATAAGAAGAACTTACAGAATATCTACAGAATAAGCATAAAAATTCAATACTGGGAAAAAGTGTGCAGCTTATCACCATGAAAGAAAAATATAATGGGATGTAATTCTCTCCAGTACATAACGTTTAGAGAAAACACTGCCGGGTCTCTAAGGGTCATAATTCTAAAATGATGCATGGACTACTACTGTGGAAATCCTTTTTTTTCCTTCATAGTGTGGAATTTGCCTCTTCATTATTATCCATTGGTTCAGCAATAAGTCAAAACACAGGCACAAAACATGAAAATATCGTAGGGAACTGAGGGACAAAGGAACTAAGAGTCATACTGCCATCTTGAAGTCATGGTAAGGGGAGACAAACATGGAGTAAGGTCCTTGCTTTGAGATCCTGTGAGACCATCCTCAAATCCCTCAATTTTTGGGGGTGCAGGTCTGAGACCCTACGAGAGCTGGCCCACTTCGAGCCCTGTTTTTCTCAGTACATGATAAGAGTGAGACTAAAAAGGAAATCCTTAATTCATTACTGACAAATATTATTACAATATTTAAAATTCTGTTCAGAATACATTTAGGAATCACAGAATCACAGAAATTTGATGGCAGTGCTACACGAGGTCCCTGCACCCTTATTGGCACCCCCAGAGGTACACCGTAGACAGCTAGTACTTAGGTATGTTATACTAACATATAGGGCTAAGGGCATCTACCGCACAAGAGTAGATGCCAGGATATGTATGCATATTATTGTTATACACTTTGCTTTCTAATATATATATATATTTCTTGCTTACAAGATGTTAGTACACCTGTGTCCTTGTAATGGTTATGATATATAAGTCGGCATTGCCACCTTTTGGTGATTTGTACTACTACACTGATTTTAATGTTATCTTGGACCGTGGAGCCACCTCTAATTTAGTCAATAGGGCTCATCTCTGTAACTAGAAATGTTTCTATCTTACAGTAACCATAGTAATTATCATAGGTATATAATGTGAGACATTACGTCTTCTACCTCGGAGACCCCAAGAGACACAGAAACTCCTCGAGGTATAGGAAACGCTTAGCATTGGCTCCTGGTTAGTATTGGTAAGAACTGCTTAGGGCAACTGTGATTTATCCCTTTTTGGTAGTAATAATCAAGTTTATTACTCGTATGCAACATGTCTGTGATTTCTTGCATTCCCAACATTGCCAAGAGCCTGAGAGTGAGGTTTAGACCTCCTGACAGCAGAAAAGGACCCCAATGGCCCATCGAGTCTGCCTCTTCCCCCACTCAGCTTCTCTTCCACAGGCCCTCCCCTTCCCCCCACTTACTAACCCCATATGTCTTTCCCATGCCCTCTTGAATCCCTCCACCATTTCAGCCCCCCCACCTCCTCTGGTAGTTTGTTCCAGGCCTCCTCCACCCTCTCAAAGAAGAATCGCCCCCTTACATTGCTTCTATATCTTCCGCCTTCCAATCTTAGGCTGTGCCCTCTAGTTTTAGCCCTCACCTTCTTTTTAAATAAGCTCCCCTCCTTCAATTTATTGATCCCCTTCATGTATTTAAAAGTTTCAATCATGTCCCCCCTCTCCCTTCTGGTCTCCAGTGGGTACAGATCCAATTCCCTACACCTCTGCTCATTTGTCTTCCCCTGCATACCGTGCACCACTTTGGTTGCCCTTCTCTGAACCTTCTCTATCCCAACTATGTCCTTGTGTAGGTGCAGTCTCCAGAACTGGACCCCATACTCCAGGTGCGGCCCCACCATGGCTTTGTAAAGAGGCCTCTGTACCTCCCTCATTCTGCTAGTCATGCCCCTCCCAATGCATGCCAACATTCCATTTGCCTTCCCCACAGCTTTGCTGCATTGGCAACCTACCTTAAGGTTGTTTGATATTATAATCCTCAGATGCCTCTCCTGCTCTGTTTGTTTTATTTCCTCTCCTCCTTGAGTGTAAGCTGCGTGTGGGTTTACACCCAAGTGCATCACAGCACACTTTTGACATTGAATTTCAGTTGCCAAGTTCCGACTACCCTCCAGAATCTTCAGGTCCTGCCTCATGGCCTCCCGTTGTCCACCCTATTGCAGATTTTCTTTTTTATGTATTATTTTATTAAAATGATCTTAAGACAAACAACTGTTTTACTGAGTACTATGAAATATGGTGTATAAACACCTGTACATCAACAGTTGGTAATACAGGTAGCATATCTTAGCAGTGACATCCCAAAAGCATATCATCTTAAAATAACATCAAAATGTAGCTTTAAGACATTCTCGTACTTCTGTGTTTACAACAGTGTTTAGTCCCTAAGTACAGAAGTAAGTTTTACCTTGTTACCCAATCATCCTTTCCCCTTTATTAGTAGGAGCAGCATCTCCCCAGAGAAACAGTACATGCTTTAAAGGAAAACTGCATGTTAAATCAATAAAAATATATGTTATAAACGTTTTTGGTGTGGTTTCTTTTGCTTTTACACTGTTTCTCCTTTCTCTGTGAGCCTTTTTTTCCTGAATGTGAATTCCAGTTTTATGGCCCCATGGGGTCGCCATTCAGGTTTCTTTTATGGCCCCTTGTCCCAGAGAGTCTTCCCAGATTCCCCTTTGTGCCTACATCTGATCGACCCTGCAGGAGGTGAGGGTTTTTATCTCTTTATTTCAAGGCACGCCACAGCGGCCAGAACAGCAACATAGTTTTTCAGCTGGTAAGTTTAAATTCCGACTTCAGGTTATGCTGTTCCCCTTTTGTGCTATTTATTCCCTGACATGAGCGTGTGCAATTGACAATCTATGAATGTGGAACTTTCTCAATTGTCATTTGCTTTCAGCCTGTGACACTGGTACCCTTGAGTTCCTTTCATTTGTGGTTCGTGCACAGATGCCTTACAAAAATGTCTATTTTAATTTAGCTGCATTTTATTTTTCTCCAGTTTGTGGCTTGTGGCAGTGACATTTACTTTTCTGTGATCTCTCCCTGTTATGTACTGCTCTACAGGTCGATCGCACTCTGGTTTACCTCTGTACCATCTGCATCTGGCCACAAGTGAGCTTCTGTGACTGTGCTTTGCTGTTCTAAAGTTTTCTCCATGAGGTGCTCCATAGTGCGGTTGGGACATCCTGGCGAAAATGGAAGTTTACTCACCTGGTAAAGGTGATTATAGGAGCACCTTCTTACAGCACTCCGAGTCTCCACTCATGGGTAATTCCGGCACTTCCTCTCAGGCTGATGCACAAAGGAAATCTTTTAGAATTGAAATCCGATCCCTTATCCCTGTTTCCGTCTCCTCCCCTGTCTTTCCCAGACTCCTCAGTATGATATCTTCCAGAGCTCTTAGAATCTTCTGAAATAAAAAATTAACAGTAAACACGGCCCCGTGGTCTCCCAGAGGGAGACCACCTGTTAGAATGAGACAAATCGACACATTGTGAAGTTGTGCAAGGTGTTCATTCTTCACTCTATATTGTTTCGTTGGTTCACAAGGTACAATAATTAAGCTGTTATTGTCTATGCTTATTTGCATAATGTAAAAATTATTAATCAGTGTATTGTTTAAACATCATCCTTAAAGAGTGTACACGTGAAATGCTTTCAGGCAGTTATTCATTTGTTATACCGTGTGTTCCTCCTCATTGGGTGACTACAGTGCTGTAAGAAGGTGCTCCTAATCCTTCACACCGGTGAGTAAACTTCCATTATCTATCGCACCTTCTTACAGCACTCCGAATCCTCATGGGTGATTATATAGCAGTATTGGAAGAGACTTGGGCGGGAGGAGGAACTTGACTGGAAGCTCGTGGATAATTCTTCGGCCAAATTCAGAATTGCTTGTCAATCCTGTATCCAATCTGTAGTGTTTGGTAAAGGTATGGGGGGATGACCAGGTAGCCGCCTGGCAGATTTCTCTTACTGATACTAGGCTTCTTTCTGCCCAGGACGTGGCTATTGCTCTCGTAGAGTGGGCCTTGATAACTTGAGGTGGGTTGGCCGCCCTTGCCTTGTAGGCTTGGGAGATGGTGTCTCGCAGCCATCTGGCGACCGTAGACCTGGAGGCTGGGCGGCCCTTCTTTTGTCCTTGATGAAGGATGAACAGTCTGTCTGACTGGCGGAAGGGTTCTGTCCTGTCCAAGTAGATGCGTAGGGCTCTAGCCGGGTCTAGGCAGAGAAGGTTGTCCCTGTTGGGGTCCTGGTCAGCTGGGCAAATGATTGGGACTGTAATCTCTTGACCAGTGTGAAAGGCCATTGCCACCTTCGGGATGAAGGACGGTATAGTTCTTAGGACCACTCTATCTGGGAAGAATGTGAGAAAGGGTTCCCGGCAGGAAAAGGCCTGTATCTCACTGGTTCTCCTAGCTGAACATACCGCTACCAGAAAAACGGTCTTCATGGTGAGATACGTTAGGGGATTTGAAATTAGGGGTTCGAAAGGGACCTCAGTTAAGGCATCTAATACTAGGTTGAGTTGCCAAGGGGCAGAAAGGGGTCTAGGGGAGTAGGTGATGTTGGCGGCTGCTCTTAGAAAAGCCTGCACCAGTGGGTCAGCCCCAGGCAGATGTCCGTCTGATTTCCCCCGAATTGCCCCTATGGCGGCTGTTTGGACTCTTAACGATGCCGCTGTTAATCCCTTGTCAAGACCATGTTGTAAAAATTCTAACACCTGTAAAATGTTACATGTTGAAGCCTCAAGTTGTCTAGTTTTACACCAATAAACAAATGCCCCCCAATGTCTGTTATATGTTCTGTTGGTAGAGTGTCTTCTGGCCTGTAGTAAAGTCTCTGCTACTTTGGCTGACACCCCTAGGTTTAGCAATCTGACCCTCTGAGTGGCCATGCCATCAGTTTCAGAGGTCGTGGGTCCTGCGCGATTGGTCCCTGCTTGAGCAAAGTCTGGTATGGGGTGGGTCTCATGGGCTTGTCCATTTGCATCTTTTTGATGAGGGCATACCACGTTCGTCGTGGCCAGTCCGAGCAATTAGGATCACTGTTGTGCCTGTGTCCCTGATCTTCTGTGGATCACAGGTATCATTGGTATTGGTGGGAAGACATATGCTATCGGAATCTCACGGGTTGAAGAACGTCCACCCCATTGCATTCTTGTCCTTGTTCCTGGATATGTATACTGGTAGTTGAGTGTTCATTGCTGAGGCCATGAGATCTACTTGGAATGGCCCCATTTCTGTTGAAGTTTTGGAATATGGCTGGGTTGAGCTGCCATTCTCCCTGTTGCAGGGTTTTTCTGCTTAGCCAGTCTGCTCTTGTGTTTTGTACGCCTGCTAGGTGGACTGCTGTGATGCTGCAGAGGTGTCTCTCTGCCCAACGCATGAGTGCTTCTGATTCCTTGGCCATGGCTCTGCTTTTTGTCCCTCCTTGTTTGTTTATGTAGGACATTGCTACCCTGCTGTCTGTTCGCACCTTTACGTGTTGTCCTGTGACTAGAGGTCTGAAATGTTGTAGTGCCAGTCAGATTGCTCTGGTCTCCAGAATATTGATTGGTAACGTGGTTTCTGGTTCTGTCCACCTTCCTTGGATTGACTTCCTGTCCAGTACAGCACCCCATCCTTGCAGGCTTGTGTCTGTTTCTATGATCCTGGTTGCGGGTTCTGTCTAATTCGCTCCCTGGTTTAGATGTTGTAGATTTGTCCACCATCTCAAGGATCTTTGTACTGGCGTAGGTATGGTCACCCTTTGATTGTAATTTTGTAGGGTGTAGTTCCACTTGTCTAGAAGTAGGTGCTGTAGTTGCCTCATGTGGGCTCTGGCCCAGTCGTGTAGGTCTATGCAGGCTGCCATGAGCCCCAACAGCTGCATGAGGTGCCATAGGGTTGTCGATTTGCAGTGCAGTATCTGTCTGCACTGGGCCACTAACGTGTTGATGCGCATCTCCGAGGGTTTGACTGTCCCGGTAACTGTGTTGAACACCGCACCCAAGTGTTCGAGAGTTGTGGTCGGTGTCAGATGGCTTTTTAAGTTGTTGATTATCCAACCATGTTGGGAGAGCAGTTGTAGTGCTCTTCCGAGTTGCTGAGTTGGATTCCTCTTGCGTTCTTGCCCGAATTAGCCAGTCGTCCAGGTAAGGAATTACATGGACTCCCTCCATTCGGAGTTTCACTGCTAATGGGGCCATGACCTTGGTGAACACTCTGGGTGCTGATGCCAGACTGAATGGTAGGCATTGGTATTGAAAATGGTATCCCAGGATGCTGAACCTGAGGAATTTCTGATGGGACGGTCTTATTGGGATGTGGAGGTATGCATCCTTCAAGTCTATGGATGTTAGGAGATCCCCTTTGCGGATGGCCGCAATGGTGGACCTTAGGGTCTCCATTTTGAACCTTTGGTATTTCACGAACTTGTTCAGAAATTTGAGGTCTAGTATTGGGCGTAGGTCCCCTGTCTTTTTTGGAACCAGAAAGAATACTGAGTAGATGCCCGAGTATCTTTCGTGGTTGGGTACTGGTTTGATGGCTTTGCTGCTGAGCAGTTGTCTTAGTATTGCTCTGACCTGGGTTGGTGCTATCTTCTCTTTGGACACGTGAGATTGAATGAATCTGTCGTGTCTTGGTACGGAGTTGAATTTGATGGCATAGCCGTGTTGTACTATTTCTGTGACCCACTGGTCCCTGACTGTGTTGGCCCAGGCTGTGGAGAATAGTTGTAGTCTTCCCCCCACTGCGTTTGCATTGTCCTGGGCCTGTGAATTCTCATTGTCAAAAACCTCTGTTCTGTCTGTTGGGTTTGTAGCCTTGTTTGGAATTGAAGTGGCTACCGCGGTCTCGGTTTGAATAGAATTGCGACTTTTGGTTGAAGAAGTTCGGCTTGAACCGAATGCACGCCTATCTTGTCCTTGGTACCTGGGGCCCTTTCTTCCCCTGTGAGGATAGGGACGAAATCTGTTGTTCGAAAGGAAGGCAGCGCTCTGCCCCTTGGTTGTCCTTATCTTCTCCCTTCTTTTAGTTCTTGAATTCTTCAATACCAGGTCCGAAAACCTTGTCCCTGAGAATTGGAGCTTCATTAGTCGGACTTTTGATTCCTGGTCGCGTTCCACAGTTTGAGCCAGATTAGTCTCCTGGCTCTGTTCACTGAAGCTGTCGCTCTAGATGCCATTTTAAAGGTGTCAATGGTGGCATCTGCCACGTACTTAATGGCTTGGATAGCGTAATCCAAGGTAGATCCATGTGCGCTCGATTCAGGGATATCTGGGCGAACTGCTTCCAGCCATCGAAGGACCGCTCTGGAGGAATAAGTGGCTGCCAAAGAAGCTCTCATGTTCATGGTCAGCATGTCGTGTACTTTCCGGGCTATATCATCCACCTTCCTGTCCATGGGGTCTCTCAAGGCAGAAGCTGATTCAGAAGGGAGTACCGTCTTGTTGCTCAGGGCAGAGACCTCCGGGTCGACCTTTGGGGCGGAAGCCCAAGACTTCTCTTTCTCCTGTGCTAGTGGATATCTTTTCTCAAATGTCCCTTTTTCCCTTGTCTTTATTGGGTCTGGGGCCTCCCATTCCCTAGCCAGGATATTATCCAGGGCTTGGCAAAAAGGAAAAAAGGTGGTGGAGCGCTTCCTGTCCCGCACTAAGGGGTCCAGTCTATTGTCTGGCTCCTGTACGGGTTCGTTGATTAGTGAGTGTTTCCACACTACCATAATGATCTCATGGATGGAGTCAAAGGGGGATAGCCGGGCGGCCATGTCTTCTTCGGGCTCCGCCTCCTCCTCTGGCTCCTCATCCCCCGAGTCTGGAGACTCGGACCCATCCTCTGTGTTTGGAAGAGGGGGGCCTCTATGACGTTTAGGTGGAGGGGGTTTCTCTGGAGACCTGGATCGTTTGTCTGCTCCCAAGGCATCCATTCTGTCCAAAAGTTTTTGGAACAGCTGGACTACCACACTCTGCAAAGAAGTGGAAGCGCTGTCCTATAAAATGTCATCCTCTGTGGGCCCAGAATTTGGATTGAATATAACTGGGTCTGCGTCAACCATGCATAGGGAACAAAGGTCTCCCTGGTCGGAGGTTAAAAGAATGTGGGGGCATTTTCTGCAAATCCTTCTTGAAGACATGTTATCTCCTCTGAAAAACACAATGTGATAGGGGAGGACATATAACGGATGGTCAGCATCGTAATGAAAACATTATTTTATAACAAAACTGTTTTAAATACGATGCCTTTAGGATTTATAAGCCTGGAACCTAAATGGTTCAGGATTTGTACCAAAAATCTGCTGCCCTTGTGTTTCTGTCTCCAGCCAGCATAAAGGCTTTTAATTTCACTAAAAGAGACCATTTTCCTGCAAAAATGATGTATTGGGGCATTTCCCATTAACTTGACACAAAAAACGCCATTGCCCCTTTAAATCTTTTACCTGTATTTTATTTTCTGCATTGCCCCTTTAAGAAAACCGAGGCCTCGCGCTGCCATTTTGGTGGAGGGGGAGAGTGCACAGGGTGCCGCCATCTTAGGCTATGCCAAAGTAAAAGGCTGATAGGGCAGCGTGGTCTCGCGAGAGCATGGGCCTTCGAGACCAGGGAAGATAGCAGGCAGCATGGCGTCTCTCCCAGACCTCCGAACGCCGTGCGGAAGGGACTGGTGGCCGGCGTCTGTGGAGAAACAAGGAGAGCTCTCCGCACAGCACCAGCAGTAGACCGGGGAAGGCAGGTAGGCATGCAGAGGCAGGCGCTTCCTTTCTCTGAGGGCTCGCACTCGCAGTTGAGCAAGGTAAACCGCGAGGCGAACGTGGGGCATTTTAAACAACTCAGTCCAGCAAAAAACAACACCAGAGGCTCATACTAGCTTCCGCTCCCCGGCTGAACAAGGTAAACCGGGGGGTAGCTGGCTGTAGTCAATCGAACAAAAACAACACCAGAGGCCCACACTAGCTTCTGCTCCCCGGCTGAACAAGGCAAACCGGGGGAAAACTGGCTGTAGGATCTCCCTTTCCTCAGCAGAACAAGGTGTACTGAGGAAGGGAAGTCCCCGAGTTTATCCAGCAATGGAGCACGACTCAAAAACCATCCAAAATTGCTATACAAGCATTTCCCGACAACTTGACTTTAACCAATATTTATATATTTGTAGGACAATTATTTTCTCTAGCGACTAGGATATACAATGAAACTATCTCTTACCTTATATGGCACAGAGCCAAAAATCTGTGACCAGCCTGGAGTGATGCACAAAGAAAACTGGGGAGTCTGGGAAAGACAGGGGAGGAGACGGAAGCAGGGATAAGGGATCGGATTTCAATTCTAAAAGATTTCCTTTGTGCATCAGCCTGAGAGAAAGTGCCGGAATTACCCATGAGTGGAGACTCGGAGTGCTGTAAGAAGGTGCGATAGATAACCACGTTTTACATATCTCGGTTACAATTCTAATCATTGTACCACATTACGTCGCTCTCCATGACGTGATCACAGCCCTTGGTTTTCTGTTCCCCTTCCCCAGCATCTCGAAAGTATTCAGGACTCCTCTCACCTTTCCCCTTGCGAACTGACAGTCAGAATGCTGTGGACAATGCTTTCAGATATTTAGCATGTCACACTCCAACCGGCAACACACTCAACAATGCAAGTAACTGCAAATAGTGGTAACATAGAAGGCAAAGAAGAAGCCAAACCCTTATTTTTGTTTCAAATGCATGGCTGAAGGTGCGGAGCAGGAAAAAGTAGTTGCTTTGAACTACTGTACATCGGGGCAGAGCGGACATGCAACAGCATTGCAGATTACTTGCTGCTAATCAACGTCTCTTCCTAGTCTTCAGTCATAACACCCAATTTTGCACTGGTTATTTCGTTTTTCTCCCCCTTCTTTCCACCAATATTGCGATAGTATTTTGCAAGACTGTCACATGCCTGTTCTGCCCTGATGTAGTTCATAGAAACCTCGCTAGTGAACACTCCACATCGTGGCACTGTCACGCACATAGGGCTACTGAGTCATACATCAAAATCTGATAGATCCCCTTTTAATCTTAGTTCTGCTCTCCACCTTCATCAAAGGATATACCGAAACTGGTTCTTAGTTTTATTTTTATTTTTTGCTATCTATTTCACCTGCATCCCCGTACCTACCCTCAAAACAAGTTTTTTACCTCCATACTTTATTGTGCATAATCTGACCTCCAAACAGTGTTTGCTGCTGCTCGCCCAGGCAAATGTTGTGTCTGCGGGCAAAATTAGGTATCCACTGCAGCACAGTTCCCTCGCATTTCTCCCTCTCGCTGTCCCTCTTCTGCACATCCTGCAGCTCATTGTTCAAAACTACGCACACATAGGCATTCCTGTAATGTGCCTGTGGCTGGTGTGAGGGAGGGGGAGCTGGGGGGGGCGCGGGTGATGGCAGTTGTTATCTTTTAACTGTGCTACACCTCTCCAGGTATGTCCTACTTAGCAGTAGTGCCCATGATTAAAATTAGCACCGGTGGTTTTCTCCATGCTGCTAAAACTTTGTCACACTCAGTTCTATTTCTGTTTCTTCTGATTGCCAGCATCACACCTGGATCAGTCATAGCATGGCACTTTGTTGGCATTGGTTAGTTCATCAGTTTTATTCAGACCCCATCAAGGCAAGCTGTCACGAAAAGGGAAAGTAGGAAGACATATGTGGCTATGTGCTATGAACTCAACGGGGAATCACAGAAATGTTTATTTTTTTGGAGAGCAACGTGACACTGTTAGTTTTGCCTTGGCAGTCAAAAGAGACGGGTGTTATGCCAACCTTGCCACTTCGCTCAGAAGCTTGTACAAATGTGAAGAGAAATCCATGATTTGCTGTGTTTCTGGACTGTCTCCCAGACTGTGCTTTTTCACAGTCTCCCCAGTCTTTGTTTCAAGTCCTGTGTACTGATTTGCAAATTGTTTTGTACAAAGGTGGGAGTTGTACAAGTTCCTAGTACAATCGGACACTCATACACTTACAGAAATGTCATCTCACTTGACCATTTCCTGCCTGCCTTGTGCTCTTGTGTATTTGTACCAAAAAAAAAATACTTTTAAACTGATTCTGGACTGCTGTAGGCAGGGGCAGGAACTGAACTATGAAAACAGTGCATGTGTAGTCATTTGTCCCAGTTCTACAGTACCTTGGTGATACTGCTTACTCCCTGTGTTCCACAGTGACTTGCTTGAATTAATACCATTTCAATTCTTGGTTCCTCAGCCGAACGCAGTCTGTAAATCTCTTTACTGGTCAGCATAACTAGTTCCCATTACCGGTACACTGAGCATACGTTTGATGTCATCCACTCTACAAACTGACCTGTTTTGTTATATAAACATATCATTCAGCTTCAGACAGGTGCCCCTGTGCAAATCCAGTATGACCTGTATCTGTATTGACATCCCTTCCGTTGCATTCATTGGGACAACTGAAGACTATTGAATTCAGTTGTTAATTCCATCAATGGCTTCACCCTACTGCCTCTGCTCTTATGCTGTAGTATGGATAACTGTTTTCTCAAGCTACAGCATAGTGTACCCTTCCCAACATTCTCATGTCATGTCCTCTGCATTCACAGCTTCATTTCATAAAACTTCTGCCCTCTTGCACTGCCTATGCTCTTTTTATGGAATAGAATGTCTCAAATTTTCTGTCATCTGCCTTTCTGACCCTGAGGGATGCATAATGTGCCCCTTCCAGTCTCTCATAGTAAGGCCATTGTATGAGTCCAGTCACCATTTTTCAAATCAAATCAAAATCAAATCAAACTTTATTTTTATAGCGCCTTTCAAAACCAAAGCGCTGCACATAAAACCAAATACAAATATAACTTTAAAACAGAAAAATAAAACACATTAGTAATGAGGGAAGGCCAAGTTAAATAAATATGTTTTTAACTCAATCTTAAATCTGTCGATGGTCAGGCATTCTCTTCACCGACGAGGTAGAGAATTCCACAGGGTTGGAGGCGAAAAAGAAAAAGAACGGGCACCTGATGTTTTTAACCGTACCCTGGGAATCTCTAGCAATCCCTCGTTGGTGGATCAGAGAGGATGGGGGGTAGTAGGGTATCAAGAGGTCTTGCAGGTAACCGGGTCCCTGATCATGTAGGGCTTTAAAGGTTAACAAACCAACCTTAAAGGTGATCCACCACTGAACAGGCAGCCAGTGCAGTTCACGGAGCACAGGAGTAATATGACTGGACCTAGAAGTCCCAGTCAAAAGCCTGGTTGCCACGTTCTGCACTAGCTGCAAGTGGTGGATATCAACCCCAGGAAGCCCTAAGTAGAGAGAATTGCAGTAATCAAGGCGGGTAGTGATGAAGGCATGGACCAATGTTGGAAGATCATCCGGAGGAACCAGGTGTTTCACTTGGGCGATATTCCTCAGATGGTAAAAAGAGGATTTGACAACAGCTGCCACCTGAAATTTTATTATCAGGCCATCATCAAAAATAACACCAAGGTTACACACTCATTCTGAGGTAGTGAGCTGTATACCATCGATCAAAAGATCTGATGCCTGTCCAGCCCCCCATACCCACCCCTGGACGACCAGGGTCCACTACCAACACTTCAGTCTTGTCCGGATTCAGTCTCAGCCAGCTAGTACTCATCCGGGTTCTGATCTCGGTAAGGCAGTTGTTTAGCACAGAAAGTGCAACATTTTGTCTGGGCAGAAAGGACATATACAGTTGAGTATCATCTGCATAGCAGTGAAAACCCAAGCTGTATCGCCTGATGATATCTCCTAATGGCAGCATATACACTGCAAACAACATGGGGGCCAAAATTGAGCCCTGTGGCACCCTGCAGGGTAGGGAGTGAGTGCCAGTGGAATAAATTCTGGTGGCAACTCTCTGAGACCTGTCCGCGAGGAAAGAATGGAACCATTTGAGGACTGTACCAGACAGACCACAAAGAAGCCGCAGGCGCTCCCAACAGCACACCATGGTCTACAGTGTCACAAGCTGCAGAGAGAGATCAAGAAGGACCAGAATGGTATGCGCCTTTCGATTTCTAGCCATTAGGAGGTCATTCAATACTCAGACAAGTGCAGTCTCTGTGCTATACTTCTTCCTAAATCCAGATTGGAGATTATCATAGACCTTGTGAGTTGTAAGGTGATCATCCAGTTGCAACGCAACCACCTTTTCAATAACCTTACCAACAAATGGAAGGTTAGAGATAGGTCAGTAGTTAGCTAGACAGTCCAGGTCCATGGAGGATTTCTTAAGGAGTGGTCGAACGACCGCCTCCTTTAGGGGTTCTGGAAAGATCCCTGTCTCCAAGGACCTCCAGACAATTTCAGCAAGGATCGGGCAGATAACATCAACACATCCCAGTAAAAGGGATGTCGGGCCCAGATCCAAACTACAACTGGTTGGGCACAGTGTCTGGATGATCTTCACAATGTCTGTGAATTCTGGCTGGCAGAAATATGACCAGAGAGATCGAGTGCACACCACATCCCGCCCGTCACCACAATTCCTCATAGGAGAGGCCATGCCAATGCTAGACCTGATGCTGGCAACCTTATCTGTGAAGAATTGAGCAAACTCCTTTCATTTCAGCTGAGAAAAAGCTTCTCTGGGCTGAAGACAGATAGGATTGCACAATCTGTCAACGGTCCGGAAAAGCTGAGCTGGTCGATTCTGCGCAGCAGAAATCTCCCTGGACAGGAATTCTGCCTTCTTACGGGTGATTTCTGACTGATAGCCATCATAATGTGCCATCAACCTAAGCCTGTCAGCATCATGGCCAGACTTCCGCCAGGGTCTCTCCAGCCTTCGACCAACTCGCCTCAACTCCTTCAAGGAACCTTCAAACCAAGGGTTCCTTGGGTGAAGGGTGAGGGGCCTAACATGAGCAGGAGCAATCTTGTCCAAGGCATCTCCCACAGCCTTGTTATAGGCTAATACAAGATCACCTGGACTCATGCATTCACCCGACAGACCCGATAGGTCCAGTGCCACCGATAAGTCACTAGGGGTAACTCCCCTTAAAGGGCAGTACTGGACCATCTCTGTAGGGGCAGACCTATTAGGTGGGACCCTGAAGCTGAACCTTATGGTGTGATGGTCAGACCAGCTGAATGGTTCCACCCCCAGATCAGCTATCTCCATATCCGAGAGAAAGATCAGATCCAACGAGTGACCCCCTATATGGGTCGAGGAGGTAACTACCTGTATGAGGCCCAGCATTATCATCAGCTGGAGGAGATTTTGACCAAAATGTGAGAGTTCATCATCGACCCAGGCACTGAAGTCCCCCAGAACTATCCATCTGGGGGACCTCAACACCATGTCGATGATGAAGTCCGCTATCTCCTGCAAGAATACGCCACCATCCCCTGATGGACAGTAGATGAGGAGTATCCCACAACCTACACCCTCACCCAGGATATACTTGAAGGATCTGGTATTTCCCAATGGCACATCCACAAGGCCCAGCTCAGATTTAAATATAATGGCCACACCCCCGGCCCTACAATCCAACCTTGGGCGGTGTATCACCAAGAACCCGGTCGGAACTGCAGAAGCCAAAACAGAGCCAGCATTTTCATCCAACCAGGTCTCAGTGATGCAAGCCAGACTGGTGGTTTCAACAAGATCAACTATAATAGCTGTCTTGTTCTTAATAGATCTGGCATTGCACAACACCGCCCAACTAGGATGAGTCGTCAGGGAAGACCTCAGCACCTGCCCGCTAAGATCAGAGCCCTTGGGTATGGGGACAAGACAGGGAGGACCCCTGTCCTGACTCCATTTCACCCCAGAGCACCTCTTGGACCCCACAACTCCTATTCACCCTTCCCTTTCCCCTTCCCCACCATGCCCAGTTCTCCCCCTTCTTACGCGCGTTCTAAATATCCCCAAAGTGCAACACCTAGAATAGGTGTCAAATGTTAATGGGGGACAATCAAAGGGATGTAATTCCCTGAGTCTGGTGGGGGAGTAATGCCTGACCATCACTAAGCCTCCCTGACACATAATAATTCAAATAAAAAATAATAAATTCTAAAAACAATATCCCACCCCAAACAATAAAACCAAAAACCTAATTTTAATAACAATCCTCTAGTCTTAATAACACACCTCCTATACCCTAAACTACAAAAATAAACAAATATAACCCACAAAATAACAATCTAAAACAATGTGATAGCTACAATGCCAAATTAAATCATTTGCTATTGTCCAATGATGTTCACTGTCCAATGTCTTCTTATGAAGATTGCTTCAAAAATTACTAAGTCCTTTGACAGTTTGTAAAACAAAGGGTAGCTCCCACCCAACTCTTATCAAATAATGAATCCAAAAGAAACGTGGTACTCTCACTGCCACAAGTACTGAATTAAAGTCGAAATGAATCTTTAACCACTGAGGCTCTCTCACTGCCTCCAACATAAAGAAATGTAATTACAGTACCTGACAGAGATTTAGACTGGAGCCAGATGAGAAAAAGGAAAGAGCAGCAAATCTTTAACGATCAGATCATTTGCCAGTACAGGAAGAGAAAACGATGCAAATATTACTGGCCCCAATCCAGCCCACAGAAAGGCCCTGGAGAAAGAGACACATCATTTAACCCACCGGAGCCACCCAGTAAAAACTAGGGGGCCACAGAGAGCACAGAAGGAGATTTTCCACCAGCCCTCTGACTGGTAGCCTCTATCCCCACGGGGAATCCCAAGGACCAGGCACCCAACCACCGTGGCGAGTCAGACCATATTTGTAGTCCACCATTCTCGACCAATAATCTGACCACTAAAATCAGTTCCACGACCGAATTCACAGCTCTGACACGCTCCCTCCAAGCAGGGCTCCAATCAGCAGTTCAGATGGCAGCCAACCAGCCATTGTCAGGTCTTTCGTCGCAGCAGCGATTACATCCACAGCAAAATCGGCACCAGGAAAAAAGCCGAAGACTGCCACAGAACAGACATGAAGATGCCCAAAATCCGGAACTCCAGCATCAGGCAAAACGTCCAAAACGTCCTAGGCCACAAGTACAGCAGACCAGTCAATAACCAGTCAAAGGCAGGAAATAATTTAAGAGGCAGGAAAATCACAGAACTGCTCCGAAAATAAACTAGAAGTTCATTTCAGTAAAGCCGTTACCCAGATACAATATATGGCATATGGTCGAATAACAAACGACCAAACAGAGCGGAGCAGACTATAATTATAGCAGTTGTAGCAATCAAAAAATTTAAAAAAACAGCCAAACAGATAAAAACAAAATAAAATAAAATGAAAAAAATGTTAAAACATTAAAACACCAAGGAACAATCGAAGACTAACATGACGGCAGGCCCAGCGTGGCCGCCATCTTGCTCACGTGCAGAGGAGATGTTCATTGCACTGTCACTAACCGGTCTATGTCCCCTCAGTGAACTGTGAAACAGGTTCATACATTTGTTGGGCACAATGGTGTAGTAAGCTCACGAAAGATTGCGCAGAGAAAGTAGGGGCCATGGAAAGGGGCTGGATGATGGGAAGGGAGGTGGAGTGACATGGCTGGGAAGTCATGCATTGTGAAGTGTTCAGAGTGGGGCAGGGATGGTTGTAATGAATACAAACTAGTGGATGGAGGGGAGTCAGTGTGAAAGAACACTAAAGTGACACATAGAATGTACAGTGGTGAAGTGTAGACAAGAAAGGGGGCAGAGGGACATAAAGTGGGGGAGAGGTCATAGGGGTGGTGAGGGAGGCAAGCCATGGAAACAGGTAAACAATGAAGGCAAGGTTGTTATAATTTGTGGAGTAGGCAGGGGTAGGAGTGATGCACAGTATCCCAAAATATTTTGGCCATGTTGAGGAAGTGGGGGATCTATGGGGAGCCGGGGGGGGGGGCAGTGGTAAGCGCATGACAGAGAGTGATTACCTTAGGAAGAAAGGGGACAAGGTGTAGGGCACACACAGAGGGAGAACTGATCCTTTACCAGTGGAGATCGTGAATTCCATGGTATTCATGGCCTTCATCATTATGGTTATACGTTGGATCAGGAGAGGACCAACATACAGGCAGTGGTCCATCTGTCATGAACTTGTGATGGAGACATGATAGAGTGTGAAGTACACAGTTGTACTGCACACCCTCTCGTGTCTTCTTGCATGCTTATTGGGCAGCCTAGATGACACTCCTGCAGAGCTCAGGGAGTTCTTCCACCTGGGACTTCTCCCACCTCTGCTGTGTTGTCCTCCCACCCATACATACATCAATCTGTATACTAACTTTTGTGGAGTTGTGGATGGTGGTGGTGCATAATCACCTAAGACACTAAAAAGGACATGCGATGCATGCACATTTAGAGGTATCAGCTTGTGGATGCAAGAAAAGTAAACAAGTAAACATGTAAACAAGGTTGGCCAGGATGTTACAACTGGGGGAACCAAGGAGGAAGGGGTAGGACTGGTAGGTAGTAGACCTAGATATTTTTGCATTGGTGGGTAAGTGGGGGCTCGAGGATGAGCCAGGGATGGAACAGTTGGAAACACATGGCAGAGGGGGGTGACATAAGGATAACATTGAACAAGGAGGAGGAGGAGGTGGACAGCCCACCCACTACTCAACACACACCACCCGCCACTCACCACACACCAACTATAGCAAAAAGAGATCCATTAGCGTTGTAGCTTGAGCTTATTCAGAATGGATTGGGCAGGCAGCAAGAGGGTGTATGAAACGCATTATGCATCATGAGAAGCATTAGGCCTACAGGAGGGCAAGTGGGGCAAGGGGAGGCAGAAATACGATGTGTCACACTTGAGAAAATGATCGTGGGAGGTGGTGTACAGATCTTCAATGTGGTGATGGGATGTTAACAGGCAGATTATTGGAGGGGGTTGCAATAATGGCACCCAAGTGTGAGATTCTGCTGGTGGTTGCCCCAAACATCCCAGATGTGTACAGATATATACCATCAACTTGGTCAGCCAGGAACAGGTAGATCCTTTAGTCCATCAATGTAGCTGTGCAGCAGAAGCTAGTCATGGAGTTGAATAGGGTTAGCAACATGCTCGACATGGTGCTCCTCAATAGAGATCGTGTCGATGTACTTGTAGTGGGACTCACTATAGCTGAAAGTGACCATGACAGGGTGATCTTTAGGGTTAGGATAGGGAACAAAGAGAGTGTAACAAAAACATAGCTCCATGGACTTTATGCAGGCAGATGTGCCCAGAATGAAGAAGATTTTACTGATAGAAATGGAGTTGATGGATGACCTAGAGGAAGTGGAGGGGTTATAGATTTTAATCTAGGTGGTGGTTAAGGACAGTTTTCCAGCAGAGTTGTTTATCAAACCGACTAGATGGTGCAATATGCTAGATCTTGTTCTATTAAACATGGCTGCTGTAAGCACGGTGGGGGTGGTGGAACCACTGCCATGCAGTGAACATCAAGCTGTGTGGTTCACGATCAACATGGGCAGGGAGGTGCTGGTTACAGGTGCCATTGTGGTTGACTTCAGAAGGGCGGACTTCAGCTAGATGGGTGCAATCTTACTGGAGTCACTTGCATGAAAGCACTCATATTTGGATGCGTACCAGAAAGGGGAACAAATGAAGGTGGGGTTGTGTAGTCTACTGCGCCCTGTAACAAACTACAGAGCAAGAAGAGAAGAGGTAAGAAGCAAAGCTGGATGCGGATTGAAGTTTTACATAAGGTGAGGGCAACAAAGAGCTGCATGCAGGAGATACAAGGACAATAGTGAGGAATGTGTGAGGTTGTCCAGACAATTTTTCAGGGTGTAAGGGGGTAAAGACATCCTGTGAGGTCAGGCTTTCTCAGGGAATCAAAGACAGGGAAAAGGACATCTTCCAATACATTACAGAAAGAAGTAGCTGCAAGGACCAGATAGTTTGTTTGTTTGTTGAATTTTGTTGACCCGGTAAGCCCACTGGACCTATAAGTCCCTTTTTCAGGGGTGACCGGGGGGAGTGGGGGAGATACAGATGGTAAGCAACTGAAATTGAACCAGATTAAGCTGTTGGTGGTATTTTTAATGAATGAGGGAAACTTGGCCAGGACACCGGGGAAATTCCCCTACTCTGCGGTAGGGGGAACATTTGCTCCAGAGATGGAGGAGCCATTCAGTGATGGGATAGCGATGGAGGAGGTTGTGGTGTCTGCTGCTATGGAACCACAACGTTTGTCGGATGATGCTATGGAGACTATAGCCCTTGTTTCTTATTCTGGCAATCCCGAGTTACGCGAGGAAGACATGGAGATGCAGCCTGCAGGTATGGGCTCTTCGGAGACTTTTCGGACTGATTTCCAAGATTGCACTTCCAGTGATAGCATTGGGGGATCTGCTGGGGAAACTCAGCATCTGGGAGATACTGCTGCTGCTACCACACGTCATGAGGCGGTGACTGTGTCGCAAACCGTCCAAAAGCAGTTCGGGCTTGTTTCTTGTAACTCGGAAGGAACCATGGCAGGAACCAAGAAAGGAGCTCTGGACTGGTCAGTGGAGGATTCTCTGGGCAATGCAGGCTGGACTTCATCTTCGGACGGTAGCTGGGTTCCGAATGCAGACTGGGACGAGAAAGGGAATGGAGTTTTGGCGCGCTCAAACAGGCCTGCTATGAAGGACGTAGATGATTCTATGGACTTACAAACCAAGGTACTGTTGGTTCCCGGGGCTGTAAATTGTGGTACTTTTTCTAGGCGCCCTGACTCTCATGGTACTGTGGGTCCCTCTGACCCAGATTCAAAGGACATTTTACAGACTGCTCCTACTGTTGGATTACAGGGGGATTTGCTTTCGGGTAGAGTGGGGGTTGCCATGGGCCAGCGTGGGTTTGTTCTGAGTAATGTGGTCCCTTGAGGGGGTACTGTTTCTCCGGGAATTTCTGCTGAAAATCCTGGCCCCAGTAATGTGAATTCATTGGAGGGAGGTAGTGGGGGTAAAGTGTCTAACTTCTCCTGTAATACTGGGGCTGGGGATCCCATTATTGCTGCAGCTTCTGGGGCTCAGGGATCTACTGAATCTAACAATAGATGGGGAAAAGGGCCTCCTTTGGCAGAAATTTTTAAAAGCAAACTGGAACAGGCCCCTAGGAGGAATGCTGTCCGCCTGAGGTATGGGGGGGGGGTTGTCTGAGCATCCAGATTGATATTATATGGCACGGCACGCCTCCTTAAGGCTTCCATGCAATTTCTACCTGCAGATATTTATGCCTTGATTCATGTGTCCGGAGAGGATACTTTTGATGTCAGTTTTAGATCCAATGCAAGGTTAGAAAGATTCTGGGGTAAATATGAAACCTTGAAGAAAACGACATTGTGGACACCCTTTCTTGCCATACCTTTGACAAAGCCTACCATCCAAACGATTACTATTATGTTCAGAAACAAGGGAGTTAATGTTAGTGATGTCTATTATTGGTTATGGAACAGGTGTGATGTGCTAGGCCCCCCTGAATCAATTGTTGATGATGATGGTTTATGGACGGGAGGGTGGAGATTTAAGGTAAAACTCTTTCAGGTTAATTCTGAAATCACCCATCTTCCCAATAGTTTCTTTTTGGGGAAGGACAGAAGAGTCTGTTTTTATGGGGTCAGCCCAGGGCGTGTTATAAATGTGGAGCCTGGACCCATTTAAGCAGTACTTGTGACATCTGAAATGCTCCTTATGTGGGGGGGGGGGGTATGATCATCCTAGTGTGAACTGTGATAACATTTTTCAGTGTAACCTTTGTGATGACAAGGGGCGCGCATATCATCAGTGTCCCTGGGCTGAGTGGAATAGAGCTCAAGGGTGGGACCAGGAGAACCTGGTACAAATAGCCCAGGAGAAAACAAATCGACCTCGGCCTAGTGCTGCACAAGATGCGCCACCGCAGGATCTGGTAGA
Source organism: Neoceratodus forsteri (assembly GCA_016271365.2). Lineage (NCBI taxonomy): Eukaryota > Metazoa > Chordata > Ceratodontiformes > Ceratodontidae > Neoceratodus > Neoceratodus forsteri. The sequence goes on along the minus strand of CM028133.1, from coordinate 51,935,148 downwards.
GCAGGATGGGCCTCATATCCATGAAGGGCCCACAAATCCTGAGCAGACACATACAGGTCCAGGTACTGTTGAGTCCACAGACAATGATTTTGAGGAGGGGATGCATGCACTTCAGGTTCCACCTCCAGATACTAGTGTGGACCTCCCGAACCCTAATCCTGCTGAATGTAAGGTCGTAATGCCCCCCCCAAAGACATTTGTACAAGGAGGGTTACAAGGGCCATTTCGAGACAAGGTCAGGGTGGGTTCAGTTTGGTAACACAAAACCCCTTTTTGCCTCTTCAAGGGGATGGAGGGGACTCAGAGCACGATTCTGATGCATCACTTAGATCAGGGCTCGCCTCTGAAATGGAGAATGAAGAAAAAAGACCCCTTAGCAAGATGAAAAAGAAAAATAAAGGAAAAAAATGTAAAGATAGGGAACAACAAGATGAGGTGGGATAGCTTGGCTGGGCCCCTTAAGTTTCTCCTTCACTAAATCCATGTAGGATGGCTACCCTCAATGTTGCTACCTTTAATGTATAAAGTATAAAAAAACTACAAAAGAAGATTAATGTTGACATATTTTCTTCATCACATACATGCTGAGGTATTCTTTTTACAAGAGACCCATCTTTCCACGTTGTTTGACATTGAGCAACTAAAGAGAAGCTGGGTTTGGGGGCCTTCCTTTTGGACTTTTGGGGACGAAGCATCTGATGGGTTAGGGATTCTTTTTAAAACTACAACACTTTCTATCTCTAGGGTGATTGATGTTTGTCCTGGTCGTGCACTGGTGCTTGATTGTCGCTATAGGGGTTTTGAATTTCACCTTATTAACACTTATGCCCCCCAAGTGAAGAAGGCCAGGATTGATCTTTTTAATTTAATACGGCCTTTCTTGTACACTAGGAAACATATAGTATGGGGAGGAGACTTTAATTGTAGTCTAGATTTCCCTGGTTCCGAAGGAAAAAAAATTATTGTGATTCCCATGCCCTTCGCCTGATTCTTAAAGATGCCTTTTTATCCTATGCCTTTAGGAAGCTTCGAAAGGATTCAGGTGCCACATATTTTAGGAATATCTATTCCACTAGGATAGATTACTTGTTTGTGTTCTCTTATTGTGTTCCAACGAAGGTAGAGTTAAGGCCTACGGAATTTTCTGATCATTATTTGTTGTTGGGGGAATTTAATTTGGGCTTGGCACCTCTCAAATTTCTACTGCTGCAGAACAGGTGGAAACTGAATTCTGCTGTTTTGCTACAGAATGATGCACTTGATAAACTGCATTCTCTACTGGAGGCTAGATTGTCCATACTATGTTTATAGGATGATATCTGGCAATGGTGGGTAGAGACAAAGCGGGACATGAAGCAGCTTTTCATGGCCCACAGAAGAGCTGCATCAAATTCTGCTTATCTAAAATATCTTGGTTATGGGAACCAATTTTATAAACTTATGTCTTTCCCAGGTAAGGATAGGGCACAGTACAGACAACAAATTCTGGAATTAAAACAGTGTATGCTGCAATATCAATATGACAGAGCTAAAACTAGATGCTGAGATGAGGTATGGGACGATGAAATCCCCAGCATTGGATCCTTTCATGGCTTGTAAACAATGGGTTGCTAAGACTTTGATGACGGGACTTTATGATAAGGATGGTATTGTTGACAATAACTCCATCAATATGTTGCAAATTTTACATTCTCATCTGACCCGAGAATTTGCTGCAGGTAGTAAAGGGGGGGGGGTGCTGGCGGCTTTGCTTTCGGTCCCGTCTCCCAGCCTTTCGGTGGAAGATAGTGACTTTTTACTGCCACCCATTGAGATGGATGAAATCCTGACTATTCTTAAAACCTTGAAAACTGGTACGGCCCCTGGGCTTGATGGTTTATCATATGACTTGTATAAAACATTTTTATCGATCTTTAGTTTCATTTTGACTATAGTTTTTAATTATATTCTTCACCAGGAAGGGGCGCCGCTTCCAGGCTTTGGCACGGCCATTATTAGTTACGTTTATAAAACTGGGGATAGGTTGTCACTTGCAAACTGGAGGCCCATTAGCCTCCTTAATTGTGATTATAAGATTCTTGCTAAACTTATAAGTAACAGACTACAGAGAATATCAAGTACTTTAATTGAAGAGGTGCAGGCATGCTCTATTCCTCATATGAATATTCATCACAACCTCTTTATTTTGAGAGATATTTTTGAGCTGAAGCGGAAAGATTCCATGACTGGATATCTTCTGGCTTTGGATCAAGCCAAAGCCTTCGATAAAGTAGAACATCATTATTTATGGCAGGTTTTGCAGAGATATGGGATTCCTTCAAAATGTATTTCTTGGGTGAGAGTTTTGTATACTAACGCACAGTGCATTCCATCGATGAATGGGATCCTGGGGGAACCAATTCCTTTTGAAAAGGACATGCGGCAGGGCTGCCCTCCGAGCCCTCTTCTGTATACCTTTGCCTTGGATCCAATTACTAGGGAAATAAAATGGGATCCTCAGATTATAGGTCTCACTCACTCGAGGGTTAGTCAGGCTGTTAAACTTACTGCATATGCTGATGATGTAGTGGTTCTGGTTCAGGATGTAGCATCCGGAATTAGGGCCCTACAAACGTTTGCAAAATGTTTCATATTTCTGGATCCACTATCAATATAGAGAAGAGTGTGGTCATCCCTCTGCAGCAGGAGGATGCTCTGAGGCAACCTCTAGAGGAAATCAAAATCAGTGCTGATCCTCAGCAAATTTTGGGGATATGGTTTTGTTCTCGAGATTCAGCCTTGTTTAATTGGGATAAACAGCTGGTGTCTGCGAGTCAAAGGTCCGAGTCTGGAAGACTTGGAAACTTGGGAAACGTCCTCATCATAAAAAAATTCTTATTACTTGTTTTTGTTTATCTAAGTGCTGTCTTTAGTCCACCGGCTCAGTTTGAGGTTCGGCTTTTTAGTATTTTTTTTCAGATGCTTTGGAGTAGTTGGCTAAACCTGGTGAAGCAAGACATAACATATAGACCGATAAAACAAGGTGGTCTGAGTATGGTAAACCCTGAATGTTTTTTTCACACTGTATTTTTAGACGGGTTTTCCAAAGTTTATAGAATGTAGGAGCTTTCAATATGTCAGGAATGGGTTAAGGGAGCCACTACAGTATTTATGGATAAATGGATTACTTTGCCTCCAAAAATCTTGCAACAATGGGATGTACCGGAATATGCTGTAGATTCCGTTAAAAAATTAAGGCAGTGGAAGATAGAGAAGGGTGATTTTTATAAGTTTATCTCGTAAACAGTTATACCAGAGAGTGGTTGGCCTGCACTGTTCAGTGCCTTTGATTTTTGCAAACTCACGACCCTCCCAGACTCCTTTCACTTTGAAAATGTTAACTGATAAAAGAATACCGCTATTTATGTGGGACGTTAATTGGCTTTGCTGCCATGGCAAATTGGGTGTACCGGGGAACTCCAAACATAAAGCTATGCAGGAAAGGCACTGCCCACAGACTTCTTGTATCTCACAGGAAGAAACCATTCAGCATTTTCTTTTAGATTGTCCTGAATCATGGATATTCTGGAATAAGTTAGGGTTTAAGTGGAACTGGCCTTTTCTACAGAGATTAAACTATCAGACCTTAGTTTTAGGTGATTTTTCCAGCATTTGGAGGATATTTCATGCCAGTGCACTGAGGGTTATTTTTGCAGCTATTAAATTTTGTCGGTGGCAAAGCCGGTGTCATCTGGTGCTACAACAAATCAAACTCCCTCCTGGGGTTCTAATAACACAAATTGAGTCTGCTTTAACTCAGGCTAAAACTAATGATTCACTGCAGTTCACAAGGGATAAAAACAGGTTATTTTGGCGAAATATAGGTTATGTGACTTGAAGGAATTTATAATCAAGATTTGGGATGGGGTATCAGGTTTAATTGGGGAAGAACACTGGGTTTGCTTTGTTATTCTTATGTTGGTTTGGGGATATCACTTTGTACAGAATGTTTTTTTTTTTTCTTGTTTTGGATGTGTGCGTTCTTGTTCTTTATTTTTTGGTCACTAATTGGTTCTGTGATGTAATGTTTCTTTTGTTCTAAATAAAAATTCCCCTACTCGACAGTAGGGGGACCCTTTGGCCATCGGAGGATGGCTGAATCAGTTGCTGTACTGACTGACGTGGAGATGGATGTGCAGCAAGCTGGATAATCTGTCTCCTCCTCGGCTCATGAGCTGACAGAGACAGACATTTTATTTTACGCTACTGCAAGCGCTGTGGTTATGGAAACTGAAAATCTGGCTGCTTTAAATACTGAGGACCATTTTGGGCTATCTCAGGAGTCTACTGTTACTACACCAGTTCCACCAGTTGTTGTATTGGATGATAAAACATTGCAGCAGTTACTGTTGCTTGAAGAACAAGCCTTTCTGAGGAAAAAACAGGAACTTGTTGATCAATTTCAGACCAAACACTTGGAGAATACGGCGGAGACTCTGGGAGCCGGTAACGACAACTAACCTGGTGTTGCTATGGATACAGCCCAAAAGGAGGTACGGAGTGAGCTGCGCATTGTATTCCACCAATCAGGACAAGACCAAGCTGCTGCAACAATTTTTTTCTTTCTCTGCTGATCCGGAGAAGCAACCCTTGGAGCATGTAGTTCGTAAAGGGACTCCAAGCAAATTAAGCTGGGATGATGCTCCTGCGATGGATGGGCGTCGTTGGTCAGTGGAGGACTCTCTGAAGGTGGCCGGTTGGGTTTGCTCCCCTGACACGCAGGACTGGATTTCGGGCTTTACGCCTATTAAAATACCGGGGGTCACAATGTCACTGATACCTGCTTCTGCTGCAGTAAGTACCGATTCTGTTTTAGGGACTGATGGGTCTCCTTTGGCTAAGACTTTACCTTCTACTGCTTTAGGTTCAGATGCTCCTGTTGTGGACTCTATTGCTGGGGATGGGGGACCAACATCTTCCCCTCTTCAATTGCCTCCAGATCTTCAGCTCGTGCAGCATCCCATTTTACAAATAAACCCTGGTCCAGGGGTCACTCCTGACCATAACATTGTGAAAGAAGGCCTCAGTGACTTTTCAGACTTTTCTGACATCCCTAAAAATATCCCTGCAGCTCTTCGGAATCGCCCAAATGTATTGCATGAGGTGGTTGAGCAACCTTCCATTCCTCAGACTTCTAAACCTTATACTTCTTTTTTTTGTAACACTATTTACCCTGCTAAATGCCACAATGCTGTGCAGCTTGTTTATAACAGGGGATTAGATACTTTTCCAGAAAGAGTTTATGTGGGGTGTACCTTGTTAAAAAATAGTGTAACCCCCCTACAAATGGGGGTTTCCAAAAAGTCTTCCTTGAGTTTGCCTATATACTCACTGCCAGGCTGATATCCTGCATTTTAGCAATTTAAATGTGATTACCAGAGCCTGTATAGTCTCTGTGTACTGTCTCTTTAAGAGCTGCCTAATTGCAGTTTAAGTAATCTGAGATTGAGTTCTGTTTAAATGATTTTCAGTAAATAGTTACATCTTTCAAGTGATAATGATAACATCGTTTGTCTAACCTGCTTTCTTTGTGGCAAGGACTGTTTTGTTTGTCTCCACTATCTTGGTCCTGGACTGCAAATTGGACCAAACAGCACTGGTGGGACCTAAAATGTAGCCAGACTACAGGAGCTGTCTGAATTCAAAATCTGTAGGAACTGTAGTATGGAGATGTTTTGCGCCTTTTTTCCAACTGAAGGGGAGCTCTTGTTTGACTGACAGCCAAATCAGCCAACCAAATCTTTTGGATCTTGGGGAAGTCCCAGGCTGCTTGCAGTTTTCAGTTGGTTCTGAGCTGGGAAGTGAAATGAGAGGAGCTGAAGTGATTCTGAGCAGCAATTCTGAGTGGATTTGCATGGGAAAACTGAGAAAGGGCTGAGAGTTTGGCCTGCATGTCTGCCCGCTGCTCTTAAGAGAGAGAGAAGACAATTATTTTGGACTAAATCCAAGTTTGTGTGACTAAAGTAAGCTACTGAATTGGGCCAGGCTCAAGCTGAAGAAGACCAAAGATTTTGTTGAATGTGATCAGCCTGTCAGGAGTTTCAGCTACCCCTAAGCTCCCAGTGTGTGCAGAGACTTTGCGATTGTGACCAGGGAGCGCTTTGCCTGGTACAGTAGAATCTCCTTACATGTAGATGTGGTAAGAGCTGCTAGTCAGTAGTGAGTTAGTCCCCCACTGTGTGAACAGTGTTCTGCTTGCTGGAAGCTGTATTCAGCCCAAAATAGACTGCATCTGAATTTGTCTCCATGCGGTCTGGGCCTTGCCAGACTGGCCCAGCCAGACTACTCACTGCACAGAGAAGCCATTGACGAGAGATCTGCCTGGGGATCAGCCCCCTGCTCCACGCTTGAACAGGAATGACGCCTCTGTGACTCATGTGGGCCCTGCTTCTCCTGGCATTCCAGATCAACCACCTTCAGTCTCAATTTTTGTCCAGCCTGTGTCCAGTCTTGGGTATCATGAGTAAATACCAGGGTAGCTCCCTGCAACAACAGCTTAATCTGAGTGTGTCATCTGATTGTCTTGTTGTTTCATTTCCTTTACGAGCTGTGCACTCAAGCTCCGGATTACAAATATTGTGTACTGTGCATGTTGTGTTTTCCATCACAGGGCCCCAACCAGCTGCAACGCTGGCCAACTGCGGGCAACAGTCCTGGCTAGCCCATCTCTTCTCCACCTGGGTACCCAGAGGTGTGACTGTGTGGGGGGACTCAAAGTGCATGCATAACTGCTTGATTGATATAACCTTTCAGCTAATTAACCCTGATTTTGCTCCTCCCTTGTTCAAGTCCCCTGAATAAATCAGATCTAACTTTTTCTGCATGTAATCTGACTGTGGTTCCAGTTTGTGATCAAAGTACTGTACTGTTGCTATTTGCTGTGCATAACCTTGTTTTACAGGGGGTCCCCAGGGTCAAGCCAGAGCAACCAGACCTGGTGGTAAGTGCAAACAGTGTGGGTACTTGTGTGGTGTGCCAGGGGTATTGTGAAAGTGATTATTGTACAGTGTTCAGGCCACTAGGGGAAAGAGAGGGGGTTACAGTGTCCCGGAGGGCTGTGCCCAGGTTAGCTTGACCGCTACCACCCCTGATCTCCGGGTGGAGGCACCCGTTTTGGAGCTCGGGCCCCTTAACCTGCTACTAGCCAAGCAGGCAGGGGTAGTAGCCCTTGGGATAGTGCCACCTAGGGGTTACAATAGTTTGCAATTTAATGTTTCTGAATTATATGCTCTGATTCATGTTTCCGGAAAAAATGTTTTTGATGTCAGTTTCAAACTAGGGAGTGGCCTAGATAAATTCTGGGCACGACATCACCTAGTGAAGAAAACGGCTTTGCGGACCCCTTTTGAGGTCTTTCTGCTTACTAGACCTGCTCACAAAACCATTACTGTTCTCTTCAGAAATGAAGGTGTTAGTGTTACTGACTTGCTGTTTTGGCTCAAACAGTGTTGTACTGTGACTGGCCATCCAGAGGCCATCTTTGATTCTGAAGGGATCTGGACAGGTGGTTGGAGAATTAAAGTGATTTTACGAACGAAGGAAGAGGGCTTCCAACATTTACTGAATTGTTTATTTTTAGGGAGAGATAGCGGTGTCCTGTTCTACTCTGGTCAGCCTAAGACCTGTTACAAGTGTGGACTTCCTGGTCACATTAGCAGTGCTTGTGATCAGCTTAAATGTACCCTTTGTCACAAGACAGGCCATACCAGCAGTCAGTGTAGAAGTACTATTTGTTGTAACCTCTGTGGGAAAGAAGACCATGCATATGTAGCTTGCCCTGAAGCAGCCCATAAGAAATCCTCTTCTGTTGATGGTGAGGAACAGTGTCTCCTGGTCACCTTGGCCCAGAGAGACTATAATAAGGCTTCCACATCATGGCTAGGAGAGGCTACTGCTACTCCTGAGATAACTGTTACAGGTAATTTGGACCCTTTACCCGCTGTTGTATCTGAGGTACGCCCAGGAACATGTCCAGGGGAGACTTCTTCTCCTCTGTCTGTTGATTCTACAGAGCAGACTGCTGCTTTGCCGGGCGGCTCTGAGTTAGCTAGTCAGGACCAGGCCCAGCCTAGCTCCATGCCTCCCGCCCCCGGGTAAAGGGAATTGTTGAACGGAGAATGACCACTAGAAAAAGGCCAACTTGGGCTCAACCAACACCTGAAGTACCTAAAACTACTGTGCAGATGACCTCCAATAGATTTCATGTGCTTTTGGGTGTTGATAACTCAGATGCTTACTCAGTAGGTTTCTCTGTGGATCTTAATCTACCAGAGGAACAACATGTTATGCTAGACACAGATATAGGTGGGTCTCCTTCTCAGCCTCCACAAGGAAAGGGGAAACCCAGGAAAAAGGAAAAATGAGAACAGCCCCTTTGAGCCTTTCTGATGTCCTTTTCCCCTCCTTTCTTAATTTTGACATCTAACGTCAATAGTATTAAGAATAATTTCAAAGGGAGAGTAGTGTTTAATATTCTACAAACTTATCCTCCTGGGGTGTTCCTTTTACAGGACACCAGGTTTCACACCACTATGGAGTTGACCATTTCTACCAAGGAATGGCTCTCTGGGACTTCCTTTGGGTCGATAGGCTTGGATCGTTGTATGGGGGTTGGAATTCTTTTTCATAAAATTAAGCCAATGATTGTCAGGGTTTTAGACCTAGTACCTGGGAGAGTCCTATTACTTGACTTCATTTTAGATAATATCCTCTTTCGGGTAATTAATACATATGCACCTCAAACCAAAGCTGAACGTACATCCCTTTTTCAGCAAATTAGCCCTTTTTTGCGCACACTGCTCACTATGTAATCTTGGGGGGGGCGGGGAGACTTTAATTGCGGATTGAGTAAACAGGATAGGGGAGCTGATACAATGACAGATAAAATATTTGGTGACATGGCTGCATTAAACACGGCTGTTCGTGTTGCTTGTCTAAAGGATGCAATAATTGCTCATACAGGTATCAGAGAAAAAACTTTTAAAGGAGCGTTATCTATACAAATTGATTTTCTCTTTCCTTCTACTTCTTTGCTTATTCAAACTGTTTCCGTTGAACCTACAGCATATTCTGCTCATAGGCTCTTAACACTTTCATTAGGAAGGGCAGTAGCCCCTGTTGGACCTGGGTACTGGAAACTAAATTCTACTCTTTTGGTACAAACAGGATTTTTGCAACATATCGCATATTTTTTGAAATGCCAGAAATCATTGTTCGATTTATATGAGGATCCGGTCAGTTGGTTGCTAGAGACGAAAAAGGAGCTGAGAGCTTGTCTCATTTCTAACAGTAGACATCTCAGGAATGGGGCTTATTTTTTGTACTTACAGGATAGGAAGCAACTTCAACACTTATATTCTCTTTCTCAGGATACTAGACATGATTTTTCAGATAAAATTTCACATTTTCAGAACAAAATGATGCAATTTCATCTGAAACTGACTGAGGGTCTTAAGCTGCAACAGCAGCAAGGTGTACATGGGCCTTTTGCGACTACTTGTTGTTTACTTAGAAACCAGGAGCGGATTAAGATTAAAGCTATTACTGCTCTATATGATTGACAGGGAGTGGTCCAAACCGCGCAGGATCATATTCTTCGCATTGCATCTGACTATGCAGCCTCATTATTCAACAAACAGACTGTTGAGCTCTGTGATTTTTCTCCATTTTTTGACCAGCCTCAGGTTCCCCATACACCTCAGGATCTCCTCCTTGGGCTGACTGACCCTTTCCAAGCTCAGGAAGTTGCAGCTGCCATATAGGCTTTGTCAAAAGGTAAAGCCCCTGGTCAGGATGGCCTTGCATCAGAACTTTATCATATTTTGCGTAGTGAAATCCTGGAGGAGCTCACCTCAGTTTATAATTTTATCCTTCATAACAAGAATGTGCCTTTTGACATGGCTACTGGAGTCCTTATTTTTCTTTTTAAAAAAGGCGATAGACTGGATTTGGCTAATTGGAGGCCTATCAGTCTTTTGAATAATGATTTTAAGATCCTTACTAAAATGTTGAATACCAGGTTATTGTCTGTGGCAACATTTTTGTTTCCGCCTGCACATTCTTGTACTGTACTGGAGAATACTATAACAGACCAATTGATTTTATTACATGAACTTTTTGATAGGAACTCTGTCTCTCCATTAGAAGGGTATGTCTTTTCTTTGGACCAGAGACAGGCCTTTGATATCATAGACCATGTCCTTCTGTGGCAAGTGTTACATCATTATGGTATCCCTCAAACCTTTATAGAACGGTTACATGACCTATATCGTACAGCTACTGTTAGACCTTGTATTAATGGCTTTTTTGGTCCTTATGTTCATATTCAGAAAGGTGTTCACAAGGGATGCCCGATTAGCCCCCTTTGATATGTGTTTAGTATTGATCCCCTTTTATGACTTCTTAATTCTGCTACAGAAATTGACCCGATTAGGCTATTGTATTCTGCAGCCCCCTACATAGCCCCAGCCTATGCTGATGATGTGGTTCTCCTGGCAGGAAACACCCAGTCAGCTGAAACTGCACTGGCAATTTGCAAGAAATATGGCACATACTCAGGTACACAATTGAACACACTTAAAAGCATAGGGAAGCCTTTAGAAAGTCAAGTTGTCCCCACAGAACAGATAGCAGGACTCTCTCTTACGTCAGGTTCTTTGAAAATTTTAGGCATTGAATATGGAGTACCTCAGATGGATATCGAGAACTGGGATAGAAAATTGCAGCTAGGTACGCAGATGGTTCAACATTGGAACAGGGCTAAAATGAGCTACTTAAAGCATGTTTATTTGATTAAAACTTACTTTATGGCTGTTTTTTTTATTTCTTAGTTCGGTTTTTCCAGTACCTAAGACAAGGGAAGCTAAACTTTATGGTCTTTTTTTCAGTCCTTTTGGGGGAGTAGGCTTAATCCCATCAAATGGAATATACTGTATTTACCACAAAATTTGGGTGGGTAACAAATGGTGAACCCCGTGTTGTTGTTTTTTTTCTCTTAATTTTTTGTATGCCAGTCTTAAGCCTTTGTTTGTGTCTCCTGATAAATACTGGTATGACATTTTTGTTCACACTGTGTCACCTTGGTTTATAGTTTGGGATACAGGCCATTTGTGCCACGTTAAAAATGTTGTTTCTTCTCCAGCGTATTTACGGAGGGTGGTGGATGCATGGAACAGCCTTCCTGAGGAGGTTGTGGGGTCTAAAACTGTGGGAGAATTCAAGAAGGCATGGGACAGACATAAGGCAATTTTTGTGGGGGGTAGGAAGAAATAGGCTGTTGGTTTAATAGGATCTGCAGCTTATCCTCTAGGTAGGGAAATGGGCAGACTAGGTGGGCCAAGCGGTCCTTATCTGCCGTCAAAGTCTATGTTTCTATGTTTGTTAAACTTTGTTCATGGGGGCTAGACGGTAAGACAGCGATAGCTAACAATAAAAAACAGCTTTATACTTCTGTTATAGAAGCACACTTTACAGAATTAGATCCTTTCCCAAGTGTCCGGTGGGCTGTAACACAGCTTTACTAACTTTTTTAACTAAAAAAAGGGTTCTTGTTAAATTTAAAGATTATCATTGACTCAACTGCCATGAGAAACTGAATGTGAAGGCAAACCAAAAGCACAAAAGGGTGGAGGAAAGAATATGCTCTAGACCTCTGTGTATCAATCAACAGGAAACTATTATGCACTTGTATTTTACCTGTTCCAATACCGTCTCTCCCTTTCTTTGCTTCTTCCATCTTTGTTTGTCTTTGCTGTCCTGCCTACTTTCCCAAGTCCCCTTGTTTTTCAGTATACACTTCCTTCTCAGACATTCCACCAGTGTTCCCTTGCACATTACAATTGCTCAGGCTTAGGGATAACCTATGGCACCTTGCCACAGAAACAGGCTGGATGGCTGACAGACAGGCCTACAATGCTGCATGGAATAAGTGCACTTGGGCCATCCGAAAAGCCAAGGTCGACCACTACCAGGCCACTCTCACCTCCTCCTGGGGGTGTGCCCAAACTTTCTGGGATAATGTCAAACAATTAAATGGCACCACACGCTTCCCTTCCCCATCCCAGATCGCCATTGATGGCACAACCGTAACAGACTCAGCAAACATTGCAAACTACCTTAACACATCCTTTACAGACCTTAGCTCTGTCCTCCCCAGTAATTTCTTTGACCCGCCACCCTCCCTACCTGCCCCAGTCCTCCAACACCCTAGCTTCTACCTATGTAGGGTAACTGCCCAGGAAGCCAGACCCCACCTGGTCAGAGCATTAAAAAGCAACAGTCCTGGCGACAACTCCCTGGACCCCAGCATTCTCCGTCTGGTACTGGATCAGGTCCTTGCCCCACTCACCAGCCTTCTCAACAAATCCCTCTGCCTGGGGCAATTCCCAACTGCATGGAAAACTGCCATTGGTACTCCCATTCACAAAGGTGGTGACAGGTCCTCTGCCGGGAACTACCGTCTTATCTCCATACTCCCACCCCTCTCCAAAGCCCTAGAAAAGCTGGTTGCCATGCAAATCACTGAATACCTGACCAAACACAACATCCTCTGCCCTGAACAGCATGGTTTCTGCGCAGGACACAGTACCGGCACTGCACTAGTTGAATTTTCAAATTTCCTGCACTCCTCACTTGATTCTGGCTCCCTAGCCGGGGCAGTGTTCGTTGACCTCTCAAAGGCATTCAACACTGTCTCCCACCACCTCCTGCTGGATGCCCTCTGCCACACTGGCTTCTCTACTGGGCCTCTCACCTGGTGCACCAGCTACCTATCTGCCCGCTCCCAATGTGTCAGAATTAATGGGACACTTTCCAAACTTGTCCCATCCGCTCAGGGGTTCCTCAGGGCTCCATCCTGGGACCCCTACTCTTCTCACTCTACCTTAACACCCTGCCCAGTGCATGCACTGAGAAAATTCTGCTGTATGCAGATGACGCCGTCATCTTTGCCACCCACTGTAACCCTATCTCCCTCCAGGACTCCGTACAGCAATCCTATAATAATGCCGAAACCTGGTTTAAAGAGCACAGACTGGTCATTAACCTCAAAAAAACAAAAACAATGCTCTTTGCACACCCCCAAAACAAAGCCAGCAACTTCCCACTCCATATCCTCCCCTCCTCCAAACAACCACTAGAGCAAGTCCACTCCTACAAGTACCTTGGGGTCTCCTTTGACTCAGCCCTCACCTACCACACCCACATTGATGCTCTTGCCTCAGCCACTAATGTGCAGCTAGGTATCTTATACCGCTATAAAAACTGTCTCCCCCCCCCGCTGCCCTCTGTCCAGCAGTTACATCCTCTGTATTATTCCTTGTTGACTATGGCCTACCAGTATACAGTGCTGCTGACACGACCGCCCTCAATAAAATTCGTCTCATCCTAAATAAGGCATGCATGCTAATCACTGGGGCCCCCAGGCTCAAGCACTCGTGCCAGCTCTATGACATGGCAGTATTGATGAATCTAGATGAACGCCTACTATACCAAACATGCCTAATAACAAAAAAAACTCTTCTCGGGCTATCCCCACCAGGGCTGACAGCCTCCCTCCGCCAAGCCCAACCCTTGGTCTGTACACGGACCTCCTGCAAGGCCACTTTTCTGGTCCCAAGATCTAGGACCTCCCATGGACAGAGGTCCTTCTGCTATAGAGATCCAGCCTGGTATAACTCGCTCCCTGCCCACATCTCGGATGCCCCCACAATTTCCAAATTCAAAACCGCACTTCAAAGCCAACTATTTAATACGCGTAGCTGCACCTGTCTATAATTGAGGCATAGCTCTCTGTGCACTGACAATGCCCGCTAGGCGGCACCTACACTACACCTCTTTTAAATCCTCACCCACTGCTGTTGGAACTGCTATTATCCTGCTGCTTGCTCTTTCCATCATGCAAGAATGTGCCATTGTAACCAAACTGGCTTATCTGTTCATCTGTTGTAATCACATGTGCTTGCTAACTATGTAACCCACTTTGCTGTAACCAAAAGTCTGTTATGTATTTGTCCTCAATGTGACGAGGTACCTTTGGAAATGAGCCTCTGGCTCAAAGGTTGTAAACCGATGTACAAATAAATAAATAAATAAATAATTTACATAAACACACGTTATGTATTCCTAATTTTCTGGCCCCATACCATGAGAACCAAATGTTTTTTATTGAATTGTGAACTCTGATTGTTGCCAAGTACATTATGCCTCCAGTCTGATTGCACCATTGTTCCTTGACTCTGAAAAAATGTTAGTCTCCTACTCTATCTTTCCTGATACATACACCCACCCTTCATGGTGTCTGCTCTCATGAAGTACATGACTGTCACAGTCATGTAGCTTGATATAGTAGTCATGCTGAACGACACTATGACTTTGTACCTCTAGCCCACAGTCGTATACGAGTGCCTGCAGAGCTCCCCCACATTCATAAGGTGTTCCAGAGCACTGCATCCATGCAGCAAGTCCACTACTCCAATCCCAGCAACTGAATCATTATCCCTGCCTGTCAATACACCGTTTAGAGGTTGAAGGATACACAGTTGCAAACCACTGTGCCCTCTATCCGCAGTACTTCATGATGTAATAATGTACCCCTTCGTATGTTCATATAACACGCTTTTCTTAGTGTAGTCAATGAGCTTGCATGTTTGTCTATTGCTTGGTGTGCGCGGATGTGGTAATGCTTTTAAAGTTTGCTTTTTTATGATGGATGTACAGTCTTCTTTTGTACCACTATTGTTATGCTCCGTACTTATACTTGTCATGTTCATCTACATTCTTTACAGATAATCACTGGGTTGTCTATCAAGATACCACACTGTCTTGCCTTTGGCTGTGTAACACACACTGGGTGATTACCAAAGGAAGTGTCTGTCTATCTCTTTCCTAGAAATATGAAGTTGGCAGAAATTTGGATAAGACGATGTCGCACTGTTGTGGGCAACATAAACAATTTGTCAACAAGCAGCTGAAAGAACACAGTAAGAAGTTCAGTATTTGCTCCCTGCACTGTGAGGACGGCATGTTTGAACCTGACTTCCCATTTCAGCTGTTACCACCGGAATTACACCCATGCAGATTCACCTGCCGACTTAAACCCGATGCTGTGACAACCATTTCTGTGACCATGAACCACTGTGAACGTCAATCATGTGTAAATCACATTGTTCGACAGGATCGGAAAAGGGTAGGTTAAATATACGCATACTTTCATGCATTACTGCCACTGGTTAAGCTGTGATCTGTACTTTCCATGATGGTAACAACTGCTTCTTTCACAGCTTGCAGAAGAGCTGCTGCAGTGCACACCAATGAGGAAATCAACGCCTGGAAAAGAGAATCGTTGTTCAAACCAAGTAAGCCATTTTCTCGCTGTCCTATTTCATACCATCTTATTCGAAACACAACAGCACACTCAGTTTTATTGTGGGTATTACACATTGATATGCACTGAGGGCAGTTCAGTAAGCTATAACCCACAACTGGGTATGTGTTACCGGTATTTAATGAATGCCTCGGGTGTGTTGTGAGGCATGAGGTGAAACCGAGTGCCCTCACAGCACCCGAGGTGTGCATTAAATCCCTGTAACTACATACCCTGGAGTGGGTTATTGCACTTATAACATGGGTTATGTTTAAAAACACAAAGAAAATTACAAAGGTCGTTTTTTGATCTTTGATTAGAGAAAATCTGAGTGTATCCTTTCAACTTGAAAAGCAGTCCCCACAACTTAATCTATGGAACTCTGTCTCTCTCTCCTTCTTTCTCTCTCCTCCCCACCAAGAAAAAAATCATGAAAGAAATATGTTCTCTCTCTCTCTCTCTCTCCTCCCTCCCTCCTCCCTCCACAGTCATGTAACATTCTGGATTCTATATCCTGAATCTCCCTCACTTGCTGCCTGTCCAAAAAAACAAAATATTTTGAATCCTGCAGCTGTTCCTTTCTTGCCCTTACAAGGCTTTTAATTCTTGCCTAAGGAAAATATTACCTTTGATCAGCGGCTTGCTTCATGTTTATTACCTCCATTACAGAACAAGGTATGGTAAAGGGTGTCAGCCAGTCTTTCAAAGACTGTCACAACTAGGGTTGACACCTGTCAGGTTTTTTACCTGGTGATCAGGTTTTCAGTGTCCCCATCAGGTGATCCGGTTTTGCTCTGTGCTGGTCAGGTTTTTCAACCATTTTGAGTGCTCACATACTTTTGAAACACATTTTGTCATCTCGCTCATTGTTTCAGCTGCATGTCCAGTTACAAAAAAGGTCTGTTGTCAATATACCCTTCTGTTTGTGAAAGCAGTCAAACTGGGAGGTGTAAAGTATGGCCATTAACACCAATAGCACATACTTAACATAATCTTTTCCACTGCATCTTAAAGTGGCATAGCAGCAAAGCTACCCCCACCTTCTGTAACAGCAACACAGCCAGGTGTATTCCACTTTCATTTGCTGGTAAACATTTTCATCTCTAACAGAATTTGGGCATTTTAAATGTTTTTTTCCTCAAGAAAAAAGGTATGGTCACTTATTTTGCTTTGAAATAGTGCTGTGGACATGAAAAGGAAATGAAGCCAGGAAAATATTTAAATGACACATTACAGGAAACAATTTCTTTATTATACATAGACAAACAGACACTGTCGGCAGATTATTTATTATTATATACCAAGTATACTGTTGAATGCTATTTACAGTATTTATTTTGTTTCCCCCATGATCATATCTGTAAGTGAGATTTTTTTATCTCTGTATATTTATCTGGTAGACCAATGTCAATAAACAAATACTGTAAATAAATAAATAACTAGGAAGAACCTGGGACAGTAATTTTAACAGGTACGGTACAGTATCTTAACATTTTTGTTGAACTGCTGCTTTAAGTGTTGATTTGTATTGATATAACAAATGGCTTTCTAGAAGGAGTAGTGCATGACGAGTCATGAAAAGGGGTGGGGCTAGGGACGGAGCTTAGGATCCAGTTTTTGCCTCATCCAAAGGTGGCAACTCTGGTCACAACCCACGCTCTGCACCTTTTCATTGTTTGTGCACATTGTTGTTTTACTCAAGTTCCTTGCCCAGAAAACCCATGCACAGAGGCATAGACCTTTCATTTCTGTGTGTGTGTGTCTGTGTGGAAGGATGTGTGTCAGGCGATCTTAGTACAGTTACTGTTGATTAAAGAGTAAATTTAATCAACAGTCACCTGAAATTCTTTGGCCAATCAGGTTGTCTCCTTTTTCCAACCCATGTTATAATGCAATTTAATGTTACATGAATGTGACATTTTCTTGTTGGAGGGAGGAGTAGGGAAAAAGAGAGAGTGAGAAAGAGGGAGAGAGACACGTTTCAGATTATTTCTTGTTGGGGGTAGAGAGGGAGAGGGAGAGGGAGGAAATAAGCCACTGCGAGACAGAGAGGGAGAGAGAACAATTTCTGCATACTGAGTTCTGTGGACTACTGCTCACTTTGGCAGGGTACACTCTTCTTTTCCCTGTCCACAGAAAAGAAAAACATGTCCGAGAATATAGCTTTTGTGTTTTTACACATAACCCCTGTTATACGCACAGTAACACGATCCATGGTATGTGTTCATACTAAGGTTAGGTGCAAGACCAAGAAGGCAGAAGCCCATGAAGCTCTTATACTAATCTAGTACATAATAGGAGAGGTCATATCCATTACATATAAGACTATCCAATCTATTTTTAAAAATACTTTTAGTTTCACTGATAACAACATTTAGTGGTAGCCTGTTCCAAGGGCCAACAACTCTGACAGTAAAAAAATGTTTACGGCCTGACTTGACAAAAGGTTTTCTTACCAATTGTAAGGGATGGCCCCTGATGTTATGACCACAGTTTTTAAATTCTAGACCCAGTTCACACAATAAATAAGGGTCTTGAATAATATCATACAGTAACATAAGATCATCACGAAGTCGACGTGTAGATAAGGGCATAAGCTTTAAAATGTCTAATCTGTTCTCATAAGGAACTGCGAATAGCCCAGAAACTTTTTTTGTATATTTTCTTTGAACTCTTTCCAGTAACAGGCATTCAGATTTTTTATAAGGATTCCAAAGCTGTGAGGCATATTCTAAATGTGGTCTAACGTATGCACGAAACAAGGGCAACAATACTTCCTGTTTTCTAGATCTAATATTACGTAATATAGACCATATCACTTTATTAGATTTGTTAATAATAGGGACTTTGTAAATTACTAGAACCCAAATGCATTACTTTGCATTTGGAGATATTCAAATTCATACCCCATTTCTTAACCTATGTTGTGATATAGTCTAGGTCCTTTTGAATGGCAACAACCTGATGATCAGAGGCACAAGGGCCACCTATTTTTGCTTCGTCGGCATATTTAATAGTAAATGAGGAACAGCCAGAAGTAAGGTCAGCAATAAATGCCTGGAACAGACAAGGGCCCAAGACTGAACCCTATGGCACCCCACTAGTCACACTACCCCTAGCTGAAATGCTCCCATTAATGGTCACTTGCTGAGAGCGATTATAAAGCCAGCTAATTATCCAACTGACTAGAAACTTGTTTATATTGAGCTTGTGAAGTTTAGTAATTAAGGCCCAATGTGGCATGATGTCAAAAGCCTTACTGAAATCGAAGAAGTTAGACTTATAGGCCTATAATTATCCCACTTATTTTTTGGCCCTTTTTGTAAATAGGGATGACATGGGCTTCTTTCCAGTCATGGGGAACAAAATTGGTGGCCAAAAAATATTCGAACATCAATTTTAAAGGAACTGTAATGACATCAACTAATAAAAATAATAAATGACCTGCTATATTACCTGGACCAGGACTATATTTTCCTTTCAATGTCAATATTTTATTTCTAATGATGTCCAAAGAAAATTTAACTGGTGAAACATTGGCGGTGTCTAGTAAGGTATAACCATAAGTTTGATTAGAGGACCCGGAAAAATGTTTACAGAACTTTGCATTAAACAAATCGGCCATTTTTTTAGGCCCATATATTAAAGTGTCACAGTCCAATAGTGGACCTACTTGACATGTAGGTTTCCTTAGAGAATTGATATATGAATAAAATTGTTTGCTATTAGATTTGTGGGCACTGAATGCTAAGTTTTGTTCCCAGTTAGATTTAGCCTTCCTAATCAATCAATCTTTTGCATGTTCTTTGTATATGTTTATAGGAAATCCAGTCAGAGGACATTTTAGTCTTTTGAAATTTAATATATTTTTTCTGCTTTTGTCTAATACATTTCTGGATAGATTGATTCATCCATTTAGGAGCTTTAATATTAGTCTCATTTTTAAGTTTGGTTCTTTAAGTTGAAATATAATATTCTTAAAATACTCCCAGTAATCTTCCGGTGTAAAGTCTGACAATATGAGTTCCCAATTGATGTTTCCCATATTATGTTTCATGGTATCTAAGTCAGCTTTGTCATACAGATAGATTTTAGTACAGTTGGGATTATATACAAAAGTTTGTACAATATTAAATTTGATAGTATTATGATCATTATTCCCTATAGGATCACTAACTAACATATTTTCTAATTCAAGGTCATCATCACAAAGGACCAAATCTAAGATCATTTTTCCTCTGGTTGGGCAAAATACATTTTACCGAAGTCCCAACTGAGTACAAGTATATAATAACTTCTTCCCATTGCAGGTATTTGCACGTAAATTATGCCAGTCAATCGAGCCAATGTTAAAGTCCCCAGTGATGACAATTTTGCCTAATGATTTTGCCTGTTCAAATTCGGATAAAAGTGCATCTAATATATCAATTGATGAATTCGGAGGATAGTAACAAGAACCCAATATGAGGGCCTCAGAAGTTTATCTTAATCCAGATAGACTCTGTTTCTATGTTATGAATTTTAATATACTTTGTTATATCTATAGAGTTAATTTGATTCCTAATAAATAATGCCACTCCTCCACCTTTCCTGTTAGGTCTATTGAAAGTATAGGTTGTGAAACTAGGTATGTTAGTTTCCCATGATGTTTTTGCATCCCCCCAAGTTTCACTGATGGAAATAATGTTGACATCCCCATTATCAATTCTACATTTTAATTCGTCCAATTTTTGAGTTAAACATCTAGCATTAAAATATAGAAAATGTAATTTATGGCATTTTACAGAGCTACTGACTGGGAGTTTTTAGAGATGGCGGCCTGTCCACCATCTTACCCCCAATTTTAAGTTTAAAAGATGGTGAATGGATGTCAAAAATTGTTTGCCCAAAGTGGCATTACCCCGTCTGCTTAAGTGTAACCCATCATAGCTGAATAATTCTGGATGGAGATCAAATTCCTCCCAATGTGTTAAGCATGTCAAATTTTGGTTTAAACACCATTTTCTTAACCATTCATTCACAGCTTTGATTTTATGATTTAGAAAAGAGGAGAAACAAGGGATAGCTAAAATTTCTGATATACAAATCGTGCAGCTCATATCAACAAGTTTATTTGTTAAAGCTACAAAATTCTTTTTAATTGATTGGACAGAGTCTTTATAAATGTTATTGGTGCCAACATGTATCAGTGCAATGGGATTACTGCCACGGTCCTTCATAATCTCGGGTAACATAAGTGTGAGGTCAGATATTTTTGCATCCACTAAAACTAGAGCAGGTTCTGTTAGCTTTGTCCGGGTTGCAGATAGTCCTATCCAGATGTTTAGTCAATGAATCACCCAATACATAAATTTGTTGGTGCAAGGGAATGTTAGACACGGAGTGTGAGTCAATATTAGGTGGTAATGTAGGTTCAGAGGACAAATCAATGAGCGGGATGTCATTGGTATGCCGATTATTAACTAGTGGTAAATTAGAAATGCCACAGTCAATTGACTCAATAAGATTATCTGAGACACATTATTGACCTTGAAACAGGAGAAGATAGAGGTCAAATCTGTTAAATTGCTCAATGTAAAAATGTTGGGCCTTTCTACCTTTTTTAGTAACTCTTGAATTTTGTGTAACAAACCAGCTGTCATCAGTATCCTGATTGTGATCAGTTAAACCTTCATCTTCCCTAGCTCTTTTTCTAATACCTTCCTTATATCGCTGGGGATTATTAATAACTGCTGACATGGGAATTACA
Organism: Neoceratodus forsteri; assembly: GCA_016271365.2. Taxonomy (NCBI): domain Eukaryota; kingdom Metazoa; phylum Chordata; order Ceratodontiformes; family Ceratodontidae; genus Neoceratodus; species Neoceratodus forsteri. The sequence goes on along the minus strand of CM028133.1, from coordinate 51,913,999 downwards.
GAAGGATGGGAGGTCCTTGGTGTAACATCTGTGATGCCAACATTGCTGGTACTGATTTCTGGATTCAGTGACAAAATATTTGTTTTGAAACGGTTTTGCATATCAGTTTGACTATTTTCAAGTGTAATTAATCTTACATTGAATTGCTCAATCATTTGGCATAAATCCGCAATTTCAAGACATTTGCTACAGGTATAGGGTTGATTTATTTGCTCACCCACCACTAAAGTATACATATTACAAGCTGAGCATTTAATGCCTGTGGATCCGGTAGTGGTTGTGATTGTAAAATCACTACAATTTGCCATGACTTTATTCAAATTTCTAAATCCAAAGTAAAAAGTTAAAACAACAGTGTATCACACTTGTTGATAAACATAAATAACCAGACCGTAAATTGTGAGGAATAACTCCCGTAAAATTAAAATCTAACTAATCGGACTATTGTACCATCCATCAGACTGAAATGACCAAACCCTTAAAAACAGCTAAGGTTAGTTAAATAAAAGAGTAAATTCCCCTTCTAACAATCAAAGTCTTGAACCATATAAACTACAGATCAGTTAAGTACCCCGAGTTACAAAAAGGCACAGGAAGTGAAGTACAAGTTCGTTGGCACTACTATTGAACACCACAAGTTAAACTAGATAGATCAAAATAAAGCTTAGAATCAGAGGACTCCACAATTTCTGCAGCCTTCACTTCCACCAAACCGCATAAAACACGGCGTGATGGCGTGCGTGTCTTGCACGCCTCACAGACAAGGCGCCCGCCTCTGCTCGAGCTCACCCTGCTCGCTGCAGGGCTGACTTAAATAGCTGGTGTAACCTGCAAGTATGAGCTCACAGGTCCAATTAATCCCCTAGACAACCTGTCCTGCGTCTGCCTATAACACACACACACACACACACACACACACACGTATGTTTTAAAATTAAAAGGTGCAGAGCACCATAAAACTAACAGATAGACAAGTGCTGGAATTAGGTTCTTGGACTGAGCATCCCTCTGCCTGACAAAAAGGCAGAGCTCTTTTGTGAATATTATAATGCAAGCAATAAATGGTATATATGGCGCTTTACTGCAGAGCGAGGTCTCAAGTACCCTTTCTGCTAGTGAGTTCATGCACGCCTTTGTTGCTGAACGGGCACTCAGCTTTGACTCATGACACACCACACACCCGAGGTCATGCTTTACATCACTGTAACAACATAACCTTTTGTGTGTTATTGCTAACATATTACTCCGCTGGTCCGCATAGTGGTAGCTTGACAGCACTATTGGTACATGTTGCCTGGTTCCCACAATGCAGCAAGAATGCACTGTAACATTTTTCTGTGCAGGCCTCCTGTGGTGAAGAGGCCATCTTGACAGTATACCTTACAGCACAAAACCCCACCGAAGTGTCTCTGGGAATCACCATGGGCCGTTGTTTGGTGAGAGGTTTGGTGGATGGAGGATCAGAGCATGATGGAGCAGTATACTTGCAGCTCTCCTGTCCTTGTGATGTTGTGGCACCCAGTCGTTCCACTGTGAGCATGTGGGTGTGCTTATAGTGGATGCCTAGGCTTGTGTGGGAGGAAAGTAATGGTTGAGTTCCTCAGAATGCAGCATGCGACAGCCTTCACACACACGCATATATGTCAGGAGTGGTTGGGAGATCAACTGTGTTAAACAGTCTGGGCTACCTGATGCACTCTAACCAATAGCAATTCAGGTTTTTTGGTTTTTGTTTTTTATGTTGATTCTGTGCATGAGCAAGAAACATATTGTGGCAGCTTTCTCCAGCAGTAGGTTGTGGAGGCATGGCACTATTGTGGCCAATGCTCCTATAGCCTTTAAAGGCTTGGCCTGCTTCCCCCAATGCCATGGCACACTGCTGCTGACACTAGTTCAGCCAGTGTGCCACCAACTTGTAAAATTTTAGCCGCTGCAATCAGCGGCGCTTTGTCATTTAAGCATCAGTTCATTCCTGCAATGAGGTGACATCCCGTCATTGCTAGGTAGACATTGCTATTATAATACTGTTGTGAACATGGCGGCACCTGCCACCATGTTCACAATAATATTAATTTGCCGCCAGTGCCGAGGGGGTGCCCAATCCCCCTCGGCAGCATGTGCCCCTTCCCACAGCAGCATGTTTTTGCCGATAGGTGCCCCAATACCTGTCGTTTTCCATCCCTGGTGCTATGACTTGCCGACGGGGGAGTCCACTCCCCATTGGCATTATGCCTCCTCTCCCACTTTGATGTGCCAACAGGGGAGCCCATTCCCCGTTGGCATAAGTTCCCCCCGAAACAGTAGCAGGACAGTTGTGCCGAGGGGGTGCCCAATCCCCCTCAGCTCTTGTGCCCCCCCACGCTTTTGTGCTGATGGGGGTGTCCAATCCCTTGTTGGCTACAGCTGGCCCCCCTCAACAGTTGGTTGGTATGCTAGGAGCCCTTCCCAGCATGTCAAATGTCCAGAAATGCCCCTGTAAAAAAAAATGTCCCGCGACGTCTTTTTTGTTTTTATACCTGTGAAGCAAAAAACGGTCCCTTGTCAAGTCCGGCGGCCCCTCCCCAACCCGCGCCTACCCTCTGCGCACCCTGCATCACCACACCCCCCTCACCCCATACTTACTTCCGGAGCCCAGCGTGATGATCTTCGGTGGACCAGGAACACGTCTGCACTCTTCAAAGCCAACCACGAACTGAGGAAATGCCAGTAAGCTGTATAATGGTATAAACAGTATTTTTTTTCAACTTTGATACATATTTCTAGCATTTTTTTTGCATTTTTGCACCAAATTTTCAACATGGGGTTTTTAGGACCCCTCCTCATGAATTCTGGCACTTTCATGGTGTTAATCGGCCCCGAAAGGTGATTTCACGGTCAATGCGTGGACTCACCTTTTGGGACCAATTAATGAAACGACAGTGCAAGTGTTCATGAGGTGGACTCTTAAAAGCCTGTACTGCAAATTTGTGGGAAATAATCAAAAAAAAATGATCTTGTTTTATAGTAGCATTGCGTAGTTACATGCGACGTCAGAATTTGCGAATTTGTAATATTTTTTTCACAGATTTTCAACATTGGAATTTTGTCAGACCTCCTTGTGAACAGTACAGCTGTCATTTTCCACATCCTGGCCAAAATGTGTTTTCGCACTTCCAGCACAGAATAGCGCAGTCGCTGTGGGAAATCAGTGTTCAGGGCAGATTAAGAAAATAGCAGTGTCACTGATCAAGAGCAGAGGTCCTAAAATGACTATGTTGAAAATTTGGTGACGATACTCCTTAAAAGGACTGTGTTAAGAGCGTGCGTTGCACAGTTTGCACGCATGCTCGGGACTTCACAAATTAATAATATTTTCACTCCAGATTTTTAACATTGCCATTCTTCTGCACCTCCTTATGAACAGTACAGCTGTCATTTTTCACATCCTGGCCGAAATGTGTTTTTGCAGTTCCGGCGCAGAATATCTTGGTCACTGTGGGAAATCCATGTTCTGGACACATTATGAAAATGACAGTGACATTGTTCATTAGCAGAGGTCCTAAAATGCCTATGTTGAGAATTTGGTGATGAAAGTCCAAAAATGAGTGTGTTATAAATGTGCATTGTGCAGTTTCCATGCACGCTCGTACCTTCGCAACTTTGCAATATTTTCACTCCAGATTGTCAGCATTGCCATTTTGCCACACCTCCTTATGAAAAGTGCAGCTGTCATTTTTCACATCCTGGCCAAAATGTGTTTTTGCTCTTCTAGCGCACAATGGCGCGGTCGCTGTGGGAAATCAGTGTTCGGGACATATTAAGAAAATCACACTGACATTGTTCATGAGCAGAGGTCCTAAAATGCCTATGTTGAAAATTTTGGGATGAAACTCCATAAAATGACTGTTACGAGCGTGTGTTGTGCAGTTTCCATGCACACCCTTGTAAGTTTGCAAATTAGTAATATTTTCACACCAGATTTTCAACACTGGCATTTGTTCATACCTCCTTATGAACAGTACAGCTGTCATTTTTCACATCTTGGCCAAAATGTGTTTCTGTGCTTCCGGCGCAGAATACTGCAGTCGCTATCGGAAATCAGTGTTTAGGACAGATTAGGATCAAGCGACTGAGAAGGGGGGGAGTGACCGAGCTCAACTGAGCTCTGTCAGGACTGCTGCGGATTTCTTTGTGGGCAGGAAAAGGTGACAATGTAGGCAGAAGCCCAGCAAAAAAGGGCAGCCTGCAGCACCAGGAGACACAGAATGAGCAAGTGAGGGAGGGAGAGTGAGTGAGCTCAATGGAGCTCTGTTGGGACTGCTGCAGATTTCTTTGTGGGCAGAAAAATGCGGCAATGCATGTAGGGGCTGAGTACAAAAGGGCAGCCTGCAGCGGTGGGAGAAACAGAACGAGAGAGTGAGAGGGGGGGAGTGAGTGAGCTCAACGGAGCTCTATCATGACTGCTGCGGATTTCTTTGTGAGCAGAAAAGGGTGGCAGCGCAGGCAGGAGCCCGGTACAGAAGGGCAGCCTGCAGCGTGGCAGAAACAGAATGAGTGAGTGAGAGAGGGGAGTGAGTGAGGACAACAGAGCTCTGTCAGGACTGCTGCAGATTTCTTTGTGGGCAGAAAAAGATGCCAACAGAGACAGGAGCCCAGTACAAAAGGGCAGCCTGCAGTGCCAGGAGAAACAGAATGAGCAAGTGAGACAGGGGGAGTGAGTGACCTCAATGGAGCTCTGTCGAGACAGATGCAGATTTCTTTGTGGGCAGGAAAAGGTGCCAAGGCAGGCAGGAGCCCAGTACAAAAAGGCAGCCTGCAGCACCGGCAGAAACGGAATGAGCGAGTGACAGAGGGGGAGTGAGCGACCTCAATGGAGCTCTGTCAGGACTGCTGCATGTCTTTGTGGGCAGACAAAGCCGGCAATGCAGACAGGAACCCAGTACAAAAGGGCAGCCTGCAGCAGCGGGAGACACAGAACGAGCGGGTGAGGGAGGGGGAGTGAGTGAGCTCAATGGAGCTCTGTTGGGGACTGCTGCAGATTTCTTTGTGGGCAGAAAGAGGCAGCAATCCATGCAGGGGCCCAGTACAAAAGGCCAGCCTGCAGCTGCGGGAGAAACAGAACGAACGAGTGAGAAAGGGGGAGTGAGCGACCTCAATGGAGCTCTGTTGAGACAGCTGCAGATTTCTTTGTGGGCAGGAAAAGGTGCCAAGGCAGGCAGGAGCCCAGTACAAAAGGGCAGTCTGCAGCACTGGGAGAAACAGAACGAGCGAGTGGGGGGGAGCGAGCTCAACGGAGGTCTATCATGACTGCTGCAGATTTCTTTGTGGGCAGGAAAAGGCAGCAACGCAGGCAGCAGCCCAGTACAAAAGGCCAACCTGCAGCGCCAGCAGAAACAGAATGAGCGAGTGACAGAGGGGGAGTGAGCGACCTCAACGGAGCTCTGTCGGGACTGCTGCATGTCTTTGTGGGCAGACAAAGCCGGCAATGCAGACAGGAACCCAGTACAAAAGGGCAGCCTGCAGCAGCTCGAGACACAGAATAAGCGAGTGAGGGAGGGGGAGTGAGTGAGCTCAATGGAGCTCTGTTGGGGACTGCTGCAGATTTCTTTGTGGGCAGAAAAAGGCAGCAATCCACGCAGGGGCCCAGTACAAAAGGGCAGCCTGCAGCGGCTGGAGAAACAGAATGAACGAGTGAGAAAGGGGGAGTGAGTGAACGAGCTCAATGGAGCTCTATCGTGACTGCTGCAGATTTCTTTGTGGCCAGAAGAAGGCAGCACTGTAGGCAGGAGCCCAGTACAAAAGGGCAGTCTGCAGCGCCGACAGAAACGTAACAAGCGAGTGAGAGAGGGGGAGTGAGCGAGCTCAACGGAACGCTGTCAGGACTGCTGCAGATTTCTGTGTGGGCAGAAAAAGGCACCAACAGAGGCAGGAGACCACTACAAAATGGTAGCCTGCAGCCCCAGGAGAAACAGAATGAGCGAGTGAGACAGGCGGAGTGAGCGACCTCAACAGAGCTCTGTCAGAACAGCTGCAGATTTCTTTGTGGGCAGAAAATGGTGCCAACGCAGGCAGAAGCCCAGTACAAAAGGGCAGCCTGCAGCACCAGGAGAAACACAATGAGCGAGTGAGAGAGGGGGAGTGAGTGAGCTCAACGGAGCTCTATCATGACTGCTGTGGATTTCTATGTGGGTAGAAAAAGGTGGCAATACAGGCAGGAGCCCAGTACAAAAGGCCAGCCTGCATCACCAGCAGAAATGGAACAAGTGAGTGAGAGAGGGGAAGTGAGATACCTCAACGGACCTGTATCAGGACTGCTGCAGATTTCTTTGTAGGCAGACAAAGCCGCCAACAGAGGCAGGAGCCCAGTACAAAAGGGTAGCCTCCAGCACCAGCAGAAAGAAACAATTACTCACCGAAGTAATAGTACTTCTTCCAGGGTATTCTTTAGCATTATTGATAGAAGCAGTATGCCAGCTAAGTTCAGCTGCCCCGGAGAGGAGGAGTCAACGCGAATGAGGAAGGCATTGGCCAATCAGGATACAGTTAGAGTAGAGTGCTGCCTGCAGGTAGCCTGAAGGACCTCAGCATGCATTTTGAAGCTGAAAAAGAGCAAAAACTGTGCCCACTAGGGGCCAAAAAACTGTTAGTAATAACCCACTATATATTCTAACCCACTATTATGAACATTTTTTTTTATTTTTTTTTTTGTTGTTTTTTTGAAAATCACACAAACGAATGGTAGTAGTCAAATTTGGCTAAATCCCCTAGCAGAGCCTTTAGACAAGGTTTCCAGGGAAGGAAGGGTGGGAGTGACTATAATGCTAAAGAATACCCTGGAAGAAGTAGTATTACTTTGGTGAGTAATTGTTTCTTCTCACCCCAGGAATTCTTTAGCATCTATTGACAGAAGCAGACTTCAAAGCAGTGTAGTTGGGAGCAGGGCAGAGAAACCTATTTTAAGAAGAGGTTCTGAAGTACCATCTTGCCAAAATTGGCATCCTATCATACTATACATCCAACAAAATCTTATTGAATGTGAAAAGCAAATTTCAAATAAGTGGTCTGCACACTTCAAGTGAGGATATAGCCTGGAACGCTGCCCAGGAGGCAGATGGTCTCCAGTAAGTAGGCCCTAAGCATGAGAAGGGCTGAATGTCAGCTTTACTGAAGCAGACCCAAAATATGGAAAAACAGTCCCGTGGGAAAATACTCTTGGTCACTGGTTTCTCCTTTTCTGCAAAAATGCAGGAAAGGAAAATATGATAATGACAGAACCTGAACTGCTAGGACTGCTGATGCAGACCAGTAGGACTAATTCATGCCCCTTCCAAGCAGGTTGAGTTAGCCTAGACAGGACTTGCCTGAGAGCAGTACAGGCAGAGAACAGGGATTGATGAAGGAAATGGTAGAACACTTGGGGAAAAAGATTTTCTGTCTGTCCAGAAGACTAATTTGTTTATAAAGGCACTGAGAGGATAAGGCCTAAGAGAACAACCTGAAACTCTGAAAAACATCTGACAGAGGAAAACAAGCAGACAAATTGTCTTCAATGTTACTCATTTCAGGACAGAATTTCCACAGATGCAAAGGGACACCCCATGAAACTGAACTTACAGAGGTTTGTATTCCATGGGAAAAAACTCCGGTCCCTAGAAGGGTCTGGAGGTGAACATGGCCCTTTACGGGATTCTTTGAAATGGTCTGAGAAAAGACAGATTTCTCTTGCCTGATGGAAAAAGAATCCAAGTAACCGTTAGGTGTACTCGCAAAGAAAAAAGGCCTACTGTCCCACTGTTGGAAAGAAAATAAAAACCTTTATACTTTTACAGGAAACAAGTCACAAAGACCAAACTAGTTCGAAGTCCAAGATTGTAATGCCTGGAAATGAACTAAATAATCCAGTCATGAGAGGAAAGAGGATTGAAAAACTCTAGGCTCTTATCCTTGTACCCAGGGGAAAAGCTACTTCCCCTAGAAAAACTGAGGTTTTCGTGTTACTAAAACCTTTTTTTTTTTTCCTCATAGATGTTCTGGGCCTTGTTTGGATACAGGGACTCTAAGAGATCTAGCCTCTCAGGAACCAGGCCTTGAGAAGAAAAAACTGGGAGCTGAGAAAAACATTACTCCTGATTTTTCAGAAAGCACCAAGGTTGTCCCGAGCCAAGGGATATAAGGAGAGAGAAAACTTCTCAGGCCAGTCTTGAGATAAGAAAATCCGTTGAATGGAACCCCGAGCTGGAGTCTGCAACAGGAAAAAAGGAAAAAACTGGAGGTTTGGGCTGGAGGCAAAAATTCAGATCTGGACCTGACCTTTCCCCTGAATGATGTGGCTAGGACTTGTGTGCTGAGGGCTCACTTGCCGTGGTCCTGTGTATTGTGGCTCAGAGGATCTACCAAAGGGCCCACTTGTGGTGGCCCTGCCAAAGTTTTGTCCTTGCCCAACAAATGGATGAGTGACTAAGACACCTCCAAACAAGCCAACTAGAGATAACAACTCATAGCTATTGAGGAGAGATTGGAAGCCCTGTGTCCCAAATGCTTGTTAGTGTGATACAGGGCAGGGATATCGAACTAAATGGCTTCTGGACTGAAAAAATGCAGGCCTGTTAGAGATGCTCTGAGATTCCAGGAACTGAGGAGAGAAGGACTCTCTCAGAAACCAAGACCCACTGATGGAACCCCACCGAAGGGAAGCGCCAACCGGAAGGAAGCCTCTGTACCGAAGATTTGAAGTGGAGAGGTGTGAAATTCATTGTTTCCTTACACCAGTCCAGCTTGTAACAGGGTTCAAGCTTCACGAAAAATTCTATTTGGAATCTAACCTAGAGGACTTGCCCCTGGGACTTCAATGACAAAATTATGCACCCCATGCAGGGAAAGAGCTTCCCCTGACAAGAGATGAGCATTGCCCCCTAAGAGTTGCTGAGATTTAAATAGTTAGGGGACTTTTTTCTAGTAGGCACAAATAACCCTTGAGACTGTAGGAAACAAAATGTCAGACTTAGGGCTTGAAAACGAAAGTCAAGGGAAATTGGCTAAGGTCGGCCAAGCCTCTGATAAGGGAAACCAAAGATTCCCTGTCTTCAGGGGAGAACCGCCAACCTACCAAGATACCTGGAGAACAGCCTGATTTTTACGCCATATCTGAGAACACTCTGGAGGCAGTCTAAATGGCATGGAATAAAACTGCCTGAGAAAAGGCCCCGTACTAAGGAATTGAGAACATAGAATGTATCGAAGGAGACAAGAAAAATCCCCTACATTTGCTAAAGCAAGACCTGAGTCAAGGAAGCATCCTGACCCCAGGTTGTGAAAATTGATAATGATTTGCTGTTCCCTATTTTCCTTTAAGATTCAGATAATAGCCTGGGACAAAAGGTCCAACTCCCAAGCAGGAGGGGACCCTTTTACGACTTTGACCCTCACGAGGTTCTGGTGCTCTAGTTACCATTGCTGACATGCTACTGAAGAACAACAGAGAATGCAGCATTTGGAGGTAAACTTTAGATATTTATTTACTTATCATGCACGTAGATATACTGTATATATATTTTTAAATGTTAATATCTGCATATATCTATCTCCCTTTATTTAATTTTTTTTTTTACCAATCAAAGAAGGGGTAAAAACTTGAGCCAAGAAGAAAAATAACTGAAGAAAAAAGGGATTATCAGGAATGAAAGAGCATTCCTGCCTAAACCCCTGGAAAACTTCACATTTGGAAATTTCCTAATGTGTTGGCGTAGGAAAAAAGGGTTAAAGGGAGAATAATTCTTACCCGAAGTCCCCCAGTGAGACTTCTGGGGAAGGAAAGCTTATATTTAACTGAGTACTAGGAGAGTTAAACTCGTCCATAAGTGCCTGTCAGCTTCAGTTTGACATAAAGACCAACCAAAATTTGTACCAAAGCATAACCCAAAAGGCTGGACTTTTCAGACAGGCAAGCCTGAGGGAAATGACCTACGCCAAGACTCTAGAATCTGTAACATTATGACTTACTATGAGAGCATAATGCTACTAAATGCCACTTGGGTATTCCAGCAAACCTCCTCGTGAATAGTGCTCAAGAGATGCTGCACTATGGCAAGGATAGTATACATCAAACACTCTTAATATATAATAGCGTATGCTACAAAGGTTAAAGGCATTATGTAGAATTACTTAAACATGGTATATGATTATCTAGAGTCTATCCCTGGAGGGAAAGCAGACAGTGGCACAAGGCTGAGAAGCAGGCCGCTGTTTGCACTAACTCTCTTTAATCTAAAACTGTACAGATAAAAACAGCAGAACACTTACCGAGCTGGTACTTCATCTGAATGCTTCTGTCAACCCCAAAAGAGAAGGAGGGGTTTCCAGAACCTACCTGTAGGAGTCTTCAGAGAGTTGCCAACTACTTTGGAGGAGAACAACCACCATATCTACAAAGTCGCCGCCTCCACCTCTTTATCTGTGTCATCCTGGAGGGGAAAGTCCAGGGAGTTCACTGGATGAAAAAAAATATATATATATATATATATGCCTCATTATACCATAACCTGAATCAACCTCAGGGTGACCGACTGGAATTAGTGGGCCCCAAGAGGAGTTCAAGAAGGAAAATCCTCTCCTAAATTACTAATAATAATCATAACAATAATATCCTTGGGTGTAAGGATTAACAAGGAGAGGAATACTCGGACCTGAAGGAGCCTAGAAACATCCAGAAAAATAAAGTCTAGAATAATTGCCAAGCTCTCAGAAATTCAGTTGCAGAGGGCATAATTTTATCAACCCCTGATGTCTCCCTAAGTCCTTCAGGAGGGAGGGTCAGAGGAGATTAATCTCTATCTTTGTGAAGGGAAGAGGACACCCTGCCTATTTTTAAATTAAAGGCTTGGACACAGAAACAACTACTACAGAACCAGACTTGTAATAATAGAAGTCCCAAGGGGACTTGTCATTTCTTTTGTGTTAACTTGAGGTACCCATCTCAGCGCCTTGAGAGGAGGGGGAAGTAGACTAAAAGCCCAGATAATAATAGTTAGGCCAAGGCTCAAACAAATCAAAATCAACTCTGAGAATTTTATTTTTTCACAAAGAGGAAAAAACAGAACCACCTCCACACCTCTTGTTAACAAAGCCCACTGCACAGCAAACAAGAGAGTCCAACCCAAAAGAGAGGGGATTACCCTTCAAATAGTAATCATTTTGAATTTAAACAGACAAAAAAGGGGTTCCAAGAATTCGCTCTAGTGCGCAATGGAAAAAATGCGCACGAGCACGAAAAACAAATCAATGATTTTACCACAAAAGCATTAAAACCACCGAGCAATACTAAAACTAACAAATTAAATAAAATGATGCAATTCATCACGCACGCGGGTGAAATTTACTTCAGAAAAAAACGCCAAAGCAGGAAAAAATGAAAAAATCCAGCAACTGCGCGGAACCCAGCGCAGATGCGGTAAAAATAGATAAAATGAAGAAAATATACAAAATACCTTAAAGCAGCACTCAAAAAAGAAAGAAAATGGCTCAGGAAGATCTCTGAAGAGAAGAGCCCCAGGGCAGTGTTGCCAGTTCAGCAGAGAAAAAGTTCTGAGGTCCTTCAGGCTGACTGCAGACAGCACTCTAACTGTATCCTGATTGGCCAATACCTTCCTCATTTGCATTGACTCCTCCTCTCTGGAGCAGCTGAACCCAGCTGGCATACTGCTTCTGTCAATAGATGCTAAAGAATTCCTGGGGTGAGAACAGAATGAGCGAGTGAGACAGGTGGAGAGAGCGGCCTCAACAGAGCTCTATCAGGACAGCTGCAGATTTCTTTGTGGGAAGAAAAAGGTGCCAACGCAGGCAGAAGCCTTGTACAAAAGGGCACCCTGCAGCGCCTGGAGAAACACAATGAGCAAGTGAGAGAGGGGGAGTGAGCGAGCTCAACAGACCTCTGTCATGACTGCTGTGGATTGCTTTGTGGGCAGAAAAAGGCGGCAACGCAGGCAGGAGCCCAGAACAAAAGGCCAGTCTGCAGCACCGGCAGAAACGGAACGAGCGAGTGAGAGAGGGGGAGTGAGTTGCATCAACGGACCTGTGTCAGGACTGCTGTAGATTTCTTTGTGGGCACAAAAAGCCACCAACAGAGGCGGGAGCCCAGTAAAAAAGGGCAGTCTGCAGCACCAGTAGAAACAGAATGAGCGAGTGAGAGAGGGGGAGTGACCCACCTCAACGTAGCTCTGTTGGGACAGCTGCAGATTTCTTTGGGGCAGATAAAATGTGCCAACGCAGGCAGGAGCCCAGTACAAAAGAACAGCCTGCAGCACTAGGAGAAACAGAACTAGCGAGTGACACGGGGCAGTGAGAGAGCTCAACGGACCAACGCAATCAACATTCGGCATTGACAAATGCTTGTTTTATATAGGTATTTGTCAGAGGGAGATTCCCTGGAAAAATGACGCACAGACAACTGTTAGTGGGTGCTTAACTGGCAATTAATTTATTATACATATCACACAATGCTTTTCTTTTCACTTAAACTTTACATTTTATAACATTCCTTCATTTTTTAAAGTTATCTATTTTACATTCATCATACAGTCCAACCTTTACATTTTGGTAAATCACATATTTCACTAGTTTTGTCAATTTTTCCGGTTGTCTTCTCGGAGTCCGGACGTTTTAGAGCCCGATACCCCTTGATCTTCTTTTCCTTGAAAACTGTCTGTTGTCCTTCGTCTTCTTAACTGTCTGTTGTCCTTCGTCTTCTTGGGGTCTAGATGCTTGAAAGCCCAATACCCCTTCTCCTATTCCTCTTGCTGCCCTCCCTTTTTCCGGCTGCCGATGGCAACTGGCCCTCATATTAATACTTCCTTCCTCGTACTTTTCTGCTTGCCTCCATGTCCAGGCGTCTGTGCCCGGCCCATGGCTCTTACGTGACCCCCATTTTCCACCCCCATTTATTTTCATTTTCTTCAAAATTTCTCACTAGCCCATCTCCAGCTTATGCGATGGAATGATGGCCCCCATTTTCCAAAATTTCTATGCTATCTCTCAATTTCAGTAAATATGTTGCCACCCCCATTGTCGAAAGGTGCAACCCGTCCTGCCTGTACATTCCTGGACTGGGAAAAAGCAATGCCTTTATGAGCTATGCATGTTCCCCTCACCCCTTTTACCCATGCCACCACTTTCCTGTTAATTCTCTTCTTAGCCTGCTCCACCCCTTTTATGTCTCTGGCCTGCTACCAAACCATCCGAGGTACCATTTCTGACCATGCTATCCTGGCATGTGGCCAAAACATTTGTATTGTCCCCAAATCCCCTATCATTTTTTTGCACAGCAATCTACACTGTCATTCTCCTAGATCATTACCTCCCAAATGTAATATTAGCAGATCTGGTCTCTGCCACTTTTGTTTCAAATCTTCCAAGGTTGGCATGATCTGGGCCCACCTCATGCCCCGTATTCCCTTCCAATAAACCATCACTCTGTCAGGGTCTTGTCCTAGCTGTTTCCCACCTTGACGATTAGTGGCCCACCTCTCTGCCCATAAATATATGAATGCCCTAGTATCCAGACCCGCCTGCACCTTTCCTGACCTGTGAAAAACAAACACACACATTAAACCATTTTCCTTACATATGTCTTATAGCAGTTTGACCTCCACCTGCCTGCTTTCTTAATTTCTTCTTCCAATCCACCTTTCTCTGCTAGCACAGACGTGGCTCCAATCCTAAATGAATGAGAGGAGTAATTCTGTGGGTTCTCCCCCAAGTGTGCCATTCCTTTCTTTAAAACTCCCATTACCTGGAAACACGTCACCAGCTTTCCGTCCCTATGTGTAAAGAACTGCCTACCCCTACTTTGCCTCTTCCCCTTGTATTTCCATAGAGAGGTGACTGGGCATGTTACTTCAGCCACTTGTTTATCCAAAACAATCTCTGCCCCCCTTCCCCTCTGGTCAGTCTTGGAACATCTAAGCCAAATTGTGACCCTCTCCTGTTCCCAGTGTATTTCCTTTTCCCACAAACCTCCTATGTCATCCTTTTTGTTGGCCGCCACTACTTCACTGACCCTGAATGCACCTCTTGCCATCACTGTCAAAATGGCCCTAAACAAGCAGGCTTCGACATCTGATGCACAAATCTCCCCTAGGGTCCCAACCAGTCCCTCGAGTTTATTCCCTGCAATGGGCTTTCTTGCATCCGCCTTCCCTCCTTTTAACCGCTGCCACCCCAACAACATGCGCCGAACCACTTTAAACTTATTCGGTTTTGTGCTACAGGCCCATCCTATCCCTGCTAATTGTACCCCCATTGTCCCACTAGCCATTCCTGACTCCCACTTTTTCACCATGTATTTTGTTACCTGGTCCTCTGAAACTGGCTCACTTACCTTGAACCCTTCCTGCTCTCGTAACTCCTGGAATACCCCCCACTCCCCTTCGTATGCCTTCAGCGTGTTGGTAGACCAGGAGCTCCTGTATAACAGTTGGGCTTCTTCCAGCCAATTTCCTACACTCTTTCTGATACCAGCGTTCTTTGTGCAGCCACTTGTGGCGCCATGGACCCGAACCTGAACCTCTCCAGCTGCAAACGGGAAAGGCTGTCAGCAATGTCATTTTTAACCCCCTCTATATGCTTGGCTTTAAATGACATGTTTAGCTTTAACCTCCTCAGCACTAGTTGTCTCAGGACTCTGTTTGCTGTCACTGAGTGTCCTCCCTGCCTGTTGATAACTTCTACCACTGCTCTATTATCGCACCAAAACATGATCTTTTTGTTCCTTAGGTGTTCCCCCCATGTCAACACTGCCACCCATATTGGGAAAATCTCAAGTAAAGTTATGTTCTTCAGTAGTCCCTTTTCCCTCTAAGATTAAGGCCAAGGTTCTGCGATCCATCTCCCCTGAAAATATGCCCCCATCCCAACAGAGCTGGATGCATCCATGTACAAGTCCATATCATTATTCCCTACCCACTCCTTCTGCCAAAATGTGACCCTGTTGTATTCCTTTAAGATTTGTTCCCACACTTCCAGGTCCTGCCTAATCCCTTGTGAAATGTCCACCCAATGGTGTGGTCATTTTTTTCTCACTGTTGCCCTGGCTAGTCTCCTGGTGAACACTCTCCCAGGTGCCACAGCCCTGCATGCAAAGTTCAAGTGCCCCAATAGCTGTTGTACCCAACTCAAGGGGACTCTCCTCCTGCTCTTAACCTCCTGCAGTAGATCCTTGAGCCTGGTCATCTTCTGCTGGGGCAACCTGAAGACCTGCTCCTCTGCATTGACCTCAGTCCCCAGGAATTCCAGTTTCCTGACTGGCCCTTTTGTTTTTCCCCTGCATTTAGCACCCCTATCCTCCTGCACATATCCTCAAAATCTAGGAGCATTGCCCTTGTCTCTTCCTCACTCACCCGTACAAGCAGAAAATCATCCAAATAATGAACCACTGCCTTGTGCCCATACTTCTCCCCAAAACACCCATCACATCCAGGAACCAAATGCCTCGAACTTCGCACAGGCTGTGGAACAGCCCATGGGCATTGCCTTATCAAAATAAAAGAACCCCTGGGAGCAGAATCCCAACAGGTCCCAATCTCCTTTCCGGACTGGAAGCAGCTGGAAAGCTGATTCAGTATCAGTCTTTGCTAACCATGCTCCCTCCTTCACTCTAATCAACTCCACTGGTTGATCCAATGTCACATACGAGACCGTGCTACATTCCCCCAGCATGTGGTCATTCACTGATGTCCCCTCTAGATAGGACAGGTGATGAATAAGCCTAAATTCCCCCTGTTGCTTCTTGGGCACCAAGCCCAATGGTGAAACCCACAGATGAGGTAATGGAGGTGTCCAAAATGGTCCTTCTATCCACCCAGCCTTAATTTCCTTCCTCATTTTCGTTAAAGCTATGTCCTCTTTACCTTTTATTGACGTCAAGTTCTTGGCCCTCATGCCCTTCCTCCCTCCTTGATACTCCAAACTAAATCCCCTTTTGAAGCCTTCCACTAACATCTTCCCAGCCTTCACTTCCAGGTATCCCTTCATCCATTCTTTCACTACCCCCACCCTGATTGGCATTCTAGCTAGCCCAGACCCCCCTTCATTGTTGCCAAAAGCTCTCTCATTGGCTTTCCATGCCCCCATTTCCAAATCCCCCACTTCCCTGAAATCCCCTCCCCCTCCCATTCTGGTAACCCCCCCTTCCTCCTAAAAAGGGCTGCCCGCTTCCCCATTGCCCACTTTTTCTGTCCCCCAGTGCTCTGCAATGGGTCGCTGGATGTTGCCCAGTGCATTTTGAACAAACGTGTCTAAATTTGCAATTGCTCCAAGAACACGATGCATTGTTGACTCCCCAACACGTTTTCTCCAGTTGCCCATTTCCCTTTTGTCTACTCCCCGCTCCTGTCCCTCCGTATCCTGACAGACTCCTCACCCATAGCTCAGAATGATGGAATCCCACCTCAGATCTCACCTGGCCACCATCCTCTGCTGGAAAGCTTCTTCATATTTTAGCCAACCCACCCTCATCCTTGCCTTATAGGCGTCCTTTATAGTGGAGGTGTACGTGAGCAACGGAATGGCTAATTCCGGCTTCCTCTCCAGCATAATGGTGCTAAATATAGAAAACCCTGCCTGCCATGCCTCAATATTTTTTCCCTTGTAACTTACTTCCTCTACCTTATTCCCTGCAATCGCCAATGCCACCGCCATCTCAGATTTTCCCACCGTTTCCTTTTGCGCATACCTCTTGGCCGACTCCTTGTCCACCAGTGCAAATATATCTACATATTCCCTTTTCCATATTTTTTCTTTTATCATTAAAGGCACGTGATCTCCCATTGTCACACCCGGTATCCCGTCATTGCCCACTCTGGCTTTTGTATTCACTTCTTCCCCAGCTGCCTTGAGTTCCTGCAATGCCTTTTCCATTCTTTCCAACCTCTTTCCCCCCCATGACCTCCAGCATACCTGCTAAATATTCTGTCAGATCCCCCTTTGGGGTCTGCTCACCCTTATCCTTACCACTCGTGCCCTCCACTCGGTCCAGTTTTTCTGTCCACTCTTGCTCCGGCACCTCTCTTGGTGTTCTTTTCTCTGCTGGGCTCTTCCCGGAACCCCCTGCTGGTGTCTTCCATTTTCCCGCTGGTTCACTGGCCTCCTTCTGCCTTGCTGCCTCTCTCAGCTCGTTTATGTTCTCCATTATGATCTTCCCTTGTCCTTTCTTGTTCCTCGTCCTCATGGCCTCTTCCTCCGCTTCCTTCCTCCGGGCCATATCCAGCATCTCCGTCACCTTTTTCATCATTTCTCCCGCCTGCTCCAGCATCTGCACACTTGTAATCTCTGCCATCCTGAATAATTAAAATACTTGTAGGGGGATATACAACAACACCAAGTTATCCGCTGCTTTGGACCTATTCTTTCTAACCGACTCCTATTATATTTATATCTACAAATTTTTTTTTATATATCCCTCCTGCCAGTGCTGTGAAAACATTTTCTAAGTCCTCCTCGAGTTACCCCAGCTGCAATAAAATCATGCCACTTTGAATCTTATTTTCTTCAAGCCACTAAAACAGCCGCCTGTTTCAATAGTCCCCCTTTTAACCCACAGCCTTCTAGTATTATTTATTTATTTTTATTTATTTATTTATTTATTTATTTTGTATACTTCTTTTAATCTGTCCACCTCCCTTAAAAAAAACCTACATGGCCTCTCGTTTTCATTCCTGAAAGCAAAAAGACTCAAAACAACTTGTCTGGTTCTTTTCCCAGCTGCCATGTTCATTTGTCCTGTACCTTTAATGCTGAATGCCTGGTTGTATCATGCTGTCTACGCTTGTGGCGTGGGGTTGTTGGCCACACATGCGCACCGGTGCTCTATCCTTTGCACATACGTGGCCCAGCTGTGGCTTTTCTTATGCTCCGGGCCTCTTCTACCACGCCTTCATGCCTGTGTCTCAACCCCAACCCCGATCCCCTGCTCAGTGACTGCCCTTCCCACTTAGGCACCATTGCGCCTTTTATTTGTCCTGCGATCGCATCGGACCATCAGCCCTGCTGCACCGGGCCATCCACATGCTCCCTGGAGCATTCTATTTTTTCCCTGGAGCCACACTGTCCTGGGCTGCTTCTACGCCCCTGAGGCTCCTTTTTCTATGGCCCTCTGTTCCAATCCTCCCAGGGCCACCTCCCAGTTCTTCTCAGGCCCCCTTCCTTGCTCCCTCTTTATAAGTGACGGCATTCTGAGCCAGTCACCTTTTCCCTCCCTCCAGCCGCTGAGCTTAGCGACATGATGCGGCCGACTAGGCCCTCCCCTGAGGTCAATGCACCGGCCCGCACTCCTGCTTCTCCATGGAGCACCCCCCACCACAAGTTCCACCATCGGAAAGGCATGCCGGCTGCCCCAAGCCCTGGTGGGTCCTCAAAGAAAAAGCAACAAAATTCCCAGGGCCACCTGCAGCCCCCCCAGCCCAACCAGCAGTAGAAAACTAGGCGCTGTAGCGCCTGCCAACCCTGTGGCCTTCCCAGCTGACCAATACAGTGTCCTTCCATCGCCCCCCCACCCCAGTATCGAGTGTTGAGGTGCAGCAGCAACAGATCCACAGGAATGCACCTGTAATGGCGAGTGTGCAACGGACAGAAAAACATCATACCAGTAAGCAAAACCTATGTGACTATGTGTATCCCTATATTGCTACAATACAAAAACTCATAACTGTGACTAGTAAGACAAATTGTGTTAGTGCTCTTTACCATTGTTGTTTGAAACCGAGTAAAACCGGATAAGGTACATAAATGCACTATTCTCTAATGGCAACCACAGTTAAAAGCCTGCATTCAGGCACTGCTACAATGGTTGTATCTTTGAGCACCTGTACTGGTCAGCCACCACCCTACCTTAAGAATTTTTTTTTTTTTGTGGCAAACCTGCCCAATACTGTTTTATATTGCAATGACCCCTTCCCCCTCAAATCCAAGGAGGAGCAAGTGAACCATGGCCCAGCTCCTGCCTCCTGGCCCATGCAGGCCCTGCTAGGCTCCCTTTGCCCAAACAACTCTCCACCATGTGGCCGGGTCTACTCTCCACCATCCTTACCTCAATTCAAAATCCTGCCAGTCGAAGAGCTGAGCTCTGCTCCTAATTTCAAAACCCAGCAAAAAGAGGGATACCCCCTCCTCCGCTGGCTCCTAAATACCCCCAACCCCCTCTTCCTCTCCTGCCCAATCCTCACCTGTTTTACCTGCCTTGTCATATTTGTCATGGCAGGTATGACATCACGACCCTTCCCTCTTACCTGAGCCCTCCCTCCCTCCTACCTCCTTCTTACCATCCCCCCACCCCTCAACCTGGACCTGCTCCTAGACTAGTATACCCCCTCCCTCCACCCATATCCCACCCCTGTGCCTCTTTTTCCAGGAATCCCCCTGACAATTTAGGTTGTCCCTTAAGGGCAACTGCATTTATCACCTTCTCTGCCCCAGCTGCCCTCTTCTAACTGCCCCCCCAGCCCCATCACCCTGGTCTCACCAGGACTTACCTGGAGCCTGCACGGTCACTGGGTGCTGAGCCTGTGAGGGGTCAGTCATCATTCACAGCTGGGGGTGTTTTTCCTCCATTTTTCCCTTCCCTATTGTTGGGGCACACATGCAGGATGTGCACACATGGAGGCGTGCGTGCATCCGCGGAAGTCCCACAGCACCATCCCTTCCATGATGCCCACAGTCCCGCACTGTCCTCAGGCCTCCACCTGGGGGCAGTCATTCAGCAGGAGTGCCAGTTCTCCCTCCCCAGGAGAGGACAGCTGTCCTCCAGATGCTCAATCCTCTCCCTCCCCTGCCAAGCCCCGGTGGCCTGTGCTTGTTCCTGAACAGGGGTCACTAGCATAGCACAAGGTGTGGCGTCCAGCACCTCAATCTCAGATGCTGGCTCTGGTCATGAGGGCCGAGTTGGAGCTACCCTTCCCCACCTCCCAAAATTTCTTCAGACGCCAGGTCTGGTCATGAGGGCCGAGTTGGAGCTGACCTCCCCAACCCCAAAATTTCTTCAGATGCTGGATCCGGTAGTGAGGGTTGAGTTGGAGCTGCCCTCCCCCAACCCCCGAAATTTCTTCAGACGCCGGGTCTGGTCGTGAGGGCCGAGTTGGAGCTGCCCTTCCCCACCCCCACCCCCCAAAATTTCTTCAGACGCCGGGTCCGGTCCATGAGGGCCGAGTTGGAGCTGCCCACCCCACCCCGAAATTTCTTCAGATGCGGGTCCGGGCATGAGGGAGTTGAGCTGCCTCCCCACCACCAAAATTTCTTTAGACGCCAGGTCCAGTCGTGAGGGCCGAGTTGGAGCTGCCCTCCCCACCCCTGAAATTTCTTCAGATGCGGTCCGGTCGTGAGGGCTGAGTGGAGCTGCCCTCCCCACCCTGAAATTTCTTCAGATGCGGGTCCGGTCGTGAGGGCCGAATTGGAGCTGTACTCCCCCAACCCCCGAAATTTCTTCAGACGCCGGGTCTGGTCGTGAGGGCCAAGTTGGAGCTGCCCTCCCTCACCCCCCAAAATTTCTTCAGGTATGGCAAATTTCGAATTTGACTCTGGAGAGCAGGCTGAAAGGGTGTTCGTCTTCTGCACTAGCTTCCTTTGGCACCTTTTTTAAAATCGAATTGACTTCGGCTTTTTCTGACACCGCAACAGTGGAGATAGGCTCTCCAGTAGCTGACTATTTAATGAACTTTATTTAGTATTTTGCTCATTCCACTTATTGCCTTTAAAAGCCTACTACTTTCTGTAATTAGTCTGTTAAACCGCACCAGAAATGCTGTTGTATTGACTTAGTAGCTGACAATTAATTTAACTCGAAGTGGCTAAACTATCACCAAAGCCAGTACTTAATATAGAATCTGTTAAACAGTTCCCCCTGCTTTAGAACTAATATCAGCAAGTTTAGATATCTGAGACTGCTAAACCAAGTGCATAGATAGTGTTTAAAGCTGAACTCGCTTGCTGAGGGATTTAAAACTGAACTCGCTTGCTGAATATTTTAAACTGCACCAGCTTTGGTCATTTCTGTCTCTGAGCTTAATTTCAACATATATTAAGGTCCTTTGTTCAACTTAATTCTAGTTAGCTACTTGAATTTGTGTTACTTGAAACCTTGTATGCTAATTCATGTTAGAGTTTGTATATAAACTCCATACCTCCACTTCTGTCTCCACAGACACCGGGTCCAGTCATGAGAGCCAAGTTGGAGCTGTCTTCCCTTACCCCCCGAAATGTCTTCAGATACGGCAAATTTCGAATTTGACTCTGGAGAGCAGGCTAGGAGGGTGTTCATCCTCTGCACTAGCTTCCTTTGGTGCCTTTTTTAAAATCGAGTTGACTTTGTCTTTTTCTGATGCCGCAACAGTGGAGATAGGCTCTCCAGTAACTCTCACCCCGCAGTCACTTTGCGACTGCTCCCCACCCGCCCCCAAAACCCTCCCACCCTTAGCTGGTGTTACTTATATAGGGAATGTTCTCATGAGATTTGAAGTAGTTTTTTTTCTATCTTCCTTGTTTGCCATCTGCTCATTATATTAAGCTGCCACTAGTGGTCACCTATTAGCATCAGGAATCTTCTCTCTCTCTCTCTCTCTCTACATTAGGGCTTATCTGAGATATTTTTCCTTTGATTCTTTTTCCCCTTAATCCTCTCTTCCTAGTGCCCTTTCTTTCCTCCATAGCCAGCTTGCTCTACTTCCTAATCATGGACACTAGAGGTATTTTTAACCTACTGCCTTTAGTGTGCAAGCTGTTTCTTTTAACAGCTTTTATGGGTCCTGCTGTGTTTCCCATGCCTAGTGGGAAGTACTCACTTGACAACTTGTATTTTTACAACCTATTGTCTGACCCCTTCCCTAATTCACTATCCCCCCCCCCCAGGCTTATTAACAAGCATCTAGTAGTATTAACTAGATGTATCCTGAGAAGGTTCTTTATTTCCTAAGGGGGTGCCTCTCAGGCATATGCTATTGTTTCTGTATGGATTATCACCCTATCCCTTACCCTTGCTGGGGATATTGAGGCAAATCCAGGTCCTGTAACTGCTCCTAATCCTACCCAATCTCACCCTGTGAACTGCTTGCCTCAGTCTTTGGGTTTCACCTTTGCTCACCTTAACATTAGGAGCTTGATGGCTAACCACCCTGAACTTGTGGCCAGGGTGTGTGCAAATAAACCAGATATACTTGCCTTATAGGAAACCTAACTTAAACCTTTCATTGCAGACTCCCAGTGTTCCCTCCAGGGTTATAACTTGCTTCGGGTGGATCATTCTAATACCAAAAGAGGTGGGGGCTTGGCTGTATACTACAAGGCTCATCTGAATGTATCTATAATGCAGGTTCCCTGTCTTGCTAACTGTGAGGTTCTTCACTCCCTGCTACTGCTGGGGGGTGTTAAGAAACTCCATATTTTCTGCACTTACATACCTCCAAGAAACTCCAGGCAAGGTCTTGAGGAATTTATAGAATATGTGCTGTCAGTGACTGGGAAAAATGATATAATCTGCCTGGGTGATTTTAATTTTGACTGGGCTGGGCCTAGCTCTTCCCTCCTATCCTCCCTGACTAGTAAGGCCAATCTCACTCAGCTTATTCAGGACCCCACAAGGATCTCCCATCATGGTGCCTGCAACAGTTTCTTGGACTGGATCCTTACTAATAAGAAGGAGTTCTTCCCCACTGCTGGTGTGCTACCTGACTCCATAAGTGACCACTGCCCTATTTACTGTGTTTGGGACACCTCCCCTTCCTCCTTCCCCTCGAAAGTCTTAAGTTTTTCCAGTCTTTCTAGACTTAATAGGGGTGCATTCCTTCATGATATAAATCTAGTTGACTGGTCTCCCCTTTACAGTACCTGCGATATTAATGTTGCAACTGACTATTTCAACTCTACTCTACTCTCTCTACAGAACCGGCATATCCCGGTCTCCACGCGTAGGGTAAAAGGGAAAGTCACCAAATGGCTCAAACGTCCCCTGCTCCAGCTTCTGAAGCAAAGGGATAAACACTGGTCAACGTGGAAGTCATCCTCTCGGAGATGCGACTTTGAGGCATATAGGGCTTTAAGGAATACTTGTAAAAAGGAGATTCGCTTTGCCAAGAGTATATACTACAGGAACCTTCTCAGTTCCTCCACCTCCAACCCTAAAAGGTACTGGTCTCAAATTAAGGAAATTCTTGGAAACAATCAGCCACTGACCCTGAACGATATGTATATAAATAATATCCATTGCAACCACCCTCTCACCATTGCTAATGCCTTCACCGCCCTCTTTTCCACACTTCCCACCCCCGCTCCTACCACGTCCCTCTATGACCTGGCTGCCTCATCCCCTCTGGCCACTGCTCCCCCTCCTCTGGAGCTGTCACCAGTCACATGTCATGATGTCTTTAAATTACTAAGTACTATCCCTGTCTGTGATGGTGTAGGCCCTGATGGCATTAAACAGTTTGCCACTTGGTTTGCAGTGCCCGTAACCGGGCTTTTTAACCTCTCTATCTGTTCTGCCTCTGTCCCCTCGGTCTGGAAAATGGCCAGAATTATACCTGTGTTTAAGTAAGGTGATGCTAAGATTCGGTCTAATTATCGTCCGTATCACTCCTCCCCACACTCAGCAAGCTGCTTGAGAAACTAGCCCATCGTCAGGTCTCTGATTACCTTTTCAAATTCAATCTTCAATCCCCTATTCAACATGGATTTAGGGCAGGGCACAGCACAACGACTGCCCTGACCCAGTTTATAAGTGATGTCAAATGTAACATGGGCAAGGGCCTACTCACTGAAGCTGTGTTTATTGACTTCTCTAAAGCGTTTGATACAGTACATCAACCTCTACTACTGGCTAAGTTGCAGGCTGTAGATGCCTCTAACTCTACCCTATCCTGGTTTGCTAGCTACCTTGATAAATAATTTCCAGGCTGTCTTGTTCTGTAAGGTTCTCTCCTCCACTGCCCATCACCTGTGGGGTCCCACAGGGTTCCATCCTTGGTCCCCTACTCCTTTCTCTCTTTCTTAATGACATCCCTGTCCCTTCACCTCATAGCAGTATACTTTTGTATGCAGACGACCTAGTACTTACTCTGCCTCCAAGTCCATGGTGGATATAAATCAGAATTTTTCCAAGAACTTTCAGGCCCTTCAATCCTGGTTTTCATCTAACCATCAAATCCTAAACTTAGCTAAGACCCAGGCCATGCTTTTTGGGTCCGCTAAAAAAGTGCCCATGGAGTCCTCTAAGCTTTTGGTCTGCTGTTGCGATGGTACTAGTGTCTGTAACTCCTTAACCTTTAAATACCTTGGGGTTACGCTTGACCTGGTACTTGATTTTAGCGCACATATCAATGAAGTATGCCGCTCTGTTAACGCTAAGGTTGTTGCAGCCTACAGAGTGCGCCACTTACTCACCCCGGCTGCTAGGATCTCGGTAGCACATGGTGTTTTACTCCCTCAACTCCTGTATGCCCTCCCTGTATTTTCTCATGTCAATGCTGGGGTTCTTCGCAAGTGGGACACATCCTAGAACAATATCTGTAGATTCGCCTTATCAGCTCCTCGCCTCATACATCACTGCCTACTCTATGCTGCTTTATACTGACTGTCTCCCAGTGCCCTCCATTAATATGCTCAAGGGTGTTTTGTTGACTCCCTTTCTAGAACCCCTCGTCCGGCCACACTGGGTGGCATGCTTGCTCTGGTCCCTCACTCCCGATCCCTTAGATCCTCCTCCTTCGCAATGCTCGCCGTTCGGCCCTGCTCGTCTAAAATGGGTGAGTAAGCGTTTGCCTATTTTGCTCCTAGGTTTTGGAACTCACTCCCCCATCATATTAAGAATAACTCATCTCACCTCACATTTAAGTGGTCGTTGTTTTGCCACCTCTTTACTCTTGTTAACTGTTACTGCTTGGGATCACCGTATTGTCCTCAGTGGTGTTCATGCCATTGGCGGAAAATGGCCTAAAGTATATATTTTGTCTATTTGTATGTTTTCATTATCTCTTCTCTCCCCTAGCTAGGCTATTTTGACTGTTACCAGTGAATCAGGCCAAAATTGTATCCTACCCTATTTTGTGTGTTATTGCTTACTGCTATCACTGTTTGTATATTTAAGTTTCTGTGATATTGTTGCCCTGACTGTTATGTTCTCTACATGCCTAATTGTTGTAATTGCTGTACCTTACTGTTTGTCATTACTGTATTATCATTTTGTACTCTCCCGGGTTGTGCCTGATAATAGGCAGGGTTGTTGCCTAGTGCACTTACCTGGTTAGCAAAAGCTAATAAATAAATAAATAAATCCTCAGCGCTGCTGGGCCAGGTCACAGTTCAGTTTTTTTAATGCAATGTTATAACAACGTTTGGAGCTGTCGAAACACTTGGCAGTCTAGTGCACCCACTACCACCACATAACGGACAGCATCAACAATTGGCTTTCTGCACTGCAGTCAGACCCACATCCAGTGACCGGCTCAGCCATCCACTCACCAACATGGCTGACCATGGAAGGTGCTCGTAATGCCTGCCTCATAATGTACAACGTATGGCCCGTTGCCACTGTTTAACTTAGCACTGTGAGATCTCAGTACATGGCTGGCTGTACTGGTGAGTGTCAGGCTGCGATGGGTGTCGGTAGTGTGTCTTACAGATGATGTGTGTAGCATGCAGGGTGGTACTATCCATAACCATGTTGTGTGGTGCTGGGGACACTAGAGTGCCATATGTTTGTGACTGTTTCACCAGATTGGTGATTGAGAAAAGATGTTGTTGGTGGTAGATGTGTATTTAACAGAGGGGGTTGGGGTGCTTGATTGGTCTGCAGGGAGTGCCACCACACTATGGAAAGAAACAATTCTATTGATCAGGTGCGCAATCATGGCCCGTGGAAAGAGTAGTGAGCAATATACTTCCATGGACTGAGAATGCTGTTGCGTGATGCCCATGCTAGTTTGTGGCATTGGTGCGCCAAGCAACATTGAATCTCTCCACAAGTAAGTCTAATCTCACATTTTTTCTCTGCACTCTGCAGCTTGCTGACGCATTGCCTTTTGAAAACATTTTTATTCCAAGGGCAAGTATTCACTTTTGTCGTGCAGGAAACTGACTTTCGTTACATCCTGGCAGTGTCTCATTTCCCTACATGCCAAATGCCATTACTTCCTATAGAAAATTAATTTTTTACTGCAGTAACACTGCTGCAGCATGCTGCATCAGGCTTTAACAGGGGTTTTCGTGCAGGCGTGCTTCATTGTACTTGTCTTCCATGCCCATTGTCATTAAATTGTCATGCTAATGGCAACCTGCATGCTCAATGGTCTCGTTTGCACTGCTACCAATGTGAATATGGGAACAGTGCCTGCGTGTAAGTGTTGCCCACACATTCTACTGCATGGGTGCTGGGACAATGCCACTGCTGTTCCCTGTGCCGTGCGTATGTTACCAATGCCCCACATTCACATTCGTGCCACGTAATGTGCAATGCTGCTAACTAGCTGATGTTGCATCCAGCTTAAACACAGAGTGAAGCGCAAACGTTACCATGGGTGTTGGTGTCATTTGGAAAATCTTTGCCCATGTACTGAACCACATTGTTTTTTTACATGGCATTCCTGTGGTCATGTCATTCCCCAGCAGTTGTTTGACATGACTACCTGCTCTTGAAGTACACAAAACATACTGCGGGAGAATGTGATTCCGGCCCCTGAAATGGTAGGTTGTTGTTGACAGTGGTACATGCTGTCAGTGCTAATGTGAAGAACAGAAAAAACCTCACCCATCCAGTCTTCAGGTAGTGGTCATTAATACTCTCTTCTTCGGCCATTTAGTGACCATTCTATGCATCACTGGGCATGGTCTTCCATATAGGTATTGTTCTTGGCTTCTTTAGCCATTGGTTGTCTGGATGAATTATCCCCACCCGGCAGCAGCTCTCCACAGCGTCTCTGTGGTCAAGCCTCATGACTGACGATAGTACACATTTAATCTCGGTTGTCTGTCTATTACTACTTTTTTTCAAGTGAAACAACTCATCCTCCCTACACAGTCAGGAATGTCCACCCTGATGCATTTCTTGATGTTCTCTGATGACAGACCATGCATTAGCAACCCTTTCTTTGTACAAATACATCATCATGTTCACCGGGAGTCTTAACCCTTCTTGCCTCATGTTGTGAAACCTTGTTCTTGAACATCTCCTTATATGAAACACTGTACCCTCATGAACTGTGCTGCTCCTGTTTGAGTTACACTATCTCGTATCCATCCTCTGTCACATGTCCTCCATTATGTACATAGTGCAGTCCATCTGGCTTTTTGGGATATAATTAATGGTTCAGGTTGTCAGCTATGTCTACCAGGCTGCATTACAGTCCTGATCCAGTGCCCATCAATGATCCAGTACCCTTGTCGCCCAGTCAAAGAGAACTAGCAGTTTTACTTTGCCATGCTGTGCTGCAGTGAAGCAATGTTGCACTTGTGTCTTGTGTCCTGATAGCCCCTCAGTATTCTACAACCCTTTGCTACCAACACCTATTCCATCCTCAGGTCTCACAAAGAACATACGAACATATGAGCTTGCCAGCAGATAAAGGTCTTTCAGTCTATCGAGTCTGCTCGATTGTGCAGCTAGCAGGCCTTATACTGCAGCTGCCCCCTTCCCGCCCCCTTCCAGTGACTCTTACCCTGTTCCATCCCGTTTTGAAGCAGCCCACTGTATTACAGGATACCACTTTCTCTGGTAATACGTTCCATCCTGACACCACCCTCTCCGTGAAAAAGTGTCTCCTCATTTCCTTCCTGAACCTTCCCCCCTCCAATCTCAGCTTGTGCCCTCGGGTGTCCTTCCCTCTCCTTAACTGGAAAAGCCCCTCTGTGTCTGTCTTATTTATTCCCTTCATGTACTTGAAGGTTTTAATCATGTCCCCCCTTTCCCTTCTCTCCTCCAGGGAGTATATGTTCAACTCCCTCAGCCTGCTCTCGTAGGGTAAGTCCCCTAGCCTCTGGATCATTTTTGTTGCCCTGCGCTGCACCACCTAAAGTAACCTAGCGTCCTTCTTCAGGTTTGGCTGCCAGAACTGCTCACAGTACTCCAGATGTGGTCTAACCAGTGACCTATACAGCGGTAGGATCCCCCATGGAGGATATGCCTCCGGCAATACAACCTAGCATCCTGTTAGCATTTGCAGCTGCATTTCTACACTGTGCAGAGTTGTTCATTGCTCCAGTTATGATCACCCCCCGATCCTTCTCCTCCTCCATCTTGGCTAACTGAACCCCCTCCAGCTGGTAGCTCCTTCTTGGGTTTTTTGCTCCAAAATGTAACACCTTGCATTTCTCAGCATTGAACCACAGCTGCCAAGTGTCTGACCAAGCCTCCAATTTTGCCAGATCATCCTGCAACCCCTGCCACCCCTCTATGTCATCCACTACTGCTCCCATCTTGGTGTCATCTCATTTGCAGCTGCCTTTCTACACTGTGCAGAGTTGTTCATTGCTCCAGTTATGATCACCCCCCCCGATCCTTCTCGTCCTCCATCTTGGCTAACTGAACCTCCTCCAGCTGGTAGCTCCTTCTTGGGTTTTTTGCTCCAAAATGTAACACCTTGCATTTCTCAGCATTGAACCACAGCTGCCAAGTGTCTGACCAAGCCTCCAATTTTGCCAGATCATCCTGCAACCCCTGCCACCCCTCTAAGTCATCCACTACTGCTCCCATCTTGGACTGGAGGAGGGCAGATGTGATTCCCCTTCACAAAAGTGGGAGCAAGGCAAAAGCAGGAAACTACAGACCTGTTAGTTTAACCTCAGTGGTAGGGAAAATGATGGAATCACTTCTGAAGGAAAGAATTGTCGAGTATCTAGAGGCCAGAGGGGCACAGGACCCAAGGCAGCATGGATTCACAGTGGGAAGGTCATGCCAGACAAATCTGATAGATTTCTTTGACTGAGTGACCAAAGTAGTAGATCAGGGAGTGGCTGTGGACATGGCCTACCTAGACTTTAGCAAGGCATTTGACACAGTCCCACACAAAAGATTAATATACAAGTTATCCAGCCTGGGAGTGGGTCCCAAGATGACAGCCTGGGTAAAGAATTGGCTGGAGAATAGAACACAGAGAGTAATAGTAAATGGAGTCCACTCTGAAGAAAGGGGGGTTACTAGTGGGGTACCACAGGGTTCAGTATTAGACTAGTGCTCTTCAATGTCTTTATAAGCTTACATTGCAGAGGACTGAAGGAAAAGTATGTCTCTTTGCAGATGACACAAAGATCTGCAACAGAGTTGATGCACAAGGTGGGTGGAAAGGATGAGAAGGGACTTGGCAAGGTTAGAGGAATGGTCAAATGTATGGCAGCTTAGATTCAATGCTAAGAAGTGCAAGGTAATGCACCTTGGAAACAAAAACCCAGGGGAAGAGTACACAATGGGGGTAAGATATTAATAACAACAAAAATGGAAAGGGACCTGGAGCGTAGTCATATCAGATGACCTAAAGGTGGGCAAGCAAGGTGAGAAGGCAGCAAGGAGGGCTGGGGGGATACTGGGCTGCATAGGGAGAGGCATCACCAGTAGAAAACAGGAAGTTATTATCCCTCTGTACAGACAGCTGGTGAGACCCCATCTGGAGTACTGCGTGCAGTTCTGGAGACCCAATCTCCGAAAGACATAGACAGGATGGAAGCTGTCCAGAGGAGGGTAATTAAATGGTGCAGGGTCTGCACCGAAGACATATGAAGAGAGACTTATGAGCTTAATATGTATAGCCTCGAGAAAAGGGAGGGAGAGGGGGACATGATAGAAACTTGCAAGTACCTCAAGGAATCAACAAAGTTCAAGAGGGTAGTATCTTCCAAAAAAGAGGTGTGCTAGAACAAGGGGCACAATTTGAAGATAGAGGGGGCGGCTCAGAGGTAATTTAAGGTATTTTTCACAGAGAGGGTTGTGGATGCATGGAGCGGCCTTCCGGAGGAGGTTGTGGAGTCAAAAACAGTGGTGGAATTCAAGCATGCATGGGACAATCATAAGGCAATTCTAGGGGGTTGGGGTAGGAAGAAGTAGGCTGCTGGTTAACTAGGATCTGCAGCTTATCCATTAGGTAGGGAAATGGGCAGACTGGGTGGGCCAAGCGGTCCTTATCTGCCGTCAAATTCTATGTTTCTATGTTTAAACAGACTGATCTTGCTCTTGATGCCTATTGAGATGTCTGCTATGCAGATCTCAAACAACACTGGCCCCAGTACAGAGCCCTGTGGCACTCCACTTGTCACTGCCCTGGGCGGTGAGAGCTTCATTACCACCCTCTGCTGTCTCCCTTGCAGCCAGTTCACTACCCATCCCACCATCTTCACCCCAGCTACTGTGCCTTCCAGCTTACTAACTAGCCTCCTATGCAGCACCGAATTGAATGCCTTACTGAAATCCAGGTGCAGGACATCCACTGCATGATCCCTGTCTAATTACCTGGTTACCCAGTCATAGTACTCCACCAGGTTGGTCTGACAGGATCTGCCTGAGACAATCCTGTGTTGCCTGCTGTTCTGCAGCCCGTTAGCCTCTAGGAAGGAAACCAGCCTCTCTTTCAGGACTGTCTCCATCATCTTTCCCACAATGGATATGAGGCTTACTGGTCTGTAGTTCCGCGGCTCATCATTTGGGCCAGACTTGTGGAGGAGCACCACATGCACCATCTTCCAGTCCTGCGGTACACTTTCCAAGTCCAGAGGGCATTGAACAGGTCTGCCAGGGGGTCTTCCAGGACTTCTGCTAGCTCTCTTAGCACCCTGAAGTGTATGCCATCTGGCCCTGGCACCTTGTCCACCCTCAGTGCCCTCAATCCCTCAAGTACCCTGCACATAGGATTTCCTGTCTGTCACCTCTTCCCCTTATCCCTACCCCCAGCCCCTGGGTACAGCTTCCCTTTCTCTTACTAGCAGAAATACTGCTTAATGCTTCTGCCTGTTCTGCCCTAGTATCCACCCCCCCTTTTAATCCTCACTATTTGGTCTTTGCAGCTCCTTTTCTTCCTGATATACCCGAATAAGTCCTTCTCCCCTTCTTTAATGCCCTGTGGCAGCCTGAGTTCCTGGGATGCCTTGGCTGCCCTTACTGCCCTTCTCACCTCCCTTGACTCCTTCAGGTATTCCTCTCTGTCCACCCCCCTTCCTGTTCTTTTGTACCTTCTAAAGGTGGCTCTTTTCTTTCTTACTTTCTCCATGACCTCCCTGCTCACCCAGCTAGGCTTCTTGGCCCTAGCCCTCTTACTCTGGACACTTGTACATGTTGCGGTTGCCTCCTCTATACCCTGTTTAATGACATCCCACATCTGATTAGTGTCCACAGCTGGAGTGATCTTGGCCAGATATCCCTGTACTATTTCCCTTATCCTCCTGAAGTTGGCCCTTCTGAAGTCTATCACTCTTGTGCCCGATCCTACTCCCTCTTTTGCCAGGTCTATCTTGAACTATACCAAGTGGTGGTCACTCTCCAACAGCGGTTCCTCCATCTTCAGCTCCCTCACAAACTCACCATTCACCAGCATGAGGTCAAGGGTGTGCCCTAACCTGGTACACTAATTGACCATCTGCAATAGGAAGGTGTCCTGGAAGGTGTCCAAAAGTACCTGCCCCCTCCTATTTATGGTGGCTGGGTTACCCTAATCTACTCCCAGCAGACTAAAGTCCCCCACAATCACCATACTGCCCTTCCCACAAGTCCTTCTGATCTGTCCCACTAGAACCCTATCTAACTCCTCAGTCTGAGAGGGTGGCCTGTACACCAGTCCCATCCTGAGGGTCCTATTTTTGGAATCCTAGAGCTGCAACCATAGTGACTCTGTGTTGCCTGCCTCCCTTCCTCCCTGATACACTTCAAACTTTCCCTCACATACAGCACCACCCCCCTCCTTTCCCTTTTACCCTGTCCCTCTGAAATATCCTATATCCTGATACTGCCAGGTCCCAGTCACGGTAATAGGTGTCCCACGTCTCAGTTATGACCACCATATCCACCTCCCCAACTGCCATGAGAGCCTGTAACACTGCTGTTTTGCTCCCTAGACTCCTAGTGTTCAGGGTTATCATCCTCCACCCAGCTTGCTTCCCCCCCTCTCCCTACCTGCTCTCCCTTTTTAACACCTTCTCCTGACCTCTTCCTAAGTCCCCCTGCTGCCAGCTTGGGGGGTAAGCTCATTTGGCTTCCCTGGCTGAGGACCCTGCCAGAATCTTGCCCACTTGTCACCTCCCACTTCTAGTTTAAATTCTCATTGTTTGCTAAGTATTCTTCCAGTTTCTGTTTCAAGACCCTCCTTCCCTCCCACTTAAGTGAAGCCTGTCCTTGGTGTAGAGATCCTTGCCCGCCCAAGTCCTTTCCCACCACCCCACCAGCCCACGCCCTTTGGATGGACACCATTCCCTTAGCCACGTGTAACCCCCATACAAATTGGAGTTTACTATAATGTCTTCCTGGGTCCCTAATGCCCACTGTCAGGCTGGTGTCCTGTTTGTAGTAGTTCTATTTGTCTGCGTGAGAGTGCCCTAGTGAGCCTCCTGCCTGTCTCTTTAAGAAAATGGCTAAGCTGTGTTCAGAAATTAACCTGGGCTGGGTCCAAGTAATTAAGGCTTGCGACCAGCCAGACAGTCTGTTATTTTGCTCCAATCTGCAGTAACTACTTGCACAGAGGGAGCTTTCATAGGAACTATGATTATTTACTGCTGTTACAGTAAAGATAGAGAAGTTTGTCTAACCTGCTTTCCTTGCAGCTTGAACATTCGGATGGGAGCCACCATGTTGGGTTCTGGACTTCCAGCATTTGGACCAGTCGAACCACTTAGGACCTAAAATGGAGACTGTCCCAGGGGTCTTGTGGGAAGGAATTCTGTAGTTTTTGTAGTTTTAAGTGTTGGCGCCCAAATGGACCTGGAGGGGGAGCCCTTACTGTGACTGACAGTTCCCTTGGCCAACCAAACCTTTTGGATCACAAGTGAAATCCCCAGAACTGCCTGAAGCAGTGTCTCAGTTAGAATTGGAGGTTGAAGAGTGAATAGCTCAAGCTTTCGAGCAGCTGCTTCCAGAAGGACATAGGGGAATTGGCAGGAAGAGGCTGCCACATTCTCCTGCCATTGAATTGCCAATTGCAGAAGTCGGACCATTCCGATTGCCAGCTTGGATCAAGCAGCAGAAGAAAGGAGACGTTATTTTGACTTGGGATTTTGACCGGACTTGTTCCAGAAGCGTTCAACCTGCCTATTGACAGAATTTGCCTCGGATTGCGCAGTGAAGCTGTAATTTGCAGCTGGACTATATCCGAACTGTGGCATAGAGAAATCATTGATTTAAATGTGCTGAATGTGTTTCGTGGGTTGTGATTTGGTTTCCCACAGCAGAATCTCGTACGTCAGCTGGAGACTTCACTAGCAGAGAGTCACAAACTGTTGCAGAGTTGTTCATCCTGCCTGGACCCTGCCATCTCGACCTAGGCCGCTACTCCCACTTCAGAGATCATCTTGGTGAAAGACCCGCTTCTGGATTCGGCCCCCTGCTCAACACCATCGAACAGGTAGTGACCACCAGGAGTTGAGTATTATCAGCCCTGCTTCCCCATGCCTTCCAGATCATCACCACCAGATATTCATCTCGCCTATCCTGCATCCAGGTTCTGATAGCTTGAGTACAATGCAGGGTAGCTCCCTGCAACAAAGGCAGCAATCATTGTGTTTCTATCTAATTGTTTAGGTTCTGGGTTATTGCAACAGATTGAGCCATCTGGCTTGGATTACAAATAATTGGGATGTGTGCTTGTTTAACTTTTTTCTTTACTAAGGGCCTCAACAACAGCTGCAACGCTGCCCATCCCGGGCAATGCTTCAGGCTAGCCTGCATGCAATACTGGGTATCCAGGGTTGTGGACTTGTTTACAGGGGACTTACATTGCATGTTGAACCAACCTGAATTAAATCAGAGTGCTAATCATTCTGCTAGATTCACGCCCCTCCCTTGTTCACTGCCCCTAAATAAATCTGGTTGTCTTTTTTCGTGTTTAACCTGGCTAGTGTGTATATTACTAGTTGGGTTACAGTGGTATGACTGTATTGTTGCATTGCTGATCTTATTTTCCAGGGGGTCTCCAGGGCAGTAGCAGCCGATCCAGCCCTGGAGGTAAGTGGCAGGGGTGTAAGCATATTATCACTGCTAGTCACTGAATGTGAATGTACCATTATGTTACTGTTTAGGCCACTAGAAGGGTTGGTGGGTGGTTATAGCATCCCAGAGCAGTTAAGCTACCCCAATACCATTCCTCTGGGTGGAGGCACCCATTCACAGAACTCAGGCCCCTCAACCAGTGTATTGCCATACAGGCAGGGGTAGTAGCCCTTAGAATAGTGCCACCTAGGGGTTACACACTTGTTAAATTCCTCTATCCTCAGCTTCCTTATGGTGCTCGTCCTGGGTACAGGAAGCACCTCTGAGAAGGTTACTGATCTTCCTGCCTCCTCACAAATCAGCCCCAGCTCCTCAAACCTCCCCCAGACTACATCTACCATATTACCCGCAAGGTCATTACTTCCCAAATGCAGAATTATGTGAGGTTTCTCCCTAGCATACTTCAAAATGGATTGCCCCACCCTTTCCGCTGTCATGCCTGGCATGACCTCCACCCATATTCATCTATGCCTCTCCACCCTGGCTCCATCTGATCCCCTTCAGAATTTAATCCTCCAGCTCTAGGATCCCACCCTCATTTCCTTGTTCTGCTCGCCTTGTCCATCCCTTATCCCCTCCTGCCAGGTCTTCTGTTCCCAAATGCATTGCCGCTGTTCCCCTTCCACCCCTTTCTCTGCCCGCCCTCCCCTCCCATTCCCCCTGATTTTACCACCTCTCTCCACTGGGCTTCTCTTGCCACTTCCCGATGCATCCCTCACTTATCTCCTCATACCTCCCCTCCTCCCTCTCCTTAGCTACTGTCCCCCTGTCCAGTCTCCTCGCTCCTGCCCCCTTATCCTTACCCACTGAAGCCCTGCCTCCTTTAGTCACCCTACCAATGCCCTCTGGGTTGTGAGTGATCTCTTCCTCAACAGCCTTGTCTATGAGGTCCTCCCACTTCATCTCCTCCAGTGTAGCCAGCACTGAGAATAAGTTACATGATTCCTCCCCCCTGCCCTAAGTCCTCCCTGGTATACTATTGAGAGGCCTGCATTTGCTGCCTGCTCTAGGGCCTTTCCTGCCCCTGTTCACTATCATCCTCCAACCCTCTTCATCTGTGCCCAGTAGTTCCTGAGGTGGCAATATTGGTCCACTTACGCCTTACCCCTCACTCCCCTTGGCCTGGGTAGCCTGCAATCTTCTGGCCACTCCCATGTGCCCTCAGTTCTGGATTGATCAACCAATCTGTACCTTTCCCTCATCTTATCTCTGCCCGTAACCAC
The DNA here is from genome assembly GCA_016271365.2 of Neoceratodus forsteri. Lineage (NCBI taxonomy): Eukaryota > Metazoa > Chordata > Ceratodontiformes > Ceratodontidae > Neoceratodus > Neoceratodus forsteri. The sequence continues at coordinate 51,878,599 of CM028133.1, read as the reverse complement.
TTTGTCTCTTCCTCGAGCTGCTTAAGTTGCCTGCACACCAGGGACCCCCCCCCCGCTCTCCATGTGACCCCTTAAAAGATAGCTGACCCACAGCTGTTACAGCCAACTACCCTTCCCATGCCCCTATCTGACCCCCTTCCACCCTTCCAGCCTGCCCCCGAATTGACCTGTCTATAGTTTCCATATTCTACCTTGATCACACTGTTATGCATACATATCACGTGTGTACACCTCTATTGTGTTGGTAACACTCCCTCCTCCGGCAACTTGTTGAATTAGGCTCCCAGTGGTATCACTAAAACCTCTCGGATGGAGTTCATTATGGTGGTGCATGTGGGTACGCACGACTTGGCAGGGGAGATGGTTGTGGTAATGCGTGGGATGTCTGTGGAAATGGGAAGGCAGTGTGAGGATATAGTAGAATCATTGGCCTCCTCAGAATTTCTCCCAGTACCCCTGTATGAGTAAGGTGAGGAAAGAAAACTTTGGAGAGTTTAACACTTGGTTGGTAGAACTGTGTCGACCCAAGGGATATAGTTTGGTGGATGGATGGGGAAGAACAGAGGACAATGATGATCTATATACAAGGGACTGGCTGCATTTGAGCATGGAGGGGAAGGGGGCTATTAAAGTGGGGGACAGAGGGGTACATAGCAATGAAGGTGGATTTTTAAACTAGGATGGGGTTGCGAGTGGAAAGCTGGTAGGCAGTGATCCCAGATAATGGAGCCAAGTGAGGTTTCCACCAAAGCTATCAAGGAGGCAATGTGAATGAACATATGTTATTGATCATGGCATGTCAGTTGGGGAATCGCATCAACCGCTTTGATAGACCATATTACAGTACTAACCTATTTCTCCTACCTATGCTGTAGGTTAATGATATTGCATTTGTTGTACGCTGCACACCGTTTGAAGACTGTACCAATGCAGTCATAATAGCTCCATCTTGCTGGACTTTTCAACACAGACTGATTTTGCCCACACTACTCCTGCTTACAATACAGTTGCCACCCAGGCAGACCCATGCAATCTCTGTCATGCCAGTACACAAACTGTCCTGTGTGAGTGATGTGTCTACTCAATTTCCAGAAGAGGTCATTCCTGCCCATATAGCACTACAAGATCACAAATACTTCTGTGCTCAACCCAGCGCCCACATCCCAACCACAACCAGCAGCGTTGCACAGTACACATGTTCTTCAACACTGACTGCCACTTACAACTTTGAAACACAGATAGTATCCAACCCTACAACCATCATTGATGCACAGTACCCCTGTACCTCAATACAAACTAAGACTGTCCCTTACAACTTTGAACCTCTGTTACCCAGCCTGACAACAATGTTTTCAACAGATGATACTGTACGCTCCAATTTTCACAATGATGACACGTTTTCCAAATGTGTAATGGATGACTCTGATAATCTGTATTTTCCAGACCAAGAGACCATCTCGGACAGTGATGAAAGCATTGAAGAAAGTGACACGAAGGAAAGCATTTTTCATGATGTCAAATATATTGTGTTCGAGAGCTGTTTCAATGCTGTTTGCAATATTGATATGCCCAGAATGCCACAGTCATGCCAAAGGGGTTGAGAAATGCAATGTGATTAGCACAATGTTGTCAGTCAAAATCTGTTGCCTCAATGGGCATCTAATAGTGCAATGGCATTCACAGTCACTGACTGGGAAAATGCCAGGTGGCAGCCTTTTCTCTGTTGCCGCTGTACTGTTCAGTGGCAATTTGTTTGCCCTTTGCAGAGTACTTGGGTTTGCACTTTATCTCACCTACAACTTTTTTCCTCTTTTCAACGTACGTATCTGTTCCTAGTTATTCAAAGATCATGGCACACTGAGGAACAAAGCATTGTACAGGATATACGGACATGCCCTGTATGGCTAGCTAGGAATGGACGTTGCAACAGCCCGGGGTTTTCTGCAAACTTCTGCAGTTATACAATGATGAACTTGGAGACAAACCGCATTGTGGTTTCTTGCTAGAGCAGGTACAACCAGGTGTAGCATCGGTGGCTTTGGAAGAAAAGGCTTTTGAAAATTGTGTTCGGCACTTGCTAAGTAACAATGTGGAGACTGCTGTGATTGCAACAGACAGGCATCATGGAATTGGCTGCTTGATATGCAACAAATACCCTGGAATTTCCCACCAGTTCGACTTGTGGCATTTATCCAAAAATATACGCAAGAAAATCTTAGTACAGGCGAGGATAAAGGGAAATGAGAAACTCATAGAGTGGTGCCACAGCATTTCCAATCATCTTTGGTGGTCTTCTGAAACTTGTGGAGGAGCCGAGACATTGCTGCGTGAGAAATGGCACTTGCTCTTATACCACGTCACAGATACGCACCGTTGGCTATGGGCAGAAAGATTCTGATGCTGTGAGCAGCCCGTGCTGGTGGACAATTTGAATAAAAGGAAATGGCTGGATGATGGTGAGCCAGTACATAATACCTTGAGCAAAATAGTGAACAGTCGCGCACTTATCAGTGATTTGAAGCACAACACGGAGTTCTGCCACACTAGCAGTATAAAATTTTTTCACGCCTTACTATGTTACTACTGTCCCAAGCTGGTATGTTTTAGTCACACAGGCATGAAAGCACACATTATGTTGGCTATAATTGATCATAATGCCAATCCTAACTGACAGCAAGCTGTTATTCACTATCCAACTGCAGTATCAGGTCAAAAGGGAGACAAACGTTACAAGGTTGTATATCCCAAAGCAACAAAAGAATGGGTAGCTAAGCCAGTGTCTGAGCCCAGATCCCACAACTACATTTTCAACATGCTGATCAATGTGCTGAAAAGTAAAAAAGAGGAGCTGCTGCTGTCACCGATGCACGTTTCCGACCTGCCGTTAAATATCGCAGACAAACCATGTCCACCAAAGGCTAACATTATCAAAAAACGGTTGAGCTGCTTTTAAAGGAAAGACCAGCCAATGACATGAGAAAATGCAATACATAATGGTATTAATAATATTGGCACCATTCTAAGAGATTGCTCTTGGAATGATTATGAAGGAATAGATATAAGTGAAACATGATTTAACCGTAGGGCACAGTACATGTCTTTATAAACAGAAAATGAATTTAATTGGAAATGACACATGTGCCTAATAAGTGAGTCTGCATGTAACAGCTGGTTTAGCAAATATTCATTTTATGTTATTGTTTGCACAACTATTCACATTGCTTTGTATTGTGAACCTTCACCTCACTGCAATTATACTAGTACAGGAAATGTTTGTATGAGTAGTACCGGGTGTTACCAAGTACTTATTGTATGCCACTCTTTAAACAACTCTACTTAGTGTTTAAAAGCAGACTACTTTTACTGTGGAACAAGGATGCTGTAGTAGAAAATTTGATACCCAGTTATGTAGAAATATCTAGAAATGTGTCACAATAGGTTCTTTGGCAAAGAACACAAGCAATACAAGTAATAATGCACTGCAAATGTATGCTTTTATTGATTGTGAACTTCTCATAAAAACAATTAAAAAACATCGAAAAGACATGCCTGTGGCTGTAACTTGCATAACTGTGACTGTGTGTATAATTGACTAAGAGACTATATGGTCAGGTGTAAAACTGTCTTTCAATCGGAAGGATTAGAGGTTGACTTTGAATTTAAAGTTTAAAGACTGTCTTCTCTTCCATCACTGTCCATGTGGTCAAAGCGAGACACTTTGTTTCGATCTACGGAAAGACCCGGAAGCCATCAAATGGTAAAAATTCAATGTAATCTTCTTCGTTGGCTGGGAATTAATCACGTATGGCATTGGCAACACATGAGGGTATAACGACTCTGTCACCATACCCCAATCAACATCCCTCATATATCCATATGACGTATTGTCTGTATTCCATGTAGCGGTACAACCTGCAAGTTCAAACAAAAATGTAATGTAAGTACAATGTAGCGCACTGAAGACACAAATTAACATGGCACAAAACCGTTACATCTGCTTATGTTTACACCATTGAACCAAATTAACTGTAATCAGCATCCACGCAACCAAGGTGTACAGTTAGAGCTTGATCAAATGCATAACCTAATTAATGTTTTGCATTTGTACATTCTCATACTCAATAAGCGATGCCTGCTATCTTTGTGTGACTCCTACAGTGCACAAAACTCACCGCCCAATTAAGCACTTTTTTGAATGTTTCCATATTGCCTAACATATCCAAGGCCATAAACACAATGATACACAACATGATACATGGTTTTATGTTGTTAGAGATGGAATTTGGTGTGGTTCTGGCACTATGCTATACAGCATGCATCACAAGTTACACAAGGCAAGCTTTACAGCCTCATAGCAACACACCATGGTGTGTGTAATAGCTAGTATAACTGCAAAGTTTGTGATGGGTTACTTCAGCTATAATGCACACCAGGGTGTGGGTTACTAGGGATTCACCCACGCCTTGTGTGGTGTATCACGTAACACAGAACTGTTACTTAACTAACCACATACGACGTGGGTAAATCACCCAATAACTTACACCCAGGAGTGCCATATTGAGATTACATACTGGTCCCACCTGTAAAACATATTTAAAATTTGTTTAGGTCGTTTTTTTATAATTGCCATTCCTCAGTCGTAGGTTACGCAGGATTTACCTGCAGTCATGTGACATAATTAGACCAATGAGGTTACAGGATTTTCACCCAGCATTGTGTACTGCTAGCAAAATCACCATCTGGACTGGCGATGGTGACAATTAGGTACATTGCATAATCAACTGTCATTCCATGTGTTCATAAACAATGGAAGTTCTCAGCATTAATTTCACACAGCTTGGAAAAACTGCCAGACAGTAGAATTACAACTGAACTGGTGAGACACTAACACATACTATGGCTAAATGATCACCATTGGTGCTGTGCACATAAATGTCCAATGCTTATGTTGTCTTAGGAGTGATATTCCTGGTAGTCTTCCACAAGGATTATTGTGTTTTGACAACTTCAAATTGAAACAAGCAACTAACTCAGTTTTGCACAACCACTCTAGAGTCCTTGCATGTGTTTTGAGTCTGGCAGTTGATGCTTAAAGCAATCTGGAAGACATCACTTCAGGACCAGGTATGGCCAATGGGAACAAAGTTAAGAAGGATAAGCTGATGACAGGAGTATATAACAGACAAGGTTAAAAGGAAAGGGGACGGTGTTGTCAAGGGTTTAAGGGGTTATGATACTGAAGATTTGTCACGATAGGAGGGTGGCAACCTCGGGGCAGAGCGGAGGTATGAGAAGAAAAAAATTGGGATGCATAAAGGGGGAGGATGCAGGTGGATCCCGGAGGAGATGGTAGGTAAAACTAGATGAAAAAGTGGAGATAGGGAGCAGGGCAGAGGCAGGGGACATCACAACAAGAGAGGAAGTTGGGTCAGTAGCGCTTTGGGAGGAGGATGATGAATATAGAGGAAGGGGGCAGGATGAATGAAGGATAAATTGTTCAGAACATGAAAACAAGGGTGGTAACCTAATGCGGGCAGACTGATTTTGGAAAAGGGATAAATTGGCAAGCACGGAGGACAGGCATAGTCGCATATGGGTAGAGGACAGGACAAGCATCACTGAGGAAAGGGTGGGTCTGGCCGTTCTGAATAACGCCAAGTGGAGTAGTGAGACACCTCAGAGTCCTGCTTTTTTGTAAACAAGTGACAGGGCGGGAACTAAGGTACAGTAAAGTCCACCACGATGAAGCACAATGTCACAGCCTCTCTGCTGTACAACAGGGATTAAGTCCCAATCAAATTGCATTGCTTCCTGTAGTCACTCTACTGCTGAATTCTGTGACACTGTGCTTCATCCTGGTGGGCTTCACTGTGGATGTTGTACGGAGGAAGTTACAGGAGCACTAGATGATTTATGAGGATGCCAGAAGATCAATAACTGTCTTGGTGGTGCTAACAGTACACAAGAAGAGCATGGCAAAGAAGCAGAGGATATCGGAATTTAACATATGGCTACGAGAATGATGGTAGTCCAAAGGGTATGGGATGGTGGTGTGGTGTGGAAGCAAGGAAGGGCAATAATCTCAATGCAAAGGACAGGGTACAGTTCAGCAAGGAGGGAAGTAGGCAATCAATACTGAACCTGGGGGAATGTTTCTCAGCAGACATGGACATATGCAGCGGTCATGAGGGGATGCGACAATGGAGAGCATACTGGGAGCATGGGGAAGGAAGCAGAGTGGAGGGTGGTATCCTTGAATTCTTGGAGTCTAGGGAACAATACAGCAGAGTAACATGATGTCATGGCAAATGGGGAGGTGGACATGATGGCCATCACCAAGACATGGGCCACCCATTCCCATGACTGGTAACTGCCATTAATGGTGCATAGGTTATTTTGGAGGGAGAGGGTGCATGGGAAAGGAGTGGGTGTGGCTCTGTATTTGATGGAAGGACTGATGTGTGTCAGGGAGGAAGGTCAGAAGGGAAGCACTGGGTCATTATGGTTACAGCTCCAGGAATCACAAGATGGATCCCTCATGGGGTGAAGTGGTGTGCAGTCCACTGTCACAGACTGATAAGTTAGACAGGGAACATGCAGGGCAGATCTGAAGAATCTGCGAAGTGTGTGCATGGTGATTGCAGGGGACTTCATTGTGCCAGGAGTAGACTGGAGTACACCGGCCACCATGAATAGGAGGGGGCAGGTGCTTCTGGACTCCTTCCAGGACTGTTGCCTATTGCAGATAGTCAACGAGCCGGCCAAGGATAGGGAACACCATAGACCTTGTGCTGGCAAGTGGTGAGTTTGTGATGAGCAGTGGGTGGAAGAACCGCTGGAAGGAAATGATTACCACTCAGTGTGGTTCAAGATTGACATGGGGAAAAGTGAAGAAGAAATGTGAACAAGTGTGCTGTATTTCATTTTGGCTGATTTCTGGTTAACCAGGGAAATAGTATAGGGGTATCTGGCCAGGATCCATCCAAGTATGTCCATTAGCTAACAGTGGGAGGTCATTCAATGGGTGATTGTGGAGGGAAACGTAACAGTTACTGGTGTCTAGAGTAAGAACGCTCGGGCCTAGAAGGCTAGTGGGATGAGCGGAGGGGTCCTGTAAAAAGGTTGGTCGAAGTGAGCCACCAATATAAGGTCCAAAAGAAACTAGGAGAGGGTAGGATAGTGAGGAGTACTGGAAGGAGTCAATGGAGGTGACAAGGGCAGTCAGGGAAGCAAAGGCATCCATGGAACTCACTCTAGCACATGGTAATGATGGGGAGAAGGACTTATTCAGGTTCAAGAAGGAGAACAAGTGGTTGAAAGGACCAGATATTGAGGATCAAGAGGGATGGAGGGTGGTGGGGTGATAGGGTTTGGGATACAACAGGCGCAGAACAGGTAGAAACTTGAAACGTGTTCCTCTGCTTATTATTCGGTTCTATGTGATAAAGGCGAGTCTGAAAGATTGCCTATCACATAGAGTGAACGAACTACAGCCCATAGTAAAAAAGGGCGACGGATATTGTACCGACCGTCACAAATAGCGACAGTCGCTACAATGCCGACCCAAACTGCACAAAAAAGATATTTTTATGCAGGGGGCTGCACCCCTCGGACCCCCCCTTGTGGGGGGCAAGCCCCCTGCACCCCCAAACTAAAATATTGGGGGGCAAGTCCCCTGCACCCCCCAAACTAAAATAATCAACTCTGAGAGGGGTGTGGACCACAAGGTAAGTTATTTGATTTTAAACAAAAGCAAGATTTCTGCCTATAGCCGGACCCGGGTCTGCTTGCATTGCAAGCAGTGGTATACACCACTACACTATGCAAGCAGCTCAGCAGTATGGGTGTTACCTATTATTCACTAGCAAGAAAGAGGGAGAAAGGTCAAAATGAGGTGGGAGTGTGGGCATGGTGTGGTGGAAGAGGTGAGAGATAGGGGATATTGCAGTGTGCGGGGCACTGGAGGGCTTGAGTGCACATAGGGGTGGACAAGGCACATGGGCCACATGTTACACACCCCATGGTTCTGAAGGAGCTGTCAGACATACTGGCAGTAGCCTTAGCAGACCTGTTCAACATCTCCCTGGACTCAGGGACTGGACCTCAGTACCAGCGGATGGCACATGTGGCACCACTCCACCACAGTGGCCCCAAGGATGAGCAAGTACACTACAAGCTGGCAAGCTTCTCATCCCCTGTGTGAAAGTTGATGGAGACAAACCTGAGGGAGAAGCTGGTTTCCATCATTGAGGATAATGGGCTGCAGGACGGTGAATAGCATGCATTTGTCTGCGGTCAGTCCTGTCAGACCAACCTGGTGGAGTGCTATGACTAGGTAACAAGGCACTTAAACAAGGGCCATGCAGTGGAGGTCTTGTACATGGACTACATCAAGGCCTTTGATTAGGTGCAGCTTTGGAAGGCTCGGAAATAATCTTGCAGACACATAAGCGGGAGTGTGTATCATCTAGGTGCAATGGGTCGTGAAGCTGCCGCACGGGAGACAGCAGAGGGCTGTGGTAGGATGGGAGCGGTCATCTCACAGGTGGATGGCAAGCACGGTGCAACAGTGCTCCGTACTGTGACCGGTGTTGTTTGTGATCTTCGTGCGGACATTCAATCGGCATCAAGAGCAATATCAGTCTGTTCGCAGATGATCTGCAGAATGGAGAAGTAATACTGGGGTTCCAGGAACAAGTGTGGATACTGAAAGGGGCCTTAGAGGACATATCAAGTGAATGTGGTTGTCTACAGGCGAAATTCTGGATCTATTTGTGCCATATACCAAATCCATTTTTGCCATCTTACTGAAAAAGATGGTGTTCGATCATGTATGGCAGCTATCAATTTTTCTAAGTGGTAAATTCTCACAATTGCTGTCCATTCAGTTACTGTTGGAATATGAGAGGTCATCCATTTATGGAAAATTACGTTTTTTAGCTGTAAGTAAATATATTGGTAAAAGAGTTTTCCCCCACTTGTCTGTAAACGGCAGCTTGTTGGTGGTGAAATGCAGCCAAGTGCAACTGGAGTCAGTGGAGGGTGGCAGACTCCCCCAACCTGTTGCTGTCGTCACTTGTCCCGTGTGCTGACGTTTCAAATATTCTGCTTGAGCATACCGGCTGGCCAGTGTGGATTTATCCTGGACTTGAGTGATGTGATGCAGGAAGGTGCTCGGGGTTGTGAGTTGCTCTGAACTAGTATGTTTTCCAGCATGCCCAAAGCTCAGGAGGTCGAGCTGAAAAGTGACTGTAGTGCATTGTCTTGTAATGCACGAACTGAACTGCCTACTTGAAAGAAGTTTTTAATGAGCTGCAGTTTAACTGCACCTTAATGCATTGCTCTGCTGCTGCTAAAATTGACCTGCTGTCTATTGCACTAATGTGATCTGCTTCAGTGACTGCGATTGATGTGTTACATTGAATTGCCATTTGTTGACTCTGCTGTTGCTATTGTTGTTTTAACCCTTGCCTGCCCTAATCCCTGCTAAGCTAATTGTCAGAAGAAATTGCATGACATTTTGCCGCTTACGTCTTTTGAATTAGGGCTCCGGCTCCTGTTGTAAATTGCCCTCCCATCCCAACTACCCTAAGTCGCACCCCTCCCCCCCGATTGGTGGTGGCAGCCTGATCAGGTGGGTTGGCAGTGTTTAAATAGTCATCTGGCTAAACACGGCGGCGTCTGTAAGTGGCGGCTTGTTGGCAGCCAAGTGTGGCCAAGTGCAACTGGAGTCTGTGGAGTCCATGGAAGATGGGAAGACTGGGGCCACAATTCTTATACTAGTACAACAGGTATTAGTAGGAATTGTTAGAGGTATATATATTGCTGAGGGATATGGAGTTTGTACTATGTATCTGGGTGGGGCGTTGCCTTATGGGTATGCTGTATGTTATGTAATGTGAGCTGGGCTCTGGAGAGTTATCAGGAGAACTCATTGGATACTGCTATGTCTAACTTTAGTATGTCTGAGTTGTTGAAGCATCATAGTGTGCAAAATTTGTTTGTACTATTATTAGTGAATAAGGTAGCACTACGTGTTAGTGGTTACATACTTGCCATTTGTACTGCAGTTCTGTTTATGGAGGGTTTGGCTTGTACTTGGAATAATAGGAAATGTCTTGTTTTGATGTTATTACTTATCTGCTCAGGTGACATTGAGGTAAATCCTGGCCCTGGGAACAATAATTTCGAGACATGTGTTGGACCCTCGCAAAACTGGTCTAAGCTACATGGCACTAAACTTATGCATGTAAATGCAAGGAGTCTAATACTGAAGCTTGCTGACTTGGAAGTGCTGACGTACTCTTATAGGCCAGACATAGTTGTTATTTTCGGATCCTAGTTAAAGCTTTCCATCCCAGATGAATTGTGTACATTACCTGGATACCTTATGGTTCAAGCCGATAGAAAAGGAAAAAAAAATAAAAAAGGGTGGAAGAGTGGCCGTTTACTTTCTGGACCATTTAGAAGTCTCAGTATTATTATCCAGTGTGTCTTTTGACTCCACTAATGAGTGGCTGATTTTGCAGTTAGTTTTAGGGGATGTAAATATGTTCATATTGGATGCTTATAAACCCTCCTCAGTCTGGTATTGCTGGGTTTAAGGGATTTCTTGAGGTAGCTGGTGACTTAATTGTGAATCGGGAGTTCAACCTTTTGGGTGACATAAATTTGGATTGGTCTAAGAGGGATACCCTGGGTCTTGAACCTTTATTAAATTCTTTTGGTTTGTTACAGTTTATCAATGAACCTACTCGATTTAATATGCTAACAAATAACCATTCAATTTTGGACTGGGTTGTATCTAATAAACCTAACATCATTTCTTCTTCTGGGGTTTTGAATGATTTAATAAGCGATCACCAGGCGATCTATTGTATCTTGAACTTCAAAAGGCAAAGGGTCCCCTCTCAGACAATTCAATTTAGAAACTTTGGGAAATTCAGCAATGAAGCTCTAAAGGCGGAGTTATCAAAAATAGATTGGTCTTTTATTGATGCAATCTCAGATCCTGTTTATGCAATTGACTTTTTTGCAGTCAGTTATTGACAGTCCAGGACCTAATTTTCCCCTTTCGAACTTTGAGGGTCGGGGTAGTAGTAATAGTAATAATGCTTGATTGTCCAAAGAAATTAAGGGTTGGATACAGAAAAGAAAACAAGCTTGGTTGGCATATGAACAGTTACCTTCATTCTCATTGTTGGCTTCTTAAAGGTCTGTTCGGGATAAGGTAAACAAGATGATAAAACAAGCTAAAGTTACATTTTTTAAACAGAAATTTGAGGACTCGTTGTCCGACTCAAAGTGTTTTTGGAATGCAGTCCATTGCTTATTATTCCTAAAAGAAAAGGCCAAAATAAACAAACTGAAAACTATGGATAGAGGAGTTACCGAGCCCTCTGAAATTGCTGAATTGTTAAATTTAAAATTCTCAAATATGTCCAGTTATAGATCGCATAGAACAAAGCTGAGTGACAACTTAGACACAATTAATTTGGATTTAATTGGTGGCAGTGAAAATAAACCTCTTTTTTACTTTCAGAAGGTTTCCTGAACAGAAGTTCTAAAATTGTTGAATCAGTTACCTAATATGTTTACTGACTGTGGAGGTGGGCTTGATGGCAGATTTGTTAAGCTGGCTGTTCCATTCACTGTGGACCCCCTCTGCAAAATTTACAACTTATCCTTGATTTCTCAAGGTTTTCCATTTGTATGGAAGTGCGCCAGAGTTATTCCGGTACCAAAAAAACATACTGCAAGTTTGGCGGATGATTATCGTCGAATTTCATTGTTGAATCCTTTAAGCAAAATTCTGGAGAAGTTGGTTGCTAGTCAGCTAACACAGTTTCTTGAGGTCAATAATATTTTTTGTATCCAACAACATGGGTTTAGGCGAGGTTATGGGACTGGCATGGCCCTGGTCAGATGATCTGACCAGGGTGTTTGATTTAATTGACCATCCTTTACTTATTAGCAAGCTAGGGGCATTGGGTATTTCTAATAATGTTGTACATTGATTGGGAGATTATCTGTCAAACAGAATGCAGTATGTTGCCTTAAACACTGCAAATTCTAATATGAGAGTTATCGATTGTAGAGTATCATGGGGGTCCATTCTCGGACCCCTGTTGTTCTCCTTATTCATTAATCAAATACCTTCTATTTTTTCAGAATTGTCAGAGTCTTCTATACCCAGATGATCTTATTCTGTTTTTTCAAGCCCCACTGTTTCTCAGATAACCAAAGTGTTGGAACTTGAGTTTCAGTGTTTATGTTCCTGGTTGGATAATAATTTTTTGATCTTAAATTTAAAGAAGACAAAATCTATGATTTTTGGAAGTAAATTTATGCTTAGGGAGGAACCTTGCATATCTGTTCATGATGGCTCTGACAATGTTGTTGAGCAGGTTAAGAATTTTAAGTATTTGGGTTTTATTCTTGTTCCCACTGTGCCATTTTTTCCACAAGTTAAATCAGTTAATAAAGTTATAAATCAAAAGTTAGGAATATTACATAAGTTTAAATGTTATCTTCCTTATGAAACACACTACACAATTGCTATGGGAACTCTAATACCACACTTGGATTACATATCCTTTTTATACCACAGTGCTGGTGCCAAAGAAAGTCATACTCTTTCTGTTATATTTAATAATATCTGCCAATTTATTTTAGCTGTACCATTTAGGATGCATCATTGAATGCTGTATTCTTCTGCTGGTTGTTGATCTCCTTCCCTTAAATTCATTTATTCTTTGGGCTGCCTTATTTATAAATCTATTTTTAAGTGCAATTCCTCTCCCACTCTGTTGTCTGATTTACTAATATGTATAACTACCATAAATCACCTTCGTTCCATTAATGGGGTAAAGCTTATAGTGGGTGCCCACAAGAACAACTATGGTTTGCACTCCTTTACTGTTTTAGCTCCTTCTTTGTGGAACACTTTCCCCTTTGCGTTACGCTCTGCAACCTCTTTGCATGTTGACTCTGAACGTATGTCATTGTAATATTTAATGTTTGTAGTGTAATATTGTATTTTAAGTCTCTTGCTATGTTTAGTTGTTTGATGTCAGGGTCGGTCCTGAAAAGGGCTTTTAGCCCAGTGTCCTTACCTGGTTAACAAATTAAAAATAAAAAAATTATAATAAAAAAATAAAATAATAAAAAATAATATTTTGGCATAATTGAAAGCAGTACCATTTCCACAGTCAATTCAACAGTTTCTCCCAGACAGTCCTGTGTCTCATTTTGTATTACACACCAAAATGGCCTTAATAACAGACATAGCCACAAAATACAGCCTAAATCAGCTGATTTACACTTACAACCTCTCCAACAAAAAACAAACTCATCCAGAATATATTTACTTAGCACTGCTGGTGGTCTGAAGTATCTGGAACGACACTTCCATGCATATTACCTCCCAATTGTGGAATAAGTTATTTTTATAGCTGGAAGGGTATATTTTTGCCATTCTTCCTCTGACACTTCTAAGCCTAATTCAGCATTCCATTTATTTAGAATTGTCAGTGTCATGTCTCCTAGTGAGTCACATAAAATCTGATATGAGAAACTAATGAGAGGTCCTCCCAGACTACCCTGAATGGTTTCAAGTAATAGCTGTAACAGAGGTGGTTTTGGATGAGGAATTCTGTCCCTTTCTGGGGTCTGTCTTTGGATATAAGCCCGAATTTGTAGAAACCAGAAATAGTCCCTTTGAGGGACTGAGTATTTCCTTTACAAGCCTTCAAATGAAGTGATACCTGCCATGGAGAGATATTGGAAGATAAAGTGGATATCATAATGGTGCCACCTTTGAAAAGTTAAATCCATTTGGGCTGGTTGAAAATACCCGTCAGCTGAAATAAATCAAAGATCATAAAATATATTTGAAAATTTTGGGTGATAATTCAACTGATTTCCAAAGTTTCAAAACTCCACCAGTAATTTTAGTAAAATTGCAAAGTGGAATGGAATTATTTGGAGTAGAAAACAAAATCGGCGCCAAGTCATAGAAGTCATTTAATGTGTATTCAATGTCTTTTCAATTGGCAAGATAAGTAGGAGACAGCCATTGAATAACAATTTTAAGAACAGCAGCTCTTGCATACCATTCTGCATTAGGAAGATTAACTCCCCCAAAGTTATTGGGAGATGTAAAAGAGAGTAACGCACCCTAGGTTGTTGTCCGTTCCAAATGAAATTTGATATAATTTTATTCCATGAAGAGAAATAATATTGAGGAGGCCATATTGGTACATTTTGGAATAAGCGTAATAAGCGGGAGATAATTTTCATTCTGATTGCCTCAATTTTGAGTAAAAAGGGTAAATATAATTTACTCCAAGCAGATAAGTCCTGTTCAATGGTTTGTGTAAGAGGTTCATAATTTACCAAATCTAAATTTGAGACATCCTGTGATATATTTATACCCAAATATTTTATTTTGGTCCATCTTCATCGGAGAGGGAGGAGATTTTTTTAAATGAGAAGAAGGTGAGAAATGAAGGGTCAATACTTCAGTTTTAGCAACATTAAGTTTAAAACCCATGACACCTTCAAATTTATTAAGAATTTCCCATGTTTTTACTTCTGGTGACATCAGCGTCTTGATGGCTACCTAGCCCTAGGGCTCCACTCACCCTCTGACTTAAAATCATCAAACATCTACTGCTAGATCATGAATTCTGCAGCAAAAAAATAACAGATCCAAGGCATTACCCCCCCAAGGAGCTTGAATAAGCCAGCACAAAAGATCAAAGAGCTCCGCACACAAGAAAAATCATGATCACCGATGGAGTCGGGAGATGGAGAAGGCCACATGGTAGATGTCCTGAATGAAGAAGAAAATCAAATGGATCTCATAGCCTTAATATTGCAAATGGCCAAGACCATAGCAAAAATCGATCAATCACTGATGGCGCTTCGATCCGACATCAATAAAACAGAGCATCGGACTGAGCAAATAGAGGTCTGCTTAATGCAAGTAACTGAGCAGACAGACAGACAGGATTGGCTGCTACTCTACCTCCTGGCTCATGATCGGGAGCTTACCCAACAGCTGGACAACTCAGAAGGGCGAAGTCGATGACAAAATATAACAGTATATAAGGTTCCAGAGGGAGCCAAAGATAAACCCACAGATGTAGCAGCTTTCCTGCAAGCAATGCTGAGGTAAATAATCAATCTACCTGAAGAGAGGGCCCTCGCTATGAATCAGGCCCATAGATTGCTCAGCTCAAAACCCCAAGAACCGGGGCAAGACCACGCTCGATAATTGTCAAACTGACCTCATACAAGGCCAAAGAAGAGCTGCTCCGCACAGCTTGGCACCAGAGGGACTTTATCAAAACCACAAAAATCACATTGGACAATGACTATACGAGTATAGTCCAAGAGAATCAAAAGATCTTATAGACCATTCTCAAGCAGCTGCAAGCAAAAAAAAATAAGTTCACAAATCTTGCACCCTATCCAGTTAAAAGTGGTCACAGAGCAGGGAACTAAAGTCTTCTCAGACCTCCTTGATGCAGCACAGTTTCTGGAAGGGCTGGGTATCTCGGTTCCACCGCTAACCAAAGAACGGCTAGAGAAAGATCTTCTAGCATTGGCCTGGTCCGTAACTCAAAATGGTACAACTCGAAAGGGATCCAGCCAGAAAAATGCTCACACCAACCTTCGATCAGATTTAACCACGATGCTCCAAACATGTGCCGACTCAACATCAGTGAACAGGAAAGTGCCTCATCTTTGGGAAAACGATGGAGAACCCTCTACTCCTGGAAGCAGCAGGCAGTTACAGAATATAACCTGAACAAAACACTGCTTCACTTCAGTGTTTTCAGCTGTTGGTCTTTGCCCACCCAAAATGGTGAAAAATTATTTGCGTATTGCCCCTCAGCATCGTAATTACTTCCTCCTAATCTTAACCTGATCAGGGAAGCTCTGCCGACATTATACCCCCCAACACACAGAACAATGAATCCCCAAGCCAGGAAAGGCATCTGTAAGTACTTTCAAGAATGTCCCATGTGTTGGAAATTGATTGTTCAGGGGACAGAACTGTGAGCAAAATATCATTGGTGAATAGTGACACCTTATACTGTGTCTGTCCCAGAGGGACACACTCTATTCCCTCTTCCTTTTGTAATGCTATAGCCAGAAGTTCTATTTATAAAGCAAAGAGAATAGGAGAGAGTGGGCATCCCTAATGACTACCTCATTGAAGAGAGATTGGGGGGGGGGGTTATAGCCCCATTAATTCTGATTTCATAGATATTTTGAAGCCAAGTTATAAAAGGTTCTGGGAAGCCAAATGACGACAGGTTATCCCATAAAACATTCCAGGACACCTTATCAAATGCTTTCTCAGCATCTAAGTTCAATAGGAGCACTGGGAGTTTACATGTTTGTATATGTTCTAACAAAAGTAATGTTCGTCGAATATTACCAGTGGTATTCCTAGCTTTAATGAAACCTGATTGATCAGGATGAATAATAGTTGATACCACTCGCTCTAGTCGAGATGCCCAAATGGTCATGTATAACTTATAGTCCGAGTTTAAAATGGAGATGGAGATGGGGCTATAAAAGGAGGGGTGCGTTAAATCCTTTCCCAGCTTCAGTATGGCCTCAATTACTACATACGATCAGGAGGGGTGGGGAGGTCACCATTTGCCACCCCTCAGAACATTTGCAAAAGAGTGGGGAGGAGCAATCCCTGAAATTTTCTTATACCAATCTGCTGTGAAGCCATCTGGACCTGGATATTTCTGGGATTTAGCTGACGAAATCTGATGTGTGACTTCCTTGGCCGTAAATGGTGCCTCAATGGTCTGATCCTGAGCTTCTGATAATTTAGTTAAATTTAAGGGATGTAAAAAGGAAATACGGTCCTTTGACGTAGATACAGGACCTACAGTGTATAAGGATTGATAGTAATTAGCAAACATTGTTTGAATTTCCTCATCCTTGTGAGTTAACTTTTTGGTTATGGGATGCTGAATTTTAAGAATTGTTGCCGTTTTCTTTCTCATACGTAACTTTCAGGCCAATAGACGAGTCCCCCCTTGCACCTCCCTCATAATTGCTTTGTTTTAAATAGAGTAGCACTTGTTCCACTTATGGTCCATGATTTTCTGCGTTTCCCTTATTTTAAGCTGTAGTTCCCTGTCCCCTTCCTGAAATAACAGTTAGTAAGACTTTAACTGCTCTAGCAGGGAAAAATATCTGGCTTCCATTAGCCGGTTTTTCCTTGACGCAAAGGCCAAGATCTCCCCCACAGGACAGCTTTTAATGAGTCCCATAATATGGCGGAGGATATTTGCGGGGATGCATTTTCTTGAATTTGGGGAATTCTGGCTGCTGTCATTTAGTCACCAAAGTGTTTGTCTCTTCCCCCACAAGTCAGTTTTTAACAACAGGGGATGATGATCTGAGAGAAGGCAGGGGGCCCATGGAAATATCTTGACCCAAATGGAGATCCTTGCATGAAACAAAACATAGTCAAAACTAGAGTAGCTCTTGAACCGTCCTGAATAAAAGGTATATATCCAATGTGAAGGAAACAATTTCCTCCATATATCAACTATTCACAGACTGTCAAATAAACCTCTTAAAATTTTCAGGACATTACTGATTCTGTATATATGAGGATCGGTTGCGTCTAAAGTAACATTCCAAGTCATGTTAAAGTCCCCCCCCCACCACCACCACCACCACTATTAGTTTCCCCTTTAAAAGGTCCAATATTTTACCAAGAAAAACCCACACCACCGGTAAAGTGGACTGTGGGGGAAGATAAACATTAACCAAGGTCACCTCCTGGGAGTATAGCATACCCTGCAAGATTATGTACCTCCCCTGGGGAGCCACATATTTAGAGCAGACCTCCAATGGAGTAGAATGAGGGACCAAAATTGCCACCCCACGTCGCCTCCCACTAGGATGTGACGATGAATACACCCTATATCTCTGTCCGCATTAAAGTTTACTATGTTCTATATCAGACATATGAGTCTCTTGTATAAAATATAAATCCACTGGGTTCCTTTGTAAATACTGTATAAATCTTGTTCTCTTAATATGGCTTTTCAAATCATTGATATTTTGCGAAAATATCTTTACAGGTAGTGAGGACACCATACCTGAAGTCTAAGGAGGTGCTGCTCCCACCCAGAAGAAGACTTCATCCAGCCCAAAACCATGAACAGGAAGACAGCTCTGAAAGATCTCTCCAGAATCTGGAAGCCCCATCCCCACTGATCTTAAAAGCTATCCTGATACCAGTTCTAGTTGCATGTGTGTCTTTTTTATATTAACAGTAACTAACTCTTTATGAACACCCTCAACCAATCTTACAGTGTCCCATCTAAACCCACAACTGGGGATATATAACTTAATCCCTTTTTATTATCTAAAAGTAAGTTTAACAAAATCTTAAGGGAAAGGGAAAAACTAGTTAGAATAAGTTGAACTATAATACAAATCAGCTTCCAACTATGAGGTGGATTTTGTACATCACTTGTAGGTCCCCCGAGGGGTAAGAAAATAAACTCCCTAGGGCAGAGGGCCTGTTCCATACAGTGTGTGGTTAAAGCCCTCTGTGGGACAAGAAGGTCCCCCAAAAAAACAAAAGCCCACATTGGGGAGGAAAAAGAAAAAAAGGGGAATAAGAGTTTAAGTGGTGGCGTCATATAAGCCCATACCTTTCAAGGAGTGAGCTCCTCTCACTCTGAACAAACAAACCTGCATTACTTTACAAAATATACAACTTATATAGAATATTAAGTAATATTGTCTCACCAGGTGAAGACCTGTAGGAATCAGGGGAGTCCCTGAAGTAGAAAAGTAAAGCTGGGTGCCCCATTGCATAAATGGGGAATGTCTACCATCAATAGGGTATTGGTATCTGACCATAAAACCCTAAGTGACTAACATCGTAAAGCCTAAAAAAACCCACTAGCTTATCCAGATCATCCAGAAAATGAATCTTAATTATGCCACTAAGTAGCCTGTGTGTCTTAGTCCTGATTTAGAATGCAGTAATGTAGGTTTTTATGAATGAAATGACCCAGAGTAGTGTTTAAATACAACCAGGACCTTGTTTCATCCACAATCCCTGCTTTCTTAACTATATAGTTCAACCTTCAGGTCACTGAAAAAACAAGAGAAAAACCAGGATCTTTGTACCTTGTAGTAGCACTGAGTCTATATCTCTGACAGTACTGACTGAGAACCACTGGCTATATTTTAACATAAGCTTTGAGCTACTTTTGTTCACCCTCGTTTATAAGTTCCAGAGGCCACAGTCTTTCAAGAAAGGAGCACCAGGTCCAGGCCTCAAAAAAAATCAAAAGAGATAACCCGTGTAAAGAAATGTTCAGCAGTCCTTCCAACCGACTCTAGATGCAATGAGAGACATGGACAGGGAAAGCCCAAGGCAGAGCATGGGCGCATCGGGGCCCAGGGCCCCAGGCATCTCCCCAGGGCACATCGCTACACTTCCGGCCAGGCTGAAAAGCCATACCACCAGAAGGAGCCAGGGACAGAGAAAGGGAGTCTCTCCCCCTACTCCCAACATGCCCTTGCCGGAGAACGGAACACCCAAACCCCCACCCCCCAAACAACCCCCAGGTCAGATCCAGACTTAGATCTCTTGAGTTACAGTCATTTACCAGGGTCTCTTAATTGAGCAGCAAAGGTACCATTATGTAAGTTTCCCCCACAACAGGTTCAACCAATAGGGAAGTACCCATCCATTGTCCAAGGGCCAGTTTGGACCCAAGACTGATAAGGGTCCAGTATCAGGGGGTATCCGGGGTCACTTAATCACCAAGATTGGGTAGATTCTCATTAAGTATCTATGAGGCAAACCCCCCCCGTCAGGCCAGTTGTTTTCCACAGTTAAAACAAGATACCAGTGCACAACCTCCCCCCCACCCCCAAAACATGGTACATTTTAATATTTAAACAATTTCATGGCCACTGGCTCTACTTACTTTAAACTTCATGTAAAGAAGGGGGTCCTCTAAGTTTTCAGATTGGAATTCCAAAGTGAGCAAGTTATACCACCTCATCACGGTGGGACCCTTTCGGTATAGTCCCTACACTAGCTTCTCAGCTCTGAAATGCTTGCAGTGGCTGCTCACAAATACAAAGTGCTGCCTGAATAGGCCTGCCTAATTGAATCCTTAAATAAGGTACTTCCACCCAGAAACATTTACAGGTAGTGGAAGGGAGCATGATGTAAGGGGTGGGGGGCTGTACTGGATGCCACACACCAGCAGCACCCTTCTCCAGAAATGTGAATTGCATTTTGAGTAATGCAAAGGTTTTGAGCGTGATATTTGGTTGTTTTTTTTTTTCAGTTGTTTTCCACAACCTGAGTCTCCATTAAGAAGTCAGAACAAGTGGGGAGGTAAGTAGCGGCATATAAGGATGCAGCACATGAGAGCCGGGGCTAGGGAGCAGAGCCCACCCCCCAGGCCAACCGTTACACTCCCGGTCAGGCCACTAGGCCTCACCACTTGGAGGAGCTGGGGACAAGGGGGAAACCCACCTCACCCCCTTAGATCTATCCCCGAGGAGGAAAGAGCAAGCCCAGCACCCACACCCCAGCCCACCCCACAAACCACTCCCACCGCCCCCACCCCCACCCCCACCGACTCCCAAAGAACCAGATTTCCCACCAAGCACAGTACTGAGTGATCCAGAGTACCTGAAAGAAATAATAATTCAGTATATACAGTTTGTTCCATAAGATCATTTCATGGTAAGCTGTTGAAACCGGTGTTGCTGCAGTTGTTCCAGTATTTCAGTCAAAGAGAGGTCTGATACGATGTGCAGCATAATTCCCAGAATGACCCGCTTCTTCAGGCAAGGTCCCTGTCTCCAAGCCCCACATTTCCAGACGGCGAGCTGTGTAGAGGCTGCGTGTATGCAGATCTCTCACTGCCTCTGCAGCTGATGTGTACGTCTTCTGGCCATTAGGAAACTGGACCACTAGCTTGGCCAGGTAGGGGGTCCGAAATTTTGAGGTTGTTGGCATGTAAGCACTGGAACAGAGGAATATACTCTCTCCTCTACCTCTGGGTGAGTGGGGCATAGTCATTGTCCACAAATATGTGTTTGCCCTTATATTTTAAGATTTTTTTGTTCCAGGCTTTTCGAAGGTCATCTTTTATTGCATAGTTCAGAAACTGAGCCACGATGGGCAGCGGCCTGGCATCTGGGGCTGTCAGCTTTGGGCTCAATGCCCAATGTCAAGTGAGTATTCCTGGCACAAATCAAGAAGAGTGCGCAGTAGTCCATCTATGAAGGCCACTTTATTGTGGCCCGCTTCATTTTCTGGTATGCCATAGAGCCTAAGGTTCTTGAGTCTGCCCCTATTCACTGAGTCCTCTTGCAAGGCAGCAATAAGTAATTGTGAATGTGCCAGTTCCATCAGTCATGTGGATAAATTCAATTTTAGCTTTGTTAGAGGATATTTGTCGGTTCACTTCATCCGCCCTTTTTAAAGTGTGCCCCGGTCTGCACTGAACCCTTGGATTAAGTCCTGCATCTCCACCCGAAAGTCCACTCTTGCCTGAAGGATAGTATTGGACTTGACAGGAGTCTGACTGGTAAGCTGTTCCTTTTTTTGTGATTTTTTTGAGGAGCAGTTCTGTTTGGGGTCCTCAGGAGCCGGCAATGCAGGATCCATATTCGAAAGCAGCGAGTCAACTGTGTCCGTCTCCTCCGCTAGCGCTTGGTATCTATTTCTTGTGAAATGCGTCAGTTTTTTAAATAAATTACTGACACCAGGTGTAGAGACCTTAAGTAACTTATGCAAAGCAAATTTGGTGAGATTTAGTTGGCATTTAGTATATTGTGTAAGTCTGAAGCAGGAGAGCTCTTCCCTCGTGTTCCTCACCAGGTCATGGCGCCACCAGAAGTCCCCATTGCAGATTTTCATATCATCTGCAAATAGGCGCACCCTTCCCTCCAGCCCGTCCCCTATATCACTGATTTACTTTATTTATTTATTTATTAATTAATTAATATCTTGGATTACAGTACCTTTGAGTCAATTACTCTTTTACAGAGGTTCCACGTCAGAATGAAGACAAACACAACAGAGAACTAAACACGCTGCAAGTGGAATACATGATGCATGGAGTTGGGGTTACAATCCAAAATAAAAGTTACAATCACTGATGTAGATATTAAAAATGAGGGGTCTCACTATTGACCCCTGGAGAACCCCACTTCTCACACCCC
This sequence comes from Neoceratodus forsteri, assembly GCA_016271365.2. Lineage (NCBI taxonomy): Eukaryota > Metazoa > Chordata > Ceratodontiformes > Ceratodontidae > Neoceratodus > Neoceratodus forsteri. The sequence goes on along the minus strand of CM028133.1, from coordinate 51,856,336 downwards.
TCAGCCTGGAGTGCACCCCATTTACCACCACTCTCTGACTTCTGCCTGCCAACCAGTTTTTCACCCACCTACAGTAGTTATTTTCCACCCCCCCAAGCTTTCCAGCTTATTTACCAGTCTTCTGTGAGGGACGGGGTTGAGGAGCTAAGGGAATAGTAGTGGCTTGGAGAGAAGAAGGAATAAATGAAAGCGGTCAAGTTAATTTTCAATGAGTAATAAGAAGCTGGCTGATGAGATCCTTGATGACTTCCGTAAACTTGATGTAATGGAATTACTCATTGTTTATGTTTCTGAGCTCATAAAAACAACATTCTCCAGGAGTAGTGAAAGGAAATTATCTTTTTCAAGTCAGGTTTAGCCATGAGCCAACATTTGCCAAACCAGAGTCCATTACATTCTTGAATTTGAGTTAAAAATGTTACATTGGGAAACAAGCTTGAGATCCTAGAAAATCCTACAGAAAATTAGCTAAACAATTTAAAAGAGCAGTAGAAGGTGGGCATGGAGAGTCATTTTTATGTTGGCTCGCGCATGCGTGCCAGCTAACATATTGCATTAGTAGCAGTTTTGGAGGCGCGGTCACTGTTGGGCGAATGCAGTGCACGCATCAGTAAATGCGTCCCTCATTCCCCAATAAGCCTGCATGCCAGTGCCACACCAGAAATACATAATGTGGCAAGCACATCTAAGGAAAGGTCCGCTGCAATGAGAGCAAAGCTCATCATAAGCAGCGGCACCTCCCGATGTGCCTTCCCTAGTGAAACATTACATTAAACATGGTGGCACACTGCCTGCCATACGCCGATTTCGGGTGCCCAATCCCTGTTGGCATGCCCTGGCCTAATTTATGCCATGGGGAGCTCACTCCCTGTCAGTATAATGCACCCCCCATTTAGTATTATGTCAAGGTGTGCCCAACCTCTCGGCTCTTTGCCCCCTTCGGTATACAGCCAACGGGGTGCCTAACTCTGTCGCTAGCCCCTTAAACATCAGGTGGCACGCTGGGAGCCCACCCCAGCATGCCAAATACCCTGTAAAAATGTCCTGCAATGTTTTTTTTTTCCTTTGTTACCTGTAAAGAAGAAAATGGCCTCATGATCTGTCCAGCTCCCTGCCCCAATCCCACACCCACCCTCTGTGCACCCTGCCTCCCCACACCCCCTTCACCCCATACCTACCTCCGGTGCCCCACACGATGATCTTTGGTGGACCGGGAACACGTCTGCACTCTTCAAACTCGACCGTGAACTGAAGAAATGCCAGTAAGCTGTATAATGGCATAAATAGGGTTTTTTCAACTTTGGTGCATATCTCGGGCATTTTTTGGAATTTTTGCACCAAATGTTCAACATGGGGTTATTGGGGCCCCTCCTCGTGAATTCAGTCACTGTCATGACGTTATTCGGTCCTGAAAGGTGATTTCGTGGTCACTGCGCGGAATCACTTTTTGGGACCAAATAATGAAACAACAGTGCCACTGTTCATGAGGAGGGTTCTCAAAAAGCCTATGTTGCAAATTTGGTGAAAAAATGGCTGTTTTACGAGTGTGCATTGCGCTGTTTCCATGCACTCTCGTAACTTCGTGAATCTGTAATATTTTTCACTCCAGATTTTCAAAATTGCCATTTTTCCATAGCTCCTCATGAATAGTACAGCTGTCATTTTTCACATCCTGGCCGAAATGTGTTTTCGCATGTCCGGCGCAGAATAGCACGGTCGCTGTGTGTAATCAGTTTTTTGGGACAGTTTGAGAAAATGACGGTGACACTGTTCATGAGCAGAGGTCCTAAAATGCCTATGTTGAAAATTTGGTGACGAAAGTCCATAAAATGACTGTGTTACAAGTGTGCGTTGCGCAGTTTCCACGCACCCTTGTAACTTCAAGACATTTGCACATATTTTCATACCAGATTTTCACCATTGCCATTTTTTCACACCTTATATCAACAATACTTGTCATTTTCACAGCCTGCCAAAATGTGTTTCCACATCTGTGGCGCACAATGGTGTGGTCGCAGTGGGAAATCAACTTTTGGGACTGATTAACAAAATCACAGCACCACTGTTCATGAGGGGAGGTCGCAAAATGCATATGTTGAAAATGTGCCTAAAATACTCCCCAAAATAACTGGGTTATGGACATGTGTTGCGCAGTTTCTATGCATGCTCATGGCTTCACCAGTTTTTCATATTTTCACTCCAGATTTTCAACGTTGCAATTTTTTTACGCCTCCTTATGAACAATACAGTTGTCATTTTCCACAGCCTGCCCAAAATGTGTTTTCATCCCTGTGTCGCCAAATGGCATAGCCGCTCTGCAAAACCACCTTTCAGCTAACAAACTGATTGTGCCGCTCTTCATGAGGTGGGGTCACTAAAAGCCTACGTTGAAAATTTGTAGCGAAAATACCAACAAACACCTACAACGTTAGGGTTTCCAACTGTAACACCCATAGATTAATAGATACATAGACAGTGTCGGCAGATAAGGGCCTACGGCCCACCCAGTCTGCCCATTTGAGCTTGTAAGTTCACTTTGTTTTCCTAGAAATCTACTGCCCCTTAACCCTGACCTCCAAAATTCCTTTATGTCCGTCCCACACATTCTTAAATCCTGTGATTGTTTCAGCACCCACCACTTACTCTGGTAGGGTGTTCCACTTGTCCACCACCCGTTCTGTGAAGAAATTTTCCTCACATTTCCTCTGAATCGTCCCTCCCTCCAACTTCATCCCATGGCCTCTAGTCCTGGAACATCTTTTCACTTAAAATAGTGCATTCCTGCACCCTGTTCCTCCTCGTAAGATACTTGTATGTCTCTATCATATCCTCTCTCCTCCCTCTCCTCCAGGGAGTCATATTCAATTCCTTCAACCTGTTCTCATAGGACTTGTGATGCAACTGTACCATCTTTGCTGCCTCCTCTGAACCTTCTCTACTCTGTCTATGTCCTTACATAAGTAAGGTCTCCAGAACTGTACACTGTACTCCAGGTGGGGCCTCACTAGTGTCTTATATAGAGTAGACTTCTGACTTTTCCTGCTGGTGATGCCCCTGCCCTATGCATCCCAGCATCCTATTTGCTTTATCTGGCTGCCTTGTCACACTGTTTCTCATTGAGGTCATCAGAGATGATAACCCCAAGATCCCTTTCCTGCTTGGCGATGCATATATCCTCACCCCCAACTGATATATTGTGCCAGGGTTTTTGTGCCCCATATGCATTATCTTGCACTTCTTTGCATTGAATTTCAACTGCCAAACCCCTGACCATTCTTCAATTTTCTGCAGGTCCCTTCTCATTCTGTCTACACCATCTGATGTGTCTACTCCATTACAGAGCTTTGTGTCATCAGCGAACAGGGAAATTCTGCCTTCTAGGTCCTGCACAATGTCACTAATGAAGATGTTGAATAGGACCGGTCCCAGCACTGATCCCTGTGGTACCCCACTGGTCACTCTTCCCTCTGTGGAGTGACCGCTATTTACCACCATCCTCTGTGTCCTGCTGCCCAGCCAGTTACCTACCCACCACACTACTGTCCTGCCCACACCCATATTCCCCAGTTTGTGTAATAGTCTTCTATGTGGCACCGTGTCAAAGGCCTTGCTGAAGTCCAGATAGGCCATGTCCACTGTCCTCCCGATCCACCTCCCTAGTCACCCAGTCGAAAAATTCAATGAGGTTGGTCTGACATGACCTCCCCTGGTGAAACCATGCTGTCTTGGGTCCTGTAGTCCATTGACAACCAGATGTTCCACTCATCTCTCCTCAGTAGTGCTTCCATGATCTTCCCCACTACTGAGGTGAGGCTGACTGGTCTGTAGTTCCCCGCTTCTCTTTGTTCCAACTTTGTATAAGGGGAATTCATCTGCTGTCCTCCAGTCTTTGGGTACCTCCCCTGTTTCCAGTGATTGGCTAAACAGGATTGCCAGAGGTTCAGCCACCACCTCTCTTAGTTCTTTAAGGACTCTGGGGTGCACCCCATCTGGTCTCATTGCTTTATCAACTCATTACTTCCAGTTCCTTCAGGACCCTTTCTCGTGTAAACAGACTTGTGTCATTTCTGCACCATTACCACCCCTTGTACTCCCTTCAGACCCATTACCCTCCTCTTCCTCAGTAAAGACTGAGCAGAAATACCTGTTCAATATGTCAGCCTTACTGTTGTCAACCTCCACGTGGCCCCCATCCTCCCCCTTCAGTCTCACTATCCCTCCCTTTGCCTTTCTTTTTTCACTTATGTACCTGTAAAAGGTTTTGTCCCCTCTACCCACTGATTTTGCAATGTGCTCTTATGTCTGAGCTTTGGCTTCCCTTACTGACCTCCCTCCCTCCCTTTGCTTCTCCTGGTACTTCTCCCTATCCCTTTCTGCCTGTGTCTTTTTGTATTGCCTGAATGCAATCTTTTTGGCTTTCACTTTCTCCGCTACCTCCTTGGAAAACCATAGTGGCCTCCTCTTCCTTTTCCCCTTGCTAACCTGCTTAATGCATAATTCTGTTGCTCTTGTAATCCCCGTTTTAAATACTGCCCACTGTTCCTCAACCCCTGATTCCTGCCCCATTCCCCTTAATGCCTCTTTCGAGCATCTCCCCATTTTCCCAAATTCTGTCCCCCTAAAATCCAGGATACGTGTTTTTTTGTGGTTTGGTTCTGCTCCTTCTGTGATTTCAAACCACAATGACTGGTGGTCATTGTTCTCAGGTGTCTCCCCACTGTTACCCCATCACACTGTCCCTGTTTGTGAGCACTAGGTCCAGTATTGCCTTCGCCGAGTTGGTTCCATGACCAAGTGGCTTGAGGAAGGCACCCTGAAGGGAGTCCAGGATAATCTGCCCTAGTTGATGCTGCTGTTACTGGATGTTCCAGTCCACGCCTGAATATTGAGGTCTCCAACCAGCACTCACCACCTCTTTGTCTGCCATCCTTGGATGGCTAGCATCAGCCTCCTATTGGTTTCTTCCTCTGGGCTGGTGGTCTATAGACCACACTATGCGCGGATGGCTGGCACCATTTTCCTTTCCAGCTTATCCTACAGTATCTTTCCCCCATTTTGTTCCTCCTGGATCTCTGTGGCCCTTATGTCATTTTTCACATACAGTGCCACTCCTCCTCTCTTCCTACCTGCCCTGTCTCTTCTGAATATGTTGCAGCCAGGTATGGCCATCTCCCAGTCATGGTTATCATTATACCAGGTTTCTGTGATGGCCACAATGTCCAGGTCTGACTGCACCATGACAGCCTCCAGATCCTCCATCTTGTTGCTAAGGCTTCTGGCATTGGCACACATGGCTTTCCATGATTTGACCTCCCTAGACTGTTTAGCTCTTCTACTCCAGCCCCTTCCCCTGGTTGTCATTTATCCTTGGTTCTCCTTGCTGTCTGCCCTTCTATTGAATTTTGCCCCTTTTCTGCCTATCCATCTCTTGGGTGGTAATCTCCATCTTTGGCACACTGCTTTGTAGAGATAGCCACTCCTCTGGTTCACTGGTTCCACTGCTAGCTGTGGGGGGTGGGCAATTAGGTACCCTCCTTGCTGGCCTGCCACCCCCCTTGGCTAGTTTAAATGCTTGTCAATACAACATTTAAACTTATCATTGTGTGCTTGGATTCCCATCCAGGATGGATGCAGGCCATCAGGCTTGAACAAGCCTCCATCCCTCCAGGTGGGTCCCCAGTCACCAATGAATCCAAACCCTTCCTCCATTTATCTATGACAAATGCTTGTTTTTTACTTTTTGTTTATTGGCTGTATGCAAGGCGTAACATAAAAACTGACCTTACAGATCTTAGTGCTTAGCATGCAACACGATATTACAGTAGGTGTGCTACATGCAATCGGCACATTTGGTACAAGATCTGGAGATATAGCCTAAGTTCAGATAGTCAGTACTCTAACAGTAAGCTAATTTACCATCACTGTTTGGGTCAAACTTTGATTTGATTATATAAAAAAGTACATGAAACAAACACTCTATCAAGTCTTTAAAGACCCTCATACAGCAGTAGTCATCTTGACTATAGAAAAAACAAAGCCCCTGTTTTGAATAACAGATACAGCTGCAGAGCAAAAACCACTGTTAAGTGGCAAGCTATTAATAGATCGTACTGCCTATAGTCCAAGGTTTTTTTTAAGAGACAAAAAAGACATTACAAGGAAGACACAAATAATTTTATGATTCTGGAACTCATGGATGGATGAATAGATAGATAGATAGATAGATAGATAGATAGATAGATAGATAGATAGATAGATAGATAGAGGCCTCGTGCCCCACAACACACCCATGGCACGTGTATATCAGAGCACAACCACATGCCCTGTAGTGGATTATCTATTACATATATACAGTATATATGTGTGAGATATATATACGTGGTAGCACTCCTATATTAGGGTTCAGTCTTCACTTCTAAGTTAAACTAAAAAGTTTGCAGTTTAATAACTTTGCAACCATTCAAGCGATTAGTAATAAATTTTGCATGCACCATCAGGGACCAAAGATCTTTTGATGTAGCAAGTTTTGTTCCAGTCAGATGTGTGGGCACAGAGGTATAGATTGTCAAAAACGTGAAAATTACCATTTTTGGTGAAATTGTTTGTCGTGCCGCTGCACAAAAACAGTGTGGAAATTTGGTCTGAAGTGTTTAGGATACAAAGGTCTTGGGTCATATATGTGCCTTTTAAAGGTTTGATGAAAACAAAATTGATTCCAAAGTTATTAAATTTAAAAGTTTCCCATTATTTCCTGTGGGACCAGACAAACCTTCTTATTTTATTCTTGCCAGTAATCAAGTGTTTAGCAATGCAGTGTAGTATGCTCCATATAAAAATGTTTGGTATAATTGTAGCCTTGTAATTGTATTGTCTATGTCTGCATTGCTTCTGTTCTTCTTTTCCTTAACCTTTCACTTTTAGGTGCTATGTGTGGTTTCCTTGTTTTTTTCATTACTCTTGCTTTAAATGGGTCCTTATTTAAATGAGCCTAGTATGGTTTTAAGGTCGTTCCTGAGGAAGTGTGAATGCACAAAACCATTTGGGCCTTGTGAGTTGGGGGTCACGCACTATGTGGCACAGTGCTATTGTGATTTTTTGTTTCTTACTCAGCAATAAATCTACACTGCCTATATATCCTGGACTTGTCCGTGCGGATCAACGGTGGATAGTGCTTGGCTGTCTTGTTGTTACTTGGATTGCTACTGCCTGCAGCACATCGCGTCTGGAGCCACCCTTCCTGCTTGCTTCTCACCAATCAGCTGTCCCACTCGAAAAAGGATTCTTTATTACAAATGCTGAATCATTTGTTGCAAATATGAATCTTTTGCCGCAAATGCGGAATCTTTTTTTGTGCTGCCTCCAACCTGTTTTCAGTTAGCAGTGACAACAAAATTTAATAACTGAAAAAACAGAGGGCTTTAGTAAACACCACAGTTGTATTTACCTAATCGGGGCCTATAGAATTCATAAGTTTTTCATAAGTTATCTAGAAATGTGTTTTTTTTTTACTTGCAGAAATCCTGTGGTTTTTTTTACTCGCGAAAATTCTTTTTCTCAAACCACAGAAAACAAATACTGCAAAACAGAATCTTTTTCCACAGTTTGTGAAAAAGGATTTTATTTTGCCACAAATTGCAAAAATAGGAACTGCTAAAAAGGATTCTTTTTCACAATTTGCAAAAAAGGATTTTTAAGAGAGCTGTTTCTTTGTCATTGCACAGTTACAAAACAATTTGTTATTTTGGTCTGAAATTTTCAGGGTACAAAGGGCTTGACCCCACAGATGTGTCTTTTGCTAGTTTACTGAAAATATATTACTTTGCTCTGGAGTTCTCCGGGGTAAAATTTGATTTGTTTCCCATAGAATAACGTTGTAATGGGAGGTGTACACAGTTGTTTCTTTGTCACTTCACTGTGAAGAAATGATTTACAGTTTTGTTCTGAAATTTTCAGGGTACAAAAGGCTTGCCTCATTGATGTGCCTTTTGCTGGTTTAGTAAAATATATTAATTTTGTGTCAAGTTACACAGGTTTCAGATTTTCCTGTATTTTCTATAGGAGAGCATTGCAATGTCAGGTGTTTCTTTGGGTCTGCACACTACTGGTTGGGAGGTTATGGCCCTGCGCTCCCACAGGCTAAGAAGGGTAGCACTGCACTATCTCAAAAAAGATGCATGGGTGGGAGCGCGGGTCCCTACCACATGCAAATATGGATACCATTAAGGACTGCTGGGAGCACAGAGCCCAGAGGGCTCTGCTCTCCCACAAGGAAATAGAGATATGATTATAATGTCTCAAAAAGTATGGATGGATGACGCTGTGCACTCCCACATGCAAATATGAATACCATTATGGAGGGATGAGAGCAGAGGCCTTATGCACATTGGGGCCTGCACTCCCACACACAAATATGTAGAGGATTATGGACTGATGGGCGTGCAGGGCCTAAAGGGCTCTGCGTTCCCACAGGAAAATAAGCATACAATTACAATCTCTCAAAAATTGGCAGTATAGCCAAGAGGTTAGAGGAACGAGGTGTGAATGAGCTTGATACATCCAGCAGACCAGACCTGAGTTTGATTCTCACAACCTCCACTTGCATACTGTGTGAATCTGAGCAAGTCATTTAACTGCCCAGTGCTCCCAGGTCGCCCCTGAAAACAGGCACTTGTGCCTAGTGGGCCTTACCCGGTTACTAAAGATTAAAATAAAATAAAAATTAATAAATAAATTATTAATGGTTAGGAGTGCGACTCCCACAAGTAAATAAGCCTACAATTATACTATCTCAAAAAGTAAGGATATTCTCTACTAAAAACTTTGTTAATGGACCAATAGGGTTCCAGTAACAAAAGCTGGGAAATGCAGTCTTGGGGTTTCCAACCCTAACATCCCATCCCACCCTGCATGCAGGAACAGGTGTGAGAGGTGTGCCTTGGGGTTGCCTCTGTTTGTGCAAGTCTAATTTCTCTCGAGCAATGTAGAGTGTTATGAATTCATTGCTTCAAATTCTGGGTCAGAGCTATTCCCAGGGGTTAAAAAAGGAGCCTCTCTCATAATGTAGGCTAGGACGGTTTATAGGTATGCATAGGGTTTGCAAGGGGGTAGGGCAACAAACAGGGTTATGAATCCAATTTGGTTGGGTGCCAAGAGACTGTTTAGCCCACGTAGTCTACAGAGATCTTCCCTACCTAATCTGGTTTTGTGGACCCTGTCTGGTTTCTGTCTACCCTCTGACTCCCTACATCCTATCTAATATACCCCTGTGTCTATCCCATACGTGCTTGAAGCCCCCCACTGTTTCAGCCTCTACCACTTCTGCCGGCAATCTATTCCAGCCAATGACTGTCCTTTCAGTGATCACAATACTTTTGGCTTTCCCTCCTCTAACTTCATTGCATGCTCCCTTGTCCTGGTCTTTCATTTGAAAAGGCACCACACCTGCACCTTGTTCACTCCTTTGAGGTTTTTGTCTCTATCATATCCCCCACTCTCTCTCCTTTCTTCTAGGGTGTACATATTGTGATCCCACAGTCTCTCCTCATAGGACTTCTCGTTCAAACCATGAACCATTTTTAGTTGCCCTGCTCTGGACTGCTTCCACTCTGTCTATGTCCTTTCTGAGGTGTGGTCTCCAAAACTGAACATAGTATTCCGGGAGTGGGTGCACCAATGAGCAATATAATGGTAAACCCACTTCTCTCCTTCTACTGGATATTCCCCTCTCTATGCAACCCACTATTTCACTAGTCTTACCCACTGCTTTGTCACATAGCCCTGCCATCTTGGAGTCCTCGGCTATGATTCCCCCATGATCCCTTTCTTGTTTAGTTTCTGTTAGTACTTATACTGAGCTCATGGGGTTTTATGTGCCAGGTGCATAACTTGCACTTTTTGGTACTGAACCTCAACTGCCATGCTTTTGGCCATTCCCCATGTTTTTCAATATCCCTGAACATTTTTTCTACCCCTAACTGAGTGTCCACCATATTGTAGATTTTAGTATCATCTGCAAAAAGGCCCACATTCCCTTCCAGCTCTTCCACAAAATCCCCTCCAAAGATATTGAAGAGAACTGGTCCCAGTACTGAGTCTTGCGGTACTCCACTTGTCTCCCTCTCCTCTTCAGAAAGAGTGCCGTTAACTGTCACCCTCTGCCTTCTATCCCTTAACTGGTTTCTAACCCAGTTAGCCACTCTGGGTTCCACTCCGAGGTTGGTCAACTTCCTAATCAGCCTTCTATGAGGCACTGTGTCACAGCCCTTGCTGAAGACTAAACAGGCCATGTCCACTGCTCTACCCTGATCAATTTTCCTGGTCATCCAGTCCAAGAAATCTATTGGATTTATTGGGCATGCCCTCCCCCTCGTGAATCCATGTTGCCTGTGGTCTTGCAGCCCATTAGTTTGAAGATATTTATTTTTATTTTATACTGAAAGGTCTGTGAGCAAATTTGCCCATTTTCACAGAGTTCCAGTTACAAAAAAACAGAAATACAAAATTGTAGACTTAATGGGGTAGATATTCAGAGGAGCTGCAAAATGCGCAACTGAGTTGCACATGCGTAACCACAGAAATGCGCCCCAGAGCCATATTCAATCAATGCGATTGTGCTGCAGAAAATGCATTGTGCAGCTGCACAACAGTAATGTATGCAGTGCAGGTACAATGGGGCATTCCCATGAATAAGCTGCGTAATGGCATATTCAGCCAAATGGCATGGTGCAAGTCAGGAGCAACCCACAGAATGCGCCACACAGAATTGAGCCTATAAAAGGAGGCACAAACACACACACAGCAGATGCGCTAGGCACAGAACCTGACTGAGTTGGATGATGAGCAATTCCTGATGGAGGCAGTAATAAGGAGTGTGAGGAGGAGGGAGGAACAGCAACGTGGCCAAGGAAGGGCCTGTCAGTGGTATGCCAATCACAGATGGTATCATGCCCGCCTCACCTTTGAGGACTATGGAGATGCGGATATTGTGGGCCAGTACCGGCTGAACGGGGCCATTCTGAGGCAGCTCTGTGAGCTGTGCCATGATGAGTTGCAGACACCCACCAGGAGGAGCCACACAATGACAGTGGAGACCGAGGTGACAGCAGCAATGTGCCTGCTCGCCACGGGGACATTCCAGAAACCAACAGGGGCAACCACTGGAATAACCCAGTTGACCGTGTCCTGCCTCCTCACATAGTTCCTCAATGTCGTGCTGCCATACGGTTTGAAGTCATTTGGTTCCCAAGCACACAGGCAGAGTGTACAGCAAACATGCAGGACTTCCACAGGGTGGCACGCATGTCAGGCATGATCAGGGCGATAGACTGCACCCACGTGGCTATACGCACACTACCTGGCCCAGAGGGTGCCACCTACATGAATAGAAAGGGGAACCCATCAGTCAACTGCCAGGTGGTGTGCAATGCCACGGGGTGCATCATCAATGTCTGCACCACCCACCCTGGGAGTGCACGTGATGCTTTCAACTGGCACAGCTCCATTCTGTGCCAAAGGTTTGAGTGTGTGGAGATCCTCATGGGTCATCTGGTAGCTGAGTATGGCATGAGATGGGGTGTGGGAGCGGCCGTGCAGGGGGCAGAGGCCCATGCCGCACATGGCAGGAGCCAACAAGGTGGCCATAGGCGGCAGGGGTGAGAGGAGGGGAACAATCAATGCCACGAGCTAACCTGCATGTCTTACCCACACAGGTGACAGTGCCTACCCCCTGCGTCCCTGGCTGCTCACCCCCATCCGGCACCTATCCAGTGCTGCAGAGGACAGGTACAATGAGGCACACATTGCGACACGCAACATCATTGAGCGAGTCTTTGACATGCTCAGGATGCATTTCCATTGCCTAGACAGGTCCGGTGGTGCCCTACAATGTAGCCCTGCAAAAACCTGTGACCTATTCTTGGCCTGCTGCATGCTGCAAAACATGGCTATTAACCATGGGATAGCCATCCAGGTGGATGAGGGTGACAGCAGTGATGAGGATGGAGAGGACAGGCCTGATGGGGGTGTGCAGCCACCCATACAGAGGAGGGACCCCAGGATGGCTGCATGGGCCAGGATGCACAGGGCAACAATTGTACAGGAGCACTTTGGGAATCACAGGTGAGTACCAGCCACAACAGCTGTGCATGCACGGAACAGACACACACACACACTGAGGTGCATGGCCACACAGGAAGGCATGCAGGGACACTGGCACACACACAGCAGGCACAGGGACAGCACACACACAGAGCACAGTGCACAGGTATGTGCACACACACACACACACATGTGGGCCCTGGGCTGGACACAGGGCTGCCTGCAACACAATGTGCACATGTAGTACCAGCAACATCATGAGGCACACAGTGGGGCATGTGGCTGACACAATCAGTAGCGGTGGCTGCAGAGGTAGGATGCACACACACACACACACACACACACACACGTGCAGCTGCATGTGGCATGGATCAGACTGAATGCAATGGCACACAGGCAAGTCCGGCACAGTGCCGACCTCATCACACCCACATCATAAAGCCCTGCAGCACAGCATGCACACATGGAGGCCACGCCACACACCACACATACATGCTGACACACGCACACGTGCGCACACAGACAAGTGTGCACAAGGCAACAGCAGCAGGAAGCAGGATGGGACAGCACAACCAGCAGGCCTACCATGCAGATGCATGGCAGCCACAGCCATGTGGGCAGCCACGCCTGGGCTGTGTGGCAGTGACAGGCTGCTCAACAGCCACTGGAGGTGTACTTAACACACTCATGGGGGTAAAGGTGTGGGAACATGACCTGGTTCTCGCTGGCATGAACATGCTGGCAAAGAGATTACTGCTGGCTGTGTCTGGGATGGCCATGTCAGAGACTGGCATCAGCCATGCTGGGGTCGCCATATGCCGGGTCCATGTCATTGACACCACACTACGGGGAGTCCTACGCACCCTGCCATGCCCAGTGGATGCCAGCGATGCAAATCCAGCTGTGATGGCACCGGCAATGCAGTCCAGCGATGCGGTTGTGGCCTCCCACAGCTGCTGGATCTCACCAATCAGCTGTGCGCATCCAATGTCTGCACACTCGGACTAGTGGTGCAACTCCACCTGCAGTGCATGGAACTGGGCCCGAGTGTTGCTTGGTTGTCCATGGAGGACTGCAGCAGCTTGGTGTGTTCATCCAGCCTGTTGGTGCCATGCACATCCTGGGGCTGAGGCTGACCTGCTTGGGGTGTGTTGGCATGCCCAGCAGCATCCCCTGCTGGGGGACACTGCACAGGGGACCACGCAGGGGGTTGGGAATGTGCAGGTGCCCCATCGGCGGCCCCTGTGGTGTGCTACACGGTGGCCACCGCTGCCTGCTGCTGCTGCTAAGCTGCCTGCTGGACCATCACTGTGGCACCAGTATCCACGGAACCAAACCCCTCCCCCACATCCAGCGACAGTGGCGGCACCACTCACCACTGCGCAGCCATGGACAGGGGGTGGCTGCACAGGCACTGTACCAGCACCGGAGGCAACCGCTGCCAGTGTACAGGCCTGTACTCTGGGTGGCGTGTCCATTCCCATGCCACCCAGGCTCAGTGTCAGGTCATCATCTGTGTCCGATGTCCCACTCACCTGCGTACCCGGTACGAGTAAGGGTAGTGCCTCAGTGAGCGGTAGATACATCAGGCGGTCATTGTTGCCAAGCCCCAGGAATTCCAACAGCCCCACACTGCCCTGTCGCCTATGGTCCATGGCTCTGATGCCGGTGGACGTAGATGACTCTGCCTCATTGGGTCCAGCGTCGTCAGCCACATCCTGCATCTCACCCCTCAGGCGTGATGGCACTGGAAGACACAACAGCAGTATAAGTGATAAGGATGGCAATGTGCACACTGAGCTGTGACCATAGTGTTGGGGGCATGCTCGCCAACACAGTGCTGGCATGCAACAGGGTATACCCATGATGCACTACACAATATGGTGGCCATGCCATGGACGGTGCACATGCCAGGCCAGCCATGTGAGGTGGATGCTGCACATGATGCCGCAGCAATGGATGGCCAGTATGCCTGATCCGCACACCTCCAAGGACTATGCCACCAGTGGTGTACCATTCAGCTGCCTGCGCCCTTGTGGATAATGCCGTGCCACAGGTACCCTGGGCGGGAGGCTCCGTGGGGCTGGCCAGCAGTGCTGCACACCCTGGGGCTGGGGCCTCGGTCAAGGTACGGTGCCCCTGCTGCAGCACTGCACACAGTTGGACAATGCCATGCTTGATGGGCACATGTGTGCCCTGTGCTTCTGCAAGCCACACATACAAGGGGCCCACGGAAAAGCTGCTGCCATGCTTGCATGCTGCCTAGTGGCACACACCCCCACACACACATGGCTCCCACTGACTCACAGTGCTGTGAGGGGCTGCCACTCATCTGGAATTCTCCACCCGGTATGCCCTCAGTGGCAGCGCCGTAAGTACAGGGGTGGCTTCTGGTCCCCTGCCCGTTCTGCTGCGGGACTCCCTGATGGTGTCCACCTTCTTCTTCATGTGCCGACAGTTCATACCCATCTTCTTCTTGCACTCCTCTGATGTCTGCCATAGGCGTTGATGTACGTTGCCACCTCATCCCACCCAGTGGCACATTCATATGGGGTGCCCGTGACCCCACTGAGCAGTTCCTCCCTGTTGAGGTAGGACTCGAGCAGGGCCTGCTGCTCATCTTTAGTGAAGTTGAGCCTGCACGGTTCCTCAGCTCCTTCCGTCTCCAACATGATGCTACCTGCAGAAGGTAATACATTGGCCCAATTAGCAGACTGGCAGGCCAGCCTGGAACACTGCAGCACTAATATCATACCCAGATTCATCACAACGTGTGTTGCTCCTTGCCTCAATGGCTGCAATACCTGTCAGTGCTCAGTGCAGTATTGCGGCACTTTTATGCCTCAACTCATGCAAATGAGCAGAAGCGCAATTGAAATGAGATGCTAATGTGCCGACTGCACCTCGCATTGGCTCATGAGCCAATTTGTGTATGCTGGCTAAATATTGTAGGGTTGCGCTTTTTGCAATCGTAATGTGCTGGAGAGGTTCACCGGTGCATTTCCTGCACATGCGCAGTGCGTGGCATTGCACCCGCCATGCACACCATGTGCAGCACTACGTCATGTGTGGCCTATTGCACACCCGTCTGCGGTGCGCAACATGCCCCTATTGTGCATGCGGACATCTGCGTATGCCACACATGCAGATATGCTGCACTGTCTGTTCACTTTGTGCAACCAAGCCAGATGCACCATACCATCTACTGCACATTGCCTGCCAATGCGCTCCTGGCATGCGCACACCATTGTGTGGGGTCATGCAGTGCATGTACGTGGGGTCACGGCACTGACCCCATACTCCCGCCTTACGGTGCTGCTCTGCGCAGGTGCGGTGCTGCGCGATAGGTATCAGCTGAGCATGTCAATCGCGCAACTCTGTGCTGCGCGGCCATGGTATGTGAACCCCAACTGCACATCAGGCACTATGCAGTTCCTTGTGCAGGCTTTGCAGGTACATGCAGTTGGGCACAGTGTGGCAGACGACAGTGATGGCTGGGTCAGGTCAGTGTGTGTGTGCTGGGCAGGGAACTGGACTGATGTGGAGGTGGCAGATCTGGTGGCCCTGGTCCTGCCTATGGTGGATCGGTTGAACGGTGTGGCAGAGCTCCAGGAGCCTAGGTCCCAAGTATGGGAGAGGGTGGCTGCTGGTCTGAAGCAGCAGACTGGGGTGCCATGCACCACTGAGCAGTGCAGACACCGATATGGGGACCTTCACAGGAGGGATCCAGACAGGCTCCGACGGTTGCAGGAGAGGGCGTTCTGGGGGTCTGTGCCACAGCCAGGTAGGTGTCCCATGGCACTGTGCATGCTACCATTGTACACATCCTGTGCTGTGCACTGCCTGTGCTGCTGCATGGGGGGGCGGCACTGGTGGCTGGTGTGTGTGTCCTCTGTTGCTGCACTGCATGCCTGTGCTGTGCAAATTGATGTTGGGTCATACACCATGCCCCACACATGGGCCTGTGCATCTACCCATGCTGTGCCAGCGCTGGACACTCTGACTGTGCTGGGTGGGTCTGTGCATGGTGTGCCATTCATGTCCATTGTCTCTCTCTCTCTGCTCCATCCACAGGACTGAAGGACCACAGGAGAGCCAGGGAGGCTGCAGACAGGGACTGGCGCCACAGTGATGGGGTGCCGTGGTTGCACTGGCACCTGGACAGGCAGGTGAGTGTGTGTGGCATGATGTGTGGGTCATTGCTTGCACTGGGTTTTGCTGTGTGGTATGGCAAGGGGCAGTGCTGCCATGTGTGGGCACTGTGTTGGGCAGTTCCCGTCCCCACTGCCTGTGCCATGTTGCGCAGGGGAATGGGCCTTGCACATGGCCTCTGTGTGGTGGTGTCCTGTCGCCATTCCTGGTAGGGTGGGTGTGTGTGTGTATCCCATGGTGTGTGACTGCTGCAGAGGGACTACTGTACTGCCTGGGGGACCCTTGCACCAATACTATGTGGTCCACTGCATGGGTGTGGGTGCATGTCTGTCACAGGCAACCATGCAGTCTGCCCGTGAGGCATGGCTGTGTTGGCTGCTGCTGTCCACTGTGCACATGCCAATTCTGGTTCTGTCCACCTGTGGGCACTGCAGCTGTCCCATGCACACATATGGGGGTGCTTGGGCTCCTTGTGGTCCATCACTCATTGCCTGTCTTGTTTCCCCTCTTGTAAGACAGGCCAGGCCTCGGGCCAGAAGACGTCGGCAGGCCTTGAGTGGTGGGCTCCATCATCTACATGGACTGGTGTGGCTGCATGGCTCGAGGACGAACATCCTAATCCGTGTATGCTGACGCCATCTTGGAGCAACACGGGCACTCATTCAGGAGATGCACATGCTGAGGGACTCGCAGAAGCGTCTGCGTCACGGACCCTGTCCCCTGTCACCATTGTGCCCTGGATGTCCCCTTTCCTCCTGATTTTTTTTCTGTTCAGTATGTTCCTGTGTCTTTGCTCCCAGTCACATTCCCCTTGTTGGCTGCTTTGCACCACCTTCCCATTCCCTTTCTGCTGCTGCTGTTGTATGCCCTGTTGGCACACCACTGTTTTGGATCTGGTTGTTTAGTAAAGGTTTCTGTTCATGCACCTTTGTGTCTGCATCTCCTTTGCCTGCACAGTGCTGCACTGTGCTTACGTTGTTCTGTGCTGCTCTTGGGTGTGACAGTTCTGTACCACTGCTGTGCCCTTTGTGTTGTGCTTCCATGTGCAGTGGCTGCTGTGTGACATGTAGCTCTGTGGCATGGGCCCTTGGGTTGTGGCTGTACACCTGGCCTGTGTGTGGTCCACTGCCTCATGTCCCTGTTTGCCTGTGCTGGCATGCCCTCCACCTGCAGTGTTGCCCTTGCCAGTGCTGGTGTGCGGTGCAGTGCTAGGCCCTGTGTCCCTGCTTATTGGCGTGGTTTGTGCGCCCTGTTCCCCAGTGCTTGTGTGTCTCTTGTACCTCTGAGCACTGTACATGCCTGGTGCCCTCCCAGCATGCCAGTGGCTTTGTCCCGTGCAGTGTTGCCTGTCGGGGTTGTAGTGGTGCAGTGCCATGGGTCTGCCAGCTTCCCTTTCATCTGGGTGGGTGGCAGGGTGTGTTTGGTGGCCTGTGTGTTTCTGTTGTGCAGCCTACAGTTACTGTGGCCCCATGGCTGTGTGCCTCTGCTTTGCACCATGGTCACGATTCCCTTGTGGTTTGGGTATACCAGGGCTGGCGTGGCACTTTGCTCTTGTGCAGCCCTGCCTGTGTACCCCTTTGCCTGTGGTGCTTGCTCAGCATGCTTGTCGCTGCTTACTGCCATGCTCCTGAGCAATCCTGGCTGCTCCAGTGCATGTCTGGATGCACAATGGTGCATTTTTGCTATATTCAGTGTGGTTTGCGCCTGTGCACGTCTGTGGCTCATCTTTTGAATATGGCGTCAGTTTTCTATGGCGCAACAACATTGCACTGCGCATTCCATTGCGCACGTTCTGGGTGCACCTTTGAATGTCTGGGCCAATATAAAAACACATACATGGTTAAATAAACAAAACAAGTTCATTAAAACATTTGCAGGTAGAGTCAGACAGTAAATGATTTTTGAGGAATCCTTTAGAAGTAGAAATTTTAGAACAGTTTACAATATTGTTTGGTAATTTGTTGTACAATCTGGTACCGTTAAATTGTAATGAATTTTGTGCAAAAACTGTAAGAAACAGTGGTATCTGAAATAAGATTCTGCTCTGTGGCCTAGTGCAAGTAGAAGTAATAATACTGGGAAACAAGCTAGAAATACTAGTGGGTAGTAGTCCCAGGTGAATTTTATGCAGAAAGAGCAAGGATCTACAGTTAAATAAATCTGCCAGGTAAGCAACCTAATGACCCATAAAGGGCACAATGGAGAGTAATCTAGGAAACCCAGTTGCAAAACGTAGAATATTGTGATAGGTAGTCTTAAGCTTATTTAACATTTTATCAGAGAAAAAAGAATATAATATTGATCCATAATCTAGAAGTGAAAATAGAAAACTATGGGTAAGAATTAGTCTGGTGTCTAATGTCAAATGTTTTTTAAGCCGGTAAAGCATCCCCAGACGCTGATGTAATCTTCCAATTAACTTAACAATGTGTTGTTCAAATGTTTCTTTCTCTCTCAGCGGTGTTTCCATCAATTTTCCAACCACAGAAGCGAGACTGACCAGCCTGTAGTGCCAGCCTCCTCTGCTGCTGCTTTTAAGCAGAGGGATGTCAGCCCTTCTCCAGTCCTCTGGAACTACTCCTGTAATCCGTGAATTGTTGAACAAGGATGTTGGTGGGGAGCCAGAATCTGACTAAGTTCTTTAGGGACCCTGGAGTGAATCCCTTCTGGATTAATAGCCTTGACAGCCTCGCAGGGGGTGCCTTTGTTTAACTGATCTGTTTGTTAGTTGGCTCCATTCTAGCAGTTCCAATTTGATAGATACAATTCAGTCCAAGTAGGCTATGCCTTTACCAGGAATCAATTTTTAATGTTAGCATTAATTGACTTATCCAGGGCATAGTGTAAAGTGCTCTGGGCTAGTGCAGTTACCCCAATACCGGCCCATGCCGGCCTGTGTGGAGACTTGCACTGCAGTAACGTCTATTCACCCTAGGGAGTGGCACAATCATTTCTAAGAATGGAAGGTACTAAGCTATGGAAACAAAACTGCTTATCTGACTTTCTTGGGTAGAATTTCTACTTGTATTTGGTCCTGTTGACTGTCATGCTTAGTCTCTACCAGGCTGTGTCATTAGACTACTGCAAGCTTCTGTGGGTTAGTGCAATTTTTAATGAGGTTGTCCTGCTGTCTAGTACAAAAAAGGTAAGGTGAATCTCCTGACCTTGCCCCCACACTTCCCATTTTATTAGAAGCCTCCCCCCAGGGCTCTGTTCTGGGCCCCATTCTATTTTCCATCTTCTTTAATAATCTCCCCATAGTATGTGTGTGTCCTCGCACATCCACAAGTGGATGGACAATACCTTGCTTTTTGCATCCAGATCCTCAGTCCCTGAGCTGCAACTTACTCCTCAGCATGATTTCAGTAATATTCTGTGCTGGTTCTGTTCAAATCAGCTTTCAATTAATACAAAAGAAACAGGTTTCCATATCTAGTACTATGAATGGTTTCTGCCTTCGTGAAATTTGAGGTACATTGGGTTGGACTAGACTGAAACCTCAACTTCTCTTACCATAGTGATTGATAGAAACAAAGAATCTTTCAGCAAAAAAGGCCTTTCGGCCCATCGTGTCTGCCCATTCCTACCTATATGTTCAATGACAACACTCTAGGGGCTCTTCACTCTTCCTTTCCCACTCCCTTTCTGGTGTTTTTCATCAAGCTCTTTTATCTGTTCCCCCCTTGTTTGACCCTCCCCACCAATACTGCACAGACTACCTCCTTCAGTAGCTTATTCTACGCCCCCCCCACCCTCTCCGTGAAAAGTACTCCCTAGTATAAATTGCTGAAAACTACAACAGCTCAGTGCACCTCAGGAGAGAGCCACAAGAAATAAAACTCACCAAATGCGGCCACCAGGTATTCTTGGCTGCATCTCTAGACTTAAAATAAAATCCCCAAACTTGGAGTGGATTTAAAAATATTGTTATTAATACATATTAAAAGTCTAGCAAGCACACCACAGAGTGTCAACGTTTCACGTCACTCTGATGCTTTTTCAAGACCTGGTATCTTTCTTAACTTTGCACCCCACTAGTTTCATGGAGATGCCCCTAGTGTGCATGTTCCCACTCAGTCTGAACAACTCCCCGCTATCCACTTTATTTACCTGTGGAGGTATTTGTAAGTTTAATGCATTTCCCCTTTCTCCCTTCTCACCTCAGGCGTGCACATATTCAGTTCTGCCAAGCTCTCTCTTTGTATATCCTTTCCTGCTGTCTCTGGATCATCTCACTCACCCTCCACTGCACTGCCTCCACCCTGTCCCTGTCCTTTTTAGATGCCATCCATAAGAAGCTCCTCTCTCCAAACAATGCACTCTACCATAATCCTGACTCCCACTCCTCATCTACCAAGAGACATTGTCCTTTAGATGATCCTCCCGGTGTTTGACTATGCTGATGTGGCGTACAGTGCTGCTGCTAAAGGCTGGACCCCTTCTTCTGCTCTTTTCTACTGCTTTCCTTACCCACCCTCTCCTGCATGCACCACTATTCATCTGCTCCCTCTGTCCAGACCCCGCCTTCTCCTCTCTTGATTGCCCACATCAAATTCACTGCACTTTGATGTCAATCTCAATGCATCTCATTCTTATGTAAATTTCGGCTCAGCTTCCTTCTCTATTACCTCTCCTTCCTCCTTTCCCTTCCCCATCTCCTACTCCCTCTGCTCCTCTGACTCCTGTTCCTTTGCCATCCCTAGCTCCAAACCCTCTGCTTCGCAATCTGCCCTCTTCTCCCACCTTCCACTCAACTGAAATAGCCTCCCTCTAAATCTCTGCACCTCCCCTAATCCTTAAATCCTCCTTCATAACTCTGCCTGTATGTCCTCCTGCAGCTAACTTCCCCCTGCCCCACTCCTCTTTTACTGCCATCCCCCCATCACTTCCTTCTACTGCTGCTTTCTGGCCCTTCTGCCCTTTAAGGGGTAGCTCTGCCTGCCCATTGTTTTCTCATAGCATGCCTGCACCTTTGCCTCTTGCTCTAAAGTGTCTTCCCCTACTCTCTAGCGCCTACCTCTGGTAAACTGCTTTTATGTCATCTCCTTAATCTCTTGCATCATTTGTACTTTGCCTCGAGTTCTTCTTATGTTACAGTACTGTTGCTGTTCTGTTGTATCTCTTTTTTCATTTGATTTTTGAAGTTCTGTGTTATTGGCCTTTCTCTGTAATTCCCCAGTCCCCTTGGTCACACCAGGAAACAAGCCTCGGCTCAGCGTGTCTTCCCCAGTCACCACTGTAAAAATAAAGTAATTAATTAATAAATAAGTAATTAGGCTTCCTCTTTTTCCTGCAACTATTTAATAACTACCTACTGTACATTACCATAAAAAGCAGGATCATGGTCCACCGCACTTCATCTGCTGAGGCTGCTGATCTACTGACATCATAAACCTCTACATTTGACAGACTTTGTTGCTTAGGCAACATTAATGATGTCGTTAGCAAAGGACTGCTAATGTCAGGCCATACCTCTCAACTGTCTCTGATTTTCAGGGATGTCCCTGATTTTGCCTCAGAAATTTCTTCTGTCCCTCCTAAATTTGGCATTTCTGTCACTGAAGAGTAGGGATTTGAATCACAAAATAATCCCAGCCATTGGTGTTACAGTCTAGTTCTCATTAAGAAAATACTATTCGCACTAAGAAGCATGTTGTACACAGCTTCTGGAACTAATATTACTATTTTTTCCGGTGTGTCCCTGATTTTGGTCATTTGTCCCTGATCATTTTAAGCCTTGTCCCTGATTTATGATGATGGAGGTTGAGAGGTATGTGTCAGGCATAAATATTCAGCCAGAGTAGATGAAGTCTGTTAGAAAAAAGGTGAACAAATTCTAGCATTCTGATTGGCCAAGAGCATCATGTGACTGTACCATTATCACAGCATAACCGGACACCTCTGATCTCATGGCAGGATTTTCAATATGCCGGTTATTTATATGACTTTTTTTATAAGAGGAATAACATACACCAGGCTGTTCAGTTGTGCTGTGATATATGGACAGCTCTGGTGGGTTACAAAGTGAGGGGGACAGCAACTTTGTTGATTAAGAAATGTTTATGAAGTGATGCACGGAGGATTATGATGTCAGGTTAGGTGAGCAGCCAGAGCAGTGAAATCTAATGGACAACATTCCTGGTTTCGTGTTAATGTTTGTAGTTATAGCATAAGAAACCAGCATTTGTCAATGCTGAATGTTTGCTTGCTGATATTAGCATTGAATGTGCAGGAGTTAGACAGATGCAGAATAGGAGTGGCAGTGAAGTGCTGAACTCACGCCAACCCCACCTCCACCCTGCAGAGATGGACAGGTATTGGGGTGTACCTTTGGGTTGTCGCCCATAACACTCATGGCATTTCACCCCACCCTATCCTGCAGACACCACCAAGTGTTGAGGTGTGCCTTGGGGTATTCGGCTTTACAGTCACCCCATTTCATAAGAACATACGCTGAAATGGGCGCAGTATAGGAGAATGAGGTGAACTCTGTTGCCGAAAAGTCACTGACTTCAGGGTGGGGGGGGTGGAATGGCATGAGCATTACAGCTGGCAATACAAAGGCACACCCCGATGCCTGTCAGTCTGTACAGGGTGGGACATTATGGTTAGAAACCCTAATACCCCGGGCATTTGTTGGTATTTGCATTACAAATTTTCAACATGGCCTTTTTGTGACCGCCACCTCATGAAAGCATTTGGGACCTCTGCTCATGAACAGTGGCACTGTGATTTTGTTAATCTGTCCCTAATGGTGATTTCTCACAGCAACCGTGCCATTCTGCGCCAGATTTGTGAAAACACAGTTCGGGCAGGATGTGGAAAATGACAGCTGTACCATTCATAGGGAGATGTGAAGAGATGGCAGTGTTGAAAATCTGGAGTGAAAATATTAAAAGTGCTCGAACTTACAAGAGTACGTGGAAACTGCACAATGCACACTCGTAACAGTCATTTAGTGGAATAATTTCACCAGATTTTCAACATAGGCATTTTGTGACCTCTGCTCATGAACCCTGTCACTATAATTTTTGTAATCTGTCCTGAACATTGATTTCCCATAGCGACCACGCCATTGTGAGCCAGATGTGCGAAAACACATTTTGGGCAGGATGTGAAAAATGACAGCTGTACTGTTTATAAGAAGGTGTGCAAAATTGACAATGTTGAAAATCTTGAGTGAAAATATTACAAAGACTCGAAGTTATGAGTGTGCGTGGAAACTGTGTAACGCACGCTCGAAACATAGTCATTTTATGGACTTTTGTCACCAGGTTTTCAACATAGGCATTTTGGGACCTCCGCTCATGAACAGTGTCACTGCGATTTTCTTAATCTGTCCCAAACACTGATTTCCCACAGCGACCGCACTATTCTGCACCAGAAGTGTGAAAACACATTCAGCCAGGGTGTAAAAAGTGACAGGTGTACTGTTCATAAGGAGGTGCAAAAAAATGGCAACGTTGAAAATCTGGACTTAAAATATTACAAATTCATGAAGTTATGAGCGTGCATGGAAACTGCGCAATGCACGCTCGTGGCAAAGTCATTTTTTTGGCATTTTTTCACCAAATTTGCAACATAGGCTTTTTGGGAGCCCACCTCATGAACAGTGACACTGTTGTTTCATTAATAGGTCCCAAAAGGTGATTCTGCACAGTGACCGCAAAATCACCTTTCTGGACCGAATAACCAGATGATAGTCACTGAATTCATGAAATGGGGTCCCAAGAACCCCATATTGAAAATTTGGTGCCAAAATTCGCAAAAATGGCAGAGATATCCACATAAGTTGGAAAAACCCCATTTATGCCATTATACAGCTTACCGTCATTTCTTCAGTTTGCGGTCGGCTTTGAAGAGTACAGACATGTTCTTGTCCACCAGAGAGAGCATCGTGCCAGGCTCTGGAGGTAAGTATGGGGTGAGGTGGGGTGTGGGAGGTGGGTATGCAGAGGGTGGAAGTGGGTTGGGGAGGGGCACCGAGACAGTAGGACTTTTTTTCTTTTACAGGATCCCCCAAAACCAACACAGGAAGGTTTTCTTTTTTTACAAGTGGTTTGGCATGCTGGGGTGGGCTCCCAGCGTGCCACCTGAGTGTTTGTTGGGGGTGGGGTCTGTAGCCGATGGAGACTGGGCACCCCATCGGCACATACAGAGTGTTGGGGGATGGGGGCGCATGAGCTAAGGGGGATTGGGCACCCCCCCTCAGCACACAACAAATGGGGGGCCATTATGCTGATGGGGAGTGGGCTTCCCCATCAGCAAATGAACTTGAGAAGGGCATGCCGACAGGGGGATTGGGCACCCCCATTGGCTATGGGGACTGTGTAAGGCAGACGGCCATAGCCACCACCATGTCAATTTAAAACAAATGCGGGGACATTATACTGATGGGGACTGGGCTACCACATTGGCAAATGAATGATGGAGGGGTGAGGGGGCATGCTAACAGGGGGATAGAGCACCCCCATCAACTTTCATGGGGACAGTGAGAGGCGGCAGCAGTCCGTCGGCTTCCATTGGGACTGTGAGAGGCGTACGGCAATAGCCGCCACCATGTTTGTTGAAATGGTACACCAACAAGGCAAGCTGTAATTCGCTGCTATACAGAGATACATAGATACATAGACAGTGTCGGCAGATAAGGGCCTATGGCCCACCCAGTCTGCCCATTTGAGCTTGTAAGTTCAGTTTATGTTTTCCTAGAAGTCTGTTGCCCCTTACCCCTGACCTCCAGAATTCCTTTATGTCTATCCCATGCATTCTTAAATCCAGTGATTGTTTCAGCCCCCGCCGCTTCCTCTGGCAGGGTGTTCCACTTGTCCACCACCCGTTCTGTGAAGAAATTCTTCCTCATGTTTCCTCTGAATCGTCCTCCCTCCAACTTCATCCCATGCCCTCTAGTCCTGGAACATCTTTTTCGCTTAAAAATAGTGTATTCAAACAACATGAAGTCTTGCTATATTATGACAATTGCAGTATGACCGCAGGTTAGAACTGCTAACTGCTCCGGAGGTGAAATAGTTAACTTTCCATGCAGGCATGGAACTTAGAGCGCGAGCTCGGTTGAAAACTCTGTCTGTTGTGCTTCAAACGCAAACTGTCAGATTCTTTACTCCGCCTCACTGAACAGTCGCTCCGGAGATTTCTCCTTCTGCTCGGTTCATTTTGTCGGTTTAAAAGTATTATTTTTCGTTTTTAGCCAAAATTAAACCGCAACCGGTCTGTTCAAGCTCTGTCTGTGGTAATGTAAGTAATAGATAGGTTTTACATTTATTTTTTCTGTGTGGAACTTGTAATTCTTTATCAGTTCGGTTTGAACCGATCAGGTTGTATTTAAAATCTACTAGTCCTTTTTTAGAGTGCGGTTCCCGGTTCTTATCGGTTCTAAAAAAAACGGATTTCATTACGTTTTTTTCCATGACCCGTGACACGGTTGGGAACCGATAAGGGTGTCTTGCTTGGTGGATTGCCATAAACGGGCAAGTTGGTTAGGCTGGCATTATGTCTGAGAAACCCAAAAGAAAAATCGACCCACTGGTTTCAACACTGTAGTGTTTGTGGGGAAGCTTTGCTAAGGCTGACCCCACACCACATGTGTCTATTGTCTGGGGTTTGACCACCTCAATTCAGACTGCCAGATTTGTCACAATTTCCCTGCTGCCACTATAGATAAGAGAGTTGGTAGGCTCAAGGAAAGGGAGGTCAAAAAGTCCACTGACCCGGATGGCCAGCCCGGTTCGGTGCCAACCGAACCAGAGGGAGTGCCCTCTGACCAGGGCGATACTTCCTCGGGCAAACAAAGAGCCGGTTCTGAGGAGCTGGTTCCAGCAAAAAGGACTAGAAAGTCAGCTAGTTTAGAGCCAAAAGTTCTTTCCCCAACTGCTGAGGAAATAGCTAAAGCAATTCAAATTGTCCAGTCTCTCTCTCCGGTTCCGACTGAACCGACACCTTCAGGTAAGCGTTCGGTTCGGCCAGTTCCACTGGTTCAAGATTATGATTTTGAGGATTTTATGAACTGGGGAAGAGGAATATGAGGAGAGTGAATATGGTTTTGAAGATCTGGATGTGCCCATTGATCCGGACATCTCTCCAGATAGGGCTACCCCTAGGGCTTTCTCCTCCAAGGCTTTCTGAGTCCCCTTCTCATTTCATGTTTTATAAAAGTTGTTGAAACTCTCCAGCTCCTGTTGAGGAAGCTGTTGATGACCAAGAGGAGCCAGACTATGTAGAAATGATGGATATTCCAGAGTCTAGGAGACTGTCTATTCCTTTGCATAAATCTTTTCGGAAACAGACAGTAAAAGTTTTAAAAACTCCTCACACTATACCTCCTGTGGATAAAAGGATGGACAAGAGGTATACCTTATCAGGCTCCAACACTGATCTCCTCACTCAACAATGCAGCCATGTGGGGGTGGTGCAGGCTGCAGCCTGTGACAAGGCTAATATTCCCCTAGCTTCACACCCCCCTGAGAAGGACTCCAGGAAGATTGATGCTATGGCAAAGAAACAGTACATGGCAGCATCTTTGGAACTCAGACAAGCAAATTATATGGCTTATGCTGCTAGGTACCAGAAATCCAGATGGGATACTGTGCTGGCCCTAGCGAAACAAGTCCCTGACCAGCTTTCCAGGGAGCTGGAACAGGTGGCTATGGGTGGTATTGAGGCATCCAAGGTGCAATTTCATGCTGCAGTGGACTCTAATGATGTTTCATCAAGAGTCATGGCTACATCTGTGGCACTTCGCAGGATGGCTTGGCTCAGATGTACTACCCTGTCTCAGGATACCCAGTCTAAGGCCATGGATTTTCCTGTTGTGGGAAATTCTCTATTTGGGGAGCAAACAGAATTACATGAAGAAAATGGATGAATATAGGACCACCTATAGGAGTGCACAGGCCAAGGAAAGGCAGGCCACTCCTCAAAAGCAGCTTCCTAGAGGCAGGGGCAGGCCTTTTTACCAAGCTCAAGCTTCCTCCTCCTCGCCTATGCTCAGAGGGGGTTCTTTAGAGGAGAGGGACGGGGTACAAGCAGGTCTGCTTCCACCCTCAGCCCAAAGCCCTGCCAAGCAGGCACCCTGATGGGATTGCCAGGGCCGATTCTCCTCCACCAGGGAGGCTGGCTTACTTTGTCCAGGACTGGAAGTCTTAACATCAGACAAGTGAGTCCGAAGAAGCAGTGGACTGGTTCTCAGCTCAAAAATTTCCAAAGCTGAGAACCAGATCTTTTCCACCTGCAACTCCATCAGAGGCACTCGCCCTAGAGGCAGAGGTCTCTCCCCTCCTGGCTCTCAGAGCTGTGAAAGGGTTCCTCCCAAACCAGAGCAAAGGTTTGTACTCCAGGTACTTCCTCCCAAAAAGACAGGAGAATGGCGGCCCATCCTGGATCTCAGATATTTAAACAAGCACCTTTAAAGCCAAAGTTCAAAATGGTGACTCTGGGAATTATCCTACCCTCTCTAAGGCCAGGGACTGGCTAGCTTCCCTGGACCTCAAGGATGCCTACTTCCATATTCCCATCAGAAGCTCCCATCGAAAGTACCTCAGGTTCGAGCTGCCCTCAGGCCACTACCAGTTCAGAACAATGCCCTTCGGCCTCACTTCTGCCCCAAGGGTATTCACCAAATGCCTGGCTGTAGCAGTTGCCTACCTAAGAAGGCAAAAGATTGCCATCTTTCCTTACCTGGACGATTGGCTCTTAGTAGGCCAGTCCCCAGACCAGGTCAATTTACACCTTCAGATAACGCAGAAACTGCTTACCTCTCTAGGTTTCCTTCTGAATCTCTCAAAGTCAGTTCTAGAGCCGGTCCAGCTTCTTACCTTCATAGGCGCAGAACTGAACACACAGGAAGCCAGAGCCTTCCTCCCCCTGGACAGGGCAAAGACCCTAGTCTCCCTGGCTCCTCTATTTACCCTGCAGGTCTCCCGCCAGCAAGGCATTTTCTGCAGCTCCTAGGACACATGGCTGCTTCCAGCAGTTGTGCAAGGAGCAAGATTTCAGATGAGGGACATCCAGTTCCATTTGAGAGCTTTTTGTCTCAAAGAAAGGATCCTCTTACCAAGCTGATCCCAGTAACTCAACCCTGATCCAAGCCTCATAGTGGTGGCAGGATCAGAGCAACCTGAGACAAGGGGTTCTTTGTCACTCAGTCTCATTCTCTAATCCTTACTACAGATGCGTCCCTCTTGGGCTGGGAGCTCACATGGCACCTCACCACCCAGGGTCTGTGGTCTCCCAGGAATCTCTGCTCCACATCAACCTGTTGGAGCTAAGAGCAGTTTTTCTAGCACTTCAAGCTTTTTCCAAATCTGTTCAGAACAAGAGTATTCAGGTCAGAACAGACAACACCACAACAATGTGGTACATCAACAAGCAAGGGGGCACTTGGTCTATGGCCTTGTGCACCGAAGCGATGAAGTTGTGGTCTCTGGCTTACTCCCTGAACACCTCCCTTACGGCAGTTCACCTCCCAGGCAAGGACAATGTCCTGGCAGATGCTCTCAGCAGGATTTCCCAGGCCACCACGAATGGTCACTGGATCCCTGGTCTTGGGAGTAGTATTGAAGATGGGCACCCCCAGATAGATCTTTTTGCAGCCCCAGACAATCATCAACTTCCTCTTTTTGCTGCAGGCCCCAGTGTTGGGCCCACTCCCCTGGATGCCTTAGCTTCAGTTGGGGGGAAGTTTCTATGCCTTCCTCCCTTCCTTTCCTGTTCAAAGTGCTAGTCAAAATCAGATCCCAATCATGCAAAGTCATTCTGATAGCTCCAGATTGGGCCAGACAGCCCTGGTATCCACTCCTGCTGTCCTTAGCAGTCCATCCTCCCCTGTCCCTTCCCAGGAATCACAATCTGTTAACCTGTGCCTAGGGAAGGGTCTAGTACCCGAATCTCAAATCTCTCAATCTCAAGGCTTGGTTCTTGAAGAGTTAGAGTTTGCTGATTTACACCTTTCCCAAGGTGTAATGGATATATTGAAGGCCATAAGGAAGCCTTCCACCAGGGTTACTTACAATTCCAAATGGAAAAGGTTTTCCATGGTGCTCGGAAAAGCATATTTCCCAGTCTCTGCTGATCTACCCACAGTCCTGGATTATATGGTCCACCTGAATTCTTTTGGGCTGAGACCAGCTACCCTGAAGGTGCACTTGGCAGCTGTGTCTGCTTTTATTTCAGCAGGTAAATCCTCTTCCTTTCAGCTCATCCTGTATTTTCCAAGTTTTTTAAGGAGTTGTTTCACACCAACCTCCATTCAGGGATCCTGCCCCTGCCTGGGATCTTAATGTTTGCATTGCTCATCTTATGCAACCCCCCTTTGAGCCCTTGTCTTCAGCTGAGCTCAAGTACTTGACTTGGAAAACTATGTTTTTGGTAGCTATCACCTCTGCCAGACGCATAAGTGAATTACAAACGTTGTCAGTGGAGCAGGAGTTTATCTCTTTTCACAGAGATAAGGTGGACCTTCAGACTAACAAAGTTCCTGCCTAAGGTGGCTTCAGATTTCCACCTTAATCAATCTATTTCACTTCCAGTGTACTTCACTGACCACTCCTCCTCTGGGGAGAGGATGCTGCACAGCCTAGATGTGAAGAGAGCCCTTAGTTACTACATAGAGCGTACCAAGGGTCATAGGTTTGACTCCCTCCAACTGTTCCTCACCTATGGCGAAGTTGGTAAAGGGAAGCCAGCCACTAAAAGATCCATTGCTGTAGGATTGTCTCTTGTATCCAATTCTGCTATGAGAAGTTGGGTAAAGATCCCCCCTCAGGCCTGAGGGCTCACTCTACCAGAGGTACAGCTGCTTCTCTGGCTACTGCCAGAGACATTCCTATTCTAGAAATATGTCAAGCAGCTACCTGGAAAACAGTTCACACTTTTACCAAGCATTACTCCCTGGACATCCAGGCTAGGAGTGATGCTCGGTTTGGCACAGCTGTGCTTCAGAGCCTATTTCCTAGGTAGGTTCTGTCCCTCCTCCATGGGGGTACTGCTATGTAGTCTGCAATTGTCATAATATAGCAAGACTTCATGTTGTTTGAAGAAAAAATTACTCACCTTAGTAATGTTGTTTCTTCTAATGGAGTCTTGCTATATTATGACTTCCCTCCCTGCCTGCCCCTCTCAGAACCTCTGTTTTGGGGATGTGGTTGGGCAGTACAGGGTTGGCACTTTTTTTGATACCCACCTTGTTGTTTTTCACCTACCTTTTTGGGTGAATTGGTGTTGTGTTTTTGCATTTTTGGGTCTCCTGACTTGAGTCTTTGTTTTAGGCCAAAAATGAGTGTTTATGTTAGTAGCCAGTTGGCTAGTGTAGGTTTACCGCTTCCACACAGAACCTTAGTGAGTTTTAGTTCGTAAAGATCTGACAGTTTGCGTTTGAAGCACAACAGACAGAGTTTTCAACCGAGCTCGCGTTCTAAGTTCCATGCCTGCATGGAAAGTTAACTATTTCACCTCCGGAGCAGTTCTAACCTGCGGTCATACTGCAATTGTCATAATATAGCAAGACTCCATTAGAAGAAACAACATTACTAAGGTGAGTAATTTTTTCTTCCTGCACCTTGTTCCTCCCTGTAAGATACTTGTATGTCTCTATCATATCCCTCTCTCCCTCCTCTCCTCCAGGGAGTACATGTTCAGTTCCTTCAACCTGTCTTCGTAGGACTTGTGATGCAATCCATGCACCATCTTTGTTGCCCTCCTCTGAACCTTCCCTACCCTGTCTATGTCCTTACGTAGGTATGGTCTCCAGAACTGTACACTGTACTCCAGGTGGGGCCTCACTAGTGTCTTGTATAGTGGAATTATGGCCTCACTTTTCCTGCTGGTGATGCCCCTGCCTATACATCCCAGCATCCTATTTGCTTTACCTGCTGCCTTGTCACACTGTTTTCCTACCTTGAGGTCATCAGAGATGATAACCCCAAGATCCCTTTCCTGCTTGGTGCATGCTATATCCTCACCCCCCAACTGATATATTGTGCCAGGGCTTTTGTGCCCCATATGCATTATCTTGCACTTCCTTGCATTGAATTTCAACTGCCAAACCCCTGACCATTCTTCAATTTTCTGCAGGTCCCTTCTCATTCTGTCTACACCTCTGGTGTGTCTACTCTGTTACAGAGCTTTGTGTCATCAGCGAACAGTGAAATTCTGCCTTCTAGGTCCTGCGCAATGTCACTGATGAAGATGTTGAATAGGACCGGTCCCAGCACTGATCCATGTGGTACCCCACTGGTCACTCTTCCCTCTGTGGAGTGACAGCCATTTACCACCACCCTCTGTGTCCTGCCACCCAGCCAGTTACCTACCCACCACACTACTGTCCTGCCCACACCCATATTCCCCA
The DNA here is from genome assembly GCA_016271365.2 of Neoceratodus forsteri. Lineage (NCBI taxonomy): Eukaryota > Metazoa > Chordata > Ceratodontiformes > Ceratodontidae > Neoceratodus > Neoceratodus forsteri. Next base: position 51,824,730 of record CM028133.1, on the reverse strand, counting down.
GTTTGTGTAATAGTTTTCCATGTGGCACAGTGTCAAAGGCCTTGCTGAAGTCCAGATAGGCCATGTCCACTGCCCTCCCCTAATCCACCTCCCTAGTCACCCAGTCAAAAAAATTCAACGAGGTTGGTCTGACATGACCTCCTCCTGGTGAAACCATGCTGCCTTGGGTCCTGTAGTCCACTGACAACCAGATGTTCCACCAATCTCTTCTTCAGTAGTGCTTTCATGATCTTCCCCACTACCGAGGTGAGGCTGACTGGTCTGTAGTTCCCTGCCTCCTCTTTGTTCCCACTTTTGTATAAGAGGACTACATCTGCTGTCCTCCAGTCTTTGGGTACCTCCCCTGTTTCCAGTGATCGGCTAAACAGGATAGCCAGAGGTTCAGCCACCATCTCTCTTAGTTCTTTAAGGACCCTGGGGTGCACCCCATCTGGCCCCATTGCTTTATCAACTCTTATTACTTCCAGTTCCTACAGGACCCTTTCTTGTGTAAAGGGACTTGTGTCCATTTCTGCACCATTCTCACCCCTTGTACTCCCTTCAGACCCATTACCCTCCTCTTCCTCAGTAAAGACTGAGCAGAAATACCTGTTCAATATGTCAGCTTTACTGTTGTCATCCTCCACGCGCCCCCATCCTCCCCTTCAGTCTCACTATCCTCCCTTGTCTTTTCTTTTTTCACTTATGTACCTGTAAAAGGTTTTGTCCTCTACCCACTGATTTTGCAATGTGTTCTTCTGTCTGAGCTTTGGCTTCCTTACTGACCTCCCTGCCTCCCTTTGCTTCTCCTGGTACTTCTCCCTATCCCCTTCTGCCTGTGTCTTTTGTATTGCCTGAATGCAATCTTTTGGCTTTCACTTTCTTTGCTACCTCTTTGGAAAACCATAATGGTCTCCTCTTCTTTTCCTCTTGCTAACCTGCTTAATGCATAATTCTGTTGTTCTTGTAATCCCCATTTTAAATACTGCCCACTGTTCCTCAACCCTGATTCCTGTCCCATTCCCATGCCTCTTTCAAGTATCTCCCATTTTCCCAAAGTCTGCCCCCTAAAATCCAGGACACGTGTTTTTGTGGTTTGGCTCTGCTTTTCTGTGATTTCAAACCACAATGACTGGTGGTCACTGTTCCCCAGGTGCTCCCCCACTGTTACCCCCATCACACTGTCCCTGTTTGTGGGCACAAGGTCCAGTATTGCCTTCTGCCAAGTTGGTTCCATGACCAGTTGCTTGAGGAAGGCACCCTGAAGGGAGTCCAGGATAAATCTGCTCCTAGTTGATGCTGCTGCTGGGATGCTCCAGTCCATGTCTGGAATATTGTAGTCTCCTACCAGTACTACCTCACCCTTGTCTGCCATCCTTTGGATGGCTAGCATCAACTCCTATCTGTTTCTTCCTCCTGGGCTGGTGGTCTATAGACCACACCTGTGCGGATGGCTGTCCCATTTCTTTCAACAACCCACAGTATCTCTCCCCATTTTGTTCCTCCTGGATCTCTGTGGCCCTTATGTCTTTTTCACACAGTGCCACTCCTCCTCCCTTCCTGCCTGCTCTGTCTCTTCTGAATACGTTGTAGCCAGGTATGGCCATCTCCCAGTCATGGTTATCATTACACCAGGTTTCAGTGATGGCCACAATGTCCAGGTCTGACTGCACCATGACAGCCTCCAGATCTTTCATCTTGTTGCTAAGGCTCCTGGCATTTGCACACATGGCTTTCCATGATTTGACCTCCCTAGACTGTTTCGTTCTTCTACTCCAGCCCCTTCCTTGGTTGTCCTTTATCCCCTGGTTATCCTTGCTTTCTGCCCTTCTGCTGAATTTTGCCCCTTTTCTGCCTATCCACCTCTTGGGCACTCATCTCCATCTTTGCACACTGCTTTGCAGAGATAGCCACCCTCTGATTCACTGGTTCCACTGCTAGCTGTGGGGGGTGAGCAAGTAGGTACCCTCCTTGCTGGCCTGTCACCCCCCTTTGCTAGTCTAAATGCTTGTCAATGTAGCATTTAAACTTATCTTTGAGTGCTTGGATTCCCCTCCAGGATGGATGCAGACCGTCAGGTTTGAACAAACCTTCATCCCTCCAGGTGGGTCCCCAGTCACCAATGAATCCAAACCCTTCCTCACAGCACCAGTAGCACAGCACTATAGTCAGGGACCGCCCCAGCAGCAAAAATAGCTGATTGTTAATAACGGGGCACTCCTTGATTGCAGCGGCAAGTTTCTTTCAAGTTGATGGTACGCTACAATACTGCTGTCATCGACAGCGTGCTCCTCTATTGGCGCCACAGACACCAGCCCCAAAATGGACTGCTAGCACTGGCCACAACACTGCTGCATCTCCACAACTCGCTACTACAGCAAGCTGCAATATGTTTCTTGTGCAAGTGAGCAAGCAAACATAAAAATGGGAACATTAAACACGCAGAACATAAAATGTGAACTGACCCAGTGGTGCTGGTACAAACACGTTGCACTGCCATGTAAGAGACCTAGGTTCACATGTGATCTGGACCTGATCCACTAGAACAGAGACATTATGGAGCACTGCAGAGGCAGTGCTTGCAGACTCCAGGGGGAAGGCTGGCGTCTTCGCGCTACTTCCACATTTCCTTTGGTGGGGGTTGTGGGCCACATTAAGGCCATCAGTGATCGGGCAGCTACTGCTCCCCTTCCCCTCCCCAGACCAGGCGTAGTGTGCAGACACACCTAGACAAGGGCATTAAATGGGTAGTTCTGCATAGGAAACAGAAGTTGGCCTCCCCATGGTCTCTTGTCAAACTAGAGTTGCTCTTGGTGATGGCTTGGTCATAGGCCGGCCACCCTTAGGTTCACTGTTTGGAAGGTGGAGGTTCTTGCTGAATGAGAAGAAAAGGGCGATGGTCTGGTTTAGAATTATGTAGTACTGGCCAGTATTTAGGAAGGGGAGTTATCTTTTAAGTGAGTTGATCTGGGAAAAGGAAAAGAAAGTAGTGCAGACCAATAAGGGTTATTGTCTAATTTTAAGGGTGGGGGGATCAACCAGACAGATAATTTATGAATGTGGTGGGTGGGAGGTGGGGAGTGACATAGGAGGTTGGGAAAGAGGATAATGTTTTCTTGTTGGGGGAGCTGGATCATGTAAATATTTTAAATGCTTTCTAGGAGGAGGAAGAGGGCCATTTTATGACAATCTACTGTAATATTGGAACTACATACAACTATCTGTTGTCAGGCCTTTCAGTAATTTAGTAGTCAGTTCTGAAAGTAGCAGTCAGTCAGTTGACCTGTACTTATCGGGGGGGGGGATAGCGAGACTGGGAACTGGGTCGATATTTAGGATAACTGAATCTTCTGAAGCTGACCCTTGCTGCAGAAGTCAGCTGTTGGATATTCTGCTATGCTGCCAAAGCAGCTCTGTTGCCCACATGTTGAGGCTTTTAATGTTGGACGTTCCCCTCTTTTAGGTACTGTTAGAGACCACAGACAATGATACAAAACAAGGCACTGCAGAGTCAGGGTTTAAAGACTTGTGATCCATGTTCACACCATTACTTACACAATATTTAATGCCTTGGTAACTGTTTTGTCATATTAAAGTATCCTGTGTTAAGGTATGAAACATTATTATGGAGGTTCATAAGCAGTGGTGGAACGTGGCTCACATCAATCAATCAATCAATCAATCAATCAATCAATCAAATCTTTATTTATTCAGGCGAACATCATTGAGCACAGCTCATTTACAAGATGGACCTGATAAGGTCAAGGTTCGAGTTGGTGCACAGCAATTACATCACATACTTATGAGACAGTTATACATACAGAAACAAGAAAATGTTATTTATAACACAATAATATACAGAGAATTCACATGTTAAAGCTTGGCAAGAGAAAGTTAAACTAACATCTACAATATGTACAATACATATATATCACAATGAGGGCCATGACAGTCACTCACATAATGAGTACAAGGATGGTGAAGGAATATTGGGTGCCATATACTGGCGGTGTCTGGCTGGAAGGAATATGCCATATGTGATTGGAATAAGGTTTTGTGGGATGACTATTCTATCTCTAGCGGTAGCAACTGCATTTCTCTGTGAAGAAGGCTGTACAGTGCTGCTTGAAGGATGTAATGGAATGATAATGGACAGTTTTAGGGATTTTTGTAGGGTGTTCCATGCTATGGCTAGAGAGTAGCTGATTGCTGCCCTCCCTATTTTGGTGTTGACTTTGGGCAATTTGAGCAGGATGATATTGTTGCTTCTAGGGCATAGGAGCTGGGAGTGGTCAGGTTGAAGCAGTCCAGGATATAGCTTGAGAGTTTTTGATAAAGCTCTGTAGATCCATAGAGCTGCATTTCTGCTCCTCCTGACATGAAGGGAAACCCATCCAACTGAATCATAGAGAGAACAATGGTGAGTATTATATGGCAGGTCTGTAATGAACCTTATTGCTCTATGGTATAAGGTATCCAACTTTTGAAGGTAGGGAGTGGAGCAGTGACTATAGAGGAAGTCTGCGTAGTCAATGACTGATAGAAAGATGGCTAGACTAATCTCATCTTTGAATCTCTATTAAGGAAGGGTTTTAATCTGTAGAGGAGGCCAAGCCTTAGGCGAAGCTTTTCAGCAGTTGTTCTAGATGCTGGAGTAAAGTCAAGTCTGTTGTCAATCCACACACCTAGGTATTTGAAATTTTCAACATACTCCAGATTTTCTCCAAGTATAGTGTATATCTGGGGAGACTGATTGAAGAGGATGTGTTGGTGGAGTTTTGGGTTGTGAACATCATTGCTTTGGTTTTCTTTGCATTTAGCAGTTTTTCTTTTTCTCAAGAAGCTGATGTTGTAACAGGAGAATTCTGCTTGTAGGATTTCATGAGCAACTTTAGGTGAAGGGTTGCTGACATACAGTACAGTGTCATCAGCAAAGAGATGTACTGAGGACTTGGTAAGGGTTGAATCAATTTTATTTATATAAATGGCAAAAGGATAGGACCCAGAATAGAGCCTTGGGGACTCCTCTTGACAGTGGTCTTAATGGGAGAGGTCTCAGCTTTACCTGCTGTGATCTAACGGAGAGTAGCATCTGAACCCCTTAAGGAGGATGGATCTAGGCCAATGGAGTGTAGGGATGAGAGTAGCAGTTCATGGTCCACAGTGTCGAATGCTTTGCTCAGGTCCAGGAATACTGCACAGACATTGTTCTTTTTATCCAGTTCGGTTTGCCAATCATTGGTGACCTTGGCTAATGCAGTGATAGTGCTATGTTTGGCCCTGAATCCAGATTGAGCTGGATTTAATAGATTAGCATTGTCCAGATATTCCCTTAACTGAATACTCACTAATTTCTCCAGCATCTTGGATAACACAGGTAGGATGGAAATGGGCCTGTAGTTATTAAGATCCATAGGTCCCCTGATTTTAGAAGGGGACCACTTGGCTGTCTTCCACAGAGCGTGGGAATAGAGCCAGAGTTTAGGGAAAGGTTAAAGAGGTGAGTTAGGGGACTGCAAGCACATGACACACAATCTTTAAAAAGAATGGGTCCAGAAGATCTGCTCCTGCACTTTTTTTGGTATCTAGATGCCATAATAGATCCTCAACTTGATTCAACAGTATAGGTTTGAAGCTAAAGGAGGAGTCAACTCTTTGTTCACCAGTATAGTGGGAGCTTAAATGATCCCTTAATAGGTTAGCTGGGGAGGAGTCAAAGGCAAGGCCAGCTGTTGTGAAGTGGTTGTTGAATGCATCCAGGATTTCCAATGTGCCAGTAATGGGGCCATAGTTACTGTGTAAATGGGTTGGAAGGGGGTTGTTAACATCCTGGCCCATCATACCCTTGATGGTGCCCCAAAATCTAGCAGTATTATGGTAGGAGGAGGAGTCGAGCTGGGTCAGGTAGTAGGCAGCCTTTGCATCCCTAACTTTCCTAGTGCATTTATTCCTGGCTTTCCTAAAGATCATCCAGTCCATGACATTCTTAGTTTTTCTTGCTACTTTCCAAAGTTTATCTCTCTCTCCAGCAGTGCAGCTTTGAGGTCAGCTGAAAACCAGCGACAGGATTTGTTTTTATTCGGATACTAGATTGGGGCATGGGTGTTAAGGGCATTTAATATAATGCTATTTAGCACCTGCTTGAGCTTTTCTACAGAATGTGCAAGATAGAACTTTTGCCAGTGTGGAGAGTAGGCTAGATCATGCAGATATCCTTCAATATTGATGTTTTTCTTGGATCTCCTCATGAGGAATTTTGCAGGATCTGTTTTAATGCTGTTGAATCTTACCCCGCGATGAGGGCAGTGGTCACTTATGTCATAGGAGCACTCCAGCGTGTGTGAATAGATGTGGTTTACTCACTAGTATGATGTCAAGTAGAGTACTGTTACTACTATTCCTTGCATTTAGTCTTGTTGGTTCATTAATTAACTGTGTGAGCCCATAGGTGTCACAGAATGATACCAGAGGTGTAGCTGCCTGGGTGAGCCAGTTGAAATTCAGGTCCCTATGATAATGACTTCTTCAGTACAGGACTTGAACAGGTTTCCTAGGTGGGATAAGAGCTGTGTTCAGCAGAGGGGGTCTGTAGCATCCAATTAAATGGAAAGCTGCTGTATTGGGAGAGAGACTTTAGAGATAGACACTCAAATTCCTTGGGCATAGATGTTGCAGCAGTACAGGATACAACTAAACCAGCTTTTACATATATGGCTACTCCGCCTCCCTTGTTTGGCAATCAGCTCTGAATAGCTGATAGGTAGGTTAACTTCCTGTCCATTGTGGTGGTCTTGAGCCATGTCTCAGTTATCACAAGAAAGTCTGGCAAGGTATGGGCAACCCAGGATTGTAGCAATGTAAATTTTTTCAAAAGACTGCATACATTAATATGCAGGAAACTGAGGCCTTTAATTGAGAATAGGTCTGAGGGAGAGGTGATGCTTTCAAGAGGTCCAGGGTTGATTTCTACATTACCAATACAGAGCAATAGGAAGATCAGTAATTTCGTAAGGGCTGCCAGTGATAGGGAGAGGGGGCTGTCTTTGGTCCTCCTTTTTTTATTCCGTTGCCACTCTTTGTTTTGGGTGCTCCCTTTGGATTTAAGGTAGTGTGTCGGGATACCAATTAGCAGTTTGATGACTAGGCTTAGTGGGGATCTATATACCCAGTAGTGGGGCCTTGTCTGAGACATATATGTGGTGATGTGTGTAACTTTATGGTGGGCAGGACTTTCATAAGCATTACCACAGCACTTGTGTCTGTATTTTGGACGTGCGCTGCAGTATATATGCTATTCACATACATCTGGACATATCTGCGAAAATTCCCGAAGTTTAAAGCAATTTCTACCACAACTGTGGGACTCGTGTCCATTTTTCAAATGCAAATGTGGAATTCTTTCCAGAAAGTTAGACCAGTTTTTTGTGGTCTAACTTTTTGAGCGGAATCCAGCACTCGACTCCAAAAATGGATGTATTCTTTTGAAAATCTTGCCCTCTGAGTTTCCTTTCTTTTTTGATGTCATCCATGAACCCTAACATTTGCCTTAAAGGGATACTACAGTAGCCAGTAAAACATTTTCAATTATAATAATCAGTCACAATTCAGTTTATATTTCGTATTTTTAACTTTTAATTCATACTTTTCCTCCCAGACTATAGTCATATTCAGATAACGACAATATATCACTCGAGTACATAACCACTTAACAAGGCTTTGAGAGTCCACCGCCTTTTGAGACAACATGTATGGATAAAAAAACATTGTTGTAGTTATACTTTACTGAAAGAAATGACTAAATATTGCCAACACTCCAATCTATGTTAAATCCATTTATAATAAATCTGTAAAAATCACAACAGGCTATATAGGACATCATGTATACACGTCAGAAACACTGAGATCCTATAATCCTTTAAACTCCTTTCAGCCTAAGAGTAGGCAGAGCATGCATATAGAACAATTCGGATATTTCAGATTACTGGAAAATGGGGGGAATCCTGAAAGCTCCCAGGGCCCCAAGGGTGTGCCAGGCATGCACCCCTAAGTCGCCATAGTACATGAAACAAGGAAAACACCCGCACCACATTGCCATATGCAACCTTGAGGAACCCTCCCAGCCCACAGTCAGTAAACCACATCACTTTTAATCCCATCCAGAGACTGCAGAGCATAGCTAACCAATTTTAACAGTGGGTAATGTAATGCTGAAGAAAAAAAATTACTATTTAGAGACATACACCACAAGGCCAGTGCACTGTAGAACTGTGATACAAACAGAGAACATGCGAGTCAGTAAATCCTCATTGATATATATATATATATATATATATATACACATATATCTCCATGCTGGTGCATAATGCACCAGAAAGTGCAAGGTGCTACATTTCGGGACAAAAAACTCAAGAAGGAGCTACCAGCTTGGGGTTGGGGGTCAGCTAGCCGTGACAGAGGAGGAGAAGGATCTGGGGGTGATTATAACGGGCTCAATGAACAACTCAGTGCAATGCAGGAAGGCAGTTGCAAAGGCCCACAAAATGCTGGGTTGTACTGTCAGGGGTATATCTTCAAGGAGAGGGGAGATGATCCTGCCGTTGTATAGGTCACTGGTTAGGCCACACCTAGAGTACTGCGTGCAGTACTGGAGCTCATACCTGAAGAGGGACATTAATTTACTGGAAGGGGTGCAGTGCAGGGCAACAAAGATGATCCAGGGAATAGGGGACATACCCTACGTGAGCAGGCTGAGGGAGTTGAACATGTACTCACTGGAGGAGAGGAGAGGAGAGGAGAGGAGAGGAGAGACAGGGGGAATATGATTGAAACCTTCTTGTACATGAAGAGAATAAACAAGACAGGCATGGAGGGACTATTCAAGTTAACAGGGGGTAGGGACACTCATGGTCATGATCTCAGATTAGAGGAGGGAAGGTTTGGGGGGAAATGAAAAGACACTTTTTTACGGAGAGAGTGGTGTCTGGATGGAACACGTTGCCCGTGGAAGTAGTATCCTGTAGAACAGTGGAATGCTTCAAAAGAGCATGGGATAGGGTAAGAGGGAGGGTCAGGGGAGAGGAGGGAGGGGCAGCTGCAGTGTAAAGGTTGCTAGATGCACACTCAGGCAGACTCGATAGACCATAAGGCCTTTATCTGCTGGCAGATTCGTATGTTTATATGTTCATATAGCAGTCATAGTACCAGATCTCACCATTTGCCTTCAATAACACCTAATCAGTTTTACTTAATTCCTTTTTGGTATTTATCTCTGCTGATTCTGTACTACAAAGGACATTTGCAAAATTGCTGTCCCAACCCCCACTCCCACCAGACTACATCTGTTTCTCCTGGTTTAACTAATGAAGTCACACAGTCCTTAGTTTACAACATCACAATTTGTTGCTATGGACATGGTTATGATCTGACAAACGGCAGGTCAGGACTCGATTGGAGGTAAAAGCAAGAGGACCCAGGCACAAAAATCCAGTTTCATACAAATATCCCGTGATAAGGAAAGATGGGAGAGGAATACAGACAAGCATTTGTCAATGCCGAATGTTTGCTTGCTGGCATTGGCAGTGGTGGTGTAGAAGTTACAGAGCTGCGTAATAGGAATGGCAGTGAAGTAGTGAACTGAAGCCAACCCCACCACCACCCTGCAGAGAGTGACAGGCATTGGGGTGTGCCTTTGGGTCGTCAAGCATAACGGCCACGCCATTTCACCACACCCCACCCTGCAGACACTGACAAGTGTCACAGTGTTCCTTGTCTTTTGGCTCATGCGCACCCCATTCCATTAGGAAATACGGTGAGATGAGTGCGATATAGGAGAATGGGTGAATATGAGTCGAAGAGTCCAAGGCATACCTCGATGCCTCTTACTGGCTGCAGGGTGTGGAATGGTATGAGCATTACAGGCAAGAATCCCAAGTCACACCCCTGATGCCTGTCATTCTCTACATGGTTGGGCGTTATGGTTGGAAACCCTAATACCACAGGCATTCGTGCTGGTATTTTCACTCCAAATGTTCAACATGTTTTTTTTGTGACCCCACCTCATGAACAGGGGGAATATCAGTTTGTTAGCCGAAAGCTGCTTATGCACAGCGACTACGGCATTTAGCATCACAGGTGCAAAAACATTCCAAACAGGATGTAAAAAAATTACAGCTGTACTGTTCATGGGGAGGTGTAAAAAATGCTAATGTTGCAAATCTGCAGTAAAAATATTTAAAAAAATGGTGAAGTCAAGAGCGTACATAGAAACTGTGCAACGTACACCCGTAATATAATTAGGTTGGGGATTTTTTTTACTGCAGATTGTCAACTCAGGCATTTTGGTGCCTCCGATCATGAACAGTGTCACTGTGGTTTTCTTTATCTGTCCCGAACAATGATTTCCCACAGAGACCACGCATCTCTGCACTGAAAGTGTGAAAACACACTTCGGCCATGTTGTGAAAAATGACAGCTGTACTACAAATAAGGAAGTGTGGAAAAATGCCACTGGTGAAAATCTGGACTTAAAATATTACAAAGTCATGAACTTACAAGGGTGTGTGGAAACTGCGCAATGCTCACTCGTAACACAGTCATTTTATGGACTTTTGTCACCAAAGTTTCAACATAGCCATTTTAAGACCTCTGCTCATGAACAGTGTAACTGTGATTTTCTTAATCTGTCCAAACATTGCTTTCAGACACCAACAGCACCATTGTGCGCTACATGTGCAAAAACACATTTTGGGCGGCATATGAAAGTGGCAGCTGTGCTGTTCATAAGGAAGTGTAATAAAATGGCAATGTTGAAAATCTGGAGTGAAAATATTAAATTCGCAAACTTATGAGCATGCATAGGAACTGCGCAACGCATGCTCGTAAAACAGTCATTTTTAGGAATTTTTTCACCACATTTTCAACATAGCCATTTTAAGACCTCCGCTCATGAACAGTGTCACTATAATTTTCTTAATGTGTCCCATACATTAATTTCGCACATCGACTGCGCCATTGCGGCTACATGGGCGGAAATACATTTTGGGCAAGATGTGAAAAATGACAGCTGTAGTACTCATAAGAAGGTGTGGTAAAATGGCAATGTTGAAAATCTGGAGTGAAAATGTTGAAAATTCGCGAACTTACAAATGTGCGTAGGAACTGCGCAACGCACACTCGTAAAACAGTCATTGTTAGGAATTTTTTCACCAAATTTTCAACATAGCCATTCTAAGACTTCTGCTCATGAACAGTGTCACTGAGATTTTCTTAATTTGTCCCGTACATTGATTTCCTACACCGACTGCACCATTGTGCGGTACATGGGCGGAAACACATTTTGGGTGAGATGTGAAAAATGACAGCCATACTACTCATAAGAAGGTGCGGTAAAATGGCAATGTTGAAAATCTGGAGGAAAACATTGAAAATTGCGGAACTTACGAAGGCAGCAGAGGAACTGTGCAATGCACACTTGTAAAACAGGTCATTTTAGGGTTTTTCACCAATTTAACATAGCCATTTTAAGACCTCTGCTCATGAACAGTGTCACTGTGGTTTTCTTAATTTGTCCCGTACATTGATTTCGCACACCGGCTGCGCCATTGTGCGCTACATGGGCGGAAACACATTTTGGGTGAGATGTGAAAAATGACAGCTGTACTACTCATAAGAAGGTGTGGTAAAATGGCAGGAAAATCTGGAGTGAAAATATTGAGCACCCGCGAACTTACGAAGCGTAAGAACTGCACAACTCACGTCAGAACAGTTGTTTTTTGATTTCCACCAAATTTTCAAAATAGGCTTCTTGAGAGTCCACCTTATGAACACTGGGCGTCGTTGTTAACTGTCTCGGAAGGTGATTTCGCACAGTGATCATGTAAATCACCCTTTGGGCTCCAAATAATGTAATGACAGTGACAGCATTCATGAGAAGGGTCCTAAAACCCCATGTTGAAAATTTGGTGCAAAAATTTCAAAAATGCCTGAGATATGCAACAAAGTTGAAAACCCTATCTAGCCCATTATACAGCTTACCGGGCATTTCCTCAGTTCACGGTCGGCTTTGAAGAGTGCAGACGTGTTTCCGTCCATCAAGATCGCCGCTGAACTCCTGAGGTGAGTCATGGGGTGAGGGGGTTGTGGGAGGCAGGGGTGCGAGGGTGGGTGCGGTTGTGGGGAGGGGGGCAGAAAGACTCGTGGGACCATTTTTTCTTTACAGGTTAAAAAAAAAAGACGATGGACATTTGCCACGCTGGAGTGGGCTCTCAGCATGGCAGAAGGACGGCTGGAGTGGGCATGGAGCTGACGGGGACTGGGCACCCCCGTCACCCATGGCATTTGCTGCCACGCTGGGGTGGGCCCTCAGGGTGGCATTGTACTGGGGGAGAGAGGAAGCCGACGGGGATTGGGCACCCTGCTGGCGATAGCATGGGGAGAGACAGTAAGCCTACGGGGATTGGGCACCCCTGCCGGCTATACCATCGAGTTGCCACGCTGGGGTGAGCACCCAGTGTGGCATTTGAAAGGCTTTGGGGAGCGACAGCCGACGGGGGATTGGGCATCCCCGCCGGCTATAGAGTGTGTGCGTAGGGGCAGCACGCAGTATGCGTGCTTGTGTGTGTGTGTGTGTGTGTAGGGGAGCTGCGCATGAGCAGGCGATATCTTATCGCTGCTCACTGAAGTGTAGCTCCCCCTTTCAACTGTATGCCACTGCATTTTGGAGCTTGTCATAGACAGCTCCAGCATGCATTGACTTACAGGGTCCGCGCCTGCCAACACACTGACTGAATTGGAAGAGGGGGTGACACACCTCCGAAATCTCGGATGATGGCACTATGTTTCTTGCACATGTGTGCAAGCAAACATAAAAATGAATGAACTATAAGCTGAGTCACATCTCAATATAATTTTTTTTTAAGTGTTCTTGCATATTAGAAAATCGCTTTAATGTGTTTTTTTGTTTTTGTTTTTTTTGCACTTGCCCGACTCCCACGGCTTTTGGAGGGGGCTTCATACCCCCTCCTACTCCGTCCGCCTGGGCTATTCAAGGCCACCCCACCCCAGCTTCATTGTGCTCGGGGGGGCTGGTGTTGTAAGATTTTCTTTCACAGTTTCTCCCCTTGAACCTCCGAGGGCACTGGTGCGAAGGACAGAAGTCCAGGCAGATGACGTGCTGATGCACACCCATTGCCATGCACCCAGAGCATCCTCCCCTCCTCGGCTCTCAGAGAGAGCCACCATTGCCTCTGTGAACTTGTGCTTTCACCAGCCTCCATGAATGTTGGGTACACAGGACACCCCCAGTTACCCACCCCTGGTGGAGGACAGCATCCGTTGGGACGCTTGATCCTCCACCCCCTTGCCAGTCCCCGACAACCCTGAGTCTGATGCTTTAATGTGTTTTTTAATGGAAAATATACATTATAACATGAGTTGGGAAAATTCATTTTGTTCATGGGTGGAATCTGATTACATGAGTGAGGTACTGTGACTGGTCTCACCCAGACTTACCCTGTACACTGTTACCAGCTTTCTTGAACCCTTCAGACACCTGCAGGGGTACGTCAGTAGCTGCCACCACTAAGTACAGACACTTCCTCCAGATATCTCTTGGCCTGAATCCCACCAGAGCCACTACCCACACAGTACTACAGTGCTCATTACCAAAGGACAAATGGCCCACCCTGTTGTTACAGCTGAGAACACCTCACTTGAGAAACAAAATATGCTAACTTTAGCCTTCTGTTCAGAGATGAAAACACAGTTTTTGTCAGCTATAACCCAGTTATCTGTACATCAAAAGACTCAGTCACAGAAACATGAAGTAAATGCAAAATAATATTTTAATGCTTCAAGATATTTACACAAATAATACAGGATAGTACACTAACAGTATGGGGAACAGTACAGTGACAGAGATAAAAAGAAAATACTTTAAGCAGTAGAAAAAATACACAGAAAAATCTTACTACATTTCCTAACTTTCTCAAATTAGAAAGAGCTTATCACACAGAACACCTTGGTGAATCAGGGCAGACTTGGGCCTTAAATATAAAGTGCTCAAGGCCCCAAAACCTGACTACTGTGTCTCTCACAAAACTCAGGTTAGCAAGGTTCCCAAAAAAACAGTCTCCTCCCACCCTTAGCACACATGTCCTGTGGTATCACTTCCAAGCCAGTTCTTTGTATCTTGAGAGCTGTGTCCTCATGGGAAACTGGTCTGATCTGGACTTCAGTAGGCTGCGTATTCCAAATGAAACCCTCTTTGTCCTACCTGATGTCTTGCACAGCAGGAGTGACTGCTTCAGTTGTTAGCCAGAGCCTCTCCCATAACATAAAGGACTTATTTTGGCTTTGAAGCATGAAAGGGCTGTTTTGGCTTTCAGCTCTCCCATTAACTAGCTAGGGGGCCCTGTAGTGTAGGACAAAGAGGCTGTAATCACTCTCCAGTCATCTGACATGCCTATGGCAACTAATTTTATCTAATTTCCCCTCACAGATCCACTCAAACGTATAAATACAGCTAGAAGGAAATAAAAAAAAAACTACAGTACAAAATTATATAGCAAGTCATTACACCTCCTCCCTTGGGGAATGAAAACAACAGTATTTTAGCACCCCTAAATGACAGTTATTTTATTATGTGACTGGCTGATCCCACTGCTATGCCCTCAGTTCATGCTTTGTGTAAACTCCACATTAGTTTTCCATAGCACCTCTCCTACTTAAAAAGAGTGGTACCAACTATTGTCTGGATAACCCATCCACGTTGCCATGCTGCGACGCACTGCAGTGCATAATGTCCATATTATAGGACTGCAGCGCAAGGCTCCACCTTAGCAATTTTGGGTTCTGTCCACTGGTCCTATGCAGCCATGTAAGGGAGATGTGATCAGTGATCAGAGTGAACTCCCTTCCACACAAATATGGTTGCAGCTTCTGAAATGCCCAAATAATACCTAGACACTCTTTCTCTGTTGTGGTGTAGGCCTCCTCTTTGGGCAGCAGCTTTCTGCTCAGGTACATGACTGGGTGTTCCTCTCCCGAGTGAGTAACTAGACTCAGAACCATGCCTAGTCCATGATCAGATGCATCTACATGCACAATAAGCCTTAGAGAACAGTTCAGGCTGGCGAGCACAGTTGCCACATCTTGAATATTGTGCTCCATTATGTGTACCAACAACAGTTAGATGTAAAAAATTAGTGGAGGGGGTACAAAGAAGAATTACAAAACACATTAACACTATTCAAAACTTAAGCTACAATCAAAGACTTGAACAATTGGGACTGTATTCCTTACAGTACAGACAACTCACCACAAGACCTCACAATTTAAAATTAAAAGGGAATACTAATAGGACAAACAGGTGCAATAACTGGTATAGCCAGAGAATGATCCCGGTCTGGAATACATCACCTTCCGATGTTGTCAATAGTGGAAGCATGGTTATTTTTAAAAATAAGCTTGACTGCTTTATGGGCCCAAAAAATACATAATTTATCAGATAAATGTGCATTTCTTCCATCTATATATAGGTGGCGAGTTTCTTATGGACCACTGGTCCCCTTAACTCGTAACATCCTATGATTCTATGCCTGATACAATGCTTTCTTCAGCTGATGGAATGCAGTATTGCAGGCGTCCATCCACTGAACCTTTTCTAGCATTTTCTTCCTGGTGAGATTGGACAGGGATTTAGCCATGCTGCTGAAATTCAGCACCAGCTTACTGTATTACCCTTACATCCCTAGGAGTTCCCGTACTTTATCTTGGTCGTGGGCATGGCCCATCCCTGTATGGCCTCAATTTTCACTGGCTCCGGCCAGATGTACTCACTTCCCACCACATGCCTAAGGCATGACACTCCTGCCATTCCTGTCTGACACTTCTCTGCCTTGACTGTCTGCCCAGCAGCCTGCAGTTGGCAGCACACTACGGTCACATGCCTGATGTGATCCTCCCGAGCATGGCTATACATAGCGATGTCATCCATGTATGCCAGAGTGAAGTCTCCTACCCTCTTCAGAATGTGGTCCACAAGCTGTTGAAAGGTGGCTGGCATATTCTTCATCACAAATGGCATTACTCTGGACTTGAAAAATCCAAAGGGGGTGACAAAAGCCTACCACTCTCTGGCTTCAGGGGTACCTGCCAATATCTCTTTGTCAAGTCTATGGTAGATGGGTAAAGAGCTCCCCCAACCTCTCTGAGACCTCATCCATCCTAGGTATGGGGTATGCATCTGACTCTGTGCAGCTGTTGAGCTTGTGGTGATCAACACAGAATGGCATGGTCCCATCCTTTTTGGGGATCAGCAACACTGGGGAACCCAGGGACTACTGGACTCCTGGATCACCCAGAGAGCTAGCACCTCCTCAATCCCCCCCCCATGACATGTCTTACTCCTTCTGGGGCTCTGTAGGGTAGCTGTCTCAGTGGGGAATAGGACTCTGTATCCACGTGATGCTCTGCCAGAGTAGTATACCCCATTTTTCCCATGAACATCTCACCAAATGTATGCAGCACACCATGCATTTCAGCAGCTTGGGCTGGTGTCAGCCAATATGAGAGGGAAACAGCATCCACTGAGGATTCTCCCCTTACCTCTCCTAGGATATCCACCAGTGGGTCTGCTTCTGCCTCCTCCTCAAGATAGCTGTACACAGCCAGGACCATTATGTCCTGGTCATGGTAGGACTTCTTCATGTTTACATAGTAGACTCACTGTTTGCACCTCCTGTCTGGTAGCTCCACCATGTAATTAACATAATTTATCAGTAAGGCCCCTCCTAAACCACCCATAATTTGTTCTGTCAGACAGGGATCAGCACCATCACCTGTTGCCCAACTTCATACTCCTAGGCTCTAGTCCCGTGGTTATACCACATCTTCTGCCTCTGTTCTGTAGTAACTAGGTGCTCCTGGGAAAAACCCATGAACTCTTAAGCCATGACCTGATACTGAGGACATACTCCAAAACAGATTCCCCTTGGGGAGCAAGCTCATCCTCCCATTCATCACTTACCAATTCAAGGGGATCCCTTATCATTGGCTAAACAGGAACTAAAAGGGTGAGAACCCTGTGGGCTCCTTGGGGACTTCCTTATATGCAAATAAGAGATGGGGTAAGTACTTGTCTCACTCTCTTGCATATTGGTCAATGAATGCCCTTAACATGATCTTAAGAAGGCTGGCTCACTGACACAGCAGAAGTGCTACCACTTGTTGCAGTGATGACCCATATTCGGGAGCAAGCACAGGACATCAGAGGGTCGGCTGTGGGGAGGTAGGATGAGCATCTGATGGATAGCTCTCCTGCTCCGGGGGGGTCGTGGTTTCCCCCATTATCAGAGGCACCCAGTGGAGGCTGGGTGTGCACCAGTCAGGGCCACTACAAAGTTTGGAGGTGATGGCAGATGTCTGCAGATTGGGTGCGGGAGTGCGCCTGTTCCAAACTGACGTCTTTGCACATCTGCACCTCAGGGGATAAAAAAGAAACCCTGTGCAGCTGCACACAGTAAAGTCCTCCAACCCCACGCCAAATGATGCTGCAGCCAGCCCCAGGACCAACACAGTTGATCTTGGTCTCCCCTTCAGGGGCCCCACCATGAGAGGCAAGCTGTGGGCTCAAGGTTAAGTGTGACTGTCAGGGGATGCCAGCAACAGGCACGGAAGCACTGAGTTGGGGATATCACTGCCAGTAGCACAGTGATAAACTGAAAGAGAAAAAAAATAAAACATGGTCTTAAAAGACCCATTGAATCACTTGACCAGACTGTTTGTCTGGGGGTGATATGGCAAGGTTCTGAGCTGCCTTACCTCACACTCCTTCTAGACATCAGATCAGACATGAAGTTAATGACCTGGTCTAACTGAATCATCTAGGAAAAACCCACCCAGCTAAATATCCCAAGCAGTTCAATGGCCAGTTTCCTAGCCTCGCTGGAGGACAAGGGCACTGCTTCTGGTTACCTTGGACTCAATTTCTAAAGTGGGATACAGAGCCTGCATCAAGCCCTGTGTCAACCCTGATGTCTGGCACAGCTGTGCCAACTCCTTTGATGGAACTGCGCCCGATTTTAGTACATCAGGTGCAGTTGTGACAATTTCCACATGTTACGGCAACTTGTGCCAAATATTTGGTGCAGGCACCGTAAAAATGATCTGTGGAATGCCACAAGTCAGACCAGGAGTGAGCTGGTCTAACTTGCAGCATTTGGTGCGTCGGAGTGAAAATGCCGATCAGTGCCAAGAGAATGCCGCAAGTACCGTGCACCATACGATCGGCACACCAGGCGCTTGCAGCATTCTCGGGGCTTTTGAAAATCGAGACCCTTGTGTCTATGACCACCAAAATGTACCACTTACCGGTGTAACTTGGGGCACTTGCCAAAAGGGCTCTTCAATAATAGGCAGAGGAGTCAAAGCTGCCTTAGCCCTGTCCCCAGCCTTTCCCATCCTCTGGCACTGTGGACAAGTCCGGCAGTAGTTTGCCACATCTTTAAAAATATTGGGCCAGTAAAAATGTGTTAGTCAGCTGCCTTTTTGTATAACTGATCCCTAGGTGTCTAGAAAAGGGTTTGTAATGGGCTAAGGCCAGACGCTGCTTCCTATGCTCCCTAGGATGCACGGTCTATCAGAGTACCCCTTCCTTGAGTCCTCCCTTAGGAACCTACTCATGGTACATGAGCTCATTCTCCCAGTATGCCTCCCTTTTCCCAGAACTTGGAGAATCATCTTCCCCACTGGAGGCTAACTTCCTTAATTTGTGCAGGGATGGGTCAGCTTGCTAAGCTCTCCCTATGTACGCACACCTGACCTTCCCCAAAACCTACTCTGCTGTGGGAGAGCCACCGATGGCTGCGCTCTCCTCAGTCTGTAGCTGTGGCTCAGAACTGCTGCTCCCAGCTCATTCTTCAGCTATAACTTCCCCTGCTACTAATGTAGGGGTTGCTTCCTCTTGCTCTGACCTCTCTGTGTCCTCTGGAGCCAGTTCCCTCACCTTGCTAAGGGTAGTGGCACACACAATCTTGGCCCTGCAACTGAAGTCACTACTCATGATTACATCCACAGGAAGGTCTGGTACAACACCCAACTCTCGTACGCCCTGGCCCCCTTCCCAGCTTAGAAAGATCCAGGTCATTGGCACTGAGACCACAGGACCCATGACTCCTCTAATCTTAGAAAACTGGCCAGGCAGGATCTGTTCCTCCTGAATCAAATCCTGCTTCACTGTAGAAATGAAGGCCCCAATATCTCTCAGTCCCTGAGTCACCAACCCATTTACAAACACAGGGTGCATGTGTGCAGTGGAGTTAGAGGGCACTGTACTCTGTGTACAGGCCACTAACTGCTGGGAGCTTCCCAAGCTATTCCCTCCAGCTGCACTCAAAGCTTTTTTTTCACATTTTTCAGACAATCATAAGACAAATGTCCCAGTTTCTGGCAGATATAGCATCTGCATTCACCTGTCTCCTTGCTTTTGAAACCAAGTGGCTTCCTTTTTTGTTCAGGTACAGACTGGCTTCTTTTAGATTGCCACCCCAGGGTTCCCTAAAACCACACCACCCCATTACCTGTGCGATGAGAGGATGGTCGACTGGCTCTGAACAGATCAGTCTTGTCAGCTGCCTCACTTGTGGAGCTTGAAGTTCTATCAAACAACCATATTCCTAGTTCCTCAGGTACAGTTTTTAGGAACTGTTCCAGAAATAAATCTTTTTATTTCCTCTGCAGCCTCTTTTTTTGCCTCTTTTTTGCCTCTACCCAGCATTTTAACAAATTACTAAGATGCGCACACATTTCAGCATAGCTATTTCCCAATGCTTTTCTTAACCCTCTAAACTTTTGCCTATAGGCCTCAGGAGTTAACTCAAAACATGTTAGCAAGGCAATTTTCACTTTATCATAGTCTGTGTAGTCCGCATTGTCCATTCTGGCAAAAGCTTCTAGTGCTTTGCCTGTAAGCAGTAACAATAGGCGAGTCACCCAAGAAGTCCTGCCCTGTCTACAAATTCTCTTGAAAGATCTCAAAAACAAATCAAGATCATGGGAAATATTTTAAAATTATTTAAGCCCCCACAAAGGAGGGTTTATGGCTCACCCTTAGGGATCCCCCCTGGTGCATAGTGAGTTTTGATGCACTGGGGTTGAATTTTCTGTTTGCAGCCACTTGAGTGCAGCAGAGGCTGGCTATATATATAGCAGGAGTTGGGAGAAAGTTGGGGGGGAGAGTGGCGGTTACTGCAGCAGGGCAGTTTGGAGGGGGGTTCTACCCCTTCTCTTAGGCAGGTTGGCCGTTTTAGTGGAGGTGCACCATGTCCCTGGGTTTGGGGCATTCCATGGGAGGTGAGCAGCAAGGCAGTTTGTGGTTGTTTGGGTCTTGAGTCCCCTCGGGACTGGGTGGTGACAGCATCCAGGGATTTTTGTAGGGCAGGTAGAGTAGGACACCGGGGACATTAGGCCCAATTTTAGAAGTGGATTTTCAAGCCATCAGGGTC
Source organism: Neoceratodus forsteri (assembly GCA_016271365.2). Lineage (NCBI taxonomy): Eukaryota > Metazoa > Chordata > Ceratodontiformes > Ceratodontidae > Neoceratodus > Neoceratodus forsteri. The sequence goes on along the minus strand of CM028133.1, from coordinate 51,804,250 downwards.
TGTAGAGCTTGTGGCAGGGCCTCTTCAGGGGATTGGGGTTGGTGGCAGCTCCTCCCGGTTCCTTTCCCCATGGGCACTTCAGCTTGTGGGCTTGTAGATGGGAGTGAGTGGCAGCCTGGACATTTGGAGAGTAGGTCTTTAGGCCAATATAGGCCATAACTCTGCTCGGGCAAAAAGAAACTGTAAGTAAGACAGCCATTGTGACTGTTGTGGTAGGCTCAGCTTAAAGGAGAGCTTCAGAAGCCAGCTTGAGAGAGAGAGAGAGAGGGAGAGAGACAGAGAGGTACAGGGACCAGGCTGTCACGAACCCACTCCTGGGGGCCAGGTCCACTAAGGTCACAGTGCCCACCCCTAAGTTCAATCTCTGACGGGGAGGAACAGGAATATCCTCCAAGCATCCTCCTAGAGTGCTCACCAAGTTCGCACTGAACACCCACCATGAGGTCCCAGGGCTCCCTCTCTAATCTGGGTAAGGGAAAAATACAGTCTCAAGTATGTAGCCAGGTGAGAACTCTCCTCGGTTGCTGTACTAGGGGGAAGATCCAGGCAATATGAGCTCTTCAGGGTTTTGTCCTCGTAAGCCTGATTGTGTCTTCTCCCACGGGGTGTGCAGCACCTAGTTCCCCCTTACAGACTCCCCCCAAGACCTGTGTATCTCCCTTATTTGAGGTACCCAGATCCCCTTTTTTCAGGATCCTAGTCCTGGCAGCGAATGGTAGCGCTTTAGCACTTACAGGCTGGTCTCAGAATTGACTAAACCTTTTTCTTCTAAACACACAAAAAAAATCACTCACAGGCAGTTTTAAAATCAAAAATGCCTTTACCAAATCTAAATGTTTACCATATAAACTTTATAAACAAAAAGGTTTAGAAATGTAATTACAGAATAACAAAAATAAGGGTGGAACATATACACCAAAAACACACTGAAAACATTTAACTGTCTAGTGTCTACATTGTTTATGGAAAATCAGACATCCAGAAAACAAAAGAAGTTGGCAAAAGATGTAATCCTTCTGTAGGATTCACTGGTTTTTAGTCTGTCTCTGTGTTGTGGCAGTTTTGCTTGCTTCTCTTGTGGTCAGCAACAAGTGTCCAAATGCAATGCAATAAGCTTCTGTTTGCAGGGGTATATATAGCCCTTCTGGCAGTCTGTAAAAACCCTCTCTGGTTTATAGCTGGTGGCCTTCTCCTTTTAGGCCAGCAGGGGTCTCTATTGCTCTTTCCCAGGTTTTTAGTGAACCATATTATTTATTAGTTAGATTCTCTTACAATTCCAATATCCTGCCAGCTAACCAAATGTACATATACCATGACAGTTTCCTGGAACCTAAAGCACTTTTCCTTTGAAATGTAAAATTTATGACACGCGAGGGCTTCCTCCATCTCTTTGAGTTTTATGACCCTCTTCCTTTTGATTAGCTGACCAAGGAAATCCATCCCTTTGAAACGGATTATTAGTTTCCTGGCAAATCAGCCTATTTTCAGTTCACAGATAAATGTTAAATATTTTGCAAGACCTTCTCTCTTTCCTGTGACCTTTTCAGTGAACTCTGTATCCCTCTGTCAAAGCTCATTCTCCTGGCCTGTTTGGGAATTTTAAACATAACTAAAATCCTCTGCATGTAACCCTTTTAAAGCATTAACAGAAAAAAATATACAAAAAAAATATTGTCTGCAATATTATTATTTCTGCAGTGGCCAAATCACCACACAGGTCAGTCCAGGACAAGAGCTAAATGGAGTAACATTAGTAGTGTTTCTGCAAGGTAGTCGAGGAATTAGCAGGCTATGGAATTTATGCCCTGAGTATGATATAGCTCAGTGGCATCAGAGGAGCACATCGTTACCCTGGTAGAGGTGCTTAGGCAGAAAAAGTGAGAATTTGGGGTTAAAGTCCCATGCCCTAGTTGAAGCCCTGCAGAAGAAGAGAGCAGTTTGGGTTAAAGTCCCAGTTTCCAAGTGAAGCTCTGTATGAAGGGAGGCAGTGACAAGTTTAGCTACTTACCAGTGCCAATGTTCATTTGGGGGCTTCACAATTCTGGCAAAGGAAAGAACAGTCTCTGGTCCTGAGTAAAAAGGTTTCCTGCTGGTTCTGTGTGTATGGAAAATCTAAGCCTAAGAATGCCCGCATATGTCTCTCTCTCAGTATTATGATTTGCTATAAAAAGTTAGCCCCATGGAGTTGTGTAACTTAAAAGCCTTTAAGCAGTTGGGACCTTGAGCTCTTGCAACCTTTAAGAGCTCAGGAGAATAAACCTGATTTGTTTTTGGGGAGAAACCAGAGTCCATTGTGATCAATTTTAATGAAGGATTTAAATGAAATAACAAGTCCTTTAGTTTTTATGGGCTTCTATGGTTTCCCATGGGTCCTGAAGCTTTCCAGTTTTCCTGCACCCTCCTGTTCCAGGACTGGTGAGTAGAGAAGCCTGAAGATGAATTGGTCAGTCTGCCTGCTGATCTGGGCCTGCTGGGAGATGTGACCACTTTTGGGGTGCAGAGACGGTGAGATTGAAGACGTCTCAAGGTAAGAGAATCTACTTTAAATGCTGCTATCTCCTGAGAAATGCATCATGAGGTTCTGGAGTCTGGGACCCCATTCCCTGGTACATCTGGCCCCTAGACAATTGGGAAGAGGGGGCTACAATTAATTTTGGCTTCCTGGGTTGAACCCCTTATGCCATTACTCACAGTTTGTGATGATGTCCTCTGGTGCAGACTCTCTATTGTCTGTCCTGCTTACACTCTTTCTCTCACTCCTCTCTCAGCTAGATCTCCCTCTTGTGCTCCCTCAGCTGGATCTTGTGCTGGTTCTGCTTCTCTTGCTCCTCAGCCTTCAGCTTTCTCCTCTGCTGGCCCACATCTGCCTTCTGCCTCTCAATTTCTTCCTTTGCCTTAACCAGGACAAGCTCCAGCTCCAACATTTGCACCAGGTCTGCTTGCACAGCTGCCCCAGTTATAGTCTCTAGCTCACCTGCATTCTCCTTAGCCTCTGTCTCTCAACTTTAGCTAGCAGTGACCACTTTCTCACATTTCCCTGATCACTTTTTTTGAGGGTGTCTATGAGTTCTGCCCATCTGTTTATCTGGCTGATCTCCTGACATGAGCCACCTCTTCTCATTCCCTCCATTACTAGACCAGGGGCCTCCCTGCAGTTCCCAGGACTAGATTAAAAACATCAGGTGATGGTATGTTTGAAGTCACTGGTCCAGCCCTGTGGAACTCCTTTCCAGTGGCATGAGGGAGGCACCGAGGGTTGAGTTATTTAAGAAGGGTCTAAAGGCTCATCTGTTCTCTTTGGCCTTCCCCAATGATATCTGATGTTGACCAGAACTAATTTATTTGTAGATTCATCTGCTTTTATAGTATTATATTTATTGTTTTAATATTTATGTATATTATCTGTATATCATAAGTTTGTATTTGTTTTTTCCCCTACCTGCTTTTATGTAAGACTCCCAGAGCCTCAGGATTGGGTGCCATAGAAATAAAATTGCCTTGCCATGTTTGGCCTTCCTCACAGCCCAGTTCTTTCCTTCTGCACAGCTCCTGCAGGTTTTCAGGGTGCATTTCTCATATGGCTCAGACATAATGTCTTCTGTCTGCCTACTCTAGCTTATAGCAAAACAAAACTGGTAGAATATACAATCCCCTTTTGTACATCCTGTTCTGTGACTGTACAGATAACCTTTATACTGACAAAACTGTTTCAGAACCTAAACGCTGCCTCTAGTCTGTGACAGACTGGTCTCTCCCAGACTCAAACCCTTCAGATGCCTGCAAGGGTATCACAATGTGCCACTACTAAGCATAGACACTCCCTTGGGGTATCTCTAGTTCTGAATCCCACCAGAGTTGCTGTCCATACAGTACAGCACTCCTCACTAAAAGGCAAATGACCCACCCCTCTCTGTCACAGCCGAGAACCCCTCATTTTACAAACAAAATATGGCAACCATAGTCTTCTCTTCAGAGATGGAAACACAACTTTTTCAGTTATAACTAGTTATCTGTACCACAAAGGACTCAGTCACAGCAACATAAAGCATATAAAAAATAATATTTTAATATTTCAAGATATGTATTTAGGTATTGAAAGAGATTTACCAGGAAATACATACTGAGCCATTAAACTCATTTCCAGATGTGTCCTGGGGGAACAGGGTGGGAATAAATGCATAGTATAAGCAAAGTGCAGTAATCTGATAAGCAAAACTCACACCAATGTACAGTATATACAGTAACATAAATGGCAAATTGCTAAACAAGAAAGATAGGAAAGGAGGAGAAAAATAGAGGGTAGGGAGCGGGGAGGAGGGAGAAGATGAAAGAGAGTGTGAATAGATTGGAGGTAGTAGTGAATGGGAGTGGGGGAGATAGGGAGGAAAAGGGTTGAAGGGAGGAAGGTAGTGGAAGGAGAGGGAAGGGAAGGCGGTGGAAAAGGGAAGAGGCAGAGTGCAGAGGAGGAGGAAACATTTAGTAGTAGTTGTATAGTAGCTTGGGGACTGGCAGTGGATGGGCAAAGAGAAAGGAGGGCAAGACATTAGACTAAGGGCAACTGCAGGTGGGAGATGTTTGGGCTTGGAGTAACAAGGAAAGAGAGTGCTTGGAGGAGGCAGAGTGAATTGTAAGGGGAAGAAAGTTCCAGATTTTAGGAAAGCGGTAAGAGAAGACATTCTGTCCCGCAAGGGGGATTTACAAGAAGGGAGCATTAGGGAGCGACAGCTTGAGTTACGGAGAGATTAAGAGGAAGGAGGCATAGGGGAGATAGGGGAGAGGAGAGAAGAGAACTGAGACAAGAGGGGAGGGAAGACAATCAGAATTTAGAGATGAAGGAGGCACAGTGGGTTAGGCAATGATCTATCAAGGAGGGGAGTGAGAGATCAGAGTACAGAGAACAGTGGTGAGCACGGGAAGGACAGGACAAGGCAAACCGTCAGAAGGTGTGGAAGAGGGGATCCAGTCTAGCCAAAGTTACACAATATTTACACATATAATACAAGATACTACACTAGGAGTATGGAGAACAGTACTTCTACAGAGTTAAAAAGAAAATATTTTGAACTGTAGAGAAAACACACAGAAAAATCTTTCTATACTTCCTAACTTTCTCACAGTAGAAAAAGCTTACCATACAGGACACCTTGGTGAGTCAGTGCACACTCGAACCTTAGATGTTAAATTGCTCAAGATCCCAAAACCTGACTACTTTGTCTCTCATAAGACTCAGGCTAACAAGGTTCCCAGAAACCAGTCTCCACCCACCTTCAGCACACATGTCCTATGACATCTCTTCCAGGCCAGTTCTTTGTGTCTTGATATCTGGGTCCTCTTGGGAAACTGGTCTAATCTGGAATTCAGGGGGTTGTGTATTCCAAAGGAGACCCCCTTTGGCCTACCTCCTGTCTCACACAGCAGGAGTGACTGCTTCAGTCATTAGCTAGGGCCTCTCCCGTAATATAAAAGGATTTTTTTCTGGTTTTGAAGCATGAAGTGGCTGTTTTGACTTTCAGCTCTCCCATTAACTGGTCAGGAGTCCTGTAGTACAGGACAAAGAGATTGTAATCACTCTCCAGAGTCATCTGACATGCCTCTGGCAACTAACTCTCATATCCCATCACAGATCCGTTCACACTTATCGATACACTAGAAGGAAATAAAAAAAAACTGCAGTACAAAATTATATGGCAAGTTGTTGCAGGTATATTTAAGCATTAAGGCATGATAAGGTGTGGGCTACTGGGGAATTTACCCATGGCTCATGTAGTGGGTCATGAGGTGTAGCCTAATAACTTAACCACACAAGAAGTGGGTGATCCCCCATTAACACACTCTGAAGTGCCTTATTCTAATTATAATTATCAGTGTCAGTGGCTCAGTAGGTAGCACACTCACCTCTGAGGCCGGGAGATCAGAGGGCTGTGGGTTCAGTTCCCACATCTGGCACTTGGGTTGATATCCCAGTACTGACACTGTAGTGCAGCATGAGAGGGGTGCTGCACTTCTGAGGTGCCGTCTTTCAGATGAGATGTTAAACCGAGGTCCCATCTGCCTGGATTGGTGGTAGTTCAGGTGGATGTTAAAGCTCCCAAGGCATTTCTCAAAAAGAGTAAGGGGAACTTTATTAAGCGAGAAACACAACATCACACAAAAAAGGAAATATAACAGTGGAAACAAAGTAAAACACAAAAACATGTCATAAGTTGAAAAAACAAATTAGAAGATTAACAAAAAGAAAAGCAATTCCATAAATAATTAACATAAGATTTAGAATATTTTTTCCCATCCTGTAAACGAAGAGATTGTAATTCAGAAACAACAGCAGATGCAATGACATTAAAATCCGTATGAAGTTGTTGAACACAAAATGACAACGTGCTTGCCATAAAAATACTGTAAGAGAGCAAAAACATTCAGCGATTATGGTATTGTTCCCATTCATCAGAATAATCACCCAATACTAGAGTATGGTAAGAAATGGACCGCAGGTGGGGCAAATTCTAGTGTCTAGCCGCAAATTCCCAAAACCTCTGACTATCTGGACAATCAATAAAGAAATGAGACTGACTCTCCTCAATATTAATACAATCATGTTTTAAACAATATCGGTCAGTCACTGGTTTGTACTTTAGGTTCCCTCTCACCCTAAACGACTCATGAGCAGAGATCCATATAATATCCCACGCCTTAACCGAATTCTATTATCAGTTAGTTTATCGAATGCATATTTCATATTTGATGGGAGCAGGATGGAAAAGTAATATTACTTTTTGTACATCATACACAATGAAATCATAGAAAGATTTTCTAGTTAAAGAATGCAATTTTGCAAGGGAATCTTCCATTGATACAATTTCTTTAGAGTAGAGATGCCATATTGTGGTATACCATCTGATAATAAAACTCTAGGCGGAGAAGAGACCATTTAAAAAATATTTGTGCCATACAGATTTGACCCAAAATTGCTAAGGTAGAGAAGGTTCATGCCAAATGAATGAAAAGGAGGAAAATAAAACACAGAATGAAAAAAATAACAGGATTTATCATATGTAATCCACCTCTCTATATCTGAGATACGATATTCTCTCTTTACAGGGTTCAATCTATTGCCCCAGAGCATCTGAAAAAATACTGTATATCCTAGTTTCCAAGGAAAAGGAGGCGAAAAAGGTGACTTAAATAAAGAAAATGGGCAATACAAATTTTTAATAATTAAACCCTTTTTTTCCCCAAACTTCCAATGTTTCCACTGATTGATTTTAGTTTCACCCAATCCTAACTGTTTTTCCCAATTATAAATTTCCATATTGTCTACCCCAAACCAGACACCCAATATTTTCTGAGGCCCGGTCACTAGGGGAATGCCAAAACAATCAGATAAATCCGGAACCAACTTTCCCAATGGTAGAACAAAACTTTTTTTTATATTAAGAGAGGCACCAGAGTATCTGCCAAACAAAAGAAAAAAATTTAAAGCTTTTTGCAAAGATGTTGAATCTGCTAAAAGAAGTGTTACATCATCTGCAAAAGCAGTAACTTTTACAGCTTCTAAGTTGGGAGAAGGGGCAATACCTGTGATAAAGGTATCACAAATAATATTTCTAATTACTGGGTCCAGAATGAAAGTATACAATAAGGGGCTCAAGGGACATCCCTGTCTAACACCTCTAGTAATCATAATTTTCTCACCTAATAAGCCATTAACTATTGGGACAGAAACTGCGGAGTTATATAATTGAGAGATCCACTGTACAAAACATCAGGAATTCCATAAGCAGATAGAACAAAATACAAATAAGAGTGGCTAACTGCATCAAAAGCCTTAGACTGATCTAAAGCCGCTACTAATTCAGATGAAAAAACAGTTCGACAGGCAAAAGATCTCTAAGTAAAAACAGGTTATGTTGTATTTTCCTATTTTTATTGCACATGTTTGTGCAGGTGAATTAAAATTTAGCTAGTTTTTCCAACCTATTATTCAGGATTTTGGATAGAATTTTATAGTCACTATTTAACAAACAGATTGGTCTCCAATTTGAAAGTAACGCTTTATCTCCCTTCTTATAAATAAAGGTCATTAAGGACATTGAAAAGTCTTGGCAGGAGATCCCTGATGATAAATAAGAGTTGAACACAATGGGAAGAAAGAAACCCATATACTCTATACATTTTTTGTAGAATTCATTAGGTATCCCATCTATCCCAGGGGAAGATCCGATCTTCAATTTTTTAATGACCTCCACCACCTCAGAGGACGAAATAGGCTGCCTTAAAGATTGAACCAGATCACTAGAAATATTGGGAAGAGAAGAAAAAATCATACTTGGAAAGGAATCTGTAGAAAGTAACTGTGGAGATGAAAAATAATCCCGAACATAGTTCTGAACGATATGTAACATACCTAAATCGGATGTAATGAGCTCATTATTCGGGTTGAACAGACCAGTCATTACAGTATCCCTTAAGTGTGTTTTACAAGCTTGAAAGGGATCAGCCATTGGAGAATTTTTAAGATTAAAGCGAAATTCCAAATCCAAAGATTTAGCTCTATTATACTGGTATGTTTTCATTTGCTGCTTAATGTTTTTTATTTGGGAAAGAAAGAGGTCATGGTTTTTTGGAGGAAATGACAAAAGTCGATATAATTGATTTCTAAGAACCAAATATTTCCTATATTCCTCCTGTACCTTAGTCTTACCCAGGTTTGAAACAAATGTTTTACTTAAATTTAACTTGTTTCACCATTCATATGGGGATGAAAATAGAGCCAAAGTAGAGAATTTTGCAGCAAGGAAAAATTCTAGTTTAGAAAAATGAGTAGGGTCCGATAAAAAGGAAGTATTTAGCCTCCATCGTTGTATACAAGAGTGCAATCTAGGTGGAAGGTGTCGTAGAGATAGAGTACAAAATAATATGTGATGATCTGAGAATTCCGCAGGAAATATAATACAAGACAAAACCTGAAAATAATGTGAAATAAAAAACATATCTATCCTAGTGGCAAATGTATGTCTGTGATAAGTTTCACCACCTCTAGAGTGTAAGCTACGAAAAGCATCCGTAAGCCCAGCATCTCTCACAATTTCTAATAATGCATTTGAGTCACAGTAAACCTTTTTCCAGTGTAATTTACGAAATTGAATATCTAGGGAACAGTTAAAATCCCCTTCCCAAATTAAATGTTTCTTTGTAAATAGAAAGGGCTTAATCTCTGTGAATAAAGCAATACGGCCTGTTTTAGTTCAGGGCTATAAACATTAATGAGGCGAAAAAAAAATCTCCCATAAACAATCCAATATGAGAGATCTGCCAGGTGACAAATCAATAACTTTAGAAATCTTAAAAGAGGGATTACCAAACAATATAGCCACTCCATCTGCAGTTTCTGAACCAAAGGACCAAAAGATGGGCCACAAGTCCATTGTCTTTTTAGTCTTTTTCCTCAGAAATAGAAGACAATCTGGTTTCTTGTAAAATATAACATCCAATTTCAAGGATGTGAGATATGAAAATATGGATATCTGCCTATGAAACGTTTTCAAACTACACACATTGAAGGAAGCAAATTTCAAAGAGGCCATGAAAATGTTCAAGTACTATGCTTTTGACTCACTTTTCTTTTTTTTCCTTTTTTCCCCTTTTTATCTTTAGCAAGCTCTGTAGACCTACTTTCTTCTTCGTCAGTTATAATTTCTGAGAGGTGAGAGGCCTCAGACTCTATGTCCGAATCTCTAACCTCATACTGAAGGGGGAAAAAATTCTCAGTCACTAAAGGACTAATTTGGGATTGTTTTGAAGACGCCTAGTGAACCTCCTACTTTTACAGTTTCAAAAGGGGGTGGCATGGTAGAAACCTGAGCCTGTCCGTCTCCTGATTGAGGAGGGACCTGATTTGTAGTAACCTGAAGGTCATTAACCACAGGTGACACAGATTTAATTGCATCTGGCAACAAAGGGGGTAGAACAGACTCTTGCCTTGGGGGGGGGAAGAAACCTTTTCGCTCAGACTTTGTAATTTGGATTGGGCTTTACGGAGTAAACCATCCTGGTCCAAACCTTCAGAACAATTATGTCGAGCCCAAGGACACTGATGAAAAGCATGTCCTTTCTCCTCACAAAGGTTACATTGGAAGATATTGGTACACATATCAACTGAATGTCCAAAACCCCCACATAAAGGACATTTCATCATGTCGCAAACACTACTGATATGAGTTCTGTCCCCACATTTATAACATGCCTTGGGTTGCCCCCCATAGAAACAAACCCCTCTATCTTTTCCCAAAAATAAACTATTCGGTAAATGAACAATCTCAGAATTAACCTGTAACAACTTTACTTTAAATTTCCAGCCCCCTGTCCAAATGCCTTCTATATCTAGAATAGCCTCAGGCGGACCCAATACCTCACATTTAGATTGTAACCATCGGTAAATATCACTCACATTAACTCCCTCATTTCTGAACATGACAGAGATAAACCTAATCAAAGGTCTGGTTAAAGGTATTGCAAGAAAAGGTAACCACACAGGATGATTTTTTTGATTAGCATATTTGTCCCAGAATTTGTCCATAAGGGCATTAGTTTGAAAACTAATGTCAAACGAATCCTCCCCAGACACATGTATGAGAGCATAAATGTCCTTAGCACAAAAACCCATTGAAGCCTTCAAAAGTTGTTTAAAAATGTAATATCTGTCCGGATGTTCTTTCAAACCACCTCTATATTTCAGACGTACAGCATTACGACGAGGGGCTTGTTCCAACTTGGATTTAAATAAGTCAGACATTGTTGGTTTGGGAGTTTGGCTCGATAAAGGAGTAGCAGACCCAGCAATGGCAGTATCAGAAGGATTAGAAGGCACTTCAGTCACAATCCCTCCCCTACCCTCCCTCGAAGTAGATGGCAGAGGGGAACGTTGAGAAAAAGGGTCAGGTCTCTTCATACCTGATAGCGGAGTCCATGAGAAATCAGGAATCCAGTCTCCCGAGTCAGACCTCTTCCAGCCAGCTTCCATAAGCGCCACCTCCTCCGACCAGTCCGTAGTACTGCTCCCAGTTCCTCCTTCCTGTAGCCCGAATTGTTGCTGCACTAAATGCGTCATGCGTGGTCCGACGCTATTTGCGGTCCTCCCGGAAACCGTATCCTGCAAGGGCAGTTCCTGTTTCGGCAGTATCGGCGTATCGAGCTCTCAGTCATTTGAATCTCCATCACAGAGCAAACCAGCAACAGGAAAGGAATCCGAAATTAAAGGCACCGCAGAAAGCGGACCAGAACGCTTACTTTGTGAGTACCATGCAAATTATGCGAATCTTGAGCACCGTGAAGCGAGTTTGATTGAACGTTGTCTCCCATAGCAGTAACTGGAACAAAATGCTCACTCATGCTCCCGTCTACCTCCTCCTCCATCCCGACCTCAGGAGCGTCTGCCATGTCGGGTTCTGACGTCAGCCAGATTCCCCACCAGCCACTGACCAGCAGCCAGTAGGGGAATTTCCCCGGTGTCCTGGCCACATTTCCCTCATTTACTAAAAATACCACCAACAGTTTCATCTGGTTCAAGCAAGGTCAATTGGCATTCATCTGCATCCCCCTCCCCCGGGTCATGCCTGAAAATAGGCAGGATTTGTCTAGTGCACTTACCCGGTCAACAAAAAACTAACTAAATAAATAAATAAAAATTGACCCATTTGTCATTGGCAGCAAAAAAAAAATTGTGTGTTTTACTATGTTTTATTTTAATTTTATAAATGCCCTTCCTCAGCCATGGGTTGTTGTAGGATTTGCCCACACATAAATGTAACCTCCCCCCATGGGCGGGGCTTACCTGGTCTGCCTCCCAGCCATTTGGTGGTGCCAGTCCTGGTCCGTCTGTGCCTCCTTTGTTGCTCCTGCCAGCTTCCGTGTGCCCGTAATGCTGTAGGGAACTAGAGGAGTGAGATTGAAAGTAAGTGTCAGGTTTCAAGTTTATTGTAGGAAAGCTCCATTGAGCAAGCTTATCCACAAGGAGATCCCTTTACACAATAGCAGTAATAATAATAATTATACATAGTGTAAAGTACAAACAATGGCAGGAAAGCAAGAAATAAATAAACAGGCATATATAAAAAAGGGTACAAATAATGCAAACGAGATTCATAATTCACTAAAATAAGTTAATAGTGTTGAGGCATAGACTTAAGCAGGATGAGGCAGTCTCAGACAGGATGAAAGGAGAAGGGGTGCAGTTGGTAGCTGAGTAGGAGGGCATAATAGTCATGAGAGAGGGGGAGGAGGGAGAGGACAGGAAGAAGTGGAGGTCTGGGGTAGCTAGAAGGTCGACTATTGTGGTGGGGGAAGGAAAGGAAGGGGGCGGGGAGGGATGAGGGAGGCGTGAGGGCTAGACCCTCTGGCAGCTGCAAATGACAGTGAGAAGCCTTGTAGCGAGTGATTTGAAGATACTAATGTTGACTTGGCCAGTGAGTTCGAGAACTGCTTGAATGTGGTTCCAGGCCACAGGGAGGGAGTACGAAATGGCTTCTCTACCAAAGGGGCTTCGAGTTCTAGAGACATCCAGGAGGAGATAGTCCGATTTCCTGAGGGAGTAAGTGCAATGTGAAATGTTGAATAGGGATGATATGTAAGTCGGGAGTTTGTTGTGCAGCGCTTTCAGAGTTCAGGTGCCAAGGTGAAGCAGTTTTCTGGTGGCAAGGGATGTCATTCTGGAAAGAGAGTATAAGTTGCAGTGGTGAGTCCTAGGGGGAGCATTTGTAATAAAGCAAAGGGCACGAGGGAAGAAGACATCAAGCCTGCGCAGGTTGGACACCGATGTGGTATTATATATGATGTCCCCATAGTCAAGGAGCAGGAGGAAAGTTGCCTGGACGAGTCCCAGTCTGACCTCTGTAGGGAAGAGTGCCTTGTGTCTGAAAAAGAAACCTAACCTGGCTTTTAGTGTGGCAGAGAGGCAGTCAGTGTGTGCATTGAAGGAAAGTTTGCTGTCAATCCAAACTCCTAAGTATTTGAATCCACCAGCTTGGCAGTATAGCTAGTGTGAGCACGGCGCTGCTCAGTGTGTACATGTTCGAGCTGGCTCCTGCTCGAACATGCGAGCTGGCAGGTGGCTCACTGACTCTGAAGGAGCGCTACAGTGCTTAATGTTTAAAGCTACTCTAGCAGCTCTGGCAATGGTCCTCTTCATGTGCTCCAACCCCAGGGACTCCAGAAAATTTAATGGGGGGTTCAGAGGCACATAAGGGGGTAGAATCAGGACTTGGCAATAAGCATTAAAAGCACACTATCACTTTAAGAGCAGCCAAGGCTGCTATTCTGAGTATGCCCTGCCTTCCACCGAGGGGACAGCGTGACAGCACTTGTGACAAGCAGGAGGAGCCCTGTCAAGCCCCACTCTGCCACCAGACACCAGGGCAAAGAAGCAGCTATCAAGCCATGGGGATCATTAACATTAAAACAACTTAGGAGCCCTGTAAAATAAAGTTAGTTAGAACTCTGCATAAACTGACCTTCAGCAGCCATCTTTGTCACCCCTGATCCCATAATTAGCCAATAGGGGTCGAGAAGCCTGGAGGACTTCAGCAATGGCTTCTGGGAGAAGGAAGAGGAATGTGACTTGGCATCTTTTCATCCAGCCAATCACATGTTGAGTGAACAGTCTGCATATTAATTTTGTGAGATGACAGCCTGTTTGACCAATGGGATGCTGCCCTGACCTCTTCAGACCCAGAGGGCAGATCCAGCTTGGGGGCAGTCTTCCTGGAGCCCTCAGAGAGTAAGGAGGGCTCAGACTGTTTCTGCTGACCCTCTCCTTACATGGAGCTAAAAGTAAATATAGCCAATTTTGGCACTGGAAAGTTTAAATATGCTACGTTGTTGGGGGTGGGGGTGGGGGTTGGTGTGCGCTGGTATTTTTGGATTGTTTGTTCTATGCCACAACCCAGCAGCCCCCCTTGGTAGAAATGTGAACTCTAGTGTGTGTGAAGCAACATAAAAGGTTTGAACATGCTAATTTTGGATTTGCTTGTGTCTGCTGAAGGTTGGAGTGCTGCCTGAGGTTTCCACAGCCAGGCATCAGGAGGTGTTCCAGAGAGACTGATTCCTGCCTACAGCTATAGGAGGTGAGCCAGTGCTGTGTTCTGATGGTGTCACAGCTGCTAACCTGCAGCGTGGCTGAAGACCGTGTTCCTGAGATTCAGGAGGAAATTACAAGCCTGCAGATGGTCTGGGGAATTGGCCAGTCAGTGCCATCGCTAGGTGCTGGCTATTGCTTCACCCTGAGGGCTGGATGCCAGGATGGGCGGGTGAGGCGTGTGGCCATGGTCCCTGTGACTGGTCCTCCCAGCACCTGTGAAAGAAGAAGAATGTTCCAACCTGCACCAAGAATTTAAAATTAATCCAGCCAGAAAGACTTGTATCAAGGTTCAGAGCCCCCCCAGAGCTGCAGTAGACAGAATTACATTCAACAGAGACCTGAGAACTGGTAGTTCCAGACCTGTGACTGACATCAGGGGTTGCGTGCAACCTGGATTGTGTAAATAGTTCTCTTCCAAGGTTACTGTTTTGGCCATTAGGCTAGGAGTTACAGTTATTTTTGTTTAAAAAACATTTTCGCAATTGTACGGCCTGTGAGGTTTGGGTTACTATTTGTTTAAAGTGCCCCGACACTGGCCAACCAGCTGCACCATTCATCGGGTCTGTGACGTTCCAACGGCTGGGTACCCAGTAAAGATAGTGGGAGCTCCCAATCTAGTTAACTGGGTGAAACTAGTATCAGTTGGGAGTGGGTAGCACCCCAGTACAGGTGGGAGATAAGTGTGGGACTGTATTGTTTGCATTGATGGTGGGATGGGCACTGTTTTGTTAATATTGTCTAAAACCTTTGAAACTGTTTGTTTTTCATGAATCCCTTTCCCCTGTACCTACCCATGTAAATAAATTGCTTTTCAATGTAAAACTGTCTTGTGAGCATATCATTTGTGAGCATATTATTAGAGTTGGATAATAATTACATGTGCATTGAAATACTGCAACAGTGTTTGGTATTCCATGTGTGGGGTGACTGTGCAGGGATGTGGGTAGGTGTTGTATCCCAGGGGGTTATACCACCTTGGCATTAGGCCTACTTAAATTTAACTCTGGGTGGAGGCACCATGTTTTTTGTCATTCTGTTGGGAACAAACTTCCTGCTCAGGAAAAAAAGAGCCCAGGCCCCTAAACCTTGGTTGAGCCTGCAAGGCAGGGGTAGTAACCGTAACATCCATGGCAACCCGGTTACATCTTTGGAGGTACTGCTGGGATCCCCTGTTTACCATTCGGGCCTCACATGGAGTTAGTTGCTCATGAGGACAGTGTTCTAGCCCCCAAATCCCAGATTTCTGCTGACTGGTAATTGGTGGGTAAATATGGAGCTGGCTCCTCATAAAGCCATCCTGCTCCTGAGAGTCCCACCTGGGATAGATAGGGAGTAGATAGAGGAAGGGCTATCTTTAGTTAAAAGCCTTGGCCTAGTTGGCATAAGAGGTCAGGTGATGGACCCTACTACTCAGACTTTAACTGTGTTAATTGAATGTTGTAATGTTGCAGATGCCACTAGAGTGCCTGACGTACTGACCCCAGAAGGATCCAGCGCTGCCTGGACTATTGTGACGCAGCCAGTGGATGCTGAAAATGGAGGCCTCACCCAAATCTGAGGGATTTGAGGTGAAGCTTACTAAGCTGTTACAGGCTGAAGGAAAGTCTATCGAGGAAGTTTGTAAGGTTCTGGATGTTAAAGGGGTATCCCATCCCAGATACCAGGAGGAGGGCCCATCTTTGCGGCATCAGCTGAAAATGATTCTTACCAGATGTTAAGAATCTTCTCAAGAATGAAACCCACCCTCGCAGGAGAAGATAATTTAGAAACATGGATGGACTAGGCTGCTCCACTGGCTCAAGACTGGTAATGCTCCAAAACAGAGAAGAGAAGACAGCCTGGAGAAAGCCTCGAAGGCCCTACACTAGAGGCTATCTGTTTATTAAGGTACGTGAACCCTGACACTACTGCCCAAGAGTATTTGACTGCTTTAGAGGATGTTTCTGGGAGTACTGAGTCAAGCAAGGAATTGACGTGGAGATTCAAATCCACCAGTCAATGTAAAGGAGAGCCCATCTGTCTTTTTGAACCACCTTGAAAGGATTTTTCAAGGAGTGTTTCAAAAAGGAGGTGTGACCTCTCAGAATGTGAACCAAGTGAGGTTGAAACATATGTTCAAGGCTGCCTGCCATTCTACAGTGTTGATTCTAAAGCTACACCTGGCTGAGAGAAGGGACAACCCCCCCCCACCAGCTCACAGTGAGCTTATGAGAGAAATGTGAACACTTGAGGAGGAGGAAGAGCAATGGTATCCTACCCTGCCTCAGTGGCTATTAGACAAGTTACTGAAAGTACACCCGCAGCAGAGACTCAAGAATGGAGGGAGTGGAGGGAGTTGGTCAAGGGATATAAGGAAGTGGTTGATAAAGCCACTGCATCTCTTAGTAAAGATCAAGCCAGCCAGCAAAACCAGCCTGTACTTTCAGCCACCTCAAACCTCTCTTTCATGGGTGAAGAGATACAAACTCAGACACCCTCTTCGGACTGTGATCTTAAAGTTAAGGTAGCCGAATTGCTGAAACTGGTAACTGACCTAAAGGGGTGTTAATGTCAAGCTACGTCCTGGTCAAGAGAAAGGACCCCTGATTGAAAGTGCATAGCAACTTGCACTCCCATCCAAACCACAAATGCAGGTCCTGATAACCGGAGTAATCCAGATTGAAGGCTTCCCCTGATGTCCCCCAGGGCTTATGACAATACAGATGTAACCCCAGATGGCGCTATCCCAAGGGCTACTACCCATGCCTGCTTGGCTAGTAGTAAGTTAAGGGGCCTGGGTACTGAAATGGATGCCTCCACCCAGAGGTCAGAGTTGTTAGTGGTCAAGCTAACCTGGGCACAGCCCTCCGGGACACTGTGACCCCCCCTTTCCCTTCTAGTGGCCTGAACAACACACAATAATCACTTTTACACTACCCCTTGTACACCATACAAGTACCCACACTGTTTGAACTTACCACCAGGGCTTGTTCCTCTGGCTCGACCCTGCGGACCCCCTGTAAAACAAGGTTATGCACAGCAAATAGCAACAGTACAGTACTTTTGGCACAAACTGGAACCACAGTCAGGTTAAATGCAGAAAAAGTTAGATTAAATTTATTCAGGGGACCTGAACAAGGGAGAGGCATAATCAGATTGACTCACTTAAAGGCTATATCAGTAAAACAGTTATGCATGTGCTTTATGTCCCCACACCGTCATACGCTCTGGGTACCCAGGTAGGAAGACGGTGGGCTAGCCAGGAACGTTGCAGCTGGTTGGGGCCCTGTGATGGAAGAAAGCAACATGCACAACACACACTATTTGTAATCCGGAGCTGGAGGGCTCAGTTCATGCAAGAAAAGCAACAAGACAATCAGATCACAACACTTTAATGTTGTTGCCGGGAGCTACCCTGATGTTTACTCACAAAACCAAATACAGGACACAGGCAAGACGAAACTAAGACTGTAGTTTGTTGAGCTGCAGTGCCAGGAGAAGCAGGGCTCACAGGAATCACCAGGGTGTTGTTCCTGTTCAAGTGTTGAGCAGGGGTTTGATCCCCAGGCAGGTCTCTCATCGATGGCTTTCTCTGTGCAATGGGTAGTTTGGCTGGGCCAGTGTGGCAAGGCCCAGGCGAAATGGCGATGAATTCAGATACAGTCCGTTGGAGCTGAATGCAGCCTCCAGTGAGCAGAACACAGTTCAACACACAGTGGGGAACCAAATCATGACCCACTAACAGCACACAGCACATTTACATGTAAGAAATTCCACTATACCAGGCAGATTGCTATCTATCACGCCAGCAGCGAGCAGAACACAGTTCAACACACAGTGGGGAACCAAATCACGACCCACTAACAGCACACAGCACATTTACATGTAAAAAATTTCACTATATCAGGCAGATTGCTATCCAGTCGCAATTACAGAGTCTCTGCACAAACCGAGAGTTCAGAGGTGGCTAGAAATCCTGACAGGCCGATCGCACTTAACAAATCTTCGGTCTTCTTCAGGTTAAAGCCTGATCACAATTCAGTGGCTTAATTCACTCTCCAAATTCGGATTCAGTCTGAATAAACTATATTTTCCCTCTCAGGGACAGCAGGCAGACAGGCAGGCCAAAACTCAGCACTTTCAGTTCTCCCACACAAATCTATGCAAGGGCTCTCGCTTGAAAGACTCAAGCTGTTACCTCTTCACTTCCCAACTTAGATCTAACTGAAACTGCAAGCAGTCTGGGACTTTCCCCAAGATCCAAAAGGTTCAGTTGGCTGATCTGTCTGTCAGTCACAACAAGGGCTACCCCTCCAGGTACTTTTAGGTGACAAAAGCCCAAAACTACAATTCCTACAAGTTTTGTCCCCACCAAGCCCCTGTAGGCAGGCTCCATCTTAGAGTCCCAAATGTACCGATTGGCCCATTCTGACAGTCCCGGGCCAAGATGGTAGAGAAGACAGAACAGTCCTTGCTGCAAAGAAAACAGGTTAGAAGAAACTGCAATGTTATTATCACTCCAATAGATAATCAGCAAATAAGCACATCTTATAACAGAGTTCCCTCTGCGCAAATAGTGATGGCAGAACGGAGCAATTAAGTGGAAGCCTGGGTGGGACTCATGCATAGAAATACTCAGCCCCCCCCCCCCAGATTAATTATAATTGCAATCCAGGCAGCTCTTAAAGAGACAGTACACAGAGGCCATACAGGCACTCTCTGGCAATACATTTAAACTGCTAAAATGCAAGACACCAGCCTGGTAATCAGCATTTATTTATTTATTTTATTTAACAGACTTTAGGATTACAACCTTTGAGTCAGGGACTCATTTACAAAGAGTCCGCGTCAGAAAAACAAACATAAACACTTAATACATATATACATAGAATGGCAGCTAAAGGTTACAGTTCTTTTTAGTTATACAATATGGCAGAATCAAGATCAGCTATTCATTGCATTGAACGTGTTACCGAGAGCTGTATTTTACAGTTTTCAAGAGAACAATAAGTTTGCTGATAGAGGGAGGGAGTAACAGGTTTGATATTTACAGCGCAGTAGATAATTAGACAGATGCCTTGTGAGTGCAGCCAAAGGAGGCATTGTTAATAGATAATGTTTGGTAGCCCTATCAGTAGGAGCTCAGAGGCGGGCTCAAGGAAGACTTTTTGGGAACCCCTATTTGTAGGGGGGTTACACAGAGAAGGCATTTTCTGTTACAATTGTGGAAAAGATGGACAGATGAAGAGGGAGTGCCAGTCACAGGAGGACTCACAAAGAGTCAAAGGCAAACTACTTGAAAAGCTTCGGAGGCAGGAAAACTTCCCCGTGGCACAGTAGTGGAGTACACTGGAGTTCCAGCTGCATGACGCTCCACCCAGCCTGTGAAAGCCTCAGCAACAAAGACCACTGCTAAGCCTCAACCAGAGACACTGCCTGAAAATCTTGACAAACATGTTGGTCCAACAACTGAAATGGCAATCAAAATCAATAGTATTTCAGCCCAGCCTGTTCATAATAGCGCTTCTTAGGTATTCATTATATTCAAGGACTGTTACAACAAACACCTTGCTGAAGACTGAGTTGAAACTTTGGAAAGTTTGAATTTATGGGGGTTGAGTGACAAGTCCTACCCGTACCTAGGCTACCTCAAAGTATAGATTGCTTTCCCCTCCAAAATAACTGGAGTTGGAGACCCTGTGGAAACGATAGCATTAGTGTGTTCAGAGTCCAGAATATATGGTGGAATGCCCGTACTTATTGGAACTAATGCTCACATTTTTGGTCGTCTGGCTCAGTTTTGTTAAGAGAGGGAAGACAAGCAGTGGGGAAGAGTGCTGTGTGTGCAATTCCTTGGTAAAGAAGGCCCACCAGCAACAGATACAGACCACCACAGAAGATCAAGACGACCCTGTGGGATGTCACTGAAGAAACTATGCTGACCCCAAATGCTGAGTGCAGTATCAGTGGTGTGGTGCACCTGAAGAAGAATGTTAAGAATAAAACCCTGGTGCTGGATATTCCAGATGAACATGGCCTGCCAGAAGGGCTATTGATGAAGCCTAGTGTATTGTCAGTGAGAGCTCATGCTTACGCAAAATGAGTCACTGTCCAGGTGAAGAATGTTACAGATAGACACACTGTTGTCAGGAAAGGACACACTTTGGCTCAGGTTTACTGCACAGATACCACGGTGTGAGCAACGCCTACCAAGTATGGTGCCTAGCTTGACATTGACCCATAATGTTTTAATTTTGATGACTCCCCCATATCAGAGAAGTGGAAGATCCACATCAGCTGAAAACGGTCTGAAAGGACCAAAGTGTTTTCGCTTCATGAGTGGGAAGTGGGATGTGTAGCCAGAGAAGAGCACCATATCTGACTTCATGATGACTGCCCTTTCCTTGAGAGGTCTCGCCTATGGGCGCCAACAGATATTGACGATGTTAGGAGGCATTTAGCAAGGCAAGGCAAATTTTATTTTTATGGTGCCCAGTTCCGGGGGCTCTGGGCACCTAACAATAAGATAGGCAGGAATGCACACATAAAATATTGTAATAATTATATAAGTCATATCATTAAAACAGTATTTAAAAATATAATTCTTCAACAGGAAATCATCAAAAGAAAGTCGCAGAGTGGGGCAGATTTCACATTCTGATCTGGAAAGGCGAGAAGGAATAAGTAGGTCTTTAGCCTCTGCTTAAACAACTCTACCGATGGGGCCTCCCGGACAGCATCTGGAAAGGAGTTCCACAGGGTTGGCCCAGTGACACTAAATGCTCGGTCACCCGATGTCTTAAGCCAAACCCTGGGAACATCCAGGAGGCTCCTGGTTGAGGAGCAGAGTGAATGAACCAAGGTGGCAGGTATAAGGCTCTCAGCCTGGTAGCCAGGACCCAGTCCGTATAGGGCCTTATAGATGAGCAAGCCTACCTTGAAAAGGACCCTCTAACTGATAGGCAGCCAATGCAGAGCTTGCAGAACTGAGGTTACATGACTGGACCTAGACAGGCCCGGCAGGAACCGTTAGCTGCAGGCATTAGTCAAGAGTCACAAAGGCCTTATGCTCCACCAATTTTAGTCATGCACAAGAAAAATGGAGCTGTGCACATGTGTGTAGACTATCAAACTCACAACAAGCAAACTATTTCTGATCAGTATACTATGCCTAGGATTCAAGACACCTTAGACTGTCTTAACGGAAGCAGACAGTTTTCAGTGCTTGACCTAAGAAGTGGATACTGTTAAATTCAAATGGCTCCACAAGACCGGGAGAAAACTGCCTTTATATGTCCCCTTGGATTTTATCACTTTCTTCGAATGCCTCAAGGTATATCTTGCACCCCAGCAATATTCAAGTAACTTGTGGAAACAGCTGTCAGAGATATGAACCTGTTAGAATGTTTGGTCTACCTAGATGATGTCATTGTGTTCAGGAAGACCCTGGAGTAACATGAGACAAGAATACTAAAGGTTCTAGATCTAATGGAAGAGTTCGAGCTCAAGCTATCTATCGACAAGCATCAATTCTTTCAAAGTTCAATCAAGTTTTCGGGGCATATTGTATCAGCTTAGGGCATTCAAAGTGATCCAAGCAAAGTCAAAGCTTTAACCGCTTGGCCCAAACCCAAAAACATGAAAGATCTGCAATGTTTCCTTGCTTTCTATGAGTATTACAGGTGTTTCATTAAAGATTATACACGAGTGGTGAGATTACTCCTGAACTTGACACAAGGCTATCCACCCACCAATAAAAGCAAACAGACCTCTGCCATTACTACTGAATCCAAGCCATATTTTAAGCCATCTGAGCCATTTGGACAATGCTGGGATGCTGAATGCAACAAAGCCTTTGAAGAAATAATTTATCACCTGACTTACGGACCAGAACTAGCTTTTGCAGACCCTGAAAAGCCTTATGTTTTGCATACAGATGCTAGTTTCTGTAGTATTGGAGCTGTCCTCTATCAAAGTTATCCAAAAGGACTGCATCCCATTGCCTTCACCAGTAGGAGCCTAAACAGAGCTGAGCGAAAGTATCTTGTGCACAGGTTAGAGCTCCTAGCTCACAAGTGTGCTGTCATGGACCAGTTTCACGAATATCTTTATGGGGCACACTCACATCGCAGTCAAGGCCACCAACAATCTGCTGAGATATGTGCAAACTACTGCAAAGCTCGGCACAGCTGGACACAAGTGGCTTTCAGCATTGTCAACTTATAATTACTGTGTGGAATACAGGCCTGGACTGAATCAAATCAATGCTAATGCCCCGGCTGATGCACTCTCTTAACATCCATTGGCATCCACCACAGACAAAGAAGCATGGCTACGAATTCCAGAACAAACTGTAAAAGCTCTGTGCAAAAAGGTTTGTCACAGATGAGCAGCCTTCTACAGCAAACGCCATTCATCTTGTGGACAGCCTTGTTGCCTCTGCTGATTGTCTTCCAACTGCTTATTGCAACCTGGTTGCTGTGGACACATTGCCACAACTGACTCCACAAGATCTACAAAAAGAACAAAGACTAGGCCCAAGTGTTAAAGATATTATTAACACCCCGCAGAAAGGGGGTGATACCACCCAAGTAGTCACAAATGATCCAGACGTGAAATTGTTACTGCAAGACTGGCCAAAGCTAAAAATGAAGGACAATTTGTTGTGTAGAGAAATCTAACGCGCACAAGGGTTCCCATGCCTGCAATTAAACCTGCCCCCAAAATTCCAAAAAGTGGTACTCTGTGCATTGCACGGTCACATGGGACATGTAAACGCATGGGATTCAATGACAGACACCAGACAGCAGATACAGTGCATAAAAAATGCAGGAACTGCGTTTATCATTTTATTCAGAAAAATCAAAACAAAAAAATAAATTGGATATTTACAGAAAAGAAAAATAGGTGCTAGTCCTTCACACCAAACACAACTCAGGCAATTTTTCTTCCTCAGAATCATTGTCCTTCTCTGTACATGCAATACCACTGTCCGAAACCATGTGTAAACTCCCACACATCCTTTCTTCTCTGTGGTCAGAAGATACTGGCTCACCGATCTGATTCTAGCCCCCTGCTGGAGGGTTTGTATAGAAACATAGGGGTGACATCATAGCCACGTGACCTTCCAATTAATAAACATATGCTTTTATCTGACTCCTGTGCTTTCACATACTGGCTATGTTGTCCCCTTAGTGTCACCTTAGGTTTATTTTATCCCATAGTCTAGCACGGTTTGTAAGAGATGCACTAAAGACCACATAAAACCTTAATTATGGGAGTTGGGCGTAATCAGGGCATTAGTCCTTCCCTCTGACAGTGATATCACATCATTCGGTTACTATAAGAGCAGCCGTTTCATGGGCTTCGAGCCCTATAGTAGGATCCTCCATAATGACAGGGCTACATTCAGGTAAACATATTTTATTTTAAAACAGAACACCAACAAATGTTAAATTGAGTTAAAGGAATCTCCAGTCTTGGCAGAGAAAAGCAGATATGGGGTGTGCTCCCTAGTTGTCTTTTCCTGCAAGGCTAGGAAACCAGACTAACAAACACACTCTCTCTTACAGAGAACATTTTATATTCATAATAGAGAAAAAATTTCTGTTAAACACTGTATTCACATTTACAATATTTCTGTAACATATAAGGGTAACAGGGCAGCCTAAACCCTTTCGTTTTTTTATTTCTAGGGCTGTTCATTCATAAAACAAAGGGGTTTCATTCATACGATTATGTACCTGACAGCTGTAATTTCAGCCATCGGCTGAACTTTTCATTTTGCTCTGAAGCCAATTCCTACAGTCCCTCTTTATCTCTGGACTGTATTTTCTCATCCAAACCCTTATTATGTTTGCTTACACACATGTGCAAGAAGAAAAAATTACTCACCTTAGTAATGTTATTTCTTCTACTGGAGTCTTGCTATATTATGACATATGCAGTGAGTCCCAACCTTCAAACTGCTCCGGAGGTGAAAGAGTTAACATTCCATGCCAGGCATGGAACTTTGAGCTCGAACTCGGTTGAAAACTCTATCTGTTCTTCAAACTCAAACTGTCAGATCTTTACAAGCAAAACTCACTAGGACTCTGTGTGGAAGCTGTAAACCTACACTAGCCAACTGGCTACTAATTATATAAACACATTTTTTGGTACCAAAACAAAGACTCAAGTCAGGAGACCCAAAAAATGACAAACACAACACAGATCACTCCAAAAAGGAAGGGTGAAAACAAGGTGGGCATCTAAAAAGTGCCAACACTGACCTGCCCACCCATATCCCCAAAAGTAAGGTTCTGAAAGGGGCAGGCGAGGGGGGGAGGTCATAATATAGCAAGACTCCATTAGAAGAAACAACATTACTAAGGTGAGTAATTTTTTCTTCAAACAACATGAAGTCTTGCTATATTATGACATATGCAGACTACACAGCAGTACCTCCAAGGAGGAGGGACAGAACCTACTTAGGAAATAGGCTCTGAAGCACAGCTGTGCCAAATCGAGCATCACTCCTAGCCTGGATGTCTAGGAGTAATGCTTGGCAAAACTGTGGAACTGTTTTCCAGGTAGCTGCTTGACATATCTCTAGGATAGGGATGTCCTGGCAGCAGCCAGAGACGCAGCTGTACCTCTGGTAGAGTGAGCCCTCAGGCCTGAGGGAGGAACTTTACCCAGTTTTCATAGCAGAATTGGATACAAGAGATGATCCACCTGGCAATGGATCTTTTAGTGGCAGGTTTCCTTTGCCAACCTCACCATAAGTGAGGAACAGTTGGAGGGAGTCAAACCTGTGACCCTTGAGTACGATCTATGTAGTAGCTAAGGGATCTTTTGACATCTAAACTGTGCAACCTCCTCTCACCAGAGGAGGAATGGTCAGTGAAGTACACAGGGAGAGACATGGATTGATTAAGGTGGAAATCTGAGACCACCTTAGGCAAGAACTTTCTGTTAGTCCTGAGGACTACCTTATCTCTGTGAAAAGAGATAAAATCAGGCTCCACTGACAATGCTTGTAACTCACTTATGTGCCTGGCAGAAGTGATGGCTACCAAAAACACAGTTTTCCAAGTCAAGTACTTAAGCTCCGCTGAAGACAAAGGCTCAAAAGGGGGTTGCATAAGCTGAGCAATGCAAATATTAAGATCCCAGGCAGAAGCAGGATCCCTGAATGGGGGATTGGTGTGAAGCAACCCTTTGAAAAACTTGAGAAAACAAGATGGGCTGAAAGAGAAGAGGACTTACCTGCTGATAAGAAAGCAGACACGGCTGCTAGGTGTACTTTCAGGGTAGCTGGTTTCAGCCCCAAAGTATTTAGATGGACCATATAGTCCAGGACCGTGGGTAAACCAGCAGATTCTGGGGAAATATGCTTTGCAGAGCACCATATGGAAAATCTCTTCCATTTGGAATTATAAGTAGCCCTGGTGGAAGGCTTCCTCGAAGCCTTCAGGATATCCAAAACACCTTGGGAGAGGTGTAGGTCAGCAAACTCCAACTCTTCAAGAGCCAGGCCTTGAGGTTGAGAGATTTGAGGTTCGGGTATCAAACTTCCCTGAGCACAGGATAACAGATTGTGATTCCTGGGAAGACACAGGGGAAGGTGGACTGCTAAGGACATGAGTGGGTACCAGGGCTGTCTGGCCCAATCTGGAGCTATCAGGATCATCTTGCAGGGTTGAGATCTGATTTTGACTAGCACTTTGAACAGGAGAGGGAAGGGGGGAAGGCATAGAGAAGCTTCCCTTCTCAACTGAGAAGGAAGGCATCCAGGGGACTGAGCCCAACACTGGGGGCCTGTAACAAAAAAGGGGAAGTTGGTGATTGTCTGGGGCTGCAAAAAGATCTATCTGGGGTGTGCCCCATCTGGCAAATACCACCTCCAGTACTAGGGAATCCAGAGCCCATTCGTGATGGCCCTGGGAAATCCTGCTGAGAGCATCTGCCAGGATATTGTCCTTGCCTGGGAGGTGAACTGCTACAAGGGAGGTGTTCAGGGAGTAAGCCAGAGACCACAACTTCATTGCTTCAGTGCACAAGGCCGTAGACCGAGTGCCCCTTGCTAGTTGATGTACCACATTGTGGTGGTATTGTTTGTTCTGACCTGAATAACTTTGTTCTGAACAGATTTGGAAAAAACTTGAAGTGCTAGAAAAACTGCACTGAGTTCCAACAGATTGATGTGGAGCAGAGATTCCTGAGGGGACCACAATCCCTGGGTAGTGAGGTCGCCCATGTGAGCTCCCCACCCCAATAGGGATGCATCTGTAGTAAGGATTAAGGAGTGAGACTTAGGGGTGAAGGGGACCCCCTGTCTCAAATTGCCCTAGTCCTGCCACCACTGAAGGGCTTGGATCAGGGTTCGAGTCACTGGGATCAATTTGGTTAGAGGGACCCTCCTTTGAGACCAAAAGGCTCTCAAATGGAACTGGATGTCCCTCATCTGAAATCTGGCTCCCTGCATTACTTCTGTCGAAGCAGCCATGTGTCCCAGGAGTTGGAGAAAGTGCCTTGCTGGTCGAGAGACCTGCAGGGTGAAGGAGGAAGCCAGAGAAATCAGGATCCTTGCTCTTTCCAGAGGAAGGAAGGCTCTGGCTTCTTTTGTGTTCAGTTCTGCACCTATGAAGGTGAGAAGCTGGACAGGTTCTAGGACTGACTTTGGAAGATTGAGAAGGAAACCTAGAGAAGTTAGCAGTTGCTGAGTTACTTGAAGATGTAACCTGACTTGGACTGGAGACTGGCCTACTATGAGCCAGTTGTCCAGGTAAGGAAAGATGGCAATTTTTTGCCTTCTTTAATGGGCAACTGCTACTGCCAGGCATTTTGTGAATACCCTTGGGGCAGATGTGAGGCCGAAGGGCATTGTTCTGAACTGGAAATGGCCTGAGGGCAGTTCGAATCTGAGGTACTTTTGATGGGAGCTTCTGATGAGAACATGAAAATAGGCATCCTTGAGGTCCAGGGACACTAGCCAGTCCCCTGGCCTTAAAGAGGGTAAAATAATTCCCAGAGTCACCATTTTGAATTTTGGTTTTATAATGTGCTTGTTTAGATAGCTGAGATCTAGGATGGGCCGCCATTCTCCTGTCTTTTTTGGGGAAAGGAAATACCTGGAGTACAGCCCTTTGCCCTGGTGTAGGGGTGGAACCCTTTCCACAGCTCTGAGAGCCAGGAGGGTAGAGACTTCTGCTTCTAGGGCAAGAGCCTCTAAAGGATTTGCAGGTGGAAAGGATCTGGTTCTCATCTTTGGAAATTTCTTGAAGCTGAGAACCAGTCCCTGGCTTACTACTTCCAGGACCCACCTGTCTGATGTTAGAGACTCACAGTCCTGGACAAAGTAAGCCAGCCTTCCCCCTACAGGTAGAGGAGAATCAGCCCTGGGCACACCATCAGGGTGCCTGCTTGGCAGGGGCTTTGGGCTGAGGGGTGGAAGCAGGTCTGCTTACACCCCGTCTGCCTCTCCCTCTATAGAACTCCCTCTGTGCATAGGCTGAAGAGGAAGCCTGGGCTTGGTAAAAAGGCTTATGAAAAGGCTTGCCCCTGCCCCTGGGAGGCTGCCTTTGAGGAGTGGCCTGCCTTTCCTTGGCCTGTGCACTCCTATAGGTGGTCCTATATTCATTCATTTTCTTCATGTAATTCTCTGTTTGCTCCCCAAACAGAGAGTTGCCCACAACAGGGAAATCCATGGCCTTAGTCTGGGTATCCTGTGACAGGCTAGTACATCTGAGCCAAGCCATTCTACGGAGAGCCACAGATGTAGCAATGACTCTAGATGATACATCATTGGAGTCCACTGCAGCACGGAATTGCACCTTAGATGCCTCAATACCATCAGCGGCCACCTGCTCCAGCTCCTTTGCTAGCTGGCCAGGGACCTGCTTTGCTAGGGCCAAAACAGTATCCCATCTGGATTTTTGATATCTAGCAACATAAGCCATATAATTAGCCTGTCTGAGTCTTAAGGATGCTGCCATGTACTGTTTCTTTGCCATGGCATCTATTTTTCTGGAGTCCTTGTCAGGGGGTGAGAGGCTAGGGGAATATTTGCCTTGTCACAGGCTGCAGCCTGCACAACTCCCACATGGCTGCATTGCTGTGTAAGGAACTCTGTATCAGAGCCTGATAATGTATACCTTTTGTCCATTCTTTTATCAACAGGAGGTATAGTGTGAGGAGCTTTTAAACTTTTTACTGTCTGCTTCCAAAAAGATTTATGCAGAGGAATAGACAGTCTCCTAGACTCTGGAATATACATCATTTCTACATAATCAGGCTCTTCTTGGTCATCCAGCTTCCTCCATAGGGAGCTGGAGGGTTCTAGCTACTTTTTATAAAACATAAAATGAGAAGGGGACTCAGAAAGCCTAGGGGGAGACACTCCTGAAGGTCTGTCTGGAGAGATGTCCGGTTCAATGGGCACATCCAGACTTTCAAAACCACATTCACTCTCCTCATACTCCTCTTCCCCCTCCTCTGGTTCATAAAATTCTCCTAAATCATACTCTTGAACCGGTGGAACCGACAGAACCGAACGCTTACCTGATGGTGCCGGTTCGGTCGGAACCGGGGGAGAGTGACTGAACAATTTTTATTGCTTTAGCTATTTCTTCAGCAGTTGGAGAGGGAAGTTTTGGCTCCACATCAGCTGATTTTCTAGTTCTCTTTGCTGGAACCAACTCCTCAGAGTTGGCTCTCCTTTTGCCCGAGGAAGTATCGCCCTGGTCAGAGGGCACTCCTTCCAGTTCGGTTTCAACCGAACCGGGCTGGCCATCCGGTTCAGCTGACTTTTTGGCCTACCTTTCCCTGAGCCTACCAACTCTTTTATCCAGGGTAGCTGCAGGAAAACTCTTACAAATCTGGCAGTCTGAATTGAGGTGGTCAAACCCCAGACAATAAACACTTGTGGTGTGGGGGTCAGCCTTGGCAAAGGCTTCCCCACAGACAACACAGTGTTGAAACCCAGTGGGCCCGGTTTTTCTTTTGGGTTTATCAAACATTGTGCCAGCCTAACCAAAAACGTGCCCATTTATGGCAATCCGCCAAGCAAGATTCCCTTATCGGTTCCCAACTGTGTCACGGGTCGTGGAAAAAAATGTAATGAAATCTGGTTTTGTTAGAACCGATAAGAACCGGGAACCGCACTTCTAAAATATAGCAAATGTAATAGAAACAACCTGATCGGTTCGAACCGAACCGATGAAACCGTTTACAAGTTCCACACAGAAAGTAAATGTAAAACCTATCTAGTATTTACAAATACCACAGATAGAGCTTGAACCGACTGGTTGCGGTTTAAATTCAGTTAAAAAAAATGAAAACTTTATACTTTAACCGACAAAATGAACCGAGCAGAAGGAGAAATCTCCGGAGCGACTGTTCAGTGAGGCGGAGTAAAGAATCTGGCAGTTTGAGTTTGAAGAACAACAGATAGAGTTTTCAACCGAGCTTAAGCTCAAAGTTCCATGCCTGGCATGGAATGTTAACTCTTTCACCTCCAGAGCAGTTCGAAGGTTGGGACTCACTGCATATGTCGTAATATAGCAAGACTTCATGTTGTTTGAAACATAGTGCCGCCACATGAGAATTCGTAAGTGTGCCTCCCTACTTCCAGTGTCCTGTTGCCTTTTGCAGGCACGGCCCCCACCAATGAGCGTAAGAGCTGTCTGATGAACAGCGTTTGCCGTCTGGCGGCATACAGTTGAAAGAAAGAACGCAGCGTGTAGGCAATTTGCATACTGCCGCCGTTGGCAGTATGTAAAGTGCCTACACGTCAGCACTGCAGTGAAAGAGCTGTCATAGACAGTTCCTCCCCACCCCAGTGTGCTCATGCACTCCCCCCACACTCACACAGTATGGCTGACGGGAGTGCCCAATCCCCCTTCGGCTGCGCTCCCCCAGCAGAGTTTAAGGTGCCACACTGGGAGCCCACCCCAGTGTGGCAACAATCTGTA
The DNA here is from genome assembly GCA_016271365.2 of Neoceratodus forsteri. Lineage (NCBI taxonomy): Eukaryota > Metazoa > Chordata > Ceratodontiformes > Ceratodontidae > Neoceratodus > Neoceratodus forsteri. The sequence goes on along the minus strand of CM028133.1, from coordinate 51,774,187 downwards.
AGGCCGATGGGGGTGCCCAATCCCCCATAGGCTCCACTGCCCCCCTCAAATAACCTTCCAGGTGCCACGCTGGGAGCCCACCCCAGAATGGCAAACATCTGTCTGCTGCCCCCCAACACACTTCCAAGTGCCATGCTGGGAGCCAACCCCAGCATAGCAAACCTCTCTATGGCCGACAGGAGTGCCCAATCCCCATCAGCTCCACTGCCCCCCCCAAAAAATGCTGGGAGCCTGCCCCAGTGTGGCAAATGTCCCATGTCGTCTTCCTAACAGGAAAGAAAAACTAGAAAGAAATAATAGTCCCTCGCTGACTCTTGACCCCCGCACCCACCCTCTGTGCACCCTGCCTCCCCACATTCCCCCTCACCCCATACTTATCTCTGGAGTCCTGTGCGATGATCTTCGGTGGACCGGGAATACGTCTGCACTCTTCAAAGCCGACTGCAAACTGACGAAATGCCGGTAAGCTGTATAATGGAATAAATAAGGTTTTTTCAACTTTGAAGCATATCTCAGGCAGTTTTTGGAATTTGTTTCACTAAATCTTCAACATGGAGCTTTTGGGACCCACCTCATGAATTCTTGCACTGTCATTTTGTTACTCAGTCCCGAAAGGTGATTTCATGGTCACTGCACGAAACTACCTTTTGGGAGCGATGTATGAAATGACAGTGTTACAGTTCATGAGGTATGCCCCAAAAAACCCTATGTTGAAAATCTGGGGAAAAAATTCCCAAAAATTACTGTTTTACGAGCGTGCATTGCGCAGTTTCTATGCACACTCCTAAGTTCATGAGTTTGTAATATTTGCACTCCAGATTTTCAGCACTGGCATTTTACCATACCTCCTTATGAGTAGTACAGCTGTCATTTTTCACATCTCGCCCAAAATGTGCTTCCACGCATGTAGCACACAATGGCACAGTCAGTGTGAGAAATCAATGTTTGGGACAGATTAAGAAAATCACAGTGACATTGTTCATGAGCAGAGGTCTTAAAATGGTTATGTTGAAAATCTGGTGACAAAAATCCATAAAATGACTGTGTTACGAGTGAGCATTGCGCTGTTTCTATGCACCCTCGTAATTTCATGGATTTCTAATATTTTCAGTCCAGATTTTCACCACTGGCATTGTTCCACACTTCCTTATGAACAGTACAGCTGTAATTTTTCACAACATGGCCCGAAATGTGTTTTCACGCTTTCTGCGCAGAAATGCATAGTCGCTGTGGGAAATCACTGTTCGGGACAGATTAAGAAAATGACAGTGACACAGTTCATGAGCGGAGGTCCCAAAATGCCTGTGTTGACAATCTACTGTAAAAAAAAAAAATAATTACATTAAGGATGTGCGTTGCGCAGTTTCTACGCACGCTCGTGACTTCACCAGTTTTTTTACTATTTTCACTGCAGACTTTCAACATTGCCATTTTTTTACACCTCCTCATGAAGAGTACAGCTGTCATTTTTCACATGCTGTTCAAAATGTGTTTTCACACCTGTGGTGCCAAATGCTGTAGTCACTGTGCAAAATCAGCTTTCAGCTAACAAACTGATATTACCACTGTTCATAAGATGGGGTCACAAAAAACCCATGTTGAAAATCTGGAGTGAAAATACCAATGAATGCCTGAGGTGTTAGGGTTTCCGATCATAACGCCCCACCCTGTAGAGACTGACAGGCATCAGAGGTGTGACTTGGGATTGTCGCCTGTAATGCTCATACTATTCAACCCCCAACCACACCCAGCAGCCAGTGAGAGGCATCAAGGTGTTCCTTGGACTGTTTGGCCCCAAAGTTCACCCCACTCTTCTATACTGCACCCATCTCACTGTATTTCCTGATGAAATGGGGTGAACATAAGGACCAGAGACCCAAGACACACTGTGACACTTGTCAGTGTCTGCAGTCTGCAGGGTAGGATTTGGTGAAATGGCGTGGCCATTATGCCTGATGACCCAAAGGCACACCCCACTAATGCCAGCAAGCAAACATTCGGCATTGACAAATGCTTGTTTATTCTATTGAGGACACTACAGGGATTTTCTTTCACCTGCCCATAGTGTCCTGCATTTGAACACATTTGTCAGTGCTTCCTAAGCTCTCCATGGAGCGGACACCAGAACAGTGCTGTGGACCATCTCAGAGGAGCGCATACAACTCCATGGAGACAAATCACATTTCGGACCCTCTCTCTTGCGTCCTATTTAGCCACACGGACATTTCTTTCATATACCGCAGCAAGTGGTTTCACTTGTAGAGCTCAGCGGCTCTTTCGGAGGATTTTTACCTGCACGAATGTGCACAGGGTCCTGTACGCATGAGCACACTTATTGCTTCGCAAATGTGTGCACATTCCGCAAGGACTTCCATTTCAGGACCAGATTACATCGGAGCAATAGCGTGAAGCGCTCTCTACTATATTTAGTGAGTTTCCTGCATTGTTCTTCACTACAGGGCACCATGACAGGGGACACTATAAACTTATATATCAATAAACAAAAGGGGGAATTACTTTTATTTCTTAAAGTGGCAGTACATAATTACAGAAGAAAGTATAGGGATAGTACAGATAAGGTTAGAGAAATGTCAGGTTGGCCACCCTGACATGAAAGATCAAAGGATAGTTAGAAAAAAGGTAAAGGGTGAGGGAAATAGAAAGAAAAAGAAACAGTTTTATTTTTGCATCTATTCTTTGACATCCTGCCACAGGACATTTAGGGATTGAGTGCACGTTGGACTTGGCTTGTGCTCATTTCTATAAGCCAATATGGAGAGTGACATGGAACAATACTGTAGAAACTGAAGACTGTGGGCTAATGTGCCCCGCTGACAATGCATGTTCTCTGACTCTGTTACTTACTGTATGCTCTCTGTCTCTGCCTTACTGTTACCAAGCCTCCTGTACAAACTGTATATGTATTTTGAAGCTGCCTACTGTAGCTAATGTAAAGTGGTTGGTGTACTCAACCCCGGGTCGCCCCTGAAAAAGGGACTTCTGGTCTCAGAGGGCTTACCTGGTTAACAAAATCTAAAAAAAAAAATAACTGTAGCAGGAGTGTCCAGCAAAAAGCCTTAACAAAGAGAGCCACCCCTCTGGTCAACACAGTCACAAGTGTGCCTATGGGACTAGTGTGCATAGATTTTCTAAGTCTGGAACCTGACTCAAAGAACATTTCAAATATCCTGGTAGTCACTGCCCATTTCTCCTGATATGCTCAGGCATGCCTGACAAAGGATCAAAAAACCTCCATGATTGCCAAGCTCCTAGTTTAAAAATTTGTTGTGCATTATGGAGCCCCCCCCCCAAAAGAATCCACTCAGACCCAGGGTGGAATTTCAAAAGTCGTTTAATAAAAGAACTGCTGTCATTACAGGGATCAGCAGTTCTCGCACAACCCCATATCACCCTTGAGATGATCCACAGCCCAAGAGGTTCAGTCAGCTACATCTTGACATGTTGGGCACTTTGGACTCCAAGAATAAAAGCAAATGCAGTCAGCAAGTAAGTGCATTAGTTTACGCTTACGACTGCGCCAAAATGATGCTACAGGAGTCTCTCCTTACAGCCTAACATTCAGCTAGGAAGCTAGACTCCCTGTAGATCTATGTTTTGGTGTCTCTGTCAATGGAGCTAGGCTAGAGACCTACTTGCAGTATGTTCAAAGACTCAAAAAACAATTGAATTCTGCCTACAGGTTGGCCATGGACACAGCAGCCAAGCGAAACAAAGCCAACAAAGAAAGGTATGATAGATGGGCGAAGGCACACGAGCAGTTGCCTGGAGACCGCATACTGTTACAGGGTTTTAAATAATTGATTAGCAGTTTTTTTCTTGGGACAATGCTAACTGTACAGAAAGGCCCAGATATTCAAACTGCGCTCAAAAGTAGCGCAACAGCAGGAGCAAGCACAAACCAGTTGCGCAAATGCGCAACAGGTGCGATATTCAAACATGGAGCAGAGCAAATTGCGCAAGCAACCAACGTCTGAATATCGCACATACTGTGCCATCGCACAACCAGGAAGGAGAAGCTGAGCTTAAATGTTGCGCCTATGGAGCAACCAGGAAGCTCAGCTGAGCATTCCAGAGCTGCCATAGCGCAAGCACAGCCCCCCAGAGCAATGGAACTGCACATCCAGGGAGGCAGGCTGGGGCCCACCGCCAGCCATGCCACACATGGGCACAGGAACACACTGCAGAACCCACACCACACCTGCACACCCCAAGCACAGCATCACTGGGGGTGGGACGGATGATCCACGTGCCCATGGGGACAAGCCAACAAAGCATAGCAGAGCCATGACACCCCAGCACAACCACTGGTAGGCGGAGAGTGCCACACACAGGGGGTTGACAACCACAGTGCACATCAGCCCCCCATATGCACAGCACACCCTGCACTGTGACCCCAGTACACCACCCATGTGCAGTGACTGGCACTGCAGGAAACCATGCAGTCCCCCCAGCACTCGTCAGCCCCGTGCAACACAGAAGCCTACAAGCCAGACACACCCTGTGCACCCAGCAGTGGGTGGCAGCAGATGGCAAGACCAACCGGAAGTCACTGCCATGCTGGAGATACCTCCCCATGCACAATGCACACACACACACATACCCAGGACCATACCAGCCCAGATGGCATGTACACCTGCAACTGAGCACCCATAGGCAGCTGCAAATCACAGACCAACACATTATTCGTATAAACATATAAAATGTATTAAACAACAACAAACAGTATAGAAACAAGTCCAACTATTTACAAGGGGAGATGGGTACAAGGTTGGGTTGGTCAAGGGTAGGGATTACAAACTTGGAGAGGGAAGGCAGGGTGGTAGGGATGGGAGAAGTGGGAAGAAGGCGGAGAAATCATGGCCCAGCTGGTTGTCCGTCTTCCTGCTGGTGTCCTGCAGGTCTGTGCCGCCTCCTCTGCACACCATGACGGTGAATAAAGTGCAGGATATCAGCGTTCTGCCCCACAAGTTGGCGGATGGCCTGACATCCTCTCCATCCTCCACAGCACCTCGAGGCCTAGGAAAATGGGAACACAGTCAATGGCTGTGACTGACCACAACCCTGAACACCACCCAACTTGCAAGCCATATAGCCCAATGTCCTGCACCTGTGATGGCACACCCACCCACAGTGAACATGCACTGGCCATCACAAACAAGTGCACCAGCTATCGCCACCATCACACACACTGCCCACGTCCAATCAAGTACAAACTAGGCTGGCAAGTGACATGGCAAAGTGCAGCGTGCCAGTTACACAGCTATGTGCCCAGTGCATGCCTGGACCACCAGTGATGCATACACAGGCGTGCTGTGATACTGCACAGTGATGCATGTCACCTGTGTCGTGCCTACTACATGGATACATAGACAGTGTCGGCAGATAAGGGCCTATGGCCCACCCAGTCTGCCCATTTGAGCTTGTAAGTTCACTCTGTTTTCCTATAAGTCTGTTGCCCCTTACCCCTGACCTCCAGAATTCCTTTATGTCTATCCCATGCATTCTTAAATCCTGTGACCAAGTCAGCCCCCACCACTTCCTCTGGCAGGGTGTTCCACTTGTCCACCACCCGTTCTGTGAAGAAATTCTTTCTCATGTTTCCTCTGAATCGTCCCCCCTCCAACTTCATCCCATGCCCTCAAGTCCTGGAACATCTTTCACGCTTAAAAATAGTGTTTTCCTGCACTCTGTTCCCCCCTGTAAGATACTTGTATGTCTCTATCATATCCCCTCTCTCCCTCCTCTCCTCCAGGGAGTACATGTTCAGTTCCTTCAACCTGTCGTCATAGGACTTGTGATGCAATCCATGCTCCATCAGTGTTGCCCTCCTCTGAACCTTCTCTACCCAGTCCATGTCCATACGTAGGTATGGTCTCCAGAACTGTATACTGTACTCCAGGTGGGGCCTCACCAGTGTCTTGTATAGTTAGTGGAACTATACCCTCCCCTTCCTGCACGTTCTGTTGGGCATGGCTGGTGGTCTTGCCCCCACCCAGCATGCAATAGCATCCATGAAGTAATGATACTCACACTCCTCCAGCAGCTGGCTCTGCCGCTGCTGCTGCTGCTGACACAACACCCCGCACCGGGGCCTGGCACGCCCATGTCACCGCCGCCCTGCGTCCTCAGATTCCGCCTGTGGGAGACATGCATGTTGAGACAAACATCAGTGTGACTCAAAGCAGAGTGCCCCCTGCCCCAGTGAGAGTGCCTGCCCACACAGCCATAACCATCCATCGACAGCTGCACACACTGACACAGCCAACCGTGTCCGAGCCGGCACCTATGCACAGCCACCCAAGCACACACACACCCCTACAGAGAATATAGGTGCATAGATGGTACACTCACCTGGCCTAGGCACTACGCCCCGCCTGGCACGTGACCGCAGCCGCGACAAATGTTCTGGCTCCCTCCGGCGGAGGTCACTGTACCGGTGCCGGCACTGCTCAGCAGACCGGCCCCATCCAGTGATCTCCACCAGGTCAGTGGCCACTTGCTGCCACAGCTGAGTCCTGGCACTGGTGAGGGGCGCCTCACCATACAGGTCATCATAGTGTGGCTCAACTAGGGCCACCAGGTTGGCCACTTCAATCTGGCTCCAGGACACCGCCCTCCTCCTAGCCATGGCACCAACTTTACAGCAGGCAATATGGCGCCCCGCTGCGCCGTAACCCCACGTGGAGTTGTTGCGCAATAGACCACCACAGGCTCCAATCGCGCTGTTTGAACAGCGCCGTCTCTTCACATGGCGCTGTCACCAGACAGCGCAATAGGGACGTACACATGGCATGCCAACAGCGCCAGGGGTCAGAGGGCATACACAAGGTCATGGCAATGAAGCAAGGCTACGCACAGCGCCATCGGACGTATAAGCATCCTGCGCGACTGCCAAGCTGCGCACCAGTGCCACAGTGGACTATCGCTCAGTAGTGCCACAGTGCCATATAGTGCCCAGTGCTGTAGCGCCACTAGCACAATGGTGGCCATGGCCTGAATCGCCTATCGTGCTCAGCAGGTCTGCAGCGCGATAGACGCATGCATAAGCTGTCTGGGCATGCGCAATGCAGCTGTGCACACAGCCACAAACCTGTGCCATTGGCTCAGCCCGGTGCTTCCGTATTCGCCGGCGCAAAATACGCGATATTCAACCGACATACTACCGTCATGCGATCAGCCATTCAAAGCGCGGTGGCGCGATTAGCATATCATTAAAGTTGCGCCACACCTCATTTGCATGTGTTGCGCTATGAAAATCGACAGTGGGTTGTGCTGGCCAGATTTGGTTACTGCAGGTGAGGTGAGTTACATGCTGTGTGATGCTCAGGACAATGCTCATGGGCGGAGGATGATAAAGGCTGAGGGGCTGAGCATGAAAGGGCTTAGAAAGGGACAAAGGGCACCCTTTCTATCAGTATGTGCCATCGCGGAGAGGAAAGCGTGGGGGCTTCCCCCAGCCCGGCAGCTATGCTCATGGGGAAATGCTGTCGACTGCACAGTGACAGGTGTCCACTTCCACCCATACAGATCACCATGACTGACCAGAGCCAAGCTGAGGGTGTGGACGGCGGGCGTGGAGGAGGCCGAACTTCACCACGGCAGAAGGAGGCCCTCTTCAGGCCTACCTGAAGGATGAGCCACTAGTGAGTGGACGGAGGCACCCCTCAGGAACGTGCAGCTGCATGGGAGGGTAGCTCGGGCCGTCAACCTGCAGCCAGCCCCAGCACTCCATGCAGGAATGCAAGAAGAAGATGGGGACTGACCACGAGGAGGCTGAAGGAGAAGGTGGCAGCCTTCAGGGCGACGCGTGCTGGCACTGGTGGGGCCCACCAGTGGTGTTGCAGCTGACCCCTACAGAGGAGACACTGGTCACGGCCATGCAGCCAAGTGCCATTGCGGTGTACCAGGTGGAGGATTCCAGACAGGTGGAAGCCCATCACTGCAGGTATGACATGGTGGTGTTGTTGGGGGCTGTTGTTCACATGCACTCACATATACTCTCTTTCTGTTACAGATCCTGTTCGTCTTCAGGAGGCGGTGGTGGTGGTGGGTCCAGACAGTGATGCAGACCTGCTGGACGTGGAGGAGGACCATCCACCTCCGCCACCAGCCTGCAGGCACTGCAGCAGCATGCACGCTGGGCCAACAACTCCGGTGTCAGTGATACGGGTGCAGGGGTGCACAGCCTGTGTCACAGCAGTCTGGCATGCAGATATGCCAGCATGCTGTGCCTATGGCAGTTGCACCGCTCCGCACCATTGATGATAGCAGGCCTGCAATGGGCAGTGATAGGTGTGTGTCCGCATGACGGACACATGGCAGGCCATGACGTGCCCTAGCGCTTCCTGGTTCACCTGTGTGCCAGCCATGCTGGCACAGTCCCAAACTGTGCCTGTCAGCACAGTGGGGCAGCACGGTGGCTGTCAGAGTGTCTGGCACTATTGTCAGCACGGAGGTGGAACAGGTGGACCTGGGGGCTCAGCAGTTGGAGGGGCGGCAGCAGCAGCAGTCGCACACTAGGTCTGGGGGTACAGTGTCAAGCAGTGGCACATGTCCACCACCCTTTGATCTGCCCATACCTGGTCCTGGCGAACAGCGCCCACCCTCAAGGGGTGCTGTGCACCAGCACCGTCCACACCCTGGGGGTCACAATGCCATTGGGGCACAGTACCCATTGGACGTGCACACCCGCCTGCTGCAGGAATCGGTACAGCTGCAGGGGCGGGTTGCAAGGTCCGTGGAGGCACTGTCTGTGTCCATTGAAGCGGCATAGCAGGGAGTTGCTCGGGACCGAGCTGAGCTGGTCCTTATGGGACGGATGTGACCGCTGCCATTGACAGGCTGACCCAGGCAGTGGTCTCTGTCCGGATACGCATTGGCCACACTGTCAGGTGCCCCTGTACCACACACCCCACACAGTGCGCTCTCCACTCCCCGTTCCCGGCGTCATGCGACACCAGGCCTGTCAACGCCGGGTTCTGCTGTGGGCATCCCGAGCACCCCTGGTGCAAGTTTGTTTGGCAGGATGCAGACCCCTGTGCGGGCAAGGTCACATTCGCGCAGTGGGACCCCTGGTGGTGCACCAGCGCCACCCGATGTGGCCCCTGCTCAGCCTGCCAGTGCTACTGGGCCATGGTGGGGCCGCCCACGCATCCGTGGTGGCCGTGGGACAGTGCTACCTGACTGAGCTGTCTCCCAGTGCAGGCCCTGTCTGGTTCTGCCCTGTGTGCAATGTGTGTCATGGTGGGCAGTGCACTGCTGGTGCTCTGCTCACCACGCTGACACACGGACCACCTGCACACTCTCCCAACTGCTGTCCACAGGTGCGTGTGCATGATGATGCCTGCATTGCACTGTACACCAAGGTGCAAGGGTGCCCAGGTCCTGCACATGTCACGTGGACAGTCCAGGTGGTGGGGTGGTTGGTGGTGCTGTGTGTTGGCAATGTCGTTTCCATGATGCTGTGCTGCTGCCCATTACGCTGCCTGGTGTGTGTGTGTGTCCATGAGTGCTCACCCTCTCTGATGGTGTGTTGGTATGCCTGGAACCTTCAACTCCCCTGACCTTCATGCCCGGTGTGTTCCCTGTGTGCCTGTGGTTTAGCATGGACAGTGTTGCCCGCACATGTCCCTTGACTTACCTGTGTTGGGCGTAGTGCTCTTCTGCAATGGTGTCCTGGTGCAGCTGGGCCTGCGGGTCAGTCAGGTCCCTCCGTCCTAGGGGCTGCCATCACCAACATCAATCAGCCCACTGGCGCCCTTATCGCTGCCCCTCTTGACCTGTACGTTATCCCATGGTCTTTGGCCATGTTGTGCAGGAAGCAACAGGCCAGGAATATCCCACAGGTCTTTTGGGGGCTGTACTGTAGGGCTCCGCCGGAGGTGTCCAGGCATCGGAAGCATGCCTTGAGCATCCCAAACACCCGCTCTATGATATTACGTGTTGCGGCATGTGCCTTATTGAAGCATAGCTGCGCTGGGGTCGGGGGGCGCCGGTACGGTGTGAGCAGCCAGGGACGGAGTGGGTATCCGCAGTCACCTGTGTGGAGATAGTGGAGATCAGTGTCATGTCAGGTCCATATTGCCCATATCCTTGTGTGCCACTACCATGGCACCAGTGTCATTCCACCCTTGCCCAGGTTTGCATTCCATACATGTGTACTCACCCACTTAGATGACCTGCGGGATGTCCCACTCTCGAATCGATGGCACAGTGCAGACTGGTGCCATATGAAGCATCATGTGCTCCCGCCAGGTGTGGCACAGACATTGATAATGCGCCCAGTGGCATCACACACCACCTGGCAGTTGACACTGGAAAACCCTTTCATTCCGATATGCCTGGCCGTCAGGGCAGGTGGCGTCTTGAATGTCCACATGGGTGCAGTCTGTGGCCCCTAGCGCCAGGCATACATCTACCCTGTGGAACTCCTGCATGTTTGTTGTCTACGCGGTGCTGGGGAAATGGATGTACTCCGCGAGCATGAGGCAGCAGTGCGCTGAGGAATTGGGTGAGAATGCGTGACATGGCCGACTGTGTCATGCCTGTGGTGCCCCTGTTGGCCTCTGGAAGGTGCCCGTGGTGCAGCAGGCACATGCAGGCTGTCACCTTGGTCTCCACAGACAGGCGTGACTGCGTCGTGGGGTGCCTGCATCATCTTGCACAGCTTCATGAGCCGTCTCAGTATTGCCCTGTTCAGTGATGCCGGCCCCACAATCTCGGCGTCTGTGTACAGCTCGCCAAGCTGATAAATGAACGATACCGCCTGTCGGGGTATACCGGGCCACGGGCCCCTCCAGCGTCACATCCCCTGCAGCATGGTGTCTCACCTCTCATTACAGCTTCCATGTGGAAGCTGGCACTGTCCATCTCCCTGGCTTCTGCCCCGGCTGCTGTTCCTGTGTTACCTCGCTGCCCCCACTGCTGCTTCCACTGCACGGCACCCCCACTGGCCTCTCTGTCCTCCTGGACCCACTGTCCCTCTCTGCCCTTCCAGCTCCTGTCTCTCTCTCTCTCTCTCTCTCTACCCCCAGTTTGCGGCCTGCTAGGGTTCTTGCGCCACTTCCTTGAGCCTTTTTATTTTGGCTCAATTCCGCTACTCATGCAACTTCCCGGCTGAGCCACTCTTGCGCATTGCGCAAGTGTTCGATGTCGCATTCGACTTTATGCATGGACCCGCCCCTTCAGTTGCGCATGCCTTCATTTCCATCGCTGTTGCTCAGCATGTTTGGTGGCGTAACTGGCCCTTCTGAATATCGCCAGAATGGCGCATTTTTGGAGTTGCGCATGCACAACCCTGTTGCACATGGCGCAACCCTTTTGAATATCTGGGCCAAAGTATTTATATAGGTTTTCTAGAAGTGTTATGTTTGTTAAACACAGTGAGGCAAGTGCTAAGCATTTTCACAATGTTTTAGCATTTTTATGAGCAAAACGCTAATCAATTTTTGGAGTTAAATAAAACCCTGTGTTATGAATATTTAGGAATATCTGGAAACCACAAAATCGCTGACTGATGGGCAGCACCCCCTATGTTGTGGTTGAGAAGGTGCATGAGATGCCTGTGTATAAAATTTGTCCTGAAGGAGAATCAAGTGGATTCTGGATTATCCACTGCAACCACTTGCTGCATATTGGACAAATGATTACTAGTGTTGACAAAGATCCTATGACCCCCCCCCCAAAAGCTCCTGCAGCCAGATTTGCTATGCGCATATGTCAGACACAGCAATGGGCAAAGCAATCTGGGTCTGTCTGTCAAATCTTTGATGAGCAAGTGGAACAAGAGGGTTCAGACTCTGAGCCAGAGGGAGCAGTATATTATCCTACACCAGACCTCACCTGCCTGTTTCAAGGAACAAGTGTAACTACAAGTAATGTGACAGGCATGCTTACTGTGACATAGACAGCCAGCTCTGAGTGCTGTATCATTTCTTTTTAATATAAAATGTATTACTGAATGCCTTCTGCTGAAAATCAAATGCTCTAGGAGTGACCTCACTCATCCCCCCCAACTTTCAGCTGAAAGATGCAAGCCACAAGAAAAATGCTGACAACATGTGAGTTCACACACACTCAGTTTTTAGACACAATGTGTTACATGGAAGACTTTAATCAAGGATCCTGTTATTCTGAGTTAATTACAGACTTGTTTAAGTTAATTTTGTTAAGAGAGAACTCATGAAGAAGGTTTATGATGTTAGAGAGGAACCTAGGTTGTTACACAGGGGTGCAAGGTTGTAAATGTCCCTGTGAAGCCTGTGTGAGGGAGGATACAGCATGGGATTAAGTGAAGTGTCATTTGAAGGACATGAATTATGCTGAAGTTGCAGAATGTAATACTTAAGCAATAATGCCCAGCAGGGTGTGTGTCGTGCTGGGATAACGTCACGCCTCAGGTGGTTGGGCACGAGGCCGCAAGCCGATTGTGTCCAACAACTGAGGCATGATGTTATCCCAAATGACACACACCCTGAAGGGCATTATTGCTATTATACAATGGCTCGTTGTTATACAGAATAAAAAAATAATTTTAAAGATGTTTTTGTGTGGAAAAATATTTTTGTTTTTTAAGAGCAGATGAAACAAGAAAATGGTCCATAAAAAAATGCTCATCTGCAGGATCACAGTGAGGCTGAGACCAGAGCTGTGATGTTGTGTTGGGATAACATCACGGGGCCAGTCCCAGACTGACCAATCAGAGTCCAGGATTTTTTCTTGCCATTGTAAAATTTTGTATAAGATATATATTTTCATATATCCTGACAGGGAGGAGCTAGGTGACCTCCTGAAAAGAGGTGGGATCAAAGCCAGCTTTTAATTTAGTCTGTCTTACTTCACAGAGACACAATTTTACCTAGACTCTGACCATGAAACATCTTGGGAACACTTTTAAGCAAGTATTTAGAGACTAAGTACTGTAGTAGGAACTGCACTGTTTAAAACCTTGTTCTTTGAATAGATTTGTGTGTCTTGTGATATAAGAGTTCTGTATTTTGTGTTTTACCTATTTTTAAATATTTTAGTAAAATTATTTTTAAAACTTACTTGGTCTGTCTTTGACTTCTTTTTTTTATTTGTAAGAAAAGTACATGGTTATAGCAGACAATAGACATAAGCTTGAATGGTGGTACCAAACTGGAAAGAGAAGCGTTTTAAATCTGAGGTCTTTATTAAAGTTTTAAAGGGTTCATCTCTGTATACCTGGTTAGGTGCCCGTAGTCAAAGATATCTGGGTCCCCAAAGACAGTTATATCTGGGCCTGTGCATTGGGTATGCTAACAAGAGGTTAACAGTTTGAATCCCTCCAGAACTTGAGACCAAAGGTTGATCCGAACTCAGAAATCTGACAAGAGGGTTACCTTGTCTGTTACACTGTTCACAAGACTGAGCTCAGAGGTTGGCACTTTGGAAGTAGAGGGCCGGACCTGCTGAGTGGGTTTGTGACAGATTGGTTGGCAGCAGTGGCATAATTTTGGTATCACAAGCTTGTATTGTTCTGTGTCAGCTGAGACCGTAAGCTCTCTTACAAAGAAAGAAAAAGACAGTTTTATTTTAAAAAGGAAACAGAACTATATATCACTCGGTGTACAGTCCAGTTCCTACCCATTTTTTTTTTCTCTAAAGTGCAAGTCAGAGTAGCCGTAGTCAGGGAAGAAGAAGATGGCTTCCAACTACAGCAGGCACACTGTAGATTACTTGAAGCAGTTGTGCGGGGACAGGGAAGTCCCGTTTGAAGTGACAGCCAACAAGCAGAACCTCATAGAGGCCCTGATGCTAGCAGATGCCCACAGCAGCGAGTCACCAACCATGACTGAAAAGGACAGCAGGGCCACTGTCAGCGAAGTGCCACAGCAGCAGGGAAAGGTCACCAGTATCCTAGATCCAGAAGTACTCAGGCTACAAATTGAGTTGCGCAGGATGGAACTGGAGGCAGAGCGAGAGGAGCGAAAGGTGGCCCAAAAGGCAGAGTGAGAACAGAGAGAGGTGGATCGAGAGGCAGCGTGACAACAGATGGAGGCAGAACATGAGGAGCATGAGCACCAGTGAGCTGCAGAGGAGAAGAGAGAGTGAGAATGCAGAGAGGCAGAGAAGAGACAGCGAGAATGCAGAGAGTCAGAGGAGAGTAGAGAGGAGCGCCAGTGGCAACACGAACTGGAGAAGCTATGACTGTGACCAGTGGCACCAGAGCAGGTAAGTGGCTTGGGTTCAACTGGGACTACAGGACTGGGCTACAAATTGAACTCCAAATTAATAGCCGAGTTTAAGAAAGGGGAAGACATGGATGCCTTTTTAAATTCTTTTGAAAAAGTTTGTATTCAGGCTGAAATTCCTAGAGAGTCCTGAAGCTTCCAGCTATCCCCACTACCTACCAGGAAAGCTCAGGATGCATTGGGCCAAATGAACAATGAGGACAGTGACGATTACAGCAAGTTAAAAGCTGCACTGTTAAAAAGTTTGAATTAGCTGCTGAATCATACAGATCTAAATTCCGTAAGCTCAGAAGCCCTGACATGGGCTATGAGGAGCTAGCCATGAAACAACGTCAGTTTTTAAGGTTGGTGGGAAGGAATTGAGGCAACCTCTGTTGATAAAATTCAAAATGTGATTTTATTAGAACAGTTTTATTGGGCATGCCCAGCAGAGCTAAAAACCTGGCTAGAGGTCCGAGATCCAAAAACAGTGCAAAGAGGCTGCTGAACTCTCGGACTGCTATGCCAAGAGTAGACCTGCTCTGAGAGTGAATGGGGCGGGTGTGGCAGTGCAGAAAGGGAAAAGCATGCCTTCAAGGCAGCTAAAACCCCTCACTGCCTCCACCGAAACCAGTTAGCCCCAGGTTTCAACAAAGAGATTTATCTGAAGTAAGAAATGCATGTTGACTGTGTAAGGAAACTGGGCATATTGCCAGACAGTGCCCCAAAAAGGCAAGCCAAAATACACAACAGGGTGCTAGAAAAGAAGTGGGTTGTCTGTGTGTCCCTGGAAGCATGCCAGTGAACATGAGGGGAACACATGCACCCAGTCATGGTGAATGGCGTACAGACACAGGGATTAAGGGACACAGGGGCATCCCTGAGATTGGTGAAAGCAGATCTGGTACAACCTGGTCATCTTATACCCAATAAATATGTTACTGTCCAAGGGTTTAATGGTGAAGTGAAAACATTGCCACTCGCTAATATTCTCTTAGACTGTGGTGAAACAGGGGGAACTGTGCAACAGGTGGCTGTAGCCAACACATTAGTAGTGGATGTGATCCTGGGTAACAATCTCCAGCAGGGGATGGTATGTGCAGTTACCCACAGCCAAATGGCAAGGGAAAATTGTAGCTCCCTGAACCCACAGAAACCAGGTTTCTGGTTCCCCAGCCTGTGCCTCCAGATGGGGAAACTGATAAAAAGGGACTAGAAATGTCCCCAGTAGCAAGTAACCACACAGCTACAGAGGGTTACTCCAAAGAGGGAGGGGTGACCTCTTGTCAGAGGGTTGGGATTGACAGTGATCCTGAGGGCCCTGATGCTAGAGACCCTAGTTCAGTGACTGAAAGGGACTTGTCCCATGCCTTGGGAATGTGTGAGGAGTTTGCAGCTGCTCAGAGGGGTGACCCTAGTTTAGAGAAGCTGAGGGCTTGGGCAGACTCGGATGGAACACAGGGAGGTGACAGCAGACATAAGGTTTATTGGGAAAATGGACTTATGTATACACAGGCAGTACAGACAGAGGGAAGGATGTTAGGCAGGCAGCTTGTTATTCCCCAGGGATATCGTGAGTAGTTGCTCAAGGTTCCCCATGATATTGCCTTATCTGGTCATCTTGGAATCACGCGCACTACACAGCGGTTGGCCCAGAATTTCTATTGGCCTAACTTCACCCAGCAGGTGAAGGAGTCTTGCCGGTCTTATCACCGGTGCCGAGAAATGGGGAAAGTGGGCAAGAAATCCCAAGCCGCCCTGATCCCCTTGCCCATAGTGGAGGAGCCATTCCAGAGGGTGGGAATGGATACTGTGGGGTCTTTAAATACCCCCAGCTCCTCAGGGAAGAGATTCATCCTGACTGTGGTGGATTATGCCACCCGGTACCCAGAGGCAGTCACCCTATCCTCTCTGAGGACAGACAAAGTGGCAGATGCCTTACTTGGGATTTTCTCCCATGTTGGGTTTCCGCAGGAGGTAATCACCAATCGAGGGGGTTCCTTCATGTCAGACCTGATGAAATGTTTATGGGAGAAGTGTGGGGTGGTGCAGAGATGCACAACACCGTATCACCCACAGGCCAATGGACTTGTGGAACAATTCAGTGGTACCCTAAAGTCAATGCTCTGGGCATTTGCTGAACAATATGGGAGGGACTGGAAGAAATACCTTTCCCACCTGTTGTTTGCATACAGGGAGGTGCCCTAAGAGTCGATAGGATTTTCCCCCTTCAAACTCTTGTATGGATGCTGGGTACGTGGGCCCCTAGACTTAATCTGGGAGGACTAGGAAGGTAAGCACATCACCCAGGGAACTCCCATTGTGGATTATCTCCTTAGGTTTAGGGAAAGGCTGAAGAAGCTTATGGGGACACCCCAGAGCAACCTGGCAGCTGTCCAACAGAAACAAAAGGTGTGGTACAACTGCAGAGCCAGAACTTGCTCGTACATGGTGGGTCAGGAAGACATGGTCCTTATTCTGGTCTGGAAAGACAAGCTGCAAGCTGAGTAGGCAGGACCATACAAAGTGGTTAGGAAGGTAAATGACGTGAACTACATTGTGGAGTTACCCGACAGAAGACAGACAAAAAGCATGTACCATGTCAACATGATGAAGCCATATGCAAATAGGGTTGACATGGTGTTTGCAGTGTGTAGACATGAAGAGGGGACGGATGAAGGAGACCCCCTTCTGGACTTGCTGGAGGAAAGCAAGCAGGAGTCCTCTGTGGAGGCAGTAAAATTATCTCCCCAGCTGGCCCTGGACTAGGTCCAGAAAGTAAGGGAAGTTTTAGCAGACTTTGCCCCCTTGTTTAGTGCCAAGCCTTGACTAACCCCCTTAGCGACACATGATGTGAAGTCAGGAACACAGACACCCATATGACAAACAGTATATCGGGTGTCAGAGGCTGTCCAAAAGGACATTAGGAGGGAAGTGGAGGAGATGCTGGATTTAGGGCTAATCCAGAGATCCCACAGCCCCTGGGCCTCACCTGTAGTCCTTGTGCCCAAGCCAGATAGTCCACACAGAAACGAGTTGAGCCATCATGGACTGAATGCAGTCATGAAGTCCGACATCCACCTGATGCCCCAGATGGATGAACTCCTGGACAAGTTGGGGGGGTGACCTACCTTACGACCATTGATCTGACCAATTGTTTTTGGCAGGTAAGAATTGACAGACAGAGCTAGGGAAAGGTCGACCTTCATCACTCCAATAAGCTTATTTGAATTTAAAGTAATGCCTTTCTGGAATGAAGAATGCCCCAGCCACTTTCCAAAGGTTGGTGAACCAGGTGTTAAATGGTGCTGAGGAGTACGCCGTGGCATACCAGGATGACATTGCCATCTTTAGTACCAGCTGGGAGGAACACCTATCCCACCTTAGGGAAGTGCTGGGCAGGATACAGAGGGCCGGGCTTACTGTCAAAGCCGAAAAGTGTCAGGTCGCCATGGGAGAAGTGGCATACCTCAGGCATGTGGTAGGCCAGGGACAGCTCTGTCCTAACCAAATAAAGATAGAAGTGATCCAGGCATGGCCCAGACCAGAAACCCAGGAGCAGGTCAGGAGCTTTCTAGGGACAGCAGGGTACTACAGGAAATGTGTACCCAATTACAGTGCCCTTTCTGCTCGACTATCTGACCTGATAAAGAAAAAGATGCCAAAGAAAATTAGCTGGGGCCCAGCCTGTGAGGAAGCCTTTACCAGACTGAAGGAGGCACTGTGCAGTACTCCTGTTTTGACAAGCCCTGACTATAGCAAAACCTTTATAGTTCAGACGGACACCTCAGACGAGGGTATTGGGGCAGTACTGAGCCAGACTTCCAGCCAAGGGACAAATCATCCAGTAGTGTACCTGAGCAGAAAGCTGCTTCCCAGAGAGCAAGCGTACTCCATGGTGGAAAAGGAGTATCTTGCCATAGTGTGGGCCCTAAAGAAATTAGAGCCATACTTGCATGGGCAGCATTTTGTGGTGCAGACTGACCACAACCCCCTGGTTTGGCTGATGCAGATAGAAAAGAACAATGGCAGACTACTAAGATGGAGTCTTGCTTTACAAGGGTATGATCTAAAAATAGTACATAGGGCTGGAGCAAAGAACCAGAACTCAGATAGGCTGTCTAGGGTCTATGAGGAGTGAACTGATTTGGGAAGCTCATCCCATGTAGGGGATAGATCCCCCAAATTCAGTCTATGTGGGGAGGAGTGTGATGTAGACAGCCAGCTCTGAATGCTGTATCATTTCTTTTTTAAAATAAAATGTATTACTGAATGCCTTCTGCTGAAAATCAAATGCTCTAGGAGTGACCTCACTCATCCCCCCCCCAAATTTCAGCTGAAAGATGCAAGCCATAAGAAAAATGCTGACAGCATGTGAGTTCACATACTCAGTTTTTAGAGACAATGTGTTACATGGAAGACTTTAATCAAGGATCCTGTTTCTCTGAGTTAATTACAGACTTGTTTAAGTTAATTTTGTTAAGAGAGAAATCATAAAGAAGGCTTATGACGTTGGAGAGGAACCTAGGTTGTTACACAGGGGTGCAAAGTTGTAAATGTCCCTGTGAAGCCTGTGCGAGGGAGGATAAAGCATGGGATCAAACAAAGTGTCATTTGAAGGACATGAATTATGTTGAAGTTGCAGAGTGTAATACTTTTGTATAAGATATATATTTTCATATATCCTGACAGGGAGGAGCTAGGTATCCTCCTGAAAAGAGGTGGGGTTAAAGCCAGCTTTTAATTTAGTCTGTTTTACTTCACAGAGACACATTTTTACCTAGACTCTAACCACAAAACATCTTGGGAGCACTTTTAAGCAAGTATTTAGAGACTAAGTACTGTAGTAGGAATTGTACTGTTTAAACCATTGTTCTTTTAATAGATTTGTATGTCTTGTGATATGAGTTCTGTATTTTGTGTTTTACCTATTTTGAAATATTTTAGTAAAATTATTTTTAGAACTCACTTGGTCTGTCTTTGACTTCTTTTTTTTTTATTTGTAAGAAAAGTGCATGGTTATAGCAGACAATAGACATAAGCTTGAATGGTGGTACCAAACTGGAAAGAGAAGCATTTTAAATCTGAGGTCTTTATTAAAGTTTATCTCTGTATACCTGGTTAGATGCCCATAGGCAAAGATATATGCCCCCCCCTGAAGACAGTTATATCTGAGCCTGTGCATTGGGTATGTAACAAGAGGTTAACAGTTTGAATCCCTCCAGAACTTGAGACCAAAGGTTGATCCAAACTCACAAAAAACAGACAAGAAGGTTACCTTGTCTGTTACACTGCTTACAAGACTGCGCTCAGAGGTTGGCACTTTGGAAGTAGAGGGCCTGACCTGCTGAGTGGGTTTGTGACACCTACCACAGAGCTCCCAACACCAACAACGGGATCTGTGCCATCTTTAAATATACCCTTGGATGACCGGCCTGAATCTGTGGACGTGACAGGGGAAGAAAGTGGAAAACTTGTAGAGACTGAGGAAATAGCTGAAATGCCAGAGGAAGTTGTGGCACCTACTTTGCCCCAGGATGTTTCATCTATGGTTGATGAACAGGGAGTGATCACCCCGGATGCCGAAGAAGACATTTCAGCTTCATTACATCGCTCTGAAAGAGCCATCAAACCATTATTGAAGCTTACCTCTCCAAGAGCTCCCACTGACTTACCATTGAACATAGTACACAAATGCATTTATGTCATCGACAAATCTCTACCCAAATTTTCTTTTGCCCAACCAAAGCCAAACCACCCAGATCGGGTAATGTCATGAAAAGTAAAAGAGGAGGATAAAAAATGTCAGTATAGTATTGTTTAAAACTGCAGTTTTCTAGAGTTCTAAAAAGTGTTTATTGATCGTCATCATCATCATTTTTATTTAAGTGCACTTTCTTAATTGCAACTCAAGACACTTTGCATAAGTATAGCATAAAACAGTGAAACATGCAATATACATAATATAAGTTTACTTAAAATAGGTTTACTAATCAGATAAAAAAGCCTGGCTAAATAAATACATTTTTAGTTCCTGTTCAACAATTTCCAAAGATTGAGATCCTCTAATATAGTGAGGGAGGGAGTTCCACAGGGTTGGGGCACCAAAAGAAAAAGCCTGCGCACCCAATGTCTTGAGGCGTACCCTAGGAATCTCCAGAAACCCTTCTTCAGTGGAGTGGATGAGACGGAGAGAGTGAAAAGGATACAGGAGATCTTGCAGGTAACCAGGCCCCTGACAGTGCAGGGCCTTGTAGGTCAGCAAACCGACCCTGAAGGTGATTCGCCACCTAATTGGTAGCCAGTGCAGAGTGCAGCACAGGTGTAATATGACATGATTTCAAAAGATCAGTCAATAACCTGGCCACCGCATTCTGCACTAGCAGTAGCCAGTGAAGATCAAACCCTGACATCCCCAGTTAAAGAGCGTTGCAGTAGTCTAGCCTCAAAGTCACAAGAGTATGAACTAGGGATGGGAGATTGCTCATGGGGACCAGATGTTTAATCGGGCGATGTTTCTTAGATGGTAATATGCACTTTGGACCACAGCTAACACCTATGATTTAAGTGTCATGCTGCAGTCCAAAACAATGCCAAGATTCTTCACTCCAGCTGAGGTAAGCAACTGGGAGTCCTCAAGCAACAACTCGGAGGCTTGACCAGACTGCACCTTCAACCCTGGGTGATTAGGTCCCACCACCAGTACCTCAGTCTTGTCTGGATTCAACCTCAACCAGCTGGCTTTCATCCAGTCTTGGATCTCAGAAAGGCACTGATCAAATACAGACACTGCCTCCTGGTGCTTGGGTACAAAAGACAGGTATAGATGAGTGTCATCTGCGTAGCAGTGAAAACTCAGCCCATACCATCTCATATTGTCTCCTAGTGGCAGCATATACACCATGAGCAACATGAGGGACAAAATGAAGCCCTGCAGGACCTCACATGACAAGGGCAAGGGTGCTTCATTCCTGTGGTATACCATTTATTTTCATGACAACTGTTGAAACTGTGGAAAGCTTTCTAATGTTGTTTACTGTTATTGATAGATAGTTGCATTGTCTAGGCTAGGATATATTGAATGCCTATGCCAGTCAGGAATCAATTGTCTAGTTAGACTATGCATGTCAAAATGTTAATGGTCAATGTTTATTGGTATCAGGACCATGGTATGGACTTGGCACAGACACCAAGTGTTTGGGTGGGGGAAGAGTGTGTGGTCTGCCTCCTGGCCAACTGGTCCTGACACTCCTGGTCGTTGGTGCCTCCTTTGTTGTTCCTGCTGGCCTCTGTGTGCCTGTAATGCTGTAGGGGACCAGAGGAGTGAGATTGAAAGTAAAATTGCCAGCTTGGAGGTACAGCTAGTGCAAGCTCCGCACAGCTCAGCATGCCTATGTTCGAGCTGGCTCCTGCTCGAATGTGTGAGCTGGCAGGCGACTCACTGTCTCTGAAAGAGCACTGCAATGCTTAATGTTTAAAGCCTTTTATGTGGCTCTGGCAATGGTCCTCTTCTTGTGTTCCAACCCCAGGCACTCCAGAAACTTTGGTGGGAGCTGGGAGTTTGGAGGCACACAATGGGGGGGGGGGGGACCAGGACTTGGCAAAAAGTGCTAAAAGCGCGCTATCACTTTAAGAGCAGCCAAGGCTGCTATTCTGAGTATGCACTGCCTGCCGTCTGGAAGGAGAGTGTTACAGTGCTTGCAACAAGCAGGGGGAGTCCCTGTCTAGCCCCTCTCTGCCACCAGACACCAGGGCAGAGGGGCAGCTATCAAGCCATGGGGAATCATTAGCATTAAAACAACTGAGGAGTTACAGTTGGGACTCTGTGTAAGCTGCCCTTCAGCAGCCATCTTTGTCATCCCGATCCCAAAATTAGCCAATCGGGGGGTCAAGAAGCTGGGGACTTAAGCAATGGCTTCTGGGAGAAAAGAGAGAGCTGTGACTTGGTGACTTTTCGTCCAGCCAACCAGGTGTCGAGTAAACGGTCTGCTTATTAATTTTGTGAGATGACAGCCTGTTTGACCAATGGGATGCTGCCCTGACCTCTTCAGACCCAGAGAGCAGTTACAGCTTGGAGGAAGTCTACCTGGAGCTCCCAGAGAGTAAGGAGGGCTCAGACTATGTTTCTGCTGAAAGTTGGAGCCCTGTCTGAGGTTTCCACAGCCAGGTATCAGGAGGTGTTCCAGAAGGTTTCAACAACCTGCATCCAAATAGCGTAAAGTGTGAGGTGCTGTTTTTACTGAACCAAGTCAGAGTCCTGGAAAGTACTGAGAGACTGATTCCTGCCTACAGCTATAGGAGGTGAGCCAATGCTGTGTTCTGGTAGTGTCACAGCTGCTAACCTGCAGTATGACTGAAGACTGTTTTCTTGAGATCCAGAAGAAAATTCCAGGCTTGTAGACAGTCTGGGAAACTGGCCAGTCAGTGCCACTGTTAGGTGCTAGCTATCGCTTCATCCTGAGGGCTGGAGGCCAGGACTGGTGGGTGAGGCCCTGGTCACTGAGATAGGTCCTTCCAGCACCTGTGAAATATGCAGAAGACAGCGTTCTAGCCTGCACCAAGAATTTGAAATCAATCCAGCCAGAAAGACCTGTATCCAGGTTTAGAGCCCCACCAAGAGCTGCAGTGGACAGAACTACATTCAGTAGAGACCTGAGAACTGATAGTTCCAGAACAGTGAGTAACATCAGGGATTGCCCTGCAACCTGGATTGTATAAATAGTTCTCCTCTAAGGTTACAGTTTTGGTCATTGGGTCAGGAGTTACAGTTGTTTTCATTCAAAAGACATTTTCACAATTGCAGAGCCCGTGGGGTTTGGGTTACTATTTGTTTAAAGTGCACCAGCGCCGGCCAACCAACTGCATCATTTATTGGGCCTACACCGTTTCAACAGCTGGGTACCAAGTGAAGGTAGTGGGAGCTCCCAATCTAGTTAACTGGGTGAAACTGGTACCAGTTGGAAATGGGTGGTGCCCCAGTACAAGTGGGAGATAAGTTTGGGATGGCATGCCAGTCGGACAATGACTCCAGGACGGCGAAGTCCTTAACATCGATAATGTCGACAGGTTTCGACATTGTTAGTGTTAAGGACCCGAAGGCCGAAATCCACACTTTCGCCAACTGTCCCCCCCTTTCAAAGTAACTCTGACTAAAAGTTAATTATATTAAGAAGGGGGTGCAGAGGCATAGCCCCCCGAGAGAAAGACACCAATGTCTGACAGGTGACATTTCGCCTGTAGACATTGGGGATGTCACCATGACAAACTTCAACAACGCTGTTGTCGATTCAGCATGGTAAAACTGTGTGGGACTGTATTGTTTGCACTGATGGTGGGGGTGAGCATTGTCTGTTAATACTTTTTAAAACTGTTGAAACCAGGTGTTTTCTCTGCATCCCTTTCCCCTGTACTTACCCATGTAAATAAATTGTTATTCGGTTTAAAACTGTCTCAGGATCATATCATTTGTGAGCATATTATTAGAGTTGCGTAATAATTACATGTGCATTGGAATACTGCGATAGTGTTTGGTATTCCATGTGTGGGGTGACTATGTGGGGAGGTGGGTAGACACAGCATCCCAGGGGGTTGTACCACCTTGTCATCAGACACACTTGAATTTAACTCTGGGCGGACGCACCATGCTTTTTGTAACATTCTGTTGGGAACAAACCCCCATTTAGGAAAAACAAAGTCCGGGCCCCTCTACCTTGTTTGAGCCCTCAAGGCAGGGTAGTAACCATAACATCAATGACAATCCAGTTACAGTAAGACCTTGGCTGAGCAGTCAGGTTACAGGACTTTTTATATGTCCATTGTACAATTAAGCAATATGGCACGACAGGGTGTGCATTGTGCCAGGATAATGGCACACCTCGGGTGGGTTGAAGCACAAAGCATAGCCGACTGCTTCCACCACCTGAGAAGTGCTGTTATCCCAGCACAACACACACCCTGGAGTGCCTTATTGCAGTTATGAAATGGGCCCATTGAGAAAAGGGAAAAAGTATATTTTTTAAAACAAAGTTTATTTTATGCAAATTTGTTAACAATGTAAGCCCCCCCTTATTAAAGGGTTTACTAAAGTTAACGATCTTCTCCCATTTGCCTTTGTAAGTTCGGGGGGGGGGGGGCAGGTGTCTGTCCCTGGGTGGAGTTTGCCTGCCCTTCCAGGGGATAAATGGAGAGGTTCTGGAAGGATCAGGGAGGCTGACGGAGAGACAGACACAGTGGTCCGGGGTTCAATCCCCAACCCGGGAGAATGGCCTAGGCACAGCAGCAGAGTGTAACCGCTCAGGATACTGGCATTTGGAGAGGATTTACCATGCAAAACTGACAGGTTGTTGTCTGACACCCAAAATCCCAATGCCACGATCCTGACACCCGGTTGCCTGACACTTGCATTTTGTCCATGGTGGATTTTTTTTCGCCCCCCGCACCCCTCTTAATTAGTAAAAGAAACTCCACCACAGGCAAAATGTAACTGTTGGACAACTGGGTGTTGGGACTGTGACACTAGAATTTTGGGTGTTAGGCAACAGTCTGTTGTTAAAATAAAAGTATATCTTTTGGGAGTACCACGGCATGCGATCAGTGGGACTGGGATCCCGTGTGGAGTTGGGAGTCATGGCCCAGAAGGAGTGTTCGGTTGGCTGCCTGCCTTGTGTTCTGTGGCACTGGGAGGGGCTGGGGCCCTATGATGCAAACATTTTGTAGACAGTGGGGGCACCTTGGTGGTGGCAGCACCATGGCGTGGCTCTGAGAGGTGGTGGCAACACTTTTAGTGTCCTACCCATGTGGCACACCATTTGTTACTGGGTGGCCTGCCGGGAGCAAGTAATGTTCAGTGACCCCCATGGCCCATATGGAGCCTGCTACAGGATGGTGGGGGGGGCCAACCTTAGGCCCGTTGCATGCAGGATAGGGTGAAGAAAACTGTAGGGCCACTGTTAGCATTAGGAGAGCCCCTAGGTTTGGAAGATGGGTGAGTGGATGGTGCGGAAAGTAGCATGAGAGCAGTTCAAGAGTGAGAGCCAGGGAGGAAGCATGAAAAAGTGAGCCCTGGAGTTCAGGCCTAGGTGTGCACTGCTCAAGTTATGAAACACCCAACTCAGTGTATGTGGAGCCCAATCGAAGGGTCAGTTTGGCCCTAAGTCTGTGCCATGGCCTTGTGCCACTGATTCACTACCTTTGTTTGATTGTTAGTGGTCATCTCCAGTTGCCTCTGGCCCAATGGAGCTGTCCATTTTTAATTAAAATAAATTAATTATGTTTTATTCTTTTACCCACATGTGCCCTCGGGTCTGTGCTACTGCTGCTATGTTAACCATTCTCCCCCAGCAAACTCCGCGACTGTACCTGACTGCTGCCTTTGATGTCAGTGAATCAAGCTGCTGATAAGCTAAGTCAAGAACCCTGATTAGTGCCATCTCTCAGGCATGTGGATTTTCTCATCTTGTTCTGATGGCCATCATAGCTTGTGCCCCTTCCGGCGTGAAGTAACATCAGGGCCCTAGACATAAGCCGGAGGGGGATTACAAAAAGAAAAAAGGGTGCTAAATTAGCAAGTTGAAAAAAGTTCAATTTCTGCTTGTAGTGCAGTCGGTGGTGCCAACACTCTTCTTGGAGTAGAAAGTATGAGCAGCAGCAGCACTGTAACGCTGTGAGCTGTGGATTCGAGGGCAAGAGGAAATATGATCCCCCTGCTATCCGTTATCTAGGTTGAGATTTATTTATTTTTTATTTTTTAATTATAGTGTCTGAATGAGAGAAATGCGGCAGTTAGCACTGGCTTGTGCACTAGCACTGGTAAGAGAAAGCTGCAGTGGTGACCAGAGAGAGAGAGACAGCATGGAGTGAGCAGGAGGACAGAGCCATGGTAGTGAATCTTATCCAACGTCCGTGGTCGGCAGCAGTGTGTCACTTATATTAATTCTATGGTGTGGACACAGAACTAAAAGGAAAGTCTTTTCTTCTGGTTCTGAGTGTGGTGGCCACTGTTGAGTGGGAAGAAATGCCAAGTGCCAAGAACATGAAAGCCTTAGTTGTTGGCTTTGGAAATGGAGACCACACAGCTGGGCAACAGCTGGGCGGAGCCACATTCACAGTCTAAATAGATTTAGTCAAGGCCCTGAAGATGATAGCTACTGCAAAAGACACAGGCACGGATGGCTTTTTAGTGCTATTTTACAAAACCCTTTCAAATGAGATACTCCCACAGCTTTTGCAAGTTTTTATTGAAGCTCACAAAGTAGGCGACCTAGATGCCTCTATGCAAGAAGCATTTATTTTATTTTCACCAAAGCCCAGTAAAGATCTCACTATAGTTACTAATTACTGACCTAGTCGTTTATGGAACATTGACTTAAAACTCCTGGTGAGGGCTTTAGCTTTTAGATTGCAGACAGTCTGGTCAGTCTTAGTTAGCCCTGATCAAGTCAATTTTTATGACTAGCAGATTTTCCACCAATCACCTGTTGAAACTTCAATACATAATTTCCGCATCCAGAGACAACAAAACCACAGCAGTTTTGGCCTCTCTGGATGCAGAAAAAGCCATTGACAGGGTCTCATGGCAATATCTTTTCCAAACACTAGACAAATTTGGCCTCCCTGAAAACTTTATCCAATGGATAAAACTTGTATTCTCACCGTACAGCGAAAGTGAGCTGCAATAAGGTTCTCTCATCTACCTTTACCCTTCACGATGGAACTTGCCAAGGCTGTTCCCTCTCTGTTTTTATTTAACCTGTATCTTGAACCTTTAATAAGGCATATTAAACTTAATCCTTTGATTTCTGGCATTTTTTACAGGAATTAATCAATATAAACTTTCATCATGCGCTGATGATATTTTATTACACCTGATGAGACCTGTTATCTCTCTCAAATGCCTTAAAAGAAATGTGACTATTTGGCTCAGTTTCACTTTATAAGCTTAATATGGACAAAACCCAAGTCCTACCATTGAACAGTTTTGTCAGGAAAAGCGATCTTGAGGGTCTGTAGCTCAGGTGGGTTACTTACAGCATAACCTAATTGGGGATCAAGCTCAACTTCCATTACTAGAATAATCCGGAAAAACTTTATTGACTCCCTCTAGACAATAAAAGCTGCCCTTGACCAGTGGAATCAGTTAACTTTATCTCTGTGGGATCAGGTCAGCATAATATATAGAGAATAATACATATGTAGGGAGTTGATATGGAGTCTTTTTACACACCCAAGTTGTGTGATAATATGTAAACCTTGAGAGCGAAGCTCGAGAGGTTTTAATATTATCACACAACGAGGGTGTGTAAAAAAACTCCATTTCTACCCCTACGTATATTTTATTTTATAATAACTGGTACAAAAAAAAATTCTTACAATTTCCACTACGAGGAGACCCAAGGCCAAAACGCTCCTACTTCCTTACTAGTAGGCATGCCCCCACGCTGACATCACATAACATGCTAGCGTAGTGGCGTGCCTACCAGTAAGGAAGTAGAAGCGTTTTGGCCATGGGTCTCCACGGTGCTTTTTATGAGTGCTTTGAATCTGTTTACTGTGGAATTCGAGTGTTGCAGGCTTCTTGGCGCGAGGCTGTAAAAGTCGTATCAACCCGCGGGTTGGTATGACTTTTTTCGTATCAAACTGCGGGTTGATACGACTTTTTACAGTACTTGAAAACTGGTTGATAATAAGGATCACCAGTTATTATAGATAAATATTTTACCTAGGATACTTTATACCATGAACATGCTAATGGTTAAACTCCTGGTCTGCTGATTCCAGGACCTCCACATGCTAGGGTCGTAAACTGAGGCTTCGTTATCTCCGGCTAGTGACACCAAAGCACTCAAATGGTCTTGATGCCCTGGACTTTTTAGGTTACTTCCATGCAGCCCAAGGTATGAAATATTTTCACTGGGCACTTGGGGAGGAACACCAACCATCCCCTTACACCCCTCTTTGGTAGATTACAGAGCAAGATCTCTGTCATCAATGCAGGGTCTCTTTTACAAGTTCTACTTTACATTAAACTCACAATGTTGCCCAAACGCCTTAGGAATACACCAATAGGAGTCTAGCCATATATGAGCAATTAAACAGGTATCTCAAGACTCCCATAACAAACTCATGGGATCGACCTTTGTGGCTGAACCCTAACTTTAAAATGTTGGGCAAAACTCTTTCGAATACCCTCTGGCAGAGCAAAGGCATTGCAGTATATTCTCAGCTAATACATGGTTTTAACAGGATTCCCTTTGTTGATTTGCAACAAACATATGCTGTAGATAACAAAGACAGCTTTTTTTATTATCTAATCTGCCATTTACTTTCATCCAAGCTGGGTAAGCCCAGACCTGCACAGGATCTCTCAATCTCTCTAGTAATCCTAGGGGAATTAAGCTTGGAGACACATGCCATATCCAAAGTTTATAGCATTATACTACAGGCTTGGACTTACAGATATGCCCCCCGCAAAAAAAAATTACTGGCAGAAAGCACTGGGCTGGACACTCAATGGCACAGTGGACAACCGTGTGGCAAAACACCTACCATTTTATCAAGTTCAACAGCTATTGGTACACCCAATTTTGAATTATACATGCTATTTATAATACCCCCCCAAATTACACAAATGGAGACTTTTAGGTTCATCTACCTGCACTAGATGTAATCAGGGTGAATGTTCTCTTCTGCAAATTCCTTGGGACTGCCCCAAGGCTCAACCCCTTTGGCAGAAAGTTAAGGAGGCGCTAGACCCAAACATGGGCCTTAAAGATGTTTTTACAAAAATAAACTGTATCTTGAGGTTGAACATATAGGACCTATCGTGCCCCAGGTGCTACCATTTTGTTCTAATTGCCATGACAGTCAAAAGGATTATCTTGAGGCATTGGCTGGATCAAAATATTCAGTCTTTTGTTAAATGGTATACAGATATGCTTCAAATTCTACATATAGAACATATGTCAGCATCGATTCAGAACTCCTTCCAAACCTATCTACAGTGTTGGGGCCCTTTAGAAGCCTGGCTGTCCACCCTAGCACCATAACTTAGCTCTGACTGCATATAATCCAACTGTTCTGGAATTATGCTTCTTCCTGTGCCTAATCTTTAGTATAGCTACCATTTCCACCCAAACAATTTTATCAAACAGAGCACTTCACTTTGCAGTCCATATGGATAACAAAGACAGAAATGCAAGTTCACAAAAGTCCAAGACTCACAATGCTCTGCAGGGTACAAGCCACAGAAAAGTCCCCCTTCCCCTCCCATAGCAGATCAAACAGTGGAACAAGAAATTTAACAACAATGGAAAGAGAAAAGTGCAGAAGTCTCACCCACCATGAAGCAGTCCCAATGATTAGTAGGGGGAACCACAGTCCTGGCATGTTTAAAATCAAGTTAATACCAACTTCACCCTTCAGAGAATGGGTCCTCCGACACAGTGGCAATAAAATAGTGGATCTGGCTTTGTTGTTTCTCCGCCAAAGGAATCCCTTGCCACAACATAATATTTGGTTTGTCTTCCTGTCACATCCTGGATGATAGTGAAATATTTAGACAGAGTCAGTCCCACCCAAATTGAGGAGTTACACAGGGTTCTGGCCCTTGTGATGACAGCAGCAGAAGGGGGGTCCAAACTGGTTGTTTCTGAGTTGGACCTTATGCACCACCCCACAGAAAACTCAATCAGACCATTTTTCTTCAGTTATATCACAGACCCATTCAAAAACACAGGAAAAGTCTTCTTTGGGGTACTTAATGTGGGTTCTCCAACAAACCCACCTTTCAGCCTGCAACCACTCTGGGATACTTCTTACACTAGTCCGACGGGCCATTCCATTCTCTAGCCACACCCTGGAGCAGTAATGGACATTGAGGGGGTTGTCAAGTAGCAGGCCATCCATTTTCTCCCAGAGTAGGATAGACAGCTGAGACAGCCATGGGATGTTATCTGGCAAGAGTCAACAGTGGACGTCTATAAAGCTGGGGTATAGCTGCTCTATCTCCTGATCCTGGATGACTAATGGTTGGGCTAGCTGCCCAGGATACAACATGGCCGGTTCCACGTACATTCCACTCACAGGGGCTGACTTTCTCCACTTGGACTTCAGGCAATTTTTTTCCTGAGGTGTCACCCCACTTTCCAGATGAACTAGAGGCTCTGACAGGTGGAGAAGCAAGCTTGCGGCCCTTGGGGGGCTTCTGATTTTACAGGCCTCCCACACGCTCTCCCTCTGCCATGGGGAGGCTCAGGTGCCATAGGTGGAGAAGGGCTGGGCAGACAACTATGCCCTTCTTTTCAATAAAGGTCCTCTTCTTTCTCTTCAGCAGGGGCTTCAGTAATGGAGGGCTCCAAATGTGTGATAGCCAATCTGATTTTGTTGCATGTGTCTAAGCCACCCGTTGACAAAATGGTGGTCATTCCCAGTGATACTGAAGGTGGCCAGGTCCACTCAGGCATATAAGGTGGCAACGGACAATAATTAGCCATAGGTAATACTCCTAAAGTGCACAAGGAGCACAGAGACAAGCACACCACTCCAACTCTCTGGTAGCTACAGACACACAGAGGTCTTCAGGCACTCCCCTTCCAGCATTACACCAGAGCCAGGATAACAAGGAGGCAAGCACCAAGGCGGGGTGGGGTTTGTTTTCTGGAAGTTTTTCTGCCATTTTTTTCAGTTAGCCAACCAACTGCAACTATCTTCATTCTCTCACAGAAATAGCGTTCACTACCACAAGCTCCCACAGTCCTGTACTCACTCTCTGCCAGTCAGCATCCATACAACTCCATTTGCATAGAATTACCCATGCACCACCATTCCAACAAGCATTTGTCAATGCCGAATGTTTGCTTGCTGGCATTGGCAGTGGCAGTGTAGGAGTTACAGAGCTGCATAATAGGAATGGCAGTGAAGTATTGAACTGAAGACAACGCCACCACCACCCTGCAGATACTGACAGGCATTGGGGTGTGCCTTTGGGTCGTCAGGCATAACGGCTATGGCATTTAACCACACCCTACCCTGCAGACACCAACAGGTGTCACGGTGGGCCTTGGGGTCTTTGGCCCTTATGTTGACCCCATTCTATTAGGAAATATGGTGAGATGGGTGCAGTATAGGAGAATGGGGTGAACTTTGAGGCCAAAGAGTCCAAGGCACAACTCGATGCCTCTCACTGGCTGCAGGGTGTGGGTGGGGGTGGAATGGTATAAGCATTACAGGCGACAATCCCAAGTCACACCCCTGAGGCCTGTCAGTCTCTACAGGGAACGCCTCAGACGTTCATTGGTATTTTCGCTCCAAATTTTCAGCATTGTTTTTTTGTGACCCCCACCTTATGAACAGTGGCAATATGAGTTTGTTAGCTGAAAGCTGATTTTGCACAGTGACTATGCCATTTGGCACCACAGTTGTGAAAACACATTTCGAATAGGATGTGAAAAATGACAGCTGTACTGTTCATGGGGAGGTGTAAAGAAAATGGCAATATTGAAAATCTGGAGTGAAAATATCAGAAAAACTGGTGAAGTCATGAGTGAGCATAGAAACTGCACAACGCACACCCATAATGTAATTAGTTTGGGGATTTTTTACAGCAGATTGTTAACACAGGCATTTTGGGCCTCCACTCATGAACAGTGTCATGGTGATTTTCTTAATCTGTCCCAAACAGTGATTTCCCACAGTGACCATGCATTTCTTAGCTGGAGTGCGAAACACATTTTGGCCATGGTGTGAAAAATGACAGCTGTACTGTTCATAAGGGAATGTGGAAAAATGCCAGTGGTGGAAATCTGGACTGAAAATATTACAAATTCATGAACTTATGAGGGTGCGTGGAAACTACGCAATGCTGTTCGTAATACAGTCATTTTATGAACTTTTGTCACCAAATTTTTAACATAGCCATTTTAAGACCTCTGCTCATGAACAGTGTCACTGTGATTTTCTTAATCTGTCCCAAACATTGATTTCGCACACCAGCTGTGCCATTGTGCACTACATGCGCGGAAACACATTTTGGGCGAGATATGGAAAATGACGACTAAAATAGTCTCTGTTCATTTGTGTGCTGTGGAGGAGCTGCCAACCATTGAATTATGTAGAGCAGACACTTGGTAAAAAGGTATGAGGGAATTATTGTGAAACTATTTACAGGATATTTAAAAAAAATCCCCCTTTTAAAACAGCAGTTAAAAGCAGGTGAATTCAGGTAGCTGCTGTACTGTTGCTGTCTTTTGACATGACAACAATGCCTTCACATGTGCGCGCTGATTTCATTTATATATCCTGCATTATCCTAAATTATTTAATTGCTGTTTTTTTCAAATTCAGTGGCATAGTTGAAACCATTGTCACACAGGCTAGAACATCCCTTATAAGTTTACTCATGTAAGCTTCAGAAGAAGACCTTGTTGGGCCAAACACTTAGACGCTTTGTTCTTTTTGTAACATCCATGTATGTTGGTTCAGTAAAAGGCAACAAACCATTTGCTTCAGTATAATTTTTTTGAATGCACTACATTAAAATAAGAATTATATTGTAAGACCCTGGCAGACTACATACAGCAGGGCTCCCAGATCTATAGGTAGTCATTTACAGGGAAATTGTTCCCATTGACTTGCATTGGTTACAGGGGCATCAGACATAAGCCCTTTTACTCAGGATTTCATGACAAGTTGAATTCCTTTGGGGAACAATTGCAGTGACTGAAGTGAATATAGGTTCACTAGGGGGTGTGTGTGTGTGTGTGAGAGAGAGAGAGAAAGAGAAGGGGAAAAAAGGGGGGGGGTGAGAGAGAGAGACAACATCTCCTTAAAATACAAAATCACACATGCCCCCACAATGCAAAGCATCATGGACTGCATATGCAAATCACCACAGAATGTTATGCTGGTCCAACTTTAAACAGAATTGCATGGTGCCGAAAGGCCTCTCACAAAGTTTGCAAAGGGTGCTAACAGAAGACATAGACATGTGTTTTGTCCTACCAGGACTCATCAGTATGCCTCGTCTGTTTGACACCCCAGTGGAATGAACCAGCTACCCTTAAGGCAGTGTGCCTTGGATATATTGTGGTGAACCCATTAAAATAAAAAACTATTTAAAAGACAAAGAACCTCTGTGCGCAAACACTGAGGCAAGGGTTACCCCAAAGGGGATTTGGCTGGGAAGCCAAGTTTCAGAAAATACAAAATCACCCCATGATGCTTTGCATTGTGGGGGCATGTGTGATTTTGTATTTTCTTGAAACTTGGCTTCCCAGCCAAATGCCCTTTGGAGTAACCCTTGCTTCAGTGTTTGCCCACAGAGGTTCTTTATCTCCTTAAAGCCATGTATCTCCCCCACCCACATTATGGTGATGTGGGGTGGGTTAGGGTGTATTGTTTGTATGAAGAGAAGGAGAGAAATTACATTTTTATCTCTTTTTCAGATTCCTTAGACACTTGTGGTATATCAGGTTGTTACATTCTCAGTGTATATTGACATCAGTACATATCAGGCTATGTGGTCTTAATTCCTTGAGCTTCCTCGACTAGAGTTTTTTGTTTGACACTAATATTACCAATTTATATTTAAATTATCATTTATATAGTCCTGAGGTTTTTGAAATTTCTTGGGCCTTATATCTAGCTGGAGAGTACAGCTGAGTGACAGGTCCAGCTAGGTTTTACACATCACACAGTGTGCACTTATGTCTTTAAGACAACTTTACTGGTAAATTCTTGTCTATAATGCAGACATTAAAACTTCATGAGCCCTATAACAATCTTAATGTGTCTTTAATCTGGGTGGGAGTTGCCTTTCAGTAATCACATCCTTACACTAACTGTGACACTCACAGCTTGATTTAGGAGTTATCTGCTTCAGCAGTGTTATCTTATGTCAATTAAATTTATATGCAGTAGGATTCTTTGTATGTGTGTTCCACCAAGCACGTTTAACCCAAGGTTGCTTCTGGCTGAAGGCAGTATGGTACTGTTAAACTTCTCTGACATCATCTTCTGTTTTTTTTTTTTTTTTTTAATGATTATTTTAAATCAGTGGGATTTTTTCTGTTTTTCTCTGCATTATCTAGCTGTTGTAAGTATTGTATTTCTAAGCAACTGCCATGAGCTTCTGAAGAAGGACTGGTTGGTCCAGCTAGAGCACTTTGTTCTTGTTGTTACATCTATGTTGGTCCATTAAAGGTAAATAATCATTTGCTTCAGGGCATCAGAGCAATTCTGCTTCATGTGAAATAATGAAATGTCACGGGGAGGAAAATTTGCACTAGAGTTACAGGAAAATGCAAAATCAATGTGATAGCACTGCTACTGTGTCCTCTAAAGTCCATCATTTTTTTTTTTTCGTTAAACACGTGCATGCAAGGCGTCTTGGGAGAATGAGACACTTTGGGCGTGCCTGCCCTGTGCAATCCCTGCTCTGTTGAGCAGGTGTGGTGATCCTGCACCAATCGCTGCGGTGCTGTGTATAACAGCGGTTGTCTTCTCTTCAAAGAAACCACCGCTGTGAGCATGCTGCGTCACCCCAAATCTTTGCTGCGCGCTGAGCCCACCCAGCGTGGCAAACATCCTACATCGTCTGCCGGCCAGGGGTGCCCAATCCCCGTCGGCTCCACCTCCCAAACAGCTTTCTCTGCTGCCATGCTGAGAGCCCACCCCAAGCGTGGCAAATGTCCCTTGTCGTCTGCCCGTGACGGGTGCCCAATCCCCGTCGGCTCCATAACGCCCCAGCCATCCTTCTGCCATGCTGGGAGCCCATCCACAGTGTGGCAAATGTCCCGCGTCGTCAATTATAGAAAAAAGAAAACCTGTAAATTAAAAATGGTCCCACGCAGTCTCCCTGCCCTCCTCCCACAACCCGCACCCACCCACTGCGCACCCTGCCTACCCACACCCCCCCTCACCCCATACTTACCTCCAGAGCTCAGCGCAACGATCATCGCTGGAAATGCCGGTAAGCTGTATAATGGGCTAGATGTGTTTTTTTCAACTTTGTTGCATATCTTAGGCATTTTTGGAATTTTGCACCAAATTTTCAACATGGGGTTTTGGGACCCCTTCTCATGAATTCTGTCACTGTCATGGCGTTATTAGGACCCGAGGGTGATTTACTTGATGAAATCGCAACACTTTGAGCAATTAATGAAACAACAGTGCCAGCGTTCATAAGGTGGGCTCTCGAAAAGCCTATTTTGAAAATTTGGTGGAAAAATTCCTAAAAATAACCGTTTTACGAGCGTGCGTTGCACAGTTCCTTTGCAGGCTCGTAAGTTCACGGATTTTCAATATTTTCACTCCAGATTTTCAACATTGCCATTTTACCACACCTCCTTATGAGCAGTACAGCTGTCATTTTTCACATCCTGTCCAAAACATGTTTCCGCCATGTAGCGCTGCAACGGTGCAGTCGGTTGTGCGAACTCAATGTATGGGACACATTAAGAAAATCACAGTGACACTGTTCATGAGCAGAGGTCTTAAAATGGCTATGTTGAAAATTTGGTGAAAAAATTCCTTAAAATGACTGTTTTACGAATGTGCATTGCGCAGTTCCCATGCACGCTTGTAAGTTCATGAATTTTCAATATTTGCACTACAATGACTTCCAAATACCTAAACAGCACATAGAAGCAAGCAACATTCAGCACTGACAAATGCTCGTACTTCTTTGTCACTGATTTTTTTTAAGCCATGTCTAAGTGCCAAATACCACTGCAAATACCTGCAAGTGAACGTTCGGCATTGACAAATGCTTGTTTTCATAGTGTAATAGACCAACAACATGCCTTTCCCTGATTTGAAGGGAAGTGTGAATTATTAAGCATCTGAATGTGCTAGTGTGAACTAGCCTTCATGCTTGCCCAAGAGAAGTGGGGTGGAGGTTGAAACAAAGAGAGTGGATGAGGCAATGTGCAGTGTATCTGGCACAACTTCTGAAATCCATGTAACTCTTCTCAATTCAGTAAGCACCAGTGGCTTTGTTTGAGAGGTGTGGGGATATGAGTGTGGGAATGCAGACACATGGCTGACATACAGCATCTTGTTTCTGCAGTCACATAAAATGCCAGTTCATGGCAATTCAGAGAAAAAAAAATATTTCGGAGCTGCATTACCAGACTAAGTGTGCAGTTTAGTGAATTACCACACAGGGGTGTGTATATGACAGCACTAAAAAGCACATTAAAGTGCTTCAGTCATGAAAACCTCCCCCACTGGCTGCTGCTGAAATGCATAGCAGTATGTTCTCCTTTGTGCATTCTGGCTGTTTGCTTCAGCTGCAGGTAGTACAGTATGCTCAAGTTCGTTTGCATAGGTTTTAGCAGTGGGAGTTCACATTGACAGAGTCTAGTAAGAAAAACGCTTGAATTAACATACAATGAAGTCTGAGTTTTCACATCAAATGCTGAGGTATTTTTCTGGAGGATTAGAACCCATGGAGTCCATGAAGGTATGCTTTGGAGAGCTGGCGTGTGTAAGGACTGTTAGGCACCCACACATTTTGGTGGTCCTGCTGTGGCAGGGAACAGTTTATTAAAGTAATGATGTGTGGCTTGTCTCTCTAAGCTAGACAAGACTACACACCCCTATCAGGTAACCAACACAGTTGATCTGTGTGTGTGTGGTGGGGGGGGGAGGAGCTGCTCACTGAAGCGTAGCTCCCTCTTTCAACTGTATGCCACTGCATTTTAAACTGCTGTCATAGACAGCTCCAGCAGTGATTGGAGAACTGTGACCACGCCTGCAAACACACTGACTGAATTGGAAGATGCTGACACACCTCTGAAAAACTCAGATGATGGCACAATGTTTCTTGTACATGTGTGCAAGCAAACATAACAATGGTGCTGGTCAGAAAATGGCACAAAGATGACACAAATGGAGGAAAAATAGTGATAGTGCAGTCCAAATACAGCCAGAAACCTCAAAGGTGCTGCCAGAGCCCATCAGAGCACAGGTACAGTCCCAACACCCCAAAAAGAAGTAAATCCTGGATGAACCCCCATGTTGTAAGCTACCCCTCCCCACTATGTCTAGGGGACTGATGGAAAAATATTGGGAGGGGTTCCCAGCCTTGCTGAGATCTATCCGCAGATAAAACTAGAATAAACAGCACATACCTGATTTGCAGCTCAAAGGGTCCCTACACGGTTACACCAAGCAGCCAGACATAAGAAGGACTGTGTCACGAACCCACTCCTGGGAGCCAGGTCCACTGAGCTCACAGTGCCCTCTCCTAAGAGCAATCCATGACAGGGGAGTCAGGAAATACCCTCCTCGTGTCCTTTTAGAGTGCTCACTGATTTCAAAACTTAACACTCGCCACGAGGGCCCAGGGCTTCCTCTATCTGGGTAAGGGTAAAATACAGTCTTGAGTCAGTAGCCAGGTAAGAACCCTCCTTGGTTGCTGCACTGGGGAAGAACCCAGATGGTACGAGCTCTTTGGGGCTGTCCTCATAACTCTGCTTGTCTTCTCCCACAGGGGTGCAGGAACCTGGTTCAGCCTCACAGACCCCTCTGGAGACCTTACATACTTTCCCTACTTTAGGCCCCCAGATTCCTTTCCAGGATCCTAGTTTCAGTAGTGTGTGACACCTTAGCGCTAACAGCGTGTTACAGATTGAATAAACCTTCCCAAAACCTTCACATACAACAAACCACTCCCAGGCAGATACTTTAAAATAAAAGCAAGTGCTTTTACTGACTACTTAAATAATTACCATATGAACATACAGACAAATGATTTGAATATTTGGTTACAGGATAACTACAAAAAAGTTGGAAAATACATTAAAAATGAAACTAGTAAATTAGCTGGATAATTTCTACCTTTTCTGTAGAGAAAATCAGAGTCCAGAAAATAAGTGAATTTTGCAAAAGTCTCTCTTTGCTGTATCCCAGAGTCCAAGTTTTCTTCCAGTGTCTTCGGTGGCATCTGGCAGTCTTGCTCTGTGTCAGGAACTTTGGCTTAAGCACAGAGTCTCTGATTTGGAGAGCTTATATAGCCATTTCTGTAACCTGCAATACTGGCCTGGGATTGGCTAGGTCTTAATATTTTCAAGTCCAACTGTTCATCTCTAGGCCAGCAGGGGTCTCTCTCGCTTTTTCCAAGTTACAAGTGAAAAAAATGTATCTGTATTTTTATTTGCTCACCACCACAATTTCTTGACTGGCCTCTGATTTACACTATTTTTCCAGGTGTTATAAAAAATGAAAATAGCATGTGGCAGTTCCTAGAACTTAATAATAGGTTTTCTGAACTGGGCGTCTGCAAAACGCTGCTGTAAAACAATTTCTTTTTGGAATTCTAAATTTTAACATAGAGGAGATGGTCCTCCCATCTCCTGTCATTTTATGAAATCCTCCTGTTTGATAAGCTACCAGGAAACTCCAATCCCTTGTTTACATTTCAACTCCTCTTTACCCCTTAGGCAAGACTTGTGTCCCAGACAAAGGGAGATGTCAGACATTGAAATACACATCAGCTCTTCCCATGTACCTTTTCAAAAAGTGACTTATTTTCTGACAAACCTTAATGTCCTGGCCTTTTTGGTAAAGTAAACATAAAGCAATTGTGAAGAAAGATGACAACAGTAGCCAGATCGCCACAGATTGCACACTGACGACTTCACTGTGGGGGACATGTGACAGTAACAGGCAGCACACAAATTCATAAACAGTAGGAGGCCACACTTGGGTGAAAGATAAAATTAATTTATTTATGGCCAAAACAACAGCTCCCAGGAGCTGGGGGCATGGCATGGAGACAGGCAAACTTAACAGTGGCACAAAGCCACGTCACCCGACTTTAGGCCGAGAAGACCATGGAGCTGGATTTCACAGTCACAGAGTCAAGGGCCTCTGAACTTGAGCAGCAACATTTTAGGCTACACTTAAACTTAACCCTGCAGCCTACCCACTAGCAGCCCAACTACTTGCACACTGCTCAGCCCAGTACTCTCATAACACTGACTCTCTTTCTCTCATATCCACTCACCCTGCAACTAAGGGCAACAGAGGCTGGGCCCCCGGCATCTCTAGACCTAACACAAAGCACGGGTGATCCAGGGAACCCACTGAGCCCTTTTCTCTCTCTCCCTGCAGGCTGTCATGACAGGAATGGAGTGCCACACCGGGTACAGAGTAGGTGGGTTGCCACCACCACCACCAGCTAGCACCACTGGCTGCCACCACTGTGATGTCCCCATCATTCTGGCCATCCAGGCCTCCACTACAAGGACTATGCCCCATTCCACCCCAGTGCTGTGGAGTACAAAGCAGGCCACAAATTACTCTCCAGGCCTTGGTTCCCACATTTTGACCCAGTTCCCATAAAGTCTGCAGTGCCCTCTGCCACCTATCTTTTCCTGAATGGAACTTAGACACCGAGTTGCCAAGGCCCGAATCCTGGGCCAGGGCCAGAGCCCTGACCCAGTGGTTACACAGTGTCTCTCTCCCACTGGCCTAATAAATACTTGAGGGGCCAGACTGGCTCCACCTGACCAGCAGGTGACCAGCCCCCAAGCCCATATACAGAAGAAGAGGGAGGAGAGGGCCACTTTAGTAAGCATCCCCCAAACGGGGTGCTTACACACAGTATACCACATACATGGGCACATGCAACATGATTTTCAAAGCATTTTATTTGGTGCTACTCCTCATTACCTCTTACTCATGATGCAAGAGACTTCCATCAAATAATTGGTATTTCCCATCAGTGGGGCTGAAATATTCTGACAGATCAATTCTTTGGTCTACTGTGCATCACATTTGGAGCCTCTTGCATGCAGCATCTAAGTTACTTGCACATGCACATGCTGCAGTATCGACTAATGTTTGAAAATGCAGTGCAGGTGTCCCAACTGCTTTAGGTGCACCAGTTGTGCCAAAGTCAATGGCTGCACCTGTGGTCACAGTCCTTGTGCCACTTTTTATGTTGATTGCATGCATGCGCAAGAAACATATTGCAGCAGCTTTCTCCAGAAGCAGGTTGTGGAGGCACGGCACTGTTGTGGCCAATGCCCCCACAGCCTTTTAAGGCTTAGCCCAATGCCGTGGCATGCTGCTGCTGACACTAGTTCAGCCAGCGTGCCACCAACCTGTAAAAAATTAGCCGCTGCAATCAGGGCCCACCTCATCATTGCAGCATCAGCCAGTCGCTGGAATGAGGGAGCGACCCCTCATTGCTGGGCAGAACGTTAGTACTGTAATATTGTTTGTGAACATGGCAGCAGCTTGCTGCAGTGTTCATAAACAATATTCATTTGCCCCCACTGCCGAGGGGGTGCAAAATCTCCCTCAGCAACATGCGCCTCCCCCAACAGGCTTTGTTTGCCAACAGGGGCCCCAATCCCGTCGGCTTCCTCACCATCCAATATAAGTTGCCAATGGAGCCCACTCCCGTCAACTTCAGTCCCTCCTGCATAGTTTATGTGGCCGATGGGGAGCCCACTCCCCATTGGCATAATCCCCCGGAGAAAAACCGTTTTCTGCTGAGGCGTGCCCAATCCCCTCAA
The DNA here is from genome assembly GCA_016271365.2 of Neoceratodus forsteri. NCBI lineage: Eukaryota > Metazoa > Chordata > Ceratodontiformes > Ceratodontidae > Neoceratodus > Neoceratodus forsteri. The sequence goes on along the minus strand of CM028133.1, from coordinate 51,733,449 downwards.
CTCGTACCCCCTTATGCCGATGGGGTGCTCAATCCCCCATTGGCTACTGGCCCCAAAAGAAACAGTAGGGTGGCATGCTGGGAGCCCACCCCAGCGTGCCCAATGCCCCTGTAAAGAAAAAAGTCCCACAATGTTTTTTTTTTTAAACCTGTGAAAAACGAAAACGGTCCTTCACGGTCTCTCTGCCCCTTCCCACAACCCACGCCCTCCCACTGCGTATCTCACCTCCCCACACATACACGCTTACCCCATACTTACCTTCAGAGTCTGGCGCGATGATCTTTGGTGGACCGGGAACACGTCTGCACTCTTCAGAGCTGACCACGAACTGACGAAATGCCGGTAAGCTGTATAATGTAATAAATAGGGTTTTTTCAACTTTGATGCACATCTCGGGCATTGTTTGGAATTTTGGCACCAAAATTTCAACATGGGGTTTTTGGGACCTCTCCTCATGAATACTGTCACTGTCATGGCGTTATTCTGCCCCAAAATATGATTTCATGGTCACTGCGCGGAATCACCTTTCGGGACTGATTGATGAAACAACAGTGCCAGCGTTCATGAGGTGGGCTCTCAAAAAGCCTGTGTTGCAAATTTGGTGGGAAAAAATCAAAAAAATGACTGTTTTACGAGTGTGCGCTGCGCAGTTGCTATGCACGCTCGTAACTTCACGAATTTGTAATATTTTCACACAAGATTTTCAACATTGGCATTTTTCCACACCTCCTTGTGAACAGTATAGCTGTCATTTTTCACATCCTGGCCAAAATGTGTTTTCGCTCTTCCGGCGCACAATAGCGTGGTCGCTGTGGGAAATCAGTGTTTGGGACACATTAAGAAAATCACACTGACACTGTTCATGAGCAGAGGTCCTAAAATGCCTATGTTGAAAATTTTGTGATGACATTCCATAAAATGACTGTGTTACGAACGTGCGTTGTGCAGTTTCCATGCACCCTTTTAACTTCACAAATTAGTAATATTTACATGTCAAATTTTCAACACTGGCATTTTTCCACACCTCCTTATGAACAGTACAGCTGTCATTGTTCACATCCTGGCCAAAATGTGTTTTTGCACTTCTGCCGCAGAATACCACAGTCGCTGACGGAAATCAGTGTTTGGGACAGATTAGGATCAAGCGAGTAAGAAAGGTGGGAGTGACCAGGCTCAACTGAGCTCTGTCAGGACTGCTGCAGATTTCTTTGTGGGCAGAAAAAGGTGCCATTGCAGGCAGGAGCCCAGTACAAAAGGGCAGCCTGCAGTGCCAAGAGAAACAGAATAAGCGATTGAGATAGGGGGAGTGAGCGACCTCAATGGAGCTCTGTCGGGACAGCTGCGGATTTCTTTGTGGGCAGAAAAAGGTGCCAACACAGGCAGGGACCCAGTACAAAAGGGTAGCCTGCAGCGCCAGGAGAAACACAACAAGCAAGTGAGAGAGGGGGAGTGAGCCAGCTCAACGGAGCTCTATTGTGACTGCTGCAGATTTCTTTGTGGGCTGAAAAAGGTGGTCATGCAGGCAGGCCCAGTACAAAAGGCCAGCCTGCAGCGCGCGCCAGAAAGCGTAACAAGCGAGTGGGGGGGGGTAGTGAGCGAGCTCAGTGGAGCTGTGTTGGGACTGCTGCAGATTTCTTTGTGGGCAGAAAAGGGCAGCAATGCACGTAGGGGCCCAGTACAAAGGGCAGCCTGCAGCAGTGGGAGAATCAGAATGAGTGAATAAGAAAGGGGGAGTGAGCGAGCTCAACGGAGTTCTATCTTGACTGCTGCAAATTTCTTTGTGAGCAGAAGAAGATGGCAACTCAGGCAGGAGCCCAGTACAAAAGGGCAGCCTGCAGCACCAGGAGAAACAGAATGAGCAAGTAAGACAGGGAAAGTGAGCAAGCTCAATGGAGCTCTGTCGGGACTGCTGCAGATTTCTTTGTGGACAGAAAAAGGCGCCAACAGAGGCAGGAGCCCAGTACAAAAGGGCAGCCTGCAGCACCAGAAGAAACAGAATGAGCAATTGAGACAGGGGGAGGGAGCGACCTCAAAGGAGCTCTTTCGGGACAGCTGCAGATTTCTTTGAGGGCAGAAAAAAGTGCCAATGTAGGCAGGAGCCCAGTACAGAAGTGCAGCCTGCAGTGCCAGGAGAAACACAATGAGCGAGTGAGAGAGGAGGAGTGAGTGAGCTCAACAGACCTCTATCGTGACTGCTGCAGATTTCTTTGTGGGCAAAAAAAGGCGGCAATGCAGGCAGGAGCCCAGCACAAAAGGCCAGTCTGCAGTACTGGCAGAAATGGAATGAGCGAGTGAGAAAGGGGAGTGAGCAAGCTCAACGGACCTGTGTCAGGACTGATGCAGATTTCTTTGTAGGCAGAAAAAGACGCCAACACAGGCAGTAGCCCAGTACAAAAGGGCAGTTTGCAGCAGTGGGAGACACAGAACGAGTGAGGGAAGGGGAGTGAGTGAGCTCAACAGAGCTCTGTTGGGACTGCTGTGGATTTCTTTGTGGGCAGAAAAAGGCAGCAATGCACGCAGGGGCTCAGTACAAAAGGGCAGCCTGCAGCAGCGAGAGAGACTGAAAGAGCGAGTGAGAGATGGGGATTGAGAAAACTCAACGGAGCTCTATCATGACTGCTGCAGATTTCTTTGTTGGCAGAAGAAGGTGGCAGCACAGGCAGGAGCCCAGTACAAAAGGGCAGCCTGCAGCGCAGGCAGAAACAGAACGAGCAAGTGAGAGGGGGGAGTGAGCGAGCTCAACGGAGCTCTGTCAGGACTGCTGCAGCTTTCTTTGTTGGCAGAAAAAGGCACCAACAGAGGCAGGAGCCCAGTACAAAAGGGCTGCCTGCAGCACCAGGAGAAACAGAACGAGCAAGTGAGACGCGGGGAGTAAGCAACCTCAACGGAGCTCTAACGTGACTGCTGCAGATTTCTTTGTGGGCAGAAAAAGGCAGCAATGCAGACAGGAGCCCGGTACAAAAGGCCAGCCAGCAGCGCCGGCAGAAACGGAACGAGCGAGTGAGAAAGGGGGAGTGAGCAAGCTCAACAGAGCTGTGTCAGGACTGCTGCAGATTTCTTTGTGGGCAGAAAAAGGCAACAATGCATGCTGGGTCCCAGTACAAAAGAGCAGCCTGCAGCGGTGGGAGAAACAGAACGAGTGAGCGAGACAGGGGGAGTGAGCAATCTCAACAGAGCTGTATCATGACTGCTGCAGATTTCTTTGTGGGCAGAAGAAGGCGGCAACGCAAGCAGGAGCCCAGTACAAAATGGCAGCCTGCAGCACCAGGAGAAACAGAATGAGAGAGTGAGACGGGGGAGTGAGCGACCTCAACGGAACTCTGTCAGGACAGCTGAGGATTTCTTTGTGGACAGAAAAGGGTGCCAACGCAGGCAGAAGCCCAGTACAAAAGAGCAGCTTGCAGCACCAGGAGAAACAGAACGAGCGAGGAGCAGTGAGCGAGCTCAACGGACCAACGCAATCAACATTCGGCATTGACAAATGCTTGTTTAAAATTCTGCCCATAGCATCAACAAACTGATGTACAGCATCATAATGTTATTCTATAAGTTAATAGGGCCTCCAAGGGTTGTCTCTTTTGGTATAAGGTACTCTGAGCATGAGGTTTGGGCAAGAGGACTGCAAAGAGAATTTGAGCAGTTCTGTCAGGCCAAACCTCATGAGAGGAGTGTCTTACAAGATCTCTCAGTGGCCCTAAAGTCTTACAATAAATCACGTGATTTTAGCTTGAGTGATTTATAATAATTTTAGAGTATTTTTGTTTTGTTTTATTCTGCTTTCCTCCTTCCCGCGCAACAAAGGGAAGCACTCCCACCTAGCACTGCAGCATGAGCGCATACTGTACTCGGGGTAAGAGGTACAGTGGCTCTGCATGTTGATTGGCTGAAACTGCATTTGTGATTTACAGCAGCCATCACATGGCAATCTTGAGATCTGAAACCGGCTCCTATCAGTGGGTAACACTTAACAATGTGTTCTAAGGAAATGGTAGCGTCTGGGGAGTCAACATGTGCATCTGCTTCTCCGTTGCCGATGTTATTACTTTGTACTATAAGGAGGAAAAGATAAACCTCAAACCTTCCATCCCCAAATCCTTGTAACCACATACCTACCTGTAACAGCAGAAAAACTGCAGCACCCGTCTGTGTGTAACAATTCATGTTGCGTAGCTGTGTAGGACGAGCACGCTGACTTCACCAGCATTCAGACACTCAACTACCCCAACTAGTATCACCAGCATCTGAAACACTTAACTACCCCCACTGGTGTCACCAGCATTTGAAACACTTAACTATCCTCACTGAGAGTGACCGGATGTGGTGGGGTGGGCGACCCCAGTGACAGGATGTCGCTACGTGTACACGCGAGGTGGGGGTGGAGTGAGCGTGGCCTGGGAGGGTGCAGAGGGGATGTATGGGGTGGCACTGTGGTTGGCTGCCGAGCTGCGCTGTGGCATCGGGGGTTGGCCTCCGCTTGCAGTGCTGGGGTTCTACATTCAGGTCTGGGACCGGGCACTAATGTGCTTTTCTTGCACCTGGCCCAAAACCTTATTTTTTTGCTTTCACACCCCCCTGACATGCACCCCTGGAGTTGAGAACCCTTAAGTAGGGCAGTGCGAGGGGCAATGCTGTCACGCGTGGGGAGGTGAAGTGCAGCCCCCACAAGCTCAAAGTATTTTTCAGTCCCTGGTCTCACTTTTTCCATGCATCGAGGTTGTCAGGGTGGCAAAATTATTTTTGCCGCCCTGACGTCGTTCTTCTGCAGGTCGCCCTTCCGCGGTTACCCATATCACATAGAACCTCAGTCCCTGATGTCATACATATCACAGTCAGTAAAGGAAAAGTTATGGAAGAAGGAATATATCTGTAACCCCTAGGTGGCACTATCCCAAGATCTACTACTCCTGCCTGTGTGGCTAGTGACAGGTTGAGGGGCCTAGGTCCAATGACGGTGCCTCCACCCAAAGGTCAGGGTTGGTTGCGGGTAGCTTAACCAGATTACAGCCCTCTGGGACACTGTGATCCCCCTCTATCCCCACTAGTGGCCCTTTCAACACATGGAAGACCTTCCCAATACACCAGATATGCAAACTTATTACACATACAGTTACCACTTACTCTCAGGACTGATTCCTGCAGCACACCTCTGAGGACCCCCTGTAAAACAAGGTTACCCAATGCACACAGCTATAATGCAATAGTTTCCATAGGTACTGGCACCACAAGCCTCACTGGTGTCACCAGCATTTCAAACACTCAAGTTCCCCTCAGTGGTGTCCCCAGCATTCCAAACCCTTAACTATCCTCACTGGTATCACCAGCATTCAAACCCTTAATTGTCCTCACTGGTATCATGGTTCACCAGCATTCCAAGCACTCATTTCCCCTCAGTGGTGTCATTAGCATTCCAACCCTCAACTATCCTCACTGGTATCACCAGCATTCCAAACACTCAGTTCCCCTCAGCGCCTGGTATCCCCAGCATTCCAAACCCTTAACTATCCTTGCTGGTGTCACCAGCATTCCAAACACTCAACTACCCCTGCTAGCTGACAAGACAATTGCACTCTCACTCTATGTGCAAGAGCGGTTGTTTTTACCAGTCAGCTGTCTGAGCAGACAGGTTATTTACTGCCATGAATGCCCCTATGCTCTGTTCAGTATCAAATAGTTCATTCTGTGTGAAGCTTGCACAGATCCAGCGTGAATGTTGTGTAGTTCAACTCCATTATCCACTGTAAATGGATCAGATACCTTAAAATATCTTTGTGGATCCATTAGCACACTATCTAATATGCTTGTCAGTCAGACTTGGTGGTAACAGTCTGGACCAGAGTATTATTTAATTTAGTTTCATCCATTTATTCTCCCCTGATCTCCAGGCACTCCTCTCCTTCTGGTCCACCAAACACCCCTTTCACCCACGGACTCTCCCTGTAGCAACAGTGCTCACCTATAGATTCCCCAGCTCCTCCACACTCCAGTGGTCCTGGTCCATCTCTTCCTGGGGTCCAACTCCTGTCACTAGGGGGGTATCTACATAAGAGACACTGGATGTAGTTGAGGAGGTGAGAGTGGCACATCACTGGGTTGGGTAAGGGTGGAGGGGGGGGAGCCATCATCCACAGTGTTGTGACAGTCCTATTTTCTATTTTCTCCACCCCTCCCATGCCCACTTCCTCGAATACACACATGAAGCAACAGCTTTGTGGGGGAACATCCCCTCATCTACCTCCTCCTCCTCCAACTGACACCCCCCCCCCGACAGAAGAGCATCCCCTCCCTAGTAGCCTCTGTTACTGACATTCTGGGCAAAAGTGGGTTGCTAGCTACCAGTGATCTCTTATCACTGAGTTCCATGGATCCAAAAATAGAACTGATTTTCATTATTTTTCCACATATATTCTGTTTCTCTTTTGTCTGGGAGCAGCTAATCAGCACTGTCCCCAGCTCCCCACACTGGCACCCACATCCCCCAGTATTCATCACAGTCAGGGTCTCCCCACAAATTCCCCTTTCTGACAGGGCCAGAGGAGGGAGGGCCACCCCACAGTACAGAAATCCAAGGCAGAGGGAGGATCATCCCCCCCCAGTACCAAAATCCAAGGCAGACCCAGTCGTAAGCTCTGGGTGGCAGAGCAGGTCCAGAAACAGGTGGGCAAGGCTTCATTAAGGCCCTGACGCTCCTTTTCTATTTTCTCCCTTTCCCTTGCTGCAGAGCATCAGACTTGTGCATGGAGGCACAGCTGTATGACATGCCCCACAGCACGCTCCAGTTCTTGCCACTTGTGCTGCATCGCCACCAGGCCTCCAGCTGGTGACAGTCTAAGGCCAGACAAACATGCCTCCCCAGTGCCCACCCCAGGAGAGGAGGGTTGTTGTCTTTGACAATCAATCCTCTCCCATCCTCGTCAAGCCCTGATATCCCGAGTCTGTTCCAGAACCAGGGTCACCAGGGTGGGAGGAGGTAAGGCACTGGCACTTCAGCCCTCCATGCCACCGGGCTGGTGTACCAGTTTTCATTATTAAATAAAATAGATAATTTTTTCGCTTCATGTTATGAAGAACAATGTATAGCTAAATGCAGTCCAGGGCTTGAAGCATAGTCTGTTGGGAGCGATCCACTATGGGACCTTCCTTATGTAAGGGGGAGGACAATTTGGCAGTTGGTCTTCAGCCATCCTCATTTGCCACAGGACCCCATGCATCATGTAAAAACACTGGTGCAAAGAAGGCAGGTGAAGTGTGGCGAGTGGGGGGGGGGGATTGTGAGGACTGGCAGCAGGGCAGACGCAGATGATCATAATTGGTGGTGAGTGTGCAGGAGGCCAGCCCCAGGGACATGGTGCAGGGGGAGCTTGCAGGGGGTTCTCTGGTGGTGCTCCAGCCTCTTGAAGGTTGCTCCTACCTGCTGTGGTGCCTGCTGCCAGCTGTGCTAGTTCATTTACTATGCTTGCACTTGTTTACTGCATGTCTGCTGTTCACGCCCATGCTTTTTGTTTGCCATATGTCTTGGTGCTAGACGTGGTATGCTCACCAGGCATTTTCTGGCACCATAACTCTCTCGTTTCTTGCTGAAACTCTCTCATTTCTTGCTGAGCTACCTGTAAGCTACTCCAGCCTTTGCAGGCTTCCCCAGTCATGCTGCTGTGGAGTTTCGTTGCCTCGCCTGCTCCCCTTCCTGCATCCCTCACTATGTCAGATATCGACAAGCTGCTTCAGTAGGTCTGCACCATGGTGGAGACCAGAGGCACATCTTATCGGGTGGCCTGGGATCCGAGTGCAGAGGAGGGAGTGAGGTGGCCTCTGCCCGGGTGGTCCTGTGTTGCGAGCTCAGTCAGCATGTGAGTGGGCAGGAGCCTACCTGCATCTTTTCTCAGTTTGACTTGCCCATGCCGCTCTTCTGTGGGGGTCAATCTGGTAGCCCAGCTGGCTGTGGCTCTCAGAACACTGCCCTAAGCCTCACCTCAAGTCTGGCTACTAGTAGAGTTAGCTTTTGCTGGCCCCGTGGACCACATGGCTGAACCTAGCAGGCCATGGCACTCCACTGCCCAAGGTGGGTCAGAACCTGGTGCCTGGGAACACCCTCCAGCACCCCTGCTTTGCCACCACCTGGGGCACAGGTTAATTTAGCCCAAGTGGCTGCAGAAATAAGTGAAGAGTTGACTGCAATGGTGACGTTGCCTGTATCTGAGGTCCAGGGGGCTGGAGCATTGTCCTGGAACCCTCCGTCCTGGTAGCATGTGAGGTGGGCGCCTGAATCACAGCACCGTCCAAAACGGCGATGCAATATGGGTGAAAGCCCAAAAGGCAAAGGGGCAGGGAAGGCGACCAGATGTGGTGGGGTGGGGCGACCCTAGCGACAGGATGTCGCTATGTGTCTGGCGTGGGGGGAGTGGCGTGGCCTGAGGGGGGTGGAGGGGATGTAGGGGGTGGCACTGTGGTTGGCTACCGAGCTGCGCCGTGGCGCTGGGGGCTGGCCTCCGCTTGCAGTGCTGGGGTTCCACGTTCAGGCCTGGGTCCGGGCACTACTGTGCTTTTCTTGCGCCTGGCCCAAAACCTTATTTTGTTTGCTTTCACACTCCCACATACACCCCCAGAGTTGAGAATCCTTAAGTAGGGCGGTGCGAGGGCGATGCCTCCATGTGGTGGGTGGGTGGGGGAGGTGCAGCCCCGCCCCACAGAAAGCAAGTATTTTCAGTCCTGAGCACCATTTTTCCATGCACTGAGGTCATCAGGGTGGCAAAATTGTTTTCGCCACCCTGACATCACTCTTCTGCTGGTCACCCTTCCGTGGTCACCCATATCATATAGAACCTCAACTCCTGGTGTCATACATACCACAGTCAGTAAAAGAAAAGTTAAGGAAGAAGAAATATATCTGTAACCCCTAGGTGACGCTATCCCAAGGGCTACTGCCCCTGTCTGTGTGGCTAGTGACAGGTTGAGGAGCCTAGGTCCAATGATGGGTGCCTCCACTCAAAGGTCAGGGTTGGTTGCGGGTAGCTTAACCAGATCACAGCCCTCTGGGACACTGTGATTCCCCCTCTTGCCCCACTAGTGGCCCTTTCAACACATGGAAGAGACCTTCCCAATACCCCAGATATGCAAACTTATTACACATACAGTTACCACTTACCCTCAGGACTGATTCCTGCAGCACATCTCTGAGGACCCCCTGTAAAACAAGGTTATACAATGCACACAGCTATAATGCAATAGTTCCTGTAGGTATTGACACCACAAGCAAGGTATATTTCAACAAGAACAGATCTGATTTATTAAAGGGGATAGTAACAAGGAGGGGGAATCAGACTGATTTGGCTTAGAAACCTATAATTCACAGTACTGTGCATGCAATTAGGGTCCAATAGTCACACTGTCTGGGTACCCAGGATGGGGGGGCTAGCCAGGTAGTAGCCCTTGGAATAGCACCACCTAGGGGTTACATCTTGGAGGCACCACTGGGATTTGGTTGCAATTTGGGAGAAAACGCAAGAAAAGTTTGGTGTCCCGTGTGAGAAGAAAAATGCATGCACAGACACACACTTGTAATCTGGAGCCAGATGGCTCAGTTCATGAAGATCTGGCAAAACAATCAAATTAGATGGCACACTTTGAATCAACAACAGTTGCAGGGAGCTACCCTGATTTGTACTCACGGTACCCAGGCTGAACACAGGAGGGATGGTGGATTGAAATTCTGGATTGCCAGAAGTAGAGGTGGTCCTGACGCCAAGCTTGTTCAGGCAGGGACAAGGGGCAAATCTCCTGGCAGGTCCCTCATTGATAACTCGATTCTGTGCAGCAAGGCAGTGAGGCAAGGCCGTTGTGGCTGGGCCTGTTGGTAGACAGCACGGATTCAGTTCGAGATTTCTGCTGGGCAGCAACCTCCAGCACTAACACACAAGTCACTCTGGGGGAAACAAACTGGAATCCCCATCCAGCATCTAGCACATTCATATGTAAAAAGATGGTACTGTACCAGGCCACAAAGTCCTGACAGGCCGATCGCTTCTTAGCACAATCTTCAGTCTTCTACAGGGTAAGCCTGGTCCCAACAGCGGCAGCTCACTTTCTCCACACAAACTTCGGATTCAGTCCGAAAACATCCTCTTCTCCCTCTCAGGGCAGATAGCAGGCTAGTAGGCCAGGGGTCAGGCCTTCCACGACTCTCCTGCATGAACAACGGCACACCTCGGCCGCTCGCACACTCAGAGCTCCTTCTCTCTCTCCAGCTCTCAACTTGAATCTTATTTTGGTTCTGTTTCATGACACATCCATAACTCTCCCGTACGAACTACAGTGCAATACGGCCGTTCGCACACTCAGAACTGTTTCAGAGACACAGTTCGACATAAAGATCCCCTTCTTCTATTATTCTCTGCTCACTGTGCCCATAACTTGGGGCACAACGAAGTAATTGGAGACATGGTCCAATATGAAGCTGTCCCTTCTCTCTCCCTGCAGGACAGCCAAGTACAAGAAGGCCAGACTCAGCCTTCCCGCCAAGTCCCCACGCTGCCCTGTGGGGCAGCAACTCCACGAGCTGCTCACTCTTCCAGCTCCATCTCTGTTCTGACCTTGGGCTACAGGCTGCTGGGGAATTTCGCTCTGATCCAAAAGATTCAGTTGGCTGATTCTGGTGTCAGTCACAGCAGGGCTCCTTCTATAGGTGCAAAAAGGTGCCAACAGTCCAAAACTACATTTCCCAGAGGCTCTCTTCACACAGCCCCATTTCAGCAGGCTCCACTTCAGAGTCCCAGTCCTGATTGGCCCAAAACAGGCTCCATTTTAGAGTCCCAAGTACTGATTGGTCCCACTCGGAAGTCTGGGACCAAAATGGTGCAGCTAAACAGAAACAGTTCGTGCTACAAGAGAGGCAGGTTAGACAAACTGCATTTTCATTATTACTCTAACAGGTCACCAGTAGTTAGTTACATCTTTCAAGTGAGCTCCCTCTGCGCATTTAGCGACGGCAGAAACAGAGTGATCTTTCAGCAGCTCGAGCGGAACTCGAGCAGGGAAACACACAGACCCCCCATCCTACTTAATTATACTGCAGTTAGGCAGCTTTTAAAGGGACAGTACACATAGGCACTTAGGCACTCTCATACAATTTATTTTTAAAACAGCTGACATGCAGGACACCAGCCTGGTAAAGGGCATTTAGACACACCCAAGAAAGGATTTTCAGTGACCCCCATTTGCAGGGGGATTACATATCGATATCCTTTCACTACTGTATGGGGAGGAAGAGTTTAAGGAGTGGGGATAAATTTAATGAAGGAAAAAAGGATGGCCCTGTGGTAGTAAAAGTAAAATGGACATAGCAGCATTGAACAGACAGCACTCACCCCCCCCCCCAACAATGGCACACATAGAGCCAGTCTTATTTTATTTATTAATTGAAATGTTTCACTTACAGTATATCTCACAGATGCCTCTTTTATTTTATTTCCTTTGCGCAAGATAGCTGTGCAATTTTAAACCATAAAATGCAGCTCCCATTGGATATGGTCAACACTTACAAATGCCGATTAGCCACCTAGGAGAAGCAAATGTGCAGTGCTGGCTAAGACAGCCCCATGCACACTTCTGCAAGCAAAACATTGGTTGCCACTGCTCCTCCCGTTCCCTTGTGTTACAGTCCCTGGCTGCCTAGCCCCCAGCCACCACTAGGAGCAAGGCTTACCCCAGGCACTGCACCCCTCCATCCATCCCTGGAGAAGGAGAGTAGTCCATTGGATTCTTGATCTTCCCCCTCCCCCTGAAAGACCCCCTGACACTAACTACAAAACATCATTGGTGCCACAAGCAGCAGAACTACTGCCAGGCTGGCAGGTATATGAATTTGTTGAATTAACTTGTGCTACAGCCTTTTGAACCCAAACAGTTGGTATTCAAGGTCTTGGTTTCCACAACGAGGGTAGTGGGCAGAATGAGGGGGTGGGTGCTGGAGGCTTCTATGACCAATGTCAACTAAACCCCAACTACCTTTAGCCAGGCATTAATTCTACATGTATACTCCCAACTGTAGCTCATCACCCCTTTGCATCCTGGGTAACGGGGGTAATTTGTTTCCAAAGGTTTTTTTTTTTATATTTACTTTCTGTTTCAATCATTACAGCAAACAAAAAAAAGAAACAAACTGATGCAGACTGCCTCTTGTGGGCAGATTTGATGGAATGCAGCAGAACAATATCATGCCTCATGCAAGCTTGGAAGGGACTCCCAGTGAATCAGCAGGAAGTGGGAGCGAACAAGAGTTTTATTAGTGTACCGTACTCCTCCAGCCCACCCCTTCTCCTTTCTCATCCTCCTCTTTGTCATACAAAGAGAATTCCCTGCCCCACCCCCGCAAAAAAAAAGTGAAAACCCAGTTACTTAGTTAAACAAGTCTATCGCACGTGGGAAGAGGGAAACACCATTAGGTATTTTTTTCTTTCCTTCTTTCCCGCGCTGCCAAACTCAGCCTACTTCACATCGCTGCCCACCCGCCTGCTTTTGACATTTAGCTCGCACTTCAGTTATTTTTGCACTTTATCTGCCAAGTAGTATGCTGAACACAAACCAGCATTTGTCAATGCTGAATGTGTGCTTGCAGTGTTCTAGAGCTTTAAAGAGCCCCTGATAGTGTTGAGGCAACTTTGAAAAATATAATGTTTAGACACAATGTAGCTTATATTTCACACTTTTTCTGTAATTTTCACCCTTAGTTTCTTATTACTAAGGACATTTGCATGGAAACAGGATCTCTGCCCTATTTGCTCTGTCTGCAGGTCTACTTCTGCAGTCACACTTCTGTTTATGACAGCTCAGTCTGTTGCTGTGGAGATAATCATGGTGTCATAAACAGGGCATTACGATCTCATGTGTAGACAAGCAACCCAAGCTAATAATGTCCAAAGGACAGTAATCTTGTTTTTATCTTAGTTTCCTTAGTAATCAAGACAAAGGAGAAAGGATTTCAGAAACGTAGTTCTGGCTGAATGGTACAGAGTGAAAGCACAGAACAGTAAAACAATGAACTGCAGGACCAGTCCCCCTCAGGGCCACAAACAAAACTGTCTTGGGAAATCTGAGCTTCAGTAAACTTTCGGTTAACCAAGTGGTGTGGAGGGCTGAGGCGCTGGGTGCCTCACTTCCCGCCACACCCGGAACCCACATTCAGGAATGGACCAGGACTGCTCAGGGGCTGGCATGGGGAAGAAGGACTGAGTATCGATCAACAGCTGTCCTCCTTTGTGGTGGTGGGGGGCAGTGAGTACTGCTCCTTGGCTGCCACCTAGTGGAGACTAGGTAGTGCAGCAGTGGTCACCAGAGTCAAAAGTCGGTGGTGAGCATTGAGAGCGTGCACTGTGTTCATTGACTACATGTGCGCCATTATACACCATTGGCTCTCACTCAAGGGGAGTAATGGGGGGGAGAACCCCCACTGGCAGGGTGATGCTGCAAACCCTGTAGACACCTCACCACCACCATCCATGGCACCCACTCACACAGTGAGGTAAGAAGTAGATGGGGAGCTGGCCCGCTGGTGCAGCGGTAGCACTACTGCTCATGATGCTGATGACCTGGGTTCGGGAATGAGCCTGGGCCATTGGAAGGCCAGCCTGGGTAGGAAGATTGAGTGTCCCATAGGACACTGTCCTTCTCTGGGGAGGGATGGAGGGTGCCACACCCTGCTGCTTTACCACCACCTGAGTTACCACAGGTGGTGGTGCAGGGGATACACGCATGGTAGGAGAGACCACTGGAGTACATCCATGGGTTGGCTGCGTCAAGCCTCACCAGCAGCCAATCCCAATTAACACCCCTGGTGGTGGGCGAAGAGAAAAAACAGAAAATGGTGCAGGTTGGGAGGATGAAACCTCCGCTGGCCCACCACCTCCCACACTGGATTTGAGCCACCACCTCCTGGGGATATGACCAGTCTTCACCTCCACCAAGGATGGCCAGATGATGCAGGGAAGAAATACTGTGGAGCTGAATATGTACTCGATCCTGGGAGGGGGGCAAGCCAAGGGAGGGCAGTACAACAGTGATTCGTAAGTAGACTGGGTTCCCAGGAGAATGGCTGGCAGAATCTCATTTGGACAGTAACAGGTCACATTGGCGTAAGGTGGAAGGAGGTCTCGCCAGTGATGGGGAAGAATTGACAAAGTCAGAAAAAAAACAGATGGGATAAATCCTGTAGGTGGGGTGAAGGGTCTGGGGGTTGACAGCAGAAGGGGCCTGTGGGGAAGGGCAGGAGGATAAACTACAAATGAAAAGAAAGAACTGCAGCAATATATGAACTACAAATTGAATTGTGTTTAAATCTCACATTTTTCAAAGTTATCCAACTTGCATCAGGGGCTTTTTAAAGGGAACATAATATGTCGTTTAATTTGACTGTCTCTGGTGTTTTCTGTTCATTATTCACATACTGTACTGTTAACAAACTTGATGCTGTTATATTTGCATTTTGCTCACATAGAGAGTGTGAGGCTTGATGTTGAGCTTCAAAGGCTAATGATGATGGCTGTTCGCTGTCTAATAGGCAAAAAAAGTGTGATGAGTGGGGCTACATCCTTTGAATTACATCATCATCAATTTTATTGGATGGCAATTTGAGAGAAACTCATGTTTGCAATTGTGCCCATACATTAAAAACACTTAGGCCCGGATATTCAAAAGGGTTGTGCGGCAACAGTGTTGCGCCGTGCACAACTCTCAATGCCCGGTGCAATATTCAAAAGGGAAAAGTCGTGGCACAAATCCCGATGCACGGAGTACATCGGTAATGAGCACAGGTGGGGGTGTGCCCATGCATAACCTGCACAGCCCGCTATTCAGCCCGGGATAAGATCCGTACATCGCAACCCTACCTGTGCCAACCTAAAGTTATGCCAAAAAAGACTGATGGCCACCCACAGGTGAGCTGCTGCATTGCAGGGCGCAACACAGCAGCTGCCTCCTGTGGGTGGCCACTCAATTCGGCTGCACCTGGTGGCGCCCCCCATGCCCGGTCGTGGGCGGTTGTACAAAAAGTATTGTCCTATATCCCTGGTGGTCCAGTGGACGCTTTCTGCCGATCGCGGGCATCTGTGTAATAGAATCCTGTCCTATATCCTGGTGGTCCAGTGGACCGCACTCTGCCCGATCGTGGGCATCTGTAAAAACAAAACATCCTATTACCCTGGTGGTCTAGGGTACCCCTGTCCCCACCGCCCACTGGAGCCCACCTCCCGCTCCCTCCCGGTCAGCCAGGGCGGCAGCACCCACCTGCCTGCCGCCCTGACTGACACCTCAGTAGGACTGCTGCGCCCATTGGTTCTGGCGTGAGCCAATGGGCATGCAGCCCCTACCATACTACACATTCCAGATATGTGAATGCACATATAAGACCTTGTGCTCCCAGGTCGCACCTGTAAACAAGCTTTCAGCTTAGTGTGTCTCTCCTGGTTAAAAAAAATCATCAGCCTTCTCAGCACTGGATTTTGAGTAGGAACTCCTGCATTGTTACATAAGTTGGCTTATACAGCATACACATCCACAGCCCTACACTGACTAAGCACCATCAATATGTTTGCCTTACGCAAATGTGCAAATATAAAAATAATATGCAGTTACTGAATCTGGTAGCCAAGAAAAAGTATACCGAAATAATTTTTTTGTTTCCCATTTATTGTATGTGCTGGTGGCCGTGGCAGGGAGTTTCTTTGCATTCCTTATGCTAAAGCCAAAGTATGGCACTCATAGTCAGGGTTCAGAGCACTGAACTATGAAACTGAAGATTGTTTAATTAATTTTATTTTAGAATGTTTTGGCCAGGAAAGGTACACTGAGCCAAAGCTCATTTCCAGGTGTGACTTGGGAGCAGTGAAGCAACTTGCTGGTCACACATTATGCTAGTGATGGCTGTGGGGTTTCAAATCCATGTCTATTAGGTCTCCAGGTTCACAGGTTGGTGCCCTAACCTCTAGGCTATACTGCCTCCTGATCACAGGTTTGATTCCCACTGCAGTGCACTGCCTCGTTGTATGACACTGAGCAAGTAGTTAGACTTTCCAATGATTTTGTTCTCCAAGTTGAGAAAAACTGGTAGGAGAATGACCCCCCTCAACACGCACATGCATGAACACACACTGGCAAAGTGCACACACTATAAATGGGATGTTGCATCTTAGGGGACCTGCTTTGGGTAAGTCAGTTGTGAAGCTAAAATGTACTGAGGAGGCCAGCTAGCCAGATCAACAGCAGGGGTGCTCTTTGCCACGCTGGCAAGTCAATCTGATTTTATGCTTGAACCCAGAAGCACTGCATCAGGTTAGCAGGAGGAGGTGGAGCACAGAGTGATTGCCACCTCTGGAGTGTAATGGATTGCCCCAATACACATTCACCTGCTTGGTGATCCAGGGAGCACAGGATGTTCACGCAGGCACTACACGATGAGTGTGAGCCAGACTGAAGGTATGCCCTGCTTGCTGGCACATCTCTTGGGTGGAGAGTGAGGAGCAGAGGAAGAAATTGTTGCAATCAGGAAGAGGATGCTTGCTCCACTCATCTCCAAAAAGGGGTCACCTGATGCATTGCACGCTGTCTTCTGTCTCATCAGCCATGGAGTTAGACAATGAATGCCCTGGGTACAAGCTAGGGGAGGGTGGTCATGGGAAATGGTGTCTCCTCAAATGGGAATGCCTCTGAGGTTGGGGGTAAGGGACTTACTTAAGAGTAAGGAGCAGAGTGGCAGGAAAGTGGTATACTGGTGGGAATGATGTCTCCTAAAATGGGAGTTCCTGGGTGGGATTCAGATGAAAAATAGGGAGCCATATGACAGTGCAACAGTAAGCTGGGGGGGATGGGTGGCTCCTTGGATGTAAGTGCATTCATGGGGCATAGGGATTCAGCTGAAGGGTAGGGAGCAGAGTGACAGCTGACAAGTAGACCACTTGGAACAGGTACATCCTTGAATGGGAGCGTCTCTAAAGGTAGTGGTCAGTGAAAAAATAGGAAGCAGAGTGGCCAGTGTGCTGATGAGAACATTGCTTCTGTGGATAGAAATGTTTTGAAGATTAGCAAAAGAAATCCTGATTGGGGAGGTGATTAGAAGCTTCAGGAGAAGATAAAAAATTATACAGAGGGAAAAAATTGTCATGGTAGGGAGGAAGGATGACAGGTTCACTCTGCAGGTTTTATCTCCCAGAATCTGAGGGTGTTGCTGATCACAGAAAGTATTTGTTAATAATAATAATAATAAATCATCAATGTTTTTGAATGGGGGGAGGGACTGGGAGAGTTTCACTCCGTCCAGGAACTGCAATGAATAGGCTCTTCATTTATTATTCAGTGGCATGATGCATCATTCATGGAGGGTTTTGCATACACATTGTGTCTAAATGGTGGGACTGTGTATCATTTAACTGGACATCACACAGGAAGTGGCTTTAATTAGCCTAAAAGGCAGTATCCCTGTTACCCAGACTGCAGCATTATCGCTTGTGGTGTTGGAGGCTTCCTCAACGTAAACTACGCATAGAAGACATTCACAAGGAGCGAGTGTGTATGAGAGTGTCATTGTGGTTATTTTGATCATGCTCTCACCTCTCTGGAACACAAGTTTGGGAGTTCAAGTCCACACTTTGGACTTGGAATTATACTTTATGCTGATAGGGCAGTGCAATGCAGTATGAGTGTGTGTGTGTGTCATGTGTCGTGTGTATGTGTCGTATGTGTGGCGTGTGTGTGTGTGTGTGTGTGTGTGTGTGTGTGTGTGTGTGTGGAGGGGTATCGACTGCATCATTAGGAGGTGTTGTTCCTTAAGACATTTAATCATTTAATCAACGTCTCTTCTACCACTCACAAGTACTGTAGTTGCCCACTTGCTGGAGATGTAAAGTAGTATGAGTGATTTCTAGAGTCCCTGAACAACAAGAATTTCAGAACTCATGCAAATGGTAAGATCTGAAATGTCAGAATGTGTGGGCAGTTTGTGTTGGTTTCTGTGAGCTGGCTGTTTTGGGTGTTCCAGATTTTACCACATACATGTTAGGGATAGAACAGCCTCCTGTCTTCCCACTGAATGCTCACCAAAATGAACATGAAATGTCCTCTCTTCTCCACAAAATGCCCGCTTTGCACCTGGAATGGCCTCCTGCACCCACACAATGCAATGTCAATGGCTCCACAGGTAGTACACTCACCTCTGAAGCCAAAAGAGCAGAAGGTTGTGGGTTCTAGCTCCACCCAAGGAATGTGAGATAAAATCCCAATCCTGACACTGAAGTGCATCATGAGGGGGGTGCTGCACTCCTGAGGTTCATCTTTTGGATAAGATGTTAACCCAAGGTACAGTCTGCCTGTTCTGGTGGCTGTTCAGGTGGACGTTAAAGATCCCATGACACTTCTCAGTAAGAGTAGAGGAATTCTTTATCTAAGAAATCATCCCAGGTATGATAAAACAAAAAACACATAAATACATTTTAAAGCTTGCAAGAAAACAATACAAATAATCAGTTAATTCACTGCTTCAAAATTAAGTTTCAAATCCTACCAAACATATTAACATCTCATGTGATCAGATGATGAATACTGTATGTATATCTGTGAGGTGCAATGTACCAATAACCTTATTCAGAACTCGGTTAAGGTATCCACTGTATATGTTTCCACAGTGTTTCAGCTTTTCTGTTTCCTAGTTTCTTAAAATCTTGAGATTTTGTTTGTAATAAAGCTGTTTTGATTTGCATAGCCACTGCCAGCTTAGTTGTTTGTAATTGCTGTAATAGAAAGCAGCATCTAGCCTGCCACCAATAAAACTTTAAACGGGAAAAAATTACAGTCAGTGTGCTTGGATGATAGTTTTTAAGTCTACCAAAATAAATTCCTAATATCAGAACTTTGTATGTGGTATCAATCAGAAAAGGCTAGTTCCAGCTTTGTGCTAAAAATGTCCAAAATTGTATGGCAGAAGGACAAGAGATGTAAAAGAGTGCGTGTGTTTCCTCTACTTGTATACAACTGTCCCTAAAACAATTTCTGTCATCTAGTGCTTTGTGTTTGTGATTACCTTTCACCCCCAGCTTTCCATAACAACTAAGTAAGCAATAAGACACGATGGGGTGTGCATTAGACAGTTCTAATGCACGGCTAGGGGGACGTAGTGAGGACGAGGCCACAGGCCGAGTGCGTCCAGTCCCTCAGCCGCAGCATTAGAACTGTCTAATGCACATCCCCGGAGTGGCTTATTGTGCATATAAAATGGGCCTGTGTATTCTAAATGGGGGTTCTAGTTTTAGCTGTGCATTAGATGCATCTAATGCACGGCTAACAACCAATCAGATTGCTTGAAATCCTTTGCCCATTTTATAAGGCAGACTATATCCCAACATTTCTGTGGAATTCTATTGTCATTCAGAATTGTTAAAAGGGACAGGGACTGATTACTTATGTGCAGCTGTTTGAAATGTCTGTTTTCATAAATGATATTCATGCCTCTCAAGGCTCCCTATTTAACTGTGCCTGAATAAAAGCTGAAGCTGTCAGTTGTGTTCTGTATTCTTTTCTTTGTTACTGCTGTACAGTTTTGGAAGTTTTTAGCACAAAGATGGAAATTGCCTTTTCTGATTAATATCACATATGCATATGAAGCTCTGCTATTAGGAATTTATTCTGGTAGACTTTAAAACTATCATCCATAGTGACATAAGCAAAACTCCAAATTCTTGGTTCCATGAAAAGAACTGCACAGAATGTTGCCCAAACAAAGAAAACAATACAAAACACAATTGACAGCTTCAGCGTTTATTCAGGCACAGTTAAATAGGGATCATTTAGAGGTATGAATATAATTTATGAAAATATAGACATTTCAAACAGCTGCATATAAGTAATCAATTCCTGTCCCCTTTAATGCCATTTGAAATTTTGTAGGGGGGCACATAGGAAAATCTGCTTTATTTGCTGAGTGTTGTTCCATTATCCATGTGTAGAGCTGTTTCCTTTCTAAACACAGTATATTACTTCTGTCAAAATTCCGTTATCTAGTTTTCCTTATAGAAAATGCTAACAAATTCTGGTATTTGTAATGAACTGCTTATTTTCAGTGGGAGAGTTATCCATTTCCTCATTAAAGGTGCTAACATGTAGACTGCTCACTGTTGCCAGGGATCCATGTCTGATCCCCATCCTATTTTAATTGTAGACTAAATAAAACATTTACGATTAAACACAGTTGGATTTATTATATTTAAAACCCCTTTTTTCTGTTAGATACATGAACTCCCTTTTTATTGGATTCGATCTGCTACACCAT
Organism: Neoceratodus forsteri; assembly: GCA_016271365.2. Lineage (NCBI taxonomy): Eukaryota > Metazoa > Chordata > Ceratodontiformes > Ceratodontidae > Neoceratodus > Neoceratodus forsteri. The sequence continues at coordinate 51,713,150 of CM028133.1, read as the reverse complement.
AACATTTGGAAGCATAGTCTGATGTCATGATTGGTGGGTATTGGGTACGTGACATATGTAATGTAAAAATGGGCAAAATAATTTTTTTATAATTGACACTGTTTTCTTTTTAGAGAATTTCCGTGATTTCCACATCTGGACCTTTTTGTCTCCAATCATTAGCTTGGCCTCCCAATTTAAATTCGCCAAGTCGCCCTGACCAAAGAGTAGGCCTAATAACTTGATAGGCTCTTTAGATAGTGCTACCTGAGCAACTTCTGTTGTGTTATTATCCCCCTTATGCAAAGATACCCCCAAGCTCTTTTCCATGTTTATTTCACCTCCAGAAAAATTGGAGAATTCCTTGAAGATATTCAAGGCCATGACCCCTGACCTTGATCTGCAACAAACAGACATACATTGTCCTCATAGGTGGCTATTTTTTGTGCTGGTATATGTATAAATGGAGTAATCCCTATAATGTTTCTGTCCCCAAGAATCTGTCTTATGACTGGATCTAACATGAAATTATATATTAAGGGACTCAGTGGGCACCCTTGTCTGACTCCATGTTTAAGAGAAAAATTCCTGACCTAACATGCCATTAACTGTAGGTACAAATGACGCATTATTATAAATGGCCTTTATCCAAGAAATGAATTCCATATGTTTGAAGTATCTTAAACATATAGTGATGTGAGACTTTGTCGAAGGCCTTGGTTTGATCTAATGCTAATACAAAGCCCTCCAGCTTCCCTTGATTACTGAACTTGAAAATGTCCCTTAATAGTTTTAAGCTTTACATAATATTCCTGCCTGGAATAGAGCATGTTTGTGCCGGGTGTATCAGACTAGCTGCAACTTTCTGAAGTCTCCTGCACAAAATTGTGGATAATATTTTGTAATCAGAATTCAAAAGACCAATAGGTCTCCGATTCTGGAATTTTTTTCATCCCCCTTTTTGAATAAAAAGATGACTATGGCCTTAGAAAATTTAGGCAAGTGGTCCTTTTTTATAGGCCTTCATACTACAGACATTTAATGTGGGGTTCCATGTGATAAAGGCGAAAGCGGAATCGCGATCACCGATAGAGCGCATGCAGGACCGGGAAATCCCTGAAGGTGACCAGGCAGCAGAGTGAGAGTGAGCCCATGGAAAAGGGTGCAGGCACAATGCGGAGGACAGGGACAGCACGCAGGCATGGGCACAACCATCAGAACGGCAAATGGGGTGTGTTTTAAAAAACAAAACACTGCTACCACCAGACACATACAGGAGAGCGTGCAAACGGGGGGGACACAGGAGAGGGTTACAACACCTGTGTGGGGGGGGCAACACAGGAGATGTTAACTGCCTGCCATGACTGCAGCAAGGTGATGCCACCATGAGGCTACGGGCCAGAAGTACAGCAGGGACAGAGGCCGCACCACATGGGTGTGGCGGAGGATGGATGCCGAGGGCACCCAGGTGGGCGGTGACTGGACAGGCACCGACTGGGCATCCAGGGAGCAGCTGTGGCACACAATGTCATGCAGAGGAGGGGCTGTGCCACAGGGTGGGCTGTGGATCTGGGGCAGCAACCAGGTCAGTGCCACACCCGACTACACCTGCAGCTGGAAGTTGTAAGTGAACCCACACAGGTAGTCGGGTGTGGCCCTCTTGCTGTAGTCTGTGACGAGTGCCTCAATCCACATGGTAATGTTGCTTTGGGCATGCCAGCCCTGCACCTGACAGCAGCTGCTCCATCTGGACCCCCGTTAGGCAGTCCTCCTCCAGCAGGCAGTCCAGGAACCATCACAGGCTTGGGTGGCAGGCACCCACCCTGGTGAAAAAGCCCCAGTGCCAGCCTTCCAACAAGTTGTTCATCCTGGCATGGCCATCCAGCGTTGTCTGGTACATATTCCAGGTGAGCACTGGGAATAGGGGTTGGTGGCATGCCATCCTGCCCACCAGCTATCCAACCCACATTGCCTCCATATACTCCAGGAGGGGACACAGTAGCTCTTCCTGGGACCTGTAGAATGGTACATCAAGTAGCTCGCCATAGGCACCCTCCATGACATCTGCAGGAATGTATGCCAGGGCGAGGAGCATATGGATGTTCAGGGCAAACTCCTCATCCCTGGCATAACAGGCATGCAGTTCAGGGGACTGCTGTACTTCTCGCCAGATGGACTGACAAAAATGCAAAAAGCAGTCCCTGATCATGGTCCCCTCAAAAGTGGCCAAAAACATACACCAGGCTGCCCTATCAAAGTCCATGAGGGCCGTCTCAGGATGCACTCCACCTATGACGCTGCTGACCTCCCCAAACCCATGTGAGTAGGCCCTCTCTGTCCATCCCGGCATGAGGACAAATACCATCGGTAGGACGATGCCCTCGTGCATGCAGTGCACCATACAGACCTAACTGAAAAGTGGTGGCGAGCAGCAGGAAGTACCGTCCATGTAGCAGTCGGCACTGCCAGCAAGGTAATGCAGTGCCCGCTGTGTATCAAAGATCAGTATGTCGTCCTCAGAGGGACTGCTGTTGTGCTGCAGGAATGTGTCCCCGGCTCTGGTGATGGCATATTCCAGGGGTATCACTAGATCCTGCAGCGTAGTCGGTGTGGCATGGCCCCCCCACAGCTGGTCTGCCGCATACGCTGCACCATTCGACACATGAGAGAGAGTGCTGGTAGCCTGCCAGTAACAGCTTTGTGCACACCAGTGGTACAGCGTGCAGTCACTTGGGATGTCTCCTCCCTGCTGGTGCGTGCCCGCTCATGCACCCTTGTCAGGACCTCACGGACACCCACCTCCCCTGCATCGGGGACATGATCGTGGGGCTGTCCTGTAAACACTACAGCATCCACCGTGGTGTGTATGCATGCAGGACAGCTGGAGCAGTGATCCTACATGCAGCACCAGTACACCTTGCTCTTGACCTCCTTGTCCCGCCAGTACAGGTATCCCTGGTGGGACAGGAATGGCTTCCCCTTCTGGTTCACAGTGAATCATGTTTCATCCATTTCCTCAGTTCACCACACTATCGGGAGTCAGGACTGTCTGCAGCGTAGACTTTTATTGGCCAGGTGCGGGTCATGTGTGTGCACACCTGCGTGCATGCATGGCCCTGCCCCTGCAGACAAGAGGCATAAAAAACAGTCACAGTCGGCAGAACATGCACTATATTGCTGGCAGTAGATGTATGGCAATCTGTAGTGGAGTATTATTGGGCCGGACCCGCAGGGACGTCAGTCAGTACATCCACCAGTGTATTGGCATTCCTGTTGGTGCAGGTGCAGCTCCTACTAGTTACGGCATTTAAGCGGCAACGTGTGCTTGCAGGCATTGACTGTAGATGTCCACTACTGGGTCTCAAACTCCCAGTAGGCAGGCACTCAGGTGCATCGAGGGTGTGCATGAGGGGTGGTCGAGGCTGGACCTGCCCCGTTGTTTGTTTTGCATGACCTCAGAATCCTGAGCTGCTGCAATTAAGAAAATTTCAGATTGTAACAATGTTTTCATAACCTTCAAGCTGGAATTTCTTACTCTAGCAGCGGAGATCACATGTTACATTTCCCATATTGAAACATTCTTTCAGGATGCTTCAGGTTTGGTTTCAACATAATAGCTGTGAACTAGACTGTTTGCTAGATAATCTGCTCTTGAAAATGTAATTCCAGGGCTCTCTGTTAATTCTCTTGATACAACAGAATCATTAAGAAGTATGGGCCAGTATCTGTTATCACCCTGTTCCTTTGTTTCTTTCCATGTTTTTAGCTCAAGAGCAGTGTCAAATGTCATCGTAGCCCCTTTGTATGATTGTACAGTTCCTGAGATTGTTTTTCAAACTCATCTTACCTAGTGAAATTCCATCTGATATGTATAAATGTTTCTGTATTCATCTGTTATTTCTTATGTTCCATTGTGTTGCATTTTGTCTATCATTGTTCAAATCCCACCACAGTCACTTAAAGAGCTAGTGTACTGCCTAAAAGTAATATTAGATTTTGAAAGCAGCCAACTATTACCTTTTATATCTGAGGTATTTCTTCTTTTCACTTTGTTTAATTAGATCGTTTACCTGATGTTAGTAGGTGTGATGTGTGGAACAGCGCTTAGCCTGGCAGCTGACATATCTTGCTCTACTGCTGCACACTACATCATCAGCATTGTGACCTCACTGACCGTGACATCACTTCTACTTAGAAACAGCAAGTGAATGACTGCCAGGTTATTCACCTATGATATCACTCGGTGAGATCATAATGCTGATGATGTAGTGTGGGGAGTAGAGTTACATATGTCAGCTGCCAGGCTAAGAGCTATTCCACATATCCAGCACAATATTATCACGTGGAAGACTTTCTGATGAGCAAAAGGAAAAAGAAAAATACTTCAGAAATAAAAAGTTAGAACTGCCTACTACTTAAAATGTTATTATTTTCCTGTCCATTTTGGCTCCACTAACTCTTTAAATCTAAATCATGAATTAACATGTCTATATGTATTTAAAACAGTAGGTGGCAGACAGTATGTTGCTTCAGAAAACTGTATAAAAGGGATTATTTTGCCACAGTAAAACTGAACCCCTCAAGAAGACTTCTGTTGAAGCGCTGAGATTTTGTTGTGGCGGTGAGCCCACACCGCGTGCGTATGTTAATCATCTGCAAAAAAAGTGGAGAAATTTTTTAACATATGTACTTACTCCTGCATTTTGTATTGTGGAAGATTGGTGAGTGCTCTGCTACCTTGAACATTTTCTCTTCAGATTTGCAGGGGCTAGCTACTACCCCTTGCCGAGCACCCAGCTCCGTTCCAATTGTGCACACCTGTTCGTGCTTTGGGCTGTAATGTATCTGGCCTGACTGTAAAATGCAGGAAAATGCACCATCTACAGTGACTTTTTTCAAACATTTCCTGGGGGAGCATGACCCCAGACTCCCCCAGTTTTGTTAGGATTTTGGGCCCCCCCTTGTTCATGGCTTCTGCGCACGCTTCTGGGGGCATGGATGCATGGCATGTGCTACAGCGGCGGTTCGGGAGGTGTTGCCTCCATAGTGCATCTTCACTGCATTCGGGGGGGATAAGCATGCCCATGCACTACTACGGAGTGGTTAGAGATGCTCATGTGGGCCACACACACGGTGCACCATGCAGTGGGGGAGGCCAAGCAGGTGCACCTTGTACCTCCACTAACACTGGTGTGCTGCCCTTTCTCTACATTGTGTACAGTCACCATTCACATCATTGTCTTTTTTTCCTCCCTCGCCGTACTTGTGGTTGCCGTAGTGCCCCATCACCTTAGTGCCCCATCGCCGGTAAATCCCCTCGCTGTTCACACTGCCACCCTGATTGCTGTTCGCAGTTATAATGTACTAGGTCCATGGTTTGAGCCCACCTACACATCGCTGTTAGGGTACCTACGCTCACACCCCCAGTTGCCCTTATGTTGTCACCCATATGCGAATAGCCGACATGCTAATGCCCTTATCACAGGATACCTAATGTGGCAAGATGTAGAGATGTCATGTTCAAGGGTTAGAGCTACCATGTCATAGTGGTCCTTTTTTTTTTCTTCTTTCTTTTTTTGTCTCTAAAGGGCCTGAATGTTCCTCATCTTCCATCTCAATTTCTGAAACCACCCCGACCTTGAAGAAATGTCGGATTCTGTTTCAGATGTACCCCCTCTTTGCCATCCTGTAAAATTTGATATTGATTCTGCAAAGGAATGGTTTGTGAGATTTGCTTTGTTGCTGCCCCTGTAAGTCTCCTAGAGCTGGGAGTTTGAAAATCATTGGATGGGGCCATTAATCCCTCCTCCCTCCCTTCCTGACAATGGCCTTCTTGCCTGCCTACTTCTTTGGGGGCTACCCTCCCTACTGTTCTTCCTCTCAAATGCCATCACATCTAGTCTACTGATGCACTGCTTAGTTCTCAGTCTGAGCCAGTCTCTCCACATCTATCACTGGTTTTAGCTCTACTCCGACCTTACCTGTGTAGTCTTGTATAATGGATAATGATGTTCACCCTGTTTGTCTACCGACATTTTGACGTGGAACCTTTGTAATTGAGCTGTTGTTGCTCAAAGGTGTTTGATCCAAGAGTTAATAAAATAAAAAATAAAAAAAATAATTAAACCTTGTGAGGTAGACTGTTCCAACAGCCTCTGACCTGAGTCTTGCATCTGGGTAACTGTGGTCTCCTGGCTTGCTTCGAGAAGGAGGAGAGAGGTGGCCTGAGGTGGGGGGCCCTGGGAAGGGGGGGGGCCTGACACTCCCTCAGTCTCCTGATTCTGATCTGCCTCTGTTTCTAGCCTACTGTCGGGTTCTCTCCCTGTTCCAGTTGTAGTTCCACCTGGGGGTTCTGTACCTCGTGTTTATCCCCTGGATTGTTCTTGTGCCCGGGTTATAATATGGTCTTCATTCACATTGGTGTTTCTATTCTGACCTGTCCATGGACATTTTAATTTTTTATTTACTTAATTTTTGTTCACTGGGAAAGGTGTCATAGACACAAAATATGACTATTTTCAGACACGATCCAGGAGGTGACAATACAAAATTGGCAGACAAAACAAATAATAGGTATAGTTCAGAGGTTGGTGATGTGTGTCCTGATTCTTCGCATAAATTACATTTAAAGGTATTACGACATGTCATGCTAATGTGCCCAAATTCTCTGTACAAGGCGCAACTCATTCTGTCACAGGCACTGCTCAATTGTGTTCTGCAGCCACACTTGTAGCAGGCCTCTGGCTGACCCAGGTAGAAACATACTCCTCTGTCCCTACCTAGAAACAAACTGCTAGGGAGATGTAGCACTTCATTATCTTTTTGCATCAGTTTCACTTTAAACCTCCAGCCACCAGTCCAGATACCCTCTGAATCAATTATTGCTACTGGTGGCCCTAAAACATTACATTGCTTGTCAAACCAAAACTGAATGTTCTGCACGTTAACCCCTTCATTCCTGAACATAACTGTAACTGTTTTGAATAAAGGCTTAGTTAGGGGGATAGCCATAAAGGGTATCCACAATGGGGAAGACCTCATGGATTCATATTTCTGCCAAAATCTTTCTAGTAATGAAAATGATCTAAAACTGACATCAAAAATGTCTTCCCTGGACACATGGATTAATGCATAAACATCCACTGCTTGAAAAATCTTAGATTGTTTTAAGAAAGACTTCACCACATATACCCAATCTGGGTGTTCAGCAAGACCCCTTCTATATCTGAGCCTTACAGCATTTCTCCTAGGAGCTTGCACACGTTTATTTCAAAATAATTCTGAAACTGTTGGCCTGGTATTGTTGTTATTTATTTATTTTATTTATGACTTTGTTAACCTGGTAAGGGGCATTGATCCCAGGGACCGTTTTCAATCACGACCCAGGCCAAAAGGCACAAGCAGTAACAAACAGAATAACAAAAGTAAGTACATCAAATAAGGAAAGCATCACTATACAAGTGCTGAGGCAGGACAATTCAGTTACAAGAGTAAGTCAGCAACAGCATTCAGGTGTGAGTCATATACAAGCAGACATGGTCAGATTAACCGGGGCGGGGGTAGCCGGCCGGGCCATGGCCCCCTCACTTGTATTACAGGGGCAGCCATATAGTTATTTTGGCCCCTGCACTTTTTTTAAACTTTTTTTTTCAATAATGTAGGGATTTCAAATGGTGTACGTTCATCAAACAGGATGCGTAGTGTCCCGTATTTACAGTGGTGGCCCCTCCAGTAAAAAAAAACTCACTCTGTCTGCATATCTGCAATGGGTTTAGCCGTCACTCATCTGGCAGACTGTCGCTGACACTGGTTCGGCTCGGTGGAACAACTGTCAGTGTGGTGGTGTGGAGGGGGAGCTTGTGCACTTGTGCAGCATCCCCCAGTTGTCTGGAGAGAGACTGGCTGGGGACGTCATTGTCACAAACCCACTCAGCAGGTCATCCCTCTACTCCCAAAGTGCCAACCTCCGGGCGTAGTCTTGTGAACAGTTAACAAAAACAGGGTAACCCTCCTGTCTGTTTTTGTGGGTTCAAATCAACCTTTGGTCTCAAGTTCTGGAGAGATTCAAACTGTGAACCTCTTGTTAGCACACCCAATGCACAGGCTCAGATATTTCTGTCTTCGGGGGGCCAGATATCTTTGCCTATGGGCACCTAACCAGGTGTACAGAAATGAACCCTTAAAAACTGTAATAAAAGACCTCAGATTTAAAATGCTTACTTTCCAGTTTGGTATCACCATTCAAGCTCATGTACAGTGTCTGTTTTAACCATATATACTCCACTTGTAAAAGGAAAGAAATCAAAGACAGACCAAGTAGGCTCTAAAAATAGAGTTTTACTAAAATAGATAGAAAATATGTAACACATAAAATACAGAACTATTATATCACAAGACACACAAATCTACTAAAAGAACAAGGTTTTAACAGTACAGTTCCTACTACAGTACTTAGATTTGTCTTTCTCTCTAAATACCTGCTTAAAGTGCTCAAAGATGTTTCTTTGTCAGAGTCTAGATAAAAGTGTCTCTGAAGGAAAACAGAATATTGTTTAACAAAAAACTATTTTGGCCAACCCCTTTGTGTGAGGTCACCTAGCTCCTCCTCTGTCAGAATATATATAAAAAAAATACCTATACAAAAACAGGATGTCTTTTCAAAGTATTAAATTCTGCAATCCTCAGCACAACTCATTTTCTTTTTCAAATGACATTTCTTTGATCTTATGATCAGTTTCCCCTTCCCAGGACATCAAAGCATCTTTTATGACTTCATACTAAAACGTCACAACCTGCTCTTCCTCTTCTAAGCGTTATACAAGTTTATGATTTTCCCTCTTAGCAACCACAGCTATAATTAACTTAGTTAAAGTCTGTAATTAGCTTCTGGCCTTCCAGGTAACTCCTTGTATCTAAAACCTGTGTGTGTGTGTGTGATCTCACATGCTGTTTTAGCATTTCTCATAAGAGACAGTCCATAACCCATTTTTATATTACAAAAAATGATACAGTGATCAGAACCAGCTGTCCAAGTGTCACAGTCAAGTCATCACATGACCGCCCTTCCTCACAGAGTCCAAGAGAGCGGGAGAGAAGACATGGCCACCTGCCTGCTGCTAGTTTAGTTTGTTACAGGCTGGGAGTCTGTCTGGGATAGTGCCAGATTGGATCAGTCAGGGAGTCGCGGGGACAGACATGGTGCCACACCACCCGGGTTGGGATTGGGAGTCAAGTAGTCATGTCGTGTGATCCGGGTCCACTCTGGGAACACCAGATCGGCCGTGATCAGGAGAAGTTGAGTCGAGGAACTGGAGCACTGGTGTAGCAAGAAGTGGATGGAACACTGGAGTGGAGGCTGGGGGCGGAGGCTCAGAGTAGACCTGCTGGCCAAACTTTAAAGTAAGTGCTTCTTCAAGTTGCTCGCAGTCTCTCAGCTCTCTGCTGTGCTGAGTGCGTGAGTCTGACAGTCTATTCAGCATTTGTACAAAACGCCAGATACAGCACACACAGTACAGTAAAAGGATATGGACTATAGAGCAACAGGGTGACAGACTTGTGCCTAAGGTGTCAGAAAACTCAAGTGATGGCAATGCTAACAGCAGTCATGAAAGTAGGTAGTCTCCTCAAAACAAGGATTGAATGCTAAGCACTGTGGAGCAGCTATCTACACTGCGACTGTACCAAATGGAAGCTTCTGTCTCTCACATTTTAAAATATAATTTAAAGTAGAACTGAAAAGACAAAGAAACTACCCACATGCCGCAGGCATAACATGACGCAGGTTACGATGGTAAAAACTCAGCATTTCGGATGTGAACTGTACTTCTTGTGACAATGAGACTCTGTGTGTATGTCATTCATGGCCTGATCAAAAACCAGTATTGGAAAATAACTGCAGGAGTACTTATCAAGTTTTTTTTAATTTAGATCAGTTGGGGATTTGGGAAAGTGGGATCTGGGGAGCTGACTGGTGCTAGGATGGCTGTGTTTACAAGAAAACTGACTGCTGTTACTGTTTTGCTAAGATGAGGAGGTGCAAAACCATTAAACCATCTGGAACCTAGAAAGAAGTAGAGGAGTGTAACTATGGTCAGATAATAACAAACTTGTCCTTCTCGCTGAGCCAATCAGGTTGCTTTATTTTTCTTACATAGTTTATTACTACAAAATGTCCCTGCTATATTGACTGCATGTTATTCTTTATTAAAACCACATTAGTGATATATAAATCGCCTGACTGGGCTTTTCTCATCTTCTCAAAATGCTGCTCCTTCTTGTTTAGCTAGCATTCTAGCAGCAGGCAAATAAAATAATGGTCTTTGCTTGAGTTTGACTCTTTTTATGTGCACAAAGTGTCTACAGTACTGTGATGTGTGATGTTCTGTCAGCCAGGTGGCCCAGGACAGCTCAGGACAGGATGGCGAATCATTCAAATGAGGCCTTGTCCTAGAGGATAATTTAGCACTGTGAACTGATCTGGTAGTGTAAAGCCATCAGGAATGGATTCAAAGACTGACTGTCCTAGCTCTCCAGCTTATGGTTTCCAGTGGTTCTGAATACCGGCTACCCTCTCCCCCCGGTTTAGACATGAATTTATAATGTTTTACAGTGCAGATGCTGTCTGATCTGGTCGTTCTGATATGTGCTGTGCCAGGCTAGCCACCTACATAAACAAGGCTTTCTGATGGAAAATAGCTGGTCTGTCATCATCACCTTTGGTATTTTGGTAGAACTCCTACCAAAGTGCCAAAGAGTGAAGACACGCATCGACCAGATCTTATCATACTAAAAATATGATAAATTCATGCCTAAACCGGGAGTGGGGACGTGGGTGGGGGTGGGGGCAGAGGTGGGGCTGAGGCAGGAGTCTGTCCCTTATTTTTGAAATCCAAAGTTGGCAACCCTTCGCATTTACTACTGGTAGTGCACAATGAACGTTTATTTTGGAAGACCATGCTGCGGTAAAAATGCTATCCATGACTGACTAACGAAATCTGCATGCAAGTCTGTCTGCTTGCCATGAAATGAGTACTTGACACCAACTCTTCTTCTATTGGTTCTCCTATTTATTTAGTGTTACTATGGAGACTTTGGCAGAATACCCTCATCTCCATAGTAATACAGGTTAGAGTGTGTTGTCAGTTTTTGTGATGTACTGGCTGTCACAAGAAATTCACAGCAGGGAGGTTATCTGAAGAGAATAAATTAATAAAAAAATAAGTTTATACATATTTTAAAGTTTTATTTCATTTCAATCAAGAGAAATGAGTTCCCAACCAGAGATGGGTTTACTATAACGTAAATCTAAATGTATGTATGTGCGATCATGCCCCCACCTAGTCTCCCGACCGGTGGTTGCAGCAGCTCTGGGACAGATCAGCAGATGTCTGAATTGGGTCCATCCCAGCAGCTCTGAGGCTTTCAATTCCATCAAGTGTTTGTTTTTTAAAACAGGATCTGATCATCCATCTTGTGAGAGCTCCTTGGCTCTGCAGAGAGTGAGAGTGAGTGAATGAGGGACAAAGAGAGAGAGACAGACAGACAGAGAGAGTTGATCAGCATTCCCTTTCCAAATAGGCGAGCTCTCCAAGAATCATCTGATTCTAGCAACTCATTTCATATTCCTTGGTGGCAATTGTGCCGTTTGTGCCTGTAAAGAAATGTTGTCAGCCATTAATCAGGAGTTCTGAAGAGAATTCCTATAGACAACAATCCATAATGTTTTCCTAAAGCTGAATTATTGTATGCCAAGCTACACTTTTTTTGTATTTCAGATTTTTTATTTCACTGCAGTGTGCAATAGTTCCTTCCCATATCAGTTAGTAACTGATATGGGAAGAAAATAAATGCACCGACAGTGAAATAAAATCTAAACCCTAAAGAAAAATAATATATCTACTTAAAACTTTAATTCATTCTAACCCATCCTATACTACTTTGTAAGGACACTATTTTTGTATTAAAATCATGTTAGGAGGCAGTATAACGTAGTGGTTAAGGGCACTGAGCTGCAAAACTGGAGACCTGGGATTGAATCCCAGTTCCTCCACTTGCATACTGTGTGACCCTGAGCGAGTCCCTTAACTTACTTGTGCTCCCAGGTTGCACCTGGAAACAAGTTCTGGCTCAGTGTGCCTTTCCTGGTTAAACAATTTTCCCTTCCTTCATTGTTTTGGGTTTGCTATTAAAAGTTTCCATATGTCATTTTTTATATTGACTTTATACCTTGAGAACAACCGCTGCATTTGAAGAAGAACCTGACTTTCCTTTGGAAAGACCAGCTAGTCCCTGGGACTGTGTGCAGACCTTAGGAGTAAGGAAGTGACTGGGGTACACCAACCTCAAAACACAGCAGCAAGTGTGCAAAAGTATCCATGATGCTAGAGGCTATGCAGATGAATGTTTGTTAAAATTGAATTATCTACCTTTGAAAATGGAAATTACCTTATGAGACACCAGCTAGTCCAGCTCTTATCCATGTTCCTTATTATGTTATTTAAATAGAATATTGGGTTATACCATTAAATAATTCTGTTGTTTATTATCATTCATAGTAAGATTCTGAAAGTTACCACACTCTTCAAAGGTTTAAAAAGGGTTTAAGTCCAAAGCAGAAACATAGCCACACATTTTATCCACTTCTTAAAAATATTACATCATTTTAAATACTCATGGCTATTCCTATATCTGGAAAATACATCAGATTAAAGGGTCAATACTGCAAATACAAGAGCCAAAGCAAGCTGGTAATCTAATTTAAAAGAAATATCTAAATTGTTAACAATTCACAAATAAAAAGAAATTAATGACCAAGTATGGGAGCTAGTTTACATATTAATCATCAGTTTAACAATTAACAGAAGCACTCTTGATAGGGGGGTCGATCCCAGTCCTTTCACAGAAGAAAGGGTTCTGCAAGAACTCCTAAAACTGAAGGAAGACAAAGCAATGGGTCCTGATGGAATTCACCCCAGAATTCTAAAAGAATTAAGAAACGAACTAGTGAAACCACTGGCTACTCTTTTTAATAAATCATGGGAGGATGGTGTGGTACCCAAGGACTGGAGGAAGGTGGATGTGATTCTCCTTCACAAAAGTGGGACCAAGACAGAGGAGAAAACTACAGACCTGTCAGTCTGACCTCTGTGGTAGGGAAAGTGATGGAGTCACTTCTGAAGGAAAGAATAGTTGAGTACCTAGAGGCCAGTGGAGCACAGGACCCAAGGCAGCATGGGTTCACAGCCAGAAGGTCATGTCAGACGAATCTAATAGATTTCTTTGACTGGGTGACCAAAGTAGTAGACCAGGGAGGGGCTGTGGACATGGTCTACCTAGACTTTAGCAAGGCATTTGACACAGTCCCACACAAAAAATTAATAGTCAAATTAACCAGCTTGGGAGTGGGTCCCAGGGTGGTAGACTACGTAAAACATTGGCTGCACAACAGGACACAGAAGGTAATTGTAAATAGATAGAAAGATAGAAGATAGAAAGGATAGAAAGAAGGGTTACTAGTGGGGTACTGCAGGGTTCAGTATTGGGTCCAGTCCTTTTTAATGTCTTCATCAGTGACATTGCAGAGGGACTGGAAGGAAAAGTATGCCTTTTTGCAGATGACACAAAGATCTGCAACAGGGTTGATACACAAGGAGGCGTGGAAAGGATGAAAATGGACTTGGCAAGGTTGGAGGAATGGTCAGAAGTATGGCAGCTAGGATTCAATGCAAAGAGGTGCAAAATAATGCACCTGGAAACAAGAACCAGGGAAGAATACACAATGGGTGGGAGGTAGTAACAACAACAAAAGGAAAGGGACCTGGGGGTAATCATATCAGATGACCTTAAGGTTGTAAGCAATGTGAGAAGGCAGTAAGGGAGGCTGGGGGTATACTGGGATGTATAGGAGAGGCATCAGCAGCAGAAAACAGGAAGTTGTTATCCCTCTGTACAGACAGTTGGTGAGACCCCATCTGGAGTACTGTGTCCAGTTCTGGAGACCCCATCTCTGCAAGGACATAGACAGGATGGAGGTAGTCCAGAGGAGGGCAACTAAAATGGTGCAGTGTCTGCAAGAGAAGCCATATGAGGAGAGACTAAAGGAGCTTAATATGTATACCCTTGAGGCAAGAAGGGAGAGGGGGGACATGATAGAAACTTTTAAGTACCTCAGTGGAATCAACAAAGTCCAAGAGGGTAGCATCTTTCAGAAAAAGGGATGTGCAAGAACAAGGGACACAATTTAAAGATAGAAGGAGAGGCGGTTCAGGGCAATGTGAGTAAGTATTATTTCACAGAGAGGTAGTGGATGCATGGAACATCCTTCCTGAGGAGGTTGTGGGGTCTAAAACTGTGGGAGAATTCAAGAATGCATGGGACAGACATAAGGCAATTCTTGTGGGGGGGGTAGGAAGAAATAGGCTGTTGGTTAACTAGGATCTGCGGCCTATCCTGTAGGTAGGGAAATGGGCAGACTAGATGGGCCAAGCGGTCCTTATCTGCCGTCAAAGTCTATGTTTCTATGTTATGAAATATGTTGTGTATATTTTATAGGAAATAAACACTGTGTGACAACAAAAAAAATGCCACAAAATCACTACAAAATCACTGCAAAAATTACAAAATTTTATGGGGACCTCGGCGGCCCCCAGACCCCCGGCCCCTTATACTGAATTTTACTGACCCCCCCACATTACAGCTACTTGAACAGCCCCTGCAAGCAGATAATGAGATATGGAGAAAAAAAAATGATGACTCTGTCTTTGTGTCCCAAATTGGGAATCTTGTTCAGAGTCAGTGTCAAAGTTTTCATGAAGCTCCCCATCCTGTACCCTTAATGTAGTAACTCCCTGCCCAGCATACTTATTCTGAGAGATTTTTAGTAAAGAAGATGCCTGTGGAGCAGGTCACTTGGGGACCACTCCCTGTTGCCTGCTTGCTGATGGTAACTCTGTGCCTGCGATATTCTCGGGCCCCCTGCGAGTGATCACTGTTTTGTGAGAAAGTTTCCCAGCTTGGATCTGGGATCCACTTGCTGTCTGTGGTTTTCATCCATCCCCAATTAGATCGAGCTGTATCTGAGCTCCACTCTTGTGATTCTCTGGCTGTTGATGTAGCCGAAACCTTGAATGCCTTTTTGAGGTGCTCTTTTACTGTTTGATGTGTCCTGCTTGGTTCTGCTTCCTTCTCCTGCCGAGAGCATGATGCTCGCTCTGCCTCTGTGTTCTCCATAGTATCTGGTGCTGCAACTGATTCCAACGTCCTCTTCTGACGTCTGTCTGGCAGGTAAGCGCCCTCTGCCGTACCTGCTTGCCTACCAGCCGCCACTTGCTACGTGACTTGTTCTGTGTCCACGGTGCTGTCTGCATACTGAGCTGCCAGGTGAGCTAAACCCAGTTCTCCTTCCGTCACATTGGCAGCCATATTTTCTGCTGCCGGTGTCTGCCTCTGAGGTATTTCTACCTCCATTGCATTCAAAGAACTGACAGCCTCTTATTGCACTGTATTCTCACACTCTGTTTCTTCATCCCCTAAAACAACTTTACCAGGGGTTGGGGACCAGACCCCGTCTGCTGCACAGCCTCCTCCTCTGAATCCATGGTCTGCCATCTGATAAACAGACAGCAGCACCTTCTACCCAAGAGTAGGGGAATTTTCCCTGTGTCCTGGCCAAATTTCACCCCATTCACTGAAATACCACCAATAGCTTAATCTGGTTCTGGAAGTCCGTTTACATCTGTACACATATTCCCCTTTCCTTCCACTGGGTTATACCTAGAAAAGAGCTGCGACTCAGTGTGCCTTTCTTGGTCACAAACTTTCAAATAAATAAAATAAATAAAAATGCCCACCCTACTTCAAAATGTTATCCCTCCCCCAAAGGAATGCACAGTCTGCACCAGAACAGTTTTCCTCCCCCAACAGAATGCCCACCCTGTTCCCAGAATGGCCACCATCCCCTCATGGAATGCCCAGATGTCTGCTAGAATAGCCTCCTGTCCCCACCACAATACTGATCCTGCTGTTGACTGGCCTCCTGCCAGCTACAGAATGCCAACCCTGCTGCTGGTTAGGCCTCCTGATCCTCATGCAGTGCCCACCCTGGCCCTGGAATGGCCCCCTTCCCCCAACAGAATGCCCATCCTGCACCCAAAATCACCTCACTCTCCTAACGGAACACCCACCCTGCTGACTGAATGTCCCCCCCCAGAATGTTCCCTTGCTCCTGAAACAGCCTCCTGCCACCAATAAAATGCCCACCCTGCCATTGGAACAGCCTTCTCCATCCCACAGAATGCCCACCCTGTCCCTGGAATGGCCTCCTGCTCCCATCAAATGCCTACCCTACCCCTGGAATGGCCTACCTCCCAATGGAATGCCCACCCTGCACCTGAAATGGCTTCCCTCCCCCCACAGAATCCCCAATCTGCCGCCAGAATGCCCTCCTGCCCCAATACAGAGCCCACCTATCCCCAGAAGGACCTTCCTCTTCCAAGAGAATATCAATTCTCAACCTGGAATGACCTCCCTCTCCCAAACAAACACCCATCCTGCTGCGGAAAAGCCCACCTTTTCCCCATGGAGTGTCCACCTGCTGCTGTAACAGCCACCTGTCCCCAACTGAATGCACACCCTGCTGCTGGGATGGCCTCCTGCCCCCTTAGGAATGCCCACCCTGCCTCCCTCCCCTATGGAATGCCCATCCTGTTCCCAGAATGGCTTTCTGTCCTCATGCAATGCCCATGCTGCCCCCGGAATGGCCTCTCTCCACCCATGCAATGCCCACCCTTCCCCTGGAATGGTTTCTCTCCCCCCCAACAGAATGCCCACCCTGCACCCAGAATGCCCTCCTTTCCACATGCAATGCCCACCCTGCCCAGGAATGAGGGAGCACAACCACCCCCTCTGATCCCTGGCACCGGCCCACCAATTGCTGGCCCTGATGTATGAGTAATTATCCCTGGTACTAGTGGTCCCCCTGTGATCACCAACTCCAACATAAAATTAGTATCCCTGGTGGTAATGGTCCCCCCTACAATCACCAGCCCCAATGTAAAATTATTATCCCTGGTGCTGGTGTCCTCCCTTCCTCTGATCACTATCCCAGAAGTACAAAAAAAACTCCCTGGTGTCCAGTGGTTCCCCTTCCTGTGGCACTGAGCATACCCCCCAACTCACCTTAGCATTATTCATGGTGCCACAGTAGCATACGGTGACTGGCACAGCCTTCTTTAGACTTCCTCGGCTAGCCACCATATGTACAGGCAGGGAGCGTGCCTATTATTACAGGACAAGGTGACACTCCCAGGAAGGAGACAGCTACACTCTTTACTACGTGACACAAGTTCCCATCCACTGAAACTTGGGAACTCAATACCCTACTGACAACTGATAAGAATAAGGCAGAATTGCTCCAGCGATGATGTGTTTAAGATGCAGGTTAGTGAAGTTATGGAGTGTTTTAGGGAGAGAGGCTACCCTGAGCAGGTCCTAGAAATAGGTTATAAGAAAGTGAAGGCCATGACACAGAGGGACTTGCTGGAGCCTAAACCAGATAGTTCAATAGAAGTGAAAAGAAATGAAAGGGCTCCTGTAACCTTTTCAGCTGAGTTTAACAATCTCTCAGGCCACGTAGGGAACATTGTGTGGATGAACTGGAAGATTCTGAGGGGTGACAGGATCCTGAAAGGAGTCATTGATGAAACACTCAGGATAACGTTTAGAAACACAGGCATGCTCAAGGATAGACATGTACACAGCCAGTTTAATACAGAGAAAAGAGAGCAAAACACTTATTTATTGAAAAGTTTCACCAGGAAAGGCACGCTGAACAACAAGTTGCTCATCTCACGGTGCATCCCGGGGGAAGGGGAAAGTGGCATACACACAGTTACAATACATTCAACCAATTGACATAGTGCAAATTAGACAAGATGTGGGGCACAGCAGTAGTCTAACAGGTTACATTAGGTAATGAATATAAGTAAATAAAGTAATCAAGGTATAAAACATTCACAATTATATCATTAATACAGATTAAACTGAGGTAGCAAGGTAGACCAACATGACGGATTTCATAGAGCTATATGAAGAGCAATGTACTAATAAGTGCTATTAAATGCATTTGTGAAATTAACATGTTGCCAGCTTCGGACATTTAGTGCAGCCCAGTTGGTGAGTCAAGCATAGACAAGAGGGCAAGACAAATAACTGAAGGCGGGAGAGCGCTGGTGGAAATAGCAGGGAGATGGCAGAGGGATCAGTTGCAGATACAGTTTACCGAGAGGAAGTTATTTAGGGCTAGAGATAAGTAGTGGGGGGAGGAGGATAAGCGAATTTGGGGGGGTATTCCGCTTGGAAAATGGTACAAGAAGGCAGACTGGCCTATCGCAGTTGTGCAACGAGGAATTACCAGTAGACGTGAGTCATATGATCTAACTTCGTTGCCAGTAAGACCAGCAGGGTGTTCAAATGCCATAGGTATAATGTCTGTCAGTACATGATCCCTGACAAAGAATTTGTGGCACCAAGGACAGGTAAAAAAGTCCATATAAAAGAATTAATTTCATGTACTGCAACTTTTGTAGTATGTGTGCTGTGGTGTGGGTGTAATCTTTGCTACATAGGAAAAACTGGCAGCATGCTAAAGGAACGTATACAGAAGCATGTACGTTCTATTATAAACCTAAGACTAGACACACCTGTTGGAAGGCATTTTTTGCAGATACATAACTCAGATGTTAGCTCTCTCAAATACATGGGACATGAACAACCACAAAGAGGAGGTGATAGAATCTGCTTTTGCAGAGAGAAAGTTATTGGATTTTTGCAATAAACACAGTAAAACCAAATGGTTTGAATGACTCTTGGGGTCTGAAGCCCTATCTGAGAAAGAATAAATTGTAATGTGATTGGAAATTAATTGGTCTCTCTTTTAACCTTCCTATTGCCTTTATCTCCTCCCCCTTTTCCCTTTACTGCCCCACCCAAACCCCCATCACCTACACACTTCCTTTCCCCAACCACCCAACCCACCTCCCCCACCCATATTTTCAACCCCATTCCCTTCCCCCCTTTTTCCCTTGCCTGCACTAGCCAGACTCTCTAGGCACCCCTCTGCTTATCTGGATAAAATTTGCATATAGAAATGTTGCATAAAAAATATTTAAAGAAACGCTTATTTACCTTATTTTTGTTCTTTCTTTAAGGGATCACTGAATTGTGCTGCCTTTTCAAATTCCAGAGACATGGCCTTCATAATGGACTGAAGATACCTTAATGTTCAGTATGTTCTCCCTCTTTCTTAGCGCTTTTCCCTTTTTTATTTGAGTACATTCTGAAATAATGATGCACAGTGGTGGTTTTGAACCAAAATGAATGAAGGTGTTGGATCACATCTTAAAGCAAGTAATGGTGATCACATTTGATAATAAATTAGATTACCTCTGCCATTGCTATTTATTTATATTTTTTTTGAATTGTTTAAAAACAGCCTTAGTTTAGTTAATCTTGCTTTCATAGTAGTTACTAATAGAAGGCACTATGCATGATGCCATCGCGCCTGTGGAAACTGGGCACGTTGGCATCATACGTGTGAATGACGTGGAGGGGGGAACCACGTGGCATTTACAAAGGGGGCATGCAGCAGTTACGTGCCCAATCCCTCGGCTACGCAGACAGCAACGTGCCGGGGTGGGCGGGGGGCATGCCTATGAAGCCACAATGTGCTGCGCACTGAGGGGCGCAGTAGGGTGCAGGTTATGCCAGGGCAGACCCCGCTGTAACCCGCTGCGTGGCCCCATGGACATCATCTGCCGGTTGCGATGGGACTGAGATTCGACCCTCTGTGCTGCCTCAGCCCATGAGGCAGATGGGGAGGGCAGGGGCAGCTGATCGGGCAAGTGCCGTGGCACTGACCACATGTATAGGGATGGGGGGGTGTCGGTGCCGCAAGGGGGTAATATCAGCCAAACACCAGGTCAGGGGCACACTGTCCCGGGAGGTGGAGAGTCTATCACTGGGGAAGGCTGGTCACTGGGACATGGCCGCAGGGGTCTGGGTGCCCACAGGGGCTATTCACAGACTGGACTCACGCCTAGAGGTGCAAGTGATCTACTCTCGGACCCAGGACGGGCATCTGATTGGATGCCTACCTGAGTGCACAACTCTGCTCCCAGACAACCTGCGGAGTCCTGCATGCTGGGGGGAAGGAGCCACAGACAGGTGGGTGTCTGTCATGTATACCAGCATGTGTGCACCTGTCCGTGGGTGCACAGCTATGCAGGTGAGGTACACGTCTTTTGCACATACCTCTGCCCTGTCTGTGCATAGCAGCCAGAAACAGTAGTTTATTGTATTTTTTGATATTGTGTTTTGTTGTGAATACTATTTGATTGCTAATTTTACTTTCTGAGCAATTTTTTTTTACCGTAAAATAGGGACCTTTCCCCTTAAGAAATTCAGAAAAAGTTTTGAAAAAAATGCATCAGTGATGTAATTGATGATGTCACAGACTAAAAACAAATAAATCTGAAATTGTGTTTGACTTAGGCTACGCCCCCTAAGGAAGGCTTACAGCCGAAGCACTGGGGCAGTGTGGCACTAGGTGATTGTAAAGTTATCTCTTGAAATAAATTATTTTGTTTTTCCTACAAACGTGAGTATGAGAGTCTATGCTGTAAAGTACTGGAGTGGCACTGTATTTTGGACACCTGCATACGACCACAGGCCAAGGAGGTGTGAGGGGGGCTGTGCTGGTTGCTGTATGCTCTGGCAGCACTGGGGTTAATGCTAAGGTGAGCGGGGGGGGGGTATACCTGGTGTCATGGGACAGGGGACCACTGGAAGCCAGGGAGGTTTTTTTGTATTTCCGGGCTGGTGATCAGAGGGAGGTGGGCACCACTAGCACCAGGGATAATAATGTCAGGGCTGGCGATCGGAAGGAGTGATCACTTGCACCAGGAATCAGAATTTTTACTTCAGGGCTGGCGATCGGGGGGGGGGGGGGGCCACTAGCACCAGGGATATTATTTTACACAGAATGGGCCAGTGATCAGGGGTATCACTAGAACCATGGATATTATTTTATACAGAACAGACTGGCGATCGGCGGGGAGTACCACTAGCACCAGGGATATCTACATGTAACCCCCCTAATACCCAGGGTTACAAGAATCCCAGTTAGATCTAGTGACAGACAGGGAAGGCAGCGTGTGAAATTCCAGTTAAATGGATTTCACCCTGTCTCACTCTGTTCTTAGTCTCAGCTGAGACTGAGGGATTATATCATATAGAATTCTTGCAGCAGCATAAGCCACACTGGAATGTTGCAATTGGGAGTCAGATAGAACATTGGGGGGGGGGGTTGAAGTCAGTCAGTAAGAGTCTGGTGCAGTCTGTACTAGAGGGAGGAGGTGTGCTGCAGCTGCAGGCCCTCAAAGCCCTCAGCTCTGTCACAGAGCTACAGTTTTGTTTGTGGTGTGTGCTCTCACCATAAGAGGGAACACAGAAGTCCTGAATTGAAGTGGTAGAGATCGCTCCCCAGTTGGTTCGGGGTCCCATCCCTGCGGGGATTGGGGGAGCCAACAGACAGTTTCCAGGGGCAATCCCCTGGCCCAGCTAGAGAGAGAGAGAAAGAAGCTGCCTTGAAGATTTGTGCTGAGGCACCAAGAATTCGTTTGGTTTTTCTGTGAGAGAAGCCTGTAGGGCACCTGCAACCAGGGGTGAGTCTGCTCTGATAAAGGGCCTGTGTTTCACCAGAGACTTTGTGTTTTAAGTATCTGCTACTGTAGGCCAGGAAAGGACAGCCAAGTACAGTGGTTAAGGAGTGCGGGATTTGGACATCTTTAATCAGTGGGGGTCCACAGGGATGGACATAGCCACTTAACAAGTATGCCTCAAGTCAGTACTGAAGTTTCAGAGACTGTAGATTGAATGTGAAATACATTTAAAGTGTTAATCTACAAATCAGAGTTTTCAGAAGAAGAGGTGTTAGAGTCCAAAGAAATGGCCGGGTATGAATTATGGGAACAAGATGTGGGAAACCCCCCCATCAGTAGTAACCAAATTCACCTCTATGGGTTTGCTTTGGGACACCTGTTGCTTTCTCTCGGGTACTTGGCCAGTGCTCGAAGAAGGTACCCAGACGTGGGACCGTTGAGAAGATTCCCTTTATGGAGCCTGTATGTGCTCATGGGTGGTTTAGGGAGCCACCAAGAAATGTTCCATGCCATATGGAAAGTGGTCCGAGTGCTGGGCGGATGTGCCATGCAGGGAAGTAGTCCACGGCTGGTCGGATGTGCCAGACCAGGGAATTCCAGAGAAGAGTACAAGTTCGGGCTGAGTGCCCCGAGTGTTTCTAAACCTGAGGGTTTCGGTATGTAAAGAGGATATGTTCTGATCTCCATAATTCTGCATTACCAGGAGTGTAGCCCCATGGGGGTCCATCTATGCTTTGTTATTCTGTTGGTTGTGAATAAAAGCCACAATCTAGAATCCCACTCCTGGTTTGGAAATTACAGTTATTGCTTCCTGTGTCCAGAGTTACTTGGGTGCCCCTGACTAGAAGTCGATCCTAGCAAAAATGCAGAGCAACAGTTTTCTCCCCGAACCCAGGTCTCAGGTAGGGGGTTACATATGGAGGCACCGCACAGCGCTAATAACACAGAAAATACCTTCAGCCCGATCCCTGGGGTTACATACATGTCTGAGACCGGGCAATTTGGGGGGATGCACTAACCTGCCTCATTACTCATGCAAATGAGATGATAATTGGCATGCAAATGGCCCCTTAGTGCCTTGTATGCCCAATGGGCTCATTTGCATGGGTGCCTTTGAATATTGCAAATAGTGCTCTGGCGCTATCTATTCTGGTGGCGTACTTCGGTAGCCCTGTCAGGGCAGCACTAAGTGACTTAGCACTGGACTGACATGGTCCTGTATTCAGTTAAATAGTGCCAGTGCGTTATTCGACTGAATACAGAATCTTTGGGCACCCGGGTAATCGCAAGGCGCAGTGCCAGTTCTTGTGCTCCACTTTGAGCAAATTTGAATATCAGGCCCCTGAAGTCTTAGATACAAAGTAGAAAATGAGAGATGGTTCACTTTGAGAGGGAAAGCAGAAGGAGAACCCACACACTGTGAGGTGCTCCTCTTGTTGCAACGGAGGAGGCAAAGCACATGAGGGTCATAAGAGACAAGAGGCTGAAGCACGGCCAGCAGTGCCCTACTGTTGTCAGAAGAGCCAGCAGAATGCTGGGCTGCATCAAAAGTGGATGATCAGCAGGGCACAGGAAGTAATCCAACAACTTTACAAGGCTCTGGTCAGGCTCAGCCAGGAGTACTGCATGCTGTTCTGGGCTACCCAACACAAAAAGGACCTTGAGGCAGTTGAAAGGATGCAACGCAGGGTTGCCAAACTGATGGGGGATATTGAGGACAAAGACTCTGAGAGACTGAAGGCCCTTAACCTGTTCACCCTGGAGATGAGGAGGCTGAGGAAGAAAGGGGCATTATCTCAGTTTTCTGCATACTGAGGATATATCCACAAGGTCAACGGATGGAGGACTTTGATCTGTAACACTTCAACAAGATGCAGGGGAAACATCCTGAAGCTCAGCGGAGATCAATGGGGAGTAACATTAGGAAGTATGTATTTTCCCAGAGGGTGGTGAGCCTACAGAACAACCTACCAGTGGAGGCTGGATATTAGGACAGACAGGCCTTCAAGAGCAGCAAGCCTGGACAAATTTCTGCTTCCCAGGAGAATCACATGATAAGCCAAGTCCAAGTAGCAAGGTTGGTGCAGAATCCCAATACATGTTGGCACCACCTGCTTGTCGGTCCCTGATTATGAGGTTGGAGGCAGTGGAACTGATTACTTTCCAACCATAAATTACTATTTTACCTTATGACTGTGTTTGTGTGTGTGTCTGCGTGCGTGTGATGTATAAATATGACTGCATTTATGGCTGTATATGCCCGTATACAAGAATTTGTGTATGTGTGTATTTGGGTGTGTTCATGCTCATACGTGTATGTGGTTGCATAGTTCTCCATGTGCATGATATTCTGTACATGTGCATATATGCATGGGTATATGTACACTTGAGTGGAGATGTGTGTGTGTGTTCATGCCCGCACGTATGTGTGTGTGTGCGCGCAAGCACACCGGCAGAAATTTAGAGATGCGGTATGAGTGGGATGAGGGAAAAGCCCTATGAGGAGAGGCTACAGATGCTCAATATGTATTCTCTTGAGGGCAGAAGGGATGAGGGGATATGACTGAGACATTTAAATACTTGAAGGGCATTAATAAGGCAAGTCATGCGGGCCTGTTTAAAATTAGAATGGAGGGAATTACAAGAGGATATAGTCTAAAGTTGGAGGGGGGGAGGTTGAGAAGGGAGATGAGGAGGCGCTTTCTCACGGAGAAGGTGGTGACAGCATGGAGTGCTCTGCCAGATGATCTGGTTTTGAGGGCATCAGAGGGGGGGTTTAAGGGGGGTGGGATAAACTTAAGGGCAAAATCAAAATGGGGAAGGGGAAAGAGTAAAACAGTGGGCTCAGTTGGTGGGGTGGTGAGGGGAGGGGGGCAGTATCAGTGCATAGCACTGAGAGCTGCACACTCAAGTAGACTTGACTGACCGTTAGACCTTTATCTGCAGGCTTCATTGTGTGTTTGTATGTTTATGAACACTTTTTAATTAATCATTAAGTATTATGTAGGCATAATGGGGTCATTTATAACATTATCCTCATAATCACCAGTGCTACCTCTGTGCTAAAAGGTCTCTCCCTTTGTTATAAGGCAGACGGCTATCACATAGTACTGCCTTCCTTTCTAAATTCTGGTTCAGCTTCCACCCTGCGATCTCTCTTTCCTCTTCTCACCCGTTCATGCCTCCTCTTGCTTGCTCAGATCCTCTGACTGATTTTGCTTACTGTTAAGCTCAGTCAGGCTGGCTACCTTCTCTCCTCACTTCCACTGTAGAATCACCTCCTGCCCTCACAACACTCCACCCCTCCCCTTTTCCTTCTCCTCACACACCCGCTCATGCAATTAGTCGCCCCCCATTCTACAAAAACACCTGCTGTTTGTGTATTATTTTCATAGTGCTGTTGCAGGCTGTATCAGTGCTCTGTTTGTTTTGTAATTATGGCTGGTACTATAAATATTATATGACAGAGTGTATATATTTAGTCTGTTAGACTGCATGATAAATTGTATACATATATTCATTTATACTAAATAAACAAAATGATAGGGGCATTGTAGGGCCCCTACAGTTAAGGTTACAAATGCATTTCTATGTTAACCCCTATTTTTGCATCTTAATAATGCAGTCATCCCATGACGGAATAGCGTGAAATTTGGCATGCAAGTTCTAGTGCCCAGGATCTCTGGATCCTGAACATTTGGTAACAAACAGGTCAGCAGTGTAAAAGTTCTAGAAGGTTGCAAATACATAAAAATATCAAATTCAAGACTTTTCTGGCTCAACTGTATCAGAAAAATATCTGACAGTTGAAACATAAAACCTTCAGGTATGTTGCACTTTGAACCAAGGAAGTGATTTTAATAGGTGGATTCACAGGAAATGTTCAATTTTTTTAATTATTTAACTTTTAAAATCCCATTGTCCCACATGCATAGAAAGTTCTCTTAATGTTCTATTAATAAGCTTTTTAATTTTTTAAATAAAGTTTTGTATCCTTCAGAGTTCAGTGGATGGGCTCTCGGCCCTGTCCACTGCCTGTCCATGGCCAAAAGCCACTTCCCCGGGGGACTGGCCCACAGAGTCCTCCCACAGATGTCCTTCCATGGTGGGGCCAGGGGTGAGAGGCCCCCAAGACACACATCAGATTGCAGTCCTAGATCACCATGCAGTGGTGCAGACCCGGGCAGCGGGTATAAAGCCCTGCCTATTTTTTCACTTTTCTTTCCATCAGCCCTGCTGTAGCCAGTGGACAAGAGTGTGTGCTGTGTGGCGGAGTGCACGCACGCGCGCACACACACACTCACACTGAGTAGCACTGCTTTGAACCTCAGCCCCTCCTTTCATGTTTTCCTGGTTGCATTGCCACCAGGCTTCCATCCAGGGGCAGTTTACAGAGGAGCAACAAATCCTCCCTCCTGCAGGAGAGGAAGGAAGTCATTTGGATGCATGATCCTCTCCTCCTCCTCAGCCAACCCTCTGTGAAGAGACACCTTTCCCGAACCTGGGTCGCCAGCATGGGGGTAGGTGAGGTCCACAACGCCTCAGCCCTCTGTGCCATTGAGCTGGCTATTTATAAGGATTTTTTGTGACATATTCTTTTACTAGTGGTTGGTGCCCAATTCTGTCGCCAATATCCACCTTTGATCCAGCCAGCTGTTTTTTTTTTGTTTGTTTTTTACTTTATAACAATGTGTACTGATGGTGGGTGCCCAATCCATCCCCCAGAACCCTGTGCATTCCACTTGCCAATTGCCAAATCACCCCCCCATCCTTGCACACCCTCTGGCACCCATGCCACTCTCCGCCTCCCCACAATGGCAGCCTGAAAACTGATCTTTCAACTGGCGTTGGGTGCCCAATCCCACCTCTGGTACCAGTAACCCACTTCTGACAGTCCATTGTAAAAAAAATCAACTTCTACCCTTTTCTACAGTCTAACACCCATGACCCCCCCCCCACTGGCACCTTTCTCTGTCCCTTGATGCTGACCCCTCGATGACCCTTGACACACTCTTCTAAATAAATGACAAAATCCCATTGAAATTAACACGCCTATTCATTTCAAATGGCCCAGTCATTTCAATGTTTTTTTATATATACTCAGAAAATATAGAAACATAGAATTTGTCGGCAGAAAAGGACTGCTTGGCCCACCAGTCTGTCCAAATGTTTCATGCCTAATCTGCCTCCACATACCCAATCTGGTCTCCAGCAACCCTCCACCTCCCTGCCTCTTTTCTAATATACCCATATGTTTATCCCATGCATGCAACCACCACTGTTTCAGTCGCCACCACTTCCACTGGCAATCTTTTCCAGGTGTCTACCACCCTTTCAGTGAAGAAATATTTCTTCACATCTTTCTTGAACTCCCTCCTCCAGCTTTATTACATGCCCCCGGTCCAGGTCCTGGTGCTCTTTTGTCATTTGAAAGAGATGCCCCCATGTAACTGGTTCACCTCCCCCATGAGGTAGTGTGTGTAGGTCTCTCTCATGTCACCTCTCTGTCTCTCTCTCTCTCTCTCTCTGTCTCCCTCTCTCTCTCTCTCTCTCTCTGTCTCTGTCTCTCCCTCTCTCTCTCTCTCTCTCTCTCCCCCTCCCTCCTCTCTTCCAGGGTGTACACGTTGAGGTCCCTCAGTCTCTGCTCATAGGGTTTCTCATGCAAACTTTTTGGTATTTGACTGTTTTTACCTAGCTTTTCTATCGAGTGCTTTTTTAACCCCACCCTCATGTACCCTACGGGTGTCAATTTCAAATCCCGTCTGAAATGGGTGTTTGTGGTGTATGATGCTGTAAGCCACAATCCTCATTTTGTGTGTCATTTGAAAGCTGATACCCACAGGGTTCATGAGGGTGGGGGTAAAAAACATTTGACAGAAAAAATTAGGTGAAAATAGTCAAACACAAAAAAGTTATGACTAAAAGAAAAAAAAATCATTGACATGAATGGGCCCAGTCATTTCAAAGGGGTTTTGTCAATCAGAGTATGGCAGCCGGACAGGAATGAGGGATCAGGGGTGTTGGCAGGCATATGCACTGTACGCAGTAGAGTATAGTAAAAAAATCAAGTAGGGGCAATGAAAAGAGGAAAGCAAGGACATTGTGAGTCACATTGTGTCTGTGTCACGCTGAGCCCTTTTGCCTTTGTTGTTTGCTGTGGGGCACTGATGCCACCAGCCAAATACATAAACAAGAACAACTTACCATGCAGGCAGAAAAAAAAAGGAAGAAGAATTACAGGAGGCAACTGATTACTTGAACTCAGACATGGTTAACGGGGGGGAAGCAATGGTGTGGCATGGCAGCGCATATTTTGGTTTATGTTTACATAATGGGGCAACAGTGCATCAGTTTTGAGTACAAGTTTAAAATTCCTGGCTACACCCCTGTGAGTGATGTCTATTTTGCCTGGCTGCCCACCATGGGACTTTTGTCAATGGTATGAGTTTGACTAAGGAGAGTTGGTGGGTGCTTAGTGAGTGGGAGAGGCGGGGTTATTTTTTTGGAAAAACTGGAAGGGCCCAGTACGGTGTGATACATGTTGTATTTTGTGCAGGGCCCACAGGGCACTGTGCATCTTGCTTTGCAGGCCAAAAGGGCACCAGGCAAACCAAGTTAGGGCACAGCACCTGCTTCACCAAGAACCCAAAGGGCCCAGTGCATCTTTCTCTACACAGGGCCTGAAGGGCCCTGTGCACCCTGCTTTGTGCAGGGCTTGAATGGCCCTTTCACTAAGCAAGTTAGGACTTACCTCTTCATTGGCACTGGGCCCAAAGAGCCCTGTATGAAGCAAGTTAGGACTTACCTCTTGATTTGCACAGGGCCCAAAGAGCCCTGCCAAGAATCAAGTTAGGACTTATCTCCTCTTTTGCAGATTCATGCCAGTGTGCTTTGCATAGGTCCCTGTGACATGCATGCACTAAAGTACTATGGCTGTCTAAAATAAGCATTTGTCAATGCCGAACGTTCGCTTCCAGGTATGTGTATTGGTGTTTGGTATTTGTGTAGCCCCCCCCAGTTGTATCCATGTCCCTTCAGCATCCATATCCCAACAGAGTACCTCTCTGCAACTCCTCTTGCATCTGAGTAACATTTCACCCTCATACTTAAGTGTCTGTTTTAGGAACCCTAACACCCTGATTGTGCTCAAGGGTACAAGCCTGTGTGGAAACTGTGCAACCAGCACTTGTAACACAGTCATTCAGTGGAATTATTTCACCAAAGTTTCAATGTAGGCATTTTGTCACCTCTGGTCATGAACAGTGCCACTATGATTTTCTTACTGTGTACCGAACACTGATTTCCCACAGCGACTGCGCTATTCTGCTCCGGAAGTGTGAAAACAGATTTCGGCCAGGATGTGAAAAATGACAGCTGTACTGTTCATGAGGAGGTGTGGGAAAATGCAAATGTTGAAAATTTGGAGTGAAAACATTAGAAATTAGCAAAGTTACGAGTGCGCATGAAAACTGCACAATGCATGCTTGTTAAACAGTCATTTTTTTGGAATTTTTGCACTGAATTTTCAAAATAGGCATTTTAGGATGTCTGCTCATGAACAGTGTCACTGTGATTTTCTTACTCTGTACCAAACATGATTTGCCCAGCGACCGTGCTATTCTACGCCAGAAGTGCGAAAACACATTTCGGCCAGGATGTGAAAAATGACAGCTGTACTGCTCATAAGGAGATGTTGGAAAACACCAATGTTGAAAATCTGGAGTGAAAATATTACAAATTCACGAACTTACGAGTGTGCGTAGAAACTGAGCAATGCACATTCATAACACAGCCACTTTATGGACTTTTGTCACCAAATTTTCAACATAGGCATTTTAGAACCTCTGCTCATGAACAGTGTTACTGTGATTGTCTTACTCTGTAGCAGACACTGATTTCCCCCAGCGACCATGCTATTTTGCGCCAGAAGCGCGAAAACACATTTCAGCCAGGATGTGAAACATGACAGCTGCACTGTTCATAAGAAGGTGTGGAAATATGCCTATGTTGAAAATCTGGAGTGAAAATATTACAAATTCGTGAATGTACGAGTGTGCGTGGAAACTGCACAACACACGCTCAAAACACAGTCATTTCTTGGAATTTTTTCACCAAATTTGCAACATAGGCTTTTTAAGAGCCCACCTCAAGAACACCAACATTGTAATTTCTTTAACTGGTCCCAAAAGGTGAGTCCATGCAGTGAATGCAAAATCATCGTTTGGGACCGAATAACCCCATGACAGTGATTGAATTCATGAGAAGGGGTGTCAAGAACCCCATGTTGAAAATTTGGTGCCAAAAGTTGAAAAAATGGTTGCAATATCCACCCAAGTTGGAAAAACTCTATTTATGCCATTATACAGCTTACTGGCATTTCCTCAGTTCGCGGTCCGCTTTGAAGAGTGCAGACGTGTTCTCGGTCCACTGAAGATCGTTGCGCCGGGCTCCAGAGGTAAGTATGGGGTGACGGGATGTAGGGAGGTGGGTGCGCAGTGAGTGGTTGTGGCTTAGCGGGGGGAATGGACTCACCGAATGACCATTTTCTTCTTTCACAGGAAACTGTAAAATAAAAAAAAAGGAACAAGACACTTTTGGCAAGCTGGGGTGAGCTCCCAGCATGCCACCTACATGTTTGTTGGGGTGGGGGGGCTGGAGCCAGTGGAGAGTGGGCACCCCTGCCGGCTATACAGTGTGCTTGGGGAGGAGGCATTAGCATGCTGGTGTGGTCTCCCTGCGTACCAACTGGTTGTTTGGGGGGCTGCAGCCAGTGGGGGATTGGGCAACCCGCTGGCCACACAGTGTACTGGGGGGGCACATGAGCTGAGGGAGATTGAGCACCCCCCCTCTGCACACAACGTGGGGGCCAGGAAGAACAGTAATGAGGGGGGGAAGATATTAGCAGAGGGAGGAAGCAAGAGGGATTTCATACCAAGCTGTGCATGACAGCAGTTCAGCTGAGGTAAATATGCTAATTGTATACACGCTACCACCGCTGATTGCAGCGGACTTTTTCTTAGAAGTGAAGACCAACACAGCCAAACTGCTGTCATACACAGCTTGGCATGTATTGGTCCCATGGGTCACGCCTGCTACACTGAGCACTATATTGATGAGGAGGGTCACACACCTCCAAAAGTAGTACTGTTGCAAGATGTTCCTTGTGCATGCACACAAGCGAACGTAAAAATTCATGGCAAAATAACTATGTTAGTGCAACAGTTGAGGTTTTTAAAACATCAAAGTAAGGAAATGTGATGTTAGGGAATGTTTGAACCCTAACTCCCACACGCAACCTTTGTGAACACCACTGAATTGAATAACAAAGCACAATCCAGTTCCCAATCCTAAAGGGCACTGTACAAAGCAAATTCAAACTTTTGCTCTCTATCATACAAAGCCCAAAGGGCCCTGCATGTCCTGCTTTCCAGGCCATGCATGAAGCAATTTAGGACTCATCTCTTGATTCACCAGGGCCTGAAATAAGTTAGAACTCAACTCCTGCTTTGTGCAGGGCCCAAGCAAATTAGGACACAGGTCCTGTTTTTCTCAAGGGTCATGAACACCCTGCTTTGCACAGGGACCGAAAATCCCTGTGTAAAGCACATTACAACTCTACTTTTCCAAGGAAGGAGATTAACTTGTCAGTGGCTCAGTAGGTAGCATACTCATCTCTGAGGCCAGGAGATCAGAGGACTGTGGGTTCAGTTCCCACATCTGGCACTTGGGTTAATATCCTAGTACTGACACTGTAGTGCAGCATGAGAGGGGTGCTGCACTTCTGAGGTGCTGTCTTTTGGATGAAATGTTAAACCGAGGTCCCATCTGCCTGGATTGGTGGTAGTTCAGGTGGGTGTTAAAGATCCCATGGCACTTATCGAAAAGAGTAGGGGAATTTTATTAGGCAAAAAAACAAACATAACATCAATTATATACATAAAGGAAGAAATGAAACAATGAAAAAAACAGGATAAATAATACATTTCAACACAAATTACAAATAAACATCGTGAAAGAGCAAGAATCAAACAATATTGTAATAATAATTAATGCAAAAAGGTAATATTCTTCCAAAAAGAAGTAAAACATGTAACTGAAATTCAATTGCTTTCTGATTCCCTAATATTTGACAAAGCATTTTCTATTTGCTGAATAACATTAGTGGGAGACGTCTGTACCTGTTGTAAGGTATATTGACAACGAGCTTGCCACAAATAATATTTACAAACTGAAAAAAATCACTCTGAGGGTACTGGGGTGAAATGACAGCCAAGGAATAGAGAAGTCTCCCAAGATCAAAATTTGATAAGTAATTCAGCTAAGAAATGGACATTGCCATTTGTTGGCCAATGTTTTCCAAAACAAAAGTGCAACCGGACAGTTAAGGAAAAAATGAAACATGGTTTCCTCAATATTATAACAAGAAGGTTTGGGGCAATACCTCTCCTGGGATGATTTATGCTTCAAGTTCCCCCGTACCAGTAATCTTCCGTGACAACATAACAAAGTAATGTCCCACATATGTAAGGGTATTCGTCTATCCTTCAACATTGATAAAGTACAGTCTATTCAATAAGGAGAACATAATGGAAATTGTATAGCTGGTCTAGAGAGGTTAATGAAAGCATCATACAAGTGTTTCCGAGGGAGCAGCATTATGGATGCCTTTGTCAGTTTCCAACTGCGTAATTTCCTAAAACTATCCACTGCATAATTTGGGGAACCAGGAACACAGGTAAGGATTGGAAGAAGAAAGACCCAATTATTCCACACGCTTTGCATGTGGTAATTAATCCATATGTCACAAACATGGGTTACTGATTGAATTCTAGAGAAAAGCTGAAAAAGGAAAAAAAGAAAGATAAAAAGCAATAGGGTGTACCATAGCAAGTCCTCCATGTTTAATGGGTAAATATGTAAAGTCATGCTTAACAGGGTTCAGACAGTTGCCCCATATCATTTGAAAGAAAATATTCAAGATCCTAGTCTCTAGATTGTGGGGTGGAGCGTATATATAACTGAGGTATAAAAATATTGGAATGATGAATTTCTTTACCACTAGGACCCTCTTTTTTTGCCCAATTTCCAGGATTTCCAAATATTAACTTTAGTTTCTCCCAAACTTAGGCATTTTTCCCAATTATAGAGGGCAGTATGTTGAACATTAAACCAGATCCCCAATATGCGGTGAGGAGACAAACAAAACTTAATCCCACCAACATCCGGTACCATAGCAGAGTCAGGATCCTAGGGGATAGAAACACTTTTCTGTAGGTTAAGAGTACCTCCAGAGAGTTTTGAAAAGGAATGGAAAATAGCCACAGCACGGTCTCCTGATTGTTTATCCTTAACAAATAGCACAACGTCATCTGCATAGGCAGAAATTTTAACATGGGGTAGTGTCGGGTGAGGTGTAATACCTATAATAGAAGAGTACCATAAAATATGTCGTATAACAGGGTCTAACGTGAAGGCGTATAAAAGTGGGCTGAAAGGTCAACCCTGACAAAGGCCGACCGTCTGAAGTAAAGTATTTCCCAGGTGACCATTAACAAGAGGTACAAAATAGGCCATAGAAAACAAACGTGTGATCCATTGTATGAAAGTGGCGGGGATACCATATGATGTCAGAACTTGTACCAAGTATGCATGTTGTACGGAATCAAATGCTTTCACTTGATCTAAGGAAAGTATAAAGCCGGAAAGAGAATGACGATTTTTAGCCTCAAAAAGTTCACGAAAAAGTAATAAATTGTTTTGTATGGAGCGTCCCGGAACATTGCAGGACTGGGCAGAGTCCAGTAGGTCAGGAGCTACACGGGATAATCTGGAATTTAGAATTCTTGCTAGGAGTTTATAATCGGTATTAAGGAGATGCAAAGGTCTCCAATTCAATAATTCGTGGGCATCATCTTTCTTATAGAAAAATTTAAGGAAGGACAAACCAAAATCTGGGACAACTTCTGTACAGAGTGAGATATAATTAAAAACTTGCGTCAGAATTTCCAGGAGATTGTCCTTAAAAGTTTTATAAAACTCATGAGTTAATCCATCAGGGCCCAGGGAGACCTGTAGTGATAAGTGAGATATAGCAGAAGCCATTTCCTCCTGTGTAATAGGCGAAACAAGATCCGGGACACGGTGAACAGGAAACTGTGGAAATGGGGCAGAAAAGACTGAAGATAAGTTCGGTAATAAAGGAGACGGTCTGCAAAATTGAGACTCTAAATGAGAATGAACAATAGCCAGCATGCTAGGAGTGTCATAATTAATAACACCTTGCTGATTTAATAAACCATGCATCACCATGTTCTGAATCCTATCTTTGTGTGCAAAAAAGGGCTTGTAGAGGGTAGATTTGAGGTTCCCACTCTCATTAAAAAAATCTAGCGTGCGAGCACTGTTGTATTGATATGAAACCATATGACATTTTACTATGGCAATTTGGGAGGAGTAATCAATAGGGGACGCTGTGGATAGAGATAGTAATTTATATAATTGATTTCTATAGGATAAATATGTGATATATTTATCTCGGGCTATCCGTTTTCCCATAGTTTGAAAAAGATGTCGTAGTTCCAACTTAGTTTCTGTCCACCATTGTAATATTGAATCATAAAAATGTGGTACAGAAATTCAGGCACGAAAGAGAAGATGAACACGATCTTGTATAACCAGAGAGGAAATGAGAGTATTGTTCAATTTCCAGTGAGTAGAGGGAGAAAGGGTGAAAAATGGGGATTGATTGACACAAAACATGCACGAAAGTAAAAAATGATCTGAAATTTCCAAAGGTCTAAGCATAGCTGTACGTGCTATGCATTGTGGGGAAGAAAAAAAATAGTCAATTTGTGTATGGAAATGTGATCTATAATACGTAGGACCAGCAGTGTGTAATGAATGGTAGGCATCAAGGAGACCCATATCTCTCACTAAGTCAGATAAGGCTAGGGAATCACAATAAATTTTCTTCCCCTCCGCAGTTCTATATTTAACATCCAAGGAACAATTAAAATCACCCCCTCCCAAATAACATGTTTCGTGGTACATAAATATGGTTTAATTAAGTTCAATAAAGCAATGCAAGTAGCCTTAGTTTGTGGGCCATATATAGTAATCTGACGAAACTGAAAATTGTGAAAGGTACAATCTAGGATTAAGGCCCGACCAGGATAAACATCAATAATGCATGTAATAGAAAAGTGCATAGAAAAGAACAGAAGAGCAACCCCATCTGTAACATCCTCTCCAAAGGCCCAATATGAGGGACCTTTAATCCAACCTCGTTTAAGGTGATGAACCTCAAACAGTGTGGAGTTATGGGTTTCCTGTATAAATAGGATGTCAATGGGTAGGGAAGCAGCGAGATGGAAAAAACATCCTCTTCTTGTAGCTTTTAATGCTACAAACATTGAGAGTAGCTACGGTAAGGGAAGCCAGGATAAAGCATAGATTCACCCGCTGCCATCAGTAATGGTCATATTTTCCCTCTTCTTACTGCCTTTGAGAGACTTGTTCATTTTTTTACGGGACACATCAGGAGGTTTGGTGGTAGTCAAATCCATATCTGAGGGAAAAATAGAATTATCTGAGCCACCATCCGACTCTTCCCTGCTACCCTTCAGACAATCAAAAGAATTAGAGAGGGGAATGTCAAAAGTTTTCATGTTTTTCCGAGCAGCAGCTGTAGTGACCCTTCTACTGGGCTTAAAACCATCCTGTTCTGTAGTAGGGACCACTAGAGGAGCTGTAGGGCAGGACGAGGAATCAGATGTAGGTACAGGAGGAATAGGGTGATGAAACAGAATAGGTGTGTCATCACTCTCCACAGGAGGGGGAAGGGGGGGAGCAACATCCATGGGTTTCGAGACAGTAACCTGAGAAATAGGTTTATCCTGTCTTTTATCCTGTGCCTTTTGTACTAGCACATCAGGATCCCATCCCTCCTCACTGTTTTTGCCAGCCCAGGGACATTGGTGGTAGGTATGCCCTGTTTCCTCACACAGATTACATCGAAAAACATTCTCACATGAAACACTAGGGTGTCCATACCCGCCACAGAGACTACATTTTAAGAGATCACATGTACCGCTTAAGTGAGTGTGAGCCCCACATTTGTAGCATGCCCTGGGCTGACCCCCGTAAAAACACACACCCCGATCCTTACCCAAAAAGAAAATATTAGGTAAGTGGAGAATTTCGGAGTTAACCAGAAAAAGTTTTACTCTGAACTTCCATCCTCCTGTCCAGAGGTCTTCCTCATCTAAAAGTGCCTCAGGAGGGGATAATACAGTGCAGTGATTTTGCAGCCAATGATTAATATCACTAACACTGACTCCTTCATTTCTAAACATGATAGTTACTGAACGGATGGAAGGTTTAGTGAGGGGAATGACATAAAATGGAGTCCAGGGGGAAGTATTCTTTAAGGAAGCTTTCATATGCCAGAATCTATCTAAACTAGTATTAGTTTTAAAACTGACATCAAAGGTTTCTTCCCCAGAAACATGAATCAGGGCGTATATATCAGAGGCCTGAAAATGCGTAGTCCCTTTTAACAAGGTACGAGCTACATAATATCTGTCTGGGAAATCCTGAAGTCCGCCCCTATAACATAAACGGACAGCATTACGTCGTGGGGCTTGTTCCAGTTTGTTTTTAAATAAATCAGAAAGCACAGGACCATTGTGGGGGGCGGGGGGGTACCGCTGGGGAGGGCTGTAAAGTAGGAGTCATGGTGGTGGTCCTTCCCCAGGATCATCTAGGAGGGAAAGTGATGTAGGTGGAAGAGAAACTGGGACAGAGTCTGAGAGAAGTGTGGAGGTTTGAGTACAGACTGGGGTATGAACAGGAGTAGACTGGGCACTGTGAGAGGCCCCTGTGTCAGGATGTACAGATAAAAGTATAGGTTCACTAGGGTCAGGCTGTTCCGGAGGGGGCTGAGATAGTATAGCGTCCTGTAAATCCATAACATCCCTCCAGGCTACCTTAGGCGCATTAGACTGTTCAGTATTAGTACCATTAATAATTGAAATGTCCATATTTGAAGAAACCCCTCTTAGAACAGGTACCTCGTTGGAGCTCGTAGGTGTTGCAGGCCTGGATGGTGAGAACAAAATGCCATGGCAGTCAGCGTCCCAAGTAGGGTCTGGGGTCCAAGAACCAGATGCCGTTTTAGTCCATCCTGCTTGTTGTAGTGCCGTTGAAGCAGTCCAGTGGGGATCACGAACATGGCCATCTGCTGGCAGTCCAAAACGGGAACGTAACAGTGCTGAGGTGGAAGAAGGAGAACGAGGAGTAAACTGGGCAGGTAGTGGTAATACAGGACTTGCAGGCAATTCTCCCGAAAGTGACGTCTTGGTCGCATCCCCTGTAGTAACGGAAACACTAGGGGGAAGATCCAGTGGGTGACACTGCGGTAGCTGAGTCGTACGTTCCGCTAACAAACTGGAAGTAGGAAGCATCTCCGAAGGCAAAGGATCCAGAACAAGTAAATCAGAAGGTATAGTTTCTTTCTCCGTTATGTCCGATAACAATGTGTGATCCAAGGCTCCAGGTTTCTCGGGCAAGGTTGCAGAAGGCATTTGGGAAGGCAAAACAGTCTCTTTCATCAGAGTGAGCTCCTGAGATGGTGCAGCACCATCGTGATGCTGACACAGAGTGAAAGCACCCATGTCTGCGTGCAATGCGTCCCTACGAAAAAGAAGTAGAAATTTCCCCGATGTCCTGGCCAAATTTCCCTCATTCACTAAAAATACCACCAACAGCTTAATCTGGTTCAAGGTCAGTTAGCATTCATCTGTAACCCCCTCCTCCGGGTCGTGCCTGAAAATAGGCAGGATTTGTCTAGTGCACTTACCCGGTCAACAAAAACGAAATAAATAGACTTGGTTTATACAGGCCCTTTGGAACTGGGCTCTGGATTCAGCTTTGGCATTCATTTCATGGAGCTCCTGGAGGTTGGGCATGGGGGTGGGGGGAGTGAGTGTTCAAAAAATCCCTAACATCAGATTTGCTTACTTTTGATGTTTTAAAGAACCTAACTGTTGCATTACCATAGTTTTTTCCCCATGAAAATGTAGATATGTATAGTTTAATTATATATTTCGTATTGTACCTGTATTCTGTTGTACATGAGCATTCCGTTATATTTTATATATGTATTGTTATTGTGTGATATATTGTATATGTTTTCTGTTATGACATATTGCACATATACAGTATATTCTTGTATATTGTATGACCTATTATATGACTTGCTTTTATTCCTTTATGTCTTTTGTACCCCAACCACCAAACCCATATCGGGAAACAAGGTTCTGCTCTGTGTACCTTTCCTGAACGAAACTTACAAAGAAATTAAAAAAAAGATGAAACTCAATAAAATGTTTTGAACAAAAAAGAAATAAAATATATACCAAGCCAGCTGTGTAGTCTAAAGGATGGAAAGCAAAGGGCTGTGATGAGGAACTTGAGGTCCTGGTTCACAGCCCAGATCCCAACAATGCGGTAAACTGCCGGGAGAAACAAGCTGTGAGCCAGGAGTCTCTGCTCTGTAACACAGAATAGAATAGCCTTGAGTAGCCACAAATACCAGTTGTCTATGCCATAATCTGGAAAAATGTAGAATATATTTTCAAATTCTGCACAACATATACTAAAATGCTACAATTTTTTTCATATTTAAAGCTCAGTTTGACTTTTGTCCACACCAGCTATTTTGTTGCTATGCTAGGCAGTCATGTAACAAAATGAATGATGTGAAACTATACTAACATAACTGGGTTTAGGCATCAGCGAACCTGCTAGTGGTTGGGACCCCCACTTATGGAAGGACCCAACCAGAGCAGTTTACCTTCATTATTTTTTTTTTATTATCTTTTTAAAACAACAAAGGGCTGTGCAGTCCTTTCTGATGTGGCATCATGATGTCTTGAAATGCATCACCAAGTTACAACCTAGTCAATGAGAGGCAGATGGGCAGCAATGAATGGGATGGAAAGAACAGCCCCAAGGACTTACACTGCTGTCTGCCCCTAAAAAATATAAATATATCATTGGTTGTACTGAAAATAAAATAAAATGATGCACGGGTATGGGCTACCGACAAGCACATGGGGTGAAGGTCAGCCAAGTAGGGGGCCCCATGACTTTACTAATCTAGCTGGAGGCCCCCAAAACATTAAAGTGGGCCCTGTATACAGAGGGTGGGGCAAAGTGCTGAACACCATGATGCCTCTATAATCTCCTTACCATGTTGCACCTCTGCACTTTGTCCCTGATGGTGTCACACTTCCTTTCAACTCTGTGCAATTTTAGTACCCTGAAAACTTATTTATAGTGTGTTCTGCAACATTCTGCACTAGTGAAAAAAATGTATTCTCTGCACTCATGCAGACAACCAGAAACGGACCCCGGGCTCACTGCATGAACTTTTAAGCTACTTTTGTTTCAGCCCTTCCACTCACCCAGCTGGAAAATCAGGAAAAGTGAGCTGCATATCATATTGGTCAGAGGTTAGAAACATTTTTTTCCCCCAAGAAATAAATGAGGAAATGTATGCATGCACTGTCCAATCTGTCTGCCGCTATCTATAGACATGATTTTGCAGCTACAAATATATTTACGTACTAAAATTAGTCACACAGGGCAGGCCCACCCAGATGAAACACCTAGTTTACATGGGTGTCCTGTTGAAGGCAGCAGGGCAACAGTTACCAAAAGCAGAACTGTACTGTACAGAACTGTGCATGCACACATGGGCAAACACACACACACACACACACTCTCACATATATACATACACATGCACAGTGAAAGGAGAGAATTCAAAAGCGAGATGATTTATAGATGCATATTTATTACCCCATGTGTTTCTGTGGCCTGTAATAAATCAGCCAGTCAAACATATGGTCCAATCAGCATGAAAACCATATTCCGCAGTTGGAACGACAAAGTGAGTTTGTGTGTGTGTGTGTGTGTGTGTGTGTGTGTGTATACAAAGAGTTAGCAAGATACACTGGTAAACCATGGAAATTAGCATTCTGACTTTATGAAAGACAATAAATATACACTGAGATTTTTTTTTTCATGTCAAAATTTGTATTCCCAGTAATTGTTTAGGTTGTGCTTTTTGATGTCATTATTTCCACTGTCAAGTGTGGTGAGATGTGATTTATATGAGAGATATTGTACAAAAGTAAATGCACTCTGCTGTATTTAAAAGCTGTGCAATGCACAGACATACACTTCTCCATATAGATATACATGAGTGCTGGTGGGGGGGCAATTTTATAATTCAGTCACACTTTGTTTCCTTCCCACCTTCAGAAGCCATTGTTTCCACACCGTGGCATTAAGCTAGGTGACAGTGCAAAGGGTTAATGCTGTGTACCCTGTGGAAAATCTACCAAGAGCTCAGCTCTCCTTTCTAATCAGTCTAAGGGTGACATCACAGCTCAAAGAGAGGTGCAATGTGATTGGCCAGAGATGACATCAACCTGAGTTATTTTAACACCTCCCCACACCCATTACCTCATCCCTCTCTGCTGGCTCCACTCATCATAACAATATAGTACAGGAGAACACCTTTGGTCTGATCAGAACATCTCAGCTTCAGTGCAGGAACTGCCATTATTGCAAAACATATATATATGTATATGCATATAGTTATATGTGCAAGGCAGGCATTCTTTTTTTTTTATTTTATTTTTTTAGCTGTCTGATTACTTATATTTTATTACTTCAAAGAGAAAAAAAAAACAAAAGGAACAAAGATATTGCAGGTACTGCCTCGAACTGTAAAGGTAAGCAGAATGATAAGCATACCATAGGATTTTTCTTGTCTGTTTCCTGCCAGCAACAGATTTATTTATAAACTGAATACGGCAGGGCTGCTGCTGATGGGCTGGCTGCATGGATAGGCAAGAGACAGACGGCCCTTTAATGAAAAAAATAAAATTGTACTGTCTGCCGTTTGGACAGAGACTGAGAGAACTGTAATGCTGGGAGAAAGCCTTGCCTGGCTGTTTTGATTAGGCAAAATATCCGGAACAAAGCAGGCACTGCTATAACGTGAAATCTATGACTTGCTGGGGCTAGGGCAGCCTTGGTTGTATTTTATTCTTTAATATACTGCAAAAGTGAGCGGCTTGTGTGTGGCGACAGGAGAGTTTTATCTTTAGGTCATGGAGCAGATTTAAAAAAAAAGGAAAATGGGGAGCTGGCTAAGCATTGCTTATGCCGATGCTAGATCCGCAGGGGCTTGTCTTAACATGGTATAGCGCGGTCTATTTCTGCTTCCTGAACTGTAGGGGTGGGGGTGTGGGGAGGGGGTAGAATGACTTTGACTCCATTAGTGTAATCGAAGAATTTACCAGAGGCAAACATAAGACAACAGCAACATAAGCCATTCAGTGGCCTTTCTTCTGCTGCTTTACACTTCCAAGAAATTAATTTTTACATCACAGTCAAAATGCGTTCTTATCATTCTGACAGGTACTGCAAAATGTGAGTTGTTTTTCATCTTTACATTTCAATGTCTGCATTTTGTAAATGTGCTGAACTTGCAAAACCTTATTACCATGGTTAACTGTTTGATCTTGTTTTGTTTTAAACAGCTCACCTGGGGCCCTAGTTTCCAAAGCATTTCTCTTATACTGTATTTCTCTGATACTGTTTCTATAGCAATATTCGTTTGAGAATAATGCTCTGATCTGGAAGAGGAAGTACAGCTAGATGTTTTCTTATAATTAAAAAAGAATACAATTGTCATAGTCCTTTCAAATCAAGTTTGAATGTTTTTGCGCCGTAGGTCAAAGTGCGCAGCACAGCTATTGATTTTACACAACATACTTGGTGCTCACAGAAATGAGAGAGAAAAAAAATTATAAGGAGTCTGCCCTTCTCATCAGATATGAAATCTTGTGCATCCCCCATGCAGATTTAGACTGAAAAACTGCAGCTGAGCATCAGTCCCCCCCCCCCCATATTTGGTTGGTTCTTGACAGATGTTGTATGTTATAGTTGCTTATAGCCTGTAATATAGTTTGCATTTTGCTAAGTTGCATTATGTTACTACTTATTGCATGTTACGGTTCTCTTGACATACTGTTTTGTACTCTCTGGTTGCACCTGAAAAAAAGGGCATTTATTGTTTAGTTCAGCTACCCAGTTAACACAAACGAAAGAAATCTGGGCGAGAAGTGAGGATGGGGCGAGATTTGTATTGAGACAGTTATTCTTATTTCATGACCTACTGGCAAGGGGCTGCCCTTTCGATTTCATGGTGCACTGGAAACAAAGGCTGCTCTGATTACCATGGATACACATGACTACATCATGGTTATCTGGGGGTTATCCATACTTACGTTGCTTTTTTTTTTTGCATTTTTTGAGGTGTTATAAGTGGAATAAGAGTGAGCAATTCTGCAGTATAATTGCACTTCCCAAATGATTTTATTTATTTAAAATGTGATGACCAGGAAAGGCCCACTGCACCGCAGCTCATTTTCAGGGGCATCCTGTGGGAAAATGAGCAGGGAGAGTTACATAAAACAATCATAACCACCATTAAACTATCCGCCATAACACAAAGTAAAAGACAAAGAACGTCTGCCAAAAGCACCAAGGCAAGGGTTACCCAGAAAGGGCATTGGCAAGAAAGCCAGGTTTTAAAGAAATACAAAATCACACATACCCAAATAACGCAACGCATCATGGGAAGTATATGCAAATCATCAGAAAAGAAATTTAGATGCAGTAGGTATGGTGCCAAATAGCCTCTCACACAATCTGCAAAGGCTGAGAATAAATACCTGGTTGACAATAACTAACTAACCGAGTGAGAAGTGAAATCAACAGGCCAAATCCTTATCAGTAGGTTAATCAACAGGAACAAGGGTCCCTTAACAAGCCCCCAAATCCTCACACCTATCTCAAACATTGCAGAATGTGTGAGAGGCCATTTGGTACCCACCTGCACTCTTGCTTAAAGCAGAACCACTCTAAATTTTTGCATGGTGATTTGCATATACAAGTACTGCAAAAGACAATTCCCAAATAGGTAACCTATATATATATATATATATATATATATATATATATATATATATATATATATATATATATATATATATATATATATAACAGTATATATATGTATAAATATTATTAGTTCTGAGGGGCTGGCAGACAATCCCCAAATGCAAACATCTAGACCCTCTGAAAAACCAGCCACGCACATACAGTACTTTAGTTCATTAGTTCTTCCTATTTCTGTTGCTTTTTCCATACAGAACACCCTCTGTGAAAGCCCAACATTTCGCCCTGATTGGGCTTGTTCAGGGGACAGGGTTTCTAATTAAAAACATATAATACATATTATCAGTATTTCATAAAGTCATTATGCGTTCATGGTATCTATGCCTTTCCGTGCTTCACAAACCCCCCTGTAAAGTGCCCAAATCGACACTTGATTAGTGTTAATGCTGTATATATGTGGTGATTGTCACCTGGGATACAGAAGATGATTTTGATATAATTTGACACTAGATAACCTGAAATAGGGCACCCCAGCCATTATTCTCTATGTATTGTGTATGGTAACATAATATGTATGGTGCCTCCACTCAGGAAACGATTACGTCAGCTAAATTACAAACTAGTACTACTCCCTGAGAAACATTACCAACTTATTGTGGTCCCCACTGGCACAACCCCTTCCCATTCCCACACAAATGCAATAAC
This sequence comes from Neoceratodus forsteri, assembly GCA_016271365.2. Taxonomy (NCBI): domain Eukaryota; kingdom Metazoa; phylum Chordata; order Ceratodontiformes; family Ceratodontidae; genus Neoceratodus; species Neoceratodus forsteri. The sequence continues at coordinate 51,669,708 of CM028133.1, read as the reverse complement.
AGTTTGATCCGCCAGTAAGTCAACACTCTACAAATGATATGCTCATGAGACAATAATTTAAACAAGTATGAAAAGGATTTATAAGGGGTCAGGAACCAATGCCTAAGGGATAGAAAAATAGGGGTTACGGCAGACAGGAAAGATAAATCAAACCCAGTGCCCCACTTGTTGTAATCTGAATGTTTAGAGAAACCCTCTCAAACAACCAACACAGTACCCCTTCCTGACAGTGCATTTGGGCACTACCCATGCCCACTGGTACCAGTGTAACTGCCCAAGTCCTAGGAAGCTTCTGGAGATGCCTCGGTACCCAGGTGTTGGAACATGTTTGGTCCAATACAGTTACACATGGTTAGTCAGCACTGGAGTACATTAATAAACAATAACTTTAGACACCAAATTGTAATCCTGCCTGGACGGCCAAGTCCAGCAAACTAAGAATTACTTTGTGGCCTCAGCTAATTTTATACTAGAATTTGTTGGAGGACCTGCTGGCCCTGTTCAGTCACCTACAGTTACCACTGGTGCCAAAGCAGCAGCTGCCTCCCTCTCTCCACAGACCAGGTGAATGTCCCAGATCCTCTTCTCTGCAGAGTGAATCACACCTCTGATTCCTCCATTTTCCTTGGCCAGTGTCCCCTCCATTCCTCCAATGCCCCCACCAATTAGCTGAGCTTTTTCCACAGTGGTGTCTCTCTCTCTCTCAGTGGTTGGGTGGATGAAAGGCTGATGAGCCTACTTGCTGCATTCTGCTTTCTGACAACACAATGTCAGTGGCTCAGCAGTCTGTACACTCATCTCTGAAACTGGGAGATCAGAAGGCTGTGGGTTCTATCCCCACACCAGGCACTTGGGTTAAATCACAATACTGACACGGTGGTGCAGCATGAGGGGGGTGCTGCACTCATGAGGTGCTGTCTTTCAGATGAGACATTAAAACTGAGGTCCCATCTGCCTGTTCTGGTGGTAGTTCAGGTAGATGTTAAAGATCCCATGGCACTTCTTGAAAAGAGTAGGGGAATTTCCTGGTGTCCTGATCAAATTTCCCCCATTCACTAAAAATACCACCAACAGCTTAATGGGGTTCCATGTCAGTTGGCATCCATCTATATCCCCCACCCCTGGGACAAAATAGGCAGAACTGTCTAGTCTTCCTTTTCCAGTCAACAAAAATGAAATAAATAAACACATGCTGCAGGCTGTCACCGGGCTGAGATGACCAGTATGGTGGCCCCTGGGCGTAATCAGCATAGTTGCTATGCTATGGAGGCCTCTCGTTAGAGTAAAGCTATCAACTCTGTTCTCGCTCCCAGTCATAATGGTGAGGCATTTCCCTTATAGCACTTCACAGTTGTAGGTCAGTTGACCAATCATAGTTATTCTGCATGAAGCAGTGCCTTCATAGCAACTGATAAAACAAATTTCTCCCTCCTCAAAATGTCTATGCAGTGCTGGTTTGTACTCACAGATAGCAGGCCAGCCTCCTCAGGCAGACAGAAATGCACTCACAAAGGTGGACAAGTTCTGTGCAGAAAAACCTGAACAGACAGCCTCCCCACTGGCCAAGGTCAACTGTCCATCACCTTTCCATTGGCTCCACGACAGTTGATTGGGTCCCTCAAAGCCAGGCGAATTTATGCACTCTGACTGGTCGCTGACTGTCCTCTGACCCTGGTTGGTAGGCTGAAAGGGGTCAGATGTGCAAAGGATGGTGATGGCCATCAGTCTCAAAGGGACAATAACTAAAAGTTCTTTTGAGAGGCACTGGCAACATTAAACTCACTATCCACCTCTGTGTCCTGTGCAAGCAAGTACTAATGTCTGGTTGATTACAGCTAAACTGGTGACAAATCCCCCACTCACTGGATGTGTTAGCCATGCTCTCTGTTGGCTGGAGGCAAAACCACTTGATGCATACAAACGAACAACCAGTGCAGGATCAGGAGGCACTGAAGAAGTAGCCCTCCACTTAACTCACATCATGACCCCCACCAATGCAGTCCACGGACCCCAGAGGTCACGAGGAGCATCAAAATGGCCACAGTACAACATGACCCCATGCTTAACAATACAAGTAAATCCTATTAATGTGAGGAAGGGTTAACAACATGAAACATACATTTGCTGAAACATTTCTCATTTTACTTGCTACTTTTAGTGCTGATGACTAGGGGTACTTTGGATAATTTGGCTGGTCAGGGTTTTCCTGTCTGCCGCTATCCATTTCCTCAAAAGAAGTCAGACGTTTAGCCAGCCAGCATTTTTTTCACCTGGATATGGACTATCCTATCTAAATACAGTGGGCTGGATTTTCAAAGGGCCCTTAGATCCACACAAGCTGTGTCAAACAACCAGCCTGAGTCAGATCTAAGTGTGCCAAATACAGCGCACCATATTTTGCAAGAAAAGCGTTCTCTGTGACAAAGTCCCCCAGACTGACACAAGAGGTCCACTGCGTCAACAAAATGGCATAAGGAATGAGAATGACACAAGCTGCCCCAAAATAAATGGTGCAAGTTGAATCAAAAATGGTGTAAGTTGAGTCAAAAAAATGGTGCAAGTTGACTAAAAAATTACGCAAAGGACGAGAATGACGCAAGCTAAGTAAAAAAAAAAATGGCAGATGAAATGGCCAAGACAAAACCCCCCAAAATGTTCTAAACTAGTCCTGCAAGAGAATACTGGCCCTTAGTAGTAGCATAGTTAGGTCTGACCATCTGCAGTGGGTCTCTTTTATATGCTGTATTGTCCCTCAGACCAGTTCTGGCTGGTCTAACAGCGACATACTTCTTAGGCACAAGGACAGGACTGGCATTCTTTGAAAATCCCAAGTAAGGGGTGGTGCATCATTCTGGTGATGCAGGCATCCCTTCCAACATTGCACAGACATTTATTTGGTGCAAGCATGGGGCAAGCCACTCTGGCACATGCAGACCTGTTTTGGACGCAAGCACCATTTGAAAATCAGAACTGGTGCAAGGTTTGACGCATCCTGCACCTTGCATCAGTTGTTTTGATGCAAGCACCCTGCGTCACTCTCTGGCCTTTGAAAATCTGGCCCAGTGGATACACAGCAGCTATTCTGATGAAGGAAGCCAATACTGATAATCCGGATGATAGACAGTAAGTAGCACATATCGAAACTGAGTGATTAATGCATAAACAGAGTACTTTGAGACCCTCTCCAGACCGTACCTCAGACTGAGGTTTACTGAGGAGCATATGCTCCCACTGTGCAATGTAGTGGCTACAGAACTCTTTTCCACATGGCCTAGAGGGACAGGCTATCCCACTAATGAAGGGGCAGAAGACAGCTTTAAATCGCAATATGCAGCATGGAGAACCACCCTCTTCATGTGGGATAGAGAGCTATAGGAGTGTTAAAAAAGATCAATGCTCCAGCCAGCCCAGTGATGCAGAGAGTTGAGGTGCTGGATGCCACACCTCACACCATGCCGATGACCTGGGGTCGGGAGCAACCTCAGATGTCGGAGGGTCGGCCGGGGGAAGGAGGACTGAGCAACCCAGGGACTGCTTTCCTCCTCTGGGAAGGGTGGGAAGGGACAACCACAGTTGTGCTGCCTCCTGTTGGTGGCTGGGGGTCGGTGCATGCTGCAGTGAGTTGTGGGATCGGCATGGGCTAAAGCCAGACGTGCAGTGTGCAGAAACGCACATGGCAGTGTCATTGACACCATTGCATGCCTGCGCCATGGGGGGGGGGGACCAGTACAACAAAAATCCTCCAGCACGCACGATGATGTCTGGTCCTGACAGCCCCGCACTGCTCTCACTCATGCTGCTCCTCACGGATCATGACCCTGGGCTTCTGCAGTGGTGGGGTACGTACCCACTGTGAAGCAGCCTGTGAGAGGAACAGAGGAGGGGGTTGGGCGCAAGCACTGGGAGTGGAGCGGTGCTGTGGGACCAGTTGGATAAGGGGAAACCAAAGGCAACACCCCTCAGCTGAGGAGGGAATAAAGAAAGAAGCTAAAAAAAAGATTAATTCCCCAGCCAGTGAAGGGATGGCTGAGAGTTCTACATCCCACCGTGTAAAGGGGAAGCATTTCTCTCCATGCACTGTGAGACAGATGCATACAACTAAACTGTCCCTCATTTGGAAGGACATCCCATATTTTACAAAGTGGGACCTCTCTGTCCCACATGGCAAAGGTGCTGTCCCAAACTATAAACATACATCAGAAAGCACAGATTCACATTAATTTGTGTTGTTCAAGCAATGGGAATCTTTATGAACATGAAAGCACTAATTCTCACAGTGTTCTAAGCATCCGTCTCTAGGATAGGATGCTAAGGATGTTGGGCACCACATTTGGCCTCCTGTTAGAAACATAGAAACATAGAATCTGATGGCAGGTAAGGACCACTTGGCCTACCTAGTCTGCCCATTTTCCTACCTAACGGATAAGCTGCAGATCCTAGTTGACCAACAGCCCCCCACTAGAATTACCTTACGACTGTCCCATGCATTTTTGAATTCCCCCACTGTTTTTGACTCTACAACCTCCTCAGGAAGGATGTTCCATGCATCTACAACCCTTTCTGTGAAGAAATACTTCCTCACATTACCTCTGAGCCATCCCCCCCCTCTATCTTCAAATTGTGCCCCCTTGTTGTTGCACATCTCTTTTTCTGAAAGATGCTACCCTCTTGGACTTTGTTGATTCCCTTGAGGTATTTGAAAGTTTCTATCATGTCCCCCTCTCCCTCCTTTCCTCGAGGCTATACATCTTAAGTTCCTTCTTCATATGTCTTCTGGTGCTGACCCTGCACCATTTTTGTTGCCCTCCTCTGGACAGCCTCCACACTGTCTATGTCTTTGCAGAGATGGGGTCTCCAGAACTGTACACAGTACTCCCAGATGTGGTCTTACCAACTGTCTGTACAGAAGGATAACAACTTCCTGTTTTCTACTGGTGATGCCTCTCCCTATGCATCCCAATATCCCTCCATCCCTTCTTACTGCCTTCTCACAGTGCTTGCACACCTTTAGGTCATCTGATATGACTACCCCAGGTCCCTTTCCATTTTTGTTGTTGTCAGTATCTCACCCCCCATTGTGTACTCTTCCCCTAAGTTTTTGTTCCCCATGTGCATTACTTTGCACTTCTTTACGTTGAATCTAAGCTGCCATACATTTGACCATTCCTCCAACCTTGCCAAGTCCCTTTTCATCCTTTTCCACTCCACCTTGCGTATCAACCCTGTTGCAGATCTTTGTGTCATCTGCAAAGAGACATACTTTTCCTTCCAGTTCCTCTGCAATGTCACTTATAAAGACATTAAAAAGGACCAGCCCCAGTACTGAACCCTGTGGTACCCCACTAGTAACTCCCCTTTCTTCACTGTGGACTCCATTTACTATTACCCTCTTTGTCCTGTTGTCCAGCCAGTGTTTTACCCAGGCTACCACCCTGGGACCCAATCCCAGGCTGGCTAATTTGTTTATTAATCTTTTTGTGCGGGACTGTGTCAAATGCCTTGCTAAAGTCTAGGTAGACCATGTCCACAGCCCCTCCCTGGTCTACTACTTTGGTCACCCAGTCAAAGAAATCAATTAGATTTGTCTGACATGACCTTCCTGCTGTGAATCCATGCTGCATTGGGTCCTGTGCCTCACTGGCCTCTAGGTACTCAACAGTTCTTTCCTTCAGAAGTGATTCCATCATTTTCCCTAACACTGAGGTCAAACTAATAGGTCTGTAGTTTTCCTGCCTCTGTCTTGCTCCCACTTTTATGAAGGGGTATCACATCTACCCTCCTCCAGTCCTCGGGTACCACACCATCCTCCCATGATTTAGTAAAAAGGGTAGTCAGTGATGTTACTAGTTCTTCCCTTAGTTCTTTTAGAATTCTGGGGTGAATCCCATCAGGCCCCATTGCTTTATCCACCTTCAGTTTTAGGAGTTCTTTCAGAACCCTTTCTTCTGTGAAAGGACTAATATCAACCCCTATCCAGAGTGCTTTTATTGACTGGATTAGGTATCTCCCCCTGCTCTTCTATTGTGAACACTGAGCAGAAGTATTCATTCAGTATCCCTGCTTTTTCACTGTCGCTCTCTGCCCAACCACCCTCCTCTTTATTCAGCCTCAGTATCCCTGCCTTAGTCTTTCTTTGCTCCCTAATGTACCTATAAAAGGTTTTATCCCCCTTCTTAACTGAGTTGGCCATCTTTTCCTCAGTTTGGGCCTTTGCTATTCTAACTGCCTTCCCTGCTTCCTTCTGCTTTAACTGGTACAGTTCTCTGTTCTGCTCCCGTGTTTCCTTATACTTCCTGAATGCTATTGTTTTCTCCCTAATCTTCCCCACCACTTCTTTTGAGGACCATAGTGTTTTTTTCTTTTGCTTTGATTTGTTTATTTGCTTCACACAAAGGCTTGTTGCCTCTGTGACAGCATTTTTGATGTTTCCCTATTGTTCCTCCACCCCACCTTCTTGCCTGTTTGCTAGTGCTTTTCTGAGGCACGCTCCCATTTTGACAAAATCAGCCTTCCTGAAGTCTAGTACCTTCTCTTTTGTATGGCTTAACTCCACAGCTAACTTTATTATGAACCACACTGTTTGGTGGTCACTTGTTCCCAGATGGCTACCCACTTCTAGATCGGAGATCCTCTCTCTGACCCCATTTGAGAGTACCAGGTCTAAGATTGCTCCCTCCCGAGTGGGTTCCAAAACTAGCTATCTGAGTCATGCCCCCTGTAGGGCATCGAGTATGGCCCTGCTCTTGGATGTGGCTGCAGCAAAGGTGCTCCAGTTAACATCTGGCATATTCAGGTCCCCCATCAGCAATATCTTCCCTTTCTCTGCCATCCTGAGGATGCCTTCTATCATTTCCTTGTCCATTTCCTCCCCCTGAGACGGGGGTCTGTATACAACCCCTGTGCAGATTGTGGTGTCATTTCCAGTCTCCAGGGTGACCCACAGTGCCTCCTCTCCTCCCTGTTTATCCTTTAGTTCTGTTGTTTTGATCCCTTCCCCTACATAGAGAGCTACTTCTCCTCCTCTTCTACCCTCCCCATCCCTCCTGTAGATTGTGTACCCTGGTATGTTGACATCCCAGTCATGGTTCTTTGTGTACCATGTTTCTGTGACTGCCATGATATCTGGGTATCCCTCTTCCATCAAGGCCACCATTTCAGGGAGCTTTTTACCTAGACTACAGGCATTGGTACTCATTACCCTCCATTTTCTTTTTGCCCCATCCCTGTCCTTGCTGCCTTTGTCTTTTTGTCCATTTACCTCTGCCCTTCTCCCTATCGACTGCTCTATCTTGGTGTTCACCTCACTAACTACCTGGATTTTTTTTTGGGGGGGGGCTAGGATTTCCCTTCTCCTCTTCAGTGCCTCCCCCCCTTGGCTAGTTTAAATGCTTGCCAATGAAGCTTTTAAACCTATCGCCTAGGATCCTGGTTCCCCTCCTGGACTGATGCAGACCATCGTGCCAGTATAGGCCTGCATCCCTCCAGGTGGAGCCCCAGTCCCCAATGAAGTCAAATCCCTGAGCTCTGCACCAGTTTTTCAACCAGTCATTGAATCCTATGGTGCAGAGTACCCTAGTCTCATCCATGCCATAGACAGGTAGCACTTCTGAGAAAGTTACCATGTGTGACACTTGTCTAAGGCCCCTCCCCAACTCCACAAACTCCTGCTGCACTGCTCTGATCCCATTCTCAGCCAGGTCATTTGTCCCTAGGTGGATAATGACATCCAGCTCACTCTCCCTTGCAACTTCTCCCACGATCCTGAGGATTTGTTTCCTGTCCCTCCAAGCCATGGCGCTGGGCAGGCACCTTACCTCCCTTTCCCCTCCCTCCCCCTGTTCTACCCCCCTTAAAACTGAGTCCCCACCAGGAGTTGTTTCCTTCCCCTGTGGGGTCCTGTGCCACCCTCCTGCGGGTCTCCACTGTGGAGGTTCCCAGCATCCTCCTTGGTCTCCACTGCAGGTGCCTCCATAGAGGAACCATGCTCTGCCAGAGTGGCGAATGAATTATGGAGAGGCACAACTGGAGGGATGCACCTCTGTTCCACCACCCTCACCCTCCCTGAGCCCACCGTGGTCCAACCACTCGTCTTTCTTGGCAACCTCTGAGGCAGAGGCGGTGGCCTGGGTGATCCCTGGGTAGGGGAGTAGGTTTCCCGAATCCTTGCCAGGTCAGCATGGAGATGAGCAACCTCCTCCCTCAAGCCAGAGAGGTGCCTGCAAACAGGGCAGCAACGCAGTCTCCAGAATGTCTCCCGGAAGACCCTCATGGTGTCTCACATTAACTGACAGAAGTTTGGGAGCTTGATAAAGTAAAAGGTAGTGAGAGGATTAAAGCTAGCTGTGCCATGCGAGGACCTTCCCTTACCATATGTGGTGGGGCGGGGCATTCTGGGTGAGAAAAGAGAGGGACATCTCACAAATGAGGGATACTGCAGCCTGCAATACAGCACAGCACTCGGTTTCTTTGTCCATTTTCTTTCCCTTCCATTGTCCACTTCTCACATCATCTCTCTCTAGTTTCTCTCTCATCCACCTCTAACTTCCACACCCTGTCTTCCCATCTACTGTCCCCTTTCTCTAAACCCCTCCTCCTGCCTTAGCCAAACCTCTCTGTTTCCTCTCTAACCATTTAGATAAAAGGAGAAGTCAAGCAGCAGTGCTTATCCAGCCCCCCAAAAACACCTTTGTCCTGCTGAACTTTTGCCCTCTTTGGGCTGCATACACGTCTGTTTGCACCAACACCACTGAATACAGACAAATAAAAAAACAAACACTCCAGGTGGGGGGAAACAACAAAGGAAACTTAATGGTAAACAGATAGTGTACAGAATACTGCAGAACAGCTAGGAGTTCAACCACCAGGGAAACAAGCTAGATGCCCCCCCCCCCAAGTCTCAGAGAATTGGGTCATAATGCAGACTGCACAATAGCGTGGTCAAGAACCGCAAAAGCAACATAGCGAAATGAAATGAAGCGCCAAATTAAAATACTGATCTCAGGGATAGCATGAAAACTCAGAGACAGAACTGCAGCAGCAACGGAACCAGGGGCGGGAGACACTCAGTAATCGCACTCAAAGGGGCGCCAGCTCAGAAGGTGGGGCAAGTTGGGGCGGGCAGATTAAATATAAAAAATTCACGGGGGCGCAACTTGAAAAGGGGGTAAGTCAGGGGCAGATTAAATATAAAAACTCCACCGGGGATGGGGGGTAGATTCAAAATCACAACAAAGACACAGGACCAGGAATCGAACCTGGATGTTCCAAAGCCATTAAGAGCTTGTCATCCTAAACTGTATGCCATGGCAGCAGCTCAGAGATCCAGCACGCAGTGGACAAGTTAATGTGGCTGGCCCCGCTGAAAACAGCCACAGGGATAGCGCTACTGTATCTGAGTTGCTATACTGTCCCTGTAGCTGTTTCCTCTGACTCTGTTTTTTCCATGCAGATTTTACCACACTACAATCCCCGCAACACATTGACTGGGTAGCAGTTTTCAGACTGCAGCCTTAAATTGGCTGCAGGCACCACAAGTAGATGCCGCCAAATCATACGCCAAACAAGGCTGCCCTGGGTGGAGGTGATGCTGCCAGTAACTGGATCTAAAGTTCTGATAGTGAGCTCCCAGCACTGCAGTTGGATTCTGCAGTTCTATGTGCCAAAATACAGTCACTCTCAGCACTTTATAGTGAGTTTTCAGCATTCCTTGTTTGGTGTGGTGAGTGCAAAGTTGTTTACTGTGCTCTATATCCCAAGCCCTGGGCATTTCCCAAATGCAAACTAAGCATTTAGTTGAGAGCGTACAGCTCGAGTTGTGCTGCCGCTGTTTGAAGGTGGCAGGTCCCTACTAGGCAGGCACTCTTAGCACAAGACGGGTCATTTGTTGTTTATCGAGTAAGACCTTGAAAAACGGGTGTCCATTTGCAAGGGCGACGCAGGGCAGTTACAAGCCAGGTAAAGCCTACTTAAGCAATAAAGCATGACAGGCCATGGTTATTGGGGTGACCTACCCATGCCTCATGTACTGTGTCACGAGGCACAGACAAGTGACTTTACCACACAAAAAGTGGGCAGTTCCGCAGTCAGAGAGCCTTATTGTGATTATACAATGGACCCAAGTCAAAATAAATTTAGAATGTAATTAATTATGTTTTGTTTTATAACTGCCCTTCCTCTGCCATGGTTATTGCATGGTTACATTAGTGTTATTGTTATTTACCCACGGGTAAACACCTTAGATGGCCAATCAGGTTACAGGATTTTTTTTTTATCTCCACAGTGTAATACAAAACATAATAGATACATCAATGGACAACCAACAGTAAAAGTTACAGTAGCTGCACAAAATTTAAGAGCCAAATGTCAGCTTGGCAGAATTTTGCATACCCATCTCCTCTGTGGAGTGAAGAAGTGGCATTGCGAAGGGAGTGAATGATGTGTGCACACTGAGCAGTAACTGAGTCCTCTGATCCACAGCAGGGAGCATCTGCTTATACACTGAAGAGAGAATTATGGGAGAAAGTTGTCCTCAACACTCCCTAAAATCATACCCATGCTCATGACGGACTTTGTTTGAACAAGTCCTTAAAATCCAGTGAGAAATGACTGTATTACCTTCAGGTCACTAGTGAGGTTGGTGCACTGGTGTGACATGAGGAAGTCTGCAATGTGTCTGTCCCTTTGCATAAAACAAAGCAGCTCAGTCTTCAGTGCAGTTCATCCCTCTATTTATAGTAGCACTGGTAATTGCCATAGCGTGGGAGAGGCTGCACTGGGCCTTCCGTACACAGCACACAGCCCTGTAGATAAACAAAGGACTTCAGTTTCTGGTGCAAAGAATTCTATATTTTGGTTGGCTCAACAGCCAAAGGGCAATTGCGCTCACTCGCTGCATAGGAGACCCAGGTTCCCATCCTGAGCTGGCAATGGCCCACAGGGGACACAAGCCTCCAGGGAGGGAGAGCAAATTTTGACACTGGGTTCTGCTTCCACAGTGGCCCAGGGGTGGAAAGCAAGTTAGAGTTCCACTTACATCCAGCCATACCCCCACACCAATGTACGTGGGGGCACCTGACAGACTGCAGCTGTGGTCTGTGTCCACCTCCAGACTGACATCAAGCCTGGAGATGTTGGGTTGGCCATTTCCAGTGTAAAAGGCTCTGCTCAAGCTCCCTTTTCCTGAACCCCCTCAGCCCAAGATCTCCCACAGGCAGCAAACTGTGAATGTTTGCGGGGGGGGGGGTATGGCATAGGATGCAATTGCAGTGGGCAGCCTAATGGCACAAGTGGTAGAGAACTGCACTCCCATGCTGGCAACCCGAGCTCAGGAGTGGATTTGAGAGCCAGCCCGGTGGCCCAGTGGGGCATTCAAGGTGCTCCCAGCTAGGGAGGGATGGATGCCAGGTTCCACCGCAATAGTGGTCCCAGTGGTGGTCTAGGAAGCTTGCCTTCTCAGCTGGGGCATGTTACGCGTGTGTGGCCCGTAGGGGTGGTTCCACTACCAGAATGCACCTGCGATACAGCACCGGGCAATTAGGGTGCCATTCAGCAATGTCACCAATCATGTTTTTCATGGGGGACTGTGCCCCCTGCACCCCTCATGCCCCCCAACTTATGGATTCTAACTCCGGGGGTGGGTGGACCTTGGGGAGGAGGGGCGCATCCCACATTTGGCACCCTGATTGCCCAGTGCCATAATGTCAGTGCTCTGAGCACTGAAAGGGTGCAGAGGCACTGTCTGGAGTGAGGTGGGTAAGGGGTGGCAAAAGGGGAAAAAATTAGAAATCTATATGAGCACCAGCCACCATTAATGACAGTGCCAGTACCCTTGTACCCTAGTGGATTTGGATCCACACTGGCGTGACAGTGGGGGGACGTGGCAGATGGGGCCGGGAGAACTAGAGATTCACCTGAATCATGTGTGAGGAGGTGGCTGGGGCCAAAACTCTATATAAAAAAATAGGGGACAATTGCAGCAGGACATTTCTAGGTCAAAGCTGGAGCTGTAGTATAGGAGGTGGAAGGTGACGAAAAATCAAGGGAAAAACAAAGAAAATCAAAGAACAAAAAGAATCCTTTACTTTTCAGCAGCATTAATCAGCACTGCATGCACCTAGAAATGTTTAAACACCTGAAGGGAATAACCAGAGTAGCGTGCCATGACATGTTCCAGTGTAGTGAGGGAATCAACATCCAGGGGGCGCAAGCATAAATTGGTGGGGGATGTGAGGATGTACTTATTCAGGAAAAGAGTGGTATACAACTGGAATGGTCTGCCAAGGGGTTTGGTAAACTTTGAAACAGTGACAGATTTTAAGAAAGCATGGGTCAACTATAAGCGACCAGTGAAAACAAAAGCAAGGAAGTGGGCGGGGAGCTGGAAAGAAAGGCTTAACTGCCACTAGGGCAATGGGCCTAGGCACGGCCAATGGTAGATGGTATGGCTTAGGCAGCAGACATGATGGATTATCAGTCTTTTTCTTCCAACACTTTTCTATGTCTCTACCTCTAATGGCCCTGTTCAACCTATCATTGGATACCAGGGGAGGTACAGGGGACTGAAGGAAGGCAGATGTGGTCCCACTTCACAAAACTGGGAATAGGGGGGAGGAGGAGGCAGGAAACCACAGACCTGTAAGCCTGATTTTGGTGGTGGGCTAAGTTATGGAAACACTACTAAAAGAAAGTACTGTGGAATACCTTGTGACCAATGGATTGCAGGATCCAAGGCAACTTAGGTTCACAGGGGGGAGATCTTGTCAGACAAACCTAATTAATTTATTTGACTGTGTTACCAGGGAAGTGGATCAGGAAGGGGCGGGGGATGTGGCCTAGCTAGATTTCAGTAAGGCCTCTGACACCATCCCACACAGAAGACTGATGAACAACCTGGGCAGCCTGGGAGTGAATCCAAAGGTAGCAAAATGGATACAAAGTTGGCTGAGTGACAGAAGTCAGAGGGTGACGGTAAATGAGGTTCACTTGGAAGAAGGCATGGTATCCAGTGGGGTGCCACAGGGTCAGTTCTGGGACCAGTCCTCCTCAGTGTCCTCATCAGCAAAATCACAGAAGGGCTGGAAGGGAAAGTATGCCTGTTCGCAGAAGACAGAACAATCTGCAACTAAGTGGACACACCGGGGGAAGGGGGGAATGAGGGAGGACCTGAAAAGGCTTGAAGAATGGTCAAGGGTATGTAGGCTTCAATGCCAAAAAGTGCAAAATTATGCACGAGGAGCACAGGAACCCAGGGGCAACGTACCATTTGGGGGGAGAGGTGGAGACAACAACAAAACAGGAACGGGATCTGGGGGTCATCATATCTGATGACCTGAAGGTACCAATGCAGTGTGATAAGGCAGAGGGAAAGGCTATAGAATGCTGAGGCGCATAGGAGGGTTATCACCAGCAAAAAGAGGGAGGTGGTGTTACCCCTGTATAGATCGATGGTGAGGCCCCACCTGGAGTGCTGTGTCCAGTTCTGGAGGCCCCATCTCAGGAAGGACATAGATTGGGTGGAGGTGGTACAGAGGAGGGCAACCAAAATGGTGCATAGCCTGCATCATAGGCCCTACGAGGAAAGACTCAAGAAATTAAATATGTACTCTCTAGATGAGAGAAGGGAAAGGGGAGAAATGATAGAGACATTCAAATACCTCCAGGATATTAATAAGGTACAGAAGGGTGGCATTTTACTTAGAAAGAGATGATCAAGAACAAGGGGGCATGATATGAAGCTGGAAGGGGGGAGGTTCAGAGGAGATGTAAGGAAGTACTTCCTCATGGAAAGGCTGGTGGACATCTGGAACAGACTCCCAGCAGAGGTGTTGGGTACCAAAATGGTAGCAGGATTCAAGCATGCATAGGATAGACACAAGGGGACCTTAGTCACAAGGCTGGGGGGATAGGTAAGGCTGCAGACTCAGTAGGGTCTGCAATAACACATTAGGTAGGGAACTTTAGGACAGACTAGGTGGGCCAAGAGGTCATTTTCTGCTGACAACTTCTATGTTGTCCCTCTCACTCATACTGTATCCAGACCTGTGAATGAGCAAGGAGCTTCAGTCTTTGGTGCTGTCAAAGAATCCTGTCCCCTTTACAACCATTAATCTCAACTGCAGGGAAACTTGCACTGACCAGACCTGTGGATAAATAGAAGTTTAAGCCTCCTGTGCCACCAGTTCTGAAGATTAAGGGACTACCTGCACTGAGGAACAGGCTTGCAATGACTGTGCAACAAGGGTGCAGTACGCACTCCTTCTGATGGAATGCCTGCAGTATTATTAGCCTTGCTAATACTTAGCTAAGAAATGTGCACATTTTACCGATTTTAGTAGATTTCTGAATTCATTGCAATGTGAAGGGCTTTGCAAACCATGCTTCAGCTTTAGATTATTAGGATGCAGACGGTTTACAAAGAAAGAATGCATTTTACAGATTGTGACCAGATTCGCATAAAGTGACTTTACCACTGGGACTGGAAGCAAAGGATTTGCAAAGAGTTATTAGTGTTGTGGTGGTGGTGGGGAGGAAGCTGGGAGGCCTCATGTCACAGATTGCTTCATTAGGGGCTGGAGGGGGGAGCGGCATGGGTAGGCCTCATGTCACAGATTGCTTTATTCACGGGAGCCCAGAAATACTTACTGTTTCTTTTTTCTGCCCTTCCCCTCCAGTTGATGTGCCGCTCGGGGAGAAATCCTTCCAGTTGCATTAAGTTTCAATCTCACATATTCCAAGTTAAATCTGGGCACACAATTCACACATTTTGTTTTTCACCTATCATTATGGTATATCTGTGTGCATGTTATCTGTGGAACGCTACCCTTTTGTATTAAGGTGAACCCTGAATTAGAACTGTATGCAGCTAGTCTGCATTTAAGCACCTTTGCAATTCATTGCCAGCTCATTGACTCATTCTATCTTGTGCGGACATTTGGGGTCGGGTTAAGCAATGGATGGTTCAGGCGCCATTGGCGCTGTTTCATACCGCATCTTTGAAATAAGTTTGTTCACTGTTTTTTTCCCTGGGACGAGGTGCTCTGAGCTAGATTTTCAAAGTCCTGTACCTGGGTGTTCAAAGTGGTCGAACCGGCATGGTGTGCCTGGACACAATTTTCTGTGGGCAGGGTTCCCAAGGACATGTCCATCCATCCAACTGAACGTAGAGAGCCACAAAACTATGTCAGTGACACATTGCTTAATGGTCACCTTCCTCTCCACACATCAAAATGATTGCAGCCTATTTTCTTCACCAAATCAACATCTTTTAAAGAAAAACACTCTTGGTTGCCGATATCAATTATTTATTTATTTGAAATCTGGTGACAAGGAGAGGCACACTGAGCCACGGCTCATTTCCAGGTGTGACCCAAGGGAAGGGAACAGGAGAGGTAGAAGTAGAAGTACAGTACACAATAACAAGTCAGTTGAGCAAGAGTTTTTGCAAATTTCTGTTTTTCCCAATACTATATCGCTTAGGAGCTCGTAGTTTGCCAGCTTGCCTATACACTGTATCCATTCAGAGAAGGTGAGAGTCAAATCAGTTCTTAAAAGACATGGAATACATGTTAGCTAAGACAATGGTTCCAATTTAGCAGTCTTGATGAATTCTAGCTGCCGGTAGTCATACTGAATAATATACCTAATATTAAACAAAGTGTTCTAATGTATCTCTGAAACTGCATGTGTATACTCTAGTAGATTTATTAGATATAGTTAATAGATGTTCTAATATATCTTAAAATAATTATTTGTATGTACTGAAGCACATGTTTTCTTTCTGTTTTGAAATATTGTTAAATGGGTATTTTTTTTTATTCTATTTACTCAATAAAAATGTATAGAGAAAAAAACACTCTCGGTTTGAATTTGCCGGTCTGGGAGTCCGGAGGTGATTCTCACCTGATGGATGTTAGGTGGCCTTTGTGAAATGAGCTGTGATGGTCTCAGTCCCAGTGATAATGGGCAAGTGTCTGCATCATAAGAAAGCAGCGTAGCAGGGGTGCTTTTGGTTTAAATGGGAAAGGCAAAGCAGGGAGCACTCCTTTGAGGTGGATGCCTCTTTGGCTGAGTCTCCCCCGACACAGAAGTAAATAGTGTGAATAGTGGAAAAAGGAATGTTTCTTTTGAAATTACTCTTTTTTTACTACCATGCCAGGCCAACTCCCTTCTGTGAGCCATTCAGTAGTTGCTCAGCACCGTCACCTGGGCCCGCACCCCAGAGGAGCACTTGCCTTTTTCTCTTGTGACTTACCCCTCCATGACAGGGCCTTCCTTTATGTGTTCAAGTCTGGTGCGTGAGTGGCTCATGTTGTTCTGGGTGGGCAGCTGGTGCTCAAGAGTGCTGCCGGACCTACAAACTTGCAGATTTTTCCACTTTTAACCCCCCCCCACACACACACACACACACACACACCTCACAATGCCGGCATGAATGCACAACAAGAGCACACAATGGGCTTGCTCATCGGTGAGCCAGGTGCCATCCCTTCCTCTGCCATCCTAACAGATTTGCACCATCTGGTGGCATCTGTGCAGCAGGGATCGATCGACCACACTTCTGGAGGAAAGAAGCACCCTGTGGGTTGCCCAAACCTCCTCCCCCTGCCTCCAACTCTCTAGTACAGTATATAGGGTTTCTTCACAAACCCAGAGCACTAGAGGAAAAAGGAATGCTCTTAAAAGGATTAGAAGAGCACAGCATTCCCAGCTCTGATTTGCTTACTCCAGTTCTGTCTGTCTCTGTATGTGTTTCTCTTTTTTTAATTTTCTGTTTGCAAGGTCTTTGAAACCAGCTCCACATGTCGGCCCACTACTGCACCATTATGGAGGCATGAAACAGTGACATAATGGATTGCAAAATCAGTCAATGGCTCCAGATGCTGATACCGCAACATCTGTGGGCTGCAACATTGATGAAAATGGAGCAGCTTCTTAATGGCATCAATTTTCATTGAAGTAGCAGCTTAAGCAAGCAGCTGTATCAGCGCCAGGAGTCACTGATGGATCCCAATCGATGATGTCACTGGCTGAGGCACTTATAATGGTGCAGTGGGGGTGGGATACATATAGAGCTGGTTTTAAAGACAAAGACAGCCGGAAAGAAAACAACGGATGAACTCTACCGACAGCAAACAGGCTGTACGTGAGTAGATATGAAAGATGCTGCAGTGCTTTTGTTCCCATCCCTCCTTTAAAGCCAGCATTCCTAAAGGCCAGATTAACTACTGCAGCGCTGGAGCGATAGAGCAGATATTGGCTTCTACATTTGTGTACCCTTCCTAGATTACCACAGATTTACCATCTGTGATGGATTCTATAATGAGAGACAGAGCAAATCCTCCTCATCTTGTTTAGCTGCCAGCTTTGGCACAGTATTAAGAAATGTCCCATCCTTAAAGACACACACACCTTCTCTCTGAAACATGGGTGCAGGAAGTCATGCTCTGTGCTTACTACTGTCCTCTCTACAGGGGGCAATATACTGAGTTAGCCTTGGCATAGTGCAAACTGAGCATCTGCACAGATCCCCAGGAGTAGAGGGACCCCACCAAAAAGCTTAATCTGTCCAGCTGGTCACCTTTCTTCCTGACCATCGGTGGCTCTGTCCAGATTTCTCCAGGATTTATCGCTAATGTGTGCATCTCCTCATCCCTTGGTGACTCTTAATCTAATTCAAAGAAAGCACAAGTTTACAAAAAACTGGCTGAACTGGAAGATGTGAGGAAGTCACTGTAGGGATGAAGCTGTTTTTAGGTCTCTCTGGCTCCTGGTATGGAACTCCATCTAGGGATTCACAAAGGGTCCAAGGTTGCTAGGACCAGGGCTGGCAAGACAAGGTGCTCTACACTACCAGGAACACAAAAAGGAGATCACACCCTGAGCCAAAGTTAAAGCAGAAAAATGAGTAAGAGAAAGTAAACAACAGTGTTGGAGCATTCATCTGCAGCAAACAAATCACTGGCAGAAATGTCACATTTTCAGCACAGTGAGAACACGAGCTGTGACACAAACAACCCCAGCGCTTCGTGTCTAAGGATGTAGTGCTTTGTATCTTTTGCTCTACACCATCAGCCTTCCACGGTCCGCCATATCTGAACTGAAAATATTAGCTGCCTCTGAGTCTGCCGTGATGTTCCCACCAGTAACTCTGTTACTAAGGGATCATGCTATGTAGCGAAACAACTCCTGTCACTCCCTTAGGCCAGCAAACAATCGTTGTTTCAGCCTACCTTTTACATTTTTTTTCTGAGGGAAACTAAGTGCTACCCTGTTGACAAACGTGACCCCCCCTTAAAAAAAATTCTAGAT
The DNA here is from genome assembly GCA_016271365.2 of Neoceratodus forsteri. Taxonomy (NCBI): domain Eukaryota; kingdom Metazoa; phylum Chordata; order Ceratodontiformes; family Ceratodontidae; genus Neoceratodus; species Neoceratodus forsteri. The sequence continues at coordinate 51,651,402 of CM028133.1, read as the reverse complement.
CCTCCCCTTGACCCAGTCAACAGCAGCAAGGTGATTGGGGAGAAGATGGTATAGTGTTACTGGTCATGGCGGTCATAGGTGCCGGAACAGGGGGGCCACTAGGGCCACGGCCCTACCACTTTCATGTGTCCCTATCACTTTTTGCTATCATGGTAATATATTTAATAGGGGAAAATTTACCCCTCATGTCCTTGGCCCTACCACTTTTCAAACCGTTCCTGCACCACTGACGGCGGTACTCAAGGAAGCGATGTACTTTCAGGGAAACAGCCACCAAATCTGCCCCATACCTAGAGTGTGGGCTCACCCTTGATTGAACGCATTCAGTGCCGAACAACATTTTTTACATTTCTGCTAAATTAAAATAGCCTGCTTTATCTGGTTGATCCTATGGAAAATCTGCTGGGTAACCTGTGATAAAAGACCTTTTGATACAGTGGAGAAAATGTGAGATAGATGCCAAGAATGTGCATTGCACAGATAGGTTGGTTTCTTTTCATTTGGCGTCATATATTCACCAAGCAAACCACGTGAGCATGGATACCTTGTTGCCAATGGTGCCTCGGGTTTACATGGTTTGGAGTTCACAGTATTTGTTATTGTTAGAGATGTAAAGTAATATAGAAACATAGAAACATAGAATTTGATGGCAGATAAGGACCGCTTGGCCCACCTAGTCTGCCCATTTTCCTACCTAACAGATAAGCTGCAGATCCTAGTTAACCAACAGCTTAATTCCTCCTACCCCCCACTAGGACTGCCCTATGCCTGTCCCATGCATTCTTGAAGTCCCCCACTGTTCTTGACCCCACGACCTCTTCAGGGAGGCTGTTCCATGCATCCACAACCCTCTCAGTGAAAAAATACTTCCTCACATTACCTCTGAGCCATCCCCCTTCTATCTTCAAATTGTGCCCCCTTGTTCTTGCACATCTCTTTTTCTGGAAGATGCTACCCTCTTGGACTTTGTTAATTCCCTTGAGGTACTTGAAAGTTTCTATCATGTCCCCTCTCTCCCTTCTTTCCTCAAGGGTATACATATTAAGCTCCTTTAGTCTTTCTTCTTATGTCTTCTGGTGCAGACCCTGCACCATTTTGGTTGCCCTCCTCTGGACAGCCTCCACTCTGTCTATGTCTTTGCGGAGATGGGGTCTCCAGAACTGCACACAGTACTCCAGATGGGGTCTCACCAACTGTCTGTACAGAGGGATAACAACTTCCTGTTTTCTACTATTGATGCCTCTTCCTATACATCCCAGTATCCCCCCAGCCTTCCTTACTGCCTTCTCACATTGCTTGCCCACCTTTAGGTCATCTGATATAATTACCCCCAGGTCCCTTGTCAAGGAAATCATAAACTCAATGTTTTTTGGAATTTTCATGCAAAATGAATTCAGGTGAAGGCCATTTTAAAAGAAATTGGAAGTTAGGCCAGCAAAAAAATATTGGGAACCTGAGAGTTTTAGAAAACAAGTGCTGTTTCTGACACCCCTCCATGGTGCACCAGGCAGTCTGGGAAGCCCCCAACTTGGCCCACATACCGGATCCCGGTGTGTTGGAGGTTGGCAGCCCAAACTGGGGGGGTCTCGATCATAGAGATCGAATATATAAAAACCGAAAGGGTCATCGCACTCGTTTGCATATTATTCCCCATACTATTCCCCATATTATTCCCCATAATCCCTTAGGGGCACTGAGACCCGATTCAGCGGTCTCCACCACTTCAAAACTAGCTTCTGGGTCTCTCTTTAGGTGGAAACACACCTTTTTCCTAAATGTAGCCCTATGTCAGGGCTGAGGCTCCAAGAGCCTAACACAGAACTGCTGTGCTCCTCTCACTGCAAGCTCCAAACTCCAACTGACGTACAGACTATTGTTCAAACCTCCCAACATTCTACTCCAACTCCCTGCTGCAGATTCCATTGTGGCTCATGCAGCTGCAACAGTTCAATGGTGATATCATCCCTCAGTCTCAGCTGAGACTGAGAACAGAGGGAGAAAGTGTGAAATCCATTTAACTGGAGTTTCACAAGCTGCCTTCCCTGCCTACCACTAGGTCTTACTGGGATTCTAGTAACCTCGGGTAACAAGGGGGTTATACGAGGATAAACAAATTATTGCTTAAAATTCTGTTGCCCATTTTTTAATTTCTGTTCAGCATCTTTTTGAGGTCTTCACCTTCCATCCAGCGTGTACGGGTCCATCATCGTTACAACGTCCAGCTGGGATGCACTACATCCATTCCTTACCCAACTAGTGAATGCTTCCCCTCCCAAATGCATCCCACAGTTTACCTTTACAATTCCTTGGGGGAGGGAAGCCTAGATTTAATCCGATTTCAGTAACCAGGTCTCTGGAGTTGCAGCACAATACAGTGACTCAAAGTCTGCTCTGTTCCAGGGTTTTGTAATATTCTCACTGTTGCTATGACTCCTGTCATTTTCACTATTACTGGTGCATGATATGGTTCCCCACTCACGTTACACTGACTGAGCATTCCAAAGGACACTTGCCTCTTCTAGGGTGGGTTGAAGAGCACACTCTACCATGTAGGCTCCCTCCTGTAGATGCATGATAGGGTGGGGATCGGTGGGACAGGCAGACTCTGCTGAGCCGCACAGATAGCCTTTGCACATGTTGGTTGCATGTGCTGGGAAGGGCAGGTTGTGCTGCTGACTCATGGGAGGCATAAAAAAACAAGAAACTGGTCATACACAGGATGAAACCTGCATCTCGCAGGCCCCCCACCATCAGCGAGACTCTTGTCTCCACACTGGAGTCATTCACTGGGGGGGGAATTGCACTGGCTTCCCGGGACCCCACTATTGGGGGATGCTATGGGGGCTTCCGGAAGAAAGGGCAAATCCGTGGGAGATAGGTAACAGGGCTGGAGTGTAGGGTGAAGAGGGCAGTGGACCTGTAGGAAACAAACACTAAGTTAGAAACAAAAAAAAAAAAAAAAAAAGAAAGAATATTGGCATGCAGTGCAGTGCAAAAGACAAAGAACTTCAGCGTAAAAGTACTGAGGCAAGGGTTACCCAGGAAGGGCACTGGCAATAAAGTCTAGTTTCAAGGAAATACAAACTTATATACCTCAGTAATGCACAATACATGGGAAGTTTCTGCAAATCACCATGAAAGAATTTGGGCTAGTTTTGCTTTAATCAGGAGTGTATGGTGCCAAAAGGCCTGTCGCACAGTCTTCAAATAGGTATGCAGTGTCTCTTACAGTCTAAAAGCCCAAGAAATGCTTGTTCAAACAAGGTATTGGGCTAACTTGTAGGTGTAAGTAGTTCAGCGATATCCATGTCTGTCAGCCCTATATTAAAGCAAAGCAGCAGCATGGTTCAGAGATATCCATGTCTATCAGCCCTATATTAAACCAAGGCAGCAGTGCAGTTTAGAGATATAATCCAGGTCTGTCAGCCTACCAAGGCAGCAGTGCAGTTCAGAGATATTTATGTATGTCTGTCCTACATTAAACCAAGGGTGCAGCTGTTTCATGGCACCTTGATACAGATGGTGATTACACAGATGGGGAAGCTAAGCTATATGTTTTTAAGCACCGTTTCTCTCTGGGGCTGGTTGTATCATGGCGGTAAGACACGCAACCATCAATGGGGGAGGGGCAGGCTAACTGGCATTCAGGCACTGCTTGCTGGATGATCACAAAGTGATACTGGCATCCGCTGTGAAGGCAGCCACTCATTGGCCCTCCTCATCAGTTGGAGGGTTCTGTTGTGACAGCCCTAAACTGGGGGGGGTGGGGGAACCATGGTAAAAATGAGGGGAGGGGAATAATAATCCCAACTGCTCCACCCATGACATCACTTTCTGTCCCACGGCTCCATAAAATGGCTGCTGCCCTGAAAAAACACAGGGAAGGCTTAGACATGGACATCTCCTGACTCATGACATCAACAATTTTGCCTAACAATCTGTGAGAATCACTGGTGCCTTTAACAGGCTGCTCTCTTACAAGGCCCCAAACATGCAAACCTGATTGGAATTTATTCCTTCGATGGTGATTTTCCCAAGACAGACAGTTTTTATTGGCCAGTTCAATTGTCTATTGTCTTCACTATGTTGTATTTCTCTCTTTTGTTTTTTATAATGATTAACAGAAAATGGGAGGTGACAGGAAAACTCCGAAGGCCATTGATGCCCAGCAATTGGCGGGCATCCTGCAGCATGGAAGTGAGGAAGTGTTGGTTGTCGACTGCCGGACCTTCACGGAATACAACACCCTGCATGTGATCAAGTCCATCAATGTGTGCTGCTCGAAGCTGGTGAAAAGGAGACTTCAGCAGGATAAGGTGACCGTTCGAGAGCTTCTTCATCCAAACTCCAAGGTAAGAACTCCCTTCTGACCAGCGTCGTAATCTTTTCTGCTAAACCTTCCATAGGCATAACCACCTGGGGGGATGGAAGGGACACATGCTTTAAACATTTTGTCTAAGCCTAAAATTGTCTGAAACCCCTTATTTCAGATCCTACATTTGCCTTTTATGTCTCCCCAGCTTAAAGAGGGTGTACTGTTGAAGTAAGCTAAATATTTAGGTTGCCCAAAGGCCCAATGATTTGTGTGTTTGTTTACTACACCAGGGTGGTGGGAGCAGGTTCAGTGTTTGAGCCAGGAATCCCAGTCAGGCCAACAGCAGGATGTTCTTGCTAACACTGTTGCCAACCCCATCTGTAAAGGCAGAGGAACACTCCAGCATTGGTTTGCTATTTGGGCAGAGAACTCACCAGCACTGGTCTAGTATCTGGGCAGAGGGCTCATCAGCGTTGGCCTGGTATCTTGGAGAGACCAACCACCATTGGCTTGGTGTCTGGGCAGAAGGCCCACGAGCATTGACCTCTTATCCAGACACAGACCCTCTACCACTGGCCTGGTATCTGGACAGAGGCCCATCAGCACTGGCCTGTTATCTGGGCAGAAGGCCCACTATAGTTGGCCTGGGATCTGGGAGGAGGGCCCACCAGCACTGGCTTTGTATCTGGGTAGGGTGCCTACCAGTATCTGAGTATATGCTGGTACCTAAGCAGAGGGATGGCAGGCATCAGTCTGGTATCTGGGCAGAGAGCCTATCAGCATTTGCTTGATATTTGGGTTGAGGGCCACCAGCACTGGTGTAGTATCTTGGCAAAGGTTCTGCCAGTATTGGCCTAGTGCCTGGGCAGAGGGCCTATCTGCACTGGCCTGGTACTTGAGCATAGAGCCCACCAGCACTGGCCTAATATCTGGTTAGAGGGCCTGTGAGCACTTTCTGGTATCTGGGCTGAATACCCACCAGCATTGACCTGATATGTCTGTAGAGGGCCTGAGACCATTGGTCTGGTATCTGGGAAGAGGTCCTGCTAGCACTGGGCTGGTATCTTTTAAGAGGGATTGCCAGCATTGGTCTGATATCTGGACAGAGGGCCCACAAACATTTGTTTGGTATTGAAGGCCTGCTAACATAGACTGGGGCTGGAGCCTCGACCAGTTGAGGAGACTATGCAAGACTCCAGGTGAGACTTGGCAGAAAACAGATGAAGATTAGAAGGAGGGATAGAGCAGGAAGTAAAATCAGGTACAAACAGATCAGTAGTGAAAGAAATCCTATTAGACTGTGTCTACATATGAGGCCACTTTTAGAAAACTCACCCCCCTGTTTGGACAAGCAGCTGTGCTCCAAAGTTGATGCCAGTGCTGTTCCATGGCTCTCCGGCAGGTGTATGTGAATGGTGTAGTCTGTGCCCTGCTCCCAAGTCCCACCTTGAATGTTACCTCCATGACATGATCCGGTGGGCCAGGGTCCAACATTCAGAGTCTGGTCTTGAGTGTGGGTATCACAGTATCTGTGCAGAGTGCTGGGGCTAGCCTGCATCAACAATATACCTTCACAGTGGGGTTTTCCTTTTTCTCCCCAGACCCATACACAGGCCTTTCAGTGTTCTGTACTCTGCAGTGGCCTCACTTCTCTGGGATGATGCTATGCTTCGAGGATGGGCCACTATAAAATTTGAGGCATGGTTACAGTGCTGCTTTTGCCCCCAAGAAGGCCACTCTTGTTGTTCTTTGAGGTGTACTATATTGGGTGAAGCAAGATGATTGGAGTAGCCACAGGTTTCCTCATAGCATGCAGATGAGGGGAAGGTGGGTCTCTTTGCAGACGATACAAAATCTGCAAGAGGACTGACACTCAGAAATGGGTGGAGAGAATTAAAGGGATCTGAGGAGGAATTGTCTGGGGTGGCAGCTGGGTCTGAATGCCAAAAGGTGCAAGGTTATGCACTTAGAGCTGCAGAACCCAGGGGTTGTGTATAAGATGGGGGGAGTGGAGGTTATAGTCACCAAGCAAGAAAGAGACCTAGGGGTCCTCATATCTGATGACTTCAGGGTGGCTGGGCAGTGTGACAAAGCAGTGGGAAAGGCTATCAGGATACTGGGGTGCATTGGGAGAGGGGATTTCTAGCAGGAGGAGGGAGATAGTGCTACCACTGTATCACTCACTGGTGAGGCCCCAGCTGGAGTACTATGTCCAGTTCTGGAGGCCGCATCTCTGCAAGGACAATAAAAGGCTGGAGGTGGTACTGAGGAGGGCAACCAAAATGGTGAGGGGGTTGTACGAGAAGCCATACAAGGAAAGGCTGCAGGAACTCAACATGTACTCCCTGAAACAGAGAAATGCAAGAGGGGACATGATTGAAACCTACAAGTACCTCACTGGAGTGAACAAGGTGCAAGTGGAGGGTCCATTTCGGGGAAAGGAAGGCACTAAGACAAGGGTCATGCACTGAAGCTAAAGAGGGAAAGTTTAGCAGAGATATGCAGAAATACATCTTCATGGAAAGGGTGGTGGATGACTGGAACAGCGTGCCAGAGGAGGTAGTGGGGGCCAAGACTGTGGTGAGATTCAAGCATGCATGGAGTAGGCACAGGGACATATTAGGTAGAGGAATGGGGATGCATGACACCTATGACCAACTAGGGTCAGTGGTGATGAAACAGGCAGAGACAAGGGGCAAACTAGATGGGCCTAAAGATCCTTGTCTAGCAACAAAATCTATGTTTCTGTGTCAAATCCTCTGCAACTGAAAGCAACTCTGTTAAGCAATGAGGAAGTGGAAATCTCCCTACCCCCATCATTACATTATGAAGACACCCCGTTGCAAAATCTAATCTGTCCGCTCAGGGGATGGCTTTTTAATTTGTGACTTTTGGTGATGTAGAGAGGGTTTGTGCGCTGCAGATGTGACCCTACTGTGAATATATAACTCAAAGGAATGTTTTTTAAAACTACTTCCTTGACCTCTGGCTGTGTTGTGCCTTCGGGGCTGTGTGAAACATAAGCCTTTTCTTTAGCCCAAGCCATCTCCCAAGCCATGACCAATCACAGGTGGCAGAACAAACAGGTTCTGCTGGCGGCACTGCCCAAAGACAGGTTTTTCCACTAAGCATGCAAGGAAACATTTCTGCATATAATCCTTGTTTTCATTTGTAAGGTGGGGCTTTTGCCGGAATGCTGCTATAATAGGTGTGTCATTAGTGACAAAAGTGATGACAGAATAATTTACTCAGATGTGGAAAAGCTGTGGGCCCAGGATCCAGTAAATGTATTTTTTTTGGGGGGGGGGCAAGAGAACAACATCTTAGTCAACAAAGACTATTTCTACAGTACAGAGCTGATGTCCTTACACCTGCCAATCATAGCCTTAAGCTCATACTGACATTAAAAGTCAACTTTCTGTCCCATCTCCCTGACCTCCTACCCAAGCAATTATACCCTCCCCCTCCTCACACTCCAGATGTGACTTCCATTGCAGGCTTATAGCAACACCATGCGCCATGATGCCACTGAAAGCTGCCAAACAGCAATGGTGCGAATATCGCCCTACTAAAGGCAACAGCACAACTGGCTTGTGATATGTTACCTGTAATCCCTCACCCTTCCAAATACTGTATTAGTTTTCCTCCTGTTGGCCTCTCTGTAAGGTATGATTCCCCACCAGCTGCCAACTTGCCTACAGCTGAGTCAAGATGCATATGCATTTTGTGGCTTGCCATCATTTAACTCCTTGTGGTTGTGACAGTACTAGGATTCAGACTGGGAGTCCCCCAGAACCTGGGGACCGATCCATGATGGGACCAGGTATAACACTGAGCCATCAAGGATTGAAGCTGGTTTCATGACAGCCTGATAATGCAGTGACACTCCTCTGCACTGCCACGCAGGAGACCTGGGTTCAAGAACACCTAGGACTGCTCCTCAGAAAAGCAGAAGGTTAGGGTGAGGACAGACTGGTTGTTTAGGATGGCTGCACCTCAGGGAAGGGGGTCTACAGACAGCCCAACATTGGACTAAACCTTACAGAGACAAGGAGGCCCCCACTTCAGGGACATGACCTTGATTTCTGGGTGACTTAGGGTAAGAGTGTTTTTCACTCTGAATGGTGGCAAAAAAATGGGATGCTCCCACAAAGGAAAGACTAGGTCTGTCTGGGTTTGCTGCCTTTCCCATTCAGTGCTGGAGGTGCACTGACAGCTCTCGTCAGAGGTGGTGGAGGCATGGTGTGACCACTCCTGTGCTCTTTCACTGCCCCCCTTCCACTACTCTCTCCCTTCTTGCCTCCCTCCTCAGTCCCGTAATCCCTTTATCTCACTTTCCCTCCTTTACTTTCTCTTTCATTTCCCTAGCTGCTGCTCTCTCTGATCCGCCAGTTCAACACACCTATAAGGGTAATAGTCCTAAATGCCTTAACCCCCAAACTCCATCACTCTATGTGTTTGTTATGGCTAGCCCTATTTTTTCTGGGGTGTAGAAATGCAATCCTCCGCAAAAGGGGTAAACCCTCCTCCCTAGGTAACTACTCCTCATCTCCATACTCTCTGTACCGACCCCCTCCTACATGACAAGCTCATGGGGGCATGTCTGCCTGACCTCTCATGCTCCTGGATCTGCTTCTACCTGCTTAACACACACCAATCAGTCCAAGTTGGGGATGCCTTCTACTCTCTTCCCCATCACGTATAGTCTCTCCCAGGGCTCCATCTTGAGCCTTATGTTGTCTTCCATTATTTTGAATGACCTCCCCTCAGTCTGTCTCTGCTCAAATCCACATATATGCAGATGACACTGTGCTACGTGCCTGAGGGGCCTCCGAAAATGCTGGTTCTTCTACAACCAACTTGTGCTTGATGCCAAGAAAACTGTCTCCATGACTTTCGGCAGTAAATGATGACTTGCCATGCCTCTGGATAGCTCCCTCTTGAAGAAGTCTCCAGCTTCAAGTACCTCAGTGTGTCACTTGATCAAAATCTGGATTTTCTGCCCGCATCAACATCATCCATGAAAAGTTACGCCCCTAGCTCAGCATCCTGTACCACGAAAATGTCTTCTACTCCATGTCCATTATGGGATTGTCCTCAACATGATCCTACTGGTGTTTAACAACAAGGCCATGGTATACAAAGCAGCCCCAAAATCCTCTCTAGCCATTTTGTACCCCTTCTTTAATTCCTTCTGCTGCTTTGCTCTGAACTGTTCCCCTCATACCCATCACTGCTCCCTGTGCACAAACCTTTAAGCTAAGCCCTTCAAGGTAAGCCTGGATGAACTTCTGATTATTACCCAGCATATCATATAATTCCCTTGGTAGAGTAGTTTGCAAAATCCTTATGAATTCGTACCTGTCACATAGCATGCTTGTTATTTCTTGCTTATGATTTTGGGGGCAGACATAATGGACCTAGAGTCCCTTCTGACCTTAAATTACTAACTTAATTATGTTAAGTATGTCAATATGTTGAATTGATGAAATACATTAAACAATGTATTTCAGAAATATATAACCATAATGTATTTCTGCCTCATGCAGTGCTTGAAAGCATGTCAGTCTATTTAATAATACATTGTCTGAAATATATTATTAGAATATTTCAAAATATATACTGTATTCTTTGCATAGGTTACATATATTTTTTATATATGTTACAATATGTTTTTGTAAATACTTAATTTGGTCCTATGTGTATATTTGCATAACCAATTTGCATATTTCAAAAATATAGTTTATCAGCCAAAATTATGATAATTTATATTTTTAAAATAATTTTGAATTGACATTAGCTTACAGGCTAAAAGGAAAGGTACAAAGTATAAAGCAAGTGCATGTAGGAGCTCATCCTGACCTAAAAGGGAAACTAAATGGGGTGGTATAAATACCAATCCGAGCCCTTAATAAACACGAGCTAGTGAGGAAAGTAATATGTGTAAATATAAATGTATAAAATGTATGTTCGAGTTGAGGCTGCACTATAAAACAAAAATTCCAATGTAGATTGCCTCTGTGGTTACTAACAAGATGAACTGCAGTTGTACAGATAAGGGTACATTAAATCATAATTAATTCCCTTTGTCCTTGTCTGGTTAAGTTTATATTAATATCTATTACACAAGTATATTACATGTATGTTTGTAAATATAGGAAACATCAATTGAAATGTAAAAAACATACATTATACATATATTGGCAATATACTGATAACATATACAGTAGTTACTGTCTTTATTTCAATATATTTGGAATTTAATCAATATATTTTGCAATATACATAGTATGCTAAAGCGACAATAATTTGTATATTTAAAATATATTGCAACATATTTGCAAATTTTAAAATATATAGTAATATATTGAATTTCCAATACGCTACAATATATTATAAAACAAGTAGATTGGAATATATCTCCATGTTTTTAGATCTATTGTTAACATATTTTAAAATATATTTCATTTTCATAAGGGTGAGGCAGGTTACTACTGAGCACTCAGAGGGTTCAGTCTGACCCTGAGAGTTGCTCACTAGTGGGCTTCAGCTAGGAGACAGGGTGTCTGAGTTCTTGCTCTGTGCTTCCTGACTCCCTCAGAAGTGGGAAGCCTAGACATGAATATTCATGATGGCCCTGCCTTTCCCTTTTACACAATAAGAAGGGAAGGCTAGCTGAGGGATCAGACTCAGAGTTCCAGCAGTTCCATCCAAAGCCATCAAGGTATGGGGTAGCCAGAGAATAGAGTTTAAATACAGGAACAGTCCAGGAGTGAGAGCCCCATCTCTCCTCGCTCCCTCTTAGGGTGGGGAAGGGCACATCCAGAGAGCAGCCAAAAGAAGGAGACCCAAAAGGAGTTCTACTCCAAGGAGAGCTGACCACCCAGACCCAATTAGTACTGGGGTATAATAGCAGTCCTCCCCTCAAAGGAAGTCACCAGGACCCTTGCGGATCCACTCCCAATGTACTACGCAAGGAAGGAAGCAGTGTGCAAATGAACCTTCATTGACACACTGTATAGGAGAAAGGGCACCCGAACATTGAAGTAACCCAGAGGCAAATGTGTTGGTAATTGTAATAGTAATGTCAATGGTTATCGGGGTAAGGGGCCTGGCATGAGTTGGTGTCAGTTAAGTCCCACAAAGTTAGGCTGGACAAGGGAGCCCATTGTGTTTTGGTCACTAGGGCCAGCAGTGTGATGTCAGAAGGGAGACACACATGGCTGAACCAACAATATCCTATTTCTCAGGAGTACACCATAAACTGGTGGCTAATATGTGAGTTGTCACTATCTGGCACAAAGCCATGCATAGGCATAGTTGCCCCCGGGGTAGTGTCTCACCCTGGCTGGGATGGTAGCAAAACACATTGGTCTACTGGGTAACAATGCCCAAGGGACCCTGCATGGGAGATAGGGCTTTCAAGTAATTTGAAGAAGCAGCAGAGCCCAATCAATTTGAGGGGCAGTAGCAGCAGAGTGGAAGTATGACAGCAGTAGCAGTACAGTCAAAGTGCTCTACTGGTGTAAGTCATGCCAGTGTGGAAAATGTAGTAATGGCAACCGTGATAGAATCAGAAGTAGCAAGGGTCTGCTGTGTACCAACAGGACAGCTAATAAAACATGTAGCCTGCTTGACCCCAGCTCCCAGTATGGACATTTGGTTTGTAAGTAATCTCTTGTTTATTTGTGCCCCTGTGTATGTGTCTCTGGTGTCTTGGTCTTCATTTGCCCAGACATGTGATGGCATAGTAAAAGAGATGTACTGGTTTCTTCCCTGATGAGAAATGCCCCCAAATACCCCTAGACACAGGGAAGTGACAGGGGAACGTACATCTGCTACTGCAACTACCCCCCACCCCAATTTCCCCTTTGTCCCTCATCCCTACCCCTCTCCTTTCAACCTCTAGTCAAGCTGACTTGGCTTCCACTCATCAGAAGCTCAGAATGCTGCTGTTTTTGTACCATGTCTCCAGTCTCCGCAGTTATGACTGCATGTTTTTTTTCTAAATTTTGTAAATACCTTGTTCCTTTACCCAAATGTTTTTGCTTATGATTTTCTTTTTGTTATCTCTTTATTTCAGTGTAGTTTGGCACAATTTTATTAATGGTTTGCCCAGCCTTCCCTTCTGTAACCCCTCCCCCTCAGGTCAAATTTGAAACCAACCTTAGCTCAGTGTAACTTTGCTGAGCACCAATTTCCAATCACTAAATGAGGTGGTGGTCTGGTCATCCAGCCGTCTCTCCTAGAACTTTGGCTAAATCTGCTGGGAGGGGCAGCCCTGTTGGCACAATGTGCTGCTGTGCCAGTGACCTGGGGTTTGGAACAAACTCGGGCGCCACATTGGGAGGCAGGCCATGCTGGGTCAGCCTGGCAGTGCACCTTGGCTGGGACGGTTGACAGAGGATCTCCAGCACCGCAATGAACCCTGCAGTCAGGCCAGGGAGCTTGGTCCTTCTGCAGAGGCATGCTGTGAGTGCACAAAACCAATTTAGTCTGCACCTCTGCCGAGGGAGGAGGGGGAGACTTAGAGAAGAAGCTGTGGTGAAAATAGTGGTCTCCATCAGGGTGATGGTCCCCATGCCATGTACCCTTATTGCTGCTAAACTGATCATGTCTGGGCTGGGAGGGAGGATGTTTCTGTCCCTCAAGCTCCCATCATGGAGGTCAAGCAATAGGGGGAGTGCAGAAGTGGTGGGGTCAGTGTCATTGGGGTTGGATTGTTGTATGTTACAGCCTAGAAAATTGATATGAATGTTCAGAGGGGAGAAAAAATTTCTAACTGAGAAAAAAATCTGTTGGGTGGAGCCTTGGCGTAGGAGCTACAAAGGGGATCATCCTGGACCTGGCAACATGAACCTATGTGGCGCTGAACTATCCCAGCATCAACCCGGTGGAATTCCATATGTTTTTATGGGATTAGCTGGAAAATGATGCTATTAAAATGCTCCTGTAGGTTAATATGTGACTCTGACTTTCATTAATTAATACTTGCAAGCAGCCCATAGTAGCTGATGGTGTGGTGATGATCCCTGTCCCTGTTCCCTCTTAGGCCGACACCTCAAGTGAAAAGCATGTGGTGGTATACGATCAGGGCACACGGGAGTTCTCTGCAGGGGAGTTTGTCTCTGTTGTGCTCGGAAAACTGGAAAAGTACTTCAGCTGTGTTTCACTTCTAGAAGGTAAGCGTAAACTGTAGTACAGACTTTTTGGTTGCATTTTGTATGAAAGATCCTATACAAAATACTGTATTGTATTGTAATGGTTTGGCAACATATATAAAAGTACTGTCCTTTAAGTGTCAATGGCTAAGTAGGCTTACAGTGGTTCAAACATGCATGGGATAGGCAAAGGGGAATCTTGGAGGGATGCAAAGGGAGCAAGGGGGGAGCTGGGGATCGAGTAGGTTTACGGTGACAATATAGGCAGGGAAAAATTGAGCAGACAGGGTGGGTCAATTGGTTTTTATCTGCCATCAGAGTCTATGTTTCTGTGTTTCTATGGTTAAACATTCACATCTGGAGCCAGAAGACTGGGAGGTTGTGAGTTCCTCAATCTCAGCAGAGCATTCAACATGGCTGAGCACTCCACCCAGTTTGATACTCTGGGTAGCATTGGCCTAACCCCTGCCGCAGTAAAGGGTTCCACTGCTACCTCACAGATAGAAGACAACAAATTAAAACACTGGGGGAACTGTCCCCACTTAAAGTTCTTCCCCAAGGCGTGCCGCAAGGTTCCATCTTGGGGCCTATACTCTTCGCACTCTACATTAACCGCATTGACTCTGGCATCCTTGCAGAAAATGGTCATCTTTTCACAGATGACACAGTCCTTTATACATCCAGCTCCTCACTAGACACTGCTCATAAGGAGCTACAGCAAGATTTTATCACCCTCCAGTACAACATGCTGAGCCTTAAGGTTTTGCTAAATGCAAAAAAAAACCAAAGTCATGATTTTCTCCTAGCACCCCCACACACACACACACACACACAATATGGGGACACCTGGCCTCCCCCAGATTACCACTCTCCTGGGTGAACCTTTGGAAATTGTTGATAATTTCAAATATCTGGGAGTCTGGTTAGATAAGAAACTCTGTTTCAGCACACATCTGTGTGAGTTAACAAAAAAATTAAGACAGTGACTTGGCATATTCTTCCGCATAAGACATCTTCTCACTCTCAAAGCTAGGAAGCAACTGGTTCAAACAACCTTTCTACCTCTGCTTGATTATGCAGTTTTTCTTTACAGCCACTGCCCCCAGTATGCACTTCAGAAGCTTGATACACTCTACCATTGCGCCTTGAGATTTATACTCGACATGCAGCTCAGTACTCATCACTGCCCACTATATCAGGCTATTGGTTGGACGTCCCTCCCTCTGAGCAGGCAAATAAATGCCCTCATGTGGATCCTCAGGGTGCTCTCCAACAAACTCCCACCCTATATCTGTAACCTGTTAGAGCGGTCAACAGGCATATACGGCCTACAGAATTCCTCCCTTGTCCTCCTCAAGTCACCTTGAACGAGGACTCGCCATGGTGCAGCTGCCATCAGCTCCTTCCTACCATCACTCTGAAATAATTTACAAAATATTCTAAAACTCTCCCGCCTGCCCAGCCCTTATTCATTCAAACAATTGCTGTTTAGATGCTTGAAAACTGCGTGCAATTGTTTCAGGTAATCTCTTACACATATCCTGTACACAACCCCATGGCCTTCCTATTCCCCCTGTAGGCCTGCAGCTCCATAAGGTAACTACCCCTCCCCAAGCTCCTTCCCTCTTTCCTTCCCTGTGGCAACCCCCCCAGGGGACTCTAACATAGCAGGGTTGCCCCTCCCTCCCCTTATGTGTTCTTCTATCCCCTCCCATGTACTGCTGCCATCCTCTCCTGCCTCACGCCTCGTCTCCAAATATGCTAAGATGAATTATTGTGTATGTATACAGCCTTTGCTATCTAAGATTTGCTCGTGATATCATCTTATTTTTGTAATTTTTTATTATTAATTATACTGTTTTCCCGTCTGTTATGTCTGATTTGTTGTTGTAAACTGTAAATTGAAAATTCATTCTGTGAGTCCAGGACCATCTTGCAAATGAGCTCGCTCAATGATGTAACTGCCTGGTTAAATAAAGTTTGATTGATTGATTAACTGATTGATTGATTGAGTTCTAGTCCCATACCAGGACCTTGTGCTAATGCCAAATACCGATCCTGAAGTGCAGCACAAGAGATTGTACTGTCCTTCAGAATATGAGACGTTAAATCAAGGTTTCTTCAGCCCACCCCTGGTGGTTCTCAGGTGAAAGTTGAGATACCATGTTAGGACCATCCGTTGGCCTCTGTACCAGTGACTTGGGTTCAGGAGCAGATTCTGGGTTCTCTGGAAGAGATAGTGAGACTCGGGCAACCAGTGCCACAGAGACCCCGTGGAGGGCCATGGAGGTTGCTCCCCTAAGGGTTAGCCATGGTATCCGAGGCCAACACAGAAGGCTGGCAGCACTATCATGTGGGTGGAGGGTGGAAAAAGGAAAATGGGACAGAAGCCCCTGATGGCAGCCTGGCACACTTAAAGCCCCATGCCATGCATCCCACTGCCCATAGAACTGTGTTGGTGTGGTGGGGCTAGCAGTTGGTGGGGTTGGGTGGGTCCCAGAGCTAGAGGAGATTCGGGGTGGGAAGAAAAACTCCTATGGAAAAGAAGATTCCATGGTATTCATCATAAGCATAGGGTAAGCATAGGGTATTTTCCCCAGTGTCTTTTAGTCTCCCTCTCAAGAAAGCAAATCCATGTAGCCCCCCACCCCACCCCAGGAAGCACATGCAAATGAACCGTCACAGCTTAGTGTGTCTTTTCTAGTAAAACTTACAGGCCACCAGACTTCCCAGCAGCAGCACAGTGCAGCGCACTGCTGTGCAAGTGACCTGGGTTTGGAAGCGGACTTGAGTTGCCGCATCAGTAGACAGGCTTAACTGAGGTAGGTGCCGTTTGGAAGAACACCTCAATTGGGGAGGGCTGTCAGCAAGTTCTGGCACCACAATGACTCCCTGCAGCTGGGCCAGGGATCTTGAGTTAACTGAAAATGGAGCTGCATGCCCGCCCCTCCCAGTCTAAATCTGATTTAATCCCGATTCCAGTAAAAACATCAGAATTGGAATTCAGATCCTAATTCCTAATTTCCTGTGCTCATAATTGGCCTATTCTGATCCAGTTATAGGAATTTAGGAACTTCCAATTCCAAATCTGCTTTAATTCTGATTCCAATAAGGAAATATAATCAGAATTGGAATCCTGAATCCTAATTTCCTGTGCAATTTTACCCTGAATTTCAGAATTGGGATCTTCAGGCTGTAATTCTGAAAATCCTAATTCTGAAAATTTGATAGGAAACCAATGATTCCAATTCCAAATCCGCAGTTTTGAGCATCTCTACTTTCAATCAGAGGAACAGTGCAGTTGTGGTGGCCCTGATGGTTGAGGAATGGGGTACAGAGAGAAAAATGGTGGGGGTTGCGGAGAATAAAATGTAAAAAGTAGGAAGGAGAAGCGTTATATCTGAGCCTTTTTTCTTATATTTTGTTTACGTAGAATAGCCCAGCTGCTTTTACCGACTTTTAGAGCTGGGTAGACTGAAGCACCAAGAGTTAAAATGTATTGCGCAGGTTCGCCCAGTGAGTAAGTGGCTGCGGTGGTATTTGAACCTGGGTTTCCTGGTGGTTCCCAACTCTGTGCCCTAAACGTTGATCTTTAACATTGACCCTTGAAATGTGGAAAAAAGGGTCAAAACAGTCAAAATTGTGAGACACATAATGAAATCTTTTTTTAAACATATTTTTTGCACCCTATTGCAGGCAATTCGATGGATGTACCATCTTAAAGCCACACTTTGGTGGCCTTCGTGCTGCTGCGGTGGAAGGGGGACTTACTCCATAGTTTCAGTCAACTCTCTTCCCCATGAGGACACCAGCATAAGGACATATGTCGAAACTGTCTGTGTGCTGATGAACACCCAAGTCAAGCGCCCAACAGCATCCTCCCCCTCCCTATGCCATGATGCCTGCATTACCACCCGAGCGTCCACAGATGGGAGTGACAGAGTGCAACATGACAGCCCTCCCACCCCAGAGGAGAAGAGTGTCCCCTGGGACACTCAATCCTCCCCTCCACCCCATCTGATGCTTGACAGTCCAGGCTCATTCCCTAACCTAGGTCGCCATTGCCCAACTGCAGCACTGACAGGCTGGCACTATACTGGGCTGGCAGTATAGCCTAGAGGTTACAGTAACGAGCTGTGAATGGGCTTGGTACATCCAGCAGACCAGACCTGGGTTTGAGCCTCACAACTTCCACTTGCATACTGTGTGACTCTGAGCAAGTCACTTAACCGCCCAGTGCTCCCAGGTCGCCCCTGAAAACAGGCACCTGTGCCTAGTGGGCCTTATCCAGTTACCAAAGACTAAAATAAAATAAAAAAAAAATAAAATACTGAAATTGTGAAGCTTAGAACACTATGAAAATTGGTATTTGGGGGTTTCCCATGTTTACTGTTCACAGAGTACCATAATTTAAAGGGAATCTTAGAGGAGTGGGGTCCCTCGTTAATCAGCGCAATGGTTGGACTACTGCTTGTGATGCCAGTGACCGGGGTTCAGGAATGAACCTGGGTGATCAGCAGCCAGCCGGGGATGAGGATGAAGTGTCCCAGAGGACTGCTCACCTCCGCCAGGACGGACAGCTGGCTCCATTGCAATACTGCCACCTGGGTGCCCACAGGTGGTAGTGCAGTACAGAGTAGCTAGAGGGAGGGGTGACTATGGCTGGTGCTGTGCTGTGTACGGTTGTGTGTGTGCACAAGCACACCCTTACCACCGACATCATGAGTGCTGGGGAAAAAGGAAAATGCGTCCCCCCTCCCCGTCCCCCAGGCCAGGCTGTATGACATTGAATTCTCAAGGCTCCAGAAGGGAAACCTTGGCACCTCATTCCATCTGATCCTGTCTGTGGCGGGAGTCCTGCAGCCCCTGATGGGAGAGAGATAAGCCACAGAGAACTGGGAATAGATGGGTAAGCCTGGGAGACACTGGATGACAGGGGCAGGGGAGGTCAGCAGAAGGGGGTATGAATGAGGAGGAGTATAAAAAGGGTAACAATAATAAAGAGGAGCAGTGTCCCACACAATCTAAAAGACCATGAAAAGCTCTTTTAAATGATTTATTAGGCTTACCTTCAGGTGTCAGCAATTTCAAGGCAGCAGCCATTTAATGAAACCACGAGACAGAAAATGTCATTATTGGTGATGCTGTGCGTTACAACAACATACAGTGTTCCCCGGCCATGCTGTCACTTTCAGTTTCACGATTCAGTTAAATGGCTGCATTACGAAGGTCAAAGACAGACTTATACATGGATAACTGCCAACTGCCACCATGGACTGTATGTTTAAAAAAAGCTGGTCGTGGCCTTCTGACTATGTTAAGTGGGGGATGCTTGCTCACCTATTTCCCCCTTTCAGATTCACTGCTGCTCCAGAAGGCCGTCTTTCAAAACTGTGGTATGGCATTTTTTTTTCCATGTGGGACTGAGGGTTTCTGAGGGATGTCACACCTAATGCTGGGCATCGGAGTAAGGGTGAGTGATGGGGAAAATTGGCAACTTCAGCTCAGCTTTGATTTGGAGCCCTAACTTGGATTCAGTTTGATGCTTCGGTGAAAGACATTCTGGGTCCTTGGTGGTGGTCTAGCATGTTAAAACAGGGGAGAATGGCATCTCTCTCCATTCACCCCTCACCAGCTCCAGTTCTGTCCACCCTCTTCTACCTTCCCCAGTTCCTCCAATCAGAGTAAAGAAAATGCTTTATCAGCAGATGGCACAGTGCCAGAAGCTGGTCATTTTTTTTTTTTTTACAATAAAAAAAAAGACCTTGGGGATGGTAGAAAAATGTAGAAAGTAACTTTGGTGGGGAAAGGGGCGGCCATAGGACTAAGTCTGGCCACCCGTGAAGGCCTAGAGTTTTGTTTTTTTAATTATTTGACCAAAGGCTGAAGTGATTTGAAGTGGCCAAAATGTTCGACTGGGTCCAGGTGAAGGCAAAAAAAAAAAGTCGAATCTTAGCACATTCACTAAACACAAATGTGTCATCGGCTCATCCTTACAGCTACATAGAGGTGTAAAAGTGAAGCTTCAATAAATGGAACAAAATGAGGACTGTAAACATATGCTGAGAATCGAATATAAACTTAAGAACGTTTCAAACACGGGTCCCCTAACTCAGGAGTGGTCAGCACAGAAAAAATAAGTATACTCTAGATAGACTGCTAGAAGAAGGGCTTCTGGTTAAGTGAGCAATAATACCCAATGAGGTTGGGGGTATTGGCTTATACCGTACCACCCAGGGGTGTAATGAGGTCCGACGCTACAGGCAGAAGGCCTTAGAGCCCCTGGAAGGTCCAGTATAGGCCACTACCACCCACCCCTGGAGGTATTATTGCACTTAGAAAATGGGCACTATAAAAAATAAAAAAAGTTCAATAAGAAATTGTTAATAAAAAAATTAATTTAAAGTTAGTTTTGTTGGCCCGGTGACGCAGAGAGTTGAGGCACGGGCGCCTTACCTCGACCCATGCCGGCGACCCGGGTTCGGGAATGGACTTGGGATGCTGCGGGCTGGCAGGGACAGGAGAGGATTGAGCATCCGTAGGGGCTACTCTCCTCTCTTGGGGGTGGGTTAGGGAGACGTCAGTCGACAACAGTCTGTGGTGGAGACCAGGAGCACTGCATGATGGCGCAGGAGGGACAGACACACTAGAAAACATGAAAACACTCCACGTTACACCAGATCCCGGCTGCCCAGCTCTCCGAGGCCGTCAATGTCCCTGAAGCCTTCTGCCTCAGCAGCATCCTGGGGCCAAGACGTTGCACTGGTCTGCAGCCCCCTGGCTGGTGCCTTCCCCTTCGGTGGAGGGGGACACACCTGGCGAAGGGTTATGCTGGGTTACCCTGGGGTGGCTGTCATTTGAGAGCAGAGGTTCAGGGGTCAGGATGGGTTGGTGGAAGCCTTCGCTCACCCGAACGAGAGGCTAACATGGCAGCAAGCTGGGGAGAAAAAGAAATAATACTAAAAAAAAAAAAAAAACAATTAATTTTGTAATAAAGTAGTTCATCCGCCTGCTGGAATTATGAAATGGTTGCCATGGTTTCACTCCCACATCCCCCCCCACACACGCACACACAGTCACCTTGTAGAAAAGTAAAACAAATGCATCAGTTGTGACTGACTCAGGACTGCAGCGTTCTACGATGTGGAGAGGGATGGGAGATTGCCCTTGGAGCAGGAGCTGAGCATTCTTGAAGCTGTGGCCCAAGCAGTGTTTGCTGTCAGCAGTTTATTGTAGTTGTGACCGAGCTGCAGCATTGTCTGGGACACTGAGAGGCCAGTTAGTTGTAGGATTCCTGTTCCCTGTAGGGAAGTAGTTTTTTCCCCTTAAAAAAAAGGTAGGATTTCCTGTTTTGCTTGTGCCGAAGCAGGGCTGCCCTCAAAACAAACAGGGTGTCTCTGAGTTGCGCTGAGGGGAGTATTTGCTTTTTTTGCACTGGGGGGGGGGGGGTATATATGTCCTTTTGGTATCTGTTTTTGACTGGGATATTTAATACATTTTGGCTTTTAACTCCAATAGCCTGGCGTGGGCCCGGTCCTCATAATATAAGGTCTGGTGGTAACTGTGAGGCTTTTTTCTTACATCTCAAAGGATGCTCTCTTCCTTCAAAGAGGAGGAGTGTCACAGTTTGTTGATGTACTTCCCCCTGCATAACCACAGGGTGAGGAACAGCTAAGACCATGAGATGGGAAGGGGAGAACACTGCTGACACCAACAGGTATATGCTCACATACAAGCACAGACTTGTCCGACGACATCTTTTTTTTTTTTTTTTTTTATTTAGTTGTTTAACCAGGTATAGCACACTAAGCTGAAAGCTTTTTTTACAGGAGCGACCTGGGAGCACAAGGAGGTTAAGTGACTTGCTCAGGGTCACACAGTATGCAAGTGGAAGCTGTGGGATTCAAACCCAGGCCAGGTCTGCTGGATGTCACCAAATTTGCAGCTCGGAGCCTTAGACCACTGCGCTATACTGCCTCCTATCCTATCTTCAGATGGCTCCCTCAGAAAAAGGGAACAGAAAACTGGTAACTCCTCACCTGAGTGGCAGTAAGGATACCACAGCCTGCAGGTCCTGCACTCAGCTACTTAGGCAATAGTCTGTACCATCAGCTGGAGGATTTAGATTCAAGAGGGGCTTGGGGGAACTCCTGTAATGGCCCTGCTGTGGGGTAAGTCACCGTAACCTGGTAGGAGTGGTCAGGTAAGACCTGAGTTATGGTGGGACGATAGAGCTTAGATGTGGGGTCCTGATAGGGGAAGGTCAAGTGGAGGCAGGAGCAAAAACACTGATTTTTAAAAAAAGAAAGATCGCCTGTAGTCAGGCTGCAGAGGGAAGGGTTGGAGACAGAAGCTTACCATTATGGAAGGATCCAGTTTACGTAGAGCTGTTTCAGCGCTCACTATTACCCACCTAATTCCATACATCGAAGAGATACATGCCAGACAGGAAGTGCACTGTAACTGTAAGCTGCTTCTCACCAGAGTACATCATGCCAAATCTGACTGAGACTTGTTCCATGGAGGCATTTGAAGGAGTAACCATCCACTCTTGGAGGCAAGGGCAGGGGACAGAGACGGCAGTGCTAGTAGTGGAAGCTTCTGCTAAAGTGTTCAGCTGGGAGTGTTAGAAAAAAATCAGCTCTGAAGCTCTGTAGAAAAGATGATGCTGCAGTGAAGGCCTTTTATATTGCAGTCTGAAGAAAGCTATAGATGAATGAATTAAAGTGTGTGGAATCAGCGGGGCAGTTAATGGAATCTTTAAGTGTATCATATGGATCTGAGGTTATAAAAAACCTCCCTCCCCTACATACTTCTTGTTCGAGCTGGTGAGCTGCCAGACCTAGATGGAGGTCAGAGCTGGATCCGAGCCCATGGGGGACTCCCGGGCTCCATTAACCGCTGCTGCCTGGCTCCATTCCCACAGCACTGAGGACTCCAACTGGTTTCTTTGAAGATCATTTTCACATTTTTGTGCTGAGAATGAATGAACGTATTAAGTATTGAGGCCATACTCTGCATCTCACATCTTTTGGAGCAACGGCATGGGGACATTTTTTTGTCCTCACAACACAAATTGGGATCCATCTTTCCTGCCATGGCTTGTGTTTAGTGTTTTTAGTGTTTTTTTTAATTTTTTTATTATTTCTGCTGCTACTGGTCTACTAAATTAGACAGATCAGAAGTTTGGATGAAAAACTGGGACACACATAAAGTATGTCTCACATCCAGCTGCTTACATCACTTACCAATGTTTTATTAAATGTATCAGTTTGGAGCTCACAAGAAACTGGGGCAAATGGGCTAGTAAGGTACTATATGTTAATATGGCCTCCGACGGGTGTCTCTTATGGTATGAGACACTGAGTGTGTGATTTGGGTGAGCGGACTGCGAAACTGAGACAACAAAAACACAGGGCTCATGGTCTACAGAACTACAAGCCAGATACTCTTGGCTTAGGAGAAAATATGTAAGTAATAAGTCATGACAGGATGTGCAATATAGATACATACATAGATACATAGACAGTGTCGGCAGATAAGGGCCTATGGCCCACCCAGTCTGCCCATTTAAGTTTGTAAGTTCAGTTTATGTTTTCCAGGAAGTCTGTTGCCCCTTATCCCTGACCTCCAGAATTCCTTTATGTCTATCCCATGCATTCTTAAATCCCGTGATTGTTTCAGCCCTCACCACTTCCTCTGGCAGGGTGTTCCACTTGTCCACCACCCGTTCTGTGAAGAAATTCTTCCTCACGTTTCCTCTGAATCGTCCTCCCTCCAACTTCATCCCATGCCCTCTAGTCCTGGAACATCTTTTTCGCTTAAAAATTTTATTTATTTATTTATTGAATTTTGTTGACCGGGTAGGCCCACTGGGCCCTGGAGGTCCCTTTTTCAGGGGCAACCCGGGGGTAAAAATAACATACCATAACAAAAATAACATACAAGTAACAGAACAGTACAAGTTGAAAGATGACTTATTGTGTTACAGAGCTGGATTACATAGGGTTACAATCAGAGTAGGAAGAGTTGGAACATACAGTCAGAGAGACCTCTAGAGTAGGAAATATAACAACAAAATAGTGCATTCCTGCACCCTGTTCCTCCCTATAAGATACTTGTATGTCTCTATCATATCCCCTCTCTCCCTCCTCTCCTCCAGGGAGTACATGTTCAGTGCCTTCAACCTATCCTCATAGGACTTGTGATGCAATCCATGCACCATCTTTGTTGCCCTCCTCTGAACCTTCTCTACCCTGTCTATGTCCTTACGTAGGTATGGTCTCCAGAACTGTACACTGTACTCCAGGTGGGGCCTCACTAGTGTCTTGTATAGTGGAATTATGACCTCCCTTTTCCTGCTGGTGATGCTCCTGCCTATGCATCCCAGCATCCTATTTGCTTTACCTGCTGCCTTGTCACACTGTTTCCCTGCCTTGAGGTCATCAGAGATGATAACTCCAAGATCCCTTTCCTGCTTGGTGCATGCTATATCCTCACCCCCAACTGATATATTGTGCCAGGGTTTCTGTGCCCCATATGCATTATCTTGCACTTCCTTGCATTGAATTTCAACTGCCAAACCCCTGACCATTCTTCAAGTTTCTGCAGGTCCTTCTCATTCTGTCTACACCCTCTGGTGTGTCTACTCTGTTACAGAGCTTTGTGTCATCAGCTTAACAGTGAAATTCTGCCTTCTAGGTCCCATGAATGTCACTGATGAAGATATTGAATAGTACCGTCCCAGCACTGATCCCTGTGGTACCCCACTGGTCACTCTTCCTCTGTGGAGTGACAGCCATTTACCACCACCCTCTGTGTCCTGCTGCCCAGCCAGTTACCTACCCACCGCACTACTGTCCTGCCCACACCCATATTCCCCAGTTTGTGCAATAGTCTTCTATGTGGCACAGTGTCAAAGGCCTTGCTGAAGTCCAGATAGGCCATGTCCACTGCCCTCCCCTGATCCACCTCCCTAGTCACCCAGTCAAAAAATTCAATGAGGTTGGTCTGACATGACCTTCCCCTGGTGAAACCATGCTGCCTTGGGGCCTGTAGTCCATTGACAACCAGATGTTCCACCAATCTCTCCTTCAGTAGTGCTTCCATGATCTTCCCCACTACCGAGGTGAGGCTGAATGGTCTGTAGTTCCCCGCTTCCTCTTTGTTCCCACTTTTGTATAAGGGTACTATGCATATCCTCCAGTCTTTGGGTACCTCCCTGTTTCTAGTGATTGGCTAAACAGGATAGCAAGAGGTTCAGCCACCACTCTCTTAGTTCTTTAAGGACCCTGGGTGCATCCCCATCTGGCCCCATTGCTTTATCAACTCTTATTACTTTCAGTTCCTTCAGGACCTTTTCTCGTGTAAAGGACTTGTGTCCATTTCTGCACCATTCTCACCCTTGTACTCCATTCAGACCCATTACCTCCTCTTCCTCAGTAAAGACTGAGCAGAAATACCTGTTCAATATGTCAGCTTTACTGTTGTCATCCTCACACAGCCCCCATCCTCCCCTTCAGTCTCACTATCCCTCCTTTTGCCTTTCTTTTTCACTTATGTACCTGTAAAGGTTTTGTCCCTCTACCCACTGATTTTGCAATGTGTTCTTCTGTCTGAGCTTTGGCTTCCTTACTGACCTCCCTGCCTCCCTTTGCTTCTCCTGGTACTTCTCCCTATCCCCTTCTGCCTGTGTCTTTTTGTATTGCCTGAATGCAATCTTTTTGGCTTTCACTTTCTTTGCTACCTCTTTGGAAAACCATAATGGTCTCCTCTTCCTTTTCCTCTTGCTAACTTGCTTAATACATAATTCTGTTGCTCTTGTAATCCCCATTTTAATACTTCCCACTGTTCCTCAACCCCTGATTCCTGCCCCATTCCCCTTAATGCCTCTTTCAAGTATCTCCCCATTTTCTCAAAGTTTGCCCCCCTAAAATCCAGGATACGTGTTTTTGTGTGGTTTGGTTCTGCTCTTTCTGTGATTTCAAACCACAGTGACTGGTGGTCACTGTTCACAGGTGCTCCCCACTCTTACCCCCATCACACTGTCCCTGTTTGTGAGCACAAGGTCCAGTATTGCCTTCTGCCGAGTTGGTTCCATGACCAGTTGCTTGAGGAAGGCACCCTGAAGGAGTCCAGGATAAATCTGCTCCTAGTTGATGCTGCTGCTGGGATGCTCCAGTCCACGTCTGGAATATTGAAGTCTCCAACCAGTACTACCTCACCTTGTCTGCCATCCTCTGGATGGCTAGCATCAGCTCCCTATCTGTTTCTTCCTCTCGGCTGGTGGTCTATAGACCACACCTGTGCGGATGGCTGGCCCCATTTTCCTTTCCAGCTTAACCCACAGTATCTCTCCCCATCTTGTTCCTCCTGGATCTCTGTGGCCTTATGTCATTTTCACATAAAGTGCCACCTCCCCTTCCTGCCGCCCTGTCTCTTCTGGAATATGTTGTAGCCAGGTATGGCCAACTCCCAGTCGTGGTTATCATTACACCAGGTTTCAGTGATGGCCACAATGTCCAGGTCTGACTGCACCATGACAGCCTCCAGATCTTCCATCTTGTTGCTAAGGTTCTGGCATTTGCACACATGACTTTCCATGATTTGACCTCCCTAGACTGTTTCGCTGTTCTACTCCAGCCCCTTCCTTGGTTGTCCTTTATCCCTGGTTCACCTTGCTGTGCCCGTCTTCTGCTGAATTTTGCCCCTATTCTGCCTATCCACCTCCTGGCGCTAATCTCCATCTTTGCACTTGGCTAACCTCCACATCCTTTCCTTCCATTTCTCTGGGTACTCTATTTGGTTGTCCCTGTTTGGCAGTGTGGCATATGAGTTCTTGAGTGGAACAGGATCTGGGATGTGCCTCTGCCTGACTGGTCTAACCCTCCCTGAGCCCACTGTCATCCAAGTACTCCTCGTTCTCTGCATCCTTTGAGGCAGCTGCATTGGACTGAGTGGTCTCTGGATAGGGGTGATGGTACTCCTGACCCAGTTTACTTCTGCTCTGAGTCTGGCTACCTCATCCCGCAGTCCAGAAAGATGCATGCAGATAGGGCAGCACCTCAGTGTCCAGAAGATCTGCCTGAATATGGCTGCCCCACAGCCACTGCATTGCACCACTCCCCACATTATACTGCAATTATACTGCTATTCCACTACTTGTCTGCTACTGAAGCTCTCCTAGTTCTCTTTTTATTAATTTACTGTCCTAAAAATCCTGCCACTGTTCCTCTATAATATTTGAAAATACATACACTTCTATCTCACCTCTTTATTCTTACCATCAAAAGGTAACTACAATCACAATAATCTACCTTCTACTAATACAGATTCTATCACAGAATCAGAGCACAATGCAAAAACATCTGCTACTTAGCAACAACAAACAGGTGACAACAAACCAAGTTGATGTAGCTTTTTTTTTAAAATAGAAAAAAAAATGTAGTCGTTTAAACCAATAGAAATCAGCATTTCCAAAAGTACCTTGAACTACAAGAAAGAACACAGTACCACACCTCTGCCACAATAACTAAACAGTTCTAAAACATTGGAGAAAGAAGAGAAAAATCAGAGACTGAGCAAAAAAGACACAATGTACTATAAAGTATTAGGCAATAGGTATACTCAGCTGTTTAACAAAGAAAATAAAGTACCTACCAAAACAGACAGGATACCCACAATTTAGGATATAGGATTTCAATGCACACCTCAAGGGTGCAGTAAGGCCCACAGCCAAAGTCAGAGTTTCCTTACACCCCTGGGAAGTGCATTAAAATCCTATAATTCATAAACTGGAGGAGTTTATTACACTTATAAAGTGACTTTAAGTAGTTTTTTGGGGGGAGGAAAATGAGATTTGGCACCTGATCATGCTTTCACAGAGATTTAATGCATGGTCAGGTGATCACTCTTGGCCAATGACATTTCTAGATTTTTTCTTGCCATTTTATTAAAGAATTTACCCAGCACTAGCACTCACTCCAACTACCACCAGTGTTTCAAGTTTTTTGAGGCATCAGAGGGCAGAGTGAAACGTTGGAAGCAGCTGGGGTGAGTGCTACTGCTGGGCAAAGTGATTAATAAAAATATCTTGTACCTATAACCAAGAATATCTGGTCTGTAGTTTTGTAGACCGTTAGTTCTGCTTTGTTGTTGTCTCTTGTTGTGGGTATGCAGTGACTCCGGTCAGTTTGTTCTTGAGCTGCCTTTTCCTTCTAGACTGCAAAATTGAGCAGTTTTGTCTGCCCAAACCTCATGAAAGGAATCTCTTATACCACAAAAGCCACCTCTTGGGCCAATCTGTTGGTGTCGCTGCAGCAGTATGTTCGTGACGCCAGTGGCCCGTGCTTGGGAATCAGTGTAAGCCATCGATGGCCAGCTTGAGGAGTAAGGATTGAGGGTCCCAGAGATGGGGGAAGGACTGAGGGTTCCAAGGACGGAGGAAGGATTGAGGGTCCCAGGGACGGAGAAAGGATTGAGGGTCCCAGGGACGGTTCTCATTCCTCGAAGAGGGGAGATGCTGCTCCTGCTGCATGACTGTCATCTAGTGGAGATGAGGTGGAGGGCCGGCCAGGAGCAACAGAAGTGGGAGGGGCTGCCGACAGATGTCCAGTACGCATGCGTACATGCGACATGGCACATTAGGCACCCCCCTGCTGCATCATACCGCCCCCCTCCGCAGGCTCTCGTATAGCAGACAAAGCTGACCATCCACTTATGTATAGGGCCTGGGTAAGTGGTAGTTAACCTGTAAGCCCATGAGAAGGTCCATGATGTGGGTGAATTGGACGGGGTGCCGTCGAGTAGGAAGACTGAAAACAGCTCCATGGAAAAAACAGACACTCCTCAGAGGCCCTTCTTTTATTATAAATTACTTGAGTTTAACTGCAGTGATTTAAGTTCAGAGTCTTTTTTTAAATGTTATTATGCTGACATCCCTCCTCGTGTTGAAGTGGAGTGCTCCCTCCTAATGCTCCCACACAACAGCACACTGTACACAGGATATGAGGTATAGTGGTTCTACACACTGATCAGCTGACATCACATTAGTGATCTGTAATAGTGATAGGGGACTCCCATCATCAGGGGGCTGGAAGGGGTAGTGTGCATAGGGGACCAGGGAAATAGTATGGTCAGATGCCTTCTAGGGGTATTGATAGAGAGGATGCACACAGGATTAAGAGGATTATCACAAGTGCAGGGGGTCGGGAGGGACTCACTGTTATTGCACACCTGGAGACTAATGACCTGGCAGATAGACCTTTGGGAGAAGTTAACAGAAACAGAAAAAACAGAATTTGATGGCAGATAAGGACTGCTTGGCCCATCCAGTCTGTCTATTCTTTCCTATCTTACTATTACCACAGACTGTACCCGATCTACACCTCCATCTCTCTCCCCCTTCTTTTCCACTATGATTCCCCTTGTGCTTATCCCATGCATTATTGAACCCCACCACCGTTTTTGCTCCCACCACCTCTGCTGGAAGGCCGTTCCAAGAATCCACCACTCTTTCTTTGAAGATGTATTTCCTCACATCCCTCCTGAATCTACCCCCTTCAGCTTCATAGCATGTCCCCTTGTTCTTGAGCACCTTTTCTTCTGAAAAACACTCCCCTCCTGTACCTTATTTACCCCTGTGGGGTATTTAAAGGTCTCTATCATATCTCTCCCTCCCTCCTCTGTTCCAGGGTGTACATATTGAGATCCTTTAGTTCTTCTCATAGGACTTTTGATGCAGACCCAGCACCATTTTAGTTACCCTCGTCTGGACAGCCTCCACTCTGTCTATGTTCTTCCGGAGATGTGGTCTGCAGAACTGGACACAGTACTCTACATGGGGTCTTACAAGTGATCTTTACAGAGGCAACACTACCTCCCTCTTTCTGCTGGTGATATCCCTCCACATGCACCCCAGAATCCCACTAGCCCTCTCAACTGCCTTGTCACACTGCCTGGCCTCCTTTAGGTCATCTGATATGATTACCCCCAGGTCTCTTTCCCGCTTGGCAGTCATCAATACCACTCCATCCATTTTGTACTCTGTCCCTGGGTTTCTGTGCCTTAAGTGCATTATTTTGCATTTTTTTGCATTGAAATCCAGCTGCCATACTCTTGACCACTCCTCTAGTTTTCTCAGGTCTCTGCTCATCCTTTCCACCCCCCCTCCCTGAGTGTCCATCCTATTGCAGATTTTGGTGTAATCTTCAAAAATGCAGGCCTTCGCTTCTAGCTCCTGTGCAATGTCACTTAAAGACATTAAAGAGGACAGGTCCCAGAACTGATCCCTGAGCCACCCTGCAGGTCACCCTCCCTCCCTCCCTTCCTCAGAGTGTACTCCATTTACAACCACTCTCTGTCACCTATCTCCTAACCAATTTCTTATCCAGTTTACCACCTTTGGACCCACTCCTAAGCTACCCAGCTTGCTTATTAGTCTCCTGCGTGGAATGGTCTCGCAAACCTTGCTGAAATCTAGGTAGGCCACATCCAGCTCTGCACCCTGATCTAAATCCTTTTGTCACCCAGTCAAAGAACTTCTATCAGATTTGCTTGACATGGCCTCACCCTGTAAACCCATGCTGCCTTGGGTCTTGTAACCCACTGGATTCAAGATATTCCACAGTCCTTTCCTTCAGCAATGATTCCATTAACTTTCCCACCACCAATGTCAGGCTGACTGGACTATAATTGCCAGCGTCCTCCCTGCTACCACTTTTGTGTAGTGGGACTACATCTGCCCTCCTCCAGTCCTCCAGAACCACTCCTATTTCCAGTGAGCTGTTAAATAGAACTGTCAGTGGTTCAGCCCATACCACCTTGAGCTCCCTCAACACCTTTGGATGCACCCCATCGGGCCCCATTGCTTTGTCCACCTTCACATTAGTGAGCACCTTCAAGACTTCAAAAAAGGACTAGTGTCCACCTCCCTCCAAAGCTTCTGTAACTTTTTGTGGCCACTCCCCTTCTCCTTCCTCTGTGAACACTGAACCAAAGCATTTGTTCAGGATGTCTGCTTTTTCCTGGTCTCCCTCTGCAGTAACCCCACCCTTCTCTTTTTAACTTTACAATTCAACCCCTGGTCTTCCTCTTTTCAATTATACACCTAAACAAGCATTTGTCAATGCCGAATGTTTGCTTGCTTGAATTAGCAGTGGAAGTGTAGGAGTTAGGAGTGGTATATAGACCCCCTGTGCTGGCAGAGGAGCTGGAGGAGAGTCTGGTGGCAGATGTTGGGAGACACTGCAGATTGGGCAGTGGAAGGGTGGTGGTGTTGGGGGACTTAAACATGCCAGGAACGGACTGGGAGACTATGACATCCTCGGTGGCCAGGGAACAGAGGTTGTTGGGTGTTTTTCAGGACGCGTTCCAAACTCAGCAGGTGGGGGAACCGACCAGGGAGGCATGGATACTGGATGTGGTCCTGGCAGACAGTGACCAGATTGGGGGTCTGGAGGTAAGGGACCCGTTGGCGGGGAGTAACCATGCCATGGTCTGGTTCTGCCTGGACCTAGGAGGGGTAGAAGGCTGCACAAAGACGGAGGTAACTGACTTCATGGGGGTGGATTTCAAGGAAATGGGAAGGATCCTTAAGGAGCATTTGGATGGGATTGGGCCAGACATGGACACTGACAGTAGGTGGGAAATCATCAGGAGGGGGCTGCCGGATGCTACCAGCACCTGTGCAAGAGTAAGACAAAAATGCGGTAGGGCCCGAAAATCCTGCTGGTGGACCAGGGAGATCCAGGAGGTGGTACGGGGAAAGAACGCAGCCTATGGGCATTTCAAGTGCTCAAGGAGTGAAGGGGATCGAGGGGAGTACGAGCTGATGGCCAGAAGGGCCACTAGCGTGGTGAGAGCGGCTAAGGCAAGGAAGGAGCAGAACCTGGTCAGGGAAATTAGGAAGGAGAACAAGGGGTTCTTTAGATACATTGGGGAAAAACGAAGGGTGAAGGGGCAGATTAGCAGGATTAAAACAGGTGAGGGATGGGCACAAGACCTGGGGGAGCAGGCTGAGGTACTAAATGAGTACTTCGCCTCAGTTTTCACCAAGGAAAATGGGGGGGCTGCATCATACATGGGAGGAGACGGTGACACTGAGGAGGGGGGGACCCTTACCGATCAGCGGGTCTGGGGGGAGCCATCACTGGCAGGAGGGGGGAAGGCAAAGCAGGGGGACGAGGTAGCAGAGGTGGAAATCATGGCAGAGAGAGTGAGGGAAGCCCTCAGGTCCCTTAAGATGGAGAAAGCACTGGGGCCGGATAAACTACATCCCAGAGTGCTGAAGGAACTGGCGATGTCCTGGTGAAACCCCTTGCGGAGCTTTTCAGCATCTCTATGAGGACGGGGTGGGTGCCCCAGGACTGGAAGGTGGCGCATATAGTGCCTATCCATAAGGGGGGGATCAAGGGAGGTGGCAGGGAACTACAGGCCCGTCAGCCTGACATCGGTGGTGGGCAAGGTGATGGAGGGCATTGTCAAGGAGAGGCTAGAGGGGGACCTGGAAAAGTCAGGGTGTCTGGACGATAGACAGCATGGATCTGTCCCGGGGAAGTCATGTCAGACAAACCTTGTGGAGTTCTATGACTAGGTGATGAGTGCCTTGGACCTGGGTAGACCGGTGGACGTCCTTTTCTTGACTTCAGCAAGGCGTTTGACTCTGTTCCTCATGGGGGCCTGTTGGATAAGCTGGGAGAAATGGGAGTGGGGAACCAGATGATCAGATGGATAGGCAATTGGCTCCAGGACCGGACCCAGAGGGTCGTGGTTGGCAAGTTAGTCTCATCCCCAAGGAGGGTCATTAGTGGGGTCCCTCAGGGATCGGTTCTTGGGCCCTTCCTGTTCAACGTCTATGTCTCTGACATAAGGAAAGGTATCAAGAGTGAGATGAGTCTCTTTGCGGATGACTCAAAACTGGGTGCGGTGGTGGATGGGGAGGAGGGGAGGGTGGCCCTACAGGGGAACCTGGAGGCTCTGGAAAGGTGGTCTAGAAAGTGGAAGCTGAGGTTCAATGCAGAGAAATGCAAGATACTGCACCGGGGAGCCAGAAACCCAGGCCAAGTGTACACCCGGGGAATGCTACAAGTCTCGATGGCTGAGAGGGACCTGGGGGTGGTGGTGGATGTCAAGATGAACAACTCGAAGACTTGTAGGAGGGCAGCGGCCAAGGCCAACAGGATGCTGGGATGCATCACTAGGGGGATCACCTCCAGAAGGAGGGAAGTGATACTCCCTCTGTATAACTGCTTGGTGAGGCCACACCTAGAGTACTGCATGCAGTTTTGGAGGCCACACTTAAAGAGGGAAATTGAACTCCTGGAGAGAGTCCAGAGGAGAGCAGCCAAAATGATCTGGGGCTTGGGGGACAGGACCTATGGGGAGAGGCTCGAAGAGCTAAATATGTACACATTGGAAGAGAGAAGGGACCGGGGGGACATGATAGAGGCCTTCAGGTACATGAAGGGGGTAAATGGGGAGGAGCAGTAAGGATGCTCCAAAGGGAAGGGAGGGGCAACTAGAGGGCATGGGTGAAAGGTGGAGGGGGGGAGATTCAGGGGAGAAAGGAGGAGGTGCCACTTCACTGAGAGGGTGGTGGAGCCATGGAATGTGCTGCCCAGGAGGCTGGTGGAGGCAGAGACAGTGGAGGGGTTCAAGAGGGGGTGGGACAGGTACAGGGGAAAGGTTCTGGAAGCAAAGTCCAGTGCAGTGAGAATATCCGGGACTCGGAAGAGAGAAGCCAGAGAGGGTGAGGGGGCAGCAAGGTCAGCTCCCAGGGTGGGGGCTGACCAAACGAGCAGACATGAAAGACTGTTAGGCCTATTCTGCTGGCATTTCAGTATGTTAGTGAGACAGATGCAGTATAGGAATAGCATTGAAGTATTGAACTGATGCCAACTCCACCCTCACTCTGCAGAGATGGACAGGCTTTGGGATGTGCCTTTGGGTTGTCACCCATGCCGGTAACAACATTTCACCTCACCCTACCCTTCAGACACTGACAAGTGTTGAGGTGTGCCTTGGTGTGTTTCGCCTTTACATTCACCTCATTCCATAAGGAAATACGTTGAAATGGGTGCAGTATAGGAGAATAGGGTGAACTCTGGGGGCAAAGGGTCCAAGGTGCACCTCGGTGCCTGTCACTGGCTGCAGGGTGGGGGTGGGGGTGAAATGGCATGAGCATTACTGTAGACAATCCCAAGTCACACCCCTGACGCCTGTTAGTCTCTACAAGGTAGGGCGTTATGGTCAAAAACCCTAATGCCCTGGGAGTTTCTTGGTATTTTTACTCCAAGTTTTCTACATGGGTTTTTTGTGACCCCACCGCATGAACAGTGACACTATCAGTTCGTTACGTGAAAGGTGATTTTGCAGAGCAACTACACCATTTGGCGCCACAGATGCAAAAACACATTTCGAACAGGATGTGAAAAGTGACAGATGTACTGTTCATAAGCAGGTGTAAACAAGCATTTGTCAATACCGAATGTTTGCTTGCTGGCATTGGCAGTGGTAGTGTAGAAGTTACAGAGCTACGTAATAGTAATGGCAGTGAAGTATTGAACTGAAGCCAACCCCACCACCCTGCAGAGAGTGACAGGCATTGGGGTGTGCCTTTGGGTCGTCAGGCATAATGGCCACGCCATTTCAGTACACCCCACCCTGCAGACACTGGCAAGTATCACGGTGTTCCTTGGGGTCTTTGGTCCTTATGCGCACCCCATTCCATTAGGAAATACAGAGAGATGGGTGCGATATAGGAGAATGGGGTGAACTTTGGAGCCAAAGAGTCCAAGGCATACCTCGATGCTTCTCACTGGCTGCAGGGTGTGGAATGGTATGAGCATTACAGGCAAGAATCCCAAGTCACACCCCTGATGCCTGTCATTCTCTACAGGGTTGGGCGTTATGGTTGGAAACCCTAATACCTCAGGCATTCATTGGTATTTTCACTCCAAATGTTCAACATGGTTTTTTTGTGACCCCACCTCATGAACAGGGGGAATATCAGTTTCTTAGCTGAAAGCTGCTTATGCACATCGACTACGGCATTTAGCACCACAGGTACAAAAACATTCCGAACAGGATGTAAAAAATGACAGCTGTACTGTTCATGGGGAGGTGTAAAAAATGGCAATGTTGCAAATCTGCAGTAAAAATATTTAACAAAATGGTGAAGTCACGAGCGTACATAGAAACTGTGCAACGCACAACCGTAATATAATTAGGTTGGGGATTTTTTTACAGCAGATTGTCAACTCAGGCATTTTGGTGCTCCGATCATGAACAGTGTCACTGTGATTTTCTTTATCTGTCCCGAACAATGATTTCCCACAGCGACCATGCATCTCTGCGCTGAAAGTGGAAAACACACTTGGCCATGTTGTGAAAAATGACAGCTGTACTGTAAATAAGGCAGTGTGGAAAAATGCCACTGGTGAAAATCTGGACTTACAAATATTACAAGTCATGAACTTCTACGAGTGCGTGGAAACTGCAATGCACACTAAATAACGCAAATATCATTTATGGACTTTTGTCACCAAATTTTCAACATAGCCATTTTAAGACCTCTGCTCATGAACAGTGTAACTGTAATTTTCTTAATCTCTCCCAAACATTGCTTTCATTTCACCAACAGCATCATTATGCGCTACATGTCGAAAACACATTTAGTGCATATGAAAATGGCAGCTGTACTGTTCATAAGGAAGTGTAATAAAATGGCAATGTTGAAAATCTGGAGAAAATATTAAATTTGCAAACTTATGAGCATGCATAGGAACTCGCGCTTTGACACTTGTAAAACAGTCATTTTAGGAATGTTTCACCAAATTTTCAACATAGCCATTTTAAGACCTCTGCTCATGAACAGTGTCACTGTGATTTCTTAATGTGTCCCATACATTGATTTTCATGACACTCCATGCGCCATTGTGCGCTACATGGCGAAACACATTTTGGCAAGATGTGAAAAATGACAGCTGTACTGCTCATAAGGAGGTGTGGTAAAATGGCAATGTTGAAATCTGGAGTAAGTATTGAAAATTTGCGAGACTCACACGGCGTGCATAGTAACTGCACAACACACGCCGTAAAACAGTAATTTTTGGAATTTTTCACCAAATTTCAACATAGCCATTTTAAGACCTCTGCTCATGAACAGTGTCACTGTGGTTTTCTTAATGTGTCCCATACATTGGTTTTAGCACCTACTGCGCCATTTAAGCCTACACGAAGGGAAACACGTTTTGGGTGAGATGTGAAAATGACAGCTGTACTACTCATAAGAAGGTTTGGTAAAATGGCAATGTTGAAATCTGGGTGAAAATATTGAAAATTCCTGAACTTCTGGCGTGTGTAAGAACTGCATATGCACACTAACTAAAACAGTTATTTTGGAATTTTCCACCAAATTTTCAAAATAGGCTTCTCGAGCCCACCTTATGAACACTGGCAGTGTCGTTTTGATTCAGTCCCAAAGGTGATTTCACGCAGTGATCGTGAAATCACCTCTGCCCTAAATAATGCCATGACAGTGACATCATTCATGAGAAGGGGTCCCAAAAACCCCATGTTGAAAATTTGGTGCAAAAATTCCAAAAAATGCCTGAGATATGCAACAAAGTTGAAAACCACCTATCTAGCCCATTATACAGCTTACCGGCATTTCCTCAGTTCGCGGTTGGCTTTGAAGAGTGCAGGCGTGCTCCGGTCCACGAAGATCGTCGCGCGAAGGTCCGGAGGTAAGTATGGGGTGGGGGTGGGGGAGGCAGGGTTCGCAGTGGGTGGGTGTGGGTTGTGGAGGGGCCAGGACACTACGTGGGATCCGTTTTTCTTTACAGGTTAAAAAAAGGACAGAGCGGGACGTTTGCCACACTGGGGTGGGCTCCCAGCATGGCACAGGAGCAGTTGAGGCGTTCAGCCGACGAGGATTAGGCACCCCGTCAGCCAAGCATCAATTACCACGCTGGGGTGGGCTCCCAGCATGGCACCCAGTACTGGGGGGTTAGGACAGTGGAGCTGGCGGGGGCAGCACGGCACCCCATCAGCTATATCATTAGTTGCCATGCTGGGGTGGGCACCCAGCGTGGCATTTGGAAGGCTTTGGGGGCGGGGAATGCAGTACAGCCGGCGGGGATTGGGCCCCGTCGGCTATACAGTGTGTCGTTCGTGCAGGGAGGCGGCTGCAAGGGCCTTTGTGTGTGTGTGTGTGTGTGTGGGGGCTATCGCATGAGCAGGCGATATCTTATCGCTGCTCACTCAAGCGTAGCTCCCCTTTGAACTGTATGCCACTGCATTTTGGAGCTTGTCATAGACAGCTCACATGCGATGGCTTACAGGGGTGCGCCTGCCAACACACGACTGAATTGGAGGAGGAGGTGACACACCTCCGAAATCTCCGATGATGACACTATGTTTCTTGCATGCGTGCAAGCAAACATAAAATAGCATGTGAAAATTTGGGTGAAAATATACAAAAACTGGTGAAGTCACGGCGTGCATAGGAGCTGCGCAAGTACACCCATAATGTAAGTAGTTTGGGATTTTTACAGCAGATCTTCAACATGGACACTTTTGGCCTCCGCTCATGAACAGTGTCACTGTCATTTTCGTAATCTATCCCGAACACTAAATTCCCACAGTGACCTCGCTATTCTGTCGGAAGTGCGAAAACACATTTCAGTCAGGGTATGAAAAATGACAGCTGTACTGTTCATAAGGAGGTGTGGAAAAATGTCAATGTTGAAAATCTGGACTGAAAATGTTACAAATTCGTGAACTTACAAGGGTGCATGCAAATTGAGCAATGCACGCTTGTGACAGAGTCATTTTATGGACTTTTGTAATCAAATTTTCAACATAGCCATTTTACCTCCTCTGCTCATGACCAGTGTCACTGTGATTTTCTTAATGTGTCCCAAACATTGATTTTGCACACCGACCGTGCTAATGTGCACTACATGTGCGAAAACACATTTTGGGCTTGATATGAACAATGACAGCTATACTGTTCATAAGGAGGTGTGGTAAAATGGCAATGTTGAAAATCTGGACTGAAAATATTAAAAATTCTCCAAAGTTACGGCGTGCATAGGAACTGCGCCGCCACCCTCGTTAAAACAGTAATTTTGGGGAATTGTTTCACCAAATTTTCAACATAGGGTTTTTAGGGGCTGCCTCATGAACTGTGACACTGTTGTTTCATTACTCGGTCCCGAAAGGTGGTTCCGTGCAGTGACTGTGAAATCACCTTTTGGGACCGAATAACAAAATGACAGTGACTGAATTCATGAGGTGGGTCCCCAAGAACTCCATGTTGATAATTTGGTGAAACAATTCCCAAAAATGGCCGAGATATGCACCAAAGTTGAAAAAAAAAACATTTATTGCATTATACAGCTTACTGGCATTTCTTCAGTTCATGATCGGCTTTGAAGAGTGCAGACGTGTTCCCGGTCCACTGAAGATCGTCGAGTTGGCCTCCGGAGTAAGTATGGGGAGGGTGTGGGGATGTGGGTGTGGGTTGGGGAGGGGCGAGACAGTCAACGAGGGACAGTTTTTACAGGTGTTTTTATTATTCTTCAGACTACATGGGACTTTTGCCAAGCTGGGGTGGGCTCCAAGCGTGGCAGCTGGAAAGTTTTTTTGGGAGCCAGTGGAGCCAGCGGGGATTGGGCACCCGTACGGCCATATGGACTTCTGCCATGTTGGGTGGTCTCCCAGCGTGGCAGGTGGAACTCTGGTTTTGAGGTACAC
Source organism: Neoceratodus forsteri (assembly GCA_016271365.2). NCBI lineage: Eukaryota > Metazoa > Chordata > Ceratodontiformes > Ceratodontidae > Neoceratodus > Neoceratodus forsteri. Next base: position 51,613,167 of record CM028133.1, on the reverse strand, counting down.
AAACCACACAGTTAAGCCGACAGGGGATTGGTCACCCCCCAGTTGTACAGACTTTGACCATGCTGGGGTGGGCTCCCAGCGGCACCGAAATCTGTTGGGGGGGGCAGTGAAGCCAACGGGATTGGGCACCCCGTCGGCCATACGGTGCGGGAGGGAAGAGCATGGAGCACGCTGGGGTGGGCTCCAGCCGCGCTACTTGGGGAAGTAGAGAAAAATGGAGCTGTCTATGACAGCTTCAGACAGTGTAGAGTGTATATTCTTTGCATACTGCTGACAGCAGTATGTAAATTACCTGCCAATGGAAGTATGCAAATTGCCTACACGTTAACACCGCTGATTGCTGCAGATTTTTGCTTTCAACTGTACGCCACTGCATCTGAAGGGCTGTCATAGACAGCTCCTACATTCATTGGTGTGGTGCAGTCGTGCCTGCAAAAGGGAGCAGGGCATTGGAAGTGGGGGAGGCACACCTATGAAAACTCGTATGGTGGCACTATGTTTCTTACATATGCGTGCAAGCAAACATAAAAATCAGTCAAAAAACAGTCAGAGTTCGCTAGGCAGAACTACGGAGAACAACTCAGGGAGACCAGTGCAGTGGCTTTGTGAAGGGGAGCTCATGCCAGACAAACCACATTGACTTCTTCAATGTAGTGACCCTGGCAGTGGATATGGGACAGGCTGTTGACATCTTCTATCTGGACCTCAGCAAGGCATTCGATTCAGTACTGCACAACAGGCTGATGAAAAAGCTTGGAGACCTGGGGTTGGGGAGGGCATAACTAGATGGACTGGAAACTGGCTTGTTGGGGGGACACAGACAGTCATTGTGAATGGATAACACTCATAAGAGTGGGCTGTCACCAGCAGAGTTCCTCATGGATTAGTCTTGGGGTCAGTACTATTTAACATGTTCAGCTGTGACATAACAGGAAGTATACGCTGCCGGATCTGCCTGTTTGCAGACAACACCGCGCTGTGCAGGAGGGTTAATACATAGCAGGGTGTTGGAGATATGAAAAGAGACCTGAGTAGGTCACAGTGCTGGTTGGTGATCTTGCAGCTTAAGTTCAATGCAAAAAAAATGCTAAGTTATGCATAGTGGCATGAACCATCCATGATCCAAGTACTGGCTTGGGGATGTCAGAATAATCCTGACGTCAGAGAAAGAAGACCTGGGAACGATCATAGTGAACAGCTTAAATGTCATGGCACAATGCAATAAGGCATATAGAAAGGTTAACAGAATCCTTGGATGCATATGTAGAGGGTTCTCCAGCAGCAGTAAGAGTAATACTACCTCTGAATAGATCAGTGGAGCGACCGCACTTAAAGTACTGTTCGCAGTTCTGGAACCCATAGCTGAAGTATCGGGCTAGGCTGAAGTCTGTGCAGTGCAGAATGACTATGATGAGTCAGAGGTAGCAGGGGGAACTCCTACGAGGAGTGTTTGGATAGCCTGAATATGTTGTCACTAAAGACTAGGAGGAGCAGGGTGACATGATAGAAATGTTCAAGTTTCTAGGGGAATAACTAGGGTTGATAGCAACTTTTCAGACATTGTAAGGAGTTTACCATGAGGGGGCATGGGTATATGCTAATAAGAGACAGTATCCGGAAGTATCTGATAAAGTATTTCTTCATGGAGATGGTAGTGGACAAGTGGAATGGTTTACCTGGGGAGGTGGTAGAGATGGAGTCTGTGGCAGGGGCATATGGGGCTAGTAAGATATGACAGGAATGGTACTGGGAGGGAGGGTTAAGCTACCACTAGGGAGCTTGGCATTGCACGTTCAGCGCTAGTCTGGTGGAGCCAAGTTAGGTAGGAACAGAGCAGATATGTTGGACTCTGGTTTTTTTCTGCATGTAGAATTTTTCTGTTTCTATGCAAAATTTCTGAAAACTGACTGGGACAGATCATTTAAAAATTGGGACTGCGGCGACTGCCCCCTAAACCAGAAACTCCCAGTAACCCTGCAGTTGCAGTAACCTGGTTAACAAATCAAATTAAAATAAAATGAACATTTTCAGGTAATTATTCTTTTTCTTTTCTGTCCATGTATTTTAGGTGGTTTTGCAGAGTTCTCCTCCCAGTTCCCTAGTCTGTGTGAGGGAAAGTCGACCACTGTGTTCCACTCCAGCATCTCCCAGCCCTGTCTCTCCACTGCCAATGTAGCACTGACTCGAATCTTTCCTTACCTGTACCTGGGATCACAGAACGATGTTCTAAATAAGGTATCACGTAAAACTCTGCGTCTGTCTGTGTGTGGGCATGCCTGCGTGTGCTAGATATGACTGAGTGTATATATGTTTCTGTATGGGTGTATGTTCATGGGTATAGGAACAGAGAATGTTGATGGCTGTATATGAGATCTGTTATTTTCTGTTAATTTAAATTTTGCGTTCCTTGATCGATTATTTATTATTTATTCAATGAGAAACACACCTTTGAGCTCAAGAGCTCATTTACAAAGGTTCCTCATCAAAGATGGTTGTTGCATAGCTTAAATAGGTAGAGTACAATGAGCAGAACCAATGAAGCCTTGTCACAGTGAGTTACGGGGAATACAACAGCAGACAAAAAACAACAAGGTGTAACATTACAGAAATACTGGATAACGTTTATGAAGTCTGTACTAAGTAGCATTGAGTGGGCACCCTGTTAGGTCTGATAGCAGTCACAACTGGAGCCTGATGAGAGGTTTAATTGGTTAATTAATTAGTTAATTTAACATTGTTAACCTGGGAAAAAACCTGATGGGATGGCAGCGTCTCACGTCCATGAGAGTTGTCTGCATCAGGATACAGCAGCAGCAGCACATATATATTGTACCAATAAACAACACATCCATGAATACAACACAACAACAGATATACCACACTGGTGGTGAATAAATTATGTGAATAAATCATGCTGTTTGGGAAAAAAAATATTTATTTCGACTTAGAACATGTTATTTCATTTATAAAATGTTATTTCACTTAAACAAGCTATTTCCACTTAGAATCTTGAAAGAGAATACAGATAACAATGGGACAGAAAGAGTATTTAAAAAGGAAAGAAATGTAGCTTTGCACCTTTGCTGGCAGTCTCAGATGAGAGGCCAAGGACTGAACATGCATGGAGTCTGAACTGCCCTCTGACCTACGTGGTGATCCCTCCATGGCAGGGTTGAGGCACATCAGTGGGGCAGGGTGGGGACGTTTGCACTGTGATCGCCCTGGCTGTACCTGTCATGTGGATAAACAGAAAACGTCCGATTCCAGTGCTGCCAATTCAGCACCTTTCACGAGCACTAAAAAAATTCACACTCGGAAAAACAAAAAACTTAAAAAAAAAATGCAGTTTTAAGCTAACATAAGGTAAACGCTAATAAAAGAGTTACAAATAGTTTAGTTTACAGTACATCTAATACCTAGTGGTTTGCTGTAGAATAACACATTTATCTTCACACACGAGGAGTAGGACTTTTACAAGTTGCAATCATGGCTTACAAACAATAAACTGGTTTGAACCCACAAAAAAAACAAACCATGTTATTGGGGTCCTCTGTCAAACTTAAATCCTGTAAGAACTCAGTGGCATGTGTTGTGAGATGTGAACTCCGTCAAATATCTGGACCCACCTTTAATTTCACTTCACATGTCTCTTCTATATACAAGGCAGTGAAGTCCAAACTTGCCCTGGCCTATGGAGTTAGACATATACTCTCCACATAAGCTTGCATTGTGCTTGCTAAAGGTGTCTTCCCTCTCTAATCTCAAATGCAGTATCCTTTCTTCTGCCAACTCCCAGAAAACTGTAATGGCTAAGTGGGAGGTTTTTCTATAATAATATCTGCCGTTTTGCCTTATCCTGTAACTGCCCAATGCACCACTATGACCCCGACACAACATTAGCCTGGGTATCCCCAATTCTGCTTCTCAGCAGCTTACAACCTGCCTGCGATTTATTTTAATTTTAGGTAAATTGAATGTATACACATACTGATGTATTTTGTTCTCTGTAATCCTTGCCTGTTTTGCTTCTGCTGTTTATTTGCATTCTCTGTAACTCCTCTGTTTGTATTGTACCCGTGTCCCCCCCATCGCACCTGGAAACGAGCTTTGGCTCAGTGTGCCTTTCCCAGTTGCCCACATTTTAAATAAACAAATCACCCCCACCAGCTGGGCATTCATTTGTCTTAGGGTGTTTCATCAACAAAATACTTCGACTTGCCACCCTGCCTCTGTTGCTGCTCTATTACAGTATTCCCACCAGGGCCATTCCCTATTAGATCCAGTGATAAGGCTTAATTCCCTTAGATCCAGTGATAAGCCTTTACTCATTGTCCCAAAGGCCAACACTAAAATGGGTGATAGGCCACTTACCCATTGTTTCTTGGGTTTGCAATGCCCTTCCATTCTTTTAGCAGTGTCAGTGGCTCAGCAGGTAGCACACTCGCCTCTAAGGCCGGGAGATCAGTAGGCTGTGGGTTCTATCCCCACACCAGGCACTTGGGTTAATATCCCAATACTGACACTATAGTGCAGTATGAGGGGGGGGTGCTGCACTCCTGAGGTGCCATCTTTCGAATGAGACGTTAAACCGAGGTCCCATCTGCCTGGATTGGTGGTAGTTCAGGTGGATGTTAAAGATCCCATGGCACTTCTCAAACAGAGCAGGGGAATTTCCCCGGTGCCCTGGCCAAATTTCCCCATTCACGAAAAATACCACCAACAGCTTAATCTGGTTCAAGGTCAGTTGGCATTCATCTGTATCCCCTCCCCTTGGTCGTGCCTGAAAATAGGCAGGATTTGTCTAGTGCACTTACCCAGTCAACAAAAACTAAATAAAATAAAAATTATCTGTGGCACCGCACCTCATCACATCCTCTCCAGATCTGCACTGTGATAGTCTCCACAGTTTTCCTCTGCCTGTAGTTGCACTGGACTAATTTTCATTGTAGTCACTATTGTACATGTTCTGTTATTGTGGGCTCCTCACTGCCGTAACTCAGGGAAAGGGAACATTGTTTAACCAGGAGTAGCACACTAAGCCGAAGCTTGTTTCCCAGATGCGATCTGGGAACACAAGGAAGTTAAGTGACTTGCTCAGGATCACACAGTATGCACCTAGGTGGCTATGGGATTCAAACCCAGATCTCCAGATCTGCAGCTCAGAGCCTTAACCTACTGCACTATACTGCCTCTTGTAGCTGTGACTGCATACCCTGAGTGACCTGCTTTCTTCCGTCTATTGTATAATTCAGTATTGTGTTTGTACCTGCCTCACATTGTTTTGTATTTAGATGTATTGTGTTTGTACCTGCCTCACATTGGTTTGTATTTAGATGTATTGTGTTTGTACATGCCTCACATTGTTTTGTATTTAGATGTATTGTGTTTTGCCTTTTCATATTTGCAAGCTTTTTTGTTTCTTGTAACCTCCCAGGTCATATCTGACAATAGGCATTTATTTTATCTACTATACCTACCTGGTCAACAAAAACAAACTAAATAAATAAAATATACTTTCAAAAATAACATGTGGCTTTGCCACTTGTGAGTTATGGGTCTTAACACTCACTAGCGGAGATAAATGCCTTATTCCACTGTAACCCATTATGTAGTCCTTATATATATGCAATTAAATAATAACAACTACAAACTTCCTGAAACTACTAAAATAAAAAAGCAAAAACAGCAGCCACAGTGGTGTATTCTGATTTGGAGCCTTTCCCCTTTCACGTTGCCGCCAATTTCTTTTTTATGTCATCTGGCCTGATCTTTTTATTCTGATGCTGCTGTTATTTATTCATGCTGCAGGTCTGCACATCTGTTTTACGGATTGCTGCATATCGACTCCTGTTTTATGGTTGATTCTTTGCCTGTGCTTACTGTTATTTATGGCTGTAATTATCTCCAATGAACGCCCACCCCCACCTAGAAACATAATGACATCAGTGTGCATTTCTTGGACAAAACATTTTAAAAATAAATCAGTAATTTCCACACTGAAGTGAGAAAATGGTAACTTCACCTCTCCTTTAAAAATGGATCAAATTCTATTTTTTAATTCTTTAATCTGTTGGAGTCAACTGCTGTTCTAAACAGTTTAGTGTATATATATATATATATATATATATATACACACATAAATACTGCACTTATTACAAATATATATACAAATATCACGCTCAAATATCTGTATTTGTTTTAGACCTAGTAAAGTATTAGACCTTAGGTAAGGTCGGTGTGACACACATATGACTAATACTGCTCCTAACATGAATGCATATTTTACTCATAACTCTCAAACCTTTGGTCTTGGGAAATCACCGAAGACTGAAACAAGTCTGAAATATTTTTAGTAAACATGAACATGCAAACAAACACAAATAAAGAAACGGACACAATCGCACCCAATGCCTCAGCTATTTAAGCCCGCTTCCTCCAACCTCACTTACAAGCAGTTCCTTTGCTACAGCTGGAGGCTCTGCCCTCCCCCTTCTCACAGTTTTTGTCTTCCACTTTCCTTTGTGCTTTCAGGCTTTCTGTTTGGTGTGTGCCTTCACCAGCTTTCTACAGTACATTAGTAGTTTTCTTTCTACCTTTCTGGCTGCAGTTTGTGCTCCTGTAAGTCAGCTATTCTTGCTGCACTCCTGTTCTCATTTGTCCATTAGGCACCCCCCCCCATAGAACCCCCTCCCTTCATGGTCAAGAAAGACACAACACAGATCTTGGAAGAAATGGGCGCGCCATGCTTTATTTATCATTCTCAATATTAATCTACTAATCACAATTTACTTTTATTAATATTCAGATTAATATTCTAGATTAATGCTTAATCACTATTTATGTTGAGCAGCAGGCTGAAAGATCTGCATACCCAGGCCACCACGCCTACAATCTGAGCAATCCTTCCAGTGCTGGCGAGGTATCCTCTGCAGTAGCTGGACAGGTCATATGGCCAAGGTTCCTGGCGGCGCCCCCAGTCTGGTGTCGCTGACCTTGCAGACTGTGCTGCTGAGGCTGGACCTAGGAACACCCCGTGCGGGTACAGGTCTTGTGATCCATCATCCTCCAGCCGAGCCGGGAATCTTGACGCCTTCGGGAGAACTGGCATCGCCCCCTACTTCCCCGCTACGCCCCTCATGCACTCCTCCCGAACCGCCACACTACTTGGCTGCGACATACTGCAATAACATTACAGAGTTCAATTTCAGCTAACACGAGTCTACTTGATATGCATCTACTTAACCTATTATGCTATTTTAACTAGAACCTATGGGTTTCACTGAACTATTACCCGATTGACCTCCTGCTTATGTCCCTTAAATTACATCCCTTTTCGGGGGAGGCGAAAACCCCGGGAAAAACCCCAGTAGGGAAAACCGGGAAAAGTCACTCCCCAACTCCTACTACGACGCCATATTGGGTCAAAAGGGCCCTTTGTATCTATCCTTCCTCGAAAGGCCAAATGGGTGGGTGGGTGGGTGATCCAATGGGAGAAGAGACTGGAGAGTCTGCACAAAGACTGCTGTCCAGTTTCCTCTCGTCTCTTGCCCAAGACTGCCCTTCCCTGAGGCTGGACCTAGACCCCTCGTGCGGGTACAGGTCTTGTGATCCACCATCCTCACGCTGAACCGGGGCCCCAACGCCTTCAGGAGAACTGGCATCACCCCCTACTTCCCCGCTACTCCCCTCATGCACTCCTTCCAAACCGCCACAGGCTGGACCATGTCCGACCCCCGAAGCTACCTGCTCAACCTTAGCCTCCAAGACCACTTGAAATCAGATAACAAGTCATCCAAAACCTTGCCTTGTAGTCAGCCCCCCGGGCCCACCTCTAGATACTGGTAGGTCCGGTAAATGTTATCATGCCTCAAGACAGTGCCCCCCAAGGACTCCATAAAAGCTCCCATCTCCTTGTTGATGCACATGCAAGCCCTGTTTATTGCAGAAACCCCATGTGCATGAGCCCACTGCTCCCTCATCAACAAGTGTGACCAGAAGAGCATAACATCAGGCCATCGCCCTGCATCACCAGCAGCAGATTCACCATCTTCCTGCGGCCCTGGTCCTCTTCACCTAGATGAATCAACAAGATCTGCGGTGTGACCCCCCCGGCCAGCCATTGCTTGCAATCATGGAAGCAGCCCTTCCCAAAGCATTCCCCTTAGTCCCCAACCACTCAATCCTGGCGTCCTCCTGTGGCAGAGACAGGTTGCTTCCCCCTGGCTGACCGGCTGCCTCTGAGCTGCCCACCATATGAATGAATGGCCACATATCCAAATGCATACGTAGTCTTCCCCAGGGCCTGTAAGAGACAATAAAAAATTACTGCAAGTGTGGCCTTACATAACACAAGAAAGCCTGAGACTTCCAATGTCCCAGGGACTGAATCTCTGCATCTGATAACCCCTCATCCTTGGCATTCGTTGCCACCCCAGTGCGAAATGAATGGGTCCCATAATCCCCGGCGTGTTGCTCCAGTTCCTGAATGGCCCTCTGCAGAATGAACCGGAATTGGTAAGCCGTCACAGGACTACTGTCCTGGTGCCTAAAGAAGGCCTCCCTGTCCCGGGAACAGGTTTCCTTGTACTCCACTAGGTGACAGGCCACCTGCCAAGATACTTCTGCAGGGGCCTTGATTTTGTGCCAGAGGCCTGACCCCCTCTACTCTGTCTTCGATCTGCGGAGCCATAGAAATACCCTGCGCCCCGTCGTCACCACATCCTGCGAAAGCAGGCTTGGTGCTCCATGGTCCTTGGAGGGCTTTGTCAACTTCCACATCCTAAAGGCCCCACAGAAGGCCACCAGGAACATGGTACCAAACAGCAAAGTTTCGTACTCATCCCTACAGACCTTGGGCAAGACACCCCAAATGGCTTGTAACTTATCCAGAGTGATGGGCCGTCTGGTATCTGGAATGGCGGTAAGCTCCCTATGCCATCCCTCCAACAGTTTCTTCACCTTGAGGGCCCCCGTGGTGTCTGTCAACCCCGTAGCCTTCATGACCCACAATAAACCGGTAAGGTGATGAGCCATCATTCCAGGAGAGTGGCCCACCAATTGCCCTACCATAACATACCTGCAAAGCTGATCTACAAGGACTGGCCACACATCAGACCACCCCTTGGCCTCCTACATGGCCAAATAGTGCTCGATCCCCTGGCAGTACACTTCCTTCATGCTGGATGCAATGGAGTTACCTATGCATCTCCACACCTGTCAGTCACCACCTCCCACAAGAAGGGAGGCACCTGTTGTGGCTCCTTGTCCACTCTTGGCACCAGCCTGAAGAATCTGTTCCACTGTGAACAAGATAAAGCATCGGCAATGCCGTTATCAATTCCCGGGATATACATTTTAAAACAAACATCTGCTTCAGGTTCCCCAGTGGTCCCAATGGACCTAACTGCCTATTGATGGTATGCACAACCCCCATACTGTCTGATCTGAAGTACACTGTTTCATTGCGAAATCTGGGACTCCATACGCACAGAGCCATCATGACTGGAAAGAACTCCAGCAGCATAATCTGCTTCCCTACCCCAGTCTCCAGCCAGCCAGCTGACCACTGCCCTGCACACCATTCCCTTGAAAATAAGCCCCAAACCCCAGGCCACCTGCTGCATCTATGTATAACTCCAAAGGCATCCCACCCCTTGGCATTTGCTACAAGGCGACCCCATTGAAGTGGCCCAGAAACAGCTGCCAGACTAGCAAATCCTCACGGAACTGTTTCGTAACCCTTATACTATGATGAGGTTTTGTACAGCCAGACCCCCTCTTGGCCAACCTCTGCATGAAAGTTCTCCCCTCCAAGATGACCCTGCATGTGAAATTGAGATGCCCCACTGACTGTTGCAAGTCCTGCAGGGTAATTTTTGTGCATCCCAATGCCTTGTGCAACAGAGACCGAATAGTGGTCAACTTGTCCAATGGCAGACGACTGAGCCTGTTTCTGGAATCAATTTCTGTGCCCAAAAAGGTGAGGGTGGTTCCCAAGGGTTCGGATTTATCCTTTGCCAAGGGAACTGCAAACTCCCGGCACACCTGCTCGAAGGCCGTGACCAACTCCATGCACCGTAAGGAATTGGCGGGGCCCACAAACAGGAAATCATCAAGATAGTGTACTATGCTGTCACTGCCCACTATCTGAGCAGTGACCCAGTGCAAAAAAGTGCTGAAACTCTCAAACACTGAACAGACCACAGAGCAGCCCATGGGCATGCACTTATCCATGTAGTGCTCGTTCTCAAACTTCATGCCCAACAGTACCCTATCCTCTTGATGCACTGGCAGCAGCCTGAACGCAGACTTAATATCTGCCTTGGCTATTAGAGCACATGGCCCCACTGCTTGTACCACTTCCAGTGCCCGGTCAAAAGACTGATAGTGCAGCGATGTGTGCTGATGATCAATGTGACCATTCACAGAGTCCCCTTCCGGATACGATAAGTGATTAATCAACCGATAGTCTCCCCTTGCCTTCTTGGCAACCAATCCAATTAGTGAAACCCTCAGATTTGGTAGTGGTGGCCTAGGGAAGAGGCCATTAATGCACCTGAGCCACCGTTCCTTTTCCAGTTTTTCCCAGACAACTTGTGGTCTGTCTCTAGCGGACTTCACATTCTCAGCCTCGTACGACTGATGAGAGCCGGAGTATGGGATCCTGAAGCCCACCAAAAACCCATCCCCAACAAGTCCACAGCTCTTCTGTCTGGGTACTGGTCCAGCCATGGCTTAATCTTTTTTATCTGCACCGGCATGGGAAGGCTTGCCACCTGGAGGCTTCCTGAACCTGCCTCGGCCACCCTTCCCCATCCCTCTCCACCCCCTTGGGGAGGAACACTGCAGAAAGTGGTGTTGTCTGCCACAGGCCCAACATGCATGTTTGAAACAGCAACTGGTCCGTGCACAGGCTGACTGGTTGTACGCATAGTACAGCTGAGTGTTCGGGGTATCCCCCGGTCGCAATGCCGATGCCCAGATCAGGAGCCCACTATCCGTGTGCAGCACATCCCCGCCCTTCATCACATCCACCAGCAATGGCATGTCCAGCTTGCCCCAGCTGATGACAGTGTCGACTTGCTGCCTACGACAAAACTCCTTGTCATAGTCCAGCCAAGCTGTACCCCCTTTCTTGCGATGCATCAATGATATGCAATGCATGTAGTTGAGGATTCTTACCCCTTGTGTTTCATCCTCTTCCAACACCAGGGTGGCATAAATCAAAAATGCTACTACCCAGTTATCATAAGTACGGAGAACCTTGACCTTTTTCTGGTCCTGGTCGTCCCCTTTGTTCTTCTCCTTCTTCTTATCCATGTGTTCCACTGGGCGGTTAAGAAGGGAAAAGATATCAACATGTTCCCTATCTCTGATCTGTTGCCGGACCTTGTCCATTAAATGAGTCCCTACTGGGGAGTCCAGCCCAACGTACGGTTCACTGGTGGTGGTGGCGCAGTCTTATCTGGAGCCTGGCCTTCCAACCCTGTGCCAGCCCCCTCTGCTGGCAATGGCAATGACCAATTCTTAATCTCTGTCACCAAATCCACCACCACCCTAACCAACTGCTTCAACCGTTCATTGGTCACCGCCCACAGACTGGTGTCTGACAGGGGCTGCTCCCCACCTGGTCCCTCCCCCTCTAATTTGTTGGGGGCCCCCACACACTCATCTTCATCAGACCCCAGAGTGACTGCGGTTAGTGGACCATCTGCCTCGCTGTTGAAAGATTCCCCCCCAACCAGGGACTCCCCCTCACTGCTCCCAACACTTGCCTTACCTGGCTGGCCCCCACTTGAGGGCCATCACATACCTCCTTGCCTGCCGGGTGGGAGTGCTTCACTGGTAGCAGTGACTTCCAGCCTCCTATCCTCTTCTTCCTGATGGGTGTTGTGGAGTCTTCCAGGCCCTCTAGGCATGCCTGCAGCCATGCTGCCCCGTTCTTCTTCTTACACAGGGAGTGTCATTTTTCTTCAGCAGCTGCCAACACCTTGGGTATGGGAACATGCTTCCTAGCAGACATCTCCTGAAATGGCAACTAGCACCCCCCCAACAAACAACGTTAGTGTGCGTTGTAACCTGTCCCCTTCCACATTGTCAATGGGGGCCTCATTGTTCCCCAGTCGTCCTATGACCCTTACGCTATAGCACCTGAATTGGAGGGGGGTAGGAGGATGCATAAATGCACAATATGCAAGTAGTGACTGGTGGGATTCAAACCTTGAGGCTTATTACTGCAGCACCCTTAACCACTATGCTGCAGCAAAATGCACATAATGTGCAAGTTCCCTTATGAGATAAATACCAAAGAAACCAACACGCCATATAAAGTAGATGTAGCGCTCTATTACTGCACAAGTGGGAGCAGCTATGATTCAAACTCTGATCTTTTTGCCTCCACATCCCTGATTCTGCAGTTCAGCACCTTTAACCACTAAGTCACTCCGCCTGCATTGCATGAGGCAATCAAATTGCAGTGTAAATGGAATAGCCACCCAGCAGACAATACACGCACAGCATCAAGGTAGGGCTTGAACCCCTGATGCTCCGATCCCTACTGCCTTCCAGTACTGTGACTCTATTCTCTGAGTCACGATGGCAGCAGATGAAGGAATTGCCTACCCTGGAAATGACTCCCCCCTTTTAAAAATCAGTGCCACATTCACACTAAGGCTGTGTGTAATTATACTGGTGGGGGGGCGCTAACCTCCGCTTCTTTTTTAATTTTTATCGGCATCCCTAGAGGAGCCTGCACTATTAGATGGCCCACCCAATATGGTCACCAAATCTCCTGAGCATCCCTGTGAGATCTGCAAGAGCTGTATGCTTGCTTGGCCCAGATCTCGCGGGAAGCCCGGAGCAGTGAGAGTACACACCTCCACCAACCTCTGGCTGACAGCAGCCCCCAAGGGATGCCGGGACCTGTAGTCCCAACTGCGAGCTACTCCTGAACATGGCTCCAGAGCCTATGACCATCTTCGGTCCCCCAGACACTGCTACCAGGAAATCCGCTGATAGCCCCCGCCACCCCACCAACAGCGATCAGCCAGGTAAGGCACAAGCTGCCGGACTGATTGGTTGGAGGAGGGAAATATGATTAGTGGGGCTACATAGCAGTCCAGGGACAGAGAAAGTGGGCCTGCCTTGCCGGCAACGTACAAAGAAGCCGAGGACCATCGCCGCATGTAGCCATAAGGACCCGCAGGCCCGCCCTAGGAACACCACACGGCCATGCTCCGCTGCCCCTTTTTTTGCATGGGGCTCCAAAAATTGCTCCTGCCCTGCCCCAGATCACAGAGGGAACCCAGGAAAGACCAAGAGGGGGCGAAGAGGGACGTAAACTCCCCTGTTCATAGGGGCTGGGAGGTGCAGCTCCATGAAAGCTCTCCCAAAAACTTGGCTCTCCAGCCCAGCATTTGTGAGGCAAGCAGTCCAGGAGCACAAAAGCACAGAAAACAGTCACTAAAAACCAAACCCAGACCCAAATTGCATATCCCTAGTGGGATTCACCCACAACCTTCAGCATCAGGGGCACACATCCTGCCCACTACACCACAAGCTCTGCCTCACAAGGTCATTGCCATCCCTAGGCCTCAGCCACCTTATCTGGTCCTGTGAGCTGGGTGATGTTGATCCGATGGGAGAAGAGACTGAAGAGGCTGGAAAAAAGACTGCTGTCCAGTTTTCCTCTCGGTTCTTCCCCGAGACCGCCCCTCCCCCTCAAGGGGGTGGGCTAGTCAGTGCCCTATCCTGGTCATGTCCAGAGGTTGCTGACCTTCCCCTGGGCTGGCTTACTGCAACCTCTGGTCTCTGGCCATGGGGAGGGGGAAGAGGGCCCCCGGACAAATGGTCGGCTGCTGCAATACTTGGGCAACCTAGGCAATACCTTGTGTTTCTGTTAGGGTTCTTGTGTGCTTCTAGTTTTCAGTGTTCTACCTTTGCTGTTTTTGTTTTGACTTGTGCTATTTTAGGCTCCCATTTTTTGCTGCGGCTTCCATGCCATTTGCAATCTCCCAGTTCAACTACAGTCCTTAAATGTTTATACCTGACTCCTAGCAAGGCGGCCACTCCCTTTTGTGTTCTGGTGGTTTCATTAGTTGTTCAGTTCAGCAGCGTGCTGCTTCCTAGTTTTCTGTCCTCATATGCTTGTTTATCTCTAGCGGTTTCACTTGTTGTTCTCTACTGCCTCAGCCTACCTGGCTCACAGCGTATCAGCAACTAACACTGACTTCTGTTACAGAACTGGTTGGCATGCATTCACCACTGAGTCCAAGCATGTGTCATTCAGTCTCACACAATGTCCTAGTTGTCATTTGATGTCTCAGTCAGGCATTCAGCCTTGCCTATGTTTCATTTTTACCTTGTGGCACTTGGATGCATCCTAACCATAATCATAGTATAGGTTCCAGGGCTCCCTGCCCTTTATGCCAGCGGTCTTCCTCTGCTCCCTTGAAGTCCGCATCTTGAAGGTGGGTCCCTTGATTCAAACAGGGCCTTCCTCCTTCTTCCCTTTGGGTGAGAAAGTCCTACTCTTCGGGGCAAGCTTTGGTCATGCAGATCGACTCGGTGGCACCTCTTGATGTAGCATTTAAGACTTCAGCTGCCAGGAGGTGGGGCCTCTAAGTCCACAGGGGCTCCTTTAGCTGTGCAGGCCATGATGGCAGCACCTTCAAAAGTTATTCCCCTTACAGCCACTTACGGTTCACCTGGTCCCTACCTATTTCCCTTCTTGTGACCCTCAAGGGTGAAAATCATACAATTATACAAGTCCCGACCCCTTAGGGACCCAACTCCTATGCTTTATTCTCAAGACTTTGGCTTTTTCTCTAGGCCTCTTCTTGGTGGAGGCCAGGTGAGTGCCTTTCAGCAGTTGTTGTGCTCCTTCTTCTGCCATGGGGGGTGGGTATCCTTTGCGGGGAATCTCCTTTAGCTACAGAAATTGGTTCACGGCAACCCCTCAATGTTCCCATTAGCGGGATAGAGTGAGAGCCCTTCCTCTAAGTTTCCCCCTTTAATTGGATCTTTAAATTGCGGCAGTTGAGTTGTCACTAATTCTATCCCAAGCCTAGAGGGAAGGCAACCATGGGCTTGGCTCCCTAGAGGTTCCTTCCTCATAAGAGATATTTCCTCTCCCCCATACCAAAGATCATAAAAATTAGGTAGTCTCCATAAGAGGTGATCCATTATGTAATACTTTTATGTAGTATAGCATTTATCCTAGTAGGTTTCCGCTGTGAGCTGGGATTTGATGGTGGCCTTCTTTCCATCCAGCCATTCCCTCTCTTCTTATAGACGTCATGCCTCTGTGTGCTGTCAGATACCAATTACTGTCAGTCATTGCTCAGTTCAGTCTGTCTGTTATCAGTCATCATTAATTGCTGTTAATCAGTCCTTACTCAAGCTGTGTTCACCACCTGCTGCGCAGTACTTTTGTTTGTTTTCTAAGGTACCTTTTGCCTAAAGGAATTATGTTCCCATGGCACCTCTAAGGGTGGAACCCTCCTAAAGAGGGGTCCTTTACCTTCACTGTACCCAAACAGGGTGGTAGTTCCTCTTGGGATAGAGAGTGAGGATGGCCAAAATATCCACGTATGACAGTCAACACATTCATTCAAATACCTTCAGACTATTGACAACACTACACAAGTATAACTCCTCACTAAGTTGTGTATGCCCATTGAGTTGAAAGGCTATGCCTGCAGTTGAGTGGATGGGAGCAACCAGACAAACCCCCTGCCCAAGCTATTTAAGCCAGCTTCCTCCAGCCTCACTCAGAAGCATTATTTCTTTGCCCCGCCATTCTCCCTTCCTCCTCCTCCTCCAGTGGCGGGCCTCCCTCCTTGGGATCCTTCCTAAGGTACCTTTAGCCTAAAGGAATTATATTGCCACAGCTCCTCTAAGAGTGGAAGCCTCCTCAAGATGGTTCCTTTGCTTTCACGGTACCCCGACAAGGTAGTAGTTCCCCATGGGACAGAGACTGCGAACATCCAAAGTATCTACAGTACCTATGACAGTCTACAACACATTCATTCAGCTGCCTTCAGACTATCAACAATGTTGCACAAGCATAAATCCTTACTAAGCTGTGTACGCCCTTTGAAATGTATGTATATAAAACATACATGGCTAGACCCTTTTTCCATATAGGAAAGCAGAAAGTTTACCACACCATTTATCCCCAGTTAAGTTCATATATCCCTGAATAAAGTCTGTATACCACCAAAATTAACTCGATCTCCAAAAAAAGTTATGGCATCACCGACTGACAATTTTTCCAAAATTTCTTTCCTCAACATCAAAATCAAACTTTCATTTAAAAGTGTTTATCACCAGTCTGAGTTTCATAACAAGCAGATTTTAAAAGAAATTCATAAAACATTTTTATGTTGGCTCGCACATGCGCAGCCAACATATTGCGGTAGTAGAAGATTTGGAGGCGTTGTCACTGTTGGGAGAATGCAGGGCACGCATTCCCCAATAAACCTGCATGCCGGCGCCACACCATGAATTCCAAATGTGGCGAGCACATCTAACGAAAGGTCCGCTGCAATGAGAGCAAAGCTCATCACACGCAGCGGACCTTCCTACGTGCTTGCCCTGGTGAAAAAGTAAAAACATGGCGGCACACTGCCTGCCATAATGCCAACTTCAGGGGTGCCCAATCCCCCTGTCGTAATGCCCTGATACACTGTATGTGCTGGCCGGAGGCCCACTCCCCATCGGCATCATGCACCCCACTTGTTATGTGTGCGAGGGGTGCCCAATCCCCTCAGCTCTTGCCCCCGCTTTAGTTGTGCCAATGGGGTGCCCAATCCCTGTCAGCTACAGCATCCCCAAAAACACTTAGGTGGCACGCTGGGAGCCCACCCCAGTGTGCCAAATCCCCTGAAAAAGAAAAACCATCCCGCAATGTTTTTTTTTTATCCCTGTGAAAGAAGAAAATGGTCCCTCGCGGTCTCCCTGCCCCTCCACAACCCGCGCCCACCCTCTGTGCACCCTGCCTTCCCACACACACCCCTCACCCCATACTTACCTCCAGAGTCCGGCGCGACGATCTTCGGTGGACCGGGAACACATCTGCACTCTTCAAAGCTGACCACAAACTGAAGAAATGAAGATAAGCTGTATAATGACATAAATAGGGTTTTTTTCAACTTTGGTGCATATCTCAGCCATTTTTTGGAATTTTTGCACCAAATTTTCAACGTGGGGTTATTGGGACCCCTCCTCATGAATTCAGTCACTGTCATGGCGTTATTCGGTCCCGAAAGGTGATTTCATGGTCACTGTGTGGAATCACCTTTCGGGACTGAGTAACGAAATGACAGTGCCACTGTTCATAAGGGGGGCTCTCAAAAAGCCTATATTGCAAATTTGGTGAAAAAAATCCAAAAAAATGGCTGTTTTACGAACTTGTGTTGCCCTGTTTCCACACACACTCATAACTTCGTGAATTTGTAATATTTTCACTCCAGATTTTCAAAATTGGCATTTTTCCACACCTCCTTATGAACAGTATAGCTGTCATTTTACATATCCTGGCTGAAATGTGTTTTCGCACGTCTGGCGCAGAATAGCGCGGTCACTGTGCGAAATCAGTTTTCGGGACAGTTTGAGAAAATGACAGTTACACTGTTCATGGGCAGAGGACCTAAAATGCCTATGCTAAAATTTGGTGCTGAAAGTCCATAAAATTACTGTGTTACAAGCGTGCGTTGAGCAGTTTCCACGCACCCTTGTAACTTCGCAAATTTGCAATATTTTCATGCCAGATTTTCAACACTGGCATTTTGTCACACCTCCTTATGAACAGTACAGCTGTCATTTTTCACATCCTGCCCAAAATGTGTTTCCGTACCTGTGGTGCACAATGGCGTGGTCGCTGTGGGAAATCAACTTTTGGGACTGATTAACAAAATCACAGTGCCACTGTTCATGAGGGGAGGTCCCAAAATGCCTATGTTGAAAATGTGGCTAAAAAACTCCCCAGAATAATTGGGTTATGGGCGTGTGTTGCACAGTTTCTATGCATGCTCATGACTTCACTAATTTTTCATATTTTCACTCCAGATTTTCAACGTTGCCATTTTTTTACGCCTCCTCGTGAACAATACAGATGTCATTTTTCACATTCTGCCCAAAATGTTTTTTCATCCCAATGTCGCCAAATGGCATAGCCGCTGTGCAAAACCACCTTTCAGCTAACAAACTGATAGTGATACCTTTCATGAGGTGGGCTCACAAACAGCCCGTGTTGAAAATTTGGATTGAAAATACCAGCACACTCCTGCAGTGTTAGGGTTTCCAACTGTAACACCCCACCCTGTAGAGACTGACAGGTGTCAAGGGTGTGACTTGGGATCATCGGCTGTAATGCTCATGCCATTCCAACCCTCCCCCCACCCTGCAGCCAGTGACAGGCATCGTGGTGTGCCTTGCACTGTTTGGCCACAAAGTTCACCCCATTCTCCTATACTGCACCCACCTCGGTGTTTTTCCATATGGAATGGGGTAAATATAACGCCCAAAGACCCCAAAGCACACCATGACACTTGTCAGTGTATACAGGGTAGGGTGAGGTATAATGGCATGCCCGTTATAGCTGACGACCTAAAGGCACACCCCAATGCCTGTCGGTCTCTACAGGGTTGGGGTGGGGTTGGCATCACTTCAATACTTCACTGCCATTTCCATTCTGCGTCTCTATCTCCGGCACTACCAATGCCAATGCCAGCAAGACAACATTCGGCATTGACAAGTCCTTGTTTATGTTCATTATAACAACTGGTGAGCATGTTTTTCTTAGGGTTAGTGAGTTGATATTCGCTGTAACAACCTGCAGGTTATTACGGCGAACATACACTTTGTCCATCAAAACCAAGCTCTCCTTTATTGGCTGTCATCCTGTGTGTGGGTAGACAGAACACTTCCTCAGACATAGCGGCTCCAAATCTCCATTAGCGTGGAGCTACCACAACAGCACACTTCACCTTTTATCTGTCTGGTTGATCCTGCCTTTAAATTCGAACAAAAATTCCTTATCTGGCTGATCCTGCTGTTCGGTAACTTCAGGCTATGCAGACTGTGATCAGGAATGGGTCCGTACGGTAAGCACAATCGCAAGCCCCCATCATGTATAACTTAAAAATTTAATAAATAGAAAACAAAATTCTAACTACAGAAAGCAGGTAGGGAGACAGAGAGACTGTGTGTGTGTGTGTGTGTGTGACACAGGGCAGGACTGGGACTGGGAAAAAATGCTCACCAGATATCATTTATTTATTTATTTGCTTTTGTTGACCAGGTGGGTACACTAGACATAGGAATGCCTATTTTCAGGTACGACCCGGGAGGATACAAATGACATACAAAACATCAGTGTGTCGCAGCATACATAAACCATACAATAAATAGTTAGCCAGAAAAGTACAAAACATCTCAAACCTTAATAAGATTATGATAATAAATGAGCAAGCAAGATAGATTGTATGGAGACATGTATAGCAGGATCGTAGAGAAAAAATGAGATAAGTGCCACTCAGGTCAGGAGATTCCTGTGGATCCTTAGCAGGTAGCTAGTTGGCAAGTCCAAGATAATGTAGTGACTGGGGGAGGCAGCGGGGAGGGGGTAGAATTGGAGAGGATAGATTAGAGAGAGTAGCAGGTAGTGTGGAAATAGGAGAGGGCAGGCAGAGCCGGGTATTGGTTTATGGTGGCTGGAAGCAGGTGCAGGGACTTGCTGTGAGTAGGTATTGATGGTGGAGCTTCTTAAAATAGGTATGCGTTAGGGCATGACGAATAGCTAGAGGGATAGTATTCCAATATTTAGGAGCAGAATGGGAGAAAGCTCATGTACCCATTGAGGTCCTACTTCTAGGGATGTATAGAGGTGTCTGGTCAAGAGAACGGAGACCATAGGAAGGGGTTTGAGGGTGTAGTAGCAAGGCCAGAGAATTAGGGAGGCCTGCTTGTATCATACCATCAATCAAGGCGCCGTAAGCTTGGAGGCGATGTGCCACAGGACTAGGCCATTCAAGGTCCGCATAAAGCAGACAGTGATGTTTGAGCCGCGGAGAGGCAGACGCATAATGGCAGATGTTATTATATGTAGTGTCCCATGCATGGAGGGAGGTCTTAGTAGCACCTAGATAGACGACAGAGCCATAAGCCAAGGATGGGAGAAGAAGGCCTTGTGCCACAGCAAGCCTAGCTGATGGGGTAAGGGCATAGTTAGTGCGGTATGCTCCTCCGATCTTTGCATTGACTGATTTGCAAGTCGTGGTAATGTGGAGATCAAAGTCCAAGGAATCATCAAGAAGAATGCCAAGGTATCTAAAAGATGAGGTGTTTACTAACTGGGAATTGTCAGAACAAGATATTTTGAAGTAGTTCCGATTTACTTTTAGTTTAGCTGGAGAGCCAAAGAGCATTGCCTGAGTTTTCACTTCGTTGAGAACGAGACGATTAGCAGTAATCCAGGATTGAATGTTTTGGAACGCTTTGGATAGGGAGTTAGTTAAGTCCAGTACGTTACCAGCACTATGGTAGAGTACAAGGTCGTCTGCATAGAGCAAGGTAGAGCAAGTAGATACTTGTTGAGGGAGGTCATTTATGAAGATCGAGAAAAGCAGAGGACCAAGTATGGATCCCTGTGGGACACCAGTTTGTACGTACAATAGGTCAGATAGGGCAGAGTTAAAAGCAACAGCCTGCTGTCGATTTGATAGATAACTCCGAAACCAGTTCACTGATTCCACTGAGAAACCCAGGGAGGTAAGCTTTGAAAGGAGGAGGGTGTGGTCAGCAAGGTCAAAAGCCTTGGTGAGATCAATGAAGGCGGTACCAGTCAGGAGAACAGAGTCCATGGCTGTGTAGATATCATTTGTGAGTGTCAGAAGAGCAGTGGAGGTACTATGACCTTTGCGAAATCCATGCTGGGATCCCGAGAAGAGGTTGTGTTATGGAGATATTCAATAGTTTGCCCAGCGTCTAGCTTTTCGAGAATTTTACTGAGCACTGAGAGAATGGCAATAGGTCGGTAGTTGGCCATTACTTTAGGATCACCTTTCTTTAGAATTGGTGTTATCCTGGCTATCTTCCAAACGTTTGGAACTACACTATGACATAGTGACAGGTTAAAAATTTTAGTTAGGGGTGAAGCTATAAGCGGGGCAGCAATCTTCAGAAGTCTAGGTTCAAGACTATCAGCACCTGGGCTGCTTTTGTCAGGGATAGTCAGCAGTAACTTTAGGACTTCAGATTTAGTGATAGTCCAGAACCTGAGAAGTGGACGGGAGAGCAGCGGATCCTTGGCCACGGGAGAGGATACTAGGTGGCTAGGGGGGAAAGAGTCTAGGTAGCGTGACAGGTCCAAAAAATGATGGTTAAAAGAGTTGGCGATAGTCACGGGGTTGTTACAGTGTACTCCGTTCAGCAGCATATCATTGGAGGCGGAAGGTTTATCAGAGCCAAAGAGAGTTTTGATGACAGACCAAAATTTACGCGAGTCTCCTCCAGCATTAACAAGTGATTCTTTACAAAATGAGCTTTTTGCTAGATGGATGTCTCTTTTACAGGAGTTTCTCAGTGCCCTGTAGTGACTGAGATCTGCTGGCAGACCTGAGACCTTAAAACGATGCCAACATTTGTCCCTGTTTCGAAGCTGAGCTAGGAGATCCTTAGTTAGCCACTTAGTTTGTGTGCCTCTTATTCGGCGAGTGACACGAGGCGCGTGTAGGTCCTGAGAACCAATAAATTTTTCGAAGAAGTAGTCTAAGGCTGATTGAGCATTAAGAGAGGAAAAGATAGGTGACCAGTCAATGAGTGAGAGATCGTACAGGAACTGAGATGGATTAAAGTTAGCCATATTACGAAAGGTGATTAATTTCGGAGGGGGAGATGATTGTCTGGCAGCACCCCAGGTGCAAAAAATTGGGGAGTGGTCGCTAATTGAGTCGGCAAGGGTACCAGCTGAGACAATGTGGTCAAGACAGTTTGTGAGGGCCCAGTCAAGTAAGGAAATGGATCGGGAGGGTGGGGCCGTGATCCTGGTAGGGTCTTTGATCAACTGATGGAGGCCATAGTTTTGTACAATAGTAAGGAGGTTTTGGCCAGTGTAACCTAGCCAGTTTAGATTTAGATCCCCAAGAATGAGAACTTCATTTCATCCCGTAGCTAGACTCGTCTGGGAGAGGAGTTCAACCAAGCCTGGGGTACCACACCTGGGAGGGTTGTAAGCACATATGATATGAAGCCACTTAGATCCAAGTTGGAGAGTAGCATGAATAGCTTCACAGTGTGAGAGAGTGAGGGAGGTATTCAGGTGCACCAAGAGGTTGGGTTTATATAGGATTACAACCCCACCCCCACATTTAGGTGAGGAACTGTCATGCCTAACTATATTGTAGTTTGGCAAGCGGCATAAATGATCAGGCATAGAGGGCTTTAGCCAGGTCTCTGTCAAACAAAGAATGTCAGGATTGTATTGGGTGACCCAGGCCTCTAGTTCAATAATATTATGGGGAAGGCTTCTAATATTCATATGAACAATGCGCAGGTCCTTTGAGTGAGTCCAGTAGGTGTCAGAGATGGGGATATTACATACGGGTCCTGGATTCAGCTCGATATCGCCAGCTAGTAGCAGTAGTGCTAAGAGGAGCAAGTACCACAGTTTACGGTGAGTAAACATGGTGAGAAGGGGGGCAAGGCACCAAGGGCGATCCTGTACTAGAGAGAAAATGTAGTAAGTGATCCGATTTGGGACTAAAAGTGGTAAGGTGGCTGGTGGCTTATCCACCAGGATTAGCATGTTTGAGAAAGTAAAGTCTTTGAGATGATAATAGTGATCATTTGGGGAGAGAGGGCTACTAAGTGTTGGGATGCACATAATGGTTACAAGAAATGAGGTTTGTAGCAGAAATACACCTAGGTTGAGTGCCCAGGGATATGAGTGCAGGGAGGGCATTTTATGTGGGTATGTTTAATGAGCAGGAGAGGCTAGTAGAAGTTTTAGGGTACAGCACAAAACTAAACAACCAGAAAGATAAAGAATAAGCAACAGGAAAGATAAGCAGGGTTATTTGAACTGTTAAGCCCTCTAGTGGTAAAGAGATATAAGGTGCAAATGAGAAAGTAGGGAGATAGATAAAATTACACTCCCACTGGGCAGGGCTTCACGATTCCGATACTATTTAAGAAATGCCGGACAAGGGTGGGGGTAGTGGGGGGCGGGTGGGGAGAAGCCACGCAGCGGCTGCGGGGAAGCCTTCCATACACTGTTCCGATAGGGAGGTAGTGTAGGCAGGGTTAGCAGAGCTGAGGTAGGGTTTATGGCACTGGAACCAGATTGCTTGAGTCACTACTAGCAAATTTTCTTTATGGCCACTTGCAATTTTTCAATTACTGCCCATGAGCGTCCCTTCTGTAGTGGCGGTGAGGTCCTGAAAGCCTGTGGCAAGGCAAATCCCCCCACGGTTTCAGTCACCAAAAAAGGCGCGAAGATTTAAACTACTGACGAGTGCTCCACCATCGGAGAAACAATTACCTTCGGTCCTGTGTGTAAACGCCATGGCTGCAGCGCTCTCCAGGGCTGTGTGCCCTTCAGGGACAGGGCTTAGGTCCTACATAATGCTCGCCCGCAGCTGCAGCGCTTCAGGGCTGTGTGCCCTCCAGGGACAGGGGCTCAGTCCTGTGTGTAAACACCGTGGCTGCAGTGCTCTCCAGGGCTGTGTGCTCTTTATATAGAATAAAGGATGGGGAAATGTGTGAAACTCGAATTTAATGCTCACCTGAGTTGTGGGATGCTTTGATAACCCCTTAGGCTTCACCCTCGGGGTTTATGTAACATCCCACACCTCGGGTGTGCATTAAATTCACATATCACACACTTCCCCATCCTTTATTCTATATATGATATTCCAAATGCAACCTCAGTGATCCCTTGCATAATGCTAGACTGACTTCCATGGATATATATTTTTAACTCCTATATAAACCTAAAATCCTTATATTTCTATATAAATATAACATACTTATTCTATTCCCCTATATAAATATATTTATATTAAATACCTCTGTATAAACACAATATACTTATACTACTAAATAAATATAATATACTTATTATTCTATACTTTATACAAGTAATAAATTGTAAAAACATTTGTCAGTACATCAGAGGCTAAAGCAAAAGTAAAGAAATGTGGCATTAGAAACTTCCAACCCCTTTTAACCCCACCCCACCTGCACAGACCAAGAGGTAGTGTTAAGGGGTCATCAGCCAGAATGCTCACCCATACTGTACCCACCCACCTTATTTTCTAATGGAACAGGGTGAGCATTAGAGCTGTCAACTCCAATGCTGCCCCCAAAGCCTCTTGGTCTGCGTAGGGTGGGGATGGGGTTTTATGGTTGGAAACCCTAACACCACATTTCCCTACTTTTGTCACTTTAACCCTGACTAATGCATTAACAAAGTTGTTTGCAGTTTATTTCCTTGCTTTTTGAGATAGTATAATCATGTACTAATTTGCTTGTGGGAGAGCAGGGCCCCACTTCCATTCCTCTATAGATGCGTATATGTACGTAGGTGTTGAACTGCAGGGCCCTCGGGGCCCTGCACTTCCATTTATAGGACAGGAGTAATGACATCATCAGCATAGTCATGCTGTTACTCTACCTGATGTATCCAGTACTGAAAATATTTAAATCCCCACCAAAACGTAATTCTGTACAACTGCAACGCTATTCCGTGCCACAGGTGTGAAAACACATTTTGGCAAGGATTTGAAAAATGACAGCTGTGACATACATGAGTTGGGGTAATAAGAAGGCTATGTTGAAAATCTGAGGTCAAAATTTTGAAAATTTCCAAAGTTACTAGCATGCGTAGCAAAATTGCAATGAATGGTCATAACTTTGGCATTTTTCCATATTTTGACCCCAAGTTTTCAACATAGCCTTCTTATGACTCCACCTCATGCACCCAGTACAAAAAAATTTCAAATCCCTGCCAAAACATAATTCTGCACAATTGCAATGCTATTCCGTGACATAGGTGTGAAAACACATTTTGGCCAGGATTTGAAAAATGACAGCTGTGACATACACGAGGAGGGGTAATAAGAAGCTATGTTGAAAATCTGGGGTCAAAAATATTTAAAATTTCCAAAGTTACTAGTGTGCATAGTGAAATTGCAACCAATCATTGTAACTTTGGCATTTTTACATATTTTGACCCAAAAGTTTCAACATAGCCTTTTTATGACTCCCACCTCATGAACAGTACGACTGCCATTACACAAATCCCGCCTGAAAGGTGAATTCACCAAGTGACTGCAAAATCACTTTTCAGGTGGGAGTTGGCTAATGACAGTCATATTGTTCATGAGGTGGGGTCCTCAAATGGCTATGTTGAACATTTGGTGCAGAAATGTCAAAAAATGACTGCATTATGAATAAAAGTGGACTCCCCCATTGAAATGCATTGAATGCATTGAACTTAGTTTCTCATATTTCAGTCATTGGTTCCAGTAGCAAGATGTGTCTTCGATTGGAAAGCGGATCTCGAACCTGGGACCTGTTCAGGTGAGTAAGGGTGTGTGGCAGTGTACTGAGGGGTGTGGGGAGGTGGGTGCTGAGTAGGAGGTGGGGGATTGATCAGCGATGCACCTTTTTTTTCAGATAATAAAAAACAAAAAAACAACAAAAACAACAAATGACAGTTTTCTTTTTAACAGGACCTGAGGGCAATTGGGGGGGGTGCCACTAGACCCCATGACATGAAAGGGGCACTGTAGAAAAAGGGACCTTGAACGGGGTAAGGAGGGTGGGGAGGGACAACACACAAAGGGATGAAGCAGGATGGTTTAAGTAAATGCCAGTGCCGGGATGGGTAACAGAGTGTGGGTGGGGGCAGCACACAGTGGGAGGGAGCAGGAGGATTTACTTCACAGCCGGGTGCTGGGACAGAGAACAGAGGGTGGGGGTGGAAAGCACACAGAGGGAGGGAGTGGGAGGAAGAAAGTGCTGTTTACCTACTTGACTGGGGGGAGAAAAGTGGAACTTTAGCTGTAGAACCCTTCTTTTTAATCCCCAGATTATCCCCAATTAGTGGGTTCTTCATTCAAGACCCCACTAAAAAGTGCAGACTCCCTTTGATACTGCTAGGTCCACAGGGTGTGTGTGTGTGTGTGTGTGTGTGTGTGTCTTTCTTTCTGTGTAATAAGAATCGTGCCTGCTAATGGCTCTGCAGAGAATGGAAAACTCATTTCACTTGTCTGACTAGAGATAGGAATGACACCTGGGCTGAGACCGCTCCAGTCTCATCACAGTAGGAGGAAAAAAAAACACTATGCTTCAGGGAATGCCAGGATTCAGGGCTATCAAATCTGGGAGTTTCCTAGCACACAAGAGGGTGAAAGATAAAGGTTGGTGGGGGGGGAGTAGAACAGTATCACATAACTTTAGCGATGGAAAAACAATAAAGGCAATTTGAGTGGGGACATTTCAGCGACTGCAAGTATAGCATCTGTACACATGGGCGAGTGCCAAAACAGTGACAAATACTTTCCCCCCTCCAGAGGTTCTACAACCTCAGAGTTGGTTATTATAGTAAGGGGGTGTGGGGTGCAAACCCCCCACATTGGGGTGTGTGCTGGGCAAAGCTCCCCACAGAAAACAGTTGTGAAATTGTCACTGTTTTGGCACTCGCCCATATGTACAGGTGCTATACTTTCAGTCGCCGTAATGCCCACACTCAGATTGCCTTCGCTGATTAATATTTGCCCAAATCACATGGAACCGAGCAGACCTGATTGTTATATTTGACTTTTTTTTCTGATTGTTTCTCCTGTAGGATGTGATGACTGAGAATGGCATCACCCATGTGCTCAATGTGAGCAATAGCTGCCCCAAGCCAGCATACATCCCGGATAGCCACTTCCTGCGCATTCCCGTGAATGACAGCTACTGTGAGAAAATCCTTCCTTGGTTGAACAAAGCAGTGGAGTTCATAGGTAAGCAGACTGCAGTGCTGCATGCTTCTAGCTCCCTTTGTATAGCAGAAGCTGCTTTCCAAGCAATCTGTATAAAGCTGAACAGTTGCTTTAGCAATTAAAGTCAGAAAGTGTTTTGTAGCCATCCCATTTAAATGCATCTAAATTACTTGCTGTTTTTGTTTTAAACCTAAATTTGGGGGCTTTTAGTGGTATTATTATTCCTTTGCTGTCTTTACTTAGAATTGTTTTAAGGCTGTTGAAAATCTGAAACCTAGTTTGGTGTGCTTTTAGTGGTATTGTTTTCCTTTGCTGTCTTTACTTGCTGTTTTTTGTTTTAAACCTAGATTTGAGGGCCTTTAGTGGTACTATACTATCTTTACTTAGAATTGTTTTGGGGCTGTTGAAAATTTGAAACCTAGTTTGGTGTGCTTTTAGTGGTACTGTTTTCCTTTGCTGTCTTTACTTGCTGTTTTTTCTTTTAAACCTAGATTTGAGGGCCTTTAGTGGTACTATGCTATCTTTATGTATTTCTCACTGTGTTCCACCAAATCATGTGCTGCGTCACATGTCTGCTTCATTTTGTGTGCTCTAACTGTCTTCTCCTGGGTCGTGCCTGAAAATAGACATTGCTATGCCTAGTGCACTCACCTGGTTACCAAAAGCAAATAAATAAATAAATTGTTTTGGGGCTGTTGAAAATTTGAAACCTAGTTCGCTGTGCTTTTAGTGGTACTGTTTTCCTTTACTGTCTTTACTTGCTGTTTTTGTTGGAACCCGAAATTTGTGGGCTTTTAGTGGTACTGTTATTTATTTGCTGTCTTTACTTAGAATTGTTTGGGGCTGTTGAAAATTTGAAACCTAGTCTGGTGTGCTTTCAGTTGTGTTGTTTTCCTTTGCTGTCTTTACTTGCTGCATATTGTGTCTTCTCTGTCTTGCCCTGTAGCTTGAGGGAGGGTGCTAATTGTAAGACCTCTGACCTCAGCCACATGATAACTGGAGGTGGGGCTAAGTCAGATTTGAGGTAGCAGGTTGATTTTTGGTTTCTCAGAAGAGGCCAGAAGGGGAAGGGTTCAGGTTCATTTCAGTGCAGTGCAGTAACTGCGTATTGCTCTTTTTGTTTTAAAGCTATATTTGTGGACTTTTAGTAGTACTGTTATTACTTTGCTATCTTTATTTAGAACTGTTTTGGGGCTGTTGAAAATTTGAAACATAGTTTGGTGTGCTTTTATTGGTGCTGTTTTCCTTTGCTGTCTTTACTTGCTGTTTTTCTTTTAAACCTAGATTTGTGGGCTTTTAGTGGTACTGTTATTTCTTTGCTGTCTTTACTTAGAATTGTTTGGGGCTGTTGAAAATTTGAACCCTAGTTTGGTGTGCTTTCAGTGGTGCTGTTTTCCTTTGCTGCCTTTACTTGCTGCAAATGTTTGTCCACCCTCCCTCCCCGACCCCCACTCTTAATTATATGCCCTGTTAAATCTGAGTGACAGGAGTCAAACACAGGGAATAGCAGGGGTTGTGGAGTAAGTAGAAGGAAGCCCACCCTCCGCACAAGTGTCATGACTCTTTTTGTTGTTATTGTTTTCCTTCTTTATTAATTTACTGTACTGAAAATCCTGCCACTGATCCTCAGATACTTTTTTTAAAGAGGGAACTACAAGGAGAGCTTCAGTAACAGACAACTACTGGAATAGCAGTATAATGTGAGGAGTGGTGCAATGCAGTGGATACAGGTCAGCCGTATTCAGGCAGACCTTCTGGTCGCTGAGGTGCTGCCCTATCTGCAGGCATCTCTCTGGACTGCAGTATGAGGTAGCCAGAATCAGAGCGAAAGTAAACTGGGTCTGAAGTACCTTCGCCCCCATCCAGAGACCACCCAGTCCAACACCGCAGCATCAAAGGATGCCAAGAATGAGGAGAACTTGGATGGTGGTGGGCTTGGGGAGGGTTAGGGTAGTCAGGCAGAGGCACATCCCAAATCCTATTCAACTCCAGAACTCATATGCCACACTGGCAAATGGGGACAACAAAACAGAGGTACCCAGAGAAGAGGAAGGGAAGGATGTGGAGGTCAACTGAGGAGGTGACCTCAATGAGGAGAGCAGTGGATCCCAGAGGAGGAGGAAGTGAATCCTGGTGGGGGACTCTATCATAAGAGGGATCCAGCTAGGAACACAGGATGGGGGAGGACAGGGAGGTGAGGTGCCTACCAGGTGCCACAGTGTGGAGGGACAGGAGGAAGATCCTGGGGATCAGGGGAGAAGGCAAGATGGGAGGGTGAGCATGATGTCATTATCCACCTGGGTACTAATGACCTGGCAAACAGGGAGCCTAAGGAAGTTCAGGAAGAGTTTAGGAAATTGGGGAGGGTACTTCTGTCACCTTCTCAGAAGTACTACCTGTGAGAGGCATGGGAGAGTGTAGGGGTGCACACACCAGGCTTTTAACTCATGGTTGAAGAACAGGTGCTGCAAGGAAGGGTTTGGATTCATTGGTGACTGGGGACCCACCTGGAGGGATGGAAGCTTGTTCAAGCCTGACAGTCTGCATCCATCCTGGAGGGGAATACAAGCACTCAATGACAAGTTTAAATGCTACATGGACAAGCATTTAAACTAGCCAAGGGGGGTGGCAGCCCAGCAAGGAGGATACATAATTGCCCACCTTCCACATCTAGCGGTGGAAACAGTGAACAGGAGGAGGGAATACCTCTACAAAGCAGTGTGCAGAAGAGGGAGATAAGCACCCAATGGGTGACTAGGCACAAAGGGGGCCAAATTTGACAGAAGGGCAGACAGCAGGGAGAACCAGGGATAAAGGACAACCAGGGAAGGGGCTGGAGTAGAAAAGCTAAACAGTCCAGGGAGTTCACATCATGGAAAGCCATGTATGCCAATGCCAGGAGCCTTAGGAACAAGATGGTGGATCTGGAGGCTGCCATGGTGCAGTCGGACCTGGACATTGTGGCCATCACAGAGACCTGGTGTAATGATAACCATGACTGGGAGATGGCCATACCTGGCTACAACATATTCAGAAGAGACAGGGCAGGCAGAAAGGGAGGAG
The DNA here is from genome assembly GCA_016271365.2 of Neoceratodus forsteri. Lineage (NCBI taxonomy): Eukaryota > Metazoa > Chordata > Ceratodontiformes > Ceratodontidae > Neoceratodus > Neoceratodus forsteri. The sequence continues at coordinate 51,583,111 of CM028133.1, read as the reverse complement.
GAGTGGCATTTTATGTGAAAGATGGCATAAAGACCACAGAGATCCAGGAGGAACAAAATGTGGGAGAGATACTGTGGCTTAAGCTAGAAAGGAAAATGGGGTCAGCCATCTGCACACAGGTGGTCTACAGACCACCAGCCCAGGAGGAAGAAACAGATAGGGAGTTGATGCTAGCCATCCAAAGGATGGCAGACAAGGGGGAGGTGGTGCTGGTTGGAGACTTCAATATTCCAGAAAAGGAATGGAGCCTCCTAGCAATAGCATCAACCAGGAGCAGATTTTTCCTGAACTCCCTTCAAGGTGCCTCTCTTAAGCAACTGGCCATGGAACCAACTCGGCAGAAGGCAATACTGGACCTTGTGCACACAAATGGGGACAGTATGATAGGGGTAACAGTGGGGGAGCACCTGATGAACAGTGACCACTGGTCACTGTGGTTTGAAATCACAGAAAGAGCAGAACCAAACCGCACAAAAGCATATAGACTGGATTTTAGGAAGGCAAACTTTGGGAAAATGGGTAGATACTTGAAAGAGGCACTAATGGGAATGAGGAGGGAATCAGGGGCTGAATAACAGTGGGTAATATTTAAAACAGGGATTACAAGAGCAACAGAATTATGCATTAAGCAGGTTAGCATGGGGAAAAGGAAGAGGAGGCCATTATGGTTTTCCAAGGAGGTAGCGGAGAAAGTGAAAGCCAAAAAGATTGCATTGTGACAATACAAAAAGACACAGGAAGAAGGGGATAGGGAGAAGTACGAGGAAAAGCAAAGGGAGGCAGGGAGGTCAGTAAGGGAAGACAAAGCTCAGACAGGAGAGCGCATTGCAAAATCAGTGGGTAGAGGGGACAAAACCTTTTACAGGTACATAAGTGAAAAAAGAAGAGCAAAGGGAAGGATAGTGAGGCTGAAGGTGGAGGACGGGGGCCACGTGGAGGATGACAACAGTAAAGCTGACATACTGAACAGATGTTTCTGCTCAGTCTTTACTGAGGAAGAGGAGAGTAATGGGCCTGAAGGGAGCACAAGGGGTGGGAACAGCATAGAAATGGACAAAAGTCCCTTTACATGGGAAAGGGTCCTAAAGGAACTGGAAGGAATAAGAGTTGATAAAGCAATGGGGCCAGATAGGGTGCACTCCAGGGTCCTAAAGGAACTAAGAGAGGTGGTGGTGGCTGAACCTCTGGCAATCCTGTTTAGCTGCTCACTGGAAGCAGGGGAGGCACCCAAAGACTGGAGGGCAACAGATGTAGTCCCCTTATACAAAACTGGGAACAAAGAGGAAGCAGGTAACTACAGACCAGTCAGCCTGACTTCTATAGTGGGGAAGATCATGGAAGCACTACTGAAGGAGAGATTAGTGGAACATCTAGTTGCCAACGGACTACAGGACCCAAGGCAGCATGGTTTCACTGGGGGGAGGTCATGCCAGACCATCCTCATTGAATTTTTCAACTGGGTGACAAGGGAGGTAGATCAGGGGAGGGCAGTGGACATGGCCTATCTGGACTTCAGCAAGGCGTTTGACACTGTGCCACATAGAAGGCTATTAAACAAACTGGGGAATATGGGAGTGGGCAGGACAGTAGTGCGGTGGGTGGGTAATTGGCTGGGCAGCAGGACACAGAGGGTGGTGGTAAATGGCTGTCACTCCACAGAGGGAAGAGTGACCAGTGGAGTACCACAGAGATTAGTGCTGGGACTGGTCCTATTCAACGTTTTAATCAGTGACATTGTATAGGACCTAGAATGCAGAATTTCCCTCTTTGCTGATGACACAAAGCTCTGTAATAGAGTGGACACACCAGAGGGTGTAGACAGAATGGGGAGGGACCTGCAGAAGCTTGAAGAATGGTCAAGGGTTTGGCAGTTGAAATTTAATGCAAAGAAGTGCAGGATAATGCATATGGGGCACAAAAACCCTGGAACAACATATCAGTTGGGGGTGAGAATACAACATGCACCAAGCAGGAAAGGGACCTTGGGGTTATTATCTCTGATGACCTCAAGGTAGGGAAATAGTGTGACAAGGCAGCAGGTACAGCAAATAGGATTCTGGAATGCATAGGCAGGGGCACCACCAGCAGGAAAAGGGAGGTCATAGTTCCATTATACAAGACACTAATGAGGCCCCACCTGGAGTACAGTGTACAGTTCAGGAGACTTTACCTACGTAAGGACATAGACAAGGTGGAGAAGGTTCAGAGGAGGGCAACAGAGATGGTACAGGGATTGCATCACAAGTCCTTTGAGGACAGGCTGAAGGACTTGAATATGTACTTCCTGGAGGAGAAGAGGGAGAGAGGGGATATGATTGAGACATACAAGTACCTTACAGGGACGAAACAGGTGCAGGAATACACTATTTTCCAGTGAAAAAGATGTTCCAGGACTAGAGGGCATGGGATGAAGTTGGAGGGAGGGCAATTCAGAGGAAACGTGAGGAAGAATTTATTCACTGAAAGGGTGGTGAACAAGCGCAACACCCTGCCAAAGGAAGTGGTGGGGGCTGAAACAATCACAGGATTTAAGAATGCATGGGATAGACATAAGGGGATTCTGGAGGTCGGGGTAAGGGGCAACAGACTTCTAGAAAAACATAAAGGGAACTTACAAGCTCAAACAGGCAGACTGGGTGGGCCATAGGCCATTATCTGCCAACAGTGTCTATGTATCTGTGTATTAGGGGACTGGGATATGCCTTTTCATAGCTGTCAATGGGTGAGTGTGTGCCTTGCTATTGGCTCTTGCAGCTGTCTGTAACAGTGCTGACTTCCTATTGGTTACAAGGAGTGCAGTGCACGACAGCTGGAGGACAGTGCATGAGAACTGGATTAAAGGAAGCTGCATCCATCTCAGGAATGTGCATGTAGGACAGGCAATCCATGTTGTGCAGCCCTCAAATAGGATGCGTTGCTGGGGTGTCCCAGGTGCTGCCAAAAAATAGCATTCCCCTCCCATCTTAGGATGCAGTACCAGGGTGCCCACCCCTGGTTCCACCAAACAACAGTGTCCCCCTCTGATCTCAGGATGTGACACCAGTCAGCCCAGCCCCAGTGCCACCATTAACAGTGCCTCCCTTCCATCTTCCCTCCTGCCTGATACAACAGCATCTCCCTTCCATCTGAGGATACAACACCGAGTGACCCAATCCCAGTGCCACCAAACAACAGTGTCCCACTCTTGCACGATCCATATTGAGATGCCACCCCCAAATAGGATGCAACACCAGGGAGCTCACCCCCTCTGCTGCTGAGTAACAAACCGACATTGGGGTGTCCAACCCCAGTGCCAGGTACCTGAAGCAAAGGAAGCCATCCCTTGCAGTCATTTTTTAATCTTCCTAAAACCTGTTAAAAAAAAAAGCCCTTCAATGACTTCTGTATCCCCCCACTCTCCAGTCTCCATCCCAACCACAATCTCAGCAACCAGAACCCCACACCCCCACCCTCAAGCCACATGTCTTGAGCATAAGGTGAGATCATAAAAAGACTGTGTTGAAAATGTTGGTGTCAAAATGCCAAAAAACAACAAAGTTATGAAGAAACATTGATTTTTGTTTCAATGTTTACTCATTGTTTTGTGATTTTGGTAGATTTTAGCCCCACATTTTCAACATGGCCCTTTTGTTACCCTATCTCATGAACATGATAAGTGTCATTTTTCAAACCCCTTCGAAACATATTTTCGCAGTCGTACTGCTGGATTTAAAGGAAAACAGCACACTCATTGTTATCATGCCGGGTGCTATACAAACCCCTGATTAAGGGGTCTGACCATAATTTAACATTTTTTGTTACCTGTTTTTTTAGTAAAATATCGATATACAGGGATGGCCACAGCCATCCCACACACAGAGGCCAACTTCAAGTGCACTTAGTATACAAATTTGTGCTGCCGACAAAAGCACATGAAACAGACACAGGAGGCTGGTAACACCAAAAGGTGGGATAAGGAAGGAAAGAGCAGTAAATTTATTTATTTATTTATTTATACAGTTTCGGATTAACACCTTTGAGCCAAGGGCTCATTTACAAAGGTTCCATGTCAGACAAAAAAACAATACAATACGTTACACAGGTTTCAGATAATCACATTCAGACAGGACACCAAATACAGTAGATACACAAGAAGCAAAAGGTTACACGGTTGCTGTTACCTAAAATAGGTGTGAAGTAACAACAGCTCTGCATGAGTGCGGTACAGTGCTTTGGTAAATTCAGAGTACAGACTTAGGTCAGTACAGCCCCGGGTTCAAGTAGCAATTTGTGTAGAGGTATAAGCAGCCAGAGGTGGCTTTGTCAGGGGTATAGCAGAGGGTACGAGGTACTAAGGGTGGGGGCAGAAAAAGGATGTGCAAGGTGGAGAAGAAGTGCAGGGACAGGTGGACGTGGCAGTTGACAGGGAGAGAGAGAGAGAGAGAGAGAGAGAGCTCGGGTAGAGAGGGACTGAGTGGATAAGGGGGGGAAAAATGGGAGAAGGGGGCTGGGGGTAGTCATTAGGGCTAAATACATCTCTAAGACAATAGGTCAAGGGGACAGGTATGATAACTTAGGCAGCCTGGATGGACCCTGAGTCTTTTTCTGCTCTCAGCGTCTGTGTTTCTGTGTAACTGGCTCACCAGTCCCTAGAGGACAGCTCATCTTGGAGCTACGGATATTTTAGTTATCCTAATGGGGTTCAAGACATGTAGGCAAGGAGGACTAGGGTGGCTGACTTCTACCTGGTAGACAGAGTGTTTTTGTTTCTTTCAGATCAATAGTAGAAGTAGTATGAAAAGTTCTACTGCAGCCAATATTTCAGGATGACATTTTACAACATTTTAAGAACAAGCCAACAAACATAAAAGAAATAAGGGCCACCAGTTCAGCAACTGGTTTCGTTACTATTTCTTTCTAGTCATTCTTCCTTTTGCAGATGGCATTCCTCCCATTCCTCTCAGCCCTGCAGTTTGAGACAGTTCTGTCTCCCACAGGAGTACCAACCCCACTCCCCACAGAGTGCACGCTAAGCTTGGGGTCTGACGAGGAGGGTCACAGCGTGCCAGTGACAGCTAGACCCTCCCGAAAAAAATATAGCTGAGATTTAATGTTCTTTCCCTGTGTGCCTTCCACAACAACTGACCTGGCATCTATGTGTTTGTGTGCAGACAAAGCAAAGATGTTGAACGGGAGAGTCCTTATTCACTGCCTGGCTGGGATCTCTCGCTCTGCTGCCATAGCAATCGCCTGTGTCATGAGGACCTTGGGACTGTCCCTAGATGATGCCTACAGGTAAAGGACCTGTTCATACATATCCTCTCATTGTAGTATACATTGATACATTCTAGTTTGACTAAAACTGCTAATTGTATAATTGAAATCTACAACACCTACTGCTAATTGTATACTGTGATCCCTGCTCATTAGTGGTGTACCCAGTACTTGTGTTCTCGTAGGATCTTCCCTGGAAACTGGGCATCTGTCCTAGAGGACCCTTTCTGTTCCACTTTGATAGATGATTAAATCAATCAATAAATACAATTTTAGTATCACCTTCTAGAACAAACTCTCGTCCAAAGACTGGAATTTCTTGATGAAGTTAGTGCTGATGAAAGGTGAAAGACTAACAGCACTGGAGACTGAAGACCCTATGCACAGTTCAAGTAATATGTGGGCAGGTGCAGTACAGGCTTCCCCTCACACTGGGATGAATTAAATGGTGGTGAATGGTGAGGGACTGAGAATACCTAAGTATGAGGCCCTAGTCACAGACCAAGTACTTTGGGCAGGTGTAGTAATGCAGGCTGTTCCTTGACCATTTAACTTCAGTTCTGCCCATGTGGCATCTGCTCATCCATCATGGGGCAGTCTACATGTGTTCATGGGGGTTGTAGTGACCTAAATGCATACACTATAAACTGATCTTTTTTTTGTTTTGTTTTCTTTTCAGGTTTGTTAAAGAGAAAAGGCCCTCCATATCCCCCAACTTCAACTTTCTGGGCCAACTCCTGGAGTACGAAATGACTTTGGACCTGAACCTGCCTCCAGCTTTCCTGAGGCAGTCTCTCTCACACACACACAGCCTGCTAGACAGGAAACACTCCGAGCATAAGTGTGTCTGGGAGCATAGGGAGATGGGAGACTCCTGCCACCTGTCACCTCCAAGCTTCACAGTGGAGAACACTGACAATTCCTCAGAGGTAGAAGTGGCCCTCGATGGGAGTGTAGTGGCTGAGGACTGCGAGGAGGAGTCACTGGAGGTCACTTCATTGGGACGCAAACTCTGCAGTTTGGGGGTCTCAGAACGGAGCCTGGATCCCGGCAGCATGAAGCGTTCTTTCTCGCTGGACATCAGATCTGTCTACACATCCCCCTCTTCAGTACTGGAGAGGCACACGGGTTTTTACCAGACTGCAAAACCGGCAGAGACTGGCCCTGTCTCAAAGCTGTTTGGATTCCGCAACAGAATCTTTGGATTTGGACTTAACCTCTTTTCACTGTTCTCCGATAATGCCAAGACCGCAGAAGTGCCCGCCATCAGGGATGGCGAGCAAGTTGGTGGGCAGCTGTGGCGCACGGCACAGAGCAGCGGCGGCCATGACAGGCTTGCCCCTGCCACGTGTGCTGCCAAAGTTGATCAGTCAAGGACTGGATCTGATCACCGGGTCACACACCTAAGAGTAGTGGCAGAAGAGGCCCCGAGGCGGCCGTTTGTACTAAGCATGCCCAGTTGCAAGCAGCAGGGCTTATTCAGCCAGGACAACTGCTCAGACATAGGACATCCTCAAAGGACAGTTTCTCCAATACCCCTATGAAGGCTGTTTTGGCTTTTTATTTATTTATGTATTTATATTTTAAATATGTCACAAAGAAGCACTAAGACTACATATATTTGCTTGGTATTTTTATTTAAACAGACGTGAGTGCAATTTTCTGCGTGATGATGATTATATTTGAGAAGGGCCCCCAGCCAGCTAGCTGCAGCATGATTAAACAGGGCTCTGGAAGCAACAAGTTCTACAGACAATGTTTACGAACAGGAAGCGCGCTGTTCACAGACTGAAGGTGCTCGACGTATGGACAGGAAGTGCTCTGTATTTGAACTGGAAGCACACACATGGAGAGAAAATGCACCAGTGTCCAGAAGACTCTGCTTTGTTTCCCCTGCTGGATTTCTGTTCTGGCCACTTAAACTATGGTTTGTAGCTGGCTGCAAAGGCCAGAGAGAAGGGAGCTTGTGGTGGCCAACATTTTGCAAAAGGGGAGGAGCATCAAGGCATTGTACCACAGCTCATTATTTCCCTGCTTTACCATGGCTGGTCCATTGGAGGGGAATGGGTGAATTTTTGTCTTTTACAGTCGCAAGCATGTTTGATATTCATGAAATCTGTGCATCAAATGTTATCATTTGATTTAGAAACTGTCTAGCAGCCAACTCTGCTCCCTAACATTATACTGAACTGTCCCTTACTTTATTGATGTGCCAGTTTTTCCATAGATTGTCCGTGTTAGATTCACTTTATTAGGTAAACAAAAGCACTGGCTGGCCATGTGTTACTCTGGTTAGCTATGTCCAGGATGGGTTTCATGGCATGGACCTTAGCCCCTGACTTCCTGGTGGTTTCAAAATGAGGCTTGAAACACAAACAAAAGCAGTGATACACAGCCTAAACAAAAGGTGGGATATCGTACCCTGCTATAGCTGCCTATCATTTTCATTTGTGTTAGAAGCCTTGTTTTAGAAGCGTCAGGGACTAAGGTCCATATGAGTGGGACGGTCACCTCAGGCTTGGTTTGGCACACACCAACTGTAAACTAGGGTTGTCAGAACTAATTCTAAAATGATAAGAACCCTTTTTGAATTCATGGGTTTGAGTTCTAATTTAGAACTAGAATGCTCATAGGTTCTAAGTGTTAAGGGCTGTACAGTAGATACGAAATAAAATGCTTTTTATGTGTACAGACATTTTAAAAACAGGAGATGCCAATCCATTTCTTTTTATTTCTTCCTCCTCTAGAATCTCTCTCTGTTCTTTCTTTATAGCCTTCTACACATACAAGCATAAGTTTTAAAAAAAAGATTATAAAATGGGTTGGAAAACCTTGTGCTGTGATTGGTGGAATCTGGTCACATGACCGTGTATTAGTCCAGTTCAACAGCACAGGTCAGAAATGCTGAACTTTCTGAACCTCATTACATGGTTCTAAAATAAAAAATCAGGAAAGGCACTTTATAATTGCAGCAAGGCACTTCAGGGTGTGTGTCATTGTGGGATAATGGCATTTCTTGGGGTGTAAGGCACTTGGAATTGCCTCATGCCTCATTTTCTTGCTATCACACAATAAAGTACACCTATTCTCTCTCTCTCTCTCTCTCTCATGCATTATGGCTTAATTATAACCCTAGAACTATTTAAAAAGTTTTAGATCGGAATCCAGAACTTCAGTGGGTTCTGACAACCCTACTGCAAATGAGATGCCACTCATATACTATGTAAGAGACACCATGGATCCAACATGCAAACTTATTGTAAACCACTTAAAGAGGATCTCCAGCCAGCCAAACCAAAACCAAATAAAATCATGTATCCTGCACAAAGTACTGCACCATGGTGATTGGGTCATCATGAGATGAGTAGGACCTAGCACTGTATCTTGAAAGAGGGCACATCTGCACAGCCCATGCAACACAGCAGTGCTGGTTGGTGACATGACTATTGGAGTGAATGGGAATAAGAGGGGGGGATGGGAGGATACACCTCAGTATGAAGAACTGGGTGGATCCCCAAGAACAAAGAAGGATGGCTCAACACATTCAAATGTTATTCAAGATGAATCAGACAACAACACATGTAGAAGTGTGATGAGTATTCCTTTGCAAATAGTACTGAAAATCCAGCTGCAGCAAATTCCCTTTATGTAATCCACACACATGATTTACTGCCTTAGGCTGAGTTCAGTCTCACAGCACTTTAACGTATGTTGCAAAAACGTTTTAAATGGTACGCCTGCAGTCAGATATTGGTTTCTCCATCCACAGTTATTGATGTGCTTGGAATGCTATAATGTAAAATTTAAGCCCTGATGTGTAGTGCCCTCTGCTGGTTGGAGGAATTCACTGCATATAAAGGACAGTACCCCTGCCCCCCAGTTACTTCCCCTCCTTTCTCTGCCATACCTCAGTCCTGTGATGCTGCTTTTCTTTACTTTTCAGTATGCCAGCACTGAGCCACAGTGGACAACCCCCCCCCCGACCCTGCCGCTCTTATGGCACTGGCCAACCGGATACTGTAGAGTGAGAAGAAGGCTGGTAGTAGATGGCTTGCAGACCACCTTCTGCCTCGCAGGAACACAGGCACGCATTCTAATATGGTAGCCACCAGTATACAGCTATGCTGCTCCTTCTCCCACTCTGCTCTTTGCAGGACATGCACTACTCAACATTGATTCTAAGTCACAGTGGGGATGGGAGATCCAGTTCATATGAGTTCAGAACCTATGCCAATGCCTGTAAAACAACCTTGCCAGAACTTTTTTCCGGTTTTGATAAGCTTCTGATAAATTTTAAAGATTCATATACTCCTCCAGCAGGTGCCTACCTAGAAAGATGAGTAGAGGTGGGGCTGAGTGAGCCAGGCCTGTACTGATTGGTCGCACTCACTGTGATGTTCCCCAAGGAGTACTAACTGGCTATATGACATTCATTTATCCTAGTGTCACTCAAAGTGGTTTTTAGAATCCTTTCCCTTCACTGACAATAAGTTATCGGAGAAAAACTATGGTTAAACAACTTTTGTACTTTACAATAACAGGTTCTGGAAGTCCTGATAAGACTCGGATAACAATCAGAACTTTTCATAGCTTATCAGAACTTTTCAGGACTTCAGGCCCTCTTGTGGTTCTCCTATGCCCACTGCATGTCACAGACTAATTTATGAAAGGAATCTCTCTGATGATTTTGTCATTATCCCTGGTTGAATCCTTGTGTTATGAAGGAAATGTATTTTATTTGTGAGTAAAACTGTGGGGGAGTTGATTTTGTTGTTGTTTTTGTCCTTTTTTTTTTTTTTTGATCAGCACTGTTTCCATGTGATCTATTTATATACAGCATCTATATATATATAAATATATATGTCTTGAATGTTTTGACAGACTGGGAAGGATTATTTTCTGCTACTGGTCCAGTATGGGATGCTCTCTCTTTGGTGCTGATCCAGAACAGGACTGTGAATTATTAAATGAACCTGGAACTTGGCCAGACTCCAGTGTTTTGTTTTTGGGTCATTTCATGTGGTGTTGTTCTTTGTTTTCTTCAAGTAGGCCCACACCTCTTTTTCCATGCAGACACAGCCATGTTGGAGTCCCCTGATCTGCCCACCATACAATACTTTTATTATAAAATGGGCCTTCATCCTATAACCTTATTGGTTGACGCATGTCCCATGACAGTTGCTTATTTTCCTGACAACCGCACACCTCATCTGAACAGCTACAAATCTGCTTAGCAAATAAAAGCCTGTTTTGTAAGTGGGATAAAACACTCTAGGGTTGTGTAAATATAAGTGAATAATGCACTTCACAGGTGGTTGTGGTACTGTGCTGTGCCTCATGCCTAACAACCACCCAAGGAGTGCATTATTCCATTATAACCCCACACTCTGTTGTGTGTAATCCCTCATTACTATTTATTTTTAGTTTATTTGCCTGCCACAGGCCAACATCGATGCACCAAAGGTGTAAACACGATGGGCCAATGGGCCTTCTTCTGCTGACAGAGTCAGTTTCATCATCTTCATTTCCAGTGGGTCCAGCCTCTACCCAGCCTTACACTTGGAAAGGGTCAAACTACAACAAAGTCAAGGGACTGTCTGAAGACCACAGAGTGCACCAGTGGCTTAAAGAGCTAGTGCTCAGTAAGGATGTATATCTTAAAGAATGAAGGTTTTGGGTCTTTAGATACCTCTGCAATCATTCAGTTTGCTTTTATTGGTTTCTTTACTTACCTTTTCATCATTTTATCTGTATTTTGCCAACTGCTAGTGAAAAAAGAATACAATGGAATCCTTGTATTATGATGTCAGAAATTGTTTACTAGCAAGGCTGCCAATGCATTTCAATGGGAAACTGCAAATCTGATTTCAGATTTTATGGAGAAATAACACTTCTCGCCACCAAAATATTATATATTTAATAGAAATATGTGATTTTTGATAACATGCAATCTTTTGTTATAGTTTATGAGGCGACATTTTCTTCATAACCACATTTTACTTGAAAAGAAGAAAAGAGAAACAAATTATTGTTTTTAAAAATAAAATATAATACAGATGGCGCACAATAGTTCAAACATAGACAAGGGTATGCCTGCCAGCACACCGGAGTAAATCCTCTGCTCTCGAGAAAAGTGCCATGGGATCTTTAATTTTCACCTGGACAGCCACTGGAGATGGGCAGAGTGGACTTTGGCTTAAATGTCTCATTCCTTGCTTAAACTATCATTCAAATAATAACAGCCAAGAAGCAGCTGGTCAGCTTGTTCAGGGTATGGCTGGTCCAAGGCACAGCTGACAGTCACTTTATGCCAGCCATTCACTAGTCCAAAGAACTCGCCGTCTCTGATGTTGATATTGCGATTATAAATCTAATACCAATAAAACCCTTCATTTTTGGAGGTTTCTTTCAACTTACTTCTGCAGTTTTCGTTTGCCATAAAATGGTGTGGAGTAAGCGTGAGTACACCTTACGTTGAGGATGATGTGTGCCACACTGTGTCAGTTGGGAGCTGAATCGGTCAATTCTTAGACGTTAAAGGAGTACTACAGTTGAAATCTGCAAAAGCATATGTGTAGAGTGTTTTGATTTGTGTGAGTAGTCCTGGCGTGTCCTTCCCTTTGTTTGCTGTTAGGAGTTTTTTCTACATTTGCCTACTGGTTGTATGGACTTTGGGGATCTCCCTGTTAGCTGTATTTATTGCTCTTCTTTTTCTCACAATGCCTCTTGTCCTATGCGATGCTCTGTTAAATTCTAATTGCACTCAGTAACACTGTAGTGAGTGCAGCAGCCTACCACCCAGTATTAGTAATATTTTTACATTACTTTAAGCCCCCCTCCCAGGTCTAGGGGTACACCACCTGTCACATTTGGGGAGGAGGCACTTGCAGCCAGAAACACAGTCTCAGAAATTTAGCTCATTACCTGGGTATTGCAGAGTGGTCTTGGGGGCGGGGGGGGTGAAGGCAATTCATTTCTTCTCAGGGTGCTGACAGCTGCAGGGGCAAATTCTTGTTTGCCAGAATCACAATTATTAAGAAAAGTAAGTCCATTGTCCACACACAACAGAGAAGTGCCAAACAGATTTAATTGGGTTCTTCAGTTAATCAAACTGCTCCATGGAGTAACAGGGTACAGAAACTTGATTTTTGCAGGTACATTCTTTCGGGAGGCCGAAACCTCCCTTAGCAGCATGAGATCCCGAAATATTCCCCTTACTGCAGTTCCTCCAGGAGCCGAATAAGGCTCTCACAAGGATGGCTTTCCCGGAGCCGAACCAGGCTCTTAACGTGGTGACAGCAACATGTTACCGAATAAATTTCTTCTTTTGACTTCAGCACACCTTGCGCCAAAATAGCTCTCCTCTCCCCTCCCTCCCTCCTGCACACTCTTCTTACAGTATATCCCAAATTTATATATGAAAGCACCCCTCGGAGCAGCACTAAGTTTGCTGCTACCCCCCCCCCCCGGCATTCTGTGGTCTCTCACAATGGGAAGTGGGGCTTACGGCGGATGGCGGTTACAAACTAGACTCCTACCAACAACTCAAGTCCAACACCGTAGTGGGCACCTGGGCCGGATGACAGAGAAGGGCACTCCACGCAGGGGCCAGGGACTACTTTGCAGGGGGGCTGCTTGCAGAGACTGATGCCTCGGGCTCCCTGCAACCTCCCACCTGTCCCCAACCACTCCTGCTCAGCATGACAAGGTGCCTTAACTCCGCGGGGGGGGGGTGGCCATGGAGCAGGCTCTCACCGACACTCCGCCAATGACCTTGGCTGCCACCACCAGGCCACGCACGTGACTCCAAGCTGCTCCTACTTTCTTCTGTTCACCTGGGCCACCCTGCACTCTGTCCACCCTGGTGCTGGAGTTCATGGGGTGGATCCCACTCTCTCTCCAGGCTCCAGCTCCCAAACATGAGTGCAGAGGCCACACACACACACACACACACACACACACACACACACACACCAGACCGAATCCCCGACCACTCCACTAACTGCCAGTCTTCAAGGGCAGTAGGTGGGGGTGGCAAATGGCCCACCCTGGCCCCAACCTCAGCCCTTACGGCTTAAACAGGCAGCACACCTACCCTCCTCCTCATGAGGACTCCCTTTCATTCCTTGTTTTGCGCCAAACTCTACCCCTCTTATACCCTCTGGAGTCCTGCCCCTGCTAGACCAGCAGGGGGCCCAGGAGACCATGAAGGCATAAAGACAAAGGGACAATTTTTGTAAGCTTCCAAAGGTAGCTTACATTTCCCCCCCATTCAAATGTTCACCTCCTGGTGAATGCTCACCAGTTACTACAATGATTTAATGAAGGGGATATGCACACACCCCTACCACCAACCATCAAGCAGTGCTGGTACACTGCCACAACAGTGAAGGAACCAAAACCATCCCAGGGCAATCTAACTATAGTTAACCTACCTACCTGAAGGTCCTGCTGACCCACCCACCACTACCGAAGGACAGAATACCTGGTAGTCAGGAGGTGGAGTCCCTCCCCCCACACTGGCTAACTACCCTATTGAAATGCTGCTGCCAACACCTGGAACATTTAAAGAACACAGAGAAAAGTAAACAGGGCACCCAAAACAGAGGGGCCAGACCTCCGAACATCTGTTTTTTCAAAACAGAGTTTGCAGTACACTTACAAAGTGCTACTAATCATGCTACACGCTCACACACACAAACGCACTCACACACCGCAGTTACCCATAATTTGCACACACTTTCTACAGCACTCCACCCACACTCAGGCCTCACTCTCATGATGCCATTCCAATAATAAGAAATACAATGACTCTGTGTTTTTTTTTCAGGCGTTAACCATTGGCCGACATTTAGAGTCTAACTGGAAAGAGAAAAGTCCCAAAATGCAGTCCCTAAGCAAACATTAAGAAACCACTTAACCAGCAAGGCAACCCCAGCACTGAAACATACTGCAATATTAAGCAGTAACAGTCACTTAAGTGTAGCAAAACTGAACGGGGGGGGGGGGAGACCTGGCATTACTCATGGTGGGTGCGCTGCCCTTCGGCATCCTGAACCATAGCAAAAGGTTTAAATAATGTCAATCCTGTCCACACCATGAAGGTGCACATCTGCTTGGCTTTCCAGATGGCCTGTTGGTGACGCACCTCCAATTCCAGCGCACCACTTCTGTTCCGCTGTTTCACCTTGCCAGTGCCCCCTGGAACATCCAGTCCTCCTGTCTCTCCTGTATGATGTCCCAGATGTGCTCGCACAGGTATAGATAGGACTCCCCTGGATATTCTTTGAGGATTCACCACTGCACCCAGCACTCAGCCTGCAGCCATTCTGTAATGCACCGAACACTGGTCCTGGATGCAGTACCCTTTAACAGCCAACTCCCTGAGGTGTACTGGCAATATCAGGGGCAGAGTGTCAGAGAGTGTCCATGCCCTTATGCCTTTGCTTGCAGGCTTGAGGCAACATGGGGACAGTATCTGGGTACTTCAGGCTAGGGAAGCAATAGAGCCTTGGAATATCTCGCTCCCAGACAGGGTCATCAAATGTGAAGGACCTTGGGGTGGACACCAGGAGCAGGGGACACTGCATCCATCCCTTCCATCTCCTCTACTGGGGTGCTGGAATCTCCTTCTGAGAGAACCTCTTCTGTCTCCACATCAGGCTTCTCAGCTCCTGCAACACAGGGAGGGGAGGTCCAGGGGTGGTCTTCCTGGTCCCTGCTACCACTAGGATTGTAGAATAGGCAGGGGGCCCCACTAGGCTTGGACTTCCCTGCCACCCCATGGCCTCTTCCTCTGCCACAGGGAGGGGTAGGTCCTGTTGGAGGAGAAAGGCTGGGCAGACAGCTAGTGCCCTTCTCCCCAGGAATCACCTCACTTGCAGTGGTTTCCACCTCCTCCCAATTTTCCAGGCTCGATGTAACGGTGCTCATCAGGGCTGGTGTGGTGGTCCACCCCCACGATTGCTGGTAGGGGGGCACAGGCAGGGCAAAGGGTGGTGGCCCTCTGTGGGCACAATTCCAGCAGACAGGCAAACACTTAACATGGCTCCCAGTACCTTTGCAAATATCACACTTCTTCTGTGTGCTGCCTTTCTCCACCATTTCCCACAACCAGAACAGGAGGGAGGCAGGAACAGTCGCCTTCTTGCTTGTCGCCGACGGAGCCAACACCGTGCTGCAGAATCAATGGCTTGACTCAGTCTCTAAAAGTTCTTCCCACTCCAAACCTGTGGCGCAGTTAACTCTGTCCAAAAGCACAAAATGGCACTCCTTCTGTATGTCCAGTGACCTCTGCCTCCAGCCTAGCCAGCTTCCAACCAATACAGCACAGTCCCCAAAGTTCTGCATATATTAGCGGTATGCAAAACAGTCTGAGCAGGTAGTATGGTGCCAATTCCAGAGGCACAAAAACTCACGATGAAAAATGGCACCTCACAAAAAAGAATCACCATTACCAAGCCTCCAAAATCTCCAGTGCTGCAGCATCCACAAATCACAGTCCAGGTGAGGTTCTTGCACCCCCAGCAGCACCATATATCCTGGACAAGCCCCCACATTGTAAGCCCCTCCTCCCACGTCTAGGGGAATGCCACCTGTTACATTTGGGGAGGAGGCACTTGCAGCCAGAAACACAGTCTCAGAAATTTAGCTCCTTACCTGGGTATTGCCGAGTGGTCGGGGGTGTGTGCAGGCAATTCATTTCTTCCCAGGGTGCTGACAGCTGCAGGGGCAAATTCTTGTTTACCAGAATCACAGTTACTAAGAAAAGTTAAGTCCATTGTCCACACAAAAGAGAAGAAGCCGAACAGATTTAACTGGATTCTTCAGTTAATCAAACTGTTCCATGGAGTAACAGGGTACAGAAACTTGATTTTTGCAGGTACATTCTTTTGGGAGGCCGAAACCTCCCTTAGCAGCATGCGATCCTGAAATATTCCTGTTACTGCAGTTCCTCCAGGAGCCAAATAAGGTTCTTACAAGGATGGCTTTCCCGGAGCCGAACCAGGCTCTCAACCTGGTGACAGCAACATGTTACTGAATAAATTTCTTCTTTTAACTTCAGCACACTTTGCACCGAATCGGCTCTCCTTTCCCTCCTGCACAATTTTCTTATATCCCAAGCTTATACACAAAAGCACCCCTCAGGGCAGCACTACAGTTGCCGCACCCCCCCCCCCAGCAGTCTACAGTCTCTCACAACGGGGAGCGGGGCTTACAAGGAGCAGTCACAAACCAGGCTCCTATTGACAGCCCAAGTCCAACACCGTAGCAGGCAACCAAGCTGGATGACAAAGAAGGGCACTGCAGGCAGGGGCCAGGGACTACCTTGCAGGGGGGCTGCTTTCAGAGACTGATGCTCCGGGCTTCCTGCAACCTCCTACCTGTCCCAAACCATTCCAGCTCAGCATGACAAGGCGCCTCAACTCCGGGAGGGGTGACCAAGGAACAGGCTCTCACCTTCACTCCACTGACAACCTGGGCTGCCACCACCAGGCTGCATACTGGACTCCAAGCTGCTCCTACTTTCTTCTCTTCCCCACACCTCCCTGCACTCAGCCCACCCCGGTGCCGCAGTGCACGGGGTTGGCACCACTTTCTCTCCAGGCTCCAGCTCCCAAGCATAAGTGCAGAGGCCCCCCACACACTGGACCGAATCCCTGACTGCTCCACTAACCACCAATCTTCAAGTGCAGTGTGCTGGGGTGGCAAACAGCCCACCCTGGCTCTGAGCCTTGGTCCTTATGGCCGAAGCAGGCCACACACCCACTCTCTTCCTCTTCTTCACAGGGACTCCTTCTCCTCCTTCATTTTGCACCAAAATCCACCCCTTGTATACCCTCTGGCATCCTGCCCCTCCCCGACTAGTAGGGGGCCCAGGAGACCAGGAAGACATAAACACGCAGGGTTAATTTTAGTAAGCTCCCAAAAGGGGCTTACATTACTATTACAATATTAGTGTCTTCCCCTCTCCCCATCCTAGCCGGAGTCCCACAGGGCTCCATCTTAAGTCCTGTTCTCTTTTCCATTTTCTTCAATGGCCTCCCCTCTGTGTGTGTCTTTTCATACATCCATATGTACACAGACGACATGGTCATCTACCCTTCCAGCCCTATAGCCTCCACTGTGATTGGACTACTCCAGCAGGACTTCCATAATGTACTGCGCTGGTTCCATGACAACCAGTTCAAGTTCAACACCAAAAAGAGGGTGTTCATGAACTTCAGTACCTGCCAGAAACTGGCCAGACTCTCACCCCCACCCCTCCCACCCCGTTTTCACCACTTTAGATGGCACCTCATTGGAAGTAGTAGTCCCTGCTTTTAAGTACCTAGGAGTGTGGCTCGACAGCAAGCTCAATTTTTCTGTACATATAGATGCTATCCACGCCAAACTCCATCCCAAACTAGGCGCCCAGTTCCACAGTAAAGACTGCCTCTCCCTCTAGGTCCACAAGGAACTAGTAACCAAAATGATTCTCCCAGTCTTTGTAATGCAGATGTAGCCTATGGCATTGCCCCCTCCTCCTCCCTTGCCAGACTGGAGAACTTGTGCAATGTCTTCTCCCATTTCACCTCCAATTCCCCCCCACGTACCTATCATTGCTCCCTCTACTCTTCCCTCTCCATCCTCCCCCTGCCGTCATGTTGCCAGGCCCCCAGCCTCACTCTTCTGCTGGCCAAGCGGCCTTCTTCTATCACCCCCCTCCATCTGGAATCTGATCCCCTCCTCCCTCTGCCTCTCCCCTTCTCTCCCTGCCTTTAAACTACACCTAAAGCAACTT
Organism: Neoceratodus forsteri; assembly: GCA_016271365.2. Lineage (NCBI taxonomy): Eukaryota > Metazoa > Chordata > Ceratodontiformes > Ceratodontidae > Neoceratodus > Neoceratodus forsteri. The sequence goes on along the minus strand of CM028133.1, from coordinate 51,565,074 downwards.
CCTGCACCTGCCTGTTCCTGTCTACCCCCCCTCTCTAATCCCATATCTTCTCCCTCAACCCTTTCCTGTACAGTCCCCCTTACACCTACCTCAACACACACTGTGCACTTTGTCTCACGCATGATTCTTCACTGTTCACTGTGATAAACAATCTGTATATTACAGCAGCACATTTACTGATGCATCTATTTGCACTTGCTATCCTGTATTGTAATACTGCTTCTAGTTTTGTGTTGTAAGTTGTTCTTCCAAAACCCTTCCCTGGGTTGCACCTGGAAACGAACCTCGACTCAGAGTGCCTTTCCCAGTTACCAACTTCTAAATAAATTAGTAAATTGGGAACACTGGACATCAGGTGCTGAATGGGGGGGTACAGTCAGGATGCCCCTCCCCCACTCACCTTTGCACAAGCGGGTGAATCTGACTTCAAGTCTAAATTGAGCAGCAGGAGTGAATGACCTGTCACCTCCAAGGGACAAGGATCATGTTTTCATGCAAATTACCTTAGTAATAAAGAACACAGAGGAGAGAACTATAGAAAACACAAGCAATAAGACACGACAAGGTGTTGGTTGTGGTGTCACAACCACATGACCAGGGGCATAGTAAGGCACGAGGCCACAGACTGAGTGCCTTTAGCCCCTGCAAGTGTAGTTGTGAAACCACAACCAACACTCTGGAGTGTGCTTACTGCACTTATAAAATGGGTATTTTGATAAACACATTGAAATAAAATTGTTAAATTTATTAAAAATATGTAAAAAAGAAGAAAGTTATGTAAAAAAATGGTAAAATAATTCCTCCACAGTATATTAAATGTGGCAATATTAGAAAACTGCTAGTGGAGGGCACTGCAAGAATAGCTGATGAACAGGAGCTTTTGCGAGTGCTCATTGATATTTCTGGTACTGAGGTAGGCTGGTACCGGGACTTGTTCGTATCCTTTGGTTGTGATCTCCCAGTCCTAAGGGTACACACATGTTTTAGCCAATCAGGATGCAGGACTTCCCCTACACATTTTATAAATTTAAATATACACTAAACTATGTCACACAGCCTGTTTACTCTGAGCATTCTGCACTGCTGTGAGTGACGTAGAGTAGCTTATTTGCTGCCAGATGATAAGTGTGAACACACTTGGGAGCATTGTAAGCTTCAGCTCCTGTGAAACTCCTAAGTGACAGAGAGCTGAAACTTATATTTTATTCTTTGGTAACCAGGTAAGGCCCACTAGGCACAGTTGACTGTTTTTGGGGGTGACACAGGAGGCTAAGTGACTTGTTCAGAGTCACAAAGTATGCAAGTGGAGGTTGTGATGATCAAACCCTGGTCTGTCTGCTGGATGTACCAAGCTCATTCACAGCTCATTACTCTAACCTCTGTGCTATACTGCCAGCCCTAATGCAAGAGATTTCAGTCCCTGAGTTACACTTTAAGTGTCGATTTCAATGTAACTAATCATGAATTACTTGCAACAGGGTAATTACCCTGTAGTTACACGTTTGTTGCAGGCAACTACATTGCAGTTACAATGCAGTTACATGTACTTGCAGGGTTGGAAGCCAGCAGAGGGACAGAAATGAAACACAAGGGGAAGGGAACCAGGCTGCCTGCAACATTTCCACAGCTTTTGCACTGCTCTTCAGCTCATGTGTGTGGACACACAGAAAAATGCCTGTAACGCTGCATTCCACGGACATGTGCTGTAAGCATATGTGTTAATGCACCTTTATGTTTTTCCAGTGCCTTCAATTGCTCTGAGTGTTTCTGTTTGTTTGTTTTTTTAACTTCCTTCTGTTATTGCTCTACTAAATACAGTACTTCAGATAAAAATGCATCTGCCTATCCTTAGCAGAACTCACAACTGCTGTCTGTGGCATCACAGTCTGTTGTCATGGTAAGCGCTGTGATGTGATAACCAAATGCACTACGAGGTCAGCTGGGGGGACATCAAATGCTTTTTTATTAACTTGGTTATTCCTCCCCTGGCCAAACCAGTCAGTTGTTCTTCCACAGCCACCACTAGCCTGCTGTCAGACCATGGAGTCCCCCTCTAGCCACCTGCTCCTACTGGACCATCTTACCCACAGTGCTGGTACCCCCCCCCCCAATGGATTTCCCATTGGGTAGGGCCTCTCCTTACAGCCCCATGGTGGGCATTCCCTGTCTTATCTGGCCCGCCATTGTGGAGTTCTGAAGCAAGGCATGTGGACCCGGAACAGAGTGAGGACCCATGGTAGTCATGGGAGATGCCACTTCATGTGCCTCCTGACAATTGCATTCTTCCAGTTTCTTCCTTGAGCGTGCATTCTCATGACATCCTCAGGCATCGTCAGTCAAAAGTGACACACTGCTGTACACACATGCTCCTGGCTCTAAGCATGCCTGGTCTCCTACCTACACTGCCACCTGTAGTTACCCAGCTGGTGATGGTATTGCAGTGGGAGACACATCCTACTCACATTAAAGGGGAAGTCTCCCATAGTTTCACACCCATATTTTCCCAACTCCTTATGTGTAACTGTTGTGTTCCTCCTCTAGTTGCAATCAGTCCTATAGCTGTCCAAATCTAGATTATAAATAAAAATTTACAGCCCCCAGAAGTTATCAATGTGTTTGTTCTCCATTTTACCATCAATGCTGCTGGAGGATGATGTCATCAGAGCAACAGATAATGGTGCTGCACTAAATGCTGTTCCACCAGTAAACAGAACCCACAATGTTTGGTCCCCACTTGAGTAATGGGGGAACTCTTTAAGTGTTGTACACATCCTGAAGTGCAGGTCTAATAGGAACTAGGACCATATGAGTGTGATGCAGCACTGATTTGACATGTATATACAGTATGCCTATAAGGAAGTGCCTGTATGTGTTGTGTTAATGTTTCTGTTAGCAAAAACAGTTTACCCAATAAATGACTCTGAGTACAATAAGAGTCTTAAGTGGTATTATATAGCTGTTGTAGTATGTTCTGTGTGAGTTAGCATTCTCTGTTTTGATTGACACCAGCAGTGAGACACAATCTTGCAAAAATGCCCTCTTCCTTTTGTAACTAAGCAGTCAGTAATTGGATGGTTGATGTAAGGCAATAAAGAGTTCAGCTATAACAAGGAAGAGGTTACCAGGACAACATCAGCTGCAGCATATGGAAGAAGGGTAATCTAGTGGTTAAAGCACAGGCACAAGAACTGGGAAACTCTGGTTCAGATCCTACTAAAGTCCCTTACTCTCTAACCTTTAACAAGTTCCCCTAACCTCCTTGGGAACTGTGACGGCCCCTCAGGTCCATGACTTTAACAGTGCCCCCATTCCCATTATAAATCATTAGCAGTGATGTGAGAGCTATAGCACTTCACTTTGAAGGTACTGAAAACAAGCTGTAGCAGCCCCCCCCCCTTTGTAATGCCAGCATTTGAAGTAGGATGTCCCTCACAAATCAGATGCTACACTTCAGCTGTTGTAGGCAAAGAAACTAATTAGTCTCAGTGTTTGTACTACTCTGTATTTGCTTAGCTCATTCCTCCCATGTCATATGCATTCTGTGTCTTGGTATTTCCAGTCAGAAACCCAGATGTAGGGAGCATTTGAAATGTAAAACAATACACTTTATAAAGTAAGTGATCTAGCTCTCCACTTTAAGGCTGCTAAAAGGGGAGTGTATAATTTGTACAAAGGAGGAATTCAGTCTTGTGTGATCCTTTGGGAAACTGCTCAGGCCTACCTTGTAAATGAATCCTCTTAAGGGTGTTCACCTGGTTCAATACTGACTCATTGACTGCGAGATTGACTGCTTGATTGTCTGATTGATTGATTCTTTCTACTGCTTTCCACAACATGTTGCAACTGTCTCACAGAGAGAAATGAGCAGTACAAAGAAACATTCTGTTTCATGTGAATGAAATACTATTAGATGTATTATTTGCACTACACATGCAGTATTAAGGCTACAAGTACCACTCCCTGTGTGAGTTGCATGACAGATCAGTCTTAAGCCATTGCAAACTTAAACTAAAATCAGGATAGACAGCATTGATACCTTTATGTGTTCTTCTGCACTGTTGCTGCAGTGACATCAGGGAATGGGAGGGGCTGTATTACAAGTGACCCATTTGCATGTAAATGGAGGCTTGTTTGACATTTTACTACCTTGTGTCAGAGCCTCAGACTCTAGATATGTGTTGCAACAACAGAAATGACTGATCTCTTATTGACCTATGTACAGTAACTGATGTAATGTATAATAAATACATCAGATATATCCAAATCAGAAATATACAGGAGTCTTCTCCTTTAAGGAGGAGCGTGATCTCTGGGGCACTCAGTCCTCCCCTTCCCACCAGTTCTCCAATAACCTGCATCAAATGCTTCTTAACAGATCTTATGGAGTGGCTGTAATGATGTGTTATAAACTCTGGAAAGGAAAACAAAATGTATTCTCCAGTAAATCCTAATCCAGTGACTGAAATATTGGGCAGAATTTTCAAAAACATCAATCTGAGATGCATTTGCCACTATTTTCAAAACATACAACCAGTTAGACCATCCATCAGAGGGTTTAACAGCATCTGAATTTTGTGTCAAGAAAAAGACTGCAAAAAAAATGATACATTTGCATAATTTATTTTAGCAACAAATTGTGACCTTTTGTCATAAACAAACACATATTTTGAAAACAGTCGCTGGCCAGATCCATTCAGGCAGACACAGGTAAGACATGCATTTGTGTCTCTCTTCTCCCATTTGAAGATCTTGCCCATTGAGTGTATGAAAGTGCGCCCTGATTAGTTGCCCTTTTAAAGGGGAACAGTCAGCGCTTGACTAAGAGCCCCCCACCCAAGTGTGGGATTGGTCCTTGCAGTATAGTAGATTGTAGCACATTATTTCTGCTGACCTGCAAGCTGACATTTTCTGTAACCACACCTCTCAACTTTTTGGCTCTGAAATGGAGGACACAGACAGGCAAAATGAGGGACACTGACCCCCATCATGTGCGACACACCCTCAAACTCAGAGACAGAAGTTTAGAACACCGTGGAGACCAATGTGTTTACTTGTACAAAATTCATTTGTGAGTTAGCATCTTAGAATATTATACATTTCTGCTTTAAAGTCTGAATTCACTGCATATTCTATGTGCGGGCAGCACCATTTCCATTAGGGACAGATGAAGGGCAGAACATTTTCAAGGGGTAGAATGAGAGCTGTCCCTCATAATCAGGGACAGTTGAGAGATATGTTTAACTACAAACCCCAGAAGGCCCTGCAACCGACATCAGAGGACACTTGCAGTGATGGGAGATTCAACAGCCTGCAGTGCATGATAGAGATTTTATAACCTCTGGGACCAGATATTCAAAGGATTGCCCATGTGCAAAGTTTGTGCTGTACATCAGATTGCACTTGTACTAGGCCTTCAGACCACTATATTCAGAGGCATAGCACCAGTGCTAAGGCCTCTGAATATAATGTGCAATGCACAGCTCGCGATACATGGAAGCACAGCACACTTGTACAGTACTGAATATACCACTGGGAATAGTGCAGGCCTCAAGGGAGTGAAGTGGTGTAACCCTGGGCATGGCTCTGGGAAGGAAGCATCACAGTGTGGTGGCTGTGGGTGGGCAGGGAGGGCACAATGAACAGATACAGTACCCAGGTGCAACAGTACAAGAACAGACACAGGACACAGATGCAACAGTAGAAGAACAGACACAGTACACAGGTGCAACAGTACAAAAACAGACACAGGACACAGATGTGACAGTACAAGAACAGACACAGGACACAGGTGTGACAGTACAAGAACACATACAGGACACAGGTGCAACAGTATAAGAACAGACACAGGACACAGGTGCAACAGTACAAGAACACACACAGGACACAGGTGCAACAGTACAAGAACAGACACAGGGCACAGGTGCAACAGTACAAGAACAGACACATGACACAGATGCAACAGTACAAGAGCAGACACAGGTGCAACAGTACAAGAACACACAGTACACAGGTGCGACAGTACAAGAACAGACACAAGTGCAACAGTACAATAACAGACACAGGACGGAGGTGCAACTGTGCAAGAACAGACACAGTACACAGGTGCAATAGTACAAGAACAGACTCGGCACAGGTGCAACAGTACAAGAACAGACACACGACATAGGTACAACAGTACAAGAACAGACACAGAGCACATGTACAACAGTACAAGAACAGACACAGGTGCAACAGTACAAGAACAGACACAGGACACAGGTGCAACAGTACAAGAACAGACACAGGACTCAGGTGTAACAGTACAAGAACACACACAGCACACAGGTGTGACAGTAGAAAAACAGACACAGGACACAGGTACGACAGTTGAAGAAGAGACACAGGACACAGTTGCAACAGTTTAAAAACAGGCACAACACAGGTGCAACAGAACCAAAAATAAAAATAAACTTTATTAAAGACAAAAGGCAACAGGCTGTAAAAACAGGAAAGTGGAAAGGAAACCAGGTGTGGGGTGCATACCATTTGGGTCACACCCTCGTCTGTAGCCTCCTACCGCCACATCATGAGCCTTTGCTGTTGGACAAGGCGGCAGAGCAGGTCGTCCCTACTCTCTGTACTTTCAGGTTGACCATCCTCTACTGCACTCCTCCGGTCACCTAGTGACAGAAAGAATATGTACCCAGCTAACTGTGCACACAGGATGGAGCATGCGGCTGTTTCCTGTCACACGCGGCCGCAGGGAACACACTCAGCACAGGCACCAAATGCCACAAAGGGAAACGTGGCTGGCACACAGACACTGTGGAGTGGAGATGGCCTATGCCAGCAAGGTTCCAACCTTGGACCTATACTGCTTTCCCTGTTCATCAACAAATTGCCCTCTGCTACCACAAACAGGCACCTAACTCTCTATGCTGATGACCTAGTCATCCTGGCTAGTTCACAGGATATCACCGGCATCAACACCCAGCTTAACTCCGATTTCTCTCTCATCCAGAACTGGCTTGATGGACACAAGCTGACAGTCAACCTGAAGAAAACCCAGGCAATGCTCTTTGGCTCCGTGGCCAAAACCTCCTCCTGCCTGACGCCTCTAAAAATCTATGGATCAAATGACTCCCTCCTGCCGGTCATTGACTCTGTAAGGTATCTAGGAGTTACCCTTGATCCACAACTGGATCTCTCCCAGCACATTCAGAATGTATGTAAAGCAACGAATGGCAAGCCCGGCCTAGTCTACAGAGCTAAGGACTGCCTTACCCCCGCTGCCTGGCTTGTGATAGCCAGGGGGATTCTTCTTCCCACACTTTCCTATGGACTTATTGCCTTTGCCCCTGTCCCGAACTCTAGCCTTGCGAAATGGGACACCACTTACAACAATATATGCTGCTTTGCACTCTCTTCCCCCCGCCTCACCCATCGCTGTGAGCTCTATTCTCAACTGGAGTGGCTACCCCCTGAAAAACATCGCACCTATGTCCTTGGCAACTTCGATGACAACATAGTTAGAACGGCCACTCCCGCTTCGCTGTCTCTTCCCCTAAAGCACGAAACCCCTGTCTACCACCTAAGATTGTGCGCAGATCAGGCTCGCCTGGTCCCCAAAACCCGCACCCTCACAGATGATCGGGTCTTCACCATCCATGCGCCAAGAATGTGGAACTCCCTTCCCGCACAAGTTCATGCCTCTCCCTCCCATCCCAGCTTTAAAACATCCCTATGGAACTTCCTCAAAACTGCATTGGCCTGTGTTCTGCATAAACCCAGCATCCCTCTGGGGGAGCTGCCCGTCTGCAGTTCTCGCCTGACACTGTTATCTCTGCTGATCACCCTCTTTAAGGCACTTACCACCCCCTGGCAGAGTGGTGATATTGTTCATAAGCAATTATCTGCCTCCTGTTCCACTGAGTCGCACTCTTCCTCTCTCACTATAGGCGCTATGGTAAGGCTACTGCATTCTTTGTGTGTTCCTAACAATTTTGTTGATGCTCCCATTTGAGATGTTCTTTGATACCAATTTCTAGGTGTTATATGATGTTATTCTACCTCCAGAGGCTGTCATGCCTATCTGTTAATTGATTGCTCTCAGTCCAGCTTTGAGCCTGTTTGTACCTTATGCTGTACCACCTAATTGTCGGAGCATGTAGCTCCTGTTTGTTATCTCGACACTGTATCATGTCTCTCTGTTACTTTGTAACACTCTCGGGTTGCACCTGAAAATAGGCACTTGGATGTCTAGTGTACTTACCTGGTTAACAAAAGCAAATAAATAACTAAATAAGATACCTGGACATGTGCAGGTGCAACCCATGTATGGACAGCATCACAGTGTTAGCGTGGGGTGGATGTGCAGGTGCCACAAATGTCTGCAGGACAAGAGCCCTGTGGGCATTGAAAGACAGGGACGATGCACATGTCATGTCTGTGACAAAAGTCAGTGGCATGTATTGAACACTGTACTGCCCTGGGACCACACAGAGTCATGGGGCTGGTACAACCGGGTAGCAGCGGCATCTGTGACAAATGTCAGTGGCATGTGTTGAACACTGTGCTGCCCTGGGACCACACAGAGTTATTGGGCTGGTAAGCTCAGGTAGCAGCTGCCCATGTGTGCCCACCCATTTCCAACCCTGTACCATGTCCCCCCCCATGTCCAACCCTGTAATGTGGTGGATGTGGCAGACCAGGAAAGAATGAGGGACCCAACACTGCCAAGACTCACATGCAGGGACGGCCCCATGCAACGACATGGCTGCCCAGATATGGCATGGACTCACACCTGAAGTGGGCATCGTGGTGGCATATCTGCAGCACATGCAGACATAACAGCACCATGCCACAGGCTGTCATGCAGTGGCATGTGTTGAGTGGTAGGGTTGGTGCACGGACAACCTGTGGCTGCACAGGGAAACATCAGCTGACAAGCCAACTGTGGCATGCACATGTACGACAGTCCAGGAAGTGGCCACCATGTCTAGACGGTGGGACGGACACAGGCACACACATGTCACACACAGCAGCAACGCAGATGACAGGGACTAGAAGGTGGCATGGTGTGGGTTGACCATGGTGCTTGCCACTGCAGTGGTGCTGTACATTACAGGATACTGCTCATACTCTACACACAGTACTGGTGGACACTGTGTCACAACCAGGATGGGCTGACAATCCCATGGTCATCACAGTACCCTATGGAGACTCTGACTGGGGGCATGTGGAGCTGCCAGAATACTTGGCAATGTCCTGGGGGTCCCCACAAGTAGTGAGTCAACCACCCAGACCACCCCACCCCAGAAAGCATGCTGCAGCTGTAGCCCCCCTGCCTGAGATGGCCAGGTCACCACCCATCCCAGTACAGTGCCACGTTGCCACAACAGCTGCATAGTGATGCTGCCCATGCAGACACAGGGCATGCCGCAGCAGACCACAAAGCCAGCTGCCTGGCATGGCCATGGTCACTGTGCAGGCAAGGGGAATGTGCCCAACCACAGGGCCCTGCGTATCACAGGGTGCAAGGCACCATGACAACTGTCTGTACCGCCGGCCTGGCTGGATACACTAGGGTCCCCAGCTGTGTGAATGCACTCTGTCAGGTATCCAACATCATGGCTGCAGCCCCCCTCACACCATGCATCTGTGGTTCAACTGGGATGTCCCATGCTGCCTGCATTTTGGGCCCCCTGGTTGGTGTACTGAGGTGCGCCACATAGTGCTGGTAACACAGACAGTGATGGCAGCCTTATGAACACCCACAGCGGGGGTTTGCACCACTGTGTTGGCCACAGTTGCATGGGAACACCACATGGACAGATGCCTGCCACTCACTGGCATCCACCAGACACAGGCCTGGATGCAGGGTGGGGCAGCCACAGCCAAGAGTGCAGGACTCTCCCTGGGGAACTGGGCACTGCCACCATGCTCCATGGCCAGTAGCCGGCAGTGGCCGTGCTGCATGCTGGCATGGTGGGGGCCATGGTGTGGCAGGGCACAGATACAGCAGGATGTACGACGGTAGCATACATGTAGACTGTGTGGATGGTGTACACTGTAACATGGGCCAAGGGCACTATGGGCCCCCCACCTCATAAGCAGGGCTAGTGCCCACCACCAGTTGCCCTGAGATGGGACCCATACACAAGGCCTCCAGAATAGGGGCCAAAGCCACTCAGAGCTGGGCCACAACAGTGGTGGTGGCATGGAACCATATGGCAGACAGGTCTGGTAGTGGCAGATGGGCCCCTCATGTCAGGTCTGTGGGCACACAACAGCCCAGCCCCAGTGGGTGCACATGGGTGTTGTACAGCCCCACACACCCGCCGGCTGCACACTGTACCATGCACACCCCCATGACCTGGCACACCCACCCACCCTCCATGGCCGGATACCATGTCCCAGGGGAAAGGAACACCAGCTAACCCCAAGGGCCTTGGGGGCCCCAGTGCTGCCACATGTCAGGCCAAAGAGACAGTGTGGTGTCAGGTGCCCCGTGGCAGCATGTGCAGGATTGGCAGGGAGGAGCCTGCCTATGCCACCTGAACAGTCCTGTACACCATGGACAGCCACTCAGAGATCCGTGTGGGCATGTGGCCCATACATAGTTGTGTATCATGGAGACAGGCATGGTCTGCTCACACATGTAGGCCTGGGGGATACACACAATGCTGGTTGTCCATGTGTCTACCGGCTTCTGCTGGAACTAATGTGGGCTCCATCATGGCCCAGGGACTGGTCTTGAAATGTCCTCCACTACGTGGTTGGTGGATCCTGCTGCTCCCAGTGGCCTTTCTGGTCCTCAAAATCTGTAGGGGAGAGAAGAAGAGGTATGGTGAAAACCTCACCATGCAGCAGTGTGCCTTATGCAAGGCATACACCCTAGGCAACTGTATGTCCAAATCTAATAGGGAATGCCCACCACCCATGGCAGTCACAGAAGGGCATGTGGGGAAGCCCAACAGCACAGACATGTTGCCAGCTATAGGTGCACACATGGTGTAAAACGGGATCTGGACCCTCCAGGGTGGTAACACTGAGGAAGCATGGGGACCGCCATAGTGGGTCCCAAGCTGGCAGCCATTGGGCAGTGCCCAGGCCTGGTGGGTGTGGCCCCAGTCCACGCACTGTGTGCATGGGTATGCATGGCTCATCCGTCGCTGCATGACAATGGCAGCATGGCCTATGGATGCTGCAGACCAGAGTGCCAGATACGTGGGGTGTGTGCCAGCACAATGTATTGCAGCGGGTGGCTCCTAGGAACACAATGCACACCCCAGGCAGCACATCGCACCTATGAGGATGCCATTATGTGGCAATGGGTAGACCTGCATGCCACATAGTCCCTGGATAGTACTGAACCCTGCAGTGTGTAGCCCCTAGGTTGGTAGCTCAGGCTGTTATGGTGGTGGCCACCCTGCCTGGTCATGGGACACAATGTGGCCATGTAGAGGGCTGCATCCCCAGCCAGCCCATGTGTGGTATCTAGGAGGTGCCACTGGATAGGGGCTGCAAGACCCATGCCACTACTGTAGGTGCCCCACAGCTTGCCTCACTGGACTGCTGGGCCTGCAATGCCTATGGTCAGTCCACATGGTAGTGGCTATATGTGGGACCAGGATCATCCCAGTGCCATGATGTTTATTTAGTTGTTTAACCAGGAGTAGCACACTAAGCTAAAAGCTTTTTTACAGGTGCGACTTGGGAGCACAGGGAAGTTAAGTGACTTGCTCAGGGTCACACAGTATGCAAGTGGAAGCTGTGGGATTCAAACCCATGTCTGGTCTGCTGGATGTCACCAGATTTGCAGCTCAGAGCCTTAAACCACTGCGCTATACTGCCACTTGCATAACGCCTGTGGCCAGCATGGGAGTCCCTGCCCATGCAGGGCCACGGCATCAACAGGAGGTCTGCCCTGTCAGGCACATACCCAGGTTCTTGTCTGCCCACATGCCCTTACATGCACCAGCGACACAGCAAACTGAACTCACCTGGTCTATAGCCACCATGGCACCTGGTCTGGGAACCGTGCTGGCGGCCATCATGACATAAAGGTCACGTAGTTGGTGCTGCTCCTGGCACTGGAGGTCATTAAATTGGTGGCAGCAGTGGTCCCCAGTGTGTGCCAACCCAGTGTGCCACATCAAGTCATTGCTTTTCACAGGCCCAGACTTTACAGTAGGGCATCTCTGCCCCTGCTGTCTCCCCTAGGAGCTGGTCCTCCCTGTCACCCACAAGGTCGACCAGGTTGGCCAGCTCTTCCTCTGTCCAGTGCTGGGTTTGCTATAACACTGGTCTTCAATGCCTGGCAACCATGCTGTACTCCAGTGGTGTACTGAGGAGGATCTGTGCATGCTGCTTCCTGGTATAGGCTGCATCTGCACAGTGCAATATCATTTTGTGCAGCGCATTAGGCGCCACCTGCTGAGGTCACGCTTGCATGACCTGTGTATGTCAGTGCTCTGTTGTCCTACGGAACTGCACAGTGCTGACATGCAGGGGGGGAAGGGGTCGTACAGCCAAGTGATGTCACAGCTGGGTGATGTCATCATGCTGGTTCAGTGCTGACATGCTGCGCATCCCGCGACACAGTGCAACAGCACTAACATGGTTACAGTGCCACGCAATCATACTATATTCAGCCAGGGTATGCAAATCACCTCATCACCTCATAGAAACACAGATCCAGAAGCAAATGATTTTATACCTTTTAATGGACCAATATAGATGTAACAACGAGAACAGAGTGCTCTAGCTTTCAGACCAACAAGTCCTTCGTCAGAAGCGCAATGACAGTTATTCAGAAAAAACAATACTTTTAACAACTAGATCATGCAGAAAAACTGAAAAAATCCCATTGGTTTATATGCTCATAAAAAAACAGAATGATAGTCAGAGAAGTGTAACAGTACCATGTTATTTAGCTGGGAGGGTCTTAGGTCAGAGTGCTTGGTGCAAAATATACAAAGAATTCTACTGCATATAAATTAAACTGACATGAGACAAGTAGATGAGTAGAATTCTTTCTATGTGTTTTGCACCAAGCCCTTTGACCCTGGGACCCTCCCAGCTTAAGGTAGCGTGGTACTGTTACACTTCTCTGACATTATCTTCTGGTTTTTTTTTTTTAAATGAGTATTTTAAACCAATGGAGATTTTTTCTGGGTTTTTTTTCCTAATCTAGTAGTTAAAAGTGTTGTTTTTTCTGAATACTGTCATTACGCTTCTGACAAAGGACTTGTTGGTCCGAAAGCTACAGTACTCTGTTCTTGTTGCTACATCTATGTTGGTCCATTAAAAGGTATCAAATCATTTGCTTCTGGATCTGTTCTTGCAAGGACCAATACAGCAAACACTAAATCTAGATTTATCACAGAAACACAGAAACACAGAATCTGAAAGCAGATGAAGGACACTTGGCCCACCCAGTCTGCCCACTCTTTCCCTACCTACATTCTAACCGCAGACCCCACTTGATGTACATCTCTTTCTCCCTCCCCACCTTCCTTTCCACTACAATTCCCTTATTCCTATCTGATGCATTCTTGAGCCCCATCCACTGTTTTTACTCCCACCACCTCTGCCAAAAGGAATCAGGCAATCCTGGGGAAAACGGGCACATTAGCATCTCATTCCAGGCAGGTCTGCATACATTAGCATGCCTGATTGCACCTCGGCTATTTAAGCAGAGGAGTGCACTACCTACCCAGCACAGTGGAACTGCAGGCCAAGTGAGAGAGCACAGGGGATTGCCTCATCAGCAAAGGTAGATGTACAGGGCTGTGCATGGGTAGGGTGCTGTGTGAGTTACCGTCTGTCACTGCAGTGCCTGCCATGTTCCCTAGCTGTGTGGCCACAAGGTAGCCACTCACAGGGCCCCACTTACAGCAGGACATAGACCTGTAGGTCAGGCCTTCTAGTCCCACATGCACAGCCTTTGCAGCTGTCAGTCGACAGTCTGGTGATAACCTCACCACCACCCACAGGACTGGACCCACAACAGGACATACAGACATCTGGGCTGGTGGCCCAAACACAAGGTGGTTCCTCACACAAGATAGCATATACATATGTCCATTACCAGGCAGCACAAAATGTACCAGAGCTGACCCCGTCCCCAGATGTAGGGTGATCCAGTAGTATGGGTGCCAGAACTGGGGGAGGGGCATTATGACCATGGTCCTATCAGTGTACTAAGTGGTAGGGCCTAGCCCTCTCAGTTCTTGCAATCATGATACTGTAGTAATCACTGTAGTAATGTAGTAATAAGGAGGTATGTGCCTGTAACGTGCATGATGTACAGTTAGCAGTGTTACTTTCTACGCATTCCCATTGTGGATTGCAGGGTGTCAGCAGGATCTTGACAAGAGATGGCTTAGTATTGTTGATGGAGGTGGGCTGGGGTTATAGCCTGCCGAGTTAAGGCTCAGTCATCACACTTTACACTTTACAAGGGCCAGACCTTCTGGTGAGTAGCAAGGAACTACGCACTGGAAGCTGCTGTCAGTCAGTTAGTAGGGGTTGGGACAGTCACTCCACAGATTACAGTTTTGGATGGGAAGCAAGCATTCAGTGTGTGAACCCTTTTTTGTGGGGGTACCCATTACATCCCTGCCCCTGACACTTGTCAGATCGTTCCATCACCATTGTCCATTACATGACCCAGTGGAGCGGGGCAGCCGCACCCCTCACCTTTGCCCACCTCAGGTTGCTGGGACAGCTGTGCGGCTCTGCCATTTCTGTCTGCAGTGCTGTGGCCCTGTACCAGTGGGGTCATGTGGCCCTACCAGGGTGCAACATGCAGCAGGAATGACATCAGTGGTGACTGTGTGTAGCATATCGTGGACTTGTGGGTGATCAGTCATGCATCACAGCCCTGTGTCCAGGGCTCTGAGACCACAGTGGCCCTCTGCATGCTGCTGTACACATCCTACCTTGCATGCGGCACACCTGAAGAAGCCACACACGTGGAGGAATGGTGTGGTCATGCAGAACTACATCCCGAACCATGGCCCAGCCCTACAGCTGTGACTGAGGTTTAGGAGCGTATGTGTAACATACATACACCAGTGCAGTGAAAGTCATGCAGCAGTACCTCATGTTACTCCATAATGACTATCCACAGCTTACATGGTGAGTGCCTGCCATTGCATTGTATGTAATGTAGTTAGATGTGTCTGCATGATCTCCCAGCCTGCATTAGGGACAGCCTACTAGACCCATGGCACAACTGCTCCTCTGGGTGACACTGCATATCCCTGCAGGTACACCACATGCGGGGTTCAGCAACTCCCCAGATTGCCTGGCTATGCCATGTGTATGTGCCTTACTGAGGCCCACAATGTGTGACTTGCACCATCCGATACCACAGAGTGCACACACAGGTCCCCATAGCCCTGCAGGGGTGGCCAGGTCTGGGTCGAGTGGCCCCTCACTGCAGTGGGACAGGCGGGTGGGGCCACCTCCATGATGTACGCCCAGTGGGATGGGAGGGCATGAGCATGCCCACCTGCATGGCACTGTCACAACCCCCTACTCACCCATGTCATAACACTTCCTCTGGCAGGTACCATGGATGACTGTGACAGACAGCGTGCTTACCACTTTGGTGCAGTGGAGCTCCATGCACTAGCGCAGGTCTACAAGGCCAGGGAGGAGACACTGTCCCTCAGCCAAAGCACCGATGCCTGTGTCTGGAAGGCATGGAAGGAGATCACAAATTAGGTCAATGCTGTTGGTGGCAGGTGGCATACTGTTGATGCAATGCAGAAACATTTCTGAGACTTGCAGCGGTGCGTGAGGGAGATCATGGTGACCATGCACCAGTAGCTACATGCCATTGGGGGACCATGGGCACCAGAAGCCACCCAGTCCCTGGATCAATGGAAACGGCCATGGCACTGATGCTACAGCCTGTGGAGGTAACGAGGTTCCAGGTGGGAGCTATGAGTCCCAAGCCAGGCCCACCCATCCACCTGCATGAGTACCTACATGTGTCTCACCCCTGTGTGCATGGGTTAGTTGTGCATTTGTCCACCAGTGTTGGGGCACACTGTGGCCATGGCCATAGCGTACATGGTGTGGGGCTTCATCACCCTATCCTCACAGACATGTGATGCCCTGCTGTGGGCCTGCCCACAGCCAGCCACAATGGCAAGTCGCCTGGCCACCCCAGGGGTGGGGACCATGCACCCCGAACCGGTAGGGTGCGCTCATTCACATAGGGTGTGACCACAGTGTTGTAATGCATTGTCATGAGTGATGGGGTGTGATGCCACATGTTCTGGGTGTGTTGCTCTTGGTGATGGGGTGTGGACAGCACAGTGCATGGTGTGTTTCACGTGTAGTATGTGCACACACAAGTGATTGATCATTGTAATGATAGTGTTACCCACACTCTCCCCCACCACTGTTGACTTTCTACCCTGTGTGGGTGTGTATTCTTTCATACCACATTCAGCACCTGCCTGCAGATACTGTGGTGGCACACAGCACCGTCCACTGGGGCATGCATGCTGCCCTGTACTGTATGTCGTAGTGTGCACTGTGTGCCACACTAATGTCCCATCATATCCTGGTTCACCCACTGTGTAGCACCAGAAATTATGCTGATGGTAATTAGAGTGCCACAAAAAAAGCCGTAAACAGACAAAGTGTTGTACCTGCACATTGCCAGTCATGGGAGCAAAAAGTACAGTTACGTAAGAACTTACCGTAACAGTAGATCTTCGAGAGAAGCTCTTGCAGCAGGTAACACTTGTAGGACTGATGCCACCTGGCGGCAGATCTCGGCAATTCTTTTTCTCCCACAGTACCGACGTGGGACCGCCCATCCGATGTGGGCTCCACCTACAACATCATCCAGTATAAAGGCAGGAGGTCCCCACGTGCTCCAGTTCTTGTACACCTAAGGCAGGCCTGCATGAAGCTTACATGCAGATAAAAAAAAACAACTAATCTTTGCCCTTGCAGCAAGGAAGTCCATGGCCCCAACAGGACAGACCTGGTCCCGGGGGAAGGGGGGGGATCAATACTTCTGCAAGAGCTTCTCTCGAAGATCTACTGTTACAGTAAATGCTTATGTAATTGTACTATCTTACTTCAAGAGTAAGCCCTGGCAGCAGGTAACACTGATAGGACTGATTCCCAAGCAGTATAAACTAAAAACAACCCTCAGGAGGGGGAAGGAAAGGCAGACACACCAGGAACAGAAAGATCTCTAAGAGATCAGGCCCTGCAGGACCGCAAGGCCAAACCCTGCTCGACGCCTGGAAATGATGTCCAGGTTGTAGTGCCTGACGAAAGTATGGACAGAGTGACAAGTGGCAGCAGCGCAGATGTCTGCCACCAACACCCTTTTCAAAGCTGCAAAGGAAGTGGTGACAGCACTAGTGGAATGTGCCCTGACAGCACCCGGAAGGGATTTACCACCCTTCTGGTAACAGAAAGAAATGCAGTTTACCAGCCAACACAATAGCGTCTGCAAGGAAACCGGGCGCCCCAAGGACCTGTCTGCAAAGGACACAAAAAGGTGATTGGATTGCCTGACCTCCTTGGTTCTGGACAGGTAGCAACACAAGGCTCTGTGCACATCTAAAGTGTGCAGAGCACTTCACCCTTATTGGAATACTCCAGATAGTGAACCGGAAGTTGAACCTACTGATTAAGCGTAAGCTCTGAAACCACCTTTGGCAGAAATTTTGGATTGGTATGAAGGGCCACCCTATTCTTATGAAAAATAAGATAGACTTCCTTGCACATCAAGGCATGGAGCTCCGAGACGCATCTTGCCGAAGTGCATGGAGGCAGTATAGCGCAGTGGTTTAAGGCTCTGAGTTGCAAATCTGGTGATATCCAGCAGACCAGACCTGGGTTTGAATCCCACAGCTTCCACTTGCATACTGTGTGACCCTGAGCAAGTCACTTAACCTCCCTGTGCTCCCAGGTCGCTCCTGTAAAAAAGCTTTCAGCTTAGTGTGCTACTCCTGGTTAAACAACTAAAAATAAAAAAACTGCTACCAAAGAAAGCATTTTCCAGGAAAGAAAACGGAGCTCACAGCTCATAGCCATTGATGAAGTTGACATACGTTATAGATCGGTGAAACTGAGCAGTAGAGAAGTTCAAAAGAGCGGACGGAACTAGCCAGAGAGCCGAAAGCTAACTAACGTGTGCCGCGGCAGGAAAGAACTGGAGCATGTGGGACTGCCTCCTGCCTTTATACTGGATGATGTCAGGGATGAAGCCGATGTCAGGTGGACAGTCCCATGTCAGTACTGCTGGAGAAAAAGAATTGCCGAGATCTGCCGCCAGGTGGGGTCAATCCTATAAGTGTTACCTGCTGCATAAGCTTACTCTCAAGTAAGATCGCAGAATACTACACCAAGTAGCGGTTACATACAGTGGCAAAGCATATATTTCTAGTGTCTTTGTGTCTTCCGGGGTCGATAATTTTATAACATACTCCGAGGCGCATATACATGTGGAGGCAACAACAGTATGCCTGGCACAGTGTCCCTCACTACTGCAGTCCACCCCCAATCAGCTACATGTTTCTGCCTCCCAACCACAGTAACAGCTCATGCAGCATCTGTGTGAGCTTGTGCATTCCCTGCAGCGCTATCGTCGAACTCACACCTGCAGCACAGTCCAAACCATGGTGCACAGTGTACCTTCCTGCAAATTCGCACCACCTGCCCAGTGTGCAACCTTCTGCATATGCCCTAATCCACAGCACCCCAAAGCCTATGAAGCACAGCAAACCATTAGCCGCAGCCCTAATGTACAGTGATCCACCATCCCGCTCATTAATGCTGCAGGTGCTCTAATGTTGGCGCTCACATGCCGGCGACTTAAATATTTCGCTCCTATAATGGTATACCTCATATCCCTACGGCACAAGCCATGGCAGTAGACATGCAGGAGGCTTGGCCGACCCAGTGGCTCTGAGAGCTGAGGTGCTGGGTGCCTTACCTCGTGCTACACCAGCGACCCATGTTCAGGAATGAGTACAGGCCACCGGGGGTCGGCAGGAGAGGAGAAGGATCGAGCGTCCGAGGGACTGCTCTCCTTCTCCGGGGAAGGGAGCCACCAGCAGTCGGTGTCGACTGGCCCCTAGCAGTGGCTGGGGGATGGCACAGATGCTTAGTGAGGGGGAAGAGAGGAGACAGATGCTAGAAGGAGTGCGTGCAGATGCATGCGTGCTCTCTCCTTAGGGCGTCATTGCATGCCTCCTCTCCTAAGGGGAGAAAAGTGAAAAAGAGTCCTGAGTGCGGCACGATGACAGCCGATCCCCACAGGCCCTGTTTCTGTGAATAGCAGTAACCTCTGCTCCAGATCCGTTCCAGCAGGTTGAGGGATCCCTGCTGCCCCACCACAGGGGGCAAGCCATGAAGGACACTGGAAGGTAGGCCGTGAGTGGGGGACGGGGCTGGGGGATCAGGTTAGAAGGAGTGCCACCCGGGAGAGAGAAAGAAACTAACTGCAAAAAAAAAGACATGCAGGAGGCTACCATGGGACCATCCTGGTGTGTGCAGCACCCGCTACCCAGCTGGCCATACCACCCGGAGGACTACTGTGAGGAGGCCCAGGAGGAAGATGATGATGAGACATATGTTGACAGCCTGGAGCTGGCAGTGCTGGCCCCACAGCAAGACAGGGGGTTCCCCACAGCCAACTCCATGGTCCAGCCACAGTTGTCACACATTCCCCTGGGCACATGGCTGCTACCCACCTTGGGCCCTGGCACTGCCAAGTCCAGGATACACCTGGCCCCACTGTCACCATGACCACCACTGTACCTGGAAACACTGACACTGCTAGCCATGTTGCTGGTGCACCTCCCCAGGAGGGGTTGGGTGGCATGTCTGACCCCCTTCACCTCACACCCATCACCCCAGGCCAGACACAGCTGCCGCAATGCGCCAACCTCCCTACCACCACTCTCGTCATTGTGCAACCTCAGGCCACACAATGCTCATAGGTAAAGCCTGACCCTGTTCCCCAGCACAGTCCTCAGTGGCAGCGGGATGCGTCGGAGGCCTTCCATACTGTTGCTGCAGACCCCCCCCCCGACAGGGGGCTGCACTGGTATATGGTCTGCACCCGGAGTGGTGGTCACAGACAGACATAGGTGGCATGTCTCCCCCCAACCCCTCAGATACCCCGCAGCAGCTATGGCTGGCACGTGTGTTGCCCACAGCCCTGGCACTGTTGCCTGCCTGGTATGGCATGCAACCCGTACCCCACCTGGCTGGTGGATCTTCCTATTGACCCCACAACCCCAACACCCATCATTGTCTCTGTCTGGGTGACCCCGTGTGCCACATCCATGTCAGTGGCCACTACTGTCCAGCACCCCCCCCACCCGCCATGCAAATTTCAGTGTTGGCAGCCCTGGACCACCATCCAGCACAGCCACCTCCATCTGTGTACCATATAAGTCCTACCTTGCCCTTTGGCATGGACATAAGTGTTATGCACACCTTGCTGTCCACTTCCTCGCCCATCCAGCATCACCTGCATTGTTTATAACGTTAATGCTTCCTCTGTTTTTTACTACTGTTGTTGCTACTACTGGTGCTCTGTGTGACTCATAATACAGTAGTGAAGCATGCAACAGTGCCCTGTGTAGCTTGTACTCACCTGCCAGCTCCATAGATTTCACGTATGATGTGGGCTCTGTACTCCTGGCCATTCAGTGGTCTCGCCTGTCGAACTGCTCTGGTATCCCCTGCTCCTCTGACTCCGTATCAGATGCACCATGTACCTCTGTGATTGGCAGGCATATTCCATATGGGAGCACCATACTGTGTATTATACAACTGGCTAGGAATATGGCACAGGCCTTGTGAAGGGTATATTGCAGGGCATCACCAGAATGGTCCCGGTACCGAACCCGCATCTTTAGCATGCCAAAGAAGCCCTCTGTGATGTTGCATGTGGTGGTGTGTGCCACATTGTACCTGTCCTCTGTTATGGATGCAGGACAGAGGACAGGTGTGAAGAGCCAGGGGTGCAGGGTATAGGCACTGTCCCCAGTAAGGGAAGAGCATATGTTAGTATGTAATAACTACAGTCACAGAGGACTGCAATTAGCCCCAGGAGAACAGTGGGACTGGCAAACATCTGATTGGATCTTATAAAAGCTGTAACATGCACTTCAGGCTATGACATCTCCTATGGCTGAAGCCCTCTGCTGATGTCAGCTGCAGGGGATTCTGGGATTTGATTACTTTTTTTTCCATATAAGTGCAAGCCACCCTTGGGGCTGGCTTACTATTCTGCATTCTTCCCTGTTGGCTAGGCTCCTGTTTTTGGCATCCTGTGTTCCACTCCCAGGGGTGCATTTCTCCACTGCCCGGTTTTAAAGGGGGAGGGTTCCCTGCAGAGTGGGAGCTTGTGGGCTGCATGTAGGGCAAGTCGGGCTGGGGCTTCAAACATCCTGTATTGGGAGGTACCGGCTATTCTAGCATCCATGGCTGTGTGGGTTTGCCTTTTGTTTTCCGATGGGGAGGGTGTCAGGAGTGTGGTAACCATTGGAGACTGGGGTTCCTTGGAGCTCAGCATCGGGAAGGACAGTAGCTGAAGGTAGGCCCGTTATGGCTGGGTTCGGAGGGGCTAGTGCTTCAAGAAAAGGAAAGTTATGGCAGTGGGGCTGTCATGGTGGTGGCAGGGCCTTTTGGAGGTGGCAGCTCTAAGGAGGTCAGTTTCCCCATGTGGTACACTGTCGCAGGCAAGTCAGGTGGGTGCATTCTGGGATTCACTTTATCGGGCCTGCCATGCCCGAGTCTGGGGCAGAACCCGTGTTAGACCCAAAGGGAATGCAGGGAGAGTATAACTGAAGGAATGGAGCCGTGTCGTACACTCTGTGATTTCTAAGCTGGTATCCTGTTTCATGGGAAAGAGGGTCACGAATTGGTTGAATACATGCAAGGTTTTCAGGGCAGCCATGGTATGAGTTGAAGGCCACATTCTCGGTATCAGTTATTTCAAGGTGGGGAGTAATGCACCTCCCAGGTACAGTTTCTGGATATGTTTTCGTACCCTCTAAGGTCCTGAGTTTTACTTCAGCTCTGGGAGTCTGCATGGAGTCTATGCCTGGTCTAATTCTTTAGGCCTGTTTAAAGCATTGTATCAGCCTGGTAGTACCTCCTATCTTATGCCCTATGCCTGTTCTGTCTCCTGGCTCCATGGAGCTGTGCGCTCATTTTATTTATTTGTTAATTAAAAAAAAAATGAGAAACAGAATTAAATTTCTTTCTTTGTTTTCCTATTTCGTGTGTGCTGGGATTATTGAACAAACTAACTGATTTCTTCCCCTAAAGAATCTGAATTTTCCCAGCATTTGTAGCCCCTGGACTGGCTTGAAGTTGACGAAAATGGTAAGCTGAAGCCCAAGGGAGCATTACAATCTGTATCACGCTGCTAGATCTGCATCCAAGGTAAGGCCTTGTTTTTTTGCGACTTGCTGGCCTTATCTGTTCACTGGAAGGTTTTCAGCTTGCACTCCCCCCCTCCCCGTGTTACCATCTGGGCCTCTAGACAAATGTGGGGAACAGCTGGGGGAGTTACATAGATTTTTGTGCCACCTTGGCCAAGGTGGACTGGGTTTCCTTCGGCCCTGTCCTCGCTGTCCCCAACCATCTGCCACCTCTCTAGACTTGCCTACTGTCCAGGTTACCCTCACGGATTCCCCCCTCCCATGGTGAAGTCAGGAGGGGGAGGGCCATTCCTCCACCAGAAAGACATATCCAGTTCTGTCTGCAGGCTTCTGGTGGTGGAGCAGGTAGGGAACAGCATGCAGGGCTTCATACATGCCCACCTTACCTCCATTTTCCTCCTATTTTTTCCCTACCCTGGTGCTGGGGTGTGCACGTCAACGTGCATGCATGAAGGCACGCATGCATTGCAGAGTCCTGCAGTTCCCTCCCTTCTTTGCCTCTTCCAACCTGCACTGCCACTGGGCCTCAGCCTGGTGGCAGTCATTTGGCGGAATGAGCAATCCAGCCTCCCCAGGAGAGGAGAGCAGTCCATTGAACGTTCGATTCTCTCTTCCCTCCCCAGCCGACTCCAGCAACCCAAGATCGCTCCCTATCTCAGGTCACTGGCTTGGTGGGCAGTAGCACTAATGCCTCGCCATGGGTCGGCGATTCAATGCCCCTTAGGTATTATCAGCTCTGCTACACCTGCCATCACAGTCCCTTGTTTATGACATCATAAATATCTCCATAATAACAGACTGTGATGTCATAAACAGAAAAGGCATATCAGGTGAAGATAAGCAGCCAGAGCAAATAGGACAAGGATTCTGTTTCCATGCAACTAGCCTCAGAAAGAGAAGAATAGGAATGAGAATAATGGGTAAGGTCCTGAATGAAACATTTCTTCACCCTGTCACAAATGTACTCCGCAGGTCAGGCCCTTTGCTCCCACAGCGCCAACCTCAGAGTGTAATAGTGTGAACAGGTAACAGACAGGGTAATCCTCCTGTCTGCTTTTGGGTCCGAATCACCTTTAGTTTCAAGTTCTGGGGGGATTCAAACTGTGAACCTTATGCTAGCATATCCAAATGTACAGGCTCAGATAATATTCTCTTCAGGGGGATGCAATATACAGGTATCTTTTGCCTAAGGGCACCTAACCAGGTATCCAAAATATACCCTTAAAACTCTATAAGAGACCTTAGGTATATTCTTACCTTTTACCAAGCTTAGTAACACCATCAAGCTGTTGAACAGTTGTGTCAGACTTAACCCCCATACGTCACATGCAAAAAGAACTGGCAGACACCCAGGCAGTCTTTAAAAGAAAAGGTACTTTACTAAAAGATGATAAAAATATAAAAAATGTAAATACAGAACAATATGTCAAAGAGCTTATAATCGCATAAAAGAACAAGGGAAGATTACAAAACAAAACTCCTACCAAACTACATTTAGATTTTTGCTATCTAAGGTATTACCTCTGGAAGTGTGTTTAAAGTTAGATCAGAGAGCTGTGTCTCTCTGGAGTCCCAAAATGATATGACATTTCAGACACAAGTATCAGTTTAAACTCTGTGTCTTCACACCCCTTCTGTGAGTCATCTAGTTCCTCCTTTTAGAATATAAAATTACATAAAATGAGTTCCTACCAGGAGGTATGTTAATAATGTGACATCAGCAAAAACCCATTTTCAAAATTATGATGTAACCCTCCTACAAATCGGGGTTTCTGAAAAGTCTTCCTTGAGCTTGTCTAAGTGCTCACTGACAGGCTGGTGTCCTGTGTTTTAGCAGTTTAAATGTGACTGCCAGAGAGTGCCTGTATAGCCTCAGTGCACTGTCTCTTTAAGAGCTGCCTGGATTGCAGTCATAAGTAATCTGAGAGGGAGCTCTGTTGAAAGATGTAACTACTTGCTGAAAATCATTTAGAGTGATAATGATAAAATAGTTTTCTAACATGCCTTCTTTGCAGCAAGAACTGTCTTGTTTATCCCCACCATTTGGCCCAGGACTGCGAATTGGACCAATCAGTTATGGTGGGACCTAAAATGGAGCCGGACTACAGGGGCTGTCTGGAGTCAAAATCAGTAGGAATTGTAGTTTTGGACTTTTGGCGCCTTTTTGTACCTGAAGGGGAAGCCTTTGCTTTGACTGACAGCCGAATCAGCCAACCGAACCTTTTGGGTCTGAGGGAAATCCCCAAGTTACCTGCTGTTTAAGGCAGATCTAAGTTGGGAGCTGAAGAGGCACACAGCTTGAAACAGTCAAGCAGCAATCCTGAGTGGATTCGCATGGGAGAACTGTGACAGGGCTGAGTTTTGGCCTGCATGTCTGCCTGCTGCCCCTGAGAGGGAGAGAAGAGAATTATTTCAGACTAAATCCGAGTTTGTGAGAACCAAGTAAGCCACTGATTTTTACCAGGCTCATACCTGAAGAAGACCAAAGATTTTGTTGAATGCGATCGGCCTGTCAGGATTTCCAGAAGCTTTAGAATCCCTAGCTTGTATAGAGACTCTGCGATCGTGACCAGAGAGCGGTTTGCCTGGTACAGTAGAATTTCCTTACATGTAAATGTGCTGTGAGTTCTTAGTGGGTCGTGATTTGGTTCCCCACTGTGTGAACTGTATTCTGCTTGCTGGAAGCTGTATCCAGCACAAAATGGACTGTATCTGAATCTGTCTCCATTTGGCCTGGGCCTTGCCACACTGGCCCAGCCAGACTACCTGCTGTACAGAGAAAGCCATCGACAAGAGACCTGCCTGGAGATCAGTCCCCTGCTCCATGCTTGAACAGGAACAATGCCTCAGCGAATCATGTGGGCCTGGCTTCTCCTGGCACTCCAGATCAACCACCTGCAGTCTCAATTTTCGTCCAGCCTGTGTCCAGACTTGGGTATCGTAAGTAATCATCAGGGTAACTCCCTGCAACAACAGCCTAATCTAAAAGTGTGTCATCTGACTGTCTTGTTTTCTTTTCATGAACTGAGCCCTCCAGCTCCGGATTACAAATAGTATGTATTGTGCATGTTGTTTTCTTCCATCACAGGGCCCCAACCAGCTGCAATGTTCCTGGCTAGCCCACCTTTCTCCATCTGGGTACCCAGAGTGTGTGACTGTTTATGGACCCTGAAGTGCATGCATAACTGTTTGAATGATAGAGTCTTTAAGAAAATTAACCTGATTACGCCCCTTCCTTGTTCAAGTCCCCTAAATAAATCGGATCTAACTCTTTTTTGCATTTACCCTGACTGTGGTTCCAGTTTGTGCAAGAGTACTGTACTGCTGTTATTTGCTGTGTATAACCTTGTTTTACAGGGGGTCCCCAGGGCTGAGCCAGAGGAAAGCCCTGGTGGTAAGTGCAAACAGTGTGGGTACTTGTATGGTGTATCTGGGGTATTGTGAAAGTGATTATTGTGTATTGTTCCGGCCACTAATAAGGAAAGAAGGGGGTTACAGTGTCCCGGAGAGCTGTGCCTAGGTTAGCTTGACCACTACCAACCGTGACCTCTGGGTGGAGGCACCCGTTTCAGAACTCAGGCCCCTTAACCTGCTAGTAGCCAAGCAAGCAGGGGTAGTAGCCCTTGGGATAGCGTCCTGGGGGTTACATTTTGGAGGCTTACCGCTGGGATTTTGTGCCTTCTAGTGGCCAAAAATTACGAATTATTGTTAAGGTTTAATGGCTACTCCAGTGGAAATGGTTGTACACCAGTTGGTGGGGTGGTGTACTGGGCAGGAGATCAACCCCCAAATACTCTACTTATACTGGATATTCCCCTTGGTACCAGTAATGACACTGTAGAGGGAGCACTCTCCAAAGTTGAATGTTTAAAAAACCCTGTGGTGGTGGGTCAACAGGCTGATTTGATCACCCAAACTTTCATATCTTTGGTAGAGTGTAGTGACCTCGTGGACAGCTCTAAAGTGCCACAGACTATTGCCCTCGAAGGGGTTCCAGCTGCCTGGAGAGTGATAACAAAAGATAGTAAAGACCCTGGGGAGGATGAGCTCCCACCATTATCTGAGACTTTTGAGGAGAAATTTGCTAAGTTGTTGCTGGAGGAAGAGAAAACCGTGAGGGACTTTAAGAAACTATTCCTGCCACCTGGGATTGTTCCTTCCCAACACCCCCCTCCACTCAGCACCTGTTACTGCCCGCTTCTGTGCCCATGCCAATGCTGGCCCGTATATCTGTACCTGCCATTAGTCACGACTCCTACCGAAGGCTGAGAATCTTCTCGGGCACCCTCCCCATCCCCCAAGGGCAGGATGACTGGGAGACCTGGATAGACTATGTTGCCCCTCTAGTACTTGAATGGCAATGATCAGAAGCAGAGAAATGAAAGAGGTTGAGTGAGAGCCTCCGAGGTCCTGCCCTGGCTACCATCCATGCCAAGCGGGCCAATAACCCTGAAGCAACTGTA
Source organism: Neoceratodus forsteri (assembly GCA_016271365.2). Lineage (NCBI taxonomy): Eukaryota > Metazoa > Chordata > Ceratodontiformes > Ceratodontidae > Neoceratodus > Neoceratodus forsteri. The sequence continues at coordinate 51,538,178 of CM028133.1, read as the reverse complement.
CAGGACTATCTTGAGGTAATGGAGAATGTGTATGGGAGCCCGGATTCAGATGAGAATCTGTGGTGGAGAGTAAGAAATGCTCAGCAGTACCCAGGGGAGCCATTGTCTGTGTATGTACCTTAGCTTGAAAAGCTGCTACAAGAGAGTGCCTCAGAAAGGGTAATTTGCCGTCAAATGAATTAGATCGAACTAGGCTGGACCAGATCCTTAAGTCTGCTCTGTTTTCAGAATTGTTACTGCTTCAGTTGTGCCTTGCCACCTGACTGGAATCGCCCCCCTCCTATGATGAGCTAATGAAAGAAATTTGGGGGGTTAAGCAAAGGTGACCCCATGGGGTCGTGCACCCATATCTGCTGCTGCTGCGTAAGTGACCTAGAGTGATCAACCAAGTGATGCTCAGGGGCAAAAGTCGGCACTTAACGAGCACTCTGAGAATGCAAAGGACTTCCCTGCCCTGGGCCCAGCATTGGAAAGATGAGCGACTAAAGGAAGTCCGAGAGTTGAAGACGGGTGCCTCTGTAAGGGTTTCCCCCATGGAACAAGATTCTGGTCCCTTTCAGGACATGACTGCCATGGGGGTGGGGGTGCACCCTCAGGCATCCGCTACCGAGGGTGGTTCTAAGGCTGAGATCACTGGATTGACTGCCACTCTAAAGGAACTGTTAAGACACGTTGCACCACTCTCACCGCTGCAAGCAGATACTAGACCCCAATCTCTTACTACTGCTTCAGTTCCTCATACGATGTTCTCTCCCAGGATGACCCAGGAGTCTATCATTTGTCATCACTGTGGGAAGGATGACCATAAGAAAAGAGAACGCCAGTCTCAGAAGGACTTAGAAAGAGTAGTAAACAGACTCCAAGGGGAGCTCCAAAAAGCAAATCAATGGCCAAGGGGTGCCTGAAATGACTGCAGTGAGGGTTCAAGAAACCCTAACTGAAATTTCTTTGTGGCTAAATCGTCTGTCCAGGCCTCTACTACTGCCTCTCCAGACTGGTCCAAAATAGTGGGCCCTTCAATGGAGACTACGGTGACTGTGAATGGTATTCATACTTGGGCTGTGCTTGACAATGGGTCACAAGTGACGATTGTATTCCAGGACTGGTACGACAAACACTTATCTGATGTGCCTTTGCAATCCCTGGAAGGTCTACATGTGTGGGGCCTGAGCGACAAGTCTTATCCCTACCTAGGGTATGTCCACTTCTGATTGTCTTTTCCTGAAACTGTAACTGGTGTAGAGGAGCGAGTAGAGATGTCAGCTCTAGTGTGTCCCCCCCACCGGACTGTATGATGGGGTCCCCCGTCAAATGGGACAAATGCCCATATGTTTGGGAGACTGGTGCAACTCTGTCACGAGAAACAAGGGCGACAGACTGGGAGGGCCCTGAGTATTCTGGCTCTGATCAAGAGGGCCTATGATTTGCAACAGAAACCCGAGGAAGTAGACCAGGATGAACTGGTGGGACTGTGTGGAAGAAGGATCCGGATTCAATGGTACTGGCCCCTAACGCCCAGTGTACCACTGAAGGGGAGGTCCGCCTCCGGAAAGATGTCAAGAACAAAATACTGATGTTGGATGTGCCAGGCGATGGAAAATTGCCAGAAGGATTATTGGTCAAGACCAGCATCTTGCCTGCTCATGCCCATGCCTATGCCCGACGAGTGATGGTCCAGATTCACAATGTGTCAGATCAGGAGATCCGGGTGAACAGAGGGTGCACCCTAGCTACGGTACACTGCGCAGACACTGCAGTATTGCCCAGCAACAAACACCCTGGTGAGAAGGAGAGAGTGAACCCAGACTTGTTTGACTTTGGTGACTCCCCGTTGCCAGCTGAATGGAAGGCTAGAATTAGCAAGAGACTTGCCCAGAGAGACCAAGTGTTTTCGTTGAAGGAATAGGATGTGGGATGTGTCCTGGGTGGGCAGCATCACATACGACTGCATGATGAATGGCCATTTCGAGAGAGGTCCCGATGCCTAGCCCCAGCAGACATAGATGATGTGAGAAGACACCTGCAGGAAATGCTTGCTGCTGGCGTGATACAAGAATCCAGGAGCCCACACACCTCTCCCATTGTGGTTGTGCGTAAGAGGAATGGGTCTGTGAGGATGTGTGTTGATTATCGAACCCTGAACTGGCGGACTATCCCAGACCAATACACTATGCCTCATATACAAGATGCCCTGGACTGCTTGAATGGGAGCAAATGGTTCTCAGTGTTGGATATTCGCAGTGGATACTACCAGATCCCGACGGCCCTAGAAGACCGTGAGAAAACAGCCTTCATCTGTCCATTGGGTTTCTACAAGTTTCTGAGAATGCCACAGGGGATATCGGGTGCCCCGGCTACCTTTCAGAAACTGATGGAACGAGCAGTGGGAGATATGAATTTGCTGGAATGTCTGGTGTACTTGGACGATGTCATTGTGTTTGGGAGCACCTTAGAGGAGCATGAGAACTGACTGTTTAAAGTCCTAGACTGACTGGAAGACTTCGGACTCAAGCTGTCCATTGACAAGTGCCAGTTTTTCCAAACCTCCATGAAGTATGTGGGGCACATAGTATCTACAAAAGGGATAGAGCCTAATCTCAGTAAGGTTGAAGCACTAACTGCTTGGCCCCGGCCCCAGCCCCATAATCTGAAAGAATTACAATGTTTCCTTGGGTTCTGTGCCTACTACCACAGGTTCGTAAAAGACTATTCTAAGGTGATTCGCCCACTCTTGAACCTTACCCAAGGTTATCAATCGTAAATACAAAAAAGGGTCCGTTAAAGAACCACAAAAAGTATACTTCCGCCCAGGTGAACTCTTCGGGCCCCGCTGGATGCCCGACTGTGAAGCAGCCTTCCATGAGATCATATACCAGCTCACCCACACCCCCATCCTCGCCTATGCTGACCCCACCAAACCCTATGTGCTACATATGGACGCTAGTCTGCAGGGTCTAGGAGTGGTGCTGTATCAAGACCATGAGGATGGCCTGAGACCAGTAGCTTTTGCCAGTAGGAGCTTGACCCCGTCCGAACGAAACTGCCCTGTACATAAGTTGGAGTTCCTTGCGCTAAAATGGGACATCATTGACCAGTTTCATGAATATCTCTATGGGGCAAAGATATTGGTGAAGACTGACAATAACCCATTGACCTATGTACAGACTTCAGCTAAGTTAGACGCCACTGGGCACTGGTGGCTTTCTGCATTATCAACCTATGATTATACTGTCGAATACAGACCGGGCCTGAACCATATTGATGCTGACGCCCTATCACGAAGGCACACTTCCAAGAGTGATTGAATCAGGCTGTCTGAACCTGACATTCGAGCATTGTGCCAAAAGTTTGATAGAGATGAACAGATGTCTGCAGACACAGTGAACTGTTTAGTAGATTGCTCGGGCCCTTCTGACACCTGCATACCAGCTGTTATTGCCACTTCTCTCTGCTCTAGATATTAGTGCACTACCTCAATTTGACAATGACAGCATTCAGTGGGCTCAATCACAAGATCCTATGATGCAGTCAGCACTTGATGCCTTGCGTGCGGGGAAAGATGTGTCTAAGTTATGTTCCACTGACTTGCGAACTGCTTTATTGTTTAAAGAAGACCCCAGATTGAAGTTGCTCAATCAGTTGTTGTACAGAGAGACAGTAGATCATAGTGGCAAAGTAGACAAGCAACAACTGGTCCTGCCCATGGCCTTTAAAGATTTGTTACTGAGGTCCCGCCACAATCACATGGGGCACCTTGATATTGACAGAATCCTTGACCTGATACGATCTTGCTTCTACTGGCCCAAAATGGGGGCCGATGTTGAGCACCATGTAAAGACTCGTAGTCGCTGCCTGCAGAGAAAAGCCCTGCCTCAGAGGGCTGCCCTCCTTGTTAATATTACTACCAGCGCTCCATGGGACTAGTCTGCATAGACTTCTTGTGTTTAGAACCTGATAGCAGAACATTGGCAATGTGTTAGTGGTTACGGATCATTTCTCATGGTAGACACAAGCTTTTCCCATCAATGATCAAAAGGCATCTATCGTGGCCAAGGTGCTAGTGGAAAATTTATTCGTCCACTATGGTGCACCCCAGAGGATCCATTCTGACCAGGGCACAGACTTTGAGAGTCGACTAATCAAAGAAATGCTCTCTCTATGGGGGGTTCGGAAGTCAAGAACCACCCCCTATCACCCGAAGGGAGACCCTCAACCAGAACGTTTTAACCGCACCCTTCTAGACATGCTGGGCACCCTCCACCCAAAAGACAAGCATAAATGGAGCCAGCAGATTAGCACCTTTGCTAAAAAAAAAAATATATATATATACTCTGTTTGACAATGCTCACTGAGCGGCTCCCCCCCCTTCCTTTCCCTACTAATTCCTCCTCCCCTATCTCCCTCCCTTCTACTCCCACCAGCTCTCCCCCGACCATAAGTTTTGCACCTTTTGTTATCTTTTGCTTCGTTGGAGATTGTATTCTATTGAAACAAAATTGTAATTGAACTGTAACTTTTTTGTTTGTAAGTACTGTGTCCCTTGTACTACTGTTCTGATGTCCTCTTTGTGACGAGGTACCTTTGTAAATGAGCCTCTGGCTCAAAGGTTTCTAAACTGATGTTTAACTAAATAAATAACCTTTGTACACACATACAATTGCACAAAAAATTATGCTACTGGGTTCTCCCCCTACTGCCTCATGTTCGGGAGAGAGGCCTGGCTGCCAGTTGATGTCTGTTTTGGGGTCTCTCCAGATGGGGTCCGAGCCAAAAACTACTTGCAATATGTACAAAAACTGAAAGCTCAGTTGAACCATGCCTATCAACTGGCCCAGACAATGGCCGCCAAGAGAAATCTAGCCAACAAAGAGAGGCATGATAAAAAAGTAAAGGCTCAAGAGCTTCGATCTAGAGACCATGTGTTGTTACGCAATTTGGGACTGCATGGTAAACACAAAATTGCTGATTGGTGGCACCATCTTCCCCATGTAGTAGCTAGAAAGTTGGATGATTTACCTGTGTACAAGGTGCACCCAGAGAACAACTCCAAAGTTGTCAAGACCATGCACTGTAACCACTTGGTAACCACTTGCTACCTATCGAACAAGTCATGATTTAGGCTGAACCCCCAGAAATTGAGCCCTCTGGGCCGGTGTCTCATGCTGCTGCAAGAAAGAGACAGAGTCAACATACCCCAGTGGTTACAGATTTAAGATTTCCTCTGCAGCAGGCCCAGAATGATAGTCACTGTCAGTCCACTTCTGACGAAAGTGAGTGTGACTATGCCTATTACCCCTCTTATTTATTTATTTATGTTTTGGATTTACAACCTTTGAGCCAGCGGCTCATTTACAAAGGTACCTCATCACAGTGAGGACATACAGTGGAACATAATATTACACAGTAACAGAAAACAGTGTGAGACAGAATAACAGAGTAGCTTCCATATGCAACAAATTACAGCATACCAAGAGATAGTGCAAATTAGAATATTACAGTAGTTTCCATACAATTCACTTGGTAGAACTTTTCTGGGTTTCACATAGATCACGCGTCGTTACAGAACAGCAGAGGTGGGAGGCCATGGGGAGCGTGGGGGGGTGAGGTGGGAGTTCAGCCCGGTGGGCTATGTCAAAAGTGATAGTAGCTGAGGCCTGTTAAGCCTGTTATGAACTGAGTCAGCTGTTTCCAGGTAACCCTATGATTAATTGTGGGGATGAAGCTGGGCCTTCTGGACTGCCTAACCCCCCAGCTTTGTCCTTGGAGCCAATGTTCCCTGAAAGTGAAGTGCAAAGTATCACGTCTGAAGATGCTGAGTCTCTGTGTATTGTGGCACTGTATGATTTGCCTGAGGGAAGGGATGATGGAATGGGTCTTTCTGGTGACATACCAGAACTTGAAGAACACTATGAGAGTGCTGACCACCCCCCCTTCAATGCCTCAAAGCTTGATTGTGCCTGAGCCTTCGCAAAATGAGTCAAGTGTTGTAGAAACATAGCCTACAGAGCAAGGAGCCGACAGTGCTCCAAGTTTGGACATTCCCATCCAGGCAGAGGCACTTCTCACAAGTGACGAGAGTCCCCAGACCAGTGCTGAGAGTACAGAGACTGCAGTTGTCCCCCTCAGAAAGACTAGCCAAGCTGTCAAGCCAGTAGTACACCTCAGTTATGATTCTCCCGGGAGGCCAGTGGATTTGCTTCTCAGTGTGGTGCACAAAGGTGTTTATGTCTCACCAAGCTCACTGCCCAAATTGTGCTTGACTGCCAATTCCAGGTTACTTGTCTTTCTCTCTCACCATGGTGCCCCCGCCCCCTCTAGCCCCCAGTTAGCTGATAGGGAAGAGCCCCTCTTGCATTGTTTAAGGTACAAGAAGTTATTACCTGATTCAGTATAGTAATATTCAATTTACCTGTGTGAAATATGCACAATGTGTTGTCAGAATGGATATAGTATCATGAAGTGTAGTGAATATGTATAGTAAAGTAATAAGTTTATGTTAACTGATGCATGACGGTACAGACTTGATGTGGACGCCAAGTTTTCTCCAAGCAGGGAAGGGTGTAACCTCCCTACAAATGGGGGTTCCCAAAAAGTCTTCCTTGAGCTTGCCTAAGTGCTCACTGCCAGGCTGGTGTCCTGTGTTTTTGCAGTTTAAATGTGATTGCCAAATAGTGCCTGTATAGCCTCTGTGTACTGTCTCTTTTAGAGCTGCCTGGATTGCAGTCATAAGTAATCTGAGAGGGAGCTCTGTTGAAAGATGTAACTATTTGCTGAAAATCATTTAGAGTGATAATGATAAAAGTAGTTTGTCTAACCTGCCTTTTTGCAGCAAGGACTGTCTTGTTTATCCCCACCGTTTGGCCCAGGACTGGGAATTGGACCAATCAGTTCTGGTGGAACCTAAAATGGAGCCGGACTACAGGAGCTGTCTGGAGTCAAAATCTGTAGGAACTGTAGTTTTGGGCTTTTGGCGCCTTTTTGTACCTGAAGGGGGAGCCTTTGCTTTGACTGACAGCTGAATCAGCCAGCCAAACCTTTGGGATCTGAGGGAAATCCCCAAGTTACCTGCTGTTTAAGGCAGAACTAAGTTGGGAGCTGCAGAGGCACACAGCTTGAGACAGTCAAGCAGCAATCCTGAGTGGATTCGCATGGGAGAACTGTGAAAGGGCTGAGTTTTGGCCTGCATGTCTGCCTACTGCCCCTGAGAGGAAGAGAAGAGAATTATTTCGGACTAAATCCGAGTTTGTGAGAATGAAGTAAGCCACTGATTTTTACCAGGCTCATACCTGAAGAAGACTGAAGATTTTGCTGAATGTGATCAGCCTGTCAGGATTTCTAGCTGCTTTTGAATCCTCGGCTTGTGTAGAGACTCTGAGATCGTGACCAGAGAGCGGTTTGCCTGGTACAGTAGAATTTCCTCACATGTAAATGTGCTGTGAGTTCTTAGTGGGTCGTGATTTGGTTCCCCACTATGTGAACTGTGTTCTGCTTGCTGGAAGCTGTATCCAGCACAAAATGGACCGTATCCGAATCTGTCTCCATTTGGCCTAGGCCTTGCCACACTGGCCCAGCCAGACTACCCACTGCACAGAGAAAGCCATCGATGAGAGACCTGCCTGGGGATCAGCCCCCTGCTCCACGCTTGAACAGGAATGACGCCTCAGCAAATCGTGTGGGCCCTGCTTCTCCTGGCACTCCAGATCAACCACCTGCAGTCTCAATTTTCGTCCAGCCTGTGTCCAGTCTTGGGTATCGTGAGTAATCATCAGGGTAGCTCCATGCAACAACAGCCTAATCTAAAAGTGTGTCATCTGATTGTCTTGTTGTTTTCTTTTCATAAACGGAGCCCTCCTGCTCCGGATTACAAATAGTGTGTGTTGTGCATGTTGTTTTCTTCCATCACAGGGCCCCAACCAGCTGCAACATTCCTGGCTAGCCCACCTTTCTCCATCTGGGTACCCAGAGTGTGTGACTGTTTATGGACCCTGAAGTGCATGCATAACTGTTTGAATGATAGAGTCTTCAAGCAAATTAACCTGATTATGCCCCTCCCTTGTTTAAGTCCCCTAAATAAATCAGATTTAACTCTTTTTTGCATTTACCCTGACTGTGGTTCCAGTTTGTGCAAGAGTACTATACTGCTGTTATTTGCTGTGTATAACCTTGTTTTACAGGGGGTCCCCAGGGCCGAGCTAGAGGAAAGCTCTGGTGGTAAGTGCAAACAGTGTGGGTACTTGTGTGGTGTATCAGGGGTATTGTGAAAGTGATTATTGTGTATTGTTCCAGTCACTAGTAAGAAAAGATGGGGATTACAGTGTCCCAGAGGGCTGTGCCCAAGTTAGCTTGACCACTACCAACCCTGACCTCTGGGAGGAGGCATTCATTTCAGAACTCAGGCCCCTTAACCTGCTACTAGCCAAGCAGGCAGGGGTAGTAGCCCTTGGGATAGTGCCATCTAGGGGTTACAGTGAGTCTTTGATCAACCAGTTCCTTTGAGGTTTACAACCCTGCAGTCCGTCAACCAGGTGTGAGATAGCCAACAGGAATGAGCTAAATGATGTCCTGGTCCTGATGTAATAAAATGTATATTTAGTTTCAAACTTCAAAAGCATGAGGTCATAAAAAGGCCATAAAATACAATTTCTCAAAGAAGTTAATTACATTACACACCCGTCCTTCATTTGCCATCATTTATTTGGTGGATGGTGATATAATGCCAGTCATAAAATAGACTTCAGAATTCTCCAGAATTCTAACCTCAGAGGTTGAAACACATCACCTGACCATTCATTGATTCCATGTGTAACCCCTAGGTGGCGCTATCCCAAGGGCTACTACCCCTGCCTGTCAGGCTAGTGACAGGTTAAGGGGCCTAGGTTCTATGACGGTTGCCTCCACCCAGAGGTCAGGGTTAATAGTAATTAAACTGGCTCGGGTACAGCCCTCTGGGACACTGCCACCCCCCCCCTTGTTCCCACTAGTGGCCCACAAAGTACACAGGAGTTACCTTCCCAATACCTAACATATGAACACTTTTCACACATATAGATACCACTTACCCTCGAGACTGATTCTGCAGCACGTCTCTGAGGACCCCCTGTAAAACAAGGTTAAACAACATAAACAGCAAAATGCAATACTGTTTCTATATGTACTGACACCACAGAGAGTATATAGTATAATAACAACTAATCTGATTTATTTAGGGAACAGCAACACGGGAGGGGGCAATCAGGTTGATTAGTTGTTGCAAAGTTCAAATCACAGTACTGTGCACATATATAGGGTCCTAAAAAGTCACACTCTGGGTACCCAGGATGGTGGGGGGCTAGCCAGGGTCAGTGCAGCTGGTTGGGGCCCTTTGATGGAAAAAACACAAGCACACACAAATTATAGTCCGGAGCCCTGGGGCTCAGTTCGTGAAGAAATGAAACAGCAATAATCAGATGACACAATTGTAATTGATAATAGGCTGCAGGGAGAATACCCTGATTTGTACTCACAATACCCAAGCTGAGAACTGGATGGTGGATGTTCTTTCTGGATTGCCAGAAACAACAGGGCATGGAGACAAGGTCTTTGAGACTGGACCCAACTGCAGTTGATAACAAATGGATTTAGTCCGACACAAGTTGGGGTTTGCTTCCAGCTTCAGCATACAGCTCACAATACAGGGGACATGAAATAGCGGTTCCCCACAAGCACTACACACATTCATATGTAAAAGGGAAGTACTATACCAGGCAGGCTGCTCCTCGATCCCGATCGCACTTACTGCAACACACCCGGGAGCACACACAGCAGCTTCAGTTCCTGACAGACCGAGAGCGATTCAGCAATATCTCCAGTCTTCTACAGGGTGAGCCTGGTTTCCACACTTCTGGTGCTTCTTTCTCCTCACAACTCAGATTCAGTCCTAACTAGCACTCACAATGGCTCCAGGCCAAAACTCAGGGCCTCACACGCACTTCCCGCGCGAAACTACATGCCGCAGCAGAAGCAGGGCTTCTTCTCTCTTCACTATTGATTTGAGCTTTCCAATAACAGAGCAGGGCATTTCCTTTGGCTCCACACCAGTTCTGTTGGTGGATTCAGCTGTCAATCACTGCAGGGCTCCCTCTGTTGGTGCAAAAAGGCGCCAAGGTCAAAACTACATTTTCCAGAGTCACTGCCCATACAATCCACTTGTGGCTGGCTCAAAATTGAGAGTCCAAGTTCTGATTCATCCACAGGCTCCATTTGAAGGTCTCCCTATCATCATGATTGGTCCAAGTCAGCAGTTCAGGATCAAAATGAAAGAACTACACTGAAACAGTTTGTGCTGAAATAAAGACAGTGTAGACAAACTACATTTTCTCAGTCACTCTAAATGATTTCTGGCAAACAGTTATATCTTTCAACAAGGCTCCCTCTGCACATGTAGCGACGGCAGAAATGGAGCGAACTGACAGCAGCCCGAGCGGGATTCGGGCATTAGAACACACAGTCCCCCTCCTAAATTAATTATGTCTGCAAAGCAGACAGCTCTTAAAGAGACAGTACGTGAAGGCTCAAAAAGCACTCACTTGGAACCACATTTAAACAGCTTAGATGCCGAACATCTCCAGGCTTGGAGCATTCCTGCAAGCTCCTGGAAGACTTTTGGGAACTCCCATTTGCACGGGGGTTACACCCTTCCTGGCCTGGAAAAACTTGGCGTCCACGTCAAGTAAGTACCCCCGTAAATTGCAATACAACATCATATACATTTACATCACTAACATATTAGGCTTATACGTGTAATCATCAGTCACCATATCACCATTGCCATAAACACATTTCTGATACTTTTCAGCACATTACTTTTTACACAGCATTATACACACATTGTACCTTACATAGGTTATTACCTCCTGCACATGCAACCTGGAGAGAGGGGGCCCTTCCCTGTCAGCTACCTTAGGGCTGGATGGGGCAGGGGCACCATACCTAGAGGGCAAGACAAGTAATCTGGAGTTAGCACCTATGCTCAGTTTGGGCAATGAGCTTGGGGACACATACAGTCCCTTATGGACCACATTGAGAGGCAGATCCACAGGCCTCCCAGAAGAATCGCAGCTGAGGCGTAGTACAGGCTTTATAGCTCTACCAGTCTTTCTAGGGGAACTGTTACAGTCTCTGCACTTTTACCCTCACTTTCTGCAGTGTCTGTACTTGCCAGCGGGTTTTCTTTTGGGGTAGCAAGGTTAGAACTTTGGGCACTGTCAGCTCTAGTATTTGCAATTTCAGGAGTCACAACACTTGTTTCACAGGGAGAGCTCTCTGGCACTGGCAGCGAACCATCAGGGCACTCAAAATACTCTTCTTGTTCTGGTATATCACCAGTCTGTTCCAGTTCATCATTTTCTTCCTCTGAAAGCTCATACAGTTCCACCATGCACAGTGATTCCATGTCATCTGACTTGATACTTTGCACTTCACTTTCTGGGAGCATTGGCTCCAGGGACAAAGCTGGGGGCTTAGACAGTCCAGAAGGCCCAGCTTCATCTCCATAATTGACTAGGGGATTGCCTTGAAACAATTTACTCAGTTCGTAAGAAGGGTAGTATTCAAAGTCACACTCACTTTCCTCTGACATGGACTGACAGACATGTTCAACTGGGACTTGTTGTGGGGAACACTTTAACTCAGCATCTGTAGGTGCAGAGTTTCTTTGCTTTTGCTTAGCAGCAGCTCGGGTCACTGGTCCACTGGAAGCACTTTCTGGGGCTCAGACTCAATCAAGATTTGGCCAATGGGCAGCAGATGATTTCGATGCATTGTCTTAACATCTTTCAAATTATTTTCAGGCCTTACTTTGTACACAGACAGATCATCCAGTTTGCCCATTACAATGTGAGGGAGATGGTGCCACCTTGTCAGCAATCTTGTGTTTGCCATGCAGTCCCAGATTTCTTAGCAATACACGATCTCCCTCCTGGAGTTCCTGTGCTTTCACCTTTTTATCATACCTTTCTTTGTTGGCCAGATTTCTTTTGGCAGCCATGGTTTGAGCCAGTTGGTACGCATGATTTAGCTGGGCCTTTAACTTTTGCACATACTGTAAATAATTGTCAGCTCAAACCCCTTCAGGAGAAACTCAGAAACAAACATCTACCGGTAGTCAGGCTTCTCTTCCAAACATCAGGCGGTAGGGGGAGAACCCAGTGGCATCACTTTTGGTGCAGTTGTAGGCATGTACCAAGGTACTGATTTGTTGGCTCCATCTAGGCTTGTCCTTGGGGTGAAGGGTGCCCAGCATATCTAACAGAGTGCGGTTGAAACGTTCAGGCTGTGGGTCCCCCTTGGGGTGGCAAGGGGTGGTTCTGGACTTTCGCACCCCCCCACAGAGAAAGCATCTCTTTGATCAAATGACTCTCAAAGTCCCTCCCTTGATCAGAATGGATTCTTTGTGGAGCCCCATAGTGAACAAAAAAGTTTTCTACAAGTACTTTTGCCACAGTAGATGCCTTCTGGTCCTTGGTGGGGAAAGCTTGGGCATATCTCATAAAATGGTCAGTAACCACCAGCACACTACTAATATTTCTTTGATCTGGCTCCAAACTCAGAAAGTCAATACAGACCAGCTCCATGGGGGTGCTGGTGGTGATGTTAACAAGGGGGCAGCCCTCTGGGGCAAAGCTTTCCTCTGTAAGCAGTGACTACAAGTTTTAATGTGTTGTTCAACATCAGCCCCATCTTAGGCCAATAGAATCTGGATCTCACCAAATCAAGTGTTCTGCCTATACCAAGGTGCCCCATGTGGTTGTGTAGGGACCTCAGTACCAAGTCTCGGAAGGCAGTGGGCAAAACTAGTTGTTGCTTGCCTATTTGTCCCTCTCTGTCTACTGTTTCTCTGTATTACAGTCTATTAATCAGTTTCAACTTAGAACCTTCCTTGTATAACAATGCAGTTCTCAAATCAGTGGAGCGTAACTTGGACATATCTTTCCCTTCGTAGAGGACTTCTAAAGCTGGTTTGATCATAGGATCTCGGGATTGAGCCCGCTGAAGACTGTCATTGTCTAGATAGTAGCTAAGGCAATGCACCAATGTCTAATGCAGAAAAGTGGCAATAAGCAGCAGGTATGCAATTCTCAGAGGGCCACAAACAATCCACCAGACAGTCCACTGTGTCTGTGGCCACTTGTTCCTCTCTGTCAAACTTCTGGCAGAGTGTTCGAATATCGGGTTCAGACAGTCTGACCCAGTGATTTCGGGAAACAGGCCTCCGGGAGAGAGCATCAGCATCTATGTGGTTCAGGCCTGCTCTGTATTCAACAGCACAGTCGTATATAGATAAAGCAGAAAGCCACCTATGGCCAGTGGCATCCAACTTAGTTGAAGTCTGCACATAGATCAAAGGATTATTGTCAGTTTTTACTAGTATCTTAGCCCCATACAAGTACTCATGGAATTGGTCAACAAGGGCCCACTTGAAAGCTAGAAACTCTAACTTATGTACAGGATAGTTCTTTTCGGATGGGGTCAGGCTTCTACTGGCAAAGGCCACTGGTCTCAGTCCATTCTCATGCTCCTGGTACAACACAGCCCCCAAACCTTGCAGGCTAGCATCAGTGTGTAGGACATAGGGTTTTGCTGGATCTGCATAGGCAAGGACAGGAGCGTGGGTAAGTTGATATATAATCTCATGAAAAACAGCTTCACACTCAGGTGTCCATCTGCCTCCAAATACTTCACTGGGGTGGAAATACACTCTCTCAGGCTCAGAAGAAACCGACCTCTTATATTTTTTGTTAGTAGGAGGGTAACCTTGAGTAAGATTAAGTAAAGGACAAATCACTCTTGAATAGTCCTTGATGAACCGGCGATAGTAACCAAAGAATCCCAGGAAATCTTTGCAGTTCTTTTAGATTGTGGGGCTGTGGCCAGGTGGTCAAGGCCTCAACTTTACTCAGGTCTGTTTCTATTCCCTCGGTGGACACTATGTGTCCCACGTACTTTACAGAGGTTTGGGAGAACTGACATTTATCGATGGATAGTTTAAGGCCAAAGTCTTCCAGTCGGTCCAACACCTTGAATAATCTGCTCTCCAGTGAACTGCCAAACACAATAACATCATTTAGGTATACCAGGCACTCTAGTAAGTTCATATCCCCCACTGCAGACTCCATCAGTCGTTGAAAAGTGGTTGGGGCGCCTGAAATTCCTTGAGGCATCCTCATGAATTCATAGAAGCTAAGCAGACAGATAAAGGCTGTCTTCTCATGGTCTTCTGGGGCCATCGGGGTCTGGTAGTACCCACTGCGAAGATCCAGCACGGAGAACCACTTGGTACCATTCAGGCAGTCTAAAGCATCCTGGATGTGGGGCATTGTATACTGATCAGGGATAGTCCGCCGGCTCAAGGTGCGATAATCCATGCACATCCTTACTGTCCCATTCTTTTTTCTCACTACCACAATAGGTGAAGCATATGGGCTTCTGGATTCTTGTACTACACCAGTAGCAAGCATCTCTTGCAGATGCCGTCTCACATCATCTATGTCAGTAGGCGCCAGGAGTCGAGACCTCTCATGAAATGGCCTTTCATCATGCAGCCAGATATGGTGCTCAGCTCCTTGCACACATGCTATGTCCCATTCCTTTAAAGAAAACACCTGGTCTCTCTGGGCAAGCTTCTCACTGATCCTCATTTTCCATTCAGCTGGCAACAGAGAGTCACCAAAATCGAACAAGTCGGGTGTCACTCTGTCACTCTTCCCCGAACACTTGTTACTGGGTAACACTGCAGTATCTACACAATGTACATGAGCCAGGGTGCAACCTCTATTTACTCGAACCTCTCTATCAGACACATTATAAACTTGAACCATTACCCTTCTGACATAAGCATGGGCTCTGGCAGGCAAAATACTTGGCTTGACCAGCAGTCCTTCCGGCAATTTCCCATCGCCTGATGCATCCAGCATGAGTATTTTATTCTTGACATCCTTTCTGATACGGACTTCCCCCTGTAAGGTACACTGGGCATTTGGCACCAAAATCAGAGACTCAGGATCCTTCTTCCAGACAATTCCAACTGGTTACTCTGGGTCCACTTTTTCAGCATTTCTCTGTGCCTCTTAGGCCTTCTTGATCAAGGCCGGAATTCTCAAAGCTCTACCAGTCCTTAACCCTTGTTTCTCATAACACAACTGCGCCAACCGTCCAAACATATGTGCATTCATCCCAATTAGTAGAGGAATCCCATCATACAGTCCGGTAGGGGGACACACTAATGCCAGAGTCTGTACTTGCTCAGCCACTCCAGCCACAGAGGTGGGAAGAGACAGCCAAATTCAGATATACCTGGAATAGGGGTAGACCTTCTCACTTAACCCCCAGACATGCAGTCCTTCCAATGGTTGTAAGGGCACATCAGACAGGTGCTTCTGATACCAGTCCTGAAACATAATTGTCACTTGGGAGCCACTGTCCAATACAGCTCTTGTAGACACTCCATTCACCTTCACAGTGGTCTCCATGGAGGGACCCACTATTCTGGACCAGTCTGGAGAGGCAGCCTTACAAAACTTGACACTTGGATCCCATCCCTGACTTGCATTGTTTGGTTGATGGGGCTCCACGTCCCCTGCTGCTCTTTGGCCCAGACGTGGCACTAGGCCCACCCTCCAACCCCATACCCCCCTCTCCCCAGAGACACTGTGCTGCCACCAGGGGGAACCTGAATCAGCCCGACTGAATTGTCACTCCCTAAGTCTCCGTACTGTCTCTCTCTCTCACACTCTTTTCTGCACAGAACTCAAACTCCCTAGTACCTTATACCCTGGCAAGGAACACAACAGTCATTCTCACACTCTGCCCAGACAGGGATGACCATGGGCACGTCCAAACATGTTGCTCCAGATGGAGACTATGTACTACATGTACAGAGAATGCCCACCAGTGATGCAAATCTCCTTCCAGTCAACAAAAAAGAACCAATCCCAGGCCACCCCTGCTACTGCTGACCATAGGACTAATAGCTGCAGAAGTAGGGGTCCCCTGCCAGGTGCACTCAGCTCCATCCTCAGTTGCCACCCTGTTTCCTGAGCCTACTCAGAGTTCTGCTGCAAGACCAGAGTCAGTTCCCATGCTTTCTCTTTTTTGTAATTCCCAATCAGCTGTATCTGATCGTGAGCCCCCTTTTTCCTATCCCTAAAGGGACACTAAATCACCCAGTGCCATTGGTGGCCTTATGAGACCCGACACCTGGAACCCCGCTGAACCCCTTGAAATGTTTGGTTGGTGTGGCTCAACACCCTGTCTTACTCGTTGGCCTGGGCCAAGCACTAGGTCCCCTGGCAACTCTCCACCACAGACAAGGAGCCCCCTCGGCAGCCCTACTGTGTCATCACTCTTTAGATCTCCATCCTCTCTCTTCTACTCTGAACTGTAACTGCCTTCTTTATAAGGTGTTCCCTTTAATGCCCTGGCACAGAAGATGCCAATTGTTTCCTGCCACTCCCTAACCAGAGGAAACCATGGGCATGTGCAGACCTGGGTTACATAAATTGTAATCTTGTTTGTATCCTATACCAACCCAGGCCTCTTTCTCCACCTTCTGTTCAGGCAGCCCGCTTACATTGATCCCACCAGCCTCACGGTGCATCCCCTACTTCTGGTCTAGCACTAGACCATTGGAGAGAGCCCAGGCGAAAGTCACCCCATGGTGGGCCCCAGATGGTGTTGAGACATCCAGGCTTCAAAGTTGGTCATTTTCAAAGAATGGTAGAAAGCAGGGGTGACTTCTGAGACTGGTGGTGTAGGAGTGCATGGCACCACCGTGTGTCTGGGACAGCCATTCTAACTAATGTTTCTGCCACATCATCCACTCCACATCCAGTTTCCTTTCCAGCACCTGGTCTGAGGGCTAGGACTTCTCAGGGTCACCCATGACATTTTGTAAATCCTCTAGATACCCCTACCCAGTGGTAGTGAGGGCATTGCTACCTTCCCTTAGAACCAGAGGAAACTGCCTCTGTAGTAATCCCATTGCTCCATCAGTGCAGGGCAGTTTTTCTGCATGAACCTGGGTCACCTGAATAGAAGTGTGATTTACACCATTGGCACCACTGGGCCGAGCTCTTTATTAACCCATTAAAAAATTTCACAAGGATAAACAGATGAAGAAACTGCGCACTTTTAGTCCAGTAAATCAGTATTTTGTCATCTCATTTAGAGCACCCCACGTTTTCCAAAGGCTCCAAGGCACATCTATTTGTCAGACTGCCTCCAGCTACTGCTCAGCCCACTGGTACGTGTTTTTTTCCCACAGGCCACAGCACTCCCCTAGTTACCCCACATGGCTTATCCTCTGTGGCAGGTACTCCCATCCCCCAAGGGAGTTTACTATGTGGACTAATAACCAGGGCTGGGAGATACCAGGACCCAGAGGAATTCCAGAGGCACAGACCATTATCTAGATGGAAACAGAGTTTTCCGCCCTGTAGGTTCGCACCTCCCCTGTTGTGAGCACAGCCATCATGGCCTCGCATGTGCACGGCACCTCCATGAGGCAGGAGCAAGCCCCACGGCCAAGCTGCAGGGGTTGTTATGGCACTGCAGTTCACCATCACCCCCCAACCAAGGCACACAGCAGTGTAGCAGCTGCACCACGGTGGCATGCCTCCTGATGTGGGAGACTTGAGTTTGCTCCTGAACCTGGGTTGCCTATATGTTTGCAGTGTATATGCCACCTTTAGGAAGGGTTGTCAGATGGTACAGTATGAGTTACCACTGCTATGGAGATGATCCCCAGCTGTAGCTTTTGCTTACATCAGATGGGCAAGAGGCGGTTGCTGTGCTGGAGCAATGCCAAAAAGAAATTTCCAAATGGATGGCCACCAACTGAGTTTTAATCTGACCAAGATAGAGCTGTTACTTTATTGGTGGAACCAGGTCCTAATGGGTCAGCTGAAAGTCTGAGTGTGGTCAGTTTATCATCTCTGAATGGCACCCTTCTGACAGCTGTGGATAGGGTGAAGAATCTGGGAGTCATTATAGACTCTAGGCTAAAACTAAAATACCAGGGGCCCAATATTCAAAAGTTTGAGAGGGTGCTAACTGGTCTTTGTCACCGCAAACTGGATTCCCATATTGAAAAGGGGCTGTTGCATGGGCAAAGAGGGGTAGCGATCACACAGAACATGATGTATGCATACGGGCAAGGGGAGGGGCGTGGCCATGAATAGCCACGCTACCCCACATTCAGCAGCTTTGCACTGCACAAAAGGTTTAGTATGGTCCTTTTGCGCAGTGAAAATACCACCACACAAAACCCCAACTCCGGGCAACCCTAGTGGCTGCCAGAGGTAATGCAACCACCTAGCCAGTTGGCCACTGGGGGAGCACTATTGCCCCCTGTGGTCCCTGGCACCGCCGCTGCCGTTAGCTAGCCCGTTCTGTAAAAAAAATATCCCTGGTGCTAGTGGCCCCTCTCCCGCTGATCACCAGCCCATTATGTAAAAAAATATATCCCTGCTGCTAGTGGTTCCCCCCTGACCCATCTCCAGCCTGTTCTGATAAAAAAAATGTGTTCCTGGTGCTAGTGGTCCCCCCACCCATCTCCAGCCCATTCTGTTAAAAAATATGTTCCTTGTGCTAGTGGTCCCCCCCAAGTGATCGCCAGCCCGTTATGTACCAAATAATATCCCTGGTGGTAGTACCCCCCCCAATCACTAGCCCCAACATAAAACCTATTATCCCTGGTGGTAATGGTCCTTCCCTCCCTCCGATCGCCAGCCTGGATGTAACCATTATTATCCCTGGTGGTAGTGGTTCTTCCCTCCCTCCGATCGCCAGCCTGGATGTAACTATTATTATCCCTGGTGGTAGTGGTTCTCCCCCCTCCCTCCAATTGCCAGCCTGGAAGTACAAAACAAAACCCTCCCTGGCATCCAGTGGTTGCCTCCCCCAAGGCACTGAGCATACCCTCCCCCTCCACTTATGTTAGTATTATCCACGGTGCAGCGGCATGCAGCAGAGTAGCACAACCCTACTCACACCTCCTCGACCAGCCGCCATATGTACAGGCAGGAGGAGCGCTCATTTATAGGAATGGTGACCTGCCCCTGTCCTATAAATAAGAGATGC
Organism: Neoceratodus forsteri; assembly: GCA_016271365.2. Lineage (NCBI taxonomy): Eukaryota > Metazoa > Chordata > Ceratodontiformes > Ceratodontidae > Neoceratodus > Neoceratodus forsteri. The sequence continues at coordinate 51,519,062 of CM028133.1, read as the reverse complement.
AATCCCTCATGCGTACAATGGCAGCCGAATGAGGAGGTGTGAGGAGGCCTGTGCCAGTAGCTGTATGCCCTGTGGCACCGCCGGATAATGCTATGGTTAGTAGGGGGGGTATGCCTGGTGCCGCGGGGGGGGGTACCACCGGACACCAGGGAGCTTTTGTTTTGTTTCCTCTGGGCTGTCGATTGGAAGGGGGGGATCCACTACCACCAGGGATATTAGCTTTTACATCGGGGCTGGCAATATGAGATGGGAGACCACAATGACCAGGGATGTTATTTTGTACAGAATGGGCCAGCGATCAGTGGGGAAGGGTACCACTAGCACTAGGGATATCTGCATGTTTAGGACTGGGCAGCTGGGGAGGGGCCGGCGCCGCGTTAACTTGCCTCTACTTCATGCGCAAATGAGCCCTGATAGGGCATGCAAATGGCCCCTTAGTTCATGCCCAACGGCTCATTTGCATGGGTCCCTTGAATACTGCAAATAGCGCCTGGCGCTATCCATTTTGATGGCGTACTTCGGAAGCCCTATTGGGGCAGTGCTAAGTGATTTAGCACTGGGCAGACATGGCCCTACACTCAGTTGAATAGCACTGGTGTGCTATTCAACTTGTAAGCCCCCCAAAATGGGCTTACTTTCTGAGGGGCTCCATGCCCACAGACATCTCCTTTGGCTAGCTGTCTCTGATCCGGAGCACCGGTGGGAGTCGCGCCTGGTGTGCCCCCATGCTCAGCGATGCCACTGCCCTTGACCAAATCAGGGCTAAGCCGTGGCTGGGGTGGGTTGGCATGCCAACGGGAGGGGAGTTCCGCGGTCCTGGGTCTGGTGAGGTGCTGGATCAGGGCTAGGGGCCGCGCGAACACAAATCAATATTGTTGGGTGAAGAGGGCGGTCCTGCAAGCTCTGTGCATGCACGAGGACCGACAAGTGGATTTAAAGGAGCGCAGCTCCTTTTCCCCCCATGGCCATGCGGACGAGCGATAAAAGAGAGTTCCCCAGCCCCCAACTGAGCAGAGGGACTGGGCAAAGGGGCGCATAGTGACCGGACGAGCTCTAGTCGCGAAATAAAGAACTTTTAGCCTGGTCTGCAGGCTAAACCACACCTGGGGCCCTAAATCCCTCCAGCAGGGGAAAGAAAGGCAAGATGGCAGTGCCCATGTATCCTGGGCAACCTCGGGCTGCTGGGAAATTTGCCACAGACAGCCTAGTGGTCACGTGGGGGCCCACAGCCAATGAAGGCAGGACTGGGTCAGGGGGTTTTAAAAGAGAAAGTAGCATAAATTTAGGGGCGAGAAGAAAGAAAAGTGAACTGGGAGGAGGGAGAGAGAGCTAGGAGAGGAAGGACCTGAAGCCTACCAAGAGAAACCACAGCTACTAAGGCTGACTGCCTGGTTGGGGGCTCCCTGGCCACACCTCCCCCCCCCCAACAACTGAAGCAAAGGGAAGGAGCAGGAGAAAGACTGCAGCTGCTGCTGCAGTGCAGAACGGACGAAGGTTTTTTTTCCCTGAGGGCACTGAGGCAGACTGCCTGGACTGGAAGGCCCGGTGGCTGTCAGCCTTGGGCCTGGGGGACCCTGCTTCACCATGGCTAGTGTTTTCTGCCAGGGGAGAACCCTGGGACTGGGGGCTAGTACAGCTAAGGCCCTATCCAAGGAGAACGGAGTTATTGTGTCCACCCAGAGTTAAGACCCGTGCAGAGGAAAGAAGGACGCACAGGCCTGCCTGGTGAACTCTATATACAAAGGCCTTCGGGAGAAGCTGGAAAGGCCAGGCAGGTGAAGAACTGAACCTCACTCCCAGAAACTGCAGTGTTTTGGACAGCGAGTGTCTTCACCCTTCTGGGTCACCAGAAGTACCCTGAGCTGCAGCTCTGGGGATGCTTTGTTGCTTCATCTAGAAGGGTTGGGGAAGAGCCCTGCCCAATGTTAGACTAAATCCAGCCAATTTTGTGTTGTTCAGCAAGGGCCCCAACGAGAGACAGCAGGCCTGCAAACAGAGAGCGGTGAGGTACCTACCACCTGGGATTGTTCTGGGTGCACCCAGGGGAGGGGGGAGAGCTCAGACAGGGTTGTGTGCCTGTTTTTGTGGAGGATTGAGGGTGTATCCCTCGCCTCCTCTGTATTACAGTGTGTTAAATAAAGAGGGATTATTGTTTGTCACCTACCCAAATTGTTTGTGCTTTTGTTATTGAGGGGAGGGAGTGTGGATATAATTGGGCCAGAGGGGTCAGTCATTAAGGGTATATATTATTGTTCCTGGGGGTGTTAACCTGTTTCGCCTACAGGAGGCAGCACTGTGGCCCCAGGTGGTGGCACCAAGGCACTGTAAGAGACCCGATCAAGACTCAGGTCCGGCCCCTTGTGGAGGTATGGTGAGGACCCCCCCGAGGGCTCCGGGGCAGTCCAGGTGAGTGTGAACAAGGGGGGCTGTTACAAACTGGATATAGCATCTTCAGGCACCCAGACAATTGCATAGTGCAGCACAAATTTTTGCGCTCCACTTTGCACAAATTTGAATATTGGGCCCTAGGTGTCGGCTGTGGTCCGCAGTGGATTTTTTTCAGTTAAGGAATATTTCCCAGATTAAACCCTATATAGGGCAAGAGGATCTGGCAACCCTAGTGCATGCTTTCATGACCTTGAGGCTGGACTATTGTAACACTCTGTACCTAGGGTATCTGGAGGGTTGTTACACCGCCTACAGCTGGTGTAGAATGCTGTGGCCAGGTTGGTATCTGATGCATCTTATAGGGATCATATCTCCCCTGTGCTGTGGCAGCTGCACAGAATCACAATTAGGTGGCGTACCACCTTCAAGATTGCTTTGCTAACACATAAAGCCCTGCATGGATCAGGCCCTGCCTATCTGAAAGACCACTTGGTCTGTGTGATAGAGAGAGCCCCCCCTTTCCAAAGGGTCATGTTCACTTAAGGTTCGAATTTTATCTTAAGGAAAGTCTGGAATGTACGAACCTTTTCTGTGTAGTCTTAATCAGTATGTTATACTATGTCTTGTTTGTTGGGCTGGCCACCCATTTTGTAAAATTCCTTTGTCTTGTCCTTTGTTTGTCTCTCCTCCTTGTGCACTCCAGACCTCCTTTTAATAAAATGAACCTTTAAGGATTTATGAGGCTAGATGTGCATTGTGTTTCCAAAAGACAATAATGGTCAAACGTCCTTTAAGGATATTGTAGACGCTATGTATAGGTTTTGTTTTTCATACATAGTGTGTGGCTTCAGTCACTTAATAGCCACGGTGTGACCTAGCATTGAGCTTTGTTCCGTTTAAGGGAAGGAACGTTTCAAAGCAGAATTACATTTTATTTTAGAGAAGTCAGTTTCACCGTTCCTTCCCGCTAGTTATTCCTCCGTTACCAATTATTAAGCACCTTGAGGCTGATAAGATAAATGTAGAGAATTAGCGATAGTGCGGAGCTCCGGTAATTTACCACTCGAATGCTCACACTATCACAAAGGAATTCACAGTCAGAAATGATTTCTTTTTAAAAATAGACAGATGCGGTAACATACCCTTTTTATGTTATCGGAATCTGGGCAGGAATAAAGAGTTTTGAAGGTCTTTTATTTTCACCTTAGACGCTGCAGTTTCGAGGGCTTCTTTCTGCTCCTGGGGTAGTGTTTACTAAGAGCTGGCTGGCCGGATTCTCTGTGCTTTTATTCTACTCCAGGAGAGGCGAACCTTCTGTTTCCCTTCGTTGAGAAACAAAACTGTTAAAAGGGAATATAATGTTTTTCAAACAGCTTATGAATTATAATTCTACTTTAAATGCATTTTTATGAATAAATAAAAATTTATCAATGCTTAGTTTTCTCCAAATTTTAATCAGCTAAAATCAGGGGTGGAGTTAATGTATCACATGACTGTAAAGACTATAAATACTGTCTGTTTAAGGAAACCAGTTAGTAAGACTAAGGGTGTCGAACTGGTAACACCCTGATTCGAGTTAGCTATTTCTAGCTCTGGAATTCGAACCTATGATTTTGTTGTTCTTTTGTGCATTTGTTTTCTTTCTTTTGCCGTTTACAAGTACGCTGTAAAAATAAATTTCCACTTCTTTTGCTGCTAATTTTGTCTGAGTGCCTTCTCTTAATCCCACACCAGCTCATAGTCTGGTATACTCCCAGTTGCTGTCTCTTGTCCTCTAAGGAATTGCTGTTTGTTGTCCCGAGGTCACACCTGAAGCAATCTGGTGGTGGCCCTGACTATTTGGAACTCCCTGCCCTTCCATCTGTTGAGCTCTCTCCTCAGTGTAAGTGTTTGAAAGGGGGATTGAAAAGCTATCTGTTTGACCGAGCCTTTGGGGTTGGCATTTGATTTTATTGAGAGAGTACCTTGGTTGTTTCGATCTATGTATCATTGTATTTATTTTGAGGGTTTTATTATGTAGCTGTTTAATTTGTTATTGATGTATATATGTGAATTGCCTGGGACCTTGGTATAGGGCATGCTGTAAATAAAATTTTAACTCCCCTCTGGAGGCTTACCTTGTGTGCCCCAGTTTTCCCATTTCTGCCCGATTCCTTGCTGTCTTCCCCGGAGTCCCTGTTAATTCCGGGGCTTGCCTTAGTACCCTAGGACTCCAGATTGGGGGATTTCAGGGGGGTTTGGAAATTTGATGCGCGAGTTTCTGGTATTGTTCACAGCTTGCTGGTGACTGCTACAGTGTCAGGAGCGCATTGAAGTTCCCGGCCGTCGGTCGCGGTCGAAGCAAGGCATTTGTCACTGGTCCCAGTCCCTTCCTCTTGTTTAATGGGGCCAGTGACCTTGGAGAAGTGGCCAAGGGGCCACTCAAAGTAGGGGAATTGAGTTTGGAAATGGGGCAATAGTGAGAGCTCATGAATGAGGCATGAACCATCATGTATATTAATGAGGAGCTGCCTGCCGCCTCGGGGGTCAGTGTTTTCGGCGGCAGTGACAGCCTGAGTATTTGATATAGACAGTCATGAGTGGTCTTGTTTGGAAGAGCATTGTTGGAGCTATCAGACAGTGGGGGTACTATAAATGTAACCCCTAGGTGGCGCTATCCCAAGGGATGCTACACCTGCCTGCTTGGCTAGTAGCAGGTTAAGGGGCCTAGGTTCAGTGACGGGTGCCTCCACCCAGAGGTCAGGGTTGACAGTGGTCAAACTACCTTGGGCACAGCCCTCTGGGACACTGTGACTCCCTTCAATTCCCATTAGTGGCCCACACTATACACAATGAGTACCTTCACAATTAACACTTACCACCAGCATCGATTTCTCCAGTTCGACCCTGAGGACCCCCTGTAAAACAAGGTTAGGCAGCACAAATGACAACAGTACAGTACCCCAAATACAAATGGAAACCACAGTCAGTTTAACATAGAAACATAGACTTTGATGGCAGATAAGGACCACTTGACCCACCCAGTCTGCCCATTTCCCTTCCTATTGGATAAGCTTCAGATTCTAGTTAACCAACAGCCTACTTCTTGCAACCCCCCCTACAATTGCCTTATGTCTGTCCCATGCATGTCTGAATTCCCCCACTGTTTTAGATCCAACAACCTCCCCAGGAAGGCGGTTCCATGCATCCACCACTCTCTCCATGAAAAAGATTTCCTCACATTACCCCTGAGCCGTCCCCCCTCTATCTTTAAATTGTGCCCCTTTGTTCTTACACATCACTTTTTCTGAAAGATGCTACCCTCCTGGACTTTGTTGATTCCCTTGAGGTACTTAAAAGTTTCTATCATGTCCCCCCGTCCCTCCTTTCATCAAGGGTATACATATTAAGCTCTCTCAGTCTCTCTTCATATGGTTTCTGATGCAGACCCTGCACCATTTTAGTTGCCCTCCTCTGGACTGCTTCCATCCTGTCTATGTCCTTGCGTAGATGGGGTCTCCAAAACTGCACACAGTATTCCAGAGGGGGTCTCACCAACTGTCTGTACAGAAGGATAACCACTTTCCTTTTTACGTTCGCTTGCGCACATGCGCAAGGAACGTCTTGGGAGAATGGGACACTTTGGAGGTGTGCCCCTCCCCTGCAATCCCCTGCTCCATTGAGCAGGCGTGGCAGTCCTGCACCAATCGGACGCGGTGCTGTGTATGACAGCGGTGGCCTTCTCTTCAAAGAAAACCACCGCTGTCATAACAGCACCGCCACGCCCGCCTGCTCTTTGCTGCCATGCTGGGAGCCCACCCCAGCATGGCAAACGTCCTATGTTGTCTGCCGACGGGGTGCCCAATCCCCGTCAGCTCCACGGCCCCCAGCCATCCTTCTGCCGCTGCTGAGGCCCACCCCAAGCGTGGCAAGCGTCCCTGCGTTGTCTGCCGGCAGGGTGCCCAATCCTCTGTCGGCTCCACGGCCCCAGCCATCTTCTGCCACACTGGGAGCCCATCCCAGCGTGGCAAACGTCCCCGTCAGCCAATTGTAAAAAAAAACCCTGTAAATTAAAAATCGTCCCACGCAGTCTCCCCGCCCTCCCACAACCCGCACCCACCCACTGCGCACCCTGCCTCCCCACACCCCTCACCCCATACTTACCTCCGGAGCTCGGCGCAACGATCATCGGTGGACCGGGAACACGTCTGCACTCTTCAAAGCCGACCGCGAACTGAGGAAATGCCGGTAAGCTGTATAATGGGCTAGATAGGGGTTTTCAACTTTATTGCATATCTTCAGGCATTTTTGAATTTTGAACTAAATTTCAGCATGGTTTTGGGACCCCTTCGTGAATGATGTCACTGCGTGTTCGGCCCGAAAGGTGATTTCCAGTCACCGCGTGAAATCATCCTTCGGCCCGAATAAAGCCATGACAGTGACATCATTCATGAGACGGGTCCCAAAACCCCATGTTGAAAATTTGGTAAAAATTCCAAAAAATGACTGTTTTACGAGCGTGCATTGCGCAGTTCCTACGCAGGCTTGTAAGTTTGCGAATTTTCAATATTTTCACTCCAGATTTTCAACATTGCCATTTTACCACACCTCCTTATGAGCAGTACAGCTGTCATTTTTCACATCCTGCCCAAAACGTGTTTCTGCCCATGTAGAGCACAATGGCGCAGTCGGTGTGTGAAATCAATGTATGGGACATATTAAGAAAATCACGGTGACACTGTTCATTAGCAGAGGTCTTAAAATAGCTATGTTGAAAATTTGGTGAAAAATTCCTTAAAATGACTGTTTTATGAGCGTAGTCGTGCGGTAGTTCCTACGCGCGTCAGGGTTTGCGTAATTTTCAATATTTTCCACTCCAGATTTTCAACATTGCCATTTTACCACACCTTCTTATAAGTAGTACAGCTGTCATTTTTCACATCTCACCCAAAATGTGTTTCCACCCATGTAGCGCACAATGGCACAGTCGGTGTGTGAAATCAATGTATGGGACACATTAAGAAAATCACAGTGACACTGTTCATGAGCAGAGGTCTTAAAATGGCTATGTTGAAAATTTGCTGAAAAAATTCCTAAAAATGACTGTTTTACGAGCGTGCTGTGCAGTTCCTATGCACGCTCATAAGTTCGCAAATTTTCAATATTTTCACTACAGATTTTCAACATTGCCATTTTACCATACCTCCTTATGAGCAGTATAGCTGTCATTTTCACATCCTGCCCAAAACATGTTTCACTAGGTAGCGATAATGGCGCAGTCAGTGTGCAAACTCAATGTATGGGACACATTAAGAAAATCACAGTGACACTGTTCATTAGCAGAGGTCTTAAAATGCTATGTTGAAAATTTGGTGAAAGAATTCCTAAAATGACTGTTTCACGATGTGCGTTTCGCAGTTCCTCACGCCGTCGTGAAGTTTCAAATTTTCAATATTTTCACTCCAGATTTCAACATTGCCATTTTACCACACCTCTTATGAGCAGCATAGCTGTCATTTTTCACATCCTGCCCAAAACGTGTTTCCACTCCATGAAGCATTAAATGGCCAGTTGAGTGCGAAATCAATGTATGGGACACATAAGAAAATCACAGTGACACTGTTCATGAGCAGAGCTCTTAAAATAGCTATGTTGAAAATTTGGTGAAAAATTCCTAAAATTGACTGTTTTACAAGCGTGCGTTGTGCAGTTCCAACGCACACTCGTAAGTTCGCGATTTTTCAATATTTGCACTCCAATGACTTCCAAATACCTAAACAGCACATAGAAGAAAGCAACATTCGGCATTGATAAATGCTTGTACTTCTTTGTCACTGATTTTTTTAAGCCATGTCCAAATGCCAAATACCACTGCAAATACCTGCAAGCGAACGTTCGGCATTGACAAATGCTTGTTCTACTTGTGATGCCCCTTCCTATGCATCCCAGTATCCCCCTGGCTCTCCTTACTGACTTCTCACATTGCTTACCCACCTTTAGGTCATCTGATATGACTACCCCCACGTCCCTTTCCATTTTTGTTGTTGTTCGTACCTCCCCTGCTATTGTGTACTCTTCTCCTGGGTTTTTGTTTCCCAGGTGCATTACTTTGCACTTCTTTGCATTGAATCTAAGTTGCCATATGTCTGACCATTCCTCCAACCCTGCCAAGTCCCTTCTCATCCTTTCTACCCCCCTTGTGTATCAAATCTGTTACAGATCTTTGTGTCATCTGCAAAGAGGCATGCCTTTCCCTCCAGACCCTTTGCAATGTCACCTATAAAGATGTTAGAGGACTGGACCCAGTACTGAGCTCTGAGGTACTCACTAGTAACCCCTTTCTTCAGAATGTGCTCCATTCACTATTACCTTCTGTGTCCTGTTGTGCAGCCAGTTTGCTACCAGGCTACCACCCTGGAACCCACTCCCAGGCTGGCTAACTTGATTATTAGTCTTTTGTGTGGGACTGTGTCAAAAGCCTTGCTAAAGTCTAGGTAGGCCATATCCACAGCCCCTCCCTGGTCTACTACTTTGGTCACCCAGTCAAAAAAATCAATTAGATTCATCTGACATGACCTTCCTGCTGTAAATCCATGCTGCTTTGGGTCCTGTGCCCCGCTAGCCTCTAGGTACTCAGCAGTTCTTTCTTTCAGAAGTGATTCCATTATTTTCCCTACCACTGAGGTCAAACTTACAGGTCTGTAGTTTCCTGCTTCTGCCTTGCTCCCACTTTTGTGAAGGGGAATCACATCTGCCCTCCTCCAGTCCTCGGGTACCACCCCATCCTCCCATGATTTGTTAAAAAGTGTGGTCAGTGGTGTCACTAGGTCCTCCCTTAGTTCTTTTAGGGTTCTGGGGTGAATCCCGTCAGGCCCATTGCTTTGTCCACCCTGAGTTTTAGGAGTTCTTTCAGGACTCTTTCTTCTGTAAATGGACTGGTGTCAACCCTCTGCCCAGAGTGCTTATATTGTCTGGTTTAGGTAACTCCTCCTCATCTTCTTTTGTGAATACTGAGCAAAAATATTCATTCAGTATCTCTGCCTTTTCACTGTCTCCCTCTGCCCACCTCCCCTCTCCTTTATTAATCTTCACTATTCCGCCCTTAACCTTTCTATGCTCCCTAATGTACCTATAAAAGGTTTTATCCCCCTTCTTAACTGAGTTGGCTATTTTTTCCTCGGTTTGGGCCTTTGCTATTCTGACTGCCTTCCCCACTTCTTTCTGCTTTAACTGATACAGTTCCCTGTCATGCTCCTTCTGTGATTCCTTATACTTTTTGAACGTAGCCTTTTTCTCCTTAACCTTCCCTGCCAACTCTTTTGAGAACCACAGTGCTTTTTTACTCTGCTTTGTTTTCTTTATTTGTTTCACACAAAGGCTTGTTGCCTCTATGATAGCAGTTTTGATTTTTCTCCATTGTTCTTCCACCCTTCCTTTTTGGCCATTTGTTAATGCATTCCTCAGGTATTCACCCATTTTGCCAAAGTCAGTCCTTCTAAAGTCCAGTATCCTTGTTTTTGCATGGCTTGTCTCCATGGTTGTGCTTATTGTGAAGCACACTGTGCGGTGGTCACTTGTTCCCAGATGACTTCTAAATTTGTGATCCTCTCTCCATTTGAGAGTACCAGGTCTAGTATTGCTCCCTCCCGAGTGGGTTCCAACACTAGCTGTCTAAGGCCTGCCCCCTGCAGGGTCATCGTCAATGACCCTGCTCTTGGATGTGGCTGCACATGTCATCCAGTTAACATCTGGCATATTCAGGTCCCCATCAACAGTATCTCCCTTTTTTCAGCCATTTTGAGAATGTCCTCTGTCATTTTCTTGTCCGTTTCCTCCCCTTGAGACGGGGGTCTGTATACAACCCCTGTGCGGATTGTGATGCCATTCCCTGTCTCCAAGGTGACCCAGAGTGCCTCTTGTCCTCCCCCTTTACTTTTTAGTTCTGTAGCTTTGATCCCTTCCCTTATGTATAGAGCTACTCCATCTCCTCTTTTACCCTCCCTGTCCCTTCTGTAGACTGTGTACTCCAGTATGTTGACATCCCAGTTATGGTTCTCCATGAACCATGTTTCCATGACTGCCATAATATCCAATTGTTCATCTTCCATTAGGGCTACTAGCTCAGGAAGCTTGTTTCCCAGACTACGGGCATTGGTACTCATTGCCCTCCATTTAATGTTGGCTTTATCCTTTTTTCCCACATCCCTGCTCTTATTGCCCTTGTCTATTTTTCCATTTACCCCTGTCCTGCCCTCTGTTGAGTTCTGTACCTCAGTGTTTACCTTACTACCTGCCATGTTTTGTGGGGGTAGGCTTGAAATGTCCTGCCTCTTATCAGCACCTCCCCCCTTGGCTAGTTTAAAAGTTTGCCAAGGTGGGGAGGGGAGGTTGGGGGGGAAGAGGGGACATTGTATATTTTCTTTAATTAGTATTTTGCTTTATGTTGGGGGAGGATGGGGTAAGGAGGAAGGGGAGGAGACACATGTTATGTCCCGGTAATATTTGTATCCACACTGTGTAACTTGTGTTGTGTTGTCTGTTGTATGTTGAAAACTTCAATAAACTTTGAATGAAAAAAAATAAAAGCTTGCCAAGGAAGCATTTAAACCTGTCACTTAGGAGCTTGGTTGCAGAAACAGTTAGATCTGATTTATTCAGGGGGGGTTTAACAAGGATAGGAGCAATCAGGTTAATTAGCTTACTCTCTATAATGATCACACTGTTATGCATGCAGTACAGAATCCCCCCACACACTGTCACACACACACAGGGTACCCAGGTAAAAGTCAGATGAACTAGCCAGGATCGTTGCCCGGGGTAGGCCAGCGTTGCAGCTGGGTGGGGCCCTGTAATGGAAAAACAACATGCACACAAACAATCAGTAATCCAGAGCCGGAGGGCTCAGTTCGTGAAGAAAAGGAACAACAAACAATTAGATGACACACTTTGATTTAAAGGATGATTGCAGGGAACTATCTCGATAGTTACTCACTGTACCCAAAGCTGACCACAGGTTGGAAGAAGGTCGTGGCGGTGGATGGGTGTTCTGGTTTACCAGAAGAAGCAGGGCCCTCGTCGACGAATCTTCTCTGTTCAGCAGGGCAGGAGGATAAGACCCTCGTGGCAGGGTCTAACTGCATTAGCCAGAAACGGATTCAGTCCGAAGGGAGCTGGGTATAACTTACAGCCATCAACACACAACTCATGCTGGGGGAAACAGATTATGACCCCCTTCCAGTTCACAGCTCATTTCTATGTAAAAGCCAGCAGCTCACAGTTCAGACTGGGGGAAAAACAGATCACGACCCCCTTCCAGTTCACAACACATTTATATGTAAAGAGGATTACTGTACCAGGCAAGCTGTTCCTCGATCCCGATCGCAAAATCACTGCTAACACCCGGGAGCACAGAGGTAGCTGAAGTTCCTGACAGGCCGATCACGTTTAGCAAAATCTTCGGCCTTCTACAGGTTGAGCCTGGTTTTTAAATCAGTAGCTTAATTCAGTTCTGCACACCAGATTTAGTCCGATAAAACAAGCCTTTTTCTTCTCTCAGGGCAGAAAACAGCAAGCAGGCCAGAAGTCAGGCCTTCCACGATTCTTCCACGTGAACTACAGTGCAAAACAGCTGCCTGAGCTCTACGAGCTGCTTCTCTCTCAGCTTCCCACACAGATCTGGCTTGCCAGCAGACAGCTATGGGGATTTCCCTTAGATCCAAAAGGTTCAGTTGGGCAGTTTCGCTGTCAGTCACAGTAAGAGCTCCCCCTCCTGTTACAAAAAGGCGCCAACAGTCTAGAACTACAAATCCCAACTGGTAATCCATACAGTCCCATTTCAGCAGGCTCCATTTTAGAGTCGCTCAGTACTGATTTGTCCAATTCTGCAATTCGGGACCAAAATGGTGGAGCTAATCTGAACAGTCCTTGCTGCAAAGAAGGCAGGGTTGAACAAACACTGTATCTCTACCACTCTAAATGTTTATCAGCAATTAGTTACATCCCTTAACAGGACTCTGTCTGCGCCACTAGCGACGGCAGAAACGGAGTGAGGATTCAGTAGTCTGGGCGGGATTCAAACATAGAAACACACAGTCCCCCGACTTCCCCATTCAAACTAATCATGACTGCAAGCAGGCAGCCCTTAAAGAGACAGTGCATGGAGGCTTTTAGAGCGTTCACTGACAATGTCATTCAAACTGCTAAAAAGCTGAACACCTACCAGGCGTTGAGCAATTAGGCAAGCTCTTGGAAGACTTTTCGGTGACCCCCATTTGTAGGGGGGGGGTTACATAAATAAAGGGCATTTTCCTTGGCTGCAGCAGGACTCCGAACCGAGAACTGCATCGAACTGCTGCTGAACTGAATGGGGGGGTGACATTTTGTTGATACTTTAACCCCATCCAGCAGCCAGTCCCCTGTTTAGGTGCCCAAAACTGAGCCAATGGACCTCCGGGAGGGGGAGTTTCCCAAATTCAGGGGCCTAGATAATGTTCCAATGCACAACTAGGAAGTATTGATTACTATGGTTATTAATGATTGATTGGCTTGAACAGCCAATCAGGAGGTTGGATTCCTGAGAGAAAACCCAAGGACTTTCTGGGATTTCTTCAGTCTGTTCCCGGGCTGTTCTGGAGCTAGAAGGATTCTGTGTGAGAGGAATTGGACAGTGAGAGGCCTTGCTCAAGTCTCAGCTGTGGATTGTGCTGTGGAAAGTAAGCTAAGGAGAAAAGAAAGGGAGCTTGAAACTCGCCAGGTACTGTGAATTGTGCTGTTTCAATCGGGAAAAGTAGCTGCTGCAGAGATCCTGCACTAGTAACCTGAACTGTGCTGTTAGAACTGAGTTGACTCATTGTGGAATCTAGACTGTTGCAGCAGAGGACTCGCTTACAGTTAAAGCTACCAACTTTCTGAGGTCTAAAACTGGGACAGTTCATCCTGATCATGACCCCCACCGTGTCACTCCCACAGACACTGTGCAATATTAGTTACATTTTGCTGCTTGCTGTGGCCATGCCACCCCTCAGTAACACCAGTAGCGAACATTCAGATCAAAACAATACATCATTCTGCTGCAGCAAGTTCCAAACCATGATGTACAGAAAGTTCATTAGACGCAAACCTGCATTAAATTGTGATCAGACATTTGAGCTGCATGCATTGCTCCTCCTGATAGTCCCATCCAACCCACTTACACTCACCTCATTTGCTGAGCAAACTTCACTTCAGTGACTCCCACCACCACACCAGATTGTTTTCTCACACTTCCCTACAGCTGATCAGGTTCAGGTACCTTAGTTCCCCGCTGCCGGTCTCTTCTCTGTGTGGAGTCCCTCTAAGCTGCTGGCAGGCAGACGTCCACATGTGTTTGTTTGCACTACTACCCAGTCTAATCTAACAGGAAGGAACATGCTTTACTGTGCTCTCACTGACATGCTCGCAGTGCAACACAGGCGCAGGGATTGAAGTTGCAAACTGCTGTCCAGCCCGAGCAGTGCCACAGTAGTGCTGAAATAACTGTCACTCACAGATTAGCAGTCAGCAAAAAAAAAGGGACAAAACTGGGACAAGTAAGCAAAAACTGGGAAAAAAGTGACATTTTGCAAAACTTGTGGGGACACTGGGACATGCTGCCTAAAATAGGGACTGTCCTGGGAAAATAGAGACAGTTGGTAGTAGCTTTACTTACAGTCTGAGACTCTGAAAATAATTCTGAAGAGGCAAAGCATCTCAGGTGCAGGGAGCTAGCCAGGTTCGGTGGATCTACTTTGTGGATTGACCAAAGTGGCTCAGAGCTGTGTCCTAGATGAAGCGGAAAGGAACTGCTTGTGGACAGATTAGAGCTGTAAACACTGAAGGGAACAGGGGTTGGGCTAGTCTTGGACCTACCCTGTACAGTTTTATCATCTGAGTGAAAATCGGAGGGCTAGCATCTGCGGCAAAGTGGAACTGCTCTTTATTTTGGACAGCTGCCTGTGTTTTTTGGGACTTTTGAACTCAGTTCAGGGATTGCAGACTCCCACTGCCGGGAAGATCTCAACCAGAGTCAGGGAGAGAACTCGTTAACCCATTCCAAGTGGGACCCGCTGTTTCTGGAGATCACCGGCACATGCTGGGGTGCTAGGGCATCTGTGATCCATGTGGGGAGCCGGGCTGTGGAGCCATTCCCAGTTCTGGGCCTTCTGAGGCTGGTGTGGACCTGCCACCGAGCTCTGCAATGGGCTAGAAGCGGCTGAAGGCGATAAGCGGCCAGACCTTCAATCAAGGGGACAAGCTGCAAGACCTTCAAGCCTTTCTCATCAGGATTTGCCCTGAGTGGGCTACTGTGACTATAGCGGCCATGGCTCGAACCTCTGGTGGCCATGCTCTTCTTCACTGCCCACCCGTCCCCAAGGCTTGAACCTCTGGCAGCTGTGCTCTCCTTCACTGCTCATCCCCAAGCTGAACCCTGGATTTGCCTGAGCAGGTCCCTGTGGTTATAGCGGTCACAGCTCAAACCTCTGGCAGCCGCGCTCTTCGTCACTGCCCATCCCCAAGCTGAATTCTAGCACACTGCAGACATTGGGACTGCTTGCTAGGCTTCTAAGCTGATAATCTGATTGGTTCCCTGAGGCTGCAGCTGATCTTCCGATTGGCTGCTGCAGTTTTAAACTCCTCACTTGAATTTTATTTTTCATGATCTGTAATTAGCACTTGGTGCTTTGTTCTGCTTGTTACTGTCTGTTCCCCTAAATTTAAAAACTAGGTTCATCTTCAAAGATTGTTTGCTAGTAAAAATAAAGGATAACTTTCAGCTAGCCATTTCTAGTGCATGAACTGCAGTTGCTGTCTATTTTTATGTTGTCTTGCACATGCGCAAGCAGCATCTTGCAGTAGTAGCACATTTTTATTTATTTGTTTATTTAGTTTTTGTTGACCGGGTAAGTGCACTTGACAAATCCTGCCTATTTTCAGGCACGACCTGGGGGAGGGGGATACAGATGAATGCCAATTGACCTTGAACCAGATTAAGCTCTTGGTGGTATTTTTAGTGAATGAGGGAAATTTGGCCAGGACACCGGGGAAATTCCCCTACCTTTTTCGATAAGTGCCATGGGATCTTTAACATCCACCTGAACTACCACCAATCCAGGCAGATGGGACCTCGGTTTAACGTCTCATCCGAAAGACGGCACCTCAGAAGTGCAGCACCCCTCTCATGCTGCACTACAGTGTCAGTACTGGGATATTAACCCAAGTGCCAGATGTGGGAACTGAATCCACAGCCCTCTGATCTCCTGGCCTCAGAGGTGAGTGTGCTACCTGCTGAGCCACTGACACATTCAGAGGTGTGTCAGTGTTAGCAAATGCAGGGAACGCTTTAGTGGGTGCATCCTTCACCCACCAGTTAGCGAGTATGCTAGCAATGACAGCAGCTTCAAAGAGAGCCACAGAGATGAAACAAATGTGCCGCTCCAATGAGGTGCCATTTCCTCATCGGAGCGTCAGATGACAAGGCTCCATTACGTGCCTTTCCTGGTGAAACACTCAAAAAAAATATGGCGTCTCCTGCTGCCTGCCACACAATCACCACAAAGCCGACATCGGGGATGCCCAATCCCCATTGGCATCATGTATATATACACACACACACATAATTTCATTGCCGACAGAGGGTGCCCAATCCCTGTCTGCATCATGCCCCCCCAAACTCGTGGCACACTGGGAGCCCACCCCAGTGTGCCCCAAATCTTTTTTTTTTTCACCTGTAAATAAAGAAAACTGTCCCCTGAAGTCTGTTTTCTTTCTTTTACCTGTAAAAAAAAAGAACTGTCCTTCATTATCCTGCCGCACCTACACTCTGTGCACCCCACCTCCTCGCATCCCCCTCACCCCATACTTACCTCCGGAAGGCCAGCACAATGATCTTCTGTGAAGCAGGAACTCGTCTAAACTCTGCAAAAGCTGACTGAGAACTGAAGAAACTGCGGTATGCTTTATAATGGTAGACAGTGGGGAGGGAGGAGGTCAACTTAGGTGGATATCTCAGATGTTTTGGGGAATTTTTGCATCAGATTTTCAACATGGGGTTCTTGGGATCCCACCTCATGAACACATGCACTGTCATCTCGTTACTCGGTCTTGAAAGGTGATTTAGTGGTCACTGCGTACAATCACCTTTTGGGATTGAGTAACAAAATGACATTGCCACTGTTCATGAGGTGGAGTCCCAAAAAGCACATGTTGCAAATTTGGTGAAAAAATTCCAAAAAATGACTGCGTTACGAGTGTGCATTGCGCAGTTCCCACACACGCTCATAACTTCGACAATTTTTAATATTTGCACTCCAAATTTTCAACATTGCTACTTTTTCACATCTCCTTATAAATAGAACTGCTGTCATTTTTCACATCCTGCCCAAATGTTCTTTTGCACCTGTGGTGCACAGTGGCGCAGTCGCTGTGGGAAATCAACTTTCGGGACAGATTAACAAAATCACAGTGCCACTGTTCATGAGAGGAGGTCTCAAAATGCCTATGTTGAAAATGTGGTTAAATAAAATCCCCAAAATAATTGCACTACGGGTATGCATTGCGCGATTTCTACACACGCTCATGACTTCACCAATTTTTCATATTTTCACTCCAGATTTTCAACAGTGCCATTTTTTTTACACCTCCTCATAAACAGTACAGCTATCATTTTTCACATCCTGCCTGAAATGTGTTTTTATGCAACTGTGGCACCAAATGGTACAGTCGCTGTGCAAAATCACCTTTTGGATAACAAACTGATAGTGCCGCAGTTCAAGAGGTGGGGTCACAAAAAGCCCATGTTGAAAATTTGGAGTGAAAATACCAACAAACGCCTGGGGTGTAAGGGTTTTCAACCATGACTCCCCACCCTGTAGACACTGGCAGGCATCAGGGGTGTGACTTGGGGTCATTGACTGTAATGCTCATGCCATTCCACCCCCACCCCCACCCTGCAGCCAGTGACTGGCATCGAGGTGTGCCTTGGAGTCTTCGGCCCCAAAGTTCATCCCATTCTCGTATACTGCACCCATCTCAGCGTATTTACTTATGGGATGGAGTGAGAGTAAGGCCCAAAACCCCAAGGCACACCACAACACTTGTCAGTGTCTGCAGGGTAGGGTGAGATGAAATGGTGTGAGTGTTATGGCCGACGACCCAAAGGCACACTCCAAAGCCTATCAGTTTCTGCAGAGTGGGGGTGAGGTTGGCATCAGTTCAGTACTTCACTGCCATTCTTATTACACATCTCTCTAACTCCTGCACTACCAATGCCAATGCCAGCAAGAGAACATCTGGCATTCACATATGCTTGTTTAGTTAGCCAATGTATGCATTATTTGATTGAGTAGATGCCTACGTTTCATTAACCATTTTAATCTGAAAGATTTCTGTTCAGTCCTCTGGCTGCTTATTCCCTCTACTCTCTTCCGACTACCTTCTCCTTTTCCTGTGGCCTGCCTCTCAGCTCCTTGCTGTGACCATAAGCCTGCTATCCTCCTTTAATGACTTAAACTCCTGGCTACACTGTCTGCTACTCTCTCCCTGCATTCCACGCTTTCCTCGACTACACTCAGCCCTCAAGCCCGGATCCCCTGTTTCTTCTCTCTCACTAAACCAGGGTTTTAAATAACTGATCAGCAGTTTTTTTCTTGGGGCAATACTAACTGTACAGAAAGCATTTATATAGGTTTTCTGGAAGTACTATGTTTGTTAAATGCAGTGAGGTAAGTGCTATGCATTTTCACAATGTTTTAGAACTTTTATGAGCAAAACACTAATCAATTTTTAGAGTTAAATAAAACCCTGTAAACCCTACACCCCTGGCCATTCTTGTCCCCAGTTAACCATTCTATTTGCTTCAGATTTTTTTTCTTCTCTCTCCTTTGTTCTAACTTGGCACCACTGGCACCAAAGCCCAGAAACCCCCCACCAAGAATTTCTCCTCTCCCTTCCTCTTCTACACTCACTATTAGCACCTAATCTCTCTCCCTGCTTTGTCTCACCCCTGACCCTCCCCCCCCCAATTAACCAGTCTTTTGTCTTGGACCCTACTTCTAACTACTGCTTCTCCCACTCTCTCTTTCTCTTCAGGATTTCCCTGAGTGGGTTCCTGCAGCGATAGCGGCCATGGCTCGAATCTCTGACAGTCATGCTCTTCTTCACTGCCCACCCACCCCCAAGCTGAATCCAGGTATGCTGCAGACATTGGGACTGCTTGCTCATCTTCTAACTCGATAATTTGACTAGTTCCCTGAGGCTGCAGCGGATATTCCGATTGGTCACTGCCATACCTCTCAACCTCCTGCCTCATAAATCAGGGACAAGGCTTAAAAAAATCAGGGACAAAGGACCAAAATCAGGGACACTTCTTCAAAATTGGAGATATCCACTCAGGAAGCTGGTAGAATAAAGGGCTTAGTGTAAAATGCATTTTCTAAAGAATAACAAGTGTGTAACTTTAATGTTTGACATTAATTTGTGCTTATAACCCCCACTGTTTGGTCACAGAAACACAAATTTTAGGAAGGACAGAGTAAACTTTTGAGACAAAATCAGGGACATCCCTGAAAATCAGGGACAGTTGAGAGGTATGGGCACTGCAGTTCTAAACTCCTAACTTGAATTTTATTTTTCATGAACTGGACTTAGCACTCGGCACTCTTTTTCTGCTTGTTACTGTCTGTTTACCTAAATTTAAAAACTAGGCTCATCTTTAAAGGTTGTCTGCTAGTAAAAAAAATAGATAACTTTCAGCTAGTGATTTCTAGTGTGTGAACTGCAGTTGATGTCTATTTTTTAGTTAGCCAATGTATGCATTATTTGATTCAGTAGATGCCTAGGTTTGGTTAGCCATTTTAATCCGACAATTTCTATTTGGTCTTCTGTCTGCCTATTCCCTCTACTCTCTTCCTACCTTCTCCTTTTCCAGCAGCCTGCCTCTCAGCTCCTTGCTGTGACCATAAGCCTGCAATCCTCCTTTTCTGGCTTAAACTCCTGGCTACGCTGTCTGCTACTCTGCCCCTGCATTCCACACTTGCCTCGGCTACACTCAGCCCTCAAGCCCAGACCCCATTTCTTCTCTTTCACTAAACCCTACATCCCTGCTCATTCCCATTCCCTAGTTAACCATTCTATTTTCTTCACTTGTTTTTCTTCTCTCTCCTTTGTTCTAACTCGGCACCACTGGCGCCAAAGCCCAGAAACCCCCCACCAGGAATTTTCCCTCTCCCTTCCTCCTCTACATTCACTATTAGTAACTAATCTCTCTCCCTGCTTTGTTTCACCCAGACCCGACCCTCGAATAACCAGCTTTTTACCTTGGACCCTACGTCTAACTACTGCTTCTCCCCCTCTCTCTTTCTCTTTGGGATTTTCCCTGAACGGGCTCCTGCGGTGATAGTAGCCACGGTGCAAACCTCTGTTGGCCGGGCTTTCCTTCTCTGCCTGCCCGCACCGAGATGAATCCAGGAACACTGTAGACATCGGGACTGCTTGCTCAGCTTCTAAGTCGATAATTTGATTGGTTTCCTGTGGCCGCAGCTAATCTTCTGATTGGCCACTGCAGTTCTAAACTTCTAACTTGAATTTTATTTTTCACAATCTGTAATTAGCATTTGGCGCTCTTTTTCTGTTTGTTACTGTCTGCTCCCCTAAATTTTGTCCCACCCTGCCACCCCATCCCCGTCCACTATTAAAAGCTCTTACTTCAGCACAAGACTCCATCTCCCTGTCCCCTAGCTGGTGAATAACACTGACAGCTGTCCCTCTTAAAGGGGCTATCATCTCCTATCAGCCCTTACTCCTTAAGTGAAGCACCACTTTTAGCATTACCTTTCAAGGAGCTGCCTTCACTTATTGTGCAATACCTCGCTTAGCTGCCTGTTCTCTCCCTTTGCTCTCTGCTCTCTCTTCCCCTGAGCTATTCTAACTGCCAAACCTGTACCTGGCAGAATGAGTGCCATTAATGACTATTGACTTTCCAGCTTCCTAGTGCTGCTCTGCTTCCATATAGACTACCACCCCCAATCTTAGAAGATACTCCCACAACCAAAACATGCACACTCATACAACACCAACTACCCTACTCTCTCATAAGCTATTTTGGGCACTGCTAATTATCACCCTGCCCATATTGTCTGAACTTGAAGATGGTACACCTGGGCTAGAAACCCTTCCTGAGCCACTGAAAGTATGTTCTTCTATAGCACTGCCCATTGGTACTACACGGATAATGAATGATAGTCATCTCTGTCAGTCTAAACTATGCCCCTTTACACAGCAAAACTGTCCACCTACTCTCTACCTCGCATCTTTTATAATTAGGGCGCATCTCTACAATGCTAGGGAACCTTGGCCAAAACCTTGCAAGCAAGAGCAACCACACTCACAGTCTTAGAATAATTTGGAGATATTACCTAAAAAAGCTGATTGTCATCCTTACTATCTGGGAGTGTTCACCCAAACCCTGGCCCAGTTGGCCCAATAACTAATAAGGCCCATAGTCACACTGAAATTGCTTCCATCAGTATCTGTAGCCTGTTACCAAAACTCCCCAAGCTTCAGGTTTGGATTGCCCAACACAAATCAGACATTATCGCTCGCACAGAAACCTGGCTCTCCCCAACAATATCTGACTCAGCGGTCTCCTTACATGGTCATAACATCTTCTGCTTGCACAGGCTAACCAAGCATGGGAGTGGCTGCCTGGTATATCTAAGAAACAACATCAAAGGACAGGTGCTAGCTAATAACATTTGTAACCCCTAGGTGGCACTATCCCAGGGGATACTACCCCTGCCTGCATGACCAGGTGCAGGTTGAGAGGCCTGGATACTAAAAACTGGTGCCTCCACCCAGAGGACAGGGTTGGTGGTAGCATTGCTAACCTGGGTACAGCCCTCCGGGACACTGGTACGCCCATATTTTCCCTCTAGTGGCCTAACTGGTTCACAGAATACACAATTGAAATTGACACCTGACAACAGTTTTAACCCCACACTTGTTGCACTTACCACTAGGGCTGGTTTAGCTTGCTTGGCCCTGGAGACCGCCTGTAAAATAAGATTTAGCACAACAACCAACAGTATTTCAATGCTGTTTGTACAGAGGTACACCACAACCAGTTTCAATGCAAAAAGATTTAGAGCTGATTTATTTAAGATGCAGTAACAAGGAAGGGGGCAAAATCTAGTGGTTGATTCAAGATCTGAAAGGTTCAGGTTATAAGGCATGCACAAAGGTCCGTGAAACACGGTCACACACACTCTGGGTACCCAGTTGGAACTACAGGCTAGCCAGAAGCATTGCCTGGGGTAGGCCGGCATTGCAGCTAGTTGGGGCCCTGTGATAGAAAGAAAACACGCATGCACTTTAAACCCACAATTTGTAATCTGGAGCTGGATGGCTCAGTCTGAAATGATTAGCAACAACAATTAAATCAGTTGACACACTTTGATTAGATTTTTGTTGCAGGGAGCTACTCTGTGATTTACTCACGATACCCAGACCAGGTTGCAGGTTGGATGAAATGGAGACCTCAGGATGAAGTGCTGGTTTGCCAGGAGAAGCAGGGCCCACACGATTCACCATGGTGTCGTTGCTGTTCGTTGATGTTATGCAGAGAGCTGAATCCCTAGGTGGATCTCTCATTGGATGTTTCTCTGCGGCATGAGAGGCAATCTAGGCCATGATGGCAAGGCCCAGAACAGGAGCACAAGTCGGATACAGTCCGGTAAATGTGCTGGATGCAGCCTCCAGCTAGCGTGACACACTCAGCGAGGTGGGGAACCAAATCACGACCCGCACTCCACATTCAGCACACTTATAGAAAAGGCAAGTAAATACCACAGTTTGGATGACAGTCCAGTTGTAATTCTCAGTGTCTCTGCACAAACCATAAGCTCTGCAGTAGTCGCAAGTCCTGACAGGGTGATTGCACCGAGGCAAATCTTCGGTCCACACCAGGCGAATTTCCTTTGTCACAATTCAGGATTCTGGTCCCAAGCACAGCAGATTCGGAAAAGGTCTGAATTTTTAATGCAGACGTCTTCACTTGAGAAGATGGTAGCAGGCAGGCCAGACACAGCCTTCCCACAAATTCCCCAGCGCTACTACACAGGAGCAGCTACTCGAATCTTTCGAGTTGTTCACTCTTTCAACTGTAGCTCCAAACAGACACTCTCCTGCAGGCAGCACCGTGACTTCCTTCTGATCCAAAAGGGTTCGGCTGGTTGATCCATCTGTCTGTCAAAGCAAGGGCTCCCCCTCCAGGTCTATTTAGGTGCCAACATGCAAAAACTACAATTCCTACAGAAATTCACTCCCACAAGACCCCTGGGGACAGTCTCCATTTTAGGGTCCCCTAAGGCACTGATTGGTCCAAACTGGCAGTCCAGGACCAAAATGGTGGTGATTAACAGAAAGTCTATGCTACAAAAGAAGGCAGGCTAGACAAACTACACTATTATTACCATCAAAGCAGGTATGCAACAAACAGTTATAGCTCCTTGTAGGGCTCCCTCTGCGCAATTAGCGATGGCAGAATGAAGCAAAAGCACTGCAGCCCCGGTGGGATTCGAGCCTGAAACACGCGGCCACCACCCAGACTAATAATACACTATGAAATAGGCAGCTCTTAAAGAGACAGGCACAGAGGCTAACAGGGCACTCGCATGCAAGCACCCCCAAATCTGTTATGACACAGAACACCAGCCTAGCAGTGGGCATTTAGGCACACCCAAGAGAGATTTTTAGGAAACCCCATTTGTGGGGGGGTTACACATTAATACAAGGCAAGCCCAAATTCTCTCCATTAAGCTTACACTCGAACATCAATGTAAAATATTGTTGCTCTCCACAATTTATATTCCACCAGGAAAACAAGTTCCAGGTATCGAACTGTTGTATGACCACCCTAACCAATTCAAACAGAACTAGGAATATGTGATTCTGGGTGACTTTAATTCTAACTGGTTGGCCTTCGACACTGTTGCCATAAGAGACAAAATAAACAGCCTACACCTCACGCAGCTGGCCACCCAAACTATCAGACTAAACTACCGAACAGGGACCAGCACCCTCATTGACTGGCTTCTTACCAACTGCCCTGAACATATAGCAAATGTGTCTGTGTTACTGTATTCCCTAAGTGACCACTCACTGAGCATCATCCCCTGGTCAAACAAGGGTCCTAGGGAAGCCCCTGTTCATACTAAACATTGTGCCTTATGATAGGGGCAACTAGAGCATCTAAAACAGCATCTAAGAAGCTGTGATTGACCCCCTATGGGTGTCCTAGATGATGCTAACAAGGTCCTTGACTATTTCACTACAACTTTCATCAATGCCTGTGACCTATTTTCCCCATACAAAAAATCTAAAGTCAAAGACGTTGTTAACCGCTGGCTCAAGAGCCCCCTTAAAGAGGAACTGAACATTCGTGTTAACCTCAGACATAAGGCCAGGGTGACAGGAAAACATTCGGACTATAGTACATACAGAGCAGCAAGAAACAGATGTACTAGAATGGTAAGAAATGCCAAAGCAAGCTATTACAAAGATCAGATGGAAGAAAGCTGGGGTAATGGGAAGGAATTTTGGAATACCATTAAAACCTTGACAGGCAAAGTCTCCAGAGCCCCACCAGACCTCATTGTCACTATATCTGGCACCTTAAAAGAGCCAATGGACATTACAAAGGCCTTTAACTGCTCATTTACCAACCTAAACTTGGTTCTACCCCCGGATTACCTAAAATCCTCACCCTGTAATCCGACCTACCACACTGAACCATACACTAGTCTAAACTTGTGTCAGCCTCCTTTTCTATTTTAAACAAGTAACAAGAAATCAAACCATTAAGTACATTAAGAGGGTCAGTGGCAAAACCAGAATGGCAAGTGACATGATAGATGTGAAGATCCTAGCCCTCACCCTGGACGAGCTTGCCCTCCCTCTGACTAAGCTATTCAACATTTCCTTAAGAATGGGGGTATTCACCATAAAATGGAAAACAACCTTTGTTACCCCAGTGTTTAAAAATGGGGACAAAACCGACCAAGGCAATTATAGGCCTATTTCTATACTTCCACTCCTCTCCAAAGCCTTCAAAAGAATCATTTAAGATCAGCTCACGGAGCTCCTCAACAAATAAATTTCATTCTGTCCCCAACAGCATGGTTTCTACAAAAACCACAGCACTGTAACAACTTTCATAGCCTTCCCCACTCCGTTATATAATGCCCTAGACTCTGGTAAGTCAGTGGGGTCAATATTCATTGACCTCACTAAGGCATTTGACACCGTGAACCACCAGATACTACTCAACAACCTACTGACCCTAAGCTTGTCACCAGACACTGTCTCCTGGTTCTGCAGCTACCTGTCCAACAGGCCTCAAAGGGTGAAAATAAATGCGGCTATGTCTGAGCCCAGGGCCGTATCCTTAGGGGTCCCTCAAGGGTCTATTCTAGGCCTGTTGCTATTCAGCTTATTCATAACTCCCTCCCATCTGCTTGTCCAGCCAAAATGTTGCTATACGCTGATGATGCTGTGATCTTTGTACCAGGAAATCATCCCGCTATTACATGGGTTCTACGGGACAGTTTCAAGCAACTTGAAAACTGATTCTCACTCCACAGACTACTTCTAAACTATGGAGGAGCAAAGGAAATGTATTTCACTATGCCCCATCACAAGAAAAAAGCCAGCCCACTAGCCATCCTAAGCCAGAAAGGAGACACCCTTGAGCAAGGAACTTCCTTTAAATACTTAGGCATTCTCCTCTACGACACTCTATCCTATGTATCACACATAGATCATGTGGTTAAAGCTGCTAACACCAAGCTCGGTATACTCTACCGTCACATGTAAGCTATGTCTCAAACAGCCCTGAGCCTTGTCACACAGAGTTCGATGCTGTCTGCTATCGACTATGGACTCATCATCTATGGCGCTGGTACCAAAACTGCTCTAAAAAGAATTAAAGTACTACTTAACAAGGCCTGCAGGCTTGTCCTAGGGGCACATAGACTTATTCACTCCTGTAGTCTCTATTCCGAAACAGGTTGGCTCCTGCTGCATCTTCGGATTAAATACCAGGCTTGCATAACTGGAAAGAAGGTGCTGCGAGGCTTAACCCCTGTAAGAGATCTAAATCTCACTTTCAGGTTCTTGGCAATATTGGAGATGCAAATAATCACAGACAAGTTTCATTCGAGTAGTAAACAAGTTTATTACTACAAATAGGGATGAATCACAGTTGCCCTAAGCAGTTCTTACCAATATGAACCCGAGGAGCCAATGCTATTTTCCTACACCTCGGAGGTTTCTTTGTTGTCTCTTGGAATCTCTCGGGTCTCCAGTGTAAAAGCCTGCATAAATATTATATACCTGTGATAATTACTATGGTTACTAAAAGATAGAAACATTTTAGTTACAGAGATGAGCCCTATTGGCTAAATTAGAGGTGGCTCCACGGTACAAGATAACATTATATAAATTTGTAAAGTCATCAGTTTTAGAACAAAGACCTTCTTATACAAAGTCTTACATAACAAGGTGAAGTGGTGTCCATCACCGAAAGATGGCAATATTGCCTTACACATT
The DNA here is from genome assembly GCA_016271365.2 of Neoceratodus forsteri. Taxonomy (NCBI): domain Eukaryota; kingdom Metazoa; phylum Chordata; order Ceratodontiformes; family Ceratodontidae; genus Neoceratodus; species Neoceratodus forsteri. Next base: position 51,493,076 of record CM028133.1, on the reverse strand, counting down.
ATAATCACTTCAAGGACAGGTGTCTTGGCATCTGACAAGTAAGAAATAGACAGAAAATACATAATATAATGTGTGTGCATTAGCAAGCAAAGTGAGTTACAATATATGTATTCATACCCTGACATCTACTCTTATACGGTAGATGCACTTAGCCCTATGTATTAGTATAGCCTATGCCTAGATATTAGCTGTCTACGGTGTGCCCCTGAGGGTATCAATTAGGGTGCAGGGACCTCGTGTAACAATTCCCCCCCTTGTTGCCTAAAAAGGGCAACACATGTAAATGTAAGGAGTGGGTAGAGCAGTGGTTCTTTACAACCGGAGGCACGAGCCTTGTAAAGAAACTCAAGATGCTCACAGTGTTGGCGAGAGTACGTCGTGAGGAGCAAAGCATAATAATCAAAGTAAATATCAAAATGCTTGTATTATAACAAACCTTTAAAAGTAATTTCTAACCAAGTGTTAGTTAAAGCATTATTCATATCTCCGCCATTCATCAGGTCAAGAATAGCTTCATTGGCTTTGGTTATATTATTGCTGATGTGGATGAGGTGTGTGTCTTTTCTATCTAAGAGGGATTTCAGTGTGAGTGTCAGTGGATCTATGTGTACATTAAAGTAAGGTAGGTATTCTTCTAATGTAAGTAAATAGTCTGGGGTACCATCAATGATGTCTGCTTCCACAAGGGGGATGGGGGTTATGACAGTGTGTCCAATGACAGTTTTCTGATGGGGAACAAAACAGAAATTGGGGTAATCGATTTGACAAGTAACAGAACCATAGGAGTACGTTTTAATATTAGTCACTATGCAGTACTCTCCATCAGAATTGTACTGCTACGCACAGTAGGCAGTCTCATTTTGCAACTGGACAGAGCATGTGAAGTCGTCTTGGAGATCCGTGTTGACAGGCGATGAGCTTCCTCACGATATGACTGATAGAGTTGATCCGGTGACTGTGTTGGTTCAAAAGCGTTGGTGCCATTCTCAGTGATGTCAGCATCCATAGTGAAAGTCCAGTCAATGCTGTCTGGTGAGTAGCCACAAACAGGGCGTATAACATCAAACACATCACATCAGCACAGATAGATGTATTGCTTCTTCGCACAACAGTCCGTGTGTGGTGCCACCCAGGCATCCAAGAAGGAATGGTAGACCAGAAGAGGAGGTAGATCCAGGCGTTCTCGGTAGATGTCTTCGTCCAAATGCCTGATAGAGTGTGCCAGTGCAAGCTTGTCGAACAAAGCTGTAGTAGGATCAAAGCGTGGTAAGGAGACAGTAAAAGAGACAAACATGGTATCTTTCATAGAACATTTCTTAGCAGAAAAACAAGGACCAGTGTTTGGATGTCTGATCACAAACCCCAAATTGCGAGCTGTAGAGAGAGGAATGGACAAAGTTTGTTGCATACATAGGACAACACAAGATTGAGACTTACATCTGGGACAATACCATTTAGAGAGACGTCTATCATGTATGATGTCAGAAATTCTTCCAGATTCTAAATCACGGAAGAGGTTGTTGATGGTAGTGATTATGTAAGATCCATATGCAGAGCAAAGTATTTCCCTGCCAATGTATTGTTTCTCAGCTTCTCTATTTTTCTGTTGTATGAGTGCATTGATCTTATCTTTAGAATCAGTGAATGCCTTTGCAATGTCGCTGTATGTTGTATACAGTGTATCTTTCTTCCTGACTAAGACCATCCACACCATGCAATAAAGGTGGTAAAACATTGTTAACCAAGCCAGTGGAGAACTTCATGAGAATGACTCTTTATAGCGGCAATGTCTGCTTTGTTCCAAATGGACATAGCAGTACCAAAAGACCTTGACAGTGCCTGTGGCACCTGTGACATCAGAACTGTCAACTTCACGCTATAATGCTTATGAGTAAGAGTACTAGAGGAGGTTTCTCCAAAATTACCTCTGTGTTCAGTAGAATAAACCCCAGTACAGGGATCTTTGGTACGTATTTGAAATGCAGCTAAACTGTCAAGCAGTAAAGTACTGTAAAATGCAGATGTATTGGTATTGTGACACATACCAAATTCCTTCATATTCCAAAATAAGTAAGGTTAAATAAAACAGGTACATGCATAAATTGTAAATTATTAATTAAGGAACCTGGGAGGGCAGTGGCAGTGAGACCACTACGGGGACCAGGGTTATGTTTTGGATATTCCAAAAGCTGTTTCTCAGTAGGAGGTAGGACAGATAGATACATGGCAGCAGAGGCCATGTGGTGTACAGCACAAAATTTTCGGGCAGCATCCTGAGAAAGAGAGTTACAATAGGAAGGGTCAATTAAAGCAGTGATGCTATATAAACCAGAGTGTCTTAATGCAGTTTGTAATAAGGACAGTGTACCATTAGGGGACACTTAGCGTTGGGCCAACCTTGGAAAGTTCCCTAGAAAGTTTGGCCACAGGAGAATTTGTCCTTGGGATGTGGTTTGCCATTGAATCTGAAGGGTAGATTTATCAGGAGCAACGACTGAGGCAGTGAGGTATGCATCGGAACCTTCCTGAACGGTAATCATGGTGTCTGGAATTTTGATGGAAACTCCCTCTGTAGGAGGTGCTGGAGGATCAAGGTGGCGAAGGAGATCCGGTACCATGCCTTGGGCAAAAGGGAGTACTCCTGCAAGGAGTAGAGATAGGAACAAGATAGCAATCTTGTCAATGTATCTGAAAAGGAAGATGAAAGATTAGTATATTAGTACAGTTCCACCCAATGGGGTTAGGAAGAGTAAGTCTTAAGCTCCTTTGTACAGTTTCAATTGGTTCGCATGTAACCATTTGTCAGTCGGTTTATTGTTGTGGAGGAGTCTAACTTGATAGACTGCTGGACTGAGCTTGTTGGCAATGGGGTAAGGGCCTTCCCACTTATTGGAGAAGGAGTGGGTGGGATGTGCAAATCGGAGTACCATTACCTGATCTCCAACCTGCCAATCCACTTCTTGTGCATGTTTGTCAAATTGTATCTTGGATTGTTGCTGGGCCTTGCCCATGCAATTTGCAGCATACAAGTGTGTGTGTATGAGGTCTTTCCTGAGTTTTTCCACATACTGATCCACAGACACTCGGTCTGCAGTGGGGGTGTGCAGGTCAAAGAGCAAGTGTTCAGGTAATCTCATTTGTCTGCCAGTCATTACCTCAAAGGGTGTAAGCTGGGTGGTGGCTGAGGGCGTACCCCTAATTGCCATAAGGAGTAAAGGCAGTAGGGAATCCCAGGTTTTGGGATTGTCCTCAATGAATTTGGAAAGCATTTGCTTAATCCGTCTGTTAGCTCTTTCTACTTGACCTGAGGATTGAGGGTGATAAGGTATGTGGAACTTTTGCTGAACCCCTAGGAGTTCAAGGGACTCTTTCATCAACTCACTTGTAAAACTGGTTCCTTTATCGGAGTCTACCTTGAGAGGCAGGCCCCACCTGGAGAAAATCTGTTCTACCAGGATTTTGGCAGTTGTCTTTGCAGTGCAAGTCTTGTTGGGGAAAGCTTCTACCCACTTAGAGAATAGATTGGTTACTACAAGGGCATACTTGTTGTTTCTACTGGTGTTGGTCAAAGGACCAATAAAATCAATTTGGATGGCATGCCAAGGGCCAGTATGTCTCTCGTGGTAAAGTTTGGCATTCCGTTTCAGAGGTATTGGATTGTTTTGTGCACAAACAAGGCAATTATCAATGTATTGTTTAACATCTTTGGTAATCCCAGGCCACCAAGCAGTGGTTTTGAGGCGTTGGAGGTATTCTCAGCCCCTGGTGTCCACCAGTGGGGTGTCATGTACTGGTGCAAAATTCAGATCTTAAATGTCTGGGGACTACCCACAATTTGGTAGTGCTATCCTCTGGCTGAAACCAAATGAGTTTATCATCAGGGATAAGTGTAATTTACTTTCATGCCTATGGTAAGGGTTATGTGTAGGAAGTCTTTCTTCCGCACTTTGTCCAAGAATCTGAACACTTCCTTGAGTTCAGTGTCCAAGTGTTGGCTGCTGAGAGGTCCAAGGGGAAAAGATTCAGATTTCTTTTGAGGGCTGCAATCTGTACAGCTGCATTGGCCTCTGGGTGTTCCATCGCCAAACATCCCCCTCGGCCCCTTCCTTGGCAAGGGTGTCCGCTGTGTCATTGAATGCGTGGTAGGGATCATGTAAGGAATGAGCTTAACCTTGTGCACATAGAGTTTGTGGGTATTTCACCCAATGCGTGTATGTAAAGTACCAACTTTTGTATTTCACTGGGCTGCCATCAGAAGAGAGGAAGGAGTTCTTCCGCAGAAAGGGAGGAATTCTGTAAGGAGCAACAAACCCAATTAGAGTCAGTAAAATAATGGTGTCCTGAGTTCCATGTTGGATGAACTCTAATGCACAGGCCACTGCTGCTAGCTCTGCATACTGTGATGAAGCTACAGTACAACGTTTAGATATCGTGACAGTGTTCCCAAAGGATACACTACCATGATACCCATCCCTGCAATTTGTTCACCTTGATAATATGATGCTGGAACCATCGGTGAAAACGCGGCACAAGGAGGTATTTTCTAACACCTCCAGGGTGGCAGGGAAGAATGGACCTGGATCTGGAAGGTCAGGTGATTGCAAAGTGCAGTCGTGGGGCTCCCCCTGAAAGAGGAGGCCATGTGCTAATAGAGATGGAACTTTGGTTTGGTGAACCTGTATGTCCCTATCCTGGAGGAGAAGTGACCAATGTGTCAGCCTGGTGTTAGAGACTGACCCATCCTTCACTCTGTCTGAGAGCAAAAAGGTAGTAGGAGTATGATTGGTGTTAAGAATCAGTGGAGAGTACCCAATGATATACAGGAAGTGCTTGACTGCCCAATAGGTAGCCAGAAGGTTCCTTTCACAAAGGCCATACTTCTGTTCTACTGGGGTCAAGAGCTGTGATGCATATGCAATTGGTCTCAAAGAGCCATGTACCTTTTGGGCCAGAACTGCTGACATAGCAATGTCAGAGGTGGCACACTCTAGATGGAATGGTAATGTTGGATTGGGGTTTACCAGTGCTGGGCGGAGGCCAAGGCCTGCTTCAGTGACGTCCACAGCCTGGGTATGGACAGGGCCCCAAGTCCATGGAACGTCCTCTTGAGTAAATCCACAATGGAGCGGCTTTCTGTGCAAAATCACAAATAAAAATCTCTGGAGTAGTTTACCATACCTAGAAACCTTCTAAGAGTTGCCACACTGGTAGGTAATGGCAAGTCTTGCAACCCTTGAATCTTCTTCCAAGTAGGACTCCGGCCCTGATCAGTTATTTTCAAACCCAGAAAGAGTACTTCTTTCTGACATAGTTGTGCTGTATAAGTTGTAGACTTGCAATTCAAAGCCGCTATGGAGTGGGTCGAGACGGCATCGACCACACCCGAAAAGTCAGCCAGACCTTACAAGTATCCACAAACTGGTAGAAAAGATGGGAGAGGTGATACGGAGATGTACACCTACAGTCCACGTGGGAGAAGGGAAATTTGTAGCAACAAGTGAAAATTTACAACAACCAATATCGCCTTCTGTGCAGTCGCCAATTGTAAGAGATCTAAATCTCACTTTCAGGTTCTTGGCAATATTGAGATGCAAATAATCACAGACAAGTTGCATTCGAGTAGTAAACAAGTTTATTACTACAAATAGGGATGAATCACAGTTGCCCTAAGCAGTTCTTACCAATATGAACCGGAGCCAATGCTAAGCTGCCCCTACACCCTCGAGGTTTCTTTGTTGTCTCTTGGGATCTCTCGGTCTCCGAGGTGTAAAGCCTGTGCATAACATTATATACCTGTGATAATTACTATGGTTACTAAAAGATAGAAACATTTCTAGTTACAGAGATGAGCCCTATTACTAAATTAGAGGTGGCTCCACAGTACAAGATAACATTATATAAATTTGTAAAGTCATCAGTTTTAGAACAAAGACCTTCTTATACAAGTTCTATAACAAGGTGAAGTGGTGTCCATCATCGAAAGATGGCAATATTGCCTTACACATTATAATCACTTCAAGGACAGGTGTCTTGGCATCTGACAAGTAAGAAATAGACAGAAAATACATAATATAATGTGTGTGCATTAGCAAGCAAAGTGAGTTACAATATATGTATTCATACCCTGACATCTACTCTTATACGGTAGATGCACTTAGCCCTACGTATTAGTATAGCCTATGCCTAGATATTAGCTGTCTATGGTGTGCCCCTGAGGGTGCAGGGACCTCGTGTAACACCCCCTAACTCAACTGCTGCACTTTTCCAGCAATTGACAGCTTCACAGACTACAAGAAGTACCTCTAAAAGTGCCCTCAAAATCCCCTTTAAACACACCTCATTTGCACAGCGTGCCTTCACGTATCATGTCCCCAGTGCATAAATGAACTTCCACCCCCACTCATTGAATGTGGAAAAACTGGTCCTTTAAAAGGAGCCTCTGACTCCTTTTAGCCAGGGCCAATCACCGTGACTGTAAACCCTAGTTAGTTACTCTCTCCTTAATGGTCTGCCCTCATCCTTCCCCTCAATGTCACTGTTCTTCCACGCCTCCCACCCCCCTATTTTAACAATGCCTACTGGGCTGCTTTAACCTCAGCTTCTCCATCCCTCCTCTTATTGTCTCACTATCCCCCTTCCTCCCTATTCTTAGACAATTCCTTCATGGACAAACTCCCCCAATTTTGTCTTCCCCTCCCTCTGTCACCCTTATTCCTGCTACCTCTGTCCTCACCTCTCCTCCTGCTCCTCCTCCTGGACAACACCTGCACTGAGCTGCTACAATCACCACCCATTTGCACTTAGCAACTCTATTTTTGCCCACCTAGCAATGGAACTGCTATGAAGTCTTTACCAATATCCTGCACTTAGTGTACTGGATTGTTGACTTGTACTGCCTGCTATCTGCAACCATTTTTGTATATCCCATGTACTTAGTTATGTGTACTGACTTCCTGACTCTGTACTTTGTAATGTGTATTGTCTTCTTAACTTGGAGCCTTTGTAAAGGAGCTTCACGGCTCAAAGGTTGTAATCTGAAACTGAAAATAAAATAAATAAATAAATGAATAAATAAAAGCAAGCTCCAACCTGCCAGGGGAACCAAAACCATCCTCCCTTCTGCCTATTGTTGCATGAATTGAATGGAGCTCCATACTCCAACGATAGCTGGAAATTATTACGCCAACCATTGCTGAGGTCTACAAACCATGAGTACCCAGGACCTGGTTCCTGAATTCTGAAATAAGGGTGTGTGATTCTAAATTTAAACATTCTCTCAATCTTCTAGGGCCCCAACAGTCGGCCAATCCATGACACCATCTACGCCTGCACCAACTGGATACCCCAGAGACTTCTTAGGGTAAACACTGGTACCAGGGTTCTATGTTACAATAGCAAAAAAAAAATCAGTGCCGTATAAAATAGTGACTTTAATTAAGTGGCTGCATATTTAGCAACGCTAAATATTACCGTGGCTGTCAATATAGCGAACAGACCATGTCACAGCATCCTCCGTCCTGATCGCCAGCATGCCTTGCAATTCTGGTTTGTTGACACTTACCACTGTCACTCCATCTTACACTGTCTGCCTAACACCAACACAGCAAGCACCTAACAGCAAGGCAGCAAGGACCATACCGACCAGTAATTCCCGATCAGACTCCCAAATATGACTCCCTCTCGCCTAACACCAACACAGCAAGCAACGAACTACAAAATAGTGACTTCTTGATTTAAAAAAATACAGGGCAAAGCCTGAAAGAGATCCATCCTTTATTTATTGGTTTTTGATTTGGTCACAGAACAGTAGGCAGAAGGCAGCACTGGACCTTGTGCTCACAAACAGGGACAGTGTGATGGGGGTAACAGTGGGGGGGCACCTGGGGAACAGTGACCACCAGTCACTGTGGTTTGAAATCACAGAAAGAGCAGAACCAAACCACACAAAAACACGTATCCTGGATTTTAGGGGAGCAGACTTTGGGAAAATGGGGAGATACTTGAAAGAGGCATTAAGTGGAATGGGCAGGAATCGGGGTTGAGGAACAATGGTATTTAAATGGGATTACAAGAGCAACAGAATTGTATTAAGCAGGTTAGCAAGAGGAAAAGGAAGAGGAGACCATTATGGTTTTCCAAAGAGGTAGCAAAGAAAATGAAAGAAAAAAAAAATTGCATTCAGGCAATACAAAAAGACACAGGCAGAAGGGGATAGGGAGAAGTACCAGGAGAAGTAAAGGGAGGCAGGGAGGTCAGTAAGGGAAGCCAAAGCTCAGACAGAAGAACACACTGCAAAATCAGTGGGTAGAGGGGACAAAACCTTTTACAGGTACATAAGTGAAAAAAGAAAGGCAAAGGGAGGGATAGTGAGACTGAAGGGAGAGGATGGGGCTGTGTGGAGGATGACAACAGTAAAGCTGACATATTGAACAGGTATTTCTGCTCAGTCTTTACTGAGGAAGAGGAGGGTAATGGGTCTGAACGGAGTACAAGGGTGAGAATGGTGCAGAATGGACACAAGTCCCTTTACACGAGAAAAGGGTCGGAAGGACTGGAAGTAATAAGAGCGATACAGCAATGGGGGCCAGATGGGTGCACCTCAAGGTCCTTAAAAGAACTAAGAGTGTGGCTGAACCTCTGGCTATCCTGTTTAGCCTATCACTGGAAACAGGGAGGTACCCAAAGACTGGAGGATAGCAGATATAGTCCCCTTATACAAAAGTGGGAACAAAGAGGAAGGGAACTACAGACCAATCAGCCTCACCTCGGTAGTGGGAAGATCATGGAAGCACTACTGAAGGAGAGATTGGTGGAACATCTGGTTGTCAATGGACTACAGGACCCAAGGCAGCATGGTTTTACCAGGGGAGGTCAGTCAGACCAACCTCATTTAATTTTTGACTGGGTGACTAGGGAGGTGGATCAGGGGAGGGCAGTGGATATGGCCTATCTGGACTTCAGCAAGGCCTTTGACACTGTGCCACATAGAAGACTATTGCACAAACTGGGGAATATAGGTGTGGGCAGGACAGTAGTGTGGTGGGTAGGTAACTGGCTGGGCGGCAGGACACAGAGGATGGTGGTAAATGGCTATCACTCCACAGAGGGAAGAGTGACCAGTGGGGTACCACAGGGATCAGCGCTGGGACTGGTCCTATTCAATATCTTCATCAGTGACATTGCGCAGGACCTAGAAGGCAGAATTTCACTGTTCGCTGATGACACAAAGCTCTGTTACAAAGTAGATACACCAGACGGTGTAGACAGAATGAGAAGGGACCTGCAGAAACTTGAAGAATGGTCAGGGATTTGGCAGTTGAAATTCAATGCAAGGAAGTGCAAGATAATGCACATGGGACACAAAAACCCTGGCACAATGTATCAGTTGGGGGGTGAGGATATAGCATGCACCAAGCAGGAAAGGGATATTGGGGTTATCATCTCTGATGACCTCAAGGCAGGGAAACAGTGTGACAAGACAGCAGGTAAAGCAAATAGGATGCTGGGATGCATAGGCAGGGGCATCACCAGCAGGAAAAGGGAGGTCATAATTCCACAATATAAGACACTAGTGAGGCCCCACCTGGAGTACACTGTACAGTTCTGGAGACCTTACCTACATAAGGACATAGACAGGGTAGACAAGGTCGAGGAGGGCAACAAAGATGGTGCATGGATTGCATCACAAGTCCTATGAGGACAGGTTGAAGGAACTGAACATGTACTCCCTGGAGGAGAGGAGGGAGAGAGGGGACATGATAGAGACATACAAGTATCTTACAGGGAGGAACAGGTGCAGGAATACACTATTTTTAAATGAAAAGATGTTCCAGGACTAGAGGGCATGGGATGAAGTTGGAGGGAGGATGAGTCAGAGGAAACGTGAGGAAGAATTTCTTCACAGAACAGGTGGTGGATAAGTGGAACACCCTGCCAGAGGAAGTGGTGGGGGCTGAAACAATCATGGGATTTAAGAATGCATGAGATAGACATAAAGGAATTCTGGAGGTCAGGGGTAAGGGGCAACAGACTTCTTGGAAAACATAAACTGAACTTACAAGCTCAAATGGGCAGACTGGGTGGGCCATAGGCCCTTATCTGCCGACACTGTCTATGTATCTATGTATCTATGATTCCAACTCAATTACTGTTGGAATTGAAAATTATATGCAAGACCACGCAGGTATTCGGCAGTGGTTCTGGAGTCATATTGAGCCACAACTGAATCAATTCTTTGATTCTGATCCTTGTATTTCCTGTTTTTCCCTGCTACGCCTGCATTTGCTGCTCCAGATAAAATCTGGCTCAATTTTAACTTGGGTAAGCTGTTGCTCTTGTCTAAGGCATTCAATTAGCTTTCAAACACTAGGGTGACATTCTGCGAGTCTGAAGTAAAAACCCCTGTGCCAACCTTCCACCATGTTATTTGTTCTGGCCAATCCGCTGTGTGTCCCAGTATGGCAACTCCACAGCTCTATTGGAAATGTTGGTCTTCTTCTTCCTGACTGACCACGCGGTCTACTGAACCATGTGTCCTCATAATAATCCAGGATCGGTTGCTCCTCATTTGCAACACAGAACTCCATGTCTTTTAGTTCTTCAAATTTGCAGCGGACACCCGCAGGTGGCACAAATGCCAATGATAGTAACATTCTTAAATTCATTGCGAATTCGGGGTCCACACAATACTGCTTCTCCACTTCTGGACATTTCTGAATTGTTCGCCATACAGATTGGGTGAAATGAAAGAAGCATCCTCTTAACTGTGTTTCAGGAAAAACAGTAAGAAATGCATTACTGGCTGCCTTCTCGAAATCCATTATGGCATTGGAGGGAGTTGTGTTTATTGGAGTCAGCACATCTCCAGTAAACTTTTTCCCCTTTTCTTTATCTTTGCAAAACAGGTAGCCAGAAAACAACACCAACAGCTTACCTTTCTGGCTGGTAACATATTCAGTCGACATGCTGCAGTCCTTTGCCTTCAGAATCAACAATCCACAATCTGAACACTGCAGAAACAAAGCAGAAGTAAAGGATTTTATTTATCAAGATTATGACCAATCATGGCAAAGGGGAGGGATCTACAGTAGACAGTGATAAGTGATCACGATAGTTAGATTGGCAGTGCAAGAGGAAGTCCACGCAGCAGAGACAGGGGTAAGTGCAAACTGTAATAACCACACAAAAAAAGCAACAGGCAGTGCAAGAGGGATTGCAGGGTATATAGTGTTATATTTGCTATTTTGATCATACGCTGTGATGTACCATCACTATGTTTGATTTTCCCCGATTTTTGACATTGCTGTTTTGGAGTCACGATTATTACAGGATACCGGTATTAGTGGAGGTGGGCAGCTAGGGTGGAATGGCCTGCGGGCCTCTATGATTAATGTTTTGCTATTCGCCACTAGCTTTTTTCTTACTTCTACAGCTAGTCCTCATCCAGGTACCCCCTTTCCTAGCCTTTACCCCCAATAAAGCTGTGAGTTTGGTTGCTGAAGCTGCTGTGTCAAGAGAGGTTCTCTGCATTTTACCTTCCAACTGATTTATGATATTTGGTGGGAGAGAACTATTTGGGATCTTGTGCGCAGGGTGGCTGGTCGGGGAGGTGCAGTATCCCCTTGGGCTGTACCACTCAGGCACCTGACTCACATACAACTTACTCTGGGTGGAGGCACCGCACTATTATTCATAACTTTGGGAAAGAACCCCCAGCTGTCACTGTAGCAGGACCCAGGCCCCTTAACCTGTACCAGGCTCAACAAGCGGGGTAGTAGCCCACTGGCATATGGCACCTGGGCTACAAAATTGCCTTGCCTCGTCTTGCTTTGCCTGCACAGCAATGCAATGTTCCCACTGGACCATCAGGATGGACCACCAATAGGTATTTGAATTTCAAGTGGTGTGTCTCCCCCCCACCCCCAAAGTCCTGTTGCAGTACTTTAAATATTATCAGGAGTAAAATGATTTGTACAAGGCAAAGCTGTTTGCATGCTGATGTCTGTGTTAGTAGAAGTAAAAGGCAGATCACTAATAAAAATGGAGAAGGGTAAAGAGTCAAGTACAACCCCTTGGGATACTCCAGAGTAAACATCAAGCATAGGTGATGTGCTGTGTTTAAAGAGGAAGTTATCACAAAGGGCCCCACTCCCAAGTGAGGGGCTCGTCCCAACATGCACTTTGTGTGCAAACACATTTTGGTTTAGTTTCTGTTTACTGTAGTATCGTAAATATATCAGACTCATTTTGCTTATTTTTAGGCAGACATCTGCTGTTATTATACCCTGGTGAATCCTGTGTTGACATCAGAGCTGGTAGGCAGCAGTGGAGATTCGATAACTTGCAGTGCATCTTAGAGCTTTTATAATCTCTCTGATCAGGTGTTTTCCGGTTCTGCTTTTCTCCAAAGGCCCAGTACAGTCCTCTGTGATGGTACTTAGCCCAAGGAAAACAACGGGACTAGTAAACAAAAGATTAGAGCTGATATAAACTCTAGCTTGCTCTGCAGGCTGTTGATTCTCCCACTGCTGCCTACTGCTCTGATCTTGGCTGCAGGGGATTCTGGGATTTGTAATTGTAGTAACAGAACAGGTCTGCCTCCAAGTAAGCAAAACTAGTCTGATACAATCTACCATACTACCAGAAACAGAAAGTAAACCAAAATGTTTATGTACAAAAAGTGCACATTGAAACCGGCCTCACACTTGAGTGTGGGCCCCTTTGTGATGACTGTTCCCCTTTAAAATGAGGTAATTAACTGCCCGTATTAGAGCAGCCTGTCAGAAGGCCAGTTTGTCAAGTTTTTCAGTCAACAGACAGTGAGATACTGGGACAATGGTTTTTCTCAGGTCTGTGAAGACAGAGGGTCAGATTTTCAGAAGGTTTGGCGACTCAGTTCCACGCCACAGGCATTGTTGCAGACAAAATATCTCCACATGGGCTGCATGTCATTTTTCTGCATGAGTGGCTGTGCAGCTTCTGAAATCCTGACTAGCCCGACTTGAGCTGGAGTTTGTGTATCCCAGCAGCACTCTTTGTCAAACACAGATGAGTCAGCCATTTGGGATAAACAGGGGGCCCTACCTGGTCATGGTGGGATCACATTGTGGGGGTCGACAGCACCCCCTGAGACCTCACTCATCCTGCAGGGGATGCTACGCCTGGTACCACAAGGCATAGCATTTTGGCGCAGTTTGCCAAAAATGGCCACAAGTTGCTATAAATCGTAGAGCCAGTCTCAAACGGCTCATGATGGAAAATATTGATAGATGCAGAAAACCTTGTGACCCACAAGGTTTTTCTGCAAGTGTGCTAAAAAGGGATTCTTTTGAAAATCTGGCCCAGGATCTGTGAGATCATCCTTGTCTGCTGCTGAGCCAATATCCCGTGTTAGTTTAATGCAACTGTTGGAGCAGAGTGGTTTGGCCTCAGCTCACGCTGGATAAAACAGGTTCCAATCACTGAGCTAGTCACTTGTTTGTCTCTGGATGAGTTTTTCAAATATTTTGACTGCTGCAGACAGACGATAAATAGAAAGGAATTTGTTTTTATTCCTCACCAGTGTTGAATAAGCTAGGTAAATAAATTCTGTTTCTCTTTCAAATAGTTGGGATAAAAACACATTTTCACTCAAAAACATTATTTCCACTTAAACCATGTTATTTCCATTTAGAATATGAAATTAGAACACTAAACAACTGGCCAGACAAAGAACTTACAGCAGGACGAAAGTCAGTTTAAAGCATTTTTAAGCTATAGAACAGCCTATGAGCAAATCAGTCAGAATGAAGTCAGTGCAGAGTTCCAGTGTAAGTGTTGACACATTTCTGCTTACCAAGGGAATCACTGGGCACCCTGGGTAGGAGGGTGGGTAGAAGATCCCTATTGTGTACACAGCATTCTTGTTTGTCTCTGACTGTCTAGCAGACCTGCTAGACCTAGAGTCCCTCCCAACCTCAAATGACTATGAAATTATGTAACTAAGACACTAATAAAAACATTTGTAAGCCATAAATCAGCAAATGGGGGGGGGGATTACCCGGACAGTTGCCATGCTGCTGGCAACCCCTTCCTGTTGCTGGGACTGCAGCTGGGTATCATAGTTTGCTTGCATTGCTGATGCCTAACTTATTATTCCGCACCTTGAGACCTGGAAAGGCATTTTTAAATAAAGAATCTCTCTTTCTTTATGTAACCGCCCTACCAATTTGGGGCTTACCTTAAGTATCTTCCTGGGCTCCATCCATGCCCGCTGCCAGGCAGATGTCCTGCATAGATAGTAAATCCATGGTCATTTGTTTGCTCCTGTTGAATTGCGTGAGAGTGCCATAATAGGCCTCCGTGCCTGTCCCTTTAAGTCATTAGCCAGTGTGTGTGTATAGTGAAATGTGTAAACTGCAGAGTTTGTGTAAATAAGGACTTCAGTGGATGACTGCCTTTAGATTACAGAACAGCAGCCACTGTCATCACCTCTGACCCACTCTGGCATGGCAATGGGGCCAGAAGGTAACTGGCCAACCAGTCAGTTAAAGCTGCCTGTGGAAGGAGACGCAAGGGCTCCTGGACTTATGAGGGACCAAATTAATTGAGGAGCCTTTGCAGCCACCAATTGCCTGTCAAGTGACAGACCTCTAGGACTGCCTGAGGTGACTGACAGCTGTATCTCCAGTCGGAGCTGCAGATTCCCCAGTGAACAGCATCCAAACCCCAGTTGGATCTGGGTGAGATCGCAAGGCATGCAGGCCTGTGGGCAACTGCTGGGAGTGCTACTGAAAAAAGATAGCTGTTGTGCTGTATACTGCACCTCTGCCTGAGACAGCCATCAGACTGTGAAGTGGAATTCCTGTCTACCGTGAGTTAACTCAGGGACTGTCCCTGCAACTTGCAACCTGTAAAAATAGCTGTAATGCATTTAGTGGACTTGGCCATCCAGCCAGGAGTTACAAATACCTCAGTTTGAGGTTTGAAAGAATTTTTGCTGTGGTTTGGTTTCACAAAGCATTGCTTTTATTTTAAGTGCCTCATCTCCAGCCAACCAAGTGCAATGTCACCAGGCCTACACCATTTCCAAAGCTGGGTACCCAGTAATGCACAGGGAGCTCCCAAGGTAAGCCTTAGGGCTATAAAACTGGTACCATTGTGAGAGGGTAATGCCCTCAGTACAGGAGAGCCAAAGCACTGTGTTGTGCACTGTGGTGTGGGGATGAGCAGGGTTTGAGGGCTGAGCCTCGAAAGGTACATAACCACAGCCCAGAGAAAGTATTATCTTGGCTGTGCCTGGGAGGGCATTGACAAGCAGCCAGAATTATGTAGGCTGGGCCTAGGGGTGATGATAGGTAGGGGACAGAGGAATTTTAACATTACTGTTTTCTCTAGGAAAGGAAAAAGGTGGGAGAGGGGTGCTACAGGGGTGAGAGAAGGCATTATTATATTCCTGAGAGGCATTTTGGGAGGAGGAGTGTGGGACAGGGTGCTAAAGAAACAGGGCAAGGGAGTGGGAGGATATATTTTTTCGTTTTGTGTATTTTTTGATATAGTGCCAAATCTTCAACACTAGCAACGGCACGTTGTTGTACATCCCTGGCATGGGGTTAGCCCTCCTGAGGTCCAAGTGGGGGAGTTTTTTTTTTTGTTATACAGCTTTATTTCTTCTTTTTTGGTGTTGTCCAAACAGTTACTGGGCCTATGGATGTACTTTGTGATGTCCTCTCCTCAGCTTGTGGGGGGACATTTTCTGACAACTGAACTACAGGTTTGCACGTTTCAGTTCCGGACCCAGAGATCGATCCTTCATAGGAATCATAGGAACGTTTCGAGTCCAAAGCCTTAAGAGACCGCTAGGACATGACCATTACCCTAACATCCCCTATATTCAATCCTTCCTTGTTCAGTCATGTAAATATCAAGTCTTCTCTTACATATGTCAATACTATCACTCTGTATGACATTAGTTGGAAGCCTATTCCATTCCTCCACCACCCTCTGGCTGAACCACTGCTTCCTCTTGTTACCCTTAAATTGTTCCCTTTCAGCCTGTAATGGTGTCCCCTGGTTACCTTTGCAGCATCCCTATCAGTAAGTGACAAACAGTCTGATAGATCGGGGCTATGTAGAGCCTTGTAGAGCAGGCATAGGTCCCTCTTTTGCTTCCCTGATTTCTCAGGCTGCAGCTCTGAGCCTTCAGTTAAAAGGAAACTTTTTTCAGCCAAGGTGTTAGACTGGCTCTTGTTCTTGTATGCTGCAGTCTTCACCTTCTCCACTAGATGGTGTTTTGCATCTGGTTGCTGATTTTGTATACATCACACACCCCAATGGTGGAGCCTCCAGCTCTGTCATCCAGTAGCCCCACCGATGGCTCTGGATGGGATCCACGGAGCAAAGCCCAAGAGCTTCACAAGCTATTATTCACACAACACCATGTTTTTTTAACCCTCAATTGTTCACCTCTCCCTCCTCCTCCTCATGGTGCCTTCTAGCGGCGAATGTCGGCCCTCATGCACGTAAATGTCTCTGGTGGGTGGAGCAAGCTCCCTGGCCCTCCACAGAGGTGCTGCTGCACAGGAACCCAGCTCCTACCTTCTCTGGCTGTTAGCGCTGCCACACGGCAGACACTTGTAGCTTTCTCTGGGCTGCCCAGCCAGCTCCCGACTCTGTGCCTTAACACTTACCCCAGTCAGTGGTATGGCAGTGCAACACATTGCTGCTGGGTCATCAGGAGGCTTGGGTGGAAGGCATGTTAGCTCATTCAATCCACAGCAGACAGTATGACTTATCCCGAGTACTGAATGATTTGACTTGTGTGTGCATTCCTGGAGGGAATTCATAGGAAGAAGGTAGGGTGGCGGCCTTGGGGTTTAAACTTTGTTTTGCAGTATATGTCTACAAAATATATGAATACTTAATACTTGGAATGTCCAAATACTTGAGATGCATTTGTCAAACATTCAAAGAATATATCATTCATGTGTTTGCACACTCCTACGAATGAGATAATCATGCAGAGTTTAGTTCTTCAAGCAATTTATAGAACTGGACAATATGTATCACATCACCACATCCAAGAGCACCAGGAATCATACCTCTAAACCAGCTGACACTGAAATGTGGGACATGTCGCTCAAAATATTGGGAGAATATTCGTTCATTTATTCATTCCTTCATTCATCTATCTAGTTATCTGTTTATTTATGTATATATGTACGTATTTGTTTATTTATTAAATTTTGTTGACTGGATAAGCCCACTGAGACTAAGTGTCCCTTTTTCAGGGGCAACCCACGTCTAATTACATTGACGGATAATAGAACAGACTTTATACATTAAAACATAAATTAAATACATTGGGTTATTAACACCCATGACACCTGTTACATACACTTGGGGCTACATACAATGGGTATTACATGTATCTGTAGTACGCCAAGTACCTATCATCATAGGAGAGGCTAGCCCATAACAGTAGTCAGCTAAGACGTCTGGATACAGAGAGTAATAGTTGTAGGATAGGTGCAGACATTGGCAAGGGAAAATACAGTCTCATCGTTTGGTTACACTCCCATTTGTGAGGTCTTTAGACTTTTCTTGAAGCCCCCAAGGGAGAAGCATTCTTGAAGGGCAGGGGTGAGATTGTTCCACAGGATCAGAGCAACAGTGGTAAAGAACCTTCTCCCTGCAGTAGTCCTCACCTTAACAGCTTCTAGTAGTATATTGTCAGAGGAGCAGAGTGTCCCTCCCTAAGGCTTAATGAACAATACGTCCCTCAGCTAGGAGGAGCAGAGCCTTTTACTAATTTAAATGCCAGACTGAGCAGGGGGTGTTCTAGTCTGCCCTCAAGTGAGGGTCTGTTGAGGACTTTCGGAACAGTACAGTGGTGCTCTCTGTGTGGGGAGCCAGCCGCAAAGCGATCAGTTCTGTGGCACAGCGCTTTGAGTTTTTGCAATTCAGAGGTCTTGACAGTTCTGAGGATAAGTGACATTGCAATTAAGAGGAGGAGGAATGTCTGCTGGTGATGCATGATAGCTGAGATGTATGCCAGGAATACACAGTGAACTAGACCTATATGTTAATACCACTGAAGAAACCACTCTTACAGTAGTAAGAGTGGTCTCATGTGTCTTCTTAGGGTGTAGAACCATGATCCCAAGGTGAGCGGTTCTGATACCCTAATGATGTATGTGAGACCACTCTTGCAACCATAAGTGACCTTGGTGGCGGTATTAATATATTACTGATCAATCAATAACATGTTATAGTTCTATAAAATATGCTCGAACGTGCCCATTTTCAGGGCTGCTGCATGTGAGACATTCTTTATGGAATAATAATGTCTCACTTGCGAAGGAAAGGAGCACTCCAATTGGTCAAGAGCATCTCTTGAGCTATAATAATATTTACATCCCATATGTTTAAAATTCCTTGTTGAAGTACAGTTGTTCCCATTGCACATTCAACGTCTTGAATCACCCATTACAGTCACCATGTTGCATGTGTACAGTGAGACCAACTTAATCAAATAGCTGATAAAGGAACAGACCTGTTAAATGAATCTCTCACTGTATACAGATTGAGACATGTCCTGTCTAATATGTAGAGAACACCCTCTTAAACGAGCACCTGGTAAAGGAACCTGAACAAACTAGCACTGTGCAGAATTAAATTCCCCTTGTGAAGTTTTTTTCTAATACTTCTGCAGAATTTTGCAGTACTGTGGGATTGTTCCCTATTACCACTGGGCAGAGATCTGCATTCTGTGGGCACAAATGAGTGGAATGCCTGCTCCGACCTGTCAGTCAACAGAGGGCTCCGATTTGCAGCGCTGTGCAAGTCCCTCACCTTTCACCAGTGTGACACCTATCACAGTGGGGAAAGCCAGTGCAGTACCACTTGTATTGTACTTGGCCTCGGGGTTAAAGAGAGTTTCGGTCTCCAGTGAAAAGTTCCCCTCTCCTTTCACTGTCACTGAATTCCTCACAGTGTGGGAAGCCGGTACTGCCCCTGACCTTGTGGTAAACAGAAAGCTTCACTTTCTAGGGTTATCAGTCCCTCCTTCCCTTCATAACAACAGAGTGTGGGGAAACCTTTTTTACATTACCCTTCATATACATGACTGTGGACAAACCAGAGTATTAATAAATGAATACCCCCCCCCCAATCTTGGGGGGCTTACCTTGATGGGCTTTCAGGATCTCGCTGCCCCCCCTGCTGAACCAGAGATCCTCATCTTCTCCCTCTGGTGCCCTGAGGACTGAACTGCTGCATCTGGCACACCAGTAGGGGAAAACTGGAGCTGCACCTCAAGTTCATGACTGGAGTTGAGCCACAGCTCCCCTGAACTTCACAGCTGCAGCCACACTGGGTAACTTACACCCACAGCCCCAGGACTATGATGTGGAGCCAAGGCCAGATCACGACATTGGGTGTACAGCAGCTCTCGACCCCAGAAAAGGTAGTAGGGTCTGTGACAAGGCTCATGAGAGTCAGAGTGCCATTCCAGACATGGGCACATGCACACAAGGGAGCAGGGAGAGAGAGCGGCAATAGGTTATGGCAATAGGAATAGAGTAGAGTAGGGTAAAACTAGGTAAACTGGATGGGCCAATGGTCTTTTTCTGTGATATTGTCTATGTTTCTATGTTTCCTTTTATTGTCTCTAACTCCACAACAGGCAGAGCGCTTGCAGTGCTAACCACCTTCTTGGCCCCAGGACAGGCTGTGAGGCCAAAAGATGGCTCACTGAGCTAGTAATAAAGAAAAGAACCTGACGTAAACAAACATGGCTGTGACACTTCATTTCCTCAGCCCTCTGATCCTGCAAGAACTGCTGGGACGGGGTCAGAGGCCCACAGAGAGTAGAGTCAGTGATTTTGTGCCAATCAGGAGCCCAGGTTTGTTGGCAAGCATGCATGCATGCCCAGCTCAGCTCAGCTGGGACAACATTCTGAAGCATGCTCCACCTGGAAACTGGCCGACCAATGAGGTGTCGAGTTCACAAACCTATAAAAGGGACTGAAACCAAGGCTCTGGGCTCAGTAGTCTGTCTGCATGACCAGGGAAGCTGACAGGTGGAGAGTACCGGATGCCAGGAGCTGCAGTCTTGGCAGGCCACAGAAGTATGTGCACACCTTAGAATTTCACTAGAGGAAACAGTTTTATCTAGAACGGACAATAAGAAAGGAACTGAAGTGGTGCTGGTTTAGTTTGACCCAAGAGATTTTCCCCACCAGAGAGTGAGCTCCAGAGCGTTTGAACTGATGAGGTACTGCCTAATAAAGACGGTTCCATGGGACCCTTACTGAAGCATTGGAAAGATGACCAGAGAGAGGAGGAAAGTTAGTGAGGAAGTCCAAGTGACCCCAAGGAAGATGACCATTTCAGCTGGGAGCCATGTCCAGCATTTCACCTACCCAGCAACAGAACCAAATGGAGGTACCCCAGACATTTCAGAACTGTGCATTACTAGTGGGGTTTCGGCCCTGCAACCGTTTCTTTTTTTGTCCTGTCCTGTGTCACAGGACAGAGGGAAAATTCCTTGGTGGGACTGTTCTTGTTGAGAGGCCCAGGCAAAAAACCTGAGCAGGCCATTGGTCTCCCCTTGCGGAATACAAATAGGAGCCCCTTGAAATTTATTTGGGTTTCATTTCTGCAATAATTTGGTAAGCATTCTAACAAGCCACCTGCCCTGCTACCAGCAACTACATCCCCAGTAAGGTAACCACAGCAACTATAGGGGGCTCTTGCCAAGGTCTTTTAGGGGGATTAAAGCCCGGTGCACCCACTTCAGGGATTGTGGCACTGCCAGGAAGTAGGCAGTTGTTGGGGACATATAGTGTACACGTTTCAACTACTGCTCCATTGCTCCCATTCTCCTTCGAGTCCCCCTGTCTTTTCCTTCCCATCTACTTTTAAATAAACTGATATTTGTTTGCATTTTGTTTCCTCGTTTACAGGTATGATTGTGATACAATGTCATTTGTTGCAGGGGATGGACCATGTGGCCCAAAGTAACATGACTGCGTCATTGTTTGGCAGTAGGGACTTAAGATTGCTTTGTAGAATCGTTTTTTTTTTTAACCATGCCCCAGTCTGTGAATAATAACTATTGTTGAACAAACTTGACCTTATCTGGATCGTTGTAAGATACATGGATATTGGCTGGGGGATGGGTACTCTTGTTGCTTGTGGGTAACATAATAGTTCCTGGGGGGGGGTTCTAGCCCTAAGTGTCAGTAGACAGGTACCCTTTATTGCCACCCCAGGTGGAGGCACTATGTCAACTATAGACTCAAGTACCCAGTGTAGAACAACAGTAAACCAGGATGGCCTCCTTGGAAAGTTGAGCGAAGAAGACCCTGAGGGCCCTGGGCAGACCCTACCCATAGAAAAGTACTGCTTGAAATTTTGAAAGACTCATGAGTCCTGGTAAAATGGGACATTCCCCAGCAATTCACTCAACATGGGTTGCATCTTTATGCTACCTGCCTTCCTGTTTTCACTCACAGTACAGCTATGCTAACTATCAGGTTTAACCAGTCAGGCTTCTGACTGCTAGGAAAAGGTGTGTAAACTTGTTTTGAATGAACTTGTGAGATAAAAAACATTCTAATTTCCGAGCCAGACAGCATAGCTGTTGTATTCCACCCCCACCATCAACAACTGTAACAAGACAGGAAATGGAGACTCACAGATCTCTGTGCTAATGTCAGACCACACTGCCTGGGTCCTCAGCTCAAACCCAAATCTCCCGGCACACTGTTCTTTGCTCTAACCATTAGCCCCTTACAGTGGGGGAGGTGGGATTGGAACCGCTGAGCTTCTGTATCACAATTAATCCTTTGCTCCAGACATTAGACAACACTGCCTGAGAGCTGGGATTTATTGTGAATTAGGATCTCCTGGCTCACACTCTTTGCTCTAAGCAGTAGAGGTAACCCGTCAAAGGGGCACAGGAACAAGGGCACCACAAAGAGGGCGCTGGCAATTGAGGCGCACAGGAAATTTGGGTGCAGTGATGTAAGTGCATGGTGCCGAGGGCACCTTTCTGTCTCTTGACCACTCTTGCTGCCGCCCTTAACATTACCCCTCTCCTCGCCCTTACTGGACAGGAGTGTGTGATTATATATATTGGAAGGGTTGAGGGAGGCATAGCCACCCATGATGGGGGTGCAGAGAGTGGACCCCCCCCACCTAATGGCCACATGGGCGACACACATGCGCCCCTATTGCCAGGCATTCTCTTTTCCTGCGCCCTCTTGTTTCTGCCCTTATTGGCAGCATTCTCGTTGCTTGCGCCGTTATTTGTATGAACCATCAATAGACTACTCTGCCTGGGATTTGGGATTCGAACCAGGAGGAGCCCTGATTCACAGTCTTTGCTTTAACCAGTATACCATACTACCTTGCAGCTGGAATTTGACCCAGGATCTCCTGGTTCCAAGTCTGTGCACTACCCTGCAAAGCTATCTTCATGGGGCCTGAGATTCAAAGCCAGATCTGCTGAGTTTACAGATGAAAGGTGAAAAGTGGTGAAGCCTGCTGCACAAAGAAAATATATTTTTTAAATAGTGTTTTCTCAACTATGAAACCATGTTTCTTTCCCCTTGACCCACCGAGCCCAAACACTTATTCACCAATTCCTTTTCCTTCTTTTGCCTATTGCAATTTGGCAACCGTGAACAACAGAATAATCTTCCTACTCATTCTAAAAATAGTAACCTTCAGACAACGTGGTAGCGCAGTGGTAGTGCTTTCACTTTCTACACCAGCAACTTGGGTTCAGAAATGGACTCTGGTCACTCTGGAACTGGACAGAAGAAGGAAGATTAAGTGTCCCATGTACAGCTCTCCTCCCTGAGGAAGGGGTGACACTGCATCCATTCGCCTGCTACCTGACAGAGGCTGGGATGCAGCGCAGACTGTGTACAGCGATGGGGAAGAGCAGCCGCTAGATGCCTTAGAACACATGTGTGCCACCATGCACTAAAGTGTGTGTCATTGCACACTGGTCAACCTTGGGGTGGAAATTAGACATCCCCCAGTGGCAGGATGACATTGGCACCCTTGCAGGCCATGCACCATCAACCATGGCACCCACCCACCAGGCATTGGTCTAGGGCAAGTGGTGGAGGTTTAGTCCCTGGGAAGATGGGGGATGGGACTGGACGGGCATTGGTACATGGTAGCAGACTGGGCAGAACTCAGAGATAAATACAGGGTTCCAAAAAATAAGTATAATAATTTCCCATAATTTAAGGCTTCTCACATTAAATTAAATTAGCATGTGTTTGCACAGCCTACTTGTTAGTCCCTGCATATGAAGCAGGAGTGTGGACTTGACAAACCTAGAGTCCCTTCCGACCCTAAATTACAGTGGGCCCTATGCTCAAATGGAACGGATGCCTGCGTGACACGTATCTGAGGTGCACAGACAACCATACGTGTGAATGCCATGGAGTGCAGGTGCAAACCCCTGGTAGCATTCACCAAGGGCTTGCAAGGCACTTATGCGCCCGCCACCCAAGCCACCCCGCACTGGTGACATGCCTGCACTATGCGGCATTCACAAAGCCACGTAATGCCAGGTTCAGGGGGTGCTGTGTACACCTGCCGAGACCAGGTGTAACCCGGCACACATCCCCATGTTCTCCAGCTGCTGGGTGCGGCAGCACCACAAACTGGACCTCTGTGCTGCCCCAGCCCACTATGCTGCAAGGGAGGGCTGTGGCAGTGATATGGGCACCTTCCCATTGGTTTGCAGCAATGCCATTATACACAGCTCTTTGCCTACACCCTGCACCCTCTGTAAGGGTGCAAGGGATCCACTCAGGGCCCAGGTCTGCGGCTCTGCCCCCTGACTGCCTGCGTGACCATGTGCACCGTGGGGTCGTGGCCATGGACAGGCACCCTGCAGGTGCTAGCAGTAATGCATACCACTTGTCCTGTGCTTTTCTGGGGCCGCGTAGGTACACAGGCGGGGTACACGCCTCAGGCGCTTATTACCCACTCTTCAGAGCATAGGGCCCAATGTTACTATATTACAATGTGCTGTACATTACATTCCTGATCAGTGATTGGCCTCCATTCTTCCTTTTAGGCAGACTAGCCAAGTGGTTAGAGCACAGAGCTGTGAACCCAGGTTTAAATCCCACAACTGCCAAATGGTTACAGACTCAGGCAAAATTAACTTTATCAAGTTATGAACTTTGTAGAAGGTTTGTGAATGGTGGATGAACATCCATCAAAGTTTCCCAACGTTTGTGGGTTGACAGAAGGGAGATTTAAGAAAGAGAGCCCAGCATCAAAAGTATTGCTATGTGGTATGATTGGCAAAGCTGGATAGGCATGCAAAGGTCGCAAGTTGCCCAAGTTCCAGGAGCCAGTCAGTTACTGTGGGGACCTCCTGTGACTGCCGTTTGCATAGAATGAGGGGATTGGCAGCCATGACAGCTACTGTGATCCATTGTGCCAAAGGCAAAGACCTGGGCATGGCTTCATAGGAGCACTCTAGAAGCAGAGTCTCTGGGGAAACCATGTGTTCACCACCAAATAAGGAGTTACATATGTTCTGGATTGGTTTCCAGAATGACTGGAGAGACAGACAGCCCCAGAGGATATAAACAAGGAGACCCCTGGGGCATGGCATCTCCAGCAGAGGTCTTGGCCTAAATGGCCCATGGTTTTAACCATCTGGTACCATCTATGCATGGTTTTGTTTTGTATAAGCCGGCTCCTGCCATCTTTACACGCCTTGTGGAGCCTCTCCCAACAAAGATCCCACTGCTTTGGAGAGATCAGGGAACTCAGTTCATCTAGCCACGCCAGACGAGCTGGGATGGTTGCAACCCACAAACAGTCAGGCCATTGTTTAAGCTTAGGATATTCTCCTCTGGTACCTCCCAAAACCTCCCGTCCCCCAATATACAGTATGTACAGGTGTCTGCTCCTAATTCCATTTCTCTTCGGTATAAGCAAGTATTGCTTGTTCTTTAGTGTTGTCAGTTAGTAGGTAGCTGTTCTGTTTTTTATCTCCTTTTTTTTCTTTCCTTGGTATATCTTTCATAATGTGCTTTGAATGCAGTCAGTTGAACTGGTCCAGAGCTTAGCTGAACGTACACAGTATACTATGATTGTCCTTCTATTAAGGCTCTACATGATGCTGTGTAGTACGATGCTTGTCTTTGAGAATTTGTTTTTCTTCTTTATTCTACATATGTATGTTGACATTAGATCTCTGTATGTCCTTTGTATTTTCAATAAAAATTGACTAACCACAAAAAAAGTTCCCCAACTGTTCTTTAACTCAGATCGTGAACCAAGTTTTGTGAACTCGTCATCAAAACAAAGTTCATGAAGGTGCTGAACCTTTAAAGGATCACCATGAAGTGAGACAAAAAACAATTTGCATAACTAGTTAGCATATCAGAATGCACTGTTTCCCACTGTAAGTGTTATAACTGATTACAGAATCGGGACTTTTTCAGTTCAGGAGTGAAAAAAAAATATTCCGCAAGGCAATTAACTATTTTAACAATCAAAATTATTAACATGTAAACTAGCCCCATTTTAAAAGAGTTTGAGGTTCTGCTGACATAAATATCATTATACAAGGAACATAAAAAATCCTGTACCCTGATTGATCAGTTAATGTTTTACCTGGGAGTAAATCCTGCAATAACCCCCTGGCTGAGAAGAGGCATTTATAAAAAAAAAAAAATTTTCAAATTTATTTTACACGAGTCCATTGTATAATCACAATAAGGCATTCCAGGACTTGGGTAGTTGGGGGGATTACCAACTTCCTGTGTGGTTAATGCACTTGGCTACACCTCCTGACTCACTACACAAGGCGTGGGGAAATCTCCTAATATCCCATACTCTGTCATGCCTTATTGCTCAACTTGGGCCTTTCTGTTTATGAATGGAAGGTTAGCAGAGATTTCTTGTGAAACTAGAACAGCAGAACACTAGGTAATTTACTAATTCTAAAATGCATGGTAAGAAAAGCAATTTATTAAAAAAATGTGTAGTTTGTTAAAAAAAAATTGTTAAAGTAAGTTGCTTTAGGTTGTGTGCTAAACAACTAAGGGCTGAATGGGTCTGCCTCTGATTTATGCAGGGGGCAAAAACCTTTTGAGACTGTGGCTAAAACAGGGTGGCCTGATGAACCGACTAATATTATCAAAGCAGGGTATTTCTGGTCACCAAAAAGATTAGTGGACTGTTTCCATAAAAGTTTAGTAGGGGAATTCCACAAACTTTCATTGACCTTTGTGATTAGGAATGTTCATGAACACAGGAGCACTATTTAATGTTCATAGATTCAGTCAGCAGATAAGGACCTCCTGGCCCACCTAGTCTGCCTGTAAAATCTCCCCCTAATAGTGATACCCATGTCACTACCGTGGGCTGTCATCTAACCCCCCCCATTATCCAAGATACCCATGTGTTTATCCCATGCACACTTAAAATCTGTGACCATATGTGCTCCACCACCACCACCTTCACCACCCTTTTAGTGAAGAACTTCCTCATATTACCCCTGAACCTACCCCCTCCCCGTCCGGCTTCATATCATGATCCCTTGTCCTAGAGCGTCTTTTTCTCTGGAATATACTCTCCTCCTGCACCTT
Source organism: Neoceratodus forsteri (assembly GCA_016271365.2). Lineage (NCBI taxonomy): Eukaryota > Metazoa > Chordata > Ceratodontiformes > Ceratodontidae > Neoceratodus > Neoceratodus forsteri. The sequence continues at coordinate 51,466,452 of CM028133.1, read as the reverse complement.
GTTTATTCCCTTGAGATATCTGAATGTCTCAATCATATCCCCCACCTCCTTCTGTCCTCCAGGGAGTACAAGTTTAGTTCCTTAAGCCTCTCCTCATAGGCCTTCCGATGCAGGCCCTGCACCATTTGGTCGCTCTCCTCTGCACCTTCTCCAGTCTGTCCCTGTTCTTTTGAAGATGAGACCTCCAGGACTACACACAATGTTCAAGGTGAGGCCTCAGCAACGAAGTGTACAGGGGAAGTATTACCTCCCTCCTTCAGCTGATGATTCCCCTCCCTATGCATCAAAGCATTCAGTTAGCCTTTCCCACTGCCTTCCCACACTGCTTTGTAACCTCCAGGTCATCAGTAATGATAATTCCCAGGTCTGTCTCTTGCCTTGTGACCTCTAGTACCTATCCCCCAAGTGTGTACTCTGCCCCCAGGTTCTTATGTTCTAAGTGAATAACCCTGCACTTCTTTACATTGAATCTTAGCTGCCACCTTCTTGACCACGCCTCTATCTTTTCTAGGTCCTCCCTCATCTATTCCATACACTCCTGTGTGTCCACCCTGTTGCAGATCTTTGTGTTATCCACAGACAGCCCAATCCACCCTCCTAGTCCCACTGCTGTTACTAATGTAGACGTTGAAGAGTACAGGGCCCACAACTGACCCCTGTGGTACCCACTAGTCACCCCCCTTCCCCGGAGTGTACCCTATTAACCACCACTCTCTGGCTCTGGCTCCTATCCCTAAGCCAGTTTTCCACCCATATTATGATTTTAAGCCCCCCCCCCAGGCTGTTTAGTTTCATTACTAACCTTTTATATGGGATGGTGTCAAAGACCTTGCTGAAATCCAGATAGACCACATCCACCTGGTCCACTACCCTGGTCACTCCATCAAAAAACTCTAGTATGGTTGGTCTGATAGGACCTCCCTCTGTGAACCCATGCTGTCTCTGGTCCTGCAGCCCGTTGAGCTAAAGGTAATCTTCAATTCTTTCCTTTAGGAGTGATTTCATTATGTTGCCAACCACTGATGTCAGAATGACCGACCTATAATTTCCTAGCTCCTCCCTACTACCACCTTTGTGGAGAAGAATGACATCAGCCCTTCTCCAGTCCCCCCTGCACCTCTTCAGTTGCCAGAGACCAGCTTAACAGGGTTGCCAGGGGTTCAGACACAATTCATGATCATTAAAGAACAATTTGATGCATGCATGATGAACATTCAAGAGCTGAATTAATTTACTATTCATGAATAATTCATGAATGGTTCATGATTGTTTCACGTGTGGTTGCTACCCTGAGCAAATCACTTCACCCCCATTGTGCTTAACCCCTCCACAGTTTTTCTCTGTTCTCTTTGAGTCTCCCAGTGCAAAAGGCAGCAACTTCCTCTACCTTCCCTCTTCCACATTACAAAGCACTTCGGAAAACAGTTTAAAAGAAAGGAGCTATATAAAATCAAAATTCCTTTCTTTTTTTATAACCAAGTGCATGGCCCCCATCAGGGTGTCCTTCCAGATGCCTTAAGGGAAAAGACGCCACTACTTTACACTCACACCAAGTTACCATAGGTGTTTGAGGTGGCTCCTGGATTCCTTTCTTTCTCAGTACTGAGAGAGATTTGTATCCAGAAAAAAGAAATAGAGCAATGCCTCAACTCTGAGAAAGATTTAAGGGGGCCTAATGGCTGGTCAGTACAACCCCCTGGAATGCTGTATCTGCCCACCTCCACACTGTAGTCAGCCCTCCCACAGACCCCGAGCAAATGCAACAGTTCCCCAACTTAGTATGCAGTGTAACAGTTTGAGTCAATAAGGAAATATGGCTTTAAACAACGAAACACAACTTTAAACAGGGTATGCAGGCCTAAAAGGGAAAAGGGGTTAGTGCAATAAACCAACAAATGTGTCCAGTCTTCCACTGCCCTATACAGGCTCGAACTTAACTATAACCACTCTTAGGTTCCCTACACAGGTGTGGTCTAAAACCACTAACTAGCCCACCAAGACACAGACATGCATTCTATGCCCCCCCAGCTTATCATAATGCAATTTAGCTGAAGATGCTCCTGTATCAGAGACCACTACCCTCTCCCACCTGATGCCAGGATTTTCCCTTATTACTTGGGGAGATGGCTTGGTTAAAGTTCCTGAATACTCTGGGTTCAATCAATGTAGTTCCATTGGTGTTGCCACAAGTTGGTCAGCAGTGGTACCTTCTGGATTTAATGTCAGTAATGTTCCAAGTTAGAAACTCGCAGTCGAAAGGCCATGCAGTTGTTAAATGGCAGGGGAAACGTCAGCCATGAGGACTTGTACAGATCCTAGCCCCATGGGCAAAGGCCAGAAACAAGCTCCAGATAAATAGCTCACTTCCCTTGGAGCAGGGTCAGCACTGCTCTTACGTATGGTTCCCAATTGGATGGATCCTCCCTTGCTCTGCAGGGCATCCGTACCTCCGATCACCGCAGTCTGTCTCAAACTGTTGGGCCACCTCTCTGGTCTCACTTCCTCACTCTCAGGCACTGGCATCCCTTTCTCAATGTGGAGGTTTGGCTGTCTCTCTCACTTCTGACTAATGCAGGTCTCTACTGGCCCACACTTCCCATGCAATTGGCAACTGGGGTTTAATGCAAAGAAATGCAAGATAATGCACATAGGGAAGAGAAACACTGAAGCCACCTATAGGCAGGGAGGAGAGTTGCTGGCAGTCACAAGGGAAGAAAGAGACTTGGGCGTCATCATCACAGATGACCTGAAATCATCCAAGCAGACCACTAAAGCAGTAGGTAAGGCTAGGGGGATCTTGGGGTGTATTAGTAGGGGTATCACAAATCATAAGAGGGAGGTAATAATCCCTCTTTACAAAACACTGGTTAGACCCCATCTGGAGTACTGCGTGCAGTACTGGAGGCCGCACCTGCACAAGGACATTAACAAAATGGAGACAGTCCAGAGAAGGGCAACCAAAATGGTGTAGGGACTGCATCAGAAAACATATGAGGACAGATTAACTGAACTCAATATGTATACCCTAGGGCAAAGGAGGGAGAGAGGTGATATGATCGAAACATTCAAACACCTTAAGGGCATTAACAAAGTGAAAGAGCCTAACATGTTTCGATGTGAGAAAAATAGCAGGACAAGAGGATACAGCATGAGAATAGAGGGAGGCCGATTAAGGGGTCATGTGAGGACATTCTTTTTCACAGAAAGGGTGGTGGATGCATGGAACAGCCTACTGTACCTCAGGAAGTGGTGGATATGAATACAGTGCAGGGCTTCAAACAGGCATGGGATAGGCATAAGGGAGAAATACAGATGAGTATGAATAGATAGGCCATTGACAGAGCAAAGGCCGATGGCACATTCAAAAGGCAGAAAAAGAAATGGGCAGACTGGATGAGCCTTGCGGTCCTTATCTGCTATCAGCTTCTATGTTTCTATGTTTCAGTCCCCCTGAATAGTCACAGCTAACAACCTAGCTGTGGTACCTCCTAGCCCACCCCACAACAGCCTTGCTGCAGCTTCTTCTCCTTCACACGCTTGCCACATGCTGTGGTACCTTCAGTATCATCCTCTTTGCTAGGTGGCACAAGAATACTTCCAGTTTCTCCTCAGCAGGTACAATGGCTTTCCTCACAGTTTTGTCTTTCATAGCTGCAGTCTGTTATGGCACAGCTCTGGGCAGCACAGCCCTGCTTCTTTCCCTTAAGAAGTCCAGTTCCCATTGGCTCAGCAGGCTGTCAGTCAAGTCTAGGCAGCCCTGGAGGTCTCACTCGTAATTATCCATTGGCTCACAAAAAAGCAGTTGAATTAATCAATCCACCAGCATCCCTGAAGTCTCTGCAGCTTTGTTCTGCAGTCCAGCTCCCTGATTTGCTGGCAGCCAGGGTCAAGGGTCTTCAAGATGGCAGTGGCCATGATGTAAAGGGTTTCCAGACCCAACATTCCTTTTCGGGAGGACTTCTGTCTTTAAAGTTCTGTATTCCCCAGTTTTGAGTAGTACGGGTGTGCTGAAGTGTCTGGTTGCGGCAGAGTAGTAGTTTAAGTCTCGCTCCATCCATGGCAGCATTTGATATGTAGTCACATTTTGTTTGTTTATTTATTTGTTGGAAAACTGGAAAGGCACACTGAGCCAAGTCTCATTTTCAGGTGCAACCTGGGGAAAAGGACACGAGCACATAACAAATGTTAAACAGCATAAAGAGTTGCACTGAGGAACGGCTCAGGAAGTGTCAACAGTGTCCTCCAGCCCCCCTATCAGTCCCCACAGCAAGGTTCCCATCCTGGCGCTGAAAAGTGCAATCCAATGTTGGCCAGGGGAACCACAGGTAACCCCTGTACTTTGGGGTGGGGTTACATAAGCTAAAGTACAAAAAGTAGTGTAGCAAAAGGAAATACTTCAGGTTTTCATGGAAGTTTTTTTTTTTTTTTTTACAAAGCAATTAGTATATTACTGTAACATAGTTATATAGTCATTTATGGTCAGAAAGGACTCTAGGTCCATCATGTCTCCTCCCCATCTTCATAAGTAGAGATGAAATAACTTGTAGGCTGTGCAAACGCATACTAATGTATAGGGATTCCCTACCCACCAGGTACCCGGTGATTCCCTTGGTAAGCAACATTTGTACAGGCTTACCTTAAAGACCTGTACTATCTTCATGTCCAAGCAGAGCGGTTAGAACTTGATGGACTCCAGGAGGGTGAGTGTGGTGGGTAGGGTACACACTCCTCAGCCTGTACCACTGCACAACTCCTATGCCATACTGGTGGGAGAGGGTAGCTGGGAGGAGACACCCACAGCAGTAAGAAAGGAGGATGTAGGAGTCTTCAGAAGGGGAAGCTCTAAGAAAGGAGGAAGAGGCCCCCAGCAAAGAAGGGAAGCAGCTGCTGGTGGGTGACTCTAGTGTTAAGGGGATAGACTTGGGAGTGGGAGGTGGAAGGGAGAGGGAGATGAAGCGCCTCCCTGGTGCTTTGGCTTGGAAGGATGGGAAGCAGATTCAGGAGATTGCTAGGGCCACAGGAGATGAGAGGAAGCTAGATGTCATTGTCCACCTACAGACAAATGACCTGGCAATGGATAGGGTAGGGATACTGCAGATTAATTTCTGAGAGCTCAGGAGGGGCCTTATTAGGCAGCACGCATGGTGGCATTTAGTGAGATGTTTCCTGTGTATGACTGTGGAGAGGAAAGGGCACTCCACTCTAGGGCTTTTAACAACTGGTTGAAGGCATGGTGCATAGAGGAGGGCTTCAGCTACACTGGGGACTCGGGGTTGGTCTCAAAGGATAGGGGCTTCTAAAAGGGTGACAGCAGCTTACATTCTTCCAGGACGGGGACCACAGTCCTTAGTGGGGAGTTTAAATGTTACTTGGATGAGCATTTAAACTATCTGGGGGAGGCTGCAATATTAAGGCAGGCAAAAATTGCCCCCTCCCCACATGATGAAGCAACAAGGAGGAAGACCCAAGGCAAAGAAGCTCCCACAGGGCAGGGTGCAAGAAGAATGGAGTGGGGATAAGGCAGAGTACAAGTAAGGCATCAAGAATGCAGGAAACGTGTAGTGAAGGAGACTAGAAATGGAGAGGGTAACAAGATAAGAGAGGGGTCGAGGAGCTTCAGGGAGAAGCACAGGTTGCAGGGGGAGAGAAAGCAGGGAGGGAGGCAGGCAGGGAGGAAGCAAGATATGGAGAGCCACATGTGTCAATGCAAGGAGTCTGGGAAATAGAATTCTGGACCTGGAGGCCACCGTGGAAGAAGCTAGCCTGGATTTGGTGGCCATAAAGGAGTCATGGTGCACTGACAGTCATGGCTGGGATAAGGCCATATCAGGCTACTCTCTGTTCCACAGAGACAGGGAAGGCAGGATGGGAGGAGGGGTTGTACTATATGTAAGGGACATAATCAAGGTTATGGAAATACAAGGGCACACAGAGGAAAAATTAAGGGTTGGAGAAGCTGTGGGTCATCCTGGAGACAGGGGTTGGGGGCCGCTATCCATACAGGGGTTGTATACAGACCTCCAGCACAGGGAGGGGAGTTGGACAAGGCACATGGGGAAGGCATCATCAGGATGGCAAATAAGGCAGAGGTGCTGCTAGTTGGGGACTTCATTCTGCTAGATGTGGACTGGAGCCTTCCAGCTGCAGCTTTGCATAGGGCAGGGACATTCTTGACTCCTTACAAGGGGCTTTTCTTAGGCAGCTGGTTAACGAATCAACTAGAGATGGAGCAGTGCTATGCCTGGTGCTTACAAACAGGGCCAGCATTACAGACGTCACAGTGAGCAGTCCCCAGTGATCACTGTACAGTGTGGTTTAACATTAAGACATGTAACACCCCACCCCCAAAATGGTGGGCTTACCTTGGGTCATCTCCCTGGGCACAGGATTGCCCTCTGCCCAGCAAAGGATCCAGCCTGTGTTCTGCCTCTTGAACCTGGCCATATCTAGTGGTGGTTCAGTGATGTAAATAGTGAATCCGAATGTAAAGTACTGCTGTGTCCATAGCCTCTGCGTGAATGTGTGTGTAACCCCCTACAAATGAGGGCGCCCGAAAAGTCTTCCTCGAGCTTGTCTTAATGTTCACTGCCAGGCTGGTGTCCTGCATTTTAGCAGTTTAAATGTGACTGCCAGAGAGAGTGCTTGTATAGCCTCTGTGTAATGTCTCTTTAAGAGCTGCCTGGATTGCAGTCATAAGTAATCTGAGAGAAAGCTCTGTTGAAAGATGTAACTATTTGCTGAAAATCATTTAGAGTGATAATGATAATGTAGTTTGTGTAACCTGCCTTCTTTGCAGCAAGGACTGTTTCGTTTATCCCCACAACTTTGGCCTGGGACTCCCTAATTGGACCAATCATTGCAGGTGGGACCTTAAATGGAGCCTGACTACAGGAGCTGTCTGGAGTCAGACTCTGTAGGAATTGTAGTTTTGGGCTTTTGGCGCCTTTTTGTACCTGAAGGGGGAGCTCCTGTTGTGACTGACAAATAAATCAGCCAACCAAACCTTTTGGATCTTGGGGAATTTCCCAGGCTGCTGCAGCTAGTTTCAGTTTTGAGCTGTGAAGTGAAGAAGTAACAGCTCAAGTGATTTTTAAGCAACAGTTCTGTGTAGTTTTGCATGGGAGAACTGTGAGAGTTTTGGCCTGCCTGTCTGCCTGCTGTCCCTGAGAGGGAAAACAGAGTTTATTCGGACTGAATCCGAGTTGTGAGGACTATTTAAACCACTGGACTGTGACCAGGCTTTCATCCGAATAAGACCGAAGATTTGCTGAATGTGATCAGCCTGTCAGGATTTCCAGCTGCTTTTGAATCCCTGGTTTGTGCAGAGACTTTGCAATCGTGACCGGAGAGCAGTTTGCCTGGTACAGTAGAATTTCCTTACATGTAAATGTGCTGTGTGTTGAAAGTGGGTCGTGATTTGGTTCCCCACTGTGTGAACTGTTTTCTGCTTGCTGGTACCATAGAATCCTTTACATGTAAATGTGCTGTGTATTGAAAGTGGGTCGTGATTTGATTCCTCACTGTGTGAACTGTGTTCTGCTTGCTGGAAGCTTTATCCAGCCTAATCGGACTGAATCCACGTTCATCTCCATTCGGCCTGGGTCATGCTACGCTGGCCCTGCCAGACTACCCCACTGCACAGAGAAAGCCACCAATGAGAGGCCTGCCTGGGGATCAGCCCCCTGTTCCATGCTCGAACAGGAACGATGCCTCGGCGAATCGTGTTGGCCCTGCTTCTCCTGGCACTCCAGATTCATCACCTGCTGTCTTGATTTTCGTCCAGCCTGTGTCCAGTCTTGGGTATCATGAGTAATCATCAGGGTAGCTCTCTGCAACAACAGCCTAATCTAAAAGTGTGTCATCTGACTGTCTTCTTGTTTTCTTTTTATGAACTGAGCCCTCCGGCTCCAGATTACAAATAGTGTGTGTTGTGCATGTTGTTTTCTTCCATCACAGGGCCCCAACTAGCTGCAACGTTCCTGGCTAGCCCACCATTCTCCAACTGGGTACCCAGAGTGTGTGACTGTTTATGGACCCTGAAGTGCATGCATAACTGTTTGATTGATAGTGCCTTTAAGCAAATTAACCTAATTATGCCCCTCTCTTGTTCAAGCCCCTTAAATAAATCAGATCTAACTCTTTTTTGCATTTACCCTGACTGTGGTTCCAGTTTGTGCAAGAGTACTGTACTGCTGTTCTTTGCTGTGTATAACCTTGTCTTACAGGAGGTCCCCAAGGCCGGGCCAGAGGAAAGCCCTGTTGGTAAGTGCAAACAGTGTGGGTACTTGTGTGGTGTATCAGGGGTATTGTGAAAGTGATTATTGTATATTGTTCTGGCCACTGGCAAGAAAAGAGGGAGGTTACAGTGTACCGGAGGGCTGTGCCCAGGTAAACTTGACCACTACCAAACCTGACCTCCAGGTGGAGGCACCCGTTTCAGAACTCAGGCCCCTTAACCTGCTACTAGCCAAGCAGGCAGGGGTAGTAGCCCTTGGGATAGCGCCACCTAGGGGTTACATGCATATGACAGCCATCGCACAGTGCCTTTAAGGGGTTTAGCCTGTGTATGCAGTGTATGGTCTGTGCTGGGTCTGAGGGAAACGAAGCTCACAACTGGCCAGACAGCACTCCTATAGGTTCCATTGTACAGTTACTTACTTGTCCATATGAAACGTTAATGAATGTTGTGGCTATTTATTTCTAAAGCTAAACTGTTAGGTTAAAAATTAACTTTAGACACTGGAACTGTTTACATTCTGCACTGTAGCAGCCATGTTGATACTTTGACCCCACTGGTGAGTCAGTCGAAACTCAAGGGGTCCTAATGGGTCCTTTTGCCATGGCTGCTGGGAGAAACTGTGGACTGTATTCTTGACACTGATTTTTAACCAATCAGAACACTTCAGCTATGACTGATTGCCTGGGTAGCCAACCGGATTACTGGATTCCTTTTTGAGTCAATCGAAAGAAACGGCTGAGAGTTATAGTCTGTCTTGAGCTCTCAGTCTGAGAGGAGGCTCTGTACTCAGCTAGGAGAATTTGGGGAGAGGCCTGGTTAGCTCTCACCTTAAATCCTGTGTGGCTTGTTTGGAACTGCTAACTGCTGCAGAGAGCTTGCAAAGTCTCCAAAAGGGAGAGGAAAGGTGATATCTGCTGAGCTGAGATTTCTGCCTAAAGTGTGACAGAGAATCTGAAAATCACCAAGCTGCATTTCGGTGAGAGATCTGTTTGCCTTAAAGACTGTTGCCTGAAACTGAAGCCTAGGGCCATCAGAATTGACTCCAGCCCATTACAAAAGGGAGAGACCTGAATCTAAATCCTGCCAGCTTACACACCAGTGGCTGCCAATTGCAAGTGAGTAAGCTGTGTGACCTAATTAAGACTATGCTGGAATTTAAGCCTGAGATGCCAAACCATTTCTCTTAAAGACTGTTGGCGCCTACGAGACAAAAGCTGCAAGAAGACCAGACTGAGGAGTCAGCTCCTGCAACGACATTCATCGTGGGTTGTGGCCACCCTTGCTTGAGATGCCATTAAGCGGGGTGAGTCTTGTTAGTCCTGGTTTCTCTATGCTGGTCCTTGCCAAAAAGGACAAAAACCTGCAGCCTGCAGCCAAGAATCAGCAAGCCGAATCCGGTTTCAAGGGGAAACAGCCTGGTCACAATCCCAGATCCTGAGGTCCTTGCTCTGTGAGTAACAACAGGGCTTGTCCCTGCAATACAAAATTAAAAGTGTTTTGTGATTTGATTTGCTTTCTAAGTTCACATTGGTGTTTAGATGGTTTTTCAGGCCATCAAGCCTGAGAATTACAACTTTCCGTGTGTTTAAAGTTGTTGATGTCACCGCAGTCAAGTGCCAAAAGGGTAATAATTATCTGTTTGTTTAAAGATCCCAATCAGCTGCAATGCCAGCCAACCAGCTGCAATGCTTCAGGCCTACAACTTATTAGATCCTGGGTACCTAGATAGGAGTGACTGGATTGTCCATGGGGTTAAATGCCTGAATGTTCCTCTGACACAAAATAATTTATCTAAAGCTAACACTGATTTGATGCTAGGTTTGGCACAGCAGTACTGCAGAGCCTGTTTCCAAAGTAGGTTCTGTATTCCCTCCTCCATAGGGAACTGCTTGGTAGTCTGCATTATGTCAGAATACAGCAAGATGTCATGTTGTTTGAAGAAAAAATTACTCACCATAGTAATGTTGTTTCTTCTAATGGAGTCTTGCTGTATTCTGACCTCCCCCCTGCCTCCCCTCTCAGAACCCAGTTTTTGGGAAGTGGGCTGGCAGGTACAGAGTTGCACCTCAGGGGTGTACCTTGTACCCTCCCTCCAGGGTGGGGTAGCTGTTATTGTTTCTTTCTTTTGTTTTTATGGTTAAATATTGTCACTACCTTTCCTTTTTGGGTTCTCGACTTGAGTCTTTTTGGACCCAAAAATACTTTGCCCTTTGGCTATATGTTTGAACTTCCATACTTTTGTACTTAGTTAGTTAGTTTGTTCGTAAGAATCTGTCGGTTACACTGGAAAGTACTGCAGACACAGGTTGGAAAACCGAGCTTGAGCTCAACGTTCTATGCTTCTGCATAGAGTTAACTCTTTCCTCTCTGGGGCAGTTCAAGTGCTGGGGCTAACTGCATTATGTCAGAATACAGCAAGACTTCATGTTGTTTGAATAGTTCTATTGTTGGTATTGAGTTCCTTTATCCATTGAAACCAGAACCCAGGCCCCTCAACCTGCATCTAGGACAGCAGGCAGGGTAGTAGCCCCTTGGGAGGTGGTGCCCAGGTTACAGACAGGAGGGAAGCCACACGAGGATAACGGTCCTAGACTTCAGAAGGGCAGATTATAAAGAAATAGAAGCCTGCCTCAGAAACTGCCTTGTGAGTGGGATTGCCAGGGATGGGTAAAGGAATGGGGGGGGGAATAAGTGAGGGAATAATTAAGGCAAATAGCCTCTGTGTGAAGAAAGTGAGTAAAAGGAAAAAGAGACTGTTATACTACTGCATGGAAGTGCCCATAGTGGTGAAGTAAAAAAGGGTGGCATTCAGGAGGTATAAGGAAAAGCAAAGGGAGGAAGACAGGAAGGTGTACCAGGTAAAGTAGAGGGAAGCAGGTAAGGCACTGGGGGAGCAAAGGCATAGACAGAGGAAAGGATAGCCAAGGGCTAGTAAATGAGGATAAGTCTTTTTTTCAGGTACATAAGTGAGAAGAGGAAAGCAAGGGAAGAGATAGTGAGGGTAAGGACAGCAGAGAGAGACTTCGTAGAAGGGGACCCAGGTAAAGCAGACATCCTAAACAGGTACTCTGCTCAATCTTCAAAGTGTGTGGGGGGGTTGGGATGACCAGGGAGAAGCATAAATGGGGGGATGGGAGTCCTGAAGGGACTTTCAGGTCTGTAAGTGGACAAGTTTATGGGACTGTACGGAATACATCAAGGATACAAAAAGAACTCAGGAAGGTGCTGGCTGCCACGTTGATGGCCTTATCCAACAGTTCACTGGAATCTGGTATGGTTCCAGATGACTGGAGGAGAGCAGATGTGGTCCATCTATATAAGAGTGGAGGCAAGGAAAAGGGTATCAACTATAGGCTGCTAAGCCTCACCTCAATGGTGGGGAAATTAATGGAAACACTGTTAAAGGAAATAGTTTTTTTTTGTTTGTTTTTCTCTCTTTGTTATACAGGGTGAAATGTTGTTATACTGTATGCTCCCATTAAGAAGATGGGCTTGAACCGGCCTGGTGGTGCTGACAGTTGAGGCGTTGGATGCCACACCTTGCGCCACATCGGCGACCTGAGTTCGGAAGTGGGGTCGGCAGGGGAATTAGAGGATTGAGCGCCCGCTTGGCTGCTCTCCTCTCCCATGGGGTGGGTTAGGGACTGTCTGGCATTCCAGCGGCCCTTGGTGGAGACCGGGGGCACTGCAGAACACGGACTGCACATACAGCATGGCTGACATCGGCAGAGTTGCCATGCACCAGATGTCAGACCATGCCCATGCAAGGAGGGAGGGTGGATAGAGCGAGCAACCAGTAAAAGGGGAAAAGACCCCACCGGCCTGGATAGGCAACGGCTCCGCAGTGTCCACCTGCCACACATCCAATGCTGGACCTCTACCTCTGCCCCTTCGATCACCCGTGGGGCTTGCCCCCACTGCTCTGCGGGAGAGAGTAATGCCTTTGAGGTAGGTAGAGGTCACAACAAGTGGTAGAGTGGGGGATGAGTCAGGCCTGAGAGAGTTCCAGTGTCCAGGGGTGATTCCAGTGTCCGGGGGTGATAAACAGAAGTGTAAAAAAAGGAAAAGATGGGCTTAAAAAATACTGTATGCTGATTGTCTGAGAGCCCCATCCAGGCATACATTTATTTTTCAACAATGCTCAGTAAAAATCAAGTGCCACAGTAAGAGCTTTATCATAAGGGGTATCACTGTGCCCCACACTTTTTACAACCTAACTGGCAGCCATTTGTTTTGCTCACTAAGTGAGCGAACAGCCCCCGCGCCCAGTCACCTAACAGTGTCACCAGAGTCTAACTTGCCCTGCTACTACCTAAATTGATTTTGCAGAAATCAGACACACAGAAATGTTTTTATTTTTAAACAAAACTGCCAACACAGAAGTAGCCATCCCCTGCAGCATAGAAGCAGATGTTACTTGCAGTACTCATCTATCACTATTCCCCCGTTTGTCCTGGGCTGTTATCTGAAAAAGAAATAACGAGGCTGCAATAGTGAAAAAAAAACTAAAAAACTAAAACTAAAGAATTCAACCTGCTCAATTTGTTAGTTTCATCTGTTACTTGCCACCACATGATCCCCATACAGTCCTTCATGACGGCACTGTACAGAATGCCAATGCATGGTGGTGGGGCACAGTGGGATGGTTTAAACTCCATGAATAAAACAGAACACAGGAGTAACAACAGAGTCGGGGCTGGGGGCTTCTTTTGTTTTCCAGAAAATTGATCAGGGTGGGTTGAAGACAAAAACTAAGGCACGTGGTAATAACAACCACTGACTCAAAAAAAAAAAAAACACCTTTCAAACACTGCAGTGCCCTCTATTGGCAGGTATACCAGTAGAGGGACTACCTGATCAAAAACTAATTTAAAATGTATTTGTACTTGTGACGGTCAGAACCCCGGTCTGAATTTGTGCTGCATTTGATTTTACACTGTCCTGTTCTTGTAAATTTACTGTTCTAGCTACAGGATGAAATTTGGCCACTTTGTCTTGTAGTCCACCCACCCCCACAAGTATTGTATAGGGAACATATAAGTAAGGCAAGAGGCAATAAATTGCTTGCCTTCTCCTGTGCTGTACTGCAGGCAGACACAGTTAGAATGTAAGTAATGAAAAATAACTGAAACACAGAGCCTTGTACTCTGTGTTTTATTTTGTGTAAACTGCTTTGGGTTTGCAAGAAGCCAAAAACAAAATATTTTTTCCTAGGTGAAGAAGAGGTATATAAAGGTCAGATGAGTCAGCCTGTCTGTGTTTATTTAGGATGAGTCAGCATACATGTGTTTACTTAGAGAAATTTGTTCGGGATAAGTCAGCCTGCTTGTGTTTACTTAGAGAATTGTGAGTCAGACAGCTCACATGGTGCCGATATCATCAGTAGGCAGGGATAAAACTCTACCTCCTGAGATGCAAAACTGATGAGTCAGTCAGTAGAGACCTGACTGTTGTGGAGAAAGCATCTCATAGTACATGCAAGTTTTCATGTGCTATGAATCTATTTGGCTGGAACAAAGCCTGGAAGTTGTGCACTGAGGGAATTGTGCACTGTTTTTGCAGCACTGAAGTACTAATCACCTATTTTCTTTCTGCATGTTTATTATTTTATTTTGGAAAATAAATACCGCAAAGTGCGTTCTACACCTTTTACCTAAGTCTGTGCATCTGTCTCACCCACTAACCTTCACAGTGCTCTTTTTTCATTATTTTTTGTAATTCTATATGCAAATTTCACATATAGCCCATTTACTAAGCAAAATGACACCCTCCAGAGTGGTCAGTATTGGGATATACTGGACCTTCCAGGGACTATAAGGCTCTCTGCCTGTGTTGTCGGGCCTCATTACACCCCTGGATGGTCCAGTATATCTCAATACTTCCCACCCTGTTGGGTATTATTGCTTATGTATAATGTCATTGTAAAATGCTCTCTCTCTTCTGTGTAAAATTTGAAAACCTCAATAAAATCAACATCATAAAAAAAGAAAACTACTATCCCCAAACAAGTGTGTTAGGGTCTTTATACCCTGCCACTTCCAGATGCCTCAGTTGATTGTACATCTGCCCAATTTGATCACTAAAAGAGAGGTTGTTAGAGTATCTTGAATCCCACAGGCTGCAAGACCACAGGCAGCATGGATTCACAGGAGGAGGTCATGCCAGACAAACCTGATGGATTTTTTTTCAGTGGGTGACCAGGGAACTAGATCAGGGGAGGGCAGAGGACGTGGCCCATCTGAACTTTAGCAAGGCCTTTGATACTATGCTGCACAGCAGAGTGGGATCAAAAGCGTGACCTGAGTTAGAAACTGGTTACCAGATAAGCGACAGGGGTGGTGGTGGTTAGCAGCACTCACTCTAAGGATGGAAGAGTTTCCAGTAGGGTACCACAGGGCTCACTACTAGAACTGTCCCTTTTCATAAGTGACACTGCAGATGAACTGGAAGGGAAGGTATGCTTTTTTCGCAGATGATACGAAAATCTGTAGTAGGATGGACAATCAGGGTGGGGGAGGCAAAAATGCATAGAGATTTTGGGAAACTCAAGGAGTGGTAAAAAGCCTGGCAGTTGGGGTTCAATGCCACAAAGTTCAAAGTTATGCACCTAGGACATAGGAACCCAGGAACTGAGTATAGGTTTGGAGGGATACCATTAGTCACTAAGCAGGAAAGAGTTCTTGGGGTTATCATATCTGATGACCTCAAAGTGGCAGGGCAGTGTGATAAAGCAGTGGGTAGAGTCAGGCCCAGTGCGATGCTGGAATGCATTGGGAGAGGTATCTCCAGCACAAGGAGAGAGGTGATATTGCCACTGTATCACTCACTGGTGAGACCTCACCTGGAGCAGTGTATCCAGTTCTGGAGGCTGTACCACAGAAAAGACATAGACAGGGTGAAGGCAGTGCGGAGGAGGGCAACTAAAATGGTGCAGAGGTTGCACCATAAGCTCTATGTGGAGAGACTGATGGAACTCAACATGTACACCCTGGATGAGAAGTGAATGAGAAGGGACATGATAGAGACCTACAACTACAAGTATCTTACGGGAGTGACCAGGGTGCAGTAGGAGAGTCTCTTTCAAAGGAGGAAGAGCACCAGGACCGGAGGGCATGTGATGAAGCTAGAGGGAGGAAAGTCAAAAAGGGATGTGAGACGTGATTGGTGGTGCTGAGGGTTGAGGCACTGGATGCCACCCCTCGTGCCATGCCGGCAACCCAGGTTCTGAAACGGACTCGGGGCACCAGGGGTCAGCAGGGGAAGGAGAGGATTGAGCATCCAGAGGACTACTCTCCTCTCCTGGGGAGGGTGGCTGGTGCTCCTCGCTGCTTTGGCGGCACCTGGTGGAGGCTGAGAGACAGCAGCATAATGAGGAGCTCACAACAGGGGTATGGAAGCGGCGACAGATGTCCTGCAGGTGGGTGCAGAAGTGTGCCCACGCTGCGCTGGACATCATTGCATGTCTGTGCTCCCAGGACTTAAAGCAGAAAAAAACCTTCGTCATGGATAGATGAAGGCAGGTCCAGTGGCAGTGGCCCCATGCCCAGTGCCGGGCTTCCAGGGAGCTCACTCCGGTTCCTCCTCAGTTCAGTGGTGTCTGCCAGCATTCTAGATAGAGTGCCGGTAGGAGTGGTGGTCCTTCCTTGGGGGACTCAGAGCCGGGGAGTTAGGGTGGCACTGCGAGGAGGTGGAGGAGGATGCCGCCGACCAGAGGGGATGACCAGAGGGGACGACCAGAGCTTCAGGCAGGTGGGCAGAGCCAACAGCCATGCAACCACACTGGAGAGAGGTCAGTGGATGAGGGATATAAAATACAGTTCAAAAAAAGGAAAAAAAGAGATGAGACTGAAAGAGTGGTAGACGCTTGGAACAGACTGCCAGCGGAAGTGGTGGAGGTGAAAACAGTAGGGGACTTCGGGCATATGTGGAAAAATACAGGAGAATATTAGTGAATGAGCAGGGAGGAGGAGGGAGGGTCACCAGTGGCCAGTAGAGTCTGTGGAGGCAGTCTAAGTAGGGACCATCAAGGTAGACTGGGTGGGCCAAGTGGTCCTTTCCTACTGATAAATTCTATGTTTCTGTGTTTGCTGTCTCTTTTGGTAGGCTGTTCCATAGGTTCACCACCCATAGGGAGAAAAGTGCTTTCTCATGTTACCCTTGAATTTAACACTCATAAGTTTCAGGGCATTTCCCATGTTTAGATGCAGGACACCAGATCAAACATTTCCAACTGTTCGATCTTGTCAAAAGACTGAGATCATCATGTGTTCCTCTCAGCCTCTTTTTCTCCAGGAAGAACATATTAGGGGTAGCTAGCCTCTCCTCATAGCTTTTGTCCCCCTATACTGCTGATCATTTTGGAGGCTCTACATTGTAACCACTCGACAGCCTCAGTACCCCTTTCTTGTATTTAGGAAAGTAGAATTGCACACAGTTGTCCAGGTGGAGCCTGAACAGGTCCTTGTAAAGTGGTAGGATTATGTCCTCTGCTCTGTTGGCCACCCCCTTTTGTTACACCCCACAATTTGGTTGGCTCACTTAACAGTGGCTACACTCTGCTTGTCCTGCTTCAGTCCTTTATCGCATCATGACTCCAGCTCCTTTTTCTCTTTGACTGTAGCAAGAAGAGCCCCACACAGTCTCCTGCCTCCAGTTTTCTTCCCCAAGTGTATCAACTTGCATTTGGCTACACTGAATCTGAGGGTCCGAGAGTCAGAACAGTCATTCAGCTTGTTCAGGTCCTCCTGAACTTTGTCCCCATCCTCAAGGGAGTGCACCACCTTTGCCGGTGTAGTGTCATGCACTAACTTATGCAGCCTGCTGAAGACTCCAGCTTCTAGATCACTGAGGAGAAGGTTAATGAACCGTGGCCCCATCGCTGATCCCTATGGGGCACCACTGAGTACACCTCTCACTTAGAGTGGTAACGGTCTCCTACCACCCTTTGTTTCCCGCCCCACCCACCAGTAGGCATCCGCCTTGAGTATGTCTTCTGCATACTGCACTGGTTTGCTTTACACAGAAGCTTGTCTTGCACCTTAATGACTAATGATCTGGCTAGGCACAGGGCTGGGATAGTGCAGAGGGAGTTTAAGAAGCTGCAGAGCAGTCTTAGACAGGTAGTTTGCTTAGTGGTTTTTGCTGAGGTACTGCCTGTCTACAACAGCTGGGGAGGAGAGGGGCCTCTGCACTAGGAGCTTACACTCATGGCTGAAGGAATGGTGCAGAGAAGAGGGGTTCAGCTACATTGGGAACTGGGGATCCACCTGGGAGGATAAGGGCCTATACAGGGGTGATGATTTGCATCCATCCGGGAGAGGAACTGCAATCCTTGATGGACAGTTTAAATGTTACTTCAATGAACATTTAAACTAACTGAGGGTGGTGATAAAAGGAATCGGGGAGGTGGAAACTGGGCCCCACCCCTCCAGGCTGAAGTAGAGAGTAAGGAGAACCCGAGGGGAGAAGAATTACTCAGGATGCAAATTAATAAAAGAAGCAGGGAGGTAGAGACAATAGGGGAAGGGAAGGGGAGTATTAAAAAGAGAGGGGGGAAGGAGGAAGGGCAAAAGGAAAAAAAGGGAGGGCAACAAGCAGAGTGGAAATAAAATCTAGAAGGCCATATGTGTGTGTGTGTGTGTGTGTGAATGCTAGAAGTCTAGGAAATAAGATTCTGGACCTAGAGGCGATCATGGCAGAGGCCGAACTGGATATTGTGGCCATTATCGAGTCACGGTGCACTGAAAACCATGACTGGGACATTGCCATACCAGGTTATATTCTGTTCAGGAAGGGAGGGAGGTCATAATTCCGCTATACAAGACACTAGTGAGGCCCCACCTGGAGTACAGTGTACAGTTCTGAAGACCATACCTACGTAAGGACATAGACAGGGTAGATAAGGTTCAGAGGAGGGCAACAAAGATGGTGCATGGATTGCATCACAAGTCCTATGAAGACAGGTTGAAGGAACTGAACATGTACTCCTGGAGGAGAGGAGGAGAGAGGGATATGATAGAGACATACAAGTATCTTACAGGGAGGAACAGGGTGCAGGAAAACACTATTTTTAAGCGAAAAAGATGTTCCAGGACTAGACAGCATGGGATGAAGTTGGAGGGAGGACGATTCAGAGGAAACATGAGAAAGAATTTCTTCACAGAACGGGTGGTGGACAAGTGGAACACCCTGCCAGAGGAAGTGGTGGGGGCTGAAACAATCACGGGATTTAAGAATGCATGGGATAGACATAAAGGAATTCTAGAGGTCAGGGGTAAGGGGAAACAGACTTCTAGGAAAACAAACTGAACTCACAAGCTCAAATGGGCAGACTGGGTGGGCCATAGGCCCTTATCTGCCGACACTGTCTATGTATCTATGTATCTATGACCTGGTGGGAAGGAAGTGGGTGTGTGTGCTTTTATATGAGGGAAAGCATAAAAGCAATAGAGATACAGGTAAAACAAGGGGAGGCAGAGATACTATGGGTCACCCTGGAGATGGGGAAAGGAGCCACTATTCACACTGGAGTGATCTACAGACCTCCAGCATGGGGGGAGGAATTAGATAACATACTGGTGGAAGCCACTGACAAGATGGCAGAAAAGGGGGAGGTGCTGTTGGTGGGGGATTTCAACCTGCCGTATGTAGACTGAAGCCTCCAAGCAGCAGCTTCAGCTAGAAGCAGGGACATCCTGGACTCTCTGCTGGGGTAGTTTCTCAAGCAGCTAGTCACTGACCTCACTTGTGATGGGGCAATACTGGACGTGGAACTCACTAACAGGGACAGTATTATAGATGTCAATGTGGGAGGACACATGGGGACCAATGATCACTGTATGATGTGGTTCAATATAAGGAAGGCTATGGAACTGAACCACAAAAGGGCAAGGGTAATGTACTTCAGGAGGGCAGATTTTATAAAGATGGGTGACTGCCTCAAGGATGACCTGGTGGGATGGAAGAACAGTGGGTGAAGCTAAAAGGGAAGGGGTAGACTCAGAAGACATGTGAGGAAGTACTTCCTCACAGAAAGAGTGGTGGGTTCCTGGAACAGCCTTCCAGCGGAGGTGGTAGGAACAAAAACAATACATAGATACATAGACAGTGTCGGCAGATAAGGGCCTATGGCCCACCCAGTCTGCCCATTTGAGCTTGTAAGTTCAGTTTGTTTTCCTAGAAGTCTGTTGCCCCTTACCCCTGACCTCCAGAATTCCTTTATGTCTATCCCATGCATTCTTAAATCCCGTGATTGTTTCAGCCCCCACCACTTCCTCTGGCAGGGTGTTCCACTTGTCCACCACCCGTTCTGTGAAGAAATTCTTTCTCATGTTTCCTCTGAATCGTCCTCCCTCCAACAATGGTGGGGTTCAAGACTGCATGGAGGCACAATGGAATCATAGTGGAAAGGAAGGGTGGGAAGGAGAAAGAGCTGTAGATTAAGTATGGTCTGCTGCAATAATGTAGGTAGGAAAGAAAGGACAGACAAGAATGGACAAGTGGTCCTTATCTGCCATCAAATTCTGTTTCTAGCATAAAAGGCCTTGCTTAAGACCAGACCCATGCTCATATCTACTTTCTTGGTCACTCCCTCAAAGAGGGTAGTCAGGTTTGTGTGGCATATCTACCCCTCATAAAAGGTATGGTAATAGGGTGCAAGAACATAAGGCCTCAAGTGCTCCAATTTATTTCTCCTTGATAATGTTTTTGAGGACCCTGGCCAGAACTGATGTCACGGTAACTGGCCTGTCTTTCCTTGTCTGACCGTGCCCTCTTCTTGAAGCTGGGGACCACACTGGCTACTCTCCAGTCATCTGACACACCTGTCTGAACAGATCCCTAAAAGATTATTGTACTGCAAGTTGCACTACCAGTTGTTTGTTTAGCTGCACTATGATCCTGGTGTGTAGACCGTCTGCCCCTTGGGACATTTCTGGCTTGACCTTTGTGAAGCTGTCAGCTACGAGGGTTGGAGTGATGTTCAGTGGCTGCATTGTGGCACACGGAGCAAAGGGATCATATTATACCCTGCCACACTGATGATTTGATTTGCCCTGCTACTTATGGATAATAATTCACTCTCCAAATTGACACTGCTCATGACAGCAAAAAATTGACAATCAAAAGGGTACAACCTGTGGTTCGGTTGGGCACCAGACACACAACCCAAAGCAGTATATATACTGTGAATGTCCAAGAATCCCTTGGATTCTCAGATTTCTTGTTTTGGCCATGTGGTTGCTTTGTCCTTTCTCACTGTGCCCATACCTTTCTGGCCATATTGGCAGTGTCAGTGGCTCAGTAGGTAGCACACTCACCTCTGAGGCCGGGAGATCAGAGGGCTGTGGGTTCAGTTCCCACATCTGGCACTTGGGTTAATATCCCAGTACTGACACTGTAATGCAGCATGAGAGGGGTGCTGCATTTCTGAGGTGCCGTCCTTCGGATGAGACGTTAAACCGAGGTCCCATCTGCCTGGACTGGTGGTAGTTCAGGTGGATGTTAAAGATCCCTTGGCACTTATCGAAAAGAGTAGGGGAATTTCCCTGGTGTCCTGGCCAAATTTCCCTCATTCACTAAAAATACCACCAACAGCTTAATCTGGTTCAAGGTCAGTTGGCATTCATCTGTATCCCCCCCCCCGGGTTGTGCCTGAAAATAGGCAGGATTTGTCTAGTGCACTTACCTGGTCAACAAAAGCTAAATAAATATGGCTGCTTATGTGCATTCCTGATGTTGTCTTACAGCTTGTTCTTGTTTGTTCATCCATGGCTTTTTGGCCACTGTCATCTAGGTCTCTGGGCTTTTGGTCTTCTCATATTCAGTGTGTGTGTCCTTAGGCTAACACTTCATTGTGCCTCCTAGTCTGTTTCCCTTCCTGTTTGCGGCCATATTCTGCCACCTATTTGTGTTTTCTCTTTGCATTCAGACCCCTTCATATGTTGATTGCGCATGCGAAAGAAACATATTGCGGCAGCTTTCCCCAGAAGCAGGTTGTGGAGGCGTGGCACTGTTGTGGTCAATGCCCCCACAGCCTGTAAAGGCTTGGCCCACTTCCCCCAAGGCCATGGCATGCTACTGCTGACACTAGTTCAGCCAGTGTGCCACCAACTTGTAAAAAATTTGCTGCTGCAATCAGGGGCCGCCTCGTCATTGCAGCGTCAGCCATTCGCTGCAATGAGGGAGCGACCCGTCAGTGCAGGGCGGAACCTTGAAACATTGATATTGTTTGTGAACATGGTGCTGGCTTGCCGCCATGTTCACAAACAATATTCACACACACCCCCCTGCCAAGGGGGTGCCCAATCCCCCTCGACAGCATGTGCCCCCCTTCCCCATGTTTGTTTGCCGACAGGGCCCCAATCCCGCTGGCTTCAGTGCCATAATGTTGCTGATGGGGAGCCCACTCCCATCGGATGATGTAACTCCACCCCTCACTTTTGTTGTCTGCCGATGGGGTGCCCAATCCCTGCTGGCATAATGTCACCCCTCTTTTTACTCTGGGTCGATGAGGTGCCCAATCCCCATCGGCATACTGTAACACCCCACTCTCTTTCTTGTGTGCCGACAAGGATGCCCAGTCCCCTGTTGGCTACAGCAGCTCTCCAAACAGAAGATTTTGCTGGCATGCTGGGAGCCCACCCCAGCATGCCACATGCTCCTGTAAAATTAAAAACGGTCCCTCGATGTCTTTTTTTTTTTTTTTATCTGTAAAGAAGGAAACCTGCCTCTCGGGTCTCCTGCCCACCTCCCCACAACCTGCACTCCACCCACTGTGCACCCTGCCTCCCCCCCCCACCCCATACTTACCTCTGGAGTCCAGCGTGATGATCTTGGTGGACTGGAACACGCCTGCACTCTTCAAAGCCGACCGCTGAACTGAGGAAATGCCAGTAAACTGTATAATGGAATAAATAGTTTTTTCAACTTTGATGCATATCTCAGGCATTTTTAAATTTTGGCACCAGATTTTCCAACATAGGCTTTTAGGACCCCTCCTCATGAATTCTGTCACTGTCTTGGCATTAATAGGCCCGTAGGTGAGTTCTCGATCACTGCACAGAATCACCTTTTTGGGACCAATTAATGAAATGACAGTGCCAGTGTTCATGAGGTGGGCTCTCAAAAGCCTATGTTAAAATTTGTGGAAAAATCCAAACAATTACTGTTTTATTTAGTGTGTATTGGCGTAGTTACACAGACGCCAGAACTTTGCAAATTTGCAATATTTTCACGCCAGATTTTCAACATTGGCATTTTTTCACACCTCCTTGTGAACAGTACAGATGTCATTTTTCACACCCTGGCCAAAATGTGTTTTCGCACTTCCGGCACAGAATAGTGTGGTCACTGAGGGGAAATCTGTGTTCGAACAGATTATGAAAATGGCAGTGACGCTGTTCATGAGCGGAGGTCCTAAAATGCCTGTGTTGAAAATTTGGTGAAATCATTCCACTAAATGACTGTGTTATGAGCGTGCGTTGCACAGTTTGCATGCATGCTCGTAAGTTCATGAATTTATATTTTCACTCCAGATTTTCAACATTGCCATTGTTCTGCACCTCCTTGTGAACAGTACAGTTGTCATTTTTCACATCCTGGCCGATATGTGTTTACGCAATTCTGGTACAGAATAGTGTGGTCGCTGAGGGAAATCCATGTTCGGGACACATTACGAAAATGGCAGTGACACTGTTCATTAGCAGAGGTCCTAAAATACCTATGTTGAAAATTTGGTGACGAAAGTCCATAAAATGAGTGTGTTATGAATGTGCATTGCGCAGTTTCCACGCACGCTCGCAACTTTGCATATTTCACTCCAGATTTTCAGCATTGCCATTTTGCCGCACCTCCTTATGAACAGTGCAGCTGTCATTTTTCACATCCTGGCCGGAATGTGTTTCCACGCTTCCGGCGCAGAATACCACAGTCGCTGTCAGAAATCAGTGTTTGGGACAGATTAACATTGAGCGACTGGGGGGGGGGGAATGACCGAGCTCAACTGAGCTCTGTCAGGACTGCTGCGGATTTCTTTGTGGGCAGGAAAAGGTGACAACAGAGGCAGAAGCCCAGTACAAAACGGCAGCCTGCAGCGCCAAGAGAAACAGAATGAGCGAGTGAGAGGGGGGGAGTAAGCGACCTCAACAGAGCTCTGTCAGGACTGCTGTGGGTTTCTTTGTGGGCAGGAAAAGGTCAGTGCAGGCAGGGGCCCAGTACAAAAGGGCAGCCTGCAGTGCTGGAAGAAACAGAATGAGCGAGTGAGAGAGGGGGAGTGAGCGAGCTCACCGGAGGTCTATCGTGACTGCTGTGGATTTCTTAGTGGGCAGGAAAAGGCAACAATGTAGGCAGGAGCCCAGTACCAAAGGCCAGCCTGCTGGCCCGGCAGAAACGGAACAAGCGAGTGAGAAAGGGGGTGTGAATGACCTCAACGGAGCTGTGTTGGGACTGCTGTACATGTCTTTGTGGGCAGACAAAGCCAGCAATGCAGGCAGGAACCCAGTGCAAAAGGGCAGCCTGCAGCACCAGGAGGAACAGAATGAGTGAATGAGACAGGTGGAGAGAGTGACCTCAACGAAGTTCTGTCGGGACAGCTGCAGATTTGTTTGTGGACAGAAAAAGGTGCCAACGCAGGCAGAAGCCCAGTACAAAAGGGCAGCCTGCAGCACCAGGAGAAACACAATGAGTGAGTGAGAGAGGGGGAGTGAGCGAGCTCAACAGACTTCTGTTGTGACTGCTGCACATTGCTTTGTGGGCAGAAAAAGGCAGCAACGTAGGCAGGAGCCCAGTACAAAAGGCCAGCCTGCAGTGCCAGCAGAAACGGAATGAGCGAGAGAGGGGGAGTGAGCTAGCTCAATGGACCTGTGTCAGGACTGCTGCAGATTTCTTCATGGGCAGAAGAAGGCAGCAACAGAGGAGGAGCCCAGTACGAAAGAGCAGCCTGCAGCACCGGGAGAAGCAGAACGAGCAAGTGACACGGCCAGTAAGCGAGCTCAATGGATCAACGCAATCAACATTCGGCATTGACAATTGCTTGTTACGACTGTTTCTTCAATTTTAACAGTTCTCTCTATGGACCACCCAGTTCATAGATACCTAGACGACAACAGAAAAAGGCCTGTCGGCCCATGCAGTCTGCCAACCTCACCTAAATACTCTGCACTGGCCCCGATGGCCATCCCTCCCCTTTGTTTCTGCTCCCCTTTTCTAACTAGCTCCATATGCCTGTCCCATTCCTGCTTGCAGCTGTTCACTGATTTGACCTGTACCACTTCCTCTGGCAGATAGTGCCACATGTCTGCCACTCTTTCTGTAAAAATGTACTTACAGACATCCCTTCTGAATCTTCCCCTCCTACGAGTTTAAGTGAGTTCCCTCTTGTTGCTGTAGCTGAACTCAAGGAAGACAGTTCATTGGTGTCCACCCTATTTATCCCGTACAGGGGCTTGTATGCCTCGCTCATGTCACCTCTTTCCTTCCTTTTCTCAAGGATGTTTGTTCAAGTCCTGCAGCCTCTCCTCATATGTCTTGTTCCCTAATCCATTTTGGTTGCTCTGTGCTGTGCTGCTTGCACCTTGTCATGGTTTCTCCTCAGGTGTGGACTGCAGGATCTTGCGCCATATTCCAGGTGTGGTGACAACAGTGACCTGTATAATATGAGCAATCAGTTACCCCTACGACAGCGACATTTCATCAGCGAGGTCCCCCACAGCGACTTCAGTGCCATGCCGCTGTGGGAAACCCGATGGCACCAGCGCTGTCTGGGGTCCTGTACTTCAATCCAGCTCCGGCTTGGAGTTGATAATCCTAAAGGGGGTGCAGGGGGCGCAGACCCCCATGTGGGGAGTTGGGGGGGTGAAGCCCCCTGAAGAAAACACAGTCAGCCTGTGGGAACAGGCAGCCGACTGCAGAATGCGGTCGACCTGCCAGTGTCGCTGACGGGGCGTTGGACAAAAATTGTGTCGAACACCCGTCGTGGATCCACATGAGCATCGCCTCCCAACTTCTACTGCTTATTCCCCTTCCTATGCAACTCGGCATCCTGTTTGCCTTACCCACGGCTCTATTACAATGTGTTGTTGTTTTTAGGCTCACCTTTATCATGACTCCAAGGTCCTTTTCCTCTGTGGTGCTTTTCAGCACCTATTCATCCTATTTCATATTGTACTCTACTGCACTCTTGGGTTCCTCTTTCCAATGTACATCACTTTTCCTTTTTGCATTGAAGCACAGCTGCAAGATCTTTGACCAGCTCTCCAACCTGCCCCATATCCTCTCAGAGTTCTCTTACTCCTTCCTCCATAGCCACCCCTGTGCAGAACTTTGTATCATCTGTGAAGAGGCAGAGCTTGCCCTTGATGCCCTCCCCTCTCATGTGTAACCCCCCTACAAACGGGGGTTCCTAAAAAGTCTTCCATGAGCTTGATTAAATGCTCGCTCCCCGGTTGGTGTTCGGCGCTACAGCCGTTGAAATGTTGTTGCCAGTGAGTGCCTTTAAAGCCTCCATGTACTGGCTCTTTAAGTGCTGCCTGATCGCAGATATGATTAATCTGAATGGGGGGTGTGAGTATTTCCCTGCTCGAGTCCCACCCGGGCTGCTGAATAATCGCTCCATTTCTGCCATCGCTAATTGTGTAGAGGGAGCCCTGCTGAAAGATGTAACTAATTGCTGGTAATCATTTGGAGTAGTAAAGATAACGTAGTTTGTTCTAACCTGCCTTCTTTGCAGCAAGGACTGTTCTGTTTAGCCCCACCATTTTGGTCTCGAACTGCCGAATTGGACCAATCAGTATTTGGGACTCTAAAATGGAGCTTGCAACTGAAGGGGATATGTGGAGTCAGACTCTGGGAATTGTAGTTTTGGACTGTTGGCACCTTTTTGCACCAACAGGGGGAGCATGTTGTAACTGACAGCAGAACTGACCAATCGAACCTTTTGGATCTAAAGGAAATCCCCTGAGCTGTCTGCTGGCAAGCCAGATGTAAGTTGGAAGCTGAGCGACAACTGCTCGTATAGCTTGAGCAGCTGTTATGCGCAGTAGTTCATGCAGGAGAACTGTGGAAAGCATGACTTCTGGTCTGCTGGCCTGTTTTCTGCCATGAGAGGGAAAAGAGGTTGACTTTCGGACTAAATCCGACCTTGTGAGGATAAAGAAGCCACTGAAGTGGGACCAGGCTCAACCTGTAGAAGACCAAAGATTTTGCTAAATGCGATCAGCCTGTCAGGAACTCCAGCTACTTCTGAGCTCCCGGTTAGAGCAGTGACTTTGCGATTGGGACCGGGGAGCAGTGTGCCTGGCATTGTAGAACCTGTTACATATAAATGTGCTGTTTGATGACAGTGGGTCATGCTGTAACTTTCCACTGTGCGAACTGTGTGCTGCTTGCTGTTACATATAAATGTGCTGTTTGATGACAGTGGGTTGTGCTGTAATTTTCCACTGTGCGAACTGTGTGCTGCTTGCTGTTACATATAAATGTGCTGTTTGAATACAGTGGGTCATGCTGTATTTCCCCACTGTGTGAACTGTGGACTGCTTGCTAAAATCTGTAGCCTGCACAAGTGGACTGAATCCGCAGTTGATTCCATGCGGCTGGGCCTTGCCATGAGGGCCCTGCCAGACTATCCTGCTGCACCGAGAAGAGCCATCGACGAGAGACCTGCCCGGGAATCAGCCATCCACTCCACGCCTGAACTGGAACAATGCCTTGCTGCACTGTGTGGGTCCTATTTTTCCCTGGCCATCCAGACTACTTGTCAGTGGGCTCCATTTCGTCCATCCTGTGTCCAGTCTTGGGCACTGTGAGTAATTATCAGGGTAGCTCCCTGCACCTATTGTTAAATCAAAGTGTGCCATCTGATTCCTCTGTTATTTCCTTTTCTTCAAGAACTGAGCCATCTGGCTCCGGATTGCAAATTGTGTGTGTGTGCATGTTGTTTTTCCATCACAGGGCCCAAACCAGCTGCGACGCCGGCCTACCCCAGGCAACGGACCTGGCTAGCCCCTTTTCCTTCACCTGGGTACCCAGAGAGTGACGTGTTAGGGCTCTGAACTGCATACATAGCTGTTTGTTTAATGTAGCTGGTAAGCCAATCACCCTGATTACGCCTCTTCCTTGTTTATGTCCCCTGAATAAATCAGATCTTACTTTTTCTGCACATAAACTGACTGTGGTTCCAGTTTGTGTTAAAAGTACTGTACTGTTGCTGTCTGCTCTGTTTAACCTTGTTTTACAGGGGGCCCCCAGGGTCAAACCAGAGGAGCTAGCCCTGGCAGTAAGTGCAACCAGTGTGTGGGTACTTGCAAAGAGTATCAGGGGTATTGTGACAGTGAATCTTGTGTACTATTTTGACCACTAGTGGGGAACGAGGTGGGGTACAGTGTCCCGAAGAGCTGTGCCCAGGCTAGTTTGACCACTACCAACCCTGACCTTTGGGTGGAGGCAACCGTTACAAAACCTAGACCCCTTAACCTGTTATTAGCCAAACAGGCAGGGGTAGTTGCACTTGGGATAGTGCAATCTGGGGGTTACATCTTGGAGGCACTGCTGGGATTAGCGTCCCCTAGTGGCCAAAATTACGAATTATTGTTAAAAATAAATGGTTACCCCTACAGAAGTGGCTGTACACCAGTTGGTGGGGTGGTGTACTATTTTGACCACTAGTGGGGCAGGAGCTTGACCCCCACAATGACCTGCTTGTATTGGATATTCCCTTGAACACTGGTAAAGATGCTGTAGAAGAAGTACTTTCCAAGGTTGAATGTCTAACAAATGCTGTGGTGGTAGGGTGATAGGCTGATTTGACTGCCCAAACTTTCATGTCCTTAGTAGAGTGTAGTGACCCAGTGGACAGTTCCAAAGTGCCATGGACCATTGCCCCAGAAGGGGCCCAGCTGTCTGGAGAGTGATAACTAGAGACAGTAAAGACCCTGGGGAGGATAAGCCCTCCCCCCACTATCTGAGACTTTTGAGGAGAAATTTGCTAAATTGTTGCTGGAGGAAGGGAAAACCATAGAGGACTTTAAGAAACTATTCCTGGCACCTGGAGGTGTGCCTTCCCCAACACCCCCTCCAGCACCTGTTACTGCCCTGCCTTCTGTGCCCATGCCAATGCTGATCCCTACATCTGTACCTGCCATTAGTCATGACTCATACCGAAGGTTGAGAATCTTCTCAGGCACCCTCCCCACCCCCCAAGGGGAGGACGACTGGGAGACCTGGATAGACCATGTTGCCTCCCTAGTGCTTGAATGGCAATGCTCAGAAGCAGAGAAACGAAAGAGGTTGAGTGAGAGCCTTCAAGGTCCTGCCCTGGCTACCATCCATGCCAAGCAGGCCAATAATCCAGAAGCAACTGCACAGGACTATCTTGATGCATTGGAGAATGTGTATGGAAGTCTGGATTCAGATGAGAACTTGTGGTGGAGAGTAAGAAATGCCCAGCAGTACTCAGGGGAACCATTGTCTGTGTATGTACCTCGGCTTGAAAAGCTGCTGCAAGAGTGCCTCAGAAAAGGTAATTTGCCGTCAAATCAATCAATCAATCACTTTATTTAACCAGGCATAAACACCATTGAGCAAGCTCATTTTCAAGATGGTCCTGGGCATTCATACAATACAATACACTTCATAAGATTACAATTACGGTGGACAACGGTGTAAAAAAGAAAAAAACATTGTGAAGGTGCCGGTCAATATGGGCCTATACATACCGGTCAACATAATTAACATGCAAAGGTACATAATGATAAGCTTTACTGAAATGAGAAGAGACAACAATCCCATATAGTCTCCGCTAAGTAAGGGCTCATACCTAAATGACAAAATAATAAGGAGGTATTAAGGAATAGGGTAGAAATTGGGGTGAAAGAGTAGGCAGCCAAAAGGGAAGCCAGAATAGGTAAAAGGTAGAGAATAGGCAGGGCCGCCTTGGATTAAGGGAACTAGGCTTGTAGGTCCTAGGTTTCTGTTGTTAGGAATGTGGGGTGGATGAGATACTTAGGCATAGGATTTGAGAGTGGCACCCGGGGCTTAGGGGTCATCGGCGTCTGAAACAGTTGCATGATTCCTTCAGATAATCCATTAATAGAGCTTTGAATGTGAAATGCTTGGAAGTGAGGATAATTTTAATGAGTCTTGCACAGTGTTCCAAAGTGACGAAGGAGAAGTTGATTGCTGCTGAGCCAAGGGTAGTTTTCATCTTGGAATCTGGAAGCAGATTAAGGAGAAGCATCTCAGGCCATAGGAACCTTTAGCCTATTTGAAGATGTTCGAGATGTATGCAGGGAGGTTATCAGATAATGCTCTAAAAAACCAGAGGACAGCATTCCTTTTTCTTCTAGTTGAGAGTGAGGTCCATCCTGAAACCTGGTATAGACGACAGTGATGTGTATTACGGGGTAGATTTAAGATAAATCTTAAAGCCCAGTGGTAAAGGGTGTCCAGTTTGTTTAGCATCGTTGATGGGCAATGACTGTAAAGGAAGTCAGCGTAGTCCAGTATAGGTAGGAATGTAGTTTGCACTAGTCTCATTCTGGCTTCTAACGTGAGTAGGTGTTTAATGCGATAGAATAAACTTAATCGCTGTCTTAGTTTCTTTGAAGTTTCATTTAAGTGGCACAGAAAGTTGAGCTTGTTATCCAGCCAGAACCCTAGGTATTTAAAGGTATCAACTACTTCAAGGGGTTCATCTAAGAGTGTTCGGATCTGTGTGATATGTGGACATCCGAAGTAGACTTTGGTGAGAGAATCATTGCTTTAGTCTTTTGGCATTGAGGAGGAGCTTATGAGTGAGAAGGTTGTATTGGAGGGTGGCAGGTCTTTCTGTAAGTACTCATGGGCCAGATCAAGGATGAATTTGTGGTATAGAGTACAGTATCATCTGCGAATAAGTGCACATTTGCTGTGCCCAGCTGCGAGTCCAGATTATTGATGTATATTGCAAAGAGGATAGGGCCCAGGATGGAGCCTTGTGGAACTCCGCGTAACAAGGATTTTTGTGGGGACAGATCTCCTATGGCTTTGACTTGGTGTAACCTATTGGTGAGTTAGCTGGTGAACCATTTAATGGCAGAACTATCAAGTCCGATGTTACTCAGTGTAGTAAGCATGATGGTATGATCCACAGTATCGAAGGCCTTACTTAGATCAAGGAAGAGGGCAAATACATGCTTCTTAGAGTCCAAGGCCATTTGCCAGTCTGTACTTACTTTGGCAAGAGCCGATACTGTACTGTGTTTGGCTCTGAAGCCAGACTGAGCCGGGTTTAGCAACTTTTGTGAATCCAAATGTTCTCTAAGTTGGATGTTGACAATTTTTTCAAGTAATTTAGAGAAGATGGATAGTATAGAAATAGGCTGGTAATTGTTCAGATCACTCGGATCCCCAGTCTTGAATAATGGTAGGATGTGGGCAGCTTTCCACAAGACAGGTAGCTCACCTTGAATCAGAGAGGTGTTGAATAAGTGTGTAATGGGGGCGGTCAGATAGGTATGGCCAAGTTTTAGGAAGTAAGGTTCAATATTATCTGCACCCACACTCTTTTTTTGTATCCAGAGAAAGGAGGAGGTCCTCCACTTGCTTTAACGTAATTGTGAGGAAGCTGATGGGGGTGGGATGCGGTTGATTATGGTTGTGATTATCATCAGTGAAGCCAACAGTGTAGTCTCTTGCCAGGCTAAGTTTGTTGATAGGTTGAGGTGTCAAAGGCAAGCCCTGCAGTGGCAAAGTGATCATTAAGCTCCTCTAGTACATCAGCTTTGTCTGTATATGTGGTACCATCAGACACAATTTTGTTTGGAAGGGGTGTTGCAGTGGACTGACCTTCGACTTCTTTGAGGATGTTCCAAAATTTGGCAGAGTTGTTTTTATTGTCTTCTAGTTCTTTTTGGAAGTACCTAGCTTTTTCTGACCTAATTAGCTTGGTACAAACATTCCTAGTGGTACGGAATGCTAACCAATCAGCCTCCAGGTGGGATTTCCTCGCTTTTTTCCACCAGTAGTCCCTATCCCTAAGTGCTTTCTTCAGGATGGGAGAGAACCAGCCAGCAGTTTTATTTTTTGATTTGATCAGTCTTTGTGGGGCGTGTTTGTCTATTAGCCCCAGTAAGAGGCTATGAAAGATGTTAAATGCCTCGTTAAAGGTGGGGGCTAGATAGAAATCCTGCCAACGAATGTTGCTTAGATCTTTCAGGAAAGTGTACTGGCAGAATTTTTTCAGGCATCTTTTCAGTTTGAATTTGGAGGCCGTTTTTATTTGGGAAGGATGTTTGATGCAGGCAGTAGCACAACGGTCGCTTATATCATTGAAGAATACTCCAGTATGTGAGATAGTGTGAGGTTTGTTTACCAGCATAAGGTCCAGGAGGGTGCTGCGCTCAGGGTTTGTTCTGTTAGGTCTGGTCATAGGAGTCACCATTTGTAACAGACCATTAACATCGCATAGATCCTTCAATTTCTTAGAGCTGTCATCATTCCACTTTAGATTGAAATCCCCCATTAGAATACACTCAGTATTAGCAGAGTCAAGAAGGTTTTGAAGGTGTGGCAGAAGTGCCCAGCCACCAGACAGTGGTGGTAACATGCTGCCATAAGGAGTGATTTCTCGCTGGAAAGTGATAATTTTAGAGCAAGGCATTCAAATTCCTTAGCCTTTGAGGTACAGTCAAAGACTGTGACTGTGAATTTGCTTTTGACATATATTGCAACCCCTCCCCCTCTAGTCGGTCTATCACAGCGGTAGATGATATATCCAGGTACGCTGATAGATTTGTCCGGGGTCGAGGGTGTGAGCCAGGATTCAGTTATCATGAAGAAATCAGGAGATGCATGTAGAGCCCAGGTCTGTATAGAGTCAGTCTTCTTCAGCAAACTACAGACATTGATATGGAGAAAGCTAATCCCTTTATATTGAGGGAGGTCCACAGGGGTGTCCAGAGAAATAGGTGGACCTGGGTTTAATTAAACATTTCCCGAACAGAGTAGGAGAAGCAGCAGTAGTTTTTTAAGGTGGTGTCTTAGCCTGCTAAATATTCTTTTGTTACTCCTTCTAGCGTACATTGGTTTAGTAGTGGCTGTGTTAAGGGCAGGATTGCTATTTGCTAGGGATAAAACATAGAGAACTGATAGAGCCGACACCATCCTTGGGAGTGGCACGTGTTCTATAGTTAGGGCCTGGTGGGAGGAGGGGCATGACCATAGAGGAGACGTCCCTGATGTAGGATGCCATGGTCTAAGGTGGGAGGCTATATCTTGGTAGATGATAGAGGAGGGGAAACTGGCCTTTGTCTGAGTTGCAAACTGAAATTTTGGGTAGAGTATAACAAAGTAATATAAGGCAACTATAGAGAAGGATAGGTGCAGATGGCATTCTTAACGTGGAGATATTTCCTTTTGCCAGTAATAAACACAGGATTTGCAACAGTTCCTTGAGAGGGCCAAGGAAATGAGTGGATCTTGTGGAAGGATGGGGTACCAATGAAAAATTAAGGCCTAGATATCTAATGAGGCGTGGCTGGCTGGCAAATGAATTAGATCAAACCAGGCTGGACCGGATCCTTAAATCTGCTCCATTTTCAGAATTGTTATTGCTTCAGTTGCGCCTCGCCAACTGACTGACAACGCCCCCCTCCTATAACGAGCTAATGAAAGAAATGCGGGGGGGGGGTTGAGCAAAGGTGAACCAATGGGGAAATTGCACCAATATCTGCTGCCACTGCACGAGTGAACGACAGTGATCAGCTGAGTGAGGTTCAAGGGCAAAGGTCGGCACCTAGTGAGCACTCTGAAAAGTCAAAGGATTTCCAGCCCTGGGCCCAGTTCTGGAAAGACAAACTACTTAAGGAGGTCCGAGAGTTGAAGGCAGATGCCCCTGCAAGGGTTTCCCCCACATGGAACAAGATTCTGGTCCCTCTTAGGCCATGACTGCCATGGGAGTGGAGGTGCACCCACAAGCATCCTATCCCCATTCTTATAATCTCCTCCAAGCATACTACCCTCAAGTATCCCTCCTCACTGCCTCAGCTCCTCCTCCTCTCCTACCCCCCCATTACTGGGATATAGGATGAATCTGTCTCCTTTTCTTTTTCATCCCCCCTTTCCTCCTCCCTTGCTGTTTCCCATCTACCACATACCCAACGCAATGCCCTCCCTCTCTCTCTCTCTCTCTCTCTCTCCCCATACCACCCCCTTACCACCACTCTTCTTTCTCTTTGCCCACTAACCCACTCCTAATAAAGCGTCACTGAGCCGCCTATGACTTGTACTGTATAATTAACTCGCAACACAATTCCTTGACAATGCCTTTGGCTGCTGTTATTATAACCTTGTCTTTTTTTTTTTTGTAAGTTCATTGTAATGATCGTGCTATGTTTTGTACCTTATTGTCCATATTGCCTTGACGTGGAACCTTTGTAAAAGAGCCCTCGGCTCAAAGGTGTCATCCGAAATACAAATAAATAAAAAATAAAAATAAAATAACGGGGGCTAGCTCCCAGGCTGAAATCAAAGAATTGACTGCTACCCTAAAGGAACTATTGAGACATGTTGCACCCCTCTCACCGCT
Organism: Neoceratodus forsteri; assembly: GCA_016271365.2. NCBI lineage: Eukaryota > Metazoa > Chordata > Ceratodontiformes > Ceratodontidae > Neoceratodus > Neoceratodus forsteri. The sequence goes on along the minus strand of CM028133.1, from coordinate 51,432,652 downwards.
ACCAGCAGATATTGGACCGCGAGTTCTTGCTAATACTTCAGTTCCTCATGCAATGTTCTCTCCAAGGATGCCCCAGGAGCCTATCATTTTTCACAACTGTGGAAAGGATGGCCATATGAATAGGGAACGCCGGTCTCAGAAGAACTTAGAGAAAATGGTGAGCCAACTTCAAGGAGAGCTTTGGAAAACAAATCAGTGGTCAAGGGGTGCATGAAATGACTGCAATGAGGGTTCGAGAAACCCTAATGCAAATTTCTTTGTGGCTAAATCGTCTGTCCAGGCCTCTGCTGCTGTCCATCCTGAATGGTCCAAGGTGGTGGGCTCTTCAATGGAAACTACAGTAACAGTGAATGGTGTGTCCACCAGAGCCGTGCTTGGCAGGGGGTCTCAAGTGACTATCATGTTTCAAGATTGGTACAGGAAGCACCTGCCTGATGTGCCCCTACAACCCTTGGAAGGCCTGCATGTCTGGGGACTGAGTGAGAAGTCATATCCATACACTGGGTATATTCATATCTCGTTGTCTTTTCCTACCTCGGTGGCTGGAGTGGCGGAGCAAGTCGAGACCCTGGCTTTAGTGTGTCCCCCTACTGGACTATATGATGGGGTTCCTCTGCTAATTGGGACCAATGCTCATATGTTTGGAAGGCTGGCACAGCTCTGATACGAGAAACAGGGACACCGAACTGGGAGGACTCTGAGAATTCTGGCTCTGATTAATAAGGCCTATGAGTTGCACCAGAAGCCTGAGGCAGTGGATCAGGATGAACCGGTAGGGATCATGTGGAAAAAGGATCACAACTCGATGGTGCTAGCCCCCAATGCCCAGTGTAATCTACAAGGGGAGGTCTGCTTATGGAGGGATGTCAAGAATAGGATACTAATGCTGGATGTGCCAGGCGGTGGAAAATTGCCAGAAGGATTGTTGGTCAGGCCCAGCATCTTGCCTGCTCGTGCTCATGCCTATGCATGACGAGTGATGGTCCAGGTCCACAATGTGTCAGATCAGGAGATCCAGGTGAACAGAGGCTGCACCCTGGCTACCGTACACTGCGCAGATACTGCAGTGTTACCCAGTAACAAGCACTCGGGAGCGACTGATAGAGTGACCCCTGACTTGTTTGATTTTGGTGACTCCCCATTGCCAGCTGAATGGAAGAGTAAAATTAGCAATAAACTTGCCCAGAGAGACCAAGTATTTTCCTTGAGGGAATGGGATGTGGGATGTGTCCAGGGCGTGGAGCATCATATATGTTTACACGATGAACGGCCATTTCGAGAGAGGTCTCAACACCTAGCTCCAGCTGACATAGATGATATTGCTGCTGCCACTGAGTGAACAACGTTTCTACAGGTCTGTCTGTGTATAAGATTACATCTCCCCCCTCCCTCCCAATTGTGTGACTGAGTTTGCTGCATGTACTAAATTTGTTGTGCTTACATGCTGAATTGTCTGCGGACTATATTGTGAGCTGAAATATCTCCCTGGAACTGTGTCTAGTGCCTGCACCTATAAGAATCTGCTGCGTACAGCTTAAAATCATCAGATCGCGGTGGTGCAAAACACAAACTTGGTTGCTAGGCAACAGTACACTGCTTTTAGCCGCTTGCTGCTTTATCTGGTACACCTGAATTTGATTTGTAATTTCAACTCCACATTATTCCCACTGGTGGCAGCTTCAGGAGGTGGAGGAGAGGCTACTTCAATATTTAAATGTCCGCACTTCCATCCAGCAGCAACGGCTAAGTGGGACGGTAAAGTGGAGCGAGGAGTCTGACTAGAGTCAGACTGGGGGCTGATCGGGCCACAGAATACTGCAGAACTGTTCCTTGGGATATTCATTATTTGTACTGTTTTGTAGTGTTATCATGGTTAATAGAGGGATTTTACTAAGTGCAGTGTATATATTTTGTGTGATATGTACTGATGGTATATTTTACCATATAACAAAAAATGATTTTAGAGTACAGGAAGATAAACAGGCAACTGTATTTGGGAATCAACAATCCAAGTTTGTTTTTAACTATAGCATGATGTTTGGGGTTAGTGGTAGACATATGAGCTACTGTATAATCTTGGGTATTCTATTAGAAAACAGAAGGTAAGAACTTATGTTGTTCGTAATTATGTAAAGATTTGGTTTCACTGTTTACTTCTGTTGATTCTGTCTGGTAATGTTGAAACAAACCCTGGCCCTCTTGTGAATGATATGGCTGCTAGTGATTATTTTTATGCAGTTTTCCCAAGGTTTTAAAATTATACACTTTAATGCCCAATGTTTACTGTCTAAATTCCATGAGGTTGAATCATGGATTAGTTTATATAATCCTGACGTTCTAGCATTGAGCGAAACCTGGTTGAATTCTACTGTTTTACATTCCGAAATAAGTATTTCTGCCTATAAAGTGTTTAGAAATGATCGTATTAGTGGTACAGGGGGAAGGGTTATGTTTTATGTTAAGGACAATTTAGTGGTAGATGAGCATTGTATTTCTAATGATACTTTAGATTATTGTGAACACATTAGCATTCAGCTGATAATGGGTTCTACCAAGAAATTAACAATTTGTTGTATATACCTTCCACCTAATGGTAGTAAATTTGTTTTTCAGGAATTAATAGATAAATTAGATAACAGGGCTTTTGGACAGCTTATAGTTTTAGGGGACTTTAATTTAAATTGGATTGGCCCTGATGTCTCTAAACTAAATACTGTTTTGTTTCAGTCTGGTTTACAACAATTGGTTACTTTGCCTACTCGATATAATAACAAATCTAATAATCACACATTACTGGATTGGATATTATCTAATAAGCCTATTAATATGATGAAGTGTGGCTTGATTTCTGATGCCTTAAGCGACCATCATCCTGTGTTTTGCATATGGAATCACGGTGGATTAAAGAAACCTAAGCCAATTATAAAGATTTCAAGATCTTTTACTAGTTTTGATTTACACACATTTAGTTTACAGTTGAGTAATGTAGACTGGTCTTATTTACAGTATATTCCACTTCTGATGTTAATTTTGCTTTAGATTTTTTTATTACTGAGTTTACATGTGTTTTGGATCAATTTGCTCCTTATGTTAAAAGAAGGGTTTGTGGGAAGTATCATGGGTGATTAACACCTCCCTTAATTAAACTTATGAGACAACAGGATAAGGTGTGGAAAACATATCAAGCAGAAATTCTGTGTCTAGTTATCATATTTATAGGGCCCTACGGTATCAATGTAAAGCTCAGATAAAAAAAGCTAAAATAGAATTTATTCAACAAAAACAATGTGCAGGTCTATCTAATGCTAGAACTTTTTGGAAAACAGTTAATACTCTTATAAAACCTAATGTTGATCAATTGAGTTTGATGAACTTGAATGGTGATTTGTTGATTTGTCCTATTGAAATAGCTAATGAGTTTAATACAAGATTTACTGCCCAGGTTAATTCCTGTAGTGACCAGTTTGATGTGATTCACCAAGGATCTACTATTGACTCTACTAATATTCGTAAAATTTATCTAAGGACTATTACTCCTAAAGAGGTTGAGAAGTTATTAAGACAAATTAAAAGGGATAGTTCAGCAGGCTCTGATGGTTTGTGTCCTCAATTATTGATAGATGCAGCTTCAGTTCTAGCATACCCATTTAGTATTATTTTTAATTTGTCTATCTCAACAGGTGTACCTGATATTTGGAAACATTACTTGGTGACTCCCATTTTTAAGTCTGGTTCACATCAGGAGTTTGGTAACTGTAGACCAATTTCAATCTTATCTGTCCTGGTTAAGTCCAGGAGAAGATAGTTTATAATCAATTGGCTGAATACATAGATTCGTTGGGCATGTAGTCTAAGAACCAGCATGGCTTCCGTAAAGGTAGAAGCACGGAGACTGCCTTGGTCGAGTTCACGAACACGGTCCTGGAAGGTATGGATAAAGGTTGTTTGACTGGGGCCGTGTTCGTGGACTTGACCAAGGCATTCGATTCAGTAAACCATCAATTGTTAATTTCTAGATTAGGGTCTTTGGGAGCAGGACAATCCTTTTTGACTTGGATAGGGACTATTTAAGTGATTGGTCCCAAAACAAAGAGAATGATTAAACAATTTTGTCAACTGTCCTGTGACACTATTAATAACTCTTTTCAGTATCCTATAATCAGGATCATCAGATCCTTTATAAGGTCTAGGATCCATTTTAGACACAAACTCAATCGCGTCTTTAGTTTGTAAGAAACAGAAGTAAAATTTTGGAATGTTATCACCCCCCATACATTCCATCACTACTTGGTTGCAAGAATGCATCCAAATGGCTCCAGAAACTATCCATACTACCCACATTTGAACTATACCTATCCAAGTTAATAAAATGTAAATTAAAGGCTTCTGCCACAGTTTTAGGATCCAAAATAATACTACCATTCTTCTCCAATACACAATTTTCACTCCCCTTAAGTTTACCCAATAACAGATTAATTGTATTCCAAGTTGCACTTGGATTTCCCTTTACTTCTATAAATTTCTGCTTAAAGTAATCCTTCTTTGCTGCACGAATAGCTAATTGGCATTTATTCCTAAGTTTTTTATAAAGTAATTGGTGATCCAATTGTTTAGTCCTTCTATAAGCTTTCTATGCTTGATTTCTTTCCCTTATTAATTTCAGTAAATTTGGGATGAACCAAACGTTGCTATTTCCTTTAACCCTAATAGATCTAATAGGTATTAATTTGTCACAAATAAGAATGAAATAACAACAACATTTCTGATAGGCTTCATTAATATCAATTATGTCATCCAAAAATGACCAATCAAGTAATTGTGGTTCCTCAAAAAACCCTCACTCATCTAAATCCCTGAGCCTTCTGTATTTTACAATCCTAGCTTCTTTTTTATTAATTTTGACTGACCAATCAAAAAAAAAAAAAACGACTGATCACTGATCCCATCAGGGAGAATTCCACATTTAGCTATATATGATGGATTATTTGTAATTACCTAGTCAAGGGTTGACAAATACCCTGTTTTATAATTCACCTTGGTGGGGCCGTCAATCAATTGTTGAAACCCTAGATCAGTGACAGTTGTTTTAATCTCATGTTCTGCTGAAGACAACCAATTTAGATTAAAATCACCAACCACAATAGTTTCCCTTATTATTGATAGATTTTGAATACAATTGAAAAAAACAGGAACCCCCTCCTTTGACTTATCTGGTGGCACATAAACATTTATGATGGTCAAAACTTTTTTTTCACCGAATGAAACAGAAATGGCAATTGATTCAATCATTTTAGTCTCAGGAATAATAGCTAATTCATGTACCAACAAATGATCAGTTACATGAAACAAGCCTCCCCCCTTCTACCTACCCTGTCCTTCCTAAAGATAAAATAACCTGGTAACAGAATTTCAGAATTAGTAATGTTATCAGACAACCAAGTTTCAGTCAGAGCGACTACATCAAACTTGTTATTCAAAACCCAGCATTCCAAAATTGTTTTTTTTTTTTTGCTGTCAGACTAGCTATATTTAGATGAACCACATGATGGGAAGACTTTATTAGACTCTTAACTTCAATTGGTTCTTCAGCCAAAGGGCCCGGATTTGGATTTACTGTTCCTGAAAGCAGCAGTAGTAACAATATTAACTTCCTCACTTAATTTGAAAACATCAAACCATTCCTGTAAAACATTGGTAACCTATAATTAACCATAGTTGGATGAACAGATGAAATAATCTCATAATTACAGTGCAAACAAAGCAAAGTAACATCATTTTACCTGTGGTGAAATGCAATTCTTGAACATTATCATCAAACTTAACATCCTGCCAACTTGAGCTGTTTGAATAAATTGATGTACAAAAGCCCTTTGTAAGAACATTGTATTCTCCTTAATTTCAAATGGTTTAAAACAGGATGATTTAGGATCATCAACTGTAATTAATATCAGAAGTAAAATCGTTAGTTTCAAAATTAAACCCATTTCCTTCACCCACCTAATTATCCTACACTAAGCAAGACCTCAGTAGCTCTATTTAGACCTACCCACCCTAAACTATTAATATCTCTACTAAACTCTTTTATTTTATTTATTTATTTATTTATTTATTTCTACATCGGTTTACAACCTTTGAGCCAGAGGCTCGTCTCCAAAGGTACCTCGTCACAAAGAAGACAAATACAGTACAACATTCAGTTACATCATTGTAGATACAGCTTATTACATCATTGCAGACACAGTTTTGGAAGATACAGTATATGCAGTAATTTCTATGTTACAACATGAGTATTACAGGTTTGGTATTCACAGGTTATTACAGTTATTTGGATAAGATCGAGAGATAAGCATACACTGGTTAAGTAGACAATTGGTCTAGCACAGATACTGCTAGAGGTTGGTAGCAACAGGTGGCTATGGGACAAGGTAGATGAAAAAGTTTGGGAGGCGAGCCACTCAGGGAGTTTTGTCAGTTTTGTGGAGGAGCTACTCAGAGTGTTTTGTCTGATACAGTGAGTTAGAGCACCTATGGCCAGGCACAGGCACAGCTACGCATGTTGAATAGCTGACTTCGCAGCACTGTTTTGAAGTGAGAGATGGTAGGGGTATCGGTGATGGAGTTAGGGAGACTGTTGAACCAGGAGGAGGCTCTGTAGCAGAAGGAATGTTGACCATGAGTAGTCCTGGTCCTAGGAACTAACAGGGTGGCCTTGGAGGTGCTACAAGTTTTGACTAAGGGTTGAGCTAGGTGGATAGAGGCTGTCAGTCCGGGCGGGGATAGTCGAAGGAGTGTTTTTTTAGTTATGAGGCAGGTTTGGTATCAGAATTGTTCGTCTAGGTTAAGCAGCTTAGCCAAGTCATATAGCTGGCAGGTATGGGTTAGCCTGAGGGCTCCCGAAATTAATCTACAGGCCTTATTCAAGGTGAGTGGGATTTTATTGAGGGCGGTCGTATCTGCGGCACCATAGACTGGCAGGCCATAGTCCACAAGGTACATGACTGAGGAGGTGACTGCTAGTCGGAGGGCATTGGGGGGAGGCAGTGCTTGTAGCGGTAGAGGATACCTAGTCGTGTGTTTGTAACTGAGGCTAGAGTATCAATGTGGTCATGGAATGTGAGGGCTGAGTCAAAGGAGAACTTGATCGAGAGGATGCTTGGAGCCAGGGAGGATGCAGAGTGGGAAATTACTGGATTTGTTTTGGGGATGGGCAAAGAGCGTAGCTTTGTTTTTTTTTAAGTTGATTACAAGTCTGTGCTCTTTGAACCAGGCTTTAGCATCATTGAAGGCTAGTTGCAAGGTGTCTTGAAGGGAGATGGGGTTTCGGTGGGTGGCGAAGATGATGGCATCATCTGCATACAGCAGGATTTTACCCGTGCAGGCTCTGGGCATGGTATTGAGGTAGAGTGAGAAGAGAAGTGGACCAAGGATGGAACCCTGAGGTACACCAGATCGGATAGGACATGTATTGGAGAGGGTCCCATTAATTTTAACATGCTGAGAGCAGTCAGACAAGTAGCTGGAGCACCAGGAGACCGGGCCGGCGGCAAAGCTGGTGCAGTTGAGGGCATCTAATAGGAGTGGGTGGGAGACAGTGTCGAAAGCCTTAGAGAGGTCAATAAACACTGCCCCCACTAGTGAGCCAGAGTCCAGGGAGGAATGAAGAAAATTTGAGAACTCAATAAGGGCAGTGCTTGTACTGTGACCTGCACGGAATCCATGTTGTTCATGGCAGAGGATGTTGTATTTGGTCAAGTAATCTGTAGTTTGAGTGGCCACCAGTTTTTCTAGGGCTTTGGAGAGGGGCAGGAGGATGGAGATAGGCCGGTAATTCCCGGCTGAGGATCTGTCACCTCCTTTGTGTATGGGCGTAACTGTGGCTGTTTTCCAGGCTGAGGGGAATTGCCCCAAGCAGAGGGACTTATTGAGCATGGTAGTTAGTGGGGCCAGAACCTGGTCCAGGACCCGGTGTAGGATACTTGGGTCCAGGGAGTTGCTGCCAATATTATTGTTCTTTAGGGCTTGAAGCAGGTGTGGCCTGGCCTCCTGGGAAGACACCCTGCATAAGTGGAAGCTAGGATATTGAAAGTCTGGGGCAGGTAGGGTAGGAGGAGGGTCAAAGAAGTCTCTAGGAAGGACCGAACTAAGGTCTGTGAAGGATGTGTTGAGGAAGTTGGCTATGCGGGCAGGGTCGGTGGAGATAGAGCCTTCAATGGTGATCTGTAAGGAGGGTGAAGAGCGCACACTCCCATTTAGTTGTTTAATGTTGCCCCAGAAAGTTCTGGCGCTCCCCCAGGAGGAGGTAAGCGTAGCCTGATAGTGATCGGCTTTTGCTTTCCTGATGGCCCATGTGCATTTGTTTCTAGCGGCACTGTAGGCCTGTCTATCCGCAGCACGGCCTGTTTCAGAGGCCAGGTGCCAAAGGTTATCCCTGTGTTTGAGCAGTTGCAGCAGGGACGGGGTAATCCAGGGGGCATTATGAACTTTGGTGCAGACTGCCGTAATGGGAGTGAAAATGTCACATGCTTTGTTGAAGGTTTGGGTGAAGAAGGTAAGGGGGGTATCTATATCAGGGGCATGGTGTATGGGAGACCAGTTAATTTGGACAAGATGTTGCTTAAGGCCTTTTAGCCCATCTGGTCTGAGGCAACGACGTAGAGTGGGATGAGCCATGGGTTTGGGAGTGGGGGTGGCCCAGCGGAAAAGGATATGAGAGTGGTCACTAAGAGAGTCTGGAAGGACCTGGATATCATGGATTTGTTGAGGGCGGTTGGTGATGACCACATCTAGCAGGGTGCTGGTACCTTTCTTTGTGTTAACTCTGGTGGGTTGGGAAACTAGTTGGGACACGTCTATGGCTGCGAATGAGTCACGGGTGGTGTCGACGGATGAACTGAGCCAGTTAATATTCAGGTCACCCACAAGGATTTGGTCAGCTGTGTGAGGAAGGGTTGAAAGATAATCAGTTAGTGAAGCCAGTGCCAGAGTTTGGTTTTTAAGGGGAATGTAGGCAGTGGTGAGATAGAGGGGACCCCTGGAGAGGTCGGGAGTCAGTTTGAGAGTTAGTGCCTGCGTCCCATAGGCAAGAACCAGGGCAGGGAGTGTCAGTCCAGTGAGAGAGTCCCTGGTGTATATCGCACAACCCCCCCCCTTCTACTTACATGATCCTCCTGGTAGAGGGAGTACCCTGGAATAGAGACAAAGGAGTCTGGAGTGGATTTTGATAGCCAGGTTTCCACCAGCATAATGACATCTGGCCTATGCGACGTGACTCAGCATTGGAGGGAATCAAGTTTTTTCATCAGGCTGCATATATTCATAGATGCAAAGCAGAGCCCGGGTGACCCTGTAGGAGGGTTAGAGGGAGCTGGGCCAGGGTTTGGATGAATATTACCTGTCAGGAGTAGTAGTATAACCACAGCCCTGGCCAGGGGATGGTAGAGGATGAGCTTTCGATAAGTATGCGGTGGGGAGGTGGGGTGCTTTTGGGCACAAGGGGTGGGCAGGATATTCCAGGCTGTGTAAATCTCCAGAGAGATCCTGAGGAAGTAGTAGGGAGAGGACTGGGGGGAGGGTGTTGAGTACTGGGGTAGATAATGAGAGTAGGGTGTGGTTGGCCTAGCTCCAGAACAATATCAGGATCAGGTGCCATTGTGCCTAGGGGGGTATTGGTGAGACAGTGGTGCCAGGGTGAGGATGAGGGGGAGGCATTTTAGTAAGAGGGCTATCATATTGCTAGCGGTTGAAGCCGGGTAGTAGGTTGAGGTTGTTTTGTGTCCCTCAGCAAGTGTGGATGCCACTTTGGAATAGTGGTAGTGACACGGACTCTGATAGACAGGGTACCAAGTTCAAGACCAACTCAGGGCAGTTGGTCACAAACCTAGATGAGAGCTGTGCTCCACGTTCTGGGGTCAGTACACAGGATATGCTTTGGACCAAAAAGGGGGTGTGTAATAGCAACTCCTAGTGGTCACTCGAATAGGCTCAGCAGTGATGGCAGGAGGTCCAAGCAAGGATGTAGTACAGAGGCTTTTAGTTGGCTTCTGCCACTAGCCAGATATAGGATTGGAGGATATTTAAGATTTTAGTTCACTTTGGGACAAATAAAATCATTAATATTATCTAACAATTTAGAATACATTTATACTTTACTTTCCAATATGCAAAGCTCATTATAATCCTCTTATTGTCCAGACTTTTTTAAAATTTCTCTTCCGAGGGGTGCTCGTGCCACTCATGCTTGCGCAGTAGTAACGCAAGTTCTTTATACGCTATCCTGCCCCTCCTCCTTCACCATCAGCCGCTCACTGAACAACCCTCTCACAACTGATTCAGATTGGGAGAAATTGACAATGTCCCAAGGAAGTTCAATTGCTGTTGGAGAAGCACTGGCACAGAATAAAGAAAACGATCTTGCAGCTGTAGTTTAAAACACACAACAGGGCTTCACAGTGCAGAATAATTACAAGCATACCTCTGTTTGGGAACGCGAGTTCTTTATACGCTATCCTGCCCCTCCTCCTTCACCATCAGCTGCTCACTGAACAACCCTCTCACAACTGATTCAGATTGGGAGAAATTGACAATGTCCCGAGGAAGTTCAATTGGTGTTGGAGAAGCACTGGCACAGAATAAAGAAAACGATCTTGCAGCTCTAGTTTAAAACACACAACAGGGCTTCACAGTGCAGAATAATTACAAGCGTGCCTTGAGGTAAAAATTCTTGAACAACTGTTAAATGTTGCAAATTTCCTGAGAAAAGTATTTGTGGACTTAAAAGACAGTGTTTTCTAAGTACTCAGAAAAGTTTCAAGTATGTACAGTGAAATTTGGGGGGGGATGGCTAAGAAAAATGCACCAAGTACTGAGTGAAATGCTTTAAAATTCTTCGCCCCACTGAAATTTCAAGCCGAGAAAAAAGTGGCAGTTTGCAGTTTAAATGTTACCTTCTCCACAATCACCATGCAGGAGTGCAGCAGAGAGAGAGAGAGAGAGCATTTGCATGGCGTCGTACGGCATGGTCCCAGTGCACCTAATCCCTGCCCTTGCCCAAGTTTCTGCTTGTGGAACATTCGTGGAGGAGCAGCCTGCAGTGTGCGAGCAACTTGTAGTTTGTGCAGCAGGAAGGAGGAATCGCTTGCAGCAAAAGTGCTTCTGTAGCAGCAGTTTTTCTAACTTTTTTTTTGCAAATAACCCAGGCTCAACCCATATTCTGACTGACTGGAGAGTGATCGAGGTGATCATAACGATGATCGGTGGGACTGCCAGCCATTTCACCACAGAGGCCTTCTTCAAGTGGGCAGCAGGCCATATTCCATAAACGGTGAAAACCATCTACTGCCTGTAAGTCCCCTTTGCCAAAGAAACTTGACTGTGGTGCTGAGGTCAGAAAAACTGTGTAAGAAGCTGAGCAAATGCAGCAAAAGTACTGAAAGAGAGAGAGTTTTGTGAACTGTTAAATCTTGGACTTTGTGGGCCAGATATTAAGAGCAGATGTGCCATGCGCAACAGGGATGCACCAGCGCAAGTACGGAAATGTGCCATTGTGCGATATTCAGCGGGAGGCGGCTGCGCAGCGCAATAAGCAATGCGCCAGAGCGCAACAGTAATGAATGCATGCGCAACCATAGGGGGTGGAACCATGAATAACATGCGCAGTGCAATATTAAACAGCATGCACTGTGCGCAATAGCGGAGCAAGTGGAAGTTGCGTGACAGCGGAAATGAGCCAAAATAAAAGGGAGCAAGAGAGGGGAGGAAGAACCGCAAAAAGGAAGACACAGGTGGGAGTGTGGTGACAGAGAGCCAGGGAGGAATAAAAGGAAGCAGGATACAGGACTGGGCAGGATCAGGACAGGGCCCGCCAGAACTGTGCCAGAGTGAGGGTAGGAGTGGGTGTGCCCATGCCACTGTGCAACAAAGGGTGTGGAGTGCCACAGTGGACTGAGGGCAGTGGCAAAAGGCAGGACAGTCACAGGCAAAAGCCGGAGGTGTACCCGGTGCAGGGGGAGCACCAGGAACAGACAGCAGGGGGAACAGGACAACAGCCACCTGGGTGGGGGAACACCAGCCAGGGACATGGCCAGCACCACCTTCCAGATGGAGGCGGTAATGAGGGGTGTGAGAAGGCAGGCAGCAGGGAGGTGCGGCCATGGAAGGGCCCATCGGCGGTACACCCAGAACAGGCAGTACCGAGCCCGCACCAGCTTCGAACAGTACTCTGACACAGAGATTGTGGGCTGGTACCACCTGAACTAGACGATACTGAGGCAGCACTGTGAGCTGTGCAGTGATGAGATGCAGGCACCCACATGATGGAGCCATGCTCTGTCAGTGGGGATGAAGGTGGCAGCCATCATGTGCCTGCTCGCCATGGGCACCTTCCAGAGACCAACAGGGGAAACGACAGGCATAACCCAGTCGGCCGCGTCATGCCTACTCACACAATTCCTCAGTACACTGCTGCCACATGCTGTGGAGTACATCCATTTCCCCAACACACAGGCAGAGTGTACAGCACACATACAGGAGTTCCACAGGATGGGACGGTTGCTGGCGTGCTCGGGGCCATTGACTACACCCATGTAGGCAACCACATGCCACCTGGCCCGGAGGGTGTGGCATACATCAACCGCAAGGGATACCCAAGCATAAATTCCCTGGAGTTGTGCATTGCCAGGGGGTGCATAACCAATGTCTGAGCCATGCACCCTGGAGGAGCACATGATGCCTTCATCTGGCACCAGTCTGCACTGTGCCACAGGTTTGAGAGTGGGGACATCCCCACTGGCCATCTAGTAGGTAATTATGCATATCACGCAGGACGACGTGAGCAGACATGGGGGGTGCATAGTTAGAGATGCCATGGGTACCGGCCATGTTGGCCCATGGCATAGCGATGCAGACCACCATTCTAATGTCCACCCTCTACACACAGGTGACAGTGGTTACCCGCTACGGCCCTGGCTGCTCACACCATACCAGCGCTCTACGACCCCATCGCAGCTATGTTACAATGAGGCACATGCCTCAACACAGAATGTCATCAAGCGGGTGTTCGGGCTGCTAAAGGCATGGTTCCAGTGCCTGGACACATCAGGCGGTGCCCTACAGTACAGCCCCTCGAAGGCCTGCGGGCTATTCCTGGCCTGCTGTATCCTGCACAACGTGGCCACCAACTGTGGGATAGCTATAGAGGTCGAAGAGGGGGACGGCGGTGGGGACGATGAGGACGCTGGTCCAGCTTGTGATGGGCAGCCACCCCCTGGGCGATGAGACCCCTGTCTGATCCGGATGGCACAGCTGCACCGGGACACTGTTACAGAGGAGCACTTTGGACAACACAGGTAGGTCACGGGGCCATGCGCAACCACCAAGGGCAAGGGCACAGCCAACAGACAGGCAGGGCAGAACACCAGGGGTGGACGGCGGTAAGGGAATGGGTCCGAGCAGGGCACCGCACATGGCGGCAGGGATGGGCAGGGCTGAACATGACATGTGCATACACATGCACACACACCACAACACATGCACAAGGAGTAAATGGCACGCCAACCCCAACAGTCACCCCCACCCCCACACACGACCATGCCCAGTGGCCATCACTGTGCACGCCTCAGACGCTGGGCACCACTGCACACTGGCGGACAGTGCAACGCAGGCTCATAATGCACACGCCACAGTGGCCAGCAGCCGGGAGGGTGTGCACAGGAACCATGTGTGTGCAGGGCCGGGTACCCCATCCGTGTGTCGCACAATGCACACCACACTGCACATAGGGCAGCGGCAGACAGTGGCCATGGTGGAAGACAGGTCAGTCACGCGGCACAGTACCACGGCCACCACGGATGCATGGGCGGCCCTGCTGAGACCTGCCAGCCATGCCAGGCTGACCATTGGCCTCATGGGGTGACACTGACAGTCCCTCAGAGGTGACGCTGCGTGAACGCAACTGTGTTCATGCAGGGGTCTGCAGCCCGCCAAACATGCCCGCGCCAGGTGTGCTCGGTATGCCCACAGCCGAACCTGGTGTCGACATAGCAGGTGTCGCACGGTGCCAGGAACGGGGGGTGGACATGACACTATGCAGTGTCTGCAGTGGCTGGACACCGAACTGGGTGCCCAGTGTAGCCATGACAGTTGTCAATGCAGTGGTCTGCCTGTCAATGGCAGCAGTCACATCCTCCCGCTGCCAGGCCATCTCTGCCAGGAGCAATCCATGGTCCCTGCTGCGCCACTCATCTGCCTGGTGCAGAACTGCACTGAGTGCATCCACCGCCGTCACGAGCTGCACCTGCTGATCCACTGAAGCCTGGAGAAGACGGCTGTGTTCATCAAAGAGGTCATCTGCTGGTCAGGCATGCTGTCCCTCATGGTATTCCTGGCCCTGCTGGCCAGCACTCCTTGACGTTGGGTGCTGCACACCAGAGCCATGCCGGGGCACATCCACACGTGGTGCACTGCCACCACCCCCTGACACTGTCCCCCGTCACCACTGGCCGACTGCTGGCGCTGCCCCTCCGGCTGCCGATCGCCAGGGCTCACCAGTGCTGCCACAGCAGCCGCAACAGCCCCACCACCCTGGACACACACCAGTGCTGCCCCACTGGGGCATACAGGCACAGGCTGGGACTGGGTTGTTATGCAGGCAGCCACAGCGGCATCATCCACGGCACCGCCCATATGGTTGCCTGCTGTGGGACCATCCTGTGTCCCACATGTATCACTGTCCGGAACGTGTGGTCCAACATCATCAGTACTGGATCCAGCCCAAATCTGTGTCCCAGCACGCAGGAGACCATGGGCACTGTCACGCTGGGACACAGGCAGGGCCTTGTCTGCACCCGCACCCCCCACATCAGTGCAGACAGACATGCAGGTATGCACTTGGCCGGTCCCTCGGACACATGTGGAGGTGAATGGGTGATCCTCCGTGTCCAGAGCCTCCCCCTCGGTGGACACACCCACCACCGCTGACCCATGTAGATGCTCAGGAGCTGTAAGGGAACACATTAGTGTCAGTGGCTCCGCCTTGCCCTGTGGCATGCCCTCCACCACCCACACACTGACAGCACAGGACCTACCATGCAGTGATGGGCTGCCACCCATCTGGAAGCCACCACCAGGAATGCCCTCGATGGCACTACGCCGCATGCTGCTGGCCACCCGCTCCTCCTGTGGCATCAGGCGTGGTACTTCCGGCTGGCCCCCACCGGTGGCAGCATGTGCAGCCCTAATGGCAGTCACTTTGTCCTTGATCTGCCTTCTGTCCATGCCTACCTTCTTCTTGCACTCCTGCATGGACCGCTGGTGGCTGCCATGCTGGTTCACGGCACATGCAACCTCACCCCACGCCGCAGCACGGGCCTGTGGCGTACCCCACTGTCCGCTGAGCAGCGGTTCCTTGTCCACATATGCCTCGAACAGGGCATCTGATTCCACCCTGGTGAAGTTGGGCCTCCTCCTTCTCCCCCCTTCCCTGTTCCTCTTCTTCCTCATGCTTGGTCATGCTCGAGCCTGTGGGAATGACAGGTGTTACCTTGGACTGTGCAGTCCCATTCAGCCCTCCCAAACCACAGTTCCCACATCCCAACAGCATGCAACCCACCACAATGGACTGCAATACCTAAACATGACCTCTGCAGCCCCATGTCGCATTTATATAGCGCAACGCATGCAAATGAGGGCAGGTGCAACTGTTAGTGGATGCTAATGCAGTGGATGCGCCATGGAATGGCTAATGAGCTGATTAGCATATGCTGGCTGAATATCACGCTGTTGCACCTTGTGCAATGTTGGTGAGTGTGCTCAGGCTATGACGCAGCACTGTGACATCTTGTAATCCCGGCACCGCCGCGGCGCATGCCGGGGTGCTGGCGGCTGATGCGTGCGGCGCTGCTGACTTGCTGTGCATGGGAGGCAGTACAGAGCATGGCCACCACTGTGCCTGTGGTGCTAGTGCACTGTTTGCCCATGTGCTGCTCGTGCCTTGGTGTGCCGTGGGCGCCATAGCGTGGTAGGCCACTACAGGGCGTCACACTCAAGCACCCTACTGCGCTACATGCAGGGCGTCCCAATAGAGCTGTGGCGCACCGTGCGTGGACAGACCCTTGACTCTGTGGTCGACCTTTGCCCCACTAGGCACCATGCGTCCACATGGTTGCACCCCTATCGCGCAGTCCAGTGACAGCGTGATAGGGACTGGCAATGCAGTACCACGCTGCCTCCGTACGTGGGGCACGTGTGCTACAGAGCGCCATTTTGCTTGCGGTTTCAACAGCAAGATGCCACGAACCAGAACACAGATCTGGAGTGCCATCGAGTTGGCAAACTTGGTGGCCCTGGTAGAGTGACATGCTGGTGCCCTCTTTGGGCAGGAACCCCTCCACAGGCCACGGACTGCTGTGTGGCAGGAGGTGTCAGAGGGCCTGGAGGAGGTGACTGGGATCAGCCGGTCAGCAAAGCAGTGTCGCCACCGCTATGGCGACCTCCAGCGGCGGGACCCTGACCACCTGGGGCATCTGCAGGCACGCGCCTGGCGAGGCGCCATGCCATGGCCAGGTAGGTGCTCCATCCAAACACTGGTAATGTCCGTCTGTCCGGGTATCGCAGTGTGCATAAGGCCACACCGCGGGGGTGGGGGCCGTCTAGTGGGGGTGGTGGTGGGGGGGGTGTGTCATGGCTGGGCTGTGCAGGCAGGCACACACTGGGGGGGGGGCTTTGTTACTGACCTGTACTGATGTTTCCCTCTCCATGTTTGCACCCTAGGAACGGAGGAGCGCCGTAGGGCACGTCTGGCCCGAGAACAGGGGGAGCAGGCCAGAATGGGTGCAGTACAGATGCAGCTGGGCCACGCTGGAGGGGCCATGGGCCAGCAGCGCCCTGCTTACCGGGATGCATGTGAGTGCCGTGTTTTCCCTTACATCTGTGCATGCTGGGTTGCAGGGGTGATGGCAGGGCGTGGCCACCCGCACTTGGCCCCACTGCCATGCACGCCACACAGTGCACTCAGCACTGTCCTGTTGTACTGCATGTGTGGGTGGGTGTCACAGGTGGGCTGTGCATGCACTGGGTCCATGGCTGTGCCACTGCCTTTGCACCGCATAGCCATGTCACTGTACGGCCACGGTGGTGTTGTGTGGGACATGGGCGGTGGGTATGTGCAGCGTTCCACATGGCTATGGGTGCCTGGGTAGGTGGGTCATGTGGGCGCGAACACTGTGGGTGGTTGCATGCCATCACAAGGGCGTGACCCACGGCTGTATGTCGTGCACATTGGGTGGGCTGCAGGGGTCTGGCCAGTCACGCGTAATGACTCTGCTCCCTTGTCCTAGGTGGACAATGCTGGACTGCCCTAGAAAGAAATGTTCAGGAGCTTCTGCAGCTGTCGAGGGCTACCCTGGAACTGCTCCAATGCACTGAATGGGGCGACAGAAGGAGGCACAGGAGGCACCACCGAGACCGAAGTGGGGAGAGAGGTCGCCATTAGGCCCTACGATGCACCTGTTGTGCATTCCTCTCCCGGACTTACCCTCACACCCCTTCATCCCACTCCCTGTTGTACACCCTTGCCCCATGCCCACCCCACCTGGTATGTGGCCCTCCCCCCCCCCACATTGTAAATAGTTTAGTTTGATGTGTTTTTTGTACAGTTCACATCTTTATGATAGACTTATTTGTTATGACAACTGTGGTGGTCTCTGATTTGCAGCGGGCGTATGGTGCTTGGCTGCAGTGGTGTGCATGGCGTCACGGGTGGTGCAGGCCTGGGCGTGTGTGTGTCCGGCAGGGCCCCGCTTATGGTGTGAGTGGGGGACTCGGTCCCTGTCTGTGGTATGTGTGTTGTTCCCTGTGCACTGGATGCCTGTGTGCAGTGGTCCCTGGTGCATGCACTGTGTCCCTGGCGCCCCTGTCAGTATGTCCATGGCCCATGCAGCTGGCCCCCTTGCATGTCTGTGGTACACACGGTCTGCTGGCATGTCACTGGTGTCTGTCCATGCCGGCCACCCTCTGGCCATGGCGCAATGGCGGCTTGCCTCCTGTCACTGGTATGTTGCACGTCTGCCTCGGGTGACACTGTGGGCTATGCTGTTGTTGTCCTCCCTCCATGCGTCGCTGGTGTCTGTTGCGGTGTCTGTGTTCTGATGTCTGTCACTTGTGCTCCAGCCACATGCTGGCGGCGGACAGCTTCATGGTGCAGGCGCAGGATGGCTGGTACACCTGTGCCATGGTGGGGTGCAGGCCATGGGTACACAGCATCAGTGGATGCATGCCACCGGCATTTGTTGCCCCACTATTGTGGCCCTGTGTCAGGGTGCCCTTGGGTCAGAGTGGGTGTTTATCCATGCCCTGTGTCGCATCCTGTGTGGCGCATGCCTCCATGCATCACAGTGGGTGGCTGTGCTGGCTGTTGGGGCCAGTGCTGGGACAGGGTGTGTGCATGGGTGGATGTGCGGGGTGCTGTCCTGCTGGTGGTAGGGTCCAGGGCAGGTCTTGTCGCATGCGGGGCCCCTCGGCTACTGACGCAGGGTCAACCTCTCTGCTGTGCCACGGGGGGGGGGGCCATGCAGGGCAGCACTGTGTCTGCAGTTATTGCATCGGTGGCTGGTGCCGCCCACTGCAGGGTGCTCACAGTGGGGCTGCCATGCATGGCTCCATTGTGCACAAGGTTGCATTGTCACGGTGGGGGTGGTGGCATGCATTCGGTGTCATGCACTGTTGGGTGCTGCTCCTGGGCTGGGTGTCTGGGGATCGCTGTACAGGGTGTGCTCAGCATTGGTGGGGTGGGGTGGCACTGGGTGGCCAGCCCTCCTTGTGTTGCGGTCACTGCTTGCCAGGGGGGTGTGCTGGGGCACCGTGCCCCGGCTGTGGATTCAGTGCTGGTGGTCCATCCAGCTCACCACAGGTTGTGTAGGTTCATGGGGTGCGGGGGGGCGCTGTCTGGCCTGCTGCATGCTCCTCCACCCATGGCTTCCATGGGTGGTGCACCCCTGCATCCTGTCCCTGTCCCTGCGCATCCCTAGTTGTGCTACTGTGCTTCTACCCTGCTCCACTGCGCATCCCTGGTTGCTCCATGGCGCAGTTGGCGCGATATTCAGCTGTGTTGCACAAGCGCACCATGGCCTGCGCTGTGTTTGAATGTCGCCGCGTGTTACGCAGGGGTGCACTGCACTTGCGCCTGCTCCTGCTATTGCGCTTCTTTGTGGCGCAGTCTGAATATCCGGCCCATAGTGTGCAAGTGCTGTTTTCAAAGAAAGTGAACTTTAAAACAAACGATCCCGTTCGTCCAAGTGCTTATAAAGGAATGGATTGAGAAATAGTAAAAATGAACTTGTGTTTGAGAATATCAGTTGAAATGCAAAGATCCAGACAGAGTCCTAGCAATTTTTAACGGAGTGTGATGCAAAGTTACAGTCACCATGTTGGGGTGTAGTCAGCAATGTAAACAAAGCAGCACCATTTTAGAACATTTTCAAAAGTTTCAAATGGTTTCTTGCTAAGTTGAATACAGTTGCAGCAGCCAGGCAGCCCGTTTGTGAACTTTTTCCAGTATGTTAAAACCAAATAATAGTAATTTTGGGACTTGGGTGTCTGACTTTCAGAACATGGTGCAGCAAACCCCTCATTACCCGCTCCATGCCAGGACGTGGGTAGCCCAACAAGATCAAGAACTAGCCCATTCTGAGCAATTATATGACTGTTCAATAGCACCCGGTGAAGTGGCTTTGCCAAACTATCCAGTTAATGTGTGCATAGTATGCCTGAAACCTGTGATTTGGAATGAGTATGGCAGCTAGCTCAAGTGTAGCTAAAGTGAAACGCATCCGTTTAGCTCCTACTTGGACCAGACAGGGGACCCTATAGAATCAAAACAACGGCAACAGGCTGGTTGCAGTAAAAGTGATCCCATGGAGTTTGTAAAGGAGTTTCTGGACATTGTCTGTGCCGATGCTTTGCAAAGCCTAGAAAAAGTGAAGTGTTCCATGCCACAGAGGGTGGAATTGGACGCTGCCAGTACAGGTTCAGTAGATCCGTGGGTGGAAGGCCCAAGTCCAAGTCTCATGGGAGAGTCTGAGGTGGAGGAAGCATGTCGGGAGGAGAGTGCCTCTGACGACAGTGAAGAATGGACAGTTGTGGGGGTTGGCACAATCGCCAGCTCCTGAGCAGAATGTGTGGAAGAGGAGGAAGCAGCAATGGCTTCAGTGGGCCCTTGTGAGTCGCCATTGGCCTGGGCTTCCATGGAGCCTCCCGATGTTCGTGTGGAGAAAGGCTCAAGAAGGGTGCCCTTGAGTGCAGAGATGGACTGCTCTTGCTCTGCACTAAGTGTTTGTGACTGGCTCAGTCAGGACTGGTCACCCCCAAGCCGTGCTTCTGATCGTGAGTTAGTTAAAAGCAGCAAAGAAGAGAGAATTGTATATAGATGAGCTGAGGCCGAGTATGGACAGTCATACCCTTTCTATTTGGTTTACTTGGTAAATATGGACAAAAGAAAGCAAAAGCCCATCGAGATTGACCCCCACACATTGTAGGTCATATTCATAAATCCAATTTGATTGTAACCATTTATCTAGGCTTAATTTAAAGGCAGAGAAGACATTGCTGTCCACAAGTTCTTGTGGGAGCCTATTCCAAAGTATAAGAGCTCTTACTGTGTAAAAATTCAATCTCTTATTAGTTCTAGCCTTACTTACATCACTGTGTTTGTCATGAAGTCTTGGTACTGTCTGGTAAAGGCTAGTCCACATTGTTGCATCTGATCCGGCAACTGATGGATTTTAAATAGAAAGAGGAGATCACCCCTGCACCTTCTAGTGTGCAGGGAATGAAGTCCTGCAGCCTGAAGTCTCTCTGAGTAGCTTTTAGGAACCAGGTATGGCACCAACTTTGTTGCTCTCCTCTATATCTGCTCAGTCCTATCTATATCCTTTGTGAGACATGGACTCCAAAAGGGAGACCCATAATCAGAATAAGAATAAGAATTCTACCCTAGAAAAATATGGGAAGACATTGAGAAAAACAGGCATGCCTTGTTGTGGGAGGAAGCTTGTGCCAACCTGCACCCTAAAGTAAACAAGTGGGTCC
This sequence comes from Neoceratodus forsteri, assembly GCA_016271365.2. Classification (NCBI taxonomy): domain Eukaryota; kingdom Metazoa; phylum Chordata; order Ceratodontiformes; family Ceratodontidae; genus Neoceratodus; species Neoceratodus forsteri. The sequence goes on along the minus strand of CM028133.1, from coordinate 51,411,574 downwards.
GAATTAATGTGTGTAGTCATAGAATCATAGAAACCTGACGACAGAAAAGGACCATACAGCCCATCGAGTCTGCCCACCCCAAAAAATGATAGCACCACCTCCCCCTCCCCCCTTTCTCCATCCCTACCTAGCCCCATGTAGGTATCCCATGCCCTTCTGAATTTATCCATTGTATCCACCTCCACTACCCATTTCAGCAACCTATTTCATGGCCCCACCACCCTTTGTGAGAAGTAACTCCCACTGACATCACCGCACTATTTGCCCCCTTCCAGGTTAAGTGCATGACCCCTGGTGATTTTGTTTACACTCAGTCTGAAGATGCTAGTCCCATCGACCTTATTTATTCCCTTCATGTATTTGAATGTTTCCCCCATGTTCCCCCATCCCTTCTCATCTCCAGTGTATATAGTCCAAGCTCTGCCAGCCTCTCCCCATATGGACCCTCTCTCAGCCCCTGGATCATTTTAGGCACCCTTCTCTGAACCCTCTCTAGCCTATCCTTGTCTCCTTGTAAATGGGGCCTTCAGAATTGTATTCCATACTCCAGCTGTGGTCTAACCAGTGTCTTATACAATGGCATGATAACCTCCCTCCTCCGACTTGTGAAACCCCTCCCAATGCACACCAATATTTTTGTTGCCTTTCCTGCTGCCCTTTCACACTGGTTTCTAACCCTTAATGTGTCAGTAATCCAAATACCCAGGTCCTTATATTACTCCGTGACCTGCAGTGGCTCACCCCCTAGGCAGTAGTTCGCCCTTGGATTACTCTGCCCTATGTGCATTATTTTGCACTTCTTCGCATTGAATTCCAGTTGCCACTTTTCCACCCACTCCTCCAGCCTGGCTAGATCCTGCCTCATTTTCTCCGCTCACCCCCCCCCCCGGCATGTTAGTCCTGTTATAGACTTTTGTGTCGTCCGCAAACAGGCATGCTTTTCCATTCAGACCCTCCGTTAAATCCCCTGCATACACATTGAACAATACTGGACCCAGCACCGATCCCTGTGGTACCCCACTCTTCACTCCTAGTTCTCTGGAGTGCTTTCAATTTACTACTACTCTCTGAGTCCTTCCTCCCAGCCAATCCTCCAACCACTTTGTAAGCTTTTCCCCAACACCCAAGCTGGATAACTTGTTTACCAACCTTCTGTGGGGGACGGACTCGAATGCCTTCCTAAAATCCAGGTAGGCCAAATCCACTGCCCCCGATCACGCATACCTCCATACACCCTCAAGAATTTCTGCCAGGCTGGTTTGACAAGACCTACCCCTGTGAACCCATGTTGGTTATCGTCACTTAGCCCTTCCACCTCTAGGTGTCTCACCAGTCTCTCCTTCATGAGGGTTTCCATCAGCTTGCCTTAATGAAAGACTGCAGTTCTGGAGGCATGGCAGGACCTTGTTGATCAACTCTGCGAGAACAGTGGACAAAGCCGGCCAAGAAACATTCTATAATGTTTACATGGTTTGTCCAGATGGGGTGACAGTCTATGCCCCAGATCCAGAATGGTACTACCCCAGAACATTGTGCCATTCTTGAAACATGTGCCCACTTGCCAAAAAGTGAATAGCCATTGCCAGCTCAGCCATCTGCCATCAAAGAGGCAGCAATCTAGGATGGAGATGCCTTTCTTCTGGTGATCAAGGTTCATCGGCAGCAACATCCAGGTTTGGCTCCAGCAGCATCCAGGTTCGTCTGTGGTAACATCCAGGCTCATCAGCCCAGCAGGTTTGGGAAAGCTTTCCAGTCCGGGTCCAGTAGGAGGTTGTGGAAGCATCTGATCCAATGATTTCATCTACCCAGCAGCTGAAGGTAATCAGGCCACAGCACCAGAGAGGTGATGTTGACATCCTTTTGTCACTAAGAACTAGTAAGAGACCTTTTTCATTTTTATGTTGCTTGCACGCATGTGCAAGAAACATAGTGCCATCATCCCAGTTTTTGGAGGTGTGGCAGCCCTTTTCCAATTCAGTCAGTGTGTTTGCAGGCGCGGCCGCAGTTCTCCAATTGCTGCTGGAGCTGTCTATGACAGCAGTCTAAAATGCAGTGGCGTACAGTTGAAAGGGGGAGCTACGCTTCAGTGAGCAGCGATAAGATATCGCCTGCTCATCGCCTCTCACACACACACACACACACACACATATGCATGCATACCGTGTGCCTCGCCCACATCAGATAGCCAACGGGGTGCCCAATCCCCCGCTATTGTGCTACGCCCCCAAAAAACTGAGTTGCACATGCCACGCCTGGGTGCCCACCCCAGCGTGGCAACACATGATATAGCCAACGGGTGCCCAACTTCGCCGGCTCCACTGTCCCCCCACGGTACACGGTGCCACGCTGGGAGACCACCCCAGCATAGCAACAGATGCTGTCAGCCGATGGGTGCCAATCCCCGTCGGCTCCACGGCCCCCAAACAGCTGCCTTGTCCCACGCTGGGAGCCCACCCCAGCATGGCAAACATCTACGTCGTCCTCCTGTTTTAAAAAAAAAAACCTGCAACACAAAATGGTCCCTCACTGTCTGGGACCCCACCCCACCCTCGCACCCCACCTCCCACACCCCACTCGCCCATTACCTCTGAACACGCCTGCACTCTTCAAAGCCGACCGTGAACTGAGAAATGCCAGATAAGCTGTATAATGTAATAAATAGGGTTTTCAACTTTGCTGCATATCTCAGGCATTTTGGAATTTTGCACCAAATTTTCAACATGGGGTTTTTGGGACCCCTTCTCATGAATGCTCTCACTGTCATGGCGTTAATCGGGCCCAAAGGGTGATTTCGCAGTCACTGTGCTGAAATCACCTTTTGGCACTGATTAATGAAATGACACTGCCAGTGTTCATAAGGTGGGCTCTCAAAAAGCCTATGTTGAAAATTTGGTGGAAAAATTCCTAAAAATGACTGTTTTATGAGCTGCATTGCGCAGTTCCTACACACGCTCAGTAAGTTCGTGAATTTTCAATATTTTCACTCCAGATTTTCAACATTGTCATTTTACCACACCTCCTTATGAGCAGTATAGCTGTCATTTTCACATCTCACCCAAAGCGTGTTTCAGCCCATGTAGCGCACAATGCGCAGTCAGTGGGCGATCCTGTATGGGACATATTAAGAAAATCACAGTGACACTGTTCATGAGCAGAGGTCTTAAAATGGCTATGTTGAAAATTTGGTGACAAAATTCCTAAAATGACTGTTTTTACAAGCTCATGCTATGACTTCCTATGCACGCTTGTAAGTTCACGAATTTTCAATATTTTCACTCCAGATTTATTATTGTCATTTTACCACACCTCCTTATGAGCATACAGCTGTCATTTTTCACATCTCGACTACAACGTGTTTCCGCCCATCTAGCGCACAATGGCGCAGTTGGTGTGTGAAATCAATGTATGGGACACATTAAGAAAATCACAGTGACACTGTTCATGAGCAGAGGTCTTAAAATGGCTATGTTGGAAATTTGGTCACAAACTTCCTAAAAATGACTGTTTCATGAGCATGCGTTGCGCAGTTCCTACGCACGCTCGGAAGTTTGCAAATTTTCAATATTTGCACTCCACTGACTTCCAAATACCTACACAGCACATACAAGCAAGCAACATTCGGCATTGACAAATGCTTGTTAATTTAACTGTTCCTGCAAGTCTGAAGAATCTTTGGAATTATGGTCCCCAAATGACAGTCCTTCTAGACTGCAGTGCTTGCAGGCTTTGTGCCTGCTCCAGAACTGGCACTCTGGACTTCTCCTTACTTTGGGACTTTGCATGGATCCCTCCCCCCCGAATGTTTTGCAAATGTTTTTATGTTTTCTAATTTTTGTTCTTTTGTAGAAAATCCTTTTAAAAATGCTTTTTGGGCTTGTGCAGTATCCTGTTGGAGGGTTTTTGGTCACTGTTTTTGGCTTTACAGGTTGTAGCTGTGTGCAGAAATGTTTTGTGTAGTTTTTTCTTTTGCAGGTGTTCCTAGAAAAAGACAAGAAGACCCGAAGAGGTTTGGTGGGCCTCATGGGAGTTCTTCCTTCCTGTAGAGTTGTTAGGCTTGTGTAACTGTGTAGTACAATGTCTAACCTTTTTCATTTTACAGGTGTGAAGTGTAAAATGTTTTTTTTTGTTTGGGCACCTGGTAGGTAGCATAGGTCAGACAGTTTCCCCTTAGATTGTTAGGGGAGAAGGCAGGTTGGTGGTCCTGATTCTAGATAGGGGTCACCAGTTCTGTCAGATAGGGCATGCTTCAGGCAGTTTCCTGGAGCCACTGAGGATCCATAGATAGTACAGTAGTAGGATAGGGAACTGACGTTTCTTCAGTGGGCCTCTATCCTTAGGTGTTACCTGCCTGTGCCTAGCATATGGTAGGGGAGGACTTGATCAACCCTCTCTGTAGAGGGTATCAGAGGTACTGTAGGTGGCCTGGGGCCGAGTAGTGGAATGGCTGCGGACAGTCATTTATCTGGCATGGGGCAAGTGTAACCACCCAGTCCACTGCGGTTACTAGAATCCTATCAGTATTATTGTTAGAAAGGTAGCAGGCAGCTGGTAGGGAGTTCATTAGGGGCTCCTTACATAATGACATCATTGTTTGCTCAGCTAGCCTGAGGTAAGAATGATTATGTCATTTAGAACTCTCACATCAGCATAAGCCACACTCTGTGGATAGCTGCTCAGTGGAGCTTAGAATGCTCAGTGTTGTTCGGTGAGTTGTGGAGTGAGGAGGTGAGAGTGGCAGAGGAACTGCCAGTGGGCTCAAAGGAGACGGCCCAGGATTTCTCACCCTAGTGCAGTGTCATTTCCAGCTTCCGGTGAAGTGGTGGAGACAAGGCTACAGCAGGATTTCTTGATTAATACTCCCTGTGAAGTGGAAGGAACTGCCTGTTCTCTGTGGACTCAAGGGGCAATACCCTGAAAGTTCTGTGGCATTTTCAGCTGCTTTGAATAGGATCTGAAAGAAACTGTTTTGATTGGCTACCCAGAAGAGTGCCCTTCTTGTTTTTTCATTGTCCCATGCTCTGTGGATGGGACAACCTCTGTGAGTACTGTTCTAGGAGACCAGATCTCCACATTTCTAAGGGGATTCGATAGTCTGGGGGGGGGGGTGCCTGTAGAGAAGGCTGGATCACATGTGCCAGTGCCCCTAGTTTCACCCAAGTGAGTGAAGTACTGTTTAAACTGTGGACCCAAGTGACTGCAGTTTTTTCTCTGGTCACCCCAGTGAGTGACAAGTTAAAGTGTGGACCTCTAGCATTTCAGTGGGGAAAGGGGGTTTCAATGGTGTAACCCTGAAGAGTGGTAGAGACTGTCGGTTGGAGCCAAGGGTGGAAGGAACGTCATCTAAGTGCTTACAAGTCAGGGCTTCCTGGTTCGTAAAGGGCACCAGTATTTTTACCTGAGCAAGTGGCCAAGCTGCAGGTTGAAGTGTGTGACTGAGTTTCACTAAAATGCACATAATGTGCTAAGAAGAGTTCTGAGTGTGAGTCTTTTACCCACTGAATTAACACTCATGGAAGATGTTCATGTGTGTGGCCAGATGTCAACTAATGCACCTTTTGGGAACTTTGGAAGAAGATGTTCTGTTGTTGTTCAGGAATTGTACTGCATGCAAGGAGAGTTCATGTATTGTACCTGTCCAACCTGGACTGACCCTTGGGGTCCACTTCTGCTTTTACTTTCCATCTGTTTAATAAAGCCATACTGCAAAATCCCAGTCACTGTTATGGACATTCCGATTATTGCTTCTGATTGTGTGGATTTACTGGGGCCCTCTCAGCAGGTTCGATCTGGTATATGCCTAGTAGCCTCCACCCATGACCTGGGTTGTGTCTTCTACACAAGGCTCATGTTGTTTGTTTATGTACCCCCATCCCTCTCTTCCTCTAGAAAATGAGCCGGGTATACATCCTAATGCCAAGGGTGGTACCTACCTGTTTGTAAAGTAAATTGGTATGCCAGTATGTGGGCATCGGTGTTTCCAGATATTTAATGGGGGTGTGCACACTAGTTAAAAAGTGACCTGGGGGTTACAGTGGCACCAAGTGGTGCCAGCCTTACAGCTAGCTGTGACTTAGGCCATTGTGACAGAAGTATCTGGATATCTGTAGTCATGATGGAGTATGATTTTATTTTATTTAGTTTTTGTTAACCGGGTAGGTACACTAGACAAGTTATATGCCTATTTTCAGGAATGACCCGGGAGAGTACAGTGGAGGTATAACAGGTACAACAGTTACAGCGATAGGGTATAGCAAGTACATCAATACAGCAAGCAGTAGAGAAAGACAGTTTACAAATTTTACATTGGATTGGAAAAGAACACCTAGTTTCAATTTTGGGGCAAGAGTACAATTTGTGAGATAAGAGAGCAATGACCAGCAGGGCTGGCGGTATAAGCATGGGCAAGGTGAAACCAGCTATCCAGTGGACACCAGAACTGTGTTCCAGGGAGGCTTTAGGCAATCGCAGCGAGAGGCCAGCTTTAGATGTTCCCACAGGGAGGTCCGGAAAAGTTTGTGAGAAGGGGTAGTGCGGACATTTTCAGGAAGGGAGTTCCAAAGCCTGGGAGCATGAACAGCAAAGCTCCGGTCCCCCATGACGGTGTGGGTGGTAGGTATATTCAGTAGGCCAGGGCCCTGGGATCTAAGAGGGTAGAGGGAGATATCAGCTGGGGCGAGAAGCCGGGCACGTTCCGGAGGGGTGCCGGAGCTGACTACTTTGCTCGTGAGGCACCCAGTGCTAAAGTAGAGGTGATTGACCGGGGATAGCCAGCCAAGCTTATCATAGAGTTCACAGTGATGGGTGAGACGGGGAGCGGCCAGGGCAAACCGACAGATGTTGTTGTACGCCATGCTCCACTTGCTTAGGAGGACCTTGGAAGTATGAGCAAATAGGAGGGAACCATAGCTAAGAGAAGGGAGTAGTACTCCCCTGGCAATAGCTAGACGTGCCGCAGGGGTGAGGTTGTACCGAGCCCTGTAAGCCAGCCCCAGCTTACGGTTTACCCCACTACAGGCATTGTGGATATGATTTCCCAGGTCCAGTTGGGGATCAAGCATCACACCTAGATATTTAAGGGAGGTCACTGTAGGAAGGGGAGTACCATCGTCATAGTTGATTTACAGGGGAGTTGGAGAGGCCCAAATCTTGGCTGAGGAGCCAAATAGCATGGCCTGGGTTTTTTTCTGGTTAAGAACCAGCTTATGGCTGGAGAGCCAAGCTTGGATGTTCCAGAGGTCCTCTGATAGGTGATGATTTAGAGTGGCTGTATCGCAGGAGTGAGCCAGGAGAACCAGATCATCCGCGTACATGGTAACTCGGCATCTGGTGATCACGGCAGGGAGATTGTTAATAAACAGGGAGAAGAGTAGGGGACCCAGCACTGAGCTCTGTGGGACACCAGAGGTTACGGGCAGGGGGGCAGAGAGGACTTTGTTGAATTTAGTTAGCTGTTCTCTGCCATGCAGATAGTCAGAGACCCAGTTTAGAGCAGAAGAGGACAAACCAAGGGACCTCATCTGCGAGGTAAGCATGTCGTGGTCAACGAGGTCGAAGGCCTTGGATAAGTCAATTGACACAGCACCTGAGAGTTGCCCCAGATCCATTGCAGCTCTGATGCTGGAGGAGACAGAGATGAGCGCTGTGGTAGTGCTGTGCCCTTTTCGAGAGCCGTGTTGGGCAGGGGACAGCAGGCCATGGGTGTGGATATACTCCGAGAGTTGTTTGGCTACCACCTTTTCCAGGAGCTTACTGACAGCCGAGAGGATGGCTATAGGACGGTAGTTGTCCAGGATTTTGGGGTCGCCCTGCTTAGGGACAGGGATGACCTTGGCAACCTTCCAGATGTCAGGGATCCGTCCCTGGGTGAGGGATAGGTTGAAGATGTGGGCCACTGGGGAGGCTATGAGGGGGGCGCCAAGTCTGAGGAGCTTTGGCTCCAGGTTGTCCAGGCCAGGGCTTGCATTCTTGGAGAGGCCTAGAAGGAGAGACCGCACCTCGATTACCGATACTACCCTTAGGTGGAAAGGAGGGTAGGCCAGGCCAGACTCCCGCTGGGTCGTGGAAGCATAATGGTTAGAGTTCCAGGCCGTAGACCCTGGAGGGAGGATGGTAGGGAGGTCGGTGAAGTGAGAATTAAGTGCATTGGCAATCACGTGGGGATTATTGCAGGAGACACCTCCAATGAGCATGTCAGTGACCCCGGAGTTGAAGCGACCACTGACCAGTGTTTGGATGGCACTCCAGAACCGTCTGGGGTCATTTGCAGAGCTGAGAAGGGCGCCTTACAGAAGTCACTTTTTGCGCCCCTGATGGTTTTCTTACACTCATTTCTGAGTTTTCTGTATTGTTGGAACAGGGCAGTGTCGTATGAGCGTTTGTACCGTGCCCAGCACTTGTCTCTCACTTGCATAAGGGAGAGGAGACCCCCATTCAGCCACTGGGTGGCTGTCCCACGGAACCTTCGTCTAGTGATAGGGGCATGCTCATCTTGTAGGTCCGAAAGATGTTGTGGAACACGCAACAGCAGAGGAGGGTCCTGAGCTTGATGGACTTCTGTCCAGTCCGTGAGCCTTAGTTCTCCAAGAACAGGTCCGGGTTGAAACTGGCAAAGTTCGGACCTGGATAATTTTATGGGGACCTTAGGGAGGGATTTTCCAATTACAAAGGACAGGAGAGTGGCAGAGATGGCGCTGGTAGAGTCCCTACAGAGGAGATCCTCTCGGGTCGGTTTGACATGATCCAGTCCAGAAGGGAGCAGGAAGTACCGCTAGCCTTCCGTCGAGTGGGCTCCTTTACAAGTTGAGTCAGGATTGGGTGGCAAGCAAGGCCTCAAACTGCTTGACGTTTTCCCTGCCAGTTTAGGTTTACATCCCCAGGATTAGAAGTTCGTTGTCCCGGTGCTGGGACAGACAGTATCAAGGAGATGGGTGAGGCCCTGGAGCCCTCCCTTGGGTGGGTTATAGGTGCACACCATGCAATTTCTTGGCATTGCCAAGTAGTAGCACGTGGAGGAGCTCACAGGATGTCGGCAACAAGGAGGTGTGGTTTATAAGGAAACATTGAGATAGCTCCTGTAGTAAATCAGGATACCTCCACCCCTTTTGCTCCCGGCTCTGTCCAGCCGTTTGAACTCGTAACCAGGGAGCCCACAGACAGAGTCAGGAATTTGGGGTTTGAGCCAGGTCTCAGTTATCCCCAAGATGTCGGGCTTGTAGAGAGAGGCCCATGCGGTGAGCTCATCGAGGTTAGGAAGTAGACTCCGAATGTTAAGGTGAGCTACTTTCAAACCCTTGCCCGTCCACCAATTCTGAGGAGAGTCGGAGGAGGGGGGGCCGGGATTCAGTTCGATGTCACCAGATAAGGCAAGGATCAGTAAGAGTAACCACCAGAGAAGACCACTAGGGAGGGACCTTTTTATTTCAAGCCTTCGGACCCGGTGACATACTGTCCGGATTTGGAACAGGATGGGTCTAGGCAACAGTCTGCAAGGGGGATAGCGTGGACCCACTGCTTTGGCCATGAGGTTTGAGAACGTAAAATCGGTCGCTGAGCAGTGGGGGGAGGACCTGTCCCTGTCACTACCCAGGCCTGGGGCAGTGTCAGAGTGGAGGGACATGATACCCAGGATGAGGAGAGACAGGAGAACTTTGTGAGGGGAGGAAGAAACAGATACCCTTGGGAGCACTCATTTGAAAGACTGGACTAGGTTATGGTAGGAAAAACAACTTAGGCAGGAGCACAATGGTGAAACACCTTTGGGGGATTGGTGGTAGGGGCAAGTTGTAGGGACCTGGGAGAGGTGTGGGGATGCTCGTCCAGAAATGTGTACCACTGGTGGTGGTAGAGTGAGCTCAGGGATAGTGGGGAACTGGAGGGCCAGGGAGCTGTGTGGAGACTGAGGACAAAGTCAGGCAGGGTGACAGAGGCACCAGGGGTGGGCTGCTTGCTAAGCATAAAGATTCTAAGCAATCTAGCTGAAAGGTCAAAATTGTCAACAGTTTGTAATAACAGTTACACTTGGAAAAAGCAACAGTTTCAGGATTAGACAAAATGAACAGGGTTAGTAAGCGCAGTAGGCACAGTAAGGTGGGCTGAGCATAAGTGGGAGCCATGGAGTAGGTAGAACTAACGCAGCCCTTTTAAACCAATAGTCTAGGATTACAGCCAGTGGGCGGAGCAGGCAACGATCAAAACTCACCCCACAACCAGGGGGTGGGAAGGCACTAAAAAGCCGTCGATAGAGCAGGGCTCGCCACTGGATGCTGCCGGAAGGATTTCCAAGTTATTTTTTTAAAGTTCTGCAAGCAGCAGGGGCGAAAAGATCGTGGTCGCAGCAGTCACAGTCTGATGTCCCCGAGGAGGTCCGCCGATGCTTGCCAGTCAAGCCGCACCTCCACTCGGAGAAGTAGCCCAGAGGTGCGAGTCGCGGTAGAAGGGCTGGGGAGGGGACCTCCAGGTCAGGTCTCCCTCTCTCCCCTCCGTGGCAAAGTGGCAGGAGAAATTGACTTGGGAGCGCTCCTTAAATCAGGAGGGCTCAGGAGGTTGGAGATAGCAGCAGCCAATCGGAGGGCACAGTGGGCAGACTGTATTGGCGCCAAAGTAGACAAAGGACCTTCCGAAAAAATGTCGTCCGAGAAGCCGTCGATAGAGCAGGGCTCGCCACTGGATGCTGCCGGGTAGGATTTCCGAGTTATTTTTTTTTAAAGTTCACCTGCAAGCAGCAGGGGCGAAAAAGATTCTTGGTCCGCAGCAGTCACAGTCCCGATGTCCCCGAGGAGGCCCGCCGATGCTTGCCAGTCAAGCCGGCACCTCCACTCGGGAGAAGTAGCCTAGGAGGTGCGAGTCGTCGGTAGAAGGGCTGGGGGGGACCCTCCAGGTCAGGTCTCCCTCTCTCCCCTCCGTGGCAAAGTGGCAGGAGATGCAGGGCATCACTGTCCCAGGAGCGTTGCAGGGGTATTACAGGGCCATGATGCTAATGCAGGTAGGGTGATTCAGTGGTGATAAGTACTCTATGAAAGTTAAATTCCACAACTGGAATTTTAGTGGCATTAGCTTATATGCATCCATTAATTTTTGAACAAATTTTGCCAATTGGTAATTTCTAAAGTATCCACAATAAATTTTTACCTACTAAACCACAATTACCCAGCTTAATTTGGATTTGGTTGGAAATCTGGCAGCTGAAATACAATAATCCCAGTCACCTCCCTGACCATCTCTCCAGTCTGAAAATTCAATAACCCGCAAGCGATTTACACGCTGGAAGGTGATGAAATTAAGGCATCCGAGCAGGAGAGGGATCTGAGGATTATAATTTCAGATAACCTTAAGGTAGGGGGGACCCAATGCAGCAAGGCTGTGGGCAAAGCAAACAGAATGCTGGCATGCATAGGGAGAGGTATAACAAGCAGAAGGAGGGAGGTGCTAGTACCACTTTACAAATCCATGGTGAGGCCTCACCTGGAGTACAGTGTCCAGTTCTGGAGACCTCAACTACGCAAGGACATGGATGGGAGTGAAAGAGTTCAGAGAAGGGTCACTAAGATGGTGCACGGGTTGAATAGGAAGCCCTACGAGGAGAGGTTGAGGGAGTTGGATCTGTATCTGCTGGACAGTAGAAGGGAGAAGGGGGGACATGACAGAAACGTTTAAGTACATGAAGGGGATTAATAAGGTGGGGGGGAGCTTATTCATAAGAAAAGTAGGTGATAGAACTAGGGGTCTAAGATTATAAGGAGGAAGATTTAGGGGCAATGTGAGGGGCACTACTTCACAGAGAGGGTGGTGGAGCCCTGGAACAAACTGCCGGAGGAAGTGGTGAGGGCCAAAATGATGGAGGAATTCAAGAGGGCATGGGACAGACACAAGGGGTTGACTAGTGGGGGATCTCTGGACAAGGGGGGGAGAGGGAAGGGACAGACTCAATGGGCCAAAAGGGTACTTTCTGCTACCACATTTCTATGATTCTCAACTAGATTCTAAGACATATTTACTTTGGTATGCATGCCAAATCTTGAGTGCATATATGCAATAGCATGGAGCAATAAACATCCAAACATTTTTTACCCAATTTAACAAACAATTAAATTGTGAAAGTTTGAACTCGTAACTTACAATTTACAAGCAAATTGCCTCTCTATTTAGCAGTTTCTATGGCTCTTCCAAGAAAGTATGCATATACATTTTTTATTATCTAGTTCCAAAGGATGGCTTCATGACACAGTATGTGACGTGTCCCATCATAGGGGAAGCAATCCTGGACCTAGTGTTAACTAATGAGGAGCACGTACAGGAAATTGACATTAGGGAGCCCCTGGGTGTGAGTGATCACAGCACAGTGAGGTTCAGGCTAGACGTGGGTAAGGAAGACATCCCAACCAAGACCAGGGTGTTGGATTCCCAAAAAGTGAACCTTAATAAAAAGAAAGAAATGGTTAGAGAGGACCTGGGGAGTATAGTAGAAGGAATGGAGGTGGGAAGACTATAGGAAACCATTAGGGGGGCCATCCAAAAAGCAACACACAGCTGCATAAAAATGAGGGGCAAGAAAAGAGGGGCTAGACCACCAAGCTGGTTCAATGGGGATGTAGCTAGAATAGTGAGGGAAAAGAGGGCTGCCTATAGGAAAAGCAAAAATAACAGCTAGAGTGGAAGACAAGGAGGAATTCCAGAGGCTGGCCAAGCTAGCAAGAAAGAAGGTACAGCAGGCCAAAGCACAGAAGGAGCTCCAAATAACTGAAGGGATAAAGAAAAGAGTGACAAGAAGGATGGCACAGTCAGACACAAGAAAGGGGATGAATGGGTCATAGAAGACGGGTCAAAGGCAGAAGTATTAAATGAATACTTCTGCTCCGTCTTTACGAAGGAGAAGGAGGTACCAATACCACAGATGGGAATAGGAAAGGAGGGAGGTGGGTTAGACACCTTAGGGGTCATTGGGATCGCAAGAGTGATGGAGGGGCTCATGGCACTGAGGGTGTATAATTCCCCAGGGCCAGATGAGGTACACCCCAAGGTACTCAAGGAATTGGCAGAGGAACTGGCAGGCCCGCTGACAATTTTATTCAATAGATCTCTAGATTCGGGAGCAGTGCCAAAGGAATGGAAAACAGTGCATGTAGTGCCACTCCACAAGAGTGGGCCCAAGGAGGACCTGGGCAACTACAGGCCAGTCAGCCTGACCTCAACAGTATGTAAACTTAAGGAGACCATACTGAAGGAGGGATTAGTGAGGTACATGGAGAAAAATGGTCTTCAGGACAGAAAGCAGCACAGGTTTGTGGCAAGCAGATCATGTCAAACGAACTTGGTTGAGTTCTTTTTTTTTGTGTGTTTGTTTTTTTCTCCCCTGCCACCAACCAGCCCCCTTCCACTGCCCTCCCCCAAGCCCCGTCACCCCGGTGTCCATTGGTGCTTACCTCTGGCATTGAGGTGCCAGCTGGCTGGGTGTGGCACCTGCTGGGGACCAGCATCATCCCACCTGTCAGTGGAATTTTTCACCTCCATTTTCTCCCCTTTTCCCCGAGTGCAGAGCCATGGCGTGCAGTGATGCCAATGGCTGAGCCACACACACTTCTGCATGTAGCACGCCGGGTGTCTGCCCAATCTCTGTCCCTCTGTCTGCGGGTTCACTGTGCCAGCCCCCAGCTGCTGTTAGGAGCCAGGCAAGCAGTGGACTCCGTCCCTACCCCTCCCTGGGAGAGGAGAGCTGTCCTCCAGATGGTCGATACTCTCCCTCCCCGGCCAACCCCCGGTGACCCTCTCATACTGTGAACACAGTTGCCATCATGGCAGGAGGTAAGGCAGTGATGCCTCAGCCCTCCATGCCACTGGGCCGGTTACTGATTGAGTTCTTTGATTGGGTCATGAAGGCAGTAGACAAGGACCAGGCAATGGATGTAATTTACCTGGACTTTAGGAAGGCCTTCAATTCAGTGCCACACAGAAGACTGGTAGCAAAACTGAGTGGTCTAGGGGTAGGGGAGAGATTAGTAAGATGGGTTGAAAACTGGTTGAGGGGCAGACACAGAGGGTGGTGGGGGAATCCTGCAGTACAAAGAAGGTCACCAGCGGGGGTTCCACAGGGGTCGGTGTTGGGCCTGGGTATTGTTTAATATCTTTATAAGCAACATTTGGGGGTGGCATTAAGGGCAAAATGTGCCTATTCACAGACAACACCAAGCTCTGTGAGAGGGTGGATACCCAGGAAGGGATACAAGAGTTGAGGGAGGACCTAGCCAGACTGGAGAGATGGTCAGGGAGGTGCAGCTGGGGTTCAGTGCCAAAAAGTGCAAAGTGATGCACATCGCGGCAAAGAACCCAAGAGCAGAGTACGACATAGGAAAAGTTCAAGTAGCTGCCTCTGAAGAAGAAAAAGACCTAGGGGTGGTAATTACCAGTGATCTGAAACAGTCCACTCAATGCAAAAAGGCAGTGTCGAAGGCAAACAGGATGCTGGGCTGTATTGCAAGGGGATTTAGTAGTAGGCACAGCAAGATTATTTTACCTTTGTATAGGTCACTGGTAAGGCCACATTTGGAATATGGAGTGAGGTATTGGCACCCACACCTAAAAAAGGACATTAAGATGATAGAGGAGGTTCAGAGGAGAGCAACTAAAATAATCAGGGGACAGCAGGATAGGTCATACAATGAGAGGCTGAGAGACCTAAGGATGTACTCCCTGGATGAGAGGAGGCAAAGGGGGGATATGATAGAGACCTTCAAGTACTTGAAGGGAGTGAACAAAGCAGAGTGTGGGGATCTCTTTAATAAGAGAGACAACACCACCACCACCAGAGGACATAGCCTAAAGCTGGTGGAGGGGAAGATACAGGAAAGATGTGAGGAAGCACTTCTTTACTGAAAGGGTGATGTCAGCCTGGAATGAGCTGCCAGAGAAGGTGGGGGCAGCTAAGACAGTGGGATCTTTCAAAAGAGCCTGGGACACGCACAAATGGATGTCATGGGATCAAAGATGTGGAAGGGGAAGGGAGAGAGGGAGGGGGGCCAGGGTCACTGGTGGAAGGACCCTGCAACAGTTTGAGCAGACAAGATAGGCCACATGGTCTCCTTCTGCTGGCTAATTTTTTATGTTCATCTTAAGGGAAATAGTAAGGGATGGTGGAGGGAAAACTAACTTTGTCATCCACATAGGAACCAATTACATAGCATGGGAGGAGGTGGAGGTAGTATAAAGCAGGTTCAGGGAGTTAGCAAAGAAAGTAATTTTTTTTATCACATTATTTATACCACCTCCGTGGACCTGGCAGGGGTTACAACCCCCCCTCGGAGGGTATGTCCTCCGGCCCATCGGTGCCATCATGGGTCCTGCTGGGTCCAGGTATTTTTTCTCTGTTTTCTCCACCCCCACACCCTCGCCTGTGCAATGGGTGCAGCAGCTGTTTCCACCTCCGCAGAAGCAGCCAAACACCCTGGGCGCAGGCCGAACCCCTCTAGTTGTGCTGACGCATGCAGCACAAACACCCCACCTAGAGGAAGGACAGCAATCATCCAGAAGCTTAATCCTTACCTCCCTGTCAGACCCCCAAATGACTGAGTCCATTCCCGAACCCGGGTTGCCAGCGTGGCGCGAGGTGTGGCGTTCAACACCTAAACCCTCAGAGCCACCGGGCCGACAAGGCAGTAGGTTCTCTGACTTTTTCAGAAGTGATACAAGGCCCAGAGTCAGCACAGTCAGGAAGAAAAGGATAGAAGACTTCTTCCCTGCACCAGTTCTTCAGGCAGCTGTTGAAGGATTCACCTATATTGGTGACAGGGGAGACCTGGTTGAATAAAACACTCTTTTCAGCAGATAGGCTACACCTCAATGGGGAGGGCTCGAGGGTACTCAGGGACAAACTGAGGGAGTACATAGCCAACAAGCTGAATTTACTGGGAGTGGCACCGGGCCAACAGGCCCAAAGACTTTGGGAGGAGGAGGAGGTCAACAGATCTCACACCCATATTGGTAGAAGTAGTCAGGAGGGTGGATGTGGAGGGGAAGTGGAGCAATTAGCAATGGGGGGGGGGGAGAACACAGGAGGGAGAAATGTTAGGAAAGGACTATGAGGAAGGGAAGGAGGCACAGAGCTGAGGTGGAGGGTGGTGTCACTGAATGCTTGAAGTTTTGGGAACAAGATGGAAAAGCTGCAGGTGCTACTAACTGAAGGTCAGGTGGACATAGCAGCAATAACTAATTCTTGGGCCACACCACACCATGAGTGGGACCTCTCAATCCCTGGATACAAACTATATAGGAGAGACAGGGTGATAAGCAAGGGAGGTGGGGGTGGCAGTTTATATCAGGGAGTATATAACATGCAGGAGGGAGGAGTCAGAAGAGGGGCGGATGGAAACACTGTGGCTTCAGATACAGTCCAATAGCGAGAGAAAGGTGAGGTTGGGGGTGATCTACAGACCACCCAACCAAGAAGAGGAAAGAGACAGGGAACTGAGCTCACAATTGTTGGAAGCTGCAGGGAAGGGAGTGGTGGTAGTAGTGGGGGACTTTAACCTGCCCAAGGTGAACTGGTGTGTACCATGCACATCCTGTGCCAGGAGTCAGGTGAGCTTAGAAGTGTTGCAAAGTGGGTTCCTGACTCGGGGCATCACAGAACCCACAAGGAAGGGGCAATCCATGATCCAGTGCTTATAAATGGGAAGCACGTACAAGAAATAATGATCAAGGAACCCCTGGGTGGTAATGACCATCGCAAAGTGTGGTTCAGGTTGAATATGGGCAGGGAAAGCATCCCCACTAAGACCAAAATCTTGGATTTCAGGGGGAAGATTTCAGGAAGATGAGTGAGGTGCAAAGGAGGCACTTGGCAGGCATCAGAGTGGATATGGAGGTGTGCCAAAATGGTCCATCATCAAAGAAGGAACACTGGCTGCCACAGAGGAGTGTATTAGGGACAAGAGGAAGAACTCAATGGCCAAAACACCCAGCTGGTTCAGCTCTGAGGTTGCCCAAGCGGTAAGGGACAAGAGGTCAGCCTATACGAGATACAGAAAGACAGAGAGAGAGGTGAATAGGGTAAATTACCCAAGGTTTGCCAATGTGGCAAGCAAGGTAGTGCGACAAGATAAGGTACAAAAAGAGCTGCAGATAGCTGAGAGAATCAAAAAGAGGGAGAAGACCTTCTTCTGCTACATAAGTGAAAAAAGGGATAAGAAGGATGGGATTGTTAGACTTCAGAAACGGGAAGAATGAGTAGAGGAAAATGGGGGAAAGGTCGAGATACTGAATGAATACTTCTGCTCCGTCTTCATCCCGGAAAAAGATGGACCAGTGCCTACAGGGGGAGAAGGGGAGCAGGGTGGACAGGGAACACAGACATGGTGATAAAGGATGTCAGCATAGGATAGAGTAGATAGAGGACAGAGTGAAGGTGGACAAATCACCAGGCTCAGACAACATACATCCAAGGGTACTGAGGGAGCTGGCAGGGGAGCTTGTGCGGCTACTGGCAGGCCTGGTTCCCTGGAGTCAGGCATGGTACAACAGGACTGGAGAATGGCACATGTGGTGCCCTGTCATAAGAGTGGTTCCAAGGATGACCTGAGGAGTAACAGGCCAGTCAGTCTGACCTCAATTGTGTGCAAGCTCATGGAGACCATTCTTAAGGAACGGTTGGTAGGGTATCTAGAGGAGAATGATCTCCAGGATGAGAATAAATAAAGACAAAAAAGGCGCACATACCACCACAGCAATGGACTGGTAATATTTCATTACATTATACCATTACACCACAGATGCACAACACCCCAGGATGAGAGACAGCATGGGTTTATGGGAGGGAGGCCATGTCAGACTAATATGATTGATTTCTTTGACTGGGTCACTAAGTCAGTGGACAGAAGCCAGGCGGTTGACATCCCTTATCTGGATTTCAGCAAGGCCTTTGACTCTGTACCCCACAAGAGGTTGATCAGGAAGTAGGCTGATCTCAGGGTTAGGGAAAAGATGAATAGATGGGTAGAAAGCTGGTTGAGGGACAGGACCCTGAGGGTGGTGGTGGGAGAGTTGTCTAGCACCAGAGAAGTTACCAGTGGGGTACCGCAGGGCTTGGTACTAGGGCTGATGTTGTTCAATGTCTTCATCAATGACATTGTGGATGGCATCAAGGGCAAATGTGCCTATTCATGGATGACACCAAACTTTGTGGGAGAGTGGACACAGTAGGAGGGATATGAGACTTGCAGGAAGACCTCAGAAAATTGGAGAGGCAGTCCTGGATTTGGTAGCTTGGCTTTAATAAAAGAAATGAAGTTATGCACATCGGAGCCAGAAATCCAAGTGCGGGGTATTACGGGGGTGGGGGGGCCAGGTAGCAGCAACAGAGGAGGTGAAGGATCTGGGAGTGATGATCACTAGCGACCTGAAGCATTCCACACAGTGCAAAAAAAAAAGCAGCAAGGACAAACAAGAAGGTGGGTTGTATAGCCAGAGAAATCAGCAGTAGGTGAAAGGCAGTTATACTGCCCTTGTACCGGTCACTGGTAAGGCCACATCTAGAGTACGGGTTAAGATACTGGTGCCCACACCTTAAAAAAGACATCAACCTGCTGGAGACAGTCCAGAGGAGGGCAACTAAGATGACTGCAGGTCAGCAGGGTAAAACACATGAAAAGAGGTTGAGTGCTCTGAACACGTACTCACTGGAGGAGAGAAGGGAGAGATGGGACACAATAGAGACCTTCAAATACTTGAAAGGGATAAATAGGGTGGATGAAGAGCACCTCACAATAATACAACAAGTAAATTACAAGTAAACCACACATTATACTATAGTCTTTATCAGGGTAGTCCATTAGCAGCCATGTTGCCTCTGACAAGAGTTTGTTACATATTGCACTGTTTTTGTAATTTTAGCATTTTGTTTGTTGTCGTTCATCATATTCTCCAGTTTTATGGTTTCATACCTATGCCCCACCCCCACCCTTCAAGGATGTAACCTAGCAGAAAGAAGCTGTCTGTAATTGGATATAATCAGGGCCCCATTGGAAATAAAACTCCAATCTGTTGCATCTCAGTTGGGATATCTTGAGTAAATAAACTGTAAAAAGAAATGAGTCAATGCAAAGTATCTTTTTTTATCTTGTGTAGAAAAAAGGACCTTTCTTCATCCAGGTGATGGAAAAGACTCCATTGAGATCACAATCTCTTTTATGAGGGTGACCTGACCTTACAAATGGCTTTCTGTTAATGACATTTGCATGACCATAGACATGCACGATAACAAACTTGACTACCAAAAAAGCATAGTACTGACTCATTCAGTAGGGCAAGGAGAAAGCGTTGACTGTCAGCTCATTGCCAAAATCAGTACTGTCACATAAATTAGTTGCACCACTGGTTAAAATCCAAATAGTAATAACTGGATACTGGGTTGGATTTCTCCTTCAAAGTACTGCGTGTATATATATTTTACATACGTGCAACCCCTTTATCGTTTCACTTCTGCAATCCCAACCTCTTGTTGGGTTTCTCTCAGCTGCTGCTGTACAGTATTTTCTCAGCTGAGGCTGGCCCCATGGGGGGGAAGGATAGGGCCCAGGAAGACCCTCTATGTCAAAGGGGAAGCTCAGCGCAGACCATTTTTCTGACTGCAAGGTGGTTATGGCAATAGTCACTCTTTACTATACCTACTGATATCGTCCTTATATCTAGATTTACTCCATTTAAGTCATTCCCTCCCAGAGCATATATATATGACTCGAAATGTTACATGTTTAAAGGGAAACATCCATGCAAGATTAAATTTATCAGTATTGTTACCAATGGAAATCTGCTTTACGTAAGCTTTTGACCAAACCCATAACACTGTTAGGCCTAGAATTATAACCCATTTAGTTGCCCCTCCCTTTACAGCTACAGGCATCCATTTTCTAACTCACAGGCATAGGAAATTACATCACATCAGGGGAAAACACATGTAGCCGATAAATTGTTTAACCAGGAAAGGCACACTAAGCTGAAGCTCAATTCCAGGTGTGACCTGAGAGCACAAGAAAGTTAAATGACTTGCTCAGGGCCATACAATAATGCAAGTGGGGACTGTGGCACTCAAACCCAGGTTTGCAGCTCAAAGCCTTAAATCACTGCACTATACTGCCTCCTTAAAGCTTAGTAAAATGTTTTGTGCCTGTGTGATTTACAGAATATTGTGCTACTGTGGTAACACTGTAAGTCATTTTTATGTTTGCTTGAGAGAGCAGCGCACAAGAAACATATTGAGGTACTGTAAGTAGAGCAGTGCAGAGGTGTGGCAGTGTTTGGCCAATGCAGCCTATGCTTTCAGGGGCTTGTCCTGCGCCACAAATCAACAGGGAAGCTGCTGATGATGATGGCAGTTTCAGAGCGAGCGCCAGACATGAAAGAAATCTGCCGCCCCAATCACAGACAGTTTCGTCATTGCAGTGACAGATCCCCCAACCCACCCCAACTAGACAAATTCCAGCCATGTGCATTACAGTGCACAGTAATACGCATGGCTGGAATTACGAGCAGCTCGCTTGCTCAGTTCCTTTCCTGGTGAACCCGCTGCCATAATTGTGGCCCCTGCCACCCATGACATACTTCCTCCAAAACCGACATCAGGGTACCCAATCATGTGTCTGCATGCCCCCCCAGCCCGAACACATATTTTGGCAACAACGGGGTGCCCAATCCCCGTGTTGGCATGCCCCCCCAACTATTGTGGCACACTGGGGCCCACCCCAGCGTGCAAAGTAATTATAAATTTTCGACACGGGATGCCCGCTTCTGGTGTCGGACGCTCCACCCCCCTTTTTTCAGCCAACCTTGGGGTGCCCAATCCTCAGGTCGGCATTGATTCCCCTCCACTAGTCTGGCACACTGGGAACCCACCCAGTGTGCTGATCCATTTTGTTTTCACCTGTAAAAAAAAGAAAACAATCCCACAACGTATTTTTTTTTAAACCTGAAAAAAAAAGAAAGCAGCAGGACCCCTCTGCTGGACTATCCTGGGTAAATAAGTTTTAAAAAAAATAATTGTTTTATGCTGGTGTATGATACGATAGATGTTTGTCAGTAGAGGACCCTTCCGAACATAAGTACCAGAACCTATAAGTGTGTGTGTGTGTGTGTGTGTGGGAGTGGACACCTCCCACTTCTGCCCATGAGCATTCAAAGTGTCCCTTTAACACGTGCAATGTCAGAAGAGAAGCAATCACAGTCTCTTATTACTACAGTGCCCCCCCACACACACACCCACATACACACTCACTTTTCCCCAAGTTCCAGCACTACTCCTTCTGAAGGTTGCAAACTAAAAATAAATCTTTATTTGAACACCATCCAGAAACAGATTTTCTTTCACCAAAGTAAAAGAAAAAAAAATATGTTTTTTTTTGTTTCATGATTCCAACTGTTTCACTCTGTCTTTCCAGCAGGAAATCTCCAGTAGCCCCCTTCTTTTTGAGATAAAACCTCTTAACTTCCCTGATGCTCCCAGGTGCAGTCATTAAATTACTAAGTGGCTGGTTGTGACAGCTCATCAAGAGGCCCAACCCCTTCAGGATTAGAGACAAGTTCAGATCCCCAGGAACTGTTTTTTTCTTTTCCTCTTACCTTCAAGGAGATAGAATAGCTCAGTGGTGTAAACTTGAAGACCTGGGTTTGAATCCCACAGTCCCCATTTGCATTATTGCGTGACCCTGAGCAAATCACTTAACTTTCTTGTGCTCTCAGGTCACACCTGGAATCGAGCTTCAGCTTAGTGAGCCTTTCTTGGTTAAACAATTTATTGGCTACACGTGTTTTCCCCTGATATGATGTAATTTCCTGTGCCAGTGATTTAGAAAATGGACGCTGGTGGCTGTAAAGGGAGAGACAACTAAATGGTTATAAATTCTGGCCCTAACAGTGTTATGGGTTTGGTCAAGAGCTTATGTAAAGCAGATTTCCATTGGTAACAATATTGATAAATTTAATCCTACATGAACGTTTCTCTTTAACTTTGATTTTAAGCAAAAAAAGAAGACCAGGGGTGGGATTGGAAGGTAAAAAGGGAAGATGGGAGTGTGCAGAGGGGGCAGGAAAAGGCAGATATGAACAAATGCTTTTGTTCAGTGTACAGAGGAAGAAGAAGGGGAGGGGCCACAAGGGAGCAAATCTGAAGGTGGACTAAGCAATGGGCCCAGATGGGGTGCATCCAAGGGTATTAAGGGAGCACAGGGAAATACTGGCTGCACCTCTGACAGTCCTGTTTCATAGCTCATTAGAAACAGATGTGGTTTCAGCAAACTGGAGGAGGATGAATGAAGTCCCACTGCACAAAACTGGTAGCAGGGAGGAGGCTTGAAATTACAGGCCAGTTAGCCTGACATCGGTGGTGGGAAAATTACTGGAATCACTGCTGAAGGAAAGGATTGCGGAATATCTTGAATCCAGGAGGTTACAAGGACTGAGGCAGCATGGTTTCATGGGGGAGGTCATGTCAAACTAATTTTATGGATTTCTTTGAATGGGTGACAAAGGAACTAGATTAGGGTGGAGCGGTGGATGTGGCCTACCTAGATTTCAGTAAGGCTTTAAACACCATTCCACATAGGAGACTACTAAGCAAGCTGAGTAGCTTAGGAGTGGGTCCAAAGGTGGTAAACTAGGTAAGAAATTGGTTAGAGGATAGGCGACAGAGGGTGGTGGTAAATGGAGTTCACTCCAAGGAAGGGAGATTGACAAGCAAGTTCCTCAAGGATCAGTGCTGGGACCAGTTCTCTTTAATTTCCTTATAACTGACATTGCAAAGGAGCTGGATGGGAAAGTCTGCCTCTCTGTGGATGACACCAAAATCTGCAATGGGGTGGACACTGGGGGAGTGGAAAGGATGAGCAGAGACCTGAGAAAACTGGAGGAATGGTCAAGGGTATGGCAGCTGGATTTCAATGGGAAAACATGCACAACAATGTACTTAGGGCACAGAAATGCAGGGACAGAGTACAAAATGAGTGGGGTGGTACTGACAACCACCAAGCAGGAAAGAGACCTGGAGGTAATCATATCAGATTACCTAAAGGTGGCCAGACAGTGCAACAAGGCAGTAGGGAGGGTGAGTGGAATGCTGGGGTGCATTGGGATAATAATGCATGAGTAATTACACAAGAAAAATTGGTAGAGGCGTATGCTAATGTTTCCCCTAGGTGGCACTATCCCAAGGGCTGCTATCCCTGCCTGCGCAGCTAGTAGCAAGTTAAGGGGCCTGAGTTCTGAAACAGGTGCCTCCACCCGGAGGTCAGGGTTGGTAGTGGTCAAACTAACCTGGGCACAGCCCTCTGGGACACTGTAACCCCCCTCTTTCCCTTCTAGTGGCCTGAGCAATATACGATAATCACTTTCACAGTACCCCTTGTACACCATACCAGTACACACATTGTTTGCACTTACCACCAGGGCTGGTTCCTCTGGCTTGACCCTGGGGAACCCCTGTAAAACAAGGTTATGCACAGTAAACGGCAACAGTACAGTACTCTTGGCACAAACTGGAACCACAGTCAGGTTAAATGCAGCAAAAAAAAAGTCAGATCTGATTTATTCAGGGGACTTGAACAAGGAAGGGGCGTAATCAGGTTGATTGGCTTAAAGGCTATATTAATCAAACAGTTATGCATGTACTTAAGTCCTCACAGTCCACACACTCTGGGTACCCAGGTAGGAAAATGGTGGCTAGCCAAAAATATTGCAGCTGGTTGGGGCCCTGTGATGGAAGAAAGCAACATGTACAACACACACTACTTGTAATCTGGAGCCGGGGTTCAGTTCGTGAAAGAAAAGCAACAAGACAATCAGATGACAGCACTTTAGATTTAGGTGTTGTTGCAAGGAGCTAACCTGATGTTTACTCACGATACCCAATACTGGACACAGGCAGGATGAAATCGAGACTGCAGGTTGTTGAGCTGGAGTGCCCGGAGAAGTGGGGCCCACATGAATCACCAAGGTATCGTTCCTGTTCAAGTGTTTAGCAGGGGGCTGATCCACAGGTAGGTCTCTTGTCGATGACGTTCTCTGTGCAGCGGGTAGTCGGGCTGGGCCAGTGTGGCAAGGCCCAGGCCCAATGGATATGATTTTGGATTCAGTCCATGGGGCTGAATGCAGCTTCCAGCAAGCAGAATACAGTTCATACCACAGTGGGGAACCAAATCGCGACCCACTAGTAGCACACAGCACATTTACATGTAAGGAAATTCTAATGCAGCTTCCAGCAAGCAGAATACAATTCAAACCACAGTGGGGAACCAAATCACGACCCACTATAAGCACATAACACATTCACATGCAAGGAAATTCCACTGTACCAGGCAAAAGACTTTCTGGTCACAATTACAGAGTCTCTGCACAATCCGGGAGTTCAGACGTGGCTGGAAGTCCAGACAGGCCGATCACATTCAGCAAATCTTCGGTCTTCTTCAGGTAGGAGCCTGGTCACAATTCAGTGGCTTATTTCACTCTCCAAGTTCAGATTCAGTCTGAAAAAGGCACAAGTTCCCTCTCAGGGACAGCATGCAGGCCAAAACTCATGCCTTTCCACAGTTCTCCCATGCAAATCCACTATGGATTGCTGCTCGAACTACCTTGAGCGGTTAATTCTTCACTTCCCAGCTTAGATCTAACTGAAACTGCAAGCAGTTTGGGACTTCCCCAAGATCCAAAAGGTTTGGTTGGCTGATCTGTCTGTCAGTCACAACAAGAGCTCCCCCTCCAGGTTATTTTAGGCACCAAAAGCCCAAAACTACATTTCCTACAAGTTTTGGCCCCACCAAGCCCCTGTAGGCAGGCTCCATTTTAGAGTCCCAAATGTACTGATTGGCCCATTCTGACAGTCCAGGACCAAGATGATGGAAACAAACAGAACTGTCCATGCTGCAAAGAAGGCAGGTTAGAACAAACAGCAATATTATTACTACTCTAACAAATGATCAGCAAACAAGTACATCTTCTAACAGAGCTCCCTCTCAGATTAATTATGACTATAAGCCATGTAGCTCTTAAAGAGACAGTACACAGAGGCTATACAGGCAGTCTCTGGCAATACCTTTAAACTGCTAAAACACAGGACACCAGCCTGACAGTGAGCATTAAAGCAAGCTCAAGGAAGACTTTTCAGGAAGCCCCATTTGTAGGGGGGGGTTACACTAATAAATAGTAGCAAAAATAAACACGAAAGATGGATAAAAAATAATGTGGAAAAGAGAGCAAGGAAATAATAGTGTGCAATAGATTCTAGCGCAATTGGGGAATAGTATAGTGCATAAAGAGTCAAATGAATAGGGGTAGAGAAAGTCTCACCCCAGGCTGTGAAGAGGAGGAGGAACAGGTGCAAGTGGGAGTGGGGGTTAGGGATAGCATACTTTTCAAGTTGTGAAGAGATGGAGCTAGACAAAGGGAGGTTAGTGGTGAGTTCCAGAGGAAGGGGAGATGATAGGAGAAAGTAGCCTGCCCCAAACTGGATAGAGGGAAGAGGAGAGAGAGAAGGTACAAGAGTCTCTGGAGCATAGCAGATAGGATCAGGGGGAGAGGAGAGAGGAGAGGTAGGAGGGGAGGGATCCAAACCAGAATTTGGAGATGAGCGGTACAGTGATGCTGCTGGCGTATGTGAAGAGAGGGATGAGAGAGGGACGAGTAGAGGGAACAGTGGTGTGTACGAGATGGAGCATTAGAGGCAAAACAGCAGAAGGCATTACAGAGGGAGTCCAGTCTAGAGAGGGATGAGGCCGGGGCGGATCCAAAGACAACATCGGCATAGTCAAAGACAGGGAGGATCATTTTAGTAAGCAGTTCATGGTGGAAGTCAGGTGAGAAGGAATCTTTTTCCGATACACGGCACCAAGCTTGGGACAGAGTTTGGAGTGGATATAATAAATATGGACAGAGAAATCAAGTCGACTGTCCAACCAGATGCCTAGATATTTGAAGGTGGGGACAACATCACGAGTGGTGCCAACTAGGGTGGAAAAGGGGGGGAGGGGGAAAGCCTGGCCAGTTTCTGTGCGGTACCAGAAGTCATGGACATGGTCTTCTTAGTGTTTACCATAAGCTGATTTGCCTGGAACCAGCGTAGAACCCTAAGAAAGTCATGTAACCCTAGGCGGTGCTATCTCTAAGTCTACAACCCCTGCCTGTACTTCTGACCACAGGTTGAGGGGCCTGGATTCGGTATTATGGTGCCTCCACCCAGAGTAATAATAGTGGGGGTATCTACCTAACCTGGTATAGCCCTCTGGGAAGCTACAACCACCCACAAACCCACCTAGTGACCGAATACCTTGTAATAAGAGATAACCCTTTGCAGTAGTTGCCACACAGTAAACAATGAGTATTAATGATATGCACACACCCCCCTTGCACTTACCACCAGGGACTGGTCTTCAGCAACTCCCCTAGAACCCCCTATGAAGACAATGTTAGCAAGGCAAGCATTCACTCTCAATGCTGTACACCAACTAAGAATATGCTCATAAGCCAGTTTACACATGAAACAGCAAACCACGTTTATTAAGGGGACACGAACAAGGAGGGGATGTGACTCTAGCAGAATGATTACTTCACTGATTTGATTCAGGTTACTATGCATGCAGGCACCCTAGTCCCTCAGTAAACAATCTGACAACACTGGGTACTCAGACTGTTACGCTGGCTGGCCAGAATCGGTGCCTGGGGGTGGCCGGGCATTGCAGCTGTTGGGGCCCTTGATGGAAAGAAAAGGCAGTTAAACATGCACAAACAAGGCTTTTGTTATTTGTATCCAGGACCAGTTGGCCCTAGTCCTATGTAACCCTGAAACACACTGGAGCAGTCACATGGTACCACAGAAAGATTCAAAGAAAAGTTGTTGGGAGCTACCCTGAGTTTATTCACGACACCAGTTGGTTGAAGAAGGTCTGGCGATGTGAAGATCTGCTGCTAGAAACTGAAGAGCATTGGGAAGCTGGGCCTACACAACTCACCTCCGCTTCATGGCCTTTCCCTCCAGGTGGCCGTAACCTGCAATTTCTTGCCACGCAGGTGCTGGAGCCCCAATCTGGTCTCTCGCTGAGAAAAACAGTCACTGGTGCAGAAATAAATGGCTTGGGCCGGGTTTGGCATAGGCCCAAGGCTGGATAAACTCTTCTGGCAAAGTTCAGTTTGTTTGCTGGTGAAAACCTCCAGCTGGCTGACAGTTCGGTCGCTGGTAAAGAAGGCTCCTTTCTGGCAAGCAGGAGTCCCTGAACAGTAGGCCTTGACACGCAATAAACATTCAGCACATTTAACGAGAACAGTATTCACTTCTTTACCTCTTCAATTCAGTTTCAGGCCGGTTCACTACTTAAGTCGATTCACTGAGCAAACCTTTCAATTTGTAAAACAGTGTCTAACACAACTCTTGAGCTGAACACTTCACAGGAGCTTCTCCCAGTTCAATATATCAAGCTGCACTTCTCAGAGTCTCAGGCAAACTGCCACAGTTCAAAGATTAGCTTTGGATTAGTCCAATTACTACTATCAAGCAGTTCAACACTGGAAAACAATGGCAGGAAGGCAAATCAGGCCTTTCCCTGCCGAATCTCCTCCACGGCTCCTTTTCTGGAGCTGCCTCTCGATGGCTCGAACTGCTCACTCTCAGCTCTAACAGCAACTGAACTCTTTTTTTTCTAACAGTTCTTGACCTAGTCCAGTTTTCTAGCAATCCGGTTGGCTAGGGGAGCTGTCAAGTCACAGTTCTGGTGCTCCCATTACTCAGTTTAGGCGCCAACCTGTAAAACTACAAGAACTACAGTTTTCTGCCGGCCCGGTGGTGCAGAGGGTTGAGGCGCTGGATGCCTTTCCTCACGCTACGCCGATGATCTGTGTTCGTGAACGACCTTGGGTCGCCAGGGTGCCGGCATGGGGAGTGCGGAGCAGGATTGAGCATGCCAGCAGGCAGGCAGCTCTCCTCTCCAGAGGGAGGTGAGAGTGGGTTGGTGCCCTCCCAATAGTTCCACTCCCACCAGGTGGAGGTCCAGTGGGTAGTGTAGGCGGAGAGAGGGCGGCAAAAGTATAGGGAGGTGGAAGGGGCTGAGCTGGCATCATGGGGTGCAATGCATGCCTCCACACGCTCTCACGGCCATGTGCTGGGGTCTTGGGGGGAGGGTGTCGGGGAGAAAATCCCTGAAAATGTATATGCGTCCCCATTGCCAGTTGGCAGGGAGAGGCGATGGGGACCAAATAGCTAGATAAAGAAAAAAAAAAAGAGCTACAGTTTTCCTTCCCATGAGGCACTTGAACTAAGGACCCCTCGAGGTCCCTTGTGTCCTGATTGGTCCAAATCCTGGAAGTCCCGGACCAAACATGGTGGCTCCCATTTAAATGAATAAGCTGCAAGAAGGCAGGTTAAAGCAAACACTCCAATTCAAATATAAAAACAGATTAGAAATAAACATTTATAGTAATAGCTAGAGCTCCCTCTGCTTCACTGTCAACTGCAGAGTGGAGCAAATTAGAGTGGTGCCTGGCCAGTCGCGAGCTTTGAAACACTTAGATCCAGTCCAGACCATTTACTGCATACACACGGTCTACAGTCTTAAAGGGACAGTCGCGGAGGCACATCATGGCACTCATGCAAATCAACAGGATCAAACAAACAACCATGGATTTACTACCTCTGCAGGATGTCTGCCAGGCAGTGGGCATGGCTGTAGCCCAAGAAGACACTTAAGGTAAGCCCCCAAATTGGTGGGGGGGGGGTTACACTCTTCCTTGCCTAGGAAAACTTGGTGTCTGCGTCAAGTCTATGCACCATAAACAATTTTAATTACAGAAATACAACTATTTACTATATACAGGTTGCAACCATAACACACTATATACATTACTGCGCAGTTTCATCATTGGTATCTATCATAACAATGAGCATGTTTCACTCATAACTAATGTTTTCCATACACAATGGTATTACTTAGACTTATATTGTATATATATATATATATATATATTCAGGGAAGGCACGCTGAGCAACAGGTTGCTTGTCTCCCAGTGCATCCTGGGGGGGAAGGGATGAGTGGAATTTACATACTACACAGCAAGAATAATACAGGATACAGTATAGCATTACAGCCAATAGTACTGAAGGTTACAGCAAAACTGGCATATAATACTAGACGACAATAAAAATAGGCATTAGAATTTGTATACCTTGAGAGACTAGAGTGACTATTAAGTGCTGGAAAGCTTACGAGCAAACACATCAAGGTGTTAAATAGTGCATTAGTTTGCAGGCATGGGGAAGTGGATAAGGAAAGGAAGGTAGAGGAAGGGGAGGGAATGAGGAAATGGGGGGAAGGCAGGCAAAGGTAAAGGGTAAAATGTAGGATAGTGAGTATGGCAAAAAGTAGGATAGTGAATAAGGAAGGAGGGACAGTGGTTTAACCACAGGTACAATTCACTGAGAGGAAGTTGTGAAGTGCTGAGGAGATTGAGTGGGGAGCGGACGAGTGGCAGATCTGATGCAGGAGAGCGTTCCATAATTTAGGGAAGTGATAAGAGAAGGCTGCCTGGCCAACCATGGTGGACCGGTGGGGGACTGCCATTAGTCTGGAGTCACAGGATCTAACGGAGAGGGCAGGCGGTTGGTGGGGGGATATGGAAGAGGCAAGATATGAAGGGAGTGATCCGAACCAAAGCTTTGACACAAATTTAGCACAATGGTGGTGGCGTCGGTTTTCTAGGGGTGAGAAAGCGAGGGAGTGGTAGAGATTGCAGCGATGAGTGAAAGGGGAGGCATCCAGAGCAAAACAATAGAACGAGTTAAAAAGAGTCTCCAGTCGGGTTAGGGAAGACTTGGGAGCAGCACTGTAGACTACAGTACATCACAGTAGTCAAAAATAGATAATATCATCTTCTGGACTAGTTCACACCTTGCCGGTAGCTGGAAGCAGCTACGGCTCCTATATAGTGCGCCAAGCTTGGGGTGCAACTTTTTGAGGATGGCGTCAGCATGCCCACAGAAGTTGAGGTGTCGGTCTAGCCACACCCCAAGGTACCTAAAAGAGGATGTGTCCTTGAGGATTGTCCTGTCAAGGGTGTGGAAAGAAAGTAGTGAGGTGAGCTGAGAGAGAGAGAGTCTCTGCCTAGTGCCAAAGGTCATCGAGACAGTCTTTTTCGCATGGAGGGGCAGTTGATAGGAGCTAAACCAGAGCTGAACTTGGTTGAAGTCATGCTGTAGCCTGGTAGCCATGTCATCTGGTGATTGACCTGAGGTGAAAAGGACCATGTCATCTGCATACATATGGATTGATGTGGATGGACAGGCAGAGGGGAGGTCATTCAGAAATGTGGAGAAGCGGACTGGGTCCAGCATGGATCCCTGTGGGACACCAGTGTTGATGGGGAGGGGAAGGGATATGGAGTCACCAGTTCTGACAGACTGAATCCTGCCTACCAGGTAGGCTCTAAACCAATTTGTGGCGGAGTCAGATAAGCCAGCCTTGGAAAGGGTGGTTACAAGCAGGGTGTGGGAGACAGTGTCAAAAGCCTTAGCAAGGTCAACAAAAATGGCTGACGTGATTAACTAACTTAGAGGCTGCAGTGTAACATATCTTAGGAAGGGAGCTGGCAATGATATACACCCCTTTCTGAACCACATTCATAGGAAGATCTACAGGGTTTCCTGGAGAATCGTACATGAGGCGTACTACAGGTTTAACAGCTCTTCCAGATTTTCTGGCTGTAGTAGGCAGTGGCACAGGCTCAGTCCTTTCAGCATCTGCATTTGGGTTGATCAGTCCCAGCTTATTGTCCAGCAACAAGTCAGTTTCTGACAAAAGAGGGGCACCTCTGCACTCTGTGGTTGCTCAGAACTTGAGGTAATATTTGCATTTGTAGTAGCATTTGCACTTGCTTGTTCTGTAGGCTCTTGGTCGTCATTAAGTGGTACTTCAACACAATTAAAACTATCTAGTACAGTTAGCACTTTCAGAATTAGCAGTACTGGTTAACATGAGTTCAGGTTCACTAGGCCCAGATATTTCGGCATTAAATGAAGTTTCATCGTTGTGCTCCTCACTTTCTGGATCGGGACTAGCCATTTCAATTTTGGACAGTTCCACAACACATAGCGCGTCAGCTACTTCTGAAGTTATACTTTGCACCTCACTATCAGGTGGCACAGGGGTAGTTGAGAGAGCTGGATGGCCAGATAGTTCAGAAGGATCAGCATAATCTCCCATGTTACATAAGGGATTGCCTTGGAATAACTGATCTAGTTTGAAAGATGGATAATACGTAGCTCCATACTCAGTGTCATTGGACTCAGAAGGATTGTCATCATTGACAGTATTACTTGTTGGAGGCTCTGGTGAGGGAGCAGCAGAGGGCTGATTTGATTGTTTCCTTCGAGCAGCAGATCAGGTGGCAGGCCCAGTGGGAACACTGACTGGAACTACAGAGACTATAATAATTTATCCAGTGGGCAAAAGATGTTCCTGATGCATTGTCTTCACAGCTCATGGATTATTTTCTGGACACACTTACAATGTACGGGGTGTGAGTCCACCTGTCAGCTATCTTGTGTTTCCCTTGAAAACTCAAATTTCTCAGTAATACATGATCTCCAGGTTGTAACTCCCAAGCTTGAACACATTTGTCATGTCTGTCTTTACTGACTAAGTTTCTCTTTGCAGCCATGTAAGCAAGCTAACAGGTGTGATTAAGCTGGGACTTGAGTTTTTGTACATACTGTAGATAATTTTCTGCTTGGATTCCATCTGGTGATATGCCAAAACAAATGTCTACAGGTACGAACATATGAAAAAAACAGCAGATACAGGTGTCATGGTCTATTGAGTCTGCTCAACTGTGCAGCTAGCCCCTCATCTTGCAGCTGCCCCACCCACCCCTCCCCTCTTCATAATTACCCCCTCTCACTCTGTCCCATCCCTTTTAAAGCCATCCACCATGCTACAGGCTACTGCCTCCTCAGGCAGAGTATTCCACTTACATAGATACATAGACAGTGTCGGCAGATAACGGCCTATGGCCCACCCAGTCTGCCCATTTCAGCTTGTAAGTTCAGTTTATGTTTTCCTAGAAGTCTGTTGCCCCTTACCCCTGACCTCCAGAATTCCCTTATGTCTATCCCATGCATTCTTAAAAATCCTGTGATTGTTTCAGCCCCCACCACTTCCTCTGGCAGGGTGTTCCACTTGTCCACCACCCGTTCTGTGAAGAAATTCTTCCTCACATTTCCTCTGAATCGTCCTCCCTCCGTCTTCATCCCATTCCCTCTAGTCCTGGAACATTGTTTTCAAAAATAGTGTATTCCTGCACCCTGTTCCTCCCTGTAAGATACTTGCATGTCTCTATCATATCCCCGCTCTCCCTCCTCTCCTCTCCTCCAGGGAGTACATATTCAGTTCCTTCAACCTGTCTTCATAGGACTTGTGATGCAATGCATGTACCATCATAGCTGCCCTCCTCTTAACCTTCTCTACCCTGTCTATGTCCTTACGTAGGTAAGGTCTCCAGAACTGTACACTGTACTCCAGGTGAGGCCTCACTAGTGTCTTGTATTATGACCTCCCTTTTCCTGCTGGTGATGCCCCTGTCTATACATCCCAGCATCCTATTTGCTTTATTTGCTGCCTTGTCACACTGTTTCCCTACTTTGAGGTCATCAGAGATGATAACCCCAAGATCCCTTTCCTGCTTGGTGCATGCTATATCCTCACCCCCCAACTGATATATTGTGCCAGGGTTTTTGTGCCCCATATGCATTATCTTGCACTTCTTTGCACTGAATTTCAACTGCCAAACCCCTGACCATTCTTCAAGTTTCTGCAGGTCCCTTCTCATTCTGTCTACACCCCTGGTGTGTCTACTCTGTTACAGAGCTTTGTGTCATCAGCGAACAGTGAAATTCTACCTTCTAGGTCCTGCGCAATGTCACTGATGAAGATGTTGAATAGGACCGGTCCCAGCACTGAACCCTGTGGTACCCCACTGGTCACTCTTCCCTCTGTGGAGTGACAGTCATTTACCACCACCCTCTTTGTCCTGTCACCCAGCCAGTTACCTACCCACCACACTACTGTCCTGCCCACACCCATATTCCCCAATTTGTGTAATAGTCTTCTATGTGGCACAGTGTCAAAGGCCTTGCTGAAGTCCAGATAGGCCATGTCCACTGCCCTTCCCTGATCCACCTCCCTAGTCACCCAGTCAAAAAATTCAATGAGGTTGGTCTGACATGACCTCCCCCTAGTGAAACCATGCTGCCTTGGGTCCTGTAGTCCACTGACAACCAGATGTTCCACCAATCTCTCCTTCAGTAGTGCTTCCATGATCTTCCCCACTACTGAGGTGAGGCTGACTGGTCTGTAGTTCCCCACTTCCTCTTTGTTCCCATTTTTGTATAAGGGTACTACACCTGCTGTCTTCCAGTCTTTGGGTACCTCCCCTGTTTCCAGTGATCAGCTAAACAGGATAGCCAAAGGTTCAGCCACCACCTCTCTTAGTTCTTTAAGGACCCTTGGGTGCACCCCATCTGGCCCCATTAGCTTTATCAACTCTTTTACTTCCAGTTTCCTTCAGGACCCTTTCTCATATAAAGGGACTTGTGTCCATTCTGCACATTCTCACCCTTGTACTCCCTTCAGACCCATTACTTTCCTCTTCCTCAGTAAAGACTAAGAAATTCCTGTTCAGTGTATGGCAGCTTTACTGTTGTCATCCTCACACGGCCCCCATCCTCCCCCCTTCAGTCTCACTATCCCTCCCTTTGCCTTTCTTTTTTCACTTATGTACCTGTAAAAGGTTTTGTCCCCTCTACCCACTGATTTTGCAATGTGTTCTTCTGTCTGAGCTTTGGCTTCCCTTACTGACCTCCCTGCCTCCCTTTGCTTCTCCTGGTACTTTTCCCTATCCCCTTCTGCCTGTGTCTTTTTGTATTGCCTGAATGAACTCCTTTTGGCGTTCACTTTCTTTGCTACCTCTTTGGAAAACCATAATGGTCTCCTCTTCCTTTTCCTCTTGCTAACCTGCTTAATGCATAATTCTGTTGCTCTTGTAATCCCCATTTTAAATACTGCCCACTGTTCCTCAACCCCTGATTCCTGCCCCATTCCCCGTAATGCCTCTTTCAAGTATCTCCCAATTTTCCCAAAGTCTGCCCCCCTAAAATCCAGGATACGTGTTTTTGTGTTGTTTGGTTTGGCTCTTTCTGTGATTTCAAACCACAATGACTGGTGGTCACTGTTCCCCAGGTGCTCCCTCACTGTTACCCCTATCACACTGTTCCTGTTTGTGAGCACAAGGTCCAGTATTGCCTTCTGCTGAGTTGGTTCCATGACCAGTTGCTTGAGGAAGGCACCCTGAAGGGAGTCCAGGATAAATCTGCTCCTAGTTGATGCTGCTGCTGGGATGCCCCAGTCCACATCTGGAATATTGAAGTCTCCAACCAGTACTACCTCACCCCTGTCTGCCATCCTTTGGATGGCTAGCATCAGCTCCCTATCTGTTTCTTCCTCCTGGGCTAGTGGTCTACAGACCACACCTGTGTGGATGGCTGGCCCCATTTTCCTTTCCAGCTTAACCCACAGTATATCTCCCCCATTTTGTTCCTCCTGGATCTCTGTGGCCCTTATGTCATTTTTCACATACAGTGCCACTCCTCCTCCTCCCTTCCTACCTGCCCTGTCTGTTCTGAATATGTTGTAGCCAGGTATGGCCATCTCCCAGTCATGGTTATCATTACACCAGGTTTCAGTGATGGCCACAATGTCCACGTCTGACTGCACCATGACAGCCTCCAGATCTTCCATCTTGTTGCTAAGGCTCCTGGCATTGGCACACATGGCTTTCCATGATTTGACCTCCCTAGACTGTTTCGCTGTTCTACTCCAGCACCTTCCTTGGTTGTCCTTTATCCCTGGTTCTCCTTGCTGTCTGCCCTTCTGCTGAATTTTGCCCCTTTTCTGCCTATCCACCTCTTGGGTGCTAATCTCCATCTTTTGCACACTGCTTTGTAGAGATAGCCACTCCTCTGGTTCACTGGTTCCACTGCTAGCTGTGGGGGGTGAGCAAGTTGGTACCCTCCTTGCTGGCCAGCCACCCCCTTTGCTAGTTTAAGTGCTTGTCAATGTAGCATTTAAACTTATCATTGAGTGCTTGGATTCCCCTCCAGGATGGATGCAGGTCGTCAGGCTTAACAAACCTCCATCCCTCCAGATGGGTCCCCAGTCACCAATGAATCCAAACCGTGCCTCACAGCACCGGTTCTTCAACCATGAGTTAAAGTTCCTGGTGCATGCACCCCTATGCTCTCCCTTGCCTCTCGCAGGTAGTACTTCTGAGAAAGTGACAGAAGTAGCTACTTGCTTGAGACCCCTCCCCAATTTCCTAAACTCTTCATGAACTTCCTTTGGCTCCCCATTTGCCAGGTCATTAGTACCTAGGTGGATAAGGACAGCCAGCTCACCCTCCTGTCTTGCCTTCCCAGTGATCCCCAGGATCTTCCTTCCATCCCTCCAAGCCATGGCACCTGGTAGGCACCTCACCTCCCTGTCCTCCCCCTCCTGTGTTCCTAGCTGGATCCCTCTTATGATGGAGTCCCCCATCAGGTTTCGCTTCCTCCTCCTCTGGGGTCCACTGCTCTCCCTGCTGAGGTCACCTCCATGGCTAACCTCCACATCCTTTCCTTCCACTTCTCTGGATACCTCTATTTGATTGTCCCCATTTGCCAGTGTGGCATATGAGTTCTTGAGTGGAATAGGATCTGGGATATGCCTCTGCCTGACCGCTCTAACCCTCCGCGAGCCCACCGTCATCCAAGTGCTCCTCGTTCTCGGCATCCTTTGAGGCAGTTGCATTGGACTGGGTGGTCTCTGGATAGGGGTGATGGTACTCCTGACCCAGTTTACTTCCGCTCTGAGTCTGGTTACCTCATCCCACAGTCCAGAGAGATGCATGCAGATAGGGCAGCACCTCAGTGTCCAGAAGGTCTGCCTGAATGTGGCTGCCCCACAGCCACTGCATTGCACCACTCCCCACATTATACTGCAATTATACTGCTATTCCACTATTTGTCTGTTACTGAAGCTCTCCTAGTTCCCTTTTTATTAATTTACTGTCCTAAAAATCCTGCCACTGATCCTCAGATACTTTTCTTTTTAAAAAAAGAAAATAAACCAATTAATAAATAAATGAGTCAAAACACTTGTCGTGCTGAGGGTGGGATTCTTCCCCCTTATGCCCCTCCTACTCCACACCCCTTACTATCCCCAGTGTTTAGCTCTTGTCAATCAGATTTAACAGGGCATATAATTAAGAGTTGGGGGGGCGAAAATTTGCAGCAATTAAAGACAGCAAAGAAATACACCACCACTATGTTTTAAATTTTCAATAGCCCAACAACAATTCTAAGTAAAGACAGCAAAGAAATTACAGTGTCACTAAAAGCCCACAATCTAAGTTTAAAAGAAAAACAGCAATTACCAGTTACTGTAAAGTACTGAATTGAATATGTTTCCTTCCCCTTCTGGCTTCTTCTAAGAAAACAAAACTCACTTGCTACCTCAACTCTGACTAAGGCCCACCTCCAGTTATCACGTAGCTGAGGTCAGAGGCCAGACAATTAACACCCTTCACTCAAACTACAGGGCAAGTCGGACAAGCCAAGACTAAATATGCAGCAATTAAAGACAGCAAATAAATACACCACCACTACGTTTTAAATTTTCAACAGCCCAACAACAATTCTAAGTAAAGACAGCAAAGAAATTAGTGTCACTAAAAGCCCACAATCTAAGTTTGTCCACCACCCTCTCTGTGAAATACTGTCTCCAGACTTCCCTCCTGAATCTTCCCCCCTTCGGTCTCAGCTGGTGTCCTCTCGTGACCCTCCCCCTTCTGATCTGGAAAATCCCTTCTGTAATAGTCTTGTTTATCCCTTTAGATATTTAAAGGTTTTGATCCTATTCCCTCATCCCCCCTCTCCACCAGGAAATACATGTTCAGCTAGCACAGCCTCTCCTCTTAGGAGTATAACTCTAATCCCTGGATCATCTTTGTCACCCTACTCTGTATACCCTCCAACGATTTGATGTCTTTCTTCAGGAATGGGCGCCAAAACTGAATGCAGTACTCCAGGTGTGGCCTGACCAGTGACCTGTAGAGGGGCAGAATCACCCCTATTTATAGAGGAGGTTCCCCTCGCTATGTACCCCAGTATCCTGTTGGCTTTTTCTGCCACCTTCATGCACTGAGCTGAGTTGTTCACATTTTCCATTATGAGCCCCTAGATCCTTCTCCTCCTATGTGCATTCCAGCTGTACCCCCCTTCCCAGCTGACAGCTTCTCCCCTGGTTTTTAGTCCCAAAGTGCAATACCTTGCACTTTTTGGCATTAAACCCCAACTTCCATGCCTCTGACCACTCTTGTAGTTTGGTCAAGTCCTCCTGCAGCCCCTTGCACCCTTCGATGTCATCTGCCAGTGCTCCCATCTTTGTGTCATCTGTGAACAGACTAATCTTACTCTGGACCTCTTGGGAGATATCAGCAATGAAAATCCCGAACAACACCAGTCCCAACACTGATCCCTGTGGCACCCTACTTGCCACATCCCTCAGTGATGAGAGTTCCCACCACCACCATTTTTTGCTGCCTACCCTTCAGCCAACTGGTAGTTGCCTGGTTCGTCTTTGGGTCCACTTTTGTGAATGGGCACCACATGGGCCATCCTCCAATCCAGTGATACGCATCCTGTGTCCAAGGAGGTATCGAACAGGTCAGCAAATGGTCCTGACACAATCTCAGCTAGTTCCTTAAGTACCCTAGGGTAAATGCCATCTGGACCCAGTGCCTTATCCCCCCTCAGTGCCCTTAATCCTTTCAGCACCCTATCCTCTGTGATCCCTGTATCAGTCTCCTCCTCCCCCCAGCCCATCCCTCCTCTCCCAGTTGGTGCCTGCCCCCCTTTCTCTTTCATGAACACAGAGCAGAAGAAGTCATTTAGTGCCTCTGCCTAGTCCTTCCCCTTCTCCACTCAACCCCCATCCTTCTTTATCCTCACTATCTGATCTTTGTTTATTCCGCCTTTCACTGATGTCTCCAAAGTCCTTCTCTCCGCTCTTAATGCCCTGCGCCAGTCTTAGCTCCCTGGAAGCCTTGGCCACTCTGACCAGCCTGGTAACCTCCCTTGACTTCTTCGTATATATCTCCCTGTTTTCCTCCCCTCCTGGTTTCTTGAGTCTACATAATGCCTTTTTTTTTTTTGGCCCTCATGTCCTCTTGTGTCAGCCAGCTGGGTTTATTTGCCCTCCCCTTCTTACTTCTTACTCCTTGTTCTTGTACATGTCCCAGTAGCCTCCACCAGCCATTTCTTAATAGTATCCCATTTCTGGCTAGCATCCATGCATGGTCGAATACCTGCCAGATGCCTGCCCACAATAAACCCCATCCTTTTAAAGTCCACCCCCTTAAATTCAATCACCCTAGTACCTGTACCTCCTAATTCCTTGCCCATATTGAGTGTGAACCATACTGTGTGGTGGCCACTTCCAGCCAGAGGATCCTCCACCTTCAGATCCCTTACAGCCTCCCCATTTGACAGGACTAGGTCTAGAGTCCTATCCAGTCTAGTTGGCTCCTGGACTAACTGCACCAGGAAGCTGTCCTGGAATGCCTCCAATATGACCTGCTCCTTTGCACTTGTAGTGGTTTGGGTGCTCCACTTGACCCCCAGTAGGTTGAAGTCCCCCACCACCACAGTGTTCCCTTTCCTACAGACCCTTCTGATTTGCTCAGCTAACTCCCTGTCCAGGTCAGTTCCTTGGGATGATGGCCTGTACACCACCCCCATCCTCAATGTCATA
Source organism: Neoceratodus forsteri (assembly GCA_016271365.2). Classification (NCBI taxonomy): domain Eukaryota; kingdom Metazoa; phylum Chordata; order Ceratodontiformes; family Ceratodontidae; genus Neoceratodus; species Neoceratodus forsteri. The sequence goes on along the minus strand of CM028133.1, from coordinate 51,372,725 downwards.
CTTCTTATGTCTTGGACCTGCACCCATCAGGCCTCTGTTCTGCTTTCCTCCCCCTCCTCCCTTGCACACCTTATCCCGTCTCGTACATATATTGCCATGCCCCCTCCTTTTCCCTTAGCCCTGTCCTTCCTGAATATCCTATAATCTGGGACTGTCAAATCCCAATCCTGGTATCTGGTGTCACAATCAGGGGTCCATCTTGCTCCGAAAGGTTCATTGGCCTTGAAGTAGACTAACCAAAGATACCAAACTCTAGCTTATCATCTTATGATTGAAGGTGGGTATCAGACTGAGTACAAAAAAAAAAGTAGACTATCACCTTCTTTGGTAGTACTCCTCTTGTACTTCTGATTGGTAGGTGGATATCCTTGGGTCAGATTCAGCAGTGGACGAATGACTTTGGTGTAATCTTTTACAAAGCACCAATAGTATCCACAGAAACCTAGGAATCTTTGCAGTTCTTTAAGGTTTTTAGGTTGTGGCCAGGTGTTAAGGCTTCTACTTTGCTTGGGTCAGTTTGGATTACTTCAGAAGATATAATGTGGCCCACATACTTTACAGATTGCTGAAAAAACTGGCACCTGTCGATGAACAATTTTAATCTGAATTCTTCCAACCAGTCCAGGACCCTGAACAGACAAGCCTCATGCTCTTTGAGCATTTTTCCAAACATGATGACATCGTCCAGGTAAACCAGGCATTCAAGGAGGTTCAAGTCTCCTACAGCTCGCTCCATTAATCTTTGGAAGGTGGCTGGCACTCCAGATATGCCTTGGGGCATGTGCAAGAATTTGTAGAAGCCCAGGGACAGATAAATGCCATTTTCTCTCTATCTTCTGGTGCCATCGGGATTTGGTAGTACCCACTTCTGAGATCTAAGATGGAAAACCACTGACTTCCTTTAAGACAATCAAAGGCATCCTGGATACGAGACATCATATACTGATCCGGTATGGTCCTTCGGTTAAGTGTGCTGTAGTTCACACACATCCACACTGAATCATTTTTTTTTTGAACCACCACAATGGGGAAAGCATAAGGGCTGCATGATTCCTGGATGATGCCAGCTGCTAACAACTCTTGGAGGTGGTGTCGAACATCATCAATGTCGGCAGTTGCCAATCTGTGTGACCTCTCTCAAAATGGCCTCTCGTCGTGGAGCCTGATTTGGTGTTCAGCACTGGTGATGCATCCCACATCCCATTCCACTTTACTCCGCTGTGTCAGCTTACAACTAACATTATCCTTCCACTCTTCAGGAATGGGGGGCTCTCCAAAATTGAACATGTCGGGAGTTACTTCACCATCCTCTTCGGTACGGCGCTTGCTTGGTAACGCAGTGGTATCTGTGCAATATACCATAGCCAGAGTACAGCCTCGGTTGACTTCAATATCCTTGTCAGACACATTTTGGATTTGGACCATCATCCTCCATGCATATGCATGCGCTTGGGCAAGCAGGATACTAGGTTTAGCTAGCTGGCAGCTTTCCTTCCTCTGGAGCATCCGGCACAAGGATCTTGTTGGTTACATCCTTCTTCATCCGCATTTCACCGCTGATACTGCACTGTGCATTAGATGGCAAAACAAGAGGCGCTGGGTCTTTTTTCCACACAACTCCCATGGGCTCATCCTTGTCGGCCTCCTTAGCCTGCATCTGAATTTCATATGCTCTTTGCACCATGGCATGGATGTGTAGAGCTCGTCCAGTCTTTCGGGTTTGTCTCTCCTGACACAGCTGAGCTAAGTGGCCAAACATGAGCATTAGTGCCGATTAGTAAAGGGATTCCATCAGATAGGCCCATTGGTGGGTGGACCAAGGCCAGAGTCTCCAAGGACTTATCCATGGCAGCAACAGTAGAAGGAAAAGACAGCCATATCCGTAAGTAACCAAGGTAAGGATAAGATTTATCGCGTAAACCCCATACAGGCAGTCCTTCGAGGGATTGTAGTGGGTGGTGAGTCATGTGTTGGTCACACCAGTCTTAAAATATTAAAGTGACCTGAGATCTGCTGTCCAATACAACTCAGGCCAGGATACCATTAATGTGCACCATGTTCTCCATAGAGGGGCCCACCACCTCTGACCAGTCTGGAGGAACAGTCAGCAGTTTTTTTCACAGTGGCCATATTGGAAAAAAACTTGCATGATGGCCTATACTGTGGCTTTATGTTGCTTTGTCGAACCCGACAGCAATTTGGCAGTTACTCAGCGCAGGTCCTCAGGAGCATGGCAAGATTTTTTTGTGTGTCCATCTTCTCCACACTGGCAACAAAACACTCGAGTTTTGGGTTCAGAAGGATGAGCAGAATCTTCTCTGGGTTTATGGTTGTCAGGAGGTGGGGACCGGTACTCTTCCTTGGGCCTAGACTCAGACTCCACTCCACCATAGGTTTTCCATGGTACAGGCTGTCGGGATGCGTGAATGAAGTCTCACACCATAGCTCGCAGCTCCCTCATCTCCTCAGCAATATCACTGCCAGATCTGGGTTCAACAGCATGGGCACTGGCCCCCTTTATGGCAGGCTGAGTCTCGCAAGCAGCCTCAGCATTGGAAGTGCAGGGGCCATGGGTTTTCACATTTTCTGCAGTGTTCTGGTTGCTGGCTTTCAGTTCTTTTAACAGTTCACTGATTTGCTGAGACTCAAGGGTATTCTCCCTCTCATTGGATTTCTCAGGGGCAGTTCGGGCAACACCAGCCTATGGGTCCCAGCACTCATCTTCAGTCTTGGCTTCCCAAATTTCTTTCACCAACCAGCAGTAGGCAGGGGGACTGTCCCTGCGATTCTGAAAATTTTAACTCTAACATAAGCACAATAGAGTAGTGAGCAGATTTGAGAGTGTGTTCGAACCTCACTCGGTTCAATTCGCTAGCGGGTATACCACCCTTGCGGTGCGCTCTCTGAAGGGCCCTCTCTACTCAAGTCACACAGGCCGATAAATGTTCATCCTTCCATTGCTTGGTGGATTTGATCTCCTCACTGGGCTGTTTAAACCCTTTTAAGCAAATGCTTAGAAAGCATCTTGTTGCTAACTCCTGCTGTGATTGCTTTCAATAATCTTTTCCTATGCTTAATACTGTTCTGTCTTATTCCCCCCTTAGTTTTCCCCCTTCCTCCCCTTCCTTTGTACCTATCTCCCCACCCCTCTCCTCCCCCTACTCTTCCCCTTACTCTTAGCCTACTCTCCAGTCTCGGCTGCTTGCGGCTTCCCTACCTTAAGTAATCTCCTCTCATGCATCCACTTTGCACCAGATGATGCCCCGGGCTGATATCTTCACCACCCCCCAGGACTCCTGCATTTTTATTTATTTATTTTTTATTCTCTTTGTGATTATGTCCAAACACTGTTAAGTTGGCATACTTTGCAGCTTCCCTCAAATAATCTACTTCCCGCACCCACTTTACACCAGACGATGCCCCTGAGCTGATACTTTCACCTCCCTTCAGGATTCCTGCTTTTATTTTTTTTTTTAATTCTTTTTTATTTTTCTATTTTATTCTCTTTGTGACCATGTCTGAACACTGTAAGTTGGCATACACTGTACAATGCCAACATGAATCCAATGTTTTACCTATGTTAATCCTTATGTTCTTGTTCTCGGTGACTCCCACTGTCCTACTGTTACCAGTGTGTTCTCACTCTGATGTGGAACCTATGTAATGAGCTTGGGTGTTAATCCTAGACCATAAATAAATAAAAACATTAAGTCCTCCCCTGACTCAGTACTACCAAACACTCCTTCTAAGGCAGACAGGTATTCATTAGCAGAGGCCTCTGGGTTTGTAGACTAGAGGAACTAGACAGCTTCAAGTGCAGGGCCCCTTATACTCTCCATGAGTCTCTTACACTTCTCGCCTTCCAAGAATTGCCACCCTTGGCCCAGAGGGGATGCATAGTGCATCCAAGTCTCTAAAGTCATCTTCTCCCACAGGGGTAGGAACAGTGCCCGAAAACAGTCTGAGCCTGCGGTAAGAGTCCAGATTCACAGAGGATAACATTATGGGGAGCAATGCAAAGGGAGATGGTATAGGCAGGGGTGTAGAGGCTGGGGAGGAATTCACCGGAGTAACCCCCCCAGGATTCTCTATGGCCCTCTTCAAATCCTCAAAGGTCTGCCCCTCAGCTGCTAACAGTTTTCCCAATCTCTCCTTTAACCCTTCCACTTTGAGTGACCCCTTCCCCAGGGGAAGATGCTCAGCTATGCATAGTGATAGCCCTCCACCCTACCTGGGATTTCTCAGGCATAATAATGGGTGTTACAGTCTCTGGGTCAATAGGAACACTACATTCAATAAGAGCCACTAACGTCTGAACAAACAGGTCAGCATTTTGTCCCCGCACTGTAACTCTGCCCAGACACTTAACCTTACTCACTGCCTCCTCTATAGTAGCTTTAGTGGTCCCTAATGGGATAGCCAATAAGAAAAAATTACTCACCATAGTAATGTTGTTTCTTCTAACAGAGTCTTGCTGTATTCTGACATAATGCAGTTAGCCCCAGCACTTGAACTGCCCCGGAGAGGAAAGAGTTAACTCTATGCAGACGGATAGAACATTGAGCTTGAGCTCGGTTTTCAAACCTCTGTCTGTGGTACTTCCTAGTGTAACCGTCAGATTCTTACGAGCAAACTAACTAAGTACAAAAGTATGGAAATTGTTCAACATATAGCCAAAGGGCAAAGACTTTTTGGGCCCAAAAGACTCAAGTCGAGAACCCAAGAAGGAAAGGTAGTGACAATATTTAACTATAAAACACCAGAAAAAATAACAACAACAGCTACCCCACTCAAGAGGGAGGGTACAAGGTACACCCTGAGGTGCAACACTGTACCTAGCCAGCCCACTTCCCAAAACTAGGTTCCGAGAGGGAGGTGGGGAGGTCAGAATACAGCAAGACTCCATTAGAAGAAACATTACTATGGCGAGTAATATTTTTCTTCAAACAACATGAAGTCTTGCTGTATTCTGATATAATGCAGACTACCAAGCAGTTCCCTATGGAGGAGGGAATGCAGAACCTACTTTGGGAAGACGCTCTGCAGAACTGCTGTGCCAAACTAGCATCACTCCTAGCCCGGATGTCCAGGGAGTAATGCTTGGTGAATGTATGTACTGTTTTCCAGGTGGCTGCTTTACAGATCTCTAACAAGGGTATATCTCTAGCCGCAGCTAGAGTAGCAGCTGTACCCCTAGTCGAGTGAGCCCTCAGGCCTGAAGGGGGTGTTCTACCCTATTTGTCATAGCAGAATTGTATACAAGAAACAATCCACCTGGCAATAGTTCTTTTAGTGGCAGGCTTACCTTTCCCTACTTCACTATAAGTGAGAAACAGTTGAAGACAGTCATTTCTGTGTGCCTTAGTATGCTTTATGTAGTAGCTAAGAGCCCTCTTGACATCCAAACTGTGCAACCTTCTTTCTCCTGAAGAAGAATGGTCAATGAAAAACACAGGGAGAGATATAGACTGGTTCAGATGAAAATCCGATACCACTTTAGGCAAGAACCTCCTACTGGTTCTTAGAAACACTTTATCCCTAAGGAAGAAGATGAAGTCAGGTTCAACTGACAGGGCCTGTAATTCACTAATCTGCTTGGCAGAAGTAATAGCTACCAGAAAAACAGTTTTCCAGGTCAAGTACTTCAATTCGGCCGAAGCCATAGGTTCGAAGGGTGGCTGCATAAGCTGAGCAATGCAGACATTAAGATCCCATGGTGGAGTAGGCTCCCTAAAGGGAGAGTTAATGTGAACCAGACCTTTGAAAAACTTTCTGAAAACAGGATGAGAAGCCAGGGAAGAGCCCCTTCCTGCTGAAAGGAATGCAGAGACAGCTGCTAGATGAACCTTCAGAGTGGCAGGCCTAAGGCCTAGACTATTCAGATGAACTAGATAATCTAAGGTTGTAGAAATGTCTGCAGAATCAGGCACAATGCCTTTCTGAGAGCACCAAATACTGAACCTCTTCCATTTGGAATTGTAAGTTTTCCTAGTGGAAGGTTTCCTGGACACCTTCATGTAACCCCCTTGTTACCCGGGGTTACTAGAATCCCAGTAAGACCTAGTGGTAGGCAGGGAAGGCAGCTTGTGAAACTCCAGTTAAATGGGTTTCACACTGTCTCACTCTGTTCTCAGTCTCAGCTGAGACTGAGGGATGACATCACCAATAGAACTATCACAGCTGCATGAGCCACATTGGAATCTGCAGCAAGGGAGTTGGTATAGAATGTTGGGAGGTTTTGAAGGCAGTCAGTCAGTCAGTGTGAGTCAGTTCAGTGTGGAGTTGAAGTTGGGAGCTTGCTGAGAAAGCAGCTCAGTAAGGCCCTAGGAGCCTCAGCCCTGACAGACGGCTACTTTTAGATATAAAAGGGTGTGTGTCTCCACCTTAAAGAGAGACACAGAAGATAACTGAAGTGGTGAAGACCGCTGTTTTCGGGTCTCAGTACCACAGGGTTCCCTGCAGATTCCTGGGGCAACCCCCTAGTTCTGCTCGTAAAGGAGAAGCTGCTTATGTGTTCCAGAGTTTATTTGGGAGAACAAGATTTGTGAGTCGCCTGTGGGGCACCTCCAACGTGAGGGTGAGTGTCTGCTCTTGCTAAAAGGGCCTATGTTTTCACCCTGGGACTTGTGTGACAATGTGGGGATCAAACTACTAAAATATTGGGAAGCCTAGAGTAATGGGCTAAGCAAAGTAAAAGTAGGTTCAAGTCCAGAGCTTGCTGGGATGCAAATGATATGTACAGGAGATGTGACAGACATCTACCCATAATTTACATTTGAAAGTTCAGTAAAGGAATTGTTCAGTTTCCAGAGAAATGGCCGGGTATGGGCTGTGGGAGCTGGAGGTGGGTGGCCCCCCATCTTTAATGACCAGGTCCACCTCTACGGATTTCTTCTGTGGATTTCTACTTTACCTCAGGCACTTGGCCAGTGATGAGGGAAGTACCCAGACATAGGATTGTAAGGAAAAATTCTCTCTAGGAGTCGAAGGCTCTAGTGTGGTTTGGGGAGCCACAACAGGATAATTGGTTTATTCCTCAAATGGACCACGGATCAAGTGGCCGGAGGGGGAGCCGGGCCAGTGGGGAAAACCCAAGTAGTGTACAAGTCGGGCTGTGTACCCAAAGCTACGTGCAAGTCCAGGCTGTGTGCCTGGTGGGTTTAGAGCCTGAGGGCTGGAAATAGTGACAAAGCGTTCTGTTGTCTCTAATCTGCATTACCAGGAATGTAGCCCCGTGGGGGTCCGTCTATGCTTTGTTTGTTCAGCTTGGATGTGAATAAAAGCCACACTGAAGAATCCCATTCCTGGTTCTGGACATTAGTTATTGCTTCCTGTGTTCGGATTTACCTGTACTTGGGTGCCCCTGTGCAGAGTAGCCAAACCTAGGTCCCCTGTGCCGAGTAACCTCATCCTCCCCAAACCCAGTCCCCACCAGGTACTGCTGTCAGCTTCAACAGCATGCCACCTGTCGTTTTGCTAAAAAGGCAGGGGTGAGGGGTTACATTCAGAATATCCAGAACTCCCTGAGAGAGATGTAGTGCTGCATATTCTAACTCTTCAAGAGCCAGGCCTTGAGATTGAGAGACTGGAGATTGGGGTACCAGATCCGCCCCTGGGAGGAGGACAGGAGATTGTATGTCCTGGGTAGAGACAGGGGACTTGACACTGACAAGGACAGTAGTAGAGGATACCAAGGCTGTCTAGCCCAATCTGGAGCCACTAGTATCACTGTGCAGGGTTGAGTCCTGATCTTGATCAAAACTCTGAACAGCAGAGGGAAGGGAGGGAAGGCATAGAGAAACCTGCTCTTCCAGTCCAAAATGAGAACATCCTGGGGTACCGTCCCCAGGACTGGAGGTCTGCAACAAAATAGAGGAAGTGGATGATTGTCCAGTGCTGCAAAGAGATCTATCTCTGGAGTGCCCCACCTGGAGAAGATGACCTTCAGTATGTGAGGATCCAGGGACCATTCGTGATGTCCCTGTGAAATTCTGCTCGGAGCATCTGCTAGTACATTGTCCTTCCCTGGAAGGTGAACTGCTACCAGAGAAGTCTGAAGAGAACAGGCCAGAGACCACAGCTTCATGGCTTCTGTGCACAAGGCCGAGGACCGAGTGCCTCCCTGCTTGTTGATGTACCACATTGTGGAGGTGTTGTCTGTTCTGACTTGGACCACCTTAGCCCTTGACTGAATCCGAGAAGCTCTGCAGGGCTAAACTGCCCTGAGCTCCAGGAGATTGATATGAAGGAGAGACTTCTGTGGAGACCAGACCCCTTGAGCTGTCAGGACTCCCAGGTGGGCTCCCCAACCTAGGAGAGAAGCATCCGTAGTTAGAACTACTGATGGGACTTGAGGGAGAAATGGAACCCCTTGTCTGAGGTTGTCCTGGTCCAGCCACCACTGGAGAACTTGGACTAGAGTCTGAGTAACTGGAATCAGTTTGGTAAGTGAATCCTTCTTTTGAGACTAGAAGGACCTTAGGTGAAACTGAATTTCCCTCATCTGGAACCTTGCCCCCTGCACCACTGCAGTGGAAGCTGCCATGTGGCCCAGAAGCTGGAGGAACTGTCTTTCTGGACGGGAGACCTGAGGTCGAAAGGATGAAGCAAGATCCACTAGGGCCTTCACCCTTGCCAGAGAAAGGAAAGCTTTTGCTTGTACAGTGTCCAACTCTATGCCTATAAAGGTGAGAAGTTGAACTGGTTCAAGGACAGACTTTGGAAGATTGAGAAGAAACCCCAGGGAACTGAGTAGGTCCTGGGTAGTTTGTAGAGCTGACTTGACTTGTAGAGATGACTGACCTATGATGAGCCAGTCGTCCCAATATGGGAAGATGGTGATACCTTGTCTTCTGAGGTAAGCCACCACTACTGCAAGACACTTTGTGAACAGCCTTGGAGCTGATGTTGGGCCAAATGGCATGGCTCTGAATTGGTAATGGCCTGAAGGCAACTCGAACCTAAGATATTTTCTGTGGGAGCACTTGAAAGGAATATGGAAGTAGGCATCCTTGAGGTCCAGAGATGCTAACCAATCTCCTGGCCTTAGAGAGGGAAGGATTATTCCCAGAGTTACCATTTTGAATTTTGGCTTTAAATTGTGTTTGTTCAAATACCTTAAGCCTAGGATGGGTCGCCACTCCCCTGTTTTCTTTGGGGTAAGGAAGTACCTGGAGTACAGTCCTTTTCCCTTGTGTTGAGCAGAAACCTTCTCTACAGCTCAGAGAGCTAGAAGAGAGGAAACCTCTGCCTCTAGGGCAATGGTTTCTGAGGCTGATGCAGGTGGAAAAGACTTGGCCCTCTTTTTTGGGAACTTTTTGAAGCTGAGGGCCAGTCCCTGGCTTACTACTTCCAGGACCCACTTGTCTGAAGTCACAGACTTCCAGGCCTGGAAGTAGTAAGCCAGCCTGCCTCCTACTGGAAACCGGGAGTCGACCTGGGCTGGCACATCAGGGTGTCTGCTTGGCAGGAGCCTTAGGCTGAGAGGAGGAGGGAGCAGCCCTGCTCATCCCCCTCCTGCCCCTCCCTCTGAAGAACCCCCTCTGTGGGAAGGGAGAGGAGGCCTGGGCTTGGTAAAAAGGCCTGTGAAAGGGCCTGCCCCTGCCCCTAGACTGCTGCTTTTGCAGAGAGGCTTGCCTTTCCTTGGCCTGTGCACTCCTGTACGTGGTCCTGTATTCATCCATTTTCTTCATGTAAGTCTCTGTCTGCTCCCCAAACAGAGAGTTACCTACTACAGGAAAATCCATGGCCTTAGTCTGGGTATCCTGTGAAAGGCTAGTACATCTGAGCCAAGCATGTCTCCTGAGAGACACAGATGTAGCCATGACTCTAGATGCCACATCACTGGAGCCCACAGCAGCATGAAATTGCATTTTTGATGCCTCAATTCCATCAGCAGCCACCTCCTCCAGCTATCTGGCTAGCTGGGGAGAGGCCTGTTTAGCCAGTTCCAGAACCGTATCCCATCTGGATTTCTGGTACCTGGCTGTGTAGGCCATATAAGTAGCCTGCCTGAGTCCCAAAGAGGATGCCAAATACTGTTTTTTGGCCATGGCATCCACTTTCCTGGAGTCCTTATCCGGGGGTGTGTGAAGCCAAAGGAATGTTAGCCCTGTCACAGGCTGCAGCCTGCACTACCCCAACATGGCTGCTATGACTATAAAGGAACTCCGCAGCTGAGCCTGATAACATATACTTCCTGTCCATTCTCTTGTCCACAGGAGGTATTGAATTAGGAGTTTGTAAATTTTTTTGTGTCTGTTTCCCCAAGGATTTATGAAGAAGGATAGACAGCCTTTTGGACTCTGGGATGTCCATCATTTCCACAAAATCAGGCTCATCTTCCTCGTCTACAGCTTCAACCAAGGGAAGCTGCAGGGTTTCTGCTACCTTTCTGTAGAACAAAAAATGTGAAGGGGACTCAGAGAGCCTGGGAGGAGAGACACCTGAGGGCCTGTCTGGAGAGGTGTCCGGTTCAATGGGCACATCCAGACCCCTGCGTCATCATCATCATCATCATCATCATCATCATCATCATCACTGGGATAGTCTTCGTCTCCCTCCCACTCCTCATTATAAGTGTCTGGATCATAATCTGGAGGAGACAGATCCGACTGAACCGACCGCCTAACTGGCGGTACCGGTTTGGACGGAACCGGTCTAAGCGACTAAACAATGCTAATCGCTTTGGCTATTTCGTCCACGGTTGGAGAATGCGATACAGGATCCGAACCAGCAGACTTACACTTATTTTTTGATGGAACCGACCCCTCGGAGTCGGCTCTCCTTTTGCCTGAGGAGGTATCACCCAGGCTCGCAGGCACCTCCTCAGGTTCGGTCAGAATCGAACCGGCTGGCCATCCGACTCCACGGACTCTCGGCCTCCCTTCCTTCAGCCTACTCAGTCTTTTTCTAGAGTGGATTTAGGGAAGTTTTTACAGATTTGGCAGTCTGACTTGAGGTGGTCAAACCCCAGACAATAAACACAGATGAGGTGGGGGTCAGCCTTAGCAAAGGCCTCCCCACATTCAATACAGTGTTGAAACCCAGTGGGACCAGTTTTCTTCTTGGGTTTCTCAAACATGGCCAACCCTACAAATTACCCTATTGCAGCTTTCAAGCCAGGTAATGCAATAACCGATCGGTTACAAACTGTGTCACGGGTTTTGAAAAAGAACCAGAAAAAAACACGGTTTCTTTTGAAACCGATCAGTACCGGAACACCACTCTAATCCCAGAGAAAGATTAGTCAGAGACTACAAGATCAGTTCCAAACCGGACTGACCGAAAAGAAACAGAGGAAAAAACAATTTCCACATGCTTTTCCCCCAAACAAACACAGTCACTACCTATCTACCACACTACCTGTACCGTAGACAGAGGCTGGAAATCCGAAAATAACAAATAGCAGTTTTTAAACTGAATGCTTTACTTTTTACCGAACCGAGCAAAGGAAATCTCCGGAGCAACTTCACTGTTAGACAGAGTAAAGAATCTGACGGTTACACTAGGAAGTACCACAGACAGAGGTTTGAAAACTGAGCTCGAGCTCAACGTTCTATGCTTCTGCATAGAGTTAACTCTTTCCTCTCCGGGGCAGTTCAAGTGCTGGGGCTAACTGCATTATGTCAGAATACAGCAAGACTTCATGTTGTTTGAACAGTAAAGCATAGTGAGGATTAACAACATCCGCCTCACTCCACCCCAACATACGGTGCATGGCCATTTTGTGGGGGGAAATTTCAAGTTTAGCCATAGTAAGGTTCTCCATTTCGTATTTTGGCCACTAGGGGGTTCTAATCCCAGACATGCCTCCAACATGTAACCCCTAGGTGGCGCTGTCTCTAAGGCTACAACCCCTGCCTGTACTTCTGACCACAGCCCAAGGGGCCTGGATTCGGTATTATGATGCCTCCACCCAGAGTAATAATAGTGGGGGTATCTACCTAAACAGGTATAGCCCTCTGGGCTATAAGCACCCACAAACCTGCCTAGTGACCGAATACCTTGTAATAAGAGATAACCTTTTGCAGTAGTTGCTACACAGTTAACAATGAGTATTAATGATATGCACACACCCCTTGCACTTACCACCAGGGACTGGTCTTCAGTAACTCCCCTGGAACTCCATGTAAAGACAATGTTAGCAAGGCAAACATACACTCTCAGTACTGTACACCAACTAAGAATATGCTCATAAGCCAGTTTACACATGAATAGCAAATCAGGTTTATTAAGGGGGAGGTGAAAAAAGATGGGGGCATGAATCTGGAAGAATGATTACTTTACTGATTTGATTCAGGTTACTATGCATGCAGGCACCCTAGTCCCTCAGTAAACAATCTGACAACACTGGGTACCCAGATTGTTACACTGGCTGGCCAGAATCAGTGCCTGGGGGTGGCCGGGCATTGCAGCTGTTGGGGCCCTTGATGGAAAGAAAAGGCAGTTAAACATGCATAAACAAGGCTTTGGTTATTTGTATCTTGGGCTGGTTGGCCCAGTCCTCTGTAACCTTGAAACACACTGGAGCAATCAGATGGTACCACAGAAAGATTCAAAGAAAAGTTGCAGGAGCCTACCCTGAGTTTACTCACAACACCAGTTGGTTGAAGAAGGTCTAGCGATATGAAGACCTGCTGCTGGAAATTGATAAGCACTGGGAGCTGGGCCTGCATGACTCACCTCCACTTCACGGCCTTTCCCTCCAGGTGACTGTAACCTGCAATTTCTTGCTATGCAGGTGCTGGATCCCCAATCTGGTCTCCTGCTGAGAAAAAACAGTCACTGGTGCAGAAATAAATGGCTTGGGCCAAGTTTGGCATAGGCCCAAGGCTGGATAAAACACTTTTGGCAAAGTTCAGTTTGTTTGCTGGTGAAAACCTCCAGCTGGCTAACAGTTCGGTCACTGGTAAAGAAGGCTCCTTTCTGGCAATCAGGAATCCCTGGACAGTAAGCTATGACCCACAATAAACATTCAGCACATTTAATGAGAAGAGCATTCACTTCTCTACCTCTCAGATCGGTTTCAAGCCAGTTCACTATTTCAGTTGATTCACTGAGCAAACCTTTGAATTCGCAAAACAGTTTCTCACACAACTCTTTGGCCGAACGCGTCACAGGAACTTCTCTTGGTCCAATATCTCAAGCTGCACTTCTCAGGCAAACTGCCACAGTTCAAAGATTAGCTTTGGATTAGTCCAATTACTGCTATCAAGCAGTTCAATACTGGAAAACAATGGCAAGAAGGCAAATCAGGCCTTTCCTTTTAGAATCTCCACAGCTCCTTTTCTGGAGCTGCCTTTCAATGGCTCAAGCTTCTCACTCTCTCAGCTCTAACAGCAACTGAACTCTTTCTTCTAACAGTTCTTGACCTAGTCCGGTTTTCTAGCAATCTGTTTGGCTAAGGGAGCTGTCAATCACAGTTCTGGTGCTCCATTAGTCAGTTTAGCGCCAACCTGTAAAACTACAAGAACTACAGTTTTCTTCCCACAAGGCACTTGAACTAAGGACTCATCGAGGTCCCTTGTGTCCTAATTCGTCCAAATCTTTTAAGTCCCGGACCAAACATGGTGTCTCCCATTTAGATGAATAAGCTGCAAGAAGGCAAGTTAAAGTAAACACTCTAATTCAAATATAACAACGGATTAGAAATAAACTAGTGCTGTGCGGAATTTTCAGATTCCAGTGAAACGAAATTCTGTGGAATATTCAAACCGCCGTTGAAATTCTGCCCAATTCTGCCGGAAACAGAATGGTGGAATTCCGCAGCATAAAATAGTTGCAGAATGATTTTCCACAGAAAAATCACTGCTCCACAGATTACTATTCCGTGATCTCAATATTTTCAGCGGAAATTGTTGCAGAATAATTTTCTGTGGAAATAAATTACTGTTCCGCGGAATACTGTTCCACAGATCACAGTAGGCCCGATTCCGCAGGCGAACAAGCGAAATTCCTGTGGAAATTTCATATTCCACACAGCACTAAAATAAACATTTACAGTAATAGCTAGAGCTCCCTCTCTTCACTATTGACCACAGAGTGGAACAAATTAGAGTGGTGCCTGGCTGGTCACAAGCTTTGAAACACTTGGACCCAGCCCAGACCATTTACTGCATACACACTGTCTATTGTCTTAAATGGACAGGCATGGAGGAATAGCATGGCACTCTAATACAAATCAACAGGATCAAACAAATAACCATGAATTTACTATCTCTGCAAGACATCTGCCTGGCAATGGACATTGCTGGAGCCCTGGGAGGCACTTAAGGTAAGCCCCCAAATTGGTGGGAGGGTTACAGTCACTCTGTAACTGAGACTCAACCTCCGGGTTGAAGGTCCAGAAGTGTAGAGGACTGTGTTGTCAGTGTACATATGGATATGGAAAGTGACACAGACAGAAGGTAGGTTATTTAGAAAGATCTAGAATGGGAAGAGGAAGGACAGGATGTCACCAGCCTGAACACACTGCGCATGGCCCATAAGATAACACCTAAACCAGTCCACAGCATGGGTTGGTAGACCAGCAGACAGAAGTTTGGATAAGAGTAGTGGACGAGGCACAGAAACAAAAGCTTCAGCTAGGTCAATAAAGACAGCTGCTGCGATGTGTTCCCAGTCCATGCATGTGAGTATAGAGTCGGTGACACGGAGAAGGGGAGAAATGATAGAGTGATTTTTTCTAAAGTTGGATTGAGAGGGAAAGAGGAAATCCGAGGAGTTAAGAAACTCAGTAAGTCTAGTGAATACAAGGGACTCTTGAAATTTGACTGGGAGGGGAGGAGCGATATAGGTCTAAAAAGCTATAGATTAGGCACAGTCTGATGTAATAGTGTAGTTAGGGAGAAACGGACAGACTGGATAGGAGCAGTCCTTATCTGCCATCAAATTCTATGCTCTATATATATATATATATATATATATATATATCATATATATACACACACACACACAGAAGCTGCTTAAAGGGACACCTCGTGGACACCCAATCGTCCCCTTTAAGCAGCTGTCCTGATTAACAGAAGCTTGTTTTTTTTGCAGTCCCGATATGTGCCACAGACTTCTCTGCTCCCACATGAATGCGCTAAACAAAAAATTACTGCTTCCTTCTCCTCACGAGCAGATCAGGCATCATCGGGGAGAAGAATGTAATTTATTTAACTTTATCTGCATCGGGCAGCATGCCAGTGTCAGTGGGGAGAGGTACGGGAGAAGTACGAGGAGAGGGCTGGAATTACTTGGGAGAGAGAGGTTCGGCACAGTAAGTGAGGGTTCTTCCACAACAGATCAGGTGGCAGTTGGAGGACTGTAAGTTACTTTACCTTAACTCCTGTCGGTAAATCCAGTTTCTCTCTTCTCACGCCTTTACCTTACCACCTGTCTTTTGCTACCACACTGCCACAACACCGTATGGGAGAAGTACGGGGAGAGGTACAGGGGATTGGATGGCATCAGAAAGCAAGCCTGTGTTGATGGTAAGATGTATGGGGAAAAGGACTGTGATTTACTCGGTGGGGAGAGGTACGGGAGAAGTACAGGGAGAAGTATGGGGGATTGGATGGCATCGGGAAGCAAGCATGTGTCAATGGTAAGATGTACAAGGAAAAGGAGTGTGATTTACTCGGTGGGGAGAGGTACCGGAGAAGTACGGGGAGAGGACTGGATTTACTTGGGAGAGAGAGAGAGAGAGGTTCGGCACAGTAAGTGAGGGTTCTACCTTTCTTCCACAACAGAATGGGGGAGGGTGAGCTAATACATAACAGCAGCACATAGCTAACAGCTCCAGTAATGTCCCTCTTCCAGCTAATAGCCGTGATTCGCACCTAATCAATGGGTACTTAAAGGGGATTAGCACATCCGAGCTGAGGCAAGGCTGGCTGTAATTGTCCCCATTAGGCGGTGGTGGCGTCCCCTTTAAACAACAAATGTCTCCATAAGATAATATAGCCACTTAATCGGTGCCCTAGGGATAGTCTCAATTAAGAGGCGTCCTTTAACCACGTCCCTTTAAGTGGTTTCTATTGTATGTATATATACTGTATATATATATATATATATATATATATATATATTTATTTATCCACAAACTCTAACTGAGTGCATGGGGTCAGAGTCCGTTCTGTACAACGTAACATCATTTGCATACAGTAGGGGTTTAACTTCACTGCAGTTGAGGGTAATTCATTAATGAATAGAAATAAACGTAGATATACAGTGGTAATTGTACAAAACTTTACCAGGTACTGAGGTAACACTGGGGTATGCTGAGGAAGAATCACATTACTGCCAATGAAACTGCATATCGAGTGCCTGAACATACCTCAGCATTACCTCAGTATTGATCAACTTTTATTCAACCATGACTGTATATAATATATATAGGATAGTTCATAGGGAACGGTTGACAACGGCAATTCTTTCACTGAGTTGGCACTATATGACGGATTACCTAAAGGCGCGGCTCAGAGGTAATCCATCGTCTATAGTATAACAAGGTGAAAGATACCCTGTTGTCAACTGTTCCCCTATGCACTTTCTTTTAGTATATGGTGGAAGGTCGTTTTTGGGGATAAATTAGTTACTAGAAGGAAAAGACTTTACATTTGAACGTTTCACGCTTGACATTTTAACTGCTTAAGAACTTTACATTGTGAACATTTTAACACTAAACATTAGTACTGCCAGCCGACATTGCTGCTTTCACCATGTGTCCTGTCTATGGAATGAGCCCTAACTGTCAAATGCTGCCCGAGGACACAGTGTGATGTTCGCAGTACAGTAGAAAACATCATTCTGTTGCACTGCGAACGTCACTAGTGTGTGACTACAAGGTTTCGAAAACGATAGATTTCGGTGGAGAACGACATTCACCATACACTATATATATATATTCTATGCAAAAACTGTGTTAATGCATCATTTAGGGTTAAAACGCAAAAGTCAGGAAATGAAAAATATTTGGGTTGCCCTCCCCGACCCGCCCATCATCCCAAGATTGACAGCTGACAGGATATGTCATTGGGCTTGTGAGGCCTAAATGTCACCCCATTCCATCTGAAATTACATTCACAAGCCACAGTAAATAAGAATGGGGTGACATTTAGGCCTCACAACCTCAATGGCACACCCATCAGCTGTCAATCTTGGATGATGTGGTGGCCCGGGGAGGGGCAACCCTAAAGATTTTTCATTTCTGGCTTTTGTGTTTTAACCCAAATGATGCATTAACACAGTTTTTGCACAGAATTTCACTTTCTGTGAAAGAATAAACAAGCATTTGTCAATGTCGAACGCTCGCTTGCAGGTGTTTGCAGTGGTGTTGGCAAGTATAGTGTTTTACCCTAATGCCCTGTGCGATTGCTGGTATTTGCACAATAAATTGTCAGTATGACCTTTTGTTACCCCCATTGTGCGCTATATGCGAAACACGCTTTGGGCATGATGTGAAAATGACAGCTGTACTGCTCATAAGGAAGTGTGGTAAAATGGCAATGTTGAAAATCTGGAGTGGAAATATTGAAAATTCGGCAAACCTACGACGTGCATGGGAAGTGTGTAATGCACGCTTGTAAAACAGTCATTGCAGGAATTTTTCACCAAATTGTCAACATTGGCATTTTAAAACCTCTGCTAATGAACAGTGTCACTGTGATTGTCTTCTGTGTGCCATACATTGATTTTGCACACCGACTGCGCCATTGTGCACTACATGGGCGGAAACACGTTTTGGGCAGGATGTGAAAAATGACAGCTGTACTGCTCAATAGGAGGTGTGGTAAAATGGCAATGTTGAAAATCTGTAGTGAAAATTTTGAAAATTCGCAAACTTACGTGCATGCGTAGGAAGTGCACAATGCACGCTTGTAAAACAGGTATTTGTAGGAATTTTTTCACCAAATTTTCAACATAACCATTTTAAGATCTCTGCTCATGAACAGTGACACTGTGATTTTCTTAATGTGTTCCATACACTGAGTTCACACACCGACTGTGCCATTGTGCGCTACATGGGCGGAAACACATTTTGGGCAAGATGTGAAAATGACAGCTGCACTGCTCATAAGGAGGTGTGGTAAAATGGCAATGTTGAAAATGTGGAGTGAAAATATTGAAAATTCGCAAACTTACGAGCGAGCATAGGAACAGCGCAATGAACACTCGTAAAACAGTAATTTTAGGAATTTTGTCACCAAATTTTCAACACAGCCATTTTAAGACCTCTGCTCATGAACAGTGTAACTGTGATTTTCTTAATGTGTCCCATACATTGATTTCGCACACTGACTGTGCCATTGTGCGCTACATGGGCGGAAACACGTTTTGGGCAGGATGTGAAAAATGACAGCTGTACTGCTCATGAAGAAGGTGTGGTAAAATGGCAATGTTGAAAATCTGGAGTGAAAATATTGAAAATTAAGAACGCATGTGTGCATGAGGAAATCGCTGCGCACTCAGTAAAACAGTCATTTTAGGAATTTTTTCACCAAATTTTCAACATAGCGATTTTAAGACCTCTGCTCATGAACAGTGTCACTGTGATTTTCTTAATGTGTCCCATACATTGATTTCACCACCGATCATGTGCATTGTGTGCTACATGGGCGAAACACGCTTTTGGGTGAGATGTCAAAATGACAGCTGTACTACTCATAAGAAGGTGTGGTAAAATGGCAATGTTGAAAATCTGGAGTAGAAATATTGAAAATTCACAAACCTACGAGCGTGCGTAGGAACTGCGCAACGCACGCTCGTAAAACAGTCATTTCTAGGAATTTTTTCACCAAATTTTCAACATAACCATTTTAAGACCTCTGCTAATGAACAGTGTCACCGTGATTTTCTTAATGCACCCCATACATTGATTTCGCACACCAACTGCGCCATTGTGCACTACATGGGTGGAAACACATTTTGGGCAGGATGTGAAAAATGACAGCTGTACTGCTCGTAAGGAGGTGTGGTAAAATGGCAATGTTGAAAATCTCGAGTGAAAATATTGAAAATTCGCGAACTTACGAGCCTGCGTAGGAGCTGCGCAACGCATGCTCATAAAACAGTCATTATTTGGAATTTTCCACAAATTTTCAACATGGGTTTTAGACTTCTCACGAATGATGTCACTGTCAGTGTTATTCAGGTCCTGGCGGTGATTTCGCGCAGTGACTGCGAAATCACTCTTCGGCCCGAATAACGCCATGACAGTGACATCATTCATGAGAAGGGGGTCCCAAAACCCCATGTTGAAAATTTGGTGCAAAAATTCCAAAAATGCCTGAGATATGCAACAAAGTTGAAACCCCTATCTAGCCCATTATACAGCTTACCGCATTTCCCTCAGTTCGCGGTCGGCTTTGAAGAGTGTCAGACGTGTTCCCGGTCCACCGAAGATCGCGCACCAGCCCGGAGGTAAGTATGGGGTGGGGGGATGCGGAGAGGCTGGGTGCGCAGGGTGGGTGCGGTTGTGGAGGGGAGTGGAGACTACGTGGGACCAGTTTTTCTTTACAGGTGTAAAAAACAAAAACGGACTACTGGACGCTTTCGCGCTGGGGTGAGCTCCAGCATGGCAGAAGATGGCTGGGGGCTGAGGGACGAGGGATTGGGCACCCTGCCGGCAAAATGGACGCTTTGCTGGGCCAGTGGGCCTCAGCGTGGCAGCAGGATGGCTTTGGGGGGCCGGAGCCGACGGGGATTGGGCACCGCTTGCCATGCTGGGTGGGCTCCCAGCGTGGCACCAAAGCTTTAGGCGACATGACGCGGGAGGAGCAGCGCGTGATGCGGTGGACGTGACCACGGTGCTGGGTATGGCAGCGGTGATTTCTTTGGGCGAAGACCACCGCTGTCATACTCGGCCTGCACCATTGGTGCAGGACGCCGCATGCTCAATGGAGCACTGGATTGAATGGAGGGCAGGCCTCAAAGTGCTATACTCTCCCAAAACGTTCCTTGCGCATGCGCGCAAGCGAACGTAAAAACTAAGAACTTGCGGAATTTGGTGGAACACCAACCTGCAGAAGATGGTGATGGGAGCACAGGTCCTTTGGGTCCTGTGCTCCCACCAACTTGTAAAGGTAACACCGTAATTCACATCTACGGCACATACCGAGAGCACCCTCCAAATTTTAATGCAAAAGACCAAACCATGTCTGAGATATAACATGTTAAAGTTTGAAATTTTCATTCGTCAGAGTTGCAGAATTCCACACCTGTTAACATTTTACAGGCACAGTGACTGACTACTACATCCATGACACTACGGCTGGGTACCCTATCAATTTCAAGCCACCAACACAATGCAAAACACTGTCTGCAACATGTAAATTGCGTCACGCAATATCTCCGCAAAAAATTTTTTCCCCCCTGACACATAAACACTATAATTCACATCTACAGGACATGCCAAGAACACCCTCCAAATTTCAAGTAAAAAGACCAAACCATTTCCAAGATATTTAAACTTAAAGATTAATGAAATTGCCCTATCTAATGCATTATAAAATATGGCCATCTTGTCCCTATCTCGCGATCAAAGATGGCGATCAAAGAATCTCACAATCAAATAATTTGCAGACTTACGATCAAAGAATAAAAAATGCTGTAATTCAAAAATTAGAAGGAATTGAGGTAAACCACCGCAATGGTTCGGCAGCATGAAGCCCCCTGAGCAAAACCCACTCTCATTTGACTTCCTAGGGCACCCCTGGGCTGAGAAAATTGATTTTTAAATTTGGCCATCTCGTCCCTCCTCATGATGCACGATCATGATCAAAGAATTTGCAGGCTTGCGATCAAAGAAATTGCATGCTCACGACCAAAGAATAAAAAATGGTGAAACGAGAGTTTTTGACCGATTTGAATGAAACCAGCGCCATGCCTCAACAGAACAAAGCCCCTTGAGCAAAACCTATCCTCATTTCTGTCCCTAGCTCACCCCTGAGTTGAGATAATTGTGTTTTTAGGTCACGTTGCAAGATCGCAATCAAAGAATCTCGTGATCAAAGAATTTGCAGGCTCGAGAACAAAGATCGTTAGCGAGCCACGATCAAAGATTTTAAAAGCTTATAACTATTTTTGACCATTTGGGATGAAACCAAAGGCATGGCTCAATAGATCAGAGCCCCTGAGTAAAATTCATCCAAGTTTTACTTCAGGAGAGAGCCCTGAGCAAAGATATTTTTTTTACGATCGGAAATCTAAAAACAAGATGGTGGACCTCGCAATCAAAGAATTCTCGGGGACAAAGATTCTTGAACTGAGAGGCTGCAAATTCTTTGACTGCCAGGTAGGACAAGATGGCCAGAACCCCATTCTTTGTTCGCAAAACATACATTTACATTTTCCCATTGACTTACAATGGGAACTTAAAAGTGACATAACTTTTGAATGCCTTAATATGTTTTCACCAAACAAAAAGTGGCATGTTCAGCCACCAAAGCTCTTTCAAACGAGCCATCTTGCAGAGCGGCACGGCCACCGACAGCCGCACAGGACCACATACAGACTCCCAAAAGCTGCCTCCAAAAATGGATAATTTTGCATTTTTCAGAGTTTTCTTGCATGAGTACTGTACGTCCAACGAATGAAATTTGGCAGATCAAGAGATCTATCATGCCCCACTGCATACCAAACTTCAGGCAATCCGACGAATGGGTCCAAAGTTATTAACAAGCAAACTTTGACTTTAACATAGAAGTGACATCTCAACCCTAAATATAGTGGCACAACTGCACCACTATTATTATATATATATATATATATATATATATATATATTCTTTCCAAAAAGTTCATTAATGCATCAGTTAGGGTTGCTTTCACACCAACAAAAGTGTGGAAATTCCACGTTAGGGTTACCACCCCCCACCCCACCCCCGCCTCAAAACCCTAACTCCGCATTGCCCCCAAACCCCACACACACACTCACATACAGATATACACACACACACACACACACATATGCAAGCAAGGGAAGGGCCAAGGCAAGACAAGCAACCAAGGGACAAGAAGGAGCAGGTAACAGAAGTGACATACAACTCTGTAAACGTTCCACAAGACACAGGCATTGTGACAGTACAGCAAGTGTATGAGTTCTGCAGCCATCACAGTGGCATGGGGGTACACACACATGTTGGCAATGATGTGCAGATGCGCATATTTCAATAGTCAACAGCTCATGAAACACACAGTATGTTATCCACACATAGTGTATTAGAAATGACAGTTTCTGTGAGCCTAGCAACAGTCATTGTATGTTTGCATTTTGTTTTGTGAGTCAGTCCTAATAACAAACAGTGGTAGTAATAAAAGTAATGTCTTGTAGCATAGTTTACAAGTAAGGTGTAAAGCAACAGTTGTAACATGGAAAGGTAACCATAACATACTGTTAATGAGTATTTCCAGGTGACACAGCAGCTTAACAACATGTGTTATGGTAATTTCCCACTGGAGCAGTATCTCCGGTACTGTGTAAGTGTCAGGTGTATCTGTCCCTACCACATACCATGCCTATGACTATATCGCCAAGAGTGACCCAATAGCTGGATTATGACACATATAAATCAATATTCCTAAAATGTGTACAGACTAAGTGTGATTGTATTATGAAGATATGCCAGCAGTAATGTGTCATCATACTGTGCTGCAGTATAGAGTTGCTTATACTGCATTTGTTTTTCATTACATACTGTTATGTGAAATTAGTACAGTTACAGTGTTGTGATGATTGTGCTTACAGATGTGCCAAAGTGATATAGTGTTGTACAATGTTGCATGTGTCTTGCATGTGTGTGTGTTGGGGGGTTTGGGGGGCAATGCGGAGTTAGGCTTTTGAGGAGGGGCGTGGGGGTGGGGTGGTAACCCTAACGTGGAATTTCCACACTTTTGTCGGTGTGGAAACAACCCTAACTGATGCATTAACGAAGTTTTTGCAAAGAATGTCCTTTCTTTTTTAAACTGTAATGTAAGTAGTAAATGGAATGTCTTGGTAGGAGCAGGGGCCCAGCTGTCCAGTTGTGCATAATGATATGTGTCTGTGGGGCCGGGCCCTCCAGGCCCTCCAATCCCACTTACGCATAAGTATGGAACCATACAGCAGCCCTGCAAGGCAAGCAGACCTTGTTTTTATTTATTTATTAAAATGGTTCACCAGGAGGGCACACTGAACAACAAGTTACTCATCTCACGGTTCGACCTGGGGGACCTTGTAACACTAATGTGCCCATATCTCAGGAACCGTAGCAGCTAGGAAAAAATTTCAAGTGTCAGTGTAATCGTGACAATGAGCAGTGCTCGAGACATAAATTGAACAAATCTGTATCTCGCATCGTTTCTGAGATACGGGCACCGAAAAGCAATGTGAGTGCTAAGTCTGAGGGCATAACAGTGGCCTACAGCCGTGAAAATGAGCAGTTGGAACACTAATTTGCAAATATCTCAGGAACTGTACAAGCTAGAAAAAAATTAAAAGTTCATGGGTTTCATGGCTTTCCAATCTACTTCTGAATGTGAAATTTTGTGATGAAAAGTCCGTATCGCAAACCGTTTTTGAGATATGGGCCCCAAAAGGTGTCACAGGTGCCGCAGTGTTATCCTATAGGAAAATTTCTGAACTTTAGAATGCTGTAACTATGGTGTGTTTAATGGTTCCACACCAAATCAGCAAAAGGCACACCTCTGGGACTAGGGTTTTCTACCCTGAAAAGTTCAGACCAATAGCGCAATCACATTGCCACAATGAAGGGACAAAGAAAAAACACCACAATGTTATCCTATGGGAAATTTCCAAACTTTGGAATGGTGTAACTATGGGTCTTTTGAATTTTTCCACACCAAACCACTGAAAGGCACATCCATGTCACTAGAAGTCCTACCCTGAAAATTGCAGGCCAACAGCACAATCCACATTGCCACAATCAAGTGACAAAAAGCAACACATAGCAAAATTCTCCTACCTCTATAATGGGAATATTTTCGCAATCAAAAACATGTTATCATGATCATATTTAAAGTTTTCGCGATTGTTTGCACAATACAAAAAATGTTGTCGCAATCAAAAAATGGAAAAAATTAAAAAAACATATTTCCGGACTAGCTGGCCACAAACTAATGCCAGGGGCATGTTCTTTGGGGCCCGATTAAGTAAACCCAATGGTTGGTGTGTTCAAAAGTGCAGTATTTTTTGAGTTATAACATTTTTTCTCTCTCGCTAACTGAAAACAAGATGGCACGATGACATTTTCGGCAAGCTCAATCGATAAAATGTGATCGCAATTGTTTTCGCAGTGCACATATAAATTTTCCCATAGGCTACAATGGGACAGAAAAAATGCAATAAATTTTGAACGGAGCAGTAGTTCTTCACCAAATCTTCCAAAAGGCACCAGTGCAGCCCAGGACCCATGCAGACAACCCAATTTGAACCCACTCAAATGCGTTCTTCAGTGCATTATGGGTGGACAAAGAAATCGCAACTTTGGGGATTTTTCACTTTTTGAGCTCGCTATGATTCCACAACTGTACATTGGACTGACATAAAATGTCCAGATCCAGAGATCTATGATAGATCTTTCTATATCCAAATTTCAGGCAAATTGGACGAATGGTTCAAAAGTAAGTGCAAACTTTGAGGTTTAACATAGAAATGGTTATGTAACCCTAACTATGGTGGCACTACCATGCCATTATAGAGAGAGAGAGAGAGAGAGAGAGAGAGAGACAGAGAGAGAGATTGTAAAAAAAAGCCATGGTAATGCACACATTAGGGTTGAAGAATGCAAAGTGCAAAAAGTAAGGAAATGAAAAACATTAGGGTTTGGAGTCTCTGGAGTCTTGAGGAATCAGTGGTGTTATTTGGGGTTCTCCACCTTAATGGGATCCTTCTGGGACCTGCATGAAATAAACAGAATAGCTGACATACTTTAAGCCTCGTGTCACCATCCACCCAACAAGTGAAAGCCAACGCAGTCTTAATACTTGGGGTTGCAGTGCACCATTGCAGCTTACCACCCTAGCACAGTCTTAATAAGTAAGAGATCACTTACCTCGATCCTGGGTAGCCTAAGATAGGGGGTCTCATGGGAACATCCAGTCATACCTGTAAAATGAGAAGAGCAATGGGATCATAAAGGATCTGCAGCCCTTTGGGAACTAAACAGGACAAACAAGGTGGGGTGATCTTAAAACAATGCATATCTGATACATGGAGCCAGTGCCCTGTCACAGCATGGTTGGTGTCCTGTCAGACCTGTTGAAATAAAGGAAAAGTGCAGTAGGTTAGTATAAGGAATAAAATGCTAATCAGTTGGGTCGGGTGGAAGGAACTTGCAGAAGGGTTGGGCTGGTGGGGAGATACTGGTACCTGTAGGGAGTGAAAAAGGCAGAACAGGCTCTCCAGTGATCCTTTTAATGTTCCAGACTGCTAGCCTAGTGGTGTAGCAGTAGCGCAGCCACACACCACGCCAGCGACCTGGGTTCAGGAACTGAATCGGGTCACTTGGGGTTCAGCAAGGGGGGTCCTTGGGATGGTGGCTGATGGTGCTGGGTGGCTGATGGCAGAAAGGGCCTGTCAGTGGTGTTTTGGCCTGCAGCGACTTGGGCTTATCCCTACCAGCTGCTGTTTTTCCCATTTTTCATGCTGGACTCCCTCCCCCTACACAGTGCATAGCCCCATCAGATCTCAACACACACGTTGCACCTTGTGTGGGATGGCTCCACAGCTCACCATAAAGTATCCCCCATGTGGCAGAACACTGCACCAGTCCTACCCAGAAAGGAAGCGGCGCCACGTAGCATCACCATCCCCCAGGCTTGAGCCACCCAGTCGTCTACTGAGCTCATCTCCAGACACAAGGCGCTGGAAGGGAAGCACAACGTGCTACCCACTAGGCAAATGGGCTGCCAAGAATACAATGTTTCCCCATAACTTTGTTGTTTTTAAAGATTATAACCCCAAATTTTCAACACAGTTTTTTTTTTTACATCACCTTATTAACATGACAGGTGTCATTTATAAAATCCTGGCCAAAACTGAATTTTATGGCATGCGTGTGCAAAGGCATTTGAGGCAGGATTTGAAAACTGACACCTGTCATGTTCATGAAGTGAGATAAAAAAGGGATAAATTGAAAATCTGGAGTCAAAATATTGAAAAATAATATAGTTACAGGATGAGTAAACACTGGAAAATGTCACTGTTTCTTCATAACTTTGTATTTTGTTTTTTGAGATTTTAACCTCAAATTTTCAACATTGTCTTTTTACGACTCCTCATGATCAAGACAGGTGAAACTTTTAAATCCCATCAAAAAGGTAATTTCATGGATTAACTGTGAAAACATGTTGGGGATTTGAAAATTTCACATACCTAGTTCATGAGGTGGGGTTAAAAAAAGGATATGTTAAACATTCTGGGCAAAAAGCTTAAAAATGACAAAAGTTATGAACAAAATCCAAAACACATCAAAAGCCAGCCACTGGGGCCGGCCTGGGGGAAGGACACTTGAGAGTCCTGTTGATGCTATTCTCCTCGGGAGGGTGTGTGGACTGAACCATTAGCGATGGCCTCAAGAGTTCGTACTAATGGTGCCATTCGGGACAGCGGTTCTTCGTTGGGGAAGCTCTGGGCAGATGACGTGGGTGTGTCTTCTGACATGCCTATGTCAAGCTGCTATCCCCTCAGAGCATTGAAATAGGAACTTTGTTAAGGGAAAAACCTGTCGCGGCCCACCTGGACGATGCTGCTTCTCCTCGCAGGCCCCGCATCTGCCTACTGGGCTCCCCACTGGCATCTGAATGAAACACCTCCCAGGATAGCTGGGGGGTCCTGGGGGGGCTCTGCCACAGAGGAACCATGGGGCACTGTCAGTCAGTGAACGTAAGTCCAAGAGACAGTGGGGTGATGGGGCTGGGGGAGGAAGAGCAGAAGGGTTGATGGACCGGTGACTGCATAAGGTGTAGTAAATTAAAAAAAAAGCCATTAACCACACTTACTATGTTCTCTCTAGGTTCGTAGCTTGCCTCTGTAGCAGCAGGACATTCATGGTCAAAAGAACATTACTTGAGCCGGCCCAGTGGCGTGGAGGGCTGAGGCATTACTGTCTTACCTTCTGCTACATTGTGACCCATGTTAGCAGTCTGGGAATGGGTCGCCGGGGTCGCCAGGGAGGGAGGATTGAGCATCTGGAGGACAGCTTTCTCTCCCGGGGAGGGTGGGGACATGGACTGGCACTTGTCTGACTAGCAGCGGCTGGGGTGCCAGCATGCCAGGTCACAACTTGAGGGCGAGGTGGAGCAGCTGCCCAGCGGCACAGTATCTTGGACATGCAGCTGGGCATCATTGTGGATTTGCAATGACTTAGCAACAAGGAAAAACAGAAAAAAATGGTTCCCACCACAGCAGAATGACGATATTCCCCCCTTCCCTGCAGCACCGCCCCGAGAGGACACCTCCTGAGCTGGATCTGTGCCAGTGGGTCAAGTTGCTCCCCATCCCCTGCCATGAATGGTAAGTCATGGGGGCGATAGGGCAGGAGTCTAATACTCATTGACAGCGAGGTGGGACATCAGAGGTGGCCGGCAGGGACCACTGGAGAAAAACAGTACAAAAAAAATTAAATAAATTTTACTTCAGTGGACCATATATCTGTAAATGAGGGGTTGGGTGTATGGGGTGTTGGGTGCTGAGAGGAGGGTTGGGGTGCGGGGTGGAGGGATCTTCAGGTCTGGGGGGAACAGAAAATGTAGTTGGACCATTTTCTTTTTTACTGGTTAAACTTTGGAAGGGGGGGAGAGAACAATGAGGGATGGCTTTCTTTATTTCAGGTGCTGACACTGGGGACTGTGAGCACCAGTGACAGTGTGGTCTTTGGCGGTAATGGGGGTTGGGCACCTTGATGTCAGAGATGGTAAAGAGATAATGCTGGCAGCAGTACTGGTACCCACTGCCGGTCTTCATAAGTACCTTGGTCAGGCAGAAGGGGATACTGGCAGCAGGATTCAGCACCCACCATTAATTTTAGTTCAATGGCTTATGCAGCCAGTATAGTGTTATGCTTGGGCAACTGTGTTACTTAGGTTTTGGCCATTTGCACTCTCTATTCCAGAGGAATTACCAACCTGTAGGGGTACCAAAGGCAAGGAACCGTCTAGAGGGTTCCACCCCTAGAGGTGCCGTGGGACGATTCCCTTGGTTAAAGGTACCTTAGGAAGGATCCCCAAAAAGAAAGTAGTAGTATGAAGCATATAAGCAATCAGTAGTCGTGAGACATAGTACTAGATAAAGCATCAGGCAGCTTGATAACGTAATGGGATGCGTAGGTTAGCAGTGGCATGTGTTTGTTGGGTTGCAAGAGAGAGTGAGGGGACCTCCTAAGCAGAGAAGAAATGGCAATAGGGACATCATCCCCCTCCATCCAACAGCGGATCCTGCCTACAGAACTAGGGAACACTATGCTAACTAACAGTTACGACCTGAGACATGGAGGAGAGAAAAAAAACCCTTTGAGAAGGAAATCTCTGGGGATCCAAGGCCTAGGTCACCTTCCCTCCAGGTTTGGGGTATTTTATTTAGTCACGGCTCTGTTGCTGCGATTTGGAAACCCAATTAAAGGGAGGTGGGAAATATTCCAATTTGGAGGGAAACTCTCACTCTATCCTTCTAACAGGAACGCCATGGAGGGTTGCAAGATGGTAGCTCTACAAGCACCGCTCCAAGGCAGGAGGAGGAGAGTAGCGACCACCGAGGCACCACCCACCCTATCGATCTAAAAAAACAAACTAGGTGAACCAGTGGTGGTCGAGGGGAATGCAGTGAATGTGCCTTGCTAGGGAACCACTAAAGCCAATGGGCAACCATTATAGTGAAAACCACTAGAGCTAAAGGAAATCACTGTAACCTCCCTTCATGGCTTAGTCATAAATTCTACAACTTGAGGTGCTGTCAATATGGTTGATGACTGAAGGTCCACCCAGAGTGAGGACATTCCCAGCTATGGGCCAAGTGAGAAGGACCCCGCCCCAAGCTTCACATGCTCAAGCTGCGGACTGTAGATGCAGATCGAGACCGTCGGCTGCAGGGAACCCTGGACCAGAATGGTATGGCTGGCATGCCTCAAGGACTGATGAGCTGAATGAGCGTTGAGTGCTGAGACCTTGCAGATGGCAGGGAGCATTGAGCAAGGATGACATGAACAGGAGTGTATCTGGACATAGTTCAGTATGGCAGGGTAGTTCAATAGGGCAGAGTAACAATAGTCGCACCTGCATGTAGGTCAGTAAGCAGCAGGAATAGTCAGATCTGCACGTACAGTCTGCAAAACATAGTAGCAATGGTGGGACATGAATGTAAGTGGGAGATGCAGCACTATGATAGTGGAAGCCAGCCAGGCATTCAAAAAGTCAATGAAAGTGACAAACACTGGAGGATTTTCAGCGGCAGAGGGAGGATTTAGAACACCAGTAGTTAGCCACATAGGGGCCACAACTCCCCAAACACTTCCAAGTCTCCGCTGTAGGAAAACAAGAAAGTGATGGAAGGGGATGAGAACCACATGCAGATATTAAAGCTAATTTACAGCATCAGCAGTAGCTTAGCTGACCTCATGAGTATAACAGCAGCATACAAACAGGGAATAGCATCAGCTATGAGTGGCAGTATTTTATAAGCATGGAATGGAGGGAACCACAATGCTCTGAAAGCAGCTATGACAGTGTGGGAGGCAGATTAAGCTGAGAAAGCATGATTGAGCTGCACAGCAAGGGTTCAGAGGGAGCCTGAATCAGGTAAAAACAATTAGGCGTGTAGCATGGGGAGCAGCTTTAGTATGAGTAGAACACAGGTACTGATTGCAATAGCAATGGGAATAACTGAAAGCAAGTAGCTTGAGCTCTAATGAGCAAAATGGTAGGAGTTTAGAAACCAAGTCCCCCCCAAAAAACAAAACTAAGACACACAAATACAGAAAAAGAAACAGGGAAGGGGCAAAAGGAAGCACACAGCCGGAGGCAAAGTACAAACCAGAAGCAGAAGAACAAAACACAGAAGTCCAGCAGAAGAAGCAGCAGGGGGGGGCAGGTTCCAGCCAGCTGCAGAGGACAAACTGACAGAGCTTCTGGACGGCAATGAAAAACTGCTTCAGAAGGAGGCTGAGGGGAACTGCTTATATAGCTCAGGAAATGGGAGTGGCTCGCTGGTTGTCCATCGAACCATAGGCGGAGCCTTCCAATTCAGGCAGCCAATGACATGCTTAAATTGTATTGTATTGTTTGGAAAACAGTGTTTTTCTTGTTGCAGCTGGGAGCGTGCAATGCCGCCAATGGCTGACCATGTCCATTCATGTAAACAAAAATGTGAACAATAGCATTTCTTTCATACTACTTTCATTAAAATACAGCTATCCTTGGAACATTATTTTGGTCTAACCCCTTACAAATGGGGTTCCCAAAAGTCTTCCTTGAGCTTACCTAAATGCTCACTGCCAGGCTGGTGTCCCATGCTTTAGCAGTTTGAATGTGATTACCAGAGCTTGTATAGCCTCTGTGTACTGTCTCTTTAAGAGCTGCCTAATTGCAGCATAAGTAATCTAAGATGGCGCCTGTTGAAAGATGTAACTATTTGTTGAAAACCATTTAGAATGATAATGATAATGTAGTTTTTCTAACCTGCTTTTTTGTAGCAAGGACTGTTTTGTTTGTCTCCACTATCTTGGTCCTGGACTGCAAATTGGACCAATCAGTTCTGTGGATCTAAAATGTAGCCGACTACTGGAGCCGCCTGAATTCAAAATCTATAGAACTGTGGTTTGAGTTTTTGTGCCTTTTTGCAACTGAAGGGAGCTCTTTGCTTTGACTGACAGCCAAATCAGCCAACCAAAGCTTTTGGATCTTGGGGAAGTCCCGGGCTGCTTGCAGTTTTCAGTCTGAACTAAGCTGGAAGCTGAGCAAGAAGGAGCTAAAGTGATTCTGAGAGCAATCCTGAGTGGATTCGCATGGGAGAACTATGAAAAGGCTGAGAGTTTGGCCTCCATGTCTGCCTGCTGCTCCTGAGAGGGAGAGAAGAGAATTATTTTGGACTAAATCCAAGTTTGTGTGAGTAAAGTAAGCTACTGAAGTGGGCCAGGCTCAACCTGAAGAAGGCCGAATATTTTTGCTGCATGCGATCGGCCTGTCAGGAGTTCCAGCTACCCCTAAGCTCCCGGTGTGTGCAGAGACTTTGCGATTGTGCCCGGGGAGCGCTTTGCCTGGTACAGTATAATTCCCGTACATGTAAATGTGCTATGAGCTGCTAGTGGGTTGTGAGTTAGTTCCCCACTGTGTGAACTGTGTTCTGCTTGCTGGAAGCTGTATCCAGCCCAAAACGGACTGCTTCCGAACTTCTCTCCATGCGGTCTGTGCTTTGCCAGACTGAACCAGCCAGACTACCCACTGCACAGAGAAGCCATCGACGAGAGACCTGCCTGGGGATCAGCCCCCTGCTCCATGCTTGAACAGGAACGACATCTCTGCGACTTGTGTGGGCCCTGCTTCTCCTGGCATTCCAGATCAACCACCTGCAGTCTCGATTTGTCCAGCCTGTGTCCAGTCTTGGGTATCGTGGAGTAAATACCAGGTAGCTCCCTACAACAACAGCTTAATCTGAGTGTCATCTGATTGTCTTGTTGTTTCGCTTCCTTTACTAACTGAGCCCTCTGGCTCCAGATTACAGATATTGTGTACTGTGCATGTTGTGTTTTCCATCACAGGGCCCCAGCCAGCTGCAACCCCGGCAACGGTCCTGGCTAGCCCATCTCTTTCTACCTGGGTACCCAGAGGTGGACTGTGTGGGGACTCAAAGCGCATGCATAACTGCTTGATTGATATAACCTTTAAGCTAATTAACCTGATTTTGCCCCTCCCTTGTTCAAGTCCCCTGAATAAATCAGATCTAACTTTTTCTGCATGTAATCGGACTGTGGTTCCAGTTTGTGCTCAAAGTACTGTACTGTTGCTATTTACTGGGCTTAACCTTGTTTTACAGGGGGTCCTTAGGGTCGAGCCACAGGAACCAGCCCTGGTGGTAAGTGCAAACAGTGTGGGTACTTGTGTGGTGTACCAGGGGTATTGTGAAAGTGATTATTGTACAGTGTTCAGGCCACTAGAGGGGAAGGGGGGGGGTTACAGTGTTCTGAGGCTGTGCCCAGGTTAGCTTGACCACTACATAACCCTGACCTCTGGGTGGAGGCACCCATTTCAGAACTAAGGCCCCTTAATCTGCTACTAGCCAAGCAGGCAGGGGTAGTAGCCCTTGGGATAGCACCACCTAGGGGTAACATTAGTAATTGAGCATGCATGAGAAATTGAACAGTTTTTAACTTATAATTCAAAAAGTACACAATTTAAAAATATAAAAATTACAAGAGTGTGTACCTTGGTCCAAACTCCTCTAAACCAGCAAGTTTAAAATCCGAATGATTTGTAAGTCATAGGTGAGCAAGGCGAAGTCCTAATTTCTGTGAATTTATGTGTTTTGCCCTCTGTACCTTTGCCCCTGCTGAACTGTCATCTGGAAATTAACAGAATCCAGAGATCCTGGCAGTGATGCAGTGCATATCGTACTTCAGGCACACTGGTCAAACAGAGGCTGATTATTAAGGTAAAAAATCTGGGTTTAACATTATCTCTAATGCTCTATAGTATTCCATAGCCTGAAACCACTGGGATACTCCCCATCCATCCTATAGGTTGATGCACGATCCAACCAAATTCAAGATTGCCTTAGGCCAACCCCTTGTCCCATCCTAGCTGCTCCAGTTTACTTCGTCGTCCTAAGGAGGTTGGTTTAACGTCCAAGACTGACCAACAAACCCGGCTATTGCAACAAATTTCTCAGGTACAGCACCTATTTTTTTCTCCTGTCTTTCAGCAACTAACAAGATGCCTGGTAACCAGAGCGCATTGGAGCACCATACTAACACTGCCTGTTCATTAACATTTAGTCTTCCCTCTCTCTAAGTTTGCGTCTATACCAGTGCCGAGGAGTTATATAGAAAACCTATATCGGAAAGGTCTGCCTGTTTCCTTGCCTGCAATGTCCACTGACTGTGCTAAAATTAGTGAACAGTGTGGGGAGGGATC
Source organism: Neoceratodus forsteri (assembly GCA_016271365.2). Classification (NCBI taxonomy): domain Eukaryota; kingdom Metazoa; phylum Chordata; order Ceratodontiformes; family Ceratodontidae; genus Neoceratodus; species Neoceratodus forsteri. Next base: position 51,339,618 of record CM028133.1, on the reverse strand, counting down.
CCTCCAGTAGCATTCCCTCCACCACCCGTGTCACAGTTACTGACATAAATGCAGCCACTCAACAACTGCCTGGGGGTTTAGGCTAATCCCTCCTGGAGTGACACGCCACCCCATCAGCCTGTCCACAAACAACGTTACTGTGCCTGGGGCTTGTGAGTGGCCCTCCAGTAGCGCCCTCACATTGCCACCAATCCCTCCCAAAGCCACTGAATAAAACCACAGCGATCGTGACTGAGGACCTCCAGCAGCCCCCTCAGTCACAAAAATAAAGTTGAGGTGGTAGATTGTGGCCCCTGTTTTACCTGGGTATTCTGTTCCGGGTCACCAGCAAACAACATCCAGAGGATCCTGATCTAGGACTCCGCTAGTCCCCGGGTGCATCCTGCTCTACCCTCCGAGTTCCCTGTGGCCGGTTTTGGCCAAAATCGCATGGCCAGCATCCAAAAGACAAAGGGCAATAAAAAGTCCCTCCTAGAAGCCTCGGTGGGCTCAGCAGGAAATGACTTCTCCTCCCACAGAGACTCGCGCTGACCACTAGGCAGGACGCCATCACTCAGGACCCAGTCCATATCCCAGAAGCCCCAGAAGTGTTGCAAGATTTAATAAGCAGTTATCTTCATGCAGCACTTGCAGGTCCCGAGGGGAACTCCCGCGAGGCTTCGGTCGCCATATTGCCTGGGACTCAGCTAGCACAGCAAATAGGGCTATCCCAAGTCTCACTCCTCATCGTGATGATTTCTGCAGCCATCTTGCCTGGGGTGAAAAACTCCAACTTCATACATGAATATGAATACAGATGGGTTGGTCATCCTAAACAAAGAACGACCTTAGCCACCAACAGGATAAAACCTCCCATCCTCTCCCCCTCAGCGCTCAGAGGTTAGACAGTGGCAGGGATCTATACAACATTAAGGGAAAGTGATATTATTCTGAATTTCTATTTCTAGCCTGGCACAATGGACAGTCTGTACCTGATATAGTTTTTTACCTATCTTCCACAGATCATCAAGAGACACACAGAACAATGAGGAAATGCAGGGAATGTGATATCCCAGTTCCAGCAGCAGACAAAGGGGACATGGCTTGAACAGTCTATGCTATCACAGAGAACAGGGGTTTCAGATGTTTGGAAGAGCAAACTCAGATGGAGATAGCCCGCCCTGCCAACAGCCCTTTGGCACTGGACACCAATCAGGTGCAATTCCTAATTCAAGTACTCGACTTCCTAAAATTAGGGAACCCAATACCCTCCCAAGAAAACCCTCACAAGATACAACCAGGGTCAAACCGCCTGCTAAGAAGCATAAGGAAGAAACGGAAAGTGTGACAATGGAAGCTCCAACTGAACATGATTAGGAAATACTAGACAAAACAAAGAGGATGTGCCAGAGAGAGAATATCAAGGAGCTGATAAGGATGGTGAAGGCAGCCTTACTGGATTGTGGCGAAATCAACAGCTGTCCACATGGAAGATCCACTGTTATTGTGGGGCAAAGCAGAGGAGAGGGTGCACTTCCCATCCTGTGGGACCATAGAAACTATTCTCACTAAAGAGTATGACACTATGGACCCAACCAGGTTACTGGAGAAGAACATGGTTCAGCTGGTACCCTTATCAGATGCCAGAAGAGAAGCCTGGGGAAGTCACCCAAAGTGAACCAGCCGGTATCGGAGCTCTCCAAATGCACTACCATTCCAATTAAAGCACAGCGCCTTGAAGGACCCCATGGACAAGAAGATAGAAGAACACCTGAAGAAAATTCATGAAGTCTTCGCATGTTAAGAGCTGCAGATACGGCCATCTGGTTCACAAGCAGGGCACTCCTACGTAGGAAGGAAGCCTTGACCGAGGCCATTCCAGAGGATTCCCCTCAAGCAGAGCTGTCAGAATGTGCATTACAAGCAGTCAGATACATTATGGATGCTTCCTCAGATGTACTAAGGTTCAGTTCAAGAGCAACGGTACTGGCTAACAGGGTCAGACATGCCCTACGGCTGAAATTATGGCAGGCAGACAAATTAAGGGCACCCTGATGAAATTGCCTTTTATGGAAGGGGCCCTGTTTGGTGATGGCCTCACCCCTTACCTGAAAAACAGATCGGGGGAAACCAACCCAAGGGGAGAAGGACATATATCTACCATCGGACAAGATTTTTGTCCTAAGTCTAAACCCTTCAAGAACAAGTCACAGCATTATACCGCACAAGAATCCAGACAATGGAACCAGTGGCCCAGGTTCCAGCACAAGCGGATGGAAACAAGACAGGCATGCCTCAAAGAAGCCATTCAACAGCAGAGGTTACAAACCAAACTTTAAAGGACAAGGGAAAAGCAATGAGGGTAAGCTGGCCCAAGCAATTTCAAAGTCATGAAAGAGACTGTGAGTTGTATCAAGATATGCAGCAAGAGTTACAGGCAATCCTGTGCTTGAAATACTGAGGCTTTTGAGGAACTGTGAGCTAGAGCAGTGTCTTCAGCAAGTGAAAAGTCCATGGTAAATCATATAAATGTGCTAGGATAAAGAATAGTGCAAGTTTGAGCAAAGTTATCAGTAGAGTGTGTAAATCAGATGTGCAGTGGCTTGACCCAGTTACAGAATGTTGATGCGTAGGAGTGCTGCCGCCGCCATTACAGGGTGGGGTAGTAATGTAAACACAGCAGCAGAGGAGCCATTTTGAAAGAGACAGAAAGTTTCCAGTGATGTGGGACTTGAAATAACAGTGAGCGTTGTTTTTCTCTGCAGTCATGGCTTTAGGACCAGCCCGCTACCCAGATCATGCCCGGCTGTGATAGCAGTAGAAGTGAACAAGTTAAGGGACATTGAGAGATGTTACTATGGGGGATGACTGCCCTCATGTGTGCAATTCCTGGATATCCAGTGCAAGTATGTTTAATGTGCTTAAATGCTGGAAGGGACATCTTCATGGTACCTCACTGTTCTGGATGCTTAGAGAAATGTGGTTTATTTTAAATGCCCAAGATTCATTTGGCTCCCATATGGACAAAAGTTCAAGAATCTGCAGTTGGCAGTACACAGCACCAGACAGAGCCTGTTGGAGAAGGCTCCTCAGGGGAGAGTGGCACAAAGCTAGAGGGTGCAGATTTACAGACAGAACAATGTGCTGATGTTTCAGTTTCTGGACCGCAGAGAGACAATTCAGGAAGAGCATCAGTAGACCCATGGAGAGGGGGGCCTAGCCCAAGTCTCATAGGAGAAGATGAGATGAGGGAGGCCTTTGAATGGGAGGTTTTGACCTCCGCGCCCAGGGAAGAGTGGATAGTCTCAGGAGTGAGGACAACTGCTCATTCCTGGGCACAGATTCTCAGTGAGGAAGAAGAAGAGGGGGAACCTATGTGGCCTTGTGAAAAAGGAACTGGTACACAGCCTCAAGCTCTTGCCTCAGAGGAATGCACGAAGAGAGTGGTGATGCCACTGCCCTGGCTGTGCAAGAAGAAGCCAGGGATCCATTTTTTGTGTCTTTGAGAATGCGTAGCTGGCAGAACCAGGACTGGCTGCCCCCAAGCCAGGTCAAAGGTCTCAGGTTGACCAAAGCTAGTAAAGAGGAAAGACTGGTTCGTAGGAAGGCGAATTAAATCTATGGGATGTCCTTTCCTCGGAGAGTCTGGGAGGAGAATGAACAAAGCAGGAAGTCCTGGATATGGGCAGAAACAATGAAATGTGTGCATCCTGGTGCAAACAAGCACGTCAGGAACAGAATGTTTCACAAAAATACAGTCAGTGGAAAAGAGGCAGGACACTGTTAATGGACACTGTTCAATAGTGGATGGAGAGGATGTGAACCTTTCACAGTGTGAATTATGTGCACCCAGATGGGGTAATAATTAAGCGCCCTGACCACAGTTGTTGACACTATGCAAAGACTCCTGCAAATGTGCCCATGCCTACCAAATGGAAAGCAGAGCAGTGGTAGCCAGTGCTGCCACTCCAGCCATTGCAGTGCCTTTGTTGTTCCACCAGTATGGATGTCCAGGACTCAGGTGCCCCACATTCATCAGTTCTACAGTGTACTGACTTTCCAGAATCCATCGACTGGCCCACCAGATGACTTCCGATCCAGAGAGGACACCAGCCCAGCTGTATCCTGATTCATCGCCTGGTAATCGGATGTTTTCCTTTTTGTTCCTGTTCCAAGGTTCCATCTCCAGTGATGACATCAGCCCAGCAGTTTCCAGATGTGCCTTCCTGTCGTTCCCGGAAGATGTCCGCCCAGCTGTATCGGAAGAATGCTGCCAGGGAGCGTCTGCGGCTGAGGACCAGGTTGGTGCCGTTGTCGTTCTACAAGGGACTGGTAAGTCCAGACTTTTCTATTCTTATGACATTGCGGTACGCACCCTACACTAGCAGACTCCAGATGTTTGAACTGTGCTCAAAGACTCTCCCCTTCGGGACTTTGGCCTTCTAGACCTGTGCTTCACTGAGTTCCAGCCTAGGAGAGACTCTTTAATGGACTTGCCTTTGGGCACTGTGGTCACTAGATGGGACTCGTAGGGCACTCCATCCCCCCAAAATGGTGTATTGTAAATAATATCATTGTTTTCTACTGTTTTCTAATGTTTATACTGTTTTCTACTTTTCTAAAAAAAATCTTTTGGGGATTCTCCAGTGTTGGATGGTAGGGGTTTTAGACAGACTATGTATGCAGATTAGGTGTGTGTGTTGTCTTTCCTTTTTCTTGCCGGTGTTCCTGAAGAAGATAGAAGAAAAGACAAGAAAGCACGAGACTGAGCGGAGTTCCTCACTAGTACTTTAGAGTGTATTGTTTAAAGTGCTGTTGTTGTTACGTGTGTAACTTTTTTCTTCCACAGGTATGGTTGTGAGGGAGTGTGGGAGTAATGCATAGGTATGGTATTAGCTCCTGGTGTATGGTTGCATGGTGTCCAGGGTCGGGGAGGTCCCCTGTTTGTTTTGTTTTGGGATTTGAGTTAGAGGCAGACAGATTTTCCCTAGAGGGCTAGGGGGATAGACAGGCTGTGGTCCTGAACGGCCATAGGGACTGCAGTGCTGGTTTATTAGGGCTATGCTCTGGGCAGTTCTACTGGAGCCACTAGGTACCCATAGTCAGCGGGTAGAGTAGAGGCTGATGCGTCAGCTGAAGGCCTCTAGGCCCTTAGTGTTGTCTGCCTGTGCTGGCACATGGTTGGGGAGAAGGTAGCGCTACCTCCCCATAGTCAACACATGGGGCGAGATGGCCTAAGCCGGTGATTAATGACTGCAGACAGTCATTTTCCTGGCCCAGGGTGAGTGTAACCCCCCTGTTACCCGGGGTTACTAGAATCCCAGTAAGACCTAGTGGTAGGCAGGGAAGGTAACTTGTGAAACTCCAGTTAAGTGGATTTCACACTGTCTCACTCTGTTCTCAGTCTCAGCTGAGACTGAAGGATGTCATCATTATAGAACTGTCGCAGCTGCATAAGCCACACTGGAATGTTGCAGTCAGAGGTTAGAGTAGAATGTTGGGGAATTTGAAGTCAATCTATGTGCAGTCTGAGTGAGAGACAGTAGTGCAGCTCAGTGTGTGCAGGCTCTCAGAGCTTTAAGCTCTGTTTAAGAGCTACTTTTGGTAAGGTGTGTGTTTCCATCTAAAGAGGAACACAGGAACTGGTAATTGAAGTGGTGGAGACCACTTTCAATGGTTCAAGATTCCCATGGTGTTTGCCTGTTTTCCAGGGTAACCCCTGGTCCGTCTAAGGGAAAGAAGCTGCCTGTTCAAGGTGTGCTGAGGCACCAGAAGCTCTGAAAGAGAAATTCCTTGTGGAGGAAATGCTCAGGGGGTACCTGCAACCAAAGGGTGAGTTCGCTTCTGAAAAGGGGCAAGTGTTTTCACCTGAACAAAGGAAACTAAAGGGACTGTTACTGATGGGTCAGGAAAACAGCCAAATACAGTTGGAAAGTGGGATTGGACTGCTTAATCTGTGGGAGGTCTAGAGTAATGGACAAAGCCACTTAATTCAAGTATGTTCAAGTCCAGCACAAAGAGTTGAAGGAAATTGGGGATTGGACTGCTTAACCTGTGGGGGGTCTAGAGTAATGGACAATTCCACTTAATTTAAGCATGTTCAAGCCCAGCACAAATGGGAAGCAAGACAAGTAGATGGAATGTGAAATACATTTAGCAAGAATCTACATTGTAAAGCTTTACAGTATGAGGTGTTTACTGTCCAGAGAAATGGCCGGGTATGAATTGTGGGAGCGAGAGGTGGGAGACCCCCCCCATCAGTAGTAACCAAATTCACCTCTACAAATTTGCTCTGAGACACTTTTTGCTTTCTCCCTCAGGTAATTGGCCAGTGCCTGAGGAAAGTACCCAGACGGGATTGAAAGGAAGATTCCCTTATGGAGCTGAGGTGCTCTTAGGTGGTTTAGGGAGCCACCAGAAAATGTTTCCATGAAGTATGGAAGGTGTCCAAGTGGCTGGCAAGGGAGCAGAGCCAGAGAAAATCCAGAACAGTGTACAAGTTCGGGCAGTGTAACCAAAAGCAGCATGCACGCTGGGCTGTGTGCCCAGTGGGTTCAGAGCCTGAGGGCTAGAGTGTTGAGGAAGTGTTCTGGTCTCTTTTAATCTGCATTACCAGGAGTGTAGCCCCTGGGGGTCTGTCTATGCTTTGTTTATTCTGTTTGGATGTGAATAAAAGCCACACTTTAGAATCCCACTTCTGGTATTGGACATTACAGTTATTGCTTCCTGTGTTCGGAGTTACTTGGGTGCCCCTGTGCAGAGTAGCCAAACCTAGCCTTTCTGCCGAGTGACCTATTCCTCCCCGAACCCAGCCCACCTTATATTGCTGTCAGATACAAATGGCAGACCAGGTAGGGGTTATACATAATCAATAGAAAACAGTAATAATGTGCTCACCCCCTTCTCACTTACCACCAGGGCTGTACCTGTAGCAGCTGCCCTGGAGACCCCCTGGAAAATAAGGTTAGCAATGCAGCAATAGAATCTTAATACTATAACCCAACTAATAATATGCACACTAGCCAGGTTAAGCGTGAAAAAACAATCAGGTTTATTAAGGGGGCGTGAACAAGGAAAGGGCGTGAATCTGGTCAAATGATTTGTATTCTGACTTAAATCATGTTGTCTGGCATGCACTTTAAGTCCCAGTTATACAGTTCAACAACACTGGGTACCCAATTGTTTATACAGGCCAGCCTGAAGCGCTGCTTTGGGGTGGACTACTTTCCCACTGATGCTGGGGCCCTTGATTAAAGAAAAAGGCAGTTAAACATGCAAACAACCCAAATATTTGTAATCCAAGACGGTTGGCTCAGTCCTTCGTGAACCCAAGAAAAAGTGAAACAGTTAGATGGTACCTCAGATAATTTAAACCCTCTTGCAGGGTGCTACCCTGATTGTAGTCACGCATCAGAAATTTGCTGCAAGACTGGTGATATAGACTGTGGTGATGACCGTGGATATGGGGAAGCTGGGCCCATATGGCACACCTCCAGATGGGCTGCCACAACCCGCGCACTTGTTACGCAGGGGGCTGAATCCCCAAGCCAATCGCCACTGAAACAGTCTCTGGTACAGGTGTAACGACATATGCCAAAATGGCAGGGCCCAGGTAGGGTGAACAGTTCCAGAAAAGTTTCTGATTTTCTGCTGGTGAAGCCTCCAACTGGCGAACCGATTGGATTGTGGGGAACCAAATCGTGACCCACAAAACATATTCAGAACATTTAAATCAATAACTATTACTGAAAACAGTTTGATTCAGTCTGGTTGCAAATCAACAGCTTTACTGCCCAAACCTTTCGATCCGAGTATCTCTCGTACACAAGCTGGGCTGATTGCTTCAAGAGAAAATCTTCAGTCCAAATCGCAAGTTGCATCAACAGATTTCTTCTTCTCTTCTGCCGCAGTTCCAGGCTGGAATCGGACAGGTCTGACTTCTGCAATTAGGCAGTTCAATGCAGGAGAAGATGGCAGGAGGGCAAGTTGAGCCTCTTCCTGCCGACTCCCCTATGCTCCTTCTGGGAGCAGCTGCTCGAAGGCTTGAGCTGTTCACACTTCAACCTCCAACTCTAACTGATCCATTGTCTCTTCGCAGACAGGCCATTTCCTTTGTAAGTTCAAAGGTTCGGTTGGTTAAAGGAGCTGTCAGTCACAATAAGGGCTCCCCCCTTTAAGTCCATTTGGGCTCCAACTGGATAAAACTACAAGACTACAAAATTTCCTTCCCACAAGACCCCTGGGGACAGGATCCATTTTAGGTCCCCAGTGGTTTGATTGATTGATCCAATTACTTGAAGTCTGGGACCTAACATGGTGGCTCCCATCCAAATGTTTGAGCTGCAATCAAAGCAGGTTTGACAAACTTCTATCTTTAAAGAGCAGCTATTGACTCTTATACGATTCCCCACAAGAGCACAAGGAACCTTACTGCCCCAAATCAAGTCTTTCAGTAATTTTCTTCATTTAGTGCCCCAGTTTAGGAAGGGAAGGGATCGTATTTTTGCTCCGTGGATCTCTGCCGCACCAATCCCTTCCGCTTCCTTGTACTTCTGCACCGCGCAGTCCGCCCCCGTGCTACTACATTTTGTGACATTAGTGTCTGAGGAGCACAGGGCGAGTGTCTATTGCAGTGAATGGGGCTATGTTTAAAAGTTTCAATTTCATAGTTTAGATCGAAAGTCGGAATAAGTCATGGCTACCGCTTAACTAACAAGACCTTGTTGGTTAAGTGGTAGTCGTGACTTATTCTGACTTGCCATCTAAACTATGAAATTTAAACCTTTAAACATATACCCATTCACTGCAATGGATGCTTGCCCCCGCACTCCTCATACACTGATGTCACAAAACGTAGTAGCGCGGGGGCGGATCGGGGCAGAGTGCGCGGTGCAGAGGTACAAGGAAGTGAAAGGGATCGGTGCCGCGGAGCTCTATGAAGCAAAAAAAGATCCTTTCCCTTCCTAAATCAGGGCATTAAATAAAATTACTGAAAGACTTGATTTGGGGGCAGGTATGGGTTCTTTGTGCTTCTTGAGGTAGGTGGGTCAAAAGTTGCTCTTTAATATAACAGTCAATACGCAGTAAATAAATACAGTTCCTATATAGACTCCCTCTGCACTAGTAGTGACTGCAGATTGGAGCAAATCAGATCACTGTCTGGTCAGTCGCAAGCCCTAAATCACTCAGACCCAGCACAGTCCATTTGCTTAACACAGATTAGCTAGTCTCTTAAAGGGACATGCGCGGAGGCTCAGTAGAGCACTCTCGCATAAATAAACAGAACTACTTAAGACAGGACACCAGCCTGACAGTGGGCATTAATGAGCTCAAGAAGACATTATAGTAAACCTCATTTTATTAGGGGGGTTACAGCAGAATCAGGCCTTGGGTGGCACAGGTGACTGAAGTCCTGGGGGGGTTGGTGGAATCAGGAGATGCAGAACCGGGCTTGATGCTTGATCACACAGGTAGGAGCACAGAGGCTGCAGCTTGTACGTTCAGCTGCTTGGAGATCTTGCAGCTTGTCCCCTTCGGCCCATTATGGGCCTGTTGCAGGGCACATGCGCAAAGCCTGCCACCCACAAGGGACCCAGACCCAGGAGTGGCCCCCTCCAGCTAGGCTCCTCCCCGGATCAGAGTGCAGGTGCTCTCGGAGACGAGCCCCGTGATCCCCTGCAGGTAGCAGACCCCACTTGATGGGGGTTAGCAAGTTCCCCACCTGGCCCTGGTGTCAGCATGAACATTCATCACATTTCTCCTCTTCTTCTTCTCTTTCTGTCAGTTACCAGCCACGGTGTGATTGATTTTTTTAATAAAAAGTTGCAGGAATCCATCAATAGACTGGACAAATAATTAAAAAGTGCAAAACAGATCAAATTTAACCACGATAAAGGAGATTATGAAAATAACCGAGTTTACTCCCGGAAGAGAGAAACGAGGAGAGAATTTTAAAATGTCCTCATGAGTATCTTTTAGCTATAGTACAGGGGAAAGTGGATCAGAGGGGGATGATAGAAATGAAACACAAGGCCGTTTTTTTCACAGAGAACAGATGAACCTAGAGCAACCAGTGCAGCAAGAATCACACAGGAGCCCCAGGCTGGTGAATTACGACCTAGAAAACGAACACTCAGGGGGTAGAAAAAACAAAATGTATCACGAGCAGAGGGGCCACTACAACAGGAGAAACAATGGCAGTAGGTGGAACGCCAGAACACAGAGGAGGTGAGTGAAGAAATTCAGGTTATTAACCTCTCAAAACATATAATGACTGAATCTGAGGGACAGTTACTTAAAAAAGGACTCAGCTTTTCACCTGCTGTCTCGTTAAATCCAGTGCAAATGATTATCAACTTGCACTTAATGTGCACAAAACTTAATCTGAAAGCCTACTTTCACAAGAGGAATGGGGATGTTTCTGAACTGAATCCCCTTCTGAATCCCCCTTTGTCTAAAGTGACGTTTAAACCCAAATCTCTCTTTAATCCTCCTCTGTGCAACGCGATGAGTGTATTTAGACACTTGTGTGAAAAGGACTTGGAAGAACTGTTTGAAAATTTACGACGCCCCCGTTTTAACAACTTGTGTGGGAGAGAACGGGAAGCATTGAAGTTTTTGCAAAGAGACACTAGTATCATTATTAAACAAGCGGACAGAGGTGATTGTGTTGTATTATGGGACATAATTAATTACAGAAATGAAGTATTGAGGCAGCTTAATGATGCAGCATTTTATGAGAAACGTAACTTTGATCCGACTTGGGAATATAAGACCTGTACTGATGACACTCTAGACAAACCTTTTAGACAGGGAGTGATAACTGATAAAACTCAAAAATTCCTAAAGGTAGAACATCCAGTTAAGCCAACCTTTTATGTGCTGCCTAAAGTGCATAAGGATTGTAATAACCCTTCAGGCCATCCTATAGTTAGCGGTCTCGGAAGTATAACAGAACCACTATCACAATATGTGGATTCTATTCTGTGTAATCATGTTAAAAATTTGCAGTCTTATATAAAAGATACTAAAGATGTCTTGAGGATGTTAGACAAAATAGTTGTAGGTGAAGACTGCATGCTGGCAACTTTAGATATCGAGTCACTAGTTTATACTAATGTTCCCCATGAGAGGGCTCTTGACGCCACAGCATATTTCCTGAATCAGACTGGAGACAGCTCTGATTTACAGACAGAAGTGATTTTGAAGTTTTTTAGAACATGTTTTGACTAGGAATATATCTGTTTTTGATGGAACGATATATCGTCAGATAAAAGGGACCGCAATGGGGACCACATGTGCCCCTTCAGTAGCCAGTCTGTATGTGGGACAATGGGAGTGTGACGTCGTCTTCAACAACCATAGGAACCCATACTTTTATAATGAGTTGCTGTGAAAATGTTTTATTGACGACGTCATACTAGTCTGGAAACGTACTAAAAAAATGTTACAAGAATTTGTTGATTATCTGCATGGAATGAATTAAAATTTAAGATTCACATATTGTTTTAGTGACGAAGAAGTGAGCTACCTGGATTTGAAAATTGTTAAAGAGAATGAGGGACGTATAAGCACACATCTTTTAGGAAAGATACAGATGGTAACACCCTACTCTTTGCAACGAGCTACCACCCTAAACATACAGTAGAAAATACCCCTAAGGGGCAATTTCTGAGAATTTAATGTAACTGTAGCAAGATAGACGATTATGAAAAAGAAGCCTTAGCACTTAAGAATCGGCTAAACAGCAGAGGCTACACACAGAAATCTGTAGAAACGGGTTATCAGGCAGCTCTGCTAGATAGAAAATATTTACTTTTAGACAAGAAAGATACAGTAAGTAGTAGTGAAAGGTTTCATTTTGTCATGATTTTTAGTACACATAGTAAGGAAGTTGAGAAAGTGATAAGAAAACATTGGCAAGTGTTGTCCTATGAGTGTGGACCATGAGAATATACATTACTTTCTCCCATTATGTCATATAGACATGCACCAACATTAAAGGATATGTTAGTAAAGAGTCATTATACAATGGCAAGAAAAAATCCTGGACTCTGGTCAGTCTTGGCTGGACCCGTGCTGTTATCCAGCACAACATCACGGCTCTAGTCTCAGCCTCACCGTGAACCTGCAGATGAACATTTTATGGAGCTTTTGACTGATTGTTTCATCTTCTCTTAAAAACAAAAATATTTTTCCACACAAAAACATCTTTAAAATTATTTTTTTATTCTGTATAACAACGAGCAATTGTATAATAGCAATAATGCCCTCCAGGGTGTGTGTCGTTTGGGATAACGTCACGCCTCAGTCATTGGACGCACTCGTCCTGCGGCTTCGTGCCCAACCACCTGAGGTGTGACGTTATCCCAGCACGACACACACCTTGTCGGGCATTATTGCTTAATTTTACGACACAGAAGGGACACACCAACAATTGGCTTAACAACAACAAAGGATGCAGGCAATGTAAAAACTGTACAGCTTGCAAGTATATAGTGCAAGATAAAGAATAACCAAAAGGACAGAGTTTTTGATGTTAGACAACTGATTACATGTAATACGCGAGGAGTCATCTATTTGGCCAAATGCAGTTGTGAAGCATTTTATATTGGCAAACCAGAGAGGGCTTTTAAAGTTAGAGTTTTAGAACATGTCCACGTAATAGACAAACAGGATTTAACACATATATTGGAGAATAAAGATCAGAATGAAACACATGTCTTTAGACTTATGGGAATAGAAAACGTTTGTCATGGGCAGAGAGGTGGTCATTTTCGCAACAAAATATTGAGAAAAGAAAATGAATGGATTCTTAGATTAAAAGCTTATAAAAACAGGAATTAATGCAAATCTGGAGTTAAAACCCTATTTGGAATATAAATAAGAAGAGTAAAATCATTTTTGCAGTTTTTAGCCTTATGATAATTCTATGAAAGTTATATTAGATCTTGCACTTTGATATTTTTAAGTATCATCATGAAACTGGAACTAACTTTTTGGGAATGTAAATACTATATAAATATTTGCTTGTATTGATTTAATATTTTTCCCTTTGGATATTTGTTTCAAGTTTGAAGGGCTCTTGCACTTTTGTATTTAAGGTTTCATTGTTTTTATATGGGTGAAGGTGTTTTAACTTGTTAATGATTGTTATTAACCAATGAATTTGAAGTACGTCAATATGATGTCATCTATGAAATGATATTTAACAAATGTTTGTCTGATGATGTTTTAAACCTTTGATAAAGGACCTTGGTCCGGAACGTGTCAGGTGGTCTGGTTGGTGCATTAAATATATAAAAATTACTAGCTCTGTGTTTGATTTTATTTTTGGGATTAGTGTGTGCTTCAGCTTTCTGTGAAAACCAACCACGGTGTGTAGCCAAAGCAGTTTCTGTCCTTTCCTGTCTCCCAGACCCCAGGGTACAAAGTCAGAGCTACAGGTTCATCACAGCAGTCTATTCCTTGCTGTATCTCAACAGCAGACAGCAGGTACTCTGCCCCGATAGGCACCTGTCCATCCTTCTGCTTCCAGTCTCTCAAACTTAACACAGCTGCATTCTCTTTCTGGCTCACACACAATTCTAGAACTCTGTCTCGGTAACCGCTTCAAAAGTCTCTTTTCTCACCATGCAGGTGCAGCACAATTCTTCGGTTCAAAGAGGCTTTCTCTCTTCACAGTTCTCTCCTTTTCCTTTCCTCACACTTTCTTCACCGATGAGGTGCAGATGAAAGTACCAGTCTTTTCCCAGGCTCAGATGTAAGCTTTGCCCTTTTTCCAGGCTCGGGACACAACCTTTTACTTATCTCCACTGCTGTGGTACATGTCAACCATGTCTTCCTTTTCACCTCTGTGGTGCATTCTCCTGCCACATCAGGCTGTCCCAGGGATCTGCAGCTTTTCCAATCTCTTCCAGCAAAGCTGCTCACTTAACATTTTTCTCTGCAATCCTTTCTTTTCTCTGTGAGGGAAGGCATGACCCAGGCCCTGGGGACAGATTGCTGCCAGCCCTCACGCAAGGCCCTCTCCCAACCTTACATCCCCATCTCCTCACCGGGGGCCAGAGCCCCCCTTCCTGTGGAGGGGCTCTTCCCAGATTGATGCAGAGTCACAAAGTTCTCTTCTTTTGGGAGCGGTGCCACTGTCCTTAAGAAAAATTAATATGTATGGGGCGCCCTCAATGCCTCATTGGTGTAGAAATTGGTGCCTATATTTTCAGTGGTATTTTTCCCCCCCAACAGTCCTTTCACAAGCCCCATAATCCTCCTGTGGAATCCTGGCCCTTTGGTTGGTTGTCCGGTGTCACATGGTGGCCAGCAGAGCTGCAAATGTAAATAGTGCCCACACAGTCTGACAGTGTCCCAAGTTTAAACAACACTTGCAGCCAAACCCCTTGCTTTCATTTAATTATTTCCCGGGGATGTGTAGCCACCCTTGTGCTCTCTAGCGACTGCACAATTTAATGCATTTATTTAACCCTCTTTTAGTCGCTGCTGCCGTTTCACACACTATCCATAGGCAGCCACACACAGTCCCAATTGCAGTGCTCACCATATCTCTCAACCTTTTGTCCTCCAGATGTGGAACATTGCCTCTCAGAATGTGGAACAAATGAGCAAAATGTGGAACACTTAATCAAATCTTTACCTAAGAACCTCAGAACACTGTTAAAATGTTGGCGATAGTGGAGAACATTGGACCACGCTGTTCGCAAAGAAAATGCGTAAGTCGAACATGTGTTGTCGTGAGACATCAGCGCCTGAATCAAACTGGGCGCTAGTTCTCATGATTGAGTTCAGTAGCACTTGTAATCTTGCAGTTGGGTGAAATGTTGCATGCGTGTGATGATGTAAATAAGTGGAATAGGAGGTTTTGTGAAGTTATGCGGAGATTGGCTTTTTAGGCAGGAGAAAGCCTAAATGCACCAAGTTGGCTTTTAAATAGTAGACACAATCCCAGTCCCTGGAAAGGAGTGTTACCTTGTTTGGGGCCAGTACAGCGCATCCGGCAAGGGTGTAGGTACAAGGTGCAGGGGTGCAATGGCACCCAGGCCCATGAGGTTTGAGGGGCCCAAATCATAATTTTGATGTTTATTCAAAACTGAGGAGGGGCCCTGTAACCTTGCACCCAGACCTTTTGGAATTTGCTACACTACTGGCGTCCCACAAGAAGATCTGCCAAAGCTGCCACAGGACGAGAAGTTAGGTCAGGAGCTGGATGCTTGTTGTGGGAGACGGGTGGCCAGTAGAGTGCGGCGAGCAAGGAGATCCGCAGGAGCTGCCTTAGAATGAGAAGCCCAGTCAGGGGCTCGATAGAGCACACACAACATTAAATGCATGGACCGCAAATGCAGATTTTTTTTTTTTGACCGTGTCAAGCAGGAGATTTACTTTTCTGTGGGGACAGGAGTTTAGTTAAAAATACGGGACTCTCCCAGCCAAAACAGGAGACATCACACTGTTGTATTTGTTTATTTGAGTTGGGGGGGCTTTGTCCCCCACCCCCTTTCTTTTTTTAAAGGGGGGTGTGAGTGGCGAAGCCCCCCAACTCAAATAAATGAATACAAAAAAATAACAAAACTGTAGTTCTGCGAGAATAGTGTAACGCTAGCTGTAAGTATACTCTTAGCTACTACGGATAGGATTAAAAATACGACACTGGTCCGATGTTCTCCACCTTAGCCAAAATGTTTGCATTCATGTTCAGAAAGTCTGTTAGTAATTGAATAATATATTTTTTCATCATTTACTAAAGATTTTTGCTTTAAAATGTTGACACTGAATTATGTGGGACATGTCCTCACAACGTGGAACAGGCAGCTTTTGTGAAGTAAAATGAGGAACATTCCTCATAATGTGATACAGTTGAGAGGTATAGCTGCTCACCATTCCCAACTTTACGTCTCTGTTGTAGCCCACCAGTTCACTTTTATTTCTTTATTATTCCCCCAACAGGTAGCCACCCTTCTCCGTTAATGGCCCCTTGAGTTATTTATTATTGTTACTTGAATCCGTGCCTGTCACTAGTGCCATTACACATCTCCCCTAGGCAGGCTCTATTCATTTGTTATGCAGGTCGCCTCATTAATATTCATGAGGTAGCCCTCTGGTTCTTGAGTGCAATTGGCGCTCACAAAAATGGCTTTATTTGCCTCCCTGCTGCCTCTCCAGTCTAGCTAACAGTCCCGGTCCCCTTTTTACTTCACCCAGTGACCTGGACCATTGGAGAGATGGTCAGAATGGCAGCTAAAATGGCCAAATGAATTTCAGGCGCTTTACGCATGTAGCCAATAAATCTGTCAGGAGTACCATAAAACAGTGCGGCTCTGTGGTACAGCTCAGGCCCCTGCTTCAGAAACAAATGCAGATGCTGGCAGGAGGATCAATGACACACCAGGGGACCACAGGGCAAACCAGGACCAGGCAGAAAAAAGAATGGGGGTGGACCAAAACCCCAGGAAAATGGCAGCCCCAGAGGGGACAGCAAGGTAAGCCTCGGGACAGGAGAGTTACACTGAGTAAGGCAAATGCCAGTGGAGAAAAATTTTTCATGTGACATTTTGTTTATTGTGCCAGCCTTCAACCTGAATATTACTACCAGGGAGTAGCGGGCAAAGCACCTTATTTAAAATTCCACTGGGTTTGGAAGTAATAAAGTAACCTAGTTGAACTGAACTGGAAATGTTCCAGCTTGTACTTCACATGGGACACCTGTGAAGTTGCCTGGTTCAAACGGATGTCATTCCAAAAGAATTTTGTGGGGGGGAGAGATACAAATCAATGTAAGGGAAACACAAAATTATAAATTTATGGGCATCTTTAACCCAAAATGCACTACTTGGGGGGACATGTGCCTTGCATACTCTATGGACATGATGGCCCTGGTGCCAAGATATGAGACAGTGTTAGACCCCAGCCAAGGACCAGTAAACTGATTACCAAAGGGGAGTGTAATAGTCCTGTGATATCAATGGAGAGAACGTGCTTTTTTTGCTGAGAGTTTTGTTGGACATAACTTGAGTAGACAATGAAGCATCAAATCCAATGGGAATGCTGGCTTTTATGGTCTAGAGTTTAAACTACTCCTTGTATTGCTGTTCCACTAGCTAACATACAGAGAATGCCAGCAGATACAGGCCTGATGGTCTATCTAGTCTGCCTGAGTGTGCAGCTTGCAGTCTGTTACACTGCAGCTGCCCCCCCACCTACATATCCTATTTCATGCCCCTACTAGCTGTTACCTCCTCCCCAGTGCCTCATTGGTGTCCTTTCCCTGACTTAGTCACATCCTCTTTCTTTATGTAGGCGCCAGAACTACCATGCAGTACTCTAGGTGCAGCCTCACCAATGACCTGTACAGTGGCGTGTAACCCCCTGCAAATGGGGGTTCCCAAAAGACTTCCAGGAGCTTGCTTGAATGCTCCAAGCCTGAATGGTGTTTGCTTTAAGCCATTTATCTGTGAGTGTTTTTAGAGCCTCTGGTACTGTCTCTTTAAGAGCTGTCTGCTTGCAGACATAATTAGTTTGTAATGGGGACTGTGTGTTTTCTGCTTGAGTACCACTGAGCTGCTGCCAATTCCTCCATTTTGCAGTCACTAGGAGTGCAAAGGAACCTATCTGAAAGATGTAACTGTTTGCCAGAAATCATTTAGTGTAATAATGAAAATACAGTTTGTCTAACCTGCTTTCTTTGCAGTCAGAACTGTGTTTGCCTAGTTCCCCATTCTAGTTTTGAACTGCTGAACTGGACCAATCAGTGTGGGTTAAGGTAGCTCTAAAATGGTGCCTTGGACGAATCAGAACTTGGACTCATAATCTGAGCCAGCCACAAGAGGATTGTGTGGGCAGTGACTCTGGGAGATGTAGTTTGGACTTAGGCACCTTTTTGGACCAACAGGGGCAGTCTATTGTGAGTGACAGCCAATCCAGCCAAGAACTGGGAGGAACTCAAAGTGCCCGGTTTTGTCTGCTGGAGTTTCAGTTGAGCTCTGGCAGTGAAAAGGGAAGGAGCCTGTGCTTTTCAGTGTGCAGTTTTAGTCGGGAAACGCGCATGGCCCCTCGAGTTCGGGTCTGCAGCTTGTGTAACTGCTTGTTAGGACTGAATCCGTCCTGTAAAGAGAATCAAAGGATATCTGAAGAGTAGAAACCAGGCTCTACCCTGTAGAAGACTGGAGAAATTGCTGAATTGTGCTCGGTCTGTCAGGAACTGAATCTGCTGTGTGTTCTCCTGGTATTGTGCAGTAATTGCGATCGGGATAGAGAAGCAGCCTGTCTGGTATAGTATCTTTTTACCATATAAATGTGTGAGAGGCTTGTGTAGCTCAAGTGAATCCTGCTGCCATTAAAGGACTTTTGCCTGTTACTGTTTACCATATAAATGTGTGAGGAGTGTGTAGCTCAAGTGAATCCTGCTGCCATTAAAGGACTTTTGCCTGTTGCAGTTTGTCATATAAATGTGTGAGGAGTCCCGTGGAGCTCAACAGTAGCCCTGCTGACATTGAAGGACCCTATCTTGTTTGGAGGTCATGAGTTCTAATTCAGGGTCGCTCCCTGTTGAATTGCCACATTGAATCCAAATGGAATTACTGTACTGCTGACTGTTTAACTAATTTTTCTTTTCTCTGTGTGAAAAGGCCCTACCAGCTGCCACCGGTTTGGACTAGCCACTAGGGCTTGGGTACCCAGGGACAGTAACTGGTAGGATAGGCCCTGTGCACAGAGCCATAGGTAGATGAGTAAAGTGATAAGCTAATTAACCTGATTTCCCCTGTCCTTGTTATATCCCCTAAATAAATCAGAGCTGCTTGTTTCAGCAAAGTTATACTGCCTGAGGTATTTGTCTATGTTAAAGTATTGTACTGTGATTGCTGCACTGTATCTTCTTATTTTACAGGGGGTCCCAGTGCCTGAACCAGTCCTGGGGGTAAGTGTATACTGTGAAGGTAATTCTGATATACTGTGTGGGCCACTAGTGGGAAGAAAGGGGGGTTGCAGTGTCCCAGAGGGCTGTGACCAAGTTAGTTTAACTATTGCAAACCCTGACCTCTGGGTGGAGGCACCCGCCATCGGATCCAGGCCCCTCAACCTGTTAGTGGCAAATCAGGCAGGGGTAGTAGCCCCTGGGATAGCACCATCTAGGGGTTACAGCAGGATTACCACCCCTCTCCTGGACGAGATTCCTCTGGCAATACACCCCAGCATCTTATTAACCTTAGCTGCCACTTTTCTGCACTGTGTTGAATGGTTCATTTGCCATGTTATTATCACCCCAAGATCTTTTTTCTCCTCTGTAGGGGATAACTGTACCCCCCTAGTTTGTAATGATTCCTTGCTCCCAAGTGCATGACTTTGCACTTCTTTGTGTTGAACCCCAGCTGCCATGTTTCTGACCAGTGTTCGAGTCTAGCCAGATCATCCTGTAGCCCCTGCCACCCCTCTGTGTCATCCACCACTGCACTTAACTTTGTGTCATTTGCAAAAACTCTGATATAATTCTTAATCCCATGCGAGATGTCGGCAGTGAAAATGCCAAACAACACTGGACCCAGCGCCGAGCTCTGTGGTACCCCACTGGTTACAACTCTTAGAGTTGAGAGTTTCCTCCTTATGACTGTCACAAACCCACTCAGCAGGTCAGCCTTCTACTCCCAAAGTGCCAACCTCCGAATGCAGACTTGTGAACAGTTAACAGAAACAAGGTAACTCTCCTGTCTGTTTTGTGGGTTTGAATCAACCTTTAGTCTCAAGTTCTGGAGGGATTCAAACTGTGAACCTCTTGCTAGCGTACCCAATGCACAGGCTCAGATAATTCTGTCTTCGGGGGGCCAGATATCTTTGCCTGTGGGCACCTAACCAGGTGTACAAAAATGAACCCTTAAAAACTCTAATAAAGGACCTCAGATTTAACTCTACCTTTTTCCAATTTGGTATCACAATTCAGTCTTATGCATAGTGTCAGCTTTAACCATATATACTTCACTTGTTAAAGGAAGAGACCAAGTAGACTCTAAAAATAGTTTTTTACTAAAATAGATAAAAATATGTAAAACATAAAATACAGAACCTATATCACAAGAACCATACAATCTTTTAAAAAAACAAGGTTTTAACAGTGCAATTCCTACTACAGTACTTAGATTTGTCTCTCTTTCTAAATACCTGCTTAAAGTGCTCAAAGATGTGTCTTTCTCAGAGTGTAGATAGAAGTGTGTGTCTGAAGGAAAACAGAATACTGTTTAAAAAACTCTTTGCCAACCCTTTGCATGAGGTCACCTAGCTCCTCCTCTGTTTATTAAAAAATCATACACCCAGGATGTTTTATCATATTAGAAGGTAAGTTAATTAAGGTTACATCAGCAGAAACTCCTTTCCGCATGTGACTTCCCCAATCAAGTCTGTCAATTTCCTTTCATCTATGAGCAGTATCCTCTCTTACACAGACATCAAAGCATTTAGATTTTGCACCAGTGTGCCATAACCTGGTTTCCTCCTCTAAACGCCATAAAATGAATATTGATTTCCCTGTTAACAGTTAAAGCTATATTTAACTTAGATAAACAGGAGATCCTTGATTAGATATCTTATAGCCTGTAATTATCTCATGGCTTTCATCTTTTAGCGGAGACCGGGGGGGGGGGTGAGGTCATTCCAAGAGCACCAGATTTCTCAGCAGAGACAGTTACACATTTTTATATTTCAAAATCATAGTGTACTCAGAACTGGCTGCCCACGTGTCACAATCCTTCCCACCTAGACTGAATTTGGGGGCTTTATCCCCAGCATGGGATGAGCTTCCCAAATCAGTTCACTCCTCATACACGCGAGACAGACCATCTGAGTTCTGGTTTCTGGCTTCAGCTCTATGTGTGATTGTCAGATCATACCCTTGCAAAGCAAGGCTCCATCTTAGCAATCTACCATTGTTTTTCCCCATCTGCGTCAGCCAAACCAGGGGGTTGTGGTCAGTCTGCACCACAACATGCTCCCCATATAAGTATGGCTTTAACTTCTTTAGGTTCCACACTATGGCAAGACATTCTTTTTCCACAGTAGAGTATGCCTGCTCCCTGGGAAGTAACTTCCTACTTAGGTACGCTACTGGGTGATCTTTTCCTTAGCTGGATGTCTGACTCAGTACTGCTCCAATACCCACGTCTGAGGCGTCAGTCTGAACTATAAAGGGTTTGCTGTAGTCAGGACTTGTCAAAACAGGAGCACTACACAGTGCCTCCTTTAGTTTGGAAAAGGCTTCCTCACAGGCTGGGTCCCAGATACCGGCAATTTTCTTTGACATCCTTTTGTCAGGTCAGATAGGGGAGCAGCCAGGGCACTGTAATTGGGTACAAATTTTCTATAGTACCCTGCTGTCCAAAGGAAACTCCTGACCTGCTTCTGCGTTTCTGGTCTGGGCCATACCTGGATTACCTCTATTTTTATTTGGTTAGGACAGAGCTGTCCCCGGCCTACCACATGCCCAAGGTATGCCACTTCTCCCATGGCCACCTGGCACTTCTTGGCTTTGACAGTGAGCCCAGCCCTCTGTATCCTGCCCAGCACTGCCCTAAGGTGGGATAGGTGTTCCTCCCAGCTGGCACTAAAGATGGCAGTGTCATCCAGTCACGACACAGTGTACTCCTCAGCACCATTTAACACTTAGTTCACCAACCTTTGGAAAGTGGCTGGGGCATTCTTCATTCCGGAAGGCATTACTTTAAATTCAAATAAGCCTGTCGGAATGTTGAAGGCCAACCTCTCCCTAGCTCTGTCAGCTCTACCTGCCAATACCCCTTTGTCAGGTCAGTAATCGTAAGGTAGGTTGCCCCTCCCAACCTGTTCAGGAGTTCGTCCGTCCGGTGCATCGGGTGGGCGTCTGACTTCATGACTGCATTCAGTCCACGATAGTCCACACAGAAATGAGTAGAGCCATCTGGCTTGGGCACAGGGACTACAGGTAAGGCCCAGGGGCTGTGTGATCTCTGGATTACCCCTAAATCCAGCATCTCCTCCACTTCCCTCCTAATGTCCTTTTGGACAGCCTCTGACACCCGATATGCTGTTCGCCGTATGGGCGTCTGTGTCCCTGTCTCCACATCGTGCATCGCTAGGGGGGTTAGGCCAGGCTTGGCGCTAAACAATGGGGCAAAGTCTGCTAAAACCTCCCTTACTTTCTGGATCTGGTCCGGGGCCAGCTGGGGAGACAATTTAACTGCCTCCACAGAGGACTCCTGCTTACTTTCCTCCAGTTAGTCCAGAAGGGGTCTGCCTCATCCATCCTCTCCCCAGGACTACACACTGCAAACACCATGTCTGCCCTATCTGCATATGGCTTCATCATGTTGACATGGCACATCCTTTCTGTCTGGCTTCTGTCAGGTAATTCTATAATGTAGTTCATGTCATTTACCTTCCTAACCACTTTGTACGGTCCTGCCCACTCAGCCTGCAGCTTGTCTTTCCGGACCGGGATAAAGACCATGACTTCCTGACCCACCATGTACGAGCGAGCTCTGGCTCTGCAGTCGTACCACACTTTTTGTTTTTGTTGGGCAGCTGCAAGGTTGCTCTGGGCTGTCCCCATAAGATCCTTAAGCCTCTCCCTAAACCTAAGGACATAATCCACTATGGGGGTTCCCTGGGTGGCGTGCTTGACTTCCCAGTACTCCCGGATCAGGTCTAGGGGCCCACGTAGCCGGCGTCCATATAAGAGTTTGAAGGGGGAAAATCCTGTCGACTCTTGGGGCACCTCCCTGTATGCAAACAACAGGTGGGGAAGGTACTTCTCCCAGTCCCTCCCATGCTGCTCAGCAAACACCCGGAGCATTGACTTTAGGGTACTATTGAATCTTTCCACAAGACCATTGGCTTGTGGATGATATGGTGTCGTGCATCTCTGCACCACCCCATGCTTCTCCCATAAACATTTCATCAGATCCGACATGAAGGAACCCCCTCGATTGGTAATAACCTTCTGCGGAAACCCAACACGGGAAAAAATCCCAAGTAAGGCATCTGCCACTTTGTCTGTCCTCAGTGAGGATAGGGCGACTGCCTCTGGGTACCGGCTGGCATAATCCACCACAGTCAGGATGAATCTCTTCCCTGAGGAGCTGGGGGTATTTAAAGGCCCACAATATCCATTCCACCCTATGGAATGGCTCCTCCACTATGAGCAGTAGAATCAGGGTGGCTTGGGTTTTCTTGCCCGCCTTCCCTATTTCTTGGCACCGGTGACAAGACCTGCAACACTCCTTCACCTGCTGGGTGAAGTTAGGCAAGTAGAAATTCTGGGCCAACTGCTGCGTCATGCGAGCAATTCCCAGATGACCAGACAAGGGAATATCATGTGCAATCTTGAGCAACTGCTCACGATACCCCTGGGGAACGACAAGCTGCCTGCCTAGCACCCCTCCGTCTGTACTGCCTGAGTATACACAAGTCCATTTTCCCAATAAACCTTATGTCTGCCATCACCTTCCTGTGCACCGTCCGAGTCTGCCAAAGCCCTCAGCTTCTCTAGACTAGGGTCACTTCTCTGAGCAGCTGCAAACCCCTCACACATTCCCCAAGCATAGGACAAGCCCCTTCAGTGCTAAACTAGGGTCCCTAGCACTAGCATCAGGGCACTCAGAATCGCTGTCAATCCCAACCCTCTGACAATGGGTCACCCTCCTCTTTGAGTAACCCTCTGTAGCTGTGTGGTTACTTGCTACTGGGGAAATTTTACCCTGTTTTCGTTGGTTTCCCCATCTGGAGACAGAGGCTGGGGAACCAGCCTCTCAGTGGTTTCCACAATGGCTTCTGTGGGGTTCAGGGAACTACAATTTTCCCTTGCCGCTTGGCAATGGGTAACTGCACATACCATCCCCTGTTTGAGATTGTTGCCCAGGATCACATCCACTGCTAACGTTTTGGCTACAGCCACCTGTTGTACAGTTCCCCCTGTTTCACCCCAGTCTAAGAGAACACTTGCGAGGGGCAATGTTTTCACCTCACCAGTAAAGTCCTGTACAGTGACGTATTTATTGGGTATAAACTGACCAGGCTGTACTAGCTCCCCCTTTACCAAGGTCAAGGATACCCCTGTGTCCCTTAACCCTTGAGTCTGTACACCATTCACCATGACTAGGTGCATGTGTTCCCTCATGTTCATTGGCATGCTTCCAGGGATACACAAACAGCCCACTTTTCTAGTACCATTCTGCGTATTATTGCTCATTCTTTTGGGACACTGTTTGGCAATATGCCCAGTTTCTTTACATAACCAACATTCACTTCTCTTTTCAGAGAAATCTTTTCTCTGAAACCTGGGACTGACTGGTTTTGGTGGAGGTAGTGAGGGTTTTAGTGGCCCTGAAGGTGCGCTTTTCCCTTTCTGCACTGCCACGCCCACCCCATTTGCTCTCGAAGCAGATCTGCTTTTGGCATGGCGGTCCAAGAGTTCAGCAGCCTCTTGCACTGTTTTGGGATCTTGGTCCTCCAGCCAGGTTTTTAGCTCTACTGGGCATGCCCAATAAAACTGTTCTAACAAAATCACATTTTCAGTTTTATCAACAGAGTTTGCCTCAATTCCTTCCCACCAGCATTTTAAAAACTGACGTTGTTTCGTGGCAAGCTCCTCATAGCTCATGTCAGGGCTCCTCCTGAGCTTACGTAATTTAGCTCTGTATGATTCAGCAGTTAATTCAAATTTCTTTAAACAGTGCAGCTTTAAGTTTGCTGTAATCATCACTGTCCTCATTGTCCATTTGACCCAGTGCATCCCGAGCTTTCCCGGTAAGTAGCAGGGATAGCTGGAAGCTCCAGGACTCTCTAGGAATTTTAGCCTGAATACAAACTTTTTCAAAAGAATTTAAAAAGGCATATCCATATCCTCTCCCTCTTTAAATTCAGCTATCAATTTGGAGTTCAATTTGTAACCCAGTCCTGCAGTCCCAGTTAAACCCAAGCCACTTACCTGCTCTGGTGCTGGTGGTTGGAGTCGTAGCTTCTCCCAGTTCATGTTGCCTCTGGCACTCACACTCCTCACGGTCTGCATCTCAGCGTTCTTGCTCTGCCTCCCTCTGGAACTCCAGCTCCATCCAGCGCAACTCAGTTTGCAGCCTGAGTACTTCTGGATCCAGGATACTGGTGACCTTCCCCGCTGCTGTGGCCCTTCACTGACAGTGGCCCTGCTGTCATCCTCACCGGATCTAGACACTGCACTGGCCACTAGCCCTGCCACACTTGAGGTTTGGTCCTTTTCAGTCATGGTCTGTGACTCGCTGCTCTGCGTATCTGCTACTATCAGGGCATCCGCAAGGTTCTGGTTGCTGGCTTTCACCTTGAACGGGACTTCTCTGTCCCTGCACAACTGCTTTAAATAGTCTACAGTGTGCCTGCTGTAGTTGGGAGCCATTTTCTTCCCTAACTACAGCTACTCTGACTTGCACTTTAGAGAAAAAAAATTAAACGGGTAGGAACTTGACTGTACGCCAAGTAATATGGTTCTGTCTCCTTTTTTAAAAAATAAATCACTGCCTTTTTCTTTCTTTGCAAGTGAGCTGACAATCTCAAGCTGACACACTGAACAATAAAAGCTTGTAATACCAACATTTTTTCACACCGCTGCCAACCAATCTGTCACAAACCCACTCAGCAGATCAGGCCCTCTGATCCCACCACTGCCACCAATCTGTCACAAACCCACTCAGCAGGTCATCTCTCTACTCCCAAAGTGCCAACCTCCGAGCGCAGTCTTGTGAACAGTTAACAGAAACAGGGTAACCCTCCTGTCTGTTTTGTGGGTTCAAATCAACCTTTGGTCTCAAGTTCTGGAGGGATTCAAACTGTGAACCTCTTGCTAGCGTACCCAATGCACAGGCTCAGATAATTCTGTCTTTGTGGGGCCAGATATCTTTGCCTACGGGCACCTAACCAGGTGTACAGAAATGAACCCTTAAAAACTCTAATAAAAGACTTCCGATTTAACTCTACCTTTTTCCAGTTTGGTATCACCATTCAAGCTTATGCATAGTGTCAGCTTTAACCAAACATACTTCACTTGTTAAAGAAAGAAAATGCAAAGACAGACCAAGTAGGCTCTAAAAACAGAGTTTTACTAAAATAGATAAAAATATGTAAAACATAAAATACAGAACCATATATCACAAGAACCATACAATCTTTTAAAAGAACAAGGTTTTAACAGTGCAGTTCCTACTACAGTACTTAGACTTGTCTCTCTTTCTAAATACTTGCTTAAAGTGCTCAAAGATATGTCTTTCTCAGAGTGTAGATAGAAGTGCGTGTCTGAAGGAAAACAGAATACTGTTTAAAAAACTGACTTTGCCAACCCCTTTGCATGAGGTCACCTAGCTCCTTCTCTGTTTATTAAAAATCATACACCCAGGATGTTTTATCATATTAGAAGGTAAGTTAATTAAGGTTACATCAGCAGAAACTCCTTTCTCCTTGTGACTTCCCCAATCAAGTCTGTAAATTTCCTTTCATCTATGAGCAGTATCCTCTCTCACACAGACATCAAAGCATTTATGATTTCGCACTAGTGTGTCGTAGCCTGGTTTCCTCCTCTAAACGTCATAAAATGGATATTGAGTTCCCTCTTAGCAGTTAAAGCTATACTTAACTTAGATAAACAGGAGATCCTTGATTAAGTATCTTCTAGCCTGTAATTATCTCATAGCTTTCATCTTTTAGCTGAGACCTGGGGGGGGGGTGAGTGAGGTCATTCCAAGAGCACCATATTTCTCAGCAGAGACAATCAGTAACACATTTTTATATTTCAAAATCATAGTGTACTCAGAACTGGCTGTCCACGTGTCACAATGACTACCCCCTGCTTCCTGTCATTCATCCAGTTCTTGATCCATGCCACCATTTTCTCCCCTGCTCCCTGGTATCTCAACTTGATAATCAGTCTTCCATGTGGCACTGAATCAAAGGCCTTGCTGAAGTCTAGATACAAGACATCCACCGCGTGGCTCCTAGTCACCCAGTCAGAAAAGTCCACCAGGTTGGTCTAACAAGATCTTCCCAAGACAAACCCATGCTGTCTGTTGTCCTGGAGGCCATTCACCTCTAGAAGGGCTACTAGCCTTTCCTTAAGGATAGTCTCCATTAGCTTCCCCATGATGGAGGTAAGGCTGACATATTTAACCATTCCTTTTTACCAGGTTCACTTCCTGACATCTGGAAAATTAACAATATAATTCATGTGTTAAAATCAGGTGATCAAAACTGTCTAGATAACCATCTCCCAATATCTACTCTTTTTAAGTAAACATCTGGAGAAAATAGTCTATCACGAACTTACTAACTGATTAACTAAATTTTCTCTCTGACTGATTCACAGCATGGTTTCAGGAATGGTCATGTACCCCACACCAGCAGCACTAAAATTTTCCAGTACAGTCAGTAATGCTACGGATAGGGGTAGAGCCTGTTTTGGGAACCAGGGGGAAAGTCGGTCAACCAGGATCGCCATAGTGGCAACAAACAAGAGCCAAACACCCAAACTAGGTGAAAGGAAGCCAGAAAAAAAGATGTCTCTTTGCAAAAATAAAAAGCAGCATGGTGCGGGCAGGCAGCTCCTTGTGTGTGAGGAGGGACAAAAAAGTGAGGGAGGAGCAGACTATGGAGCTGCAACTATATGTAACCCCTAGGCGGTGCTGTCTCTAAGGTTACAACCCCTGCCTGTACTTCTAACCACAGGTTGAGGGGCCTGGATTCAGTATTATGGTGCCTCCATCAAGCGTAATAATAGTTGGGGTATCTACACTAACCTGGTATAGCCCTCTGGGAAGCTATAACCACACACAAACATGCCTAGTGACCAAATATCTTGTCATAGGAGATAACACTGTGCAGTAATTGCCACACAGTTAACAATGAGCATTAATGATATGCACACACCCCTTGCACTTACCACAAAGGGAATGGTCTTCAGCAACTCCTCTGGAACCCCCTGTAAAGACAATGTTAGCAAGGCAAGCATGCACTTTCAGTACTGCACACCAACTAAGAATATGCTCATAAGCCACTTTAAACATGAAACAGCAAATCAGGTTTATTAAGGGGGTGTGAACAAGGATGGGGGTGTGAATCTAGAAGAATAATTACTTTACTGATTTGAGTCAGGTTACTCTGCATACATGCACTTTATAGTCCCACAGCAAACAGTCTGACAACATTGGGTACCCAGAATGTAATGCTGGCTGGCTAGAATCGGTGCCCGAGGTGGCTGGTGTTGCAGCTGTTGTTGGGGCTTGATGGAAAGAGAAGGCAGTTAAACATGCATAAACAAGGCTTTGGTTATTTGTATCCAGGGCTGGTTGGCCCAGTCCTTTGTAACCTTGAAACACACTGGAGCAATCAAATGGTACCACAGAAGGATTCATAGAAAAGTTGCAGGGAGCTACCCTGAGTTTACTCACAACACCAGTTGGTTGAGCAAGGCCTGGCGATATGAAGCCCTGCTGCTGGAAACTGAAGAGCATGGGGAAGTTGGGCCTGCATGACTCACCTCTGCTTCACGGCTTTTCTCTCCAGGTGACTGCAACCTGTGATTTCTTGCTGCACAGGGGCTGGGTCCCCACTCTGGTCTCTTGCCGAGAAAATAGTCACTGATGCAGAAATGGATGGCTTGGGATGAGTTTGGCATAGGCCCAAGGCAGGATGAACACTTCTGGCAAGGTTCCATTTGTTTGCTGGTGAAAAGCTCCAGTTGGCAGACAGGTTGGTCACTGGTAAAGAAGGCTCCTTCCTGGCAAGCAGGGAGTCCCTGAACAGTGAGCCGTGACCCACAGTAAACATTCAGCACATTTAATGAGAACAGCATTCACTTCTCTACCTCTCAATCTGGTTTCAGGCCGGTTCACTATTTCAGTCGATTCAGTGAGCAAACCTCTCAATTTGCAAAGGCAGTCTCTCACACAACTCTTGGGCTGAACGCTTCATAGGAGCTCCTTTTGATCCAATATCTCAAACTGCACTTCTCAGAGGCTCTGGCAAACTGCCACAGTTCAAAGATTAGCTTCGGATTAGTCTGATTACTGCTATCAAGCAGTCCAAGGCTGGAAACAACAACAGGAAGGCAAGTCTGTCCTTTCCCTGTTGATTCTCCTCAGCGCCTTTCCTGGAGCTGCTTCATGATGGCTCAAGCTGCTCACTCTCTCATTTCTAACAGTAACTGCCATACATTCTCCTTTCAGTTCGTGAACTAGTCAAGTTTTCTAGCAATTCGGTTGGCTAGGGAGCTGTCACTCACAATTCTGGTGCTCCCGTTTGATTAATTTAGGCACCAACCTGTAAAACTACAAGAACTACAGATCTTACTTCGACAGGGCTCTTGCAGTAGGTAATTACATATAGGACTGACGCCGTCCGGCGGCAGGACCCCACAAAAGATTTCTAGCTAGCAGCCCCTGGCGAGGGATCGCCCCCACGTCAGGTGACCGGCGTCATGCGATGTCGGTATAATGGGGCAGTCCCGGACGCCCGCCTTCCAGTTCTTTCCCACCATTAGCTCGTGCAGCGCTTTGCGGTAAAGTTCGTGTTCATAGCCCTGTCTTTCATCATTTTTTTACTGAAAATTAGTTATTCTTTGTAGTCATCAGGTACATCGCCGGGTGTATGTCAGCCCCTCACTACCTCTCGAGCATAAAAACAAGTGCGACTCATGCGGCGCCCAACTGCCACACAAGGACGGCCATTCCCTGTGCCTTTTCTGCCTAGGCCCCGATCACCCAGTCGATAAGTGCCAGCATTGCCTCAACTTCAACGTGGCGACTCGTAAACGGCACCAACAGTCCCTGGAAGCTCATTTCCTCAAGAAAAAGATGTCTTCTATGGAAAAGGAGTTGAAAAAGTTGAGGCAGGCGTCCACTTCCCCGGAAGGACATCGGAAAAAGAAGGACAAGGAGAGGCACCGGGAGAAGTCCTCCTCTACCGCGTCTCCTGCTGGAGTCGCGGCCCAGGTAACATCCCCTCCGGGGGACCGTTCGACAGCAGCCTCCAAAGGTTTGGAGGAGGCATCGGCCCGCCCATCTGGCTCACGCTCGGGCCTTGCGGGCGCCTCCGGGCAAATGGAGGCCTCCGCCCCCAGTTCAGCCGCAGGTTTGTGGCCTACTGACGTGGCGACTCCTCTAAGTCGGCGCTCGGCTCCTCTGACGTCCGCATGGAGAGGGTCGATAAGACGCCCGACCCTTCAGGGGCAGCGCGACCACTCTCCCCATTGGAGCCGGGCCGCCCTCGCCCGCCTCCGTGAGGGCTCCGTGTAAGCGGATGCCGGTCCTCTGGCGCCAGGGAACTTGCCCAGTAGCCGCATGTCGGCTCCTCCGGCGGCGCGGCAACAGAACGCCGACGGACCCCCTACGACTGTCCATACCCGGTTCCCCGCAGCTCGCTGGCTGTCTGGGGAGCTCTAGTCACCCTAGTCTGACCTCAGGATTTTCTCCTCCTTCCCCGGGCGACGGGGATCTTCCACCTCCGCCAGACCTCCTCCGATGGAACTGGATCTGACGTCGGCTTCCCGGACGCCGGCACCTCCGGCGCCCGGCAGGGGATGTTCCCCTTCCATGGGCCCTCGCCCCCCAGGCCCGATAGCGTGGATCCGCCCATGGGGCGCCGACCCGGTCATCTGCTCCGACAAGCTCCCAGCTCCTGGGTACCCACTGCCTTATCCGACACTGCTGCATTCCGGGACCACAGTATCCAGCGCCGCAGTACCCGATCAGGTTCCTCCGATACCAGACACTATCCGACGCTGGGTTTCCCGCAGCCGGTTACGGATACTCACCTTACGGTGCCAACCTGTACACTTTCTTCCCTCCTCCTCCACCTCCACCGCCCCCCAGCTGCCGGTGGATCTGCAGGAGACTTCTGGCTCTTGGTGGCTGAGGCCAAGGCTCAGCTCACCAAGGAGGTGGAGAGCCGCCTTATGACGACGGTGCTGCCCCCAGCTCCCATACGTCTGAGGAGGCACACTCCCTCACCGCCTCCAGACTCCAGGGCTCTTCCCTCTGGATCCAGAGAGGGACAGGATCCGCGTTCATGGGTACCACCCAAGAAACCCGTTCCTCCCCCTAGTCGCGTGAGGGAGTCTTATTCTTCTTCCGATTCTTCTCTCTGGGATTCCTCGGATTCTTCCGACGGATGTTCTGAGAGAGACGACGAGCCCCACTCTCCATCTAAGCCCCGGCCGAGGACCCCTCCAAAGTCTCCTCCAGAGGATCCATCCTTCACGGAGTTGCTTAGAAAAATCCAGGAAATTCACCAGTGGCGCTCCTTGGAACCAGATCCCCAGCTTCAAACTCACTGAAGCATCTGGACCTGCCCGTGACAGCTCCAACTTTAGTGCCACCCTGGATCGAGCCTCACGCCCACCTTGTTACCACGATTTGGAAACAACCGGCGGTGTTAGCCCCACTTCCCAGGAAGTCCAACAGGCTATACCAGGCTCCTGAGGGTGTAGACTATCTTGACTCCCACCTCATGCCGATTCAGTTGTGATTAGCGCCCTCATGGCAGGTCAGCACATCCAAAGCATCTGGAGCCTGCCTCCTCCGGATAAGGAATCTCGCCTCCTGGACCAGTATGGAAGAAAGATTTATGCCTCTTCCACACTGGGAATTCGGGCCCTGAATTACGCCGCCTCCCCATGGGGATTACCAGAAGGCCATCCTTACCCAGGCGGAATCTAAACTAGACTCCTTACCTGACTCTCAAGTCAAACAGGAGCTAGCAGATCTTGTCCGTTCTGCTCATTCGGCCAGTCGCCACATTTTACGGGCGACATACGATGCAGTGGACACTGCTGGGCGGAGTTCTGTTTTCGCCGTAAGTCTACGGCATCATGCCTGGCTCCGCGTGTCAGGTTTGGTTCCGGAGGTGCAATCTGCCATTCAAGAGGCACCTTTCAGGGGGTCGGTGCTTTTCAGGGGTGATGTGAAAGACATCATCACTGACTTGCAAGAGTAGGGGACGGCCCTGAAATCCATGGATTCCATGTACCGTCCCCATCCTCAGCAGCGCTGTCCTTTTCGCAGACGAACTCAGCCTCAAGCAAAAAACCCAAGGAAGGCGGGCCACTAAACGACGGGCCCCCGCAGTTGCCAGGCCCCCTCCGCCCAAAAAAGCAGCGGGTGCCTCAGCTGTGGCGCTGCTCCACACCACCTGACTCCTTCCTCTCCCACCGCCTCCGGATCCACCGGAGGAACCGTAGGAGGAGATTTTCCTCCACCTTCCGGATTGGGAGAGGATAACCAGCATTCTGGGTACTCCAGCTTATAGCTGGGGCACTCCATAAGTTTCTTCAGAAACCACCCTCCTCCAAAGTTGTCGTATCTCCAGAGACCATCTTCCTTGGTCCAGGAAGAAATTTCGGTCCTTCGCTGGTTATAACAGAACCCCGTCTCTTCATCTTCGAGGGATGGGTTACTATTCTATTTCTTCCTGGTCCCAAAGAAGACGGGAGATCTCAGACCCATTCTAGAGCTTCAACTTCTTGAACCTTTATGTGGAATACAAAAGGTTCAGGATGCTTTCTCTGCAGAGTCTTCTGCCCTTTCTTTGGATGGGTCAATGGCTTTGTGCACTAGATATGTAGGATGCCTATCTGCACATTCCCATTCGCCTTTCTCATCGCAAGTATCTTCGTTTTGCATTTCAGGGGGACCACTACCAATTCAGGACGCTCCCATTTGGTCTTTCCTCGGCACTCCGAGTATTTACCAAATGCCTGGCTATGGTAGCGGCCCACCCGCGCATAATGGGAGTACAGGTAGCCCCTTTACCTGGACCGACACCCTGCTGCCCTCGCCCAGGGAAGAACCCTGCATTTTCTCCCTCACCTAGTGCAGGTTTTTTCTGGCCTGGGTATTACCATCAACCATTCCAAGTCCCATCTGGACCCTTCCTCAGAGGCTACAGTTCATCGGGGCTATCCTCGATCACGATGGTGAGCAAGGTCTTCCTGCCTCCAGACAGGGCGTCTCTTCAATCCCAAATTTCCCTGCTATCAGAATGCAGGAGGGTTCCGGGAGGTCGGTCTCTGTCTTCTGGGGCTCATGGCTGCCGCTATTCCGATGGTTTCTCGAGCTCGACTCCACATGAGGATCTCTCAGTGGACTCTCCGCCCCAGTGGAATCAACTTGTAGACCTAGATCAACTAGTTTTGATCTCCTCCGATGGCACGGGACTTGCAATGGTGGATGGTTCGAGGAACCTATTTCAGGGGTCCTCTTCTTCATCCTCCTTCCAGACTCTGACCATGGACGATCAGGCGAAGGTTGGGAACCATCTGGGTCCTCATCGACCCAGGGCTTATGGTCCAGACTGGAACTAGCTCGCCACATCAACGTGTTCAAGCTCGAGCTGTGCTATACGCCTCCAAGCCCTTCACCAATACATTCTTCCCGCCACCTACGTCCAGACGGACAACATGTGCGTGGTGTGGTACATCAACAAGCAGGAGGAACTTGTTCCTACCCTTTATGCAGGGAAGCTATGAGGGTTTGGAATTGGGCAACTATCACAACCTTCACCTCACGGTGGTTCATGTTCCGGGAGCCTACAACACCCTGGCAGATAAACTAAGCCACCCTCTGCCCTTGTTATCACCCAGTGGGAATTGGATCAAAAGGTGCTCGACGATCTCTTCCAGCTTTGGGGGACCTCCACAGGTAGACCTCTTTGCCTCCCCCAAAATGCAAAACTTCCAGCTTTTGCTCGCTCACCCAAAGCCGGGGTGCTTTCTGGAGCAACGCCTGTCTCTAGACTGGAAGGACAGATTCGTCTATGCCTTTTCCCCAATCCTCTTATCCCAAGAGTTTTGCAGAAGCTATCCACAGAAGGAGCGAGAATGACTTGATTGCTCCTTTCTGGCCCAGGCAAATCTGGTTCTTCTTCTACAACAATTCTCAGAGGTTCCTCCTCCTCCTCTTCCTTTATCTCGAGGTTTGTTGACCCAGGATCAGGGAACCCTGGTCCATCCAGGTCTCAAGTCCCTTCAACTTCATGCATGGCTCCTGCAGACCTAGCCCAATCCCGTTTTTGGCGTCTCTCCAAAAGTGGCGGAGATTTTGGTGGAGGCTAGAAAACCCTCCACTAGGTCCACTTATGCCATGAAATGGAAGAGATTCTCTATTTGGGCCACCTCTAGGAATGTGGAGCCTTTCTCCTGTTCAGTGGCTGTTCTGCTGGAATACTTACGTCATCTCTTTGACCTGGGTCTCAGCCATTCCTCCTTGAAGGTGCACATGGCTGCTATTTCAGCCTACCATGTTCCTTTCGCAGATAAAGCCTTTGCCCAACTGGAGGTCTCTAAGACCTTTCTCAGAGGGGTTCTTCATCTGAGGCCCCCCATCCGAACTCCTGCTCCCCTTGGGACTTGAACTTTGTTCTCAAAAACTTACTCTTCCTCCTTGAACCTGCAGCTTCTGCAGATCTGAAATTTCTTTCATGGAAGATGCTCTTCTTGGTGGCCATCATTTTGGCTCAAAGAATTTCCGAGTTCAGGCCCTTATGTGTAAAATACCCTATTTGATTTTCACAAAGAACAAGTTGCTCTTCATACGAATCCTAAGTTTCTACCTAAAGTAGTAGCAGGGTCTACCTTAAATCAGTCTATAGAGTTACCTGCCTTTTCACGCAGTACTCCAACCAAGGGAATATTTACTCCATACTATGGATGTTCACGGATTCTGAGATACTACAACAACAGGACAAAGGATCTCAGAAAGACTGATCAGTTGTTCGTCTCCTTTGCTCACAAAGGGAAGGCAATGCTGTTTCCAAGCAATGCCTGTCGAAGTGGTTGGCTCATTGCATCACTTTCTGTTATGACAAGTACAACAAGACCCTTCTGGGTCAAGTCAGAGAGTCACTCCACCCGAGGAGTAGCGGCCTCTGCGGCTTTGTTTCAAGAACATGTCTCGGCAGACATTATTGCCACCACCTTGACTTCGGTCCATACCTTTCACGAAACACTACAGTTTGGACATTGCCTCTCGCCATAAAGCAGGCTTGTGCTTAGCTGTTTTGCAAGGCCTCCTGTCTTGAGGCCTTCAAGGCTACTGCTTCTTTCTGGAGTAGTTCCCTCCTCCCGGTGCCTCTTATTTGTTCCAGACTGCTTGGGATTCAGTCCTATATGTAATTACCTACTGCAAGAGCCCTCTCGAAGTAAGATAGTACAGTTACATAAGGAATGGAATGGAAACATCTACTTCTCTCTCGTCCGGGTCTTCTGAGCCTGTGGCGGGAAAGAACTGGAAGGCGGGCATCCGGGACCGCCCCTTTATACCAACGTCGCATGACGCCGGTCACCTGACATGGGGGCGGTCCCTCGCCAGGGACTGCTAGCTAGAAATTTTTCCGGGGGGTCCTGCCGCCGGCCGGCATCAGTCCTATATGTAATTACCAGTGCAAGAGCCTCTCTCAAAGATCTACTGTTACGGTAAGTTCTTACGTAACTGTACTTTTTTCCCATGAGGCACTTGAGCTGAGGACCTCGAGGTCCCTTGTGTCGTAATTGGTCCAAATACCTGGAAGTCCCAGACCAAACATGGTGGTCCCATTAAGATGAATAAGCTGCAAGAAGGCAGGTTAAAGTAAATACTCAAATTCAAATATAACAACAGATTAGAAATAAACACTTACAGTACTAGCTAGAGCTCCTCTGCTCCCATTATCGATCACAGAGTGGAGCAAATTAAGCGGTGCCTGGCGGTCACGAGCTTTGAAACATTCGGACCCAGCCCAGACCATTTACTGCATACACACTGGCTAATGACTTAAAGGGACAGGCACGAGGCACATCACAACACTCTAATGCAAGTCAACAGGATCAAACAAATAACCATGGATTTACTATTCTATGCAGGACGTCTGCCGGGCAGTGGGCATGGCTGGAGCCCAGGAAGACACTTAAGGTGAGCCCCAAATTGGTGGGGGTTACATATATGGGCCCATTCCACTTCAGCACCAACTGTTGCTGTGTCCCACCCTGACCCTGAAAGTCTGGACTGAGATTTGAGGGGAGGAGATGATATGAACTTTCAGCAAAACAGGTTGGTTTCCTTGTTTGGGTCACAAAGAAAGTTGTCTAAGCCAAGACTTTTCAACTCCGTGGCCTGACCATCCTTCTTGCCAACAGCACTCCGCTCCACTCCTGTAGTTAATCTCCTCCCTAGCATTGTGGCTGATCAGTAGGTGATTGTGGAAGAGCAAAACTCAAGCAGCCAGCATGTCTTTGTTTTAAACTATTCACCTGGTCCTGCCAGCATGAAAATTGAACTTTATGGACACAGTGTACCATTGTACTCCCAGTACCAACTGCTGCTGTTCTGATGAGGTGGGGGCAAGGGAGGTGAGCAGTCAAAGAAAAGACAAACTAGTCTCTCAGTCTTCCTCCTCCTGCCAAACTGTGATCGGCCAACAAAACAGATTGTTTACAAGTGCAAAATCTAAATGTTGTTGCTGTTGAGGGTGAGTGTGATCTATGTGTACATCCCTCAGAGAGTAAAAAGGCCAAGGGTCACAACTGCTCAAGTGAGGCAGCTGTGGGGACGACGAGCACCCAGCTCTGCCTGTGGCTATGTATAATGGTATGTTCATGGGTGTGGCATTTGTGAACCTAACCAAAGTCTTTGACCTTGTAAATTATGGTCTGCTGCTTGACGAGCTATCTTGATCCCTAAGGGCTTCCAATAAAGCACTAAAACAGTTTGCCAGTTATTTGTGTATTCTTTGACTGCAGGTCAAGATTGGTAATTCAGTATCAGGTGTGGCTAGTACTTTAGTTGGTGTCCTGCAAGGTTCCACAGTGGGCTTCCTGTTGTCATCCCTCTTATTAATGATCTTTCTAAGTCCAGTGTTCACTGCAGTAATCTCCTCTGTGCTGGTGACTCAGTAGTCTACTTCAGCCCAAACATTTTGTCAACCTTATGTCTATACTAATAAGGACTTTGGTAGCATCCAGGACTAGGCTACACAAAGAAAACAAACTAGTCTCGCACATTCAGGAGACTAACGTTGTGTTTTGTGACTCCAAAATAAACTTTGCTCCAGTTCTTGCAGCCTTTCTGTCTCCTATGTTGATGGCTCCCTACTTGAGGAGGTTTCCTTCTTTAAATACTTTAGCTTTATGGTGGAACACTCACTTGATTTTTCCACACATTTCTGACAATTATCTGTGAATCAGCAAGGTCCAAGTTTGGCCTCTCCTTCAGGGGGGCATCTATGAACCCTTGAAGCCCTTTTGGCTATAACCAAAGGTGTCTTTCTGCCTGACCTTGCCTATAGTGTCCCAGTCTACTTCCACTGCAAAATTAAGGCACCGTGAACCCCCCTTAGGCCTCAAAGTATCCCAGTTTAGGAAACACATTTTATGATTGTTCACATTTTATAAAGACTGCTGATGTAGCTGGTAGCATGATTCTGGTTCCTTTTTTCTTTTAAAAAGTGAAAAACTGCCCACCATACTGGTGTTACCACACTAAAACATGTTTGTTTACATTTCTTGACCAACTCCCACTGCATCTTTCCTGGACTCAGGAACATCCCCAACACAATCTAGCCACTCATTATGCAGTGGGAGTACAAGTGAATATTGTATCATGAGTGGCTGCCCAGTTTGAGGGTGTTTCTAAGGTTCAGGAAGTGAGCACTAAGAGTAGTTCAATGATTTGAAGCAAACAAGGCTAGGTATAACTATATTTATTTACTTAGTTTTTGTTGACCGGTAAGTGCACTAGACAAATTTTGCCTGTTTTCAGGCACGACCCTGGGAAGGGGATACAGATGAATGCCAACTGACCTTGAACCAGCAAGCATTTCAGTTCTACTAAGCAAGGAGGCAGATAAAACAACTAGCAACATCAATACATTTTGGAGAAGGTAAGCAATCATAAAATGTGTGTTTACCTAGAAACAATGTGATGCAAAAAAGGTTGACACTGTCCCTTTAATTTAGTGATGTGGCCTATATTAGTATCTGTTGCTTTGTTCCGAGTGCTGCCTGTCTCACTCGGCACTGTATCCTTTATGCAGATCTGACCTCAGTATCCCCTACCTACATACGCTCATATATCATATGCTGCTTTCTTGACAGACTGATCCTGGCCCCTACCTGCCTGCCTGTCTGTCTGCCTTGCTGCAGCACCTTTCAGCAGCCTAAAACCTATGATCCGGTGACAGTCTTTTTCGTTTATTGAAGGAATATTGGTACTCAACCAGGTTGGACCAAGTATCTCTGTCTAACACTGCTCCTCAAGTTCTGAAATCTGTCACCACCCGAAGCTAGATACTCTGATTCCCACTGGCAGTTTTGCTCAGTTCTGTCTAAACATTACCTACAGTATGTTTAACAGCCTGCGCCTACTGATAAGATATGCTGCTTCTAGCACTCAAATTGTACTTTTAGCCTACTAACTAGGTGTTATCCTTGTTTGTACTGCTTGTGAAATGTTTTTGTAACTCCAGAGTGGAGCCTGAAAACTGTCCATTTCGCTGGTCTGTGCTGACATGTTGTACATTCTGTATTACTCTGTTTGTATCTGAAACCAGGCATTTATTGCCTAGTGTACGTATCTGGTTACCAAAAGCCAGCTAGCTATCAGTGTCAGTGGCACAGCAGGTTGCACACTAGCTTCTGAGGCTGGAAGATCAGAAAGTTGTGGGTTCTAGCCTCACACCAGAAACCTGGGGTAAAGTTCTAATAATGACACTGTAGTGCCTCATGAAGAAGAGGTGGGGTGCACGCAAAACACCTGAGGGGCTGCTTTCGAGCCCTGTTAGAAGAGCACCTATGCAGAGATGTTAAATGTATCCCATGAATTGTTGTTTTGATTTTCTGTAAATTATAATCTTTTGTGCGTAAGAAGTGTTGTACGCAGTATCGACCTTGCGGATTATCTGCTATCTGGCCAAGTCAACAAAATTCTAAGCTTAAGTGTGATTCAACAGTCAAGTGTTATAATGGTGGCGAGGAAAAGAGGCCCAGCCTCGGCTACTCCCACAAAATTGTCTGGTCTGGTGGCAGAGTGAGAAGTGAACTGGGCGGAATGCTCAACAGGCAGGCCCTATGATTTTAAACAAGAGCATTATTTAACATCAATGTAATATGATTTAAAAGATATTTCTTATATGTTGTTGCAGTATGAGAAACTCTTTTCTTTTTCTCCCGTAGAGATGTTTAGCCAACTACACATATTGGGGATTTACTCTACATTCTGGCCCATGGTGACCACTGAACCCAAGCCCTAACAATCTACTGACCTGCTTACTTCTGCTGTGGCATTCTTTCTGTGACAGGGTCTCTGGGGAAGGCCATCCTCCCTCCCCATGAAGCTTTGAATCTTGTAGTGGCAGGTGGCTCATGGCAGGTGGCTCAAATGGTCTGACCTTCATGCTGATGGCAGATGAAATGCATTTCCCCGTAAGCTCCCTCCCACATCCCCTGGAGTAGACACAGCCACTCACCCACCTCACACATGAACAGTGCTCCACAAGGGCAGGAGCAAACTCCCTGGCCCAGCCACTGGGGTCCCAGTGAGGCTGGAACCTGCTTCCAACCCTCCCTGGCTGAGGTGCACTCTCACATGGCTGCTACCCAGTCCAGTCTCCCGATCGGGGCAGTTGAGAGGATATTTCCTGAGCCTGTTAGGGGCCAAAATATTGGTCTTGCATTACAGTTCTCTCACCTAATGAACTCTATGATGGGGAAGACACTAATACCTAAAAGGAGAGTACCCCATACATATCAACAAACACATTGTAGTAGTCCCTCTCATTGCGCTATTTTGCTACTAAGGACAGAAAGATTAGTGTATCTCACACATTCTACAACATAATGAGAGACAAGCTCTGTGTTAAAAGTAAATCATGAATTTATAAACAATACAAAGTATAAAAGTGAAACCACAAATGCTGTCGTCAGAAGTTTATGAATTAATAAATTCTTTGCACTGGTGAGTAAAGGGGTGGTGCACTCCTTTGGATCAATGATGTAGATGTCCTTCCTCCCTGTTTTCATGTGCTGCCATTCAGAAGGTCCCATTTGCTTCCACTCAAAGTTATGTTCTTTGTCAAAGTTGCATACAGAAAACAGTAACTTGCTCCTTCTGCCTCAACATCCGCTCAGTGCCAACACAGATGTCTACATGGGTGCAGTGGCACCATAGATGGGTTCCTCTGCCAATATTTATAACTGGTGAAGAACAGAGTGTAGCAGCCCTGGGGTATATCAACAGACAGAGTACAGATGAGGTAGTAATGGAGTTCAAACCCCAGTTTATTAAGAGCTGTCAGGTCGTAGCATCTCAAGGACCTCCTTCCTGTCTTGTAATTTCAATCCTTTAGTGAAGGAGCAACCTGACAGACACCCTCCTAGTGTCTGCCCGGTGAGGTAATGGGTAGGGCATATACAAGGTGTTGACCTTTATTCTCAGGGTGATTTCTGATACATACAGTCTCAGCAGTCCACACCTCCCGCCCCATTTGTAATTCCATCCCTTTCAGAATTGCTTATCTGAGCTCTCCGACACCCTCAACATACAGTATGTATCTACATTGTGAGGTTATATTGGCACCGATTGAGTTAGGACCAGGGACTGGGACTCATCACCTCCACCCCCAGCTTTACTTGGCAGTGGTAGCTTCGGCTGACTTCCCCATCCCTAAAATCATACAGAAACTATAAGGGAGAAGGGGGACAATAGGATGCCATACACAAGTCACCATCTTCCAGTTGTGTTTTATATAAAAAAAAGAGGTAATTCACTTGGTTATTTCAAGAATACTTAGAAAACCTGAATAAAATGTTTTAAAAATCTAAGCAAATGAACATGAGTCTGACGCATTTTACTTGGGTTTCCAGTGCTGCGAGTACTGTAGCATGTGCACCGTTAAATGCTCAGCTATGGCCACGTCTTTAATATCCAGCAGTCCAAATTCTCTGGAGAACAAAATAAGGTGCGTGTACAGCGTGTTCAAGTGTGAGTGTAGGTCAAGGGTTATGACCTCCTGAGAGTGAGCGGAGTAGATGTGAGCCAGAATGAGAAAGAGGTGCCTGAAGAGCTTCTGAACCACTGACTCGAAGGATTTGGGGAAGTCTTTCCCTGTGAACAACAACAACAAAAGTTAGGAAAACCTCGAAAAGATTTATAGGCGTGGTGAGCTGATTGTTGTATTTAAGACAATGAAGGTGGAAGAAACTCAGAAATGTCTGCAATTGCAAATGAGAGATAAAGAGAAAATAACAGCAGATATACACAGTAAATAACTGTGAGGGATTTAAAGAACCCTGATGTCACAGTTGAATTTTACAAAAACCTACAGTACAAGTTTAACAGTTAACTATGTTGCTTTTGCATTTTCAATGAGTTGCATAACTGTTGCTGGATCCAGTGCAGAATTTTACAAGAACTGTTACCTAAGAGTTGCAGCTCAGTTTTGTACTGCACTGACCAAACTGAGGATGTAGTCCAGTTGAATTGTAGACACATTTCGTACCTGTTGCTTTAGAGCTGTTTAAGTAGTTTATGTAATGCAATGTGAGTTGCCAATGCATTGCAAACTTAAAAAAAAGCTAAACCATCTCATTGGTGTGTTTAGTGTGAAATGTACTGTAATCTCTAGAGGTGTCCCAGCTTATATTTCATATACTCCTTGTACAAGTATGCAATAACACATGCC
The DNA here is from genome assembly GCA_016271365.2 of Neoceratodus forsteri. Taxonomy (NCBI): domain Eukaryota; kingdom Metazoa; phylum Chordata; order Ceratodontiformes; family Ceratodontidae; genus Neoceratodus; species Neoceratodus forsteri. Next base: position 51,297,948 of record CM028133.1, on the reverse strand, counting down.
AGGTTGTGTAATTATGGGTCACTAATGACATGCCTCGAGTGTGTTGTAAGCCATGAAGTGCTTGCACCTTGTACCTTTAAACACACGAGAGGAAGGTGCAATTGTTGACCATAAGTACACAACACAGAAGTGTCTTATTGCGCTTGTAACATGGGTTCCACTTATAAATGTTTTTTTTACAAGTTTTTATTATTTTTAATAAAACAGTATTGATCTTCTTTGAGGATATCTCCCTCCACTGAGCCACACCTCTGCTATATAGATGGCATTGGTATCAGGTCTGATAGAAAATTTTGCCTTGCTGAGGTCACCTACGATGACATGTATCGTCAGCACCTAAATAGCATGGGTAGCTTCATACTCCTCAGTTCTTTCTCTTCTGACATTAACTTAATGTTAGACCGAAGGAAAACTTCTCAGATCCTGGATCCCTGCACTTCGTTTCTGTTTGTTGTTTTGTTTCAGTTTGTCATTGTGTTTCTTTGGACACAGTTTTCTGGGGCCTGTACATTCTGTTCCATGCTTTATGATATGTGGGGTCTGTGGGCCCTTCCTCTCTGCTGCTGTACTGTGGCATCGCTGCCTCCTTTCCTGCTAGCATTGGCTGTCCTGCTGACCCTGGTTGGTCTCTTAGCCGTGGTTCCTGTTGGTCTCCCATTCCTTATTTCTTATTGGTCTTCTGAAAATGGCTGCTGTTTTTGTTGGAGGCAGTATAGCGGAGTGGTTTAAGGCTCTGAGCTGCAAACCTGGAGACCGTGGCTTGAATCCCACAGCCCCCACTTGCATACTGTGTGACCCTGAGCAAGTCACTTAACTTCCTTGTGCTCCCAGGTCGCACCTGGAAACAAGCTTTGGCTTAGTGTGCCTTTCCTGGTTAAACAATTTCCCTTTCCCTTTTCTCCCATCATTTGGGCCTCTAGTGTCTGCCTTCCCACCACCTGCCTGTGGGGCTTCCACTGATGGTCTTCTGGGTCCCTCCCTATGGATACCACTTCATCGATGAAAAGGGTAAGTTCTGACTGTCCTATCGGCCTCTGTTACCACTCAGACCGTCCTTCAGGACACCAAGGTGGGTTCCTGGCATGTCAGCCCAGCCCATTTCCACAGGGCCCATAGCTGCTTTCAGCTCCGTCACCTGTTCTTGCTTATTTGTTGGTTGTATGCTGTTTATGTGGGAGTTTTGCACCACATTTGTTTTAAGAGCATGGCCCCTTCTTTAATTTAGAAGATTGTGATGTTTGAGGTAGACAAGCAGCCGGGTCTACCACTAGAAACCGAAATCTGTTTCCCCAATGCACTGTTGCCCAAGCCCAGAATCCCGAGCAAAATCCACGACGTGTTTGCTTATTTCCGCATTCGAAGTAAGCAGGGGTGATCCACCCTGCACCCCCGAATTAAAGAGGGAGTCTGGCCAAAATTTCTAGCATCTATAAATTCAGAATTTGATCAGCATATCTCCAGTCAGCCTCATGCCAAAATGAGATCTCTGAGTTACTTTGTTTAAAAGTTACAAGTCATTCTGTAACCCTAAATTTATTGCCTGTTCAAAAAAGCCAGTTCCAGTAAAGAGCTACTGATGATGTCACAACCAGAACTCACAGCCTAGTCCTTCTTGCAAACTACCTTACAAGACTTATTTCTCCATTACATAAAATTGCAGTTGTATTAAACATCTGGAAAAGGTATGGGTGTGTCAGGGCATGCATTTTCATAATGTGCAGATGCAAGATACAGTACTGAAGAATGTGACGGGGTGGGTTGGAATATAGCGTCAAACATAGCCTAGAATGACAAAAATATGTGCAATTTTTATAATAGTGCAGGGATGAGATTTTGAAATGTCACCAGACCGCAACTGTGGAATGCAGCAGTGACACAATCTCAGAAGGTAGGTGGGACACACAATTTTGGAACGTGGTAGGGATACTAAATTTTAGTGTGGCGATGTCATATAGTTTTAGAATGTGGCAGAATACACAATTTTGAAATGCAGGAGACACATAGTTGTGGAAGGTGGTAGGGATATGTAATTTAGTAATGTGTCTTGGATGGATTAATTTGGCATGTGGTGTAGTGATGCAAAATTTCAAAATGTAATTGGTATGCTTGATTTCAGATTGTGGTGGCAACATGCAATTTCAGAATGTGGAGTAGACATGAAATCTCAGAAAGTGTCAGTGATGCAGTTTCAGAATTTGGTAGCCACGTGGAATTTCAGAATGAGGCAGGGATGCATAATTTTAGAATGTAACTTAAGTATGCAATTTTTGAATGTGGCAGTGACACTCATTTTCAGAATGTGGTGGGGATGTGCAGTTTCGGAATATGGTGGGAATGCATGTTTTCAGAATGCGACAATGACAGATAATACTGGAGCACGGAAGTTAACACACAATTTCAGAATGTGGCAGGCAGGTACAATTTTAGAATGAAGAAGAGATATGCAGTTTTGGAATGTGGCAGTGATGCACAATTTCAGAATTTGGCAGTGATGCTCAGTTTTGGAATGTGGTGGTGACACAAATTTTGGAATGTGATGGTTATGTGCAATTTTGGAATGTGACGACGCACAAATTCAGAATGTGGCAGTGGCATGTAATTTTTAGAACGTAGCTGATGCGCAGTTTCGGAATGTGGCTTACTTGCAGTTTCAGAATGTGGCTGACGCACCATTTCAGAATGTGGTGGTGATACTGCTGTACAGTTTTGGAATGCGACGATGACGTGCAGTTTCAGAATGTGGCAGTGATGTGCAATTTCGGAATGAGGTCGTGAAGCACAGTCGTGCATTTTGGTAATGTGATGATGCCACACAATTTTGGAATGAGTCAGTGCCATGCAATTTCAGAGTGTGTCAGTGCCGCGTGACTTTAGGATGTGGTGGTGCCATGCGATTTCAGAATGTGGCGGTGCTGCATGACTCTGGAATGCGGCAGTGCTGCACAACTTCGGAATACTTCGAAATGCAGCAATGCTGCACAACTTTGGAATGCGGTGGTGCTGCATGACTTTAGAATGTGGCGGTGCTGCATGACTTCAGAATGCGGCGTGATGCACGACTTTGGAATGTGCGAGTGATGCATTACTCGGAATGCGGCAGTGACACATGACTTCAGAATGCAGCAGTGACGCACGACTTTGGAATGTGGCCTGTGATGCACAACTTCAGAATGTGGTGGTGCCGCATGACTCTGGAATGTGGCAGTGCCGCATGACTCTGGAATGTGGCAGTGCTGCACGACTAAGGAATACTTTGGAATGTGGTGGTGCCGCATAACTTCAGAATGCAGTGGTGCTGCATGACTACAGAATACTTCAGAATGCAGCGGTGCTGCTCGGCTTTGGAATGCGGTGGTGTTGCACGACTTTGGAATGCGTAAGTGATGACTTCAGCATGCAACTGTGATGCATGACTTTGGAATGTGGCAGTGATGCACAACTTTGGAATGCGGCGATGACGCAGAACTTGAATGCGGTGGTGATGCCACGCTGAATGTGGTGGTGACGCATTGACACACGCCTTTGGAATGCGCAGTGATGCATGACTTTGAATGCGCAGTGACGCATGGCGGAATGCGCAGTGACGCACTTACTTCAGAATGGCGTGACGCACTGACATGACTTTGAACGCGGCAGTGATGCATGACTTTGGAATGCGGCGGTGACGCACAACTTCAGAATGTGCTGATGATGCACGACTTCGGAATGTGGCAGTGATGCACAATTACGGAATGTGGCAATGATGCACAGTTTCAGAATGTGATGGTGACAGTTTCAGAATGTGGTATTAAACTACAACTTTGGAACATGGTGTGCATGTGCAGTTTTGGAATGTGGCGAGGATGCGCTATTTTGGATTGTGGTTGGGATATGATACACAATTTTAAAATGTGGTGGAAGCATACAGTTCCAGAATGTGGCAAGGACAAGCAGTTTTGAAATAAAATGATGTGTTCTGCCATATTCCGACAGTGTACATCCTTACTTATATTCCAGAATTGCCAGTCCCCACCAAATTCTTCAGTGTGTGTCCCTGTCACATTCTGAGACTGAGTGTCCCACCACACTGCAAGATGGCACATCCCTGCCACATGCTGAGATTACATGTCCCCCCAACATTCTAAAACTGTGCACCACTTTGATAGTCTGTTCCTTGGTTCAGCGCTGCATTCCAAAACCTCCTCCTGATGCGTTCTAAAGTACAGTACCATGCATCTGAGCATTCTGGAATCACAAGCACTGCAGGCAACCCTGGGTCAGTTTTTGGTTTTTAAATAAATACTACAGCTACAGTTTCGATAACTTTGAAGAAACAGTTCCTATAAGGTTGCTGATAGGGAGGACTAGTCTGTGAGTTCTGGTTGTGACATCAGTGGCTTTGCACTGAAACTGGCTGTTTTGATGAGGGCGTGAAATCAGGGTTACAAAATAGCCCATAACTTTAAAATGAAGTAACGCAGAAACCTCATTTTTGGTATGAGATTCATTTGGGGTAGGTTGATTCTAATTCTGCAATGTAGTACTTTTGCCCAGACTCTTCTTTAATATAACAAACTCTGGGGGGCAAAATCCCAGTGTCGGAATTTTGTGGTTTGGGATTCTGGGTTTGGGATGAGGTCAGAAACAGATTTCAGTTATTTTAGTGACCCCCCAAGCAGCCAGAGCAGATGAAAGTGTAGGGGGCAATGTTCCTATAATCATGTTAACATCCATTAAGGATAAAGAATGAGGCATGCCAAATACAAAGAGCATATGACATCTAAGATCAAGCATAGTCTAAAATGTCATTTTTCCAGTATTTCTCTAGTGATAGCAGGGGTTCATTAATAAAGATATATGGGCTATGGAATGACCTGGCTGAAAAATATGCCATTTGTTTTCAAGTGTGAGGGGACAGGATCAAAACACGTGTGTGGCAGAGCCGTGAGTGAGGTTGTGTGGCAGAGCCATGAGTGAGTTATGAAAGTTCTTCCCTGTTACAAGTGATGATGAACTGGGTATTGTGAGCCAGACCATTGCGTTATTTGATTTTTATGCAACACGACTGGAAATGTACATGACAAGATAAAAAGTGATATTGCATACCCAGCTCCCATGATTCATGTGATCTTGTGAACTGGGTGTGTGTCAAACGGTATCTTGTCCCGCAGGGTATATCACAATGGAATACCAATCAAAGAGCGATTTTTGCAATGCTGATGGCAGCACTAGTGCCTAGTACAGCACTGAAGTCAGCATTTGAAATCTGAGAGAAAGTAGGGCTGTGTGCGGGCCTGAATTTTTTATTTTTTCATTTGTGTCTGTTTTTGTATTTCTTCCCCCCCCCTTTCCCTCCAGTTGCTAGTCCTGGGGCCTCCCTAGCTTATCCCACCCAGTCTGAGTCCCCCCTCACCCTAGGTCCCCCCAGAACCCCAACCTAGCATCCTGTTCCACCGTTGTCCTCGCTTGTGCCCCCCCAGGGCGGGCTGTCCTCCTGTTATCTTGGGCGCCCTTCAGTCTAGTTAGGTGGTCTGGTGCAGGCCAGAAGATATTGGGACCCGGGTGGTGGGGTCTGACAGTGGGTGTGGGCTGCGCATGCCATCACCTCCCCTGGAGGAGGGAAGTTTCTTTGTTTGTGGCTCATAAGTGTGACCCTGTGGAGGCACAGATGTGCAATGACGCATGCTCCCACACCCTGCTCGAGTCGCCCGGTCGCCTCCACCCCTTGCATGCACAGTCCCAGCTTTGTCACCTCCCAGTCTCCACTGGGAGTTGCTGCTGTTGCGGGATCATGAGTCCACCTCCCAGGAGAGGAGAGCTGTCCTCCGGATGCTCGATCCTCTCTCCTCAGCCGACCCCATGCAACCCGCAGCTCATTCTGACTATGGGCGCCAGTGTGACGTGAGGTGTGGCATTCAAGCCACTGGACTGGTGGCTGCTTTTGTATTTCTCTGCATGTTTGTGTTAAGGAAAATATTTTTTTACATTTCAGCTTTGTGTCTGTTGCTAATGATGACACAAGACCAAGGGTTTGAGAAGTTTTAATAAAATATGCAGAGTTATCAATAAACTGTCCATTCATCTTATGAGCAGATGTAGTCATGTGTGTGTCACATCAGCCTCAGCCAAGGTCTAATACTACTTTATGTGGTCTTAACACAAATACAGATACTTAAGCATGGTATTTGTAGTTGTAAAAGTCGATATTTCTGTGTACTAAAGTATGTTGGAATCCAGCGTAAAATAAAACCATTTATTCATTCATTTGTGAGGGGTGGAATTTCATAACTCGCTTCATAGAAATAAATGGTGATTTTAACACATGGCATTGTATACCCCTTTATTTGTCCCAAATAGTATTTGTTTGACAGCACTAAAAGAAACAGTTGAATCTTCAAACAAGCTGCAGATTTAAAAGTTAAACTAATAAACTGATACTGTGTAAATCAAATATGCTACGGTCAGACTCAAATATGCAATTTATCATCACTTGTGAGGAGCACGACCTTTATATCTCACGCCTGGCTCTGGCACTCGTGAGTTATGATCCTAACTCTCACACTTGATAAAGTTCACAGTCTGAGTCAGCCTATTGCATATTTATTTATTATTTAAAATTGGTAACTGGGAGCTGGCCCGATGGCGCTTGAGAGTCGGGAATGGACTCGAGTTGCTCAGGGGCTGCCGGGAGGAAGGATCAAGCATCCAAAGACAGCCTCCTTCCTCGGGAGAGGGACAGTGTGGCAGGCTATTTGCCTGGCACCGCAGTGGCTGCTGAGTGCCGCACATGCACGCCACCAGGAATGGGAGGGACCCCAGCCACCCCACCCATTCACGCTTGTGGGCCCGGAGAACACGGAGGAAAAACTGGAGCTAGCAGGCTCCACGATTGCCAGGGCAGCGTCCCCACCAGTCTCCTCCACTTCTGGATTGTGCTGTTGTGCTTTGGAGGAGTCGACTCCCTCCCCCAGCCCTGCCACTGGGGGTAATCCATGGGGAACTGCGGGGTAGGGCTGGATCAGGGACGGCTGAGCTTGGAGGACGAGCCCTCTCAGGGAGGGCCGGAGCAGCCTGCCAGCTCTGAGGAAGGCTGAGAAAGTATAAGTTAAAAAAAAATATATATTGGTGACTGGGAGAAGCACACAGAGCCAAGGTTCATTTCCACGTGTGACCCTGGGGAGTGGAACAGTGGAAGAACTGCAGCACAATAAATACACAGTAGCAAAACATCTGAACAACATATAGTAAGAAAAATCAGTACATGTTAGAATAAATACTAAACAAGTGTATGTGCGGAGAATAAGGTGCAGTACAGCTCAATGAGAATACCTAGCAAGTGCATATTTAGAAGTGGCAGCAATACTTGGTGGACAAGAACAATATTCATAACAGGCGATTGACATGAGGGGCGAGTTCATTGCCTGACCTCGTAATGGAGGGAGAAACTGTAGTGGTGTGGAACCTAGAGCAAGGCAGGAGCGAGGATCCAGCTGGCTGCTTACCGGAATGGTTAAGGCTCGGCTATGGTGGAATCTGGAGGATGGTAACAGGAACAGGTTTGGAGGGGTTGAAACTTCAACTGCTGTATGAGGGAGCCAGAGGGGATGTGGAGAAGCAGAGGGAGGAGGGGATTTGGTTCCAGAGTGAGGGAAGTCGATAGAAGGCAGATTGCCCAGCAAAAGAGCAGGGGGTGAGGAGTCGCAAAAGTGTGATGGTCCCTGAAATGGAGGGGGCAGGAAGCAGGATGGCACCAGTACAGGGGAGAGGAGAGGTAAGAAGGAAGGGAACCAAACCAGTATTTGGATATGAAGACGGTGCAGTGAACCTGGCGGTGAGAGGGCAGAAGGAGGATGGAAAGGGATGAATACGGTGAACCACGGTGGTGGTAAAATGACTGAAGGAGTTGCAGAGGGTGTCCAGTCTGGTGAGGGAAGTGGAAGGGGTGTTGCCACAGACCACAGCCACATAGTCGAAGACCGAGAGCACCATTTTGGTAACAAGCTCCCTGTGGACATGTGAAGATAAGCAGTCTGTTGCGGTACCAGGCACCAAGCTTGGAATGGAGTTTTGTATGGAAGGCATTGATGTGGGCTGAGAAGTCCAGCTTGCTGTCCAGCCACACTCCAAGGTCCTTGAAGGACTGAACTGCTTCAAGAGGGGTGCCATCCAGAGTGGTGAAAGGGGGGGGGGGGAGGCAGAGAATCTGGCCATTTTCTGGCAGGTACCAAAGGTCATTGGACACATTTGTTGTAGTGTTGACTCTGAGTTGGTTGGATTGAAACCACTGCAGAATGTTACTGAAATCCAGTTGGACCAGGTCTTCCACAGCTGTGGTGGATGGACCGGGAGGTTAAAATGACTGTGTCATCTGTATACATGTGGTTATATGAGTAGGCACAGGCAGAGGGGAGGTTGTTCAGAAGTTGGAGAAAAGGATGGGACCCAGAATGGAGCCCTGCTGGACTCAAGCCTGGATAGGAAGGGGAGGTGACAAGGCACCGCCAACTTGTACCGATTGTTGTTGGCCTGTTAGGTAGGAATGGATCGAAGCAACTGTGGGAGCCAAGAGGCCAGCAGAGTTTAGCTTGTCAAGAAGGGATGGATAAGACACTGAATTGAAGGCTTTGGCAAAATTGGTGAATATAGAGTTCGTAATGTGTCCCTGATCCATCCCAGAGAAGATAGAATCAGTGACACACAGCAGGGAGGAGACGGTGGAATGGCGCTGCTTCTGGAAACCAGAGTGGAAAAATGAGAGGAAGTTAGAGGATGAAAGGAAGTCGAGGAGCCTAGAGTGGACCAGTGTCTCTTGCAGCTTAGAGAGGGAAGGGAGGAGGGAGATGGGATGAAGTTGCCAGGGGAGGAGGGGTCACTCCCTTTGTGAAGTGGAATAAGTTTGGCCAACCTCCAGGATTGGGGAATGGCGCTGAGGGAAAAGGAGAGATTGAGTAGGTGAGTAAGGGGAGCTGCAGTGACAGGAGCTGAGAGGTGGAGGAGTTTGTGGTCCAGACTGTCAGGCGTATAACCCTTTATATAACAAGCGTTACTAATTATTTAACTTTCAAATCTGCTGTTTGTTTGAAGATTTAACTGTTTATTCTTTGATTTCAACTACTGAGTGTTCATTGTTGCACTAGGTGATAGTGATCTCATCAGCACTGTGACAGCTGCTCTCTGGTTCAGTATTCCATATGCTGATATTCACCTTCAAGGTATTGTTTATAACACTTGCAGCAAAATATTTTCATATCTTTTTTTGTAATTATTTAACCAGGAGAGATGGTTTACAGGTGTGACCTGGGAGCACAAGGAAGTTAAGTAAGTTGCTCAGGGTCACACAGTATGCAAGTGGGTGCTGTGGGATTCAAACCGACGTCTCTAGGTTTGCAGCTCAGAGCCTTAAACCACTGCGCTATACTGCCTCCTTATCTTGCTGTTAGTGTTGTTATCAGCCAAGATAGTGAGGATAATGTATGGGCAGCCATACACAACAAAACTTTGTCTGCATCGAGAGATTTCTATGGCAACCAGGAATCTCAAGAGTGAAGCTTGAGAGGTTCACTGGTTGTCATAGAAACATCAAGATGAAGACATAGGCTTGTTGTGTATGGTAGTGCAGCCTACATATCTCTCTTTGCTGTTGTCTGTGTATAGATGCCCATACATTATCTTTTATAGTGTATGGGCATCTATGCCCATTGCAGGCACTCTGCTTCCTTTCAGTGAACTGGGGGTTGGGGGCAGGCACTTGAGAGATGGTGGTGGGGTCAGATTACTGATTCAGTGTGCTGCAGCTGTTTCTGTAAGTTCAAGTTAAAAAAGCAGCTTTCAGCTTGACTGGATAGGGGAAAGCAGTTGTGCAGCAGCATTTTGTTTTTTTAATTTTCCATTTTTCCCCTTTTCCTTAGTCAGCCCCTTTAGACCTTGCTACTCCCTCCAGCCCCGTCACCCATCATCTCTGGGCTTACTCCATGGATCCCACCATCACCCTCGTGGCAGAGCCTCCTGGGGTCCCCAGGCCCAGGAGGACACTAGATAATGGATACGGCAACGGGCAGCCCAGTGGATGGTGCTGAGTCTACAAGGGAGTGTGACATCATCCAGCAACAGCCTCTGCTTGTTTCATGATTTTTTTTTTCCCCTTGGGCACCCCGTGGGAGAGGACTAAGCAGATGCACGCATATGCGTACGTCCCAGTCAGGAGGCACCCTCCCTCCCTGGAGGAGGAGAGCATCCTATGGGACCCTCAGTCCTTCTTTCCCCGCCCCCCCAAGTGACCCAGGTCCAGTCTGGAGCCAGCGTCACCGGTGTGGTGACAGGTGATGTGCAACAGCATTCTAAGTTGTTGTGCTGCAGCAGTGACATCACTATTGCAGCACAACAGTATAATGATGTCACTACTGCAGCACAACGAGCATATTCCAGGCATGGAATTCCATGCATAACAGCATTCCGCCATACATTATATAGATGATTGTATATGAGTAGTCCTACACAACAAGGCTGGGTTTGAATTGAGAAGTTTCCTTGGTAACAGGAGACTTCAAGAGTGCAGCTTGAGAGATCTTCTGTTACCAAGGAAACCTCCAGATTTAAACTCAGTCTTGTCTGTGTATAACTGCTCATCACACAATCTTCTGTAGTGTATAGGCTAGCATACCAGAAGAGAAATAGCCCAGGACACATTGTTTTACATTTTCTTGTTAGCACTGTCAGAAACCGATAGAAAAGCTGCTCGACAGCACTAACATCAGGGTTGGGGGGGGGCACATCTTCTGTGTATTCGCCAGTACAGTTCGAGATCAGTGGGCGTGCAGCGGCATTCCAACTTGTACTGCAGTAGTGACATCACTAGCGCAGCACAATAGCATTGTGACGTCACTGCTGCAGCACAGCAAGCCAGTTCTAGGGATGGAATTCCATCCGCAACAGCATTCCACTATACACTGTATCACTCCTGTCATTTTTAACCCTTACTTCTGTTGTATAAATTGTCATGTAAAGTTATTGCTGGCAGAAGCTGAAGATGATATCTGTCTTTATTTGCAGGTGAGGTAGGCACAGTGGAGGGACCTGACAGTGTGATGAATTTAGTGCTGGGGAAACATGAAGGACTGACAGCACTGCAGCTTAAAGCCCTCTGTTTATCCACAGGCCAGGTAGGGACAATGCAGACCGCCCTGCTCTGTGATAAATTTCACCAGTTATGAATGGCGAGGGACTGACAGGACAGGAGTCTGAAGTCCTTTGTTTATCCACAGGTCAGATACACAGTGCACAGGTGTACCCATATAGCAGGCTTTAGGCACCCTGAGTCCCTGTAGCCATTGGGGCCCACATACCCATAAGGGGCCTCCAGCCAGAGCTAGTGCAAATCATCAGTCCTTGAAATTGTAATCATATATATATATATATTTACATATATATATATATATATGTATAAATATACTGTATGTGCGTATGTATATATGTGTGTGTGTATATATATATATATATATATGTACAGTATATATATATATATATATATGTATGTAATAGATAGCCTACTCTACAGTGTGTGGTTGCGCTCTGATATATGCGCTTTGGTGTGTGTTAACCACCCAAGGCGTGCAATATATCAGAGCGCCGACCGCATAATTCTAGATTGCTACCTATCTTATAAATGGCAAATTGATTTGGAGGGGGGTGAAAGTGCAGGTGTGCAGTCGCGCTCTGATATACGCATGGTCATCTGATGTGTTTCAACCAACCTGATTATTTTTTTCTTATCCAGTTTATAAATAAATATATATTTTTCCATTTTATGTTGCCCTTACATCCAGTCTTGTACAATAGCGTTTTTTCAAATTTTGATTTGGTTATAGCATTTATTATTTTTTTTACATTTGAAATATTAAAAGGAGTGCTCCTTTTAATAGGGCTTGTACCAGGTTTTTGTCAGTATTCTTGGCTATTTTTGGTACACCACTGTCCCATAAGGTCCACAAAGCCAGCCATGTCTGCTACATGCCTGTTCATCTGAGTCACAAGAAAGGGAGGAAATGTGGGGGTATCCTACAAGAATGGCAGTCTAAACCAGAATAAACAAGTAAAGGTCAAAATGTTCACTGCTAACAAGCACGGCTGCTTTAGTGGGACATAGTGCACTGTGGAAGGCTATGTGATAGGATTCTGTGCTAAAGGGTGAGAAATAAATGACTAGAATATGCAGAGATGTCTCCTCATACCTTATCTGTGTGTAGGGTTGCTCAGATATCCATTTTTAAAAATAGATAGTTAGGCTAATAGGAATTTTTTAGGATATTAGGATACTGGTCCTCAAAATCTGATATCCTAAAATCCTATGTCCGAATATCCTAAAATCCTTTGTTGTGTAAAATGAGATTCCAGCCGTATTGGTCCTTGCAAAACAGGAGAGGATGGAAGGTTGTAGAAGGGACCTGTGTGGTCAAAAGCTTGTGTATAATTCCATCTTTGTACAAGACACTTGTTGGTCCATATAAAGGTATCAAATCTTCCATCCTGTTTAGGATAATCAGATGCCATCCAATAGTTGGATTGAAACAGATTTGGATACAGATTATCCTAATATTCGTAATCTGACTATCCTGAATCAGATCGGATTTTGAGATATCTGAGCATCTCTTGTAAAGAGAGTCTTAGGTCTGAGGCTGCAGCAAGAGGGACCCACAGGTTCAAACCCCAAGTTCTCTGTTTGAGAAAGGAGGCTGCAGTACTGAGTAATGCTCAGCAGATGGCAGCAGCAGTAAAGTGAACTAACTCTCATGATAACCAGATGGTGCTTTTTGATCTATCAAATTGAATGCATAGGTTAAACAAGCATTTGTCAATGCCGAATGTTGTCTTGCTGGCGTTGGCATTGGTAGTGCAGCAGTTAGAGAGATGCATAATAGGAATGGCAGTGAAGTATGGAACTGAAGTCAACCCCACCCCACCCTGCAGAGAGTGACAGGCATTGAGGTGTGCCTTTGGGTCGTTGGCCATAACGCTCATGCCATTTCACTTCACCCTGCTCTGCAGACTCTGATAAGTATTGCTTTGTGCCTTGGGGTTGTCGGGCCTTACGCTTGCCCCATTCCATAAGGAAGTACGTTGAGATGGGTGCAGTATAGGAGAATGGGGTGAACTTTTGGGGCCGAAGAGTCCAAGGCACACCTTGATGTCTGTCAGTGGCTGCATGGTGGGGGTAGGGGTGTAATGGCGTGAGCATTACAGCTGACAATCCAAAGACACACCCCTGACGCCTGTTAGTCTGTACAGGGTGGGAACGTTATGGTTAGAAACCCTAACGCCCTGGGCATTTGTGGTATTGACTCCAAATTTTCAACATGGCCTTTTGTGACCCCACCTCTTGAAAGCATTTGGGACCTCTGTTCATGAACGTGATGCTGTGATTTTGTTAATCTGTCTGGAATGTTGATTTTCCACAGCGACCGCGCCATTCTGCACTATGTGTGAAAACACAGTTCGGGCAGGATGTGAAAAATGACAGCTGCACCATTCATAAGGAGGTGTGAAGAGATGGCAATTTTGAAAATCTGGAGTGTAAATATTAAAAATTCTTGAAGTTACGAGCGTGCGTGAAAACTGCGCAATGCATGCTGGTAACACAGTCATTTTTTTGAATTCTGTCACCAGATTTTTAACATAGGCATTCTGAGACCTCTGCTCATGAACAGTGGCACTATGATTTTCTTAATCTGTCCCGAAAGTTGATTTCCCACTGCGACTGCGCCATTGTGTGCCAGATGTGCGAAACCACATTTTGGGCAGTATGTGAAAAATGACAGCTGTACTGTTCATAAGGAGGTGTGCAAAAATGGCAATGTTGAAAATCTGGAGTAAAAATATTAAAAATTCTCGAAGTTACGACTGTGCATGGAAAGTGCGTAATGCAAGCTCGTAACATAGTCATTTTGTAGAATTTTGTCACCAAATTTTCAACATAGGCATTTTGGGACCTCTGCTCACGAACAGTGTTACTGTGATTTTCTTACTCTATTCCAAACATTGTTTTCCTACAGCGACTGCGCCATTGTGTGCCGGATGTACGAAAACACATTTTGGGCAGGATGTGGAAAATGACAGCTATACTGTTGATAAGGAGGTGTGAAAAAATGGCAATGTTGAAAATCTGGAGTAAAAATATAAAAAATTCTCAAAGTTACGAGCGTGCGTGGAAACTGCGCAACGCACGCTCGTAACACAGTCATTTTTTTGTAATTTTTTCACCAAATTTGCAACATAGGCTTTTTGGGAGCCCACCTCATGAACAGTGACATTGTCATTTCATTACTCAGTCCCGAAAGGTGATTCTGCACAATGACCGCAAAATCACCTTTCGGGAACGAATGACGAGATGACAGTGACTGAATTCATGAGGTGGGGTCCCAAGAACCCCATGTTGAAAATTTCATGCCAAAATTCACAAAAATGGCCAAGATATGCACTAAAGTTGGAAAAAAACATTTATGCCATTATATGGCATTTCTTCAGTTCTCGGTCGGCTTTGAAGAGTGCAGACGGTTCCTGTCCACATCAAGATCATACCAGGCTCCGGAGGTGAGTATGGGGTGGGTGTGGGAGGTGGGGTATGCAGAGGGTGGGTGCGGGTTGGGGAGGGGCACCGGACACATCGCGGGACCATTTTCTCATTTTTCAGGTAAAAATGAAACAAAAAAAACATAAAGACAACGAAGGTCGGTTTTCTTATTTTGTAGGTGTGTTTTGGTACACTGGAGTGGGCTCCCAGTGTGCCACCTGTATTTTTGGGGAGGGGTACTGAAGCCGACAGTGACTGGGTCCCCCCATTAGCACAGAAACATGTCTGGGGGGGTGCATGATGCCGAGGGGGATTGGGCACCCCCTCGGCACACAAATTAAATGATAAGGGGCTATTATGCCAATGGGGATTGGGCTTCCCATCGCGAACCTGAACTGGAAGTGGGGCATGCCGACAGGGGACTGGGCACCCGACATCGGTTTGATTGACTGTGAGCGGACGTGACAGACGCCGCCATCTTTTTATTGAATTGTTACACGAGGCAGGCATGCACCTGCAATGAGGTGCTCCTCATTGCAGTGGCTAAATCATTCAAGTTGGTGGCACTCCTTTGCACTGCTGTCATAGACAGCGTGCAATTAAATTCATGCCACGGAGCCCAGCCCGAAAAAGCAGTGGCGCCACTGGCCACAACACGACCGCACCTCCAAAACCTGCTATTCCAAGCTACCCCAGTATGTTGCTTGCGCGTGCGCAAGGCAACCTAAAAAGTCATTAACAGAGAAAAGGAATTTGGGGGTTTATATCACATTTATATTTAGATGTCAGTGTGACTTAGTTGGTAGCTCATCTACCTCTGACCCAGAAAGTCATGGGTTCTAGCCCTGCTTGGCTTGGCCTCATACCATAAATTCTGTCTCCTAAGTGCAGTACTACAGTGATGTGCTGTTATGGAGTGCCGCCCTAAGTGCAGTACTAAAGGGGATGTTGTGCCGTTATGGAGTGTTGCCCTTTGGGTGAGACATTAAACCCAGGTCCCATCTGCCTTTTCTGCTGGTTGGTCATTTGGACATTAAAGATCCCAAGGCGTTTTTGAGAAGTGTAAAGGTAATTTTGTCAGTGTCTTAGACAAATGTCCACCATTCACTAAAAATACTACCAAGTTGTTTTGCATCTGTATGTCTCTCCCCGTCTAAAATATTATTCTCCAACCTCCTTTCCCAGTCAACAAAAATTAAATAAAGCTGGGTGCTTGATACAAAAGCATAAAGGTTCTGATGAATGTGTAGTAGAACACACTGGCTAGATCACGTTGCATACCGTCACAACATGGGGCTCTCTGTTTATCCTATTACCTGTTTTGTTTTTTTTTTGTTATCTGATACTATACTGGATGTGTGATCGCCAGCTCATTTCAGATATGTCTTGAGGGTTATAGTAATGCTGCAGTGTTACAACATTATATTATATTAGCAAGGATACAATTGCCCTAGGACTAGAGATTTACTAAGATAAAGATGCAGGATTATGGATTTAATTTATGAGGAAGCTGGAGAGATTGGAGCTGTAACCATTTGACCTGGAAAGCCAGTGAGGTTTTCAAATGATTAAAGGACAGATGGGAGTAAACACAGCTACTGTGCATTACTTCCGTTGGAAAGTGAATAAAAGATGAGGGGACGGAGTCTCAAGATCAGCACCAGATTCTGGCTCCATGGGCTGGGAATCATGGGCTACCTGGCACACTTGTGACCTGGGTTTGTGCCATGAGCCCTGGATGGCAGGAGCAAAGGCCAAGAGGAAGGGCTCTGGTGCATGTCAGGATGCTGTCCTCCCAGGGGAGGAGGGTATTCTGCCCATGGGTGACTCCTGTGGTAGGTAATGCAGGTGTAATGAACAGCTGTCAGAAACCTCACACCAAACAGCCCTGTAGTGTGCCGGTTCCACCGCCCTCCACCTGATCGTCATTTGTGCACTTATTTCTACCAGGTGGTACTGGGGAGGGGGGGCACATGGAGGTCTGGAGGGAGTCTGAAGGCTGGAATCAGTAGGGGGCAGTGAGCAGAGTGGACAGTTGTGGGCAACCTTGGGAAGGCCTAAAGGAGTGGGGTGCCAGGATGCAGGGTAAAGAGAATAAATACGTATATACATATACACATACACATACATATACATATACATATATATAACATATATATATATATATAAACATATACATATACATATATATATATATACATATATATATATATATATATATATATATATACATATACATATATACATATATATATATATATGTATATATATATATATATATATATATATATATATATATATATATATATATATATATATATATGTGTGTATATATATATATATATATATATATATATATATATATAAATAAACACAGTATATAGCTAAAAATCTTTATTAAAAGTGAGCAAAACATTTAGCATGCTGTCACCCAGGAAATCGGGCTTTAGAAGCAATCCCAGAACCCCTCATTGTGACTAGTTGGAGGCCAGGCATGTGACAGAGGCGAAGCAATCATTTCCCAATAAGGGAGTGGGTCATCCCACCTACTCAGGAAGATCATAGACTGGTACTGGTGCAGACGCTGAGGGCAACAGATTGCCCACCATCCTGGCCAGTGGAAGGGTGTGACCATGCCTGTCTCGACTGGCACTGTGGAGGACAGACAGACAAAAGGTTAAAATGAGGGGGCAAGAACATTGGGGAAAAAAGGTTTTTTTTTTTCTGGAAAAAGCATGGAACAGCCCAGATTGCAGAAGTTAGGCAGACTTTTACTGTTTTGTA
This sequence comes from Neoceratodus forsteri, assembly GCA_016271365.2. Taxonomy (NCBI): domain Eukaryota; kingdom Metazoa; phylum Chordata; order Ceratodontiformes; family Ceratodontidae; genus Neoceratodus; species Neoceratodus forsteri. Next base: position 51,280,622 of record CM028133.1, on the reverse strand, counting down.
GAGCTCTGAAGGACTCCCCTCTAATCACAAGCCCTTGTTCCTGTCCCTAATTTAACTCCATGGCTGTTTCAGCCTAGTTTATCTCCACTTATTGCTGCAAATATGTTAGCTGCCCTTTTGAGCATGTACCTTTGATTAGCCTTCTACAAATGTTACTGTTACTTTATGTTTACTCTCCTGTCTCTGCAGTGTCAAAAAAATAATATGTAAGGTATTGTCATCTAGTACTTACGGTTACTACTTCTTGTATGGTATTACATATTTTTATCTTATTTCCTGGTTTTAAAATGTCACTGTTATAAATGTTTTATTTATTTTTTACAATTAATGTTCTTGTTGCTGTTTTTTGATAATGTAATGGGCTCTGAATGTGTCTGTAACTCTCCCAGTTCATGCCTGAAATGAGCATGTGTATGCCTAGTGTATCTTCCCTGGGAGTCGCACACGAATAAATAAAATAAATGTCTATGTTTAGATTGAAGGGTACTGGCTCTTTAAGAACAGGCAGCAAAGCTTCAGTTTCCTGTTGCATTCCGCAACCTGTAAAATGTGAAATTCAAACCCTAAATAATCATATAATCCCCATGTAGGCCATGAGCACATAATCATGTAATGAAATCAGATATGGAATATGCAGTCACCATATTTGGTTGGAAAGACCCTCTCGTCCATCAGCAGTTTCTGTCCTGAGAGGATGACACAGTCCACATACTGCGGGCAGTGTCTTCATCTTCCTCCCCTTCTCGTCCGTCCACACAAACTCCCTGTATACAGATATAGATACATATTTACTTATTCTGTCTGTACAGCACCCTGAGCCTTTGGATAGGGCGCTTTAAATATACATCAATGTGAATATCAAAACACAAGCTCATATTACCTGGCACTTGCAAGTAAGCAGGTGGCAGTCAGTAACAAGCTATGAAGAAGTCCTTGTGTACCCAATAAGATGACCTAGTGCTCACAATGAGACCCTGACTCCCCATGTGAAGGCAGCAGAGTTGGGTTTACCTGTTTGCTGCACCTTTCAACCCTCTGCCTCGCAAATCAGGGACAAGATTGAAAAAAAAAAAAAATCAGTGCTATCCAAAATTAGTAACATTGGCTTATAGGAGAACTGTGATGAACCTGTAACACAGTTTCCCAGGTAGAAGCTGATTTTAAATACTGGTTCCAATTTTCTTACTGTTCCATCTCTACAGGCTTTTACGTCACCCTAATGGTGTTTCTGATTTACACTCAGGTAGTAAGTGCCATTTAGAACTGTGATGTTTATGTCCTTGGTCTGCATGCTCTTTCATTGTTTTTTTTTTTTTTGTATTCTGTTTTTCCCCTGTTCCGATCGGCCCCTATCCATGGATCCGCCCCTGTCCTGCCACCCCAATGCCCTCAGGACCTACCTTGTCCGACTTTTCCCCCAGAGCTTGTCCCCCAGTCCCCAACAGAAACAGGATCCAGTTTGTGTGAATGATTCCTGATAGCCAGGTGCAGGACATGCAGGAGACCAGTGTCATCATACCAGTTGGTGCCATTTTCCCTGTTCCCCTGTCCCCTGGTGCAGAGGAGGCAACATGTAGTGACACCAGTGTCCCCACTGCGCATGCTCCCATATGCAACGCAGCGGACATCAGCCTCGCCTCCACCTCCATGAGTGTGATCCCAGCATTCCAACCTTCAGCCACCGCTAGGGGCCAGGCTAATGCCGTCACCAGTTCCACTCTCCCCGCTGGAGAAGAGCAGTCCCTTGATGATCAATACCCTCCCCTGCCAGCCCATCAACTCTCAAGTTCGTTTCTGAATTCAGGTCATTGGGTTCGTGAATGGTGGCACTACTGTTGCGCGTGGTCCGAGCCATGGTCTTCCATTGTTGACATAATGCACCCATGTTCAGCTATCGAACTCTGTGGTTAAGAGGGACATAAACTACCTCATACGGTTCTAAAATGGTACTCAATATTTATTTGTAATCTGTGACCAAGAAAGGCACACTAAGCTATGATAGCTTGTTTCCAGGTGCATCCTTGGGGTTTGTTTGCATGGGCCTGTTTTTTATTGACTGGGAGAATGCTAGCAGTGACACCGTGGAAACTCCCTAGAGTATGGTCATACTAGTTCCACCTGCCTCAACCCATTCTGTTTTAACTTATGTGAGGAGAAGGGTCATTCCTGCAGGAATTTCCCCTGGACCTCCCACAAATGAGAGGATGGGCTGGATCAAGAACTGCTAAAAAAGCCACAGAAATGGCTGCCGGGACCTCTTTTAGGCTTAGAAGCTTTGGAACCCCACCCCTTGCTACCTGGAGCTCCTGCCATCTTCTCCACTCACAAAAGAAGGTATGCTGAACCCGGACCTCATAGACTGCACTAGACCTTACAGGGTTACCCATGAAAACGGCGACTGCATTATCGCGACGGTAAAATAGCGACTACTTAACAGCGACTACAACATGAGCTACTAGCACATTTTAGCGAAAGCACAAAATCGCGACTGAGCAGTGAACTTTCAATGAAAAATAGCAAATGCACAAAATCAGTGACTGAGCAGTGAACTTTCAATGGAAAAATAGCAAATGCACAAAATCAGCGACTGAGCAGTGAACTTTCAATGAAAAAATAGCAAATGCACAAAATCAGTGACTGAGCAGTGAACTTTCAATGGAAAAATAGAGAACAGTGAACTTGCAATGTCAGAGATGTATAGGCAATGGACTTCTGGACATAGGATTCTCGGCAGGCATGTCAAAATAGCGACCCAAAAAGGAACAAAAAAAAAAAAAAAAGACAATCAGATGAATTCTGCTTTATTAGCTATTAAAATAACCAGCCAAATCACCAAAAAAAAACAATTAAGCAAGCCAAATTCATTAACCAAATCATTTGAGGTGCTCTCAGGTGAATTCACACCTGAAATTGAAAATTATGAGCAAGACCTCTCAGATAATCACACACGCTTCTCGCACCGTAAGAAGCAACAATCGCTGCAATGCGAGCGTTACTGTCCTTGTATTTTTTTTCATGTTGCAGTATATGCCCTGACACAGTTTGCTCTAATCGGATTTCAGTGAGTCTCTGTTCTTCCTTTAGAGATTAAATCGGCTTCCACACGCTGGGATGACAGGCACCTAATCGGGAATTGAATCCCCTGTGCCAGCCCTCTACTGCGTTATTCGTACTCGCAATTCCCAACATTGTACTGAGGCACCCACTGATGAGGGGGAATGCTGCCTCCTGCCTCCAGAACGCCCCCATTGCCTTCCACCCAGGTAGTTTCAAATAGTCTAGTAAGGGCACCAGTAGTTTGTCATGCTGCTCAAAAATTCAAATTGCCACACATCATCGAATGCATTTGCTACATCATCTGGCGGTATAAAAGCAAGGGACAGAAACATTCAAATGTGTAAGACAAAATCAGGGTCAGCACTGTACCGTTCATGGATATCTGGTAGCTTTTGAATCTTTCGCCAGATGCACTGAGCAAGATGGAAAAAGCACCCACGCAGGTCTGCAGATGGGAAAGCACTGGTGAAAGCTTTCCATGCAGACTTCTCAAAGACTAGAATTGCAGTAAGTGGTGCTAGGTTGGGCAACAGGGACTTCAGTTGGGAATATACCCTTTCATAGGTTGAAGTGTTACGCGAACACATCAGCACAAAAACCGCAGTGACCACAGTTCTTGACTTAACACCATGTATGGTGTGCAGTTGGTCAAATAGAGTGAGACAGGATTTGAATGTTCCGTCCATCATCCAGTCAGTGCACTCACTCAGAAATCTTAAATTCACACTGGTTGCAAACATTCGAATTCTGTCCTGCTCCTTACCACTGTCAAACAGCAGGAAATTTTCACCACCATCAGTTAATGTAAATTCAGGTGGAATTACCAGTTCCTGTACCATGCTAGGTGTAGCGGGACACCCGTGTTCTACCTGGCGTATTCTTTGCACAGTTCATTTAATTAACTGGACATCTGGCAAGCGGCCAGCGACTGACTGAGGTGCAGTAGAAGTGCATTGTAGCACAACCTGCGAAGTGCTCTCTACACAACCTCTTGCGCGCTCTCTAACACTAGCCATAACTTTTCGAACACCAGCTCCTCCAGCATCAACAACATGAGTGTTCTTTTATTTGAGCAGTTACCTTGCCATCAATTGTGTGGATGTGTGCAAGGCAGTTGGATCAGTGGGCATCCACACGCCAGCATACACCTTTCCTCCTTTTTCTTTGTCATGGCGATAAAGAAAGCCAGAAAATAATGCAAGTGGCTTTCCCTTCTGGCTCGAGATAAACTCCACGTCCATGCTGACCTTAATTCCGAAATTGTGTCATGACGTGTCAAAGGGAGCAGATATCATTAAGTGCTAGGCAAATGCATTATGGGAAACAATTGAAACAGGAAGTTACACAAAGTTAAATGATCTACTAGAAGAGCTGCCAACAACACACAAACTCACAGAGTTGTAAGTAACATATAATTCCACAGTATACCAAGTGCTATTTTTACAGGGTAGCTAGTAATGTGAGGCGATACATTTTACGAGAGCTAATATTGTGGTCGCCGAAAAGGAGACGCTAAAATTGAAGTCGCGATTTATACTCAGTCACTATTTTAACATGGAACCACCCTACAGCCCTCTCTTCTTCAGCCCATTCTGAACTTGGCGACTTTTTACTTGTGTTCCTCCTCTGATTCTGTGAACCTCCTCAGCCTGTTTTATATCTGATTTACCAGGTTTAATTATTGTTTAAGCATATCTACAGGACAGCCTGCTTTATCATCTGTTTAGAGAGATTAGAAGTATTGATTTTTCCAATTGCTCGTTATAGCATTGGGCCACTAGGGGCAACATAAGCCTCTCTGTCCCATTGTAGTCTGTTTACTTAGTGCAGATTACTTACCTCCCTTTGGAGGTCGGCACTGACCTGCCCTGCCCCCAGCTTTCTTTCTCCTTTCTACACCTGTGACCCAGCCCCCAGATTAAGCCCATCTATTGGCTTCCTTGTTTTTCTCTCAGGTCTGCACCTCTGGGACCCAGCCCCCTCCGTTTAAGCCATTCTCTAAACCAGGAAACATGATCTCTTTCTGAATCTCTCCCCTTCGCCTCTTCCTCGTACTTTTCACCCTGGTCTCTCTTCCGTCCCTTCAGTTGCTAAATAATTCCACTCCCCACCACACTTCCCTTGCAAACCCTACTACCCTACTAATCACCTGCTTCAACCAAGTGGCAGCTCCAACGCCTTTTTATCATACCTAGACCCACTTCTCTACATGGCCTTCTGCCCCACTCATGTCTTTACCTTACTCTTATACTTTACTGTGCATCCTTAAATTTCAGCTCTCCACCTTCAGTTATTCACTTCGCTCCCCTAAACCATCTAACAAACCTTGGTTCAAGAGTACCAGGCTGCATTTCATCATTATCTGTCTCTTACCCCTCTTGGCAGGAGACATAAATCCCAACCTGGGTCCAACACTCAGTAAAGCCCCTACCTCATGCACTCCCCCCCCCCAGCCTCTGCTCCAACCCCACTTTCACTCCCATGTGGCCTAAAAATCCTCCACGTTAACATTCGCAGTCTCCTCCCTAAACTTGACCTGCTACTCCCACTTATAGGATCCCTCAATCCAGACATCCTCATTGTATCAGAGACCTGGCTAACAAACAAAATCCCTGATGCTTCTATCACAATTCCTGCATATGCCATTACCCGCCAGGACCGCAATGGTAGGGCTGGGGGCATATCTATCTACTCCTCCTCCTCCTCCTCCTCCTCTCTCCAAACCACTACTGTTCTATCTACCACTGACCCCAATACTTATGAAGCCCTCATCATTAGACTATCTCTACCCTTTTCCGTATCAGTATTTATCGCAGGAGCCTATTGCTGTCCTGGTCTATACCACTGTGTAGCCACTGATCTAATCACCACTATTGGGTCCCTTACCTCCTCAGGTGAGCCCTACCTGTTAGGGGATCTAAACCTGAACTGGTTGTCATCCATCCTAGATAAGACTCATACTGAAATAGCTGCCCTTAACCTGTCCCAATTAATCACACAATGTACTCACCTAAACCACAAATCCCATAACCACACTCTCATAGACTGGCTGTTACCTTCCATCCTCACAGGGCAATCCAGTTAGGCGTGATCTAGTTCAGAAAATGATACTCCTCATTTTTGACTATTGCGACATAGTCTACAGTGCTGCTCCTAAGTCTTCCCTTACCAAGTTGGATACTCTCTTCAGTGATTTCTGTCGCTTTGCTCTTGATTCCCCCTCCCGCACACATTACTGTACCTGGTATCATGCTCTAGCTTTCCCCTTCCTTGCATGCAGGTGTCTGTCTTACTGCGCCAAGTTCACTTCTAAATTCTGGTTTAGGACTCTCCTCTCACACCTCTCCTTCTTGCTCTCTGCTCCACCTCCCTCCTCCTGCCCTCTCAGATCCAATGACACACGCACTCTAGCTATTCCCCGTCGCTGTACCTCCATAAGCCAGGAAGCTTTCTCCTACTGCTGCCCAAAGCTTTGGAACACTCTGCTATCTCCTATCAGACTTTCCTCTTCCCCATTTTCAATCTCCTTAGCCCATCATAATTTCTGTTCCCCTAACTACACTTGTTCTTAGCCCCCTTTAACCATCTCAACCCTGGCGCGTTATCCTTTAGCTCTACTTTACTTCTATTCTCCTAACTGTACTTGTTACTAGCCCCCATTCGCAACTCTCCCCACCCTTGCGCACTGTCCCCTATTCCTCTATCCCTGTCTTACCTCCTGTCTTCTAACTGAACCCTTCCTCTGATTACTTCCTCACATTTTACCACCTATTATACCCCCTCCTCCCACCCCCTACCACAACCTACTGCGCTATTTTGACTCTCTACTACCATCCACAACCTACAGTGCTATTTCGACACTCTACTGTTGTCCTTCCCCCCACTACCCCCTTCCCCCAATTGATGCTCTCGCTTTTCCATTCCTAGTTTACCCTATTTTCTTCACCCTCCCTATTCCTTATCTCTCTCTCCTCCGGTCACCCACCACATTCCACTCCTCCTCCTCCTCCCCGCCCCCCTTCTCTCTCCTCCTTTTCTGCCTGGCCCTGTCCCCCTTGCAGGGTTCTCTGTCATCCTGAAGGGGTATAGATCCTGGCACCCTCTCTTCTACCCCTCTTCCTTTACCCCCACTTTCTAATCCTGTCCCCTTGCAGGGTTCTCTACATCTTGAAAGGGTATAGATTGGCGCTCTCTCTTTTCCCCCTCTCCCTTTCTCCTCACTTGCAAATCTATCACCCACCCACCTCCTACTTCCATATCCCTCCTTCCCTCACTCCTGTTCCTCCGCCTCTCTCTCTGCCTCCCAGCCCTTCTCTCCCTCCCTTTCTGCCTCATCCTGTCCCTTTGCAGGGTTCTTGGCATCAGAAGGGTTAGATCTTGGCTGTCTCTCTTCCATCCCCATCTTCTACCCTCCTGTCCACTTCCCCACTTGTCTTATGACGCCCTCCCTTGGGTATACAATAGCACTTTGAATCGTGTGCTCAGCCTACTACTTCTAGCACTTCAAATGTGTTATCCACCCTCTAACCTTTACCCTACTGGATCACCTGCTCTTGGGTTGTTGTAATGTACATTATATCCAAACATGGTTTTATTTACCCTGGTCGGTTGGTCTGGGTTATTTCTGCTCTGTAATTGTACTACACTGTTTTGTTTTAGTAACTGTACTTGTATTGCTCTGTTATTGCTATGTGTTTGCCTGTTCTCCCAATTCTTGTACCCCCCCGACACTTCTGAAACGAGCTGTTTACAACTCTTGTTGTCTTTCCTGGTGAAACATTTTCCAAGTAAATAAATAAAATAGGCCTTTTTGACTGTGTTTTAAAATTGTTGTGTTGTATGTTTAGTGCAACTTACCTGTGTAAAGTGCCCAGAGCCTCCAGGATTGGGCGCTAAAGAAATATATTTTTGCCTACTTACTTACTTAGGCTGCAGAGGTCTGCACCAACCATGTCAGAACCACCTCTACCTGACAATGACTCTGACATACCTCAAGTTCAGCAGGGCAGTCTTTCTGCCCTACTGCATCTATCTCTGAGGAACCTCTAAGGCAACATGCCCTAGAAGAGAACATGGAGATTACTCCTCCAGAACCCCCTTCCCCAAAGTAATAGTTCCAGACCATTTTGCTCCAGAAACCTCAGGGCATTTCCATGGGGAAGATAAAGAGGAACCAGGACATGCGTGCACCCTCTTCCTCCCATAACTAAACAAGCCACCGTGTCCTGCCTCCTCAGACGGGAAGGATGAGACCAGGAAAAGGGCGAGTTGCAAACCTTACACCCCAAGGCTACCCCCATCCCTGTCATCAACATATTCTCTACTATGCAGAGTAAAAACAGTGTTGGGAGATACGGAAGAGGAGGTTGCTGATTCGGAGGTCTCCTCAATCCCTAATCAAAGGGACCCACCTCTGATTCTCATGACTCACAATTGGAGGGGTTTCTCTTCCAAAAAAAAGAGGGCCATACGAGATCTCAGTTGCTATGAGTTAGGGGTAACTCCTTGTAATGCTGGTGGACTTTTTCAGGTTTTTTTAGGTTCTATTGATGGATGGTTTCATTGCTATAACACTTAATGTAAACAGCCTGAAGTTCCAGAAAAAGTGTACCACTGTCCTCTTCACTTTGAGCCAGTGGCCTGAGGATGTGTTCTTTTGCAGAACATGAGATTAAAAACCCAACATGTACTTTCCAGAGAGAAATCCATGTGGACAAAAGAGATATCATTCTGGCCCACTGGAGATGACTTGTGTTTTGGCGTGGGCATTCTTTTTGCTAGCTTTGACTGGCATGTCACAAGGCTGGTGGATGTCCACCCTGGAAGGTCCCTGGTAATCGATGCCTCCTGTGGGTCCTTGCATTGCTGTATTATACGTATTAATGCCACCCAGACTAAAGTCTCTCATGAAGCGCTCTTTAAAAAATGTCAAGCTTTTCTGTTCACCTCAAAAGACACACTCTTGGGGGGAGATTTCAGTTGTCCCTCAAGCACAACTGGCTTAGGGTAGGAAGGTGTATTGTGACTCCTCATTTTTGTCAGACATGCTCATGGCAGCAGGCCTCAATGACACCTTCCATGCACTACTTGATCAGGAAGGGGCTGCATACACACACACACACTAGGGAACATGGTTCTCCTGCACTGATTTTTGTTTGTATCTAAAACAGTACAGGTCACCACTGCCAATCACCCACATCAACAGTACCGTACACATCCTAGTGATCTAGTGGCCCTTCCACCCCCAGGCCAACTACCCCTCCCGATCCACCCACTCAGGACCATCCTCCCTGCACCCTCTTGCCCCGGTCGCCAGTGCTGGTTCACAGCATCAAAGACGACTGCTGCACAGTCCTCCTCTCACTACCTCAGCTGGCCGCCATCTGACTGGCATTCACGATTGCATGTACTGTACAGTACCACTAGACCACTTCAGAGGGGTTTGATACATACATCTTGGGTGACTGGGGGGTAAGCGCATTGGTAGGTGGGGTAAGGGCAGAGTTTCAGCAGTGTTAAACAGTGCCATGACTTAGAATTTGCTTGAAACTTAGCCTTTTTTTTTTTAAAAGTCACTTTTTAAAAAATGCAGTTTGTTACAAATGGTGCTCTTTGTTGAAAAAGCACATTTTTAAGAATACGCAATTTTAGAAATGCACAATTTGGGAGAAAAAGGTACCATCTGAATGAAAAAGTGTTGGTGAAATTATGCCAGATTGTGGTGCAATGTTGAAACACTGTGCAGATGTGAAATCGGCAGTTTTGTAAGCGTAATAAAAATCTGGCCCAGCCCAACTGTTGGAGGTGCCTTGCATCAGATGGTATATTAAACTGAGGTCCCTTTTGGTCGTTATCCAGGCAGAATCTCTAATTCCTTGGCCTACTTGTTAGAACTATTCTTTGATCCCCTTTTCCCTGTCCCCCTCCTACAGTCACCACAACCACACGGTATCCTATGATAATAGCGAACGCATATGGGCGACCATCAAAACGGCGACCAATATGAGGGTGCTATCATCATGGGCGATCCTACCGACAGCTACAGTTGCAACGGCAGGGAAGGGTGGGCTACAGAAAAGATGATAGCGACGGAAATGGAGGATAGGAAGAGGTTGTAACCTCTAGTGTGCCTGTTCCACCGAGCCAGCCATGTGGTGTGATGAGTAGGGTGGTTGGCTCCAAAGGAGCAGGTTCAGGACTTAGGGTGGGTAATATTTACTAAGTCCCATGGCTGCGGGACTTCATTTTTTAAACTGGCTCAGCCCCTCCCGACATGTACCCCCAGGAGTTGAGAATCTTTATATGGGGTCGCCCCGCATGCACAGTTATCCTGGTCGCTTTAAGTGCTTATCGCCAAATTTATTTTCGGTGATAATGCACTCTCAGTAATAGCGATCGCTTTTCATCGATCGCTATTATCACACAGAACCCAGCCACACTCTTCCTCCGGTGGTTGGGAGGGTGGGTTGTGTGGTTGCCTTTACAGCTGACACCAATGCCACTCCTTAGTTGACTGGTGTGCAGTGCATGAATGCTAGGCAATCTGCGCCCTCCCAAACAGATGTCACTTTTGCAACACGCACCAACCCCACCTTCTCCAGTTAGGCCCACTGTGGTCACACTGCCTGTGATCCGTAAGTATAGAAACAAAAAAAGAAAGGGGAACATTTATGAAATGTACCCATCAGAGATGTTGCAAAGTTTTACATAGGTGGCGAAGCTGCAAAAGTCACCTTTGTGAAAAAGTTTGAGAATTGCCCACTTCACAGTGGGTTTTGCTGGGGAACTGGCACTTTTTTGAAGTGAAGTCACAGCGAAGGTACAACTTCACTCGTGAATTTGCAAGACTTCGCTAAAAAAAATTGCCACTTTGCATACTGAAAACTTTGAGCGTTTGGCACTTTGCGAATTTGGCAGATTTCACAAATTAATTTGTAAAATGAAGTTTGCTAACTTTGCCCATCTCTAGTGCCCATCATACCGTCATAGTTTGAAAATCCACAAAAAGGTCTTTTACATGAGGTATCGGGCTCCTGTGTAGCCAGCAGCAGTCCAGAGAAATCGATGACTAAGTTTACCCCATACTAACACTACATTGTCACCATCTTTAGAACATGTGATGTCACTGTCGATCAAGCTGTTCTTGACTGCATTGTGGTTAGGAACAGCTTGATCATCAGTGACATCACAAGGTTCCAAAAATGTGGCAGTGTAGTGTCAACATGGGGTAGACATAGTCCTCAGTATCTCTGGACTGTTACCAGCTGCGGGTACGCACAATACGTCATTTAAAAGAGCGTTTCATGGGCTGTCAAACTGTAATGGGCACTACTGATGAATATTCCCCTTTAATTCTCACTGGGATTCAAAAAGACACATCTTGGGTCAGAGCAGGGACAATTCAGCTAAGGACTAGACTCCCAGCCTTGGGCCATCAGGCGCTAGTAAGTCATGGAGGTGGGAGTAACCCACTCTACTATGATAAGAAGGCACAGGGGTGATACTGTAGGAGATCAGATCACTTATGCAAGTATTAGATACAGTACGCTGACTAAGAGCATCACGGCAGATGTCACTGAATGTTGACTGTGTTGAGATGTGGGGGGCGGAGATGTGTTGAGATGTGTGGGGGGGTGCCACAGGGGTTGGTGCTGGGGCCAGTCCTATTCAAACACCATGAAGTCTTGCTATATTATAACAATAGCAGTCAGCCACTGCAGCTGAACTGCCCCGGAGAGGAAGGAGTTAACTCCAGAAGATCTGGAGTTCTACAGCCGGAGGGCTGTGCCTAAAGTTTCATCTGGCAGTTTCAAATGAAACTGTCAGATTCTTTACTCCGCTTCACTGAACAGTCGCCCGGAGATCAGCTCCTTCAGCTCGGTTCATTCTCGGTTCAAGCTAGTATTTTTCTGTTCATTTGAACCGGCAAAAGTTATTATTTTTACCGCATTTCGGTTTTAAAGCTCTATCTGGTAACCGTAAGTACTAAAATTTAAGTCTGTGTGGAAAATTAATTATCGGTTCGGTTTTGAACCGATCGGTTGGTTTTTTCTGCATTTTAAAAGTGTACAGTGGGTTTTAGAGTGCGGTTCCCGGTTCTTATCGGTTCTAAAAAAAACGGAATTATAACGTTTTTTTCAAATACCCGTGACACGGTTAGGAACCGATAAGGGTGTCTTGCCTGGCACTGCCATCAAAAGGGCAAGTTTTGGTTAGGCTGGCATTATGTCTGAGAAACCCAAAAGAAAAACCGGGCCCACTGGGTTTCAACACTGTGATGTCTGTGGGGACGCCTTTGCCAAGGCTGACCCACACACCACTTGTGTTTATTGTCTGGGGGCTGACCACCTCCTGTCAGACTGCCAGGTGTGTAAAATTCCCTGCAGCCACCCTGGAGAAGAGATTGGGCCGGCTCAGGGAACGAGAGGCCAAAAAGTCCGCTGACCCAGATGGCCAGCCCGGTCCAGTACCCACTGGACCAGAGGGAGTGCCCTCTGACCAGGGCGAGACTTCCTTGGGCAAAAGGAAGGCTGGTTCAGAGGAACCAGTCCCAAGTAAAAAGACAAGGAAATCAGTAAGTCTGGAGTCCAAAATTGTGTCTCCAACTGCTGCAGAGATAGCTAAAGCCATTCAGATTGTCTAGTCACTGTCTCAGGGATCTGTAGAACCACCAACAGCTGGTAAAAGGTTGGTTCGTTCAGTCCCAGTGGTTCAGGATTTTGAAGTTGAGGATTTTTATGAACCACAGGAGGGGGAGGAGGAATTTGATCAATATATGTGTGGCTGGGGGGGTCTGGACGTGGCCATTGAACCGGACATCTCTCCAGACAGACCTTTAGAATCTCCTCCTATTCTGTCTGAGTCCCTTCTTTCTTTTATTTTTACAAAAAGGTTGTAGAAACCTCCAGCTTCCTTTAGAGGAGGCTGTGGATGAGCAAGAGGAGCCTGATTATGTGGAAATGATGGATATTCCAGAGTCTAGGAGGTTGTCTATTCCTTTGCATAAGTCATTTAGGAAGCAAACAACAAAGATTTTAAAAATCCTCATTCTGTCCCTCCTGTAGATAAAAAATGGACAGAAGGTATACTTTGTCAGGCTCGGATACAGACTTCCTTACTGAGCAGTGTAGTCATGTAGGTGTGGTACAAGCTGCAGCCTGTGACAAGGCTAATATTCCTCTGGCCTCACATCCTCCTGATAAGGATTCCAGGAAGATTGATGCCATGCAAGAAACAGTATATGGCAGCTTCTCTGGGACTCAGGCAGGCAAATTATATGGCTTATGTAGCTAGATATCAGAAATCTAGGTGAGACACAGTATTGCAGTTAGCCAAGCAGGCCCATGGCCCAGCTGGCTAGTGAGTTGAACAGGTGGCTGCTGATGGCATTGAAGCCTCTAAGTTCAATTTCATACTGCTGTTGATGTTAATGATGTTTCTTCTAGGGTCATGGCCACTTCTGTAGCTTCCTCAAGAGGTTGGCATGGCTCAGATGCACTAATCTGTCCCAAGATACCCAGTCAAAGGCTATGGATTTTCCTGTAGTGGGAAATTCTCTTTTGGGGAGCAAACAGAAAACTATATGAAAAAGATGGATGAATACAGAACTACCTACAAAAGTGCCCAGGCTAAGGAGAAGCATGCCATGCCACAAAGGCATGCTCCCAGAGGTAGGGCAGGCCTTTTCCAGGCCTTTTACCAATTTCAAGCCTCTCTGCTGTCTCGCAGAGGGGTTTCTTCAGAGGCAGGGGGTAGACGTGGCACAAGTAGACCGTCCTCCCTCAGCCTAAGGCTGCTGCTAAGCAGGCACCCTGATGGGGTGTCCAGGGCGATTCCCTGTACCAGTGGGGCAGGTTGGCCTATTTCAGCGGAACTGGCTGTCCCTAACTACGGACAGATGGGTTCTGGAGGTAATAGGCCAGGTCTGGTTCTCAGCTTCAAACACTTTCCAAAGATGAGAGCCAGGCATTTTCCACCTGCAAATCCTTCAGAAGCCCTTGCTTTGGAAGCAGAGGTTTCTGCTCTGCTGGACTGCAAAGCAGTGGAAAGGTTTCCTCCGCCATCAGGGCAAGGGCTTTATTCAAGATACTTTCTACCCCAAAGACAGGAGAATGGCGGCCATTCTAGATTTAAGATACTTGAACAAGCATCTGTTGAAACCAAAGTTCAAATGTTGACTCTGGCAATGATATTGCCTTCCCTAAGGCCAGGGGACTGGCTAGCTTCCCTGGACCTCAAGGATGCCTATTTTCATGTTCTGATCAGGCCTTCTCACCGAAAGTACCTCAGGTTCGAACTGCCCTCAGGCCACTACCAGTTCAGGGCAATGCCCTTGGCCTTACCTCTGCGCAAGGGTATTCACAAAATGTCTCGCTGGTAGTGGCTCACTTAGAAGGCAAGGGTTGCTGTTTCCCTACCTGGACGACTGGCTCATTGTGGTCAGTCTCCAGGTCAGGTGAATCCCACTTGCAAGTCACCCAGCAGCTTCTCACTTCCTGGGATTCCTGCTAAACTTACCAAAGTCAGTTCTGGAACCAGTTCAGGTCCTAACTTTCATAGGCGCAGAATTGAACACAAGGTTAGCCAGGGCTTTTCTTCCCTCGGAAAGGGTGGACAGACTCATCGCCTGGCATCCTCCTTTACCCTGCGGTGTCTCGACCAGCAAGGCATTTTCTGCAACTCCTCGGCACATGGCTGCTTCCACAGCTGTCGTGCAGGGAGCAAGATTCAGATGAGGGACATTCAGTTCCATTTGAGGGCCTATTGGTCTCAAAGGAAGGACCCCTTACCAAGTTGGTCCCAATTACTCAAACTCTGATCCTAGCCCTCCACTGGTGGCAGGTCCAGAGCAATTTAAGACAGGGGTTCCCTTCATTCCCATTTCTCACTCCCTCACCCTCACCACGATGCCTCCTGTTAGGGTGGGGCTCACCCGCGACCTTGCCACTCAGGGGTATGGTCTCCTCAGGAGTCTCTGCTCCACATCAATCTTTTGGAACTCAGAGCTGTCTTTTAGCTCTTCGGTGTTTTCAGATTCTGTCCAGAACAAAGTGGTTCAAGTCAGGACAGACAATACCACCACAATGTGGTACATCAACAAGCAAGGGGCACTCGGTCTTCAGCCTTGTGCACCGAAGCAATGAAGTTGTGGTCTCTGGCTTACTCCTAGAACACCTCCCTGATAGCGGTTCATCTCCCAGGAAGGACAATGTCCTGGCGGACGCCTCAGCAGAATTTATTAGGGCCATCACGAATGGGCTCTGAATCCACAAGTGCTGGGGTCTGTCTTGCCAGATGGGGCACCTCAGATAGATCTTTCTGCAGCCCCAGACAACCACCAACTTCCTCTTTTCTGTTGCAGGCCTCCAGTTCTGGGCTCAGTCCTCTGGACTTTTCTGTTGGACTGGAAAGGGAAGTTCCTGTATGCCTTCCCCTTTCTCTCTCCTTTCAGGGTACTAGTAAAAATCAGATCTCAACCTTGCAGAGTGATTCTGATTGCCCCAGATTGGGCCAGACAGCCCTGGTACCCTCTGCTCCTGTCCTTGGCAGTCCACCCTGCCCTGAGCCTGCGACTTACTGGCCTGTGCACAGGGAGAGTGTGGTATCCGACCTCAGATCCCTCCACCTCAAGGCTTGGCTCTTGAGGAGCTAGAATTTGCTGACTTACACCTTTCTCAAGGTGTCATGGATATTTTAAAGGCTTCAAGGAAGCTCTTCCACTGGCCACTTTAAATTCTAAGTGGAAGAGGTTTTCCATCTGGTGCTCTGAGAGGCAGATTATCCCAGAATCTGCTGATCTTCCCATTCTACTGGACTATTTGGTCCATCTGAATTCCTAGGCCTTAGACCAGCTACCCTGAAGGTTCATCTGGCAGCTGTCTCTGCTTTTGTGTCAGCAGGAAGCCTGCCTCCTTTTCTTCTCACCGGTGTTCTCAAGTTTTTAAAGGGTTACTTCATACTAACCCTCCTTTTAGGAACCAGCTCCGCCTGGGACCTGAATATTTGCATTGCTCAGTTAATGCAACCCCTTGAGCCTCTGTCTTCTGCAGAGCTCAAGTATTTAACTTGGAAACCATTTTCCTAGTAGCTATCACCTCTGCCAGATGCATAAGTGAGCTACAGGCCCTGTCAGTGGAAGAAGATTTTATCTCTTTCCACAGAGATAAGGTAGTCCTTAGGACTAATAGAAAGTTTTGCCTAAGGTGGTTTCTGATTTCCACCTGAATCAATCTATCTCTCTCCCAGTATTTTTCACTGAGCATTCTTCCTCAGGTGAGAGGAGACTGCACAGCTTGGATGTCAAAGAGCCTTAAGCTACTATTTAGAGTGCACCAGAGGTCATAGGTTCAATCCTCTCAACTCTTTCTTACCTATGGCGAGGTTGGCAAAGGAAACCTGCCACTAAGAGAACAATTGCAAGGTGGATTGTTTCTTGTATCCAATTCTGTTATCAGAAACTGGGTAGAGTACCCCCTCAGGATTGAGGGCCCACCCACCAGGGTACAGCTGCGCCTCTAGCGGCTGCTAGAGACATCCCCATTCTGGAGATTTGTCAAGCTGCTACCTGGAAGACAGGTCACACCTTTACCAAGCATTATTCCTGGATGTCCAGTCCAGGAGAGATTGCTCGTTTGGCACAGCTGTGCTTCAGAGCCTATTTCCTAAGTAGGTTCTGACCCTCCTCCTTGGAGGTACTGCTGTGTAATCTGTTATTGTTATAATATAGCAAGACTTCATGGTGTTTGAAGAAAAATTACTCACCTTAGTGATTGCTTTTCTTCTCATGGAGTCTTCTATATTATAACCACCTCCTCCTACCCTCTCAGAACTTCTACTTGGGTAGGGGTGGCTGAATTGGTGCAAGCACTGTGTCATGCCATTGTAGTTTTTCCCTTACCCTCTTTTCCTTTGGGTTAGGGATCTAGATTGTTTCATTTAGGTTATTTATATTGCCCCCTTCCTGGACTTGAGTCTTTGGGGAAGGGGGTTCATATGTGCTTGTCAAGGTGGTAAACGAACCATAATACCATCAATTTTTGTTATTATGGCTCTGAGTGTTTCTTTGTTCTTTATATTGTTGTTATTACTACTAGTAGGTAGCCAGGGGCTAGTGTAGTTTTTTCCACACAGACTTTCCGTCCTTTGATGTTAGCTTCGAAAAGATCTGACAGTTTCATTTGAAACTGCCAGATAGAGCTTTGGGCACAGCGCCCTCGCGCTGTAGAACTCCAGGTCTTCTGGAGTTAACTCCTTCCTCTCCGGGGCAGTTCAGCTGCAGCGGCTGACTGCTATTGTTATAATATAGCAAGACTCCATGAGAAGAAAAGCAATTACTAAGGTGAGTAATTTTTTCTTCAGTGTCTTCATTAGTGACATTGCAGAGTGTCTGGAGGGAAAGGTGCGCCTCTTCTCAGATGACACCAAGATCTGCAACAGAGCGGACACACCGGAAGGGGTGGAAAAAATGAGAAAGGACCCAAGTCTATTAGAGGAGTGGTCAGGTGTCTGGCAGTTGAGTTTCAATGCTCAAAGGTGCAAGATTATGCACCTGGGTCACGGGAATCCAAGGGAGGAGTACAGGATGGGTGGGGGAATTCTGGCCACCACACGTCAGGAGAAAGGCCTGGGGGTTATCATATCTAATGACCTGAAGGTGACCAAACAGTGTGGAAAGGTGGTGGCAAGAGCAAACAGAATGCTGGGGTGCATAGGAAGGGGCATAACAAGCAGGAGGAGAGAGGTGGTGATGCCACTGTAGAGATCACTGGTGAGGCCTCAGCTGGAGTACTGTATCCAGTTCTGGAGACCACATCTCCCGAAGGACATTGACAAAATAGAGGTAGTCCAGAGAAGGACAACAAAGAAGGTACATGGACTGCACCAGAAGCCTTACGGGGAAAGACTTAAGGACCTTAATATCTATTCACTGGAGGAAAGAAGGGAGAGGGGAGGTATGATAGAGACTTTCAAGTACCTTAGGGGAATAAACATGGTGCAGGTGGAATGCATATTTCAGAGAAAACTCTGCACAAGAACAAGGGGGCATGATATGAGGCTGAAGGGTGGAAGACTCAGGGGTAATGTTAGGAAGTACTTTTCACTGAAAGGTGGTGGAGCTGTGGAACAGCCTTCCAGCAGAAGTGGTGGGGTGAAAACAATACGGGGGTTCAAGAGTGGGATAGACATGAGGGTACCCTGGAGATATGTAGAGCAGGAGAGCCACAGATCAAATAGGATCTGGGGCTGCAGCAGTGAGCAGGAAATGGGCAGACTAGGTGGGCCGTATGGTCCTTATCTGCCAACAGAGTCTATGTTTTTATATATATATATATATATATATATATATATATATGTTACTTTTTTTACATTATTATTGGAGACCTTCTTCCCACACACCCTACTATGATTCATTATTTCTTTATTATTGTGAATAAAATGAGATGATTGAAATCAACAGCATGCACACAAGTAAGACAGTAGCATAGCTCGAGCATAAGAAAATAGCATAGTGCAGCTACAGTATAGTGTTAATTGTGCTATCTTTTTAGCTTTGCGTTACGCTGCTGGTGGTGGTCCGATCGCCTCCAGTATTGCCGGCACAGGCTACACAGCAGGGCTGTCATGGTTATAGAGTCGGGGGGCACGTGCCCCACCATTCCCACCCAAGTATTGCTTCCTCAGTGGAGGAAGGTCTTTAGAACTATAACCTGATGATGTCCCTTGATCAAATTTTAATTTTCTTGGCATGAGGTCCTTGCTACACAGTGCATGTTATCACTCCTTCTCACCACCACTGCCTGGTGGAGTGAAGGATAAATGGGGGTGATAAATCAGAGTAAAAAATCCTTGCTTCTAATATTCCTTCATTTTCATGAGCTGTTGGAATGTAATTCCACACAAGTGCAGGCAGCAGGTGTGTCAGAACAGGCAGCGTTCATACTGCTAATTATACTCACGGGAGGCTAATCCAGGGGGCTTTGTGTTGTCCAGGCTCCTAGCAACCAGCTATAAACAAGGCATGTGCAGGCAGTAGGTCTCTCTGGGGGGGGTCGGGTCCTGATACAGATAATGTTAGTGCAGAAAGGAACCCAAGGCTTCTAGAATCTACGCTGGCATTTGTTTTCCCCTGTGCTGCCAAAGACCAACTCTGTGACAACTCTGACTGTGCTAACTAGCTGTCATGTACATTGCTCTCTTAACTGTCCTAAACCAAGAGGGATGGACTTCATTATCCCACCCCCAGCCCCACTGAACAACATGAAGAAGGGACGGTCGTGCACATTCCTCTGTGGGATTTATACTGCATCTTTCAACCACCCCGTCTTTGGAGGGAGGTTCCTCATTTTACTGACCATAAAATCTCTCTCTCTCTCTCATTTGGAGACGGTGCTGTTCCGTATTGTACACAGAGATGGTAAAGCAGGATTTTTCACAGAAACTTTTGACAGGAATTGGGCAGGAAAAACCCTAAAGTCCATCCAGTCTGCTTTGTTGCTAACCCACAACAGCCAATCGGTGAGTGCACAGCAGCACTTCCTGCTGGTAGCTGCTGACCCTTATGATCATGTTTTACTTTGATCAGACCTCATATTTGTCCTGTCCTCCTTAAAGCCCTCCATAGTTTTCAACTCAATCATCACCCCGACATACCATTCCAACCCCCACGACCCTCTCTGTGAAGAAGTGCTTCCTCATATCCTCCTGAAATTCCCTATCATGAGTTTATATTCATGGCCTCTGGTGTAGGAGGGGACACGTCAAGTCGTCCGGTCATCTTGCTGTGCTACAGCTCACTCTGGACTCTTAGTTCCGGCATGAATTGGCACCCTGCTCCAGTCATCCCTGCATGAGTTTGTTGTATAGTATTTATGCTGGGGGAAAATTGTCCAGGGATGAATTGAGCAGGGTACTGATTCGCGCCGGAGCTAAGAGCTCGAGACGATTTGTCATGCAGTGACATGATCAGCATGAGTTGTCATGTAGCCAGTGTAGATTCTTTTCAAAAACTTAAAGGTTTCAGTCATGTCCCCTCTCCCTCCTGTTCTCAAGTGAGTAGATGCTCAGTCTCACTCTCCATGACTTCCCATGTTGTACTGCAGTCATTTTGGTTGCTTTTCTCTGCATAGCCCCTAATTTATCCCAGTCTTTCTTAAGGTAAGGAACTCAAGAACTGAGCACAAGTACCTGTACAATTTAAAGGCAGGAGTACTTTTTTCACTTCTGCTACATAACCTCTTTCTTATGCAACCTAGTATTCTGTTTGTTGTTCTGTATGTCTTGGTACTTTGATCTTGTGCCTTTACATTGTCTTCAGTGATTACTCCCGGATCCTTTTCCACTGATTTTGCTATTTGGCTTAACTTCCCATAACCAATATTCTGTTCTGGGATTTCTTTTTGCCAACATGCATGACCATACATTTCTTTGCATTAAGCTTGAGCTGCTAAACACCTGCCCACCTTTCTAATCGCTCTAGGTTTTTTTTTTTTTTATGTTTGCTTGCTTAACGCGAGCAAACATATTGCAATTGCTCCAAGCTGTGAGAGGGCTTTTGCGGGCTTGACCGTCCTCCACCTACCACAGCTTTAGAATCACCAGTCCCCATCCCAATTTCACCCACTCTCTGCCTTCATGCAGCTTTCTGCTTTGAAGTGCTTGGTCAGTCAGAAGGCAGGAAAATATAAGGTGGAAGTGTTTTTTCTTGTCAGCTTGTAGTTTCTGCTAACAGTGTTTCGGTGCTATTCATTCCACATATGTAATGCTGTTCAGTGCTTTGTTTCTCTGCCTCAAGGGAATGGCAGAGATGTTGCATAACAGCCAGACTTTGCTGCTCGGCAGCACTGGTTGTGCTCTCCTACCCATCACCCCATGTGAGTGGGAAGATTGCACTTGCATGTCTTTGCCATGCTCCGAGAAGCACTTCAAAGGCCTTCCCCCAAGCCGCTGCCTAACACCAGAAGCAAATGGCAGTAGCATCAGAGGGAAAGTCCTACTCACTGCTATCTGGCAACAAACACCTCCCATTATCTGACATAGGGGGCGAACCCCGACTAGCAGCATCTCCACACCTCCATGGTTCAACGCCAGGGAGCTCGGTCCCTGTTGCAGACAAAAAACAGCCCCAACCACAGTCAACACCAGAGAGCCCAACCCCAGTGCCAAAAACACCCCCTACACACACAGCCCAACACTGTCAGCCCAATCCTAGGTGCTGACAAAACACCCCCCCCCCACACACACATACATACACATGCACGGTCCAACACTGGGGAACCCAGCTCCTGCTGTAGACAAACAACACTCTCTCAGCATAGTCTGACATCAGGAAGCCCAACCCCTAGTGCCAACAAACACCCACCACCACAGTCAGACATCTGAGAGCCTAACACCCAATGCAAACAAATAACACCCATCCCCCACCACAGTCTGACACTAGGAGCCCCATCGCAGGTGCTGACAAACAACTCTCCCCCCACACACACACACACACACACACACACACACACACACACACACACACACACATAGTCCAGCACTGGGGTGCTTACTCCCTGGTGCTGCCAAACGCATACACAGTGACACTGGGGTCAGAATCTCAAAAAACAACAAAGTTATGCAGAAGCATTGACATTTTCAACATTTGCTCGAACATTGCAACTTGTTCACATTCCTAATGCACATGTTCTGCACATAGTCGTTTTCTACCCGTCTCATGAACGTGGCAGCATCATTTTTCAGATCCTCTCCAAATCTGTTTATGTGACCATTCCGAAAAAGCATGTTTTAGTTGATTTGATAAAGGACACCTGTCATGTTCATGTTGGGTTATAAAAGGCTATCTTGAAAAATTTGACGTCACAGTCTAAGAAAACAGCAATGTTATGTGTGACCCTCTTCATTTCCCAGTCATGACTGTTTCACTGTTAAAACTAGTTTTTACTTGTTTTAATTTTACCTGCTGTGCTATTTGTGCCCAACAACAACATAGCGAAATACAAGCAAGCACATGATTGGCATTGGCCAGTGCTTGCTTTATATCCCTGACATCCTCCTCACTATTGGCTATCCCTTCCTCAACTGGGTACCATCCACAAATAAGCTTATTTTACTTTTAATTCCCTGTCACACGTTACAGATGAATATGTCCAGGGAAGGGAGGGTGACCAGCGGGTGCCTCAGGGATCAGTGTTGGGACCAGTCCTCTTTATTGTCTTTATAATGCACATTGCAGAGGAACTAGGGAAGGTCTGCCTCTTTGTGGATTGCACCAAAATCTGCAATAGGGTGAACACTCTTGGGGGGATGAGCAGAGACCTGAGAAAACTAGAGGAATGGTCACGGGTATGGCAGCTGGGTTTCAATACGAAAAGTGCAAATAATGCACTTAGGGCACAGAAACCCAGGGACGGAGTACAAAATGGGTGGAGCGATACTGATGACTATCAAGAAGGAAAGAGACCTGACAGTAATCATATCAGATGACTTAAAGGCGACCAGGCAGTGCCACAAAGCATTTTGGGAGAGCTAGTGGGATGCTGGGGTGCACAGGGAGGGGTATCACCAGCAGAAAGAGGGAGGTAGTGTTGCATCTGTATAGATTGCCGGTAAGACCCACCTAGAATACTGTGTCTAGTTCTGGAAACCGCATCTATGGAAGGACATAGAGTGGATGCAGCCCAGAGGAGGGCAATTAAAATGGTGCAGGGTCTACATCAAAAGCTCTTCGAGGAGAGACTAAAGGACCTCAGTATGTACACCCTGGAAGAGAGGAGGGAGAGGAGGGATATGATAGAGACCTTTAAATACTTCACGGAGTAAATAAAGTACAAAAGGGGAGTATTTTTCAGAAGAAAAGGTGCTGAGGAACAAGGGGACATGCTATGAAGCTGGAGGGGGTAGATTCAGGACAAATGTGAGGAAGTACTTCTTCACAGAAAGAGTGGTGGATTCCTGGAGCGGTCTTCCAGTGGAGGTGGTGAAGGTGAAAATAGTGGTGGAGTTCAAGACTGCATGGGGTAAGTACAAGAATCATAATGGAAAGAGCGGCGGGGAGGGAGAAAATGCTGCAGATCGGTACGGTCTGCAGTAATAGTGTAAGTAAGGAGAAATTGGCAAACTGGATAGACCAAGCGGTCCTTATCTGCGTCAAATTTTATGTTTCTGTGTTGAATGGTACTGGCCCTAGTACCAACCCCTGTGGTATGCCACTAGTAGCAACCTTCTCCTCCTAATGCTCACTATTTACTACCATCCTCTAGGTCCTATCACTCAGCCAGTTCTCAACCCACCATCTAATACCCTCCCAAAACCCAGATGTAACCCCCACAAATGGGGTTTCCTAAAACCTTCCTGGAGCTGCTAAGTGCTCCTTGCCCAACTGGTGTTCGTACAGTGCTGCCAAAATGCAGGCGTTGTGAGTGCTTTTAAAGCCTCCAGTACTGTCTCTTTAAGAGCTGCCTGCTGTGTGGCTTCAGTGGTTGTATAGGGGAATGGTGTTTCCCTGCTCGAATCCCGCCTGAGCTGCAGTGTAACGCCCCATTTTGTAGTCGCTGAAAGCACAAAGGAGCCCATCTGACAGATGTAACTGCTTGGCTGTAATCATTTAAAGTATTAGTGAAATTGCAGTTTGTCTAACCTGCCTTCCTTGCAGCTGGAACTCTATGTGTTTGGCTCCTCCATTTTGGACCTGGACTTTTGAGATGGACCAGTTGGGAAAGGGGGTACACTAAAATGGAGACCGCTTGAGCCAACCAGAATCAGTACTCTCTTTGTAGCCAGCTGGCCATAGGGGATACAGTCAGTAATTCTGGGAAGTGAAGTTCTGGACTATGGCACCTTTTTGCACCAATGAGGGCAGTGTCAAGTGACTGGCATCTGCAGCCCTCCAATGGGACCGGGTGGCGCCCGAACTATGATTCCCTGCCCAAACTGCCAAGGAGCAGAGTCGTTGTAGCTGTGAGCGAGGAAGGAGCACTGGGCTCCTGCGCCATTGAGTTTCAGCGGGAAGGCGTGTGTGGAAAACCACAGTTGGGCGGCTTGATCACCAGCCGAGTTGGACTGAATCTGCTAGGCAGTGGTCAGAGGAGGCTGTGCAAGCGCGAGCTACCTACCAGGCTCACCCTGTAGAGGACTGGAGAATCTGCTGAATCGCGCTCGGTCTGTCAGGAAGAGTGAAGCTGTGTTGTGACTCCCGATTAGCCGTGAGTTGGTCGGGCCCTAGAAGCAGCTGCCTGGTATGGTACCCTTATGCTGTTACATATAAATGTGTTGAGTGTCCTACTACAGGCTGGTGTCCTGAAATAGAGAGAGAGAGAGAGGGAGAACTGTGCTGTCTCCAGAGTCGTGAGTAAAATATCAAGATAGCTCCCTGTTGATTTATCTATTGAGTGCAAGTTTGGGATGTTTCCCTCGCTGGCTGCACGAACTGAGCCTGCTGGCTCTCATTACAACATTGGTAGTTCACAAGTGTTTTATCCTCAGGGCTCCAACCAGCTGCACCAAACTTGGCTAGCCCTTTATTGCCTGGGTACCCAGTGACAGTGACTTTTAGGGACTTTAGCCTGTGCACAGAGCTCTGATATAGTAGTGTGATTAAGCTAATTAACCTGATTTCCCCTGTCCATGTTATTTCCCTAAATAAATCAGATTGGTTGTTTTGCAACTGTATACGGGCTGAACTGTGTGTTTATGCTAAAATACTGTACAGGGGCAACTGTGTTCTTGCATCTTTTCCACAGGGGTCTCTAGAGTCCAGAGAATTACACCAATTATGGGGTAAGTGTATATTGCAGAGTACTGTTAATGGCGTGTGGGCCACTAGTGGGAGGAAAGGGGTTTGCAGTGACCCAGAGGGTTGTGACCAGGTCACCTTTGACTGTTCCAACCCTGACCTTCTGGGTGGAGGCACCCACCAATGGATCCAGGCCCCTCAACCTGTTATTAGCTGAACAGGCAGGGTAGTAGCCCTTGGGATAGTGCCCTTGGGGTTACACAGATACAGTATTTTATGTTTTTACTAATCTCCGTGGAACTGAGTCAAAATCTTTTATGTGGAACAGTCAACGGCCCTACTGAAATCCAGGTGTAGGATATCCACAAGCTGACCTCTGTCTGCTATCTTTGTCACCACATCAAAAGTCTATAGGGTTTGTCTGTCAAGGTCTTCCTTAACAAAACCATGTTGCTTAGTGTCCTGAAGCCTGTGTTTCTCTTGAAACGCCACTATAATATCCTTCAGGATGGAGTTCATTATCTTACAGTGGAGGTCAGGCTCACCGATCTGTAGTTTCCTAGGTCCCCTGTCCTCTCCTGTATGAACCCAAGCCTGTCTTCAGTCTCTAGGGACTATTCTTAAAGACAGTGAGGCACTGAATAACCCCACTAGTTGTGAAGCTAACTGCCCACTGAACTCCTTTGGTACCTAGGGAGTAGCCCATTTGGTCCCAGTAGTTTGTTTACTTTCAGGGCCATCAAGGCTCTGCAGACCCTCTCAGGTGGCACCTGCCCGACATCCAGCTTCTGAAGCAGTCCCTGGGCCTTAGCTACTCCACAATAAGGTAGCAAGCACTCCTTCTTTATGAAAACTGACCAGAAGCTATTCATTGCGTTTGTTTTACCTTTGACCTCCGAAACCCATTCCTCCCTGTCCTTCAGTCTTTCAGTGCTCTCTCTTTTTCTTTCTGTTCTCACTGATGTACCTGAAGGCTTTATTTTTCATCTTCTCTCCGCCACAGATTTAAACTCCGTTTCTGAAATAGAACTCAGTGCAAAGTGAGCCACAAAAGTGGAGCATAGGTGTGAGGGGGGTTTCTTTTGACTGTTTCACTTGCTGACTTGTGCTTTTCTGTTTAAATAGACTGTCTGATTTCCTTAATACTCCCAAATACTGCTCTTTTCTCTCCTAATGCCTTCCTTACTTCTCTGAAAAATCACATAGGTATTTTTCGTTTCAGATATATTACTATTCTTAGGCGAGTAAATAGTGGCTGGTGTGCACTGGGTTGGTGGTGCAGCTTTTCTGATTCAAATCTGTAGTAAATAGTAAAGTGCACTCATCCCTGTGGACAGAAATCATCAGATCATTCTTAGACAACGTTCGGTGATCTCTGTTTTTTAACACTCAGCTTTATTCAAAATTGGGAAAAGATGTGACATTATAGGCGCACACAGTCAAGTGTTAATGCATGTCCAATAAAAAAGAAAGTCGCCCCATGGCTGGGTGTGCTATAAAAAACTAGTAAAGTTGAACACTAATTCAAGCACCACCCATCATCAGAAAAAACACCAAGGGAGATGATAATAGGTCATATTACAACCAGTTTTATTCACAATAGCGCTGAGTCCTCTTACCAGTGAAAGGGGGTACTAGTGGGACCCAAAGAAACCTCCGACGCCGTTCAAGGCATCATCAGGGACTAACCTTTTTAAATACATCCATAAACAAATTAGCACATGTAAACCACAGACAATTATAAAGGTGTTAAAACAATCAATAGGTGGAGACATACAAAAGCACAGGTAATTAACTTTAGCCTTCACAAGCAAGTAATAACATATACCTTAAAGGGACACCATCAGCCCCCTAGTTTAAACAAACTCTAGTTAGAGCCAATACAGCTGTAAACTTATGGTATTGTGGACAGTGAGAAATGGGTAAACGAGCCATTTTTGCACTAACCACTGAGTCACCTAACTGCACTTTCTAATTGTTGTGATACACACACATTTACACAATTATCTAAACAGGTTACCCTAGCTGAGATGCAGGATCCCATTTCTGGTGGGGTCCTGCATTACAATTGTTATCCAGGATAGCCCAGCTGAGATGCATCCATCTTGTTTTCCATGGGTCCTGCATTACATATTATTTACCCAGGATAGCCTAGCTGCGATGCATCATCTCGTTTCAGTGGGGTTCTGCATTTCAGTTTATTTACCCAGGGTAGCCCAACTGAGATGCAGCATCTCAGCTTCCAGTGGGGTTCTGCATCTCAGTTTATTTACCCAGGATAGCCCAGCTGAGATGCAGCATCTCATTTTCCATGGGGACTGTTTTACATGTTATTTACCCAGGATAGCCCAGCTGAGATGAAGCATCTCATTTCCAGTGGGGTCCGGCATTACAATTTATTTACCCAGGTTACCCAGCTGAGATGCAGCATCTCATTTCCAGAGAGATCCTACATTACAATTTATTTACCCAGGAAAGCCCAGCTGAGATGCATCATTACGTTTCCAGTGCGGTCCTGCATCACAAGTTATTTACCAGGATAGACCAGGTGAGATGCAATGCCTCATTTCCCCTGGGGTCCTGCATTACAATGTATTTACCCAGGATAGCCCTGCTCAGATGCAATGCCTCATTTCCAGTGCGGTCCTGCATTACAGTTTATTTACCCAGGATAGGCCAGCTTAGATGCAACACTTCTTTTCCAATGGGGTCCTTCATTACAATTTTGTTTACCCAGGATAGCTCGGCTGAGATTCAGCATCTCATTTTGAGTGGGGTCCTGCATTACAGTTTTTTTTACACAGGATAACTCTGCCAAGATGCAGCATCTCGTTTCCAGTGGTGTCCAACATTACAATTTATATACCCAGAATAGCCCAGCTGAAGTGCAACATCTCAATTCCTGTGGGGTCCGAATTACAATTTATTTACCCAGGATAGCCCAACTGAGATGCAACACCTTGTTTACAGTGGGGTCCTGCATTACAATTTATTTAACCAGGCTAGCCCAGCTGAGATACAGCACCTCATTTCCCCTGGTGTCCTGCATTACAATATATTTACCCAGGCTAGCCCTGCTGAGATGCAGCACCTCATTTCCTGTGTGTCCTGCATTATATTTAATTTACCCATCATAGCCCAGCTGAGATGCATTGCCTCATTTCCCCTGGGGTCCTGCATTACAGTTTATTTCCCAGGGTAGTTAAGCTTAGATGCAATGCCTCATTTCCTGAGGTCCTGTATTTACAGTTTATTTATCCAGGATAGCCCAGCTTAGATGCAATGCCTTATTTCCCCTTGGGGTCCTGCATTACAATGTATTTACCGAGGATAGCCCAGTTGAGATGCAGCATCTGGTTTCCTGTTGGGTCCTGCATTACAATTTTTTTTACTCTGGATAGCCCAGCTGAGATGCAATGCCTCATTTCCAATGGGGTCCTGCATTACAATTTATTTACCCAGGATAGTTCTGCCGAGATGTAGCATCTCATTTCCAGTGGTGTCCAACATTACAATTTATATACCCAGAATAGCCCAGCTGAAGTGCAACATCTCAATTCCTGAGGGGTCCTGAATTACAATTTATTTACCCAGGATAGCCCAGCTGAGTTGCAACACCTTGTTTACAGTGGGGTCCTGCATTACAATTTATTTAACCAGGCTAGCCCAGCTGAGATACAGCACCTCATTTCCCTGGGGTCCTGCATTACAATTTCCCCAGGACAGCCCTGCTCAGATGCAATGCCTCATTTCCAGTGGGGTCTTTCATTACAATTTATTTACCCAGGATATCCCAGCTGAGATGTAATGCCCCATTTCCAGTGGGGTCCTTCATTACAATTTATTTACCCAAGATATCCCAGCTGAGATGCATACCTCATTTCCAGTGCGGTCCTGCATTACAGTTTATTTACCCAGGATAGTCCAGCTTAGATGCAACACCTCTTTTCCAATGGGGTCCTTCATTACAATTTTGTTTACCCAGGATAGCTTGGCTGAGATTCAGCATCTCATTTTGTGGGCCCTGCATTACAGTTTTTTTTGCAGGATAGCCCATCTGAGATGCAGCACCTCATTTCCTGTGTGTCCTGCATTATATTTAATTTACCCATAATAGCCCAGCTGAAATGCAATGCTTCATTTCCCCTGGGGTCCTGCAATACAATGTATTTACCCAGGATAGCCCAGCTGAGATGCAATGCCTCATTTCCAGTGGGGTCCTGCATTATAGTTTATTTACTCAGGATAGCCCAGCTTAGATGCAATGCCTCATTTCCCCTGGGGTCCTGCATTTACAGTTTATTTACCGAGGATAGCCCAGTTTAGATACAATGCCTTATTTCCCCCTGGGGTCCTGCATTACAATGTATTTACCCAGGATAGCCCAGCTGAGATGCAGCATCTCATTTCCTGTTGGGTCCTGCATTACAATTTTTTTACCCTGGATAGCCCACCTGAGATGCAAGGCCTCGTTTCCAGTGGGGTCCTGCATTACAATTTATTTACCCGGGATAGCTTTGCCGAGATGCAGCATCTCATTTCCAGTGGTGTCCAACATTACAATTTATATACCCAGAATAGCCCAGCTGAAATGCAGCATCTCAACTCCTGTGGGGTCCTGAATTACAATTTACTTATACAAGATCGCCAAGCAGAAATGCAGCACCTCGTTTCCAGTGGGGTTCTGGATAACAGTTTACTTACTCAGAATAGCCCAGCTGAGATGCAGCATCTCCTTTCTGGTAGGGTCCTACATTACAATTTATTTACCCATGATAGCCCAGCTGAGATGCAATGTCTCATTTCCAGTTGGGTCCTGCATTACAAGTTATTTACACAGGATAGCCCAGCTGAGTTGCAACACCTTGTTTACAGTGGGGTCCTGGATTACAATTTATTTACCCAGGATAGCCCAGCAGAGATGTAGCATCTCATTCCCCCTGGGGCCCTGCATTACAAGTTATTTACCCAGGACAGCCCAGGACAGCCCAGCTGAGATGCAGTATCTCATTTCTGGTAGGGTCCTACATTATAATTTATTTACCCAGGAAAGCCCAGCTGAGATGCAACGTCTCATTTCCAGTGGGATCCTGCATTACAAGTTGTTTACCCAGGACAGCCCGGCTGAGATGCAGCATCTTATTTCCACTGGGTACCTACATTACAATTTATTTACCCAGGAAAGCCCAGCTGAGATGTAACGTCTCATTTCCATTGGGGTCCTACATTACAAGTCATTCACCTAGGATAGCTGAGCTGAGATGCAGCATCTCGTTTCCAGTGGGGTCCTGCTCATACCCCTTTCTACAGCTGGGTAGCCTGCAGCACAGAGAACTTAAGTGACTTGGTCACACAGTAAATGTTTGCTTCTAGTGGAGCTCGAACCTGCAGTCTTTCAGTCTCTAAACCAGTGCTCTAACCACTAATATGCCACACTGACTCACTATCAGAAGATGCAGTGTGTAGTGGGATTTGATCTGATGTTCTGGGTCTTCTACTTCACCCTTGCAGGATCCTGGGTGAATAAAAAACAGCACTAACATCTACATAGAAACACAGAATTTGACGGCAGATAAGGGCCGCTTGGCCCACCCAATCTGCCCATTTCCCTACCTAATGGATAAGCTGCAGATCCTAGTTAACCAGCAGCCTACTTCTTTCTACCCCCAACCCCTAGAACTGTCTTATGACTGTCCCATGCATGCTTGAATTCAACCACTGTTTTTGACTCCACAACCTCCTCCGAAGGCGTCCATGCATCCACAACCCTCTCTGTGAAAAATACTTCCTTACATTACCTCTGATACCACCCCCCCGCCAATCTTCAAATTGTGCCCTTGTTCTTGCACACCTCTTTTTGGAAGATGCTACCTCTTGGACTTTGTTGATTCCTTGAGGTACTTGAAAGTTTCTATCATGTCCCCCTCCTCCTTTCCTCGAGGCTATACATATTAAGCTCCTTTAGTCTCTCTTCATATGTCTTCCGGTGCAGACCCTGCACCATTTTAGTTGCCCTCCTCTGGACAGCTTCCATCTTGTCTATGTCCTTGTGGAGACTGGGTCTCCAGAACTGCACACGGTACTCCAGATGGGGTCTCACCAGCTGTCTGTACAGAGGGATAACAACTTCCTGTTTTCTACTGGTGATTCTCTCCCTATGCATCCCAGTATCCCCCCAGCCCTCCTTACTGCCCTCTGACATTGCTTGCCCACCTTTAAGTCATCTGATATGACCACCCCCAGGTCCCTTTCCATTTTTGTTGTTGTTAGTATCTCACCCCCTATTGTGTACTCTTCCCCTGGGTTTTTGTTTCCCAGGTGCACTACCTTGCACTTCTTAGCACTGAATCTAACTGCCATACATTTGACCATTCCTCTAACCTTGCCAAGTCCCTTTTCATCCTTTCCACCCCACCTTGTGCATCAATTCTGTTGCAGATCTTTGTGTCATCTGTAAAGAGACATGCTTTTCCTTCCAGTCCCTCTGCAATGTCGCTTATAAAGACATTGAAGAGAACCGGTCCTAAACTGAACCCCGCGTGTACTTACATTAGTAACCCCTTCTTCAGAGTGACTCCATTTACTATTACCCTCTGTGTCCTATTCTCCAGCCAATTCTTTACCCAGGCTATCATCTTGGGACCCACTCCCAGACTGGCTAACTTGTATATTAATCTTTTGTGTGGGACTGTGTCAAATGCCTTGCTAAAGTCTAGGTAGGCCATGTCCACAGCCCCTCCCTGATCTACTACTTTGGTCACCCAGTCAAAGAAATCTATTAGATTCATCTGACATGACCTTCCTGCTGTGAATCCATGCTGCCTTGGGTCCTGTGCCCCTCTGGCCTCTAGATACTCGACAGTTCTTTCCTTCAGAAATGATTCCATCATTTTCCCCTATCACTGAGGTTAAACTAACAGGTCTGTAGTTTGCTGCTTCTGCCCTGCTCCCACATTTGTGAAGGGGAATCACATCTGCCCTCCTCCAGTCCTCAGGTACCACCCCATCCTCCCATGATTTGTTAAAGTGTGTAATCAGTGGTGTCACTAGTAGGGTTGTCAGAACCCTCTGAAGTTCTTGGTTCTAGTTCTAGTCTAGAACTTTTGAAAAAGTTCTAGGGTTCTAATCTTTTTTAGAACTCGAACCCTATTTTTTTATTGTGCTGCCGGTAATGAAGATAGTAATAAAATATATGTAAAGGAAAAACTGTTCAATATAAGGGGGAGGGAGAGAAATGATCATGCGTGACATTTATAGGAATACAACTAGGTTTATGTATGGTTTCTTCTGTTTGCTAAAGCCAGCAACTTAATACGCAACAGGCCCACCCTACCACCCATATGTTAAACCTTTTCCTGCTGCAGCTGCATCATAGTTCCTTAGTGAAAGAAAGAGGCACATTAGCCATTTATGTACTCGGTTATATATACTCATCGTCATGAATTATGAGAAAAATAACTGATGTTACCTAATTTCAGCTATTTGCTGCTTTCTGTTTTAAATGAGTAAATCAAAGTTGCTATGTTTAAAAGAAAGCTTTTTATAACAAAGTCAAGCCAAGTACTACAGCAGCAGCATGTGGAACTGTTGCAAAACATATTATGTCATAACGTAGTCAGTCAAGACATTTGAATAAAAAATATGCCAGTCATTGTTGCTGGCAAAATACATACAATTTTCTAAGATAATGCATACATATACCAACATTCTTGTTGGCAAATTGAAAGTAATACATACAACTTTCTAAGATGATGCATTTTTGAGCTGATACGTCAATAAAATCTGTATTTCAGTCACATAAATAAAAAAAGTGGTTTCCTCACCACATACTAACTTAAGGAACATTTAATGTAGCTGCAGCAGTGGCATGTGATGTTTAGGGACAGCGCCTGTCAACCCCATTATGTATCAAATTATCACTACTTGTAAAGCAAAACACTTTATGATAGGTCACATTCTGTGAAAACTGCTGATGCAGATTTTCTTTTATTTCTGTTTCCTTTATTCTTTTTTTAAAGGGGACAGGACAATTGTGCTAGGTGGCAACAGTTTGCAATGTATTTAATAATAAAAAAAAATATATATATATATATGTAACCCCCAGGGGGCGCTATCCTGCGGGATACTACCCCGTCTGCTTTAACTGTAACAGGGTGAGGGGCCCAGATCCATTGGCGGGTGCCTCCACCCAGAGGTCGAGGTTAGAACAGTCGAGGTTGACTTGGTCACAGCCCTCTTGGTCACCCCTCTCTTCCACTAGTGGCCCACACAGTTCAGTTACAGTGCCCTTACCATAAACACTCACCCCCTGGCTTGATCCACTCAGTTCACTCATGGGACCTCCTGAAAAGTAAGGTACAGTTACACAATTTTCACAGTGCAGTATTTCACCATTAATACACAAACCAGCCAGTGCGCTTTTGCAAAACAAGCAATCTGATTTATTTATGAGAAGATAACAAGGACCGGGGGGATTCAGGGTGATTGGCTTACCACTACAACCTATGAGTATCTACCTAGGGCTCTGTGCACAGGCCTAACCTATAAGGTGCTGTCTATGGGTACCCAAGCCCTAAAGGCTAGTTACTTGATGCAGCTGGTTGGGGCCCTGACGCAACGAGCATTTAATTCCTATGAAGATTAGATGGAGCCAGCAGGCTCAGTTAATGGAGACAGAAAAAACAACCGGAATATCTTGCCTCTACAAGAAACCTGTGACAGGGAGCTACTCTGCTTTAGTACTCACAACTCCAGAAGAGAACCGCTCTCACACCACTCGCAGGGCTGAGCCTGCACTCCAGATACTTCTCCACACACTTATATGGAAAACAACAGAGGGGTACCATACCAGGCAGCTGCTCCCATGGCCCGACCGAACATACCATTACTCGGGAGCCTCACTGCAGCTTCACCTTCCTGACAGACCGAGCGCGATTCAGCAGATTCTCCAGTCCTGTACAGGTTGAGCCTGGTAGGTAGCTGGCGCTTGTGCACAGCCTCCTCTGACCGCTGCCCCACGGATTTAGTCCGTGGATTGCCGGCAATTCAAACGGCCACCTAGGCCTTTCACGCGCTTCCCGTGCGAACACTCAACGGCACAGAAGCCCAGAGCTCCTTCCTCATCCACAGCCACAGTGCCTCTGCCCCTTGACAGCATGGGGCCATCCTTTCTGCTCGGGCGCCACCCGATCCCATTGGCAGACTACAGATGCCAATCACTTAGTCCTGCTTTCAGTGGTGCAAAAGGCCCTGGTCACAGCCTTCACTTCCACAATTTCTAGCTGTAAGCCTATTGGTCGTCGGCTCCCAGAAAGTCCTCATTCCGGTTGGTCACCAGTTACTCCATTTGGGGCACCCCCTACTCCTATTGGACCCTTTAGAATGTCCTGGTCCGATATGGAGGGGCACAGCACACACAGTCTCAGCTGCAACAGAAACAAGTTAAACAAACTGTATTTCCTCAACAGGCTAGCCAGTCATGGCCAAACAGTTACATCATTTAAAAGGGCTCCCTCTGCGCATATAGCGACTGCTAAAAGGGGAGCAATTTCACCGCAGCTCCGGCGGGATTCGAACAGGGACACATCAGTCCCCCCCCATATCAGCCAACTGGAGCCTGCGAGCAGGCAGTTCTTAAAGAGACAATACGGGAGGCTTTAGAAGCACTCACAATAGCCACATTTAGGCAAGCCAAACACCAGTTAGGCAGGGAGCATTTAGGCAAGCTCCCATAGTTCCGTAGGCCTGCGGGTCGTGTTCTGGCCAGGCAGTAAACGCACGTGGAGCGGGTCCGTCCGAGACATCTTTCTGCCCACAGGGACATCTCAAATCCGAGTCGATTGCTCCAATGGTAGCTGAGGGAAGAAGACCAAGTGGTAAAAGTTTTGTTTTTGAAAATTTTTTCTAAAGTCGGGATTTAGGCCTAAAGCTTAATCGCAGAGCTATGAGGGAACCTGAGCTTCCAAGCGGTAAGGAAGATCTACGTCATGGGGCGGAGCCGAGTTTTACCACCCGGTGGGTGGGAGGAGCTAGCTTGAAGACCTTCCGGCAAGATTTAAAGCGGATGAACTCCGTTAGGTGGATGAACAACATATCCATGTCCCTAGAACCTGTATTTCTAGGGACATGGATATGTTGTTCATCCACACTGTCTGGCAGACGCCTAGCAGTTCTCCAGGAGGAGGGAGGCAGGTGCACACCCCCTACTTGGAAAATAAAGACTGGAGAACAGAGGCCCCAAACCATCATCCTGGGTGACTCATGGTCGATGTGGTAGTGGGTGATGAAGGTGTGTGCTGACTTCCAGGTAGCAGTCCTGCAGATTTCCTGGATAGGGACATCCCTGGAAGCAGCCACCAATGCAGCGGTATGGCGGGTAGAATGAGCTCTTATCCTCTGGGAGGCTCCATGCCTGCCAGCCTATAGCAGAGATCTATGCAGGAGGTGACCCACCTGCCTATCGTCCGCTTGGCTGCAGGTCTGCCAGGAATGTGGCAGCATAAGTGACAAACAATGAACCTCTTCCCGAACTAGCTGTCTGCACCTTGTAGTAAGCGAGTGCTCTTCTAGGGGTCCAAAGTATATCCTTATATTCGGCCTCCGAGGTGTGATTGGGGTAGAACACCAGCGGAGTCAACACCTAGTTAATGTGAAACTCAGACACCACCTTGGAAGGAATTTCGGTGGGGCGGACAACCTTGTCCTCGTGGAAGACCAGATAGGAGACTCGATGGAAAGCGCCTGAAGCTCTCCCATCCTTCTGGCTGATGTGATAGCCACCAAGAAGGCGGTCTTCCACGACAGGTGAGAGATGTCACACCTGTGCATCGGTTCAAATGGCTTGCCCATGAGCTTAGCTAATACCAGCAGTAGATCCTAAGGTGTGGAGGTTCTTCACGACCGGAGGGATATGTGATCAAGGCTTTGAAAAAGCCGCACCACCTTTTCCTGCGCAATCGACTGCTTCTTGGCTCGCTGCCTGTAAGCAGAGATGGCTGCCAGGTGCACCTTATGGGTTGTCGACCGAATCCTTGCTGAGAAAGGACCATAGGTAGTCCAGAATGTTTGCCAAGGAACAGGAGGAAGGGTCCAGGTCCTTGCCCTGACACCAAATGGAGAACTCTTCCATTTTGAAGGCGAGCATTTTCTGGTCAACTCCTTATGGATGCCTTCAACGACGATGAGGACCTCGTCGGAAGGAGCCCAAGGCCTGGAACTCCTAGCCACCAGAAACTAGCTGGCCAGGTGCAGATTGAAGGTCTGATGGAATACCTTCCCTGATTGACTGAGATCAGGTCCAGGCGGGCTGGAAGCCGCCGGAGCCTGCAGCTGAGACTGAGGAGATCTGGATACCAGAACTGGCGGGGCCCAGTCTGGGGGGCCAGAATCACCTGCGCCTTGTCCCTCCCTCGCCTTGAGAAGCACCTTGTGGATCAAGGGAAATGGGGAAGGCGAAGAAGAGGCCCGGGGTCCATAGCCTCGAGAAGGCATCCCCTGCAGCGAGCCCTGCTGAGGAGGCGGGCATGAAACAGTCTCAGCTTCGCATTCTCCCTGAGGCAAACAGGTCCACCTGAGGGCGTCCCCAGTGGGAGAACAGATCTTGTACTACCTCCAGCAGGAGAGCCACTCGTGGGACGCGAGCCCCTATCTGGCTTAGGGCATCGGCCAGGGGTGTTGGAGGCTCCTGCCACATGGATGGCAAGGAGATCCGCCTCCAGGCTGCGCAGCAAGTGACCAAATCATGCGAGAACTTCCCTGCACAGAGGCATGGAGCGTCCCGCCCTGGTGGTTTAGGTAGTACATGGTCAGTGTATCGTCCGTCTGGACCTGAACCACTTGACCCGAGAAACGGAGTGAAGGCGGTGAGGGTTAGACGAACCGCCTCAAGCTCCAGCAGGTTGATGTGGCATCGGACTCCTGAGGGACCAGAGGCCGCATGCCGTGCTTCCCAGATGGGCACCCCAACTCACCAGAGAGGCCGGTCGATGAGAGAGACTGCCGGCTCGGGGTGGACAAACGGGATGCTCCTCCTGCAGATGTGCTGGAACGGTCCACCACTGGAGAGCGTTTCACATCTCCTGGGTCACTGTCACTAGCTGATCCAGTGGATCTAAGTGCTGTGACCATTGGCTGGCCAGCCCCATTGAAGGGGACGTACCAGCGGACTCATGGGACCACGCTGTGCAGGCCACCATGAGGCCCAGGAGGCTGCAGGAAGTCCCAGGCAGGCGCAACTGCCCAACCAGAAATGATTGGGCAAGGAGGAAAGAACCTCGGCCCTGTCCAGGAGAGCCGTGCTCTGGCTCGTGAGAGAGTCGAGCTCTGCCCCGATGAACTGGATCACCTGCTTTGCACGAGTTCCGACTTGGTCTCATAGATGAGGAGGCCAACCTGAGAGCAAACCTGGAGGGCCACATCTCTGGACCGGTCCACCTCCGTTCTGTAGGGGCTGCAATCAGCCAGTCGTCAGGTAGGGTGCACCCGGACCCTTCGCGCTGCAGGAATGCTGTCACCACTGTCATGCATTTGGTGAAGACCCTGGGAGCTAGGGAAAGGCCGAAGGGCATGGCTTGAACTGTGAAGGATCCCTCTCCCTGAAGCGGAGGGAATCTCTGTGGGACGGATGGATAGGGGCGTGACAGAACGCAGGCCTGGAGGTCCAGAGAACAGAACCACACACCTCGCTCCAAGGATGGGATTATCTGAGCCAGAGTGACCATCCTGAAGGTCCAAGACCTTAGGAACCTGTTCAGGTTTTGCAGGTCGAGAATGGGGCGCCAGCCCACCATCCGCTTTGGGACCAGGAAATACCTGGACACAAACCCCGGTCTGGAGGAGGATCCATCACCTTCCTGATGAGGATGCGGACTCGTGAGCCCCCAAGGAGACGGCTCAGAAGGGTGAGGCCTGCTCGAACTCCAGGGGCAGACCCTTTCCTACCACCTCCAACACCCAACGGTCCGTGGTGATAGCGGACCAGGCGGAAAGGAAGTGGCGGAGCCGCTCCCACGGGGGACCGGGGGAGTGGACAGGCTGGGGCGACACCCTCAACCAGTCACTGGGCAGGCTTAGAGGAGGGACCAGCCGAGGGACCTCCTGGGCCTTTTCTCCCTGCTTCCTATTAGAGGAAGCCGCGGGCTTCGTTTGGGGTGCCAGCGAGTCTGCTGGCCCTGATACTGGTGCTGTTGGGCCGGACGTGCATGAGCAGAAGGCGAAGGACTTATGTTGCTGTTGTCGATGGCCCTTGTCCTTCTGGGCGGACGTGACAGAGTCCAGAGTGGCACTGGACTTTTCGATCCGCTGGAGGTGACCTTCCACTCCAGGGCCGAAGAGGTCGGTCCCCAGGAAGGGACCTCCGCCAGTTTATGCTGGGTATCCGCCATGAAGGTGGATATCCTCAGCCATGCTCTGAGGCGCATGGCCACTGCGGCAAGAACTGATCTGGCACAGAGAGTCTCCGATGTCCAGAGCCATTTGGAGCTGCTGCTTGCCACCACCCTTTCCTGGTCCCGTATCTGCCTGACTGTGGTCTGGAGGTCGGCCGGAGATGAGGGATCACTCATCCAGGAGCCCATGAGGGCGTGAGAAATGTGCCATCAGCACGGCCGAGCTGGCCTGGCGGAGGCCAAGGGAGGACCGAGCGTACACCTTGCGCCTGGCATAGTCCAGCTTTTTGGACTTCTTGTCGGGGGCTTATCCGCGATCCCTAGCGTCTCAACGCCAGAAAAACGCTTATCGGTGACCAATCCTCAGCAGAGGGGTGTTCAAAACCGACCAAGAGCCAGTAGGGACCGCGATACTTCCTGGCAAGGCGCAGTACAAGAAGCAGGCGCTGCCAGAGCTCCAAGGCTGGGCCAACAATGGCTTCAGCCACCGGAAAGGCCTCCGTGGTGAATCCTCGATCCAGTATTTCTGTTATGGGATACTTGGCCCGCCTGGATACGGGCTCGAGCTGCATCTCGATAGACTCCAAGATGAGCTGAAGCAGACCCATGAAGGACGATGGGCTTTCATCCATCGACTGGCCCCTGAGGACTCCAGGTCGATGGGCCTGGAGAACAGGGAGGAGTTGTCGTCCAGACTCTGGAGGAGTCTGCGAAGAGCTGCCTGGGGCCCGGCCACCCTCCACCTGCCAAGGACTGTCGGTAGTGAGGGTGACCGACAACCTGTGGGGCAGGCATGACCCAACCGAGAGTCCTTGGTCGGCGCCCCCGATTTTGGTTGTGGAGGCGGAGGTTCCACCACAATCGTTAGGGCAGCTGGTTTCGGCCGAATAACTGGCCCAGGCTTGGGCACCTCGA
The DNA here is from genome assembly GCA_016271365.2 of Neoceratodus forsteri. Taxonomy (NCBI): domain Eukaryota; kingdom Metazoa; phylum Chordata; order Ceratodontiformes; family Ceratodontidae; genus Neoceratodus; species Neoceratodus forsteri. The sequence continues at coordinate 51,241,535 of CM028133.1, read as the reverse complement.
CTACAGCGAGGGGTTGTTTGACCGCTCGGTGACAGCCACTTGATGGCTGGGAAAGGCGCGGCGTTGGCTTGTTCCTGGACAGATGTAACTGCTGCCACATCAGGTCCTCGTAGCATCGACGCAATTTGCGCCGAAGCTCTCCTCTTCGAGGAGGAAGACGAGGATGAGCGGTGGCTGCTGCTTACTGGTGCCAAGACCGCCGATGTCGGCAGAATTGGTTGGACCGAGAGGATGTCCGAGACCGAGACCGACATCCTCAGTGTTTCGAGGACGGGTCTGGGAAGGGAGGGGACACCGCTCTTCCCTCGCTCAGAAGCTTGACCGGGTACTCCGGCACTGGAGGCGCAGGGCAGGTCCTCGGTCTCCACCGTGAAGAAGGGTTGTCAGCTTCACCAGTCGACAGCCCGTCAACGAGTCGAGAAAAATCTCTACCGCGCCTAGGCCGCTAACCTGGACGGGGACACCGTGAAGCCAGTGGCCTTAGCCACAACCTCGACCAAATAGAGCGTTGACTGTCCGGGAAGGGGACCTCTCCGCCCCACGAACACCGACGGTGGGACTTACCTTTCGAGCCCTTCTTTTGACAGTGAAAATGACCGATGGCCCTCTCCTTCATGGAAAGGGATTGGCAAAGCTCTTTAAAAGAAGATGAATAGGAGGTACCCAGGAGAGCAGGATAAATGCAGCGACGAGGAAGAGGATGATGCGGCCTGCCGCCCTCCTCCTCAGAGGCGATCATCTGCTAGAGTTACTCAAGCGGAGCCAGCCGCCGCAGTAACCGCCAATGGGCCTCCTTCGACTTGAGTAAGCGCTTCTTGGGGTGCCAAGCTGTAACCGGGCAGTGCAGTCTTCAGGAGCGTTGGCGGCAGACGGCATAACTCGCAGGCCTGCGGGTCATGGTCTAGGCGAGGCAGTAGATGCACGTGGAGTGCGGATCCGTCCCTGGACATTTTCTGCCCATATGGGCACCGCCGAAAACTGGAGACGATCTGTCCATCGCAGCTGCGTAGGGAGTAATTTGACCAAGCCTTGAAAATTTGAGAATAAGTTTCGAAGAAACCAAGAATTAGGATTCAGTCTACACGCAGAGCGTTAATGAGGGAAACCTGAGCTTCCAGGCGGCAAGGAAGATCTGGTGTCATGGGGCGGAGCCGAGTTTACCACCCGGTGGGTGGGAGGAGCCAGCTTGAAGACCTTCCGCAAGATTTAAAGCGGCAAGGAACCTGCCAGACAGTGTGGATGAACAAAATATGTCCCTAGAAGTATACATTTACCAGGGTAATAGCCTGTGAATATAATTTAGCCGTCAGGATTACATATCGGTGCTGAGGGTCCGTATAGGTATCCTGCATTTCCAATGGTGTTGAAGTAGGACTCAAAATTGCTGTTCCTTTTATGTCCACTGAGTGAGAGGAAGCTAGGGATTTGATATCGCCATCCCCAGTGGAGTTTAGAATGTTCCACTTTGGATAAGTGGGTTTCTTGTAATAGATACAAGTCAGCTTTCTGCTAACCTAAATGCTGCATGACTTTATACCGATTAATGGGGAGTGTAGACCATTTACATTCTATGAAAAAATTTAACTGGAACATTACCCATGATCTCGGAGAGACATCACTTCCTTCATTAATACAGCCAGTTGTCTAAGGTAACGAGGAGGCTCCTTGACCGGCACTGCCAAACACTTTGTGAACACCCTGGGTGCTGAGGTGAGGCCAAAGGGAAGGGCTGAGAATTGCAGTGACCTGAAGGAAGTCTGAACCTGAGATACTTCCTGTGTGACTCTCTTATTGGGATGTGGAAATAGGCATCCTTTAGATCCAGAAATGCCAGCCAGTCTCCTTGTTGAATGACTGGCAAAATCAGGAACAAAGTGACCATTTTGAACCTTGGTCTTACTAGATACCTGCTCAAGTCTGAGATCTAGTATAGCCACCACTCCCCATTTTTTCTTTTGGTGAGGAAATACCAGAGTAAAACCTCTTCCTCTCTGAAGCCTTTGTATAGACTCCACTGCTTTTATGTGGAGCAAGGTTTAAAGAGTTTTCTTTCTATAAGAGGAACTGGTTTGAACATCTCTGATTTCAGGGAGGAAGAGGCTTGAAACTCAGGGACAGACCCTGGCTCACTAACTCCAGAACCCACTTGTCTGTGGTGATGGCCTGCCAGGCCTGGAAAACAGTCTGTCTGCCCCCTACTGGTGCTAGGGAGACAGCCATGACAACTGAGTCAGGAATTTTGTTTTGGCTGTGACTGAGCCTGGGTAGAGTGGGAACTTCTTCGGAGCCCTTTTACCCCTGGTCCTAAAGTACCCAGTCTGCTGAGGGTAAGGCTACAGCTGTGGAACAGCCTATGCTTGATAGAAGGACCTACCATAGGGTGTCCTTCCTCTGCCTCCCTCCCATAAGGCCTATAGAAAGAAGAAGGCCTTTCCTTGGAGGAGTTACTTTTATACGTGGCCTTGTACTCATCCACCTTCTTTATAATCTTCAGTATGCTTACCGAAGAGAGAGTGATCCTCTACAGGAAAATCCATGGCCTTAGCTCATGTATCCTGTGTCAAACTGGTAGCCCTTAGCCATGCCAGCCTTCTCAGGGCTACGGTCAGAGCCATCCACCTGGCAGCATTGTCACTGGCATCTGCTGCCATTTGAACTGGTACTTAGTTGCTTCCAGTCCAGACCTTGCTGTTTCTGCTAGGTCTTCACACAGAGGAGAGGGGCCTTCTCTGACATTGCCAAATACTGACTGCCACAGTGTTTTCTGATACTATGCAGCATAGGCCTGGTAATTAGCCGGTCTTACCCCCAGGAGGTGGCTAAATACCCCTTTCAGACATGCTGTATATCTTCCTTGAATCCTTCTCAGGTGGATGAGAGGATAAGGAACCCCGCCTTCTCACAGGCTGCCTGCTGGACTATGTCCTGATGATCAGGGTGAGAATAGAGAAATTTAGTTCCTTGTCTGTCCAGCTGATATTTTTATCCGCCTTCTTATCCAGAGGTGGAACGGAATTAGGATTCTGCAAGATTTTAAATAAATCTTTTAAAGAATTTATTTGCTGGAAGGAGAATTTTCCTTGTGGGTGTTAACCCCATCATCTCCAGATATTCATCCTCCTCCTCCTCATCCTCTATGACCTCTGTAGTAGCTAGGTCAAGAGCATCAACTATTTTCCTTACAAAGGAAAAATGGCAAGAAAAATCTTCTGGCCTGGGAGGAGAGCCAAATTCATGTTCTGGTGAGATCTCGGTTCAATTGGCTCACCTTCATCAGCATCTGGTTCATCATAATCCCCATACTCAAGCTCCTGAGAGGGGAGTTCAGCAGGAAGAGCTTGTTCTTGAACCCGTGGAAGAGGGAGGGTAGGGGCAGGTCTAGGGCCCTGCAAAGCCTGAATGACCTTCATGGCCTGGGCAATCTCCTCTGCAGATGGCAGGCTGTGAGGCACAGAAGAAACCCCCTAGGTTTATCAGCCTGGGGTTCGATGTGCTTTGTCTTTGGTTTTTTTGAGGGACCAGAGAGTCAGACGGACCACTCATCCTTTTAGTATCTGTATCACCTCTTCAGGGGTGTGTAAGGAAGAGACAGCAGTTTCACCTGCAGATCTGGAGGGTGTTGGCTGGGTCAGAGCCTGAAGCACCCTTGTCTCTGCCCTTGCAATCTTTCCAACCTTTCTCCACTGTTTTTGTGGAAAAGACTTACAGATTTCACAATCTGTAGAAAGATGTTTGGTTCCCAAGCAGACTACACAGCGCTCATGCTTGTCTGCTCTTGCAAAAAGTCCCCACACTTCAAGCAATTTTTAAAACTTGGGGACCAGTCTTTTCTTAGGTTTTCAGACAACTCCATTTCCAGGAGAAAAACAGATCCGCAAACAAGTTTTTTTTTTTTGCAGTCAGTTCCAGAACTGATCAGGTTCCGATAATGAACTGAGGATTTTAAACTTGGAACCGGGTTAGTGGTTATAAGAAACCGTTCAGCAGTTTCAAAAACAGTTATTTAAATAAATTAAACACTAAAATATATACTAAAATATCAGAAAAGTTCCACAAAACTAACGAACCCCCGTTCCTCAGCGTTATCCCGAACTGTGAGGAACCGAGAACAATAATAAAATTAACGTTATAAACTAATAAACGATGAAAGAATTTAACAATAAACAAAGGCAGCAGTAAGAATAATAAAGTATAAAATACTTATACTCTGCAATGAGCCACAAAATGACCTAAGGGGAAGTCTCCTACGCCTTGACTTATCAGGTGGAATAAGAAATCTGAGACGTTGATGTAACGTTGCAGCAGATAAGGGCAGCAGTTTAAATGTGTGTCACGAGCCAATGATAGTTCTATCATTTGCATAAAGTTCTATTTGCTCTGGGCAGCTCTACTTAGGAGGCAGACTGCAGAGAGTTAGGAATACAGAATACATGGGGTTAGAAGCTGTCACTTGAGGATTAATTAATCCAGCTTAAGCCCACGCTGAGGGTGACCAGGTTTGCAGCAGAATCAGTACTCCCTTGTATCAGTGTGTCGGGACTACTGCATAGTGTTATTTTGCTGTGGAAAACTTCTGTTGGAAATGCTATAGTTTTTCCCACCCACCCGCCCAGGCAAACTCTGTGCTACTGGCTGTTATCTGTGTGAAAGATGATTGTCACAGTGTGTACAAAGTAAAATCGGAGTCTGTTCAGCACAAGGATAAATCGGAGTTGCTCAAGCTCCGTGTGGAACTGTGACAGTTTGTTCAGAACGGTAGTCCCAACTGTAACTCATAAAGAAAGTCGGAACTGTTTTTTCGCTGTGTGTCTCCAAGCGCACACAGAGATCGATCTGTTAGTGTCTATGAGAGTGAGAGCGAGAGACAGAGCAGGAATGTCCCACCCAGCTGCCCCGGTAATCTCACCGCGCTCCCTTTAAGCAATGTCTTCCAAATGTTAAAGTAGTCTCTCAGTTTTCACACACACAAGAGCAGTTTCTCTCCGTCCTGTGTCTATGAGGAGAGAGAAACAGAGAGCAGGAATATCCCACCCATGCTCCTCGGACGATCTCACTGCATCTCCCTTAAGCAAGGTCTTCCAAATATTTTAGTACTCTCTGTTTTCACCTACAAAAACAGCACAAGCCACACAATGAAAGGACAGTGTTTTAAAATCAGTGCTGTCACTGAAGTTCCCAGACAATCTGACTTCTTGACGCCAATCAGTATTGCATAGTTTGAAATGCATGTTGAATCAGAGATAGAGCAAGCAGCACTTACATGTGTAACCCCTGTTCCCCGAGGTTACTAGAATCCCAGTTAGATCAGTGGCAGGCATGTATGGCAGCTTGTGAAATGCCAGGTAAATGGGTTTCACACTGGCACATTCTGTTTTTCAATCTCAACTGAGCTGGAGGGTGATGTCTTTATGGAAGTCTTGCAGCAGCATAAGCCACACTTGCCCAGATGGCTTAGGAGTCAAATGGAATGTTGAGTTAGTCTGAGGGAGAGTAAGTCTTCAGTAGGAGTTCAAGGAGAAGGCTGTAGCTGCTGGGCAGCTCCTCACCCAGCTCTGATATACAGCTACCCTTTGTTTACATTTAGAGGTTGTTTGTTCTCACCCTAGAGAAGAACAAAAGAAGACAGCCGCTGAAGTGGTGGAGACCTTGTGTTTTCGGTATTTACAGTGCCCCATCCAGGAGGGATGGGGTGAACCCAGGATCTAGGGGCAATTCCCTTGATCCACATTCTTTGTGGTGAAGCTGCTGTGGACATCTTCATTGGGTTGCGAGTACAAACCTTTTGTTTTGTGAAAGCTCAGGGTATCTGCAAGCCAGGGTGAATTTCTTCTGCGTGTGACCAGTCACCCAGATTAATTTTAAGTCTCTGCCTAATGCTTGGAGCCCAAATATGGGAACGTCCAAGTACAGAACTTTTAGTTTGACACCCAGAGGTGTGTAATGTTGTATGTTAAGTGTGAAAAACATTTCAAGATAGCATCTACAAGTTTTCTGTGAGGGTGTTATTAACCAGATGAATGGCAGATTATAAACTTGGAAGCAAAAGGTGGAAACCCCATCTGAGGTAACCAGTTTACCTCTCTGGGTTCAGTTTGGGCACCAGTACATTTTCATTTAGTGCATTTGGTCAGTGCCTAATGGAAATAATTACCCTGAGATGTGGGTTTGGATTCTCTGATCTTCAGTTCACCCCAGTATAGTGGGTGCTAGAAGATTTTGAGCCTAGATGTGCTCAGTGTGGTTGTAAGTACCACTTCCATCCCTGTGGGAAATGGGGACAATACTAGTTCAGGCTTTGTTTTGAGTCAAAGCACTGGGGCTTGTAAGCTTTTTGTACCTGCATGCCTGTTGCTCTTCTATGCACGAGCATTAAATAAAGTAACTGATTATATATTTTCGGTTTGGACCTGGACTTATCCTGTCTCAGGCTTGAAGTGCTGTTTCTTTGACTGTGTTCATCTGTGGGCTGGCAGCCCTCATTTTACAGCACCTCCCTTTACATCGCCGATCGCAACACACCTCTGTTGCTGAGAAATCTGCATACCCAGTATCTGTAACCCTGTGGGGGTCCATCTTCGCTTGTGATTATCCCTACTCAGTTAGCAAGAATAATAATAATATTTATTTGTTATGCGCCTTTCAAGCATCAAGGCGCAGTACAATAAGATAATAAAATCCAACAGATTCAGCCACATAATCAATATAGCAAGGTTTTAAATAGGTGGTATCGCTTGCATTTGCGATGTGAACCGGCTGATCATGCGATGCATTTTATTTCACGGATCGCAAAAAATGCTATCCAACTTGTGTGAGCCACCCCCAATCATCTTTGCACCCTCCCACTCATGTCACTTTAAGGATTAGTGTACCTCGATATGCTAACACCTTCAATGCTGCCACAATGCCGGGTATATCGCCTCCCAGTAATGCTTTGTAACATCGCATATGGGAGCGATTGCCGCATTCAGGCCTACAGCAGTGAAAGTATTCGCAAAATATTGGCAGCAACCTGCAGCGCTATCTCATGCATGGGAGAGGTGGCGGAACTAAGTTCCTGAGCAGTTTAACCAGTGAGCGAGGTGCCACTATTCAGACTCATGAGTGGTGAGATGTTCCAGCGGCACCCCTGCAGTGAGTTGGTGAGTCTAAGGGGACAAGCGTGTGTGGGAGGGGGAGCGGGCACCACCACCTGTAAAGCGCGGCCCTTGCAGTTTTGTGTTACATTCCAGCTATCCAGTCTCTCCTCATGAAAAAGATACAGCCCACGCGTCCTGCAAATTCAAAATTTAAAGTGTAATATTCCAAGTAAAACGTGGATTCCATAGTATCTGCATGTTGGTGTGTCCCTGACACTGTCCCTCATTTTGAGTGTCCATGTCCCTTATTTCAGGTATAAAGGCTGGTGGGAGGGTTGGGGTAGGTGGTTCAGACCTTTGTTTTGGGGCAAAGGGGACATGGCTGTGGGGTCTGAGATGGGTAGTGGTTTTGGCATGTCCCTATTACTCTGGCAAATGGGACATAGCTGTGGAGTCTGAGATGGTTGGTGGTTTTGGCAGGTCCCTGCTATTCTGTCAAAGGGGACATGATTGTGAAGGCTGAGATGGGGGTTTGGCAGGTCTCTATTCTAGCAAATGGTACATGGCTGTGGAAGCTTAGATGGGTGGGGGGCTATGGCACATACCCAATTTGGCAAAGGGACATGGCTGGAGGGGCTGAAATAGGTGGGGAGTTTGGCAGGTCCCTTTTATTCTGGCAAAAGAGACATGGTTGGGGAGACTGAGATGGGTGGAGGTTTTGGAAGATACCCTATTCTGGCAAAGGGGACAAGGTGGTGTGTGTGTGTGTGTGTGTGTGTTTTGGGAGGTACCAAAACAGATAAAGCAAAGATAGAATTCATTTTAATGAGATTTTATTTTTTTAAACGAGAGATTTTATTTAGGTTACATACAATATTTAAAATACATATACACACATCTGCACATTTTATTCTGCTAATCAAATTGAGGCATGTGTGCTATTCATTTTTGCAGTTGATTAGCACTTTCACGATACAAACTGCTACTCAATTTTCCAAGCTTATTTAAAACCCTGATACAGTTCAATAAATAGTACATCCATAAGCTTTTCCCCAGAGGAAAGAATAAAAGCCACACTCTACAATCTCAACCTGGTCTGGATAGTATTGTTATTGCTTCTGTGTGTGGATTTACTGGAGTGCCCCTAGCCATGTTTCTCGTAGTGAGGTGGAACTGAAGATATATCTGCTGTTCCCACAGTGCAGAGATTCTTACAGAACAAGGAGTAACCAGAAATGTGTTCCTCTAGATCGTTAAACAGTTGTGTTAAAATATCATCACAGAATGATTAATGCAATTTTTGTACTGTACTGTTATAATAAAGTAAATATGTTGTTAACCACAACTTGCATGCAATGATTAGGAATGTATTAATCAACATCAATAATGAAGAAGCATTTGTGAATTTGTGTAAATATAAACTTCCATCAGGTATTGTCTCATTTTCAGTATAAAACATCTTTACAACAAATACTGTGCAAGACATGCACTGGCACACGTATAATACAGGATTCAATTATATCACTATGTAACAATGGGAAAAAAGGCAAAAATATGTGTTTCTCCAAAGGTACTACTTTATTAAGGGAAAGGATACATATAAAAGAAAAAGAAATTTCATCTGTTTTAAGTACAATAATTAATATTTGAAACAGTTTTGTAACTCGTATGTTATAAGCATAATAAGCACTCAGCGTAGGGTTACTAGATTAATCACACGGTGCTGTGAGAGCACTCGGCTTCGCTTCGCGGCCACAAAACACCCAGGGTGTTGATTAATCCCTCAGTAACCACACACCCTGTCATGGGTTATTATTACATATCACATCTATTAGATGAAATACAGTTAAAAGGTAACCAGTTTTCTTTTTATCAATATGAATGCGATGCCACATTATTACCAGTGCAGACTCAAGCAGTGCGTAGGAAGTGGGTTTTAGAAGGGATAGTCCATGGCCCCAATAAACATATCAGATATTTTTCCTGAGTGCAGTTTGACCTTGTAACGTCACAAGTGGCAAAGCTAAGAGTGATGTCAAAGGTCAAACTGCACAGGAAAACATCTGTGATACTTTTGTTAGGGATATGGAATATCTGAATGATGCCTTCGTTTATATTACAACAGCAAGGAAAAAATCCTGCATCCTGATTGATCAGTGGTCACATTCAATTCCTTGCACGCTAGGGCATAGTGAGGCACAAGGCCTTGTCTGTAGTAGGAAGGAAGGATCTCCAGACACATAAATGTTGTCATCCTTGAAGGAAAAGAGTAGCTATCCTCTCCCCAGCTGCAGGAGGTCTGCAAATCAACAAAACAAAACAAAGGAAAAACACTATGGTTCACAAAAGAGGTGTCATGGAACGTTAGGGAGAAAAAGACACTATTCAGGAAGTATAAGGAGAAACAGAAGGAGCAGGACAGAGAACTGTACCAGATAAAGCTGAAGAAAGCAGGAAAGGCAGTCAGAATAGCAAAGGTCCAAACTGAGGAAAAGATAGCCAACTCAGTTAAGAAGGGGCTAAAACCTTTTATATGTACATTAGGGAGCGAAAAAGACCAAGGGAGGGATACAGAGACTTAATAAAGGGAGGGAATGTGGGCAGAGGGTGACAGTGAAAAGCAGGGATACTGAGCGAATACTTCTGCTCAGTATTCACAAAAAAGAGGAGGGCAGGCACCTAAACCATAGAACAGAAGCACTCTGGATAAAGGGGGTCAATATCAGTCCATTCACAGAAGAAAGGGTCCTGAAAGAACTCCTAAATCTGAAGGTGGACAAAGCAATGGGGCCTAACAGGATTCACCCAGAATTCTAAAAGAATTAAGGGAGAACTAGTGACACCACTGACTGCCTTTTTAACAAATCATGGGAGGATGGTGTGGTACCTGAGGACTGGAGGAGAGTGGCTGTGATTCCTTCACAAAAGTGGGAGCAAGACAGAGGCAGGAAACTACAGACCTGTCAATTTGACCTCAGTGGTAGGGAAAATGATGGAATCACTTCTGAAGGAAAGAATTGTTCAGTGTCTAGAGGCCAGTGGGGCACAGGACCCAAGGCAGCATGGATTCACAGCGGAAGGTCATGTCAGATGAATCTAATCAATTTCTTTGACTAAGTGACCAAAGTAGTAGACCAGGGAGGGGCTGTGGACATGGCTTACCTAGACTTTAGCAAGGCATTTGACACAGTCCCATACAAAGATTAATAAACAAGTTAGCCAGCCTGGGAGTGGGTCACAGGGTTGTAGCCTGGGCAAACGCTGGCTGGACAACAGGACATGAGAGGGTAATAGTATATAGAGTCCACTCCAAGAAAGGGGGTACTTGGTGTGGTACCACAGGGTTCAGTACTGGGACCGGGTCCTCTTTGATGTCTTTACAGGTGACATTGCAGAGGGACTGGAAGGAAAGTATGCCTCTTTGCAGATGACACAAAGATCTGCAACACGGGTTGATACACAAGAGGGGTGGGAAAGGATGAGAAGGACTTGGCAAGGTTGGAGGAATGGTCAAAAGTATGGCAGCTTAGATTCAATGCAAAGAAGTGCAAGTAATGCACCTGGGACACAAAAACCCAGGGAAAGAGTACACAATGTGGGGGAGGTACTAACAACAACAAAATGGAAAGGGATCTGGGGTAGTCATATCGGATGACTTAAAGGTAGGCAAGCAATGTGAGAAGGCAGTAAGGAGGGGCTGGAGGATACTGGTATGCAGAGGAGAGGCATCACCAGTAGAAAACAAGAAATTGTTATCCCTCTGTACAGACAGTTGGTGAGACCCCATCTGGAATACTGCGTGCAGTTCTGGAGACCCCATCTCCACAAGGACACAGACAGGATGGAGGCAGTCAGAGGAGGGCAACTAAAATGGTGCAGGGTCTGCAACAGAAGCCATATGAAGAGAGACTAAAGGAGCTTAATATGTATTTCCTCGGTGAAAGGAGGGAGAGGGGACATGATAGAAACACTTAAGTACCTCAAGGAATCAACAAAGTCCAAGAGGGTAGCATCTTTCAGAAAAAGATGATGCAAGAACAAGGGGCACAGTTAGAAGCTAGAGGGCAGATATCTCAGGGAAATGGTGAGGAAGTATTTTTCACAGAGAGGGTGGTGGGACGAAGGAACGGCCTTCTGAGGAGGTTGTGGGTCAAAAACAGTGGGGAATTCAAGAATGCATGGGACAGACATAAAGCAATTCTAGTTGGGGGCAGGAAGAAGTAGGCTGTTGCTTAACTAGGATCTGCAGCTTATTCAATAGGTAGGGAAATGGGCAGACTGGGGGCCCAGCGGCGCCTGAACTGTCTAACGCACATCCCCAGAGTGGCTTATTGGGCTTATAAAATAGGGCTGTATATTCTACATGATGTTTCTAGTTTTAGCCATGAATTAGATGCTTCTAATGTACAGCTAACAACCAACCAGCTTGCTAGAAATCCTTTGCCCATTTTATAAGGAAATAATAGCTCAAAGTCACTCCTGCACTCTTACTCAGAGCCTACAGTGAGAATATATTTTGCTACTATGGACCCAGAGTGTTAATATCATGATAGTCGACTCTAGGTCCATAGTTGCAAAATGTCATTGTTAAATACCATTCCTTATCCTCCAAGGTAAGACATTTATAGGATTATTTAGCAAACAATCACTGGAAAACAGAAATCCCCAACCTAGAATCCACATGTGATGACACATTACTGCAACACTGAGCAGTAAAGGTATGGATAGGGACACGAGCAGCCTTACAAACATCTAATAGGAAACATCTCTCAGATGCTACAGATGTTGCTGTCCCTATTGTGGAATGTGCTCTTATCCCAAGAGGGGCTCTTTACCCATTTTTCTATAACATAAAAATATGCAAGAGACTATCCATAGAGATATAGAGTTTTGCATTCCATGATGTATCATGCCGCCTGCAAGACTGCCTGTAGTCTGGCGGTTCTGAAAGGAAGGCACGAGCCTGGGTCATGTCAAGAACAACTCCAATAAGTAGTAGTTCTGGGAGAGCTCCAGCTGAAACTTTGAGAGGTTCAACAGGACTCCCATGGACAATAAGAACTGAGAAGCAGTGGACACTGCCTGCTCTGTCTCCTGTCTGTATGGGCTTGAATTAACAGTCATCCAGATATGGGAAGACCTGGAGTCCTAGTTTTCTGAGGTGCGCCTCCAGGTACTGCAAAGCACTTTTTCGAGACTCACGGCATTGAGGAACGCCCAAAGGGTAGAACTCCGAACTGACAGTGTTGACTTTCCACTTAAGAATTGGAGGTACTTGTGGTGGCTGAGGTTCAGTTGTTGGTATGCATCCTATGTATCCAGTGGTGCTAGCCAATCCTGATGTTCCAGGTAGGGCAGCAAGAACCACAGAGAAATCATTTTGACTTTTCTGACCTGATTTACTGGACAAGTAAAGGATCCAGTTGGTGGGAAGTGTCCCATAAAGCAAACCGCTTCACTTCATAGAATAAGTGGCTCTGGTGGAAGGTGTTCTGGCAGCCACCAAGACATCAGCCACCTTTTGGGACACCACAAACCAAGCAATGGCTATGTCTTCAGGAGCCATGCATGAACTTGGGAGTGACTTGAGGTCCGGATGGACCAGGGTTCCCTGTTCCTGTGACAGTAGGTTCTACATAATGGCAGAGATACTGGAGGTTCTACTGCCAGCTACTGCAATTAGTGGAACTAAATCTGACAAGGCAACAGGGGGAAATGAGCAACAGAGTTGCCCCTCCATCTGAAGCTTGATTTAACACTCTGAATGAAAGGGAACGGAGGAATGGCACACAGGAAGCTCCTTTCCAGGAGAGGGATGAGTCTCACCAGACAACTCCAGACCCTGGAACGAGAGAGCAGAAAAGTGGCAGTTTTACATTGTATGGGGACAGAAAAGGTCCAACTCTGACGACCGACACCTGTTGAACAGATCTTCTACGATCAAGACTCGTTGTTCCCACTCATGCATCTTGAACTGTGACTGGCTTAGTCTGCCTGCCAGGATTTTTGGACACCTGGAACATGTACTGCTGACAGTTCTAGACCATACTCCAAAGCCCAATACCAAACTTTCGTTGCCTCCTGTATGTAGGAATGAGTTCCCTTGCTTGTTGATGTAATGCATCACATTTACATTGTCCATTTGGATTAAGAGAGGACCCATGAATAGATTGGTCGGGAAGGTCTGCAGGCTGTACAGAACAGGAGGCAGTATAGTGCAGTGGTTTAAAGGCTCTGACCTGCAAATCAGGAGACCTGGGTTTGAATCCCACAGCCCCCACCTCATACTGTGTGACCCTGAGCAAGTCACTTAACTTCCCTGTGCTCCCAGGTCGCCTTGTAAACAAGCTTTCAGCTTAGTGTGCCACTCCTGGTTAAACAATTGGGAAAAAAACAGCTCTCATTTCTAGGACATTTATGTGGAGGTTGCTTTCTCTTTGGTCCATGTACTCTGTCTCTGATGGGGCCCTAGATGTGCACCCCTCACCCATCCCCGAGGCATCTGCAGTGAGAATCTAACGAGGAGAGGGGATCAGGAAGAGAACCCCTTCAGCAAATGGCTGGGATCCATCCACCAATACAGAACTTTTCGGACAGGAAAGGTTAGTCGATTTTCTGTTCTAGGTTGTCTGAACGATGGTCCTACTGACTCTTAAGTGTCCAATGTCGGATTCTCATGCACAGTCTGGCCAGTGGTACTGTGATGATGGCCGCTGCCATCAGACCTAGGAGTCTCAGGAATGTCCTAGCTGTGATTCACCTGTTGCTGTAAACTATCTAGGCCTGTGCAATCACGCTGTCGGGCCCTGTCCTGTGGTAGGAAGGCCTTGGGTCAGAGTTCAAGACTGCCCCTATGTACTCGCAAGCGTTAGCAAGGGGTCAGTACTGACTGGGGCACACTGAAGGTAACCCCTAGGGCCTCAAACAAGTGCCTGGTGTGGTCTAGGGTGAAGGAAAGCTACCCCAGGAGTGAGCTTTGAGAAGCCAGTCGTCCAGGTAGGAGAAAACATATAGTCTCTACGAAGGGCCGCTGCCACTTACTGCTAAACATTTGGTAAAGACCTGTGGTGCAGATGACAAGCCAAAGGGCAACACCCAGGACTGGTATTATTTCCTGAAACAGGAATCTCTGGTGTGAGGTGCAAATCCTGATGTGGCACTCCAAGAGTCCTCTAGTCAAAGTTGAATCCACACAGTTGCAAGTCATAAAGAGCACAGTCCCAGAGCTTCTGCCACACAATAGGGCCTTCGTCAGGAGTATGCACACCCCAACAAAGGCTCCATCATGAGGTCAAGCGCTGGAACTGCACTCCTACGACCTGCAATTGTATGGATTAAACTTGACTACAACCTAAAATGGTATTTGTATTCCTGTGACTTCTGGAGTGCCTCCTTTTTTCTCAGAAGTTACCTCAGAGAGTAAGCTCCTCCTTGCCTGCCACCCATCCGTAATTCCTCATCCTTGCCAGCAAAATCTTGATGTGCAGGTAAGCATCCTGCATATCTAGAGAGAAATCACAGTCCTCTGCTTGCAGCAGTGGAAGTAGGCTTTTTTTTGTGTGTGTTTACTGGCAGGTGCACTAGCCATAGCAATGACTATTTTCAGGCATGACTCGGGATGGTACAGAGCAACAACAGGAAACAATTTACAGTACATAGTAGACAATAGCAGAGCACATGAACAATGTCAGCGGGTGAAAAACAAGGTAAAATACATAACAGTGTGAAAGTACAGCAAAAATACTAGTAGCTATACACAATCAAAATTAGGAGTATATTGCAGAAAATAGGGAGGGTAACACAATGATGACTATAGTCTATATAATAGTCAATACAGGATAGGTGTAGGAGAAACTATAGGGCACGGAGGGAGTAGGGAAGCTAGAGAAGAGGGTGGGATAGAGTAGAAATTGGGACAAGATAAGAGGGAAGAATCAATTGGAGAAGGGGTAGTAAGAGCAGGCAGGAAGCAAGTGCAGAGAGTTAAGCCAGGGGTGATCAGAAATGGCCAGGAGTGAAGGTTAGGAAGAGATATGCAAGCTAAGGTGGTTTGAAACAGGAGCATATGCGGAGTGGTGAGATGATTATGTAGCCTTCTTGAAAGAGGCATGGGAAGAGGCTTGACGTAATTTAGTGGGAGGGAGTTCTAGTACTGGGGGCATGACAGGCAAATGCTCTTGCACCCTTGGAGGTACTGTGTCTGGGGATGTAGACAAGGGCACTGTCCATCGATGAAAACCATAGCAGGAAGTCTGGTTTTGGTAGAGAGCTGCCAGGGGCTTAGGTATCTGTAATCTGATAATGTCAATGATGGAGCCATATGTGTAGTACCTTGATGCTTGTGGTGACAGCTACCCCAGATCAGAGTAGAGAAGGCAGTGATGTTTCAAGCCGGGTGGGAGGAGGAGGACGATATCGACAGATGTTGTTGTAGCTAACATCCCATTTCCTAAGGCTTGATTTACCCACAGAGGCATATGTTGCAACAGCATAAGTGAGGGTTGGTAGGAGTAAGCCTTGTGCTATGACAAGTCTTGTTGAGGGGTGAGCATATAGCTGGTTCAGTAGGCATACAGAGCTTCATGCTGACCAGCTTGCAGGTCAGCTGCATACGGAGACTGGGAAGTTAAGTAACGGTCAAGTGTTATACTTGAGATATTTAAACGAGTCTACCACCCCACAGATGTGCCATTTGTGGAGACTATGAATTTTGGTTGGGAGTTTTTGAGTTTCATAATGGATCCAAATAGCATGGCTTGGGTCTTAGCTTCTTTAGGGCAAGTTTATGTCTCAACAGCCACTGTTGTATTAGTTGGAAATCTTGGGAGAGAATGTGGTTGATCTCTTCAACAGTTTTGCACTCCTGTACAGGACAATGTCATCTGTGTGTAACAGGGAGGTGGTCTGCAGGAGGTTAGAGGTGATACTGTTGATGAATATGGTGAAAAGCAGAGGTCCTAAAATAGACCCTCACAGCACACCAGCGTTTATGGTTGCTTTATCTGAGAGGGTAGAGTTAAATGTAACAATCTGTGACCATCTGATAGGTAGCTGCCAAACCACCTGACTACATTGGGCGAAAAGTCTAGGGATGTGAGGGTGGCTAATGAGGATGGGGTGGTCAACTACGTCAAATGCCTTTGTCATGTCAATAAATATGGCTCCTGTGAGAAGACCAGCGTCCCATGGCCACTAGGGCATCCAATGGAATTTGAGAAGCACAGTGGTGGTACTGTGACCCTTATGGAAACCATGCTGTGCAGATGTTAGAAGGTCATATTTATGGAGGCATTCAATAGTCTAGGTGGCTACAAGCGATTTTGCCAAGAACTGACAAAATAGCTATGGGTCTGTAGTTTGAGGGATCTTGATGTCTCCCTTTTAAAAACGGGTAATTCTAGCAATCTTCCAGATGTCAGGACATAACCCTGGCATAGGGGAGAGTAAAATCCTAGCTAGGGAAGCAAGCAATGTGAGGAGGCCAGTTTCCATAGTTTAGGTTCTACATTGTCAGACCCAACTGCAGCGAAATCAGAGATGTTGTTTAGCATTCTTAGTACCCTCATGGTTAGAGATCAATTTGAAGAAGAACTGAGGTCCTGTATTGCCAGGCAGGGTGCCAGTGTTAGGTTGGGTGGTGAAAGAGGAAGTGTACTTGGTTAGTCTGAAAACTGTGTGTTGAAAAAAGTCTGCAGTGGTTAGGTATTGGTGCAGTGGACCCCATTTAGCAACATGTCATTTGGGGTGGGAGCTGGATTCAACCCAGGAGGAACTTGATGTGGGACCAGAATTTTTTTGGAGTCACCATAGGAGTTAGTTAGTAGTTCTTTGCAGTAGTCGCTTGGCCCGTTTGATTTCCTTTTACAGGAATTTCGCAGTGCCCTATAGGTATTTAGGTCCGTATTTGCCCAGAGCTTTTGGACTGGCGCAACTTTTGTCTCTCTGCCCGAGTTTGGAGAGTAGGTCAGATTTTAGCCAGCTGGTATGCCTGTTTTTACCAGACAGGTAATAAGATGGCAGTGTTTATCCTGAAGTGCAAGAAATTGGGTCAGGAAGAGATTTACAGCGGATAGAGCATCACTGGTTTTGAAAAGGGGAACCAATCGATAGCGCCTGGACGTCAAGAAGAAAGGCATGGTGAGTCGAAGTGTTCATAGTTATGGAAAGTGATAAAGCGTTGGCTTACAGAGGTGGCCTACCTTTGCCCCAGATACAGAAAGTAGGGAGTGGTGGGTGATAGCGTTGGCTAGTACCCTGAGGTGATTATATGTTCAGGTGGTTAGTCATATCTGAGTCCAGCAAAGACTCGTGTTCGAGGCAGGGCAGTTCTGGTGGGTTCACAGATCAGCTGGTGCAGGCTGCAGTTTTGCAGCCTGGACAGGATGTGCATTGTGAGTTACCCAGCCAGTTAAAATTTAGGTCCCCAAGTATAAGTACCTCAAGCTTCTCCCAGAAAGTGAGGTTTGATCCAACAGTTCATCTAATCCCTTTAAGCTGCTAGCAGTGGGGGCTGTAGGCACATACAATGTGTAATTATTTGAAGCAGAGAGTGAGAAGGACATGTAGCGCTTCACAGTGGGTTAGTGGAGACGAGGTGATGGAGGTGAGCTGAAGGTGATCTTTGAAGTAGACAGCTGTACCTCCCCTTTGGGTGCTGGTTCATCACATCTCCACAAGGTTGTAAGATGGCACGGAGCAAAGTGAGTCAGGGGCGGAGGGTTTAAGCCAGGTTTCAGTTAGGCATATTATATCAGGCTTGTAGAGTGAGGTCCAGGATTCCAATTTGGCAAAGTTGTGCTCAAGGCTCTGATATTGTGGTGAACCACAATTGACCTTTGGCATTTGTAAAGGACTGGGTATAGTATTTACTGGACCAGGGTTAAGGTGAATATCACCTGAGAACAATATGGCCAGTAGAGGCGATACCACAATTTGTGGTGCAGGAAGGGCATAGAGTATTTATGTGCAGGTGAGTTTTCTGGGGGTATGCAACCATGTTGATCAAGCCCTGTTTAATAATAATGGAGTGGAGTCATATCGGATAGTGGGCATTAGAAGAAGGTTCGAGTAGAGGTAATCATGGGCAGGAAAGATGGGATAGCTGAGGCAGCAAAGGATACAGTGGGCATAGACAGGTGGAGCAGAGAAAGCGAGAATGCAAGAAATGACAGTAGTAAGTATGGGTTCATTGTAAGTATACTGAGGGCAGATATTTTGCCAGAGAAGAATCAGGAGACTCTTGGAGGATTAAGGAAGAGAGGTAGGATTGCGACTGGACCGTCCTGCTACCCTTTTAATGAGTGATAGGGTGTGAGTACTTAAGAAAAAATTACTCACCTTAGTAATGTTGTTTCTTCTAATGGAGTATATTATATTATATTATGACATATGCAGTGAGTCCCAACCTTGAACTGCTCCGGAGGTGAAAGAGTTAACTTTCCATGCCAGGCATG
This sequence comes from Neoceratodus forsteri, assembly GCA_016271365.2. Taxonomy (NCBI): domain Eukaryota; kingdom Metazoa; phylum Chordata; order Ceratodontiformes; family Ceratodontidae; genus Neoceratodus; species Neoceratodus forsteri. The sequence goes on along the minus strand of CM028133.1, from coordinate 51,223,006 downwards.
GAGCAGCTGAGCTCGAGCTTCGGTTGAAACTCTGTCTGTTGTTCTTCAAACTCAAACCGTCAGATCTTTCTGAGCTAAAGCGCACTGAGGTCCTGTGTGGAAGCTGTAAACCTACACTAGCCAACTGGCTATTAAACATAAAACACATTTTTGGTCCCAAACAAAGACTCAAGTCAGGAGACCCAAAAATGAAAACACAACACCAGTCACCCCAGAAAGGAGGGTGAAACAACAAGGTGGGCATCTACTACGTGCAACACTGCACTGCCCACCCACATCCCAAAAACAGAGGTTCTGAGAGGGAGGCAGTGGGGAAGTCATAATATAGCAAGACTCCATTAGAAGAAACAACATTACTAAGGTGAGTAATTTTTCTTCAAACAACACAAGTCTTGCTATATTATGATATATGCAGAACTACACAGCAGTACCTCTATGGAGGTGGGACAGAACCTACTTCAGGAATAGGCTCTGAAGCACAGCTGTGCTAAACCGAGCATCACTCCCAGCCTGCATGTCCAGGGAGTAATGCTTGGTAAAAGTGTGAACTGTTTTCCAGGTAGCTGCTTGACATATTTCTAGAATAGGGATGTCCCTGGCAGCAGCCAGGGAAGCAGCTGTACCTCTGGTAGAGTGAGCCCTCAGGCCTGAGGAGAAACCTACCCAGCTTTTCATAACAGAATTGGATACAAGAGACAATCCACCTGACAATGGATCTTTTAGTGGCAGGTTTCCCTTACCAACCTCACCATAAGTGAGGAACAGTTGGAGGAGTCAAACCTGTGACCTTGGTATGCTCTATGTAGTAACTAAGGGCTCTCTTCACATCTAGCTGTGCAGCCTCCTCTCACCAGAGGAGGAATGGTCAGTGAAGTACACTGGAAGAGATATAGATTGATTAAGGTGGAAATCTGAAACCACCTTAGGCAAGAACTTCATAATTAGTCGGAGGAACCCCCTTATCTCTGAAAGGAGATAAAATCGGACTCCACTGACAAAGCTTGTAATTCACTTATCGTCTGGCAGAAGTGATAGCTACCAGAAACACAGTCTTCCAAGTCAAGTACTTAAGCTCTGCTGAAGACAGAGGCTCAAGGGGTTGCATAAGCTGAGCAATGCAAACATTAAGCTCCCAGGCAGGGCAGGGTCCCTGAATGGAGGGTTGGTGTGAAACAATCCCTGAAAAACTTGGAGAATACAGGATGAGCTGAATGTGAAGAGGGTTTACCTGTTGAAATAAAGCAGACACAGCTGCCAAATGTACTTTTAGGGTAGCTGGTCTCAGTCCCAAGGTATTTAAATGGACCATATAATCCAGGACTGTGGGTAAATCAGCAGATTCTGGGGAAATATGCTTCCATAGCACCTTATGGAAAACCTCTTCCATTTGGAATTATAGGTAGCCCTGGTGGAAGGTTTCCTAGAAGCCTTGAGTATATCCATTACACCTTGGGAGAGGTGTAGATCAGCAAACTCTAACTCTTCAAGAGCCAGGCCTTGAGATTGAGAGATTTGAGGTCTGGTACAAACCCTCCCTGAGCACAGGTTAACAGGTTGTGATTCCTGGGAAGACAGAGGGCAAGATGGACTGCTAAGGACAGTAGGAGTGGATACCAGGGTTGTCTGGCCTCAATCTGGAGCAATCAGGATCATCTTGCAGGATTGGGATCTGATTTTGACTAACACTTTGAACAGGAGAGGGAAGGGGGAAGCATAGAGAAACTTCCTTCCCAATTGAGAACTAAGGCATCCAGAGGGACTGAGCCCAACACTGGGGCCTGCAGCAAGGGAAGTTGGTGATTGTCTGGGGCTGCAAAAGATCTATCTATGGAGTGCCCCATCTGGCAAATATCACCTCTAGGACCAGGGGTCCAGTGACCATTCGTGATGGCCCTGGAAAATCCTGCTGAGAGCATCTGCCAGGACATTGTCCTTGCCTGGGAGGTGAACTGCCATAAGGAGGTGTTCAGGGGTAAGCCAGAGACCACAACTTCATTGCTTGCGTGCACAAGGCCGTGAGACCGAGTGCCCCTTGCTTGTTGATGTACCACATTGTGGGTGGTGTTGTCTGTTCTGACCTGTACAACTTTGTTCTGAACAGATCTGGAAAAACTTAAAGTGCTAGAAAACTGCTCTGAGTTCCAGCAGATTGATGTGCAGCAGAGATTCCTGAGGGACCACAATCCCTGGGTAGTGAGGTGCCCATGTGAGCTCCCCAACCCAAGAGGGATGCATCTCTAGTAAGGATTAAGGAGTGAGACTGAGTGACAAAGGGAACCCTTGTCTCAGATTACTCTGATCCTGCCACCACTGTAGGGCCTGGATCAGGGTTGAGTTACTGGGATCAATTTGGTTAGAGAGTCTTTCCTTTGAGACCAAAAGGCTCTCAAATGGAACTGGATGTCCCTTATCTGAAATCTTGCCCTGCACTACTGCTGTAGAAGCAGCCATGTGCCCCAGGAGCTGTAGAAAGTGCCTTGCTGGTCGAGAGACCTGCAGGGTAAAGAGGAGACCAGGGTCCTTGCCTGTCCAAGGAAGGAAGGCTCTGGCTTTCTCTGTGTTCAGCTCTGCGCCTATGAAGGTGAGGAGCTGGACAGGCTCTAGAACTGACTTTGAAGATTCAGAAGGAAACCTACAGAGGTGAGCAGTTGCTGAGTTATCTGTAGATGTAACTTGACTTGGTCTGGAGACTGGCCTACTATGAGCCAGTTGTCCAGATAAGGAAAGATGCAATTTTTGCCTTCTTAGGGAAGCAACTGCTACTGCCAGGCATTTTGTGAATACCTTGGAGCAGAGGTGAGGCCAAAGGGCATTGCTCTGAAATGGTAATGGCCTGAGGGCAGCTCAACCTGAGGTACTTTCATGGGAGCTTCTGATGAGAACATGGAAGTAGGCATCCTTGAGGTTCAGGGACACTAGCCAGTCCCTGGCCTTAGAGAGGGTAGAATAATTCCCAGAGTCACCATTTTGAATTTTGGTTTTAACAGGTGCTTGTTTAAGTATCTGAGATCCAGGATGGGCCGCCATTCTCCTGTCTTTTGGGGTAAGGAAGTACCTGGAGTACAACTTTGCCCTGGTGTAGGGTGGAACCCTTTCCACAGCTCTGAGAGCCAGGAGGAAGAGACCTCTGCCTCTAGGGCAAGTGCTCTGGTGGATTTGCAGGTGGAAAGGATCTGGTTCTCATCTTTGGACATTTTTGAAGCTGAGAACCAGTCCCTGGCTTACTACTTCCAGGACCCATTTGTCTGATGTCAGAGACTTCCAGTCCTGGACAAAGTAAGCCAGCCTGCCCCTACCCGGTAACTGAGAATCAGCCCGGCAACCCCATCAGGGTTCCTGCTTGGCAGGCTTTGGGCTGAGGGTGGAAGCAGGCCTGCTTGTACCCGTCGCCTGCCTCCCTCTAAAGAACCCCCTCTGGGCATAAGCAGAAGAAGAGACCTGGGCTTGGTAAAGGCCTGTGAAAGGCCTGCCCCTGCCCCTGGAAAGCTGCCTTTGAGGTGGCCTGCCTTTCTTGGCCTGTGCACTCCTATAGGTGGTCCTATACTGTCCGTTTTCATGTAATTCTCTGTCTGCTCCCCAAACAGAGAATTACCCACAACAGGAAAATCCATGGCCTTAGTCTGGGTATCCTCAGACAGGCTAGTACATCTGAGCCAAGCCATTCTGCATGTGCCACAGATGTAGCCATGACTCTTGATGACACATCATTAGAGTCCACTGCAGCATGGAATTGCACCTTGATGCCTCAATACCATCAGCAGCCACCTGCTCCAGCTCCTTGGCAAGCTGGCCAGGGACCTGTTTTGCTAGAGCCATAACAGTATCCCATCTGGATTTCTGATATCTAGCAACATAAGCCATATAATTTGCCTGTCTGAGTCCCAAGGATGCTGCCATGTACTGTTTTTTGCCATGGCATCAATCCTCCTGGAGTCCTTGTCAGGGTGTGTAGCCAAGGAATATTTGCCTCGTCAGAGGCTGCAGTCTGCACTACCCCAACATGGCTGCATTGTTGTGTAAGGAACTCCATATCCGAGGCCTGTCAATGTGTACCTCTTGTCCATTCTCTTATCCACAGGAGGTATAGTGTGAGGAGTCTTTAAATTTTTTACTGTTTCCAAAAAGATTTATGCAAAGGAAAAGACAGCCTCCTAGACTCTGGGATATCCATCATTTCCACATAGTCAGGCTCCTCTTGATCATCCACAGCTTCCTCCATAGGGAGCTGGAGGGTTTCAGCCACTTTCTTATAAAACATAAAATGAGAAGGGACTCAGAAAGCCTGGGAGGAGATACTCCTGTAAGGTCTGTCTGGGGAGATGTCCGTCAATGGGCACATCCAGACTTTCAAATCCAAATTCACTCTCCTCATACTCCTCTTCCTCCTCCGGTTCATAATATTCCTCTACCTCATACTCTTGAACTGGTGGAGCAGCTGAACCAGGACGCTTTCCTGATGGTGCTGGTTCGGTCGGAACCGGGAAAGCGACTGGACAATTTTAATCGCTTTGGCTATTTCCTCAGCGGTTGGAGAAGAAAGTTTTGCTCCACACCAGCTGATTTCCTAGTCCTTTTGCTGGAACCGACTCCTCGAGTCGGATCTCTTGCCAGAGGAGTCGCCCTGGTCAGTAGGCACTCCCTCGGTTCGGCTGGAACCAACCGGGCTGGCGCCCAGTTCAGCTGACTTTTGGCCTCCTTTCCTGAGCCTACCAACTCTCTTTTCCAGGGTAGCTGCAGGAAAATTTTACAAACCTGGCAGTCTGCATTGAGGTGGTCAAACCCCAGACAATAAACACAGGTGGTGTGAGGGTCAGCCTTGGCAAAGACTTCCCACAGACGCTGCAGTGTTGAAACCCAGTGGGCCCAGTTTTTCTTTGGGTTTCTCAGACATAGTGCCAGTCCTAACCAAACTTACCGTTTATGGCAATCTGCCAGGTAAGACCCCTTATAGGTTCCCAACCATGTCACGGGTCGTGGAAAAACGAATAAAATCCGATTTTTTAGAACCGATAAGAACCGAACTACCACACACTAAATGACAGATTACTATATTTTAAACAACCTGATCGGTTCAAACCGAATCGATAACCGCTACAAGTTCCACACAGAATAGAAATAATGTAAAACCCATCTAGTATTAACAAATCACAGACAGAGTCTGAACCGACCGGTTGCGGTTTAAATTGGTCGAAAACCGAGAAAACAATACTTTAACCGACAAAATGAACCAAGCAGAAGGAGAAATCTCCGGAGCGACTGTTCAGTGAGTCGGAGTAAAGAATCTGACGGTCTGAGTTTGAAGAACAACAGACAGAGTTTCAACCGAGCTTGAGCTCAGCGGCTCCATGCCTGGCATGGAAAGTTAACTCTTTCACCTCCGAGCAGTTGAAGGTTGGGACTCACTGCATATGTCATAATATAGTAAGACTTCATGTTGTTTGAAAATAAGGTTCCTAGAATAGGCTTAGACTCAAAGCCCACAGTTATAGTTGACTGGGTAAGTTCAAAGGAGAGTAGCTGGTTAAAACTGGGCAGGTTTAAAGGAGACAGGCAGGCGCAAACAGGGTAGTTTGAATGAGGAATACTTTCAACGGCAGAAAAAACAACAGGTAGGGTGGAGAAATATGCAGGGCAATTCACAGGTGGAGCAGAAATAGTAAAAGAAGTATAGGTAGTTCAAACAGGCTTTGGTAACAGAATCTGCTTCCTCTTCCAGAGAGGACTGGAGATGAGCAGGATAAGGTGAACACAGTAGGATGGGAGATCACTAACATGAAGTGACGACAGTGTATTTAAAGAAGGCCTGGCGGGGGTGGGAAGAAAAAGGGTACAGAGTAAATAAAGCAGAAGTAAGCGGCAATCAATAGCATCATGTTAAAGCTGTTTGAGTCAATGGAAAGATACCAATCGGCTTAGCCGAGGGAGGCAGGCGACAATCAGAATCTGCCTGCAGAACGCCGCAACAATGGGAGACCGCCGAGGTGTGTTGGCTCCTGAGTTGAATCAGCGGTACTGCCTGAGGGGCTGGATCTTGTTCAGGGACCGATCCGTTCTAGGGACCATGTGGGCGGCAGGAATTTCAGGCTTGAGTCGGGCAGCAGCCAGTAAGATGGCCAAGTGAACCGCCTGATGAGAGAAGGGCGCCAAGTATGAGTCCCTGAGGAGTAAAGGAGACCGACAATAAATATACACCCTAGCAGTGAGGAGCGGAGGCTGGCAGCAGATCGTCAGCAGGGGTGGGGGTGATTAACTCTAAAACAAAAGGTAACGCCAGAAGAGTATAGGTGGGGTAGTCAAGATACAATAGGTAGAGGGAGGGCCAAGGATAGAGAGGTGAAAGCGAGGAGAGAATGGGGTAGGGTTTTCAGATTAGCGAGGTGGAGGGAAGGGTTTTAGAGGAGGAACACCAGACACCACCGGACGAGCAGGGGGAGCAGGCAAAAAGTTAGAAAGTCAAAAGAGACAGTAAAATGTAAAAATAAGCACAATCTGGTTCAACAAAGCTAGAGTCTAGGTCAGACACTGCAGGACGACAACATTAGGCTACATTTAGCATTTTAGGGCTAACAGTGTAAGGCTAGAAAATAGTGAGTGAATATCCACAAGAGCAGTCTAACACTAACAGTTTAAATTTATTGCTTTAACAGTAGAAATGAGGCTTATACAAAAAAGGGTACAGAGTAAATAAAGCAGAAGCAAGTGGCAATCAATAGCGCCGTGGTAAAGCTGTTTGAGTCAATGGAAAAAGGTGCACCAATCGGACTAGCCTAGGAGGCAGGAGGACCAATCAGAATCCGCCTGCAGAACGCCCTACCAATGGGAGACCGCGAGGTGTGCTGGCTGCCGGAGTAGAATCAGCGGGTATTACCTGAGGGACTGGATCCAGTTCTAGGGACCGTGAGGGCGGCAGGAATTTAAGGCTTGAGTCAGGTGGCGGGCCAGTAAGATGGGCCAAGCCAACCACCCTGATGAGAGAAGGTGCCACCCAGGCGTGAATCCCTGAGAGGCTAGATCCTGTTCTAGTGACCATGAGGACGGCAGGAATTTCAGGTTTCAGTCAGGCGCAGCCAGTAAGACGCCAAGCTTAACCACCTTGATGAGAGAAGGCGCCACCAGGCGTGAGTCCCTCTTTACAGAGTAACCTTTCTAAACATCTTGTATTCTATAAAAAGTACAGATCTCAGATCTAGAATGGGACTCAGATCTCTTGTCCGTTTTGGAACTAGGAAGTACTGAGAATAGAACCCTGTGTTCCTCTGTTCCAAGGAGACAGGTTCTATTGCCCTTTCTGCAGCAGGTGTGTGGGATGTGTTCTGGAGGATAATGGGAGGCACTGGTGGGTAGTCTGGAGTAGAACCAGAAGTTGCAGAGCATGGCCTTGTGCTGTTATCTGCAGGACCCTAACATCTGAAGTTACCTTCCTCCATAGGTTCAGGTGGAGGGAAAGGCGTCTCCAAAACCACCCCTGGAAGCACTGGTGGCAGGTGGTTGAAGGAGGAGTCAGACAGAGCCAGCTGCTGTGGATACTGCCACAGTGCCACTTCTAGGGGCTTTTGGTGGGCAACTGGGGTGGTTCCTGGTGTGGGTAGGGTTGCTGCTGCTCTGTCCTTACCCTGCTCTCTGGTTGTAGACCGATGTCTGGCAGAGCTGACCAGTGCGCCTCTGTCAAATCTCTGTCCGAGTACGACAGAGGGAATGGACTGTCTTTCAGGGTTCTACTTGAGATCTGTAAATTGAGAGAATGTCCTGCACCTCCATTCCAAACAGCTTATATCCCTGAAGGGAGAATGGATTGTTGTACATCATTTGCAAATCCAGCCACTCTGAGCCAGGAGCACCTCCTGAGACATATGACAGAGGCAGCTGTCCTGGCAGAGGCATCAGAAGTGTCATAGGTGGAGCACAGGAAGTGTTTACCACGTTGGCACCTGATGGAAAAGCCTTAATCATCTCCTGCTTAGGAGTACCCTATGAAAGGTCCTTGTCGACATGCTCGGAGGGAGAAGGAGAAGCCATAGACAACCTGGAAGGTACCTAGTGCATCGGCTTGGCAGGCATCAACATTGGGGTTTGTCATGCTGGCCCTGTCAGTGCATCCCCTGTACAGGAGTGGAAGGCAGCAGGCGCCTGAGAACATCCATAAAGGAGGACAGAACTGCCTGCATGTCAGTGCCCATGTAGACGCATAGGAATGCCGGAGAGTGCCAACAGGAGACGTGTTGCCCCGGACATCGACAGTGATTCATCAGCCATAATAGGTCTGGTGGTGCTTCAGCCTGCCCTGTCCGCTCTGGGTGTCGACGGCCATGGCGACTGGTGGCGTGTGGCAGTAGCAGCTGACGGCACTGAGGCAGTCGCGATGGAGTGAATGGGCAACCATGAGCAAACCAGGGTGGATTTATCTTTACTGCGCCCATCTCCCAGTGAATATGCTTGTGACCTGATGATTTTCCTGAACTTTACAGACTGCGAGTCCAAGGAACAGGCTGGCAACATGACAGAGTTACCCCTGAGCTCTTTCTCCATCCTGGCCAACTGCTGCTTCAAGAGGTGCGCCTCAAAGGCTTCTCTCAGTGTCGCTGGGTGGCACTGTTGAACTTTCTGGCAGATCTAGCAGGCCTTCAGTTATGGGCCAAGCAGAGGCAGTATACGCGAGTCGCCTGGCATATCTTTTTTCGGGCCACACCGCTGCACTTAAACAGTTTTAAGGCTTCTTTTCACGACATACATGTTATCAAAAATCACTTTATGAAAAAGTGATCCCTAACTAGGATGAGAAAAAGAACTGGAAAAGTCAACAGCAATGCGGCGTTCCATGGAGGGTCCAATGAGTATGGTCGACAATGGGAAAAGAATGGAGGAGGGAAGGGCCGCCTGTGGCAGGTTGGCCACTGCTGAAAATATTGCAGACTTATTGCTGTTCTATTTCTCTGTGGTTTTGATTATGTTTAAAATTCCCAACCAGGCCAGGATAAGGAAGATGTCCATTTTTCTTTTAAAGGGGTTACATGCAGAGAATTTGTTTTCAAAGCATCTGGGAAAGCCTAGCTTAACAGGAAAACTGAAATTACATGTCAAAAGGATGGAAGTTCCAGAATGGCTTATTAAAGGGAAACAGGAAATACAATCTCAGGAGACGGAGAAACATCCTCTGTCATAAAACTTCAAACTCAAATAGAAATGGGTTTTAGGCAGGAGGTGTCACCAAGGTTACCACCAGTCTATTTGCATCTTATTAGCTGGCAGGATATTGCAACTGTAAGAGAATCTAACTAATAAATATTATGGTTCACTTAAAACTAAGAGCAAGAGAGACCCCTGCTGGCCTAGAATGATAAGGCCACCACCTAACCACAGACTGGAAGGGTCATGCCTATAAAAACGCCCTCAGAACAGAAGCTCAGAGCACTGCACTGCATTTTGCACACTTGGTCCTGACGCACAAAGAAGCAAGACTGCCACAGAGACAGACTAAGGACCAGCGAGTAGCAAGAGAGAAATAGAAATTACGTATTTACCGTAATTATGATCTTTCTGTGTATCTTCACCATTCATCACAGATGGGTACTGGCCGGAGGGTCAGGATCCCGCGGGAGCCTTTTTTTTTTTTTTTTAGGATGGGCGAGCCGACGCAGCATCGAAAGCCACCCCCGAGGCCGACGCACTACGTGGCGCCGAGGATTAGGCCGCAGCTGTGTCGACTCACCCGACTACCAGTTCTGAGTCACTGGAGAGGTAAGAGGAAGGGATGGAGTGTAGGACAAGAGAGTCCAAGGGACAGAAAAGGAAGGAAGAACTGAACCAAAAGGAGAAATAACGACTGAGAGGACAGCAGAGGAGAGTTGAGACTAAGGGATTGGGTAGGGGCCCCAATCTCTGGAAGCGGAAGAAGGGAGGGAGAAAATTTAGGAGAGAGGAGAGGTAACAAGGATCCAGGACCCTTGTCCGTCACCAGACTGTATAGGAACTGTAAGGAGTAGCAAAGCTTTCTGCCAGAATTCAAGGCACAGAATATGTGGCAATACCCCAAAAGCAGAGTCGGCTATACTGGAGAAGAACAGGGTACAGGGTTAGTACTCTCTGTAACGAGATTTGGTGAAAAAAGGGGTTCCTTTTTTTTTTGAAACAGTTGGATGACAGGAGGGCAACCAACAACCCCACCCTGATAAGGTGGAGATATGCAGCAGAGAAGGAATGCCACTCGATCTGTACCCTTTAAAGGGGAAGAAATTACACTCTCGTGTGTCCCTACTTTACCCTGCTCCAAAGAGAGGGAGAGGCACAGAGGAGGGGACCCAGAGACGGAGGCCCCAGGGGACGGTGGTCGGATTGGATGAATGGTGAAGATACACAGAAAGATCATAATTACGGTAAGTACGTAATTTCTATATCTTATCTGTGTCAATCTTCACCATTCATCACAGATGGGTGAGTACCAAGCCCCGAGGGGTTGACTAATTGCACCCCAAGGACAGTGTCCCTTAGCCCTCAGTGGGTGACACACTATGGGAACCTTCTGGCCTGGGAAGGCCCGAGAGTAGGGAGAGCGAGACGGGTCCCCCGAGGGGAAGGAAGTTGTTCTGACAAACGCCGTGATCACCCTACGGGAAAACAGATAGGTTCCCTGGTGAGCGGAGCAAATCACCCTATGCCGGGCCAAGGGTGACAACTGGGAAAGGCGGCCACGCCGATCTTCTAGTGCAGATCGCTGTCCCTACCACTCTGGTAGCTACTCGCTGGCGCCATAAGACGCCTTACTTGGTGCCTTGGTAGCTCCAGGCCACGTGCAGAGAGAGCGATGGCTTGCCTGGTCTGCTCCGAGTCAGGAAGCAGCTAGGAACTGACCCAGCTGACCACAAGAACCTGTTGTAGGCTGCATAGTGGGCCTGATGAGCGGAGATGGAGAGAAGCAACCGTGTCAGTAGAAAGTCCTCCTCCCCAGAAATCAAAATCCAAAGAGTCCTGATCTGGGGGCCGGTCACGGTGGAGGGCGTGAAGTCTGCCGGGAGTGTCCAGGTGCGCCAATCCGCAGAGACCCGGGTGTGCAATACCTCTGGCTGAGGTCCCTAGGGGCAGGAACTCCGAGAAGGGCCTCTGCCAGAAACGATGGACGCCTCGAAAGGGGAGCAGGCCAGGGGGCACCACAAGGGTGGTCGCCCGAATCGCCTAGAAAGGCGTGCACCGCGATGCTCTGGATTGTCATGGATAGGGCGGAAGGTGAAGGTCTCCAACATCTCGCTGAGGAAACGCTGATACTCAGCAGATCAGCGGCAGGAGAGATGTGAACAGATGGTTCCTCACCCCAGAAGAGGGGATGAGGAGCCGAAGGTCACCATATGCCCGAGGGTGGCTGCTCGGGGAGGTTGAAACTCCTGACTGTCCAAGGCCCTAACGTAAGCAGTGAACCGAGAAGCCACCGCCTGAACTGCTCCCACTTGAGAGGTCCCGGTAGGACCAAGAATGCCTGGGAGCGCTGGAGAATGGCAGAGGGAGGGGTAGAGCCAAGGGAAGGAATCGGCCTGGCCTCTGCCAGGGCTAGGGAGCCGGAACATGGACACCCGGGAAGGTGTCCCGAAGACTCCGCAGCCGACAGCCGTACAACCACGCTGGTACTGCCTAGGCTGCGCCCAGAAGAATCCTCAGTAAGGCGACCGGGCCGATAGGTCCAGAAGGACAGTCCCCTGCCTCCAAAGAATAGGACCCTCTCAAGGAACCGGAAGGGAAGAGCGGAAGTCCGGACTTTGCTTCGGCCCAGGGCCCGGTGGACCCCAGAGAAAGGCCGACGGGCCACCCCACACCTCTCGACCCCTCACAGTCCGAGAAGGTCCTGGTCCCTCGGAAGGGTCAGCCCAGGTAGCTGGCAGCTCTGGGATGCCCCCAGGGGGAAATCCAGGCGCAGCACCCTCCCCAGCCATAGGCTTCCCGATGGGCCCCACAGTTGGGCGATCGAGACACACCACGGGAGGGGGTACTCCGCTGAAGGGAAGCCAAGGAACCCCCCAGACCAGGTTGCATGGCCATGGTGGCACGCACCACAGCCTGCTGGTCAGTGCCACTGACCCCGATCTGGAGGGGAACCCGACGCCCTCAGCAGGGGCTGACTCCGACCGTCGAAGAGACCACTGGCTCACCTCCTGTGCAGGCAACCCCGGAAGGGTGTGACTGCCCTCCGACCTGAGCTGGACTCCGAAGAGGTGGAATCCGAGGCCCTAAGCCAGACAGTAGGAGGGCGAGGAAACGAACCTTCGGGAGGGCCCAGAAATCATGGCAGTGGTCAAAGCCACCCCCGCGTTCTCCACGGCCCCCGCAGGCGGAGCTGGCAGAAGGCGGCAGGGCAGCCGAGACCAAAGGTCCGGAGATAGCCAGCCACGGGCGCCGCTGCTCCACCGGCGCCACTCCCCGCCGAACAGAGACGGCACCAGCGGCAACCCCAACAGCGGCCCTGAGACGCAAACACCGCTTAGGCTCTCGGCGCCACGCAGCGGCACCGAGAGTCGAAGCGTGCCGAGGTGCCCCGAGAGCAGGTTTGCGCCGACGCCATGAAAGGCGCAGCACTAAGAATCCAGCGGCGCTGACGGTCAACGGACTGGGCGCCGATAGTGGCACCGCTTCGCCTCGAGCAGAGGCGGGCGCTCAAGGCGACGCCTAACCAGCGACACTTGAGGGACCAAGGGCGCTGCTAGCCAACCTCGGGCGCCGAGAGCGCGCCAAGGCAGACATAGCAAAAGGCGACGCTGGATTCAGGGTCATGGCGCCGCGAAAGCACAGCCGGACGCCGCAAGCGGTGCCGCGACAGGCCCCACGGCGCCGAGAGACGAAGTTCGCGCTGAAGGCTCTACGACACCGACTGACGGTGTCGAGGACGGCACCAACCCGGCCTTCCGGACCGCGAGCGACACCGGGGGCTTCACCTAAGGGGTGATTGCCATGGCGGCGCCCCGCCCGCCTCCCGGGGAAGCGGGACGGGCCTCCTGCGCCGCGGGGAGGAGCCTCACCAAGGCTAGGCTACGGAGGTCGAGGCCCTCTTCCACGGTCCGTGACAGAACCGGGAGGGGACCCGGAGGAAAGTGTCGATAGAGCGCAGCTGTCCGACGAAAGGAACCGCCCCGAAAGTCGGGCGGAGCTCGGCCCAACTTTCCACGCTGGGCTGTTAGAGGACGCGGGCGGTCCATGGAGAAGCAGGCGCCGGACGAATCCATGCTCGGAAGCGGGCCAAGACACGCGAGACACTGGTCATGCTGGTCGGTCACGGAGAAATTGCGGCCGCACGGGCACCGACGCATAGGGGCCACCCCTACTTTAGAGAATTTCTTGCCCTCCGATCGCTGCATGACCTACGGAAAACAACACCAAAAAGACTCAACGTCGCTTAAATGTTAATAAAAGGAAAGATCTTACCGGCGACGCCGAGTGGAGGCAGTACCCAGAACTAGTAGACCGCGGACTGGCGCATTTAAAATATCGCAGGCTTAAGGCCTAAAAACTGTGAAAACTTCTTCAGGCTTCCCATGAGGCGACCTTGACGGGGGAGACGACGAACTCGGTAGTCCGGCAGAGTCGGTACAGCTTAACTGATAATCCTCAGCGCCCACGAGTACGTCGGCCTCGAGGGCGGCGCCACGCCGCGCCGGCTCGCCCATCTTTAAAAAAAAAAAAAAAAGGTTCTCAAGGGTCCTGACCTCCGCCAGTACCCATCTGTGATGAATGGTGAAGACTGACACAGATAAGATCTGGGTTTTGCAAACTCATTTATTTTCTGGACTTTAATCATCCACTAACCAGGTAGAAACTACACAGTTAAAATTTTATAGTGCGTTTGTATTTATATTTTTCCAACTCTGTTTTGTTCTGTAACCAGATTTCTGAAAATCTTTTGTTTATAAAGTTTGTATGATTATTTAAGTAATTGCACTTTGCTTTTAAAACTGCCTATGAGTGATTTGTGTGTGTGTAAAAAGACAGAAGGTGTGTTTAAATCCAAGACCAGCCTGTAAATGCAAAGTGCTACCATTCACTACCAAGACTAGAATTCTGAAAGAGAAATCTGGGTGCCTAAAGCAAAGGAGATACACGGGGGATTGTTTAACCAGGAAAGGCACAGTAAGTCGAAGCTTGTTTCAGGTGCGACCTGGGAGCACAAGGAAGTTAAGTGACTTGCTCAGGGTTGCATAGTATACAAGTGGGGGCTGGGATTCAAACCCAGGCCTCCAGGTTTGCAGCTCAGAGCCCAAACCACCGCGCTATACTGCTACATAGGTCTCGGAGGGGTCTGTAAAGGGGAACTGGATCACTGCACTTCCATGGAGAAGACACCATAGGGATTACGAGGGCAAAGCCCTTAAGAACTGTGAATGCCTGGGTCTTCCTTCCCCAGTACAGCAAATCGAGGAGAGTTCTCACCTAGCTACAGACTTGAGACTGTATTTTATCCTACCCAGATTAGAGAGGAAGCCCTGGGACCTTGTGGCAGGTGTTCAGTTGTGCACTCAGCGAGCACCCTAGACAGACATGGAGGGTATTCCTGTTCCCTCCTGTCACGGACTGCACTTAGGGGTGGGCACTGTGAGCTCAGTGGATCTGGCCCAGGAGTGGGTTCATGACACCGCCCATTTTTGTATGGGAAGTGCCAACGAGGATGTTGCCATGGATGGACCCTAGTAGACTTGCTTGCAAACAGTTTCCATGTGGTCCTAATGCCTGACAGCTATAATTCCATAGGTGTGGCCTGATGTTTTCTGAGGGATGCTGACCACCAGCAGGGACTGGGGTGGGGAGCCTTGAACTGACAGCAGTAAGCCAGCTGCCAGCATCTTTCCTGCAGGCAGCATCTTGCTAGCAGAGCTCAGGGCTGTGCTGAAATAGGGAGGATTTCTTTGCTGATGACCAGGGAATGGCAGGGTGGCGGGAGGGATCATGACTGCTGGTGTAAGAGAGACGCTGTGCTCGGTCTACTTACAGGAAGGGATTCTTTTGCAGTTAGTAAAAGCATTTACTTTCAGAACACTTAGGCCCTGAAAGGGTCCTATTTACAAGGTTGTCCTGACAGCGATAATGTATAGTTTCAGGAGTTGCAATTTACATTTGTTAGAGAGCAAATACAAAATACATTTAAAGAGATCTAGTAAGATCTGCCTCCTGTAAATTGGTGCCTTACTGCCACAGCATGCTTAATTTGTAGTTGTCACAAGTATTCCTGAGATAAAAAGTTATAGTTTCTCGTAGAAATATTATATGGGTCCTAAGGATTTCCGGTTTGATGTTGCCGATCATTACATCGCTCACTTACGCTATGATGAGATGCTAGGTGGCGGTGGTGGGCGCGCTCCATTATAATCAACAGGCAGCAGCTTAATTTTCTTTCAACATATTGTTACTTGGTATTGAACAGCACCGGTCTACTAACAAGGGCCTTGTTAGTCGACCGTACCCAAGTTTCATTACCAAGTGGCCAATATGATGTTTGAAAAAGATCGAAGCCGCTACTATTGATTATAATGGAGCGTGCCCTCGCGCCTCTCCTAGCATCTTGTCATAACGTTTGTGAGCGGGGTGGAGCGTAGGGTAGCATCAAACTGGGAAGTCCTTGGGACCCAGTTTAAGTAATTTGTTTTACAAGGGCTATAACTTTTCATCTCAAGAATACTTTTGTGACAACTGCACAAGCTAAGTATGATGTGGTGTAAGGCACCGATTTAGTAGGGCAGCACAATATACCTTTGGCAACTTAAGCATTGATATTTAGTTATTAGTTTAAGTAAACATAACAAAGACTGTAATCGATGCATGACATTTCTTTCTCTGAAGCAGTGGCTGTATAACTGAGCAATGTTATACTGTAACACCAAGCTATTCATCATATACACAAGTATAGCCAATATAGTTGCTAAGGTAAACAAACAAATGTTACTTCAAAATGTAGACATGCCAGCTATTCAGTTCACTCCGGAATAGGTTTCCTAACTTCTATGAAGAATTACAACAGTCTAATCTAGACATGTGCATTTTTCAGTCAAACTGGTATGTTTAAATTTCTTAATTCTAGTTTTCCCAAATGTAACTTGAAAACTTCAAGTTCCTGTAACTGGAATTGGTGTTCTCAACCCACCCTGACCTCTTGGTCTTGTAGTATACCCTATAAACTCTCAACTTGGACCTCAAATGTGACTCCACTTACAAACCCTTTCCAATTGGAATATAATAGCTAGATATTGTTTCTCCTATATTAACCATAAAGAATCCCACCTAGCTTCTCACACATTTGACAATGATGCATTTCTAATGGATATTTTAATATGAATCTGGCTAATTTATTATATAGAACCTTGCAGCCTGTCCCAAGTGTTCTGTTAGCAACTGCTAAGTTTCACTGCTATAATTCAACACTGGCAGAAGGAGCTTTGTTTACAATCAAACTTCTTACTTGCAAAGTTAGCATTTTAGTGTTTCTACGGAGAGCTCCCAATCAGCAACTGATCCGTTTATTGTATGTATGATATAGGTATCAAACTTTAAATGCATATCAATAAAGGACTCTAGGTATTTATATTCATCAACATTTGCCAACTGGACCCCATTACACATCTCTGTATTTAATTTTTGATTCTTGAAATGTTATTTTGTTGTGAACTAAAGGTCATAGCTTGGGTTTTCTGACTTATAACCAGCCCGCCTTCTCACTGTAGGTTCCTATGGCTTGGAAAGTGTTATCTATTGTTATCAGGACAGTAGCACCCATGTACAACATGATGTTAAGTATTAGTCATGAATGTTAAGTCATTAAATGTACTAAAAACAGAACCGGCCAAATATTGATCCTTGTGGAACACCTCTACCCAGTGACCATTCGGATGATGAATGTCCCTTAACAATCACTTTTGTGTTCTCCTATTTAAATAGGAACTGAACCACTTTACTATATTAGGCAGCCCCGTACTGCTTAGTCTGTTTAACAGTAATTTAGGGTTAACAAGAGCAAATGGAGAAGTAAAACACTGCACCCACAGAGTCTCCCTATCCAACAGTGCCCTGAAACTATATTTGTGGACTCAGTGAGTGCAGTGCTGGTCAACCTCCCCATTTTGCTGGCAACTAGCTAGTGAATGGCAGGGCAGCGTGGATGGGGGGAGAAAGGAAGCATACTGATTCCTGGATACTGTACATGCTTCAACCCCACTGAATGGGTACGGTGTGAAGCAAAATCTGTGATCGTTCAGTATCTGGTCACAGCCACAGATCCCTTGTTTCTCTCCTCCTCCCATTCGCAATACGTCAGTACGGCTCTCGCTATGCAGCCGTAAAAATCTTGCAGCATTATTCAAGAAAGAATAGAGGATAACACCGACCTTCTGGCCACCATGCCATCACTCAAAACTGGTTCTAGACCACAGCTGTATGTCTTATGTTGATGAGCGTGCAACAGATGGTGCACTTGCATGCTTGCTGTCACTGCACTATAAACAATTCAAAATTTGCCTAATTACAGTATGTACGAAAAACATTACATAAATAGAAAAACTGTGGATGTAGTTCTAACCCTTAAACTGGGGTTACCTGTGCTCCCATGGCATCATAGTCCGGCACGTGTGAATGAGCTCCCAAGCTTTGTGATCTTCCCTGTAGCTTTGTCAATGGTAATGACATCACTGGAAATAAATGGGAGAAGAGATTAAGAAATCTTTTAGGAAAGTACAAATACAAGTGTCTTGTTATTCTAAACCCATTTTCTGTTTAAATTTCATCTCCGTTTTTCTACCTGGTCTCCACCTTCGGCGACCACTGCCCCAACACCATTACCTGATGGCAGCTATCCCGCAGCATGGACCCATATATGCAGTGCTGCCACAGAAGTGGCACGTGCTCTTAAAAGTGCCATGCAGTTATCCAGAGACCTGATGTGTTTTCCTTCGTTTAGCCTTGCTCACATGTACAGACACTAGTACAGATGCCTCTGAGTGTGTGTGTGTGCACAAAACAGTGTGCCAAAGCAGAACTGGCTGGCCTGTCTCCCACAAAACTCTCCAAATGCTGTTCTGCTCCTTGGGACTATGGAGGCCTCCTCACCAGAGAGCCGAGACCACCGAGTGGATCCTTTCTTACCTCTTACAGTCCGGCTTGAGGAACAAATGCAGCTGTTACACTAATTATAGTTCAGGAGGTGCAGGGCTGCTATGGGACTCCACCAGGAGAGGAAGTTTCAGTGCTCCAGGATTACTAAATCCACTGTTACACAGGTCACCAGAGGTCAAACTGTGGCAGTGTTATTTTTAAAAAAATCACATTTCTGTAGTATGTCAGGTGGGGGGACGTAAATCAGACCTTGTACAGTTATGTTCTGTAGTTGGACTGGAAAGGTTAGTCAAGAACTTCAGACTGAAAAGCCAAAATTGACACCAGTTCCCCATTCCAGGAATGGTGCATACAAAACAAACCTTTAAAGTTATAAATCATTTCTAGTTCACGGCTATCTGGCATCAATATTTATTAACAAACTATGAAATAAATGAAAAATGACAATGCTACTTTGTATTCATTTTATTGCATACATGTTTTGTACTGCGGACCTATTCAATAAAAATTACAGTAACAAAAGGAGAAAGAATTTCTACTTATTTTCAAGGGGACAGTTTAATGAACTCTCTGAACTTTCTCAATCCAAAATAATCCCATCTTGGTGGATCTGGCATGTATCACAGAGACATGGCTGGGAAATGACTCTGGCCCTGTGCTAGAGAAATCTATTCCACCAGGTTACCTCGTGGTGCACTGCTCTAGGTGGGAGCACAGGGAGGTGGGGTGGCCCATCTGTTTTAGATCTGCCTTGGGACTGACCGTTGCTATCTACTGGGAGTGACCAGGTTGTCTGAATGCGTGGCACTGAAAGGTGGGCAGTTACAGACTGCAAGATCATTCTCATGTATCAACCTCTGGGGTATGAAATGAATTCTTGCAATAACTGGAGAGCTTCATGGCTGACCTGGTGGTGGGATTGCCCAAGCTTCTTGTGATGGGTGATTTCAATGCCTCGGTTGACAAATGAAGCATCTCTTTTAAAATGCAGTTCCTCCAGATGATGTCTTCACTGGGCCTCGTACATACAGGCGGTTACCACTGGTACTCACAACCACAGCCATGCCTTGAGCCTGGTTTTCTCATGAGTCTTGATGTTAGTAACGTAAGGTTGATCCAATCGCTTGGTGGTTCATCATGCCCGCAGTTCCATTGCAGGGGTTCCCCATTTAATTACTCCTACTGCGTGAACTGGAAATGATCAGTGTCCAGTTCAGAATCTGACCACAGCGCCTCCTGGCAGCACCACGCAGCTCAGGCATGGAGACAGCTTGCTTGAGGGAGCTGAGAGCTGTGAGGGTTATAACTTGGCTCTTATGGCTGCCTTCAATTCCCTGGTACTTCTTTGTGTTCACCCTTCATTTTCCGCACATGTCACTGTGGTACAGTGATAGTCTAGGTCTGATGGGGATAGATTAGCATGGAGGGCTCATCACGTTCATCAGTGGGCAATCTCCGAAAAGTCAATGCTCCTATGATGAGTAACTGCTGCCTGAAAGAACCGACCAGTATAACTCTTCAACACGGTTGACAGGTTATTAAATCCATTCTGTTTACTGTTTTGCAGTCCACGGTATAGTACATCGAGTTTAATTGGTTCTTTCTAGACAATGTGTCCTCTAACCGGCTGGGATATCCTCTAGTGGCTTGTCATCAACTGGCAGTGTCCGTTCGATGGTAGGCAGAGGTACTCCATCTTTGTAGGAAGAGTCTGAGCCAGTACTGATGGATAATGTCTTCCAGGTGGTTTCAGGACTGCATCCTACTTGCTGTACACTGGATTACAAACAACCTG
Organism: Neoceratodus forsteri; assembly: GCA_016271365.2. Lineage (NCBI taxonomy): Eukaryota > Metazoa > Chordata > Ceratodontiformes > Ceratodontidae > Neoceratodus > Neoceratodus forsteri. The sequence continues at coordinate 51,203,145 of CM028133.1, read as the reverse complement.
AATTTTCTCGGATGCTGGGCGACTCTGGGTCCGATTTTGTGGCAACTGAAGGCTGTTCCGGGGTCTTACGACTAGAGAGAGCAGTAAAGTCTCTTTAAAAAACATCACTGGACCCCAATGGTCTCTCAAATTATAGACTTGTTTTAACCTCTCTTTTGGGGAAGCTGATAGTGGTGTACCTGGAGCAACACCTGGAGAAATATGACATCTAAGAGCCTTTCCAGTGTGGTTTTCAGCCTCAACACAGTACTGACACTACCATGGTCAACGTGCCCTTATCTCCTCCCGGAAGCATAGAATTTGTCAGTAGATACAGACCGCCTGGTCCACCTAGTCTGCCCATTTCACTACCTACTGTATAAACTCCAGATCCTACTTGATCTGCAGCCTCACCTCCTCTTTCTCGCCCTACTGTTGCCTTCTGCCTGTCCCATGCATTCTTGAATTACTTACCATTGTTGCCCCACAACCTCAAGAGAGCTGTTCCATGCATCCACCACCTTTCTGTGAAAAAAATACTTCCTCACATTGCCAGAGTCCTCCCCAGCCTTATATTGTGATCCCTTGTTCTTGCACATCTTCGTTCCGAAAGATGCTGCCCTCTTGAACTCTATTGATCCCCTGAGGTATTTGAATGTCTCCATCATATCCCCCTTTCCTCCAGTGTATACATACTGAGTTCCCTCAATCTCCTTGTATGGTTTCTGGTGTAGCCCTGCACCATTTTTGTTGCCCTTCTCTGGACTGCCTTCACCCTGTCAATGTCCTTTTGGAGATGAGGTCTCCAGAACTGCAGGCAGTACTCCAGATGAGGTCTCACCAATTGCCTGTACAGGGGCACCTCCACCGTTTTCTACTGGCTATCTCTCCCCATGCACCCCAGCATCCCCAGCTTTCCTTATTGCCTTCTCACATTGTTTGGCTACTTTTGGATCACCTGTTATGATTACCCCCAGGTCCCTTTCCAGTTTGGTTGTTGTTAGTACTCTCCCAATCATGTATTCCTCCTGGGTTGGTAAGGGATAATGGGTGTTGTTCCATCCTTGTCCTGCTTGACTTTTCCTCTGCGTTTGACATAGTGGTGCTGTTGGTTCGACTGAGGTACTATGTAGAACTCTCGGAATGGTGCTATGGTGGTTTGAGTCCTACTTATCTGGCAGATGCAGCAGGTGGCACTGGGCTCTCATCTCAACCAGGCTGCGCCTGCTGCGGTGTGCCTCAAGGGTCGAACCTGGCCCCCACGTTGTTTTAACAAGACATGCAGCCGCTTGGGGATCATTAGAAGCTATGACTTGGGTTTTCATTGCTGTGCTGATGATGACCAGCTATGTGTGTCTTGTGCACCTGATAGGGTGTTGTAGTCTCAGGGCTGAGTTAGTGCCTAATGGAAATTCAAGGCTTTGAGTCTTCCAGCTGTCTCAGACTTAATCTGCTGAAGCCAGAGGTTGGTGGAACCAGGTCATTACGGTTTGGAAATTATGAGAGGTGACACTGCCCTTCCATCCTCAGATGACGTCATGCTTGGAGCTGTGACTAGAGTGAAGAATCTAGGGTCACTGTGCATTCCAAGCTGATCCTAGAACATCTGTTGTCTGCACTGGCTTTTTCCTCTTCGGTACAACTCCCAGATCTAGCCCTTCCTTGAGCCTGCTAACTTGGTGACACCGGTGCATGCCCTGGTTACATCTAGACTGGATTACTGCAATGCTCTGTACCTAGGGTTATCTGTGAGGTTCATGCGCCAATGCAGCTGGTCCAGAAAGTGACAACCCAGCTAGTTGCTGGAAACTCTGTTCAAGCATATCACGCTAGTTCTGCATGCTTTGCACTGGCTGCCACTGCAGCAATTTCAAGTAGGCTTGTTACCCTCACGAGGCCCTGCATGGTCGGGGCCCAGGCTACCTAAATGACCTCTTGATTTCATCCACTCTTGGTCACCCAATTCGGTCAGCAGAAGAGTGTCTCCTCAAACACAGATCTATGCCGAAGTCTTCTGTGATCAGGCATGTTGTGTAGCTGCTCTGATTTTAATGAACCCTTCCCCAGATGTAACAGAAGCCCCATCGCGTTACATTTTTTAAACTGTATCTTGAAACTCACTTGTTTATGAGTTTTGGGTCTGGCACTATCTCTCAATCATCCTTTATAGTGTTTTATGAATTTAAAATCTGTTTATATTTATGGTTTTGTTGTTCTGACTGAGGCATCCAGAACTCCTGACTGGCTGCCTTATAAATAAAACTGCCTGCTTCACCTTCTCTTTCTATTTTAAAATCAAACTACTTCTCCTCCACTATCAAGCTCTCCCACACAGTTCTCAAAGACAGTAACTCTAACCCCTCCCCAAGCCCGACAACTACTATACCCAGAGGGAGGTCAATACAGTATGGGGTCGGAGCAGACATCTGTCACCTAGACAGCAAGATGCCCCTCACCGATTATGACCACGGAATGTGGGTCATCCCCAACTATCACCTGCCTAGTCATCAGAGTCCAAGGCTCACTCCTGAATCTGGGTTGCCACATCAACAGCACACTGTGCCATCACTGAGCCCTCAAAAAATCTCATTTCTCACAAGCACTGTTCTGCTCTCCTCCCATTTACTTTGTCATTCCTAATATCCTGGTCTCTCCTCCTCCTCCTACCTTCCCCCACCCAATTATTCACTGCATATGTGTACATCAGCTGCAAAGCCTTCTATGATAGAGACATAAACACTGTACATAGTGTAAAACAGAAGTCAAACTTAATGTACCTCACATGTATGATACACCAATGTACTCTGCTTCTATTGTTCCTCTGTTAATGTATCAAAATGTTTTTATGACACGGAGCCTTTGAAAATGAGTCTATGATTCAAAGGGTTGTAATTCCTATGTGCTTAAACAAACAAACATAGGCTACTATACAAAAAATGTGTCTTGTGCAGTATAGTTTTTTATGTTAACAATCCTAGCTAGGACCGAGTTGGTTTGATCCAGAAGAAAAATTAATCACCTGTAGTAATCTTGTTTCTTCCCATGCATCCACTAATATTATTACTTTGCAGTTCTCTTTGAAGTCAGGACTACCACAGAGAATAGAATGATATGCTAATCATGGAATGTTTAGCTAATGCATCTATTTTCAAACAGCCTTGTGCCAACTGTCTACATTCTACCTCAGATTTCTTTGAAGCCTGCAAAGAGGCCATAGCAACATGTGAATTATAATTAAATAACAATAAAATAATTTTAAATGACCAACAGGGCCATTTTAAATGAGTAGCCAAGGGCTAATTGAAGCAAAAGTCCCATTTTCTAAAGTCAGATATGCTCTAAGAAAAGAACCTACAAGCTATAGGTATTATCAGAATGTGCCAGCAGGTGGCATACCACTCCAACTGTGTATTTTATCAACTGTGGAGAGTATTTTTCTAGCTATCGATTCTGAAGGGAGGATAGGAGGGAGTAATAATATTAGTGGATGCCTGGGAAGAAAGAAAAATTACTCACCTTAGTAATGCTGTTTCTTCTAATGAAGTCTTGCTATATTATGACATATGCAGTGAGTGTCAACCTTCGAACTGCTCCGGAGGTGAAAGAGTTAATTTTCCTGCCAGGCATGGAACTTTGAGCTCGAGTCGTTGAAAACTCTGTCTGTTGTTCTTCAAACTCAAACTGTCAGATCTTCTGAGCTAAACTCACTAAGGTCCTGTGTGGAAGCTGTAAACCTATACTAGCCAACTGGCTACTAAATATAACAACACATTTTTGGTCCCAAAACAAAGACTCAAGTCAGAGACCCAAAATGAAAAACACAACACCCAGTCACCCCAAAAAGGAGGGGTGAAAACAAGGTGGGCATCTACTAAGTGCCAACACTGCACTGCCCACCCACATCCCAAAAACAGAGGTTCTGAGAGGGGCAGGCAGGGAGGTCATAATATAGAAGACTCCATTAGAAGAAACAACATTAAGGTGAGTAATTTTTCTTCAAACAACATGAAGTCTTGCTATATTATGACATATGCAGACTACACAGCAGTACCTCTCCATGGAGGAGGGACAGAACCTACTTAGGAAATAGGCTCTGAAGCACAGCTGTGCCAAACCGAACATCACTCCTAGCCTGGATGTCCAGGGAGTAATGCTTGCAAAGTGTGAACTGTTTTCCAGGTAGCTGCTTGACAAATCTCTAGAATGGGATATCCCTGGCAGCAGCCAGGAAGCAGCCGGCACTCTCTGGTAGAGTGAGCCCTCAGGCCTGAGGGAGGAACCTTACCCAGCTTTTCATAACAGAATTGGATACAAGAGACAATCCACCTGGCAATGGATCTTTAGTGGCAGATTTCCTTTACCAACCTCACCATAAGTGAGGAACAGTTGGAGGGAGTCAAACCTAGACCCTTGGTACGCTCAATGTAGTAACTAAGGGCTCTTCATATCTGAGTTGTGCAGCCTCTCGCCAGAGGAGGAATGGTCAGTGAAGTACACTGGAAGAGAAATAGATTGATTAAGGCTGATCATTCTTTTGGCTTTTGACTTAACCACCAGGTACCTATCTGCAAGCGACCGGGTGCAACTGACAAGCTACAACAAGGATAAATGGGCATATCGCCTCTATTACTAACAACCTCCTTGCTCTGAGACCCTAGACGCCTGCACTGGTCCAAGCCGCATAAGCCTCAGAAGTGTAATTCTATTGACTACGAAGCACGGCAACTGTCTCTTAAACTCCTACTCCTCCTCTTCTTGATATCAGGAAGTGTCCACCAAATCCTGGCCCTGTCTCCCAGTACAACAAAGCTTGCCAAAATGGAGGGGGGCTCAAAATTGCTACCTTAAACATCTGCAGTCTCCCCTCCCAAAACTGGCCTCCCTTGAAATCTTTGCCAGCCAACACAACCCGGATATCCTTGCCATCGTCGAAACTTGGCTGACACCTAATACTCGGATCATGCCATCTCTATACAAGGCTACAAGATATTCAGGCTGGATAGAACCTCGAAAAGGGGTGGTGGGTGTGCAATCTACATAAAAGACCATCTCACCTGTCTCCCTGGTTCTTACCCCACCACAGAAACCTCAGTGCAACTGCTCCCTATCAAGATACTACTTGGTGCCCAAAACAAAGTCCTCACGATTGCTGCTGTCTATATCCCACCAAAGATCCTGATTCCGCCTACAGGCTGTCCTCGAGTTCGTAAGTACACAACCTTCTGACATCAACTCCTTCTCCTTGGGGACTTTAATATAAATTGGCTTGCTCCTGATGCAGGGTCAAACAAAGATGCTATCCTAGCAGCAAATTTAACACAAGTGGTAAACTCCCTACCAGGAAAAAATACAAATCAGGGACCAGCACCCTCATTGACTGGATCCTTACCAGCCACCTACCCGTATAACCAATGTAAGTGTTCTCCTGACTGCTCAGGATCACTCTCCAATAATATGTACCTGGACAAATAAGTTTCGTAAGCCGCCCAAAACCATCTATAGCAGAGTCCTACCTCATGGCAACCTTACTCATCTCAAGACCTGTCTTAGGCAGATAGACTGGTCCTTGATTTACAAAACTCAAGATGTTGACCTAGCCCTTGATTACTTTATTACTACTTTCAACACTGCCTGTGACACCTATGCACCAGTAAAAAGCGCAAAATCAAAGCACTCACAAAACCCTGGCTCACGGCGGCTATTGGCACAACTCAAAAGTAGGGATCACCTCTGGGCCACTGCAAGAGCTACTGGCACTCTGTCGGACATCCAAAAATATAAACAGGCCACAACCACTGTACTAAACAGATCCGGCTTGATGAAGAGCTCCTACTTCAAGAATGCCCTCCAACTCCTGGGGTGAAGGAAATCCTTCTGGGACAACATAAGAAATATCATGGGTCAGCAGTCCAAATCCTCTCCTACAATAATGAATGTGGATGGAACCACTACATTAGACCCAGAGATCATTGCAAACACCCTAAATGATACCTTCACAGACCTTAGTAGTGTCCTCTCATTTGATTTCTTCACTGATGCTGACCCTCCAATTTCTACTTCTACTACTGCCTCTCCAACCAAACCACCTTCCATTTCAAACTAGTAAAGGCACATGAAGTCTATAAATATGTAAAGAAGGCCATTTCTAAGTCCCGAGCAAGCAGCGACACTACTGATCTTAAACTTCTGTCCTCACTCTGGAGGAAGTACTGCCCCTCACAAAAATGTTCAATCTCTCCCTCTGCTACAGCCAATTCCTAGGAAATGGAAGGCTGCAGTTGTCACTCCGGTGCACAAAAGTGGTGATAAGTCACTGCCTGGTAACTATCGCCGATATCAATACTACCACTCTCTAGGCCCTTGAACGCTTGGTGAAGGACCAACTTTCAGACTACCTGAAAAGCACAACATCCTATGCACTCAGCAGCATGGATTTAGGAAAGGGCACAGCACATTGACTGCCCTACTTGAATTCTCAGGAGCAATCCACAATGCCATGGACTAAGGAAACCTAACTGGAGCAGTCTACACTGACTTAACCAAGGCATTTGATACAGTACACCATGGCCTACTTATCAAACAACTACTACCCCTAGGGCTCTCGAGGGTCCTGGTGACTGGGTAAAAATTACCTTGCTCACGCTCTCAATCTGTAAAAGTAGCTGGAGTTCTCTCAGACTCAAAACGGTTCACTCAGGAGTTCCCCAGGGATCAATCCTGGGCCCCTCCTTTCAGCCTTTTCTTAAACTCCATCCCCAATCGTCCCTGAACAAATAATTTCTATGCCGACGATGCCGTGATTCTTGCCACTCATAAAGATCCGAACCTCTTACGCCCAACCTTCAGCATGCTTTTTCCAAAGTTGAGATGTAGTTCCTTGAACATAAGCTGGTTCTAAACCACCAAAAAACTAAATCCATGCTCTTCTCTAACCTGCAAAACAAGAAGCAGTAGAGTCCCACTCACCATTAATACATACCTGGGAAATACCCTTGAACAACTGCCAATCTTCAAATATCTTGGAATCAACTTTGATCAAGGCCTAACTCTTGCAACTCACATTGATAGTACAGCAAAACTATTAATCAGCTAATTGGGATTCTGTATCGGAACCGACAGCTCCTTACCCACTCTGCACTGAGGATTGCCATCCAATCCTCTATCATCTCAGTCGTTGACTATGGCTTAGTTATATACACGGATCTGCCACTACTACAGCACTTAGTCGCATTACAACATCCCTAAATAAGGCCTGTCGGTTGCTCACTGGTGCACATCGACGCACTCCACACATGTGAACCTATGCTGACTCAGGCTGGTTGCAACTCTCAAACCGGATAGTACCCTACCTGCCTGATGGCAAAAATCCACTCTGGGCCTCACTCCACCTTGTATCCAAGACCTGTTATGCCCGAGCACTAGGACCCGTTTTACCAGAAGATCAGAACACCAGCCTCTCCAAGTCCCCGATGCCGGTCTTCTCAGGGACAAAGATCATTTGCCTATTGTGCCCCAGCTGGCTAAATGCCCTCAGCACTCATTACTGCCTCCACCTCCTCTAGGTATTTTCAAATCAAGGCTGTTCTCTCACCTTGCCACCTCCAGCTCCTGTGACTGCCCTGATTAAACCTCCTATTTTCTCACTACCCACCCTGTTCCGTTATTTGACAAAGACATGTTTGGGAAACCTTTTCTCCTGCTATTGTCTGCTCCCCACACCTTTCACTTACCCGCTCTGTTCTAGACTTTATCCCTATTTGTTTCTCCTAATCTGGCATGACCTCTTCCTTGTAATAATAATGTGATTATTGATATCTCATGTCCTTTTGCACAAATGATTTGATATGTATTTGTATATGTTTCTCGTCTCTTGACACAGCACAAATTGTTGTGTTATCTATGTAACCTTTTGTACTGTACCTAATTGACGTGGAACCTTGTAAAAGAGCCTCTGGCTCAAAGGTAGTAATTCCTAGAACAATAAACTAAACTAAACTAAGGTGGAAATCTGAAACCACCTTAGGCAAGAACTTCCTGTTAGTCCTGAGGACCACCTAATCTCTATGAAAGGAGATAAAATCAGGCTCCACTGACAAAGCTTGTAATTCACTTGTCGTCTGACGAAGTGATGGCTACCAGAAACACAGTCTTCAAGTCAAATACTTAAGCTCTGCTGAAGACAAGGGCTCGAAGGGAGGTTGACTAAGCTGAGCAATGCAAACATTAAGATCCATGCAGGGCAGGGTCCCTGAATGGAGGGTTGGTGTGAAGCAATCTCTAAAAAACTTGGAGAATACAGGATGAGACGAAGAGAAGAGGGTTTACCTGCTGAAAGAAAAGCAGACACAGCTGCCAAATGCACCTTTAGGTAGTTGGTCTCAGCCCCAAAGTGTTTAAATGGACCATATAATCCAGAACTGTGGGTAAATCAGCAGATTCTGGGAAATATGCTTCCCAGAACACCATATGGAAAACCTCTTCCATTTGGAATTGTAAGTAGCCCTGGTGGAAGGCTTCCTAGAAGCCTTCAATATCCATTACACCTTGGGAGACGTGTAGATCAGCAAACTCTAACTGTTCAAGAGCCAGGCCTTGAGATTGAGAGATTTGATGTTCAGGTACTAAACCCGTCCCTGAGCACAGGTTAACAGATTGTGATTCCTGGGAAGACACAGGGAAGATGGACTGCTAAGGACAGTAGGAGTGGATACCAGGGTTGTCTGGCCAATCTGGAGCAATCAGAATCACTCTGCAGGATTGAGATCTGATTTTGACTAACACTGTGAACAGGAGAGGGAAGGGGAAAACATAAAGAAACTTCCTTCCCAATTGATAACTAAGGCATCCAGAGGGACTGAGCCCAACACTGGGAGCCTGCAGCAAAAAAGGCAAGTTGGTGATTGTCTGGGGCTGCAAAAGATCCATCTGCGGGTGCCCCATCTGGCAAATATTACCCCAAGACCAGGGGGTCCAGTGACCATTCGTGATGGCCCTGGGAAATCCTGCTGAGAGCATCTGCCAGGACATTGTCCTTGCCTGGGAGGTGAACTGCCGTAAGGGAGGTGTTCAGGAGTGCCAGAGACCACAACTTCATTGTCTCGTGCACAAGGTCTGAGACCGAGTGCCTCCTTGCTTGTTGATGTACCACATTGTAGTGGTGTTGTCTGTTCTGACCTGTACAACTTTGTTCTGAACAGATTTGGAAAAAGTTGAAGTGCAAGAAAAACTGCTCTGAGCTCCAACAGGTTGATGTGGAACAGAGATTCCTGAGGGACCACAATCCCTGTAGTGAGGTCGCCCATGTGAGCACCCACCCCAAGAGGGATGTATCTGTAGTAAGGATTAAAGAGTGAGACTGAGTGACAAAGGAACCCCTTGTCTCAGGTTGTTCTGATCCTGCCACCACAGTAGGGCCTGGATCAGGGTTCAGTCACTGGGATCAATTTGGTTAGAGGGTCCTTTCTTTGAGACCAAAAGGCTCTCAAATGGAACTGAATGTCCCTCATCTGAAATCTGGCTCCTTGCACTACTGCTGTAGAAGCAGCCATGTGTCCCAGGAGTTGCAGAAAATGCCTTGCTGGTCGAGAGACCTGCAGGTGAATGAGGAGGCCAGAGAGACCAGGGTCCTTGCCCTGTCCAAAGGAAGGAAGGCTCTGGCTTCCTCTGTGTTCAGTTCTGCAGCCTATGAAGGTGAGAAGCTGGACAGGTTCTAGAACTGACTTTGGAAGACTGAGAAGGAAACCTAGAGAGGTAAGCAGTTGCTGAGTTATCTGAAGATGTAACTTGACTTGGTCTGGAGACTGGCCTACTATGAGCCAGTCGTCCAGGTAAGGGAATATGGCAATCTTTTGCCTTCTTAGGTAGGCAACTGCTACTGCCAGGCATTTTGTGAATACCCTTGGAGCAGAGGTGAGGCCAAAGGGCATTGCTCTGAACTGGTAATGGCCTGAGGGCAGCTCGAACCTGAGGTACTTTGAGTGGGAGCTTCTGATGAGAATATGGAAGTAGGCATCCTTGAGGTCCAGGGACGCTAGCCAGTCCCTGGCCTTAGAGGTAAAAATAATTCCCAGAGTCACCATTTGAATTTTGGTTTTAAAGGTGCTTGTTTAGGTATCTGAGATCCAGGATGGGCGCCATTCTCCTGTCTTTTTTGGGTAAGGAAGTACCTGGAGTACAATCCTTTGCCCTGGTGTAGGGGTGGAACCCTTTCCCACGCTCTGAGAGCCAGGAGGGTAAGACTTCTGCCTCTAGGGCAAGTGCCTCTGATGGATTTGCAGGTGGAAAGGATCTGGTTCTCATCTTTGGAAATTTTTGAAGCTGAGAACCAGTCCCTGGCTTACTACTTCCAGGACCCACTTGTCTGATGTTAGAGACTTCCAGTCCTGGACAAAGTAAGCCAGCCTGCCCTCAGAGTAGTGGAGAATCGGCCTGGCCACCCCATCAGGGTGCCTGTTTGGCAGGAGCTTTAGGCTGAGGTGGGGAAGCAGGTCTGCTCGTGCCGTCTGCCTCTCCTCAAAGAACCCCTCTGGGCATAAGCTGAAAAGGAGGCCTGGGCTTGGTAAAAGGCCTATGAAAGGCCTGCCCCTGCCCCTGGAAGGCTGCCTTTGAGGAGTGGCCTGCCTTTCCTTGGCCTGTGCACTCCTATGGGTGGTCCTATACTCATCCATTTTCTTCATGTAATTCTCTGTCTGCTCCCAAACAGAGAGTTACCCACAACAGGAAAATCCATGGCCTTAGTCTGGGTATCCTGTGACAGGCTAATACATCTGAGCCAAGCCATTCCTGCGAAGAGCCACAGATATAGCCATGACTCTTGATGACGATCATTAGAGTCCACTGCAGCATGGAATTGCACCTTGGATGCCTCAATACCATCAGCAGCCACCTGCTCCAGCTCCTTGGCAAGCTGGCCAGGGACCTGCTTTGCTAGAGCCATAACAGTATCCCATCTGGACTTCTGGTATCTAGCAACATAAGCCATATAATTTGCCTGTGTGAGTCCCAAAGATGCTGCCATGTACTGTTTCTTGCCATGGCATCAATCCTCCAGGAGTCCTTGTCAGGGGGTGTAGGCAAGGAATATTAGCCTTGTCACAGGCTGCAGCCTGCACTACCCCAACATGGCTGCATTGTTGTAAGGAACTCCGTATCAGAGCCTGACAATGTGTACCTCTTGTCCATTCTCTTATCCACAGGAGGTATAGTGTTAGGAGTTTTTAGAATTTTACTGTCTGTTTCCAAAAGATTTATGCAAAGGAATAGACAGTCTTCTAGACTCTGGGATATCCATCATTTCTACATAGTCAGGCTCCTTTTGATCATCCACAGCTTCCTCCAGGGGCTGGAGGTTTCAACAACTTTTTATAAAACATAAAATGAGAGGGACTCAGAAAGCCTAGGAGGAGACACTCCTGAAGGTCTGTCTGGGAGATGTCCGTTCAATGGGCACATCCAGACTTTCAAATCCACATTCACTCTCCTCATACTCCTCTTCCCCTCCGGGTTCATAAAATCCTCTAAATCATACTCTTGAACCGGTGGAACCGACCGAACTCGTGACCACTGATGGTGCTGGTTGGTCGGAACCAAGAAGCGACTGGACAATTTTAATCGCTTTGGCTATTTCTTCAGCGGTTGGAGAGGAAAGTTTTGGCTCCACACCAGCTGATTTCCTAGTCCTTTTTGCTGGAAACGACTCCTCCAGTCGGCACTCCTTTGCCTGAGGAAGTCTCGCCCTGGTCAGAGGCACCCCCTCTGGTTCGGTTTCAACGAACTGGGCTGGCCATCCGGTCAGCGGACTTTTTGGCCTCCCTTCCCTGAGCCTACCAACTCTCTTTTCCAGGGTAGCTGCAGGAAAATTTTTGCATATCTGGCAGTCTGCATTGAGGTGGTCAAACCCCAGACAATAAACACAGGTGGTGGGGGTCAGCCTTAGCAAAGACTTCCCACAGACACTGCGTGTTGAAACCCAGTGGGCCCGGTTTTCTTTTGGGTTTCTCAGACATGGTGCCAGTCCCAACCAAACTTGCCCGCTTATGGCAATCCGCCAAGAAGACTCTCATCGTTCCCAACCATGTCACGGGTCATGGAAAAACGTAATTAAATCAGGCTTTTTTTAGAACCGATAAGAACCGGAACCGCACTCTGAAAGACAGATTAATATATTTTAAACAACCTGATCGGTTCAAACCAAACCAATAAACCGTTTACAAGTTCCACACAGAAAGTAAATGTAAAACCTATCTAGTACTTACAAATACCACAGACAGAGCTTGAACCGACCAGTTCGGTTTAAATTCGGTCAAAACAGAAAATAATACTTTAACCAACAAAATGAATCAAGCAGAAGGAGAAGTCTCGGGCGATCTGTTCAGTGAGGCGGAGTAAAGAATCTGACGGTTTGAGTTTGAAGAACAACAGACAGAGTTTTCAACCAGCTCGAGCTCAAAGTTCCATGCCTGGCATGGAAAGTTAACTCTTTCACCTCCGGAGCAGTTCGAAGGTTGGGACTCACTGCATATTTCATAATATAGCAAGACTTCATGTTGTTTGAACAAGATTACTACAGGCTGAGTTAATTTTTCTTCTAACCCCAGGAATCCACTAATATTATTACTCTTTGCAGACTATGTAGCAGTACCACTAGGAGGTGGGCAGAATCTATTTAGGAAAAAGACTCTGCAAAACAGCTTTACCAAAACTGGCATCACTACTAGGCTGGGTAACCAGACTATAGTGTTTAGTGAAGGTGTGGACTGACCTCAGATAGCTGCTTTACATATTTCCAATAGAGGCACCTCGGGCAGCTGCAATAATGGCAGCTGTGTCCCTTGTGGAGTGGGCTCCAAGACAAGAAGGAGGAACCTTGCCTGCTTTTAAGTAACAAAACTGAATACATTGGACTATCCATCGAGATAAAGTCCTTTTTGAAGCAGGAGTACCTTTACCTACTTCCCCATATGTGAGGAACAGCTGTTGTCTGTCCTACCTATGGTCTATGCCATGAGTCATATAGTTACTCAGTGCTCTTTTGACATCCAGGCTGTGCAGTCTACTCTCACCTGAGCTGGAGTGCTCAGTAAAGAAACTGGCAATGTTATTGACTGGTTCAAGTGGAAGTTAGGGACCACCTTGGCGAGAACTTCCTATTAGTTCCCAACACTACCATATTCCTGTGAAAAGAAACGTAGTCCTTTTCCACACAAAAGACCTGTAGCTCACTAATCCTCCTGGCAGAAGTGATTGCTACCAGAAAAAGACTACCTTCAGGTTATAAATTTAAGCTCTGCAGATGCCATAGGCTCAAAGGCGGAAGCATAAGCTGGGCAATGCAAACATTAAGATCCCATGGTGGCACTGTTTCCCTGTGGGGGGACAAGTGAGACAGCCTCAAAGAACCTCCTGAGTATGGGAGTCAATGCCATTGAGGTATCCTTTTAGGCGAGAGGTGCGCTGAAACTGAAGCCAGGTGCACTTTCAGAGTCTAGTGCTGCAGCCCCAAGGAATGCAAATGAGACAAATAATCCAGAAGGGTTGGGATCCCGGCCTGGGTCAGGGCTACACCCATATCATCGTACCCAATGGAAAATATTTTCCTTTTGAGGCATAGGTTTCTTTAGTGGAAGGTTTCCTGTAACCCTCAAAACTGTTTCAGAGAATTGGCAGTCTGCATATTCTAAGTTCTCAAGAGCCATGCCTTGAGCTTGAGAGACAAGGTTGGGAAGCGCTACCCTCCCTGAAAGGAAGTCAGTAGACTGTACCTCGAGGAAGGTGACTCAGCTTGCTCACGGGCACTGAAAGCACAGGGAGTACCAAGGCTGCCCTACCCAGTCTGCTGCTACCAGGATCATTGAGCTGGTTATGACCTGAGCTTGATGAGAACCCTGAAAATCTGTGGAAAGGGAGGAAAGGCATAAAGGTATCTGCCTGTCAATCGAGGAATCAGGGCATCCATGGGAACTATCCCTTTCACTGGGGCCCTACAACAATAGGGAGGCAAGTGGTGATTTTGGTGGGAAGCAAAGGTCTATTTCTAGGATCCCCACCTCCTGAATAGAGCATTCACCACTTGCCTGGTTCAATGCCCATTCATGATGGGCCTGAATTATCCTGTTCAAGGCATCTGTCAGGTGTTGTACTTGCCAGACAGATGAATTACTTGTAGAGAGGTGTTTAGGCAGTAAATGAGGCTCCATAGCTTCATTACCTCTGTACAAAGACAGTGGACCTTGTCCTCTTTGTTTGTTGATGTAATACATTGTTGTAGTATTGTCTGACCTGACTTGTACCACCTTTCCCAGAAGACGACGAGAAAACCCTGAAGGGCCTGGTATATAGCCTCAGCTCCAGCACATTTAAGTGCAGGAGTGAGTCTGCACTGTCCCAGAAGCCATGAATGGTGTGATCCCTAAGTGGGCACCCCATCCTAACAGGGGAGCATCGGTTGTGAGAACCCAAGAAGGAGGCTCCTGCAGAAATTGAACTCCTTCCCTTACGTTTTCTAGTTCCCTCCACCCTTGGAGGGCCTGTAACAAGGTTTTGTTACTGGTATTGGCTTTGAGAGTGGGTCTCGCTCTGGCACCAACATGCTCTGAGGTGGAACTGGATACCTCTCATCTAAAATCTGGCACCCTCGTCTGTGCTTGCTGCTCAAGCCATGTGCACTTATAGTTGAAGGAAATGTTTTGTTGGCTTTGGTCTGCCCAGGGCAAATGAGCCTGCCAAGAGCCGAACAGCTTCTGCCTCTCTTGAGGGAGAAAACTGTTCCCACTACTGTATCCAGTTCTGCCCTATGAACTGCAGAACTTGCAAAGCGGTCAGCACTGACTTTTGGTATTGAGAAGGAATCCCAAAGACAGTAGCATATCCTTGGTTACCAGTAGGTGGTCTGACACCTGTTGGTAGGATTTCCCTATGATTAGCCAGTTGTCCAGATAAGGAAAGACTAACACCCATTCTTCTAAGGTGTGCCACTATCACTGCTATGCGCTTGGTAAAAACCCTTGATGCAGAGGTGAGACCGAAGGCAGTGCTCAAAACTAGTACTGGCCTGAGGGAGTCTGAATCTGAGATACTCTCATTGTTAGGAAATATCTGAACTAGAACCCTTGTCCTCTTTGGTTGTGGGGAATAGGCTCTACTGCTTTTGCCCATAATAAGGCCTGTACCTCCTGCTCCAGCAATTCCCTTTCTGAGAAGGAGCTGGTGCAAACTGTTTCAACCTTAGAGGAGGAAGGGACTTGAAACTAAGGGAGAGACCCTGACTCGTTATTTCCAGAACCCATTTGTTAAGTTTGTTCATTCCTGAAATAGTGGGTAAGTCTCCCTAAAGAATGGGAGAAGCAGCCTGAAGGAAAAAAAGCAGGGGTTCTATCGTCTGTGGTTAGTACTGCTGCTGAGTGACAGTCTCATACCTTTAAGAAAGGTGTCCAAAGGAAGACCTGCCCCTGCCTCCCTAGAATAAGCAGTCGAAGGAGAGGTCTGTCTCTAGTTGAGTCACCTTTAAAAGTAGCTTTAGATTCATCTATTTTTTTTTTTTTTTTAAGCTTCAGTCTGCAGCAAAGAGAGTGGCCCTCGATTGGAAAATCCATTGCCTTAGCTTGTGTGCCACGGGTGAGATTAGCAGCCCTCAGCCAGGCAAATCTCCTCAGGGCTACTGCACCAGCCATCCATCTTGCAGCAGTATAACTAGTGTCAGCTGCCATTTGAAACTGGTATTTGGAAGCTTCCAAACCCAATTTTGCTGTATCCAATAGCTCTGACACAGTTAAAGAGGGGTTAGCCCAGCATTGTTGACAACTGACTGCCAGAGAACTTTCTGGTAGAGAGCTGTATAGGCCTGGTAACAAGCTTGTCGGATTGCCAGGGATACCGAAGGTACCCTTTTAAGCCATAGTGCTGAATTAGGAACCTTAAGGATTTCTAACGATCCGCTTTTATTTTATTTATTTTTATTTATTAATTTATAGATAAGTAAATAGAGCCTTTTGAGGGTGTCAGCTCCATATATTGTACCTCCTCTTCATCATGGATCTCTTCAGCTGTTTGCAGATCCAGGGTCTCTACCATTTCCTTCACAAAGAGAAATGGGAAAGAAATCTTCTGTGGGTCGGGGATTAACCAAAATCCTGTTCTGGTGACACCTCAGGTTCAATTCCCTTCTCATCCTGGTTACAGTTGTCGCGCCGCTCCCACCACCACCACCACCACCACCACCACCACATGCCAAAGTAGCAGTAGGCACCAGAGGGGAACAACAGCTGCTTTTTCAGCAGGAGTAACCACAGGCTGCCGAGTTGGAAATAACCTCTGCAGCACCTGGAGTAAAGCTAAGGCCTATGTTAGATCAGCAGAAGAGGGAGCTTTAATAGGCACCTAAGAGACCCTTGAGGCGTTTGAGCCGGGTGTCGGAGTGCTTTGTTTTCTTCAGCTTTTGGCAGGCACTGGACAGTCAGCTGGCTGATTGCCTCTCTTGCCACGGCCCTCACCCGTAACAGAGGTGGAATTAAGAGGCTCTGGAAGGACCTGCCACATTCGTGGAAGGGGTGGACTGGTTACAGCCCAGGGACCCCTCCCTAGTTTCTTTTAAACTTGCCAGATTCATGGAGAGGATGGACTGGTTAGAGCCCAGGGACCCCCTCTAGTTTCCTTTAAACCTCTCCCTGCATTTTCCCCACCATTTTAGCAGGGAAAGACATATAATCTTCATAAAACTGTTATTGCCAAAGGCAGATCAAGCAAAGATCATGCTTATCTGACTTAGCAAACACCTCAACACACTTCAACAGTTCTTAAAACCAGGATGTCCTGTTAAAAACTTAAACATTTTAAACAGGGTTTTATTTACTCTAAAAATTGGTTAGCTTTTGCTCTAAAAGTGCTAAAACATTGTGAAAAATGCATAGCACTTGCCTCACTTTGTTAAACACAACACTTCTAGAAAACCTACAGTACATAAATACTTTCTTAACTGTTAGTTCTCCTAATCAATTATATAAAAACCCTGCTATGAGGAAAAACAGTAAGCAACAATAGACACAAGGCGAAATTAAAATAAGACAGAAATACTTAAGTTTTTGGTCTTAAAAGTAATCAGATGATCCCTGACTGAGAGAGATCTCTACAGCAGAGAGAAGAAATCTGAGGTAGAATGTAGACAGTTGGCACAAGGCTGTTTGAAAATAGATGCATTAGCTAAACATTCTATGATTAGCATATCATTCTATTCTCTCTGGGGCAGTCCTGACTTCAAAGAGAACTGCAAAGAGTAATAATATTAGTGGATTCCTGGGGTTAGAAATAATCATTATACAGATGTGATACCCCTCTGTGCAGAAGCAGTGCTTTTTTTTTTAGCTTTTGTTGACGGGTAAGTGCACTAGACAAATCCTGCCTATTTTCAAGAGCACGACCGGGGAGGAGATACAGATGAATGCCAACTGACCTTGAACCAGATTAAGCTGTTGGTGGTATTTATAGTGAATGAGGAAATTTGGCCAGGACACCGGGAAATTCCCTACTCTTTTCGATAAGTGCCATGGGATCTTTAACATCCGCCTGAACTACCACCAATCCAGGCAGATGGGACCTCGGTTTAACGTCTCATCCGAAAGACGGCACCTCAGAAGTGCAGCACCCTCTCATGCTGCACTACAGTGTCAGTACTGGGATATTAACCCAAGTGCCAGATGTGGGAACTGAACCCACAGCCCTCTGATCTCCCGGCCTCAGAGGCCAGTGTGTTACCTATTGAGCGACTGACATTGCTTTGTGTTCCCAATACCAGCTTTCATCTTCTGCTTGATAGAATGTGGTTCAGTGATCTGTTTGGAGGAGCAGTATATACTGTTTTGAGCTCCTCTGTCTTGCTGAAGTAATTGATTTTTTTTTTTTACAATAGTTTGCAAGTTTTACATAATTCAGCGATTGTGGAGAACCATGGACAGGATGCACATATTAGGTTATTTATGGTAGGCAAGGAACTGAGTAACCAAAGACTGCGTAGACTTCTACACAATGCTACATGAAGATGCTTTCTGTTGTACACAAATCAGTCACTGCAGCCATTGGTGCCACATAATTAAAAAGCACATTTAAAGCAATGCTTTCAGTTTTTGTTTTCTGTACTTATGTTTTGTAATATTCAGTGATGTTACTCTTTCTGCAGCGGCGCCACCCCAACACCCCCAGGTGCACTGATGAAGTTGTTTTTTTACCAGCAAGGTGTGGGGGTGGAGCGCCCAAAGAAAGAAAGAAAGAATAATATCATGGAATATTACAAACATAAGAACTCTCTAACTTCAGTGACAACAGAACGTAACCTCGCATAGAAAACACTGCGGCTCATTTAATGTTTTACTTTAATAAGTTTTTCGCAGTTCTGCATGCAAAACTATTAGCTACGGGGGTGTCTGCATGCAAAACTATTAGCTACAGAGGTGTGGGGAGGCTGAGCCCCCAATTACAATGAATGTTTTAATGTTTTAGCTGTGCAATTTTAAGTAAAACAAACAAAAAAAAAGCCCTTTCCCCACTGTTTCAAATGCTGCTAACACTTTTTGTGACAATTTTTTTTTTTTTTTTTTAGGAGTGTTGTTGGGGTTGTACTTGAAAATAAACATGCTTTTCTTTATACAACCCCTTTGCATCTTATGGAATAATAAGCTTGCTTAAAGTATGTTCTGTGTTCTGCATGTATAAAACTATTGTGTAGGAGGTGTAGCAGTGCGTCACCACATCTGCACAGTGTTGCCGTGTGGTGTGTATTTCCTAGAAAAGCACAGGGACAGTCCACTGTTCTCCACAATCACCCATAATTCTTTATTTCACACATGCCCCTAAACTGGGGGAAAAAAAGGCTTTTGGGTTTATTTAAATTTTGATCAAATAATGTTATACTTTTGTGTTAAAGATATTTCAAGTTTCATCATACTGCTAGACAGCTGTAAAGGATTTGAAGATGAAGGACAGAGAACCTATAAGGAAAATGAATACGCAGATGGACAGAAACAGCTGACTGGCATACTCTACTTACCCTGCTTGCACCTTTTCTTTAGTCAATGATTCAATCATTTTCGTTCCAAGGTCATAGATGGTCTCCATTTCTGTAGTTTTGAGCGTCCAGTTTGCCCACTTTAGTGCCCTGGGGCAAAAAAAAAAAAAAAGTCACAAAATAAAAAGAAATTAATAATGGTGGATTTTCATTCAGAGCACCAAGTTAAGTGAACTATGCAACCATAAAGAAAAGTCTTCACCACCTCACCCCAATGAAACTCATGCATCGACATGTAGCCCACAGTTGGAGGCTCCCCAGCCATTCTCATCAGATGTAAATGTAATATTCCAAACTCGGGCTCTAAAGGTGACATTATGTGCATATAAGACTCCCAGAAACAAAGATTAAGAAGTAGAGCTGTGTAAAATTTCCAAATTCTTAGATAGGCAAACACTCTCCCAAGGCCATCTTTGAGCTAGTGGAGCCAAAACAGGCAGGCAGGAAAATAACACAAATTTTAAATTTTAAGTAGCAGTCAGTTGTAACTTGTTACTTCTGAAGTATTTTTCTTTCCTTTTACTCATTAGGAAGTCTTCTATGTGATAATATTGTGCTGGGTGAGTGCAACAGCTCTTAGCCTGTCAGCTAACATGTCTAACTCAACTGCCCCACACTACATCATCAGCATTATGATGTCACCAACAGTGACATCATAGGTAAATGACCTGGCAGTCACTCATTTGCTGTTCCTAAGTAGTGTTTGCCCCTCAGCGCGACACCCGACAGCAAATCCCAAAACAAACCATTACAGCGACTGTCACGGTAATGAGTCTGTTTTCGAATGATGCTTCTCCTGGTGTTCTGCTCCCTCCCTGAACAACTCCAATCTGGGTTCATTGCATAGAAATCTGGGAGCACGGGGCAGAGCCCCCCATAAAAACACTTCAATTTGAGATGACACTCACACCCCGTCGCTGTGCGGGAAGCTCGCAAATTCACTGTCAACCTCCAGTGGTGCTTCCCGGGCAGTAGTAGTGATGTCACAGTCAGTGAGGTCACAATCCTGATGATGTAGTGTGAGGCAGCAGGCAAAATATGTCAGCTGCCAGGCTAAGAGCTGTTCACACATCACACCTACTAACATCAGGTAAACAATCTTCTAATTAAACAAAGGAAAAGAAAAAGTACCTCAGATATACAAGGTTATGGTTGGCTGCTTTTAAAATCTAATATTAGTTGTGGGTAGTAGACTAGCTCTTTAACGTGTGTAATTTTCAAAGGCTCCTGCTTCTCATGTATCAAACCACAGACTCCCCAGTCAATCAATCAATCAAAATCTTTATTTATCCAGGCGGGCACCATTGAGCAAGGCTCATTTGCAAGGTGGACCTGGTCATGAATACATCAAAGTACAGAACAGAAGCAGGTATACAAAAAGCAATAATATACAGGAAGAAAAGTATATACAGTGTATACAGTACAGTACAAGGTTGAAATAAAAAACAACTATTTTACAATTGAAGAAGTCAGCAGATGTACAATCAACCATAGGCATACGGGGTTATAAGCAGAGATCTTTTGGTGGGCAGCCAGCAACTACACATATAGGGGAAAGAGGCCGTGTATGGGGTAGCAGGTTAGAGAGGTAAAGAAGAGGAGGGATACATTACCCTAAAACCACAGAAAGTGGCGATGGCTGTCATGTACTTGTTTATTATGATAATGATGGAGGAGGGGTAGATAATTGGGACACTACAATGGATGGGGTGGGACTTTAGTCAGGCTGGAGTGGACAGGGAAGGTGGGTGCAACAGGAAGAGTTAATAGGGAAAGAGTGAGAGCCAGGGAGAAACATGGCGCAGGCAGATGGAAAGGGGAGTTGCGGAATTAGTGGGCTAGCGGAGAGGAAAACATTTGCAAGGTGCTTTCATGTAGCGATCGTGAGCGCCTTGAAGATATTCAGGCTAACAGGGCAGCTCAGCTTCAAGTTACTTTGTAAACCATTCCACAATGTGAGTAAAGAGAAGCTTAGAGCAGCTTTGCGAAGCAGTGTTGACCCTTGGAACTTAGAGGGCAATTAGGGAATAGCTCCTTAGGCGTAGGTGCTAACACACTCTGGGGAATACAATCCGAGACATATGAGGGGAGCTTGTTGTTCACCGCTCTGAAGGCCCATAGGGCGGAGTTTCTACTCCTTCTATGGTGGGAAGTCCAGCCCTAACGGTACGAGTACAGGGAGCAGTGGTGTGTGGAAAGTGGAAGGCCAGTAATGAACCTGATAGCTCCGTGGTAGAGGGTGTCCAACTTAGCCAGTGCAGTGGCTGTACAGCAGGTCCGCGTAATCTATTAAAGACAGGAAGGTAGCTTGAACCAGTTGAATCTTGACCTCCTTTATGAGCAGGTGGATAATTCTGTAGAATAATCCTAATCTTTGCCTTAGTTTCTTCTATAGTTCTTTGAGATGGTCAGCGAAGGAAAGTTTATGATCAGGCCAAACTCCTAGATATTTGAATTTAGCTACATACTCTAGTGTTTCTCCAAGAACAGTGGTAATTTGTGGGTAGCCCCCAGCAGAACTGCCGCATGCAAGGAGGGGAGAAGAGCATGGCTTTTGTCTTTTGCATTGAGCAAAAGCTGTTTGTTTATGAGCTGGTATTGTAGAAGGTTAAATTCAGCCTGGAGGTCTTCACAGGCTGCTTCTGGCATGGGACGACTCAAGTACAGTACAGTGTTGTCCATGAATAAGTGGATGTTGGCTTTTGATGGGGTCATTGATGTTGTTAATGTAGACTGCAAGAGAGGAGGGACCAAGGATAGAGCCCGTGGCACCTCAGCATAGGTTTTAATGGAGAAAGATCACCTTCAGCTTTAACTTGCTGTTTCTCGTTCTCCGAGGTAGTCTGCAAACCAGCACATGGATTTATGGCCCAGGCCTAAGGTGCTTAGGGAGGAAAGAAGCAGGCTGTGATCGACTGTGTGAATGCCTTACTAAGATCCAAGAAAAGCAGCACACATGCTTCTTGTTGTCAAGGTCTAGGAGCCAACCATTGGTCACCTTAGCTAGGGCTGTTATGGTGCTGTGCTTTGCTCTAAATCCAGACTGAACTGGGTTTAATAGGCTTCTGGATTCTAAGTATACCCTAGCTGGCCACACACTATTTTTTCTAGTAATTTAGACAGGATGGGAGGAGGACATCGGTCTGTAATTATTTAGATGGATATACCCACTTCTGTGACAACACTGTTGATGGTTCAGAGTGGACCACTTCTTCAGAGCTTCCTATAACATTTTTCAGTGGGGCTCAACATTTTGGAATACTGGTGTTAGCCTAGATGTTAGAAACCCCTGCATAATGTTCTTATGCTGTAAGAAACATAAATTAGCTACCGCGTTAATATAATATGAAACAGTCTAATTGCCTCGAATAGGAAACAAAAAAAAGAGCCAGAGAAGTTTTTAAAACACTGAAACACTGGGAACTACATGGCTCAGAGAACTGGTAGCGAGTTAAGTGGCCTTTCACCCTTAAGTCACCAGTTCAAATCAACCCAAGAATAGTACAGGTCTAAAGCCATAATCACCCGAGGGCTGTTCAGTGGACTATGTGAAATGAGATGTGGTGGTCTCAGTCCAATTCCCAGTGGGCAGGTATCCACGGCACAAAACCACCAGCACAACTGGCAATAATTAGCACCTATGTTGGCAGTCTCACATGATAGGCCAAGGATGGAATGGCATGGTACCTGAACTACCCTCTCACCTACATGGTAGTCCCTCCATGGCAGGGGTTGAGGCATACTAGCAAGGCAATGCGGAAAAGCTTGCAGTGTGATAGCCCATGCTGTACCCATCGTGTGGATAAACAGTGGACTTCAGGTTTCAGTGCTGTCAATCCAGCACCTTTCACAGACACCAAATTCACACAAGAAAAACAAAATCTTTAAAAAGATTAAAACACAAGTTTATTTTTGTTTTGTGCTACCTTCAGTTACAGATAGATATGGTATGGTCCATCTTACACACTAGAAGATGTGTTGATGCCAGTTACATGGTGGCAGGCTATGCAGGCGGATAAACAGGTTACTCACCTGTAACAGTAGTTCTAGGAATGGTATATGTTGTTCATCCACACTCTTTGGCATGTCCCCTTCCACTTTAAATCTTGCTGGAAGTCTTCAATGGCTCCTCCCACCACCTAGGTGGTATAACCCTCGCTCCGCCCTGGCAGCAAATCTTAGCCCGCAGGAAGCCAGGTGTTGTGTGTCCTGACCGGAGGAGGTCAGGAGTGCGTGTGGATGAACAACATACAACACTCCTAGAACTACTGTTACAGGTGAGTAACCTGTTTTCTAGGATCGTGGATATGTTGTTCATCCACACTCTTTAGCAGACTCTAGCAGTTCTCTGGGAGGAGGAGGCAAGGCACACACCCCACTACTTAAGGAGCAGAGAATGGAGAACTGAGGCCACAAACCAGCATCCCAGCGTGACTCAAGGTCGATGTGGTAATGGGTGATGAAGGTGTTGCTGACTTCCAGGTAGCAGCCCAGCAGATTTCCTGGATAGGGATGTCCCTGCAAGCAGCCATCGATGCAGCGGTATGGCAGGTAGAATGAGCCCTTACATCCGTTTGGGGCTCCTTGCTGCAACTCATAGCCAGAGACCCCTGGTGTTCTGTGACAGAATTTTCTGATTTCTGCGGCAGGGCTGTATGACTTCGCTGCAGCATTTTCTGATTTCTGCAGCATGATTTATTCAGTTCTCTGGCAGAATGCAGTCCTGTCATTGGCTAAATATGATGTGATGTCATCGATGACATCATAATGCTGAAGCATAGAGGAGGGCTTCAGGATAAGCGAGGTGGGAAAGAAAGCCTGACACTATGAAAAACAGTATATTTATATGAAAATTCACCAAAACAATGAATTCTGCGGCACTATATATTCCTAGGCATGATGCAAATTCTTGGCAAATTCTGCAACGCTGAACTGCAGAATTCCAGGGGCCTTGCTCACAGCACAGACTAATGCATGATGTAATCCATCTTGCCATCGTTCACTTTGCTGCAGGTCTGCCAGAAGCGGCTTCAGCGTGGGTAACAAACAGCTAGCGGAACCTCTCCTGAATTTCTGCCATCCTCTCCCTTATAATAGGAGAGAACATGTCTCAGGTCCACAGTATGGAGCCTGTACTACAGCCTCTGAGGTGCCGCTGGAGTAGTAAACCGGCAGAGTTAACACCTGGTTAAAGTGAAACTCTGACACCACCTTGGAAGGAATTTGGGTGGGGCGTAGAACAACCTTGTCCTTGTGGAAGACCAGATAAAGGGAGTCCACAGCACCTGGAGCTCCCCTGTCCTTCTGGCAGATGTGATAGCCACCAGGAAGGCGTCTTCCATGACAAGTGTGACAAGGCACACTTGTGCACTGATTCGAATAAACGCCCATGAGCTTTGCCAGGTTGCCATTTTCACCGCTTCCTATGCATACATTGGGGCCACGTGCCTGGCCTTAGTGCAGGTGTTTCTGCAAGTTTCCCTTAACTGCTTTTCTTCAGGTAAGTGATTTTTTCCCTTTTCCCTTCTTTTTGGGGAGTGGGGGAGGAGAGCAGTTAATACAAAGTATAAGGGATCTGTGTTTACCTGTTTTTTTCTTCCTCTCCTCTATGTCATTGGAGCATCAGAACCTCCCTCCAGAATCCCAATTGCTTTTGGATCAGTTTATTAAAATTGCTTGCCTTAAGTCAGAGTGTATGTACTGTAGGAATCACCTTTGTGGGCTGCGTGTGAGTTTTTTCTTTCTTGCTGCTCCTGTCATTTCAGAGCAGTTTTCTGTGCTAATGATGTTAATTATTTATTTTCAAGAGTTTTTGGAATTCCCTCTGCCCTGGGGCTAATCACTGACTTACTTTTCGTCAGCGCCTTTCTGTCAGTTCAGACGGCATGACGCCTGTCTGCCACTGCCGGATTTCTTGTCAGGCGCTTTATGCCCTTTTTAGCAGGGTTTGTTTTGAAACATGAGTTTTCAAGCTCTGGTAGGTCAGGCACACTCGTGCCCATTCTGGTAATGTCACGCCACTGGCATGACACATGCACCTCCTCTCTCCCTCTCCTAACGCAGACAGCAGTTTTTAGGTACTGAGAGGCACTGCAATGTTATTCTTCTACATGGATTTGCAGCTAATGCAGTAATCCGCATTTTCCTGTAACACTCTGATTCCAAGGTTGCTGGACAGCTTTTTCCTTCAAGCGACTCCGCGCTTGCAAACTTGTCAGCAGAGGTAGGCAGGCTCCTCTCCACTAAAAGTGTCATTTGTTTGGTTCTTTCTGGGGACACATCAGCGGAGGACGGGCAAGGAGTTACAGGTGTTACTCCTATCTGCAGTAGGGGTGAGGAACTTAGCACAAATTTATTAACAGCTCCTGTGTGTTGTAATGCCACGTTCTGGCACAGAATATTGGCACCATGGGTTATAGGAGACCTCTAGTTGACCTGAAGGAGAATGATGAGACCCTATCCACTAGGGTCCTACTGTCCAACTGCATCACACAATCTAACATGCCTGTCTCAGTCTCCCCTAGCCAGACTCTGAGCTGGGGCGATGCACTCTGGGGTACCTAGGACATCCCTACTAATGCAATGGGGGTGGGGAGGCTCCACACAGGCACATCCAGGTGCGCCAGTGTGGAATGATAATGCTCACCTAGATCCCAGGCAACCCCGAGCCTGACAACGTTGTTGGTCAAGAGAAAGAACCCGGGGACAAGAGAAAAATCCTGACCCATCCACATTATTTGATGAAGAGGATCCCTCTGAGGAGGAGGAAGGGAGTGGCGTGGAGTCTTTGCATGAGAATCAAATTCTGTCTGCCTCTTACACGGCACTGAAGTGCTTTCAAACTCTGTACGCTGCTACCAGATCACTGAGCAGGAATGGGCTGGCCGAGATAGGTGCAGGCATCTTCCTAGACTGAGGGTGAGATGCTTTTTTCTTTTTTTTTTTTTTTAAAAGGAGGGCTCCCAGAAGTGGGAGGTTCCCACTTGGCAGAAAGCAGCGTGCATAATTCTGTTAAGCACCACCAAACCTACCGAGGGTTACTCACCCTAACAGACACCCACAATAAGAGGGTGGATGCCTCATGCAGAAGAGCCCTGGTTTCAAACATGGTAAACCTTGCACCTCATGCATCCTTTATTGTTTCCAGAGCCCTGAACTCATGGATCATGGCCTAGGTGGTTTCATTCCAACGGTTTGGTGGGACGAACATCTTGCAACTAGTGTCTATGGCATCTGCCTTTCTGGGAGATGCCACAGTAAATAACTTAAGGATGTCACCATGCTCGGTTTATCACATCATCACAGCTATGCAGGGTATTTGGCTCAGGCATTAGGTCATAGATCAGGTGTTGAAGGTGAGGCTGTTTGACCCGCCTTTGAAGGTGGATTATTATTCATTTCCAGACTGGACGACATTCTGAAGGATGTCCAGGATAAAAGGACAACTTCAGTGTCAAAACAGCAGCAGAAAGCCAACATGAACCCAAGGGGTCAAGGAGGTAACTGGCAGAGACAACCCAGAGGTGTTTTTTGGCCCTTTCAGAATTTTGGAAATCAGTGATCCAGGTGAGCCTATTCCAGATTCAAGAGCAATAGTAGCAAAGGATCCTTCACCCATAGGCATAATGGAAGTGCAGGACAATGAGGAGGAGGTAGTTCCCAATGAGTACACGGGCCCATCTCTGCCTCTCTCTTCCCTTGGTGGAAGACTGTAGCAGTTTACCAGAGATGGGCCCAAATCATATCAAATGCATGGGTACCAGAAATCCTTGCTCTAGGATATACTATAGAATTTGCTCAGGTACCCACAAGAAGTCAGTTCCTGCCACCCTGTGCTCAAACCCAGTGAAGAGGCAGGCAGTAGCTCAGACCTTGGCTCGCTTGCTGCAGATTGGAGCAACTGTCCCCATATTCCCCAAAAGGAGGGCTGGGGTTCTTCTCGATCTACTTTGTGGTGCCTAAGGATTCACAGGGCTTCCAACCAATTCTGGACCTGAAGCACATAAACAAGTTTATCCGCCACCACGACCTTCAAGATGGAGTCCTTGTGGTCAATAATCTGGGCCAGCCAACCAGGGTATTACCTGGCTTCCACAGATCTGAAGGATGCCTATCTCCACATTCGTAGGCACCAGTCGCACCAGAGGTTTCTGAGGTTCGCGATTCAGGACAGTATTTCCAGTACCAGGCAATTCCTCTGACTAGCATTGGCTCACCAAGTATTCTCAAAGGTCCTTATTGTACTAGTGGTGCAACTGAGACAGGTGGGACATCACGCATATCCCTATCTGGATGACCTTCTCAAATGAGCCTTGTCAGCTCATGGGGCAAGGAGGTTGGTGTCGAGGACCTTGGAGGTATTAGAGACTCACGGATGGATCATCAACAGGAGAAGAGCTCCATCATTCATTTTCAGATCTTGGAACATGTGGAAGCAGTCTTCAGGACATATGAGGGAAAGTAGTCTTATCATCTAGAAAGGAGATCCTGAGGTGGGAGGTTCAGTAGCTGAGCAGCCAACATTTGGTCTCTGCCCACAGGCTCCTATGGATCTTGGGGCTGATGACGGCAGCAACAGATCTAGTTCCATGGGCTCACATGCATATGTGACCTCTTCAGAATAGGATGATGGAGGCATGGAATCCAGCCTCGGAGACTACCAAGCCTTGACCATGCTACCTCAGTCTGTACAGCAATCAGTGGCTTGGTGGGTATGTCCCGAGAACCTCAGTGGGGGTCTCCTCTGGAAAACCCATCAGGCTGATACAGACAACCAATGCCAGCCTAGTGCACTGGGGGCAGTCTTGGTCCACATTCCAGCACAGGGCATTTGGCCCCTCAGGAACAGGCACTCCAGATAAAGGCATTGAAAATGAGGGCAGTGCATCTGGCATGTCTTCATTTCCACTCCCAGTGCACTCCAAGGCAGTGAAAGTAGGTCAGACAACACCGCCACAGTGGTACATAAACAAGCAAGGAGGCACAAAAAGCTGAAAGATGCTGGTAGAAGCCACCATGGTTCTGTTGTGGGCAGAGTGGCACCTCCTGTCTCTCTCAGTTGTTCACCTAGCAGGAGATCTGAGCATCCAGGCTGACTGGCCAAGTCAAGAGACAGTCCACCCAGGGAGAGGACACTGAACCCGAGGTATTCAACCTTCTATGCAGAAAGTTCGGTCCTCCCCAGATCAAGCTATTTGGATCAAGGAAACTACTCAGGTACCATGGTTCTACAGTCGGTACTGGTGTCCTCAGGCAGAGGCGGTGAATGCCTTGTCCAAGATGAAAAAATTCCTACCATTGTAATGTTGTTTCTTCTAATGGAGTCTTGCTGTATTCTGACAAGTGCAGTTAGACCGACCGGTTCAGCTGCCCGGAGAACAATGAGTTAAACTCTGTGCAAATGCAAACGTTGAGCTCAAGCTCGGTTTTAAACCACTGTCCTCGGTACATTCTAGTAACTGATCAGATTCTGAGCGAACACTAAAGATATAAGGCAAAAGTAACCAGACCTAAAAGGAGACCCCTTCAAGGGCAACACAACAGTGAAACAGTGGGCATGTAGAAGACTCAAGTCACAGATGCCCAAGAGAGACCCAGTAATCACTACAAGGTTAAAGCCTAAACATGTTGCAGAGAGCGACCCTTTCCCCAGGTTCTGGAGGGAGGCAGGGTGGGAGGTCAGAATACAGCAAGACTCCATTAGAAGAAACAACATTACTATGGGAGGTAATTTTTTTTTTTCCCAAACAAGAAGTCTTGCTGTATTCTGACAAG
Source organism: Neoceratodus forsteri (assembly GCA_016271365.2). Taxonomy (NCBI): domain Eukaryota; kingdom Metazoa; phylum Chordata; order Ceratodontiformes; family Ceratodontidae; genus Neoceratodus; species Neoceratodus forsteri. The sequence continues at coordinate 51,174,341 of CM028133.1, read as the reverse complement.
TGCAGACTACAAAGCAGTGCCCCATGGAGGTGGGCACAGAACCTTTGGGAAATAGGCTCTGCAGTAGTGTGTGCCAAAACGGCATCACTTCTGGCGTGGTGTCCAGGCAGTAGTGTTTAGTGAACATACTGACAGTCTTCCAGGTGGCAGCTTTACAGATCACAAGCAGGGACCGCCCTGGCAGCCGCCAGAGGCAGCAGTCCCCTAGTGGAATGGGCTCTAAGGCCTACTGGTGGGTCCTTCCCAGCTTACTATAGCTAAACTGGATACAGGCCACAATCCCTCTGGCTGACGGTCCTTTGGTGGCTGGCCTGCCCTTATCTACTTCACCATAGGTAAGGAATAGCTTGGAAAGAGTCCTTCCTTAGCTCCTTTGTCCTGTCCATGTAATAGCTGATGGCTCTTTTATGTCCAGGCTGTGGAGCCTGCAGTCCCTGAGCTGGAATGATCTGCGAAGAATACAAGCAGGGTGATGGATTAAAATGAAATTCAGAGACCACCGTGGGGAGGAATCTCCTATTAGTCCATGAGAGACATTCTTATCCTATGAGGTGCAATGTAATTGGGCTCCACTGAAGAAGCCTGGAGCTCACTGATGCTTCTGGCAGAGGTAATAGCCACTAGGAATACTGTCAAGTGAGAAACTTGAGTTCAGAAGATGACATGGGTTGAAAGGAGACTGCATTAGCTGACCTATGCAAATATTCAGATCCTAAGCAGGAGTAGGTTCCCTGTGTGGAGGATGAAGGTGAAGATCATCTTTGAAAAACTTCTTGAAAATTGGGTGTGCAGCCAGGAAGGGCCCTTTCCAGCTGAAAGATAGGCAGAAACAGCTGCCAAATGAACTCTCAAGGTGGAGGCTGAAGCTGTAAAGACTGAAGATGAACCAGATAATCCAGAAGTGTTGGCAGACCAGCCTGCTGTGGATCCAGACCCTGCTGAGAGCACCAGATAGAGAACCTCTTCCACTTAGAAGTAAGTCTTCCTGGTTGCAGGTTTCCTTGACTCCCTTAGGATGTCAAGACAGATTCAGAGAGATGCAGATCTGCTATTCTAAGTCATCAAGAGCCAGGCCTTGAGGTGAACAGATTGAAGACTGGGGTAAATGATCCTCCTGGGATGATGTCAGCAGGCTGTACCTCCTGGGGAGCAAACTGGACTGGTCACTGACAGAGACAATAGCATTGAGGACCATGGTTGTCTGGTCCAGTCTGGGGCTATGAGGAGCATGGTGGCGGCTAAGACCTCAGCTTCACTGGGACCCTGGATATCAAGAGGAATGCAGGGAAGGCATAAAGGAACCTGTGTGACCAATCCAGAAGGACAGCCTCCAGTGGGACTGAGCCCTGAGCTGGAGGTCTGCAACACTATAGTGGCAATTGATGATTGTCTGGTGCTGCAAAGAAAGCTATCTCTGGCACCCCCAATCTCCTGAATACTGACAGAACCACCTGCCTGTTCAGTGTCCACTCATGATGGCCCTGGCTGATTCTGCTGAGAGCATCTGCCAGGAGGTTGTCCTTCCCTGGCAAGTGGACTGCTGACAGGGATATGTTCAGAGAGTAGACCAAATTCCAAATTTTCATGGATTCTGTGCAAAGCAGTGAGTATCTTGTTCCCTCTTGATTGTTGATGTAGTACATGGTGAGAGTATTGTCTGTCCTGATCTGCACCGCCTTGCCTTGTAAGAGAGTGGCAAACTGATGAGATAGCCAGACACTGCTCTGAGCTCAGAAGGTTGATGTGCAGCAAGGATTCCTGAGGAAGCCAAGTGCCATGGGCTGTGTGGCCCCTAGGTGGGCACCCCAGCCTAGAAAAAAGCATCTGTTGTCAACACCGGGGGCTGGGAAGACAGGGAACCCCCACTCTGAGGTTGTCTATCTCCTTCCACCACTGAAGAGCTAGTAGAAGGGTGGGAGATACTGGGATCAGCTTGGACAGGGATCCTTCTTCTGAGACCAGAAGGATCTCAGGTGGAACTGAATGTCCCTCATTTGAAACCTGGCCCCCAGGACCACACCTGTGGTGGAGGCCATGTGACCCAGAAGCTGTAGGAAATACCTTGCTGGATGGGAACTCAAAGGCAGAAGAATTCTGCCAGCTCGATGAGAGCCTGTGCCTTTGCTGGAGGCAGAAATGCCCTTGCCTGAATAGTGTCCAGCTCTGCACGATGAAATCCAATACCTGAACAGGAGTCAAGACAGACTTTTGTATTCACCAGTAAACCTAGGAACTGAGGAGTGTCTGAGTGAGGTCTAATGCCCCTTCACCTGCTGGGGGAATGCTCCACCAGCAGCCAATCATCTAGGTGAGGATAAACTGCAACCCCTTGTCTTCTGAAGTATGCCACTACCACTGCCAAGCACTTTGTGAACACTTGGTGCAGAGGTGAGACCAAAAGGCATGGCTCTGAACTGGTAGTGGCCTGAAGGAGTCGAAATCTGAGGTATTTTCTGTGAGACTGCCTGATGGGGATGTGAAGTAAGCATCCTGAAGAGCCAGGGATGCCAGCCAATCCCTTGCTTGAGAGTAGGTAAAATCATGGCCAGGGTTGTCATTTTGAATTTTGGCTTTGTAATATGCCTGTTGAGGAATCTGAGATCCAGAATGGGCCGACACTCCCCATTTTACTTTGGTACTAGGAAGTACCTGGAGTACAACCCTTTTCCCTGTCCTGGGGCTGGGGGCACAGGCTCCACTGCCTTTGAGAGAAGAGTGGAAACCTCTGCCTCCAGCAGGGCTGTTTCTGTAGGGTTGGCAGGTTTGAAGGCTCTTGTTGCCACTTTTGGGAGCAGCTTGAAGCTGAGAGCAAGACCCTGACCTACTATCTCCAGGACCCACTGGTCTGAAGTAATGGATTGCCAAGCCTGGAGATAGTAGGTCAGTCTGCCCTCAGGGGTAGGGAGGTGACCCGACAGACTCCTCAAGGTGTCTGTTTTGTTGGGGTAGCAGACAGAGGTGGAGGTGGCCCTGCCAGCACCTCTCCTATCTCCTCTGAAGAAACCCCTTGGTTGCGGATAAGAAGGAAAGGCTTGGGCCTGATGGAAAGGCTTGGGGTAAGGTCTGCCCCTGCCCTGTTGCTTTGAGGAGTGGCAGGCTTTTCTTTGCTGACACACTCCTGTATGCCACTCTGTACTTATTCATTTTTTCATATATGCTTCAGTCTGTCCCCAAACAGAGAATTCTGGACAAGGATAAAGTCCATAGCATTATTCTGCATGTCCTGGGACAGACTGGCACATCTGAGCCAGGAGAAACGCCTAAGAGATGCAGCAGATGCCACAGCCCTAGAAGCTGCATCATTAGAGTCCACCGCCATGTGGAACTGGGACTTTGATGCCTGCACCCCTTGTTGACCAACTCCTGGAGATCAGCAGAGAGCTCAGGAGGGGCCTTTTGGCTAACTGTTCTACAGACTCCCAAAGGGATTTCTGATACCTGGAGGCATAAGCCATATAGGAGGCTTGCCTGATGCCTAAGGAGGACGTCAGGTATATTTTCTTGGCAAGGAATCCACTTTCCTGGAATCCTTGTCAGGGGATGAGAAGCCAGAGGAATGCCAGCCTTCTCACAGGCTGCAGTGTGCACCACCCTTACATGGCTGTAATGGCTTTATAAGTAGTAAGTGCCACTGCCAGCCAGAACATACTTCCTGTCCATCTTCTTGTCCAAAGGAGGGACAAAGCTAGGGGTCTGGAGGATTTTAAAGTCTGCTTTTAAGGGACTTGTGGATGGGGATCGAAGGTCCCTGGGACACAGGGAGATCCATCATCTCTGTAATCTTCTTCCTGCCTGGCTTCTTGTACAGAGGCTGCAAGGTCTCAGCCACCTGCCTCATAAAAGCAAAATGGGAGGCGACCTCAGAGACAGGCCTAGGAGGGACTGACTGAGGATGATCAGGGGAACCTCAGGATCTATGGGCTCCCCTTCATCCTCCTCCTCCTCCTCATAGTCACAGTCAGAGTCATAGTATTCCTCAGGATCAATAGGTCCTGAGGGTACTGAGCTCAGTATCTGGAACTGTTGGCTACCCAGGCGGTACCTCTGACAGTTCGCCAAACCAAGGTTGCAAAGAATGCACTATCGCGGATGGCATTTGCAATTTCCTCAGCGGCTGGAACGGAGCCGACTGCTTGTAGGGTTCAGAACTCCGAGCACATGGCTTTTTGATGGTGCGGGTTCTGAAACAGACTCCGAGCGTCTTTAACCATCGACGGTTCACCCTGGCCTGAGGGTTCGCAGCCGGAACCGGGGTTCGTTGAACGATGTCACCCTCTGCGGACTTCTTATCCAGTCTTTCTCTCAGTTTACTAAGCCATCTGTCTACAGTAGACTGGGAAAATTCTCACAAATGGCACAGTCTGTTTGCAAGTGGTGAGACCAAGCAGTAAGACAGACCAAGTCGGATCAGCTTTGGTAAATCGCTTCCCGCACTCGGCACAGCGCTAAAACCCAGTGGGACTAGTTTTTCTCTTGGGTTTCTGTGACATAACCTGAAATTTGCACTGCTTAACCCAGTGGCTTAGCTAGGCCGATTACAAAAAAAAAAAAAATCGAATTACTACTTTATCCGAAAGTGGCTTAGTTAGCCCGGATAAAGAAATTTGAAATTGAACAACTTTACCCCTGAAGGCTTAGTTAGTCGGGTAAGAGATAAACAAAAGTCCCAAAAACGTATTGCTGTAGTCAGTACAGTCCTTCCCATAGCTGACCACGGAATACAATCTATGGTGCAGCCTTCAACACGGTTCTCAGCAGGGTCGGACTAGGCCTGTTGTTTCGCTCTAGGAGCAGACAGAGAGACACACACACTTTTTTTTTTTTTGATAACCGGGTAGGTGCACTAGACACAAAAGTGACTGTTTTCAGGCACGAACGGGAGGCCAACAACAAAGAGATACATGTACATGGCATACAGTGTCAAGAAATGTACAACACATCACATATCAAAGTGAACAAGATTAAGACAATAGTGGCACATAAGGTGTATTATACAAATAGAATATAAGTGTCAGTGAGTAACAGTTATAGTAATATCACATTTAAAGTGCAGAAATGCCACAGGGTATCATTACAGTGTAATGGCATCATACAACCAGCTGACTGAAAACCAGTTTTGGGAGGAGGTAGGAAAAGGTAATGCAAAAATATAGCCTAGCAGGAGAGAGGAAATGGATGGGAAAAAGGGGTAGGATAGAATTTGTGGGAAGCAGAAGGAGCAGGGTGCCAGCTCACACCACAGAAGACAGGAGGGAAACTCTGAGGCAACAATAGCAGAAGGAGCCATGATCTGGTGGGTTGGAAACAGGTGCATCAGGCATGTGCAGCAAAAGGGGGCGGTGCCTCTTCTTAAATGTAGCATGACTAGGGGCCAGGCGTACATCTAGGGCAGCTAATTCTAATAACTGGGAGCTACGTGGAGAGAAACCCGATTTCCCTTTAGTAGTTCTACATCTGGGAATGCTAAGCAAGGAAAGGTCAGTAGATCGGAGGCGCAGGAGATGGGCTGAGGGTCAGCATGGAGGCGGAGGTAGGCAGGCATGCTGGACCGCAGTATACTGTCCAGAAGGTTCCTAAGAAAGAGGAGTCTGTGTACAACAAAGGAGGGCCAATTTAGGTCGGAATACAGTAGGCAGTGATGTCTTAACCTGGATGATGCAGAGGTGTATTGGCATATATTGTTATAAGTTGTGTCCCACCTCTGAAGGTAGTCTTAGGCAGTTAGTATAGATTACAGATCCATATGAGAGTGACAGTTGTAGGATTCCTCTAGCGATGTCCAACTTGCAGAAGGGGTTAAATATGAGCTTGTTTTGTAGGCTAAACCCAGTTTGGCACTCGACGGCCTTACACGTGGAGGTTATATGGGTGTCATAAGTGAGTGATTCATCAAGCAAGACTCCCAGGTATTTAAAGGAAGTTACCATCTCCAGTGGGGAACCATCAGCCCAGGAGACCCGGAAGAGTTCCGATTCTGTTTCAGATTAACAGAAGACCCAAAAAGCACAGCCTGGGTCTTGCTGACATTGAGAACGAGCCTATTTCTGGAGATCCAAGACTGAATATTTAGTAGGTCCATAAAGAGCTTTTGGATAGTAGACTGAACATTATCTAAGCTAGTGTAAAGAACAAGGTCATGGTGTATAACAACGATGAACAGGAGGATATGTTTTGTGCTATGCTATTAATGAAGATCGAGAAGAGAAGAGAAGGGGTCAAGGATAGATCCTGTGGTACACCAACAATAATGACTGCTTTTTGGAGGTGGCAGAGTTGAATTTACAGCTTGAGTCCTGTTAGATAGGTAGCTACGAAACCAGGTTACAACTCCAGTCGAGAAACCCAGGGTTTGTAGATTAGCAAGCAAAGAGGGTGGCTGACAAGATCAAAACTTTGTCAGATCGATAAATATTGCACCGGTTTGATGACCCTGATCCATGGCATGAATTATCATTTGTTAGCTGTAATAGAGTAGTTTAAGTACTGTGGCCTTTTCTGAAGCCATGTTGGTTTGCTGGAGGAGACTGTACTTAAGAGGGTGTTCTGAGATCTGTGCTGCAGGAGCTTCTCAAGGACTTTAATACTGACAGTATAGCTATTGGCCTATAGTTAGCTATCTATTTTTGTTACCTTTTTAAAAACGGTGCGACTCTGGCCAGTTGCCATATATATCGGACACCACGCCTTCACTCAGGGACAAAGTGAGTATTCTGGACAGCGGTCCTGCAATGAACAGGGCCACTAGCTTTAAGAGTTTAGGTTCAAGGCAGTCAGACCCAACAGCAGTACTGTCTGATATAGAATTGAGATGTTTGAGGACATCCTTCTTCAAGATAGTTCTAAAGTAGAATGGTGGCGTCATTTTCATGATCCTCGGGATGGGGAGCCACAGATTAAGTTATCAGGAGAAAAAGCAGTGGTATATCTGGAGAGTCAGAGAAGTGAGTATTGAATCGTTGTGACTGTGCCTGAGTCATTACAGTGAACTCTTTCAGTATCATGTCACTGCTGAGGTGAATCTGCTTTGAGCAGAGGAAAGTTTTGATCTTGAGACCAAAATTTCTTAGGGTCACTGTGCAAAATTCACCAGTAGGCCCTTACAGTATTGGATTTTGCATGTCTTATTTGTGTTTGGCACTCATACGCTGTTCTCTGTAGATGTTAAAGTCAGCTTTGAGACGGAGATTTTAAACTTTCTCCAGCATTTGTCCCTATTCTTGAGGGATGCAAGGAGGTCTTTATGCAGCCATCTGGTTTGTTTACTACGAACTTGCGAGTGATGACCAGAGTATGTTTATCTTGAAGGAACACAAACCTACTCAGGAAAGCGTGAGGCGGCATTCATATTCAGTGATTGGTAGACAGGTGACCAGTCAGTGTGAAACACATCATTTAGAAAATGATCCTGGTTTAGTTGGCGTAGTTCTGAAGCATATACAAGTGTTGGGGGACGTGGAGATTGTAGATGGACTCCAAATACAGAAACGGAATAATCACTGAGAGAGTCCGGCAGTGTTCCTGTTTCTGCAATTCTGTCCACATGATTCGTTAAGACCCAGTCAATAAGGGTGCTGGAATCAGCAATGACAAGACACTCTTGTAGGGTCAGCAATGATTTGATGTAAAGTTGTAGCTCTGCACCAAGGATTTGCATAGTAGTATCTTAGGATTTGCTGCCAGGTTAAATTAATGTCTCCAGAAGGATAAGTTTTTCCCCGCATATGCAGCCGTATGATCCAGTAACCCACTAGCCATTATGCACTCTACTACCTAACCAACTGGTTGCTCTGCAGGATAGGCTCAAAACAATACCTGCCTCCTGGGTAAGAAAGCACTACTGCCTCACATCTCCGCAATAGAAAACCTACTGCATCCGATCCTAAATCACTCTACCAGGAACATGTCTAGAAATGCCCTTGTCATCCCATTTCAGAACCTCCTAGCCATGTGCTCATTCGCTGTCAGGGCCCTGCAGCAGATTAACAATCTACAAATCTCTTATTAGCTACCCCAAAATTAGCCAGTTCAAGGTCGGACTGATGAAGGCCCCTGCAACCCTGTAACCTAAGATGCCGCTAATCCTCTCCCCTTTCTTTGGCCTCATCCCCATCAGACAAAGCTCTATGAGTTGCTACCTGCACCACTCTTATCCCTGCCCAACCTTGCTTCTCTTGTACTCTGACAATGACACAGTATATGCTGCTTACCCTGCCTCCATCTGTCATGTATGTTCCCTATTGTTTTTACTTGACTGTTGTAATTTATTGACTCTTGTTTGATGAGGAACTTTATAAATGAGCTCCTTAGACTCAAAGGTATTGTTATCAATCTGCATAAATAAATAAATGTTCCTTTTCAGGATCTGCCAATCACCCCCCACTCCGTGGACTACTAGGTAATAAACATTCAACTCAATCGCTCCAGTAGCTGGCCTGTCGAATCTGGATCTCCACCACTTCTCCTTCAATAATTTCTGTTTCTTCCTGTGAAAGGAGTTTGAGAGAGACGAGACATAACAAGGATTTAGTGAAAGCGAAATCCTACAACAAATAAAGCAAGGGAGACACAGAGCCAAAATACCATGAGACCTGGTTCTGGAACTCACCGCTTCTTCTAGTAGTATTTGTCTGCAGACCCAGATTCTTTTTTTTTTTTTTATTTAGTATGCTTTATTTATTTTCAAACATGAGAACAAAATACAAAAAAGCAAAACAATATATAACGTATAAAAAGTCTGAGCAATACAACTAAAAACCAACAGGTGACAACACACCCTTAACAACACTGCTCCCTACCCTAAAGCTGCCATCTGAAACCATGATAAAACTAAGAATACACAGAGACACAATTTCTAACATTTAAGAGAAAAAGGCCACATTATCAATAAGGAAAAGAAATTGGGGATCTGGAAAAAATAATAGATATATCATAGTTTCAAAGTAAAGTTATACAACAAAAACAAACATTAAAGAGTTAATCAAGTGTACAAGTAATTCCAATTTTTCCAGAAAGGATTGAGATTTGTGTTTAACATAAGCAATATGTAATTTGGCATTCAAGGTGTTAAGGATCTCGGCATCTAATTCTGACCAAGATGGAGTATTGTCATCTAACCAATGACAATGAAGAACCATTTTGCCTGCTGCAGACATCAGGGCAATATAGCCCTTTCGATACTCTGGGTTATCCTTTATAGTACCCATAGGCAGAATTCTGGAGTAAACTTTTCAACCAAATCAAACACTGAATCTAAACGGGAATGAATGGCTGTCCAGAAGGGTACACCCAAACTCTTAGTAACATGTTCCATGCATGCATGGAACCCTCGGATATTCAACACACCCACATTATGTCTTGTGCTCAGTTTTCTGTTGCTGTCCATCTGTGGAAAAGGAGGTAACAGCCAGTTCCTAGTTTTGTCCACCCACCTCTCCAATGTCAGGCTAGCCATCACACAATGCAGTGCACTTAACGCAAATGCCACCTCATGAGACAGCAGCCTCCTTGGTCTGCTGTTAGTTGTTGCACTTGTGGACCCCGAGCATCACCTCTAACTCCCCAGCCAAGGTTGCTGTAACTCTGCCCCCCCATCTGTTCCCTGACCCAGAAAGCATAGAAGCACGCTGGGATATTGACGGCCTGTTATGACATTTATATTTCAGTTAAGGTTTTTCTCCCACTTAGTTTCTTGTCACCCTCGTGTTCTGGAGACCATCCAACCCCATGTGCCACTAACTGGCTGCTGCTGCTCTTCCAGCACCCGTGGTTTTGCCATTTGCGGCAGGGTCTACAGGAGATGGCCACCCTCTGCCCCCCCAAGCACACACTGTATAATCCAGTAGAGCAGGTGACAGGCTCCATGAGTATGCGGCTATCCGTCACTTTGAGGAAGACTTTTTTTTTTTTTTTTAAAGCCCTATTTCTGTATGCACCCCTCCCCACTCAGTGGGGGGCGAGCCTGTGCTGGCCTTGAGCACTCACAGCATGCCCCTGCAGCTGAGCAAGCTCTCCTGTCCTCCACAGGGTCCCTGTGGCACTAGAACTGGCGCCGCCAGCCCCAGAAGCGCCCAGCCATTCACAGCTACCTAAGCCTTGGCTCACTCCCCCAATCCTGGTGACCAGAGTTTGCTTCTAAGCCCAGGTCATCCACTCCTGCCACTGGCCACCAGGGCGGCACCAGTAATTACATTTGTAACAAGACAGCTGTACTGTTTATATGCAAGTGGAGCTTGCCTCTTTAAGCAATTAGGAGAGTCTTTTTTTTAATACACTTTTCAAAAGAGGCAGTGTGGTTTAGTGGTTAGAGCACCAGCTTCTGAACTGAGAGCTCAAGAGGTTCAAACCACACTAGGGCCAAATATCACACTATGGGGTCACTTAAATACTCAGTGCTTCAGTCCATCAAACTGTGGAAGCAAGAGCCCACTGAAAAGAAGCAAAGGAGATGTTTCATCTCAGCTGGCCTATTCTGGGTAAAATGAGTTGTGTTAAATAAAATCCTTTTAAATTTACAGTTGTGCCAGGGATGTCACGGTATAAGAGCACTACCTCACATTCTTGAGGTGCCAGAATAACTCAGCTTTAAGGTTCTCACGCTAAACACAGAAACAGAAGCTGTCAGCGATAAGGGCCTTCTGGCCCACCAGTCTACCCTTTTTCCTAGCTATAGTAACACACAGATCCTACTGGCCTCCCTCAATTCCCCTTATTACTAGTAGGAACCTCTGTGCCTATCCCATGCATTCTTAAATCCTGTAACAGTTTCTGCCCCCATCATCTCTGCTGGGAGGCTGTTCCATGCATTGACCACCTTTTCCATGAAGAAGTACTTCTTCTTATTTCCTGAACCTCCCTTCTATCTTCATAGTGTGACCCTTGTCCTTGAGCATCATCTTCTGTGGAAAATTCTTCCTTCTTGCATCTTGCTTTTCATACGAAGTATTTGAGAGTTTCTATCATATCCCCACTTTCCTCCTTTCCTCCAGGGAGTACATGTTTAATTACGCAAGTTTTTCCTTGTGGGGCTTTTGATGCAGGCCATGCACCATTTAGGCTGCCCTCCTTTGTACAGTCTCTACCCTCCCTATGTCCCCGGAGATGGGGCCTCCAGAACTGTACGCAAGGTCTGGCTTGCTTCACCAGTGATCTATACAGGGTATGATCATCTCCTCTTTCTGCTGGTGATTCCCCTGCCTATGCATCCCAACATCAATCAATCAAACCTTTATTTTGCCAGGCGGAATATCATTGAGACAAGCTCATTTACAAGGCGGACCTGGGGCAAAACAATTGCCAACAGGGTTAAGATTAAGACATAACAGGTTGTGTGAACGTACATAACAAGTACATAGTAATAATAACAACATATAACCATCACATGTAACAAGATACTTCCACCAGAACATAGCAATAGGTTCAACAGAGGTAGTGCATGTGATGCCTGGCCAGCAATTGTGCTATGATATTTGTAATCTCAAACGAGATGGTGTGCAGTTACCCAGAGACAAGTAGCAAGGGAAAACTGTAGTTCCCTGGACCCCACGGAAGCCATTGTGAAACCACTGAGAGGTTAGTTCCCCAGTCTGTCTCCTGATATGGAGACTAATGAAAAGGGGGTAGAAATTTCGTAGCAGTTAACCACACAGCTACGGAGGGTATTCCAGAAGGACGGGTGACCCATTGTCAGAGGGTTAGGGATGACAGTGATCACGGTGCCCTGACACTAGTGCTAGGGACCCTAGTTTAGAGACTGACGGGACCTGTCCCATGCTTTGGGAATGTGTAAGGAGTTTGTAGCTGCTCAGAAAAATGACCCTAGTCTAAAGAAGCTGAGGCTTGGACAGGCTCTGGCGGAACACAGGAGGTGGCTCCAACAAAGTTTATTGGGAAAATGGACTGATGTCTACTCAGGATGAGAAAAAGGAAAATTACGACTCTACCGTAATTTGATCTTCTTGGACGAGTCTCACCACTCATTCACACTAGTGGGATTAGCGCGGAGGCACTAAGACCCATCGAGCAAACTTTTTGCTGGAGGGTCGGCGAGACACGGCGCCTGCGAGCGGTAATGACCATCTCAGGCGACGACCCTCCAACCGCCTCAGTATCCTTTTTTTACCAAGGAGGTGCAGCATAACTAACGTGAAAGAGTAAACCAACATTAAAAACGGACATAAGATAGTCCGTGTGACCCGGTAAGAAGGGTCAGCAAAGAAGTCCTCACGGCCTAAAGATTTGAGGGAGTGAAGACCAATACAGCGGTGAGCTCGGGGATGGAGAGGGCGTAGAATGAGTGTGAGACCGTCCAAGAAGATCAAGAATCACGGTAGGCAATGCATTTTCCTATCTTCCTGGACATAGTCTCCACCACTCATTCACACTAGTGGGAGAGTACCAAGCTGATAATCCTCAAAAGGGCGGGTGTAGGAGAGCCAGAGCCATGCGCCTAAGATAGAAGCCCATTATGATAGTTCTGTCAATGCGAATGTCGCCTAGCATGAACATCCAGTGCATAGTGCTTGAACGGTATGCACTGAGCTCCAGGTGGCGGCATTGCATATATTCTGCAATTGGAACATTGCGAATTCGCTTAGGGATGCCGATGATCGTTCCTAGTAGAGTGAGCGCACCTACCTTCTAATTTAACTTGAGCCATGGAATAAATGACTAAGGCATGCCACTAACCATGAAGAGATGCATCTATAGGCTACAGGTTGACCCAGCCGGTGTCGCTGAAAGAAACGAACAGTTGCTGAGTCTTCACATCCTTGGTTCTATCTAAATAGAACCAAAAGGCTCTCTTAACATCCAAGGAATGAAGAGCTCTGTCTCTTCATTTTGGAAATTAGCGTAAGTAAGCGAAGTACCAGAGGTTGGTTTAGATGGAATTCTGACACAACCTTGGGAAGAAATTTAGGATGAGTACCGGAGAACTACCTTGTCTTTATGGAATACAGTATATGGAGGGTCCGCACTCCAGGGCATGTGTCTCAGAGACCCCAGCGGGCTGAGGTAATGGCCACCAGGAAGGCAGTCGTCTCCAGGTAAGAAATTTTAGCTCACAGGTAACTAAGGGTCTCGAAGGCTTCCGAGTGAGCATGTCCAACACCAGGTTAATGTCCCAGGCTGCAACTGACGCTTAATGGGGGTCTGGTATGGAGAATCCTCTTAAGAAATCTCTTCACCTATAGGTAACTGAGCCAGAGTTAAGGAAGAAACCGCTCATGGAACGCTGAGATGGCACTATGGTGAACTTTAACTGTGGAGTACTGAAGACTCAAAGTTTGACAGGTCCAAAAGATACTCCAGAACCTCCCAGGAGGACAGGAAAAGGGATTCCAAGAGGATTTTTACACTGAGAGAAAAACGTTTCATTTGAAGCGACGTTCGGGTGGCTGGCTTCCGAGCAGCCAGAAGGATGTCTGAGACTCTACAAGAGATATTGAACCATTCACTTCTATCTCTTCAGGAGCCAAGCATGAAGGTGAAGTGATTTAGGTTGGGATGGACCAACGAACTCGAGTCAAAAGACTGATTTGCAAAGAAGTGGTCTCGGAGAGGCTGCCAACATACTGTTGAGGAAACCATAGTTGCCGAGGCCAGGAAGGAGCAATGAGAATCATCTTGGTCCCCTGAGACTCGAATCTTGAGGAGTACTCTCTGATTAGAGGAAGCGGTGAGGCGAAGAAGAAAGCGCTTTGTCCACCGCAGCCTGAACGCATCCTGACAGAAAATGCCAGGCCCTGGATTTCTGGAGCAGAAGAGAGGTAGTTTTATGCTGAGTGGGATGCAAAGGTCCAGGTCTGAGTCCTCACCTTTGAACAGGGACCGAGCACGGTGGATCGAGACCACTGTGAGGGTCTGCCTCCTGCTCTGCTGAGGTGGATCTGCTAGGTCGCTTTGTATACCTGGCAGATAAACCGCTTGAATCAGAGACTTGTGCCCAAGCACCACTCCCACACCTCATTGCTTCCTGCAAAGGGATAATGAATGAGCACCGCTTTGCTTGTTGATGTAATACATCACTGCTTTGTTGTCCGCTTGAAGGAGAATGTTCTTGTGACAAAGGACATCCTTCAGAGCTCGGATTGCATAGAGGGGGACCGCCTCTATCTCCAGGACATTTATGTGGAGATGAGTTCGGAACTGGAGTCCATACACCTTGAGTGTGGAGGGAGAGACAGTGAGCTCCCCATCCCATTAGCGATGCGCTTGTGGTGATGGAGATCTGATGATCCGGGGAGCAAAGGGAATCCTTCCAGGAGATTGCTCTTTGAGACCACCAGGTGAGGACCTTAAGGCTCCACACCTTGATGGGATAAGACTGGGGGTAAGAGGTCGGGACCACTGAGTGGAGAGCATCCATTGGGTGGTTCTTGTGCAGTCGGGCCAGAGGGACAGTGAAGACCGAGGACGCCTATGAGACCCAACATGCGCTAACGAGAGAGCTGTAACCGATTGGTTCTCCTGATGTAACGGACCATTCAAGGATGTCGAGTCTTCTGTCCTCTGGAAGGAAAGCCTTCGCTGAAGAGGTGTCTAGAAGCTGCCCTATGAAAAGGAGCTCTGGGAGGGTTGCAGTGAGATTTTTTCAATTCAGCAGAACTCCCATGGACGTGAGAAGACTAGAAGTCGCTTGCACGTTTCCAAAGTCCCTGGCCGGAAGGGCTTGCTAGAAGTCAATCGTCCAGGTAGGGAAACACCGGAGTCCGACTTTTCTGAGATGCGCCATGAGAACTGCACAATACTTTGTAAAATCACAAGGCCAAGATAGCCCAAGGGCAGGACCCTGAACTGATAATGTTGACCCAAAGCTACAAACCTGGAGGAACTTATGGTAGTGGACTGGATATGCTGGTAAGCATCCTGCATATCCAGAGAGGCCAGCCAGTCGCTGATGCAGCATGGGCAACAGGGTACCTAGGGGAAATCATCTTGAATTTCTCCCTGGGAGGAATTTGTTTAACTTTCTGAGGTCAGAATGAAGATCTCCAGATTTCTTTGGAACCAGAAAGTAATGGGAGTAGAACCCTGTGTTTCGAGATGCGGGGCACCAGTTCTATTGCCCTGTTGTTCAGAAGGCCCTGACTCCGCTGTGAGGAGGTTGACGAGAGGCCGACAACCTCGTGGTCGCCTGGGAGGACAATTCGGGGGTTTCCAAGAAATTGAGAGAATAACCTCGACTATCCGGGCGACTCATTTGTCCGGGTTATGGACTTCACTGGTTGTAGAAGTACATCAGACCACCTCCCACTGAGGAGAAAGTTCCACCGGCAGAGTGGATGGAACTTTGGGCCAACGACTATAAGGTAGCGCTGGGAGCTTTAGCCCCCGCGCTTGCCGCGCCTTCTTTGAGGTTGGGCAGGTTGGCTTTTGTGGAAGCTTCCCTGCCTCTGCCTCGAAGCGACTGATTACTCATGAAACTGACGCCTGTTCACATGCCCCCAGAGGGGCAGGCGGAGGTCTGGCCGACTTAATGGCCGATCTAGTCTTCCGAGTGGCCTCTAAGGCTTGCTCCACCTGAGGGCCAAAAAGAAAGGAGCCATCAAGCAGCGCCATCACCTGCTGCTGAGCATCATTCGTGAAGCCAGAAGTACGCAGCCAGGAATGGCGCCGAGTACAAATCGCTCCTGTTGAGCAAGAAGCAGTGTCGAAAGCGCCCATGGCGGCTTTGACCTGTTGGTTATTGACTCAATACTCTAATAACGGTCAGAAGAAGCTCTGACTTGGAACCAATCTGGAAGAGCTTCAACCATTCTTTTCATAGAGTCACAGGATATACTCATACTGAGAAAAATAGCCTTGATAACTGGCAATACGCATACTTAGAGTGGAGGCAGCAAAGACTCTCTTACCTAATGTATCAATCTTATGAGACTCTTTGTTAATAGGTCGAGCTGTAGTAGTTTGAGGAAGAACGACCTTTGTCATTCTCTGCCAGGACTACAATAGGATCCGCAGTGTTTGGATGCCAAAATGGGACGATCCTTGGGAGCTGAATACTTTATCAATGGATTTAGCCACTGAGGAATAAGAGCAGGATTATTCCATACCATTTGAGACAGCGCCTCAAGGAAGGCTGGATCGGAGGAGTCAAACAGAGGGATCTCCGGGCATGAAGATACTGGAGTCTTAATATCTTCCCAGGATCGATGTCTGTAGTCTGGAGAGAAAGAGTGGATGCCAGGTTCTTCAACAGAGACTTAAAGGACAGGTCCTCATCACAGGCTCTGTAGCAAAGAAAGATCCTGTTTCTCCACTTCATCACCCAACAGAAGGTCTGGGTCAGGCTCAACATCATCTCCTGATGGTCCAGAAAGGACTGTTTGGACAGGAAAGGAGGAAAATTAGAGAGGAGGAAATAGCAGAAAAACAAGGGAGAGACCCCTAGGCTGCCGCCGAGACGGGCAAAACGGGCTGAAGACGGCATCAGGAGGCGACGCGCCAAGAGGCATCGCTGCCTCGCGAGCTTCGGGCGGCGCTGCTGGACAACGCCGCACGGCGCCGCTGGGCCAACGGTGCTGTTTCTATCCAACGGCACTACCGTGGCACTGCGGAGACCTCAAGGTATCATGGACGCAGCCCGCAAGACCCAGCGGTACCGAAAACGGCGCCGACAAGCCAACAGACTTTCTGCGGAAGGCGCCGAAAAGCCCCAGGAACCTGGAAAGCTAGAGAAGGAAAAAACAGGAGATAAGGGCATCGGTGAGGCCCCCGCGCCGCAGCCATGTGAGGGGGAAACACTCGCTAACGGAGTCGCTGGCACAGAAGAAGGCGCCACGCCGACTAGGAAGGTCCAACCGCCTCACCTGATCGCCGGAGGGGCCCGAGGGCCCGAGGCAACCGAGCCAGGCAGAAGAACCAACCTCCGAGCCCATTGCTCCATAAGAGCGCCCACTCATGAAACTGCTCATCTGGAGTCCTACCTATAGGCGGAGGGACTGCATGTCGAGACGATTTATTACCGAAGTAGGCGATCCGAAGAAGGAGACCGGCAACTAGCAACGGCAATCGAGCCGACGCCAAGAGATATACTACAGAGGGCGACTTCGAGTGATGCCTTCTTTTGACCTGTAGGCCGGAAGAAGAGCTCGAGGCCGAACGGTGCCGAGAATGCGACCGCTTATTTTTATGCCGGGCGGGGACCGCCCATCTCGGCATCGACTGACCGTTTCGGAACCCCGCTGAGGAGAAGGAGGCTGGACCGGACCTCAGCCTGGCTGACTGAACAGTTTCATTGAAGTCTCCCTACTGTCACCTGACCTGCTCATGGTCAGACTCGCCCAGTAGGCCGAGACTTCTTCAGTAAAATTAAATATTAGAAAATTTAACTAAAATAGAATAAAATTAATGCTTATACTCTTATCGTGATAAAGTCACAAAAACAAACTGAAAACTGTGCGCTAGTTTGAAGTTTGACTCCGACAGGCGAGCCGACGCCGTCACTCGAAGCGCACTGACGGGCGGGAAAAGGAACTGAGGCGTGTTGGAGGGTCGTCAGCCGATGGTCATTACCGGGCTGAAAGCCGCTGCTCGCTGCACCGTGTCTCAAGGGCGCCTGCCTCTCGTACGACTCCTCCAGCAAAAGTTTGTTCCGATGGGTCTTAGTGTGCCCGGGCGCTAATCCCACTAGTGTGAAATGAGTGGTGGAGACTTATGTCCAGGAAGATCTGAGGGAGGGGTGATAGGCAGGCAGCTTGTCATTCTCCAGGGGTACCGTGAGCAGTTGCTGCCAAGATTGCACACTGATATTCCCTTGTCTGGTCATCTGGGAATCACAGATTATGCAGCGTGTTGGCCCAGAATTTCTATTGGCCCAACTTCACCCAGCAGGTGAAGGAGTATTGCAGGTCCTGTCACCGTGCCAAGAAACAGGGAAGGCGGTAAGAAAACCTAAGCCACTCTAATTCCATTATAGTGGAGGAGCCATTCCAGAGGGTGGAATGGATATTGTAGGGCCTTTAAATACCCCCAGCTCCTCCGGAAGAGGTTCATCCTGACTGTGGTGGATTATGCCACCCGTACCCAGAGGCAGTCGCCTATCCTAACTGAGGACAAACAAAGTGGCAGATGCCTTACTTGGGATTTTCTCCCATGCTGGTTTCCACAGGAGGTTATCACTCTATCGAGGGGTTCCTTCATGTCGGACCTGATGAAATGTTTGTGGGAGAAGTGTGGGGTGGTGCAGAGGCACACAACACCTTATCACCTGCAAGCCAATGGGCTTGTGGAAAGATTTAACGGTACCCCGAAGTCAATGCTCCCAGCATTTTCAGAACAGCATAAGAGGGACTTGGAGAAATACCTTCCCACCTGTTGTTTGTATACAGGGAGGTGCCCCAAGAATAGACAGGATTTTCCCCTTCGAGCTTCTTATATGGAAGCCGGGTACATGGGCCCCTAGATTTGAACCGGGAGGACTGGGAAGGCAAGCACGCCTACCCAGGGCACTCTCTACTAGATTACGCCTGGGTTTGGGGAAAGGCTGAAGGAGCTTATGGAACAGATCAGAGCAACCTGGCAGCTGCACAACAACAAAAAAAAAGTGTGGTACAACCGCAGAGCCAGAGCCTCGCTGCACACGGTGGGTAAGGAAGTTATGGTCCTTATTCCGGTCTGGAAAGACAAGCTGCAGGCTGAGTGGGCAGGACCAGACAAAGTAGTTAGGAAGGTAAATGATGTGAACTATATCATAGTCACCTGACAGAAGACATACAAAAGAATGTACCACGTCAACATGATGAAGCCATATGCTAATAGAGCTGACATGGTGTTTGCAGTATGCAGTCCTGGGGAGGGACGGACGAAGGAGACCCCTTCTGGACTTGCTGGAAGAAAGCAAGCAGGAGTCCTCTGTGGAGGCAGTTAAATTGTCTCCCCAGCTGGCCCAGGACAAGATCCAGGAAGTAAGGGAGGTTTTAGTCAGACTTTGCCCCACTGTTTAGCGCTAAGCCTGGACTAACCCCTTAGCAATGCACGATGTGGAGACAGGAACACAGAAGCCCATACGGCGGACAGCATATCGGGTGTCAGAGGCTGTCCAAAAGGACATTAGGAGGGAGGTGGAGGAAATGCTGGATTTAGGGTAATCCAGAGGTCCTACAGCCCTTGGGCCTCACCCGCAGTCCTTGTGCCCAAGCCAGATGGCTCTACTCATTTCTGTGTGGACTATCATGGACTGAATGCAATCACGGAGTCAGACACTCACCTGATGCCCCAGACGGACGAACTCCTGCACAAGTTGGGAGGGGTGACCTACCTTACGATTACTGACCTGACAAAGGGGTATTGGCAGGTAGAGTTAACAGACAGAGCTAGGAGATGTCGGCCCTCATCACTCCGATAAGCTCATCTGAATTTAAAGTACTGCTATTCGGAATGAAGAACGGCCAATTCCAAAGGTTGGTGAACCAGGTGTTAAATGGTGCTGAGGAGTATGCTGTGCGCACCTGGAGGACACTGCCATCTTAGCGCTAGCTAGGAGGAACACCTGTCCACCTTAGGGAAGTGCTGGGCTGGATACAGAGGGTCGGGCTCACTGTCAAAGCTGAGAAGTGCCAGGTGGCCATGGCTGATGTGGCAACACGGGCATGTTGTAGGCGGGGACAGCTCCATCCTAACCAAATAAAAATAGAGGTGATCAAGGCATGGCCCAGACCAGAAACACAGAAGCAGGTCAGGAGTTTTCTAGGGACAACAGGGTACTATAGGAAATTTGTACCCAATCACAGTGCCCTGGCTGCCTTCTATCTGACCTGGTAAAGAAAAGGATGCCTAAGAAAATTACCTGGGAGCCAGCCTGTGAAAGCCTTTACCAGACTGAAGGAGGCACTGTGCAGTGCTCCTGTACTGACAAGTCCTGACTATAGCAGACCCTTTACAGTCCAGACTGATGCCTCAGACGGGGTATTGGGGCAGTACTGAGTCAGACATCCAACCAAGGGAAAGATCACCCTGTAGTGTACCTGAGTAAAGGGTTTCTTCCCAGGCAGCAGGCTTACTCCACTGTGGAAAAAGAGTGTCTTATTATAGTGTGGGCCCTAAAGAAATTAGAGAGCTGCATTACATAGGGCAGTATTTGGAGGTACAAACGGCCACAACCCCTGGTTTGGCTGACCCAAATGGGAAAAACTAATGGTATACTGTTAAGATGGAGTCTTGCCTTGCAAGGGTATGACATGATGATCTTACATTGGGCTGGAGTGACCAATCAGAACACAGATAGCTTATTATGCCTGTATGAGGAATGAACTGACTTGGGAAGCTCATCCCATGCAGGAACAGAGCCCTCAAATTCAGTCTAGGTGGGGAGGACTGTGTCGCTTGGCAAGCTGATTATGATTGTTCTATGATATCTGTAATATAAAAATAGTAGGTGATTGTCTCTCTATACGACACCCGTGCTTTATGGGTGCCCCCCAGGTTATAGTGACAAGTGACCTGAAACCAGGAGGTAATTAAAAGACTAGAGAGACTTAATTAAGGGTATCCTGTTTTTCTGTCTTAATTAGAACTGACCCAGCTGCTAGGATATAGGGCTCAAACTTTTATGACATCTTAGAGGAAAAACATGTTATACCACCATGGCGCTAAAAGTTATAAAACCCATTGATATGCCTTGGGTATAGGAACTGCTCAAGATCAAAGAGAAAATGTTAATTAAGGAGTCATATTGGGAAATGAGTTTTGCTGATGTCCCTTATTTAATATACCTCCTGACAGGACATCCTGTTTTGTATATTTTTTATACTCAACAAGGAGGAGCTAGATGACTCACAAAAGGGGTGTGTGAGAGGAGACAGTTTAAATTAGGACTTGTGTCTGATCTTTGTACACATATCTTTTGGGCTCTTAAGAAACAAGATCTAACTATAAAGGCAGTACATTAGATAGAAAAGTCTAACTGTATGTTGGTAGGAGTTTGTAGTTTTCTTTACTTTTCTTTTAAATGATTGCATGCTCTTTGATATATTGTTCTGTGTTTACATTTTTCAAATTTTTATCCATTTTTAATAAAAATATTATTTAAAAGACTGCCTCATGCCTGCTAGTCCTTTTGCATGTCACGATAGCTGATTAAATTTGACAACTGCTCAAGGGCTTGATGGTGTTACTATTTTTGTTTATTTATTTATTAAATTTTGGTGACCGGTAGGCCCACTGAGCCCGAAGGTCTCTTTTTCAGGGAGATCTGGGATAACAATTTAAGATATGATACAGTGGAGAACAACATTTGATTACATAGGTTGTGCAAGCATAAGGTAGCTACAGACAGTGGTTTTGGACATGGTCATCATGACAGTTTTGCCTTTGTACTACTTGGCATAGTAATATGCACGAGTTACTAAACTGGGAAAAGGTAAGAATATACCTAAGGTCTTTTGTAGAGTTTTAAGGGTTAATTTTGGAAGCCTGACTGGGTGCCCCTGGTAAAAGATTGTCCTGTAATCCCCGAGAGAGTGCAGATCTGCACCTGTACATCTGATGCAGCTAGCATAAGGTTCACAGTTCAAATCCCCCAGAACTTGAGACTAAAGGTGATTCGGACCACAAGCAGACAGTAGGATTACCCTGTCTGTTACCTGTTCACATTACTGTGCTTGGAGGTTAGCACGTGTGAGCAGAGGGCCTGACCTGTGGATATGCGCTTGTGACAGGGCCATTTAAATACAATTGCACAGATACAGATATATGCACGTAAGGTAATGAGCTAAAGTTTATACAGTAAACATCATTGGAGGAGTCACAGTGAGCAGGAGTGGCAGTTCTTCTATCGTCAAAGTGCGAAGAAGACTGAGATGTAAGAGTCCTTTGATAAGTACTGTAGGCATGGCCTGGCAAATGGTGGGGAGAGGGTACAGGGAGGGGGAGGAAGGTCCAACATCCTGCTAGCCTTCCCACTGCCCTGTCACACTGTTTAGCTACCCTTCAGGTCATCAGAAATTATCACCCCAGGTCCCTTTCCTGCTTTGTGGCTGTTACTACCTCTCCTCTCAGTTGGTATCGTGTCTCATGTACACGATAAAAAAATTACTCACCTTAGTAATGTTGTTTCTTCTAATGGAGTCTTGCTATATTATGACATATGCAGTTTGTCCCAGCCTTAGAACTGCTCCGGAGGTGAAAGAGTAAAGTCCATGCGGGCATGGAACTTAGAGCTCGAGCTCGGTTGGAAAACTCTATCTGTTGTTCTTCAAACTTGAACTGTCAGATCTTTACGAGCAAAAACCTCACTAAGACTCTTGTGGAAGATGTAAACCTACACTAGCCAACTGGCTACTAATTAAACATTTTTGGTGCCACAATGAAGACTCAAGTCAGGAGACCCAAAATGACAACAACACAAATCACCCCAAAAGAGGGGTGAAAACAAGGTGGGCATCTAAAAGTGCTAACACTGCACTGCCCACCCACATCCCCAAGAGTAAGGTTCTGAGAGGGCAGGCAGGGGAGGTCATAATATAGCAAGACTCCATTAGAAGAAACAACATTACTAAGGTGAGTAATTTTTCTTCAAACAACATGAAGTCTTGCTATATTATGACATATGCAGACTACACAGCAGTACCTCCATGGAGGAGGGACAGAACCTACTTAGGAAATAGGCTCTGAAGCACAGCTGTGTTAAACGAGCATCACTCCTAGCCTGGATGTCCAGGGAGTAATGCTTAGTAAAAGCGTGAACTGTTTCCAGGTAGCTGCTTGACATATCTCTAAGATAGGGATGTCCTGGCAGCAGCCAGAGACGCAGCTGTACCTCTGGTGGAGTGAGCCCTCAGGGCCTGAGGGAGGAAATTACCCAGTTTTTCATAGCAGAATTGATACAGACGATCCACCTGGCAATGGATCTTTTAGTGGCAAGTCTCCTTTGCCAACCTCACCATAAGTGAGGAACAGTTCGAGGAGTTAAACCTGTGACCTTTGGTACAATCTATGTAGTAGCTAAGTGATCTTTTGACATCTAAACTGTGCAACCTCCTCTCACCATAAGAGGAATGGTCAGTGAACTACCCAGGGAGAGACAAGATTGATTAAGGTGGAAATCTGAGACCACCTTAGGCAAGAACTTTGGTAAGTCCTGAGGACTACCTTATCTCTGTGAAAGGAGATAAAATCAGGCTCCACTGACAATGCTTGTAATTCACTTGTGCGGCTGGCAGAAGTGATGGCTACCAAAACACAGTTTTCAAGTCAAGTACTTGAGCTCTGCTGAAGACAAGGGCTCAAAAGGGGTTGCATAAGCTGGGCAATGCAAATATTATGATCCCATGCAGGGCAGGATCCTGAATGGGGGTTGTGAAGCAACCCTTTGAAAAACTTGGAGAATACAGGATGAGCTGAATGAGAAGAGGACTTACCTGCTGACAAGAAAGCAGACACGGTTGCCAGGTGCACCTTTAGGGTAGCTGGTCTCAGCCCTAAAGTATTTAAATGAACCATATAATCCAAGACTGTGGGTAAGTCAGCAGATTCTG
Source organism: Neoceratodus forsteri (assembly GCA_016271365.2). Classification (NCBI taxonomy): domain Eukaryota; kingdom Metazoa; phylum Chordata; order Ceratodontiformes; family Ceratodontidae; genus Neoceratodus; species Neoceratodus forsteri. The sequence continues at coordinate 51,150,867 of CM028133.1, read as the reverse complement.
GGAAATATGTTTCCCAGAGCACCATATGGAAAATCTCTTCCATTTGGAATTATAAGTAGCCCTGGTGGAAGGCTTTCCTGGAAGCCTTCAGAATATCCAATACACCTTGGGAAAGGTGTAGGTCAGCAAACTCTAACTCTTCAAGAGCCAGGCCTTGAGATTGAGAGATTTGAGGTCTGGTACTCAAACCCTCCCTGAGCACAGGATAACAGATTGTGATTCCTGGGAGCCACAGGGAAGGTGGACTGCTAAGGACATAAGGAGGGGTACCAGGGCTGTCTGGCCCAGTCTCGAGCAATCAGAATCATCTTGCAGGATTGAGACCTGATTTTACTAGCACTTTGAACAGGAGAGGAAGGGTGGAAAAGCATAGAGAAACTTCCTTCCCAACTGGAGAAGGAAGGCATCCAGGGGACTAAGCCCAACACTGGAGGCCTGCAACAAAAAGGGGAAGTTGGTGATTGTCTGGGGCTGCAAAAAGATCTATCTGGAGTGTGCCCCATCTGGCAAATACCACCTCCAGAACTAGGGGATCCAGAGCCCATTCATGATGGCCTTGGGAAATCCTGCTGAGAGCATCTGCCAGGACATTGTCCTTGGCTGGGAGGCGAACTGCTACAAGGAGGTGTTCAGGGGTAAGCCAGAGACCACAACTTCATTGCTTTGGTGCACAAGGCCGTAGACCGAGTGCCCCTTGCTTGTTGATGTACCACATTGTGGGATATTGTCTGTTCTGACCTGAATAACCTTGTTCTGAACAGATTTGGAAAAGCTTGAAGTGCTAGAAAAACTGCTCTGAGTTCCAACAGATTGATGTGGAGCAGAGATTCCTGAGGGACCACAATCCCTGGGTGGTGAGGTCGCCCATGTGAGTTCCCCACTCCAATAGGGATGCATCTGTAGTAAGGATTAAGGAGTGAAACTGAGGGGTAAGGGGACCCCTGTCTCAAATTGCCCTGGTCCTGCCACCACTGAAGGGCCTGGATCAGGGTTCAAGTCACTGGAATTAATTTGGTTAGAGGGTCCTTTCTTCGAGACCAAAAGGCTCTCAAATGGAACTGGATGTCCCTCATCTGAGATCTGGCTCCCTGCACCACTGCTGTCAGAAGCAGCCATGTGTCCCAGGAGAAAGTGCCTTGCTGGTTGAGAGACCTGCAGGGTGAAGGAGGAAGCCAGAGAAAACAGGGTACTTGCTCTTTCCAGAGGAAGGAAGGCTCTGGCTTCTTTTGTGTTCAGTTCTGCACCTATGAAGGTGAGAAGCTAGACAGGCTCTAGGACTGACTTTGGAAGATTGAGAAGGAAACCTAGAGAAGTCAGCAGTTGCTGAGTTACTTGAAGGTGTAACCTGACTTGGTCTGGGGACTGGCCTACTATGAGCCAGTCATCCAAGTAAGGAAAGATGGCAATTTTGCCTTCTTAAGTGGGTAACTGCTACTGCCAGGCATTTTGTGAATACCCTAGGGGCAGATGTGAGGCCAAGGGCATTGCTCTGAACTGGTAATGGCCTGAGGGCAGTTCAATCTGAGGTACTTGTTGGGAGCTTTGATGAGAACATGAAAATAGGCATCCTTGAGGTACAGGGACACTAGCCAGTCCCCTGGCCTTAAAGAGGATAAAATAATTCCCAGAGTCATCATTTTGAATTTTGGTTTTAAAAGGTGCTTGTTTAGATACCTGAGATCCAGGATTGGCCGCCATTCTCCTGTCTTTTTGGGGTAAGGAAGTACCTGGAGTACAACCTTTGCCTTGGTGTATGGGTGGAACCCTTTCCACAGCTCTGAGAGCCAGGAGGGTAGAGACTTCTGCCTCCAGGGCAAGAGCCTCTGAAGGATTTGCAGAAGGAAAGGATCTGATTCTCATCTTTGGAAATTTTCTGAAGCTGAGAACCAGTCCCTGGCTTACTACTTCCAGGACCCACTTGTCTGACGTTAGAGACTTCCAGTCCTGGACAAAGTAAGCCAGCCTGCCCCTACAGGTAGTGGAGAATCGCCCTGGCACCCCATCAGGGTGCCTGTTTGGCAGGGGCTTTAAGCTGAGGGGTGGAAGCAGGCCTGCCTGCACCCGTCTGCCTCTCCCTCTAAAGAACCCCTTCTGTGCAAAAACTGAACAGGAAGCCTGGGCTTGGTAAAAGGCCTATGAAAGGCCTACCCTGCCCCTTGGAAGGCTGCCTTTGGGGAGTGACTTGCCTTTCCTTGGCCTGTGCACTCCTACAGGTGGTCCTATATTCATCCATTTTTTTCATGTAATTCTCTGTTTGCTCCCCAAACAGAGAGTTGCCCACAACAGGGAAATCCATGGCTTTAGTCTGGGTATCCTGTGACAGGCTAGTACATCTGAGCCAAGCCATTCTATGGAGAACCACAGATGTAGCCATGACTCTGGATGATACATCATTAGAGTCCACTGCAGCATGGAATTTCACCTTGGATGCCTCAATACCATCAGCAGCCACCTGCTCCAGCCTCTTTGCAAGCTGGCCAGGAACCTGCTTTGCTAGAGCTAAAACAGTATCCCATCTGGATTTTTGATATCGAGCAACATAAGCCATATAATTAGCCTGTCTGAGTCCTAAGGAAGCTGCCATGTACTGTTTCTTTGCCATGGCATCTATCTTTCTGGAGTCCTTGTCAGGAGGGTGAGAGGCTAAGGGAACATTTGCCTTGTCACAGGCTGCAGCCTGCACCACCCCACGTGGCTGCATTGTTGTGTAAGGAACTCCGTATCAGAGCCTGATAATGCATTCCTTTTGTCCATTCTTTTATCAACAGGAGGTATAGTGTGAGGAGCTTTTAAAATCTTTACTGTCCGCTTCAAAAAGATTTATGCAGAGGAATAGACAGTCTTCTAGACTCTGGGATATCCATCATATCTACAAAATCAGGCTCCTCCTGATCATCCACAGCTTCCTCCATAGGGAGCTGGAGGGTTCAACCACTTTTTATAAAACATAAAATGAGAAGGGACTCGAAAGCCTAGGGAGACACTCCTGAAGGTCTGTCTGGAGAGATGTCCGGTTCAATGGGCCATCCAGACTTTCAAAACCACATTCACTCTCCTCATACCTCTTCCCCTCCTCTGGTTCATAAATTCCTCTAAATAATACTCTTGAACCGGAGGAACCGACCGAACCGAAGGCTATCTGATGATGCCGGTTCGGTCAGAACCAGGGAGAGTGACTGAACAATTTTTATTGCTTTAGCTATTTCTTCAGCGGTTGGAGAGGAAGTTTTGACTCCACACCAGCTGATTTTTAGATTTCTTTGTTGAACCGACCCTCAGAGTCGGCTCTCCTTGCCCAAGGAAGTATCGCCTGGTCAGAGGGACTCCTCCGTTCGGTTGAAACCGAACCGGCTGGCCATCCGGTCAGCAGACTTTTGGCCTCCTGCTCCTGAGTCTACCAACTCTCTTATCCAGGATAGCTGCAGGAAAAACCTTTGCAAATCTGGCAGTCTGAAAGAGGTCACAAACCCCAAACAATAAACACGTGGTGTGGGTCGGCCTGGCAAGGCTTCCCACAGACAACACAGTGCTGAAACCCAGAGGGCCCGGTTTTCTTTTGGGTTTCTCAGACATAGTGCCAGCCTAACCAAAACTTGTCTCGCGTCGGCAATCCGCCAAGCAAGACTTTATCGTTCCCAACCGTGTCACGGGTCGTGGAAAACCATAATTAAACTGCTTTTTAAGAACCGATAAGAACCGGAACCACACTTCTAAAAGACTGTAATGTAATAGAAGTAATTTGTTCGGTTCAAACCGAACCGATGAAATTGTTTACAAGTTCCACACAGAAAATAAATGTAAAACCTATCTAGTACTTACAATACCACAGATAGAGCTTGAACCAACCGGTTGTGTTTAATTTCAGTTAAAAAACAAAACTTTTATACTTTAACCGACAAAATGAACCGAACAGAAGGAGGAATCTCCGGAGCGACTGTTCAGTGAGGCAGAGTAAAGAATCTGACAGTTCAAGTTTGAAGAACAGCAGATAGAGTTTTCAACCGAGCTCGAGTTCTAAGTTCCATGCCCTGCATGGACTTTAACTCTTTACCTCCGTGCAGTTCTAAGGCTGGGACAAACTGCATATGTCATAATATAGCAAGACTTCGTGTTGTTTGAATTTGCACTTTTTGCACTGAAACCCAGCTGCCATATCCATGACCATTCTTCCAGTTTTTTTTAGATCGTCCCTCATTCTCCCCACCCCCAGTGTGTCTACTCTGTTGCAGAGTTTTGTGTCGCTCTGTGAATAGGCATACTTTCCCTTTAGCCCTTCTGCAATGTCACTAATTAAGACATTGAAGAGGACCAGCCCTAGCACTGGATCCTTGTGGCACCCACTGATCATCTTGCCTACTCCAGAGTGGGTGTCATTTACCACCACCCTCTGACTCCTACTGCTCAACCAACTTTCTACCCATTTTAATACTTTAGGACCAACCCCTAAGCACCCTAGTTTGTTTGTTTATTTTATTATTTGAATCTAGGATTACAAGTACCTGTGAGCCGAGGCTCTTTCACAAAGGTTCCACGTCAGATGGAGTACAATACAACACAGGACAATTCAGTACAAAGTTGCGGATAAACACTGGTTACAGAAACAGTAGGCGTAACTTATTTTGTCAATGAAAACATAAATACTGAGACAATACTAGGTAAGGATACAGAGGTAGGAGCAGCCAGAGGCATTGTCAGCAGTACTTAGGGAAGTGCAGTGGAGAGAGAGGGGCGAGGGAGGACATGGGGGAGGGGAGAAAGTAAGTGCTGAGTAGAATGGGCAGTGGCAGCAGAGAAAGGTTGAAGGACAGGAGGGCTGTTAAGGGAAACAGTCGCAAGTGCTGGAGGCAGAGAGGGGTAGACGGAGCCTTGATTTGAGTTCCTGAGGCCAGTGCCAGCATCCAGATAGTTCCTGGCCTTTAGTTGAGCAAGTAGTTCAGCAGAGAGCCAGGGCTGTAGAGGCCTCTGACTCTGTGTTTTTTGAGGGGGCATGGGTGTCACAGGCGGCACTAAAGGCGTTATGAAATAGTCCAGAGCTGAGTTGACATCAGCGGCTTTGTAAATAGGAGACCAATCTTGTTGTCTGACTGGGTTTTACAGTGCTTAGGCTGCCCTCTAGGAGGACTCTACTGGAGATGAGTAAGGGGAGGCATGTTAAATTTGTTAGACCAAGTGCAAATGACTGGGAGTGGTCACTTATTGAGTCAGGGAAGATGGAGATGTTAGAGATGCAAGTCGGTGGTAAGTACCCAATCTAGAAGGGTATTTTGTGCCAGTTTTACAGTTGTGCCGAGGGTGAGCCCACTAGCTGAAAGGTTGTTGGCAGAGATCGTGATCCTTAATAATTTCATTTCTGTGCCAGCTGTTAACATTGAAGTCGCCCAACAGGACTGTCTCAGATCCGAGGAGGGGTTCGATGGGGTCTAGGACAGCCAATACCTTTGCCTTGTAATTTAGTGGGAGGATGTACACTCGCGGCAACTGTCAGGGCTTTGTTATGGTCCCCTAGAATGATTTTAACAGGCAGAATCTGTGCAGATGTATTAGAGACTGTGGGATCTAAGGAGGGCCCAAGAGAGGCTCTTTCAGGCATATTACACAGCCCCACCTCTCTTTGTCGTCCCAGTCAAGTCTAAAGATGCTATATCCTGGTAAGGCAATAGACATGTCCAGGATTTTTGCAGAGCCAGGTTTCAACAACCGTGAGTATATCCGGATTATGACGATTGGCAAAGATCTGCAATGCATCAAGTTTAGGGAGGAGGCTGCAGATGTTGATTGTTGCAAGGGTGAAGACCCTGCCAGCTTTACTTGGGTGGTTGAGTGGGTGGTCATTGGGCCGGACTGGGGTGAAGACGATGTGGCAGGAGGGCAGTAGCTTCAGGGTGCACCAACCTATTTGTCTGGAAGAGAGTTTAGTCGACCGTTTGACTGGGAGCTGCAATGGTGCTGACTGTGGCTCAGAGTGATGTAACGGTGCCAGGAATGGGATGGCAGTTGATTGAGCAAGTCTCCCCAGCCATGCTTACTAAACAAATATTTTTGCTCAGTAATTACAAATGAAGAGGGAGGTACCTAAAACAAACAGTAGAAACACTCTGGATACAGAAGTTGATACCAGCCCATTTACAGAAGAAAGGTTTCTGAAAGAACTCTTAAAACTGAAGGTGGACAAAGCAATGGGGCCTGATGGGATTCATCCCAGAATTTAAAAGAACTAAGGGTAGAACTAGTGACACCACTGACTACCCTCTTTAATAAATCATGGGAGGATGGGGTGGTACCGAGGACTGGAGGAGGGCAGATGTGATTCCCTTCACAAAAGTGGGAGCAAGGCAGAAGCAGGAAACTACAGACCTGTTAGTTTAACCTCAGTGATAGGGAAATGATGGAATCACTTCTGAAGGAAAGAATTGTCGAGTATCTAGAGGCCAGAGGGGCACAGGACCCAAGGCAGCATGGATTCACAGCAGGAAGGTCATGCCAGACAAATCTGATAGATTTCTTTGACTGGGTGACCAAAGTAGTAGATCAGGGAGGGCTGTGACATGGCCTACCTAGACTTTAGCAAGGTATTTGACACAGTCCCACACAAAGATTAATATACAAGTTAGCCAGCCTGGGAGTGGGTCCCAAGATGACAGCCTGGGAAAGAATTGGCTGGAGAATAGCACACAGAGAGTAATAGTAAATGGAGTCCACTCTGAAGAAAGGGGTTACTAGTGGGCACCGCAGGGTTCAGTATTCGGTCCTCTTCAATGTCTTTATAGCTTACATTGCAGAGGGACTGGAAGGAAAAGCATGTCTTTTGCAGATGACACAAACACCTGCAACAGAGTTGATGCACAAGGTGGGGTGGAAAGGATGAGAAGGGACTTGACAAGGTTAGAGGAATAGTCAAATGTATGGCAACTTAGATTCAGTGCTAAGAAGTGCAAGGTAATGCACCTGGGAAACAAAAACCCAGGGAAGAGTACACAATGGGGTTGAGATACTAACAACAACAAAATGGAAAGGGACCTAGGGTAGTCATATCAGATGACCTAAAGGTGGGCAAGCAATGTAAGAGGGCAGCAAGGAGGGTGGGGGATACTGGGATGCATAGGAGAGGTATCACCAGTAGAAAACAGGAAGTTATTATCCTCTGTACAGACAGCTGGTCAGACCCCATCTGAGTATCATGCAGTTCTGGAGACCCAATCTCCACAAAGACAGACAGGATGGAAGCTGTCCAGAGCAGGGCAACTAAAATGGTGCAGGGTCTGATTGGAAGGATATGAAGAGAGACTTAAGGAGCTTATATATGTATAGCCTTGAGGAAAGGAGGAGAGGGGGACATGATAGAAACTTCAAGTACCTCAAGGAATCAACAAAGTCCAAGAGGGTAGCATCTTTCAAAAAAAGAGGTGTGCAAGAACAGGGGGCACAATTTGAAGATGGGGGGGCGCCTCAGAGGTAATTTAAGGAAGTATTTTTTCACAGAGAGGGTTGTGGATGCATGGAACAGCCTTCGGATGAGGTTGTGGAGTCAAAAACAGTGGTGGAATTCAAGCATGCATGGACAGTCATAAGGCAATTCTAGGGGTTGGGGTAGGAAGATGTAGGCTGCTGGTTAACTAGGATCTGCAGCTTATCCATTAGGTAGGGTAATGGGCAGACTGGGTGGGCCAAGCGGTCCTTATCTGCTGTCAAATTCTATGTTTCTATGTTCTATGTTTCCATGTTTCACATAGCGTCAGGGGAAGGGTGTGATTGGGGAGCAAGGGCTAGAGTACCTGAGGGGCATAGAGACAATCGACTACGGCTAGGGGGAAGAGAGGGGTTGCAGGCTCTGGGTAGATAGCAGAGAGGAACCAGAGATGCGAGAAGTTAGAGAAAAGGCATGATGGACAGCCCCACATGGCCCAGTGGATCAGGGATTGCAGGGTAAAGCTAGAGAGGTGCAGAGACAGCCCTAGCTGGGGCAAAGAAGCAAGTTGGGAGGGTCAAGATAGGACGAGAGCAGGTAGGGTAATGGACAGGAGAGAGAGTGGTAGAAGTCCAATAAGATTCAAAAGGAGACTCTTATACAGGTGGGAGGAGCTGAGGCTTATTTAATTAAAGGTTGGAGGTGGGGGGGCAGGTCCAAATGTTCTGCACTTTTCAATACAATCTTATGGGCGAGAAGCCTAGAAGGCAGAAAGACAACAGAAATAAGCTCAAACAATCAGTGGTCGAGAGGTTCAGTAGTCCAATCAGCAAGCGGCAGCAGTGAGCGACGGCCAATGGGGGCTGCACAGTGCTTACTGGTCCTGACCACGGATCTTACCCGAGCTGAGGAGAGTGGGAGGAGGCTTGAGGGAGGTGGCGTGGGTGGCTGGCTGAGCGAGCCCGGCCGCGCTGCAAGCCCATCAGGGGCTGCAAATCCGGCTGAGGGAGAGGTGGAGGCGGCCTGAGGAGGAGGCGTGTGGTTGGCTGAACGAGTCACGTCAGGTTGCTCAAGCCCCATAAGTTTGCTTATCAGTCTTCACGTGAACAGTGTCAAAGGCCTTGCTAATATCCATTTAGGTCAAGTCCACTGTCTACCTGATCCACTTCCTTGGTCACCCAATTAAAGAACTGTAGCAGGTTGGTCTAGCAAGACCTCCCTGTTGTAAAACCATGTTGCCTTGGATCCTGAAGCCCACTGGCGACAAGGTGTTCCCTATCCTTTCCTTCAATAGTGATTCCATGACCTTGCCCACCACTGATGTCAGGTTGACAGTCCTGTAGTTTCCTGCATCCTCCCTACTTCCACTTTTGTGGAGTGGGAATACATCTGCCCTCCTCCAGTCCCCGGTACCTCCGCTGTTTCAGGTTGAAGAGGGTGGTCAGAGCTGGCCTGCGGCGCAGCAGTAGCATTACCGCTTATGACACCAGCAACCCGGGTTCAGGGGCCGCCAGGGGGAGGGGAGAGAACGATCATGCTTGGAGGGCTGCTCCTTCTCCAGGAGGGCTACAGTCCAAGTGCAATACTGCCACCTGGGCGACCACAGGTGGAGGTGCAAATGGAATGTAGAAAGGAGGGCAGGACGTCGGCCGAGGACTGGAAGCGAAGATGCGTCTCGATGTGCTTTCATTTCCTTGGTCCTTCCTTGCGTGCTAGTGTCTGCAGCGGGTGACGACCAGAAAAGCGTCCCCCAATGTTGGCTCCTGAAACAGGCCTCGTGATCTGGGGAGAAGCTTCTCAGTGTCCGCCAACACTGAACATAGGATGGGAGGTTCCAGGTTGCCCTTCCACCCCGCTCAGGGGGTAATCTGAGGATTGAAGGAGGGAGGACACATGGAGGAGCAAGTCCCCATGATCTCTGGTGCAGCCTGGAGCGGTCGCCATGGGAGTCCTTGAGGTAAGAAGCAGGCATGGTGAGGAGGGGCATAATAGTAGTTAAAAGAAAAGGGCTGTCAGGTGTGCAGCCAGCTCCTCTTTAGTTCCTCAGTATCCTGGGGTGCACCCTGCCTGGCCCCATTGCCTTGTATACTTTTAACTTTAATTCCTTAATCACTATTTCTTTTGTAAAAGGACTCGAGTCCACCTCCCGTATCATATACCCTTGTTCTTTAACTTTGCCTGTTTCCTCTCCTCCTCTTTAAATACTGAACAGAGGTAATTGTTCAATATATCCACTTTTGGTGCTCTTCCTCCACACAACCCCTGCTTCCCTCTCAGCCTCACTATTCTCCCTTTGTCTTTCACTTATGAATCTAAAAATGTTTCGTCTCCCTTAACACTGATTTGGCAGTCTTTTCTTCTGTTTGCACTTTTGGACTCCTAACTGCCTTACCTGCCTCCCTCAGTTTCTGCTGGTAAGTCTCCTACCTCCCTCTGCGTGTTTTTATACCTCCTAAATGCCATCTTTTTGCTCTCACTTTTCCGCTACCTCCTTTGAGGACCACAGTGGTCTCCTCTTCTCCTGCCCTTGCTAACCTGCCTAACACAGAGGCTTGTCGCTTGTTTGATGCCTTCTTATTTTTGCCCACTGTTACTCTACTCGCTCTAGCTGTTCTACCCATGCCAGAGCATCCCTGAGGCATTTTTTCATTCTGTTAAAATTGGTCCTCTGAAGTCCAGGACCCTCGTCCTTATGTGATTTGATTTTGACCCAGTTTTTATATCGAACCACACTGTAGGGTGATCACTGGTCTCCAGGTGGTCACCCACCGTTATGCCAGTTACACTGTACCAGTTTGTCAGAACTAGGTCCAGTAATGCCCTCTTGAGTGGGTTCCAATACCAGTTGTTTGAGAAATGCCCTTGTAGGGTATCCAGAATGCTTCTACCTGGGCTGTAGATGCAGCGGGAGGCTCCATCTATACCTGGTAGACTGAAGTCTCCCACTAGTAATACCTCTCCTTGCTAGCCATCCTCAGGATTGCTTCCATCATTACCTTATCTATCTCCTCTCCTGTGTTGGAGGTCTGCAGATCACTCCTGTTTGAACAGCGGCTCCTTTCCTTCTCTCTGAGTGACCCACAGTATCTCCTCTCCTCCTTGCTCCGTTTTCATGTTATTTCTGACATAGAGCCATGCCTCCCCTTTTCTACCTACCCTGTCCTTCCTGAGTACAGTATATCCTGGTATGGCCACTTCCCAGTCCTGGTTTACACTGAACCAGGTCTCTGTGATATCGACTATGTCCAGATCTAAAATAGTCCTTTACCTGACTATTCACCAGAGTTGAGAGGCAGACAAAATTGCTGAACAGGGCACTGGAATACTTTTCTGAGAAACTAGCCTTAGCTTCATCCCAAAACCTGGTTCAATAGTTACTGACACTTACTTGATTGGACTCCAATGGAGCGTCGGAAAGCCTGGTCAGTGCTTCTGTCTTACTCATTTCCAGAGAGAAGATCTCGCTGCCAGCCATCGCTGTGAAAGGAGTGTCTTGTCCCAATGCCTGAGCCATACCTGTGTATAAAAATTGTTTCTAAGTTCTGCACAAGTAACTTCATAATAGATAACTGACCACAACCACCACCTAGCTTTTAAGGTGCACACTTTCTGCTCAGGGACCACTGGTCAATTCCCAATTTGGGGTCCCAATCAGTATCATTTAGAGGCAGACTGTCTCAGGGATGAATTTTCCTCTCTGGGTGGGTTCTCTATTCTGCAGAATGAATGTCCAGGGCAAGAGGGCTGGAGCTGGAGCTATTCTGTAAGGAAACATCATCAGTTCTGCCCCAGTTCCCTGGCAGGGGTGTGAAGATGCAGATACAAGGCTCCTGCTCTGCCGCAGACTGGCTCAAGTCATGCTGCCATTTGGGTTTACTCCACCCCTGCTATACTGAGGTTACACAATGATGGGGAGGATCACCCCCGCCAACCAAGGTCTACTGATCAGAAGCACTGGAATTTGGTATTATTTGCAGAACAAGTCATGGGCTCTAAGTAAGTGGCTCAGTGAGTCACAATGAAGATTTCTGTGGCAGGAACCAACCAACTAGAAGGTAAGAGGGTGGAGGTGAGAGGACATGGAAGAAAATAAAACATACCAAAGAAACAATGATTAAAATACAAAGAGATAAAGACTTGGGATGTTTCTCAACCACAACGAACTGAACTGGTGGAGTCCAAAGTGTACAGCAGCACACTGAAGACTACAGTGGAGCCAGTATGATAATGCAGCAGAAGTGCTATCACTTCCTATGAAGGGGGCACAGGTTCAGAACAGACTCGGGTCATTCAGTGTTCGAGGAGGGAGGATAAAGTGCTGCAGGGATAACTTTCATCCCTCAGGGAGGGGGATGTCACATCATGCTGTTCGACAGCCATCTGGTGGCCGTCAGGTGGCAGCATAGAAGAGCACCTAGACAGGTGAGGGACAGCCACAGGATGCCAAGCACACATACGTGAGCATGTCACTGCACGCTGGCACCTTCAGGGAGAAAACTACAAGCTGAAGAAAGCCCTAGTCTGTTGTGCTAGCACTTGTGCCATTATCATCACAGGCCCACACACGGCTGATATAGCAGGCCACCCAGCACAACTGTGGTCTGGCCATGTAGAGGATAACTGGTAAATCCATGAGGTTGGTCGGTGACAGGGCGGAGACGTTACCAGACGAGCTGGAGGGTGAGAAAAGTTTAATAATAAAAAAAAACTCATGAAGTAAGGGTTCTTGAATTCCACTGCATAAGCACTGCTTTTAGTGGGCAGGGTTCATTTCAGATATTTATCTATGTTCGGACACTGACCCACTGGGTATAAAATGTAAGGCTCAAATAAAAAATAAATAAATAAATACATAAATAATGGGTCATATTGTTCAACTGAGCCCAGATTCATAAAACAGCAGTTTATAACTAAGACAGCAATTTATAATCTCTGTAACAGTGAGCAGGTTGTCCCCAAGGTAAGGTGGATCAAAATTAACAACTGCGCATCAATTATCCCAATCCCCACCCAAAATGAACAGAGTGGGGAACAGAGGCACTGATACTGTAGTAGTGGTAGTTGAAGGTTTATTTTTATATAAACATAACACACTGTTTGCTCTCCCCATAGAAAAAGTGATGCATTATTTCTCCATTTGGCATACTTCTGAATCTGTACTGCATACTTGTATTAAAAGTTTTCAAATCAAGTGATTTTTGGCTAACCAAATGTGTTATATAACACCAACAGCAGCAACGTGCTATGCACTAGGGAAACAATACCATCTCTAATAATGACACCACCTCTGGGTCTGAAGAGTTCATAAAGCTACTTGATTTTCAGGCTTGCAATTTCCGAGTTCTTCGGCCTCTTTGATGGTAGTATTTCCTTGTTCACAAGACTTCTTTATAGTGCCCTTCTGGTGCTCAGGGTGCTTTTACAGTCAACAAGTACACCGCCACGCTCAAAAACAATACAATAATATACATAACTAAAACAATTTACAGACAAACATATACCTCATGTAGGAAAACAGCAAACACATGGAGAATTGGCATGACCATAAAAATATTTTTCAGCCTAGATTTAAAGAGCTACTGACGCCTCAAAGAAAACTGGGCAAATCTTAATAATTAATTAGATACAATTCAGCTTGCTTTCCATATATATTCTATATATTCTCTTCCCATTACTTATTACGGAGTACATCTGCATAACTACATGATCTTTATCTCTGAAGTTCTTTAGAGTTCATCTGTCTCACAGCTTACTCCCTGCTTCAAGTTATAATCCTTTGCTGTGACATCACAATGTGTTGCCATGAGAGTAACTGTGATGTCACAGGCAGCATTATGACCTTAGATAGGTGAAAGCAACAGAAATAGATGAACTCTTCAGGAACAAAGATTTTGTTTTAATGCAAATGTCCTCAGTGATAAATAATGGGGAAGATGAATACAGAACTAACATAAAACACAAGTTGAACTGTGTCTAAATATTATGGTTTGTTAAAGATCATGTGCAACAGTTTTTGTATATTTTTATAAAAGCTTGAAACACTGAAATTCAAGTCTGTGTCATGATTAGTGTTTCCTGAAAATTTCATGCTGTTTGGTTTTGTGGTTTTCTAAATCAGCATTTGTTAACTTGTTCTACTGTGGCTGAAAGCAGTGGAGTTATTTCTGTCCTCTCAGTCAAACTTAGAGTGCAATGACATCATTCTGGAGTAGCTTGTTGTTTCAGATTAACAATCAGAGCAGTAGTTTGTAGAGTTAATGGTTTGCTGAGCTCTCCAAGTTTCTTACAAACCCAGCCTCTGGATTGTGTTCAGATAGAGCAACTTAAAACATATCAGTATCTTCTCATAAAAGCTAATAATTTCAGTTTCAATGCTGAACTGAAGTAGTGGAAATCTTTCTCTGTGAGAAATCAGCTTGTCTGCATCACAGCTCTAACGTCTTTCTAATCAAAACTTGGATTTTTTCAACTATACAACACAGGGCTATTTAATGGATATAAAATAAATCTAAATTTTGTTCATTCACAGAAACAGTTTGTCTTTGATGTAGCCTTCATAAATACATTCATGCAAGAACATTTTTTTCATGTCAGATTGACAAACAGTACATTTCCTTCAAATACTGCAAGAGTGTGACAGGCACCTGTCTAAACTCACAAACGTCAGTTCTTTGGTGGTTTCTGTGTGAAAATGCATCATGTATGTGTATAACTAGAAACACCATGTGGCATCCCGATGCACTGTGTCTCTGCCCCACAGTTGAGGCAGCTGCAGTCTACTGCCACCTGTCCCTGCCCCATAAGCCCCTGCCTTTGCTCCACATTCAAGGCTGCTGCATCCTGCTGTCCACGGTCTTCTCCCACACAGTAGGGATTGTGCACCCTGCTGCCCCATTCCCTGCCTAAAGAATCACAGCTGCTGCCCCTGCCCAAACAGTTGGGGTTGCTGCACCCTGTTGCCCTCTCTCCCCACCCCTCACAGTTAGGGATGCTGCACCTGTTGCCTGTCTCACAGTCAGGCTGTGGTGCTGTGCTAAGCCCTAGAGTGCCAGGTTCCCTGCCTCCACAGCTGGGGCTTTTGCTACACCCTGCTACCCACTTCCATTGCCCCAAATGGGCAGAGCTGCTGTACCTCATCTCACAGTCAGGGCTGCTGTACCCTGATGCCCCCTGTGCACCACAGCTCGAGACTTCTGCATCATGCTGTCCTCATTCCTGTCACCAGAGACAGGGTTGCTGCACCCTGCTTCTTTCTACACAGTTGGGGTTGCTATGGCCTGCTGTGCTCTACAGCCCCATACTTCTGCAGTTTGGGCTGCTGCACCATGCTGCCATTTGCCACAAGATTCAAGGCATTTGCTGCACCCTGTTGCATACCTCCAAAGTTGAGACAGTTGCACTCTGCTGTCCCCCTGCCACCAGTTAGATCCTTTGCTACACCCTGCTGCTCACATCCCTTGTCCCAAACAGGCATGGCTTCTGCACCCTGTCCCACAGTTTGGGCTGCTGTATCCTGATGCCACCCCTATCTCCTGCCCAAACATTCAGGGCTGCTGCACCCTGCTGCCCTCTGTCCCCACCCCCACAGTCAGGGCCATGGCACCTGTTGCCCCTATCTCCACAGTCAGGCCTGCTGTGCTGTGCTACGCCCTAGAGTCTCATGTCACTTGCATCAACAGTTGGGCTATGAATCCTACTGTGCTCTTCCATTGCCCCAAATGGCTGGGCTGCTGCACAATGTGCACCCTGAGCTACTGTCAAGGCTGCAGTACCCTGATACCCACCTGTGTCCTGCCCCACAGTCAAGGCATTTGCACCATGCTGTCCATGTCCCTGCCACCATTGTGTCCTGCTGCATCACAGAGCCCACAGGCAGGGAACAGGGTACAGCAAATGCCCTTACTCTTGTGTTGCACCCATCCTGAACAGTTAGTTGCTGCACCCTGCTACCCTCTCTCTCTCTCTCCACCTTCACAGGGACACTGCACGTGTTGCCCCTGTTCCTGTCTCAGCAGGGTACAGCAAAGGATCAGACTCTGGTGGCAGGGGCAGCAGGTGCAACTGCCTCAACTGTGGAAGCATGCAACAGGGTGCAGCAAATGCCCTGAATTTTGTGGCAAGTGGCAGAGTGGCAAGGCAGCCCTAACTGCAGAGGCATGAGGCTCTAGGGCATGCAGGCCCAACTGTGTAGAAAGGAGCATGGTGCAGCAGCCCTGCTTGTGGTGACGGATAGAAGACAGCATGTTGCAGAAGCCTCAACTGTGGGGCAGGACACATGGGGCATCAGGGTATAGGACCCATCTAAACACAAACCAGAGACTAAGAGTTTCTAAGAAACATGGAGAGCTCAGCAAACCATAAACTCTATAGAGTACTGCTTTGATTGGGAATCTGAAACAGCAAGCTACTCTAAAATGATGTCATCATGCTCGAAGTTTGACTGAGAGGACATAAATAACTCCACTGTTTTCAGCCACAATAGAGCAAGTTAAATGCTGATTTAAAGAAAACCACAAACCCAAACAGCATGAAATTTTCAGGAAACACTGGCTGCACCACTGGCTGCCATTTTCAACACATCACTAGAGACAGGGAAGGTACCAGAGAACTGGAGGAGGGCAGATGTGGTCCCTCTCCCAAGAGTGGCAGAGAGAAGCAGGCAATTACAGACCTGCAAGCCTGACCTCAGTGGTGGGGAACTAATGGAGTCCTTACTTAAGGAGAGGATTGTGAAGTTTCTGGAGGCTACAGGGCACAGGATCCAAAGCAGCATGGATTCTCAGCAGGGAGGTCCTGTCAGACGAATCTTATCGATTTCTTTGACTGGGTAACCAGGGTGGTAGATGAAGGAGGGGCGTGGATGTGGCCCACCTGATTTCAAGCAAGGCCGCCGACACCGCCCTGCACAGGAGACTGCGCTAAATTAATTGGGGAGTCTGGGAGTGGGTCCCACAGTGGTAAAGTGGGTTGGGAACTGGCTAAGGGACAGGACTCAGGGGGTGGTGGTAAATGGCATGAAATCTGAGGAGAGGGAGGTGACCACGGGTGCCACAGGGTCAGTACTGGGGCCAGTCCTATTCAATGTTCTTCATTAGCACACTGCAGAGTGTCTGAGGGAAAGGTGTGCCTCTTCACAGATGACACCAAGATCTGCAACAGAGTGGCACACCGGAAAGGGTGAAAAATGAGAAATGACCTAAGCCTTTTAGAGGAGTGGTCAGCGCGAAAGACAGCCAATCTGCTTGTTATTATTTGTATTATAGTTGTGATATAAATATATGTTTCTTTGAATTTCTGCTTGAGAAATATGGCAGTCAACACAAGGCATCATGGGACCTTGGATTTTCAAAACAATACTGTTCTCCTCGAGTGGAAAATCTAATTAACAGCTTCCTTTAGATACCAGGTTGTAACAGAGTGTAAAAGCTGACTTCCTGGGACTATAATAAAATCAGGTTGTATAGTTGTAAATCAGTCACTTGTACAAAGTATTACATTTTATGACCTATTAGGAGGAAAGCAACTTGGACAGATACCTGTGAGAACTTCACACAAATAGGAGAAACTGCTGTCAGGAAGTTCCTCTGAAGATCAAAGGTAATTCTGACCTGCCATAAAGCAGGCTCACAGATTTTAAAAATATATATATTTTTGGTGGTATGCTTAACAACATGCAGATGCACGAGAATAATTTGAATACAGGAAATGTGAGGACTCACAGCCAGCATCACCACTGAGCTGTGACTTCACACGCTGGGTGGGACCCTTGTTCCTACTGACTGTCAAAGCTGAGAGAAGACTGTGCTTTTATTTCTGGCTCCTGAAAGAACACACTCTTAAGAAGCACTTCTACTAAAGTTAGGTAATTCAACCACCACGATTTATGAACTGAAACTAGGGTAGGATTAGATAATAAGGTGGTTTGTTTATAATTGTCCATGTATTCTTTTATGACTGTACCCTAAATGTTATATGTTCTGTGTTTTGTATTTTATTTACTATTTTTAATTTTAGTAAACTTTGTTTTCCTTGAAATCCTGCCTGAGCCTTTTTCTCATTTTGAGCGTGAATGCTGGGACAATGTTGATAATTCTGACAGAACTGTCAAACGCTTACAGTGTGCTACTATAATGCACCAAGGTAAGGTACCAAGGTCTCAACTGAGTCAAAAGGGGATTTTGAACCAGGTTGTGTGCCCGCTAGGTTAAGTACTGCACTGCATTTCCCAAGAGGGTGTGATATTTGAACCTGTTACCCAGGCATGCTAGTGAAAAGGGTTCATATCTGACTCGAGACTGGTAGTTGATCGGACCAAAGCAGACAGGAAGGCTACCCTGTTTGTCTCCTGTTCACATATTTCAGGCGCAGGTTGGGCACTGTGGGAGCAGAGGGCCTGACCCGTAGAATGCATTTATGACAGTCGGGTGTCTGCAGTTGAGCTTCAATGCTAAAAAGTGCAAGATCATGCATCTGGGTCACAGGAATCCAAGGGAGGAGTACAGAATGGGTGGGGAAATTCTGGCCACCACAAGTCAGGAGAGAGACCTGGGTTATCATATCTGACAACCTGAAGGTAACCAAACAGTGTGAAAAGGCGTGGGAGAGCCAACAGAATGCTGGGGTGCATAGGAGGGCATAGCAAGCAGGAGGAAAGATGATGCTTTGTAAAGCATCAGTCAGGGATTCCTTGGTTACAAACTACAGTTATTCACAGTTAAAACTAATATGATAGAACAGGATCCTTCATTTAGAAACAGTGCAATTACAGTATTTTTTTTCTTTAAAGTCAGTTTCAGCTATGATTAAGCAGTTGCATAGCTGTTTGGTCTGGTTTTCTTTGTGCCACTTGTCCATTGCCAGAGCCACCTTGAGCATCTGTAATGTGGGGTCCATTTGACCCTCTACTCCTAAATCTGGGGCTCTTCCAGAAAATACCCCCACTTTCTTGATAATGACAGAGGTGGAAACTTTTCAGTTTACAGGATCAGTACTGCAGCACAAGTTTTATTCCTTTACAATCCTGTTCAAGGGACTGGAAACATGGAGGATGGAAGCCCTGGATGCCTTACCTCCTGGTATGCCGGAGACCTGGTTCGAGAATGGACCTGGGTCGCCCAGGAGCTGGCCAGAGAGAGAGAGAGAGAGGATTGAGCGTCCCAAGGACAGCTCTCCTCCCTTAGTGAGGGGGATTCCTGACCCCAACACCTGACTGCCACCTAGTGGAGGATGGATGGCAGTGCCGGCAGGAGCAGGACACGGGGGGGTTGCTGACACAGCATGTAGGTGTGCAATGCACATGTGTGACTGCATTGCATGCTGACTACCCAGGAGGAAAATGCTCCAACTCGCTCAGCATCCCTCACAGGCACCGCATGACTCTGCTGGCAGGGCACCCCACAAACATGGCACTGTATAAGTGGTGGGTAACCTGTAAGTCCATGAGACTGGTTAGTAATGGGGCTGGGTGGGTGCCGCGAGACCAGGGAAAGGAGCAGGAAAACTGCAATAATAAAATAAATCTTTATAGATGTTAGTAGACAGCTAAGTGGGTTTATTTTTAATCCTGCTTCCATCAGAACCCTCCCATGGCATTTGTAAGTTTATTTCAGAACTATACTTCAACAGCCCGAGCCCTGAATGTCAAGAGCAGAAGCTGGCAGGACAGGATTGATGATATGATCCAACACCCTCCTCAGCAGGTGAGGCATTCTCTCTAGGTGGCAGTCTCTTAGTATTAGGCAGGAGGCAGCACATAGCTTACTTCAGCCTGCTAAGGGGAGGAATGTCAGATGCTTGTAGTAGCATAATGTCGCTATCTCTTGTTACAGGGAAAGATGGGCTAGAAACATCCAGCCATTTCAATGACTACCTTGCTCTCACACATCAAGACAAGCTCAGCAGAGCCCTCCTCCTTAGATGTCCAAGAGCACCCCTGGCCAACAAATAATGGAGAAAGGACAGTTAAATGCTTACTGCTTCCTGCATTTTACTCTGGTAGTGGCAGGTGAGAATGGTGTCTACTATGGTACATCTGTAGCCGAGTCTTTATTCTCTTTAAATCATACAGTATAATTTACACTGTTTGTACCAATTTTTCTAGATTTTTATTTATTATCTTTTATTATTTTATGGACACAAACAACAAACACAACATTATGCTCCGGTATATAATTCATACAATCATACAGTGAAGCACCAAATATCAGTGTTTAAAAAGGTTGACTTTTCAGGTAGGAGAAATGCGGACAACAACTCATGGGACAGAATCATTATGCGTGTGATAATTTAAAGAACTCATCTGCATCATAAAGCTCCAATGCAGGTAACTTGTCTTGTACTTGGGCTGCAAGCTTTTCTACTGCATATATATTATAGTGGCAATTGTGAAAATACTATAGTTAGGGTTGAGTACCCTATTTAAGGTTGGGGCGTGAAATTTTGCATCTTAATAACTTTGGGACACCGTATGACAGATTTGCCTGAAATTTGGCAGACACAGAGCATACCATAGATCTCTGGATCTGCCAAATTTTGTAACGGTCGGATATACATTTGCGGAGTTATAAAGTGACATTCCGTAGTGCATTTACACTTTTTCGCAATCTTTGCTCGCGCCTACAGGTCACACGGTTGAGCGAGCGGTCCAAAACTTCAGGAAACATGGCCGGGTCCCCAATGTGCCTTTCAAGATTTCGTGAAAATATATTAAACAGTTCAAAAGTTATTCAAAACAAGTTTCCATTATAGTCAATGGGAAAGTTAACAAAAGTTCAACAGTATTGCAAATGCAGTTTTATTGTCGCAAATGACCCCTGTAGTATCGTGATCAGCCATTTTTTTTTCAGTTAGTCTTCACAGAAATGCTTGGCATTTAAATTTGGGACACTCAAGGGACACAATTTTTTGTGTTCACCTATGAGGATGTTAGCCATGTCTTTTTGGGGGTTCAACACCCAAAAATATGTTTTGAAAGTTCTGTAAAAGTAGTGTTGCAAAGTAGTGTCACACCTCACGACACTTTCGCGATTTCATTTGCGAAAAATATTGTGATTTGCTACACTATTCTGCGACACTATGCCCAAAATAACAGTAATTCTTTGCCACCCTGCTGCAAAACAACGGTTTGGTCTTTTGGGCTGAAATTTGAGGAAAGCCAACATCCCACATATGTGTCTTTGGTGGTTTGGTGACAAAATATTGCACAGATGGAAAGTTACGTGCTCCAAAGTTGACGCTTTTTCCCATAGATTAACACTGCGAACCGCTGCCTTTTGGGGCCCGGGGATCTTGGAAACATTTCACATACTGACTTTTCGCGGAAAACTAGGGGTTCAAGTACAAACTAGCCAGGAAAGTCATAATTTATATGAAATTTAAAACAGTTTCTACGTCAGACGGTTCCTGAAATATAAGCAATTTAGTATTGCAAGTGCTCATTTTCTGCCCGAGGCCCATTATTATGCATATTCTTTGTATTCACTGTGTTTCTCGGCTTGTTGATGAAAAAAGGGTGTGCACTTTCGTTACTGTTACAGTTAGCATTCCCACTTGCCTTTCTGTAACTGTTTGTGTTGAGTTCCAGTCTACGCCACCGTACTCACCTTTGCCTTTTTGTTTGCATGCCATTGTTACCATTTGCGCTTCCTTTTACTGTTTCTGTTTGCATTTCGCTTTTGCATCACCATGCATTACTGTTTGCGTCGTGCTTCCGTTTGCATTTGCGTTTCCTTCGGCATCATCGTTGCTGTTACCGTTTATGCTTCCTATTGCGTACCGTGACTGTGTGCTACCATTGTGCTGCGCTCCATATGCGCTTGTTTTCCATTCTATGCTACTATCCCCGCCTGTGCCACCGCATGCTACTCCTTTGCATTTTCGCTTGCGCTATGCTATTGTTAACATTTGTGTTTCCATTACTGGTTTTGTTTATGTCATTTGCATCACCATGTTATTACCGCTTATAACGCTCTCGCTTATGCTTTCCTTTAGCCGCCATCGCTGCTGTTACCATTTTATCATTTGCGCTTCCCATTGCAGTACCATGACTGTGCGATTACATTTACATTTCCGCTTGCTTTTCCGCTTGTGTTACCGTTTCGCCTATGCCAATGTGTGCATTACCTTGCATTTTCATTTCATGCTACTGTTAACATTTGCATTCCCATTACTGTTTTTGTTTGTGTTTTTATGTCACCATGTGCATTACCATTTGCGTTTGAGTACGCGCGTCTTGTTTGCGCTTCCTTTGGCATCATCTCTGCAGTTAGCATTTGTGCTTCCTATTGCGGTACCGTGACCATGCGCGTACCAGTTGTGCTTCCGCACATTACGCGTTTCAGTTTCCGGGCATCGCTCACGCCACCGTAGTGCATTACCCTCATGCTTTCGCTTGCATTACTGTTAACATTTGTGTTTCCATTACTGGTTTTGTTTGCATTTTCGCTTTGCGTCACCATGTGCCTTACCATTTGCGTACGCCGCCCGCTTATGCTTCCTTTGACGCCATCGCTATGTTACCGCGTAGCATTTGCATTTCCTATTGTGGTACCGCAACCATGCACATTACCATTTGCGCTCTCGCACGCCATGCTTGCTTTTCCATTTGCATTACCATTCCCATCTACACCAATGTGTGCGTTACCCTTTGCATTTTCGCTTGCGCTTATGCGTAACTGTTAACATTTGATATCGCCTATGGCCACCACGCGCGCTCCATTTGTATTTGGCGTTTGTTTGTGTTTCCTTTGGTGTCATCGCTGTTACCATAGCTGTCTGAGTTTCCAATAGGTTACCGTGTCTCGCAGCGATACGGTTTACGCTTCCATACGCGCCATGCTTTCGTTTTCATTAACATTTACTTGTGTTTGTATTACTGTTTCGCTTATCGCTTATGTTTGCATCACCATGTGCTAGCGTTGTCGTTACTTCACTATTTATAGTGCACATTCTCAAAAGAAGGAAATTCATGGCAAAAACTCCATTTAATGCATCAGTTAGGGTTGTTCCACAGCGATAAAAGCGAGGAATTGATGTTATGTTCCCACTCCCTTGCACCCACCCCACCAACAGGGATCAGGGTGTGCATTGGGGTCGGCCGGGTCCCAACTCTCACCCCATTCTCCTATACTGCACCACCTCAGCTTGTCTGCACATGGATAGGGTGAGAGTTAGGACCGACGACCCCAACGCACACCCCAATGCCTGTTGGTGGGGGCGGGAGGGTGGGAACCCTAACATCGAATTTCCTCACTTTATCACTGTGTAACAACCCTAACTGATGCATTAAACTGAGTTTTTGCCATGAAAATATATATATATATATATACATATACACACACACACACACACATACATATACACACACACACACACACACACACACACACACTTTGCAAAAACTTTGTTAATGCAACAGTTAGGTTGTTACTGTGACGTAGACAGCCAGCTCTGAGTGCTTGAGTGCTGTATTAATTTTTGTTATTACATATAAAATATGTGAAGGGAAGGGTCAGTTCAAGGAAAAGGCTGTCTTACTGAACTGACACATCAAGACCCCCAGAGATAAGTTCAAAGGGCAGGAGGTATTTTAATCTGCAGAGATCTGGGGTGCATTACCTTATCAATTTGCTTTCATCCCAGGAAATAAGATTAGCCATTCATAATGCCTTCAGGAGATCCTTTGACTTGCATATTTGCCAGGAAGGACTTGTGGGGAGGAGTGTCGGAGAGAGGCCAGAATGGACATTGAAGAGGTTTGATGTCTGAGCCAGGAGGACCCAGACGGATTTGAAGGTCCAAAATATATTCCCGGGAACCCTTGAATTACATCAGAAAGACCTGAGGTGTTGATTCCAAGGTTCAGACGGGATTAAAGAAGCCAATACACTTTTACTTTGAATGCAGTGACTTAGATCAAAGAAACTTTTGAGATGTATGTGTAGCAGAACAAAACCAGTTCTGACCAGTTAACCTGTGGAGAGGAAAGTCAGTGAGGTCATCTCATATGTTTTTAAATATTTTATTTGGAGACCCTGTATTGTAAAATAGAGAGTTTGATACACAAGGCGGAGTTAGTGACCTCATGAAAAGGCCAGCTCAGAAGTGTGTTTAGTGCTGAAAGAACATGACAGAGGGACACAAGAAAATATTTCGACTGACACAAGAGAATATTATCTGACTGAGGGAGAATCACCACAGCACTGAAAAAAGAGTAAGATTAGACCAGTCTAAATGTATGTATTGTAGGAACTGTACTTTTCCTGTTTGTTTTAAGGCTGTATGTGTTGGAATATATATTTTGTTCTGTAATTATTGTTCTGTTTTGATATTTTTAAAGTAAAGATATTTTTTTACAACCGAAACTGCTGGAGTGCCTTGACAATTCTTTTATTTTAATGAAGCTTTTGAAGGTTATAGTTAACACTTTGTATGGGCTTATTGTATACCAAACTGAGAAATGGATAGAGTTCTCTAAAAGTCTTGCATTGAGTTCTAAGGGTTCATTTGAAAGACCTGGTTAGGTGCCCATAGGCAAAGATATCTGGCCTCCAAGACAGAATTATCTGAGCCTGATAATTGGGTACGCTAACAAGAGGTTATCAGTTTGAACCCTTCAGAGCTTGAGACTAAGGTGACTTGATCCCACAAACAGACAAGAGGGTTACCTTTGTCTGTTCATTGTACACAAATCATACGCTCAGAGGTTGGCACTTTGGGAGTAGAGGGCTGACCGGCTGAGCAAGTTTGTGACAGTTACTACAGCGACAAAAGTAGGAATTAGACGTTAGGGTTTTCAACCCTAACTTGACTTCCCCACCACCGCCACACATACACACAGAGACACACAAACGCACAGAGACACACACAAACAGAACACACATACAACTTGGGGCAGTACAAGGAAGACAGCCAATCACAATACACACTATAACGCAACAGAAATAACATACAGCTTCTTAAACATACCACAATAGCTATCCATCATCATGTTTCAACAACTGTATCACTTCTGCTGCAATCTGAGTCTCTTGGTTAATGCCTCCTGATACTATCCCCTGAAACATGTTTGTTACATTCTTCTATGTTGTTTTGATCGTGGCAACATTTGTTTTGCCACCAAAACAATCACGGTAACTTAAAATATGATTGAGGTCACATTTTTGGATCGCAATCACATTTCCATTATTAAGATAGGAGTTTTTGCTATCTGTTACATTTCTTTGTTGCTGGATTGTGGCAAGGTAGATTGTGCTATTGACATGAAATGTTCAGGGTACGAGTCTTACTGGCACAGATGTGCCTTTCACTGGTTTCATGCAGAACAATTAAAGCTGCCCTAGTTACGCCACTCCAAAGTTCGGAATGTTCCCATAGGACAACACTGTGGCAGTGGTTTTCTTTATACCCTCCTTGTGGAAGCGTGGATTGTAGCATTTGCCTGAACATTTAGTAGTGCAAGGGCCTACTCCCACAGGTGTGCCTTTTGGTGGTTTGGTCGAAAACATTCAACAGGACCATAGTTACAGCATTACAAAGTTCATAATTTTCGCCATTGGATGATAATGCAGTTCATGGTTTTCTTTGTCACTCACTGTGGCAACGTGTATCAATTAATAAATAGGAGCGCAACAGGGTGTGGGCTATTGGGGTTTACCCACAACTTGTGTAGTGTGTCATGAGGCGATCCAAGCGACTTAACCACATAAGAAGCGTACAATCCCCAATAGCTGACACCCTGGAGTGCCTTACTGCAAAAATACAATGAATCCATGTATAAAATAAATGTACAATTTGTTTAATTATGGTTTTATCAATGCAACCCTCAGTCGTGGTAATGCAGGAGTCACCCACAGTCATGCGGCATGTGTTGACTAATGAGGTTACAGTATCTTCACACACCACTGTATAATACCAGTACTCAATTTCTTCTGTTGTCAGAGCAGGACTCGTTGATAACATTAAACTCAAACAGCATTTGTTTATGTTGCAATACTATCAGTGGGCATAAACAGACTTACTGGTACGGAAAATGCTATCTGATATTATCTGCTAATAATTACATCAGTAAGCACATGGTGCACAGGAGTATTTTTTGCTGCGGGTAACATTAGACCACATAAAGACACACTAAAGGCTGGGGTGCATGGTGACCCATACTGTACGTAATCAACCACATACTCATCTTGCTTTTTCATCTCAGAAACCAGCTGGACATTCATGTTTACCTGTGGTCACAACACCTTACACATATGCAGTAGTGAAGTGTTTACCATTTCACAGAATGCATTTATTAATAACAGTAAACTTTAATAGCATTTGATTATATCAAGGGTAGCATCATGAGGTATTCGCACACTGTAATGGGTGCTGTAAATGCTGTCTGATGTTATCCGTCATCACCACGCTTACATTTTGGTTGTTAATCTGTTAAAGAACATGTGTGCCCATGTCAAGCACTGTCCACAACAGCATACAGATTTCATGCAGTGACCATGTCATATGCTTGTAGAGTATGTGGTGTAACCAACAGACAGACTGCAGCAGAAGTGATACAGTTGTTGAAACATGATGATGGATGGCTGTTGTGGTATGTTTAAGAAGTTGTATGTTATTTCTGTTGCGTTATGGTGTGATTGGTTGTCTTCCCTTGTACCGCCCCTCCCCAGTTGTGTATATATGTGTGTGTGTGTGTCTCTCTCTCTCTATATGTGTGGTGTGGTGGTGGGGGGGCGGAGTTAGGGTTGAAAACGCTAACAACGAATTTCCTGCTTTTGTCGCTGTAGTAACAACTCAACTGTTGCATTAGCAGTTTTTGCAAGAATTTCCCTTTCTTTTTTTAAAGTGTAATGTAAGTAGTAATAGAAATGGGCGGGTTGGTGGGGCGTGGGGTCCTTTGGGCCCTGCTCCCACCAACCTGCCCAGTTTTGCATAATGGTTTGTGTAGGTGTTTTGTGGAGCGCAGGGCCCTGCGCCCCACTCTACACATAGCTATGGGAGCCATACCGCAGCCCCACAAGGCAAGGAGCCCTTGTAACAGTAATGTGCCCATAAGGCACACCTGTAAGGCTAGGGCTTTGCACCCTGGAAGTTCAGACCAATACCACAATCCACGTTGACACATGAAAGGCCAAAGAAACAACCACCGCAATGTTATCCTGTGGGGCAATTTTCAAATTTGGAATGCCGTGGGTCTGGGCCCCTTTAATGTTTGCACTGTAAACCCGTGAAAGACACATCTGTGGCACTAGGACTTCCTACCCGGAAAATGTCAGGCCAATCGCACAATCCAGTTTGCCACAATCAAGTGACAAAGAAAAGCAACGGATAGGAAAAAATCTCCTATCTCTATAATGGGAATGTGATCGCTATCAAATGAAATGTGGCAAAAAAATGTTGTTGCAATAAAACATTGAAACACCACCAAAGACACATCAGGGACCAGGGCTTGCACCCTGCAAATTTCCCAGGAGCACAATCCACTGGCACAATGAAGTGACAAAGAAACAAACACCAGGTACAATGTTGTGCAGAAATGTTGTCATAGCAACAAAATGTGTTTGAGCCTTCCTATACCTTATAATGGGATGCTGTCAACATTGGGGCTTTTCACTTTCTGAGTGTGCTACGATTCCACAACTGTACATGCGACCGACATGAAAATGTCCACACCGGAGATGTACGATACATCTGTCCACATTCAAAATGTCAGGCAAATCGGACAAACAGTTCAAAAGTTATAACAGTACAAAATGCGATGTTTAACATAGAAATGGCTATACAACCCTAACTGTAATGGGACACAAAAATTCTGTAACTTTGGAACGGAGCAATATTTTCACGAAATCATGAAGACACTACTGCAGCCCAGGACTCATGCAGACAACCCAATCTGAACCCACTCTTATGCATTTTCAGTACATAATAGGTGGACAAAGAACTCGCAACTTTGGGGCTTTTTTCACTTTTGGTCACGTTTACCATTCCACAACCATACATCCAACCGACACGAAGATAAGCAGATCCGAGATCTACGATAAATCTCACCACATTCCAAATTTCAGGCAAATCGGACAAATGCTGCAAAAGTTGTAACAGTACAAAATGCGATGTTTAACATAGAAATGGCTACACAACCATAACTGTAATGGGACACAAAAATGCTTTAACTTTTGAATGGAGCAATATTTTGTCATGAAGTCTTCGAAAGGCACCACTGCAGCCCAGGACCCATGCACACAACACAATTAGAACCCACTGAAATTCATTGTTCAGTGCATAATAGGTGGACAAAGAAATCACAACTTTTTTTTGTTTTGTTTTTACATTTTGGTCACACTACCATTCCACAACCATGCATCCAACTGACACGAAAATTTTCAGATCCGGAGATCTATGATAAATCTTACACATTCAAAATTTCAGGCAAATCAGACAAGCGGTTCAAAGTTATAAAGTCCACAATTTGGTGTTTAACATACAAATTGCTACATAACTCTAACTGTGATGGGACACAAAAATGCTATAACTTTTAATGGAGCAATATTTTGTCACAAAATCTTCAGAGGCACCAGTGCAGCCCAGAACTCATGCAGGCAACCTAATATGAACCCACTCAAATGCATTCTTCAGTACATAATAAATCTAAGCCGCCAGTGGGGGGCGGGGTTAACCCTAACGTGGAATTTCCATGCTTTTGTCAGTGTGGGAACAACCCTAACTGATGCATTAACTAAGTTTTGCAAACAATTGCCTTTCTTTTTTGAAAGTGTAATGTAAGTAGTAAATGGAATGCGTTGGTGGGAGCACCATGCTGAGTAGTTGTGCATAATGAGATGTGTTTGTGGGAGGGCGGGCCCTCTGGGCCCTGTGCTCCACTTACAGGCAAGCATGGAGCCATACAGCAGCCCTATAAGGCAAGGAGGCATAGTAACAGTAATCTGCCCACATCTCAGGTACCATAGCTGCTAGAAAAATAAAAATCAAGTATCTTTATTTGTGAGAGTGACTAGTTCACGTGACAATTAACGACAAACCCGTATCTCACATCCTTTCTGAGATATAGGCACCGGAAAGCAATGTGAGTGCTAACTCTGAGGGCATAATACTGGCCTTCAGCCATGAAAAATAGCAACTGGAACACGAATCGCAAATATCTCAGGAACCGCATAAGCTAGAAAAAAATTCAAATGTCATGTGTTTCATGGCTTCCCAAGCTAGTTTTGTGCTTAGTCCTCCTTTGGGGGAGGGGGACTACAAATTTTTTTGCGACGAAAGTCCGTGATTCTCGAAAACAAGGTTCCATGTGTAAAGGAGCTATGGTGGTGCAGTACAGGGGAACGTGGGGTTAGAGTTAGGCACAACCACCCCAACGCACACCCCGATGCCTGGTGGTGTGTGGAGGTGGCAATCCTAATATGGAATTTCCACACCTGTGCCAGTGTGGAAACAACCCTAACTGATGCATTAATGAAGTTTTTGCAAAGAATTTCCTTTCTTTTAAAAGTGTAATGTAAGTAGTATGGCTTGGTGGGAGCGGGCCCGACCGAGCCGCCTATGTGTGCATAATGGTATGTGTGGGTGGCAGCGGGCCCTGCGCTTCCCACTTACAGTTCAGTATGGTGCCATACAGCAGTCCTATAAGGCAAGAAGCCCTTGTAACAGTAATTTGCCCACATCTCATGAACCATAGCCGGTAGGAAAAATGCAAGTGTCGCTGAAATCGTGAGAGTAAGTAGTTCTCGCAACCACATATCGACGGAACCCATAGCGCATCGCTGCCTAGTTACGGGCACCAAAAGCACTGTGACTAACTGTGAAGGCATAATAATCTGCCACACACATGAAAATGTCCAAACGGAACAGTAATTTGCAAATATCTCAGGAACCATACATGGTAGGAAAAAATTCAAATTTCAGGGTTTCATGGGTTTCTAAGCTAGTTCTGTGTTTAGCCCCATGGAGGCCAAAATAATCTCGATGAAAAGTTTGTATCTCTAACCATTTTCAGATACGGGCCCTGAAAGGCGCATGGGCACCACAATGTTATCTTATGGGAAAATCTGTGAACTTTGAAATGCTGTAACTATGGCCCTGTTAAATGTTTTCATAGCAAACCACCAAAAGGCACACCTGTGGGACTAGGCTCTTCCACCCTGAAACGCTCAGGGCAATACCACAATCCACACTGCCACAACGAGGGACAAAGAAAAACCAGCGCCGCAATGTTATCCTATGGGGACATTTTCAAACTCGCAATGCTGTAACTATGGCCATGTTCAATGGTTCCATACCAAACCACCAAAAGGCATACCTGTAGGGCTAGGGCTTTGCACCCTGGAAAGTTCAGACCAATAGCATAATCCATGTTGCCACAATGAAGTGACAAAGAAAACAACTCCCACAATGTTATCCTATTGGAAAATTCGAACTTCAAATGCTGTAACTATGTGCCTGTTGAACGCTTTCGAACCAAACCACGGAAAGGCACATCTGTGGCACTAGGGCTTGCCACCCAGAAAATTTCAGGCCAATATCACAACGTAGCTTGCCACAATCAAGTGACACAGAAAACAGCATGTAAGAAAATTTGGTCAAGCAGTGTCATCGCGATCATTTAAAATGTGATCTCGACACTCCTATCTTTATAACAGGAATACAACCGTGGAACGTAAAAATAGTGTCGCAGTTATATCTTTATGGTTGCGATATATGTGCAAAGTGCTGCGATAATTTTACAGTGGCGCGATCAAAACGGCAAATGGTGGAAAAAATATGGAAACCACATTTCTAGACAAGTTGCTGATAAAATAATGCCAGATTCCTGTTCCTCATGGTCCGATTAGGTAAACCCAATGTGTGGTGTGTCAAAGTGCATTATTTTTGAGTTGTATGTTTTTCTCTTGCTAACTGAAAACAAGATGACGGCACAAAACTATTTTGGGCAAGCTCACACAAAAATATGATCAAGGGTAATTTTCGAAGCTCCACATATAAATTTCCTATAGGATATAATGGAGCACTAAAATGTTATAACTTTTGAATGTAACAAGATTTTTTCACAAAATCTTCAAAAGGCACCACTGCTAGCCAGGACACATGCAGCACACCCAATTTTAACCCACTCAACTGTATTCTTCAGTGCAACATGTGCATCTAAAGAAAACGGAATGTTGGGAATTTCTTACTTTTTGAGCACGCCATTATTCCGCAACTGTACATCCAATCGACACGCAAAATTTCCAGAGATCTATGATAAATCTTTTTACATTCCGAATTTCAGGCAAATCGACAACATCAGTTATTAGTGTAATTTTGAGGTTTAAATAAAATGGCTACACAACCCTAACTATAATGGTACTACCGAGCCACTATAATGTGTATATATATTACAATGGCGCGTAGCCACTATAGTTAGGGTTGAGTAGGCAGTTTAATGTTAAACCTCAAATTTTGCACTTTAATAACTTTGCAAACTGCGTCAATGAATTTGCACTAAATTTGGTATGTGCTGTCCCGTGAGTAGATCTCTTGATGTACCAAGTTTCGCTTTCAATAGGATTTGTAAATTTTGTGCTGTGCATAGTGAAAAACTGTAAAAGTCACTGGTTTTCAACTGTTTTGGCTGTTTTTCCTCATTGCACTGCAGCCACACCATTTATTCAAGTTTGAAATTCTGGTTTCTGAGCATGCTCAGTTCAGTCTTTAGATAGCTATGCGGTGCGAAGGTTAGGGCTCATGAAGAGTTTGACAGCTCACGAAGGATTCTGACACCTCACGAAAAGGTTAATTTTTCAAAAGCCTTTCGTGAGCTGTCAAAACTTTTCTCGGCCGAATCCCTCTTCACGAGCTGTTAAAATACATAGAAACATAGAATTTGACGGCAGATAAGGACCGCTTGCCCACCCAGTCTGCCCATTTCCTGCCTACTGGATAAGCTGCAGATCCTAGTTAACCAGCAGCCTACTTCTTCCTACCCACACCCCTAGAATTGCCTTATGACTGTCCCATGCATGCTTGAATTCCACCACTGTTTTGACTCCACGACCTTCCTCCGGAAGGCCGCTCCATGCATCAACAACCCTCTCTGTGAAAAATACTCCTTAAATTACCTCTGAGCTGCCCCCATTATCTTCAAATTGTACCCCTTGTTCTTGCACACCTCTTTTTTGAAAGATGCTACCCTCTTGGACTTTGTTGATTCCTTTGAGGTTACTTGAAAGTTTCTATCATGTCCCCTCTCCCTCCTTTCCTTGAGGCTATACATATTAAGCTCCTTAAGTCTCTTCATATGTCTTCCGTGCAGACCCTGCACCATTTTAGTTGCTCTCCTCTGGACAGCTTCCATCCTGTCTATGTCTTTGCGAAGACTGGGTCTCCAGAACTGCACGCAGTACTCCAGATGGGTCTGACCAGCTGTCTGTACAGAGGGATAATAACTTCCTGTTTTCTACTGGTGATGCCTCTCCCTATGCATCCCAGTATCCTCCCAGCCCTCCTTGCTGCTCTCTCACATTGCTTGCCCACCTTTAGGTCATCTGATATGACTACCCCCAGGTCCCTTTCCATTTTGTTTGTTGTCAGTATCTCACCCCTTTTGCATTCACCCGAAAAGGGATTTCTAACAGCCTTCTGATCTTACAATGGTAAAAGGGATTTTGACACCTTGTGAAAATGGATTTGGCTTGCAAAAGGGATTTTGACAGCTCTAAAATGGATTTCTAAAGTTTACTGTTTCTTTGCTACTTCCTCAAAGAAACGGTTTGAATTTCAGGATGAAATTTTCAGGGTAGAAAGGGCTTACCCCACAGATGTGACTTTTGCTGGTTTGGTGATAAAATTTACATTGTTTCCATAGTTATAACATTTTGAAGGCTGGAAATTTCCATAGGATAACACTGTGGAGGACTTAGTACCTTTCAGTGCCTATATCCTGAAAACGGTTTGAGATATAGTTATAGATGCGCACTGCACTCCCACAAATGGATACCATTATGGAGTGATGGGAGTACAGGATATCATGATGGAGTGATGGGAGCAGGCCCCTGCTCCCAAAACATATAATGGTAAGATCATTTCTTTACTTTCTGAGAAAGTGTTAATTGCAAAAACTTTGTTAATGCATTAGTTAGGGTTGAAGCAACAAAAGTAGGAACTGAGGAGTTAGGGTTTCAAACACTAATACTCCCCCAACCCACCCTACACACACCAACAGGTGTGGGGTGTGCCAGGGGCCTCAACTCTCACCCCACTCTCCATACTGTACCATCTCAGCTTCCTTACACATGGAATGGGGTGAGAGTTAGGCCCGACAACTCTCAAGGCACACCCTGACGCCGGGTTGGGTGTGGAGGGTGGAGGTGGGGTGAGGTTGTAGGTGGGTGTTAGGTTCAAACCCTAACATCTCATTTCCTACTTTTGTTGCTTCAACCCTAACTGATGCACTAGCCATTGTAGAATCATGGAAGGAGAATCAAACAGCTGCAATTTTGTTATTGCTTTTTTATATATAGGATACAAACTGAAAGCAATTTCCCAATATGCAGCTGTCTGTGGCCCTCTGGCATATCCAAAAATTGCATCAGCTTGAGGGTCAATTGTAAAGAGGAGAAAACAACTCTCAACTCCCGCAGCAGGTCCTTCCAGAATTCTCCAAGTTTAGGGCACAATCAAATAATGTTGGCATGCGAGGCCCTAGGTTCTCCACATTGTCACCAGCAGATGGGGTAATCTGAGAATCAAATTTAGCTTGCTGAAGTAGGGTATACAAGAATTTGGTCACACATTTCCAAGCGTATTCTTTCCATACATGGGAGGACATCGGTTTACGACATAATGTAGATACAATTCTCATTTGTTAGTGGTGATCTCTAGATTCAAGTCTGCTTGCCATCTAACCCAAACTAGTCTACAGTTCCCCTCTAGTTTCTGCAGGACATTATACAGATTAGAAATTAAAAGAGTCAAGAGGTGTGCCCTCCATGATTTCATCCTTTCTTTTTTTTTTGAATTGGTACATATTTTAAACATGTGACTTTGTATATAGAAAGTTTATGAGAAAAGAAATGCACACAGCCAGCATGACAGCACAATGACAGTGCTGCGGCTTATGACACTAGCGACCCAGGTTTGAGAACGAGCGGTGTCAGAGGGCCAGCAGGAGGAGAAGGGCTGAGCATTCCAGAGTGTTCCCCTACACAGGTAAGGGCAGATCACTTCCCAACACTGCCGCCTGGATAGCCACAGGCGGCAGTGCAGGTAGGATCGTTGAGGAGGGGGTGGACGCTGTTGGCTCCACACAAAGTCTACATGCAGCGGTGGGCATGCATGTACAAAAGCCCTCGTGAGCCCGCCTCCAGTCCAACAGCAATGCTAGCAGTTCTCTTAGGCTCTAGGCTGGCCTTATGCCTGAAGCCCTGTATCTGACAGGTTGGTGGCATACAGCAGACCCATTTCACCCACCATAGAGAGCAAGCTGTGGAGTGAATGGGCAGAGACGGGACTTAAAGGTTGCCAAAGGCAGATGGAAGTTCTCATGTTTCCTCCAAAAATCTCTGCACCACTGCTTTAAGTAAATGTCTATGTTGTTAATAGCTAAAACATTAAATACTTTTTCTCAAAGTTCCGACTTGTGTACGATCAATTTTTCTTATTCTTAAAACTTCTCATACCCATAGCAATGGCAGTTTTTCCAGTGCCAGGCTGCCCAGCAATCAAGACGCTCTGCCTGAAATCTTCCCTCTTTATCATCTCCAGAATGACTCGCAGCACGACGAGTCGCAAGCTGGCCCACCATTCCTGGGAGACCTATATAAAAGCATTAATAAGAGATTAGAAACTAATAACAGTACACACTACTGTGCAAATCCCTGTCCCAAGTGTTTGTTTTATCCCAGTACATATATTTAACAGGAAGCCATCTAATTAAAAAAAAAAAAAAAATCACAAAACGTGACTGGTTGCCCACCATTACAAATCGCAGAACTTGCCATTTTATTCCTGTGACATGCATCTACATTATATATACTGTTAGCAAATTTCAGATAGTAGAACTTGGTAAAATCCAGAAATTAAACTAGCAATCACCAGTGCAATCCCGGAATCTCAAATCCTGAAATAGAACAGTTACATACTTACTGTAATAGTAGACCTCATAGATAATTTCTTTCATCAGGTCCCATCTATGGAACTATAGCCATCAGGTACTAGGACCACATGAAAATTTTTTGCAACCAGTCTGCTAGGGGCCACCACATTTACGCCCTACATCAGCACTTCCTATATACGTGGAAGAACCCTTCCCTCCTTAGTTCCCCGACTGAGATCATGCTCAGTGGCCCTCCTTCTAGAGAACCAGGAGAGCTTATTGTTCCAGCTACCAGGCAAGGCTGGAAACAGCAGATAACCCACCCTGGAGAAAGAGACAGAAGTTACAGAGCTCTATGTCTGAGGGGGACGAAGGGTGGGATGGATGGCATGGCCTGATGGAGATTCTCTCAAAGATCTACTGTTATGGTAAGTATGTAACTGTTCTATCTTCTTCAAAGATATCTCTTTCATCAGGCCACAAATATGGAATGAGTACCAAGCAGAAAACAGTCTGAGTAACTGGAGCACACAAGGCTAAGACAGGAGGCTTTTCAGTACAGCGAGGCCAAACCTGCCCCTTTCCTCGAGGCAATGTCCCGCCTGTAGTGTTTAGTGAAGGTGTGGACAGTACTCCAGGTGGCAGATGCACAAATCTCAGCAGCAGAAACATTCTTGAAACAGGCAACAGAAGTGGCCATGCCTCTAGTTGAATGGCCAAGAACAACCCCAGGAAGCTCCTTACCATACTTCCTGTAATGGAAAGTAATACAGTTACTCAACCACTTGGACAGGCACTGTTTAGATACAGGTGCACCCTCTTTCCAGGCGAATGAAACAAAAGTTGTGAGGACTTCCTGCAGTCCTATATACAGTGTATACAGCACCTTAGTACTCCAAGTACATCTGAAGTATGGAGCAATGCTTCCTGGATTTGCATGCTCAGGAAAATAAACTGGCAGGTGGATGGTTTGATTCAGAGTAAACTCAGACACCACCTTTGGCAGAAACTTCGGACTTGTATGTAAAGACGCCTGTCTTGTGAGAAAATCAAATAAGGAGGCTCACATTAGAGCCTTAAGTTCTGAAATCCTTCGAGCAGAAGTGACAGCAAATAAAACATGCTTTTCAAGAAAGGAAGCATAGGCCACAAGTCAAGGCTGGCTCAAAAGGAGTCTAAGTCAGCTTCTCCAACACAAAATACAGGTCCCAAGCCAGGGCTGGATTGCAAATAACAGGCTTCAAGTGCAGAATGGCTCTCAAAAATTATGGGCCACCTCCAGCTGCGAACTGCAAGCATCATCACTAGGTACATGGAAAGCTGAAATGGCAGCCAAGTGCACTTTGATAGAAAAGTATTGAAGGCCTGCATCTGACAAGGACAGCAATATTCCACAACCTGATTTACCAGACAGTTAAAAGATCAGGTTGGTGACACAAACCGCCTCCACTTCATGGAATAAGAGGCCCTGGTGGGAGGTTTTCTAGCAGCCACCAGAACATCAGCCACCTTCTGA
Organism: Neoceratodus forsteri; assembly: GCA_016271365.2. Taxonomy (NCBI): domain Eukaryota; kingdom Metazoa; phylum Chordata; order Ceratodontiformes; family Ceratodontidae; genus Neoceratodus; species Neoceratodus forsteri. The sequence continues at coordinate 51,114,864 of CM028133.1, read as the reverse complement.
GACACTCCAAACCTAGCAATAGCTATGTCTTCAGGAGCCATGCATGGAGATGGAGTGAGTTGAGGTCTGGATAGACCAGGGTTCCCTGTTCCTGGGACAGCAGGCCTTTGCACAGGGTCAGAGGCACTGGCAGTTCCACCACCAGTTGCTGCAGTACAAGGAACCAAATCTGATAAGACCAAAGTGGGGCAATGAGTATCTGAGTTGCCCCTCCATTTGAGTTTGAGTAGCACCCTCTGGATGACAGGGATGGGAGGAAAGGCATAAGGAATCTCTCCTTCAAGAGAAGGACAACATGTCTTGCCAAAAAATTCCAGGCCCTGGAGGCGGCGAGCAGAAAAGTGGCAGATTTGCGCTGTGTGGGGATGCAAAAACGCCTAATTTTGGACGACCCCACCAGTCGAGCAGTTCTTCTGCCACCAAGGTCAACAGCTCCACTCATCCATCTTTGACTGTGACCTGCTTAGCCTGACTGCCAAGACATTTTGGACACCTGGAACATGAACTGCTGACAGTTCTAGAGCCCAATATCAAACCCCATCGCCTCCCTTCACAGACAGTAGGAGTGAGTTCTCCTTGCTTGTTGATAAAATGCATTGGCGTGATGCTGTCCACTTGTACCAGCAGAGATTCTGGGGACAGATGGGTCTGGAAGGCTTGTAGGCTGTAAAGAACAGTCCTCATCTCTAGGACATTTATGGAAGGGTACTTCCACTCTGGTCCATGTTCCCTAGGTCTGATGGGGGCCCCAAATGAGCGCCCAGCCAATCCCAGAGGACTGGAAAACAGTGCACATGGTGCCCATCCACAAGAGCGGGACCTAGGGACGCCCCAGGAACTACAGACCAGTCAGTCTCACCTTGATAGGGTGCAAACCTATGATCATACTGAAGAAACGATTGACAAAGCATCCAGAGGAGCATGGTCTCCAAGATGCAAGGTAGCATGGATTTATGGGAAGTCTTGTCAAACAAATCTGATCGGCTTGACTGGGTAACAAAACAGTGGACAGGGGCCAAGCAGCCAACATCCCCTACCTGATTTCAGCAAGGCCTTTGACTCTGTACCCTACAGGAGGCTGATCAGGAAGTTGGACGGACCTTGGAGTAGGAGAGAAGATGGTTGGAAGGGTGGAAACTGGCTGGGGAACAGGGACCCAAAAAGGTGATGGTTTGGGGGAGTTGTTCAGCACCAGGGTGATCTGCTAGGTCGGCACTATTCAACGCTTACTTATGATACCGGGATGGCATCAAGGGCAAATGTGTCTGTTCACAGATGACACCAAGCTCTGTGGGAGGATGGACTCAGCTGAGGGATACAGGATCTTAAAAGAGGACCCAAGAAACTTGAAAAGTGGTCCAGGACCTGGCAACTGAGCTCCAGTGTCAAGAAGTGGAAGGTTATGCAGTGAAGCCTAAAACCCCAGGACAGAGTATTACCTGAGATGGGTCCGATGTCACCCGCAGAGGAGGAGAAGGATCTGGGAGTGATAACTAGTGACCAGAAGCATTCTACGCGAGTTCAAAAAGGTAGTGGCAAGGGCAAACAGGATGTTGGGGGTGCAGTCAGGGGATCAGCAGTAGGAGAAAGGAGGTGGTATTGCTCTTGTACAGGTCACTGGTGAGACCGCATCTGGAGTATGCAGTGCAGTTCTGGAGCCCTCACCTTAAAAAGGACATCAACCTGATGGAGACAGTCCAGAAGAGGGCTATAAAGATGACTGCGTGGCAGCAGGTAAATAGTACAAGGAGAAACTGAGGGCCCTAAACATGTGCTCCTGGAGGACAGTAGGAGAGGGGAACATGATTGAAACCTTCAAGTACTTGAAAGGATCAATAAAGTGAACAGGAGAGTCTCTTCAGGCTAAGCTGCACCAAAATCACAGGGCACAGCCTAAAGTTGGGGGGATGTTTAAGAGGGAGGTTAGAAGATAATTCTTCACAGAAAGTATGGTGAGCAAATGGAACACGCTGCCAGAAGAGGTGATCTCATCAAGAATGGTGGGCAGCTTCAAGAGAGGCTGGGGTAGATACAGGGGAAGACTAAAGGTCGTGGAACGGGGGAGCAGGGACACCAGTCTGAGCTGAGAACCCCACATAACGAGCAGACTAGACAGACCAATAAGCCTAATTCTGCTGGCTTTCTTTCGTATCTGTGGTGAGAATCTGATGAGTGGAGGGATCAGGAAAGGAACCCCTCCACAGATGGCTGGGTTCCATCCACCACCTCAGCACCTTCCACACAAGGTAGGTTACTAGAACCTTCTGTTGTAAGTCATCTGTGTGTTGATCCCACTGAACCTTTAAGGCCCACTGAGGAATCCTCATATGCAATCTGGCCAGTGGTACTGTAACAACTGCTGCTGCCATCAACCCTAAGAGTCTCAGGAATGTCTGGTTTGCTTTGTGTGACACATCTGTTGTTGTAAACCATCTGGGCCTGTGCAAGCCCCTGGGTTTCAGCACCCCAAATGCATGATTTTGCACTTCTTTGCACTGAAACTTAGCTACACTCCTGACCACTCTTCAAGCTTTCTTAACCCTATTCATTTTTCCATCACCCTGGAGTATCTACCCTGTTGCAGACCTTAGTGTCATTTGCAAAGGCAAACCTTCCTTCTAGCCCTCTGCAATGTTACAAAAAGGACCGGTCCCAGTACTGATCCTAGTGGCACCTAACTGGGTTACCCTGCCCCCACACTTAAAGTTAAGGACAAGCACTTATGAGTATGAGGACAGACTGAGTACTCTAAATTTACACACGCTGGAGTATTGTAGACAGAGAGGACCTTTGGTCATTAGTGCTTTGAAAAACCTGTTCTACAGGACATGACAGACCTGGAAACAAGAGAGTCATGTTATAGTATCCGATCACACCAATTCCAGCTTAAAAGGAATTTGAACCACTCAAAAAGGAGAGCAGCATGGTTTTCAGAAAGGGTAGTATCAATATGGAACAGTTTACCACTGGAGGTGGTGGGCTCTAGGTCTAGGAATGAATTTAAAACAAATCTAGATACATATTGTAGTGATAATGCTATTTTGGGTTAGAAATATAGAAACATAACTTTAAGGATAGTCAAGCATTTAAAGGGTAAACTGTCTGACTTTGCTCATAATAATTTATTTTTATTTTATTTATTGTAAAATCAGAATTACAACCTTGAGCTAAAAGCTCATTTACAAAGGATCCTCATCGAACAGAGGGTGGGGAAACATCAAGAACATGGACAGCGGAGAAAACAGAAGCAGTTAGAAGGCATCGTCAGTTACACATCATTAAAAAGGCTAAACAGCATTACAAATAAAAGGATGGAGAGTGACAGAATACATTGCAAAAGCACAATTACATAATACAGAGAAAATAGTCCCATAACAAATTAGGTGAATAAAGTGCAGATTCCAACTATGTACAAAGTATGAGAATTCCCAGAATGCAGCTACAGAACTTAGACAGGTTCCTGGAGGGAACAATTAAGTTGACCACTGAAAAGTACAGCCATTTAAGGGAGAGTAGGCTACAGGCTAGACGGGTAAGGGGAGAGTACAATGGTGGGTGATAACTTAAGGGTCAGGAGGCTAAGCAGGTGTGGAGGTGGGGAGTATGGAGGGTCAGGAGGACCGAGGGGTGAGGAATGGGGGACCAAGGGGTGGGCAGGTGGGGATTAGCGGAGATTCTTAGGAGCCACTGGTCACCACAGCCAAGTCATATTGGTCAGGGGGCACCGGGAGGCTAGAAATGGCTGGGGTGTTCTTACAGCAGCATTGTACTGGAGGGAGATGGCCTTCCAATTTCAGATTTGAACTGGCCAAGGCGAGTAAGGCTAGTAGTGGCCTGGGAAGCTCATTTGCCAGTTGGGCACCCTTACTGCAAAGGCTTGCCTCCCCAAGGCAGATCTTCTGAAAGGTACTGCTAGGGCGTGTCTTGTAACACTTCTCGTGGAGTGCTCAGCCAGGACCGGATGGAATAAGACTTGTAGGAGGGGGTCAAGACCTAGAAGGCAGGAGTGGAGCTTGATTTGGTCCACGAGAGGAAGCCATTGTGTCCCAATATAAAGGTTGCACGTGGTGCGTAAGGCGATCTGCGCCTAAAGCAATGTGGCATACTTGTTGAGGGTAGTATGGGCCCTGTGCAGGCTGGTTTCAGAGGCTGCACTATATACCACATTACCATAGTCTAGGATGGGTAGAACTGTCCCATTTACTGCCTGGACCCTAGCCTCAGGTGTGAGGCAGAACCAAGCTTCATATAGGGCCCCTAACTTCCTATTGGCAGCAGTGGTAATATTTTGTATATGTTCACTGAAGGAGAGGGACCTTCGATTGTAATCCCTAGGTATCGGAACGAGGGGCAATTGCTCGAGGGTGGAGTGGGAGTTGCACAAATTGAGAAGGAGTGGTATACCTCCTCTTTGGCTTCTGGCAAGGTGCATTGACTTGATTATTTTGCTGTTGAGCACTAGCAGGCTATCTTTGAGCCAATCCTGTAGGAGGTCAAAGTTGCACTGCATGTCCTTAGGGAGTGCATCTTGGCAAGAACCTCGAGAGAACACCACTCTGTCATCTGCATAGAGCAGTACCTTGGAGGAGGGGCACGCTTCTGGAAGGTTGTTCACAAAGAGGATGAACAGAAGTGGGCCCAAGATGGACCACCGGGACCCCACTGTGACTTCACTGGTCTTGGAGAAGGCTCTGTTGATTTTCACCTGCTGAGAGCACCCATACAGGTAGCGGGAGAACCAACTGACCGTGTCGGGGATAGTCCAAGGCAGCTTAGTCTCATGCAGCAGCTGCAGATGATCACAAGGTCGAAAGTCTTGGTTAGGTCTATGAAGATTGCTCCACCAGTTGGCCCTGGTCAAGTCCCTCGTGCACGTAGTCTGTGAAGGCAGTTAGGGCAGTATTAGTGCCAGCATCTTACGGAAGCCATGCTGTCGGGGGCAGAGGAGTTAATTATGCAGGTGGTCAGTGAGTTGGTCAGCTATGATTCTTCCAGTGCTTTGGAGAGCAGAGACAGAATTGAGATAGGTAGGTAGTTGGATACTAGTGCCCGTCACCTCCTTTGTGCACAGGAGTGACCAGTGATCTTCCAGGTAGACAGGAAAGCGGACAGGCGGAGAGAAAGGTTAAACAGCTTGGTGATGGGAAAGACAACCTCTTGTAAGGCAATGGAAATCAATTTATATCAATTCAATCACCCCATCTTTGTTTTTGCCCAGAACACTTGCAAGCTATTTTCTTGTTTCCTTACGGTCACCTTTCTGAAGTAAAGCTTGGGCTGGGCTTGGCAGCAGTAGAGGAGGGCAACTGGTTAGAGCCTGGCATTCCATCAGGGTGTGTGGCACGCCTGGGAGGCAGGACTGCACTGTAGTCAGAGAAAGCCTTATTAAAGATATTGGCCATGCCAGCATCATCAGGCATGATTTTGTCACTGTGTCTGAGCACGGTTGGGGGGTCCTGTTATCAGACGCGAGGAGATTTTTAATTGAGTCCCAGAACTTCTTCCCATTACTCCAGCAGTGAGATTGCTGGTTCTTTGGAATGATGCCTGCTCTGTCGTATCGCCCAGGTGCACCTGTTTCTGGCCGCTTTGTAGTTTTGAATATCCGATCATCCCTGCTGCCTGGCCCAGTGCCAAAGGAGATTCCATTGCCGCATTATACAGAGAAGCTCATGGGTGACCCAGACCATACTATGACCTTTTATCATCTTCTATGGTACGGGGCGAATTTGTCCCAGCCATGTCGAAATAAGTGAGGAAAAGTTGAAGGTCAGTGTCAACAGAAGGATATAAATCAAGGAATCTCCAGTCAATGCCTGCAAGGTGATTCCTGAAGTCGGTCATAGCACTATTTTTTATAACTCTGTTCCTCACCAATTTGGGTGGAAGGTTGGTCTTATTTTCGACCACTCACACTGGATAGGTGAGTGGTCACCAGAGTATCCGAGAGCCCTGACATCAGTTAGCCGCTCTGGGTGAGTTGTTAGTACCCAGTCTCTATGAAACCGATGAAGTAAGCAGAACATTACGCACCAATAGGGCAGCTAGAAAACTGAGAAAAGTCCTCTTCTAAAGGAAATTATCAGTGACTACTTCTGGCCAGAGTCAGCTAGAGGAGTCCGACTGGAGGAAAAGTTGTAGATCTTAACAATTAGAACATTTGATACATTCAGAAGCAGAAGGGAGTACATTCAGATTAGCAGGTATGGCAGTGGTACAGTGCAATGGCTGTGGAGCTGCACTATTCCAGGAGACATTCTGGAGACAGAGGTCCTGCCCCATCTGCACACCCCTCTCTGGGCTGGGCCACCACTGCCTCAGAGGTTGCCTAGGTAGAGGAGAGCCAGATGCATGAGGTTGCCTAAGCAGAGAAGGGCCGGCTGGACACTAGTGGGCTCCAGGAGGGTGAAGGCAGGTCAGGGACACATTCCTCAGCCTGTGCTACTACAGAATTCTTTCACCATTCTGGCAGGGGGACTGTTGAGAGGAGGTGCCCAAAGTAGTGGCAAGTGAGGTCCTCTGAAAGGGAGGCCCCAAGGTGGGAGGTAGAGAACCCCAGCACAGGAGGAAGCAGTTTCTAGTGGGGAACTCCAATGGTGAGGGGTACAGTGTTGGGAGCAAGACGGGTGGGATCAACCTAACTCCCAGCAGTGGGGAAGATCATGGAGGCACTGCTTAAGAAAAAGGATAGTGGGACATCTAGAAGCATCAGTGCCCAGGACTCTAGGCAGCATGGTTTCACAGCAGGGAGGTCGTACACAAATCTGACAGATTACTTTGGGTGACAAAGAGCAAATCGGGGGGCAGTGGGACGCTGGCTCACCTCGACTTCAGCAAAGCCTTCACACCCTCCCCACATAAGAGAGGCTGGTTAACAAGACGGGTAGTCTGGGAATGGGAGACAAGGTGGTAAACTGAGTTAGAACTGGCTAACAGAAAGGAGGCAGAGGTGGTAGCAAATGGGGTACAATCTGGGAGAGGGTGACCATAAGGGTATCTCAGTGATCAGTCCTTGGGCCAGTCCTGTTCAATGTCTTCATCACTGACACTGCAGAGGGGCTGGAAGGAAAGGTCCGCTTGTTTTCAGAGGACAAAGATCTGTATCAGGGTGGATGCTCCAGAAGGGTGGAGAACAGGAGGAAGGACCTGGGGAAGCTTGAGAAATTATCCAGGAGTGGAACTGAGATTTAATTCAAAGACGCTCAAAATTATTCCGCCTGGGCATAGAAACCCTGAGAGAGCTACAGGATGGACGGGGGTTGACAGTCACCAAGGAAGAAAGGGACCTGGATGTTGTTATTTCAGATGACCTGAAAATGTCAAAGCAGAGTACAAGGGCAGCAGGGAAGGCCAGTGGCATGATGGAGTGCACAGGCAGGGGTATCACTAGAAGAAAACGGGAAGTAGTGATGCCGTTATATAAAACCCAGTCAGGCCTCATATAGAGTATTGTGTGCACCTGGAGGCCGCACCTTTGAAAGGACATTAACAGGCTGGAGAAGATCCAGAGAAGGGTGACTAAGATGGTACAGGGCTTGCACCACAAAACTTACGAGGAGAGATTAGGGACTTCAGTATGTACTCGCTGGAGGAAAGGGAGGGGAGAGAGGACATGATCAAAACACTCAAGTACCTCAAGGGCATAAACAAGGTGCAGGGGACTACATCTTCCAATAAGAAGAAGTATATGAATGAGGGGCATAACCTGAAATTGGAAGGTGGCAGTTTAAGAGAAATGTAAGGAAGTCTTTCACAGAGAGGTGGTGGACGATGGAATGGACTGCCACAAGAGGTGGTGGAAGCAAGCACTGTGGTTGATTTAAACATGCATGGGACATGCATAGGGGAACCACAGAGATAAAGCAGAGGGAGGGTCAGAAGTCGTAATCAGGCACGGGCTTACGGGCAAACCAGATGGGCCTAGCGATCCTTATCTGCAGACAGTTTCTATGTTAGTGCCTAGGGTCAGAGGGATGATCAGCAGATCCTAAGGACTGCAAAAGCGACAGGGCAAGGGGGGATTGATGTCATTGTCCACCGGACTAATGAACTGATGAGGATGAGGCTGGGGTGGTACAGGGAGGTCAGGAAGTGGGAGGCCCCAAGTCAGGTATTAAGAATAGTGGCATTTGCCGAGGTGATACCTGTCTATGGCACTCACATTAGGAGCTCCAACAGTCGGTTGAATGGTGCCGGAGGATGGGTACAGCCTCACTGGGGACTGGAGGCCAGCCTTGAAGGATATAGTTTTATACAGATGAGATTTATTGTATTTATTTATTTAGCTTTGTTAACCGGGTAAGTGCACTAGCTATAAATGACTATTTTCAGGTACAATCCGGGAGAGTACAGACATGCAGAAACTTAACAGGATAACAATTTATAAGTGCTTTACATACAATGAGCTAAAGAGGATACAATATATCAGAACATACAAAGTAAAGCGCTTTACATACAATGAGTCAAAGTGGATGCAATATATCAGAGACATACAGAGTAGACCATTCATAAGTTCATAGGTGCCTACCTATGCAATGAATAGAGAGGACCTTGGACAATAAATTATCAGGTGACATATCATATAAACAGAACAAGGTACACAAAACAAAACAGGTAATACAAAGGAAGAAATAACCATTGAGAACAGGGGTGTCATTAAGGAAAAGGTCGGTAAGTAGGAAAAGGGGAGCAAGCCATGAAATTAGATCATATGAGTATATGTAAGTGTAAGGGAGATGTCTGCAGTGCAAGATTGTATATGGGCAGGGAAAGGGAGCCAGGACAGGCTAAGGCAGTAACAGAGTTATATAGAGGTGAGGAAATACTATTATATGGCAAGAGACATCAGTCATTAGGTAGGGTGAAAGCAGGAACAGGTATCAGCAAGCAGCAGATTCGAGCGCAGTTTTCTTAAAGCTTGTGTGGAGCTAGAAAGTCTAATGTCGAGGGAAGGGAATTCACAGCTGTGGAGCTGTGTGCTCAAATGCAGCAGTTCTGTGTCCTGAGGAACAAGCATAGCTGCAAGACACCTAGGGTTTGATTTAATTTTCGAATCAATAAGAGAGCCAAGGTAGTAATTCCTACTAGCTAATGGGAGAGCCAACCAAGATCATTATAAAGTTGACAGTGGTGTTTAAGGCGAGGAGCAGAAGAGGCATAGCGACATATGTTATATGTAATATTCCATCTGAGCAGGTCAGTTTTATGAGCAGACCCAAATAAGGGAGCCCCATAGGTTAGGGGGGGAGCAGAACCTTCGCATGGCCTATTTTAGCCAGATGGTATGAGCATATAATCAGTCTTATATGCAACACCCAGTTTGAGTTAACAGCTCTGCAAACAGACTGTACATGAAGATTAAGATCAAGAGATTGATCTAGCAGGATGCCCAGGTACTTGAAAGAGGTCACACATTCCAGTAATTGACCTTCTAAGTCCTGCACCGACAGTGCTGTTGTGCAAGCCTGAGCTTTTGGGGTCATCCAAGCAGCATGGCTTTAGTTTTGCTAGTGTTGACAGCCAGTCTGTGGTCGACAGCCAGTTTTGGATATTGTTAAAGTCAGAGGAGAGGTTGTATTGATAGTGTCTAGTAGTAGAACTTGTATAGATGACAAGATCAACAGCATATATAGAATAGCGGAGCAGGATTTTAGAGCAGCTCCAATGTTATTTATACAAAGAGAGAATAGGAGGGGCCCTAGGATGGAGCCCTGAGGTACACCAATGTTAATGGTGGTACTGTTCGATAGAGAGGAATTAAATTTCACCACTTGAGTTCTATTTGTCAGGTAGCTTTCGTACAGTCAACAACACAGGAGGAGAAATGCAGGTGTCGGGTGAGGAGAGAAGCAAAGTGTGATCAACAAGGTCAAAAGCCTTTGGAGGTCAATACAGACAGCCCCAGTCAGACTGCCAGTATCCATTTTGAAGGAGTGTCTGTGGTGAATTTAAGAAGTAGTTGTCGTGTTATGTCCTTTCCTGAAGCCATGTTGGGTATCTGAGAGCAGACTGTGCTTAAGTAGATAGTTGTCTGAGTAGTGCATAATTTTCTCCAGGATTTTGCTCAGTACTGAGAGTATGGCAATTGGTCAGTAGTTCATGACAACCTTAGGATCCCCTTTTAAGTACAGGTGTGATCCAAGCAGCTTTCCAGAGGTTGGGGACCATTCCACCTGAAAGTGATAACGACAAATTTTGGCCAGCGGTAATGCAGTAAGGGAGCTGCAAGTTTCAAGAGGCAGGTTCCAGGGAGTCTGAGCCAGAGCTGGTATGATCAGAGATGGACCCTCAGGAGCTTCAGGACTCTTTTCTAGACACAGCCTTAAAACAGAATGGATGAGTATAAGGAGGCACAGGGACAACACTTTCAGCTTATCCAGACAGGTTCCTGATGAGGAGTGGAAGGACACTGCAGTGGATTGAAGGAAGAGGTATATTGGGAGAGATCAGAGAAATGCAGGTTGAAAGAATTAGCTATGGTATGGCCTGCATCCTTCTGGAAAGGACGCTGCAGACCTCAGTGGAAGGTTTAAATGTTACTTAGATGAATATTTAAACTAGCCAAGGGGGAAGGCAGTATTACCAAGGAGGCATAAACTGTCCTCCCAAAAGGCTGGAACAACAGGAAGAGGGTATGCTAGGAGGAAACTTCCCAGGGCACAAGCTGAAGGAGACTTAGTAGGGACAGGGGAACAAGAACAGAAGATGTGGAAAGAGAGGCGCTGAGGTGGCAAGGGACAGAGAGGGTAGCGAGGGGAAGGGAAAGAAAGGAAGTTTCAGGTGGCAAGAAAGAGAACGGGAGGGCTGCAGCCAGGGTGACAGCAAATCAGTGCCAATGGAAGGAGTTTAGGAAATACAACCCAGACCTGAGGCCACCTTGGCAGAGGCAGACCTGGACCTTGAGGCCATAATGGAGTGGTGGTGTTCTACGAACCATGAGTGGGACAGGAGACATGGTATCAGAGTGACGGAAGTACAAAGGAATCTAGGGTAATGGATGGGTTGGAGGTGCCGTAGTCACCCTGGAGACAGAAGCCAGAGCCACTGTTCACACTAGAGTGATATACAAACCTCAAAAACACTGGAAGAAGACTTGGATAGGCACTGGAGGAAGCCATTAGTACAATGGCAAAAAAAAAAAAAATTGGGAGGTGCTACTGGTTGGGTACTTCAGTCTGCTGAGATAGACTGAAGCCTCCCAGCAAAAGCCTTCGCTAGAAGATAAACCATCCCAGACTTCCTACAGGGGAGTTTCTCAAGCATTTAGTTAAACAGCCCACTGAGATAAGGCAATACTGGACCTGGTGCTCACAAACAGGGACAGTACTGCAGACGCCAAGGTGAGATGTCACCTGGGACCAGGGGTCACCATACAGTGTGGTTTAATGCAAAGATGGCAGCAGACACAAACCACACAAGATGAGGGTGCTGGACTTCACGAGGCTGGATATTAATAAAATGGGTGAATGCTTCAAAGACAACCTATCAGACGGCAACTGCCAGGGTAGGGTGGAGGAACAGTGGAGTAAATTAAAGGAAGGCATAGTGAAGGCAACAAACCTGTGTGAAGGAAGTGAGCAAAACAAGAAAAGAGACCACTATAGTTCTCAAGGTAGGTGGCTGCGGTAAAGGCTATAAAGCTGGCATTCAAGAGGTAAAACAGATGCAGAGGAAAAGGATAGGAGGTGTGCCAGGTAAAACAGAGGAAATCAAGGTTTGCACGCATTCTCCAAAGGATAGTTGTGGTGCTGCTGCTGGAAACTGCTACCACCAGCTATCAATCCAGAACACAAGACAGCAGCTGCACTCTGTCCAGTGCACATATCACTCTGAAGGAAAGGTCCAGAAGAAAAATTACTCACCTTAGTAATGCTGTTTCTCTAATGGAGTCTTGCTATATTCTGACATATGCAGTGAGTCCCAACCTTCAACTGCTCCGGAGGTGAAAGAGTTAGCTTTCCATGCCAGGCATGGAACACAGAGCTCGAGCTCGGTTGAAACTCTGTCTGTTGTTCTTCAAACTCAAACCGTCAGATCTTACGAGCTAAAACTCACTGAGGTCCTGTGTGGAAGCTGTAAACCTACACTAGCCAACTGGCTACTAAATATAAAACACATTTTTGGTCCCAAAACAAAGACTCAAGTCAGGAGACCCAAAAAGTAAAACACAACAGGAAATCACCCCAAACAAAGAGGGGTGAAAACAACAAGGTGGGCATCTACTAGTGCCAACACTGCACTGCCCACCCACATCCCAAAAACAGAGGTTCTGAGAGGGGCAGGCGGGGAGGTCATAATATAACAAGACTCATTAGAAGAAACAACATTACTAAGGTGAGTAATTTTTCTCAAACAACATGAAGTATTGCTATATTATGACATATGCAGACTACACAGCAGTACCTCCATGGAGGAGGGACAGAACCTACCTAGGAAATAGGCTCTGAAGCACAGCTGTGCTTAAACGAGCATCACTCCCAGCCTGGATGTCCAGGGAGTAATGCTTGGTAAAAGTGTGAACTGTTTTCCAGGTAGCTGCTTGACATATCTCTAGAATAGGATGTCCCTGGCAGCAGCCAGGAAGCAGCTGTACCTCTGGTAGAGTGAGCCCTCAAGCCTGAGGGAGGAACCTTACCCAGCTTTTCATAACAGAATTGGATACAAGAGACAATCCACCTGGCAATGGATCTTTTAGTGGCAGGTTTCCCTTACCAACCTCACCAAAAGTGAGGAACAGTTGGAGGAGTCAAATCTGTGACCCTTGGTATGCTCTATGTAGTAACTAAGGGCTCTTACATCTAGTTGTGCAGCCTCCTCTCGCCAGAGGAGGACTTGTCAGTGAAGTACACTGGAAGAGATATAGATTGATTAAGGTGGAAATCTGAAACCACCTTAGGCAAGAACTTCCTGTTAGTCCTGAGGACCACCTTATCTCTATAGAAAGGAGATAAAATCAGGCTCCACTGACAAGGCTTGTAATTCACTTATGCGTCTGGCAGAAGTGATGGCTACCAGAAACACAGTCTTCCAAGTCAAGAACTTGAGCTCTGCTGAAGACAAGGGCTCAAAGGGGTTGCATAAGCTGAGCAATGCAAACATTAAGATCCCAGGCAGGGCAGGGGCCCTGAATGGAGGGTTGGTGTGAAGCAATCCTTTAAAAAACTTGGAGAATACAGGATGAGCTGAAAGAGAAGAGGGTTTACCTGCTGAAATAAAACAGACACAGCTGCCAAATGTACTTTTAGGTAGCTGGTCTCTGCCCCAAGGTATTTAAATGAACCATATAATCCAGGACTGCGGGTAAATCAGCAGATTCTGTGGAATATGCTTCCCAGAGCACCATATGGACAACCTCTTCCATTTGGAATTGTAGTAGCCCTGGTGGAAGGCTTCAGAAGCTTTAGTATATCCATTACATCTTGGGAGAGGTGTAGATCAGCAAACTCTAACTCTTCAAGAGCCAGGCCTTGAGATTGAGAGATTTGAGGTTCAGGTACCAAACCCTCCCCTCAGCACAGGTTAACAGGTTGTGATTCCTGGGAAGACACAGGAGAAGATGGACTGCTAAGGACAGTAGGAGGATACCAGGGTTGTCAGGCCCAATCTGGAGCAATCAGGATCATCTTGCAGGATTGAGATCTGATTTTGAGTAACACTTTGAACAGGAGAGGGAAGGGGGATAAGGGAGAAACTTCCCCTTCCCAATTGAGAACTAAGGCATCCAACACTGGGGCCTGCAGCAAAAAGGAAGTTGGTGATTGTCTGGGGCTGCAAAAATCCATCTGCGGGTGCCCCATCTGGCAAATATCACCTCCAGGACCAGGGGGTCCAGTGACCATTCGTGATGGCCCTGGGAAATCCTGCTGAGAGCATCTGCTAGACACTGTCCTTGCCTGGGAGGTGAACTGCCGTGAAGGGAGGTGTTCAGGGAGTAAGCCAGAGACCACAACTTCATTGCTTCAGTGCACAAGCGTCAGAGACCGAGTGCCCCTTTGTTTGTTGATGTACCACATTGTGGTGGTGCTGTCTGTTCTGACTTGTACAACTTTGTTCTGAACAGATTTGAAAAACTTGAAGAGCTAGAAAACTGCTATGAGTTCCAACAGATTGATGTGGAGCAGAGATTCCTGAGGGGACCACAATCCCTGGGTGGTGAGGTCGCCCATGTGAGCTCCCCACCCTAAGAGGGATGCATCTGTAGTAAGGATTAAGGAGTGAGACTGAGTGACAAAGGAAACCCTTGTCTCAAATTGCCTTGATCCTGCCACCACTGTAGGGCCTGGATCAGGGTTCGAGTTACTGGGATCAATTTGGTTAGAGGGTCTTTTTGAGACCAAAAGGCTCTCAAATGGAACTGTATGTCCCTCATCTGAAATCTTGCTCCCTGCGCTCACTGCTGTAGAAGCAGCCATGTGCCCCAGGAGCTGTAGAAATGCCTTGCTGGTCGAGAGACCTGCAGGGTGAAGGAGGAGGCCTGAGAGACCAGGGTCCTGCCCTGTCCAAAGGAAGGAAGGCTCTGGCTTCCTCTGTGTTCAGCTCTGCCTAAGAAGGTGAGGGAGCTGGACAGGTTCTAGAACCGACTTTGAAAGATTCAGAAGGAAACCTAGAGAGGTGAGCAGTTGCTGAGTTATCTGTAGATGTAGCTGATTCTGGTCTGGAGACTGGCCTACTATGAGCCAGTCATCCAGGTAAGCAACTGCTACTGCCAGGCATTTTGTGAATACCCTTGAGCAGAGGTGAGGCCAAAGGCATTGCTCTGAACTGGTAATGGCCTGAGGGCAGCTCTCAACTTGAGGTACTTTCGATGGGAGCTTCTGATGAAAATATGGAAGTAGGCATCCTTGAGGTCCAGGGACGCTTAGCCAGTCCCCTGGCCTTAGAAAGGGTAGAATAATTCCCAGAGTCACCATTTTGAATTTTGGTTTTAAAAGGTGCTTGTTTAAATATCTGAGATCCAGGATGGGTCACCATTCTCCTGTCTTTTTGGGGTAAGAAGTACCTGGAGTACAACCCTTGCCCTGGTGTAGGGGTGGAACCCTTTCCATAGCTCTGAGAGCCAGGAGGGAAGAGACCTCTGCCTCTAGGGCAAGTGCCTCTGGTGGATTTGCAGGTGGAAAGGATCTGGTTCTCATCTTTGGAAATTTTGAAGCTGAGAACCAGTCCCTGGCTTACTACTTCCAGGACCCACTTGACTGAAGTCAGAGACCTCCAGTCCTGGACAAAGTAAGCCAGCCTTCCCCCACAGGTAACTGAGAATCGGCCCTGGCAACCCCATCAGGGTGCCTGCTTGGCAGGGCTTTGAGCTGAGGGGTGGAAGCAGGCCTGCTTGTACCCCCGGCCTGCTTCTCCCTCTAAAGAACCCTCTGGGCATAGGCAGAAGAGGATGCCTGGGCTTGGTAAAAAGGCCTGCCCCTGCCCCCGGGAAAGCTGCCTTGAGGAGTGGCCTGCCTTTCTTTGGACTGTGCACTCCTATAGGTGGTCCTATATCTTGCATTTTTCTTCATGTAATTCTCTGTCTGCTCCCCAAACAGAGAATTACCCACAACAGGAAAATCCATGGCCTTAGTCTAGGTATCCCAGATAGGCTAGTACATCTGTGCCAGCCATTCTGCGAAGTGCCACAGATGTAGCCATGACTCTTGATGACACATCATTTGAGTCCACTGCAGCATGGAATTGCACCCTTGATGCCTCAATACATCAGCAGCCACCTGCTCAGCTCCTTGGCAAGTGACTAGGACCTGTTTTGCTAGAGCCATAACAGTATCCTAACTGGATTTCTGATATCTAGCAACATAAGCCATAATAATTAGCCTGTCTGAGTCCCAAGGATGCTGCCATGTACTGTTTCTTGCCATGGCATCAATCCTCCGAGTCCTTGTCAGGGGTGTGTAGCTCAAGGGAATATTTGCCTTGTCACAGGCTGCAGTCTGCACTACCCCAACATGGCTGCACTGTTGTGTAAGGAACTCCGTATCCGAGCCTGACAATGTGTACCTCTTGTCCATTCTCTTATCGACAGGAGGTATAGTGTGAGGAGTTTTAACATTTTTACTGTATGTTTCCAAAAGGATTTATGCAAGGGAATAGACAGCTCCTTGACTCTGGGATGTCCATCATTTCCACATAGTCAGGCTCCTCTTGATCATCCAGCTTCCTCCATAGGGAGCTGGAGGTTTCAGCCACTTTCTTATAAAACATAAAATGAGAAGGGGACCCAGAAAGCCTGGGGAGATACACCTGAAGGTCTGTCTGGGAGACGTCCGGGTCAATGGGCACATCCAGACTTTCAAATCCCAAATTCACTCTCCTCATACTGCCTTCCCCTCCTCTGGTTCATAATATCTCTCCACTCATAGTCTTGAACTGTGGAACTGCCGAACCGGACGCCATCTTGATGGTGCCGTTCGGTCGGAACGGAAAGCGACTGGACAATTTAATTGCTTTGGCTATTTCTTCAGCGGTTGGAGAGGAAAGTTTTGGCTCACACCAGCTGATTTCCTAGTCCTTTGCTGGGACCGACTGGAGTCGGATCTCCTTTGCCCAAGGAAGTCTCACCCTGGTCAGAGGGCACTCCTCTGGTTCGGTTGAAACCGAACCGGCTGGCCATCCAGTTCAGCGGACTTTTGCTTCCTTTCCTGAGCCTACCAACTCTCTTTTCCAGGGTAGCTGCAGGAAAATTTTACAAATCTGGCAGTCTGCATTGAGGTGGTCAAACCCCAGACAAACACAGGTGGTGGGGTCAGCCTTGCTTAAGGCTTCCCCACAGACACTGCAGTGTTGGAAAATGAAAATTACGTACTCACCGTAATTTTGATCTTCTTGTATCTTCACCATTCATTACTGATTGTGGTTGTCGAGGCGCGCACTCCGCCACGGAGGTGTTTTTTTTTTTTTTTGAGTTGTTTAACGGCGCTGCCCTCGAGGGGCGACTGACTGCGCCATGCGCGAGGGACGGGCTGCTAGAGTCAAGGACTCCTCCTCCATCTCAGTTCTATTAGCCGGAGAGGCAAAATAAAGTGCTGGAAAAAGAAAGCGAGGCAAGAGAGCAAAGGATAGAAAAGGAAAGGAAATAAACTGAAAAGGAATAGCTGGATGGAGAACAGACAGAGGAGAGAGAATTCCTACCCTAATGGACCGCAGGGACCTCCTTTCCAAGCGGCTCTAGGGAGGAATAGAGAGAGAGAGAGAGGGAAAGAGAAAGAGAGGAATGAAGGAAGAAGAAAGAAAGAGTGGTATGTTGAGAAGGAGAACAGTGCCCCGAGCATTGTTGGTTGAGAGGCTTATAGGCTCGAAATTAATGAGGGAGCAAGAACTCTGTTGGTAGGATCTGGAGGAGAGGTTCCATCAACCTCAAAACAGACCAAGAGAGGGCAGAGGCTCTGGACTTCAACATGCCAAGTCTCTTCAACCCAGTTGAGGGCCCTCGACTGACTGAGCAGAACCTGTTCCGGAAGAGCGCCCATCCAGGAAGAGACTAAGTTCCTAGCACTCTGATAAGTGCTACCATAGAAGAGTATGGAAAACTAAGCCTTCTCAAGGCAGTTTGTAAGAAAAATAGAGAGGGACTCAATCAGACTTGCTATGACAAGACAGACAGAGGTTTGAAGCTGACAAGGTCAGCCAGCAGCTGTAAAAGCTTTTTGAAAAATAATGCCTGCCAAGGATCCTAAGTTGAAGGTGCCGAGACAGGGCATGGCCACCAGGCTGTGGAACAACATGACCTGAGGAGGCAAGGAATTGCAACTCAGAGGGCAGTCAGAAAGAGTTCCTCAGAATTAAAGAAATTTGTAACTGTATCTGCCTTCTCTTTACCTTGAGAGAAAAAGGGTCCAGGGTTTTAAATAATTGATTAGCAAATTTTTTTTTTTTTTTCTTCTTGGGACTATACTAACTGTACAGACAGCATTTACACAGAGTCTCAGAAGTGCCGCGCTGCAACACAGCGAGGCAAGAGCCATGCAACTCCCCAACGACTCAGCACTTTTATGAGCAAAATGCCAATCAATCTTAGAGTGAAGTAAACCCTGGGATCCATTCACCAAGAATGGGAAAACAGAAAAGTTTTTTTTGTTTTTTTTTTGGCATAAAGGCCAAGGGAGTAAGAGGAACGAGGCGGGAGGGGAGACGCCACAGAAGGAGGCTACTGAGGGAAGGTGGTGAGCAGTAATGAATGGTGAAGATGCAAGAGAAGATCAAGAATTACGTAGGTACGTACTTTCATATCTTCCCTTGTCAATCTTCACCATTCTATTACTGCTTGGGAGAGTACTGACCCCTCCCCTTAAAAAGGGGAGGGTAGAACCCTGAGGGAACAAGACCCCAGCCTCCTGTTGGTGAGAAACAGAAGGGAAGACTCTGGCTAGTACAGAGAGAAGCCTATGTGGGAGAAGAGATAGGAGGTGCCTCCCTGAGGACGGGAGACGAGGAAGCCCGCAAAGTCTCCTAGCTCTGGAGGAAAAAAGATGTCCCTCGAGCAGAGCGGATCACCCACGCCGGGCCAGGGTGACAACCTGATAGATGAAGCTGCGTGCCGTCCGCCTAATGCAGATCGCTGTCCCTGCAAGCCTGGAAGCCACCTCATTGGCGCTGAAGATGACCTTGCTTGGTGTCTTGCCAGCCCAGGCCTATAGCGGAGAGGGCAATAGCTTGTCTGGTTTGTCTGTGATCAGGCATTGATGCTAGGAGCTGAGAGCATCACCACAGATGCCGATTGTAGGCAGCGTGGTGAGCCTGATGTGATGCAATACAAGCCACCGCACGAGAAGAAGAGAACACCTCTCCCCACCGTCTAACTGTAGAGAATCTGAATTCAGGGCGGCCGTGTCGCCAGGCAGCGCGCCCGGAAGGAGTCTCTAGGTACACCAAGCCCGAGGACCGGTTGGGAAGAGTACCCAGGATTCCGAGGGGCACAATACCTACAATGGCAGTCTGCCGGGCTGGAGAAGGGCGGCTGGCGACTGCCAGGAACGGACAGACGCCTCCTGGAAGGGATAGGCCAGGAAGGTACCACCAGGTGCTGGGCACTGAATTCTCCAAGGAATTCACGCTGGCTCTGCTCGGGTATTGTCTCTCCTTACATAAGAGATTCAAGGTCCTCACCATCCTTGAGAGGAATCGCTGATATTCAGTGAAATCAGCGCCGGAAGAAAGATAAGCAGGAGTTCCTCCCTCAGAGGAGGAAGACGAGGATGATGGAGAGCTCGAATGTCCAGAGGATTCCTGCGCCGGTGGGGAGAGTCGAAGACCCGCCATGCATACATCTAACGATGAGGGAAGGTCCAGAGAACCCTGAACTGCTCCCAGGATAACGGACCTGTAGGGACCGATATGGCCTGGAAGCTCGGGGTGGATGCAGAGGTACTGGAGAAGGGCACCTACGGAAGAGGCAACTGACCTCTGCCAGGACTCTGAAACTGGGAACCTCCCTAGACGAACCCGGGACTGCATGGTTCCAGAAGGGCAGTCCACAGCAACGACACCGGAGGGCACCCTACAGCCCAGGAGGGAAGGGCGGGTTCACGCCACGGCTCCTAGCCACCCCACCAAAGGCGGCCGACAGAGACTGGGGCCCCTGCCCCTGCCCTCAACCCTCGGACTCAAGAGCCCTCCTCTCACTGCAGCGCCCCCGCACCCCCAGAGGGAGGCAACAGCACCCAGGAGGGCAGCTGTCACAGGTCCCTAGGAGGGAAGCCCTCCTCAGACCCCACTACATCACCCCTGGGACCCAGGGCCACCCCAGCCCGAGGCCTCAGGGGAGGACGGGAGAGGGACAGTGGAAGTGCCCGCTGCGCCCGCCTGGCACCCAGTTACTGGGACCCTGACCAAGAGTCAGGTGCCAGGATGGGTCCACATCCGAGTCATCGGCCTCCGAAGAAGAGGAGACCAGCAGAACCTCAATGCTGGCAATCTGAATCTTCGGGCAACGGCACCGCGAACGGTGCCGTGCCAGGGTGGCGCCGACAACCCCCGCCCACCTGCGAAGCAGCCAGGCTCGCCCCTACTTCCTGCGGTACCAGCCAGGCCTACGGCACCGCCTCCCGGCCGGGAAACTGACCGGCGCCGCTGGGGACCAGGGCGGCGCCACCCCACGGCGCTGTTCGATCACCGGCAACGGCCAAATGGCGCCGGAGGGCAGCGCCGAGGGTCCACCGTGCATGGCCCAGAAATCAAGGGCCCTCGACACTGGGAGCCTGCACCTCCGAGAGGTGACTGCCGAGGCGGTGTCACCATCACGCCCTGGGGACCACGACGCCCCCGACACCATGAGAGAAGTCCTCTTCGCAAGAGAAGAGGAGGAAGCCCTCCTCCGCTGGACCGTGATAGGCCCAGGAGGGGACCCTGGGGAAGGCCTGGAGACCTACCTGGAATCCCTGAGCGACGCCGTCTCTCAAGGTCGGCGGGCCTTGCCGAGCTTGAATGCGCTGGACTTCGAGGACACAACGGTCCATGGAGAAACAAGCGCCGCACGCGCCTATGTCGTGGTTGGGTCCCAGGCAATGGAGACAGACATCATGCCGGTCCGAGACGGAAAATGCCGCCACAGGAGCACAGACGATAGGGGCACGGCCCGCTTCGACTTACGCCTTTGCTCCAGAACCGGACATGATGCGAATCTAACTGAGGAAAAAGTAGGAAAACACTGCCACCAGAGATAGAAATAAAAGGAACGGGTCTTACCGTATACGCGCCGAAGTGGATGTCTGAGAACACGAGATGAGGAGTCGGACGAATCAAGAACGAACACTATACACTACCGCTGCAGCAGGTGTAGCCTCGACGGTGGGAGAAACAGAACTGAGATGGAGGAGGAGTCCGCGCCCTAACGGCCGCCCTCGCTTGACGCAGTGTGTCGCCTCGAGGACGGCGCACAGAGCCAACTCAAAACAAAAAAACTCCCAGATGGGTGCTGCCGCCTCCGCTTAACCCCAAGCAGTAATGAATGGTGAAGACTGACAAGGGAAGATCCAGTGGGCCGGTTTTCTTTTGGGTTTCTCAGACATAGTGCCAGTCCTAACCAAACTTACCCGTTTATGGCAATCCGCCAGGTAAGACACCCTTATCGGTTCCCAACCGTGTTATGGTCGTGGAAAAACGTAATAAAATGCTTTTTTAGGTAACCATAAGAACTCGCAACCACACTCTAAAATGACAGATTAATATATTTAAATCAACCTGATCGGTTCAAACCGAACCGATAACTGCTTACAAGTTCCACACAGAATAGAAATGAATGTAAACCTATCTAGTACTACAAATACCACAGACAGAGTCTGAACCTACCGGTTATGGGTTTAATTTCGTCGAAAAACCGAGAAAACAATACTTTTAACCGACAAAATGAACCGAGCAGAAGGAGAAATCTCCAGAGCGACTGTTCAGTGAGGCGGAGTAAAGAATCTGATGGTTTGAGTTTGAAGAACAACAGACAGAGTTTCAACCAGCTCGAGCTCTATGCTCCATGCCTGGCATGGAAAGTTAACTCTTTCATCTCCGGAGCAGTTCGAGGTTGGGACTCACTGTATATGTCATAATATAGCAAGACTTCATGTTGTTTGAAACCTGTAGTGCTTCACAATAAATGTTACTGCCACTGCAATAACAAGTGGTAACACTGTGCAATCCTCAATACCAAACGTCAGCTGAGCAGATGCCTTGTGCTTTGCTCAGTGGAACTCTGTCAGGAGGCAAGCTGTGATATTCCAATACCCATGAGCTCGGCACTACCAAGGGCATCGCTAAATAGTGGAGACAGAACTATACAGCCATCATTAACAAAAACCAAAACTTTAAAACCAGTCCTTCTAGTAGTCTATGGAGTGTGCCTTTGCTATCCATATTATTATATCACATAATGTGCTAGCACAGGGACGATGCTCAGGACTGGGATGTAGAAGGAATCAGCGTTCAGCTCCACGGAGCCAACACATATCCCTGACAAAAAGCCAGTGCACCTCGGCTACCGGATGATGGCATTTTGTTGGTCATGGACAGAATAAACTTTTTCAGCACTGAGCTATTTGGTGTGCTGGTATTTTCATTACTTTGTAAAATACGATCCCTTCCCTCCCAAAAGTGGCAATCAAAACTTTGAAGTATTTAGCAGTGATGGGGTCAGGTAAGGAGCAAAGCTGAAAAAAAAAAAAAACCTATGCAAATCTGCATTGAAAAGGTTTAATAAAATATGGACAGGAATTCTCAGCTTGTATAGAAAAACTATTGTTCCTTGGTTAAAAAGTTGACCTCCAGTGGCAATAATGCTTCTCGCCTGTGGAATCAGGCACTATATCCCACTTTCAGTTGCTTTTACGCTTGCTTGCACACATGCACGGCTAAACATATTGTTACAATAACGGAGTTTCAGAGGTATCTCTGCCTGGTCTAAGGCAGCTTCAGGCTGCGGGGCCCCGCCGATGGTGACAGGCCAATGATCAATGAGGCTGATCATCATGACACTGTTCTCTGTTTGCTGGGTGGAAACCTGTGTAACTGAAAGGAGCGAGCTGCTCCCATCACAGAGCCTCCATCCTTCCACCTGCATGACACCATCTAGTAAGCAGCTGAGCAGCATCATTATCAACCTACTTTGCTTTGAGAGCAGTTTGCTGTACACTGCTGCTAGCAGGCATATGCTCAGTACTTTGTAATGTACTGTGCAAATGATGAAAACAGGGGCAAACAAACTAGTAAGCATATGCAGCAGCAATAAAGATTTTATTATCAAGAAAGTATTTGTCCTTTATTTGGTAAAGGACGAAGGTACAGCTACACCAAGTATGCTATGGCCTATATTCAGGGCCCCTTGGTGTTCTGAATTTTCTGATTTCGAGGGCTCTTGACTTCTGCGGCAGCATTTTCTGATTTCTGTGGCATGATTTATTCATTTCTCTGGCAGAATGCAGTCCTGTCATTGGTAATATGATGTGATGTCATCAATGACATCATATGCTAAGCATAGAGGAGGGGCTTCAGGATAAACGAGGTGGGAAAGAAAGCCTGACACTATGGAAAACAGTATATTTATATGAAAATTCACCAAAAGCAATGAATTCTATGACACTATATATATTCTGCGGCATGATGCAAATTCTGCGCAAATTCGCAAACCCAGAACGGCAGAATTCCAGGGCCTTGCCTATATTTTCTCATTTGAGGGCAGCAAACAAGCTGGTGTCCACAAAGAAACAGACTCAACCAGCTGGCAGCCACATGGTGCCTTTTGTTTTCAAGTGCCTTTGTTCCAAAAGCTTTGCACAGTGCCAGTATGGGAGCAGCAGCAGAGCACATAGCGTGAATCCTGCTTCAGAAATGAAAAACACGTCAGACAAACATTATTACTCATTAACTCCACTGCAAACTCTCTTACAGTACTGTTCTGCCTTAACCATTCTCTACAACATAATCAAAACCTACCTGACACAACATGCAAGCAAACATTCGCAGTGACAAATGCTTGTTGTTTCTTGTTACTGCCCTTAGTTGAGTTATAAGCCTCAACACTGAAAAGAAGTGTAAAGCAGCTAGATTAAATAGTTTTAGAAGCTTCTTTACAACACTAAGAACAAATTCATTTAGTGATGCATATGGGTGACACTGTGGCCAGAAATCTGTTTTTTTTTTTTTTTACTTTCTGAAGGTCTTATTCTTCCTCAGGCCTGGCATCAGCACCAAGGCCACCCAGGCAACTGCCCAGGTCTTTAACCAGAGAGGGACAGGCAGGGTTAAAAGGGTAAACTTTGCTGTAGCTGTGCTGGCAGCATGGCTTTTTCCTGCTCCTGGCCTCCAACCACACTGCATACTGAGTGGTGGAGCTGACCCCCACCCATGATGACATTTTTACATAAACTGCTGCTGCCGCCGTGAGCTGAGAGTGACAGACAACAAAATATGCAAACAGGTCCAGGTGGCATAGGCATTCCTTCCGAATCAGCCAAGACAGCTGCCTGCCTGGGGTCCCGATCCATTAGCATTCTGTGCGTGGCCCCGGGAGGAATATGCAGACAGCAGCCACAGCTGTAGGAGGTGGTAGAGGGTGGGCCTGAGTAACCCTGCCAGTCAGCTAGCTGTTTGATTTGTGACGCTTAATGACGTTTGTTACAAGGGGGTGGCGCCCAGTGGCCAGGTGCAAAGGCGGAGTTTAACTGAATTCAAAGTTCTGTGCAGTGGCAGAGCAAAGAGCACTGCTGGCCAGGACTGAGTCTGTAGAGCGATCAGTTGTCAGTGTGACCGCTGACCGTGACCACGCTGGCCTGTGGATTTGCAGCCAACGGCACCAATGCACCATTGACAAGAAGTCGACAGCAGCGGCCCCGGATGTGTGATAATTTAAATAAAGCCCCTGGCCTTCGTGACCCACATGGTGCCGCACCGCGCCACATCGGCAGGCAGGACAGGTACAGACCCTGGGAGCGGGCAGGGAAGGAGGTCAGGAGGGAGGCTGAGCTGTGGCCTGCTGCACTGTCTGGACTCTGAGACTGTACTAAATCTGCCTTTGCTGCTGTACTGTCTGCTGTGTGGAGCGCTTAGTGTTGGAAATGGTAAGCTAGCTGGTGATGTGGTTTTATCATTTTTTTTTTTTTTAAACAGATGGGTCTGAGGGGCTGGCCTTCAATAGGTCGGAAGGTCACTTCAAACATGAGTGGCTTACTGGCTTGGTCTGCTGCTGCTGGGTGGTGTGAATTATTTCTACTTGTTGCTGTACTACTGCTGTGTGGGAGGGTTGGTGATGGTAAGTTGGCTGGTGCGGTTTTTTGGTATTTTTTTTTTAACCGACAGATGGGTCCTGACTGGGCGTTTAGAGGTCCATTGCCCAGGGCCCACAAAACCTGACACCGCCCTGTTCTCTCCAACAGCCTCTCCTACCTCCAGTGTAAACCACAGTGGTTTTTCTCCCTCATTTTCACCTACTTCCCTGATACAAATTATTTTTGTGTGTGTTATTTATCCCCATCACCGCCCCCCCTTCCACCCTCCCCCATCACCGCCACCAGGCAACATGCTGGCCATCGCTCACCAGTCTGAGGTGCCAGCTGACCCAGTGCAGCAGGGAGGCAGTCTTCATCCCGCCAGTTGCCTTCTTTTCTCCTCCGTCCCCCGAGTGTCCGTGGTATGTTGGCGGGGCGCGGAGCATGCACAAACAAGCGCTGAAAGTACCACCCAGGTCATTGGCAGGCCACAGCTGGGGTGACTGATTCTGTCACCGGCAGGCTGCCAGCCGTGCCCCTGCCGCGCCCGCCTCCGCTCCAGCCGCAGCGCCCAGGCTGCAAGGCTGTCCAGCAACGCCTGGCAGCGTGACTGAGCTTGCACTTCGCCATCATATACGGTCACACACGACAGTGACCTGTTCTGCAATATGACAGCGGTCCTTCGGGGACTGTATACTCATATTCCCACACAGTGTGATCTGCTGTATCTCACTGGGTGCCAGAACCAGTACCTGGATGACACTTTTCGCGCATGCCATCACTCTTCGGCAGTTTCACACCATCCACGGCATACGGTCCGGCTCACCCTACCAGCCGCGGTATGTCCTCATGTATACACGCATGGAACGGGCGACATGTGGGCTCACCAAGCTGCACGGATACTGTGTAGTGCACAACCGCCGTCTGCACTAATGGACTTAGTACATGCAGCCTGGCGTGCCTGCACAGCTGTGTTCGGTGGGGCAGGGGTGGGGCTGCTTCTTCCACTTCTGCCAGGCTGTGTGGCGCCGATGCAGACCACTGCAGCACTGCATGACAGGTATGCCATGGGCACGGACTTCAAATGCAGGTACACATGCTCCTGGCCCTGGAATTCGTGCCAGCGGACAACGCGCTGCAGCGTCACGCAGAGCTGGTGGGATGCCCTTTACCACGAAAATGAGGCTATTCTCCCACCACGATTACATGGAGGACACCTGGGTCGGATGACCTGTGTGTCAGACTGCCAGGCAGCACCCACTGTTCCAGGTTGCAATGTGGAACACGTATTGAGGCGACGCGCAGTGGTGTGGCAAGGACAAACAATGCGGCTGAGGGCTGGCACCGGCTTCAATGCCCAGCTCAGTGCCAGCCAGCCGAACATCTGGTGCTTCCTGGACTGCCTCTGGGAGGAGCAGTGGCTCAGCGCACTCTGCATGGAGCAGCTTGTGTCGGGCTCGGGTCCACTTGAGCCAAAGAAGGCATGCAGGGACCAGACACTCCACGCGCCGAGGCCATTGTGGTGAGTATGGTGTGCGCAGCACAGAGACTACCTCAGGGGTCTTGCGCATAACTTTCAGATGCAGGTGTAGTATGTTGCACCTGTGGCTGCAATGGCACACCTGTGACATCCTCCACCTGATGCCACCGCCGGGCCTGTGATATGCGCCCACACCAGCTACTTCACCATGGCTGCGCCTGTCCACTCTCACATGTGCACCCATCTTCAGAGTGCCCTCACCTGTGACGTGCCTCTGCCGCCATCCTCCGTTGCTGTCTCTGGGCCCCAACATCCGGCCTGACATCGCCACACCACTTCTGTGCACCGCGCCCACCCGCTGCTGTTCACTGCTCTCCCCGTGTGGAGTCCCCACGCCATGGTTGCCACCTGCCTGCTCCTGGCTACCTATATGTGGCTACAGCACCTGCTCTCCCGTCCGTGCTTGGGCCCCGCCACCTCCTCTTGTCATCCAGTGGCCTCCTGGCCCTCCGTGTGTGCCCTTTGTTGTGTCTCTGTATTTGTCCCTGTGCATCCCCAACCCCTCAAGGCCTGCAGTGTTGTGCTGCTGTCTTGCATGCCTGCGTCTCCTCCAGGTGTGCTGCCGCACTGCTCTGGATGTCTCCCTGTGTTGTGTCTGTGGCCTGTTCAGATTCCTGTCCCCGTCTTCTCCTGCATCTCTGTGGTGGTGCGGTTGCAGGTTGTTTTGTTTTGCGCCCGGCAGTCACCGTTCTGATGCTTGCCCTCCTTACCCGTGGTGCCATTTCGGTTTTGTGGTGTTGCATCGCCGCGGGTCGCCTGCTGCGGTCACCTTACTCACATAACCCATCAAGCACTTCCTCTGCTACATCTCAGACAATCCTTCTACCCTGTGTACATCCCTCACCACTGTGCCACCAGAAGCCACTTAACCACCCCACTTCCCTAGTCTCCACACCTACTACCTCCTCCATCCCTCTAACAATGGAGTCCTCTGTTAATAACTTTCTAGCCCTCTCCATCACTTGGGACTCCAAGCTAGTCTCAGGTGTTTTCCAAGAACAGACCTGCTACCCTGGGAGGCAACATGTTCTAGTCTCTGCTGGGGTACCAGATCCACAGGGCTGCACAGGTCTTGACGGAGTGCTAATAACAGGGGTGCCCTTCTTAAGGGTAAGGTTCCTTTCTGTATAAAGGATAGTTTCCCAAGAAACAAGTTGCACAGAACCCTAATGGTTTAAAATAACTTCCAAAACAACCCACCCCACCACCAAAAGCACTGCTTGAAATGGAATGCTCCATTTGTTTAACCCATGCACCCAGGGCCTCCTTCCGATCATAAGAGGTTTTCACAAGTAAGGCAATCCTGAGAACAGACAGGTCAATACAGCACTAATGTATATTATACAGTCGCCAGAGCCACTCAAGGTTGTAAAAGTGGTGTCACAATATAGTACTGCACACAGATAAAGCTGTCTTGAGGTCAGATAATATATTACTGATCAAATTCAATCAGTAATACATTTGATTTTTAATAAACCTTACCTGAATGTGCCCATTTCCAGCACTGCTGCGATGAGTCACTGTTCACAGACTAAGAGTGCCTCCTCAGTTAGAGAAAAGGAGTGCTCAATGGTTGAGAGCACCCTTCAATCTATAATTAAGTAACAAGGACCAACCAGAAAGCAGGTTATCCTCCTTGAGTAATAAGACAACACAAGGCATGCCCAATAAGAGTGATTAACAGAACAACTTAATCTCCAACCTGTTGATCCAGTTCCACTGCAATGGTTCATTGAGTCAGACCGCTTCAGAGTGGACCTCAGTGGAGATCCATGATCCAACTGCATTGCAGTGATTCATCGAACTAGATGGCTGGCTTCTGTGCCAAATGCAATGAGACAATGGGTTGATCACCTACACTACTACCGAGCGAGTGCTACTGTGGGCACTGGACAGGAGCGGATAATGAACGAGAGGGCTGAACTTTTCCATACATTATTCAGCAAATGCACTTACCTGTCTTGGTTCCAAGGCATCATCCAGTCCAAGACCACGAATATGTGAATGGGCACCTGTTATAGAAAGAGAACACAAGGCCTTTACACACTGCTTAATCCAGTTCTTAATTCACATAATGCAACAACTTCCACAACACCACTTCCCAATCATGGTTTTCCTTGCTGAGCCACCTTTCTTTTGCAATGCCTACATCTCCAGACAAACTGAGAACAAACAGTGCCCACATTACATTGGCTGTTTTCAGCTGTACATGCCGTGTTGAATACAATGTATATAACATATATAGTTAAAAAAATTTCTATATATCGTTTTATACTTCGGATATATGTACGTCCCCATCTGTCAGTCCGTCCTGCGGCTTCTCCGAGACTTTTACTCGACAGCGTAATGGTTACTGAACAGTGGCGGTGTGCCCAGTTAACTGTACAGCAGTTGCAAGGGCCCGAACTCCATCCTGCAGCCAAAGGAGTTTTCCTCCTTAGTTAGGTTCCCCAGAGCCTGACTGTGCAACAGCGAGGCAGATGAGCTCCGCCTTTGCAGAGATGTCTCAACACACCTTGACGTGGCTCATCTCTCCTAACATGCCCAGACCAGCACTGCCACTCAGACACCTTCAGGTGGCAGCAATGCAGGAGGTCACATAAACCCCCTTCCCCAAGCGAGGCAGCTGTCCTCTGACATGCGAGCCTCCTTCCTCCAGTCATCCCTTGAGCAACCCACATCCATTCCAACCCAGGCCACCAGTGCGGTAGGAGTATACTGTTTACATTTAACTGATACTGCTACTGTGCATACCATCCTTTGCCCCAGACTGTGACTGAAAATGGATGTGGTCCTAATTCACCTTACCAGTGAACATAAATAAACAAACAGGGAAAACAGGTTTGGTGTCATGTAGTAAAAACTAGTATTCAACAGATGCTAAGCAAACTCCATACAGAACACAATCTCCAGTAATACCTCCATTCCTCATGTACAGCAGTATTTGTTTGGTCAGTTCTCTCAATAAGGGCCTGCAGTCCTACAAATGGGAATGTGATGTGTTTAGCACTTTCTCACTGAATTTCAACGGAACCATTTTTTTCCACCTCCACTCTGCAGGAAATTCTTCTGGCAGAAAAGCTTTCAGGAGGCATGCTATATAAATTAAGAGCCTTGTTTCATCATACAGAAAAATGTTCCACACTTATTGCCTACTGCTAATCAATTTACATTCTGTAAAGTAGTTACTGCTACATGAAAAAGAGCAAAAATATAAAAGAGTCCTGAGGTCTACTTTAAAATCTACACCTTATTGACTTCAGTAGCTGCTTAACCAGACTTCAGTACATGCTTAAAATACAACGCTTCTGTACAGTTTATCTGATGTGCACGCCAGTCCCTCACCCCATACATTTTTACTTACCCTGGCTCTCCATCCAGAACCAATCCTTGGCTTATTCCTCCAGGGCCTACTGCCACCATAGGGCTCTAAAGCCCAGGCACTGTCTGTCACTAAGCCTTAGCGCATGCCACAGTCGACACCACGAATGGTGGGCATCTGGTGTTGGGAGGCATCTGAGTTGGATAGTGCAGTATCTTCAAGGCACAATCCCAAGACACTTTCCGCCTTTCAGCCCCTGTGGATATCTGCCCACTTCAGCCCAAGCGTATGCACAGATGTGCATCCACAGAGCCCAGCAGACATCTGCCCTTCCTGCTTGAAGACTCCTGCTGTCCCACTACCTGTTGTCACTCAGGTGGTAGTACGATAGAGCAGTCCATGACCCCCGCCTTGGAAAGGCCAGCACCTCGAGCTCCTCCCACCCTGGGTGGCTGGCATCACGAGTGATAATGCTGCCACTGTGCTGATTGGCCAGCTTCAGATCTAGTTGAAACAGAGACCTATGGGGCCAGGCAACCTTGAGCAAGTCACTCTTCCTCCTTGTTTTTTTTTCAATCCAGTTATTGCAATATAGGAAGACAGATGCAATATCAGTATCACCAGTGCAAATCTGCAGTCATAGCAGAAAATAGTCATCAGAACACCCCTAGTGGAGTGTGTCACCCCAAAATAGGTAAACTCACCAATTCTTTCAATCCTGGTCACATCCTGCATTGGGACTTTAGTCGTTGTCTAAAGAAAACAAGAATTATATATTTTCAAAAGTCTCAAAATATTCAACACAGACTGAATATATGAGAAGCAAGCAAGAAAGCAGTGAAATTAACAGTTTTAAAAGCCTGTGTTTGTGGGTATATATTTTTTTTTTCGTTCAGACCTACTGTTCCTAGGACCAGTGCATGAAACATCTTTACAGCCCTAGAAAGTAATCTGTACTGATTTGCCTGAAATGTATTCTAAGAATGCCTGGAGTAAAAGACTGCCAGCTCTTTCATTAGATAAGGTTTTACACAGCTCCTTAATTTTTTCTTGACAGCAGTATCCAGGACACTTGGTAGCTTCTAACTCTTGTGGGTTCAGGGCTTCCCAAAGTAAACAAACAGAGGTCCCGACCGAACTGATGTGATTATTTAAAATCTGTTAAGTCCATAAGTCAAGGCCTGTTTTCATGGGTGATCAGAAATTCTGAAGTCCAGCAGTGCTGGGGAGTACTGACCTGTTTTAGTCACCTCATTTTATTAAAGGAAATACTCTTCAGAAAATGTTTTAATGAGTACCAATACTCACCCAACATTTGCAAATCTCCCACACTCCAAAGAACAGTGCTTCATATCATAACTGGTGATTCAAAAAGGAGCATTTTTTTCCAAATTTACAGCACTGGTATGTATCCCAGTTTTGTTTTACTCACTATGTTTTAAAACCGTGAGTAAATCATCCTACCTGCCAACATTATCTGGAGCATTGTTGGCACCTGATCAGTACTTGTGAAAAATAAAAATACAAAAAACTAAAACAAGCATTTGTCAATGCCAAATGTTGCCTTGCTGACACTGGCATTGGCAGCGCAGGAGTTGAACAGATGAATAATAGGAATGGCAGTGAAGTATGACGTCAACCCCACATCACCCTACAGAGACTGACAGGCACCGAGGTGTGCCTTTGGGCATCGGCCATAACGCTCATGGCATTTCAGCTCACCCTACCCTGCAGTGCAACAAATATCATGGCCTTGGGTCTTCAGGCCTTACTCTCACCCCAATTGGCCATAACTCTCATGGTATTTTACCTCACCCTATCCTGCAGACACCGACAAGTGCTGAGGTGTGCCTTGGGGTGCTGCCTTACAGTCACCCCATTTCAAAAGGACATATGCTGAAATGGTGCAGCATGGGAGAATGGGGTGAACTGTGGGGCTGAAGAGTCCAAAGCACACCTCGATGCCTGCCAGTGGCTTGAGGGTGGGGGAGGGATGGCGTGAGCATGACAGACGGAAATGCAAAGGCAACACCCTGACCCCTGTCAATCTGTACAGGGTGGGACGTTATGGTTAGAACCCTAATGCTCCGCCAGTTGTTGGTATTTGCACTACAAATTTGCAACACAGCATTTTGTGACCCCACCTCATGAAAGTGTTTGGGACCTCTGCTCACGTAATAGTGGCAGTGTGATTTTGTTAATCTGCCCTGAATGTTGATTTTTCACAGCGACTGCGCCATTCTGCGCCAGATGTGGGAAAACAGCATCTGGGCAGGATGAAAATGACATCTGTACCATTGATAGGTAGGTGTGAAGAGATGGCAGTGTTGAAAATCTTGAGTGAAAATATTAAAAGTGCTCAAATTACGAGCATACACAGAAAATGCACACTCATAACAGTCATTTAGTGGAATTATTTCACAAATTTTCAACATAGGCATTTTGGGACCTCTGCTCATGAACACTGTCACTATGATTTTCTTCATCTGTCCTGATCGCTTATTTCCCACAGCGACTGAGCCATTGTGCGAAAACACATTTCGGGAGGATGTGAAAAGTAACAGTTGTACTGTTCATAAGGAGGTGTGCAAAATTGACAATGTCGAAAATGTTGAGTGAAAATATTACAAAATTACAAAGTTGGTTTAATGCATCGCGGAAACCGCGTAATGCACACTTGTAACATACTCATTTTGTGGACTTCTGTCACCAAATTTTCAACATAGGCATTTTAGGACCCAGCTCATGAACACTATCACTGTGATTTTCTTAATCTGTCCTGAACACTGATTTCCTACAGCGACCGCGCTATTCTGCACCAGTTGTGCGAAACACATTTTAGACAGGATGTGAAAATAACAGCTGTACTGTTCATAAGGAGGTGTAGAAAATGCCAATGTTGAAAATCTAGAGTGAAAATATTAAAGATTTATGGTTATGAGCGTGCATGGAAACTGCACAACGATGCTCGAAAAGTCATTTTTTCCCACTAAATTTGCAGCATAGACTTTTTGAGAGCCCACCTCATGAACGGTGGCACTGTCGTTTGTTAATCGTCCTGAAAGGTGATTTTATGGGGACCGCAAAATCACCTTTCGGGACCGAATAATGCCATGACAGTGACTGAATTCATGAGGAGGCGCCCAATAACCCCATGTTGAAAATTTGTGCCAAAATTTGAAAATGCCCAAGATATGCACAAAAGTTGAAAACCCTATTTATGCCATTACACAGTTTACCGCATTTCTTCAGTTCACAGTCGGCTTTGAAGACTGTAGACGGTTCCCAGTCCACCGAAGATCGTCGCACTGGGCTCTAGGAGGTAAGTATGGGATGAAGGGTGTGTGAGGGAGGTACGGTGGTGGGCACGAGCTGGAGGAGGGGGCCAGACAGCAAGGGACCACTTTTTTCTACTTCACAGGTAAAAAAAAAAAAAAAAAGTAAGACATCGTGGAAGGTTTTTCTTTAGCAGGTACTTTGGCACACTGGCAAGGGCTCCCAGCGGCCACCTGTGTGTTTTGGGGGTGGGGACTGGAGCCGACAGGGATTGGGCACCCCTGCTATAACACAGCGTGATGGAGGGGGTCGCGATGGAGCAGAGGGAATTGGGCACCCTCTGGCACACAAGAAATGGGGGGATTATGCTGACAGGACTGGGCACTCCCATCGGCAAATTAACTTAGGAGAAGGCATGCTGACTGAGGGACTGGCCACCCCCCCGTCGGCTTCTGAGGGACTGTGACAGGTGGCGGCAGTCCCTCAGCTACAGTCAGGCTCGTGAGAAGCTGACGGGAAGCCGCCGCCATGTTGCTTGACAGGGGACACCAGAGGAGGCTAGCAGAATTGGCTGCTGCAATCAGGGACCACCCAGTGGCACTCCCCGACTGCAGCGGCTAATTTCTCTCAAGGTGTGGCATGTTTCTGAAACTGCTGTCAGACAGTGTGCTATACCACTGGCGCCACAGAGCTCGACCATAAAAACAGTGGCACCACTGGCTGCAGCATGATCACACCTCGAAACCTGCTTCTCCACTGAAGCAACCAATATCTGTCTGCGCTGTGTCACAAAACATAAAAATACATTGTTTTTAAAAATGTACCTCATTCCACTCTGTCCAGACATTTGTACGATCTAAATTTTTATTTTTTGTTTTGTTTAACCAGGAGGCACACTGTTGAAAGCTTTTACAGGTGCCACCTGGGAGCACAGAGAAGTTAAGGACTTGCTCAGGGCTCCACAGTATGCAAGTGGGGCTGTGGGATTCAAACTCAGATCCCTAGATTTGCAGCTCAGAGCCTTAAACCACTGCCTCCCTATACTGCCTCCCAAATTTGGTTTTACTCAACTCACTGTCAAAATAAGCAGCACAGCATTCATCCCAAAAATCCTATCTGGAGCACTCGGAACAAGCATCACAATGGGGGGCTAACTGTCTAGGACCAATGGCACCTATATCTTAATATGTTATCCAAACCTCTCTTACAGTCATAATCATGGTCTCAAATGAATTCTTAGGAGGAGTCAGAGGGTGGTAATAAATGGAGTCCACTCAGGAGAGGGCAGGATGACCAGTGGGGTACCTTAGGGTCAGTACTGGCCCAGCCCTCTTCAATGTCTTTATCAGTGATATTGCAGAAGGGCTGGAAGGGACAGTATGCCTGTTTGCGGATGACAAAATCTGCAACAGGTCCACCCTGTTGCAGATTTTGTCATCTAGTAACAGGCATACCCATATCCAGGATGTGTGGAAAAGATGAGGAATGATTTGTGAAGTTAGATGAATGGTAAAGTGTTTAGCAGCTGGGTTTCAATGCCAAAAGGCAAAATCATGCATTTGGGGACAGAAACCTGGGGCTACGACTAATTGGCTGGGAGGTACTGGCAACCACCAAACAGGAAAGGGACCCGAGGTGATCATTTCGGATTACATTAAAGTAGCCAAGCAGAGTGGAAAGGCTAATGAAATGCTGGAGTGCATAGGGAGGGGTATCACCAGTAGGAAGACGGAGGCAGTGCTGCCTTCTGTACAGGTCACTGGTAAGACCTCAAGTACTGCACCCAGTATTGTAGACCCCACTTTTTGAAGGACAGGGATATGATGGAGGTAGTACAGAGGTGGGAAACCAAAAGGTGCATGGACTGCATCAAAAGCCCTACAGAGAGACTAAGAGAACTGAATATGTACTCATGGAGGAAAGAAAGGAAAAGGGGAATATGATAGAAACATTCAAGTACATAACAGGTATTAATAGGGTACAGAAAGGCAGCATTTTCCACTGAAGACTCGGAGGACAAGGTGTCACAATATGAAGCTGGGGAGGCTCAGAGGGATGTGAGGAAATACTTCTTCACACAGAGGGTAGTGGAGGCCTGGAACGGCATCCCAGTGGAGGTGGTAGATGCCAAAACAGTGGAAGGATTGAAGCATGCATGGGACAGCTACAAGGGATCTTGAAAGAACACAAGGGTGGGGATGACCGGAGATTGGGTAGGGCAGGGTGGCATGGCAGGCAGGGAAAATTGGTAGACTGAATGGGCCAAAGAGGGCATTATCTGCTGAAAACTTCTATGTTTCCTAGTGTAGGAGACCCACAAACCAAAGATGAGCAGTTCTGCTACATGTTAATATATACAATTACTGTTTCTGTTATGGTTATAAGAGTGCATTCTCAAGTTCTTTGGGTGAGAGAAATGTGAAGCATAGCGAGCAGTTCTGGCACAATAAGGCCATGAGAAAAACTGAAACCAAGAGGGACACAGAAAGTGTGTATATATAAACATATCGAATAACTGGCCATCATTTTTTCTATGAGCCAAACCAGCTGATATCTGCCCGTAATAACCGGCCCGTTATTATGGCAAACAGCACACAGTGCCCTGCAGCTGTGGTCTCGAGGAACTCTCAGGTGCAGTGTTGCCCGAGACAGCATTTTTTCATTGAACAAGCTGCCGCTGTAAACACACTTCAAACCGCAGATTATGGACAGCAGTACAAAACACACACTAACCTTTATTTTTGTTTTCATTACCTCAGCATTAGTAAACTGACTGCCTCACGTGAAAGACAGCTAAAATGTTTCCCAGTCAGGAAAGGTCCACCAAATGCCCTGCAGTCTTTGCGAGTTCACTCGATAAAAAAAAAAAAAAAAGCAAGACAGCGCAATTTCCTTTGGGGACTTGCACAGAAATATAGAATCTGTTGGCAGATAAGGACTATACAACCCAATTAGTCAGCCCATTTCCCTACTTGGTTTGGCAATCCCTACTCTTATCTGGGCTGCCTTTACCCCGCTCTGCTGTACAGCTGGGTGCCTTTATGCTTATCCCATGCACTTTTGAATCCCTGTACTGTTTTCACTTCCACTGCCTCCCTGGTAGGCTGTTCCACGGATCCACCACCCTCTTTGTGAAAAAATACTTCCTGGTATTCCCCTAAGCCTCTCCTCTAGCCTCATGTTATGTCCCCTTGTCCTTGTGCACTTTCTTCTCTGAAATATGCTCCCTCCTGTACCCTGTTTTATTCCTCTAATGTATTTGAAAGTCTCTATCATATCCTCTCTTCCAGTGAATAGATGTTAAGTTCTCTTGAGTCTTTCCTCATAAGGTTTGTGGTGCAATGTATGCATCATTTTTGGTGCTCTCTCTGGACTGCTTCCATTCTGTCTATGTCCTTCCTGAGATGCGGTCTCCAGAACTGGACACAGTATTCCAGATGAGGCCTCACCAGTGATCAATACAGTGGGTTCACCACTGCTCCTCCTATTGGTTATGTCCTTCCTATGCACCCCAACATTCTGTTTGCTTTCCCCACTGATTTTTCACATTGTTTGGATGACTTCAGGTCACTGGATATGATAACCCCCAGGTCCGTCTCTCTTGACTTGTGGTGGCTAGAACCTGCCTCCATCCTGTATTCCTCTCTTGGGTTTCTGTGTCTCAGGTGCATTATCTTGCACTTCTAGCATTGAAACCCAACTGCCATACCCTTGACCATTCCTCAAGTAGTCCTAAGTCATTTCTCATTTTAGCTAGCCCTTCCTGTGTGTTGACTCTGTTGCAGATCTTGGTATTATCTCGATAACATGCATATTTTCCTCTCAGTCCCTCTGCAATGTTGCTTCTGAGGACACTGAATAGGACTGGAACCAGCACAGATCCCTGTGGCACCTCGCTGACCACCTCCCGTCTGTGCCTTTTAGCAAGTTACCAACCCATTTTACCACTTTACAGCCCACACTCAGATTCTCCAATTTAATAAGCAACCTTCTATGAAAAGTACTGAAGGCTTTGTCAAATCCTGGTAGGCCACATCCACTGCCCTCCCTGATCCACCACCCGACCTTCCCTCAGTGAATCCATGCTGCGTTGGGTCTTTGCACCGCTTGACTCAGGAACTTCATTACCCTCTCCTAAGCAGGGACTCCATCAGCTTCCCACCACTGAGGTCAGGCTTACAGGTCTGTAACTGCCTGCATCCTCCCTACTTCCACTTTTGTGCAGGGGACCACCTCTGCCCTCCTCCAGTCTCCAGGAACCTCCTCATCTCTAGCGACTGGTTGAAGAGGGTTGTCAGCAGACCTGCTAGGACTTCCCAAGTTCCTTCAAAACTCTAGGGTGAATCCGGTCTGGCCCCATTGCCTTGTCTGTCTTTACTTTCCTAGTTCCTCCAAGACTCTCTCCACGTTAGCGGGCTTCTCAGTATTGGACTACAGCATCGAATTTCAAGTGTTATGACTTTTGGCATTGCTGTCATGAGTAACTCCGTTTGGAGGAACTGAAACATACAGTTGGTGGCGATTCCAAAACAGCGATAGAAAAAATGATGAGCAGTAATTTATATAAAATAAAACATGGGGTGGTGTGTGTAATCCACACCCTCAGTGTGTGATGCTTGAATAAACCCTCAAGCTTTGCTCTCGGGTTTATGTAGCATCACACACCTCGGTGTGTATTAAATTTTATAACACACACCACCCCATGCATTATTCTATATTTACTGAAAAATAACTATGGTAATGCAAACATTACAGTTGAAAGACAGCAAGGTGCACAAAGTAAAGGTAACAAATAAATTAAGGTTTGGAGTCTCAGGACTCTTGCCAAATTGAGGCTGTGGTGCTCCTTGAGTTTTCAACCCTAATGCCTGCCCACCCCCACCCCCTTCCCAGCCCTAGCCTTGTGACTTCCTTTGGGAGGGAAACAGACTACACCAACTAAACTCAGAACTTCAGAATGCTACAACTATTTGCATGAAACACCCTCTTATGGTTAACAGTGTCTGGAATATTTAGAAACTAACAATTCTTACTGGATAAGAATAATGTCATGATTTATAATACCATATGCCGTGCTCAGATAATGTTGACAGGTAAGAGTATTTTACTCACCAGTTTTGCAACATGGTGAGCAAAATAAAATGTGGATGCATAGAAGTGCTTTAAATCTTGAAAAAATTGTTTCTTCAGAAACACCACCAGTGTTCTGAAATGGAGAACAGCAGGACCAGAAAACAACTAATCAAGAGTTTATAGAATCACTTAACAAGCATTGCAGGCTACTGATTCTCCCAGTATTGCAGTCCTGCTCTGACATCATCTGCAGGGAATTCTGGGATTTGCAGTTACTGAACGTCTCAACTAGAAAGTAAGCAAAATTAGTCTAATACTGTACTACAGTAAACAGAAAATAAAATGTTTTCCACACAAACTAAAACTGGGACCAGCCCTCTTGGTGCTGACTGTTCCCTTTAAAAAGGCTACTCCCAGATTATCAGTATTCTCAGCTGTTTTACCACCATCACGAAAAAGACAAGCTCTTAACATCACAATTTGTTACTGCTTTTAAATTCTGGACTTAAATCTCAACCACTGCCTGAGGCATCATTTTAGTCCTCCCTTCTGTCATTGTCCAAATCAAGGTCCCAACATCACAATCTGTCTTTACTTCAAATATTGGACTTAAACCCCAACCATTGCCTGTGGCATCTGTCATGTTCTCCCTTAGAACAGTCCTTCCTCCCTAGGCCACATGTCCACCTTCTCCTATCTTATCTGACCTTCCCTCCCCACTCGCTATAACCTCCTCCCTTCCCACCCCACTTGACAAGCCATGCCTACAGTACTTATCAAAGGACTCTTACATCTCAATCTTCTTCGACTTTAACGCTGGAGGAACTGCCACTCCTGCTCAATATGACTCTTCAATTATGTTTACTGTATAAACTTTAGTTCATTACTTTACGTCCATATATCTGTATTTATGCAATTGTATTTAAATGGCACTACCTCCTGTTGAACCTACTGCTATGTTCTGGTAGAAGTATCTAGTTACTTGTGATGGTTATATGTTGTTATGTTGTTATTATTACTACTATGTAATTGTTATGTACGTTCACTCAACAAGTTATGTCTTAACCCTGTTGGCAACTGTTTTGCCCCAGGTCCATCTTGTAAATGAGCTTGTCTCAATGATGTTCCGCCTGGCAAAATAAAGATTTTGATCAATTGATTGAAAAGCTCAGGTAACTGCTGCATGCTGAAAAAAAAAAAAAAAGTGATGCTCACCATGGGTATTAAAACAGCTGAGAATAATGCTGAAAATCTGGGGATAGTTAAATGAAAGGAAAACTCACTATTTATTTCAAATCTAAATAAAAGCTAAAGCAGACTTAAATGGGTGGGGAATCTTACCAGGTAAGTGAAAAGGGCACCTACAATTGCTGCAAAGTTACCCATGCAACATTTTCACCATAAAATGTACTGCTGCTTCAAGATGCAACTTTAAGAGTTCTATTCCCGGTTCACCCCTGAAAAGGGACCTCCGGGCTCAGTGGGCTTACCCAGTCACCAAAATTTAATAAACAGATTAATTATATTTTAGATCTTTGAGCCTAACTAATTTAAACAGCAGCTTTTCCCATTGCTGGAGCAGTTCTAAGTCACAATCCGCCTGTGGTACGACAATGTTTCCATGGTAAAACAATATAATGTTGCAAGCACAGGAGTACAAATGGTGTTGCACTCACCACTTGTATTGGGTGAGAAAGCTCTTGTTTAAAGAGCTGCTGAAACCACTGGGGAAGCATTAAAGATGGGCACTGGTCATGTCACACGTACACAAAACAGCACAGCAATGTACTGCGCTGTAAATACAAGCGGATACATTGCTGGTGCCTGAAATATAACCAACAAAGTTGAAGCGCACAGCGCAACAGAATTTCTTTGTTTTCTGAGCCTCCTCGCCACCCTGTTACGGGGACTGTGTTTCTGGGAACCCCTCTTCCTATATTAATATAATCAACTCGGGGTCAGCACAGGGATGTGGAGAAACACTGGCAGGGGCAAAACAAAAACCCACACAATGTAGTCTGCAAAAAGTCTGGGACTGGGATTTGAGGTATGGGCCATGCCTTCTGTTAGCGATTCCCTAAATGTCTGTTCAACACAGCGGAGGACTCCTCAGAGTCTTCCCGGAGATCCCAGAGCATGCAAGTTCAGAGTGGTCAGGAGGGCTTCATCTAACAGGCACCACATTTCCTCTTTTCTGTCCCTCCCCAAGAGCACGTGACATCGCCTGGTGCCGGCATGCCAGACACACTGAAATGCATGTGTTCACCCCTCCCTCGTGTATTTGCAGGCATCCAACACTGCACCACCATCTGTGGTCAACCAAGTGGCGCTACTGCAGCAAACTGCACAACCCTAATTCCCCAGAGAGGGTTCTCCAGGATGCTCCATCCTCCTCTCCCCATGGGCTACTGAGCCCCGGACTGACCCGAACCCAGGTTACCGGCATTGAGAGCAGCAGCTCTACCAATGGGCCAGTTTAGAGTCTTGTTTTGTCTCATACCTGAAGCCACAATCATTTGCTTCTAACAATCATTTCCACAACAGATTATGATGCAACAGTAAAGTAATGGCTTCAGGTGTAGACAATAAGCAGCTGGAGACTGAGGGATGAGGAAGATCTGAGGGAAGCAGAATGATGTAGGAAACTGGAGACAGGTTCCTACCGATTGTTCCTAAGCACTGCTGATCCCAGAAGGAGTAAAACTCAAGGGTAGTTTACTTCCTGTAAGGATCAGAGGTCAGTGTACTGGGTGAATAGAGCAGTAAAACATATTCTCTCCTACACTTAGTTCCCTTCAGTGTAGATTTATTATTTCAACACCAGACCATTGAGGATCATTCTGCTGGGATTTATAGAGTAAAAAAAAAATATGGGAATCCAGATTAAAACCTGTATGTCTTGGTAAACTTCCTGTTCCCTAACCAGTAGGTTATGCTGGCTGCTAGGTTTGGGAGACATGTTGAGACAGAAGCATTGATCCAGGTCTATGGACATTGGGTCAGTGCTCAGGGTCAATCACCCCAGTTCCTACTACCCCAAGTCAGTGACCGGGGCTCCAGAAAGTTTCAAGGAGAAGTGACGGACAGCTTCCCGATAGGGCAGGTGTTGGGGGGAATCAGGATGAAGAGATGAATAGGGAAGAAGTAGATGCATTACATATTAGATAGAGGTTTGGGAAGGTGCAGAAGAAGAAATTCAGCTATGGAGAGAGTAGCAGCAGTATGGGGAGGAACGAGGAATTTATCCAGAAACAGCACCACAAACCATGCTGGTACATAGTAACATAGTAATGTAAGCTAGGACCAACCCCTGCAGTATGAATAAGTACACTGTTCAACCATATACTAAATGAAAGGGTACACTACCCATTCTACCACACAGCATATCCACAGATTCCTTTGGTAACCAGAATTTTGCCCAGGCTTACCTTAAAGACCTGTACAGTCCTCATACCCACACAGTATCCACAAGTGGGATGTTCCAGTGGTCAACACCCCACGTGGAGGAAGGCCTAATGTTGCCCTGAACAGCTGGCACACTACTTGTAATGCTTCATTCCTGTGTATTGTGACCCCAAGGTTCTTGGCCTCTTCCACTGCAGCATGAGGAACCCCACACAGTATGTAGATTCTATCTATGTTTTTCTCTACCCCCAAGCGTAGCACCTTGGCATTTGGCTACACTGCATCAGAAACTTCAGAAGTCTGACCAATCATCCAGTTTGATCAGGTCCTCCTGGGTTTGTCCTATCCTCAAGCGAGCCCACCAACCTGGCAAGCTAAGTATCATCAACAAACAGAGAAAGGGTCCTGATTCTAAGGCAGGACCCAATTTTGCCTAGTACTGACCTTGAACTGTCTAGTCACTAAGATGAACACCTAGGACAGTATACTGTTTTGTAAACTGAGCCCAAACACAGGTTCTGCGATCACATACCTGATCACCTTGTTTTTGTTTACATGAGCACTCCAGCTCCCAGGGGGTTGTGCTGCAGGACAGGGGACTGGATTCAGGAAAGGATACTGATGGTAATTTCAGTGGTATCCAGCTCTCCACTGGTGGCCAAACCCTGTCTAGTGCAGGAGGGGCTCCCAGCAATGCTCCCGACCAGTGAGCTGTCTACTGCGATAGAACCAGTGGTACCAGCCAGGACAGTGCCAGGAATGCTGGGCTCATTTGCAAGAGCTCTGCAATGGAGCGATGCATACAGGATGGGCCAGCCAGCAAACACATAAGATACAAATGGAGTCAGAACATTGGCCCCATACTACCAACTCTTCCCCAGAACATGGGAATCATGGCAGGGGTATCCTGACACAGCAATGCCTATGGAACAAAACCAGAATCTACAGGCACTAGCTGTTCCAGGGCTGGCTTTCCTGCTGTCCTGTGCTCCCATGGCTATTGGGGGGGTGATGGTTGCAATAAGTAGAGCGGCCTCCTGCCCCAACACAGGGACTACAACGCACATGATGCAGCAATGCAATGCTCCCTATTATACTCATCAGGGTACCAAATAAGCCAAAAAATTGATTACTAGTTTTACATGTGATGGTAGTAATCAGGTGTAAAAATGCATAGCACTTAGCACAGAATAGTTAGCAATATTTAAAAATATATATCATTTTATTAATTTTCTCTACTGTGCCACAGACTCACTGAAAAAATGGTTGGTCTACTCTGCTACGCATTTCTGGAAATTAACATATTACTCCCTCTTTTAGACAGTATTTTGCTATGCTATATCACCTATTTAATACCCCTGCTCATGCATATTCATGAGCTGTCACCTGCTCGATTCAGACAGACTACCACTGCCTGCCACCACCAGGGCATGGGGTCCTGTAGCCCAGGGTAGACAGGCAGCAGCAGTTCTGCCCCTTTCTTTATATATTTTCTTTATTAAAATTTCAAAAATATACAAAATTAGCATAAGGAAATTTAAATATTACACAATTGGAAAAAATTATCTAATAGAAGTATTCTGTTTATAATCTATAACGTGACTTTATTTCATGTCTTAAAGAAAAGTATAGCACCTAGAGAAAATCAAAAAGCCCAAGAAGCAGATATACAGAAAAAGAAAATAAAGAAGAAATGAAGATGAAATGAAAAAAGAAAGAATACTAGATAAACAAACAGATACAAATAAACTGTGAGAAAGAAGTCAGAAATCATCTGAAAGGAAAAGTAGTTTGGCCCTTAGTTAGGACTGTATGGCTTGGATTCCTGAATCCAGCCCAGGATGACATACAGTCATCCCAAGGCGACTGATACAGGAACACATACTTGGTTTCAGGCTCTGTTCACAAAATATGGAAAACTGTCCTAGTTGCTCATCATAGCAACCAGGCACTTCAAGGTCAATACTTGGTAAAATCAGGTCTTGATTTTGAATCTGTACCCTTCCCTTGCTGCCTGTTAAAGACCCCAGCGTCTACATCACTGATAAAAATGCTTAACAGCAGTGGCCCCAGCACTTTTCTCTAAGGGACGCGGCTTAGTACACCTTTCCACTGAGAGTAGATCTTGTTCCTCACAACCTCCTGCTTCGTGCCCAAGCCAGTAAGCAATCCACCTTGTGTATACCACACTGGTACTCCATCAAGAGGTCTAGCATGCATAACAATGTCAAAGGCCTTGCTGAAGTCTATACAGATTACACTAACGGCACTGCCCCAAACCAACTACCTGGTCACTCCCTCGCCCCAATCTAAGAAGCTGATCAGGTTGGTTTGACATGATCGGTCCCTCATAAAGTCACCGTGAGATGGGCAAGACCTTGGCATCAACCCAGTGCTTCGTTATTGATCATGGCTTCCTGGACCTTGCCCCACAGAAGTAAGGATGACTGGCCTGTAGCTGCCAGGGTCAGACTGTCCCATTCTTGAACATGTGAGGACAACATTCATTACTTTTCAGTCCTCCAGCACACATCTGAACAGACTCCTGAAAGATTACTATAAGGGCCCCCACAGATTGTTTCCTTAGCTCCATTATGGTCCTGGGGTGTATCCTTTACCCATTGACACTTACCTGGCTTGATTTTGCCAGGTAGTCAGCTACCTTCGCATAGGGTGTGATGTCCGAAGGCTACATTACGGCTACTCGATGCCACCAGCCCTCCCAATAAGTATCCTCCCACCCCTGCAGTGAACACTGAAATGTAAGGCACCCATACACAACAAGCCTATGTTTCTATCGAGGGTTGAGATCAGGGTGGGACAAATCAATTTGTGAGATGTGGTCAGTCCACACTAGCTTACAAAATCTGGTACCCAAATCCATATTTTTAGTGACAATCACTTTTAAGGGTTCAAGTCACTTTGTGAGCTGGTAGCAAGTTGGCTGGTAACTGTCAAAATCTGGTAGCATAACCAGTTTCTTGAGTGGCCACTGGTCAATTTGTTCCACTATGATCGAGTTACCAGCATATGGACCTCGAGCAAAGCTCAAGAGATCCATGCTGGTATCTCAACTCCAGATGGAAACACAAGGCCAGTTGTGTATGGGCACCTATATTTTATTTGTTATTGTATGGTAAAAAAAAAGTGGCCACGTCTTCTTTTTTTTTTAACCGCAGTTACCATAATGCTGAAGTACAGTGAGCAGAGAAGTGAAAACAAGCAGCAAGAGTCAGAGCGAGGAAATCGAGCTGCAGTTAATGAGAATGTGCACAATAAGGTTTTAGAATGATGCATGACAAGGTTTTTGAACTGCTTGAATTCTATGCACAATAAGCCTTAACCACACACTATAATTATTTATTTTGCATTTGCCATTGAAGCTGGCTCTCAATGACTCCTAAGTACAATGAAAGACAGAGGAAGAG
Source organism: Neoceratodus forsteri (assembly GCA_016271365.2). Classification (NCBI taxonomy): domain Eukaryota; kingdom Metazoa; phylum Chordata; order Ceratodontiformes; family Ceratodontidae; genus Neoceratodus; species Neoceratodus forsteri. The sequence goes on along the minus strand of CM028133.1, from coordinate 51,070,137 downwards.
AAATGACACTGCATTATTCAGTAACACACACACACACACACACAAACCCTCCTCTGCACATCAGAAAGGAGACTCCTCCTAGCAGATTATAAAACTGCCAGTTAAAAAACAAATAATTATAGCTTCTATTGCAATACTATAAATCATTACAAAACCCTGACAAATAAATGTACTCATATTCCAACCAGTCCACCCTTAATGTCTACCTAACCTGTCCTGCATCCTCTTCAATGTAGAATAACAGTTTATCCAAGATTTTTTTTGTTTATTATTATTATTATTATTAAAGCACATTATGCAATGTGTTCAAAACCAAATCTTCAACTTATTTCTGGTGACTTAAGTCCTATGGGCAAGAGGAAAGCAGTATAGGGAGCAATGCACATGCCCTATATGCTCATGCAACCATGAGCTGCCACCTGCCCAATCAGGCAAACTGCCACTGCCTGCTACCACCAGTTCATGAGGTATTGTATCCCAAAGTAGGCAGGCAGCAGTAGTTCAGCCCTTAGTTTGGGCAGTATGGCTTGGAGTCCTGAAGCCAGTCCAAGATGACGAGGGCCATCCATGCATCCCATGGAATACAGAACTCAGTTTCAAGCTCCATTTACAAAAATGAAAACTGTCCTAGTCACTTATCTTAGCAACTAGGTAGTTCAAGCTCCATACTTGGTTAAATTGGGTCTTGATTTAGAATCAGGGCCATTCCTTTAAGCTGCCTGGTAGAGGCCCCAGCTTCTACATCACTGATAAAATGTTTAACAGCACTGGTCTCTAAGGGCACCACTGTGTGCGCCTTTCCACTAGGAGTTGTGCTTGTCCACCACAACCTTCTGCTTCCTGTCCCAAGCTAGTTAGCAATCCACCTTAAGTATACCACACAAGGCCTTGCTTAGCACACCTCTCAACCTCCCTGCCCTCATGAATCAGAGACAAAGCTTAAAAAAAAATCAGGGCAAAGGACCAAAATAAGAGACACATCTTCAAAATTGGTGATATCCACTCAGGAAGCTGGTAGAATAAGGGGCTTTGTGTAAAATGCATTTTCTAAGGAAGAACAAGTCTGTAACTCTATTGTCTGGCATTATTCTGTGCTTACAACCCCCACTGTTTAGTCAATGGAAACACAATTTTAGGAGGGACAGAGTAAAATTTTGAGGCAAATGAGGGATGTCCCTGAAAATCAGGAAGAGTTGAGAGGTATGTTGCTTAGGTCTATAGTCTACCTACATGGTCAACCCCACTCAAGCAGGTGATCAGACTGGTTTGGCATAATTGGTCACTCATAAAGCCACAGTGAGGGAGATAAGACCATGGCCTCAACACAGTGCTCTGTTACTGATCATGGCTTCCTGGACTTTGCCCAACACTTTGGTAGGGATGACTGGCCCGAAAGTGCTAGGTCAGAATCTGCCATTCTTGGGCATGGGTGGGGAAACACATGTCTGGACAGACTCCTGAAAGATTACTACAAGGGCCCCACGGATTGTTTCCTTAGCTCCACTATGGTCCTGGGATCCCTTTACCTTTGACACTTACCTGGCTTGATCTCTGCCAGGTAGTCTGCTACCAGCATGGTGTGTGAGGTCTGCATGCTACATCCTGAAGCCACGGACCTCCCAATAAGAACCCTTCCTGCCTCTCAGAAAACTTTGAAAATAATTATTCATTCTGAATCTCGCCACTGAACCTGGCTCTCTCACTGGTTGCAAGGTTCAATGAATGACAACACTGCATTCATTATTCAGTACCAGACACACAGTCTCTCTCTCAGCACACCAGAATGGAGATTCGCCCTGGCACAGTATCAAAACTATCAATATTAATTCTGGCTTCACTGCAGCAGTGCAAATCACTAAAAGCCTGACAAATGTATTCCGTCCTCGAATATTTCAACCAACCCACTCCCTAATTGTCTACCTTTATCCATCTTGCGTTTCCCTTCATACAGAATGACAGTTCACTTCAGCTTTTTTTTTGTATTTATCACACAATATGCAGCTTTGATGGAGGCAGTATAGCGGAATAGTTTAAGGCTCTGAGCTGCAAATCTAGAGACCTGGGTTTGAATCCCACAGCCCCCACTTGCATACTGTGTGACCCTCGAGCAAGGAACTTAACTTCCTGTGCTGCCAAGTCGCACCTGTAAACAGGCTTTCAGCTTAGCGTGCCACTCCTGGTTAAACAATTGGGGAAAAAACTATCATGTGCTTCAAAGCGAATCTCAACTTATTTCTGGCGTCTTCAGCCCTATGGGCAAGGGTGGGTACACCACCGCTCCCGGTCCTATCCTATTGCATATTCAGTTCCCATTCACACTATCGCTAACATTTTTAAGCTGATATAGTTATCCAATTTCACGTTTTCTTCCCCACACCACAGTACTCACGTTGCTGCCATGCTTGGTTTCTAACGGCGAACTGTGCGGCGGGGAAACAAGGGGTGGAGCCTCAAACCCGTCCGGCTGGAAAACAATGGGCAGCAAGAAACCGTTCCGCCGGCCACTATGATGTCACAATACTGGAAGGAACACATAACATGGCAACACCACAGAACTCGGAAAAAAAGACTAGAATGGCAACGAGGCAGGGCCGAGCGCGAGTCCGCCGCCATCTTTTGATGGCAGGACAACGCCGGGATCGCAATGCTCAAAGCTGCGGTCAACGTCGAGCAGAGTGAAGTTAGTAAAGACATATTTAATGGCACGATATGTCGGAAAATCATTTTTGGAGCCAGGAAGCAAGCACCCGCAGCGGACATTACAGGGCCGAGGTAGCACTGTAGGTTACACGTTTCGAAAAGTTTATTGTAACATGGGAGAAATATGAGGACTCCAGGAAGAAAGGTGACAGGTGTAACAGGGTCAGGTGTGCGAAACAACACGGCATTATGTATTAATCCCCGATGAAGCTGGCATCTAATGGGGAGTTAATGCATGGCTGGGACCGTTGTGGCACGAGGCCGGAGGCTGAGTGCGCACAACGGTCCAACCATGCATTAACGCCCCATTAGATGCCACCTTCATCGGGGATTAATGGCTTTTATATGCCGTGCCCGCTTCGGCAGTACCAGGAGCAGCCAGAGCCCCAGGTTAGCAGCACTGGGCACAGCAGGGAGCGAGTGTCATAGAGGCAAGAGTGGCGCAGCGATGGGGAGACCAGCTAGATGCCGACGGAAACGGGAGGGGGACAAGAACCAGGGGCGCACAGAACGGAGAGATAGCGGGAGACAGATAGGGGATGCTGGCAAGCGGGGACTCAGCGAGAGGGACGGGGAAGTGACCGGGGACCAGGCAAATTTGCATGCAGACGCACACCGCGGGGAGTGAGCAGCACAGCGGAGAGCTCCAGCGCTGGGTATGAAGCAAATACCCGCGCAGATCGGCAGAAGCACCGGACTGTGATGTCAGCCGAACTGTCTTGTGTACTTACATCCAGTAGATATGTTGACCGCATCAGTAGGTAAATGTTGGTTTCAATGAAGATTTCAAAGTGCAGCACAAATTTATTTATAAGATTTACCAGGAAGGCATACTGAGCAAAATGCTCGATTCCAGATGCGACCTGGGGGCTGAGGCCCGGTGCATTACATAAAAAATTTGTGCATTACAATAATAATTTGATACATAATAGTGTACACTTGGAGCCTTAGGTCCGGAGTTTACAGACAGGAGATAGATGTGATAGGACAATACAAAAATCAAGTACAAATTGTACAACACGTAACAGAATCAGAGATTGATTAACAGGAGCAGCTGGAGGAGAAATGTGCCTTGAGTAGTCGAGATCGATGATAGGGATTTGTGCATGTCTTATGGGGGCAGGTAAGGGCGTTCCAGATCTGTGGTATTCTGTAGCTAAAACTGCACCCGCAGTAGTGATAAATGGGATGTGGAGTAGTCTTGGGTCCGTGCCTCTTAGGGAGTATGCAGGTGGAGGTTGTTGGGAGAGGTGGATGCCAGGAGGGAGGAGAGACCAGTATTTGGCAGCGAACCTGGCGAGTTTATTAAACGCCAATCGTGGAGGGATGGCAGGGTTAAGGAGCTGTATAAAGTGCAGTGGTAGGTGGATTATGAGCAGACAAGGATGAAACAATAAAAAAGGATGGGAGGCAGTATAGCGAGTGGTTTAAGCCTCTGAGTTGCAAATTTGGTAATATCCAGCAGACCAGACCTGGGTTTGAATCCCACAACTTCCACTTGCATACTGTGTGACCCTGAGCAAGTCACTTAACTTCCCGATGCTCCTGTAAAAAGCTTTCAGCAGTGTGCTACTCCTGGTTAAACAACTAAAAAACAAAGAGTAGAACAAGGTGTCTGAGCTTGCCAGGGCAGCACTAGGGGCGATAGTGTATATGATATGCCATAATCAAATGCATGGAAGTATCATTTTTGACTATAGCATGCTTCGCTGGAGTGGGGAGGCAGTTTTGTTACAATAAAGTGCTCCCAGTTTTGGGAGCAGCCTCTTGTGCAGGGATTCAGTGTGAGGCAAAATCTAGGTGCTGATCAAGCCAGATGCCTAGGTATCTATAGCTAGTGCATTGCTCCAGGGTAGACCCGTCCCGGGTTCTGAGCAGTGGGCAGAGGGGTTGGCGTGAGAGTCTTTGTTGGGAGCCAAGCGTGACCGACACAGTTTTATTTGGGTTTAGAAACAACTGATTCAACCTAAACCAGTGCTGGATGGCAGTGAAGTCCTTAGGAGAGATGCCACTCTGCTAGTAGTGGGTCTGAGGCGACAGGACGGCATCGTCCGCGATACATTTGGATGAAAGAATGGGAGCAGGCAGAGGGGAGGTCGTTTAGAAAAATGGAGAATAGTAATGGACCAAGGACTGATCCTTGGGGACACCTGATGTGACTGGAATGGGGTTTGAGGTGTGTGATGCAATTCTGACAGCTTGCTTTCTGCCCACAAGGTAGTCTTGGAACCACTCTATTGCTGGGGGTGAGCCCAGCTTGATAAGCAGAGTGGAGCAGGGGGTGAGAGATGGTATCGAGGCCTTTGCTAGGTCAATAAAAATAGCCGAGGTGACAAATGTGTCCTGACAGCTCCGACTCCCCGTGTTATGTCGCTCAATGCTCAGTAGACAGGCTCCTGGCGACTCCATTGTCCCGTGGGCCATGTTACAAGCGCATTAAGCCACTCGAGGTGGCATCTATCGTATTGATGCATGGTTGGGCGGTTGTAGCCCTCGCCTCCAGCCTTGGGCCACAATCCTCCCAACCATGCATCAATTCAGCATTAGATGCCACCTTAAGTCGTGGCTTAATGTACGTAACATTAAGGCAAGTGCAGGCGACTATTAATTACATTTTGCATTTACGTAACATACGGAATTTGCCAGCAGATAAAGGCCTAGAGGTCTATCAAGTCTGCTCGAATGTGCAGTTAGCACCTTATTCTGCAGCTGCCCCTCCCTTCCACCCTTCCCTTCATTAACCCTCCCCTTGTCCTGTCCCATCCTCGTTTCAAGCAGTCCACTGTTCTACTGCATACCACTTCAGCAGGTAACGCATTCCACCCAGCCACCACCCTCTCTGTAAAAAGTGTCTCCTTGTCTCCCTCCTGAACCTTCCTCGCTCCAGTCTCATATCATGGCCCTGGTGTCCCTCCCTCCCTTACTTTGAACAGCCCCTCCGCATTCCGTCTTGTTTATTCCTTTCATGTATTTAAAGGTTTCAATCATGTCACCCTGTTTCTCCTCTCCTCCAGTGAGTACATGTTCAACTCCTTCAACCTCCTCTCATATGACAAGTCCCCAGCCCCTTGATCATCTTTGTCACTCAGCTGCACCCCTCCAGTAACCTAATGTCCCTCTTCAGATACGGACGCCAGTACTGCATGCAGTACTCCAGGTGTGGTCTAACTAATGACCTATACAGTGGCAGAATCACCTCCTCCTCCTCGAGGATATACCCTTGCAATACAACCCAGCATTTTGTTGGCCTTTGCAGCTGCCTTCCTACATTGTGCCGAGTTGTTCATTGACCCTGTAATGAGGCACACCCAGATCCTTCTCCTCCTCTGTCTGGGCTAGCTGCACTCCCCTAGCTGGTAACTCCTCCTTGGGTTCTTCATCCCAAAATGCAGCACCTTGCACTTTTGGCATTAAAGCCCAGTTGCCAGGTGTCTGACCAGGTTTCAAGCTTTGCCAGATCATCCTGCAACCCTGCCATCCCCTAGGTCATCCACCACCGCGCCTACCTTGGTATCATCAGCAAACAGACTGATCTTGCTCTTGATGTCCCATGATATGTCTGCAATGAATATCCCAAACAACACTAGTCCCAACACTGAGCCCTGTGGAACACCGCTCGTCACTGCCCTTGGGTGTGAGAGCTCCCACCCACCACCACCTCTGTTGCCTTCCCTGCAGCCAGTTTCCTACCCATCTCACCAGCTTTGCACCGCCCCTGTGCCTACTAACTTCCTTCCCAGCCTTCCATGTGGCACTGAGTCGAATGCCTTACTGAAGTCCAGATACAGGACATCCACTGCATGGCCCTGTCCAGCTGCCTAATTACCCAGTCATAGAACTCGACCAGGTTGGTTTGGCAGGATCTGCCACGTATGAAGCCATGCTGTCTGCTGTCCTGTAGTCCTTTGGCCTCTAGGGCGGCCACCAGCCTCTCCTTCAGGATAGTCTCCGTTAGCTTACCCACGATGGATGTGAGGCTCACTGGTCTGTAGTTTCCAGGATTCATCCAGGGGCCACCCTTGTGGAGGGGCACCACATGAGGCATCCTCCAGTCCTGAGGTACACCTTGAATGTAGTGAGGCATTAAATTGTCTGCCAAAGGTCCTGCAAGGACCTCTGCCAACTCCTTCAGTACCCTGGGGTGGATGCCATCTGGGCCTGGCCCTTGTCCACCTTCAGTGCCTTCAAACCCTCTCGAACTCTGCTCTCCATGATTTCCCCATCTGTCACCACTTCACACCCTGCTTCTGCCATTTCTCCCACCTTGGCTGTCACCCCTCTTCTGTTTAGTAAATACTGAGCAGAAGTACTCATTTAGTGCTTCCGCCTTATCGCACCCTGCTTCCACCCAACCCTCCTTCCTAATCCTTACTATGTGGTCCTTACAGCTCCTTTTCTCTCTGATGTACTTAAAGAAGTCCTTCTCCCCCTTCTCAATGCCTTGTGTCAGCCTGAGTTCGTAGATACTATGACACAGAAATGTGGAAACGAGTTATTTCACTGCCATATTCCTGCCTCAGCTCTGTTACTTTCTAACACTAGGTCTAAATAGAACTATGGCTGCACATTGTACAACCGACATCAAGTAATGTGGCGTGTAGTAATTTCTACAAGATTACAACTTTGCTTTACATTATAACAGTTACATTGCAGATTCATCACAGATTGAAACTTGCTACTTTTAGTTAGCTGGTGTATCGCGGGCCATCCGTTTTTGGTGCTATTCATGCCATGCTGCATTAGGGGAGAAGTCTCTTTGTTGCATGGCTTAGTATGCCGCTACACTCCATGCAGTTCTGTCAGCTACGTGTCACGGTGCCTGTTACGACCAATAGGTGGCGCTGGGAAGAGAGCATATCACTGTTACTGTCTATACAATTATGGTGTTTCCTCCGCTGCTGCATTAGCTGTGGAATGCTCATGCTGCAATATCATCTCACTTGGTTGGCTCGGTGCATTCGCGAGCTCTTTCAATTCTAATACATGTTGTTTCTCTCCATTGTGCCCACTGCTTTGCTATTCTAGCCTAGGAGAAGACACCACTGTTTTGGGAGACACTTTCCTTCTGTTACCGAGCAGTATATGGCTGTTATACAAATTACATACTCAGCTGCAGCAGGGAACACACAGCCCTCAACTCCCTGTCTCACTCCTATTTCTTCTATTTTCTGTTCTCCTGTTTGCGCCACCTATTGGTTGACAAAATTTCGTCACATTCCTACCCTCCCCGAGCGGCGCGCTCCACATTCTGCCATCGTACACACACTGACCGCTGGTTTAGTGCTCCGCTGTCTGTCCCGATACAACAAGGCATTATCGTGCCATAATGCCGTGTTGCTCTTCTACCACGTGACGCTCTTCTACCAGTCCTTTCCCTTGGTTTGAGTCCTTTATTTTAGCGATGTTACAAGACACGATAATGCCGTGTTGGTTTAGAACGCTCAGACCAATAATCCTGTTGAGAGTGTGAACGCACTCACCAAAGTAGGGAAGTAGTGAATGTACCAGAAATATGTCCACCAATAGGTGGCGCAATTAAGACAGCAGGAATGGAATCGGCAGGGGAACACAGGAGCAGCAGAAATGCCTGTGTTGTGCGGCACCGTAGAAAGCAGGACAGAGCAGAGAATGGGGAAGTGTGCAACTTTGGAGGCAGTGAGCAGTGATGGTATATTATAGAAGTGCAGATGGATGGAAAAGAGCACAGGAAAGCAGAGCTGAGTAAGAGAGCTGCTGAGGGAGACGCAAAGCTGTCAACATTTGAGAAAGCGCCACCTGGAGGTCGGACTCACGGAAGGAGAGTTGAGGAAAATTTGTTGTGTGGGCAAGTGTGTGAATTGGGAAATAGTGAGAGAGGAATGGGTAGAGAAGAGAAGCGTGAAGGCAAACCGTGTGTGCAGAATGGGCGAGGCACAGAACGATAGTGGGCAGCAGATCTGATCGCTAACAGAAGGAGGTGTGGAAAATGCATGAAGAGGGAAATGGAGGAGAACTGCCATGTTGTTGTGAAAGCGCCACCTATTGGTGGTAATCATCAGGTGTACAGGGAGCAGAGAAGACAACTGCCAGTTTTGGGAGAGTTAAGTTTATTACAGGAAAGACTCTGTTGAGCAAGCTCATTCACAAGAAGGTCCTGAGGCACATACACATACAGTTCCCAATTACATAGACAGGAGATATAAAATGTAGAACAACACAGAAAAATATATAATACAAGAGGTATACACAATAGAAGTCCATATGCTATTTATGCAGTACATTCCAGCTTTAACCTTGCCCTAAATTATGCAACACATTTCAGCTTAATAAGTAGAGGGCCACTTGGTACCTAGGAAGTTGAGATGGCGTTAGGGGCCTAGTAGCACCCATATGTCTTTTAATTTAGAGATAGCTAGTGTTTTGGAGGAGTTAATTGATACAATGCTGGTTAGCTTCAGCATGGCTTGTAGTTGGTTCCAAATGTTTGGGAGGGCATATGAGAAAGCTCTTTGGCCAGCTGTGGTACGTGTCCTGGGAACATCTACTAGGATAAGGTCGGATTTCCTTAGGGAGTAGGCACTATGCGAGATGTGTATGAGAGGACGTTAAATAGGCAGTTTGTGGAGTAGTAATTTGAGGGTCCAAATGCCAGCATGCAGGAGGCATCTATCAAGGTATGCACGGACATGTTGCCCAGCATGCACTAGAGCAGCGATGAGAAAAACAAACGAGGGTAGACAAATGGAGTAGCCAGCAGAAGTACTAAAGTCGCAGGGCGCAAAGATAGCTGCATGTGAATAGTGATACATACACCAGAGTTCAAACACTAAAAAAGTAGTCGCCACTATATTACTCGATGTGGGTGATCAACGGGCACGCCGCATGGATCCAGCAGCAGAAAGGCAGGAAAAGTAACGAGAGATGTACCATAATTATAAACACTACGTGTTTTTGGTGATTACTGTTGAACAGCACAGAAAAGAGCATCTGATAACTAGTACAGTTGCAGTTGCCATGTTACAAGCGCATTAATCCCTTCTGAAGGTGGCATCTAATGGGGGTTAATGCATGGTTGACGTTGCCTGTTCGCCTTCCGCCCGTGCCACAGCAGTCCCAACCATGCATTAACTCCCCATTAGATGCCACCTTCATCTGTGATTAATGCTTAGTTATACGTCATTTGGAATATGTGAACAGCTGCTGTCGCTGTGTTATCAGCAGGGCTTCAGATAATTTTTTTTTGGTGGAAGTCAGATACTTCCATGGGTTGAAATTTGAAGTCATTTCAGTTTTACTGAGTCAAAATACTCCAGCTGTCAATTTTGAAGTCAAAATAACTCCAGTTGACACATTTTGGCAGTCAAAATACTCAAGTCCTGTAGTTTTAGAAGTCAACTCATTGGCCTTCTGAATACCACACTGTAATCCATGCTGCATCCACATAATCACAGATCTCCAGGTAGAAGGTCACCTGGGGCCAGTGACCATCACATGGTATGGTTCAATTTGGCTACTACATCTAAATCATCCCATTCCAAGGCAAAAATATGGGACTTCAGAGGAGCTGACTTTGATAAGATGGCGAACAGAGTTAAGCTAGCCCTGGCAAAAAGAACACAGGTGAGGGGTACAGGCAAGTGGGCGAAGCATTAAGGATGCAATACTTGAAGCAACATCCCATTGTGTTAGACAGAAATGAAGTGCAAAAGAAGAAAGAAACCTCTTGGTTCTCAAATACAGTAGCAGAAAAGGTCAGAGCCAAGAGGCTGGCTCAGGAAATATAAGGAACACAGCGAGATGAAGATAGGGAGGCATACCAAACTGCCCTAAGGGAAGCAGGTAAGGCAGGCAAGTCCCAAACTTAGGAAACACTAGCACGAACAGTAAAGAAGGTGACAAGACTTTCTATAGATACATTAGTGAAAGGAGAAAGTCCAGAGTGCTAAGCTTAATGGAGAAAAGGAGCATGTGAGGAGGAGGACCCTGTAAAGGCATCTATCCTAAATAGATACTTTTTGCTCAGTATTTACTGAAGAGAAGGTAGGGCAGGGCCCACAGCTCAGCATCATGGACACAGGGGAGGGAGGTGAGCACTACTCCTTCACAAAAGAAAGGGTCCTACAAGAGCTGCTAAGCTCAGGGTGGATAAGGCAATGGGACCTGATGGCATACATCCCAGGGTACTTAAGGAGCTAAAGGAGGAACTAGCAGAGCCATTAGCAGAATTGTTTATTGAGTCTCTGAGCACAGGAGGTCCCAGAAGACTGGAGAAGGGCTCATGTGATCCCGCCCACAAGAGTGGTAGCAGGGAGGAGGCAGGGAACTACAGACCAGTCAGTCTTACCTCAGTAGTGGGCAAGATTATGGAGGCACTCCTTAAGGAAAGGATAGTGCAACACCTGGAATCCCATAGGAGCACAGGATCCAAGACAGCATGGGTTTACAAAGGAAGGTCCTGTCAAACTAATCTCATAGATTTCTTTGACTGGCAACCAGAGTGGTGGACCAAGGGGAGCAGTTGATGTCGCCTACCTTGACTTCAGCAAAGCTTTGACACTGTTCCACATAGAAGATTGATAAATAAGCTGGGTAGGCTCGGGTGGGTCAGAAGTTGGTCAACTGGGTGACAAACTGGTTGACGGGCAGAAAACAGAGAGTGGTGGTAAATGGTATACAGTCAGAAGAGATGCAAGTCACAAGTGGGTACCTCAGGGATCAGTCCTGGGCAGTCCTCTTCAACATCTTCATTAGTGACCTTGCAGATGGACTAGAGGATAAGGCTTGTCTGTTTGCAGATGACACCAAGATCTGCAACAGAGTAGATGATCCAGATGGGGTGGGCAGAATGAGAAGAGATCTGGATAAACTAGCAGAATGGTCAGAAGAGTGACAACTGGGATTTAGTGCAAAGAAGTGCAAAATCATGCACATAGGAAAGAGAACCCTGAAGCCACCTATAGGCTGGGAGGGAGTTGCTAGCAGTCACAAAGGAAGAAAGGGACTTGGGCATCATCATCACTGATGACCTAAAATCATCCAAGCAGACCTCTAAAGCAGTAGGTAAGGCTAGGGGGTGTTAGGGTGTATAGTAAGGGGTATCACAAGTCATAAGAGGGAGGTAATAATCCCTCTTTACAAGACACTGGTTAGGCCCCATCTGGAGTACTCGTGCAGTATTGGAGGCCACACCTTCACAAGGACATTAACCAAATTGAGGCAGTCCAGAGAAGGGCAACCAAAATGGTGCAGGGACTGCATCAGAAGACATATGAGACAGAGAAGCTCAATATGTATACCCTTGAGCAAAGGAGGAGAGGTGATATGATTGAAGCATTCAAACACCTTAAATGCATAAACAAGGTGAAAGAGTCTAACATGTTTAAATATAAGAAAATAGCAGGACAAGAGGACACAGCATGAGATTAGAGGAGGCCGATTAGGGGAATGTGAGGAAGTTCTTTTCACAGAAAGGGTGGTGGATGCATGGAATGGCTTACCACAAGTGGTGGCAATGAATACAGTGCAGGGCTTCAAACAGGCATGGGATAGGCATAAGGAGCAATACAAATGACTATGAATAGATAGGCCACTGACAGAGCAAAGGCGATGGCACATTTATAAAGGTAGAAAAAGAAATGGGCAGACTGGATGGGCCTTGCGGTCCTTATCTGCCATCAACTTCTATGTTTCTATGTTTCTAAATTCATTTCTTAATGTTAGGAAATAAAAGCGTATAGTACATAGTAATCAGTAATGTAATTCTGGTAAACAAGAGTTTGCTCATGCAGGCTGCAGCTGTCAGCAGCAATGTCGAGGAGAAATGAGCTGCCTACCTCCCTTGATACCTCCTCTGTTGTGTGCAGGCACTCCCCGCCCCCAACACACACACACACACACACACGCTGACCAAAGACAACTCAAGTAGTATCAGCTAGTAACCTACATACATTTCTGCGAAAGAGTTTCTGGCTGCAACAAGTGCCCCTCTGCAAATGTAACTGTAACCCCTTGTTCCAAGGGTTACTAGAATCCCACTTAGAACCAGTGGCAGGCAGGAAAGGCAGCTTGTGGGATACCAGTTAAATAGGTTTCACACTGTCTCACTCTGTCCTCAGTCTCAGCTGAGCTGGAGTGATAACATCACCATAGAACTATCTCAGTAGCATAAGCCACAATAGAATGGTAGCAGCAGGGGTTATCTGTAGAAAGTTGGGGTTTCAAGTCAGTTCAGTGTGGAGTGGAGATTCGAGAGGGAAGAAGCGTGCTGCAGTTGGCAGCCCTCTGAGCCTAGCTCTGATATAGAGCTACATCAGACAAGTGGCTTGTGTGTTCTCACCCTAGAGAGGAACACAGAAGAGACCAGAAGGAAGTGGTAGAGACCGTTCCTAGTGTTGTTGCAGTGCCCCATCCCTGGAGGGATGGGGATTCAGCATTTCAGGGGCAATCCCTGGCCCAGCCTGGAAAGGGAAAAGCTGCCTGAGAGTGAAGTTTGTACTGAGAGTACCTGAGAATCTGTGGTTTTGGGAAAGAAGCCCTAGGACATCTGCATACCATGGTGAGTTCTGCTCTGATATAGAGACTATGGTCACCAAGACAGAGATTAGTGGAAAAGTATCTGCCTACTGTGGGTCATGAGAAGACTTGCCAAGTACAGTACTTTTTAATTTTTGTATGGCTTGGAAGCATCTGAAGAGGGGGGGGGTCTAGAGTATGGACATAGCCACTTACAGAACTTTTTAAAGTCAGGACACAATCTGATTACAGTGTAGAATGTTAAATGTGCTAAACATTTCGAGTTAGCATCTACAACCAGTAGTTGAAGAAAGGTGTTGTATCCAAATGAGCGGCAGTATTGATTTGGGAGCAAGAGGTGGGAGACCCCTATCTGGAGTAACCAGGTTTACCTCTTCAGGTTCAGTTTGGGCACCTATGGCTTTCTCCCAGGCACTTGGCCAGTGTTTGCAGAAAGCACCCAGGCGTGGGATTGTGGAATGTTTCCCTTTAGAGCTAGAAGATGCTCATGGGTGGTTTTGGGAGCCACCATCAACCTTCATGCTATATGGAAAAGTGTCCTAGTTCTGGCCGGGTGCCATGTCAAGGAATAAAAGAAAAGTGTACCAGTTCGGACCGTGTGAGCCCAGATTTGTTCAGAACCTGAGGGTTTCGTGTGAGTGAAGAAGATTGCTCTGTACCTCTGTAATCTGCATTACCAGCGAGTGTAGCCCTGGAGGGTCCATCTTTGCTTTGTTATTCTCTGTGTTGATGTGAATAAAGCCACACTCTAGAATCCATTCCTGGTTTGGACATTTCAGTTATTGCTTCCAGTGTCCGGATTTACTTGGGTGCCCTGACCACAAGTACAAACTTAGATAATGCTGAGCAACAAAGATTTCACCGAACCTAGAGTTCCAAACTGGAGGCACCGCTGAGGATTTGATTGGAATTTTAGGGAGAAAACAAGAAAGGTTTGCTCAGATTATGGCTAGTGTTTTGGCTGTCTGGCCGTAGGTAAGCCCCAAAAATCGGAAGCATTGCCACCCAAATGAGTCACTGTGTGCTGCTGTTCATGCGTTGCTGTAATTGTGCCACCAGTTTATCAAGGAGCTGTAAAGCCAGATTGTGTATGCCTTGTCCTGCATCAAAATATAACGTTTGCCAGTTTTAAAGTGCAAGTTGTCACAGAAAAAGTGTGGAAAACTGTGGGAAAGCGGAGAGAGTTTGTGCCCTAGAAGTTGAAAGTGCTTGTAGTGTGGACTGGGGAGTTGCTGAGAAAATGCCATGAAAATGGTTCTCCCACCGAGGAGTCACAGTTTGGGGGGTGGTTTGCAGTTTAAATTTTGCCTGCTCGATCGCCATGGAGTGAAGAAACGCACGGAAGAGAGAGGCTCATTTGCATGGCATCAAGTGATTGGTGGGACTGCAATCAGTCATGCCTCCAAGCCAGCTTTAGAGTGACTGCACAGTGTGAGAGAGAGAGAGAGAGGTGTGCGAACTGGCTTGCCAGGGGAGCATCATGGTGACTGAAAACATTGTAAAAGTGATAAAATCAGACTTTTCTGTTTTAAAATCGGGCTCAACCCGCATTTCGATCGTCTAGGAAGAAAGCATGGTGTTTGGAGGGACAATCAGCAGGACTGCCAGCCCGCTTCAGTCCAGTGGCTCCAAGATCGGCTGTAGCCAAATTTTCTTCGCATTAGCAAGCTACTGATTCAGTGAGTACCAACTAGAGAAACAGCTCAAACTGTGTGTGATTTTAACTAAAGCCAGCTGAATCTGTGTGTAAAAGTGTGATTGTTTTGCAAAGAAGGACTGTCAAGTTAAACTAAACAAGAATTCTGAGCATTAGACTGTGAGCATAATTATGGGTTCAGCAACAGTGTGATTTTCAAAGCAAAGTGAGAGATTGTGGGTTGTATGATAGATACAGCGAAATACAGGCAATCTTGCATGAAATACTGTGGCTTTAGGGACTTTATGCAAGAACAGTGATTTAGAGCGAATGAAAAGTCCTGTAAAAATCATATAGATGTGCTGAGAGAGCAAACAGTGCGGTTTATGCAGTTTGAGTGAACTTTATCAATAAAGTGTGTAAATAGGATGCGTAGTGGCTTGACTCAGAAACAGAATGTTGATGCACCAGGAGTGCTGCCGCCACCATTACAGGGTGGGGTAGTAAAGTAAACACAGCAGCAGGGGAGCCATTTTGTGAGAACTTTCCAACCAAGTGAGATTTGAGATAACAGTGAGTTTCTGTTTTTCTCTGCAGTCATGGCTTTGGGATCAGCCGCTACCCGCATCATGCCGGGCTATGGTAGTAGAAAGAAGTTAACAAGTTGAAAGACATTGAGAGGTGTTACTACGGAGACGTTGCCTCCTCATGTGGCGATTCCTGGATATCCAGTTAGAGTTGCGTAATGTGCTTAAAGGCTGGAAGGGACGTCTTCATGGTTCCTCACTGTTCTGGGTGCCTAAGCGTGGTCTAACTAAAGCACCCAAAATTTGTTTGACTCCACGTGGACAAAGCTTCAAGAATCTGCAGTTGGCAGCACACAGCACCAGGTGGAGCCTGTTGGGGAAGCCCAGCAGAGTGTGGCACAAAGAAAGAGATGTGTAGATCTACAGGCAGAGCAAAGTAGTGCTGATGTATCCGAGTCCGGGTCACAGAGAGACAGTCTGGGAGGGAGCATCAGCAGATCCGTGGGAAGAGGGCCAAGCCCTAGTCTCATAGGAGAAGATGAGATGAGATGAGAGAGACTCTTGAATAGGAGGTGTACCTCCGCACCCAGTGAAGAGCGGACCATCTCAGGAGTGAGGACTGCTCACCCTGGGCTCAGATCCTCAGTGAGGAAGAAGAGGAGGAGGGAACCTAGTGGCCTTATGATGAAGGTGCTGGTCCACAGCCTCGGCTCTTGCCTCGGAGGAGCAAAAGAAGGAGAAATTGGTGACCCCAAAGCCCTGTCCCCACAAGGAGGAGTCAGAGATCCATTTTACATAGCTTTGAGCACGCGGCTCACTGGCAAAACCAGGACTGTCCGCCCCTAAGCCAGGCCAGAGGTCTTACAGTGCCTCGGAAAGTATTCACCCCCTTGGATTTTGTCACATTTTGTGATGTTGCAAACTCAAATTAAAATACATTTATATGGGATTTTTGTCATGTATCTACACAAATTATTCTATAATGTCAGTGGAATGAAACTTCTGGAGTTTTTTGTACATGTAATTTAAAATAAAAACCTGAAATGTCTTGATTTGATAAGTATTCACCCTTTGCTATGACACTCCAAATCGAGCTCAGGTGCATCAATTTCCTTGTGAGATCACTCTAAAAGCGTGAATGGAGTCCACCTGTGGTCAGTTCAAATGGTTGATATGATTTCAGAGGAAATACACTTGTCTATATAAGGTCCCACTGTTGACAGTGCATGTCAGAGCAGAAACTCTACCATGAAGACCAAGAAGCTGTCCGTAGAACTCTGTGATAGAATTGTGAGGAGGCATAGATCTGGGGAGGAGTATGAAAACATTTCTAGGGTGTTGAAAGTTCCCAGGAGCACAGTCAAGTCCATCATTAGAAAATGGAAAGATTACAGAACCACCCAGACTCTTCCTAGAGCAGGCCGTCCTCCCAAACTGAGCAACCGGGCAGAAGGACCTTGGTCAGGAAGTGACCCAGAACCCAGTGACCACCCTGACAGAACTACAGAGTTCCATGGCTGAGATGGGAGAACCTGTCCAGAGGACAACAATCTCTGCAGCACTTCACAGATGTAGCCTCTATGGGAGGTGGCTAGGCAGGGCCACTCCTGAGAAAAAGGCCACATAATGCCTGGAGTTTGCAAGAAGGCATGTGGCAGACTCTGAGACCATGTGGCAAAGATTCTCTGATCTGATGAAACAAAAATTGAACTCTTTGGCCTGAATGCAAAGCGCTATGCCTGGCGCAAACCGAACACAGCTCATCACCCATGTAACACCATCCCTACCATGAAGCATGGTGGTGGCAGCTTCATGTTATGGGGATGCTTTTCAGCGGCAGGGACTGGGGCACTTGTCAGGATGGAGGGAACAATGAATGGAGCCAAATACAGGCACATCCTTGAGGAGAACCTGCATCAGTCTGTAATAGACCTTGGACTGGGGAGAAGATTTACGTTCCAACAGGACAACGACTCCAAGCATACAGCCAAAGCAACACTGGAGTGGCTTCAGAACAAGAAGGTGAATGTCCTTGAGTGGCCCAGCCAAAGCCCAGACTTGAATCCCATTGAGAATCTGTGGAAAGACTTAAAGATTTGCGGTTCACTGATGTTCCTCATCCAACTTGACAGAGCAATAGCAAATCTGCAAGGAAAAATGGCGAAAATCCCCAAATCCAGATGTGCAAAGTTGATACAGACATACCCAAGAAGACTCAAAGCTGTAATTGCTGCCAAAGGGCTTCTACAAAGTATTGACTCGGGGGTGAATACTAAGTAAACAAGATATTGCAGTTTTAATGTTTCATAAATTTTGTTACACAATATAAATATTTTGCCCCTTTAAATTGTTGCATATGCTGTGTGAATCAAGGGGAAAAATAATTTCAGTGCATTAAAAATTCTGATAGTAACACAACAAAATGTAACAAAATCCAAGGGGTGAATACTTTCTGCAGGCACTGTAAGTTGACCAAGTGTAGTAAAGAGGAAAGACTGGTTCTTAGGAAGGCGAATGAGATCTATGGGATATCCTTTCCTACCTTTCCTCAGAGAGTCTGGGAGGAGATTGAGAGAAACAGGAAATCCTCCTGACTAATGAACCCTCTGGTACCTCTACTACTTCCTGTCTCCCACCCAAACTCACTCCCCCACTTTTTCCTGTCCCTCTCACTTACTCTCTCACCACCTTTCCCTCCCTCTCTAGCCTCCTTTGGCGCCTAATGATCACCCTCTCCTGGAAGTTTCCTTAACCTCGAAATTGTCTACTCGCTTGAACCTGTTATAGCTTGTTTTCTATGAAACTTAAAACGTTACTGCCTTAAACTGTTAATAGCAAATTTATGATGTAACTTTCCTGTCTGGTTTTACCTGTAATGTGTATCGTGCTTTGTTAAATGTTCTTTGTGACGTGGAACCTTTGTAAAGAGCCCTGGCTCAAAGGTATTAATTCCTAGACTAATAAACTAAACTAAAATCCTGGATAGTGGAAGAAGCAACAAAATACATCGTGCATTCAGGTGCAAGTCGATTTGTCAGAGATAGAGTAATTACAAAAAATTCAAATATTGGAAAGTGGGCAGGACACTGTTCATAGACACTATGACGGATCATGGCTGGAGAGGGCCATGAAACCTTCTACAATGTGAATTTAATGCGCCTAGATGGGGTAATAATTCTTGCACCTGACCCGTTGTGGTACCTTCCTCAATGCAACCAACTTCCTACTGAATGTGCACATGCCTACGAGTGGAAAGCAGAGCAGTGGTAGCCAGTGCTGCCATCCAGCCGTTAGTTGTACCTATGTTGTTCCACCTGTCTGGTTCCAGGATCCAGGTGCCCCAGATTTTTTAGTTTATTGTTCTAGGAATTACTACCTTTGAGCCAGAGGCTCTTTTACAAAGGTTCCACATCAATTAGATACAGTACAAAAGGTTACATAGATAACACAACAATTTGTGTTGTGTCAAGAGCAAGAAAACATATACAAATACGTATCAAATCGCTCATGTAAAAGGACATGAGATATCAATAATCACATTATTATTACAAGAAGAGGTCATGCCAGATTAGGAGAAACAAATAGGGAAAAAGCCCAGAACAGAGAGGTTAAGTGAAAGGTGTGGGGAGAAGACAATATCAGGAGAAAAGGTTTCCCAAACATGTCTTTGTCAAATAACGGAACAGGGTGGGTAGTGAGAAAATAGGAGGTTTAATCAGGGCAGTCACAGGAGCTGGAGGTGGCAAGGTGAGAGAAAAGCCTTGATTTGAAAATACCAGAGAGGTGGAGGCAGTAATATGAGTGCTGAGGGCATTTAGCCAACTGGGGGCACGATAGGCAAATGATCTTTGTCCCTGAGAAGTCCGGCATCGGGGGACTTGGAGAGGCTGGTGTTCTGATCTTCTGGTAAAGCGGGTGCTAGCGTCGGGCATACAGGTCTTGTACAGGGTGGAGTGAGGCCCAGAGTGGATTTTTTCGCCATCAGGCAAGTAAAGTACTTTATCCGGTTTGAGAGTTGCAACCAACCTGAGTCAGCATAGAGTTCATATGTGGCATCGTCGATGTGCACCAGTGAGCAAGCCGACAGGCCTTATTTAGGATGTTGTAATGTGACTAAATGCTGTAGTAGTGGCAGATCCTTATATAACTAAGCCATAGTCAGCGACTGAGATGATAGAAGATTGGATGGCAGTCCTCAGTGCAGAATGGGTAGAAGCTGTCGGTTCCGATACAGAATCCCAATTCGCTGATTAATAGTTTTGCTGTACTATCAGTGTGAGTTGCAAAGGTTAGACCTTGATCAAAGTTGATTCCAAGATATTTGAAAATTGGCACTTGTTCAAGGGTATTTCCCAGGTATGTATTAATGGTGAGTGGGACTTGCCGTTTCTTGTTTCGCGGGTTAGAGAAGAGCATGGATTTAGTTTTTTTGTGGTTTAGAACCAGCTTATGTTCAGGAACCACATCTCAACTTTGGAAAAAGCATGCTGAAGGTTGAGGCGTAAGAGGTTCGGATCTTTATGAGTGGCAAGAATCACGTCATCATCGGCATAGAGGATTAATTGTTCAGGGCAGGATTTGTGGAGGGAGTTTAGGAAAAGGCTGAAAAGGAGGGGCCCAGGATGGATCCTGGGAACTCCTGAGCGAACTGGTTTTGAGTCTGAGAGACACTCCAGCTACTTTTACAGATTGAGAGTGCTGAGCAAGGTAATTTTTACCCAGTCACCAGGACCTACGAGAGCCCTAGGGATAGAAGTTGTTTGATAAGTAGGCCATGGTGAACTGTATCAAATGCCTTGGTTAAGTCAATGTAGACTGCTCCAGTTAGGTTTCCTTTGTCCATGGCATTGTGGATTGCTCCTGAGAATTCAAGTAGGGTAGTCGATGTGCTGTGCCCTTTCCTAAATCCATGCTGCTGAGTGTATAGGATGTTGTGCTTTTCCAGGTAGTCTGAAAGTTGGTCCGCCAAAGCGTTCAAGGGCCTTAGAGAGGTGGTAGTATTGATATCGGCGATGGTTACCAGGCAGTGACTTATCACCACTTTTGTGCACGGAGTGACTACTGCAGCCTTCCATTTCCTAGGAATTGGCTGTAGCAGAGGAGAGATTGAAAATTTTGTGAGGGGCAGTACTTCCTCCAGAGTGAGGGACAGAAGTTTAAGGTCAATAGTGTCGCTGCTTGCTCGGGACTTAGAAATGGCCTTCTTTACATATTTATAGACTTCATGTGCCTTTACTAGTTTGAAATGGAGCAGTGGTTTGGTTGGAGAGGCAGTAGAAGTAGAAATTGGAGGGTCAGCATCAGTAAAGAAATCAGATGAGAGGACACCACTAAGGTCCGTGAAGGTATCATTTAGGGTGTTTGCAATGATCTCTGGGTCTAATGTAGTGGTTCCATCCACATTCATTATTGTAGGAGAGGATTTGGACTGCTGACCCATGATATTCTTTATGTTGTCCCAGAAGGATTTCCTTCGCCCCAGGAGTTGGAGAGGGCATTCTTGAAGTAGGAGCTCTTCATCAAGCGGATCTGTTTAGTACAGTGGTTGCGAGCCTGTTTATACTTTTGAATGTCCGACAGTGTGCCAGTAGCTCTTGCAGTGGCCCAGAGGTGATCCCTACTTTTGAGTTGTGCCAATAGATTCATCAGCCTTGCAGTGTGCCTTCCAGATTCCATTGACTGGCCTTCCAGATGACGTCATCTTCAGAGAGGACACCAGCCCAGCTGTATCCTGATTCATCGCCTGGGATTTCAGATGACTTCAGACCAGCTGTTTCCTTTCCTTAGGTTCCATCTCCTAGATGTCATCAGCCCAGCAGTTTCCAGACATGCCATCCTGTCGCTTCCGGAAGATTTCCACCAGCTGTATCCGAAAAATGCTGCCAGGGAGAGTCTTGACTGGAGATCCAGGTGCCATACCATTTTCGTTCTTCAAGGGACTGGTAAGTCCAGACTTTTCTTATCTTATTGACATTGCAATACACATCCTACACCATGGCAGACTATAGACTGTTTGAACTGTCCACAAATACTCTCTCCTTCGGACTACAGTCCTACAAGAACTGTGCTTCATCGGGCTCCAGCCCAGGAGAGACTCTTTCTTGGACTTGCCTTGGACACTGTTGTCACTAGATGTGACATTTAGGGCATTCCATCCCAAAAATGTGTACTGTATGTAATGTTAATGTTTTTCTACTGTTTTCTACTGTTTTTCTATTTTTCTAAATAATATTTTTAGGGATTCTCCAGTGTTTTTATGGTAGGGGTTAGATAGTGTATTGTGTTTTCAGATTAGGGTGCATTTTGTCTTTTCTCTTGCAGGTAGTTCATGGCGAAGACAAGAAGAGAAAACAAGAACAGGAGTTAGGGACTCATCGGGTACCTCATGTGCCTTAAAGTAGTTGTTTGTAATGTACTGTGTTGTTGGTAACCTGTGTTAACTTCTCCTTTCACAGGTGTGGTTGTGGGGAGTGTGAATATAATACTAGGGTGTAGTGTTAGCTCCTTGTGTTTTGATTGCAGGTGTCCAGGGATGGGGAGGTTCACCTGTTTGGGTAGTTTGGGTTCTGGTCAGATAGGCTTTCCCTAGAGGGCTAGGGAGATAGACAGGCTGTGGTCCAGACAGGCAGTAGGGGCCGCAGTACTGGTCTATAGGGCTATGCTTTGGACAGTTCTTCCAGGGCCACTGGTTACCATAGCAAGATCATAGTATAGAGGCTTGTCACGTCAGCCGATGGCCTCTGGGCCCTTAGTGTTGCCTGGCACATGTTGGGAGGGCCTGATCACCTCTCCCGTAGAGGTAGCACATAGGAGTAGGATGGCCTGGCGCTGGGTAAATAATGACTCGCGGACAGTCATTTTCCTGGCCGAGGGTGGGTGTAACCCCTTGTTCCCAGGGGTTACTGGAATCCCACTTAGAACCAGTGGCAGGCAGGGAAAGGCAGCTTGTGGGATACCAGTTAAATGGGTTTCACACTGTCTCATTCTGTCCTCAGTCTCAGCTGAGCTGGAGTGATGTCATCACCATAGAATTCTCTCAGCAGCATAAGCCACAATGGAATGGTAGCAGCAGGGGTTAGCTGTGAGAACATTGGGGCTTTCAAGTCAGTTCAGTGTGGAGTGGAGATTCAAGAGAGGAAGAGGTGTGCTGCAGTTGGCAGCACCACAGAGCCTAGCTCTGATGTAGAGCTACATCAGACAAGTGGGTTGTGTGTTCTCACCCTAGAGAGGAACACAGAAGAGACCAGAAGAAGTGGTACAGACTGTTCTAGTGTTGTTCCAGTGCACCCTTTCACAGATCCGTGCCTGTGTAGTACAGTATGGTGTCAAGCCCATTCATCCACACTGTGGACTAATGGGCTTACAGATCATACTGTAAGCTGTCATTCATGGGCAGCCGGGCGGTATGCAGGCAGAGTGCAGCCGCCCACTGATGACGGGGCTGGGTGGCAGGGGTCCTGTAAGGGTGGAGGTGAGGGGCTTCATTGGCCCACCGGGATATCGGTATCTGACAGATGCCTGTGATCGGGTGGAACAGGAGGCGGGGATACCGCTAGACCATCAGGAATATCGTATACAGATGCCCACGATCGAGTGTATGGGAGGAAGAGGTACCACTAGACCACCAGGGATTGTACAGTTACCTTTGCCCTCCATCGGGTTAATGGGGGACTGCTAGACTATCAGGGCTGGCTATTACATGGTATTGCCGCGACTGGGCTAATGGGGAGAGGGGTTCCACTAGACTACCAGGGACCATTTGGTTGCTTGTGGACAGTGTTCTGGGTGGGGTGGCCACCCATGGCTGGCAAGCTGCTGTGTTGCGCCCTGCAATACAGCACCCACCTGTGGGTGGCCTGGACTTGTGCCTTGTTTTTCTGGCACAACTTTGAGCCCCTGTGTGGTGCAAAGCAGGGTTGTGCCAGCATATGTGCCACACATCCCAGGCTGAATAACAGGGATGTGCCGCATATGCATGGGCCGCCCCATTTTGTGCCACGTACGGCTAATGCACCCGGTGCATCAGGGAGTTCGCGCATCGAACTTGCCCTTGAATATCACGCCAGGGCGCATTAGTGCTGCGATGGTGCAATCCTGCCACGCCTACGCGCAACCCCTTTCAAATATCCAGGCCTCAGTGTATAAATAAGGCTTAAACCGTAGGTCCTGTGTGTCCAAGAGGAAGCAGCTATGCCATAGATGCTTAAGACACCCAGAGAAAAGAAAACAAAATTGCTTCTTAGTCTCTGAACACCTGTAGCTCTGGTGGTGGAAAGCCATCAGCTGTTTTGACTTAATCATGTTAGAGGTAAATTTGTTAGGTCTTATTTGGGTATTAATAAAGTGCAACTAATTTAAAACAACATCTGGTGTAAAGTGGTTTTACTGGATTACTGGGAACACTAACCATGAACCTTGTACATTTACTACCTCACTGTCATTAGTTTGGTATAGTTTGTTTGTTTACAAATTGGTGAGCCAACCAGGAGTGGTTTGGTTATGGTCTTAGTAAAGCCTAGTGTTTACTCTAGACAGGGTCTGCACAGGTAAGGGTCATAGCTTACTGTGGGGCTGGGAAAAAGTGTCTAATAGACTCACAGGTGTTCAAGTGGACTTGAACCTACAGGAAAAAGTCTATGGAGCAGCTAAAAAGCTGGGTAGCAGCGCTTCACATGGATTCACATATCTGGACTGTGTTATACGGTACGGACTGCACGCCATTGGCTCACGCTGTGGACCAGTGGGTGCAGCCTACATACAGTGTCAATCGGCAGGCAGCGGGGCGGCAAGCGGGTGAGGAGCTGCTGCCTGCCGCTGACCGGGGGCGGGCGGTGGGGCTCGGTGGGCGGGTGGGAGGGTACGCTCGACCACCAGGGTTGAGTTTCTGTGGCATTATTGGTTTACTGACGCCCGACTCGGGCTGCAGCGATCCACTGGACCACCAGGGATATTGGACTTACGCTTCTTTAACATATGCCGGTGATCGGGCGCGAGCGGTCTACTGCACCACTAGGGATATAGGACCCACATTTAACACATATGCCGCGATCGGGCGTGAAGCGTCCACTGGACTACCAGGGTTATTGGACAGTATATTTATTACTTAAGCCCGTGATCGGGCATGATGCGTCCACTGGACCACCAGGATATTGGACAGTTAATAGTTTCTACGATGCCCGCCGATCGGGCATGGGGGCGCCGCCATGAAGATGCAGCCAGAGCCCGAGCCGTGTTGCGCCCTGCAATACAGCAAGCTCACCTGTGGGTGGCCAACCATTGTTCCTTTTTTTTGGCTCACCTGTGTACCGCGCAAGTAGGGAGTGCATACATGCATGGACTCAGCATCCCGGGCTGAATATCGGGATGTGCGAAGAAAACATGTCTGCCTTCCTGTGCTGCACATACATTGATGCGCCCGCCATTGGGATTTGTGCCAGGCAATAGTCCACGCTTGAATATCGCGCCACGCGTAACCCTTCTGAATATCCAGGCCCAGGAGTCAAAGAGAAGCCCAGGTGTTCACAGGAAGGCTGTTGCGTTCACTAACTGAATCAAAGTACAGTACATTGAGAAAAGGCATATTTAAGCAGAGGCAAAGCCGAGTGCTTCCACCACCAGGAGTGATGTTATTACACCATAACACACACCCTGGAGTGCCTTATTGCAACTATACAATGGCTTGTTGTTATATACAGAATAAAAATAAATTTTAAAGGATGTTTTGTTAGTGTGGAAAAATATTTCTTTAGAGAGAAAAGGAATGATCCAAATCCAAAGCTACGGTGATGTCACTGTGTAATAACATCACTGTTTCAGTGGGTCAGCAGGCAACTAGCTGTTGACATGTGTGCTCCTGGATAAGAACAGTTACAAGGCTCTGCTTTGCTAAACTAATTTTAAAGCAGTACACATGCTAACTCTGAAGGCATGGCTACATCACTGTCACATGAGACAGGGGCATCGTAGGAGAAAGAAAGCCAATAAAACTATTTGTTATGGAGATCCCCAGGGTCAGAAACTATCATACAGCTAGCAAGCTAGTTTAGGAAAAACTCCTAATAGCAAACAGAGGAAAGACACACTAGGATTTAACATACATGTAAAAACACTCCACATAACATATGTGTTTTGCACATTCTGGGTGGACTACTCCTTTAACTTTCTGTGGTCTCAATTAACTCCTCAAGCCAGAAGAAAAATAGTGCTCTAAAGCTTCATATATACTACACACAGGCACAGAAACTGGAATAACAGGTTCCAATGAGTATAAACTCAGCAGGAATGTTAGGGGGATGGCAGCTGTGATAGTTGTTCAGTATTTCTTTTCACTGATAGAAACTGAGCCAGGAAAAAGTAAAATACATTTCATCACAGACTGTTTACACCAAGTACATGAACCTGTATGATTTTTCTGTAAAGACAATTAAAATGTATTTCTAAATGCATTACTAACCAATGCTTTCAAGGTTTGAAACTACTAAAAGGAAACTATATATATGTATATAGATAGAAAAGTATAGTAAACAAATATTGTTAATCCCAAAAGCTGTACTTTGTTTTAGTATATAAATGTTTAAGAAATACCTGAAAGCTGAGTCTTTCCTTTTGAGACACCAGGTGACTCTGATAATCATTTGTTCCAATGGTTTTAAGTCAGTTTGAATGCATTAAGTATTATCTGTTCTGACTCCACAGATTTGTTGTTCCTTGGCCAGATACCAAACTAGTGACTCTTCTTTCAGCATGATAGGATCCACCTCATGCCCCTCCCACATGAAAAAAAAAAGTGGGCTGGATTTTTAGGAGCTTCTTGGTGGAGGTGGGTTGGATCTTACTTCCCCAAAACAATGCTGCCTCCCACTACTCAGGTTCCAGTTCTTGTACCACCATTTAAGAAGAAAATAGTACCCTGCAACCATTGACTAACATGAAAGCGTATTTATTTGAGGGCGAAAACATTTCTTGGAGGAGTGAAAGGTGGAGGAGACTATTTACACCTTCAGTCTGTTCCATGGACAGAAAGCGTGACATCACTCCTTTTGTACATGCAGTACTCCTGTTGGCTCCACCCACAGTCGTAAAAGGGTTTTCATGCAATTAATAACACGGTGTTGTAATTAATTATAAACTATTTTTCTAGCTTAAAGAAAAATTGTAGCTTAGTTATAGTAGCTTAAACAATTATGTAAGATAAAAGTATTAGAATGCAATTAACAGATTAAGATCAAAAGTGTTTAGTTATACTAAACTTACATACTAATCAAAGTATTATCTGTGGGGTTGGGACTCCCTCGGGTCTTCCTCACCCCATGGTGGGCACTGTTGTATTATGGCAGGAATGCTACAAAAGTGTTATAAGTGTATACAGTGGTATTATGGCAGGAATGCTATAAAAGTGTTATAAGTGTAAAATAGGTTTTAACTAAAATCTTAAGGCCAGGTAAAATGGTGTGTTAAAAGCCGAATGGGGTGAAGGAGCATGTGTTGCATCCAAAGCAGATGTTCTAATCAAGGCAAATTTGCTGTGCTTGACAGGAATATTTTGTACAAAGCACATTATTCTTTTGGTGCAAAATAAAAATTCATGGCTAAACTTTAATTTAGCCAGCCCAGACAGCTGTGCAAGCAGAATAAAGCGTATGTGCAGTCCACTTCCCTATTTTATGTTGTTTATGTCTAAATGTATAATATAGAGCAAGAGTCAGTGACTATCCACTATGTTCTTGTCTTGAGACATTGGCTTTTCTGCCTTCAGGTTATTTTAATAAAGTAAGTTCCCTTATGACCTGTGACAAATAATGTTTTCTGTCTAAATCAAATGTCAAATGCAACTTTTATGTAGCAACTGCTGACAGACGTATCTTGTGATAGGTGTAACCTGGGCCCGCCTCATGACTTATTGTTTTGCCTTTTTGGCTAGAAGGTTTGATGTCGTTGTTTTGCCTAAAAGGTTTTAATAACCTTGAATTCCCTTCTCTGCATTTGTTTTGCAAACAATCAGTGTATAAATAAGACTTAAACTGTAGGTCCTGTGTGTCCAAGAGAAAACAGCCATGCCATAGATGCTTAAGACACCCAGAGAAAAAAACAAAATTGCTTCTTTTCTCTGAACACCTGTAGCCCTGGTGGTGGAAAGCCATCAGCTGTTTAGACTTAATCATGTTAGAGGTAAATTTGTTAGGGCTTATTTGGGTATTAATAAATTGCAACTAATTTAAAACAACATCTGGTGTAAAGTGGTTTTATTGGATTACTTAGGACCAATAACCACAGACCTTGTACATTACTACCTCACTGTGATCAGTGTGGTATAGTTTGTTTGTTTACACATCCTCTCCAACCACACTGAGAGACTCTCAAACACAGTGGTCCTAACTGACACTCTTAGCAACCACTCACCTATCCTTTGCCACTGGTCCAGTCACTCCCCTAAAAATCCACTAAGGTTACTAATCAGCGTGTTCTCAAGAAAGGCATGCTCCGGCAGTTCTGGGATTACCTTCTTACTACGAATGGTCCCCTATTGATTCAGCCACCTGTGTGGATAAAGCCCTTGCTCACTTTATCTCAACCTTCAACTCTGTCTGTGATATCTTTGCCCTATTCTCCAAACGTATTGTTAAAGGCTCTAGCACACCCTGGATCACCCCTGCACTACTAAATCTCATGGCCACATGTGACAACCTTTGCCACAAAGCCCTGGCATCTGGTCTCCCAGCTGACGACAACGGTACAGGGCTACTAGAAAATTGTGCACCAGGAAATTCGTCTTGCAGAAGCTGCCCACTTAAAAACTAGCCTTTCCTCATCATAGGAAAATGGGAGGGCGTTCTGGGATAATATAAAGGAACTTACGGTAAGCCCAACACGCCCCCATCCATGCTAAATGTCAGTAGTGTCACTACCCAGGACCCTCGGTGTTTGCTGACACTTTTAATTTAGCCTTCACAGATCTAAGCGGAGTGCTTCCCCATTATTTTCTGTAATAACCCAGTCTCACTATCAACTCTGGACCCCTTGTTAACCCCACCTTTCTGCTTTAGGGTTGTTACCCCTAGGGAAGCTAGATACTACCTAACTCAGGTCCTAGGTAAATCACAGTTTAGTAGTGACTTCTTGGACCTTAGGCTTCTCCCCTGGCCATGGATGCAGCTCTTCCCCTACTTATGAAAATCCTAAACCTCTCCCTCTGTCTCGGCCAATTCCCAATGCAGTGGAAGGTTGCTGTCATTACTCCAGTTTACGAGGTGGTGATAGGACCTCCTGTAACTACTACTCTATATCAATGCCCTATATCAATTCTCCTACCCATTTCAAAGCCCTTGAATGGATAGTATCTGATCAGCTCACCAATCACCTCACCAAATATAATCTACAATGTAATCAGAAGCATGGTTTTAGGCAGGGGCACAGAACCACCACTGGCCTCCTCAAATTTACTGATTATGATCACAAAGCATTGGACCGTGGTACTTTAGTTGGATCTGGGTTTATTGCCCTAATGAAGGCATTTGACATGGTCAATCATGCTCTCTTATCATTCCCTTTCAGCACTGGGCCTCTCCTAGAAGCCACCTCCTGATTCTCTGCCTACCTTAGTGGGAGATCCCAGCAAGTAAAAATCCTCAACACTATCCTCCAGCCTTCTGGTTCACTTGGGTACGGAAGGGTCCAACTAAACTCTCTTCTTTTCAGCCTCTTCCTCAGTTCCCTTCCTTCAGCATGCTGGGGCAACCTACTCCTGTACAGGGTGATGCTGTAATACTCTCTAGTCACCCATCCCCGCCCCCTTACAGTGTGTCTTGCAAAGAACTTTGAGAAAACTGAATCCTGGTTTGGCATACGAGCTTATCATAATTATAAAAAAACTAAGTGATGGTATTTGCAGCCCCCAGAATAAATATAAGTATTTGCCCTTACTATCCTCAGTAGTCTCTGCCAGCCACTAGAGCAGGTCGTTAACTTTAAGTACCTTGGCATCACCCTTGACCCTCCCTCTCCTACCAGGAGCTCGTAAATTTGGTTTGCAAAGCAGTGAATGCTAGAATTGGCCTACTCTACAGGCACAGGTCCTGTTTACTGCTAATGCCCTCCAATTAGTCGTTACCAGTTTGGTCCTCTCCATTATAGATTGTGGGCTAGTGATCTATGGGACCGTGAATGACACCACTCTAAATAGGGTTAAGGTCACCCTGAACAAGGCCTGTCACCTTGTAGTTAATGGCCATAGGATCACCCACACCTGTGACCTATACCAACAAGCAAACTGGCTGAACTTCATTGGGAGGCTTCAATACCATACCTGCCTATTGGACACAAGTTTACCTCTCCCCTCTCAGCCCTCTGCTCGGCTGCTCTCACTGTCATTCCTGCACACCGTGCTACTAGAAGCTCACTAGAGCCTCCTTTCTAATCCCATTCTGCAGAACAGGTAAAGGACAGTGAGTCTTCATGTACAAGGGCACCTCTCTGGTTAAATAGTCTTTCTCTCAAGGTCCTCTCTGTAAAAAACATTGGCCCATTTAAACTTAAACTGCTCAGCACCTAGTCTCCTTAAACAACTGTGACTGTTCCTAGCATTGTTTCCACTATCCCTACACTTTATACCTCTCGTAAACTTCCCTACTCTACTCCCCTGACATTTTCTTCCACTGCCTATCTCACCCCCTACCC
Organism: Neoceratodus forsteri; assembly: GCA_016271365.2. NCBI lineage: Eukaryota > Metazoa > Chordata > Ceratodontiformes > Ceratodontidae > Neoceratodus > Neoceratodus forsteri. The sequence continues at coordinate 51,040,089 of CM028133.1, read as the reverse complement.
ACTATCCACTTCCTTCTCCTCCTTCTTTGCTCACCCTCCTGCTGACCCCTATCCCTTTCATCCCTTCACCTCCCAGTGCTTCCTCCTATCCCTTCCCCATATTGCCCTACTAATAGCCTCCCTGACCCTCCCCTTATTAGTTGGCTACCTCTCCAATCTGTGTGACAAGGTCCTTGACTGCCTCTCTGATTTAAAGTATCCCTCCTCACCTGCTCTTGCTTCACTAGATCCTCCATGTTATTTATTTTCCCCGTTATTACTTACCCAGTTTCTGAGTTGTTCTACTTGTAGCTGCATGTTCGTTTACCACTGTAATGCCTCTTATTATTATTTAAACTGTATCCTGCACTGTTCTTTTTTTGCTGTAATCTATTACTGGATTCACTTGGTAAACTTGTACTGTAATCACCTTGCTAACTTTCAACGTGGAGCCTTTGTAAATGAGTCTCTGACTCAAAGGTTTTAATTCTGATATTCTCAATAAATAAATAAATAAATTCTACATTTGGAGGTAACGTGATAGCAGCAGGAGCTTTTCAGACCATCCCAACAGGTTCATCTTTGTCACTTTCCTCGGGGTGCATTTGTTTCCTCATAGGCCTTTTGGATCATGGCATGAACAAGGGCTCTTCCTGTCTTCTTCTTCTGCCTTTCTTACACATAACTGGGCCAGGCACCGAACATGTGGGCACTGGTGCCAGTCAGTACAGGGATACCGTGTAAAGTCCAGTGGAAGGACAGACCAGGGCTAAGCGTCTCCACAGGCTCTCCACACCAGCCATAAAGGATGGAAAAGAAAGCCATACTTTTAAGAAACAAAGGTATGGATATGTTTTCTCACTCAACCCATACATGCAGTCCTTTGAGAGGTTGTAGTGGGTAGTCCAGTAAGTGCTAATCGTACCAGTCTTTGAAGATTATAGTAACTTGGGACCCGCTGTCTAAAACTGCTCGAGCCGGATTCTGTCTATATGTACAGTGGTGTCCATGGAAGGGCCTACCTATTCTGACCAGTCCAGCGAAGTGTTTTCAAGAGCTTTTACAGATTGCTTGGCAAAAGATGACTTGGATGAAGGCCTGGCAGATGGTTTAGGATTGTTTTGTTTGACTTGATTTAACAATTTCCGTTCACCTTCTTTAAGTCTTGGGTGACTGCATGTTCTCTTAGTATGACCGTCCTCCCACAGTGATAACAGAAGATATCAGGCTTAGGGTTCTATGAATGAGAGGATTCTTTGGTTGATTTGCCACTAGGATAGTTCCCATGTTTAGGCTCTTCTTGTTGCCGATAGGCGCTCATACCCACTAGGGCCTCTGCCAGGGGTGCTTTGCTGGACAGTTGAGCAAGGTCACTTACTAGGAATCTCAACTCTCTTATCTCCCTCAGCAGGTTAATATTCACCTCCTCCTTAGGGGCTTCAATGGCTTGGTGTCATACAAAACATTAGTTAACCACAAACTTGTTGTAGATACTTAGGGTCTTTAGTAAATGGGCTTGCAATGCTTCATTCACATCTGGACCTATTCTCCTCTCGAACCATGCAACAAAATGGCTGGAGCCACATGGAGAAAGGATGACCCTAGTATTGAGTCCCTCCACTCACCAACAAGTAAACTTTAAACACATTACAAGTAATGCAGAAATTCGAGAGAAAGAATTTTGGTCTAAAAATTAATTCTGTGAAGTATTGGTAGTTAAACCGATACAACAAAGTCACTGTAATGTCAAATCTTTAGTAACTCACTACTCAAGAAATCCATTTAGCCCTCATCCTCCAAGTTTTCTTCATCATTCTTTCTGGCTGTTGCTGCAGACTCGGCCTCTGTTTTTCAATCCATCTGCCCGTGTTGGACTGGTCCGAGTATGCAAGTTTTCCCGCATACACTATCACGAAATCTTGCTGGTATGAGTAACAAGTGATTTATTCCCAAAAGTGAAACGCTGCCTAACTCCATCGAGCGTCTACTTAGCGGGCCCTTGTTTGAAAGGATAAATCTGGAAAAAAAACTTTATATCTGCAGAATTGAGAGTTATAGGGTATGCCGCCTGGCTGCCTTTTAGCACTACATCGCAGACTTCTGACCCTGCAGTGCAGATCAGGACAGTCCAAGGCTGTGACGTGTTTTGTGGCCACACTCTGGGGTTCACCCAATATACAGATTATAGCGAGCCCCACTGAAAGCCTTCAGGGACAATATTTAAACTTTGGAGCCACTACACCAAACAAGCAAGTAGATTGATGCCCTTGGCCCCTTCTGGGACACAGATCAGCCTCAGATTTCCAGCCCATGCTTAATTTTCTAATGTTTCAGGCCTACCACAGACTCGAATTCTCTTTAATCATGGTGGTCGCTGCTGCTTGAGTGGATACAGTCTGTTTCTCCTGCCCCACTACGCCTCCATGAAGGTTTTAATGGCCACATCATGAATCTCTAGTTTATTTATTATGCGCTTCATTTTGCATCCTTTGCCCACATTGCTTCAAAATTGCCTTCCATGAGGGCTTGGATCCTCCTTCATTGCTGGGCTCTTCTTCACTGTAAGCGTTGTCTGGCTTTCCTTCTGGTTGGGACTGTTTTTGTTTCCCCTGTTGGCTCCTTGGTCATCCCATTGCCGAAAGAGGTATTGTTTTGCAGTTTAAGCTCTCATGAATTTGATTCTGTCAAGGGATTAGTAATTTTATATCTTCTTTCTTTTTGGGTGAATTGCTGAGCTCGAGGTGTGAGCACAAATCAAAGCCATCCATCATGGAAGTTGGCTGTCTATACGCCCCATTTTTCTTTTATTGTTTATTCAATGTTCTGATATGTTTTGACCTTTTTTTTGTTACCTCGATAATCTGCCTTTGTAACTACATTAAATCCATTTCTCCTCAGCAGTTACTGCGCTCTCTCTTCATACTGCATGAACATTCTGTGACATCAGTAACACCATTCAAGCCATTCAGATGAATAGCAGTGCTGACTCCATGGGTGCTGGAGTGCTCAAGCACCACAGAAGTTGACTTAAAGCACCCTTAATGTTTTGAGGACAGCCAGCAAAAGGACTACCAGGAAAACTGGCCATAGGAAAAATGCTTCCTAATGGCAGTGAGCACCCACAAAGGTTCATAAAAGTTGGAACCCATAAACGGTGTAAGTGATGTCATGGAATGTCTTAGAAATATGAAAAGGAAGAGCAGTAGCTGCTGAGTAGAGTAGAACTCAGTGTAGATCTTAGGAACACCAAAGCTAGATCATTTATTATCAGAATTGGTCAAAACATGTCAGAATAAATAAGTGACATGGAAAGAAAGATGGGAGGTCAGTTCTTCGTAAAAAACATTTTTGGATTGTATCAGGGGCATTAATGAGCACGAATGAATAAGGATGCTTTCTCCCTCACTCTGCAAACCACCAAGAATTATAAGTTATTATTTCACTTCTAAGTCACTCAAAAATATTTAACAAGTGATCTAACCTACGGAAAGACCATGGCCAGTACCTTCGTCTGGTATGGTGAAAAGCACTTGCATTGCAAGTAAAATCAACAAAAACAGCTGCGGTCTCACAAGTAGAAAATGTAGGCCCTATCTCGCTCTCTGCTGCTGAGTGTGCACTTTAGGCCGTGAGGTGGCGCAACAGGTCTTGGCGCCCTGGAGCCCCATCTCACCATCTCATTTTGACCGCAAGCTTCAAGAACTCATGGACTTGCATGCATCGCATACAACATGGCTGACTGAAATGGAGCAAAGGATATCTGACATCGAGGATGCCAGGCACTGGTCCCTGAACAAACTGCAGCCTTACAGAGAACTGGCCAACTTCAAGGATCAATTCGACTACCAAGAAAACTGTCGCCATGACTGAATCTACAGCTCCCGGAGGTATGGAGGGTGCTAATGTATTGAATTTTGTGCCCGGACATTGCCTGAGATCTTGGGGCTTTCCACCAAAAATGGCTGACTCAAGCTGGAGGGCCCATCGGCTGTGCTCCCAGACCCTCCGGACCAACCGCCACGGCAGATAGTGATGCGGTTTCACAACTTTCAGGATAGGGAGTTGGTCCTGAAAATCTATAGAACCAAGTCTGCTTTACAGTATGAAGGCCACAGGCTTTACCTTTTCCAGGATTATTCTGCCTGTCTACTGAAGTGATGCCACACCATCAACTCAGTGATGACCCAACTAAGAGAAGCTAAGATTGAATGCTTCATGTTGTACCCTGCAAACCTTAAAATTAAACACGAGGGGCCACCTATTCGTTTGGGAGGTGCAGAAGGCGGAGGTCTTTGTAAGGAAATTGAAGAAAAAAAAGCGGGTGAGGTTGTCCCGTTTCATCTCTTAAGATGTGCATGCTGTGAAAACTGGAGGGTTTGGGCCCACTGCTAGGGCTATGCTGTTGGATGTACTCGTTTTAAGGTACTGTTATATTTTCTCAACATTTATACAGACTCTCCAACGATTTGACAGGACTTGTTGCAAACAGTTTTTTGCCTATTTTACTTGTTGTCAGGGACTTGGACATGACTACTTTGATTATATGGGGACTAAGTTCTGGCCCAAGCCTGGTGATGCATATGTGAGTGACTCCTTACTTTAAATGCAGAAAATGTGATGCATGTCAGTCCTTTTCTTGAAGGGGCTCCCACCGTCTATGAGGATCTATTAGTGACTGATACTGGATGCTGTCTTGCCCCATGATGGGTCTTCCCCCAGGTTTGAAATATGTCATGGTGTCATTACGGGAAGGTCGTTTGCTGGGGAGGAGGGAGGCAGTGGTGTCATGAAACTCAATGGCGCTGCAGGCTTGATGCCTAGGCATAACCCGTACTTTATGAACACATGGCCTGGTAGGCTTATAGTTGATTCAAAGACTGTACTGGACCCTCGGTGGTGCTCTTCTCTTCTGGACACTGGCAAGAGAGAGAGAGAGAGAGCATAATCCTCAGGGCGTCTGGTTGTCTAATAGGAATTTGCAGGGCTGTGAACTGTGTTTGGAACTGGGGTCGGAGCGTGGGAAATTGCATTGTCTAATTGTACCCTGTTTAAATATGTGATGATGTGAATAAGTGAGATATTCTTGGTGTGGAGGGGCAGGGATGCATTCTTACTGACTTGGGAGGAGTGTAAAATTTTGCTATATGCAATTCTAGATGCAGGGGGATAATTTATTTTCTATAATGGTTGAATGGGAAGGAGGAGGAGGAGGAGGCTACTGGGGATGTATATAGTTGTTATTTACTGTTTGTTATGCTGGTTTCTGTTATTCACAGTCCAGACATGATTACAGATTGCTATCGACCATTGCAGTATGTGGAAGGGGTTTGGACTTGGGAGGTCTGGGCTGCAGATGGAAGTTGGCTCAGAGACAATGGCTAACCCATGGAGCTAATTATAGCATCATGGAATGTGGGGATTTCCATCCAGTTAAGCACTATGTTGCTAATGGCTCTCAAGCGTCAGAATGTAAGCGTCGCTTTGTTGCGGAGACCCACCTCACTGCCAAAGAGCATGCCAAATTGAAAAGGGCTGGGTTGGAGAGTGCTACGCAGCCTCCTTTACCTCCCATAAATGGGGGTGGCAGTTATCGTGCACAAATGATTACCATTTAAATTGGATAGGGTGGTGGTGGACCCAGAACATGGCGCTATGTGTTTGTGGTGGGTGAACTCTTGGGGAAAAGATAACCTTTGGGGTGTGTATGCGCCTGCAGTGCAAGACCCCATATTTTACTAGTCCCTCACTGCACTACTCATGGTGGAACAGTTCCCAGGGCTAATCCTGGGCGGAGATTTGAACTGCCTGATGAACCCTGTGCTGGATCATTCCAAGGGCAGAGTGCAGTGGGAGGGCCATTCGTAGCTGGATGGCGGGAATGGCTGACCTGGATCGCATTGATGCCTGGAGGATGACCAACCCTACTCTGCATGAGTGCACTTTTCACACCCTCACAAGACGTGGTGCGGGTTAGATTACCTCTATATCCTGAGAGCCTGGTACTTTAGACTGACTCAGACTAAACATAGTCCAATTCACATTTCTGACCATGCCATGGTGCTTATGTCCCTAACACTGGGGAGAAAAGGGTTAACACTGCTGGAGAAAAGGTTGAGTCCCCATTGTGGAGGTTCCCTAATTACCTGCTGGCTAACAAAACCTTTGGGAATACTTGCAAGACCAATAGAAGCAATACATACAAGTTAATCTAGACACAGCTCCTCTAAGGCCACATTTTGGGACGCTGGGAAGGCAGACATGAGGGGCACTATTAGCTACATGGTGCACCAGAAGCGACAGACCCAGGAGAGGAGGGAGAACCTGGAATGACGAGTTAAGGTGTAGGAGAGGAGGGTGGCCCTGGGAAGGGGAGTCGCTGCTCCCCATTTATTAGTGGTGACAAGAGAGGCCTTAAATAACATATTGCTGGGGGCAGCCAGGAAAACATGTCTGTTCGTCCGTAAACATTTTTATGAATGGGGAACAAGCCCAGCACTATGCCGTTGAATCTGATCCAGGTGAAGTGGAGCTCCCATTTGATCTCCGTGATTAAAGGGCCAGATGGTCAGCTGCAGAAACACAGAAAGCTTATCAGGGACAGGTTCAAATGGTTCTATGAAGAACTGTACTGAACACAGACTGAGGATATCAGGACCAATATGCAAGTTTTTTAGATAACCTGGACTTGCCTAAATTATCTGCTTCTAGCAGGTGGCTAAATGCTAAAATAATGGGAGGAAATAGCTACAGCCATTGCAGGGTTAAAAAGAGGTAAAGCTAGTGGCACAGATGGCTACTCGGCAGAGTATTACAAGGTTATGAAACCACATATACTTAGTCACCTTGAGGCAGTACTTAATGAAGCTCGGGAGGAAGGGGATATTACCTCATATATGGAAGGCGATCATCTGCCTGATCCCTAAGGACGACAAAGACCTGCTTGAATGTGCAACATTTAAGCCTATCTCCTGCTAAATTGCGACTCCAAGATTTTTGCTAATTTTGCGAGTCATTTAGATAAGCTCCTGGTGGGGCTGATTCACCCAGACCAAACCGGGTTCATTGAACAGATACTCCTATCATAACATGAGAACCCTCCTAAAGGTGATTTGGGGAGCATCAAATGGATATGAACCAGTTAATGTCCTGTCAATGGATGCAGAAAAAGCGTTTGATCAGGTCGAATGGCCATACTTAATGGAGGTTCTGACCTGGTTTGGTCTGGGTGAAGACTTTGTAGGGCTGATTCAGTTAATGTATCGTGCCCCTATGGCCAGGTACTGAGTTAATGGCACCCTTAAAGACAGTTTTACATTGCAGAAAGGAACTAGGCAGGGGTGTCCTCTGTCACCCCTCCTCTTGCCCTTGCTTTGGAACCTCTGGCTGCTGCCATTAGGAAGCACCCTGAAATATCTGGGGTTCGGGGCCAGTTGGGAAGAGCGTACAGGCTGTCTCTGCACGCTGATGACATCTCCTATATGTTACTAAGCCATCTCAGTCTATGCCACCACTTCTAAACTTGATAGATCAGTTTTCTAAATTATCAGGTTATAAATTGAAACATAGAAACATAGAAGCTGATAGCAGATGAGGACCCATAGGGCCCATCCAGTCTGCCATTTCTTTTCTACCTTATGAATGTGCCATCGGTCTTTGCTCTGTCAATGGCCTGTCTATTCATACTCATCTGTATTGCTCCTTTATGCCTATCCATGCCTGTTTGAAGCCCTGCACTGTATTCATATCTACCACTTCCTGAGGTAGGCCGTTCCATGCATCCACCACCCTTTCTGTGAAAAAGAACTTCCCATTACCCTATAATCGGCCTCCCTCTAATCTCATGCTGTGTCCTCTTGTCCTGCTATTTTCTTATATTGAAACATGTTAGAGTCTTTCACCTTGTTAATGCCCTTAAGGTGTTTGAATGTTTCCGTCATATCACCTGTCTCCTCCTTTGCTCTAGGATATACATATTGAGGTCCATTAATCTGTCCTGATATGTTTTCTGATGCAGTCCTGCACCATTTGGCTGCCCTTCTCTGGACTGCCTCAATTTGGTTAATGTCCTTGTGAAGGTGTGGCCTCAGTACTGACGCAGTACTCAGATGGAGCCTAACCAGTGTCTTGTAAAGAGGATTATTACCTCCTTCTTCCGATTTGTGATACCCCTACTAATAAACCCCAACATCCCCTAGCCTTACCTACTGCTGTAGTGGTCTGCTTGGATGATTTCAGGTCATCAGTGATGATGATGCCAAAGTCTCTTTCTTCCCTTGTGACTGCCAGAAACTCCCTCCCAGCCTATAGGTGGCTTCAGGGTTTCTCTTCCCTATGTGCATGGTCTTGTACTTCTTTGTATTAAACCCCAGTTGCCACTCTTTTGACCATTTTGCTAGTTTATCCAGATCTCTTCTCGTTCTGCCCACCCATCTGGATCATCTACTCTGTTGCAGATCTTGGTGTCATCTGCAAACAGACAAACCTTACCCTCGAGTCCATCTGCAATGTCATTGATGAAAATATTGAGAGGACTGGTCCCTAAGTACCCCACTTGTGACTTGCATGTCTTCTGACTGTATACCATTTACCACCACTCTCTGTTTTCTGCCGCAACCAGTTTGCCACCCAGTTGACCAACTTCTGACCCACCGAGCCTACCCAGCTTATTAATCAATCTTCTATGTGGAACAGTATCGTCAATTGAATTTAAATAAGTCAGAGGAGCTTAGAATAGGGAACCTGCAGCTGGAGAGGATGAGGGGATCCAGTTAGGGGATTCGAAGGGTTCAGGACTCTTTTGTTTACTTGGGCATTAGAGTGGGGAATAACATAAAGGCTCTCTATGAGCTAAATTATGCCCCATTGCTATGGGTGATTATAGCTGACTTAGGAGATGGGCTAAATTACCCTCACATGGCTAGGAGAATAAACTTGCTCAAAATGAATGCACTGCTTGGCTTTATATTGTATGCAAATGCTTCATGTGGGACTTACGAGAGCAGACACTAAATGTCTAGAAAGGGCATTTTCAGCATTCCCGTAGCAGGGCAAATGACCATGAGTGAGCCCTGCCACAGGAAAAAGACTTTGACAGATAAGGGCGGGCTGCAATTCCCTGATTTAGGAATTTATCATTGAGCCATACAGTATCGCTGCCTACAGGATTAGGTGGGCAGACCCTCAGAAGCAGGCTAGGTGGACCTTGAAGAGAAGGGGTTTCCTGGTCCAGTATCTGCCTATCTTTCAAGGAAAGGATACAGGTATGTGGGCTTGCTTGGAGCCGAACCCATTGGTTAAGTCGGTCCTGGATGGTTGGGGACGCCTGACCTGCCAGGGAGGGAGAACAGGAGGAGACTGCTTCTTCCAGTAGCTGGAAACCCTTTTTGTCCCAGGCCTGGCAGACCCAGGATTTAAGGAATGGGAGGCGGGAGGCATAATGCGTCTAAGGGGCCTGCATACTAAGGAGGGCTGGACTCTTTTGAAGGTATCCGAGCTAAGACAGGGCTGGGGCACCAACATTTCTATTGTTACCTGCAGATCAGGGCATATTGCAGAACTCTGGGGAGAAGGTATGGCACAGATTCTATACTGGGACAAGTTGAGCAAGTCATACAACATGGGCGATGTAACCCCAAAGGTACAATATGAAGAGTGGCCAGGGCAGGTAGGCAGCGGCTCTTAGATATGACCCAGAAAACCAGACACCTGTGAGAAGAGATATGGGGACCCCACTGTAGAGGATACTTGGAGGATGATGACTCAGTTACACCAGGGCATCCTGATTTGTAACAAGTATAAAGAATCTTTTATAAGTTTTGCCATATGTTATATTGTCCAACCTTGATTGTTATCAAATTTAATCCTATGGTTTCTCCGATGTGTCCTCGCTATGACACTGGCTTAGCCTCCTATTACCATTATTTTTGGTCTTGCCCTGTCCTTCAGGAATTCTGTGGGAAGTGGTGGCAGAGGCTCAGATACTGCATGGCAGAAGGCTCCCAAAGCTACCTATAGTAATGTTGTTTGGAGTAGAGGAAGTAGGAGAGGCAGATTGGGCCCTTCTTACCAGATGGCTTAGGGTCATACTTGTAATGGCCAGACACTGCATTCTGAATCGTGGATGTCCGTGGCTAAGCCCACTATACAACAGTGGAAGGCATCTGTGTTGCAGGCTCTTACCCTTGAAGACTCACCTATGTAATGCAGGATAGGGGTAGCAATTCTGTAATACATGGCAACCCTATCTCAATGCCCCATCGCCTGCAGAAAACTTGGTATTGGGAGAAGACTGGACATAAAAGGGTAGGAGAGGGTTATAGATGGTGCTAAACTGGACATACTTAAATCAAATTATTTCCTTCTTGTGTTCCCCTTGTAAGTAATTCTTCTAATACTATGTCTGATGGTTTTATGTTTCCGTTTATTTTAATGTGTCACATAAATTATAGTTAAGAACTGGATCTTCCTGTATATAAGTTATGAACTATTTATGTATGTTTTGTACTGTCTGTTGTATAATTGACTTGTTTATTTGTCAGACTCAAAAATTTGAATAAACATATGATGCAAAAAAAACATTTCTATCACCTTTAAGGAAAAAGCCCTCAGCTTATTTTCTTTTATACCTGTGTAGTCTGTAGGCATGGGCAATGATTCCTCTCTTGCATCCCCCTAATTTCATCCTAATTATATAGTTAGGGTTGAGTAGGGTGTTCAGTATTAACCGCTAACTTTGCACCCTAATTGCTTTGGCATCGTTTGACAAAATTAGCTGAAATTGTGCATGTGTTGTCTAGCAGGCAAGGGCCAGATCTGTGGAAGATTTTGTGATGGCAGCTCGAGTCGGTTTCTGAGATCTGCATATGTCATTTTACTGTAGACATCTCATTTTTTTTTTGCTTTCAATTACAGACTATGCAGAATGGAATTTTTCCTGAAACTGTCAGTTAAAAGTGTGCTGTAGCAATGTAGTACCTTTGAAAGGTTTTGTGAAAAAAATAAACAGTTCTAGATTTGTAAGGCTTTAAAGTTTTGAGTCTTTGTTCTGAGCATGCTCAGTAGGGTTTTTGGATAACATTCTATGCGACACCAAAAATGTGATGTTTGCAGGGCCATTTTGATGTTGTAAGATATCTCACGACACCCCACATTTTTGTTTGAGACAGCCGCCATCTTGTTTCTCACCTCACTAACAAACTTCTAAGTCAGACTTTTACTACTGCTGTCGTAATTAAAAATATATATATCAATTTACCTATTAGAACATGCTGGTTCAGATTCTGAGGCTTGTTTTAGTCAATCATAATTACAGATATCTTAATGTATTTCTCCTGGCCTATATTAACATCATTCCTGTTTTCTGAACCATGACTTGCTTTTTTGTGTCACACCTTTAAGGTAGTGCAAAAGTAAATCTTACTTACAAAACTGTTTTTAATTGCAATTAAAAATGTGTATTAGAAACACATTTTGATTGGCCAGTATAATTTTAGTTTCACAGCAGAAAACTGGTTTCACAGCATGACATTTGATTGCACACTATGATTTTTGGTTTTGCAGCAGAAAATTGGTTTCTTAGCATGAAATTTGATTGCACACAATGATTTTTTGTTTCACAGCAGAAAATTGGTTTTTAGCATGAAATTTGATTGCACATCAGAATTTTCATTTTGCAGCATAAAATTGGTTTCTGAACATGAAATTTGCTCAACCTAAAATTCGATTCGCATCATAATTTTTAGTTTTATGACTTACATTGGTATCTCACCATGAAGTTTGATTGCACATATAGTGAAGACAACTATTCTCTTGGCATAGGGCCCTGCATGTCTGCACCTGTGGGTGGCAGAGGACCTTGTGCATTGACTGACAGATTGACTCTTTCCCTTTTGCATCTGTATCTGCAGCTACATTTAACAGAGAACACACAGTCCTGCGCTCCACAGCCAAGCTGACAGTCCTATGAATTCTTGGCATCCATTGGCATGCAAGGACCCTGCACTTCCATAGGCGGAGTCTTCCTTTCTTCCCTTGGGCCCTCGCATCTGCATGTCTTTATGTAGGTCCCAAAGGGACCTGGATGAATGAGGATATGATTCCACTACCTCAAAAAAGGAAATTCTTTGCAATTTGTTAATGTACCAATTAGGGTTTAAGTCAATGCCACAAAATAGGAAATGTGGCGTTAGGGTTTCCAACCCTAAGCCCTCCCCTCCAGCAGCTAAAGGAAAAACATTAGGGGTTTGGGTCTCTGGAGTCTTGGTGAATCAGTGGTGGGGTCTTCCTCGGGTTGTCAACCCTAATGCCTGCCCCATCCTCTGAGCAAACAAGGTCAGACATGATCTCCTTTCTTCACACAGGGCCTACAGGGTCCTGACCAAGAAAACAACAACACATTGTACTGGCAACATGTGGTGAGACATAATTCTCTGCCTTTCAGGAGTGTAACAGTATGAGGCACTGGCTTGTAGATGTACCTTGTAGCTCAGACAGGAGGCTACAGGCTGGTGGAGGTATGAACATTGGGGTGACAACCAGAGAAGACCCACCACTGATTTGCCAAGACTCCAGAGACCCGAACCCTAATGATTTTTACTTTTCTGCTTGGAGTTTGGGGTGGGATGAGGAGTTAGGGTTGGAAACCCTAATGCCACATTTCCTACTTTTGTAGCATTAACCTGAACCCTAACTGGTGCATTAACAAAGTTTTTGCAAAGAATTTAACTGTAAATAAGGTTGCTTCTCTCTGTTCTGCCCTGGTCTGAAAACCTGTTTTACTCCATTGCAATGTTAATGACCCCACTCATGCAAGGCATCATGGGAGTTGATGATGCATACCTGCACAAACCAGCAGAAGTTTTAATCTCAGTCAGTTCTGTTACATGTCTTGTTAAGTCCCTGTATTCTCTAAAAGCATTTTTTCTAACTTAGATGCACTTTAAACTACAGAAAACAGGGCACTTACTATACTTTGAAAAGTTTCATGGCCAGACTACAACAAGAACATATGGAATGCAGAGGACAGCAACAGCACTGACTAATACAGTATATCTACTACAGACTTTAGTAATAAAGCATAAAATTCCAGGATGGCTTACATGAGTTGAGTCACAACCTTTGCAATGGAGTCAAGCAAGTTTTCACCAGACTTAAGTAACTTCATTTAAATGTAAATGCTGATGAAATTAGGATGATACAATATAAGCAATTACTGTTCACACCCACGAACTATACAGGTTAGCAAAATAAAAGGCTGAGGAGCCTTCCCTTTAAATTAAGAGTCATTGAGACTTTGAAGAGTTTTCATTCTTGTTTTATTCCAGTTGTAGCTCCTCTCTGGTGCTGTCCAGAGAGGCCACTACCCTGCCTGGTGGCCACTAGCCAGGTTAAGGGGCCTGGGTTCCTATTAGATATTACATAGGGTTCCTTCTCAAAGATAAATCAAAATGGTGGTGCCTCCACCCAGAGTACATATTGAGGGTCTGGTCTCTGATAGTACAACCCCTGGGATGTTGTACCGACCCACCTCTCAAAACAGTTACCCCAGACATGGACTTACCAGGATTCGAACCTCATGAACATTCAGACACTTGGCATTTCACATTTCAAATAATAACCTCACTAAAATTAGGCTCTGGAGTCAATTCTTCTGCAAAACAGTAACATCACAATTTATTTACAAGGGAGGGTAAGGATGGGGTAAATGGGACGGAGATTAGGCAAAACATTGTAATTTGCACTTAAAGATTTAGCATTTTCCCCAGTCATTTCCCGCTTATTCAAATCCCACATTTCAATCAATGCAGCCACCAGATCTATCTGTCTAGCTAGCTAACCACTACAGGTGTCACCACACCCAGAACCCCAACTGGTACCAGTCCAGAATGACTCCTCAATTCTGTCCTTGGGTACCCAGATCCCATAGTTGCAGGCCTGAGGTGCAGCTGGTTGGCCGTGCTGCACGCTTGCTGATTTAAAATTAAACTTGTTACATTCCTTTCTCTTGGCTAATTGTACTGGCTTCCCATGCCAGTGGGCATGTGAACCTTAACTATGTACAATCCCCAGGTTGTTGCAGGGCAACTCCTGCTATTTACTCATGGTTCTGCAGAATCAGTCCTTGGATGGCACAGGTGATGAAGCCGGGGGGTTGAATCAGCAGATGCAAGCAGGGCTCGATACTGCATCACACAGGAAGGGGCACAGAGGCTGCAGCTTGTACTTTCAGCTTGCTTGGAGATCTTGCAGCTTGTCCCTTCAGCCTATTATGGACCTGTTGCAGGGCATGCGTGCAAAGCCTGCTACCCACAAGGGACCCAGACCCAGGAGTGGCCCCACAGCCAGGCTCCTTCCCGGATCAGAGTGCAGGTGCATTCATGGACAACCCTGTGATCCCCTGCAGATAGCAGACCCGAATGATGGGGTTAGCGAGTTCCCACTTGGCCCTGGTGTCAGCATGAACACTCAGCACATTTCTCCTCTTCTTCTCTTTCTCTCAGTTACCAGCCGCAGTGTGTAGCCAAAGCAGTTTCTGTCCTTTCCTGTCTCCCAGACCCCAGGGTACAAAGTTAGAGCTCAGGTTCATCACAACAGTCTATTCCTTGCTTATCTCAGCAGCAGACAGCAGGTACCCTGCCCGATAGGCACATGTCTATCCTTCTGCTTTCACAGTCTCTCAACCTTAACACAGCTGCATTCTCTCTCTGGCTCACACACAATTCTAGAACTCTGTCTCAGTAAAGAGTTCAAAAGTCTCTTTCTCACCCGAGCAGGTGTAGCACAATTCTCCAGTCCTAAGAGGCTTCTCTCTTCACAGTTCTCTCTTTCCTTTCCTCACCTTTCTTCATTGATGAGGTGCCGATGAAAGAACCCATCTTTTCCCAGGTTCAGATGTAACCTTTGTCCTTTTACCAGGCTCAGGACACAACGTTTGTCTTTTTCCAGGTCAAGATACAACCTTTGGCCATTTTCCAGGCTCAGGACACAACCTTTTGCTTATCTTCCCTGCTGTGGTACATTTTCAACTTTGTTTTCCTTTTCACCACTGTGGTGCATTCTCCTGCCATAGCAGACTCTCCCAGGGACCTGCAGCTTTTCCAATCTATTCCAGCAAAGCTGCTCACTTAATTTCTTTTCTCTGCAATCCATTTTCTTCTTGATGGAGAGGCATGACCCAGGCCGTGGGGACAGATTACTGCCAGCCCCTAGGGAAGGCCCTCTTCCAGCCTTGCAGCCCCATCTCCTCACTGGGGCAGGAGTCCCTCCCCGTGGAGGGGCTATCCCCAGACTGACTCAAAGTCACAGAGTTCTGTCCTTTTGGGAGGCCTCAGGCAGCTCCCCATTGGCTGGAGCTACTGTCCTTAAGGAAAATTAGTATGTATAATGCACCATAAAGGTGCAGAAAATTGGCACCTATATTTTCCCTGGTATTTTTCCCCAACAGTCCTTTCACAAGCCCCATAATCCTCCTGTGCAATCCTAGCCCTTTGGTTGGTTGTCCGGTGTCACATGGTGTCAGCAGAGCTGCAAATGTAAACAGCGCCACACAGTCTGACAGTGTCCCAAGTTTAAACAACACTTGCAGCCAAACCCTTACTTTCATTTAATTATTTCCTGGGGATGTGTAGCCACCCTTGTGCTCTCTAAAGTGACTGCACAATTTAATACATTTATTTAGCCCTTCTTTAGTCGCTGCTGCCATTTCAGACTATCCCTAGGCAGCCACACACAGTCCCAATTGCAGTGCACACCATCCCCAACTTTACTTCTCGGCTGCAGCCCACTAGTTTGCCTTTTTCTTTATTATCCCCCAACAGGTAGCCACCGTTCTCCATTAATGGCCCTTGAGTTATTTATTATTATACGTTAATCCCTGCCTGTCACTAGTGTTGTTACACATCTCCCCAGGCATTGGGCAGGCTCCATTCATTTGTTATGCTGGCCACCTCATTAATATTCATGAGGCTGCCCTCTGGTTCTCAAGCATGATTTTAGCTCACAAAAATGGCTTTTCTTGCCTCCCAGTCACCTCTCTGGTCTAGCTAACAGTCCCGGTCCTTTTGTGCTTCACCCAGGGTTGGGACCACCGAGATAGTCAGAATGGCTGTCGAAATGGCCAAATGAATTTACGCTCTTTGCACATGTGGGCGTTGCCTGGCCACAGTGCCATAAAACAGGTGGCAGCTCCGTGGTACAACTCCCAGCCCCTGCTCCACAAACAAATGTGGGTGCTGGCGGGAGGATCGAGGACACACCAGGGTACCACAGGGCAAACCAGGACCAGGCAGAAAAAAATGTGGGTGGACCAAAACCCGGGAAAATGGGAGCCCCAGAGGGGTAGTCAGGTAAGCCCCAGGACATGTGGGTTACACACCCTCCCTTTTAATGCTTGGTGACCGCACCGAGCACAAAACATAACTTAGCTCCATCTATAAGCATTTACCCATTTTCATCAAACACATTGTTAAATCATTTAACATTCTAATCTGTACACATAGTTACCTATTCTAGCAAACCATACCTATCACAGTATATCTCAAGCAATTACCATCTACCTACAGATTCAAAAATTTTTCCCATTGATTCATAGCTTTAAATGATGTTAACCATCGGCATTATAGTTTTATAGGTGGCACAAATTTTAGTGCAATTTCCTTGACCACTAGGACGTGTTCCCCCCCATTTTCATTGACCAGCAATGAAGAAAGCCCAAGACAGTTTTGGTGCCAAAATCACTTCTCCAATACCTCTCATAACCTTTTCACCATTTCCGCCACTTGCTAGGGTCCCCAACATTTTAGCGACCTGGGGGGTGTACATGCTGGGTGTGACAGGCACTGGAGATCCCAGTGATGCCTCCATTTGTGTAGCCCCTCTCTGGTGCCATCCAAGAGGGCCACTACCCCTGCCTGGGTGGCCACTAGCCAGGTTAAGGACCTAGGTTCCTATTAGCTATTACATGGAGGTTCCTTCCCAAAGATGAAGCAAAATGGCGGTGCTTCCATCCACAGTACCTCTTCAGAGGGTCAGGTCTCTAATGGTACAACTCCTGGGATGTCATACCAACCTCCTCCCCAAAACTGTTACCCCAGACATGGACTTACCAGGATTCGAACCTCCCCAACATTCAGACATTTGGCATTTGACATTTCAAACAATAACCTGCTCACCAAAATTAGGCTCTGGAGTCAGTTCTTCTGCAAAACAGTAACATCACAATTTATTTACAAGGGGAGGGTAAGGATGGGGTAAATGGGACGGAGATTAGGTAAAACAATGTAATTTGCACTTAAAGATTTAGCATTCCCAGTTATTTCCTTTTATTTCCAAACCCACATTTCAATCAATGCAGCCACTAAATCTATCTGGCTAGCTAACTACTGCAGGTGTTACCATACCCAGAACCCCCAACTGGTACCAGTCCAGAATGACACCCTAATTCTGTCCTTGGGTACCCAGATCCCATAGTTGCAGGCCTGGGGTACAGCTGGTGCCAGCATTGACATGCTTGTTATTTAAAATTAAACTTGTTACATTCCTTTCTTTTGGCTTATTGTACTGGCTTCCCATGCCAGTGGGCATGCTTGAACTTTTACTATGTACAATCCCCAGGTTGTTGCAGGGCAACTCCCACTGTTTACTCATGGTTCTGCAGTGTAACCCCTAGGTGGCGCTATTCTAAGGGCTACTACCCCTGCCTGTATGGCTATTCACAGGTTGAGGGCCTGAGTTCTCTAATAAGGTGCCTCCACCCAGATAAATGGTATTGGGGTTGCTTAACTGCTCTGGTATTGCCCTCTGGGAAGCTATAACTACCCACCGACCTTCCTAGTGGCCTAGTATAGAACACAGTGGTAAATTAGCAATCAATAGAAAACAGTAATAATGTGCTCACCCCTTCTCACTTACCACCAGGACTGGACCTGCAGCAACTGCCCTGGGGACCCCCTGGAAAATAAGGTTAACAGTGCAGCAGTACAATTTTAATACTGTAGCCAACCAGTAATATGCACACTAGCCAGGTTAAGCATGAAAAAATAATCAGGTTTATTAAGGGATGTGAACAAGGAAAGGGCATGAATCTGGTCAAATGATTTGTATTCTGACTTAAATCAGGTTTTCTGGCATGTACTTTAAGTCCCAGTTATACATTCAACAACACTGGCCGCCAGAATGTTATACAGGCTAGCCTGAAGCGTTGCCTGGGTGGCCGATGTTACGCTCATGTTGGGGTGCTTTATGGAAGAAAAAGGCAGTTAAACATGTAAACAACCCAATTATTTGTAATCCGAAACTGGTTGGTTCAGTCCTTCAGAAACCCAAGAAAAGTGAAACAATTAGATGGTACCACAGATGAGTTAAACCCTTGTTGCAGGGTGCTACCCTGATTGTACTCACGCTACCAGAAATGTGCTGCAAGACTGGCAATATGTAGACCTTGTGGTGATGATCAGTGGACAGGGAAGCAGGGCTGACATGACACACCTCCAGATGCTCACAACCTGTGTGTGATGTTGTTGGACAGGGACTGAATCCTGAGCCGGTCTCTCACCAAAACGGTCTCTGGTACAGGTGTAGCAGCCTAGGCTGAAAAGGCAGGGCCCAGGCAGTGTGAACAGTTCTGGAAAAGTCTGTGATCTGCTGGCAAAAGCCTCCAGCTGGCGTAACCGATTTGATCTTGGGAACCAAATCACGACTCGTGAAACACATTCAGCATATTTAAATCAATAACTATTACAGAAACAGTTTGGATTCAGTTCAGTTGCAAATCAACAGCTTTACTGCACAAACCTTTCGATCCGAGTATCTCTCGCACACAAGCTGGGCCATTTGCTTAGGAGCAAGTCTTCAGCCCAAATCGCAAGTTGCATCAACAAATTTCTTTTCTCTTCTGCCGCAGTTCCAAGTTGGAATCAGACGGTCCTACTTCTGCAATTAGGCCATTCAATGCAGGAGAAAGTGGCAGGAGGGCAAGTTCAGCCTCTTCCAGCTGATTCCCCTCATCCTTCTGGGGCAGCTGCTCGAGCTCGAGCTGTTTGCACTTCAACCTCCAACTCTACCTGATCCACTGTCTCTTCTGGGACATTTCCTTGTAAATCCAAAGGTTCAGTTGACTAAAAGCTGTCAGTCACAATAAGGGCTCCACTTTAGGTCCATTTGGGTGCCAACTGGATAAAATTACAAGACTACAGAATTTCCATCCCACAAGACCCTGGGGACAGGATCCATTTTAGATCCCTAGTGGTTTGATTGGTCCAGTTACTGGAAGTCCAGGGCCTCTGCACTGGCTGTCAGTTCTGGAATAGAAACACTTCCAGCTCCTTGTTCTGTTAGTTCTGGTTTAGCAAAGATTATTTTCATTACTTTGTTCTAAAATTCCAGGTTTGTCATTAAGGGGAAATTCCATGGAATTTAAATCACATAACACATCAGTGATTCTTTCAACATCATTAGCTTCATTAACATTATTGTCCATAATATTGTCAGAATCACTGGTGGAAAGTAGTTCTGGTTTATCTGGTATGCCACCAGTTGAGTTTTCTGGGTCTGGCTCTGTCTCTTGGGACTCAGTTAATTCCACAAGACACAAGGAGTCAGCTACATCAGAAGTCACACTTTGCACCGCACTCTCAGGAGGCACAGGGGCTGTGGAGAAGGCTGGAGGGTTAGACAGTCCTGAGGTCCAGCTTCATCTCCCAAATTACAGGGGTTGCCTTGAAACAACTGACTCAATTCACACTCACTATAATCAGATTCAGACTGGCAGTCAGTTTCATTTAGAACATGTCTGATG
Source organism: Neoceratodus forsteri (assembly GCA_016271365.2). NCBI lineage: Eukaryota > Metazoa > Chordata > Ceratodontiformes > Ceratodontidae > Neoceratodus > Neoceratodus forsteri. Next base: position 51,020,318 of record CM028133.1, on the reverse strand, counting down.
GAAGGCCTTGAATCTGTAACAGCTGGGAGGAGGTTAACTGTTTCTTTTAGCCGCAGCTCTAGTTACAGGCCTGGAAGGGCAGTGTCTTGGGGTGCAGAATCGATGATGATTTGCCCAATTGGTAATAAATTATTTCTGTGCAAGGTCTTTACAGCTCGAGGTCATTCTCTGGATGCACTTTGTAAGCGGGCAGATCCTCCAGCTTGCCGACAACAATGCATGGGGTGAGATGCCGCCTGTCGGCTATCTTCGTTTCCCATGCAATGCCAAATCCTTAACAAAACTCTATCTCCAGGTTGCAGTTCTTGGGCCTTGATATGTCTGTCGTGCCTTTTTTGTTTGCTAAGTTCTTTTGGCTGCCATGGTGTGAGCTAACTAGTAGTCATGGTTTAGATGAACTTTCAGTTTCTGGACATATTGGAGGTAACTCTCTGCTTTGTCTCTGCCAGGGACACCCCAAGACAGAGCCTGTTGGCAACCTTGCTTCTCAACCAAACATCAAGCGGTAGTGGAGAATCCAGTTGCATCACTTTTGATGCAGTTATAGACATGTACTAAGGTACTTATCTGTTGACTCCACGCAACTGGTCTCGAGTGAAGTGTGCCCAACATGTCCAGTAATGTGCAATTGAATCATTAAGGTTGTGGATTCCCCGAGGGTGATAAGGAGTGGTTCTGGACTTCGCACCCCCAGAGTGAGAGCACCACTTTAATTAAGCAGCTTTCAAAATCTCTCCATTGATCAAAGTGAATCCTTTGGGGTGTGCCATAATGGACAAAGAATTTTTCTATTAGAACTTTTTTTTGAAATTACTGTTTATTCGCCTTCCAGCCTGCCATCCCCAGCCCTTCAGGAGCCTCAAGGTAGACATCCTCTACCTTCCACCCTGCCCGTATGACCCCGGATCCCCATGGAGCTTCGGTTTACCCCCGAGCAGGATGGGGCAAACCCCCTTACCCCATCAGTCAGCTTCGTCGGTCCAGGGTCTACTCCCGGGCGGGCAAGGGCACATCTCGGAGGCTCTGTCTTCCTGGCAATGACAGGCGTTTTCACTTTCTCCCACCCTACAGCGTGGGACCCTGGCGATCAAGGCACAGAGTGCCGACGTCACGCTATAGTGGCCGCCCTCCCCTAACATTAGGGGCTTGCGTACTCCGAGCCTCCGCTGAGTCAGACAAATGTTCGGGCTATGGCCTCAACCCTTCCTGGAGTAGGTGAGCTGTCGTAGGACGCTCAAGCCCTAACTCCTCCGGCTGACCCACCAGCAGCGAGTCCGCTTCCAGACCCAGGTCACCGGCGTGGGCGGGTGTTGCGTCCAGCGCCTCAACCTCAGCGCCACCAGGCGGCTCTCTATTAGAACTTTTGCCACAGTGGAAGCTTTTGGTCTTTGATTGGATAGGCCTGAACACAGCGAGTAAAATGGTCAGTCACGACCAGCACATTACCAGTGTTCTTTTGATCTGGCTCTAAACACAGGAAATCAATGCACACAAGCTCCATGGAGACACTGATAGATATGTTAACCAGAGGTGCAGCCCTCTGGGGCTGAGCTTTCCTTTGCAAACAACGGCTACAAGTTTTTATGTAAGTCTCAATGTCAGGACCCAGTTTGGGCCAGAAGAAGCGTAGCACGAGCCAAATCAGCAGTCCGGTCGCAACCTAGATGCTCCATCTGGTCATGAAGAGCTCCTAGGACCACACATTTCAAAGCTGTAGGCAATACTAACTGTTGCTTGTAACCTGACCTTGTTTGTTGGTGATCTCTCTGTAAAGCAGTTTGTTGCCAACTTCAATCTGGGCCCTCTCTGAGCAGCAGAGCATTTCTGGGATCTTGAGAACAAAGCTTGGACACATTTTTCCCAGCATGAATGGCATCAACACAGGCATAATCATAGGATCTTGGGATTGAGCCACTGTATATTGTCAGGAGTCAGTTGTGGCAAAGTGCTGAGGTCCAGTGCTGCAAAATGGCAATAAGCCACAGGAACACAAGTGTCAGGAGGCAGAGACAATCCACCAGGCAATCAACTGTTTCAGAGGCAGGTGCTCATCTTTATCGAATTTTGACGAAGAGCTTTAACAGATTGTTGGACATTCTCACCCTCTCCAAGTTGGTGTCAGGTCTCCTGGAGAGGGCGTGAGCATCAATGTGATTCAAGCCTGGTCGATACACTACTGAATGGTCATAAGTGGAAAGCGCCGATAACCAGCGATGCCCAGTGGCATCCACCCTTGCTGAAGTCTGGACATATGTGAGGGGTTGTTATCAGTTTTCAGTAGAATTTTAGCACCATAAAGATATTCGTGAAATTGATCTACAGTATCACAGCCAACTTCAACGCAAGGAACTCAAGTTTGTGTACAGGGTAGTTCTTTTCAGATGGTGTCAGACTTCAGCTAGCAAATGCCACTGGGCATAAATCTTCTTCATGCTGTTGATATATAGAACAGCACCAGTCCTTCAAGCTGGTGTCAGTGTGCAATACATAGGGTTTAGTAGGGTCTGCATACACAAGCACAGGTACATGGGTGAGCTGGTGAATGATATCATAGAAAGCCACCTCACACCCGTGAGTCCACCTGGTTCCAAAAGATTCATTTGTCCAAGTAATCTTTCTTCCTCTTTGACTGTGCTTTTCTTGTATTTCTGCTTTGTGGGTGGGTAACCTTGAGCTCAGTTCAGCAAAGGGCAGATGACTTTGGTGTATTCTTTTATGAATTGCGGTAGTAACTGCAGAACCCCAAGAATCTTTGCAGTTCTTTAAGATTGCTAGGCTGGGGTCAGGTGATCAGAGATTCCACTTTGCTCCGGTCTGTTTAGATCCCACAGATGACTCAATGTGCCCAATATATTTTACAGACTTCTGGAAAAACTGACATTTGTCGATAGATAACTTTAAATCAGAATCTTTCAACTGGTCTAGAACCTTGAACAGGTGAGTCTCCTGTTCCTCAAGGGTCTGACCAAATACAGTAACATCATCTGGATAGACAAGGCATTCTAGTAGATTCATGTCCCACAGCTCACTTCATTAACCTCGAACATAGCAGGCGCTCTCGAAATGCTGTGGGGCATCGTAGGAACTCACAAAATTCAAAGGGCAAATGAAAGCCGTCTTTCTCTGTCTTCAGGGGCCATCAGAATCTGGCAATACCACTCCGGAGGTCTAACACAGAAAACCACTGACTCCCATTGAGGCAGTGAAGGGCATCCTGGATGCATGGCATAGTGTATTGGTCAGGGATGGTTCTACGATTCAGTGTCTGGTAGTCCACACATCCTTACTGAGACATTTTTTCTCCCAGGCTACCATGATGGGGAGGTGTACTGGCTGCAAGACTATAATTCCAGCGGCCAGCATCTCCTGAAGGTGGCGCCGAACATTGTCGATGTCTGCTGGGGCCAGGCGTCTGGATCTCTCACGGAAGGCCATTCATCATGCAGTCTAATGTAATGTTCAGCCCCAGTGATGCATCCCACATCTCACTCTTTCAATGAAAACACCTTGCTTTTCTGGGCCAGCTTGTGGTTGATTTTAGTTCTCCACTCTTCAGAAATGGGAGACTCTCGAAGTCGAACAGATCAGGGTTCACCTCAACAGTTTCTCTGGTGCAGTTTTCTAAGTAACACAGCAGTGTCTGCTCAATACTCAGTAGCCAAGGTGCAACCTCAATTTACCCAGATATCCCGGTCGGGACATATGTGCTGCCCACCGAGCATAAGCATGAGCCGGGCGGCAGGATGCTAGGCTGACCAACAGTCCCTCAGGCAGTTTCCCTCTTCTGGGGCATCTAGCATAAGAATTTTGTTTTGATATCTTTTTAATTCGCACCTGCCACTGATAATACATTAAGCATTAGGGGCAACACAAGTGATTCGGATCTTTCTTCCATACTACCCTCACCGGCTCATCTTTCTCAGCTTTTCTAGCTTGCATCTGTAAGTCATAGGCTCGGCGACCATGGCTGGAATGTGTAGTGCCTTTGCAGTCAGTCTGACTTGTTTCTCCTGAAAGAGCTGGGCTGGTCGGGTCCAACATATGGGCATTGGTGCCAATCAACAAATGGATACCATCATACATTCCAGTCGGTGGGCATACCAGAGCCAGGGTCTCCACTTGTTCATCCACACCAGCAATAGCAGTAGGAAAAGATAGGCAAATTCATACATACCTTAGTAAGGATAGGACTTGTCACTCAACCCCACACATGCAGTCCTTCTAGGGGTAACAGCAGGCGATCGGACAAGTGTTGGTCATACCGGTCTTTAAATACAATAGTGACCTCGAGCCACTGTCTAGTACAGCTTCGTTACCGGTCTTTAAATACAATAGTGACCTGTGAGCCACTGTCTAGTACAGCTTCGGTTACCGGTCTTTAAATAGAATAGTGACCTGTGAGCCACTGTCTATTACAGCTCGTTACCAGTCTTTAAATACATAGTGACCTGTGAGCCACTGTCTAGTACAGCTCGGTGGAGATGCCATTAACAGTCACTGTGGTTTCCATGGATGGGCGCACCATCTTGGACCAATCTGGAGGAGTCTGTTTAGCGGACTGGCCTATGGTAGTTTTAGAGGAGACAGAATTACAGGGTGGGCCTGGCTGAGGTTTTATATTGCTTTGTTGGACTAGATTAAGGAGCTTGGTGGTGACATTCCACAGACCTTCAAAGGATTGCAACTATGTTGGGTGTGCCTGTTCTCTCCACACCTATAACAAAACACCTTGCCTCTGGGGTCACCAGGGGGTTGGCCATTCACGAGGTTTATAATGACCTGGGGCTGAAGTCCTACTGTCCTTTTTGGTTAGAATTTGGGCTCCATTCCCAAACAGTCCCGCCAGTGGGCAGGTGATTGGGTGGCATGAATAAGATCTCTCACCATGGTTCACAGTTCTCTCATCTCTTCCACCAGTTTAAAATCAGTTTGAGGTTCAGTGGCAAGGCATGGGCCCCCATACCCAGTGGGGCCTCACTGCCAGATTCAGCCTGGGGCAAAGGCTAGAATTTCTGGCTGGCTCTCAGTTCTTATAACTCTTTCAGCAGCTCACGGACTTGCTGTGTCTCAGTGGATTCCTCTTTCTCAACAGGTCTATCGGGCGTCGTGGCAGTGTGGGCAACTCCTGCATATGGTTCCCAGCCATCTTCGTCGTTCTCAGTCTCCGGGATCTCCTTCATCAGCCAACAATATTTGGGAGGATTAGCTTTTCTGTCTTGAAACTTTAACTTTAGCATAAGCACACTTGAATAACGGGCAGACTTAAGGATATGCCTGACACGATTCAGTCACTAGCTGAGATACCCCCAACTACTTGCTATTGCTCTGTGAGCAAATTAGCAATCCTGTTGAATGTCCTGAAATTCCTGCATGATCATGTGCACACTTGCCTTTCTAAAATGCAGTGTTTGCTGGCGAGTCTACTGTAATTAAAACAGAAAATGTGGCTAAAATAAGAAAAAGGCACTGGCGTTCTTAAAAACACGGGTACAGTTGTTTTGCCCTCTTTTGTTACTCTTCTGGTGTTCCCCTTTGGGCTGTATTTTAAACAAAACTGCTACCTTAAGTAAAAGCAGGAGTTGTAATCACAAAGCTGACTAGGGTGTTTCCTCTCCCATGCATCCAGATGCAATGTTTATTTCCTTCACTTCTCGACATAGGAGTGTACCTGGAGCTGCTACAAAGCAAAGAAAGGCTTAAATTAAGAGAGAGAAGTATGCTAGAGCTTAGGGTAGCGTTGTTTACTTCAGAACTGTTTAGCACTGCAGTTCTGAGCGCTCCTAGCTCTGTGTAACAGTCTGCTGAGGCAAAATAGGTAAAATGCCTCAAAATCTTAAAGAAATATTGTAAATGATGTTTAAGGGTGGAAACTGTATTTTAAAGCAGTATTCTCTTATTAGGGCTTACCTAAGAAGATCTTAAACATTGGTTTTGAGTTCAGGTTGCTAAGGACAATTCTGGTGCTCATTTTCTACAGGCAGGTTCTCCTCAAGTCTCTGGCCTATTCCTATAGAGCTGGCCGACCCAATCCTTGCTCTTAATATAGGACAGAGGACTTGTGGGAGGAGCCTGTAGCTGAGATAACACCCAGAATACATTTTAGTTTTGCAAAGGCTTAAGGAAAATTATGTTATGCACCTTATGCTGTTTCGTTTGTTATTAAAATCAGGATGGTGTTTTGGAAATTTATTTTAAGCTAGAATTAAGCATTTTCTTTGTTTTATTCAAAAGTGGGTGGAGCTTAGCCTCATTCTGACTGTTTTCTCAGTGTATAAAGAGCTTCTATCTGTATGTCATTCAGTGAGTTGGAGGGCTCAGCAGGGAGCTGACCCAACCAAGACCCTAGTTTCTTCTAGTGGTAATTTTTGGAAAGAAAGAATTGTTTTGGAATTTTGCCTTCTTTTATTTCTTTTGTAGTTTCCAGTTTGTTTCTTCATTATTTTGATTTCCCTGCTGAATAAAAGCTATATCTTTGTTCCTGAAACCTTGGTTTCTGCCTCTTGAATCCACACCCATGTACAGTCATCCATAGCCCTCCACAAATCCTTGACTGACTGTCCCTCAGCAGCTTGGAGTCTCAGTAGTTTGTCTTTTAAATCCTTCTGTCATGGGGGATCCTCTGAGAAGATGGGTTGCTGTGTAAATTAATAACCCTCCACCCTTGGGACCCCTCCGCATGATAATGGGGTAGATTCTCAGGGTCTATGGGGAAGCTACAAGAAATAAGGGCCACCAAGGTCTGGTCAAACAAGTCTGAGTCCCACCCTCATACTTCAACCTTCTCCAGGCACGTAACTTTCCCCACAGTTTCCTCTATAGTATCATTAGTGGTCACCACAGGGATATCAAGCAGTAATATGGTGTGGTGGTGGTCTTCCCATTGGCCTCACTCCACCCCATCATCGGTGTACAACCAGCTTGTGGAGGAAATTTTCCACTTGGGGTAGTAGGGCCTCCATTTCAAATTTTCCTGGAAAATTGCACTTGACTGAAAATCACTTTCAGCCACTAGAGGGTGCTAATCCCAGTGGTGCCTCCAAGATGTAGCCCCTAGGCAGCGCTATTCTAAGGGCTACTACCCTGCTTGTGTAGCTATACAATTGTTGAGGGGCCTGAGTGCTCTTATAAGGTGCCTCCACCCAGAGAAATGGTATTGGGGTTGCTTAACTGCTCTGGTATAGCCCTCTGAAAGCTATAACTACCCACCAACCCTCCTAGTGGCCTAGTGTAGAACACAGTGGTAAATTCACATGTACCCCTGTTACCGGGTTACTAGAATCCCAGTAAGACCTAGTGGTAAGCAGGGAAGGCAGCTTGTGAAACTCCAGTTAAATGGATTTCACACTGTCTCACTCTGTTCTCAGTCTCAGCTGAGGCTGAGGGATGACATCATTATAGAACTGTTGCAGCTGCATAAGCCACACTGGAATGTTGCAGTTGGAGGTTAGAGTGAACGTTGGGGAATTTGAAGTCAGTCTGAGTGAGAGACAGTAGTGCAGCTCAGTGTGTGCAGGCTCTCAGAGCTTTAAACTCTGTTTAAGAGCTACTTTTGGTAGGTGTGTGTTTCCACCTGAAGAGGAACACAGGAACTGGTAATTGAAGTGGTGGAGACTGCTTTCAGTGGTTCAAGATTCTCATCCCTGAGGGATGGGGGAAGTGTTTGCCTGTTTTCCAGGGGCAACCTCCTGGGTCCGTCTAAGGAAAGAAGCTGCCTGTTCAAGGTGTGCTGAGGCACCAGAAGCTCTGAGAGAGAAATTCCGTGGAGGAAATGCCTGTGGGGCACCTGCAACTAAGGTGAGTTCACAGAAAAAGGGCCAAGTGTTTTTCACCTGAACAGAAGGAAACTAAAGGGACTGTTACTGTGGGGTCAGGAAAAGACAGCCAAATACAGTTGGAAAGTGGGATTGGACTGCTTAATCTGTGGGAGGTCTAGAGTAATGGACAAAGCCACTTAATTCAAGTATGTTCAAGTCCAGCATAAAGAGTTGAAGAAATTGGGGATTGGACTGCTTAACCTGTGGGGGCCTAGAGTAATGGACAATGCCACTTAATTTAAGTGTGTTCAAGCCCAGCACAAATGGGAAACAAGACAAGTAGATGGAATGTGAAATCCATTTAGCAAGAATCTACATTGCAAAGCTTTACAGGATGAGGTGTTTACTGTCCAGAGAAATGGCTGGTATGAATTGTGGGAGCAAGGGTGGGAGACCCTCATCAGTAGTAACCAAATTCACCTCTACAGATTTGCTCTGAGACACCTTTGCTTTCCTCAGGTACTTGGCCAGTGCCTGAGGAAAGAACAGACGTGGGATTGAAAGGAAGATTCCCTTATGGAGCTGAGGTGCTCTTAGGTGGTTTGGGAGCCACCAGAAAATGTTTCCATGAAGTATGGAAGGTGTCCAAGTGGCTGGCAAGGGAGCCGAGCCAGGGAAAACTCAGAAGAGTGTACAAGTTTGGGCAGTGTAACCCAAAGCAGCATGGAAGTCTGGGCTGTGTGTCCAGTGGGTTCAGAGCCTGAGGGCTAAAGTGTTTTATTTATTTATGGATTCGGATCATACCTTTGAGCTCAGAGCTCTTTACAAAGGTTCCACATCAAACAGTGACAATGACAGCAATAACAAACAGTTTACATACAATACTCGAATAGTAGGTAGCTAGTGTACAGTAAGGATACAATGTCATTCATAGTACCAATGGTGATAGTACATCAAAGAGCATTCAACTAGGGTAAGGACAGTGTTTATATGTAGCGAAGGAGATAAACAGGTGTGACACCTAGTGTGAGAGTCCAAGTGTTGAGGAAGTGTTCTGGTCTCTTTTTAATCTGCATTTGCCAGGAGTGTAGCACCATGGGGTCCATCTGTGCTTTGTTTATTCTGTTTGGATGTGAATAAAAGCCACACTTTAGAATCCCACTTCTGGTATTGGACATTACAGTTATTGCTTCCTGTGTTGGAGTTACTTAGGTGCCCCTGTGCACAGTAGCCAAACCTAGCCTTTGTGCGAGTGACCTATTCCTCTCAGAACCCAGCCCACCTGGTATTGCTGTCAGATACAAGCGGCAGACCGGGTAGGGGTTACAAAATGGAGGCACCGCTGAGGATTTAGGTTTGGAATTTAGGGAGGAATGCAAGAAAGGTGCTCAGGCAAAGGGCTGGCGTTTTGGATATCTGGCAGTGGGTAGCCCAAAAATCTGAAGCAATGTTATCTAAATGTGCGCTGTGTGCTGTTGTCCATTTGCTGCTGTTAAAATGGCAACTGTTTACCAAGGAGCAGTAAAGCCTGGAGTGTATGCCCTTGTCCTGCATTCAAATGATAGCGTTTACCAGCTTTTAAAACTGTTGTGACAAATAAAGGGTGGAAAACTAGGGATTGCAAAGGAAAATTGTGCCTTGGACGTTGGAAATGCTTTCTTGTGAACTGAGAGACTACTTGTGTTAATGGCCATGAAAATGGTTGAAATGGGCTCCCGCCATGGAGACAGTCGAGGAAAAAAAAAAAGAGCGTGGTTTTGCAGTTTAAATTTACCTGCTCGACGATCGCCGTGAGTAGAAGAGTACTCAGAGGAAAGAGGCTCATTTGCATGGCGCGAGTGATTGGTGAGACTGCAATCAGTCCCACCCCTAAGCCAGCTCTACAGCGACTGCCCAGCATTCAAGAAGGAATGTGAGTGGAGTGTGCATCCTGGCTTACAGGAGGAGCGTCGCGGTAACTGAAAGCGCTGTAAAAGTTAAAAATTATTCTTCTGTTTAAATTGGCCCAACCCGCATCTCGATCGACTGGACTGTGAATGTGGTGTTCAGAGGGACAATCGGCAGGGCTGCCAACCTGCTTCTGTCCAGAGGCCTCCAAGACTGACTGCAGGCCGCTTTCCATCGCAGCAAACAGCTACTGATAACAGTGAGTACCAACAGAAATCGTTGCTCAAACTAAGTGATTTTGCCAAAAGTCAGCTGAATCTGTGTGTAGCAGTGTAGTCACTTTGCAAACAAGGACTGTGTTAAGTTTTCACCAGCAAAAGCAAGCCTTCAAACAACATGAAGTCTTGCTATATTATGACATATGCAGTGAGTCCCAACCTTTGAACTGCTAACTGCTCCGGAGGTGAGAGTGTTAACTTTCCATGCCAGGCGTGGAGCAGCTGAGCTCGAGCTCGGTTGAAACTCTGTCTGTTGTTCTTCAAACTCAAACGTCAGATTCTTTACTCCGCCTCACTGAACAGTCGCTCCGGAGATTTCTCCTTCTGCTCGGTTCATTTTGTCGGTTAAAGTATTGTTTTCTCGGTTCTCGACCCAATTTAAACCCTTCCGGTCGGTTCAGACTCTGTCTGTGGTATTTGTGAGTACTAGATAGGTTTTACATTAATTTCTATTCTGTGTGGAACTTGTAAATGGTTTATCGATTCGGTTTGAACCGATCAGGTTGTTTAAAATATCTTAATCTGTCATTTAGAGTAGTGGTTACCAGTTCTTATCGGTTCTAAAAAAAGGATTTTATTACGTTTTTTCCACGACCCGTGACACGGTTGGGAACCGATAAGAGGGTCTTACTAGCGGATTCCATAAGCGGGTAAGTTTGGTTAGGACTGGCACTATGTCTGAGAAACCAAAAGAAAAACCGGGCCCAATGGGTTTCAACACTGCAGTGTGTGTGTGGAAGTCTTTGCCAAGGCTGACCCCACACCACCTGTGTTTATTATCTGGGGTTTGACCACCTCAATGCAGACTGCCAGATTTGTAAAAGTTTTCCTACAGCTACCCTGGAAAAGAGAGTTGGTAGGCTCAGGAAAGGGAGGCCAAAAGTCCGCTGAACGGATGGCCAGCCCGGTTCGGTTCCAACGGGGAGTGCCCTCTGACCAGGCGAGACTTCCTCGGAAAAGGAGAGCCGACTTTGAGGAGTCGGTTCCAGCAAAAGGACTAGGAAATCAGCTGGTGTGAGTCAAAACTTTCCTCTCCAACCGCTGAAGAAATAGCCAAAGCAATTAAAATTGTCCAGTCGCTTGCTCGTCCGACCGAACCGGCACCATTGCGAAGCGCTTGTCTCGGCCGGTTCCACCAGTTCAAGAGTATGATTTAGAGGAGTATTATGAACCGGAGGAGGGCAAGAGAAGTATGAGGAGAGTGAATGTGGATTTGAAAGTCTGGATGTGCCCATTGACCCGGACACCTCCCAGACAGACCTTCAGGAGTGTCTCCTCCTAGGCTTTCTGAGTCCCTTCTCATTTTATGTTTTATAAGAAAGTGGTTGAAACCCTCCAGCTCCCTATGGAGGAAGCTGTGGCTGATCAAGAGGAGCCTGACTTTGTGGAAATGATGGATATCCCAGAGTCAAGGAGACTGTCTATTCCTTGCATAAATCTTTGGGAAACAGACTTTTAAAATTTTAAAAGCTCCTCACACTATACCTCCTGTGGATAAGAGAATGGACAAGAGGTATACATTGTCAGGCTCTGATACGGAGTTCCTTACACAACAATGCAGCCATGTTGAGGTAGTGCAGGCTGCAGCCTGTGACAAGGCAAATATTCCTTGGCTTCACACCCCGGACAAGGACTCCAGGAGGATTGATGCTATGGCAAAGAAACAGTACATGGCAGCATCCTTGGGACTCAGACAGGCAAATTATATGGCTTATGTTGCTAGATATCAGAAATCCAGATGGGATACTGTTATGCCTCTAGCAAAACAGGTCCCGAGCCAGCTGCCAAGGAGCTGGAGCAGGTGGCTGCTAATGGTATTGAGGCATCCAGGTGCAATTCCATGCTGCAGTGGACTCAAATGATGTGTCATCAAGTCATGGCTACATCTGTGGCACTTGCAGAATGGCTTGGCTCAGATGTACTAGCCTGTCACAGGATACCCAGACTAAGGCCATGGATTTTCCTGTTGTGGGTAATTCTCTGTTTGGGGAGCAGACAGAGGAATTACATGAAGAAAATGGATGAGTATAGGACTATCTATAGGAGTGCACAGGCCAAGGAAAGGCAGGCCACTCCTCAAAGGCAGCTTCCCAGGGGCAGGGGCAGGCCTTTTCATAGGCCTTTTACCAAGCCCAGGCCTCCTCTTCTGCTTATGCCCAGAGGGGTTCTTTAGAGGAGAGGCAGGCGAGCAGCTGGCCTGCTTCCACCCCTCAGCCCAAAGCCCCTGCCAAGCAGGCACCTGATGGGGTTGCCAGGGCCAATTCTCAGCTACCTGTAGGGGCAGGCTGGCTTACTTTGTCCAGGACTGGGAGTCTCAGACATCAGACAAGTGGGTCCTGGAAGTAGAAACAGGGACTGGTTCTCAGCTTCAAAAGTTTCCAAAGATGAGAACCAGATCCTTTCACCTGCAATCCACCAGAGGCACTTGCCCTAGAGGCAGAGGTCTCTTCCTCCTGGCTCTCAGAGCTGTGGAAAGGGTTCCACCCTACACCAGGGCAAAGGGTTGTACTCCAGGGACTTCCTTACCCCAAAAAGACAGGAGAATGGCAGCCCATCCTGGATCTCAGATATTTAAACAAGCACCTTTTAAAACCAAAATTCAAAATGGTGACTCTGGGAATTATTCTACCCTCTCTAAGGCCAGGGGACTAGCTAGCATCCCTGGACCTCAAGGATGCCTACTTCCATATTCTCATCAGAAGCTCCCATCGAAAGTACCTCAGGTTCGAGCTGCCCTCAGGCCATTACCAATTCAGAGCAATGCCCTTTGGCCTCACCTCTGCTCCAAGGGTATTCACAAAATGCCTGGCAGTAGCAGTTGCTTCCCTAAGAAGGCAAAAATATCCATCTTCCCTTACTTGGACGACTGGCTCATAGCAGGCCAGTCTCCAGACCAAATCAAGTTACATCTACAGATAACTCAGCAACTGCTCACCTCTCTAGGTTTCCTTTTGAATCTTTCAAAGTCAGTTCTAGAGCCTGTCCAGCTCCTCACCTTCATAGGCGCAGAACTGAACACAGAGAAGGCCAGAGCCTTCCTTCCTTTGGACAGGGCAGGGCCCTGGTCTCCTGGCCTCCTCTTTCACCCTGCAGGTCTCTCGACCAGCAAGGCATTTTCTACAGCTCCTGGGGCACTGGCTGCTTCTACAGCAGTAGTACAGGAGCAAGATTTCAGATGAGGGACATCCAGTTCCATTTGAGAGCCTTTTGGTCTCAAAGGAAAGACCCTCTAACCAAATTGATCCCAGTGACTTGAACCGTGATCCAGGCCCTACAGTGGTGGCAGGATCAGAGCAATCTGAGACAAGGGGTTCCTTCTGTCCTCAGTCTCACTCCTTAATCCTTACTACAGATGCATCCCTCTTGGGGTGGGGAGCTCACATGGGCGACCTCATTACCCAGGGATTGTGGTCCCTCAGGAATCTCTGCTCCACATCAATCTGTTGGAACTCAGAGCAGTTTTTAGCACTTCATGCTTTTTCCAAATCTGTTCAGAACAAAGTTATACAGGTCAGAACAGACAACACCACCACAATGTGGTACATCAACAAGCAAGTGGGAACTCTGTCCTCGGCCTTGTGCACTGAAGCAATGAAGTTGTGGTCTCTGGCTTACTCCTAGACACCTCCTTATGGCAGTTCACCTCCCAGGCAAGGACAATGTCCTGGCAGATGCTCTCAGCAGGATTTCCCAGGGCCATCACGAATGGTCACTGGACCCCTGGTCTTGGAGGTGGTATTTGCCAGATGGGGCACCCGCAGATAGATCTTTTGCAGCCCCAGACAATCACCAACTTCCCTTTTTGCTGCAGGCCCCAGTGTTGGGCTCAGTCCCTCTGGATGCCTTTCTTCTCAATTGGGAAGGACGTTTCTATGCCTTCCCCCTCCCTCTCCTGTTCAAAGTGCTAGTCAAAATCAGATCTCAACCCTGCAAGATGATCCTGATTGCTCCAGACTGGGCCAGACAGCCTTGGTATCCACTTCTACTGTCCTTAGCAGTCCATCTTCCCCTGTGTCTTCCCAGGAATTACAACCTGTTAACCTGTGCTCGGGAGGGTTTGGTCCCGAACCTCAAATCTCTCAATCTCAAGGCCTGGCTCTTGAAGAGTTAAGAGTTTGCTGATCTACACCTATCCAAAGGTGTAATGGATATCCTGAAGGCTTTTAGGAAACCTTCCACCAGGGCTACTTATAATTCCAAATGGAAGAGGTTCTCCATATGGTGCTCTGGGAAGCATATTTCCCCAGAATCTGCTGATTTACCCACAGTCCTGGATTATATGGTCCACTTAAATACTTTGGGGCTGAGACCAGCTACCTAAAAGTGCATCTGGCAGCTGTGTCTGCTTTTCTTTCAGCAGGTAAACCCTCTTCTCTTTCAGCTCATCCTGTATTCTCCAAGTTTTTCAAGGGATTGCTTCACACCAACCCTCCATTCAGGGACCCTGCCCTGCCTGGGATCTTAATGTTGCATTGCCCAGCTTATGCCACCCCCTTGAGCTCTTGTCTTCAGCAGAGCTTAAGTACTTGACTTGGAAGACTGTGTTTCTGGTAGCCATCACTTCTGCCAGATGCATAAGTGAGTTACAAGCTCTGTCAGTGCAGCCTGATTTTATCTCCTTTCACAGAGATAAGGTGGTCCTCAGGACCAACAGGAAGTTCTTGCCTAAGGTGGTTTCAGATTTCCACCTTAATCAATCTATGTCTCTTCCAGTGTACTTCACTGATGATTCCTCCTCTGGCGAGAGGAGGCTGCACAAGCTAGATGTGAAGAGGACCCTTAGTTACTACATAGAGCATACCAGGGGTCACAGGTTTGACTCCTCCAACTGTTCCTCACTTATGGTGAGGTTGGTAAAGGAAACCTGCCACTAAAGATCCATTGCTAAGTGGATTGTCTCTTGTATCCAATTTGTTATGAAAAACTGGTAGGGTTCCTCCTCAGGCCTGAGGCTCACTCTACCAGGGGTACAGCTGCTTCCCTGGCTGCTACCAGGGACATCCCTATTCTAGAGATATGTCTAGCAGCTACCTGGAAAACAGTTCACACTTTACCAAACATTACTCCGTGGACATCCAGGCTGAGGAGTGATGCTCGATTTAACTGGCTGTGCTTCAGAGCCTATTTCTAAGTAGGTTCTTCCCTCCTCCATGGAGGTACTGCTTTATAGTCTGCATATGTCATAATATAGCAAGACTTCATGTTGTTTAAAGAAAAATTACTCACCTTAGTAATGTTTCTTCTAATGGAGTCTTGCTATATTATGACCTCCCCTCCCTCTTAGAACCTCTGTTTTTGGGATGTGGGTGGGCAGTGCAGTGTTGGCACTTAGTAGGTGCCCACCTTGTTGTTTTCACCCCTCCTTTCTGGGGATGACTGGGTGTTGTGTTTTTCATTTTTGGGCCTCCTGACTTGAGTCTTTGTTTTGGGACCAAAAATGTGTTCTTATGTTTAGTAGCCAGTTGGCTAGGGTAGGTTTATAGCTTCCACACAGGACCTCAATGAGTTTAGCTCGTAAAGATCTGATGGTTTGAGTTTGAAGAACAACAGACAGAGTTTCAACCGAGCTCAAGCTCAGCGTTCCATGCCTGGCATGGAAAGTTAACTCTTTCACCTCCGGAGCAGTTCGAAGGTTGGGACTCAATGCATATGTCATAATATAGCAAGACTCCATTAGAAGAAACAACATTACTAAGGTGAGTAATTTTTTTCTTTTAAGCCATCGACTGTGAACACAACGATAGGTTCAGCGTCAGTATAAATTTCAAAGTCATGAAAGAGACTGTGAGTTGTATCAAGATATGCAGCAAGAGTTACAGGCAATCCTGTGCTTGAAATACTGAGGCTTTTGAGGAACTGTGAGCTAGAGCAGTGTCTTCAGCAAGTGAAAAGTCCATGGTAAATCATATAAATGTGCTAGGATAAAGAATAGTGCAAGTTTGAGCAAAGTTATCAGTAGAGTGTGTAAATCAGATGTGCAGTGGCTTGACCCAGTTACAGAATGTTGATGCGTGAGGAGTGCTGCCTGCGCCATTACAGGGTGGGGTAGTAATGTAAACACAGCAGCAGAGGAGCCATTTTGAAAGAGACAGAAAGTTTCCAGTGATGTGGGACTTGAAATAACAGTGAGCGTTGTTTTCTCTGCAGTCATGGCTTTAGGACCAGCCCGCTACCCAGATCATGCCCGGCTGTGATAGCAGTAGAAGTGAACAAGTTAAGGGACATTGAGAGATGTTACTATGGGGATGACTGCCTCCTCATGTGGCAATTCCTGGATATCCAGTGCAAGTATGTTTAATGTGCTTAAATGCTGGAAGGACATCTTCATGGTACCTCACTGTTCTGGATGCTTAGAGAAATGTGGTTTATTTTAAATGCCCAAGATTCATTTGGCTCCCATATGGACAAAGGTTCAAGAATCTGCAGTTGGCAGTACAGCACCAGACAGAGCCTGTTGGAGAAGGCTCCTCAGGGAGAGTGGCACAAAGCTAGAGGTGCAGATTTACAGACAGAACAATGTGCTGATGTTTCAGTTTCTGGACCGCAGAGAGACAATTCAGGAAGAGCATCAGTAGACCCATGGAGGGGGCCTAGCCCAAGTCTCATAGGAGAAGATGAGATGAGGGAGGCCTTTGAATGGGAGGTTTTGACCTCCGCGCCAGGAAGAGTGGATAGTCTCAGGAGTGAGGACAACTGCTCATTCCTGGGCACAGATTCTCAGTGAGGAAGAAGAAGAGGGGAACCTATGTGGCCTTGTGAAAAAGGAACTGGTACACAGCCTCAAGCTCTTGCCTCAGAGGAATGCCGTAAGAGAGTGGTGATGCCACTGCCTGGCTGTGCAAGAAGAAGCCAGGGATCCATTTTTGTGTCTTTGAGAATGCGTAGCTGGCAGAACCAGGACTGGCTGCCCCAAGCCAGGTCAAAGGTCTCAGGTTGACCAAAGCTAGTAAAGAGGAAAGACTGGTTCGTAGGAAGGCGAATTAAATCTATGGGATGTCCTTTCCTCGGAGAGTCTGGGAGGAGAATGAACAAAGCAGGAAGTCCTGGATATGGGCAGAAACAATGAAATGTGTGCATCCTGGTGCAAACAAGCACGTCAGGAACAGAATGTTTCACAAAAATACAGTCAGTGGAAAAGAGGCAGGACACTGTTAATGGACACTGTTCGAATAGTGGATGGAGAGGATGTGAAACCTTTCACAGTGTGAATTATGTGCACCCAGAT
This sequence comes from Neoceratodus forsteri, assembly GCA_016271365.2. Taxonomy (NCBI): domain Eukaryota; kingdom Metazoa; phylum Chordata; order Ceratodontiformes; family Ceratodontidae; genus Neoceratodus; species Neoceratodus forsteri. Next base: position 51,003,174 of record CM028133.1, on the reverse strand, counting down.
GGGGTAATAATTCAAGCGCCCTGACCCGTTAGTGCTGTTGGCCACTATGCAAAGACCTCCTGCAAATGTGCCCATGCCTACCAAATGGAAAGCAGAGCAGTGGTAGCCAGTGCTGCCACTCCAGCCATTGCAGTGCCTTTGTTGTTCCACCAGTATGGATGTCCAGGACTCAGGTGCCCCACATTCATCAGTTCTACAGTGTACTGACTTTCCAGAATCCATCGACTGGCCCACCAGATGACTTCCGATCCAGAGAGGACACCAGCCCAGCTGTATCCTGATTCATCGCCTGGTAATCGGATGTTTTCCTTTTGTTCCTGTTCAAGGTTCCATCTCCAGTGATGACATCAGCCCAGCAGTTTCCAGATGTGCCTTCCTGTCGCTCCCGGAAGATGTCGCCCAGCTGTATCGGAAGAATGCTGCCAGGGAGGCGTCTGCGGCTGAGGACCAGGTTGGTGCCGTTGTCGTTCTACAAGGGACTGGTAAGTCCAGACTTTTCTATTCTTATGACATTGCTGATGCGCACCCTACACTAGCAGACTCCAGATGTTTGAACTGTGCTCAAAGACTCTCCCTTCGGGACTTTGGCCTTCTAGACCTGTGCTTCACTGAGTTCCAGCCTAGGAGAGACTCTTTAATGGACTTGCCTTTGGGCACTGTGGTCACTAGATGGGACTAGTAGGGCACTCCATCCCCCAAAATGGTGTATTGTAAATAATATCATTGTTTCTACTGTTTTCTAATGTTTATACTGTTTTCTACTTTTCTAAAAAATCTTTGGGGATTCTCCAGTGTTGGATGGTAGGGTTTTAGACAGACTATGTATGCAGATTAGGTGTGTGTGTTGTCTTTCTTTTTCTTGCCGGTGTTCCTGAAGAAGATAGAAGAAAAGACAAGAAGAGCACGAGAGACTGAGCGGAGTTCCTCACTAGTACTTTAGAGTGTATTGTTTAAAGTGCTGTTGTTGTTACGTGTGTAACTTTTTTCTTCCACAGGTATGGTTGTGAGGGAGTGTGGGAGTAATGCATAGGTATGGTATTAGCTCCTGTGTATGGTTGCATGGTGTCCAGGGTCGGGAGGTCCCTGTTTGTTTTGTTTTGGGATTTGAGTTAGAGGCAGACAGATTTTCCCTAGAGGCTAGGGGATAGACAGGCTGTGGTCCTGAGCGGCCAAGGGACTGCAGTGCTGGTTTATTAGGGCTATGCTCTGGGCAGTTCTACTGGAGCCACTAGGTACCCATAGTCAGCGGGTAGAGTAGAGGCTGATCGTCAGCTGAAGGCCTCTAGGCCCTTAGTGTTGTCTGCCTGTGCTGGCACATGGTTGGGGAGAAGGTAGCTACCTCCCCATAGTCAACACATGGGCGAGATGGCCTAAGCCGGTGATTAATGACTGCAGACAGTCATTTTCCTGGCCCAGGGTGAGTGTAACCTCTGCTACCCGGGTTACTAGAATCCCAGTAAGACCTAGTGGTAGGCAGGGAAGGTAACTTGTGAAACTCCAGTTAAGTGGATTTCACACTGTCTCACTCTGTTCTCAGTCTCAGCTGAGACTGAAGGATGTCATCATTATAGAACTGTCGCAGCTGCATAAGCCACACTGGAATGTTGCAGTCAGAGGTTAGAGTAGAATGTTGGGGAATTTGAAGTCAATCTATGTGCAGTCTGGTGAGAGACAGTAGTGCAGCTCAGTGTGTGCAGGCTCTCAGAGCTTTAAGCTCTGTTTAAGAGCTACTTTTGGTAAGGTGTGTGTTTCCATCTAAAGAGGAACACAGGAACTGGTAATTGAAGTGGTGGAGACCACTTTCAATGGTTCAAGATTCCCATGGTGTTTGCCTGTTTTCCAGGGTAACCCCTGGGTCCGTCTAAGGGAAAGAAGCTGCCTTGTTCAAGGTGTGCTGAGGCACCAGAAGCTCTGAAAGAGAAATTCCTTGTGGAGGAAATGTCAGGGGGTACCTGCAACCAAAGGGTGAGTTCGCTTCTGAAAAGGGGCAAGTGTTTTTCACCTGAACAAAGGAAACTAAAGGGACTGTTACTGATGGGTCAGGAAAAACAGCCAAATACAGTTGGAAAGTGGGATTGGACTGCTTAATCTGTGGGAGGTCTAGAGTAATGGACAAAGCCACTTAATTCAAGTATGTTCAAGTCCAGCACAAAGAGTTGAAGGAAATTGGGGATTGGACTGCTTAACCTGTGGGGGTCTAGAGTAATGGACAATTCCACTTAATTTAAGCATGTTCAAGCCCAGCACAAATGGGAAGCAAGACAAGTAGATGGAATGTGAAATACATTTAGCAAGAATCTACATTGTAAAGCTTTACAGTATGAGGTGTTTACTGTCCAGAGAAATGGCCGGTATGAATTGGGAGGCGAGAGGTGGGAGACCCCCATCAGTAGTAACCAAATTCACCTCTACAAATTTGCTCTGAGACACTTTTTGCTTTCCCTCAGGTAATTGGCCAGTGCCTGAGGAAAGTACCCAGACGTGGGATTGAAAGGAAGATTCCCTTATGGAGCTGAGGTGCTCTTAGGTGGTTTAGGGAGCCACCAGAAAATGTTTCCATGAAGTATGGAAGGTGTCCAAGTGGCTGGCAAGGGAGCAGAGCCAGAGAAAATCCAGAACAGTGTACAAGTTCGGGCAGTGTAACCAAAAGCAGCATGCACGTCTGGGCTGTGTGCCCAGTGGGTTCAGAGCCTGAGGGCTAGAGTGTTGAGGAAGTGTTCTGGTCTCTTTTAATCTGCATTACCAGGAGTGTAGCCCCTGGGGGTCTGTCTATGCTTTGTTTATTCTGTTTGGATGTGAATAAAAGCCACACTTTAGAATCCCACTTCTGGTATTGGACATTACAGTTATTTGCTTCCTGTGTCTGGAGTTACTTGGGTGCCCCTGTGCAGAGTAGCCAAACCTAGCCTTTCTGCCGAGTGACCTATTCCTCCCCGAACCCAGCCACCTTATATTGCTGTCAGATACAAATGGCAGACCAGGTAGGGTTATACATAATCAATAGAAAACAGTAATAATGTGCTCCTTCTCACTTACCACCAGGGCTGTACCTGTAGCAGCTGCCCTGGAGACCCCCTGGAAAATAAGGTTAGCAATGCAGCAATAGAATCTTAATACTATAACCCAACCTAATAATACACACACTAGCCAGGTTAGCGTGAAAAAACAATCAGGTTTATTAAGGGGCGTGAACAAGGAAAGGGCGTGAATCTGGTCAAATGATTTGTATTCTGACTTAAATCATGTTGTCTGGCATGCACTTTAAGTCCCAGTTATACAGTTCAACAACACTGGGTACCCAGATTGTTATACAGGCCAGCCTGAAGCGTTGCCTGGGGTGGCCGACTTTCCCACTGATGCTGGGGCCCTTGATTAAAGAAAAAGGCAGTTAAACATGCAAACAACCCAAATATTTGTAATCCAAGGCGGTTGGCTCAGTCCCGTAAACCCAAGAAAAAGTGAAACAGTTAGATGGTACCTCAGATAATTTAAACCCTCGTTGCAGGGTGCTACCCTGATTGTAGTCACGTACCAGAAATTTGCTGCAAGACTGGTGATATTAGACCTCGTGGTGATGACCGTTGGATATGGGAAGCTGGGCCCACATGGCACACCTCCAGATGGCCACAACCTGCGCATTTTGTTACGAGGGGCTGAATCCCAAGCCAATCGCTCACTGAAACAGTCTCTGGTACAGGTGTAACGACATATGCCAAAATGGCAGGGCCCAGGTAGGGTGAACAGTTCCAGAAAAGTTTCTGATTTTCTGCTGGTGAAGCCTCCAACTGGCGTAACCGATTGGATTGTGGGGAACCAAATCGTGACCCACAAAACATATTCAGAACATTTAAATCAATAACTATTACTGAAAACAGTTTGGATTCAGTCTGGTTGCAAATCAACAGCTTTACTGCCCAAACCTTTCGATCCGAGTATCTCTCGCACACAAGCTGGGCTGATTGCTTCAAGAAAATCTTCAGTCCAACATCGCAAGTTGCATCAACAGATTTCTTCTTCTCTTCTGCCGCAGTTCCAGGCTGGAATCGGACAGGTCTGACTTCTGCAATTAGGCAGTTCAATGCAGGAGAAGATGGCAGGAGGGCAAGTTGGAGCCTCTTCCTGCCGCACCCCTATGCTCCTTCTGGGAGCAGCTGCTCAAGGCTTGAGCTGTTCACACTTCAACCTCCAACTCTAACTGATCCATTGTCTCTTCGCAGACAGGCCATTTCCCTTTGTAAGTTCAAAGGTTCGTTGGTTAAAGGAGCTGTCAGTCACAATAAGGGCTCCCCTTTAAGTCCATTTGGGCTCCAACTGGATAAAACTACAAGACTACAAAATTTCTTCCCACAAGACCCCTGGGGACAGGATCCATTTTAGGTCCCCAGTGGTTTGATTGATTGATCAATTACTTGAAGTCTGGGACCTAACATGGTGGCTCCCATCCAAATGTTTGAGCTGCAATCAAAGCAGGTTTGACAAACTTCTCTATCTTTAAAGAGCAGCTATCGCACTCTATCGAATTCCCCACAAGAGCACAAGAACCCTTACCTGCCCCCAAATCAAGTCTTTCAGTAATTTTCTTCATTTTAGTGCCCCAGTTTAGGAAGGAAGGATCGTATTTTGTCTCCGTGGATCTCTTCCACACAATCCCTTCCGGTCCTTGTACTTCTGCATCACGCAGTCCGCCCCCGTGCTACTACATTTTGTGACATTAGTGTCTGAGGAGCACAGGCGGGAGTTCTATTGCAGTGAATGGGGCTATGTTTAAAGTTTCAATTTCATAGTTTAGATTCATGAGTCGGAATAAGTCATGGCTACCGCTAACTAACAAGACCTTGTTGGTTAAGTGGTAGTCGTGACTTATTCTGACTTGCCATCTAAACTATGAAATTTAAACCTTTAAACATATACCCATTCACTGCAATGATGCTTCGCCCCCGCACCCTTCTACACTGATGTCACAAAACAGTAGCCGGGGCGGATCGGGCAGAGGCTGCAGAGGTACAAGGAAGTGAAAGGGATCAGAGTCCTGAGCTCTATGAAGCAAAAGATCCTTTCCTTCCTAAATCAGGGCATTAAATAAAATTACTGAAAGACTTGATTTGGGGGCAGGTATGGGTTCTTTGTGCTTCTTGAGGTAGGTGGGTCAAAAGTTGCTCTTTAATATAACAGTCAATCGCAGTAAATAAATACAGTTCCTATATAGACTCCTCTGCACTAGTAGTGACTGCAGATTGGAGCAAATCAGATCACTGTCTGGTCAGTATGAAGCCTAAATCACTCAGGCTTAGCACAGTCCATTTGCTTAACACAGATTAGCTAGTCTCTTAAGGACATGCTGGAGGCTCAGTAGAGCACTCTCAGCTAAATAAAAAAGAACTACTTAAGACAGGACACCAGCCTGACAGTGGGCATTAATGAGCTCAAGAAGACATTATAGTAAACCTAATTTTATTAGGGGTTACAGCAGAATCAGGCCTTGGGTGGCACAGGTGACTGAAGTCCTGGGGGTTGGTGGAATCAGGAGATGCAGAACCGGGCTTGATGCTTGATCACACAGGTAGAGCACAGAGGCTGCAGCTTATACGTTCAGCTGCTTGGAGATCTTGCAGCTTGTCCCCTCCGGCCCATTATGGGCCTGTTGCAGGAGCATGTCATAAAGCCTGCCACCCTAAGGGACCCAGACCCAGGAGTGGCCCCCTCCAGCTAGGCTCCTCCCGGATCAGAGTGCAGGTGCTCCGGAGGCAGGCCCGTGATCCCCTGCAGGTAGCAGACCCCACTTGATGGGGTTAGCAAGTTCCCACCTGGCCCTGGTGTCAGCATGAACATTCATCACATTTCTCCTCTTCTTCTTCTCTTTCTGTCAGTTACCAGCCACGGTGTGATTGATTTTTTAATAAAAGTTGCAGGAATCCATCAATAGACTGGACAAATAATTAAAAAGTGCAAAACAGATCAAATTTAACCACGATAAAGGAGATTATGAAAATAACCGAGTTTACTCCCGGAAGAGAGAAGCGAGGAGAGGAATTTTAAAATGTCCTCGCGAGTATCTTTTAGCTATAGTACAGGGAAAGTGGATCAGAGGGGATGATAGAAATGAAACACAAGGCCGTTTTTTCACAGAGAACAGATGAACCTAGAGCAACCAGTGCAGCAAGAATCACACAGGAGCCCCAGGCTGGTGAATTCGACCTAGAAAGCAGACACGCGGGGGTAGAAAAACAAAAATGTATCACGAGCAGAGGGCCACTACAACAGGGAGAAACAATGGCAGTAGGTGGAACGCCAGAACACAGAGGAGGTGAGTGAAGAAATTCAGGTTATTAACCTCTCAAAACATATAATGACTGAATCTGAGGGACAGTTACTTAAAAAGGACTCAGCTTTTCACCTGCTGTCTCGTTAAATCCAGTGCAAATGATTATCAACTTGCACTTAATGTGCACAAAACTTAATCTGAAAGCCTACTTTCACAAGAGGAATGGGGATGTTTCTGAACTGAATCCCTTCTGAATCCCCTTTGTCTAAAGTGACGTTTAAACCCAAATCTCTCTTTAATCCTCCTCTGTACCACATGATAGTGTATTTAGACACTTGTGTGAAAAGGACTTGGAAGAACTGTTTGAAAATTCAGCGCCGCGTTTAACAACTTGTGTGGGAGAGAGCAGGAAGCATTGAAGTTTTGCAAAGAGACACTAGTATCATTATTAAACAAGCGGACAGAGGTGATTGTGTTGTATTATGGGACATAATTAATTACAGAAATGAAGTATTGAGGCAGCTTAATGATGCAGCATTTTATGAGAAGCGTAACTTTGATCCGACTTGGGAATATAAGACCTGTACTGATGACACTCTAGACAAACCTTTTAGACAGGGAGTGATAACTGATAAAACTCAAAAATTCCTAAAGGTAGAACATCCAGTTAAGCCAACCTTTTATGTGCTGCCTAAAGTGCATAAAGTTGTAATAACCTTCAGGCCATCCTATAGTTAGCGGTCTCGGAAGTATAACAGAACCACTATCACAATATATGGATTCTATTCTGTGTAATCATGTTAAAAATTTGCAGTCTTATATAAAAGATACTAAAGATGTCTTGAGGATGTTAGACAAAATAGTTGTAGGTGAAGACTGCATGCTGGCAACTTTAGATATCGAGTCACTAGTTTATACTAATGTTCCCCATGAGAGGGCTCTTGGCGCACAGCATATTTCCTGAATCAGACTGGAGACAGCTCTGATTTACAGACAGAAGTGATTTTGAAGTTTTTTAGAACATGTTTTGACTAGGAATATATCTGTTTTTGATGGAACGATATATCGTCAGATAAAAGGACACTAATGGGGACCACATGTGCCCCTTCAGTAGCCAGTCTGTATGTGGGACAATGGGAGTGTGGCGTCGTCTTCAACAACCATAGGAACCCATACTTTTATAATGAGTTGCTGTGAAAATGTTTTATTATGACGTCATACTAGTCTGGAAACGTACTAAAAAATGTTACAAGAATTTGTTGATTATCTGCATGGAATGAATTAAAATTTAAGATTCACATATTGTTTTAGTGACGAAGAAGTGAGCTACCTGGATTTGAAAATTGTTAAAGAGAATGAGGGACGTATAAGCACACATCTTTTTAGGAAAGATACAGATGGTAACACCCTACTCTTTGCAAGCGAGCTACCACCCTAAACATACAGTAGAAAATACCCCTAAGGGCAATTTCTGAAATTTAATGTAACTGTAGCAAGATAGACGATTATGAAAAGAAGCCTTAGCACTTAGAATCGCTAAACAGCAGAGGCTACACACAGAAATCTGTAGAAACGGGTTATCAGGCAGCTCTGCTAGATAGAAAATATTTACTTTTAGACAAGAAAGATACAGTAAGTAGTAGTGAAAGGTTTCATTTTGTCATGATTTTTAGTACACATAGTAAGGAAGTTGAGAAAGTGATAAGAAAACATTGGCAAGTGTTGTCCTATGAGTGTGGACCATGAGAATATACATTACTTTCTCCCATTATGTCATATAGACATGCACCAACATTAAAGGATATGTTAGTAAAGAGTCATTATACAATGGCAAGAAAATCCTGGACTCTGGTCAGTCTTGGCTGGACCCGTGCTGTTATCCCAGCACAACATCACGGCTCTAGTCTCAGCCTCACCGTGAACCTGCAGATGAACATTTTATGGAGCTTTTGACTGATTGTTTCATCTTCTCTTAAAAACAAAAATATTTTTCCACACAAAAACATCTTTAAAATTATTTTTTATTCTGTATAACAACGAGCAATTGTATAATAGCAATAATGCCCTCAGGGTGTGTATCGTTTGGGATAGCGTCACGCCTCAGTCGTGGACGCACTGGAGTCATAAACCCGTGCCCCAACCACCTGAGGTGTGACTGTCCCAGCCACGACCACACCTTTGTCGGCATTATTGCTTAATCTACGACACAGAAGGGACACACCAACAATTGGCTTAACAACAACAAAGGATGCAGGCAATGTAAAAACTGTACAGCTTGCAAGTATATAGTGCAAGATAAAGAATAACCAAAAGGACAGAGTTTTTGATGTTAGACAACTGATTACATTGTCATAAGGAGTCATCTATTTGGCCAAATGCAGTTGTGAAGCATTTTATATTGGCAAACCAGAGAGGCTTTTAAAGTTAGAGTTTTAGAACATGTCCCGCAATAGACAAACAGGATTTAACACATATATTGGAAATAAAGATCAGAATGAAACACATGTCTTTAGACTTATGGGAATAAAACGTTTGTCATGGGCAGAGAGGTGGTCATTTCGCAACAAAATATTGAGAAAAGAAAATGAATGGATTCTTAGATTAAAAGCTTATAAAAAACAGGAATTAATGCAAATCTGGAGTTAAAACCCTATTTGGAATATAAATAAGAAGAGTAAAATCATTTTTGCAGTTTTAGCCCTTATGATAATTCTATGAAAGTTATATTAGATCTTGCACTTTGATATTTTTAAGTATCATCATGAAACTGGAACTAACTTTTTGGAATGTAAATACTATATAAATATTTGCTTGTATTGATTTAATATTTTCCCTTTGGATATTTGTTTCAAGTTTGAAGGGCTCTTGCACTTTTGTATTTAAGGTTTCATTGTTTTATATGGGTGAAGGTGTTTTAACTTGTTAATGATTGTTATTAACCAATGAATTTGAAATACGTCAATATGATGTCATCTATGAAATGATATTTAACAAATGTTTGTCTGATGATGTTTTAAACCTTTGATAAAGGACCTTGGTCGAGCGTTGTCAGAGTGGTCTGGTTGGTGCATTAAATATATAAAATTACTAGCTCTGTGTTTGATTTTATTTTTGGGATTAGTGTGTGCTTCAGCTTTCTGTAGAAACCAACCACGGTGTAGCCAAAGCAGTTTCTGTCCTTTCCTGTCTCCCAGACCCCAGGGTACAAAGTCAGAGCTACAGGTTCATCACAGCAGTCTATTCCTTGCTGTATCTCAACAGCAGACAGCAGGTACTCTGCCCGATAGGCACCTGTCCATCCTTCTGCTTCCAGTCTCTCAAACTTAACACAGCTGCATTCTCTTTCTGGCTCACACACATTCTAGAACTCTGTCTAGAGTAACCGCTTCAAAGTCTCTTTTCACCATGCAGGTGCAGCACAATTCTTCGGTTCAAAGAGGCTTTCTCTCTTCACAGTTCTCTCCTTTCCTTTCCTCACACTTTCTTCACCGATGAGGTGCAGATGAAAGTACCAGTCTTTTCCCAGGCTCAGATGTAAGCTTTGCCCTTTTCCAGGCTCGGGACACAACCTTTACTTATCTCCACTGCTGTGGTACATGTCAACCATGTCTTCCTTTTCACCTCTGTGGTGCATTCTCCTGCCACATCAGGCTGTCCCAGGGATCTGCAGCTTTTCCAATCTCTTCCAGCAAAGCTGCTCACTTAACATTTTTCTCTGCAATCCTTTCTTTTCTCTGTGAGGGAAGGCATGACCCAGGCCCTGGGGACAGATTGCTGCCAGCCCTCACATAAGGCCCTCTCCCAACCTTACATCCCCATCTCCTCACGGGCAAGGCCCCCTCCTGTGGAGGGCTCTTCCCAGATTGATGCAGAGTCACAAAGTTCTCTTCTTTTGGGAAGCGGTGCCACTGTCCTTAAGAAAAATTAATATGTGTGAAGCCCTCAATGCCTCATTGGTGTAGAAATTGGTGCCTATATTTTCAGTGGTATTTTCCCCCAACAGTCCTTTCACAAGCCCCATAATCCTCCTGTGGAATCCTGGCCCTTTGGTTGGTTGTCCGGTGTCACATGGTGGCCAGCAGAGCTGCAAATGTAAATAGTGCCCACACAGTCTGACAGTGTCCCAAGTTTAAACAACACTTGCAGCCAAACCCCTTGCTTTCATTTAATTATTTCCCGGGGATGTGTAGCCACCCTTGTGCTCTCTAGCGACTGCACAATTTAATGCATTTATTTAACCCTCTTTTAGTCGCTGCTGCCGTTTCACACTATCCATAGGCAGCCACACACAGTCCCAATTGCAGTGCTCACCATATCTCTCAACCTTTTGTCCTCCAGATGTGGAACATTGCCTCTCAGAATGTGGAACAAATGAGCAAAATGTGGAACACTTAATCAAATCTTTACCTAAGAACCTCAGAACACTGTTAAAATGTTGGCGATAGTGGAGAACATTGGACCACACGCTGCTTACGCAGAGAAAATCGTAAGTCGAACATGTGTTGTGCGTGAGACATCAGCGCCTGAATCAAACTGGGCGCTAGTTCTCATGATTGAGTTCAGTAGCACTTGTAATCTTGCAGTTGGGTGAAATGTTGCATGCGTGTGATGATGTAAATAAGTGGAATAGGAGGTTTTGTGAAGTTATGCGGAGATTGGCTTTTTAGGCAGGAGAAAGCCTAAATGCACCAAGTTGGCTTTTAAATAGTAGACACAATCCCAGTCCCTGGAAAGGAGTGTTACCTTGTTTGGGGGCCAGTACAGCGCATCCGGCAGGGTGTAGGTACAAGGGTGCAGGGGTGCAATGGCACCCAGGCCCATGAGGTTTGAGGGGCCCAAATCATAATTTTGATGTTTATTCAAAACTGGGAGGGGCCCTGTAACATCACTGCACCCAGACCTTTTGAAATTTGCTACACTACTGGCGTCCCACAAGAAGATCTGCCAGAGCTGCCACAGGACGAGAAGTTAGGTCAGGAGCTGGATGCTTGTTGTGGGAGGCGGTGGCCAGTAGAGTGCGGCAAGCAAGGAGATCCACAGGAGCTGCCTTAGAATAGAAGCCCAGTCAGGGCTCCGATGAAACACACACAACATTAAATGCATGGACCTAAATGCAGATTTTTTTTTTTGACCGTGTCAAGCAGGAGATTACTTTTCTGTGGGGACAGGAGTTTAGTTAAAAATACAGGACTCTCCCAGCCAAAACAGGAGACATCACACTGTTGTATTTGTTTATTTGAGTTGGGGCTTTGTCCCCCACCCCTTTCTTTTTAAAGGGGGTGTGGTGAAGCCCCCAACTCAAATAAATGAATACAAAAAATAACAAAACTGTAGTTCTGCAAGAATAGTGTAACGCTAGCTGTAAGTATACTCTTACGCTACTACGGTACAGGATTAAAAATACGTACACTGGTCGATGTTCTCCACCTTAGCCAAAATGTTTGCATTCATGTTCAGAAAGTCTGTTAGTAATTGAATAATATATTTTTCATCATTTACTAAAGATTTTTGCTTTAAAATGTTGACACTGAATTATGTGGGACATGTCCTCTCGACGTGGAACAGGCAGCTTTGTGAAGTAAAATGAGGAACATTCCTCATAATGTGATACAGTTGAGAGGTATAGCTGCTCACCATTCCCAACTTACGTCTCTGTTGTAGCCCACCAGTTCACTTTTATTTCTTTATTATTCCCCAACAGGTAGCCACCCTTCTCCGTTAATGGCCCTTGAGTTATTTATTATTGTTACTTGAATCCGTCGCCTGTCACTAGTGCCATTACATCTCTCCCTAGGCAGGCTCTATTCATTTGTTATGCAAGTCGCCTCATTAATATTCATGAGGTAGCCCTCTGGTTCTTGAGTGCAATTGGCGCTCACAAAATAAGCTTTATTTGCCTCCCTGCTGCCTCTCCAGTCTAGCTAACAGTCCCGGTCCCCTTTTACTTCACCCAGTGACCTGGACCATTGGAGAGATGGTCAGAATGGCAGCTAAAATGGCCAAATGAATTTCTGGCGCTTTACGCATGTAGCCAAATCTATGCAGGAGTACCATAAAACAGGCGGCTCTGTGGTACAGCTCCCAGGCCCCTGCTTCAGAAACAAATGCAGATGCTGGCAGGAGGATCAATGACACACCAGGGGACCACAGGGCAAACCAGGACCAGGCAGAAAAAGAATGGGGTGGACCAAAACCCCAGGAAAATGGCAGCCCCAGAGGGGACAGCAAGGTAAGCCTCGGGACAGGAGAGTTACACTGAGTAAGGCAAATGCCAGTGGAGAAAATTTTTCATGTGACATTTTGTTTATTGTGCCAGCCTTCAACCTGAATATTACTACCAGGGAGTAACGGCAAAGCACCTTATTAAAATTCCACTGGGTTTGGAAGTAATAAAGTAACCTAGTTGAACTGAACTGGAAATGTTCCAGCTTGTACTTCATGGGACACCTGTGAAGTTGCCTCAGTCAAGCGGATGTCATTCAAAAAGAATTTTGTGGGGGAGAGATACAAATCAATGTAAGGAAACACAAAATTATAAATTCTAGGGACATGGATATGTTGTTCATCCACACTCATTGGCAGTATCCTTGACGCTTTAAATCTTGCGGAAGGTCTTCAAGCTTGCTCCTCCACCCACCGGGTGGTATAATCTCGGCTCCGCCCCATGGCGTCAGATCTTCCTTACCGCTTGGAGCTCAGGTTCCCTCCTTAACGCTCTGCGTTTGTGACTGGTTCCTATTTCTCCGTTTGGATTTAAAATAATATTTTGCAAAGACTTCAGTCTTGATCCCTCGCGGCTGCGATGGATAAATCGACTCGGTTGAGGAGATGCCCATGCGAATGCAGAAGATGTCTCGGACGGATCCACTCACGTGTGTCTACTGCTTAGGCCTTGGGCACAGCCGCGGGCTTGCGGCCTGTGTCTTTCTCTGTCTCCGTCCTCGAAGACCGTGCTGCCCGGATTGCAACTGGGCCGTCCCGAGCGTTCCCTCGGTGAAGTCAAGGAGGCCCGGTTGGCGGTGTCAGCGGTGGCGGACTCGGCGGATCATCTCGGCGGATGGTGCGCCCCTCGAAAGAGGAGGCGGCGTGAGCGTATCTTCCTGCGACCGCGGCATTTATCCGCTCTCTCTGGGTTCTTCCTACACGGCCTCTTAGGAGCTTTGTCTGTCCCTCTCCACTAAAGGAGAAGGGCCTGCGTCTGCTGGACCTTTTCTCGGTCCAAAAGAGGGACAGGGTAAGAACCCTCCGTCGGCGCTCTTGGGAGGCGGAGGTCCCTCTCCGGGCCGTCGACCGTCAGCTTCGGTCAGCCGCTCGGCCGACCACTGGCCTCACGGTGTCCCGTCAGGTCAGTTGACGAGACTCCCACTGATGAAGTCGAGATTTTCTCTGACCCATTAGACGAACTGTGCGCCTTTAGCACCGAGATTCCCCTCTCCCGGTTCCCGGGAGGAGTTGAGGATCCGTGGGCTCGCCTTGCCTCCGGTTCCGGAGCCCTCGGATGGACCTTCCGAGCGAAGGGGAGTGTCGGTTCGGCCGACACCTCCCTGCACCGACGGAAATTCCGGGACTCGGTCTCGGTCCGGACCTCTTAGCGGTCGCCGTTCCCACCGTCATAAGCGGTCTCGGTCTCGGCACGCGCAGTGGCGGCGTGGCCGCTCGTCCTCGTCCTCCTCCTCGGATGAGGGAAACCCAGCGTAGAATCGTCCAGAGTGCGAGGACCTTATGTTCTAACAACTCCTCCTGGCGGGGAATAGCCGACTCAGGCGCCTTCCCGGCCATTAATAGACTGTCACGGGCAGCCGACACAACCCCTCGACTTGCCGAGGCCTATACCCAGGCGGTTGTTCGGCCAAAACCAGCTGCTCCACGATTGCGGTGGAACCTCCGCCTCCACAGCCACCAATTGGGGCTCCGACCAAGGATTTCGGTGGCTGAGGTTTACCCCATCGGCTGTCAGTTACCCTCCTCCGACCCGACCTCGGCAGGTGAAGGGTGGCTCAGGCCAGAAGCAGCTCTTCGAGGACTCTTCCGAGTCCGAAGATGATTCCTCCTTCTTCTCCAGCGACTGGACTTGGAGTCTTCAGGAGAGTCAGCCAATGGGCGATAGCCGTCGTCCTTCCTAGGACTGCTTCGACTCATCTCGAGTCTACCGGGATGGGCCGGACCGTTTCAAGCAGGCCAGTATCTCACGAGATTCTGGACCGAGGGATTCTCCAGCGGAGGCCTTTCAGGTGGCGAGGCCATAGTGGGTCAACACTGGAACTTGGCAGCGCCTGCTTCCTGCCCTCGCCTTACCCCGGCCAGGATGGCCCAGGAGGCATCATGATTCCCGGTTCCTTATCAGTTTTGAACACCCCTCTGCTGAGGGGTTGGTTGCCGATAGCCGTTTTCCGGTAGCGCCCGGCATGGGATATGAGACAAACCTCCTGACAAGAGTCCAAGAGATTGGACTATCCGGGCGAAAAGTCTCGCTGCGTCCTCTCTCGGCCTTCAAGTCAGGCCAGTTCGACCGTCCTCATGGCACATTTTCTCATGCCCTGTTGGGCTCCTGGATGAGGTCATCCTCATCTTCCCGCCCGATCTGCAGACTACGGTTAAGCAGGTGCGGGACCAGGGCAGGACGAGTGGCCAAACAGCAGCTCCAGACTGCTTTGGATGTAGGAGACTCATGTGCCAGATCGGTGGCGACCGAGTGGCTATCATCCGGCGGGCTTAGCTGAGGATATCCACCTTTGCCGGATACCAGCACAAGGTTGGCGGATGTTCCTTTTTGGGGACTGACCTCTTGACCCTGGGGTGGAAGGTCACCTGCAGAGGATCGGGAAGTCAATGCCACCTTGGACTCGGTCTCTTCCGCTCAGAAGGACAAAGGCGCCAAACCACAGCCTAAGCCCTTTCGTCCTTCTGTGTGCCCCCCAGCAGCCCAGCAACGTCAGGGCCAGCAGGCTCGACCTTGGCATCCCAAACCCAAGCCGCTTGCTTCCTCTAACAGGAGGCAGGGAGGAAGGGCCCAGGAGGGTCCTCGGCGGTCCCTCTCAAGCCTGCCCAGTGGCAGGCTGAGGGTGTCGCCCCATCCCCGTCACCTTACCTAGGTCCCCCGTGGGGCGGCTCAGCACTTCCGTTCCGCCTGGTCCGCTGTTACCACGGACAGGTGGGTCTTAAGTGGTGGGAAGAGGCCTGCCTCTGGGTCGAGCAGGCACCACCCTTCAGGCCGTGGCCCCTCGGGGGCAGGATCCCCAGCCTCACTGGCGGCTCGTCGAGCCGACATCACTCTCCTCCTCCAGAAGGAGGTGGTAAGAAGGTGGTGGACCCTCCTTCAGACCCAGGGTTGTGTCCAGGTACTTCCTGGTTCAAGCAGACGGGGGCTGGCGCCCATTCTCAAACCTACCACGACCTAAACAAGTTCCTAGGTCGAACCTTCAGGATGGTCACTCTGGCTCGAGATAATACCATCCTTGGAGCAGCGTGTGGTTCTGCTCTCTGGACTTGCAGGGCCCGTTTCACGTCCCTATCCGTCCGTCTCACCAGAATTCCTAGCCGCTTCAGCGGAAGGATCTCTCTTGATTCAAGCCATGCCCTTGGCTTGTCTCCAGCTCAGGGTCTTCACCAAATGCATGGCAGTGGTGACAGCATTCCTCTTGGCCTTGAGGGGTCCGGTGTACCCTTACCTGGGCGACTGGCTGATAGCAGCTCCCTCCAGGAAGGAGGCGGAGTGGTCCAGAGATCTGGCCTCAGGTCTGCTCTCAACTGGGCCTCCTTGTCAAGCGAGGCCAAGTCGGAACTCCGAGCGAGCAGGTGATTTTATTCATCGGGCGCCTTCGACTCTCTTGACCAGCCGCGGCTCGGCGGACAGGGCCGAGGTTCTTTCCTCCTTTGCCCGATCATTTCTGGTTGAGCAGTGCACTCTCCCCGGGCTTCCTCGCCTCCTGGGTCTCATGGCGGCCTGTACCAGCGTGGTCCGTTAGGCCCGCTGGAACATGCACGTCCCCTTCAGTGAGGACTGGCCAGCCAGTGGTCTAACCTTTCTAGATCCACTTGGACCAGCTTGTGTCGGTGACACAGGGATGTGGAATGCTCTCAGTGGACGTTCCAGATCAATTGCAGGAGAGACATCCCGTTCGTCCGCCCGAGCCGGCGGTCTCTGTCGACCGATGCCTCTCTGATGGGTTAGGGTGCCCGGCATCTGGGGAACACCGGGCTCATGGCCTCTGGTCCCAGCGGGAGTCCCGATGCCACATCAACCTGCTGGAGCTCGAGGCGGTCATCGCTCACGCACCTTTGCTCCGTTCCTCCGGGGTCAAGTGGTCCGAGGTCAGGCGAGACAATACACGACCATGTACTATCTAAACACCAGGCGGGGCCCGCTCCATGCTTCTATGCGAAGCTCTCCGCATTTGGTCACTCGATATACGCAGCCTGGAGGGGATCTCCTAGCCATTCACGTGGCAGGGCCTCCAACACCTGGCCGATGCCCTGAGCCGGATAGGGCTGCATCCCACAGTGGTCTCTCCTACCGAGTAGTACAGCATCTGTTCTCCCTTTGGGGCACACCTCAGGTGGACCTGTTTGCCTCCGACGGAGGCAGCAGGCTGAGTCTGTTCCATACCCGCCCCCCTCAGAGGGGCTCGCTGCAGGGGATGCTTCTCGAGCAGCGGGCCCGGGCCTCTTTTCGCCTTTCCCCATTTGCCCTGTCCACAAGGTGCTTCTCAAAGCTGAGGAGGGATGGCGCAGGTGATTCTGATAGCCCCAGACTGGCCTGCCAGTTTCTGGTACCCAGATCTCCTCAGTCTCAGCTCCAGGACTCCCTTGACAGCTTCAGCTCGCCGGACCTGCTCTCAGTCAATCAGGGAAGGTGTTCCATCCGGACCTTCCAATCCCTGCACTACAGCGAGCCTGGTTCCTGGCGGCTAGAGTTCCAGGCTTTGGGTCTTTCCGGCGGGTCCTCAATAGTTAGGCGTCCCGTAAGAGTCGACCAGAAAATGCTATGCCTTCAAATGGAAAAGGTTTTCCATTTGGTGTCGAACAGGCTTGGACCCTTCCTCCTGTTCCTTGGCAAGCATCTTGGACTATTTATGGTCCCTTTCTAGTCAAGGGCTTAGGTCGGCGACCTAAGGGTGCACCTGGCAGCCATCTCTGCTTACAGGCGCGGGCGGGAAGCAGTCAGTGGCGCAGGAGAAGGTGGATCTGGCGCTTTTCAAGGCCTTAGTCACATTTCCTCCAGTCCAGGAACCCCACCTCGGGGATCTACTGCTGGTACTGGCAAAGCTCATGGGCAAGCCATTGAACCTATGCCAGGTGTGCTCTCTCACCTGTCGTGGAAGACCGCTTCCTTGGTGGCTACTCACGTCAGCCAGAAGGATGGGAGGCTCCAGGCGCTCCACATGAGTCTCCTTACCTGGTCTTCCACAGGGACAAGGTTGTCCTCACGCCCCACCGAAATTCCTTCCGGTGGTGCCGGGAGTTTCACCTAACCAGGTGTTGACTCTGCAGTGTTCTACCCATCACACCTCGGAGGCGAATAGGCTCATACTCTGGATCCTAGGGGCACTCGCTTATTATAAAGGGCTGCGGCTGAGAATCGGGGAGAGGTTCGCCAGCTGTTTGTCACCTACGCTGAGCCGCATCTGGCAGACCTGCAGCAAGCGGACGATAAGCAGGTGGGTAACCTCCTGCATAGAATCTCTACTATGAGTTAGCGGGCATGGAGCCTCCCAGAGGGATAAGAGCTCATTCTACCCGCCATACTGCTGTGATGGCTGCTGCTTCCAGGGCGTCCCTATCCAGGAAATCTGCGAGGCTGCTACACCAAGTCAGCAAACACCTTCATTACCCACCACATCGACCTTGAGTCACACCGGGATGCTGGTTTTGGGGCCTCGGTTCTCCAGTCTCTCTTTCCCAAGTAAGTATATGGGGGTGTGCGTCTTGCCTCCCTCCTCCCGGAGAACTGCTAGGAGTCTGCCAATGAGGTGTGGATGAACAACATATCCATGTCCCTAAAATACAGGTTACTCACCTGTAACAGGAGTTCTAGGAATGGTGTATGTTGTTCATCCACATGACCACCGACCTCCCGGCCGGCGCAACCTGAAGCTTCCAGCGGGCCCAGATCTCTGGCGTCATGGGGGGGCGAGGTTATACCACCGGGGTGGGTGGAGAACAAGCTTGAAGACCTTACGGCAAGATTTAAAGCGGCAAGGATACTGCCAATGAGTGTGGATGAACAACATATACCATTCCTAGAACTCCTGTTACAGGTGAGTAACCTGTATTTTATGGGCATCTTTAACCCAAAATGCACTACTTGGGGGACATGTGCCTTGCATACTCTATGGACATGATGGCCCTGGTGCCAAGATATGAGACAGTGTTAGACCCCAGCCAAGGACCAGTAAACTGATTACCAAAGGGTGTAATAGTCCTGTGATATCAATGGAAGAACGTGCTTTTTTGCTGAGAGTTTTGTTGGACATAACTTGAGTAGACAATGAAGCATCAAATCCAATGGGAATGCTGGCTTTTATGGTCTAGAGTTTAAACTACTCCTTGTATTGCTGTTCCACTAGCTAACATACAGAGAATGCCAGCAGATACAGGCCTGATGGTCTATCTAGTCTGCCTGAGTGTGCAGCTTGCAGTCTGTTACACTGCAGCTGCCCCCACCTACATATCCTATTTCATGCCCTACTAGCTGTTACTCCTCCCCAGTGCCTCATTGGTGTCCTTTCCCCTGACTTAGTCACATCCTCTTTCTTTATGTAGGGGCGCCAGAACTACGCAGTACTCTAGGTGCAGCCTCACCAATGACCTGTACAGTGGCGGTGTAACCCCCTGCAAATGGGGTTCCCAAAAAGACTTCAGGAGCTTGCTTGAATGCTCCAAGCCTGAATGGTGTTTGGCGTTTAAGCCATTTATCTGTGAGTGTTTTTAGAGCCTCTGGTACTGTCTCTTTAAGAGCTGTCTGCTTGCAGACATAATTAGTTTGCAAGGGGGACTGTGTTTCTCTGCTTGAGTACCACTCGAGCTGCTGCCAATTCACTCCATTTTGCAGTCACTAGGAGTGCAAAGGAACCTATCTGAAAGATGTAACTGTTTGCCAGAAATCATTTAGTGTAATAATGAAAATACAGTTTGTCTAACCTGCTTTCTTTGCAGTCAGAACTGTGTTGCCTAGTTCCCCATTCTAGTTTTGAACTGCTGAACTGGACCAATCAGTGTGGGTTAAGGTAGCTCTAAAATGGTGCCTTGGGCCGAATCAGAACTTGGACTCATAATCTGAGCCAGCCACAAGAGGATTGTGTGGGCAGTGACTCTGGGAGATGTGGTTTGGACTTAGGCACCTTTTTGGACCAACAGGGCAGTCTATTGTGAGTGACAGCCAATCCAGCCAAGAACTGGGAGGAACTCAAAGTGCCCGGTTTTGTCTGCTGGAGTTTCAGTTGAGCTCTGGCAGTGAAAGGGAAGGAGCCCTGTGCTTTTTCAGTGTGCAGTTTTAGTCGGAAACGCGTGTAAGGCCCGAGTTCGGTCTGCAGCTTGTGTAACTGCTTGTTAGGACTGAATCCGTCCTGTAAAGAGAATCAAAGGATATCTGAAGAGTAGAAACCAGGCTCTCACCCTGTAGAAGACTGGAGAAATTGCTGAATTGTGCTCGGGTCTGTCAGGAACTGAATCTGCTGTGTGTTCTCCGGGTATTGTGCAGTAATTGCGATCGGGATAGAGAAGCAGCCTGTCTGGTATAGTACTTTCTTTTACCATATAAATGTGTGAGGAGGCTTGTGTAGCTCAAGTGAATCCTGCTGCCATTAAAGGACTTTTGCCTGTTACTGTTTACCATATAAATATGTGAGGAGGCTTGTGTAGCTCAAGTGAATCCTGCTGCCATTAAAGGACTTTTGCCTGTTGCAGTTTGTCATATAAATGTGTGAGGAGTCCCGTGGAGCTCAACAGTAGCCCTGCTGACATTGAAGGACCCTATCTTGTTTGGAGGTCATGAGTTCTAATTCAGAGTCGCTCCCTGTTGAATTGCCACATTGAATCAAATGAATTACTGTACTGCTGACTGTTTAACTAATTTTCTTTTCTCTGTGTGAAAGGCCCCTACCAGCTGCCACGGTTTGGACTAGCCACTAGGGCTTGGGTACCCAGGGACAGTAACTGGTAGGGATAGGCCCTGTGCACAGAGCCATAGGTAGATGAGTAAAGTGATAAGCTAATTAACCTGATTTCCCCTGTCCTTGTTATATCCCCTAAATAAATCAGAGCTGCTTGTTTCAGCAAAGTTATACTGCCTGGTATTTGTCTATGTTAAAGTATTGTACTGTGATTGCTGCACTGTATCTTCTTATTTTACAGGGGTCCCAGTGCCTGAACCAGTCCTGGGGTAAGTGTATACTGTGAAGGTAATTCTGATATACTGTGTGGGCCACTAGTGGGAAGAAAGGGGGTTGCAGTGTCCCAGAGGGCTGTGACCAAGTTAGTTTAACTATTGCAAACCCTGACCTCTGGGTGGAGGCACCCGCCATCGGATCAGGCCCCTCAACCTGTTAGTGGCAAATCAGGCAGGGGTAGTAGCCCCTGGGATAGCACCATCTAGGGGTTACAGCAGGATTACCACCCTCTCCTGGACGAGATTCCTCTGGCAATACACCCCAGCATCTTATTAACCTTAGCTGCCACTTTTCTGCACTGTGTTGAATGGTTCATTTGCCATGTTATTATCACCCCAAGATCTTTTCTCCTCTGTAGGGGATAACTGTAACCCCTAGTTTGTAATGATTCCTTGCTCCCAAGTGCATGACTTTGCACTTCTTTGTGTTGAACCCCAGCTGCCATGTTTCTGACCAGTGTTCGAGTCTAGCCAGATCATCCTGTAGCCCCTGCCACCCCTCTGTGTCATCCACCACTGCACTTAACTTTGTGTCATTTGCAAAAACTCTGATATAATTCTTAATCCCATGAGATGTCGGCAGTGAAATGCCAAACAACACTGGACCCAGCGCCGAGCTCTGTGGTACCCACTGGTTACAACTCTTAGAGTTGAGAGTTTCCTCCTTATGACTGTCACAAACCCACTCAGCAGGTCAGCCTTCTACTCCCAAAGTGCCAACCTCCGAATGCAGACTTGTGAACAGTTAACAGAAACAAGGTAACTCTCCTGTCTGTTTTGTGGGTTTGAATCAACCTTTAGTCTCAAGTTCTGGAGGGATTCAAACTGTGAACCTCTTGCTAAGCGTACCCAATGCACAGGCTCAGATAATTCTATCTTTGGGGGCCAGATATCTTTGCCTATAGGCACCTAACCAGGTGTACAAAATGAACCCTTAAAAACTCTAATAAATACCTCAGATTACTCTTACCTTTTCCAATTTGGTATCACAATTCAGTCTTATGCATAGTGTCAGCTTTAACCATATATACTTCACTTGTTAAAGGAAGAGACCAAGTAGACTCTAAAAATAGTTTTTACTAAAATAGATAAAATATGTAAAACATAAAATACAGAACCTATATCACAAGAACCATACAATCTTTTAAAAAAACAAGGTTTTAACAGTGCAATTCCTACTACAGTACTTAGATTTGTCTCTCTTTCTAAATACCTGCTTAAAGTGCTCAAAGATGTGTCTTTCTCAGAGTGTAGATAGAAGTGTGTGTCTGAAGGAAAACAGAATACTGTTTAAAAAACTCTTTTGCCAACCCCTTTGCATGAGGTCACCTAGCTCCTCCTCTGTTTATTAAAAATCATACACCCAGGATGTTTTATCATATTAGAAGGTAAGTTAATTAAGGTTACATCAGCAGAAACTCCTTTCCATGTGACTTCCCCAATCAAGTCTGTCAATTTCCTTTCATCTATGAGCAGTATTCTCTCTTACATAGACATCAAAGCATTTAGATTTTGCACCAGTGTGCCATAACCTGGTTTCCTCCTCTAAACATCATAAAATGGATATTGATTTCCCTCTTAGCAGTTAAAACTATATTTAACTTAGATAAACAGGAGATCCTTGATTAAGGCCTGTTCTAGTCTATAATTAGCTCCTGGCCTTCCAGGTAACACCTTGTATCTAAAACCTGGGGGCTGTCATCTCACATGCTGTCTCAGCATCTTTCATGAGAGACAGTTCACAACACACTTTCATATTACAAAAATCATAGTGTACTCAGAACTGACTGTCCACATGTCACAATCCTCCCACCTAGACTGAATTTGAGGGCTCTATCCCCAGCATGGGATGAGCTTCCCAAATCAGTTCACTCCTCATACACATGAGACAGACCATCTGAGTTCTAGTTTCTGGCTCCAGCTCTATGTACGATTGTCATATCATACCCTTGGCTGGATGTCTGACTCAGTACTGCCCGATACCCATGTCTGAGGCATCAGTCTGAACTATAAAGGGTCTGCTATAGTCAGGACTTGTCAAACAGGAGCACTGCACAGTACCTCCTTTAGTTTGGAAAAGGCTTCCCACAGGCTGGGTCCCAGGTAATTTTCTTGGCATCCTTTTCTTTGTCAGGTCAGATAGGGAGCAGCCAGGGCACTGTAATTGGGTACAAATGTTCTATAATACCCTGCTGTCCTAGAAACTTCTGACCTGCTTCTGTGTTTCTGGTCTGGGCCACACCTGGATTATCTCTATTTTTATTTGGTTAGGATGGAGCTGTCCCGGCCTACCACATGTCCAGTATGCCACTTCTCCCATGGCCACCTGGCACTTCCAGCTTTGACAGTGAGCCCAGCCCTCTGTATCCTGCCCAGCACTTCCCTAAGGTGGGATAGTGTTCTTCTCCAGCTGGCACTAAAGATGGCAATGTCATCCAGTAGCATACAGTGTACTCCTCAGCACCATTTAACACCTGGTTCACCAACCTTTGGAAAGTGGCTGGAGCATTCTTCATTCAAAGGCATTACTTTAAATTCAAATAAACCTATCGAATGATGAGAGGCCGACCTCTTCCTAGCTCTGTCTGTCAACTCTACCTGCCAATACCCTTTGTCAGGTCTAATGGTCAGAGGTAGGTCGCTCCCACAACTTGTCCAGGAGTTTGTCCATCTGGGGCATCAGGTGGGTGTCTGACTTGTGACTGCATTCAGTCCATGATAGTCCACACAGAAATGAGTGAGCCATCTGACTTAGGCACAAGGTCTAGGGTGAGGCCCAGGGGCTGTGGGATCTCTGGATTACCCTAAATCCAGCATCTCCTCCACTTCCCTCCTAATGTCCTTTTGGACAGCCTCTGACACCCGATATGCTGTTCACCATATGGGTGTCTGTGTCCCTGATCTTCACATCATGCGTCGCTAGGGGGTTAGGCCAGGCTTGGTGCTAAACAATGGGCAAAGTCTGCTAAAACCTCCCTTACTTTCTGGATCTGGTCGGGTCAGCTGGGGAGACAATTTAACTGCCTCCACAGAGGATTCCTATTTACTTTCCTCCAGCAAGTCCAGAAGGGGTCTCCTTTGTCGTCCTCTCCCAGGACTACACAGTGCACACACCATGTCAGCTCTATTTGCATATGGCTTCATCATGTTGACATGGCACATCCTTTCTGTCTTGCTTCTGTCAGGCAATTCTATAATGTAGTTCACCTCATTTACCTTCCTAACCACTTTATGCGGTCCCTGCCCTCAGCCTGCAGCTTGTCTTTCCAGACAGAATAAGGACCATGACTTCCTGACTCACCATGTCATGGGAGCTCTGGCTCTGCAGTTGTACCACACTTTTGTTTCTCTTGGGCAGCTGCAAGGTTGCTCTGGGCCTGTCCCATAAGATCCTTCAGCCTCTCCTAAACCTAAGGACATAATCCACTAATGGGGATTCCCTGGGTGGCGTGCTTGACTTCCCAGTACTCCCAGATCAGGTCTAGGGGCCACGTGCCGGCATCCATATAAGAGTTTGAAGGGGAAAATCGCTTGTCGACTCTTGGGGCACCTCCTGTATGCAAACAACAGTGGGAAGGTACTTCTCCCAGTCCCTCCCATGCTGCTCAGCAAACACCGGAGCATTGACTTTAGGGTACTATTGAATCATTCCACAAGACCATTGGCTTGTGGATGATATGGTGTCATGCTCTGCACCACCCCATACTTCTCCATAAACATTTCATCAGATCCGACATGAAGGAACCCCTCGATTGGTAACCTTCTGAGGAAACACAGGAAAAATCCCAAGTAAGGCATCTGCCACTTTGTCTGTCCTCAGTGAGGATAGGGCGACTGCCTCTGGGTACCGGCTGGCATAATCCACCACAGTCAGGATGAACTCTTCCCTGAGGAGCTGGGGGTATTTAAAGGCCCCACAATATCCATTCCCACCCTATGGAATGGCTCCTCCACTATGAGCAGTAGAATCAGGGTGGCTTGGGTTTTCTTGCCCGCCTTCCCTATTTCTTGGCACCGGTGACAAGACCTGCAACCTCCTTCACCTGCTGGGTGAAGTTAGGCAAATAGAAATTCTGGGCCAACTGCTTCGTCATGCAGCATGATTCCAGATGACCAGATCAAGGGAATATCATGTGCAATCTTGAGCAACTGCTCACGATACCCCTGGGGAACGACAAGCTGCCTGCCTAGCACCCCTCCGTCTGTACTGCCTGAGTATACACAAGTCCATTTTCCCAATAAACCTTATGTCTGCCATCACCTTCCTGTGCACCGTCCGAGTCTGCCCAAGCCCTCAGCTTCTCTAGACTAGGGTCACTTCTCTGAGCAGCTGCAAACCCCTCACACATTCCCAAAGCATAGGACAAGCCCCTTCAGTAGCTAAACTAGGGTCCCTAGCACTAGCATCAGGGCACTCAGAATCGCTGTCAATCCCAACCCTCTGACAATGGGTCACCCCTCCCTCTTTGGAGTAACCCTCTGTAGCTGTGTGGTTACTTGCTACTGGGGAAATTTTTACCCTGTTTTCATTGGTTTCCCCATCTGGAGACAGAGGCTAGGAACCAGCCTCTCAGTGGTTTCCACAATGGCTTCTGTGGGGTTCAGGGAACTACAATTTTCCCTTGCCGCTTGGCAATGGGTAACTGCACATACCATCCCTGTTTGAGATTGTTGCCCAGGATCACATCCACTGCTAACGTTTTGGCTACAGCCACCTGTTGTACAGTTCCCCTGTTTCACCCCAGTCTAAGAGAACACTTGCAGGGCAATGTTTCACCTCACCAGTAAAGTCCTGTACAGTGACGTATTTATAGGTATAAACTGACCAGGCTGTACTAGCTCCCCTTTACCAAGGTCAAGAGAAACCCCTGTGTCCCTTAACCCTTGAGTCTGTACACCATTCACCATGACTAGGTGCATGTGTTCCCTCATGTTCATTGGCATGCTTCCAGGGATACACAAACAGCCCACTTTTCTAGTACCATTCTGCGTATTATTGCTCATTCTTTTGGGACACTGTTTGGCAATATGCCCAGTTTCTTTACATAACCAACATTCACTTCTCTTTTCAAGAAATCTTTTCTCTGAAACCTGGGACTGACTGGTTTTGGTGGAGGTAGTGAGGGTTTTAGTGGCCCTGAGGTGCGCTTTTCCTTTCTGCACTGCCACGCCCACCCCATTTGCTCTCGAAGCAGATCTGCTTTTTGGCATGGCGGTCCAAGAGTTCAGCAGCCTCTTGCACTGTTTTGGGATCTTGGTCCTCCAGCCAGGTTTTTAGCTCTACTGGGCATGCCAATAAAACTGTTCTAACAAAATCACATTTTCAGTTTTATCAACAGAGTTTGCCTCAATTCCTTCCCACCAGCATTTTAAAACTGGCGTTGTTTGTGGCAAGCTCCTCATAGCTCATGTCAGGGGCTCCTCCTGAGCTTACGTAATTTAGCTCTGTATGATTCAGCAGTTAATTCAAATTTCTTTAACAGTGCAGCTTTAAGTTTGCTGTAATCATCACTGTCCTCATTGTCCATTTGACCCAGTGCATCCCGAGCTTTCCGGTAAGTAGCAGGGATAGCTGGAAGCTCCAGGACTCTCTAGGAATTTTAGCCTGAATACAAACTTTTTCAAAGAATTTAAAAGGCATATCCATATCCTCTCCTCTTTAAATTCAGCTATCAATTTGGAGTTCAATTTGTAACCAGTCACTGCAGTCCCAGTTAAACCCAAGCCACTTACCTGCTCTGGTGCTGGTGGTTGGAGTACGTAGCTTCTCCAGTTCATGTTGCCTCTGGCACTCACACTCCTCACGGTCTGCATCTCAGCGTTCTTGCTCTGCCTCCCTCTGGAACTCCAGCTCCATCAGCGCAACTCAGTTTGCAGCCTGAGTACTTCTGGATCCAGGATACTGGTGACCTTCCCGCTGCTGTGGCCTTCACTGACAGTGGCCTGCTGTCATCCTCACGGATCTAGACACTGCACTGGCCACTAGCCCTGCCACACTTGAGGTTTGGTCCTTTTCAGTCATGGTCTGTGACTCGCTGCTCTGCGTATCTGCTACTATCAGGGCATCCGCAAGGTTCTGGTTGCTGGCTTTCACCTTGAGCAGGACTTCTCTGTCCCTGCACAACTGCTTTAAATAGTCTACAGTGTGCCTGCTGTGAGTTGGGAGCCATTTTCTTCTTCCTAACAGCTACTCTGACTTGCACTTTTAGAGAAAAAATAAACGGGTAGGAACTTGACTGTCGCATAGTAATATGGTTCTGTCTCCTTTTTAAAAATAAATCACTGCCTTTTCTTTCTTTGCAAGTGAGCTGACAATCTCAAGCTGACACACTGAACAATAAAAGCTTGTAATACCAACATTTTCACACGCTGCCAGCAATCTGTCACAAACCCACTCAGCAGATCAGGCCTCTGATCCCACCACCACCAATCTGTCACAAACCCACTAGCAGGTCATCTCTCTACTCCCAAAGTGCCAACCTCCGAAGCGCAGTCTTGTGAACAGTTAACAGAAACAGGGTAACCCTCCTGTCTGTTTTGTGGGTTCAAATCAACCTTTGGTCTCAAGTTCTGGAGGGATTCAAACTGTGAACCTCTTGTTAGCGTACCCAATGCACAGGCTCAGATAATTCTGTCTTTGTGGGGCCAGATATCTTTGCTCACGGGCATCTAACCAGGTGTACAGAAATGAACCCTTAAAACTCTAATAAAAGACTTCGATTTAACTCTACCTTTTCCAGTTTGGTATCACCATTCAAGCTTATGCATAGTGTCAGCTTTAACCAAACATACTTCACTTGTTAAAGAAAGAAAATGCAAAGACAGACCAAGTAGGCTCTAAAAACAGAGTTTTACTAAAATAGATAAAATATATAAAACATAAAATACAGAACCATATATCACAAGAACCATACAATCTTTTAAAAGAACAAAGTTTTAACAGTGCAGTTCCTACTACAGTACTTAGACTGTCTCTCTTTCTAAATACTTGCTTAAAGTGCTCAAAGATATGTCTTTCTCAGAGTGTAGATAGAAGTGCGTGTCTGAAGGAAAACAGAATACTGTTTAAAAACTGACTTTGCCAACCCTTTGCATGAGGTCACCTAGCTCCTTCTCTGTTTATTAAAAATCATACACCCAGGATGTTTTATCATATTAGAAGGTAAGTTAATTAAGGTTACATCAGCAGAAACTCCTTTCTCCTTGTGACTTCCCAATCAAGTCTGTAAATTTCCTTTCATCTATGAGCAGTATCCTCTCTCACACAGACATCAAAGCATTTATGATTTCGCACTAGTGTGTGTAGCCTGGTTTCCTCCTCTAAACGTCATAAAATGGATATTGAGTTCCCTCTTAGCAGTTAAAGCTATACTTAACTTAGATAAACAGGAGATCCTTGATTAAGTATCTTCTAGCCTGTAATTATCTCATAGCTTTCATCTTTTAGCTGAGACCTGGGGGGTGAGTGAGGTCATTCCAAGAGCACCATATTTCTCAGCAGAGACAATCAGTAACACATTTTATATTTCAAAATCATAGTGTACTCAGAACTGGCTGTCCACGTGTCACAATGACTACCCTGCTTCCTGTCATTCATCAGTTCTTGATCCATGCCACCATTTTCTCCCTGCTCCTGGTATCTCAACTTGATAATCAGTCTTCCATGTGGCACTGAATCAAAGGCCTTGCTGAAGTCTAGATACAAGACATCCACCGCGTGGCTCCTAGTCACCCAGTCAGAAAAGTCCACCAGGTTGGTCTAACAAGATCTTCCCAAGACAAACCCATGCTGTTTGTTGTCCTGGAGGCCATTCACCTCTAGAAGGCTACTAGCCTTTCCTTAAGGATAGTCTCCATTAGCTTCCCCATGATGGAGGTAAGGCTGACATATTTAACCATTCCTTTTACCAGGTTCACTTCCTGACATCTGGAAAATTAACAATATAATTCATGTGTTAAAATCAGGTGATCAAAACTGTCTAGATAACCATCTCCCAATATCTACTCTTTTAAGTAAACATCTGGAAAAATAGTCTATCACGAACTTACTAACTGATTAACTAAATTTTCTCTCTGACTGATTCACAGCATGGTTTCAGGAATGGTCATGTACCCACACCAGCAGCACTAAAATTTTCCAGTACAGTCAGTAATGCTACGGATAGGGGTAGAGCCTGTTTTGGGAACCAGGGGAAAGTCGGTCAACCAGGATCGCCATAGTGGCAACAAACAAGAGCCAAACACCCAAACTAGGTGAAAGGAAGCCAGAAAAAGATGTCTTTGCAAAATAAAAAGCAGCATGGTGCGGGGCAGCTCCTTGTGTGTGAGGAGGGACAAAAAGTGAGGGAGGAGCAGACTATGGAGCTGCAACTATATGTAACCCCTAGGCGGTGCTGTCTCTAAGGTTACAACCCCTGCCTGTACTTCTAACCACAGGTTGAGGGGCCTGGATTCAGTATTATGGTGCCTCCATCAAAGCGTAATAATAGTTGGGGTATCTACCTAACCTGGTATAGCCCTCTGGGAAGCTATAACCACACACAAACATGCCTAGTGACCAAATATCTTGTCATAGGAGATAACACTGTGCAGTAATTGCCACACAGTTAACAATGAGCATTAATGATATGCACACACCCCTTGCACTTACCACAAGGGAATGGTCTTCAGCAACTCCTCTGGAACCCCTGTAAAGACAATGTTAGCAAGGCAAGCATGCACTTTCAGTACTGCACACCAACTAAGAATATGCTCATGATTCACTTTAAACATGAAACAGCAAATCAGGTTTATTAAGGGGTGTGAACAAGGATGGGGTGTGAATCTAGAAGAATAATTACTTTACTGATTTGAGTCAGGTTACTCTGCATACATGCACTTTATAGTCCCACAGCAAACAGTCTGACAACATTGGGTACCCAGAATGTAATGCTGGCTGGCTAGAATCGGTGCCCGAGGTGGCTGGTGTTGCAGCTGTTGTTGGGGCTCTTGATGGAAAGAGAAGGCAGTTAAACATGCATAAACAAGGCTTTGGTTATTTGTATCCAGGGCTGGTTGGCCCAGTCCTTTGTAACCTTGAAACACACTGGAGCAATCAAATGGTACCACAGAAGGATTCATAGAAAAGTTGCAGGAGCTACCCTGAGTTTACTCACAACACCAGTTGGTTGAGCAAGGCCTTGGCGATATGAAGCCCTGCTGTGAAACTGAAGAGCATGGGGAAGTTGGGCCTGCATGACTCACCTCTGCTTCACGGCTTTTCTCTCCAGGTGACTGCAACCTGTGATTTCTTGCTGCACAGGGCTGGGTCCCCACTCTGGTCTCTTGCCGAGAAAATAGTCACTGATGCAGAAATGGATGGCTTGGGATGAGTTTGGCATAGGCCCAAGGCAGGATGAACACTTCTGGCAAGGTTCCATTTGTTTGCTGGTGAAAAGCTCCAGTTGGCAGACAGGTTGGTCACTGGTAAAGAAGGCTCCTTCCTGGCAAGCAGAGTCCCTGAACAGTGAGCCGTGACCACAGTAAACATTCAGCACATTTAATGAGAACAGCATTCACTTCTCTACCTCTCAATCTGGTTTCAGGCGGTTCACTATTTCAGTCGATTCAGTGAGCAAACCTCTCAATTTGCAAAGGCAGTCTCTCACACAACTCTTGGGCTGAGCGCTTCATAGGAGCTCCTTTGATCCAATATCTCAAACTGCACTTCTCAGAAGCTCTGGCAAGCACCACAGTTCAAAGATTAGCTTCGGATTAGTCTGATTACTGCTATCAAACAGTCAGGCTGGAAACAACAACAGGAAGGCAAGTCTGTCCTTTCCCTGTTGATTCTCCTCAGCGCTTTCCTGGAGCTGCTTCATGATGGCTCAAGCTGCTCACTCTCTCATTTCTAACAGTAACTGCCATACATTCTCCTTTCAGTTCGTGAACTAGTCAAGTTTTCTAGCAATTCGGTTGGCTAGGGGCTGTCACTCACAATTCTGGTGCTCCCGTTTGATTAATTTAGGCACCAACCTGCAAAACTACAAGAACTACAGATCTTACTTCGACAGGGCTCTTGCAGTGAGGTAATTACATATAGGACTGGCCTTCGGCGGCAGGACCCCACAAAGATTTCTAGCTAGCAGCCCTGGCGAGATCGCCCACGTCAGGTGACCGGCGTCATCGCGATGTCGGTATAATGGGGCAGTCCCGGACGCCGCCTTCCAGTTCTTTCCACCATTAGCTCGCGTAGCGCCTTATGTAAAGTTCGTTCATGCCCTGTCTTTCATCATTTTTTTACTGAAAATTAGTTATTCTTTGCAGTCATCAGGTACATCGCCGGGTGTATGTCAGCCCTCATACCTCTCGAGCATAAAAACAAGTGCGTACTCCATGCGGCGCCTAACTGCTACACACAAGGACTGCCATTCCCTGTGCCTTTTCTGCCTAGGCCCCGATCACCCAGTCGATAAGTGCCAGCATTGCCTCAACTTCAACGTGGCGACTGAACCGGCACCAACAGTCCCTGGAAGCTCATTTCCTCAAGAAAAGATGTCTTCTATGGAAAAGGAGTTGAAAAAGTTGAGGCAGGGTCCACTTCCGGAAGGACATCGGAAAAGAAGGACAAGGAGAGGCACGGGAGAAGTCCTCCTCTACGCGTCTCCTGCTGGAGTCGCGGCCCAAATAACATCCCCTCCGAGAACCGTTCGACAGCAGCCTCCAAAGGTTTGGAGGAGGCACCGGCCGCCCATCTGGCTCACGCTCGGGCCTTGCGGGCGCCTCCGGGCAAATGGAGGCCTCCGCCCCAGTTCAGCCGCAGGTTTGTGGCCTACTGACGTGGGCGACTCCTCTAAGTCGGACGTCGGCTCCTCTGGCGTCCGCATGGAGAGGGTGATAAGGCGCCCGACCCTTGAGGGCAGCGCGACCACTTCCCCATTGGAGGGGCCGCCCCTCCCGGCCCGCTTCGGTGAGGGCTCCCGTAAGCGGACGCATCTCTAGCGCCAGGGGAACTTGCCTAAGTACGCATCGGCTCCTCCGGCGCCGCGGGCAACAGAACCGACGACGGACCCCCACGTCCGTCAGTACCCGGTTCCCGCAGCCTTCGCTGCTGTCTGGGGAGCCCGAGTCACCCAGTCTGACCCAGGATTTCTCTCCTCCTTCCCCGGGCGACGTGGGATCTTCCACCTCCGTCAGACCTCCTCCGATGGAACTGGATCTGGCGTCGGCTCCCGGACGCCGGCACCTCCGGCGCCCGGCAGGGATGTTCCCCTTCCATGGGCCCTCCGCCCCCCAGGCCCATGCGTGGATCCGCCCATGGGGCGCCGGCGGCAGGCCATCTGCTCCGACAGCTCCCCAGCTCCTGGGTACCCACCGTCTTATCGACACCGTCGTACCGGGACCACAGTATCCAGCGCCCGCAGTACCCGGCGCGGTTCCTCCGATGCCGCATTACCCGGCGCTGGGTTTCCCGCAGCAGAGTTACGGATACTCACCTTGGTACAACCTGTACACTTTCTTCCCTCCTCCTCCACCTCCACCGCCCCCAGCTGCCGGTGGATCTGCAGAAGACTCTGGCCTCTTGGTGGGCTGAGGCCAAGGCTCAGCTCACCAAGGAGGTGGAAGCCGCCTTATGACAGCGGTGCTGCCCAGCTCCCATACGTCTGAGGAGGCACACTCCCTCACCGCCTCCAGACTCCAGGGCTCTTCCTCTGGATCCAGAGAGGGACAGGATCCGCGTTCATGGGTACCACCCAGAAACCCGTTCCTCCCCTAGTCGCGTGGGGAGTCTTATTCTTCTTCGATTCTTCTCTGGGATTCCTCGGTTCTTCCGACGGATGTTCTGAGAGGGCGACGAACCACTCTCCATCTAAGCCCGGCGAGGACCCTCAAAGTCTCCTCCAGGATCCATCCTTCACGGAGTTGCTTAGAAAAATCCAGGAAATTCACCAGTGGCGCTCCTTGGAACCAGATCCCCAGCGTCTAAAACTCACCAAGCATCCGGACCTGCCCGTGACAGCTCCAACTTTAGTGCCACCCTGGATCGAGCCTCACGCCCACCTTGTTACCACGATTTGGAAACAACCGTCGGTGTTAGCCCACTTCCCAGGAAGTCCAACAGGCTATACCAGGCTCCTGAGGGTGTAGACTATCTTGACTCCCACCCTCATGCCGATTCAGTTGTGATTAGCGCCGCTCATGGCAGGTCAGCACATCCAAAGCATCTGAGCTCGTCTCCTCCGGATAAGGAATCTCGCCTCCTGGACCAGTATGGAAGAAAGATTTATGCCTCTTCCACACTGGAATTCGAGCCCTAATTACGTCGCCCCCATGGGGATTACCAGAAGGCCATCCTTACCCAGGCGGAATCTAAACTAGACTCCTTACCTGACTCTCAAGTCAAACAGGAGCTAGCAGATCTTGTCCGCTCTGCTCATTCGCCAGTCGCCACATTTACGGTGACATACGATGCAGTGGACACTGCTGAGCGAGTTCTGTTTTCGCCCGTAAGTCTACGGCATCATGCCTGGCTCCGCGTGTCAGGTTTGGTTCCGGAGGTGCAATCTGCCATTCAAGAGGCACCTTTCAGGGGTCGGTGCTTTTCAGGGGTGATGTGAAAGACATCATCACTGACTTGCAAGAGTGAGGGCGGCCCTGAAATCCATGGATTCCATGTGCCGTCCCCATCCTCAGCAGGCGCTGTTCCTTTTCATGAGCCAGACTCAGCCTCAAGCAAAACCCAAGGAAGGCGGGCCACTAAACGACGGGCCCCCGCAGTTGCCAGGCCCCCTCCGCCCAAAAGCAGCGGGTGCCTCAGCTGTGGCGCTGCTCCACACCACCTGACTCCTTCCCTCTCCCACCGCCTCCGGATCCACGGAGGAACGTGGGAGGAGATTTTCCCTCCACCTTCCGGATTGGGAGAGGATAACCACGCATTCTTGGGTACTCCAGCTTATAAGCTGGGGCACTCCATAGAGTTTCTTCAGAAACCACCCTCCTCCAAAGTTGTCGTATCTCCAGAGACCATCTTCCCTTGGTCCAGGAAGAAATTTCGGTCCTTCGCTGGTGAATAACAGAACCCGTCCCCTTCATCTTCGAGGGATGGGTTACTATTCCATTTCTTCCTGGTCCCAAAGAAGACGGGAGATCTCAGACCCATTCTAGAGCTCAACTTCTTGAACCTTTATGTGGAATACAAAGGTTCAGGATGCTTCTCTGCAGAGTCTTCTGCCCTTTCTTTGGATGGGTCAATGGCTTTGTGCACTAGATATGTAGGATGCCTATCTGCACATTCCCATTCGCCTTTCTCATACGTAGTATCTTCGTTTTGCATTTCAGGGGACCACTACCAATTCAGGGCGCTCCCATTTGGTCTTTCCTCGGCACTCCGAGTATTTACCAAATGCCTGGCTATAGTAGCGGCCCACCCGCGCATAATGGGAGTACAGGTGCCCCCTTACCTGGACGACACCCTGGCTGCCCTCGCCCAGGGAAGAACTCCTGCATTTTCTCCCTCACCTAGCAGGTTTTTCTGGCCTGGGTATTACCATCAACCATTCCAAGTCCCATCTGGACCCTTCCCAGAGGCTACAGTTCATCGGGGCTATCCTCGTCACGATGGTGAGCAAGGTCTTCCTGCCTCCAGACAGGGCGGCCTCTCTTCAATCCCAAATTTCCCTGCTATCAGAATGCAGGAGGGTTCCGCGAGGTCGGTCCTCTGTCTTCTGGGGCTCATGGCGGCCGCTATTCCGACGGTTTCCCGAGCTCGACTCCACATGAGGATCTCTCAGTGGACTCTCCGCTCCCAGTGGAATCAACTTGTAGACCTAGATCAACTAGTTTTGATCTCTCGCCGATGGCACGGGACTTGCAATGGTGGATGGTTGAGGAACCTATTTCAGGGGTCCCTTCTTTCATCCTCCCCTTCCAGACTCTGACCATGGACGCATCAGGCGAAGGTTGGGAATCCATCTGGGTCCTCATCGGACCCAGGGCTTATGGTCCAGACTGGAACTAGCTCGCCACATCAACGTGCTCAAGCTTGAGCTGTGCTATACGCTCTCCAAGCCCTTCACCAATACATTCTTCCGGCCACCTAGCGTCCAGACGGACAACATGTGCGTGGTGTGGTACATCAACAAGCAGGAGGAACTTGTTCCTACCCTTTATGCAGGGAAGCTATGAGGGTTTGGAATTGGGCAACTCATCACAACCTTCACCTCACGGTGGTTCATGTTCCAGGAGTCGACAACACCCTGGCAGATAAACTAAGCCACCCTCTGCCCTTGTTATCACCCAGTGGGAATTGGATCAAAAGGTGCTCGACGATCTCTTCCAGCTTTGGGGGACTCCACAGGTAGACCTCTTTGCCTCCCCAAATGCAAAACT
This sequence comes from Neoceratodus forsteri, assembly GCA_016271365.2. Taxonomy (NCBI): domain Eukaryota; kingdom Metazoa; phylum Chordata; order Ceratodontiformes; family Ceratodontidae; genus Neoceratodus; species Neoceratodus forsteri. The sequence goes on along the minus strand of CM028133.1, from coordinate 50,968,159 downwards.
TCCCAGCTTTTGCTCGCTCACCCAAAGCGAGGTGCTTTCTGGAGCAACGCCTGTCTCTAGACTGGAAGGACAGATTCGCCTATGCCTTTCCCCAATTTCTCTTATCCCAAGAGTTTTGCAGAAGCTATCCACAGAAGGAGCGAGAATGATTCTGATTGCTCCTTTCTGGCCCAGGCAAATCTGGTTCTCTCTTCTACAACAATTCTCAGAGGTTCCTCCTCCTCCTCTTCCTTTATCTCGAGGTTTGTTGACCCAGGATCAGGGAACCCTGGTCCATCCAGGTCTCAAGTCCCTTCAACTTCATGCATGGCTCCTGCAGACCTAGCCCAATCCTGTTTTGGCGTCTCTCCAAAAGTGGCGGAAATTTTGGTGGAGGCTAGAAAACCCTCCACTAGGTCCACTTATGCCATGAAATGGAAGAGATTCTCTATTTGGGCCACCTCTAGGAATGTGGAGCCTTTCTCCTGTTCAGCGGCTGTTCTGCTGGAATACTTACGTCATCTCTTTGACCTGGGTCTCAGCCATTCCTCCTTGAAGGTGCACATGGCTGCTATTTCAGCCTACCATGTTCCTTTCGCAGATAAAGCCTTTGCCCAACTGGAGGTCTCTAAGACCTTTCTCAGAGGGTTCTTCATCTGAGGCCCCCATCCGAACTCCTGCTCCCCTTGGGACTTGAACTTTGTTCTCAAAAACTTACTCTTCCTCCTTCGAACCTGCAGCTTCTGCAGATCTGAAGTTTCTTTCATGGAAGATGCTCTTCTTGGTGGCCATCATTTTGGCTCAAAAAATTTCCGAGTTCAGGCCCTTATGTGTAAAATACCCTATTTGATTTTCACAAAGAACAAGTTGCTCTTCATACGAATCCTAAGTTTCTACCTAAAGTAGTAGCAGGGTCTACCTTAAATCAGTCTATAGAGTTACCTGCCTTTTTCACGCAGTACTCCAACCAAGGGAATATTTACTCCATACTATGGATGTTCACGGATTCTGAGATACTACAACAACAGGACAAAGGATCTCAGAAAGACTGATCAGTTGTTCGTCTCCTTTGCTCACAAAAGGGAAGGCAATGCTGTTTCCAAGCAATGCCTGTCGAAGTGGTTGGCTCATTGCATCACTTTCTGTTATGACAAGTACAACAAGACCCTTCTGGGTCAAGTCAGAGGTCACTCCACCCGAGGAGTAGCGGCCTCTGCGGCTTTGTTTCAAGAACATGTCTCGGCAGACATTTGCACTGCCACCACCTTGACTTCGGTCCATACCTTTCACGAAACACTACAGTTTGGACATTGCCTCTCGCCATAAAGCAGGCTTCGAAGCTAGCTGTTTTGCAAGGCCTCCTGTCTTGAGGCCTTCAAGGCTACTGCTTCTTTCTGGAGTAGTTCCTCCTCCGGTGCCTCTTATTTGTTCCAGACTGCTTGGGATTCAGTCCTATATGTAATTACCTACTGCAAGAGCCCTCTCAAGTAAGATAGTACAGTTACATAAGGAATGGAATGGAAACATCTACTTCTCTCTCGTCGGGTCTTCTGAGCCTGTGGCGGGGAAAAAGAACTGGGCGGGCATCGGGACGCCCCTTTATACCAACGTCGCATGACGCGGTCACACCTGACATGGGGCGGTCCCTCGCCAGGGACTGCTAGCTAGAAATTTTTTCCTGGGGTCCTGCACCGGCCGGCATCAGTCCTATATGTAATTACCAGTGCAAGAGCCTCTCAAAGATCTACTGTTACGGTAAGTTCTTACGTAACTGTACTTTTTCCCATGAGGCACTTGAGCTGAGGACCTCTCGAGGTCCCTTGTGTCGTAATTGGTCCAAATACCTGGAAGTCCCAGACCAAACATGGTGGGTCCCATTAAGATGAATAAGCTGCAAGAAGGCAGGTTAAAGTAAATACTCAAATTCAAATATAACAACAGATTAGAAATAAACACTTACAGTACTAGCTAGAGCTCCCTCTGCTCCATTATCGATCACAGAGTGGAGCAAATTAGGCGGTGCCTGGCCGGTCACGAGCTTTGAAACATTCGGACCCAGCCCAGACCATTTACTGCATACACACTGGCTAATGACTTAAAGGGACAGGCAGGAGGCACATCACAACACTCTAATGCAAGTCAACAGGATCAAACAAATAACCATGGATTTACTATCTATGCAGGGCGTCTGCCGGGCAGTGGGCATGGCTGGAGCCCAGGAAGACACTTAAGGTGAGCCCCCAAATTGGTGGGGGTTACATATATGGCCCATTCCACTTCAGCACCAACTGTTGCTGTGTCCCACCCTGACCCTGAAAGTCTGGACTGAGATTTGAGGGGAGGAGATGATATGAACTTTTCAGCAAAACAGGTTGGTTTCCTTGTTTGGGTCACAAAGAAAGTTGTCTAAGCCAAGACTTTTCAACTCCGTGGCCTGACCATCCTTCTTGCCAACAGCACTCCGCTCCACTCCTGTAGTTAATCTCCTCCCTAGCATTGTGGCTGATCAGTAGGTGATTGTGGAAGAGCAAAACTCAAGCAGCCAGCATGTCTTTGTTTTAAACTATTCACCTGGTCCTGCCAGCATGAAAATTGAACTTTATGGACACAGTGTACCATTGTACTCCCAGTACCAACTGCTGCTGTTCTGATGAGGTGGGGCAAGGGAGGTGAGCAGTCAAAGAAAAAGACAAACTAGTCTCTCAGTCTTCCTCCTCCTGCCAAACTGTGATCGGCCAACAAAGCACAGCATTGTTTACAAGTGCAAAATCTAAATGTTGTTGCTGTTGAGGTGAGTGTGATCTATGTGTACATCCCTCAGAGAGTAAAAAGGCCAAGGGTCACAACTGCTCAAGTGAGGCAGCTGTGGGGGACGAGAGCACCCAGCTCTGCCTGTGGCTATGTATAATGGTATGTTCATGGGTGTGGCATTTGTGAACTTAACCAAAGTCTTTGACCTTGTAAATTATGGTCTGCTGCTTGACGAGCTATCTTGATCCCTAAGGGCTTCCAATAAAGCACTAAAACAGTTTGCCAGTTATTTGTGTATTCTTTGACTGCAGGTCAAGATTGGTAATTCAGTATCAGGTGTGGCTAGTACTTTAGTTGGTGTCCTGCAAGGTTCCACAGTGGGCTTCCTGTTGTCATCCCTCTTTATTAATGATCTTTCTAAGTCCAGTGTTCACTGCAGTAATCTCCTCTGTGCTGGTGACTCAGTAGTCTACTTCAGCCCAAACATTTTGTCAACCTTATGTCTATACTAATAAGGACTTTGGTAGCATCCAGAGCTGGCTACTACAAAAGAAAACAAACTAGTCTCGCACATTCAGGAGACTAACGTTGTGTTTTGTGACTCAAAAATAAACTTTGCTCCAGTTCTTGCAGCCTTTCTGTCTCCTATGTTGATGGCTCCCTACTTGAGGAGGTTTCCTTCTTTAAATACTTTAGCTTTATGGTGGAACACTCACTTGATTTCCACACATTTCTGACAATTATCTGTGAATCAGCAAGGTCCAAGTTTGGCCTCTCCTTCAGGGGGCATCTATGAACCCTTGAAGCCCTTTTGGCTATAACCAAAGGTGTCTTTCTGCCTGACCTTGCCTATAGTGTCCCAGTCTACTTCCACTGCAAAATTAAGGCACCGTGAACCCCCTTAGGCCTCAAAGTATCCCAGTTTAGGAAACACATTTTATGATTGTTCACATTTTATAAAGACTGCTGATGTAGCTGGTAGCATGATTCTGGTTCCTTTTTCTTTTAAAAGTGAAAACTGCCCATACTGGTGTTACCACACTAAAACATGTTTGTTTACATTTCTTGACCAACTCCACTGCATCTTTCCTGGACTCAGGAACATCCCCAACACAATCTAGCCACTCATTATGCAGTGGGAGTACAAGTGAATATTGTATCATGGTGGCTGCCCAGTTTGAGGGTGTTTCTAAGGTTCAGGAAGTGAGCACTAAGAGTAGTTCAATGATTTGAAGCAAAACAAGGCTAGAGTATAACTATATTTATTTACTTAGTTTTTGTTGACCGGGTAAGTGCACTAGACAAATTTTGCCTGTTTTCAGGCGCGACCCTGGGAAGGGGGATACAGATGAATGCCAACTGACCTTGAACCAGCAAGCATTTCAGTTCTACTAAGCAAGGAGGCAGATAAAACAACTAGCAACATCAATACATTTTGGAGAAGGTAAGCAATCATAAAATGTGTGTTTACCTAGAAACAATGTGATGCAAAAAGGTTGACACTGTCCCTTTAATTTAGTGATGTGGCCTATATTAGTATCTGTTGCTTTGTTCCGAGTGCTGCCTGTCTCACTCGGCACTGTATCCTTTATGCAGATCTGACCTCAGTATCCCCCTACCTACATACGCTCATATATCATATGCTGCTTTCTTGACAGACTGATCCTGGCCCTACCTGCCTGCCTGTCTGTCTGCCTTGCTGCAGCACCTTTCAGCAGCCTAAAACCTATGATCCGGTGACAGTCTTTTCGTTTATTGAAGGAATATTGGTACTCAACAGGTTGGACCAAGTATCTCTGTCTAACACTGCTCCTCAAGTTCTGAAATCTGTCACCACCCGAAGCTAGATACTCTGATTCCCACTGGCAGTTTTGCTCAGTTCTGTCTAAACATTACCTACAGTATGTTTAACAGCCTGCGCCTACTGATAAGATATGCTGCTTCTAGCACTCAAATTGTACTTTTAGCCTACTAACTAGGTGTTATCCTTGTTTGTACTGCTTGTGAAATGTTTTGTAACTCCAGAGTGGAGCCTGAAAACTGTCCATTTCGCTGGTCTGTGCTGAATGTTGTACATTCTGTATTACTCTGTTTGTATCTGAAACCAGGCATTTATTGCCTAGTGTACGTATCTGGTTACCAAAAGCCAGCTAGCTATCAGTGTCAGTGGCACAGCAGGTTGCACACTAGCTTCTGAGGCTGGAAGATCAGAAAGTTGTGGGTTCTAGCCTCACACCAGAAACCTGGGGTAAAGTTCTAATAATGACACTGTAGTGCCTCATGAAGAAGAGGTGGGGTGCACGCAAACACCTGAGGGGCTGCTTTCGAGCCCTGTTAGAAGAGCACCTTATGCAGAGATGTTAAATGTATCCCATGAATTGTTGTTTTGATTTTCTGTAAATTATAATCTTTTGTGCGTAAGAAGTGTTATGACATGATATCGACCTTACGGATTATCTGCTATCTGGCCAAGTCAACAAAATTCTAAGCTTAAGTGTGATTCAACAGTCAAGTGTTATAATGGTGGCGAGAAAAGAGGCCCAGCCTCGCTACTCCACAAAAATTGTCTGGTCTGGTGGCAGAGTGAGAAGTGAACTGGGCGGAATGCTCAACAGGCAGGCCCTATGATTTTAAACAAGAGCATTATTTAACATCAATGTAATATGATTTAAAAGATATTTCTTATATGTTGTTGCAGTATGAGAAACTCTTTTCTTTTTCTCCGTAGAGATGTTTAGCCAACTACACATATTGGGGATTTACTCTACATTCTGGCCCATGGTGACCACTGAACCCAAGCCCTAACAATCTACTGACCTGCTTACTTCTGCTGTGGCATTCTTTCTGTGACAGGGTCTCTGGGAGGGCCATCCCTCCCTCCCCATGAAGCTTTGAATCTTGTAGTGGCAGGTGGCTCATGGCAGGTGGCTCAAATGGTCTGACCTTCATGCTGATGGCAGATGAAATGCATTTCCCCGTAAGCTCCTCCCACATCCCCTGGAGTAGACACAGCCACTCACCCACCTCACACATGAACAGTGCTCCACAAGGGCAGGAGCAAACTCCCTGGCCCAGCCACTGGGGTCCCAGTGAGGCTGGAACCTGCTTCCAACCCTCCCTGGCTGAGGTGCACTCACATGGCTGCTACCAGTCCAGTCTCCGATCGGGGCAGTTGAGAGGATATTTCCTGAGCCTGTTGGGGCCAAAATATTGGTCTTGCATTACAGTTCTCTCACCTAATGAACTCTATCATGGGGAAGACACTAATACCTAAAAGGAGAGTACCCCATACATATCAACAAACACATTGTAGTAGTCCCTCTCATTGCGGCTATTTTGCTACTAAGGACAGAAAGATTAGTGTATCTCACACATTCTACAACATAATGAGAGACAAGCTCTGTGGTTAAAAGTAAATCATGAATTTATAAACAATACAAAAGTATAAAAGTGAAACCACAAATGCTGTCGTCAGAAGTTTATGAATTAATAAATTCTTTGCACTGGTGAGTAAAGGGTGGTGCACTCCTTTGGATCAATGATGTAGATGTCCTTCCTCCCTGTTTTCATGTGCTGCCATTCAGAAGGTCCCATTTGCTTCCACTCAAAGTTATGTTCTTTGTCAAAGTTGCATACAGAAAACAGTAACTTGCTCCTTCTGCCTCAACATCCGCTCAGTGCCAACACAGATGTCTACATGGGTGCAGTGGCACCATAGATGGGTTCCTCTGCCAATATTTATAACTGGTGAAGAACAGAGTGTAGCAGCCCTGGGGTATATCAACAGACAGAGTACAGATGAGGTAGTAATGGAGTTCAAACCCCAGTTTATTAAGAGCTGTCAGGTCGTAGCATCTCAAGGACCTCCTTCCTGTCTTGTAATTTCAATCCTTTAGTGAAGGAGCAACCTGACAGACACCCTCCTAGTGTCTGCCGGTGAGGTAATGGGTAGGGCATATACAAGGTGTTGACCTTTATTCTCAGGGTGATTTCTGATACATACAGTCTCAGCAGTCCACACACTCCCGCCCCCATTTGTAATTCCATCCCTTTCAGAATTGCTTATCTGAGCTCTCCGACACCCTCAACATACAGTATGTATCTACATTGTGAGGTTATATTGGCACCGATTGAGTTAGGACCAGGGACTGGGACTCATCACCTCCACCCCAGCTTTACTTGGCAGTGGTAGCTGGCTGACTTCCCCATCCCTAAAATCATACAGAAACTATAAGGGAGAAGGGGGAACAATAGGATGCCATACACAAGTCACCATCTTCCAGTTGTGTTTTATATAAAAAAGAGGTAATTCACTTGGTTATTTCAAGAATACTTAGAAAACCTGAATAAAATGTTTTAAAATCTAAGCAAATGAACATGAGTCTGGCGCATTTTACTTGGGTTTCCAGTGCTACTGATACTGTAGCATGTGCACCGTTAAATGCTCAGCTATGGCCACGTCTTTAATATCCAGCAGTCCAAATTCTCTGGAGAACAAAATAAGGTGCGTGTACAGCGTGTTCAAGTGTGAGTGTAGGTCAAGGGTTATGACCTCCTGAGAGAGTCGAGTAGATGTGAGCCAGAATGAGAAAGGAGGTGCCTGAAGAGCTTCTGAACCACTGACTCGAAGGATTTGGGGAAGTCTTTCCTCATGAACAACAACAAAAAAGTTAGGAAAACTCAAAAAGATTTATAGGCGTGGTGAGCTGATTGTTGTATTTAAGACAATGAAGGTGGAAGAAACTCAGAAATGTCTGCAATTGCAAATGAGAGATAAAGAGAAAATAACAGCAGATATACACACAGTAAATAACTGTGAGGGATTTTAAAGAACCCCTGATGTCACAGTTGAATTTTACAAAAACCTACAGTACAAGTTTAACAGTTAACTATGTTGCTTTTGCATTTTCCAATGAGTTGCATAACTGTTGCTGGATCCAGTGCAGAATTTTACAAGAACTGTTACCTAAGAGTTGCAGCTCAGTTTTGTACTGCACTGACCAAACTGAGGATGTAGTCCAGTTGAATTGTAGACACATTTCGTACCTGTTGCTTTAGAGCTGTTTAAGTAGTTTATGTAATGCAATGTGAGTTGCCAATGCATTGCAAACTTAAAAAAGCTAAACCATCTCATTGGTGTGTTTAGTGTGAAATGTACTGTAATCTCTAGAGGTGTCAGCTTATATTTCATATACTCCTTGTACAAGTATGCAATAACACATGCCAGGTTGTGTAATTATGGGTCACTAATGACATGCCTCAGTGTGTTGTAAGCCGATGAAGTGCTTGCACCTTGTACCTTTAAACACACGGAGGAAGGTGCAATTGTTGACCATAAGTACACAACACAGAAGTGTCTTATTGCGCTTGTAACATGGGTTCCACTTATAAATGTTTTTTACAAGTTTTTATTATTTTTAATAAAACAGTATTGATCTTCTTTGAGGATATCTCCTCCACTGAGCCACACCTCTGCTATATAGATGGCATTGGTATCAGGTCTGATAGAAAATTTTTGCCTTGCTGAGGTCACCCACGATGACATGTATCGTCAGCACCTAAATAGCATGGGTAGCTTCATACTCCTCAGTTCTTTCTCTTCTGACATTAACTTAATGTTAGACCGAAGGAAAACTTCTCAGATCCTGGATCCCTGCACTTCGTTTCTGTTTGTTGTTTTGTTTCAGTTTGTCATTGTGTTTCTTTGTGACACAGTTTTCTGGGGCCTGTACATTCTGTTCCATGCTTTATGATATGTGGGGTCTGTGGGCCCTTCCTCTCTGCTGCTGTACTGTGGCATCGCTGCCTCCTTTCCTGCTAGCATTGGCTGTCCTGCTGACCCTGGTTGGTCTCTTAGCCGTGGTTCCTGTTGGTCTCCCATTCCTTATTTCTTATTGGTCTTCTGAAAATGGCTGCTGTTTTGTTGGAGGCAGTATAGCGGAGTGGTTTAAGGCTCTGAGCTGCAAACCTGGAGACCGTGGCTTGAATCCCACAGCCCCCACTTGCATACTGTGTGACCCTGAGCAAGTCACTTAACTTCCTTGTGCTCCCAGGTCGCACCTGGAAACAAGCTTTGGCTTAGTGTGCCTTTCCTGGTTAAACAATTTCCCTTTCCTTTTCTCCCATCATTTGGGCCTCTAGTGTCTGCCTTCCCACCACCTGCCTGTGGGCTTCCACTGATGGTCTTCTGGGTCCCTCCCTATGGATACCACTTCATCGATGAAAAGGGTAAGTTCTGACTGTCCTATCGGCCTCTGTTACCACTCAGACCGTCCTTCAGGACACCAAGGTGGGTTCCTGGCATGTCAGCCCAGCCCATTTCCACAGGGCCCATAGCTGCTTTCAGTCCCGCCACCTGTTCTTGCTTATTTGTTGGTTGTATGCTGTTTATGTGGGAGTTTTGCACCACATTTGTTTTAAAGCATGGCCCTTCTTTAATTTAGAAGATTGTGATGTTTGAGGTAGACAAGCAGCGGGTCTACCACTAGAAACCGAAATCTGTTTCCCAATGCACTGTTGCCCAAGCCCAGAATCCCGAGCAAAATCCCGACGTGGTTTGCTTATTTCCGCATTCGAAGCAGAGGAGTATTCCACCCTGCACCCCCGAATTAAAGAGGGAGTCTGGCCAAAATTTCTAGCATCTATAAATTCAGAATTTGATCAGCATATCTCCAGTCAGCCTCATGCCAAAATGAGATCTCTGAGTTACTTTGTTTAAAAGTTACAAGTCATTCTGTAACCCTAAATTTATTGCCTGTTCAAAAAGCCAGTTCCAGTAAAGAGCTACTGATGATGTCACAACCAGAACTCACAGCCTAGTCCTTCTTGCAAACTACCTTACAAGACTTATTTCTCCATTACATAAAATTCAGTTGTATTAAACATCTGGAAAAGGTATGGTGTGTCAGGGCATGCATTTCATAATGTGCAGATGCAAGATACAGTACTGAAGAATGTGACGGGTGGGTTGGAATATAAAGTCAAACATAGCCTAGAATGACAAAAATATGTGCAATTTTATAATAGTGCAGGGATGAGATTTTGAAATGTCACCAGACCGCAACTGTGGAATGCAGCAGTGACACAATCTCAGAAGGTAGGTGGGACACACAATTTTGGAGCGTGGTAGGGATACTAAAATTTTAGTGTGGCGATGTCATATAGTTTTAGAATGTGGCAGAGATACACAATTTTGAAATGCAGGAGACACATAGTTGTGGAAGGTGGTAGGGATATGTAATTTCTAATGTGTCTTGGATGGATTAATTTGGCATGTGGTGTAGTGATGCAAAATTTCAAAATGTAATGGTATGCTTGATTTCAGATTGTGGTGGCAACATGCAATTTCAGAATGTGGCGTGAGACATGAAATCTCAGAAAGTGTCAGTGATGCAGTTTCAGAATTTGGTAGCCACGTGGAATTTCAGAATGAGGCAGGATGCATAATTTTAGAATGTAACTTAAGTATGCAATTTTTGAATGTGGCAGTGACACTCATTTTCAGAATGTGGTGGGGATGTGCAGTTTGAATATGGTGGGAATGCATGTTTCAGAATCGACAATGACAGATAATACTGGAGCACGGAAGTTAACACACAATTTCAGAATGTGGCAGGCAGGTACAATTTAGAATGAAGAAGAGATATGCAGTTTTGGAATGTGGCAGTGATGCACAATTTCAGAATTTGGCAGTGATGCTCAGTTTTGGAATGTGGTGGTGACACAAATTTTGGAATGTGATGGTTATGTGCAATTTTGGAATGTGACGACACAAATTCAGAATGTGGCAGTGGCATGTAATTTTAGAACGAGGCTGATGCGCAGTTTCGAATGTGCTTACTTGCAGTTTCAGAATGTGGCTGACGCACCATTTCAGAATGTGGTGGTGATACTGCTGTACAGTTTTGGAATGCTGACGATGACTGCAGTTTCAGAATGTGGCATGATGTGAACTCGGAATGAGGTCGTGAAGCACAGTCGTGCATTTTGGTAATGTGATGATGCCACACAATTTTGGAATGAGTCAGTGCCATGCAATTTCAAGTGTGTCAGTGCGGCGTGACTTTGGGATGTGGTGGTGCCATGCGATTTCAGAATGTGGCGGTGCTGCATGACTCTGGAATTGGCAGTGCTGCACAACGAATACGAAATGCAGCAATGCTGCACAACTTTGGAATGCGGTGGTGCTGCATGACTTTAGAATGTAGCGGTGCTGCATGACTTCAGAATGCGGCGTGATGCACGACTTTGAACAATGGCAGTGATGCATTACTCGGAATGCGGCAGTGACACATGACTTCAGAATGCAGCAGTGACGCACGACTTTGGAATGTGGCCTGTGATGCACAACTTCAGAATGTGGTGGTGCCGCTGACTCTGGAATGTGGCAGTGCGCGCATGACTCTGGAATGTGGCAGTGCTGCCACGACTAAGGAATACTTTGGAATGTGGTGGTGCAATAACTTCAGAATGCAGTGGTGCTGCATGACTCAGAATCTTCAGAATGCAGCGGTGCTGCTCGGCTTTGGAATTCGCTGGTGTTGACGACTTTGGAATCGTAAGTGATGACTTCAGCATGCAACTGTGATGCATGACTTTGGAATGTGGCAGTGATGCACAACTTTGGAATGCGGCGATGACGCAGAACTTGAATGCGGTGGTGATGCCACGACTTGAATGTGGTGGTGACGCATTGACACACGTCTTTGGAATGCGGCAGTGATGCATGACTTTGAATGCGCAGTGACGCATGGCGGAATGCGCAGTGACGCACGACTTCAGAATGCGCGTGACGCACTGACACATGACTTTGGAACGCGGCAGTGATGCATGACTTTGGAATGCGGCGTGACGCACAACTTCAGAATGTGCTGATGATGCGACTCTGAATGTGGCAGTGATGCACAACCACGGAATGTGGCAATGATGCACAGTTTCAGAATGTGATGGTGACAGTTTCAGAATGTGGTATTAAACTACAACTTTGGAACATGGTGTGCATGTGCAGTTTTGGAATGTGGCGAGGATGCGCTATTTTGGATTGTGGTTGGATATGATACACAATTTTAAAATGTGGTGGAAGCATACAGTTCCAGAATGTGGCAAGGACAAGCAGTTTTGAAATAAAATGATGTGTTCTGCCATATTCGACAGTGTACATCCTACTTATATTCCAGAATTGCCAGTCCCACCAAATTCTTCAGTGTGTGTCCCTGTCACATTCTGAGACTGAGTGTCCCACCACACTGCAAGATGGCACATCCCTGCCACATGCTGAGATTACATGTCCCCCCAACATTCTAAAACTGTGCACCACTTTGATAGTCTGTTCCTTGGTTCAGCGCTGCATTCCAAAACCTCCTCCTGATCGTTCTAAAGTACAGTACCATGCATCTGAGCATTCTGGAATCACAAGCACTGCAGGCAACCCTGGGTCAGTTTTGTTTTTAAATAAATACTACAGCTACAGTTTGATAACTTTGAAGAAACAGTTCCTATAAGGTTGCTGATAGGAGGACTAGTCTGTGAGTTCTGGTTGTGACATCAGTGGCTTTGCACTGAAACTGGCTGTTTTGATGAGGCGTGAAATCAGGGTTACAAAATAGCCCATAACTTTAAAATGAAGTAACGAAAACCTCATTTTTGGTATGAGATTCATTTGGGGTAGGTTGATTCTAATTCTGCAATGTAGTACTTTTGCCCAGACTCTTCTTTAATATAACAAACTCTGGGGGGGCAAATCCCAGTGTCGGAATTTTGTGGTTTGGGATTCTGGGTTTGGGCAATGGTGTGTCAGAAACAGGCTTCAGGTTATTTTAGTGACCCCCCAAGCAGCCAGAGCAGATGAAAGTGTGAGGGGCAATGTTCCTATAATCATGTTAACATCCATTAAGGATAAAGAATGAGGCATGCCAAATACAAAGAGCATATGACATCTAAGATCAAGCATAGTCTAAAATGTCATTTTCCAGTATTTCTCTAGTGATAGCAGGGTTCATTAATAAAGATATATGGGCTATGGAATGACCTGGCTGAAAAATATGCCATTTGTTTTCAAGTGTGAGGGGACAGGATCAAAACACGTGTGTGGCAAGCCGTGAGTGAGGTGTGTATGGCAGAGCCATGAGTGAGTTATGAAAGTTCTTCCCTGTTACAAGTGATGATGAACTGGGTATTGTGAGCCAGACCATTACGTTATTTGATTTTATGCCAATACGACTGGAAATGTACATGACAAGATAAAAGTGATATTGCATACCCAGCTCCCATGATTCATGTGATCTTGTGAACTGGGTGTGTGTCAACGGTATCTTGTCCCAGCAGGGTATATCACAATGGAATACCAATCAAAGAGCGATTTTGCAATGCTGATGGCAGCACTAGTGCCTAGTACAGCACTGAAGTCAGCATTTGAAATCTGAGAGAAAGTAGGGCTGTGTAGCGGGCCTGAATTTTTATTTTTTCATTTTGTGTCTGTTTTTGTATTTCCCCCCCTTTCCCTCCAGTTGCTAGTCCTGGGGCCTCCTAGCTTATCCCACCCAGTCTGAGTCCCCCTCACCCTAGGTCCCCAGAACCCCAACCTAGCATCCTGTTCCACCGTTGTCCTCGCTTGTGCCCCCCCAGGGCGGGCTGTCCTCCTGTTATCTTGGGCGCCCTTCAGTCTAGTTAGGTGGTCTGGTGCAGGCCAGAAGATATTGGGACCCGGGTGGGTGGGGTCTGACAGTGGGTGTGGGCTGGCATGCCATCACCTCCCCTGGAGGAGGGAAGTTTCTTTGTTTGTGGCTCATAAGTGTGACCCTGTGGAGGCACAGATGTGCAATGCGCATGCTCCCACACCCTGCTCGCGAGTGTCACGCCGTCGCCTCCACCCCTTGCATGCACAGTCCCAGCTTTGTCACCTCCCAGTCTCCACTGGGAGTTGCTGCTTGGCGGGATCATGAGTCCACCTCCCAGGAGAGGAGGCTGTCCTCCGGATGCTCGATCCTCTCCTCCGCCGACCCCATGCAACCCGAGCTCATTCCTGACTATGGGTGCCAGTGTGACGTGAGGTGTGGCATTCAGCGCCACTGGACTGGTGGCTGCTTTTGTATTTCTCTGCATGTTTGTGTTAAGGAAAAATATTTTTTACATTTCAGCTTTGTGTCTGTTGCTAATGATGACACAAGACCAAGGGTTTGAGAAGTTTTAATAAAATATGCAGAGTTATCAATAAACTGTCCATTCATCTTATGAGCAGATGTAGTCATGTGTGTGTCACATCAGCCTCAGCCAAGGTCTAATACTACTTTATGTGGTCTTAACACAAATACAGATACTTAAGCATGGTATTTGTAGTTGTAAAAGTCGATATTTCTGTGTACTAAAGTATGTTGGAATCCCAGCGTTAAATAAAACCATTTATTCATTCATTTGTGAGGGGTGGACTTTCATAACTGCTCATAGAAATAAATGGCGTATTTTAACACATGGCATTGTATACCCCTTTATTTGTCCCAAATAGTATTTGTTTGACAGCACTAAAAGAAACAGTTGAATCTTCAAACAAGCTGCAGATTTAAAAGTTAAACTAATAAACTGATACTGTGTAAATCAAATATACTACGGTCAGACTCAAATATGCAATTTATCATCACTTGTGAGGGGACACGACCTTTATATCTCACGCCTGGCTCTGGCACCGTGGAGTTATGATCCTAACTCTCACACTTGATAAAGTTCACAGTCTGAGTCAGCCTATTGCATATTTATTTATTATTTAAAAATTGGTAACTGGGAGCTGGCCCGATGGCGCTGAGAGTCGGGAATGGACTCGAGTTGCTCAGGGGCTGCCGGGGAGGAAGGATCAAGCATCCAAAGACAGCCTCCTTCCTCGGGAGAGGGACAGTGTGGCCTATTTGCCTGGCACCGCAGTGGCTGCTGAGTGCTAGCACATGCACGCCACCAGGAATGGGAGGGACCCCAGCCACCCCACCCATTCACGCTTGTGGGCCCGGAGAACACGGAGGAAAAACTGGAGCTAGCAGGCTCCACGATTGCCAGGACGCGTCCCCACCAGTCTCCTCCACTTCTGGATTGTGCTGTTGTGCTTCTGGGAGGGAGTCGACTCCCTCCCCCAGCCCTGCCACTGGGGGTAATCCATGGGGAACTGCGGGGTAGGGGCTGGATCAGGGACGGCTGAGCTTGAGGACGAGCCCCTCTAGGAGGCGGCCGCCTGCCAGCTCTCATGAAGGCTGAGAAAGTATAAGTTAAAAAAATATATATTGGTGACTGGGAGAAGCACACAGAGCCAAGGTTCATTTCCAATGCAGACCCTGGGGAGTGGAACAGTGAAGAACTGCGCACAATAAATACACAGTAGCAAAACATCTGAACAACATATAGTAAGAAAAATCAGTACATGTTAGAATAAATACTAAACAAGTGTATGTGCGGAGAATAAGTGCAGTACAGCTCAATGAGAATACCTAGCAAGTGCATATTTAGAAGTGGCAGCAATACTTGGTGGACAAGAACAATATTCATAACAGGCGATTGACATGGAGGGGCAGTTCATTGCCTGACCTCGTAATGGAGGGAGAAACTGTAGTGGTGTGGAACCTAGAGCAAGGCAGGAGCGAGGATCCAGCTGGCTGCTTACCGGAATGGTTAAGGCTCGCCATGGTGGAATCTGGAGGATGGTAACAGGAACAGGTTTGGAGGGTTGAAACTTCAACTGCTGTATGAGGGAGCCAGAGGGGATGTGGAGAAGCAGAGGGAGGAGGATTTGGTTCCAGAGTGAGGGAAGTCGATAGAAGGCAGATTGCCCAGCAAAAGAGCAGGGGTGAGGAGTCTAAAGTGTGATGGTCCCTGAAATGGAGGGGCAGGAAGCAGGATGGCACCAGTACAGGGAGAGGAGAGGTAAGAAGGAAGGAACCAAACCAGTATTTGGATATGAAGGCGGTGCAGTGAACCTGGCGGTGAGAGAGAGCAAGGAGGATGGAAAGGATGAATACGGTGAACCACGGTGGTGGTAAAATGACTGAAGGAGTTGCAGAGGGTGTCCAGTCTGGTGAGGGAAGTGGAAGGTGTTGCCACAGACCACAGCCACATAGTCGAAGACCGAGAGCACCATTTGGTAACAAGCTCCTGTGGACATGTGAAGATAAGCAGTCTGTTGCGGTACCAGGCACCAAGCTTGGAATGGAGTTTTGTATGGAAGGCATTGATGGGGCTGGAAGTCCAGCTTGCTGTCCAGCCACACTCCAAGGTCCTTGGATGACTGAACTGCTTCAAGAGGGTGCCATCCAGAGTGGTGAAAGGGGGAGGCAGAGAATCTGGCCATTTTCTGGCAGGTACCAAAGGTCATTGGACACATTTGTTGTAGTGTTGACTCTGAGTTGGTTGGATTGAAACCACTGCAGAATGTTACTGAAATCCAGTTGGACCAGGTCTTCCACAGCTGTGGTGGATGGACGGAGGTTAAAATGACTGTGTCATCTGTATACATGTGGTTATATGAGTAGGCACAGGCAGAGGAGGTTGTTCAGAAGTTGGAGAAAAGGATGGGCCCAGAATGGAGCCCTGCTGGACTCAAGCCCGGATAGGAAGGGAGGGTGACAGGCACCGCCAACTTGTACCGATTGTTGTTGGCCTGTTAGGTAGGAATGGATCAAGCAACTGTGGGAGCCAAGAGGCCAGCAGAGTTTAGCTTGTCAAGAAGGGATGGATAAGACACTGAATTGAAGGCTTTGGCAAAATTGGTGAATATAGAGTAGAATGTGTCCCTGATCCATCCCAGAGAAGATAGAATCAGTGACACACGCAGGGAGGAGACGGTGGAATGGCGCTTGGAAACCAGAGGAAAAATGAGAGGAAGTTAGAGGATGAAAGGAAGTCGAGGAGCCTAGAGTGGACCAGTGTCTCTTGCAGCTTAGAGAGGAGGAGGAGGAGATGGGATGAAGTTGCCAGGGAGGAGGGTCCTCCCTTTGTGAAGTGGAATAAGTTTGGCCAACCTCCAGGATTGGGGAATGGCGCTGAGGAAAAGGAGAGATTGAGTAGGTGAGTAAGGGAGCTGCAGTGACAGGAGCTGAGAGGTGGAGGAGTTTGTGGTCCAGACTGTCAGGCGATAACCCTTTATATAACAAGCGCTTACTAATTATTTAACTTTCAAATCTGCTGTTTGTTTGAAGATTTAACTGTTTATTCTTTGATTTCAACTACTGAGTGTTCATTGTTGCACTAGGTGATAGTGATCTCATCAGCACTGTGACAGCTGCTCTCTGGTTCAGTATTCCATATGCTGATATTCACCTTCAAGGTATTGTTTATAACACTTGCAGCAAAATATTTTCATATCTTTTTGTAATTATTTAACCAGGAGAGATGGTTTACAGGTGTGACCTGGGAGCACAAGGAAGTTAAGTAAGTTGCTCAGGGTCACACAGTATGCAAGTGGGTGCTGGGGATTCAAACCGCGTCTCTAGGTTTGCAGCTCAGAGCCTTAAACCACTGCGCTATACTGCCTCCTTATCTTGCTGTTAGTGTTGTTATCAGCCAAGATAGTGAGGATAATGTATGGGCAGCCATACACAACAAAACTTTGTCTGCATCAGAGATTTCTATGGCAACCAGGAATCTCAAGAGTGAAGCTTGAGAGGTTCACTGGTTGTCATAGAAACATCAAGATGAAGACATAAAGCATTGTGTATGGTAGAGCGCCTACATATCTCTCTTTGCTGTTGTCTGTGTATAGATGCCCATACATTATCTTTTATAGTGTATGGGCATCTATGCCCATTGCAGGCACTCTGCTTCTTTCAGTGAACTGGGGTTGGGGGCAGGCACTTGAGAGATGGTGGTGGGGTCAGATTACTGATTCAGTGTGCTGCAGCTGTTTCTGTAAGTTCAAGTTAAAAAGCAGCTTTCAGCTTGACTGGATAGGGAAAGCAGTTGTGCAGCAGCATTTTGTTTTTAATTTTCCATTTTCCCCTTTTCCTTAGTCAGCCCCTTTAGACCTTGCTACTCCCTCCAGCCCGTCACCCATCATCTCTGGGCTTACTCCATGGATCCCACCATCACCCTGGTGGCAGAGCCTCCTGGGGTCCCCAGGCCCAGGAGGACACTAGATAATGGATACGCAACGGGCAGCCCAGTGGATGGTGTGAGTCTACAAGGAGTGTGACATCATCCAGCAACAGCCTCTGCTTGTTTCATGATTTTTTTTCCCTTGGCACCCGTGGGAGGACTAAGCAGATGCACGATACAGACGTCGTCCCAGTCAGGAGGCACCTCCCTCCCTGGAGGAGGAGAGCATCCTATGGGACCCTCAGTCCTTCTTTCCCGCCCCCAAGTGACCCAGGTCCAGTCTGGAGCCAAGCGTCACCGGTGTGGTGACAGGTGATGTGCAACAGCATTCTAAGTTGTTGTGCTGCAGGTGACATCACTATTGCAGCACAACAGTATAATGATGTACTACTGCAGCACAACGAGCATATTCCAGGCATGGAATTCCATGCATAACAGCATTCATCATACATTATATAGATGATTGTATATGAGTAGTCCTACACAACAAGGCTGGGTTTGATTGAGAAGTTGCCTTGGTAACAGGAGACTTCAAGAGTGCAGCTTGAGAGATCTTCTGTTACCAAGGAAACTCCAGATTTAAACTCAGTCTTGTCTGTGTATAACTGCTCATACACAATCTTCTGTAGTGTATAGGCTAGCATACCAGAAGAGAAATAGCCCAGGACACATTGTTTTACATTTTCTTGTTAGCACTGTCAGAAACCGATAGAAAAGCTGCTCGACAGCACTAACATCAGGGTTGGGGGGCACATCTTCTGTGTATTGCCAGTACAGTTCGAGATCAGTGGTGCGGCGGCATTCCAACTTGTACTGCAGTAGTGACATCACTAGCAGCACAATAGCATTGTGGACGTCACTGCTGCAGCACAGCAAACCAGTTCTAGGGATGGAATTCCATCCGCAACAGCATTCCACTATACACTGTATCACTCCTGTCATTTTACCCTTACTTCTGTTGTATAAATTGTCATGTAAAGTTATTGCTGGCAGAAGCTGAAGATGATATCTGTCTTTATTTGCAGGTGAGGTAGGCACAGTGGAGGCGACCTGACAGTGTGATGAATTTAGTGCTGGGGAAACATGAAGGACTGACAGCACTGCAGCTTAAAGCCCTCTGTTTATCCACAGGCCAGGTAGGGACAATGCAGACCGCCCTGCTCTGTGATAAATTTCACCAGTTATGAATGGCGAGGGACTGACAGGACAGGAGTCTGAAGTCCTTTGTTTATCCACAGGTCAGATACACAGTGCACAGGTGTACCCATATAGCAGGCTTTAGGCACCCTGAGTCCCTGTAGCCATTGGGGCCCACATACCCATAAGGGGCCTCCAGCCAAAGCTAGTGCAAATCATCAGTCCTTGAAATTGTAATCATATATATATATATATTTACATATATATATATATATGTATAAATATACTGTATGTGCGTATGTATATATGTGTGTGTGTATATATATATATATATATATATGATATATATATATATATATATATATGTATGTAATAGATAGCCACTCTACAGTGTGTGGTTGCGCTCTGATATCATGCGCCTTGGGTGTGTGTTAACCACCAAGGCGTGCATATATCCAGATGCGACCGCCGACATTCTAGATTGCTACCTATCTTATAAATGGCAAAATTGATTTGGAGGGGTGAAAGTGCAGGCGTGCAGTCGCGCTCTGATATACGCATGGTCATCTGATGTGTTTCAACCAACCTGATTATTTTTTCTTATCCAGTTTATAAATAAATATATATTTTCCATTTTATGTTGCCCTTACATCCAGTCTTGTACAATAGCGTTTTCAAATTTTGATTTGGTTATAGCATTTATTATTTTTTTACATTTGAAATATTAAAGAGTGCTCCTTTTAATAGGGCTTATACCAGGTTTTGTCAGTATTCTTGGCTATTTTGGTACACCCACTGTCCCATAAGGTCACAAAGCCAGCCATGTCTGCTACATGCCTGTTCATCTGAGTCACAAGAAAGGGAGGAAATGTGGGAAAGGGTATCCTACAAGAATGGCAGTCTAAACCAGAATAAACAAGTAAAGGTCAAAATGTTCTGCTAACAAGCACGGCTGCTTTAGTGGGACATAGTGCACTGTGGAAGGCTATGTGATAGGATTCTGTGCTAAAGGGTGAGAAATAAATGACTAGAATATGCAGAGATGTCTCCTCATACCTTATCTGTGTGTAGGGTTGCTCAGATATCCATTTTAAAAATAGATAGTTAGGCTAATAGGAATTTTTAGGATATTAGGATACTGGTCCTCAAAATCTGATATCCTAAAATCCTATGTCCGAATATCCTAAAATCCTTTGTTGTGTAAAATGAGATTCCAGCCGTATTGGTCCTTGCAAAACAGGAGAGGATGGAAGGTTGTAGAAGGGACCTGTGTGGCTCCAAAGCTTGTGTATAATTCCATCTTTGTACAAGACACTTGTTGGTCCATATAAAGGTATCAAATCTTCCATCCTGTTTAGGATAATCAGATGCCATCCAATAGTTGGATTGAAACAGATTTGGATACAGATTATCCTAATATTCGTAATCTGACTATCCTGAATCAGATCGGATTTTGAGATATCTGAGCATCTCTTGTAAAGAGAGTCTTAGGTCTGGAGGCTGCAGCAAGAGGGACCCACAGGTTCAAACCCCAAGTTCTCTGTTTGAGAAAGGAGGCTGCAGTACTGAGTAATGCTCAGCAGATGGCAGCAGCAGTAAAGTGAACTAACTCTCATGATAACCAGATGGTGCTTTTGATCTATCAAATTGAATGCATAGGTTAAACAAGCATTTGTCAATGCCGAATGTTGTCTTGCTGGCGTTGGCATTGGTAGTGCAACAGTTAGAGATGCATAATAGGAATGGCAGTGAAGTATGGAACTGAAGTCAACCCCACCCCACCCTGCAGAGAGTGACAGGCATTGAGGTGTGCCTTTGGGTGGGTTGGCCATAGCGCTCATGCCATTTCACTTCACCCTGCTCTGCAGACTCTGATAAGTATTGCTTTGTGCCTTGGGGTTGTCGGGCCTACGCTTGCCCCATTTACATAGGAAGCACGCTGAGATGGGTGCAGTATAGGAGAATGGGGTGAACTTTTGGGGTCAAGAGTCCAAGGCACACCTTGATGTCTGTCAGTGGCTGCATGGTGGGGGTAGGGTGTAATGGCGTGAGCATTACAGCTGACAATCAAAGACACACCCCTGCGCCTGTTAGTCTGTACAGGGTGGGAGCGTTATGGTTAGAAACCCTAACGCCCTGGGCATTTGTGGTATTGCACTCCAAATTTTCAACATGGCCTTTTTGTGACCCCACCTCTTGAAAGCATTTGGGACCTCTGTTCATGAACAGTGATGCTGTGATTTTGTTAATCTGTCTGGAATGTTGATTTTCCACAGCGACAGCGCCATTCTGCACTATGTGTGAAAACACAGTTCGGGCAGGATGTGAAAATGACAACTGCACCATTCATAAGGAGGTGTGAAGAGATGGCAATTTTGAAAATCTGGAGTGTAAATATTAAAAATTCTTGAAATTCTGACGTGCGTGAAAACTCGCAATGCATGCTGGTAACACAGTCATTTTGAATTCTGTCACCAGATTTTTAACATAGGCATTCTGAGACCTCTGCTCATGAACAGTGGCACTATGATTTTCTTAATCTGTCGAAAGTTGATTTCCCACTGCGCTGCATCCATTGTGTGCCAGATGTGCGAAACCACATTTTGGGCAGTATGTGAAAAATGACAGCTGTACTGTTCATAAGGAGGTGTGCAAAATGGCAATGTTGAAAATCTGGAGTAAAAATATTAAAATTCTCGAAGTTACGACTGTGCATGGAAAGTCGTAATGCAAGCTCAGTAACATAGTCATTTTGTAGAATTTTGTCACAAATTTTCAACATAGGCATTTTGGGACCTCTGCTCACGAACAGTGTTACTGTGATTTTCTTACTCTGTTCCAAACATTGTTTTCCTACAGCGACTAGCCATTGTGTGCGGATGTACGAAAACACATTTTGGGCAGGATGTGGAAAATGACAGCTATACTGTTGATAAGGAGGTGTGAAAAATGGCAATGTTGAAAATCTGGAAGTAAAAATATAAAAAATTCTCAAAGTTCTGAGCGTGCGTGGAAACTGCATGGCATGCGCTCGTAACACAGTCATTTTGTAATTTTTCACCAAATTTGCAACATAGGCTTTGGGAGCCCACCTCATGAACAGTGACATTGTCATTTCATTACTCAGTCCCGAAGGTGATTCTGCACAATGACCGCCAAAATCACCTTTCGGGAACGAATGACGAGATGACAGTGACTGAATTCATGAGGTGGGGTCCCAAGAACCCCATGTTGAAAATTTCATGCCAAAATTCACAAAATGGCCAAGATATGCACTAAAGTTGAAAAACATTTATGCCATTATATGGCATTTCTTCAGTTCTCATTCGGCTTTGAAGAGTGCAAGACGTGTTCTGATCCACCGAAGATCATCGCAGGCTCCGGAGGTGAGTATGGGGTGGGTGTGTGTGGGAGGTGGGGTATGCAGAGGGTGGGTGCGGGTTGGGGAGGGGCACCGGACACATCGCAGGACCATTTTCTCATTTTCAGGTAAAAATGAAACAAAAAAAACATAAAGACAACATGAGTCGGTTTTCTTATTTTGTAGGTGTGTTTTGGTACACTGGAGTGGGCTCCCAGTGTGCCACCTGTACCACCCCAGGGAGGGTACTGAAGCACGACAGTGACTGGGTCCCCCATTAGCACAGAAACATGTCTGAGGTGCATGATGCCGAGGGGATTGGGCACCCTCGGCACATAAAATTAAATGATATAGCTATTATGCCAATGGGGATTGGGCTTCCCATCTGCTAACCGAATCTGGGAAGTGGGGGCATGCCGACAGGGGACTGGGCACCGACATCGGTTTGATTGGGACTGTGAGCGGACGTGACAGACGCCGCCATCTTTTTATTGAATTGTTACACGAGGCAGGCATGCCCTGCAATGAGGGTGCTCCCTCATTGCAGTGGCTAAATCATTCAAGTTGGTGGCACTCCTTTGCACTGCTGTCATAGACAGCGTGGGATTAATTCATGCCACGGGCCCAGCCGAAAAAGCAGTGGCGCCACTGGCCACAACACGACCGCACCTCCAAAACCTGCTATTCAGCTACCCCAGTATGTTGCTTGCGCGGCGCAAGGCAACCTAAAAAGTCATTAACAGAGAAAAGGAATTTGGGGTTTATATCACATTTATATTTAGATGTCAGTGTGACTTAGTTGGTAGCTCATCTACCTCTGACCCAGAAAGTCATGGGTTCTAGCCCTGCTTGGCTTGGCCTCATACCATAAATTCTGTCTCCTAAGTGCAGTACTACAGTGATGTGCTGTTATGGAGTGCCGCCTAAGTGCAGTACTAAAGGGGGATGTTGTGCCGTTATGGAGTGTTGCCCTTTGGGTGAGACATTAAACCCAGGTCCCATCTGCCTTTTCTGCTGGTTGGTCATTTGGACATTAAAGATCCCAAGGCGTTTCTTGAGAAGTGTAAAGGTAATTTTGTCAGTGTCTTAGACAAATGTCCACCATTCACTAAAAATACTACCAAGTTGTTTTGCATCTGTATGTCTCTCCCCGTCTAAAATATTATTCTCCAACCTCCTTTCCCAGTCAACAAAAATTAAATAAAGCTGGGTGCTTGATACAAAAGCATAAAGGTTCTGATGAATGTGTAGTAGAACACACTGGCCAGATCACGGTTGCATACCGTGCACAATATGGGGCTCCTGTTTATCCTATTACCTGTTTTGTTTTTTTGTTATCTGGATACTATACTGGATGTGTGATCGAAGCTCATTTCCAGATATGTCTTGAGGTTATAGTAATGCTGCAGTGTTACAACATTATATTATATTAGCAAGGATACAATTGCCCTAGGACTAGAGATTTACTAAGATAAAGATGCAGGATTATGGATTTAATTTATGAGGGAAGCTGGAGAGATTGGAGCTGTAACCATTTGACCTGGAAAGCCAGTGAGGTTTTCAAAATGATTAAAGGACAGATGGGAGTAAACACAGCTACTGTGCATTACTTCCGTTGGAAAGTGAATAAAAGATGAGGGGACGGAGTCTCAAGATCAGCACCAGATTCTGGCTCCATGGCGCTGGGAATCATGGGCTACCTGGCACACTTGTGACCTGGGTTTGTGCCATGAGCCCTGGATGGCAGGAGCAAAGGCCAAGAGGAAGGGCTCCTGGTGCATGTCAGGATGCTGTCCTCCCAGGGGAGGAGGGTATTCTGACATGGGTGACTCCTTGGTAGGTCACAGGAGGTGTAATGAACAGCTGTCAGAAACTCCTCACACCAAACAGCCCTGTAGTGTGCGGTTCCACCCGCCTCCACCTGATCGCCATTTGTGCACTTATTTCACCAGTGGTACTGGGGAGGGGGGCACATGGAGGTCTGGAGGAGTCTGAAGGCTGGAATCAGTAGGGGGCAGTGAGCAGGTGGACAGTTGTGGGCAACCTTGGGAAGGCCCTAAAGGAGTGGGGTGCCAGGATGCAGGGTAAGAGAATAAATACGTATATACATATACACATACATACATATACATATACATATATATAAACATATACATATATATATAAACATATACATATACACATACATATACACATACATACATATACATATAAACATATACACATACATATACACAAACACATACATATACAACATATACATATATATGTGTATATACATATACATATATACATACATATATACATATACATATATATATATATATGTGTGTATATATATATACATATATATATATATATATATATATATAAATAAACACAGTATATAGCTAAAAATCTTTATTAAAAGTGAGCAAAACATTTAGCATGCTGTCACCCAGGAAATCGGGCTTTAAGCAATCCCAGAACCCCTCATTGTGACTAGTTGGAGGCCAGGCATGTGACAGAGGCGAAGCAATCATTTCCCAATAAGGGAGTGGGTCATCCCACCCACTCATAGGAAGATCATAGACTGGTACTGGTGCAGACGCTGAGGGCAACAGATTGCCCACCATCCTGGCCAGTGGAAGGGTGTGACCATGCCTGTCTCGACTGGCACTGTGGAGGACAGACAGACAAAAGGTTAAAATGAGGGCAAGAACATTGGGGAAAAAGTTTTTTTCTGGAAAAGCATGGAACAGCCCAGATTGCAGAAGTTAGGCAGACTTTTACTGTTTTGTAGAGCTCTGAAGGACCCCTCTAATCACAAGCCCTTGTTCCTGTCCCTAATTTAACTCCGATGGCTGTTTCAGCCTAGTTTATCTCCACTTATTGCTGCAAATATGTTAGCTGCACCTTTTGAGCATGTACCTTTGATTAGCCTTCTACAAATGTTACTGTTACTTTATGTTTACTCTCCTGTCTCTGCAGTGTCAAAAAAATAATATGTAAGGTATTGTCATCTAGTACTTACGGTTACTACTTCTTGTGTATGGTATTACATATTTTTATCTTATTTCCTGGTTTTAAAATGTCACTGTTATAAATGTTTTATTTATTTTTACAATTAATGTTCTTGTTGCTGTTTTTGATAATGTAATGGGCTCTGAATGTGTCTGTAACTCTCCCAGTTCATGCCTGAAATGAGCATGTGTATGCCTAGTGTATCTTCCCTGGAGTCGCATACGAATAAATAAAATAAATGTCTATGTTTAGATTGAAGGGTACTGGCTCTTTAAGAACAGGCAGCAAAGCTTCAGTTTCCTGTTGCATTCCGCAACCTGTAAAATGTGAAATTCAAACCCTAAATAATCATATAATCCCCATGTAGGCCATGAGCACATAATCATGTAATGAAATCAGATATGGAATATGCAGTCACCATATTTGGTTGGAAAGACCCTCTCGTCCATCAGCAGTTTCTGTCCTGAGAGGATGACACAGTCCACATACTGCGGGCAGTGCTCTTCATCTTCCCCCTTCTCGTCCGTCCACACAAACTCCCTGTATACAGATATAGATACATATTTACTTATTCTGTCTGTACAGCACCCTGAGCCTTTGGATAGGGCGCTTAAATATACATCAATGTGAATATCAAAACACAAGCTCATATTACCTGGCACTTGCAAGTAAGCAGGTGGCAGTCAGTAACAAGCTATGAAGAAGTCCTTGTGTACCCAATAAGATGACCTAGTGCTCAATGGAGACCCTGACCCCCATGTGAAGGCAGCAGAGTTGGGTTTACCTGTTTGCTGCACCTTTCAACCCTCTGCCTCGCAAATCAGGGACAAAGATGTTAAAAAAAAAAAAATCAGTGCTATCCAAAATTAGTAACATTGGCTTATAGGAGAACTGTGATGAACCTGTAACACAGTTTCCCAGGTAGAAGCTGATTTTTAAATACTGGTTCCAATTTTCTTACTGTTCCATCTCTACAGGCTTTACGTCACCCTAATGGGTGTTTCTGATTTACACTCAGGTAGTAAGTGCCATTTTAGAACTGTGATGTTTATGTCCTTGGTCTGCATGCTCTTTCATTGTTTTTTTTTTTTTTTTCTGTTTTTCCCCTGTTCCGATCGGCCCTATCCATGGATCCGCCCTGTCCTGCCACCCCAATGCCCTCAGGACCTACCTTGTCCGACTTTTCCCCAGAGCTTGTCCCCAGTCCCCAACAGAAACAGGATCCAGTTTTGTGAATGATTCCTGATAGCCAGGTGCAGGACATGCAGGAGACCAGTGTCATCATACCAGTTGGTGCCATTTCCCTGTTCCCCTGTCCCCTGGTGCAGAGGAGGCAACATGTAGTGATACCAGTGTCCCCACTGCGCATGCTCCCATGCCAGCGAGCGGACATCAGCCTCGCCTCCACCTCCATGAGTGTGATCCCAGCATTCCAACCTTCAGCCACCGTTAGAGCCAGGCTAATGCCGGTCACCAGTTCCACCCTCCCCCGCGGAGAAGAGCAGTCCCTTGGATGATCAATACTCCTCCCCGCCAGCCCATCAACTCTCAAGTTCGTTTCTGAATTCAGGTCATTGGGTTCGTGAATGGTGGCACTACTGTTGCGCCGGTGGTCCGAGCCATGGTCTTCCATTGTTGACATAATGCACCCATGTTCAGCTATCGAACTCTGTGGTTAAGAGGGACATAAACTACCTCATACGGTTCTAAAATGGTACTCAATATTTATTTGTAATCTGTGACCAAGAAAGGCACACTAAGCTATGATAGCTTGTTTCCAGGTGCATCCTTGGGGTTTGTTTGCATGGGCCTGTTTTTTATTGACTGGGAGAATGCTAGCAGTGACACCGTGGAAACTCCTAGAGTATGGTCATACTAGTTCCACCTGCCTCAACCCATTCTGTTTTAACTTATGTGAGGAGAAGGGTCATTCCTGCAGGAATTTCCCTGGACCTCCCACAAATGAGAGGATGGGCTGGATCAAGAACTGCTAAAAAGCCACAGAAATGGCTGCCGGGACCTCTTTAGGCTTAGAAGCTTTGGAACCCACCCTTGCTACCTGGAGCTCCTGCCATCTTCTCCACTCACAAAAGAAGGTATGCTGAACCCGGACCTCATAGACTGCACTAGACCTTACAGGGTTACCCATGAAAACGGCGACTGCATTATCGCGACGGTAAAATAGCGACTTCACTTAACAGCGACTACAACATGAGCTACTAGCACATTTTAGCGAAAGCACAAAATCGCGACTGAGCAGTGAACTTTCAATGAAAAATAGCAAATGCACAAAATCAGTGACTGAGCAGTGAACTTTCAATGGAAAAATAGCAAATGCACAAAATCAGCGACTGAGCAGTGAACTTTCAATGAAAAATAGCAAATGCACAAAATCAGTGACTGAGCAGTGAACTTTCAATGGAAAAATAGAGAACAGTGAACTTGCAATGTCAGAGATGTATAGGCAATGGACTTCTGGACATAGGATTCTAAGCAGGCATGTCAAAATAGCGACCCAAAAGGAACAAAAAAAAAAAAACAATCAGATGAATTCTGCTTTATTAGCTATTAAAATAACCAGCCAAATCACCAAAAAAACAATTAAGCAAGCCAAATTCATTAACAAATCATTTGAGGTGCTCTCAGGTGAATTCACACCTGAAATTGAAAATTATGAGCAAGACCTCTCAGATAATCACACACGCTTCTCGCACCGTAAAGCAACAATCGCTACAATGCAGCGTTACTGTCCTTGTATTTTTCATGTTGCAGTATTGCCCTGACACAGTTTGCTCTAATCGGATTCAGTGGTCTCTGTTCTTCCTTTAGAGATTAAATCGCTTCCACACGCTGGGATGACAGGCACCTAATCGAAATTGAATCCCTGTGCCAGCTCCTCTATCATGCTATTCACTCGAATTCCCAACATTGTACTGAGGCACTCCACTGATGAGGGGGAATGCTGCCTCCTACCTCCAGAACGCCCCCATTGCCTTCCGACCCAGGTAGTTTCAAATAGTCTAGTAAGGGCACCAGTAGTTTGTCATGCTGCTCAAAAATTCAAATTGCCACACATCCTCGAATGCATTTGCTACATCATCTGGCGGTATAAAAGCAAGGGACAGAAACATTCAAATGTGTAAGACAAAATCAGGGTCAGCACTGTACCGTTCATGGATATCTGGTAGCTTTTGAATCTTTCGCCAGATGCACTGAGCAAGATGGAAAAAGCACCACGCAGGTCTGCAGATGGGAAAGCACTGGTGAAAGCTTTCCATGCAGACTTCTCAAGAACTAGAATTGCAGTAAGTGGTGCTAGGTTGGGCAACAGGGACTTCAGTTGGGAATATACCCTTTCATAGGTTGAAGTGTTCTGCTGAACACATCAGCACAAAAACCGCCAGTGACCACAGTTCTTGACTTAACACCATGTATGGTGTGCAGTTGAGTCAAATAGAGTGAGACAGGATTTGAATGTTCCGTCCATCATCCAGTCAGTGCACTCCCAGAAATCTTAAATTCACTGGTTGCAAACATTCAATTCTGTCCTGCTCCTTACCACTGTCAAACAGCAGAAATTTTCACCACCATCAGTTAATGTAAATTCAGGTGGAATTACCAGTTCCTGTACCATGCTAGGTGTGGCGGACACCCGTGTTCTACCTGGCGTATTCTTTGCACAGTTCATTTAATTAACTGGACATCTGGCAAGCAGCCAGCGACTGACTGAGGTGCAGTAGAAGTGCATTGTGCACAACCTGCGAAGTGCTCTACACAACCTCTTGCGGCGCTCTAACACTAGCCATAACTTTTAGAACACCAGCTCCTCCAGCATCAACAACATGAGTGTTCTTTTATTTGAGCAGTTACCTTGCCATCAATTGTGTGGATGTGTGCAAGGCAGTTGGATCAGTGGGCATCCACACGCCAGCAGTACACCTTTCCTCCTTTTTCTTTGTCATGGCGATAAAGAAAGCCAGAAAATAATGCAAGTGGCTTTCCCTTCTGGCTCGAGATAAACTCCACGTCCATGCTGACCTTAATTCCGAAATTGTGTCATGGCGTGTCAAAGGGCGGATATCATTAAGTGCTAGGCAAATGCATTATGGAAACAATTGAAACAGGAAGTTACACAAAGTTAAATGATCTACTAGAAGAGCTGCCAACAACACACAAACTCACAGAGTTGTAAGTAACATATAATTCCACAGTATACCAAGTGCTATTTTTACAGGGTAGCTAGTAGTGTGGCGATACATTTCACGAGAGCTAATATTGTAGTCGCCGAAAAGGAGAGCTAAAATTGAAGTCGCTGATTTATACTCAGTCACTATTTTAACATGGAACCACCTACAGCCCTCTCTTCTTCAGCCCATTCTGAACTTGGCGACTTTTTACTTGTGTTCCTCCTCTGATTCTGTGAACCTCCTCAGCCTGTTTTATATCTGATTTACCAGGTTTAATTATTGTTTAAGCATATCTACAGGACAGCCTGCTTTATCATCTGTTTAGAGATTAGAAGTATTGATTTTCCAATTGCTCGTTATAGCATTGGGCCACTAGAGCAACATAAGCCTCTCTGTCCCATTGTAGTCTGTTTACTTAGTGCAGATTACTTACCTCCCTTTGGAGGTCGGCACTGACCTGCCCTGCCCCCAACTTTCTTTCTCCTTTCTACCTGTGACCCAGCCCCAGATTAAGCCCATCTATGGCTTCCTTGTTTTCTCTCAGGTCTGCACCTCTGGGACCCACCCCCTCCGTTTAAGCCATTCTCTAAACCAGGAAACATGATCTCTTTCTGAATCTCTCCCTGCGCCTCTTCCTCGTACTTTTCACCCTGGTCTCTCTTCCGTCCCTTCAGTTGCTAAATAATTCCCTCCCCACCACACTTCCTTGCAAACCCTACTACCCTACTAATCACCTGCTTCAACCAAGTGGCAGCTCCAACGCCTTTTATCATACCTAGACCCACTTCTCTACATGGCCTTCTGCCCCACTCATGTCTTTACCTTACTCTTATACTTTACTGTGCATCCTTAAATTTCAGCTCTCCACCTTCAGTTATTCACTTCGCTCCCTAAACCATCTAACAAACCTTGGTTCAAGAGTACCAGGCTGCATTTCATCATTATCTGTCTCTTACCCTCTTGGCAGGAGACATAAATCCCAACCTGGGTCCAACACTCAGTAAAGCCCCTACCTCATGCACTCCCCCAGCCTCTGCTCCAACCCCACTTTCACTCCCATGTGGCCTAAAATCCTCCCGTTAACATTAGCAGTCTCCTCCTAAACTTGACCTGCTACTCCCACTTAGGATCCCTCAATCCAGACATCCTCATTGTATCAGAGACCTGGCTAACAAACAAATCCTGATGCTTCTATCACAATTCCTGCATATGCCATTACCGCCAGGACCGCAATGGTAGGGCTGGGGCATATCTATCTACTCCTCCTCCTCCTCCTCCTCCTCTCCAAACCACTACTGTTCTATCTACCACTGACCCCAATACTTATGAAGCCCTCATCATTAGACTATCTCTACCCTTTTCCAGTATCAGTATTTATCGTGAGGAGCCTATTGCTGTCCTGGTCTATACCACTGTGTAGCCACTGATCTAATCACCACTATTGGGTCCCTTACCTCCTCAGGTGAGCCCTACCTGTTAGGGATCTAAACCTGAACTGGTTGTCATCCATCCTAGATAAGACTCATACTGAAATAGCTGCCCTTAACCTGTCCCAATTAATCACACAATGTACTCACCTAAACCACAAATCCCATAACCACACTCTCATAGACTGGCTGTTACCTTCCATCCTCACAGGGCAATCCAGTTAGGCGTGATCTAGTTCAGAAAATGATACTCCTCATTTTTGACTATTGCGACATAGTCTACAGTGCTGCTCCTAAGTCTTCCCTTACCAAGTTGGATACTCTCTTCAGTGATTTCTGTCGCTTTGCTCTTGATTCCCCTCCACCACATTACTGTACCTGGTATCATGCTCTAGCTTTCCCCTTCCTTGCATGCAGGTGTCTGTCTTACTGCACCAAGTTCACTTCTAAATTCTGGTTTAGGACTCTCCTCTCACACTCTCCTTCTTGCTCTCTGCTCCACCTCCCTCCTCCTGCCTCTCAGATCCAATGACACACGCACTCTAGCTATTCCCGTCGCTGTACCTCCATAAGCCAGGAGCTTTCTCCTACTGCTGCCCAAAGCTTTGGAACACTCTGCTATCTCCTATCAGACTTTCCTCTTCCCCATTTTCAATCTCCTTAGCCCATCATAATTTCTGTTCCCCTAACTACACTTGTTCTTAGCCCCTTTAACCATCTCAACCCTGGCGCTTATCCTTTAGCTCTACTTTACTTCTATTCTCCTAACTGTACTTGTTACTAGCCCCATTCGCAACTCTCCCCACCCTTGCACTGTCCCCTATTCCTCTATCCCTGTCTTACCTCCTGTCTTCTAACTGAACCCTTCCTCTGATTACTCTCACATTTTACCACCCTATTATACCCCTCCTCCCACCCCTACCACAACCTACTGCTTATTTTGACTTCTACTACCATCCACAACCTACAGTGCTATTTCGACACTCTACTGTTGTCCTTCCCCCCACTACCCCCTTCCCCCAATTGATGCTCTCGCTTTTCCATTCCTAGTTTACCCTATTTTCTTCACCCTCCTATTCCTTATCCTCTCCTCTCCTCCGGTCACCCACCACATTCCTCCTCCTCCTCCCCCGCCCCTTCTCTCTCTCCTTTTCTGCCTGGCCCTGTCCCCTTGCAGGGTTCTCTGTCATCCTGAAGGGTATAGATCCTGCACCTCTCTTCTACCCTCTTCCTTTACCCCACTTTCTAATCCTGTCCCTTGCAGGGTTCTCTACATCTTGAAAGGGTATAGATTGGCGCTCTCTTTCCCCTCTCCCTTTCTCCTCACTTGCAAATCTATCACCCACCCACCTCCCTACTTCCATATCCTCTCTTCCTCACTCCTGTTCCTCCGCCTCTCTTCTCTGCCTCCACTCCCTTCTCTCCCTCCCTTTCTGCCTCATCCTGTCCCTTTGCAGGGTTCTTGGCATCCAGAAGGGGTTAGATCTTGGCTGTATCTCTTCCATCCCCATCTTCTACCCTCCTGTCCACTTCCCCACTTGTCTTATGACGCCTCCCTTGGGTATACAATAGCACTTTGAATCGTGTGCTCAGCCTACTACTTCTAGCACTTCAAATGTGTTATCCACCCTCTAACCTTTACCTACTGGATCACCTGCTCTTGGGTTGTTGTAATGTACATTATATCCAAACATGGTTTTATTTACCCTGGTCGGTTGGTCTGGGTTATTTCTGCTCTGTAATTGTACTACACTGTTTTGTTTTAGTAACTGTACTTGTATTGCTCTGTTATTGCTATGTGTTTGCCTGTTCTCCCAATTCTTGTACCCCCCCGACACTTCTGAAAACGAGCTGTTTACAACTCTTGTTGTCTTTCCTGGTGAAACATTTTCCAAGTAAATAAATAAAATAGGCCTTTTGACTGTGTTTTAAAATTGTTGTGTTGTATATTTGTGCAACTTACCTGTAAAAGTGCCCAGAGCCTCCAGGATTGGGCGCTAAAGAAATATATTTTGCCTACTTACTTACTTAGGCTGCAGAGGTCTGCACCAACCATGTCAGAACCACTCTACTCCTGACAATGACTCTGACATACCTCAAGTTCAGCAGGGCAGTCTTTCCCCCACTGCATCTATCTCTGAGGAACCTCTAAGGCAACATGCCCTAGAAGAGAACATGGAGATTACTCCTCCAGAACCCCTCCCCCAAAGTAATAGTTCCAGACCATTTTGCTCCAGAAACCTCAGGGCATTTCCATGGGAAGATAAAGAGGAACCAGGACATGCGTGCACCCTCTTCCCTCCCATAACTAAACAAGCCACCGTGTCCTGCCTCCTCAGACGGGAAGGATGAGACCAGGAAAAAGGGAGTTGCAAACCTTACACCCCAAGGCTACCCCCATCCCTGTCATCAACATATTCTCTACTATGCAGAGTAAAAACAGTGTTGGGAGATACGGAAGAGGAGGTTGCTGATTCGGAGGTCTCCTCAATCCCTAATCAAAGGGACCCACCTCTGATTCTCATGACTCACAATTGAGGGTTTTCTTCCAAAAAAAGAGGCCATACGAGATCTCAGTTGCTATGAGTTAGGGTAACTCCTTGTAATGCTGGTGGACTTTTCAGGTTTTTTAGGTTCTATTGATGGATGGTTTCATTGCTATAACACTTAATGTAAACAGCCTGAAGTTCCAGAAAAAGTGTACCACTGTCCTCTTCACTTTGAGCCAGTGGCCTGAGGATGTGTTCTTTTGCAGAACATGAATTAAAACCCAACATGTACTTTCCAGAGAGAATCCATGTGGACAAAGAGATATCATTCTGGCCCACTGGAGATGACTTGTGTTTTGCGTGGGCATTCTTTTGCTAGCTTTGACTGGCATGTCACAAGGCTGGTGGATGTCCACCCTGGAAGGTCCCTGGTAATCGATGCCTCCTGTGGGTCCTTGTATGCTGTATTATATGATTAATGCCACCCAGACTAAAGTCTCCATGAGCGCTCTTAAAAATGTCAAGCTTTTCTGTTCACCTCAAAAGACACACTCTTGGGGAGATTTCAGTTGTCCCTCAAGCACAACTGGCTTAAGGTAGGAAGGTGTATTGTGACTCCTCATTTTGTCAGACATGCTCATGGCAGCAGGCCTCAATGACACCTTCCATGCACTACTTGATCAGGAAGGGGCTGCACACACACACACACACTAGGGGAACATGGTTCTCCTGCACTGATTTTTGTTTGTATCTAAAACAGTACAGGTCACCACTGCCAATCACCCACATCAACAGTACCGTACACATCCTAGTGATCTAGTGGCCTTCCACCCCAGGCCAACTCCCTCCCGATCCACCCACTCAGGACCATCCTCCTGCACCCTCTTGCCCCGGCCGCCAGTGCTGGTTCACAGCATCAAAGACGACTGCTGCACAGTCCTCCTCTCACTACCTCAGCTGGCCGCCATCTGACTGGCATTCACGATTGCATGTACTGTACAGTACCACTAGACCACTTCAGAGGGTTTGATACATACATCTTGGGTGACTGGGGGTAAGCGCATTGGTAGGTGGGGTAAGGGCAGAGTTTCAGCAGTGTTAAACAGTGCCATGACTTAGAATTTGCTTGAAACTTAGCCTTTTTTTTAAAAGTCACTTTTAAAAATGCAGTTTGTTACAAATGGTGCTCTTTGTTGAAAAGCACATTTTTAAGAATGCGATTTTAGAAATGCACAATTTGGAGAAAAGGTACCATCTGAATGAAAAAGTGTTGGTGAAATTATGCCAGATTGTGGTGCAATGTTGAAACACTGTGCAGATGTGAAATCGGCAGTTTTGTAAGCGTAATAAAATCTGGCCCAGCCCAACTGTTGGAGGTGCCTTGCATCAGATGGTATATTAAACTGAGGTCCCTTTGGTCGTTATCCAGGCAGAATCTCTAATTCCTTGGCCTACTTGTTAGAACTATTCTTTGATCCCCTTTTCCTGTCCCCTCCTACAGTCACCACAACCACCACGGTATCCTATGATAATAGCGAGCATATGGGCGACCATCAAAGCGGCGACCAATATGAAGTGCTATCATCATAGGGCGATCCTACGGGACAGCTACAGTTGCAACGGCGAGGGAAGGGTGGGCGACAGAAAAGATGCATAGCGACGGAAATGGAGGGATAGGGAAGAGGTTGTAACCCTCTAGTGTGCCTGTTCCACCGAGCCAGCCATGTGGTGTGATGAGTAGAGGTGGTTGGCTCCAAAGGAGCAGGTTCAGGACTTAGGGTGGGTAATATTTACTAAGTCCCTAGCTGCGGGACTTCATTTTTTAAACTGGGCTGTGCCCCTCCCGACACCCCCAGGAGTTGAGAATCTTTATATGGGGGGTCGCCCCGCATGCACAGTTATCCTGGTCGCTCTTTAAGTGCTTATCGCCAAATTTATTTTCGTGATAATGCATCATAATAGCGATCGCCATCGATCGCTATTATCACACAGAACCCAGCCACACTCTTCCTCCGTGGTTGGGAGGGTGGGTTGTGTGGTTGCTTTACAGCTGACACCAATGCCACTCCTTAGTTGACTGGTGTGCAGTGCATGAATGCTAGGCAATCTGCGCCTCCCCAAACAGATGTCACTTTGCAACACGACCAAATCTCTGCACTTTCCAGTGAAGTTAGCCCACTGTGGTCATAATTGCCTGTGATCCGTAAGTATAGAAACAAAAAGAAAGGGGAACATTTATGAAATGTACCCATCAGAGATGTTGCAAAGTTTTACATAGGTGGCGAAGCTGCAAAAGTCACCTTTGTGAAAAAGTTTAGAATTGCCCACTTCACAGTGGGTTTTGCTGGGGAACTGGCACTTTTTGAAGTGAAGTCACAGCGAAGGTACAACTTCACTCGTGAATTTGCAAGACTTCGCTAAAAAAATTGCCACTTTGCATACTGAAAACTTTGAGACGCTTTGGCACTTTGCGACTTGGCAGATTTCACAAATTAATTTGTAAATGAAGTTTGCTAATTTGCCCATCTCTAGTGCCCATCATACCGTCATAGTTTGAAAATCCAAAAAGGTCTTTTACATGAGGTATCGGGCTCCCTGTGTAGCCAGCAGCAGTCCAGAGAAATCGATGACTAAGTTTACCCCATACTAACACTACATTGTCACCATCTTTAGAACATGTGATGTCACTGTCGATCAAGCTGTTCTTGACTGCATTGTGGTTAGGAACAGCTTGATCATCAGTGACATCACAAGGTTCCAAAAATGTGGCAGTGTAGTGTCAACATGGGGTAGACATAGTCCTCAGTATCTCTGGACTGTTACCAGCTGCGGGTAACGCATAACACGTCATTTAAAAGAGCGTTTCATGGGCTGTCAAACTGTAATGGGCACTACTGATGAATATTCCCTTTAATTCTCACTGGGATTCAAAAGACACATCTTGGGTCAGAGCAGGACAATTCAGCTAAGGACTAGACTCCAGCCTTGGGCCATCAGGAGCTAGTAAGTCATGGAGGTGGAGTAACCCACTCTACTATGATAAGAAGGCACAGGGTGATACTGTAGGAGATCAGATCACTTATGCAAGTATTAGATACAGTACGCTGACTAAGAGCATCACGGCAGATGTCACTGAATGTTGACTGTGTTGAGATGGAGGCGAGATGTGTTGAGATGTGTGAGGTGCCACAGGGTTGGTGCTGGGGCCAGTCCTATTCAAACACCATGAAGTCTTGCTATATTATAACAATAGCAGTCAGCCACTGCAGCTGAACTGCCCGGAGAGGAAGGAGTTAACTCCAGAAGATCTGGAGTTCTACAGCCGCGAGGCTGTGCTTAAAGTTTCTATCTGGCAGTTTCAAATGAAACTGTCAGATTCTTTACTCCGCTTCACTGAACAGTCGCCCGGAGATCAGCTCCTTCAGCTCGGTTCATTCTCGGTCTGCTTAGTATTTTTCGTTCATTTGAACCGCAAAGTTATTATTTTTACCGCATTTCGTTTTAAAGCTCTATTGGTAACCGTAAGTACTAAAATTTAAGTCTGTGTGGAAAATTAATTATCGGTTCGGTTTTGAACCGATCGGTTGATTTTTTCTGCATTTTAAAAGTGTACAGTGGGTTTTAGGATGCGGTTCCGGTTCTTATCGGTTCTAAAAAGCGGAATTATGTTTTTCTCAAATCTCCGTGACACGGTTAGGAACCGATAAAGTGTCTCACTGGGCACTGCCATCAAAAGGGCAAGTTTTGGTTAGACTGGCATTATGTCTGAGAAACCCAAAGAAAAACCGGGCCCACTGGGTTTCAACACTGTGATGTCTGTGGGGACGCCTTTGCCAAGGCTGACCCACACACCACTTGTGTTTATTGTCTGGGGTTGACCACCTCCTGTCAGACTGCCAGGTGTGAAAATTCTCCTGCAGCCACCCTGGAGAAGAGATTGGGCCGGCTCAGGGAACGAGAATAAAAAGTCCGCTGACCCAGATGGCCAGCCCGGTCCAGTACCCACTGGACCAGAGGAGTGCCCTCTGACCAGGGCGAGACTTCTTGGGTAAAGGAAGGCTGGTTCAGAGGAACCAGTCCCAAGTAAAAAGACAAGGAAATCAGTAAGTCTGGAGTCCAAAATTGTGTCTCCAACTGCTGCAGAGATAGCTAAAGCCATTCAGATTGTCTAGTCACTGTCTCAGGGATCTGTAGAACCACCAACAGCTGGTAAAAGGTTGGTTCGTTCAGTCCCAGTGGTTCAGGATTTTGAAGTTGAGGATTTTATGAACCACAGGAGGGAGGAGGAATTTGATCAATATATGTGTGGCTGGGGGTCTGGGCGTGGCCATTGAACGGACATCTCTCCAGACAGACCTTTAGAATCTCCTCCTATTCTGTCTGAGTCCCTTCTTTCTTTATTTTTACAAAAGGTTGCAGAAACCCTCCAGCTTCCTTTAGAGGAGCTGTGGATGAGCAAGAGGAGCCTGATTATGTGGAAATGATGGATATTCAGAGTCTAGGAGGTTGTCTATTCCTTTGCATAAGTCATTTAGGAAGCAAACAACAAAGATTTTAAAAATCCTCATTCTGTCCCTCCTGTAGATAAAAAATGGACAGAAGGTATACTTTGTCAGGCTCGGATACAGACTTCCTTACTGAGCAGTGTAGTCATGTAGGTGTGGTACAAGCTGCAGCCTGTGACAAAGGCTAATATTCCTCTGGCCTCACATCCTCCTGATAAGGATTCCAGGAAGATTGATGCCATGGCGAAGAAACAGTATATGGCAGCTTCTCTGGGACTCAGGCAGGCAAATTATATGGCTTATGTAGCTAGATATCAGAAATCTAGGTGAGACACAGTATTGCAGTTAGCCAAGCAGGCCCATGGCCAGCTGGCTAGTGAGTTGGAACAGGTGGCTGCTGATGGCATTGAAGCCTCTAAAGTTCAATTTCATACTGCTGTTGATGTTAATGATGTTTCTTCTAGGGTCATGGCCACTTCTGTAGCTTCCCGTAGGTTGGCATGGCTCAGATGCACTAATCTGTCCCAAGATACCCAGTCAAAGGCTATGGATTTTCCTGTAGTGGGAAATTCTCTTTTGGGGAGCAAACAGAAAACTATATGAAAAAGATGGATGAATACAGAACTACCTACAAAAGTGCCAGGCTAAGGAGAAGCATGCCATGCCACAAGGCATGCTCCCAGAGGTAGAGGCAGGCCCTTTTCAGGCCTTTTACCAATTTCAAGCCTCCTCTGCTGTCTCGCAGAGGGTTTCTTCAGAGGCAGGGGGTAGACGTGGCACAAGTAGACCCCCTCTCCTCAGCCTAAGGCTGCTGCTAAGCAGGCACCTGATGGGTGTCCAGGGCCGATTCCCTGTACCAGTGGGGGCAGGTTGGCCTATTTCAGCGGAACTGGCTGTCCCTAACTACGGACAGATGGGTTCTGGAGGTAATAGGCCAGGGTCTGATTCTCAGCTTCAAACACTTTCCAAAGATGAGAGCCAGGCATTTTCCACCTGCAAATCCTTCAGAAGCCCTTGCTTTGAAGCAGAGGTTTCTGCTCTGCTGGACTGCAAAGCAGTGGAAAGGTTTCCTCCTTGCCATCAGGGCAAGGGCTTTATTCAAGATACTTTCTTACCCAAAAGACAGGAGAATGGGCCCATTCTAGATTTAAGATACTTGAACAAGCATCTGTTGAAACCAAAGTTCAAAATGTTGACTCTGGCAATGATATTGCCTTCCCTAAGGCCAGGGGACTGGCTAGCTTCCCTGGACCTCAAGGATGCCTATTTTCATGTTCTGATCAGGCCTTCTCACGAAAGTACCTCAGGTTCCGAACTGCCCTCAGGCCACTACCAGTTCAGGGCAATGCCCTTGGCCTTACCTCTGCGCCAAGGGTATTCACAAAATGTCTCGCTGAGTAGTGGCTCACTTAGAAGGCAAGGGTTGCTGTGTTTCCCTACCTGGACGACTGGCTCATTGGGTCAGTCTCCAGGTCAGGTAATCCACTTGCAAGTCACCCAGCAGCTTCTCACTTCCTGGGATTCCTGCTAAACTTACCAAAGTCAGTTCTGGAACCAGTTCAGGTCCTAACTTTCATAGGCGCAGAATTGAACACAAGGTTAGCCAGGGCTTTTCTTCCCTCGGAAAGGGTGGACAGACTCATCGCCTGGCATCCTCCTTTACCCTCTGGTCTCTCGACCAGCAAGGCATTTCTGCAACTCCTCGGGCACATGGCTGCTTCCACAGCTGTCGTGCAGGAGCAAGATTCAGATGAGGGACATTCAGTTCCATTTGAGGGCCTATTGGTCTCAAAGGAAGGACCCCCTACCAAGTTGGTCCCAATTACTCAAACTCTGATCCTAGCCCTCCACTGGTGGCAGGTCCAGAGCAATTTAAGACAGGGGTTCCTTCATTCCCATTTCTCACTCCCTCACCCTCACCACGGATGCCTCCCTGTTAGGGTGGGGGCTCACCTGGGCGACCTTGCCACTCGGGGGTATGGTCTCCTCAGGAGTCTCTGCTCCACATCAATCTTTTGGAACTCAGAGCTGTCTTTTTAGCTCTTGTGTTTTCAGATTCTGTCCAGAACAAAGTGGTTCAAGTCAGGACACAATACCACCCAATGTGGTACATCAACAAGCAAGGGGCACTCGTCTTCAGCCTTGTGCAATCAAGCAATGAAGTTGTGGTCTCTGGCTTACTCCTCGAACACCTCCCTGATAGCGGTTCATCTCCCAGGAAGGACAATGTCCTGGCGGCGCCTCAGCAGAATTTCTCAGGGCCATCACGAATGGGCTCTGAATCCACAAGTGCTGGGGTCTGTCTTTGCCAGATGGGGCACTCCTCAGATAGATCTTTCGCAGCCCCAGACAACCACCAACTTCCTCTTTTCTGTTGCAGGCCTCCAGTTCTGGGCTCAGTCCTCTGGAGCCTTTCTGTTGGACTGGAAGGGAAGTTCCTGTATGCCTTTCCCCTTTCCTCTCCTTTTCAGGGTACTAGTAAAAATCAGATCTCAACCTTGCAGAGTGATTCTGATTGCCCCAGATTAGGCCAGACAGCCCTGGTACCCTCTGCTCCTGTCCTTGGCAGTCCACCCTGCCCTGAGCCTGCGACTTACTGGCCTGTGCACAGGGAGAGTGTGGTATCCGGACCTCAGATCCCTCCACCTCAAGGCTTGGCTCTTGAGGAGCTAGAATTTGCTGACTTACACCTTTCTCAAGGTGTCATGGATATTTTAAAGGCTTCAAGGAAGCCTTCCACTAGGCCACTTTAAATTCTAAGTGGAAGAGGTTTTCCATCTGGTGCTCTGAGAGGCAGATTATCCCAGAATCTGCTGATCTTCCCATTCTACTGGACTATTTGGTCCATCTGAATTCCCTAGGCCTTAGACCAGCTACCCTGAAGGTTCATCTGGCAGCTGTCTCTGCTTTTGTGTCAGCAGGAAGCCTGCCTCCCTTTCTTCTCACCGGTGTTCTCAAGTTTTTAAAGGGTTACTTCATACTAACCCTCCTTTTAGGGAACCAGCTCCGCCTGGGACCTGAATATTTGCATTGCTCAGTTAATGCAACCCCCTTGAGCCTCTGTCTTCTGCAGAGCTCAAGTATTTAACTGAAAACCATTTTCCTAGTAGCTATCACCTCTGCCAGATGCATAAGTGAGCTACAGGCCCTGTCAGTGGAAGAAGATTTTATCTCTTTCCACAGAGATAAGGTAGTCCTTAGGACTAATAGAAAGTTTTGCCTAAGGTGGTTTCTGATTTCCACCTGAATCAATCTATCTCTCTCCCAGTATTTTTCACTGAGCATTCTTCCTCAGGTGAGAGGAGACTGCACAGCTTGGATGTCAAAGAGCCTTAAGCTACTATTTAGAGTGCACCAGAGGTCATAGGTTCAATCCCTCAACTCTTTCTTACCTATGGCGAGGTTGGCAAGGGAAACCTGCCACTAAGAGAACAATTGCAAGGTGGATTGTTTCTTGTATCCAATTCTGTTATCAGAAACTGGGTAGAGTACCCCCTCAGGATTGAGGCCACCCACCAGGGTACAGCTGCGTCTCTAGCGGCTGCTAGAGACATCCCATTCTGGAGATTTGTCAAGCTGCTACCTGGAAGACAGGTCACACCTTTACCAAGCATTATTCCCTGGATGTCCAGTCCAGGAGAGATGCTCGGTTTGGCACAGCTGTGCTTCAGAGCCTATTTCCTAAGTAGGTTCTGACCCTCCTCCTTGGAGGTACTGCTGTGTAATCTGCTATTGTTATAATATAGCAAGACTTCATGGTGTTTGAAGAAAAAATTACTCACCTTAGTGATTGCTTTTCTTCTCATGGAGTCTTGCTATATTATAACCTCCCTCCACCCCTCTCAGAACTTCTACTTGGGTAGGGGTGGCGAATTGGTGCAAGCACTGTGTCATGCCATTGTAGTTTTTCCTTACCCTCTTTTCCTTTGGGTTAGGGATCTAGATTGTTTCATTTAGGTTATTTATATTGCCCCTTCCTGGACTTGAGTCTTTGGGGAAGGGGGTTCATATGTGCTTGTCAAGGGTGGTAAAACGAACCATAATACCATCAATTTTGTTATTATGGCTCTGAGTGTTTCTTTGTTCTTTATATTGTTGTTATTACTA
Organism: Neoceratodus forsteri; assembly: GCA_016271365.2. Classification (NCBI taxonomy): domain Eukaryota; kingdom Metazoa; phylum Chordata; order Ceratodontiformes; family Ceratodontidae; genus Neoceratodus; species Neoceratodus forsteri. Next base: position 50,926,150 of record CM028133.1, on the reverse strand, counting down.
CTAGTAGGTAGCCAGGGGCTAGTGTAGTTTTTTCCACACAGACTTCTTCCGTCTTTTGATGTTAGCTTCAGAAGATCTGACAGTTTCATTTGAAACTGCCAGATAGAGTTTTGGGCACAGCGCCCCTCGCTACTGTAGAACTCCAGGTCTTCTGGAGTTAACTCCTTCCTCTCCGGGCAGTTCAGCTGCAGCGGCTGACTCTATTGTTATAATATAGCAAGACTCCATGAGAAGAAAAGCAATTACTAAGGTGAGTAATTTTTCTTCAGTGTCTTCATTAGTGACATTGCAGAGTGTCTGAGGAAAGGTGCGCCTCTTCTCAGATGACACCAAGATCTGCAACAGAGCGGACACACGGAGGGTGGAAAAAATGAGAAAGGACCCAAGTCTATTAGAGGGTGGTCAGGTGTCTGGCAGTTGAGTTTCAATGCTCAAAGGTGCAAGATTATGCACCTGGGTCACGGAATCCAAGGAGGAGTACAGGATGGGTGGGAATTTGGCCACCACACGTCAGGAGAAAAGGCCTGGGGTTATCATATCTAATGACCTGAAGGTGACCAAACAGTGTGGAAAGGTGGTGGCAAGAGCAAACAGAATGCTGGGGTGCATAGGAAGGGCATAACAAGCAGGAGGAGAGGTGGTGATGCCACTGTAGAGATCACTGGTGAGGCCTCAGCTGAGTACTGTATCCAGTTCTGGAGACCACATCTCCCGAAGGACATTGACAAAATAGAGGTAGTCAGAGAAGGACAACAAAGAAGGTACATGGACTGCACCAGAAGCCTTACGGGAAAGACTTAAGGACCTTAATATCTATTCACTGGAGGAAAGAAGGGAGAGGGAGGTATGATAGAGACTTCAAGTACCTTAGGGAATAAACATGGTGCAGGTGGAATGCATATTTCAGAGAAAACTCTGCACAAGAACAAAGGGGCATGATATGAGGCTGAAGGTGGAAGACTCAGGGGTAATGTTAGGAGTACTTTTCACTGAAAGGGTGGTGGAGCTGTGGAACAGCCTTCCAGCAGAAGTGGTGGGGGTGAAAACAATACGGGGTTCAAGAGTGCGTGGGATAGACATGAGGGTACCTGGAGATATGCAGAGCAGGAGAGCCACAGATCAAATAGGATCTGGGGCTGCAGCAGTGAGCGGGAAATGGGCAGACTAGGTGGGCCGTATGGTCCTTATCTGCCAACAGAGTCTATGTTTTATATATATATATATATATATATATATATATATATATTTACTTTTTACATTATTATTGGAGACCTTCTTCCCACACACCCTACTATGATTCATTATTTCTTTATTATTGTGAATAAAATGAGATGATTGAAATCAACAACGTACACACAAGTAAGACAGTAGCATAGCTCGAGCATAAGAAAATAGTATAGTGTTAATTGTGCTATCTTTTTTTAGCTTTGCGTTACGCTGCTGGTGGTGGTCCGATCGCCTCCAGTATTGCGGCAAGGCTACACAGCAGGGCTGTCATGGTTATAGAGTCGGGGGCATGTGCCCCACCATTCTCACCAAGTATTGCTTCCTCAGTGGAGGAAGGTCTTTAGAACTATAACCTGATGATGTCCCTTGATCAAATTTTAATTTTCTTGCATGAGGTCCTTGCTACACAGTGCATGTTATCACTCCCTTCTCACCACCACTGCCTGGTGGAGTGAAGGATAAATGGGGTGTGATAAATCAGAGTAAAAAATCCTTGCTTCTAATATTCCTTCATTTTCATGAGCTGTTGGAATGTAATTCCACACAAGTGCAGGCAGCAGGTGTGTCAGAACAGGCAGCGTTCATACTGCTAATTATACTCACGGGAGGCTAATCCAGGGGCTTTGTGTTGTCAGGCTCTAGCAACCAGCTATAAACAAGGCATGTGCAGGCAGTAGGTCTCTCTGGGGGTCGGGTCCTGATACAGATAATGTTAGTGCAGAAAGGAACCCAAGGCTTCTAGAATCTACGCTGGCATTTGTTTTCCTGTGCTGCCAAAGACCAACTCTGTGACAACTCTGACTGTGCTAACTAGCTGTCATGTACATTGCTCTCTTAACTGTCCTAAACCAAGAGGGATGGACTTCATTATCCCACCCCAGCCCCACTGAACAACATGAAGAAGGACAGTCGTGCACATTCCTCTGTGGGATTTATACTGCATCTTTCAACCACCCCGTCTTTGGAGGAGGTTCCTCATTTACTGACCATAAAATCTCTCTCTCTCATTTGGAGACGGTGCTGTTCCGTATTGTACACAGAGATGGTAAAGCAGGATTTTCACAGAAACTTTTGACAGGAATTGGGCAGGAAAAAAACCCTAAAGTCCATCCAGTCTGCTTTGTTGCTAACCCACAACAGCCAATCGGTGAGTGCACAGCAGCACTTCCTGCTGGTAGCTGCTGACCCCTTATGATCATGTTTTACTTTGATCAGACCTCATATTTGTCCTGTCCTCCCTTAAAGCCCTCCATAGTTTTCAACTCAATCATCACCCCGACATACCATTCCAACCCCCACGACCCTCTCTGTGAAGAAGTGCTTCCTCATATCCCTCCTGAAATTCCCTATCATGAGTTTATATTCATGGCCTCTGGTGTAGGAGGGGACACGTCAAGTCGTCCGGTCATCTTGCTGTGCTACAGCTCACTCTGGACTCTTAGTTCCGGCATGAATTGGCACCCTGCTCCAGTCATCCCTGCATGAGTTTGTTGTAAGTATTTATGCTGGGGAAAATTGTCCAGGGATGAATTGAGCAGGGTACTGATTCGCCGGAGCTAAGAGCTCGAGACGATTTGTCATGCAGTGACATGATCAGCATGAGTTGTCATGTAGCCAGTGTAGATTCTTTTCAAAACTTAAAGGTTTCAGTCATGTCCCTCTCCCTCCTGTTCTCAAGTGAGTAGATGCTCAGTCTCACTCTCCATGACTTCCCATGTTGTACTGCAGTCATTTTGGTTGCTTTTCTCTGCATAGCCCCTAATTTATCCCAGTCTTTCTTAAGGTAAGGAACTCAAGAACTGAGCACAAGTACCTGTACAATTTAAAGGCAGGAGTACTTTTTCACTTCTGCTACATAACCTCTTTCTTATGCAACCTAGTATTCTGTTTGTTGTTCTGTATGTCTTGGTACTTTGATCTTGTGCCTTTACATTGTCTTCAGTGATTACTCCGGATCCTTTTCCACTGATTTTGCTATTTGCTTAACTTCCCATAACCAATATTCTGTTCTGGGATTTCTTTTTGCCAACATGCATGACCATACATTTCTTTGCATTAAGCTTGAGCTGCTAAACACCTGCCCACCTTTCCTAATCGCTCTAGGTTTTTTTTTTTTTATGTTTGCTTGTATGAGCAAACATATTAGATGCTCCAAGCTGTGAGGAGGGCTTTTCTTGGCTTGACCGTCCTCCACCTACCACAGCTTTAGAATCACCAGTCCCATCCCAATTTCACCCACTCTCTGCCTTCATGCAGCTTTCTGCTTTGAAGTGCTTGGTCAGTCAGAAGGCAGGAAAATATAAGGTGGAAGTGTTTTTCTTGTCAGCTTGTAGTTTCTGCTAACAGTGTTTGGTGCTATTCATTCCACATATGTAATGCTGTTCAGTGCTTTGTTTCTCTGCCTCAAGGGAATGGCAGAGATGTTGCATAACAGCCAGACTTTGCTGCTCGGCAGCACTGGTTGTGCTCTCCTACCCATCACCCCATGTGAGTGGGAAGATTGCACTTCATGTCTTTGCCATGCTCCGAGAAGCACTTCAAAGGCCTTCCCCAAGCCGCTGCCTAACACCAGAAGCAAATGGCAGTAGCATCAGAGGGAAAGTCCTACTCACTGCTATCTGGCAACAAACACCTCCATTATCTGACATAAGGAAACAACCCCGACTAGCAGCATCTCCACACCTCATGGTTCCAGCATGGGAAATGGGGTCCCTATTGCAGACAAAAACAGCCCCAACCACAGTCAACACCAGAGGCCCAACCCCAGTGCCAAAAACACCCCCACACACAGCCCAACACTGTCAGCCCAATCCTAGGTGCTGACAAAACACCCACACACACATACACATGCACGGTCCAACACTGGGGAACCCAGCTCCTGCTGTAGACAAACAACACTCTCTCAGCATAGTCTGACATCAGGAAGCCCAACCCCTAGTGCCAACAAACACCACCACCACAGTCAGACATCTGAGAGCCTAACACCCAATGCAAACAAATAACACCCATCCCCACCACAGTCTGACACTAGGAGCCCCATCGCAGGTGCTGACAAACAACTCTCCCCTACACACACACACACACACACACACACACACACACACACACACACACATAGTCCAGCACTGGGTGCTTACTCCCTAGTGCTGCCAAGCACACACAGTGACACTGGGGTCAGAATCTCAAAAACAACAAAGTTATGCAGAAGCATTGACATTTTCAACATTTGCTCGAACATTGCAACTTGTTCACATTTCTAATGCACATGTTCTGCACATAGTCGTTTTCTACCCCGTCTCATGAACGTGGCATGTGTCATTTTCAGATCCCTCTCCCAAATCTGTTTATGTGACCATTCCGAAAAAAAGCATGTTTTAGCTGGGATTTGATAAAGGACACCTGTCATGTTCATGCTGGGGTTATAAAAGGCTATCTTGAAAATTTGACGTCACAGTCTAAGAAAACAGCAATGTTATGTGTGACCCTCTTCATTTCCCAGTCATGACTGTTTCACTGTTAAAACTAGTTTTTACTTGTTTTAATTTTTACCTGCTAGTGCTATTTGTGCCCAACAACAACACAGCAAATACAAGCAACACACATGATTGGCATTGGCCAGTGCTCTTCATATCCTGACATCCTCCTCACTATTGGCTATCCTTCCTCAACTGGGTACCATCCACAAATAAGCTTATTTTACTTTTAATTCCCTGTCACACGTTACAGATGAATATGTCCAGGGAAGGGAGGGTGACCAGCGGGTGCCTCAGGGATCAGTGTTGGGACCAGTCCTCTTTATTGTCTTTATAATGCACATTGCAGAGGAACTAGGGAAGGTCTGCCTCTTTGTGGATTGCACCAAAATCTGCAATAGGGTGAACACTCTTGGGGGGATGAGCAGAGACCTGAGAAAACTAGAGGAATGGTCACAGGTATGGCAGCTGGGTTTCAATCTGAAAGTGCAAATAATGCACTTAGGCACAGAAACCCAGGGACATATACAAAATGGGTGGGCGATACTGATGACTATCAAGAAGGAAAGAGACCTGACAGTAATCATATCAGATGACTTAAAGGCGACCAGGCAGTGCCACAAAGCATTTGGGAGAGCTAGTGGGATGCTGGGGTGCACAGGGAGGGTATCACCAGCAGAAAGAGGAGGTAGTGTTGCATCTGTATAGATTGCGGTAAGACCCACCTAGAATACTGTGTCTAGTTCTGGAAACCGCATCTATGGAAGGACATAAGTGGATGCAGCCCAGAGGAGGGCAATTAAAATGGTGCAGGGTCTACATCAAAAGCTCTTGAGGAGAGACTAAAGGACCTCAGTATGTACACCCTGGAAGAGAGGAGGAGAGGAGGGATATGATAGAGACCTTTAAATACTTCACGAGTAAATAAAGTACAAAGGGAGTATTTTTCAGAAGAAAAGGTGCTGAGGAACAAGGGGACATGCTATGAAGCTGGAGGGTAGATTCAGGACAAATGTGAGAAGTACTTCTTCACAGAAAGAGTGGTGGATTCCTGGAACGGTCTTCCAGTGGAGGTGGTGAAGGTGAAAATAGTGGTGGAGTTCAAGACTGCATGGGTAAGTACAAAGGAATCATAATGGAAAAGAGCGGCGGGGAGGGAGAAAATGCTGCAGATCGTGCACGGTCTGCAGTAATAATGTAAAGTAAGGAGAAATTGGCAAACTGGATAGACCAAGCGGTCCTTATCTGCGGTCAAATTTTATGTTTCTGTGTTGAATGGTACTGGCCCCAGTACCAACCCCTGTGTATGCCACTAGTAGCAACCTTCTCCTCCTAATGCTCACTATTTACTACCATCCTCTAGGTCCTATCACTCAGCCAGTTCTCAACCCACCATCTAATACCCTCCCAAAACCCAGATGTAACCCCCCTACAAATGGGGTTCCTAAAAGCCTTCCTGGAGCTGCTTAAGTGCTCCTTGCCCAACTGGTGTTGGCGCGCAGTGCTGCCAAAAATCCTGGCGTTGTGAGTGCTTTTAAAGCCTCCAGTACTGTCTCTTAAGAGCTGCCTGCTGTGTGGCTTCAGTGGTTGTATAGGGGAATGGTGTTTCCCTGCTCGAATCCCGCCTGAGCTGCAGTGTAATCGCTCCATTTTGTAGTCGCTGAAAGCACAAAGGAGCCCATCTGACAGATGTAACTGCTTGGCTGTAATCATTTAAAGTATTAGTGAAATTGCAGTTTGTCTAACCTGCCTTCCTTGCAGCTGGAACTCTATGTGTTTGGCTCCTCCATTTTGGACCTGGACTTTTGAGATGGACCAGTTGGGAAGGGGTACACTAAAATGGAGACCGCTTGAGCCAACCAGAATCAGTACTCTCTTTGTAGCCAGCTGGCCATGGGGATACAGTCAGTAATTCTGGGAAGTGAAGTTCTGGACTATGGCACCTTTTGCACCAATGAGGCAGTGTCAAGTGACTGGCATCTGCAGCCCTCCAATGGGACCGGGTGGCGCCAACTATGATTCCCTGCCCAAACTGCCAAGGAGCAGAGTCGTTGTAGCTGTGGAGGGAAGGAGCACTGGGCTCCTGCGCCATTGAGTTTCAGCGGGAAGGCGTGTGTGGAAAGGCCACAGTTGGGCGGCTTGATCACCAGCGAGTTTGGACTGAATCTGCTAGGCAGTGGTCAGAGGAGGCTGTGCAAGCGCAGCTACCTACCAGGCTCACCCTGTAGAGGACTGGAGAATCTGCTGAATCGCGCTCGGTCTGTCAGGAAGAGTGAAGCTGTGTTGTGACTCCCGATTAGCCGTGAGTTCGGTCGGGCCCTAGAAGCAGCTGCCTGGTATGGTACCCTTATGCTGTTACATATAAATGTGTTGAGTGTCCTACTACAGGCTGGTGTCCTGAAATAGAGAGAGAGAGAGAGGGAGAACTGTGCTGTCTCCAGAGTCGTGAGTAAAATATCAAGATAGCTCCCTGTTGATTTATCTATTGAGTGCAAGTTTGGGATGTTTCCCCTCGCTGGCTGCACGAACTGAGCCTGCTGGCTCTCGATTACAACATTGGTAGTTCACAAGTGTTTTATCCTCAGGGCTCCAACCAGCTGCACCAAACTTGGCTAGCCCTTTATTGCCTGGGTACCCAGTGACAGTGACTTTTAGGGACTTTAGCCTGTGCACAGAGCTCTGATATAGTAGTGTGATTAAGCTAATTAACCTGATTTCCCCTGTCCATGTTATTTCCCCTAAATAAATCAGATTGGTTGTTTTGCAACTGTATACGGGCTGAACTGTGTGTTTATGCTAAAATACTGTACAGGGGCAACTGTGTTCTTGCATCTTATTCCACAGGGGGTCTCTAGAGTCCAGAGAATTACACCAATTATGGGGTAAGTGTATATTGCAGAGTACTGTTAATGGCGTGTGGGCCACTAGTGGGAGGAAAGGGTTTGCAGTGACCCAGAGGGTTGTGACCAGGTCACCTTTGACTGTTCCAACCCTGACCTCTGGGTGGAGGCACCCACCAATGGATCCAGGCCCCTCAACCTGTTATTAGCTGAACAGGCAGGGTAGTAGCCCTTGGGATAGTGCCCATGGGGTTACACAGATACAGTATTTTATGTTTTTACTAATCTCCGTGGAACTGAGTCAAAATCTTTTATGTGGAACAGTCAACGGCCCTACTGAAATCCAGGTGTAGGATATCCACAAGCTGACCTCTGTCTGCTATCTTTGTCACCACATCAAAAAGTCTATAGGGTTTGTCTGTCAAGGTCTTCCTTAACAAAACCATGTTGCTTAGTGTCCTGAAGCCTGTGTTTCTCTTGAAACGCCACTATAATATCCTTCAGGATGGAGTTCATTATCTTACAGTGGAGGTCAGGCTCACCGATCTGTAGTTTCCTAGGTCCCCTGTCCTCTCCTGTATGAACCCAAGCCTGTCTTCAGTCTCTAGGGACTATTCTTAAAGACAGTGAGGCACTGAATAACCCCACTAGTTGTGAAGCTAACTGCCCACTGAACTCCTTTGGTACCTAGGGAGTAGCCCATTTGGTCCCAGTAGTTTGTTTACTTTCAGGGCCATCAAGGCTCTGCAGACCCTCTCAGGTGGCACCTGCTCCGACATCCAGCTTCTGAAGCAGTCCCTGGGCCTTAGCTACTCCACAATAAGGTAGCAAGCACTCCTTCTTTATGAAAACTGACCAGAAGCTATTCATTGCGTTTGTTTTACCTTTTGACCTCGAAACCCATTCTCCCTGTCCTTCAGTCTTTCAGTGCTCTCTCTTTTTCTCTCTGTTCTCACTGATGTACCTGAAGGCTTTATTTTCATCTTCTCTCCATACAGATTTAAACTCCGTTTCTGAAATAGAACTCAGTGCAAAGTGAGCCACAAAAGTGGAGCATAGGTGTGAGGGGTTTCTTTTGACTGTTTCACTTGCTGACTTGTGCTTTTCTGTTTAAATAGACTGTCTGATTTCCTTAATACTCCCTAAATACTGCTCTTTTCTCTCCTAATGCCTTCCTTACTTCTCCTGAAAAATCACATAGGTATTTTTCGTTTCAGATATTTTAACTATTCTTAGGCGAGTAAATAGTGGCTGGTGTGCACTGGGTTGGTGGTGCAGCTTTTCTGATTCAAATCTGTAGTAAATAGTAAAGTGCACTCATCCTGTGGACAGAAATCATCAGATCATTCTTAGACAACGTTCGGTGATCTCTGTTTTTAACACTCAGCTTTATTCAAAATTGGGAAAAGATGTGACATTATAGGCTACACAGTCAAGTGTTAATGCATGTCCAATAAAAGAAAGTCGCCCCATGGCTGGGTGTGCTATAAAAACTAGTAAAGTTGAACACTAATTCAAGCCACCCATCATCAGAAAAAACACCAAGGAGATGATAATAGGTCATATTACAACCAGTTTTATTCACAATAGCGCTAGTCCTCTTACCAGTGAGAAAGGGGTACTAGTGGGACCAAAAGAAACCTCCGACGCCGTTCAAGGCATCATCAGGGACTAACCTTTTAAATACATCCATAAACAAATTAGCACATGTAAAACCACAGACAATTACAAAGGTGTTAAAAACACCAATAGGTGGAGACATACAAAAAGCACAGGTAATTAACTTTGCCTTCAAAGCAAGTAATAACATATACCTTAAAGGGACACCATCAGCCCCTAGTTTAAACAAACTCTAGTTAGAGCCAATACAGCTGTAAACTTATGGTATTGTGGACAGTGAGAAATGGGTAAACGAGCCATTTTGCACTAACCACTGAGTCACCTAACTGCACTTTCTAATTGTTGTGATACACACACATTTACACAATTATCTAAACAGGTTACCTAGCTGAGATGCAGGATCCCATTTCTGGTGGGGTCCTGCATTACAATTGTTATCCAGGATAGCCCAGCTGAGATGCATCATCTTGTTTTCCATGGGTCCTGCATTACATATTATTTACCCAGGATAGCCTAGCTGCGATGCATCATCTCGTTTCAGTGGGGTTCTGCATTTCAGTTTATTTACCCAGGGTAGCCCAACTGAGATGCAGCATCTCGCTTCCAGTGGGGTTCTGCATCTCAGTTTATTTACCCAGGATAGCCCAGCTGAGATGCAGCATCTCATTTTCCATGGGGACTGTTTTACATGTTATTTACCCAGGATAGCCCAGCTGAGATGAAGCATCTCATTTCAGTGGGGTCCGCATTACAATTTATTTACCCAGGTTACCTAGCTGAGATGCAGCATCTCATTTCCAGAGATCCTACATTACAATTTATTTACCCAGGAAAGCCCAGCTGAGATGCATCATTACGTTTCCAGTGCGGTCCTGCATCACAAGTTATTTACCCAGGATAGACCAGGTGAGATGCAATGCCTCATTTCCTGGGGTCCTGCATTACAATGTATTTACCCAGGATAGCCCTGCTCAGATGCAATGCCTCATTTCCAGTGCGGTCCTGCATTACAGTTTATTTACCCAGGATAGGCCAGCTTAGATGCAACACTTCTTTTCCAATGGGGTCCTTCATTACAATTTTGTTTACCCAGGATAGCTCGGCTGAGATTCAGCATCTCATTTTGAGTGGGGTCCTGCATTACAGTTTTTACAAGGATAACTCTGCCAAGATGCAGCATCTAGTTTCCAGTGGTGTCCAACATTACAATTTATATACCAGAATAGCCCAGCTGAAGTGCAACATCTCAATTCCTGTGGGGTCCGAATTACAATTTATTTACCCAGGATAGCCCAACTGAGATGCAACACCTTGTTTACAGTGGGTCCTGCATTACAATTTATTTAACCAGGCTAGCCCAGCTGAGATACAGCACCTCATTTCCCTGGTGTCCTGCATTACAATATATTTACCAGGCTAGCCCTGCTGAGATGCAGCACCTCATTTCCTGTGTGTCCTGCATTATATTTAATTTACCCATCATAGCCCAGCTGAGATGCATTGCCTCATTTCCCTGGGGTCCTGCATTACAGTTTATTCCCCAGGGTAGCTAAGCTTAGATGCAATGCCTCATTTCCCTGAGTCCTGCATTTACAGTTTATTTATCCAGGATAGCCCAGCTTAGATGCAATGCCTTATTTCCCCTTGGGGTCCTGCATTACAATGTATTTACCGAGGATAGCCCAGTTGAGATGCAGCATCTGGTTTCCTGTTGGGTCCTGCATTACAATTTTTTACTCTGGATAGCCCAGCTGAGATGCAATGCCTCATTTCCAATGGGTCCTGCATTACAATTTATTTACCCAGGATAGTTCTGCGAGATGTAGCATCTCATTTCCAGTGGTGTCCAACATTACAATTTATATACCCAGAATAGCCCAGCTGAAGTGCAACATCTCAATTCCTGAGGGGTCCTGAATTACAATTTATTTACCAGGATAGCCCAGCTGAGTTGCAACACCTTGTTTACAGTGGGGTCCTGCATTACAATTTATTTAACCAGGCTAGCCCAGCTGAGATACAGCACCTCATTTCCCTGGGGTCCTGCATTACAATGTATTTCCCCAGGACAGCCCTGCTCAGATGCAATGCCTCATTTCCAGTGGGGTCTTTCATTACAATTTATTTACCCAGGATATCCCAGCTGAGATGTAATGCCCCATTTCCAGTGGGGTCCTTCATTACAATTTATTTACCCAAGATATCCCAGCTGAGATGCAATACCTCATTTCCAGTGCGGTCCTGCATTACAGTTTATTTACCCAGGATAGTCCAGCTTAGATGCAACACCTCTTTTCCAATGGGGTCCTTCATTACAATTTTGTTTACCCAGGATAGCTTGGCTGAGATTCAGCATCTCATTTGAGTGGGGCCCTGCATTACAGTTTTTTTTCAGGATAGCCCATCTGAGATGCAGCACCTCATTTCCTGTGTGTCCTGCATTATATTTAATTTACCCATAATAGCCCAGCTGAAATGCAATGCTTCATTTCCCTGGGGTCCTGCAATACAATGTATTTTACCCAGGATAGCCCAGCTGAGATGCAATGCCTCATTTCCAGTGGGGTCCTGCATTATAGTTTATTTACTCAGGATAGCCCAGCTTAGATGCAATGCCTCATTTCCCTGGGGTCCTGCATTTACAGTTTATTTACGAGGATAGCCCAGTTTAGATACAATGCCTTATTTCCCCTGGGGTCCTGCATTACAATGTATTTACCCAGGATAGCCCAGCTGAGATGCAGCATCTCATTTCCTGTTGGGTCCTGCATTACAATTTTTTACCCTGGATAGCCCACCTGAGATGCAAGGCCTCGTTTCCAGTGGGGTCCTGCATTACAATTTATTTACCGGGATAGCTTTGCGAGATGCAGCATCTCATTTCCAGTGGTGTCCAACATTACAATTTATATACCCAGAATAGCCCAGCTGAAATGCAGCATCTCAACTCCTGTGGGGTCCTGAATTACAATTACTTATACAAGATCGCCAAGCAGAAATGCAGCACCTCGTTTCCAGTGGGGTTCTGGATAACAGTTACTTACTCAGAATAGCCCAGCTGAGATGCAGCATCTCCTTTCTGGTAGGGTCCTACATTACAATTTATTTACCCATGATAGCCCAGCTGAGATGCAATGTCTCATTTCCAGTTGGGTCCTGCATTACAGATTATTTACACAGGATAGCCCAGCTGAGTTGCAACACCTTGTTTACAGTGGGGTCCTGGATTACAATTTATTTACCCAGGATAGCCCAGCAGAGATGTAGCATCTCATTCCCCTGGGGCCCTGCATTACAAGTTATTTACCCAGGACAGCCCAGGACAGCCCAGCTGAGATGCAGTATCTCATTTCTGGTAGGTCCTACATTATAATTTATTTACAGGAAAGCCCAGCTGAGATGCAACGTCTCATTTCCAGTGGGATCCTGCATTACAAGTTGTTTACCCAGGACAGCCCGGCTGAGATGCAGCATCTTATTTCCACTGGGTACCTACATTACAATTTATTTGCAGGAAAGCCCAGCTGAGATGTAACGTCTCATTTCCATTGGGGTCCTACATTACAAGTCATTCACCTAGGATAGCTGAGCTGAGATGCAGCTCGTTTCCAGTGGGGTCCTGCTCATACCCCTTTCTACAGCTGGGTAGCCTGCAGCACAGAGAACTTAAGTGACTTGGTCACACAGTAAATGTTTGCTTCTAGTGGAGCTCGAACCTGCAGTCTTTCAGTCTCTAAACCAGTGCTCTAACCACTAATATGCCACACTGACTCACTATCAGAAGATGCAGTGTGTAGTGGGATTGATCTGATGTTCTGGGTCTTCTACTTCACCCTTGCAGGATCCTGGGTGAATAAAAACAGCACTAACATCTACATAGAAACACAGAATTTGACGAGATAAGGGCCGCTTGGCCCCGCAATCTGCCCATTTCCTACCTAATGGATAAGCTGCAGATCCTAGTTAACCACAGCCTACTTCTTTCTACCCCACCCCTAGAACTGTCTTATGACTGTCCCAGCATGCTTGAATTCAACCACTGTTTTGACTCCACAACCTCCTCCGGAGGCCGTTCCATGCATCCACAACCCTCTCTGTGAAAAATACTTCCTTACATTACCTCTGATACCACCCCCCCGCCAATCTTCAATTGTGCCTTGTTCTTGCACACCTCTTTTTGGAAGATGCTACCTCTTGGACTTTGTTGATTCCCTTGAGGTACTTGAAAGTTTTATCATGTCCCCTCCCTCCTTTCCTCGAGGCTATACATATTAAGCTCCTTTAGTCTCTCTTCATATGTCTTCTGGTGCAGACCCTGCACCATTTTAGTTGCCCTCCTCTGGACAGCTTCCATCTTGTCTATGTCCTTGCGGAGACTGGGTCTCCAGAACTGCACACAGTACTCCAGATGGGGTCTCACCAGCTGTCTGTAAGAGGGATAACAACTTCCTGTTTTCTACTGGTGATTCCTCTCCCTATGCATCCCAGTATCCCCCAGCCCTCCTTACTGCCCTCTGACATTGCTTGCCCACCTTTAAGTCATCTGATATGACCACCCCAGGTCCCTTTCCATTTTTGTTGTTGTTAGTATCTCACCCCTATTGTGTACTCTTCCCTGGGTTTTTGTTTCCCAGGTGCACTACCTTGCACTTCTTAGCACTGAATCTAACTGCCATACATTTGACCATTCCTCTAACCTTGCCAAGTCCCTTTTCATCCTTTCCACCCCACCTTGTGCATCAATTCTGTTGCAGATCTTTGTGTCATCTGTAAAGAGACATGCTTTTCCTTCCAGTCCCTCTGCAATGTCGCTATAAAGACATTGAAGAGAACCGGTCCTAAACTGAACCCTGCGGTACCCACTTAGTAACCCCTTCTTCAGAGTGGACTCCATTTACTGTTACCCTCTGTGTCCTATTCTCCAGCCAATTCTTTAACCAGGCTGTCATCTTGGGACCCACTTCCAGACTGGCTAACTTGTATATTAATCTTTTGTGTGGGACTGTGTCAAATGCCTTGCTAAAGTCTAGGTAGGCCATGTCCACAGCCCCTCCCTGATCTACTACTTTGGTCACCCAGTCAAAGAAATCTATTAGATTCATCTGACATGACCTTCCTGCTGTGAATCCATGCTGCCTTGGGTCCTGTGCCCTCTGGCCTCTAGATACTCGACAGTTCTTTCCTTCAGAAATGATTCCATCATTTTCCTATCACTGAGGTTAAACTAACAGGTCTGTAGTTTGCTGCTTCTGCCCTGCTCCCACATTTGTGAGGGGAATCACATCTGCCCTCCTCCAGTCCTCAGGTACCACCCATCCTCCCATGATTTGTTAAAGTGTGTAATCAGTGGTGTCACTAGTAGGGTTGTCAGAACCCTCTGAAGTTCTTGGTTCTAGTTCTAGTCTAGAACTTTTGAAAAGTTCTAGGGTTCTAATCTTTTAGAACTCGAACCCTATTTTTTATTGTGCTGCGGTAATGAAGATAGTAATAAAATATGTAAAGGAAAAACTGTTCAATATAGGGGAGAAATGATCATGCGTGACATTTATAGGAATACAACTAGGTTTATGTATGGTTTCTTCTGTTTGCTAAAGCCAGCAACTTAATACATAACAGGCCCACCCTACCACCCATATGTTAAACCTTTTCCTGCTGCAGCTGCATCATAGTTCCTTAGTGAAAGAAAGAGGCACATTAGCCATTTATGTACTCGGTTATATATACTCATCGTCATGAATTATGAGAAAAATAACTGATGTTACCTAATTTCAGCTATTTGCTGCTTTCTGTTTTAAATGAGTAAATCAAAGTTGCTATGTTTAAAAGAAAGCTTTTATAACAAAGTCAAGCCAAGTACTACAGCAGCAGCATGTGGAACTGTTGCAAAACATATTATGTCATAACGTAGTCAGTCAAGACATTTGAATAAAAAAATATACCAGTCATTGTTGCTGGCAAAATACATACAATTTTCTAAGATAATGCATACATATACCAACATTCTTGTTGGCAAATTGAAGTAATACATACAACTTTCTAAGATGATGCATTTTGCAGCTGATACGTCAATAAAATCTGTATTTCAGTCACATAAATAAAAAAGTGGTTTCCTCACCACATACTAACTTAAGGAACATTTAATGTAGCTGCAGCAGTGGCATGTGATGTTTATGGGACAGCGCCTGTCAACCCCATTATGTATCAAATTATCACTACTTGTAAAGCAAAAACACTTTATGATAGGTCACATTCTGTGAAAACTGCTGATGCAGATTTTCTTTTATTTCTGTTTCCTTTATTCTTTTTAAAGGGGACAGGACAATTGTGCTAAGTGGCAACAGTTTGCAATGTATTTAATAAAAAAAAATATATATATATATATGTAACCCCAGAGGCTATCCTGCGGGATACTACCCGTCTGCTTTAACTGTAACAGGGTGAGGGGCCCAGATCCATTGGCGGGTGCCTCCACCCAGAGGTCGAGGTTAGAACAGTCGAGGTTGACTTGGTCACAGCCCTCTTGGTCACCCCTCTCTTCCACTAGTGGCCCACACAGTTCAGTTACAGTGCCCTTACCATAAACACTCACCCCTGGCTTGATCCACTCAGTTCACTCATGGGACCTCCTGAAAAGTAAGGTACAGTTACACAATTTTCACAGTGCAGTATTTCACCATTAATACACAAACCAGCCAGTGCGCTTTTGCAAAACAAGCAATCTGATTTATTTATGAGAAGATAACAAGGACCGGGGGATTCAGGGTGATTGGCTTACCACTACAACCTATGAGTATCTACCTAGGGCTCTGTGCACAGGCCTAACCTATAAGGTGCTGTCTATGGGTACCCAAGCCTAAAGGCTAGTTACTTGATGCAGCTGGTTGGGGCCCTGACGCAATGAGCATTTAATTCCTATGAAGATTAGATGGAGCCAGCAGGCTCAGTTAATGGAGACAGAAAAACAACGGAATATCTTGCCTCTACAAGAAACCTGTGACAGGAGCTACTCTGCTTTAGTACTCACAACTCCAGAAGAACCGCTCTCACACCACTCGCAGGGCTGAGCCTGCACTCCAGATACTTCTCCACACACTTATATGGAAAACAACAGAGGGTACCATACCAGGCAGCTGCTCCATGGCCCGACCGAACATACCATTACTCGGAGCCTCACTGCAGCTTCACCTTCCTGACAGACCCAGCGCGATTCAGCAGATTCTCCAGTCCTGTACAGGTTGAGCCTGGTAGGTAGCTGGCGCTATGCACAGCCTCCTCTGACCGCTGCCCCACGATTTAGTCCGTGGATTGCCGCGCAATTCAAGCGGCCACCTAGGCCTTTCACGCGCTTCCCGTGCGAACACTCAGCAACTTTGAAGCCCAGAGCTCTTCCTCATCCACAGCCACAGTGCCTCTGCCCTTGACAGCATGGGGCCATCCTTTCTGCTCGAGCCACCCGATCCCATTGGCAGACTACAGATGCCAATCACTTAGATCCTGCTTTCAGTGGTGCAAAAGGCCCTGGTCACAGCCTTCACTTCCACAATTTCTAGCTGTAAGCCTATTGGTCGTCGGCTCCCAGAAAGTCCTCATTCCGGTTGGTCACCAATTACTCCATTTGGGCACCCCTACTCCTATTGGACCCTTTAGAATGTCCTGGTCCGATATGGAGGGCAACACACACAGTCTCAGCTGCAACAGAAACAAGTTAAACAAACTGTATTTCCTCAACAGGCTAGCCAGTCATGGCCAAACAGTTACATCATTTAAAGGGCTCCTCTGCGCATATAGCGACTGCTAAAGGGGAACAATTTCACCGCAGCTCCGAAGGATTCGAAGAGGACACATCAGTCCCCCCATATCAACCAACTGGAGCCTGCGAGCAGGCAGTTCTTAAAGAGACAATACGGGAGGCTTTAGAAGCACTCACAATAGCCACATTTAGGCAAGCCAAACACCAGTTAGGCAGGGAGCATTTAGGCAAGCTCCGGGAAGGCTTTCAAGAACCCCCTACTTGTATAGGGTTATATATATATATTGGGCTGGATATTCAAACTGCGCCATTCATGGGTGCAAGCCTGACCTCGCAAAATGGTTAGCGAGGGGTGTCAATGGGCGATATTCAAGGTTGGGCTATGAGCAACTCCTTTGAATATCACCCCAACCACAACCACTGTGCATGGCGCAAGTACCATTGCGCCATTGCCAAAATCACGATATTCAAAGGTGACATGCAAATGGGGCTATAATTCATGCAAGGTGCAGGGGGCCATTTGCATGATTATGTCCCCATTTGCATGCCATTAGCATGTGAGGTGCCGATCCCGAGGACTTGCGCCTGGCACCCTGCCGAGCGCAGCCGTCGAGGAAGCGTCCCTGCAGCCCGATCGCGGGCATAGTACCCCACCAGCCCGATCGCGGACATCAATGTGGCTCCCACCCTCCTCCCGTACATATCCCTGGTGGTCCAGTGGACGAAATGCCCGATCGCGGGCGGTATATAATAATCCCACCCCCTCCGTTCCCATCCCTGGTGGTCAGTGGACGAAATGCCCGATCGCGGTGGTATGTATAATAATTCCCACCCTCCGTTCCATCCTGGTGGTCAGTGGACCGAAATGCCCGATGCGGGCGGTATGTGTGATAAAACCACCCCGAACATAGCCCTGGTGGCTAGTGTCCCCACCCACCCATCCCGAAGCCCCACCACCCGCTCCCCGGTGACGGCAGCATCCCCACCACCTGCCGCCCGCCGACTGACTGCCAGGGCTGCCCCCATTGGTGCAGAGCAAGAGCCAATGGGCGCGTGCCATACCGTACATGACAGTCCAGATTCACAAATCTGTACACCCATTAGCTCTTGCTCTGCACCAATGGCGTGCAGCCCTACCGGCAGTCAGGTGGCGCGGGCGGCGGTGGGTAAGTGCTGCCCCCGCCTCGGCTGCGGAGGCGGGGTGGTGGGGCTTGGTGGGTGGGTGGGTGGGGACACTAGCCACCAGGGCTATGTTCGAGGGGTGGTTTTATCACACATACCACCCGCGATCGGGCATTTGGTCCACTGGACCACCAGGGATGAGCACGGAGGGGTGGGAATTGACATACAGCCGCGATCGGGCATTTCAGTCCACTGGACCAACAGGGATGTGAACGGAGGGGTGGGAATTATTATACATACCGCTCCACGATCGGGCATTTCGTCCACTGGACCACCAGGGATATGAACGGGAGGGGGAGCACATTGATGCCCGCTGATCGGGCTGGTGGGGGAGTACACTATGCCCCGATCGGGCTGCGGAGGGGAGCACAGGGACTGGGTTGGGGGCCAGTCACAGGTGGCAGCTGCTGTGTTGCGCCCTACAGTACAGCAGCTCCCTGTGGGTGGCCCTCGACTCAAGCCTTTTTTTGGCTCAAAGTCCTGCAGGCGCAGGTTGGGATTCTTGATGCACAACTCTGCACAGCCGGCTGAATATCGGGCTGTGCAGTTTGCTCATGGTTCCTCCCCTCCAGTTCAGCATGCATTCATTTGCATTGCGCTGTTGCTCAGCATGTTTTCTGTGGCACAAGTGCCTCCTGCTGAATATCGCAGAATGGAGCAAGTTTGGACTTGCGCCCAGGCGCCATCCCTATTGCGCTGCCTTGCTGAATATCTGGCCCATTATGTATAGTAGGTTCGGTCTGTCATCATCTTTTCCTCACCATCCCCACGCGATCACAAATCTGTAAATGAAAGGACTAAAACAACACCCACCTTTCACCTCATCACCCATTCCACTTTTCTTCCACCACCCTCATCTGTGCAGTAGCACCCATACCTACTTACATCCATGTTAAAACCAACCCACAACCCTCACCCCCTCAAGCATGTATTCCACCTCCTCCCTCACCCAAATGTTTAAACTACTCCCCACACTTAGTCATGAACTACCATTCATGTCACCCTTCTCCGTCCCTCACCCATGTTAAAACCCAGTCCCCAACCATCACCCATGTACTAGCATCCATTTTGGTTTATGGCTAACATTTCTGTAATTGAAAAAATAATAAACAGCTACCAATTAGAACTCATTGTTTTGTCTTCTTTAAAATTTAAAATAGACCGCCCCGGTCCCAGCCCATACTGATGCACCACAAAGTCACAGAAGGTAATCCAAAAATATATGTTTGCACTTTAACTATAAATAATATGATACAGAAAGGACTGATGTGACAGTGTCCCTTTATGCGAATTTGGGCCTGTTCCCACTGATGTTAAAATTGCCCGTATATAAAACTTGTTGACTTTAGTTTAGACCCTAGCTACAAAGCAGTTTGCCATGAAATGGTGAAAGTTTTAGAAGTATATAGTCAAGGTAGTAGATCGAGAAAGGAGAGAGACTACAAAGTCATCACAGTCTGTAAAGTTTCCTTTTGGCACAGAGACTCTGTCCCACACAGTATTTACCAGCCACCACCATCTGAGTTGTCATCACCATCAACATCCACAACATCAATCACTTCAGGATCAGTTTGTATACGCTTGAGGGATACAAAAATCTTGACTTATTAACTTTAATAAAAGTTAACGTGTACATTTTCTGACAGCAACCTATTTCTGGTGTCTGTCACAATATTGCCAGCTGTACTAAACATGCGTTCTGAAGAGACACTTGTTGCAGGACAACCAAGATATTTACAGGCTTCATCATACAGCTCTGTCCAAATCGACTTTTTGATCTCCAGTATTCAAAAGGGCATGCATCAATAGGAATAGGCAGTTCTTGCAGGTAACTGTCTACCATGATGGACAGAGACCGCTCAGAAGAGGAATCAGCAGAAGCTGGTATGGCAGCAATTTGGGAAAGGTTTTGCCACAGATTTAGCTTGCTACTAAGGGTTGAAGAAGTGACAGTTGTGGAACAACTGCTGTTAATGTTTGGCGACTTTTCCAGTTCTGTATCCCTTGTGAAGATGAACCTGTATGTTGTGGTGATGACAACCTGAGGGTACGTGTGTGTCTGTGTTTGACTCCTGTGAGTGCTGCAGCTCATCTAGCAACATACATTTGTATTGCTCTATGTCATCTGTTTTTGGAAGATGTATAGCCTTGAACCTGGGATCTAAGAAAGTTGCAAGGATGTAGCGTTTTGATTTCGTCATTGCAACTAATTTGTCATTGGTTTTGAAGCTCGCTCATTCTCTTTATGAGATTCCCATGATACAGGCGACATGTTGTCTGAGCTTCAGATCTGTCTTTTCTATTTGTAGATTTAGAACACTAAGATGATGTGAAATTAGCATTATGAGTGGGATAACCTGACTCACAGATCGCCTTCAGAAGACATGTCCTTGTAGCTGTCTCAAAAGGAGCTAGGATGCAGCACACTGTCTCCATTAATTTCCACTGCAGCACAGACAGCATAATGCCATCTCCAATAATGTAACTGGAGCAATACTCATGTACAGCTTGCTTTTTGCTCCAAAAGGCTGCAGCATATAAAGTGTTGAGTTCCAACAGTGGAAACATTTTGAATCAGCTTTTGCTGGGGCAGCTTGTGTTTTGCAGTTCGGACAATGTCCGTATAGCCTTGGTTGAATGTGAAAAGTGAGTCACAATTTTTTGCAAACAGCAGTCATACCATCCACTTGTGTTTCATTGCGAGAATTCGTGACAATTAAATGTAAGCAATGTGCAAAGCAAGAAGCATGCAGAAATCCTCCATCCTGTACTGCTTTCAAGATGTTGGCTCCATTGTCACTTACTATGAAGCCACATTTTAGACCGTGAGAATAAACCCATTCGTCAAGGAAGTCATTTAGTTCCTCCAAGATGTTTGCAGCAGTATGACTTTGCCCAAACTTCTTTATATGCAGCAGCGCCATCTTTTGGGGTGTCTTTGAAGAAGCGCAAAAAACGTGACCCAATGAGCGGTAAGGACATGTAATCTATGTTTTGAGTGCTGGTCCACATATCTGTTGTGACATGAATAACCCCACCCTCTGCAGTTTTAAGCGCAAGCATCACTGTCGCTTTTAAAGCCTGATAAATGTTTGGTATTTCAACATAGGAAAAGTACCTCGATCAGGAACATTGTAGCGAGGCTCTGCTAATGTCATGCTCCCTAAAATCCTCATGATCTACCAAAGAGTATGGGAGAAGGGCTCCGGCTAACAGTTCACCAATTCTGTGATTAAGATGAAGGGTCTTTGGATGATTTCTAGTAAAGGTATTCTTCCTTTCAAATGCCTGAGACAGTGTTAGCTGTTTACAACATGTCCCTGCTGGTTTATTATACACAGTGCTTCGATGGGCAGATGGACGCTGAGATGGTGGACTAGGACTTATACATTCAGTGCCATCACTGGATGTGCAACTTGTACTAATGGTGCTGGCATTGGTGGTAACAGTGATCCTAGGGCTGGCAGTGGTTCTGTCCGCATCACGTTCAGACAATTCAGTATCCATTTCAGATTCCTGACCCTTCTCACTTGTGGTCTGGAAGATGGAGGACATGGGTTTGGGCGATCAAGCAAAACTGAATGCTTTTTCAGATGGCGTTTAAGAGCTGTGGTGCAAGGCACAACTTTACCATGGCTTACACTCTGTTTACAAGGAACAAACTGCTCTGCATGGATCAGTTTTACTGACAGAGAAATAATTCCACACCTCAGATGTGACAGATTTTGTTTGAGTGCTAGGAAGATAGCTAAAGACTGTTTGTGTCTTTTCACCTGTCCTAACAGAACCTGGGACATGCTCCTTGGTGCTAGAAGTGGGCAGAAGACTCTGATGGATTTTCATTGCTGGCGACACAGAAGTGGTGGATTCAATGGATATGTCCTTTTCACTGCCAACAGTGCTGGATGTATTTGCAAGTGCACTACCTGATTCATTGTTAGCAGACTTGCTCATTTCACTTTGTTGAGAGTAATGATACGTCAAGACACAACAGTGTTGGACTGAGACAAAGAGCTACTGTCTGAGTCAGAGAGGGACTCACTGTCACTTGCATTATTACTGCTAGTCACAGGGATTTTAACAGCATGAACGGCATACCTTATGGTGCCTCTCGTGTGACCCCAGCAGCTGCACAGGTTTTCTTATAAGTCCCCTTTACCACACTTCGCTGTTGCTCTTTTGCTGTTTGTTGAATTTTTATCATGTGAAACATTTTGGTTATTTCTGCTAGCACCAGGATTACCACTACCACCAACACCTGCTCCAACACCAGTACCAGATACTTCATCTGTGTTGGTGTCAGCCATAATAGTACCAGTATACTGCAGTGAACACACCCACACAATTCCTGTGTAAGAAAGCAATGTGATCTATGATCACTGGCTACAACTCAAAATTTTATTTTGGCTGTGTGACACTATGATGCAGTGGACTGAAAGTAATTGAAGAATAAGCGGTTTGTAACTAAAGGATCACAGGTTCAAGGCTTACAGAATGATTGGGCTGCTGGGCATAGGCATACACATAGCAGTGAATGGGCGACAGCAGCAGGTTGATGGGCTGACCACAAGAGATGGAGTTACACACACAAACCAAGGAAAGAGATTTTTCTGTCTCTTCTCCCAACAGGGAAATATATTTCTGGCTTCTGTCATGTATTTAAGGATAATGCCACCACACGACAACTGGCCACTGGACCTCTCTCAGTAACACACACTGGGTAGGGTACAGTGCAGTCAAAGCACACAGCAGATGGGCTGACCCCAGGAGACGGAGTCACACACACATATACACCCAAGGAAAGAGATTTTCTGTCTCTTCTCCCAACAGGGAAATATATTTCTAGGCTTCTGTCATGTATTTAAGGATAATGCCACCATATGACTGCCCAACAATGGGTTTCTGCTGTAACACACAATGGGTAGGCACACAGTCAGCAACCGCGGCAGGGTGATGGGAACACCACTGGAGAATGAGATACAGTGTAGTGAGTCACACACACAACACACAAGTAGGGAGTACTGTGTAAAAAAAATAAATAAATAAAACCGCCTGGTGTTGTTCTACCAGGAATTTTATAGGGTGGAATAGAAGACTCACAGCAACGAGTACCACAGAATCCCTCCCTCCCTGTCCTCCTGATTATTTTACTTTGTTTTGTGGAGTAGGGTATAAAGTAGTAGTAAAAATGCCATCAAATTCAAATGTTTCAACTTCTCAAAGACTCACACATTAAAGTTAAACTTAATTTTCCTCACAATCTGTTTGTTTTCATTTCTTTACCCTCCCAGCCATCTGATAATCGCTCCTTCTTCCCAGTGTGAAACATGCAGAAATGAAGTTTTGAACCGTTGTTTGAGACTCGTTAAATTCTCTCAGTTTCTCAGTTTTACTCAAATACTCAGCAACTTTAACTTCCTCGCTCTGTCCATCTCATCCTGAGGCTGAGCCTCTCACCAACTGTTCCTAAGTTCGGGCCCTTTCTTTTCCTTGGTTCCCACTCCCAACCCGAGTCCCCGGCCCCTACCTTTAATTTTCACCCCACCCACCCCTTAGCTTTTTATTTATTTTTTAGTTTGCATACACACAACAACTTCACAATTAGCAAGCAATTGCCAGAGCCAGAGAGCAGAGCTAGCCCAGACAGAGCTTTGTAGCACAAGCTGCTGCAGCTTGCAACCCTTATGGTACTGGCCCACTGGGGACTTCTACTAAATGAACGGAGCTGCAACCGCTACCGGTTTATGTATTCTACTATCCACCACCTGACCAGAGAGCAGATGGTCAGGTGGTACACAGACTGGGATGAAGTACGCAGGCGCTGCAGTCCCACTCCAGTCCACACCATTTAGCCTCTCACAAGTTTGTGCATGCCAGCACCCTTCCCTTCATTCCACCCTTCATCTGCTCCACCCCAGACTTTCTGCCTCCTGTGGCACTGTGCTGCCCCCATCCTGCTTCAAACTCTCCCGTCCCCTTTCGAGCCCGACACTGTAGGCAAGCTTGGCTGCAGTTAGCTCTTAAGGCATAAAAAAACGGATTGATTCGGACTTTTATGTTCTCACTAGTGTTCGAGTTCTGAATTAGAACTCAACACCAGGTTCGTGATGGGTTTGAATCTTTCCTAACTAGTTCTGACAACCCTAGTCACTAGTTCTACCCTTAGTTCTTTAAGAATTCTGGGATGAATCCCATCAGGCCTCATTGCTTTGTCCACTTTCAGTTTTAAGAGTTCTTTCAGAACCCTTTCTTCTGTAAATGGGCTGGTATCAACTTCTGTATCCAGAGTATTTCTATTGTTTGTTTTAGGTACCTCCCTCTTCATTTGTAAATACTGAGCAAAAATATTTGTTTAGTATCTCTGCCTTTCACCATCACCCTCTGCCCACCCCCTCCCTTTATTAAGCCTCACTTCCCTCCTTAGTCTTCCTTCGCTCCCTGATGTACCTAAAACAAGTTTTATCCCTTCTTAACTGAGTTGACTATCTTTTCCTCGGTTTGGGCCTTTGCTGTTCTGACTGCCTTCCCAGCTTCCTTTTGCTTTAACTGATAAAATTCTCTGTCCTGCTCCTTCTGTGATTCCTTGTACTTTCTGAATGTTTTCTTTTTCTCTTGAACCTTCACTGCCACCTCCTTTGAGAACCATAGTGGTTTCTTACATCGTTTTGTTTTGTTTATTTGCTTTACAAAGGCTTGTTACCTCTGTGATGGCAGTTTTATCATTCCCATTGTTCTTCCACCCTCCTTCCTGCCCATTTGCTAGTGCATTTCTTAGGCACTCACCCATTTTGGCAAAGTCAGCCCTCCTGAAGTCCAGTACTTTTGCCTTTGTATGGCTTGACTCTGTTGCTGTGTTTATTGTGAACTATACTGTTCGATGGTCGCTAGTTCCCAGATGGCGTCCCACTTACATCTGTGATCCTCTCTCCATCTCCATTTGAGAGAACCAGGTCTAAGATTGCTCCCTCTCGAGTGGGTTCCAATACTAGTTGTCTCAAGGAATGCCCCTAGAGGCATCTAGAATAACCCCACTCTTAAGTGGCTGCTGCAACTGCACTCCAGTTAATATCTGGCACATTCAGATCACCCATCAGCAATACCTCCACTTTATCTGCCATTCTAAGTATACTTTCTATCATTTCCTTGTCCATTTCCTCCCTTGAGAGGGGGTCTGTATACAACCCTGTGCAGATTGTGGTGCCATTGCCTGCCTCCAAATTGACACACAGTGCTTCTTCTCCTCCTCCTGTGTACCCTTTTGTTCTGTTGCTTTGATTCCTTCTCTTATGTGAGAGCTTCTCCTCCTCCTCTCTTTACCCTCACTGTCCCTCCTGTAGATAGTGTATCCTGGTATGTTTACGTCCAGTTATGGTTCTGAGTGTACCATGTTTCTGTGACTGCCACGATATCAAGATGTTCCTCCTCCATCAAGGCCACTAATTCAAGAAGCTTGTTACCCAGATTACGGGCATTGGTACTCATTGCCTCCATTTTCTTATGGCTTTTACTCCTCTGTAGCAGCATCCCCACTGATGTAGTACATGAAAAATATTCAGCATTAATAAACAAATGCTTGTTTCTAATTACTGATCCATTCTGGAACACAGTAACATCATCTGAGTGGAAGCTCAAAGTGTCACCCGGTGCTGTGCCTCCACTCAGCCCATGTCTTAATGAAGGCCAGTTTCTGATGTCACAGTGCCACAAGCAGAAACACTTTGGTTTCCGTTCATGACAGCATCCCTGCCACCCCTTTCCTTTCTCCTGCGCCACACCACATCCAAATTTCTGAACAGAGTTTGCATTTTTATATTAACTTTTTGCATGTCTCTTAGTAACAAAAGATAACAGTTCTTTAAAAGTGTTAGGGATGAAAGAAACAAATGTCTTCTGCCATAGTAAACTATGTCTGAGACAGTGCTAATCATATAGTGTCTTGGGAAGTGTGTTAAGAAGTTTAAAAACTGTAAATCTTTTAGGAGAGTCCTTGTCTGGAAAGGCTGACTAAGTGGACATATTAATGAGGTATTACTCAGCTCAAAAGAACACAGGAGTCTGCTTTCTTTAATTAGCGAGGTATTCTACACAAGCATTTGTCAATGCCGAATGTTTGCTTGCTGGTATTAGCGTTGGAAATGCAGGAGTTAGACAGATGCAGAATAGGAATGGCAGTGAAGTATTGAACTCTGTGAACCCCACCTCCATCCTGTAGAGACGGACAGGCACTGGGGGTATGTTTTGGGTCGCCGCTCATGACGGGTAATGCGGCGCCACCTCACCCTATTCTGCAGATCATGGCCATGTTGAGGTGTGCCTTAGGGTGTTTAGCTTTACAGTCACCCCATTCCATAAGGACATATGATGAAATGGGTGCAGCATAGGAGAATGGGGTGAAGTCTGGGGCGAAGAGTCCAAAATACACCTCGATGCCTGTCCGTGGCTGGGGTGGTGTGGGATGGCATGAGCAGTACAGTTGGCAATCCAAAGGCCACCCTGATGCCTGTCAGTCTGTACAGGGTAGGACATTATGGTTAGAAACCCTAATGCCTCGGCGCTTGTTGGTATTTGCAGTACAAATTTTCAACATGGCCTTTTGTGACCCCACCTCATGAAAGCATTTGGGACCTCTTCTCATGAAAAGTGGCAGTGTGATTTTGTCAATATGCCTGAACATTGAGTTCCAACAGTGACAATGCGATTCTGAGCCACATGTACGAAGACACAGATCGGGCAGGATGTGAAGAATGACAGCTGTAGCATCCATAGGGAGGTGTGAAGAGATGGCAATGTTGAAAGCCTGTAGTGGGAATATTAAAAATGCTCGCGACTTCCGAGCATATGTGGAACTGTGCAATGCATGCGCATAACACAGTGATTTTATGGACTTCGCCACCAAATTTTGAAAATAGGCATTTAGGACCTCTGCTTATGGAAAGCGCCACTGTGATTTTCTTAAAGTGTCCCAAACACTGATTTCCCACAGCAACTACGCTTATTCTGCACTGGAAGTGCAGAAACACATTACGCCAGGATGTAAAAATGACAGCTGTACTGTTCATAAGGAGGTGCATAAAATGGCAATGTTGAAAATCTGGAGTGAAATATTACAGATTTAGGGTTATGAGCGTGCATGAAACTTGCAACGCGCTCATAACACAGTCATTTTATGGACTTTCATCAGCAAATTTTCAACACAGGCATTTTAGGACCTCTGCTAATGAACAGTGTCACTGTGATTTTCGTAATGTGTCCTGAACACTGATTTCCCACAGTGACCACGCTTATTCTGCACTGCAGTGCGAAACACATCTCAGCCACGATGTGAAAAATGACAGCTGTACTGTTCATAAGGAGGGCCAGAAAAATAGCAATGTTGAAAATGTAGAGTGAAAATATTGCAAATGTGCGGTTTGACGTCGCGTGGAAACTACTGCTTTAAACTCATAACACAGTCTTTTTATGGACTTTCATCACCAAATTTTGAACATAGGCATTTAGGACCTCTGCAATGAACAGTTTCAGTGTGATTTTCCTAATGTGTCCCAAACACGGATTTCCACAGTGACCATGCTATTCTGCGTGGAACTGTGAAAACAATTTTGGCCAGGATGTGAAAATGACAGCTGTACTGTTCATAAGGAGATGTGGAAAAATGGCAGTGTTGAAAATCTGGAGTGAAAATATTGCAAATTCACGAAATTCTGGCGTGTTTAGCAACTGAGCAATATACCCTCAATAAAACTGTCATTTCTTGGATTTTACAAATTTGCAACATAGACTTTTGAGAGCCAGCCTCATGAACACTGGCACTGTCATTTCGTTAATCAGTCCCGAAGGTGATTCCGCACAGTGACTGTGAAATCACCTTCGAACCGAATAACGCCATGACAGTGACTGAATTCATGAGAAGGGGTCCAATAACCCCATGTTGAAAATTTGGTGCCAAAATTCCCAAAATGCCTGAGATATGCACAAAAGTTGAAAAACCCTATTTATGCCATTATATAGCTTACCGGCATTTCCTCAGTTCGCGTTAGCTCTGAAGAGTGCAGACGTGTTCCGGTCCACCAAGATTGTCACGCTGGGCTTCAAAGATAAGTATAAGTGAGAGGGTGTGGGAGGCAGGTGCAGAGGGTGGCGCGGGTTGGGGAGGGGTGGCCAGACTCAATGAGGGACCGTTTTTTGTTTTACAGGGAAAAAAAGATTGTGGGACTTTTTTTTTTTACAGGGACATTTACAGGACTGGCACGCTGGGGTGAGCTCCCAGCATGCCAACCTAGTGTTTTGTTTGGGGCGACTGTAGCCATGTGGGATTGGGCACCCTACCGGGCATATGGGGGTGCAGTAGTTGAGGGGATTGGCACTTCCGCACAAACCTATGTTTTGTGTGTGGGGAGGGGCATTATGCTGATGGGAGTGGGCTCCACTCTCAGAAAATTAATTGTGGATGGGGACATTATGCCGATGGGAGGGGCTCCCAACGGCAAATGAAACTTGGATGGGGACTGAAGCCAGCGGGATTGGGGCCCCTTCATGCAAACAAAGACTCTTTGGGGGCATATGCTGCAGAGGGATTGGCACCCCCTCGGCATGGGTTCATAATACTGTTTGTGAACGCGCGCAAGCCGCCCGCCATGTTCAAACAGTATTATGTTACCTAACGCCCGCCCCTGCATGATGTGTTGCTCCCTCATTGCAGCAGAATGACTGACGCTGCAATGACAAGGCAGCCCCTGATTGCTGGGGCTAAAACGCTTGTACTTGGTGGCACTTTTGAGACCAGTGTCATCGCACACTGGGCCTCCATTGGTCCTGCAGTGCCTCCCTTATTGCTAACAGTGCCGTGCCTCCACAACCCGCTTCTCTCCTGTTGTCGCGAATGTTTCTTGGCGCATGTGCGCAAGCAAACATAAAATGACAGGAACAAACTGGAAAACGAAAAAAATCTACAGACTCAAACAAAATGCCAGTTCTTGCCAAAGTATTTTCCTGATATTCAATAGATTCAGATATTATGCAATTTTTCTAAGTTGAAAGTGTGTTGCACAAGATGAAGGGTGTTCATAAAGTGATTGTCCCTCCTCATTTTGACATAGAGTTGTAACTTTTAATACAGAATTTGTTTGGAAGGAATTTCGAGCAATTCTGTATTACACAATACAAACTTGAAGTTGCCCTCATGGAGTTTTAATTGTTAATTTATACAGAGTATTCCACATAAATTAACAAATAAAACTACATTGAGGATGAGTTTCTAATGTTTAATACATAATTAATTAGGAGATTCCTGCCAAAACAAATTCGTATTAGAAGTTATAACTTTTGCAGAACATTTAGAGGGATCACTGGTTGAACTCCCAGTGGCGCATTTTGTCTTGTGGCCCCCCCACCATGTCCACTTATCATTTGCAACACTTTTGACCTGTTCTTCTAACCTCTGTACTGGCTTTTGTTTAAATAATACTACTACCAATACCATACAACTTGTGCAGCCAGCAAGTGCCAGTGGAGTTAAGAGCTGCATTATTTTCTGCCCATACCATATGGAACTGCATCATTCACTTCAGAACCATGAACACGATGTCACTAACCTGATGAAAAGGTGGATTGCACCGGGGACAAGGCCCAAGGAGGTGCTCTTTTAGTTTGCAGTGGCCAGAGTCCAGGAAGCTCAGTTACAACTGGGAGATTGGGGAGGGGCGAGACGGACAGAAGACATGGAGGACAGCAGTACCTGCACTGGACCTTGGAGCAGTGGACCACGGGACTCGATTTGAGAATTGCGATCCTCAGGAGGGATGGATCACTGGTAGCAGCAGTACTGTGCAGCAGCACACTGCAGGCCAGGGGCAATGGTAAATGTCAGAGGCTCTGAGCAATCTGTAGAATAGCAGCAGGTAGGGTACCGGATGTTAGTAATCAGCAACAGCGCACTGCAGGCCAGGGGCAATGGTAAATGTCAGAGGCGCTGAGCAATCTGTAGAATAGCAGCAGGTCGGGTACCAGATGTTAGTAATCAGCAGCAGTACTGTGCAGCAGCACATTGCAGGCCAGGGGCAATGGTAAATGTCGGAGGCTCGGAGCAATCTGTAGAATAGCAGCAGGTAGGGTACCGGATGTTAGTAATCAGCAGCAGTACTGTGCAGCAGCACACCGCAGGCCAGGGCAATGGTAAATGTCAGAGAGGCTCGGAGCAATCTGTAGAATAGCAGCTGGTAGGGTACCGGATGTTAGTAATCAGCAGCAGTACTGTGCAGCAGCACACTGCAGGCCAGAGGCAATGGTAAATGTCAGAGAGGCTCGGAGCAATCTGTAGAATAGCAGCAGGTAGGGTACCGGATGTTAGTAATCAGCAGCAGTACTGTGCAGCAGCACACTGCAGGCCAGAGGCAATGGTAAATGTCAGAGAGGCTCGGAGCAATCTGTAGAATAGCAGCAGGTAGGGTACCGGATGTTAGTAATCAGCAGCAGTACTGTGCAGCAGCACACCGCAGGCCAGGGGCAATGGCAAATGTCGGAGGCTCGGAGCAATCTGTAGAATAGCAGCAGGTAGTGTACCGGATGTTAGTAATCAGCAGCAGTACTGTGCAGCAGCACACTGCAGGCCAGGGGCAATGGTAAATATCAGAGGCGCTGAGCAATCTGTAGAATAGCAGCAGGTCGGGTACCAGATGTTAGTAATCAGCAGCAGTACTGTGCAGCAGCACACCTGCAGGCCAGGGCAATGGTAAATGTCGGAGGCTCGGAGCAATCTGTAGAATAGCAGCAGGTAGGTACCGGATGTTAGTAATCAGCAGCAGTACTGTGCAGCAGCACACTGCAGGCCAGGGGCAATGGCAAATGTCGGAGGCTCGAGCAATCTGTAGAATAGCAGCAGGTAGGGTACGGATGCTGGTAATCAGCAGCAGCAGGTTACGGTATGGAACTGGAGCGGAGCTGGCGAGCAGCTGCAGACACGAAAACTTCAACGACTTAAACAATTGACTGATCGGACATATGGCCTGATAGCCAGCACTTGCAAGTGGGTAACTGAACTTCTCCTGTTATTAGCAGCAGTGGCAGCGTGGATGGTAGGATAGCAAACTGGCAGGCTCAAGCAGCTTCTACAGAAGCAGTAAAGCAGCAAGTGGTCAAAATGAATCTTTACAAAGGCTCACCCTGAGGCAGTCTTAGTTATACCACCACCTTAAGAGGACTGGTACAGCATGCCAGCGACAGGGATCTTAAAACAACATTCCGAGTAGAATCCATTATTGATTGGTCCAGGTCCACTAGCCATACTATGTGCATGAGATACACACATGAAAGGTAGACCGCTGGACCAATCAGTAATGGTAAATTGATTGTAAATCTGCTGGCTATCAGTCCAGACTCACCAAGCCAAGCTTGACTGCCATGGCCTCGCTCAGTTAGCTGCTGGACTTAAATTTATGGCACACAGAGATATTGCTGGCATGCAAGGTATGTCAGAATCTTTTTTCTTTACAACCCTGGCTTCACAGTTACATGGCCAAGGAGGAAACAGTCCTGAACTACTGGGGCTAAAACCCATTGAAAAATAGGTACCGAGCCAAATCGCCGGCCTGGCAGCATAGACTGATTTTATACAAGTGCTGGGGTTTCTTGATGAGGTACGGGCAGAGCCCCAGCTGACTTGGCATAATTCCACTGCTGGTTACACCACACAAGGCACTGCCCTGCAATGACTGATTGCCCCTCATTGCAGCAGCCAAATCATTTCAAGTTGGTGGCATGCTTGCAAAACTAATGTCACCAGCAGTGTGTGCTCGCGATTGGTGACACACGGCCAACCCACAAAAGCAGTGGTAGCACTGGCGCAACAGTGCTGCACCTCCACAACCCACTTCTCTTCTAGCTGTTACATGTTTCTTGTTGCATGGGCACAAGCAAACATAAAATGAGTAGGTGGCAAGTTTCCCTAGATTGCTGTTTGAAACATTGCCAGGTTGTGAACAGAGTGACAGAAAAGAAATCTATGATTGTGTGAACCGATTTCATGGGAGAAAATAGATGCCATTTTATGTCACTAAAAGAAGTCTCACCTAAGAGTTTCTGCACCTATAGCCATCCATTGCTTAATATTTGAACAAAGCTATACCTGGGAACTAATGAAGCCACTGTGGGACACGGAAAACTAGTGTAAGACTGCTTTGATGCTTTTACGTTTGTAAAATATCTAAAACCACCCCAACATAGCCCCCATTATAAGTTAATGTCAATAATTAGGAACCATGGTAAGATTTAGACAATTTAGCAAAAAGCAGGCTCATAAAAGAGCTCACTAAAGATTAAAATTTCATTCTGCGCTCCTGATTTATCATGTGCTTTTCTTATGCTGGAATCTAGTTTAAATAAACAATCGTATTCACTGTGTTTTAAAACACTGAAGGCTTGAACTATGACAAATGTATCACGAGTTATGTGTATGAAAAAAGAGTAAAACATGCTACATAACTTTTAGATATCATGATTACAATTCGGTTACTGGTTTTCAGAACAGTAGAAATGTCCGTAAAAATAGAGACAGCAGTGCATACAACTTGAGCCAGCTGCAGCTGTGTAGGTTTGAAACTAACTTCAAATAATTCTGTTATTTGGAGACACAACATAATGTAACTTCAAACTTTCACTTAATATTAAAGCATGTATTGGAATCACGGAAAAGGACATTTTGGAATATTTTAGAGCACTGTATCAAGAAAAAGTAATAACATTATATGTTGTTCTTTAACAGAATTTTAGTTCTGATAGCTCTGACAGTGGAGCTGTGTGCACTGCTGTTTTTATTTCTTTGTAGAATCTTTAAGATATAGTACACCTTTCAGAAGATTGTATAAGTTACTTGTAGAAGCTGAACCTGCTGTATCATGAGAAAATAAAGAATGCTGAATCTTTTCTGACCTGTAATCTGGCAGGCAGGCCACAGAGGTCAGTTAAGATCAATACTTGAAACCCTGGCAAGATTCAGAATTTAACAAACATGCTCATAAGAGCTCATTAAGGATTCAAACAGCACTCTGTGTTCTGATTTAGGGATCGTGTAGTCTTATGCAGTTAGAAACATAACAAGCTAAAGACTCCATTACATAGTGTCAGAAAGTACTATCAGCATGATAAAATTCATAAACTGGAATGAGGTCTTGCTAACAATTAAATAAATTGCCATTTTGAAATGGAATGATAACTTTAAAATGACCATCCTATCACAAAATGAGCATTATCAAGATAAGTATTACCTGTATCATCCACTGCTTAAAGTTTGAACACAGCCTACCTGATAACTGGGCTGTCAGGACACAGACAATTAATGTAAGACTGCTGTGATGCTTTCACTTTTTACAATATCTAAAACAGTCAAAAAGCCCCAACATAAGTTGTGGTCAATAATAGGGAACCATTGTAAGATATAGAATTTTAGCAACAAGCATACTTATAAAACAGCTCATTAAGGATTCAAACAACACGTGAGTTAATCACGATGAAGGTGGCATCTAATGGGGAGTTAATGCATGGTTGGGACCGTTGTGGCACGAGGCCAGAGGGCAGTGCGGCCTAGCAGTCAACATCTTAACCCCATAGATGCCACCTTCAGAGGGGATTAACATTTGTAACATGGCAACTGCGACTGTACTATTTGTCAGATGCTCTGTTCTTTGCTGTACAACAGTAATTACCAGAAACACTTATTTAACGTTTACAATTATGGGGCATGTTTGTTACTTTTCCTGCCTTTCTGCTGCTGGAACTGTCGCGTGCCGTTGATCACCCACATCGAGTAATATAGTGGCGACTACTTTTTAATCTTTCATCTCTGTGTATCTATAACTATTCGCATACAACTATGTTTGCACCTGCGACTTTGGTACTGTGTGCTGCTACTCCATTTGTCTACCCTCGTTTGTTTCCCACATCACTGCTCTGGTGCATCCTGGGCAACATGTCCCTGCATAGCTTCATATTCTCCCAAAACTGCCAGTTCTCCCGCCCCTGTACACCTGACAATTACCACCAATAGGTGGTGCTTTCACAGCACCACGGAACTCTCCATTTCCCTGTTCATGCATTTTCCACACGATTCTGTTACCTTCACATCTGCTTCCCTATCGCGTGTGCCTCCCATGACCGCACCACTCTGCACCCACGGTTTGCCTTCTGCACTTGTTTTCTACTACCCGTTCCTCTCTCCACTGTTTTCCAGTTCCACACTTGCCCACACAGCGAGTTTTTCCCTCACCTCGCCCTCATCAGTCCGACCTACAGGTGGCGCTTACTCACATGTTGACAACCAGCGTCTCCCTCGGCCGATCTCTTATTCACCTGTCCTTTCCTGTGCTCTTTTCCATCCATCGCGACATCTGCAATATGCCCTCACTCACTCACTGCCTCAAAATTGCACACTTCCTGTTCTTCCTTTGTCCCATTTTCTACGGTGCCCGCACCGACACAGACATTTCTGCTGTTCGTCTCTACCCTGCCGGTTCCTTTCTCCCTCTGTTCATCGCGGCCACCTATTGGTTGACATATTTCTAACCCATTGACTCCTTCCCTACTTCAGTGAGCGTTCACGCCTCAACAGGGTATTATTGCTCTGAGAGTTTTAAGGCAACACGGCATTATCGTAGCATAATGCCGTGTTGCTCTTGCACCACCTGACCCTGTTACACCTATCACCTTTCTTCCCTGAGGTCCTCATATTTCTCCCATGTTACAATGTGTTTTGATTTACAGCTTGTGCTGTGCTTGTCTCCTGCAAGATCCAGACAAGAGGACAAGCCATAAATCTTTATAGCCTAAAACGAAGAATCAGTTCAGGTCCTAGATAAACAAGCAGTAAAACCAGTTCCCCACCAAAGCCCAAAATGAATGGACACAAAGGTCTGAATGCAGGATAAAGAAATACTACAAGAACTCAGAGTTTCTGAAGCTCTTGCAACCAGTTAAAGCAGACAGACAACATTTATTCATTTGTTTGCATTTATTTAAAATGCACTTGTAAAGCCATACCACAGTAGTTTTATCTGTATAAGAACCAAAAATTACTGATCTTACTTGAGAGGGCTCTTGCAGTAGGTAATTACATATAGGACTGATGCCAGCAGGCGGCAGGACCCCGCGGAAAAATTTCTAGCTAGCAGTCCCTGGTGAGGGACCGCCCACGTCAGGTGACCGGCGTCGGAGGCGTCCAGTATAAAGGGTGACCCTCACGCTTCCTTCCAGTTCTTTCCGCTGTTAGCTTATGCCAGCGCCCGTGGAAAGTTCCCTGCTCGTCAGGCCCTTTCGTCGGTTATTTTAGTGAGTTTTTCACTTTTCTACTATAATTGTCAGTCATCCATCGTGTATGCTTCATCCCTACACCGCCGAGCACAAAAATAAGTCTCGACTTGTGCGGCGTAACTTCCGCCAGAAGGGCCGGCCATTCCCTGTGCCTTTTGCCTAGGCCCGACCATCAAGTAGAGAAGTGCCAGCACTGCCTGAGTTTCAACGTGGCCACCCGGAGAAGGTGGCAGCAGTCCCTGAGCCCACATTCTCAAAAGAAGATGAGCTCCATGGAAAGGAACTCAAAAACTTGGCGGCGTCAACTTCCCTGAAGGCCATCGCAAGAGAAAGGACAAAGAAAAGCACCGGGACAGGCTCCTCTCCCACCGCGACTCCCGAGAGTCGCCGTTTTGAATAACGTCCCCTGAGAGACCGCTCCTCGACGGCCGCCTTAGAGGTTTGAAGGTGCGGTCCGCCCATCTGGTTGCGCTCGGGCCCTTCGGGTGCCTCCAGGCTCTTGAGGCTTCCGTCCCAGTAAAGCCGTGGTTTCCGGCCTACTGGCGTGGTGGCTCCGATAAGCGGACGTCGGCTCCTCCGACGTTCGCGACAGAGAAGTTCGCGAAGTCGCCCAACCCTTCTCGGGTGGCGACGACCTCTTCTGCCAGACCAGGCCTCCCTCCTTTGCGGCCTGCCTCTGGCGAAGGTTCCGTTAAGTCAGGCGCCGGCCCATCCGGCGCCCACCGGATCCGCTGACAAGGCGCCGTCAGTCTGCACAGCGGATGAGCTGACGCCGACCCTCCCACACCCGCTGCTCCCAGCTCCCGCAGCCTTCACTGCCTCGGGACCCTGATCTCCTTAGTCCTGACCCCGGGATTTTTTCCTCCATCCCGGGCGAGGCTGGGGTCCCTGTTCCACCTCCGTTGGATCAACCTCCTGCTGATCTGACATTGGCTCCTAGATGCCGGCCCCGATGCCAGCACCCTGGCGCCGGCTCGACGCCCGGTAGTGCCGACTCCGGGCGACATCCTGCTTCTGGATGCCACCCGATGCGGGCCCTCCCGCCCGGCCTTCTGCTCCAGTTCCGCCAGTGGGGCCGTCTACTCCGGCAGCTCCCGGCTCCCACGGGTACCCGACCCGTCGTATCCGATGCCATCGTACCCGGGACGCGGTATCCGGCGCGCAGTATCCAGCGCCAGCCTACCCGATCACCATGATACTCGACACAGGGCTTCCTGCGTTGGAGTTATGGATACTCGCCTTATGGATATAACCCATACCCTTCCCCTCCTCCTCC
Source organism: Neoceratodus forsteri (assembly GCA_016271365.2). Lineage (NCBI taxonomy): Eukaryota > Metazoa > Chordata > Ceratodontiformes > Ceratodontidae > Neoceratodus > Neoceratodus forsteri. The sequence continues at coordinate 50,889,487 of CM028133.1, read as the reverse complement.
TCCACCACCCCCAGCTGCCAGTGGATTTGCAGGAGACTCTAGCCTCCTGGTGGGCTGAGCCAAGGCTCAGCTCACCAGAGATAGAGAAGTCATCTTCCGATGGCAGTGCGGTACAGGTTCCCGTCGTCCATGGCGACAAACTCTCACCTCCTCCAGACACCAGGGATAAACCCTCTGGGTCAGAGGGCAGGACACACTTCCCGAGGGCATCCCAAAGGGTTCGTTCCTCCCTAGATGGGAAGAGTCATCTTCTTCTTCAGTTTCTTTCTCTTCCTCCTCGGCGCCTCAACGGCTGCTCTGAGAAGGACGACGAACCTCTCTCCATCAAAGCCCAGGCCAAGGACTCCTCCGAAGTCTCTCCGGAGGATCCTTCTTTCATGGAGCTGCTACGTAAAATCCAGACAGTACATAAGTGGCAATCTTTGGAGCCAGACCCACAGCAGGTGATACTTGCTGAGCATCAGGATCTGCCCGTTACAGCTCCCACCTTGGTGCCACCCTGGATTAAGCCTCATGCCCACCTTGTTGCCACTATTTGGAAACAACCATCGGCATTAGCCCCTCTTCCTCGAAATCGAACAGGCTATACCAGGCTCCAGAGGTGTTGACTTTTTAGATTCCCACCTTGAGCTGACTTAGTGCGTGATTAGCGCGCTCACGGCGGTCAGCTAATCTAAAACACCTTAGCTAAATCGCCACCTGATAAAGAATCTCGCCTTCTGGACCGGTATGGTAAGAAGATTTTCGCTTCTTCCACGCTGGGGATCAGGGCCCTGAACTATGCCGGTCACATGGGGATTACCAGAAGGCGATTCTTTCTGAGGTGAAACCAGTTGGACTCCTGCGGACTCTCAAGTCAAGAAGGAACTGTCTGACCTTGTCCGCTCTGCACGTTCAGCCAGTCGGCACATGCTTGCGCGACTTACGATACAGTGGACACTGCTGGAAGGAGCTCAGCTTCCGCTGTAGTTTCAGGCATCATGCTTGGCTCCATGTGTCAGGGTTGGTCCGGAACTGCAGTCCGCTATACAGGAGAGGCCCTTCTGGGGTCAGTGCTCTTCAGAGGTGATGTCAAGGACATCATCACCGATCTGCAGGAGAAGGGGACGGCACTAAAGTCTCAGGACTATGTATCATCCCCATCAATCGCAGCGCCCGTCCCTTTCCAGAGCGGAATTGGCCAAAGGCGAAACCTCTGGGAAAGCGGGCACTAAATGCTGGACCCCCAGCTCCCAAGCCCCTTGCCCAAAAAAGCAGTGGGTGCTTCAGCTGTGGCGCTGCCCCACACCACCTGACTCCTTCCCTCTCCCACAGCCTCTACCCGGAAGAACCGGTAGAAGGGAGGTTCTCCTCCACCTTCCGGGCTGGAAGAGGATAACAACAGATTCATGGGTGCTTCAGCTAATCGCAGAAGGACTCTCAATAGAGTTTCTACAGAAACCACCTCGTCATCCTCCCCAAAGGTCGTCAGTATTCTAGAGACATCATCTTCTGGTCCAGGAAGAGATTTCAGCACTGTTGCTGAAAGAGCGATAGAACCTGTCCCCTTTCCCTTAGGAACAGGTTACTATTCCCATTTCTTGCTGGTCCCGAAGAAGACAGAAAATGTAAGACCTATCCTAGATCTCAGTTCCCTGAACCTATTCGTGGAATACAAGAGGTTCAGAATGCTCTCACTGCAGAGCCTTTTGCCCTCCTCTGCTCGGGTCAGTGACTGTGTGCTCTGGACATGCAGGATGCCTACCTGCTATATCCATTCGCCCATCCCACCACAAATATCTCCGTTTTGCTTTCCAGGGGACCAGTACCAGTTCAAAGCACTCCCATTTGGCTCTCCTCGGCTCCCCAAGTATTTACAAATGCCTTGCAGTGGTGGCGGCCCACCTGCTTACCCGGGAGTGCAGGTTTTCCGTACCTGGACGACTGGCTCCTGGCGCCTTGTCCAGGTTGGAACTCCTGCGCTGCCTCTCCATTACCCAACAGGTCTTTGCCTGCCTGGGTATTACCATCAACCATTCCAAGTCTCATTTGATCCCATCCCAGAGACTCCAGTTTATCGGGCGATACTGAACACAACCCTAGGCAGGGCCTCCTGCCACCGGACAGGGCCAGCCACTATTCATACTCAGGTAAGCCTGTTGTCCAGCCACAGGCGGGTCTACTATGGTCGGTTCTTCGCCTTCTGGGCTCATGTCGGCTGCTATCCGACAGTTCCTCGTGTTGGCTCCACATGAGGGTTTCCCAGTGGATGCTCCGCTCCCAATGGGATCAATTGGTGGACGACTTGGATCAGCTGGTTCTGGTCTCCTCTCCATGGTTCAAGACTTGCAGTGGTGGATGGTCAGAGAGAACCTGTTTCGGGGGTTCCATTCTTCCTTCCTCCCCTCCCTCCCAGACTCTGACTACAGATGCCTCGGGTGAAGGTTGGGAGCCATTTCAGTCCTCATTGGACCCAGAGCTCTTGGTCCAAGCTCGAACAAACTCTTCACATCAATGTACTCGAGGCTCGGGCAGTTCTTTATGCCCTCCAAGCCTCCACCTGTATCTCCTTCCAGGTCACCTAGCTGTCCAGACGGATTATATGTGTGGTATGGTACATCAACAAACAGGGAGGGACTCGATCCCACCCTCTTTGCAGGGAAGCAATGAGAGTGTGGATTGGGCAGTACAACATGACCTTCACCTCATGGCAATTCATGTTCCGGGAGTCGACAACACCTTGGCAAACAAGCTGAGTCGTCGTCTGCCGGGCCCACAGTGGGAACTGGATCAAGGGGTCCTAGATGATATCTTCCTATGCAGGGAATACCACAGGTAGACCTGTTCGCTTCCCTCTAAACGCAAAGCTTCAGTCTTCTGCTCGCTCGTTCAGAAGCGAGGCATTTTCTGAGAGGCGCTCTGTCTCTAGATTGGAAGGACAGATTCGTCTATGCCTTTCCCCAATTCCTTTGATCCAGGGTCTTGCAGAAACTAGGGTCAGAAGGAGCATAGATGATTCTGATCGCCTCCTTTGGCCCAGGCAAGTTTGGTTCTCTCTTCTGCAACAATTCTCAGAGGAACCACCACTTCCTCTTCCTCCGTCACAAGGTTTGTTGACCCAGGATCAGGGGACCCTGGTCCATCCAGGTCTCAAGTCCCTTCAGCTTCATGCATGGCTCCTGCAGACATAGCTCAGGCCTGCTTTGGAGTTTCTCCCCAGGTGGCAGAGATTCTGGTAGAGGCTAGGAAACCCTCCACCAGGTCTACCTATGCCATGAAGTGGAAAAGATTTACAATTTGGGCTGCTTCAAAAGCGTTGAGCCTTTCTCCTGCCCTGTTGGTCATCTGCTGGAGTACCTGTGCCATCTCTTCGACCTGGGTCTTAGTCATTCCTCCCTGAAAGTCCACATGGCAGCCATTTCGGCCTATCATGTTCCCTTTGCAGACAGAACATTTGCTCAGCTGGAAGTCTCTAAGACTTTCCTCAGAGGGTTCTCCACCTGAGACCTCCTATCCGGTTCCGGCCCCTCCTTGGGATCTGAATTTTGTTCTTGAGAAACTAACTCTACCTCCTTTAGAACAGCAGCTTCCATGAACTTGAAGTTCCTTTTTGGAAGACACTTTTTCGTGGCTATTACTTCTGCTCAGAGGATTTCCGAGCTCAGGCCCTAATGTGTAAAATTCCATACTTAATTTTCCACAAGGAGCGTGTGGCTCTGCATACCAATCCTAGTTTCTCCCCAAGGTAGTAGCGGAATCTACTCTGAAACAGTCCATAGAGTTACCGCTTTTTCTAATACTCCAATCAAGGGAGTATTTGTTACATACTATGGATGTTCACGGATTCTGAGATACTACACTAACAGGACTGAAGGATCTCAGAAAGACAGCTCAACTCTTTGTCTATTGTGCTCCAAAAGGGAAGGCAATGCTGTTTCTAAGCAATGCCTATCAAATGGTTAGCTCATTGCATCACTTTCTGTTATGACAAGTACAACAAGACCCTCCCAGGTCAAGTCAGAGGCCACTCCACCAGAGGAGTCGCTGCCTCAGTGGCTTGTTTCAAGAATGTGTCAGTGGCAGACATCTGTGCTGCCGCCACTTGGACTTCCGTCCATACCTTCTGAGAAACATTACAGTTTGGATATTGCCTCTCCCGTAGAGCGGGCTTGGCTGGCTGTTCTGCAAGGCCTCCTTTCTTAAGGCCTTCACAGCTAGAGGATCTACTTTGAGTAGCTTTCCTCCTCCCATGTGCTTCTTCTTGTTCCAGACTGCTTGGGACTCAGTCCTATGTAAATTACCTACTGCAAGAGCCCTCTCGAAGTAAGATAGTACAGTTACATAAGAACTTACCGTAACAGTAGATCTTCGAGAGAGCTCTACTGAGAGAATACCTTCTCACCTTCCATCCCCAAGCTTTTCCAGCTCCTTTTCCATTTAAGAAAATATTTGCTTCTATCTCGTCGGCCTCTGTTGGCCCTTGGCGAAAGAACTTTCTTTCTCTAGCTGTGAATGCCTTAAGAAAGGAAGCCTTGCAGAACAACCGGCAGCCAAGCCCACTCTATGGCGAGTTGATACACAAGGGGGTAGAAAGGATGAGAAGGGACTTGCAAGGTTGGAGGAATGGTCAGACATATGGCAACTTAGATTCAATGCAAAGAAGTGCAAAGTAATGCACCTGGAAATAAAAATCCAGGAGAAGAGTACACAATAGCAGGGAGGTACTAACGACAACAATAATGGAAAGGGATCTGGGTGTAGTCATATCAGATGACCTAAAGGTGGGTAAGCAATGTGAGAAGTCAGTAAGGAGAGCCAGGGGATACTGGGATGCATAGGAGGGGCATCACAAGTAGGAAAAAGGGAAGTGGTTATCCCTCTACAGACAGTTGGTGAGACCCCATCTGGAGTACTGTGTGCAGTTTTGGAGTCCTCATCTATGCAAGGACATAGACAGGATGGAAGCAGTCCAGAGGAGGGCAAGTAAAATGGTGCAGGGTCTACATCAGAAACCATATGAAGAGAGACTGAGAGAGCTTAATATGTATACCCTTGATGAAAGGAGGGACAGGGGACATGATAGAAACTTTTAAGTACCTCAGGGAATCAACAAAGTCCAGGAGGGTAGCATCTTTCAGAAAAGAGATGTGTAAGAACAAGGGCACAATTTAAAGTTAGTGGGGGATGGCTCAGGGGCAATGTGAGGAAATTATTTTTCACGGAGAGAGTGGTGGGCGATGGAACCGCCTTCCTGGAGAGGTTGTTGGGTCTAAAACAGTGGGGGAATGCAAACATGCATGGGACAGACATAAGGCAATTATAGTGGGGGTTGCAGGAAGTAGGCTGTTGGTTAACTAGAATCTGCAGCTTATCCAATAGGTAGGAAATGGGCAGACTGCATTACTTTGCACTTCTTTGCATTGAATCTAAGTTGCCATATGTCTGACCATTCCTCCACCCTTGCCAAGTCCCTTCTCATCCTTTCTACCCCCACTTGTGTATCAACTCTGTTACTGATCTTTGTGTCATCTGCAAAGAGGCATACCTTTCCTTCCAGCCCCTCTGCAATGTCACCTATAAAGATGTTAAAGAGAACTGGACCCAGTACTGAGCCCTGAGGTACTCCACTAGTAACCCCTTTCTTTGGAATGTGTTCCATTCACTATTACCGTCTGTGTCCTGTTGTGCAGCCAGTTTGCTACCCAGGTACCACCCTGGGACCCACTCCCAGGCTGGCTAACTTGATTATTAATCTTTTGTGCGGGACTGTGTCAAATGCCTTGCTAAAGTCTAGGTAGGCCATATCCACAGCCCCTCCCTGGTCTATTACTTTGGTCACCCAGTCAAAGAAATCAATTAGATTCATCTGACATGACCTTCCTGCTATAAATCCATGCTGCTTTGGGTCCTGTGCCCTGCTGGCCTCTAGGTACTCAACAGTTCTTTCTTTCAGAAGAGATTCCATCATTTTCCCTACCACTGAGGTCAAACTTACAGGTCTGTAGTTTCCTGCTTCTGCCTCTCCCCACTTTTGTGAAGGGGAATCACATCTGCCCATCTCCAGTCCTCAGGTACCACCCCATCCTCCCATGATTTGTTAAAAGTGTGGTCAGTGGTGTCACTAGGTCCTCCTTAGTTCTTTTAGGATTCTGGGGTGAATCCGTCAGGCCCCATTGCTTTGTCCACCTTGAGTTTTAGGAGTTCTTTCAGGACTCTTTCTTCTGTAAATTGACTGGTGTCAACCCCTTACCCAGAGTGCTTCTGTTGTCTGGTTTAGGTAACTCCTCATCTTCTTTTGTGAATACTGAGCAAAGTATTCTTTCAATGATCTCTGCCTTTTCACTGTCTCCTTCTGCCCACCTCCCTCTCCCTTATTAATCTTCACTATTCCTCCTTAACCTTTCTATGCTCTCTAATGTACCTATAAAAGGTTTTATCCCCTTCTTAACTGAATTGGCTATTTTTCCTCAGTTTGGGCTTTTGCTAGTCTGACTGCCTTCCTCACTTCTTTCTGCTTTAATTGATACAGTTCCCTGTCGTGCTGCTTCTGTGATCCTTATACTTTTGAATGCAGCCTTTTTCTCCTTAACCTTCCGTGCCACTTCTTTTGAGAACCATAGTGGCGTTTTACTCCGCTTTGTTTTCTTTATTTGTTTCACACAAAGGCTTGTTGCCTCTATGATGGCAGTTTTGAATTTTCTCCATTGTTCGTCCACCCTCCTTTTGGTCATTTGCTAGTGTATTCTCAGGTATTCACCATTTTGCCAAAGTCAGCCCTTCTAAAGTCCAGTATCCTTGTTTTCGATGGCTCGTCTCCATGGTTGTGCTTATTGTGAAGCACACTGTACAGTGGTCTTATTCCCAGATGTCTACTGATTTCTAAATTTGAGATCCTCTCTCCATTTGAGAGTACCAGGTCTAGTATTGCTCCCTCCAGTAGGTTCCAACACTAGCTGTCTAAGGCCTGCCCTGCAGGGCATTGAGAATGACCCTGCTCTTGGATATGGCTGCAATACATGTCATCCAGTTAACATCTGGCATATTCAGGTCCCCATCAACAGTATCTCCCTTTTTCAGCCATTTTGAGAATGTCCTCTATCATTTTCTTGTCCATTTCCTCCCTCCCTTGAGATGGGGTCTGTATACAACCCTGTGCGGATTGTGATGCCATTCCCTGTCTCCAAGGTGACCCAGAGTGCCTCTTGTCCTCCCCTTTACTTTTTAGTTCTGTAGCTTTGATCCCTTCCCTTATGTATAGAGTTACCCCTTCCTCTTTTCCCTCCCTGTCCCTTCTGTAGACTGTGTACCCGGTATATTGACATCCCAGTCATGGTTCTCCGTGTACCATGTTTCCGTGACTGCCACAATATCCAGTTGTTCATGTTCCATCAAGGCTACTTGCTCAGGAAGTTTGTTTCCCAGCCTCACGGCATTGGTACTCATTGCCCTCCATTTAATATTGGCTTTATCCTTTTTTCCCCATGCCTGCTCTTATTGCCCTTGTCTATTTTTCCATTTACCCGTCCTGCCCTCTGTTGAGTACTGTACCTCAGTGTTTACCTTACTACCCGACATGTTTTGTGGGGAGGCTTGAAATTTCCTGCCTCTTATCAGCACCTACCCCCAATGGCTAGTTTAAAAGCTTGGCAAGGAAGCATTTAAAACCTGTCACTTAGGAGCTTGGTTCCTTTCGTGGACAGATGCAGACCATCGTGCCTGTATAGACCTTCATCTCTCCAGGTGTACCCCAGTCCCCAATGAAGCCAAAGTCCTGTGCTCTGCACCAGTTTTGCAACCATTCATTAAACTGCATGGTGTGCAGTACCTTAGCCTCACCCCTGCCATGGACTGGCAGCACCTGAGAAGGTAACCATGTTTGCTACCTGTCTGAGGCCCTCCCAACTCCACAGTTTCATCCTGCACTGCACTGATCCTATGCCTAGCTAGGTGATTTGTCCCAAGGTGGACAATGATATCTAGTTCCTCTCCTGTGATGCTGCTTCTGCAATCCTGAGGATTAGCTTCTTGTTCCTCCAAGCCATGGCAACAGGCAGGCACCTTCCCTCTCCTCCTCTCCTCTCCCTTCCCCAGGTCTACCCCTCTAACAACTGAGTCCCCTATCAGAAGCTGTTTCCTTCCCCTGTGGCGTCCCTTGCCACCCTTTGTGGGTCTCAATTGTGGATGTCCTCAGCATTCTTCTTGGTCTCCACTGAGGGTGCCATCATAGAGGAACCTTGCTGTGCCAGACTGGCGTGTGGTTTGTGTAGAGGTACAACTAGGGGGCTTCACCTCTGTTCCACCACCCACACCCTCCCATAACCCACTGTGGTCCAACTGCTTTTCATACTTGGCAGCCTCTGAGGCAGTGGCTGTGGCAGTGGTGCTCTTTGGGTGGGGAGGCCTCCTTAGTCCTTGCCAGTTCAGCCTGGAGGTGGGCAACCTCCTCCCTCAGAGCTGACATTTGCCTGCAAATAGGACAGCAACTCAGTTTCAGAATGTCTCCCAGAAAACTGCTGCCCCACAGCCAGTGCATTGCACCACTCCTACATGTCCCTCTCCTTATAATATACAATATGTAATATATATATATATTTTTTTTTTTTGTTTTTTCTTTTTGTGGTGTGTACTTACCCTTTATGTACTGTGCTGGGTTATTAAGAATATGACAGTTCTGCCCCAAGACCTGTTGAGGAAGTGATGTCAGAACTTTGGCTATAAAGGAAATGTCATGGGTGGGTGGGTAGTCCACAACCACTGGTGACTGTTAGAAACAATCAAATACACCACTGCTCCACCACCCTGGTGAGTACTGCCCTTTATAGTAATTCGACTAACCTCCAGTAACTGATTTGTAAACTATTTAAAAGTAATTTGATGCAAACTGTCATAGAATACTAGTAGACAGTCCAGTTACCCATGAAGGAAAATCAGATATGCAGTTATTTCAACCCTTCTGAAGTTGCTCACAAGATAAGCAGTTTTGAAACCCTCCCTCCTGATTTAAAAACTAAAATAATTAAACACAAAGCAATACCAATGTAAGACTGTAAAGTAAGGAAAACTTCCCTCACATGTAAGTAAGAGAGAGATTTGTTGCAGATTTCTAGTCCAATATAGTATATCCCATGCAGCTCTCAGTTGTTTCAAAGCACACCCTGTTACACAACTTCAAGAAGATCTTACCTGCCCTAATAAATGAAAATGTGATTCCTGAACTGTAACTACAGTAATTGCTAAAATGCCTCGAATGAAGGTCCCACTTTTTCTAGTCTGGGTAGGACAGATTTGGGCTAGCTAACAGTATTTTAAAAGCAAAAGACATGAGCATTATAAAATGAATTGAAATATCTTGAAAGTTCATTGGCTGAAGCCGTATCCCACCTTGATGAAGTCCTAGTCTATCACCATGCATCAGAATTCTTTACTAACATCAGCTGTATGCCAACACCTCTGAGCTATTTTACAATCAAAACGATGCACCTCATGAGATATTATTTCACCTAGTTGCATCCTCTCCCCCACACACACATACACATTGAAAGAATGCAGCTTTTCTTTTTAAAATATATTTCCCTTGAAACTCCTCCACCAGCACCACCAAGCTGCTAAAAGCCACCCTCCACTGTCCATCTTATTCATCGGTGATCCTGCAGGCCAAATGCTTACTTGGTTAACATGAAAAGGCTATTTGTGTTATGCATAGTCCCTTGAGAGTTGTAATTTCTGAGAAGTACTTGAGCATAATACAGACCTGTTTTGTACAATAAGAGTGGCTATTTAATGTTAAGCAGGTGAGCAGGTAGTTGACACCAGAATATTGTCAACAATGATAAAGAAATTATAGTCCCTAATTTCAATCAGGCAATGGGAGCTGGGCACTGGGGTGGGGCAGGTAAGATTTTGACAGTTTGATGGTGGGGTGGTGAAAGAGCTTTAAAATGAGATGGTAAGATACTTAGCAGGGTTGGGTCTAGCCCTTCTCAGTATGGCTCCCACTGAAGGCAGTTTAGAAAGGAAAAGGATAGAAGATAGTAAGAAGCATGTAGATTTTCAAAACTTTCAAGACTGATATTTGGGTGACTCTTTACTACAAACTGTCATGCAGCACTTAGTATAGATTTTAAAGTATTTCTCTCAGACCGGAATGGAGGTGGGGACCGGGCAGACAGCACATGCGAGAGGTTAACAAGCACAGCACCTTTCTCCTAATTATCCTGGGCTGCACAACTACTAAATGTCACACTGGCATCAACTCATAATTAATGTAAAATCACACAGAATCAAAAACAAAAGGCCCTGCAAGTCTGAAATCGACTACTGCAGCCATACGGTGACACTGCCCTGACACTGCCCCAAGTTCTATCGTTTTTAATTTTATTGAAACACAAACACTCAACGCCGGTTGAAGTGTGAGGTAGGACAGCAGTAGACAGTTATTTAACACTGTAATTTTGTTTTTATCTCCTGCAAAAACAACCACTCAAAGCAGGTTCAGCTGTCAGGTAGGACATTACCCTGTGTTGTTTCCTGAAAACCTAAAACTCAAAGCCAGTTCAACAGAGTAAAGCTGAAAAGTAGGTACAACAGGAGTGTGTGACAATGTGTGAAATCAGTGATCGCAAAAAATGTGATCGATGCGTGTTAACCACATGTCATGTTTTTATTTTAAAAGATCCATGGTAGAAGCAGGTTTAACAGTAAGGCATGAATGGATCAAGTGAGTACATACCTATGCCATCCTGCTCTTCACTCCTTCGAGTTGTTCGGAGGCGTGACATGCGGGTAAAAGCTCAATCAGGATAGCAATACAGTATTTTACAAATATCCACATTTGAAGCACAATTACTAATTCAACAGGCAGTAACTAACTAGGCTGGTGATGTTCTCTGTGACACAAGAAGCAGTAAATTGTGCAACGAAACATAGTCACCATTGAATTTCTTTAAGTGACAGGTGACTTTCAATGAGTTTTTGCATTCAAAATAAAACTTTGGGGACCGAAAAGCACCTTGCTGGCTACAAGTTGCCCACCACTGATTTCTGTGCATTTCAGGTGCTGGAACAGAAGCGGAGGGAGCGGGTGAATAGCATGCAGTGGGAGGGCGAGAGGGTTTCTTTTCATTTCGGGGATGGGAACAGTGGGAGGCGGGGTGGATAGCATGCAGTGGGAGGGAGGCGAGAGGGTTTCTCATTTTCGGGATGGGAACAGTGGGACGGGTGGATAGCATGCAGTGGGAGGGCAGGAAGGTTTCTTCTCATTTCGGGTGGGACGGGAACAGAGGGAGGCGGGCGGATAGCATGCAGTGGGAGGAGGGAGGCGGGAGGTTTCTTCTCATTGGTGGGACGGGGAACAGAGGGGAGCGCGGATAGCATGCAGTGGAGGGAGCGGAGGGTTTTTCTCATTTGGTGGGATGGGAACAGAGGGAGAGGGCGGATAGCATGCAGTGGGAGGAGCGGGAGGTTTCTTCTCATTTCGGTGGACGGGAACAGAGGAGGCGGGGTGGATAGCATGCAGTGGAGGAGGAGCAGGAGGTTTATTTTCATTTCAGGGGACGAGACGGAGGAGGCGGGTGGATAGCATGCAGTGGGAGGGAGCGGAGGGTTCCTTGCAGTCCAGGATGGGAACAGAGGGAGCAGGGTGGACAGGTTGCAGTGGGAGGGCGGGAGGGTTTATTTTCACTTCAGGTGCTGGGTCAGGAAGTGGGACGGACAGCACTGCAGTGGGAGGGTATACTTGCACTCCTGGTGCCACAATGGAGGTAGTGGAGTGTACAGAAATGTATCGGCAGGCAAGGCATGCCCTGCAATGATGAGGCACTCCCTCATTGCGGCAGCTAGTGTCTTTCAGGCACGCCCTGCAATGATGGGCGCTCCTCATTGCAGACTAATTCTTTCAAGTTGGTGGCATGCTTGCTGAACTAGTGTCAGCAGCAGCGTGCCACCGCGATTGATAATGAGGGCCAACCATGCAAAATGCAGTGGCGGCATTGGCCGCCACAGTGCCACACCTCCACAACCCGCCTTCCTGTTGCCACAACATGTTTCTTGCATGCGCCGCAAACAAACATAAAATCTCTTAGAGAGGAGTCCAGCCAAAATTTCTAGTATCTGTAAATTCAGAATTTCGATCAGCATATCCCCAGTCATCCCATGCCAAAAATGAGATCCTTAACCTTAAGTTACTTTATTTAAAAGTTACAATTCATTTAACCCTAAAATTACTGCCTGTTCAAACAAACAGTTGAAGGAGAGTGGTGCCACAGTGTGTGTGTGTGTGTGTGTGTGTGTGTGTGTGGAGAGAGAGGCAGACACAAACAGACCGCTGCAATAAATTCAGAGAACAGCAGAGAGTTCTGAGTAATGTCCACTCTGAAGCACTCAGGGAACGACACAGTCATCATGTCCAGTCAGTCCCCTGTCTCTCTCCTAGTAATCCCAAAACACCTGCAGGTCTCCACCCATGCAGCCGTAAAACACATTTTATGATTGTTCTCATTCTATAGGGACTGCTGATGTGGCTGGTTGTTTGATTTAGACTCCTTTTCCTTTTAAAAGTAAAAACGAGCATCAACCATACTGGTGTTACCACTCCAAAACATATTTGTTTACATTTCTTCACCAACTACAGCTGCATCTCTCCTGGACTCAGGAACATCCCCAACATGATCTAGTGACTCGTTATGCAGTGGGAGTAGAGGAGACTGTTGTATCATGAGTGGCTGCACTGTCTGAGGGTATTTCTAATGTTCAGGAAGTATGCAGTAAGCTTAGTTGTAACATGGGCTGAAAGATAGGAGTGAAATGCAGAGATAACATTGGTCAAAATGTGTCAGGTGACGAAAAGCGAGCAGTGATTAATGCACCAGTAGAGCCGCTGGCCCGCCTACCAGAAGTAGCCACATCGTGCAGCACTGTGACGACAATGAACAGCTGGGACATCCAACACAGGGTGGCGGCAACCAGCAGCGCTGTGGAGCAGTGGCACAGGCGTACACATCTCCAGTAACAGGCACGGTGTGACAGTCTGGATGGTGTCGAGATTCACAGACATGGACAATTGCATAGCTATGTTCGTGTTGTGTGGAGTGAAGGAATAGTGCGATGGGTGGGACGATGAGTATGGGGGTGATTGATAGGAGAGTTATAGTGGTAAGAGTAACTAAAAGAGAAAAGTATGCAAATGACGAGAGCGGCATGGAAAGAGACACCAGAATTGTGCAGGTATGGAGAGTCCAAACCGAATTGTGAGGAACTGTATGCTTCAATTTCATTCACTGTCATAGTGGGACACTAATCATGCTATAAAGTGTCAAACTGTTAAAATTCTCTTTGTAGTGCAAAACAAATCGTTACATGAATAAATGTTGGTTAACGAGCACAGTGCCTCTGTAGATTACTGAATGTGACCGTCGATGTTTACCGCTGTCATCAACCAACACATACACAGAATCACAAAGCTGTTTATAAGCCCATGTTACAAGTGCATTAATCACCTCCAGCGTCGGGCTCTACCGGGTGATTAATGCCTGGTGGGTTGTGGGAAGCACTCTGGCCTGCAGCCTGTGCACCAACACTCCCCCACCCGCATTAATCCACTGGTAGAGCCTCCTCTGTCGGGTGAATAATGCTTACGTAAACAATTTGGAGCAACACAAGGCTGTGTATAACTATACAATCCCATGCATTTCAGTTCTAATAAGCAAGGGGCAGATTAAATAACCAGAAACATCAATGAATTTTAGAGAAGGTAAGCAATCATAAAATGTAGTTTTTACTTAGACATAATATGATGCAAAAAAAGGTTGACAGTGTCCCTTTAAATGAGACCTGGTTCACATCAATTATTTATGTAGATAATTAAGTAAATAAACAAGTATGTGGAAGTCTAGTAACAGCAATGTCTTTAAACCATAATCAGTTATTTTGTCCCACAACGCAACATAAATTTGTATCAGATATTTTTGACACGAGCAATACAGAACAAAACTGATTCCAGAGAGATTAAAAAGAGAATTAATCACCCTTATTTGTTCCTTTTAACATACATATTTACATACTTTATTTACTGTGCATTGGCTGGCAGTATAACCTAGAGTTTAGAATAACGAGCTGTGAATGAGCTTGGTTCTGCAAACCTGGGTTTGATTCCCAAACTCCGCTTGCATACTGTGTGACTCTGAGCAAGTCATTTAACTTCGCCTAAAGCTCCGTTGCCCTGAAAACAGGCAGTTGTGCCTAGTGGGCCTTACCGGTTAACAAAGAATAAAAAACATAGAAGGTACAGTAAATGTAACTTCAGCATAAAAACTACAAATGAATGAATATACCAATGATGATATAAAATATAACATACTTTTCATTTTCTTTTAGCTGACCATAGTGTAGCTAAAACATAAAGTTTTTCTTATTCTGTTTCTTCCGCCTAGTCAGCCCTCATTCAGTAAGGCGACCCAGCCCCATTCCCCGATGTCCATCAGAAACTGCTGCCACCCTTCTTCCCCAGGACTTGCCCCTCCAGTGGGTCAGGGGTCTCCAGGCCCCCACCAATGACTGGATCCAGTTGGGCTGGTGAGCCCAGCTAGCTGGGAAGTGGGACCTGTGTGTGCCTGCTGTCATCCAGCTGCTGGCATTTTCTGATGTTCTGGATCCCCCTGAAGATTTGGTGTGCAATGGCATCCAGGCCATGCCACGTGCTCCCACCCAATGTGTGCTGATGTCTGCCTCATCTCCCTTTCTGCTGGCCGAGCTGCTTTTCCCAGCATGTCTCATAAATTATGACCCCCACCAAAAACACACCCAGGACAAATGGCAATACAAGTATTATGCTCGTCCTGCACCCTTATAATTGTCTGTGGTTTTACACGTGGTAATTTATTATGAATGTATTTAAAAGGGTTACTCCCTGATGACGCTTGAATGGTGAAACCGGTCAGAGGTTTCTTTGGGTCCCACTAGTACCCCTTTCACTGGTAAGAGGTCTCAACACTCTTGTGAATAAAAATGGTTATAATCTGTCTTATTATCGTCTCCCTTGGTGTTTTTTCTGATGGTGGGTGGTGCTTGAATTGGTGTTCAGAGTTAATGCATAGTGATATACTATATTTATTTCAAAAGTTCCACCAGGAAAGTCATACTGAGCTGGTATCAGCTCATTTTCAGATGTGTCCTGGGGAGGAAGAGAGGAGAACATATACAAAGTACAGTGTATAAAATAATGCAATAAACTGGAAATAATAAATCGAAATGTACAAAATGCACATGCCCTAGGCCAATGTTCATCACCTTCAGGAATTTAACACATTCTGGGTCTTTGAGCTACAGTAACAACACTTTTCTGGTCCCCAGTAGTTCACCATGAGTCACTCTGGAACACTCACCCTTGCTACAGTAAACATTTGCAGTCTCCTGCGAAACTGGCAACTCATAGATTGAGAGGATGGAGTCCTGCTTCTGATACTGCTATTATGCTTACATGGGGTATCTATCTCTGTTCCAGTCAACAACCACCATGGAAAGAATACTCACAACACAACAACTTTACTTTCTCCAACCAAATTGCCGAAACACAACACGGCGTACCTACACCACCCTTTATCCTTCTGAAGGGTTGTACCTACAACTCGCTTCGCTTGCTCAGAAAATACAAAATGACACAACTGGTTCATCTCCCATTCCACACTATTAAACTGTGGTTTCTCCTACTCCTCATCATCCTATTGTCAGGATGAGACCTTAACCCTGGCCCCTCTGTCCACCACTCTCCCACTGACCTATCGGCTCTCAGGAAAGGACTTCTCATTGCCCATATGAATATTAGGAGCATTACCAGGCACTTTGCTGATCTCGAGGCATGGACAAAGTGTACAACCCTGACCTACTGTGCCTATCTGAAACATAGCTCAAGCCTCACATTCCGGACTCCTTATGTTTCCTTGCCCAATTACTCCTTGATACAGCGGAGAAGGCCTTCCAGCGTGGAAGGGGTGGTCGCTCTACTCTATAAAAACATCTTGATGTTACGGTCTGCCCACCCACCGGCTCCCCTTCAGTCTGTGAGTCTCTACACACAACCATTGCCCTTGGCGCAAAAACTCCACAGTATCTGTGCCTACAACCCACCCACTTGAGGTATCACAGGTCTTCAGGATTTACTTAATTAAAACTGTTACAAATGCCAAGCAAAACAAGGTCAGAATCTTAGGTGACTTTAACCTAAACTGGCTGGGACCAACTCACAGCACACTACTGACACTAGCAGAGCTATAACCTGCACCAGATCTTAACTGAACCCACTAGAACCACCCCTTCTCTAACTACCTCCACCCTCATAGATTGGGTACTGGTGAATCGCCTTGACCATGTGCAAACTGCAGGCATCTTGGCAGATGCTATCACAGACCACTCCCCCACTTTCTGTGTATGGAGCCCGGAGACTGCTCGCCCACCCTCTCCACGCTACATCCCAATTACCAACTTTGTCAAACTGGACGTGGAAGTTTTCCTCTATGATGTATCCTGTATCAACTGGTCTAACATCTGTCACTCTCATGATGTTCAAATAGCTCTTGATATCTTCATTGATAATTTCACAGCACTTCAGGATAAATATACCGAAGGTCACCAGAAGGGTCGGGGTAAACAAATAAGATGGCTACACAAGGACCTGCTGGCTAACCTGTACTGCACGTGGCAAACTCTGGAAGAAGTATAAAGTGTCCAGACTACGGAGGATTACAATACCTGTAGGGCCTCTGGAGGATCTGTAAAAAACAAATCAGAACAGCAAACAGCATCTACTGCACTGAAGCTCACAAACTCTGCTGGTGACCCTAGAAAATTCTGGACACACATCAAGACCTTTCTTGGGGCTGCCCAGTCATCGACCCAAGGGATATGATCCTAAATGGTGTGCATTGCAATGACTGAACACCAGCAAATGCAAACAGATTATTCACGGACCTGTCTCGGTACACCTCGTCCTTCGTTTCACCTCCCACAGCATCTCAGCCTTACTGCACACCCCAGAGATCTGCATCTGGTGCTGACCACTGCTGTGAACTAATTCCCCCCTTCCACTTTAAAGCTATAGCTAGATCCGAGGTCCAAAGGCTATTGCAAAACATATCCGACAACACTAGCCCTGGCTCAGATTTACTCGAGCCACAACTCCTGAAGCTAGCAGCACCATTGATTGCCTTGCCACTGGCCAAGATTTTCACTCTGTCTCTCTTGGCGTTGTCCCAGATCTCTGGAAGATTGCCCAAGTTATGCTTATCCTTAAAAAGGAGACCCAAAGGATATCAACAACTAAAGGCCCATAGCCATCCTTTTTTTCTCCCAATTATTTAACCAGGTGAGACACACTAAGCTGAAAGCTTGTTTACAGGTGCAGCCTAGGAGCACGAGAAGTTAAGTGACTTGCTCAGGGTCACAGTATGCAAGTGGGGGCTGTGGGATTC
Organism: Neoceratodus forsteri; assembly: GCA_016271365.2. Taxonomy (NCBI): domain Eukaryota; kingdom Metazoa; phylum Chordata; order Ceratodontiformes; family Ceratodontidae; genus Neoceratodus; species Neoceratodus forsteri. The sequence goes on along the minus strand of CM028133.1, from coordinate 50,872,049 downwards.
AAACCCAGTCTCCAGATTTGCAGCTCAGAGCCTTAAACCACTGCGCCATACTGCCTCTCTCTGTGCTAAGCAAGCTACTGGAGAAGCTTAATCAACCAAACCATTGACTATCTCACAAAGAACAACTTTCTCTCAGACACTCGGCATGGTTTCAGAAAAGGACGCAGTACCTCAACCGCTCTTCTCAAATTCTCCACCAATGTACTCTGCAACACAGGCAAAGGCCTACTCACTGGAGCAGTATTTATCGATCTTACCAAAGCTTTCGATCTTGTTGATCATCCCTGCTTCTCTCAACCCTGCATAGACTTAACTTCTCATCCTCAGTAGTTGACTAGTTTAACAACTACCTATCAAACAGAATACAACTTGTTAAATTTCAACTCCGCTCTCTCGGATGTGACCGGCACTGACAACGGAGTACCCCAGGGCTCCATCCTGGGACTCCTCCTTTTCTCGCTATACATCAACAACATAGATTATGCCATACTCTCCTGCTCAGCTATCCTATACGCTGATGATCTCATCCCCTACTCCAGCACTGACAAAGTTAACATCATTAACGAAAACCTCTCCTCAGATTTCAGGAATGTGCAAACATGGCTAAATGCTAATAAGCTCATCCTCAACACAAAAAGACCCAAGCCATGCTATTTGGCACTGCCCCCAAACTCAGGGCCTGTAAGGAACCCCTCCTAGTCCATGACTCTGGGGTCTCTCATCGACTGTATCACATCCTTCAAATACCTGGGAGTCCTCCTTGATAAATCCCTTGATTTCAGTCTGCACATCCAGTCAACCTGTAAAGCAACAAATACCAAACTTGGAATCGCCTATAAGACTTGTCACCTGCTAACACCATCCCCAAACTGGTAATTGCCAAGGGTATTCTGCTTCCAGTACTGACATATGGTGTCTCCACTTTTGCTAATGCCCATAAGACTGCTCTCCATAAATGGGACGTCGCGTATAACAACATATGTCGGTATGCCTCCTCTTCCCATCGCCTCAAGCACCACTGTACACTGTATAGTGACCTAGGCTGACTCTCCCCAACTGCCTACGACTATACTCCCTAGACACCCTCACAGACTCTATAATCTGTAACCAACCCCTCCTCCTTGCAGCTTTACTTGTACCACAGACACCTGCCCACGGACTATGCTCGGCAAACAAATTTCTACTTACCACTTCCAGGTGTCTTACTTTAAAAGGCTCTGGAGCATTTCACTGCACTGCCCCAGCCACCTGAAACTCCCTCCCTCCCTCCTGCCCTGAGGCAGGCTAACTCCACCCAATCTTCAGAAAAGAACTATATTGCTACCTATCCGGGACCCTGCACACGCTTTGATTCCACTTAATGCCTCACAGCTAACCACCCTATTTCGCCCAAGGCACTGCTGCACTTCTAAACAAGCTTTGCTATAAAATGTCTTTATAGCTGCCACTTACCCAGTTTCAGTTGTTATTTGCATGTATTAATGTCACTTTTGTCATCTCTGCATAGCTATGTGTATTATCCTCGAGTACTGTCTGACTTGATCTGTATTCTAACCTACCTGTAGTATATACTATGTACCTGTACTATATACTACGATTGTATAATCTCATCTCATTTTATGTATGTATTCTCCAGTCATGCCTGAAAATAGTCAACTTTGGCTAGCGCACCTAACCCGGTTAACAAAAACTAAATAAATACATTTAAGAGCACTTAGTGAATAAACTGCCAAACAGTAAAATTACCAGAAAGTTAATTGTAGAACGGTCAAAAGAGCATTAACAGTAAGCAGCAAAAAACAACCAGGGAGAAATGACTGACACTAGGGGAGCGGAGCAGTGCTGGTGTCCACGCTGGTGGAAGGCAGGTGACAGGAATCCTCCCAATATCAGAAGCAACCACAGGAGTGAACAGAGAACTCATGGAGGAGAGATTTCAGAGCACAAAAGGAAAGAGAAGAGTGAATGGAAATGGGAAGAGAACTCCATAGTTTAGGGAAACTGAATGAGAAGGCAGTTTTACAAAGGCAGATTAACAAAGTTAATTAAAACAAGCATTTGTCTTACTGACGCGGCGACCGGGTTCGGAAATGGACTCGAATTACGGCTGGAGAACCCGAGGGGAAGTAAGCAGGCGTCCTGCGACTGCTGCGCCTACTCCAGGGGAGGAGGGACGTGGTTCGTTCGCCGCTCTCCCGGCGGAGCTGGGGAGAGCAGCAGCTAAGCGCAGCCCCACTGCACAGTGAGGCGTGGTGAAGCCGGCTTTGCCCAGACGCTCATGGCAGACCACGCCGGGAGAAAAGCGAAATCCCAGCCTTCTGGCCTGCCGGATGATGGCTGCCAAGCTCCTGCCGCTCGAGATGCCCTGACGCCTGAATCCACCTCAGCAGCGCCTGGGACTGATTGCCTAGTGCGCTGGCTGCCCCTCCTGGCACCTTCCCCTCGGAGGAGAGGGACCCACCCAGCGATGGGATATGTCGGGCCACCCTGGGTCGGCTGCGATCTGAGGTGAGAGGAAGGGGTCAGGCAGGGCGGAATGAGGAGTCATGAGCAGCCGGAAGGAGAGGGCAGGCCAGGGGCAGTAATGCAAAAACCTCCAAAAACAAGCATTTGTCAATGCTGAATGTTTGCTTGCTGGCATTAGCGTTGAAGTGCAGGAGTTAGACAGATGCAGAATAGGAATGGCAGTGAAGTATTGAACTGACGCCAGCCCCATCCCCATCCTGAGAGATGAACAGGCATAGGGGTGTGCCTTGATGTTCCTCAGGGATCCATTCTGGGCCCCTTCTTTTTGCTACTCTATTAATGATCTCCCTCTGTCACTCCAGCTTGCTTGTCTCTGCTCTATGCAGACGACCTTGTTCTATTTCACAGTGCCAGGAGCGTCTCGGACATAAATCACTCTCTTGCCTCTGATTTCCTCCACATACAATCCTGGCTGTCTGAAAACAATTTTATTCTTAATGTTGCTAAAATGCACTCCATGCTCTTCAGCTCCACTGCCAGACTCAGAACAAACCGAGACCCTCTCAAAATCTTATACCGACAGCTCACCATTGGTCAATACTAGCTCTTTCAAGTACCTGGGCATCTTGCTGGATGAATCCCTGGACTTTGATCAACACATTACCGCCTTCTGTAAGTTTGTAAGTGCCAAACTTGGGGCGCCTAATGGACAAGCTATGCCCTTACCCCATCATCAAGGCTTGCTATTGCACAAAGGCGTTCTGCTTCTGGCTCTAGCCTATGGCTCGGTCAGCTACTTAGGAGCATCATCAACAACTACTCTCCACAAGTGGGATACCACCTATAATAATATCTGCTGCTATGCCTCTGCATCCCTCGGTACAAGCACCACTGTCAGCTTTATGCAGATATAAAATAGCCCTTGCTACTGCCTATCTACTCCAGTTCTTGGTTCTATGTGATAACAGTCAAAGCCTAAAGATGATCACTGTTATCGAAGTCAGAATGCTGAAATTTCGGCACTCTGACACTGACGCCACAACAAAAATGGCGCGGGAACTGACACAATGTTTTATCACGGGGGCTGCATCCCTGCACCTCCCACAGGGGATGAATCCCATACCTCCCTACTTAAGTATTCTCACCTCTGGGGGTGCATGTCCCGGGGTGAAAAACATTAAAAAAAAGGTTTGGGCTTGGCACAACAAAACCACACCAGTGCCCAGACCCGAGCCCAGAACCCTGCCCACCAACACCGCTAACCCACCCACCATGCTTATGGGGTCAGCTCGGTAACTGACCCGGCACCACCCTCATCATCCTTCCTGCCCTCGCTGTGCATGCTTCGCTTAGCGGCGTGCTTATAGCTACATCCCATCACTATATTTGTAGCCCCCCACCAATCCGCCACCCAACCCTACTGTAGCCCCGATGACATGCCGGGATTGGGTCGCAGTTATTGTAGGTATCCAATCCGAACACCCATGTCACGGGCTAACCAGTTCTTTGTATCTTTCATCGATGGTATAACTAGATCAGGGCCTTCCCCAATCCCTTGCCTCCATGTTGCACCCACAGCCCTTCTGCTATAGGCTCCAATTTATGATCAAGCCCTCCACATTCCAAGATGTAAAACCTCCATGGTGTAAGGGCCTTCTTTTATGCTGCACCTAAATATTAGAACTCCCTTCCCCAAACTATTAGTCTTGCTCTCACTCATGACCTGCTTCAAGAGGCTTCATCGTAATCATCTACTTGTCTGAAACCCCTGCACATGTTTTCACCCACCTTAGACCCTCCACTTCTCTCCTCCTACCTCTCTACTGCCCTTACCTCCCCAAAACTTTCTCTTACCTGACCTCCTGCCCTCAACCTGGAACGTCTATCGCCTGCCTCATTTCTAGGCTATATCCCTCCCACCTCCTCCTCCTCTCTCATTAGCTCATACTTTCCTCCCTTACTAATCCACAGAATAGCTCATACCACTTATCTGTTTACATGGATACTTCACTTCTGGACCTTAGTTCTGGGTGGTCACTAGTTGATTTATGGTAGTCCTACTTATTTTCAATTGTAACTGCACTTTATTGTATTTTGTAAATGCCATCTCTTCTATTTTGTATTTTGTTGTACTTGTTATTGCAATTTTGACGCTTGTCTCAGACTGTATTTTTTGTCTACAGAAGAACTGTATTTGGAATTGTAACCTCTGTTTCTCCCATCACTGTACTGTTTCACTGTTTGTTATGTACTCCAATTTGTACCCTCCCGGTGTGCCTGAAAATAAGCATCTCTGTGCTTAAGCGTGATACCTACTTGGTTACGAAAGCAAAAAATAAATAAATAATGCTGACGTGTGGGACAAGTGACACCATCCCCGTGGTATGAACATGCTGTCTACATAGTGCCCTCTACCTCATCCAGATCCATGGTAGGTAAGTCAGTCTTGGGATGCAAACCAAGGTCTCCCACATGGGATGACTGGATTACCCCCAGCAGCACCTGGCTACATCCAAATGTTTTTAAAACCTGTTCTAAAGGGTGTCTACATGTTTTTAGTAGCGTACAGATCAGCGAGCACAGGACATGCAAAGTTAGCATCAAGATAAAAGATCTTTATTATGAAAGAGAGCACTTTACTTATCAGACCACAGTCCATTCCATAGATGTGAGGATCGATTTCTTACATCCACAGCACAAATAACAAAGATATCCAGGAAAAAGGGCACCCAGGACATATGTCAAATACCCAGCTATCACACAGCATGCATTGATATTGTAGTAAAGAGGCTGTGCATTGATATTGATATTGCTAATCAAATGTGGTGAACTTTTCTATGGTTCAGATAAGGCTACACTGATAGGCATTAGGTCAGACAGTTTCTGGAACACAGTTATACAAAAGCACCCTGTACCTGCAGATTAGTAATAATAATAATAATAAATTTATTTAATTAAAGCCTTTCAAATTTTCAAGGCAGCTGTACAAAACATAAAACACCAGCATCAACAAATACAATAAAACAGAACAACAAATATAACGGATAAAAAGCCAATTACGGTATAACAGGGAAAGCCTTATTCCATAAAAGGACTTTAAGGCCCTTTTAAAACTGTCCACCGTTGTACTCTCCGGGCAGACGGGGTAGAGAATTCCAGAGGAAGGAGCCACGAAACCAAAGGCACGGGCTCCAGAGGACTTCAACTCACCTCGACCTCCAGCAACCCCTTGTCAGCCGAGCAAGCTGTCTCAAAGGGGTGTAGGGCACCAGAAGCTCTTTCAAGTAGTCAAGACCAAAACCTGTAGACTTTGTAGGTCAAAAGACCCACTTTGAAGGTGATCCGCCACTGTATTGGCAGCCAGTGCAGAGTGCGCAGCACTGGGGTAATATGAGATCTTCTTGAAGCCCCAGTCAACAAACGCAGTTGCTGCATTCTGCACTAGCTGCAAGCGGCGGATATCAACCCCAGCAAGCCCTAGGTACAGGAGTTACAGTAATCAAGACGCAGATGTCACGAAAGCATGGACCAAAACCGCAATCGCCAGGTGGAACCAGGTGCCTAATCCTGGCGATGTTTCTAAGATGAAAAATGCAGTCTTGACAACTGCAGACACCTGATAACGGAGGGTCAGGCCAGTGTCAAGCTCCATACCCAGGTTACGCACCCGCTCAGAGGTGGTGATCTGGTCCCCCTAGAATTATTCCAGAGGGGACCCCACACCCAGACCTCAACCCTGCGGCCGGGTCCACCACCATAACCTCAGTCTTTCCCGGATTCAACTTTAAACCACTGGTATTCATCCAGTCTTGGATATCTATGAGGCAGTTATTCAGTGCCAAGACAGTACTAACCTGGTCAGGTACAAAGACAGGTAGAGCTGGGTATCATCAGCATAGCAGTGAAACCTCAGCTCATACCATCTCACAATGTATCCGAGGGTAGCATGTATGCGAATAACATGGGGAAAGCACCCGAACCCTGCGGTACCCATAGGAGCAGAGAAAGCCCTGGAGGAATGTAATCCCAGACCACTCTCTCCGTTCTCCCTCGAGGTAAGATGAAAACCTTCTGAGGACCATACCTGAAAGTTCACAAATGGACCTCAAACATTCGACAAAACCCCATGATCCACAGTATCAAAAGCTGATGACAGATCAAGGAGAACCAGAATAGAGCGGTGTCTCTGATCTCTGCCATCAGGAGATCATTGAGCACCTGAACCAGAGCAGTCTCGGTGCTATGCCTTTTACGAAACCAGACTGAGAGGTTCATATAAACTATGGATGGTCAAATGGTTATCCAATTGAGCTGCCACAACTTTTTCAATAACCTTCCCACAAAAGGAGGTTAGAGATCGGGGGTAGTTTACTAGGTCATCCGGGTCCAAGGAAGCTTTCTTTCAGAAGGAGTCACCACCCCTTCCTTCAGAGAGCTAGGAAAACTCCCGTCTCTAAAGAGCACCGAATAATCCGAGCAAGGACCGGGCCGATAGACTCACTACATCCCATAATCAGGGAAGTAGGACCGGATCCAAACTACAGCATGTTGGGCGCATCTCACGGACAATCCTCATAGTGTCTCACAATCCGTAGATTAAAGGAACTCCAGGAAATTCGGACTCGCGACAAAACACTAATCGACTGCAACAACCTTAGAGTGGGGTCGGACACTGCCTCGAATGTCTTCCACCTTATTCGCAAAGAATCGAAAGCAATCTCCTCGTAGTCATTCTGGCGTAAAACTCGATGGATCTGCCGACAGACTGGGTTGCACAGTCTGTCGACAGTTCTGAAGAGCTGAGCCGGTCGATTCGAGCAACAGAAATTTCCATGGACAGGAATTCTGCCTTCTTATGGAAATTTCTGTTTGATAGAGCTTATAATGCTCTAGCAAAATAAGATGGTCGGCCTCAGAGGCAGTCTTCCTCCAACGACGCTCCAACCTATGCCCCAGCCTCCACAACCCTCTCAGCGCCTCATCGAACCAAGGGGCAACGGGATGTACGAGGGAGGGGGCTACATGGTTATAATTGATCAAGAGCATTAGATGGTCTCATTATAGGCCACCACTAGCTGCTCAGGATCAGAGCACAAATCGTCAAACAACGAGAGGTCAATAACTGCCATCAGGTCTTCAGGACAACGCCCTGCAATGGGCGTGCAGACCAACTCGACAGGGGCCGACCTACCTGGGGGCCTCAAATTGAACCCAACTGAGTAATGATCAGACCAACCGACTGGTTCCACCACCAGGTCGGACGCCTCGATCCCCAGGAGGAAAACCAGATCAAGAGGTGACCACCTTTGTGGGTAGCTGTGGAAACAACCTGTGAAGCCCAGTGATGTCATCACCTGGAGGAAATGTTGACTGAAAAGCTAAGCTCGTCGTTGATCCACGATTGAAATCGCCCAGCACCATCAATCTGGGCAATTCCAAGGCCATGGTGGTGGCAAATCTGCTATTTCCTGCAGGAAAAGCTTCTCATGCCCTGGTGGACGGTAAATGAGAGCAATCCTGCACCCCACACCAGCTACCACAGTACACTCAAATGATCTGGCCTCCTCAACTGGAACACCAGTTAGGCCCAATTCGGTCTTAAAACAGATCGCCACGGCCCCCGCCGATCCAATCTCGGCAGTGTATAACCGAGAACCGGCAGGAACAGCGGCCTCTAAAAACGGGGCAGCATTCCTGTCCAACCAGGTCTCGTAATGCAAGCCAGATCTGCCCTGCGACAAAGTCCGCAATAAGACCAGTCTTATTGCAGACAGATCTGGCATTGCACAACAGCGCCGGTTGGACGAGGTTGACGAGTTGTCCCAACCACTTGCCCTCCGGAACAGGAGGTGCCCTTGTATGGGAACCAGAACGGGACTACCACGCCCAGAAGCCATTTTGCCCCAGGGTGTCTTTGAGGCCTAACCTCCCTATGGGAGAGCGCCACTCACTCCGCTGTCCACAACCCCCACGCCCCCAATTCCTCCTCCCTTCACACAATCCCTAATGCCCGACACCGATGGTAAACATGGGCTGGCAAGGGGACAAGAAAAAGGGGCAGAGGGCATGGAGAGAGGAGGCCGAGTAACGAACAACAGGTGGAACTGGCAGCACATCAGGCTGCTCAAAATTAAAACCACAAATTAAATAAACACCACCACTGCCCACCACTAAAACAAAAATGAAAAATAAACCAATAATCTAATACAACAACTAATAAACTCAATTAAACTATTTTATATCCACAGGCCCTCTCACGGCCAGGGACAATAAAATAATAGCACAAAACTAATAACAAAATAATAAATAAATAAAAATAAAAGAGGGAATAATTTAAGGACCACCCTCCGGACTCTCTCACTGAACGGAGAAGGTGGAATATAAGATGAAACAAGCACTCTCACTGCTAAATTATCCCTCAAAATAACTAAACAGCACATAACCTATAAAATACAAAATAAAATAACATCAGCAAATAAAATTCAAAAACAGTAGACCATATTCATCATCCACCTAGGCTGGACGGAAAATAAAAATCGCCAGCAGGCGCAGGGAACCGGCCAGTCCAAAAGGATCGGTGGCTCACTACTTCTACCCCAGGGGCGACAACCCCGGCCAGCCGCCTCTGTGAGTACACAGGAGGGAAAATTAAGGACCGACCTTCCAGCCAACCCCACTCCTCCACTGTGTGAGACACCAACCCAGGACCACCGGACCAATGCAAGCCAACTAATAAATAAAGTCAGTTTCTCAAAAATATTTATATAAACAGTAGATGTTTCCACAGTCACTTATCTTGCAGGCACTCTTCAGGTCACTTCTTAGCACACTAGAAGATCCAACAATACTGGCCCCAGGTCCTTAATACGTCCAGTGAGCAGAAATTCCAAATAGAATTCAAGGTTCAAAATTCCAGATTTCCAAGGAGAGCCACACATCAAGCGGCAGGTTCCAGCCAGTTATTTTAAGAGGCAGCTACCAGGCTATAATGGTGACCCAGCACCAAGACTCCAGGCCAGATCAGCCCCCGCCAACTCCACGGGAGTCTAGGGAAATAGGGTCAAAGGACAGCCCTCCAACAGGCCCGATCCCAACCCCTGTAGGTCACCAACCCTCAAGCCCTCAAAAGCCAACGGTCAGGCTAAGCAAATCAAAGCCAGAAACAGAACAGGTCACTGAAGTAAAACATATAACACAGCACTCCAAACGAACAGGCTATAAAATCCTAAATAGTCTCCGTGGACTTGGCAGTTCAAAGGCCCTAAAATCCTTAATAATCCTTAATAAGCTCAATCCCAGTGAATCCGTCTCTTCTAAGTCCCATAAAGGTGAACTCCTCCTCAAGAATGTCAAAAAAGGTCACACTAAGCAGGCAACACCGTTGAAAGCTTGACACTGAAAAGCGCCACCAAGCCGCGAACTACTGAAGCAGCCTAGTTCCCAGGGCAAACTAGGGCATCACACAGTGTCTCAGGATCCTGAAGTCCGAACCATCTGAAATATCAACAACGCAACACTAGAAACGCAGATGAAATAAGGCAACAGACAAGTAAATACCAAGGAGTGAAAGGCAAACAAAGTTTGAACACCCAGCGCTCAGTAGCTTCTCCATGACCGGTTTAAGTTCGAAAAAGTGCTCTACACACGGATGAAGCCGAATGAGGCAGAAACTTAAAGTCTTAAATATAAGACAAAAGAAAACGCTTTAAAATAAACGAGAAAAAGTAAAACATAAGCACAATACACAGCAGTCGACGGCTAGCCCAGTGTGGCTGCCATCATGACACCATAAAAGCCCTTAGTCAGGTGCTTGTGTGAGTTTATTTTCATTATAAGTTATTATTGAACTTTACTAGAAAATTGTAAGTAGAAAAGCAGTAATTAAATGCAACTATTCAAAATATGATACAATATTTGAACATAGAAAGCATATGCAGATTAAAAATAGTGAATACAAGTAACAATTTCAAGAACAGCTCAAAGAATAACTCAATATACATCATAGAATAATCTTTTGGTAGATCGTACCATCAGGGAGATATGGGGCCCAATGTGCAGCATGGCAGGTGGGCTGAGATCTCAAAATGATGCACCTAGAACATAGGAAGACAGGTGCCGCGCGAAGAATGGGGTACTGACAATTACTAAACAACAAAGGGACCTTGGGGTATCATATCTGACATCTTCAAAGTGGCAGGGCAGTGTGACAAAGCAGTGGGTAGGGCTAGTGGGATGCTGAGGTGCATTGGGAGGGGATCTCCAGCAGCAGGAGGAGGGAGGTGGTGTTGACACTATATTTTATGCTGCTGAGAATCCACCTGGAGTAGTGTGTCCAGTTTTGAAGGCCACACTTCAGAAAGGACATAGACTAGTCGTGTGATGCACCTGAAGGAGACGATCGACTCCACCAGTAGCAAAACAATTTAACTAGAAAATCTTAGCAATCATTCATTTTTGGTCTACAAGTTGCAGCACCAGTGTTTGAAAGACTTTTGCTACTAACCTGCAGAGATATGGCAACTGGACGTCAAGTGCTGTTGTATGTATTTGTAACCCCTAGGTGGCGCTTATCCCAGGCTACTACCCCTGCCTGCTTGGCCAGTAGCAGGTTAAGGGGCCTGAGTTCTGAAATAGGTGCCTCCACCGGAGGTCAGTTTTGTTTTTTTATCATAAAACAATTTTTATTTAATGAATACAAAGTACAGCACAGTGTTAATGCAGGATAAAACTGTGAGTCCGGTACACCAAAGTATAGGTTCCTGTCTTATACACAGAATAGTGTAAACACCATGTCATGCACACAAAGATACAGATCACATAACATAATTCAACTAACAATTACTACCTAAGGTTTAGTGACAAACAGTATCCTCAGTTACACAGGACTGCCAGAGACCCCATACAGAGCAAGGGGAAAAGCAGATTAAGTAAAGGCTCAGCAATGGCCAGGCATCGTAATCCCACAGCTGACCCCAGGTCACTGGCTGTAGAATATAAAGTAAAGGAAAAAGATAGATACAAACAAAGGGTTTGGTAAGCTCCACCATTACAGGGTTAACTCTAATTCAAGGTCCCTTATCTATGGGAGGGGCATTAGGCCATATGCACCTTTAAGAGGGAGGGTTACAAGGAGAAGGAAGAGGGACTCGGCAGAGGGCAGAATTAAGATATGCATCCCACTTACGGTAGTATGATGGGAGTTGTCCTCTGTTGGCATAGGTGAGGCATTCAAAGGCAGCCAGTCTGGCAAGAGCTGAGTGCCATGCAGAGATGTCCAGTGGAGCAGGTTGCCTCCAAGCCCAGAGTACTAGCCATTGGCTTCGGCACAACAACGAGGATCCATTTTTATGTTGTACATCAATATGGCCAAGTGGGTTCACATTGCCCAAAAGAAGCATGGGGTCTGACAGGTCAACAGGGTATCCTAGCACTCCTGAGCAGTCCATTCCTTCAGCGCCCAGAACTGAGCTAAGGTAGGACACTGCCACAGTAAGTGGAGTATATCAGCAGGATTATGTCAGCATCTCCAACATTCTGCATGGGGAGGATTCCCACTTATACAGGGCCGCTGGGGAGCGGTAGTATCGGAGAAGTATTTTGAACTGAATTAGCTGACCCTAGCCTATATAGCAGGAGGGCGCTTTGCTGACAGCGGGACCAGATTCACGGGCACAGGTTGCTGCAGCTGTAGGCTGCAGGTCACCCTGGAAGCTGCTTCTGTATGGGTCAGGCTGTGCTTCCCGCCATGTGGTATAGAACCCACCGCCAGACCCCGATATGTAGATTGGGAGTATAGGTAGCTAGCCACTGCCATTTCGAGTCTAACAGGTGGGACACAGCTGTAGGTACTTACAGAAATCATTAGAGGGTAGATTATATCTCTGTTGAAGCTGGCCAAAGGACATTAAGATATTAGAGTTGGGATTAAAAAGATCCTGTACTGTTTTGATGCCCTTCTTATCCCAGGTCTGCTAGTTAAAGGAGTGAGAGTCCATTGTTAAAAGCTGGTTTTGCCACAAAGGAAGATACCTAAAAGGTAGGGAGTAATCCTCTTAGTGATTTTTAGCTGCAGTCATGAGCTGAGACCATGATTTATTTGTTGCAGCCATACTGGGTGTAAGTTTATGGTGATAGGGAACATTGGTAAGCAATAGGCTGAGCCGCATCCCATCTAAGACTTGGGCTTCCAGCTGGGTCCATAGTGCAGGTGTGGATGTGCAGGAACAAACCATCTGGTTGCCTGAGCCGACAGAAAGGACCAGTGATAGCTCTGTAGCCAGGGGAGTCCAAGGCCTCCTTGGTCCAGTGTATCCGCATTTTGTAGGCACTCCATCGTGTTTTCTTCCCTCCCAGAGGTGTTGCACAATTATCCTGTGTGGAGAGCGGAAGGTCTTGTCCAACAGAGCAATAGGCAGATTATTAAGGAGATACATGACTTTTGGAAGGAAGAGCATCCGTATTGCTGCTACCGTACCAGGAAGAGAGAGGTTAAGCCTGCACCATCTAGACACCTCAGCCGTGAGTTGTGCTATAAGGGGGAAAATTCCTAGATTCGGTCTGCATCCAATCATATGGCATGAGAATACCCAAATATGAGAGACAGTTGGGAGCCCAAGTTAGCCCTGTTTCCTGCAGGCAATCTTTAGTACAAGTTGCATTGAGGGGTGTGATACTAGCTTTCTGATTTGCAAACCATTTGATAGACCTCTAGGCCTTTATCTGCTGGCAAATTTACGTATGTTCATAAACCAGATAACTGGGCAAAGGTCTGGAGAGTCTGCAGTACTACAGGAATGGACTCCCGAGGGTGTGATACTGTAAGAAGCAGGTTGTCTGCATAGGCAGCAGTTAGGTATGATCGGTTGCCAACTCGGACTCCTGAAATCTCGATAGTCGCCTGTAGCTTCCGGATAAGGGGTCTAGGCAACCAGAAACAACAGGGGGAGAGCGGGCAACCTTGTCGCGTTACGCTGCAACAGGAAAGGGGAGAGATATCCTTGTTAGTTAGTATTCTAGACACGGGCTCACTGTACAGCACCTGAACCCACTGCCTGAAGTATGGACCAAATCCGTACAGTCGAAGCACCTCATGCAGTAAGGCCATTCACAGAGTCTAAGGCTTTAGAAAAGTCTATTGCCACAGCAGCCATCAGTGTGGTGGATTGCATAGCTAGCCATTTGAGATTAAAAATTAATCTTATGTTATCAACTGTGGCTCAGCCCTTAGTGAAGCCAACTTGAGAGGGATGTACTATGGATGGGATTATGTCCATCAATCGTGTGGCTAACATCTTGGCTACAATTTTAGTGTCTACTGATATGAGAGAAATCGGGCGTAATTAGCGCAGTCCAATGCATCATCTGCTTTCTTCGAATTAGGTAATCAAAGCTTCTCTCATGGTGGATGGGAGAATCATTTGCATGGGCTTCTTGAAGGGTCGCTAAAAGGGGTGCTGATTTCTGAGCTCATAAGCTGATATAACCACAGTTATGCCGCCTGGCCCCGGGATTTACCTTTGCTAGGTGGCAGGGGTGTAGCTAGGAATTTTAAACTTGTACTCAAAACTGATGCACTGTTGCCCCTGTTGTATAAACATAAACCAAAATATGTGCTGCCACGCCACAACAACAATAGCCCCTCCATTTCCATGTCTGAGTTCAAGTAGAGTTTCTTCCTGTAATCCTCCTTCCTTTGTTTTTCTGCCTGCCTGGTGAGTTGTTCTTGTTTGTATATTTGGCTGGTGGCATCAGTGCCCCATATCGAACAACAAAGGCAAAAGGCTCAACATGACACAGACACAATGTGACTCACAATGCCCTTGCTTTGTTCTTTTTTATTGCCCCTGCCCTATTTGTTGCCCCTGCCTGATTTTTTTTTTTACTGTACTCTGCTGAGTACAGTGCGTATGCTGCCAACACCCCTGCTAGGTGGGATAACACTCTTGCAGTTCTGTCTCTGAGAAGGGTTTGTCCAGCTCTTCCTTCATAGCTTCCAACAGTTGGGGAAGATTAGCAGAGGCACTGAAGTCCTGCAGCCGTTGCTCTAATTGGTGGCCCCAACCATGGTGTATGACTGATAAAGTTTCTCATAGAACTGACACATGCAGTCGTGATCTGTTTGGGATGGGTGACTATATCCTGCCTGGAGGACTTAAGGGCTTAAATCTGAAAAGCAGCCTGTTGCCTTTAAGACGAAAAGTCAAAAGCTTCCCCACCTTTATCGCCACCTCCCAGTATGCATGTTTGTTTCTCAGTAGCAGCCATTCGGTTTGCTGCTGGAGTATCGTATTGATACAATACTTCAATCCTACTGTCTCCCTAAGGATCATAGGGTCAGGTTTGGTAGTCATGGAGCTCTTGAACCTAGCCTCCAGGGTTGACAGCTCAGCCTGCAAACAGGTCAGTTCCACTTTCTTAGTTCTATTCCTCTGAGCTGAGTATGCCATATCATCCCCGGAGGATGGCTTAAACGCATCCCAAACCGTGGCAGTTGATGTGTCTTTAGTAGTATTGTTGGCAAAGTATTCCAAAGCAGCACTGTGTACCATCTTCTGGAAAGCAGGGTCTCAGAGGAAAAAGAGAGTTACAGCGCCATCTAGTACCAGGGCTACCCTGTCCAGTAGGTATGAAGGTACATGAAACCGGAGCGTGATCAGAGATGATGAGGTTCTCTATTTTGGGAGAGATAATCTCCTGTGCCGCATGAAAGTTAGCCAACCAGAGATCAATGCGACTGTATGTGTTATGAACTGGTGAGAAGAAGGAATAATCCCTCCCAGTCGGATTGTCCCTTTGCCAGATGTCGATCAGGCCCCACTCCTTCATTACCTCCTGTAGGGAAAGCTGCCCTAGGGATGTGCTTGGGGCATTGGTTTAGATTTGTCGAGAAAGACGCCCATTACCATATTAAAACTCTCCTACTATGATGGGAATATTGGGGTGCCCCTCCATGAGGGAATCTAGGCCTGACTGAGGTCTATAAAACTCCGGTTCATCGGGTATTAGGACCATACACATTGGCCAACACTGCATGCCCTCCAGGATATGAGAATCTAGCCGTTATCCAGCGACCTTGGGTATCAGAAATTGTTTGAACTTTACTCCAGGGGCAGGACTTCAAGCAGGATAGCTACACCTTTGGATTTATTTTTGTGGAGCTAGCAATGACTGTACCCACCCAGGATTTCTGAAGCTATGATACAGTTTTTGCAGTGAGATGCGCTTTGAATAAACGCTATATCCGCCTGCAAGGAGTGTAAGTGCTTGAGAACCATAGATAGCTTCATTGGATGATTTAAACCCTTTACGCTCCACAATACTAGTTGGAGCCCTGTCCTGGAGTTTTGCATCTTTGTCTTGTAATGTGAAAGATAATGGTACCGCCACCAAAAGACAGCAGAGATAGATAGCAGAGGGAAGGTAGGTATTCTTGAAAATAGGAGAAGAAAGGATGGGGTGACGGCGCCCTGTGATAGTTATATCTGAGTTAACCTATTGAAAAGAACAAGTATAACAAAGTTATTCACTTAATATTTTCTATATTGCAAGGTAACAACATCCCAGAACGAACAGAGAAGAACGTTATGCTCGTCAATTAACAGGCCTATCTATATGTCTATAAAGACTTATGTAAACAAGGTCTTTAACTTTTCAAAAAACAAAACCCAACAAAGCACTACGCTAATGGTGAATGGAGTACACAAAGTGATAGCCCCTCACTAATAGAGGGAGTAGCACAGCGTGCTGTCCAGCCACCTAAAAGTGGGATAGTGGAGGAGCGAACAAACAAACAGAGCTCCATCCCCAACCATCCGTCAATTTACAGGAGAACTGAGAAGACATCCGGGGGTACAGTCCAACTTGTAGCCCTGCCCACGCCTCGAGGAGCTGATCTGTTAGTCCCAGATTCCAGTGAGTGGAAGTCAGCCATCTAGCGTCCCAGGTAGGCGATGAGGTGAGATAAGTAACTCACCCCCAAGCAGAGGATTAGATAATCACACACACGATCTGGGAGAGTAACCCAAGGGGGAGCAGGAGCCTGTTTCGTAGCCCTATCAGCTCCAGCCAGGTGTCCCTGAGACCCAAACGTCGGAGAAGGATCAAAGGACTAAAGGGAGGGAGGTGGGGCCCCATACATAACCATCCCTAGGGTGTCGCATGAAGTCATGCCTTCTGCTGCGGATAACATACCAGTAATAAGCCTGAGAGAACCCCACCCCTACACACAAAACCCAGACATTACTGTGAAACAAAGGAAGTGAGTCCTGAACTTTAATCACCCAAAGTAGAGGCACAGCAAGGTTTCAGAAAGTAGCCTCAGTCCGGAGGAGCAGGATCAGTGGTGTTGAGTCGGGAGGTTGTTAGCGTTGATGGGTCTTTCGCCAGTGCCTCTGCAAATGATAGCAGTCCCGGTTTGATCGGTGTATTCGTAGATTCGACTGATCCATCTTCCAGCTCAGTAGGACATTCAGCCCACAAGTGCTGTCCGCCACCTACATTATCAGCTCGTCCGAATTTCACCCGATAGGGAGTATTCTTCTTTGCTTGCTTGGCCGGAGGGGCTCTCTGGCCCTGATGAGGTCGCATCTCGATTGCGTCACCAGGTGACCATTGCCTAATTCAAACTTCTTGAGTGTGATTCCGCTGTTGTTGAGGAGGAGGAGGGAGTTATCTTGTTGAGGTTGAGCACTAGTGGGGTTATTGGCATGTTGCTGAGTATGTGGTGGGCCCACGAGCCTGGGGAAGATGTATACCGAGGACCAGTCCTGTTGGAATTGCCCCCCTTGATAGCTGTTCCTGCATATTAGTTCCCTTTATCTCGGTCTCATTGCGCTGGTTCCCACAGCATTCTGGGAGAAGTAGTTTGAGCAGAGTTCATGGCCAGTGCTTGGGGCCCAGTGTTCCAATTCTTGAGGTGTCTCAACAATACAATCTTTGCCTTCCTGGAGACATAAAGGTGAGCTAAGTTAGGAAGCTGCATTTAAAACCGTGGTCTGCCAGCTGTTTTTGATGAATGCAAAAGCTTTCTTCGCACTGCCACCTGGCTGAGAAGTCCGGAAGAAGGATATCTTGGCTTCCTGACATAAATGTCCCTTTGTCTCGAGCAGCCCTTAGTAGTCTCTCCTTGGTAGAGTACCGGAGGATATATGCAATGATAGTTTGTGGCATAGAACTGTTAGAGCGAGGTCTGCCAGGTACTCTATGCACCTCTTTACTTCTATCTGGCCCTGCCATCTATCTCCCAGCATGGGTGGAATCTCTTCATTCAGGAATTGCTCTGTATTTGAACCCTCAGCTCTTCGGGATACCGAGGATTCCGATGTTGTTCCATCTCCTGGTTCTCCTGGTCCTCTGCCCTCCTCCATAATGTAGCCAATTTATTTTCATGCTCGTACAGGCGGTGCAGTATTTTAGCCTGATGGGCTTCCAAGTCCTCTGTTTTCTGCTTAGTAACGCTCATGCAGTCATTAGCACTCTCACCTCTGCTACTATACCAGTTAAGAGGAGTCCATCCAAGTGATTAAAGTTTCAAGGCGTTGTAATGTGTTATAAGGAACTTCCAACATCAACTGTATGCGTTGCTCTTTCCACGAGGCTTACCGATGGGCTAGTACAGGCAGCTGGGTCTTATCTGCGAGCAGAGTTGCCCGAACTTTAAGCCTTAACGGAGCTCTGGGATATATGGGTCCACTCCACCAGCAGCTATGCTTGGAGCAAGGTTGACCACTGAGGCTGGTGTGGGGTTACAGTTGCATTTGTACTCCGTAGCTGTGAGACTCCATGAGTGGTTGCGTGACCCCACTAGGCCTGTCCTGCATGAGAGGTCTGGCGTCCCGAGAGCGATTACTGGTTTCTACACATTATCAAACCCATGCCAGTTAGAAGAACAGGGGCTAGAGGAATATTTTACCATCTCTGGTGAGTAATATCCGCTGGATGCCCGCACTCTGATTCGGATATTGATGGCTGAGGATGGAGCAAGAGCTTTAGGCTGCCATCTTCCTCCCGGAAGTCAGGGTTGGTAGTGGTCAAGCTAATCTGGGCACAGCCCTTCAGGACACTGTAACCTCCCTTTCCTTACTAGTGGCCAGAACAACACACAATAAGCACTTTCACAATACCCCTGCTACACCACACAAGTACCCACACTGTTTGCACTACCACCAGGGCTTTCCTCTGGTCCGCCCTGGGGACCCTGATGTAAACAAGATTATACACAGCAAATAACAGCAGTACAGTACTCTTGCACAAACTGGAACCACAGTCAGGAAAATGCAAAAGAGATCTGATTTATTTAAGGGGCTTGAACAAGGAGGGGCATAATCAGGTTAATTTGCTTAAAGGCTCCATCAATCAAACAGTTATGCATTCTTCAGGGTCCGAACAGTCACACACTGGGTACCCAGATGGAGAATGGTGGGCTAGCCAGGAATGTTGCAGCTGGTTGGGGCCCTGTGATGGAAGAAACAACATGCACAACACACACTATTTGTAATCTGGAGCCGGAGGGCTCAGTTCATAAAAGAAAACAACAAGACAATCAGATGACACACTTTTAGATTAGGCTGTTGTTGCAGGGAGCTACCCTGATGATTACTCATGATACCCAAGACTGGACATAGGCTGGACAAAATCGAGACAGCAGGTGGTTAATCTGGAGTGCCAGGAGAAGCAGGGCCCACATGATTCGCCAAGGTGTGTTCCTGTTCAAGCGTGGAGCAGGGGCTGATCCCCAGGCAGGTCTCTCATTGGTGGCTTTCTCTGTGCAATGGGGTAGTGTGGCATGGCCCAGGCTGAATGGAGATGAACACGGATTCAGTCCGATTAGGCTGGATAAAGTTTCAGCAAGCAGAATACAGTTCACACAGGGGAATGAAATCACAACCTACTTTCAATACACAGCACATTTACATGTAAAGGATTCTACAGTACCAGTAAGCAGAACACAGTTCACACAGTGGGAACCAAATCATGACCCACTTTCAATACAGAGCACATTTACATGTAAGGAAATTCTACCGTACCAGGCAAACCGCTCTCACGCCACGATCGCAGAGTCTTTGCACAAGCGGGATTCAAAAGCAGCTGGAAATCCTGACAGGCTGATCGCATTCAGCAAATCTTGGGTCTTCTTCAGGTTAAAGCCTGGTCACAGTCCAGTGGCTTAAACAGTCCTCACAACTCGGATTCAGTCCGAATAAACTCTGTTTTCCTCCTCAGGGACAGCAGGCAGACAGGCAGGCCAAAACTGAGTCCTTTCACAGTTCTCCCATGCAAAACTACACAGAACTGCTACTCAAAATCACTTGAGCTGTTACTTCTTCACTTCAGCTTAAAACTGAAACTAATTGCAGCAGCCAGGAAATTCCTCAAGATTCAAAAGGTTCAGTTGGCTGATCCTACTGCCAGTCACAACAAAGGCTCCCCTTCAGATGCAAAAGGTGCAAAAGCCCAAACTACAATTCCTACAGATTTTGACTCCAGACAGCTCCTGTAGTCCGACTCCATTTTAGGTCCCACCAGTGCTGATTGGTCCAATTCGCAGTCCATGACCAAGATAGTGGAGATAAACAAAACAGTTCTTGCTGCAAAGAAGGCAGAATAGACAAACTACATTATCATTACCACTCTAAATGATGTTCAACAAATAGTTACATCTTTCAACAGAGCTCCTCTCAGATTACTTGTGATTGCAATCCAGGCAGCTCTTAAAGAGACAGTACACAGAGGCTATACAGGCACTCTCTGGCAAACACATTTAAACTGCTAAAAGCGTAGGACATCAGCCTGGCAGTGAGCATTTAAGCAAGCTCAAGGAGGACTTTTCAGGAACCCCATTTGTAGTGGGGTTACATATTAATGTAAAAATTTGCTTTGTCTGATGTGTTAGCTGTTTTGTTAATTGTAATTAATCCCGGTTGCCCTAAAAGGGACTGTATTGGTCTCAGTGGACCTACCCAGTTACCAAAATAAAACAAATAAATAGATAGTATCGAGCTGAAGAGGACTTTGAGGAACCATTTGACATGCTACCATTACTGCCTGAAAGGTGCCCAGGTCTAAGTGTCTGAAAACTAATGACTCCCTGATTTCACGGGGAATGCCATCAGAAGCCTTCACTATAGAAAGCTTTTAAATGGGTTGGGCAACATTAAGAAGGTGATTCTGGAACTGGCAAGCAACCTGAAGTCAATTTGAACAGCTATCGAGGACCTTAACAGGTGTTTTTTTTTAATTTAATTTTATTGATTTGAAAAAACAAAACAACAACACAATCTAAAACACATCAAAGAAGTACAAGAAAAAATTGGAATGAGCGGTACAACCAAAGAACCACCCTCCCCCAAACATATCCTAACCCCATACAAAAAAACACAAAACCCCAACCCCCAAAACCCCAATCCACCCACAATCCCATCAACCCACCTATCACAAATACAACAAACAGTGTACAATGCGAACATTCACCCCAACGAATAACTCCTTCCCCCTCCCCAGGTGCACCAACAAACACCAAACAATGTCTGAATAAAGCTACATATCACCATCATTTCCAAATCTTGACATTGGTATAAAAGCAAGACACTCCTAATAACCAGGATTGATATAGTTAAGTAAACTAAAAGGCAACATGAGAAGTCGGGTCTAGAGTTATAAAGTTAAATCAAGTCAAACACAGGGCTTGAATTTACTCCATCTCCGCTGAAAAGGTCCAAGCGACATTTAATACTTAATCAACCTTTCAGACTGGAGATATGAAGCCAGTTCAGCCAACCAATCAGCAAATGACAAGGCCAGTTGGTCAGTTCAGTGTCTTAAAACCAATTTTTAACAGCCATAGACACCAAAGCCATATAATATCTACGTCAGCACTATCTAACGGAGAAATCACCAAGAATACATTCTCAGGAGAGAAAAAGCCGGACAGACCCAGAAGAGGATCAAGATAATCCCGGACCAGAGACCACAAGGCGACTTTAGACAGTCCCAAAACATATGGATTAAGCTACCTTCCCCTTGCAAACACCTGAAGCACTTTGAATGAGAGACCCTCTTAGCTGAAAGAGTTTAACCGGCGTATAGTAGAGATTATTAATAATGTAATATTGATGCTACATCAACCTATCCTGAGTATGATATCTATAAAGATCTTTCCAGATACCAGACCAATCCAGGAGATATCAGGTAGAAGTGTGCCCAGACAACGAGCCTTCAACCGCATCCAGCAAGTTATAATTCAGAAGGAAGGAATATATCAGAGAGATAGAAATGGGATTGGGAAGCAAAATTGATAATTCCAGAAAGAAAAGGATAAAGCGAATCCTTAAAGGTGGTACCAAATCTCCGACCGATCAAATGTCTCAATTGATATACTTTAAAATATCTCCTAAGTATATAATTTCTCCAGTATGTCGCCGGAAGAGAGAAGTAGGTCCGTGCTGAAGAAATGCTCTAGTCTGGCCTCTCTGATTTGTGGTAACCAATCCGGGTAATCCAGAAGTACCCAACTAACATTGGGATTACAAACAACGTTGTCCCAAATCTGAAATGGCGGAGACACGGAAAACTTTAAGCATTGCACA
Organism: Neoceratodus forsteri; assembly: GCA_016271365.2. Lineage (NCBI taxonomy): Eukaryota > Metazoa > Chordata > Ceratodontiformes > Ceratodontidae > Neoceratodus > Neoceratodus forsteri. The sequence continues at coordinate 50,850,000 of CM028133.1, read as the reverse complement.
AGTCGACTTAAGAGCAGCCATCATCACACTGTCCGACACCCAATATGAAAGTACCTTTGGGGATAAGTAGGCAAAGCAAACCTATCTGGTTTGATCTCAGAGAGAGAGACAGCTCAAGTTGAAGCCAAATTGGACAGGGATGAATCTGATTCAGTAGAGAACCATTTTCCCAACTTAGAAAATGGCGCCTAATGGTACAACAGGAGATTAGGTAATCTAAGACCCCTTTCTCCCTAGGAGATAATTTAGCATAGAGCCCTAACCCTTTCCCTGCCACACGAAATTAGAAAAAGCACATGAAACTGTTGAATATAAGAGATAGGAAGCCAAGGTTAACCAAGTTCAGTGGATAGAAAATCCAAGGGAGAACATTCATTTTAAGAATATTTATTCTACCCCAAAGTGAAATAGGAAGAGCTGACCAGCGCTGTAAATCTTGAGAAACCGAGGTTTTGACTCTGTCAAGTTTAACTTTCTCAAAGAGAAAGATCAGTAAAAATAAATCCCTAAGTATTTGATAGATCTAGGGCCCATTTCATCCCAAAGGAAGAAAATACGGACTTTGGGTATATACATTAAGAGGAAAGATTTCAGATTTTGAAATATTCAACATATAATGAGAAAAAGTACGAACCTCTCAACTATATCTATCACCCTTCAAGGACTCAGCGGATCTACTAAATGTAAAGAATATCATCTCGTAAGCAGAGAGAACCAGTCCTTTGATGTAATCTAAGACCCTTGACCTGGGAAGAAGCCTTAAGCCTAATAAGTAGGGGTTCCAGGTACAAATTAAATAATAGAGGAGAAAGGGACATCCTGCCTGGTACCGTATATAGATGAAAAGGGAGGAGAACACCCCATTACAGTAAATTTCTGAAGGGCTATTATAAAACACCCAAATCCTATTTAGAAAAGCAGTATGAAAACCCATTCTCCATAACTGCCCAGAGAAAGACCAGTCCACACGGGTCGAAGGCCTTTTCAGCATCAAGGGAGACCAAAGCAGCTGGATATGAAATGGATTGGGCATATTGAGAGATATCGACAAAGTCCTCAAATGATCAGCCGATCTGCCAGGGACAAAACCGACCTGCTAGGGCTCAACAGACCAGACCAAACCTCCTGATTCTTTTCAGCAAGTATTTTAGCCAGAATTTTCATATCGTAGTTTTGAAGAGAGACTGGTCTGTAATTGGCGGATCCGTGTGAATCTTATCAGGTTTGGGGATTAAAACAATTGTAGCTTTGAACAATGAGGGATCCACGTCCAGAGCTACTGATAAGTGCTCATATAATTTAAGAAGAGTAGGTACCAAATCCTGGCGAAGGCCTTATAAAAATTAGCTGGGAGACCATCAGGACCTGGTGTTTGGTCGGCAGCTAGAAACAATTGATCTCTCAATCTCCTCCACCGAGATTGGAGCCAGCAAAATAGCCTGTTGAGCCTCTGATAAGCAAGGGATATCGATCTCCCTCAAGTATTCATTTAGGTCCAAGGGAGTGCGATATAGGGGATTTACTATAAAGGTCCAGATAATAGTCCTTAAACATACAGGCAATTCTCTGGGTGAAGTAACAACTATACGGATGAAGAAATTAAAGAAGGGATAATCCTGGAGCTTTCCAATGCCCGTAATCACAAGGCCAGGATTTTACCGGATTTCTCCCTTGATCAAAGTACTTGGCTTGAGTTTTTAATAAACAATACTCGCTTTTCTCCTTCAAAAGATCTAAGTATTCATTCTTAACTGATAGGAGCTCTTTAAGATCAGTTAAAGAAGAAGTTGAGAATATTTAGCCTCCAAATCCCTGATTTTACCCATCAAAGATAAGGAGTTTGCCAGCCCTTTTTCTCTCTAAGGAAGCCAGTTTAATAAGCTCAGCCCTAAGATAACATTTCAGGCAGACCAAACCATATCCAGCCTCTAGTAGAATTGAGATTATCTACCAAAAGAAGGAAATCAGGGCACTAATATCAGACACATTTTGAGGGTCCTTCAACAATTGAGTGTTCAGGCGCCAAACTGAATCTCGGGAGAAATCTGGGCCAAGGAAAGTTTAATCCAGACAACAGCATGGTCCGATAAAATAATTGGGTCAATCCAGATAAACAGAGATTCGGAAGAAAGGAAGTACTAACTAATACCATATCCAACCTAGATTTGGTACCATGCGACTGAGAAAGGAAGGAAAAGACTCAAGAGAAGGGTTGGCATGTCTCCAGGGGTCACATAGACCCAGCAACCATCTCAATTCGAAAAGGCTCTATGAGCCGGGAAGGAGGGCACCTATCCTGAGGATCTCTATCTAGAATGGGTGAACAGGAATATTCCAGTCCCCACCCAGTATAAACTGAGCAGGAAGAAAGTTAGCCAATTTGTCAGCAAGGGACATGAAAAACCCGGTCACCTCAACCGGCCATATAGAACCCAGAACAACATTGTCCCCATTAAGAGAGCCCTTAACCAACAAACCTCCCTCTGGGTCTGACACAATCATCTCTATGGTAAATAAAACATGTTTCTTAACTAGAACTGCCACTCCTTTACTAAAACAAGAATTACCGCGAAGATAGGACTGGGAAAAGCCAGAGCGAGATAATAGTTTGGTGTCACCATGGCTGAGATGAGTTTCCTGCAGAAAAGAATATCAATTTGCAGTAGTGAACAATGTTTAAACAACTGCAAGCGTTTGACCCGATCCCTAAGTCGCATGACATTCCAAGAGGCTATTTGAGAGTATTCATAGCCATTTTAAATACAGAATACAAAATTCAAATATCCAGACACAATCAGGATTACAAGAAAGAAAAAGGTGCAACCCACAAGGAAAGACTGGGAATATCATATAATACCCAGACCAACCAAACTTTGGCCCCAACAGGGAGAACCCCCATTTTCATCCCCAGAAACAGCACATTAAACTAAATTGGGGATTAAGCTGTTCCACTATATATCCCCAGTCCACTATTATTTATAGCAAAGTAAGCCCCATCCAAAACAGTCCCAAACAAGAGTTACAGAAAACATGTTCCTTCCATAGCAGCATAGTAAACCAAATGTCATATAAAATACCAGGAGAGCATTCATCAGGCCCGACCCCCAACCCATTAAAACCCGAGTCCCATAGTAAACAAGAGACCATACAAACATGAGGAATGACAGTCATCAGTCCCAACCCCCGCCCACCCAACAAAGACCAAAATCCACAAAACCCAGAACAAAACAGTCGGTAACAGGAAGACTCCTCCTCCCTCCCTAAGTCCAGAAACCCAACATAGCCTACGAAGAGTCAAATTAGACCCCCACCCACAAACAACCAGTACCCCAAACAAACCAAAAATAACTATATAATGAGTGGGTCTTATATAATAACCCTATAAATAATCTAAGGCCTAAAGCCCCCGAACCACCCAACCCCCATTGCTAACCCTCCGACTCCCCAGCGAGAGTACAAGAACCAGTACGCCAAATGGTTCCGCAAAACCGATGACAGCAAACATCCACCGTCCAACCATAACACACCCCAACAAACCCAATACCAGGGAGAGGTTAGCCAACCCCCAACATATGGTTTATGACATTCCACATCCAGCGAGATAGGCATTCTTAGGCCCGAGCCCCCCGCCCACCCCATGCACCCGTAACCAATGAAATAAGCAGGTAAAGGGGGAGACGTAAAAGGAGACCAGATAGGAGGAGGGGTCTAAAGATATGACAAATCCTTCCTACAATAAACCCCATCCAACTATATCTCTCCTTCCCGCCCCACAAACCAAGAACAAGGCCCAAGAAATCAGAGACAAAGAAACAAAGCCAGGGCAGCTCCCCAAAATAGGAGACATTAACCCATGAGATTGTTAGCACAGGAGGCAGAGCGAAAACGCAATCTCAGAGAAAACAAATCTGTATCTTCGAGGCTTAGCACCACCCCAGTCCCGCCATTCCCACAGCACTGCCACAAAAACATACCTACTGAGAAGGACAGAGTACAACCTTTGGGCAAATCCAGAGCCAAGTCTAAAAATAAAGGACAGCCAAGCAGGCGCTCATCCAGCCCAGTATAGCCAAACGACACCCCAAGCGTCTACCTCAGAAAAAGCATTTAAAAATTATCAACTTACCCACTATCCAGACAATCCACAAAAGAAAATCCAAGGATTCAAAGGAGTCAATAAGGCACTGAAACCCTAGAAAACATCAACTCAGAACCGCTGTTTCCAGAGGGACGGTAGATAGAGGAACCAAACCGGTCCGGCCACCAGGAAGTTTCCCCGAAACAGTGATCCAACAAGAAAAGGTTCAGCGGGGAGGCCTGAATAGAGAACGCGAGGGGTCCCCAGCCATCGAGAAAACCACCCCTCGCAACCCGAACCCGACCGAGCAACCCAAAGGAGAGACAGGAAGCAAGAAAGCAAGAAAAAATCAGAGGCAGAAAAAAGACCGAGAAAAAAGTAAGACCAAGAGACACCCCCAAACAGCCAGCACATTAAAACAGTGAACTTTTAACAAAGAAAGCCAAAATACAGATATTTAAAGCAAAGGAGGTCATAACCCACAGGGTCAACATAATCCTGTATTAAAATAAAAGGGAAGTCCTTTCAGCCGGTCGATTTGAACAGGTCCGGTAGTTTAGTTGCCAGTTCTTTGAAGGCCGCTGGGAATTAAAACTAGTAGCCATGCCTCCAACAGTGACCTGAGAACCGCCGGATATATCATCCTAAAAGGGATGGAGGCAGCTATTAGCTTCTGCACTACGGGATGATAAGCTGCCCTCTTTCCTGGGTTTCTTTAGGTAGATCCTACGTAATCCGGTTCTGGATGTGCCCCAAAGGATCTCTTTAAGTTCACGCGATTTCGTGTAGGCGTGCTGTCTTTCCAGATAACTTAGGAATTTAGCGATAATAGGACGGGGGGATCCAGACAAGGCCCAGGGTCTTAGGGAGCGAAGGGCCTGTTCTATATGATAAGAGGAGCTGATAGGAGATGGGCCCACGACCTTGCTCAGAAACTTCTGCAAGAAGGCCATCAAGTCTGGTCCCTCTTCCATCTCAGGTAGGCCCAGGATTATTAAATTGTTCCGCGATTCGCCCTTCTAAGTCTTCTGTTTTGGCTTCAATTTTAATCTGATGTTTAAGCTCCAACGACTTCACTTCGGTTTTCGTCCTCCACTGCTCCGTTAGAGAAAACTCGGCCTCCACATCAGAAACTCTAGTAGAGACAGAGGAGAGATCAACGCAGGGACTTAAGCTCCCAGTCATTTCTTTCAAAATATCCTTCAAAGGAGTGAGCTCTTGGAGGAACCTATCCTCCTGTTAAGGGAATGGCTTGTTGCATTCTGTCCCCAGTTCGCTCCGATTTAGCAGTACCCTGGTTGCGTTGTTTTTTGCAGCTTTCTCCGGGGATGCAGGAGGTGTGTGTGCCTGACTGAGGCCTGCTTCCCATCCACCTCCATCCCAAAGTTATAAACAGCTATTTCTTCCACAAAAACTCGTTTTGCGATAGCAAGCAACTTAATCAGGCGTCTCCTGATGAAGTTTCTTGTTTAAATGCCAAGATGATTCAAAAAAACAGGCAGGAAAGGTGGCTAGAGGAGAGCTCAGAAATCCAGCTGCTGCCTAGCTAGATGCCATCATCGCGGACCCCCACCTAACAGGTGTGTTGGGGACTTGGAGGCAAGAGTGAGATCAGTCAAGGATCGACAAGACAGGCTGGAACCAGAGGTGGTGGCACCAAGTTGGAAGAGCTCAAAATTGGATAAACGGCCGGAAGACCAGGAGGGTTGCAGTCAAAACAGTAGTTTCATTCTGATTGGCTTGCTAGAATGTGCAAAAGGTCCAAACACTATCCAGTTTGTCCAAAAGCTCTGCTGACAGATTGTGGGCCCATCACCACACAGGCCAAACTACATAACTGAAAGAGTGCATAGGGTGCTCAACCACTCCTCCAGATGGTGAATGACTTAGACCCATTATTTTAGACCTCTCAAGTACTTAGACAGTGTCCATATTTTGAACAGTCAGAGAAACTGAGCACGTGCATTGGGAGGGTCTGAAGCTGTTTCTGTTTCAGGATCATAGCCCCCAGGTCAGGGCAAAACAGACTGCCTACCAAGAAATCAAGAGCACGCTCATGCAGCACAAATCCCTTTAAAACTGTTCTGAAAGCTGGCCTGGTGGCTGAGAGGGTTGAAGTGCTGATGCTGCTACACCTCGCGCCACACTGTGACCCGAGTTTGGAAAAACGGACCCGAGTTGTTATGGGTTGGCAGGGGAGGAGGAGGATTGAGCCGGCCTGTTGGACTGCTGTCCTCTCCTGGGGTGGGTATGGGCACATGTCACTCTGCAGCGGTCCCGGTGGAGACCGAGGAGCACAGAGGACATCAACAGCTGTGGGACCAAGAAAACCAGAAAATCGCTCGGGGCTCGGCGGATGACAGCGGCGGACTGCCCACCTCCTCCAGACCTCCTCGAGCCATGTCGCCTCAACAGCATGGAGCAATTGAGAGTGTGCCTGCCCCTGTCCGGTGCCTTCCCTCTCAGAAGAGGACCCATCCAACAAAGGGATACACTGGGTTACCCTGATGGCTGCTGTGAGGTAAGGAGGCTCAGGGTGGAATCGGGGGGTGTGGGGTCCTTGGCAGCCTGAAGGAGTGGTTGTGCCCTGAGCACGTGAGGGGATAAACAGATAACACACAAAAAAACTTCTGAAAAGCAGTAGTGTCTACTGCTGGGGAAGGGGGTGTCAAAACTAGTTTGTTTTGACTGAGCAATCAAAGCAGCATCTACCAATGCTATTCCCTGATCTATCCCGAGCAGGACGAGAGGGCAGGCCCAGTTGCATGAGGACAGAGCACAACCATGCAGTCAGACAAGCAGGAGGGAAAACAGGATGAAGCTGAGGGCATTAGGCCACGGTGTGAACCTTGAGTTAAACACCCTGCTAACTGAACAGTTTGCAATGCCCTCAGAAGTACTTGACTATCAGAAAATCAAGGGTGTGTTTCTCACTGCTTTTTCTTATTGCCTGTTTAGTGGGGAAGCGAGTCAACCACAGCACAATGGCGGCAGGGTGGGAAAGGGAGAGCAGAACATGGAGTGCATAGCCTCAAAGCTGTAGTTTTTACTGGGGTGAGAAGTAGCTGGTGAAAATCAGCATATCACCATGAAACATTGAATTAAATAAGTTTACTGAATGGTCATGGTGCACCCTGCTGTCACTTCAGTAAATGTTGTAACCCCCAGATCACAATAAGCATGGGTCACAGAAATGCCATGGATACACTGCGTAGGGGGTGACAGAACCACAAAGCTAGGCTAATCAGTTCCAGACACAAGGGACTTCAGAAGAAACTCAGAGATAACCATGAGAAACACAGGAATTGCACATATAGACATATTATAAATCACGTTAGAAGATTGCTGATCTTACAAAATGGAACTCGAATATAAATTAAACCTGTTTTACTTTGTAGAACATCACAGAAACCCCTAGAACTTCAGAATTTTAGAACTATGTACACACAGCGCACTCATAGTTATTAGAGTACCTAGCATATTTAGAAATAAACAATCCTGATTGGCAAAGAAGAATGTTATGATTTATAATACAGTTGAAATAACACCAAGTGCTTTTTCAATATGGTTTTACCAGTGCTCCCAGATCAGGCAAAGCATTTTCCTGTAGTGCACCCTAATTTTCCTGCAAAACTGGGATAAAATTCCTGTAGATTTTCCTGTATGCACAAATCAATGTAAGTCATAATTGGTGTCATTATGCCAGTCAATAAAATCACTAGGACAAATGTTCAGGCTGTTTTATGTGTTCTTATTTAAATATAAAAATCACCTGCAACGTATCACATAACAACTCTACAACTATAAGAACTTTATATACAACAATATAATACCATCTTGAGGTTCTGGGGACATGTTGGAATGTATAAAGCTCAGTTCTCAAGGTTCACATGTCTCCAGAACCTCCTGAAGGTATTATAACCTTGTAATAATACAGTCCCTTACACAGTATTCTATTTATAGTAAGAAATGCCTTAACTTCAAATTTACCCCTTAATCACAGACTGATACATTTTGTGTTCTGCTCACAATGCATGAAAGGGCATAGGGATGAACAAAATCGCATACCCACCCTTGCCCCTGCACCCCATGGACAGGTGCACCCATACTGGCATTCACCAATGCCGACCACCTATCCACGGCTCCTCCCTCAATGCACAGGACTCTGCAGGGTGGCTGGAGGAGATGTCCCAGGCAGACATCCAATGGATGCCCCCTGGGACCCATAGTGGATCTCCACATAGAGTGGCATGGGTCTGGGGCTGTACATGCCGATAGCATGCACCTGGACTAGCTGCACCCTCCAGTCCCAGTGCTGCTCACATAAACTTTTGGACGCACCATCCAGCTGCTCCTGCCGCCTCCTGGTGCCCAGCAGTCGAGAGCAGCACAGTGTGCACTGTCCTGGTCCCCAGTGACGATACACTGTGTTCATGGGGGCATGCTGTGGGTTATGGCAGGGTCTCCTGGTGTACCCTGCACCACCCTCTGCACCCATCTGGCCAGCACTATGTGGGTTAGTGAATACTCGTGTGCTGTACACCCGGAATGTCCCCATCAGCGGAGCTGTCTGCAGACATGGGGATCGGGTGCGGTGGGTCTGCATGTGCCCCCTTCGTGTGCCATGCGGGGGCACAGGGAGTGTGTAGCTACTTGCCCCAGATACACGTGCACAACCACTGCACACCAATCATGCATTGGGCCTACAGCTCTGTGTACCTGTAGTGCTCCATTAATAAACATTGTTTCAGTGTATTGTGTTTTCTTTGGCATGCTTAAGCACCCCCATACACACACCACACACACACACACACACACAGAGCTTTGTGCACTGAACTCTCAGAGGTAAAAACAAATATTCCCTTTTTTCATTTATTTTACTAACCTTAGGCCAGACCAGGGTCTATGGGTCCTTTCTGATCTCACACATATAATTCATAACTCCTGCTTATCTTGATGAAGACACCCCATACCTTTCCCAGGCTCACAATTAAATAGAAACACTCTAATTTTTTTCAAATAAACTCAACCTCTAGGCTGGTCAGAAGAAGTGCTGCCTTAGTGATCTTTTAAAACACAACTCTGCTTGTGCACCAAACAAGCCAAGTAGCACCTAGCACTCTTTGTGTCCCCACACCCTATAAAGCCCACTATCATCGAAGTCTCTTGTCTGGCTCGCTTTTCCACTTCATGTGTTTAAAATAGGCAAATTTGCAAAACAGAAGGTTTGTTTGCCTTGGTGGTTTGGCGCTGCTTCCTCAAGCAACACTCAAGCACTCTTTCTTGCACCCTCCCACCAAAAGCATACCATCATCAAGTGGTCAGTCTTTTGTCTGACTCATTTTGCACTTAAAATGAGTTTAAAATAGACTAATCTGAGGCTGCCAGAAGAAGGCTAGTTTACCTTCAGTGGCTTAGGCTCTCTGCCAGTCCAGAACAGTGGCATTTGAGATGCAGCTCGGCTGACTCAGCGGTGTTGCTGTTTTGAGTGGAGCCACATGGCAGGTGTTTGGATCATGCAGCAGCTCACTGGTTTTGATCAGAAGATCTGAATTCATCCTCAGAAAGATGCACTGCCAGCATATTACCTTACTACCCAGAGAAACACAGGCTGCAAATGGACCAACAGAATTGCTTAGTGTAACAAAGTCAGCAAACTGAGCACCAATTGGAGGCTCTGTCTGGATCTTGGCAGCCAGGAGATTCATAGTGGGCATTTTCCCGTAGTGGTTGTCCATTTCCTGATATTTTAAAATAAAAGATTTCCTTCCTGTATCCCATTTTTGTAGTAAAATCCCTTAAAATACAGGAATCCTGTAGATCTGGGAGCACTGTTTTACTCAGATTTCCACTAGTATAGAAACATAGAAGTTGACAGCAGAAAGGACCACAAGGCCCATCCAGTCTGCCTCCATTTCTTTTTGTACTTTATGAATGTGCCATCGCCTTGCTCTTCAATGGCCTATCTATTCATACTCATCTGTATTGCTCCCTTATGCCTATCCCATGCCTGTTTAAAGCCCTGCACTGTATTCATATCCACTACTTCCTGAGCTAAGCTCTTTTTAACACCTGGGGATAGATTTATAGAACACCAGAAACACTACTTTTCACTTTTTGCGTTGAATCTAAACTGCCATATTTCTGACTGTTCCTCCAATCTTGCCAAGGCCCTTCTCATCCTTTGCACCCCACCTTGTGTATCAACCCTGTTGCAGATCTTTGTGTCATCTGCAAAGAAGATTACTTTTCCTTCCAGCCCTCTGCAATGTCTCCTATAAAGACATTAAAGAGGTCCTGTCCTAGTACTGAACCCTGTGGTACTCCACTAGTAACCCCTTTCTTCAGAGTGTACTCTTACTATTACCCTCTGGGTCCTGTCGTCCAGCTGTTGAATCTGAGCACAGCCAGCTTGTCACCCAGGCTACCACCCTGGGACCCACTCCCAAGCTGGCAAACTTGTTTTATTAGTCTTTTTTTATAAAATGGGCAAAAAAAAAAAGTGAAGCCACTGATTGGCTGTTTCACCCTCTAGCAGTGTCCTTGATCCCTGGTATTGTACCGGCCCGGCACTGCGCTTGCCAGTCTGCGTGACAACTCTGAATCATGGGCTGTATAGCGAAACAAAAAGACAGCCTGGCACAGCTCGAGCTGCGGCAGCTGAAATCAATAGTCCGGAGTGACAAGAAACACAGACGGCAACAATACACAACACAACCTCTACTGACTCCCCACAGACACAAAAAAGACTCAATTCCTCCACAACATGACATCTTGTAGTAGTAAACCCAGCTTTTCTCCTCAACTTCATGAGTCAAAGCGAGTGTGACCATACAGACCGCCACCGCACATTCCTTCTTCGCCATTTAAATATGAGTGCTAACATTGCATGTGCTCTCTGGTACCTTCACAGATTTTCTTTCTTTTTAAAGTTTACTTACAACAGTTTGGTACTGGTAGGAGTAACCTTACATTAGAAACCGCAAGCAGCTGACACAGGCGCACATCACAGTTTGAAGAATGGGCACAAGAGCTGTACATCTGCTACGGACAAAAAAACTGTTACCGAGCAAAAATTACAGGTTGAAAAATCATTTACTTTTGTTCTTGGCGGCGTGGGGGGCGGGCAGCATGAATTTAAAAATCATTAATTTACTTTTGTTCGGGGGCAGGCAGCATGAATTTACTAAGTACTGTGGGTCCACTGGATTACATTACATGGAGGGACTACTTTATCACTCTTACTAAAAACATTTCTTACATTTTTCAATTTCAACAGCTTTTTCTTTTCTTTTGAATTTCAGCCTGTGGTTGGGGCCCATTTATAAGCGCAATAACACACTCCGAGGTGTGGTTTTGCTCGCCTGATAAGAGCATGCCCAGTGGCATAAGGCACTTGGTGCAAGCGCCTCGTGCCTTAGTACACCCCTGGGCGTGCTCTTTATCAGGCGATAAAACCACACCTGCCGTGTTTATTGCTTGCGTGTGACTGTGTCAATGCCTGCTAAAGTCTAGGTAGGCCATATCCACAGCCCCTCCCTGGTCTTCTACTTTGTTACCCAGTCAAAGAAATCTATTAGATTTCTCTGACATAGCCTTCCCCTGTGAATCCATGCTGCTTTGGGTCCTGTGCCCGCTTGCCTCTAGGTACTCAATAGTTCTTTCTTTGGGAGTGATTCCATCATTTTCCCTACCACTGAGGTCAAACTTACAGGTCTGTAGTTTCCTGCCTCTGCCTTGCTCCCATATTTGTGAAGAGGAATCGCATCTGCCCTCCTCCAGTCCTCAGGTACCACACCATCCTCCGATGATTTGTGAAAAAGGGTAGTCAGTGGTGTCACTAGTTTTACCCTTAGTTCTTTTAGAATTCTGTGAATCCATCAATTTGCATTACTTTGTCCACCTTGAGTTTTAGAGTTCTTTCAGGACCCTTTCTTCTGTAAATGGGCTGGTATCAACTTCTGTATCCAGAGTGTTTCTACTGTTTGTTTTAGGTACCTCCTTCTTCTTCTTTTGTGAATAAAACAAAACTATTTGTTCAGTATCTCTGCCTTTTCACAGTCACCCTCTGCCCACCTCCCTCCCTTTATTAAGCCTCAGTATCCCTCCCTTGGTCTTCCTTCGCTCCGTGATATACCAATAAAGGTTTTATCCCCTTCTTAACTGAGTTGGCTATCTTTTCCTCAGTTTGGGCCTTCACTATTCTGACTGCCTTCCTGCTTCCTTCTGCTTTAACTGATATGGTTCTCTGTCCTGCTCCTTTTGTGATTCCTTGTACTTCCTGAATGCTACCTTTTCTCCCTAACCTTCCTGCCACCTTCTTTGAGAACCATAGTGTTTTGTTTTTATACTTCATTTTGTTTTGTTCAACATTTAACATCACAAACATTGCCAGCTGACAAACACTTGACATCAGTCTATTACATTTGTATTATTCTGGGCAAGAAAGGCTGTACGTTACAAAATGGTATAACCCTGGCAAACTTAACTCAGTAACGCATACAACTAGCCAGCTAGACACACAGACAGTATTAATTGCAGTAGACAAGGCATTCAGGTAATCCACTATTTCAATTAAAGACAGCACTGCTATTTTTTTATTTGGGCACCTCATAAATGTAGTAGGCTAGTCGTCCTACCTTGGACTTAGAAGACTCTGTTCTGTTAATGATTTCTTTTCTAAAGCCTGTTGCAACAGCATTCTAACTATTCTATATATGGTGCCAGGGAACTATTGAGCAGACTTGATGCCCTTTGGTCTCTTTCTGCCATCATTTTTATGTTTCCTTGCACATGCACAAAAACATCTCAGCGGTAAAATGACTTTTAGAGAGGTGTGTTAGGACAAGTCCAATGCAGAACAGTCTACAGTGGGCTCGACCCTGACAGACCAATGAGAACACAACCAGACTGTGACACAAGTCCGAGTTTCACAGCTGGAAGCTGTTCTCTAGTTGAAAAAAAATAAGCGGCTCAATGGGAGAGCACTTCATTACTTTACATAATGCGGCTGGCAAGCAAGAGGCGTGCTGCAGGGACAGACAACCGAGAAGAAGAGGCAGCAGTGCAGCAGCTAGCACCCCCACCCCCGAGAGAGAGAGAGAGACAGAGAGGCAGGATCAAAGAGGTGGTATCAGTGTCAGAGACAGAGTGGAGAGAGAGAGAACCCCAAACAGTGACAGCAACATGCAGAGATGTGGGAGTATAAGCATGTGTTTCACTAGTGGGTGTTGTCAACTCCCCCCTCAGAGACAGGCACAGCAACATGAGAGACTCTTCAGTGCAGCATATATATGCAGGTCGAACCTGTCCCAGTCAGAGACAGTGTCACCCTCCCCAAACAGAAGTGGAGTACAGTGTGCACCCAAGCTTGGTTGCCATTTATTTTACTGCCGCTCACTTTCGAGGCACCTTGCTGTCGGGCCAACTCTCTGTCTTTCTGAAGCCCAGTGGAAGTGCATAGCACATTCAGAGAGGTAGAGCAAGTGGCAGCGAGGTGCCATCACTGGGACAGAGAGTGCCACAACCCTCTTTCCGGTCCCTGTAAATATGAAAACAATAACCCTCCCGCTCCCTCCCTCTGTGTGCAGTCTCACCCGCCGCCTCGTTCCCTGTCCCCCATAGCAGAAGTTACCCTCCCGCACCGCCCCTTCTGTGTGCAGTCTCGCCCGCCACCCTCCTTCCCCAAATGTATCTCTGAAATTAAGAAAACAGTCCCGATGTCTCTTTTTGTTTGTAAACCTGAAAAAGAAAACTGTCCTTCATTGTACCCGCCTCCTCCCCATCTTGACCCTCCCACTGAGCACCCCACCCTCCTTACCCTATACTTACCACTGGAGATGAAGTGGTGTCATCTTCTCTGGACTGGGACACATTTACACTCTTCAAAGTCCAACTGCAAACTGCAGAATCAAGGTAAGCGCTGTATAAAGACAGTCAGTGGTGTTTTAACTTATATTGATATCTCGCCCATTTTGACATTTTGCACCAAATTTTCAACATGGACTTTTTGGGACCCCACCTCATGAACACTATCACTGTCATCTGCGCAGAATCACCTTTTGGGACTGAGTAACAAAATGACAGTGCCAGTGTTCATGAGGGAGGTCCCAGAAGCCCATGTTGACATTTTGGTGCAAAATGTTGAAAAATGCCATTATGAGTGTGTGTGTGTGCAGTTTCTATGTCGGCACCTAACTTTGGTAATTTACAATATTTTCATTCCAGATTTTCATCATACTCCTTTGTCACACCACTTCATGAGCGGTGTAGCTGTCATTTCTCACATCCTGCCTGAAACATGTTTTTACACCTGTATGGCGAAGAATGGCGCAGTCGCTGTGCAAAATCACCTTTTGGGACTGATTAACAAAGCAACAGTACCAGTGTTCATGAGGTGGGTCCCAGAAAGTCCATGTTAAAATTTGGTGCAAAATACCTGAAATTATCTGTGAGTTGTTGGATTTATTTCTACGCACAGGTGTAACTGGCAATTTTCATATTTTCATTCTAAATTTTCAACATTACCATTTTTCACAACACCTCATGAATAGTATAGCTATTATTTTTCAGATACTGCCAAAAATGTTTTCTGCACCTGTGGTGTGGAATGGCGTTACAGTTGCAGAAATTCGTTTATTTATTACAGTGTCGGATTATAACCTTTGATCTAGAAGCTCATTTACAAAGGCTCCACATCATGGTCAGTAAATTAACAAAGTACAGGATAACACATCACAATATAACAGTCAGTGGTACAAGAAGAACATAGTAACAACAACAAAAAACAGCATTTAACAAGGTTGCATTAACAAAATGGCTGCATATTGAACACGATTCCAAAACAAGGAGAAAATCCAGGAAAACTGGGGGCAGTAGTAGGGAGAAGAGGACTGGGAACCAGCAGAAATAGGATACAAGTTCATAGGAAGGAAGAGACAGTGGGAGGGTAGGGTATGAAGTAGACTAGAGGAGGAGTAGAAGCAGAAGAGAACAGGAGAGTGCTTGCGCACATCACCAACAAAAACTGCTGTGCGGTGGACAAAGTTAGAGTAGGGGCAGAGCTGAAAGTCCTAGTGGGGTCTGAAATGAGAGAGCAAGTTAGGTCCTATGGTAGGTATATTAATATTGTGGAAGTAGAGACAATATAAGAAGTGAGTTGAGGAGAAAATGCTAGTGATTGTAGTCCATGGACAAGGACTTACTATAGGCTTAGGGAAGCAGGTACAAATACTGCGACTTGTCAGGTGTGTGCAGAGTTTTATTTTAAAAGGACTAAGTTTGGACTCACCAGTTAGGTCTCCAGGGAGGGAGTTGAGCCAGTTAGGAGCTCAAAAATAAAGGAGCATTGTCTTTGTGATGTTCTGTGGAAAGGACGGGAAAGAGAACATTGTTTAACCAGGGGTAGCACACTAAGCGGAAGCTTGTTTCCAGATGTGACCTGGGAGCACAAGGAAGTTAAGTGACTTGCTCAGGATCACACAGTATGCACCTAGGCAGCTGTGGGATTCAAACCCAGGTCTCCAGATCTGCAGCTCAGAGCCTTAACCCACTCGCCTATACTGCCTCCAGCAAGGGAAAGGGACATTGAATAGATTATTAATTGACCCCCTTGTGGGTTAAGAAGCTGATGCTGGGCACACAGTGTTCTGGAGACCAGTGGGGAAGACCCAAGGATGCTTTTGGCAATCAGATACATCTGGTAATGGGTGCAATTCTCCAGGTCAAGCCAACCTGAGGCCGAATAGAGGTTGCAGGAAATGGGTAAGACGATCTGCATCTAGGGCAAGCCTGCAGGCTTTATTCGAGTAATGGCTGTCCTCTTTAGAACCATATCCATGGCTGAACTGTAGATAACAAGACCATAGTCTATAACTGAGAGAGCAGAGCTGCTAATAGCAAGTTTAATGGCATCTACAGTAAGGCAGTGTCTATGTCTACAGAGCTGACCGATTTTACTATTGGCAGCCCTTGCCACATTGTCAATATGAAGAGTGTAGGTGAGTGAACAATCCAAGGTGATCCCAACACATTTGAAGTTTTGAACATCCTCGAGAGGTCTGTCATGAACCGCTCCTGGGTTCAGGCCCACTGAGCTCACAGTGCCCACCCTAAGTGTAATCCATGATGAGGGGACAGAGATACCCTGCTCACCGAGGTCATGACTGTACCTCTGCCACGAGGATCCAGGGCATCCCTCCAGCTCTGGATAAGAGCACAATACAAGTTCAAGTCTTGTGGCCAAATAGAACCCTCCTTGGCTATTAACACAGGAGGAAGACCCAGGTATAACACTCTTTAGGGTAGCAGCGCAACACTTGGTCTGGCCTTCTCCCTACAGGACATGCAGCAGCCTGGTTCAAAATACTGCTGACTCGTATGAGATTCTGGTAATCTCCCTGTCCTTAGTGATGTTTAATTTGGTTGCTTATGGTGGCCCTCTAGAAAGTAACAGGTGTCAGAGATTATTAATACTGTTTTCTGAATTCACACACAAATAGAAAAGTCTCACTCAGGCAGAATTTCTTTAGGAAAACAAACAGTTTTACTAAAATAGTTAAATAAATGCAGTTACAACTAAAGAGGACATTTACTAATTTAGATTACAGTATAAGAAACAAATGGATATTTCAACGGTATTAGAACATTTTCTGTACTAGGTACATGCGGTGATAAGAAGGTTATGTTGAACATTTGGGGAGAAAATTATACAAGATGCACAGCTATGACTATTTGTAGCAATGTCACCATGCCTGCTCATAACTTGCTGTTACCACAGCTAGATACATATGCAATTCAGGAGGGATGGGAGTGCAGAGTCCAAAGGACCCAGCACTCCACAGTAAAATAAAGGTACTATTATACTGTACTATCTCAAAAAGTAAGGAAATATATTGCAAAAATTTGTTAATGCATCAGTTAGGGTTAAAGCATCAAAAGTAGGAAATGTGGCATTAGGGTTTCTGACCTAACACTCTCCCACTGACACCCAACCTGACCATCCCACCTCTACAGACCAGCAGGTATTGGGGTGTGCCTGGGGTGTTGGGCCTAACTCTTATCCTTGCAATTCTCTCCTGCCCCATTTCTTCTACTACCCTTCCTCCCATAACTCTTATGTTCCTTCCCCATGCCCTAACCTTCCATACCCCTCCCTGTATGCTACCTTTACCCTCCTTTTAGCTATTGCATATATAGTTAGACCTGCCATGATCTGAGTGATGCACAGATCTTAACATGGTTATGATATTACATATATTGAAAGTCAATAAAAGAATAACTGGCAGATCCTACATGCATTCTCTTTTTTCTTGTGCACAACTCTTTTCTTGCCATCCTTCCTACAGTGATCCCAGTATTTGCCTTCTGTACATGTTGACCCTCTGCATCAGCTCTCTGCTAGCCTCAAGACAGTTATTATTCTCCTAAATCCCTCTATTCAGTACCCCAATATCTGTCTAGGTGTAAAAAACAAAATGGATTTTTCCCAGAGTGAATCTTGCACTCAGTGTTGTCCATAGCATCCTGTAAGAGCTGTTTGCCGTACCCAACATTCCTTGCACTCACAGCCCAAGTGCCATGTAACATCTGAGGATGTACTGGTGCAAAGCATCAAACCTACGGCACTGACAAATGCTTGTTTCTATGTTTCTGTACTGCTATCCTCGCTGTTCTGTCAGGATGTCCACTTACACCACCACCCCCACCTTTCTTCTTTACTCTTTATTTCCTTTTCAAGTCCCTCTAAAATGCATCCTGCATGGCTCAAAGTGACCAAACAATGTAATAGCTAACTAACACAGTTTCATTTGCCAATATAAAACAGATACCTGTTGTTAAATATGTGCACATTTAAAATGAAAATATTTGGTTGAAATGTTGTTATGCAGCACATATACTGTAGTATAAAATACATTTAATTGCCTAAAAGTATATTGAAAATGTTACATATATTTAGTGGTTTGGTGTCTGAGAAAGCCAGATTTAGCATAAATGAAAAGTCTCCCTCAGTAGGAAAAAGGTTGGAGAATGTATTTTGTTTTATTTTAAATTCATAATGGTATCTGATATAAACAGCCTTGTTTTTGCAGACAGCCTGGAGCCAATTGTAAACAGCCTTGACAACAGTAATCTTAATAGGTAGTGACTCTAGCCAGTGCAAGGAATGTGGGAGGAGTTTGCCACGTTCCTCTAAATAGCATAATTCATCAGAGAGGACACTGTTTGCCAGTATCTGAAAACTGGACTAACAGAGCCGTCTCACCAGATTACATACCCATCTCCAGTGCAAATCTTATTGGAACCTTGAAGAGGTACTTTGATTCTGTTCTGTTAAGGCTTATCTGTGCCCTTCTACAGTGCAAGTGCTGTACCAGTCGCCAAGAGTCCCCAGTGCACCACATTCAGCAGTCTGCACATGTTGTTAAGTGACAGTCACTCCTGCACAAAGCCCATAAGGGCCGAGCCCATCATAAGGTAAGGGTTTTGTGTACAAGTAGTGCCAGTTGAAGGTCACCCTGGGCCTGGGGAGAGAGTCAGTCTAGTGTGGCATACAGCGAACAGTGATGGGTAGTTAGAGGGGCTGAGAGAATAAAGTGACAGATGCAGTTATAAGCAGTGTTCTGATGGGTAAGTTCTGTGGATGATGTCTGTGCAATGACAGGGAGCAGTACTCCAGGAGGGCGTTGTAACCCTTCCTATCACCAGTCATGCCTCGAGGGTAGGAGAAGTGTTTCAGGTGGTAGCAAAGTGCCAACCTGTTGGTGCACTCTCATGATAGTTGTACTGATATGCTCGCTCGGTTTAATCCGAGAATGTCAATAAATAAATAGCGTGAGGGAGGGTCTAATGTGACCCCAGATATTTATAACTCTTGACATACTCAAGAGGTGCACCATCAGAGGCCAAGACTGAGAGGAAGAGACCAAAAACATAGATAATTTGTTGAGTGTTTGACTGGAGCCAAACAGCATAGTCTTGATTTTCTTAGTGTTAACCAGTCGTCTGTTAGCAGAGAACCAGTTATGTGTTTTTTTGAAGTTGTGAGATAGTGAGTGAGATAAGGAGGAGATACTGGGGTCACTCCTGTAAAGGATCAGATCATCCATACATAATTTTCTGGCGGTCCAGGATTTATGTGCAGCAGGTTGTTAATGAATAGAGAGTAGAGAGTTGGGCCTAGAATGGATCCTTACAGGACACCACGGTTACACGCAAAGGGAAGTTTTTCAGCACTTTTTAAACTGAAGTTTAATACCAAAATGCAGTTAGAAAATATGATTTTTTACATAGAAATGCTAATTGAGGCATAAATATGTACTGACAGGAGAGTGCAGAAAAGTGACTGGTGTTTTTTCCTTCAAACTTCATCACACTGTCTGATTCTGCATCAAGATAGTGTGTTATAACTATCTAAGAATACTTTCTATTCATGTTGACCGAAAACATATTTCTCTATTTTAAGTGTTTTACTCATGTCTGCAGTATTTTTTGAAGTTAATTTCTTTTTCCTTGCAGGCGGCACTCCTTCATGCCTGAACCCCAGACCCATCTCCGCTCACGGCCTACCTTCTGCTGTCCTCCACGGCTTGCCCCAGTGGTGGGGTGGTGAGGATTGGCTGTCATCTTGCCATGCTCAGGACTCTATTTTCTTTTTCTCCCCTTAGGAGAGGGTGCAATGACACCCTATGGAAGAGCATGCATGTGTCGCATGTGCTCCTCCAAGCGTCTGTCTCTCTCCTCCCTTTCTAAGCATCAGTGTGCTGTCCCCAGCCAACACTAGGGGCCAGTCAGCACCAAATGCTGATGCCCCCTCTGGAGAAGGAGAGCAGTCCCTGGATGCTTGATCCTTCTCCTCCTGCTGACTCCCGGTGGCCCGTGCTCGTTCCCAAACTCGGGTCACTGGCATAGTCTTGGTGGTGACCAGCATTTCAGCCCTCAGTGCCATCAGGCGGCAAATGTCAGTAATATTTTTAATAAATGCACTACATTATGGTTGAATACTAGCATAGTCAGATAAACTGAATACAGTTGAATACCCGAATACTGTGGGTGTATTCCTCGAACTTTCAATGAATACACAATTTATGTATTTCACACCCCTATGGGATGGTGAGCACACCTGGGGAACATAGGACACATGGGCTCTGGACCCTCAGGAATCCCATCACCATAGCAACCTGCTGGAGCTCCATGTGGTGCCCCTGGCACTGATGAAATGTGTCCTCTGATCCAGGGTCACGTTGTGCAGGTCCAGACACACATCTCCACAACCAGGTGGTGCCCTGGCACTGATGAAATGTGTTCCTCTGATCCAGGGTCAAGTCATGCAGGTCCAGACACACATCTCCACACCAGGTTCTGCCTAACCAAGCAGGCTGGACGCACTCCCTTGCTGTATGTTGGAGGACCTGCACCTGGTCCCTTGTGCACAGCCCGGTGCAGATCTCCTGTTGATTCATGTTGTGGCTCCAGAACCAACTAACGGATGCTTTCAGCCAGGTGGAGTGACATTGCATGAGGTGGTCTTGGTATCAGGAGGTGGTGAAAATGTACATTTTTAAAGTTTCTTGAGGTATCAAGGGCTCTAAATTGCCTTATTGACATCACACTACACCTTCACAGAGGGACAGGCTTATGTCACACAGCCAGCCATAATGCCATAGTGCACTCTATAATCCTCCATAGGTAATGCCATGACAGGACAAATGATACCATCTCCCATGGTCTGAGAATGCTCTCTACATAATGCCCTCCACCTTCATCCAGCTGCATGATGTGTGTTTTCAGTCTTGGGACACAAACCAAGTTCTCCATGTGGGAAGGGTCCCATTACCCCAAGCAGCACCAGACTACATCTAAATATATATTCTAAGGGGTATCTAAGTATTCTCAGTAAAGTATAGATCACCAATGAGTAATGGACATACAAAGTTCTCATCATGATAACAGATGTCCTCCACTGCCCATCTCTACTGGTGTGCCTCAAGGCTCCGTGACTAGCCCTCTCTTATTCTCAATTTTTCTAAATGACCTATCATCATTATGCTCCTCATTCTTCATCCATATGTATGCTGATGACACAGTCTTGTTCATCTCTGGCCAATCTCCTCTGATGTGACTTCCAGATTACAGCTTGACTTCAGCAATGTTCAGTGCTGGCTAAGCTCACATCAACTTTTTCTAAATGCCAAGAAAACAGTCTCCATGACCTTTGGCACTAGGCAGAGACTCTCTAGGCTGCCCTTCCTTCCTCCTTCCACACCCTTGATGGAACAACACTAGAGAACACCTCCTCTTTCAAATACCTTGGTGTCTGGCTTGACCAACGCCTTAACTTTTCTGTACATATTGACGCCATCCTGAAAAAACTATGCCCCAAGCTTGGTGCCCTTCACAGGAACCATACATCCTTACCACTACCGGTTGGGTGTGATCTAGTTCAGAAAATGATACTCCCTATTTTTGACTATTGCGACATAGTCTACAGTGCTGCTCCTAAGTCTTCCCTTACCAGGCTGGATACTCTATTCAATGCTTTCTGTCGCTTTGCTCTTGACTCTCCCTCCCGCACACATCACTGTACCTTGTATCATTCTCTAGCTTTCTCCTCCCTTGAATGTGGCATCTCTCTCACTGTGCCAAGTTCATGTCTAAATTCTGGGTTGGAACTCTTCCTCTTATCTCTCCTGCTTACTCTCTGCTCCATCTCCCTCCACCGCTCTCTTAGATCTACTGACACACAAACTCTAGCTATTCCCGTCGTTCTACCTCCATGGGACAGGATGCTTTCTCCTACCACTTTCCAAAGCCTTGGAACTCCTTGCCTCCTCCTATCAGACTTTCCTCTTCCCCATCTTCAATTTCCTTAGCCCTTCATAATTCCTATTCCCCAAACTGCACTTGTTCTTGGCCCTCTTTCAACAGTCCCCACACTGGCACATTATCCTTTAGCCCTACTTACTTCTATTCTCCTGACTGTACTTGTTCTTAACCCCCTTCACAACCCTCCCAATCCTTGCACACTATCTCCTACTCCTCTATCCTGACTTACCTCCGTCTCCTAATGGAACCCTTCCTCTGATTACTTCCTCACATGATACCCCTATTATGCCCCTCCTCCCCTCCATACCACAACCTATTGCAATCTGGATGGGTATAGATCTTAGCTGTACCTCGCCCTCCCCTTCCAACCCCCCTCTACCCCACCTGTCCACTTCCCCACTTATCTTATAACTGCCCTCCCTTGGGTATAAATAGCATTGAATTGTGTGCTCAGCCTACTACTTCTAGCACTTCAAATGTGTTATCCATCCTCTGACCTTTACCCTACTGGATCACCTGTTCTTGGGTTGTTGCAATGTATGCTGTATTCAAAATGTTTTGTTTATGCTGCTTGGTTGGTCAGGGTTATTGTGTAATTCTATTACACTGTTTTGTTTTAGAAATTGTATAGAAATTGTACTTGTATTGGTATGTGCTTGTTTGTTCTCCCAACTTTTACTCCCCCACAGATGCTTCTGGAAACAAGCTGATTACAGCTCATGTTATCTTTCCTGTGAAACATTTTCCAAATAAAAATAAATAAATAAATCGATCTTTATTATAAAGGAGAGTACTTTACATATAAGAACACGAATCATTTTCATAGATTTGTGGATTAGATTTCTTTCATCCATGGCACAAATAACAAAGATATCCGAGAAAGAAGGATCAGGAAATATTTAAAATAAGGCTTCTGAAAATGTGTTTGGTGGGTGCTTAACACTGCTTCTCCAAAAAGAGCCACACTGTAATTCCTGTATGACTCGTTCCTTTGTTCTCATGTACCTGACATTTCACCCCAAAGTGGGCTTTTTTTTTAAAAAGTGTTTCAGTGATTATAACATTTAACGTCACAAACTTGGTTTACTTGGTATCCTAGGACAAAAGTAGGCCAATGGCCCATCGTGATTGTCCCCACCACTCTAGTGGGAAAGTGGTTAAACCCAGGAGGATTAGACTCCATCCACTGGTCCAGATTTTTTTTAACTCACTCAGCTCTAGAATGGAATCTTGAGTGACTGCTGTATTCCTGTGTAAAATGGCTGTTTTCCTGAGCAGTTAGAATGTTCAGAACTAAAATGGTAACACTCCGACTTAGAGTATACATAACTAAAAAGTATAACTCCTATCACAAAACTTACAACAGAAGTTTGCTCACAATAAAAAAATCTTTAAAATGAGGGGTCACACGTTAGTAGCATTAACGTGTTTTTATAGAACATGTAACAATGAAAATTTACATTTTTTTTTCTTAAAAAAACTTAGAAGTGGCAAATGTCTGTTGTATGATGCTTTTCCATCACACCAACATCCGTGCATTACACTGCCACAGTTTAGAGTATTTCTGAGCTGTTTTACATAATAAAGCGGACCATAAACTACAACATATAATGCCAGTAAACCAACTGAAATCGGAAAAATGCTCTGCACAACTACCCACATGATGCACAAACCACGATAACTGAAAAAGTATGCCTCGTAGCCCTAGACACCTGCTCGGAAAATGTTTACAATAACAAGAGCTTTAAAATGATGGGTCACTCATGTTAGTGGCATTTGCAGATATTTTTTACAGTTCCTGAAATGACAAAAAAAGAGCATTTTTACATTTGTTCCCAAATAAAACCTACATCATAAAACGTACACCTCCTAGACCCCAGACACCAGCATGATAATTGTCCACATTTAAGAGACCTTTCAAATGATGGGTCACACACGTTTCTAGCATTTACAGTTTTTTTTTTTAAAGTACCTGAAATGGAGGATAATTACATTTTACACTTTTTTATCCCAAAAAGAAAACAAAAAGTACACCTCCTAGCTCCCAGACACCAGCATACTAATTATTCACAGTGAAAAGAGCTTTCAAATCAGGGATCACACATTTCTAGTAATTGAGAAAAATAGCATTTTCTTCACTTTTTAACCCAAATTGAAACCTAAAAAAAAGTCATGTACTCTATTTAACTCAATGGTAGCCCCTATCTTAAAGTCAGTATTCTGGTAGGTAGGAATATTTCCTACTGACCTGCACTTTCCAGTAACCTTATCCTGACTGGTTGATCCAAAAGTGCATAAGAAGTGCGAACTACATATGCGCTCTGGGGATGGGATGAGATGAAGTGAATACCTGGCCTTTCTATATGCGCTATGAGGTCTAGAAGAATATGAGCAGTATACATACTAGAAAACTCCACTGAAAAGTGCCAAGTCAATTATGGCTAATGCTGTCTAACTCGAATATGCTCTATGACATCAATAAGTCGCGCCCCCCCCTCCAGCTGCAGGACAAAACCTCCACATATGCGGAGTTTCATATTTTCAGCTGGTACAGCTGCAGAATATGTTACACTTCACCCCACCAGGCGTAGCTTTTACCCATGGCCACACCAATAAAATCATCTGTAAACTGACTTACTTTTGAGAATAACACACCCTGCAGGAAGAAGCTGCGGCTCTGCAGGTAGCCAGATTCACCAATGCTGGACTTTCCTGCAGCTGTGGGATTCCACAGGCTCTGAAAATCTGGCCAGGATTTCTACTTAGCTCCATGTGCGGGGTACTCAAGTGTTAACTCCACGTCTGCATCATACGCATTAGTTGAGAGACCCAGGTGTTTTGTGTACACGGTCTGTCCACCAGTAGCATAATTGTGATGTAACCCCCCTCAAATGGGGGTTCCTAAAAGACTTCCAGGAGCTTGCTTGAATGCTCCAAGCCTGAATGGTGTTTGGCATTTAAGCCATTTATCAGTGAGTGTTTTTAGAGCCTCTGGTACTGTCTCTTTAAGAGCTGTCTGCTTGCAGACATAATTAGTTGTATGGGGGACTGTGTGCTTCTCTGTTTGAGTACCACTCGAGCTGCTGCCAATTCACTCTATTTTGCAGTCACTAGGAGTCAAAGGAACCTATCTGAAAGATGTAACTGTTTGCCAGAAATCATGTAGAGTAATAATGAAAATACAGTTTGTCTAACCTGCTTTCTTTGCAGTCCGAACTGTGTCTGCCTAGTTCCTCATTCTGGTTTTGAACTGCTGAACTGGACCAATCAGTGTGGGTAAGCTAGCTCTAAAATGGTGCCTTGGACGAATCAGAACTTGGACTCATAATCTGAGCCAGCCACAAGAGGATTGCATGGGCAGTGACTCTGGGAGATGTAGTTTAGACTTAGGTGCCTTTTTGGACCAACAGCAGCAGTCTATTGTGAGTACAGCCAATCCAGTCAAGAACTGGGAGGAACTCAAAGGAAGTGCCGGTTTTGTTTGTTGGAGTTTCAGTTTAGCTTTGGCAGTGAAGGAAAGAAACCCTGTGCTCCTTCAGTGCACAGTTTCAGTCAAAAAAGCGTGTGTAAGGCCCAGAGTTCCGGTCTGCAGCTTGTGTAACTGCTTGTTAGGACTATGAATCCGTCCTGTGAAAAGAATCAAAGGATCTCTGAAGAGTAGAAACCAGGCTCACCCTGTAGAAGACTGGAGGAATTGTTGAATTGCACTCGGTCTGTCAGGAACTGAATCTGCTGTGTGTTCTCCGGGTATTGTGCAGTAATTGCGATCTGGATAGAGAAGCAGCCTGCCTGGTATAGTACTTTCTTTTTACCATATAAATGTGTGAAGTCTCGTGGAGCTCAAGAGTAGCCCTGCTGACGTTGAAGGACCCTATCTTGTTTGGAGGTCGTGAGTACTAATTCAGGGTAGCTCCCTGTTGAATTGCCACATTAAATCCAAATGGAATCACTGTACTGCTGACTGTTTAAACTAATTTTTCTTTTCACTGTGTGAAAGGGCCCCTACAGCTGCCACGGTTTGGACTAGCCACTAGGGCTTGGGTACCCAGGGACAGTAACTGGTGAGGATGAGCCTGTGCACAGAGCCATAGGTAGATAGTAAAGTGATAAGCTAATTAACCTGATTTCCCCTGTCCTTGTTATATCCCCTAAATAAATCAGAGCTGCTTGTTTCAGCAAAGTTATACTGCCTGAGGTATTTGTCTATGTTAAAGTACTGTACTGTGATTGTTGCACTGTATCTTATTTCACAGGAGGTCCCAGTGCCGGAACTAGTCCTGGGGGTAAGTGTACGGTGAAGGTAATTCTGATATATTGTGTGGGCCACTAGTGGGAAGAAGGGGTTACAGTGTCCCAGGGGCTGTGACCAAGTAAGTTTAACTATTGCAAACCCTGACCTCTGGGTGGAGGCACCCGCCATTGGATCCAGGCCCCTCAACCTGTTAGTGGCAAATCAGGCAGGGGTAGTAGCCCCTGGGATAGCGCCATCTAGGGGTTACATTTTGGAGGCACCAGCTGGATTGTGCGTCCTCTAGTGGCCATATTCTACGAACCACTGTTAAGAAAAAATGGGTACCCGACAGAAGTGGCTGTGCACGGCTGGTGGAGTGGTGTACTGGGAGGAGATTGACCCCAAAATGCTATGCTTATCCTGGACATCCCCTGGGTATCAATCACGGACACTGTACAGGAGTACTTTCCAAGGTGGAAGGTTTACAAAACCCTGTGGTGGTGGGTCGGCATGCTAATCTGCTCACCACTTTCCTGGCCCTAGTAAGTTTAAGGATCCCATAGATAGCTCCAAAGTGCCACAGACCATTACCCCAGAGGAGCCCTCACTGCCTGGAGAGTGATAACTAAGTACAGTAAGACCCGTGGGAATGAGCCCCCACCACTGTCTGAAACTTTTGAGGAGAAATTTGCTAAATGGTTGCTGGGGAAGGAAAACTGTGGAGGACTTGAAGAAACTATTCTTGCCACCTGGGGTGTTCCTCCCCAACACCCTCTCCCGCTCCAGTACCCGTAATGGTGGCTGAACCAATGCAGACTCCTATTTCTGCACCTGCCATTAGTCCGACTCTTACGAAGGTTTAGGATCTTCTCTGGCACCTCCCACCCCCAAGGGAGGATGACTGGGAGACCTGGATGAACTATGTTGCCCCAAGTGCTAGAATGGCAATGCTCGGGAAGCAGCGAAAGAGGGTTAGTGAGCGCCTCCGAGGTCCTGCCCTGGCTACCATCTGTGCTAAAGCGGGCCAGTAACCTGAAGTGACT
Organism: Neoceratodus forsteri; assembly: GCA_016271365.2. Lineage (NCBI taxonomy): Eukaryota > Metazoa > Chordata > Ceratodontiformes > Ceratodontidae > Neoceratodus > Neoceratodus forsteri. The sequence continues at coordinate 50,822,825 of CM028133.1, read as the reverse complement.
GCACAGGCCTATCTTGAGGCCTTGGAGAATGTGTATGGGAGCCCAGATTCTGATGAGGATCTATGGTGGAGAGTAAGAAATGCACAACAGTACCAAGGGAGTTGTTGTCTGTGTATGTATCTCGGCTGGAAAAATTGTTGCAGAATGCCTCAGAAAGTGTAGTTTGCCAGCGATTGAACTGGACGAACCAGGCTGGACAGGATCCTTAAGTCTGCCCCCTTCTCAGAACTACTGTTGCTTCAATTACGCCTGGCAAATCGACTGGAATCCCCACCCTCCTATGATGAGTTAATGAGAGAAATTCGAGGAGTTGAAAAAGGCGACCTCGGGAGGGACCTGCACCAATAGCTGCGGCTACGACCGAGTGACTGAGGGTGGCCCATCAAGTGAAGTTCAGGGGCAGAGGTTGGCAGTCAATGAGTGCTCTGACAAGGAAAAAGATATGCCACAATGGGCGAACTGTTGAGAGAGATCCGGAATTCAAAACAGTCCCTTTATGAAGGCCACGCCTGCAAGTACGGCCCTGACCTATATCCGAATAAGTGCCTGCTATGGGGATGGGGGTACCCACCCATGTTTCTCCTGCTGATAACAGCTCCGAACTCGATTCCTTGACCATGGAAGTGGAGAAACTGACGAGATGTCTCCAAATGCTTATCACGCCGCAGACAGAGATGGCACCAAGGTTTCCAGTTAGTAATACCCCGCCCTGGCTCCCAGTGTGGCGCCTCGGCCAGCTCAAACTCCAGAAGTATGTTTTGCTATAATTGTGGGAAAGATGGGCACATGAAAAGGAATGCCGGTCCCAAAGACACTGACAAAGTTGCATATAGGCTACAAGGAGAGCTTTGGAGAACAAATCAGTGGTTAAGAGGTGCAGAAATGATCCCAGTGAGGGCACCAAAATGCTAACTCCGTCCTTTTGTGGCAAGGTCAGTTGCCCAGGCCCCCACTATCGCCTCTCCAGACTGGTTCAGAATAGTGGGTCCCTCCATGGAGACCACTGTAAAGTGAATGGAGTGTCTACAAGAGCTGTATTAGACAGTGGCTCCCAAGTGACAATTATGTTCCAGGATTGGTATCAGAAGCATTTGTCAGGCGTACCCTTACAACCATTAGAAGGACTGCATGTATGGGGTTAGTGAGAAGGCCTACCCCTATTCCGGGTATATCCAATTTGGCTGTCTTTCCCCACCTCCGTGGCTGGGTAGCCGAACAAGTAGAGACTCTAGCCTTAGTGTGTCCCCCACTGGACTGTATGATGGTGTCCCTTTGTTATTGGAACAAATGCTCATATGTTGGAAGGCTGGCACAGTTGTGTTATGAAAAACAGGGGTCAAAAACTAGTAGAGCTTAAGAGTTCCAGCTTTAATTAAGAGGCCTATGAGGCACAGAGATGCTGAAAAAATAGAACCAGAGGAACCGGTCGGGATGTATGGAAGAAGGATCTGGAGTCTCTGATCCTGGCCAAATGCCCAGTGTACCCTTACAGGGAGAGGTCCAGTATCAGAAAGGATGTTAAGAATAAAATATTAATGTTGGATCACCAAGCGATGGAAAATTGCCAGAGGGACTGCTGGTCAAGCCTAGTATTTTGCCGCTAGAGCCCATGCTTATGCCAGAAGGGTAATGGTCCAAGTTATAATGTGTCTGAAAGAGACATTGGTCAAATAGAGGTTGCATCCTGGCTAATGTGCATTGTGCAGACACTGCAGTGCTACCCAGCAGCAGAGTTCGGGAAGAATGACAAAGTAGCATGACTTGTTTGATTTGGTGACTCCCGTTGCCAGCTGAATGGAAAGTGAGGATCAGTGAAAAGCTTGCCCAGAGAGACCAGGTGTTTTCTTTAAAGGAATGGGACGTAGGATCGTGCAAAGGGCTGAGCACAATATCCGGCTGCATATGACGAAGACCATTTCATGAGAGGTCTCGGCGCCTGGCACCTGCTGACGCATAGATGATGTGAGGCAGCATCTGCAAGAGATGTTAGCTGCTGGTGTAATACAAAGAACGGCCCTTATGCTTCCCCATTGGGTAGTGAGGAAAAAGAATGGGACAGTAAGGATGTTGTGTGGATTATCGCTTGTAAACCCGGCGGACTATCTGATCAGTACACAATGCCCGCATTCAGGATGCTTTGGACTGCCTAAGCGGGGAGCAGTGGTTCTCTGTGTTGGATCTCTGCAGTGGGTACTACCAGATCCGATGGCCCCAGGACTGTGAGAAGACAGCCTTTATCTGTCCGCTTGGCTTCTATGAATTCATGAGGATGCCTCAAGGGATTTCAGGTGCCCCAGCCACTTTCTCGATTGATGGGACGTGCAGTGGGGACATGAACTTACTAAGTGCCTGGTATACCTAGATGATGTTGTTGTTTGGCAGCTCACTGGAGGAACATGAGAGCAGATTATTTAAGGTATTGGACGACTGGAGGACTTTGGCCTTAAACTGTCCATTGATAAGTGTCAATTCTTTCAAACATCAGTAAAGTATGTGGGACACATAGTATCCACCGAGGAATAGAGACCGACCGTAAAGTCGAGGCCTTGACCACCTGGCCTGACGAAAATCTAAAGAACTGCAAAAGATTCCTGGGATTCTGTGGTTATTATCGGGCGCTTCATCAAGGACTATTCAAGAGTGATCCGCCTTTACTTAACAACACTCAAGGTATCCCCAACCCACAAAAATACCAAAGTCAGCATCCCTCAAGACTGAAAGAGTGTATTTTCATCGGTGAGTATTTGGGGCCCGCTGGACTCCTGATTGAGAACTGCTTTTCATGAGATCATATATCAACTTACACCATGCTCCAGTGCTTTCCTATGCCGATCCAAGAAAACCTTACGTCCTGCACACTGATGCTAGCTTGCAAGGGTTGGGGGCTGTGTTGTACCAAAACGCGAGAATGGCCTGAGACCAGTGGCCTTGCCTGTAGAAGCCTGACCCCATCCGAAAGAACTATCCTGTACATAAGTTAGAGTTCCTAGCTTTGAAGTGGGCTATTGACCAATTCCATAGTACGTATGGGGCTAAAATACTAGTAAAACGACAATAATCCTTTGACCTATGTGCAGACCTCAGCTGAGTTCCGATGCCACTGGCCATAGGTGGCTTTCTGCATTATCTACATATGACTATGCTCTCGAATACCGAGCAGGTCTGAACCACATAGATGCTGATGCTCTCTCCGGAGGCCTGTTCTCAGAATGATTTGGGTCGATTGGCAGAACCTGACATTCGGGCACTCTGCCGGAAGTTGACAGGAGGAACAAATGTCACGGATGCAGTGGACTGCATGGTGGATTACTGGGACCCTCTGAGGTGCATACCTGCCTTGTGCCACTTTTTGCGCAGACATTGGTGCACTGCCTCAGCTGGGCAATGACAGTATTGACGGGCGGCTCAATCCCGCGATCCCATGATCGAAAACAGCTTTAGAAGCCCTCTATGCAGGAAAAGATGTGTCCAAATTACGCTCCACTGATTTGAGAACTGCACTGTTATACAAAGAAGGTCCTAAGTTGAAACTGATCAATAAACTGTTATACAGAGAAACAGTAGACAGAGGGGACAAGTAGACAACAACAACTAGTGCTGCCCACTGCCTTTGAGACTCAGTACTGAGGTCCTTGCACAACCACATGGGGCACCTGGTATAGACAGAACACTTGACTTGGTGAGATCAGATTCTATTGGCCTAAGATGGGGGCTGATGTGGAGCAACACATTCGAACTTGTGATAGCTGCTTACAGAGGAAAGCTTTGCCCAGAGGGCTGCCCCCTGTTAACATCACCACCAGCACCCATGGAGCTGGTCTGTATTGATTTTCTGAGTTTGGAGTCAGATCAAAGAAATATCAGTAATGTGCTGGTGGTCACTGACCATTTCACGAGATATGCCCAAGCTTTCCCCACCAAAGACCAGAAAGCATCCACTGTGGCCAAAGTACTTATGAAGACTTTTTTTGTTCACTATAAGGCTCCACAAAGAATCCATTCTGATCAAGAGAGAGACTGAGAGTCATCTGATCAAAGAGATGCTTTCTCTGTGGGAGTCAGAAAGTCCAGAACCACTCCTTACCACCCCAGAGGACCCACAGCCTGAACGTTTCAACGCACTTTGCTAGATATACTGGGCACCCTGCACCCAAAGGACAAGCCTAGATGGAGCCAACAAATTAGCACCCTGGTACATGCTTATAACTGCACCAAAGTGATGCCACTGGGTTCTCCCCTACGCCTGATGTTGGAAGAAGAAGCTCGACTACCAGTAGGTCGTGTTTGGGTCTCTCTGATGGGGTTCAAGCTGACAACTATTTACAGTATGTGCAAAGTTAAAGGCCCAGCTAACTCATGCGTACCAACTAGCTCAAACCATGACTGCCAAAAGAAATCTGGCCAACAAAGACGGTATGATAAAGGTGGCCACAGGAACTCCAGGAGGGAGATCAGGTATTGCTAAAGAAATCTGGGACTGCATGGCAAACACAAGATTGCTGACAGATGGCACCATCTCCCTCACATTGTAGTGGGCAAACTAGATGATCTGCCAGTGTACAAAGGCCTGAGAACAATTCAAAAGATGTAAAAACAATGCATTAGAATCATTACTGCCCATTGGACAAATCCTGATTGAGTCTGAGCCCCAGAAGATGCCCCTCTGGACAGTATTCGACTGCTGCTAAAGATCAAGGAAGTCTGCACCTACAGAAGCAGAGTTAAAGTGTTCCCCTGCACAAGTCCCGAGTACAGGCATGAGCTGTGTCAGTCCATATCAGAAGAAAGTGAGAGTGACTTTGAATACTATCCTTCTTACGAACTGGAGTCAGTTGTTTGAGGGCAATCCCTAGTCAATACTGGAGACAAAGCTGGGCCTTCTGGACTCTCTAGCCCCAGCTTCATCCCTGGAGCCAATGCTCCAGTGAAAGTACAAAGCATCAGATCAGATGAAATGGAATCATTGTGCATGGTTGAACTGTTTGAGCTTTCAGGAGAGAAGAATGATGGATTAGGTCAGACTGGTGATACACCAGAACAAGAAGAAGAGTATTTTGAGTGCCCTGACAGTCCACTGCCAGTGTCCGAAAGCTCTCATGAGAGCCAAATGTTGTGGACTCAGAAACTGTAACTCCTGGAGCTGAAAGTGCCCCAAGTTCCTAACCTCTCTACCCCCATGGAACTCCCCTGACAAGTGAGGACAATGCTGAAAATGAGGCTCAGAGTGCAGGGACACAACAGTTCCCCTAGAAAGACTGGTCGAGCTGTAAAGCCTGTGGTGCACCTCAGTTATGATTCACTTGGGAGGCCACCAGCCAGACTTGCCTCTCAATGTTGTCCATAAAGGAGTGTATGTGTCCCCAAGCTCATTGCCCAAACTGAGCATCAGTGCTAACTCCAAGTTACTTGTTGCCCTCTAAGTATGGTGCCCTTGCCCGTCCAGCCCCAAGGTAACTGATAGGAAGGGACCCTCTCTTCAGGTTTCATGTATAAGAGGTAATAACTTGAGTTATGGTACAATGTGGGTGTAATACTATGTAAAGAGTGGCGTACTGCAATGTTTCAGAAATGCATTCTTGGTAAAATGATATACTGACTGATGATTACATGTGTGAGCCTAATGCAAATGTATATGGTTGCAGTTAAAACTTATGGGGGTACTTAGCGGCGTGGACGTCAAGCTTTCCTAAACCAGGAAGAGTGTAACCCCTGCAAATAGAGGGTTCCCGAAAGACTTTCCAGGAGCTTGCTTGAATGCTCCAAGCCTGAATGGTGTTTGGCATTTAAGCCATTTATCAGTGAGTGTTTTTAGAGCCTCCGGTACTGTCTCTTTAAGAGCTGTCTGCTTGCAGACATAATTAGTTTGTATGGGGGACTGTGTGCTTCTCTGTTTGAGTACCACCAGAGCTGCTGCCAATTCACTCTATTTTTGCAGTCACTAGAGTGCAAAGGAACCCTATCTGAAAGATGTAACTGTTTGCCAGAAATCATGTAGAGTAATAATGAAAATACAGTTTGTCTAACCTGCTTTCTTTGCAGTCAGAACTGTGTCTGCCTAGTTCCCCATTCTGGTTTTGAACTGCTGAACTGGACCAATCAGTGTGGGGTAAGCTAGCTCAAAATGGTGCCTTGACGAATCAGAACTTGGACTCATAATCTGAGCCAGCCACAAGAGGATTGCATGGGCAGTGACTCTGGGAGATGTAGTTTAGACTTAGGCCTTTTGGACCAACAGCAGCAGTCTATTGTGAGTGACAGCCAATCAGTCAAGAACTGGGAGGAACTCAAAGGAAGTGCCCGGTTTGTCTGTTGGGTTTCAGTTTAGCTTTGGCAGTGAAGGGAAAGAAACCCTGTGCTCCTTCAGTGCACAGTTTCAGTCAAAAGCGTGTGTAAGGCCCAGAGTTCTGGTCTGCAGCTTGTGTAACTGCTTGGTAGGACTGAATCAAGTCCTGTGAAAAGAATCAAAGGATCTCTGAAGAGTAGAAACCAGGCTCACCCTGTAGAAGACTGGAGAAATTGTTGACTGTAACTCGGTCTGTCAGGAACTGAATCTGCCGGTGTTCTCCCAGGTAATTGTGCAGTAATTGCGATCGGGATAGAGAAGCAGCCTGCCTGGTATAGTACTTTAACTTTTTACCATATAAATGTGTGAAGTCTCGTGGAGCTCAAGAGTAGCCCTGCTGACGTTGAAGGACCCTATCTGGTTTGGAGGTCGTGAAGTACTTAATTCAGGGTCGCTCCCTGTTGAATTGCCACATTAAATCCAAATGGAATCACTGTACTGCTGTTTAAACTAATTTTTCTTTTCACTGTGTGAAAGGGCCTACCAGCTGCCACGGTTTGGACTAGCCACTAGGGCTTGGGTGCCCAGGGACAGTAACTGGTAGGGATAGGCCTGTGCACAGAGCCAGAGTAGATAGTAAAGTGATAAGCTAATTAACCTGATTTCCCCTGTCCTTGTTATATCCCTAAATAAATCAGAGCTGCTTGTTTCAGCAAAGTTATACTGCCTGAGGTATTTGTCTATGTTAAAGTACTGTACTGTGATTGTTGCACTGTATCTTATTTCTCAGGAGGTCCCAGTGTCGGAACTAGTCCTGGGGGTAGTGTATACGGTGAAGGTAATTCTGATATATTATGTGGGCCACTAGTGGGAAGAAAGGGGGTTGGCAGTGTCCCAGAGGGCTGTGACCAAGTAAGTTTGACTATTGCAAACCCTGACCTCTGGGTGGAGGCACCCGCCATTGGATCCAGGCCCTCAACCTGTTAGTGGCAAATCAGGCAGGGGTAGTAGCCCCTGGGATGAGTACCATCTAGGGGTTACACGTGATAACTCAGTGTAACCCCCCACAAATGGGGGTTCCCGAAAGTCTTCCTCGAGCTGCCTAAATGCTCACTGCCAGGCTTGTGTCCTGCATTTTAGCAGTTTAAATGTGACTGCCAGAGAGTGCCTGTATAGCCTCTGTGTACTGTCTCTTTAAGAGCTGCCTGGATTGCAGTCATAAGTAATCTGGAGGGAGCACTGTTGAAAGATGTAACTATTTACTAAAATCATTTAGAGTGATAATGATAATGTAGTTTGTCTAACCTGCCTTCTTTGCAGCAAGGACTGTTCTGTTTATCTCCGCTATCTTGGTCCTGGACTGCAAATTGAACCAATCAGTTCTGGTGGGACCTAAAATGGAGCGGACTACAGGAGCTGTCTGGAGTCAAAATCTGTAGGAATTGTAGTTTGGGCTTTTGGTGCCTTTTGCATCTGAAGGGGAGCCTTTGTTGTGACTGACAGATCACCAACCAAACCTTTTGGATTCTGAGGAAAGTCACAGGCTTGCTGGCAGTTGAATCAGTTCTAAGTTGGGAGCTGAAGAAGCAACAGCTTGAGACAGTCAAACAACGCCGTCTGAGTAGTTTCATGTGGGAGAATTGTGGAAAGGCCTGAGTTGTGGCCTGCATGTTCGCCTGCTGCCCTGAGAGGGAGAGAGAATTATTCTGGACTAAATCCAAGCTTGTGAGAACAAAGTAAGCCACTCAGTTTTTTACCAGGCTCATACCTGAAGAGACTGAAGATTTTGCTGAATCGACCCGGCCTGTCAGGATTTCCAGCTGCATTTGAATCCCAGTTTGTGCAGAGACTTTGCGATTGTGACTGGAGAGCGGTTTGCCTGGTACAGTAGAATTTCCTTACATGTAAATGTGCTGTGTATTGAAAGTACTGTAGGTGGTGATTTGGTTCCCCACTGTGTGAACTGTGTTCTGCTTGCTGGAAGCTGTATCCAGCCCAAAGCGTACTGTATCCGAATTTGTCTCCAGTTGGCCTGGGCCTTGCCACATTGGCCCAGCTAGACTACCAGCTGCAGAGAAAGCCATCGATGAGAGACCTGCCTGGGTATCAGCCCCTACTCCATGCTTGAACAGGAACAATGCCTCGCGAATCGTGTGGGCCCTGCTTCTCCTGACACTCCAGATCAACCATCTGCATCTCGATTTTCGTCCGGCCTATGTCCAGTCTTGGGTATCGTGAGTAATCATCAGGTAGCTCCTGCAACAACAGCCTAATCTAAAAGTGTGTCATCTGATTGTCTTGTTTTCTTTTCACGAACTGAGCCCTCTGGCTCTGGATTACAAATAGTGTGTGTTGTGCATGTTGCTTTCTTCCATCACAGGGCCCCCAACCAGCTGCAACGTTCCTGGTTAGCCCACCATTCTCCATCTGGGTACCCAGACTGTGTGACTGTTTATGGACCCTGAAGTGCATGTATAACTGTTTGATTGATACAGCCTTTAAGCGATTTAACCTGATTAGGCCCTCCTTGTTCAAGTCCCTTAAATAAATCAGGTCTAACTCTTTTTTCATTTACCCTGACTGTGGTTCCAGTTTGTGCAAGAGTATTGTAATGCTGATATTTGCTGTGTATAACCTTGTTTTACAGTGGGTCCCCAGGGCGAGACCAGAGGAACGCCCTGGTAGTAGTACAAACAGTGTGGGTACTTGTGTAGTGTATCGGGTATTGTGAAAGTGATTATGGTGTATTGTTCCGGCCACTAGTAGTAAAGAGAGGTTACAGTGTCCCGGAGGGCTGTGCCCAGGTTAGCTTGACCACTACCAACCCTGGACCTCTGGGTGGAGGCACCCGTTTCAGAACTCAGTCCCTTTTTAGTGCAGCATGAGAGGGGTGTTGAACTTCTGAGGGTACCGTCTTTCAGGCGAGCGTTAAACCGAGGTCCCACCTGCCTGGACTGGTGGTAGTTCAGGTGGATGTTAAAGATCCCATGGCACTTATCAAAAGAAGAGAATTTCCCCAGTGTCCTGGCCAAGTTTCTCTCATTCACTAAAATACCACCAACAGCAATCTGGTTCAAGGTCAGTTGACATTCATCTGTATCCCCCTCCCGAGTCGTGCCTGAAAATAGGCAGGATTTGTCTAGTGCACTTACCGGTCAACAAAACTAAATAAATAAATAAAAATGAACCTGCTGCTAGCCAAGCAGGCAGGTGTAGTAGCCTTTGGATAGCACCACCTAGGGGTTAAATAAATACCCTTCCTCCTGTGCTTGCACAAGGTACCAGGAGTATCTCCGAGAATGTCACCGACCCCCCACCCCTCACACTGTCTGCCCAACTCCTCATACCTCCCCTCACTACTTCCACAGTCTCCCGCCCGGTCATTTGTACCCATGTGCAACACTAAATGAGGTTTCTTCCTCCCCTCACTGAAACTTGAGCAATGTCTGCCCTGCCCTCTTGCAGTCAACCCGGGGATAGCTTCAACCCAAATACAGCTGTGCATTTACCCCTTCCACCCCATCTCACCCCTTTCAGTATAGAATCCCCCAGGACGAGTATCCCCATCTCTTACCCCCTTTCCACTACCACAGTATTCACTCTTCCCTGCCCCTTACCCCTGCCAGCTGCACCTCTGTGAAATTCTGTATCTGTACCCCTACTTCTGCCTCACCCCTTTCTCTGCCTTATTTCTCCCATCCCCTTGAACTCCTTCCCAGCCTGACTACTTCCCTATTGGGCTTCCTCATGTCAACCTCCCTCCTCCCTTGCTGATTTCCAACTCCTCTCCTGTCCCTGTTGTTGTCAGTTTAGAGCTCCCATTTCCTTCAACCCTGACAGTGATGCCCTTCTCATCCTTCCCCTTCCCGTAGCCTTCTCTCCTCCAGTCACCCCTCCTTCCTCACTGCCCCGGTTTACCCTTTTGTCCTCACTACCTCTTCCCCATCTGTTGCCATCCCTCTCATGCCCCTCTTGTCCTCCCCCTTCAGTATGTTCCTGCTCCCCCACTCTGTCCCATAGCAGAGGCTCGAATCTATTCTTAGTTGACACCCCTCCTACATCTCTTCCCTCTATTTCCCTCCTCCAACTTGTTCCCCTCCTGGTTCCTCCCTACTCACAGCCATCTGCTTTCTCCTCAGTACTTCCTCCCCATCAGGAGGCCCGCCCCTCACCTTGGGCACTCCTCCCTTCTCCTCTCTTTTGCTAGTGCCTCTGATACTGGGGTCAGTTTCAGTCCCTAGTTGTTGTTCCCTCCGTCCACCCTTGCTATCCACTATTCCCTCCCTAGCCAGGATGCCTATAGCATACTCATCTGCCCTGCTACTAGACTCCTCCCAACCTCCACAGTTCCTCCCTCAAACCAGCTAGTTGTCTACAGACCATACACCCCCCATCCTCTAAGCCCAGTCCAGGATCATGGTGGACCCACACCCTATATACCCCACCACCCTTCCAAAGATGCCCGCCCTATTGACATCGGCACCTGCCCCATTTAGCCCCCATCTTATGTTATGGGCTTGTTACTCCCGGTTTCTGTACCCTGCTACAACTGTTAGGCCCCTAGTTACTCAAATTCCTATTCCCCACTCTAGTCCCTCTACTGCCCCCTGGCACGACTGGGTTAATTTAGTCTCAAATCTCAACCGTTAGATACTGTATTACTGTAGCAATCCTAAAGCCTCCTTGTATGTTTTCACCCTCAGCTACCATACTTTTTGTTCTCAGCCCTCATATAGTTTCACTTAGCCCAGTTAGAAATCCTATTGCACTCCAAGTATTACTCAGCTCAGTTAGAGAAATAAACAGAAACAACTAAGTCTGTATTATTACAGCAATCCTAAAAGTATGCAATCATTGCTTTGTCTCCACCCCAGAGACCCTGCTGTAATATAGGACCACAGGACCCTAGGCGGCAGGGTGGGCAACTCCAAAGGCCTGCCAGAGCTCAGTTGAGCTGCGCATTCTCCCTCTCACTAACTCATCTGTTTCTCCCAGGCTGCAGGCTGCCCTTTTGACAGAGCTCCTTCCTGCATTGGTGCCTTTTCTGCCCACAAAGAAATGTGCAGAAGTTCACAGAGCTCCGTTTAGCTTGGTCATTCCCCTTTCACTCACTTGTTCCGTTTCTCCTGGCGATGCAGGCTGCCCTTTTGTATTAGGCTTCTGCCTGAGTTGGTACCTTATTCTGCCCACAAAGAAATCCAGGCAGTCCCAACAGAGCTCCACTGAGCTTGCTCACTCCCCTCTCACTCGCTTGTTCTTAATCTGTCCCAAATGCTGATTTTCCACAGCGACGGGCGCTTATCTGCACCGAAGTGCGAAACACATTTCGCCAGGATATGAAAAAAATGACAGCAGTACTGTTCATAAGAAGATGTGAAAAATGGCAGTGTTGAAAATCTGGGGTGAAAATATTGCAAATTTGTGAAGTTACAAGGGTGTGGAAACTGTGCCACGTATGCTTATAACACAGTCCATTTTATGGACTTTCGTCACCAAATTTTCAACATAGGCATTTTAGGACCTCTGTTCATGAACAGTGTCACGTTATTTTCTCAAACTGTCTGAAAACAGTTTAGCACAGCAACCCGCTATTCTGCGCGACGTCGAAAACACATTTAGCCAGGATGTGTGAAAATACGGCTATGCTGTTCATAAGGAGGTGTGGAAAAAGGCCAATGTTGAAAATCTGGAGTGAAAATACAGAGTTCGGCAGAGATTAGCGTGCGTGGAAACTACGCAATGCATGCTTGTAAAACAGTCATTTTTAGGATTTGTTTCACAAATTTGCAACATAGGCTTTTTGAGACCTCCCTCATGAACAGTGGCACTGTTGTTTCGTTATCGGTGCGAAAGATGATTCCAGCACAGTGACAACGAATCACCTTTCAGGACTGAACAATGCCATGACAGTGACTGAATTCATGAGGAGGAGTCCCAATAACCCCATGTGGAAAATTTGGAGCCAAAATTCCCAAAATGCCAAGATATGCACCCAAAGTTGAAAAACCTATTTATACCATTATACAACTTACTGGCATTTCTTCAGTTCACGGTCGGCTTTGAAGAGTGCAGACATGTTCCTGGTCCACGAAGATCATCGCACTGGGCTCCGGAGGTAAGTATGGGGTAAGAGGGTGTGTGGGGAGGCAGGGTGCAAGAGGGTTGGGCGCGGGTTTGGGAAGGGGCAGGAGAGACTGCAAGGGACCATTTTCTTGTTTTACAGGTTAAAAAAAGACGACGTAGGGTCGGTTTTCTGTTTTTGCAGGTGTTTGGTACTACTAAGGCGGGCTGTCAGTGCACCACCTGCATTTGTGAGGAGGGGGACCCGTGCCGACGGGGATTGGGCCCCTGTCAGCACAGAAAAGTGGGCGTATGATGCCAAGGGGTTGGGCACCCTTGGCACCACAACTGAAATGGGAAGGGGCATTATGCTAACGTGGGAGTGATCTCCTTGCTGGCGAATGAACTGGGTCAGGTCATGCTGACAGGGATTGGGCACCTCAGTCGGCTTTCTGTGCATCTCTGGTGGCATATAGCCATAGGGTCCTGATAATGTTACACCAGGCAAGGTACCACCCTGCTATGATGGGTCGCCCTCATTGCAGCGGAATGGCTGATGCTGCAATGACGGGCGGCCCGTGATTGCAGTGTGAAACTGTTTCAACTTGGTGGCACTCTGCAGAACCAGCATCATCAGCACACTGGCCCTGCATTGGCGAGCACTGCTAAGCCTAACAATGCAGTGCCGGCGGCAGCTTCCACAGTGCTGCACCTCCACAACCCACTTCTCTCCTAAGCTGCCACATAATGTTTCTTGCGCATTACAAGCAAACATAAAATAAGACTGAGCTTAACATGGCTCCCTATGAGCCTAACAATTGCGTGAATAGGGTGAAGAGTCTTGAATTTCTCAGCTGATAACATGGAGGCCAAAAGTCCAGCGACAAAGACAGGCGTCCCGTGCAGGCCTTGTCCAGGCCTCACTCAGCAGAAAAATGTTAAGGTGACACTGGGTCCAGTAAAAGAAGTCTGTATCTGGGTTGTATAATCTTTTACCAGATAGAAAAGGAGTTGCATTAGACCAAGTATCAAAATGTCCAACACATTTGTGTTTCAACTCTTGTGTCAGGTGCATATCTCAGAGTTCCACCCTCCCCAAACAATGACTGAAGTCTAAGATTTACTTTAGCAGTTATGAGTTCCATACTCCAGACCTCTTTCATTTTATTCTTCCAGACAATGTAGTGTGGGGTTACTTATCTACCGCCCTAAATCTCACCCTCCCTCACCCACCTATTCCTTGTATACCCACAGCATCTCATTCCTCGCTCTAGTACTATCCCAGTTCAGACCCCCACCCCACTGGCTGCCCACTTCTCCCAACACATGTCTCCCCTTGATACGCCTGGGTCTTTTTTAAACTGACTGTGTATGTCTCTTCACTTGTAGCATCCACTTCAACTAATCTCTTCACTGGACTATAATGCCTTTACCTTACAGGAATACTAAACCATGTATGTTGTTGTATCTGGTATAAATTTTTACTGACTTGCTACCCTATTGTTATGTATACCCTTACCGACTGTCTTTTACCTGAACCCAAATGTATTTTTACTTATCCCATCTACTGCAGGCCTTACTGACTGTTGTACTCTTGCATCTACTGTCTGTTTGTCTGTATATAAATGCACTGTTACTTGACTTGTGTAATGCAGGTCCACCTTGTAAATGAGCTTGCTCAATGGTGTTCGCTTGGATAAATAAATTGATTGATTGATTGTTACATCTGATAGTCGTGTGGCTGTAATACTTTTATGTGCAGTGGGCAGTTATCATGATATATTGTAATTTCCTCTTTTAGCTGGCAATGTACCCGATTTCGGAGACCTAATAATAGGTCTATAAGGAAAAGGGACAGTTTGCATCTATTACCTTCACAATGGTCTGATGAACCTGTGACTAATACCTTGCAACAACTGGACACACACAGAATATATGGGTATAAGTGCCCTATTACCACAGTTCCTCCAGCGCTATTCCCTCTGGTATTACCAACGTGTTTAGTCAGTACTGGATGTGAAAGAACCTGGCCAGAACCTTCCAGGCATATTCCTCCAAATTGGGGCTGATGTCACTTTCCTCCCCTTGCAGTCTTTTTTCAGCTACTTTGTATTGGGCACAGCCACCCCATTTTCCTGCTTCCACTTTAGCCTGATATGTGTCAATGGTTGCTCATCCCCCTTGCCAGCATTTTATACATCTCTGAGATCTAAACTTGTCTTAACAGTGACCACACAGTATATGTGACTCCACCAATCCTGGCAACTACCATCCCTGTCTCCTGCTCCCCTCCTAGCTAAACTACAAGAACACTTTTGTTGGCTCAGCTGTCCCCCTTCCTTTACACCTCCTCTTTTCACCCCTTCCAGTCTGGTTTCCATAAATCCCATTCCACTTCCACCTCCTTCTCCAGGTCGCTGACTCCATTCTCTCAGGCATGGATCAGGGCCATAGCACCTCAGTCATCTTTGTCTCGACTTGGCCAAAGCCTTCAACACTGTAGCCCACCCCTTCTCCTTGACAAACTTAAGGTAGCAGGGCTCTGTGACTCCTCATCATATTGGTTCTGCTCCTACCTTTTGGGTAGGATGCAATCTATTAGGATTGGAGATTCCCTATCCCTCCACTCCCTATCAGTACCAGTGTTGCCCAAGGTCTGTCCTTGGTCGATACTCTTCTCGTCTTCCTAAAGACCTCTCTGCTGCCTGCTCCTCTGAGTCCATGCACATGTATGCGCAGATGATACAGTATTATACAATGGTATGTGAAAATCCTGTATCCTCATTGATCAAAACATGTCACATGACCGTGGGTAAATCCTGCATTACCAACGGCTGAGGAATTACATATATGAAAAACATAATTAAACACATTTTCATTTTTTTACATGGGTCCATTGTATAATCACAATAAGGCACTCCAGGGTGTGAGTTTTTGGGGATTACCCACTTCTTGTGTGGTTAAGTCACTCAGCTGTGCCTCGTGACACACCACACAAGGCATGGGTGAACCCTGAAAACCCACACCCTGTTGTGCCTTATTGCTTAACTATTTACCTCTGGTTCCTCCCTCTGCTCTCATGGCCCAACCCCAGCTGAACTTCAACAACGTCCAGCAGTGGTTCTGGTCCAACTAGTTATCGCCTCAGTGTCAAGAAAATGATCTCCTTGACCTTTGGCACCAGACAGAAACTAACAAAGCTTACTATCCCCCTCCTTCCACACCTAGATGAGGCAACTATTGATGATGTTGTCTCATTTAAGTACCTAGGAGTCTGGCTTGACCGTCACTTTGGCTTTTCTGGGCATATGGATACCATCCACAAAACACTTCATCCTAAACTTGGTGCATAATACAGGAATAGAGGTTGCATCCCTCTTCCTGCTTGCCGGCTGTTGTCCAGAAAATGACCATCTTCAACTTTGGTGACACCGTCTACAGTGCTGCTCCTAAGACTACCCTTGCCAGACTGGACCCACTGTTTCACTCCTTCTGCCGCTGTGCTTTGGATAACATGCCCCACACCCACCATTGCTCCCTCTATTCATCCCTCTCCATCCCTCTCTAGAGGCCAGACACCTTGCTCATTGTACCTCCTTTGTCTTTAAATACTGGCTAAGCCCTCCTGTCCCACCTTTTGCCTCTCTCCCGCCAACCCCCACCCCTCTTACACCCTTCATAACTCTGATGTCGCTTCCCTTGCACTCTGTTCAAGAAAGTCATTAACTGGCCAGGCTGCTTCTCTTAACGATTCCACAAATTATGGAATTGTCTCCCCTTAAATATCTGCTCTGCCACTTCCCAGTGCTCACCCTCCTCTACTCCATGACTTCTACACACACCTGCAATTGCACCCGATAGCTGTCCCTGCTCCTCCTCTTCCCTTGCTATCCCCACCTCTTCGTTCTTCTCTTGACCTCCTCCCTGCTATTCCCTTACTTCTCACTGCATCTTAATCCTTTATTCCTCAAAACCCAATGGAGACTCTCTCTCTATCTCCTCCTTTCTCACTGCACTGTGCATGTATGTATACCTCCTTGCTACCCACTGGATTGCAATAACCTCCCCCACTTGCATAATTTGCACAAATATTGTATAAATTGCATATATGACTGTATATAGAAACATAGAAAGGTGACAGCAGAAGGAGACCAAAGGTCCATCAAGTCTGCCCTTGAGATCTCAAGAGCCTAGGTGATCTTAGGTCCTAGCTGGTAGAGTCCCTTGTGGATTTGATTGTAAGTGTACTCCCTTATCTCAACCCCTTTTGAATGCTGATCCGGTCTAGCTCCTACTACCTCTGCAGGTAGTTTGTTCAAGCTCCACAATCCTTTCTTAAGATCCCTCCTGAAACTCCCACCCCTCAGTTTCCATCCATGCCCCCTCGTGTTTGAGTTGCAAGTATTGGTGAATAGTTCAGCATAGGGTACTGAATTTAAATGGAAGAAATTTCCAGTACAGCCAACCTCGGTGAAAAAAGAAAAAGTTTTTTAAGGGAGTAGTCCTGTGACCAATCAAGCAGACATTCATAGAATTACAGATTGGTGCAGATAGGACCCACTCACCAAATATTTAAATAAATAATTGTAGATAGCGAATGTATAGCAAAATATTTTGATTTGTTGATACAGTACTGTTCAGATGTTTCAGAACTAATCCTTCCTAAGTGAAAACACCATATCCAAACAGATCGTTTGCAGGAATATATCCTTTGTTTTGCAAACCCAAATCTGTATTGCAGATTCAAATATGTCATGTCTAATCTTGAATACCTTTTACCAAAAAATACAGATTTGGTGAAGTGGGTCCTATCTGCACCAATCTGTAATTCTGTCTACTAATTTAAATCCTCATGTACTCAAAGGTTTCTATCATATCCCCCTTTCTCTCCTAGATTCAAGTGAGTAAATGTTTAATGCCTCCAGCCACCCCTCATACAGCAGCCCCTAAAGCCCGTATCATTTTGGTTGCCCTTCTCTGAATGGTCTCTACCTGTCCCAATCCTTCTTAAGGTATGGTCTCCAAAACTGTATGCAGTATTCCAAATGGTCTAGCATGGATCTGTACAGTGGAGTATCACCCTGTGCCTATGTCAAATCCTCTCCCTATGCATCCCAGCATTTTGTTGGCCCTGCTGTATGTTGCATTGCATTGGTTGGTTTGTTTAAGGGTGTAGCTAATTATAACTCCTAGATCCCTTTCCTCTTTTAAATCATTGAGTTTGACCCTGTTTAGCCAATAGGTTATTCTAGGGTTATTCCTGCAATATGCATCACTTTACATTTCTTGGCGTTAAATTTCAGCTGCCAGATCACGGGACCACTGTTCTAACCTTTGAGATAATTTTGTACAATTCTCACTGCTTCTTTGCTGTCCACCCTTCCCCTAATTTAGTGTCATCTGCGAACAGTGCATTCGTGCCCTGGATACCTACTCCTATGTCGCTGATGCACACATTAAACAGGATTGGGCCTAAGACCGAGCCCTGCAGGACCCCACTCATCACTTCTCTCTCCTCTGACATCTCCCCATTGACCACCAAACTTTGCCTCCTTCCATCCAACCAATTTCCACCCACTATGATGCAGCTTGCTATGCCCAGATCCTAGAGCTTCTTCAGCAAGCGTTTGTGTGGTACTGAATCAAAGGCTTTGCTGAAGTCAGAATAGAGGAGGTCCACTGGCTGGCCACTATCCACTTCCCTAGATACCAATCAAAGAAAGTAATCAGGTTTGTCCGGCATGACCTGCCTGTAATGAAACCGTGTTGTTTGTTGTCCTGTAGGCCATGCTTATCCAAGTAGTCTACTAGGTCTTGTTTAATCAGGGCCTCCATCTGCCTTCCTAGCACTGATGTAGGCTGACCGCCTGTAATTACTGGCCTCTTCCCTGCTACCACCCTTTGCAGAGGCACCATGTGGCTCTTTTCCAGTCAATAGGTATGGCTCCCTTCTGGAGAGAGCGGTTAAACAGGTATGCTAAGGGGATCTGCTAACTCACTTGCTTACTCTTTAATTATCCTCAGATGATACCGCGCCGCCTACGCACTCGGCTGTGACCCCACGCCCCCGACTCAGAGTGGCTCCCCCGAAAACACCGAGCCTTTGTCCTCGGCAACTTTGTAGACAACGTAGTCTGTACCTCATGCCCCTCTGCTCTTGCACTTCCTTCAAACACTGTACCCGGCCACCGCCTCAGATCTAGCTCAACCCAGGTCTGCATGGTCCGGGGACACTCCCTCACTGGTGACTCGGCCTTCTCCATCTACCTCCGAGACTTTGAACTCCCTCCCGCCCTAGTCCAGACCACCCCCTCATACCCGGCTTCAAAACTCCCTATGGAAGTTCCTCAAAGCAGCCTCCACTTGCCTTTGTGCCCACTAGATGCAGGGAGTCCCTCCTCACCCTGACACCTCTCCCCATGCCAAGGTGGCCTCCGCCACTCCCACTACAGCACTTACCCCTTACCCATAGATCCCTTCACAGTAAGCACTTAGGCGACCCCATCGCTACCTTTTCTTGCCTCTAGGATGCAACTGGGGGGCAGTCTCTTCCTCAGCTGGAGCCCTGTCTCTGTCGTGGGTGCCCCCTCCCTCTACACTGGCTAAGTACCTAACCTCCTGCCTCCCCATGCTTCCATTGAACCTTGTGTTCGATATGTCCCTCCTTACTGTATCTTGCAAGATACTATTGTCTTCTCTACCATTTAATGCAAGTTGAATTTGTATCATGTTTCTATCTCTGATTCTGTATCATGTCTCCAGTATTGTGCTCTGGCTCCACATGTTACGTGGGCCGTGTGTTTACCATGACAATGTACCATGTTTTACTGTTTCGTAATTTGCTGTATCGTAATTTTTTCTCTTCTGTATTGTAACCTCCTCGGTCGCACTGAAAATAGGCACTTGTTGTCTAGTGCGCTACTGGTTAACAAAACAAATAAATAAATGTATTCCATCTGGACCAGGAGATTTGTCGATCTTTAAATGCTCAAGCACTCTCTGACCCTGCCAGCGGTAATACTTGATGTTTCCATTTTGATACTCCCCTGCGTGTGCTGTAATGTGCAGTCAGGCGTTGGGCCACTGTATTCTTTGGTGAACACTGAACAGAAGTATTTGTTTAGAATGGTGGCCTTCTGCTTGTCCTCTTCCACTATCCTATCCCATACCTGATTTTTAACTACCCCTCCACCCTTCTTTCTCTTTTTTGCAAATATCTGAAAAACTGTTTGTTCCCTCTGACACCTTTAGCTATCTGAAGCTTGAGCTGCCTTTGCTTGTCTCACTGCTGACTTAGCCTCCTTGTTCTTTAGTATGCATTCCTCCCATAGATCGTTACCAGGCTTACTTTTGAAGTTGCTGAATGCTTTCCTCTTGACCCTAATGGCTATCCTAACTTGACTTGTGAACCAAATGGGGTGTTTTTGTCTGTTTCTTTTGGTCACTGTCCTTGTACTTGCCTTTGTGATGGTTTGTTTAATCAGTCCCCAAATGTCTTCCACTACAAAATGTTGGTGCATCTTAGTTAGTTTTTCTCTTACTAGTTCCCTCATTTTATCAAAATTTGCACCTCTGAAATTAAGGACTTCTGCCCGTGACTGGGATTTGACATCCTTCAGGGCTATTTTAAACCAAACCAAGTTGTGGTCGCTGTTCACCTGACTCTGACTGTCTCAGTTTTTTCCCCGAGTTAGTGCCATCTTGGGCGGATATTCCGAAGGGTTGCGCATGGGGCAGCACGGTTGAGCCATGCGCAGCTCCACTGATGCGCCCTGGCGCATATTCAAAGGTGGATTGAGCCTTGCACAAATCCTGATGCACCAGAGCGCATCAGTAATGTATGTAGCGCAGGTAGGGGCGTGCCCATGCATACTCCGCACATCCCGATACTCAGCCGGGATGTGCTGAGCCCACTGCATGCGCAACCCCTACCTGTGCTGCCAGGTGAACCAAAAAGGAGCAACAGTTGGCCACCCACGGGTGAGCTGCCATATTGCGAGGCGCACCACGGCAGCTGCCACCTTGTGAGTGGCCACCAACTCGGCTGCCCCTTCCTGTGGCGCCCCCATGCCCGATCAGGGTATATGTAGAATAATAATAGTTCTATATCCTCGGTGGTCCAGTGGACGGCTCGCAGCCCGATCGCGAGGCATAAGAATGTTAAAAAATTTTAACTCTCTCCTGGTGGTCCAGTGGACGCTGTCAGCATGATCGTGGGCATAAGTACAGTTAAAAATAGTGAACTCTCCCTGGTGGTCCAGTGGACGCTCGTGGCCCGATCGCGGGCATTTGAAGTAGAATAAGAGTCCTATATCCCTTGTGGTCAGTGGACGCTCGCAGCCTGATCGCGGGCATTTGTTATACAAAATGACACCCCAGTCCAACCCTGGTGGTCAAGTGGTACCCCCTTCCCCACCACACTGGGCCCCTGGTCGCGTGACGGAGCTCCCCACCCGCTTGCTGCCCGTTGCCGCCGACTGACACCGTACAGTAGGGCTGTCGCCCTGTTGGTCTGGCGTGAGCCAATGGGCGTGCAGCCGTACCGTACTACAGGTCCAGACTGTGAATGGATCCATTCACATATCTGGACATATAACAATGCAATCACAACCACACCGGTAACTTGTGAACCAATAATACCCAATGCGTCTGATAATCGATCGGTGGCGGCTGGCGGAGTGAGAGGCAGCCTCACGGTGAAAGAGGAAAGGCGGTGAAACTGAAGTAGCGGTGGGGAGGGTACGCTGGATTTCAGGTTGGGTGGTGTCATTTTATAACAAATGCCGTGATAAGACTCTGATCACTGCGAACCCTGAGGGATATAGGACATTTAGTCTACTTCAAATACCCGCCGACTCAGCCAATAACGTCCACTGTGAACCACCAATATAGAACTCTTATTCTACTTCAAATGCCCGCGTTCGGGCTGTGAAAGCGTCCACTGGACCCACCAGGGAGAGAGTTCACTATTTTTAACTATAACTTATGCCGTGATCAAGCGTGCAAGCGGTCCACTGGACCACCAGGGATATTGGACGTGTTCTACACTATACACATGCCCACGATCGGGCATTGGGGCACTGCTGCGATGTGCAGGGCGTCGGTCCCGGCGGCTGCTGCCTGGCGGAGCGCCAGGTGCAAATCGCGGGGATGGCACACCTGCCTGCAAATGGGCCATAGGAACATGCAGATGGCCCCATTTGCACCTTTTGCATACATTATGGCCCCATTTGCATGTGCACTTTTGAATATCGCGGGTTGTTGTGCCTAGCTTAACGGAACTTTGCGCCAGCGCATCCCCCTGCTCCACTCTGGCCACTTGCGCTGGCGCAGTGCCACTGCGCCATAGTACTTTCTCAGGTGGCCAAAGATGCGATATTCAACGTTGCTGTGCGTGGCGCAGCTCGTTGAATACACCCAGTCAAAGTCCTCACAAGAGTCAGCCAGTTGTGTTGCGCCCAGGCTTGCTGCTTCACAGTCTGGCGCAGTCTGAATATCCGCCCCTTGTGTTCTTTTGTCCTTCTACCTGCTATGTAATTATTGCTTGATTGTTTTTCAGTACTCTCCATATAATTATTACTTGATTGTCTTTTCATTACTCCCATGTAATTATTGCTTGATTGCATGCATTACTCTCTATGTAATTATTGCTTGATTGCATGCATTACTCTCCATGTAATTACTTGATTGCATGTATTCTCTCCATGTAATTATTGCTTGATTGTTTGCATTACTCTCCATGTAATTATTGCTTGATTATTTTTTCATTACTCTCCATGTAATTATTGCTTGTTTTCATTACTGTCTATGTAATTATTGCTTGATTGTTTGCATTACTCTCCATGTAATTATTGTGATTTTTTTCATTACTCTCCATATAATTATTACTTGATGGTTTGCATTACTCTCCATGTAATTATTGTTGATTTTTTTCAGTACTCTCCATATAATTATTACTTGATGGTTTGCATTACTCTCCATGTAATTATTGCTTGATTGCATGCATTACTCTCATGTAATTATTGCTTGATTGCATGCATTACTCTCCATGTAATTATTGCTTGATTGTCTTTTCATTACTCTCCATGTAATTATTGCGTGATTGCATGCATTACTCTCCATGTAATTATTGCTTGATTGCATGCATTACTCCATGTAATTATTAGTGATTGCATGCATTACTCTCCATGTAATTATTGCATGATTGCATGCATTACTCTCCATGTAATTATTGCTTGATTGTATGCATTACTCTCCTCTTCCTCCCAGGATGCATCTGGATAAGAGCAAAAATTGTACTTCTGTTTCAATGTCTCAAAGGGTATAATCCAACCTGCTAAGGCCAATAATGAAAGACATGTCAGGCCCTTTTCTGCCCACGCCTGAAACCAGAGTCTGTTCTGGGGGTATTAATTGTGTGTGGTGGCAAGTATTATCAGGGCCCTAGGCCCCTCTGACCATAGTGTGCAGCTGGTTTCAAAATAACATTCAAGGTGTTTTTTAGCAATGGGTTAGATACCTGGTGTACTAACTCTGGCAAATGGCTCTAGTGATAAGGCCCACACCGGTACTGGCAGGGCTTTTCCATTTCCATACTGACCCACTGACAAGTTACCTGCCTCTTGTCCCAGGAGCATGTTCCCACTGATTGGGCTGCCAAGTACCAGCACCTCAGATTGGGTAGTGTAAGGCCTCCTTGTTCTCTGGGTGCTGTGAGGATTGTCTGTCTCACCCTGGGGCATTCCACCCCACCCCAAATAAATTTGTTTATATCTTTTAATAAAACATTCCAGAAGGATTCCGGAAGGACACGGCAGGGTCTGAAACAAAAGAGTAGCCGGTAAAATATTAATTTTAACTGTGTCCACTCTGTACACTGAACTGTGTTCACTTTAGGGAAAGTAGGATGGTGTGCATCTTGATAAATCCTCTGTATTATGTTGCTTTATACGCTTTATAGTTGATAGTGAACAGTTTGTCTACTTCTGGTATCACCTGCACCTCCAGGTATCTAATTTTGGTTATTTTGGGACCAGGCATAGGAACTGTATTTCTGAACTGCAGAGAGCGATGCAACTGATCCAAACTACCTCTGATTTAGTATAGGTGATTTTGCACCCTGCTGGTTGGCCAAATTGCTGTAAGATATTAATCAGTGCTGGCACCAAACTCTGAGGATTTGAAGGAAAACATATGGAATCAAATGCATAAAGCAACAGTTTATGCTCCTGGGCAGGGTGCCTGTTTCAGAGTCTGACATACCTCAACAGCCAGAGTTTCTAAGCTTAGCCTGAAGAGGAGAGGTGACGGGGACATATCTGCCTAGTGCCTCTTTCTAGTGGGAATCTCTGGAACTATAGGCCATTAACTGCTTGGGTTGAGTGTACAACACATTAATAGAATGAATGAATTTGGGGCCAAATTTAAAGGAATGCAGAATGTCATTTAGAAATTGCCAATTAACCCTGTTGAAAGCTTTCTCTGCATCCGTTGTGATGGCTAGCTGTGGGTTCTAGTTGTTCTTTGGGCTGAAAATGTATTTAGAAAGCATCAAATATTATCTGATATGAACAGAAAAATGACTCAGCACTCTGAAGAAATATTTTTAAGGCTGAATTGCCACTTTTATTTGCAAGGGCAGATAGACCACTTCCCGCTCTTTGATCTCAAAATCCAGGTCCTCTTCAGAGGCTTATCCCTCCCTGAGGAAGACCTGGATTTTGGGTCGAAGCACTTGGGAAGTGGTCTATTTTCCAACCACCTTGCAAATAAAAGTGGCAATTGTGCCTCTAAATATTTCTTCAGAGTGTTGACCATTTTTATGTTTGCATGCACGCATGTGCAAGAAACATACCACCACATGAGTTTTGTGAGGTGTGCCTCCCCACTTTCAATGCCCTGGTCCGTTTTGCAGGCGCAGCGACTGCACTGCACCAATGAATGTCTGAGCTGTCTATGACAGCCGTTCAGATGCAGTGGCGTACAGTTCTGGGGAAAATACCACCACAATCAGCGGTGGTAACGGTAGGCAGTTCGCCGATGGCAGTATGCAAATTGCCTCACACGCATGTCTTCACTGCATCTGAACTGTCATAGACAGTTCGTCGTCACCCACCCACTACGTATGCACGCTGGGGCCCACCCAGCATGCTCATGTGCTCCCCTCCACCCGAGTACACTGTATGACCGGGGTGCCCAATCCCGTCGGCTCCACTGCCCCCAAAACAGACCTCCTAGGTGCCACGCTGAGCCCACCCCAGCGTGGCAACGCCGGTATTGGAAGTATTTGGTGTGCCCAATCCTGTCGGTTCCACTAACGCCCCAAAAAAAACCTTTCAGCTGCCACACTGGGAGCACACACCAGCATGATAAAAGTCCGCGTCGTCTTCCTGAAGAAGATGCCATGCTGAGAGTCCACCCCAACATGGCAAAAGTCCACGTTGTCTTCCTGCAGAAGAAAAAACTGTAAAAAAAAAAAAAAAGTCCCTCGTTGACTGTCTTGCCTCCTCCCCAACCTGCACCCACCTCCCACACCCCTATACTTACCATCGGGCCCAGCACAGCGATTCGGTGGATCGGGAACAATCTGCACTCTTCAAAGCCGACCCGTGAACTGAGAAGAAATGCGGTAAGCTGTATAATGGCATAAATTATTTATTTTCAACTTTGATGCATATCTCAGCCATTTGGGAATTTTTCACCAAATTTTCAACATATAGGGTTCTTGGGGCCCCACCTGTGAACTCAGTCACTGTCATTTTGTTATTCGTTCGAAAGGTGATTTCGCGGTCTCTGCGTGGAATCACCTTTCGGAACGGAGTAACAAAATGACAATGTCGCTGAATGCGGTGAAACTAAAACTGTAAGTTGAAAATTTGGTGGAAAAATCCAAAACAATGTTATGTTCTGGCGTGTGTTAAGCAGTTCTCTGGCCTTCGTAAGGTCACGAATATTTAATATTTTCACTCCAGATTTTCAACATTGCCATTTACGCACCTCCTTATGAGCAGTACAGCTGTCATTTTCACATCTCACCCAAAATGTGTTTTGCACATGTAGCGCACAATGGCACAGTCGGTTATGCGAAATCAATGTTCAGGACAGATTAAGAAAATCCCAGTGACACTGTTCATGAGCAGAGGTCTTAAAATGGCTATATTAAAATTTGGTGACAAAAGTCCATAAAATGATTGTGTTATGAGCGAGCATTAAGAGTTTCAACGCACCCTCGTAAGTTCACGAATTTGTAATATATTCAGTCCAGATTTTCAACACTGGCATTTTCCACCTCCCTATGAACAGTACAGCTGTCATTTTCACCCTGGCGAAATATGTTTTCGCACTTCCGTGCAGAAATGCATGGTCACTGTGGGAAATCACTGTTAGGACAGATTAAGAAAATTACAGTGACACTGTTCATGAGCGGATGTCCCAGAATGCCTGTGTTGACAATCTGCTGTAAAAATCCTCAAAGAAATTACATTACAGGTGTCGTTGTGCAGTTTCTATGCACGCTCATGACTTCATCAGTTTTTATATTTTCACTGCAGATTTTCAGCATTGCCATTTTTACACCTCCCCATGAACAGTACAGCTGTCATTTTCACATCCTGGTCGAAATGTGTTTTCGTACCTGTGGTGCCAAATGGCGTAGTCGCTGTGCAAAATCAGCTTTCGGCTAATGACCTGATATTGCCACTGTTCATAAGGTGGGGTCACAAAAACCATGTTGAAAATTTGGAGTGAAAATACCAACGAATGCCTGAGGCGTTAGGGTTTCCAATCAGGAACGTCCCATTTGCAGAGACTGACAGACATCAGGGGTGTGACTTGGGATTGTTGCCTGTATTGCTCATGCCATTCCATCCCCACCCACACCCTGCAGCCAGTGAGAGGCATTGAGGTGTGTCTTCGACTCTTCAGACCCAAGTTCACCCCATTCTCATACTGCTCCCATCTCACTGTATTTCCGGATGGAATGGGGTGAGCATAGAACCAAAGACCCCAAGGCACTACGTGACACTTGTCGGTGTCTGCGGGGGTAGGGTGTGGTGAAATGGCGTGGCCGTTATCCTGACGCGCCCAAAGGCACACCCAAATGCCTGTCAGTCTCTGCAGGGTGGTGGTGGGGTTGGATTCAGTTAAATACTTCACTGCCATTCCTATTATGCATCTCTCTCACTCCTACACTACCAATGCCAGCAAGCAAACATTCGGCATTGACAAATGCTTATTCGTTTCTTTCTGTGGAGGGGGCAATAAGCTCTTTGCTTGTGCACCACCACTCCTGTGCTCATGCTTTCCTACTGAACTGATTATCTGATATGACTCTGGCCCATATGAAACCCATCTGGTCCAGGTGCACAATGTTAGGGATGCATTTTACAACTGATTGGCAGTGTAACCCCCAAATGGGGGCTTTTCAATTGCCTGCTCTCCCATCTGTCTCCTGGGGCCGTGATCTCTGGTGCAAGCACGCCATGTCCCAAGCCCCAAACAGCTCCTGTATGTAATTATTTCCTTAATGGACTTGGAGTGCACTGCGGAGCTGCCAGCATTTCCACCCATACTTCACGGCCGACTGCGCTCGCACATGCGAGAAGCGCTCCGGGTGATGCTGGCTGCAATTTGAGCAAAGTGGCTGTCCTTGCATGGTCCTGGTCCTACAGGCAGGTTGGTGGCGGAGGACCTTGGGCGGTGCAAGGGAAGCCCCAAAATATTGTAAATAAAAGCGCGAAGGCGCTAGAATGAAGAGCCTTATGCATATTAATGAGGCTACCTTTAAGTTACTGTCCTGGGGGTGCCAGAATTAGTCCTTCAGGGTTAGCATCTGCCTTTCCACATTTTGGGGAAAATGTGGGTGAGACCTGAATCATCGTCAACTGTGAGAGAGCTGCATGAATGTTCTGCCTCAGCAGTGAGAGTACTGATGAAGCTGTAACTTCAAGAAATGAAAGCTATCTGAAAAGAATATGAGTTAGTAAACTTCTACTTAAAAGTGCGATGTTAGAGACCTACTTGGGGCTGAGAAGCCCAGAGAGCCAAGAAGTGCTAAATGTCTGTCTGCATGCAAGGAATGGGTGGACATATGTGCAAGGATCAGAGAAGGGGTCCAGTGTTGAGAGTGACTATGTGATTGTTTGAAAGTGCCTACAGGACTGGAAAGGAGTACCATGAGTATGTGGCTCTTCCCGACATTGCCTATGAGGACAGTAAGTGTCCAATTGAGCTGCAATCGCCAGCATTGCCAAAAGGGACTTTGTTAATGTGTCTGAATGTCCATGTGGAGTTGCAAACACCAGCATACCTAGGAAGAACTTTGCTATTGTATACTGTGCTTTGAGAAGCATCTGAAGAAGTGAATTTGCTAACAAGTGAAAGTTTAAAGTGCTTGGGAGCCATGCCTCAAGCTCTGTCATGATGTAAGAGAAAGAGAATTTGTCCTTCCACGGACTGTGCGAGGTTTGGGTCTGCCCTAGCCTGGCAGGAATGCACTCAGTTTCAGAGTCTGTGCCTTGAAAGCTGAAAAGGACCATGCCTGCCACGCTAAGCACTTGCAGTTGAAGAGATCGTGACATGTGCTGAAAGTAAAATGTGCTAAATGTAAATGTGCTGAATGCAAGTGACTGTATTTTCCAGATCGGCCTGGGAGTCAGCGTGGTAGTATGCCAGCTATGCACTGCCATATGCACTTCCTCTTGAGGGGCACAGCCCAGACGTGGGGGTCTGAAGCATGCCGGCCCTGACCCAGTCTGGTCTGTGACTTCAACCCAGAGACAAGTTGGCCACTTCAAAAAAAAAAAGCTGAGAGACATTGTCCAACCTGCAAAGCTGCTAGATCCTGCGGTCAGTAAGAGGGTTCCTGGCTGCAAGCCTTTGCCCAGCATTTCGTCATCAAATTTACCTTGTACAGCCTGATTCGACTTTGCCAATGATGACTTCAAACCGTGAGTAGGAGCCATCATCTGCCACCTTAGAAACTGTAAATAGTTAAAACCAAGTTCTTCTATGTGCGTCAGATTAGAGTGTTAAAGTTTAAAGTGTATTTATTTATTTATTTATTTAAAAGTTTTACCAGGAAGGCATGCTGGGCAGACTACTGCTCGATTCAGATCGTCCTGGGGGGTGTTGGGGATGGAGGATACATATACAGAATATTTACTGCAGCAAGCAATACAGTACAAACTGAGATAATAAGGTAACAAATTGGTAGAAAGTGCAAACGACAACCACTTAAGATCAGAGATACAACGTTAAGAGTAACCACAGTTGGAGAGCTAAGCCCAGAGAAGGTCCAGTGTTGAAAATGACTGTGATTGTTTGAAAGTGCCTACAGGACTGGAAGGGGAGTACCATGAGTATGTGGCTCTTCCCGACATTGCCTGTGAGGAAAGTAAGTGTCCATTTTCCAAGATTAGCTAGGATCAGTTAAAGCTAATTGAAAGAAAGCATGCCAACAATTTTTTTCTTCTAAAGGGCCCCAACTTCCGGTCAACTCAGCTGCAATGATAATAGGCCTGCAACTTAGGACCTTAGTACTGGGATCCAAGGTTTAGAATATAGAATTGCAGGGTTCTATAAAGGTCTGGGACTGGTACCATTGTGGGCATGTGTTATCTAATTTATCCAGTGCAGTTAGATAGCTAGAAGAGAGTTAACCTGAATACATCAGAGGTTGATGGGTGGCCACTGTGATTAATGTCTAAGGTTAAAATGCGAGAATGATTATTTGATTGCAGTGCCAAGAACATAGAAACATAGAAGCTGACGGCAGATAAGGACCGCAGGGCCCATCCAGTCTGCCCATTTTTTACCTTATAAATGTGCCATCAGCCTTTGCTATGTCAATGGCCTATCTATTCATACTCATCTGTATTGCTCCCTTATGCCTATCCCATGCCTGTTTGAAGCCCTGCACTGTATTCATATCCACCACTTTCTGAGGTAGGCCATTCCATGCATCCACCACCCTTTCCATGAAAAAGAAATTCCTCACATTACCCTTAATCGGCCTCCTCTAATCTCATGCTGTGTCCTCTTGTCCTGCTATTTTTCTTACATTGAAACTGTTAGACTCTTTCACCTTGTTAATGCCCTTAAGATGTTTGAATGTTTTGATCATATCACCTCTCTCTCTCCTTTGTTCTAGGGTATACATATTGAGCTCCATTAATCTGTCATCATATGTTTTCTGATACAGTCCCTGCACCATTTGGTTGCCTTCTCTGGATTGCCTCCATTTTGTTAATGTCCTTGTTCAGGTGTGGCCTCCAGGACTGCA
Source organism: Neoceratodus forsteri (assembly GCA_016271365.2). Lineage (NCBI taxonomy): Eukaryota > Metazoa > Chordata > Ceratodontiformes > Ceratodontidae > Neoceratodus > Neoceratodus forsteri. Next base: position 50,793,201 of record CM028133.1, on the reverse strand, counting down.
CACAGTACTCCAGATGGGGCCTAATCAGTGTCTTGTAAAGAGGATTATTACCTCTCTCTTCGACTTGTGATGCCCCTACTAATACATCCCAACATCCCTCTATCCTTACCTACTGCTTTAGTGGTCTGCTGGGATGACTTCAGGTCATCTGTGATAATGATGCCCAAGTCTCTTTCTTCCCTTGTGATTGCTAGCAGCTCCCTCCCAACCTATAGGTAACTTCAGGATTTTCTTCCCTATGTGCATGATCTTGCACTTCTTTGCGTTAAACCCCAGTTGCCACTCTTCCGACCATTTTGCCAGTTTTCCAGATCTCTTCTCATTCTGCCCATCCCATCTGGATCAACTACTCTGTTGCAGATCTTGGTGTCATCTGCAAACAGGCAAACCTTACCCTTCAGTCCATCTGCAATGCCACTGATGAAGATATTGAAGAGGACTGGCCCCAGGACTGATCCCTGAGGTACCCACTTGTGACTTGCATCTTGTCTGACTGTATACCATTTACCACCACTCTCTGTTTCTGCCTGCCACCCAGTTTGCCACCCAGTTGACCAACCTCTGACCGACCCTGAGCCAACCTAGCTTATTAATCAATCTTCTATGTGGAACACTATCGAAAGCTTTTGCTGAAGTCAAGGTAGGCAACATCAACTGCACGCCTTGGTCCACCACTCTGGTTACCCAGTCAAAGAAATCTATGAGATTAGTTTGACAGGACCTTCCTGTTGTAAATCCATGCTGTGTTGGATCCTGTGCTCCTATGGATTCCAGGTGTTGCACTATCCTTTCCTTAAGGAGTGCCTCCATAATCTTGCCCACTATTGAGGTAAGACTGATTGGTCTGTAGTTCCCTGCCTCCTCCCTGCTGCCATTCTTGTGGAGCTGGATCACATGAGCCCTTCTCCAGTCTTCTGTGACCTCTCCATGCTCGGAGACTCACTAAACAGTTCTGATAATGGCTCTGCTAGTTCCACCTTAGCTCCTTTAGTACCCTGGGATGTATGCAATCAGGTCCCATCGCCTTGCCACCTGAGCTTAGCGAGCTCTTGTAGGACCTTTCTTTTTGTAGAGGGACTTGTGCTCACCTCTCTCCCCTCTCCCCGTGTCCATGGTGCTGGGTTGTGGGCCCTGCCCTACCTTCTCTTCAGTAAATACTAAGCAGAAGTATCTACTTAGAATAGATGTTTTCCATGGTTCTCCTCCACACTCCCCTTATCCCCTTTGATCTTAGCAATACCCCCTCTGGACTTTCTCCTTTCACTAATGTATCTATAGAAAGTCTTGTCCCTTCCTTTACTGTTTGTGCTAGTGTTTACTCAGTTTAGGCCTTTGCCTGCCTTACTGCTTTTCCTGCTTCCCTTAGGGAAGTTTGATATCTTCCTATCTTAGGTCGCTGCATTCCCTTATATTTCCTGAAGGCCATCCTTTTGGCCCTGATCTTTCTGCTACTTTTTTGAGAACAAAGTGGTTTCCTCCTTCTTTTGCTCTTGCATTTCTCCCTAACACAATGGGATGTTGCTTCAAGTATTGCATCCTTAATGCTTGCCCACTTTGCCTGTACCCCATCACCTGTATTTCGTCTTGCCAGGGCTAGCTTAACACTGTTGGCCATCTTATCAAAGTCAGCTCCTCTGAAGTCCCATATTTTTGCCTTGGAATGGGATGATTTAGTTCTAGTGGCCAAATTGAACCATACCATGTGATGGTCACTGGCTCAGGTGACCTTCTACCTGGAGATCTGTGATCCTTTCCCTGTTAGTCAGTACTAGATTCAGGATAGCCATGTTTCTTGTGAGTTATTGTACAAATTATTTGAGGCACTCCCCTGCAGGAATCCACTATGTGTCTAGTTCTGGTGGATGTTCCTGCTGGTAACTAATCTGTATCTGCATGTTGAAGTCTCCCATTAGCAGAAACTCCCTTTTAGCTGTCATGTTTTGTATATCTTCTAACAGTAATTGTCTATGTCCTCCCCTGGTTTGGAGGCCTGTGAGGCAACCCCAGTTCATATAGTTGTCCGTTTCCTGTTTCCAGGGTGACCCATAGTTCTTCTGGCTCCTTATGTGTATTCTGAATTTCTGTAGCTTTGGTATTTTCATTGACATAAAGGGCCACTCCACTCTCCCTTTTTGCACCTCGGTCTCATCTGAACAGTACATAGCCAGATACTGAAGTCTCCCAAGTGTGGTTACTGGTGAACTATGTCTCGCTAATGGCTACAATGTCCAGTTTAGCCTCTGTCATTGTTGCCTCAGGTCTGGGATCTTGTTCCAGACTGCGGGCATTTGTGTACATGATTTTCCGTTGGTCAGATTTTGGTGCATTAGTTGCTGGGAGAGGTCCGCATTTCCCTGCATGTCATATGGGAAGCCAAATCTTTTTCTTTACCTGGTGATGCAATGAACTACAATCATGCTGAACTCCTGTTTGATCACTAGCTGAGGGAGGGTGTTCTTCCCGTTCAATGTAAGTGTGCTGCACCCTCTCCCATTTACTAGTTTAAATATTCTGCAAAGACATCAAACTTCTGCCTCAATGTACTGGCTCGCTCCTTAGTCAGATGCAGTCCATCAAATTTAAAGAACTTTCGCTCCCAAAACTGTTGCCAGTTACCTACAAATTTGTTGTTCTTTTTCCTGGCACCATCTCCCTTCTCTGATCTTCCGTCCATCTTCCCCCTTTTCCCAGACCAGCAGGATCTCAGAGAAGGAGATGCCGGACAAAATGGATGACAGTTTGTCTCCAGTTTGGTCAGGTGTTCCTTGGTCCCCACAACCAACCGGCTGGCAAGATCGTTAGTCCTTATGTGTACCAGGACATTGATGTTTTCTCCTGCTTCGCGATGGTTTTAGCAATGCGGTCAGTGTCTCTCCACACCGATGTACCTGGGAGACATCTAACCATTACCCTGGCCGGAGGTAGGTATCAACTCCCGAATCATGAAGTCCCATGATCAGAGTGTTTTGGATTTCTTTTTGCTTTTTGTGTTGGTCCCTGTTTTGGGAGAATACCAATTTCAAATGCCAATCTAAATGAAATGTAAATATTTAACCTCTGCTCCAGTTTACCGTTTCCTAACCCCCACCCTCTTGTAAATAAATTGTTTTTAACTGTTTTGCATAACTCTTGTGTCCCAAGAATATTATTAGAGTGAGCCTTTGATCCTGAAATGTTAAAATGTGGGATTTTGGTTACTGGGGCATGTTTGGGAATGACTATATGGTATTGTGGTGGGTACAGCATCCCAGGGGCTGTACCAGGTGATTCTAGCCCACTTAAAAGTATACTCTGGGTGGAGGCACTGTGCAATAATGTTATCTTGAGGAAAGAACCAGTTTTGAAGTAAGATGGGAACCCTTGTCAGGCCTGGAAGGCAGAGTAGTGTAGCCCTCAGATACCCGGCACCAGGGTTACACAAGAATATCTATATAGATTCTGAGGTCCACCCTAGTAAAGAAATGGACCAGTAAGAGAGACATTCTAGCTTGTCTTTACCTGGTTTGGGAAATATTCCAATCTAAGCCTGGTGCCAAGAGTCAAGAATGGCTCCCCATCTGCCACTCTGTGAATACCTAAGAAGTGGGAGTAAGCTCTGCCACAAAGGTTTCACACCATTCGAAAGGACAGCCATCTCATTCTAGTGACTTACCATTCTTTAGCCCTTTAATTTTAGCCATAATTTCTGTCTCTGTAATGGGGGCATCCAGTGCCTCTACTGCTTGCAGAGTTAATGTTGGGATGTGTAACCCAAGAAAAGTACTCTACATGTATGTCCTGTGTCCAGTCCTCCTTGTAAAGTGAGTTGTAAAATGCATACATTTCTTTAGAATTTTCGATGGATTGCCAGTTACCCTTCCAGGGCTCCCTGCTTCCCTAAGCTGTAGAACTGCTCTGTTAACTTGCTGCTGGCATAGATGCCAGGTCAGTACCCTTCCTGCCCTGTCCCTTCTCTCATAATATCTTTGCCTCGTATACAGTAGTTGACCTTCAGTCTGAGCCTCCGAAAGATTTGTAAGGGCCTGTTCTTATGGTCCAATTGCAGTTTCACCTGCTTGTTAAAAGTAATTTGGTGTTCTGCTTCTAAATCAAAGATCTGGGTTTTGAATTCTAGCCTCTGCCTTGTCCTTTCCTTCTTCCTTGTGGAAGCTGTCTGTATTAGTTCCCCAAAGGTGTGCTTTCAGGCTGTCCCAAGTGGCGGCCCAGTGGTGCTGAGGGTTGAGGCACTGTATGCCGCACCTGCGCCATGCCTTGGGAATGGTCTCGGGTCATCAGAGGTTGGCAGTGGGGAGGAATTGAGCATCCGGATGTCTGGTCTCCTCCTGGGTGGGTTCTGGGCACGCTGGCCCCAGTGGCCCTTGATGGAGATCGAGGACCCTGCAGGGAGGGATGCGGATTCAGGGATGGAGCGGTGGCAGGCGTCAGCACATAGGTGCACAGATGTCATTGCACATCCATGCTCTGAGAGGAAACAAAATGGAAAAATCTTGGAGGACCAGAGGCGACAGAGACCCAGGAACCAATGCCTACATCCCATCGCCAGACCAGCCTCCACCAGCTCTCTTGAGGCTCCTTGACCGCCCAGGACCATTCCTTTGATTGCCTGCTGGCAGGTAGGTAAGGTGTACCCTCCCTCGGGGGTGATCAGGGGCTGAACGAGTCTGTGGGTTTGCGATGGGGGTGCTCAGCAATGTGTCTCCCGGTAGGGTGGTTTCAGGCCAAGTAGAGGCCAAGGTGGTTGAGTGGGTACTCCGAGTTGTCCTGGTCCTCTGGAGCTAGAAATAGAAAATATATATATATATATATTATGGTAGAGGAGCCATTTTAAGGTTAAAGGGTCAAACTTTGCACCTTAATAACTTTGCCACTGTTCAGCGGATTTGCCTGACATTTGGTAGGCATGATTGGGCATGGTAGATCTCGGGATCTGCCAAATTTTGTACAAGGTCAGATATACGGCTGTGGGTTATTAAGCACCAACGAAATATCGTTTATGCTTTTTGCAAATTCTTTGCTCTCACCTACAAGGTCACACGGTTTCTTGTGATTGGTCCAAAACTTCAGGAGCGATGCAGCAGGGTCCCGAGGTGCCTTTGAAAAATATTAAGCGGTTCAAAAGTTATTCAAAAACAAGTTCCCATTATAAGTCAATGGGAAAAGTTAACAAAAAGTGCGAAAGTATTGTACATGCAGTTTTTAGTGTCGCAAATCACCCCAGTAGTGTCGTGAGTCAGACATTTTTTCAGTTAGCGGTCACAGAAAAGTTGCCATTTAAATTTGGGACCCTCTAGGGACACAGTTCTTTTGTGTTCACCTAGTCGGACCCTGAGGATGCTAGCCATGTCTTTATTTTGGGGTTAAATACCCCAGAAATATGTTTTCAAATTTCTGGAAAAAGTAGTATAACTCCACAACATTCCATAAATTGCGAAAGGTGTCGCAAATTGCGACACTACTTTTCCAGGCTATGGCCACAATAACAACACTTCTTTGCCACCCTGCTGCGAAAGAACGGTTTGGTCTTTGAGCTGAAATTTGGAGGAAGGCAGCCAACATCTCACAGATGTGCCGTTTGGTAGTTTGGTGAAAAACATTGCACAGTTGCCAGGATTCACGGTACTCCAAACTTGGCGTTTTTTCCATAGACTAACATGGTAGCGTACACCATGCCTTCGGCTACGTATCTAAACGATGCGAGATCATGATTTTTTTGTGCGAGTTGCATATGTAATACAGAAACCTAGCCAGGAAAATCATGATTTTGTGACATTTAAATTTTTTTCTCGTCATGCAGTTAGATATTAGCAATTAAGTACTTCCAATACTCGTTTTAAGCTCGATTCCCATTACAATGCATGCCGCACAATATTCAACGGAATTGCGCCTGGCACAAATCCCGATGCGCCGGAGCACATCAGTGATGTATGCGCAGGCGCTGAGGCGTCCCATGCATACTCTGCACAGCCCGATATTCAGCCTGGGATGTGCTGAGCCATCATCATAAGCCCTACTTGTGCCGCACAAAGTTGAGCAAAAAAAAAGAACAGCGACCGGCACCCACAGGTGAGCTGCCCGTGTTACAGAAAGCGTAACCGCAGCTGCCACCTATGGGTGACCACCCAACTCTGGCTGCACCTCCATGGTGGTGCCCCCATGCCGATCGCGGGCATTGGAATGTAAAAATAGAATCCGATATCCCTGGTGGTCCAGTGGACCGCTGTCAGCCGATCGCGGGCTTAAGTAAAATAAAGACTCCTATATCCTTGGTGGTCAGTGGACGCTGTCTGCCGATTGCGGGCTTAAGTAAAATAAAAGACTCCTATATCCCTGGTGGTCCAGTGGACGTTGTCACCCGATCGCGGGATTCAGTAAAAGATAAAGATTCCTATATCCCTGGTGGTCCAGTGGACCCGATGTCTGCCCATCGCGGGCTAAAGTAAAACATTACTGATTCCCATATCCCTGGTGGTACAGCGGACCCCCTCCCCACCCCAATGATCCCCACCACCCGCTCCCCGGTCAGTGGTGGCGGCAGCTACCCACCCGCCCTGCTGCCCGCATGACTGGCACCATCTGTGGGCAGCCGCCCAGTGGTCCTGGCGCGGGCCATACCATTGGCTCACACTGCGGACCAATGGGCATACAGCCCTACCGATAGTGTCAGTCGGCCCAGGCGGCGGGGTGGCAGCCGGTGAGTGCTGCCGCCCGCCGCTGACCGGGGGCCCGAAGTGATGAGGATCAGTTAGCCCAGGTGGAGGTCCGCTGGCCACCGAATGAGATCAATATGTTTATTTTAGCCCGCGATCGGGCGAACTCAATGGACCACCGAAAGAAAGTCTTTTACTGAGTCGCGATAGACAGACAACAATCGCATACCTGAATAAGTCTTTATTTTGCCAAGCCTGAGCCGGGAGACAGCGTCCACTGGGACCAGAAATAGTAGTCTTTTATTTTACTAAGCCCGTGATCAGGCAGACAGCGGTCCACGGACCACCATGGATTAGGAATCTTTTCTTTTACTCCATCACGATCGGGCAGACAGCAGTCCACTGGACCCCAGGGATACAGATTTATTTTTTTTTATTTAATCCCGCGATCGGGCAGACAGCAGTCCACTGGACCACCGGATATAGGAATCTTTCTTTATTTCACTAATGCCCGCGATCGGGCTGTGGGGCAGATGATGGCGCTGCAGGGGTGTCGGTCCCCGGCGGCTGCTGCCTGGCAGGGCGCCAGGCGCCAGTCGTGGGGATCGGTGCACCTGCATGCAAATGAGGCCATAATGACATGCAAATGGCCCCATTTAGCCTTGCATCAGTATGGCCCCATTTGCACGTGCGCCTGAATATCTCTGTTGTTGCGCCTAGCGCCAATGGAACTTGCGCTAGCGCATCCCTACTCCACTCTGGCCACTGCGCTGGTGCAGTGCCACTGCGCCATGCACTGAGGTGGCCAGGGTGCGATATTCAACTGATGCTGATGCCATGGCGCAGCTCCGTTGAATATCGCCCAGTCCACGCCCTGCGCAGCCAAGCTGCGCTGCGCAGGCTTGCGCCACAGCCTGGCGCAGTTTGAATATCTGGGCCACTGTGTTTCTCTATGCCTGTTTGGCAAAAACAGGGTATGCGCTTCGTTACTGTTACAGTTACTGTTTCCACTTGCGTTTATGTCCCCTTTGCGTTACCATTCCCGTATGCGCCACGTGTCTTTACCCTTGCGTTCTCATTCGCCTTGCGTTTTGTTACTGTTACCATTTGCGTTTCCACTACTGTTTCTGTTTGCGTTTTGTTTGCATCACCGTGCACTGCCATTTGCGTTTGCTAGCCCTTTCGTTTGCGTATCCATTTCTCTTTGTTTTGCATCTTTCTTGCTGTTACTGTTATATTTGCGTTTGCAGTTGCGTTACTGTGCCCATGCGCATTACGGTTTGCGTTTCCATATGTGCTTGCGTTTCCTTTTGCGCTTCTGTTTCCTTTGCTGTTATTGTTGCTGTTACTGTTACCATTTGCATTTACAATTGCGGTACTGTGCCCGTGCGCATTTGGTTTTGCATTCCATACGAGCTTCTGTTCCCATTTCGTTTCTCTTTCCTTTGGCATTATTCTTCATATTAACTTTACCATTTGCATTTACAATTATGGTACCGTGCCTGTCGCATTACGGTTTGCGTTTACGTGTCGCGCTTATTGCATTTCCGTTTCTGTTCCCTTCAGTATTCTTTTGCTCTGACACTTAACATTTCCCTTAAAATACCACTGCCATCACTGTTCGCATTACCAGTTGCGTTTTGTATGTGCTTCAATGTCCATTTTGCGTCACTTTATTTCACTACATAACGTCGCACAGCTTGCGTTTCTATTAACGTTTCCTTTACCATTATTCGTTTGCGTTACCATGTGCGCCACTGTTGGCGCTTCTGTTTGCATTGCTGTTCCTGTTACTATGTCACAAGCATCACGGGCCCGGTCCCACCACCGCGTACATTCACTATTTCGTCATCATTCTCAAAAGAAAGGTAGAGCAAAAACTCCATTTAATGCATTAGTTAGGGCTGTTCCTGGCGACAAAAGCAAAGGAAATCGGTGTTAGGGTTGAAAGCCCCCTTGGACCCCTAGCCCACCCCAACCGGCATCGAGTGCGCGTGGGGTGCGTCGGTCCTAACTCACCCCATTCTCCTATACTTCTGCTTCTTCACACATAGCGATGGGGTGAGGATTGGGGCCGGCGACCTAATCTGCACCCGATGCGGTTAAAGGTAAACTGAAAGTCAAGTGAGCTTTCAGCCTTTCTTAAGCAATAGTATAATAGGATAAATGGATTTTACCTCCTTATCTATATATATATATATATATAAAAGGCTGTCCGATGTACTGGCTTCAGAAATATCTGCCACCTAATGTATGCCAAAATTCCTCTTTATGTTTCTGCATGGTCAGTTTGAGGGTCTACATCATTTAATAGGCCAACATTAAGCCTTCAAGAGGGATGTCTGGGGGATCTGTGACGAGCAGAGACAACTTTTCCACAACGTGACCTTACATTGATGGATTTATGTCAACCGCAATTGTGGTTAGCATTAAACCCGTCTGAGACAACTTTGTTTTTTTTTTCAGGGGCTCTCAAGGCAGAGTTGATTCGGGAGGGTGCAAGACCCTGAGAAAGCAGTGTTGGGTCTTCAAGGTGCCATTACTGTGGGAACAACAAATTATCAGCTGTAATGTTGTTCACTGTCAAATTTTCACTGCAGCCACAGCATATGATGTCTGGGTAAAGCTGTGGTTTGTAACTATAGGTGCATGATCCGAGATGGTGATTTTTTTATGCTGCAGGTGTGTACCTCATGCAGCCTCTCCTCTCCTCTGACAGTAAGAAGTGGTCTATCCTGGAGTAGGAACCCTGCCTGGCTGAGTAAAATGTATAATCCTGGTCAGAGGAGACTGCATCTCCAGACATCTTTCAGGCCTAATTCCTCTGCCAGTCTAGGGTTTTTACCTACTGGAGAGCTTCCTATACTATTTCTGCTCCTATCCAGTTTGTCTGACAATGTGGTGTTGAAATCCCCGATCATGAAAAATGTGCTTTGATCTGCATAGACCAAGGAGTTTGGGGAAAACTGGCCAGCTTTCTGCCTCCTCATTCTCCACATGTCTGCAGCCAAACCGGGTTGTCGGCACTGAAGGGTAGCTGGGCTGTTAGAATGCTCAAACATGTGAGGGTCTTTCTCCCACAGACCAAAGGATAAAGGACAACACCTGTCCCTCCACCACCACACCCCCAATCAACCCTCTCCCCCACTTAGGCTTTTAAGCCACAAAATAATTTTAAGCTGACCTCATGGTATTATATGTGATCCGATGTAACAGCTGTAATGTAAACAGTGCCTAGAGCAGTGTGGTGCAATGCTCACTGTATCAATTTTATACAGCGAGCGGAGCAGCACTGTGCTGAGAATATGAAATAGTACCAAATCAGAGCTATCAATAGCTCTGCTTTTGCTCCTGTAACCTGCTTGTGTTGGTGGGCCTGGGTTGTCATCACCTTGTGGGGGGTGCCACTGCTGTCTCGGTGTCCGCAGTGTAAACAGACCTGCATTTGCCCTCTGAGGGTAATGTTTAAATGATGAGACTTGCAGCAGTTCATAATGCAGTCCTTGGAGGATGGACTGGATTGCACTTGCTTGCAGATGCTATTGGACCTAACTGTAGTTTACTGACAGCTTCACCCAAATGCCCCTCCCACCTTTGTTGTGCCTGGGGCAGTGACAGAAGTTGTCATCGGAGAAGAAGAGGATGATGAGAAGCTGGGTCCCTCCTGCATTGCAAGCGGGTCCTGGGTGGGTAAGTTTGCTATCCCTGCACCACGAACTCCTTGGATCAGTGGCCATTAACTGTTTTCAGCATCCTAGCAGTGGGAACAGCTGTTCCAGTGTCCTAGAAGGGAGCAATTCACTGATCCATGTTCCACCCTGGGGACCACAAGTTGTCAGGTACTGTCGTGCTATTCTGGGAGTGTTCCATAGACTTGGTATGGTATAATACTAACCATTGCTGCTTTTAGCAGTAGGACTTTTGTCATCCATGGAACTGTGCATGTTTGTTTGATGGCTCACTCCAGTAGGCCAGGGAGTGTGCACCACTGAACCCAGGACTGGCACTGGGTGGGGGGGGCGAGTAGCATCAGTATGACAACTGCATCGCCACTCCCTCATGATCATGTGCCCCTTTCTGACACACTTTCCTCAGACCAGATCGGGTTTGTGTTACCCATAAAGCACATGCATTACTTTTTTTATTTACTAATGGCATTGTCACTGCTGGGAAGACACTACTACTTATTAAGAAGCAAAGAAAGCAGCACTGCGATGGTGGAGTGGGCGAGGACACAGCAGGGGTGTGGTGGCCAACTGATTAGTCTGCATACTGCTTGTTACTAGCACTCCCCAAAGCAAGGTACAGGGTCAGGGTGCTGAAATAATAAAAAAACAAAAACACAAAACTGAAAGAATGTGAGTCGGGCTAAGGTGGAGCTGAGTTTGAAAAGATGCTGCCAGCCCCTGGCTAGGGTGCAAGGAGCCAACAACTGGAAAATTAATTTGGCACCTTCTAGGGCATCGGGAAATGGGGAGGTGGATGGAAATGATTGAAAAGGGCTGAGATGGTGGTCAGGAGATTTGCCCTGGCCATTAGTTGAGAGGGAGGATAATTTTAGTTGTTTTTCCCTCCCCAACACAAACAACCGAATATGAATACCCAAATATTTGGGGAACCGACTGTTCAGGAGAAGATATTCACACAGCACACTCTGGCATGCAGATTAGTAAATACACAAATCAGAAACTGGACATTGGCTATAAGCTCAAAGATTTTATGGCTACAGAGGTTCGCCTAGCTATTGCAAGGTGTACAGTGCTCCCCTGCTTGTTTACAATTCCCATTTTCTAAGCCTCTGCCAATACTTGACTCAACTGAGGCACGAGTTTGCAGTGGTGTTTGTAAGTTTTCTTCTACGGCTCCTTTCAGTTATCAGCCAATGCTTTCTTTACACACCCATGGCTGGTTCGGTTCCCCCAAGCTTGCTGTGATTACCCCTATGGTTGCCTGACTGACAAGTCCTTCCAAGGAAAAGGATCGTTCCCATTAACTGATCTTCTAATACCCAATCCATAGAGATTCTAAATATAAAGAATAGAGGGGTTATCATAGAGAGTACTAGGGCTTTAGAGCCGCCATATGCAAGTGGCCTATACTGTGTCATTAAGGGACAGTATGCTAATGTGAAGACCCTCTACTTTTTATATATGTGATCCCTATGATTCACACTACAACTCGTGCTTCTTGAGAAACCCGCCTCTACTTGTACAGGTCAAAGGGCTTTTCTGGGGTAGCCCAGAGGAGCGCATCGTGCATCTAGACCAGTGACCCGATTCAGGAGAGAACTGCTGAGCTGATGATCGGTTGGCTAGGCTGGGAGGTAGCAGTGCCGATTGCAGTGTGTTGTGGAAGGCAGGCAGCAGGTTCTGGTGCTGCAGCAGCTTCTGGTGGTGGGCTAGGGGCTTGCACTCCCAGCAGAGAGCATGCTGTATGCACTCAAACGGACTCCCCATGCACTTGTATGCCACTTGGGGTTATCGGACAAATTCAGATGAAGATAGTGCTGGCTATGCAGGGTAAAGCCAGTCCCTTGCAGAGCCGTGGACCACGCAGCCCCTCCACCAAATCTGGATATTCAAAGACAAAGGTATATTCAGAAAGGTCCCATAATGGGGAACAAGCAATGAGGACAGTGGCTAGACTAAGTCCCTGAGGAAGTTGGAAGATGGGGTTGGGGTGCTGGCAGAGAAGGGCAAGTCCAGTGTGTGTAGGAGGATAAACACTTAAATTACAGAAAAGGCTATTTTCTGTTGCTGGTTTGTGCCTTTGTAACACCCTCCCATACAGTCACTCAATTGTCTCTAATGCCCTGTTTAAGTCTCAGTACAGGAGGGACACCCAGATGGCCAACTCAGACTGTAAATATCTCTTCTGACCTGAGCCACATCTTGTTACTTGAGTCGCAGTGGTGCACATAGATCACTATTTTTGTGATATTGCTGTTTGCCAGTTTCCTCACTGTCACCTTTGTAATACTCTCATTTCAGTATATAAGAGGATCTAATGGCTAGGATATCTGTCCTGTATTGCTTGCATTTGCCTGGAAAATTTCTCTGTATGCTGTTCTATTGATATATTGTGCCATCCTCATTGTTCAGGTCATGCCTGAAAAGGATCCCTGGAACCAGTGCACCTACCTGATAAACAAATAAATAATCAATACTAAATAATCAATACATAAACAAATAATCAATATATAAATAAATAATCAATACATAAATAAATAATACATAAATAATCAATACATAAATAAATAACATATAAATAAACAAATGTCACATAAACAAATAAACAATCAATACTTAAATAATCAATATATAAATAAATAATCAATACATAAATAATCATACTAACATACTAAAATGCCAGCAGAATAGGCCTAACGGTCTTTTGAGTCTGCTCGATTGGTCAGCCCGCCCTGGGTGCTGATCTTGCTGCCCCTCGCCTTCTCTGGCTTCTCCTTCCCAGTTCGGATATTCTTGCTGCATTGGATTTGCTTCAAGAACCCTTCCCTGTACCTGTCCCAGCCCTCTTGAACCCCTCCACGTCTCTGCCTCCACCAGCCCCTAGACAGCGCATTCCATGGCTCCACCACCCTCTCAGTGAAGAAGCACCTCCTCCTTTCTCACCTGAATCTTCCCCCTCCAGCTTCCACCCATGCCCTCTAGTGGCTCCCTCCTCCTTCCTTTGAAGCACCCTGACTGTTCCTCCCTATTTACCCTCTTCATGTACTTGAAGACCTCTATCATGTCCCCTGGTCCCTTCTCTCTTCCAGTGTGTACATATTAGCTCTTGAGCCTCTCCTCATAGGTCCTGTCCCCCAAGCCCCAAATCATTTTGGTTGCCCTCCTCTGGACCCTCTCCAGGAGTTTAATGTCCCTCTTTAAGTGTGGCCTCCAAAACTCCGCGGTACTCAAGGTGTGGCCTCACCAAGCAGTTATACAGAGGAGTATCACTTCCCTCCTTCTGGAGGTGATCCCCAGCGATGCATCCCAGCATCCTGTTGGCTTTGGCTGCTGCCCTCCTACAAGTCTCCGAGTTATTCATCTTGACATCCACCACCACCCCAGGTCCTCTCAGCCATCGAGACTTGTAGCATTCCCCCTCCAAGAGTGTACACTTGGCCCGGGTTTCTGGCACCCAGGTGGAGTACCTTGCATTTCCCTGCATTGAACCTCAGCTTCCACTTTCTAGACCATCTTTCCAGAGCCTCCAGGTCCCCTGTAGGGCCACCCTCCCTCCTCCCATCCACCACGCCCCCAGTTTTGAGTCATCCGAAAGAGACTCATCTCACTCTGATTCCTGTCCTTATGTCAGAGACGTGGCGTTGAACAGGAAGGGCCCAAGGACTGATCCTGTGGGACCCACCAATGACCCCTTGGGAATGAGACTATCCTGCCAACTATGACCCTCTGGGTCCGGTCCTGGAGCCAATTGCCTATCCTTCTGATCATCTGGTTCCCCACCCCCATTTCTCCCAGCTTATCCAACAGGCACACATGAGGAACAGAGTCAAATGCCTTGCTGAAGTCTAGAAAGAGGACGTCCACTGGTCTACCCAGGTCCAAGGCACTCGTCACCCAGTCATAGAACTCCACAAGGTTTGTCTGACCACGATTCCCGGGACGAATCCATGCTGTCTATCATCCAGGCACCCTGACTTTTCCAGGTCCCCCTAGCCTCTCCTTGACAATGCCCTCCATCACCTTGCCCACCACCGATGTCAGGCTGACAGGCCTGTAGTTCCCTGCCACCTCCCTTGATCCCCCTTGTGGATAGGCACTATATGCGCCACCTTCCAGTCCTGGGGCACCCACCCTGTCCTCAGAGAGAGGTGAAAAGTTCCGCCAGGACATCCGTAAGATTCCTTTAGCACTCTGGGATGTAATTTATCCGGCCCGGTGCTTTCTCCGTCTTAAGGAGCTGAGGGCTTCCTCACTCTCTCTGCTGTGATTCCACTTCCAGTACCTCTTCTCCCTGCTTAGCCCTCCCCTCCTGCCAGTGATGCCTCCTCTCCCCAGACCCGCCTGATCAGTAAGGGTCCCCCCATCTCAGTATCTCTGTCTCCTCCATGTATGATGCAGCACCCCATTTTCCTTGGTGAAAACTGAGGTGAAGTACTCATTTAGTACCTCAGCCTGCTCCCCGGTCTTGTGCCCATCTCTCCTGATTTAATCCTGCTAATCTGCCCCTTCACCCTCTGTTTTTCCCCAATGTATCTAAAGAACCCTTGTTCCTCTCCCAATTTCCTGGCCAGGTTCTGCTCCTTCCTTGCCTTAGCCGCCCTCACCACCCTAGTGGCCCTTCTAGCCATCAGCTCGTACTCCCTCGATCCCTTTCACTCCTTGAGCACTTGAATTGCCTATAGGCTGCCTTCTTTCCCTACCACCTCCTGGACCTCCTTGGTCCACCAGCAGGGTTTTCGGCCCCTACCGCATTTTGTCTTACTCTTGCACAGGTGCTGGTAGCATCTTGCACCCCTCTCCTGATGATTTCCCTGCTATCAGCGTCCTTGTCTGACCCAATCACATCCAAATGCTCCTTAAGGATCCTTCCCATTTCCTTAAAATCCGTTCCCCAAATTCAGTTACCTCTGTCTTTGTGCAGCCTTCTAGCCCTCCTAGGTCCAGGCAGAACCAGACCGTGGCATGGTCACTCTCCGCCAACGGGTCCCTTACCCTCCAGGCCCCTAATCTGGTCACTGTCTGCCAGGACCACATCCAGTGCCACGCTTCCTGGTCGGTTCCCCACCTGCTGAGTTAGGAACGCTGCCTTGAAAGACATCCAACAACCTCTGTTCCCTGGTCACAGAAGATGCCATAGTCTCCCAGTCTGTTCCTGGCATGTTTAAGTCCCCAACACCACCACCACCGTTCCTCTGCCCAGTCTGCAGTGTCTCCCAACATCTGCCACCAGACTCTCCTCCAGCTCCTCCATCAGGGCAGGGGGTCTATACACCACTCCTATTTTACTCTCTGCCCCCTTGTTATCAAGGTGACCCAAATGCTTCCACGGTTCCCTCCGCCTCCTCTACTCCCCTATGCCAATGCAGTTTTGACTATCATTGCTACCCCTCCTCCCCTCTCCCCCCGTCCTTCCTGAACATAGCGTAACCCTCCAGGTTCAGGTCCCAGTCGTGTCCTGCAGTGGCCCAGGTCTCAGTGACCGCTACCACATCCACAGCTCCCTCAGTCTAGCACGCCTGGAGCTCAGGCATTTTATTTCCCAAGCTCCTGGCATTTAGCAGGACTACCTTCCACCCTTTCCCTATACTTCCATTCCCCTGCTTTCGTGTTCCCATGGGATTCTGTTTCCCCTGGTCTGCACTTCACCAGTCGGCCTTTTCCCACAATCCTGGGCAGCTCCCCAGGGGGTGAAGACAGAGTCCTCCTTTATTGGCACCCCTTAACAGCCTTTTCTCCCATCCCTCCCCCTTCACAAGTTTAAACCCCACTTTTCACCAATGAACCCTCTATTTTCAACTTAAGGATTCCCTCAAATTGAGATGGAGTCTATCTCTAGCATACAGCTCCTTATCCTCCCAGATCTTCCCCAATCCCCATCAACCCATACCCTCTGGCCTCACACCACCCCTGAGCCACTGGTTTATCTCCCTAATCTTCCTCTCGTGCTCCCCACTAGCCCAGGATTTCTGAGAAGGAAATTGTGCATTCTATGCCACCATTGTGGGGCAGGTCCGTAATGTACAAAATCAATATATAAATAAATAATAAACAACAAATGTCACATAAAATAATAAAATAATCAATACATAAATAAATAATCAATATATAAATAATCAATACATAAATAATACATAAAAAAATAAATAATCAATACATAAATATGGGTATGTGTGTGTTGCTGTGTACTTTGAGTGCATGTGTGTCTCTGTTGCTGTGCAGAAGTGCTCACGTGTGTGTTATGTGTAGGTGTGCATTTATCTAATTTCATTTTAATTTTTATAGGGTTATAACCATTGAGCTCTGCTCATTTACAGTGGTGACCAAGAGAGCTTAAACAATCAGTTTTATGGGTGGGAGTGTGTCTGTCTGTCTGTCTGGCAGTGCACGTACACTTATTGAGCATGCATGCATGTGTGTACTTGCATCTTAATGTATGTGCCTGAGTTTGTGCATTTTGGTGTGTGAGGGCAAGAGTGTGTATTGTGTGTGAGCATGCTTGTATATTTATTTATTTTCACACAAGAGTAGCCTCAATTTTATCAGATGTACTTTATGAAAAGTTCCTATGGGCAAGACAGAGAACTGGAGCAGTTGACAAAGTACTATGAGTTGCTACATGAGAAAAAAAACACACCTAAAGTCAAATTAGGTAATGTGAGTGCATATACCATATATTTCTGTGTATGCCTGGATGCATATGTATTTGTGAATGCAACCATGTGCATTTCTCTGTCAATTCAGCTGTGTATTAGTGATGAATGCATGCACATTTCTGTGTGTGAGTGTGTATGCCTATATGAGGACATGCATAGGATGGATGTGTGCATTTTGTATGTGCATGCATGTGTAATTAATGTATGAGTGCATCTGTGTGAGAACAAGTGTAATACATATGTGAATGCATGTACTGTATTTATAAGTGCAAATTACATTACATGTTTACGTGCACCTGTGTGCTTTCTCTACTCACGTTTTCCATGCCACCATTGTGGGGCAGGTCCGTAATGTACAAAACTCAGCGATGGCATCATAAACCAGGTTCACATGATGGAAGAAGTTTGCAGCTGTTGGAAATGGAAAAAAGGAAAGCTATAAATGTTGTATTTGTTATTTTCACACAAGAAAACGGCTGTTTCCAGTTTTGCAGTCTCAGTAAAGGCACTTTCAGGCTGGCCTGGTGGCGCTGAGGTTGAGGTGCTGGATGCCACATCTCATGCTACGCCATTGACCGGGTTCTGGAATGAGCCTGGATCATTGGGGTCAGCCAGGCGGGGAGATGGATTGAGCAGCTGTATGGCAGCTCTCCCTCCTGGTGGGGACCCAGTCGTTCCGCTGCAAGGCTGCCCTGGGTGGAGACCTGGAGGTAGTGCAGACAGGAGGCGACTAGAATAGGGAGGGTGCCACGAGGTTGCTATGTGTGCGTGCCTCCACATGCGCGTGAGTAACTATAGCAAGGGAGGGGCGAAAATGGAAAATGTCTCTCCATTGAAAAACCGGAGCTCTACAGTGCACAATTTTTTAATTTCTAGTAGTTGCCAAAATCTACGCACCTGCGCTTCAAGCCAGCTCTTATTACATCGCGCGGATCTCTGTTCCTACCTCTGAAGCATATGCGCGTGATTGGCAATCACAGAATTAAAAATCAGCACTGTAGAGTGCTCGCTTTTTCAACGGAGATACCAGCAATGTCTTATTTCAACGAGGAGCAGGGTTATTATTCTTTCTGGTTCGTTCTCAAAAATGACTGTTTCGGACAGCGTCGTGCCAGAGGCATGTTCCACCACATTGTGCTTCCGAGATGTGATGAGTTTTAGTCGACCCGAGTGTAAACGTATTTTTCACAAATCTTAAAACCGTCCAAAAGGCTGTAAATTTGCACATATAGGGGCATTCTGGGTGCATTTATGATAGATGGGTGCCAAGAGGCACACTGCTTATTTTAATCATACAAACAAAGGGGCAATGCTGACAGCGCCTTTAACAAGCATCTTCCAAAGTGTTCTTGTATATTTCAAGCAGGTGCTGGCAGGAACACAGTGTGCCTGAGCTGAGGCCCCTTTTCCACAGCTCATCTGCAAAAGGCTTAAAATTGCACTGGTAACCCTTGAGTTTCCAATAGCTTCTGAAGTCATCTCAAACTATAGTTATATACATTTCAACAGTAATACTATATAATTTCTAAACAAAAGGGATCCCAGTATCAGTTACATTTCTCCACATAATGATTTGCATAT
Source organism: Neoceratodus forsteri (assembly GCA_016271365.2). Lineage (NCBI taxonomy): Eukaryota > Metazoa > Chordata > Ceratodontiformes > Ceratodontidae > Neoceratodus > Neoceratodus forsteri. The sequence continues at coordinate 50,774,631 of CM028133.1, read as the reverse complement.
ATTTCTATATCAGCAGATATGTAAGGGAGAAAGACAAACAACAAGGGAAGGCTGAGAGATAGTGAGAGCAAATAATTGCGAGACTGTCGGGGTGATCAAATCCTAGGTCTCACAGGAAAAGTTAGTTTGCGCAATCAGACAAATAGACAGGAAAGGAGAGAATAGAACAGATCCCTGCATTCAAACTCTTTCCATAACAACTGGGACAGGGTCCTAGTCAACTCTGTCACAGCAAGCTCCAAAACACTCGGACCCAGCCCAGGCTATTTACAATATACACACTGGCTGTGGCACTTAAAGGGACAACAGGAAACATAGCATGGCATTCTCATGCAGGTCAAGTGGAAAACACCAACAACCATGGATTTACCATCTCTGAGGTACATCTGCCTAGCAGTGGGCATCGCTGAGCCCAGGGAGACATTCAAGGTAAGCCCCATTTTGGGGCTGTATATTCATAACTTTCTTTTAAACAATTTTTGCCCACATTTTTAACATAGTCTTTTTAAACCACCATGTGAACAAGGGAGATGTAACTTTCAAATCCCTCCTAAACATGTTGATGCAGCCACTCCGGAAAATCACCTTTCAAATGGCATTTAAAAACAAATTCACCTGTCTTAATCATGAAGTTGGGTCATAAAAGATTATGCTGAAATTTGGGGTCAAAACATGTTGATTTTTCTGTTTACTCATAACTTTGTTATTTTTGCAGATTTGGCCCCAAATTTTCAACACAGCTCTTTTGTTACCCCACCATGTCCCTCAAAATGTTTTTGCAGTTGCTCCATGAAATCACTTTTCAGATTATATTTAAAAATTCCACGGTCTTGATCATTATATGCAGTCAAAAAGACTACATTGAACATTTGGGATCATACTGACAAAAACAACAAAATGAAGAAACGATTATACAATTTTTTTCAGCTGTAGGCCTCCATATTCAAATGATTAGCACGGCACTAAGCTGGTGGTCTAGTGCTCCCCTGACCCCTGATCGCCCATGCTGTAGCTGTCTTGAATATTCCTGGTGGTCTTGTGGTCCCTTTCTGTAAAGGCATCTGATCCCTATGGACCCCCACTTGGGACCCTCCTTGCTGCACCCTTTTGCCCATGCTGTAGCTGTCTTGAATATTCCTGGTGGTCTAGTGGTCCCCTTCTGTAAAGACATCCAATCCCTCTGGACCCCCCTCTGGGACCCTCCTGGCTGCCGCCCTTTGCCCCATGCTGTAGCTGTCTTGAATATTCCTGGTGGTCTAGTGGTCCCCTTCTGTAAAGGCATCCAATCCCTATGGACCCCCCACTCAGGACCCTCCTTGATGCACCCCTTTGCCGGTTACTTAAGCAGAACTACAGCAATAGTGACTGTGGCCAGCATAGCCCTCCACTTTCCACCTTAGCTGGCTGCTCTCAGATTGTCAGTGAGCGATTACGACTACTGTGCTCACTGATAGATGACTTTTTTTATTCTATTTATTTCGCCCTCATCTCTACCAGCTCTGTTTCTTCAGGAGGCGCCAATGGAATCCACCCTGCTACCCGCCTGACCTCACTGTCCTGTTCCCCATCCAGCAGCAGGTTTTCCCCAGGTGGGAACAAGGTGAGATGTGCACCCAGACAATTCCATGTCTTATCGGGCTCAGGGGCTGTCAGCCAGGCGGGAGCACATTGGGAGGCCATACTCAGCGCTCCATCTCCTCAGAGCTGGAGGGTGTTTTCCTCCTTTCTTATAGGCGTCAAGTGTGCCCTAACGTCAAAACACTTAGTGCTGTGTCTGTGATGTCACTCCCCGTGTCTGCCTCTGTCCGCTGCCATGCCCCAGACTTCTGCTTGGGGCCAGTCATGCCGAGTTGCTACCCTCCCTCCCTCCCTGGAGAAGATGAGCTGTCCCTGACACCTGCCCCTCCCGACCGCCCTCCAGCTCCTGGGCTCATTCTCAAACCCAGGTTGCTGGTGCCACAAGTGAAATCCAACTGCTGCCCCAATGGGCTGGCAGGCTTTTATTGTTATTTATTTTTTACTTTCTATGTATGCTCCCCGGACTCTGCCTCATTGGGAGATGCCTGGCATCTGTCCCAGTTCCTTCCTTCCTGGAGCCGTGGCTGTCCCCATAAGCCTTGGTCCCCCAGGCAGGACCGAGGTGGGACCCGTACACCAGAACAACTGAATTTTGTTGGAGCTAGCAGTCGGGGCAGATGAGGACATTGGGGATCTGTGCTAGCGCTCCTCTTCCTGGAGTGCAGGGAACCATTTTTCTCTGGGCGTGTTGTACACCCTGATGTGGAGTCAGGACCGCTGATGCCTGTCACCCCTCCCTCTCTATGGCTGGGCACTTGCTGCACTCTGGGTCTCTGCCTGAGGTCAGTCAAGAACCGAGCATCATCCCTCCCTCCCCAGAGAAGGCAAGTGGTCCATGGATGCTCAAACCTTCTCCCCTGGACGCCCACTAAATGACAGATGGCTTTTCTACAGTATTTACTATTGCTAACTCACAGACAGCAGCCAGTCTAGATAGTGAGCAGAGGGCTGTGCGGTCACTGTCACTATTGCTGTAGTTCAGCTAAGGTGACTGAGGAGATGGTGGTGCAGAGAGGAAGGTCCGGAGCAGGCGCGGGTGAGAAAGGGGCTGGATGCCCTCATGGGGAGGGACCACTAGACCACCAGGAATATTCAAGGCAACTATGGGACAGGCACTCAGGAGGCTGTGCATGCATGCTAATGAGCCCATAATGGCCATAGCACCTTCCATGCCCAGTAGGCTCATTAGAATGTTAGAGCTGAATACAAGCCCCACAGGAGCTCGGGCACTACCCCATTGGGCCGCGCTATCTCCATTGGGCTCCTATGGACCATGTTCAGTCTAAGGCTGTGTCAGCACAATGCATAGTCACTATGTGCTGCACCTGACACAACAAGTATTCAGACAGTTTTGCGTGCTGTGGTCATAGTGTGCTAACTGTCTGAATATTGATGCCAACCAGCCATGCTTTCTTTGCAGTGGAGCACTCCGTCAGCGCCGTGCCGTGGCTAGCTCTGAATACTGGGACCTATACTCCTTAGCTCAGTGTAACTCCAAAGTCCACAAGGCAATTGAATTAATGAATGCTTGTTCCTGAGGTACCTACCAGCTAGGACCTCCTTTGACCACTGTTGGGCCACCTTCCAGTCCTGTTGAGGTTTTTCCTACCTGGACTTCCTGGCATTGAAAACGATTTCGAATCTATGCTGCAACAAAACCTTAACTCCTCCTCCAATTTCTGGAGCACCTCTGTTCCTTTTGACCCCCATACAAACCCTCAACTCCTGTTCGAACCATTGATGTGTCACCTGTCTCTGACCTGATCTCAGTGTCCTTCTTACTAAACTCCTTTTTCATCGTGTGCCCATCCCCTCTACTCCCCCCGATTCCTCCCCATCTCTTTCACCTCCCCTCATTTCAGGGCCTCTCCTTTTCTCCCTCTCTAGTCATGAAGTTTACCGTGCCCTTCTTTACTTAATCCACAAAAGTCCAGTCCTGATGGCCTCGACCCCTACCTTCTCTGCATCTCTGCCCCTATCACTCTTTCCCTACCCACTTCCTGAACCTATCCTTCAACCTCTGTTCTGTTCTCCAGGCATGGAAGGTTGCAAATGTAGTTCCCCTGCATAAGGAGGAGCCCTTCTACACCTGGAAACTACAGACCCATATCCTTCTTCCTCCCTGGCCAAGCTGCAAGAATCTCTAGTTTTTTTCCACACCGACTTCCTTAACTTCTCAGATTTCCTCTTTCCTTTCCAATCTGGTTTCAGGACTAATCACTCAACCATCACATCTCTCCTTTCAGTTACTAACTCTGTCTTCTCTAGCATGGACTGAGTTCACATTACCACAGCCATTTTCATTGCCCTTGCTAAGGCTTTTGATTCTGCCTCTCATCCTCTACTTCTCAACAAGCGCAGCTCTGCGGGACCCTGTAACTCGACTTTAAGCGGTTCAGCTCATACCTCTCCAGCTGCACACACTGTGTCCTTGCAGGAGGTGCCCCCACATATCCAGGCCAGTGTCCCCAAGGCTCCATTTAGGCACTGTCATCTTCTCCATCTTCCTAAATGACCTTCCTTCAGCCTGTTCTTTCTCAAGTATACATATATGCAGACGATACCGTCCTCTGTGCCTTAGGTCCCACCCTCCTCAGATGTTGGGTCTCGGCTCAATCTGATTTCCATTCAATCCTTCGTTGGTTTCATGTCAACCATCTCAACGAAAACCATGTGATGACCTTTGGAACTCCTTTAAAACTGGCCAATCTCTCCTCCCCTCCTCCTTCTCCACCCTGGATGGAACCATCTTTGATGAAGCCCCTCTTTGAAACACCTCAGCGTCTAGCTAGACAACCATCTTGATTTCACAGCACACATAGATCATATTCACTAAGCTCTGTTCCAAGCTGGGGCATTATACAGAAATAAAGACCCCCTCTCTGTCTGTCCTGCAGACTTCTCACTAAAATGATCCTCCCTTTATTCGACTATGCCAACGTAGTCTGGTACTGCCCCCACTTCACTAGTGAGGCTCAACCTCTACAATGCATTCTGTCATCACATTAAATGCCCTCCCCACACTCACCACTGTTCGCCCATCCCCTTCTCCTCTCCTGTCTTCACCTGCGCCATCAGCATCATGTCTCCCTCCTCATCTCAAAATTCTGGCTTGGTCTCTCCTCCTATCTCAATTCTCTCTCTCACCCTCCTCCCTGTCCTCCTGTCCCTTTGCTCCAGAGTTACCCACACCTTCTCTTTCCTCGTCCTGTTCAGGGCAATCAACATTTCCTACCGCCTTCCCTCTCTCTGGAACTCCTCCCTAATTTCCTTAGACAGTCACCCTCCCTGCTGTGCTTGAGTGACACTCTCCCAATCTGCACCTCCTCCATGCTCCTGTCCCTCCTCCTTCCTTTAGCCCCAGGGGTGCCAACAGAAATTTCTGGGCATGGGACACACCGTTCAGGCAGCCCCCCATCCTCTGCCTCTTAAGACATGATAGAAATTGAAAAAATGTGTAAATGTACTGTATATTTAAATAAATAACCCCATTATTGTGGCTCCTCCGCTACCCTCCTCCTCCCTCCCTCCCTGCTCCACGCTTACTTGGTCCTAGTGGTCTGTCCATCCATTCCACACACCACCAGGGCGGGGTTGTGTTTATTTCCTGTGGGAAGCACTCTCTCAAAGATCCCCATAGGTGGAGGCACCACCACAGTCTAAACCCAGATATCTCAAAGTTCAAACACAGGTGTCATAACATTTGTAAGTCTTTGACTTTTCCTCCTAAAATTTCAACTATGCACTAATTAGCCCCAAACTACTATAGGGACGATACAGCAACACTGCAAAAGGAGGACAGCTTCCTAAAGGCAAAGGGGTGGCCAGGCCACTCCTAAGTTATAACTTTCTGCTGTGTTTTCAAACACTAACACACCTCCCACCTCCATCAGGTTTGCTCCTGAACTTTGACCCCCTTTCTCCATATCAACCTGCACCAGTACTTCCTGGCTGTTCCTTGGAACAACAAACTCAAGCGCTTCCCTTACCTTGTAATATTATGACATTTTATCTCCTTGCCCTTTTCAAGTGCTTTCTTCCACCTTGGCTGTCAGAATCTAGATGGCTTGACTCATATGGCTGCATCTAACCCCAAGCGGTAACACACAGATCTTTTATGTTTTTCCACAGTTTGTGGATTGGCACCACTTGCACCAATCGCAGCTCTGTTTTCCATGTGTCAACATTCCAAGAGGCAACAACAGACCAATGAAAACCTCTGCTGGGCAGGACTTTAAGCGGCAGGTCCTACTCAGCGGAGGTGAGTCAGAACGTGACTGATGGCACGCATAGCCAATGAGCCTGTGCTTCACTCTGTGAGCCGCAGCGACAGTCGGAACGACGAGGATGGGGGACGGCCGGGCCCCCCGAGACACTGGGCCTGGGACAGTTGCACCCGCCCCCATCGGTGCGCCCTGTTTAGCCCTTTATATTCCTCTCACCTCCTCCTTTGATCCTGCTTCAGGACCCCTCAGTTTCTAAATGTTCCTACAGTCTGAATTGCCTTCCCATATATAATTAGCTGTTATCTATCAGTTATCCTGAACATGATTATTGTGAGTGGTAATCTCATGCAACTTCTACAATTGGAATTTACCTGAACATGATTATTGTATGTGATAATTTCTGTATCTTACCCATCTAATTTTATTTATTTAGTGATTCGGAAAAGTTGTTTGGCGCAAGCTCTTTACAAAGGTTCCACATCATAGATTGCAAGACAAAGTACAATAGGAGAAAGCAAAGGTACATTACAATGAGACGATACAGCTTGGATTCACTGATTCAGAACTTACGGAATAACTCTAAACATAGGTACAAGTTAAATAACAAGAAAAACACTTTATGGGGGGATAAGTAGCCACAAAGTGCCTTGTCAGTAGGTCAGAGGGATGGGGATAGCTGGCAGTGGGGTGAAGAAGAGTACGAGAGAGAGGCAGGTACTGCGGTGGAGGTGAAGGGTGGAGGAAGAAGGCGATAGGGTATAGGAGAAATAGGGGGTGAGGGTAGGCTGAGCAGAGAAGACATGCTAGACTAAATGGTGGGGTGCGAGGGGCAGAGTCAGGCAGCTTGCATTAGTAGTGACTGTTAGGGAAACTCATGGGACTGGGAGTTGGGGAGGGAAGGTGGGTGGTGGGTGCAGGAGCATGATGTGAACTGATTGCTGAGGTAAGTCATGAGAAGGGACAGAGGGAAGGGTACCTGAGGCCTGCCTAGTGCTTGCTGGGGGCAGTAGGTTTTGCTTTACTCATGGCTGTCCTATTTAATTCTGATTATTTTATCAACTGTAATTTACTGTGCCATTGTACCTAATGTCCTCATTTCTGATTAGTTCCTCAACTGTACGTTATTTGCTGAAGTGTTATTCTAGCGAACTTTATGTATATTCTACTTCCTTCTTCCCTTCCCTAGGTCACACCTGGAAACAATTCCCAGCTCAGTGTGCCTTTCCAGGTCACCAACTTTAAACAAATAATAAATTCCTGGAATACCCATGACACAGTACTGCATTACTCTGTCAGTGTTAGCCCCCAAGGCAGGGTCTAGCTTCACTTCCTTGGCAGATCCACCCACTGATCTAAATTCTAACCATTCATGGAGGAGGCAAACCCAGGAGCCATCCTGGGAGCCTGGGAGAAGAAGGCAATGACAGATGTGGTGGCAGGTGAGGCATTATCTGCCCAACAGGCTGCCTATTTTCCCTCTTTAATCCCTCCCTGGGATGCCACTATGGCTGAAGAGCATGGGTGCACAGACACACTTGTGCACTGACACCAGCTTCAGTGGTGTCCCAGCCATGCTGCTGCCCAGCCTCCTTTGGACATGCAATTGTTCTTCCTCCAGCCAGCCCCTGGTGACTCAAGCTCATTTTGAACTCAGGTCACCACTGTATCAGGCAATAGTGCTACCACTGTGGTACCAAGCTGATATCCTTCAGTTTGTTGAGTTACCACAATGGGATTACTAATGAGGTTTCTCACCGTAATAGGCTCTGGAGCTAGTCACTCAGTTACATAGATACATAGACAGTGTCGGCAGATAAGGGCCTATGGCCCACCCAGTCTGCCCATTTAAGTTTGTAAGTTCAGTTTATGTTTTCCAGGAAGTCTGTTGCCCTTACCCTGACCTCCAGAATTCCTTTATGTCTATCCCATGCATTCTTAAATCCGTGATTGTTTCAGCCCCACCACTTCCTCTGGCAGGGTGTTCCACTTGTCCACCACCCGTTCTGTGAAGAAATTCTTCCTCACGTTTCCTCTGAATCATCCTCCCTCCAACTTCATCCCATGCCCTCTAGTCCTGGAACATCTTTTTGCTTAAAAATAGTGCATTCCTGCACCCTGTTCCTCACTGTAAGATACTTGTATGTCTCTATCATATCCCTCTCTCCTCCTCTCCTCCAGGGGTACATGTTCAGTGCCTTCAACCTGTCCTCATGGGACTTGTGATGCAATCCATGCACCATCTTTGTTGCCCTCCTCTGAACCTTCTACCCTGTCTATGTCCTTACGTGGTAAGGTCTCCAGAACTGCACAGTGTACTCCAGTGCGGCCTCACTAGTGTCTTGTATAGTGGAATTATGACCTCCCTTTTCCTGCTGGTGATGCCCCTGCCTATGCATCCCAGCATCCTATATTCTTTACCTGCTGCCTTGTCACACTGTTTCCTGCCTTGAGGTCATCAGGAGTGATAACTCCAAGATCCCTTTCCTGCTGGTGCATGCTATATCCTCACCCCCAACTGATATATTGTGCCAGGGTTTTGTTTCTATGCATTATCTTGCACTTCCTTGCATTGAATTTCAACTGCCAGACCCTGACCATTCTTCAAGTTTCTGCAGGTCCCTTCTCATTCTGTCTACACCCTCTGGTGTGTCTACTCTGTTACAGGCTTTGTGTCATCAGCGAACAGTGAAATTCTGCCTTCTAGGTCCTGTGCAATGTCACTGATGAAGATATTAGAATAATGCCGGTCCCAGCACTGATCCCTGTGGTGCCCACTGGTCACTCTTCCTCTGTGGAGTGACAGCCATTTACCACCACCCTCTGTGTCCTGCTGCCCAGCCAGTTACCTACCCACCGCACTACTGTTCTGCCCCTAACCCATATTCCCCAGTTTGTGCAATAGTCTTCTATGTGGCACAGTGTCAAAGGCCTTGCTGAAGTCCAGATAGGCCATGTCCACTGCCCTCCCTGATCCACCTCCCTAGTCACCCAGTCAAAATTCAATGAGGTTGGTCTGACATGACCTTCCCTGGTGAAACCATGCTGCCTTGGGTCCTGTAGTCCATTGACAACCAGATGTTCCACCAATCTCTCCTTCAGTAGTGCTTCCATGATCTTCCCACTACCGGGTGAGGCTGACTGGTCTGTAGTTCCCGCTTCCTCTTTGTTCCCACTTTTGTATAAGGGACCACATCTGCTATCCTCCAGTCTTTGGGTACCTCCTGTTTCTAGTGATCGGCTAAACAGGATAGCAAGAGGTTCAGCCACCACCTCTCTTAGTTCTTTAAGGACCCTGGGGTGCACCCATCTGGCCCCATTGCTTTATCAACTTTATTACTTCCAGTTCCTTCAGGACCCTTTCTCGTGTAAAGGGACTTGTGTCCATTTCTGCACCATTCTCACCCCTTGTACTCCATTCAGACCCATTACCCTCCTCTTCCTCAGTAAAGACTGAGCAGAAATACCTGTTCAATATGTCAGCTTACTGTTGTCATCCTCCACACAGCCCCCATCCTCCCTTCAGTCTCACTATCCCTCCCTTTGCCTTTCTTTTTCCTTATGTACCTGTAAAAGGTTTTGTCCCCTCTACCCACTGATTTTGCAATGTGTTCTTCTGTCTGAGCTTTGGCTTCCCTTACTGACCTCCCTGCCTCCTTTGCTTCTCCTGGTACTTCTCCCTATCCCCTTCTGCCTGTGTCTTTTGTATTGCCTGAATGCAATCTTTTGGCTTTCACCTTCTTTGCTACCTCTTTGGAAAACCATAATGGTCTCCTCTTCCTTTTCCTCTTGCTAACCTGCTTAATACATAATTCTGTTGCTCTTGTAATCCCCATTTTAAATACTTCCCACTGTTCCTCAACCCTGATTCCTGCCCCATTCCCTTAATGCCTCTTTCAAGTATCTCCCCATTTTCTCAAAGTTTGCCCCCTAAAATCCAGGATACGTGTTTTTGTGTGTTTGGTTCTGCTCTTTCTGTGATTTCAAACCACAGTGACTGGTGGTCACTGTTCCCAGGTGCTCCCCGACTCTTACCCCCATCACACTGTTCCTGTTTGTGAGCACAAGGTCCAGTATTGCCTTCTGCTGAGTTGGTTCCATGACCAGTTGCTTGAGGAAGGCACCCTGAAGGAGTCCAGGATAAATCTGCTCCTAGTTGATGCTGCTGCTGGGATGCTCCAGTCCACGTCTGGAATATTGAAGTCTCAACCAGTACTACCTCACCCTTGTCTGCCATCCTCTGGATGGCTAGCATCAACTCCCTATCTGTTTCTTCCTCCTGGGCTGGTGGTCTATAGACCACACCTGTGCGGATGGTGGTTGAGCTACCACAGTGGGATTATCACGAAGGCTCTCACTGTAGAAGGTTCTGGAACTAAATCCTCAGCTAGTTGAGTTACCACAGTGGGATTATCACAGAGTGCTCTCACTGCATTAGGCTCCGGAGCTTATCACATTTCAGCATGAACCATAAACATTTGTATGCACCATGGAAAGGGTGCAGAGGACAACAAAATTATGCAAGGGGACCAAGCAGTAAAGCTTTTATGCCCTCTATACCAGGTCCCCAACCTTCTTGGGACCCAATCTGCCCTGCACCATGTTGCCTCTAGCCCTCTGGGTGAACCAGAGACGGCTTTAGGGAGGTTATTTATTTTCATTATTTATTTATTTAGTTTTTGTTGACGGGTAAGTGCACTAGATAAATCCTGCCTATTTTCAGGCACAACCGGGGAGGATATACAGATGAATGCCAACTGACCTTGACCCAGATTAAGCTGTTGGTGGTATTTTTAGTGAATGAGGGAAATTTGGTCAGGACACTGGGGAAATTCCTTACTGCAGTGCTGGCAGTAGGGGCTAGCGGCGGAATGCAAGTCTAGTCAGTCGAGGTTGGACTTGAGAGAGGATGGCCGCTATGGAGGGAGGTGGTGGTGGACAGCAATTCTCTAGGAGAAGTTCTAATGGAAGAACAGCTGGAGCAGTGCAGTTGGCGCGATCGCCATAATATGAAAGCTGAGATTGGCGGGCTTTTGATGCGGATTTATCAGGTGACGAGTTCCTATTCATTCTGGCACCTTTACACAAATGTCACCGTTGCATTTTACATTAAAAGAGAAGCTGAGCGAGCTGCAATTGGAGCAAGATGGAGTTTTAAAAGCATTATCATTGGAAGTGGAGAAATTGATGGATCCTCAGGAAACTATTGAGTGTGTTACAGAGACACCGGAGAGCCAAGCGATTGGTGTAGCGGTGACTGTGAGGAGCATATCACTGAATGGTGGAGTTGTGGAGAGATGGAGAGTCCCTTATTACAGGAGAATTCAAAAATTACGAAAGAACAATTGCAACGAAATGGTGTGGCGCCTTTAAATCTTGTTTATCGCTGGAAGCGCTGAATCGGTTTCTATGGTAGCTATAGGTGACCCGGATGTGCACCAGGAAACATCGAGTAAGAATGAGTCCTCGGACTCCGTTGCGATTATGAAGGCAGCAGGCTTCGTGGTTTAACGGAGGAGACACTGTTGGAAAGTTTGACTGGTCCTGTATTTACCAGACGGATCCTTTGCAGCAGGAAGGGGTTTCAGAATTCTCCTTCTAAAACACACTGAATCTGGCTTGGATAAAATTGGAGAAGAGGGGAAAGGCAAATGGATGGCGGTGTTGTTTGCTAAGCGGAATCTGGAGTAACAACCAATATTCAAGGAACTGAAAGGCTCAGGTAAAACTAAGATAAACTGCCCGATGGGACAAGGTTCTGTGGTGCAAGCCCCACGGGTTGATGCTTGGTCCCCAGAACGAGCATTGCAGGATGCAGGCTGGACATTGAATAAAGGGTCATGGCACCAACACCAGACTGGGATCCTAAACTTAATTTTTCTCAGAATGTACCTGGATGGAAACCTAATGTGCCTTTACCAGTGGTTACTGCTGAAGGGGGATGTGTTCATGACAGTTCAACAGGATTCTGTTTTACATGATTTAAGTTCTACTCCTTGGTTACAGAAGTTCAGCCAGGGTGGATTGTACATACTTTGCCTGTGGAAAAGCCTCTAATAAGGCGTTATTTCTAGAACTAAAAAGAGGCAGCTCACGCAGGAATGCGTGCGCATCAGGTATAAAGGTGGATTGGAGGTTAGGCCAAATAGAGTGTAGGGGAAATGTTTATTAAAAGACTCATTGCACTTCTCACCTAGGGAAGTGTTTGCTTTCATAAACATATCTGGTGAGGATAATTTCGATGTTAGTTTTAGATCAGCATATGCATTGGACCTTTTGGGAGAGATGTAGTCAGGTGAAGTTCTCACCCTGTGGACACCTTTTTTGTGATTCCATTGACAAAACCTTTAATTAAGTTTGTTACTGTGATGTTTGGAATGAGGGTGTACACGTGGATGACATTTCATACTGGCTTGGTCAAAAATGTGAAGTTTTAAGTTCCCGGAGGCTATCCTTGATTCAGAGCAGTTCTGGACTGGGGGCTGGAAATTTAAAGTTAAACTTAGGCAAACTGACAAAGGAATGGAACACATCCCTAACTCTTTTCTTTTGGGAGGGATAGGGTGTGTGCTTTATACAGGACAACCCAGAGCTTGTTATAGATGTGGGGCCCGAACCCATTTGTCAAGTTCTTGTGACAAACCCTGTTGCGACAATTGTGGTGAATTAGGACATGGGGTTTTCAGTGTGTGAATTCCATGAAGTGCGACTTATGTGAGGGACTGGGCATGCTTTCAGAGTGTGAGTGGCAGCAGAAATAAACATCCATTGGTTGTCCTGAGTTATTGATACAGGAAGCACAGGATAAGGTAATAATCTCTGTTAAACCAGTTACAGATATGGTAAGGTCCCATGATACTCAGGATGATGATAGTGTCGTAGAAAGGGTCACAATAAGGTTGCAAAAGAGCTACCTCAGTTACCTACTGAGGAGATTCAAGGAGAAATAGTGATACAGAAAGAGATAGGTAACAATGTGGTAGCAAGACCTTTGGTTTTGGTTCGGTCTGACAGTCATCTTGGAATACTGAATCTACTGTGGGCCTTGCCAACTGATTTGGAATCGAACAATCCTTTTCTGTTTTAGCTACATCTTGGGGTGAGTTGGAGATAGACAGTCAGGATTTAGATTCACAACCCATACAGGATAGCCCTCCATCTCCCTTGGAGTTACTGAAGGATATAAAGGTAAAAAGAAAAAAGATGGATGATGTGTTTTCTTTTTCTTGAATAGCTGTTACCATTGGCTCTATGAATGTTCATAGCCTGTTGAATTTTAAAAGAAGGAGGATAGTATATGATTACATTCATTTCCAGGATTTAGATGTTTGTCTATTACAAGAAACCTGGATGTATTCTCTAGAACAAACCAGGCTTTTTCAAAGAGAATGGTGCTGGGGGCCTTCCTACGGTCATTTGGCCAGGACACTGCTGATAGGCATAGGATTTGTATTCAATTCCTTTAATTTTTCATTAATTAAGTTAATGGATATTGTTCCAGGAAGATTAATGATTCTGGATGGGGTTTGGACATCCTTGACATGCAGATTCATCAATGTTTATTGTCCACAAATCAAAACTGAGAGGATAGCTCTGTTTCATTTGATAAAGCCATATTTATTTACTTCATATAATATTTTTTATGTGGTGACTTTAACTGTGAACTCAAAACATAGTTAGTGTAAATAAGTTTGGGAACAGGAGAAAAACAAAAGGTATATTGTGACTCAATGCATTGGAACAATTGATTAATGCATCTGGCCTTGTTAATGGTAGTAGTAGACAACGGGAGGAGTGGACTTTACTTATAAAAGAATAATTTTACTTCCACTATAGATTATATGTTTATATCAGATTCCTTGTCATTTGATTTTTACAGTTCCTGTATCCTTTTTGGATCATCTGCTCTTGCTGTGTAAATTGGACCTTTAAGGTTGCCAGCACAGACGAGGGCCAGATGGAAACTAAATGCATTATTGTTACATTGTCCTGAGGTTCGGGATAAATTTAAAGTATTATAACAGGCAAGATTATCAGTGGCTTTTTTATATGATAATTTAGGGAATGGTGGTTGGATTTGAAACATGATTTTGAAATTTTTTTAAAATATCGGTAAAACAAGGGTAATGAGAAGTTTTTGCATTATCTTAAATTGAGACAACGCCTATATGATCAGATTTCACTGGCAAATACTTCTAAATTGATAATTCTATGCATATTTCACACATTAAACAACAGCTTAAGGAGTGGCAGTATAACAGGGTAGAAACTCTTCAAGCATTATTTAAATATGGTAATAAAATGTCCGTGGGAGACCCTTATGAAGCCTTTAAAAAATATAAACTGAATACTACTATCGATGCACTTAAAGATGATGATGGTAATATTATTACAGAAAAAACATGTTACAACAAATGATTAAACAATTTTTGACGCCCATGTGCCTGAGACTCCACCTAGCATTCCACTTATAGAACAGTTCTTGGCACAATTAGAAGACCTGCACAATCTGGTGATATGGGGGCTATGGTTTTACCTATTTCAAAGAAGGAAATTATTGCAGCAATTAAGTGGCTGAAATCTGGAACATCACCAGGTATTGATGGGTTGTGATGGAATTATATAAAGCTTTTCCTGATTCCCTTGCAACAGGTCTGGAATTAGTTTATAATTTTTTCTTGAGTCTACAACATTCCGTTGTGGTTTCTGAGGTATATTAATTTTTTATTTAAATCCGAGGATAGATACTCATTGGAGGTGGAGACCGATTACATTACTGAATTCGGATTATAAACTCTTGATGAGTATCTTGAATACCAGATTAAAAACGTGGCACTTACTGTTATATCTCCTAATCAATTTTGTGGTTTACCAGGAAAACTATCTTTCAAGCACACAGATTTATTAGAGATTGGATCGAATATGTTATATTTATAAATTAACTGGCTGTATTGTGTCTGTTGACCAGAGAAAGCATTCGATAGGGTGTATCACCCATTTTTATTTTAGGTATTGACCCATTATGGGGTTCCTCAGCAATTTATACATTGGATTAAGGTAATATATAATACTAATGTAACTTACCCTATGTTTCAAACCGTAATAGGAGATGGATTTCATATTCCTGCAGGAGTGCGGCAGGGCTGCCACTAGAGCCCATTATTATATGTTTATACCTTAGATATATTGATTCAGTATTTCTCACAAACTTCGTTATGGGATGGGATTTCAGCACCTCCTTTGTTAAAGGAAGTGAGGGTTCAGGCTTATGCTGACGATTTGTGCTTATTTTTCAGCGCTATGATCAAATAATAATATTTCTAGCCTCAATGATGAAGTATTCTGGTATTTCTAATTCTACAGCTTAATCCCTCTAAAAGTAGGGGATTGTTTATAGGAGGTACAAATTCCTGAGCCTTTAATTTTTCAGGGACTACATATTTCTTCTGAACCAATCAAGATTTAGGGTTGTGGTATGGGGCTCAGAATTTACCTTCTTTGAATTAGGAAAAAGGATTGCATGCTGTTGAAAGTAAAGTAAATATATGGAAACATTGGAAATTACCCAAATTAAAGAGAGTCGTTGTTCTAAAAAATTATTTTGCCAATGTTATTATATATTGCTCATATATTTCGATTCAATTAACTTAGAAACTAAACTATATAGCTTATTTTTCAAATGGTATGGGGAAATAGGCTTAATCCTATTAAGCATCAATATACATATTTATCAAAACAGAGTGGGGTTTGGGTATGGTTGATCTGATTATTCTCTTTCAACATTATTTCCTCGAATTTTAAGGGTGGATGGGATTTGCATCCTATGAATGATGGGAAACTACTTTATGCAAATATTATCTAGGTACTTTAAGGCTTGGACTGATCCCCTAAACCTGTTCCCACTTTATGTATTCCTAGTCTTTTTTACCCATTGTAAAAAATTGTTCAAATGGAAATTATCAGAGAACTGCGTGCAGGAATGTTCAGGGAAAAAGTTATATAACAAGGTACTGCTGCAGTTATACCCCAGTGAACCTGCTTTTAAGAATTGTCCATCACAAAATATTAAATTAGTGCTCCAAAGGTTAAATAATTTGAGGTTACCACCTTATATGTGGGAACTTTTATGGTTGTCGGTCTATGGAAGGACTGGGGTTAGAGGAAATGCAAAATATAAGGCTCACTCTGAACAAAATTGTCCTTATTTACATTGTATTAATAAAGAAGAAACAATGGAACATTTTATTTGACTGTTCCTATGCTCAGTCTCTTTGGAAATTCCTAGCAGTCCAGTGGAACATGAAGTGGTTAGGTACACTGGATTATAACATTTTGGTTTTGGGTCAATTTGCTCATTTACAGTCGAGTATGATAATGGGACTTTACATATATTGTGCTGTGCAATGATATATTACTTGTGGCAGGCTAGATGCCAATGGGTGATATATCAGAAGCTAATGCCAGTTGAGATAGTATGTTGCTTGATAAGCAGGGCTTTGAAGAGAGTATATTGTGTGGATGTTAACTTGTCCACCAGGCAAGTTGATAACTGGTGGAAAGGATTGACTTACTTCATTAAATATAAATGAATTAAGGAGGTGGGTTATAAAAATTATCATTTCAGGAAATAGTGATTATACAGAAGGAGAATGATGAGACTGGTTACAGTACATTAGTGATAGAAGTATAGGCTCTTGAAGTCTGTATTTATACTGTATATAGGTTTTGAATCTTTGATGTGCACAGTTTTAATTACTTCCACATTTCTTTTGTTAATTTGATATTTGGTTAGAATTATATTTAGTATAGTTTTATATAGTTTGATAGAATTGTGGGACTGCCAGAATAAAAACTTCCTCTTTTCTTATGGTGGGGGAGGGGCAAATTGATGTATTGGTTATTACTGGGCTGCATGTAAGAAGCAGTACTGATCTAATTTAATTATCTTTTAGAAACTGTGATTTTCTGATATGATTTAATATGGTTTCTCATTTTCTTTTCTTGGGCAGTGCTTTCTTAGAAACTTGTTGTTTTATTATTTGTATGCCTAAGCTCTGTTTTTTTTTTTAACCTTATGCTTGGTATATTGTTTTGTGTGATTCAACACTGTTTGTATTCATTTGTTTTGATGTTATTATAATAAAAATTCCCTGCTCTTTCGATAAGTGCCATGGGATCTTTAACATCCACCTGAACTACCACCAATCCAGGCAGATTGGGACCTCGGTTTAACGTCTCATCAAAAGATGGCACCTCAGAGTGCAGCACCCCTCTCATGCTGCACTACAGTGTCAGTATTGGGATATTAACCCAAGTGCCAGATGTGGGAACTGAACCCACAGCCCTCTGATCTCCCGGCCTCAGAGGCAAGTGTGCTACTGAGCCACTGACACTAACTGCGAACTGTGTATTTGTACAGGGCACCAACAGCAGAGAGGCCCCCAAAAACTCAGCTATCTAGATGGCCTCTTTCTTCCTGGTCCTGTGTGTACTAATTTAAGTAAAGTGCAAAAATGGCACAAAACTAGCTAAAATGAAGCTACAGGAGGCCATGATAGGGATGAGGATGTTCGTTAGGGGCTTTGCGACTTCTGATATGGGGGCCCAGAAAGGAGGTTCGCACAGGACCCCAGAATAACTAGGGCCAGTGCTGGGGTGAACATGGAGGGCTGGGAGGCATGGGATACTGAATCATATGGGACTACCAAATACCACCATCCCTGCTCCGGGCAGAGCAGGAGATTCACACAGTGTCAGCACAGGTGTCCGATTTTCAACAAAAGTCAGTGAATGCTGGTAAAATGCAAAATGGACTGAACAGAAATCGCAGTAGGCCATCATAGAGTGCATAATCTGGTCTGCAGTGGCCTGATGGTGGCGCAGCGAGGAACTTGGCAGCAGTAAATGCAAGAAATGCTGCCTGTGTGAATTCTGTTGCTAACAAGTTGTCTGCTGTAGCTAAAAGAACTGAGTGAAAACAGACTGATTTGTGAGGCCAGAGTAAAGTGAAATAAAATGGCTTGGGGCTGTTGAGTTACACAGCGTGGAAGCAGCAAAAGCTTGCTGCCCTCCCCAAGTCAGAGCAAAGGGATAAGCATCAGGGCAGTGCTGCAGACCATTTGCTGTTCTGAGTGTAAAGCCTGGCACAGAAAAGAAAAGTTTAAACTGAGTTTAAATTCAGAGCACCAGTTATAACCAGCATTGTGTTTCATGTCAGATTTTGATCAAACCGCAGTATGGCAGGTAGGGGTGCCCAAGAAAATGGTAACCATCCTAGAACTCAATCACCTGAATCTGTCAAAAGTGGGGATCCTGGAGAGGGTGGAGCAAGCCTACTTGAAAAGTGGGCAGCAGGTGACACCGATCTGCCAAGATGGCTAGCAAACATCTGCAGCTTCTGTACCTACAGAGGAGACATGCCTTCAACAGTAAGTACTGCAGGGGTGTCATGAACATCATGGAGTGAGCCACTTGCCCAGCACCCTTCAAAGCCAAAAAGGGGAAGATGAGGAAGTGCAGCAACGTTTCTCTGGGTCTACAGCTACCAGTTTATACCCAGTGATGCCCTGGAATGATAAATCATGTAGTACAGTTGGTCTGCATTGCCACCCAGTGAGACTTGGACTTGGATACACTGTGGATCGACTGGGAAGCCACCACCTTGCTGCTCCAACTGAGCTCCTGGTTTGAGGAGAAGGCACTGTCAAGCATAGCAGACAGTGCCACTCTACTGACTCTCAGCAGTCCTGCCAAACCTCTGATGTGCTCTCCCATGATATCCTGGGGATGGGGCTTAGTCAGAGTTGAGGTAGCAAGTGAGTTTTGTTTTCTCAGAAGAAGCCAGAAGGGAAGGAAACATATTCAATTCAGTGTTTTACAGTAACTGGTAATTGCTATTTTTCTTTTAAATTTAGATTGTGGGCTTTCAGTGATACTGTAATTTCTTTGCTGTCTTTACTAGAATTGTTTTTGGGCTGTTGAAAATTTAAAACATAGTGGTGGTGTATTTCTTTGCTGTCTTTAATTGCTGCAAATTTAGTCTTGGCTTGTCTGACTTGCCCTGTAGTTTGGGTGAAGGGTGTTAATTGTCTGGCTCTGACCTCAGCTACGTGATAACTGGAGGTGGGGCTTAGTCAGAGTTGAGGTAGCAAGTGAGTTTTGTTTTCTCAGAAGAAGCCAGAAGGGAAGGAAACATATTCAATTCAGTGCTTTACAGTAACTGGCAATTGCTATTTTCTTTTAAACTTAGATTGTGGACTTTCAGTGACACTGTAATTTCTTTGCTGTCTTAACTTAGAATTGTTTTGGGCTGTTGAAAATTTAAAATGTAGTGGTGGTGTCTTTCTTTGCTGTCTTTAATTGCTGCAATGTTAGCCCCTCCTCCCTTCCCCAACTCTTAATTATATGCCCTGTTAAATCTGATTGACAGGAGCTAAACACAGGGATAGTAAGGGGTGTGGAGTAGGAGGGGCACAAGGGTGAAGAAGCCCACCCTCAGCATGACAAGTGTTTTGACTCATTTATATATTTATTGGTTTATTTTCTTTTTTAAAAAGAAAAGTATCTGAGGATCAGTGGCAGGATTTTTAGGACAGTAAATTAATAAAAGAGATCTAGAAGAGCTTCAGTAACAGACAAGTAGTGCAATAGCAGTTTAATTGCAGTATAATGTGGGAGTGGTGCAATGCAGTGGCTGTGGGGCAGCCATATTCAGGCAGACCTTCTGGACACTGAGGTGTGGCCCTATCTGCATGCATCTCTCTGGACTGCGGATGAGGTAACCAGACTCAGAGTGGAAGTAAACTGGGTCAGAGTACCATCACCCTATCCAGAGACCACCCAGTCCAATGCAACTGCCTCCAAAGGATGCTGAGAACGAGGAGCACTTGGATGACAGTGGGCTCAGGGAGGGTTAGAGCGGTCAGGCAGAGGCACATCCCAGATCCTATTCCACTCAAGAACTCATATGCCACACTGGCAAATGGGGACAACCAAATACAGGTACCCAGAGAAGTGGAAGGAAAGGATATGGAGGTTAGCCAAGGAGGTGACCTCAGCGGGAGAGCAGTGGACCCCAGAGGAGAGGAAGCAAATCCTGGTGGGACTCCATCATAAGAGGGATCCAGCTAGGAACACAGGAGGGAGGACAGGAGGTGAGGTGCCTACCAGGTGCTACGGCATGGAGGGATGGAAGAAGATCCTGGGGATCACTGGGAAGGCAAGATGGGAGGGTGAGCTGGATGTCATTGTCCACCTAGGTACTAATGACCTGGCAAATGGGAGCCAAAGGAAGTTCAGGAAGAGTTTAGAAATTGGGGAGGAGTCTCAAGCAAGTAGCTACTTCTGTCACTTTCTCAGAAGTACTATCTGCGAGAGGCAAGGGAAACATAGGGTGCATGCACCAGGAACTTTAACTCATGGTTGAAGAACTGGTGCTGTGAGAAGGTTTGGATTCATTGGTGACTGGGGACCTACCTGGAGGATGGAGGTTTGTTCAAGCCTGACGGCCTGCATCCATCCTGGAGAATCAAGCACTCAATGATAAGTTTAAATGCTACATTGACAAGCATTTAAACTAGCAAAGGGGGGTGGCAAGCCAGCAAGGAGGGTACCTACTTGCTCACCCCCACAGCTAGCAGTGGAACCAGTGAACCGGAGGAGTGGCTATCTCTACAAAGCAGTGTGCAAAGATGGAGATTAGCACCCAAGAGGTGGATAGGCAGAAAGGGGCAAAATTCAGCAGAAGGGCAGACAGCAAAGAGAACCAGGGATAAAGGACAACCAAGGAAGCGGCTGAGTAGAACAGGAAAACAGTCTAGGGAGGTCAAATCATGGAAAGCCATGTGTGCCAATGCCAGGAGCCTTAGCAACAAGATGGAAGATCTGGAGGCTGTCATGGTGCAGTCAGACCTGGACATTGTGGCCATCACTGAAACCTGGTGTAATGATAACCAACGACTGGGAGATGGCCATACCTGGCTACAACATATTCAGAAGAGACAGGGCAGGTAGGAAGGGAGGAAGAGTGGCACTGTATGTGAAAAATGACTTAAGGGCCACAGAGATCCAAGAGGAACAAAATGGGGAGAGATACTGTGGGTTAAGCTGGAAAGGAAAATGGGGCCAGCCATCCACACAGGTGTGGTCTATAGACCACCAGCCCAGGAGGAAGAAACAAATAGAGTTGATGCTAGCCATCCAAAGGATGGCAGACAAGGTGAGGTAGTACTGGTTGGAGACTTCAATATTCCAGATGTGGACTGGAGCATCCCAGCAGCAGCATCAACTAGAAGCAGATTTATCCTGGTCTCCCTTCAGGTGTCTTCCTCAAGCAACTGGTCATGGAACCAACTTGGCAGAAGGCAATACTGGACCTTGTGCTCACAAACAGGGACAGTGTGATAGGGGTAACAGTGGGGAGCACCTGGGGAACAGTGACCACCAGTCATTGTGGTTTGAAATCACAGAAAGAGCTGAACCAAACCACACAAAACACGAACCTGGATTTTAGGGGGCAGACTTTGGGAAAATGGGAGATACTTGAAAGAGGCATTAAGGGAATGGGTCAGGAATCAGGGTTGAGGAACAGTGGGCAGTATTTAAAATGGGGATTACAAGAGCAACAGAATTATGCATTAAGCAGGTTAGCAAGAGGAAAAGGAAGAGGAGACCGTATGGTTTTCCAAAGAGGTAGCAAAGAAAGTGAAAGCCAAAAGATTGCATTCAGGCAATACAAAAAGACACAGGCAGAAGGGATAGGGAGAAGTACCAGGAGAAGCAAAGGGAGACAGGAGGTCAATAAGGAAGCCAAAGCTCAGACAGAAGAACACACTGCAAAATCAGTGGGTAGAGGGGACACAACCTTTACAGGTACATAAGTGAAAAAGAAAGGCAAAGAGAGGGATAGTGAGACTGAAGGGG
Source organism: Neoceratodus forsteri (assembly GCA_016271365.2). Taxonomy (NCBI): domain Eukaryota; kingdom Metazoa; phylum Chordata; order Ceratodontiformes; family Ceratodontidae; genus Neoceratodus; species Neoceratodus forsteri. The sequence continues at coordinate 50,752,909 of CM028133.1, read as the reverse complement.
AGGATGGGGCCACGTGGAGGATGACAACAGTAAAGCTGACATATTGAACAGGTATTTCTGCTCAGTCTTGTTCTGAAGGGAGTACAAGGGTGAGAATGGTGCAGAAATGGACACAAGTCCCTTTACACGAGAAAGGGTCCCAAGGAACTGGAAGTAATAAGAGTTGATAAAGCAATGGGGCCAGATGGGGTGCACCCCAGGGTCCTTAAAGAACTAAGAGAGGTGGTGGCTGAACCTCTGGCTATCTTGTTTAGCCGATCACTGGAAACAGGGAGGTACCCAAAGACTGGAGGACAGCAGATGTAGTCCCCGTATACAAAAGTGGGAACAAAGAGGAGCGGGAACTACAGACCAGTCAGCCCCACCTCGGTAGTGGGAAAGATCATGAAGCACTACTGAAGGAGAGATTGGTGGAACATCTGGTTGTCAATGGACTACAGGACCAAAGGCAGCATGGTTTCACCAGGGGACGCCATGTCAGACCAACCTTGTTGAATTTTTGACTGGGTGACTAGGGAGGTGGATCAGGGAGGGCAGTGGATATGGCCTATCTGGACTTCAGCAAGGCCTTGACACTGTGCCACATAGAAGACTATTACACAAACTGGGGAATATGGGTGTGGGCAGGACAGTAGTGTGGTGGGTAAGTAACTGGCTGGGCAGCAGGACACAGAGGGTGGTGGTAATGGCTCTCACTCCACAGAGGGAAGAGTGACCAGTGGGTACCACAGGGATCAGTGCTGGGACCGGTCGATTCAACATCTTCATCAGTGACATTGCGCAGGATCTAGAAGGCAGAATTTCACTGTTCACTGATGACACAAAGCTCTGTAACAGAGTAGACACACCAGAGGGTGTAGACAGAATGAGAAGGGACCTGCAGAAACTTGAAGAATGATCAGAGGTTTGGCAGTTGAAATTCAATGCAAAGAAGTGCAAGATAATGCATATGGGGTACAAAACCATGGCACAATATATCAGTTGGGGGTGAGGATATAGCATGCACCAAGCAGGAAAGGGATCTTGGGGTTATCATCTCTGATGACCCCAAGGTAGGGAAACAAAGTGCGACAAGGCAGCAGGTAAAGAATAGGATGCTGGGATGCATAGGCAGAGGCATCACCAGCAGGAAAAGGGAGGTAATTCCACTATACAAGACACTAGTGAGGCCCCACCTGGAGTACAGTGTACAGTTCTGGAGACCTTACCTATGTAAGGACATAGACAGGGTAGAGAAGGTTCAGAGGAGGGCAACTAAGATGGTACATGGATTGCATCACAAGTCCTATGAGGACAGGTTGAAGGAACTGAATATGTACTCCCTGGAGGAGAGGAGGAGAGAAGGGATATGATAGAGACATACAAGTATCTTACAGGAGGAACAGGGTGCAGGAATATACTATTTTTAAGCGAAAAGATGTTCCAGGACTAGAGGGCATGGGATGAAGTTGGAGGACGATTCAGAGGAAACGTGAGGAAGAATTTCTTCACAGAACGGTGGTGGACAAGTGGAACACCCTGCCAGAGGAAGTGGTGGGGCTGAAACAATTACGGGATTTAAGAATGCATGGAAAGACATAAAGGAATTCTGGAGGTCAGGGTAAGGGCAACAGACTTCTAGAAAACATAAACTGAACTTACAGCTCAAATGGCAGACTGGGTGGGCCATAGGCCCTTATCTGCCCACACTGTCTATGTATCTATGTATATCCTGGGGATGTATGTGGATGAAGAGGATCAAGTAGCACTCCTTACCTATGGCATGTTGTGTTTCTCAGAGGATGAGGGACCAGTAGAAACATCTCAAGTTATTCTCGAAGAAGAGTGGTAGGAATTTGAATCACAAGAAAAGGAAGATTCTTTTGAATTCAGCTCCCTATCTGTCCCCAATTGCCACTGGACCCGCCTAGCCTGAGGAGTCTGAGCTGCACAGACAGGAGGAAGAGACTATACCAGCTGACTGCAGACTGGGATCGGGACACTTGGATGAACAGATCTGGCCACCTTCAGGGCCAGCAGGAAACAAGTACTCCCTAAGTCAATCAAAGAGGAGAGAAATATTCAAGAAGGGCTGAGGCTGAGTTTGGGAAGAAATTTCCTAACTTGTGAAAAAGATCTGGTGTAAGACAGAACCAGATGGATTAGTGACTTATGGAACACATCTGAGAAGACTCACTTCCTGGGGTTACCCTGGCAAAGAGGGAACCCTGACCAAAGCCAAGCATATCTGCAGAGACCATGTAAAGACATGGAGGGTAGGAAGAACCCTCCGGATGGATGCAGTGATCTGAGAGACACTTAGGGTCACCAATCCATCCACACATTGGCAATAAGGTGTCCTGATGAGGCTAATGCCCCCACCCTGACTGGTCTTCTTGAACAGACTCCGGCATCCCAGAAAGGTTCTCCAAAGAAGCCTTGTGTACAAAGCTGCTACATCGGCATAGCATCAGAACATCCTGCAAGCCATGGTCAGTGGGCCACACTATCTGCAGGGCATCGGCTCAAAAGGAGGATGACTTCCACTGCATCATCCCCTGATGCAAGAGGGATGTTCCTGACCTGGGTCCAGCTCCACTTTCAGTTCCAGAGGTCATGAGGGAGATCAGGTCCATGAGGTTTGCAGTCCAGCAGTTCCAGCTGGAAGAGGAGGCACCACCTGACAGCAGTCATGAGATCCAACAGTCAACCTGCACATTAGAACTGGTAGGGTAAAGTTTTTGTTGTTTTTCTGAGTCTGTTATACACATGGTTACACAGCAAGAGATACTGTGGATAGTATTCCACCCTGGTCCGATAGGACACTTCCAGCAGGCATTGTGCCTTTTTCAAGACCTTTGGGACGTGTACCATCTGTCATCCAGAGCATTTTGTCTGGGAAGACCTCCTCAAGGAACTTTCTTACCTAGATGGACTTACATGATTTCCTTCCCTGTTTGTACTGTTTTATACTGTTTACACAAACCACAACATGTAGAAAAATAATAAACTGTGATTAAAAAACTTTTACAAAATGTTAGCGTCAAGTAGTATGCATTTTGTTTGTTTTGAAGGTGCAGCCAATGAAGGGACCTGAGGCTTCGACCATAGCATTTGTGGATGCAATAGCACCTGTTGTAATGCAATGTTTTGACAAGCACAGCAATGCATTAGTTTGTACAGGTTTTAAAGTTAATGAATTGCTCTGTTCCCAGTTTTTAGGAGATGCATAGCTATGCCTTGTGTATATTCTTAAAGGTACAAGGTTTTATAGTACACAGTATGGTCTGGGTTTTACTGGGTTATGATATGGTACATTTAATGCATCTGTGACATGTGTGTAGGGGCAGTGTTTTACAGTGAGTCCTTCACAGGTTTCACCAGGAGGCGCCCTGTGGTGGATCCGGGTGAATTCCTATTGGTTGCAGAACTGCACTGTTCTAGCAAGCACCTAGGGTGGAATCATCCTGGCTGATAGGACACCATATCTGGTAGCTGGATATGCTACCTGGTAGCCAGTTATACTACTGCTGAGGATCCTGTAGTTAACCACCCACAACCAGCTTAGGTTAGTAGTTCATTTTATAGTCATGACTTTGTGTTTCCCTGGGTGCCCTGCCTATGCTAGTCATAGATAGTGGGTGGTCTTGGAAGCCTCCTTGTAGGGCATCAAGACAGAGGTGTTGAGTATGAGGCCCTTGGTGAGGACAGTAAGGTTTTCTGGTGATGGTAAGTAACCTAGTGTCCCCACTGGGTTACTAGAAGTGTTACCAAGTGTGTAAAAGTGTTTAAAAGGGTATTAGAATCCTATCTATTGTAATTGGTTTTGTAGTTAATCACTCTGAGCAGCAAATGGTTAACTTTCAGGTCTCCCTTGAAACCCCTGTCAGTCATCTGGACACAGACGCATGCCTCTAGTATTATGGATAATGTGATAGGAGTGTAAATGAGCTTTTGCCTACTGCTACTAATAATCACCTTAGTATGAACCTTAGGCTGCAAGTGGGAAGGGCTTCACAACATCATAAGCCACACTGGAATGTTGCAGTGGTGTCAGTTGATTACTCATAACTTTGAGTCAGTCTGACTGAAGAGAGCCTCAGTAGAGGTACCAACTGTCTCCCATCCTCTTTCAGTCCCTAGTTCAGTCATGGAGTAACTGAGCATCAAGTCGTAGTAGCGGACTTCTCCAGTGGCATACCCCATGTGGGGTGAAGGACTCTTTAAAGGCATCTTGTCATGGGAACCATGAGTAATATGTAGGAACTTCCCTTAACTGTGAGAGACTTTTCCTTTGTGATGCAGCCCAGAGCTGGCTCCTCCAGGATGGCCTTAGTAGGAATGCCTGTGAGGATTTGGAAGGATTGAACTCTAGTTTGTCCGACAAGATGCTTGAAAGGTAACAGCGAATCATGCCTCCCTGGCACAGTTTCTGTAGGAAATGGAGTAGATCACCTTGACTGGAAAATTGGATACTACCTCTCAGACCAGAAGATGAGGGCGGCTCACATACTACAAAGTGTACATGTCACAGGAATGCGGTGCTAGCAAAGGACATAATCTACCCCAAAGTGTTGCAGTTTCTGTCAGGAAAGTAAAGTGTCTTTGCAGGTAAAGACACCAGCTGTCCCCAAAGAGTTTTCTGTCTCTGAGGAGAAAGTAAAGTGTGCCTCAGTAAAGGACACCTGCTGTCTCTAAAGTGTTTCTGCCTAAAAGAAAAAAAAGTGTTATGAACCCAAAGTTGTCAAAATCCGGTGAGGACGTGCTCTGCCCTGGCTCCAATCCCAGAAGAGGGAGACACAAAGAGACTTTGCTTGGTCCCAATTTAGCGACCCACTTAGTCTTTTGGCCTTGTCCACACTTTCATTCTTGTAACATTACCAGCAGTCTGTAATGTTACAAGAACAGCAAACACAGTCCATGTTCACACTGTAGCACAGTAAAACTGTGCAGCAAACTGTGTTTAAAACCATGCTAGAACCCTGATCGGAGCAGGTTTCTAGCATAGTTTCAGATCAACATGGATGCCTTAAACTGTGTTAACAGTAATGTGGATGCTGTAACACGGTTTAAGGCAACCTCCGTGAACTGTTCTATGTGACATAGACAGCCAGCTCTGACTGCTCGAGTGCTGTATTAATTTTTGTTATTACATACAAATATGTGACGGGAAGGGTCAGTTCAAGGAAAAGGCTGTCTTACTGGAACTGACATATCAAGACCCCAGGATAAGTTCAAAGGACAGGAGGTATTTTAAACTGCAGAGATCTGGGGTGCATTTATCTTGTCAATTTGCTTTCATCCCAGGAAAAAGATTAGCCATTCATAATGCCCTCAGGGAGATCCTTTGACTTGCATATTTGCCAGGAAGGACTTGTGGGAGGAGTGTCCAGAGAGGCCAGAATGGACATTGAAGAGGTTTGATGTCTGAGTCAGGAGGACCCAGACGGATTTGAATGTCCAAAATATACATTCCTGGGGAACCCTTGAATTATATCAGAAAGACCTGAGGTGTAGATTCTAAGGTCCAGACGGATTAAAGAGGCCAATACACTTTTGCTTTGAATACAGTGACTTAGATCAAAGAAACTTTTGAGATGTATGTGTAGCAGAGCAAAACCAGTTCTGACCAGTTAACCTGTAGTGAGGAAAGTCAGTGAGGTCATCTCATATGTTTTTTTAATATTTTATTTGGAGACCCTGTATTGTAAAATATAGAGTTTGATACACCAAGACGGAGTTAGTGACCTCATGAGAAGGCCAGCTCAGAAGTGTGTTTAAGTGCTGAAAGAACCTGACAGAGGGACACAAGAAAATATTTCTGACTGACACAAGAGAATATTATCTGACTGAGGGAGAATCATCACAACACTGAAAAGAGTAAGATTAGACCAGTCTAAATGTATGTATTGTAGGAAGTGTACTTTTTCCTGTTTGTTTTAAGGCTGTATGTGTTGGGATATATATCTGTAATTATTGTTCTGTTTTGATATTTTGAAGTAAAGATATTTTTTACAAACGAAACTGCTGGAGTGCCTGGACATTTATTTTTATTTTAAGTGAAGCTTTTAAAGGTTATAAGTACACTGTGTATGGGCTTATTGTATTCCAAACTGGGACATGGATAGAGTTCTCTAAACATCTTGCATTGAGTTCTAAGGGTTCATTTGAAAGACCTGGTTGGGTGCCCGTAGGCAAAGGTATCTGGCCAATTCAAGACAGAATTATCTGAGCCTGATAATTGGGTATGCTAACAAGAGGTTATCAGTTTGAATCCTTCCAGAGCTTGAGACTAAGGTGACTTGAACCCACAAAACAGACAAGAGGGTTACCTTGTCTGTTCACTGTACACAAATCATGCAGAGGTTGGCACTTTGGGAGTAGAGGGTTGACCGCTGAGCGGATTGTTGACAGACTGGTTGGCAGCGGTGGCATAAAAAGTTTGGTGGTATAAGCTTCATTGTTCAGTGTGTTAGCTTGAAACCATTTAGCTCACTTGAAAAAAAAAGAAAGGCAGTGTTTTATTTCAAAAGGAAACAGAACTATATCCCTTGACTTACAGTTAAGTTCCCACCCATTTTATTTTTTTTCTCTGAAGTGCCAGTCAGTATAGCATTAGTAGTAAGAGAAGAAGAAAATGTCTTCCGACTACAGCAAGCACACTGTAGATTTCTTAAAGCAGTTGTAAGGGACAGGGAGTCCCGCTTGGGGTGAAAGCCAGTAAGCAGAACCTCATAGAGGCCCTGATGGTAGCAGATACTCAGAGCAGCGAGTCACCAACCATGACTGAAAGGGAGCAGACCTCGAGTGTGGCAGAACTAGTGGCCAGTGAGGGGTCCCGAGCCAATGAGGTGGACAGTAGGGCCACTGTCCGTGTGAAGGCCACAGCAGCAGGGAAAGGTCACCAGTATCCTGAATCCAGAGGTACTCAAGCTGCAAATTGAGTTGCAGAGGATAGAACTGGAGGCAGAGCAACAACAGAGGGAGGCGGACCGTGAGGCAGAGCGACAACAGAGGGAGGCGGACCGTGAGGCAGAGCAACAACAGAGGGAGGCGGACTGTGAGGAACATGAGCACCAGCGAGAGGCAGAGGAGAAAGAGAGCAGAATGCAGAGCTGCAGAGGAGAGGAGAGAGGAGCGCCAGTGGCAACACGAACTGGAGATGCTACAACTCCAACCAGCGGCACCAGGGCAGGTAAGTGGCTTGGGTTTAACTGGGACTGCAGGACTGGGTTACAAATTGAACTCTAAATTAATAGCTAAGTTTAAGGACAGGAGGATATAGACGCCTTTTAAATTCTTTTGAAAAAGTTTGTATTCAGGCTAAAATTCCTAGACAGTCCTGGAGCTTCCAGCTATCCTGCTACTTACCGAAAAGCTTGGGATGCATTGGGTCACATGGACAATAAAGACAGTGATGATTACAGCAAGTTAAAAGCAGCACTACTAAAAAGTTTGAATTAACTGCTGAATCATACAGAGCTAAATTCCGTAAGCTCAGGAGAAGCCCTGATATGAGCTATGAGGAGCTAACCACGAAACAATGTCAGTTTTTAAAACGGTGGTGGGAAGGAATTGAGGCAAGCACTGTTGATACAATTGAAAATGTGATTTTATTAGAACAGTTTTATTGGGCATGCCCAACAGAGTTAAAAACCTGGCTAGAGGACTGAGATCCAAAAACAGTGCAAGAGGTTGCTGAACTCTCGGACCATATGCCAAGAGCAGACCTGCTCTGAGAGTGAATGGGGCGAGTGTGGCAGCGCAGAAAGGAAAAGCGCACCTTCAGGGCAGCTAAACCTCACTGCCTCCACCAAACCGGATAGACCCAGGTTTCAAAGAAAGATTTCTCTGAAGTAAGAAATGTTTGTTGATTATGTAAAGAAACTGGGCACATTGCCAGACAGTGTCCAAGAAGGGCAAGCAATAATACACAAAGTAGTACCAGAAAGGAAGTGGGTTGTTTGTGTGTCCCTGGAAGCATGCCAGTAAACATGAGGGAACACATGCACCCAGTCATGGTAAATGGCGCAGACACAGGGGTTAAGGGACACAGGGCATCCCTGACATTGGTAAAAGGGGATCTGGTACAGCCTGGTCAGCTTATACCCAATAAATACGTGACTGTACAGGACTTTGCGGTGTAGAGAAAATATTGCCATTGGCCAGTGTTCTCCTGGACTGGGGTGAAGCAGGGAACTGTGCAACAGGTGGCTGTAGCTAACATTAGCAGTGGATGTGATCCTGGGTAACAATCTCCAGCAGGGGGTGGTATGTGCAGTTACCCATAGCCAACGCCAGGGAAAATTGTAGTTCCCTGAGCCCCCAGAAGCCATTGGGAAGACACTGAGAGGCTGGTTCCCAGCCTGTGTCTCCAGAGGGGAGACTGATAAAAGAGGGTAGAAATTTCCCAGTAGAAAATCAACCACATGGCTACAGAGGATTACTCAAAGAGGGAGGGGTGACCCTTGTCAGAGGGTAGGGATTGATAGTGATCCTGAGGGCCCTGGCTGAGTGCTAGGGACCCTAGTTTAGCGACTGAAGGGACCTGTCCCATGCCTTGGGAAGGTGTGAGGGTTCGCAGCTGCTCAGAAAAATGACCCTAGTTTAGAGAAGCTGAGGGCTTGGGCAGACTCGGACGGTGCACAGGTAGGTGACGGCAGCCATAGGGTTTATTGGGAAAATGGACTTATGTATACACAGGCAGTACAGACAGAGGGAGGGATGCTAGGCAGGCAGCTTGTCATTCCCAAGGGATATTGTGAGCAGTTGCTCAAGGTTGCCCATGATATTCCCTTATCTGATCATCTGGGAATCACACGAACTACGCAGCTGTTGGCCCAGAATTTCTACTGGCCTAACTTCACCCAGCAGGTGAAGTTGAGTACAGGTCTTGTCACCGGAAGCAAGAAATAGGGAAGGTGGGCCAGAAAACCCAAGCCGCCCTGATTCCATTGCCCATAGTGGAGGGGCCATTCCAGAGGGTGGAATGGATATTGTGGGGCCTTTAAATACCCCCAGCTCCTCAGGGAAAAGGTTCATCCTGACTGTGGTGGATTATGCCACCCGGTACCCAGAGGCAGGTGATCTATCCTCACTGAGGACAGACAAAGTGGCAGATGCCTTGCATGGGATTTCTCCGTGTTGGGTTTCCACAGGAGGTAATCACCGACCAAGAGTTCCTTCATGTCGGACCCTAATGAAATGTTTCTGGAAGAAGTGTGGGTTGTGCAGAGATGCACGACCATATCACCCACAGCCAGTGGGCTTGTGAACGGCTCAATGGTGCCCAAAAGTCAATGCTCCGGCGCTTGCTGAACAGCATGGGAGGGACTGGGAGAAATACCTTCTCCACCTGTTGTTCGTGATACAGGGAGGTGCCCAAGAGTCGACAGGATTTTCCCCTTCGAACTCTTGTATGGACACTGGTACATGGGCCCCTAGACTTGATCCAGGAGGACTGGAAGGCAAGCACGCCACCCAGGGAACTCCCATTGTAGATTAGGTCCTAAGGTTTAGGGAAAGGCTGAAGGAGCTTATGGGGACAGCCCAGAGCAACCTGGCAGCTGCCCAACAGAAACAAAAGGTATGGTACGACCGCAGAGCCAGAGCTTGCTCGCATGGTGGGTCAGGAAGTCATGGTCCTTATTCTGGTCCGAAGACAAGTTGCAAGCTGAATGGGCAGGACCATACAAAGTGGTTAGGAAGGTAAATGATGTAAACTACATTGTGGAGTTACCTGACCGTAGACAGACAGAAAGGATGTACCATGTCAACATGATGAAGCCATATGCAAATAGGGCTGACATGGTGTTCGCAGTGTTTAGTCATGGGAGGGGAGGACGGAGAAGGAGACCCCCTTCTGGACTTGCTGGAAGAGTGGCGGGAGTCCTCTGTGGGGGCAGTAAAATTGTCTCCCAGCTGACCCGGGCCAGATCCAGAAAGTGAGGAGGTTTTAGCAGACTTTGCTCCCTTGTTTAGCGCCAAGCCTGGACTAACCCCTTAGCAACACATGATGTGGAGATAGGGACACAGATGCCTCGTGACGGGCGGACAGCATATCGGTGTCGGAGGCTGTCCAAAAGACATTAGGAGGGAAGTGGAGGAGATGCTGGATTTAGGGTAATCCAGAGATCCCACAGTCCCTGGGCCTCACCCGTAGTCCTTGTACCCAAGCCAGATGGCTCGACTTGTTTCTGTGTAGACTATCATGGACTGAATGCAGTCATGAGTCAGGCGCCACCGATGCCCGGACGGACGAACTCCTGGACAAGTTGGGGCGACCTACCTCACGACCATTGACCTGACAAAAGGGTATTGGCAGGTAGAATTGATGGACAGGGTTAGGAGAGGTCGGCCTCATCACTCCGATAGGCTTATTTGAGTTCAAAGTAATGCCTTTTGGAATGAAGAATGCCCCAGCCACTTTCAAGGTTGGTGAACCAGGTGTTAAATGGTGCTGAGGAGTACGCAATGGCGTACCTGGATGACATTGCCATCTTCAGTACCAGCTGGGAGGAACACCTGTCACACCTTAGGGAAGTGCTGGGAAGAATACAGAGGCTGGGCTCACTGTAAAAGCCAAGAAGTGCCAGGTGGCCATGGGAGAAGTGGCATACCTTGGGCATGTGGTAGGCCAGGACAGCTCCGTCCCAACCAGATAAAAATAGAGGTAATACAGGCATGGTCCAGACCAGAAACTCAGAAGCAGGTCAGGAGTTTTCTCGGGACAGCAGGGTACTACAGAAAGTTTGTACCTAATTACAGTGCCCTGGCTGCTCCTCTATCTGACCTGACAAAGAAAAAATGCCAAGGAAAATTACCTGGGATCCAGCCTGTGAGGAAGCCTTTACCAAATTGAAGGAGGCACTGTGCAGTGCTCCTGTTTGACAAGTCTGGACTATAGCAAAACTTTGCAGTTCAGGCGGACACCTCAGGCGTGGGTATTGGGGCAGTACTAAGCCAGACATCCAGCGAAGGGAGGACCACCCGATAGCCTACCTGAGCCAAAGCTGTTCCCAGGGAACAAGCATATTCCGCAGTGGAAAAGGAGTGTCTTGCCTCATGTGGGCCCTAAAGAAATTGGAGCCCTACTTGTATGGGCAGCCTTTGTGGTGCAGACTGACCGCAACCCCTGGTTTGGTTATCACAAATGGGGAAAACAATGGCAGACTGCTCAGATGGAGTCTTGCTTTACAAGGGTATGATCTGAAAATCGTATATAGGGCCGGAGCCAAAATAAGAACTCAGATGGACTGTCTAGGATCTATGAGGAGTGAACTGACTTGGGAAGCTCGTCCCATGTAGGGATGGATCCCCAGATTCAGTCTAGGTGGGGAGGAATGTGACGTAGACAGCCAGCTTAGAGTGCTGTATTAATTTTTGTTGTTACATATAAAATATGTGAAGGAAGGGCCAGTTCAAGGAAAAGGATGTCTTACTGGAACTTACACATCAAGACCCCCCAGGGATAAGTTCAAAGGACAGGAGGTATTTTAAACTGCAGAGATCTGGGGTGCAATTATCTTGTCAATTTGCTTTCATCCCAGGAAAAAAGATTATCCATTCATAATGCCCTCAGGGAGATCCTTTGACTTACATATTTGCCAGGAAGGACTTGTGGGAGGAGTGTCGGAGAGGCCAGAATGGACATTGAAGAGGTTTGATGTCTGAGCCAGGAAGGACCCAGACGGATTTGGAAGGTCCAAAATACATTCCCAGGAACCCTTGAATTACATCAGAAAGACCTGAGGTGTAGATTCCAAGGTCCAGATGGGATTAAAGAGGCCAATACACTTTTGCTTTGAATACAGTGACTTAGATCAAATAAACTTTTGAGATGTATGTGTAGCAGAGCAAAACCAGTTCTGACCAGTTAACCTGTGAGAGGAAAGTCAGTGAGGTCATCTCATATATTTTTTTAAATATTTTATTTGGAGACCCTGTATTGTAAAATATAGAGTTTGATACACCAAGGACGGAGTTAGTGACCTCATGAGAAGGCCAGTTCAGAAGTGTGTTTAAGTGCTGAAAGAACCTGACAGAGACACACAAGAAAATATTTCTGCTTGACACAAGAGAATATTACCTGACTGAGGAGAATCATCACAGCACTAAAAAGAGTAAGATTAGACCAGTCTAAATGTATGTATTGTAGGAACTGTACTTTTTCCTGTTTGTTTTAAGGCTGTATGTGTTGGGATATATATATTTTGTTCTGTAATTATTGTTCTGTTTTGATATTTTGAAGTAAAGATATTTTTACAAATGAAACTGCTGGAGTGCCTGGACATTTCTTTTATTTTAAGTGGAGCTTTTAAAGGTTATAAGTACACTGTGTATGGGCTTATTGTATATCAAACTGGGAAATGGATAGAGTTCTCAAAAGTCTTGCATTGAGTTCTAAGGGTTCATTTGAAAGACCTGGTTGGGTGCCCGTGAGGCAAAGGTATCTGCCCCTGAAGACAGAATTATCTGAGCCTGATAATTGGGTATGCTAACAAGAGGTTATCAGTTTGAATCCTTCCAGAGCTTGAGACAAAGGTGACTTGAACCCACAAAACAGACAAGAGGGTTACCTTGTCTGTTCACTGTACACAAATCATACGCTCAGAGGTTGGCACTTTGGGAGTAGAGGTTGACCGGCTGAGCGAGTTTGTGACATTCTATACCTGGGAACAACTCATGCAGGCAAGCACAGTGTTGGGAGCGCAGTGGACGTCCGACAACCGTGCTCAAACACGGAAAGCAAAACATTATTTGAAAGTTTTAAAAAACAATGCAAGTGTGAACAGGGCCTTTGTGTACAGTACAATGGACTTTGTACCCTTTGTACTTCCCGCCCGTAGCCCCAGTGGAGCAAAATGTTTGTCTGTGTACCCTCTTGTGTCAGAATGAAACCATGTACTTGACACTAGCTGAAGGAGAGGATGTTCCCTTGTGCATGATGGTTCACTGGTGCCCTTCACGATGTACAGGTCCCCAGTGTCATGACCCACCCCAGTTCCTTGGCTTAATGGAAATGGTTTGTGTAACACCCCATCGAGAGACAACTGAGGTAGCAACTCCTAGCTGGATGGGGGTGGCAGAAACAAGGCAGGCAGGCTCCTTAGAAAAGAAGGTTACACACATGTAACCCCTAGGTGGTGCTATCCTAAGGGCTACTACCCCTGCCTGCTTGGCTAGTAGCAGGTTAAGGGCCTGAGTTCTGAAATGGGTGCCTCCACCCGGAGGTCAGGGTTAGTAGTGGTCAAGCTAACCTGGGCACAGCCCTCCAGGACCTGTAACCCCCTCTTTCCCTTACTGAGTGGCTGGAACAATACACAATAATCACTCTTCACAATACCCCTGATACACCACACAAGTACCCACACTGTTTGCACTTACCACCAGGGCTTTCTCTGGCCGGCCCTGGGGACCCCCTGTAAAACAAGGTTATACACAGCAAATAACAGCAGTACAGTACTCTTGCACAAACTGAAACCACAGTCAGGGTAAATGCAAAAAGAGTTAGATCTGATTTATTTAAGGGCTTGAACAAGAGAGGGCATAATCAAGTTAATTTGTTTAAAGGCTCTATCAATCAAACAGTTATGCATGCACTTCAGGGTCTATAAACAGTCACACACTCTGGGTACCCAGATGGAGAATGGTGGGCTAGCCAGGAGCGTTGCAGCTGGTTGGGACCCTGTGATGGAAGAAAATAACATGCACAACACACACTATTTGTAATCCGAGCCAGAGGCTCAGTTACGTGAAAAGAAAACAAAGTGATCAGATGACACACTTAAATTAGGCTGTTGTTGCGAGGAGCTACCTGATGATTACTCACGATACCCAAGACTGGACACAGGCTGGGCCAATCGAGACAGCAGGTGGTTAATCTGGGTGCCAGAGAAGCAGGGCCAACCACGATTCGCCGAGCATCATTCCTGTTCAAGCGTGAGAACGGGGGCTGATCCCCAGGCAGGTCTCGTTGGTGGCCTTCTCTGTGCACTGGGGTAGTCTGGCAGGGCCAGTGTGGCATGGTCCAGGCGAATGGAGATGAACGCAGATTCAGTCTGATTAGGCTGGATAAAGCTTCCAGTAAGCAGAACACAGTTCACACAGTGGGGAACCAAATTACGACCCACTTTCAATACATAGCACATTTACACGTAAGGAAATTCTACTGTGCCAGGCAAACCGCCTCTGGTCATTATCGCAGTCTCTGCACAAACTGGATTCAAAAGCAGCTGGAAATCCTGACAGGCCGATCGCATTCAGCAAATTTTCGGTCTTCTTCAGGTTAAAGCCTGGTCACAGTCCAGTGGCTTAATAGTCCTCACAACTCGGATTCAGTCCGAATAAACTCTATTTTCCCTCCTCAGGGACAGCAGGCAGACAGGCAGGCCAAAACTCAGCCCTTTCACAGTTCTCCCATGCAAAACTACACAGAACTGCTACTCAAAATCACTTGAGCTGTTACTTCTTCACTTCTCAGCTCAAAACTGAAACCAGCTGCAGCAGCCTGGAATATTCCCCAAGATCCAAAGGTTCAGTTGGCTGATCCTCCTGTCAGTCACAACAAAGGCTCCCCTTCAGGTGCAAAAGCCCAAGACTACAATTCCTACAGATTTTGACTCCAGACAGCTCCTGTAGTCTGGCTTCATTTAGTCCCTCCAGAACTGATTGGTCCAGTTCGCAGTCCAGGACCAAGATAGTGGAGATAAACAAAACAGTCCTTGCTGCAAAGAAGGCAGGTTAGACAAACTACATTATCATTATCACTCTAAATGATTTTCAGCAAATAGTTACATCTTTCAACAGAGCTCCCTCTCAGATTACTTATGACTGCAATCCAGGCAGCTCTTAAAGAGACAGTACACAGAGGCTATACAGTCACTCTCTAGCAATCACATTTAAACTGCTAAAACGCAGGACACCAGCCCTAACAGTGAGCATTTAGGCAAGCCTCGAGGAAGACTCTTCGGGAACCCCCATTTGTAGGGGGATCACACAGTATAGCAAGCATTGTTTTTAACATAGTGTTTATATTGTATGGCGTAATTCATATCTTCATTTTACGTATTTATATACATGGTAGTATAGTGATTTCCATTTCTTGGCAGTGTGGCAAATGCAGTCTTGACACCTGATTTGATGTGCATGGATGCATAAAAGTAAGTAAAAACATTATAATTACTGGTGACCACCTTTATCACACGGTTAACAGGGTAATTAAAATGCCATAATAACCTGAAAACAGGTTATTACGGCTTTCTGAAAACTTTGTTTAACTAGTAGTGTCAATCTTGACACCTGGGGCCTGATATTCAAAACTTTGCCTGGTGTACTAAATTAGCCGGACACAATAGCCTGCTATATTCAAAAGGATAGCCCGGTGCTAAACCTGCTGAATTAAGCGTGCTAAGGAAGGCAGGCAAACTGGGCTGGGAGTGCAGTGCAAAAATAGTCCGGGAAATAGGACAGCTCTGAATATAGCAACTAGGAAGTGCAAACCACAACAGCAGTCCAGTGCACAGTGATGTGAAGGAAGGTAAAGGTGAACCACGAGGCTAATGTGTGTCCTAGCAAAGGAATGGATTCATTAAAGCTGTAAGCACCAACACATGTGAAAATCTGTAGAAATGTTATAATGTTTCGAAGCGTTTGCACAACACACAGATTTAGCATGAGTTTAGCACAGGTTTTGTGCAGGTTTAGCACAGGTTTAGCATGGAGTTAAGCCATTGCCTGGCACTATCACATTTGCCTGGGGCAAACATTTTCTATATTCAAAAGTGACATGCAAATGAGCCTCACTTAGGAGTCTGTGGGCAGACATCCAGATTAGCATCTCATTATGTCCTGATTTGCATGCAGTTTGCCCAGCACTAGTGCAGGGTTCCACAGCTCCACTTGTAGGTCAGTCTAGAAGTACAGGGGCTGGCTGGGTCTGCCACAGCTCCACCTGTAGGTCAGTCTGGAAGTGCATGGTGGTAGCTGCAGGCTACATTTGTACAGAACTGCATAGAATATTGTGCCCCAGGGGACTACATAGCACAGGCACAGATGGTGGTGCTGCATGCAATAGCCAAACTGTAGTTCCTGCTAAAATGCACAGCAGATACTACAGCAACAAGGGCCAGTAGTGTGAGGGACAGAGCAATGCCTATTGTGTGTAGTGCATCAATGTCTGCTGTACTTTATACAGTGACAGGCCCATCTTGCAGGTGTGTACTGACAGTGGACATTACTGTTATGCTGTTGTGTGACCCACGGACAGTGCGCCATTGGCATGGGATACTCACAGTGAGATATACATGGTTGGCTGTGTGTGTTGTGGTGTCTGTACAGATGTGCGGTATGTGACGGGGGCACGCACTCAGATAGCACACCTGGTGCTGGGATATTCCCCAACACTGGACCATTTGCACTGCATGGCTTATCCCAGCCTTGTGGCAGCACCCAGTATGTGGTGCAGACTGGCCACCTGTAGACACTCCCTCAACACCTCCAGGCTCCCAGTACTGCATGTGTGTGCAGGCTTCTGTTGGTGTCCACTGAAGGGTGGTCTACAGGTGTGTGCTGTAATGACACACTGCCATGGTGTGCAGTGGGCACTGGGTCACCACTTACTGCCTGGCATGGCTGGGACCAGTAGCAGATGATGGAATCATAGGAGGTGCCATCCTTGTGCAGCATGTTTCTTCTATGTCTGGTTTCTTTCTATGTTTAATATTTACTGGTTAGGGTTGTGCAGCTGTGCAAAGTCACACAGAGTCACGCAGAGCTGGTTTGCCAGAGTTAAGACTACCTTTTCCTGGGCGGTAATTTGCACGCGCCAAAGTGTCGTGTTTAGTCATGCAAAAACCCTTTTACGGCGCTAATGTGCTGGAATATAGCATTGTGCCTGTATTCATGTACACGCTCCCTCTATTTGCCCCTTGCGTACATTATACTTTTTGCCTGGCGCTAATGCAGTTGCCACGTGCTATTTGACCTTTTAATATAGCGGCGCAAATCTGGTGCTAACCCTCGCAAACGGTTTAAGCCCAGTGCAGAGTTTTTGAATATCAGGCCCTGATTTGATGTGCATGGATGCATAAATGTAATTAAAACATTGTACTATCTGTACAGTGTGGTATGTTCATGCTGACTGCACTGTTGTATGTGCTGTTAAAATGTTAAAACTTTTCTATATTGCAATTATTTTTGTAAATTATAGCTAATGGACACCTCTGTAAATGAGCATTGCTCAATGATCTTCTCTTAATAAAACTTAATAAGTAAAAGATTGAATAAATACTGTATCAGCATGACATGGCCATGTCGACACTTGACCAGGCTTACATTAAAAAGTACAAATTTCTGGCCCAAATGGTTCCAAAGTTAACCCTTTTCAAAGAAATGATCATTAATAGGAGTAGGTGAATACCTTAACCTAAATATTCAACTGAATATTCATATTGGGGTTCCCAAATATGTGAATTTGGTATTCATATTTGTTATAAGTGTGCCTATGAGGGGAAAGTAAAAAACAGCCTCCACCCTCCTCCCCAGCCCGACTGTTTAAAGATCCACAAGCCCATCCCTCACCCACCTTTCCATAGCACCCACAATCTAATGTTTGAAAAAACAAAAAAAATCCTATTATGGGCAGCGGCGCAGTACCATCTCTCTCCATAACTGGCTGCCATCTCTTGTGGTGCTTTTGGGCTTTTTATGTAGGTCCTAGGAAGAAAAATCCCTCCACCCCAGCAGTTCATGTTACTGAAACTTGACTGACAGCTCTAAGTGTAAGTGTGGCTCAGTTGGTAGCACATCTGCCTCTGGGCATGAAGGTTGTGGGTTCTAGTCCCACACTTGAACTGGTCTTATTCAATAAATGCTGGTACCTAAGTGTAGTAGCAGGGTGCTATTTTGTTGGGGTATGCTTTCTTTCAGATGAGGATTTAAGCGTTTCCATGTCAACATACTGCAGATTACAAGGTGACTACAATTTTGGTGAATTTTACCATGCACCGTCAATTTGAGGCTTAAACACCAGCTCCTGTATAATCATGCTATTCTACTATGAGTGAACCATAGCTTGCAGCGACAGTGACCTAATTCAGATGTGCACATGCAGATTATTGGCAATACCTCTTAGATATTCCTATGTGGACAGCTGGAGTACTCTGCAACCAGCTGAATCATCCTCTCGGTCAAGTCGCGGTGAGTGTCTAAACTGGTACTGTCCATGGATCCCAACACTACCTGCTCCTTCCACCTCCGTCTTGGACCACCTGTCTCCGTGATTCCAGCACACCTTTATAGTGCAGAGCTCCACCATATCAATACGGGGGAGCTCCACCCCATTACACCCCTAAGTGTGTGTGCCCCCTAAGCCCCCCCATCTTATAGATTCTAACACCATGCTGCTCCTGGATCATGGGAGTAAGCTATAACTGTGATCGCCGGGCAGGTGAAGTCGCCTCATACTACCCATTCGATCTGCAATTACAGTTGCTCAACAAATGTACTAGCAACAATGTTCACTCACTATTTCTGTATGTGTTGTGATTCATTTACTCAAATGTATTTGCTGTAAATGCTGCGCTATATTGACATGCTATCCTTTAAACCCTTCTGCCCATCTCTGGTGTTGTCCTGGTGGGTGCCTAGATGGAAGTAAAAGAACCTACAAGAGTTGGAGATTTTTGTCTTGGTGTCCTAGTCACCATCTCCTTTTCCATAAAAGGTTTACTGATCGTTCTGGGCTGTGTGTGGGTGTTGATGTGTGAAATGACTGCCACAGCACATTTTCAGTCACTTCACTACTAGTCTCCGTTACTTGTACTGTGCCTGAAAAAGCACTATTGAAATGCTGATTCTTCTCTCAGTTACAGTATCTTGTGCTTGTTATAACAGACTGGTTATAACTAGCGAATCACACCACAATTACCCAGGTGTAAATACACTAAGTAATTATAACAGCATGAATGTGAACATGAGAAAGTATTTCTAAAGTGGTCAAATCCCATTACATAAAATCTTCATTCTCACTGAGCAACCAAAGACTGAAAGATAATAAAAAGAAATACTTCTCAGACCACAGAGTAATAAATACCAAGCCAAAGATACTAGGATACAGTACAGAGGTGTAAATCAATATGGATTTTAGCACATTGTATATTTTGTTGCAGAAAATTATCATCAAATAATGGTCCATTATAGAAAATAAAGTTTCTTGGAATTGTAATCCCAGAGATACTAGTTCTCAAAAGTTCAGATCATCATTTTTGGTAATGTGGTGTCTTGATCACTTCCGTTGATTGGTTTTCTGATTATTCCCCACTTGATGCAACAAGTATCCTACTGGCCCTGAAAGCTGCTGACACCTCTGGGAAAACATGTTGTAACATATGGGGCCGATATTCAGAAAACAGCTGTTCCTACAGTGCGCACTCAGTGATGGCTCATACAGTTGGTGGCCATGGAGCTGAGGGAAGGCTGTGCTGGTCGCTGCATGTGGCATGTTAAAGCGCTAGGATCGTGGTAAGGGGTGCAAGAAGCTAGGAGGATACTAACTGCTTGGGTGGGGCTGTTGGGGTTGGCCACTGGACCACCAGGATGTTCTATATCACTGTATACTGGAGGAGTGGGTTAGGAGGTAAGGGAGCCACTGGACTACCAGGGATTATTGTAAATAGCTCAGACGAAGGCAGTCGGGAGCGGCACACACCAGACCACCACAGAAGCATACAGAGTTACTGAATGGGGATGAGGGACCACTGGATCACCAGGAACGTTATGAAGTGACTGGATGGGAGAATGGATGGTCAGCTGCGGTGCAGCCACCCTGCCTTCGAGATGGGTGTGTGTGTGTGGGCTTAGCACCATGTTAAGAGGTGTTTTCTGACAGCGGTAATCAGGTTCACTTGGGGGCCATTTACCACCACTGCAAACCTTTGAATATCCCGGCTTGTGCCGATGCATGAGGGAACCCCTCATTTGCATGGGCACAACAGTATTTAACACCTTGGTGCTGCGGGTTTAGGGGGGGTGCTCCCAGGGCCCTCTGAAATGGCCTGAGACACTTCCACAAACCAGGTTAGAGCCGCCTTGCACACAACAAACCATTTTAGTACAGCTAATCTCTGAATATCCAGCCCATTGTATTTTACAGATCTTCTATAAAACTGCTTCTCAGTTATTTCTTACTGAGAAATGTGCATGGAAACAAGATCTTTAGCCCTCAGAGTTGCATATACAGCTGATTCTTTACTTGAAGTCATAATACTCTGCTGTGATGGATGTCACAGTCTGTTGTCATGGCAATGACTGTGATGTCTAAGCACAGTATTCTGACATTAGGTTTGGATTAAGCAATAGGAGCTGATGAGCTTGCAAAGAACAAAGATCCTGTTTTCATGTACTTGACCTCAGAAATAAACAAGCATTTGTCAATGCGAAGGTTCGTATAGTATTGCAGTTGTACATGCTGTGTTTTGCTGTTGTATATGGTGTGTTTCTTATGTCTCCCAGCACTGGTTACTGTCATCAGGATTCTGAATCCCACAATGATGTTTGGACCACAAGCAAGGCAAGACCCACTCCACTAAATCACTGCTCAGCCTGACCACACCCTGCTCCACAAAACTGCTCAGTCCTCAGCACACATAATAATACCAACACAACTGACAGCCAACCTAACTGACAGACTGAGCTAGAGAAAGAGGAGTGAGGGATTCATGTTAAAGAAGGCAGATGAGACAGCATTTCTCTCCTGTTGTGTTACTCTCTCATACACAAGGCACAAAAATATAATGGAGCAACTAATTGCTAGCAGGTAAAGCCCCCTCCCGCCATCTCTCTCTCTCTCTCTCTCTTTCCCTCCCCTCTGGATGGCCTGCCCTTGCCCTGTAGACAAAGCTACAGTGAAGCCAGGAAAAAAAGAAACTTTTATTTCAGATTTCTGGGTATGTTAAATTTCTCGTGCAGACCCCCACCGAGGTCTGTCTCTCTCCTCTGGAATGGCACAAAGATTTATTTTGCCAGGCTAAGGCCAGGGAAAAAATAAATTTTATTTGGGATTTCTGGGACTGTTAAATGTCTTGTGCCCCCCTTTGCATTCATGCACATTAGAGTACTGTGAAATTCTGCTGGTGGAATTTGTGCAGATTCGCAGTTCCGTTTCTGAAATGCTTTTCAGAATTTCGTTTTGAATTCTGTGGAATTTCAAAAAGCATTTCTATGTAAATAGAGGCATAATTTTCATGAATTGCATAAATCACAGAATATTCCACGAATTGTGGAACTAGAATTCCCAGTTTATGAAGCTGCAGATCATTAATCTGTGAAACATTCCACTTTTGAAATCTCAGAATTCCACTTCTGACAAAATTCAACAGAAATGGGCAGAATTTTCTGAAATTCTGTAATTTCACACAGCACTAATCCACCTTTAACTGCATCTGCCATTCATCTGCTCTGTCTCTTAGTTACAAGTCACTAGTAACTCCCCAACACTGACTAATTACTGTAATATAAATATTTAACTAGTAATAGTAATCAATTACATTTAAGAAAAAGTAACAAGTAGCTGTACCAGCATTACTTTTCCCTAAGCGTCACTAGTTACTGTAATACAAATTTTGTAGTTACTAGTAATTGACCTAATCTACAGTCATTGCTCTGCTACCTGCCTATCCAAACCTGACGTTTTGTATCATAGGGCACTCGGGTTCATCACAGATGTAGCCAGGATTCCTCACTGTGCACTGTATGCATCAATTGGCTGGACTTCATCAGTTACAGGTTAAAAACCTGTATACATGAACATACAAGGTATTATCAAACATTATACCATGGACCTCGGACACCGACCAATGAAGCGACAGGGTGGCACCTTACCTCTGTTGTAAATCCTCTGATAATCACACGCAAAGGTGCCAGCCAGCTGCATCTTGGGAAAAAAAAGCAATCCGTTGGCAAAATCATGGAACTACGACGCCATCTTGTTTCCCCACTAAGTGGAGACAGTAAAACAGCAGCTCTGCACATCAGGAAACAAAACAAAACAAAAACACTGCTGTACTATGAGTGACTTATTTAAGCATTATACCAAGTACTGCATTTTAAAATAAAAAAAGCAGTACTTGGTATAATCATAATAAACCACTCGGGATCTGGGTTATCGAGAGTTTACCACGGCTGGCGGATTACCCACTCAGCTACACCTCATGGGCAAACCACTCCATCCATGGTAAATTCACCGATAACCCACACCCCTCGTGGCTTTATTGCTTAAATCTCCCATGCTATATCACAGAATACTTCGCATGTCCTATTGCAGCTACTCTCCAAGGAAAAATGACTACATACTCAGCCATGATTTAGCCTATTAATGTTTTTGTGGCCATCAGCTCTGCTGGTAGGCTGTCCAATAGCTCAACTACTCTACTGGTAAAGAAAAACTTTCTCACATCCCTCCTGAATCCCCCCCCCACTAGCTTATATTCATGTCCCTTTGTTTTGGACCTTCAATTCCTGCTAAATAGCAATTGGAGCTATAACTCAGAACAAGGCTTTATACCTATAAAAGAAAAGTTGCATCCGTGGGGAAAGCAATTTATACCACCAATTAAAAATGACCAGCCAATTAACCCCTATAAACTACTAATTAACACATCAATTATAAACGAACCAAATCACCTTAAAAATTCCCATGGTCAGTGCATCCTGCAAAACAAAATGTAACTCCAACCAAACAATAACCCGCGCCCCATTTATCTCACAAAACAGCCATGTCCCGAGGCTACAGTTCTGCTCAGCTACTGAGCCTTGCATGTTCCTACTGCCATCTCCTTTGCTGCTCCAGCAGCCTTCAGACTCAACGCCTTCCATGCTGCTGACCATCTTCAAATGCCATACTGTTGCTTGTTACAAATCCTACTGCTTCAGATGACAGGAGTAGCTTCCAGCCACAGAATCCACAAATCCATAGTGCCACAAGCCACCCACAACCGCAGACCATTCTCCTGACCAAAGCACTCCAGACCGATGACTACAGCTGAAAACCCTAGTACCACCAATGAAATACCGATGATTGGCCAGAGACATGCCCATTTATAGGGGAACCCTGCACTCTGAAATGCACAAGGGACAAAGGTGTTCCCAAAACTAAAACACCACTACTCTATGGAAATACAGTGAATCAAAACAAGCATTTGTCAATACCGAGCGTTAAGCTTGCAGGTATTTGCAGTGGTGTTTAGCACGTATGGTGACCCTAATGCCCTGTGCGATTGCTGGTATTTGCACAATAAATTTTCAGCATGACCTTTTTGTTACCCCATTGTGCGCTACATAGGCGGAAACACGTTTTGGGCAGGATGTGAAAAATGACAGCTGTACTGCTCATAAGGAAGTGTGGTAAAATGGCAATGTTGAAAATCTGGAGTGGAAATATTGAAAATTGTAAACCTACGAGCATGCATAGGAACTGTGCAGCACACACTCGTAAAACAGTCATTGTTAGGAATTTTTCACCAAATTTTCAACATTGGCATTTTAAAACCTCTGCTAATGAACAGTGTCACTGTGATTTTCTTACTGTGTCCATACATTGATTTTGCACAGCCTGCGTCATTGTGCACTACATGGTGGAAGCTGCGTTTTGGGCAGGATGTGAAAAATAACAGCTGTACTGCTCATAAGGAGGTGTGGTAAAATGGCAATGTTGAAAATCTGAGTGAAAATATTGAAAATTCGCAAAACTTATGAGCGTGCGTGGAACTGCATAACGCATGCTCGTAAAAACAGTCATTTTAGGAATTTTTCACCAAATTTTCAACACAGCCATTTAAGACCTCTGTTCATGATCAGTGTCACTGTGATTTTCTTAATGTGTCCTATACATTGATTTCACACACCAACTGCGCCATGGAAATGCGCTACATAAGCGGAAACACATTTTGGGCAGGATGTGAAAAATGACAATGTACTGCTCCTGAGGAGGTGTGGTAAAATGCCAATGTTGAAAATCTGGAGTGGAAATATTGAAATTCGCAAACCTACGGGTGCATAAGGAACTGCATACGCATGCTCGTAAAACAGTCATTTTTAGGAATTTTTCACCAAATTTTGAACATAGCCATTTTAAGACCTCTGCTAATGAACAGTGTCACTGTGATTTTCTTAATGCATCCCATACATTGATTTTGCACACCGACTGCGCCATTATGCGCTACATGAAGCGGAAATACGTTTGGGCAGGATGTGAAAATGACAGCTGTACTGGTCATAAGGAGGTGTGGTAAAATGGAAATTTTGAAAATCTGGAGTGAAAATATTGAAAATTCGCGAACTTACGAGCCTGCGTAGGAACTGCACAGCATAGCGCTTGTAAAACAGTCATTTTGGAATTTTTGCACCAAATTTCAACATGGGGTTTTGGGACCCCTTTTCATGAATGATGCCACTGTCATGGCGTTATTCTGGCCGAAGGGTGATTTAGCACAGTGATTGCGGAAATCATCGCTGAACGTAATGCCATGACATGTTATCATTCATGAAGAAGAGTCCATATATGCTAGTGCAAAAATCCCAAACTCACCTGAGATATGCAATAAAGTTGAAAAACCCTATCTAGCCCATTATACAGCTTACGGCATTTCCTCAGTTCACGGTTGGCTTTGAAGAGTGCAGACATGTTCCCGGTCCACGAAGATTGTCGTGCCAAGCTCGGAAGTAGTATGGGGTGAGGGGTTTGGGAGAGTTGGAGTGCGCAGTGGGTGGGTGGGTGGAGTGCGGGTTGTGGGAGGGACTGGGAGAAGCACCGTGGGACCGTTTTGCTTTACAGGTGAAAAAAAAAAACAAGACTATGTGGATGTTTGCTCACGCTGGGGTGGGCTCCCAGCATGGCAGAGATGGCTGGGGGCCGAGCCGGCGGAGATTGGGCACCCGTCGGTGAGCGGCGTGGGATGTTTGCCACGCTGGGGTGGGCTCAGCGTGGCAGCAAAATTAGGCGTGGCGAAGCGGCATGCGCTGTGCTCTGTATGACAGTGGTGGTTTTCTTTGAAGCGAAGACCACGCTGTCACACAGCTCCACACCCATTGGTGCAGGGCCACCGCCTGCTCACAGACAGTGGATTGAAAGGAGGCACACCTCCAAAGTGTGCTACTCTCCCAAAGCGTTCCTTGTGCATGCGCGCAGAGTGAACATAAAAATGAAAGCAAACCTGAAAATGACCCTGACTACAGAAAGAGGGCTGCTGTAATAAAGGTGCTTGCCCTTCAGACTTGTGGCTTTATTATCTTATTAGAAAATGGGGATAAGACTATAAACCATCTGATTAGCTGGCAGGGCGTACATTAACTTACAGTGAGAACCCAGTAAGTTAAAAGTACCAACCATGCCAACCCTTCAACCCTCATCGTGGTATCCTGCTGCCCAGCCTCTTTAGTTGGCTGAACCACTAGACAAAACGCTTTCAAATGCCACCATTTTTTCTCTCGCTTAATGAGAGATGCTCCCAACCAACACGCAATACGAAACACAAAGCCACAAACAATATGTGACCCCACACCACACTCGCATGTAGAACTCCTAACTACAATTTTCTGTTTGGAAAAAGAAAATGAATATACTTAACATTATTTTAACACAATTTCTTCCCGGAACTCATTATTCTTCGCAGTATTCCGCTGCCATCCAACCACATGTAAACCCGCCACATAATTTCTTCAGAAGTGCTCACGGCTCATTCCTGATAACACTTCCACCAGCATTCTTTTAAAAATAAGCACACTTCATTGCTAGCAGGTTTAAACCATTCCTGTATTGGATCACCTAGTTCCTGTCCACCTCGGGGTTTCGCATTACCACAGGCAGGCAACCTCGCGTGCCTAACACAACAATCTTCAAACCATAAAAAACTCAAGAACGTCATACAACTGTTATTTTAAACAACAAAACACTGTTGATGGAAATTTTAAAACACTACATCTCTTTTCCTAGACATTCGTGCTGGGAGAAGTTGCTAAAAACAATGACCAACAGCACATATAACAGCAGAAAAAGAGGGACTACTTAACCCAAATAAAGATTTTTCCACTCTTTCTATTCATTGTAAACCCTTTTCATGTACTGTTACATTACTTAATTAAAATTTACAGTGAAGCCCTTGATGGGTATATTTCTTTGTTTAAACAAAGAATGATCCCAGGATACCCATTCCATTCATGGATGACTTAATTATTTTCACATGGTGGAACTACACTGTGGTTTGTACTAAATCTTAAAATAAGAGTGCTTTTTACTCCATATGCAATTAATTAAAATATTTTATTATGGATATATAGAAACATAGACAATGATGGAGAAAAAGACCCATGGTCCATCCAGTCTGCCCAAGTTCCCTATTTAGCCCTGGGATCTTCTGTACATCCAGGGTCCTAGCCCTCCCACCCCACATCCTCCTTCTAGTTCTGCTGCCCCAAGCAACCACTATACCCTTCATTCTGACCCAACCATGCTGAAACCACCAACAGTTTTGCACCTACCACATCGGCTGGTAGACTTTTCCACTGCTCCACCAGCCTTTCTGTAAAATAATACTTTCTTGTGTCCTTCCTGACCCTACCTCCTGTTAGTTTTCAGTCATGTCCACGTGACCACAAGCTAGTATTCAAGCTAAATAGTTCCTTGCAGTTTATTTTGTTAATTCCTTTTAGGTACTTGAAGGTCTCGATCATATCTCCTTCTGGTCTCCAATGAGTACATGTTCAGTGCCTTGAGGTGCTCCTCATAAGACCTGCCCTGTTGGCTCTGAATCATTTTGTTACCCTGTGTTGCATGTTATCAGCCTGTCTCTATCTTTCCTGGTGAGGACTCCAGAACTGGACGCAGTACTCCAGGTGTGACCTCACTAAGGATCTATACAGGAGAATATACCTCTTCCCTTCTGTTGTCAATACTCTCAATGCAACCCAGCATCCTACTTACTGCGATATGCCTTGTTGCACTGACTTGATTCTCTGAGGAGTCCTTTTCTTCAGCTGTAGTACTAAGTCTCACCCCATCCAATTCTGCCCCGGGATTCTTGTTCCTAGATTGCATTACTTTTGCACTTCATGGTGTTGAATTTCAGCTGCCAAATGTTAGACCACCCCTTTAGTTTTGTAAGTTCCTGTGTTTTCTATGATTCCCTCATCGCATCCACTCTCCCACAGGGCTTAAGCGTCATCTTCAAAGAGACACAGTCTGCCCAAGATTCCCATACTAATGTCATTGATGACCATACTGAAGAGGATCAGACTCAGGACAGATCCCTGTGGTACCCCTCATGACCTCCTCTCTTCTGATTTGACCACGTTGACCACGGCCCTCTTCTGTCGCCTCCCTTTAGCCAGTTACCTACCTAGTTCACCTTTAGTAGGGTACTAAAGCATGAGGAATCTGGAGTCCTTGAAACAAAGATCTTGCCATCACCAACTGGTCACAAATTGACGACACTACAGATGTCAGTACTGCCTTGGAATACTTTATACAACAGTTCACGAAGGCCTGTGACATGCATGCACCTCAAAAGCTCAAACCTCGGGGTCAGTGAACCCTGGTTATCATCTGACCTCATAAGCAGACTGAAGAATCATGGGTGATACTGAAGGATTTTGGCCAGTGCGCAAGTAAACAAGAAAGTATTACGGTAAGAGGCTTGCGTCTAAAGTGGCGCCACTCTGTCGCCTCTTCCATTTATGCCCAAGTCACCGAACAGTTCATAGAAAAGTCATATAATAGTTATAGTAATGTACAGTACAGTGTGTGTAAGTACCACGTTGGACCGGGGTGTGTGGGGGAGGAGCGCCCACAGAAGATATAAACAGTTCTCTAAACTAACTAAACAAAAGAAAGATGATATTCAGGTACATAGCAACAATAATTTAACTCTAGGACCCAGGGTGTGTGTGTGGGGGGCGGGCACCTGAAGATATAAACAGTTCACTAAACTAACTAAACAAAAGAAAGATGATATTGGGGTACATAGCAACAATAATTTAACTCATAGGACCCAGGGGTGTGGAGGGAGTGCCCACACAGAAAGAACAAACAAATGTTGTCTTGATTATTTAAAAAGTCTAAATATTGATTGCTTCTTTCTTCTGTGACGCTCAATCCCCCAACACCCTCCGGTCCTCAGTGGTTATTCTGTATTCAGTAATATGGTATCCGAGATAAAAATAATTTCACTGCATTTACTGTCATGCCTGCTTGTTTTTCTTCTGTGAGGCTCGCTCCCACCCCAGTCCTCAGTGCTTATTCTGTATTGGTAATATTGTATCCGAGATAAAAATCATTTCTCTGCATTTACTGTCATGCCTGCTGTGTTAGTGATGATTGTAGTAGAAAGCGCATGCAGTTTCACTAGCTCTCCGGCTATTTTCACTAGCTCTGGCGCGGCTTCAGATACACATTAGCGTGAAGTCTCTGAAAGCTGCGCTGCGACCAATCTGGCCGTAATCCTTCAGTATCGCTGGATCGTGATCACCTCTGGCACCTAGCTAGAGAATCGGGTAAACCCTCAGCTATACTAGCTTACAAGCAAACCGAAATGCCTGCACCGGGAAATACACCTGGCTAAATCCAGCCACTACAAGGAGTTGCTTACTGCCTCCTGGTGCAATGGAAATATTTCTGGACTAACATGAAGGAAGTCTTAGGGAAGGATGTAAAGTCATCACCGAACCTGATCAGCATTCAAAGGTACCCCTACCCAGGACCCTTGAATTTTAGCCACGCCTTCAATGAGCGTTCTCAGACCTGTCCGGGATACTCCCCAGACTTCTTCGAGGACTCACCACACACCAACACCACTATTACTGATGCTCACCATCAGCCTGCCCCCCTTTTTACTTCAAGAAGCTGACCCTTCGCTAGTCAGAAAATACCTCACGAAAATGCTTGGGAAATCACGACAAAGCGCAGACACACTGGACCTCAAACTTATTGCACTCACTGTTATAAGATCCTGAACCTGTCACTCTGCCACTCACAATTCCCACAGGTGTGGAAATTGGCCATCGTGACTCAGTCCACAAGAGTGGAGATAGGGCATTGCTGTCAAACTACCGGCCCATCTCAATTCTGCCACTGCTCTCCAAACCACTAGAATGCATAGTGGCCAACCAGTTGATCGAATACCTTGAAAAATTCTCAATTCAAAGCCCTGAACAGCATGGCTTCCGTAAAGACCATAGTACCTCTATGGCACTACTGAAACTCACTGGTTTCATACACCAGTCATTGGACCAAGGAACCCTAGTAGGGGCAGTCTTCATTGACCTCTCAAAGGTCTTTGATACTGTCCACCACTCCCTCCTCCTAAACCAATTAACCTCCATTGGCCTCTCTGCAAAATCAACTCTCTGGTTCAAAAGCTATCTAGGACAATGCTCACAAAGGGTGAAAATCAACAATGTCCTCTTCAATCATCTGCCTGTAAGATCTAGTGTCCCCAAGGCTCCATATTAGGACCACTCCTTTTCAGCATATTTCCCAACAATCTATCATGCCACCAACAACAGATGCTACTCTATGCAGATGATGCAGTAATCTTCACAAGCTGCCCAGATCCAGAGGAACTTGAGGGCAATCTGCCATGAGCTTTGGGATAGTTGAGGAATGGTTCCATAACCATAAATTAATCCTGAACAACAATAAAACCAAAGGCATGATGTTCTGCCTTTTCGGAACAAGCATAAGTCCCATGCACTTAACATCAGTACCTGCTCTGGAGCTCTGCTCAAACATACCCAGCACTTTAAATATCTTGGGGTCACTCTTGACAGCTGTCTGTCCTATGACCAGCACATCAGCAATGTTTCTAGGACTATCAACCACAAGATCGGTCTCCTCCAAAGGCACAAGCACTGTCTTACTTGGACGCCCTTAGACTCTGCATCAACAGCTCCATCCTTTCTGAAGTAGACTATGGCTTGGTAATCTATGGTGCTGCTTGCCACACTGCTCTCCATGAGAATATCAGTTGCACTGAACAAGGCCTGCAGACTGCTCACAGGAGACGCATACGTCACCCATATTTGTGACCTCTATGCTCAAATGGGCTGGCTCCAACTCAGTGGGAGGATACACTACCAAACCTGTCTGCTCACCAAAAGGCTCTACTTGGTATCCTTCCCATGGCACAGCTAACCTACTTCAACTTCACAGCAACAGCTACTTAATGGACAAGAAGTTCTAGCACCCACTTCTTCCATGTTCCTCGACCTCAAGCGACACAGGGCCAATGCTCCTTTGCCTATAGAGCACCCCTCTGGTTTAATGCCCTCAGCAGGACATCTCCAACCAACCTACTCTGGACCCTTTTAAAAGACTGCTTTGCCAACATCTTTCTGCATCCAACACCTGTGACTGCACCCCTAGTCCCACTTGCCTACAGTTTCTGCCCTGCCATAGCGGCTCCCTGCATTGGCATGGCCCTTGCCTCTCTACCCACCCCTTCACTTACTCCCACCCTCACTGCCCTGCGCCTTAGCGGCTCACTGCACTGGCATGGCCTTGCCTCCTCTACCCACCCCCTTCACTTACTCCCACACCCTCACTGCCCTGCCACTTGGCGGCTCACTGCACTGGCATGGCCACTGGTAAATCTTCTACTCATCCCCCTCTCTCCCTCACACCCTCTCACTATGACAATGTCAATGACTGCTGCCCTTTCTTTCTCACCCTCCTCCACCCCTCCTCCTACCCACTGCCTCCTTTAGCCCCTCTCTAATTCCTATCTTCCTATCTCCAACTATTTGATTGCCAACTTACGGTGTCATATAACCTATGGTATTTTGCCTATTATTGTCATGTTTTACGCTTGTTTGTAGAACCTTTGTAATTATTGTTCATGTTTTATGGTGGAGGGTCCAAGAGGGGGTGGGACAGGTACAGGGAAGGGTTCTGGAAGCAAAGTCCAGTGCAGCGAGAATATCCGGGACTGGGAAGGAGAAGCCAGAGAGGGTGAGGGGAAGTAAAGCCAGCTCCCAGGGTGGGGGCTGACCAAACAAGCAGACATGAAAGACCATTAGGCCTATTCTGCTGGTATTTTAGAATGTTAGTATGTATGTTAGTATACTCTCTTGTTTGTATAATCATTTGTATTATTTTCTTCCTCCCACTGACATGGAACCTTTGTAAAGCTCCCAGCTCAAAGGTGTTTAATCAAGAGCTCAATAAATAAGTAAATAAATAAATAGTTTACTATGATGTTAGCTGCACCCAGATCCTCCATCTTCTTTAGCAAGCATCTGTGAGGCACCAAGTTAAAAGCCCTGCTGAAGTCAAAGTAGAACAGATCCACAGCATGGCTTCTAATCAGTTCCTTCATCACCAAGTCAAAGAAAACTATCTGGTTAGCCTGACAAGACCTCCCTGCCACAAATCTGTGCTGTTTAATGTCCTGGAGACTGTTGCTCTCCAAGATGTCACGAGATCCTCTTTGACCAGTATCTACCATGAGCTTCCCTACAACAGAGGTAAGACTGACAGGTCTGTAGCTCCCTGGTTGTTCCTTGTCCTTTCGCTCATGGAATAGGACCACATCTGCCACCCTCCAATCTTTTGAAACTGCTTCTGTCCCCAGTGAGCTATAGAACAGACCTATCAGGGGCTTGGCAAGCTCGCTGACAGTTCTCTGAGTAACTTCAGATGCAGCACATCTGGTCTTGAGGACTTACCTATTTTTAGGGCTGCCAGCCCTTTCTGGACCTTTTCACTTGCAAATGTTGGCTGCCTCATCTCCTGGACCCCTTGGTGGCTGCCTTGATGTCAGTCTCTGGCAAGGGCCCACCATCCTCCCTAGTGAAAACTAAGCAGAAGTAATCATTGAGGACGACGACTTTTGCCTGTCCTCCTGTGTCACCCTGCCCTCCTCAGCTAGCCTTACAATTCCCCTCCTTTCTTCCTCTTCTCCCCAATATATATCAGAAGAGCTGTTTTCCTCTGCTCTTGACACCCTCAACAATCGCAGCTCTGTGTCTGCTTTCACTTCCGTAACTCCTTCTTTGCATCCCTGTTTGTAAGTGAATGTTCTCCCCATTCTTCATTCCCTGTTTTTTATACTTGTAGAAGGCCTTCTTCTTGGCCCTTTCTGGTTCTCTGACCCTTGCTGAGAACCATAATGAGCTCTTGAACCTGTTCTTTTGGTTACCATTCTCATGCATAAGTTAGATGCCTCCATCTCTCTTTACCCCACCTATGTTGTCCACCCCAACTAACTTTTCCTGACCAACACCCTCAACGTATCAAGCCTGCCCTTCTAAAATCAAGGACTTTTAATATGGGTTTCTAGACCCAGGGCCAGTTTGAACCAAATGGAGTTATGGTCCCTCTTCCCCGAAGCACCCTATTTTCACAGCTCCTACCACCTCTGAGTTGGTGAGCACCGCATCAAGAACTGAGGTCTGTCTGGTTGATTCCTTAACTGGCTGTACCAGCAGACAGCCCTGGAAGGTGTCCAGAAAGTCCTGACTTCTGCTGCTTCCAGCCACTGGAGCATCCCAATCAATGTCCGACAGGTTCAGATCGCCCATCACCACTCGTCCCCCTCACCACCCCTTTCAAGTTCTTCCCTGAGCTCTCTGTCCCTCTCTTCCCTTACCCCAAAGGTCCACAGATTACCCCATGTGCAATCACTGGAAACAGGGAGGTACCCAAAGACTGGAGGACAGCAGATGTAGTCCTCTTATACACAAAGTGGGAACAAAGAGGAAGCAGGGAACTACAGACCAGTCAGCCTCACCTCGGTAGTGGGGAAGATCATGGAAGCACTACTGAAGGAGAGATTGGTGGAACATCTGGTTGTCAGTGGACTAGGACCCAAGGCAGCATGGTTTCACCAGGGGAGGTCATGTCAGACCAACCTCATTGAATTTTTGACTGGGTGACTAGGGAGGTGGATCAGGGAGGGCAGTGGACATGGCCTATCTGGACTTCAGCAAGGCCTTTGACACTGTGCCACATAGAAGACTATTACACAAACTGAGGAATATGGGTGTGGGCAGGACAGTAGTGTGGTGGGTAGGTAACTGGCTGGGTGGCAGGACACAGAGGGTGGTGGTAAATGGCTGTCACTCCACAGAGGGAAGAGTGACCTGTGGGGTACCACAGGGATCAGTGCTGGGACGGTCCTATTCAACATCTTCATCAGTGACATTGCGCGGACCTAGAAGGCAGAATTCACTGTTCGCTGATGACACAAAGCTCGTAACAGAGTAGACACACCAGAGGGTGTAGACAGAATGAGAAGGGACCTGCAGAAACTTGAAGAATGGTCAGGATTTGGCAGTTGAAATTCAATGCAAAGAAGTGCAAGATAATGCATATGGGGCACAAAAACCCTGGCACAATATATCAGTTGGGGGTGAGGATATAGCATCACCAAGGCAGGAAAGGGATCTTGGGGTTGTCATCTCTGATGACCTCAAGGTAGGAAACAGTGTGACAAGGCAGCAGGTAAAGCAAATAGGATGCTGGGATGTATAGGTAGGGGCATCACCAGCAGGAAAGGGAGGTCATAATTCCGCTATACAAGACACTAGTGAGGCCCCACCTGGAATACAGTGTACAGTTCTGGAGACCATACCTACATAAGGACATAGACAGAGTAGAGAGGTTCAGAGGAGGGCAACAAAGATGGTGCATGGATTGCATCACAAGTCCTATGAAGACAGGTTGAAGGAACTGAACATGTACTCCCTGGAGGAGAGGAGGGAGAGAGGGGATATGATAGAGACATACAAGTATCTTGAGGGAGGAACAGGGTGCAGGAAAACACTATTTTAAGCGAAAAAGATGTTCCAGGACTAGAGGGCATAGGATGAAGTTGGAGGGAGGATGATTCAGAGGAAACATGAAAAGAATTTCTTCACAGAGCAGGTGGTGGACAAGTGGAACACCTGCCAGAGGAAGTGGTGGGGCTGAAACAATCACGGGATTTAAGAATGCATGGGATAGACATAAAGGAATTCTGGAGGTCAGGGTAAGGGGCAACAGACTTCTAGGAAAACAAACTGAACTTACAAGCTCAAATGGGCAGACTGGGTGGGCCATAGGCCCTTATCTGCCGACACTGCCTATGTATCTATGTATCTATGTAATTTCTTATCTGGAGCTGCTGTGAGTTGCACCCACAGTGACTCTGTTTCCCCTTACTATCCCTGATGTAACCATCTTTCACCCTCAGTGTCATCCTTGACATAAATAGCTACCTTCCCCTCTACCTATTCCTCTATCTCTGCTAGATAGTGAGTACCCAGGGACCATCAGTTCCCAGTCATTATTTTCCAAGCCCATGTTTCTGTGATGGCCACAAGCTCCACCTCAGGGTCCGCCATCAGCATCTATAGCCTCTGCTTTTGTCACCTGGCTCCTGGCATTAAGGCATACTCCTTCCATCTACAGTAGCTATCTAAAGCCATCACATCTTGGCTCACTGCCACTTCTAAATAGCCTGCAGAGTGGTAGTACCTTTATGTTAGAAAATATATAAACACCTAAAAACAAATTAGGCTAGGTGCCAAAACCAGCATTCACAATCCATTCTCAATTATGTTGA
This sequence comes from Neoceratodus forsteri, assembly GCA_016271365.2. Lineage (NCBI taxonomy): Eukaryota > Metazoa > Chordata > Ceratodontiformes > Ceratodontidae > Neoceratodus > Neoceratodus forsteri. Next base: position 50,718,338 of record CM028133.1, on the reverse strand, counting down.
TTCTGTCTTAGACCATTTCACCAGACATTCCTTTTTAAACTTTATTTTTATTTTTTTACCTCCCTCCTCTGACTGCCACTCCTTCAGGCCTCCTAGGCTCTTCCCGACTGCCTGCCGTCCCCATGCCAGCCCTTACCTCATGTGCGACTCCCTGGGTAGCTCAGTATCCCTTGGCAGACGGTTCCCCTCCTCCAAGGGAAGGCACCGGTAAGTCAGCCAGCGCACTCTATACTTGGCCCGGGTGTCGCTGAAGTGTGCTGGTCGTGGGTTCGGGGCAACGGAGAGCTGGAGTCAGTCATCCGGCCAGCCAGGAAGCATTTTCTCTGGTTTTCTTGCTGGAGTAGCGTCCTGGCGTCAAGGCTGGCGCCCGATGTCTGCCACTCCCCTTTGTGCACTGAGCCTGACATTCTGCTGTGTCCCTGGCCTCCGTCAGGGGCCAGCAGGTGCCGCACACATCTGCACCTTCCACAGAGAAGGAGAGCTGTCCCGGACGCCTATCCTTCTCCCCTGCCGCGGCCCCAGCCACCCGTGTCCGCTCGAACTCGGGTCGCCAGCATTGCAGACGGAAATCCAACTCCTGCACCGATGGGCGGCCTAAACTTTATTTTTATTGATTTTACACAATACATGTACTGTAGTATCATATTCAAACAAGCATTTGTCAATGCTAAATGTTGGACACTGGCATTGCATTGGTAGTGCAGGAGTTAGAAATGCAAAATAGGAATGGCAGTGAAGTATTGAAGAAATGGCAACACCCCGCCCCGCAGAGACTGAAAGGCATTGGGAGTGTGGCTTTGGGTCGGCCATAATGCTTACACCATTCCACCTCGCTCCACCCTGCAGAGAGCGACAGGTCCGGGTGTGCATTGGGGTCTTCGGCCCTTATGCTCGCCACATTCCATAAGGAAATAAGCTGAGATGGGTGCAATATAGGAGACTGGGGTGAACGTTAGGTGACAGAACCCAAGACACACCTCAATGACTGTCAGTGCTATAGGGTGGGGGTAGAATTCTTTGAACATTATGGCCAACTACCAAGTTACATCCCCAGCACCTGTCAGTCTCTACAGGGTGGGTGCATGATTGAAACATAACGCCCTGGGTGTTTTGGTATTTTCACTCCAAATTTTCAACACTGGCCTTTTGGGACCCACCTCATGAACAGTGGCACTATCATTTGGTTACTCAATCCTGAAGGTGATTCACATAGCAACTGTGCCATTGTCGCTAGATATGAGAAACACATTTCGGGCAGGTTGTGAAAAATGACATCTTGTATTGTTCATAAGGAAGTGTAAAAAATGGCAATGTTTGAAAATCTGGAGTGAAAATATAAAAATCTCGATTACAGAGCATCGTGTAAAGTGCTTGCTTGCGCTCGTGACATAGTCATTTTGGACCTTTTTCACCAAAGTTTAAACGTAGACATTTGGGACTTCTGCTCATGAACAGTGTCACTGTGATTTTCTTAATCTGTCCCGAACATTGATTTCCCACAGCGATCACGCCATTGTGCGCCACATGTGCAAAACCATTTCGGGCAAGATGTGAAAAATAACAGTTGTACTGCTCATAAGGAGGTGAGAAAAATGGCAATGTTGAAAATCTGGACTGAAAATATAAAAAATTCTTGAGTTACTGCGTGCGTGGAAACTCATAGCATGCTGCATAACACAGTCATTATGGACTGTTTTCACCAAATTTGCAATATAGGCTTTTTGGGAGCCCACCTCATGAACAGTGGCACTGTTTTGTTAATCAGTCCCGAAAGGTGAGTTCGTGCAGTGACCACAAAATCACCTTTCGGAATCAATAACGAAATGACAGAGACTGATTTCACAAGGTGGGGTATCAAGAACCCCATATTGAAAATTTGGAGCCAAAAGTCAAAAAATAACTGAGATATCACCTCAGCTGAAAACCCCCTTTACTCCATTGTACAGCTACCTGCATTTCTTCAGTTCACGGTCGGCTTTGAAGAGTGCAGGCGATGTTCCAACTCCACTGAAGATCGGCATGACCTCCTCCAGGTGCAGTATGGGGTGTGCAGAGGTGAGGTGCACAGAGGGTGGGTGTGGGTTGGGGAGGGGCACTGTGGACAACGAGGACCGTTTTCTTGTTTTGCAGAGTAAAGAAAAAAACAACTTCAGGGGAAGGTTTTCTTTTACAGGTGAGATATACATTTGGGCACACTGGGGTGGGATACCAGTGTACCACCTGGATTTTGGGGGAACTGGAGCCAATGGGGATTGGGCATCCTGTTGGCAAATAAAGCGTGTCTCTGTTGGGAGGGGCATGATGCCAAGGGGATTGGGCATAATGTACCCCTTCATTGTTGTTTGCCAATGGGGATTGGGCATCCCCATTGGCAAACAAATTGGAACTGGGAGGGCATGCTGACAGGGGATTGGGCACCCCAAGTCAGCTTTCTAGGGATTGTGAGAGGCGGACGGGAAGAGCTGCCACCATGTTTATTGAAATGTTACACCAGGAAGGGCCCGTAATGGAGGCGTGTCAGATATGCCACTGCAATGAGCCTGTCTCTCATTACAGCGGTGGATTTCTTTCAAGTTGGTGGCACTCTCTGAAACTGCTGTCATCGGCAGCATGCTCACGCTTTGGCAGCTGAGGCGCACTGGCTAAAGCATCCCCTGGATTTGCCACACCACTGACACACCCTTGAAAGTGCTAGTACAGTGCTACTACTGCAAAATGTTGCTTGTGCACTGCGCACAAGCCAACATAAAAAGCAATATACCAGTACACTGTTCATCCATACGATTATAATAGGATGGTTCATTAACTTTCTTTACCACCACCTAGGAGGGTAATCACATATAACCTTAAGAGGAAACTACCAGTTTTGCACAGAATTATCCCAGTATACTAAATACTAACAATGGGCTGGGGGCCCAAAGCGTAAAAAATCTCTCAGTAGTAATCTTGTTCATCTCATCAGCCTTCTATGCAGCGTGGGCCCCTTCCTGAAAAAACTCAGCACTTTGTTAATGCAAACTTTAAATTTATGGGACTCCTGCACTAGAAACCTGGGTTGTAATATGATGAATGGATAAAACAAGCAGGCAGGTTTGCCGTCAACAGGCCAGGATGTACCATAAAGGGAATATAGGGTCCCTATTCTTGTATTAATGCTCCAGTATGCCAGATCAGGTGTGAGGGTGTTTGTTCATCTTCTACCAGCCTTAAGAACATTTACATTTTTAGAGTAACAGCTATCAGCAATGTTGGTATAAAGACCAATCCTGACTCAAACCCAATTAATTGTGTGCCCTCCTGGTGAAACATTTCAATAAATAAATAAATAATTAGATCCTTTTGCTGTGGTTCCTGTTGAGAATAATGCTGTCTGAGTAGTGCATTTTAATGGTTATTCAACCACATATTTTTATACTGAATAGCTTGCATACCCATTGCCTTGTTAATATGCTATCCATTTTCACCTTTTGCACTATCTTACATGTACGCTCCCAGGATCCATCTGAAACAAGCTGTTAGCAGCTCTGTATGTCTTTCTTGGTAAAACTTTTGAAAATCAATCCCCCCTTCCCCCAAAAAAAGTACAACATTATCTGTTGCAAAACTCTTAAGCTTAAAATATTTGATTATTTATTTCATTTTTGTTGACTGTGTAGGTGCACTAGACAGAAATATTGCCTATTTTCAGGCACAACCGGGAGAGTTACGGACAATAGATGAACAGCATTGTAGGGACACTAAATACAATAACGCATGTGGGCTGGCAGTATACAAGAAGAACATGAAACACCGAGCAGTGCTTAACGATAACAGATTTGAGAATACAAAATGCATGAGACAAAGCCAAGTTAAGCAATAATACAATAGATCAAGTACACATGTGCCTATCATTAGAACAGGAGGAGCTTACAAAATTCTTTCTTAGAAACCTAGTGAGACTGAATGCATCTAAAGGGCATTGGAAAGGAGTTCCAGAGCTTGGGAGCAAATACATGGAAAGCCTGTTCCCCATCTTAATAACACATTTAGGGACAACTAGTAGTGACTGATCCATAGATCACGAAAGGTAGGCGGTGAGGCATCTATTACCATGCTGACCGGGTACCAGTTCTGATAATATTATCAATCAGAGTGTTTACATGAGGAAAGATTTCAGATTCCTTTTAGAATCGGATTTTCTGATAATCTGATTTTTCTGAAAGTCAAGTCTGTTTACATGACGTTTTATTTGTTCTTCTGAAGTCATGACACGTTGTACCCGTGTTTACATGTAGCTCAATTATCAATTAATAGATGTTTCCGAGCATGCATTCTAAGGATTACGCATCACAAATGTCGAAAATGTCTCGAGACTGTCCCTGTCAAGTGTTTAATCAGAAAACTCCTGACTCAGAGGGTGTTTACATGAACAAGAATTCAGATCAGTAAACGACTACTTCAGAGGGTATCTCGTGTTTTTATGTATCGAGTAAGTTGCAAAAGCAGAAAATAACCCGTTTACATGCACTTTAGTTTCCGATTCAAGTAATCTGAAATCTAACAAAATCCACCTGGAATCGGAAAACTAACAGCATGTAAATGCACTGATTGGTACAGCCAGCGGTGGAAAGATGGTCGAAGATGGGGAGAGCCAATGCAGACTCAAGTAGAGGGCACAGCAATGGGTAAGCCTGGGCAACGAAGGAGCAATGTGACAAACGTTATTGTAACATGTATTCCATTTATATAGTACCCCTTTGTTAGCCTCCAAGTAAGGTACTAGTCCATATGTGAGACTAGGCAGTAGGACACCTGGTGCAGTAGCCAACCTAGTGGCTGCAGCTAGAGCATACCTTGTGTTATAGGAAAGCCAAGCTTCATGTTTACAGTCTTGATGGTTATTGGCAGGTGCAGGTTAAAATCCAGAGCAGGGTCTAAAGTGACTGCAAGGTATCTGAAGGAGTCTTACTCTCTAATGGTGCTCCCCTGAATGGTATATAGTAAGGGCAGTGGGACAGGCCCTGATTCTAGGCACCAAAACAAATAGCATAGCTAGGGTTTTTTTTGGTGTGCATGAGGAGTTTTTATGATTTAACCAAAATGGAATGGAGTCAAAATCAAGATTTATCTTCAAACTGATATCAGCTATGTCCGTGGCACTAGTGTACAGTACCATGTCATCTGCATATAGTAGGGTTGAGCAAGAGCAGGCTGCTGTGGGCAGATAGTTGATAGAGTGAACAGCAAAGGACCAAGTTTGGACCCTTGAGGTACAGCAACATTAGTGTGGGACAAGTCAGATTTTACTTTATTGATTCCTACAAATTGCTGTCGCTCAGTGAAGTAGCTCACAAACCAGTTCATAGTAGCAGATGAGAAACCCAGGGTGGTCAGTTTATAAAGTAGCAGGGTGTGGTCCACAAGGTCAAACGCCTTGCTTAGGTTAATAAAGACAGCCCCTGTAAACATGCCTTTATCCACTACCATTCTGACATCATTAGTAAGCTGGATGAGGGCAGTGGATGCTGTGTGCCTGCCCGAGACCATGCTGAGCTGGGGATAGTAACTTATGCTGGAGATGTTCCATTACCTGTGAGGCTGCAAGTTTCAAGTAACTTGTCAAGCACAGACAGGATGGCTCTGGGGCAGTAATTACCCATGCACTTAGTATCACCCCTTTTATGAATAGGCACCACTCTAGCAATCTTCCAGAGCTTAGGCACTACCCCAGTGGAAAGGGACAAGTTGAACAGCTTGGTGACCAGTGCAGCTATGAGAGGCGCAGCAATTTTGAGGAACCTGAGTATTAGCCCATCAGACCCTGCACTTCCACATACTGGTATAGTCTTCAGGAGGTGTAGAACCTCAGTTTTGGTGATAGTCTTTAGGTTAAGGGAGGGAATCTGGTTCCACTACATTGGACCTAGGCTCAGGAACCACACTGGTCAACTTGGTGTACTGGAGAGGTCTGAGAATTGAGTTGAGGCGTTGCAATTGAGACAATATTATTACAATTTGTGCCATCAAGAGTCATGTCAGATATGGTAGAGTTTGTTTCCTTTCCAATGAATATCTTTATATGGCTCCAAAACTACGTGAATCACTGACAGATGCCTGGAGGCGTTTGCAGTATACACTTTTAGCAGCTTTAATGTCTTTTTACACTTGCTTTTTGTCTTCTGTAGTCTAACCAGTCGACCAATGACTTTGAGTTTGTAAATCTGGGTCAGGTTTGCCCCTCAGTTTAAGGGCTGCAAATATGTCGCTGTGCAGCCATCTTGTCGCTGTGCCTCTAACCCTTCACTTTATGAGGGAACATGCTTATCTTGAAGGACCTGGATAGGGGATACAAGGACACTAAATCCTGGTTTATCTCATAAACTACCTAGTTCTAGACAACACTTCCCATACTGTGAATACAATTGCATTCTGTTTTATATGTCACTTCTCAAATATACAGAAATTAGTTACATTAAGGTTTTTAGTTTTAAAGGTTTACATTTTCATAAGGTACTTTAGGCCTTTAAAAGAATGTCACTATAGTTTTAACCTGGCCATGCCTGCAGCTTGCAGGGCCTTCAAGTTACACAGAAACATAGACAGGGACGGGTTCTTGTTCCCTTTTGGCATTGAATTTAAACTGACAAACCTCTGATCATCTCTCTAGCTTTTGAAGTTTCTGTGCATCTCTGTAACTTCTTTCTTGCTGTCTACCCTGCCATAGAGCTTAGTGTCATCTAAAAGAGCGTATCGTGCCTGGTTCCTTCTCTCATGTTGCTAATGAACAAAATAAAATGGACTGGACCTAGGACCAGTCTCTGTGGGCACCCACTGATGACCTCCTCTCTTCTGATCTGGCTCCATTAACCACAACCCTCTACTGTCTCTCTTGCAACCAGTTCTCACCCATATAACTGTATGGGTATCCCATGATGATGGCGACGCGATTGGGCACCTGCTGAAAGCTGACTCAATCGCGGCACCTGTGGATGTGGTAATTGCGGAAACTGGGCAACTGGATGGTGGGGGTGAAATAGTGACCGGATGTCGCTATATGTCTCGCCGGGGAGCAAGCATGCTGAGTGTGGGCTGGGAGGGATGGAGGAGCTGTAGGGGTGGTGCTGCCCATGAGCTACAGAGCTGAATCGTGGTATCGGGGTTGGTCCATGGCTGTGGCGGGTATGGTGCCGGGTTCTGGTCTGGGCGTAAGGTACCTTTGTTGCTCCTGGTCCAGTTTTTTTTTTTTACTATGAGTTACCCGACATGCACCCCTGGGTTGGGAATCTTTAGTAAGAGTGAACAGTAAAAATCAAGTCCCGAGCTGTGTTGCTGTCCGCTGGGGAGTCACGCCAAAAAAAACTTTCGGTGATGTGATTTCTCTAACGGCGATCACCCATCAGCGATCGCCGTTATCACGTAGAACCAACTGTATGAGTTCTTTTATATCAAGTCTCAGTCTCCCATGGGATCTCCTTAAAGGACACTATCAATCCCCTAGGCCTCAAATTGTCCCTAGATTAAAAACACATTATGATTGTTCACGTTTATATTTATTTATTAAAATTTCAGAATACCTGTGAACACAAGTGCTCATTTGCAAAGCTTCACACCAGTAATAAAGATTACAAGGCAACACAGCAAATACAGTAAGCGAGTTCCAGTGGAATGAAGTCAAACAAGTACAATATAGTCAAACAAGTACACATAAATAGGCTACATCAGTTGCATACAGTTTTATAGTAAGGCAGGTAAACAGAAACAGTGTAAAACAAGCACAGTAAAGGTACATGGCCGCAGAGTCAGTGTCTGACACAGTTCAGAGTGCATATCTGGAGGGCACTTTAGTTAGGATGATTAGCACTTACAGTTGCATTGAACTGTTAGGGTTGCCCGTAGTGCTCTCTTAAACTGGTCAAACCTAGGTAGATTAAGCAAGGTGTCAGGCGGCTCCTTTAAACGGCCAAGCGGCTGAGATAGTAAATTAATGCTTTTCCAGCTGAGTATGGCGAAAAGGCAGTTCAGGGGCATTCTGAGTCATGCTGCTGGTGTTGTAGAGATTTTGTTTATTTGAAAATTGTTAACCGGGAAAAGCACATTGAACTGAAGCTCATTTCTAGGTGCAACCCGCTGGAGGGAACTGAGGGAGAACAGCAGCATAATACATAAATATAAAACTGTGGAACAACATTAGATAACAAATTTGTATAAAGTTTGAATAAATACAAAACTTATATATGCAGTGAATAAAGTGTGGTACAGCTCAAACTAGACACCTAGCAAGTGAGCATTAGATTCATAGCAGCAATACTCCGTGAGCAAGCGCTATGTGTCCTATCGTCGAATTATCAACTTGTTCCTTATGTCTGGGATTGTACCAGAAAAATGGAAACTTTCCACATAATCCCAGTTCTTAAGAAATTTGAGACTAAACTTTACGGGAACTACAGACCGATTGCCATTCTTACTGTACTCAGTAAAATACTAGAAAAGTTAGTAGCTTCTCAATTAACGAGATCCTAACCAAACAGAACCTGTCTCCAGCACAATGTGGTTTTCATAAAATCATAACAATACCACTTCTCTCTATCCTTCACCTCCCAGGTTGCAAATACCTTGGATAGGGATGAGTACACAGGAGCAGTATTCAGAGACCTCACTAAGGCCTTCAGTCTGGTTAACCATCATCTTCTGTGTACCAAGCTAGGCAACTTGGGAGTCTCCTTTTCTGCTCTACCATGGGTTTGAAACTGTCTTGATGGAAGGAGTCAATGGGTGAAAGTTGGTACTACTTTCTCATCCTACTTCTACCACTGTGGGAGTGTCACAGAGTTCCATACTCAGGCCCCTCGTATTCTTCTTTTATATAAATGACATTCACCAGGCCCTCGTCCATTGCACCCTATCTTATATTCAGATGACCTTGTGTTGCACCTAAGCTCTCACAGTATCTCTGACATTAACACTAGTTTATCTGCTGATCTCCATGGTATGCAGCCTTGGCTCCTGTCTAGTAAACTCCTCTTAATTACGTCCAAGACCCAGACCATGCTGTTTGGCTTTGCTCCCAAAATTAAAAACTGTACCAATCCTTTAACTGTGTTGTGCAGTGATAGTACTCTTGTGTCAGTGACTTCATTTAACTACTTTGGTGTCACACTTGATGCAACTCTCGACTTCTCCATGCACTTAAGGGCATCTGCAATTTGGTAAAAACAAATTGGGTCTTTGAGTATAAACTCAAGTAAACCTACCCCTGTAGGCTGCCTATCCATAGCCCATGGAGTCCTGCTTCCTAAGCTTAATTATAGGATATCTGCAATTCATGCAGCTTCCAAAACTGACTTGCAAAAATGGGACATTACGTATAATATCTGTCATTTCGCAATGTCCGTGGCTGATCATACACATCCTGCACTTTATATGCCAAATTAGGATCGCTTCCACCTGCTGCCCTGCATGACCTGGCACTTGGAGGTAATTTACAATGCCTTACATAACCAGTCCCGTTTTCACTATTTAGTCTTCTCCATTCACCAAGTGGGTACTTATTCTTTAAAGGTCCGCTGGTGAGAAGTATTACCTATTCTAGAACCAGGATGTGCCTGGGAGATATTTATTTCTCTAAATGCCCCTAGGCTATGGAATTCTATTCCACCTAGCATACACCTAAGTCAGTCTGCTACTGCATTCAAAAGGGTTATGCGCAGCCACTACATAAGTCTCATGAATGTTTGTAAGACTAGAGTACTATGTTAGAGTTGTTGTTGCACCTTGTTACTAATGTTAGTTAGCCCTCTGATTCCAAGACTTGCTATGCTGAGGCTTGTTTAGTTTATTTATACTGTTGTTTACCATTAACAAGTAGTTGGCCTGTTTCTTCTATGATTATTTTGTTTGCCTTATTCTTGATTGTCTATGTACTACCTTGCCGTGTAATCTGTTTTGTTTGGTTGAATTTTGTTGACCCAGTAAGCCTACTGGGCCTAGAAGTCTCTTTTTCAGAGGCGACGGAGGATACAGATGGTAAGCAACTGAAATTGAACCAGATTAAGCTGTTGGTGGCATTTTTAGTGAATGAGGGAAATTTGGCCAGGACACGGGAAATTTCCCTACTCTTTCGATAAGTGCCATGGGATCTTTAACATCCACCTGAACTACCACCAATCCAGGCAGATGGACCTCGGTTTAACATCTCATCTGAAAGGCGGCACCTCAGAGTGTAGCACCCCTCTCATGCTGCACTACAGTGTCAGTATTGGGATATGCCCAAGTGCCAGATGTGGGAACTGAACCCACAGCCCTCTGATCTCCCAGCCTCAGAGGCGAGTGTGCTACCTACTGAGCCACTGACACTGATCAGATCTGCTATACATGTGTTTATACTTGTTGTTCACTGACTCTTGACCTTATGTAACCTCCCAGGCTGTGGCTGAAAATAGGCATTTAATTGTCTGGTGCACTTACCTGGTCATCAAAACTACATAAAATAAATGTTGATAAAAGATGCATGACCTGAAGGGGCATGTTGTTGTCAGACCACGTACTGTGGTGAGGAGACTGAAGTGGTGTGTTAGTGAAACAAGGCAGAAACAGAGCCCAACCGACTGCTTACTAGGATGGATAAGATTGGAGACAGGGTGGAAGCAGTGAGTTAAGACCCGGGGGGTTCGACCCAGTAGTGCCGTCTTGCCTATCAGACATGTCTGTAACTTAATTCTGCTAGGTAGGGGTAATCTATTTGAGTGTGGGGGTGCAGCTGTGGGTATGCTTGTCAGCCCCAAGCACAGCCTGACAAACCTTATTACAGATCAGATTTATTCTGCTAAGAATTAAGTTGCAAGCAGTTGGGTAGACAGGGAGGCCATAGTCAACTAAGCGACAGTACTAGAGCTTGCTACTGTGAGGTGTCTAGCATCAGCAGTGAGGCTGACCCTGTTCGGTACAAGGCTCCCAATCTTCTGTTTACCATTCTGGCAGTGTGATTCTGATTCTTTTTCTTTCTGAAAGTAAAAACAGACTACCCACCACACTGGTGGTACCACACAAAAACATGCTTGTTTACATTCTTTGATTAACTTCCTGCATCTTTCCTGGACTTAAGGTGCTCCTAGCCACCTGTGATGCTGTGGGAGGAGAGAGACTACTGCATCATGAGTGGCTGCATTGTTTAAGATGTTGCTAATGTTCAGGATGTGTGCAGTAAGAAACAGATCAAGGATTTGAAGCAAAACAAGGTTAATTACAATTGCTTCATTCCCATGCATTTCAGTTCTGCTAAGAAAGGAAGGAAGCAGATTAACTAGCCAACTACTTTAGTGAGTTTTAGAGAAGGTAAGCAGTCATAAAATGTGGGTTTCAACTAGAAATGATATGATGCAAACAGGAACATACAGTTCATTAAGATTTATCTAATGCAGTGACTCATTATATTATCTCATTATGTCATTACATTATCTCACTGCTTAATCTTTTACTCCTATTTCCTTCTTTCTTGTACGTAACTCCATTAAGAAAGCAGCATACTGTGTTTACTCATCACGTTTCCTAGAGTAACTCTAGGTGCTGGTAATCCTACAATTTCTGAATTCGATAAAGACATGTGGTAATTATGCTTTGATAATCCAACATGTTTTATTTCCACGATACTGCCATGGCACAACTTCTGTTTTCATGTAGCATTTTCTCCTCAGCCTTGGTCATCAGAGATATGTTTTGTTCACAGGGACAGGCCAGTTAGCTCCTATCCTCCCAGCCCACATCCAGCCTGACATCTCCTATGGTTATGCCCTCCATAGCACAAGCTCCAAGGGGAGGCCGTCCTCCCTGAGGCAGTCTGCTGTGTATACTAGCAGCCATTATTGACAGGCACTAGGACCCAGGGAGTCCATGGAGCCATGGCTGTCATATAGACAGTTAAGGGTTTTTGCACCTGGTGCCTCCTCCCGTCTCCCCTGTGAGGCCATAGCCTGTTGGGTGGCCTTGGATTGTACCATTGTCCAGTGTTATCCTTTTTGGCGCAGCACAATGCAGAGCAGAAATTGCTGTGTTCTGGCCTGCCTTCCGTCCACAGCACCCCAAGCTTGCCCCTGAATTTGGGTTGCCAGCATAGCAGCATGCTGCGCTGCCACCGGACCATCAGGGCAGCCTCACTTGCGACATTTTAAAATAATATTTCACTGCAAGTCATACCCTGTCTGAGAGAGTGCTGCTCATATGCTATGCTAATAATTTCATGTTTTTCCTGATAAGTGTAATGATAGCAATTCTGATTCCTTTTCTTGGACACTTTATGTTGAAAAGATTGATTAAAGAGCTACTGTGCCTCAAGAAGACTCTGAAAAACATAACAATTAGGCACAATTGAGCTTGCATCCCATGTGTATTGTATAGATTTCTCTTCCCATTATTTATTACTGAGTAAATTTGCATGAATACATGATCTTTATCCCTTAGAGTTTATCTGCCTCTGTAACCTCCCTACTTCAAGTCACAATCCTCTGTTGTGACATCACAATATGTTGCCATGGAATATCTGTGATATCACAAGCAGTGCATTATGACCTCAGGTAGGAGAAAAGCAACAGAAATAGATGAAGTCTTCAGCAGCAAAGATCCTGTTTTCATGCAAATGACCACTAATAAATAATGGGGAGAATCTAAAACCAATGTAAAATACAAGCTGAACTGTGTCTAAATATTATGTTTTGTTAAAGTTCTCCTGACAGTGTCAGCTGCTCTTTAACAGTTCTTCACTTTTCACTGTGAGTGCCTTATATGAGGCTTCTGTGTGCATTTTTATACATACTGGTCGAGCTGGAGTCTAATTTGAATTGCAACCCCAAAGTTCTCTTGTTTCTCACCATAGTTTGTCATCTGCTTTCAGCTATTACTGCTACATCACATATCAGACTAGCAGTACAAATTCATACAAACAGAGGAGAAAGAAGTAGTGCCTCAACTGGGACTTGAACCCGGGCACCGGAATACCATTCAGTCCGCTAACCAGCTCGCCACCAAGGCAACTGGAATCTGGACAATCCCAGAGCATACATTACTGTTTCTCCAATGAACAACCTGGAGCTGCACAAATAATTACTACATTTTCAATCACATGGGTGCAGTGTACAAATTTATGGAACACATACAAACAAAGGAGAGAAAAGTAAGAGCCTCAGCTGGAACTTGAACCCAGGCCACCCAGAATACCGTTCCGGTCCGCTAACTAGCTGTGCCACCAAGGCAACTGGAACCTGGGCTGTCCTGGAGCACACATTACTCTTTCTCCAATGCACAATCTGGTGCTGTACAAATAATTACTACATTTTCAATCACATGGGTGCAGTGTGCATATTTATGGAACACATACAAACAGAGGAGAGAAAAGTAAGTGCCTTACCTGGGACTTGAACCCAGGTCGCCGGAATCAGTCAATCAATCAATCAGTCAATCTTTATTTAACCAGAAGAAGCACCATTAAGATAAACTCATTTACAAAGTGGTCCTGGGTAGACAAAGCACATAAAATTGACACTCGAAAAAAGCAAACTTAGGAAAACAATATACAATAAACAGATACAAGGAAACCAGAATACAACATGTAAAGTATACAATAAATGATATGTAACATGAGATATTCAATACACAATATGTACCATATATACAGCCTTGAGTGGTAGAAAAGCAGGGGAAGAAAAGAAAGTATGGGTGCAGCAGTTTAGTAGGGGAGGAGAGGAGGCAGGTGAAGATATCAAGTGAATAAGTGGTGCTTGGGAGGAAGCCAGGAGGAGGGGTGAGGTAGGGGAAGGGGCGAGGAGGTGTAAGACTAGGTGAGGGTCACTGGGGAATCGAGTCCTACCTAGAAAAGTAAGAGGAGAGGTAAGAGAGATAAAGCTCACAAGGACTCCAGCCTAACCTAGTAGGGTAGGGAGGCTAGAGTCCTAGGTATGGAAATGGTTGCAAGTTTCTTTCAATAGATGGCGAAGCAGCATTTTTGAAGGTAGACATACTAACAATTTATGGGAGTTTTAGGGATTTTTGGATACTGTTCCAGATAGTAGGAAGCAAATAACTAAAGAGAACCTCCATGATTAGCTGGGAAAGCCGAACATATCACAGAGAGCTTTTAGGGGTGATGAACAGGAGAGAACCAATAAAGATTCAAGTCACCCATAATGATTAATTCCGAGGTTTAGGGGCCAAGCAAGATTGGAATACCGTTCGAATCGCGCTAACCAGCTCGCCACCAAGGCAACTGGAACCTGGGCCATCCCGGAGCACACATTACTCTTTCTCCAATGCACAACCTGGTGCTGCACAAATAATTACTACATTTTCAATCACGTGGGTGCAGTGTGCATATTTATGGAACACATACAAACAGAGGAGAGAAAGAACCCCGTTGCCACAAGACCACTTTTGAATATGCGTTTTGGGTGGCAGCACAATGGAATTGGTGCAAAATGCCTGTATTGTGTGACCCTAAGAGCAGCTCAGAATGAAGCCCCTACATTGGTGGCATTGGTATACTAAAGCTCCCTGGTGGGCAAGCTCTAGAACAGTTCTATGCCAAAGGCAAAAATGTTAACACTTGGAGAAAAAACAGCATTACTTGAATACTCATGAGTTCTTATATTGCATTACATGGCTTATTCCTAAACAGTCCTTTGAATACCTCATATCATGAATCACATTGTATGTACTGTACATGCAGTGCATACCAAGAGTTCTGGTCCCACTTATAGGCACTGCCATGCTTGTGAGTGATGCTATCAACTCCATACATCAGAGATTTACAGCTCCTAACTTGAGAGCAGCACCATTTGCCTGAAAAGGTTTAAGCAGACTGAACAAAATACAAAGCACTAAGCATGAGGAATGCCAAAGGCCTGTTTATGGATGGCCAGTGTAATTCCACATGAACCCATGTGTAATGCAACACTGGGAAGTACCCATTATTTTAAGGGAGGCCATATAAATAGTACCAGCTGCTCTATCACCACTTAGTAGCCAGGGTGTTTAAAAATAATGTGTTTCCAAACAACGTGTTGCCAGGAGTCATCATTTTAATGTGCTCCTTAACTTTTGGGATAGACTATTGTATAAACTATATATTGTATCATATCTAAAATGACTACTGCTTTGTAAGTATTGAGCTATTTACAGTTTTGATATCTGTGAGAATGGAGAAAGAGGAATCTTTTCGTAGTGTATTGTGGTGCTTGTAAAGGTGTCACACTGACAGCACTGAAGACCAAAGTCCTTTGTCTATTCCATACCAGGTTCAACACAGGCAGACACAATCCCAGTTTCACCTCAACCCAGTCATGGAGGGGCCATGGGAGAGCAGGCAATTCAGATGTGTCCATTTAGCCCTCAGCCCCTCATACATGGCTGCCAACAAAGATAGTGATGAGTGCAAATAGTGTTAATGTAGACAGGGAATGTAATACTGGCTTGGTACACTTGCTCAGCTATTTTTTGTCTGTGACCCACCAAAAGCTTTAAAAATATATATAAAATATATACATTACCTTTTCTCTATCTCCCTCTCTAGCTCTATCCTGTTAAGGAGCATTATGGGACACTGGAGGTCTGAGAGCCCTGTACCACAAAACCAGTTGTATTAAGTAGCCCTCGTGAGAGCTACAAAGTTTATAACTGCTAAGTTTTCTTACTTTTGCTTGGGATTGCGTATTAGAGCTAATGTGGCCTGGTTTACTGTAAAAACACAGCTTTGGAGGAGTTCTCGGACCCAAAGTGGACATTATGTCACTTGTGTTTTCATGTGTATAACAGCTGATGCCGGTGCAGATATGGGCAAGCACGTGGAAGATCGTCACAGGCACAAGTGGCATATGTCTGCCTGTGGTAGCTAGTGGGCCAGGAACTCTGCCTGAAGGTTAACTGGTAAGGACACTACTTCTTCTATATTCTTATCAGCTCAGTCCCTGCTGCCCCAAACTGGCTTCCACTTCCCCGATACCCACCTTGGTCAGGGTCTCCCGTGAATTCCTCCTCATGATGGGGCCAGAGGAGGAGGGCCATCCTTCTCCCAAAGTGAATAATACAGGGTGGACCAGCTTTGACATTTGAGTGGTGGTGTGGGCTTGGAGACCGGTATACTGTGTACAAAGGCGACTGAATGCTTTCAAAAGGGTAGCTCAATCACGGCACCTGTGTACAGAGCTACCTGGCATAATAGCGACTGGATACCTTGGTGAGCGAGGTTGGGCGATGGGAAGTGTGCGTGCCGCACATGCGGGAGGCGGAGAGGAGGGAGGAGAGATATGTGGGAGGGAGTGTGTAAGCAGCTGCCAAGCCTGGTCAGCTAGCATGGTGGGAGGTAGTCGGTCGAGGTGTGCAGGGTTTGGGTCCGGAGCATTGCGGGTTCTTTTTGCACTGGCAGGCGGCTTGTTATTTTTAAGAAATTCACCCCCGACATGCACCCACCCTGGAGTTGAGAATCCTTAAGTAGGGAGGTAAGGGGTGAAGCCCCACATAACATAGAAAACCAGTCGCCGGTTTTCTAGTCGCTGTGTACATTGCCATAATTAATTTTCTCGCGATGTACACTGCTTCAAATGGCGCTCGCTTATTCTGCGCATCGCCGCTATGACATAAACCTTGGGGACCGTGGGTTGGCCTACTAAGCCCCCAGTGCTTCCTGTTTCCTCCCTGCCATTGTCTGTGGAGCATTAGCCGTATGCAGGAAGGTGCACCCAGCTGGCGTTTCCCCACAGCGTCCCGCCCATCGTTTGCTGCCACGGCGCTGCACTACCACCAGGCCTCCACCTGGTGTCAGCCTATGGCCAGGCTAACCAGCCTCCCACCCCAGGAGAGGAGAGTTGTCCCTGGGACCCTCAATCCTCTCCTGCCCCCTCAACCCCAATGACTTGAGTCTACTTCCTAACCTGGGTTGTTGGTGTGGCTGGAGGTAAGGTGCCAGCGCCTTAGCCCTCCACACCGCTGGGCGGCCGATAAGAACACTACTTGCTGATATTTCCTGAAGTCCCATATACGCTGGGAGCACAGTTTGTCCACAGTAATGGAAATGGACAAAGGGATGGGCCAGATCCTGTTGGCAGATAGGAGATCAGACTTCTTTGTATAGGTTATAAGTTTAGTGTGAAATCAAGCCCTGGCTTCACAGTATTTACATGCAGACAATGTATTGAAATAAAAGATGTGAAACTTAGAATTTCAGAGTTAAAATATAACTGGGTAAATTGAAACACTCAAATAGTATGCTTAGGGCAGAGGCACATATTGAAAAAATATTCCCAATAATATAATAAATGTAAATGACATGATAAACATAAATAACATCACAACAGTCCCCCACACACACACTCTGGCGTCAAAGTAGAAAATGCCAGAGGGGAAAAAGAGCACTACTGATGATAAATGTAGTGTAGTTGGGAGGAGGCATAAAGCAGAGAAAGGGCAGAGGGCTGCGAGTTTGAAACTCAATAAATAATAAACTTGAGCAGCTGTTGGACCATGCACTCTGGAGTACGTTAGGGGTAGCCAAGGAAAACCCCATCTCAGACATTGTGGAGGATTCCCATAATAGTACTACAGTAAGGCAAACCTTCATATTGGGAGAGTCCATATCAAAATATAGGGGTAAAGAACAGTTACGTACTGTAACAGCAGATCTTCTAGAGTCTCCTCCATTGACCCACATCTTGGAAACATAATTTGTGGGCTTCAGGACCACCCAAATGTGTGCTAGTTCTGGAGCCACCCATGTTGACGGCATCACTACTGCCTATGTAATGTGGATGGACCCCATCATGCCCCAGTTCCCCACTGAGACGAGCTCGAGGATCATCGTACCAGCAGGGACCAAAGCAACCAGGACCAAACTAGGCACACAGGAGAGCATGTTGAAACCTGAGTAATTATGGCAAAATGCAGGTATAAGAGGAGAACCAATGTGTGAAAGCAGGCAGGACCAACCACTCATCACCCACAAGGTGGGAAGGAGGGAGAGCTGTGGCTCAAGGGAGGAGAATCTCTTGGAACATCTACTGTTATGGTAACTATTCTGTCTTTCTCGAGGATATCTCTGTCCTTTGATCCACATCATGGAATGATTCCCCAAGCAGTACCAATGCACTGAGGAAGGAAGGAAGGCTCTAAATACCCTGAGTGAGGAGACCCTGTAGTACAGTAAGGCCAAATGCGGCATGTCTACAAGACATGATGCCCACACTGTAATGTTAAGTGAATGTGTGAGGAGCACTCTAAGTGGCAGCAACACCGTCAGCAGTAGACATATGGTGAAAGCAAGCCATGGATGTAGCCACCCCATGAGTGGAGTGAGCATAGAAAGGGCCAGGACACTGCTTAGTGCACTTCTGGTAACAGAAATGAATGCAGCAGGCCAACCACTTCAAAAGGCCCTGCATAGAAACAGGGAGCCCACCATCCTGGGGGTGAAAACCACAAATAGCTGAGAAGAGTTTCTACGATCCTTAGTACAATCTGTACCAATGCAACATCTGACGGACATCAGTCGTGTACAGACAATGTTCCCACTATCTGTGAGACTCAAAAAATAAACAGGAAGTTCAGTAGTCTATTTTAGTGTTCGCTCAGAAACTATCTTCAGTAGAAAATGAGGATTGGTATGCAGGATAGCTTGGTATCTTGTGATATTGGTGAACAAATTGAGTGACTCAAATTTGAGCAACTCAATTTGGTCACCTAATGGAATAGTTACTTTGTCAGGATGTCAAGGGAGGGAATAGCGAGTATCCAGTGAGAGAACAGTGAGAGCGAATCAGGAGGGAGGGTATAGGTATGAGGGCTGAATAAGGGGAAAAAGCCAGCTGCTGCTGAGCTGGTCGCCTGGAGTGTTGAATCTGACCACTGCTCGGAATGCCAATGGTTCCGGGTTAAGGACTACCCCAAGGTATATCTTTTTGTGTGTTGTTGATGGGAGGTTTTTGTGTGTGTGTCGCTGTCCCTGGTTCTCTCGACTGTAGTGCTCCAGGCGGTAGCCCCTCCTGTGTATTCTCCTTTCCCCCAGTGTCCATGCCCCTCGTAGTTGATTATATTGATAAGGGGTGGGGGGGCATAGCCTCCCATTAAATGTTAGATTATGTTGTGTTGGGACATGGCTGCAAAGGGAATGCTGTGGTTGATGCGTAGCCTATTTTGGAATCGGTGAAATATACTCACTGTTGTCTAGTCGCATTCCATTTTCCCTATTATGACATGGAATCCCAAGCCCAATCCTTGTGGAAAGCAAGATAGAAGGCTCCACAACCAGAGCTTGAAATTCAGAATTATGTCTTGCTGACATCATAGTCACAGGAGCAATGCCTTCCATGAGAGGCATGAGCTCTAAGTAGCAGCATGCTCGAAGGAAGGCGCAGTAAGGGTCTCCAGAACCAAATTAAATCCAACACTGGCACTATATCATGGACTGGGGTGCAGAAGCAGAATACCTCTGAGGAACCTGGGAGAATCCTCAAGCCACTGGCCACTTTTTGCTATCGATGAGGGCATGAAAAGCTGGAACTGCAGCCAAGTGTACCTTAATGGTGGAATATCCAAGGTCTGAGTCCCAAAGGGACAGGAGGTAGTCCATCACTAGACTGTCTGAGAGTGTAAAGGGGTTCGGCTGACAGGTAGCACAACTTGTAAAATGTTCAATTTTTGTGAGTAGGCGTACTGAGTACAGTAGATGGCTTTGAGCTGCCAAAAGAACAGCTTCAACCACTGAGGAAACCCCAAAGCGGGAGAGCTGTATTTCCTCTGGACCCAGGCATGCAGGTGTGGGAAGGGATCAAACATCCGGATGTACCACAGTGCACTGCTTCGCTGGCAGAAGTCCCACTTGTAGAGGAGTGAGACAGGGGTGTCACTGCCAGTTGCTGAAGCAGAGGGAACCAGATTGTCTGGGCTAGTGTGGAGCCACCAGGATCAGGGTGGCAGACTCTGCTTGCAACTTGACCAGAACTCACTGTTATCAAAGGGAATGGAGAAAAGTGGCAGTTTTGCATTGTATGGAGATGCAAAGAGGTCAATGTCTAGGTGACCCAACTTTATCAAGGCCACCCACAATATAGTCCAACAGTTCCCATTCATGGTAGAGCACCTCACACCTGCTCAGTAAATCTGCAAGGGCAGTGAGATTAACAAGCAGGAAGATGGCCAACAGGAACATGTTGTATTCCACAGCCAAGTGCCAGACTCTCATCGTCTCTATGCAGAGAGGAGAGGATAGAGAGGAGACTGCCATGGCGGTTTATGTACTACATCACTGAGATGTTGTCCATATGTCATCGAGGCACAGGTCAGGAAGCATAGGAAATCCAGGAGCAGCTGTAAAATTCGCAACAAGAGTTTTATTATTAATAACAGTAAAATAAAAAATACAAATTGTTCAGTATAACTATTTACAATGGCAGTATAAACACAGAAAGTCCATCTGAGTTTCTTCTCAATTTTCAGTCTCAGTCTCTCTCAGTCTCTGTCCTCTCTTGCAAAACATTGCTGCTCCTTTTTATAAGTTTGTGCAGGAGCTTGTTATGAGAATAGCATGCTTTTCACACAGTGTTCTTGTAAGTTTCAATGGGCTTGCTTGTTAGTTTCAGCAGGTGCAGCAAAAGAATATTGTGACCCAGAACTGACCACTTGTTTACATCTTCTGCAAAAGGCTTACAAATTGCATCTCAGGTTGACCTCTTGAGTTCCAAATAGCTTTGCAGTCATTTCAGAGTAATGTGAGGAAGTATTTCTTCACAGAGAGAGAGTTGTGGATACATGGAACAGCCTTCCTGAGGAGGTCGAGAGTCAAAAACAGTTGGGGAATTCAAGAATGCATGGGACAGACACAAGGCAATTCTAGTGGGGGTAGGAGGAAGTAGGCTGTTGGTTAACTAGGATCTGCAGCTTATCCATTAGGTAGGAAATGGGCAGACTAGGTGGGCCAAGCGGTCCTTATCTGCCATCAAATTCTATGTTTCTATGTTTCTATTTCAACAGTATAACTATATACAGTTTTAGCTTTGCAATCATTTCAACAGTATAACTATATACAGTTTTAGCTTTTCAATCATTTCAACAGTATAACTATATACAGTTTTAAACAAAGGGATCTCAGTATCAATTACATTTCCACAAAATGAGTAACATATATTTTTATGCCAGCAGATATGCAAGGGAGAAAAGACAGAACAGCAAGTGAAGGTAGAGATGGCGAGTGGCAGAGAATTGCAAGACAATTGGGGTGATCAAGTCCTAGATCCCTTGAGAAAATCTGGTTGTGCAACCAGACTGAAAAGAGTCAGAAAAGGAGAGAAAAGAACAGACCCTTGCATTTAAACACTTTCTGCATAACAACAGGGACAGGGCCCTATTCAACTGTGTCACAATATGGATTAGTAGTTCATGACCCAGAAGGAGGGTGGGGAAGATCTGTAAGCCAAGCAGAACGGCCCTCATCTCCAGAGTGTTGCTGTGCAGAGCTGTGCCTAAGGAGACCATAGACCCTAAGTCCAGAAGAGACCCAGATGGGCAACCCATTTGGAAGCAGAGGTGTCTATCCTTATCACTAGCAGGGAAGACATGGGAGAAAGTGCTATCCATCTCCAGGTTACAGCAGTCCAACCACCAAAACAGGGAGCAGTGAAGTGGAGTGGTCACTTCTATGGTATACTCCAGTTTGTTAAAATGCTGAACCCACTGGACACGGAGAAACCATTGTGGAATCCACATATGCAGACGTGCCAGTGGGACAGTCAAGAATAACAGCAGCCATGAGGCCTATTAGTTGTAGGAGACATCTGGCTGAGACATATTCACTGGAAGAGACCAACTAAGCCTGAGCAACCAGGGCCATAGCATGGTCTGAGGAAGAAAACCTGACCCTATCTGTGTCTAGAACTGTGCCAATGTATTTGAGACATTGGCATGGAGTGAGAACTCACTCGGCTCATTTACCAGAATGTCTGTCTGCTAGAAGAGCTGTGTGGTGTGAAACAGTATGTCAACGACAACCATCATTAGCGAGGCTTTCAGAAGCCAATTGTTGATGTATGGGAAGAAATAGAGGCCTTCCTATCTGAGGGTGGCTGCAACTGCTGCAGAGCATTTGTTAAAAGCACGTGGTGCAGAAGACAAGCCAAGAGAAAGACACAAAACTAATAGTGCGAGCCCTGGAACATAAAGCATAGGTATTTTCTGTTGGACTTTTGGCTCTTCATATGGAGGTAAGCATCCTTCATATCCAGGGTACACATCCAATCCCTTACTAGAGCAGGGGAGGAAGGACTGCTGAGACACCATTCAGAATCATTTGTATTCTGCAAACAGCTTGAGGCCCTGAGGTCTAAGACAGTCCTTAAATCCTCGGTCTACTTTAGCACTATGAAGTACAAGGAATAATAGCCCAGATTCAGTTACGCAACTGAAATGGGCTCTATGTCCTTCTGCAGAGGACGATCTGAACCTCCTCCAGCAGGAGGGCAAGATGTCCCAGAGGATAATGGTTTGGCAAGTGAGGATGCATGGGAAGGATGGAGAGGAGTTATAGGAAATGTCCTCGCTGAACCACCTCTAACACCCAAACATCTGTTATGATATCCCTTTACTTTGGAAGGAAGAGGGATATGTGGCCCCTCTGAGGCGTCTTGATCTTCGCAGAGGCTGGAAGATGAGGGGAGTCAGAAGGCACGGGCACCTCTAAGACCCACATTTTGTTGACCCTGCCATGGGCATTGGGAGTCAAGGGACCTATGGGGAGGCCTGGGGCCACTGAGAGCCATGGCCAGATCTCTACATATAGCCTCTACCAGGGCAGCCATAGAGACTACAAAGGAACCCCAGCCTCTACCCGCAGCTTAAGGGTATCGAGGGACCTCGGGTCACCTTGACATCTGTAGATCCCACAAGGCAGATTCAACATCACAGCCAAAAGCTGCTTACCTTTAATGGGAGCATTAAGGACCAATTGTTGGACATCAGTAGCAAAGCCAGCAACACAATCAGGGGTGGTGGCACAGGCAAATACTGGAAGCAGCAGCATCAGAGACATCATAAGCCGACCGTAAAGGTGCTTACCAGCCTTCATATCATGGGCAGCAGTTTGCTGGACAACAGTTTTATCTGATCAGTCAGGCAGCTTGTCAGACATGGCAACCACTGAATTCCACAGGCTTATCTGATAGCTTAATCATATAGGCCTAATAGCTGAAATCACAAGTCAAGGGCGCTGACATATGTCCTCTTGCCCATGACATCCAGTTTTCTTGATTCTTTGTCAGGAAGAAGGAGCTAATATGCTTAGGAGCTTTAGATCAGTCATGTGCAGTCATGTTAACCACAAAGTCCATCTCAGGTTGAGAGGAATCATAGGACTTGACTGAAGGGAAGGATATTGTTTACCTGCCAAATGAGGCACAGCAGGTAAAGCATGACAGTGATGCTGAGCAGCCAGCGTTCATGTTCCAATGCTGAGTCGACAGGAGGAACCTTCACAGTAGGCAGAGCAGACACCTCCAATAACTCATGAAGAGACTTCTTGGGGAATCATCCTCCTTGGCAGCAAACCCCAGCTTGGATTGGACCTGCCAAAGGAAAGCCTGAAAGGAGGCCTCCTTAGGAAGAGACCTAGGATAGTAATGCACACTGTCCTCACTACAGAAGGACAAAGTGGAACTGGAGACTACTACATTGGGTGTTGGGGAGGGGTCAGACCTTCATCCTCTTCCTCATATTCTTCCTCCATTAAATCCAGACTGTATTCTAATTCTTTCTCCTCATCACAGAAACACAGAATGTGTCAGCAGAAGACTGGTAGGCCCATCTAATTTGCCTTATTTTTTTTGTTGACTGAAAAGAGGCTACACAAATCTGCCTATTTTATCCTCATCTCGGGGAGGGACGATACAAAAAGTAACCAACTGACATTGAACCAGATTAAACTGTTGGTGGCATTTTTAGTGAATGGAAATGTGGCCAGGACACCAGGAAATTCCCTACTCTGGTGGGGACACTGTTCCGTGGTATGGCAGAGCCCGCATCAGTATGGCGCAGGATGAGGATGGACCAGGAGGCTGACCTCTCCTCCTGTCTCCACGGATATGGAGGTCATGACAGCAGCTGCTGTTTCTGAAGGGGCTCTGGGTTTCAGTGAGCCTGTCAAGGGACCACCCGCCCTAAGTCGGAGCAAGATGAGGATGTATGTACATGGTACAATAATTTGAGAATTAAGTATTTAGGTACCTTTATTGGCTCCTTGATAATGCCAACAAGATACATCTTAGACTTATTATTTAATTCTGAGAATGTACATATTCTAGAGAACTTGGCACTATATGTAATAAAAATATCTCACCTTAGGAGGAAGAAATATGCTGCATGGGCAATTAATTAGACTTTTATCTGTATATATTTTAGAGACTATGGCATCATATTTAATAAAAAAATAAATCCAGTTTAGAAGGAAGAAAAATGCTGCTTGGGTAAAGGAACAGACTTTTGTTGGTACTTTAATAGGATGCGATTCATCTGTAATTGTACCCTTATGGGTTTACAATCATATAGAGAATATATGTCAGGGTTTTATTCTTGATGTTTTGCTGATTTGGTAAAGTAACTGTATTTTTGTATGACTCTTACTGAAAATGATCATTCTTTTATAATTATTACCATTTATTACTACCTTGATGGTTGAAATTTTAGGACTTATGTCATTTGATGTCACTACAAAATATTTATATGTTGCCTCTTTTAATATGGAATTGTCTTTTATTCCTTTTGTTTAATGATATGACTATTCTCTTTTATATGCTACTTTTGTAATGGTCAAATGACTGATCAATAAATAAATACTACTACAAGATAAGGAGGATGATTTTTACCTGGGTTGGAAGGCAGATGGAGGGAACTGGCTGCAGTCATTGCCTTGCAGACTGCTCTCAGGGTGTCAGAACAAAGGAGTGCAAATTGCCGGGCTGGGACTGAATACTGGGATGGATGGGAATTGTGCCACCGAGATTTGGGGACTGCTTTGCTGAACATGCATCTGCAGCAGCAGCACGGAGCTGGACTCCAACGATTGCTGTGGCAGGTATCTCTTTTTCTTCCACTGCTGAACTTAAGCAAACTGTATTGAGTCATGCATCTATCCAACAGTGGCCTTGCAGAGGGTGCTGCCTGAGGGTCTGGATGTGGTCTGCTCCAGTCTCCTCAGGAACCTAGCAGTATTGTTTGTGAAGATGGGGACGGGGTTTCACTACTGCTCCTGACCAAGAACCTGTTATTTTGTCTTGAGGACATTTGGGGTCAAGACTGTGGGTGAGTCTGAAACTGATGGGATGATTTCATAAGTGTTGGTTGACCATGGCACCTCACTACAAACCTCTTTTGATAATGATTTGCATCTGAGCTCACTATCGCTGAAGCCTTAGAACAGGCTGGTTGGGTGAAAGATGGAGGAGCAAAACCTTGGCGTTCTCCAGGACCAGTGGTTGCCACTGACTTGGGGTTGCCAATCACAGGTCCCTTGCCCATACCCTCTTCTCTGGAACTCACACAGAACCCTATCTTGAAAATAGGTGCCTGTAATGCGCTGGAACCCATGGAGGTGGTTCCTTGTAGCTTTGATAGTCTATTGACAAAACACTTGATAACATACCCAATGAAGCCACAGACCCTGTGCAGGATGTTATTCCCCGGTCTGAGAGTACAGCAGCACCGAGTGGGCCTAGTCCTGCCTTCTAATGATGTGGGTCCTGCTCCTTCTAGGTCCTATGGGGGTTGTTTCATTGCCCCCGAACCGAAATGCCGCAATGCCGTTCAAATTAAATACTGTGGTGGTCTTGAGACTTTTCTGGATCGGATTTATATGGGAAACACCTCATAAAGAAAGCCTACAATTTCATGCCAGTGAGATACATGCCTTAATTCACACTTCCAGAGATCCGATTTTGATGTCAGCTTCAAAACTGCACAAGGTTTGGAAACTTTGGATGAGGTACCAACAGGTTCGATATATCCCATTATGGCCTCCTTTGCAGTTTTCCAGTGACTAAACTGCCTTTAAAGTCATTATGGTTCTGTTAAGAATGAAGTTGTGTGCATTAATGACATTTTACACTGGTTTAAATCTAAATGTACTGTCCTTGGGACTCCTGATCCCATAATGGATTTTGAACAACTCTGGACTTGGTTTGAAAAATTTGTGTGTGTTTACCCACATGAATGAGTCTATACAACAACTCCCCAGCTGTTTTTATTTAGGCCATGACAAAGGATTAATTTTCTCGCTGGACAAAGTCTTGTTTTCGGTGTGGGCCTATACTCATCTGAGTAATGCTTGTGATTGTTTAAAATGTTCACTGAGTGGGGAATCGGTCATGTTGGTGCTAGCTGCCCAGCGCCCCTTACCTGTAATTTGTGTGGTGCAACAGACCGTTCCTTTAGATCTTGTGCCTGTGGCACATAATCGACTGCCAGTTGAGACGGCAGACCAAGAGGATGTGATGTCTAAGGTGCAAGAGCGGGTTCTGCCAGCTGCCCTGTTCTCATGTCTGCTGGGGAACCTGCTAGGTGCAGGAAGAGCATCAGTCAGATGCTGTAATTGCAGGCAGCCATGACAGCCCTGCCCTTCCACCGTCTATTTGCATCACCAGCACAGGATATAGGTAGTTTCAGTGAGGTTTTGATACGGCCCATAGAGACCATTGTTGATCTTGTACAAACTTCAGAACCTACCTCTGATGTTATGGCTCCTCCACCCTCTCTGCTGTGGAAAAACGCTTCCATGGAGAAGTGCTAATAACAAACTGTCTATAGTACCCCACTTCCAGCAGTCTGTTCCCAGAGATGTTGTTCCACTTGACAACAGATTTGCAGTGCTGGTGAAGAGAAAGGCTTGGGGTGACTCAAGAGAATCAGACACCTCTTCAGTAGCATCGTCTGTGCAAGATCTTACCACAGACACAGATCTGGCCTCAGTGGATTCTAAAATTGTTAAGAATGAAAAACTAAAATGAAGAAATCAGGACAACGAAATACCTGAGGTCATTCCAGTCTAGTTGCTCTGGTGTGGAACTTTTAATTTGCATCTCTTAATATGAATAGTATTAAGAATAGGAAAAGGAGATGCACTACCTTCTCCATTCTCCTGAATTTCCCTTTCACATGTTTTTTTTTTTACAGGATACTCTCTTACACACACTACAGGATATCGCTTTAGCAACCTCTGATTGGTTTGAGGCCCTCTCTTTTGGTCCTCAGGGAAGACCTCTGTTCAGGGGTAGGAATTCTGTTCAATTTTCGGGCATAAAAGTAAATACGTTGATGGATCTGGAGTCCAGGGTAGGCTTTACTACTTGATATTTACTTTTCCACCAAGAATTCAGTGATAAATTTATATGCTCCACAGACAAAAGCTTTGTGTATTGAGGTGCTTAAACTTATTCAACCTTTCTCTTTACCATGAAAACAGTCATCTTTGATGATGATTTTAATTGTATTTTGGGTTTAGCTGATGAGACAGGTAAAACAACTAAGATATATAGTGATTCAAATTTTTTGAATACTGTGATAACTACTGCTAGACTCGAGATGGAGCACAGGTTGGGAAGAGGCCTCCAAGCCGTATTTTCAATAAGGGCTCTTATTTTCCCATGTATGTTTTTCTTTTTATCACACTGGGTTCCTCTGTATTGGTATGATGTGTTCCCCAAAGAAACTACTGACCATGGGTTCATTGCAATGAAAATAGGAGCTGTACCTAATAAACCTGAAACCCACCATATGTGGAGATTAAACACTTTTGTCCT
Organism: Neoceratodus forsteri; assembly: GCA_016271365.2. NCBI lineage: Eukaryota > Metazoa > Chordata > Ceratodontiformes > Ceratodontidae > Neoceratodus > Neoceratodus forsteri. The sequence goes on along the minus strand of CM028133.1, from coordinate 50,690,553 downwards.
GGGAGAACAGATGGTGTGGATGGCATTACAAGAATTAGTTGAGGCCAGAAAATCAGTATATGAGCTGTATCCAGCTCAGTTCAATAGTGGGTAGACAGTAAATATGATTTTTTTCTTTTTACAATTTATCTATCCCCACACACTCAATCCCAGACTCTCTCAGGTGGGTACACTCAGCATACCTCCATCCGCCCATCGTAGACTCAGTCCTGACTCTGTCGGCCAAGCTCCCTGTCGGTCCAGGCATCTGCACCTCCCCAGGACCACCATTCTATTCTGTGCAGATATCCAGAGATACGAGGGAACTCCGAGGTCAGCCGGCACACTCGATTTTGGGCAGGGGGTAGCTCCTGGGCCCCACCATCACCTACCAGGATCAAGCTCCTTTTTCCACATTCTGGTTCCCCTGAGCCTTGGACATGCAATGGACTTCTGCACACTGGATACGGCGGCTCCGCGTCCCCCGTTGGATAGCCTGCTGAGGCTCTGACCCTGCTATGCTGCAAGCCTCTGGTGTAGTGCCCCAGCCTCTGCTAGGGCCACCAGAATAGCGGCCAGCCTAAGTCCCCCTCCCAGGAAAGGAGAGCAGTCCTCCAGACACTCAATCCCTTCCCATCCCTGCCAACCCCTGAGGACCGGGATTGTTCCTGAACCCGAGCTGCTGGCATGGCGTGGCATCCAGCACCTCAACCCTCAGTGCCACTGGCCAGCTACTAAATATGATATTAAACACTTTCTTCAAATATGGGCTAAGCACCACCCAGACATCCTGCTATATACATCATTTGAGTTACGAAACATCTACAGGTCCTCATTTCCAGAGCTTATGAAACTGGTAGTAACTACTGCCCAAATTGCCAACATTAAAAAAAGAAATGAGTTCTGTACAATATCATAGGGCTATTCCCTGTTTGCAGAACAGAAATATGGGACACAAGGGAAGAGTAGCCATGTGAACCCTTACGATTGTTGTAAAGATCATAAAGAAGCCAAATATATGGCTGTGCTGAAGACAGCACTGCACAATCTGAAATCGCAAAAATAGTACATGATCATATATCATGCTTATTTGGCCCTCACTGATGTGTATGATTCTGCATCCAGCTTTCTCCATCATATAGCTATCCTGGTTTTGCCTCATGAGGTTGGGGAAAGCTTGGTGGTTTCCATTACAGCAAAGGAAATTTGTACAGTCGTGTCTTGCATGAAAAGTGGTTCTGCCCCTGACCTGACGGTCTGTCTGTGGAGTTGCATAAAAGGATTGTCGGAGACTTGAGTGAATATCTGGCTATCTTGTTTAATGATCTTTTACAGGGACATGTTGAGTGTCCTTCTGAACTGTCAGAAAGTTTTCTGATTTACCTTTACAAAAGGAGGAGAGAGAGAATTTCGATAACTGGAACCCTATTAGTCTACTGAATGTAGATTGGAAGATCTTTTGTAAAATCAGGTTATCTGATGCAGCTCAGATTTTGATTGCCACTACACAGTCATGCACAGTACCGAAATGTACTGCGCAGGATAACTTATTTCTACTGGGAGATTTGTGATATCCCAGATGATCAGGGATATCTTATCACTTTAGATCAAGCTAAAGCGTATGATACCTTTAACCATGACTTTTTATTTTCAGTTTTGGAACATTATGGTATACTACTCTCTTGTGGAGTAGATTAAATGAGTGTACTACAGTGTCACGAACGGCAGATTGTTAATGGTCTACCTGGTGCTGCGGTTCCTATCCATAAAGGTGCGACAAGGATGCCCTCTCAGTCCCTTGTTATATGTTTTAGTCTGGATCCAGTCATAAGGAGGATTGAACAACACCTGATATTGTTCATATAGAGGGGACACTGGGAGGTTCCCTCTGTATCATGGCTTATGCTGATGCCTTATGCCTGATGGTTGCTAATGTACAGTCTGGAATTCTTGCACTGCCTGTATTACATGATTTTGAGACTGTGTCCGGTCAACGCTGAATAAAGATAAGAGTAAGGGATCACTCTAAATGGACCTTTACAGAGTGCGGTATCGGACATCATGGAAACGAACAGCTTCAGGTCCTATTAAAGTCCTAGGTATTTGGTTTGGGGGCTCTGAGGCAGCTCTACAAAATTGGATGGAAGCTTTAAGGTATGGCCTATGACAAAGTCAAAATGTATTTTTTATTTAGGACCTTTATTATTATATGTCAGTCACGTTTTTCCCTCCCTACTTAGTTAGAAATGCGAATATATAGTATTTGTTTAGGCTCCTGTGAGGCAGCAGATTGAATCCTGTAAAAGAACAGTTATGTACCTGCCTGTAAAACAAAGCAGACTTAACATGCTTAATCCTGTTGTTTTCTTTTTCTATGTACATTTCTGCAAATTTTTTCACTATAGTCCACCCTCTGGGTAAGGTGTGGTTCCCTGTTATTGGCTCAATGTGTTCCTCCATTTCAAAAATGGCAAACAGGGATCTCTTGCCAGTGGGGGTGGAGAATGATCTTGTGTCGTATTTAAAAAATTAAAACAGTGGAATGTGTCATGTATGGATGTATTATACAAAACTCGAAAGAATATATATGCCCAAATTTTACTTAAGAAATTTTGCACTGAACCTTGTTTCCAGTGTTCCCTAGTATACCTGAGAATTCTTATAACTCAACTCACCAAACCCCATTTATCCCAAAGATGTGGGACATGTTATGGTTGTGTTGCTATGAAAAACTAAATGTTCAAGGCAACCACAAACATAAAGGATGGAGGAAAGGTACTGTTTAAGGGAGAGTTGTGTGTCACAAATGGAGACAATAGAACATCTCTTTTGTACATGTCCATATATTATAGGTTTATGGCCTCTGCTGGCTGCCCAGTGGCAGATGCCTGTATTTTTGCATATGACTTATGCAGTGCTGATTTGTGGTGTGTTTGGGGGGGCTTGAAACAGTTCCATTCAGGGTCTTTAGGGTAGTGTTAGCTTGTTTGAAATGAGGTATTTGGCAAGTCCGTTGCCAGTACATTTTACAACAAAATGTATCACTTTAAAAGGTTTGGTACTACTGTTGTCTAAAGAAATTCAGTCTGCATTTGACAAAGAACACAAGAGTTACCCTGCAAAGTAATGGAGACTTGGTGGAGCCATCTTCCTTGGTTTCCCTTGAGCAAATTATGTCTTAGATTTAGAAGGTTTTGCACTGTTAGTGGAGGGTCAGTAGTTTTGTTGTCGACTTTTTACACATTGGGGTGGTTTGCAGTGTGCACTGGGTGTGCGATGTCTTGTTGTTTGCTTATAATGGTGACTTGCTGTGGCGTAACAGGCTTTTGACACGTTTTTGATAAATGCGGTTTGTTTCCTACATTTACTGTATGTGTTTCTTGATCTTCTTTTCTTGAATAAAAATTCCCTACTCTTTTCTAATTACTAACACTAATTACCCTAGAACAGTTATTTCACCAAATTGTACAGACTTTGCAGAGGATTCAAGAAAAGAAAGAAAACACTATTCTAGTAAAGTATATCTGACGGATGGGGTTTATGGAAGGGTTAATTTGAATATAGGAATTTCAGTTAACAGTTAATGGATATATAGTTTTGTTATGTACCTGTTTTTGTTAAACATTTAAGTTTTCTTTACAGTAGAAAAAGGTTTCAATGTATATATTTAATGGTAATTTTCATTAAAGGTCAAATTAACCATTTTTTCCAAAGCCTGAATTCACATGAATTGAGTCCCTGTCATGATTGGTGTTTCCTGAAAATTTCATGTTGTTTGGTTTTTGGTTTTCTTTAAATCAGCATTTGTTAATGTACTTTGCCGTAACTGAAAACAGGGAAGATTTTTTTGTCCTTATCAGTAAGCGATGACATCATTTTGGTCTAGCCTGCTGTTTCAGCGATTAAGTCCCTGATTGACTGAAGAAGCTGTTGCACTTCCCAGTCAGAGCAGTCTGTAAAGCTAATTGTTTTCATTCCAATGTTTTTATCAACCCAGCTGGTTTGTGTTTAGATAGATTAACTTAAAATCTCTCATTCTGTTCTCACAAAAGCATATCATTTGAGTTTCAGTGCTGAATTGAAGTGACATGAATGTTAGTGAGAAATCACTGTGTCTATCACAACTGTAAGTTCTTTCTCATCAAACCCTGCATTGTTTTCTGGCTGTATAACACAGGGTAATTTAATGGATATAAAATAAACTAAATGTCAATTCATAGAAGTAGTGTGTCTTTGATGTAGCCTCCATAAATAGGTTCATGACAGGGACTTGAAGTCATGTGAATTCAAGCTGTTATTAAAATTATGGAATAACTGGTTCAATTGATCTTGAGCGTCCTGGACATTTAGCACATGTACAATACTGAATTAATATGTACAAATACAAAATGTCCCTACTCAAAAAGGAAAACACAAACACAGCAGATATACAGTGAATGGTGGGGAACCTTCCACTGGCTAAAATTAAATGGCATGGATAGTAACTGTGTAAAGTAAAAGCCAGAAGAAGACAGAAAGAAAGACAGATGGCAATCATAGAATTTTGAGAATAGAAAAGACTACAGATAAAGAATGATGTGAAAAGTCTAAAACATACAGGAGATGGGTGTAACATAATATAATATAAAATATGAAACAAATATAAAGTGTAAAATGGGCAGAAAAGGAATAAAATTTGAGTATGACACATCTATATAAATATGTAAATGATCACTAATACAGAAAGTGGAATACAAACTTTAGCTTATTTGAAAACCCTTATATGATCTTAAGTTACAGTTTAACATGAACTTGTTTAATGAAATTCTTATTTTCATTGAGTTAATGATTTCATGGTGATGTATGTATATTTGTTCAATTATTTAATAAAATATTCCCTACTCTTTTCGAGAAGTGCCATAGGATCTTTAACATCCACCTGAACAACCACCAGAACAGGCAGATGGGACCTCAGTTTAATGTCTCATCCAAAAGACAGATTTTCCTGCTAGTTAATACACCTTAGCCCTATTTGGTCACAGGTGTCCCACCCTCCTCCCTTACCTCTGTTTATTAAAGCATGTGCCTATTCCACACATATTTGAAGCTCTCACTGTCTCATCTAGCGCCACCTCTTCTGGCAGGCTGTTCTAGGTGTCTACTACTCTGTCTATGAAGAAGTATTTCCTCACAGCCTCTCTTAAACTCCTCCCCTCAAACTTCATAGCATGCCCCATGTTCTGGTACTCCTCTTCCTGTGAAACAGACTCCCTTGTCCACCTTGTTCACCTCTGTGAGGTACTTATAGGTCTCACTCATGCCTCCTCGGCTCTCCTCTCCTCCAGGGACTGCATGTTGAGCTACCTCAGCTTGTCCAGAAACATAGAATTTGACGGCAGATAAGGACCGCTTGGCCCACCTAGTCTGTCCATTTCCTACCTAACAGATAAGCTGCAGTTCCTAGTTAACCAACAGCTTACTTCCTCCTACCCCCACTAGGACTGCCTTATGTCTGTCCAATGCAGTCTTGAATTCCCCGCTGTTCTTGACTCCACGACCTCCCAGATCCAGCATATGGTTTCTTGTGTAACCCCAACACCATTTTGGTGGCCCTCCTTGGACCGCTTCCACTGTGTTGATGTCCTTACAGAGGTGCAGTCTCCAGAACTGGACACAGTACTCTAGGTGGGTCTAATAAGTGGCCAGTACAGAGCAACACTATCCCTTCTTCTGCTAGAAATCTCACTCCCTATGCCCCCAGCATCCAGCTAGCCTTGCCTGCTTTCTTGTTGCATTGGCCTTCCACCTTGAGGTCATCAGATATGATTACCCCAAGGTCCCTCTCTTTTCTGTATGTTAGTACCTCCTCCCATCTTATATACATCCCTTGGGTTTCCCTGTCTCAGGTGCATGATTTTGCACTTTATGGCACTAAACCCAGGTACCACTTCCTAGACAATTCTAGTTTCCCCAGATTCCTTTCGTTCTCTCCACCCCTCCTGGTAGTCCACCTTGTTGCAGATTTGTGTGTAATCTGCAAAGAGACACACCTTCCCCTCTAGTTCCTCAGCAATTTCACTTATGAAGACATTGAAAAGGACAGGACCCAGTACTGATCCCTGTGGTACTCCACTGGTTACTCTCTCATCCTCCAAGTGACTGCCATTTACCACCACCCTCTGCCTTCTACCCCTCAACCAGCTAGATACCCAGTTCATCACCTTCTCAGCCACCCCAGGCTGCTAAGTTTATTAGCCTCCTATGTGATACAGTGTTAAAGGTCTCACTGAAGTCCAGATAGGCGCATCCACTGCCCTCCCTGATTCACCTTCCTAGTTACAGATAAAGAAATCTATGAGATTTGTTTGACATGACCTCCCACTGTGAAGCCATGCTGCAGATGGTCCTGTGGCCCATTTGCTTCCAGGTACTCTATCAGTCTCTCCTTCAGCAGGAACTCCATTAATTTCCCACCACTTATGTGAGAGTGACTGGTCTGTAATTACTAGCCTCTTCCCTGTTGCCATTCTTGTGCAGAGGGACCACTTCAGCTCTCCTCCAGTCCTCTGGAACCATCCCGTCTCCAAAAGTGCTAAATAGTGTTGCCAAAGGGACAGTTAGTACCATGCTCGGCTTCTTTAGTACTCTTGGGTGGCGCTCACGTCAGGCCCATCCCTGGTTTTCCTATGGGCTTCAACTCCCAGCGGACTCTCCCATAAATGGACTTGTGTCTGCACCCCCCTCCGGTGCCTGTTAATGCATGTTGGTCTGTCCCGACCTCCCTGTGAAGACCAGACAGCAGTATTTGTTTAAAACTGTATATTTTTCATGGTCTTCCTCTGCAAAGTCCCCCCTCCTGATCTGCTGAACCTTTTGTACCACCCTTCACCTTCATCTTTTAGCTTACATATCTGAAGAAAATCTTATCCCCATTCTTGACCTCCTGGGTGATCCTCTCTTCAGTTTGAGCCTTTTGTCCTTACCCTCCTTCCTGCCTTCCTTTGTTTCTGTAGATATAGCTCACTGTCTGCCTCCATTTGGGTCTCCTAGTACTTCCTGAAAGCCATTTATCCCTTCCTTACCACCTTGGCCACCTCCTCTGAGAACCACAGTGGCCTCCTTCTCCTCTTACCCTTTCTTAGTGCCTTTAAACAACGTGCTGTTACCTTTGTTGTTCCCTCCTTTATTCTTTTCATTGTGCCTCCACACCTGCCCCCCTTCAAGGTATTTCCTAAGACAGTCTCCCTTTTCTGTAAAATCTTCTCTTCTGAAGTCCAGGACCTTTGTCCTAGTGTGGTTCATCTTCTGTCAAGAACAAGTGCCAAATCACACTGTTCGATAATGTCCCCTGGGACTACCCACTGTTGACATCTACAATGCTGCTCTTGTCCGTAAGTATCAGATCCAGCAGTGCCCTGCCTCTAGTGGGATCTGTAACTAGCTGCCTGAAATGCTTCTTGCAGGAAGTCTAGGGTGACCCTGCTGCTAGTTGTAGCTGTGTCCAGGATGTTCCAGTCTACATCTGGCAGAGTCCCCATAATTACTACTTCCTCTTTGCTCATCATTTTGCCTATGACCTCCTCAAAACCATGTCCAATTCTTCCCCTGTGTTGGTGGCCTGTACACCACCCATGTGTATAAAGTCTCAGACCCGACTGTAAGCCAGCCTTTCTTTTCCCACTATGTCCTTGTATTTTCATGGCCTTTATACAGTCCTTACATATAAACAACTCCCTTTCCTCCCTGCCTTATCCTTTCTAAACATTCTGTAACCCAGTATCGCCATCTCCCAGCTGTGGTTGTCGGTGCACCATGATTCTGTTATGGCCACCAGATCCATGTCCACCTCTGTGATGGTAGCCTCAAGGTCAGAGTTTTGTTTCCTAAGCTCCTTGCATTGGCACACATAGCTCTCTACTCCTTTTGTCCCTCCCGCCCCTACTTTGCCCTTTCTCCCCAAGTCCCTCCTTCCTTCTCTTTTCCTGCTACTGTTCTTACCTTTAATCCCTCTCATTGCCCACCTCCCCAGTATTTTCTCAGCCATAGATCCACCACTCGACCCTCCCATCCCTTCCCTTGCCCCTACTCCCTCTAGAGAATTTATTACCCCTGCACTTATCTTCAGTGCGTCTCCATTTTCTGGAGGGTCATTCACTGCCTCCTCCTTTTTCTGCCTCCCCTTGGCTAGTTTAAATGCCCATCGAGTAGCATTTTAACCTTCCACCCAGGACTGCTGTTTTCTCCTGAATGGATGGAAGCCATCCCATTGGTATAGACCTTTATCCTTCCAGGTAGGACCCCAGTCCCCAAAGGGCAGTGGGTTGACAGTAGGAGGAGTTGAACAGGAGGAACCATCCAGCGGACTAGCGTCGATGAAGGAAGCCCATGGATAGAGTGCGGTGACTTGCACAGGGGTCCGGCATCAATACTGGCAGTGGGGGATAAGCGTGATGGCAGAGTAAGTGGCAGAAGCTTTTGAAAGAGTTCAGACATAGTCTGAAACAGCATCTGTGCATCAACATACCCTCACAGGGTTGCTGACGAGGATCCATCAACAGGACAGTGCCTGATAGTGGAATCGGATATGGATCCCCAGTGGGGACTAGAGCCAGTACCAGACCCAGTCACTGGTGTCTCAGAGAAAGTCGGGGGCAGCCAATCATGAGGGCTGAGCCTGGGATCTGTCTTTTCCAGAGACTTACCCTTTAAGAGGAGAGTGGGATCTGGCAAAAGAGGTACACTTTTTGATGTCTGTGCTTGTCCTTGTCAGCATGGTGGTTTTCATCCACTGATTTAGCAGACTTGTCCCTCTTCTATGATGATTCGTAGTTGACACCACTGAGCGTGGAGAGCGGTGTGTTGATGGTGAGCTGCGAGGAGCAGGTGATGACAGCGAAACCATCTACGACACACTTTTTGTTCTCCACAGCCTTGATTTTAAGAAAACATCCAATGCCTTCTAGCGATGTCTCCGTGATAGACTGGTTAAAGCCCTGGCAAATGCTGCAGAGCTTCAGTTATGAGAACTGCCTAGACAGTGAATGCACATGGAGTGAGCATCACCCTTGTAAATTTTGACTTTACCACAGTGACAGTAGTGGAGCAGCAGTTTCTTTGCTTTCATTTGCAGCATAAACATTTTATTCAAATAAAATAACAAAGCAGTAGAAATGTTAATGATACTTGCAGGAGTATCGGCAAGCAGCTGATAGTGTGAGAAAGAACTTAGGCATGATAAGGCCACGATGTTATATAGGTGGCGGCAGTGCATGTCAACACAGGGCGCCTCCAGCTGGCAAACATTTCTGGGTGGTCCTGACACCGACAGCTTACAGTTCCAAGATGTGGCTCAATGGAGGAAAGTATCCTTGAAGAAGATATACATTTGCTCCACCGATAAAGAGAATAAGACTGCAAGCAGCTTTTCTGGAGCTCGGTTGACAAATTCACTTTTATTATATATAGTGATAAGTCGCCTTTTTAAACTGTAGTTGGAGGATGCCATGGGAGTGGAGGAGTGGCGACAGTTTCCTCACCAAGTGCCAGGAGGGGTTGTGGAGTACTGATTCCTGTACTGTTAGCTGGGGGCTTTAAAAAAAAAAAAACTAAATGTTTTTAAAAAATGAGGACGGGATTCGAAGACTTTTGGGATGAGGGGAAGGATTAGTGGGTGGGCTGAGGGTGGGAGATTGTTGGCTGTTGTCCCTGGCACCACTGGAGGTCGTACTGAACCTCGTGACTGCAGCCAGCCAATAGGGTGGCTGTAGTTCAGTAGGGGATAAGTGCAGGCCACGCCAGAGTCCATCAGTAGTCACAGGACACCAGTGGGAGTGGAGGAACAGTGATCATTTCCTCAGTAAGTGCCAGGAGGGGTTGTGGAGAGCCGAGTCTTGTATTGTTAACTGGAGGCTTTTAAAAACAAACAAATAAACTAATTGTTTTAAAAATGGGAACAGGTATTTGAAGACTGTTGGGAGGAGGGGAAGCACCATTGGGCAGGCAGAGGGCAGGAGATCGGTGGCCATTGTCCGGCACCATTGGAGGTCCCACTGGACCTTGACTGCAGCCAGCCAATAGGGTGGCTGTAGTCCCTATATATTATCCAGGGGTCCAAGTGACTCCTTGCATGAGTGACCCCAAAGCATGAGTGCCACAAAGCATGAGTGTGGTGTCTGTCCTAGTGGAGTCTGGGGCTGTCCACAGGGAGGACCGGAGGCCATGCTGGTCACAAAAATTGAGGTAAGGAGGCGGGGTGGTAGAAACCTTTCACTGCAGAAGGGAGGGCTGCAGCAGAACCAGGGCTAGCCTACATCTGAACGAGGCGACAAGGAAAGAAGCAGCCGTACAAAGTAAGGTGGAAAGGGGAAAGCAGCTGATCCTAGTCTTGGGTCAGGCTCCATTTATAATAAAGAAACCAGGCAGTAGGGGTTAGGAGATAAAAAGGGGCGGGGGACTATAAACAGCACCAACTGGGCCACAACAGAGACTCACAGTTGGGTCTGGAATAGGATGAGATGGGAGGATGTGGGGAACAGGAGCTGGTACAGGAAGCAGGGTAGCTAGGAAGGGTGGAGAAGGGGAACACAAGTATGTGCAGGAGCCAGGATAGTGAACAGAAAGTGGTAAGCTCTAATGGATGTGGGGCTAGTCTTTCTGGGAACTATGTGGGAGTAGGGGGCTGTCCAGTGTACAAGAGCCTGAAACAGCTCAGGGCAGTGGTAAGAATGCTCAGATGGGAGCTGGAGAGAGTGGGGTGGGTAGACAGGGAAGCAGAGCAGCGGAAGAAGGGGCAGGTAGGGGCAGCCCTTGGGAAGGTGGACAACAGGCAGGGGTTGGGAGCAGAAAGGATACCACGATGTCCAGGTGTAACCCTAGATGGCGCTATCCCAGGGCTACTACCCCTGCCTGATTTGCCACTAACAGGTTGAGGGCCCTGGATCCAATGGCGGTGCCTCCACCCAGAGGTCAGGGTTTGCAATAGTTAAACTAACTTGGTCACAGCCCTCTGGGACACTGCAACTCTTTCTTCCCACTCAGTGGCCCACACAATATATCAGAATTACCTTCACAGTATACACTTACCCCCAGGTCTGGTTCCGCACTGGACCTCCTGTGAAATGAGATACAGTGCAACAATCACAGTACAGTACTTTAACATAGACAAATACCTCAGGCAGTATAACTTTGCTGAAACAAGCAGCTCTGATTTATTTAGGGGATATAACAAGGACAGGGGAAATCAGGTTAATTAGCTTATCACTCTAATAATCTACCTATGGCTCTGTGCACAGGCCTATCCCTATCAGTTACTGTCTCTGGGTACCCAAGCCCTAGTGGCTAGTCCAAACCGTGGCAGCTGGTAGGGGCCCTTTCACACAGAGAAAAGGAGAATTAAACAGTCAGCAGTACAGTAATTCCATTTGGATTTAATGTGGCAATTCAACAGGGAGCGACCCTGAATTAGTACTCACGACCTCCAAATAAGATAGGGTCCTTCAATGTCAGCAGGGCTCACTTGAGGTACACAAACCTCTTCACACATCCATATAAAAGAAAGCACTATACCAGGCAGGCTGCATCTGTATCCCAGTCGCAATTACTGCACAATACCGAGGAGAACACACAGCAGATTCAGTTCCTGACAGACCGAGATGCAATTTTCAGCAATTCCTCCAGTCTTCTACAGGGTGAGCCTGGTTTCTACTCTTCAGAGATCCTTTGATTCTTTTCACAGGGACAGTTCAGTCCTAACAAGCTGTTACACAAGCTGCAGACCGAACTCTGGGCCTTACACACGTTTTTGACTAAAACTGCACACTGAAAAAGCACAGGGCTCCTTCCTTCTTCACTGCCAAAGCTCAACTGAAACTCCAACCGACAAACCGGGCACTTCCTTTGAGTTCCTCCCAGTTCTTGACTGGATTGGCTGTCACTCACAATAGACTGCTGCTGTTGGTCCAAAAGGCACTGAAGTCTAAACTACATCTCCCAGAGTCACTGCCCATACAATCCTCTTGTGGCTGGCTCAGATTATGAGTCCAAGTTCTGATCGTCCAAGGCACCATTTTAGAGCTAGCTTACCCCACACTGATTGGTCCAGTTCAGCAGTTCAAAACTAGAATGGGGAACTAGCAGACACAGTTCTGACTGCAAAGAAAGCAGGTTAGACAAACTGTAATTTCATTATTACTCTAAATAATTTCTGGCAAACAGTTACATCTTCCAGATAGGTTCCTTTGCACTCCTAGTGACTGCAAAAATGAAGTAATTGGCAGCAGCTCGAGTGGTACTCGAGAGAAGCACACAGTCCCCTCATATAACTAATAATGTCTGCAAGCAGACAGCTCTTAAAGAGACAGTACCAGAGGCTCTAAAACACTCACTGATAAATGGCTTAAATGCCAAACACCATTCAGGCTTGGAGCATTCAAGCAAGCTCCTGAAGTTTTGGGAACCCCATTTGCAGGGGTTACATAGGATATCCTCCCCCAAAGATCCTGGGGACCAGTGTGGAGGAATGGCAGGTGGTAAGGGAACTGGTAGGAGGGTAAGAGGAATAGCAGAATGGGGAAGGAAGAGACTAGTAGAGGAGGAACAGGGTGGGATCTGATATTGGGGTGCCCTTATCAAACAGGTATACAACACTGATCAGTTTAGGGAGTGGGAATCAGGTGGTGGGTGGAAGGTCGAGGTGACCCAGAGTCAAAGGATGGTGGTAAGGAGAAGAAAGGAATAGTCTGGGAAGGCAAGGAGGACGAGGTAGTCAGGGTGGAGTAGAGGATGGGGAGGGAGGAATCAGGGCAAAGGTAAGAGGGAAAAGTGGTAGCAAGAAAGGTTAGCCAGGGAGGGAAGGAGGGATTAAGGGGGACAGTGAAACAGATGTTGGGAATAGTGGTGGAAGTAGCAGAACGTTAGCCAGAGCAGATAGGGCACAGATGATTGGGGAGGCAACTGGTGTACTAGGAGAAGATAGGAGGGTGGAAAACACACTTGCAGTAGATGGCAGGGTAGTAATCATTGGTGACTCCACAAGTAAGGGTATCCACTGGGATAGGAGGTGGAACCCAAAAGCAAGAAGGCTGGTGGTCTGTATGCTGGGGATGATAGTGAGGAAAGTAGGACCAAAATCAGGGACATTTTAAGGGAGGCTAGTGGAAAAACCTAACTTAGTCATTCACCTGGGAACCAATGACTTGGTAGGGGAAGAGGTGGAGATGGTGCAGGGTAGGTTCAGGGAGTTTGCAAGGACCTGCAAGGAGATAGTGAGGTCCTTGGCCTTTTCAGAAGTGATACCAGTCTGTAGAGCTAGCACAGTCAGGAAAAGGAGCGATAGAGGAGTTTAATGAATGGCTGAAGAGCTGGTGCAGGAGGAAGGGTTCAGATGTATCAAGGGATGGGGGACACGTGGTTGGACAAAATGCTGTACTCGGCAGACAGACTACACCCTAGTGGAGGGGCTAAAAAGTACAGTACTTAGAGACAAACTGGGAAACTTATAGCCAATGAGCTGAGTTTGAATTGCTGGGGCTGCAGGTCTAGAGACTCCAGAACGAGGAAGTCAATAGTAGCAGGTAGCAGCAAGAAGGAGGAAAAGGATCTGGGAGTGATGATAACTAGTGACCTGAAGCACTCCTCGCAGTGCAGAAAGGCAGCAGCAAATGCAAACAGGATGCTGGGATGTATAGCTAGGGGAATCAGCAGTAGGCAGGAGGTTATACAGCCCCTGTACAGCTCATTAGTGAGATTATTGTGCTCTCCTTCGTAGGTCTGCCCCTGTGGAGATGGTTGACCGCCCATTACGGGATGTGTGCCCTGAAGACCTGATGGCGTGTTGAACCTCTCAGAGTTTCGATTACCAGCATGGGTCCAGAGGCTATGGTTTTGGCTTATAATCAGGCCATTTCCTTGGCCTGGATGCAATTGCTCCTGTCCGTGTTCGTCCCTCTCTCTTAGCCCTCGGGACCCATGGTTTGATGGGTCCTTGAGGGAGGAGATATGACGTGTGGGTCGACGGTTAGAGCGTCGCTGGAGGAAATCTGCCCTGGATGCCGACCGCCTTAGTTTGGAGGAGCATTATCGGTTTTACCAATCAGAGATCTCCCATAAGAAGGCAGAATTCCTGTCCAGGGAGATCTCTGTCGCTCAGAATCGACCGGCTCAGCTCTTCAGAACTGTGGACAGGCGGTACGCCCAGCCTGTCTCCAGCTCCGTCGAGCTTTCACAGAAGGAGTGTGATGAGATCGCTCAATTCTTTGAATAAGGTTGCCGACATCAGATCCGAGATCCGTCCAACACACTCTAAGGGAAGCTTTTGGTGGCGTTTGGTCACGAATTCCTCTGTCTCCTGGTGTTCCTTTGACCTGCCGACTTTCAGTGATATTATCGGATCATCCAGGGTTTGCACCCCACGTGCTGTAGTTTAGATCCAGGCCCTACCTCCCTAATTTTGGGTTGTGTTGAGATCGTTGGCCGCTTCTGGTTCAAATAATCTGGTGCTCCTAGAATTGGGTGAGTTTCTAGCTCCCTAAAGGAAGCTGTGGTAACTCCCTTTGAAGAAGGCTTCTTTGGACCCAGATGTTTTTTCCAACTACAGACCGATCTCTAACCTTCCCTTTATTGGGAAAGTTATTGAGAAGGTAGTGGCAAACCAGCTGGAGGACCATTTGACCATCCATAATATCTATGAACCTCTCCAGTCTGGTTTTCGTAAGAGGCATAGTACCGAGACTGCTCTGGTTCGGGTGCTCAGTGATCTCCTGATGGCGAGAGATCAGAGGAACCACTCTATCTTGGTCCTCTTTGATCTCTCCTCAGCATTTGACACTATAGACCATGGGGTTTTGCTCGAATGTCTGGAGTCCATCTGTGGCCTGTCTAGTACAGTGCTCAGATGGTTTTCATCTTTTCTATCTCGAGCACGCAGAGAGTTGTGTCGTGGATTTTTCCTCTGACCCTTTCCCTCTGCAATGTGGTGTCCCCAGGGTTCGGTGCTCTCCCCATGTTGTTTGCAGTGTATATGCTGCCCTCGGAGACATTGTAAGAAGGTATGGGCTGAGGTTTCACTGCTATGCTGATGATACCCAGCTCTACCTGTCTTTGCCCCGACCAGCTTAGTGCTCTCTAGGTATTTAATAGCTGCCTAGCTGAAATCCAGGACTGGATGAATGTGAGCTGGTTAAGATTGAATGCCGGTAGACTGAGGTTTTGGTTGTGGATCCGGGCGTGGGACGGGTGGGTTGGGGTCTAAGTCAGCCCTCTGGCGTATTGCTGGGGGATCCGATCCTTTCCTCTGAGCAGGTGCGTAACCTGGGAGTGGTACTGCACGACGGGTTGACTCTTGTCATCAGGTGTCAGCAGTCGTCAATTCCGCATTTACCATCTTAGGAACATCGCCAGGTGAAACACCTTGTCCCGCCCAGCGACTTACCCGTGTTAGTCCATGCCGTGACATCTCGCCTTGACTATTGCAACTCCCTTTACTTGGGGCTTCCTGGGGTTGATATCTGCCGCTTGCAGCTAGTGCAGAACGCTGCTGCAAGGTTAATGTGGGGGTGACTAGAAGGACACATATCACCCTGTGCTGCGCGATCTGCACTGGCTGCCTATACAGTGGCAGATCACCTTTAAAGTAGGTCTTTGACCTTCAAAGCCCTGCGGACTCGGCCCGACTACTTGAAAAAGCTTCTGGTTCCTTACACTTGTCATTGGACACTCCGTTCAGCCGGCGAGGGTTGCTAGAGGTTCGAGGTTGAATTGAAGTCCTCTGGGGCTAGGGCCTTTGGGTTTGTGGCCACCCTCTGAACTCTCTGCCTCGCCGGCTTAGAGAATGCTTGACCGTGGAAGCTTTTAAGCGGGACTTTAAGTCTTTTTATGGAATAAGGTTTTTATTGACTGATGCTGTTCTAATTGTTGATTTTATGATCTATCTGTACAGCGCCTTGGTACTTGAAAGGTGCTAAATAAATAAAGTTATTATTTATTATTATTATTATTATCACATCTAGAGTATGGAGTAGGATACTGGTGTCCATACCTTAAGAAGGATATCAACCTGCTGGTGAAAGTCCAGAGGAGGGCAGTTAAGATTATCATGGGTCTACAGGGTAGGTCTTACGAGGAGAGGCTGGAAGCCTGAAAATGTACTTCTTGGAGGGGGACATGACAGAGGCCTTTAAATACTTAAAGGGACAAATAGAGTGGATGGAGAAGGTCTCTTCAAGCTAAGAGACAGCAGAACCACGATGGAGCACAGTTTGAGACTGGGGGAGGTTTAGGAGGGATGTTAGGAAGCACTTCTTCATGGAGAGGATGGTGGCCAATTGGAATGCACTGCTGGAGGAAGTGGTCTCAGTAAAGACAGTGGACAGCTTTAAGAGAGCCTGGGATAGGCATAAGGGAAAACCGTGGGACCTGGGGGCAGATAGAGTGGATGGGAAGACCGGGAGGGGCAGGCAGTGGCATAAGCTGGGATCCTGCAATACGAGCAGACTCGATAGACCTCTTGGCCTTCTCCTGCTGGCTCTTTTGTATGTTTGTATGTTATGATAGCGAGAATTATACCAGAGATACTTAAATCAGGGAAAGACCGCTGGTGTAGTCCATCTTGGAACCAACCAAGTAGGAAAGCAACTTGATACAGATTTAAAATTATTTTTATTACAGTATGAGAAACATTGGAAAACAAAGGTTGTGGGCCGGCCCGCTGGTGCAGCAGTTGGATTTCTACTTGTGGTGCTGGCGACCGGGTTCGGGGAATGGACCCGGGTTGCGGAAGGCGCCAACCAGGGAAAGAAGGATGGCGTCCTGGACTGCTCTCTTCTCCAGGGGAGGTGGGGTAGTGTCTGCGCAAGAAGGACCCCTGGTGGAGGCTGGGGTTTCAGCTACCAGCGCTCGCATCTAATGGAGGTGGGGCGGGACGCTGGGCGTCATTGCCGCGTCCCCACCTCCCAGAGGAAAAATCAAGAAAAATGGAGGGAGTGCCTCCGTCTACATGAAGCCCTCCCAGGCTTCAGTTAGCCACTGCCACCACACTCCCAACCAGATACTGTTCCCGTGGCACCGAATTAGGGGAACTGGTCCGCAGCCACTCCTTCCGGGGCAAGCCGGGTAACCAGGAGTATATGGGCATTAGGCAGTTGGTGGAAACTCCGGGGCCATGACCAGGGCAGAGATTGACGGAGGACCTCCCAGGGAAAAGAAGACAAAATATAAAAAAAAAAAAAAAGTCGTGAGTTTTTTCCAGAAATCCTCCTTCTCCCAAGAGTCCGTAAATACAGGCAACAGCAATTAAACAAATAAATGAATGGCTAAAAGTGGACATTAAGAACTGGATAGAGTGTATTACTCATTGGGAAATTTTGCTAATAATCCTGGCCTACTTTGCATGGATGGTTTACACATGAACAGGAAGGAAGTGCTTTACTGGGTGAGAGGTAGCAACAGTTAATAAACGTTTACACTTGGGTGGGGGTGGGGGCTCTGGTGACAAACATGACTGTAAACGAAGTTGTTCCAAACATTAAAGTAAGGGCCGATCCCAAATGTACCAGGGGATATAAACGTTGATGTTCAAGGTCCACAGTTTAAATATGATAAAAATGAACTTGAGTGCATCATAAATCAAGATAATTTTGATATAGCTGCTGTTACAGAAACCTGGTGGGATGACAGAAATGCAAAGAGCAGGGCCATACTAGGTTTGACAGCTATCATAAAGACAGTTTAAAAGGGAGGCTTGCCACTACTGTATATATAACAAGCATTTGTCAATGCCGAATGTTGGCTTGCTGGCATTGGCATTGGTAGTGCAGGAGTTAGAAATGCAAAATAGGAATGGCAGTGAAGCATTTGTAACCCCAGGTGGCGCTGTCCCAAGGGCTACTACCCTGCCTGCTTGACTACTGACAGGTTGAGGGGCCTAGGTTCTATGATGGGTGCCTCCACCCAGAGGTCAGGGTTTGTAGTGGTTAGACTAGCTTGGTCACAGCCCTCTGGGACACTGAGACACCCTTTATCCACTCTAATGGCTCACACAGTACACAGGAGTTACAGTCCCAATACCCCACATATACACTATTCTCTCTCATAAGGTACCACTTACCCTTGAGACTGATTCTGCAGCACGTCTCTGAGGACCCCTGTAAAACAAGGTTAATCAACATCCACAACCCAATACAGTGCTTGTTCTATAGGTATCGACACTTCAGACAGTATAAGGTTCAATGACATCAAATCTGGTTTATTTAGGGAATGGAACACAGGAGGAAAATCAGCTTAATTTGCAGTATTAAAATCACAGTACTGTGCACACTACAGGGTCTGAAAAGTCACACTCTGGGTACCCAGGTGGGGGGCTAGCCAATCCGTTGCCGGGCCTGTCTGGCAGGTGCAGATGGATGGGGCCCTGTAGAAGAAAATATATGCACAGCACCCAGTTGTAATCCGGAGCCAGATGGCTCAGTCCATGAAGAAGTGAAAAACAAGAATTAGATGACACACTTGTAATTGATAACCAGCTGCAGGGGAATACCCTGATTTGTACTCACAATACCAAGCTGAGAACTGGATGGTGGATGTTCTTCTGGATTGCCAGAAACAACAGGGCATGGAGACAAAGTCCTTGTGACTGGACCCCAAGGCGGTTGATAGCAAGCAGTTTAGTCGAGACAAGCTGGGGTTTTCTTCCAGCTTCAACACACAGCACACAGTACAGGGGACAGGAAATAGCAATTCCATAAGCACTACGCACATTCATATGTAAAAGGAAAGTACTATACCAGGTAGGCTGCTCCTCGTCCCAATTGCAATTGCAAAATGCCGAACACACAGCAGCTTCAGTTCCTGACAGACCGAGTGCGATTCAGCAATATCTCCAGTCTTCTACAGGGTGAGCCTGGTTTCCACTCTTCGGCCTTCCTTTTCCACAGGAACTCGGATTCAGTCCGACTAACGCTACAGCGGCTGTAGGCTGACTTCAAGGCCTCCTCACGCACTTCCCTGCGAACTGTACACTGCAGAAAATACAGAGCTCCTACTCCTTTCCCTGCCACACAGCAATCTGCCTCCAGCTTCAGTTCAGGGCATTTCCTAGGTTCCAACAGGTCCAGTTGGTGGATTTGGCTGTCAATCACTCCAGAGCTCCATCTGTTGGTGCAAAAAGGTGCCAAGGTCAAACTACAATTGCCATAAGCACTAGCCATACATTCCCTTGTAATCTGGCTCCAGTGAGAGTCCCAATTCTGGTTGGCCCAAGCAGTCTCCATTTTAGGGCTCCCTTAACCCAACTGGCCCAGCACAGCAGTTCAAGTCCAAAATGGAGGGCAACACACAGAGTCCCAGCTGCAATAAAGGCAGGTTAGACAAACTGTAATTTTACTAACACTTTAAATGATTACAGGCAAAGAGTTACATCTTTCAGATGGGCTCTCTGCGCTTTCAGCGACTGCAAAATGGGCGACTACACCACAGCCCAGGCGGGATTCAAGCAGGAAACACCAGCCCCTCCATAAGCATTAATTATGTCTTCAAGCAGACAGCTCTTAAAGAGACAGTATGTGGAGGCTCTACAAGCACTCACAGTGCCATTCAAATGACTTAAATGCCGAACGCCAGCAGGCAGGGGAACACTTAGGCAAGCTCTGAGGAGGCTTTTAGGAGCCCCCATTTATAGTGGAGTTACACATTGAAGTAACACCAACACCTCCCCCACAGAGACTGAAAGGCATTGGGAGTGTGGCTTTGGGTGACCATAATGCTGATGCCATTCCACCTCACCCCACCCTGCAGAAAGCGACAGGTGTCGGGTGTGCACTGGGGTTTTGGCCTTTATTAAGCCCCATTTCATAAGAAATAAGATGAGATGGATGCAGTATAGGAGAATGGGGTGAATGTTAGGGTGACAGAACCCAAGGCACACCTCAATGCCTGTCAGTGGCTGTAGGATGGGGTGGGGTAGAATTCTGTGAACATTATGGCCAATGAACCCAAGTTACGTCCCTGATGCCTGTCAGTCTCTACAGAGTGGTGTATGGTTGGAAACCTTAACGCCCTGGGTGTTTGTTGGTATTTTCTCCAAATTTTCAACAGTGGCTTTTGGGGGCCCCACCTCATGAACAGTGGCTGTCATTTAGATTACTCAATCCTGAAAGGTGATTTAGCACAGCAACTGCGCCATTGGGAGCCACAGATACGGAAACACATTTTGGGCAGGATGCAAAAATGACAGCTGTACTTTTCATGAGGAGGTGTAAAAAAATAGCAATGTTGAAAATCTGGAGAAAATATGAAAAATTTGCAAATTTACAAGCGTACATAGATACTGCGCAATGCACGCCTGTAATGCGGTCATTTGTGGGATTTCTTTTACCAAATTTTCAGCATGGGCATTTTGGGACCTCTCCTCATGAACAAGGGAGGCTTGCCACTACTGTATATATAACAAGCATTTGTCAATGCGAATGTTGACTTGCTGGCATTGGCATTGGTAGTGCAGAGTTAGAAATGCAAAATAGGAATGGCAGTGATTTTGTTACTGTGCCCGAAGTTGATTTTGCACAGCAACCGCACTAATTGTGCGACTCAGGTGAAAACACGTTTGGGCAGGTTGTGAAAATGAAAGCTGTACTGTTCATAAGGAGATATATAAAATGGCAAAGCTGAAAATCTGGAGTGAAATATTAAAAATTCTCGAGTTGCAAGTATTATTGAAACTGTACAACGCACATGACACAGTCATTTTTGATTTTTTCACCAAATTTTCAACATAGGTATTTTGGGATCTCTGCTCATGAACAGTGCCACTGTGATTTTCTTACTCTGTCCCAACGCTGATTTCACAGCGACGCCTATTGTGTGCCACACATGTGAGAAAACACATTTGGGCAGGATTTGAAAAATGACAGCTATACTGTTCATAAGGAGGTGTGAAAAAATGGCAATATTGAAAATCTGGAGTGAAAATATAAAATTCTCAAAGATTCTGTGATGCGTGTAAACTATGCAACACATGCTCATAACACAGTCATTTTGGAATTCTTTCACAAAATTTGCAACATAGGCTATTTGGGAGCCGCCTCATGAACAGTAGCACTGTCATTTCATTAGTCGGTCCCAAAATATGATTCCGGCTCAGTGACATGAATCACCTTTTGGGACTGAATAATGAAATGACAGTGACTGTTTCATGAGATGGGGTCCCAAGAACCTCATGTTGAAAATTTGGAGCCAAAAGTAAAAATAATGGCCGAGATAGCCACCTAAGTTGAAAACCCCATTTATGCCATTATACAGCTTACTGGCATTTCTACAGTTTGCAGTTGGCTTTGAAGAGTGCAGACATGTTCCCGCTCCACCAAAGATCACTGTGCCGACCTCAGAGGTAAGTATGGGGTGAGGGGAGTGGGGAGGTGGGGTGCACAGAGGGTGGGTGAGGGTTGGGGATGGGGTGCTACGGACAACGAAGGACCGTTTTCTTGTTTGCGGGGAAAAAACTTTGAGGATGATTTTGTTTTACAGGTGACACAGAGACATTTGGGCACACTGGGGTGGGCTCTCAGTGTGCCACCTGTTTTTGGGAGGGACTGGAGTCAGAGGATTGGGTACCCCATTGGCAAATAAAGCGTGTCTGTGTTGAGGGCATTATGCTGAGGGGTGGGCACCCCAGTTGGCAGACAAATTGCACTGGGAGGGGCATGCCAACAGGGGATTGGGCACCCCGAGTCAGCTTTCTAGGGATTGCGAAAGGTGGACAGTGAGGCCGCCACCATGTTTATTGAAATGTTTCACCAGGAAATGGCACGTAATGGGCGTATCAGATCTGCTGCTGCAATGATGAGCCTGTCTCTCATTGCAGCAGGATTCTTTCAGTTGGTGGCACTCTCTGAAACTGCTGTCATCGGCAGCATGCTCACTGCTTGGCAGCTGAGGGACACACCGTATAAAGCATCCCGTTTGCCACAACACTGACACGCCTTTGAAAGTGCTAGTACAGTGTTATTATTAAAGCAATGTTGCTTGTGCAGCGCGACAAGCCAACATAAAAGTGAGTTCGAAGTTGTGAAATAGAAGACACTGGTAGCAAGAGCATAGAAAGAGAGCCTGTGGATTCAGCTGAGATCAAGAGGTGAAAGTAGTGTAAAATGGGTGTGCGTTACCACTAAGTAGTGATATGATACCAATCTAGCAGTAATACAAGAAATTGCAGGTGTATCAAAAAGGGATGTGTAATTGCTATGGGAAAGTTTAATCTCCCAGGTATCAGGTGGGAAGAAATGACAGCTAAATCAAGAGGTGAGATGGAATTCATAGACCTTATGTCAAATCAAGGGTTAAAACAAAAATACCCAGTCCTACAAGAGGATGCAACATCCTTGATCTGGTCATCACAAACATGTCAAGTAATATACAGGATATAAGGGCAAGAGAACATTTAGGATCCAGCAACCATAACATGATTGAATTGAGAGCTGATAACTGGCGCTGAGGTTGGCGCTGGGCGCGCCCACCTCGTGCCACGCTGGTGACCCGGGTTGGAGATGGACTCGGGGAGCCGTGGGTGTTAGCGGAGGGGAAGATTGGCGTCCGGAGGACAGCTCTCCTCTCCCTGGGGAGGGATCCTGGGGCTGCTCAGTGTCCTCGCGACCCCCAATGGAGATTGAGGTATTGCAGGATCCTGGCCGAACATTGGGGTGGGAGTGCAGCAAGATGTCAGCAGGCAGCCGTGCCCAGCGTCATCGCACATTGCACTCGGGGAAACCACATGTGAAAATCCCGACCTCAAGGATGGCGGCAGCACCTCCACACAATCAGCCACACTCCATGGCTGGTTGCCCTCCCCTCTCTGGGTGGGTGCTCAGACTGGCCTAAATTCAAGATAGAGCACCCTGGGCAGGCGGCCCTACCTCGGGGGCTCAGAGCCGGGGGATAGCGGGCTGGTGCCAGGAGATGGAGACCTCCCAGGCATGGAGGTAGAGCTGGGGTACTGGAGGGCGCCGAGAGAGTTCCTAGTGGGCGGTGCAAAATGGACGGAAAAAAAAAAAGATTGCTTAGAAGCGTTCAGGAAGTACAACAACAATAATTACAATAAAGCTAATTTCATCAAAATACAAGGAACTAAATAATTGGAACTGGAAAAGAGATATTAAGGGAAAAACTGTGGAGGAGTGTTACAATTTAATGAAAAGCAAATAGAACAGGCACACATTCTGGCTAAAAACTATGTAACAATAAAGGCAAGATCCTATATGGTTAACAAGTTGTGTTTGTAAACAAATTAAAAGAAAAAATGGCATACTTTAGACTTAAGAGGACACCATCTGATGATAATGTACAAAAACATAAGCGTGCATATCTGAAACTAAACAGCTGATCAGGGATTCCAAAAACAGGCGAATTTAAAATTGCCCATATGAAGGAGAATGCTAAGTTATTATGCAGTATGTAAATAACTCCAGAAAAATGGACAGAACAGTTGGACCATTGGTGGACAGTGGAGAACTAGCAAACAAACCAGAGCAGACAGCAGATAAATTAAATGATTATTTTGTCTGGTGTGTAATACCATTAGTGCCGAACGGTTTGAAAAGTGGTAGGGCCAAAGATGTGAGAGGTAAATTCTCCCTATAAATACATTAACGTGATTGCAAAATCTGATAGGGCCCTTATGAAAGTGGTAGGCCATGGCCCTAGTGGCCCCCCTTCCGCACCTCTATGTAATACATAGGAGGAATTACCACGAACATTTGAAATGCAAAAATAATGATAATACTGAGAAACCTTTTCAAGAGAAGATGTGATGGAGTTGGAAGACAAGATAAATATAAGTAAATCTGCAGGTGCTGATAATCTCCACCCTAGACTGATGAAAGAAGTTAGAGAATCAAAAGTAGGCCTGTTAACAGAGTTATTAATCGTTCATGATGGGTGAGGTACTGTACCAACAGACTGACGAAATGCCACTGTGATACCATTGCTTAAGAAGGGTGAAAAGACAAAGGTGGACAACTGTAGGCCTATCAATTTAACAATGATATTAGGGAAGATGAAGAGTCATTAATCAAGGTTAAACTAAATAAGAACCTCAAAGGTAAAAGATTAATAGATGATACCCAGCACATGTTCAGGAAAGGCAGGCCTTGTTTAACAAACCTTCTGACATTAGCTGAGAAATTTACTAATAGTTTACACAGAAATGTCCGGTGGTCATCATATTTCTGGACATCCAGAAGGCCTCTGATAAGCTTCCACACTCACCCTTGATTTGTAATATGATAAAAGATGGCATTAGTGTTAAATGGTATTGTAGGTATTAACCCTTGCTGTGCCACTGGCGTATACACATCCTAAAAACCTATAAGTTCTAAATCTTCTGGCAGCCTAAGGGTTAAACTGGTTAACACACAGGACTCGGCAGGTATGGATCAATGGTACATTATCCAAGGCTGGAAGAGTGTCAAGTAGAGTTCCTCAGGGATCGGTTCCAGGACCTTATCTTTTTCCTATTTTATAAGCGACATGCATATCCAGACTGAAAGTTGGTTGATAAACTTCAAAGATGACACAAAACTATGAGGGCAGGTTGATACAGTGGACAAACAAAACAAATGAGTGTCTGATTTGAATGAGATAGAATGGTGGGTAACATTAAATAATGTGTTCTTTAATATTAACAAATGTGCAGTATTAACTATGGGTATAAGAAATAACAATCAAACGTATACAATGAAGGATCAGAAACTAGAGATAATCACAACAGAAAGAGACCTAGGCATTTTAATCAACAACCTTTAAGTCTGGTAATCATTGTAATAAGGTTGCAACAACTGCCAACAGAATACTGGGGCGCATTAAAAAGCCTTTATAAACAAAACTGAACAATGTATTCTGCCGTTGTACAGGACATATATTACACCACATACGTACTATTGCTGTCCATCACAGAGTCTGGTGATTGAAGGAGGGATACCGAAATACTAGAAACGTGGTGCAGCAATGGTCAGACAAAATTATTCCTAGATTAAAGAGAGACAAAGAAAATCTTTGGAGGGTAAAGATAATGCCTTTATTAGGCTAAAAAGTTAGAGTACATGCTTTCGAGGACCAAACAACTCTTCTTCAGGTATATTAAAATGTAGGCTGAGGTAAATGCCCTTTGTAGAAACTCGGTTTTGATTAGCAGTGCTAGAAAAACAAGCATTTGTCAATGCTGAATGTTTGCTTGCTGGCATTGGCATTGGTAGTGTAGAAGTTACAGAGCTGCATAACAGAAATGGCAGTGAAGTATTGAACTGAAGCCAACCCCGCCCACCCTGAAGAGAGTGACAGGCATTGGGGTGTGCCTTTGGGTTCGTCAGGCATAACGACCACGCCATTTCACCACACCTACCCTGCAGACACTGACAAGTGTCACGGTGTGCCTTGGGTCTTTGGCCCTTATGCACACCCCATTCCATCAGGAAATACAGTGAGATGGGTTCGGTATAGGAGAATGGGGTGAACTTTGGGGCCAGAGGTCCAAGGCATACCTCGATGCCTCTCACTGGCTGCAGGGTGTGGAATGGTATGAGCATTACAGGCAAGAATCCCAAGTCACACCCTGATGCCTGTCATTCTCTACAGGGCAGGGTGTTATGGTTGGAAACCCTAAGACCTCAGGCATTCGTTGGTATTTTCACTCCAAATTTTGAACATGTTTTTTGTGACCCCACCTCATGAACAGTGGCAATATCAGTTTGTTAGCCAAAAGCTGCTTATGCACAGCGACTACGGCATTTAGCACCACAGGTGCAAAACACATTCAAACAGGATGTGAAAAATGACAGCTATACTGTTCATGGGAGGTGTAAAAATAGCAATGTTGCAAATCTGCAGTAAAAATATTGAAAAACTGGTGAAGTCACGGCGTGCATAGAAACTGTACAACACACCGTAATTTAATTAGTTTGGGATTTTACAGCAGATTGTCAACACAGGCATTTTGGGACCTCCGATCATGAACAGTGTCACTGTGATTTTCTTTATCTGTCCGAACAATGATTTCCCACAG
This sequence comes from Neoceratodus forsteri, assembly GCA_016271365.2. NCBI lineage: Eukaryota > Metazoa > Chordata > Ceratodontiformes > Ceratodontidae > Neoceratodus > Neoceratodus forsteri. The sequence goes on along the minus strand of CM028133.1, from coordinate 50,664,554 downwards.
CGACCACACATCTCTGTGCTGAAAGTGTGAAAACACATTTCGCCATGTTGTGAAAAATGACAGCTGTACTGTTCATAAGGAAGTGTGGAAAAATGCCACTGGTGAAAATCTGGACTGAAAATATTACAAAGTCATGAACTTACGATGGTGCGTGGAAACTGCACAATGCTCACTCGTAACACAATCATTTATGGACTTCTGTCACCAATTTTCAACATAGCCATTTTAAGACCTCTGCTCATGAACAGTGTAACTGTGATTTTCTTAATCTGTCCCAAACATTGCTCTGCACACCGACTGCACCATTATGTGTACTATATGCGGAAAGCACATTTTAAGACGTGAAAAATGGCAGCTGTACTGTTCATAAGGAAGTGTAATAAAATGGCAATGTGGAAAATCTGGAGTGAAAATATAGAAAATTCGCAAACTTACAAGCGTGCATAGGAACTGCAAGCATACGCTCGTAAAACAGTCATTTCTAGAATTTTTTCCTCAAATTTTCAACATAGCCATTTTAAGACCTTTGCTCATGAACAGTGTCACTGTGATTTTCTTAATGTGTCCCATACATTGATTTACGCAGACTAGCTGCACCATTGTGCGCTACCTGAGGAAACACATTTTGGGCAAGATGTGAAAATGACAGCTGTGCTGCTCATAAGGAGGTGTGGTAAAATGGCAGTGTTGAAAATCTGAATACAAATATTAAAGAAAATTCGCAAACTTACGAGCATGCGTAGGAACTGCAGCATACGCTAAATAAACAAGTCACTTATAGGAATTTTTCCACCAAATTTTCAACATAGGCTTTTGAGAGCCCACCTTATGAACAGTGGCAGTGTCATTTGTTACTCGGTCCCGAAAGGTGATTTCGCGCAGTGACTGCGAAATCACCCTTCGGGCCGATTAACGCCAAGACAGTGAGATCATTCATGAGAAGGGGTCCCAAAAACCCCATGTTGAAAATTTGGTGCAAAAATTCCAAAAATGCCTGAGATATGCAGCAAAGTTGAAAACCCGTATCTATCCATTATACAGCTTACCAGCATTTCCTCAGTTAGTGGTGGCTTTGAAGAGTGCAGGCGTGTTCCCGGTCCACGAAGATCGTAGCGCCAGAGTCGGAGGTAAGTATGGGGTGAGGGGGTGGGGAGGCAGAGTGCGCAGTGGGTGGGCAGCAGGTGGGGACAGAGACACGAGGGACCGTTTCGAGTTTCAGGTGTTTTTTTTTAAATAGAAGTGACATGGGATGATTGCCATGCTGGGGTGGGCTCCCAGCGTGGCACAAGGATGGCTGGTGGGGAGGCGTGGAGCCGGCGGGGATTAGGCACCTCCGTCGGCGATAGCATGTGTTGCCATGCTGGGGTGGGCTCCCAGCGTGGCACCCTGCTACTCTGGGGGGACCAGTGGAGTGCGGCGGGGATTGGGCACCCCATTGTAGCTATACTGATGTGTAGCCATGCTGGAGTGGGCACCAGCGTGGCATATAGAACTCTGTTTTTGGGGGTGCAGCACAGCGACGGGGATTGGGCACCCCGTCGGATACATTGTGGGAAGGCGAGCATGCAGTATGCGTGAGTGTGTGTGTGTGTGTGTGTGTGTGTGTATGTGGGGAGGCGTGCATGAGTAGGCGATATCTTAGCACTGCTCACTGAAACATAGCTCCCCTTTCAACTGTATGCCACTGCATTTTGTCTGCTGTCATAGACAGCTCAGCAGGCATGGAGAACTGCGGCTGCGGCTGCGCCTGCAAACACACTGCCTGAATGGAAGAGGGCTGCCACACCTCCGAAAACTCGGATGATGGCACTATGTTTCTTGCACATGCGTGCAAGCAACATAAAAGAAAAAACTGCAATAAGGTTTTCTTTCTTGCATGTACTGAGAGACAATGTTGCTGTCAGTTTAGCTTGCTTCTTCAAAGGCTTTTCAGCTTCCACTGGTTATGGTAGATGGGGGTATCTTCCATTTTCAGATCAAGGTAGGGTTGTGCCATGTTAGCCCACACAAAAGCAGGAGAGAAACAAAAGAGAATATTTTAGCTGGTTAAAGATAATACCTTTATTAAAGTCAAACCTTTTAAAGAAGCAAGCTAAACTGGGCGGCAACATCTTCTTTCTCAACAGAAGCAAGAAAGAAAACCTTATTGCAGTTTTTTCCTTTTATGTTTATATGAACCTCCCCACCGGCCCCCCTTGTTCAACTAGCAGGGCTGCTTCTCAAACCAAGGTGCCACCAAGAGGGTGGGGTTGTCACGAAACACAGTTCTGTTGACCCATACTTCTACTTCTGTAGCCTGCCATCCTCAGACAGGCAAACCAAATGTGGCAACTACCTAGCTCACACCTGGGGAGACCATTTAGCATGGCCATCAACCTGGGACCCTGGGAGAAAACGTTTGTTCAGCAGTATGCTAGGTCTGTACTTCTGGTCAGAGTTTCAAGTAAATCCAGACACTGGAAGCAAAAACTGTACTGTCCAAACCAGGTTGGGATTCTAGAGTGTGGCTTTTATTCACATCACAGAGAATAAACAAAGCAAAGATGGACCCCACAGGGCTGCTTCCACTGGTAATGCAGATTACAGAGGTACAGAGCACACACACTCACAGTGAACCCTCAGGTTCTGAGACGGATCTGGGCACACACAGCCCAAACTGGTACACTTCTCTTCTTTCCCTTGACTTGGCACACAGGCCAGTACTAGGACATTTTTCCATATTGCATGGAGGTTACTGGTGGCTCCCTAAACCACCCACGAGCACATTCGGCTCACAGGGAAATCCAAAATCTCCGTCTGGGTGCTTTCCTCAGGCATTGGCCAAATGCGCGAGAGAAAACAAAGGTCCCAAACTGAACCCGGAGAGTAAACCTGGTTACTCCAGATGGGGGTCTCCCACCTTTTGCTCCCAAATCTGTACTTGGCCATTCATCTGGTTACAACACCTTCTCTGATACACTCTTGTAGATGCTGTCTTGAAATGTTTTGCACATTTAACATTCTACTTTTCACTCTATGGTGGTGTCCTGACTTTAAAAGTTCTGTATGTAGCTATGTCTTTACTCTAGACCCCCACTGTTGCAGATGCTTTTAAATCATACACAATCTAAAAGTTCTGTACTTGGCAAGTCTCCTTTGATGCCACAGTAGGCAGACACTTTTACTAGCTACACAGATCTTGGTGAACAGTGTCTCTTTGTCAGAGAAAACACCACAGGAATGCAGGTGCCCCAGGGCTTTTCCCACAACACAGTCTCGGCACCCACAGAACAAATGACTCTAGGCAGCTTCACCACTCTCCAGGCTGGACCAGGGATTACCCCAGAATCCTGGAATTCCCCCATCCCTCTGGAATGGGGCACTGGAACAACTTCTAGGAATGGTCTCTACCACTTCACAACTGATCTTCTGTCTTCTTCTGTAGGGTGAGAACACACAACCCACTCTCGTGAGGTAGCTGTCTCTCAGAGATAAGTCTGAGCTGCACTCTTCAGCACTCCTCACTCTCCTGAGTCTCCCAAGAGACTAATCTGAATCTCCCAACATTCTACTGTTAACCCTGCAGCTAGCATTCCACTGTGGCTTAAGCTACTGCGAGAATTCTGAGGTGACATCATCTCCGGCTCAGCAGAGACTGAAGACAGTGTGTGACAGTGTGAAACTCATTTAACTGGCATCTCACAAGTTGCCTTTCCCTGCCTGCCACTGATTCTAAGTGGGATTCTAGTAACTCCTGGGAACAAGGGGTTACACCAGCACATGTCGTGGCGCAGCAAACATTTTGTTACAAAGAACCACATTTCAGAAGCGTGTCACCGTAGGGTCCAGAGCAGCTCAAGCTTCAGTGGACTTGGCAGTTATAGATCATAGATCATTGACCAGGCACTCTGATCATGACACTAGTATTTGTTTGCTGGGCAGAAGTTTCTCATAGTTGAAAGAACTGAGCGCTCCTATGAAAGAGTGCCTCAATGCTTTCATCTGCATGAAGCTGCCAAGGAGGCAGCTGAGGCGGCGTCATGCTGAGTTTGCTTCTCTACCCTCCTCTCTCTCCGCTGTTCAGAGCAGGTATAACCTGTGTGGTCTACTGTCAGTCCTTATAGTAGACCACATGGGTTACACCAATAACTGCAGTAGAGTCCTGAGAGAGCGGTCCACACAGACTGTCTAGAGTATGGCCGAGGAATGTTAATTCTACTATAGGAGGGCAAGAGTGGATATTGAAGGGTGGAGTGTTCAAGAGGGACATCAGAAAGTATTACTTCTCAGAGGCGGTGGTGGAACCTTGGAATAGATTACCTCCCGAGGTGGTGGCTGCAAAGTCAGTATCAAGCTTTAAGCACGGGTGGGACAAGGATTGGGAACAAACACATGGCACTGGCAAGGCTAGGCTGGGTGTCTGGGAGGACAGAACACCGGTGCACAATAGGTCCCGGATACCTGCTAGGCAGACTCGATGGACCACAGGTCCCCTTCTGCCATCATCTTCTATGTTTCTATGAGGAACCAGTATCAAGCAGCGGGACTCTTCAAGCAATGTAGCGGGATTTCACACGGGCTCAAGTCCTGATGCATATACTGTATGCACACCCAGCAGCAGTGATCCTGCAGCAGCTGTTTCCATTTTAGATCAGCAGGCTGAGCTCAAATCTGTCCCTTCCTCATGTCTCCAGAAATATAGGTGGTTTGCAGTCCCTCTTAGGTAAAACAATTCACTAGGAACTGTGCACTGCTCAAATAACAGTAGATCTCATCATCAGCCCTCACAACACGGCTTCTGACTGAACCTCATATTTTGTTGTCCTTCCTCACTTGTGTTTTGATTAATTAACCAGGGCATGATGATGTGGTAGAAACAGACATAATATGAAACAATCGCCCATGTCTGTAGACTGATCCTCAGTGTGTCAGAGTGAGATCCAGAAGTTTCCTGTTTCAATCTTTTGTGACTAGCAACAGCTTATAGTAACTCAGAGAGAAACCAGCCTCCTCCTGACTCAGTCTTAAAGGGGTGATGATACAATATTTAAAGGATAGCGGTCATAATTCCAAATCCTCACCTCCCTCAAATCTCTACCCACTGATTAGGCTTTTCACAATAGAAACACATTTTTTTTAATGAGTTCCAACTTACTTTATTTTAGTTTTGCAAAATCAGAGTCAGCAACATGGTGGATGCTGTGCAGTTTCATTTCAGGTGAAAGTGCGTGCTACCACTCACTTCAATGCACTTTTATTGAAGCTGGTGGTGGTGCCACAGTTTCACCTGAAATGAAACTGTGCAGTGTCTGCATGTTGTCAGCCTGAAGTTTGGGAAAATAAAAATAAAGTGTAACCACCCAGTACCCTGGGGTTACTAGAATCCCTCAGTATTAGTGCTAGGCAAGGAGGCAGCTGGTGATTAATTAGTTAAATGGGTTTTCACCTGCTCACTCTTCTGTTTACTTGGCTTCAGCTGAAATGGAAGTGATGACTGAGCTCGTTTGGAACTCTTGCAGCAGCATAAGCCTTTACCAGCTGTGAGAAGGAGTTTAGAATGTTGAGGCGAAAGTCAGTGTGAGTCAGTAGTTGGAAGTTAGAGTAGTGAGAACTGCTCGGCTGAGGCTCCAAGTTGAGGACCCTGCATTCTCACCCTAGTCCTAGAAATTTTCCAGTTTGCCAAAGAAGTGGTAGAAACTGTTGTCTACAGCAGGATCTCCTGATTTTCATCCTAGAGGGTGAAAAGAACTGCTAGTGGATGGATCCAAATGGCAATCCCTTTTTGATCCAGGATGTTTTGAAGCTGCCTGAAATGTCTAACAGTGAGCAGGATCTAGACGTTTGCTGCAGAAAAGAAGTACCTGTGCTGTTGTGTTCTCTGGCTAACAGGAAGGCACAACTTTTATGTGAATTCAGAAGTGTGAGACTGTTCTAATTTAAAGTAGGCTGAAGTGTGTGATGCCAGAGGTATGACTATATCACATTGTTTGGGACTTTAGTTTTCTACTACCAGTGTAGTGATTCAAATGCTGGATGCCAAAGTTTCATTCAATAAGCATTTTCCAAAGTGTATTTCAAATGTTTAAGGTGTAACTCTGAAAGAATGACTGAGTATGGATTTGGGAGTAAAGGGTGGGCAGACCCCCACTTGGAGTAACCAGTTCAGGACTCCAGGTTCAGTAAGGGTGCCTGGTTACTTTAGACAAAGGCGAATGTCTGAAGAAATTTACCCCTGAAGTGGGTTACAGTTTCTTCTCTGGTTATGAAGAATGATGCTAGTTCTTAACAAAATGTGTGTTCAAGTTGTGGCCAGTGCCACTGGAAGCAATGTTCAATGTCCTACAAATGTGGGAATCCAAGTCTAAGTTGGTCCATGTCCTATGCTATGTGGGAATACCAGTGCAAGATGTTCTGTGTCCCACAGTGTGGGAATACAGAGAGTTTCTGTCAGATACAGTCGAGTTGTTGTTCTGTATGTTCCTAGTGCCACGATGTGTAAGTCTTGGGGTCCACCCTTGCTTTAGAGAACATCTTTGGAATAAAGTCACACTTTAGAACCCCAACTATGGTCTGGACAATTACATTATTGCTTCCTGTGTGTGGATTTACTGGGTACCCCTCCAGAAGATAGGTCTAGCATAGCCCTAGCAAAAGTTCTCTCCCAGGATCTGGTTTTGTTAATACCAAATAGGTCAGAATTGCTTTTCTATACCCCGCCCTTTGATCTCTAGAGTAATGAGCCTGGTATACATTCCCAAAGCTAGGGATGGTACCAATTGTCTAAATGTTTCTGAAGTCTGTGCCCAGTTATGGGTGCCAGGGTAACTAACTGTGTAAAGTAGCGGGAGGGTACAATAAAGTAAGTTAGTGCTTCTAGTGCAAAAGTCTACTCAGGGGTAGAGATTTGTGGCAGGTGGGGTTTGGAATTATGACCATTTTCCTTTAAAGGTGCAGTATTTCATGGTTATCGGTTATAAGAGTGTCATCTTGTGCTGTCTGGCTGAGAAGGCAGGCAATTTATAATGCTTCTAACAACAGGGAAGCCGGCGGAAGTGACTCAAAGTCATGTCAGGTAAAGGACAGGTTAACTTAAAATATAACTCTACAGCATATGTGAAAAGAATACTGGCAATAACTGTTTTAATTTAAAATAAAAACATTCTGGACTGCATGTGTGTGACTGAACCTTTAAATTTGTGGTGCCTCCAGCTAACGGGAGTATCTAGGAAAATAATTTTATGTCACTACTTGGAGGCAAGGATTACTGACTGCTCTTTCATTCCAGCAACAACGGAACTTACAACTTGCCATGCAGAATGGCTGAATAGCCCCTAGCATTATGTGGCCTCCAAATCCCACAATGCAGTGCCCTTACCAGAGTTAATTGTGGCACCATATAAAGGCACTGCTCCTCCCAGGAAGTCCTCTTCTTTATGGAGCAGATGCAGTGTCTGCCCGATACAAAATGGCGAACAAGATCTAGGGGTGATGTCTTGGAGTCAGCTAAACTGCCCACGCCACAGTGGATTGATTCGTTTCAGGAGCACAGCCATTTGACCCCCCCTCCACCGTCACCAATCCTCTAATCTTCCTACCACTATTTTTCTGCTACTGCTACTAATATTTGAGAAGTCATCACTACTACTACTACTAAGACTTTAGACAACATCAGATGAGACTTGGGTATGGCCCCAAAATCTTGGCCGCCATTTTGATTCTGGTGAAAGTGCACCGAGACCATCAAAATCATGTCTGATGATTCAGAAATCTCAGCCACTATTTTGTATCTAGCAAAACTGCACTCAAGCCTTCTTTGCAGCGTGCAGTGTAGCATTCATAGGACAATACGCTGCTCACATGGGTAACAGTTTTTAAATGGTGCACACTCATACCTCTCAACCTCCCTCATCAAAAGTCAGGGACAAGGCTTAAAATGATCAGGGACAAATGACCAAAATCAGGGACACATCTGAAAAATAGTAATATTAGTCCCAGAAGCTGTTTACAACATGCTTCTTAGCGTGAATAACATTTTCTTAATGAGAACTAGACTGTAACACCAATGGCTGGCATTATTTTGTGATTCAAATCCCTACTTTTCAGTGACGAAATGCCAAATTTAGGAGGGACAGAAGAAATTTCTGAGGAAAATCAGAGACATCCCTGAAAATCAGGGACAGTTGAGAGGTATGTGCACACTTTCCCTTTGATCCAGGCCTCGGCCAAGGGCCAGACTGTCGCTGCAACAAATTAATGGAGCTAATTGAATAAGCCATTAGTTTGTAATTTCATGAAGAATACGCTAGATTATCATTGGTGAGAGAATCCAGGGTGACAGAAGCCTCCAGCTACCTGCAGGTGAGATGCTTACTTTTACACTCCTGGTGGGGTGGGGGAGTCACAATCTAATCCTTCTCCCCAGCAGAAGATCACCTTGTGGTTTTCTACTTGACTCCTCCTCAGAACCAGACAATCTGGTTCTCAAGCAAGAAAGGCAACTACCTTCCACTACCAAGTATCCAGCCCACCTCCCAATTGTCCCCTGGTACCTTGTCCATGAATAGCAACTGCCTCCCAGTGCCATGTAGCCTGCCTACCTCCTGGTCACTTCTAGTGCCCTTTCAAATACCTGAAATAAAGAAACCATCCCTCATAGTCTTTTTTTTAACACCCTGTAAAAAGAAACAGTCCATCGATGTCTGTTGCTGCTGCCCCTGCTGCTGTTACCCTTCCCCACCTGACCACCCTCTTGGCATCCACCCCCACTACCTTTACTTACCTACTGGGGTCCAACCCTGTAATCCTCTGTGGACCAGAGACACATCTTCACTTGTCAACACTGGACCAGGAACTAAGGTAAGCTGAGATGCATTATTTCAATGGGCTTTGAACTTGTACTCAAGAGTCATAACTTAGTTATTTTTAATATTTCTGCACCCCACACACTTTTCAACATGGGTTTTGGGGACCCCACCTCAGTCTGTACCAAAGGTGATTTCTAGTCACTCCATGAAATCACCTTTTCAAGCAGGATTTAAATATTTTCATCTACTGGGTTCATGAGGTGGGGTCATAAGAAGATTATGTTGAAAATTTGGGGTTAGAATATTAAAACAAACGGGTTATGAAGGTACATTGCAATGCTTCCATGCTGACTCATAACTTTGGTAATTTACAGTGTTTTCCCCAAATTTTCAACATTGACATTTTCACACCACCTCATGAGTGTGGCAGATGTTTTTCAAACTCTCACCAAAATGTGTTTTCACACTTATGACGTAAAATCTATTTTGGCTAGTATTTTATAAATGATACTTGTGATGTTGACGTTCAGAAGATTGGATATTCCTGGTTACTTAACCCGACCACTACTCTCAATAAATGTGGCCACCTCTCTACACTGTACCACCTTGCAGTCCATATGGGACACGCGTGGAACCTTGCAACTTCTACTCCAGGAAACAACAATCAAAACTATCTCAAAGAGCTGCAACTCTGCTCCTTAAAACTCCTACTCCTCCTTCTTCTCATCTCAGGCAGTGTCCATCCAATCCTGGCCCTAGAAGCTCAGGCCACACACAAACCCAGGTGCCCTTATCCTTGCAACTATTAATATCTGCAGCCTACTACCAAAGCTGGATGCACTCCAAGCCTTCATATGCCAACACAACCCTGACATCCTTGCAGTGGTGGAAACTTGGCTGACACCTAAAGTTCCTGACTCAGCAGTAACAATACAGGGCTACAATGTCCACAGGCTGGACGGATATCCAAAAAAGCGGTGGTTGCGCAATCTATATCAAAGACTCCTGTCTTGGCACCCTGTAACAACTCCATCACTTTCTGCTTCAGCCCAGATTCTGCCAATAAAAATCGTCCTAGGTCCCAACCATAAGGCCCTGACTATTGTCTCCATATACATCCATGGGGACCCTAAACATGGATTCAATGATGTCCTAAACTTTATCAACTCTCATCCTTCGAAGCTGAACTTATTCTACTAGAGTTTTCAACATAAACTGGTTAGCATCGAGTGCCGTGCCTATAAAGACTCCATCTCAGCTGCCAACCTCACGCAAATGGTAAACTCCCCTACTAGGATTAACTAAAGACTGGCACTAGTACCCTCGTGGATTGGGTCCTCACCACTCACCCACAAGGATTTCTCTGCGACCATTCTCCCAGACTCACTCAGTGACCACTCCCCTGTGTGCATGGTCTAACAAATTCCTTAAACCCTCCCAAAATTATCATAGCAGAGTCCTTCCTCATGGAAAACTTCCATCTCAAACTACACCTGCTTCTACAAGACTGGCTACCCATCTATGAAGCAACAGATGTTAACTTGGCTCTTGATCACTTCATCTCAATTTTCAACAAAGCCTGCGACCTCTTTGCCCCTGCTAAAGGCAAAACAAAATCTCTCTCTAACCCATGGGGTCACTGCGGCTCTTCTCTCACAGCTGAAACTAAGGATCACCTTCTGGGCAATTGCCAGGGCCACTGGCAAACAACTGGACATCCAAAATTACAAACAAGCACGAAATGCCTGCACAAAAGCCATACAGCTAATGAAATCCACCTATTACAAAGACGCTCTCGCCAATACATGGGGAAATGGTCGTGCTTTCTGGGACAATATCAAGGATGTCACAGGAAGCAGCCAAAACCTCTCTGGCCATGTTAATGGTTGATGGATCCTCAACCCTTGACCCCAAGGTGATTGCAAACATCTTTAACACGGCTTTTCAGACCTTAGTGCTGTTCTACCCCATGACTTTTTTTGAAAACAGGGCCTACTCCCCAAATACCTCAGCCCCTCAGTCTAACCATCCCCTCTTCTACTTCAGGAAGGTAAGGCTGAATGAAGCTCACTGCTATATTACTGCAGCTATCTCTAAATCTAGATCTAGTAGCGACACCCTGGACCTTAAGCTTCTGTTGCTCACCCTCGATGAGGTAATTCACCCATTAACAAAAATCCTAAACCTCTCTCAGCTGTGGAAAATTCCCAGACCTATGGAAAACAGCCACCGTGACACCTGTCCATAAAAGTGGGGGACAAGGCGATTCACTCAAATTATCGCCCTATCTCCATACTGCCCCCACTCTCTAAGGCACTTGAGCGCATCGTGGCTGATCAACTTACCGACCACTTGGATAAATACAGTATCGTTGTCCACAACAACACGGCTTCTGAAAGGTCACAGCACCACCACAGCCCTTCTTGAGTTCACTGGAGCTTTGCACAAATCCCTTGACAGCGGCCTTCTCACAGGGGCCGTTTTGTCGACCTCTCCAAGGCCTTTGACACAGTACACCATGGACTACTAATACACCAACTACTGAATGCCGGCTATCACCTGATTCTTCTCTCTGGTTTAAAAGCTACTTAGAAAACCGGTCACAGAGGTAAAATGCGGACGCTCTTTCTAACACCCTGCCAGTTCGCTCAGGTGTCCCACAGGGATCCATACTAGGACCCCTCCTTTTTAGCCTTTTCTTAAACTCCCTCCTTACCACTGCTCTGAGCAGATCATACTATATGCCGATGATGCTGTTGTATTCTCCACTCACAAAGATCCTGCAACTCTTCAACACAACCTTCAACTTGGTTTCAGTTCTGTAGAGACATGGTTTCTTAATCATAAACTGGTCCTCAATGACAAGAAAACCAAATCTATGCTCTTCTGCAGCTCTCATAACCCACACAAGCTACACCACTTGGCTATCTCCCACCACCCAGGGCAACACTCTAGATCAGGTAGTGTCCTTCAAATACTTAGGGATTCAGCTTGACCCTAATCTCTCCTATGGACTTCATGTAGATAATGTAGCTAGAGCTGCTAAAACCACGGCTTGGTCTCCTCTACAAACACAGACCACACCTCACTCCTGAGCTCTGTGATCTCTGTAATAGACTATGGTCTCATCATTTATGGCTCGCCACAACCACAACCCTTAGACGCCTCTCAACTGCCTTAAATAAAGTATGTCGGCTCATCACTGGTGCTCACCGTCTCACCCACACATGTGACCTGTACACTCAGACCGGCTGGCTCAACTATCAAACCGCATAAAGTTTCTCACCTGCTCCATGGTCCAAAAAATCTACCTTGGCCTTGCACCTTCTGGGGTCTCAACTCTGTTACAAGACCGAATTAACAAATGGTGCCTTAGGAGATCCACGCTACAGCTGCTGAAAGTCCCCACTGTCATACTTCACAGGGACAACGCTCTTTTTATCGAGCACCACTCTGGTTCAGTGGCCTCAGCCCAACCATCTCCTCTGCCCCAACTATTGGTATGTTTAAAACTAGGCTCCAGGACTATCTCACTACCAACAGCTCGTGTGACTGCCCAACAACCTTGTTTCTCCACTTCCCTTTCTGCTCTAGTTGTCCCCCACTGGATTCTACCCTCACATTTGGTATACCTAATGCTGCACTTGTCACCCTCTTGCCACCCTTCCTACATTCCTTCTCCCCCACCCTCTTCCCTCTCCCTATGACTCTGGCACTTCTTATCTGTTGTCTATTTTCTCTGACAAATGCTGCTGGCTGCCTTGTTACAATGCTGCCCTTGAACTGTATTAATCTGTACTCTGTTTACAATGTCCACATTGTTGTAATGCCTGTCTTGATGTTCCCATAATTTGTATTTCTCTGACGTGGAACCTTTGTAAAAGAGCCATGGCTCAAAGGTATTTGTAATCCTAGACTTGATAAATAAAAGAAGGAGTGGTCATAAAAACTAGGATGAAAATTTGGTGTAAAAAACCCCAACTAAGTTGGAATGTAGCCCCATCCTCAGGAGGGGCTTATCTGACGCTGTTTGCCCACCCCCTACCATTTCCTCTACTCGCTCTGGCCCTGGGGCTGCTACTGTAAATGAGGGCCAGAGGAGCTGCACAGAGACTGCCGCACTATTGTATGGGCAATGCGCACATTTAGACAGTCGCCTGCTTCGAGATGTGCGAGATGACTTTGTATACGATTGTTTCCTTGGTGCTGGAGTGCTCATCTGCCATGGACATTCGCGCATTGGCAGCCACCACAGTACTGGCACCAGTGAGCATCAGGGAGCTTGGAAACACTAGGAGGGAAGAGAGAGGGAGTGTGGATAATATAACTTGGCAAGCTGTGCCTTTAAGCGAGAGCTTCCTGCTGCCCAAAGCCTGCCTGCATGGGGGCCGAAAATAGGGCTCGATGGGGAACATGGGGTCATCATGCCACACCCCCACCAAATAATAGCCCTAGGGGTTGCCATCAAACCAGGGATGGCACAATAAAAGAGGGCACATTTTAAACAAAATAAAGACAGACTTTGGAGCTCAGGCTCCATTCAAGCAAGAGGCTGCCATCTTTGTGACCCTTCACCCAGATAGCCACCAACTGGACAGCAGCAAGGCAGAGTGATGGATTGTGGGAGGGTGATACAAGAGGTTCCTCCCAATTGGACTGGCGGGTTTTGAGCCAGTGAGAGGACAGGGCAGAAGGACTGATGGGCAACCCTGTCTGCCTAATTAGAGACTGGGTGGAGGGAAGAGATTGCCGGGCTTTGGAGGAGCAAGGTCAGTCTGATAGAGAGTGAGAAGAGTGCAGACCTGCTGTAGCAAGAGACAGCCAGAGTCCTAGACAGACCAATCATTCCTGTGAGCCCTCTCCAGGGTTCAGTTCTATTACTTCCTGTGAACCTACAACTGGGTTCACCCATTTCTGGAGACTGTTCCAGAGAACCCTGCGAAAGTGTGAATCAGAGGGCCACCGCTGCTGATCCAAGTGGAGACAGAGACTGCATCCGTTCAGGACACCTCGAGCCAGGTAGGGGCCAGCTAGCCCATATTAAGTAGGGCAAATCGAGGAACAGGGAGCCACGGCGTCTGCCCAAGTAATGGGGTGCTCTCGACCCATTGGGAGAGTCAGGCCATGGGTCACTCCTGGGTTCTGGGTTCCTTGGAATCCCGGAAGCTGCTGGCAGTGCTCCTGCATCCTGAGTGTGAGTCAGAAGAGCTGTGTCCAGAAAGTTGTGCTAGACAGGCTTGGTAGCAAAGAAGTGTGAGGTAGAAGGGCTGCATCTGGAGAGCTGAGCCAGAAGGGCTGTGGCTTGAGAGATGATACCAAACAGCTGCATTCAGAGAGGTGTGAGACAAGAAGGGTAGAGCTGCTGTCATCTGCTCGAAAGAAGCCAAGCTTCTGGGCTGTTTCCCTGTCCCTGTGTGCTGCTCCCCTGCTTGTTCTGAACTGCTATCCTGTTTCTGATCAAAGGGCAGCTAGGGGTCACATGAGTGCTGACAGTGCTGAAATTTCTGTTCCTCCTTGTTTTGGATTACAGTTACATGCATACGAACATACGAAGAAGCCAGCAGCAGAAGGCCATTTGTTCTATCAAGTCTGCTCGTGTTGCAGGGTCCAAAGCTTGAGCTACTGTCCTGCCTCCTCTCCACACTCCTCCCATCCTCCCTACCCATGACCCTTACCCTCCCCTACATGTCCCAGCCTCTCTTAAAGCTGCCCACTGTCTTCAACAAAGATGACCTCTTCTGGCAGCACATTCCAAGTGTCCACCACCCTCTCTGTGAAGAAGTGCTTCCTGACCTCCCTCCTAAACCTCTCACCCTCCAGCTTAAGACTACCGCCTCGTATTATGGTTGCCACTCAGCTTAAAGAGACTCTCCTTATCAACCTTATTTATCCCTTTCAAGTACTTGAAGGTCCCAATTATGTCCCCCGCCTTCCAGGGAGTACATGTTCAGTGGCCTCAGCCTCTTCTCTTATGCCTTACCCTGCTGACCAGCTGTCATCTTTGTAGCCCTCCTCTGGACCTTCTCCAGCAGGTTAATGTCCTTTGAGGTTTGGGCACCAGTACTGAACTCCATACTCTAGATGCAGCCTTAGCAGCGTCCTGTACAAGGGCAGTATAACCTCCTCTCTCCTATTACTGATCAATCTAGATATGCATCCCAGCATCTTGTTTGCCTTTGCTGCTGCTTTCTTGCACTTGTGGAGCACTTCAAGTCACTAGTGATCATCACTCCCAGCTCCTTCTCCTCCTCTGATGCAGATACTCGAACTCCACCCAGGTAATACTCTGTCCTGGGATTCTTGCCTCAATATGCATAACTTTGCATTTCTTGGCATTGAAGACAAGCTGCCAGATCCTGGATCACTTCCCCAGCTTTTCCAGATCTTTCTGTAGGTCCTGTATCCCTTCAGCTGTGTCCACTCTTCCACAGAGCTTGGTGTCATCTGCAGATCTGCACTTTGCCCTTAATGCTATCTCGAATTTCATTGATGAAGACATTGAACAACACCAGCCCCAACACCGAGCCCGGCGGCACCCTGTCTGGTTACCTGTCTTGTGCCAGATAACTCTCCCTCACAACCACCCTCTGGGTTCTGTCCTTCAGCCAGTTTTCCACCCATCTGGCCAGTTTTCCTCAATCCCGAGATCTGCCAACTTCCTGATCAACCTTTGTGGGGCACAGAGTCAAAGGCCTTGCTGAAATCAAGATAGAGGATGTTTACCGCTTGGCCCCGACTATTGTCTTAGTGACACAGTCAAAGAAGTCAATCAGATTTGTTTGACACGATACCCCATAAACCCATGCGCTCGCATCCTGGAGACCACGCTCCTCTAGATATTCCACCAACCTTTCCTTTAGTATAGTCTCCATGAGCTTACCCACATTGGAAGTCAGACTGACTGGTCTGTAATTCCCTGGGTTTTGTGGAGCGCACTACATGTGCTGTTCTCCAGTCCGCGGTACTATGCCTGTCTGTAGTGAACTATTAAATAGGTGTGGATTTTCTCTGTTTGATTAGCAGGGTATTTTCTCTGTCAAATTGTTGTGTAGGGCATCTTGCTGACAGGAAGGCACTCATTGCAGTGGTGGGTCAGAGCTTTTAGCTGATTGTTTTGTGAGGGCATAGTTTAGGCCCAACCCTTCCCACCCCTCACCCCACCCACCCCTGGAAATAGTTCCTTTATACCTGGGGTTCTGACATCATTTCCTCAAGAGTGCAAGGTGCATATCACTGTCATATCCTCTCTAGCACACTGCACTGACAATATAATCATACACTTTGTATAATATATATATATATATATATATATATATAATATATATTACAAACACACACACACACACACACACAAAAAATGTGGGGAGTAGTGCAATGTAATGGCTGTAGGGCAGCAGTCTTCTGGGAGTCTTTCTGGAGGCTGAGATGCTGCCCTATTTGCAGACAACTCTCTGCCCTGAGGGAGAAGTTGCCCGTCTTCAGGCCACACTGGACAGTAGTGGGGACCTTCCCCAGGCCACACTGGACGGTAGGAAGGGAACCTCCCCATCCAGGAGCACCAGAGCCACCACCACTACCTCAGAGGTTGCGAAGAAAGCACAGCAGTTGGACCACAGTGGGCTCAGGAGGGTGAGGATAGTGGAACAGAAGCACACCCAGTCAGTTGTTCCACACCACAATCCATACACCATTCTGGGGAGCATAGCCCCCATGGATGCACCAAGAGAGGAGACAAGGAGGCTGAGGACAACAGTCACAAGGGAGGCCCACAGGAAGGAGGCAGAGGACACCACAAGGAAAGGAAACAGCTCCTGGTGGGGACTCAATTATTAGGGGGCTAGAACTGGGGGCAGGAAAACTGAAGTAAGGTACCTGCCTGGTGCCATGGCTTGAGAGACAGGAAGCGCATCCTCAGGATCACGAGAACAGCTGCATGGGAGTCTGAGCTGGGCGTCATTGTCCACCTAGGGACAAATGACTTGGCTAATCATGAGATTAGAGCAGTGCAGAAGGACTTTGTAGAAGTGGGAGGGCCTAGACAAGTAGCACACACAATATCCTTCTTTGAGGTGCTGCCTGTCAATGGCATGAGTGAGGCGAGGTACTTTGCACCATGCAGTTTAATGAATGGTTGAAAAAATGGTGTGGCGACAGGGGTTTGGCTTCATTGGAGACTGGGGTTCCACCTGGAGGGATACCAGCCTATACTGGCAGGATGGTCTGCATCTGTCCAGGAAGGAACAAGTCTTTTGAGCAATCAGTTTAAATGCTTCATTGGCAAGCTTTTAAACTAGTCAGAGGAGGCACTGATAAGCAGTAGGAAAATCCAGCCTCTCCTACAAAACAGGTACTAAATGAGAAAAAGACCGAGGTAGACAGGTCAGTGGGGATGCTGCAAAAGAAGGTAAAGCCATCAAAAATGGAGAGCAGTGAGTACCAATGCCCGTAGTCTGAGTAACAAGCTTCCTGAATTAGTGGCCTTGATGGAGGAGGAACATCTGGATATTGTGGCAGTCACAGAAACATGGTACACACAAAACCATGACTGGGACATAAACATACCAGGATACACTATCTACAGGAGGGACAGGGAGGGTAAAGAGGAGGAGGGTAGCTCTTCATAAGGGAAGGAATCAAAGCAATAGAACAAAGGAAAACAGTGAGGTGAAGAAGCACTGTGGGTAAATTTGGAGACCGGCAATGGCACCACAATCCATACAGGGTTGTATACAGACCCCTTCTCAGGGAGGAAATGGACAAGGAAATGATAGAAAGAATACTTAGAATGGCAGAAAAAGGGAGATATTGCTGATGGGTGATCTGAATATGCCAGATGTTAACTGAGTGCAGTTGCAGCAGCCACTTCAAAGAGTGGGGTTATTCTAGATGCCTACAGAGGCAGGCCTTAGACAACTAGTATTGGAGCCCACTCGAGAGGAGCAATCTTAGACTTGGTTCTCTCAAATGGAGATGAAGAGAGGATCACAGATGTAGAAGTGGGTAGCCATCTGGGAACTAGCGACCACCGAACAGTATGGTTCACAATAAACACAGCAATAGAGTCAAGCCATACAAAGGCAAAGTACTGGACTTTAGGAGGGCTGACTTTGCTAAATGGTGAGTGCCTAAGGAATGCACTAGCAAATGGGCAGGAAGGAGGGTGGAAGAACAATGGGGAAAAATAAAACTGCCATCACAGAGGTAACAAGCCTTTGTGTTAAGCAAATAAACAAAGCGAAACGATGTAAGAAATCACTATGGTTCTCAAAGGAAGTGGCAGTGAAGGTTCAAGAGAAAAGAAAGCATTCAGGAAGTACAAGGAATCACAGAAGAAGCAGGACAGAGAACTGTATCAGTTAAAGCAAAGGAAGCTGGGAAGGCAGTCAGAACAGCAAAGGCCCAAACCGAGGAAAAGATAGCCAGCTCCAGTTAAGAAGGATAAAACCTTTACAGGTACATCAGGGAGCGAAGGAAGACCAAGGGAGGGTTAGTGAGGCTTAATAAAGAGGAGGGAGGGTAGGAGAGGTGACTGTGAAAGGCAGGGATACTAAACAAATATTTTTGCTCAGTATTTACAAAGGAAGTGGGGAGGTACCTAAAACAAACAGCAGAAAACTCTGGATACAGAAGTTGATACCAGCCCATTCACAGAAGAAAGGGTTCTGAAGAACTCTTAAAACTGAAGGTGGACAAAGCAATGGGGCCTGATGGGATTCATCCCAGAATTCTAAAAGAACTAAGGGTAGAACTAGTGACACCACTGACTACCCTCTTTAACAAATCATGGGAGGATGGGTGGTACCCGAGGACTGGAGAAGGGCAGATGTGATTCCCTTCACAAAAGTGGGAGCAAGGCAGAAGCAGAAACTACAGACCTGTTAGTTTAACCTCAGTGGTAGGAAAATGATGGAATCACTTCTAAAGGAAAGAATTGTTGAGTATCTAGAGGCCAGAGGGCTCAGGACCCAAGGCAGCATGGATTCACAGCGGAAGGTCATGCCAGACAAATCTGATAGATTTCTTGACTGGGTGACCAAAATAGTAGATCAGGAGGGGCTGTGGACATGGCCTACCTAGACTTTAGCAAGGCATTTGACACAGTCCCACACAAAGATTAATATACAAGTTAGCCAGCCTGGAGTGGGTCCCAAGATGACAGCCTGGGTAAAGAAGTGGCTGGAGAATAGGACACAGAGAGTAATAGTAAATGGAGTCCACTCTGAAGAAAGGGGGTTACTAGTAGGGTTCAGTATTAGGACGGTCATCTTCAATGTCTTTATAAGCGACATTGCAGAGGACTGGAAGGAAAAGTATGTCTCTTTGCAGATGACACAAAGATCTGCAACAGAGTTGATACACAAGGTGGGGTGGAAAGGATGAGAAGGGACTTGGCAAGGTTAGAGGAATGGTCAAATGTATGGCAGCTTAGATTCAATGCTAAGAAGTGCAAGGTAATGCACCTGGAAACAAAACCCAGGAAGAGTACACAATGGGGGTGAGATACTAACAACAACAAAATGGAAAGGGACCTGGGGTAGTCATATCAGATGACCTAAAGGTGGGCAAGCAATGTGAGAGGGCAGCAAGGAGGCTGGGGGATACTGGGATGCATAGGAGAGGCATCACCAGTAGAAAACAGGAAGTTATTATCCCTCTGTACAGACAGTTGGTGAGACCCCATCTGAGTACTGTGCAGTTCTGGAGACCCAGTCTCCAAAAGACATAGACAGGATGGAGGCTGTCCAGAGGAGGGCAACTAAAATGGTGCAGGGTCTGCACCGCAGACATATGAAGAGAGACTTAGGAGCTGAATATGTATAGCCTCGAGGAAGGGGGGCATGATAGAAACTTTAAGTACCTCAAGAGAATCAACAAAGTCCAAGAGGGTAGCATCTTTCAAAAAGAGGTGTACAAGAACAAAGGCACAATTTGAAGATAGAAGGTGCGGCTCAGAGGTAATTTAAGAGTATTTTCACAGAGAGGTTGTGGATGCATGAAACGGCCTTCCGAGGAGGTTGTGGAGTCAAAACAGTGGTGGAATTCAAGCATGCATGGGACAGTCATAAGGCAATTCTAGGGGTGGGGTAGAAGAAGTAGGCTGCTGGTTAACTAGGATCTGCAGCTTATCCATTAGGTAGGAAATGGGCAGACTGGGTGGGCCAAGCGGTCCTTATCTGCCGTTAAATTCTGTGTTTCTGTGTCTGCCAGTGGCCCTGGCATCTCCTCAGCCAGTTCCTTTAGTACCCTTGGATGAACTCCATCCGGGCCCGTGATTTGTCCACCTTCAATGCCAGCAGCCCTCCTCACTCTGTTCTCCTCTATCATTACATCTGTGTTCCCCCGCTCCTCCTTTCCCTCCTGAAGCACTGGTCCATCCTTCCCCTGGTGAAGATGGAACAGAAGTATTCATTGAGGTCTCTGCTTTTCCCCATTATCCTCCACCCTCTCCACCTCTTTCTTAAGCTCTAACAATCCCTTCCTTCTTGTCCCTTTTCTCAACCTGACTCCTGAACTTGTGGGTCTTATCTTTTCTCCATATTTCTGGCAAAGAACATCCCCAGCACCATCCCTGTGCACAGCCAATCCCCTTGTCCACTACTAAGGCCCTATGCTCACACCTTCTCAGCCAATACTGCTTTCTCAGGAGATCAACCTCTCCAGAAGTACCAGGGATTCTCTTCCCCAGCTTTAGCCTGGAAAGTATTCTATGGGCAGCACTATGGGCAGCACTCACTGTACACAGGTTTTCAACCTGTCCATGAAAAGCCATCTGTCAAATTTCTTTTAAATTACCAGTTTGTGCTACCACATCATGGCCTGTTGGGGATTAAATGCAAGCTTGCTAAGTTCCTCAAGTGCACCACTGAGATATCCCAGGCAACATTACATCCAGGCCTGCATCTGGACTCTAATATAACTTTTTGGTACCCAGAGTGTATGTGTTAGTTGTGTTACACTTAAATCTATAGTTTTACTATTAGTGCCAGTTACAGAGTATCTTGCATCCGTGTAATATATCTATCTTTGTGGGCTCCTTGTTTGGGCAGGTGTGCTTATTATATGGTGTAAGGCTATATGGGGAAGTGTTTAATTGTGACCTGCAAGTGCTTAACCTGATTTTCCTTCTCCGCCACCCAGGTCTCCAGATATCCAGACCATCTAGATCCACAGTGCCGCTAGGACGGGCGGTACATCAACAAGGCCAGACACTCTTCTCCACACGACAACCAAAAGCAGTAGAGCAGCCTGCAGTACTCTGGCTCTACATGTCAGCTGCCCTCAGACTTGTAGGTCTTATCTTTTCTCCCTGTTTCTGGCTAAGAACATTCCCAGCACCATCTCTGTGCACAGCCAATCCCCTTGTCCACTACTAGACCTCTGCTCTCCACCTTCTTGTAACACTACTTTCTTAGGAGATCAACCTCTGAAGTACCCAGGGACTCTCTCCCCAGCTTTGGCCTGGAAAGTTTCTCTATGGGCAGCACTCACTGCACAGGTGACCAGCCATGGCCACAGTCGCTACCACCATAAACCACTTAGAAAGTGTAACCACTGCCCACCATAAATGATTACTAATTATTCTCCAACTGCTTATCTTGGGGACTGTTCACCCCAACCTGGGCCTGCATGTGGGAAACCGCCACTGCAGGGAAACAGAAAACCTCCTTTCGATTGTCCACCTAAACATGCAAAGTTTAACTGCCAAATAGGATGACTTAGAAGTCTGGCGCCAACAATAATTTTGATCTTATTGCCCTAACGGAAACCTGGCTTTCTATCAAAGTGCCCAACCAATTGATCAACCTGCAGGGTATAAAATATTCAGGAAGACAGACCAGAACACAGCGGTAGAGGTTGCCTACTACACGCCAACTCTCACCTCGAGATTAGCAGAGGTGACTTCACCCTGATGACATCAGACTGTGAATACCTGCCCCTTCAGCTAGTTCTAGGGAAGAAAAAATTATCTTAATGGCTGTTATAGATGCTCCCTGGGCAGCTACCCTAAGGCCTTCGAGGACGGTTGGTTGGTTAGTAAGTTTAGGGCAGCCTCCCAAAGAACAGGGACGTGATAATACTAGAGGATTTCAACTACAACTGGGAGGGAAAAATAGACAACAACATCAAAGCTGTGCTTGCAAATGCAAGGCTTACCCAGATCATAGAAGAACCCACTAAACACAACTATAGATCAGGAACTCCACAACTCTTGACTGGATATGAGCATCCAATACCTACAAGATCAAACAGGCTGGGGTTCTGCGGATAGCATACACGACCACTGTGCAGTTTTCTGCCACTGGAGTGCAAAGGAAAAGGTTCCCCAGTTTTTGTTATGTCAAGAAACGTTAGAAAACTCAACATCTCTCTACTTAGAGGTGCAGTCAGCAAGATCAACTGGCTGAACTTGGACCTCGCATCCCCAATAGATGATGTGCTCCTCCAAATTGGCAATCTGTTCTCGAAGCTTATGATGCCCTAGCACCTCTCAGGAAGCTTTGTATCAGAGGAAACCGACAGGAATGGGTCACCCCACAAATCTATCGATCCTATGAAGGCTAGGGACAAAAATGGAAAGGGTACAGGAAAGCGCCCTGCCCAGCAACCTTGCTGGAATACAAGCATCTATGCAGCAGATGTAAATCCATGACCAGAAGGCTGAAGCAGGACCTCTTGTACCAACGCAAAGGAGTTCTCATGCAGTGATTCCACAGCCACATGGCGAACAGTCAACAACATGCTGGGTAAAAACACAAAGACCTGCCCCAACCTCTTAGTCACCGATTCTGGCACCACATCGATCCCTTCAAAACTGCGAATTAATTCAATTCATATTTCATTAACTTAGAAATACATACCACCCATCACCAGTTGTGAACTGCCCCCTTCTGGGTCTCAGGAAGAAATATCAAATTCAGCCCTGTTTTACTTCAAGGCCCTTACTCCCAGTAAAGTCCTTAAATACCTAACAAAATCAAACCCTTAGCCCCTGGGTGAGTCTAGATAAACTGGACTACAGGCTGATCAAGTACATGGCTGACCTGTTGTGCCACCTGTTGGCCAAAATTTTGAATCACTCTCACGCACAGGTCAATTTCCAGCCCTCTGGAAAAACAGCCACAGTCGTCCCAGTACACAAGTCGGAGCACAGACTGCATCCAGAACTACAGGCCCATCTCCTTACTTGCTCCACTAGTCAAAGTCTTGAATGCATAGTTTTTGACCAACTCCTTGACTTTTTGAGCAAAACTGAGTCCCTGACCCCGCTAGCTCAGTTTCCATCTAGGCCACAGTACAGAATCAGCCTTGCTTGGGTTCACACAGGCCATCCACCAGCACCTGAACCAAGGCCATATAGCAATGGTGGTCTTCATTGCCCTCACCAAGGCTTTGACCTTGTGAACCACCAACTCTAATAAGGAGCCTTGGGCCTCGGCTGCTCATTGGAAGTACTGGCCTGGTTTCAGAGTTACTCACAGGCGCATGCAGATGACAAAGATTGCCAACTACCTATCCGCTGTTCAAACAGTCTCCACTGGAGTCCCACAAGGGTCCATTCTGGGTCCACTGTTTTCAGTTTGCTCCTGAACACTCTTCTACAGGCATGCAAAGGACTGAAATCTATTATATTCTGTGATGCAGTGATCTTCACAGGAGGTGCCAACACCACTAACCTACAGAGCATCATCCAAACTGATTTGATGCTGTACAACAATGGTTCATTGAACACAAGCTTGTACTTAACACTTCCAAGCCAAAATACATGACCTTTCACAACTCCAAGAAAAACTGCCAGAAAGTGTCAGCACCTCAATTACAACCTTAATTGTGGGGCAAACATTGACAAAGTCCCTGTCTTCAAATACATGGGCCCCACATTAACTCCAACCTAACTTTTAGTACCCACGTCACTCCCTGATAAAACAATGCACCAGAGGTTGGGTGCTCTGTACTGAATAAACCCCTTCCTGCTCCCTCCCCAACAAGACACCTCCTTGCAAAATCATTCCTGCTCCTGATTATTGACTACAACAACCTCTACTCCATGGCAACAGACACAGTGTTCCACAGGGTCAAAACCCTGTATAACCAAATCATTAAATTAAGCTACTCAACTCCCCCACTGGACCCACCACTGTGACCTTCTCAAAAAAGCCAACTTATCCCCACCATCCACCAGAGTCAAGTTTTGCATGGATACAATGGAATGGGAAATAGTCACGAACAGTGCTCCACCTATCTACTACCTGCTTCCATCCCAGAGCTCCCCTGACTCAAATCGAGCAGCAGCCACTACGCTCTACAAAATTCTCCTGCTACGAACAGGTGCTGGTCAAAGAGCCTTACTTTACTAGCTGCCCTATCTCTACAGCTCACTTCCTCCACATGTTTGACTTACCTCTGTAGCTACCTGTTTCAAAACCCAATTATAGGACTGGTTATGTACCTCAGATACCAGTAAGCGCTTCTAATGTGCCATGTTGCTTAACTTGTTTTTGCTGTCTGTCACGCTTTTTGTCTTCATTGTAATGGCACACCCATGATACAATTGTAATCCCTCCTCCCTCCTCCTGTCTGCACCTGTCTGTGCGTCTATGAAGACAGGCAGATTTACTCAAAGCCTCACCAGACATTAATAAACAACAAGGTCTGTGTTAGAAAATAAAGCACTGTTAATTGTTTGGATTTCTCTGTGGGCCCTCAGTTTGTACCGTCTGAATGAATTACTGTTGGTGGTCTCCAGGGGGTGGTCTTGTCCGGTGTAGGGAGGTGGGTAGGTACTGCATCCAGAGGAGGCACTACACACATCTGGATCACTTATTCTCTCTGGGTGGAGACACCATGCTATTTATTAATTTTGGATGAACCCCTACTGCAGGTGAATGAACAAGCCCAACCCCCTCAACCAGGTGTGCCCATTACAGCCACCAGGCAGTGGTGTGTACTCAGTTGCTGCACCAATCTGGAGGGTCACAGGAAGAAACAAATTGCTCCAGTGTATACTCATAGCTTTATTTCTGCAGATTTTGGCACTTAATGTTCAACATATCCTTGTATTACCCACTTCATGAACATCACAGATTGTCATTTTCAAATCCCTTGAAACATGTTTTCACAGTACCTCAAAATCACCTTTCGGATGGGATTTTAAAGTCTACCTGTCTTGATCATAATGTTGGGTCATAAAAAGTCTATGTTGGAAATTTGGGGGGCAAAATGCTGGGAACCCACTAAATTACATATTGGCTCTCATCTGGCTAATCCTGGTAAATACAATTTATAAAATGTGTAAAAGCAGGACACCACTGAAAATAAGATTGTGCATCTCATCTGGTCTATCTTGGGTAAATATTTAGTAAAAATGTGTAAAAGCTGGACCCCAGCACAGCAGAGCGCCCGCTGAACTGTGCATTTGTGCTGCTGTATCTTGGCAACTACATTGTAAAGGTGGACCTCACCCCAGATGTAACTTTCCTTTCAACCGTGTTATCCTGTGAAAATGCATTATAAAAATGGGACAAAGTAGGACCCCATCAAAACGAGATACTGCATCTCAGCTGTACTACCAGAGTAAACACGGTGTAACTATTGAGAAAAGCAGGACCCCTCTGAAAACAAGCTAGCATCTGAGCTGTGCTATCATGGGTAAATAGTTCAAAATGTGTCAAAGTAGGAACCCATTGAAAATGAGATAGTGCATCTCAGCTGGTTATGCTTATTTTAAAACTTCTAGTTTATTCATTTTCAGGTGAAATACAAGCATAAGTACTTCCATACGAGGAATGGCAAGGAATTACACTAGTCCCAAATACCGTATGTCTGCAGTGATAAAGTCGGTTCTGGGAGCTGAAATCAGCATGCTGTTTCACCTTCCGACTTATCGCAAGATATAGCGCTGGTTTGTTAGAGACTGTGACTGATCAGAACAAACGTGCACTTTGCTGCCTGTGCTAAGACACTGACTCTGAATGATTAACACCTCTTGATGTTTAATTGCTAACTGCTGGTTGTTAATTGCCTGTGATTACCTTCCCGTAGCTAAATCTTCTGTCCCTCCTCAGTTCACTATTGCTGCACTCTGCCCAAGATGCAGGCTCACAAATGAAAATGCAGTGCATATGATGCAGACTTTAAATTAAAAGTTGTTCGGTATGCTGAGACTCATACAAATGCTGCTGCTGAGCGAGAATTCAGTATCGATGAAAAGTTAATCTGCGACTGAAACTTAAAAAGATTTGCTGCTGTATGCTGACAGAGATGTTAAATGCATTAGTGTAAACCCTTCTCCTGTATCAGCTGTTGAAGAAGAACTGAGCTCCTGGTGTGAACTAAGGCAGCAAGGTTACATTGTAACCAGAGTGGCTATCCGGCTTCAGCGCTTACTATATCAAAGAAGCAGGGAGTGCTAGCAACTTCAGGGCATCTGCGGGGTGGTGTACCAGATTTATGAAGAGACATGGTCTCACACTGTGACAGAGGACTCACATAGCACAGAAACTCCCTGCAGATGTGCCGCTAAAGGTTGACAGCTTTCACAAATTTATTATAAAGTAAAAGCTGTACAATTACCCCTAAAATCAATCGGCAACATAGGCGAGACACCGATCAGCTTTGATCTTCCTTCAAACCACACAGTTCACTTTAAATGTGAAAGGACAGTCACAGTTCGAACTTGTGAAGGGAAAAATCCAATTTTACTGTAGTGCTTGCTTGCCTAGCAGACGGCACCAAATTAAAGCCAATGATTATTTTTCAAGAAAAATGCTTCCTAAAGAAAAGATGCCTCCTAACGTCCTTGTGGAAGCACATCCTAAGGAGCTGGATGGACAAAGTCCTTGTAAATAAATGGATAACTGAGGTTTGGGCGAAAAGACCAGGTGCACTATTAAACAGAAAAGCCTTCTTATCTGGGACATGTTCCGTGGTCATTTGGTGGACTCGGTGAAAAATATATCGCCTTCACCCCCGGCAAGCTGTAATACCAGGAGGCTGTACATCGCTTCTTCAACCTCTCGATGGAAGTCTCAACAAGCCATTTAAAAATAACATGAGGGAGCTTTGGAGGGAGTGGATGGTCAACGGCAGCAAGGAATTCATCCTGGGGTAATATAAAAAGCCTAATTATGGACTGGTATGTAACCGGAATGGAGGCATGGGACCCTGTCCCAAGCACAGCTGTAGAGAAATCTTTTAAAACATGTGGCATTTCGAATTTAATGGATGGGACAGAAGATGAATTGCTGTTTGCAGACCTCGTTGATGAAAGCGGTGCCTCATCCACTGAACTAGCTGATGATTTAACTGTACCTGAGCCCAGAGAACTAGACAATGTATACGATGACATACTGCTGTCAGAGCTACAGCTCCACCTGCTGTTCCAATCTGATGACGAGGAGGGTGAGGAGTTTTGGGTTTTAAACATTTCAGACTTGAGTGCACTTTATTTCATGAACTGGTTCCCCGGATGAGTTAATGGCTGTGAGCTTGCTTTGTTTTTTAAAACCTGCACCTTACTAAATGACTTTTTCAACTGTGATAACTGATAAAATAAAACAAGTTTTCTACTTTAAAATCTGCTCAGTTCCTCTTTGTGTTTTTTTTTTTAAATAGACTACAGCTTCTTAGAAACTCAGGACCCGACTTATCGTGGGTCAATAGCAAGTTGTAATTTACGCATTCAAGTGGGATCCCGACTTATAGGCGGACCACCTTATCTGTGAGTATTTAGGGTAGATGTCACATCTAATTGTAACCCCTAGATGGCGCTATCCCAGGGCTACTACCCCTGCCTGATTTGCCACTAACAGGTTGAGGGCCTGGATCCAATGGCGGGTGCCTCCACCCAGAGGTCAGGGTTTACAATAGTTAAACTAACTTGGTCACAGCCCTCTGGGACACTGCAACCCCCTTTCTTCCCACTAGTGGCCCACAATACATCAGAATTACCTTTACAGTATACACTTACCCCAGGACTGGTTCGGCACTGGGACCTCCTGTGAAATAAGATACAGTGCAACAATCACAGTACAGTACTTAACATAGACAAATACCTCAGGCAGTATAACTTTGTGAAACAAGCAGCTCTGATTTATTTAGGGGATATAACAAGGACAGGGAAATCAGGTTAATTAGCTTATCACTCTACTCATCTACCTATGGCTCTGTGCACAGGCCTATCCCTATCAGTTACTGTCCCTGGGTACCCAAGCCCTAGTGGCTAGTCCAAACGTGGCAGCTGGTAGGGCCCTTTCACACAGAGAAAAGGAGAATTAAACAGTCAGCAGTACAGTAATTCCATTTGGATTTAATGTGGCAATTCAACAGGAGCGACCCTGAATTAGTACTCACGACCTCCAAATAAGATAGGGTCCTTCAATGTCAGCAGGGCTACTCTTGAGCTCCAAGAGACTCTCACACATTTATATGGTAAACAGTCACAGGCAAAAGTCACTTAATGGCAGCAGGATTCACTTGAGGTACACAAACCTCTTCACACATTTATATGGTAAAAGAAAGCACTATACCAGGCAGGCTGCATCTGTATCCGATCGCAATTACTGCACAATACCCGGAGAACACACAGCAGATTCAGTTCCTGACAGACCCAGTGCAATTTTCAGCAATTCCTCCAGTCTTCTACAGGGTGAGCCTGGTTTCTACTCTTCAGATATCCTTTGATTCTCTTCACGGGACGGATTCAGTCCTAACAAGCTGCAGACCGGAACTCTGGACCCACATGTTTTTGACTAAAACTGTGCACTGAAGGAGCACAGGGTTCCTTTCCCTTCACTGCCAAAGCTCAACTGAAACTCCCAACAGACAAAACCGGCACTTCCTTTGAGTTCCTCCCAGTTCTTGACTGGATTGGCTGTCACTCAATAGACTGCTGCTGTTGGTCCAAAAGGCGCGAAATCTAAACTACATCTCCCAGAGTCACAGTCCATACAATCCTCTTGTGGCTGGCTCAGATTATGAGTCCAAGTTCTGATTCGTCCAAGGCACCATTTTAGAGCTAGCTTACCCACACTGATTGGTCCGGTTCAGCAGTTCAAAACCAGAATGGGGAACTAGGCAGACACAGTTCTGACTGCAAAGAAAGCAGGTTAGACAAACTGTAATTTCATTATTACTGTAAATGATTTCTGGCAAACAGTTACATCTTTCAGATAGGTTCCTTTGTACTCCTAGTGACTGCAAAAATGGAGTGAATTGGCAGCAGCTCGAGTGGTACTCAAACAGAGAAGCACACAGTCCCCATACAAACTAATTATGTCTGCAAGCAGACAGCTCTTAAAGAGACAGTACCAGAGGTTCTAAAACACTCACTGATAAATGGCTTAAACGCAAACACCATTCAGGCTTGGAGCATTCAAGCAAGCTCCTGGAAGTCTTTTGGGAAACCCCATTTGCAGGGGGTTACATAATGAATATTTAGGCATACAACAGTATCCCTTGCACCAGCCAAAATAGAGAGCTACCACTAAATTAAGTACATCCAAAGAGCTAAAGTCATAATAATTTGCAGAACTGTAGCCCAAGAGCTTATGATGTCTCCTGCAAATATTTAGTCCAAAAGTCCAGCCTTTGTGTCCATCTTATGCCCAAGTGGGCCGGAGGTGCCATGATAATGCCCAACATGTACAGATAAAACTGATTAACTAGTCTTTTCACTGACTTTTCCACCCCTGGAGAGAAACAACTAAATAATGAGCATATTAACAAATGAAACGCTTATGCAGCTAATCATTACAGGTCCTGAATGTATTAATGTGAAGTGTCCAGGCTTATAACTACAATACAGCTCTCGCTGCATTTTGGGACGAACAACCTGGCTGACAAGATGGTAGATATAGTCCAGAGGAGGTCTAAGGAACTAGAACAATTATTTGAGGGGCAGGAAGATCAGTAACTTTTTCAGAGATACTTCCAGTGTCCAAGGCAAGCACAACAAGAAAGCTGAGAATGGAGGAATTTAACGGATGGCTAAGAACCTGGCGTCATGCTAAAGGGTATGGGCTGGGGAGGGACCTGGGAGGACAGTAGTTTCTATGCCAAGGACAGACTATACTTGAGTGAGGAGGAAAGAAAGTGTTGAAACAGAGGATGGAGGAGTACATAGAAGAAGTTAGAATTTAAACTAGGAGCAGGAGGTGGCAAGTGAGCAAGAGGCGTGCAGAGCCAAAAGGTCGGGAAGCATATGAGCTTACCCCCAATAACAGCGACAAAGACAAATGGCAAGTATTATTGGTGATGCTAGTAAAGGAGGGTAGAATGGGGGTGGAAGGTGGTCACCCTTAATGCTAGGATCCTTGGGAGGAAAACTGCAGAGTTACAGGTGCTCATGGCAGAGGGAGAGGTGGACATTGCAGCCATCACAGAAACATGGGCCACCCAATACAATGACTGGGACCTGTCTGTACCAGGGTACAGGTTATTTCGTGGGATAGGGTGATTGGGAAAAGGGAGGTGGCACTATATGTGAAGGAAGGACTGAAGTGTATAAAGGAGGAAGGGAGGAGGGTGAATGCGGAGTCACTTTGGATGCAAATCAGTATTCCAAGCATAGGACTCTCAGAATGGGAGTGGTATACAGGCTGCCTTCTCGGAGGAGTTAGACAGGGAACTAGCGGGACAGATCAGGAGGACCTGCAGGAAGAGTAGTGTGGTGACTGGGGGGGACTTCAACATGCCAGGAGTGGACTGAGCACCCCAACAACCAGGAATAGAAGGTAGCAGGTACTGCTGGTGCCTTCCGGGACTGCTTCCTGATGCAAATGGACAGAGAACCAACCAGGTTAGGGAATACCTTGACCTTGTGCTGGAAAATGGGGAGTTTGTGAGGAAATTAGGGTGGAAGAACCGTGGTCAGGAGTGACCACCACTCAGTATAGCTCACATTGGATATGGGCAAGGAAGATGTGGAATCTGCACAGTGCTGGACTTCAGGAGGGCCAACTTTGGGAGAATGGGAAGTGGTAAAGGTACCTGGCCAGAATTCAACCTAGTATGGCTAACCAGAGGTGGGAGCTCATAAAACTGGGGATAGTGGAGGCAACCAGAACCTGCAGCAAAGCCCAGATCAAGAAGGCTAGAGCTAAGAAACCGAGCTGGGTGAGTAAGGAGGTCATGGAAAGGTAAGGAGGAAAAGAGCTGCCTTTAGGAGGTACAAGAAAACAGAGGGGGAGTACAGGAGGAGTACCTGAAGGAATTGAAGGAGGTGACAAGGGCAGTAAGGAGAGCCAAGGCATTTAGGGAGCTCAGGCTGGCACAAGGCATTAAGAAGGGAGAAGGACTCTTTAGGTACATCAGGAGAAAAGGAGCTGTAAGGATCACATAGTAAGAATTAGGAAGGGGTTGGGTGGAAGCAAGGGTGCAATAAGGCAGAAGCTAAATGATTACTTCTGCTCGGTATTACTAAGGAGAAGAGGGGTGATACCTAAGGTGAGAAACAGCAGAAACAGGAGGACAGGGGTGACAGACATGGGAAATCATGGAGGGCAGAGTTCTGGAGAGTTTGAAGGCACTGAGGGTGAACAAGGCGCCAGGCCCAGATGGCATCCACCCAGGGTACTGAAGGAGCTGGCAGTGGTCCTTGCAGGACCTTTGGCAGACCTATTAATGCCTCACTACACTCAGAGTGTGTACATCAGGATTGGAGGATGGCTCATGTGTGCCCTCACAAGAGTGGCCCCAAGGATGAACCTGAGAACTACAGACCGGTGAGCCTGACATCCATCATGGGTAAGCTAATGGGGACTATCCTGGAAGGAGGAGGCTGGCCAAGGACTACAGGGACAGCAGACAGCATGGCTTCATATGTGGCAGATCTGCCAAACCAACCTAGTGGAGTTCTATGACTGGGTAACTAGGCAACTGGACAGGGGCCATGCAGTGGATGTCCTGTTTCTGGACTTCAGTAAGGCATTGACTCGGTGCCACATGGGAGGCTGGGAGTAAGTTAGAATGCACAGGGGCAGGTGCAAAGCTGGTGAGATGGGTAGAGAACTGGCTCAGGAAGGCAACAGAGGGTGGTGGTGGGTGGGGAGCTCTCATCACCAAGGATAGTGACAGTGGTGTTCCACAGGGCTCAGTGTTGGGACCAGTGTTGTTTGAGATATTCATTGCAGACATATTGTTGGACATTAAGAGCAAAATCAGTCTGTTTGTTGATGATACCAAGATGGGAGCGGTGGTGGATGACCTAGGGGATGGCAGGGGTTGCAGAATGATCTGGCAAAGCTGGAAACCTGGTCAGACACTTGGCAGCGGGTTTAATGCCAAAAGTGCAAGGTGCTGCATTTTGGGCGAAGAACCCAAGGAGGAGGAGTTACCAGCTGGGGTGCAGCTAGCCCAGAGAGAGGAGGAGGAAGATCTGGGGTGCTCATTACAGGGTCAATGAACAACTCGCACAATGTAGGAAGGCAGCTGCAGAGACCAACAAATGCTGGGTTGCATTGCAAGGGTATATTCACGAGGAGGGAGGAGTGATTCTACCACTGTCTTAGGTCGTTAGTTAGACCGCACCTGGAGTTACTGTGCAGTATTGGTGCCCATATCTGAAGAGGGACATTAAGTTACTGGAGGTGCAGTGCAGGGTGACAAAGATGATCAAGGGCTGGGGGACTTATCATACGAGAGGAGGCTGAGTGAGTTGAACATGTACTCACTGGAGGAGAGGAGGGACGGGGTCATGATTGAAACCTTTAGTACATGAAAGGAATAAACAAGACAGATACAGAGGGACTGTTCAAAGTAAGGGAGGAGGAGGACACCTGGGGCCATGATATGAGACTGGAGGGAGGAAGGTTCAGGAGGAGATGGGGAGACACTTTTTATGGAGAGGGTGGTAGCTGGGTGGAATGCGTTACTGGCAGAAGTGGTATCTAGTAGAAATGGATTGTTTCAAAGGGGCTGGGACAGGGCAAGGGGAGGGTCAATGGAGGAAGGGTGGAAGGGAGGGGCAGCTGCAGAATAGGGGTGTTAGCTGCACATTCGAGCAGACTTGATAGAACCTCTAGGCCTTTATCTGCTGGCAAATTCGTATGTTCATAAAGTGAGTTATTTCACGTAAATAAAATTTGTCTATTCACCACTCTGGCAGCACAATTTAAGATATAAACTTGATACCTCTAAGCAATAAAACTGAAGATTATCCTTCACAAATCACTGGTTAGTTTACAAGTAGGAAAACTTCCTACATGAAGAGGATATTGTGTTAGAATAAAATAAAGTGAGTCACTCAGGTGTCTCGTCTTCTTCTCCTGATGCCATCCACATGGTTTTCATCACAGCTGCCATCTTAGAGGTCCATTTCCTGCATCTCCAGTGTCTGTACAGACATACACCTTACTATCGTATAGGATTCTCAGTTTCACTGGGAACTGCATGGAAAGGGTATGCTAAGTTCTTTCAAAACAGTTCTGACCCCATCAACCTTTTCTTTCTCTGGGGGCATAACAGATGTCAGGAATAAGTGCACCATCACTCCTTCACACTTAAAGGTCCATGCCTTTTGCCATATTTAAAGTCTATCCTTGTGGCGACACTCTCTACCACCATCAACATGACTTGTGGTAGTGCCTCAGGTTATTCCCTCTAGGTCTGATATGTAGCCTTTCATTATCAGGAAGTCGAAGTCCGGGACCTGGGTTTGGAACTGGGTCTTCAGCCAGTACCACAAGAACAGCTCCACATGGTCCCCTTTAGATCCTTCTGGGAGGCCAAGAAGCCTGATGTTTTGGCTCCAGATTTGATTTTCAGGTATTTGCAACCTGTTATTGGCATGCTGCCTCTTTAGCCCTTTGTGTCAGAGTGCTCTTGTAGGTTTCTGAATGATACCGAATGTCCTCTGTTTCCCTTTGCAGGGGATCGATCCTCCTTTCAACAGTGGCAGTACTACCTGTTAGAATATCCAGCTTGCCATTCACTGAATCTGAGTGTAGCCCCCCCATGTCTAGGGGCAACCAGGTGTTGTAGGGAGGGCGGAACTACAGACTAGAAACACTCCATGAATCTTCTTGCAACCATAGAAGTAAAGAGGTGGCCTACCCATGACATCTTAAGAGTATGGCAACGCCTACCTCGTCCCCAGCCAGATCTTCACTTTTACTGGGCCCAGTGGCGATGGAAAAAAATATAGATACGCACCTCTGGAATACCTTCGTTGCTATGGCCCCTAACTATGGGGGGGTCGAACTTTGCTCTTTCACCAAACCCACCAGCACAGTTGAAGCATATTAAAAATAGAATTCATTAGTGCCATTTTGCAGGAATTAATACAAAATCACCAGCACCACAGAATTCTAAAACCATGAACTTTATTCTGGGCCCAAAATGATTGGACCCACACAGATTCATTGAAAGGATTAAATGGAACAGCTCCATGGGGCTGAGAGTACAGGTAAAACAAACAACAACGAGCTCAGGTACAGCTTTTCTGTCTGATTTGATTTTCAAGCACCATCTCAATGCTCTATTCAGTTACCAATTCCTTTGACCTCAAAATTGGGGAGTGACTTATTCTCACCCATGCCAGCTGAGCCATTTAGGCCTTGTGGCGAATAGCAGCCTAAGCCTACACTGCTGCTCCCAAGGGACCTTCAAAGCGCACAATTTTCTTGAGCCAAAGGAAAATTTAGAGAGCACTCAACGCCATACCCAGACGAAGAAACTGAAACAAAAACTGTGGCTCATTTCCTTACTTAAAGTTACTGTTACCACAGGGGACCCCGGCCCTTAAGTGGGTCTGATGGATCTACCCCAGACATGGGCACGGTATGTCCCAGGGCCTGCCAGAGACGCAGCATGGTAGGCCCTACAACAAATCCCAAACCAGGGCCCCATGATCACAGAATGATACACCCCAGGTGGCGTGCCACACGGATAAAGCATCTCAGGCTGCCACCTCCAGGTCGCCCTGCCACCGTGCTGCCACCACTGGAAGCAGCACACTACCTGAGTACCCCATTCCTTAACTGGGCTCACGGAATCCCTTTGGACAGTGGGACCTGATGCCTGGGGTCCAACTCCTTTCACCTCCTGCACATTTCCTTGAACCGCAGCAGATATCCAGATACACAGGGTCATCCCAACCAGAACCCTCACGACCACTGCTACACTTTCTTGCCCTCCTAAATGGACTACCATCCCATCATCACTCTGATGCTGTTGCTGATCTGACTAGGCCGAGGGGGCCTCCTCCGGGACACTGTCCCTGAACCCACAGCCGACTCCTGCCTCTCTCCTCTTCCTGGGCTAAACCCAGGACTTTTATACCCTTCTTGCTGCTGCCTTGGTGGCAGCATTAAAAAGACAAGGAAGGGGGCTGGAGACTAGCAATTGTTGCATTTTAAGAGCCAGAGTCTGGAGCGTTCCTCCAGATATCGCTGTCTGCTGAGCTGGGCTGTGCAGACCCCATGCAGGGCCTGCCACCACTCCTTCTCTTCCATCTTGGCCCCATGAGGAAGAATTCCAGGCAGCGGGAAAAGTTCAGATTCTGGGACCCATGCAGCTGCGTGCAGTAGCATGCCAGGTGTCCTGTGCCCCTCTTTGGTGCCAGGCCCTGGGAATTATCCCCAACTCCCCACTCATCTTTCCATGGTTCCCTTGTTGCTTCTTGAGGTTTGGCTTCCCATTGTGGTTCCCAAGCCTTCTTTCAAATTTAATATGTTTTTCCACTTTTCTTTAACTGAAATTGTGGTTTTAAAGTTTGTATCTCAATTTTTCATTAGCCAAGTAAAGGTATTACCTTTACCCAGAAAAATATTTTTGTTTGTTTCTTGCTTTTGTGGAGTAACATGACACAACCCTACTTAGATTAAAAGACAAACCATATAAGAACGTTTGGAATAATTAGATTTGGTAACATTGGAGAATTAGGTGGGCCTACTAGAATTATTTAAAATGTTAAGAGATGATGACCTGTGAATTGAGATAGTAATAGAATTTAGAAAAAGCAATCTTAACCTAAGGTCACACATAAGGCATATTAGGGTCTATGCACTATACGTGAGCAACACTAAGTTAGAATGCCACAAATGGAAGAGTGAGAGGAGAGCCTGCTGTGCCTCTTCTTGGTCTGAACTTTACTGACTCGTCCGGACTGCCGAGAAGCAGACCAGGTGTGAAAGTCTACAATTTGGAGGAAAGAAGGAATTCCCAGAGCAAACTGAAAGGGGTCAGAATGTTTTGAGAGGCCCCAAACTGTGTGTTGGTGTGAGACCTGGTTTCACCAGAGATTGTGGCCCCGAACTGAAGTCTGAGGCTACTCAGAATTTTCTCCGCTCTGTTCCCAAAAGAGGGGATCAGAAAGATTATCTTGCCGGCTTGCAACCCCAGGACTGTTGTTTGCAAATGGGTAAGCTGTGTGGCCTATCCAAGACTGTATCAGAACTCATAGTGATGATGCCGAACAGCTTTGTGGCAAGTCTGTTACTGATCTGAAGGACAAGCTGCTAGAGAACCAGTGTGGGAGTCCGCCCCTGCTGAGAAGGTCTTCGTGTGGTTAAGACCATCCTGGAGAATCCAAGCGTGACATGGGGAGTAGTCGTTGTGAAGCCCTGGTCCCTGTGTCCTGGTCCTGGTCCTGAAAAAGAGACCTGCAGCTATCAGCCCGAGCCAGCCCTTGAGAGAGACCATCCTGGAGATCAGCCTAGCATCCAAGGTTTGGTGCAGTGAGTACAACAGGGCCCTGGTCCTGCAACATCAACCAAAAAGTATTTGCCATCTGATTTGTTTCCCCGAGTTCTTGTTGTAGGTTAAACTGTTTGCAGGCCATCGGAATACAATTTTCTTGGGTTTAAGGTGCTGGTGAATGTGGCGACTGCCAAAAGTAAAGAATCAATAACCATTTATTTGTTTAAGGCCCAAACAGCTGCCATGCCGGCAACCAGCTGCACGCCAGCCCGTGGCAATGCTCAGTCCTGCAACATTTTAGATCCTGGGTACCCAGATTTTAGAGACTGAATTATGTCAGGGGTTGAATGTAAGTGATTGTCAATACCATATCAAAGCCTAATTATTTCTTTGCAGTAACTAGTGATCTCTCGCCCTCCCTGTTTAAATCCCCAAATAAATCAGTATGTTGCCTGAATGTTCAAACTGTTTCCTGAGTACATTATTACTGAGTGCTGGATTACTGTGAAAAGTATAAAGGTGTCTTGCTGTTGTTGCCAAGTTTTCATTTACAGGTGCACAGGGTGTATCCAGAAGGTCCAGATTCTGATGGCAAGAAGGGGAACTGTGAACATATTATTAGCACTCACCACAAACTGCAATGCTGAATGTTAAGCCAAGTGTCTAATATCATTCCATGTGTAGGGCCACTGACTGGGGCTGTGGGTAGGTACAACTTCCCAGAGGGTTGTACTAGCTTAATATTAAACCCACTTGAAATTCACTCTGGGTGGAGACACTGTGCATATAATATTACTGGTAGTACTGGGCCCCTTGTGCCAGTTAAATCTGAACCAGGCCCTTAACCTGCAGTTAGAAAGGCAGGCAGGGGTAGTAGCCCATTGGGAAGTGGCACCTGGGTTACATGGAAGTCATCCCTCTTCTACTATCTATTCCGATATCTGTCAGTCACTGCTTGATTCAGTCTTTGTCCTTTCCAGTCATCACTCATTGCTGTCAATCTGTCCTCAGTTAAGCTCTGTGGTCACTACTTGCAGCTCAGTGTTTTGTTAGGGCACCTTCCTAACGTACCTCTAGCTTAAAGGAATTATGTTCCCACGGCACCTCTAGGAGTGGAACCCTCCTCAAGAGGGATCCTTTGCCTTCACAGTACCCCAGCAGGGTGGTAATTCCCGATGGAACAGAGTGTGAATTGCCAAAGTATTCACCTATGACAGTCACCAACACATTCATTCAAATACCTTCAGACTATCAATAAAGTTGCACAAGCAGAACTCCTCCCTAAGATGTGTGCCCACTGACACATTTTTAGGAAAACTCCAGAGTGATTACAAGACAGGGCTGAGATGCCCCAGTCCTCTAAACACTAAGGCAGATCCAGCATCTACAAGACAGGGCTGAATTGTCTTCAGCTGAGTAGAAAAATACAATGTGAAAGACTGGTTGGTGACTTTAAACGCTTCGATGTCAGAAAGGGTTCACAGCCTGATCCTAGGTTTCTGTGTTATGCCTGTTACCCTAGTCCATTTATAGTAAAGACGTTTGCTAGACTTTCATATCAAAGAGTCAGGAGAAACTGAATGTTTTTGTTTTAGATTGGGAACCATTATGACTTTGGACTGCCATTACAAGTTGCGATTTACAGCTCTTTTACAATACTGTCATGCTTTACTGTTTTACTGCAAATAAAACTGACTTTGTTTTATGCAGTAGTGCTACCACTCATGATGCCGGCAGCCGGATTCAGGAACGGGCCCAGGTCATCAGGGGCTGGCCAGGGGAGGAGCAAAGGAGGGAGGGTGGCCACACCACGCCTCTGTTACTGCCACCTGTAGATACATGGGTAGTAATACAGGCATCACAGTGTAGGGAGGGAGGAGGGAGGATGTCATTATATGCTTATGTAACCCCTATAAATGGGGTTCCTAAAAGCCTCCCTAGGAGCTGCCTAAGTGTTCCCCGGTGGTTGGCGTTGGTAGCAAAGCCAGTTGAAATGGCTCGGTGAGTGCTTGTAGAACCTCCACGTACTGTCTCTTTAAGAGCCGTCTGCTTGCAGACAAAATCTGTTTATGAGGGTGACTGTGTGTTTCCCTGCTCGAGTCCCGCTTGAGGTGTACTGTAATTGGCCTCTTTGTGGTCGCTTGAAAGCGCCAGGAGCCCCTCGATAGGTGTAACTATTTGCCTGAAATCATTTAGAGTGATAGTGAAAATGCAGTTTTGTTTAACCTGCCTTTGTTGCAGATGGGACTCTGTGTGCTGTGCCCCTCCATCTTGGACCAGGGCAGTTCGAGGAGTCCAATAGGAGCGAGGGGTATCTAATCTGGAGTAAAAAGCAGTCAGCCAGAAACCAGGACTCTAGATGGAGCCGGCTGACAAATGGTGACACAGCTTGTAATTCTGGGAAGTGGCATTCTGGGCCATGGCACCGTTTTTGCACCAATGAGGGCAGTAATAAGTGACTGGCATCTGCAGCCTCCAATGGGATCGTGTGGCGCCCGAATAGAGACTTGTCCCAACTGCCAAGGGGCAGAGCTGTGGCGAGGAAGGAGCCCTGGCTAAGCGCTCGTTAAGTCTTGCGCGGAAGCGGTGTGTGGTGAAGACCAATTTGCAGTCGTGGGTCACCGCTATATTCGGACTAACCCGCGGGCAGCGGGTCTGAGGAGGCTGGGGCAGGAGCGCAGCCACCACTCAGGCTCACCCTGTAGAGGACTGGAGAATCTGCTGAATCGCTCTTGGTCTGTCAGGACAGTGAAGCTGCAGTGAGGCGCCCGCATAGCTGTGAGTTCAGTTGGGTCCTAGAAGCAGCTGTCTGGTATGGTTGTTTTCCATATAAATGTGTGAGGAGGCCTTTTAGCTCAGGCTTGGCCCTGCAAGTGGTGAAAGAGTGGTTCTCTGCTGGAGTTGTGAGTACTGAATCAGGGTAGCTCCCTGTTAAAGCTTACAAGCAAAGGCAAAATCATTTTGTTGTATTGCTGACTGCACTAGTTGAGCTTACTGGCTCCATTTGATCTGCTCAGGAATTAAATGCTCGCTTGTGTCAGGGCCCCAACCAGCTGCATCGAGGAACTAGCCATTAGGGCTTGGGTACCCACAGACAGTAATTAATAGGTTAGGCCTGTACACAGAGCCATAGGTAGATTTTCATATACTGTAGTGGTAAGCTAATCAACCTGATTCCCCAGTCCTTGTTATCTCCCTCAAATAAATCAGATTGCTTGTTTTGCAAAAGTACACTGGCTAGTCTGTGTATTAATGGTGAAATACTGCACAGTGAATGTGGTGTAATTGTACCTTACTTTCCAGGGGTCCCAGTGAGCTGACTGGTTCGAGCTGGGCGTTAAGTGTATGGTGGGACACTGAAATTGAACTCGTGGGCCACTAGTGG
This sequence comes from Neoceratodus forsteri, assembly GCA_016271365.2. Lineage (NCBI taxonomy): Eukaryota > Metazoa > Chordata > Ceratodontiformes > Ceratodontidae > Neoceratodus > Neoceratodus forsteri. The sequence continues at coordinate 50,624,750 of CM028133.1, read as the reverse complement.
GAAGAAGGGGTTGCAGCAACCCAGAGGGCTGTGACCAAGTCAACCTTGACTGTTCTAACCTGAACTCTGGGTGGAAGCACCCACCAATGGATCTGGGCCCCTCACCCTGCTACAGTTAGGCAGGCAGGGGTAGTCTTAGAGTTTCTGGGGTTACACTTTGCTGGGGCAAGCACATGAGCACACTGACAGCTTTGACATAAAAGTCCGTACATCAGCATCCTTAGGGAAGGAGGGTTCAGGGTAAACTAAGGGATAATCCCCTCTGCCGAACAACAGTGTGACAGCCACCACAATGTGTGGTCTGAAGACAGTATATTCATCAGTCTGGCAACAGGTGCAAAAACTAGGTTCGGAAAAAAACTTACTTTGTTTTCACTGTTTTTAAGTATTTCTGGATATACTGCATTATGAGCTTAAACCTAAGATGAGCCTTGGAAGAGATGACGAAGATGTAGAGCGTGAATCCTGATGAGGCAGAGGAGATGCTTTGAGTGACAGGCTCTGAGAGGAAGGGAGCACTCCCTTGTTCACAACAGAAAGTGCTTGAGGATTTTCTTTTCTTAGTGCAGGTAGTTTAGTTAGATCCAGCTAGATGTGACTGTTCTGCTCCTAGACCAATGGGCACCTACTTTAACTAGCCTATACCACTTCCCATACCTCCCTATCCCATTTCCTGGTGGTGGCATTTATTGTTCCTGCCCAGTGAACTGCTATTCTTTCTTGTGTTGACAAGGCCTGCTGGGTGCTCCCCACTGTACAGTTTTCATTTAGCTAAACTCTTTCCTCTCACCTCTAACCTAGTAATGATCTATTGCTGTGCTCGGGACTCTCTCAATCTGAAAGCTCTCTGCTGATGTCTCCTTGCCCTCTTTCTATTTAGTGGATGTTGTGCTCACTGTTCTTCTTTATGTGTTAATGGTGTACTATGTGTTGAATTTTCTACATTTCTCACCCACTGTGCATTATGCTGTGCTAAGACATGGAACCTATATAAAAGAGCCTCTGACTCAAAGGTGTTAATCCGAAAGTGAATAAATGAATAAATGAAATAAGATACAGAGCAAAAACAAAGCTTAAATAACACTTTGCTTCACTACCGTGGAGAATGAGACTGAGAATGATTTTCATTTTGGCTGTTAGATAGGCTGTCCAGTAGTCAGTATGACTTGTTATACCATAAAATCGAGTTAAAGGAATAGTAGAGAGAGACTAAGTGAATCCGACTTTGAGAATAAAACCAAATAATTTAATTGGCTGTTTTTACTCCTACCACGATAAGTTAAAAAGTAGCAGTCAGTATTTGTTAGTAGCTAGACACATTTTTCAGTAATAAGGTTTGTCTTGCAAAAATATCAAGATACACATTTTATTTTCGTTTTCTTTCATTCCTGAACCAAGATATGGGGTCTTGAAGTTTTAAAAGTTCCCACCCCATCCCACCCCATGCTACACATCATCATGAACAAAATTAAATATTTTGTGCTGTTTACTATCAAAAACATGTGAAAGAACCATCCTAATGCAACTACAGCATGAATCTAGCATGTACATTCAACAAGTAACACCAGGGAAGAGAGTTTTAAACATGGCGAATGCGGCCATCTTTAATGACGTGAGTCATTAATTCCAAAATCAGCTCCAAAAAGTTTTAACAACATCTGAGAAAACAGAAAATATACAAAACATGAATCTTAGGTTATCAGAAATACATTCTTGGTAAAAAAGACTATATGATGAATTTTTTGCCGACTAACAAATACTGCTGCTTAGGGCCTCTGAGTAGCGTCTCTTATGGTACAAGAGATTCTGAGCATGAGGTTTGGATGAGAGACATAAAGTGAAGCTGAGCACTTCTGTCTGCCCAGTCCTCATGAGAAGAGTCTCTTATACCATAAGAGACTCACCCTGGAGAGCCCTGTTAACTTATATAAATCACTCAAGTTAGCCAAAGTGATTTACATGCGTTTATATCATTTCTTTTTATGCTTCAACAGCTTCTTTTAGCTGTCACCCCAGACTCTGAAGGGGAGTGCTTCACTTTCAGTGCTCCTGTACAAAGCATAAGAGGTCTTGTCAGAGTAATCTGATAAACTTTTTCGAGCCAATCAGTAGAGCTATGGATGTGGGCCTATCAGTGGATGTCATCTTTTTAGATTACGGAAAGGTGTTTGATTCTGTTTCACTTAAAATCTTAATTGAACAATTGGCAATAATTAACCTGCAACCTAATATTATCAGACGGATTATTTCCTGGCTAACAGATAGAACTCAACAGGTTAATATTAGAGGGCATATGTCATACTGGGGCAGGGTCACAACCGGAGTACCACAAGGCTCTGTATTGGGCCCCATATTATTCAATATTTTGATAGCCTCCATGCAAACCAACAATGGGTATGGATCAGCAAATATGCTGATGATAGCAAGCTGGGTTGTATTGTCAATGATCAGCAATCTGTTGCATCCCTTCAATAAAACCTGAACAACTTAGCATTATGGGCTATTAAGAACAGGCAAACGTTAATACATCTAAATGCAAGGTTATGCATTTTGGGAAAAATAATAGGTTAGCTACATACTATTTGAATAATACGCAACTACAGAAAGTTACATCAGAGAGAGACTTGGTGTTCATATTACTAACAACTTAAAATTTACAGTTCATAATAAAATAATTAAGAAATGTCACAGTGTGATCTCTTGTATACCTAAAATATGAAAAGTCGAGAACAGGAGGTGCTAATACCTTTACTGTAGCTTGGTTAGATCCCATTTGGATTTCTGTACCCCTACATCTTTAAGCGATAAACATGCAGCTGAAAAAATCCAAAGGAGACTAACTAGGAATGTCTCTGGTGTACAGAATTTTAGCTATGATAACAGACTAAATCTCTAGGGCTCTATTCACTTGAATACCGGTCATTACGTGTTGACCTATGTTTAGTATACAGGGCAATCCAGGAGCAAGCACTGTTTGAATCGGTCTTCCTGGAATGATACGCTGCTCCCTGTTCCACAAGATCCCATAAATTCTAAATATAAACTAATATGAACAGAACAAATAAAAGAAATACTTTTATTACTCAAAGGGTGGCACCAATTTGGAATTCCTGCCACAGGATGTGGTCACAAATATAAACTTGGAGCAGTTCAAAGTTAACCTTGATAATTACATGGGTTAAAAATATCATTTTCACCAATAGGATAATTGGTGGCGAAGTTCATTTAGGCATGTTCCCCAAACTTCGTACTTCCTATGACTCTATGAAAGGTACGGTGGCTCTTATGCACTGATTGGCTGAAATCACGTAAGGGATTTATTAATATATTAATTTCAAGCACTGGCTGCATTTAGTTCTGATTCAATTCCAAACTTTCTCAAATAATTGCTACCCCTTTGAATGCTGTAGCAGAGAGGAAATTGCCTGGAATTCTCCTGTAATTATTTAATTGTAATGTATTTGTCCCATGATGTACATTTTTCTGTGAATTTATTTATACTATGATTTTGCATTACAAGCAAAAGATGAAAACAGGACCTTATCCCATGAGTCTACATTTTCAGACTTTATTCTACTTATTCAGTTTTGCTTGGTCAGGCGTGAGGGAGGGAAGACCTTAGCAAAAGCTAATACATTCAGGTAGTTACATCACAATAGGTGAATGCAAAGAACAGACTAGACTAGATTTTCTGTAGTACCATTTCTCCAAAATCACTTTACATAGCAATGGGTTAGATACTCTTATTGTGACAGTGACTGTATGTGACATACATACAGCAACCAGTAAGCATATATGCCAACACCAGACACACGCACACATGCACGCACACACACACACACACACCTATTACTTAAAATTAATGATGCTCAAATAGTGCTTCTGACAATCCTACGTGAGTCCGATGGATAGTCCATCTATCCAGCTGTTGATCTAAGATCTTAAGTGCCCATTTGGATTTCACAGCCAAGGTTGGGTGATGGGATCTGAGGTCAGATCTCGGACTTGGATCCCAGATAGTCAGTTGGATAGTGGGTATCTGATTGTATCCCAGGTGGTAGGAATGTGATGCTATCCAGCATCCAAGAAAATCGGTTGCATCCAGTGGTATCGGATTCAGTCAGATACTATCTGAGCAACACTAAATAGAACCTGTGTTAATCAAGAGGGAATGCTGACCAGGACACTAGGGTTAACTTCCCTGTTCTTATGAAAGTACCATTCTACTTCCACCAGGACAGCTACCAGAGATGTGCCGAAGGAACCTCGGTTCAATGTCTTCTTTGAAGCAGCAGATGGAGAGAATAGAGAAAGAATGACAAGAAGACAACACATTCTCAAAATGAAAGATTTACATGAGATGTTGGACAGTACTGTGATGATCATAGCCCTGTAAGGGTGGTATGGAGTAAACATACATGGTGCACTGAGTCACTGGCGAGGTTCTTACCAGTGAGGGATAAGCAGTGCCGCTCGAGTGCTGTGCATGAAATCATTTTCTTAAGTAGTTGGTAAATGCATGAAAGCTTTAGAGGAAGTTATTTAGCTTACAACAAACTTTTCATTAATATGCCACCATTAGTGAAAAACAGCTTTTAACTGCATCATACTAAAGATGGCATTTTACAGCAATAATTGGAACCAGGTCCGCCCTTTCATTTATTTTGTGTTCACTCAGAGGAAGACTTACTGTTGCTGGCTATCCACTCCTGACGCGGCCGCCCTCTGGTAGTGCCACGAACCCGTAAATCTCTGTCAATAATCTGCGTCTCGGCATAGCCTGCTTGAGATACAGCTCTCCCTTCCGCCACAGATTTTCTCTGCAGTTTGATATCTGATGTTCTGTAGCCAAAATAAAGGGGAAAATATTACAAAAGAAACTGTAAACAAGCTGAACAGTGTTGTACCTCAGTAAATTGACATGTAAAGAGGGGGAGGAAGAATACAGCATGAGAGAAAGGTAGCTGCAGGAAGGTGGCTGAAAAGGATGGAGTTGGAGGGCAGGCTTGGAAAGGCATGGGGTAGCAAGGTCGGTAAGAACGTGGAGGCATGATCATGGGCTTAGGCACTAAAAGGAGTCCAGAGGAAGGCAGAAGATGGTAACAAGATAATGGTTATGGAAGGCAGTCTTCCTAAACACCAAACTTGGGAAAACAGAGGGAGATTTAGGCAGTAATAGCAGAGGCACAATGGGATTTGTGTGCTGTAACCTAAAACCAGGGCGTCTAATAACATTATAAAACACAAAGAATCATGTGCACCTAAACAGAACAGTGCTGCTGTCTGTGGCCAGCTTATAGAAAACAAAAACAGCACATTCCAAATTTAAGGTGAAAAGTTTATGTAATGACCCTCTCCTACCATGTGACAGGGATGAATAAGACTCTGTCCCATTTGTTATGCAGAAAGAGTTAAAGGCAAGGCTAGGTTCTATCTTCTCCTTTTCTGTCTCTTGTCTGTCTGATTACGCAATCAAATTTTCTTGTGATACCTAGGAACTTATCACTCTGATGGTCTCCAATTCTCTGCCTCCGCTATCTCTCTGCCTTTACTTGCTGTTTTGCCTTTTCTTTTCCTTGCATATCTGTAGTTATAAAATATATGTGAACCTTTATGTGAAACTGGGATCTCTTTGAAACTGTATATAGTTGTGTTGTGGAAATGCTTGCAAAAAGTTATTTGGAACTCAGGGGTTAACCTTGAGATGCAGCATAAGCTCATTTGCAGAGTTGTCAACAGGAGGTCAGTTCTGAGACACCATGTTCTGTTTGTTGCACCTGCAAGAAAAGAAACTGACAAACTTCTAATACATTTTGTGAGAAATAGGATATCTCTTTAATGAGAGCAGGATAAAGAAGTTAATTGCTAGGAAAAGACTGCTTATAAAAACAGCAGCAATGTTTGTTAGAGAGAGAGAGAGAGACTGAAACTTGGAATTAGAGGTACTCTCAGAGAAGAACTTTGTTTTGTTTGAACTGCCTGTTTAAAAACATTCTGTTCAATTTTCTTTTATTGTTATTGTAAATAATAAAACACATCCTAGCGAATTTTATAACTGGTCTTTGTTTTCCTGTGCTTCCTGACCTGTGCCTCGACGACATACCACTAGAGGGCAGGGGTTGGTTACTAGCATGCCAGACCCAAAACCTATGGATTAGTGACTGTGACTTAGCGAGACCAGTGGACAGAGCTTAGTACCAGCCAGAAGGGTGCCCTTGAGGTCATTTGTCAGTTGGTCCCTTGCTAGACTGCTTTGAGCTGGCATTGACCTCTTGACTCACAACTGTTGATGGCTGTATCTTTTGTGACCAAATCATCTTGATGCCTAGTTGCCTGGTAGCCTCCAGGAATTGTTCAATGACAGCAGTGGAGATCCCAGGGAAGGGATTTACAGTCTCTTAGAGTAGATCTCCATTAATTCCTGGAACTATGTAGGGACACATCAAGACTGTATAGGAACTCAGAGGCCCCTCCGCTCAAGTGAGTCCTCGTGGCTTTGCAGTGCGGGAAGGTTCCATGGAAGAGGGATGTTCACCTTTTGGGCGTGTTTGCAGTCCTGTGCCTGACAGATGCTAACAGCCATGCTGCTGATGGAGAAAACCTGTTGCAAGACAAAGCTGCTGACTAAGGTAGGAGATATGCCGCATTAAGTACAGAAGATCCTCAACTGGAATGGGTACTAGAGCTGCTGCCTCTGGCAGATGAGATGGTTAATTTCCAGCCATTGCCAGTGGGCAGGCAGAATATTCACCATTATACTGTGCTCAGCACACCTGCCATTGAGCGAGGAGATGCTGATTTGAGGCACCCAGCACAGGGTGGTCTCTGGCTCCAGCATGGAGACTGGCCTGGTATGAGCGACAGCCCTTAGGACCAAAGAACCTGTGAATGCCCATCAATGAACCAAAGTCTGAGAGTATGATGTCTATGCAGCAGTGATGCCTCTTGCATCACCTGTTGATGAGACATTACAGTGTCCCAGATGTGTGAAAAGTTAAACCCCAAACGGATAGTACAGTAAAAGAAACTGGTAAAGTTATGCAGAGTAGAAGAGGCTCAGACCCAAAGTATAACCTCACGCACTGGTGCATGAAAAGAATAATAGGAGGAGTCGTGTGGCTTCTATTGTAAACAACATTCTAAAAAACATATACAGTAGTATACAGACATGGTCGAATATTTCTAAAATTTCTGAGTTTCACTCTGCTGCCCCCATTGTGGAAATGCAGATAGCAGCAGATTCTCTAGAAATATCACAGAAGTTTCAGGAAATATCTGACCATGTCTTTGGCTGTGACTGTAATCAGCCCCAGGGGATTGTAGATTGAAACCAAGATTATTTTCTGGTCATTGTACATGCCTTTAGCCATAACATATTGACCGCTCATGCCTTTCAGAATTTCCGAGATTCGAATGGGACCCCATATGGGATCAGCATGGCGCAGCCCTCCTATGCCAAGATTTGTATGACAAGGAGTGGACCTCCCAACAAACAAACCAGGTAAGTTTCATATGTTCCAGCTCTTGTAAATGTGTCTGTTGGAAAAAGATGAAGTCTGCTTGTTTGCATGTTTGCAGTTCATTTGCATCACCAGGTAAGAAAAAGGTTTGTCTCCCATACGACGACAGGGTAATGCCAAACCTCACCCAACAACTAACACACCAAAATCTGGCCAATGGAAAGTCATGTACACAAATGCTCACAGCCTGGGAAATAAGATCCCAGACCTGCAGGCAATAATGTCAGAGGCTAAACTGGACATAGTAGCAATTAGTGAGGCGTGGTTTACCAGTAACCACACTTGGGAGACTTCAGTACCTGGCTATGTATTGTTCAGAAGAGACCGAGGTGCAAAAGGGGGAGGAGTGGCTCCACGTCAATGAAAATATCAAAGCTACAGAAATTCAGAATACACATAAGGAGCCAAAAGAACTGTGGGTCACCCTAGAAACAGGAAATGGGACAGCCATAAGAACTGGGGTTGTCTACAGGCCTCAGACCAGGGGAGGACATAGACACATTACTGTTAGAAGATATACAAAACATGACAGCTAAAGGGAGGTTCTGATAATGGGAGACTTCAACATGCCAGATACAGATTGGTCAATACCAGCAGGAACACCTGCCAGAACTAGACACATGATGGATTCCCTGCAGGGGAGGGCCTCAAACAACTGGTACAACAACCCACAAGAGACAGGGCTATCCTAGATCTAATGCTGACTAACAGGGAAGGGATCACAGATCTCCAGGTAGAAGGTCACCTTGGGGCCAGTGACCATCACATGGTATGGTTCAATTTGGCTACTACATCTAAATCATCCCATTCCAAGGCAAAATATGGGACTTCAGAGGAGCTGACTTTGATAAGATGGCCAACACAGTTAAGCTAGCCCTGGCAAAAAAACACAGGTGAGGGGTACAGGCAAGTGGGCAAGCATTAAGGATGCAATACTTGAAGCAACATCCCATTGTGTTAGACAGAAAAGGAAGTGCAAAGAAGAAGGAAACCACTTTGGTTCTCAAATACATAGAGAAAGGTCAGAGCCAAAGGCTGGCCTTCAGGAAATATAAGGGAACACAGCGGATGAAGATAGGGAGGCATACTAAACTGCCCTATGGAAGCAGGGAAGGCAGTAAGGCAGGCAAAGTCCCAAACTGAGGAAACACTAGCATGAACGGTAAAAAGAAGGTGACAAGACTTTCTATAGATACATTAGTGAAAGGAGAAAGTCCAGAGGGGTATTGCTAAGCTTAATGGAGAAAAGGAGCATGTGAGGAGGAGGACCATGTAAAAGCATCTATCCTAAATAGATGCTTTGCTCAGTATTTACTGAAGAGAAGGTAGGCAGGGTCCACAGCTCAGCACCATGGACACAGGGTGGAGGAGGTGAGCACTACTCCCTTCACAAAAGAAAGGGTCTAAAGAGCTTGCTAAGCTCAGGGTGGATAAGGCAATGGGACCTGACAGCATACATCCCAGGGTACTTAAGGAGCTAAAGGTGGAACTAGCAGAGCGATTAGCAGAACTGTTTAGTGAGTCTCTGAGCACAGGAGAGGTCCCAGAAGACTGGAGAAGGGTGTGATCCCACTCCACAAGAGTGGTAGCAGGGAGGAGGCAGGGAACTACAGACCAGTCAGTCTTACCTCAGTAGTGGGCAAGATTATGGAGGCACCTTAAGGAAAGGATAGTGCAACACCTGGAATCCAAAGGGCACAGGATCCAAGACAGCATGGGTTTACAAAGGAAGGTCCTGTCAAACTAATCTCATAGATTTCTTTGACTGGGTAACCAGAGTGGTGGACCAAGGGGAGCAGTTGATGTCGCCTACCTTGACTTCAGCAAAGCTTTTGACACTGTTCCACATAGAAGATTGATAAATAAGCTGGGTAGGCTCGGGGTGGGTCAGAAGTTGGTCAACTGGGTGGCAAACTGGTTGACGGGCAGAAAACAGAGTGTGGTGGTAAATGGTATACAGTCAGACAAGATGCAAGTCACAAGTGGGTACCTCAGGGATCAGTCCTAGGGCCAGTCCTCTCAACATCTTCATTAGTGACCTTGCAGATGGACTAGAGGGTAAGGCTTGTCTGTTTGCAGATGACACCAAGATCTGCAACAGAGTAGATGATCCAGATGGGGTGGGCAGAATGAGAAGAGATCTGGATAAACTAGCAAAATGGTCAGAAGAGTGGCAACTGGGATTTAATGCAAAAGTGCAAGATCATGCACATAGGGAAGAGAAACCCTGAAGCCACCTATAGGCTGGGAGGGAGTTGCTAGCAGTCACAAAGGAAGAAAGAGACTTGGGCATCATCATCACTGATGACCTGAAATCATCCAAGCAGACCTCTAAAGCAGTAGGTAAGGCTGGGGGGTGTTAGGGTGTATTGATAGTATCACAAGTCAAGAGAGGTAATAACCCTCTTTACAAGACACTGGTTGGGACCCATCTGGAGTACTGTGTGCAGTATTGGAGGCACACCTTCACAAGGACATTAACCAAATTGAGGCAGTCCAGAGAAGGGCAACCAAAATGGTGCAGGGACTGCATCAGAAGACATATGAGGACAGATTAACAGAGCTCAATATGTATACCCTTGAGCAAAGGAGGGAGAGAGATGATATGATCGAGGCATTCAAACACCTTAAGGGCATTAACAAGGTGAAAAGAGTCTAACATGTTTAAATATAAGAAAAATATCAGGACAAGAGGACACAGCATGAGATTAGAGGGGCGATTAAGGGGAATGTGAGGAAATTCTTTCTCACAGAAGGGTGGTGGATGCATGGAATGGCCTACCTCAAGAAGTGGTGGCTATGAATACAGTGCAGAGCTTCAAACAGGCATGGGATAGGCATGAGGAGCAATACAAATGAGTATGAATAGATGAGCCACTGACAGAGCAAGGCCGGTGGCACATTTATAAGGTAGAAAAGAAATGGGCAGACTGGATGGGCCTTATGTCCTTATCTGCCATCAACTTCTGTGTTTCTATGTTTCTATGCTTTGGACTGCTGACTATATGTCAGTATTTTGTTTGTTTTTTAATCGGGTTAGACAGGCCTCTTACATTGTACATAAGAATTTTGATCAGTCTTATTGTCATAGTGGCAAACCTTCCAATAGTCACATTGCTTCAGATGAACTGGAGAGTTTCCTCAATCCCTCTGCCTGGACACCAGAGTCTCAAAACCAACCACACTGTAAGCCTCTTGTATAATAAAGGTAAACTTAAACACTTAAGAGAAAAGCCAACTGGGCTGAATTAACTATATACATACACACTACATTGGTACTTCCAAGGAGAGGAATATTGTACTGCCCTTTACCCACAGTACAAATCGACATTGATAGCTGGCCTGCAGCCCCTGGGTGTAGTGTGATATATGTCCCTCTCCATAGGGGCCACTACTTGAGCTACTCCATGTACATGAGAGCTCTGTCCTAAAATAAATAAAATGCGTTAGACTATACACAATTTAAGCCTAAAATTGTGCATAACTAAATTCCCGATCTGTCCCCCTACCCAGCAACAATACAACATTTCTCTAATAAGCAGTTGATCCAGGTGTATCTTTTCATTTACCGTTTTGACATCGAGAGGCCCATACATTTCCACAAAACAGTCCCCATAAATCCCAGAGGGACTCTGGGAACATAACAATCTGTGTTATGGGACCAGGCTCTCTGTATAATCCTTAGGGCATTATTTAAAGTTCAGATCATCTAAGATCTCTGAATGTCATCTGGGCTTCCTGTCCAGTGGGGTGAAGGGTGGCCGCATGTAACCATTAGCCACACTACCAGGGCTGCTTCAAGTTCGGCCAGTTATAGTGGTGATCCTGTTGTGGGATACCCCACCACCCAAGAGGTAATGACACACTCCCTGTGAAACCATTTACCTTGTCCCCCCACTGTGCACAAAATAGATCCAGCCACTTCACCGGAGTAAGCATCCTTTGTTTGTTTTTTTTTTGTGGGGGACCTTGTTCTATAGTGGGGAATAAATTAAAATGATGTGATGATGAAGGGCTTAATAGTTGTAAAGTCCCCCCTCCAATACAGTATGGCCCGCTACCAGCCACAATATGTACTATACCAGGCCCCTCCATCACCTTCCTCAGACAAAATAAGATCCATTTCATCTGCCCCATGGTCTGTAAAAATATTTTCAAATTTATATCCCTGTTAATGGAGCCTTAGGTCCTCAAAATCAAACCTATAAGTGAAGGCCCCTCCTTGGGTATCCCAGTGCATCAGCCCCATCACCCAGACCACCAGTATCACGTCCCGTACTGTAAATAGCAACCATTATGTAGTTAAAACTTACACCCCTCCACACCAACTAATGTAAATGTTATGTTCTAGAATTTCAGTTCTGTGATGCAGACAGACTAAGATACTTTAACACATCACATGTCCATTTCCTTCAGAGCTTTTATGAAGTGTGGATATTCTCCAGTGGAAACCCTGACAAAATACCACTCCATTTGGTACTGGCATACAGGCAGTATCCACTGTAAAGCAACATCCGCTACACGCATCTTGCAGTATTAAGCTTGGAATGGTGAGCACTCCACAGAGTAACTTATACTAGTCCACCTTCCCACCATAGCATATTTTAATTACTTTATATTACATTTTTAAAACCTGGGCGAAAGCAGGATACCTTTTCTGTGGCTCCTATTGTGGGAGGAGGGTGTAACCTTTAGAATGGGAATAGAGATGGAAGAGTCGAGCTATGATCAGTTCTGAGTCTGACTCTGATCTGTTTCCAAAGGTTCTGATTTACTCTGGTTTGCCAATACAGGTACTGTACATTTTCTAAATTGGATCAGAACTGGGTCAAAGACAAAGCTGGACCTCATCAAATCATAGAAATAGGTTTCCACTACTCCACAGTTATATAGTTAATTTATGTTCTTTCCACCAATTTCTCATTTTAACAGGAAAAAGTTAGAAAATCACTTAACACTGTCCAGACTGGGTTAAAATGGGTCCCTAGCAGTTCCAAACTTGGTCATGAGACTGGGTTGAATCAAATCAGCGACGATGTACATTACTCTGATTTCAGAAGTCCAGCCAAAGCAGGCCTTTCTGAGTGGGTCCTGATCTGACACAGGGTCGGTCCTCCCATCTCAAAAGGGACCATAATGTCTTGACTTACTTCTGGGATCAGGATCGAGCCCAAGTGTACAGTGCTAACCAGGAAGGTTTTCAGGAGTTGGTTCCTGTGAATGTTACTATGTCAGTAAAGCATGTCTCTTGCTTAAGTCACCTTTGCAGTGTGATTTCTTTTTCTGTCAGGACAGAGGTCAAGCTGGGCTCACCCCACCGTCAGGAAAAAGGTGCAGTGTGTATATGTAGTAAAGAGGAACCTCTAGCCAGCAGTCCACCTTACCCCTAGACAAAGAGGGTCTCCCCAGGCAAAGCCTTCCCTGCTGACACCAGTAGAGGCTTAAAATATGTCCCAGCCTCAACTGAGAAAGTACAGCAGCAGCTGAGAGGTTGCAGGAAAGGTAAGCCAAGAAGGGTTGCACTTTGGAGAGTCATCTGGTAGGAAGCTACATGGGATGCACATTGTGGGTGCTCAGCATCTGGGGTCTTGCAGTGGCATTTCTGGAAGCTCCCAGTCTGGCAATTAAGATTGTCCTCTGGAATGTGACCTATGGCATTGTGTTGACTCTTCATTGACAATATTGTGCTTGTGGTGTGTACTACGTGGGCGTAATGGAGTTGTTTGTGAGATACTTCCTCAGCCTATGGCCATCGGACAGCCCTGGATGGCTTGCAGAGAGTAGCATGAAAAAATCCTGGGAAAAAAGTGACCGTTTAACATTTTCAGTCAAAATTTTAGGCAGCAGTACAACAAAATTTAGCGCAAAAAATTGACCTACCTTTTATCACTATAAAAGATTCCGTCCATCTTCCATTTTTATTTGGTGGCAAAATGTTTTGTAGTAGTTTCACCAAAACATGAGTAAAATAATTTAATTCAGTTTTTCCTCAAGAAAAAAAAAAGGATGGCCACCACATTTGGCTTAGAAATACTATTGAAGACCTGGTAAAGGTTAGGATCTAGAAAATAAAAAAAATCTGATGAAGTGCAGCATAGGAGGTACACAGAAAAGCACAAGCAGCCTCAGAAATGAGTGACAAGTATGGAAAAGAGCCACATTTTAATCCAGTGAACAGGAGTCCTAAATTATGTTCAAGTATATCTCTTTTACGGTCACACCTTTGGAATGTTTAGCTGCCAGGCACTAGGACTTACAGAGACTTTCTTTTGCACTTTATCTTTTATGCCGTAGTATAAAAGCAATACATGAGCTGCAAATCTGGTGACATCCAGCAGACCAGACCTGGGTTTGAATCCCACAGCTTCCACTTGCATACTGTGTGACCCTGAGCAAGTCCTTAACTTCCTGTGCTCCCAGGTTGCGCCTGTAAAAAGCTTTCAACAGGTGTGTCTCACCTGGTTAAATAACTAAACAAAAAAAAAAAAAAACCTCATACAAGGCAATCGGTAAGATTCAGTGCCAGTACAGTTTCTATACAAGCACTTCCCTTAAGCTGTAACAGCAAGAGTTGAGGGTTATCCAATAAAATGTTCAAAATAATTGTCCACAGATACCAGCTGACTCAATAGCTTAGGAAAGTCCATCTTGGGTAGTATCAACAGGAAAATATTTATCATAATCCCAGTGGATAGCTATTTATCCAGATACAACTCGTGAATTTGTTAGGAACAAGTCATGTTATTCAGAATTTACTCTACACAACACCATGAAAATGTTTAATTAAGTATCCTATTAGAAAAATACAGTCAAACATTGAGACAGAACAGTGTCCCATTTTAACTTCTACCATGAAAACTGGGATATATAAGAGCCGTTAGGACTAATTTTGTCCCTCACCTCCCCGCTTCACAAGAATACTTATTGAGACCACAATAACCAGAAGAAAAACTGAGCTTACCCAAGTCCGTGGGTCCACCTGTAATAATCCAAAATGGTACTCTGTATCTTGAAAGCCAGAAGGCTAGCAGGACAAGCAAAATTATTATTAAAGGAAGGAACGCTCCCTGTGCAAACTAAGGGGAGATAACATTGTAATTAGTCCTTTATAAATGCTGTAGCCATTTTTAAATATTTCAGTGTCCCAAAGGGCAATGAACCCATTCAGTCCTTATCTGAAGTGTCTTCTTCCAAGATCCTCTCCGTTTTTGCATCAAATTCCCTCATACAGAAACTTTTGCAAGCAGTCTGCAGGGCCTCCATGATGACATCAGATGTCAGCATATACATAAATGTGGGTGGCCCCTCCTCTCCCTAGTTCTTTTCCTGCCATCGATCTGAATTTGTTGGACTGCTAAAGATATGTTGTTGCATATTGCCACTATTTTCTTTCTTTAAGTAATCACTTTTAGAGTGATTTTCAATGACCTGTATGTTGTTGAAAGAACTGTCTAAACTTTTCCAGTATTGTGCATGCAAAGAAAAAATCTACACGGCGACCCCATAATGTCTGCATCTGCTGCCTAAGCCTAAGCTACAACATGAAAGTCTACGAAATCTGTCAGGGGTTTAACTCTGCAACCAGGCAATGCCGAAAAGGGGCTTTGGAGAAATTCTTGCAGCAAAGACTGCAGAAAGAATGGAGAAGGAGCTCCAGCAGAAATCTGCTTCACCGCTCTGTCAACCAACTTGTGGTCAAAATCCCAGCAGAAAACATCTGGGAGTCACAAGCACTGGACAAGGAGAAGGCTTCCCAGCATGCTCCAGAATGTCCCTACGCCATACAGGTACAACCTCCACTTGATGCTGTCCGCCTCCAGCGGTGGTGTCAATTGCCCCCTGGCTGTTGATATAAAACCAAGGTTGAGGCTTAGCATAGGCACTACTGGGCCTAATATGGCGGTACATTGTCATCAGCATCAGGGACTCCGCCTCCTTTGTTGACTCCTCCAATCACACCCGTTGACCAAAGGGGTGCCAATGCTCAGGCTGTTCTCATGTCTTTCTCAGACATGCTAAGATGTCTATTGCCTGGCCTCCCTGTTTCATGGGGCCCATCGACGGACTCCTACCGATCCCCATTGATGCTGCAAGGAACTCCTTGCCACAACCGACTCCTGTGCTGCCACTGACATCACTGGTGTGGTCCCTCACTCCCATCAACTGGTCAACAATAAATATGAGTACAATCCTGATCTAATGAAGCAGGAAGAGGAGGATGAAGTTGAAGACTAAGCTGACAGCCAGTATGAACATGGCACCAGCTCTCCGATCTCCAGTCTCCACATGCAGTGAAGATTCTGTGGTGAACACACCATGGTCCCTCCAGAGGACGACATTTTCAGCATGATGCAGCAAATGCAGGCTGCCATGGGTTTTGCATTAGAAGAGCAGAATACCACTAAAAAGAACTTGCTGACTCTAAACAACGGATGAAAATCTAGTTTAGATAATGCAAAGTTACTTGCTCCTACATCTGGAAAGAATTTGGTTGGAAGGTAACCAGTCAATACTTTAGGACTCCCCAAATAACTGCTAAATTCCACCCCTCAAGATTCAGCCTGCTGGAGGAAGTGAGGCTGTGAAGTAGCCACGCATACTCATGTGTTTTGGTCCTGTCCAGCCCTCACTGCCTTTTGGAATGATGTTAAAGTTTGATGGGAATTACTGCCTGATTTAGGCCCTTTGACCCCTGGAAGAGCTTTTTATTACATTACCCCCACAGCTTAAACATAAACACCTTATTTACTTGACAGGTGTGCTTTTGGTGGCATGCCAAAGGCCATAACTAAACTGTGGCTACAACAGACCCACCACAGGTATCGCAATGGGAGGATACTGTATATCATTTATACCATATGGAAACAAGCATTTGTCAATGCTGAATGTTGATTGAGTTGTCCGTTGAGCTCACTCACTGGACTTCTGCCACTCGCTAGTTCCATTTCTCTCGGTGCTTCAGGCTGCTCTTTTATACTGGGCTCCTGCCTGCGTTGGCACATTTTTCTGCCCACAAAGAAATCTGCAGCTGTCCCGACAGAGCTCCGTTGAGGTGGCTTACTCCCCTGTCTCACTCGCTCATTCTGTTTCTCCTGGCGCTGCAGGCTGGCCTTTTGTACTGGGCTCCTGCCTCTGTTGGTGGCTTTTTCTCCCACAAAGAAATCTGCAGCAGTCCTGACACAGGTCCATTCAGCTTGCCTCCCCTCTCTCACTCACTCGTTCTGTTTCTGCGGGGCTGCAGGCTGGCCCTTTTATCTGGGCTCCTGCCTGCATTGCCGCCTTTTTGTGCCCACAAAGAAATCACAGCAGTCACGATACAGCTCCGTTGAGCTCGCTCATTCCCCTCTCACCGCTCATTCGCTTTCTCCGGCGCTGCAGGCTGCCCTTTGTACTGGGCTTCTGCCTGCATTGGTGACTTTTCTGCCCACAAAGAAATCTGCAGCAGTCCTGACACAGCTCCATTGAGGTCGCTCCTCCCTCTCTCAGTCGCTCGTTCTGTTTCTGCTGGTGCTGCAGGCTGGCCTTTTGTACTGGGCTCCTGCCTGCGTGCCGCCTTTTCCTGCCCACAAACAAATCCACAGCAGTCACGATAGACCTCCATTGAGCTTGCTCACTCACCCTCTCTCACTCACTCGTTCTGTTTCTCCCAGTGCTGCAGGCTGCCCCTTTGTACTGGGCTCCTGCTGCCTCGCGGTGGCACCTTTTCTGCCCACAAAGAAATCTGCAGCTGTCCTGACAGAGCTTCATTGAGGTCGCTCACTCCCCGTCTCACTCGCTCATTCTGTTTCTCCTGGCGCTGCAGGCTGCCCTTTTGTACTGAGCTCCTGCCTCTGTTGGTACCTTTTCTGCCCACAAAGAAATCTGCAGCAGTCCCGACAGACTCCGTTGACCTCACTCACTCCTCTCTCTCAGTCACTCGTTCCGTTTCTGCTGGTGCTGCAGGCTGCCCTTTTGTACTGGGCTCCTGCCTGCATTGCTGCCTTCTTCTGCCTATGAAGAAATCTGCAGCAGTCACGATAGAGCTCTATTGACCTTGCTGACTCACTCCTCCATCTCACTCGTTCGTTCTGTTCCTTCCACCACTGCAGGCTGCCCTTTTGTACTGGGCACCTGTGTGCATGCTGCCTTTTCTGCACACAAAAAATCCACAGCAATCCCAACAGAGCTCAGTTGAGCTTGGTCACTCCTCCATCTCTCACTCGCTGGATCCTAATCTGTCCCAAACACTGATTTCCGACAGCGACTGCGGTATTCTGCACCGGAAGCACAAAAGCACATTTCAGCCAGGATCGAAAATGACAGCTGTACTGTTCATAAGGAGGTGTGAAAAAATGCCAGTGCCAAAAATCTGGCGTGAAAATGTTACTAATTTGCGAACCTTACAAGGCTGCATATTGAAACTGCACAACACACCATAACACAGTCATTTTATAGAGTTTCATCACACACTTTTCAACACAGGCATTTTAAGACCTCTGCTCATGACCAGTGTCAGTGTGATTTTCTTAGTGTCCGAACACTGATTTCCAGCGACCGAAATACTATGCTTGGAAGAAAACACATTTGGCCGGGATGTGAAAAATGACAGCTGCACTGATCATAAGGAAGTCTGGGAAGATGGCAATGTTGAAAATCTGGAGTGAAAATATTGCAAAGTTGCGAAGGACGAGAGTGCATGGAAACTGTGCAACGCACGCTAGTAACACAGTCATTTTGTAGGTATCACCACCAAATTTTCAACATAGTCATTTTAGGACCTCTGCTCATGAACAGTGTCACTGTCATTTTCTTAATTTGTCCTGAACACTGATTTCCCACAGCGACTGCGCTATTCTGCGCCGAAGTGCGAAAACACAGTTTGGCCAGGATATGAAAATGACAGCTATACTGTTCACAAGGAGATGTGAAAAAATGCCAATGTTGAAAATCTGCATGAAAATATTACAAATCTGCAAAATTACAAGCGTACGTAGCAACCGCGCCGACGCATGCTCGTGAAACAGTCATTTTTGAATTTTTCCACCAAATTTGCAACATAGGCTTTTTGAGAGCCCACCTCATGAACACTGGCAGTGTCGTTTCGTTAATCAGTACCAAAAGGGATTCCATGCAGTGACTGCGAATCACCTTCGTTCGGATAACGCCATGACAGTGGCAGAATTCATGAGGGGGTCCCAAAACCCCATATTGAAAATTTGGTGTCAAAGTTCTGAAAATGCCTGAGATATGCATCAAAGTTGAAAAAGCCCCATTTATTCCATTATACAGCTTACGGCATTTCCTCAGTTAGCGGTCGGCTTTGAAGAGTGCAGGCGTGTTTCCGGTCCACGAAGATCGTTGCACCGGACTCCATGAGTAAGTATGGGGTGGTGTGTGTGTGTGTGTGTGTGTGTGTGTGGATGGGGAGGCAGGGTGTGCAGTGGGTGGGCACGGGTTGTGGGGGGCAGCGAGACCGCAGTGCCTGTTTTTGTTTTTTACAGGTTTAAAATTTTTTTAAATCGTGGGATGGATTGGGGTGGGCTCCCAGCATGCCACCTGAATGTTTTGAGTGCAGCCAATGGGGATTGGGCACCACCATTGGCACAAAAGCGGGCGGGGCTTAAGAGCCGAGGGGGACTGGGCACCCCTCGCACAACTCTCCTGCTTCTCTTTGGGGACCTGATGCAGATAGGAGGGCTCCCGTCTGCACATCAAACAGGAGGGGACATAATGCTGATTGGGAGTGGGATCTCCCTCGGCAAGTTAACTAGCACCAGGCATGGAAGCTGGCGGGGATTGGGGCCCCGTTGGTAAAACACGCTGCTGTAGGGAGGGCACATGCTGCTGAGAGGATGGGCACCCCTCAGCACTGGGAGCATTAATATTATTTGAACACAAGCCACCACCGTGTTCACAAACAATACAGTAGCAACGTTTCCCCCACAATGACAGTACGCTCCCTCATTGCAGAGAATCGCTGACGCTAATGACGAGGCGGCCCCTGATTGCTGCGGCAAAAACGTTACAAGTTGGTGGCACGCTGGCTGAACTAGTGTCGTAGCAGTGTGCCACGGCATTTAGGAAGCAGGGCCAAGCCTTTACAGGCTGTGGGGCATTGACCACAACAGTGCCACCTCACAACCTGCTTCTGAAAGTTGCCGCAATATGTTTCTTAGATCGCGCCGCAATCAACATAAAATGACAGCGAGCTACAGATCACCTTCACTATACTCCTAAATTGATGGACTGCCTGGCTGTTGTATGTAGCTAATCACAGACAGGGCATCATTCCATACAGTAGGTGCCTCTGGACTACGAGGCGGGGCCTTGTATGTTTTCTGTTTGGCTGGTCCTTTCTTTTTACTGCATCTACTTAATCCCAGTACTCAAGAGGAGAGTCTCCAATGTTGTACAGTGTTTCTATCTGCATATATATGTAACCCTAGATGGCGCTATCCCAGGGCTACTACCCCTGCCTGATTCGCCACTAACAGGTTGAGGGCCTGGATCCAATGGCGGGTGCCTCCACCCAGAGGTCAGGGTTTGCAATAGTTAAACTAACTTGGTCACAGCCCTCGGGACACTGCAACCCCTTTCTTCCCACTAGTGGCCCACACAATATATCAGAATTACCTTCACAGTATACACTTACCCCAGGACTGGTTCCGCACTGGGACCTCCTAGTGAAATGAGATACAGTGCAACAATCACAGTACAGTACTTTAACATAGACAAATACCTCAGGCAGTATAACTTTGCTGAAACAAGCAGCTCTGATTTATTTAGGGGGATATAACAAGGACAGGGGAAATCAGGTTAATTAGCTTATCACTCTAATAATCTACCTATGGCTCTGTGCACGGCCTATCCCTATCAGTTACTGTCCTAGGTACCCAAGCCCTAGTGGCTAGTCCAAACCGTGGCAGCTGGTAGGGCCCTTTCACACAGAGAAAGGAGAATTAAACAGTCAACAGTACAGTAATTCCATTTGGATTTAATGTGGCAATTCAACAGGGAGCGACCCTGAATTAGTACTCACGACCTCCAAATAAGATAGGGTCCTTCAATGTCAGCAGGGCTCACTTGAGGTACACAAACCTCTTCACACATCCATATAAAAGAAAGCACTATACCAGGCAGGCTGCATCTGCATCCCGATGCAATTACTGCACAATACCAGGAGAACACACAGCAGATTCAGTTCCTGACAGACCGAGTGTAATTTTCAGCAGTTCCTCCAGTCTTCTACAGGGTGAGCCTGGTTTCTACTCTTCAGAGATCCTTTGATTCTTTTCACAGGACGTGATTCAGTCCTAACAAGCTGCAGACCCGAACTACGTTTTTGACTAAAACTGCACACTGAAAAAGCACAGGGCTCCTTCCTTCTTCACTGCCAAAGCTCAACTGAAACTCCAACCGACAAAACCGGGCACTTCCTTTGAGTTCCTCCCAGTTCTTGACTGGATTGGCTGTCACTCACAATAGACTGCTGCTGTTGGTCCAAAAGGCACTGAAGTCTAAACTACATCTCCCAGAGTCACTGCCCATACAATCCTCTTGTGGCTGGCTCAGATTATGAGTCCAAGTTCTGATTCGTCCAAGGCACCATTTTAGAGCTAATCTCACACACTGATTGGTCCAGTTCAGCAGTTCAAAACTAGAATGGGAACTAGCAGACACAGTTCTGACTGCAAAGAAAGCAGGTTAGACAAACTGTAATTTCATTATTACTCTAAATAATTTCTGGTAAACAGTTACATCTTTCAGATAGGTTCCCTTTGCACTCCTAGTGACTGCAAAAATGAAGTGAATTGGCAGCAGCTTGAGTGGTACTCAATCAAAGAAACACACAGTCCCCATACAAACTAATTATGTCTGCAAGCAGACAGCTCTTAAAGAGACAGTACCAGAGGTTCTAAAACACTCACTGATAAATGGCCTAAATGCCAAACACCATTCAGGCTTGGAGCATTCAAGCAAGCTCCTGGAAGTCTTTGGGAACCCCCATTTGCAGGGGTTACACCCTTCCTGGCCTGGGAAAGCTTGACGTCCGGTCAAGCAAGTACCCCATAAGTTAATGCAACCATATACATTTGCATTAGGCTCTTATAATGTAATCATCAGTCAATATATCATTTTACCAAGAACACATTTCTGAAACATTGCAGACGTCACTCTTTTACAGTATTACATACACATTGTACCATAACTCAAGTTATTACCTCTTGTACATGAAACCTGAAGAGAGGGGCCCTTCCTATCAGTTACCTTTGGGGCTGGATGGGGCAGGCACCATACTTAGAGGGCAACACAAGTAACTTGGAGTTAGCACTGATGCTCAGTTTGGGCAATGAGCTCGGGACACATACACTCCTTTATGGACAACATTGAGAGGCAGGTCCACAGGCCTCCCAAGTGAATCATAACTGAGGTGCACCACAAGCTTACAGCTCGACCAGTCTTTCTAGGGGAACTGTTATAGTCTCTGCACTCTGAGCCTCATTTTCAGCATTGTCCTCACTTGTCAGGGGAGTCTCTATGGGGGTAGAGAGCTAGAACTTGGGGCACTTTCAGCTCCAGGAGTTACAGTTTCTGAGTCCACAACATTTGGCTCACATGGAGAGCTTTCGGACACTGGCAGTGGACTGTCAGGGCACTCAAAATACTCTTCTTGTTCGGGTGTATCACCAGTCTGCCCCAATCTATCATTTTCCTCCCTGAAAGCTCAAACAGTTCAACCATGCACAATGATTCCATTTCATCTGATCTGATGCTTTGCACTTCACTTTCTGGGAGCATTGGCTCCAGGGATGAAGCTGGGGCTTAGACAGTCCAGAAGGCCCAGCTTTGTCTCCAGTATTGACTGGGATTTCCGAAACAATTGACTCAGTTCGTAAGAAGGATAGTATTCAAAGTCACTCTCACTTTCTTCTGATATGGACTGACAGTCATGCTCAACTGGGACTTGTGGAGAGAACACTTTAACTTTGCTTCTGTAGGTGCAGACTTTCTTGATCTTTTCTTAGCAGCAGCTCTAGTCACTGGTCCAGAGGGGCATCTTCTGGGGCTCAGACTCAATCAGGATTTGTCCAATGGGCAGTAAATGATTTCTATGCATTGTTTTACATCTTTGAATTATTCTCAGGCCTTACTTTGTACACTGGCAGATCATCTAGTTTGCCCACTACAATGTGAGGAGATGGTGCCATCTGTCAAGCAATCTTGTGCTTGCCATGCAGTCCCAGATTTCTTAGCAATACCCATCTCCTCCTGGAGTTCCTGCTTTCACCTTTTTATCATACCTTTCTTTGTTGGCCAGATTTCTTTGGCAGCCATGGTTTGAGCCAGTTGGTACGCATGAGTTAGCTGGGCCTTTAACTTTTGCACATACTGTAAATAGTTGTCAGCTTGAACCCCATCAGGAGACCCCAAAACACACATCTACTGGTAGTCGAGCTTCTCTTCCAAACATCAGGCGGTAGGGGAGAATCAGTGGCATCACTTTTGGTGCAGTTATAAGCATGTACCAGGGTGCTAATTTGTTGGCTCCATCTAGGCTTGTCCTTTGGGTGCAGGGTGCCTAGCATATCTAGCAAAGTGCTGGTTGAAACGTTCAGGCTGTGGAGTCCCCTGGGGTAGTAAGGTGGTTACTGGACTCGCACTCCCCACAGAGAAAGCATCTCTTTGATCAGACGACTCTCAAAGTCTCTCCCTGATCAGAATGGATCTTTGTGGAGCCCATAGTGAACAAAAAGTTTTCTACAAGTACTTTGGCAGTGGATGCTTTCTGGTCTTTTGGTGGGAAAGCTGGGCATATCTCGTGAAATGGTCAGTGACCACCAGCACATTACTGATATTTCTTTGATCTGACTCCAAACTCAGAAAATCAATACAGACCAGCTCCATGGTGTGCACTGGTGGTGATGTTAACAAGGGGCAGCCCTCTGGGGCGAAACTTTCCTCTGTAAGCTTGGCATTACTGGAAGTTGAATGTGTTGCTCCACATCAGCCCCATCTTAGGCCAATAGAATCTGGATCTCACCAAGTCAAGTGTTCTGTCTATACCAAGGTGCCCCATGTGGTTGTGCAAGGACCCCAGTACTGAGTCTCGAAGGCAGTGGGCAGCACCTAGTTGTTGTTTGTCTACTTGTCCCCTCTGTCTACTGTTTCTCTGTAACAGTTTATTGATCAGTTTCAACTTAGGACCTTCTTTGTATAACAGTGCAGTTCTCAAATCAGTGGAGTAATTTGGACACATCTTTTCCTGCATAGAGGGGCTTCTAAAGCTGCTTTGATCATGGGATCGCGGATTGAGCCCGCAATACTGTCATTGTCCAGCTGAGGCAGTGCACCAATGTCTATTGCAGAAAAGTGGCAATAAGCAGCAGGTATGCAATTCTCAGAGGCTCCCAAGCAATCCACCATGCAGTCCACTGCGTCCGTGGACATTTGTTCCTCCTGTCAAACTTCGGCAGAGTGCCGAATGTCAGGTTCTGCCAATCGGACCCAATCATTCTGGGAACAGGCCTCGGGAGAAAGCATCAGCATCTATGTGGTTCAGACCTGCTCGGTATTCGAGAGCATAGTCATATGTAGATAATGCGAAAGCCACCTATGGCCAGTGGCATCCAACTTAGCTGAGGTCTGCACATAGGTCAAAGGATTATTGTCAGTTTACTAGTATTTTAGCCCCATACAAGTACTCATGGAATTGGTCAACAATAGCCCACTTCAAAGCTAGGAACTCTAACTTATGTACAGGATAGTTCTTTTCGGATGGGGTCAGGCTTCTACTGGCAAAGGCCACTGGTCTCAGGCCATTCTCGTGCTCTTGGTACAACACAGCCCCAACCCTTGCAAGCTAGCATCAGTGTGCAGGACGTAGGTTTTCTTGGATCGGCATAGGCCAGCACTGGAGCATGGGTAAGTTGATATATGATCTCATGAAAAGCAGTCTCACAATCAAGGGTCCAGCGGGCCCAAATACTTCACTTGGATGAAAATACACTCTTTCAGTCTTGAGGGACGCTGACTTTTGGTATTTTTGTGGGTTGGGGATACCCCTAAGTAAGGTTAAGTAAAGGCGGATCACTCTTGAATAGTCCTTGATGAGCCCGATAATAACCACAGAATCCCAGGAATCTTTGCAGTTCTTTTAGATTTTGGGCTGTGGCCAGGTGGTCAAAGGCCTCAACTTTACTTGGGTCGGTCTCTCATTCCTCAGTGGATACTATGTGTCCTACATACTTTACTGATGTTTGAAAGAATTGACACTTATCAATGGACAGTTTAAGGCCAAAGTCCTCCAGTCGGTCCAATACCTTAAATAATCTGCTCTCATGTTCCTCCAGTGAGCTGCCAAACACAATAACATCATCTAGGTATACCAGGCACTCTAGTAAGTTCATGTCCCCCACTGCACCTCCATCAATCGTTGAAAAGTGGCTGGGGCACCTGAAATCCCTTGAGGCATCCTCATGAATTCATAGAAACCAGCGGACAGATAAAGGCAGTCTTCTCACGGTCCTCTGGGGCCATCGGGATCTGGTAGTACCCATCGGAGATCCAGCACAGAGAACCACTTGCTCCCTCTAGGCAGTCCAAAGCATCCTGAATACGGGGCATTGTGTACTGATCAGGGATAGTCCGCGGTTTAAGGTGCGATAATCCACACACATCCTTACTGTTCCATTCTTTTTCCTCACTACCACAATGGGGAAGCATAAGGGCTTCTGGATTCTTGTATTACACCAGCAGCTAACATCTCTTGCAGATGCCGCTCACATCATCTATGTCAGCAGGTGCCAGGCGTCGAGACCTCTCACGAAATGGTCTTTCGTCATGCAGCCGGATATTGTGCTCAGCTCCTTGCCGCATCCTACATCCCATTCCTTTAAAGAAAACACCTGGTCTCTCTGGGCAAGCTTCTCACTGATCCTCACTTTCCATTCAGCTGGCAGCGGGAGTGCGAAATCAAACAAGTCAGGCGTTACTCTGTCATTCTTCCTTGAACTCTTGCTGCTGGGTAGCACTGCAGTGTCTGCACAATGCACATTAGCCAGATGCAACCTCTGTTTACTCGAATGTCTCTTTCAGACACATTATGAACTTGGACCATTACCCTTCTGGCATAAGCATGGGCTCTAAGCGGGCAAAATACTAAGCTTGACCAGCAGTCCCTCTGGCAATTTTCCATCGCCTGGTGCATCCAACATTAATATTTTATTCTTAACATCCTTTCTGATCACGGACCTCTCCCTGTAAGGTACACTGGGCATTTGACGCCAGGATCAGAGACTCAGGATCCTTCTTCCATACAATTCCGACCGTTCCTCTGGTTCTGTTTTTCAGCATCTCTGTGCCTCATAGGCCTTCTTAATTAAAGCCGGAACTCTTAAAGCTCTACTAGTCTTTGACCCTGTTTTCATAACACAACTGTGCCAGCCTTCCGAACATATGAGCATTTGTTCCAATCAACAAAGGGACACCATCATACAGTCCAGTGGGGACACACTAGCTAGGGTCTCTACTTGTTCGCCACTCCAGCCACGGAGGTGGGAAAGACAGCCAAATCGGATATACCCAGAATAGGGTAGGCCTTCTCACTTAACCCCATACATGCAGTCCTTCTAATGGTTGTAAGGGTACGCCTGACAAATGCTTCTGATACCAATCCTGGAACATAATTGTCACTTGGGAGCCACTGTCTAATACAGCTCTTGTAGACACTCCATTCACCTTTACAGTGGTCTCCATGGAGGGACCCACTATTCTGGACCAGTCTGGAGAAGCGGTAGTGGGGGCCTGGGCAACTGACCTTGCCACAAGGGCGTGAATTAGCATTTTGGTGCCCTCACTGGGATCATGTCGCACCTCTTAACCACTGATTTCTTCTCCAAGCTCTCCTTGTAGCCTATATGCAACTTTTGTCAGTGTCTTTGGGGACTGGCATTCCTTTCATGTGCCCATCTTTCCCACAATTATAGCAAAACATACTTTCTGGAGTTTGAGCTGGCCGGGCGCCACACTGGGAGCCAGGGCGGGGTATTACTAACTGAAACCTGGGTGCCATCTCTGTCTGCGGCGTGATAAGCATTTGGAGACATCTCGTCAGTTTCTCACTTCCATGGTCAAGGAATTGAGTTTGGAGCTGTTATCAGCAGGAGATACATGGGTGGTACCCCCACCCCATAGCAGATGCAGTCGGATATAGGTCAGGGTCCGTACTTGCAGGCGTGGCCTTCATAAAAGGACTGTTTTGAATTCCGGATCTCTCTCAACAGTTATTCGCCCCATTGTGGCATATCTTTTCCTTGTCAGAGCACTCATTGACTGTCAACCTCGCCCCTGAACTTCACTTGATGGGTCACCCTCAGTCACTCGGGTCGTAGCCACAGCTGTTGGTGCAGGTACCCGAGGTCGCCTTTTCTCAACTCTCGAATTCTCTCATTAACTCATCATAGGAGGGTGGGGATTCCAGTCGATTTGCCAAGTAACTGAAGCAACAGCAGTTCTGAGAAGGGGCAGACTTAAGATTCTGTCCAGTCTGGTTCGGTCCAGTTCAATCGCTGGCAACTACCCTTTCTGAGGCATTCTTGCAACAATTTTTCCAGCCGAGAGACATACACAGACAACAACTCCCTTGGTACTGTTGTGCATTTCTTACTCTCCACCATAGGTCCTCATCAGAATCTGGGCTCCCATACACATTCTCCAAGGCCTCAAGATAGGCCTGTGCAGTCGCCTAGGGTTACTGGCCCGCTTAGCACGGATGGTAGCCAGGGCAGGACCTCGAGGCTCTCACTAACCTCTTTCGCTGCCTCCCGAGCATTGCCATTCTAGCACTTGGGGGCAACATAGTCTATCCAGGTCTCCCAGTCATCCTCCCCTTGGGGGTGGGGAGGGTGCCAGAGAAGATCCTCAACCTTCGGTAAGAGTCGTGACTAATGGCAGGTGCAGAAATAGGAGTCTGCATTGGTTCAGCCACCATTACGGGCACTGGAGCAGGAGAGGTGTTGGGAGGAACACCCCAGGTGGCAAGAATAGTTTCTTCAAGTCCTCCACAGTTTCCCCTCTCCCAGCAACCATTCAGCAAATTTCTCCTCAAAAGTTTCAGATAGTGGTGGGGCTGATTCCCCCGGTCTTTACTGTCCTTAGTTATCACTCTCCAAGCAGTGAGGGCTCCCTCTGGGGTAATGGTCTGTGGCACTTTGGAGCTATCTATGGGATCCTTAAACTCTACTAGGGCCAGGAAAGTGTGGGTGAGCAGATTAGCATGCCGACCCACCACCACAGGGTTTTGTAAACCTTCCACCTTGGAAAGTACTCCCTGCACAGTGTCCGTATTGATACCCAGGGGATGTCCAGGATAAGCATAGCATTTGGGGTCGATCTCCTCCCAGTACACACCACTCCACCAGCCGGTGCACAGCCACTTCTGTCGGGTACCCATTTTTCTTAACAGTGGTTCGTAAATATGGCCACTAGAGGACACACAATCCCAGCGGTGAGCCTCCAAGATGTAACCCCTAGATGGCGCTATCCCAGGGGCTACTACCCCTGCCTGATTCGCCACTAACAGGTTGAGGGCCTGGATCCAATGGCGGGTGCCTCCACCCAGAGGTCAGGGGTTGCAATAGTTAAACTAACTTGGTCACTAGCCTCGTGGGACACTGCAACCCCCTTTCTTCCCACTAGTGGCCCACACAATATATCAGAATTACCTTCACAGTATACACTTACCCCCAGGACTGGTTCCGCACTGGGACCTCCTGTGAAATGAGATACAGTGCAACAATCACAGTACAGTACTTTAACATAGACAAATACCTCAGGCAGTATAACTTTGCTGAAACAAGCAGCTCTGATTTATTTAGGGGGATATAACAAGGACAGGGGAAATCAGGTTAATTAGCTTATCACTCTAATAATCTACCTATGGCTCTGTGCACAGGCCTCCCTATCAGTTACTGTCCCTGGGTACCCAAGCCCTAGTGGCTAGTCCAAACCGTGGCAGCTGGTGGGGCCCTTTCACACAGAGAAAGGAGAATTAAACAGTCAGCAGTACAGTAATTCCATTTGGATTTAATGTGGCAATTCAACAGGGAGCGACCCTGAATTAGTACTCACGACCTCCAAATAAGATAGGGTCCTTCAATGTCAGCAGGGCTCACTTGAGGTACACAAACCTTCACACATCCATATAAAAGAAAGCACTATACCAGGCAGGCTGCATCTGTATCCCGATCAATTACTGCACAATACCAGGGAGAACACACAGCAGATTCAGTTCCTGACAGACCGAGTGTAATTTTCAGCAGTTCCTCCAGTCTTCTACAGGGTGAGCCTGGTTTCTACTCTTCAGAGATCCTTTGATTCTTTCACAGGACGGATTCAGTCCTAACAAGCTGCAGACCGGAACTCTGGGCCTTACACACGTTTTTGACTAAAACTGCACACTGAAAAGCACAGGGCTCCTTCCTTCTTCACTGCCAAAGCTCAACTGAAACTCCAACCGACAAAAACCGGGCACTTCCTTTGAGTTCCTCCCAGTTCTTGACTGGATTGGCTGTCACTCACAATAGACTGCTGCTGTTGGTCCAAAAAGGCACTGAAGTCTAAACTACATCTCCCAGAGTCACTGCCCATACAATCCTCTTGTGGCTGGCTCAGATTATGAGTCCAAGTTCTGATTCAGTCAAGGCACCATTTTAGAGCTAGCTTACCCCACACTGATTGGTCCAGTTCAGCAGTTCAAAACTAGAATGGGGAACTAGCAGACACAGTTCTGACTGCAAAGAAAGCAGGTTAGACAAACTGTAATTTCATTATTACTCTAAATAATTTCTGGCAAACAGTTACATCTTTCAGATAGTTCCTTTGCACTCTAGTGACTGCAAAATGAAGTGAATTGCAGCAGCTTGAGTGGTACTCAATCAAAGAAACACACAGTCCCCCATACAAACTAATTATGTCTGCAAGCAGACAGCTCTTAAAGAGACAGTACCAGAGGTTCTAAAAACACTCACTGATAAATGGCTTAAATGCCAAACACCATTCAGGCTTGGAGCATTCAAGCAAGCTCCTGAAGTCTTTTGGGAACCCCCATTTGCAGGGGTTATATATATATATATATATATACATATATAGTCTCTTTTCTTTTTTCACAGAAATGCTTCTACTCTGTATCTTAATATTCAGACAATGCTGTATGAATGCAGAGCAATGTTGTTGGTACCACAAAAAATTGAGTAAAACTTGCAAGTGAAAAAAAAAAAAAGAACTTGCTGAGTTCCTGGATCTCCGAATCTCCTGCCATTGTGGTGCCTCCTCTGATCCCAGCTTTAGAGGATGCAAACCATGCAGCTTGGTACAGACCAAACAATATGCCAGCTGTCCCCAGGAAAGCATATAAAATGAATTCTGCCCTTCTGGGAAACCTTTGCTGCCACTCAAACTGAGGCAGACTTAGGGGTGATTAATGCTGCCCATGACAGGTCTAGGGCACCTAAACCCCTGAGTTTCTTTCCTCCTGATAAGGAATCTAGGTGGCTGGATGTCGAGGTTAAGGTTAGAGGGCTATGCCTCAGCATCACTGGGCTTTGAATAGCTAACTACCGACCCATATGATGAGATATCAGAACACCATCTGGAGGAAGGCTAAGGCTGCTGCACAGGCCTTGCCTGAGGGCACCTCAAAGCAAGAACTGCTGAAAGCTTTGACAGCTGTGGCTGATGGTGGGCAAACATTTACTCCACACAACCTATGATGTATCAGATACTTCTGCCAGGGCTACAGCTTCTGGCATCTGTCTCAGGAGATGGTCATGGCTCAGGCGGCAGACTTTGTACAGCAAACAATTCTTAAAGAGCAGCTGACGTCAGTTTTGGCAGTGGGCAGGGAACTCATGACATAGATTTGCCTGTCCTAGGAGCTATCCTAGCTATATTTAGTCTTTTTTTTGTGCAGTATGACAAGTTATTCTCTCCATAACACCCGGCTCATAACTTCCTTGCAAACCGAGCAGCCGCAGCACTGCAGCCCCACCCTAAAAACAGCATAATTATGACGTGAGGTAGGGACAGGGCTGCAGGCTCTATGGATAGTGTAGTGGAATCGGGGGCTGGCTAAATGTCTTAGATTATTTTGCTGGCAGGTATACATGTGATGGACTATAATATAGGCTATATATTAGCCCCATACATGTATACCTGCCAGCAAAGATAATCTAGGTACATTTAGCCAGCCCCCATTCCATTACACTATCCGTGACAGCACCTGCAGCCCCGCTTCCAACCTCACGCCATAATTATGCTGTTTTTAGGTGGTCCTGCAGCGCCCAGTGGCTGCTCAGCTCGCACATGGAAGTTATGGAGCCAGGTGTTACAGAGAGAATAAGTTTCTAAACACAGCACAAAGGGTGCACTAGAGAACCATTTTCTAGGCTGGGCATGCTTCACTTTGGCTCTCCACCTGAACACGCAGAGATAGGAATTATATCTTATTTTCCTTTTCTACATTTGAGAATCCTCAA
The DNA here is from genome assembly GCA_016271365.2 of Neoceratodus forsteri. NCBI lineage: Eukaryota > Metazoa > Chordata > Ceratodontiformes > Ceratodontidae > Neoceratodus > Neoceratodus forsteri. Next base: position 50,593,717 of record CM028133.1, on the reverse strand, counting down.
TGGATTCAGTATCTACAGGAAATCTACAGTACTACCATGTAAAATTTATAATGGGGCATCAGAAGAACACACAGCAGGGCCCCACCAACCCCAAACAGCAACCGCCAGGAAAATGATGGAATCCACGAGTAGCGCGGGCCTGGCAGCTCAAAGGGAACCACGGAGCCTCCTTGGCAGACCCTGCCAGAATTGACGTGGGCAATGGACTCTAAGCTGAGCAATCGCTACAAAAACTTGATGCCCATGACACCCAGGTAAAGATACTTCTTCTAAAATATCGAGATTGAGACTGATCGACCTCAACACTATCAGCGGTGGCTACGCTGACTCAGGAAAACACTGAGCTCCTTGGATGCCTGGAAGCCCTGGAGAATGAGTACGGGCAGGAAACTTGTGGTTGGTAGGAGTCCCTGAAGGGTCAAGGACCAAACCTAAAGCATTTTTAAAGACATGGATCTCTGAACATCTTAACTTACTCTCAGGGGTGTGTACAGAGTCAACCATCAGGTAGCAGCACAGAATACCAATCAACATTGGACCATCCTACTACTCCATACCTCAGGGATCGAGGTGCAAGATACTGTTCTAGCTGCAGCTTGTGCAGCGTGCCCACCTGTCAGTTGAAGGCGCAGATGTTAAAATCTAACGGACTTACCCTTTAGATCAGGGCCCGGAGAAAAAGTTTGATTCTGTTCAATCGCCTCTGAGCCTGGGAGTGAGCCATTCTTTTGTTACCAGCTTGCCTACACATAATATATGGTGGAAAAACATGGCAATACAATGGCCCAAAGGATACTGGCAGATGGCTAGAATGCTATGAAAAAGAGTTCTTCACAAGGAGATGACAGTACAGTCCCTCGTGAAGAAGAATCTGGCGAAGACTGACTCCGGGAGATCTCCATCGACAGTGAAGGACTTTCTTGGCCCACATAATTCTCTGTTTAAGCTCCAGTTTAAAGTAGTGAGCTGTTTCTGGTTAACAGGTTAATGTTTTCATAAATTTACCATTAGTTCATTATGGAAGATCATTATTACAGGGCGAAACACAATATGCTTATAAAGTGTTTAGGAAGGGAATGTACCAGTTTTTGTAGTCAGACTGCATGGTATTACTTGGTAGAACACTTTACTTTGTTCCCCACATGTGCTGTATGCATGGTTAGTCTTTGTATGCTGCAGAATATAGGCAAAGCCTTTTCTTCAAGGAGTCCCATACCGTTTCTAAGACATAGTATGTTTTGCAACCCTAAGTGGGGTTGCATAGAGTAGTTCCTGCTTAAGGAGTTGTTTGATTTCTGATGTTGGGGGCACGAGGGTTACAGGCCATTTTAATGGTGTTAATAGTCTCCCTAGTACACAGATTTAAATAGCAGCTACTGAAGAGCTGTGTATTCCTCCCTCTTAGTTCTCACTAATGTTTTATGCCTAAGCTGTTGAAGAGCCTGCAATCATAGTCCCTTAGCTTATAACCTACACAAGACTACTCCCAACTCTTACTGTACATGAATACAAAGCTAAATGTATGTATATTAACTATATGATTCATGTGGTGTAAAGTCATTGCCTCATTTTCTAATGCTTTGTATAAGGATGCTATAATTTATTATATTACTGAAAATAATAAACATAAAGTTAACAAATAAATAAATACAGCACAAAAGAGGCTAAATATAGCTAGGATAGCTCTAGGGCAGGCAACTCCACAATATGGGTTGCCTGCCAGTATCATCTCAGCTGCCCTTTAATACCCCATTCAGAGGGCAAATGTCATTTAGTCATGAGGTACAGAGACTCTCAAAGATCTCCAAGCCTCAGGCAGGACTCTGAAGTCTGTACACTCCTTCTACTATACCCAACCTAAGGGTAGGAGTAGGGTACCTTTGCCTGGCTGGTGTTGGGGACAGCGCCTACCCCCAGACAGCAGGAAAGAGGCAAAGGAGCTGGGGCCCTGCCAGTCATGGCCAGTGCCCCAGGTGCCCATTTAAAAGCACCTAGAGGTATTGGAGCTGGTGGAGCCACCCCCACCAGCTCAGCCTGACACTCATATACCCCCAACCACCTTTACCTCCAGGGTGGTTGTAGTAGCCGACTCTCCTTCATTCAGATTAGTGGAGGGATGTGACTACAGATGCATGGGTTCTGAGATTATAGAAAAGGGCCATGCTCTGGAACTCTGGACAACCCTTCACATAATCCCCAACCTCAGACAACATATCCCCTAGGGCACCTGGCCCTGTTGCTGGAGGCAGTGCAGACTGCTGCAAAACCAGGCCATAGAACATGTGCTTCTAGAACAAAGGAATACAGGTTTTACTCCAGGTACTTTTTGTCCCAAAGTGGACAGGAGACCTGAGGTCTATCCTGAATCTCAGAGATCTAAACTTCTTTATAGAATACAAGAAGCTGAGAATGGTCACTTTGCAGGGTCTCCATTTGTTACTGCAAACACGGATTGGATATGCTCTCTGTATATGAAGGATGCATACCTCCATATCAAGATTTAGAAACCTCACAAAAATACTTAGGTTCCTGCTTCAAGGAGCAATTACCAATTCAGAGTATTGCCTTCTGGCTTGTCTTCTGTACCATGGGTCTTTCCAAATGCTTACCAGTGGTGGCAGCACCTTGCTGGGAAGGTCTGTATGTTTTCCCTTACCTGGGAGACCGGCTATTGAAAGCCCACTTCAGGGACCCGCTGTCAAAGACCTTAGCTCAAACCAAACAGTTGTTCAATGCTTTGGCAGTGATGGTCAACATAACAAAATCAGTGTTGACACCTTATCAGCGACTGGAGTATACAGAGGCAGTTCTGGACACAGTCCAGGGCTTGGCTTTTCTACCTGTGAACAGGGCTGATGACCTGATTGGCCAAGTACAGTTAGTGCATGCCAGTCGTCATGTCTCAGCAAGGACATTCCTATGTCTGCTGGGCCTTAGGCAGCGGCCACTGTCACAGTGCCACTGGTCAGGTTGCACATGCAGATTCCTCAGTGGACCCTATGAGTCCAGTGGTACCAGCTCACAGATGATCTAGAACAGATGGTTCTGGTCATGGCTCCTGTGCACAAAGTGCTCAAGTGGTGGATGGAACACAGCAACCTACTCAAGGGGTGATGTTCCTGATCCCCTCTCCTTTTCAGATCCTCACCACGGATGCCTTGGGACTGGGCTGGGGGCTCATGCAGGGCCTCATCAAACACAGGGCATGTGGACCCAAGTGGAGCGACTTTGCACATCAGTGTTCTGAAACTTAAGGCTGTCCTATTTGGACTCCAGGCCTTCCAGAACCACTTGTCTCCGGGTCCTCTGCTAATATCGTGGACAATGTCAGTGAGATGCATTACATCAACAAACGGAGGGGAGACTCATTCCTATCCATTGTGCAGAGAAGCAGTGAGTTAGGTATTGGGCTCTGGAACAGTCTAGAACTATCAGCAGTACATGTTCCAGGCATCCAAAACATCTTTGCAGACATGCTAAGCAGGTTACAGTCCAGGATGCATGAGTGGAAATGCTGACCTCAGTGGCAGATGACCTCTTTGCAAGATGGGATCATCCAGAGTTCAACTTTTTGTGTCCCCACACATTGTAAAACTGACACTTTTCTTGCTCTGCTCGCGCCAGGATCTAGAGTTTGCTGGTGAGATGTGTTGTCCCTCTCTTGAAAAGGGAGGTTTCTGTATGCCTTCCTCCCTTCTAATCGGAGGTGCTACTCAAGCTGCAATTGGAGGGCAACTCTGATAATCACTGCTCCTCTATGGCCTCGACAAATCTGGTTCCCCTACTGCAGCAGAAGGCAGTGGAACCCCAAGTACATCCATCCCTTCGAGGGTCTACTGTCACAGGAACAGGGACCTTGTGCACCCAGACCTGATATCTTCATCTGCATGCATGGCTACAGAAGACATAGCCATAGCTTGTTTTGGGGTTTCTCAAAGGTGGCAGATGTTCTGATGGCTGCTAGAAAACCCTCCACCAAAGTACTTACTCCATGAAGTGGAAGTGCTTGCGTTATGGGCGCTTCCACCACCTGGATCTGTTCACCTGTCCAGTTAATCAGGTTCTAGAGTACCTGCTGTCCTTACTGGATTCAGGCCTGCAGTATTCTTTGCTCAAAGTACACTGGCTGCCGTATCATCTTTCCATGTGCCTAGAGATGGCTTATGCGGTGGCTGAGCTGGAGTTAACCCATCGTTCTTGGAGACATTTCTACATCTAAGCCCCTATTTGCAATCCAATCGCTTGGGACCTGACTTTTATTTTAGAAAAGCTCGTTTGATTTCTTTTGAGTCAGCCGCGACTTGTGGCTTGTGCTTTCTCTCTTGAAACCATTATTTTAGTTGCCATAACTTCTGCTCAAAGTATTTCAGAGCTTCAGGTTCTAATGGCCTTAAAGTCCTATGATAATGCACTTCTGTCCGTCCCCAAGATCAGAAACTGTATCGGAAATCGTCCTTCACTAGTCAGCTCCTAACCTTTGCTACTCCGTTCCTCCTGACAGATGCCACTTCTCTCTATGCCTAGTTTTGACTCCCAATACCGTGAATATCTCCTCAGCTTGGCTCACTGTGCATGTCCTTGAACCTGTACAATCTTTATAATGTACTTATCTTGTTTTTATTTATTATTGTATGTATTGTAATTTCTCTTAGCACTGACCTATGTTTCTGATCACCCATAGGCAATACTGTTTCCTTTTTCCCCACATAAGATCATCAAGACCCTTGATATTCAATGCATATTCTCCACATTGGTAACTGTTTGCTGTTATATGAAACCTCATCCTGTACTGTATCTGCCTGTGTAAATCTCGAGTTGTGCCTGAAAATAGGCAAAGTTTGCCTAGTGCTCTTACCTGTTTAACAAAAACTGCTTATATGATGTCCACAAAGACAGGGATACCATTTTCAAAGGTTAGTGCTGCACAAACTGGGTTTGTGCCATGCTAACTGGGAATAGTGCCACTGTCGGGGGGTGCCCATATTCAAAGGACACCTATGCTGTGCGCCTGACAGTGCCGGCTGTCGCCTGTGTCATGTGCTGAGCCTATGCAGATGAGGGTCTCTTCATGCATGTGACACAGCACAATACTGAAAGTTTTCAGAAGCTCTAAATGGCCTCCAGCAGCTGCGCAGTTTAATGCTTCTGAACCCCAGCCCTTAATAGTGCGAGGCTGGATGCCCGCACCCAGTCCACACATTGCCAAAGGCTGGGCACCCTGGTTGTCCAGTGGTCCCTCTCTAGCCTGATTCCATGCCTTTCTGTAACATTCTATCATTGGTGGTCCAGCAGTCCCCCAAGCCCCAAACTGTGCCCATGGTATCCAAAGTATACAGTGGTGGTCTAGTGGTCCCTCCCTAGTCCTGATCCCTGTCCTTGGTATCAAATAAATACAGTGGTGATCCAGTGGTCCCTCCCATGCCTATCCCTGGTCTCTGTTCCTGTTCACACAAAAACATTTCCTGGGTGGCCCAGTGGTCCGTCTCCCCTCCCATGCTCCATCACCATCCGGCCAGAAAACTATAAGAACCTGGTAGTCTAGTGCTCCCCCACCCTGGTGGTAGTGACCCACACTCCTCTCCTTCCAACCCTACCCAAGCCAGTAACCAGGATGGCCCTCCTCTCCACCACCATGGCCAGCCACTGGCTAGACTGTCACTGAGCACCTACAGTAGACAATGCACGCTCATTGGTTGACTGGTCAACCAATAAGCATGTTCTGTCTACAGTAAATGCTCAGTAATAGTACAGTCGACAGCTGGCCATGGCGGTGTGAGGAGGATGTGCTGGTCGCCGGCTCAGGTTGGGTTGAGCTAGCAGGGTGGTGGGTCACTACCTACCGAGGTGGGGGCCATTTAGACTACCAAGGTTTGTAGATTTTATCAGACGAGGATCGGAGAATGAGAGAGGGAGGACCACTGGCCACCGGGAATGTTTTTGTGTGAACAGGGATGGAGATCGTGGAACAGGGAGGGACCACAGGAACACATGGAATGTTATTTGTGTGAATGGGGACAGTGATCGGGAATGGGAGGGACCACTGGACCTCCACTGTATTTATTTGATACCATGGGCAGGGATCACTAGATCACCATGGATTTCTTTTGTGTTACTGGGACGGGATCGGGGCTTGGGGACCTGGCCGGCACACTAGGCTGTCCGCTGTCATGCAGATGAGCCCATAATGGCCATGCAAATGACCCACTACCGCCATGCATGCCCAGTGGGCTCATCTGCATGTTTGGGCTGAATATTACCCACAGGGGCCATGGCGCTAGTCAGTGTGTGCCATGCTGTACCCCTATGGGCGGTCTTTGGCCCAGTGCCCTGGTAGCATGGCACAAAGCATTGCAGTGCCGGCTGTCAGCCACACTACCATGGCCTGATGTATCCAGAGCATATCAATCCAGGGAAAACATTGCTCAATAATTTAGATGTGCATAGAATACTCAGGTGCTATACACACCGCATAAAGGACTGCAGGAAGTTCTCATGGCTTTTTGTTTTGTTCGCCTGGGAATAAGGGCATCCTAGTTTCTAAACAGTGCTTGTCCAAATGGCTAGCAAACTGTATTACTTTTTGTTACCGAAGTAGGGTGGAACTTCCTGCCGTGGTGCTTGGTCATTCCACAAGATGCATAGCCACTTCGTAACTTGCTGAATGTCTCCACTGCAGAGATCTGTGTAACTGCTACCTGGAGCACTGTCCACATTTCACTAAGCATTACAGTCTGGATATTGTCTCGCAGACAAGCTGGCTTTGGCCTAGCTGTGCTACAAGGCCTACTGTCATAAGCCTACAGGCTCCAGCCCCCGACTGTCAGTTTTGGTACTGCTTGGTACTATTCTAAAGATGTGGCCTGATGAAGAGAGATCCTTGAAGAAGAGAGAACAGTTATGTACTTACCATAACAGTAGATCTGCAAGAGAATCTCTTTCATCAGGCCATCTATCCACCCTCCTTCCCCTTTTTGGGGTCTGCAACTCTGGATTTCTGTGCTGCTATCGCCAGTGTTTCATTTTCCAATTCTCTGTCTCACCTGGTTTGTGGAGTGCTGGGTTCTCTCCTGGTTTCCTGAGTGAGGTCCTCGAGCAGATCTCCAGCGGGAACTGAAGAGAGGAGGGCCGCCCATGTTTATGTATATGCTGATGTCCAGACATGAGGGGCATGGCATGAGGTTGAAGGGTAGACTAAGGGGTAGAGTGAGGAAATATTTCTTCACAGAAAGGGTGGTGGATGCATGGAATAGACTCCCAGCAGAGGTGGTGGGGCAAACACAGTGGGGAATTCAAGCATGCATGGGACAGGCACAGGGAGCCCTAGCAATAGGAACAAGGAGGTAAAGCTGGAGATCAAGTAGGGTCTGTGGCTTTTACAGTAGGCAGGGAAAATGGAAGACTAGATGGGCCTAGCAGCCTTTATCTACCGTCAATTTCTATGTTTCTATTGTTGTAGGCAACCCCTGACAGATTGCTTTCAAAAGTTTCTTTGTGGTCTATAGGTTGGCAGCTATAAGTTCCAAAGGTATGGCCTGATGAAAGAGATTCTTTTGAAGATCTACTGTTATAGCAATCAGTAACTGTTATTTGCTTGGAAGGAGCAACTGAAACATTTGGGGTGCTGCGATTAGCTAAGGAAGTGCATGGTCAGCATGTGAGGCTTTGAAGCGAGACATGCACATAAGTGGTAGCAACCCAGAAAAAGTTGCCATATTGAGATGGTTCCCAAAGACTGTTGCAGGACCTGTCAGTATAAATGACTGACACATGTCATTGAGCTGCAATTATTTACTTCTAATGGCTAGAACAGTTATGGACTCCAGTGCACAACCCAGAAGAGTCGCATGTTCATGGCAATCTCTTTGTGGACTATGCCAGCCTTGAGGTGAAAAACATTGAGCATGTCAGGCTTTTATGTGAAATGGCAGCGTGACGCTGTGAAAGCTGCCCCGACAGGTGGAGACCTAAGACTAGTTGGTTGAACCTAACTAAGACCCCTACTGTGAGAACAGCAGTTAGGACATTTGTACAAATCATGGGGTGGGACCAAAGTTGATGACAACATCATCTGGGAGCCCAACTCCACTAGTGATTAAGATGTTGTTATGGAGGAGATAATCAACAGTCCATCAAAATGGAAAAGAGATACCGTCTCCTGTTTAGAATTGATCCACAGAGTGGATTTAACACCCTGCCAGCAGCTGCTGTAAAGACGGACTAACCTCCAGTGAAGCTGCTGGGGTATGCAAAATCATGCAAAGACCCTGAAAGCAAAGAAAGACCAAACATAGTCAGAAGGGACTCTGCATCTGTCACCACGTTGTGTGGATGGTGACCTGCCATCACGTGACCATCACCAGAAGCAGTACTGGAACCAGAGCCAGATGGTGAAGCTAAAGAAGAGCGGAGAAGCAGGATGAGAGCCAAGGTATCATTATGGAGAGATGTACCCAATCCACCACAGGCCTGGTTTCCAATCTTTGGACACAGTTTCACTGAAATGTATATGATAAGGGGTTATACATGTCAACCTGCAAGATACTGGGACCTTCTCCATCAGTACCAGTACTAGAGTCTGTGGTGCCTAAAAGTGAGAGAGACTCGGAGTTATTGCTTCTGCAAGCCATGGCCCAGTGAACTTGGTAAAGAACTTGGGTACCAAGTGTGATCGTGGGTGCTCAGAGTAAAACACAGACAACAGGAGTATGGGTGCATAAATTCATTCAGAAGTGCAGATTTATTAAATTAGGCAGAAGTAAATAGCTTAACTTGTAAAATAAATGTAAATAAATAAAAAAATAAACACAGTCAAGACCCAGCTTTTTGGTCTACCCTCTGTGCTTCCTCAGCCCTCTCCAAGACTGAACTGATCTCTTTAGGTGGAGGAGAAGCACTTTTTATAGGAAGAAATCACGTGATATGTGAAACTCTGCCCACTTTCTAACAAACTAGTACTAAACTAATTTTAAAACACAAATAAACATTTTTATTACATATGAAATCGGCATAAACTTGCTTTGGATCTCTAGATACCCAAAATATCTAGAATTACATAAATTTATCTGTTTCTGTCTTGTAACCCCACCCACCTCCCTAGAGTGATGGCCCCTTTGTATTTAACCAGCAGTGCAGAGGGGCGCTGGCCTAAAGAGGCAACCAGGACAACAGAGCAGGTTAGTGTTTTAGAATTTGTCTCAGTTCCTTGTGCACTAGGAATGAGACACTCACTAAAACACCAAATACAAACATAAAATACTTGAAATAGGCTGGAAAACTAGAGAAGTTGGTGCAAAGGAAAAATGCTAAACATGACTTTCATAGCATGTAATTTCAGCACTTTTGACGTTTTGTATGGTGTTTGTAACCTTGAACTGTAATGGCTTGCAAGTTAACAGGTGTTACTAGAATGTAGGGAGCTTTTATAATTCAAATATCCTAAAACATTTAAATTCCCATTATTTATGCTTCTATGCTGTTTGTGAGGTGCCTCTGCAAATTTTGGGAGTGTTTCTTGGCCCGACTAAAACACTCACAGGCAGTCACCTCACAAAGGACAAAGCAAGACTTTAAACAGTTTTAGAAAACAAAACATACTGGCCCAGATATTCAAAGGGTTAGCATGACGCAACAGTGTTGCGCCATGTACAACCCACTGATGCTTGATGCGATATTTAAATGGGAAAAGTGCGCCTGCACAAATCCCGATGTGCTGGGGCTCATCTGTAATGTATGCAGGCACAGGTGAAGGCGTGCCCATGCATAAACTGCACAGCCCGATATTCAGCCCGGACTGTGCAGAGTTATGCCGAGGCTCAACCCTACCTGCGCCTGCACAACTTCGCCAAAAAAGGATCAAGTCGAGGGCCACCCACAGGTGAGCTGCCGCATTGCAGGGGCGCAACACAGCAGCTGTCACCTGTGGGTGGCCCTCCACTTGTTCCTGCCGCACCTGGTGGTGTCCCCCATGCCCCGATCAGGGCTGCAGTATAACCCCCCATTAGCCCGATCTGGGCATAATAGTATCCCCACCCCCGTAGCCCGATCGCGAGCATAACTGTATGTGTCCTCCCTTAGCCCGATCGCGGGCATAACCAAAACGGCCGATTGCGGGCATAATAGTGGTCCCCGGTAGCCCGATCGCGGGCATCAGACCTCCCCAAAGTCCAAGATCCCTGTGGTCCAGTGGACCGAGAAGCCCTGATCGTGGGCGGCATCCACACACCCTCACGCCGGAAATCCCTGGTGATCTAGTGGCCCTCCCCACCCACGGAGCCCCACCACCCTGCTCCCCAGCCTCGCAGCACTTACCTGCCTGCCGCCGCCGACGATAGCTGGAGTGCGTTATTGTTCAGACAGCATGAGCCAATGGGCGAAGCCTATACCGCATAGTAGTTCAGATATGTGAATGAATCATTCACATATCTGATTGTTCGTGGTTTGAGTTGCACGCCCATTGGCTCATGCTCTGAACCAATGGGCGTGCAGTCTACCGAACTGTTGGGTGGGGCGGAGGCGGTGGGTGCTGCCGCCGCCGGCTGATGGGGGGAGCGTGCGGTGGGCCCGCAGTGGTGGGGAGGAGCCACCAGATCACCAGGGTTTGACGTGAGGGGTGTGGATGCCACCCGCGATCGGGTTTCTCGTGGTCCACTGGACCACCAGGGATCTTGGACTTTGGGGTCTGATGCCCGCGATCGGGCTACTCGGGTGGGGACTATTTATGCCCGCGATCGGGCTATTTCGGTTATGCCCCGATCGGGCTATGGGGAGATTACTGTGCTGCCTAATGACCGGGCTATGGGGATATTTATCATGCCCGTGGATCGGGCTGCAGGGCGCCGGTCCTCGACGGCTGCTGCCTGGCAGGGTGCCAGGCGCAGTCGCCAGGATCGGCGCACCTGCATGCTAATGGCATGCAAATGAGGCCTTAATTAGATGCAAATGTCCCCATGCACCTTGCATAAATTATGGCCCCATTTGCATGTCACCTTTGAATATCGCAGGTGCTGCGTGTGACGAATGGAACTTGCACCACCGCATCTGAATGCTCCACTCTGACCACTTGTGGTGGTGCAGTTCCATTGTGCACTGCACAGTGGTGTGGCTAGGGCGGTATTCAAAGAAGTTGCTCAATAGCGCAACTCCGCTGAATATTGCCCGGCCACACCACCGCGCAACTTTTGAGCAGTGCAAGGGCTTGCTCCACAGAATGACGCATTTTGAATATCTGGGCCACTGTCTAGAAGCAATTACAAAAGCTTTCTCTGTTTTGCTAATTTTAAAGTGTTTTTACTTATTGGGACAGTACTTCCTAAGGGTGTAGGCAGGTATACTCACTGTACACATCTGTGTACAGTTTTGTTGAGTGCCTGTCACAGACCATATGCCTTTCTGTTAAAAATTTTCATTCTAATCTGTAGTATTTGGGTTATGTAGGCTACTGAGGAGTGTCTCTGTTTAATATTCTGTTGTTTAGGAGACAGATACATGTATAACCCTCTTTAGAGATTACAGGAATCATCTGACGACAATTTGATTTGTATGGAAGGGGTACTATTTGGAAGGATGTGTACATTTTCTAATGGGGGTGTAACTTCTAGAGATTGTGTACAAAGCGGAAACTCCTGGCTACACCCTGGTACTTCCCCATGGCTACACCCAGGCAGACAAGAGCCAGCAGTGCAGCTTTACTAGGCGACAAAACAAACTTTCAGGACAGATTACGTTTACCTGTGCTCTGAATCTGCTGGTCCACAGAGGCTTCCACTTCACAGGTGGGAGGCAAGTCTAACAACTGAAGGAGAACAGCAGTGTTGCTAGGGGCTGAAATTACCATCTCCCTTGGCTTTTTTCTGCTGTTTGTAAAACTACATAATTTTTCTTCCTGCTCTTTAAAAAAAAAATTAGGCAAACCAAAAGAAAAAGATAGGGCATACGAATTAGGGCAAACGTGGACTGTACTGTCTGAAAGGGAAGCTTCACTCAAACAGAAACCTCTTACCTAGCAGCGCATGCTGTGATCGTATGCTACTAAGATCGTGCTGATTCATGCAGGTTTGTTAGCGGAGCTGCCATTACAGCGGGGATTTGAACAAGTGCTAGCAAAATACAGATGGACTTAATAACATTGTGTCCCACAATACAGTGGAAACCTGGCACTTTAGTGTGTATGGCAGCAAGGATACCCACAAGGAACACAGGGAGCGAGAGAGAGAGAGCTACAGAGAAAGGAAAGAAATACACAGGAAAGAAGATTACAGACTGTAGGTGGCCATCCTACGGGGAATTAAAGAATAGAATAGGAGAGGTGCTGTTGCGCAACAGACTAAAAGGAAGAGACCTCAGCTCAATCTCACACAGGGGGTAGGACCCAATGCTACCACACCTAGTATTTAAATCAAAAGATGCAACTTCCTAAACTGTATATGCCATGGTGAGTTTGGGAATGGTAGAACTGCACTGCATACGGGCTGCGGTGGAGGACTAAGAGAGACTGAGACATGTCGAGGTGCGAGGGTGGCCAATAGAACTCTTTGAGCACTCATTCCTTGCTGCTTGGGAAGTAGTGTACGTGATGCACAAGTCCATGTACAGTACAGCCCAGGCAGTATGAGTGAGAAATCTGTTAAAAGCTGGGAGTATGATAAATTTACAACAAAACCACACCCTGCCCATTAGGATCCACCTTTGGTTATTAGAAATGTTTCGACAAGTTCCTGCAAACACTGCACACTTGAATTGCTTGAAGTTTAAAACAGGTCAAAGCTGTTGCTTTTATTTTATTTTTTTTATTTAATGATATCTTGGAGAACACCTGTGAGTGGATGCTCATTTGTAGGTTCCGTGTCAGTTACAAGAAAGTGAACAGGTGCATAGCATTCGTACAGGCATTACATTACAAGTAAGTACAAAATTACATTGGTACAAAACAATACATTACAAGCTAGGCAGACAATAAATTGGTGTGGATTACAAGACTGGGATAGCATTTAGCTTAGGTGTAACATTTAGACATTGCTTCAGCACTGGTGAGAAAGGTGCTGTGTCCAGAGAGTTAAGCCTACATGTGGGGAGAAACAGGTGGAAGACAAGGCACAGCTGCGGGTATAGTAAAGTGTATGCCTGCGTAGAGGGGTTAAGAACAGATTTAAGGAAGGTTGGAGACAGTGGGGCTAGGAAAGCAGCAGACGGGGGGCAAAGGAAGGCGAGGACAGAGAGGGAATGGTGCCCAGTGGGGAGAGGAGGGGTAGAAGGGTGGGACAATGAAGTGCTGTAAAGGTAGATGCCCCTAGGATTAGGTGGAACACCAAGTGCCACTGCTTTATGGTGGTCCAAATGTAGAAGAGTTGTTTTGGTCATCATGAATGGCCAACATAGTCACAATTGTCATCTGTGGCAAGGTGCTGCCTGAGCTTACACTTGAAAGCACCAATGGTTGTGGTATAGAAGTCTGAAGGGAAGGGCGTTGGTCCAGTATGGTGCTCCGTTAGTAGAATGCACGCTGACCCTGTGCAGTACGGCATCTAGATTCACTGAAAATGTGGCTGTGGGTGCTTCTGGTCAGCCTGGCACTTACATGGTGAGCAGATTTTGACCCTGGTGGCATCAGATTCAGTGCGATTGTTTTTCCCAGTAGACAGGTATGGTACTTAACTGCTCTTTAGCTGGAGCCACCCTGCTCAGAATAGAACTCACAGGTGTAAGACTTGTAGCACCTGTGAGGAGTTGGCAGGCCTTATTAAGGGCCAGAGAGATGCGATGGAGGGCTGAGTTTGGTGCAGAACCATAAAGCCAGAAAGGGAAGGAAGGAACATATTCAATTCAGTGCTTTAGAGTAACTGGTAATTGCTATTTTTCTTTTAAACTTAGACTGTGGGCTTTTAGTGACACTATACTTTCTTTGTTGTCTTTATTATAATTGTTTTGGGCTGTTGAAAATTTAAACATAGTGGTGGTGTAATTCTGTGCTGTCTTTAATTGCTGCAAATTTTATCTTGGCTTGTCTGACTGCCCTGTAGTTGGGTGAAGGGTGTTAATTGTCTGGCCTCTGACCTCAGCTACGTGATAACTGGAGGTGGGGCTTAGTCAGAGTTAAAGTAGCAAGCAGAGTTTTAATTTTCGAAGAAGCCAGAAGGGAAGGAAGGAAACATATTCAATTCAGTGCTTTAGTAACTGGTAATTGCTATTTTTCTTTAAACTTAGATTGTGGGCTTTAGTGACACTATGCTTTCTTTGTTGTCTTTACTTATAATTGTTTTGGGCTGTTGAAAATTTAAAACATAGTGGTGGTGTAATTCTGTGCTGTCTTTAATTGCTGCAAATTTTCTCCCCCTCCCTTCTCCCAACTCTTAATTATATGCCCTGTTAAATCTGATTGACAGGAGCTAAACACAGGGTATAGTAAGGGGTGAAGTAGGAGGGCATAGGGGGAGAGCCCACCTCAGCACGACAGTGTTGACTCATTTGTTTATTTATTGGTTCTTTTTCTTTAAAAAAAAAATTATCTGAGGATCAGTGGCAGGATTTTAGTACAGCAAATTAATAAAAAGGGAACTAGGAGAGCTTCAGTAGCAGACAAGTAGTGGAATTGCAGTATAATGTGGGGAGTGGTGCAATGCAGTGGCTGTGGGGCAGCCATATTCAGGCAGACCTTCTGGACACTGAGGTGCTGCCCATCTGCATGCATCTCTGGACTGCGGGATGAGGTAGCCAGACTCAGAGCAGAAGTAAACTGGGTCAGAGTACCATCACCCCTATCCAGGGACCACCAGTCCAATGCCACTGCCTCAAAGGATGCCGAGAACAAGGAGCACTTGGATGACAGTGGGCTCAGGGAGGGTTAGAGAGTTAGGCAGAGGCACATCCCAGATCCTATTCCACTCAAGAACCTCATGCCACACTGGCAAATGAGGACAACCAAATAGAGGTACCCAGAGAAGTGGAAGGAAAGGATGTGGAGGTTAGCCAAGGAGGTGACCTGAAGGGAAAGCAGGGACCCCAGAGGAGGAGGAAGGAATCCTGGTGGGGACTCCATCATAAGAGGGATCCAGCTAGGAACACACAGGAGGGGAGGACAGGGAGGTGAGGTGCCTACCAGGTGCCACGCATGGAGGGATGGAAGGAAGATCCTGGGGATCACTGAAGGCAAGACGGAGGGTGAGCTGGATGTCATTATCCACCTAGGTACTAATGACCTGGCAAATGGGGAGCCAAAGGAAGTTCAGGAAGAGTTTAGGAAACTGGGAGGGTCTCAAGCAGTAGCTACTTGTCACTTTCTCAGAAGTACTACCTGTGAGAGGCAAGGAGAGCATAGGAGTGCATGCACCAGGAACTTTAACTCATGGTTGAAGAACTGGTGCTGTGAAGAAGGGTTTGATTCATTAGTGACTGGGGACCCACCTGGAGGGATGGAGGTTTGTTCAAGCCTGACGGCCTGCATCCATCCTGGAGGGAATCCAAGACTAATGATAAGTTTAAATTACATTGACAAGCATTTAACTACCAAAGGGGGGTGACAGGTCAGAGGAGGGTACCTACTTGCTCACCCCCCACAGCTAGCAGTGGAACCAGTGAACCAGAGGATGGGCCATCTCTGCAAAGCAGTGTGCAAAAGATGGAGATTGAGCCCAAGAGGTGGATAAGCAGAAAAGGGGCAAAATTCAGCAGAGGGCAGACAGCAAGGAGAACCAGGGATAAATGACAACCAAGGAAGGGCTGGGTAGAACAGTGAAACAGTCTAGGAGGTCAAATCACGGAAGCCATGTGTGCAAATGCCAGGAGCCTTAGCAACAAGATGGAAGATCTGAGGCTGTCATGGTACAGTCAGACCTGGACGCTGTGGCCATCACTGAAACCTGGTGTAATGATAACCACGACTGGGAGATGACCATACCTGGCTACAACATATTCAGAAGAGACAGAGCAGGCAGGAAGGAGGAGGATGGCACTGTATGTGAAAATGACATAAGGGCCACAGAGATCCAGGAGGAACAAATGGGGGAGATACTGTGGGTTAAGCTGGAAAGGAAAATGGGGACAGCCATCCGCACAGGTGTGGTCTATAGACCACCAGCCCAGGAGGAAGAAACAGATAGAGTTGATGCTAGCCATCCAAAGGATGGCAGACAAGGGTGAGGTAGTACTGGTTGGAGACTTCAATATTCCAGACGGGACTGGAGCATCCCAGCAGCAGCATCAACTAGGAGCAGATTTATCCTGACTCCTTCAGGGTGCCTTCCTCAAGCAACTGGTCATGGAACCAACTCGGCAGAAGGCAATACTGACCTTGTGCTCACAAACAGGGACAGTGTGATGGGGGTAACAGTGGGGAGCACCTGGGAAACAGTGACCACCGGTCATTGTGTTTGAAATCACAGAAAGAGCAGAACCAAACCACACAAAAACACGTATCCTGGATTTTAGGGGGCAGACTTTGGGAAAATAGGAGATACTTGAAAGAGGCATTAAGGGAATGGGACAGGAATCAGGGTTGAGGAACAGTGGGCAGTATTTAAATGGGGATTACAAGAACAACAGAATTATGCATTAAGCAGGGTAGCAAGAGGAAAAGGAAGAGGAGACCATTATGGTTTTCCAAAGAGGTAGCAAAGAAAGTGAAAGCCAAAAAGATTGCATTCAGGCAATACCAAAAGACACAGGCAGAAGGGGATGGGAGAAGTACCAAGAGAAGCAAAGGAGGCAGGAGGTCAGTAAGGAAGCCAAAGCTCAGACAGAAGAACACATTGCAAAATCAGTGGGTAGAGGGACAAAACCTTTACAGGTACATAAGTGAAAAAGAAAGACAAAGGGAGGGATAGTGAGACTGAAGGGGAGGATGGGGGCAGCGTGGAGGATGACAACAGTAAAGCTGACATTTTGAACAGGTATTTCTGCTCAGTCTTACTGAGGAAGAGGGAGGGTAATGGGTCTGAAGGGAGTACAAGGGTAAGAATGGTGCAGAAATGGACAAGTCCCTTTACACGAAAGGGTCCTGAAGGAACTGGAAGTAATAGAGTTGATAAAGCAATGGGGCCAGATGGGGTGCACCCCAGGGTCCTTAAAAACTAAGAGAGGTGGTGGCTGAACCTCTGGCTATCCTGTTTAGCCGATCACTGGATACAGGGGAGGTACCCAAAGACTGGAGGACAGCAGATGTAGTCCCTTATACAAAAGTGGGAACAAAGAGGAAGCAGGAACTACAGACCAGTCAGCCTCACTCGGTAGTGGGAAGATCATGGAAGCATTACTGAAGGAGAGATTGGTGGAACATCTGGTTGTCAATGGACTACAGGACCCAAGGCAGCATGGTTTCACCAGGGGAGGTCATGCTCAGACCAACCTCGTTGAATTTTTGACTGGGTGACTAGGGAGGTGGATCAGGGAGGGCAGTGGACATGGCCCATCTGGACTTCAGCAAGGCCTTTGACACTGTGCCACATAGAAGACTATTACACAAACTGAGGAATATGGGTGTGGCAGGACAGTAGTGTGGTGGGTAGGTAACTGGCTGGTGGCAGGACACAGAGGGCGGTGGTAAATGGCTGTCACTCCACAGAGGGAAGAGTGACCAGTGGGGTACCACAGGGATCAGTGCTGGGACCGGTCCTATTCAACATCTTCATCAGTGACATTTGCAGGACCTAGAAGGCAGAATTTCACTGTTCGCTGATGACACAAAGCTCTGTAACAGAGTAGACACACCAGAGGGTGTAGACAGAATGAGAAGGGACCTGCAGACACTTGAAGAATGGTCAGGATTTGGCAGTTGAAATTCAATGCAAAGAAGTGCAAGATAATGCATATGGGGTACAAAACCCTGGCACAATATATCAGTTGGGGGTGAGGATATAGCATGCACCAAGCAGGAAAGGGATCTTGGGGTTGTCATCTCTGATGACCTCAAGGTAGGGAAACAGTGTGACAAGGCAGCAGGTAAAGCAAATAGGATGCTGGGATGTATAGGCAGGGGCATCACCAGCAGGAAAAGGGAGGTCATAATTCCATACAAGACACTAGTGAGGCCCCACCTGGAGTACAGTGTACAGTTCTGGAGACCATACTCACGTAAGGACATAGACAGGGTAGAGAAGGTTCAGAGGAGGCAACAAAGATGGTGCATGGATTGCATCACAAGTCCTATGAAGACAGGTTGAAGGAACTGAACATGTACTCCTGGAGGAGAGGAGGGAGAGGGATATGATAGAGACATACAAGTATCTTACAGGAGGAACAGGGTGCAGGAAAACACTATTTTTAAGCGAAAAGATGTTCCAGGACTAGAGGGCATGGGATGAAGTTGGAGGGAGGATGATTCGAGAAACATGAGAAAGAATTTCTTCACAGAACGGTGGTGGACAAGTGGAACACCCTGCCAGAGGAAGTGGTGGGGGCTGAAACAATCACGGGATTTAAGAATGCATGGGATAGAATAAAGGAATTCTGGAGGTCAGGGTAAGGGCAACAGACTTCTAGGAAAACAAACTGAACTTACAAGCTCAAATGGGCAGACTGGGTGGGCCATAGGCCCTTATCTGCCGACACTGTCTATGTATCTATAAACTGCTAGGCCATATTCAGCGAGGGTAACAACTGAGTTGGTGATAGCCATATTAAGTGCTTCATATGTAAGGCTGTGCTTGTGGTGGTGGAATATCCTGATTCTTGAGCTGATGGCCTTGGCTGTGTTGTCTATATGCTGTGCATAGGACAGGGTGGAGTCAAGGGTGATACCCAGGTACTTAAAGAACTGCATGGTCCAGCACGTCACCACTATTGTTCAGGATGGATAGTGGGAAGGTCTTTGTTTGCTTGTGTGTTCAGCAAATAGCTTTCCTTAACAAAGCAGAGAAGTGCTCCTCAGTGAAAAAGTTTAAAAGGCCTGTTAGTGAAGATGTTACTTGCTTTCAGATTCTTCTAGGATTGTTGTTTACAAGTGCACAACATAGACACGTGATTATTTATTTATTTTTTATTTTCTCATAAAATGCGTGTGTTGTTTCTGTGTGTTCCCACATTGCTTCCTTCCAGGCAAATGCCAGAAGATGCAAGCAGGACAAACTGATAGAGAGGAGCAGAAGGGTGTCTCTTGAGATAGAGCAGAGACACCTTTATGACTATTTATGAGGACAGCCTGAGGGAAGTCCTCTAAACAGACTTATTTTACTAACACATACATCAGTGCATATTAGTACAGTATATGGTTAGGAGCTTATTGTGCACTGAAATCAAACACCTCAGTAACCTTGTTGTGCCGTTCAAAAGTTATTGTGCATGTTCTATAATCATGGCACCTGTGTCCCGCTCATGCTGACTGCTGCCGGACCGCCTGCTTTAATTTTCTTTTTGGTGCTTCCACTCACTAATGTTACACAGATTTGCCAAGTTTCCTCTCTACCTCATGTATCCATGAGTATGTGGTCCTATTAATGGGACTATTAATGGAGACCATCATAAAGGAGGTTGAGGTGCTGCTGGAGGTTAACGGGGCGAGGACAGTAAGGCATGGCTTTGTCAAGGGTCAGATCATGCCAGACCAACCTAGTTGAATGCTATGACTGGGTGACTAGGCAAGTTGATAGTGGCCATGCAGTGGATGTCCTATACCTGGACTTCAGCAAGGCCTTTGACCCGGCACCACATAGGAGACTAGGTTGTAAACCAAAGGGCACAGGGCAAAACTGGTGAGGTGGGTGGAGAACTGGCTGCAGGGTTGGCAACAGAGGGTAGTGGTGGAGAGGAAATTCTCATCCCCTAAGCCCGTGATGAGTGGGGTTCCACAGGGGTTGGTGTTAGCCAGTACTGTTTGGAATATTCATTGCAGACATCTCTGAGGGCATCAGCAGTAGATCAGTCTGTTTGCAAATGACACCAAAATGGGGCAGTGGTGGGCGACCAGGGGCTGGCAGGGGCTGCAGGAGGCTTGACAAGACTTCAGGCATGGTCTGATACCTGGCAACTCAGGTACAACACCACAAAGTGTAAGGAGCTGCACCTGGATCAAAGAACCCGAGGATAAGCTACTATCTGGGAAGGGGTGGGGTGCAGATAGCAGTAACAGAGAAAGAGAAAGATCTGGGGTGCTCTAATGGGAGCAATGAACAACTCTGGAGGGCAGTAACAAGGGCCAACAAGATGCTGGGCTGCATAGTCAGGGGTATAACTTCAGTAGGAGGAGGTGATTCTGCCATTGTACAGATCATTGCTTAGACCACACTTGGAGTACTGCGTGCAGTACTGGCGACTATACCTGCAGAGATATTAGACTACTGGTGGTGCACGCAGGGCAACAAAAATTATCCAAGGTCTAGGGAGTTGCCAATGAGGCTAGGCTGGCTGAGTTAAACATGTATTCACTGGAGGAGAGGAGAAACAGTGGGACATGAAAGAGACCTTCAAGTACATGGAGGGAATAATCCAAGCAAACACAGAAGGGCTGTTCAGAGGAGGGTGGGAAGAGACACTAGAGGCCATGACATGAAATTGGAGGAAGGGGAGTTTCAGGAGGGAAATGAGGAAGCATTTATTTACAGAAAGGGTGGTGGCAGAGTGGAGTGCACTGCCAGCAGAGGTGGTGGCATGCAAATCAGTGGAAGGATTCAAAAGAGGGTGGGACAGGACAATGGGGAGGGCAGCTGCAAAATAAAGGGTGCTAGCTGCAAACTCAAGCAGACTCGATAGACCACTTGACCTTTTCCTGCTGGCAATTTTCATATGTTCGTATTAGGTGAATCGCAACCTTGTTTATGTACCCACCCAAAAATGGTGGACTTACCTTGGGTCGCCTCTCTGAGTACTGCATTGCCCTCTGCCTGGCAAATATCCAGCCCATGTTCTGCCTCCTGAGCCTGGCTAGTATCCAGTGATGTAACTATAAATACAAGCGCAAGATAGTGTTGTGTCTATAGCCTCAGCGTGAACGCATGATCAATGCCATTGCGCTGTACCTTTAAGAGGTTCAGTCCTGTGTACAGAGGCGTGTGGCCTGTGCTGGGTCCGAGAGAAGCAAAACTCGTGACTCGGCTAGGCAGCACTCCCATAATTTCCATTGTACTATTGCTTACTAGTATAAATGAAGCTCTATTGAATGCTGTAAATGTTTTGCTAAATCTGAATTGTTGTACTTAAATGAATTGTGAAATTTGAACTGTTTACATTGATACTTGTTGATACTTTGACCATGCTGTTGAGCCAGTCGGAACTCAAGGGGTCCTAATGGGTCCTTTTACTATGGCTGCTGGAAGAAACGGTGAACTGTACGCTTGGCCCATTTTAACCAATCAGGATGCTGGAACTGTGACTGACAAGCCAACCAGATTACTGATTCCTTTACGCTCACTTGCGCCGCATGCGCAAGGAACGCCTTGGGAGAATGGGACACTTTGGAGGTGTGCCCTCTGCAATCCCCTGCTCCATTGAGCAGGCGTGGCAGTCCTGCACCAATCGGGACATGGTGCTGTGATGATAGCGGTGGTCTCTCTTCAAAGAAACCACCGCTGTGTGCTGCACCGCCACGCCACCCCCAATCTTTGCTGTCGCAGTTCCGCGCCATCTGCTTGACGGGGTGCCCAATCCTCCGCCGGCTCACGGCCCCCCAGCATCCTTCTGCCACGCTGGGAGCCCACCCCAGCATGGCAAATGTCCCGTGCCATTCTGCCGACGGGGTGCCCAATCCCCTGCTGGCTCCACGGCCCCGCCAGTTATCCTTCTGCCATGCTGGGAGCCCACCCCAGCATGGCAAACGCCCCACGTCGTTTTTTTTAAACCTGTAAATTGAAAAACGGTCCCACGGCACTTCTCCCAGCCCCCCACAACCCGCACCCACCCACTGCGCACTCCCTGCCTCCCACACCCTCCACCCCATACTTACTCCGGAGTTCGCGCCGACGATCTTCGGTGGACCGGGAACAATTCTGCACTCTTCAAAGCTGACCGCAACTGAGGAAACAAGGTAAGCTGTATACTGGGCTGATAGGGGTTTCAACTTATTGTATTCGGTATTTTACGGCATCATTAACATATGAATTCTTCGAGATGCTCGGCGCGGTCTTTGCCCGGTGATTTTGCAGTTATCATGTACAATCACCTTCGGGCCCGGTTAGCGCCAAGGACAGTGACATCATTCATGTGAAGGGTCCTAAAACCCATGTGGAAAATTTCGCAGAAATCCAAAATTACTGTTTGACGAGCACGCGCTGCGCAGTTCCCACGCAGGCCTCGTAAGTTTATGCAATTTTCAATATTACTCCAGATTTTCAACATTGCCATTTTACCACACCTCCTTATGAGCAGTATAGCTGTCATTTTTCACATCCTGCCCAAAACGTGTTTCCACCTATGTAGCGCAACAATGGCTTAGTCGTGTCGAAATCAATGTATGGGACACAGTAAGAAAATCACAGTGACACTGTTCATGAGCAGAGGTCTTAAAATGGCTATGTTGAAAATTTGTGAAAGAATTCTTAAAATGACTGTTTTATTTAGTGTGTTAGCAGTTCTTCAAGACGTCAGACGCTTGCGGAATTTTCAATATTTTACTCCAGATTTTTTCAACATTGCCATTTTACCACACCTCCTTATGAGCAGTACATCTGTCATTTTTCACATCCTGCCCAAAACGTGTTTCCGCCCATGTAGCGCATAATGGCGCAATCGGTGTGCGAAATCAATGTATGGGACACATTAAGAAAATCACAGTGACACTGTTCATGAGCAGAGGTCTTAAAATGGCTATGTTGAAAATGTGGTGAAAAATTCCTAAAAATGACTGTTTTACAAGCATGTGTTGCGTAGTTCACGCAAGACGTCAAGTTCGCGAATTTTCAATATTTGCGCTCCAGTGACTTCCAAATATCTAAACAGCACATAGAAGCAAGCAACATTCGCATTGACAAATGCTTGTACTTCTTTGTCACTGATTTTTAAGTCATGTCCAAGTGCCAAACCACTGCAAAACCTGGTGTTTAACGCTCGGCATTGACAAATGCTTGTTCCTTCAGTCAAAGAAATTTGAAAACTTAGTCTGGCTCGAACTTCCAGTCTGAGAGGAGGCTCTGTACTCAGCTCAGAGAATTTGGGGAAGAGGCCTGTTCTCTCCTCAGCCTGAAATCTTGCATGGATTGTTGAACTGCCAAGTACTGTAGACAATTCTTCAAGCCTCCAAGCAGAGACAAGAAGTGATTTATACTTAGCTAAAATTCCAGACTGTGGGGTGTGTCAGTGTATGAAAATCACCAAGCTGCATTTTGGTGAGAGACCTGTTTGCCTCAGAGACTGTGGTCTGAAACTGAAGCCTGGGGCTATCAAATTGTCTCCTGCCAATTTGCCAAAGGGTGAGACCTGAAATGCATTTTGCCAGCTTACAGACCAGAGACTGCAGATTGCAAGTGGGTAAGCTACGTGGCCTAGCTAAGACTGGGTCACAGTTTTAACTTGTGATGCCAAACCACCTTTCTAAAAGACTGTTGCTGCCTTGTATCTTTAAACTGCTTGAAGACTAGACTAGGAGTCAGCTCCTGCTAAGAAGATCTTTGAGGGTTGTTGAGATATTCTTTATTGAGATATTCAGAAAGACCTTTGAGTCAAAGACTCATTTAGAAAGGTTCCACGTCAAACATTGAGAGGTACAGGGATAACATTGCTTACAGTTTGCAGACATTACATAACATCACAGTGCTGGATACGTGCATGGTACAGAGAGTGACTGAAGACAGGGATCACATGAAATACAGTATTATAGCGCAGCACATAAAGATGCAGTGAGGCTGTTTGTCAAATTAGTAAGCTTGGTGGAAATCGGTCTGGTGACCAGCGAGAGGCTGGCCTAGGGTCATCAGGGAGGAAAGGGTCAGGGCAGTTATGGCCACCCTTGGGAGGACGCCGTGAAGCGGATGAGTCATGTTAGCCCTGGTCCCTGTATGCTGGTCCTTATCAAGAAGGATGAAAACTGCTGCCAAGAACCAGCGTGTCAAATCCAGTTTCGGGAACCAGCCTGGCAACCATTCCAGATCCTGAGGTCCTGGTTCTGTGAGTAACGACAGGGCTTGTCCCTGCAGCAATAAATTAACAATATTTCTTGCCATCTGATTTGCCTCTTGAGCACCATTTGTTGTTTAGACTGTTCTGCAGGCCATTGGGCCAGGGAATTACAGTTTCCTGTGTGGTAGAGTTTCTGTTTATGTTGCTACAGCTAGGTGCCAAAAGAGAAATAATCTTTCATTTGCTTAAGGGCTCCAACCAGCTGCAACGCAGGACAGCCAGCTGCAACGCTTCAGGCCTACAACTACTGACTGGGTACCTAATAGTATTAAATGGACAGCCCGGGTTAAATGTGGTGTTTAAATGTTCCTCTAACACAAAAGAATTGCTTTAAACTTAACCTTGATTTACATCTCTTCTCCTTGCTCAAATTTCCCAAGTAAACCAAATTTTTGTTTGAATGTTACACTGGTCCATGAGCATATTATTACTAAGTGCTAGTTTTTGTGGGAAGTGAACAAGTGCATTGTTGTTGCTGAAAATCATTTTCAGAGGCGCACAGGTGTCCCAGAAGTCCAGACCCTGTTGGTAAGTGTGGTTACTGTGAGCATATTATTAGCACTCACCACTAATTGTACCATTGAATGCAAAGTAGCGCTTTTGCACAACTCCATGTGTGGGACCTCTTGTTTGGGGCAGTGGGTTGGTACAACATCCCAGAAAGTTGTGCTAGTCTATCATCGAACCCACTTAAAAGTCACTCTGGTTGGATGCACCGTGCAAATACTGTAGTATTGGCGTTGGTATAGCGCCCTGTTATCAGCCAAACCAGAACCCAGGCCCCTCAACCTGCATCTAGGGCAGCAGGCTGGGGTAGTAGCCCATTGTGAGGTGGTGCTTGGTTACATTTAGTAAAATTATGTCCCAAAGTTTTAAACTTCATTCGTTCCGACCCGGAACTAGCGCCCCGCTTATGTCCAGTGTCACTAATCTAATGTTTGCTGTTTTGTGCAGTAAACATGACAGCACACAGCACCCTACTTGCAAGCACTTGATCTCTTTTCTGTTAGTCATTTCATGGGACTGCCTGAAACAACCCCAAATTATACAGCAAAACAGACAGAAATAAAATATGGTAATAATAAAATAGTAAAATAAAGGTAATAAAGGCATAGTTATACTCATCCGATTACTACAGTGCCATATAGAGGCAAAAGAAAATCTAGTGTAGCACCATTTTACTAAAACTATATACTATAAAGAATAAAATATGGGCAACCATACACAACTCACCTTGTGTTTCCAGCTTGGGGTTTAGATAGCAGCATGGGCCTCTCAAGCTTCACTCTTGAGTTCCATATGCTGTTATCTCTACCACTGATGGAAACACAGTCTTGTTGTGTACAGGCACCCATACAGAATTTATTCCTTATATAGTAGATAACAGCAACTATGGTAATTTGAAATAAAGAGTGATGCATCAGAATGTGATACTAATAATCATGTGATGCACATATATATATGTACCAGTGCATACTGTATGTGTATAACTGCATTATGACTATTTTTGTAGACCCAGTAAAATATGTTTGTATTTCTAAGCATGTTTGTCACAACTTCTTCTCTTCCTTTTCTGATCCTGTGGTGGTGGTGGGGGGTATGGCAGCTATTTGGCTGTTAAGGAGGAAGCTGTACCTTGTACCCCTGGGTAGGTGAGAGGACTGGGCCAGTTGGGGATTCGAACAGGATGTAAATGGGACATGCCCCAGGGAAGGAATGACTTTGGTGCTGGGACCTAGAACAAGGTCACTGGAAAGAAGATGGTTGTCTAGATCTTCCCAAAATATTCTGTCTCCTCATCTTCTCTCTTCTTCCCACCCACTAGATTTCTTTTCCTTACTGTTTACCTGGCACCTGCCTCTTCTGCTCACCCTTTATATCTTTCCCTTCCCATTTAAAGCAGCCCAATGCTTGCCCGTCCCCTTTTGTCACCTGGTCTTTTTCCATTGTGGCATATGTTACATTTTGTGCTCAGTTTTATCTGCACTGTGTATTCCTTTTGGACCATTGGTACTTTGGACTGTAACTATATACTTACCCGCATTTTAAAATTTTTTACACTCTGTTTTACCATTCTATCTGTTGTACTCTGGACTTCTGCATCATGTCTCCCATGTACCCTTCCCCGGGTCACACCTGAAAACAAGCCTTAGCTCAGTGTGCCTTTCCTGTTGACCAATTTATCCATCAATCAAATAAATCGGGTATAATCAAATGGAGGGCACTGTAAGAACCAAGCAGAAGAAGGCAGTTTTACTGCTCCTACAATTAAACTCTAAATGCCATTAAAATTTGCCCTTTGGAATACTTTAAGTGTTAATCCGAGCATTTCAGTAGAAAGAGAGCCTCTACTTTGATCAAGATGGGTAATCCTAAACACGAGAAGGCTACTAGTGGCATGGAAAAGGAAAGGATCTGGTGGAGCACAGACCTTGTAGTCTGCCACAGAGGCACTGGCCACAGCAGAAAAGGGTTCAGATGAAACTGGAATCTCTGGGTCAGAAACTCCAAACGCCATTCAGCTGATGTCTGATCTTTCCCAGAAAGTTGATGGCTTTAACAGTTGAGTTCTGATTCTTGAGACTACAGTGGAAGGAGAGGAGAAATGGAAGAGATTCACAAACAAGCTGATGCTTCCACTGGTGCCACGGCACTCATGGCAAAAGAGAAGCAGCACCTGTGAGCCTGATTGGAAACCCTCAGAATCAAGCTTGCTCGGCTAAATATGTGGTTACTGGGCTTACCGGAGGGGCATGAGGGAGATCACCCAGTGATGTCTGTTAAGGACTGGCTGACTGAGAAGTTGGTGCCAGAAGACACGGACGCAATTACTGGCATTCAAAAGAGTACCAAATCACTTCGTGGATGGCAGCAGAACTCGGGGAATCAAAAACATTACTGGTGGTGGTGGCAGAGTTGGCATCAGAGACCACATACTCCAACTTGCATACGGAGCAGGCCCCATTATGTAGGATAATTATCAAATACAGTATGTGTTTTCTTCAGTTTCAGCTATCCCATGAGGCAATGTCGGAAAAAATTGGTGGGGTATGGCGGACATTGAGAGATGTTGAGGTCCCACACTTGATAATTTATCTAACTTGACTCAGATCGTTCTTGAAGGAAAGATATACCTCTTCTTGGATCCCGTTGAGGTGGGTAAGTGGGCCACTCTACTGGCGGACGATATCATAGATTGCCCTGAGACAGCAGATCCATCTGATACTGTTAGGGACACTTAAACAGGTTTTCTAAACCTTGCCTTTATTTGGACACTAAGTTTACATTGTAGGCTTTTGTCACTAGCCCTCAGTGTTTAATATAGTTTACTACAACGTGACTCCTTGTTACGATAGCTTGTTTTCATTGTTATTAAATGGTTTCTCTCTACTACTGAATAATGTTTTTAACAAGTGTATTTTTGCACTGGATTGTGGTTCAGCTGTTTCTAGCATGGTCTGAGGTGGGATTTTGGGTTTGGAGGAGGTGGAATTAGTTTTTCTAAATATTAGTAGGCATGGGCTACCTGATGGGTAGCTAGGTCAGGTAGTGTGGGTATCACCTGTTTTTGGCTGGGTAGGGTAGTTCGGGTAATGCACTACCCTACCTGACATAACAGTGTAATTCTTGGGTTGGGTAGTTTCAGATGGGTAACAGATAATAGGTAACACGTCACTTAATGTATTAAAGAGCTCAGCATGTTTCGGGGGCAGCGCCAAGTCTCCACTGTGGTCTCCAAGCAGGCATTCAAAAGGGCACCCTGTGGGGTCTTTCATGGAGCTTGTAGCAGATCGGATGCACAACACAGGGCTGATACCGATTGGACAGTGGTGTCAAGGGCTATGTCCGACTTTGAGTGTGGCTCAGACTATGTGGGTAGCTTGGTGGAAACAGTGTATCTGTCGCCTCATTCTGCAATTTGCAGCACATTCACTGCTGTTTTCGAAAGAGATCTGAGAAAGACTTTGTTGTCAGTTGAAATAAAACAAAAGTTTACACTTTAAAAAGCACAGCACTATGCCCATAAGCGGGACATTTTAGAGGGTGGCAAGATGAACAGAATAAGCACCACAGAGTCAACTGGGAGAAAGAAAGTCAGTGGGGGGCTATGAAAAAAAAAGAACTCTCAGGGAGGAGGATCTAACAATTGCCTTGGAGATGGTGCTGGGGTGGGAGTGAAGGACAGCAGGAGCAATAAGGGAGAAAGAAAGAAAGGCAGCAGTGGCAGGGGACTGTGAGCGATATCAGGGAGGATCTAACAGTTGCCCTCAGAGGTAGTGCTGGGGAGGAACAGAGAAGGAGCATGGTGGGGAAATGACATAGACAAAATGCAGAAGGCAGCTGGTTTGAAATTAAAAGTTGAAAGTATTACACTATTTAAGTGCCCCTGAGCCCTGTAATTTATTACTGTGACATAGCTACACTGTCCGTCTTTGCAGCAGCTAGTGAAAGCCTTTTATGGCTATATTATTTTACACTATTTGTTAGGTGCCCCCGAGGCCCGAGCCCTGTCTTTTATCACTGTGACATGATCAGCTACACTGTCTGTCTCTGCAGCAGTTAGTGAAAGCCTCTTACAGATGTATTACACTGTTTGTAAGGTGCCCCTGAGGTGCAGCCCTGTCATTTATTACTGTGACATAGTCAGCTACACTGTCTGTCTCTGCAGTAGTTAAATCCTTTCAAGGCTGTATTACACTGTTTGTGAGGTGCCTCTGAGGCCCGAGCCCTGTCATTTATTACTGTGACATAGTCAGCTGCACTGTCTGTTTCTGCAGCTGTTAAATCCAGACATAAGGCAATTCTTGTGGTGGGTAGGAAGAAATAGGCTGTTGGTTAACTAGGATCTGCAGCTTATCCTGTAGGTAGGGAAATGGCACACTAGGTGGGCCAAGCAGTCCTCATCTGCCATCAAAGTCTATGTTTCTATGGCTGTAATACCCTACTGGTAGGTGCCCCCAAGGCCCGAGCTCTGTCATTTATTACTGTGCCATAGTAAACTACACTGTCTGTCTCTGCAGTAAGTTAAATCCATTTATGTCTGTATTACACTGTTTGTGAGGTGCCCTGAGGACCCAACCCTGTCATTTATTACTGTGCCATAGTAAGCTACACTGTCTGTCTCTGCAGTAAGTTAAATCCATTTATGGCTGTATTACACTGTTTGTGAGGTGCCCTGAGGACGAGCTATGTCATTATTACTGTGACATAGTCAGCAACACTGTCTCTGCAGCAGTTAAATCCTTTACAGCTTTTTAGAAATAAATTTTATGTTCCAACCAGTATAATATTCACATTGCATAATGTCGACGCTTCCTTTGTTATCTATTACACTTGATAATTCATTTAAAAATACAATAGTAAGACAATAATTATCAAAAAGACCCGTGTTTATACCAAAAGCAGAGGTAATTTCTTTTCCATTATTTACAACTTCAAATTAGAATCTGTGGCATATTATCTTCTAAGCTTCACCAGCTCAGCGTTAGAGGTCCCGTTCTTCCTCTAAAATGTCCCACATAACTTTTCATGCAACAATGATTCTCTAATCATCAACCACCACCTCCTCTCATTGAATTCCTGTACCTGTGGGCGCTCCAAATTTCAATATTAATCTTTTGTTGCCATTGTACCAAGTGCATATATTTAAATTTTATTTGTGTCATTTTGGATTATAGGTACATAATTAAATAGTAAGGTAACTATATCAATCTGGAGTGTTTGATTCAATAATTGTTGAGTTTTAATCCACTATTCTTTAATTGTTTACAGCTCCATAAACAATGTTCTAACTGTGTTTCTAAACCACAATTTTGCCAACAGTTTAGTTTATTATTAGGCCATTTTAGATATGTCTGTGGGGTATAGTAGGCCCTATTATCTTCCTTTGTATAGATTTATTGTGTGCAGAAATATACAGCTTATTAGCAAGTATACTTACATTGTGCCACTGTTGATCAGTTAAATTCTTGTTCATTTCTTTATTCCATTTAGTAATTTTTTGTTATTTACCCCTGTTTAATTATTATCATCTTATACATTCTGCTTAGTGATTCATTTTGCCCTTCGTTATCACTGCATTTTGACTTACCATTAGTCTGGTATAATCCTGAGTGTCCTTTGCACTATCCATTTTTAACTCAATTTTTTTATTTATTATAAAGTAATAAAAAGGGATATTTTTATTTGTTTATTATCTAGATCAATTTCATCAAATATTGGAAATCTGTTATCTTGTAGTGTGTCACTCTGGATAACATTTTTGTTTGTTTTACCGGTTTATTTTCACTTTTATTCCTGTAGGTTGTGGAGGTGCGCACTGTTGTGGCCAATGCCCCGGTGCCTTTGGAGGCTTGGCCCGCTTTCCCCAGTGCGGTGGCATGCTGCTGCTGCTGCTGCTGACAGCTTGTCCAATCCACGCTCCTTTCACTAATTGACTATGCTGACTTCATATATGGCCAGTGCCCAGCCTCACACCTTGCTAAATTGATGTACTGTATCATAGAGCTCTGAGATTTATAACAGACCTCCCTGCTTTCCGTCTACCACTGTTCACTATATGCAGCTGTGGGTTGGCCTCCCTTCAACACAGGCGGTATAGAAATGCAGCCCTCTGCATGCTCCGAGCCATCACCAACCAACTCCCGCAATACATTGCTGACTGTCTCCACTAAGCCTGATTGGGAATTATGCCTTGAGAAGTCCTGCTGGTTTCCTGAAGGTACCTAGGTCGGTACCCGCTTGGAAGAGCAGCCATAGTTTTGTCCTGCCCATGCTTTGAATAGGATACAGAAATCGCTGAGACTTAGCTCCCTGTTAGTCTTGCTATGTTCAAGACCCTGTATGTCAAAACATTTGTGGAGATCTGTAACTGTTTCCACCGTTCCTAGTTGTCTAGCTGATGTTTCGCTCAATCTAAGTCCTTCTGCTCAAACTAAGTGTTCCCTTACCAAGATTACTCCCCTCCTCAGTCCATTCTAGTCCCACCGGTACTAACGTTTCACCTCAGTCCATTCCAGTCCCAATGGTACTACTGACTCACTGCAACACACACCCCATCACCCACTCTATGCCCTGATACCACCTGTTTAGTATCCCAGAATCTTTCTGCCAGCGCCCCTGCCTCCACGCATGCGCTTTTCCATATCCCAGGGACCTTTACAGGCTATGAACATGTTATTGATGGATAGGATTATAAATGCATCTCTGTATATATTGTTTACCTTTATTTTACACTGTATATATTTTATTGTATACGCCTTGCTACTGTTGTTTTATATATATTTTACTTGTACTTATTCTGTACCCGCCCTCATAAACTGCAGGTTCAACTTTGTAAATGAGCTTGCTCAATGGTGATCGCCTGGGTAAATAAAGATTTTGATTGATTGATTGATTGATTGACTGACTAGTTCAGCAAGCATGCCACCATCTTGAAAGGTTTTCACCACTGAAATCAGGGTTCTGCCTTGCATTGCAGCGTCAGCCATTCCGCTGCAATGAGAGAGCCGACTCAGCCATTGCAGGGCGATACCTTGCATGCCCCGACCCAGTTTGCAGATGAGGAGCCCAGTCCCTGTTGGCATAATGTCTCCACCCCAGGTTTCTTTGTGCTGAGGGGTGCTCTTCCCCTCGGCATCATGCGCCCACCATCTTTCTTTGCCAATGGAGCGCCCATCCCCATCGGCTTCAGTCCCCCTTCCCGATTACATTTGCTGACAGGGGAGCCACTTCCTGTTGGCATAATGTATCCCCAATGTGTAGTCTGCTGAGGGAGGTGCCCAATCCCCTCGGCTCTGTCCCACCTCAGTGACGTACAACAGGGGTACCCAATTCTCGCCGGCTATGCCCCCAAAAAACACTCAGGTGGCACACTGGGGCCCACCCCAGTGTGCCAAATGTCCCGTAAAAAGAAAAGCCATCCCACAATGTTTTTTTTCTTAACCCTGTAAATAAGAAAACAGTCCCTTGTCGAGTCTGATGGCCCCTCCCAACCTGCACTAACCTTCAAGACCCTGCCTCCCACACATTTATTTACCTCCTGAGTCCGGCGACAATCTTCTCAGTGACTCGGAACACATCTGCACTCTTCAAAGCCGATCGTGAACTGAGGAAATGCCGTAAGCTGTATAATGGCATAAATAGGGTTTTTTCAGCTTTGGTGCATATCTCAGGCATTTTTGGAATTTTGCACCAACTTTTACATAGGTTTATTGGGACCCCTCCTCATGAATTCAGCCACTGTCATGGCATTATTCGTCCCGAAGGTGATTTTGCGGTGACTGCGCAGAATCGTCTTTTGTATTGATTAACTAAATGACAATGCCAATGTTCATGAGGTGGGCTCTAAAAAACCTACATTGCAAATTTGGTGGAAAACTCCAAGACATGCCTGTTTTACGAAGTGTATTAGCAGTGCTACGCACTCATCAGAATTTCAAGAATTTGCAATATTTTCACTCCAGATTTTCAACACTGGCATTTTTCTGCACCTCCTTATGAACAGTATAGCTGTCATTTTTCAGATCCTGCTGAAATGTGTTTTGCACTTCGTGCAGAATAATGCAGTCGCTGTGGGAAATCACTGTTCAGGACACATTAAGAAAATCACAGTGACACTGTTCATGAGCAGAGATCCTAAAATGCCTATGTTGAAAATTTTGTAATGAAAGTCCATAAATGACTGTGTTACAACGCGTATTGCGTAGTTTGCATGCAAGCTCCTAACTTCACGTAATTTATAATATTTTCACTCCCGATTTTCAACATTGCTATTTTCCACACCTACTTATGAACAGTACAGCTGTCATTTTACATCCTGGCCAAAATTTTCGCACTTCCAGCAATCGAATAGCATGGTCACTGTGGAAATTAATTGGATAGAATGAGAAATGACAGTGACACTGTTCATGAGCAGAGGTCCTAAAATGTCTATGTTGAAAATTTGGTGATGAAAATCCATAAAATGACTGTGTTACAGTGTGCATTATGCAGTTTCCAAGCAATTTGTAACTTTGCAAATTTGTAATATTTTCACACCAGATTTTCATGACTGGCATTTTTCACACCTCCTTATGAACAGTTCAGCTGTCATTTTTCGCATCCTGGCTGAAATGTGTTTTCACACTTCCAGCACAGAATAGCACGGTTGCTTTGGGAAATCAGGTTTGGGACAGATTAGAACAAGCGAGTGAGAGGGGAGGAGGAGCAAGCTCAACTGAGCTCTGTCGGGACTGCTGCGGATTTCTTTGTGGGCAGAAAAGGCAAAATGCAGGCAGGAGCCCAGTACAAAGGGCAGCCTGGCACCATGAGAAACAGAACGAGTGAGTCAGAAAGGGTGAGTGAGCAAGCTCAATGGAGCTCTGTTGGGACTGCTGCATGATTTCTTTGTGGGCAGAAAAAGGTGCCAAGCAAGCGGAGCACAGTACAAAGGGCAGCCTGCAGCTCCGGAGAAACAGAACGCCAGTAGTGAGAGAGGGGAGTGAGTGAGCTCAATGGAGCTTTGCGGACTTTAGAGTTTCCCACCCTCCCACCCAGGGTCCTCTGTGGTCCCACATTACAGCAGGGTCTCTGGAGTGGACACAAAGCAATGATTGGATAATTTTAGGATTGGTGTAATAATACAGATTTAGTTGTTCTGTTTATTTCTCTAACTGAGCTAAATATTGAGCTATCTTGTTATGATTGCTGTAATAATACATATTTATTTGTTCTGTTTATTTCTCTAACTGAGCTGAGTAATACTTGGAGTGTGATAGGATTTCTAACTGAGCTAAGTGAAACTATATGAGAGCTGAGAACAAAAAGTATGGTAGCTGAAGGATGAAAACGGACAAGGAGGCTTTAGGATTGCTACAGTAATACAGTAGCTAAGGGATGAATTTGAGACTGAATTAACCCGGTCGCAGGCAGTAGGGGGACTGGTGGGGAAGGAACAGGAATTTGAGTAAATAGGGCCCTAACAGTTGTAGTAGGGTACAGAACCTGGGAGTAAGAGCCCTGAACATAAGATGGGGCTAAATGGGGCAGGTACCACCTGTCAATAGGGCGGTATCTTTGGAAGGGTGGAGGGGTGTACAGGGTGTGGGTCTGCCATGATCCTGGACTGGGCTTGGAGGATGGGGGTGTATGGTCTGTAGATAACTGGCTAGTTTGAGGGAGGAACTGTGGAGGTTAGGAGGAGTCTTAAGCAGCAGAGCAGATGAGTATGGTAGGCATCCTGGCTGGGGAAATAGGGATGGCAAAGGGGGACAGAGGAAGAACAACTAGGGAGGAACCCATCCCAGTATCAGTGGCACTAACAGAAAAGAGAGAGAAGGAGGGTGCCCGAGGCGAGGGGAGGCTTCTGATGGCAGAGGAAGAAACCACAAGGAGTACCAGGGAGAGAGAGCAGATGGTCGGGTAGGAGGGACCAAGCTCAGGAGGAACAAGTAGAGTGGGGACCAATACGGGCGGAGATGTAGGAGGGTATCATAGTAATAATAATAATACATTATTTTTAAGGCGCCTAACAATATAAACAGATCAAAATCATACGAACATCAGACATCAAACAGTTAAAATCACATAACAATAAATCAGAAAACAAGACATTCAATTGGCTGAGAGTAGGAATAGATTCAAACCTCTGCTATGGGAGAGAAGGGGCAGGGACATACTGAAGGGGGAGGACAAGTGCGGCATGAAAGGGATGGCAACAGGTAGGGAAGAAATAGCAAGGACGAAGGGTAGAAGGGGGCTAGTGAGGAAGGAGGGTGGTGACTGAAGGAGAGAAGGTAACGGGAAGGATGGGAGGCATCACTATCTGGGTAGAAGGGAATGGGCCTAAATCGACAACAGCGGGACAGGAGAGGGTTGGAAATCAGCAGGAGGAGAGGAGGTCGACATGAGAAGCCCAGTAGGAAGCAGTCAGGCTGGGAAGGGCTCAAGGGGACGGAAGAATAAGGCAGAGAAAAGGGGTGAGGCAGAAGTTTAACCAGGAGTAGCACACTGTTGAAAGCTTTTTACAGGTGCAACCTGGGAGCAGAGAGAAGTTGTGACTTGCTCAGGGTCACACAGTATGCAAGTGGAAGCTGTAGGATTCAAACCCAGGTCTGATTTGCTGGATGTCATCAGATTTGCAGCTCAGAGCCTTAAACCACTGTGCTATACTGCCTCCTGGAAGTAGGGGTACAGATGCAGAAGTCACAGAGGAGCAGCTGGCGAGGGTAAAGGGCAGGGAAGAATGAATACTGGGGTGGTATAAGGGCATTAGAAGAGAAAGGGATAGGGATGGGGGTACTCTTCCTGGAGGATTCTATACTGAAAGGGATGAGATGGGGGAAAGGGTCAGCTGTATTTGGGTTGAAGCTATCCCCAGGTTGACTGCAGGAGGGACAGGACAGGCACTGCTCAAGTGTGCAGCGTGGGGAGGAAGAAACCTCATTTAGTGTTGCATGTGGGTACAAACGACTTGGTGGGGGATACTGTGGAATCAGTGAAGGGAGGTCTGAGTAGTTGGGCAGGCAGTGTGAGGAGGGTGGGGAGTCAGTGGCATTCTTGGAGGTACTGCCGTACCATGTGCAAGCATGGGGAGGAAGCGAGGTTTGAGGAGTTCAATGAGTGGCTGACTGATTGGTGCCACACCAAAAATTATGGGCTAGTGACTAACTGCGGTAGGGTCTGGGGAGAATAGTGACTTGTACACGGGGACAGGGTACACTTGAGCAAGAAGGGAGGGAATATTAGAGGCAGGATTAGAGGGTATATCTCTAGTAAGGTGGATTTAAACTAG
Organism: Neoceratodus forsteri; assembly: GCA_016271365.2. Taxonomy (NCBI): domain Eukaryota; kingdom Metazoa; phylum Chordata; order Ceratodontiformes; family Ceratodontidae; genus Neoceratodus; species Neoceratodus forsteri. The sequence continues at coordinate 50,557,914 of CM028133.1, read as the reverse complement.
TGGGTGGGTAGTGGCCAAAGACTGAGGTTGGTAGAAAGGTAGGGACAGGAGAGCCTAATTAGCTCACCTCCCTAGATATAGGTAAAGGTGGAGGCATAGTAACTGTGGGAAGGAGCGGGCAGAGTTTTCTTGGTGTAATACAGAAGGCACCGCCACCTGGTAAAAATTAGGAGGAAAAGGTGTGGACTACCAGGAGGAGGGACACAGGCCAAGGAGAAGAGTGAGGAGAAGGAGGGGTATGGGTGGAAGGTGGTCTGACTAAATGGATAGAGAACTGGTTACAGGGAGAGTGCAGAGAATGGTGGTGGTGCAGTAACTCTTGGCACCAAGATCAGTGACAAGCGGGTGCCGAGGGGTCAGTGCTAGGCCCGTGCATTTGGGCTCTGTATCTCGATATAACACACAGACTGGGGAGAAGTGTTAGTCTGTTCGCACATTATACCAAATTGGGCAGTGGTGGATGAAGAGGATGGATGGGAAAAACTGCAGGGGACCTAACCAAACTACAGACATGGTCGTGGATGGCAGCTAGGTTTCAGTGCAAAGAAATGTAAGGTGATGAACTCCAGGGCTAAGAACCAGAAGAGGGACTATTGGTTGGGGATCACAGAGGAGGAGGAGGAGGAGGAGAAGGACCTAGGAGTGTTGGTAACTTGGAGCACGAACAACTCGGCCCAGTGCAGGAAAGCAGCAGCGGAGGCAAACAGGATGCTAGGATGCATCGCAAGGGGGTTCTCATCCAGACACAGGATGTGATCTATCCTCTGCAGATCATTGGTTACACCACGCCTGCAGAACTGTGTGCAATACTGGAGGCCATACCTGAGGATATATATAAAGTTACTGGAGGGTGTGCAAGGAGGGCAACAAAAATGTTAAAGGGATGGAAGGAACGGAATATGAAGTTAGGCTGAAGGAGCTGAACATGTACACACTGGAGGAGAGGAGGGATGGGGATATGATTAAAGTGTTTAACTACCTGAGGGTAAATAAACCTAGCACTGGGGGGTGTTTAAACTGAGGAGTGGAAGAGAGATGTGGGGGCATGGATTAGGGTTGAAAGGAGATGTTTCAAGAGGTAAACAAGGAGGCACTACTTCTGAGAGGGTGGTGTCTAGTTGGAATGCGCCAGAGGGGGTGGTAACACGTAGATCAGTCAGTTGCTTATGAGGAGTGGATAAAGCAAAAGAAAGAGTCAGGGGCAGGAGCTGGGACAAGCAGGGAGGAACTGAGGGGAGGAGACTGGGGCAGCTGCAATCTAGGGTGCTAGCTGCACACTCAGGCAGACTTATATAGACTGATTGGTGTGTTCTGCTGGCAGATTTGTATGTTCGTATGTAAAATCACAGTGGACGCTGTTCATGAGCGGAGGTCCTAAAATGCCTGTGTTGAAAATTTGGTGACAAATGTCCATAAATGACTGTGTTACAAGCATGCATTATGTAGTTTCCATGCACCCTCACAACTTCACAAATTTGTAGTATTTTCACTCCAGATTTTCAACATTGCCATTTTCCAGACCTCCTTGTGAACAGTACAGCTGTCATTTTCACATCCTGCCGAAATATGCGTTTACACATCTGGAATATCATGGTTGCTGTGGGAAATCAATGTTCAGGACAAATTAAGAAAATCATAGTGACACTGTTCATGAGCAGAGGTCATAAAATGCCTATGTTGAAAATTTGGTGAAATCATTCCACTAAATGACTGTGTTACCGCATGCGTTCTGCAGTTCTCATGTACACTCGGACATTTGAGCATTTTAATAGTTTCACTACAGATTTTCAACATTGCCATCTCTTCACATCTCCCTATGAATGGTACAGCTGTCATTCTTCACATCCTGCCCGATCTGTGTTTTCATGCATCTGGCACACAATGGCACGGGTTGCCAGGAAACTCAGATTTTGGGACATTGACAAATCACATTGCCGCCTTCATGAGAACAGGTCCCACATGCTTTCATGATGTGGGGCACAAATGACCATGTTGAACATTTGTACTGCAAATACCAACAAATACCTGGGGCGTTATGGTTTCTAACCATAGTGTCCCACCTTTACAGACTGACAGATATCAGGGGTGTGCCTTTGGATTGCTGACTGTAATGTTTATGCCATTCCACCCCACCTTGCATCCAGTCACAGGCATCGAGGTGTGCCCTGGACTCGGCCCCAGAGTTCATCCCATTCTATATTGCACCCATTTCAGCATATGTCCTTATGGAGTGGGGTGACTGTAAAGCCAAACACCTAAAGACACCTCAACACTTGTCAGTGTCTGCAGGATAGGGTGAGGTGAAATGGCATGCTCGTTATGAACGACAACACATATGCATACCCAATATCTGTCTGTCCCTGCAGATGGAGGTGGGTTGGCATGAAGTTCAACACTTCCTACTCTGCATCTGTCTAACTCCTGCATTTCCAATGCTAATACCTGCAACAAACATTCGCATTGACAAATGCTTGTTTAAACAGATCTTTAGTTGGGAGAACCAGTTTTGCGATGGAGTCCTATTATGTTCCACAGAGTATATATAAAAGCGGCATTACCATCATTTTTATTAGGTCCACACTCACAAAGATAATGCTAGATTTTGCCAATTATTTCTTCCTCACAAGCAGTGTAATACAGTTGATGTTTTAATTTTGTTTGAGTTTTATTGAAATTACTGTTGATATTCCCTTTTGGTTGTTAATGTTATACCTAAATATTTTATTTTTGTACCAATTGCAAATTCTTTTTCAATTGTGGTTCAATTACATCATGTTTATCAGTAATTTGCATAATTATTGATTAAGCTTTATTCAACTTATAACCTGATATTTTAGTGAATTGATCAACTACTTCCAGGAAATTTTCAGTGAGCGATTTATATTTTTTTTTTAACTCTATTTGTAACCCTCCAGCCTGAACTCTGTCAGGCCACTGCACTCACCAGCTTGCTGTACCGCCCACTGTGTTCCCCTGCCATTTTCAAGTTCATTACAGTTCCCCGGGTCAGGGAGAGACAATCAGGGGACCAGTGGGGGAACCAGCGTTCGGCGTGGCAGTGGCACTGGCAGGGCCGTCCTATCCAGGGCTGGAGGGTAATTCTTGTGGTTAACCCTAGATCCCCTCCCCTGCGGGTGCACATCTGACGCCATGGCGCATGGCAACCCTGCCTGCATCAGCCACGCCTTGCACGCAACCTGGTGGCTCGATGGTGCCTCCGTCTCCACCGGGGTCACCAGAGCACTGGGAATCCCTAACCTCCCACCGAGAGGAGAGCTGCCCAGTGGGCACTCAGTCTGTCTCTCCTCCCTCCCCTGTCGACCCAATTCCCAAGCTCGCTCCCAAACTCGGTCGCGGTGCGGTGCAAGGTGTGGTGTGGTGTCCAGCGCCAACCTCAGCGCCACCGGGCCAGTGTGATTTATATTCTTGACTATTAAAAGTATATCATCTGCAAAACATAGATTTTTAATTTAATTCTTTTATCTGGCCCTCAATAAGCCGATTCTCCTACCTTTACTCAGGAATGGTTCCAAACTCATTATAAATAATATCGGGGATAGCAGGCACCCTTGCTGTACCCCATTTGTCATGGAAATGATGTTGACAAAAACATTGATTTGAAATTTGACATATGTAGTTTTATATAGTGTTTGAATTTAATTTATTAGATTTGTGGTATTTCCCATGTCTTTAAAGTGTAAGGTCATATAATTTTGATCCAGGACATCAAATGCCTTACTGGCATCCAGTGCAACTGCATAGTATGCCTCTTTCTCCTTTTGTTCTCTGCTTTTAATATACAGGTATGTAAGCATCAATTAGACCTGCCTAATAGCATCAGCTATGTTCCTCCCAGATATGAACCCAAATTGGTTTGAATGCATTATGTGGAGAAGGATTAGTTTAAGTCTATTTACAATTACTTTGGCTATTATTTTATAGTCAGCAGTAAGCAAGGCTATTGGCCTGTAATGTTCAGGATTTGTGGTGGATTTACCCTCTTTATGTATGAAAATTACTTTAGCTTCTTGCATTGAAGGAGGGATGTCGATACTTTCTGTGTCAGCTTGTAAAATTATTTTTAGTATCCAAGGAGACAAATCTTTATTGAATACTTTAAAAATTAATTGGTATATCCATCCAATCCTGGTATTTTCTGTTTGGGAGTGATTCAATGGCAATTTCTATTTCTTTTATCTGAATTTGAGTATTGTCCCATTGATACTGTGGTCTTATAAAATTTTTAAGAATTCCTGAATTTGACCTTCTTGTATATTGTTTTCTTGTTGAAAAATTCTTTGTAACAATTACTGATTAGTTCTGCTATTTCTTTATCTTTTGTAAGTGTACTGCCCATTGTATCAATGATTGCTGTTATTATAGTTCTTTTTTCGTTTTTTTTTTAATTTGGTTTGCATAAAATTTACCAGATTTATCACCCTCTAAATATTTAATGGTTTTACTCTTCTGTATGATGTTGACTGTCTCCTTATTTAAAATGGCCAGTTTTACATTCTTATGCTTCCCATTCCTTATAATATAAATCATAATTCTGCATCATTAATAAATCAAGTTGTTTCAATCTACAGTCTAGCCTATTATTTTCTAGTCTTCTTTTATTGATCATGCTTTGGTAAGAAATGATATAGCCTTCAAGGTTGTTTTGAACATGTCCCACAAATTGGCCACATATTCCTACCTGAATAGTTATGTTCAATCCTTCTACAGCTGTATTACACTGTTTATTAGGTGCCCCGAGGCCCAAGCCCAGTCATTTATTAGTGTGATACAGTCAGCTACACTGTCTCTGCAGCAGTTAGTGAAAGCCTTTTATGACTGTATTAGTTTACACTGTTTGTTAGGTGCACCCGAGGCCGAGCCCTGTCATTTATTACTGTGATATAGTCAGCTACACTGTCTCTGCAGCAAGTAGTGAAAGCCTTTTATGGCTGTATTAGTTTACACTGTTTGTTAGGTCACCTGTGGCCCAAGCCCTGTCATTTATTACTGTGATATAGTCAGCTACACTGTCTCTGCAGCTGTTAGTGAAAGCCTTTTACAGCTGTATTTCACTGTTAGGTAAGTTCCCCAAGGCCCAAGCCCTGTCATTTATTAGTGTGACATAGTCAGCTACATTGTCTGTCTCTGCAGCAGTTAAACTTTTACAGCTGTATTACACTGCTTGTGAGGTGCCCCCAAAGCCTGGGCCCTATCATTTCATTTATTACTGTAACATAGTCAGCTACACTGTCTGTCTCTGCAACAGTTAGTGAAACAATATCCTTTCATGGCTGTGTCTACTATGTTCGTATTTCCCAGTCTAAATCTACTTAAAGGAAGCACAGTGCCACTGCATGTGCAACTGTTAATGATATGGACAATATGAATTATACCACTAGTGAAGAACGTAGTGACAAAATAATAACATCACCAGGACTGGCACTAAATGTCCTGATTTGGTGCTACCCATAGTGCAGTGCAGTGGATGCAGGGCAGCAGTCTTCAGGAGGATTTTCTGGATACTGCAGCACTGCCCCATATGCAGGCACCTCTGGGCTGAGGGCAGAGGCTGCCAGTCTCAAGGCCAAATTAGCTGGGGTACTGGCAACCTTCACCCCCACCCAGAGGCTACCATGTCCACAGCCACTACTGCAATGGATGCCTGGGCAGAGGGCTGACTGGACTACGGTGGGCTCAGGGAAGTTGAGGGAGAACATAGAGCACATCGCCTATCCAGTCCAACTTAGAAATACCTTTTGTCCTGGAGGAGCAGGCAAGTCCCACAAGGGATCCTGAGGTTGTGACCAGAGAGGATGAGCAGGTCCTCCAGGAAGGAGTCCCAGGGGTGGGAAGTAGAGGTCCCCAGAGGAAGAGGAAGCTACTCCTGGTGGAGGACTCAGTAGTCCAGGGAATGGATCTGGGCACAGGTAGCAGGTGGAGAGGGAGGTCAAGTGTCTTCCAGGAGGCACAGCTTGGAGGGAAGAGGGTGAATCCAGAGTATCGCCATAAGGGTAGCAAGGAGGGAGGACTGGAGGTCATTGTCCATCTGGGGACAAACAACCTAGCAAGGGAGGAGGCAAGCTTAGAGAAGGTGCAGAAGGACTTCAGGGAGTTACGTAAGCACTCTGGGAGGTAGTGGGCTCTGTAACATTCTCAGAAGTGCTGGCAGTTCACGGCAGAGGGAGGCTAGGAATCTCTGCATCAGAAAGTTCAACACTTGGTTGGAGGACTGGTGCCGAAAAGGGTTTTGGCTTCAATGAAACTAGGGACCCACCTGGAGTGATTTGGGCTAGTACAAGGGCAATGGCTTGCATCTATCCAGGGAGGGATGGTGGTCCTCAATGAATGGTTTAAATGCTTCCTTGGCAGGCATTTAAACTAGTGGGGAGGTGGATGGGAGCAGGAGATTTAAGCAACCCATCCCCACAGGTCAGAGAAGACAGCAGGGTGAATTGGGAGGATAAGTTGTTGATGGATATCCCTAAACTTGATATAAGGGATAAGGTAGAGGAAGGAGGCAGAAAAGAAAAAAAAACAGAGCTGGAAAGAAGGGACAGGAAGGCAAAACAGTAATTCATGGTGGACAGGTAGAGAAATATGGAAAGCTATGGTACAAATGCCGCAGTCTGGGAAACAAAATCCAGACATAGTGGCCTTGATGGCAGAGGTGGACCTGGGCATAGTGGCAATTACCGTGACATGGTACACTGCAAATTATGACTGGGAGGTAAGTATACCATGGTATGCTCTATTCAGGAGAGATAGGGAGAGTAAAGGGGGTGCTGTACATCAGGAAGGGATAAAAGCAACGGCAGTACAGGGTAGGCAGGGGAAGGCCAAGGCACTGTGGGTCACCCTTGAGCCAGGGAGTGGCACAGTAATTCACAGGAGTGATCAACAGAACTCCAGCTCAGGGGAGGAGGTAGATAGGGCAATAGTGGAAGAAATACATGGGATGGCAGCCAAGAGGGAGGTACTGCTGTTGGGTGATTTTAATATGCCAGACTTGGGTTGGACCATACCAGTGGCTGCCACAGTCAGGAGCCAAGGCATCATGGAATCCCTGCAGGGCAGGTCATAAGCAGTTAGTGCAGGAGATCACCAGGGACAAGGCAATTCTGAACCTTGTTCTGACCAGTGGAGACAGAATCATGGATGATCACCTAGGGTCCAGCTACAACCACACAGTGTGGTTTAATACTGGAACAGTGTCACAGTCGAGCCACACAAAGGCAAGGGTCCTGGATTTCAGGAGGGCAGACTTTGCTAGGATGGGGACAGGAGCAAAGAAGCACTAGAGAGGAAGAAGACAAGAGGTGGGTTGAGGAACAGTGGGCACACCTAAAAGGGCCACAGTGGAGCAACTAATCAGTGCATTAGGCTGAAAAACAAGGGCAGAGAAGGAACAAACCACTATAGTTCTCAAAGGAGGTGGGAAAGAAAGTAAGGGCTGAAAGGGGCTTTCAGAAAATACAGGAGACACAGAAGGATGAGGATAGGGCAGCACCTAGATAGACAGAGGGTAGCAGGAAAGCAGTTAGAAGTGCAAAGATGCAAACAGAGGAAAGATTAGCACAGACGATAAAGAAAGGGGACAAGACCTTTTTATATGTGTAGTTTCTATTTTGCAGGTTCTTCCCGACTCACTACTACGCCCCTGATGCAGGTATGGAGGTACATGCATGTTGTTCAGGATGCCCCTCCTTCCAGGCATACCATTGACCTCCTGTGCTGGCACCAAGCCTCCAATTGGGGATGCAGGACTACGGGTGGGCAGCCCCACCCCTTACCGGCATAGGAGAGTCAATGCTCGATCTACTTCCACCCTTCCCCCATGCTGGCACCTCGGTGACCGAGGTCATTCCCAAACCCGGGTCTCTGGCGTAGTACGAGGTGTGGTGTCTAGCATCTCAACCCTCAGTGGCACCAGGCCGGCAGGAACAGGACCGCCTATAGATACATTAGTGAAAGAAGAAAGATCAAGGGTGGGACTGTAAGGCCTGAATGGTGCTGAATGTTTTGCCACATGTGCCAGGATACTTCCAGTTGCTGAAGCAGCATGCAAGGAGGCATCTTCTCAAATATAAGCTCAGATGCTGAGGCAGTGAATGCTGATAGAGATGGTGATGACAGTAAGGTGTGGAATGGATAGCCCAGGCTATGTTCCACATAATGACGATGGCACTTCCAGTTCTTCTGAATCTTGTATGGCGAGGTTGTTAGTTTCAATGAGGTGGTAGAGAGGATGTCACTTGTAAGGCATGAGAGGCAAATGCAGAAAAAATCATAAGCTAAACGTGAGACTAGGAAGATGAGCATAAATGAGAACAATTAATCTCAATAAGGAAATGGCAGTGTAAGGTTTCCTCCAGGTCCCTTGACTGTACAAGGAATGGTACCAGGCACTGTGGCACAAAGCAAAAAAGGTAAACCTTTAGTGTGGAATTTATTTAATATTGACCTCCAGAGAACTTCTCGAGCTGTATGCACTCTGTGCAAAAAAGCGCCAGTCGTGGTGGCAAGCTGCTAATTTTGGAACATCAGTAATGATGCGACATGCAAAGACAAAACACACAATCGAGTGGGGCAGTGCAAGGGCAGTGTGGTTGGTGTGGGCGGTGGTGGGCGGGACCATAGTGACAATGAACTGGAAGCAGGAACTGATGTTGAATCAGTTGATGTGTCCTTGCAGTCCTCCCAGACAAACATAGATCATTTTCTGACACCATCAAGTATTAGAAGATCTTAAAGTAATTCCAGGTGAAAAAGGCGTGAAAAATACATTCCTCCCAAAAATAAAGTATCAGACAACTAATATTAAAAGAAAGTGTTGCGAGGTGATCAAAATCTACCCATCAACATCCACCATACCACCTGTTAAATAGAGCCATTGCAAAGCTGTTGGTTGATTGCCAACTCCTTTTGCTTTCGCTACCTAAAAGGTTTCCTCAAGTTCATGAACTGGATAGAACCAGTAAAGTTCCCTGTTGAACATATTTCTCAAAAAGGCTGTTCCAGTTCTATGACTTAGTGTGTACTGCAGTCATTAAGCAGTTGAAACTCTGAGGTGAAGCAGGTTCACATAACTAAAGATATATGGACCAGCAATCGAACAATTGACTACATGACTGTTACAGCTCATTGGGCAAGTTTTCAGTCATTAGTAATAATCCCTACTCAACTGTAAGCGGTAAAAGCAGGCTGTATTATGTGTCACCACTTGAGGAAAACCACACTGTTGTGAGCATTTTGCAGGAGCTGAAAACAATTCCAGAAATGGTTTACTCAGTATTCCTTATCTCCAGGGTGCATAGTGTCAGATAATGGTTGACATCATAGGCAAACCTGTTAGAGATGGCAGCTACCAACACATACCTCGCTTTGCACACTGTTTAATATTTTATTTATTTTAGTCTTTGGTAAGCAGTTAAGGCCCACCAGCACAAGTGCCTGTTTTCAGAGGTGACCTGGGAGCACTGGGGGTTAAGTGACTTGCTCCAGAGTCACACAGTATGCAAGGAGGATGTGAGAATCAAACCCAGGTCAGGTTTGCGGATGTACCAAGCTCATTACTCCAACCTCTAGGCTATACTGCCAGCCCAGTATCTTTCATCCATTATTTCTTAAATGAAAACAGAAATGTTGAAAACTTGTTGGGTCTTGCTAGAAAAATATGTGGGCATTTCAGCCACTCTGAAAGCTCAAAAATCCTGAAGGGCTGCAGAGGTCAAACAACTTCCACCTCATACATCAAAGCAGGAAGTTCCAACCTGTTGGAATTCAACATTTTATATGTTTTAAAGGCTTTTGAACCGAAAAAAGGTGTACATGACTACACCATGCAGAATCAAATAGGTAACGAGACATCATGCTCAGTTCCAGCAGTTGGAGTCTACCTAAATCTCTGGTCATCTTATTGGAGCCATTCGAGGCTGCCAAACATGATGTCAGTGCAGACAGTGCAACTCTCAGTCAAATTCTTCCTGAAATAAGATTTCTTAGCATTTTCCTTGATGAGCGTAAAAAGACTTTCAGTTAAAAGAAGACACCACCACTGTTATGCTGGCGGATGACTTGAGTCTCAGACTATTGACTGATCAGAAAATAAATGCCATGTTTAAGAATGACACTTATGTATTGGCTGTGTTGCTAGAGCCTCACTTTAAGGGGAACATTGAAGCCATCCTTTCTGCAGGGGAAGACATTTAGTATAGGAGAGACAAAACCAAACCTGTAGTCAAGATGGCATACCAGAGGTCAAGAGGATGTCACATCTGCACCACCAGAAGAGGCCAGTGAGCTCAAAAAGTGGCTGTGCATCAAACAGATGGAAATAAAGAGGAAAGGGAAACAGAGCCTGCTATGTGTACGCTTTCAGGACTTGGGTCCAGGCGTCCAGAAAGGGCATGGAAGCTGTACAGGAGGCAGCATTGAAGAGTTCTACTTAAGACCAGAAGGGACTAAATCATTGTTTCATGGGTGATTCCCTGTGATGAGGTGGACTTGGGCGACCCATCTGTGGCAGTGCAGCATCTCTCCTGCTGCCGCCTGCCTGCCTGCTCAATACTTTGGCCAAAGCCTTCAAGGTACCGACTGCTCCTTCATATGCCAAGCCCGGCTCCTTTTCAAACTTTGCATCCTCCAGCCAATTCGCAGACTGTGGCTGTTGCTGCTGCCTGGACCCGATTGGTGCTGTGCCTAGAGCCTGACCTATCTGTTCCATGGCTCAGGATCCCAGCCTTGCAGCTAGCTGAGCGATTACCAGTGCCCTGCTCTGCCAAAACTAGCCTGCTGGTGGAGGCGGCTTGTCTCACGCTATCTCATTTGATTCTGGGGCAGACTTCAACAGCATTTAGTACAATTAATTTCAGAATAGCTGCAACTGAAATGATATTTCAGGTGTCTGCATTTTATATCTTCTTGTGTTTTTGGGACCAGTCTTTTTTCTTCTTAATCACCTGGGCTGTTATGTTAAGATGTCTTCCTCTGCTGTTGTTTGCTCTTGCTAATTTTTAGTCAGTGTATACTTTAAATTACTTAACTGCTGCATGCACTAGATAGATGCTTGATTTACTTGTTTTAGATTTTTGAATATTGCACTAAAACTGTTTTGTTAGTACCTCTTGTCTGCTGTATCAAGCCAGCTTAATTTAATTAGTTAGTCTAAGCTGAATTTTTGACTGGTAGCCCGTTTTATTTATTCTGCTAGTCTGCTTTGAACTGTTTAACTGCTAACCTGCACTATTCCTGCTCTCTCTCCCACTCCCTACACTAGTGCTCTTGAATCTCTTTCCTTCTTTTTTGTAAACCTTGCCTCTGCTTGTGAGAATCCCCTCATTTTCCTCTTCCGCTAGCCTCCATCCTTTCCTCCCTGCTACTTTTCCCAACCTCTGTCCTCTCTGTAAGTCTGCCCCCCACTAATCAGCCCTCTTAAACTCTATCAATTACTGCACCTTAGAAAATGGGCAAGTAAAACTCTGTCTCCTGATTGGCTGGTTCCCTACCCAGACCCCTGGTCTATCTGAGAACAGACCCTGAGTTAGAATAAGTGCCAGTGGTAACTGACCTGATCACTGAACTCATGGGGCCAGTTAGAATGTTCAAGTTTCAAACTAACGCCATTTTTTTTCTCCTGGTTAGGGGTTAATTTTGCGCTAATATCACCCCCAACACACATGTGAATACACACTCCTTTTAAAATGCTACACACTCTACCACTCAATGCAGGCTTGCCAATAGAAGAAAAAGTGTGTTTTTTAAATTAGTAGCGCTAGCCCATCGCGTGCTCTGCACTACTGGCAAAGCTGCTCTCAGCTCACCCTGCCTGCAGCCATGCGTTTTCCTGCTCAGTAAGTGAACGACTGAGCGAGACAGCCCAACACACAAACCGCAAACAAAACTGGCCACAAATTCCCTGATACTCAGTCGTCATTTCTGTTTTGCTTGGGACCGGCGACTTCACGGCAGTCTGTCCTGTACAGCACCAGCAGTCTCCACTTGTCCTCACACGACGTCCCACATGCCAGCGATCTAGTCTTAATAAAAAGATCTATTATGTGTTAAAGCCGCCCGGGTCGGCTTTTCCGTAATAGTCTCTGTGCCCCCATCTCCCAAAGACTACTTGCTCACAACTGAAAATCGAAGCTGCCAGCTTTGAGGCAGTCTCTACTGTGTCCTCAGACTCCAGGCTAACACGGCGCTCAATGATGATCTCTATTCTCTGCCTTTCACTCTGAGCCTGCATCATGTGTTGATAAAGCTGTGCCCCCAAAACATAGCCACTGTGTGTGTGGAGGGGATCTTTAACTCAGTGCAATGACCGCTACTTTGGGGCGGGAAGATGTTGCACAGGCACTTCACACTTCACGGGTAGTTGCTGGAAGAGGGGACAATAAAAACATTAACAAAATTCAATCCTTAACAGTTAAAAAGGCTTTAAAACTTGAGCCCAGTGAGTGCGTGTGTGTGTGTGTGTGAAGGAGGGTACAGGTAACCATGACAACCAGCTCAAAATGTAACATTTTGAGGCTTCAGAAGCACAGAAGTCTCCAGGTTTAAGAACAAAACAGCATTCAAAAGCAGGTGGAGGAACTATTTTATTACAAAAATCTCAAACAAATATGTGTTCTAACATTTAAACATAAAATTATTTTCCCAAACATATAAAATACAGCTGTCTATTTTTTGTTAATATTTTCCAGGGGGTATTAGGCAATCGACCTTCCAGAGGAGGCCTCCCGCGCGCCGGGCCTCATTACGCCTCTGCGGTCCGGGTATTGCACAATACCGCCCACCCTGTTGGGTATTATTGCTTACTTAAACTCATTCTATCCTATTGTCACTTAGAATGTTCAGGTACTCTGCCTGCTGCTAGAACACCTGTGTTCCTGAAGGGGTTTTAGATCTGCAGCATTCATACAAACACACTGTGCTTAAACCTATATATCTTAAAAACATACATCCAATTTTAAACTGTAAAAGAAAAGTTTTTCAGGACAAAAAGTTTTTGAAAATGAGCGACGTTTGGTAATGTCTGTTTAACTGGATTTATTGTTGTGTGAGGTTGTTTTCATATTTTAATAAATTCTGATGATTTTATCTAAATATAATTATGCTCTGTTTAATTTGTCATGCACAAATATTACATTTCTGTAAAATTGTTGATTAAAATTGTTAAAATATACAATAAACATCTGTCATTGTCTAAATATAAATTTTGCAAGTTTTTACCATTTTTTAGTCAGAAATCAATATCTGAATCTCTTGTTATTACAGCTTGAGTTTTTGTTCCGCCTCACTGGTTGGAATTGCTGCAGTGTTTAATTCTTCCTACCCACTGATCTTAGTTTATGAATCTGATTATCTTTTTTTGTATTTCCCTAGTTTAGTAAGAACATGTTTACACATTACTTTAGAAGGACATATCAGGAAGTGATGCAGGAAGGAAGGAAGTGCTTTGGGAGGTCAAGTGGTATAAATAGGAAGAATACTTCCAGTGTAGGTCAGTGAGCTGACACAGGAAATGGATACATCTGTTAGTGCTGGAGGTCTCTATGATTAATTGCATATGTGCTGTAGTTAAAATGCATAATTTCATTGAAATAAACTATTTTATTTTATTTTTGCAATAAAATCCCATGATAAGTATAGGAAACTGTATTTTGTTTGTGCTGTTTGCTTTATCATACTGTAAATGAAGCATGATGTTGTTCATGTAAAGGTTCACAGTCTTTCAGTAAACATCATGTTACATAAATCTGTGTATTATTTAATTTCCTGGCATAGTTTATTTTTGGGGTTGTATTATGGGATGGTTTATGGTGAGGGAATGACTATATGAGGAAGCACTGTGTGTTAGTGGTGGTGGTGGGGGGGGTCCTGCATTCATAATACAGGCTCAGATGCACTTTATATGTTCTGGGGAAATGAGAGGGGCTGTATGCATGTAATAATGGTGCTAACAGATACTGTAGACACATTATGGGTATACATATAGGATGGTGAAATTGCTAAAAAGGCACTGGTAATTTGGGGTATACTGTGTCATGGCGAAGGGGGTGGGTGTGCCTGTACCAAGGAATGATGCTCATAAGCACTGCAGTAATTTTGTGTCATGAATTGGCACCTGTCCTGGGGTATACTCAGTTGTAGGAAGCAGGTGGGGCTCCCTGCACCTGGTAATGGTGTTCATATGCCATGCAGAAACATTGTGGGTACACATATAGGGTGATGACATGTAATTTTATAAAGGTTGTGTACTATGTGCTGTGTCACATGGTTTGCCTGCATACATATGTGTGATATGTTGCAACATTCAGTATGGTGCACTGTGTGGGTGGGAAGGAGTGTGGGTATGCCTGCACCATGGAGTGATGCTCATTGGTGCACATGTGTACTGTGTGCTATGTTTCATCTGAATGGACTGTAACGCCATACACTGGCGCTGATCACATCACAGTGCATCAGAGGTAAGGGATGGTCTGAAGCATTATGAGCACAAGAGACTAAAGTGGTTGTGGAGCGATTCAACTTGAATAGAACATTGCAGTGCATCTGAGGGTAGTGTTGGAATGAATCTTGATGTGCACAATGGACTACACCATGGTGACTGAGGAGGATCCATATCAGTAATGCACATCACAGTGTGTCAGAGATAAAGGTTGGACTGAAGACTGATGAACAGATGGACTAAATCAGTGACTCTGGTGGGATTTGAACTTGAATAGCACTTTACAGTGCAGTAGAGGTTGGGGCTGGACTGACACCAGCTCAGTCAATGGACAACACCATTGGCTGTGGAGGGATCTGAACCTGAAATGCACTTCATTGTTCACTATAGTTTGGAGCTCGATGGATGCATGATAAGGAGATAGATTTTACGAGTGGCTGTGGAGGGATTTGAGCCTGAAGAATACTTTACAGTGCATCAGAGATTGGGGCTGAACTGATGTCATATGAATTGATGGCTACACCAGTGGATGTAGAGGGTTTTGAACATCAAATGAACTTCACAGTGCATTATGGGATTGGTCTGACTGATACATGGTAAGTCGATGGACAACACCATCAGCTGTGGAGGATCTGATCCTGAAATGCACTTCAGTGTTCACTACAGTTTGGGGCTTGAATGACACATGATAAAGGAGACAGATCTTACAAGTGGCTGTGGAGGGATTTGAACCTGAAGAATACTTTACAGTGCATCACAGATTGGGGCTGAACTGATGGACTACACCAGTGGATGTGGAGGGTTTGAACATGAAATGCACTTCACAGTGCATTATGGGATTGGTCTGGACTGATGCATGGTAAGTTGATGGACAACACCATCAGTTCAGGAGGGATCTGAACCTGAAATGCACTTCACTGTTCACTACAGTTTGGGGCTCGACTGATGCATGGTAAGGAGCTAGATCTTACAAGTGGCTGTGGAGGGATTTTAACCTGAAGAACACTTTACAGTGATCAGAGGTTGAGTCTGACTGACGCCATACGAGTCGATGGACAACACCAGTGACTGTGAAGGATTCAAAACTGATTTGGCCTTTACAATGCATCAGAGTTTGGGGCTGGACTGATGCCAGATAAGTTGAAGGCAACACCATTTTTTTTTCATTTTAAACAATCAGCAACTGCGTATTAGGGAGAAAACTCAAGTGCAGAGCATGAGACAAAGATGCTACTGACCCTAACCCACCTATCATCCATAACGCAGGGAGCAACATGCCCATAAATTTTAATATAGCCACAATCCGAACATAAACTCTTTAAAAGTAACAAAAGGTGCTGAATTCATGTGACCTCATCTAGTACATGCACAAGAAACACTCTCTCCATCAGGAATGCCAGCCGGATCCATAAGATGTGATCACACGGGATGACCAGAAATTATCCCAAAATGAACAAAGTAACAACTATGAAAACTTTTATCATAAATAAAAATAAAACAAATAAAGTAAATACAGATTACAAATCGAGGTTTTGGCAATCAAATGAAGTGAGTATTTTAGGATAAGAGCAGCACCTCCATCTTGAAACTAAGTTTCTAGTCACCATGCTCTTCCTGCACCAGTGTGCGCCTGACTGGTTAATGGAAATAGTGACGTGTACAATAAGCATAGAGCAAGCATGGCAACAGTGAGGATCAATATGACCAGATGGTGACGCACTACAGAGCTAGGGCGGGTGCAGGTGAGGGCTGTCACCCCTAACTGAAACATCAAAAAAAATCACTGTACACTCCAGAGCCCAGAGAGCCATTTTCCTCCAGTGATGGTTGTAAAAAATAAGTCCTTGCTTGAATGCTAAATAAGGATTTAGTCTAACATTTCAGGCACACATTGAATAGAATAGTGGAAGACACAACAAAAGATCTCAGTGCAGGTTCCCTGCGCTCGACAACTAAGGCTTTGTCAGGGGATGGTGCGCATCTAAGACAATCCTTTATACCAGTTAAATTCAGAATTGATGATGTCAGAAAATCCACCAATCACAGAGCTCGAGTTTTAAATACAGAAATATTCAGCTCACTTAGTGGTATAAATGGACTAATAGTTATAACAATCATGATATCAGTGACAACATGTTATTGTAGAAAATACCCCAAAAGACAAAAAAATACACCAAAGTGGTGACGCCAATCGGATTGCTCAATAAAAATAAATAAATAAATAAATTATGAAATTAATTATAGTGTAAACCTGATCAGCTTAACATGTTACACTAAAACAAAATGATTTGTTGTTACGATACAAACTAATGGCAGAATGAACATAATACATTTTCACAGCACATGCAAAAATAGTAAATTTATTTATTTATGTATTAAGGCTTGTTTCTCAAAAATAGCCAATGGAAACACATATTATATTAGGTAAAATCAGTAAGGGTAATATGTCCCTATTAGCTGGTACAACTCAATTCATCAAATGTAAACAAATGCTTGAGCTGCACCAAGAGAAAGACATGGGCGTAATTGGCGTCATCAGCACTACAGCAATGATTTGGACGCCATATGGCGTCATCAGGAAAAAGAGGTATGTTTTTTATGGCGCCATATGGCGCCATCAGGAAGGAATGAGTTAACCTCAATTTACTGCTCTTAAGTCTTTTTTCTCACTTGTCCCACTCCTGATTTAGCCTGGTGCCAGGCCCTACCCCCTGCTGTCTCTTTCTTCTGTCCCAATCTGAATCTGTTGACGCCTTTGGCTGCCAGAAATTGTTTAATTTACTGTCTTCTTGTCTCCTCTTTGCAGTGTCCTCGAGCTCCCTGACCGGTGCAACTCCATCTGTGGTAGTGTGGCATCTCTCCTGCCACCGCCTGCCCTGCCCGCTCAACTCATCGGCTAAAGTCTTAAGGTATGGACAGCTCCTTCATCTGCCAAGACCGGCCCTTTTCAGACTTTGGTGCCTCCAGTCAATCTGCAGACTGTAGTGTTGCTGCTGCCTGGAGCTGATTGGTGCTGTGCCTAGAGCTTGACCTATCTGTTCCACGGCTCAGGATCCCAGCCTTGCGGCTTAGCTGACTGATTCCTTGTGCCCTGCTCTGTTGAAGCTGGCCAACGTGGCTTGTCTCACCCTATCTCATTTGATTCTGGGGGATATTTTCTCCCACCCACCCCCACCCCAGCCTCAGTTAAATGCATCCTGGCTCCGTCTCCACACTTAATATCTTTCTATTGGCTGTAAGGTACAGCATCCTATTTTGTATTAGTCTCTGAATGCTTATTGGCTTTCTGTTTGCTGCAGCCTTCCATGTCACATTATATGGTGGCTAAACTTATACACGGTTTACTCTACCTAGTTTACATATGCAGGTATTCTGCACTTTGCTTACTTTAGCCATTTAGGCTGTTGTCAATCCTCCCCTCTGTACCCTTCCTCTAGGGTTTACTACTATTTTAACTCCTGAAGTGCTCTCACCCCTATTTTTCTGACCCTGGGATCATCTCCCTCTCTGGTGTACCTGTGGGGCTGTTTTCATTTTGACTGACTACCTTCTTTCCTGCTGCCTCCACACCAGATCCACTAGCATGGGTTGCCTTGGGTGACTAGTATCACTGTCCCGCCTCTGTTCTATGCCTTGCCAACCAGTTTACTGCAGTGTCCTAGGTCACCCCTGACTGTACCCTCTCCTAGTGCCTAATCTGGCCTGACAACGCCTGTCTTCTTACTTATCCTGTGTCTTCCCAGGTCTGATATGGTGCTCCTGGGGTTCTGGCTCGTCGCGCTGCATGTTCCCTTTGGTCCTGGAGAACCAAGTGCTGCTTCCTTGTTCCTTGATATCACTTCACATTTCCACTTTCCTTCTACTGATACTAGCAGGGGATATCAAGCTCAACCCTGGGCCCCGATGTCCCACCCCAGTTTTAAACCCTGGTGCTACCCTTCCCCTTTGAAAGGCCTAAGAATAGTCCACATGAATGTCCAGAGTATCTGACAAAATGGCTGAATTAGAGGCCTGGGATACCCAGAAGTCTCTCAACATCCTCTGCATTACTGAGTCTTGGCTCAAGCCAGCTATAAAAACCGCATGAGGTGGCACTACCTGGTTATACTTGCTTCAGGAAGGACAGACTAGGTAAAGGGCTTGTGCAGTTCTGATATACACGTGGTCAGACTTGGATGTTGCTGAACTGCCTATGCCTGATACAGAATCCCTTTAGTAGAATCCTTGTTCCTTCCCTGACTCTTGGTGATGCCAAGAAGATAATCATTGGTTGTGCCTACTGTCCCCAACAAGGCCCCACTGGCCTTCCTCCCTTCATCTCCTTGCTTACCAAACTTCCTGCCATGACCTAATAGTGTGTGGCGATTTCAACACTGACTGGCTTAACCCAGTTGTTGAAAATGTGTGCTGCCCTAGTTGACTCCAACCTACTGCACCTCATTCAAGACCCCACTCATATCAACAACAAGTCCGCAAGGACACCTTACTGGACTGGGTTGTGCCAACTGTCCTCTGAAGGTCAATATGAAGGTGTTCTGTCGAACTGTATAAGTGATCATTCTCTCACTATGTGCATCTGGAGGAATAACTGCACTAACCTCCTACCTAAAATTACTCTTGCCTGGGATATGTCCAAGCTAGATGTTAACAGCTGCATTACCTCCATCAACAACACAGACTGAAGCCCCATCATGGCTCTCCTGGATATCAGCCAAGCTCTGGATTTTTTTTATATCTATCTTCACTCATATTGACGATACCCATGTTCCTGTAAAAAAATGCAGATCCAAGGGTATCAAAGTTCTCTGGCTCAACAAGGATCTAAGGATGCTTATGTCCTCCCGTGACCAGGCTTGGTGGTCCTATAAAAACAGTGGATTACCCTCTGACTGGCTTGTCTACGGGCAGCTCAGAAATCAATGTAAGAACTCCTTCATAGAGCCAAATGCCATTATTTCAAAATGCTACAAACTGAACACCTTGTAACCCCAAAGAGTTCTGGTGACAGGTTAATTCCCTGGTCAAGGGAAGGCCGCTGAACTCCCGAGCTTCCTGCCCAGGGTACCACCCTTACTGACCTCTGTCTATTGCCTCTGGGTTTACTGAATTTTTACTGATCTGCACAAACATACCTCAGTGTTTCTACATTCTCCCAACCCATCCTCAACACCTACCACTGAAGGCTACTCTGGAACTCGACCAGATTTCCATCTGAAGTTGGCCAACTGCAAAGAGGTCCAGAGGCTCCTTGCAAACTTGAAGGCCAAGAATTATCCTGGTCACGACACCCTAGAACCTAAATTCCTAAAGCTCAGTACTGCCGCCTTGCTCGTCCTGTGCATGATTTATTCAATTGCTCCTTCCTGTCCAACACCAGACAAGTGGAAGGCCGTAGTAGTTCCCATGCACAAAGTGGGGCCTAATACTGTTGTTGAGAATTTCAGAATGATTTCTATTCTCTGCCCTCTTGCCAAGATCCAGGAGTGTATTGTCTACAATCACCTTCAGGTTTACCTAGAACACCACAAACTGTTGTCCTCTTACCAGCATGGCTCCAGAAAGAGCCACAGCACCCCATGGCCTTGTTCAAAGTAACTTCGATATTTACCAAGCCATGGAACCAAAGATCTGCCACTGGTGCCATCTTCATCAACCTAAAACAGCATTGACCTGGTGAATCATGATCTGTTGCTGCGACACCTGCGAGCTACTGGTTTGAATACTAGTGCCCTACTCTGGATCTGAAGCTATCTCTCCTGCTGTTCACAAAGAGTCAAACAGGCTGATGCTCTCTCAGGCTTCAATGACATAACCCATGGTGTCCCACAGGGCTCCATATTGGGTCCTATGTTGTTCTCACAATTTATAAGTGACCTACCAAGACATTGCGGAGGGACCTCTGTGCACCTCTGTGTGGATGATGCTATTATCTGGTGCTCTTCTACTGACATCACCATGATCAATAGGGATCTTGCTGCTGACTTTGCAGATCTTGAAGACTGGTTCCAGTGTAACCAATTAGTCCTCAATACAAAAACCAAATGTATGCTCTTTCTCTCTGTTCCCTCCCTTGTAGGTCCCTCTCCTCTCTGTATCACCTCCCTAATGGTGATACTGTCAAGTCTGTCCTTACCTTTAAGTATCTGGGCATTCCTGAGCACCTCACTATCACTCAGTGCCCATGTCTCCACCCTGGTCAAAACACTGAACCAAAAGTTGGGTCTCCTTTACTGTATCTAACCCTTTCTCACTCCTGCCTCTTGTATCAAGATCACTTCCCTGCTCTCTTCCCACTTACTTACAGTGCGCCATTACTAATGTCAACCAATGTGACTAACATGGCGCTCTTGCTCAGGCCTATCATAGGGTTTTCATAAGATTCATAAGGTTTAACAGGTCCAGTAGCGTTAGCCATATTGACCTGAGTCAAACTAAGTGCTCACTTGCAAGCACTTGCAGTCATTATATTTATCCAGTTTAGTTTTGAATTCATTCATAGTGCTACTTGAGACTATGGGCATAGGCAATGAATTCCAAGAAGACACAACCCTCTGAGAGAACCAACTTCCCTAAGGTTTTTATTAAAGTGTTCACCCTTAACTGGAGAATATTCACCCTTAACTGGAGGGTGGGAAGGTTCGCCCTAGAATCAATTATCACTGCCACCACTGCGACATCCTCTCTTTATTGGGTTGGCTCCTTATGAAGCTTAGCTAAGATAGTCAACCTTGAGTTCTGTGCATAAGCTTGTTCTCAAGTTTACCCACCCTGACTCAGAGATTATTATTTGCCTAAGGCATGCTACACGTGCCTCCGATCTGCCACCCAGCCCCTTTCTTGAACGGCCTAGTCTGAGGCTTGTAGTTGCACGTAAGTCCTTCTCTTTTGTGGCAGTAACTGACTTGAACTCCTGCCTCTCCCACCCTGTTCTGTACCTCTCTGCCCACATTCCAAACCACCTTATTTGCCTTGCTCACCTCCTCTGAAATGCACCTGTTTATGTTGAGTCTCCACTCCATATCCTCCTCTTCTTTGCTCTACCCCTAGTCCTGACCCCTCTATCCTCCTCTTATTTACCCTACCCCTAGTCCTGACCCTCTCCATCTCATCCTCCTGCCTATGAATTACTTTTGCTATCCCCCAATCCACTCCTTACCTTCTCTTGGTCTCTACAGGCAACTCTTGACCTCTTTATGTTCTGAACCCTTTGTAAAATGTGTTTATTTATTTTATTGTATAATCAGATTTACAACCTTTGAGCCAGAGGCTCGTTTACAAAGGTACCTCGTCACAGAGGACATACAGAGTCAACATCAATTACAGAATACAGTCATACAGAGTAACATAGTTTTACATAGTTGCTTGAACATGAAGAGTAATTAGAAAACATTTCAGATTATATTCAGTGTATATAGTTATTGTATTTATCTGCTTTACTGATATTTATGTGTATAAATGTATTGTACTTCTTCATTATGTTTTGTACCTCTTCAGAATATGTACATACTTATTGTATTTATTTGTTTTACAAGGCTGGACTTGCATGGTGGATCTATGGTCATATTTTATTCAGTAACATGATTTGAATTGTTATGTCTTCAAGTCTCCCAGTTGGCTCTTGTTCAGAATTTAATGCTTTTGTATCTGTATTTCTTAAGTTGCTTGCTGTACTGTCTTTATACTGCTGTCTGTCTTGGGTTGATCCTGAAAAGGGACTGTAATTGTCTCAGTGGACTTACCGGTTACAGAAATTCAAATAAAATAAATAAATAAGATGCAAACTAATGAGATGAAAATCTGGAAACTATATGCTTAAATAATTGATAATGTTCCTATCTGTAATGACAATGAAATGGAGAAATGTTACTAATGTTAAGTCTGTATACTTACTGGAATACGTGAATACTGCTGAAAGATTTGGGGATGCGAGTTAAAAGTAAATCTGAAAATGTATGGCAGCTAAAATTTAAACAAAGCAGGAGTCGAGTACGGTTTTCATAGAAATAAATAAAGGTTGGAAACCAGTCTCACTAAGCAAGAAAAAAATAGTGAAGACTGGTTCCTTTAAAGAGGGGTATGTGACAGGGTCTGAGCCCCTGTCTGAATTTATGCTGCATTTTCTTTTACACTGTCCTGTTCTTGTAAGTTTACTATCCTAGCTACAGGCTGAAATCTGGCCACTTTCAGTTTTGTTGTCCCTCCCTCCTTTCTCCCAAGTACTGTATAAGAAACATATAAGTAAGGCAAGAGGCAGTAAGTTTCCTGCCTTCTCCTGTGCTGTACTGTAGGCAGACATGGAGGAATGTAAGTAATGAGAAAGAACTGAAACACAGAGCCTTGCACTCAGTGTTTTATTCTGTGTAAACTGCTTTGAATTAGAAGAAGCCAATAACAAAACATTCTTTCCTAGGTGAAGCAGAGGTGTGTAAAGGTCAGATGAGTCAGCCTGTCTGTGTTTATTTGGGATGAGTCAGCCTGTATGTGTTTACTTAAGAGAAATGTGTTTATTCAGGATGAGTCAGCCTGCCTGTGTTTACTTAGAGAATTGTGAGTCAGACAACTCACATGGTGCTGACATCATCAGTAACCAGGCATAAAAGCCTACCTCCTGAGATGCAAAACAGATGAGTCAGTCAGTGAAGATCTGCCTGTTGTGGAGGAAGCAGCTCATAGTATGTGCAAGTTTTCATGTGCTAGGAATCTGTCTGGCTGGAATGAAGCTTAGAAGTCGTGCACTGAGGAATTGTGCACTATTTCTCATAGTACATGCAGATTTTCATGTGCTAAGAATCTGTCTGGCTGGAACGAAGCTTCCGGAAGTCGTGCACTGAGGGAATTGTGCACTATTTCTCATAGTACATGCAGATTTTCAGGTGCTAGGAATCTGTCTGGCTGGAACGAAGCCTGGAAGTCGTGCACTGAGGGAATTGTGCACTATTTCTCATAGTACATGCAAATTTTCATGTGCTAGGAATCTGTCTGGCTGGGCGAAGCCTGGAAGTCGTGCACTGAGGGGTATTTATCTTCTCATAGGTATGCAAATTTTCATGTGCTAGAATCTGGCTGAACGAAGCCTCGGAGTTGTGCACTGAGGAACTGTGCACTGTTTATGCAGAACTGAAGGACTAATCACCTATTTCCTTTCTGTATATTTATTTTAGTTTGGAAAATAAATACCGCTGAGCACGTTCTACATCTTTTACCCGAGTCTGTGCATCTGTCTCACCCACTAACCTTCACAGGTTGGTTTGGGCTACAATCGCGGAAGTTCTCTCCCATTGCAAGCACTGCTGCTCTCCTCCACTGGCACAGCAGAGCTGCCTTTGATGTGTGTCAGGTGCTGCTTCTTGTATGGTGCAGAAGGTACCAAAACAGGTCCATTTGGTGCTGGGGAAGCATGCAGTACAATCGTACCAACCCAGGCTGTGCTCCACAGAGTCTTAAAGATAAGCACCACATTGTGTTGTGTAGGAGTTGTGCATAGATAAAATATTAGATTGAAATCAAAGAAGTAAAAAAAAGACATTTTAGTCACTCAGTTAGCAGTTTGCAGCAAAAGTTTTGAAAAAGTTAGGTCTGCATGTCAGGACAAGCAATGTTGATCTACTGGCAATTGAGAGAACTGTCCCTAATGCCAAGCCAGTTTTCCTGGTCTGTTGCTACATGCTGCCTAAATCGCCCCCACAGGAAATAAGGTGCTTGGTGAGATAATCATTTCTTATAAGGACACTCACAATCTCAACCTCCTGGGTGATTTCAGTCTGCCCTGGACTAATGACGTGACAATAGTCCGCAAAATAATATTTCTGAGGATCTGGGGTTAGACAAATGAATAGCTGATTGGACTAGAATCAGTCTAACAAACTATTTAAAGTCTACAATTTTGGATCTGATCTTTGTTAATAGTGTAACACGTTCCTTATTCTGGTGTATTAGCTGATAGTTTTGCAGACCATCAGGAACATTTTGTGTATTAAAAGATCTAAAAATAAAAGATCAGTAACAGGATCTCTATTCTGTAGTTTTAAGAAATTTGATAATTTAATGTTTATGAAGGAATTAAAAGATTGTTGTTGGAAGGACTGGAATTTATACCACGCTGAATGAAGTGAATGCATCTCGTATGTGATTTACATGCCCCTTAAAACACTGACATGTCAAAAGAAATAATTCCTCCTGGTGTATGAAAGAATTATTTAAACTACAAAAGATACAGGGATACTTTATGGGAGAAAGTGAAAAGAGAAAATTCAACTTCTAGGTGGAATGGCTAAAAGGCTGCCTGAAACAAATATATCAAGGAAGCCAGGAAGAGAGCAAATCAATATTCCAAGAGCAAATTGGGTACAGCAGTCAACCCTCAACCTGGGACTTCTAGAAAATCTCCAAAATTAGCAGCAAGGGTAAGGTGATTTCTTTTTCAGTTACTATTGAGGGCAATGACACATGATCTTAAACTGGCTTTTTAGTACTGGAGGCCACACCTTCACAAGGACATTAACAAAATGGAGGCAGTCCAGAGAAGAGTGACAAAATGGTGCAGGACTGCATCACGAAACATATGAGGACAGATTAATGGAGCTCAATATGTATACCCTTGAGCAAAGGAGGGAGAGTGATATGATTGAAATGTTCAAACACCTTAAGGGCATTAACAAGGTGAAAGAGTCTAACATGTTTCAATATAAGACAAGCATTTGTCAATGCTGAATGTTGGCTTGCTGGCATTGGCATTGGTAGTGCAGGAGTTAGACAGATGCATCATAGGAATGGCAGTGAAGTATTGAACTGATGCCAACCCACCCCCACCCTGCAGAGAGTGACAAGCATTAGGTGTCCCTTTGGGTGTTTGGTAGTGCAGCGGGAAAACATGTCAGGCAGGATGTGAGAAATGACAGCTGTACAGTTCATAAGGAGGTGTGAAGAAAATGCCAGTGTTGAAAATGTGGCATGTAAATATACCAAATTTGAAGGCTACTAGAGTTTGTGGGAAATATGAAATGCACGCTTGCAACACTGCCATTTTATGGCTGCTTCGCACCAAATTTTCAACATAGGCATTTTAGCACCTCTGCTTATGTACAGTGTCACTGTTATTTTCTCAAAGTGTCCCAAGAAGTGATTTCAAGACAGCGACCATGCTATTCTGGGCGCCGGAAGTGCTAAAACACATTTTGGTAAAGATATGTCAAATGATGGCTGTACTGTTCATCAAGAGGTGGAAAATGGCAATGGTGAAAATCCAGACTGAAAATATCACAAATGCACGACAGATGAGGCTACGTGCAATCTGCCAATGCACACTTGTAACACAGTTATTTTATGGAGTATCATCACCAAATTTTCAACATAGGCATTTTAGGTCCTCTGCTCATGAACTGTGTCACTGTCATTTTCTATAATCTGGCCCAAACACTTGATTTCCCACAGCGATAGCGCTATTGTGCGCGGAAGTGCGGAAACATATTTCGGCAGGATGTGGAAAATTACAGTTGTACTGTTCACAAGGAGGTGCAAAAAAAATGACAATGCTGAAAAATGACAATGCTGAAAATCCAGCAGTAAAATATTGTGAATGGGGCGAAGTTATGAGCCTGCATATCAACTGCGCAATGCAGCGCCAGAAACAGGCATTTGTTGGATTTTTTCCACAAATTTGGAACTTAGGCTTTTAGAGGGCACCTCATGAACACGCTGCTGTCATTTCATTAATGGCCTCGAAAGGTGATTTCAGCACAGTGACTGCAAAATCACCTTTGGAGGCCAATTAACGCCATGACAGTGACAGAATTCATGAGGAGGGCTCCAAAAACCCATGTTGAAAATTTGGTGCAAAATTCCAAGAAATGCCCAGATATGCAACAAAGTTGAAAAACCCTATTCACTTCATTATACAGCTTACCGGCATTTCCTCAGTTCAGCGTCGGCTTTGAAGAGTGCAGACGTGTTCCCGTCCACTGAAGATCGTCCTGCCAGAGTCCGGAGGTAAGTCATGGGGTGAGGGGGGTGAGGAGGCAGGGTGCGAGTGGGTGGGTGCGGTGGGGAGGAGGGCGACCTAGACTACGAGGGATGGTTTTCAGATTCTAGGAAAACAAAGAAAACATCACAGGACAGTTTCGGCGCGCTGGGGTGGGCTCCAGCATGCCACCTAAGTGGGTTGGGGGTCAGTAGCCGGCAGAGGATTGGGCACCCTCGTCGGCCCACACAACACGGGGGGTAATGCCGCTGGGATTAGGCACCCCGCCAGCAAACAAGGTCAGGAGAGCGAGCTAGGGGGATTGGGCACCCCTTGGCATTCAACAGTTGGGGTGATGCTGACAGGGAGGCTCTGCTTGGCATGCAATATGAGGGGGGCAAGTTAGGGAATTGGGCACCTCGGCATTCCACATTTGTGGGGGATGCTGACGGGTGGGCTCCCCGTCAGCACACAAACAGGGGTGGGGTTTGCCAGCTCGCCGACCATGGCCATAATGGCAGCAGCACGTCAAGCAAGGACCGCTGCGGGGACGATTGCAGCGTACTTTGCTTTGATGTGCTCCCTCATTATGTATGCATGGTGTGGCGGTGCCATGCAGGCTGATTGGGGAATGAGGGACGACCTACTGATGCGTGCCCTGCATTCGCCAACAGCAGCTGGCGCCTCAAAGCTCCACTCTCCCAATATGTTGACTGCAGCACAAGCGCCGGCAAGCCAACATAAAAATAGCAGGACAAGAGGACACAGCATGAGATAAGAGGAGGCCGATTAAGGGGTAATGTGAGGAAGTTCTTTTTCACAGAAAGGGTGGTGGATGCATGGAACAGCCTACCCAGGAAGTGGTGAAATGAATACAGTGTAGGGTTCAAACAGGCATGGAATAGGCATAGGGAGCAATACAGATGAGTATGAATAGATAGGCCATTGACAGAGTAAGGCCTGTGGCACATTCATAAGGTAAAAAACTTGGCAGACTGGATGGGCCTTTATGGAATTATCTGTCGTCAACTTCTATGTTTCTATTGATGCTTTTAACAAATTGTATTTGAAGCAGGAGGACTCTGTCTTAATAAATGATTTCCATTTTGAAAATGCGAGGAGAATACCCCAAACATATTTATGCTTTTGGAGAAATCTGGGTTGGGGAGATACTAAAACAATTGTTAACACTAAATACCCTAAGGCTAGTAGGATGGAAGAAAATTGCAGTAAGTAATTAAAGTATGCTGACATACAATCTCTGCACCCCAATTTATTTGCCAGATTTTTCATTAAGGTATGGTGATTTCCTGATAAAATGGAAGCAGGTCAGAGTTGTGCCGTATTTTAAATCTGGAGCGAGGAACATCTAATTACAGACCCTTTTCCCACCACTTGTGGTGTTGAAGGTCCTGGAGAGGTTGGAAGCGACAGATTACCAGTTTTTGGAAGTAAACAATTTATTAAATAAAAGGTAATGTGGCTTTAGCGCCTACCAGAGTATCACCACTGCGATATTAAAAGTTATTAGTGATGTACAACTGGCAGAGAGTAGAGGCTGAGTGGTAGATGCTGTTTCATTTGACCGTCCTTTCCTGGGCCTTCAACACCATAAACCACAGACTTTCAACAGATGGAGTACACAGAATGTGTTTTAGACATATTGCACGTGACTGGTTCATTGGACAGCTGACCAACAGAAAACAGCTGGTAGAATTCTGTGAGGTTAAGTCAGAGGTTATGAATGTTTTAAATGAGGTCCCACAAGGATTGGTTCTGGATCCACTCTGTTCCTTCTGTTTATAAATAATACCAAAAAGACCTTAAAGCAACTAACATTCATTTATTTATATGCTAAAGACCGTTTTATACTGTGATTGCAGAAACGAGAGTGAGGCCGGTGCTCTCTTCAGCTGCCTTTGATTTAGTACAAGACTATTTTATGAAGAGTAAACTAATGTCCGTTTGAAAAAAAAAAAAAAAGGACATGTTATCTAATTCTATATTAAAAATGACAGATGGATTGGCTCAATTTCTGGTTAGTATTATTGACTCAGTTAATCTGGAAATGGCGATAAATATACAAATATTTTGGAGTCTGGCTTGCCTCATGCTTGGCTGGGGATGTTCATACTGTCTGACTTGATCTGTATTCTAACCTACCTGTACTATGTACTATGTACCTGTACTATATACTATGTATTGTATAATCTCATCTCAGTTTATGTATGTATTCTCCTGGGTCATGCCTGAAAATAGTCAACTTTGGCTAGCGCACCTAACCCAGTTAACAAAAACTAAATAAAAATAAATAAATATCTCAGGGATCAGAAAAGGGCTAAATTCAAAAGGGGTTAGTTCCCAGGACCTATAAGGGTCTTAGATACTCTTGGGCAGACTAGATGGACTCACGGTCTCCTTCTGCCATCACTTTTCTTTCTAATCAAAAAAATGGCCCAAGGCTGGGGCTCTGCATAAAGTGCATCGGCGCCTCTTTGAAGCTAGTTGTAGGTGCTAAACCCCTTGCTAGTGCCCTCACTTGAATATAGAGATACTATAAGTGTGTAGTATATGGGGAAGCCTTTAAACCCCACTTAAATAAGTTAAATTTAATTGTAATTAAATAAGTTAAATTTAATTGTAACAACGTTTGTGTATTTTTTTTTTTGTGTTTAATTTTATTATCAGCTAGACCTCTTATAAATATTTTAGCTTAGATCTAAAGGTTGCATGGCACTGGAGACCTGGCCTGAGGCAATCAACTTGGGGTTGTTTGGGAAAACAATAGAGTTCCTATCAGCTAAGGGTACATGCACTTCAAAAAAGTGAGCTGCTTTCATAATCATGAGCTCTGTTTTGAGTATAAACAAAGCCAGAGCTGGGAAGACTGAACCCCAAGGACTTTACCATATGGGCAGACAAAAGGATGGACATCACAAACCACAAAACCAAGGTCTGGAGTATAAATCCAGTTTTGCTCAGCTCTTCAGAGAGGTGGAACAGTCAGGGGACAAAGAGCATGTCAAAGCCATGGTATCAGAGTGTCATATTTGATGCTGCAGCATGGGGGCCGGCAGCTGAAGGTTTTGAGGTCTGCTGAGAGCCTAAAGTGAGCAGTTAGGCTGAGCACTGAGCAGTTACCATCTAAGGTTTGAGTCTGCCCTGATTCACCAAGGCCTCCTGTGTGGTAAGTTATTCTACTTTGCTGAAAGAAGATCTATGGGCATAATTGAATCCCTGAGTGCTGCACAGATCGGGGCTTCAGTACCCTGATTCTTCCTGCAGGCACAATATTAATCAAAGAGTTTTTGTACTTTAATACTTGTAAACTGGTATGAAGCTCTGTACAAGTCAGCATTTTGTAATCCTGCGGTGCCAACCCCTAAGGTCTCATTGATAACTACATGAGAGGATGATGTGGTTTTGCCCTTCCTATACTGTACCCTTATGTACAGTGGTTTAAGATCTCTGTATCTGCCATGCCCTACTTTATTTTTACAAACTTTGCCTAAATACCATGTGTATGCATCTCCCCCACTCCATCCTCCTTGCACCCACTCTTACCATGTTAAAATAACAATTTAAGCTCCTCCTTGCCCCCAGCAACTCCCCCATCCACCCCTTCTCACTACCTTCCTCCCCTATTTTTTCCCCTTTCTTTCTCGCTCCTGGCACTTTGTGCCCCCTGCCTTCTCTTCTTTCCACATCTTCTCTGTTTGGCCCCTCTGCTCCCATACCCTTATTTCCCCTATATTTCCCTTCATCCCCAGTCTTTTACTCTGTCCAGTTTCATAACCGCATGTGGTACTAGCTTACTGCCACGGTGCAATCTATTTTCTCCTAGCCTAAACTGTAATATGAACTATCTCTATGTTGCACTGTTTACAACTGCCCCTATGCACTGTGCTCGTGAAAATGCTACCCTGACAATGTAACTTAATTTGTATATTTTGCCAGTCTTTGCATGTTGTTCTACTGTACCCAGGAGATTTCTGAATGCTGTACATTTTCTGTTCCATTGTAAATATAACTTAAAGAGCTACTGACACCTCAAAGAAAACTCTGAAAAGCATAACAATTAGGTACACTTGAGCTTGCATTCCATATGTAGTCTATATGCAGTATTTATCTTCTTCATTATTTATTACTGAATACATTTGCATGAATACATGCTTTTATCCCTTAGAGTTTATCTGCCTCTGTAGCTTACTCCCAACTTCAGGTCATAATCTTCTGTTATGACATCACAATCTGTTGCCATAGGAGTAACTGTGATGGGGGGCAGAGGGTGACTATGAAAAGGCAGAGATACTAAACAAATATTTTTGCTCAGTATTCACAAGTGAAGAAGGGAGGTACCTAAACCAAACAACAGAAACACTCTGAATAGGGGGGTTGATACTAGCCCATTCACAGAAGAAAGAGTTCTGAAAGAACTCTTAAAACTGAAAGATGGACAAAGCAGTGTGGCCTGATGGGATTCATCCCAGAATTCTAAAAGAACTAAGGGTAGAACTAGTGACACCACTGACTACCCTCTTTAACAAATCATGGGAGGATGGGGTGGTACCTGAGGACTGGAGGAGGGCAGCTGTGATTCTGCTTCACAAAAGCGGAAGCAGGGCAGAGGCAGGAAACTATAGACCTGTTAGTTTGACCTCAGTGATAGGGAAAATGATGGAATCCTTATGAAGGAGAGAAATGTTGAGTACCTAGAGGCCAGAAGGGCACAGGACCCAAGGTAGCATGGATTCACAGTGGGTAGGTCATGTCAGACAAATCTAATCAATTTCTTTGACTGGGTGACCAAAGTAGTAGATCAGGGAGGGCTGTGGACATGGCCTACCTAGACTTTAGCAAGGCATTTGACACAGTCCCACACAAAAGATTAATATACAAGCTAGCCAGCCTGGGAGTGGGTCCCAAGATGGTAGCCTGGGTAAAAATTGGCTGGAGAACAGGACACAGAGGGTAATAGTAAATGGAGTCCACTCTGAAGAAAGGTGGGTTACTAGTGGGGTACCGCAGGGTTCAGTTCTAGGATCGGTCCTCTTCAATGTCTTTATAAGTGACATTGCAGAGGGACTGGAAGGAAAAGTATGTCTCTTTGCAGATGACACAAAGATCTGCAATAGGGTTGATATACAAGGTGGGGTGGAAAGGATGAGAAGGGACTTGGCAGGGTTGGAGGAATGGTCAAATGTATGGCAGCTTAGATTCAATGCTAAGAAGTGCAAGGTAATACACCTGGGAAACAAAACCGGGAAGAGTACACTAGGGGTGAGATACTAACAACAACAAAATGGAAAGGGACCTGGGGTAGTCATAGCAGATGACCTAAGGTGGGCAAGCAATGTGAGAGGGCAGTAAGAAGGGCTGGGGGATACTGGGATGTATAGGAAGAGGCATCACCAGTAGAAAACAGGAAGTTGTTATCCCTTTGTACAGACAGCTGGTGAGACCCCATCTGGAGTACTGCATGCAGTTCTGGAGACCCAGTCTCCGCAAGGACATAGACAGGATGGAGGCAGTCCAGAGGAGGGTAGAATAAAATGGTGCAGGGTCTGCACCAGAAGGCATTTGAAGAGAGACTTAAGGAGCTATTATGTATACCTCGAGGAAAGGAGGACAGGGGGACACAATAGAAACTTTCAAGTACCTCAAGGGAATCAACAAAGTCCAAGAGGGTAGCATCTTTCAGAAAAAGAGATGTGCAAGAACAAGAGGGCACAATTTGAAGATAGAAGGGGACGGCTCAGAGGTAATGTGAGGAAGTATTTTTCATGGAGAGGTAGTGGATGCATGGAACAGCCTTCCTGAGGAGGTTGTGGAGTCAAAACAGTGGGGAATTCAAGAATGCATGGGACAGACATAAGGAAAGTCTAGGGGTTGGGGTAGGAGGAAATAGGCTGTTGGTTAACTAGGATCTGCAGCTTATCCATTAGGTAGGGAAATGGGCAGACGGTGGGCCAAGCGGTCCTTATCTGCCATCAAATTCTATGTTTCTATGTCACAAGCAGTGCATTATGACCTCAAGTAGGAGAAAGTAACAGGAAAAGATGAACTCTTCAGGAGCAAAGATCCTGTTTTCATCCAAATTACCTCAGTAATAAATAATGGGGAGGAGGATTATAGATGTTATGTGAAATACAAGCTGAACTGTGTCTAAATATTATGGTTTGTTAAAGTTGTCCAACGGAGTCAGCTGCTCTTTAAATGTGTATTTTGCCAATTGCTGTATATTGCTCTACTGTATCCATGAATGTCTAAATGATGTACATTTCTGACTATTGTAATTCCCTTACCCTCTCCCCGAATTACGCACCTGGAAAGCGAGCCTCGGCTCAGTGTGCTTTCCTCAGTTACCAAATTTTAAATAAATATATAATAGAGAGAAAAGTGAGACAGTTTTTCTGTGTGCCTTTTGCTTTCTACTGTACAAAACAGTTTTCTTTTTATCTCTGTAGAATTATTGTTCCCTATAGTCTTAGGGTTGTATACCATATTATATGTAAATATCTTGAAGTATTAAATACTATTTTTTATATACTTTGTTTCTGTGGCGGAGTCTTTTGAAGTACAAATAACTGGTTATAACTGATAGAAACAGAGTTCCATCTCTGAAGAGAAGTCTATGGTTACCATATTTTGTTTCTAAAGAGAAGTGATTCTCAGCTGTGCAGTAGGGGTGGACCGTTTGCCCTTTTGGTGAAGCACTGTACTGCGTGAGCAGTTGCTCTAGTGGGATTTGGACCTAGAGATACCCTGAGTGAGGCTGTGGCTGACTGGTGGCAGCATACCAAGGTGACTCTCTTAGGCATGTGAAGGGTTGAGAAAGCTGGTGACAGTTGCAGATTGAGTCTGGGAGTATCTTTCACAGTAATCTATAATTCCATTGCAAGATTTGCACTGAATGCCCCTTTTGTATGCATAGATGAGTTCTGTACTGAAGTCTTAGATGGTCTGTACTGACAGTGAAGAGGCAGGCCCATGCTCTGAAATGCAGATATGCATTAAGCAGAAAACTCCAAGCTATGTAGCTGAGCACATTTGTATGCATCCCATTAAGACAGGACTCAGTCTTCTAGTGGTATAGAACCTTTTGTACTTCACTCCAGAACTACAAAAAGTAGTCATGTTTTTAACATTAGTGGTCCTAAATTATGGAACTCTATGCCTGTCAAACTTCAACAATGTCAAGTCCCTTTGTGTCTTCCTGGACTTTTGTGAAATGAGTGGGGGAGTAGGAGCTTAACCGCTATAGTTGCTAAGTATCTAGTTCTTGCTACATACTGTGTAACCTGTGTCTGACTTATCATGTATACCCTCCTGTCTCTCTTTATATAAATAACATTGGAGCTGCTCTAAAATCCTGCTCTGCTATTCTATATGCTGATGATCTTGTCATCTATACAAGTTCTACTAATATAGACACTATCAACACAACCCTTTCCTCTGGCTTTAACAATATCCAGAACTGGCTATACAACCACAAACTGGCTGTTAACACTAGTAAAACTAAAGCCATGCTGCTTGGATCGGCCCCAAAGCTCGGGCTTGCACAACAGCACTGATGGTGCAAGACTTAGAAGGTCAATTACTGGAATGTGTGACCTCTTTCAAGTACTTGGGCATCCCGCTAGATCAATCTTTTGATCTTAATCTTCATGTACTGTACAGTCTGTTTGCAGAGCTGTCAACTCAAACTGGGTGTTGCATATAAGACTAGTTATATGCTCATGCCATTGGATAAAATGGCCATTGCGAGGATTCTACTCCCCACCCTAACCTATGGGGCTCCCTTATTTGGGGCTGCTCATAAACTGACCTACTCAGATGGGATATTACGATAACAACATATGTCGCTATGCCTCTTCTGCTCCTCGGCTTAAACACCACTGTCAGCTTTATAATGATCTTGGTTGGCTGTCTCCGTTAGCTAGTAGAAAATACTACCTTGGCTCTCTTATTGATTCGATAATTGAAATCAAATCCTAGGTGTCTTGCAGCTATGCTTGTTCCTCAGGACACACTCCATGGTCTCGATCAGCTGATAAATCCTTTCTGAATTTGCTGAGGTGCCGCACTAGGAAAGGAACTGTTGCATTTGAGCATGCGGCTCCACAGCTGTGGAATTCCCTTCCCTCAACATTAGACTTTCTAGCTCCCACACATGCTTTAAGAGAAAACTGCGCTTGAATCTGCTGATTGCTGATACCTGTTCCTGCTTTCACCCTACCTAATGACTGATGTCTCTGGCCATACAATAGTATTTCCTCACCTCTATATAACCCTCTTACTACCTCAGCCTGTCCCGCCCCTTTCCCTGCCCATATACAATCTTGCACTGCAGACATCTCCTTAGACTTACATATACACTCATATAATCTAATTTCATGGCTTTGCTCCTCTTCCTCACTTACCGACCTTTTCCTTAATGACACCCCTGCTGTCAATGGTTATTTCTTCCTTTGTATTACCTGTTTTTGTTTTTGTGTACCTTGTTCTGTTCATTAGATATGTCACCTGATAATTTATTGTCCAAGGTCCTCTCTATTCATTGCATAGGTAGGCACCTATGAACTTATGAATGGTCTACTTGTATGTCTCTGATATATTGTATCCACTTTAACTCATTGTATGTAAAGCGCTTTACTTTGTATGTTCCGATATATTGTATCCTCTTTAACTCATTGTATGTAAAGCACTTATAATTTGTTATCCTTTTAAGTTTCTGCATGTTCTGTACTCTCCGGTCGTGCCTGAAAATAGTCATTTTATGGCTAGTGCACTTACCCGTTAACAAAACTAAATAAATAAATCAATATAATGTATCTTGAGTTTGTAACTTGTTTATTATATATTTATGCATATTGTTTAATATTATACCTGATATAATTTGTGTCTTAATAGGATGTTGTGATTGAAAGTTAACATTTTGTCATTCAAATGACTTTTCATTTTCCTTGTTTATTTTCATTTAATAAATAAAATGCTGCATTTAATTAAAATGAACTGAATAAGAGGAGAGGTGGATAAGAGTGAGTGGGTTGAGGCTAGGGAGGGTAGGTAGAAGGTGACAGATGGAGACTCATACGTGAGAGATAAGGGATTAATTTTGAGGCAGGGGACTGAGGGTGGGGTGCAGATGAGGTGGAAGGGAGTTAGGTAGATTGTCGCACCACACAGTTGAAAGGCAGGGCAACAGAAAGCTGTTCTACAAAAGTGGTCGTGTCACAGAAAATGAAAGGGTTTGGGGTGGGTGGAGATGAAGTCTGTAAGGTAAGCACTGGCAAGGCCATGGAGGATTTTCTTTAAATAATATTTTTTATTTTTGCAATAGAGAAAACATCATACAAATATATTGTTACAAACATTATATCAATGAATATTCACATGTAGCTAATACAGTCTGCTCAAGCAAAACACAAAAACCAAGCCCGTTGCTCCCCTCCCAAACCCACCCTGTATGGCTTTCTTTACCATGTACCACCATCAGTCTTTTTAAACTGTCCCATCTCCGGAGTGTTCCATTTTTCCAGAATTAACCTCTTTGTTGCCATGGTACCTATACATAGTATCTTATGTTGCAATTTGCTTAACCTCAGTCGTCCTGTATTATTAAATAACATTACTGATAAAGTGAGGGCATCTGCAAATGTAGTATCCTAGATAATGTACTTACAGTTTGAAACCACCATGAACACATTTTATTTTAATTTATTTTTTATTTTCTTTTATTTACTCTGTTTCTCACCCTGGCTTCCTGGTCAGCTGTACCGTCTGCACTTCCTTATCTCTGTCCACCCCCAGCCTGCCCCAGCTCTGATTAGAGCCCTTGCCCTCTTCCCCTGCAGCTTGCCCCCACAGCAGGGTGGTGGGGAGCCCCAACTCTCCCACCATATAGGATCCAGTTCTGCCAATGCCCTGAAGCTGGGGTGCCCACTGACAGCCATCAAGCCACCGTGACCAGGATACCTTTTTCCTTGTTTGACTGGAACCCCCTGAGCAGGCGTGCAATGATGCTGATGGGGAGGCGCAACATGCCGCCAATGCTCCCTCAGGTGTCGGCCCATCTCCCCTTGTCTACAGTGTCAGTGCACTGTCCCCAGCCTCCACTAGGGGCCAGTCTGGAACTGACCACTGGCCTCCCCCTCCTGGAGAAGGAGAGCAGTCCCTAGGATGCTCAATCCTTCTCATCCTCACAGTTAGCCCCCAGCTGCCCGTGCTCATTCCTGAACACAGGTCGCTGGTATAGCATAAAGTAAGGCATCCAGTGCCTCAGCCCTCAGCGCCACTGGGCCGTGTCCCCATGAAAAAATTTTGGGCATTTCCAAAACAGTAGGATTGGGTCCCAATACCCACACACAGATGCCAACAATACTCATTTCCCTGATTAGAGAATTTCCCAAGCACATGTGGTATATAATAGGCCCTATTTAGTATTTTCTTTTGAATGGCTTTATTTTTTGTGTATAAATAGTCTTTATTAATATTAGACTACAGATTTTCCCACAGCTAGGGAGCACATGTAAGCTGAGGCGTTATCATTCCATTTACTATTAATTTTCCTCCAAGGATCCTTGTTTCCAGTTATTAATAGAGTATAGACTCTTTGCAATAGTTTGTCATCTCCCAGTATAATTATTACTTCTTGATCCAGAATTAGGGTTTCCTAATTATAATTTACTGTATAATTTGTACTTTTTAGTACAAGAGCAAATTTATCCTTTACCTTTAGATAAGTTAGACAATTAACTCCTGTCATGCTCAAAAACAGTGCCTTTAATTTAGTGAATGAAAAAACTTCCCATTTTCTAATAACTGGAACCATTTCTGAACTTGAGATTTTTTAATTTATTCACAGTCCTTCTCTCCCTTTCTCATCACATTACTTTATTGGACCAAGTATTTAAATATAACCAAGGTAAGTACCTTTTCTTGAGCAGTTTCAGAGGGCCTATCTTAATTTATTAGCAATGGTACAAAATGGCTGAGTAATAAGTATTTTTTATTTATTTATTTATTTATTTGTGCAGTCTTGGAATTACAATTACCTTTTGAGCTGAGACTCATTTACAAAGGTTCCATGTCCAGTTCAGTACACAAGAAAAGGAAAAAACGTGTCATACAAATACAATTGGGACTACAACATTGAAACTCACATAAGGAGAGTAAAACAAGTCTTAACAAATAACATTGTAGGTACTAATAAAATAGGGTTACAATAATGCCAAAGCAGTCAACGACTTGACTTTCTATTACATTAAATTGAGTATGGTGGAGATAGGAGCAAGGAGGCAACCAGGAAGGCACTGTCGAGATTAGGGTTGGGGGGATGGGTGGTGCATGTAAGGGGTGAGGATGTAGAGGGTGAGGGGTAAAGGTGAGGTGGGGAAGAAGGGGAGGGCAATGGGACAGGAGGCAAGAGGGGTGGAAGGTGGCAGGAAGAGGTGGGTTGGAGAGGAAGAGGAGGGTAGTGGGACAGGAGGGATAAGTAGCAAGTAAGGTAGGGAGGGAAGGCAATAGGGAGAGGTATGGGGTAGGCTAAAGGGCAGATTACTGAGCATAGAGTTACATGCTTAGTGTCTCTAGGAGATTAGCAGGAAAAACACACACGGATGTTTAGATTTGACAGTCACATACACCAAGTGATGTGAGGTGTTGTCGGAGTTTAACTTTAATAGGTCCCAACTTTGTTTCATTTAGCATGTTGCTGGGCAGGGTATTGAGCCAGGAAGGGGCATGGTACATGAAAGATCTCTATCCTTGAGTTGTATGCGGAAGAGGGACTTCAATGGCTGGTTGTTTGAGCCTCTAGTTCGCTGTTGATATGTGGCAAAAACTAACTGCTCCTGAATACCCAGAGGTGACAGACTTAGGCTAATTTTTTTACCTAGCAAGCAGGTTTGATACGCACCCTACCCTGAAGGTTAAGCCAGCCTGTCTCAGTATAAAGGTAACACGTATGTGTGAGACAGGGGCTCCTGTTAGGAGTCAACAGCATTTGTTTAAGGCCGTCATGATCCTCCTCAGAATTGAGTCAGTGGCAGATCCATAAACCACAAGGCCATAATCAATTATGGAAATGATTGACATTTGTATTGCTGTCCTGAGGACCTCAGTGGTAAAGCTGTTTTATGTCTGTACAGTAAGCCTATTCAAGTGTTGATTGCTTTGCAATGTTGTCAGGGTGGATAGCAAAGGACAAGGAGCTGTCAACGGTAACCCCAAAGTATCTAAAAGCATTTACCATATCGAGTGGGGTGTTTGTCCTATTCAGAATTGAGAGCTGGTGGGATTTGTGCCTATTGTGAGGGTTGGCAAAGAGCAGGGCTTTTGTTTTTCTGTAGTTTAAAAGGAGCTTGTGCCTGACAAACCAATCTTCTATGGCACTGAATCTGAGTTGGAGCTGCTTCTCCAGATGTAGCGGGTCAGGGTTACTTGTAAAAATAAAAGCATCATCTGCATACAGTAGGATCCTGTCAGGGCACCAAAGGGGAGGCGATTTAAGAAGAGACTGAATAATAGAGGGCCAAGTATGGACCCTTGTGGGACACCGATAGTACCTGACAGCTATCTGTTAGGTATTGTTTATCTTCACTTGCTGTGATCTGTCTAACAGGTAGCTTTTGAACCACCTTATGATGTCAGTGGAGAGACCAGTGTTGGTGGGAACCTTCAACAATAGCGGATGATTAACTGTATCAATGGCTTTGGTCAGGTCTATAAAGACCACACCCGCCAGCTGACCTTGATCTAATGCATGATGGATGAAAACTATAAATTCTAGTAGCGCAGTGGTGGTACTATGTCCTTTTCTAAAGCCGTGTTGCTGTGTGGTTTGAATATGATACTTTTACAAATAGTCTGTCAACGGATCAGCAACAATCTGCTCAAGAGCTTTTGGGGAGGGGGGAGAAAGGATATGGGTGGGGGTAATTAGCATGGTTGTCCTTGTCATCACTTTTGTGGAATGGTGTTACTATAGTGGATTTCCATTTCAATGGAAATTATGACAGCCTGAGTGAGAGATTTAATAAATCAGTCAATGGGGTTAGCAGTTTTTCCACAGTAAGTGAGATAAGCTTGAGGTCGAGGGAATCGCCACTGTAGCTTGCTTTTCCAAGCACACACTTAAGATATTTTCTAGCTTCGGGTTTGGTTATAGTTTTGAAACATAATGGGGGTGTTCCCCATTGAGGGTTAATGTTATCTACATTTTCAATGCTTCCATCAATCAAGAAGAAGGCGGTGGGGGGCACTGCTAGATCCATAAAAGCAGAGTTGAAAGTGTCACCAATGATTCTTGATCTTCGTGACAGCCCCACCTATGGTAAGCATTGAGGTGCAGTTTTGGGACATTTCCTGTCAGGTCTTTCATGTTACTCCAGAGTTTCCACCATCATCCCAAAATTTTGAGATTTTAGTTTGAATATCCCATATTAAACCACCAGTACTATCATATGCATAGTTATCCCAGAATAATATTTCCACTGTAAACTCTGTTTAGAATAAAAGCTCACGCCCACCATATCTTTATTTGATGGGCCACCCACAAAATAATAGATCGGGACAGCTGTACTCGCCTGCTTTCCTAGTAGTATGTTGCTCCCTCCCAGGCAATGCTGGGTTTCCTCCCTCCACAGAAACTTGGAAAATCCTTTTAATATCATTGAACCATGTCAAAGAAGGATTCCAATCACAGTCTGTACAACAAAAATGAGATTGGGTAAGGCCATCATCTTGATTGTTTCGATTCACCCCACAAAGATAAGGATAATTTGTGCCAGTTATCCAGTAACATCTTAATTTTATCTTTAGCTGCATCAAAGATCTGTTTAATAGCACTGGCCTGATTATTAGAAATATACGTACCTAAATACTTAAAGCTATTCTTTACCAGAACGCTTTTCTAATACAGACTGATCCAGGGATAGTTCTCCTGTAATGGTCATAACTATTGCTTTTGACTCATTCAAATTTAACCAGATAATGATGCATAAATGTCTACTTCCTTTAGGAACGCTACATCCCTACATTAATATTTCTAATGAATAGTAACACATAATCTGCAAAGGCATTGAGCTTTACCTGGCTCTCTCCTATTGTAATACCTTCAATTTCCTAATTTGTTCTGATATGATTTAGGAAAGGCTCCAGGCAGAGGATAAAAGAACTGGTGACAAGGGACACCCCTTTATCATTTCAAAAGAATGCATTAAATAAGAGTTTATAGCAAATCTGACAGTAGTTCTCTCATATAGCTTTTCTATTTTTTTTGTCAGTGGCCCAGTATGTAGCATACTCGCCTCTGATGCTGGGAGATCAAAGGGCTGTGGGTTCAGTTCCCACATCTGGCACTTGGGTTAATATCCCAGTACTGGACACTGTAGTGCAGCATGAGAGGGTGCTGCATTTCTGAGGTGCCGCCTTTTGATGAGACATTAAACCGAGGTCCCATCTGCCTGGATTGGTGGTAGTTCAGGTGGATGTTAAAGATCCCATGGCACTTATTGAAAGAGATGGGGAATTTCCCTGGTGTCCTGGCCAAATTTCCCTCATTCACTAAAAATACCACCAACAGCTTAATCTGGTTCAAGATCAGTTGGCATTCATCTGATCCCTCCCCAGGTCGTGCCTGAAAATAGGCAGGATTTGTCTAGTGCACTTACCTGGTCAACAAAAACTAAATAAATAAATATTAATACAATAAGTTTACTGGGGATACCCCATCCATCCAAACATTTAGGCAAGAACCCTCTGTCTAGCGAATCAAATGCCTCAGTAGCATCAATAGCTACTGCATGACGGGCTTGCTTTTTCTGTGATCAATAAGACCTTGAACTTTTCTAGCTGCCTGGAACAGGGTTCTTCCTCTTACAAAGCCAAGCTAATCTGGAGGATGGCATCAGGCAAATTCTCTTTTATCCTCTTTACTATTAATTTGGCTATAATTTTGTAGTCTACATTTAACAAAGCTATGGGTCTATAACTGTCAACTTTATTGGATTTCCCTCCTTCAGAATCAGTATTATTTTGTTTCAGTCATAGATTTGGGAAGTTGCCCCCCAGCCTTCTCCCCACTCTACCAACATAAGCTGTATCCATGGGCACAATAGCTCTGCAAAGGTATTGTAAAACTCTACCATAAATCCATCAGGGCCTGGACTAATATTTCTTGAGAGATTTTTTATCGCTCTTTATTTACACTGCTGCGACCACGTATCCTTACAGTCTAATTTATGTGGCTTACTGATGTCATTATTTAGGGTCTCATTATTTATGGGAATTTTCCTTTGAAATATTTTTTTTTATGAGCTACTAAAACTATATTACCCATCTCATTGTCTTTGTAAAGGTGTTTACCATTCTCCTTCCCCAAAAAGTAATGCCGCTTTGCTCTTTCTGTTTTTTTTTTTAATAAAGTCGCAAGCATTTTACCCGATTTATTACCCTGATATACCTGGCTTTTTAATTTCTTGATGTTACTAAGCACCTCTCTATTATTTAATTCCATTTTTAGTTTTAGTTGATACCATTCTTTACTATATTTTGTATAGTCAGTTACCACTAAATAGTCCAGTTCTCTTAGTCAGTTATTTATAGTTGCCTCCTCCTTCCTCTTAACTGCATTTACTGTATATCAATCAATCAATCAAAATCTTTATTTATCCAGGCGGGCATCATTGAGCAAGGCTCATTTGCAAGGTGGACCTGGTCATGAACACATCAAAGTACAGTACAGAAGCAGGTATACAAAAGCAATAATATACAAGGAAGAAAAGTATATACAGTGTATGCAGTACAGTACAAGGTTGAAATAAATAAAAAGCATTATTTTACAATTGAAGAGGTCAGCAGATGTACAATCAACCATAGGCATACAGGGGTTATAAGCAGAGATCTTTGAGTGAGGCAGCTGTAACTACATATATAGGGAAAGAGGCCATGTATGGGGTGGCAGAAGTTAGAGAGGTAAAAGAAGAGGAAGGATGTATTACTAACAACTTGGGGAAAATTAGGCTAAAATCACAGAAAGTGATGATGGCTGTCAGGAGGGGTAGATAATTGGGACACTACTGTGGATGGGGTGGGACTTGATATGCCATAGATATACCTCTAAGTACATCCTTAAAGCATCCCATAATTTCCAGACTGGAGTACCCCATCATAATTAAAACAAATGATATTCCTAATTCCTTCTTCTATCTTTGTTTTAAAATTCTGATCTTCGGTAAATCATTATTGAACCTCCATAGCCTGGAATAAATTCTGCTAGAATCACCCACTTTAATATCTGTTTGAATTAATGCCTTGGTCAGAGACAGAAAATGGAATTAATTGTAACATCTGAAATATGCACTATAGTCAAAGAGTGATAACAGTTTGGAATTCACGCCCATGTGATGTAGTAGGAGCTGCAGCATGAAGGAGTTTGAAACAAAGCTAGATGAGTACGGTAAAAGAATAACATCCTGAGATACCACTTTTAG
Organism: Neoceratodus forsteri; assembly: GCA_016271365.2. NCBI lineage: Eukaryota > Metazoa > Chordata > Ceratodontiformes > Ceratodontidae > Neoceratodus > Neoceratodus forsteri. The sequence goes on along the minus strand of CM028133.1, from coordinate 50,515,013 downwards.
GATATTAGAGCAGTCATCATGGACTCATGCCTTACTTTGCTCAGTATAGCACCTATGATACCTATAAAGAGATTTAGAAACACAAATGTAATCTAAGTATGCATAAGAACAGTAACAAAGAAAAACAGGTTTAAGAGACCACTATGGTTCTCAACAAGGGTCAGGAGGCGGTGGGGCAAAAGAAGGCCTTCTAGAAATACAAGAAAAAGCAGGGGAGGTAGAATGGCAGGATTATCTACAGAAAAACAGGAGGCAATGAGGAGGCCATTATGGAGGCCAAAGAGACAGGCATAAGCTGTGTATCGTGGAGGGGGTCAAGGAAAGGAGAAAACAGTTTTCAGATATACTAAGGAAACAAGGAAAAAGGTGGGGGAATGTCAGAGGCTAGTTGAAGGGTGTAGGGTGATAGAGGAGGATGAGCAAAAGACTGCCATCTTAAGGGACTACTTTGCTCAGTTTTCACTAAGGAGGACAGCAGGTCCATGCCAGAGAGCAGTATCAAAGCGACCGCTAAGGGAATTCTGGAAATGAGACAGCCATTGTTTACTAGTGAAAGGGTTCTGAAAGGGCTGACTGCCCTTAAGATGGATAAGGCCCCAGAACCAGATGTTTTTATTTTCATTTATAAATATAGGCCAATTCATTTAAACCACAATATTTCTAAACTGTTGGTAATTAAGGATTTGCTAATAGATATTTCCGTTAGGATGATACATCAAGATAACATTGATCCAGATAAGTGAAATAACAGGTTTGGGGACAGAATGTTAGTATCTCAAGCCTTGGTATGCTGGAATACACTTCCTCCTTCAGTACAAATTGAGAAAGACCAAAGGAAGTTTATTATGGCTTCAAACAAGTGTTGTGTTTATACATGTACTTGCACAATGTAATTCCTGTGTTGTTGTTTCTCCTCCTGCTCATTATATAACATAGATCATACTCTACCTTAGACTGTTTTGTATATATGTGTATAGGTCACTTTTTCTTTTATTCTTTGTAATTTTATAGTTGTATTAATATTACCAGAAACTTTAGACAATGTACAGGACTGTCTTGTAAACTGGATTATATAATCCAAATGACATGCTTCTTATTCCTGTATAAAAATAAAATGTTTTACTACTACATCCGAGGATACTTAGGGAATTAGCAGTAGAGCTGGCTGAACTACCGGTATGCTTGTTCAACAGCTCACTTAGGTCTGCGGAAGTTCCAAGGGATTGGAAGGTGGCAGACATTGTACAGCTTCATAAAGGGGATGAGGAGCAACCAGGGAACTACAGGGCTGTCAGTCCAACCTCTACAGTAGGGAAGCTGATGAAGTCACTGATCAAAGAGGACCTCATTGACTACCTGGAGAGTAACAGGCTCCAGGGTAGTAAACAGCATGGTTTCATGGCAGGAAGATCTTGTCAGACTAACCTGATAGTTTTCTTTGACTGGGTGACAAAGGAATTAGACAAAGGCCACTGTTGGATCTTCTCTACTTTGACTTCAGCAGGCTTTTGACTTGGTACCTCACAAATGATTGCTCAAGAAGATGAAGACCTGGGTGCAGCTAAATCACTTGTGGACTGGGTGGGTAACTGGCTAGAGGGGAGGCAGCAGAGGGTGGTGGTCAATTAGTTAAATCAGAGGAGAGGGAGGTTATGAGCGGGTTCCACAGGGATTGGTCCTGGGTCTGGTCATCTTCCACATGCTCATTTTAGTGACATTGGAGATAGAATCCAGGTCAGGTTGTGTCTCTTTGCAGATGACACAAAACTATGTGGGAGGGTGGATAGTGACCAGGGAATAAGGGAAATGCCAAGAGACCTACAAAACTAGAAGGGTGGTCAAAAATCTGGCAGTTAAAATTCAATGCTAGAAAGTGCAAGGCAATGCACCTAGGGAAAAGAACCCCAAGACAGAGTACTGGATGGGAGGAGAGACTTAGCACTACAGCTGAGGAACGGGATCTGGGATTTATCATTAGGACTCATTTAAGCAATTGACTAGTGCAACAAGGCCTGTAGCAAGGCTAACAGGATGCTGGGATGTATCGGTAGGGGTATTGATAGCAGAAAAAGGAGGTAATACTCTCTCTACAGATACCTGGTGAGGCCTCACCTAGAGTACTGCATCCAGTTCTGAGTCCTCAGTGCTCTTCAGTGTCTTTATATGACATTGCAGAGGGACTGGAATGAAAAGTATGTCTTTGCAGATGACACAAAGATCTGTAACAGAGTTGATGCACAACGTGGGGTGGAAAGGATAAGAAGGGACTTGGCAAGGTTAGAGCAATGGTCAAATGTATGGCAGCTTAGATTCAGTGCTAAGAAGTGCAAGGTAATGCACCTGGGAAACAAAAACCCAGGGAAGAGTACACAATGGGGGTGAGATACTAACAACAACAAAAATGGAAAGGGACCTGGGGTATATATCAGATGACCTAAAGGTGGGCAAGCAATGGAGAGGGCAGCAAGGAGGGTTGGGGGATACTGGGATGCATAGGAGAGGCATCACCAGTAGAAAACAGGAAGTTATTATCCTCTGTACAGACAGTTGGTGAGACCCCATCTGGAGTACTGCATGCAGTTCTGGAGACCCAGTCTCCTGCAAAGACATAGACAGGATGGAGGCTGTCCAGAGGAGGGCACTAAAATGGTGCAGGGTCTGCACCGGAAGACATATGAAGAGAGACTTAAGGAGCTGAATATGTATAGCCTCGAGGAAAGGAGGGAGAGGGAGGACATGATAGAAACGTTCAAGTACCTCAAGGAATCAACAAAGTCCAAGAGGGTAGCATCTTTCAAAAAGAGGTGTGCAAGAACAAGGGGCACAATTTGAAGATAGAAGGGGCAGCTCAGAGGTAATTTAAGGAAGTATTTTTCACAGAGAGGGTTGTGGATGCATGGAACGGCCTTCCGAAGGAGGTTGTGGAGTCAAAAACTGGTGGAATTCAAGCATGCATGGGACAGTCATAAGGCAATTCTAGGGGGTGGGGGTAGGAAGAAGTAGGCTGCTGGTTAACTAGGATCTGCAGCTTATCCATTAGGTAGGGAAATGGGCAGACTGTGGGCCAAGCGGTCCTTATCTGCTGTCAAAATCTATGTTTCTATGTTTCTCACCTTAGAAAAGATAGGATAGGTTGGAGACAGTACAGCGAGAGCAACAAAATGATTTAGGGCCTACAGGGCAGATCCTATGAAGAACACCTCAAGGCACTAAATATGTACTCATTGGAGACCAGAAGGAGAGGGAGATGTGTTAGAGACCTTCAAGTTCCTTAAAGGAATTAACAAAGTGAACTGCAGGGAACAATTTAGCCTGAATACCACCAGAGTCAAGCAGGACACGAATGGAAAGTAACAGGAGGTAGGTTCAGGAGAAATGTAAGGAAGTATTACTTACGGAAAGCATGGTGGAACCTTGGAACAGTCTGTTGGCTGAATTGGTGGTGCAAAAACAGTCAGGGGATTCAAGCAGGGCTGGGACATAATGAAGGGAATAGTGGTTACCGGGGTGACAGGACCAAGGAGGAGAATAGAGAGCGTGGTGGAGGGTTAGTACCTGGAGGAACAGTAGGTTCCAGGGGTTATAGGGAACTTGGGCAGACTGGCTGTATGTCTGGTCTTTTTCTGCTGTCATTGTCTATGTTTCTATGTTTCTATTCTTGAGAAACAGTAGTTTTTTATCTTGATGAGAATATTCTTTGCCCTGCGTACATTACCCTCCAGGAGTCCACTAAGTCATGGACTTGCATGAAGTTTAACATGAGTTTGGAGTAATATTTGTTGGAGGAGGAGGGGTTTGAGGTTTTATCCAGGTCAGGATCTAAGACAAAATTAGTCACGTAAAAGAATTATATTTTGAGCTTGAAGTTTTATCAAACCCTCCTGTAATAGTTGTTAAAACTGTGTAATCTGCAAAAGGTCCATATAAGGAACCGACTGTAAATTCAAGGTTAAGGAACTTAATTTTAGCTGGAGAATTCTGCCCCTTAGAGTCACTAAACAAATCAATTAAAAGATGGAGACATGTTCAGGAGAACTGTAACAAAACCTAATATTTAGACACAGTCCAGTTTGTATTTCCCATTAGTGCTGTCACTCCCTCCCCCATTATTTATTACATCTGTATGAAAACAGGATCTTTGCTCCTGAACAGTGTGTCTATCCCTGCTGCTTTCTACCTAACTGAAGTTACAGAGCACTGCTTGTGATATTACTGTTACTGTCACAGCAACAGATTGCGATGTCACAACAGAGGACTATGACTTGAAGTAAGTAGCAAGCTATGGACTCTAAAGGAACTCTTAGGGATAAAGATCATATTCATACAAAACTCCTTAGTAATAAATAATCGGGAGGAGAATATATAATTGAAAATGGAATGCAGGTAGAATTGCACCTAATTATTATGTTATTTAAACTTTTCTTTGAGGCGCCAGTAGCTCTTTAAATAATAGTATGGGGATTTTTTAAGAGAATAGCTACCCCTAAACTCTTTCTTGTACCTTCTGAGAAGGCTATATCAGAGACCCAATTTCTTTTAAGCTTCATAATTTCTATTTTATCTAGGTGTGTTTCTTTCAAGCCAACACAGTGAACATGTGTTTTATTAATATAATTTAATATCCTAGATCTTTTATAAGGCCATTGAGAATTTTGAATGTACGAATGGCTTTTTGTTAAATGTATTCTGATTGGGATGGAAGACATATGGAGGCTTCTCATGTCAGGGAATATGTGGTCATGCTTTTGTTATGGGCAAGGAGATGGCCAGCGACAGTTTGAACTTATGGGAGTCTGGAATATTGGGACAAAGTATGCCATATGTATAAGAGTGTTTCTGTAATCCAGACAACAGAACTAGAGATGAAAATGTGAATAAATGAATTTTGGCGAGGTGGAGCAGACACAGTCAATGTTAAGCAAGTGGTGACAAGCATAAGACTGTTTCTCAGCCTCACAGGGCTGGCCCAAATCCATTCCAGGGGAAGCTCAAGTCTGTGACTGAAAATGTGATGTTTGTTGTACAAGATGGAGGGTAACTTTACACTGTTGCTGTGTACAAGATGGAGGGTAACTTTACAACTGCTGTTGTGTACAAGATGGAGGGTAACTTTCACACGCTGTTGTGTACAAGATGGAGGGTAACTTTACACCGTTGCTGTGTACAAGATGGAGGGTAACTTTACACCATTGCTGTGTACAAGATGGAGTGTAACTTTACACAGTTGCTGTGTACAAGATTGAGGGTAACTTTACACCGTTGCTGTGTACAAGATGGAGCATAACTTTACACAGTTGCTGTGTACAAGATGGAGGGTAACTTTACACCGTTGCTGTGTACAAGATGGAGGGTAACTTTACACAGTTGCTGTATACAAGATGGAGGGCAGCTTTACACAGTTACTGTGTACAACATGGAGGGTAACTTTACACTGTTGCTGTGTACAAGATGAAGCGTAACTTTACACAGTTGCTGTGTACAAGATGGAGGCTAACTTTACACCATTGCTGTGTACAAGATGGAGGGTAACTTTACACCGCTGCTGTGTACAAGATGGAGGGTAACTTTACACCGTTGCTGTGTACAAGATGGAGGGTAACTTTACAGTTGCTGTGTACAAGATGGAGGGTAACTTTACACTGTTGTTGTGTACAAGATGGAGGGTAACTTTACACCATTGCTGTGTACAAGATGGAGTGTAACTTACACAGTTGCTGTGTACAAGATTGAGGGTAACTTTACACTGCTGTTGTGTACAAGATGGAGTATAACTTTACACAGTTGCTGTGTACAAGATGGAGGGTAACTTTACACCGTTGCTGTGTACAAGATGGAGGGTAACTTTACACAGTTGCTGTATACAAGATGGAGGGCAACTTTACACAGTTACTGTGTACAACATGGAGGGTAACTTTACACTGTTGCTGTGTACAAGATGAAGCGTAACTTTACACAGTTGCTGTGTACAAGATGGAGGCTAACTTTACACCATTGCTGTGTACAAGATGGAGGGTAACTTTACACCGCTGCTGTGTACAAGATGGAGGGTAACTTTACACCGTTGCTGTGTACAAGATGGAGGGTAACTTTACACCTGCTGTTGTGTACAAGATGGAGGGTAACTTTACACCGCTAGCTGTGTACAAGATGGAGGGTAACTTTACACCATTGCTGTGTACAAGATGGAGTGTAACTTTACACAGTTGCTGTGTACAAGATTGAGGGTAACTTACACCGTTGCTGTGTACAAGATGGAGCATAACTTTACACAGTTGCTGTGTACAAGATGGAGGGTAACTTTACACCGTTGTTGTGTACAAGATGGAGGTAACTTTACACAGTTGCTGTATACAAGATGGAGGGCAACTTTACACAGTTACTGTGTACAACATGGAGGGTAACTTTACACTGTTGCTGTGTACAAGATGAAGTATAACTTTACACAGTTGCTGTGTACAAGATGGAGGCTAACTTTACACCATTGCTGTGTACAAGATGGAGCAACTTACATAGTTGCTGTGTACAAAATGGAGGGTAACTTTACACCGCTGCTGTGTACAAGAAGGAGGGTAACTTTACACAGTTGCTGTGTACAAGATGGAGGGTAACTTTACACTGTTGCTGTGTACAAGATGGACTGTAACTTTACACAGTTGCTGTGTACAAGATTGAGGGTAACTTTACACTGTTGCTGTGTACAAGATGGAGGGTAACTTTACACAGTTGCTGTATACAAGATGGAGGGCAACTTTACACAGTTACTGTGTACAACATGGAGGGTAACTTTACACTGTTGCTGTGTACAAGATGGAGGGTAACTTTACACATCGCTTGTGTACAAGATGGAGGGTAACTTACACAGTTGCTGCATACAAGTGGTGGGGCAACTTTACACAGTTACTGTGTACAACATGGAGGGTAACTTACACTGTTGCTGTGTACAAGATTGAGGGTAACTTTACACCGTTGCTGTGTACAAGATGGAGGGTAACTTTACACAGTTGCTGTATACAAGATGGAGGGCAACTTTACACAGTTACTGTGTACAACATGGAGGGTAACTTTACACTGTTGCTGTATACAAGATGGAGGGCAACTTTACACAGTTACTGTGTACAACATGGAGGGTAACTTTACACAGTTGCTGTGTACAAGATGGAGGGTAACTTTACACAGTTGCTGTGTACAAGATGGAGGGTAACTTTACACTGTTGCTGTGTACAAGATGGAGGGTAACTTTACACAGTTGCTGTATACAAGATGGAGGGCAACTTTACACAGTTACTGTGTACAACATGGAGGGTAACTTTACACTGTTGCTGTGTACAAGATGAAGCGTAACTTTACACAGTTGCTGTGTACAAGATGGAGGCTAACTTTACACCATTGCTGTGTACAAGATGGAGCGAAACTTACATAGTTGCTGTGTACAAAATGGAGGGTAACTTTACACGTTGTTGTGTACAAGAAGGAGGGTAACTTTACACAGTTGCTGTGTACAAGATGGAGGGTAACTTTACACTGTTGTTGTACAAGATGGAGTGTAACTTACACAGTTGCTGCAAGATTGAGGTAACTTTACACCGCTGCTGTGTACAAGATGGAGCATAACTTTACACAGTTGCTGTGTACAAGATGGAGGGTAACTTTACACAGTTGCTGTATACAAGATGGAGGGCAACTTTACACAGTTACTGTGTACAACATGGAGGGTAACTTTACACTGTTGCTGTGTACAAGATGAAGTATAACCTTACACAGTTGCTGTACAAGATGGAGGCTAACTTTACACCATTGCTGTGTACAAGATGGAGCGAAACTTACATAGTTGCTGTGTACAAAATGGAGGGTAACTTTACACTTGCTGTGTGTACAAGAAGGAGGGTAACTTTACACAGTTGCTGTGTACATGATGGAGGGTAACTTTACAATCGTTGCTGTGTACAAGATGGAGGGTAACTTTACACAATTACTGTAAAAATGAACGTAATCTTATACAGTTGCTGTGCACAAGATGGAGGGTAACTTTACACTGTTGCTGTGTACAAGATGGAGGGTAACTTACACAATTACTGTGTAAAAATGGAACGTAACTTTACACAGTTGCTGTGCACAAGATGGAGGGTAACTTTACACTGTTGCTGTATACAAGATGGAGGGTAACTTTACACTGTTGCTGTATACAAGATGAAGCATAACTTTACACAGTTGCTGTGTACAAGATGGAGGCTAACTTTACACCATTGCTGTGTACAAGATGGAGTGAAACTTACATAGTTGCTGTGTACAAATGGAGGGTAACTTTACACCATTGCTGTGTACAAGAAGGAGGGTAACTTTACACAGTTGCTGTGTACAAGATGGAGGGTAACTTTACACTGTTGCTGTGTACAAGATGGACTGTAACTTTACACAGTTGCTGTGTACAAGATTGAGGGTAACTTTACAATCGCTGTTGTGTACAAGATGGAGGGTAACTTTACACAGTTGCTGTATACAAGATGGAGGGCAACTTTACACAGTTACTGTGTACAACATGGAGGGTAACTTTACACTGTTGCTGTGTACAAGATGGAGGGTAACTTTACACCGTTGCTGTGTACAAGATGGAGGGTAACTTTACACAGTTGCTGTATACAAGATGGTGAGCAACTTTACACAGTTACTGTGTACAACATGGAGGGTAACTTTACACTGTTGCTGTGTACAAGATTGAGGGTAACTTTACAACTCTGCTGTGTACAAGATGGAGGGTAACTTTACACAGTTGCTGTATACAAGATGGAGGGCAACTTTACACAGTTACTGTGTACAACATGGAGGGTAACTTTACACTGTTGCTGTATACAAGATGGAGGGCAACTTTACACAGTTACTGTATACAACATGGAGGGTAACTTTACACAGTTACTGTGTACAAGATGGAGCGTAACTTTACACAGTTGCTGTGTACAAGATGGAGGGTAACTTTACACTGTTGCTGTGTACAAGATGGAGGGTAACTTTACACAGTTGCTGTATACAAGATGGAGGGCAACTTTACACAGTTACTGTGTACAACATGGAGGGTAACTTTACACTGTTGCTGTGTACAAGATGAAGCGTAACTTTACACAGTTGCTGTGTACAAGATGGAGGCTAACTTTACACCATTGCTGTGTACAAGATGGAGCGAAACTTTACATAGTTGCTGTGTACAAATGGAGGGTAACTTTACACCGCTGCTGTGTACAAGAAGGAGGGTAACTTTCACAGTTGCTGTGTACAAGATGGAGGGTAACTTTACACTGTTGCTGTGTACAAGATGGAGTGTAACTTTACACAGTTGCTGTGTACAAGATTGAGGGTAACTTTACACCGCTGCTGTGTACAAGATGGAGCATAACTTTACACAGTTGCTGTGTACAAGATGGAGGGTAACTTTCACAGTTGCTGCTATACAAGATGGAGGGCAACTTTACACAGTTACTGTGTACAACATGGAGGGTAACTTTACACTGTTGCTGTGTACAAGATGAAGCATAACTTTACACAGTTGCTGTGTACAAGATGGAGGCTAACTTTACACCATTGCTGTGTACAAGATGGAGAAACTTTACATAGTTGCTGTGTACAAAATGGAGGGAACTTTACACCGCTGCTGTGTACAAGAAGGAGGGTAACTTTACAGTTGCTGTGTACATGATGGAGGGTAACTTTACACCGTTGTTGTGTACAAGATGGAGGGTAACTTTACAATTACTGTGTAAAAATGGAACGTAACTTTACACAGTTGCTGTACAAGATGGAGGGTAACTTTACACTGTTGCTGTATACAAGATGGAGGTAACTTTACACTGTTGCTGTATACAAGATGGAGCGAAACTTACATAGTTGCTGTGTACAAATGGAGGGTAACTTTACACTGCTGTTGGGTACAAGAAGGAGGGTAACTTTACACATGTAACCCCTAGATGGCGCTATCCCAGGGGCTACTACCCTGCCTGATTTGCCACCAACAGGTTGAGGGGCCTGATCCAATGGCGGTGCCTCCACCCAGAGGTCAGGGTTTGCAATAGTTAAACCAACTTGGTCACAGCCTCTGGGACACTGCAACCCCTTTCTTCCCACTAGTGGCCCACAAATATATCAGAATTACCTTCACAGTATACACTTACCCCCAGGTCTGGTTCCGCACTGGGACCTCCTGTGAAATGAGATACAGTGCAACAATCACAGTACAGTACTTTAACATAGACAAATACCTCAGGCAGTATAACTTTGCTGAAACAAGCAGCTCTGATTTATTTAGGGGATATAACAAGGACAGGGGGAAATCAGGTTAATTAGCTTATCACTTTAATAATCTCACCTATGGCTCTGTGCACAGGCTTATCCCTATCAGTTACTGTCCCTGGGTACCCAAGCCCTAGTGGCTAGTCCAAACGTGGCAGCTGGTAGGGCCCTTTCACACAGAGAAAGAATTAAACAGTCAGCAGTACAGTAATTCCATTTGGATTTAATGTGGCATTCAACAGGAGCGACTTCTGAATTAGTACTCACGACCTCCAAATAAGATAGGGTCCTTCAATGTCAGCAGGGCTCACTTGAGGTGCACAAACCTCTTCACACATCCATATAAAAGAAAGCACTATACCAGGCAGGCTGCATCTGTATCCCGATCGCAATTACTGCACAATACCCGAGAACACACAGCAGATTCAGTTCCTGACAGACCGAGTGTAATTTTCAGCAATTCCTCCAGTCTTCTACAGGGTGAGCCTGGTTTCTACTCTTCAGAGATCCTTTGATTCTTTTCACAGGACGGATTCAGTCCTAACAAGCTGTTACACAAGCTGCAGACCGAACTCTGGGCCTTACACACGCTTTTTGACTAAAACTGCACACTGAAATAGCACAGGGCTCCTTCCTTCTTCACTGCCAAAGCTCAACTGAAACTCCAACCGACAAAACCGGCACTTCCTTTGAGTTCCTCCCAGTTCTTGACTGGATTGGCTGTCACTCACAATAGACTGCTGCTGTTGGTCCAAAAGGCACTGAAGTCTAAACTACATCTCCCAGAGTCACTGCCCATACAATCCTCTTGTGGCTGGCTCAGATTATGAGTCCAAGTTCTGATTCGTCCAAGGCACCATTTTAGAGCTAGCTACCCACACTGATTGGTCCAGTTCAGCAGTTCAAAACTAGAATGGGGAACTAGCAGACACAGTTCTGACTGCAAAGAAAGCAGGTTAGACAAACTGTAATTTCATTATTACTCTAAATAATTTCTGGCAAACAGTTACATCTTTCAGATAGGTTCCCTTGCACCCTAGTGACTGCAAAATGAAGTGAATTGGCAGCAGCTTGAGTGGTACTCAATCAAAGAAACACACAGTCCCCATACAACTAATTATGTCTGCAAGCAGACAGCTCTTAAAGAGACAGTACCAGAGGTTCTAAAACACTACTGATAAATGGCTTAAATGCCAAACACCATTCAGGCTTGGAGCATTCAAGCAAGCTCCTGAAGTCTTTTGGGAACCCCATTTGCAGGGGGTTACACACAGTTGCTGTGTACAAGATGGAGGGTAACTTTACACCGTTGCTGTGTACAAGATGGAGGGTAACTTTACACCATTGCTGTGTACAAGATGGAGGGTAACTTTGCAGAGTGTTGTTGCCCACAGAACTCCATTGGCTGACCAGGGTAATAATGCTGACCTACCTCTGTGAACTGTATCAGGAACTTCTTATTTTCTGACAGATATCAAATGTAATAAATATAATTAATATCATGAAAATATGCTTAGTCAACTAATTTAAGTCGCTTCCTGTAGTCTACAAACAGCACAGTGCAACACAGTATGCATTTTTCCAGTAGCTTAGGGAAGACTCTTTATGACTAAGAACTGATGGTATAGTAAATGGGGAAGAAAAGGAAACTTCAAGGTCAGAGTACACCAAGGTTATCAACAGTGGAGGGTGAAACTGAGGGCAGAGCTGAGGAGGAGTTGCACTTGAGAGTTACGCTTTGTCCCCTTTAGTTGGGCAGACACACCTCCAGCCCTTAAAATCAGACTAGGGATGGGAGAAACACCCAAGTTTCTGAGGTTCTAAAAGGGTCTGGTAAACCATAAATGTTCTAATAGTTATCCGAGCCTTATCAGAATTTTCAGAACCCTTTAGATTAAAGTACAAACTCTTTTAATCATCACGGTCTACTCTTAAGATATTGTCAGTAAAGGAAAGGAATCACCCACCACCAGACTTCATACCAGATAAAGACCTACTGGTGAGTATATCAAGCTCCTGATCAATGTTATAAAATGATCAGAACCAGAAGAAAGGTTTTGATAAGGTTCTTTTATGGAAAATGGTAAAGGTTCTGGATGGTTCTGAAGTTATCTGAACCATTTCTTTCATCCTTAAATCAAACCTGGGACCCTGAATTATCAAAGGCAGCAGCTCTAGCCATTCAAGTAAAGGGAAAGTCAACCTTGGAAGGTTAGGGGTGCCCATTGACTTTATGCATTGCAATCTCAGTGTCCACCACCAGAGGTCTCTTTCGCTGATACAATTACTCTGCACTGTAGGACTTTGTGGCTTGCAGCTGTTCACATGTAGATGGCACTGGGAAAACCTATAGAAGAGAAATCTGAGTGCAGGGGAAAAGCTGAGTATATATCTTTGAGGAACCCCATAGAGGAGGGAAATGGCAGCAGCCAAGCATAGAGCCTTAAGAAACTCCATAATGGAAGGATCTAGTGCAGAGGAGAGCCATGTATCACAACATAAGGAAACCACAGAACAGGGATATAGCTGCAGAGGAAAAGCTGCATATAGAGCCTTGAGGAACATCATAGTGGATCTAGTGCAGTGGAAAAGTCAAGATTAGAGCCTTGAGTAACCCCATAGAAAAGGAATCTTGTATAGAGGAAGAAAAAACATGCATACAGCCTTGAGAAAACCCATACAGAAGGGACCTGAGTGCAGAGGAAATGTTTCTACCAGTGACAACAAAGGGACGCCTGGAAAAGTAGGAGCAGAACCATGGAAAGAAGGAACCAGTATCCCCATGAAGGAGTGCTGTCAATAATTCAGTAGGGCGGAGTGGTCAACAGTGTCAGTGACTGCATGGAAGGACAAGAATGGAGAGGGAGACATCAACAACACAGAAGTGGAGGTCACTGACAACTTGAAGGAGATCAGTCTTCAGTGTTGTGGCCAGAGCAAAAACTGGATTGAAAGCAGTCAAGAACATTTCTTTGGACAAGATGGGAAGGGAGGCAGGACACAACAGAGGAAGGAAGGGGTTTATTTTATCTGCCTTTTTTCTTAGGGGAGACTCCACATGAGCCTTTGCTGGGAATCAAACCCAGTATCAGGCAGAAATCCAGCCAAAAGGAGTTTTTTTTTTTTTTTTTTTTACAGTGTATTACTTATAGCTAAGTAGCCGCTATAGCAAAGTGCCAGTTGGCCAAAGCTTCCCCATTGTGGCCATAATAAGGAATAAATCTTGGGGCCAGCCCAGTGGTACAGTGACAGTGCAGTGGACTGGGATCAAGAGTCCCTAATTCAGCCCACTGGTGAAGCGGTAGGGCTGCCGCTTGCGGGCGCAAGCGACCTGGGTTGAAACGGACTTGGGTGGCTGGAGGGCTCGGCCGGGGAGAAGGATTGAGCACCCATGGGCTGCTCTCCTTCCAGGGAGGGAGGGTTGCCTGCTCCACTACTACACTGCCACCTGGGTGACCACGGTGCGTGTGCAGCAGGACAGTCTGTAGGGGGGAGGACATTGGCTGGGAGTCAGAGCCCAGCACGTGCTCTGCCCCTAGGCTCCCCCATGTACAACATCCGTGGGATGGTACTAGAAACAAGGAAAATGGACCCTTGGATGCCGGGCGAGATGGAGAATCTAGCTCCCAGACACCATAACCCGGCTCGTGGGGATTGACCGAGATCGCCTGACGCACACTCTAAACGGACTGAAGGGGGATATGGGGTCCCTTCGCCCGGGGGTAGGCTGAGGCAGCATGGATGTGGATCTGGCGAGCTCCCGAGAGGTACTTGGGCTGGCAGAGTGACATAAGACCCCCAGAAGACAGCAGATTCCAAGGTGAGAATGGGGAGTCCCTAAATTCCACACTGCAGAGGGAAGAGTTCAGCTCTGAGGTAGGGAAGGCCATGAGTTTCCCGAATTTGTGCACCTCATGCTGGCCCTATCAATGAGTGAAGATAGCCATACATCCATCCTTCTGGCAAGAGGAACGGTACAACTGTGATAACCCCAATCATGAGGGTGGAAGAGATGGAGGAAAGGGCTGTGACAGTGTATAAACCATTCAGGGTCCACATGGGGAGCTCCCTGACCACAGACACCACACCTGATGCTTTATCTTGGAGGAACCCTGCAATGCTCACGTAAAAGGAGAAGGAGTGCAAAGTGCAGATTTTAAGAAGTTAAGGTTTACAGGCCCTTTGGAGCAGTTATTTGATTAGCTGCACTCTAGTAAAATGTAAGAATTACAATAAACCCTAACTGAGCCCCTGAGTTTGAGCATGTTAAATTGTAAATTGTTTAACTGATAAGAGGAGAACCTAATTAACATGCAGTGTAATTTGTCAGTCAGGTGATCCACATGACCTGGACTATATAAATTTAGGAACAGATAAGGTAATGAGGTAAATGACAGTAACGACATTCCTCCAAGAAGCAAAAGAAAAGACAGCAATAGCGAGAGAAAGAGCCTGAATATAAGGTTACCTCATTTTGTTTCTGGGGTTTCTAAAACTTGTACTTTATTTCATTTCAAAAGTTTTACCAGGAAAGCATGCTGAGACAGAAGAAGCTTGTTTCAGACTTGTCCTAAGGGAAGGGGAATGCACTTACACAGAACTGTTAAGTACAAGTTTTGTAGAACCTTTAGTACAACGCTTTGGCACTGAAGCTGTCAGTCACTTTAGACAGAGCGTAACATACAAAACTGCAGTCATTCAAACTGCAACTGAAACCACTCACACCAATACCTTTCTGTCTTCTTGGCTGCGTCTGGAAACAGTGGCAACATTCGCCCCACCCCAGTTCACTCTCACGGATGGACGATTACAGGCTCAATTTTATTCAGCAGCAAGAAAAGGGTAATACAAAAATTAGGTACCCTTCTATTATATAAAATACCTTCAGTTTTAAGAATAGGCAATTTAAACCTTGTGGGTTCTGTGATATCGAGAGATCTTGAGCTTGAAATGATGTCACAGACACTTGGGGTTAATTATTTTGTATATGTGTGTGTGTGTATATATATATATATATATATATATATTGTTTTTTTGAATCAGTGAATAAAATATGCCAGAAGAGGCAGCTTAGAGAAACCTTTCTTCCCAAGTCCTCATTTAGCTTAGATTACCCTATGGACGGCCTCCCACAGGGACTAAAATGGGTGAGAGAAAGAATGCCTTGTGATATATTAGATAGCCAATCAAAGTGTTCCTTACCTTTAGTGTACTCTAAAGAGTCTGTCGACGGCTTGGAAGATCATCTTCGAGGATCCAGGATTTCAAGGTGCCTGCACGGCACAGGGAGGGGCTGTAGCTCTGATTCTTCCCACCAACAGACTAAAACACACAAATAGAGCAGCATTAGAAACACAGTCAGTGTATTAAAATTCATTGTTTTGCTACAAATGTTAGAAATGAAAAATGAGAGAACACAATTCTAAAATATGTAAAAAAAAAAGAAAAAAAGACTTTATTAGCCACTCTTGGGTGTGTCATCCTTACTTGAATGTGTCCTAGAATCTCACTGCAACGGTAGCAGATCTGCACCAGATTCCTAAAGTTTACTTTCAAGCCATGATTCTTTTGTCCATCCTGTGTTTGTCTCATCAACCTGATATGCCCTTCTATTGCCCACCCTAGCCACAACACCCACCTTCTTGAATTTACCCCACCACTGGCGCTTGATCCCATAGTGAGTGAGTACCATGGTCAGTAGTGTGAGTACTGTCACACCCACAGTGTGGGTCTTTTTCATTGATTTTTATTTTCCTCTGGGTTGCCAGCGCAGTGGCGCATGTGCCCTGCAAGGAGGCGCCTCCACCCAGCTAAGGGCTCTAGCTGCACTACTACCTGGCTTCAGCTAACTGAGCATTCTGTCTACCCACCCTGAAGGAGGAGCGCTATCCCTGGATGCTTAGTCCTCCATCTCCCAGTCAACCGACAACCCGAGCACTTTCCTGATGGTGGGTCATCAGCACAGCGCACGGAAGTGCTACTACTGTGCTACCTGCCCGCCCCATTAATTCCTTAATTATGGTGCAGACTGTATGGCAATGAAAGCAGTGATGCAATTTGCTCAGTCTAATAGTGCAGCCAGCTGATGAGCTGGTTTTAGCATTAAACTGAGTGAGGAGAGAGTGATTTCATTCATTTAGAAGGTGTCCAGCTGTGGAGGAGGGTGGGTGCCAGTCACCTTCCAGCTTCAGAATTGTGTGTTAATGTTTACATTTTATGCAGTCACCTCGCTGAGAGTGGCACCTTGGAGATAGAACCTATGCAAAAGTTAGAATTTAGGAATGTAGGTTCAAACTCTGCAGCTGTGCTCCACTCTGGCTGTTGTTCAGATCTGTTTCTCCACCTGAAGAGAGTAGTCTCGTAGTGAACTCTAGTAATGCTGGTTCTCCAGTCGGGTTTTTATCTTGTATTTATATCAAAAAGTGTATTTTAGTCTGGTTTTTTTTATTACTCTGTGTTTAGCTAGGGTCATCAATAAATTTAGTTTTTTCCAGTCCCAGTTTGTTTCTCAGAAACTGAAAAATATCCTACTTGGCCACTGTGTCTATTTTTGACTATTTTGGCTAGTAAACTACATCCCTTTTGTTAATTTTACAGGTTTACTATTTTAGTTATCCAATTAAAACAGAATGGAGTGTTTTCACGCTCCATTTCTGTCTGTGCCTTTTCACCTTAATTAATCCATTCCCATTACAGGAGCCACAATTTGACCTGTGGAACAGTTTCTTCAGTACAAGAGCCATTTTATGTTTGCTTGTACGCATGCGCAAGAAACATTTCAGCACAGCTTAGAGAGAAGCGGGTTTTGGAGGTGCACCAGGGGCCAATGGCCTAGTGCCTTTGAGGCTTCAGTCTGCTTTCCCAATGTAGTGGCATGCTGCTGACACTAGTTCAGCCAGCATGCCACCACCTTGAAATGAATCCGTCAGCTGCAATGAGGGAGCGACTCATCATTGCAGGGCGGTACCTTGCTGTCCCCAATCCAGTTCATTTGCTGATGGGGAGCTCACTTCCCATTGGCATACTGTAACCCCTCCCCATTTGTTCTGTGCCGAGGGGTGCCCAATCCGGCATCTGGGCATCGCACCCCCAACAATCTCTTTGCCGATGGAACCTAATCCCTGTCAGCTTCAGTTCCCCTTCCCAGTTCAATTTGCTGATGGGGAGCCGACCCCTGTCAGCATAATGTCCTCCGATTTGTTGTGTGCTAAGGGGGTGCCCAATCCTCTGGTATGTGCAGACAGGGTGTTCAATCCTCGTCAGCTACAGCCCCCAAAAAACACTCAGGTGGCACGCTGGGAGCCCACCCCAGTGTGCCAAATGTCCCTAAAAAAAAAAAAAAGTCCCACATTTTTTTTTTTAAACCTGTAAAACAGAAAACGATCCCTTATTGAGTTCGGTGGCCCCCCCCAACCTGCACCCACCCTCTGCGCACCCTGCCTCCCTCACCCCATACTTACCTCCAGAGCCCAGCGATGATCTTTGGTGGACTGGGAACACGCCTGCACTCTTCAAAGCTGACCGTGAACTGAAGAAATGCCGATAAGCTGTATGATGGCATAAATACGGTTTTTCAACTTTGGTGCATATCTCAGGCATTTTGAATCTAGATTTAGTAGTTGCCGTATTGGTCCTTGCAGAATAGATCCAGAAGCAAATGATTTGATACCTTTTTAATGGACCAACATAGATGTAACTATGTTGGTCCATTAAAAGGTATCAAATCATTTGTTCTGGATCAGGTGCATTTTGGGAATTTTGCCACCAAATTTTCAACACGGGTTATTGGGACCCCTCCTCACGAATTCAGCCACTGTCATGAGAAGAGTCTAGTCCTAGATTTTGCGAACAATGCAAGGAATCACCTTTCGGACTGAGTAACTAAACGACAGTGCCAGTGTTCATGAAATGGGCCTTAAAAGCCTATGTTGCAAATTTGGTGGAAAAATCCAAAAATGACTGTTCTACGAAAAAAAAAATGTTGTAGGTGCCGTATTGGTCCTTTTTAAGAACAGATCCAGAAACAAATGATTTGATACCTTTTATTGGAACAACATGGATGTTACAGAAAAGAATAAAGTGCTCTAGCTTTCAACCAACCAGGTCCTTCTTCAGAAGCTTTGTGGCAGTTTTTCAAATATCCCATACTATTAACACCAGATTATATAGAAAAGCAGAAATAATTTTCATTGGTTTAACATATACATTTAAAACATAATAGAAGATTACGTCAGAGAAGCTAATTAACACCAGTATGCCTTTAACTGAGGAGCCTCAGAAGGGCAAAGGTTATCAAGAATTCTCTACAGCCAGAGAGTTCTTGTCACATAAATTTTAAATGTCTCAGTATGCCAAGAAAGCATTCTAGTGATAAAAAAAACTTTGAGTGGCATTTCTAATACATGTAAGATGAGCTTACAACTTACATTCCAGTTGTCCTGGTATATTAAAGGACAGATAATGAGAGACAAAATCCTGAAATTAGGTATAACTGCAAGTTGAAAACAAGCCTCAAATTAACCTACATATATAAACATGATGCATGAAAGTATCACTTGTAAGTGTAAGTGCCAAATAAAAATACTTGTCAAGGACCCCAAGAAAACGAGACCATGAGCCTGATAAGTGCAGATTTCAACACAGAGTCTATGTATAACAAAATGCACAGAATCAGTCTAAGCAATCCTAAATGAAACCCAAAGGAATTACACCTTTATGAACCCCCAAGTAAATGAGATATGCATCTTAATATGAGTAGTTAAAATGTGACAGTGTGTAATCCAACCACTGACAACTAATCAAGGAAATAAATGCACACTATATGTGAAAACTTAGTGTCCTAGCCACATAACAATTGCCCCATGCCACGCCTCCACCCACACATATGTGTGTACATACACCACACCACACCACCCCCACACACACACACACCTGCACACCCCACACAACCACAACACACAACAAATATAACAAAACACATTCCACACCACACCACTCACAACAAACAAAACACACACACACACACCATACCCACAACACACACAAAACACACACATACAGTACATACATATATCAGTATATATAAACACACACACACACACACACACTCAAACGCACTCACCACAGTGTTACGGGAGAAGTCTACAATGTAGATAACCATAAACTTACAAAATCAAAGGTCCGCTGAAGAACTGAAGTGTTTATGTCCATCTTTTAAAGTAAAGGTCTGTAAGTTTATGGAATAATGTGTCATGTAACCAACATCAGTGTTCAATCCATCCGCCACCATATTGAGAAGTAAAATAAGTCTAATTTCAGAAGCCCGCCTCTGTTGTGTACTGTTGAAATGTCCTTAAGACCATCACAGACATATCTGAGATTGAGTGGTCATCCTGGGAGAAGTGCTGGGCTACTGGTTTCTCAATCATCTTGTGATTAATAGAATGTCTGTGAATTCATTCTAGTGTGGAGTTTGTTTTGTCTCCCCACATAACCTGTGCGAGACATTTCTTGCATTGAAAATAGACCACATTATTTGATGTACATGTATAATTCTCCTGTATCCTGAAAAGTCTGTTTTGTGATGTAACCACAGTCTGAAGTGGAAATGAGGTTACATGTCTTACATGTGCGTTGATGACAGGTGGTGTACCACATGATGTCATGGTATTCTGTTCCGTTCAAGTTGACTCCTAATAATCAGGTTGGCTAAATTAGGTGGTTGTTTGAAAGATAGTAGTGGTAGTTCTTGAAAAATACAGTTAAGGGTTTCATCCTCACTAATTATTGGATGGAGATCCTTAATAATCTTACGAGGAGTTCAAGGTCAGGATAGTATGTGACTACTAAGGGTATTCTGTTGGTAGTCATCCATTCCTTATATTGCTGTGTTATGTGCTATGCTTACTAGTGCTTGATTATATAAGTTTGTATGTCATGTAGTGAGTATATCTGTAAATGTTGTTATATTATTATTTTATTATTTGTATGTTTGTAACCGAGGTATCCTCACAGGACTGTCTTGTAAACAGGATTATATATCCTAATGACATGTTTCCTGTTTAAAATAACATTTTCACTACTACTACTGCTCCTCCTAATTAGTGAGCCACACAGCATAAATTATGACAGGTCAGAATTACCTTTGATCTTCAGAAGAAATCCCGAAGACACTTCTCTTAGCTATGTGAAGATTTTCACAGGTATCTGTCAGGGTTCTTTCCTCCTGATAAGTTGTAAATGCAATCTGTTATGGCCAGTCTCCTAGGTTCAAAGCAGTACTTGTTTTACAACCTGTTACAACCTGGTGTGTAGTTGCTACTACAGGCTTCTGACAGGTAGGTGTCAAAAACATAGAAACATAGAATTTGACGGCAGATAAGGACCGCTTTGTTTGATTTAGTCTGCCCATTTCCTACCTGATGGATAAGCTGCAGATCCTAGTTAACCAACAGCTCTTAATTAGTTTATCCACTAGGTCATGGAAAAGGACAGACCCTTTTTTCTGTTCAAATCCATGTTCCATGATGCTTTTCTGCTTGGCCAGTTTTCTAAGCAGAAGTCTAAAACATATATTTATATCAGAAATATAATACAAATAATAACAACAGATGACTATCGGCACAATCCTCCTCCTAGACTGAATTTGGGGAATCTATTCCTAGGTATGGGATGAGTTTTCCAAATTCAGTTCACTGCTCTAACTGACGCGATAGACTGTCGGCATTTGCTGCCCTGCCCTGTGAGTGACAGTCATGTCATAACACTGCAAGGCAAGGCTCCATCTTAAAAGCCTACTGTTTGTTTTACCCATTTGTGCCAGCCAAACCAGGGGTTATAATCTGTCTGTACCTCAAAATGCCACTCATATAGGTATGGCTCTAATTTCTTTAGTGCCCACACCATTGCAAGGCATTCTTTCTCCACTGTAGAATAAGCCTGATCCCTGGAAGTCATTTCTTACTGACGTACACTATTGGGTGATCTTTCTCTTGGTTAGAAGTCTGGCTAAGTACTGCCTGGGTACCCCATCTGAAGCATCTGTCTGGACTACAAATGGTTTACTGTAGTCTGGACTGGTTAATACAGAGCCGCTGCACAGTACCTCCTGTAGCCATGTAAAGGCTCGCTCACAGGCTGGTTCCCAGTTTACCTTTTTAGGCATTCTCTTCTTTAGCAGGCCAGATAGGGAGCTGCCAGGGCACTGTAGTTTGATACAAATTTCTATAGTACCCGGTCCCTAGAAAACTCTGAACTGCTTCTCTGTCTCAGGACTGGGCCATGCCTCGATTGCTTCAATCTTTACTTCATTAGAATGGAGCTGTCCCGCCATACTACATGCCCTAGGTATGCAGCCTCAGCCATGGCCACCTGTCACTTTTCAACTTTTTTTTTACTTTCTATATTTCCTCCTACTTGCCTTCCATCTCCGACCCTTCAGAGGCACCTGGGAGTCATCCCTCTGTCAACCACCTGACCCATCACCAGCCTTGCGCCCCATGGAGCTGTGGTTATACCCCTAGTGGTAAAGAGGTGGGGCCCGTACACCCTGTACACTTACTTGTTTTGTTGGGCAAGGGTGGTCTGGGCAGGTGGTGGCATATCGAGGGCATGCTCCTTGTCTCGTCTTCCGTCGATGGAAGGCTGATTTCCTCAGGTTTACTCCCTCATGTGGTGTGCGCCTGACGTCAAGGCGCTGTGCGCCGGATGTCCACCACATGTCACGGCCAGCCCCCGTGAACAGGGCGCAGTACCCGAGCCTCCACTTGGGGTCAGACAAGTAGCGGCATTGGCCCCACCCTCCCCAGAGAAGGCGAGCTGTCATAGGACACCATGCCATTCTCCCGCCGCCCTCCAGTGACGCCAGAGTCCGCTTCCTGAACCCGGGTCACTGGCATCACAAGCGAAATCCAACCACCACTTTTCAGCTTTTACAGTGAGCCCAGCCTCTGTATCCTGCCCAACACTTCCCTAAGGTGGGACAGGTTTTCCTTCCAGCTGGCACTGAAGATGGCAATATCATCCAGGTATGCCATGGCGTACTCTTCAGTACCATGTAATACCTGGTTCACCTACCTTGGAAGATGGCGAGGCATTCTTCATTCCAAAAGGCATTACCTTAAACTCAAATAAACTTATCGGAGCGATGAAGGCCGACCTCTACCTACCTCTGGCAGTTAACTCCACCTGTCAGTACCCTTTCATCAGGTCAATAGCGGTAAGGTATGTCGCCTCCCAACTTGTCCAGTAGTTCATCCATCCATGGCATTGGGTGAGCGTCCAACCTGTGACTGCATTGAATCTATGATAGTTCACACAAAGGAGTAGAGCCATCTGGCTTGGGATAGAGGACTACGGGTGAGGCCCAGTTGCTGTGGGATTTCTGGATTACCCCTAAATCCAGCATTTCCTCCACCTCCCTCCTAATGTCCTTTTGGACGGCCTCTGACACCCACTATTCTTTCTGCCTTATACACTTGCATCCCCGCACTCACATCGCATCGCAAAGGGGGTTAGTCCAGACTTGGCATTAAACAATGGGCAAAGTCTGCTACAACCTCCTTACCTTCTAGATCTGTTCCGGGTTAGTTGGGGTGACATTTTGAGTGCCTCCACAGACTCCCACTTGCTTTCTTCCAGCAAGTCCAAACGGGGTCTTCTTCATCCGCCTCCTCCCCAGGACTACACGCTGCAAAGACTATATCAGCCCTATTTGCATATGGCTTCATCATGTTGACATGGTACATCCTTTGGGTATGTCTCCTGTCAGGTAGTTCTACACTGTAATTTATATAATTCACCCATCTGACTACTTTGTACAATCCTGCCCACTCGGCCTGCAGTTTATCTTTCTGGACTGGGATTAGGACCATGAACTCCTGATCCACAGTGTACAAGTGAGCTCTGGCTCTGTGGTCGCATCATACCTTTGCTTTTGCTGGGCTGCTGCCAGGTTGCTCTGGGCTGTTCCCTTAAGCTCCTTCAACTTTTCCCTAAACTTAAGGACATAATCCACTATGGGAGTTCTCTGGGTGGCATGGCTGCCTTCCCAGTCCTCCCGGATCAGTCTCGGGCACACGCACCCTGCATCCAGATAAGAGCTCAAGGGGAAAACCCTGTCAACTCTTGGGCACCTCCTGTGTGCGAACAACAGGTGGGAAGGTATTTCTCCAGTCCCTCCTATGCTGTTCAGCAAACACTTGGAGCGTCGATTTTAGGGTACAATTAAACCGTTCCACAAGCCCATTGGCTTGTGGGTGATAAGGTGTCATGCGTTCTGCACCACCCCATACTCCTCTCACAAACACTTCATCAGGTCTGACATGAAGAACCCTCAATCGGTGATAACCTCCTGTGGGAACCTGACACAGGAGAAAATATCTAGCAAGGCATCTGCCACTTTGTCTGCCCTCAGGGAGGATAGGCGACTACCTCTGGGTACTGGGTGGCATAATCCACCACAGTTAGGATAAACCTCTTCCTGAAGGAGTTGGAGTATTCAAGGCTCCACAATATCCATTCCTACCCTCTGGAATGGCTCCTAGACTATGGGCAAGGGAATTAGGGCAACTTGGGTTTTACTACCCGCCTTCCTATTTCTTGGCACCAGCGAGAAGACCTGGAATATTCCTTCACCTGCTGGACGGTTGGGCCAATAGAAATTCTGGGCCAATTGCTGCATAGTGCATACAATTCCCAGATGTCCGAACATGGAGATATCATGAGCAATCTTGAACAACTGCTCACGGGTACCCCTGGGGAACAACAAGCTATCTGCCCATCACCCTCCCTCTATCCTTCGTCCTGCATACACAGCAGTCCATTCTCCCAATACATTCTGTGTCTCCTGTCACCTCCTGTGACCTGTCAGATTCTGCCCAAGCCTCAGCCTCTAAACTAGGGTCATTTTCTGAGCAGCTGCAACATCTTTACACATTCCCAAGGCATGGGACAGGTCCCTTCAGTTCCTAAACTAGGATCCCTAGCTCTCTGACAATTGGCTACCCCTCCTCAGAGTAACCTTCTGTAGTTGTCCTGTTAACTGTTACCTGGGGAATTTCTGCCCCCTATCACTGTTCTCCATATCAGGAGACACAGGCTGGGGAACCAGCCTCCCACTGTTTTCCACAGGGGCTTCTATGGGGTCCAGGGAACTACAATCTGCCTTTACCGCCTGACTGTGGGTAACTGCACACACCATCCCCTTTTGGAGATTGTTCCCTGTAATCACATCCAGGGCCAGATTTTCTGCCACTGCAACTCTTTGCATAGTCTCTCCTGTCTCACCCAGTCCAGAAGAACACTAGCAAGTGACAGAGTTTTCTCCTCCCAGTGAATCCCTTTACTGTAACAAACTGATTAGGTATAAGCTGTTCAGGCTCAACCAAATCCCTTTACCAAAGTAAAGGGCACCCTTGTCCCTTAACCCATGGGTTTGCACCCATACACAGTAACTGGGTGTATGTGCTCCCTCATGTTTACCGCATGCTTTCAAGGATACACAAAAAACACCTCTTTCCCAGCACCACTTTGTGCACTCTGTGCCTTTGTAGGACACTGTCTTGCAATATGCCCAGGTTGTTTGCAAAACCAACAATCATTTCTTTTATCAGGCAACTCCTTCCTTTGTAACCTGGGGCTGCTCACTTTCTGGGAGGCAGTGAGGGTTTCAGCTGCCCTGAGGATGCGCTTTTCCCTTTCTGTGCTGCCACGCTTGCCCCTCCCTCTGAGATCAGTCCTGCTCCTGGCATAGGGGTCTGAGAGCTCGGCAGCCACCTGCACTGTTTTTGGATCTTGGCCCTCTAGGCCAGGTTTTGGCTCTGCAGGCAAGCCTAAAAGAACTGCTCCAAAAGTACAGCATCCTCAATTTTCTTTACAGAGTCTGCTTTTACCCCTTCCACCAACATTTCAAAACTGATGTTGTTTTGTGGCTAGCTACTCGGAGCTCATGTCAGGGCTTCTCCTGAGCTTATGGAACTTAAGTCTGTACACTTCAGCTGTCAAGTCGTACTTTAACAGTGCAGCTTTAAGTTTGCCATAATCATTACTGTCCTGATTGTCCATTTGACCCAATGCATTACGAGCTTTCCGGTAAGCAGCGGGATAGCTGAAAGCTCCAGGACACTCGGGAATTTTTGCCTGAATGCACACCTTTTCAAATGAATTTAAAATGCATCCATATCTTCCCCTCTTTAAATTCAGCTGTCAATTTAAAATTTAATTTGTAACCCAGTCCTGGAGGTCCAGTTTCACCCATGCCATTTGCCTGCTCTGGCGCTGGTCTTTGGAGTTGTAGCTGCTCCAGTTCAAATTTCCTATGATGCTGTCTCTCTCTCTTCTTGCTCAGTCTCTCTTCAAAGCTGGTTTTTTTTGTCAGCCTCTCTCTGGCACTGGTTTTCTTTTCCATGGCCTCTCACTGCTCTTCCTTTCTCTCTCTCTCTCCCCTCTCCATCTCCAACTTCCTCTGTTAAAGCTCCTCTGTTGCTGGGCTTCAAACCTTTTTTATCGAATTCCAGCTCCATTCTCCTCAACTCCATCTGCAGCCTGATCACTTCTTGGCTCCAGCATGGTGGTGACCTCCTGTGACTGTGGTTCTTGGTTCACACTGGTCCCGCTGTCCTCCCCTAGGACTGGACACTGCAGTGGACCCTGGCCTCTCCATACCCAAGGTCTGGTCCCTTTCAGTCACCGACTGTGACTTGAGGTCTTGGGCAGTCACTCATCATCGGCTGCCACAAGAGCCTCCACGAGGTGCTGTTTGTTTCACTCCATGCAACGGACTCCTCTCCTGGCACAACTGCCTCAGGTATTCCACAGTGTACTTGCTGTAGGTGGAAGCCATTTCCTCCCTAATCTACAGCTACACTAGCTTGCACCAGAAAAAAATAGGTAGGAACTTAGACTGTAACCACAATGATATATTTCTTTTTCTTTAAATCACTGCCTTATTTTGTGTGTGAACTGTTACAGTTTATCAATCCAGCCCACTGGACTGTTAATGCTCGTGTCACCAAATAATTTCACAGTATGCAAACAAATCTTTTTGATTGCAGCACTGCAAACGAAATCTTTTAGATCGCACCACTGCCAACTAGATCTGTCACAAACGCACTCGGGAGTCAGGCCCTCTGCTCCACAGTGCTCAACCTTGAAGTGCAATATGTGAACAGAAACAAACAGGGACACCTCCTGTCTGCTTTGGGTCTGAGCCACTACCAGTCTCAAGTCCTGGGGTCATATATGAACCGCTTTTCGCTAGCATGCCCAGGTAACAGGTACAAATATCACACCTCTTTGGGAAAGCAGTGCAATACTTAACCCAGCAGGTACACAACCTGGTTCACAACTCTTCTGACTCAATTGAGACCTAGGTATTTCTTACCTTGGTGCATATGGTGGTACACTATAAGCAATTTAATGGTTCTGTCAGAATTATCAACACTGTGCCAGCATTCACATTCAAAATGATAAAAAGGCTCAGGCAGGATTACAAGGAAAACATAGTTTACTAGAATTAAAATAGTAAATAAAATACAAAACACAGAACATATAACATTAATGGTGCAGTCAAAAATAAATGGACAATTATGAACAAATTGCCTTATACTGAGTACCTAATCCTACTCCAGTTTCAGTTTGTAAATAGTGGTGCTAAGTTACCTAATTTTGGTAGAAGTGCTTCTTGAGAGTCCAGAACACAAGTGTCTCTTGAAAATCCAAACACAAGTATGCAAAGTCTTGCAAAGTTGGAACAAAAGTGTGTCCTCTCAGGAGTCCAAAAGTAAAAGAGTACAATGTTCCTCAGCCTTGACAATATGGGGGAAAGGGTCCCACTCAGCTTGTGAGGTCACAGCTCTGTGGTGATGCTGGCTGTGAGGTCACTCTCATTCCTGCATACTGAATTAGTCATATGCATCTACACATTGCTACATATTCCACTTAAAAATATATATATATTCTTCCTAATTAGTGAGCCACAGAGCATGAATTATGACAGGTCAGAATTACCCTTTGATCTTCAGAAGAACATCCTGAAAGACACTTCTCTAGCTATGTGAAGATTTTCACAGGTAGCTATCAGAGTTTGCTTTCCTCCTGATAAGTCATAAAATGCAGTCTGTTATGGCCAGTTTCCTAGGTTCAAAGCAGTAGTTGTTTTACAACCTGTTACAACCTGGTGTATAGCTGTTACTACAGGCTTCTGACAGGTAGGTGTCAGAAAGAAGCTCTTAATTAGTTTATCCACTAGGTCAGGAAAAGGACAGACACCTTTTTTGTTCAAATCCATGTTCCATGATGCTTTTCTGTTTGGCCTGTTTTTCAAACAGAAGTCTAAAACATATATTTTATATCAAAATATAATACAAAATAACAAGCAGACGGCTATCATCACAATGCCATCTTTGCAGAAAGGTCATTGGCTGGGATCCTGGATATGAAAGACATCTATGTTCATATCTCAGTCAGACAGTCTTACAGAAAATACCTCAGATTCAAGCTGGGAACTGCCAATATCAGTTCACAGCTCTCCCATTTTGGTCTCACCTCGGGTCCAAGGGTGTTCACAAAGTGCCTGGCTGTGGTAGCACATCTGAGAAAACAAGGCGTGGTGGTTTTCCCTGCATGGACAATCAGCTAGTATTAGAAAACAGAACAAGAGGCAAGGTGCTCAGTTCAGTTGGAAAACACCATGAATAATCTGGGATTCTCCGAGCTAGAGCCTGTTCAAGTACTGACTTCATATGAGCAGAGCTAAACACTCTGCCAGGAAGCTTTCCTCCCACAGGCCAGAGTTACAGCTTTGATTGCAACAGCAGAGTCTTTCACAGCAGGTCAGCTAAGACCTGCAATCCTACAGTTACTAGGGCACGGCCACATCCACAGCTGTGGTTTCATTGGCAAATTTTCAAATGAGACATGCACAGTACCGCTTAAGGGACAAGTGGCACCAAAGATGGGATCCATTTTCAAAACAAGTACTAGTGACAAAAACTCTAGTGGAATCATTACAGTTGTGGAAGGAAGAAAGCAACCTCAGAGTGGGCATTCCCTTCCTTCAGCAATCACCAGCAAGTATTCTTACTACAGATGCCTCACTCCTGAGGTGGGAGCACCACCTGTAGGACCTCACAGTGAGTGGCACATGGAGCCCACAGGAATCACTAGAACACACAAACCTCCTGGAGTTCAGAGCAGTAGTGCTAACAATGCATCTTTCTTCTCCCAGCTACAGGGTCAGTCTCTCCAAATTGGGTCAGACAACACTGCAACAATGTACTACATAAACTGGCTGGGAGGAACAAGATCATCAAACTGTGTACAGAGGCAATGAGGATCTGGGACCTGGCATATTACTTAGAAGCAAACATATTTGTAGTGCATCTGCCAGGCACAGACAATGTCCTACAGATTCTCTAAGAAGAAGCAGCCAGGAAATCACGAATGGGCCTTAAACTAGCTAGGGTTCTGGCCACAGTGCTCAGAAGGCGTGGCACTTCCAATACAGATGTTTGCGCCTTGAGAGAATTGTTGGCTCTTGCAGTTTTGTTGCAGATCACCAGCCAGAGGAACAGTCCCAGAGGATGCCCTGTGCTGGACTGGACAGTAAAGTTTCTTTTTTTTAATTTTTAATACAAGTGTTTACCCTCCTTCATCCTTGGTGGGGGCTGCCTCAGCCTGATCCCCAGCCCCTCCAGGTGGCTCTATGCCTCCCCAGTGTGTGCCCGGTCATGGTTTCTCCCTATGAGTTCTCCTCTGTGGCAGGGCTGAGGAGGAGGGACGCCCTCACCCCCAAGTACATCAGATATGAGGTGGACCAGATCTCTTCACCAGGCAGCAGTGTGGGCACAGAGATGGCTGGGCCAGACTTCATGAAGCCCCTGATGTCCATTTTCTCCTGGTTTTCTCCCATCCCATCTCTCTTGCGGAGCATAGGATTCGCTTGGAGGCATGCCCATCTGACATACCTCCACAGGTCCCTCCATACTTTTGCATCCCTGACCCACTCTTACCCCAGGCCTCCACCTGAGGCTAGCTGAGGCAAGGACTACAACCCACTCCTTCCCTGGGAGAGGAGAACAGTCCCTTGACGCCTGTCCTCTCCCTCCCAGCCGTCCCCCAATGACTTGAGTCCATTACCAAACCCGAGACTGTGGTGTAGCAGGAGGTAAGGTGCTTTGCTGTGCCTAGGCCCTCCACACCACTGGTTAGCCCACCAGGGAACTTTGTATATGCCTTCCAAAGTTCCCACCATTCCCACTGATTCAGAAAGTACTCCTGAAACTCGGAAGGAACCTGCAACAATGATCATGATGGCTCCAGACTGGGTCAGACAGGCCTGGTACTCCATGATCCTGTGATAGGAATGTAATCAGCTTGCCACTCATTCACAATCTGTTGACTTTGTCCTAGGGCAGACTAACATTTCTGAACCCCAGAACCCGCTGCCTGAGGACATGGTTCTTGAGGAGTTAGAATTTTCCTGATTGGATCTCACAGGAAATGTCCTGAAGTTGCTTAAGGTTTTAAGGAAACCCGCTACCAGGAAAGCTTATTCCTCTAAATGGAAAAAGTTTTCTACAAGTGTGCCCCCAGAAAAATATAAACCTAAAAGAGGTATTATTGCCTATAATACCTAGTACATCTACACTCATTAGGCCTACAGTCATCAACTTTGAAGGTACACTTATCAGCAGTATCAGCATACGTATCAGTTAACAATGGAAAGTCTTTGGCCTCATAACCCATTTTCAAAAGTTTTTTAAAGGCCCAGGCCACTTGTACCCACCAGTGAGGGGCGTGACCCACTGTGGGACCTCACACATGCCCTGCCTAGCTGGGGAGGCCCTTGAGCCTATTGAAACTGCTGACCTGAAGTATGTCACATGGAAACCATGTTGCTGGTTGCAGAGACCTCTGCTAGGAGGGTAAGTGAACTGCAAACCCTCTGCATGGAGCCAAATTACATAATTCCCACACAGGGACAAAGTCAATCAATCAATCAAATCTTTATTTATCCAGGTGGACACCATTGAGCAAGCTCATTTACAAGGTGGACCTCCATTACACCTGGTCAAAAAGAACAGTATATAATTGGCAAGGATACAGACATTGAGACACTGTACAGACATTGATAAGAAAACGAAAATGTAAAACATTATTAAATATGATCAAGGAACAGGCAATTTGAATATCTGTTCTAACTTTAAGGTTTTAATCAGTACGGGGAGCCAAATTTGGAGGTATATTCAGTACAGGGACACAGCAAGGGAGTTTTGTTAGCTAATGATTGTTGGTACCTCAAGTTGGTATGGCTGCAATGGAGAGGGGGCAAATGACAAAGGCAACTCTCACATGGTTCTGGATATACAGCTTAGAAGGCACGGGCTCGCTGGAGCAGAAAGGTTTAACGACTGCTATGACACCAGGAGGTGCTGGCAGCCCAGTTCAACAGACTTAGGCTAATTACTGTGGGGTAAGGCAAGGGTATGTAACTTACAGAAGCGGAAAGTGGGATGATCAGCTAAGGCACCAGGAGTGCCGACAGCACAGTTCACAAGCGTTAAGTTTTGTTATGGAGCAAGGGTTTTGGGACTGTAGAGGCGGAAAGATTAATGAGGGATCCTGTTATGAGGGCACAGGGCATCAGTCGCCCAGAGACAACAAACGGCAACCCAGCTAGACACCTGAAGAACTTGTGCTAGAGGAGCATACCTGCTCAGATAACAGTTTCGGATGCACCACCGCAGGTATACCAGAACCATGTGCAGCTATATTTCAAAACATAGAGGGTCAGTGGCCCTAGGAGAGGAGAATCAAAGCAAGAGTACAATGATGAATGGGGAGGGTGAGGCAAAGGTGCAGAAGGGGAAGGGGTATGGGGTGGCAGCAGATCAGGCATAGGTGAGTACAGAAGCTATAGAAGGACAAGGTCAAAGGAAACTGTGGCATTTATCTCCAATTAGCTTTGCATATAGGGACTTAAACACTGCGATAGTTACTGTGGTTCTTAGCTTCAGAATTTTCTGGATTTCATTCCATAGCGATGGAAGCGAGTAGCTTATGGCCACATTCCCATATCGTGTGTGGACCCTGGGGATATTCAGGATGATGAAGGAGCAACTCCTTAGGGTGTATTTTCGGACTTCGCTTGGGGCAGAAGATCAGAGATATAGCACGGTAGCTTTCCAGTTAGAGCTTTCAGAGTCCATGTGGCCACGCTTCTTTTCTGCCTGTATTGCAGGGAGGTCCAGCCTACAGCAGCGCATAGGAACTGTGATGAGTAGAGGAGGGAGGCCAGTAATGAAGCAGCGCTCTAGATACAGGACATCCAGCTTACCCAGATATAAGGAATTGCAATGGCAGTAGATAAAGTCAGCGAATCTAACATGGAGATGAAGGTAGACTGTACGAGCTGTTTTTGCCTCCGTAGTTAGAAAGCGTTTAACCGATAGAAGAGTCCTAGTCTCTGTCTCAGCTTTTTACCATATCCTCCAAGTGTTCCCTGAAAGAGAGCTTGTGATCTAGGCCAGATTCCCAAGTATTTGAACTTGGGATATAATCCAGGTTTTCCCTAGTAAGGTAGTGATGGGGGGTGACAAGAGCAGTATAATGGGAGGTTGTCAGGATGAGAGAATCATCGCTTAGTTTTTGGCTGAGGAGTAATTTTTATTGAGAAGTTGGTGTTGGAGGATGTCAAAGTCAGATTGTAATTCTTTACAGGCAGCTTCAGGTGTAGACCGGCTTAGGTACAGTACCGTATCGTCTGCAAACAGGTGGATATTGGCATTCTTAATGCCAAGGTCGATATTGTTACATGTATATGGTGAAGAGTATTGGTCCCAGAATGGATCCTTGAGGACACCTCTAAGTAACGGTTTTGTGGGGAGAGCTCCCTTCAGCTTTGACCTGCTGTTGCCTATCGGTTAGGTAGTTCTGGAACCAACCCATAGAGGTGGTATCTAGACCCAGCGCTTTTAGTGATGAAAGAAGTAGGAGTGGTCAACAGTATCGAATGCTTTGCTGAGATCCAGGAAGACAGCACAGACAAACTTTTGTTATCAAGGTCATGTTGCCAATCGTTGGTAACTTTGGCCAGCGCTGTGACTGCATTATGGTTCATGCGGAAGCCTGATTGCATGGGATTTAGAAAATCTGTCTTTTCCAGGAAGGCACGAAGCCAAAGGTTACTAATTTTCTATGATTTTTGATAATATGGGGAGTAGTGAAATTGGCCTATAGTTATTTAGGTCACAAGGGTCCCCAGATTTAAAGCGGTATAATGTGGGCAGTTTTCCATAGTTCAGGAAGAGACCCTGGGAGAGTGAGAGATTAAACAGGTGGGTGATGGGCACTGCCAGTGCATGCCAGGCAACCTTTACAAAGTATGTGTCCAAGCGCCCGACCGGCGCTTTTCTTGATATCCAGTCGAGTAGGTGCTCTTCAACTTCTTTAAGGTAACTGTGAGAAGGAAAGGCGGCTTTCATTGGATTTGGGTCCGAGGCAATATGTTCATCTGGGAGTGCAGCTTACAGGCAGGCGAAGTTATCGAGGCCAGGCCAGCTGATGCACAGTGATTATTAAATGCTTGTAGTATTTCGCTTTTGTCGCTAATGATGCCATTTTTAGAGGATATTTTGAGGGGAGTGTATTACCTGTCGTGTGTCCAGCGAGATTTTTATGGTGGTCCAGAATTTTGTTGGCCATTTTGAAGTGCGCCTAACTCTGTGTGATAGAATTTGGATTTGGTTTCCTGATCAGCTTTGTGCATAGGTTCCTGCGGTTCTGAAGAGGCACCAATCCTTATCCAGCTGTGTTTTGAGCACATTTCCAAAGCTTGTCCCTATTTAGTAAAGCAGCTTTGAGGTCTACAGTAAACCAGCGGTATGTTCTTGGCTTTATACAAGTTTTGACTATAGGAGCATGGGCATTAAGGGCATGAGTTAAGATTTCTTGGAAGATAGTAAAAGCTTTGTTTACTGTTTTGCTAGGTAGAAGTTCTGCCAGAGTGGATAGGCCTTGAGGTCATTGATATAGGCCAGTGGGTCAAAATTACTTTTAGATCTCTTAGTCGAAAATGTCGAGGTTGGTTTGGACATATGGCTAGTTCTCACACCTCGATAAAACAGTGGTCGCTAACGCCAGGTGGAAGATTCCTGCATGGGAGAAAAGGTCGGTTATTTACTCGTAGAACATCTAGAAGGTGCTACTTGATGGGTTTTTCTTGTTGGTGCGTGAGGTCGTGATAAGTTGTGAGAAACCATGGGAGTCGCAAAAGATTCGAGACGAAGCGAAGCGTTGGTCAGCCAGTTGTAATTGAGGTCTTGCATTATTATAGTTTCAAGGTCGATGGAGTCCATCATGGATGATAAGTGAGATAGTAACTGTGGTCCAGCGGAAGGTGGTCTGTAACAGCCAACTACTCTGATGGCTGACGAGGATATTTCAATTTTAGGGACAGGCATTCATATGCATTAGAAAGCGAGGAGGAATCAAGGATAGAGACTGAAAATTTGTCCTTTGTGTAGATGGCAACTCCACCGCCCTGGTAGTTCTCAGAACCAACAGAAAATTCCTTTCTAAGGTGGTATCTGAATTCCACCTGAATCCGCCAGTGACCCTCCCTGTACTCTATCCAGAGCATTTCAGTTCAGATGAGGAAAAGCTGCATAGTGTGAACCTAAAGCGAGTCCTGACTATCTACGGGACTGGACAAAAGATGTCAGGTTCCACAGTACTCAGCTTTTGTTACCTATGATAAGGTTGGCAAAGGCAAACCAACTACAAGGCGCCTAGCTCTCACTGGATAGTCTCTTGCCTTCAGTTCTGCTATGAAAGCTGGAAAATGCCACCAACAGGCTTAAGGCACTCCACAAGGAGCACCTCTGCCTCTGTAGCATCCTCAAGGGCATCCCATTATTAGACATTTGCAAAGCAGCTACCTGGAAAACAGTACATACTTTCAAAACACTATGGTTTGGATATATAGTCCAAAATGGATGCCAGCTTTGGAATTGCTGTCTTATGGATTCTTTTTCCTAACTAGATTTTGGACCCAGCCTTCCAATATACTGCTACTGAGTTTACATAAAGTGTAAACGCCAAGTGAGTGATTCCTGGGGTTAAAGAACAAATTACACACCTTAGTAATGCTGTTTTCTTCTCAAGTTTCTTCTCACTGCTATGTTTACAATCCCTAACTCTGCTTCCTTCCAGAACCTGAAATAAGTTCACACAACAATCAGTTCCTTTTCATTGAGGTTGCTTGAGCATTACTATTGCACTTCCTACAATTGTAAGTTTGTCGTTATTGTTTATATGGTAAATTTCACAAGTCTGTTTAAATTTGTTTGGTGTTTTCAAAATTCTATAACATTTTGCTAGCATTTTTGGTAGCCTTTTAGCTAGTTTTCCACTCTGGCTTGAAACAGACCTGAGCAACAGCCACAGTGGAGCGTGGATGCAGAGTTTGAATCTACATTCCAATTTCTAAAATTTGCATAGGTTCTATCTCCAGGGCATCACTCTCAGAGGAGATCTGCATAAAGTATAAAGATAGTGAGTGATCCCTTAATAAGAAACAACATTACTACGGTGAGTAATTTTTCCTTTTGTTATGAAGACAGTGGTCGGCTGTGGAGGCAGGCCAGTTGTGCCCATTGCCCATCATGGGATTATTTATAAAATTTATGCTACAAAAATTGCGGTCCTGGGGGAAAGAGGGTAGGATTTGGGTGCAGAGTGCTTACAGAGGGTGGGGGATGGTGATTGCATCATTTACTAAGTTTGGGCTTGAGAGGAGAGTGGGACTGTTTTTTGTTGTTGTTATTATTTCAGCAGGTGGCTGAATAGGAGTCTCATGAATAGTCCCTATTCACGAAGGGCTCAGAACATTTTGGAGCACTACTATTTGTGGTATTCAGAAAATATTATTCAGCCCCTCCACAGCTCTATGAAAATGATAGTTTATGGACAGGGTAGTTCCATTGAACTGACATCCGGCTTCTGCTGTCAAAAACTACAGGTCTCAAGCCTTCTGTATATGCTTGGTAAATGGCAGCTCCCAATCCACTGAGATTAGCATCCATATAGAACCTACAGTTTGCCTGGATCTGTGTACACTGGCACAGGCAAATTATTATCTCATGGAACACTCCTTCACAGTAGGCATCCCACCAGGGTCCAAAGTTCATAGACCTTGAAATAGGCCTTATGTTCCTTCTCATCCTTCAGGCTGACCATCTGAGCTTTACTTGTAGGTGGCCATCCCTGGGTCAAATTCTATAAGGGTTTCAGCACCACAGGTATTGTCATAAATGAAATTCTATATTACCCACAGAAGCCAAGAAACCTTTGTAAGTCTTTTAAATTCCAGAAGTTGTCAAGGCTTCCACTCGACTGGGGTCAGTTTGTGTTCCATTGGCTGACACAGTGTGTTCTAAGTACTTCATGGAGCTCTGAAAGAAAAATGGCACTTATCTATCGAAAGTTTAAGTCTGAATTACTCAAGATGGTCAAAAGCTTGAACAGCTGGGACTCGTGCTCTGTGGTCACTCCAAACACAATCACATCTTCTAAGCAGACCAACTACTCCAGTGAGTTTATGTTTCTTACTGCTGTTTCCATGAGGCACGGAAAGTGGCAGGTGCAATCAAGATGCCTTGGGCAATACACAGGAACTCATAAAGCCCAAGCATGTAGAAGAATGCAGTCTTTTCCTGGTCATTACTGGCCAGTGTGATTTGATTCCATTCTTTTCTGAACTACCACTATAGGTGAGGCATAAGGACTTCTGGACTCTTGAATGATCCTGGCTGCAAGCAGCTCTTGCAGATACCTTCCTACAGTACCTCATCGATGCATGCCGGTGCAAGACATCAAGGCCTTTCTCTGAAAGGGTGATGATCATACAGCAGGACATGATGTTCCTCTCCTGTCACCTACCCGACATCCCAGTCACTCAGGGAAAATACATTAGTCCCCTTGGCCAGTTTCCAACATATTTGAATTCTCCACTCCTCTGGTAAAGTCCAGTCACTAAAATCAAAGGCTGTAGGTTGATTCTAGACTTGGCCTCTCCATAGTAGATTTGGGCTATAATGCAGTGTCTGCAAGGCATACTCTGGCTAGAGTCCTCCCATTTCCTACAGTAATGCTCTGTTTGATCAAATTCTTTTTTTTTTTAATTTATTTCTTTATTCTCCTCGGCTGGTGAGGGGTTGTACCTATGATTCCCCCATCCAGCTGTATCTTCGGCCCTGCCCTGGCCACAGCCAGAGCTCTTCATCCCATGCCTTGCCCTCCCAGCCACATTGCAGTGGGTACTTACACTACTCACCAGGGAGCTACTTGGGGTGCATCTGGCATGGCGCCGATCAGCCATCACTGTGCACGTGAAGGATTTTTTTATGTGACCCCTCGGCACAGGCGCAGCAATTATGCCAATGATGCTGCCATGCATGCATCACACATGGCACATCCATCATCCGTATGTCCCACAGCTAACTGGTGGTGGCGCATCACCCCCAGCCACCGCTAGAGCCATTGTGACTGCGTGTATTCCCTCCCCACCTGTAAGGAGGAAAGCAGTCCCTGAGACACTCTATCCTCCTCCCCCAGCCAATCCTCCAGTGCTCGAGGTTGCTCCTGACCCTGAGTCAATGGCGGCGCGAGGTGTAGTGCCCAGCGCCAACCTCAGCAAACCGGGTCGGCATTTGGTCACATTCTTAACTTGCAAGGTGATCCAACACACAATGGCATGTGCATGCACAAGTAACACAATTGTCTTTACCAACAGTCCAACAGGCTATCCATGCTTCTTTGGGGCATTGAGGGAAAGCATGAAAGTGACAGAGACACAGGGAACATGGGAGGCAGAGCTATTGTGGGTCACCCTGGAGATGGGGAATGGACACACTATTTTCACTGGCATGATCCACAGACCTCCAGCACAGGGAGAGGAGTTAGATAAGGTACTAGTAGAAGCCATTGGTATAATGGCTGAGAAGGGGAGTTGCTGCTGGTGGGGACTTCAATCTGCCAGATGTAGATTGGAGTCTACCAGCTGTAGTTTCAGCTAGGAGCATGAACATCCTGGACTCCTGCAGGGGGCATTCCTCAGGCAACTAGTCAGTGAGCCCACTCATGATGGGGCAATACTGGACCTGATACTCACTAACAGGGACAGTGTTGCAGATGTCAAAGTGGAGGCTGTCTGGGGATCAGCGATCACTGTACAGTGTAGTTCAATACAAGGACAGCTGTGGAATTGAGTCTCGCAAGGGCAAGGGTCCTGGACTTAAAGAGGGCAGATTTTATAAAGATGGATGAATGCCTCAGGGTGACCTGGCAGGAGAGGGGTGACCTGGGTGGGGTGGAGGAACAGTGGGCGAAGATAAAAGGGGCATAGTGAGGGCAACAAAGCCCTGCATCAAGCAAGTGAGCAAAAGCAAGAGGAAGAAGAGACCGCTATCGTTTTGAAAGAAGTGGCAAAAAAGGTAAAAGCTAAAAGGGTAGCATTCGAAGTTATAAGGAAATGCAGAGGGAGGAGGATAGGAAATGTATCAGGAAACGGGAAGCAGGGCGAGCTGTGAAGAGCGAAATGCACAAATGGAAGAGAATAGCCCAAGCAATAACAAAAGGGACAAGACATTTTAGGTATGTAAAAGCTATAGTCCTCTTGGTTTCCTGTAACCTGGGCACCATGATTGGCTCAGCTCACTATTCTCTCTGAAGAGTAACAGCCATGTGAGTCAGTAACATAGTTTGTGTCAGGGGCCTCACCATCTGGGTGTCCAGACTCCTACTTCTCCATTACAAATTGTGTCCATTTCTCGATTTGTATTATTAGCTCTAGCATACCAGGGCTTCCTGAGCAGCTACCAGGGTGTTCCTGTCACAGGACTTGTGGCAGTCCCAGCGGTGATCCATGGTGTGCTCACAGATTATGATTATGCTTCCTGTTCTCGTATTTCACCCATCAAATTTCCATACAGAGGGACATGTTCAACCAGCCACGCAGGCATAAACTGGTCAGGCATAGAAGCCAAATCAGCTGCACCAGGGACTAAGTACATGGATAAAACAGTCAATAGGAAAGAAATCTGGCATTCAACCACTCCAATATGCATTAGGAACTCTTCAGACATGACAAACTGTTGTTATGCAGTTTCTGCCTTCAAAACATTTACTGAGTACACATATTCCAGTAGTTCATTAGAAAAGAATGTAAAGTTCTCAAAGTACACAAATGCTGAGGGACCCACTTCAAGCAAACCTAACGCTTCATGCAGATCAGCTACCATTTGTCAAAGGTTTGCCCATTCAGGCACAACCCTCACATGCAGCCCGCCCACACCATAGTGTGCAATGCAGTGACCTCTCACTGTCCTGTACTAGAGGTTCTACCTCTCTCCAGTGGTATCAGTGCTTCATCATAAACCATTTGAGAACGCCCAAGATATTACTGGGTACCTAGCTATAGAATCCATGTAGGGCAGCTGTCATTGCATATGGTCAGCCAGTGGTGGTGCACTTTAAAATAAAGAATTAGCAATGCTGAGTAAAACTGGTGACAACCCCAAATCCAAAGGTCATGCAATTGCAAATGTCAGAAACCACAAGCAGAGATATTTTAAGCTCCTGGCTGGCACCACATCTAATAAATAAGTGCTACACTTTTAGCATGCTTTCATAGTTGCAGGGGCAAGCTATGATCTTATAGTTCCATTGCTCTGGATCAACCTCGTTATGCAGGGGCTGCACTCTCTCATCTTGCAGCAATCTCTGTCACGTGATCAGTGGGTCGCTCTCCTCAGTTTCTCACTTTCACTCTTTCTAGCCATTCTTCTGAAGTGATGACGCAACTTGGAGGTTCAGCTGTCCTCCTGTCAACCTAGGCCACTGGATCCACGCCACCTCAGTGTTGAGGCACCCAGTCCCATGGGGTGCAGATAGCCTGGTTCCAAGATGTGGTACCTGCTGAGTGAATGCTGCAGCATCCCAGGTGGCAGTTCAAATCAGTCCCCTCTTTGTGGCTGAACATTGTGGCAGGAGCAGGGAGAAGACTGATCTGTAGCTGAACATTGCCAGCCATCTTCTCTCTGTGGCTGGTGATATTCAGTGGCTCAGGCATGCTTGGCTAACATGAGAATGCCTCCTTTTCTGTACAAGCAGGGAGTTTGCTTGCAATCACACAGTTCATCAATGGCAGACATGGAGTCTGCCACAGCATAGCTCTCAGCAGCAGTCAGCAGATCACCTCTCCTTGAGAGTTCATAGATGTTGTCAGCAGATAAGGGCCTTGTGGCCCATCCAGTCTGCCCCATCCCCTTTCTAATGCTAGAGGTACCCTAGAAGCCAAGTTCTCCCCTTTCACCCTAACTTGATAATTTCCATGTGCCTATCCCACGATTCTTGAATCCCTGAACCATTGCCACCCCACCACTTCCTGGGGAGACTGTTCCATCTCTCCACCACCCTTTCAGTGAAGTAGAATTTCCTGGTTCCCTAAGTTTTCCCCTTTTAGTCTCATGTTGTGCCCCTTTGTTCTACTATTTCCTTCACGTGAAAGATGCTCCCTCTGGTACTCTGTTGATCCCTTCAGATACTTGAAGGTCTCTATCATGTCCCCTCTCTCCTTTCCTCCAGGGAGTACATATTGAGAGCTCGGTCTCTCCTCATACAACTTATGTTGCACCATTTTGTTGCCTCCTCTGTACCATCTCCATCCTGTCTATGCCTTTTGGAGATGGGGCCAGAACTGAACACAGTACTCTAGATGAGGCATTACTAGGAGTTGTACAATGGTGTCACCACTTCCCACCTTCTACTTGATATACCGCTCCCTATGCACCCTAGTACTTCGTTAACCTTCCGACTGCTTTGTCACACTGTTCAGCCACTTTGAGGTTGTCTTGTATGACTACCCTAGATCCCTTTCTCTGTGGTGGCCTTCAGTGTTACCCTGTTTAGTTCATACCATACTTGACCCTAGGATTCCCTCTCCCAGGTGCATAATACTGCATCTTTTTGCACTGAAATCCAACTGCCATTCTGTGGACCACTTTTCTAGCCTCTTGGATCTCTCTTCATTTTTCTCTACCTTCCTGTGTATCTACCCTGTTACACAGTTTTGTATCATCCACTAACGGGCTACCCCTCCCTTCTAGACCCTCTGCAATATCGCTTATGAAGACATTGACAAGCACTGGTCCCAGCACTGATCCCTGGGACACGCCACTTGTTACCCATCCTCCTGTGAGCTAACCCCATTTACCACCACTCTTGTGTTCTGTTACTCAACCAGTTTCTAACCCATGTGACTACCTCTGTCCCCACCCCCAGATTTGCAAGCTTGTGGATTAGTCTTCCATATGGGACTGTATCAAGGCCTTCCTGAAGTCCAGATAGGCCACACCTACCAGTCTTCCTGGTCTATTTCCTTCATCACCCACTCAAAGAAATCAATCAGTTGGTCTGGCATGACCTCCCTGCCGTGAATCCATATTGCCTTGGGTCTAGCAGCCCCTTGTTTCTGGATAGTCCACCAGCCTTTCCTTAAGTAGGGTTTCCATCATTTTACCTA
The DNA here is from genome assembly GCA_016271365.2 of Neoceratodus forsteri. NCBI lineage: Eukaryota > Metazoa > Chordata > Ceratodontiformes > Ceratodontidae > Neoceratodus > Neoceratodus forsteri. Next base: position 50,474,155 of record CM028133.1, on the reverse strand, counting down.
TCGAGGTCAAACAATTACCTACTATCGAGGTCAGACAGAACTGACTGAGGTTCACAACATCCCCTGCTGTTCATGGGGAAACAGCAAAGCTGACAGGTCCAACAGGGCTGTCTGGGGATCCATCATATGACAGGCGACAGGTGGATAGAAAGTCACCTGAATTACATAAATCAATCTGTATTCCATGAGCCTCTGTGGCTCCCAGGATTGGCAAACTTTTCTGACTGGCTGGCATATCTCCCTCCAACCCTGTTGCCAGGAAAGGCAGGTCAAAGAGCAGCAAACATGGCTGTTGATTTGTGGTCCCAAAGGCAGTTTCCACTAAAGACTAACAAAAAAAAAAAGTCCTTATGACCATAAAAGACAAAGTCCAAACACGATTCACACGGAATCAGTTATTCATAGGTGCAACTAATGCCTGGTGCAGCTGGCACACAGATGGGGCGATTCCTGGTCCAGTCACTAACACAGCAGAGATGGCTCAGTTGGTTGTGGCAAATAACTTTGATGCTCAAACAGCAAGGGAATTTTAAAGGCATAAGGGAGTTAGAGAGGTGCCGTATATTTATTTATTTATTTAAAAGTTTAACCAAGAAGTGCATACTGAGCTGATAACAGCTCATTTCCAGATGAGTCCCATGGGGGGCATATCGAACAATATAATAAGGTAAATACAACATAAGTGATACAGGCGGAAACAAGAATTAAGGCAAAGAATAAATGAAGGCAAAACTAGAGAAATCAAACACTATAAATATATACAGAAATAAAACAAAACTGAATCAGCAAGAGAGTGCAAGACTAGAAAACAGAGAAAGGAGGAGGGGTCAAAGGCAGTTGCAAGTAAGATGACAAAAATCAGAAAGAACAGACTTTAGGGAGGAGGAGGAAGAGGCAGAACAAATAGAAAAGGAGGAGGACCAAAGTTTATGAAAGCGGTAAGAAAAGCAGATTGACCAACAATAGTTTTTTAGGAGGGATATTAAGAAAATGGAAAGTATTGTTGTGAAGGGTGTACCATCAACACAGCAACAAATTCACAGCGAACACCACCATAGCACCGATCTGCCAGGCGCTGTGGTGGTGTGCTGTACAACGGCACAGTGACCCTGGTGTTCCACCCCACCCCTGAAACAACTCAGACTCAGAGTTGTATATTTAACAGTGGGGGTGCAGGGGAAAGCCTCGCAGAAATAGACTTTCTCCTGATGGGAGCAATGACGACACTTCAGCATCGTGCCTGTCGCTGTCGGGGATGTCGGCAGCATTGCCAGTGCTGTAACTTGTAGGACCATTGTGAAGAGGGTAGAAGAGGGATGAGGGAAAGAAGGGATTTGAGATAAAGGAAGGGAGCCAAACCAGAATTTGGACAAAAAGGAGACACAATGGGAAAGACACCTAGCATCAAGAGAAGGGAAGGAAAGAGCTGAGTAAAGAGAGCAGTGAAGTGATGAGTACGAAAGGGGCAGTCTAAAGCAAAGTGGCAGAAGGAATGAAATGGGGTCCAGTCTGGCAAAGGAAGTTTTGGGGCACTACAGTAGGCTAAGTCACCGTAGGTCAAAATAGGAAGGATCATTTGTAGTACAATTATATCTTCTTTATGCGGTAAAATTCTTCAATACAAATAAGTTGAAAGATGAGATCATAGCCCCTCGAATGGGGGGAATTATTTGGAACAAATCAAAATTGATGGGGTGGAGAACTGATCAAAGTTTGCAAAGCTTCATTCTGTATCAAATGGCTGCTTTCAAACTAATTTGAACATTCAAACTGATGCCTGACACCCCAGCAATATTTCAGGATGTCAAAAATCTTGGTGGTCAGTAGCAATGTAAACAAGCATTTGTCAATGCCGAATGTTGTCGCCTTGCTGGTATTGGTAGTGCAGGAGTTAGAGACGCATAATAGGAATGGCAGTGAAGTATTGAACTGAAGCCAATGCCACCTCACCCTGCAGAGACTGACAGGTGCTGGGTGTGCCTTTGGGTCATCGGCTGTAATGCTTATACCATTCTGCTCACCCTACCCCTGCAGACACTGACAAGTGTCATGGTGTGCTTTGGGGCATTGGGCCTTATACTTACACCATTCCATAAGGAAATACGCTGAGGTGGGCGAGTATAGGAGAATGGGTGAACTTTGTAATGACACTCCAAGGCAGACCACTATGCCTCTGTCTGTGGCTGCAGGGTGGGGTGGGGTTGGAATGGTGGAGCATTACAGCCAATGATCCCAAGTCACACCCTGATGCCTGGCAGTCTCTACAGGGTGGGGAGTTACAGTTGGAAACCCAACGCCGTAGGCATGTGTTGGTACTTTCACTCCACATTTTCAGCATAGGCTTTTTTGACCCCACCTCATGAAGAGTGGCACTATCAGTTGGTTAGCTAAAAGGTAATTTTGCACAGCGGCTATGCCATTTGCACACAGAGATGAAAACACATTTTGGGCAGTATGTGAAAATGACAACTGTATTGTTCATGAGGAGGTGTAAAAAAATTGCAACGTTAAAAATCTGGAGTAAAATATTAAAATTGGTGAAGTCATGAGCATGCATAGAAAGTATGCAGCACACGCCTGTAACCCAATTATTTTTGGGATTTTTTTAACCACATTTTCAAAATAGGCATTTTGGGACCTCCTCATTTTGTTAATTTGTCCCAAAAGTTGATTTACTACAGCGACCATGCCATTGTGCGCCACAGGCACGAAACACATTTTGGGCAGGATGTAAAAATGACAGCTGTACTGTTCATATGAGGTGTGAAAAATGCCAGTGTTGAAAATCTGGCATGAAAATATTGCGTAAAGTTGCGGTTACAAGGGTGTATGGAACCGGCGCAATGCATGCTTGTAACACAGTAATTTTATGGACTTTGTCGGTTTCAACATACGCATTTTAGACCACTGCTCATGAACAGTGTCACCGCCATTTCCTCAAACTGTCCTAAAACTGATTTCCGACAGCAACTGCACTTTTCGGCGCTGGACGCAGAAACACATTTTGGCCAGGATATGTAAAATGACAGCTGTACAGTTCATGAGGAGGTGTGGAAAATGCCAATTTTGAAAATCTGGAGAGAAAATATTACAAATTATCGAAGTTACGAGCGGTGGAAACTGCACAACACACGCTTGTAAACAGCCATTTGTTTGATTTTTTTCCCACCAAATTTGCAACATAGGCTTTTTGTGAGCCCTCATGAACAGTGGCACTGTGGTTTCGTGATTGTCCAAAGGTGATTCCGCAGTGACTGCGAAATCACCTTGGGATGAAATAACGTCATGACAGTGACTGAATAGATGAGGAGGAGTGCCAATAATCCCATGTTGAAAATTTGGTGTCAGAATTCCCAAATCACCTGAGATATGCACCAAAGTTGAAGAAACCCTATTTATGCCATTATACAGCTTACCAGCATTTCCTCAGTTCACGGTTGGCTTTGAAGAGTGCAGACGTGTTCCCGGTCCAGCAAAGATCATCGCGCCAGACTCCAGAGGTAAGTATGGGGGTGAGGGGTGTGAGGAGGCAGGGTGCGCAGTGGGTGACAGCGGGTTGTGGAGGGGCAGGGAGATCGTGAGGGATAGTTTTCTTTTTACAGGGGAAAAAAAGGAAACATCGTGGGTGGGCTCCCAGCGTGCCACCTAAGTGTTTTGGGGATGCTGTAGCTTACGGAGGATTGGGCACCCCATTGGCACATACCAAAGGGGGACAAGAGCCGAGAGGGATTGAGCACCCCTCAGCACACAACAAAAGCAGGGGATTGGACAATATGCCTACAGGAGGGGCTCCTATCAGCAAAAGAAACGGGAAGGGGATTAAAGCTGACGGGGATTGGGGCCCCATCGGCAAAGAAAGACTGTTGACATGATGCCGAGGGGATTGGGCACCCCCGGCATACATTTTAAATAGGAGAGGAGTCATTATGCTGATGGGGGTAGGCCTCGCTGGCAAAATAAGTGGGTCAGGGCACTCTGCAGGTGCTGTCACCAGGACAGACACATCAGGAGGGCGTAGTGTGCAGCAGCTGCATGATTGCAGCGGACCTTTGTTAGATCTGGTGGCCACTTGACATATGCCTGGTGTCAGCACCTGCAGCTGCCTCATTAGAAATGAGAGGCGCACCTACTGATGCATGCCCTGCATTCACCAACAGTAACTGCGCCTCCAAATCTGCTATTGCCGCAAGATGTTGGCTGGCATGCAAGTGCGAGCCAACATAAAAATAAAAAAAAGTTTATATGATGTTATGTACTGAGGTTAGAGATAAGATTATCAAACGGATGTCACAGGATTGACAAACAGCTTTATTCTGTAACTGTAGTTTACTCCAAACATGGCTTCTCTTTACTTCCTCTTAGTGTTACTGCATCCTCCAGTGGCATAGACACATAGAATTTGTCAGCAGATAAGGACCACCTGGCCTGTCTAGTCTGCCCATTTGACCTGCCTTCACTTACGCTTATAGAGTTAGCTGATCTGTGGCTTACCTCCCTCCTTGTTTTAAGTATTCCCATGTGTCTGTCCCATGCATTTTTGAATTCCTCCACCATTTTGCACCCACCACTCCAGTGGGAGGCTGTTCCATTCATCCACTACTGTACTTCCTCACATTTTGCAGACCCTTCCTCCTTCCAGCTTCAGGTCATGTTCCTCAGTTCTAGTGCATCCCTTCTCCAAAAGATGCTCCTCCTTGTACCTTATTTATCCCTGTGAGGTACCTGAACGCCCTGTCATGTCCCCCGGTCTCCTCATTTTTAGAGAATACATATTGAGGTCTTTCAGTCTGTCTTCATATGACTTCTGGTGCAGCCACTGTACCATTTTTGTAGCCCTTCTCTGTACTGCCTCCACCTTGCCTATGGCTTTCCTGTGATGAGGCCTCCAAAATTGGACACTGTATTCCAGATGAGGTCTCATCAATGATCTTACAGTGGGCATCATTACCTCCTCTTTTGGCTGGTGATGCCTCTCCAATGCACCTCAACATCCTGTTGGCCCTTCTAACTGCCTTCTCACATGTCCAGCCATCTTTAGGTCCTCAGATATAATCACTCCTAGATCCCTCTCCTGCATGGTGGCTGACAGTATCTCCAAAGAAGGCAGTATCACAGTATTTCACCCATTTGTTTGAAAGCATTAAACAATTACATTCGAATTAAAATACTGTACTTTAAAGTCCAAATGTATCATCTTTAGTCCATACTGGAGACTTTTTAGATGTCCACTACAGTGAATGACCTTAGAAGGGTTCCATCACCTTCACCTAAGCCCTCAGTGGTTACATCAGGTAAATCATGTCCATCAGCGGAATTAAAAACTCTGGCAGTGCTGACAAATGTGCTACGTCCCCATGTCCTACTGTCATCCAGCTCATAGGAACAAAGTCCCTTTACTTAATGACATGTCTCAGTTCAGTGTATCTAAGATTCTCCAAGACTTCCATACTGTAATCATATCACCACACTGCAAGGCAGGATACTCAGCACTTCTACATCTCTCTGTAGAAATTGTTCTTCCTATTAGTTCTCTGAACTCCGTGACATATGTTCTGATGAGTGATACTCTTAAGCATAGTTACCTTGGTGATGTCTATTTTATGCCTCTGCCTTGCATGAAGTAACTGGGCTGGGCTTGCACTAGTTGTGGCAGGAGGAGCTGTTCTACAATCCATTAAATATTTTCTGAGAAATGATTCCACTGAAAACCTTCAGGGAAGGCTTTCTGTAAACAATTCTTAAGACTATTAAAGCATTCCACATCCCCATTTGTACAAGAGTAATACACAAATGACTTAATATGCTCAATGCCGCTTGTACTGCGATAATCAGCAAACTCGTGGAAAGTGAATTGGGGTTAATTTCTCTGGCAAAGACAGATGACGAACGCTTTGTCACAATAGCAGTGTCTGGGATTCAAAAGCAGTGTCAGGCTTGTTTGCTGTTATAATCCACTAGGGTGATTGCATGTCGGTCAGCAACAGGAGCAAGTCAAAATGGTCTCACAATATTAATTGCAACATTGTTCCAAGCTCCAGCAGGCCAATGAACTGGTTGAAGTGGGCAGGGTGTGTGGTCCCAGTCTTATCACTCCGCAAGCAGTACACTCCTGAATGACTGCTTCCACCTGAGAATCCATGTTTGGACACCAAGAAGATCATTGCTGGTATAGTGGTTAGCATAGCTGCCTTCCAAGCAATTGACCCAAGTATGATTAAGTAGTCAATACAGCATATACTTTGTAGTGGTAGGGAGGATGTGTGGGGGTCCCCGAAGGGAGGGAGGGACACAAGGTGAGTGGCATAGAACCCCAGCAGAAGAAGCAGCAACTTCTCATGGGGGACTCTATTGTTGAAGATGGATTTTGGAATAGGGAGGCGGCGGAGATAGAAATAAGGTGCCTATGTGGTGCCACAGCTTAGAGGGATGGTCAGCAGATCCTAAGGATTGCTAGGGCGGCAAGGCAGAAGGAAACTGGATGTCACTGTGTACCTGGGACCAATAACCTAGCTAGGGATGTAACTGGGATTATTCAGGATCTGGGAGGGCCTGAAACAGGTAGCATCCGGCACACAGTGGCCTTCACTGAGGTGCTACCTGTATATGGCCGAAAGGGAGGACAGGGAACTCCACATTGGGAACTTCAACTGTGGTTGAAGGAATGATGCAGAGAGGAGGGGTTTGGCTACACTGGCGACTTGGGACCAACTGTGAGGATGTAGGCCTGTACAAAGGTGATGCCCTGCAACCATCAAGGGAGAGGAACTGCAGCCTTCAGTGGATGGTTTAAATCTTGCTTTGATGAGCATGCAAACTAGCTGAGGTGGGGTGTGGAAGGACAGAGGGAGGCATATACTGGCCCCTCACAAAATGAAGCAGGAAGGAAGGAAGGAAGGAGAGCCTGAGGGGAGAAAACTCCCAGGAACAGGTTCAAGGCAATAGAAGGGAATCAGAGACAGAGGGGCAAGGAACAAACATAGTAATATGAGAAGGGAAATGAGGCAGGGCCAAAAGAAGGAAGGGAAGGGGCTGCAAGCAGGGTAGGGGAAAGATGTAGAAAGCCATGTGCGAATGCAAGAAGTCTTGGGAATAAAATTTCAGATCTTGAGGCTATCATGGCGGAGGCAGACCTGGACATAGTGGCCATGATTGAGTCATGGTGCACATAAACCATGGCTATACCAGGATACACGAGTTCAGGAAGGACAGAGAGGGAAGAAAGGTGGTGATGGGGTTGTGTTATATGTCAGGAAGATATCCATAGTAGTGTCCCAATTATCTACCCTCCTCCGCCATTATCATAATAAACAAGTACATGACAGCTATCGCCACTTTCTGTGGTTTTAGCCTAATTTTTCCCCAGTCGTCAGTAATATATCCCTCCTCTTTATTACCTCTCTAACCTGCCACCCCATACATGGCCTCTTTCCCTCTATGTGTAGTTGGCTGCCTCACTCAGAAGATCTCTGCTTATAACCCCTGTATGCATTGGTTGATTGTACATCTGCTGACTTCTTCAATTGTAAATAATGCTGTTTTTATATTTATTTCAACCTTGTACTGTACTGTATACACTGTATATACTTTTCTTCCTTGTATATTATTGCTTTTTGTATACCTGCTTCTGTACTGTACTTTGATGTATTCATGACCAGGTCCACCTTGCAAATGAGCCTTGCCCAATGGTGCCCGCCTGGATAAATAAAGATTTTGATTGATTGATTGATTGATATCAAAGTAACAGAAATGCAAGCAGGTAAGGAGGGTCTGGGGTACTGTGGGTCACCCTGGAGGAGCAGCTGGAGCTCCATTTGCACCAGGATGATTTACAGACTTTCAGCACAGGGGAGGATCTGGACAAAGAAATGAGGAACGCTAGTAGCAAGATGGCAGATAAGGATAGGTACTGCTGATGGGGACTTCAGTCTACCAGATACTGACTGGAACCTCCTGCTAGAAGCAGGGTCATCCTAGACTACCTGCAGAGGGTGTTCCTGAGGCAACTTATCAAGGAACTCACTTGTGATGGGGCAGTACTGGACCTGGTGTTTATGAATAGGGACAGCATTGCGGATGTCAGGTGGGATGCTACCTGGGGACCAGTGATCATAGTTTAACATAAGGATGGCAGTGGAGGTGAACCACAGAAGAACAAGGGTCCTGGACTTCAGGACAGCAAATTTTAAAACAGTGAGTGAATTCTCAGAGACGCTGTGGCAGGGTATTGCCTTGACGAGGTGGAGGGACAGGGCCAGATTAACAGATGGAGTAGTGAAGGCAACAAAGCTCTGTGTAAAACAGGTGAGCAAAAGCAGGAGGAAAAAGAGACTAATATGTTTCTCAAGGGAGGTGGTGGCAAAGGCAAGGCAAACAGGGCAGTGTTCAGGATCTACAAGGAGACACAGAGAGGTGTACCAGCAAAATGGAGGGAAGCAGGGAAGGTGGCAGGACACTAAGGCACAAACTGAGAAATGAATAGCATGGAGGGGTAACAAAGGGGGACAAGACTTTTCTAGGTATATAAGTGAAAAGAAAGATAAGGGAAGAATTGTGAGGCTGAGGGGTACAGAGAAAACTGTACAGAGGATGATTAGGAAAACCAGATCTCCTGAACAAATACTTTATTTTGTCTTCACAGTGGAAGGGGAAGGGAATGGGAATGGGCCACATATAGGCTGCAGAACCACTGGAGGGAGGGAGGGAGGAAGTGGACACAAGTCCGCAGACAGCAGACAGGGAGTGGCACATTTGCTGAATGCCGAGGTGCCAGTGGCCGAGCAGCAGCCACGCGCTAGTTACTACTGCCTTTAGGGCTGGCCTGGTCAGCATTTGCTTAGAAATTAGATTTAGTTACTGCCTACTTAGTTCTGCATACATTTTTGTGAACTGTGGAATTTGAGTCCCATTCTTTGAAGTTGAACATTTTTATTGTTTGAATATAAAGAAAGGTGCATAGGTATAGATACATCAGTGATAACCTTCAATTGTTAAATAGTTGCCATGCAATAAATAGGATACCAGCTGCTCCCCCAGAACGCTCCGACAAGCGGCGTAAAGGAGTTGAGCGCTGCCTCGACTGACTCAGCTGCTCCCCCAGAACGCTTCCCGACAAGCGGCGGGTAAAGGAGTTGGAGTACCTCGACTGACTCAGCTGCCCCCCAGAATGCTTCCCGACAAGCGGCGGGTAAAGGAGTTGGAGCGTGTCTGGACTGACTCAGCTGCTCCCCAGAACGCCTCCCGACAAGCGCAGTGGTAAAGGAGTTGGAGCGCCCTGACTGACTCAGGTAATTCAGGCTTCCCACCGTGGCTCTAGACGTTCCTCTGGACCCTTTGGATTGGACTCCTGTGCTTTCTCCCACAGCCCACTGATTGTTTCTGTGGACTCGGCTGTGGGCTGCTATCTAAAGGTTGCTGGCTGTCCTTGTGCACCAGATAGTCCTAGATTCTTTGAATGTATTTTTACTGCTGTACTGACATCGTGCTATTCCCTGTTCTATCTGCTCTGATGCCATGTCTAGTTCGAATCAGGGCCAGTATTTTTCTAACTGCTTCTTGGGTTAGTGGCAAACTGAAGGTTTAAGAGGGTTGTTATTCTGCATTTTCTTGGAACATTTTGTATGCCTTTGTTCTTTCTGCCTGTAATACCTTAACGGTTGCTAGCTCGTTGTAGTGTACATTATCTGTTGTAGTACTGAGGGGAGTAAGTAATGTAAGATATCAAAATGCAACAAACCTAAAAAAAAAAAAAAAAAAAAAAATATTTGTAAACTGCACTGTTTTTGGTTACTCAGCTGGGTGGGGGTTTGTTAAAGGCTTTGTTCTTGTCCTATCTGGCTGCGCATGTCTATGATCCCTGTCCCAACCTGCCTCTGTATATTTTTCCATTCCATATTAATTGTCTTTCTTACCTTCCTTCTATGCTCCCCGACGCCTCCCGACAAGCGGCGGGTAAAGGAGTGATGTGCTCGGGACTGACTCAGGTAATTCAGGCTTCCCACCGTGTGGCTCTAGACGCTTCCTCTGGACCCTTTGGATTGGACTCCTGTGCTTTCAGCCCCACAGCCCACTGATTGTTTCTGTGTGGACTCGCCGTGGGCTGCTAGTCTGCCCACCCACCCCAACCACCCCCACCCGGGCCTGCTGCTTTATTGCATCCAGACGCTGACGCCACTTCCTGTGCGGTTCCGCAGTCATAATCTAAGTCCCCTTTTCCCATTTGCAGCTTATACTGGGTGACCTCTAGGTGGTGCCTGTCTCCTCTACTCCTCCCCAGCTCTCCTTCATCCCTTCCTTGTACCACCACTGGTGCTTCCTCTAGGGGCACTAAGTCCTCCAGCAGGGTACTGCTACTCCCTCCTCACCTAATATGGCTACCTCCTTGGTCAGGCTTATTCCCTCCTGCTCCTCCTTATTATATTCCTTGCCTCCCCTATGACTCGCTTCTGCCCACAACATAGCTCTACCTGCGTCCCCTGTTGCTCTCCTGCCCTCACCTGCCCCTCCAGCTTCATACACTCACCCTTACTCCCATACACCCCACCATCACCTTGGCCTCCTCCCGCCCCCCTGCTCACTTCTCCATCTCTTCTTGCTAGCATTCCCCATCTACAGCTCCCTGCCTATCCCTTGTACCGCACACCCCCTCACCCCTCCCCAGTCCGGGCGAAATTTCTCCACCACTACCTCCTTCCTAGGGCGGCTCTCCTTCTGCTCCTCTCTCTGGCAATATCCATCCTAATCCTGGGCAGTCCCCAATGTCTCCTTGTAAATCTTCTGGTCTGTACGCTTCTATTAACATCTGTAGCCTCCTAAAAAACTGGACTCCCTACATTGCTGGGTGGCTGATCATAATCCTGATGTGATTGCCTTAGTGGAAACCTGGCTGTCCAGCTCCACCTCTGACGCCCAGGTCTCTCTCCCAGGCTACTCCTCCATCGGCTTGACAGAATCGGCAAGAGGGTGGTGGCTGGCTATCTATATAAAGACCCACTTTAGTCTTGCCTCCCCCACCCTTGATTTCAATGCCCAGGCCCTAACCTAAAGTTGTCTCCTGACCCTGCTAGGCCCCAATCTTCCTGACTATTGCCTACATACCACCAAAAATCAAGCCCATGCACTGGGCCCCTTGTTGACTACATCTCCTCTGCCTAACCCTCTGACCAAATCCTGGTAGGTGATCTAAATATCAACTGGCTATCTCCTAAGGAGTCTACCTCGTGAGGCTTTCGCTGCCATTGACCTGACTCAGCTAGTCTCACAACCCACCAGGTTAAATCCTAGCACAGGAACAAGCACTCTTCTGGATGTGGTTCTCACTAACAGGCCCAACCGCGTCCACAATGTTCAAATCCTCCCAGACTGCCTTAGTGACCACTCCCAGTTCTTTTCTTCTGGTCAACCTCCTGCCTAAGCCCCTGTTTTCACCACCCGCCGTCGTGGTTTAGACCCGTGGGCTTAAAGACTTAAACGCCACCTTGCTGGCACTGATTGGTCCCCACTACTAAATACCCTGATGTTGACAAGGCACTAGCCTTCTTTGTCCATACCTTTAACCTTGCCTGTGACACGTCGCCCCATTCACACCACTTAGATCTAAATTAAGGCACACCCCGGATTACCCTACCTTACGCCACTTCTCACAGCAGCGGACAACCTGTGGTACCTGGCCATTGAAACTGGCCGCCTGCTGACAGACTGGCCTACGTAGCTGCCCGGAATAAATGTACATGGGCTGTCCGCAGTTAAGTCAGAATATTACAACTCTACTCTTACCTCCTCCTGGGCAACCCTAGATCCTTCTGGGATAATATCAAGCAGCTTAATGGGGGCACACGCCATCCCCTGCACATCTTAACATTGACGGGTCTCCCTGCACTGACCCTGCACTCATTGCTACTCACCTCAACAACGCTCACTGACCTTAGTGCAGTGCTCCCAGCAACTTCTTCAATCCCCTTCCCCCTTGTCTACTCCTCTCATCCCCACCCCTTTCTACCTTCGCGACTGTGTCCACCCAGGAGGTTAGGCCCTATTTACAAAAAGCCCTAAAGGCAACTCAATCGGCAATGACTCCTTGATCCCTGTCTCCCTACGCCAGGTCCTGGATCAGGTCATCTCTCCCATCACTTGCCTCTTTAATAAATCCTCTGCCTTGGGCAATTCCTCACCATCTGGAGGGTCGCTACTGTTACCCTCTTCACAAAGGCGGTGACAGATCACTGCAGATCAAACCACTTCTATCCCCCAAAGCTTTGGAGAAAATAGTTGCCAGTCAAATCTCCCTTTACCTTACAGAATATGAGGTCCTTTGTCCTGAACAGCATGGTTTCAGAACTGGCCATAGCACCAATACTGCTCTCCTGGAGTTTGCTAACTTCTTCCATAAGTCTCTTGATGCGGCCCTCGCTGATGCGGTATTTATAGACCTATCGAAGCCTTTGATACCGCCTCTCACCCGCTTATTAGCCACACTTGCCAGTGTGGGCTTTGCCTCCGTCCTGTCTCCTGGTGCTAGTTACTTGCACAACCGGCCTTAATGTGTGCGGGTTGGTGGCACCCTATCCCCACCTGCCATCCGGCCTGGTGTTCCCCAGGCTCTATTCTTGGGTCTCTACTCTTCTCTTTCTCAACAACCTGCCTAAAGCTTGCGCTGGAAAAATCCTTCTCTCAGCAGATGACGCTGTGCTCTTTGCCTCTGGCAGTAACCCCATCTTACTCCAAACTCCCTACAGCGGGCCTTCACCTCAGCTGAAAGCTGGTTCTCTGACCACGCTTGTCATCAACCTGAAGAAAACTAAATCTATGCTTTTGCCCACCCCAAAAAGTCTAGTAACTTCCTCTCTCTGTTCTCTCCACAGGATCACCCCTTGGAACTTGTGCACTCTTATAAATACCTTGGCCTAATCTTGACTCTTCCTCTCCTTTCATAACCATATCTCTGCACTGACCTCAGCCTCCAATGCTCGGCTTGGTATCCTCACGGCATAAAAATGCCTCCCCACTAACTCTCTTCGCAGTCACTCCTCTCTGTGCTTTCATTAGTTGACCACGGCCTCCTGTTTATGGCGAGCTGACCCGACAGCCCTTCAAAAGGTTCGACTTACACTTAACAAAGCTTGTAGACTTATCATCAGTGCCCCCAGACTCACCCATACTTGTCACTGTACCCTTGGCTTCCCTACTCAACCTCGTATGAGCTGCCCTGTTCTTAACTCGCTGCCACTTCAAAGCCCTCCATGGTCTATCCCCACCTGGCCTTGCCGACTCTATTCGTTGTTCCAACCCCACTGTCCACACCCCAGGCTTCCAGCAAAACTGTTCAGTTATCCCTAGGCAATGGACCTCCCAGCCAAAGGGCGTTCTATAGAGCCCCCTCTGTACAACTCCCCTACCTGCTGGTATCTCAAATGCTCCCTCACTCGCCAGCTTCAAAACTATCTAAAACCACTTGCTCGCTCCTCACACTCCTGTCACTGCCCCTGACCCCCCGCTGTCTGCCCATGTATAAAAAAAAAAAAAAGTCTGAACCGACAATGGTGTTTTGGTAACTCATTCGCCTGCAATTGTGCCACTTGCCATTGTTCATTTCTGTTGCTGACTGTCTCACCTATGCCTGCTACTTGCCTTGTCATTTTACTGTACATTATTTTGGATTCCCCATGTATGTATGTTGTGTCTGCCTTGAGAGGTACTTTTGTAAATGAGCCTCTGGCTCAAAGGTTTTAAACTGATGTTAAAATAAATAAAATAAAGAAGAAGAATCCTGAAGGGCTTGCGAACCCGAGAGTCGACATGTCTATGGGGCCAGATAGTATATGCAAGGGTATTTAAGGTGCTCTGAAGGTACAGGCTGCACCTCTGACAGCCCTGTTCAATAACGACTAGATACGGAGGTGGTCCCAGAGGACTGGAGAGGGCAGATGGGTATATGCAAGGGTATTTAAGGTGCTCTTGAAGGTACAGGCTGCACCTCTGGCAGCCCTGTTCAATAACGCACTAGATAAGGAGGTGGTCCCAGAGGACTGGAGAGGGCAGATGGGATATGCAAGGGTATTTAAGGCACTCTTGAAGGTACAGGCTGCACCTCTGGCAGCCCTGTTCAATAACGCACTAGATACGGAGGTGGTCCCAGAGGACTGGAGAGGGGCAGATGCAATCTTGCTCCATAAGAGCGCAGCAGGGCAGAGGTTGGCAACTACAGACCGTCTGTCTGACATCAGCAGGGGAAGCTAATCAAGTCACTTATAATGGAAAGACTGATAGTTTACATTTCATGCGTGGGTTACAGGATCTAAGGCAGCATGGCTTCATGGGAGGGAGATCAGTCAGACAAATCTGACAGATTTCTTTGACTGGGTGACCAGAGAAATAGATCAGAAGGAGCAGAGGGTGTGACCTACTTAGATTTCAGCAAGGCCTTCAACACCATGCTAATAGAAGGCCCATATGAAAACTGGGAAGCTTGAGGGTGGGAACCAAGGTGGTACACTAGGTACGTGAACTGGCTGGCAGAGAGATGACAGAGGGTGGTGGTTAATGGCACTCACTTGGGGAAGGGAAGTGATCAATGCGTTCCCCAGGGCTCACACTGGGTATAGTCCTCCGTGTCATTGCAGAAGAACTGAAAGGAAAGGTGTGCCTCTTGCAGATGATACAAAGATCTGCAATAGGGTAGACACTGGAGGGTGGAGAAAGTGGAGACCAGAAAAGCTTGAGGAATGGTCAAGGGTATGGCAGCTGGGTTTCAATACAAAACGCAGTAAAATCATGCACCTTGGGTGCAGAAACCCAGAGGCAATGTATAGAATGGGGAAAGGTAATGACGGTCACTAAGCATGAAAGAAACTTGGGGCAGTCATAACAGATGACCTTAAGTTGGCAAGACAATGCGACAAAGCAGTAGGGAAAGCTAGTGGATACTGGGGTACATAGGGAGGGTATCACCAGCAAAAACAGGGAGGTGGTGTTGCCACTGTATTGGTCATTGGTGAGGCCACACCTGGAGTAGTACTGTGTCCAGTTCTGGAGACCACACCTCAGAAAGGACACAGACAGGGTAGCTGCCATCTAAAAAGTGAAATCTAAATGGTGCAAGGACTGCACCAAATATTCTATGAGGTGAGAATGAAGGATCTAAACGTATACCCTGGAAGAGAGGGAGGGGACATGACACAAACCTTTAAATACCTGATGGGGTGAATAAAGTACAGGAAGGACCATTTTTCAGAAAAGAAGGTATACAAGAACTAGGGGCATACAATGAAGCTAGAAAGGGAAGTTTAGGAGGGATGTGAGGAAATATTTCTTCACCAAGAGTGTTGTGAATGCCTGGAACAATCTTCCAGCAGGGGTGGTGGTGGTGGTGTGAAAACAGCGCAGAAGCTCAAGCATGCATGGGATAGGTATAAAGGAAAACTGGTATTAAAATGGGGAGTGGCTGAGATCAGGTAGGGTCTATGGTGGAAGCTAAAGAGGCAGGGAAAAGAGGGCACACTAGGTGGACCATGCAGGTTTTATCTGCTGACAAATTCTGCTTCAATGTTTCTAGAGCCGCTTTAATCCCAATTAGATTTTTTGTGTGGAAGAGTCCTGGGAACTCCTACAGTAATAGTTCCCAGAGTCCAGCTACTGGTATGGGAGGGTCAGAGACCCAGTTCTCAGATCTGCATAGAAGCTGTGCCCTTTTTCACAGTTTAGCATACCAGCTGTTGGGGTGTTAAGAGAGACATCAGGAATTTCCTCTTTACTGAGAAGGTAGTGAAGCAGGGATGCCCACATGGGTGGTGGAAGCAGAGGCAATCAATGGATCAAGGTTGGGTAAGACAGCTTCAGGGAATTTAGTAAGGACAAAGGGGGTAGCAGAGGGAGGACTACTCTGGCATGCCATAATGGCAAATATTCAGGGCACGCTTGGACGGACTATGAAATTTAAAGCAGTAGTGCATGATAGGGGTAACAGTTTTGACCTATACTTTCTTATTGTATTCTTGATTGCCTCTTATCTCCTGACTTGTATGATGCCCCTCTTTCCCAATTTAATAAATTGAGCACTCCTTTTAATATGGCTCAGACCATGTTTCATCATTATTTCCAGCTCTTTTGTGCATGTGGGCCAGATATTAATAAGTTAGCATCCAGCACTAACAGAGTCTGCACTGGTGCTATCTGGGTTTGTGGCTTTTTTGGTGTTAGGCTATATTTAGACGCCTCTGTAGTGCGCACTAAGCCCATTAGCACCCAGGCACTAACATAAAACTGCGCCCATGCAAATGAGAGGTCCTTTCCTGCATACGGGCACAGAGGCATATTCAAAGGTTTCAACGGCAGTAAATGGCACCAAAAGTGGTGCTATTTATCACTGCTGAAACCCATGACTTAACTGGGTGCTAAGCCCATGCCCCACCCCATCAATGGTGTGACAGCTGTACTGCAGCAGCCCACCTGTCACGACAGCCGAGGTTGCAGGCTCTGGTGGCCAGCGGAACCCCACCACCAGCTGATCACCTGTCATGTGATACTAGATGTCTCTGGTGTCTAGTGGCACCCCACCCCGATCACCATCCTGTGATAGTATAATCCCTGGTGTCTAGTGGCACCCCTCGTCACCATCCTGTGATAGTATATATCCCCCTGGTGTCTAGTGGCACTCCCCCGGGTCACCATCCTGTGATAGTATATATCCCCTGGTGTCTAGTGGCACCCCCACCCCCATCACCATCCTGTGATAGTATATATCTCTGGTGTCTAGTGGTGCCCCCTGGTCACCTGTCCCATTTCAGTATATGGCTCCCCCACGCAACATATGGCCCCTGTTCTGTATACCATCCCTTGTGTCCAGTGGTACCCTAAACCCTCTGAATGCCAGCCGACAAATGAACTGGCAAACATCGGCAGTCCAGCACCCCCACCTACCCTGCCATTCCCCAGTACACCACACATCCACCCCTCAACCAGAGTCTCTGGGGATGTTCCCCAAATCCCAGTACAGTGATCGTCAGCTTTTCCTCTCACCTCCTCTGCTGGCCACCGTATGAGCAGACAGTGTTCATGCATACAATATGTGTACAATTTTCAGATCACATGGTGGCTGGTCAAGGAGGTGAGAGAAGGACTATGAGGTTTCTGTCTCAGGATTCCAGAAATATTCCCAGAAGACTCTGCTAAGGAGGGGTGGATGGGTGGTACTGGGAGAGGACGCGGTGGGTGGCGAGCCACTGGACTGCCAAAATTTACTGATCCATTTGTTGACAGGCATTCAGGACTGGTGATCTGGTGGGGGGTGTCACTAGATGCCAGGAAGATATATACTAAAATGGGATGGGTGACTGGGGGATGATGGGGTGCCACTAGACACCAGGGAGATATCTACTAAAACGGGACAGGTGGTCAGGGAGTGGGGGGTACCCTAGATGCCAGGAGATTTATACTAAAATGGGACAGGTATTCAGGGGTGGAGGTGCCACAGGAAACCAGGAGATATACAGTATACTAAAATGGTGCAGGTGATGGGGGCACTAGATACTAGGGACATACATACTGAAACTGGATGGGTGGTAGATGTCACTATGTACCAGAAAACTGTCTAAGGACCTTGGGATGGGTGTTCAGGGGCGGGGTGTCACTAGACACCAGGACTGATGTGTCAGGTGCACACAGGATGGGCACTAAAGGATCACCATTCACCAGGAAAATTAGCCCATAGTGGGCATGCAAATGGCCCTTTAGCACCTTGAATGCCCAATGGACTCATTTGCATGGTGTGGCTGAATATAGCCAACATGGCTCCTGTCACTGTCTGGTCCCGGGAGCAATTCCCCAAGGGCTGGATACAGCCCAGGTCCATGTCAGGGCAGCGCGGTTTGACTTAGAGCTATGCGACATGGGCTTGATATTCAGATCCGATAATGCTGGTCCACTATCGACTGAATATGGCAGCCACTGAGGTGGGGGCGAAGCACAAGCATAGCACAAACATTTGTGCTGCACTTACGCCTTTTGAATACCTGGGCCCTGTTGTCCTACAAGGTCAAATAATGCTGCATGCTTCTTTATAATCAGATATAAAGTGATCTTAAACAGTGGCTGTTCAAAGACCACAGAGAATATTGAAAATAACTTGTTCAAGCCATATTTTAAACAAGCATTTGTCAATGCCAAATGTTCGCTTGTTGGTATTAGCATTGGAAATGCAGGAGTTAGAGAGATGCAGAATAGGAATGGCAGTGAAGTATTGAAGTTCACACCAACCCCACCTCCATCCTGTAGAGATGGACAGGCATTGGGGTGTGCCTTTGGTTGTTGCCAATAACATTCATGCCATTTCACCTCACCCTATCCTGCAGACACTGACAAGTGTTGAGGTGTGCCTTAGGGAGTTCAGCTTTACAGTCACCCCACTCCATACAAGGACATATGCTGAAATGGGTGCAATATAAGAGAATGGGGTGAACCTTCGGGCCGAGAGTCCAAGGCACACCTCGATGCCTGTCACTGGCTGCAGGGGTGGGGTGGAATGGCATGAGCATTACAGTCTGCAATCAAAGGCACACTTGATGCCTGTCAGTCTGTACAGGGTGGGACGTTATGGTTAGAAACCCTAATGCCGGGTGTTTGTTGGTATTTGCACTACAAATTTTCAGCATGGCCTTTTGTGACCCCCAACTCATGAAAGCATTTGGGACTCTTCTCATGAACAGCGGCACTGTGATTTTGTTAATGTGTCCTGAACTTTGAGTTCCCGAGCGACCGTGCCATTGTGCACCAGATGTTGGCGAAACACAGATCGGGCAGGATGTGAAGAAGTGACAGCTGTAACCATTTATAGGAGGGTGTGAACAGATGGCAATATTGAAAATCTGAGTGAAAATATCTAAAGTGCTAATGCTTCCGAACATATGTGGAAACTTCATAGCGCACAGTCATTTCGTGGAATTATTTTACCAGATTTTCAACATAGGCATTTTGTGACCTGCTCATAAACACTGTCACTATGATTTTCTTAATCTGTCCTAAACATTGATTTCCCACAGCAACCATGCTATTCTGTGCCAGATGTTAAATGCATATTTCAGGCAGGATATGAAAATGACAGCTGTACTGTTTATAGGAGATGTAAAAATGCCAATGTTGAAAATCCGAGTGAAAATATTACAAATGCGCGAAATTATGAGGATGCTATGGAACTGCTAACGACGCCATTACACAGTCATTTTATGGACATTTGTCACTAAATTTCAACACAGGCATTTTAGCACCTCTGCTCATGAAAAGTGTCACTGTGATTTTCTTAATCTGTCGAACAGACTTCCCACAGCAACTCGCTATTGTGTGCCGGAGTGCGAACACATTTTGGCCAGGATGTGAAAAATGACAGCTGTACTGATCGCAAGGATGTTTGAAAAATGCCAGTCTTGAAAATCTGGGTGAAAAAGCCACAAATTTCTGAAGTTACGAGGATGCGTGGAAGCTGGGCGGCCTTGCGCTGGTAACAGTGTCTTTATGAACGTTTGTCACCAAATTTTCAACAGAGCATTTTAGGACCTCTGCTCATGAACATAGTCACTGTGATTTTCTTAATCTGTCCCAAACACTGATTTCCCACAGCGACCGCGCTATTCTCGCCAGAAGTATGAAAACACATTGCGTCCAGGATGTGAAAAATGACAGCGGTACTGTTCATACAGAGGTGTAAAAATGCCAGTGTTGAAAATCTGGTGTGAAAATATTACAAATTAAAAGTTACGAGCATGCGTGAAAACTGTGCAACACTGCGCCGTAAAACAATAATTTTTAGATTTTTTCACCATATTTGCAACACAGGCTTTTTGAGAGCCCACCTCATGAACAGTGGCACTGTTGTTTCGTTAATCAGACCTGAAAGGTGATTCTGTGCAGTGATAGAGAAATCACCTTTCGGAACCAAATAACGCCATGACAGTGACTGAATTTATTAGGAGGGATCCCAATAACCCCATGTTGAAAATTTGGTCCCAAAATTCCCAAAATGCCTGAAATATGCACCAAAGTTGAAAAAACCCTATTTATGCCATTATACAGCTTACTGGCATTTCTTCCAGTTCATGGTTGGCTTTGAAGAGTGCAGGCGTTCCCAGTCCTTCAAAAGATCGTCACCGGGCTCCAGAGGTAAGTATGGGATGAGGGTGTGTGTGGGGAGGTGGGGATGAGGGTGGGGTGGGTTGGGAGGGCACGGACACTTGAGGGACCGTTTTCTATTTTACAGGTTAAAAAAAATACAGACAATGCGGGTTGGTTTCTACTTTTGCAGGTGTGTTTGGTACACTGAGGTGGGCTCCCAGTGTGCCACTGGCATTCGTGGGGAGGGGACCCGAAGCTGACGAGGGATTGGGCCCCCAGTCTGCACAGAAACGAGTGGGGGCATAAGATGTCGAGGGGATTGGGCACCCCTCGCAAAGGCATGAAATCATTAAAGGATCTACAGCAAGATTTATCTCAGTCCAGCACTGACTATGCTCAAATCACCTCCTCCTCAATGCCAAAAGACAGTGTCATTAACCTTTGGTACAAGGCTGAGAATTTCAGGTCCCTCCCGATCACATTCCACACCCTGGAAGGTCACCCCTGGAGTCCCGCACCTCCTTCAGATACCTCGGCGTCTGGCTTGACCAGCACCTCACCTTTTCCACGCACATTGACTCCATACTCAAAAGCTGCACCCCAGACTTGGAGCACTTTATCGGAACTGTGACAGCATCCCCTACATGCCAGGAAGGCCATTGTGCACAAGGCTTAGAATAGAGATTTGGCGTTTCTGAGAGACTTAGTTGCTGTGAGAATCGACCACTTAAACAGGAGCTCTAGATTCAAACCACTGGTACTGGGAGGACTGCTTCCAGTGTTCATCTACTCTACACCTGTAGCTGTTAGTGCAGTGTGGCTTGTGAGTCAGTCCTAGAAAAGTGGAAAAGAAAGTGAGTCTGTGCAGGAGGGAGTTCAGGAGAAAAAGATCAGTTTGTGGCCTGCTTGAGCCGCTTTTGTTTGCACTGCTGCCAGGATGGTGGACCCTGTTCGGCCCTGAGAGTGCACTGCAGTTAAGAGCTTCTGAAATCCAAACGTTTGCTGCAGATTGTATTGGGCAGCTTGCCCTAATTGTTACCCACCATGTATTTTGCACCCCATGCTCCATGGAGTGACCTAATCAAATCTATTCAATTAAATCATCTTATTGTTATTTTTTAAACTGGAGTAGACAGTGGATTTTATTCACTGTATTGTGTGTTGCACTAATCAAGTTTGCCCCACAGCTGCTATATGTCCCCTTACTGCTAAGTGAGGCCAGCACCCTGAGACATCACCTACAGTAGGAACCCAGGTAACAAGTTTTAATGGTCTGGGACTGTGTTTTCTGGCTGTACAGTGCCCCTCCCACAAATGTACCATGTGGAATACCCTAGATGCCGGGGCTTACAATGGGGTCTCATCTGGAATTTGACTGTTCATTTGGGGTGCCAGAACTGTTAATGGACTGTAATTTGGAGGGTACAGCAGCGCAGGAGATTTCTTTGCTGTTAGATGCCATTTGGACTCATGATTTCCATGGTACGGCACCATTTCTACTGGCGTGGACTGTTTAGCATACATTAATGTATGCAGAACTTTGGGACAATTTACTATTACCTGGAGATGGAAGGACAGGGGTTATCTTTGAGGGAGACTCAAGCACCGTGGGAGACACAAAGGAATGGATGCAGTATCCCTCTGTCTGTTGTCCACGCTAAGTCCTTCAGTTTTGATGATCCTCTGTGGGAGCGAGATATTCCAAGGTCTTACTGCTTCATCAGCTTAAAATACCCAGACACCATCCCCTGACTGTGGCACGCCTGTCAAAAATGCAGGAAGGATATGGACACCCTCCATCCATCTGACCCCCGCCACCCCAGTACACCTTGAGGAGTTGGCTCTTAAAGAGATACTGCCCCCAGAACCAGTGTAAAGGAACATACCAGAAGCGGTCACAGGCGAGTGCTAGGTAAGAAGGAGGATCAAGAAAAAATACCTGAGAGAACTATCTGTACTTGTGTGAGAGAATATGGAATATCATCGAGGAAAAAGAGGGAAGGAGGAAGACTGGGTCTTCCAAGGGTCCCTGAACAAGGTCCAAGCAGAGAAGCAGAGGGAGTGTCCTGGATCTGGGAGGCCACAAGCAGGAAGCCATCAGGAAGGCAAAACAGACGTGTACCTCAACGGTGTACACTGGAGTGACTGGAGTGACATTGTTTAAGACTTTGCAGTGGTCCAGGATAGAGAGGGACAGAGGACAAAGTATTTCATAATCAGTCAGTCAGTCCTCTTTATTTTACCAGGTGAAACACTGTTGAAGTGAACTCATGTACAAAGTGGGCCTGGGTAATACACAGAAGGAAAAAAGAAAAAATGCAATAAACAACATACATACATAATTAGGAGTAAGGAAACATTAAATACATCCAACAATACAAGCAATGTGCAATATATACTAAGACTACAAGATACCAGAATCCAAGATTCTAGAAACGTTAGATACATTCAAAGAATACAGGTAATATGCGGTATATACACTGTCTACAAGACTGCAGAAATCCAGGATGCTGGTGGAAATACTTGCTGATTAATATGCATGGGGATACAGAGTCTTAGGCTGATGTGATAACAATAACCGTAGAGCAATAGTGGTGAAAACATACCTAAGTTGGTCACAATCAGTTGGATAGAGTTACTGAGCAACATAATTAGAAAAGGTGGGGATAAAGGGCGTTGAGAGGATAGGGAAGAGACCTAAGAGGAAGGAGCAAGAAGGAGGAAGGTGAGTGTCTGAATGGATTGGGGTGTCAGACCGAATGATGACACTTCTCTAATAAGTGAATAAGGGCTCGAGACCATAGCTGACCTGACGATTGACAGGGTTAGGAGTAGCAGTTGCAGGGGTCAATAAGATGTTGTCTTAAAGAGTGTTTTGAAGGAAGGCGTTTTAATTAGGAGAGAGTTTTAGAGATTTCTGTAGATTATTCCATAGAGTAGGTGGTAGCTTATAGAGGTGGCCACGTATTATGTTCTGTAGCGGGATGTCTAGGCACAGATAAGAATATCTCCTAAGTAAACAGTTTCCATGGAGTATGTTAGAAGGCTAGAGATACGTTGGTAGCATGCCAGATAGGGCACTGAAGGTCCAGGTAGCGAATTTTGAGTCTTCTGGTTGCTAAGACTGCCAGCCCAGCATGGCATATAGGCACAATGGTACATTCTGAAGGGGCACCAATGATAAAATCTTAGGGCCTATTGTACAGTGTGTCAAGATTTACCATAGCTGAACTGGGGCCGTGCTTGTTTAGGATGTCTGTGTAATCCAATAGGGAGGAATGTTGATTGTACTAGTACTATCCTGGCTTCCTGTGTTAGGAGATGCTTGACTCTGAAGAACAGATCTAGGGGTTGTTTTAGCTTATTGCACAGTTCTTCTATATGGACCATGTGTAACCCCTAGATGGCGCTATCCCAGGGCTACTACCCTGCCTGATTTGCCACTAACAGGTTGAGGGGCCTGGATCAATGGCGGGTGCCTCCACCCAGAGGTCAGGGTTTGCAATAGTTAAACTTACTTGGTCACAGCCCTCTGGGACACTGCAACCCCCTTTCTTCCCACTAGTGGCCCACACAATATATCAGAATTACCTTCACAGTATACACTTACCCCAGGGCTGGTTCAGGCACTGGGACCTCCTGTAAAATAAGATACAGTGCAACAATCACAGTACAATACTTTAACATAGACAAATACCTCAGGCAGTATAACTTTGCTGAAACAAGCAGCTCGGATTTATTTGAGAATATAACAAGGACAGGGGAAATCAGGTTAATTAGCTTATCACTTTACTCATCTACCTATGGCTCTGTGCACAGAGCCTATCCCTACCAGTTACTGTCCCTAGGTACCCAAGCCCTAGTGGCTAGTCCAAACCATGGCAGCTGGTGAGGCCCTTTCCACAGAGAAAAGAAAAATTAGTTTAAACAGTCAGCAGTACAGTGATTCCATTTGGGTTCAATGTGGCAATTCAACAGGGGCGATACTGAATTAGTACTCACGACCTCCAAACAAGATAGGGTCCTTCAGTGTCAGCAGGGCTACTCTTGAGCTCCACGAGACTCCTCACACATTTATATGGCAAACTGCAACAGGCAAAAGTCCTTTAATGGCAGCAGGATTCACTGAACTAACCAAGCCTCCTCACACATTTATATGGTGAACAGTAACAGGCAAAAGTCCTTTAATGGCAGCAGGATTCACTTGAGGTACACAACCCTCTTCACACATTTATATGGTAAAACGAAGTACTATACCAGGCAGGCTGCTTCTCTATCCCGATGCAATTACTGCACAATACCGGGAGAACACACAGCAGATTCAGTTCCTGACAGACCAGTGCAATTCAGCAATTTCTCCAGTCTTCTACAGGGTGAGCCTGGTTTCTACTCTTCAGATATCCTTTGATTCTCTTCACAGGATGATTCAGTCCTAACAAGCAGTTACACAAGCTGCAGACCGGAACTCTGGGCCTTACACACGTTTCCGACTAAAACTGCACACTGAAAAAGCACAGGGCTCCTTCCTTCTTCACTGTCAGAGCTCAACTGAAACTCAACAGACAAAACGGGCACTTCCTTTGAGTTCCTCCCAGTTCTTGACTGGATTGGCTGTCACTCACATAGACTGCTCCTGTTGGTCCAAAAAGGCCGAAGTCTAAACTACATCTCCCAGAGTCACTGCCCATACAATCCTCTTGTGGCTGGCTCAGATTATGAGTCCAAGTTCTGATTCGATCCAAGGCACCATTTTAGAGCTAGCTTACCCCACACTGATTGGTCCAGTTCAGCAGTTCAAAACCAGAATGGGAACTAGGCAGACATAGTTCTGACTGCAAAGAAAGCAGTAGACAAACTGTAATTTCATTATTACTCTAAATGATTTCTGGCAAACAGTTACATCTTTCAGATAGGTTCCCTTTGCACTCCTAGTGACTGCAAAAATGGAGTGAATTGGCAGCAGCTCGAGTGGTACTCAATCAAAGAAACACACAGTCCCATACAAACTAATTATGTCTGCAAGCAGACAGCTCTTAAAGAGACAGTACCAGGGTTCTAAAACACTCACTGATAAATGGCTTAGCAGCCAAACACCATTCAGGCTTGGAGCATTCAAGCAAGCCTCCTGGAAGTCTTTTGGGAACCCCCATTTGCAGGGGGTTACACCCTTCCTGGCCTGGAAAGCTTGACGTCAGCGTCAAGCAAGTACCCATAAGTTTCAACTGCAACCATATACATTTACATTAGGCTCGCACATGTAATCATCAGTCAATATATCATTTTACCAAGAACACATTTCTGAAACATTGCAGTATGTCACTCTTTACACAGTATTATATACACATTGTACCATAACTCAAGTTATTACCTCTTGTACATGAAACCTGAAGAGGGGCCCTTCCCTATCAGTTACCTTGGGGCTGGATGGGGCAAGGGCACCATACTTAGAGGGCAACACAAGTAACTTGAGTTAGGACTGACGCCAGTTTGGGCAATGAGCTCGGGACACATACACTCCTTTATGGACAACACTGAGAGGCAGATCCACTGGCGGCCCAGGGAATCATAACTGAGGTGCACCACAGACTTTACAGCTTGACCAGTCTTTCTAGGGGAACTGTTACAGTCTCTGCACTCTGAGCCTCATTTTCAGCATTGTCCTCACTTGTCAGGGAGTCTCCATGGGGGTAGAGAGGCTAGAACTTGGGGCACTTTCAGCTCCAGGAGTTACAGTTTCTGAGTCCACAACATTTGGCTTCATGGAGAGCTTTCGGACACTGGCAGTGGACTGTCAGGGCACTCAAAATACTCTTCTTGTTCTGATGTATCACCAGTCTGACCCAATCCATCATTTCTCCCTGAAAGCTCAAACAGTTCAACCATGCACAATGATTCCATTTCATTTCATCTGATCTGATGCTTTGCACTTCACTTTCTGGGAGCATTGGCTCCAGGGACAAGCTGGGTCCTTGGACAGTCCAGAAGGCCCAGCTTCATCTCCAGTATTGACTAGGGATTGCTCGAAACAATTGACTCAGTTAAGTAAGAAGGATAGTATTCAAAGTCACTCTCACTTTCTTCCGATATGGACTGACAGTCATGCTCAACTGGGACTTGTGGAGGGAACACTTTACTTTGCTTCTGTAGGTGCAGACTTTCTTGATCTTTTCTTAGCAGCAGCTCTAGTCACTGGTCCAGAGGGGCATCTTCTAGGGCTCAGACTCAATTAAGATTTGTCCAATGGGCAGTAAATGATTTCTATGCATTGTTTTACATCTTTTGAATTATTCTCAGGCCTTACTTTGTACACTGGCAGATCACCTAGTTTGCCCACTACAATGTGAGGGAGATGGTGCCATCTGTCAGCAATCTTGTGCTTGCCATGCAGTCCCAGATTTCTTAGCAATACCCGATCTCCCTCCTGGAGTTCCTGTGCTTTCACCTTTTATCATACCTTTCTTTGTTGGCCAGATTTCTTTTGGCAGCCATGGTTTGAGCCAGTTAGTGCATGAGGTTAGCTGGGCTTTTAACTTTTGCACATACTGTAAATAGTTGTCAGCTCGAACCCCATCAGGAGAGACCCCAAAACACACATCTACCGGTAGTCGAGCTTCTCTTCCAAACATCAGGCGGTAGGGGAGAACCCAGTGGCATCACTTTTGGTGCAGTTATAAGCATGTACCAGGGTGCTAATTTGTTGGCTCCATCTAGGCTTGTCCTTTGGGTGCAGAGTGCCTAGCATATCTAGCAAAGTGCGGTTGAAACGTTCAGGCTGTGGGTCCCCCTGGGGTGGTAAGGAGTGGTTCTGGACTTTCTCACTCCCCACAGAGAAAGCATCTCTTTGATCAGACGACTCTCAAAGTCTCTCCCTTGATCAGAATGGATTCTTTGTGGAGCCCCATAGTGAACAAAAAGTTTTCTACAAGTACTTTGGCTACAGTGGATGCTTTCTGGTCTTTGGTGGGGAAAGCTTGGGCATATCTCGTGAAATGGTCAGTGACCACCAGCACATTACTGATATTTCTTTGATCTGACTCCAAACTCAGAAAATCAATACAGACCAGCTCCATGGGTGCACTGTGTGGTTATGTTAACAAGGGGCAGCCCCTCTGGGGCAAGCTTTCCTCTGTAGCATAGCGACTACAAGTTCGAATGTGTTGCTCACATCAGCCCCATCTTAGGCCAATAGAATCTGGATCTCACCAAGTCAAGTGTTCTGTCTATACCAAGGTGCCCCATGTGGTTGTGCAAGGACCTCAATACTGAGTCTCGAAAGGCAGTGGGCAGCACCAGTTGTTGTTTGTCTACTTGTCCCCCTCTGTCTACTGTTTCTCTGTATAACAGTTTATTGATCAGTTTCAACTTAGGACCTTCTTTGTATAACAGTGCAGTTCTCAAATCAGTGGAGCGTAATTTGGACATCTTTTCCTGCATAGAGGCTTCTAAAGCTGCTTTGATCATAGGATCGCGGGATTGAGCCCAGACTACTACTGTCATTGTCCAGCTGAGGCAGTGCACCAATGTCTAGTGCAGAAAAGTGGCAATAAGCAGCAGGTATGCAATTCTCAGAGGGTCCCAAGCAATCCACCATGCAGTCCACTGCGTCCGTGGACATTGTTCCTCCCTGTCAAACTTCGGCAGAGTGCCCGAATGTCAGGTTCTGCCAATCGGACCCAATCATTCTGGGGAACAGGCCTCGGGAGAGACATCAGCATCTATGTGGTTCAGACCTGCTCGGTATTCAGAGCATAGTTATATGTAGATAATGCAGAAAGCCACCTGTGGCCAGTGGCATCAACTTAGCTGAGGTCTGCACATAGGTCAAAGGATTATTGTCAGTTTTACTAGTATTTTAGCCCCATACAAGTACTCATGGAATTGGTCAACAATAGCCCACTTCAAAGCTAGGAACTCTAACTTATGTACAGGATAGTTCTTTTCGGATGGGGTCAGGCTTCTACTGGCAAAAGGCCACTGGTCTCAGGCCATTCTCGTGCTCTTGGTACAACATAGCCCCCAACCCTTGCAAGCTAGCATCAGTGTGCAGGACATAAGGTTTTCTTGGATCGGCATAGGCCAGCACTGGAGCATGGGTAAGTTGATATATGATCTCATGAAAAGCAGTCTCACAATCAGGAGTCCAGGGGCCCCAAATACTTCACTCGGATGAAAATACACTCTTTCAGTCTTGAGGACGCTGACTTTTGGTATTTTTGTGGGTTGGGGATACCCTTGAGTAAGGTTAAGTAAAGGCGGAGCACTCTTGAATAGTCCTTGATGAGCGCCGATAATAACCACAGAATCCAGGAATCTTTGCAGTTCTTTTAGATTTTGGGCTGTGGCCAGGTGGTCAAGGCCTCAACTTTACTTGGGTCGGTCTCTATTCCCTCGGTGGATACTATGTGTTCCACATACTTTACTGATGTTTGAAAGAATTGACACTTATCAATGGACAGTTTAAGGCCAAAGTCCTCCAGTCGGTCCAATACCTTAAATAATCTGCTCTCATGTTCCTCCAGTGAGCTGCCAAACACAATAACATCATCTAGGTATACCAGGCACTCTAGTAAGTTCATGTCCCCACTGCACGCTCCATCAATGGATTGAAAAGTGGCTGGGGCACCTGAAATCCCTAGGCATCCTCATGAATTCATAAAGCCAAGCGGATAGATAAAGGCTGTCTTCTCATGGTCCTCTGGGGCCATGGGATCTGTAGTACCCTGCGGAGATCCAACACAGAGAACCACTTGCTCTTTTTAGGCAGTCCAAAGCATCCTGAATGCGGGCATTGTGTACTGATCAGGGATAGTCCGCCGGTTTAAGTGCGATAATCACACACATCCTTACTGTCCCATTCTTTTTCCTCACTACCACAATGGGGAAGCATAAGGGCTTCTGGATTCTTGTATTACACCAGCAGCTAACATCTCTTGCAGATGCTGTCTCACATCATCTATGTCAGCAGGTGCCAGGCGTCGAGACCTCTCACGAAATGGTCTTTACGTCATGCAGCGGATATTGTGCTCAGCTCTTGCACGCATCCCACGTCCCATTCCTTAAGGAAAACACCTGGTCTCTCTGGGCAAGCTTCTCACTGATCCTCACTTTCCATTCAGCTGGCAATGGGAGTCGCGAAATCAAACAAGTCAGGCATTACTCTGTCATTCTTCCTTGAACTCTTGCTGCTGGGTAGCACTGCAGTGTCTGCACAATGCACATTAGCCAGGATGCAACCTCTATTTACTTGAATGTCTCTTTCAGACACATTATGAACTTGGACCATTACCCTTCTGGCATAAGCATGGGCTCTAGCGGGCAAAATACTGAGGCTTGACCAGCAGTCCCTCTGGCAATTTTCCATCGCCTGGTGCATCCAACATTAATATTTTATTCTTAACATCCTTTCTGATACGGACCTCTCCTGTAAGGTACACTGAGCATTTGGCGCCAGGATCAGAGACTCAGGATCCTTCTTCCATACAATTCCGACCGGTTCCTCTGGTTCTATTTTTCAGCATCTCTCTGTGCCTCATAGGCTTTCTTAATTAAAGCCGGAACTCTTAAAGCTCTACTAGTCTTTGACCCCTATTTTTCATAACATAACTGTGCCAGCCTTCCGAACATATGAGCATTTGTTCCAATCAACAAAGGGACACCATCATACAGTCCAGTGGGGGACACACTAAGGCTAGGGTCTCTACTTGTTCGCCACTCCAGCCACGGAGGTGGGGAAAGACAGCCAAATTCAGATGTACCGGAATAGGGTAGGCCTTCTCACTTAACCCCCATACATGCAGTCCTTCTAATGGTTATAAGGGTACTTCTGACAAATGCTTCTGATACCAATCTTGGAACATAATTGTCACTTGGGAGCCACTGTCTAATACAGCTCCTGTAGACACTCCATTCACCTTTACAGTGGTCTCCATGGAGGGACCCACTATTCTGGACCAGTCTGGAGGCGGCAGTGGGGCCTGGGCAACTGACCTTGCCACAAAAAGGCCAGTTAGCATTTTGGTGCCCTCACTGGGATCATTTTGTGCACCTCTTAACCACTGATTTGTTCTCCAAAGCTTTCCTTGTAGCCTATATGCAACTTTGTCAGTGTATTTTGGGGACCAGCATTCCTCTTCATGTGCCCATCCTTCCCAATTATAGCAAAACATACTTTCTGGAGTTTGAGCTGACCGAGGCGCCACACTGGGAGCCAGGGCGGGGTACTACTAACTGGAAACCTTGGTGCCATCCTGTCTGCGGCGTGATAAGCATTTGGAGACATCTCGTCAGTTTCTCCACTTCCATGGTCAAGGAATTGAGTTTGGAGCTGTTAGCAGCAGGAGATACATGGGTGGGTACCCCACCCCCATAGCAGATGCAGTCGGATATAGGTCAGGGCCCGTACTTGCAGGTGTGGCCTTCATAAAGGGACTGTTTTTGAATTCCGGATCTCTCTCAACAGTTCGCCCATTGTGGCATATCTTTTCCTTGTCAGAGCACTCATTGACTGTCAACCTCTGCCCTGAACTTCCTTGATGGGTCACCCTCAGTCACTCGGGTCGTAGCCGCAGCTATTGGTGCAGGTCCTCCCAAGTCGCCTTTTCTCAACTCCTGAATTTCTCTCATTAACTCATCATAGGAGGTGGGGATTCCAGTTGATTTGCCAGGTAACTGAAGCAACAGCAGTTCTGAGAAGGGGGCAGACTTAGGATCCTGTCCAGCCTGGTTCGGTCCAGTTCAATCACTGGCAAACTACCTTTTCTGAGGCATTCTTGCAACAATTTTTCCAGCCGAGATACATACACAGACAACAACTCCCTTGGTACTGTTGTGCATTTCTTACTCTCCACCATAGATCCTCATCAAATTTGGGCTCCATACACATTCTCCAAGGCCTCAAGATAGGCCTGTGCAGTCCTTCAGGGTTACTGGCCCGTTTAGCGCGGATGGTAGCCAGGGCAGGACCTCAGAGGCTCTCACTAACCCTCTTTCGCTGGCTTCCGGGCATTGCCATTCTAGCACTTGGGGGGCAACATAGTCTATCCAGGTCTCTCAGTCATCCTCCCTTGGGGGTGGGGAGGTGCCAGAGAAGATCCTCAACCTCGGTAGAGTCGTGACTAATGGCAGGTGCAGAAATAGGAGTCTGCATTGGTTCAGCCACCATTACGGGCACTGGAGGCGGGAGAGGGTGTTGGGGAGAAACACCCAGGTGGCAGAATAGTTTCTTCAAGTCCTCCACAGTTTCCCTTCTCCCAGCAACCATTGCAAATTCTCCTCAAAAGTTTCAGATAGTGGTGGGGGCTCATTCCCCAGGTCTTTACTGTCCTTAGTTATCACTCTCCAAGCAGTGAGGGCTCCCTCTGGGGTAATGGTCTGTGGCACTTTGGAGCTATCTGTGGGATCCTTAAACTCTACTAGGGCCAGAAAAGTGTGGGTGAGCAGATTAGCATGCCGACCCACCACCACAGGTTTTGTAAACCTTCCATCTTGGAAAGTACTCCTGTACAATGTCTGTATTGATACCCAAGGGGATGTCCAGTATAAGCATAGCATTTGAGAGGTCGATCTCCTCCCAGTACACCACTCCACCAGCGGTGCACAGCCACTTCTGTCGGGTGCCATTTTTTCTTAACAGTGGTTAGTAAATATGGCCACTGGAGACACACAATCCCAGCGGTGAGCCTCCAAGATGTAACCCTAGATGGCTATCCCAGGGGCTACTACCCTGCCTGATTTGCCACTAACAGGTTGAGGGGCCTGGATCCAATGGCGGGTACCTCCACCCAGAGGTCAGGGTTTGCAATAGTTAAACTTATTTGGTCACAGCCCTCTGGGACACTGCAACCCCTTTCTTCCCATTAGTGGCCCACACAATATATCAAATTACCTTCACAGTATACACTTACCCCAGGGCTGGTTCAGGCACTGGGACCTCCTGTAAAATAAGATACAGTGCAACAATCACAGTACAATACTTTAACATAGAACAAATACCTCAGGCAGTATAACTTTGCTGAAACAAGCAGCTCGGATTTATTTAGGGGAATATAACAAGGACAGGGAAATCAGGTTAATTAGCTTATCACTTTACTCATCTACCTATGGCTCTGTGCACAGGCCTATCCCTACCAGTTACTGTCCTGGGTACCCAAGCCCTAGTGGCTAGTCCAAACCATGGCAGCTGGTAGGGGCCCTTTCCCACAGAGAAAGAAAAATTAGTTTAAACAGTCAGCAGTACAGTGATTCCATTTGGGCTCAATGTGGCAATTCAACAGGAGCGACCTGAATTAGTACTCACGACCTCCAAACAAGATAGGGTCCTTCAGTGTCAGCAGGGCTACTCTTGAGCTCCACGAGACTCCTCACACGTTTATATGGCAAACTGCAACAGGCAAAAGTCCTTTAATGCAGCAGGATTCACTTGAGCTAACCAAGCCTCCTCACACATTTATATGGTAAAACAGAAAGTACTATACCAGGCAGGCTGCTTCTCTATCGATCGCAATTACTGCACAATACCGGGAGAACACACAGCAGATTCAGTTCCTGACAGACCGAGTGCAATTCAGCAATTTCTCCAGTCTTCTACAGGGTGAGCCTGGTTTCTACTCTTCAGATATCCTTTGATTCTCTTCACAGGATGGATTCAGTCCTAACAAGCAGTTACACAGCTGCAGACCTTAACTCTGGGCCTTACACCGTTTCCGACTAAAACTGCACACTGAAAAAGCACAGGGCTCCTTCCTTCTTCACTGTCCGAGCTCAACTGAAACTCCAACAGACAAAACCGAGCACTTCCTTTGAGTTCCTCCCAGTTCTTGACTGGATTGGCTGTCACTCACAATAGACTGCTCCTGTTGGTCCAAAAGCGCAAGTCTAAACTACATCTCCCAGAGTCACTGCCCATACAATCCTCTTGTGGCTGGCCCAGATTATGAGTCCAAGTTCTGATTCGTCAAGGCACCATTTTAGAGCTAGCTACCCCACACTGATTGGTCCAGTTCAGCAGTTCAAAACCAGAATGGGGAACTAGGCAGACACAGTTCTGACGCAAAGAAAGCAGGTTAAACAAACTGTAATTTCATTATTACTCTAAATGATTTCTGGCAAACAGTTACATCTTTCAGATAGGTTCCTTTGCACTCCTAGTGACTGCAAAATGGAGTGAATTGGCAGCAGCTCGAGTGGTACTCAATCAAAGAAACACACAGTCCCCCATACAAACTAATTATGTCTGCAAGCAGACAGCTCTTAAGAGACAGTACCAGAGGTTCTAAAAACACTCACTGATAAATGGCTTAAGCATGAAACACCATTCAGGCTTGGAGCATTCAAGCAAGCTCCTGGAAGTCTTTTGGGAACCCCCATTTGCAGGGGTTACATATAAGAAAGTTTATGATTTAACCAGAAGCCAAGATACAGTGCCCACAGCTATAGCAGACGCGTTTGTGCAACCTATTTTTGCCGCTATAGCAGATGGTCGCTTCTATAACCACTCTGCATGTAAATGCCACTTTTATTCAATAACTGGAGTACAGCACAGGCCGTGAGATAAAAACATATACAGTTCTACAGTACAGTACTATATTGCCATTCACTAACGAGGCTTGAGGTGATGCGGATAGATTCAGAGGATGGAAGGGCAGGTGTAATGAAACCCAATTCAAATTCCTTGGGGGCTGATATCGAATCAATAAAGGAGTCAGATCATTTATCCTGACATAGATAGCTGCCCCCTCCCACCTCTGGTAGGTCTTGTCACAAACACACTCAAGGTCCGCCCGCTGCTTCCACAGTGCCAACCTCAAAGTGCAATAATAACTAGTGTAAGCCGCCCTCTTCCCATCTAGGGGTATCCAAGTGGTAGTCCTCTGTGGTGTGTCTACTTTAAAAATGGAGTAACTGCAGCATGGTATAAATATAAGAGAGGCTGGGATAGGCATGGGGAAGGTAAGGATCATGGGTAGGGAGGATGGGAGGGTGTGGGGAGGGAGGGCAGAACAGTAGCTCAAGCTGTGTACCCTGCAATAAGAGCAGACTCGATAGACCAAATGGCCTTCTTCTGCTGGCTTCTTTGTATGTTCATATGTTTGTATAAGGCCCTAATGTGACTGGGGGTACAGCGTGATGATCAGCCTAGCTGGTAATATGGGCGATGTAGAGGGACAGTGTAGGTTCCCTAGAGTGAAGAGGCCTAGGAATAATAACGTACACATGATGGTGGAGTAAGGTAACTAATTGAACCAGTATGAGTATAGCTCACAGAAGTGAGTGGTCAGGGGCCAATTATAGATAAACACACTGACTTGAGGAACAGGAGCACTGCCGTTGTACTGAGAGAGGTTTAGATTGGGTGAACTGGCGCTTTAAGCACCTATGCAGGCATTGGCTGTAGGTTAGCACTTGGGAAATATAGGGCGGTAACCAATGAGGGTGAAGGCAGAAGGAGGCAGGTTTATCGCATTTAAGGAGGCCTGGTGAGGGTGGGGGCGGACAAAAACTCAAGGGCACCAAAGTGCACCAGTTGCAGTGTTCAAGTTCCAGGGGCTGGGGCCAAAGCCACAGCTGAATCCTGGTGAGCAGAGCTGGGGAGTCAGCGCTGGGAGCTGCGACTGGTCAGGGAGGCACTGAAACCAATGGGTGTGCAGCCAGAAAACACTCAGCCAATCAGGCGTGGCTTGGGTGTCAAAGCAGTCAAGGTTATTGCCACAAATGGATCCAGGCATACCTTGTTAGAGGGTTGTTCATTATCTGTGAAGATGCCTTTGGAGAAGAGTGCACCAAGTCTGATCCAAAGTTGTACTATGTCTCAGAACCCCAGAAACAAAGCTGCTTCCGTAATAGACTTCTAAAAGACTGCCCTGTACAGATCTGTGTCTGGATTGACCCCCCACCACCACCATCACCGACAGAGGCCTTAACATCAGGTGCACTGGCAGGACTGAAAGACTGGACCCTCACTGCTGGATGCTGGGTGAGATCAACCCGTTGTATTGCTATCTGTTGTTTAAGATGTTATCAAGTTTGAGGTCTGACTCCTCAGTCAGTTTAAAATGTGTGCTGTTTCGTTGGAAAAACATGTTCTAGTTGGTAGCATTTAGTAGGAGGAGGCTGGACTGGAATATGCCCTCTGGGACTGATAGGCCAGATATGTGAGGTAGCGTGTAAGGCCAGTGTGAGCGAATGGAATGTGGTGTAACCTCTGCGTGCGTGTGTGTGTGTGTGTGTGTGTGTGTGTGTGTGTGTGTGTGTGTGAAAGTGGTTATCTGATATTAGAAAAGTTAAAAAGTTGAGTATTTTATGCATTTGTAGTTGCAGTGTTTAATATTTCTGTTCAAATGACTGTGTTGCTTATCTGTTTAAATTCTGTACTTATACAAGAATAGCAGGGAGGGAACGCTTTAAGCCCTACCTGGCAGCAACAACCTTCAGGCTTAGGCAGTTTGGAAGCTTGACAGAGGGGTGGGGATGCCACTGCTGCAATACCTGGCAATCCGTCAAAGGATAATCAAAAATAAAGACTCTCCACCCTGAACATTTTTGTTCTCTGTATTTTTTCCTTTTATACAGCTATAAACTGCACCTGGTTTAAGTTTGCAGCTTTGAGAAGTAGTAAAACTTGAAAAGAAAACTTTTAACACTGCCTGTTTTTCAACACTAATGTCTTTACTTATAGAGGTCTACCCAATGTAACAGTATCAAGATTTACCTACTGAATGAGCAGTTTTAATGCAGGTAAATCCTTAAAGGTTCCTCTTTGTTTTAAAATTGTAATTTATTTATTGTCTATGACAGAAAATAAACCACAAATAATAAAACTTAAAATCTCTATTTAAATAGTTTCAGGAGCCAGAGAATCAGGAGATTTTTGGAAAATAATTAACCGAGAATAACAATAGGTGTTTTCCCCTGAATTTATGCATTTAGGAACTTTATTAATTTATTACTTATAATTTTCGGTTACTGAAAAATATATTTATTTTTCTTAAAAACAGGGCACATAAAACCACTAGCAGGGTCTGAAGAAGGGACAGGATGGTCCTGAAAACGTTTACCATGAAACTGAATTTGTTTAAGTGATGGTTTAAAGTGCCTGACTTGTGAATATATTTGTAACTGAACTGGAAGTGTTGTGATTCTTTGTAACCTGGACATAGTATGAAAATACAGTTTATAGCTGTATAAAAGGAAAAATTATAGAGAATGAAAAATGTTCATGGGTTGAGAGTTTTATTTTTTGATTATCCTTTTGATCATCACTCCCACAAGTTACAGACACTCCCCATATAGAAAAAATATTTTAGAGGGTTCCTTATTAGTGCTCGTTTCACAATATTTAGAAATAAAAGGAACACAGGTGAGAACTAGATACTTCAGAATACAATCCATCAAAGGAACCAGTGGGTGGGTTGCCATGGGACCCGTAGGTTTGGTGCCAGTGATAGCTGTATGTTTGGGTGAAAAGTGCCCGTAATTTGGGAGGCATTGGGTTCCCCAACTGTGGCAGTGTTCAGTAGTGTTCTCCTGGCTTTTGGGGAATGCATATCTCCCCTCTGGGAGGTCAAGGGTGGCAGCTGGTAGCATTCACCAGGAGTAGATGTTTTTGTGTTGGGGGAAGTGCAAGCTCCTTTGGGAGCTTGCTGAGTGCTTACCCTCTGGGACTACTAGTTAATTTTAGGTTGCTAAGGGAGACAGAGAGAGAGAGAGATAGAGATGGTTTGGGTGTGCAGGAAATGGGAGCAAAGTAGATGGGGGCCTGTCAGTGCATTTGGGCGCGGAGCCTCGGGAGAAAGAGAAATAGAGGCCTGCCATGTGAATTTTGGCACCTTGGTAGGGTAAGCACCGATAGGGCCTAAATGCCCAGAGGAAAGATTGCCTGTGGATTGTTCAGCTGCTGGGTCAGATGGTTTTACTGTGGGCGGGCCGCTGTGCATACAGGGCCTGAGTGTGGCTTGAAGTAGCAGCCTTACCGTTGAGGGTGTAATGGTGGCAGAGTTACCCCTGTTCCTCAGGTTGTAGGGCGGCAGAGATGGGACCCACAGTTTGAGCTGCTTGTGGATGGGGAAAAGTCCATTTGGGGAGTGATGTTTGGGACCCCAGCAGGGTGGTAGTCCATTGGATGATCTGTGTGGCACTGGCAGAAGTTCCCTGATGAGTCAGTTCAGAGGCTGGAATCGCTGCATGAACAGGCGTGTTGTAGAACTGGGATCAGGTTTGGGACACCCAAAACTACAGAATAAGGCCCAGCCACCAGCCGAGGCATCAGCGACTGGATGTCTGAAAGGGTTCTGGTGGTTCAGTTCTTCTTAAGAACATCAACGAAATGTACAGAATTAAGATCTAGAAGGGAAAAAAGTTTGCTCCATTAAGAAATAGCCCTGGGTGGAGAAGGTATAAGATTAGGCTGTGAAATTAATTAAAGAGTGTAAATG
Source organism: Neoceratodus forsteri (assembly GCA_016271365.2). Classification (NCBI taxonomy): domain Eukaryota; kingdom Metazoa; phylum Chordata; order Ceratodontiformes; family Ceratodontidae; genus Neoceratodus; species Neoceratodus forsteri. The sequence goes on along the minus strand of CM028133.1, from coordinate 50,436,632 downwards.
TTTGGGACAGTAGAAACGTCTTGTGCTGTCATAAGCCAGAGTGAAGGTATAGAAACAGAATTGCCTGAAGAGAGGTTGAAGGAAATGAATGTAACTGCTACAGAGAGAGAGAGAAAGGAATGAGAGATGAGTTAGTGAATTGTAGCAAAGTCAAGCTACTGTACCTCATGTAGTGGCTTTCAGCCCTAGAAATGCTGCCAGGAAATCTAGCTTTTTCGACTGCTGGAGATCTGCATGAAATAGTCTGTTAGCACAGGAGACTGTTGCAGTAGATGTCCCAGCTATGTCGTGAAAGAAACCCACCATATTTCATACCCCCTGCTCCATGGAGAGGTTGTCACTGTTTTTCAAGTTTAATTAAATCGTATTTGCATTTTGATTCTGGAGTGGACAAGGAACTTACTCAAAATGACTGTGCATGCCTGCTTGTCTTCTAACGAACACTGCCCTACATAGAAGATCGGCTGAAAGACTGGAACCTGCTTTCCCATTTCGTGGCTCCCAGTTACTGAGATTCAAGAACCCAGGTAATGAGATATGTTTGCTTCCAGTGCCTTGGACAGTGGTTGCTTGTGTTTGTCAAGTGCCCCTCTCCCAATTTGATTACCACTTGGATACCCCTAGGCGGGAAGAGGGAGGCTTACATTAGTTAATTTATTCTGGAGCTGCGCCCAGCCACCCAAGGATACAAGTGGGGAGGGTTTGGTGGGAGTAGAGAAGTCCCTGGGAAAGAGAAAAGAAGGCAGCACGAGTGTGGTTCGGCCGTGGCGGCTGAGGTTCAGGGCTGGGTGGACTGCTTGCCACCCTGGCCATCCACCCTCGAAGACCAGTGAAAAGTGTAGCAGTTGGGGTCTGGAGCTGTTTGGGACCACCTGCCACCTTGTAGAGAACCAGAGCTCCGGATGAATGTAAGTGGCCCACCTTGTGATTCTCTGGCACCTTGAGTGGGGTGGCACAGGTGGGTCCCCAAAATCCTCATCTGTGAGCGAGAGTGAAGAAAGTCCTGTGCCAGGTTGATAGGGCAGCACAGGTGGCACTCTGTGCTGCAGGGGAGCCAGTGGTGGTAGCCTGTCTCCCTTTCTGGTTGCACTCGGCCTGGCCAGGATGTGTTGGGGAGCCTATTTAGCCTAACAACTGAGAGTGCATGGGTCTCTGGGGTTGCCAGACTTATAAAGAAATGCCTGGGCCATGGAACTGCACAAGGCTTAGGACAAGCGAGACATGGCATTTCTGAGGACTTTGTTTGGTGTGAGGAGACCATCTAAATGGAGCTCCAGATTCAAACCACCGGCACTGGAATGACCACTTGTGGATGGTGTTCAGCTACTCTACAGCCTGTAGCTGGTAGTGTACTGTGTGGCCTGTGAGTCAGTCCCAGAACAAATGGAAAGAAAGCGAGTCTGTGCAGGAGGGAGTTCAGGGAGAAAAAAGACTGTTTGTGGCCTGCTTGTACCGCTCTTGTTTGCTGTTGCCAGGATGGTGCAGCTTGTTCGACCATGGACAGTGCTGCAGTTAAGAGCTTCTGAAATCAAAAAGTATGCTGCAGACTGTATTGGGCAGCTTTCTAAGTGTTACCACTGTGTATTTTGCACCCATGCTCCATGGGTGACAATCAAATTTATTCAATTAAATCATCTTACTCTTATTCTTTTAAACTGGAGTGGACAGTGGATTTTGTTAATTGTATTGTGTGTTTGCACTAATCAAGTTTGCCCCAAAGCTTCTGTCACAGTTCCCTCACTGCTAAGTAAAGGTCGGTACCCTGTACGTCCCTTGCTCTTAAGTAAAGGCCAGCACCTCCTGAGAAATCACCTAGGAACCCACGTTACAAGTTTTAATGGTCTGGGACTGTGTTTTCTGGCTGTACACTTCCTACTCTCTCAAAATATTCATCACAATACTGTATAGTCTATCTGTTTGTTATCATATATACCATTGGCTGCATCTGTATGTACAATACTATGGATCTTTGAATGCTGCATAACTAATCTCTCCAGTGTAAATGTCATTGATATGTTAATGCATTCTAACATACTAAAAGCCAGCAGAATAGGCCTCTTGATCTATTGTGTCTGCTCGGTAGCCAGACCCTACAGGTGCTAAACTTCTCACCCCCAATCCAGAGATGGTCTTCCCGGCAGTTTCCCCAGTGCCTGTCCCAGCCTTCTTGAATCCCTCCACTGTACTCTCTTCCACTGACCTCCTGGGCAGTGTCCAATGGTTCCATGGCTTCACCACCCTCTCAGTGAAGTAGTATCTCCTACTGTACCCCTGTAATTCCCCTCCCCCAGCTTCCACTCATGGCCCCTTGTTGTCCCCCCTTCTTAAGCCTGAAAACCTCCTTGGTTCCACCCTTATTTATCCACTTTACATACTTGAAGACCTCTATCATGTTCCTTCTGTCCCTCCTCTCCTCCAATGCGTACAGCGAGCTCCTCCAGTCTCTTCTCATAGGGCCTACCCTTCATCACTGGGATCATCCTGGTCACCCTCCTCTGGACCTTCTCCAGCAGTGCTATGTCTTTCTTAAGGTGAGGTCTCCAGAACTGCACACAATACTCAAGATCTGCGCCTGACCAGGGCATTATACAGGATGAGGATCACCTCCCTTCTCCTGAGGTAATTCCCTGGCTATGCAGCCCAGTGTCCTGTTTGCTTTGCTGCTGCTTTTCGACAATTCTCAGTGTTATTCATTTTTGGCGTCCACCACCACCCCTAGGTCCCTCTTGCCTGATGAGGGCTTGCAGTGTGACTTCCGCGGGGTGTGTGCATGACCCAGGTATCGACCCCAGATGCAGCACCTTACATTTCCTGCATTGAACTAATCCCACTTCCCTTGACCACCCCACCAGGGTATCCAGATCCCTTGAGGGCCCTCTCCCCTCCCCATCTGCCAGTGCTCCCAGTTTTGAGTTGTCCATAAAGACTCAGCCTACTGCTAACACCCCTCCCAATGTCCGAGACATAGGCATTGAACAGGAGTGGCCCCAGGACCAAACCTTGGGGACCCCACTGATGACCCTCTTTTGCGGGAGGAGACTGTCCCATCAACCACCACCCTCTGTATTCACCCCATGAGCCAATTTCCACCCACCTGAGCAACTGTCCTCCCCCATCCCACAACTTAGTTAGCAGGCCATGCAGGCTGAATCACGTCGTACTGAAGTCCAGATAGAGGGCGTCCATCGGCCTATGTCGGTCCAGGGGACCCATCACCCAGTCATAAACTCCACAAGGTTGGTCTGGCATGATCTCCTGGAACAAAACCATACTGCCTGTTGTCCAGGTGCCCCAACCTTCCGGCTGCCCCCAAGCCTCTCCTTGATAATGCCTCCATCACCTTGCCTACCACGGACGTTAGGCTAACAAGCTATAATCCCCATCTCCTCTCTGGACCCCTTTGTGATAGGCACCACATGGCCACCTCCAGTCTTGAGGCACCCATCCTGTCTGCAGAGATGTTGAAGAGTGCAGCCAGTGCAGTGGCTAGCACATCCTCGCCATTCCTTCAGAACCCTCTGATGCAGCCCATCTAGCCACAGCGCCTTCTCGGTCTTTAGCAACCGGAGGCCTCCCTCACCCTATCCACTGTGATTTGGCCTCCCAGCCCTCCTCCTCATGCACCGCCCCTCCTCCTCTAGGTTCAGCCCATCCCCTACCCTATGCCTCTTCCCGTCCTCCAGAGTCCCACTGACCTCCCAATTCTGTGGGCTCCCTTTCCCTCCCATTGGGATGGAAGGATCCGCTGCCTTCCTGGTAAAGACTGAGACAAAGTACTCATTTAGTACCCCTGCTTGTTCCTCTGCTTCCTGAGCCCATCCCTCCCAGTCCTAATTCTGCTGATCTGTGCCCTGCTTTTCTTTTCTCCCTATGTATCTATAGAACCCTATCCCTCCCTCTGGATGTTCCTGGCCAGGTTTGCTCCATCCTCCTTGGCCCCTTACCACCCTGGTGACCCTCCTGGCCAGCAACTCATACTCTCCCCATTCCTTCCCCCCTTGGGCGCTTTTGGCGTGCGTGAGGCAGCCTTTTATCCCTCACCACCTCCTGGGTCCAACAACATGGCCTACTGGCCCTACATTTGCTTGCGCCTCACCTTTGTGGGACCTGGTAGCCTCCTGCACCCCTTCTTAATGGTCTCCACAAGCTTCCAGCATCCATGTCCAGCCTTATCTCATCCAAGCACCCCAAGAATCCTTCCCATGCCCTCAAAGTCTGCACCCTGAAGTCGATTACCACTGTGTTAGTGCGATTTTCTTCCCCTCTAGGTACAGAAGAAACCAGACCGTGGGCGTGGTCACTACCTGCTAGTGGGCTGCTCACCTCCAGGCCCCTAATCTGGTCACTGTCTGCTAGGACAGCGTCCAATATCCGGCCCTCTCTAGTGGGCTCCCCATCTGCTGGACTAAGAATTCATTCTGGAAGACATCCCTCAACCTCTGCTCCTTGGCCACCGAGGATGTCATAGTGCCCCAGTCTGCTCCTGGCATGTTTGAGTCACCGATGACCACCACCCTGCCCTTTCCAAGGTCACAGTGACCCCTGATATTCTCAACTAGCTTGTCCTCCAGGTCCGCCTCCATTGCAAGGGGTCTGTACACCACCCTGTTTTCAATCTTTTACCCCCCTCATTTGCAGGGTTACCCAAATCGCCTACATCCCCCAGCCTCCTCAACTCCACTAACTACTATGTCATTTTTGACCATCAGCGCCACCCCTTCCCTCTCCTATCCTTCCTAAACATTGTGTAGCCCTCAAGTTTAGGTCCCAATCGTGTCTCTCGGTGGCCCATGTCTCAGTACCCTGCCACCACATCCACTGCTCCCTCAACTAGCATTGCCTGAAGCTCGGCATTTTATTGCTCATGCTCCTGGCACTGATCAGGACCATCCTCCACCCATCCTCTCCCCTCCCCAGTCTGACTGGTGAGGCACGCTTCTGAGTCTGTCTTGGATACCTCCAGCCTTGGGGAGGATGCCACCTCCTGCAACTGCACAGCTACCACCTGGTGGCCCTGGGGAGGGGTGTCTTGCAGGAAGGAATATGTTGTCCCTCAGGGTTAGCTTATGTTGGCACCTCCGCTCCTCTGCTCAGTGATGTGGAGCATCACCATAGAATGGAGCTGGCAGGAGGTTCTAAAGGTTGGGCAGGGCTCACCTTTCCTTCTGACACGCCAGATAGGCACAATGCTGGGTTGCACCTTAGGATTATGCTCTGTGGGACAGATAAGACAGTAGGAGAGTCTTAGTGGGATAAAAATACAACAGTGGTTTCCATAGATGAGGCCATGCTTCACCATACAAGTATACAAAAGTGCTGGTAGAAAAAGGCCTGAGGTCTATCAAGAGTCGCCAGAGTGTGCAACTTACAGTTTACTTTTCCTGCAGCTGCCCCCGGTCCCTTTCCATCATCCCCACCCCTGGATCATCCCTCCCCTTTGTTCCTATCGATACTTACCCTCCTTTGACTCTATCCCATTCCCTTTTAAAACTGTTCACTGTCTTCAGTGTGACCAGTTCTTCGGTAGTGCATTCCACCTAGCCACCACCCTCTCTATGAAGCAGTGCTTCCTCATCTCTGTCTTGAATCTACCCCTTCCAACTTCAGACTGTGCCCCTCGTGACCCTTCCTCCCTTTAAGCGGAACAATCCTCCTCTTTGACCCTGTTTATGCCCTTTAAGTGTTTGAAGGTTGCTATCATGTCCCCCTCTCCTTCTATCCTCCAGGGAATACATGCTGGGCTCCCTCAATCTTTCCTCATAGGGTTTATCCCTAGATCTAGGATCATCTTTGTCACCCTTCACTGCACCCCTTCTAGTAATCTTACATCCTTTTTTGGGTAAAGGTACCAGTACTGCACAGTAGGGGTCTCCCCTGACCCACTGTTGCCTGAACCGGAATACCAGACACAAAATCCTGACTGTGATTTTGCATGTCTTTTGTGTTTAGGGGGCTCTGCCCGCACCCCCAGAATACCCCAGAATGAATATAAGAAACAGGGGGCAAAATCCACTGTCTGGTTTGTGGCAGCTTTGGGGTTTCCGTGGTGATCCGACAGTAGGGCTCAACTGTCTCCTACTGTGCCTCAACAGATCTGGCAAGGGATGTTAAGCAGAGGCTGGGAGTGGAATGGACCTCAAAGGACTCCTATGACAGGTCAAAGGGCTTGGGCAGGTGGAAGGAAGACCTGGAGAGCTTTTAAGGAGAAAATGTGGGTAAAATATAATAAATAAAACAAGCATCTGTCAACTGAAACATCTTTGCATGCATGTTGTTACAGGTTACAACAGTGTCTTGAGGCTACGACAGACCATTTTTATGCCCAGTAGTCACTATCTCAAGGATTTTGGGTTCCACTGAGCTAAGAGGAATAGAGCTGAAAAAGTGGCAAGTAAAATAAAGAATATCTTTGTAAGTTCACCATTTCTTCATAAGTTTGTTGTTTTTGACATTTTGACCCCAAATTTTCAATATTGTCTTTTATGACCACACCTTATGATTAAGACAGGTGGAATTTTTAAATCCCATTCAAAGGTGATTTCATTGAGCAAAATGGAAACATGTTTTGGAAAGAATTTGAAAATTACACTTGCCTTGTTTATGGGTTGTAAAAAAAAAAATGAGTTGAAAATTTTAGGCCAAAATGTTAAAATAACAGTTATGAATAAAACTTCAAAACACAATAAAAAGGCGTTAACCATTTACTTTGTTTTCAGTCAGTTTGCAGTCAGGATCTGGAACACCAGGATATTTGCCATTGGACGGATAGGTACTAGACACTCAGAGGGGTTGGTGGGGAAGCAGAAGACATTAGTGTACTATTTTCTGTTTTAACATGGAGAAAGAAAAAAGGATGACGAGGATGGTTTTCTTTATTTCAGGGATCAAGACTGGGGATTGGGGGATCTGACGCTAGCATTGACAATTTATTGTCGATGCAACGTTCTAACACCACTACATCCACTGAAATTGCAGTTGGGATGCTGCCAACAGATTAAACTTGTTTTGTGGGGGCTGTGCCCCTGCACCCCTACTAAGATTCTCAACTCTGAGATTGACCCGAGTCGGGGATGGGATGCAGGACCTTGGGGAAGGTGCGGGTCCCAGGCAGATTTTACAGCGACATGGCAATGTTGTCTGTATCTACCATGTCACTGTAAAGTTGTCGCTATAGTGACGGTATACCAGGATAGGGCACCCCAGTTTCTGTGTGTTGTTTGACAGCACGGGGCTGGGACCCTGATGTCAAATCCTGCTTGCTGGGAGAGGTTAGCCAGCACCGGTGAGAGAATTTTATTAGTTTGGCTGTGCCATCAACTGATTTAAAGGAAAGGGACATTGTTTAACCAGGAAAGGCACACTAAGCCAAAGCTTGTTTCCAGGTGTGACCTGGGAGCATGCACAAGGAAGTTAAGTGAATTGCTCAGGGTCACACAGTATGCTAGTTGGGGCTGTGGGATTCAAACCAAGGTCTGCAGGTTTGCAGCTCAGAGCCCTAAACCTCTGCATTATGCTGATTTAAGAACATAGCCATCAACCCGCTGCACTATTTGTTCCGTGGTATCTAACTGAGTTTTAAGGCGTTACTTCAAGGAGTCAGGGCATCCAATTTTCTCCTGAACAGTTTTAACAAGCAGCACGAGCATAAGATTCACAGTTATTAGTGACACCTCATCCTGGCTGATACTACCACCACCTGTGGCTCCATCTTGTTGTTGCAGCAGCCTACTGTCTCATGACTTGCCTGATTTTTGTGCAAAAAGTCAGCAGGTGGTGCTACATTTCATGGTTTGCCCATCTTCTTTCAGCAGGTGACTCAGGGTGCTCGTGAAATGGATTTATATAACAAAAAATTACGTTATAGACCATCCCAGTGGTGTGGAGGGCTGAGGCGCTGGACTCTTTACCTCCTCCCTCACTGGCGACCCAGGTTTGGGAACAGCTCTGAGTTGCCAGGGTCGGCTAGGGGGGGAGGGAGCTAGATTGAGCTCCTCTACTGGGAGGGGCGTGGACTTCCCTGGCTCTTGGTTGCCAGCAGGTGAAAGCTAGGTGGCAGTACCAAGCTGAAAGGAGACCAGGCATTAGGCTGGGTGGGAGGAAGGGGCTTCACTAGAGCCACAGAGCACATGCGTGCCTCACGTGCATGTGTGACCGTGTTCTGGGTCTCGGGATAACATGGGAGGATGAAAAATGGGAGGCACCAGGGTAGGCTCAGTGAAGCCCGAGAACAGTGTGATTGAGATCCTCCATGAGAAGACCACAGACTTACCTGCCCGATGGTAAAAGCTATATAGAAAAAAGTCGTTATTTGTTAGATTTAAAGGTTTTTAGGCTGAACACCTCAGGAGCTTCTACTCTAGTCCACTGCTAAGCCATGCCACTGGGAATATTGTTTTTGATCGTTGAAAAGCGCTAATGATCAGGGCCAGCTGTGGAGGGTGGGGTTGTGCAGTTTGCCCATGGCGCATTGCAGGAGGTTTTTTGCATACATGAAATTGTGGGTGCCATGGGAGGGTAGAACTGGGATTGCAGCACAGGGGTTGTATTTTAAAGGCATGGGTGGCATGGCATGCAGTAATGCCCTGACATGCTGCACACTCCCATGCACACGCATGTCGGCATCTGCCATTCCCCGTTACCTTCTTGGCTTCTGGAGTCCATCTTGAATGCCTCCAGCCTCAGGAGGGAGGAGGACACCTCCTGCAACTGCACAACTGCCCTCTGCTATTCCCGAGGCGGGGTGTCATGCAGGAAGGAATACATGAAGCTGAAGCACCTCGACCGCAGATGGTAGTTGGTCCGGGAGGTTGTCAGGTGGTTAGGAGGGGCAAATCAGGTGCCCTATCACTCAGTGCTCTCAACGTATCACCTCATCAAACCATATAAAAACTACAAACAGGCATCTGCCTCTATCTCAGAAATCAAACAAAGGGGCAGGTGACACTGCAGCACAGGAGCTAACACAACAAAACTCACCCAAAACAGGAACCAAAACAAAAAAGCAAAAGAAATCCAAAACACTTCTCATCGTAGGAGACTCCATGATTCGGGAGTTGATATCTACTTCCAGCAGGGTAATGGTCAGATGTCTCACAGATACATCAGCATGGAGAGACACTGACCACATTGCTAAAACTGTGCAGGAAGCAGGAGAAAACATCGACGTCCTGGTACACATGGGACTAACGATTTCACCAGCCGGTCAGTTGTGGAGAACCAAGGAACGCCTGACCAGGCTGGGAGACAAACTATCATCCATTTCATCTGGCATCTCCTTCTCTGAGATCCTGCCAGTCTGGGAGAGGGTGCAGATGGGCGGCAGGTCAGAAGGGAGATAGGGGAGCTAAACATGCGGCTCAAGGGCTGGTGCCAGGAAAAAGACACACATTTGTAGGTAACTGGCAACAGTTTTGGGAGTGAAAGTTCTTTAAATTCGATGGACTGCTCTGACTAAGGAGGAGTCTGTGCATTGGGGCAGAAGTTGACATCTTTGCAGAATATTTAAACTAACAAATGGGGAGAGGTGCAGCACCTGATACACAGAATGGGAAGAACCCTCCCCTCAGCTAGTGATCAGACAGGAGTTCAGCATGTTTATAGTTCATTTGCATCACCAGGTGAGGAAAAAGGTCCAGCTCCCCATACAATACGCAGGGGAAACGCCGAACCTCACCCAACAACTAACACACTGAAATCTGGCCAATGGAAAATCATGTAAACAAATGCCCGCAGTCTGGAAACAAGATCCCAGACCTGCAGGCAGCAATGACAGAGGCTAAACTGGACACAGTAGCCATTAGCGAGACATGATTCACCAGTAACCACACTTGGGAGACTTCAGTACCTGGCTATATGCTGTTCAGAAGAGACCAGGGTGCAAAAAGGGGGGGTGGAGTGGCCCTTTATGTCAATGAAAATATCAAAGCTACAGAAATTCAGAATACACATAAGGAGCCAGAACTATGGGTCACCCTGGAGACAGGAGATGGGATAGCCATACGAACTGGGGTTGTCTACAGGCCTCAGACCAGGGGAGGACAAAGACACATTACTGTTAGAAGATATACAAAACATGACAGTTAAATGGGAGGTTCTGCTAATGGAGACTTCAACATGCCAGATACAGATTGGTCAATACCAGTAGGAACATCCGCCAGAACTAGACACATGGTGGATTCCCTGCAGGAAGGGCCTCAAACAACTGGTACAACAACCCACAAGAGACAGCGCTATTCTAGATCTAGTACTGACTAACAGGAAAGGATCGCAGATCTCCAGGTAGAAGGTCACCTGGCGGCCAGTGACCATTCACATGGTATGGTTCAATTGACAACTAGAACTAAATCATGCCATTCCAAAGCAAAATATGGGACTTTAGATGAGCTGACTTTGATAAGATGGCGCAGAGTTAAAGCTAGCCCTGGCAAGAAGACATAGAGGTAAGGTGGGTACAGGCAAAGTGGGCAAGCATTAAGGATGCAATGACTTAAGCAACATCCCACTGTGTTAGAGAGAAAAGCAAGAGCAAAGAAGGAGGAAACCACTTTGGTTCTCAAAACAGTAGCAGAAAGGTCAGAGCCAAAAGCCTGGCCTTCAGGAAATATTAGGGAACGAGCAGGACGAAGATAGGAGGCATACCAAACTTCCGTGAGGGAAGCAGGGAAGACAGGCAAAGGCCCAAACCAAGGAAACACTAGCACAAACAGTAAAGAAGGGGACAAGACTTTCTATAGATACATTAATGAAAGGAGAAAGTTCAGAGGGGTATTGCTAAGATCAAAGGGATAAGAGGACTGTGTGGAGGAGGACCAAGGAAAAGCAGACTACACAAGCCAGCACACCCAACACTTCCCTGGGGACAGCATGGACCATGAGGCGCTAAGAGGTAATCTCTCCAGCCTCCCTGTTTGCTGTGGGTGTTAGCCCATCCCAGCCACCCTCCCACCTAGGGGTGTCCCTTAATTTAAGGACCACCCTAGTCATGTGACTTCCTGTTGCTCTTTTTCTAAGCCCCAAAGTCCCCTTAGCATCTTATACTGTTTCTCCACTAGAGGGTGCACTGCACCTCTCCTACTAGATCCTGTCAAGCCACTCTCTCTCTGCCTTACCTCTTCTTTGCTGCCTACCACTCTACCTAAGTGCTCCATCTCCTCTCTTCTGCTCTCTAACTACCACCCAACTTCCCTTGCTTCATCTCTTCCCCACTTGCCACCTGCCTCTCTATCTCCTCTGTCCCTCCACTCCCTGCCGGGGTAGGCCATTAGGAAGTTACTACCGTACCCCTACTTTTCCACCTGCCGCACCCCTTTCTGGGATAACTTACCACAGCCACCCTAGGCCTGGCGAGTTTTAGGTCCCCTTCCTGGGTATCGAATCTGGTACCTTCAGCACCAAAGTCCGTTGTCTACCACTGCACCATCGAGGCTGCCTCAGTTCAGGGTGTCAATACGTTGCTCTTATACTTAGTTCCTGTCTGTCCCCTATCTTAACTGTGGTCGGTCTTGTTCGCTTGCACAGTCTGGCCTTGCTACTGCTACTGGTGCTGTCCCTCCCCCATCTGTGCCCACCACCACCACTCCCCCACTGTACCACTCCCAAGCAACTCCCCACTGCTCTTCCCAACCATAGCTCCCCCACCTTGGTCACCCCATATCCTCCCCACTATCCACCAGCCCACCTTCTCCTGTCGCTGTCCCTCCTCAACTCCCTTTGCCCTCCCTCTACCTTGCTATTCCTACACTCCGCTCTCTTCCAATCCCATGCTCCATGCCAGTAAGTCCATGTACAGCCCCTCCCTCCAGGGTGCTGTAGATGACATCTTGCCCTGCTTAGGGTTATCTCCCTGCTTCTCATGCTGTCCGGTAATATCCACCCCAACCCTGGTCCCATCATTTCCAGTCTGCCTTCCCCCCTGCCATGGGTCTACATATTGCCTCAATGAATATATGTAGCCTACTGGAAGAAATCTGCAGCCATTCAATGCTGGATCATGCAGCACCAACCGGACATACTACTCTTGGTTGAGACCTGGCTGTCCAAATCAACCTGCTACTCCTTCATTGCTTTTCCAGGGTCCTCTCTACTTAGGGAGGATAGAGTGGGTAAGTGAGGTGGTGGTTGTGCCACCTATATGCGAGACTGGGCCATGTACTCCCTCCCAAAACTGGATCATGGCACTCAAGCTATTTCACTCAAAATCACCCCAGACCCCTCTAGGGTCCCCTTGTCATCACAGTGGCCTATATTCCACCACGGCACCAAACTCCTGCTCTCCTCTCACTCTCTGAATACCTCACCAACCTTCCCCATAAGGTTGCAGGATTTTACTGGGAGACCTCAATATAAACTGGCTTGCCAGCTCTGCAGCATATGCCAAGGATACCCTCAGCCCTTGACCTATCCCAAGTAGTAACACAACCAACCAGGTACAATCTCTCAAATGGCACTCACACCTCCTGGACATTGTCCTCTCTAACAGCCCCATAAAATCACAGACATTTCTGTCCTCCCAAATTCCCTAAGTGACCACTGCCCAGTAAGCTTCTCGTGGTCTTGTCAGTTACCTAAACCTGTGCCTGGAGTGACAGTCTGTCAGTGCCTCCGCCCTGGTAACCTTGCTAAATCCAGGCAGCATCTTGCCCACTGGGACTGGACCCCTATAAACCTTGCCACTAGCATCGATGCTGTGCTTGACTACTTTTCCACTCCTTCAACATGGCCTGTGCCATCTTTACCCCAGTCACCAAGACCCATACTAAACAACACAATGCTCCCTGGATCACCCTCTCTCCTCAAACAATTGAGGCACAGAGATAATCTATGTCACACAGCCGTTGACTTGGATGAGCCTGCGGATAGACAGGCATACAGTGCGAACATAACAAATATACCTGGGCCATTTGTAAGGCCAAAGCAGAACACTATAGATCTACTCTTGCCGCCTGCTAGAGTCAGCCCATAAGTTCTGGGATAACATAAAAGGACTTAATGGGAAATCACGTGCCTCCCCATCACAACTCGATATTAATGGTACCATCTCCACTGACCCCAATTGCATTGCTGACAGCCTCAATGCTACCCTTTACCGACCTTGACACGGTGCTCCCCAGCAATTTCTTTGACCCGATTACTGTTTCCTGGCCACCCACCCTCCCTCGTCCCCTCTTCTACCTTTGCACATCACACATGGAAGCCAAGTCTTACCTTGCCAAGGCCCTAAATGGCTCCAGCCCCAGTAGCGACCCTTTAGACATAAGGTTCCTCCGCCTGGTACTAGATGTAGCGCTCCTTCCACTCACTGACCTGCTCAATCAATCCCTCTGCCTCGGGCAGTTTCCCTCACCTGGAAGACTGCAGTCATAACGCCCATACTCAAAGGTGGTCACAGTTCCTCTTCTGGTAATTATCGACCGATATCTGTTCTCCCCCTCTCCAAAGCCCTGGAAAGATAGTGGTGGACCAACTTGCTGATTACCTTGCCTCCCACAACCTACTTTGCAAGGAGCAGCATGGCTTCCGCTCGGGCCACAGCACCACCACAGCACTCCCTCAATTCTCTAGCCTCCTCCACTCCACCCTTGACAAGGTCATCTAGCGGCACTGTTTTCATTGACTTCTCCAAGACCTTTAACACGGTCAATCACCCCTCCTGTTGGACTCCCTCCTGCAACTTGGCTTTTCCCAAGGCCCCTCATCCTGGTTTACTAGCTACCTATTCTCATAGACACAATGCATCAAAATAAACACAACCCTCTCCAATAACTGCCTCGTCCACTCAGGAGTCCCAGCGGGGTTCCATCCTGGGACCTCTTTTCAGTCTGTTTCTCAATGCCCTACCCATTTCCTGTGCTGACAAGGTTCTCTTTTTGCTGATGACGCTGTCCTCCTTGCCTCTCACCCTAACCCCACAACTCTCCAGACTACCCTTCAGCACTACTTCAACCAGACTGGCGCTGGTTGTTGGACCATAGACTGGTCATTAACCTGAAAAAACTAAGACCATGCTATTTGCTCATCACCACGGCAAACTCAGAGACTCTCCCTGTGGGTACTCTCCAGCTCTCTCCATCCCTTGAACAAGTCTCAGCCAACAAATACCTGGGCATCACCTTTTATCAGCCCTCACCTCCACACCACATTAATGCTCTCTCATCTGCTATCAATGCAGTATCAGCCTCCTTTACTGCCACAAGGACTGTTCACGCCTGAAGCTCTCAGTCTGGCCATCACCTCATCGGTCTTATCATTAGTTGACTAGCAGCTGCGGACTGCACTGCCCTCAGCAAACTCAAAGCGTCTATTAACAGAGCCTGCAGGCTCCTGTCCGTGCTGATCGGCGCACACATATCTCGTGCTCTATTCCCTCACTCAAGTGCTCAGCTTTGAGGAAGGCTCCAATGCCTGTCCTGCCTCATGGCCAAAAAATTATTCTCGGTATAATGCCCTGGGTGTTGCATCGTAACTCCACCCTTCAGCCCCCTCGGTCTCCACTCGCAGTATCTCCAAGTCCTCACTCACGGTCCCGAGGTTAGGACTTCCCTAAGCCAGAGGACCTTTTTCCTATAGGGCCCCATCCTGGTTCAGCTCCCTCCCTCCACAGTCACCTGCTTACCAAGAATGGCACATTCAATGTAGCTCTTGAATGCATTCTCTAAACCCGCCACCCACCCACCTGCTTCGAGCTTGCCTAGCTCATCGCCAGTGACAAAGTCTCGCATCTAGACTAATTCTGCTTAGTCCTCTGGTCATTGTTTGTTACAATATGATTACTTGCTTAGCTACCTCACTGCATAGGCTCACTGCCTCTCTTGTATATAATACCCTTGCACTGTAAGTAATATCAGATTTGCACCCTACTGTCTTAGTATACTTGCGCACTGTACTGTTTTTTTTGTCTGCTAATATCTCTTGTATATAAGCTGTATGAACTTGTCTTACTCTGTATTATGACGTGGAGCCTTTGGAAATGAGTCCCTGACTCAAAGGGTGGTAATTCCGATGGGACAATCAATAAATAAAATAAAATAAATAAGTAAAAGCATCTATCCTAAATAGATATTTCTGCTCAGTATTTGCTGAGGAGAAGGTAAGGCAGAGCCCACAGCTCAGCACTATGGACACAGGGGAGGAGGTGTGCATTAGTCCCTTCACAAAGAAAGGTTCCTACAAGAGCTCAATAAGCTCAGGGTGGACAAGGCAATGGGACCTGATGGTATACATCCCAGGGTACTAAAGGAGCTGAGGGTGGAACTAGCAGAGCCATTATCAGAACTGTTTAGTGAGTCTCTGAGCACAGGAGAGGTCCCAGAAGACTGGAGAAGGGCTCATGTGATCCTGCTCCACAAGAGTGGTAGCAGGGAGGGCAGAGGAACTACAGACCAGTCAGCTTTACCTCAGTAGTGGGCAAGATTATGGAGGCACTCGTCAAGGAAAGGATAGTGCAACACCTGGAATCCATAGGAGCACAGGATCCAAGACAGCATGAGTTTACATCAGGAAGGTGCTGTCAAACTAATCTCATAGATTTCTTGGACTGAGTAACCAGAGTAGTGGACCAAAGGCATGCAGTTGATGTCACCTACCTTGACTTCAGCAAGCGTTCAATACTGTTCACATAAAGATTGATTAATAAGCTGGGTAGGCTCGGGTGGGTCAACAGTTGATCAACTGGGTGGCAAACTGGTTGGCAGGCAGAAAACAGAGAGTGGTGGTAAACGGTATATAGTCAGAAGAGATGCAAGTCACAAGTGGGGTACCTCAGGGATCAGTCCTGGGGCCAGTCCTCTTCAATATCTTCATCAGTGACATTGCAAATGGACTGGAGGGTAAGGCTTGTCTGTTTGCAGATGACACCAAGATCTGCAACAGAGCAGATGATCCAGATGGGTTGGGCAGAATGAGGCGAGATCTGGATAAACTGGCAAAATGATCGGAAGAGTGGCAACTGGGGTTTAGCAAAGAAGTGCAAGATCATGCACATAGGGAAGAGAAACTCTGAAACCACCTATAGGTTGGGAGGAGTTGCTGGCAATCACAAGGGAAGAAAGAGACTTGGCCATCATCATCACAGATAACCTGAAATCATCCAAGCAGACCACTAAGGCAGTAGGTAAGGCTAGAGGGATATGGGGTGTATTAGCAGGGTATCACAAGTCAGAAGAGGAGAGGTAATAATCCCTCTTTACAAGACACTGGTTAGGCCCCATCTGGAGTACTGCATGCAGTACCGAGGCCACACCTTCACAAGGACATTAACAAAATGGAGGCAGTCCAGAAGGAAACCAAAATGGTGCAGGGACTGCATCAGAAAACATATGAGAAGAAGAAGAATCAGCATTTATATAGTGCTTTTCATACACAGTATCCCAAAGCGCTTTACAAGCAATGCTAGACTGGTAGTGAAGTGACTGAATGTGTGGTGGCAGCCATATCACACATCATCACCACACACAGCCTGGATCATTGCATGAACCGGTTTAATGTGAAGGAGAATGTTGGCCAGGACACCAGAATGTTCCCTGCTCTTTGCGAAGAGTGCCTGGGTTCTTTACTTCCACCTGGACACCCACCAGGACAACACCAGGATGGGCAGAAGGGACCTCAGTTTAACGTCTCATCCGAAGGACAGCACACCCCAGCAGTATAGCACCCCCAATACTGCACTTCGGATGCCAGCGATTTTTGAGTGCAAGTCAATCCCGTGTGGGACAAGAACCCCGACCTTCTGGTCCAGAGGCAGATGTGCTACCAACTGAGCCACGCTGGCGAGGACAGATTAAGGAGCTCAATATGTATACCCTAGAGCAAAGGAGGGAGAGAGGTCATATGATCGAAACATTCAAACATCTTCAGGGCATTAACAAGGTGAAAGAGACTAACATGTTTCAATATAAAAAATAGCAGAACAAGAGGACACAGCATAAGATTAGAGGAGGCCAATTAAGGGGTAATGTGAGGAAGTTCTTTTCACAGAAAGGGTGGTGGATGCATGGAGCAGCCTACTTCAGGAAGTGGTTGATATGAATACAGTGCAGCGCTTCAAACAGGCATTGGATAGGCATAAGGGGCAATACAGAGGTATTGAATAGATTAGCCATTGACAGAGTAAGGCCTATGGCACATTCATAAGGTAAAAAATGGGCAGACTGGATGGGCCTTGTGGTCCTTACCTGCTGTCAACTTCTGTGTATCTATGTTTCTACATGGCCCTTAGGTTTGCATTATGTTGACACACACCAGCTCACCTGGTGAGTGTCCGACATCGTCCCCAGGCCTTGTGATTCCTGTTTATCACTCCTTCTGCCTTCTTCTCCCTATTACCCCTCCTACCCTTTACCTGAACTGTTCATGTACATACTGTATAATAATCTATATTAATATTTTTTTCTTAGTCTCTTGCATATTTGCCTGTATAGACCTTGCCTAATACTGTACTATGTTTTATGTCCTCTTCCACATTGTATTCCTTGATTGTACACCCATCTTTTTCCTTTGTATCTTGTTTACTTTTATGTGCATTTGTCCAGGTCCACCTTGCAAATGAGCTTGCTCAATGGTGCTTCATCTGGTAAAATAAAGATTGATTGATTGATTGAGTGACATGAAGGCATCACACCAGAAGGGGCTGGTGGAGTTCTGAATGTTGGGCAGGGCTAACCCACTCTTCTCACACCCAAGAGAGCATTATGCTGGGTTGCTCCAATTAGGACCATGCCCTGGGAGAGGGATAAGCGAGTGAGAGGGTCTTAGTGGGATAAAATACAACAGAAACTTTCAGGGAGATGAAGCCACCTCCCTACCACGTCACAGCAGGCCTCAGCACTCCTACTGTGCCTCGACAGCTGCTCCCACCAGAACCAGACTGTCAAATGCAAATGTCCTCCTGGCTTGGGGTCCCAATCACAGGGAACAAGCTGTGGGTTACAGTCTGTGAATCCAGCAAGGGACGTTGAGCGGAGGCTGGCAGTGGATTGATCCTCAAAGGACTCCTATGGTAGTAGGTCTTGGGCAGGTGGAAGGAGGGCGTGGAGGTTGACGAGAAGAAAAGGTAGGAAAAACAATTGTAAATAAAACAATCATACTTTTTTTATGTAACCCTGCACGCAGCAGGACGGCAGCTCAGGGCGGGATTCGGCATTAACTACACAGTCCCCCTTTCAAGCTAATTTAGCCTGCGAGCAGGCAGCTCTTAAAGAGACAGTACCAGAGGCTCTAAAAGCACTCACAGATAAACGACTAACGCCCGAGACACCATTCAGGCTGGGAGCACTTGGCCAGCTCCTGGGAGACTTTGGGAACCCCCATTTGCAGAGTTACAAGTACAAATCAGGTAAATCCCTGCACCTTTCATTTAATCAAAGTGTGTCAACTGATTGCTTTGTGTTCTTCTGATTGTGGACTGAGCCATCCGGCTCGGATTCTAATTTGGTTGTGCATATATTTTCTTCCTACAGGGCCCCATCCAGCTACCAGCTGTAGCCAACCCAGACAACGGACCTGGCTAGCCCCCATCCTGGGTACCCAGAGTGTGACTTTTGGACCCTATATGTATGCACAGTACTGTGATTTGAACATTTCCAAACCAAATCAACCTGATTGCCCCCTCCTATGTTACTGTCCCTAAATAAATCAGATTTGTTGTTACTGGACTTTATACTGTCTGTGGTGTCAGTATATATAGAACCAACATTGCAATCTGTGTTTGTGTATGTTGCTAACCTTGTTTTACAGGGGTCCTCAAGGGCGTGCTGCAGATCCGTCTAGAGGATAAGTGAGATCTATATGTGTAAACCATGTTCATATGTGGGGTATTGGG
This sequence comes from Neoceratodus forsteri, assembly GCA_016271365.2. Lineage (NCBI taxonomy): Eukaryota > Metazoa > Chordata > Ceratodontiformes > Ceratodontidae > Neoceratodus > Neoceratodus forsteri. Next base: position 50,417,818 of record CM028133.1, on the reverse strand, counting down.
AAGGTAACTCCATGGTACTGTGTGGGCCAATAGTGGAATGGGGGGGTCATAGCGAATCTGGGCAGAGGGCTGTGCCCAAGTTAGTTTAACCACTATCAACCCTGACCTCTGGGTGGAGGCACCCGTAGAACCTAGGCCCCTCAACCTGTCAGTAGCCAAACAGGCAGGGGTAGTGCCTCCTTGGAGGCGCCACCTAGTTACATTTATATTTTGACACCAAGTTTTCAACATAGTCTTTTATGGCCCACTTTATGATCAAGACAGGTGGAATTTTCTAAATCCCATTCAATAGGTGATTTCACAGAGCAACTACAAAAAACATATTTTGGAGCCGATTTGAAAAATTGCACCTGCCTTGTTTTTGGTGGGGTAAAAAGGCTATGTTGTAAATTGCAGCTAAAATTTAAAAATGACAAAGTTATGAATAAAGTTCAAAACGTATTAAAAGCCATTAACAGTAATCACCTTGTTCACAATCAGTTCATGGTCAGGATCCCGATCAGCAGGACATTTGCCAGTGGACTGGATAGGTAAGTGAGGGGTGGAGGGGTGGGATGGTAGGCACTGAAAGTGGAGGAGAGCAGAAAACATCAGTGTACTGTTTTCATTTTTACAGGGAGGAGAAAAGGACGATGAGGGATGGTTTCCTTACTTCAGGGACTGACACTGAATTAGGCACCCCAGTGCTGGTGTTTTATTTGGCAGCACTAGGGATGGGGACACCGTGTCAAATCCTGTTTGGTGGGGAGAGGTTAGCCAGCACTAGGGGTGGGCACCCTGAAGTCAGAGTGTGTGGGTGAGTGCATCTCCTTCTGCTAGATGAGTCCTGCCTCACCGTCAGGAGCCAGGGCTGGTGAGGGGAATGGAGGAAGTTTTTATTTATAGTGAATAGTGGGTGGGGTTGGAGAGCATGCAGAGGAGGGGCAGGAAGGTTTTCTTTTCTACATGGGCCAGAAATGGAGGGAGGGGTGTCAGACCATGTAGAGAAAGCGCAGGAGGACTTTCTTTTTATAGGCCAGATTGGTGGGGGGTGGGCATGCAGAGGGAAAGAGTGAGGGTTTTCCTTTTCTACATCGGTTAGAATGGAGTGGGGCTGGTGGTGCGAGAGGATTCAGAGGGATGGTGCAGAAGGTTTTCTTTTCTGCAAGGGCTAGGAATGGAGGGAGGGATGTAACAGCATGCAGAGGGAGGGAGGGAGGGCTGATGATGACACTTCTTAGCTCGCTAATGGGTGGAATAGCACTATGATAGGTGCAGCTGCATCCTTTCATACATGAGAAGTTTCTGCCATTCAGCCAGCTCAGTAGCTTCCACATCAGCAATCTCACCAATGGGTTTTCTTTACATGCCTCCTGCAGACTCAGCTCCATTGTCTGCTGACGCACACCTCCCAACCCCCTCACTGGCCAAGCAGTCCCAATATGTTTTCTTGTTCATGTATCGCTAGCAACAGCAACAAACAATTGTCAATGCCAAATGTTCGCCGCTGCATTACTGTTGTACTGGGTCTTGGCTCTAACATAGTCTTTTTACTAAGTATTTACCCAGGATAGACCAGAAGAGATGCAGTATATCATTTTCAGTGGTGTCCTGCTTTACACATTTTTAGATTGTAGTTACCTAGTACAGGCAAGATGAGATGCAATATCTAATTTTCAGTGGGCTCCCATTTTGACCTAATGTAACCCCTAGATGGCGCTATCCCAGGGGCTACTACCCCCCTGATTTGCCACTAACAGGTTGAAGGGCCTGGATCCAATGGCAGGTGCCTCCACCCAGAGGTCAGGGTTTGCAATAGTTAAACTAACTTGGTCACAGCCCTCTGGGACACTGCAACCCCTTTCTTCCACTAGTGGCCCACACAATATATCAAATTACCTTCACAGTATACACTTACCCAGGTCTGGTTCCGGCACTGGGACCTCCTGTGAAATGAGATACAGTGCAACAGTCACAGTACAGTACTTTAACATAGACAAATACCTCAGGCAGTATAACTTTGCTGAAACAAGCAGCTCTGATTTATTTAGGGGCTATAACAAGGACAGGGAAATCAGGTTAATTAGCTTATCACTCTAATAATCTACCTATGGCTCTGTGCACGGCCTATCCCTATCAGTTACTGTCCGGAGTACCCAAGCCCTAGTAGCTAGTCCAAACCGTGGCAGCTGGTAGGGGCCCTTTCACACAGAAAAGGAGAATTAAACAGTCAGCAGTACAGTAATTCCATTTGGATTTAATGTGGCAATTCAACAGGAGCGACCTGAATTAGTACTCACGACCTCCAAATAAGATAGGGTCCTTCAATGTCAGCAGGGCTCACTTGAGTACACAAACCTCTTCACACATCCATATAAAAGAAAGCACTATACCAGGCAGGCTGCATCTGTATCCCGATCGCAATTACTGCACAATACCGGGAGAACACACAGCAGATTCAGTTCCTGACAGACCGAAAGTAATTTTTCAGCAATTTCTCCAGTCTTCTACAGGGTGAGCCTGGTTTCTACTCTTCAGAGATCCTTTGATTCTTTTCACAGGACGGATTCAGTCCTAACAAGCTGTTACACAAGCTGCAGACGGAACTCTGGGCCTTACACACGTTTTGACTAAACTGCACACTGAAAAGCACAGGCTCCTTCCTTCTTCACTGCCAAAGCTCAACTGAAACTCCAACCGACAAAACCGGGCACTTCCTTTGAGTTCCTCCCAGTTCTTGACTGGATTGGCTGTCACTCACAATAGACTGCTGCTGTTGGTCCAAAAGGCACTGAAGTCTAAACTACATCTCCCAGAGTCACTGCCCATACAATCCTCTTGTGGCTGGCTCAGATTATGAGTCAAGTTCTGATTAGGTCAAGGCACCATTTTGAGGCTAGCTTACCCCACACTGATTGGTCCAGTTCAGCAGTTCAAAACTAGAATGGGAACTAGCAGACACAGTTCTGACTGCAAAGAAAGCAGGTTAGACAAACTGTAATTTCATTATTACTCTAAATAATTTCTGGCAAACAGTTACATCTTTCAGATAGGTTCCCTTTGCACTCCTAGTGACTGCAAAAATGAAGTGAATTGGCAGCTGCTCGAGTGGTACTCAGAGAAGCACACAGTCCCCCATACAAACTAATTATGTCTGCAAGCAGACAGCTCTTAAAGAGACAGTACCAGAGGCTCTAAAAACACTCACTGATAAATGGCTTAAATGCCAAACACCATTCAGGCTTGGAGCATTCAAGCAAGCTCCTGGAAGTCTTTTGGGAACCCCCATTTGCAGGGGTTTACTAAATTCCAACAGTCATTTTATGACCTGGCGTTATGATCAAGACTGGTGGAATTTTTTAAATCCACTCAAAAGGTGATTTTGCAGTGTGACTCGAAAAAAGTTTCAGAAGGGTTTGGAAAATAGCGCCTGTCATGTTCAGGAGTGGAATAACAAGGGATTGTTGAACATTAGGGGCCAATATCTGCACAAATAAAGTTATGAGTAAGCGTTGAAAGAATTCAGTGGTTCTTCATGACTGTTTTTTACATTTTGACTCAGATTTTCAACGTAGTCTTTTATGACCCCATGCTCTCCTTGCTGCATGTCACAATGTGCCTGAGCACGGGAGCTTGTCGATAAATTGGGAAGTGGATGGGAAAGGATGGCCATCTTGTTGGGGCCAAACTATAATCCTGTCACACTAAATAATGGCTCAGAAAAAATATTATATACATACATACACACAAATATGTCAGCAGTAACAGGCCTTATGGTCTATCAAGTCTGCTCGAGTGCACAGCTAGCACCCGTAGATTGCAGCTGCCCACCCCTCCCCTGGCAGCTTCTCATCACAATTTACAGAGACCCCCCATTCCCTGTTCCATGTTTTTTGAAAGTACCCACCATCCTACATGATATCGCCTCCAGTAGGGTATTCCATTCGACACCACCCATTCTGTGAAATAATGCCTCCTCATCTCTCTCCTAAATCTGCCCCCTCCAATCATAGCCCATGACCTCTTGTGTTCCTTCCTCAGCCTAAATAACTCATCAGTGTCAGTTTTGTTGAACCCTTCAGATGCTTGAACGTTTTAATCATATCCCCCTCTCTTCTAGGCTGTACAAACTCAGATGCCTCAGCCTATCCAGTAGGGGTGTCTCCCATCCCTGTATCCTTTTTGTTGCCCTATGTTACACCCCCTCAGCAGCCTGATATCCTTCTTCAGATATGGCCGCCAGTACTGCACACTGTACTCCAAGTGCTGCGGACTAGATGTAACCCTAGATGGCGCTATCCAGGGCTACTACCCTGCCTGATTTGCCACTAACAGGTTGAGGGCCTGGATCCAATGGCGGGTGCCTCCACCCAGAGGTCAGGGTTTGCAATAGTTAAACTTACTTGATCACAGCCCTCTGGGACACTGCAACCCCTTTCTTCCCACTAGTGGCCCACAATATAATCAGAATTACCTTCACAGTATACATTTACCCCAGGGTGGTTCAGGCACTGGGACCTCCTGTAAAATAAGATACAGTGCAACAATCACAGTACAATACTTTAACATAGACAAATACCTCAGGCAGTATAACTTTGCTGAAACAAGCAGCTCGGATTTATTTAGGGGAATATAACAAGGACAGGGAAATCAGGTTAATTAGCTTATCACTTTACTATCTATCTATGTATGGCTCTGTGCAGGCCTATCCCTACCAGTTACTGTCCCTGGTACCCAAGCCCTGGTGGCTAGTCCAAACCGTGGCAGCTGGTAGGGGCCCTTCCCTAAGAGAAAAGAAAAATTAGTTTAAACAGTCAGCAGTACAGTGATTCCATTTGGATTTATTGTGGCAATTCAACAGGGAGTGACCCTGAATTAGTACTCACGACCTCCAAACAAGATAGGGTCCTTCAATGTCAGCAGGGCTACTCTTGGCTCCACGGAGTCTCCTCACACATTTATATGGCAAAAGAAAGTACCATACCAGATAGGCTGCTTCTCTATCCCGATCGCGATTACTGCACAAAACCGAGGAGAACACACAGCAGATTCAGTTCCTGACAGACCGAGGTGCAACTCAACAACTTCTCCAGTCTTCCACAGGGTGAGCCTGGTTTCTACTCTTCAGAGATCCTTTGATTCTTTTACAGGATGGATTCAGTCCTAACAAGCAGTTACACAAGCTGCAGAGCCGGAACTCTGGGCCTTACACACGTTTTTGACTGAAACTGTGCACTGAAGAAGTACAGGGTTTCTTTCCCTTCACTGCCAGATCTAAACTGAAACTCCAACAGACAAAACCGGGCACTTCCTTTGAGTTCCTCCAGTTCTTGACTGGATTGGCTGTCACTCACAATAGACTGCTGCTGTTGGTCCAAAAAGGCGAAGTCTAAACTACATCTCCCAGAGTCACTGCCCATACAATCCTCTTGTGGCTGGCTCAGATTATGAGTCCAAGTTCTGGTTCGTCCAAGGCACCATTTTAGAGCTAGCTTACCCCACACTGATTGGTCCAGTTCAGCAGTTCAAAACCAGAATGGGAACTAGGCAGACACAGTTCTGACTGCAAAAAAGCAGGTTAGACAAACTGTAATTTCATTATTACTCTAAATGGTTTCTGGCAAACAGTGACATCTTTCAGATAGGTTCCCTTTGCACTCCTAGTGACTGCAAAAATGGAGTGAGTTGGCAGCAGCTCAGTGGTACTCAATCAAAGAAACACACAGTCCCCATACAAACTAATTATGTCTGCAAGCAGACAGCTCTTAAAGACAGTACCAGAGGTTCTAAAACACTCACTGATAAATGGCTTAACATGCAAACACCATTCAGGCTTGGAGCATTCAAGCAAGCTCCTGAAGTCTTTTGGGAACCCCCATTTGCAGGGAGTTACACCCTTCCTAGCCTGGGAAAGCTTGACGTCCAGCGTCAAGCAAGTACCCCATAAGTTTCAACTGCAACCATATACATTTGCATTAGGCTCGCACATGTAATCATCAGTCAATATATCATTTTACCAAGAACACATTTCTGAAACATTGCAGTACGTCACTCTTTACACAGTATTACATACACGTTGTACCATAACTCAAGTTATTACCTCTTGTACATGAAACCTGAAGAGAGGGGCCCTTCCTATCAGTTACCTTGGGGCTGGACGGGGCAAGGGCACCATCATATGAAGGGCAACACAAGTAACTTGGAGTTAGCACTGATGCTCAGTTTGGGCAATGAGCTCGGGGACACATACACTCCTTTATGGACAACATTGAGGGCAAGTCCACAGGCCTCCCAAGTGAATCATAACTGAGGGTGCACCACAGGCTTTACAGCTCGACCAGTCTTTCTAGGGGAACTGTTACAGTCTCTGCACTCTGAGCCTCATTTTCAGCATTGTCCTCACTTGTCAGGGGAGTCTCCATGGGGGTAGAGAGGCTAGAACTTGGGGCACTTCAGCTCCAGGAGTTACAGTTTCTGAGTCCACAACATTTGGCTCTGCATGGAGCTTTCGGACACTGGCAGTGGACTGTCAGGGCACTCAAAATACTCTTCTTCTTGGTGTATCACCAGTCTGACCAATCTATCATTTTCCTCCTGAAAGCTCAAACAGTTCAACCATGCACAATGATTCCATTTCATCTGATCTGATGCTTTGCACTTCACTTTCTGGGAGCATTGGCTCCAAGGATGAAGCTGGGGCTTAGACAGTCCAGAAGGCCCAGCTTTGTCTCCAGTATTGACTAGGGGATTGCCCCGAAACAATTGACTCAGTTGTAAGAAGGATAGTATTCAAAGTCACTCCTACTTTCTTCTGATATGGACTGACAGTCATGCTCAACTGGGACTTGTGCAGGGAACACTTTAACTCTGCTTCTGTAGGTGCAGACTTCCTTGATCTTTTCTTGCAGCAGCTCTAGTCACTGGTCCAGAGGGGCATCTTCTGGGGCTCAGACTCAATCAGGATTTGTCCAATGGGCGGTAAATGATTTCTATGCATTGTTTTTACATCTTTTGAATTGTTCTCAGGCCTTACTTTGTACACTGGCAGATCATCTAGTTTGCCCACTACAATGTGAGAAAGATGGTGCCATCTGTCAGCAATCTTGTGTTTGCCATGCAGTCCCAGATTTCTTAGCAATACCGTCCCTCCCTCCTGGAGTTCCTGTGCTTTCACCTTTTCTATACCTTTCTTTGTTGGCCAGATTTCTTTTGGCAGCCATGGTTTGAGCCAGTTGAGTACGCAGTTAGCTGGGCCTTTAACTTTTGCACATACTGTAAATAGTTGTCGCTTGAACCCCATCAGAGAGACCCCAAAACACACATCTACTGGTAGTGAGCTTCTCTTCCAAACATCAGGCGGTGGGGGAGAACCCAGTGGCATCCTTTTGGTGCAGTTATAAGCATGTACCAGGGTGCTAATTTGTTGGCTCCATCTAGTCTTGTCCTTTGGGTGCAGGGTGCTAGCATATCTAGCAAAGTGCGGTTGAAGCGTTCAGGCTGTGGGTCCCCCTGGGGTGGTGAAGAGTGGTTCTGGACTTTCTCCTCCCCACAGAGAAAGCATCTCTTTGATCAGGCGACTCTCAAAGTCTCTCCCTTGATCAGAATGGATTCTTTGTGGAGCCCCATAGTGAACAAAAAGTTTTCTACAAGTACTTTGGCTACAGTGGATGCTTTCTGGTCTTTGGTGGGGAAAGCTTGGGCATATCTCGTGAAATGGTCAGTGACCACCAGCACATTACTGATATTTCTTTGATCTGACTCCAAACTCAGAAATCAATACAGACCAGCTCCATGGGTGCACTGGTGGTTATGTTAACAAGGGGGCAGCCCTCTGGGGCAAAGCTTTCCTGTAGCCTTAGCGACTACAAGTTGAATGTATTTACTCCACATCAGCCCCATCTTAGGCCAATAGAATCTGGATCTCACCAAGTCAAGTGTTCTGTCTATACCAAGGTGCCCCATGTGGTTGTGCAAGGACATCAGTAGTGAGTCTCGAAGGCAGTGGGCAGCACTAGTTGTTGTTTGTCTACTTGTCCCCCTCTGTCTACTGTTTCTCTGTATAACAGTTTATTGATCAGTTTCAACTTAGGACCTTCTTTGTATAATATGTGCAGTTCTCAAATCCGTGGGCGTAATTTGGACACATCTTTTCCTGCATAGAGGCTTCAAAGCTGCTTGATCATGGGATCGTGAGTTGAGCCGCCGAATACTGTCATTGTCCAGCTGAGGCAGTGCACCAATGTCTATTGCAGAAAAGTGGCAATAAGCAGCAGGTATGCAATTCTCAGAGGGTCCCAAGCAATCCACCATACAGTCCACTGCGTCCGTGGACATTTGTTCCTCCCTGTCAAACTTCGGCAGAGTGCCGAATGTCAGGTTCTGCCAATCGGACCCAATCATTCTGGGGAACAGGCCTCCGGAGAGAGCATCAGCATCTATGTGGTTCAGACCTGCTCAGTTCGAGAGCATAGTCATATGTAGATAATGCAGAAAGCCACCTGTGGCCAGTGGCATCCAACTTAGCTGAGGTCTGCACATAGGTCAAAAGGATTATTGTCAGTTTTACTAGTATTTTAGCCCCATACAAGTACTCATGGAATTGGTCAACAATAGCCCACTTCAAAGCTAGAACTCTAACTTATGTACAGGATAGTTCTTTTCGGATGGGGTCAGGCTTCTACTGGCAAAGGCCACTGGTCTCGAGCCATTCTCGTGCTCTTGGTACAACACAGCCCCAACCCTTGCAAGCTAGCATCAGTGTGCAGGACATAAGGTTTTCTTGGATCGGCATAGGCCAGCACTGGAGCATGGGTAAGTTGATGATATGATCTCATGAAAAGCAGTCTTACAATCAGGAGTCCAGCAGGCCCCAAATACTTCACTCGGATGAAAATACACTCTTTCAGTCTTGAGGAGGCTGACTTTTGGTATTTTTGTGGGTTGGGGGATACTCTTGAGTAAGGTTAAGTAAAGGCGGATCACTCTTGAATAGTCCTTGATGAAGCATCGATAATAACCACAGAATCCCAGGAATCTTTGCAGTTCTTTTAGATTTTGGGCTGTGGCCAGGTGTCAAGGCCTCAACTTTACTTGGGTCGGTCTCTATTCCCTCGGTGGATACTATGTGTCCCACATACTTTACTGATGTTTGAAAGAATTGACACTTATCAATGGACAGTTTAACAAAGTCCTCCAGTCGGTCCAATACCTTAAATAATCTGCTCTCATGTTCCTCCAGTGAGCTGCCAAACACAATAACATCATCTAGGTATACCAGGCACTCTAGTAAGTTCATGTCCCCACTGCACGCTCCATCAATCATTGAAAAGTGGCTGGGGCACCTAGAAATCCCTTGAGGCATCCTCATGAATTCATAAAAGCCGGACAGATAAAGGCTGTCTTCTCACGGTCCTCTGGGGCCATCGGGATCAGTAGTACCCTGCAGGAGATCCAGCACAGAGAACCACTTGCTCCCGTTTAGGCAGTCCAAAGCATCCTGAATGCGGGGCATTGTGTACTGATCAGGGATAGTCCGCCCGGTTTAAGGTCACGATAATCCACGCACATCCTTACTGTCCCATTCTTTTTCCTCACTACCACAATGGGGAAGCATAAGGGCTTCTGGATTCTTTGTATTACACCAGCAGCTAACATCTCTTGCAGATGCCGTCTCACATCATCTATATCAGCAGGTGCCAGGCGAGACCTCTCAGGAAATGGTCTTTCGTCATGCAGCGGATATTGTGCTCAGCTCCTTGCACGCATCCTCGTCCCATTCCTTTAAAATCACCTGGTCTCTGGGCAAGCTTCTCACTGATCCTCACTTTCCATTCAGCTGGCAGCGGGAGTCACCGAAATCAAACAAGTCAGGCATTACTCTGTCATTCTTCTCGAACTCTTGCTGCTGGTAGTACTGCAGTTTCTGCACAATGCACATTAGCCAGGATGCAACCTCTATTTACTCGAATGTCTCTTTCAGACACATTATGAAGTTGGACCATTACCCTTCTGGCATAAGCATGGGCTCTAGCGGGCAAAATACTAGAGCTTGACCAGCAGTCCCTCTGGCAATTTTCCATCGCCTGGTGCATTCAACATTAATATTTTATTCTTAACATCCTTTCTGATATGGACCTCTCCTGTAAGGTACACTGGGCATTTGGCGCAGGATCAGAGACTCAGGATCCTTCTTCCATACAATTCCGACCGGTTCCTCTGGTTCTATTTTTCAGCATCTCTCTGTGCCTCATAGGCCTTCTTAATTAAAGCGGAACTCTTAAAGCTCTACTAGTCTTTGACCCTGTTTTCATAACACAACTGTGCCAGCCTTCGAACATATGAGCATTTGTTCCAATCAACAAAGGGACACCATCCTACAGTCCAGTGGGGTTACACTAAGGCTGAGGTCTCTGCTTGTTCGGCCACTCCAGCCGACGGAGGTGGGAAAGACAGCCAAATTCGGATATACCGGAATAGGGGTAGCCTTCTCACTTAACCCCCATACATGCAGTCCTTCTAATGGTTGTAAGGGTACATCTGACAAATACTTCTGATACCAATACTGGAACATAATTGTCACTTGGGAGCCACTGTCTAATACAGCTCTTGTAGACACTCCATTCCACTTACAGTGGTCTCCATGGAGGACCCACTATTCGGACCAGTCTGGAGAGGTGGTAGTGGGGGCCTGGGCAACTGACCTTGCCACAAAAAGACGTGAGTTAGCATTTTGGTGCCCTCACTGGGATCATTTGTGCACCTCTTAACCACTGATTTGTTCTCGAAGCTCTCCTTGTAGCCTATATGCAACTTTGTCAGTGTCTTTTGGGGACCGCATTCCCTCTTCATGTGCCCATCCTTCCGCATATTATAGCAAAACATACTTTCTGGAGTTTGAGCAGGCCGAGGCGCCACACTGAGAGCCAGGGGGGGTACTACTAACTGGAAACCTTGGTGCCATCTCTGTTCTGGCGTGATAAGCATTTGGAGACATCTTGTCAGTTTCTCCACTTCCATGGTCAAGGAATTGAGTTTGGAGCTGTTATCAGCAGGAGATACATGGTGGTAACCCCACCCCCATAGCAGATGCAGTCGGATATAGGTCAGGGCCCGTACTTGCAGGCGTGACCTTCATAAAGGGACTGTTTTGAATTCCGGATCTCTCTCAACAGTTAAGCCCCATTGTGGCATATCTTTTTCCTTGTCAGAGCACTCATTGACTGTCAACCTCTGCTGAACTTCACTTGATGGGTCACCCTCAGTCACTCGGGTCATAGCCGCAGCTATTGGTGCAGGTCCCTCCAGAGTCGCCTTTTCTCAACTCCTCGAATTTCTCTCATTAACTCATCATAGGAGGTGGGAGTTTCCAGTCGATTTGCCAGGCGTAACTGAAGCAACAGCAGTTCTGAGAAGGGCAGACTTAGGATCCTGTCCAGTCTGGTTCGGTCCAGTTCAATCGCTGGCAAACTACCCTTTCTGAGGTATTCTTGCAACAATTTTTCCAGCCGAGATACATACACAGACAACAACTCCCTTGGTACTGTTGTGCATTTCTTACTCTCCACCATAGAGCCTCATCAGAATCTGGGCTCCCCATACATTCTCCAAGGCCTCAAGATAGCCTGTGCAGTCACTTCAGGGTTACTGGCCCGTTTAGCATGGATGGTAGCCAGGGCGGGACCTCGGAGGCTCTCACTAACCCTCTTTCACTTTTCGGCTTCCAGCATTGCCATTCTAGCACTTGGGGGCAACATAGTCTATCCAGGTCTCCCAGTCATCCTCCCTTGGGGGGTGGGAGGGTGCCAGAAGATCCTAAACCCGGTGGAAGTCGTGACTAATGGCAGGTGTAGAAATAGGAGTCTGCATTGGTTCAGCCACCATTACGGGTACTGGAGCGGGAGAGGTGTTGGGGAGAACACCCCAGGTGGCAAGAATAGTTTCTTCAAGTCCTCCACAGTTTTCCCTTCTCCCAGCAACCATTTAGCAAATTTATCCTCAAAGTTTCAGATAGTGGTGGGGCTCCATTCCCCCAGGTCTTTACTGTCCTTAGTTATCACTCTCCAAGCAGTGAGGGCTCCTCTGGGGTAATGGTCTGTGGCACTTTGGAGCTATCTATGGGATCCTAAACTCTACTAGGGCCAGGAAAGTGTGGGTGAGCAGATTAGCATGCCGACCCACCACCACAGGGTTTATAAACCTTCCACCTTGGAAAGTACTCCCTGTACAGTGTCCGTATTGATGCCCAGGGGATGTCCAGGATAAGCATAGCATTTTGGGGTCAATCTCCTCCCAGTACACCACTCCACCAGCCGGTGCACAACCACTTCTGTCGGGTACCCATTTTTTTTTTTTAACAGTGGTTAGTAATATGGCCACTAGAGGACACACAATCCCAGCGGTGAGCCTCAAGATGTAACCCCTAGATGGCGCTATCCCAGGGCTACTACCCTGCCTGATTTGCCACTAACAGGTTGAGGGGCCTGGATCCAATGGCGGGTGCCTCCACCCAGAGGTCAGGGTTTGCAATAGTTAAACTTACTTGGTCACAGCCCTCTGGGACACTGCAACCCCCTTTCTTCCCACTAGTGGCCACACACAATATATCAGAATTACCTTCACAGTATACATTTACTCCCCAGGGTGGTTCAGGCACTGGGACCTCCTGTAAAATAAGATACAGTGCAACAATCACAGTACAATACTTTAACATAGACAAATACCTCAGGCAGTATAATCTCTAGTGAAACAAGCAGCTCGGATTTATTTAGGGGGAATATAACAAGGACGGGGAAATCAGGTTAATTAACATCACTTTACTATCTATCTATGGCTCTGTGCAGGCCTATCCCTACCAGTTACTGTCCCTGGGTACCCAAGCCCTAGTGGCTAGTCAAACCGTGGCAGCTGGTAGGGCCCTTTCCCACAGAGAAAAGAAAAATTAGTTTAAACAGTCAGCAGTACAGTGATTCCATTTGATTTATTGTAGCAATTCAACAGGGAGCGACCTGAATTAGTACTTCACGACCTCCAAACAAGATAGGATCCTTCAATGTCAGCAGGGCTACTCTTGAGCTCCACAGTCTCCTCACACATTTATATGGCAAAAGGAAAGTACCATACCAGGTAGGCTGCTTCTCTATCCCGATCACGATTACTGCACAATACCGGGAGAACACACAGCAGATTCAGTTCTGACAGACCGAGTGCAACTCAACAACTTCTCAGTCTTCCACAGGGTGAGCCTGGTTTCTACTCTTCAGAGATCCTTTGATTCTTTTCACAGGACGAGATTCAGTCCTAACAAGCAGTTACACAGCTGACAGAACTCTGGGCCTTACACGTTTTTTGACTGAAACTGTGCACTGAAGGAGTACAGGGTTTCTTTCCCCTTCACTGCCAGATATAAACTGAAACTCCAACAGACAAAACGGGCACTTCCTTTGAGTTCCTCCCAGTTCTTGACTGGATTGGCTGTCACTCACAATAGACTGCTGCTGTTGGTCCAAAAAGGCGCCAAGTCTAAACTACATCTCCAGAGTCACTGCCCATACAATCCTCTTGTGGCTGGCTCAGATTATGAGTCCAAGTTCTGATTCGTCCAAGGCACCATTTTAGAGCTAGCTCCACACTGATTGGTCCAGTTCAGCAGTTCAAAACCAGAATGGGGAACTAGGCAGACACTGTTCTGACTGCAAAAAAGCAGGTTAGACAAACTGTAATTTCATTATTACTCTAAATGGTTTCTGGCAAACAGTGACATCTTTCAGATAGGTTCCCTTTGCACTCCTAGTGACTGCAAAATGGAGTGAATTGGCAGCAGCTCGAGTGGTACTCAATCAAAGAAACACACAGTCCCCCATACAAACTAATTATGTCTGCAAGCAGACAGCTCTTAAAGAGACAGTACCAGAGGTTCTAAAACACTCACTGATAAATGGCTTAAACGCTAAACACTATTCAGGCTTGGAGCATTCAAGCAAGCTCCTGGAAGTCTTTTGGGATCCCCATTTGCAGGGGTTACATAAAAGATCTGTCGAGGGTAGGATCACATCCTAATGTCTGGACGAGATTCCCTTGCAATACAACACAGCATTTTGTTAGCTTTGGCTGCAGCCTTTCTGTATTGGGCAGAGTTGTTCATGCTGTCATTTATCATCACCCACAGATCCTTCTCTCTTCCTCTGTGACCCCAGTCTCACCCCATCCAACCAGTAATCCTCCTCAGCTTCTTCGGCTCCAAAGTGCATAACTTTACACTCTTCACATTAAAGCCCAGTTGCCACTTGCCAACCACTCCTCCAACTTGGTTAGGTCTCTCTGTAGCTCTTTCCACCCTCAATATCATCCACAACTGCTCCTATCTTGGCATCATCTACGAACAGACTGATCCTGCTCTTAACTCCGTGTGAGATCTCTGATATGAAAAATTTAACAGCACGGACTCAGCACAGAGCCCTGTGGCACCCACTTGTCAGAGGCCTAGGGTTGAGAGTCCCCCCACCACCCGTTGCTGCCTCCCCTTCAGCCAGTTCACAATCCAGTTAGCCATTTTCACTCCCACCCCAGCTGATCTCAGTTTCCGCCTAGCTGCCCATGAGGCATTGAATCAAAGACCTTGCTGAAGTTCAAATACAGGACATCCACTGCATGGCCCCATCCAGTTCTCTTGTTATTGTCATAGTACTCTATCAGACTGGTCTGGCAAGAGATACCCGAGGCAGACACTACTGCTGCTCATCCCGGAGGTAGCTATCGAGAAATGTCACCAATCTCTTTGTCAGGATTGTTTCCATAAGCTTACCCATTACGGAAGTGAGTCTAACAGGTCTGTAGCTTCTGGCTCACTCTCTCGGACCATTTTGTGAATATGCACCACGTGAGCCATCCTCCAGTCCTGTGGCATGCACCCTGTAACTAGGGAGGTGTTGAACTGGTCCACCACCAGTGCAGCCAACACTGCCGCCATCTCCCTCAGCACCCTGGGGTGAATGCCATCAGGACTGGTGCCTTGTCCACCCTTAGTTCCTTCAGACCCCTAGTGGTCTTCTCAATCTCCCCATCTTTATCCTTCCCCTTTCCTACCCTCATGGCCCACAGAGGTAGTGGACCACCCTCCCTCCTGGGTGAACACAGAGCAGAAGTACTCATTCAATGCTTCCACCTGTTCTGCTCCTCTTCCACCCATCCCCACCCCACCCCTTCTGATCTGCATTCTTCCACCCACCCCTGCCCTTCTGAGTCCACACTATCTGGTCCCTGCAGTTCCTTTTTCTCCTATGTATCTAAAGAAGTCCTCCCTCCTTGATGCCCAGGACAGCCTTAACTCTCTGGAGCCTTGGCCTCTTAATAGTTGAATTGCCTCCTGGTCTCCTGACATACTCCTCCCTGCCCCCCACTGGTCCTTTTGAATCTCCAAAATGCCAGTTTCTTTGCCCTCACCCCTCCAGTTCTTTCCTGTTCAGCCAACATGGTTTCTTAGCTCTGCTCTTCTTACTGAGGAGTCTTGGTGCAAGCCTCAGTAGCTTCCTTCAGACCACATTTGATGATATCCATTTCTGTTGTGCATCCATCGCAGTATTATCCCTCAAGGCACTATGAGGATTTCTGCATCTTCCCAAAGTCCACCCACCTGAAGTCCACCACCCTTTTCACTGATCCTAAAGACTCCCTGCTCAAACTAATTGTAAACCACATCATTTGTTGGTCACTTCCAGCTAGTGGGTCCTCCACCTTAGTTCCCTCACTGCCTCCCCATTTGAAAGAACCAGGTCAAGTGTATTATCTAGCCAAGCTGGCACATTAACCAATTGCTCCAGAAGACTATCCTAAATACATCCAGCAATACTTGTGTAACCCTAGATGGCGCTATCCCAGGGGCTACTACCCTGCCTGATTGCCACTAACAGGTTGAGGGGCCTGGATCCAATGGCGGTGCCTCCACCAGAGGTCAGGGTTTGCAATAGTTAAACTAACTTGGTCACAGCCCTCTGGGACACTGCAACCCCTTTCTTCCCACTAGTGGCCCACACAATATATCAGAATTACCTTCACAGTATACACTTACCCCCAGGTCTGGTTCCGGCACTGGGACCTCCTGTGAAATGAGATACAGTGCAACAATCACAGTACAGTACTTTAACATAGACAAATACCTCAGGCAGTATAACTTTGCTGAAACAAGCAGCTCGATTTATTTAGGGGGATATAACAAGGACAGGGGAAATCAGGTTAATTAGCTTATCACTCTAATAATCTACCTATGGCTCTGTGCACAGGCTATCCCTATCAGTTACTGTCCTGGTACCCAAGCCCTAGTGGCTAGTCCAAACCGTGGCAGCTGGTAGGGCCCTTTCACACAGAGAAAAGGAGAATTAAACAGTCAGCAGTACAGTAATTCCATTTGGATTTAATGTGGCAATTCAACAGGGAGCAACCCTGAATTAGTACTCACGACCTCCAAATAAGATAGGGTCCTTCAATGTCAGTAGGGCTCACTTGAGGTACACAAACCTCTTCACACATCCATATAAAAAGCACTATACCAGGCAGGCTGCATCTGTATCCCGATCGCAATTACTGCACAATACCGGGAGAACACACAGCAGATTCAGTTCCTGACAGACCGAGTGCATTTTCAGCAATTCTTCCAGTCTTCTACAGGGTGAGCCTGGTTTCTACTCTTCAGAGATCCTTTGATTCTTTTCACAGGACGGATTCAGTCCTAACAAGCTGTTACACAAGCTGCAGACCGGAACTCTGGGCCTTACACCGTTTTTGACTAAAACTGCACACTGAAAAAGCACAGGGCTCCTTCCTTCTTCACTGCCAAAGCTCAACTGAAACTCCAACCGACAAAACGGGCACTTCCTTTGAGTTCCTCCCAGTTCTTGACTGGATTGGCTGTCACTCACAATAGACTGCTGCTGTTGGTCCAAAAGGCACTGAAGTCTAAACTACATCTCCCAGAGTCACTGCCCATACAATCCTCTTGTGGCTGGCTCAGATTATGAGTCCAAATTCTGATTCGTCCAAGGCACCATTTTAGAGCTAGCTTACCCACACTGATTGGTCCAGTTCAGCAGTTCAAAACTAGAATGGGAACTAGCAGACACAGTTCTGACTGCAAAAAAGCAGGTTAGACAAACTGTAATTTCATTATTACTCTAAATAATTTCTGGCAAACAGTTACATCTTTCAGATAGGTTCCTTTGCACTCCTAGTGACTGCAAAATGAAGTGAATTAGCAGCAGCTTGAGTGGTACTCAATCAAAAACACACAGTCCCCATAAAACTAATTATGTCTGCAAGCAGACAGCTCTTAAAGAGACAGTACCAGAGGTTCTAAAACACTCACTGATAAATGGTTAAATGCCAAACACCATTCAGGCTTGGAGCATTCAAGCAAGCTCCTGAAGTCTTTTGGGAACCCCCATTTGCAGGGGTTACACCTTCCTGGCCTGGGAAAGCTTGACGTCGCGTCAAGCAAGTACTATAAGTTTCAACTGCAACCACATACATTTGCATTAGGCTGCACATGTAATCATCAGTCAATATATCATTTACCAAGAACACATTTCTGAAACATTGCAGTATACGTCACTCTTTACACAGTATTACATACACATTGTACCATAACTCAAGTTATTACCTCTTGTACATGAAACCTGAAGAGGGGGCCCTTCCCTATCAGTTACCTTGGGGCTGGATGGGGCAAGGGCACCATACTTAGAAGGCAACACAAGTAACTTTGAGTTAGCACTGACGCTCAGTTTGGGCAATGAGCTCGGGGACACATACACTCCTTTATGGACAACATTGAGAGGCAAATCCACAGGCCTCCCAAGGGAATCATAACTGAGGTGCACCACAGGCTTTACAGCTCGACCAGTCTTTCTAGGGGAACTGTTACAGTCTCTGCACTCTGAGCCTCATTTTCAGCATTGTCCACACTTGTCAGGAGTCTCCATGGGGTAGAGAGGCTAGAACTTGGGGCACTTTCAGCTCCAGGAGTTACAGTTTCTGAGTCCACAACATTTGGCTGCATGGAAGCTTTCGGACACTGGCAGTGGACTGTCAGGGCACTCAAAATACTCTTCTTGTTGGGTGTATCACCAGTCTGCCCCAATCTATCATTTTCCTCCCTGAAAGCTCAAACAGTTCAACCATGCACAATGATTCCATTTCATCTGATCTGATGCTTTGCACTTCACTTTCTGGGAGCATTGGCTCCAGGGATGAAGCTTGGGGCTTAGACAGTCCAGAAGGCCCAGCTTTGTCTCCAGTATTGACTAAGTTGCCCTGAAACAATTGACTCAGTTCGTAAGAAGGATAGTATTCAAAGTCACTCTCACTTTCTTCCGATATGGACTGACAGTCATGCTCAACTGGGACTTGTGGAGGGAACACTTTAACTTTGCTTCTGTAGGTGCAGACTTTCTTGATCTTTTCTTAGCAGCAGCTCTAGTCACTGGTCCAGAGGGCATCTTCTAGGGGCTCAGACTCAATTAAGATTTGTCCAATGGGCAGTAAATGATTTCTATGCATTGTTTTTACATCTTTGAATTATTCTCAGGCCTTACTTTGTACACTGGCAGATCATCTAGTTTGCCCACTACAATGTGAGGGAGATGGTGCCATCTGTCAGCAATCTTGTGCTTGCCATGCAATCCCAGATTTCTTAGCAATACCCGATCTCCCTCTGGAGTTCCTTGCTTTCACCTTTTATCATACCTTTCTTTTTGGCGTAGATTTCTTTTGGCAGCCATGGTTTGAGCCAGTTAGTACGCATGAGTTAGCTGGGCCTTTAACTTTTGCACATACTAAATAGTTGTCAGCTTGACCCCATCAGGAGAGACCCCCAAACACACATCTACTGGTAGTCGAGCTTCCTCTTCCAAACATCAGGCAGTAGGGGAGAATCCAGTGGCATCACTTTTGGTGCAGTTATAGCATGTACCAGGGTGCTAATTTGTTGGCTCCATCTAGGCTTGTCCTTTGGGTGCAGGGTGCCTAGCATATCTAGCAAAGTAGGTTTAAAGCGTTCAGGCTGTGGGTCCCCTGGGGGTGGTAAGGAGTGGTTCTGGACTTCGCACTCCCCACAGAGAAAGCATCTCTTTGATCAGACGACTCTCAAAGTCTCTCCCTTGATCAGAATGGATTCTTTGTGGAGCCCCATAGTGAACAAAAAGTTTTCTACAAGTACTTTGGCCACAGTGGATGCTTTCTGGTCTTTGGTGGGGAAAGCTTGGGCATATCTCGTGAAATGGTCAGTGACCACCAGCACATTACTGATATTTCTTTGATCTGACTCCAAACTTAGAAAATCAATACAGACCAGCTCCATGGGTGCACTGGTGGTGATGTTAACAAGGGGCAGCCCTCTGGAGGAAAAGCTTTCCTCTGTAACAGCGACTACAAGTTCGAATGTGTTGCTCCACATCAGCCCCATCTTAGGCCAATAGAATCTGGATCTCACCAAGTCAAGTGTTCTGTCTATACCAAGGGTTCCATGTGGTTGTGCAAGGACCTCAGTACTGAGTCTCGAAGGCATGGGCAGCATAGTTGTTGTTTGTCTACTTGTCCCCTCTGTCTACTGTTTCTCTGTATAACAGTTTATTGATCAGTTTCAACTTAGGACCTTCTTTGTATAACAGTGCAGTTCTCAAATCAGTGGAGCGTAATTTGGACACATCTTTTCCTGCATAGAGAGGCTTCAAGCTGCTTTGATCATGGGATCAGGATTGAGCCCGCTGAATACTGTCATTGTCCAGCTGAGGCAGTGCACCAATGTCTATTGCAGAAAAAGTGGCAATAAGAAGCAGGTATGCAATTCTCAGAGGCTCCCAAGCAATCCACCATGCAGTCCACTGCGTCCAGTGGACATTTGTTCCTCCCTGTCAAACTTCGGCAGAGTGCCCGAATGTCAGGTTCTGCCAATCGGACCCAATCATTCTAGGAACAGGCCTCCGGGAGAGAGCATCAGCATCTATGTGGTTCAGACCTGCTCGGTATTCGAGAGCATAGTCATATGTAGATAATGCAGAAAGCCACCTATGTGCCAGTGGCATCCAACATAGCTGAGGTCTGCACATAGGTCAAAGGATTATTGTCAGTTTTACTAGTATTTTAGCCCCATACAAGTACTCATGGAATTGGTCAACAATAGCCCACTTCAAAGCTAAGAACTCTAATTTATGTACAGGATAGTTCTTTTCGGATGGGGTCAGGCTTCTACTGGCAAAGGCCACTGGTCTCGAGCATTCTCGTGCTCTTGGTACAACACAGCTCCCAACCCTTGCAAGCTAGCATCAGTGTGCAGGACGTAAGGTTTTCTTGGATCGGCATAAGGCCAGCACTGGAGCATGGGTAAGTTGATATATGATCTCATGAAAAGCAGTCTACAATCACTAAGGAGTCCAGGGCCCCAAATACTTCACTCGGATGAAAATACACTCTTTCAGTCTTGAGGGCTGACTTTTTAGTATTTTTTGTGGGTTGGGGATACTCTTGAGTAAGGTTAAGTAAAGGCGGATCACTCTTGAATAGTCCTTGATGAAGCGCCGATAATAACCACAGAATCAGGAATCTTTGCAGTTCTTTTTAGATTTTTGGGCTGTGGCCAGGTGGTCAAGGCCCTCAACTTTACTTGGGTCGGTCTCTATTCCCTCGGTGGATACTATGTGTCCCACATACTTTACTGATGTTTGAAAGAATTGACACTTATCAATGGACAGTTTAAGGCCAAAGTCCTCCAGTCGGTCCAATATCTTAAATAATCTGCTCTCATGTTCCTCCAGTGAGCTGCCAAACACAATAACATCATCTAGTATACCAGGCACTCTAGTAAGTTCATGTCCCCCACTCACGCTCCATCAATCGTTGAAAAGTGGCTGGGGCACCTGAAATCCTTGAGGCATCCTCATGAATTCATAGAAGCCAAGCGGACAGATAAAGGCTGTCTTTTCACGGTCCTCTGGGGCCATCCGGATCTGATAGTACCCACTGCGGAGATCCAGCAGAGAACCACTTGCTCCCGTTTAGGCAGTCCAAAGCATCCTGAATGCGGGGCATTGTGTACTGATCAGGGATAGTCCTCGGTTTAAGAGTGCGATAATCCACACACATCCTTACTGTTCCATTCTTTTTCCTCACTACCACAATGGGAAACATAAGGCTTCTGGATTCTTGTATTACACCAGCAGCTAACATCTCTTGCAGATGCCGTCTCAATCATCTATGTCAGCAGGTGCCAAGGGCGTCGAGACCTCTTCTGAAATGGTCTTTCGTCATGCAGCGGATATTGTGCTCCAGCTCCTTTTGCATCCTACATCCCATTCCTTTAAAAGAAAACACCTGGTCTCTCTGGGCAAGCTTCTCACTGATCTTCACTTTCCATTCAGCTGGCAGCGGGAGTCGCGAAATCAAACAAGTCAGGCGTTACTCTGTCATTCTTCCTTGAACTCTTGCTGCTGGGTAGCACTGCAGTGTCTGCACAATGCACATTAGCCAGGATGCAACCTCTGTTTACTCAATGTCTCTTTCAGACACATTATGAACTTGGACCATTACCTTCTGGCATAAGCATGGGCTCTAGCGGGCAAAATACTAGGCTTGACCAGCAGTCCCTCTGGCAATTTTCCATCGCCTGGTGCATCCAACATTAATATTTTATTCTTAACATCCTTTTCTGATACGGACCTCTCCTGTAAGGTACACGGC
Organism: Neoceratodus forsteri; assembly: GCA_016271365.2. Lineage (NCBI taxonomy): Eukaryota > Metazoa > Chordata > Ceratodontiformes > Ceratodontidae > Neoceratodus > Neoceratodus forsteri. The sequence goes on along the minus strand of CM028133.1, from coordinate 50,396,122 downwards.
ATTAGGCGCCAGGATCAGAGACTCAGGATCCTTCTTCCATTCAATTCCGACCGGTTCCTCTGGTTCTGTTTTTCCAGCATCTCTCTGTGCCTCATAGGCCTTCTTAATTAAAGTCGGAACTCTTAAAGCTCTACTAGTCTTTGACCCCTGTTTTTCATAACACAACTGTGCCAGCCTTCCGAACATATGGAGCATTTGTTCCAATCAACAAGGGACACCATCATACAGTCCAGTGGGGGACACACTAAGGCTAGGGTCTCTACTTGTTCGCCACTCCAGCCACGGAGGTGGGGAAAGACAACCAAAGTCGGATATACCGGAATAGGGGTAGGCCTTCACTTAACCCCCATACATGCAGTCCTTCTAATGGTTGTAAGAGTACGTCTGACAAATGCTTCAGATACCAATCTTGGAACATAATTGTCACTTAGGAGCCACTGTCTAATATATAGCTCTTGTAGACACTCCGTTCACCTTTACAGTGGTCTCCATGGAGGACCCACTATTCTGGACCAGTCTGGAGAGGCGGTAGTGGGGGCCTGGGCAACTGACCTTGCCACAAAAGGACGTGAATTAGCATTTTGGTGCCCTCACTGGATCATGTCGCACCTCTTAACCACTGATTTCTTCTCCGAAGCTCCTTGTAGCCTATATGCAACTTTGTCAGTGTCTTTTGGGACTGGCATTCCCTTTTCATGTGCCCATCTTTCCCACAATTATAGCAAAACATACTTTCTGGAGTTTGAGCTGGCGAGGCCACACTGGGAGCCAGGGTATGAGGTATTACTAACTGGAAACCTTGGTGCCATCTCTGTCTCAGACGTGATAAGCATTTGGAGACATCTCGTCAGTTTCTCCACTTCCATGATCAAGGAATCGAGTTCGGACTGTTATCAGCAGGAGATACATGGGTGGGTACCCCCACCCCATAGATCACACAGTCGAATATAGGTCAGAGCCCGTACTTGCAGGCGTGGCCTTCATAAAGGGACTGTTTTTGATTTCTCGGATCTCTCTCAACAGTTCCGCCCCATTGTGACATATCTTTTCCTTGTCAGAGCACCCATTGACTGCCAACCTCTGCCCTGAACTTCACTTCTTGATGGGTCACCCCCAGTCACCGGTCGAGCGAGCTATTGGTGCAGGTCCTCCCGAGGTCGCTCTTTCTCAACTCCCTAATTTCTCTCATTAACTCATCATAGGAGGGTGGGGATTCCAGTCGATCTGCCAGGCGTGAACTGAAGCAACAGCAGTTCTGAGAGAGGCAGACTTAAGGATCCTGTCCAGCCTGGTTCGGTCCAGTTCAATCGCTGGCAAACTACCTTTTCTGAGGCATTCTTGCAACAATTTTTCCAGCCGAGATACATACACAGACAACAACTCCTTGGTACTGTTGTGCATCACTTACTCCACCATAGGTCCTCATCAGAATCTGGGCTCCCATACACATTCTCCAAGGCCTCAAGATAGGCCTGTGCAGTCGCTTCAGGGTTACTGGCCCGTTGCTACGGATGGTAGCCAGGGCAGGACCTCGGAGGCTCTCACTAACCTCTTTCGCTTTTCACCTTCCGAGCATTGCCATTCTAGCACTTGGGGCAACATAGTCTCATCCAGGTCTCCCAGTCATCCTCCCTGGGGGTGGGAGGGTGCCAGAGAAGATCCTCAACCTTGGTAGAGTCGTGACTAATGGCAGGTGCAGAAATAGGAGTCTGCATTGGTTCAGCCACCATTACGGGCACTGGAGCAGGAGAGGGGTGTTGGGAGAACACCCCCAGGTGGCAAGAATAGTTTCTTCAAGTCCTCCACAGTTTCCCTCTCCCAGCAACCATTCAGCAAATTTCTCCTCAAAAGTTTCAGATAGTGGTGGGGGCTGATTCCCCAGGTCTTCTTGTCCTTAGTTATCACTCTCCAAGCAGTGAGGGCTCCCTCTGGGGTAATGGTCTGTGGCACTTTGGAGCTATCTATGGGATCCTTAAACTCTACTAGGGCCAGGAAAGTGTGGGTGAGCAGATTAGCATGCCGACCCACCACCACAGGGTTTTGTAAACCTTCCACCTTGGAAAGTACTCCCTGCACAGTGTCCGTATTGATACCCAGGGGATGTCCAGGATAAGCATAGCATTTTGGGGTCGATCTCCTCCCCAGTCACCACTCCACCAGCGGTGCACAGCCACTTCTGTCGGGTACCCATTTTTTCTTAACAGTGGTTCGTAAATATGGCCACTAGAGGACACACAATCCCAGCGGTGAGCCTCCAAGATGTAACCCCTAGATGGCGCTATCCCAGGGGCTACTACCCCTGCCTGATTTGCCACTAACAGGTTGAGGGCCCTGGATCCAATGGCGGGTGCCTCCACCCAGAGGTCAGGGTTTGCAATAGTTAAACTAACTTGGTCACAGCCCTCTGGGACACTGCAAACCCCCTTTCTTCCCACTAGTGGCCCACACAATATATCAGAATTACCTTCACAGTATACACTTACCCCAGGTCTGGTTCCGCACTGGGACCTCCTGTGAGAAATGAGATACAGTGCAACAATCACAGTACAGTACTTTAACATAGACAAATACCTCAGGCAGTATAACTTTGCTGAAACAAGCAGCTCTGATTTATTTAGGGGATATAACAAGGACAGGGGAAATCAGGTTAATTAGCTTATCACTCTAATAATCTCACTTATGGCTCTGTGCACAGGCCTATCCCTATCAGTTACTGTCCCTGGGTACCCAAGCCCCAGTGGCTAGTCCAAACTGTATAGCTGGTAGGGGCCCTTTCACACAGAGAAAAGGAGAATTAAACAGTCAGCAGTACAGTAATTCCATTTGGATTTAATGTGGCAATTCAACAGGAGCAACCCTGAATTAGTACTCACGACCTCCAAATAAGATAGGGTCCTTCAATGTCAGCAGGGCTCACTTGAGGTACACAAACCTCTTCACACATCCATATAAAAGAAAGCACTATACCAGGCAGGCTGCATCTGTATCCCGACGCAACTACTGCACAATACCGGGAGAACACACAGCAGATTCAGTTCCTGACAGACCGAGTGCAATTTTCAGCAATTCTTCCAGTCTTCTACAGGGTGAGCCTGGTTTCTACTCTTCAGAGATCCTTTGATTCTTTTCACAGGACGGATTCAGTCCTAACAAGCTGTTACACAAGCTGCAGACCGAACTCTGGGCCTTACACGCTTTTTGACTAAAACTGCACACTGAAAAGCACAGGGCTCCTTCCTTCTTCACTGCCAAAGCTCAACTGAAACTCCAACCGACCAAAACCGGGCACTTCCTTTGAGTTCCTCCCAGTTCTTGACTGGATTGGCTGTCACCACAATAGACTGCTGCTGTTGGTCCAAAAGGCACTGAAGTCTAAACTACATCTCCCAGAGTCACTGCCATACAATCCTCTTGTGGCTGGCTCAGATTATGAGTCCAAATTCTGATTCGTCAACACCATTTTAGAGCTAGCTTACCCCACACTGATTGGTCCAGTTCAGCAGTTCAAAACTAGAATGGGAACTAGCAGACACAGTTCTGACTGCAAAGAAAGCAGGTTAGACAAACTGTAATTTCATTATTACTCTAAATAATTTCTGGCAAACAGTTACATCTTTCAGATAGGTTCCTTTGCACTCCTAGTGACTGCAAAATGAAGTGAATTGGCAGCAGCTTGAGTGGTACTCAATCAAAGAAACACACAGTCCCCCATACAAACTAATTATGTCTGCAAGCAGACAGCTCTTAAAGAGACAGTACCAGAGGTTCTAAAAACACTCACTGATAAATGGCTTAAATGCCAAACACCATTCAGGCTTGGAGCATTCAAGCAAGCTCCTGGAAGTCTTTTGGGAACCCCATTTGCAGGGGTTACACTTATTCCTAGGCATTGGTAGTTGGGGTACTCCAATCCACCCCAGGCAGATTGAAGTCCACAGCAATCACCACAGTCACTTCTTACATACCAGCCGAATGTGTTCTGCCAACTCCTCTATCCAACTCCTCGACTGAGTTGGAGGTTATACACCACCCCATTCTCAATTTTCTTTTCTAGAGTTCAGTAACTACATCCATAGCACCTCAGTCCTCCCTACCTTCCCCTCATCTCTAGTGCATCTAATCCTTCCTCACATAAACTGCCACCCGTCTCCCCATCCCTCTGTCCTTTCTGTAAATTCTGTACCCTGGAATCACCAGATGCCAGTCTTGGTGATGGGAAGACCAGGTTTCGTGATGGCTGCAACGTCTCACTAGCCCCACAGCTAAGAGAGAGTTGGGAGCTTAGCCGCTTTATTAACCAGACTCCTTGCATTCAGGAAGACCACCCTCCATCCCATTCCATTCCTCTCTCCACCCCAATCCCCTAAACCTGACCCCTCCCTGCAGCCCACCCTTGTAGCTAACACTTTTATTGTGGGGGTCAGCACGTTAGACTCCAGTTCCGGCAACCCTGCAAACTAGGTGCACTCTCACCTCCCCCATCTAGTTCAAAGAACCCTTTATGCTAAGTATTCCCTCCAGCTTATGTTTCAAAACTCCCTGTCCCTCCTGACTTGTACTTAACCTATCCTTACATATAAGCATCGTTATCCCATATTTCTCCCCAATCTTCCACCAGCCCATACCCACAAGAATGACACCACCCACCCAGCCAGGAATTGAACTCTACTATCCCGTCCTTCCTTACTGTACTGCCCTGGGAACCAGCAGCAGTTCCGAGCGAAGGCCACTGAGCTCCCTATCTCCGAAAAAATCCTCCCAGTTCTTCAAATCTCTCCTCTACCGACTCCACTAAAACTAATACTAAAGGATTATCGCCAGCCTAAGGAACCATATCCTGAAGTGGTACAGAAAAGCTGCTTAATCGGGATATCCTGGTGGGGTGTTTTGTCCCGATTAAGCAACTATCACTAATAACAGAAGCTCTTATTTATGTGTTGTGGCCACTCAGAGCTTATTTACCCATCCTGATGCCTGATCTCCATTTTTGATTCACTCTTTCAACTGATTATGGTCAGGCAGGGAGGTACTGTGATGGAGGTAGGCAGTCCCGGTACAGCTTACTGCTGCAGCAGGGGAAGTGAAAATGAAAACTGGCAAATGGAGGTGACTGCAAAAAGAAAACTCATCTGTCCTACAGCTGCAGGAGAACTGGCAAACAGACGTGACTGCTGGAAAGAAAACTCACTTGCAGTCAAGCACAACCTAAGTGGCAGTGAACGGTAGTGGCAAAGAAAAAAAACCTCAGGCATGAAGAAGCCTGCTGTCCCAGCAGCTCTATGGTAGAGTGACTACAAGATTTTATTTGATGTTATTTATTCAGCTGTGGTTGAAGGGGCTTGGCAAACAGAGGGAGACAAACAATGGTGCAGGGCACACAGACGTTGCTGAGTAGGAAGTGGGGATGGGCAGTTCACACATACTCATCAGCTCATCACTGCCTGCTCACCCTGTGAATTGTCCTGTGAATCATCCATTAATACGGCATTCCCATCCCTTTAAACAGATGCAGGGTCCATTGGAATGTGTAATCACTTAATCGGGTTGTCGGGTGGGTCCCAACAAAGCAGATGTTCCAACTCATCTGCATCCTAATTAAGCTGGCAGTGTAGCCTAGAGGTTGGAGTAATGAGCTTGCTATCTGGGTTTGATTCCCACAACCTCCACTTGCATACTGTGTGACTCTAAGCAAGTCACTTAACACTTAGTGCTCCCAGGTCACCCCTGAAAACAGGCACTTGTGACTAGTGGGCCTTAGCAGTTACCAAGACTAAAAAAAAAAAAAACAGCTTCTACTGTACCTTAGGATCACAAGTATACAAAATCACTAATATTTTACTCCAGATTTTCTACATAGCCATTTTATGACCCCACGTCATGAACAAGGGCAGAGAAATGTTCAAATTCTGTCTGAAAGGCTATTTTGAACTACAACTGAGAAACACATTTTGGCCAGGACTGGAAAATAACAGCGCCTACACTGATGATGTGGTGTGAAAATGGTTATGTTGAAAAATTGTGGTCAAAATATTGAAAATTACTAAAGTTGTAAGCATGCGTTAAAAATATCATTGTGTGTTCATAACTTTATTGTTTTTAATATTTTTACCCCAACTTTTCAACTAGCCTTCTTATGACCCCTGCATGAACAAGGGCAGAGAAAATGTTCAAATCATGTCCTAAAGGTGATTTCACATAGTGACTGAAGTAGCTTTGTGATGGAGTTGGATAACTTCACTGCCATTGTTCATGTGGTGGGGGTCTCAAAAGACCATGTTGAAAGTCTTGGAAAAAATATTAAAAGGACCAGGTTATGAAGAAAAGTTCAAAACTCACTGAAATACATTCAACCACATACCCAATTTCCTGAGTTCCCTGTCCAACATTGAAGAGTGAAGATGTGTCTCAGTCCAGAGAGGATTGGAGTGTTGTACCCTGTAAGTAAGGGATGGGGCTGGAATGGTGGGTGCTGGAGGGTGGGTTGGTTAGAGGGAGGTTAATGGTGGCGGTATGGGTGGCAGCAACAGACATTAATGGACTATTTTCTTTTTACGTAGGTGTATGAAAATAAAAAAGACTTTGAGGGACTTTTTTTATTTTAGGTGCCAACACTGGGATTGGGTGCCAGGGCTGGCTCCCCAGTGTCACACAGTGAAAATAGGCAAGGTGGGGCTTAGTCGCTGGTACTGGGGATTGGGCACCCTGGTGGCATAAAATTAAGAAGGAAGGGGTGGGAGAGGTTGAGGGACAGTTTTCTTATGTTTGGCAGCACTGGGGGTAGACTGCTCAGTGTCACACAGTGAAAAAGGGTGGGTGGGGCTGAGGGTAGCAGCCAACAACAGGGACTGGCACCCTGGTGTCAATAAATTAAGAAAGAAGGTGGCAGAGATTGAGGACAGCTTTCTTTATTTCAGGTGTGGACACTGGGAATTAGGTACCTTAGTGTCGATGTTATGTTTGATGGCACCAGGGGTGGGCTCACCGATTGTCCGCATAATGAAAAGCGGGCAGGTCAGGGGGTACTAGCCAGCACCGGGGACCTGGGCACCCCAGTGTAGAAAGGGCTTCTTTTACATTTCGGGGCAGAGAACTACAGCAGGCTGATCATGATACTGATCAGCTCTGTTTTGCTAGGTGGTGTTTTCAGATCAATAGAAAGAGCCATTCTATGATTGGGCCAGCTCTTTCTTGACCCCACAAAGATTCCATGCGCAAGACCAGAATAGTGTCATGATCAGGCTGGCTGATGACTGATGTGTGGCACTGATGTAAGCCCTTGCAGAGGCTCTGCATTGGATCAACAGTGACCTACAGTGACACATCTCTCAAAACCCACTATCATACCAATATGTTCAATTGTCCAAGCGCAAGGTAGAACATAAATGGACTTCAGTATTTCCTATTACCTCACAACAGCACCAATGAGTACTTACCGACATCTCGAGCCGAAAAAGTTATGATGTCTATCACTCTCTTTTTTTAATTATTTATTTACCCAGGATATCCGAGTTGAGATGCAGTATCACATTTCAGTGAGGTCCTGTTTTAACCAATTTTAAAGCTGGCAGACTGAAACACTGGGGCATTAATTGACTTGTCTCAAGTTAAATAACAAATACTGGTAAATCATCTGGTGGGATTTGAACCTGTGCCTCCAGGTCCCCAAGTGCCTGTGCACCAGTCTCTAGATCGCTTCTAAGATTCTTTCCAGTTCTGCTTACTAGTTCAGCCTGGTGGAGACTGCTATCTAAGTGCAAAATAAGCCCTTACATTCCTGGTTTGGGTTATTTGAGACACAGCCTCAAAATCATAAAGACACCTGACAGAAACCAGACTTACTAGCCATACAGAAGTAAATACTACTTGTTAGTGATATCCTTCTTTCTCAAGCCACATACACTATCCCACAGCCTGATTACTTAAACTTTTGTAAAGAAGTCAAAAGCAATTTTGTTTTCAGCTTTGAATACAAAAAAAATCACTGTCTCCCCAGAGAGAGACAGAGCCCAGCTGAGAAAGAATGACACCCACTGTAATTTATGTCACAAACCTACTTATCCAGGATCTTGTTGTTCTCTGATGAACGAGTCAGTAAAATGGGACACTTCCTTTAGATTTTCCTTCTTGTTCCCTCCTCAAAGTTCTTGGAGATGTTTTGCTCAGATATGGATGGTACAGCTTTAAGAGATAACACACAAAGAGACCAGTGCTGAACATGCCGAGACATACACCCCAGTCCAGTTGCTTCTTCACACACTCTCTTTCCTGGCCCAGCCCTTTCTTTTTCTGGGCCTATGCCATCATCAGCCAATTACAGCCAAGAGGGCTGTCCCGTGCCTTGGCAACAATCAAGCATTAGATCACACTCCAGTGGGATTGCCCAAATATCCCCCACCCTTTAACGTTTTGTTGTCTCTCCTGGAGAGAGGGAGGAACAGAGGAGAGAGAATGGGACAGAGAACATGAGAAGAGAAAATAAAGAGAGGGAAGGAGACATGACAGTGAGAGTGAGAGAGAGAGAGAGAGATACCTTTCAACCTCTCAGTATTAAAAATCATAGCGCTGGCCCTCAAAATCATGGCAAAGGGGTAGAATGTGTAGCACTTTCTTATTTAAAACAATAATATGTCTACAGATAGTGGGCCCCATATAGTTAGTGATAAGGAAATGTTTATATCAACTTAGTTCAATGATTTAATAGTTTGTGTGTCCAAAATTAGCTCTAACATTAAGAGGAACATCAGTAAACCTATGCAGAGCAAGAGTAAATTTGACTGTCAAAATCATAGCGCTTATGCTAAATTCATAGCAGTTGAGAGGTATGGAGAGAGGCAGTTCAAATCTACATCCTTCCAGGTTTTATTGGTGTATGGCTATTGATTCATTGTGCTGTGTTAGCCACTACAAAGCATTTGAAACTCAAATTGTAATGAGAAGGAAATAATGTGACCTAACTGGGAATTGAACCCAGGCCCCTGAATACTATCACAGTGCTCTACCACTGAGCTAACAGGCTCACTTTGCTACAGCCTGACCTTCCCACAGTCACCATCTTTCTCCGACTGCCTGGGCCCAATAGATCAGTTGGTGAGAACACTGGGATGGGATTCCAGGACCTGGATTCATTTCCAGTCCTGCCACACCATTTCTTTCTCATTCCATACATGGATATGGGGAGGTCAGTACAGTCAAAATGGTTAGTTCCCAGCACAGCTGAAGGATCACTGTATGGCAATGAACAGGTCTCCAGCACCACAGGCCCTCCTGGGGCTTCATTTCCTCCCAGCTGTACAACAAGACAGAAGCACGATCCCACTGAAAAAATACAGGCATGGGAGCACCTGCATATTAGGTTGAGTAAGCACTTTAATATTATTTGATCACCTGGTAAAGGAGATTATTATGTGCCCTTTATAGTGTACTCCGCAGCCTGAAACCACTGGATATTCCTAATCCATCCTATAGGTTGTTGCACAATCCAACTAAATTCGAGCTGGCCTTAGGCCAGCCCCTTTGTCCCATCCTAGCTGCTCCAGTATGATACTGTACTTCCTCAGCAATCGCATGATATCTAGATACAGGGAACAAGATTTGAACAGACAACCAACAGAGACACCAACGCTCTTTAGCTAGTACCTGGTAACCTCACTTTAAACGATGTGTCTCTTGTACATTAATAAGTCAGGCTGATAAGTTAATAAGTGTATGCCCACCAAACGGGCTTTACTCTTTAGTGGAGCTCGTGTTCCCAGCTTTTCCCTACAGCGCTGTGTTATTCCGTGGCTCAGGTGGAATTGCTACTAGACTTCCATTGTGGCATTCGGATGTTTTCTCCGGGTCTCGCCTAGTCGGGGCCAGGCCAAGTGCAGGGGTGATGGCCTGTGCTGCCAGGTGTGGGGTGTGTTGTCCTGGGTCTGGTTTTCGGCAGATCTGGCTTGGGGGCCGCAGATGTAAAATAAATTCTTTTATTTTTAAATGGCAGTTCTGCGCTATGCGCACGTGCAGATGCTGCCAGAGTGCTAAAAATTAAAAGAGCAGTAGCTCCATTTGTGGCAGTAGTTTTCTAATGCCGGTTGGCACCACGGGGATAAAATAAATATTGGATTTGGGACTGTGAGTCCCAGCGGCACTGGTAGATTGGCGCCAGTGGATTTGGTCCATGATTGACTACAGTTTTGGTGCTAACCACTGGAGCCCTTATAAGAGAGGGCTGTGAGAGATTGGGGAGATCAGATCTGAGAGGGAGGAGAGAGAGCGAGAAAGAGGAGGTTGGAGCCGGCGCCACCCGCCGGCAGCTGTTGCAATAAATTTATTTACATAAGTGCAGCCATCTGAGGGAGGCATGGAGGGCACGCAGCATGTGTGGAGTCCTGGGATTCTCGAAGGAGAATCTAGAAAGAAGAAGATGCCAAAACCCCTTGAGAAGACATGAGGTGAGGCGGCATTTCCAGAGAAAGCTTCATCCTGGGAGGACTACAGTTTGGAGCTAGATGGAGGCTTGTGGCTGGGCCTGGTTTGGTGAAGGGAACCCGGTGCTGGGACCTGGGTGGCAGTGAGTCCCAGGACTACTCTGACGTGGAGTGCCACTGCATGCTGAGGAGCTCCAGGGTGTGAATCTGTAAGAGGCTGGAGGAGACCTGTGGGACTGGTCATTGGGAAGAAGGCAGAGTGGCAGACTGTGTTCAATTTTCTCGTGGCAAAGTGGTTAAGCACCACAAATGAGGCTGTTCTGGACTGGGATCACTGCATGAGGGATTTGTCTAAACCTGTGGGGTCACCAGGAAAATACCCCTGGATGCTCTAGGTAATGGCATAGCATCAGTGATTGGGTGCTGGACTGTGTTTGGAGGGTCTTGCTCCTGCCCTAGCCATATGTGACTTTAACTGCTCCAGTAATGAAGGAACTCCATTAGGTCAAAGGTGCAGCATTCATTCTAAGCTTGTACAGGAGGACTAGAAAGTGAGGGGGCTGTAAGTGCTCTGTGCACCTTGCAGGTCAGAGCTCCTGGTAAGAGAGTGTGAAGTTGGGAGACAAAAGTCAAATGCTGCCTGTGTGTGGTCATTTTGACTTAAGCTACTGACTGTGTTGTGACTGTCTGGCCACCTAAACATCTTATGCAATTGGAACCCCTGTGTCCAGGTACAGTTTACCTTGTATCGGATTCAGCTACTAATGTGACCCCTGGTTCTGATTTAGTGCTCCATAGAGTCACTGTTTATTTTATTGACTGTTCATTAAATGGGATCCCTGTTTTGCAACTTCTGTGTTTGCCTCTTGTGTCATGAAGAAACTGCTCTGCTACTGCTAAAAGAAGTTGCCTCCACAGCCTTGTACCTAGTGCATTCCAGGGTGGCTTCCAGAGCATCAGGGACCAGGGAATCCACCGAGGAAGACGTCCAAGAGGCCTGCCTGGTGAAAGTAGTCTACAAAGGCCTCCAGGTGAAGTGGGCAAGGCCAGGCAGGTGAAGGTCTGCGTCAGCCCCTCCTGTGTTCCAGCTCAGCACCTTGAGGGTCTGAGGCACCGATGGAGTCCATCCGTCACCATCATCACCCGTGGACAGTCAGGTACTGTTTTCCTGTTTTATTCCTGGTTTGCATTTTTCTTGGCTGTACAGCACTCCTCCTTCCTTTCCCACAAACTTTACTTACTTTAGTACCCCAGACAGGAAGTGGAGGGTACTTACATAAGCAAAGAAGTATTTTTTTTTATTCTAGATTAATCACCACCTTGTCACTAGTCTTAAGTACACTGATAATCAACATACATTCTATTAATGTAACTATTACGCTAAAGGGATTAATCACATTTTACTTTATTCCTGTGGGTTACTGTTTGTCTTGTATGGATCACATCTCGTATCTTAGGTGGGTAGAGTACTATAAAGTGTACTCAAATAATCACTTTTACCAGGTGAGTAAATAACGTTATCTCTCATACTTTATAATACTCTGCAGCCCAAAACCACTGGATCTGTGTAGCAGTGTCTCTCAGTCATTTGTCATTGGAGAGGGTAAATGGCAGACTGTATGCCTTGAGTGGTTCCCCTCTTAGTACCGCTCTCCCAAAGGATGCTCTATCAGTGGATGCCACGTCCAGGCAGCAGTGCCTGGCAAAGGTGTGTATTGATGACCATGTGGCTGCTGAGCAGATATCTGAAATCGACACTTGACCTCTCTCCACTCAAGAGGTAGCTACTGCTCGAGTGGAGTGTGCCTTGATTCCAGCAGGTGGTTCCAGCCCTTCCTGTTTGTAGGCCTCTGCAATGGTGCACCTCAGCCACCTAGCTATGATGTCTTTCGAGGCTGACTGCCCGGCTTTCTTACCTGTTGTTAAAACAAATAACCTGTCTGACTTTCGGATGAAGGATACTGGTCATTGCAAGGTAAACCCTCAGCTGTTGGCCAACATCCAGTGGGTGAAGGATGGTAGTGTAGTCTGAGCTTGTGCAGGACTGGTAAATGTAAATGTACTTTCTAGATCTAAATCGAAATGGTGTTGCCACCTTCAAGATAAATGAGGGCACTGTTCTAATGGTGACTATCACTGTTAGAAATGCGCTTCCCTACATGATAGGCGCCTGAAGTTCCCTATTCTTCTGGCTGAGCAGTATTGCAACTAAAAATGCAGTTTTAAATTACACCAGTAGAGTGAGTCTTGTTGGAACAGGTGCCCTGGAGTGCCTCCAGCACAATGTTCAGTTGCCATGGTTCACATATCTTCCAAACTCTGGGTGAGGCTAAGGAAATTCCCTCAAGAATCTGATCACATCTGAGTGAGCCGTGATGTTACCAACCTCTGGCAATGGGCTTCTAATGGATGAAACTGAGGACATTTGAACTGTGAGAGAGAGGGGTCAAGGCCTTTGTTTGCCCGGCCACTCAAAAAGTCCATAATTTGAGGGAGTCCAGCCACTGAAGGAGACGCCTTTCTCCTGGCACCATTTGCTGAAGATTTGCCAATGTCTGTGGTATGCTGAGTTACTAGACTGTCTCCTAGACTGTATAAGGTGATCCACAACACTGGGATGATAGCCCAGGTTTAACAGTCTCTCCCTTTCAGTAGCCATGCTGTTAGCTTGTGTGATGATGTATTCAGATGGAGAATCAGTCCCTGGCTCAGCAGATCTGCCATTGTGGCAGTGGCATTGGTCAGTCTGCCAACATCGCTTGAATGAGGGCATTCCAGGGTCTCCCCAGTCCGGTACACCATCACCAACGTTGTTCCGTGGCTCATATTCTGTGGAGTACTCAGAATCATTGTGAGCGGTAGGAACACAACTGCTGTGCTGAATGTCCAAGGTGCTGACAGAGTGTCTATTTCCTGAGCACTTTGATCTTTGAACCTGGAATGAAACTTGTCAGTTGTGTGTTGTGCCTCGCCGCCATCAAGTTTACTTGTAGTGGACCCCACCTGTGCTGAATTTTGTGGAATGCCTTCTCGTTGAGCTTTTATTCTGTCTGATTTATAGTCACCCTGCTCAGCCAGTCCACCTCCATGTTGGACTTCCTGCCACATATACCACTGTTATTGTCTGAGATGTTCTTCCACCCAATGTAAAACCTTCAGAGACTCTGTTATCATGGTCTTGCTGTGTGTACCTCCCTGCTTGTTCAGGTACGCTACTGTCACCTGGTTGTCGCATTTCACCAACACTGTCTGTTTGACAATCAGTGGGTGGAAGAATTTCATGGCAAGACTGCTCGCATCTCCCAAGAGACGCTGATTGGCAGTAGTGACCCCTTGTGGACCATACTCTGGGGCACCTGATTGTTGAATGTCGCCCTCCATCCCATCAGGCTCACATCTGTGGTGATGATGGCCATGGCCGGGCTGGATATGTTCGACCTCATGATCAGGTTTGGCTATGAGTCCATCATCGTAGTTGTGACAGAATCTTTGGGAGCAGTGTTATTTAGAATTTGAAGTCCTGGGATGATTGGTCCCATGTCTCTATTAGGTATCTTTGCAACAGTCTCATGTGCAGTGTGGCCCATGGAACCATGTCTATTGTTGCAGCCATGAACCCCAGGATTTGAATGTGGTCCCATGATGCCACTGTTGGGTTCTTGATGATCCTGCTGACCTGTGTGCAAAGACTGTGTATCTTGTCCTCTGTGGCTGTCACCTCTCTTGTAGGGTGTCTATCATCACTCCCAAGTGAGAGAGAGAGACTGAGTTGGTGTTAGCTTACTCTTTTTCCCAGTTGATCTATCTATGTTCTTGGAGGCTAGACTGCTAAATTATGTTCTGCTGTGCTCTGCCTGCTGTTCTCACTTGGAACAACCAGTCATCCAGGTATGGTATGACGTACTCTTCCTTGTGCAGATGAGCTGCCAGAACTACTAGGTGTTGGTAAATACTTGGAAACTAATGCCAGTCCGAAGGGTAAGCATGTATATTGGTAATGTTCTCCTTGATGTTGAACCAAAGGTATTTTGATGTGACGGCCTGTATGGGAATGTGCAGATATGCATCTTTCAGATCTGTTGATGTAAGATAGTCCCCTGATTATATGGTTAGCAGGGTGGATCATAGGGTTTCCATTTTGAACTTTTGTAAACCTCGAACTTGTTGAGATATTTGAGGTCCAGGACTGGTCTCCTACCTCCCATCTTCTTTGGGACCACAAAGAATAAAGAGTACACTCTGGTGTCTCTCTCTCATCCCTTGGAACTATAGAGATAGCCCATTCCTCAGTAAGTCCTGTATTGCCAGGTCTAGTGGCTTGACTCTTTTGGACATTGCAGAGTGGGGAAGCAAAGCTTCTGTGAGGAACTGACTTGTTTTGAGTTGATGGCATACCCTGAAACCACTTCTGTCATCCACTTGTCTGTTGTTGTATGGGTCCACTGATATGAAAATCCCTGGAGTCTCCTTACAATGGGTGAGGGATTTACTTGGGCCAGCATTACCCTCGTGCTTTTCCCTTGATCTTTAAAGTTTGGTTTGTAACCTCTGCTGTTGAATGGCTTCTTTGAGGCATGCCTGTCTTTGTTTCCATCCGCTTTGTGCTGGAACCTGGGCCACTGGTTCCATTGTCTGGATTCTTATGTGGTATAATGCTGACTTGTTCTTGAAGGGTTTAGACTTAGGACAAAAATCTTGTCCAATGGTAGATATATCCTTCTCCCATTGGGTCGTTTCCCGATCTGCTTTTTCAGGTAAGGGTGAGGCCTCACTGAACAGGGCCCTTCCCTAAAGACAATTCCATCATGGTGCCCATGGGTGCATTGCTTGCCTGCCATAGTTTCAGCCATAGGGCAGGTCTGACCCTGTTAGCCAGTACCGTTGCTCTTGAACTGAACCTTAGTACATCTGAGGAAGCATCCATAATGTATCTGACTGCTTGTAATGCACATTCTGACAGCTCTGCCTGAGGGGAATCCTCTGGAATGGCCTCGGTCAAGGCTTCCTTCCTCACTAGAGAGTGCCCTGCTTGTGAACCAGATGGCCGTATCTGCAGCTCTTAACATGCGAGACTTTATGAATTTTCTTCAGGTGTTCTTCAATCTTCTTGTCCATGGGGTCCTTCAACACTTTTGATTGGAATGATAGTGTGCTTGGAGAGCTCGATACGGCTGGTCCACTTTGGGTGCCTTCCCCAGGCTTCTCTTCTGGCATCTGATAAGGGTACCAGCTATGAACCATGTTCTTCTCCAGTAACCTGGTTGGGTCCATAGTATCATACTCTTTAGTGATAATAGTTTCTATGGTCCCACAGGATGGGAAGTGCACCCTCTCCTCTGCTTTGCCCCACAATAACAGTGGATCTTCCAATGTGGACAGCTGTTTGGTTTCGCTTCAATCTGTAAGGCTGCCTTCACCATCCTTATCAGCTACTCGATATTCTCTCTCATGGCATATCCACTTTGTTTTGTCTAGTATTTCCTATCATATTCAGTTGGAGCTTCCATTGTCACACTTTCCGTTTCTTCCTTATGCTTCTTAGCAGGCGGTTCGACCCTGGTTGTATCTTGTGAGGGTTTTCTGGGAGGGGTATTGGGTTCCCTAATTTTAGGAAGTCGAGTACTTGAATTAGGAATTGCACCTGATTGGTGTCCAGTGCCAAAGGGCTGTTGGGAGCGTGGGCTATCTCTGTCTGGGGTTTGCTCATCCTAACATCTGGAACCCCTGTTCTCTGTGATAGCGCAGACTGTGCAGCCATGTTCCTTTGTCTGCTGCTGGAACTGGGATATCACATTCCCTGCATTTCCTCATTGTTCTGTGTGTCTCTTGATGATCTGTGGAAGATAGGTAAAAACTATATCAGGTACAGACTGTCCATTGTGCCAGGCTAGAAATAGAAATTCAGAATAATATCACTTTCCCTTAATGTTGTATAGATCCCTGCCACTGTCTAACCTCTGGACGCTGAGGGGAGAGGATGGAGGTTTTATCCTGTTGGTGGCTAAGGTCGTTCTTTGTTTAGGATGACCAACCCATCTGTATTCATATTCATGTATGAAGTTGGAGTTTTCACCCCAGGCAAGATGGCTGCAGAAATCTGCGATGAGGAGCGAGACTTGGGACAGCCCCATTTGTTGTGCTATCTGGGTCCCAGGCAATATGGCAGCTGAAGTCCCATGGGAGTTCCCGCTGCACCTGCAAGTGCTGCTTCAAGATAACTGCTTATTAAGTCTTGTGAAACTTCTGGGGCTTCTGGGATATAAACTGGTTCCTGAGTGATGGCGTCCTGCCTAGTGGTCAGCGTGAGTCTCTGTGGGAGGAGAAGTCATTTCCATGAGCCCACCGAGGCTTTAGGAGGGACTTTTATTGCCCTTGTCTTTGGATGCTGCCTATGCGATTTTGGCCAAAACGCCACAGGGAACTCGGAGGGTAGAGCAGGATGCACCCGGGACTAGCGGAGTCCTAGATCAGGATCCTCTGGATGTTGTTTGCTGGTGACCCGAACAGAATACCCAGGTAAAACAGGGGCCACAATCTACCACCTCAATCTTATTTTTGTGACTGAGGGGCTGCTGGAGGTCCTCAGTCACGATCGCTGTGGTTTTATTCAGTGGCTTTGGGAGGATTGGTGGCAATGTGAGGGGCTTACTGGAGGGCCACTCACAAGCCCCAGGCACAGTAACGTTGTTTGTGGACAGGCTGATGGGGTGGTGGTCACCCAGGAGGGATTAGCCTAAACCCCAGGCAGTTGTTGAGTGGCTGCATTTATGTCAGTAACTGTGACACGGGTGGTGGAGGGAATGCTACTGGAGGGATCCCTCCCACACTGTTCACTAATTTTAGCACAGTCAGTGGACATTGCAGGCAAGGAAACAGGCAGACCTTCCGATATAGGTTTTCATATAACTCCTCGGCACTGGTATAGATGCAAACTTAGAGAGGGGAAGACTAAATGTTAATGAATAGGCAGTGTTAGTAGTGATATGTTCTGGTTACCAGGCATCTTGTTAGTTGCTGAAAGACAGGAGAAAAAAATAGGTGCTGTACCTGAGAAATTTGTTGCAATAGCCGGTTTGTTGGCAGTCTTGGACGTAAACCAACCTCCTTAGGACGACGAAGTAAACTGGAGCAGCTAGGATGGGACAAGGGGTTGGCCTAAGGCAATCTTGAATTTGGTTGGATCGTGCATCAACCTATAGGATGGATGGGGAGTATCCCAGTGGTTTCAGGCTACGGAATACTATAAAGGTACGAGAGATAATGTTAAACCAGATTTTTTACCTTAATAACTCAGCCTCTGTTTGACCAGTGTGCCTGAAGTATGACATGCACTGCATCACTGCCAGGATCTCTGGATTCTGTTAATTTCAGATGACAGTTCAGCAGGGCAAAGGTACAGAGGGCAAAACACATAAATTCACAGAAATTAGGACTTCGCTTTGCTCACCTCATGACTTACAAATCATTCGATTTTAAACTTGCTGGTTTAGGAGGAGTTTGGACCAAGGTACACACTCTTGTAATTTTATATTTTTAAATTGTGTACTTTTTGAATTATAAGTTAAAAACTGTTCAATTTCTCATGCATGCTCAATTACTAATGTTACCCCTAGGTGGTGCTATCCCAAGGGCTACTACCCTGCCTGCTTGGCTAGTAGCAGATTAAGGGCCTTAGTTCTGAAATGGTGCCTCCACCGGTCAGGGTTGAGTAGTGGTCAAGCTAACCTGGGCACAGCCTCAGGAACACTGTAACCCCTTCCCTCTAGTGGCCTGAACACTGTACAATAATCACTTTCACAATACCCTTGTACACCACACAGTACCCACACTGTTTGCACTTACCACCAGGCTGGTTCCTGTGGCTCGACCCTAAGGACCCCTGTGTAAAACAAGGTTAAGCCCAGTAAATAGCAACAGTACAGTACTTTGAGCACAAACTGGAACCACAGTCCGATTACATGCAGAAAAGTTAGATCTGATTTATTCAGGGACTTGAACAAGGGAGGGGCAAAATCAGGTTAATTAGCTTAAAGGTTATATCAATCAAGCAGTTATGCATGCGCTTTGAGTCCCACACAGTCCACCTCTGGGTACCCAGGTAGAGAAGAGATGGGCTAGCCAGGACCGTTGTCGGGGTTGCAGCTGGCTGGGGCCCTGTGATGGAAAACACAACATGCACAGTACACAATATCTGTAATCTGGAGCCAGAGGGCTCAGTTCGTGAAGGAAACGAAACAACAAGACAATCAGATGACACTCAGATTAAGCTGTTGTTGTAGGGAGCTACCCTGGTATTTACTCACGATACCCAAGACTGGACACAGGCTGGACGAAAATCGAGACTGCAGGTGGTTGATCTGGAATGCCAGGAGAAGCAGGGCCCACACAAGTCGCAGAGATGTCGTTCCTGTTCAAGCATGGAGCAGGGGCTGATCCCCAGGCAGGTCTCTCGTCAGGCTTCTCTGTGCAGTGGGTAGTCTGGCTGGTTCAGTCTGGCAAAGCACAGACCGCATGAGAGAAGTTCGGAAGCAGTCCGTTTGGGCTGGATACAGCTTCCAGCAAGCAGAACACAGTTCACACAGTGGGAACTAACTCACAACCCACTAGCAGCTCATAGCACATTTACATGCTGGAATTATACTGTACCAGGCAAAGCGCTCGGGCACAATCGCTTAAAGTCTCTGCACACACGGGAGCTTAGGGTAGCTGGAACTCCTGACAGGCCGATCGCATGCAGCAAAAATATTCGGCCTTCTTCAGGTTGAGCCTGGCCCACTTCAGTAGCTTCATTTACTCACACAAACTTGGATTTAGTCCAAAATAATTCTCTTCTCTCCCTCTCAGGAGCAGCAGGCAGACATGGAGGCCAAACTCTCAGCCTTTTCATAGTTCTCCCATGCGAATCCACTCAGGATTGCTCTCAGAATCACTTTAGCTCCTTCTTGCTCAGCTTCCAGCTTAGTTCAGACTGAAAACTGCAAGCAGCCGGGACTTCCCAAGATCCAAAAGCTTTGGTTGGCTGATTTGGCTGTCAGTCAAAGCAAGAGCTCTCCTTCAGTTGCAAAAAGGCACAAAAATCAAACCACAGTTCCTATAGATTTTGAATTCAGACGGCTCCAGTAGTCCGGCTACATTTTAGATCCCACCAGAACTGATTGGTCCAATTTGCAGTCCAGGACCAAGATAGTGGAGACAAACAAAACAGTCCTTGCTACAAAGAAAGCAGGTTAGAAAAACTACATTATCATTATCATTCTAAATGGTTTTCAACAAATAGTTACATCTTTCAACAGAGCGCCATCTTAGATTACTTATGCTGCAATTAGGCAGCTCTTAAAGAGACAGTACACAGAGGCTATACAAGCTCTGGTAATCACATTCAAACTGCTAAAGCATGGGACACCAGCCTGGCAGTGAGCATTTAGGTAAGCTCAAGGAAGACTTTTTGGGAACCCCATTTGTAAGGGGTTAGACCAAAATAATGTTCCAAGGATAGCTGTATTTTAATGAAAGTAGTATGAAGAAAGTGCTATTGTTCACATTTTTGTTTACATGAATGGGACATGGTCAGCCATTGGCGGCATTGCACGCTCCCAGCTGCAACAAGAAAAACACTGTTTTCCAAACAATACAATACAATTTAAGCATGTCATTGGCTGCCTGAATTGGAAGGCTCGCCTATGGTTCGATGGACAACCAGCGAGCCACTCCATTCCTGAGCTATATAAGCAGTTCCCCTCAGCCTCCTTCTGAAGCAGTTTTCATTGCCGTCCAGAGCTCTGTCAGTTTGTCCTCTGCAGCTGGCTGGAACCTGCCCCCGCCTTGCTGCTTCTTTCTGCTGGACTTCTGTGTTTTGTTCTTCTGCTTCTGGTTTGTACTTTGCCTCCGGCTGTGTGCTTCCTTTTGCCCCTTCCTGTTTCTTTTTCTGTATTTGTGTGTCTTAGTTTTGTTTTTGGGGGACTTGGTTTCTAAACTCCTACCATTTTGCTCATTAGAGCTCAAGCTACTTGCTTTCAGTTATTCCCATTGCTATTGCAATCAGTACCTGTGTTCTACTCATACTAAAGCTGCTCCCATGCTACACGCCTAATTGTTTTTACCTGATTCAGGCTCCTCTGAACCCTTGCTGTGCAGCTCAATCATGCTTTCTCAGCTTAATCTGCCTCCCACACTGTCATAGCTGCTTTCAGAGCATTGTGGTTCCCTCCATTCCATGCTTATAAAATACTGCCACTCATAGCTGATGCTATTCCCTGTTTGTATGCTGCTGTTATACTCATGAGGTCAGCTAAGCTACTGCTGATGCTGTAAATTAGCTTTAATATCTGCATGTGGTTCTCATCCCCTTCCATCACTTTCTTGTTTTCCTACAGCGGAGACTTGGAAGTGTTTGGGGAGTTGTGGCCCCATGTGGCTAACTACTGGTGTTCTAAATCCTCCCTCTGCCGCTGAAAATCCTCCAGTGTTTGTCACTTTCATTGACTTTTTGAATGCCTGGCTGGCTTGCTCCACTATCATAGTGCTGCATCTCCCACTTACATTCATGTCCCACCATTGCTACTATGTTTTGCAGACTGTAATGTGCAGATCTGACTATTCCTGCTGCTTACTGACCTACATGCGAGGTGCGACTATTGTTACCTGCCCTATTGAACTACTCTCCGCCATACTGAACTATGTCCAGATACACTCCTGTTCATGTCATCCTTGCTCAATGCTCCCTGCCATCTGTCGCAAGGTCTCAGCACTCAACGCTCATTCAGCTCATCATTCAGCTGAGGCATGCCAGCCATACCATTCTGGTCCAGGGTTCCCTGCAGCCGGACGGTCTCGATCTGCATCTACAGTCCGCAGCTTGAGCATGTGAAGCTTGGGGCGGGTCCTTCTCACTTGGCCCATAGCTGGGAATGTCCTCACTCTGGGTGGACCTTCAGTCATCAACCATATTGACAGCACCTCAAGTTGTAGAATTTATGACTAAGCCATGAAGGGAGGTTACAGTGATTTCCTTTAGCTCTAGTGGTTTTCACTATAATGGTTGCCCATTGGCTTTAGTGGTTCCCTAGCAAGGCACATTCACTGCATTCCCCTACGACCACCACTGGTTCACCTAGTTTGTTTTTTTAGATCGATAGGGTGGGTGAGTGCCTCGGTGGTCGCTACTTCCTCCTCCTGCCTTGGAGCGGTGCTTGTAGAGCTACCATCTTGCAACCCTCCATGTGCTCCTGTTAGAAGGATAGAGTGAGAGTTTCCTCCAAATTGGAATATTTCCCACCTCCCTTTAATTGGGTTTCCAAATCGCAGCAACAGAGCCGTGACTAAATAAAATACCCCAAACCTGAGGGAAGGTGACCTAGGCCTTGGATCCCCAGAGATTTCTCTTCTCAAAGGGTTTTTTCTCTCCTCCATGTCTCAGGTCAGAATTGTTAGTTAGCATAGTGTTCCTAGTTCTGTAGGCAGGATCCGCTGTTGGATGGAGGGGATGATGTCCCTATTGCCATTTCTTCTCTGCTTAGGAGGTCCCCTCCTCTCTCTTGCAACCCAACAAACACATGCCACTGCTAACCTCGCATCCCATTCGTTATCAAGCTGCCTGATGCTTTATCTAGTACTATGTCTCACGACTACTGTTGCTTATATGCTTCATACTACTACTTTCTTTTTGGGGATCCTTCCTAAGGTACCTTTAACCAAGGGAATCGTCCCACGGCACCTCTAGGGGTGGAACCCTCTAGACGGTTCCTTGCCTTTGGTACCCTACAGGTTGGTAATTCCTCTGGAATAGAGAGTGCAAATGGCCAAAACCTAAGTAACACAGTTGCCCAAGCATAACACTATACTGGCTGCATAAGCCATTGAACTAAAATTAATGGTGGGTGCTGAATCCTGCTGCCAGTATCCCCTTCTGCCTGACCAAGGTACTTATGAAGACCGGCAGTGGGTACCAGTACTGCTGCCAGCATTATCTCTTTACCATCTCTGACATCAAGGTGCCCAACCCCCATTACCGCCAAAGACCACACTGTCACTGGTGCTCACAGTCCCCAGTGTCAGCACCTGAAATAAAGAAAGCCATCCTCATTGTTCTCTCCCCTTCCAAAGTTTAACCAGTAAAAAGAAAATGGTCCAACTACATTTCTGTTCCCCCAGACCTGAAGATCCTCCACCCCTGCACCCCAACCCTCTCAGCACCCAACACCCCATACACCCAACCCTCATTTACAGATATATGGTCCACTGAAGTAAAATTTATTTAATTTTTTTGTACTGTTTTTCTCCAGTGGTCCCTGCCGCCACCTCTGATGTCCCACCTCGCTGTCAATGAGTATTAGACTCTGCTTCTCCCTTCATGACTTACCATTCATGGCAGGGGATGGGAGCAACTTGACCCACTGGCACAGATCCAGCTCAGGAGGTGTCCCTCTGGGGCGGTGCTGCAGGGAGGGGAATATCGTCATTCTGCTGTGGTGGGAACCATTTTTCTGTTTTTCCTTGACCCCTAAGCTAAGTCATTGCAAATATAATGATGCCCAGCTGCATGTCCAGATACTGTATGCGCTGGGCAGCTGCTCCACCTCCTCGCCCCGAGTTGTGACCTGGCATGCTGGCACCCCAGCCGCTGCTAGGTCAGACAAGTGCCAGTCCATGTCCCCACCCTCCCCGGGAGAGGAAGCTGTCCTCCAGATGCTCAATCCTCTCCCTCGTAGCCTTCGACCCATCCGCACTGGAACATGGGTCACAATGTAGCAGAAGGTAAGACAGTAATGCCTCAGCCCTCCACCCACTGGGCCTGCCTGCTAATGTTCTTGACCATGAATGTCCTGCTGCTACAGAGGCAAGCTACGAACCTAGAGAACATAGTAAGTGTGGTTAATGGCTTTTTTTAATTTACTACACCTATGCAGTCACGGTCCATCAACCCTTCTGCTCTTCCTCCCCAGCCCCATCACCCCACTGTCTCTTGGACTTACGTTCACTGACTGACAGTGCCCCATGGTTCCTCTGTGGCAGAGCCCCCAGGACCCCCAGCTATCCTGGGAGGTGTTTCATTCAGATGCCAGTGGGGAGCCCAGTAGGCAGATGCGGGCCTACAGGAGAAGCAGCATCGCCCAGGTGGGCCGACAGGTTTTTCCCTTAACAAAGTTCCTATTTCAATGTTTGAGGGGATAGCAGCTTGACATAGGCATGTCAGAAGACACACCCCGCATCTGCCCAGAGCTTCCCCAGCGAAGAACCGCTGTCCCGAATGGCACCATTGGTACGAACTCTATGGGCCATCGCTAATGGTTCAGTCCACACACACCTCCCGAGGAGAATAGCATCAACAGGACTCTCAAGTGTCCTTCCCCCAGGCCGGCCCCAGTGGCTGGCTTTTGATGTGTTTTGGATTTTTGTTCATAACTTTTGTCATTTTTTAGCTTTTTGCCCAGAATGTTTAACATATCCTTTTTTTAACCCCACCTCATGAACTAGGTATGTGAAATTTTTCAAATCCCCAACATGTTTTCACAGTTAATCCATGAAATTACCTTTTTGATGGGATTTAAAAGTTTCACCTGTCTTGATCATGAGGAGTCGTAAAGACAATGTTGAAAATTTGAGGTTAAAATCTCAAAACAAAATACAAAGTTATGAAGAAACAGTGACATTTTCAGTGTTTACTCATCCTGTAACTATATTATTTTTCAATATTTTGACTCCAGATTTTCAATTTATCCCTTTTTATCTCACTTCATGAACATGACAGGTGTCAGTTTTCAAATCCTGCCTCAAATGCTTTGCACATGTGCCATAAAATTCCAGTTTTGGCCAGGATTTTATAATGACACCTGTCATGTTAATAAGGTAGATGAAAAAACTGTGTTGAAAATTTGGGGTTATAATCTTTAAACAACAAAGTTATGGGGAAACATTGTATTCTTGGCAGCCCATTTGCTCTAGTGGGTAGTACGTTGTGCTTCCTTCCAGCGCCTTGTGTCTGGAGATGAGCTCAGTAGACTCACTGGGTGGCTCAAGCCTGGGGATGGTGATGCTACGCTGGCGCTCCTTTCTGGGTAGGACTGGTGCAGTGTTCTGCCACATGGGGGATACTTTATGGTGAGCTGTGGAGCCATCCCACACAAGGTGCAACGTGTGTGTTGAGATCTGATGGGGCTATGCACTGTGTAGGGAGGGAGTCCAGCATGAAAATGGGAAAAACAGCAGCTGGTAGGGATAAGCCCAAGTCGCTGCAGGCCAAAACACCACTGACAGGCCCTTTCTGCCATCAGCCACCCAGCACCATCAGCCACCATCCCAAGGACCCCCTTGCTGAACCCCAAGTGACCCGGTTAGTTCCTGAACCCAGGTCGCTGGCGTGGTGTGTGGCTGCGCTACTGCTACACCACTAGGCTAGCAGTCTGGAACATTAAAAGGATCACTGGAGAGCCTGTTCTGCCTTTTCACTCCCTACAGGTACCAGTATCCCCACCAGCCCAACCTCTTCTGCAAGTTCCTTCCACCCGACCCAACTGATTAGCATTTTATTCCTTATACTAACCTACTGCACTTTTCCTTTATTTCAACAGGTCTGACAGGACACCAACCATGCTGTGACAGGGCACTGGCTCCATGTATCAGATATGCATTGTTTTAAGATCACCCCACCTTGTTTGTCCTGTTTAGTTCCCAAGGGCTGCAGATCCTTTATGATCCCATTGCTCTTCTCATTTTACAGGTATGACTGGATGTTCCCATGAGACCCCCTATCTTAGGCTACCCAGGATCGAGGTAAGTGATCTCTTACTTGTAAGACTGTGCTAGGGTGGTAAGCTGCAATGGTGCACAACCCCAAGTATTAAGACTGGTAGCTTTCCTTGTTGGGTGGATGGTGACACGAGGCTTAAAGTATGTCAGCTATTCTGTTTATTTCATGCAGGTCCCAGAAGGATCCCATTAAGGTGGAGAACCCCCAAATAACACCACTGATTCCTCAAGACTCCAGAGACTCCAAACCCTAATGTTTTCATTTCCTTACTTTTTGCACTTTGCATTCTTCAACCCTAATGTGTGCATTACCATGGCTTTTTACAATCTCTCTCTCTCTCTCTCTCTCTCTCTCTCTCTCTATAATGGCATGGTAGTGCCACCATAGTTAGGGTTACATAACCATTTCTATGTTAAACCTCAAAGTTTGCACTTACTTTTGAACCATTCGTCCAATTTGCCTGAAATTTGGAATGTAGAAAGATCTATCATAGATCTCTGGATCTGGACATTTTATGTCAGTCCAATGTACAGTTGTGGAATCATAGCGCTACAAAAGTGAAAAATCCCAAAGTTGCGATTTCTTTGTCCACCCATAATGCACTGAAGAACGATTTGAGTGGGTTCAAATTGGGTTGTCTGCATGGGTCCTGGGCTGCACTGGTGCCTTTTGGAAGATTTGGTGAAGAACTACTGCTCGTTCAAAATTTGTGCATTTTTTCTGTCCCATTGTAGCCTATGGGAAAATTTATATGTGCACATGCAAAAACAATTGCGTATCACATTTTATCGATTGAGTTTGCTGAAATGTCATCGTACATCTTGTTTTCAGTTAGCGAGGAGAAAAATGTTATAACTCAAAAATACTGCACTTTGAACACACCAACCATTGGTTTATTAATCGGCCCCAAAGAACATGCCCCTGGCATTAGTTTGTGGCCAGCTAGTCCGAAATATGTTTTTTAATTTTTTCCATTTTTGATTGCGATAACATTTTTGTATTGTGCAAACAATCGCGAAAACTTTAAATATGATCATGATAACATGTTTTGATTGCTAAAATATTCCTATTATAGAGGTAGGAGAATTTTGCTATGTGTTGCTTTTTGTCACTTGATTGTGGCAATGTGGATTGTGCTGTTGGCCTGCAATTTTCAGGGTAGGACGCCTAGTGACATGGATGTGCCTTTCAGTGGTTTGGTGTGAAAAATTCAAAAGACCCATAGTTACACCATTCCAAAGTTTGGAAATTTCCCATAGGATAACATTGTGGTGTTTTTTCTTTGTCCCTTCATTGTGGCAATGTGGATTGCGCTATTGGTCTGAACTTTTCAGGGTAGAAAACCCTAGTCCCAGAGGTGTGCCTTTTGCTGATTTGGTGTGGAACCATTAAACACACCCATAGTTACAGCATTCTAAGTTCAGAAATTTTCCTATAGGATAACACTGCGGCACCTGTGACACCTTTTGAGACCCATATCTCAAAAAGCGGTTTAAATCACGGACTTTCATCACAAATTTCACATTCAGAAGTAGATTGGAAAGCCATGAAACCCATGAACTTTTAATTTTTTCTAGCTTGTACAGTTCCTGAGATATTTGCAAATTAGTGTTCCAACTGCTCATTTTCACGGCTGTAGGCCACTGTTATGCCCTCAGACTTAACTCCCATTGCTTTTCCGGTGCCCGTATCTCAGAAACGATGCGAGATACAGATTTGTTCAATTTATGTCTCGAGCACTGCTCATTGTCACGATTACACTGACACTTGAAATTTTTCCTAGCTGCTGGTTCCTGAGATATGGGCACATTAGTGTTACAAGGTCCCCAGGTCGAACCGTGAGATGAGTAACTTGTTGTTCAGTGTGCCCTCCTGGTGAACCATTTTAATAAATAAATAAAAACAAGGTCTGCTTGCCTTGCAGGGCTGCTGTATGGTTCCATACTTATGCGTAAGTGGGATTGGAGGGCCTGGAGGGCCAGCGCTCCCACAGACACATATCATTATGCACAACTGGACAGCTTTGGGCCCCTGCTTCCACCAAGACATTCCATTTACTACTTACATTACAGTTAAAAAAAGAAAGGACATTCTTTGCAAAACTTCGTTAATGCATCAGTTAGGGTTGTTTCACACCGACAAAAGTGTGGAAATTCCGTTAGGGTTACCACCCCACCCCACGCCCCTCCTCAAAGCCTAACTCCGATTGCCCCCAAACCCCCAACACACACACATGCAAGACACATGCAACATTGTACAACACTATATCACTTGGCACATCTGTAAGCACAATCATCACAACACTGTAACTGTACTAATTTCACATAACAGTATGTATGAAAAACAAATGCAGTATAAGCAACTCTATACTGCAGCACAGTATGATGACACATTACTGCTGGCATATCTTCATAATACAATCACACTTAGTCTGTACACATTTTAGGAATATTGATTTATATGTGTCATAATCCAGCTATTGGGTCACTCTGCGCGAATAGTCATGGGCATAGGTATGTGGTAGCAGGACAGATACACCTGACACTTACACAGTACTTCGAGATACTGCTCCAGTGGAAATTACCACCAACACATGTTGTTAAGCTGCTGTGTCACCTGGAAATACTCATTAACAGTATGTTATGGTTACCTTTCCATGTTACAACTGTTGCTTTTACACCTTACTTGTAAACTATGCTACAAGACATTACTTTTATTACTACCACTGTTTGTTATTAGGACTGACTCACAAAACAAAATGCAAACATACAATGACTGTTGCTAGGCTCACAGAAACTGTCATTTCTAATACACTATGTGTGGATAACATACTGTGTGTTTCATGAGCTGTTGACTATTGAAATATGCGCATCTGCGCCATCATTGCCCAACATGTGTGTGTACCCCATGCCACTGTGATGGCTGCAGAACTCATACACTTGCTGTACTGTCACAATGCCTGTGTCTTGTGGAACGTTTACAGAGTTGTATGTCACTTCTGTTACCTGCTCCTTCTTGTCCCTTGTTGCTTGTCTTGCCTTGGCCCTTCCCTTGCTTGCATATGTGTGTGTGTGTGTGTGTATATCTGTATGTGAGTGTGTGTGTGGGGTTTGGGGGCAAATGCGGAGTTAGGTTTTGAGGAGGGTGGGGTGGGGGGTGGTAACCTAACGTGAATTTCCACACTTTGTTGGTGGAAAGCAACCCTAACTGATGCATTAATGAACTTTTTGAAAGAATATATATATATATATATATATATATATATATATATAATAGTGGTGCAGTTGTGCCACTATATTTAGGGTTGAGATGTCACTTCTATGTTAAAGTCAAAAGTTTGCTTGTTAATAACTTTGGACCCATTCGACGGATTTGCCTGAAGTTTGGTATGCGCAGTGGGGCATGATAGATCTCTTGATCTGCCAAATTTCATTCGGTTGGACGTACAGTCTTTCATGATGAAAACTCTGAAAAATGCAAAATTATCCATTTTTGGAGGCAGCTTTTGGGAGTCTGTATGTGGTCCTGTGCGGCTGTCGGTGGCGTGCCGCTCTGCAAGATGGCTCGTTTGAAAGAGCTTTGGTGGCTGAACATGCCACTTTTGTTTGTGAAAACATATTAAGGCATTCAAAAGTTATGTCACTTTTAAGTTCCCATTGTAAGTCAATGGGAAAATGTAAATGTATGTTTTGCTAACAAAGAATGGGGTTCTGGCCATCTTGTCCTACCTGGCAGTCAAAGAATTTGCAGCCTCTCAGTTCAAGAATCTTTGTCCCCGAATTCTTTTGATTCGAGGTCCACCATCTTGTTTTTAGATTTCCGATCGTAGAAACAGAAATATCTTTGCTCAGGGCTCTCTCCTGAAGTAAAACTTGGATGAATTTTACTCAGGGGCTCTGATCTATTGAGCCATGCCTTTGGTTTCATCCCAAATGGTCAAAAATAGTTATAAGCTTTTAAAATCTTTGATCGTGGCTCGCTAACGATCTTTGTTCGGAGCCTGCAAATTCTTTGATCACCAGATTCTTTGATTGCGATCTTGCAACGTGACCTAAAACACAATTATCTCAACTCAGGGTGAGCTAGGGACAGAAATGAGGATAGGTTTTGCTCAAGGGCTTTGTTCTGTTGAGACATGGCGCTGGTTTCATTCAAATCGGTCAAAAACTCTCGTTTCACCATTTTTATTCTTTGGTCGTGAGCATGCAATTTCTTTGATCGAAGCCTGCAAATTCTTTGATCATGATCGTGCATCATGAGGAGGGCACGAGATGGCCAAATTTAAAATCAATTTTCTCAGCCCAGGGTGCCCTAGGAAGTCAAATGAGAGTGGGTTTGCTCAGGGGGTTCATGCTGCTGAACCATTGCGGTGGTTTACATAATTCCTCTAATTTTGAATTACAGCATTTTTATTCTTTTGATCGTAAGTCTGCAAATTATTTGATTGTGAGATTCTTTGATCGCCATCTTTGATCGCTAGATAGGGACAAGATGGCCATATTTTATAATGCATTAGATAGGCAATTTCATTAATCTTTAAGTTTAAATATCTTGAAATGGTTTGGTCTTTTACTTGAAATTTGAGGTGTTCTTGGCATGTCCTGTAGATGTGAATTATAGTGTTTATGTGTCAGGGGAAAAAATTTTTTTGGAGATATTGCGTGACCTAATTTACATGTTGCAGACAGTGTTTTGCATTGTGTTGGTGGCTTGAAATTGATAGGTACCCAGCCGTAGTGTCATGGATGTAGTAGTCAGTCACTGTGCCTGTAAAATGTTAACAGGTGTGGAATTCTGCAACTCTGACGAATGAAAATTTCAAACTTTAACATGTTATATCTCAGACATGGTTTGGTCTTTTGCATTAAAATTTGGAGGGTGCTCTCGGTTATGTCGTAGATGTAATTACGTGTTACCTTTCAATAGTGGGAGCACAGGACCCAAAGGACCTGTGCTCCCATCACCATCTTCTGCAGGTTGGTGTTCCACCAAATTCCAAAGTTCTTAGTTTTACGTTAAGCTTGGCGGCGCGTAGCAAGGCTTTTGGGAAGTATGTACACTTTGAGGTGCCTCCCCATTCAATCCAGTGCTCCATTGAGCATGCGGCGTCCTGCACCAATGGTGCAGGCCGAGTATGACAGCGGTGGTCTTCGCCCAAAGAAATCACCGCTGCCATACCCAGCACCGTGGTCACGTCACCGCATCACGCATCGCTGCTCCTCCCGCGTCATGTCGCCTGAGCTTTGGTGCCACGCTGGGAGCCCACCCAGCATGGCAAACGGTGCCCAATCATCGCGGGCTCCCATCGCCCCCAAGCCATCCTGCTGCCACGCTGGGGAGCCCACCCAGCGTGACAAGCGTCCATTTTGCCGGCGGGGTGCCCAATCCTGGCGGCCTTCAGCCCCCAGCCATCTTCTGCCATGCTGGGAGCTCACCCCAGCCGCAAGCGTCCCAGTAGTCCGCTTTTTGTTTTTTACACCTGTAAAGAAAAACTGGTCCCACGTAGTCTCCACTCCCCTCCCACAACCCGCACCCACCCACCGCGCACCCAGCCTCTCCGCATCCCCCACCCCATACTTACCTCCGAGCTTGTGCGATTTATCTTCGTGGACCGGGAACACGCTTCACACTCTTTCAAAGCCGACCGCGAACTGAGGGAAATGCCGTAAGCTGTATAATGGGCCAGATAGGGGTTTCAACTTTATTGTATATTCAGGTATTTTTGGATTTTAATAATTAAATTAATATGGAAGGCCCTTTCGAATGATGATTTGTCATGAGCAAGAGCCTCGTTCGGCGTATTTCTGCAGTCACTGCACGAAATCACCCTTAGGGCCTGAATACCTGACAGTGATCATTCATGAGAAGGGTCCCAAAACCCATGTTGAAAATTTGCGGAAAATTCCAAATAATGACTGTTTTATGAGCATGCGCGCAGCTCCTACGCAGGCTCGTAAGTTCGCAATTTTCAATATTTTCACTCGAGATTTTCAACATTGCCATTTTACCACACCTCCTTATGAGCAGTACAGCTGTCATTTTTCACATCCTGCCCAAAATGTGTTTCCACCCATGTAGTGCACAATGGCGCAGTTGGTGAGTAAATCAATGTATGGGGTGCATTAAGAAAATCACGGTGACACTGTTCATTAGCAGAGGTTTAAAATGGTTATGTTGAAAATTTGGTGAAAAAATTCCTAGAAATGACTGTTTTAAGCGATGCTATGCAGTTCCTACGCGACCGTAGGTTTGCGAATTTTCAATATTTCTACTCCAGATTTTCAACATTGCCATTTTACCACACCTTCTTATGAGTAGTACAGCTGTCATTTTGACATCTCACCCAAAGCGTGTTTCCCCATGTAGCACACAATGCACGCAGTCGGTGAGCAAATCAATGTATGGGACACATTAAGAAATCACAGTGACACTGTTCATGAGCAGAGGTCTTAAAATCGCTATGTTGAAAATTTGGTGAAAAAATTCCTAAAATGACTGTTTCAGGCGTAGTTGCGCAGTTCCTCATGCACCATCGCGTTCTTAATTTTCAATATTTGCACTCCAGATTTTCAACATTGCCATTTTACCACACCTTCTCATGAGCAGTACAGCTGTCATTTTCACATCCTGCCCAAAACGTGTTTCCGCCCATGTAGCGCACAATGGCACAGTCAGTAAGAAATCAATGTATGGGACACATTAAGAAAATCACAGTTACACTGTTCATGAGCAGAGGTCTTAAAATGGCTGTGTTGAAAATTTGGTGACAAAATTCCTAAAATTACTGTTTTACGAGTGTTCATTGCGCTGTTCCTATGCACTCCGAGTTTTGCAATTTTCAATATTTTCACTCCACATTTTCAACATTGCCATTTTACCACACCTCCTTATGAGCAGTGCAGCTGTCATTTTCACATCTTGCCCAAAATGTGTTTCCGCCCATGTAGCGCACAATGGCACAGTCGCTGTGTGAACTCAGTGTATGGAACACATTAAGAAAATCACAGTGTCACTGTTCATGAGCAGAGATCTTAAAATGGTTATGTTGAAAATTTGGTGAAAAATCCTACAAATACCTGTTTTACAAGCGTGCATTGTGCACACTTCATGCGCTTCGCAAGTTTGCGAATTTTCAAAATTTTCACTACAGATTTTCAACATTGCCATTTTACCACACCTCCTTATGAGCAGTACAGCTGTCATTTTCACATCCTGCCCAAAACATGTTTCCGCCCATGTAGTGCATAATGGCGCAGTCGGTGCAAAATCAATGTATGGCACACAGGAAGACAATCACAGTGACACTGTTCATTAGCAGAGAGTTTTAAAATGCCAATGTTGACAATTTGGTGAAAAATTCCTAGCAATGACTGTTTTACAAGCGTGCATTGCACACTTCCACTGCCTCTCGTAGGTTTGCTGAATTTTCAATATTTCCACTCCAGATTTTCAACATTGCCATTTTACCACACTTCCTTATGAGCAGTACAGCTGTCATTTTTCACATCATGCCCAAAGCGTGTTTCCTCTATGTAGCGCACAATGGGGTAACAAAAAGGTCATGCTGACAATTTATTGTGCAAATACCAGCAATCGCACAGGGCATTAGGGTAAAACCTTCCTTGCAACACCACTGCAAACACCTGCAAGCGAGCGTTCGACATTGACAAATGCTTGTTTATTCTTTCACAGAAAGTAAATTCTGTGCAAAAACTGTGTTAATGCATCATTTAGGGTTAAAACACAAAAGCCAGAAATGAAAAATCTTTAGGGTTGCCCCTCCCCGGGCCACCACATCATCCAAGATTGACAGCTGATGGGGTGTGCCATTGGGGTTGTAGAGGCCTAAATGTCACCCCATTCTTATTTACTGTGGCTTGTGAATGTAATTTCAGATGGAATGGGGTGACATTTAGGCCTCACAAGCCCAATGACATATCCTGTCAGCTGTCAATCTTGGGATGATGGGCGGGTCGGGGAGGGCAACCCCAAATATTTTTCATTTCCTGACTTTTGCGTTTTAACCCTAAATGATGCATTAACACAGTTTTTGCATAGAATATATATATATAGTGTATGGTGAATGTCGTTCTCCACCGAAATCTATCGTTTTGAAACCTTGTAGTCACACACTAGTGGCGTTCGCAGTAGCAACAGAATGATGTTTTCTACTGTACTGCGAACATCACACTGTGTCCTCGGGCAGCATTTGACAGTTAGGCTCATTCCATAGACAGGACACATGGTGAAAGCAGCAATGTCGGCGGCAGTACTAATGTTTAGTGTTAAAATGTTCACAATGTAAAGTTCTTAAGCAGTTAAAATGTCAAGCGTGAAAACGTTCAAATGTAAAGTCCTTTTCCTTCTAGTAACTAATTTATCCCCAAAAACGACCTTCCACCATATACTAAAGAAAGTGCATAGGGGAACAGTTGACAACAGGGTATCTTCACCTTGTTATACTACAGGACGATGGATTACCTCTAGCCGCGCCTTTAGGTAATCCGTCATTATAGTGCCAACTCAGTGAAAGAATTGCCGCTGTCAACCGCTCCTATGAACTATCCTATATATATTATATACAGTCATGGTTGAATAAAAGTTGATCAATACTGAGGTAATGCTGAGGTATGTTCAGGCACTCGATATGCAGTTTCATTGGCAGTAATGTGATTCTTCCTAGCATACCCCAGTGTTACCTCAGTACCTGGTAAAGTTTTGTACAATTACCACTGTATATCTACGTTATTTCTATTCATTAATGAATTACCTCAACTGCAGTGAAGTTAAACCCCTACTGTATGCAAATGATGTTACGTTGTACAGAACGGACTCTGACCCCATGCACTCAGTTAGAGTTTGTGGATAACATAAATATATATATATATATATATATATATATATATATACTATATATATATACATACAATAGAAACCACTTAAAGGGGGCGTGGTTAAAGGGGACGTCTGTAATTGAGACTATCCCTAGGGCACCCGATTAAGTGGCTATATTATCTTATGGAGACATTTGTTGTTTAAAGGGGACGCCACCACCGCCTAATGGGACAATTACAGCCAGCCTCAGCTCGGATGTGCTAATCCCCTTTAAGTACCCATTGATTAGGTTGCGAATCACGGCTATTAGCTGGAAGAGGGACATTACTGGAGCTGTTAGCTATGTGCTGCTGTTATGTATTAGCTCACCCTCCCCATTCTGTTGTGGAAGAAAGGTAGAACCCTCACTTACTGTGCCGAACTCTCTCTCTCTCTCCCAAGTAAATCCAGTCCTCTCCCCGTACTTCTCCGGTACCTCTCCCCACCGAGTAAATCACACTCCTTTTCCTTGTACATCCTACCATTGACATGCTTGCTTCCCGATGCCATCCAATCCCCATACTTCTCCCTGTACTTCTCCATTCCTCTCACCGAGTAAATCACAGTCCTTTTCCCATACATCTTACCATCAACACAGGCTTGCTTTCTGATGCCATCCAATCCCTGTACCTCTCTGCATTTCTCCTATACGAGTGTTGTGGCAGTGTGGTAGCAAAAGACAGGTGGTAAGGTAAAGGCGTGAGAAGAGAGAACTGGATTTACCGACAGGAGTTAAGGTAAAGTAACTACAGTCCTCCAACTGCCACCTGATCTGTTGTGGAAGAACCCTCACTTACTGTGCCAACCTCTCTCTCCAAGTAATTCCAGCCCTCTCCTCGCATTTCTCCCGCACTCTCCCCACTGACACTGGCATGCTGCCCGATGCAGATAAAGTTAAATAAATTACATTCTTCTCCCGATGATGCCTGATCTGCTCGTGAGGAGAAGGAAGCAGTAATTTTTGTTTAGCGATTCATGTGGGAGCAGAGAAGTCTCGTGGCACATATCGACTGCAAAAACAAGCTTTGTTAATCAGGACAGCTGCTTAAAGGGACGATTGGGTGTCCAGGAGGTGTCCCTTTAAGCAGCTTCTGTGTGTGTGTGTGTATATATATAGATATGTATATATATATATATATATATATATATATATAGAGCATAGAATTTGATGGCAGATAAGGACTGCTTGGCCTATCCAGTCTGTCCGTTTCTCCCTAACTACACTATTACATCAGACTGTGCCTAATCTATAGCTTTTAGACCTATATCGCCCTCCCTCCCAGTCAAATTTCAAGAGTCCCTTGTATTCACTAGACTTACTGAGTTTCTTAACTCTCGGATTTCTTTCCTCTCAATCCAACTTTAGAAAAATCACTCTATCATTTCTCCCTTCTCCGTGTCACCGACTCTATACTCACATGCATGGACTGGGAAACACTCGCAGCAGCTGTCTTTATTGACCTAGCTGAAGCTTTTGTTTCTGTGCCTCGTCCACTACTCTTATCCAAACTTCTGTCTGCTGGTCTACCAACCCATGCTGTGGACTGGTTTAGGTGTTATCTTATGGGCCATGCGCAGTGTGTTCAGGCTGGTGACATCCTGTCCTTCCTCTTCCCATTCTAGATCTTTCTAAATAACCTACCTTCTGTCTGTGTCACTTTCCATATCCATATGTACACTGACAACACAGTCCTCTACACTTCTGGACCTTCAACCCGGAGGTTGAGTCTCAGTTACAGAGTGACTGTAACCCTCCCACCAATTTGGGGGCTTACCTTAAGTGCCTCCCAGGGCTCCAGCAATGTCCATTGCCAGGCAGATGTCTTGCAGAGATAGTAAATTCATGGTTATTTGTTTGATCCTGTTGATTTGTATTAGAGTGCCATGCTATTCCTCCATGCCTGTCCATTTAAGACAATAGACAGTGTGTATGCAGTAAATGGTCTGGGCTGGGTCCAAGTGTTTCAAAGCTAGACCAGCCAGGCACCACTCTAATTTGTTCCACTCTGTGGTCAATAGTGAAGAGAGGGAGCTCTAGCTATTACTGTAAATGTTTATTTTAGTGCTGTGTGGAATATGAAATTTCCACAGGAATTTCGCTTGTTCGCTTCATGGAATCGGGCCTACTGTGATCTGTGGAACAGTATTCGCTGAACAGTAATTTATTTCCACAGAAAATTATTCTGCAACAATTTCCGCTGAAAATATTGAGATCCACGGAATAGTAATCTGTGGAGCAGTGATTTTTCTGTGGAAAATCATTCTGCAACTATTTTATGCTGCGAATTCCACCATTCTGTTTCCGCAGAATTGGGCAGAATTTCAACGGCGGTTTGAATATTCCACAGAATTTCGCTTCACTGAATCTGAAAATTCCGCACAGCACTAGTTTATTTCTAATCCGTTGTTATATTTGAATTAGAGTGTTTACTTTAACTTGCCTTCTTGCAGCTTATTCATCTAAATGGGAGACACCATGTTTGGTCCGGGACTTAAAGGATTTGGACTTAATTAGGACACAAGGGACCTCGATGAGTCCTTAGTTCAAGTGCCTTGTGGGAAAGAAAACTGTAGTTCTTGTAGTTTTACAGGTTGGCGCAAACTGACTAATGGGAGCACCAGAACTGTGATTGACAGCTCCCTTAGCCAAACAGATTGCTAGAAAACCGGACTAGGTCAAGAACTGTTAGAAGAAAGAGTTCAGTTGCTGTTAGAGCTGAGAGAGTGAGAAGCTTGAGCTATTGAAAGGCAGCTCCAGAAAAGGAGCTGTGGAGATTCTAAAAGGAAAGGCCTGATTTGCCTTCTGCCATTGTTTTCCAGTATTGAACTGCTTGATAGCAGTAATTGGACTAATCCAAAGCTAATCTTTGAACTGTGGCAGTTTGCCTGAGAAGTGCAGTTGAGATATTGGACCAAGAGAAGTTCCTGTGACGCTGCCTCGCCAAAGAGTTGTGTGAGAAACTGTTTTATAATTCAAAGGTTTGCTCAGTGAATCAACTGAAATAGTGAACTGGCTTGAAACCGATCTGAGAGGTAGAGAAGTGAATGCTCTTCTCATTAAATGTTGGGTTCATCCTAGAAATCATGTCGGACAAACCTTGTGGAGATTCTTTGACTGGCTGATGAGTGCCATGGACCTGGGAAGACCAATGTGCATCCTCTTTCTTGACTTCAGCAAGGCATTTAACTCTGTTCCTCACATGGGCCTGTTGAATAATGTAGGAGAAATGGGGGGTTGGAACCAGATGATCAGATGGATCAGAAATTATCTCCCAAACTGGGCCCAGAGGTTCGTAGTTGGAGGGATAGTTGCATCCCCAAAGAGGGTCATTACTGGATCCCCTCAGGAATCAGTCCTTGGGCCCCTCCTGTTCAATGCCTATGTATCTGACATTAGGAAATGCAGCAGGAGTGAGCTGAATGGTAGGATATAGTATAATATAAGATAATACAATTTCATATGAAATGATATATTAAATATAATGTAATATAATATAATATAATGCGGTGTTATAACATTTTAACTAGAATATTAATTAAATCTGTGATAATTTATGTCCATGACAGTGTGGTGCTAAACTATGTGTAAATTATCTCAAACATGTGTTAAATTGTATCTCTTATAGTGAGAAGCTAAACAGTTAGTTAAATTCTCTCTCCTACAATCTTGTGCTTAACTGTGTATTATTATCCCTGGATATGATATGATATAATATAATTTATTGCAATGTAATATGATATGATATATGATATGATATGATACAATATAATGATGTGCTCTTATTATATAACTGCATTACTTTATCTCTTTGGCATAGTGGAGTTAAACTGTGTAAAAATATATCTCAGTGATAGCGTAGTGCTTAACTATGTGTTAAATTTTCTCTTTAACAGTGTAGTGCCAACCAGTTGGTGAAATAATCTTAAACAAGAGTTTAATTGTCTCTTGAGTAGTGTGACTCAAAACAATGGGTAAAATGCTCTCTGTTACAATGTTGTGCTTAAATGTGTGGAAATTATCTGATATTGAGCAGTGAGTAACATAATAATATAATATAATATAATACAATATAATATAATATAATATAATATAATATAATATAATATAATATAATATAATACAATACAATACAATACAATACAATACAATACAATACAATACAATACAATACAATATAATATAATATAATATAATATAATATAATATAATATAATATAATATTATGTAATGTAATACGATATGATATGATATGATATGATATGATATGATATGATATGATATGATATGATATTACATGATTGGATATGATATATGTTACAATATGATAAGATATATTACGATACAATAAGAAATGATGTGCTATATAATAATGTAATCTAATGTAGTATAACATATAAAATAATATAGTATAACATGATCAATTATACTAAAATATAACATATAATATAGTGGAGCGGTGTTATGATATCATAATTATTAAATTAATTATTTGTTAATTTATCCTTGAGTCAGAGTGATGCTAAAGTATGTTTAAAATCATCTAAAAACATGGGTTAAATTGATCTATTGTAGTGTAGTTTTAAACAGTAAAATAAATGCTTTATTTTACAGTGTTGTGCTTAACTGTGTGTTATCATGCCTGATACGTAGTGGTGATTAATATAATATAATATAATATAATAATGTAATATAAAAATAAATATAGTATAATATAATATAATAGCGTTGTGTTATAATATTATAAGAATTAAATTAATTATCTATGTGTTAATTTATCTGTGTGACAGTGTGATGCTAAACTGTGTGTTAAATTAACTCTAAGTGCGTGGTGCTAAACTATGTGTTTATCTCTGAAAATGCAGCTCTAAAACTTTGTGTTAAGTAATATATGTGAGTGCGATGGTAAACTATCTTAAATTGTCTCTTTTACAGTGTTGTAAAAACTGTTAAATTAACTTTGAGAGTGTGGTGCTAAACTATGTGTTTAATTATCTCTGTGACATTGCAGCACTAAAACTATGTGATAAATTATATCTGAAACAGTGTAGTGCTAAACATTATTATTTTATCTCTACCACAAAGTGGTGCCAAACTTTGTGTTAAATTATCACTGTGAGAGTGCAATGCTAAACTCTTTTAACAAGTTTATTTCACAGGGTCATGCTAAGCTGTGTACTAAATTAACTCTGAGAGTGTGATATTAAACAATGTTTTTAATTATCTCTGTGACAGTGCAGTACTAAAACTGGGTAAATTTATTTCTTTGACAGTGTAAAGCTGAATTATCATTTAACTTATCTCTATCACAGTGTGGTTCTAAAGTATGTGTTAAATCATCTCTGTAACAATGTGGTGCTTAATTGTGTTATATGATCCCTGTACAGTGTGTTGCTAATTTATGGGTTAAATTATCTCAAACATGGGTTAAATACGTAAATACTCTCTGTTGCAGTGTGGTTCTCACCAATGAGTAACATGATGTCTGCTTCAGTCTTTTACTTATCTTTGTGAAATTATCGGTGATAAATGTAATGTAACAGAGTATAACATATCTTAACTTAACATAACATTGCAGTGCTAAACTATGTGATGTTATCACAGTGACTGTGCACTGCTAAACTGTTTTAAATAGTTTTTTTTACAGTGTGGTGTATGTTAAAATACCTCTGTAATAGTGTGGTGCTGAACTATGGTTTAAACTATCTATATATTACAGTGTAGCTCTAAATTATGTGGAAAATTATCTCTGTAGCAGAATGGGGCTAATTTATGTGTTAAATAATCTCCCTGACGTCTATGGGTTTTTTAACATGCAAGACATTATGGTAATAAACTATGCAGCTCTTTGACAGTGTAGTGCTAAGTTTTGTATTAAACTATCTCACACAAGGGTTGAATTGTTTCAGTTGCAGTGTGGTTCTAAACAATGAGTTAACTGGTCTCTCAGTGGTGTGCTTAACTGTGTGGTGATTAATATATTATAAAGTAATATATCATATCAGAACATAACACAACATCACATACCTAACATAAAACAATATAATGGTGTGGTGTTATAACTATTAAATTACTTAACTATGTGTTAATACTTCTCAGTCAAACAGAGGTGCTAAACTATGTGTTAATTTAACACACAGTTGTACACCACCCTACAAAGATGCATGCTGCATTGTTTAGAATCGCAGTTTAGCACCACATTAAAAGAAACAATTAAGTTTAGCTTCACCCTCTCACAGTGAAAATTTAACACATCCTTGCTTTTCTCTGTCACAGAATAATTTACATATAGTTTAGCACCACACTGTCAGGTAATTTCACATAGTTTAGCACCATGCTTTGTCTGACATAAATTAACAGTTAAATAAATTAATAGTTATAACACCACCATTATATTATTTTATGATGTTGTATTTATGCTATTTAATGTGATGTGATGTTAATCACCACACCATAACGAACACAATTTCACACAGTGATTCACAACACTGCCTTAGAGACAATTTAACCCATGTTTGAGATAATGCAACACATACATTTGGACCAGACTCTCACAGAGATTATGGAACAATTTTAAGCACCACACTGTTACCGAGGTAATTTGGGACATACTTTTATCATCACACTCTCACAAAAATATTCTAATACATAGTTTAGCATCACACTTTGACTGAGAGATATTAACACATAGTTAAGTAATTAAAATGTTATAGTATAACCACAGGATTATGTTATGTATTTTATGTTATGTTATGTTATGTTTTGTTAGGTTAGGTTATGATACAGTATGTTATATTATATTATACAATGTCAATGAAATTTCCTGGACTCTGATTGGTCAGTGTGTGCCTCGGACAGTGATGATATTAAGCTATAACATCACTGTATTAAGTCCAAGCACACATATGACCCACATAACACAAATCATGCTACCAGTCCTACAGAGACACTGCTGCTGTGAGCCTCATTAATCCGTGACACTTTTGGCGCCAGGCGGCCCCCCCCACTTCTTAAACCTCACATTAACAACAGCCACCACAATTGAGTCGCAAATTGAATCAACAGATTTCCTGCCAGCATTTCGTACGAGAAACCAAGCGGCTTGGTAACCCGCGGTGACCATCCTGAACAGCTTCCAAAACAGTCGCTCTGCCCTCGCTCTTCATCGCAACTAAAGACAATGCAAACACACGCAAAAACTACCAGCCTCATTGACATTCGCAACTGTTAGTTGCTTACCATACTCCACAGCTGCCCGAAGACATTCAAAACTGAAACAAAGCTGTGGCGAAGCGGCATTTCAACGTCCCTCGCGTCACATAGAACTACTCAATGACAAGCGCTTCAGCACTGTTCACAGCATCAATAAGCAACAGCGCCACCAGTGGTACAAAATAAAAAGTTTCTTTTTTGAAATGTGTACTTACCCACAGAAAAATCTAATAAAATAAATAAAAAACATACTTTTTTTTTTTTAACACACAAACCATTGTATAATAGCAATAAGGCACTCGGGGATGTGTGTTATCGTGTAATAACGTCACTCCTGGGGTGGTGGGCTTACTCGGCTTAGCCCTCGTGCTTCAACCCACCAGGAGTGACGTTATTGCGATAACACCCTGTTGCCTTGTTGCTTAATAATCAACACTTTAACATACTATATTTCACAGAGTTAAGCACAACACTGAAACAGAGACCAATTAACTCATTGTTTAGAACAACACTGCAACAGAAACTATTTAACCCATGTCTGATATAATTTAACATATAAATTAGCACCTTACTATAACAGAGATAAGGTAACATATACTTTAGAACCACACTGTTGTAGCGATAGTTTAAAGTAAAGCATTACACTATCACAGAGATATCTCTAGTTTATCACCACACTGTCTTATGAGATAAAGCAACCAACAGATGTCAGAGAGATAATGTTACACATAAATTATCATCACACTATTAAAAAGATAAATTTCCACATCATTTTGAGACACACTGTGATATACTTTAAACCATATTTCAGCACCACATTATCAGAGGTATTTTAACACAACGTTCAGCATCATCCTGTCACAGAGAAAATTGAATAGTTTATCAGCACACTGTCTTGTGAGATAAAGTAACCCCTAGATGTCAGAAAGATCATTTAACACACAGTTTAGCAACTCCACATTACAATTATATTTCTACACCAATTTAGCACAAACTATAAAGAGATAATTTAAGACAGTT
This sequence comes from Neoceratodus forsteri, assembly GCA_016271365.2. Classification (NCBI taxonomy): domain Eukaryota; kingdom Metazoa; phylum Chordata; order Ceratodontiformes; family Ceratodontidae; genus Neoceratodus; species Neoceratodus forsteri. Next base: position 50,353,863 of record CM028133.1, on the reverse strand, counting down.
GATCATTGCACTCTCACAGTGGTGATTTAACACAGTTTCACCACCTGCAAGTGACAGAGATAATTTAACACATAGTTAAGGACCACACTGAAAAGAGACAATTTATAGCTTATCATCACACTCTAAAAATATATTTGTAACACATGGTTGCTTTCACTAGTTTGACTGAGATATATTAGCATATATTAATATAGTATAGAGATATTAACATAGTTAATGTAATTTAATAGTTATAGCACCACACCATTATATTAATTTATATTTAGGTGTGTGATGTTATGTACTGTCTTATATTATACTATGTACTGCTATAATATATTAATCACCACAGTTAAGCACAACAATGAAAAGCATTTAACTCATAGTTTAGAACCACACCGAACAGAAACAATTTAACACATGTGTGAGATAATGTAACACAAAATTAGCACCACACCGTCAAAGTGCTAATTTGCTATAGTTTATCACCATAGTGTCTTGCATGTTAAAATACCCATTGACATCAGGAGATTATTTAAGACCATAAATTAGCCTCTGTTTCAGAGATAAGTTTCCACATTAGGTAGAGCCAGATTCTTTTCACCATCATAGATATTTTAACATACAGTTTAGCACCACACTGTAAAAGAAACAATTTAAAACAGTCTCTCGGTAAAGCATCACATAGTTGCTACTGGAATGTTATGTTATGTTATGTTATGTTATGTTATGTTATGTTATATTTATGTTATGTTATGTTATGTTATGTTATGTTATATTATGTTATGTTATATTATGTATATTATATTATGTTATGTTATGTTATATTACATTTATCATAATGTCACACAAATAAAATTTTACACAGATAAGTAAAAGACAGAAACAAGAATTAATATAACTCATGGATAGGGAATACACTGCAACAGATTTTTAACTTCTTAACCCATGTTGAGATAATTTAACACATAAGTGTAACCTTACTTTCACATGGATAACGTTACATTTAAGCACTACTGTTACTGGACAATTTAACACATACTTTAAAATGCAATATGAGATAAGTTAAACCATATTTCAGCTTTACACTGTCAAAGAAAATACATTTACACAGTTTTAGTACTGCACTGTCACAGATGTAATTAAAAACATTGTTTAATACCACACTCCCAGGTAAATTTAACTCACAGGTTAGCACCACCCTGTGAAAGAAACATTTTAAAAGAGATTAGCATTGCACTGTGCATAATTTAACACAAAGTTTGTCACTGCATTGTGGTGAGATAAAACAGTAACAATGTTGCAACTACACTGTCAAAGACAAAATTTATCACAGTTTTAGTGCTGCGATGTCACAGAGATAATTAAACACATAGTTTAACTGCTTACCTCAATTTAACACTGTTAGCATCACACTGTCACACAGTTAAATTAACACATAATTAATGTAATATTTATAATACCAAAAAAATACTACTATATTTTATGATATTATTTATTTGCATATTACATTTATTATATTATATTATATTTATATTATTAATCACCACTATGTAACAGGCATGATACCACACAGTTAAGCTACATTACTGTAAAAGCATTTGTTCATAGTTTAAAACTACGCAACAACATATCAATTTAACCCATGTTTTAGATGATTTTACATTAGTTTAGCATCACTCTGACTGAAACAAAATTAACAAATAGTTAATTTAATAGATATAATATCATAACACTACTAATTTATATTGTATCATACTATGTTATGTTTTATTATAATATATCATAGTATACTATATTATTCTATGTCATATTACATTACAATACATTACATTATATTATATTATATTACATAATTTCTTATCATGTCATAATATATCATATCATATTATAGCATATCATTTCATATCCAGTCATATCATATCATTTCATATCATATATCATGTCATATCACGTTACATAATGTTATAATGTATTTTATTATATTATTGTTTATTATATTATATTATACTATATTAGATTATAATATATATATTATATTGTTACTCACCACTTCATTACTGATAATTTCATTCAATTAATCACCCTCATTGTAACTTTTCACATTTTACCCGCCAGTTTTAGAGCCACACTTGCGCTGAGAAAAACAAGCACTTGTTTGAGACCAATTTTACCAACAATTGGCACCACTTTGTCACAGACTAATGTAACACATTTATAATAGAACATTCTTACAAAGATATTTTTAACACATAAGATTGGCACCACACACTATCACGGAGATATTTTAACAGAATTTAACATCACTCTGTCTAAGAGATAAATTAATGCATAGTATGATACAATAGCACAACAATATATTGTATCATATCATTTACCATATCTTACATTATATCATAATAATTTTATTATATTATGGTATCATATCATATTATATTATATTACATGTTATATAATATTGTATTGTATAATGTTGTGTTGTATTATATTATATTATATTACACTATATTATATTATATTATATTACATTATATTATATTATATTATACTATATTATATTATATTATATTATATTATATTATATTATATTATATTATATTATATTAATCACCGCTCCATAACAATCGTAATTTCCCACAGTTAAGCACAACACTGCCAAAGAAGCATTGACCTCATCCTTTTGAACCACACTGAAACAGAAACAGTTTCTCCCATCCTTCAGATAATGTTATATATAAATTAGCACCACACTGCCACAGAGACAAATTAACACATTTAAGTTAGTTAATTCAATAGTTGCAATATTATAACACGACACCGTTTTCTTATATTATATTATATTAATCACCACTCCATGACAAGGATAATTTTAAACAGTTATGCACAACACTGTAACAGAGAGAATTGAACTCATTTTTTTAAACACAAATTAGCATGACACTGTCACATAGATAAATTAACAAATAGTTTATTCGTTTAATATTTCTAGTATTATTACACCACACCATTATATTATATTATATTATATTATATTATATTATATTATATTATATTATATTATATTATATTATATTATATTATTTCATATCATATCACTTCACATCTTGTAACAAATCATATCATACCATAACATATCATATCATATCATATTATACTATACTATATTATACTATATTGTATTACATAATCTTACATTATATCATATCCCATTATACTTCGTATCAAAATTCTTTGTATTGTATTGTGTTATATTGAGTTATATTTTATTATGAACAAATTAACATAGTTAATTAATAGTTATAACATTATAACTTTACACTGTTATATTATATTATATGATAATATATATTATATTATGTTATATGATATTAAATCACACCATAATATATATCAAATATATTGCACTGTATCATATTCTGTGTGATATTATATTATAGTAGTATTTTATATTAAGCACCATTACATAAAGTTAATACAACACTGTAAAAGAGATGATTTAATTCATTGTTTGGAAACACTGCAAAGCAGAGACAATTTAATCCATATTTGAAATTTTAACTCAACAATTAGTGCCACACTGTCACAGTGATAATATAACATTTAAGCAACACACTTTTATAGTAATAATTTAAAACATAGTTCAACACATTATTTGGAATATATTTTAGCAGTAAGTTTAACATCATACTATCACAGAAATAAAAGGACACGTAGTTGATAAAATTTAATTGTATTACTTTGCTTGTCCTTCCCATATCATATCAAATCTGTATCATACTGACTACATATCACCAACTCGTATCATATCATATCATATCATATCATATCATCATCATATCCATATAACAAATACCTAACATGACAACACATTACACTACCTCATATCAATTATATTATATTATATTATATTATATTATATTATATTATATATATATAATATATTATAATATATTATATTATATTATAATGCTTCATTATTTTATATATTATTAAATTATCTGATATTATTATAATGAATTATATAACATTATGTTATAATAATCAACACTATGTAACAGGTATCACACAGTTAAGTAGGTACTGTAAAACCAGGCATTTATTTTCATTGTTTAAAACCACACAACAAAACAATTAACCCATGTTTGAGATGATTTCACATAGTTTATCATCCCTCTGACATGAGATAAATTAACATAATTAATTTAATAGATATACTATTATATCACCACATCTCTAGATTATATTATATTATAATATATTTATATTATAATATATTATATTCTATTATTTTATGTTATGACCCATTACATCATTTCTTATCATATCATAATATATTGCCAACATGTCATATTGCAGCATCTCGTATCATATCCAATGTCAAATCATAGCAATCATATCATATTACATTACCACACTATTACATTATATTATTTTATGTTATATTAAATTATATCATATTATACTATATGACATTATATTATATCACACTATTTCTTATCATATAATATATCATTTCATAAACTATCATATTAGTTTATAATGTATTACATTACATAATAGTATATTGTATTATAATATATTAATATTACATTAGACACTATATTATATTACTCACTGCTCCATATCAGTTAATTTGATACAGTTAAGAACAACATTGTAACAGAGAACATTTTACACATTGTTTAGAATCACAGTACTCGAGAGAAAATTAAACTCTTGTTTCAGATAATTTCACCAACAGATTGCCATGACTCTCCCCAGAGATAATGTAACACAATATTATTACACTGTTACAGAGATAATTTACATATAGGTAAGCACCACACTATTGCAGAGATATTTTAACACATAGTTTAGTACCACACTTTTACTGAGATACATTTTCACAGAATTAATTAATATAATAGATAAATATTATAACATAACATTATAAAATATTATGTTATATTAATTATATTATGTTATATTATATTACATTATATTATATTACATTATATTATATCACATTGTTTTATCTTATATAATACTATATCATATCAAAATATTTTATATTATATTACAATAATCACCACTCTGTAACAGGTGTAATTTCATGCAGTGAAGCACAAGACTGTAAAGAGCATCTAACTCATTGTTTAAAACTCTCACAATAAAAGACACCACACTTTCACAGAGAAAAATTAACACATAGTTAATTGTTTTAATATTTTTAATATTATAACAGCACACTATCATATTATATTATATTATATGACATGCTATGATATATTATTTTACATTATTTTACTATGTGTAACATTATCTCAAACATAAGTTAAATTGTATCTCTTGTGCTGAGAGTCTAAACAATGCGTTCATTACTCTCCCATTCAGTGCTGTGTTTAACTACATGAAATTATCTGTGTGACAGTGGTGATTAATATAAGATAATATAATGCAATGTAATATGATATATTATGATATAATATGATTCAATATAATGGGTGTGGTATTATACTTGGGATAAATTATAGATGTGACATAGTGGTGTTAAGCTATGGGTTACAATGACTCTGTGATAGTGTGGAAATGAATTTTGTGTTAATTATCTCTAACTGTAAATTATTAAATCACTAAATTATCTTTGTGACGTTAATGCTGCTAATCTGTGTGTTAATTTATCTCAAACAAAGTTATTTTGCCTCTCTTGTATTTTGGATTCTAAACAATGATTTCACAATGCTCTCTATTTACAGTGTTGTTCTTAACTGTTTGTGAGTATCCCTGTTACCGAGTTATGATAAATATAAAATAATATAATATAATATAATATATATAAACTAATAATAATATAATATAACCTGTATGTAACATAATATAATATAATATCGCCTGAACAACACAATACAGCTATTATAATATAAATAATTATTGAGTATTACAATAGTGTAACTATTAAATTAATTTAGCATGTGTTAATTTATCTCTCTCTGATGAGATGCTAAATTATCTGTTACATCATCTAAATCAATTAGTTGGTATTTGTTGTTCATGCCGCCCCCTCAGCGGAGGCTCGCTGCAGGATGCCTTCGGGCAGTGGACCAGGCCTCTTTCACGCCTTTCCCCATTTCCCTTGATCACAGAGTGCTTCTCAAGGCGAGGAGGACAAGGCGCGAGTGATCTGATAGCCCCAGACTGGCCTGCCAGTTCTGGTACCAGATCTCCTCAGTCTCAGCTCAGGACTCCGCGGAAGCTTCCAGCTCGCCCGGACCTGCTCTCAGTCAATAGGGAAGGTGTTCCATCAGGACCTTCAATCCCTACACCTGACCCTGGTTCCTGGCTAGAGTTCCAGGCCTTGGGTCTTTCCAGCGAGGTCCTCAAATGTAGTTGAGGCGTCCGTGGAGTAAACAGAAAATGCTATGCCTTCAAATGGAAAGGTTTTCCATTTGGTGTCGAAACAGGGCTTGGACCCTTCACTCCTGTTCCTTGGCAAGCATCTGGACTATTTATGGTCCCTTTCTAGTCAAGGGCTTAGGTCGGCGACCTAAGGGTGCACCTGGCAGCCATCTCTGCTTACGGTAGCGGGCAGGAAAGCAGTCGGGTGGCGCAGGAGAAGGTGGTCTGGCGCTTTTCAAAGGCCTTGATCATTTCCTCAGTCACGAGAACCCCACCTCAGTGGGATCTACTGGTACTAGCAAGCTCATGGGCAAGCCATTCGAACCTATGCACAGGTGTGCTCTCTCACCAACGTGGAAGACCACGCCTTCTTGGTGGCTATCCGTCAGCCAGAAGGATGGGAGAGCTCAAGGAGCTTCCATAGAGTCTCCTTACCTGGGGTCTTCCACAGGGACAAGGTTGTCCTCGCCCCAAAATTCCTTCAGAAGGTGGTGCCAAGTTTCACATAACCAGGTGTTGACTCTGCGGTGTTAGACAATCACACCTCGGAGGCCGAATACAGGCTCACTCTGGACCCTAGAAGAGCTCGCTTGTATAAGGCCCTTGCAGCTGAAAGTCGAGGAGAGGTTCGCAGCTGTTTGTCACCTCACTGAAGCCGCATCTGGCAGACCTGCAGCCAAGCGGACGATAACAGGTGGGTCACTTCCTGATAGATCTCTGCTATAAGTTGGAGACATGGAGACTCCCAGAGGATAAGAGCTCAATCTACCGCCATACTGCTCCTGAGGGCTGCTTCCAGGGGACGTCCTATCCAGGAAATCTGCAGGGCTGCTACCTGGAAGTCAGCCAAACACCTTCATTACCATTACCACATAGGCCTTGAGTCACGCGGGATGCTGGTTTTGGGGCCTCGGTTCTCCAGTCTCTCTTTCCCAAGTAAGTATTGGGGTGTCGTCTTGCGTCCTCCTCCCCGGAGAACTGCTAGAGTCTGCCAATAGTGTGGATGAACAACATATCCATGTCCTAAAATACAGGTTACTCACCTGTAACAGGAGTTCTAGGAATGGTATATGTTGTTCATCCTACATTTCGATACCCGGCGAGGCGCACAGACCTGAGCTTCAGACCCAGATCCTGGCGTCATGAGGAGCCGAGGGTTATCCACCACAGGTGGGTGGGAGGCAAAACTTGAAGACCTTACGGCAAGATTTAAAGCGGCAGGATACCTGCCAATGAGTGGATGAACAACATATACCATTCCTAGAACTCCTGTTACAGGTGAGTAACCTGTATTTTTGGGATGTGGGTGGGCAGTGCAGTGTTGGCACTAGTAGGTGCCCACCTTGTTATTTTCACCCCTCCTTTCTGGGGGTGACTGGGTGTAATGTTTTCATTTTTGGTGGGGTCTCCTGACTTAGTCTTTGCTTTGGGACCAAAAATGTGTTCTTATGTTTAGTAACCAGTTGGCTCGGGTGAGTTCACGACCACACAGGACCTCAGTGAGTTTGAGCTCATAAAATCTGGCCGGTTTGAGTTTGAAGAGACAGCAGACAGAGTTTCAACTGAGCTCGTGCTCAGTGTTCCATGCCTGGCATGGAAAGTTAACTCTTTCATCTCCGGAGCAGTTCGAAGGTTGGGACTCAGTGCATATGTCATAATATAGCAAGACTCCATTAGAAGAAACAACATTACTAAGATGAATAATTTTTTCGTAGTGATTAGCGCCACTCATGGCCGATCGGCTAATCCAAAACATCTAAGTTTGTCGCCACCTGACAAAGAATCCCGCCTACTGGACCAGTATGGTAAGAAGATCTTTGCTTCTTCCTGCCGGAATTAGACCCTGAACTATATGGGTCATATGGGGGATTACAGGAGGCCATTCTTACTCAGGTGGAAGCCAAACTAGACTCCCTGCCGGACTTTCGGGTCAAGCAGGAGTTGGCTGATCTTGTCCGCTCTGCATGTTCAGCCAGTCGAGACATGCTCCGTGCAACCTACGATGTAGTGGACACTGCTGGACGGAACTCAGCTTTTGCCGTAGGCTTATGGCATCACGCTTGGCTCTGTGTGTTAGGGTTGGTCCCGGAAGTGTAGTCTGCTGTCCAGGAAGCGCCCATCCAGGGGTCGTGCTTTTCGGTGGGGATGTCAAGGACATCATCACCGATTTGCAGGAGAAAGGGGATGGCACTAAAGTCTATTGACTCCATGTACCATCCCCATCAGCTGGCGCCTGACCCTTCCGCCAGACTGAATCGGCCCAGGCGACCCAGGAAGCGAGCCACAAAAGCGTTGGCCCCCACAGCTGCTAAGCCCCCGCCCAAAAAGCAACGGGTGCTTCAGCTGTGGCTGCTGCCCCACGCCACCTGACTCCTCCCCTCTCCTCTCCCACAGCCTCCAGACTCTCTGGAGGAACCGGTAGGAGGGAGGTTTTCCCTCCACCTTCCGGGCTGGGAGAGAATAACATCAGATTCTTGGGTGCTCCAGCTGATCGCAGAAGGACACTCTTTCTACAGGAACCACCTCACCCCCCAACCCCAATTCCCAAAGTCGTCATATTCACGGGGACATTTTCTCTTGGTCCAGGAAGAGATTTCAGCTCTGCTTCTGAAAGAAGCAATAGAACCCGTCCCTCTTCATCTTCAAGGGATGGGTTTCTATTTCCACTTCTTCCTGGTCCCAAAGAAGACAGGAGATCTAAGACCCATTCTAGATCTCTGTTCCCTGAATCTTTGTAGGAATACAAAAGGTTCAGAATACTCTCATTGCAGAGCCTTCTGCCCCTCCTTCGGTCGGGACAATGGCTGTGTGCTCTGGATATGCAGAATGCTTACCTGCACATTTTCATTCGCCCGTCATCACAAATATCTTCGTTTTGCGTTCCAGGGGGACCACTACCAGTTCAAGGCACTTCCGTTTGGCCTATCCTCAGCTCCCCGGGTATTTACCAAATGCCTGGCGGTGGCAGCGGCCTTCCTGCGTACTCGGGGGGGAGGGGGGACCTGGACGATTGACTCCTGGTGGCCTCCTCCAGGGAGGAACTCCTGTGCTGCCTTGCCCTTACCTAGCAGGTTTATGCCTGCCTGGGTATTACCATCAACCATTCCAAGTCTGACTTGATCCCATCTCAGAGACTACAGTTTATAGGAGCGATTCTAGACATGACCAGGGGCAGGGCCTTCCTGCCACCGGACCGGGTTTCCACCCTCCAGACTCAAATAAGTCTGTTGTCCGGCCACAGGCAGGTCAGTGCAAGGTCGATCCTTCGCCTTCTCGGGCTCATGACGGCTGCTATCCCGACAGTCCTTCACACTCGGCTTCACATGAGAGTTTCTCAGTGGACACTCCGCTCCCAATGGGATCAGTTAGTGGACGACTTGGATCACCCAGTTCTGGTCTCCTCGCCGATGCTTTGAGACTTGCAATGGTGGATGGTTCAAGAGAAACTGCTTCGGGGAGTTCCTTTCTTTTTGTCCTCCCCCCTCCCAGACTCTAACCACAGACACCTTGGGCGAAGGTTGGGGAGCCCATCTAGGTCACCATCGGACCCAGGGCTCTTGGTCCAAGCTCGAGCAGACTCTCCACATCACTGTGCTCGAGCTTCGGGCAGTGTTGTACGCTCTCCAAGCCCTTCATCCATACATTCTTCCTGGCCAGTAAGCCATTCAGACGGACAATATGTGCGTGGTTTGGTACATCAACAAACGGTGGGGACTCGGTCCTACCCTCTTTGCAGGGAAGCAATGAGGGTTTGGAATTGGGCAACACAACACGACCTTCACCTCATGGCAATTCATGTTCCGGGAGTCGACAACATCTTGGCAGACAAGCTAAGTCGCTCATCTGCTCTGGCTTATGAGTGGGAACTGGACCAAGGGGTCCTAGAAGGTATCTTCCGACTCTGAGGAACACCACAGGTCGACCTGTTCGCATCTCCTCTAAACGCAAAGCTTCCCGTCTTCTGCTCACTCGTTCCAGAGCGAGGCATCTTCTGGAGAGACGCTCTGTCTCTAGACTGGAAGGACAGATTTGTCTGTGCCTTTTCCCCAATTCTGCTTATCCCACGAGTCTTACAGAAACTAGCTTCAGAGGGAGCATGAATGATTCTGATTGCTCCTTTCTGGCCCAGGCAAGTTTGGTTCTCTCTTCTACAGCAATACTCAGAGGATCATCCTCTTCCTCTGTCATGAGGTTTGCTGACCCAGGATCAAGGGACCCTGGTCCATCCAGGCCTCAAATCTCTTCAGGTGCATGCATTGCTCCTGCAAACTTGGCTCAATCCCGCTTTGGGGTTTCTCCCCAAGTGGCGGAGATTTTGGTGGAGGCTAGAAAACCCTCTACTAGATCTACTTACGCCATGAAGTGGAAAAGGTCACTATCTGGGCTGCCTCTAATGACGTGGAACCCTTTTCCTGTTCAGCGGGGCTTCTGCTGGAGTACTTACGCCATTTTTTCAACCTGGGTCTTAGCCATTCTTCTCTGAAAGTCCACATGGCAGCCATCTCGGCCTATCATGTCCCCTTTGCAGACGGGACATTTGCTCAACTGGAGGTCTCTAAGACTTTCCTTAGAGGGGTCCTCCATCTGAGACCTCGCATACGTACTCCTGCTCCTCCCAGGGATTTGAACTTTGTTCTCGAGAAACCTTACTTTGCTTCCCTTTGAACCGGCAGCTTCTGCAGACTTGAAGTTCCTTTCATGGAAGACTCTCTTCCTGGTGGCCATTACTTCCGCTCGGAGAATTTCTGAGCTCCAGGCCCTGATGTTTAAATTCCATACTTGATTTTTCACAGGGAACGTGTGGCTCTGAGCACTAACCCTAAGTTCTAGGGACATGGATATGTTGTTCATCCACACTGTCTGGCAGGTTCCTTGCCGCTTTAAATCTTGCCGGAAGGTCTTCAAGCTGGCTCCTCCCACCCTCCCGGGTGGTAAAACTCTCAGCTCCGCCCCATGATGCCAGATCTTCCTTACCGCTTGGAAGCTCAGGTTCCCTCCTTAACGCTCTGCGTATAAGACTGGTTCCTAATTCTTGAATTTTCTAAATTAAAAGTTTTGCTAAAAGGACTTGGTCTTCTCTCCCTCGCGGCTCGCGATGGACAATCGACTCCGGTTTCGGAGATGCGCCGCGGGCAGAAGATGTCTCGGATGGATCCGCACTCCCGTCGTCTACTGCGCGAGCGCCAGGAACGACCCGCAGGCCTGCAACCTGTACTCTTCCTTTTTGACCCCTCTCGTTCTCGAAGACCCGTGCTGCCCGTTTCAACTAGGCGTCCGAAGCGATTCCTCCGGTAAAAATCAAAAGAGGCCAGTGGTAATGAGCTTTCGTGGATCAGCTCGAGCAGATGATCGCCCTCGAAGAGGAAGCGGCCGAACGCTTCTACCTCGGCTGCAACATTTGTCCCGCTCTCTCTACGGTGCCTCTTATTCAGCTTCTTTAGGAGCTTTGTTCTGATTCTCTCGACTAAAGGTGAGGGTCCAACTTCTTCTGGACCCGTTTTCTCGGTCCAAAAGAGACAAGGTAAGTCTCTACACGTCGGCGCTCTTAAGAAGCCGGGAAGATCCCTCTCCCGAGGTTGTCGGCCCGTCGACTTGACCACTGGTCTCAAGGTGTCCCCGTCAGGCCAGTTGACAGAGACTCCCGTCGACGCGGTCAAGATTTTTCTCGACTCGTTGGACGGGTTGTCGGCTGGAGAAGCCGAGAATCCCCTCTCCCCGGTTCCCCCGGTGGGAGTTGAGGACCCTGTCGGCTCGTCTGTGCCTCCGGTTCCGGAGCCTTCGGTTGAATCTTCCGAACTGAAGGGAGTGCCGGTTCCCCGCGACACCTCCCCGCACCGTCCTCGGCAAAGCCGAGGTCTGATCTCGGACTTCTTGGCGGTCCAGCCGATCCTGCCCGTCATAAGCGGTCTAGTCTCGGCACCGCGACAGCCCGGCGCCGCCGCTCGTCCTCTTCCTCCTCCTCGGACGAGGGGAGGCTTCGGCGCAAGTTGCGTCGAAGATATGAGGAACTCATGTGGCAACAGCTCCTTCTGACCGGGAATAAGCCGACACCGTCGTCTTTCCCGGCCATTAAGTGGCTGTCACTGGAGCGGCCGAAACAACCCCTCGTTTTAGCCGAGAAGCCTGTTCCCAGACCGGTTGTTCGGCCAAAACCAGCTGCCCCAACGATTCCGGTGGAACCTCCGCCTCCAGAGCCATTAGTTGGGGCTCCGGCCAAAAATTCTCGGTTGGGTCAGGGACTGCCCCATAGGCTGTCTGTCACCCTCACTCCCGATCGACCTCGGCAAGTGGAAGGTGGCTCAGGCCCGAGGCAGCTCTTTGAGGACTCTTCCGAGTCTGAAGACAATTCCTCCCTTTTCTCCAAGCGAATGGACTTGGAGTCCTCAGAAGGACAGTTGGTGGACGATAGCCCTTCGTCCTTCCTGAGATTGCTTCGGCTCATCTCGGAGTCCACCGGGATGAAGCTCGAACCCGTTTCTAAGCGGGCCAGGTATCCCCTCACGGAGATTCTGGACCGAGGGGATTCCCCTTCGGAGGCCTTTCCGGTGGCCGAGGCCATAGTGGGCCCAGCCTTGGAGCTCTGGCAGCGCCCTGCTTCCTGTCCTGCGCCTTCAGCCAGGATGGCCAGGAAGTATCGGTCCCCTACGGTTCCTGTCGGTTTTGAGACACCCTCGGCCGAGGGTTAGTTACCGACAGCATTTTCAGCGTGCGAACGCAGGGATATGGACAAACCTCCCGACAAGAGTCCAAGAAATTGGACTATGCGGGCGAAAAGTCTATGCTCGTCCTCCCTTGGCCTTCGCCAGGCCAGTTCGGCCGTCCTCATAGCACATTCTCTCATGCCCTGTTGGGCTCCCTGGATAGAGTCGTCCCTCATCTCATGAGATCTGCAGACCACGGTCAGGCAGGTCTGCGGGACCAGGAGCAAGACAGTGGCCAAACAGCAGCTGCAGACTGCTTTAGACATTGGGGACTCATGTGCCAGGTCTGTGGCGGCCGCAGTGGCTATGCGTCGTCGGGCTTGGCTGAGGATATCCACCTTTACTTCGGATACCCAGCACAAGTTTGCGGACGTTCCCTTTTTGGGGACTGACCTCTTCGGCCCTGGGGTGGAAGGCCACCTGCAGAGGATCGAGAAGTCCAATGCTACCTTGGACTCTGTCTCTTCTGCTCAGAAGGACAAAGGCCGCAAACCACAGCCTAAGCCCTTTCGTCCTTCTGCGCCCGCGGCGCGTCCGGCCCAGCAACGTCAGGGCCAGCAGGCTCGGGCTTGGCATCCCAAACCCAAGCCGGGCTTCCTCAACGGAAGCAGGGAGGTAAAGGCCCAGGAGGTCCCTCGGCGGTCCCTCCTCCAAGCCTGCCCAGTGGCCAGGCTGAGGGGTGTCGCCCCCAACCCCATCACCTCACCCCAGGTTCCCCCCGTGGGGGACGGCTCCGGCACTTCCTTTCCGCCTGGTCCGTTATTACCACGGACAGGTGGGTGCTGGAGGTAGTGGGAAAAGGCCTGCCTCTAGAATTCGAGCAGGCCCCGCCCTTCACAGGCGTCGCAACTCGGGGGGCCTCGGGGTCCGCAGGCTCACTGTCGGGTTGTCGGGCCGACATCGCTCTCCTCCTCCGAAAGGAGGTGATCAGGGAGGTGGCGGACCCTCCCTCAGTCCCGGGGTTTGTGTCCAGGTACTTCTTGGTTCTGAAACGGATGGGGGGCTGGCGCCCCATTCTCGACCTACACGACCTGAACAAGTTCCTAAGGTCTCGAACCTTCAGGATGGTCACTCTGGCTCAGATAATACCATCCCTGGAACACGGCGTGTGGTTCTGCTCTCTGGACCTGCAGGGACGCGTTCTTTCCGTCCCTATCTGTCGTCACATCGGAGATTCCTTAGCTTTCGGCGGAGGATCCCTTTCAGTTCGAGCCATGCCCTTCGGCCTGTCTCCAGCTCCCAGGGTCTTCACCAAATGCATAGCAGTGGTGACAGCTTTCCTCTCTTGGCGCAGGGGTCCGGGTGTACCCTTACCTGGACGATTGGCTGATGCAGCCCCCTCAGACAGGAGGTGGAGGCGGTCCAGAGATCTAGCCCTCCAGGTTTGCTCTCAAATCGGCCTTCTCATCAGCAGGCCAAGTTGGAACTCGAGCGAAGCAGGTGATTCTGTTTATCGGGCAGGCTCGACTCTCTTGAGCCAGAGCATGGCTCCCGGCGGACAGGGCGAGGTTCTTACCTACTTTGCCCAATCATTTCTGGTTGGGCAATGCATCTGCCGGGACTTCCTCGCCTCCTGGGTCTCATGGCGGCCTGTACCAGCGTGGTCTGTTGGGCACGCTGGCACATCGTCCCTTCAGTGGGGACTGGCCAGCCAGTGGTCCTGGCAGCTGCGATCCATTGGACCAGCTAGTGATGGTGACCCAGGAGATGTGGGCAGCTCTCCGGTGGTGGACCGTTCCATCTCATCTGCAGGAGGGCATCCCGTTTGACCGCCCGAGCCGAGCGGTCTCTATCGACCGATGCCTCTCTGATGGGTTGGGGTGCCCATCTGGGGAACACGAGGCGCACGGCCTCTGGTGTCCGCGGGAGTCCCGATGCCACATCAACCTGCTGGAGCTCCGAGCGGTCCGCCTAGCTCTCACCGCCTTTGCTCCGTTTCTCCGGGGTCAAGTGGTCCGAGTCCAGACGGACAATACCACGACCATGTACTACCTAAACCGCCAGGGGCGGGATGTGTTCCATGCTTCTATGCAAGGAAGCTCTCCGCATTTGGTCACTCGTGCGCAGCCTGGAGGCGGATCTCCTAGCCATTCATGTGGCAGGAGCCTCCAACACCCTGGCCGATGCCCTGAGCCGGATAGGGGCTGCATCTCACGAGTGGTCTCTCCTGCTGGAGGTGGTACAAGATCTGTTCTCCCATTGGGGCACACCTCAGGTGGACCTGTTTGCCTCCAGGGAGAACGCGAAGCTGAGGCTGTTTCATGCCCGCCCCCCTCAGCAGGGCTCGCTGCAGGGGGATGCCTTCTCGAGGCGGTGGACCCCGGGTCTGTTCTACGCCTTCCCCCCATTTCCCTTGATTCACAAGGTGCTTCTCAAAGCAAGGAGGGACAAGGCGCAGGTGATTCTGATAGCCCCAGGCTGGCCCCGCCAGTTCTGGTACCCAGATCTCCTCAGCCTCAGCTCCAGGCTGCCGAGGCAGCTTCCAGCTCGCCCGGACCTGCTCTCAGTCAATCAGGGGAAGGTGTTCCATCTGGACCTTCAATCCCTGCATCTGACGGCCTGGTTCCTAAGCGGCTAGAGTTCCAGGCCTTGGGTCTTTCCGACTAGGTCCTCAATGTTGTTGAGGCGTCCCGTAAGGGAGTCGACCAGGAAATGCTATGCCTTCAAATGGAAGAGATTTTCCATTTGGTGTCAGGGCAAGTGATTGGACCCTTCCTCCTGTCCTTTGGCAAGCATCTTGGACTATTTATGGTCCCTTTCTAGTCAAGGGCTTAGGTCGACGACCCTAAGGCTGCACCTGGCAGCCATCTATGCTTACCGGGCGTGGGCCGGGGAGCAGTCGGTGGCGCAGGAGAAGGTGGTCTGGTGCTTTTTCAAAGGCCTTGATCACATTTCCCCTCCGGTGCGAGAACCTCCACCTCTGTGGGATTTACTGCTGGTATTGGCTACGCTCATGGGCAAGCCATTCGAACCAATGCACAGGTGTGAACTCTCTCACCTGTCGTGGAGGAGACCGCCTTCTTGGTGGCTATCACGTCAGCCAGAAGGATGGGAGAACTCCAGGCGCTCTGCATCAAGTCTCCTTACCTGGTCTTCCACAGGGACAAGGTTGTCCTGCGCCCCCAACCGAAATTCCTTCCGAAGGTGGTGTCGGAGTTTCACCTTAACCAGGTGTTGACTCTGCCGGTGTTCTACCCCAATCACACCTCGGAGACCGAATACAGGCTCCATACTTTGGACCCTAGAAGGGCGCTCGCTTATTATAAGGAGCGCACGGCTGAAATTCGGGGAGAGGTTCACCAGCTGTTTGTCACCTACGCTGAAGCCGCACCTGGCAGACCTGCAGCCAAGCGGACGATAAGCAGGTGGGTCACCTCCTGCATAGATCTCTGCTACAAGTTGGCGGGCATGGAGCCTCCCGGAGGGCTAAGAGCTCATTCTACCCGCCATACTGCTGCATTGGTGGCTGCCTCCAGGGACGTCCCTATCCAGGAAATCTGCAGGGCTCCTACCTGGAAGTCAGCATACACCTTCATTAGCCATTACCACATTGACCTTGAGTCATGCCGGGATGCTGGTTTTGGGGCCTCGGTTCTCCAGTCTTTATTCCCTAAGTAGGGGGTGTGCGCCTTGCCTCCCTCCTCCCGGAGAACTGCTAGGAGTCTGCTAGACAGTGTGGATGAACAACATGTCCATGTTCCTAGAAATACAGGTTACTCACCTGTAGCGGGAGTTCTAGGAATGGTATATGTTGTTCATCCACACGTCCCACCTGACCTCCCCGGCTTCGATGCACAACCTGAGCGTCCAGCGGGCCAGATCTGGCGTCATGGGGTGGAGCCGAGAGTTTTATCACCCGGGTGGGTGGGAGGAGCCAGCTTGAAGACCTTCCGGCAAGATTTAAAGCGGCAAGGAACCTGCCAGACAGTGTGGATGAACAACATATACCATTCCTAGAACTCCTGTTACAGGTGAGTAACCTGTATTTTCTTCCTATGGTAGTAGCAGAGTCTACTCTGAACCAGTCCATTGAGTTACCCACCTTTTTTACGCAGTGCTCCAATCAAGGGGAGCATTTACTCCATACTATGGACGTTCACCGGATTCTGAGATACCACACTAGCAGGACAAAAGACCTCAGGAATGCCTGTCCAAATGGTTGGCTCATTGCATTACTTTCTGTTATGACAAGTACAACAAGACCCTGCCGGGTCATATAAGAGACCACTCCACCAGGGGAGTTGCTGCCTCAGCGGCTTGTTTTAAGAATGTGTCAGCAGCAGACATCTGTGCTGCCGCCACTTGGACCTCCGTCCACACCTTTACAAAACACTACAGTTTGGATATTGCCTCTCGCCGTAGAGCAGGTTTCGGGCTGGCTGTCCTGCAAGGCCTCCTATCTTAGGCTTGCACAGCTAGAGGTCTTGTACTTGGAGTAGATTTCCTCCTCCCCGGTGCTTCTCCTTGTTCCAGACTGCTTGGGACTCAGTCCTATATGCAATTACCTACCGCAAGAGCTGTCTCGAAGTAAGATAGTGCATTTACGTAAGAACTTACTGTAACAGTAGATCTTAGAGAGAGGCTCTTGCAGTAGGTAATACCTTCCCACTCTCCATCCCCCTAAGCTTTTTCAGCTTCTTTTCCATGGAAGGAAATATCCGCTCCTCTCTTGTCCGGCCTCTTTTGGCCTGTGGCGGGAAAGAACTGGAAGGCGGGCGTCAGGGACTGCACCTTTATACTGACGTCTCCTGACTCCGGTCACCTGACGTGGGGTCGGTACCTCGCCAAGGACTGCTAGCTAGAAATTTTTCCGTGGGGTCCTGCCGCTTGCCGACGTCAGTCCTATATGTAATTACCTACTGTTACCTTAAGTTCTTACATATCTGCACTTTCATCCTCCTCTGGTTCTCCCCCCCCAAAAAAAAAAGTGTCACAAACTGTTAACCTCCTCTCAGGGGAGAATTTGGTACCCCAACCTTCAATCTCTCAACCTCAGGGCCTGGCTCTTGAAGAGCTAGAATATGCTGGTATGAATTTGTTTCCAAGGGTTCTGGATATTCTGAAGGCCTCTAGGAAACCTGCTACTAGGAAAACTTACAACTCCAAATGGATGAGATTTAGCATTTGGTGTTCAGATAGGCACATTTCTCCAAGCACTGCTGACCTGTCCACAGTCTTTGACTATATGGCTCACCTTAACAGCTTAGGTCTCAGACCAGCTACTCTCAAGGTTCACCTGTCAGCTGTTTCTGCTTTCTTGTCAATAGGAAAGCCTTCTTCAAACAACATGAAGTCTTGCTATAGTATGACATATGCAGTGAGTCCCAACCTTCGAACTGCTCCGTAGGTGAAAGAGTTAACTTTCCATGCCAGGCATGGAACGCTGAGCTCGAGCTCGGTTGAAACTCTGTCTGTTGTTCTTCAAACTTAAACCGTCAGATTCTTTACTCCACCTCACTGAACAGTCGCTCCGGAGATTTCTCCTTCTGCTTGGTTCATTTTGTCGGTTAAAGTATTGTTTTTCTCGGTTTTCGACCAATTTAAACATAACCGGTCGGTTCAGACTCTGTCTGTGGTATTTGTGAGTACTAGATAGGTTTTACATTCATTTCTATTCTGTGTGGAACTTGTAAACGGTTATCGGTTCGGTTTGAACCGATCAAGTTGTTCACAAAATCTTAATCTGTCTTTTAGAGTGTGGTTACCGGTTCTTATCGGTTCTAAAAAAACTGGATTTTATTACGTTTTTTTCCACGACCCGTGACACGGTTGGGAACCGATAAGGGGGTCTTACCTGGCAAATTGCCATAAACGGGTAAGTTTGGTTTGGCTGGCACTATGTCTGAGAAACCCAAAAGAAAAACCGGGCCCACTGGGTTTCAACACTGCAGTGTGTGTGGGGAAGTCTTTGCCAAGGCTGACCCCCACACCACCTGTGTTTATTGTCTGGGGTTTGACCACCTCAATGCAGACTGCCAGATTTGTAAAAGTTTTCCTGCAGCTACCCTGGAAAAATGAGTTGGTAGGCTCAGAGAAAGGGAGGCCAAAAAGTCCGCTGAACCGGATGGCCAGCCCGGTTCGGTTCCAACCGAACCGGAGGGAGTGCCCTCTAACCAGGGCGAGACTTCCTCGGGCAAAAGGAGATCCGACTCTGAGGAGCTGGGTCCAGCAAAAAGGACTAGAAAATCAGCTGGTGTGGAGCCAAAACTTTCCTCCAACCGCTGAAGAAATAGCCAAAGCGATAAAAATTGTCCAGTCGCTTTCCCTGGTTCCGACCGAACCGGCACCATCTGGTAAGCGCCCGGTTCGGCCGGTTCCTTCGGTTCAAGAGTATGATTTAGAGGAGTATTATGAACCGGAGGAGGGGGAAGAGGAGTATGAGGAGAGTGAATGTGGATTTGAAAGTCTGGATGTGCCCATTGACCCGGACATCTCCCCAGACAGACCTTCAGGAGTGTCTCCTCCTAGGCTTTCTGAGTCCCCTTCTCATTTTATGTTTTATAAAAAAAGTGGCTGAAACCCTCCAGCTCCCTATGGAGGAAGCTGTGGATGATCAAGAGAAGCCTGACTATGTGGAAATGATGGATATCCCAGAGTCTAGGAGACTGTCTATTCCCTTGCATAAATCTTTTGGGAAACAGACTTTTAAAATTTTAAAAGCTCCTCACACTATACCTCCTGTTGATAAGAGAATGGACAAGAGGTACACTTTGTCAGACTCTGATACGGAGTTCCTCACTCAACAATGCAGCCATGTTGGGGTAGTGCAGGCTGCAGCCTGTGACAAGGCTAATATTCCCTTGGCTTCACACCCCCCCGGATAAGGACTCCAGGAGGATTGATGCCATGGCAAAGAAACAGTACATGGCAGCATCCTTGGGACTCAGACAGGCAAATTATATGGCTTATGTTGCTAGATACGAGAAATCCAGATGGGATACTGTTATGGCTCTAGCAAAACAGGTCCCTGGCCAGCTTGCCAAGGAGCTGGAGCAGGTGGCTGCTGATGGTATTGAGTCATCCAAGGTGCAGTTCCATGCTGCAGTGGACTCTAATGATGTGTCATCAAGAGTCATGGCTACATCTGTGGCACTTCGCAGAATGGCTTGGCTCAGATGTACTAGCCTGTCACAGGATACCCAGACTAAGGCCATGGATTTTCCTGTTGTGGGTAATTCTCTGTTTGGGGAGCAGACAGAGATTTACATGAAGAAAATGGATGAGTATAGGACCACCTATAGGAGTGCACAGGCCAAGGAAAGGCATGCCACTCCTCAAAGGCAGCTTTCCAGGGGCAGGGGCAGGCCTTTTCACAGGCCTTTTTACCAAGCCCAGGCCTCCTCTTCTGCCTATGCCCAGAGGGGGTTCTTTAGAGGGAGAGGCAGATGGGGTACAAGCAGGCCTGCTTCCACCCCACAGCCCAAAGCCCCTGCCAAACAGGCACCCTGATGGGGTTGCCAGGGCCGATTCTCAGCTACCGTAGGGGGCAGGCTGTCTTACTTTGTCCAGGACTGGAAGTCTCTGACATCAGACAAATGGGTCTTGGAAGTAGTAAGCCAGGGACTGGTTCTCAGCTTCAAAAAATTTCCAAAGATGAGAACCAGATCCTTTCCACCTGCAAATCCACCAGAGGCTCTTGCCTTAGAGGCAGAGGTCTCTTCCTCCTAGCTCTCAGAGCTGTGGAAAGGTTCCACCCTACACCAGGGCAAAAGGCTTGTACTCCAGGTACTTCCTACCCCAAAAGACAGGAGAATGGCGGCCCATCCTGGATCTCAGATATTTAAACAAGCACCTTTTAAAACCAAAATTCAAAATAGTGACTCTGGGAATTATTCTACCCTCTCTAAGTCCAGGGGACTGGCTAAGCGTCCCTGGACCTCAAGGATGCCTACCTCCATATTCTCATCAGAAGCTCCCATCAAAGTACCTCAGGTTAAGGCTGCCCTCAGGCCATTACCAATTCAGAGCAATGCCCTTTGGCCTCACCTCTGCTCCAAGGGTATTCACAAAATGCCTGGCAGTAGCAGTTGCCCACCTAAGAAGGCAAAAAATTGCCATCTTCCCTTACCTGGACGACTGGCTCATAGTAGGCCAGTCTCCAGACCAAGTCAAGTTACATCTACAGATAACTCAGCAACTGCTCACCTCTCTAGGTTTCCTGCTGAATCTTTCAAAGTCAGTTCTAGAGCCTGTCCAGCTCCTCACCTTCATAGGCGCAGAGCTGAACACAGAGAAGGCCACAGCCTTCCTTCCTTTGGACAGGGCAAGGACCCTGGTCTCTCTGGCCTCCTCATTCACCCTGCAGGTCTCTCGACCAGCAAGGCACTTTCTACAGCTCCTGGGGCACATGGCTGCTTCTACAGCAGTAGTGCAAGGAGCAAGATTTCAGATGAGGGACATCCAGTTCCATTTGAGAGCCTTTTGGTCTCAAAGGAAAGACCCTCTAACCAAATTGATCCCAGTAACTCGAACCCTGATCCAGGCCCTACAGTGGTGGCAGGACCTGAGCAATCTGAGACAAGGGGTTCCCTTTGCCCCTCAGTCTCATTCCTTAATCCTTACTACAGATGCATCCCTCTTGGGGTGGGGAGCTCACTTGGGTGACCTCACTACCCAGGGATTGTGGTCCCCTCAGGAGTCTCTGCTCCATATCAATCTGTTGGAACTCAGAGCAGTTTTTCTAGCACTTCAAGCTTTTTCCAAATCTGTTCAGAACAAAGTTATACTAGTCAGAACAGACAACACCACCACAATGTGGTACATCAACAAGCGGGGGGGGGGCACTCGGTCTACGGCCTTGTGCACCAAAGCAATGAAGTTGTGGTCTCTGGCTTACTCCCTGAACACCTCCCTTACGGCAGTTCACCCTCCAGGCAAGGACAATGTCCTGGCAGATGCTCTCAGCAGGATTTCCCAGGGCCATCACGAATGGTCAGTGGACCCTCTGGTCTTGGAGGTGGTATTTGCCAGATGGGGTAGCCCGCAGATAGATCTTTTTGCAGCCCCATACAATCATCAACTTCCCCTTTTTTGCTGCAGGCCCCCAGTGTTGGGCTCAGTCCCTCTGGATGCCTTACTTCTCAATTGGGAAGGGAAGTTTCTCTCTATGCTCTTCCCCCTTCCCTCTCCTGTTCAAAGTGCTAGTCAAAATCAGATCTCAACCCTGCAAGATGATCTTGATTGCTCCAGACTGGGCCAGACAGCCTTGGTACCCACTCCTACTGTCCTTAGCAGTCCACCTTCCCCTGTGTCTTCCCAGGAATCACAACCTGTTAACCTGTGTTCAGGGGAGAGTTTGGTACCCGAACCTCAAATCTCTCAATCTCAAGGCCTGGCTCTTGAAGAGTTAGTTTCAAGTTCAAGTTTATTACAGGAAAACTCCATTGAGCAAGCTCATTCACAAGGAGGTCCTGTGGCATAAACACTTAAAGTACAAACACAGATAGGTAATAACAGTATATACATGAAATGCACGTTACATGATACAGGCTGGATATACATACAAGGGTACCACATAGGGTGACCACAGGTGGTAAACATTGATATGAGACAGGGAAGCGACTTACAGCTTGCATACTGATAAATGAAACATGACAACTGGTTTGTGCAATACATATATTTTGGCAGCTAGAACAAACAGACTACAACTGATATGGGGGAGGAGTGATTTGATAGAGTAGCAGTGGAGCATAAGCTTAGATAAAGCCAGGAGTAGAAGGGGAATGGAAAGCAGTTAATATGACAAATCAATTATACCTTACCAGTGGATAAATATGGCACACATGGGGAAGGAAGAGACTTAATGACAGGTACAGGTGTCTTTTATTTTGGCTGAACTTAGCGATTTGTAGAAGTTTATTGAAACTGCACTAGTTAGTTTCAGTACGGTTTGTAATTGTTTCCAAATGGAGGGAAGGGCATATGCAATAGCACGTTTACCAAAGGAAGTCCGCGTCCTTGGTATGTCAAGCATAATAAAGTCAGATTTTCTTAACGAGTATGCACTATGTGAGATACTAATAAGGAAGAGAGATAGCTTGACAATTTCTGCAGGAGCAGTTTGAGTCCATAGCCCAGCATGGAGCAGGTGTCTAGTAGTAAGGGATGTCCAACCAACAGCTGCATATAAGTCACAGTGGTGCGAGCAGTGAGGAGTTGGTAATGAACATGCTTGCTGCGGTGATAAAGGATGTCTAGTTTACTTAGATTTGCAAGAGTGGTGGAGGAATAGATTACATACGCCATAGTGAGTAGGGGAGAAAAGTGGCCTGTACAAGCTTGTTTCGAGTTTCAAGGGAAAAGGGCCTATTTCTGTAGAAGAAACCTAACCTTGCTTTTAACCTTCCAGAGACATCTTCGACGTGGTCATTGAAAGATAATTTATTGTCGATCCAGATACCCAGATATTTAAATTTGGTTACAACTTCCAGAGGCTCGTTTAGCGTGGTGACAATGAAGTTTTGGGCAAGGGTATTGGGGGGACCTGTGACAGCACTGCAGGAGAATATCATCGCTTTAGTCTTCTTAGCATTGAGCAGAAGCTTTGCCTTAATTAGATTATGCTCAAGTTGTGCGAAGTCCACTTGAAGCACTCCCTTAACTTCAGATAACGATGAGCCAGAAGTATACAACACAGTATCATCTGCAAAAAGTGCAGATTGGACGTGATATGTTAGCATCTAAGTCATTAATGTACAGAGAAACAAAGATAGGGCCTAAGATGGATCCTTGGGGACTCCTCTTGCAACTGGCAAGGCAGCAGAAAATTAGCCTTCCGCCTTTACTTTTTGGAATCTTCCAGTTAGGTAGCTAGAGAACCACTGGGTGGTATGGTATGTGGCACCCAACTTTGCAAGGCAATTGACTAATAGCTTGTGATCAACAGTATCAAAAGCTTTGCTGAGGTCCAAAAAGACTGCACCAGTTACCTTCTTAGCATCTATAGCAGAGATCCAATCATTGGTTACTTTTGCTAGTGCAGTGATTGTGCTATGATTAGCCGGAAGCCAGATTGAGCTGGGTTAATGAGAGAATGTTTCCAAGTGAGATTTTAACTGAATACGGATCAGTTTTTCGAGAACTTTAGAAAGGATAGGCAATATGGAGATAGGCCTATAGTTGTTTACATTACATGGGTCACCAGATTTAAATAGAGGGAGGATATGTGCTGATTTCCAGCAGGACGGCACAGTAGCAGATGTAATGGAAAGATTGAAGATGTGGAGGATTGGGGCAGTGAGATGGGCATAGCCTGACCTTAGGAAAAGGGTTCAAGCCATCGTCCCCTGCGCTTTTTTTGGTGTCTAAGTTAAGAGAATCTTCTACTTCTTTATAAGTTATCTCGCGCAGTTGGAAGGGGCTGGGTGCAGGACTAGATGTAGGGGGAGGGGTATGCTGGCTAACTGCAGCACCAGCATAAGGTGACGAGTCAAAAGCTAATCCAGCTGTGGCAAAGTGGGAGTTAAGTTCCTCCAGGATTAGGGACTTGTTTTCCACAATCTTGCCACTTGCAACTATCTTTGTTGGGACAGAGGGGCCATGGGCGATCCTTCTATAGCTTTGATAGTCTTCCATATTTTATGAGGGTTACCTTTAGCTTGTTAGAGTAGAAATATAATAGTTAGCTTCAGCAGAGCGAAGTTTTTCACACAGTTATTCCTGGCTGTTCTAAAGGCCTGCCAATCCAAAGATTCTTTGAATGTCTAGCTTTAGCCCAGAGCTTATCTCGAGCTATAAGGGCTGCCTTGAGATCTGAGGTGAACCAGGGGTTGGAATTGTTCCATACCCTTACTTTGATGAAAGGGCATGCTTATTTATTATTGTAGTGAGTTTGTCATTAAGGATGTAAGCTGCCTTGTTGACATCTTTGGCTAGGTAGAGATCTTGCCATCTGATAATGCTCAGGTCAGATAGGAAGTTTACTGCACTGAATTTGCGAAAGGATCTTTTTGTTATAAAGATGGGTTGCGGCCGGGCCTTAATTTGAGATCTTATGCAAGCAACAATTCCATGATCGCTCATGTCGTTGTGAAACACTGCCGAATGAGATATTTTGTGTGGATGGGTGGTTAGTACCACATCTAGAATTGAACTGTTGGCAGTGTTTAGAGTGTTGTTCCTAGTGAGTTCACTGATTAATTGCCCAAGACCTAGCTCGTCACAAAGGGATTTGAGGCCGTGTGATTTAGGTGACAGCCAGTCCATATTTAGTTCTCCTAGAAATATTGTTTCAGTTTTTGCATCTACGAACATGGATTTCAAAAGATTAAGGACTTCATCACCACCAGGCGGAGTCTATAGCCACCTAGGATAGTGATACATTCCGAGGAGGGAGATGAAGGCTCAGCAAAACAACTCAAATTCCTTGGCTAGAGATTTGCAACTATATTGGTGACCAAGTACTTAGATTTGGCGTAGATAACACCCGCCTCTAGACTCTCTATCTGCTCTAAATAAATTGTATCCCTGCAGTGATATTTGTTGATCAGTGTTAGTCTTTTTAACCACGACTCAGTAATTATGATAAGGTCAGGGTTAACGTGTGCAGCCCAGGCTTGCAGCTGTACAAGTTTTTAGGCAGGCTTAAAATGTTGTGATCATCATTTTGAGACCTGTGGCCTCAGCAAAATTGATAAGCGAGGTAACTTGTTTGGGGGCAGGTTGAGCTCCACATTTCCTGAGCAGAGAAGAAGCAGAAGTATAACTTTCTTTAAGGAGCTTATAAGAATGGAGACTGCTTTTTTATTTCTTTGCGGCAACCCATATCGTGCTGCGCAAGAGGCGGCACCTCTGTAATGACAGTTGATTGTGCACAATGTAAATGCTTGAGTAGACATAGGTGAGGACAGTAGCAAGGGGGTGTAGGCTAACCGGGGGGAATAGGCTAAAAGGGGAGAGGAGAATGACATGGTGTCTGCATGGTAGACCGTTATAACATTAGGTATTGATAAGGTACACTGGAGAACTGAATTGCATTGAGGTACTTCAAATTGCACTGTATTGCTGAAAACTCTGCACCTTAGGAGCAATAAAAACACAATAAGGAGAGCCATGGTCCCAGACTGAGTGGTCTCGTGATTTGTATTTGTGCAATATTTTCTAGGCAAGTACTCACTTAAAATCTAGATGAGAAAATACAGCAGAAAGGGGAGCAAGGAGAGCAGGAGCAGTTTAGTTAGTGGCGGGGCTCAAGAGATATTCACACAGGGCAGTCTTATTGGCCACACTCAGATACCAATCATAGGTTGGCAGCAGTCGAAACTAGGCCAATGAAGCAGTAATATGATATAGGAGGCGGATCACGAATGTATTTAAAGGAGGCCTGGGAGAAGGGGGTGGTAGGGGTGGGAGAAAATTTCAGGTCGGAGCGAGAGCTGAGAAGTCAGAATAAAGAAGGGAACACTGTAACAGGCTATAGAGAAGGTGCCCCAATCAGAGCAAAGCAGGCAAGCGGGCGTACCAGTCACAATCCCCCATGGCAGTGCAGCACCAATCAAGGGTGCCCAGGCGTGCTGGCTCTCTGCAGAGGATTCTATCGGTATGACAGCGCAGCGTAGGTAATAATAGGGTGCTCAGCGTCTATCTGACTTAAGTCTGCTGATCTACACCTCTCCCAAGGTGTAATGGATATCCTGAAGGCTTCTAGGAAACCTTTCACCAGGGCTACTTATAATTCCAAATGGAAGAAATTTTCCATATGGTGCTTTGGAAAGCATATTTCCCCAGAATCTGCTGACTTACCCACAGTCCTGGATTATATGGTCCATTTAAATACCTTGGGGCTGAGACCAGCTACCCTAAAAGTGCATCTGGCAGCTGTCTGCTTTCTTATCAGCAGGTAAGCCCTCTTCTCTTTCAGCTCACCCTATATGCTCCAAGTTTTTCAAGGGATTGCTTCACACCAACCCTCCATTCAGGGACCCTGCCCCTGCCTGGGATCTTAATGTTTGCATTGCTCAGCTTATGCAACCCCCCTTTGAGCCTTTGTCTTCAGCAGAGCTTAAGTACTTGACTTGGAAAACTGTATTCCTGGTAGCCATTACTTCTGCCAGACGCATAAGTGAATTACAAGCCTCGTCAGTGGAGCCTGATTTTATCTCCTTTCATAGAGATAAGGTGGTCCTCAGGACTAACAGGAAGTTCTTGCCTAAGGTGGTTTCAGATTTCCACCTTTACCAATCTATCTCTCTTCCAGTGTACTTCACTGACCATCCCTCCTCTGGCGAGAGGAGGCTGCACAGCTTAGATGTGAAGAGAGCCCTTTGTTACTACATAGAGCGTACCAAGGGTCACAGGTTTGACTCCCTCCAACTGTTCCTCACTTATGGTGAGGTTGGTAAAGGAAAACCTGCCACTAAAAGATCCATTGCCAGGTGGATTGTCTCTTGTATCCAATTTTGCTATGAAAAACTGGGTCAGGTTCCTACCTCAGGCCTGAGGGCTCACTCTACCAGAGGTACAGCTGGTTCCCCCTGGCTGCTGCCATGGACATCCCTATTCTAGAGATATGTCAAGCAGCTACCTGGAAAACAGTTCACACTTTTACCAAGCATTACTCCCTGGACATCCAGGCTAGGAGTGATGCTCGGTTTGGCACAGCTGTGCTGCAGAGCCTATTTCCCTAAGTAGGTTCTGTCCCTCCTCCATGGGGGTACTGCTGTGTAGTCTGCATATGTCATAATATAGCAAGACTTCATGTTGTTTGAAGAAAAAATTACTCACCTTAGTAATGTTGTTTCTTCTAATGGACTCTTGCTATATTATGACCTCCCTTCCTGCCTGCCCCTCTCAGAACCTCTGTTTTTGGGATGTGGGTGGGCAGTGCTATGTTGGCACTTAGTAGATGCCCACCTTGTTGTTTTCACCCCTCCTTTTTTGGGGTGACTTGGTGTTGTGTTTTCATTTTTTGGGTCTCCTGACTTGAGTCTTTGTTTTGGGACCAAAGAATGTGTTCTTATGTTTAGTAGCCAGTTGGCTAGTGTAGGTTACAGCTTCCACACAGGACCTCAGTGAGTTTAGCTCATAAAGATCTGACGGTTTAAGTTTGAAGAACAACAGACAGAGTTTCAACCGAGCTCGAGCTCAGCGTTCCATGCCTGGCATGGAAAGTTAACTCTTTCACCTCCGGAGCAGCTCGAAGGTTGGGACTCACTGCATATGTCATAATATAGCAAGACTCCATTAGAAGAAACAACATTACTAAGGTGAGTAATTTTTTCTTCTCTGGCATCTCATCCACTATTCTGCAAGTTTTTCAAGGGGCTCCTTCATTCGAACCCTCCTTTTAGAGATCCCACTCCTGTTTGGGATCTTAATATCTGCATTGCTCAACTGATGTAGCCACCCTTTGAGCCCTTGGCATCAGCAGAGCTTAAATACTTGACTTGGAAGGCTGTATTTTTGGTAGCTATCACCTCTGCCAGACGTATTAGTGAGTTCAAGCTCTCTCAGTGGAGCCTGACTTTATCTCATCCCATAGGGATAAGGTGATCCTCCGAACTAATAGGTTTTTTACCTAAGGTGGTTTCGGATTTTCACTTAAATCAGCCCATGACCCTTCCTGTCTTCTCACTGATCATTCCTCTTCAGGTGAGAGGAGATTACACAGTGTGGACGTTAAGAGGGTCCTTAGCTATTATATCGAGTATACTAAGGCCCTTAGCTGTGGCTCTTCTCAACTGTTCCTCACTTATGATGAAGCGGGAAAAGGCAGGCTAGCTACTAAAAGAACTGTTGCCAGGTGGATTGTCTCCTGTATTCAGTTCTACTATGAAAAGCTAGGAAAGAACCCTCCCTCAGGCCTGAGGGCTCATTCGACTAGAGGCACAGCAGCTTCCCTAGCTGCTGTCAGAGGATATTCCTCTGTTAGACATTTGCAAAGCAGCCACCTGGAAAACAGTCCACACTTTTACCAAACATTACTCCTTGCATATCCAGGCTAGGAGTGATGCTAGATTTGGCGCAGCAGTACTGCAGAGCATATTCCCTAAGTAGGTTCTGGACCCTCCTCCTGGAGGGTACTGCTTGGTAGTCTGCATATTGTCAGAATACAGCAAGACTTCATGTTGTCTGAAGAAAAATTACTCACCTTAGTAACTGTGTTTCTTCTAATGGAGTCTTGCTGTATTCTGACCTCCCTCCCTGCCTTCCCTCTCAGAACCTGGTTTTTGGGAAGTGGGCTGGCTGGCGCAGTGTTGCACCTCAGGGGTGTACTTGGCACTCTTCCCTGATAGATGGGGAAGTGGGTTGTATTGTATGTTTTTGATAATTGTAGCTGTTCACTACCTAGTTTTTTGTTTTGGATTTCTCGACTTGAGTCTTTTGGGGATCCAAAATATTTCTTTGCCTTTTGGCTAGTGAATTTTACAATTTCCACATGGTGGGGGCAGTTAGTCAGTTTGGGCTCATAAGAATCTGATGGTTGCACTTTGAAGTGCAGCAGATAAGGGTTTGAACCGAGCATGAGCTCAACGTTCTATGCTCTGGCACAGAGTTCACTCTATGCTCTCCAGAGCAGTTCTAATGCTGGGGCATACTGCATATTGTCAGAATACAGCAAGACTCCATTAGAAGAAACACAATTACTAAGGTGAGTGATTTTTTCTTCCTGCACCTTCTGAGTTACATGGCAGCCTGCACCTCCATGGTTCTATGGGGACTGTGGCATATGCGCCGTCCTTAATGGAAGCTGGCCAGTCAGTGGACTCCGTGACATGGTCAATTTGACCAGCTGGTCACTGTGACGCAGAAGATGTGGGACGCTCTCCAATGATGGACCGTCTTAGGACATCTGGAGGAGAGGATCCCGTTTGTCCGCCCTGAGCCAACAGTTGTTATAACAACTGATGCCTCTCTCATGGGCTGGGGTGCCAACATGGGGAATCACAGCGCCCACAGGCTCTGGACCCCTGAGGAATCTCAATTTTATATCAACCTGCTGGAGCTTCAAGCAGTTTGGCTGGCGCTGGCTGCAGTCGCTCCGTTCCTTCGGGGTCAGATGGTTCAGATCCAGATGGACAATACCACGACCATGTACTACCTCAGTAAACGGCAGCATGTACTCCCTGCCTCTCCAGATAAGCGCTCCGTGTCTGGTCCCTTGTGAGCTGACTGGAGGTAGATCTCCTAGCCATCCATGTGGCAGGAGCCTCGAATCAGTTGGCTGATGCCCTCAGCCATGTGAGCGAGGCGTCCCATGAGTGTTCTGTCCACCCAGAGGTAGTTTGCAGTCTGTTCTCCCAGTGGGGCACCCCTCAGGTGGATCTGTTCACCTCCAGGGGGAACACAAAGGTGAGGCTGTTTCATGCCTGCCCCCTCAGCAGAGCTCACTGCAGGGGGATGCCTTCTCGAGGCCATGGACCGAGGCCTCTTCTGTGTCTTCCCTCCACATCCCTTGGTTCATGAGGTGCTCTTCAAGGACAGGAGAGACAAGGCACAGGTGATCCTGGTAGCCCCAGACTGGCCCCGCCAGTTCTGGTATCCAGATCTCCTCAGCGTCAGCACCAGGCTCCCAAGGCATCTTCCAGCATGCCTGGACCTGCTCTCGATCAGTCAGGGGAAGGTATTCCATCCTGACCATCAATCCCTGCACCTGATAGCCTGGTTCCTGAGCAGCTAGAGTTCCAGGCTTTGGGTCTCTCCGATGATGTCCCCCAATGTTGTTGAGGTATCCAGGAAGGAACTGACCAGGAGATGCTATGCCCTCAAATGGAAGAGATTCTCCATTTGGTGTCAGGGCAAGGGCCTGGTCTCTTCATGCTGTCCAGTGGCTAGCATTCTCCACTACCTTTGGTCTCTCTCCAAAGGGAGTCTTCGGTCTACGACCCTTAAGGTGCACCTGGCAGCTATCTCTGCCTACTGGGCGTGGGCTGGTCAGCAGACGGTGGCACAGGAGAAGGCGGTGTGGTGTTTCTTTAAAGGCCTCAATCATATTTCCTCTCCATTGCGTGAACCACCACCATGGAATCTACTGCTGGAACTTGAAAATCTCATGGGCTAGCCATTCGAACCAATGCACCGGTGCGAGATGTCACACCTGTCGTGGAAGACTGCCCTCTTGGTGGCTATCACGTCAGCCAGAAGGATTGGGGAGCTCCAAGTGCTCTCTGTTGAGTCTTCCTATCTGGTCTTTCACAGAGACAAGGTTGTCCTGCGCCCTAACCCGACGCTCCTTCCGAAGGTGGTGTCGGAGTTTCATCTAAATCAGGTGTTGACTCTGCTGGTGTACTACCCCAGTTATACCTCGGAGGCTGGGTACAGGCTTTATACGTTAGATCTGAGACGGGCACGCTCTTACTCCAAGGAGCGTATGGCTGAGGTTCGGGGAGAGGTTCGCCAGCTGTTTGTCACCTACGCTTAAGCCGCACATGGCAGACCTGCAGCAATGCGGACGATTGGCAGATGGATACCAGATGGATAACATCCTGCACTGATCTCTGCTACTGTTTGGTGGGCAAGGAGCCTTCCGTAGGGATAAGAGCTCATTCCACTCACCATACTGCTGCATCAGTGGCTGCTTCTAGGGACGTCCCTATCCAGGATATCTGCAGGGCTGCTACCTGGAAGTCAACAAACATCTTCATTCTAGGGACATGGATATAGAAACATAGACTTTGACGGCAGATAAGGACCGCTAGGCCCATCTAGTCTGCCCATTTCACTACCTACAGGATAGGCCGCAGATCCTGTTAACCAACAGCCTATATCTTCCTGCCCCCCACAAGAATTGTCTTATGTCTGTCCCATGCATTCTTGAATTCTCCCACAGTTTTAGACCCCACAACTTCCTCAGGAAGGCTGTTCCATGCATCCACTACCCTCTCTGTGAAATAATACTTCCTCACATTGCCCCTGAACCACCCTCCTTCTATCTTTAAATTGTGTCCCCTTGTTCTTGTAAGTCTCTTTTCTGAAAGATGCTACCCTCTTGGACTTTGTTGATTCCATTGAGGTACTTAAAAGTTTCTATCATGTCCCCCTCTCCCTTCTTTCCTCAAGGGTATACATATTAAGCTCCTTTAGTCTCTCCTCATAGGCTTCTCTTGCAGACCCTGCACCATTTTAGTTGCCCTCCTCTGGACTGCCTCTATCCTGTCTATGTCCTTGCGGAGATGGGGTCTCCAGAACTGGACACAGTATTCCAGATGGGGTCTCACCAACTGTCTGTACAGAGGATAACAACTTCCTGTTTTCTGCTGCTGATGCCTCTCCTATACATCCCAGTATACCCCAGCCCTCCCTACTGCCTTCTCCATTGCTTGCTAACCTTAAGGTCATCTGATATGATTACCCCCAGGTCCCTTTCCTGTTTTGTTGTTGTTACTGCCTCCCACCCATTGTGTATTCTTCCCTGGGTTCTTGTTTCCAGGTGCATTATTTTGCACTTTTTGCATTGAATCCTAGCTGCCATATCGCCTGACCATTCCTCCAACCTTGCCAAGTCCCTTTTCATCCTTTCCACGCCTTCGTGTATCAACCCTGTTGCAGATCTTTGTGTCATCTGCAAAAGGCATACTTTTCCTTGCAGTCCCTCTGCAATGTCACTGATGAAGACATTAAAAGGACTGGACCCAATACTGAACCCTCTCGATGCCCACTATTAACCGCCCTTTCTTCGAGTGGACTCCATTTACAATTACCTTCTGTGTTCTGTTGTCCAGCCAATGTTTTACCCAGGCTACCACCCTGGGACCCACTCCCAGGCTGGTTAATTTGACTAATAATCTTTGTGTGGGACTGTGTCAAATGCCTTGCTAAAGTCTAGGTAGACC
This sequence comes from Neoceratodus forsteri, assembly GCA_016271365.2. Lineage (NCBI taxonomy): Eukaryota > Metazoa > Chordata > Ceratodontiformes > Ceratodontidae > Neoceratodus > Neoceratodus forsteri. The sequence continues at coordinate 50,321,039 of CM028133.1, read as the reverse complement.
ATGTCCACAGCCCCTCCCTAGTCTACTACTTTGGTCACCCAGTCAAAGAAATCTATTAGATTAGGTCTGACATGACCTTCCGCTGTGAACCCATGCTGCCTTGGATCCTGTGCTCCACTGACCTCTAGGTACTCAACTATTCTTTCCTTCAGAGTGACTCCATCACTTTCCCTACCACAGAGGTCAGACTGACAGGTCTGTAGTTTCCTGCCTCTGTCTTGGTCCCACTTTTGTGAAGGGAATCACATCCGCCTTCCTCCAGTCCTCGGGTACCACACCATCCTCCATGATTTATTAAAAAGAGTAGCCAGTGGTTTCACTAGTTCCTTCCTTAATTCTTTTAGAATTCTGGGGTGAATTCCATCAGGACCCATTGCTTTGTCCACCTTCAGTTTTAGGAGTTCTTGCAGAACCCTTTCTTCTGTGAAAGGACTGGGATCGACCCCTATCAAGATTGCTTCTGTTAATTGGATTAGGCACTTCCCTCCTCTTGTGAATACTGAGCAGAAATATTCGCTCAGTATTCCTGCTTTACTGTCCCCTCTGCCCACCCACGTTCATTCTATTCCAGCCTCACTATCCCTCCCTTTGTCTTTCTACGCTTGCTGATGTACTATAAAGGTTTTATCCCTTCTTAACTGAGTTGGCTATCTTTTCCTCAGTTTGGGCCTTTGCTATTCTGACTTCCTCCTGCTTCTTTCTGCCTTAACTGGTACAGCCTCTGTCCTGCTCCTTCTGTGTTTCCTTATACTTCCAGAATGCTATCTTTTCTTCCTGACTTTCAGCCACTTCTCTTGAGAACCATAGTGGCTTTTTCTTTCGCTTCGATTTGTTTATTTGCTTCACACAAGGCTTGTTGCCTCTGTGATGGCAGTTTTGATAATTCCCATTGTTGCTCCACACCTCCTTCTAGCCTGTTTGCTAGTGCTTTTCTGAGGCACTCTCCCATCTTGCCAAAGTCAGCCCTCCTAAAGTCCAGTACCTCACTTTTGTATGGCTTGACTCTGTAGCTGAGTTTAATGTGAACCACACTGTTTGATGGTCACTTGTCCCAGATGGCAACCCACTTCTAGATCTGAGATCCTCTCACTGCCCCGTTTGAGATCACGAGGTCTAAGATTGCTCCCTCTCGAGTGGGTTCGAAACTAGCTGTCTAATGCCTGCCACCTGTGAGCGTCCAAGAATGGTCCTGCTCTTGGATGTCGCTGCAGCAAATGTGCTCCAGTTAACATCTGGCATATTCAGGTCTCCCATCAACAGTATCTCCTTTCTCTGCCATTCTAAGAATGCCTTCCATCATATCCTTGTCCATTCCTTCCCCTGACATGGGGGTCTGTACACAACCCCTGTGCGGATTGTGGTGCCCTTTCCAGTCTCCAAGGTGACCCACAGTGCCTCCTCTCCTCCCTGTTTACTCTTTTTTGTTCAGTTGCTTTTATCCCTTCCTTTACATAGAGAGCTACTCCTCCCCCTCTTCTCCCCTGCCTGTCTCTCCTGTAGGTTATGTACCCTGGTATGTTAACATCCCAGTCATGGTTCTCTGTGTACCATGTTTCTGTGACTGCACGATATCCAGGCATCCTCTTCCATTAAGGCCACCAGCTCAGGAGCTTGTTGCCCAGACTACGGCATTGGTACTCATTACCTCCATTTACTGATGGCCTTACCCCTTTTGCCCCATCCCTGTCCTTCTTGCCTTTGTCACTTTCTCCATTTACCCTGCCCTTCTCCCTATCGACACCTCCATGTTGGTGTTTGCCATACTTACTACCGTGATTGTTTGGGGGGGCTAGGATTTCCTGCTCCTTCCAGCCCCCTTGGCTAGTTTAAAAGCTTGCCATGAAGCATTTAAACCTATCACCTAGGATCCTGGTTCCCTCCCAGACAGATGCAGCCCATCATGCCAGTATAGGCTTGCATCACTCAGGTGGACCCCAGTCCCCAATGAACAAATCCCTGAGCTTCACACCAGTTTTCAACCACTGATTGAATCCCATGGTACGGAACACCCCAGCCTCTCCTTGCGAGCAGATGGGTAGCACCTCCGAAGGTTACCGTAGTGCTACTTGACTCAAGGCCCCTCCCCATTCCACAAACTCTTCTTGCACTTTCTAATCCTTTCTTAGCTAGGTCATTTGTCCCTAGGTGGACAATGACATCCAGCGCCTCCCCTGTGCAGCTGCTCCGCAATCCTGAGGATTGCCTCCTGTCCCTCAAGCCATGGTGCCAGGCAGGCACCTTACCTCCTCTCCTTCCTTGCCCAGTTCTACCTTCCTATCAATGGAGTCCCCACCAGGAGTTGTTTCCTTCCCTGCAGGGTCCCCTGCCACCCTCCTGTGGGTCTCCTTTGTGGAGGTTCCCAGCATCCTCCTTGGTCTCCACTGTAGGTGCCTCCATAGAGGAACCACACTTTGCCAGAATGGCATAGGAATTGTGGAGAGGTACAACTGGAGGATGTGCCTCTGTTCCACCACTCCTCATCCTCCCTGAGCCCACTGTGGTCCAACGCCTCCTCTTTTGGCAACCTCTGAGGCAACGGCAGTGGCACTGGTGGTCCCTGGATGGAAGAGGAGGTCTCACCAATCCTGGCCAACTCAGCCTGGAGATGAGCACCTCCTCCTCAGCCCAGAGAGGTGCCTGCAGATGGGACAACACTGCATCCTCCAGAACATCTCCCGGAAGACTGCTGCTCCACAGCCACTGCACTGCACCACTCCAATCATGTCTTATTTCTGGCCCTTTAACTGTTTGCAATCCTTACTCTTTCCTATGTTTTTTTTTCTCTCTCTCCTTACTTTCTGCCTGTGTGCCCTTTAAGCTCCTGATTGTCCTGTTCTGAGACAAGAATATCCTATATTTCTCAGTAGACCACTTACTTGTTCAGAGGCATCCATATGTTGTTCATCCACACTGTCTGGCAGGTTCCTTGCTGCTTTACATGTTGGCGGAAGGTCTTCAAGCTGGCTCTTCCCACCCACCCGGGTGGTAAAACCCTCGGCTCCGCCCCATGACGCCAGATCTTCCTTACTGCTTGGAAGCTCAGGTTCCCTCCTTAGCGCCCATGCTTTTAGGTTGGACTAAATTTTAGGATTTTTCCGAAACTAATTTTAAGGTTTACAAGACTACGGTCTTCGACTTCCCTCGCGGCTGCGATGGACAAATCGACTCCCGGCTTCCGTCGGTGCTCTTGTGGGTAGGAGATGTCCCGTACCAATCCCCAATCCATGTGCGTCTACTGTCTAGGGCTTGGCCATGATTTTCAGGCCTGCGAATTGTGCAAGCCCTTCTCGGCTTCGGTCTTGGAGGACCGCGCTGCCAGGCTACTTCTCGGACGCCCCGAAAAACGGTACCCACTGGTCAAGTCTAAGGAGGCCCGTTGGACGGTGTCCGTGGTGGCGGGCTTCACGGAGCAGTTGGAGCAGATGATCGCTCTCGAGGAGGAGGCAGCCCAGGACACATCTTCTTCTTCCTCGGCCACTGCATTTATTCTGCTCTCCTTGGGCTCTTCCTACTCGGCTTCTTTTAAGGAGCTTTGTCAGTCCCTCTCCACTAAGGGAGAAGGGCCCTCGGGACTTTTCAGTCGGTCCAAGAAGAAGGACTCTAAAGGTAAGTCCCACCGTCGATGTTCATGGGAGCGAGAGAGATCCCCTTCACTGGACGTGACTCTGACTCGACTTGGTCGAGATTGGCCGCTAGCTTCATGGTGTCCTCTGCCAGGTCAGCTGGCCGAGACATCCATCGACACTGCCCAGATTTTTCTCGACCCGTTGGATGGTTTGTCGACCGGAGAAGCCGACTACTCTACTTCACCTTTTCCCCCAGTGGTTACCAAGGACTTGTCTGTGACGAAGTCCCCGGTCGAGGTCTCTGAACCGAATGAGGGGCGGGTTTCCCCCATCCCATCTCTGACCCACCCTTGGCATCCCCGAAGGTGTCGGTCCTCTTCTAGGTCCAGCCGATCCCGCCCGGACGCCTGCGGTCTCGCACCATGGAAGCGGCATCGCTTGCCATCCCGTCGTCCTCTTTGGAGGATAGGTTCGGCGCAAGTTAGCCGGGCGCCACTGAGGATTTGATGTAGCAGCAAATTTATTGACCGTAACAAGCAGACTCGCCACCTTCTCTGGCCATTAAGTGGCTGTCACTGATGAGCTGTATGGAAAACAACTCCTCGTGGTGGTCGAGGAGCCGTCCCTGGTGCCGGTTGTTCATCTGAAACCAACTGCTCCACCTACTGTGGTGGAACCCCCACCTCCACAACCTAAGACTGGGGCCCCGACCAAGGATTCTCGGTAGGGTCAGGGCTTGCTCCATAGGTTGTTGGTCACCCTCACTGCCGATTGACCTCGGCAGGTGGAGGGTGGCTCTGGCACTTGGCAGCTGTTCCTAGACTCATTGGAGTCTGATGAAGACTCCTTCTTGTTCTCCAGGTCGCTTGACCTGGAGTCTGCAGGGGGCTAGTCGGTGGACGACAGCCCATCCTCGTTTTTGGGTCTGCTTCAACTCATGTCAGAATCCACTGGGATGCAGCTCGAACCCGTTTCAGAACTGGCCAAGTATCTCCTTATGGAGATACTAGACCGAGGGGATTCCCCTACAGAGGCCTTTCCGGTGGCCGAAGCCATTGTTGGCCCGGCCCTGGAGTTGTGGCAGCGGCCAGCATCTTGTTCCGCGCCTTCGGCCAAGATGGCTCGCAACTACATGATCCACACTGGTTCACTCTCCGGTTTCTTGGAGCATCCCTCTGCGGAGGGGTTAGTGACCAATGGCGTTTTCCGGCGTTCTGGGAACGCTCGATCTGTGGACAAACCGCCCGATAAGGAATCCAAAAAGTTGGACTACTCTGGGTGGAAGATTTATGCTGCTTCCTCCCTGGGCCTTCATCATGCTAGCTCGGCACTTCTGATGGCACATTTCTCGCACGCCCTTATGGGCTCCCTGAATGAGGTGATTGTTCATCTCTCGGCTGACCTTCAGACGACTGTCAAGCAGGTGCGGGATCAGGGAAGGGCAGTGGCAAAGCAACATCTCCAAACTTCGTTGGACATTGGTGATTCTTGTGCCCGATCAGTAGCGGCCTCGGTGGCCATGCGCCGCAGTGCTTGGCTTTGGATCTCCACCTTCACGGCGGACACCAGGCACATGCTGGCAGACGCTCTTCCTGGGCACTGACTTGTTCGGGCTGGGGGTGGAAGGTCACCTCCAGAGGATTGAGAAGTCCAATGCCACCTTGGACTCTGTCACGTCTGCCCAGAAGGACAAAGGCTGCCAGCAGCAGCGTAAGCCCTTTCGCCCCTGCGGCACGTCCAGCCCAGCAGCACCAGGGCCAGCAGGCACACACTTGGCGCCTAAGGCCAAGTCTGCTGCTTCCTCCAGTAGGAAGCCTGGAGGCAAGGTCCAGGGGTCCTCAGCGGGCCCTTCCTCCAAGCCCTGCCCGGTAGGGTTGAGGGTGTTGCCCCCAACCTCGTCATTCCTCCCCGAGTTCCCCCCGTGGGGGGACGGCTCCGCCACTTCTTTTCCGCCTGGTCTGCTTTCACCACGGACTGCTGGGTGCTAGAAGTGGTAGGCAAGGGTCTGCTTCTGGAATTCGAGCGGTTCCCTCCCTATCGAGCCGTTGTCCCATGGGGGGCAACGGGTTCCGCAGTCTCTCTGTTGGCTCGTCGAGCCAACATTGCCCTCCTCTCCAGAAGGAGGTGATTGAAGAGGTGGCGGACCCTCCTCCCGACCCAGGGTTTGTGTCCAGGTACTTCCTGGTCCCAAAACGGACGGGGGGGCTGGAGCCCCATTCTCGACCTGTACGACCTGAACAAGTTCCTAAGGCCGCGCACCTTCAGGGTGGTCACTCTGGCTCAGATTATTCCATCCTTGGAACTAGGCTTGTGGTTCTGTTCTCTGGACCTTCAGGACGCGTTCTTTCACGTTCCAATCCGTCCGTCTCACCAGCGATTCCTCCGCTTCAGAGCAGAGGGATCCCTTTACGAGTTCCGGGCCATGCCCTTTGGCCTCTCTCCAGCTCCCAGCGTCTTCACCAAATGCATGGCAGTGGTGACAGCATTCCAGTGGCGCCGAGGGGTCCGGGTGTACCCTTACCCAGAGATTGGCTGATTGCAGACCCCTCCAGGCTGGAGGTGGAGCGGTCCAGGGATCTGGCCCTCCATGTTTGCTGTCAGATTGGCCTCCTCATCAACAAGACCAAATCGAAACTCGTGCCTTCGCAGGTGATTTAGTTCATCAGGGCAGAGCTCGAGTCTCTTCGAGCCAGAACCCGGCGGACAAGGCCGAGGTCCTTTCCTTCTTTGCCCAATCATTCCTGGTTGGGCAATTGCGCTCTGCCCAGGACTTCCTGCGCCTTCTGGGCCTCATGGTGGCCTGCACCAGTGTGGTCCGTTGGGCCCGCTGGCATATGCGTCCCCTGCAGTGGGGACTGGCCAGCCAGTGGTCACGGCTCTCCAGTCCTTTGGACCAGCCAGTGATGGTGACCCAGGGGATGTGGGATGGCCTGCAGTGGTGGATCGTCCCAGCTCATCTGCAGGAGGGTATCCCGTTTGTCCGCCCTGAGCTGACGATCACGTTAACAACCAACACCTCTCTGATGGGTTGACTTGCCCATCTGGGGGAGTTCAGGGCCCACAGTCTCTGGTTCCCTCAGGAGTTTCGATGCCACATCAACCTGCTGGAGCTTCGAGTGGTCCGACGAGCCCTCACCGCTTTGCTCCATTTGTACGGGGTCAAGTGGTCCAGGTCCAGATGGACAACACCACGACCATGTACTACCTCAACCGTCAGGGCGGGATGCACTCCTTGCCTCTGTGCAAGGAGGCTGTCTGCATCTGGTCTCTCGTGATCAGCCTGGAGGCGGATCATGCAGCCATCCATGTGGCGGGATCCTCCAACAGTCTGGCTGATGCCCTCAGCCGGATAGGCGCTGCATCTCTCGCGTGGTCTCTCCTACCGGAGATAGTACAAGATCTGTTCTCCCACTGGGGCACCCCTCAGGTGGACCTGTTCGCCTCCAGGGAGAATGCGAAGCTGAGGCTGTTTCACGCTCGCCCCCCTCAGCTGGGCTGTCTTCAGGGGGATGCCTTCTCGAGGCCGTGGACCCCTGGCCTCTTCTACACCTTCTGTCCATTTCTCTTGATCCACAAGGTGCTTCTCAAGGCGAAGAGGGACAAGGTGAAGGTGATTCTGGTAGCCCCAGACTGGCTCCACCAGTTCTGGTATCCAGATCTCCTCCACCTCAGCTCTAGGTTCCCGAGGCGGCTTCCAGCCCGCCTCTGACCTGATCTCAGTCAACAAGGGGAAGGTACTTCATCCGGACCTTCAATCCCTGCACCTGACGGCCTGGTTCCTGAGCGGCTAGAGTTCCAGACCTTGGGTCTTTCTGACGAGGTCATCAGTGTTGTTGAGGCATCCTGTAAGGAGTCGACCAGAAAATGCTATGCCTTCATATGGAAGAGATTCTCCATTTGGTGTCAGGACAGGGGGATTCGACCCTTCTTCCTGTTCCTTGGCTAGCATTCTGGACTACCTGTGGGCCCTTTCTCTGCTAGGGCTTTGGTCGACGACCCTTAAGGTGCACCTGGCAGCCATCTCTGCTTACTGGGCGCGGGCCGGCAAGCAGTCTGTGGCAAAGGAAAAGGTGGTCGGGCTTTTTTTCAAAGGCCTTGATCACATATCCCCTCTGGTGCGAGAACCTCCATCTCCATGGGATCTACTGCTGGTATTGGCTACGCTCATGGGCAAGCCATTTGAACCGATGCCATCTCTCACCTGTCGTGGAAGACCGCCTTCTTGGTGGCTATCACGTCTGCCAGAAGGATGGGAGAGCTCCAGGCGCTTTCCCATAGAGTCTCCTTATCTGGTCTTCCACAGGGACAAGGTGTCAGAGTTTCACCTTAACTGTGTGTTGACTCTGCCGGTGTTCTACCCCAATCACACCTCGGAGGCCTAATATAGGCTCCATACTCTGGACCCTAGAAGAGCGCTAGCTTACTATAAGGAGCGAACGGCTGAAGTTCGAGGAGAGGTTCGCCAGGTGTTTGTCACCTACACTGAAGCTGCACCTGGCAGACCTGCAGCCAAGCGGATGATAAGCAAGTGGGTCACCTCCTGCCTAGATCTCTGCTATAGGTTGGCGGGCATGGAGCCTCCCAGAGGGATAAGAGCTCATTCTGCCTGCCGTACCGCTGCTTCGGTGGCTGCTTCTAGGGACGTCCCTATCCAGGAATTCTGTAGGACTGCTATCTGGAAGTCAGCACACACCTTTATTTCCCACTACCACATTGACCTTGAGTCACGGCGGGATGCTGGTTTTGGGACCTCGGTTCTCCAGTCCTTATTTCCTAAGTAGGGGGTGCGCGCCTTGCCTCCCTCCTTCCTCCTGGAGAACTGCTAGGAGTCTGCCAGACAGTGTGGATGAACAACATATCCACGTCCCTAGAAATACAGGTTACTGACCTGTAACAGGAGTTCTAAGAGTGGTATATGTTGTTCATTCACACGAGCCACCTGACCTCCCTGGCTTCCAGCGGGCTAGATCTGGCGTCATGGGGCAGAGCCAAGGGTTTTACCACCCGGGTGGTTGGGAGGAGCCAGCTTGAAGACCTTCCAGCAAGATTTAAAGCGGCAAGGAACCTGCCAGACAGTGTGGATGAACAACATATACCACTCCTAGAACTCCAGTTACAGGTGAGTAACCTGTATTTCTGGAACTAGGGGCCATGACATGGGGCTGGAAGAGGGTAGTCTAAGGGGTAATGTGAGGAAGTATTTCTTCACAGAAAGGGTGGTGGATGCATAGTACAGACTCCCAACGGAGATGGTGGGGGAAAATTTGGTTGGGGGATTCAAAAATGCATGGGATAGGCATAGGGTAACCCTAGCAAAAGGGAAGAGAACTAAGCCAGAGATTAAGTAGGGTCTGTGGTTTTTGCAACCAGTAGGGAAGATGGGCAGTCTGTGTGGGCCTAGCAGTCCTTATCTGCCATCAGTTTCTATGTTTACTTTGGTGGATGGAAGCTAGCAACCTGTTAAAACGGGTTCCTTTCCTCATCGTATTCTTACCACAGATGCTTTGGGGTTGGGTTGAGGTGCTCATCTGGGGCCCCACCAAACACAAGGGACGTGGTCCAAGATAAAGATTACTCCACATCAGCGTCCTGGAGATGCGGGCAGTTCTATATGCCCTGTAGACCTTCCAGGCTCAGCTATCCCCGGGCCTTTTAGTGCAGTCAGACAACATCAGTATAGTCCACTACATCAACAAACAGGGGGCACTCACTCATACTATCTCTGCCAGGAAGCGCTGAGAGTCTGGTATTGGGCTCTAGAACTGTTGGCTGTCCATGTTCCAGGCATCCAGATACATCCTGGCGGACAGGCTGAACTGGTCGCAGTCCAGGGTGCACGAGTGGGAGCTGCTGACCTCAGTAGTAAAAGACCTGTTCGACAGGTGGAGTCACCCAAAGTTGGACCGTTTTGTGTTCTCACTCAATGCAAAACTGCTGCTTTCTAGAGGCGTTGTTATGGTGTATTGTCCACACTTCTGGCAGAGTTCTTTTTCCCTTTAAGAATTGCTAGAAGATCTTCTAGCTGGCTTCTCCCACCCACCAGGGTGGTATCCTCCTTGGCACTGCCCCATGACGTCAGATATTCCTTTCTGCTGGAAGAGACAGGTTCCCTCTATCGCACGCTGCGTTAGGTGTAGTCCCTATCTTGTCTTTCAAACTTTGGTCTTCAGTATTTACTTCACGGTTTTCCCCTGTTGTGTTATGGATTTAGCAAATTCCAAGTTGGCTCTTGGGTTTAAATGTTGCCCGTGTGGCCAGAAAATGTCACACATGGACCCACAAGCCATGTGCATGTACTGCCTGGGACAGCAACACAATCCCCAAGATTGCAGATTGTGTCGCACCTTGCATCTTTCAACCCTGAAGGATCATTATGCGCAACTTCTCTTGGGTCGTCCGGACAAGTAGGATCCTCCCATCAGGTCCAAGGACGCCTGTCGGGCAGTTTCTTTGGCTGTGGGCTCTGCCAAGCAGATGGCTGCTTTTGAAGAAGCAACATCCCAGTCCATGGTGGGTACTTCTTTGGTGTCCGCACTGATACCTCTGGGCTTGGGCACCTCACTCATGGGGGTGTTCTGGGACTTTTGTCCGTTCCTTCCGAATCTTGGGAAGGACCCTTTCTGTGGGTTAAAATCTTCGAAGTCTTTGAAGCGGGACTCTAAGGAAAAGTCTAAAAGTCCAGCCTCAGTGGTCGTGGGGTCATAATTTTTGGACTTAGGGTTCCCACGATTCTGCCACTGATTATCTCTGAACTGTTGGCTGAGACATGGGTCAACCAACCGATTGAGATTTTCCTTGACCTGATCGACCCGTTGTCGCAGGACAGGGGGCTACTTCCCCCACTAGTACTCCAGTCGTGCCTCTGCTCTCTCAGGGTGGGTCGGATTAGCAAGCTGAGCTGAACTCTAACCCTCAGGACCACTATTCCTCTGGGGACCCAAGACATCCTTTGCATGTTCTGACTTCCCCTTGCCGTCCGGTCCACCGGCGTTCGAGGTCCCGTAGCTCGAGGTTGAGTAGCTCTCTCCTGGGTTTCCGATCTTGCTGTTGACGCTCTGGCAAGTGGTGTTGCCGTTATTCCTCCTTCTCTGGAGAGGACTGGCTCTGCCACAGATTGTGGCGGCACTGTGAGGAGCTTATGTGGCAGCAGCTACTTTTGGGTGCCAGGCCCAAGCTAGTGCCAGCTCCTGCTCCTGCTCTAGCACATCCATGGCTGCTGCCCCCTCTGCCCGAGCCTACTCTCTGACTCAGCCGATTCCGCCCTCTCGGCTCATTTGGGTAGAAGCCCCACTTATCCAGCCTCAGGAAGGTCTGCCTCCTCAGGACACCTGTACTGCACCCGGGCTTCCTCATCAGCTAACAGTAACTCATACCGATGAGCCCCACAGGGTTAGTGGGGGGGGGGGAAACGTCTTGAGGAATTGTGAACTGGAGGATTCTCCACGATTCTCACCCCACTCTTGGGTTATGGGGGTCTGTGTGGAAGCCACCACTGGGCAGCTCTTATGGAGCAGTAGGTACAGCATCTGGTTTTGTCTACCTTCCCTGCGGACCCGGTACTGAGCTTTTGGGTCGAGGCTTCTCAGGACCGGGCTTGGAGTTTTCAGGCTGGGTAGACCGTTTGACTATGTCAATGGATCCAAATCCCTCTACGGTGACTGTGCCACCAATGCGAGTTCCATGTGCTGCCCTCTTTAGCACCGTCTATTCACAGGGATCGGCACAAGTATCTTCTCTGGTCACTTTGGTGCCGGCTCGTCCTTCTGGGACTTTGGCAGCACTGGCTTCTTTGGAATTGGTTCCAGTGCTGGCTTCTTTGGGTCCTGTGCTGGATGGGCTCAGCAGTGGGTCTGGTGCCAGCGCCTTTTAGTCCAGTGCCAACTCCTGTTCTGGTGTCACCTATCTATCAGACTCAGAGGCCTGGGTGAGGACTTGGAAAGTTCAGTCCTCTCTGAGTTCCTCCTTCCGTGGGAGATGAGTCTTAACCTCATTTTATTCTCTCTGAGGGCAGGGATGATGACACTTTTTTCAGCCTGGAGAGTCAACCTCCAGCTCCTACTTTCGTCCCTCAGGGGGACCTGTCCTTCCAGACTTCATTGAGAAATATGCAGGCTACATTAGCTCTTGAGACTTCAGCCCTTGAAACAGGTAAATGGCTGCGTATTCAGTGACTCCATGTTTCTAACATCCCAGTTAACCTCATGCCTCCTGTCCCTCCAGTCTTTAAAACCCTTTCAGAGGCGGTGTTGGTTAGGCCTGCTTCCATTCTGTCTGTCTGTAAAATGATAGACCATTTCTCTCAGTACTCATTATGAGTATGCCCTCTGGACCTGCCTTAAGTCTCTGGCTGAGTCCTTACCAGAATCTTATACTATACAAAAAATATTCTTTAGACTGTCACTCATGGTATAGAGTCCAACGGTCATCAGTTAAGAGGCCATAGATGCATATGACACTGCTTCTCATGCTGCTGCTACCGGAACCTACATAAGAAGGTATTCCTGGCTGCGAACCTCAGAATTTTTCCACTGACACTCAGCAGCAGGTTATGAATGTCCCATTTGATGGCACTTACTTGTTCGGCCGGTAGATGGAACAGTCTTTGAACGTCTCTCAGAAGACTAGGACAGCTATAAAGTCTGCAAGACCAGCCCCTTCACATCCTCAAAGAGGAAGAGGCCATCAGTTCTTTTGGGACAGGCTGTCCTTTCATGGAAGAGGCAGAGGAGCCCCACCCAAGCACTAGTCTCCTCGGCTGCAAAAGAAAATGCAGCAGAAGGCACAGGCCTGGGAAGCACCCAGTGCCAGCCTCTGAGTCTCCGGCTCTGCCTCAGCTTCACGAGGCAGACCTGTTCTCCTCAGTGTGTTTGAGGGCGGGGGGCGGCCGCGTCTATCTCATTTTTACAGCCAGTGGAAGTCTACCACCATAGACAAGTGGGTTTTAAGGATCATTCTGGAGTCACCATAGACAAGTGGGTTTTAAGGATCATTCTGGAAGGATACCTTCTGAACTTCTTAGAAATCCCCCCAGACCATCCACCCAAGAGGTGGCACTCTTTTAGCTGCCCAGATGGACCTTCTCACTTCAGAGACAGCGGGCCTTCTGAGAAACAGGGCAATGGAAGTAGCGCCTACAGCGGAATGCTACACAGGCATCTACTCCCATTACTTTCCAGTTCCAAAAAAGACAGGAGGTATGCACCCTAGACCTAGACCTCAAAAAGCTGAAAAAGTTTCTGTACTGTGAGAAGTTCAAGATGGTCTCCCTAGGGACTCTTCTACCACTTTTCAAGCCACATGACTGGTTGGCATCCTTGGACATACAAGATGCCTACCAGCACATTCCAGTACACCCAAGCCACCACAAATTCCCATCAGTTCCGAGTCTTGCCCTTTGGGTGTTCCTCAGCACTTCGAATCTTTACAAAGTGCTTCACGGTTCTTGCAGCGCATCTTCGAAAGCTTGGGCTTCATGTCTTTCCCTACTTGGACGGCTTACTCCTAGCAAGTCCATCAAAGCATGGCACAAAAGAGGCATTGACCACAGCAGTTTAGTTCCTGACCTCCATGGGGGTGCTGCTGAAGCTGGAGAAGTCACAGCCTCAACTTTCGCAGCAGCTTCTCTTCATAGGAGCCCTCTTGGACATTACCAAGGCGAGGGCCTTTCTCCCAGAGGACAGAAGGAACGCCATCCTTCAACTAGCACATTTCATCATGAACAGCCCTGTGCGGGCTCACTCCATGTCGTGGATATTAGGCCTTATGGCCTCGTCAATCTTCATAATGCCTCTGGCACGACTGCATATGAGGACCACTCTCAGTGGTTGCTCAGTACACAGTGGTTTCTGATAACACATCCTCAGTCTCACCCCATCAAGGGGACGACGCCCCCATGTCTATCACTTGTATGGTGGGCACAGGACAATCTTCTTAGAGGTCTCCCCTTTGCTCCACCAGATTCACAGATAACTGTCACCAGAGATTCATCTCTCCTGGGGTGGGGAGCTCACTGTTAGGGCCATCACACCCAGGGAGTGTGGGCTCTGGTAGAATCTCATCTCCATATCATTGTTCTGGAGATGAGAGGGCAGTCCTTTCTGCACTTCAAGCCTTGGTGGACTTAGCTTGTCTCAAGGTAATCCTTCTGCAAAGAGACAACAAAGCGGTGATGTATTACATCAACAAGCAGGGAGGAGCACACTCCTACATGCTTTGCAGGGAGGGTATGGGAATGGTGTCTGCAGCAGAATGCTTTTATTCAAGCAGTTTACCTGCCAGGGGCTCAGAACAATCTTTAAGACCAACTGAGCTGGACAGAAGTGGATCCTCACGAGTGGTCAGTGTGATGCTTGGACAGCTGATTCTGATTAATCTATGCTTTTTGTAATATGAAAATGTGTTATTGGGTGTCTCTCATGAGATATGCTGAGACAGTGTGTGGGTTAACATCCCCCAGGTTTCAGCTAAAAGATAAAAGCCAGGAGATAATTAAAGGCTAGAAGAGACCTACATTAAGGATCTCCTGTTTATCTAGCTTAATTGTAGCTGCCAGCTGCTAGGATAGGAACTCATAAACTTTTATGAGGTTTAGAGGAAGAAACCAGGTTATGTCACTTAGGTGCGAAGTCACAAATGTTCCTTTGATGTCTGTAAAGAGCAGGATGCTGCTCATGGATGAAAGAAAGAACTTGGAAAATTACAGACTTGATTGGGAAGTCATGTGGGGACATGAGTTTTTGCTGATGTCACCTATTAATTTACCTCCTGCTTGATAAGACATCCTGATTGTATAATTTTTAATAAATCGAGGAGGAGCTGGGTGACATCATGGAGAAGGCAGGGTCAAGACAGTTTTTTAATTATGCTGTAACTGACCTTTAGACACACACGTTTGGACTCTGAAGCTACAACATCTTTCAGCACTGTAAAAATATAGGAATTTATTAACCAGGCAAGTCTAAGTGAATGATTGGTAGGAAATTGCACTTTTAAACCTGTTTTTGTTTTTTAAGTGATTGTAATGTTTTGTGATATATTCTGTGTTTTACATTTTTATCTATTTTTAAGTAAACATCTCATTTTAAGAGACTACTTGGTGTGCCTTTGAAATTCTTTATTTGACAAGTGAAGCATATATGGTTAAAGTTGACACTGTGCAAAGCTTACTTTTTTACCAAACTGGAAAAAGGTAAGAGTTTATCTGAGGTCTTTTTATAGAGTTTTTAAGGGTTCATTTTGTACACCTGGTTAGATGCCGTAGGTGAACGATATCTGCCCCCCCCCCCGAAAAGCAGAATTATCTGAGCCTGTACTACGCTAGCAAGAGGTTCACAGTATGAATCCCCCCAGAACTTGAGACCAAAGGTTGATTAGAACCCATAAAACAGACAGGAGGGTTACCCTGTTCTGTTCCTGTTCACAATACTGCGCTTGGTGGTTGGCACTGTGGGAGCAGAGGGCCTGACCTACTGAGTGGGGTTGTGACAGTCAGCACCAAATGTCGTGCAGTCTCTCTTCAATGAGTGGGGTACTCTGGACGTGGACTTTTTTGTGTCCACACTCAGCGCAAAACTGCCTCAATTCTGCTCCAGAAATCCAGAATCTGGCATTTTGTCTGGATGCATTCAGGCTACGGCAGGCAAATGGCTTTCTGTACACAGTTCCTCCTGTTCCACTAGTTCAGAAGGTGCTGCTCAGACTGAAGGCTCACCTGGGGGTCTGATCGACTTGTTTTAGCCATGGCAGATTTAGTTTCCTTTGATCAACAAGTTGTCAGTGGCCTCCCTGAGACCTCTACCTCTGTGAATGGACCTTCTGACACAGGGATCCCCAGTCCATCCCAATCTGTGCTCCCTTCATCTTTATACTTGGCTCCTGAGGAGATAGAAGTGAGCAGGTTTAAGGTCTCTCAGAGGGTCTCCATGATTCTCTTGGTTGTCCGTAAGCCCTCAACCAGAATGTCTTACACAGCCAAATGGAGGCACTTCTCTCTGTGGTGTGCCAAGTCCCATATGGATCCATTCCGATGTCCATCAGATAAAGTTTTGGAGTATTTACTAAATCTCTCTGATACAGGTCTACAATACTCCTCTGTAAAGTTTCACCTTTGTGCTGTTTCGGCCTATCACGAGCTAGCACAGAACCTCTGTCTAGCTCAGCTTCCCTCTTTAAAAGATTCTTAAAAAGCATTCTGCACACAAGGTCCCCAGTATGGAAACCTGTCACTCCGTGGGATAGCAACCTTGTGCTGGACATGCTCACTCATAAGCCTTTTGAACCCCTGCCTACTTGTGACCTCAAATTCCTTACTTGGAAAACTGCATTTCTGGTGGCCATCACTGCCCGTAGGGTCTCTGAGATGCATGCTTTGGTCACAGACCTTCCTTATATGGTCTCCCATAAAGATAAGGTGGTCCACACCCTAAGTTTTTGCCTAAAGTGGTATCAGAGTTGCATTTAAGCCAACCCTTGGTGCTGTCACAAACCCACTCCTGGGGGCCAGGTCCACTGAGCTCACAGTGCATGCCCCTAAGTGCAGTCCATGACAGGGAGGGGGAAACGGGAATACTAACATATACACTAACATACTAATTGCCAGCAGATTAGGCCTTATGGTCTATTGAGTCTGCTCGAATCTCAGATTCCTAGTTGGGTGCCGAGGCCCCCCCTTGTGTTCCAGAAACCCCTATCATCCATCCCCACCTCCCCCCGGGCCAGGCAATCATCTGATATATCTGCTTTCTGTGTCTTTCCACCCTCTCTTGAAGCTCTCCACTGTGGATCTCTGAACCAGCTCGCCAGGCAGCGCATTCCAAGGGTCCACCACCCTCTCAGTGAAGAACCTCCTCTTCTTTTCCCCCCTTACCCTTCCACCTTCCATCTTCAAACCATGCCCTCTGGTGATACCTCCCTGCTTTAGTCTAAAGATCCCCTCCATGTTTACACTATTTATTCCCTTGAGGTACTTGAAGACCTTAATCATGTTTCCATCTCTCCTCTCCTCCAATGAAAACAGGCAGAGCTCCTCAAGTCTGTCCTTATAAGTCAAATCCCCTAGTCCTCATATCATCTTAGTTGCCCTCCTCTGTGCCCTCTCCAGAAGCTGTGTGTCCCTCTTCAAGTGTGGTCTCCAGTACTGTACACAGTACTCAAGGTGTGGTCTAACCAGTCCATTGTACAGCGGCAGAATCACTTCTCTGCTCCTACAGGTGATCCTGTTTACCTTGCTAACCGCTCTCCTGCACTGCTCAGAGTTATTCATACATGCATCCACCCTGACCCCTAGGTCTTTTTCGCCTGTTGAGTCCTCCAGCGCCTCCCCTCCCATGGTGTACCTGTGTTTAGGGTTTCCCTGCCCAGATGTTACACCTTGCACTTGGTGATATTGAAATTTAATTTCCATGTGTGAGCCCAGCTTTCCAGGATGTCCAGGTCCCCTTGCAGTGCCAACCTCCCCTCTTCCGCCTCAACTACTGTTCCCATTTTGGAGTCATCAGCGAAGAGACTCATTTCACACACTATACCCTCCCTGAAATCCGATATGTATGCATTAAACAGGATCGGACCCAGGACCGAGCCCTGCGGTACTCCATTACTGACCTCTCTAGGGTTTGAGAGCTCCCCACCGACCACTACTCTCTGGGTGCGTCCAGCTGGCCAGTTTTCAATCCATCTGACCATCAAGGCCTACTCCCAACCCTGTCAGTTTCTCCTCGAGACCATTGTGGGGAACAGATCAAACGCTTGCTGAAGTCCAAGAATAATACATCCACAGGTTTTCCTGTCCAAGTCTCTGATGTTACCCATTCGTGAGAACTCCACAAGATTGGTTTGACATGATTCACCTGGCACAAAACCCATGTTGCCGACTATCCAGACTCTCTCACCTCCTCCAAGTACACCCTCAATCGCTCCTTTAGTATACTCTCCATTAATTTTCCCACCACCAGGTCAAACTGATGGGTCTATAGTTACCTAGTACTTCCCTCTACCCCCCCTTTATGGATTGGCACCACATGTGCCTCTCGCCAATCCCTAGCTACCCTCCCTGTCTCAAGTGACCTGGTGAAGAGCTCCGCCAGGGGTGCAGCCAGTATGTCCGCCAATTCCCATAGTACTCTCGGATGAATGCCATCCGGCCCAGGAGATTTATCTTTCTTTAGGGCCTTGAGGGCTAACCACAACCTTTCGGTGGAGATAGCATCATCCGCCCCTCCACCTTACTGGCCTTTTTACCCTTATCCTGATGTGACACCCCTGGGGTACCTCTCCCTCCCTCTTGCTCCATTTCTGTTGCTCCCCTGATCCCACTCACTACTGCTTCTATCCCCATTGTGCCTTGCTTTGTAGATATCCCTTCCCCCTCCCTAGTGAATATAGAGGCGAAGTACTCGTTTAATACCTCTGCCTGGTCCCGCGCCTCTTCCACACACCCTCCTTCTGATCTCAATCTGCCAAGATGGCCCTTAGTTTTTCTCTGCTCCCCAATGTACCAGAAGAACCCCTTTTCCCCTCCATGTATCCCCTGTGCCAGCCGCTGCTCTTTACTGGACTTTGCCCCCCTCACTATCTGGGTGACTTTTGTAGTTGCAAGATGGTACATTTCCTTTTCCCTATCCCCTCTTGTTGTTTTATATTTTTTGTAGACCGCCTTCTTTCGCTGACCGCTACCTGAACCTCACTGGGACCTCGTGGTGGGTGTTCAGTCGTGAACCTCATGTCCCTCCTCGTGTCCTCAGAGTGCTCGCAGAGTTCACGACTGAACACCCGCCACGAGGTCCCAGGGCTTCCTCTTTAAACTCTGGATAACGGTGCAGTACCAGTGTCGAGTCTTGTAGCCAAATGAGAACCCTTCTTGGTTGTTGCACAAAGGGAGAAGATCCAGGCGTTTCGATCTCTTCGGGGTAGCCTCATGACCCTGATTTTTTTTTTCCCCCTCCCGCAGGGCATGCAACAACCTGGTTCAGATCCCCACAGACTCTTTCTAATTTCTATGTCAAGTTCGTAGTGAATTGAAGTTTAGAACAATAAGTAAAGTATGAAAAATCCTTTCCTTCTTTTCAGCCACTGGCTTTCGGTGTCTGCTGGCAGTTTGTTCTGTGTCTTGTCAGGAAGTGGGTCCCTTGAAATGCTCCAGGAAAATGTGAGCTTGCTCCCGTTTCAGGGCTCCTTAAATAGTGCCAAAATTTCTGTTCTGGTCCTAACTTCTAGGCCAGTAGATGTCACTCTTGCGCTTTCCCAAAAGTTTAGGGGATTAATATTATGATTCCTCATCTAGGTTCCTATATCACAAATTCTTGGCACATTAATACATCTCAGAATTGGTGCCTTTGATGTCTCACTGCCCTATAATATAACACTTGTAAGACAACTCACACCAGCCTGTCAAGAATGGCTACTTCCCAGATCCTGATTCCCAAGCATCCTGCCTTTGAAGTGCAAAGGTTTACCTCCTGACTTATTACCTCTGCTTCCCTCAGTTAAGTTTACAAGGCATTTCCACTCCTTTAGAGTGTAATTTAGTTTCCTGGCAAGCAGCTTATTCCTAGGTCACTGATGAATATCGGACATTTTGAAGAATCTATTCTCTTTCTGTACGACCCCTTTTTTTAGTGCTAGCATGTAACATACACAAAATGCCATAAAAAAAAAAACATGTAACAGAATTATATCTGCAAATGATGAAAGGCATTGGCTAGCTCGCCACAGGTGCTACCCACATATTTTCCTAACTTTCAGAATAAGGGGATTCGCACCCTGCATTACCTGGATGTTAAGAGCCCTCATGTTCTACATCGATAGAACTAAGGACATCTGTCAATCCAAGCAGCGCTTTGCTTCTTTTACCCTGAACCGACTAGGCCAGCAGGTTACGATCAAATACATTTTTGCTTGGACAGTGGCCTGCCTTTACCACTGCTACACTATGGTGCAGGTCAGATTGGAGGGCCAAGTTCGTGCCCACTCCACCAGAGCGGTTACAGGGTACTTGGCTGAAATCCGCTTTTTTCCTATCGCTGATATTTGCAGAGCAGCTGCTTGGAGCTCAGTGAATACTTTCGTTAAGCACTATGCTCTGGATGTCCATGCTAGACAACATGCTTCATTTAGCAGGACAGTTTTTAATGGACTTCTGTCCTGAGTGAGCTCTGCATCCTACCGCCCTTCCTCAGGGGATTTTTTGTCTAAATTTGGTGCTCTAACTCGGCAGTGGGAATAAATGGTGAAGAATAAGGTACAGGAAGATGTGAAAATTACGTACTCAATTCTTTATCTTCTTGGATCATCTTCACCATTCATTCACATGCCCACCTACCATCCACCGAGCTCACCGTTTCTGTTTCCTGGTTTTCACTTGCCTTGTTTGGGCTATGAAGACACTGTTCTTTCTTCGAGAGTCTGCTCTTGCAGCAGGTACCACTGGTAGGACTGAAGCTGGCAGGCACCAGGACCCCAAGGAAAACTTCTAGCCAGTGGTACAGAGCGGGGACCGGTGTTGACCCACCCCTTGATGTCACGCATGCCATAAACAGGAGCGGTCCCCGGCATCACCTCAGTTTTTATGCCCTTATTAGGTTAGTTGTTTACTTAGGTTATGCTGCATCTCCTCTGTAAAAAAAGGTATTAAGGCAGTTGAGGGCCATTGCTGAGATAGGCTATGTAGCGCAAGCAAGTTTTGCGGTGCTGTGCATACATGCCACCTATCTTGGAGCTGGCCCTCCTGAAGACTTTTGGCTCCCGTGGGGTCCCAGCGCCTCTGGCTTGAACCCAGCAGTGCAAACAAAAGGTGAAGATGGTCCAAGAAGATCAAGAATTGCAGGGAGTGCGTAATTTTCACTTCTCCCTCTGCGGCATGCCTTTGGTCAACCTATTTGCCTCCCAGGAGGACACAAAGCTGAGGCTTTACTGTGCTCACCTCCCACAGCACAGGACACTGTTAGAGGATGCCTTCGCATGGCCCTGAACCTTGGACCTCCTTTACAGCTTCCCTCCCTTTCTTGTGATCCACAAAGTGTTGGTCAAGCCATGGATAATTCTTATAGCCCTGGACTGTTCCCACCAGTATTGATACCCAGATCTCCTCAGCCTCAGCAGCTTGACTCTGAGACTCTTGCCTCTGTGCCTGGATCTGCTGTCTTGTCACAAGGGGAAGATCAGACACCCAGATCTTAAATTCTTGCACCTCCATCTGGTTCCTGAGTGGCTAGAGTTCCAGGCTTTGGGTCTTTCTGAAGATGTACTCCACATTGTGGAGGCTTCC
Organism: Neoceratodus forsteri; assembly: GCA_016271365.2. NCBI lineage: Eukaryota > Metazoa > Chordata > Ceratodontiformes > Ceratodontidae > Neoceratodus > Neoceratodus forsteri. Next base: position 50,300,213 of record CM028133.1, on the reverse strand, counting down.
CGAAAGGAGTTGACCCGCCATTGGTATGTCTTTAAATGGAGAAGGTTTTCTATCTGGTGCCAGTACAGGGAGCCTGACCCCCTGGTCTGCCCTCTGGCTAGCATCCTGGATTACTTGTGGTCTCTTTCACAGTTGGGAATTCCGTCGACAACCCCCAAGATGCATCTGGAAGCCATCTGTACATACTAGGTGTGGGTTAGTATGCTGACGGTGGCCAAGGAGAAGGTATTCAGGTGCTTCTTCAAAGGGCTTGACCACCTGTCCGTACCAGTCCCAGAGAACTGCTAGGAGTTTTCCAGACTGTGGCTAGTGCACCATATCCACGCCCCTAGAAATGAGGGCACTTGTCTGTAACTGTAGTTCTAGGAGTGGTAGGTATATGGTGCACATCCACACAAGCCATCTGATGTCCTCTGGCAAGTGCCACAAAGATCCCTGCTTCCAGTCTGCAAGATTTGATGTCATGGGGAGGAGCTGGTGAGTATACTACCAGGGTGGGTGGGAGCAGCCTAGCTTGAAGATGTCTGGCAGATTTAAAGAGGAAAGGAAGACTGCCAGAGTGTGGTTATGTACCATATATCACTCACAGAATTACGGTTACAGGTGAGCAACCCTCATTTCTAGGGAAGGGGATATGTGCTGTCCACACTATCTGGCAGAGTCCTTTCTCTTTTAGAAGTGCCGGAAAGTCTTTAAGCTGGCTTCTCCCATCCACCCGGGTGGTATATCCCTTGGCTCTGCCCCATGATGCCAGATCTTCCTTCCAGTCCCTCCCGATGAAGGGTCAGGTTCCTTCAAAAACTCAAAAAAAAAAACCAAAACAAAAAAAAAAACCAAAAACAGCTCCTCCGATTTAAACAGGTGCTCGAGTAGATACTGGAAGTGCAGAGAAAGCGAAACTCAGCACACTGTAATAGGTGTTCTAAACAGGCATATTTTTATTGACAAAAAAACGCAAAGCCTAACAACAAGGAACAAAAGTCCCAACCGGTTTCATGCACAGCACGTCACAGCTCTAGACCTCAAAAGGAGAAAGAGAAGTTGAAAAAGAAGACTCATCGTTGACGTTAGTGGGACTGGGAGCGCTCTCAGTCTCACAACTCTCAGATTTTGACTATGGTCGAAACTGCGGCCTTGGCCGCTGGCTTCGTGGAGACCCAGTCAGGCCAGTTGGTTGAGACGCCGGCTGATGATGCGGCCGAGATCTTTCTCGACCCAACTGACCAGTTGTCATCCGAAGAGGCCAATAACTCTCTCTCTCTTCTGGACTCCGGTCCTGCCTGTGACCATAGAAGAGGCTGCTCAGTCCGCTGACCAGAAACCTTCAGTCACCGACCCAGACCAGGAGGAGCTCCGGCTCCCTCCGAGATACCCCATCAGCCTCCCCGGTTGCCGTGATCGAGGTCTTGGTCCTCATCCAGTGGGTTGAGCAGTTCCCACCATCATCGACGCTCCTGCTCTCGGCACCATGGGAAGCGGCGCCACTGCTATTCTTCATCTTCATCCTCCTCAGGTGAGGAGAGGGTTTGGCGCAAGTTGCATTGGTGCTACGAAGATCTTATGTGGCAACAGTTGGTGCTGGCTGGTACTATACATACCCCCGGTTCCACACTGGCCATCACTTGGCTGTCGCCCAGCAGGCCGACACAGATTCCTTCTGCAGGGTCGGTCGAGACCGTCCCTCCCCCAGTGGAGCCGATCAAAACTGTTCTGGTTCGGCCGAAGCAGGCCTCTCCACCAATTGTTGTGGAGGTGCCGCCCAGTCAGCCATTGATCAGTGCTCCAAACAAGGAGTCTCTGCTGGCCAAGGGGCTTCCCTATCGTCTGTCAGTCACTGTTAAACCTGACCAGTCACTGGAGGGTTGAAGGTGACTTGGGTTGTCGTCAACTTTATGCGGACTCCTCAGAGTCTGAAGATTTCTCACGACACTCCCGTCTGGTTGACAAGGAGTCCATGGGGGATCAATCAACGGAGGAAGGGCCCTCTTCTTTCATGGGCCTCCACCTCATCTCCGAGTCCAAGGGGATGAAAATGGAGGCCGTTCGGAAGCGGGCTCGCTATCCCCTTTCAGCGATTCTGGACAAAGGGGGACTCTCCGATGGAGGCTTTTCCAGTAGCTGAGGCCATTGTCTGCCTAGCCCTGGTGCTTCAGCAACACCCCACAGCTTGCCCTGCGCTCTCTGCCCAGTTGGCCTGCAAGTATGCAGTGCCCATCAGTACCCTCTCTGGTTTCACGGAGCACCCCTCGGCCAAGGGGTTGGTGTCTGACTCCATGTTTCAGTGCTTGGGCAATATTGGGGACATCAACAAGCCACCGGATAAGGAGTCCAAGAAACTGGACCATGCAGCTAAAAATGTCTACGTTGTCTCCTCCCTTGGTCTCCGACAGGCGAGCTCGGCCGTCTTGATGGTGCACTTCTCCCACACCCTTTTGGGCTCTTTGGATGAGGTGATTCCTCACCTGCCTGCGGACCACCAAACCACGGTCAAACATTTCCGAGCTGTGGCCAGACAGCAGCTTCATATGGCTCTGGATCTGGGAGATTCCTGTGCCCGCTCAGTGGCGGCCGCAGTAGTCATACACTGTAGGGCTTGGCTGCAGATCTCGACTTTTAAGGCAGACACTCTGCACAAGCTGGCGGATGTTTCTTTCTTGGGTACCAACCTGTTTGGGCCTGGCGTGAAGGGTCACCTCCAGCGCATCGAGAAGTTCTGTGCCACTTTGGACTGTACATTTCTCACAGAAGGATCCCAAGGGCTCCAGGCCACAGAAGCGCAAGCCCTTTTCGGTCCTCCACTCTTGTGGCAAAACCAGCTCAACATCAGGCTGGCCAGCAGGCTCAGTCCTGTCGACCCCAGCCCAGGTCAGTGGCCTCAGTGGTCCATGAGCTTGGAGGGAAGGGGCCGGGTGGTGCCTCAGCTGGATCCTCCTCCTCCTCCATGCCTGCTCAGTGATGGGATGGGGGGGTACCACCCTCATGCTCATCACACCTCCCCTGGGACCGCCTGTGTGGGGCCAGATCTGCTACTTCCTTTCCGCCTGGTCCGCTGTCACCACAGACAGGTGGGTTCTAGAAGTGGTCGGTCAGGGTCTGCCTGTAGATTTCGAGAAGTACCCTCCAAGCTGAGACCACACCCCACGGGAGAACTTTGTATCTGCAGACACTCGACTGGCTCTTTGAGACAATATAGCCCATCTCCTTTGCAAGGAGGTTGTGGTCAGAGTAGTGGATCCTCCGGAACACCCAGGGTTTGTCTCCAGGTACTTCCTGGTGCCTAAACGGATTTGAGGGGGGGGGGCTGGTGCCCCATTCTAGATCTGCATGACCTGAACAAGTTCCTCACGTGTCAGCGTGGCTCAGTTGGTAGCACATCTGCGTCTGGACCAGAAGGTCATGGGTTCTCGTTCCATACCGGGATTGAACTTGCACCTAAAAATTGCTGCCATACGAGTGTAGTATTAGGGGGTGCTGTACTGCTGGGATGTGCCGTCCTTCGGATGAGACATTAAACAGAGGTCCCTTCTGCCCATCCTGGTGTTGTCCTGGTGGGTGTCCAGGTGGAAGTAAAAGAACCCAGGGCACTCTTCACAAAGAGTAGGGAACATTCCCGGTGTCCAACATTCCCCTTCCCATAAAACCGGTTCATGCAATTTTTCCAGGCTGTGTGTGGGTGATGATGTGCGATATGGCCGGCACCACACATTCAGTCACTTCACTACCAGTCTAGCATTGCTTGTAAAGCATCTTGTGATACACTGTCTATGAAAAGCGCTATATAAATGCTGATTTTTCTTCTCTTCCTCAGGTCGTGCGCCTTCAGGATGGCAACTCTGCCTCAGATCATACCACCTCTAGAGCAAGACATATGGTTTTGCTCCCTGGATTTTCAAGATGCATTCTTTCACATTCCAATCTGTCCATCCCACCAAAAGTTCCTCTGTTTTGAGCTGAGGGAATCCTCTACGAGTTCCAGGCCATGCCATTCGGCCTCTCCTCAACCCCCAGGGTCTTCACCAAATGCATGGCAGTGGTGGCAGCTTATCTGAGGTGCCGAGGGGTCTGGGTGTACCCCTACCTGTACGACTGACTGATCGCAGGTCCCTTCAGGAAGGAGGTGGAGTGGTCCAGAGATCTGGCCCTCCAGACCTGCACCTCCCTTGGCCTCCTGGTCAACGGGGCCAAGTTGGAACTTTTACCCTCGTAGGTGATCAGCTTTTTCGGGGCAGATCTTGACTCTTGCCGAGCCAGAGCCCGGCTCCCAGAGGACAGGGCAGAGATTCTCTCCTCCTTTGCCCAGTCATTTTAGGTTGGGCAATTGTGCCCTGCCCAGGACTTCCTGCGCCTTCTGGGTTTCATGGCGGCCCGTACCAGCGTGGTCCGATGGGCCCATTGGAATATGCGCTTCCTGCAGTGGGAGCTGGACAGCCAGTGGTCTCAGCGGAAAGGTCACTTCGACCAGCTGGTCACTGTGACCCAGAGGATGTGGGTTGCCCTCCAGTGGTGGACAGTCCCAGAGCATCTGCTGGAAGGGATCCCGTTTGTCCACCCCGAGCCAACGGTCATTGTGACAACAGATGCCTCTCTCATGGGCTGGGGTGCCCATCTGGGGGCACACAGAGTCCACGGGCTGTTGACCACCAAGGAGTCCCAATGGTGCATCAACCTGCTGGAGTTCTGGGCAGTTTGGCTGGCACTGACTGCATTCGCATCGCATGTTCAGGGTCAGGTGGTTCAAGCCCAGATGGAGAACACCACGACCACGTACTATCTCAACAAACAGGGCGGTACACAATCCCTGCCCTTGTGCGGGGAAGCTCTCTGCGTATGGACCCTTGTGCAAAGCCTGGAGGTGGATCTCCCAGCCATCCATGTGGCAGGAGCCTCCAGTCAGCTGGCGGACGCTCTCAGCCGGGTAGATGAGGCGTATCACAAGTGTTCTCTCCATCCGGAGGTAGTTCACAGCCTGTTCTCCCAGTGGGGCACCCCTCAGGTGGACCTGTTCACCTCCAGGGAGAACGCAAAGCTAAGGCTCTTATGTGCCTGTCCCCCTCAGCTGGGCTCGCTGCAGGGGGATGCCTTCTCGAGCCTTGGACCCTAGGCCTCTTCAGTGCCTTCCCTCGATCCACTAGTGCTGCTCAAGGTCAGGTGGGACAAGGCACGGGTGATCCTGATCGCTCCAGACTGGCCCTGCCCGTTTTGGCACCCCAGTCTCCTTAGCCTTAGTAACGGGCTCCCCAGGCGTCTACCACTCCGCCTGGACCTTCAATCCCTTCACCTGACAGCCTGGTTCCTGAGCAGCTACAGTTCCAGACTTTGGGCCTTTCTGAAGATGTCCTCACCATGGTGGAGGCATTTAGAAAGAAATTGACCAGAAAATGGTATGCCTTCAAATGGAAGAGATTCTCCATTTGGTGTCAGGGTAAGGGGCTGGGCCCCTTGTCCTGTCCGGTGGCTAGCATTTTGGACCACCTGTGGCCTTTCTCCAAAGGGGGCCTATGGTAGACGACCCTTAAGGTGCACCTGGCAGCCATCTCTGCTTACTGGGCACGGGCTGGTCAGTAGTCAGTGGCGCAGAAGGCGGTCTGGCTCTTTTTCAAAGGCTTAGATCACATTTCTCCTCCGGTGCTTGAACAACCACCACCACCACCCACCTGGGACTTGTTACTGGTTTTGGCAAAGCTCATGGGCAAGCCATTTGAACCGATGCACAGGTGTGACGTCTCACCTGCCATGGAAGACTGCCTTCTTGGTGCCTATCACGTCGGCCAGAAGGATTGGGAGATCCAGGTGCTTACAGTGGAGTCTCCTTACTTGGCCTTCCACAAGAACAAGGTTGTCCTGCGCCCCAACCTGAAGTTCCTTCCGAAGGTTGTGTTGGAGTTTCACCTTAATCATGCGATTACTCTTCCGGTGTTCTTGCCGAATCGCATCTTAGAGGCCGTGCACAGGCTCCATATTCTGAACCTGCGGTGAATGCCCACTTATTACAGAGAACGCATGACTGGAGTTCTGGGAGAGGTTCACCAGCTGTTTCTCACCTACACTGAAGCCGCACGTGGCAAACCTGAAGCCAAGCAGACAGTTGGCAGGTGGATCAGTTCCTGCATTGATCTCTGCTAATGGGTAGTGGGTAGGGAGCCTCCCAGAGGGCTAATTAATGGCTGTTTCCACCCGTCATGTCACTGCATCCGTGGCTGCTTCTAGGGACGTGTCTGCCGAGGAAATCTGCAGGGCTGCTACCTGGAAGTCAGCACATACCTCCATTACCCCATTGACCTCGAGTCACACCGGGATGCTGGTTTTGAGGCCTCAGTTCTCCAATCTCTGTTCCTTAAATGGGGGGTGTGCGCCTTGCCTCCCTCTCCCGGAGAACTGCTTGGAGTCTGCCAGATAGTGTGACTAGAACATATCCACGTCCCTGGAAACACAAGTTACTCACCTGTAACAGTAGTTCTAGGAGTGGTATACGTTATTCATCCACACGGATCCACCCGACCTCCCCTGGATTAGGCGAAAAACCTCTGCTTCCAGCGGGCAAAATCTGGCGTCTAGGGGCAGAGCTGAGGGATATACCACCTGGGTGGGTGGGAGGTGCCAGCTTGAAGAGTTTCCAGCACTTCTTAAACTGAAAGGACTCTGCCAGATAGTGTGGATGAACAACATATACCACTCCTAGAACTACTGATCTTACTTCGAGAGGGTTCCTGCGGTAGGTCTTCACATATAGGACTGTGTCCCCTGGCATCAGGTCTGCATGGCAAACTTGTAGCTAGCAGTCATCAGCGGGGACCGCCCCCGACATTGAGGCGGCATGACGTCAGCCTGACTATAAAAGGGGCGGTTCCGCACCCGCTCTCCAGTTCTTTCCCGCTGTCGCCTCAGTAACGTTCAGCTTGTGTCAGAACAGCAATCCAACGTCCGCGTTGTATTTTGTCGAAGTTTTCTTCGCCTCTTACTAATTTTCTCACAAAGTTCTCTCAAAATTGATGTCTTCTAGACAGAAGAAAAAAGTGCTCCAAGTGCTGCGCTCAAATCCCGCACGGGGACGACCATTCCCACTGCCTCCTTTGCCTTGGTTCAAAGCACAACGACCAGGAGAGTTCCATCTGCCAGGCCTTCAACCAGGCGACCAGAACCAGGCGCAAGAGGTCCCTCGAGGCCCACCTTTTGACCTGACGCTTGGCGTCTATGGAAAAGGAGCTCCAAAAACTCAGGAAAGATCGTTGTCGCCGGCTCCGACAAGAAGAAGAGTAAAGTGCGGGACTGAGTCCGTTGCCACCACGAAAGGCCTGCAACTGGAGTACTTTCTCGAGCACCCGTCCACCTCTTTGGGCTGGGCCCCTTTTTCCCCCCTCCTGCCAAGGTGAGCGGGCAGCCAGGGGTAGCCTCTTTAGAGGTGGTAATTTCATCGCCTTGTCCTGCCAATAAGTCACCCCTCGCCTCCAGCGAAGGGCACGCGGCCTCCGCCGATCAGCCTAGTGGCGGCCTTCCAGCCGTCTCTAGCCCGGTCAGATCTGCTGTTTCGGACGCCGGCTCCTCCGACGCCCGTCCAGATCTATCCACTCTCCCGTCAGGCTCCAGTTTGGCCCCTGACGTCTGACAGAGTAAGGGACAAGTCGAACTGTCGTCTCCCAGGGTACTTCACTGTGGAGACTCGCCACCCGATCCTTTGCTCTTTGCTTTAGCAAGATTGCACTAAGACCTGCCGTCAGGGGCCCCTCGAGTGTCTCTCCTCACCCCCCTTGCCAGGCCTTCCGCCATCGCTGGACTTTGTTCCACTGCTGACCAGGGATCATGTTATGGAACCTCCACCCTCTGGCTCTTCGGGTGCGCTCCTGGATCCGACGCCACCTTCTGGCACTTTGGCATTGCCCCCTGCGGGTCCTTTGGGGTTCCTAGTCCTTGAACCCTCTCTCTTTGACCTGCGGGTGGCCCTTCGTCGGTAACTCTGTACCCGACGCCGGGCCAGGAGCCTCTGTTGCCGTGTCTCCCGATGTCGGGTTACCAGATGCCGGGTTATCCAACGACATTTTTCCCCGACGCCGGGATATCCTACTCCAGGACACCCCACGCAGGGTTATCTCATGTACTCTTTGTACTACCCATCCTGGCACTATCCTCAGTACCTGGGGTATCCGAGTTACCAGCCTTCCCCACCTCCAGTACTGGACCACAAGTCTGTCCCTCCTTGGTGGAAAGAGGCTAGAGCGCAACTCTTGTCAGAGCTAAGACAGCCGGTGCGGGAAGCGCCCATCCCCAGGGTTGCCTCTCCATCACCTCCTCGGGCCAGAGCATCGACCTCTATCACTGTTGGCACCTCGGAACCAGACCCTTCTGTGCCTAGTGGTTCCAAGCCCTCTGACACTGACTCCGACACGGATGCCTCGGAGCCTAGATCTCCCTTAGAAGTCCCTCCGTAAGACTCTCCAAAGTCGCCTCCGGAGGACCCCTCTTTTGGAGATTTATTGTGTTCTATTCAGGTGGTTGGCCATCCAAAGAGGTTGATCCGCAAAGAAAATGCCTTGTGGAGCACCTGGATCTAGCCACTTTGGACCCTGTATCCATTCCTCCGTGGATGGGGCCCCATGAGGACCTTGTGACCACAGTCTGGCAGCAACCGTCCTCCGTACCTGCGGTCTCACGCAAAGCTGACCGCACCTATTACCCCCCGGAAGGGATATCTCCTCTTAACTCCCATCCTAAGGCTGATTCCATGGTCATCACGGCCGCTCACGACCATTCAACCCAGCCCAAACACTTGCGCTGTTCGCCTCCTTATAAGGACTCGTGTCAACTCGACCAATTTGGGGCGTAAAATATACTCCTCTTCCTCCTGTGCGATTCGCTTCCTTAATTACGTCTCACACATGGTCGCCTTTCAAAAAGGTTCTCTTGGATTTGGAAAGGGACCTCCAAGAAGTTCAGGATGAAACCTGAAGAAGTTGTTGTTAGACAAAATTAGGATGGGGAAATCCTTGTGTCGTCACGCCCTTCGGGCGACTTACCACTCGGTAGACTCTGTGACTAGAGCGGCAGCCATGGGGATCTGCCTACGGCGCCTCTCCTGGCTTCGTATAGCAGGCCTGGCACAGGATGTACAATCCTCTCTGCTGGACGCCCCTTTCAGGGATTCTGTCCTCTTTGACGGCGACGCTAAAGATATTACTGGGCTGCAGGAGAGTGGATGCTCCTTGCGGGATGTAACGCTCATTATACAAGATGGGCCAGAAAAAGCAGCCTTTTCACCACCAAAGAAGGTGGAATAAATCCCAGGCCAAGCGCCAAGCAAAGAAGCGTGCACCTGGATCTGGAGCTCAAACTCCACAGGCCAAAGTTACCAAACAGGCCTCTGGAGCAAAAGCTCCCCTTCCCTCGGCATCCTGACTCCTTTCCCCTCCTTCCGTTCCCTCCAGTAACTCAGGAGGAACCGGTCAGAGGGAGGTTTGGCCTCCATCTGGAAGGTAGGAGGTTCGTCACCTCAGAGACTTGGGTGCTCCAGCTCATCCAGCAAGGTCACTCGATAGAATTCAGTGAAATTCCAGACACTCAACCACCGGGACGGTCCTTCTATTCTTGGGATCAAGTCACCATAGTCTCTCAGGAAATCCAGGCACTCCTTCTAAAGAGGGCCATAGAACCCATCCCGTCAAACCAGCTAGGAAGGGGATTTTACTCCCATTTCTTCCTGGTTCCGAAGAAAACGGGTGACCTGAGACCGATCCTGGACCTCCGCATACTAAACGTCTTCGTCGAATACAAGAAGTTTCATATGTTGACCCTTTAGGTGCTCCTTCCCCTGCTCCACCACAATTCATGGTTGTGCTCCCTGGACATGCAGGATGCTTACCTGCATATTCCTATCCTCCTGGCCCACCGCCGTTTTCTCCATTTTGTCTTCATGGAGAAGCATTTCCAATTCAGAGCACTCCCTTTTGGCCTTTCTTTGGCCCCCAGTGTGTTCAAAAAATGCCTAGCGGTGGTGGCGGCGTTTTTACGCCATCAGGGCATTTATGTCTTTCCGTACCTGGACGACTGGCTCCTCGCAGCACCCTCTCCTTCCAGCCTGAAAGAGTCTCTCTCTTTCACTCTGAGCTTGTTTGCTTTACTGAGCATAACGGTCAATTTTCCCAAGTCCCAGCTAGTACCATCCCAGAGGCTCCAGTTCATTGGAGCTGTACTAGACACAGTTCAGGGCAAGGCTTTCCTGCCATCGGATCGGGCAGAGACCTTAGCTTCTCAGGCCACTCTCGTGGCACAGGCCAGATGGATCCCAGCACACCCGGTGCTTCGTCTATTGGGACTGATGGCAGCCACCATATCAGCAGTTCCCATGGCCAGGCTTCATATGGGGGTCACCCAATGGTCTCTTCGAGTCCAATGGGATCAGAGGACGGATGACATGAACCAAAAAGTCATGATCTCCAACAGTCTTCAGAGAGATCTTCGCTGGTGGCAAGATCTCTCAAACCTTTCCAAGGGAATTCCTTTCCATCCTGTAGTTCCAGCCCAAATTCTCACTACGGACGCCTCAGATCTGGGCTGGGGAGACTATCTGGGGACTCACAAGACATAAGGGTCTTAGTCCAACCAGGAGCGGATGCTCCACATCAATGTTCTGGAGACCAGGGCGGTTCTTTACACGCTCCAGACATTCCAGTCGCTTCTGGTTCCGGGATCTCTTTTAGTCTAGACGGACAACATGTCCACTGTCTGGTACTGAAACAAACAGGGGGGAACCTGTTCATATCCTCTTTGCAGAGAAGCCATGAGGGTGTGGTACTGGGCGATTAAGCACAGCCTTTACTTGACAGCAATTCATGTTCCGAGTGTCACCAACGCCCTGGCGGACAGTCTGTCGATCAGCAGCCAGGACCTACGAGTGGGAACTAAAGTCGGAGGTAGTCGAAGAACTCTTTCTTCGATGGGATCGGCCAGAGATAGATCTCTTCGCCTCCCCGTTCAACGCAAAACTACCTGTCTTCTGCTCGCTCGTTCCTGGGCATGGTGCTTTTTGGCAAGACTCGCTGTCTCTTTCATGGACAGGGAGGTTTCTGTATGTTTTTCCTCCCTTTCCTGTCATTCAGAAGGTTCTGGTGAAACTTCAACAGGAGGGGGCTCATGCAATCCTGATTGCCCCTCTTTGGCCACGCCGAATTTGGTACCCTCTTCTGCAACAGTTGCCACTCGAACCCCCAGTTCCTCTGCCCATTTCCCACGACCTTCTGACTCGAGCAGGGCACCCTGGTGCATCCAAGCCTTCAGTCTCTCCACCTTCATGCGTGGCACCTGTGAACATAGCGATTTCTCGCTATGGGTTATCTTCGTAGGTTGCGCATATTCTAGTGGAGGCCAGAAAACCCTCCACCAGATCTACTTACGCTATGAAGTGGAAGAGATTCACGATATGGGCCCAAGCAAGAAGCTGGGATCCATTTTCGTGTTCGGCTTCCCAGATTCTAGAGTACCTCTCACATCTTTACGAGGCAGGCCTTAATTATTCCTCCATTAAGGTCCACCTTTCTGCGGTGTCAGCCTACCACCTCCCGGTGGAGGGCAAAACCTTGGCTCAGCTGGAGGTTGCCAAAACTTTTTTGGAAGGCATCCTTCATTTGAAACCTCCGATCTGGAACCCTTGTCCTCACTGGGATCTGAATTTCATGCTCAAGAAGCTGTCCTTATCCCCTTTTGAACCAGCTTCTTCCTGCAACTTACGCTTCCTTTCCTGGAAGACCTTATTTTTAGTCGCAGTTACTTCGGCCGGAAGGATTTCTGAATTACAGGCCTTCATCTGTAAAGAAACTTGTTTTTTTCATAAGGACTGGGTAGTCCTTCGGGCTAATCCTTCTTTTTTGCCCAAAGTAGTTTCAGAAACCACTTTGAACCAGAGCGTAGAATTACCAGTGTACTATCCACGGTATTCCAACAGGGGGAACACCTTCTGTACACCCTTGATGTGCACCTGATCCTGAGGTACTATACGAACAGGACTAAAGAGGTTAGAAAATCTAGCCAACTATTCGTAGCCTTTGTCCCTCCATGCCAGGGAAAGGCTATTTCCAAGCAGACCATCTCTGGTTGGCTTGTTAACTGCATCCGTTTCTCGTATACGAAATATGGGAAGTCCCTTCCGGGGGCAGTCAAAGGCCACTCCACCCGTAGCGTGGTGACCTCCACTGCCTTTTTTAGGAATGTGTCCATGGCAGAGATCTGTGCTGCAGCCACATGACCATCTGTTCACACCTTCACTAAGCAGTACAGTCTGGACATTGCCTCTCGACGCAGAACTGGCTTTGGTCTTGCAAGGCCTTCTGTCGTGATTCCTCATGGCGACTTCTCCTCCTCCTGGATGCACCTATGTTTTGCTTTTCTTTGGCACTGCTTGGTATTCAGTCCTATATGTGAAGACCTACTGCAGGAACCCTACAGCGGTAACATGTTGCAGTTACGTAAGAACTTACTGAAACAGTAGATCTTCGAGAGAGGTTCCTGCAGGTCTAGTTTCCCACCCTCCTTCCCCCAGTTTTTAGATGTTTTCTCCTGAGTTTCCATCCTATCTAGCCCCTCAAGACTAGAATGGAAGCAGGGTCTGAGGAGTTTTCACTCCGGTTTTCTTCTTACCTATCTATAGGTCTCTGTTGGAAGAGAAATGGAGAGAGGGTGCGGGACTGCCCCTTTTATAATCAGGCTGACGCCATGCTGCCCCGATGTCGGGGGCGGTCCCCACTGATGATTGCTATCTACAAGTTTGCTGTGCGAACCTGATGCCAGGGGATGCAGTCCTATATGTGAAGACCTACTGCAGGAACCTTTCTCGAAGATCTACTGTTACGGTAAGTTCTTACGTAACTGGAATTTACTGGTGTGTAACCTGTGTTTCAAACAACATGAAGTCTTGCTATATTCTGACATATGCAGTGAGTCCCAACCTTCGAACTGCCCCGGAGATGAAAGAGTTAACTTTCCATGCCAGGCATGGAACACTGAGCTCGAGCTCGGTTGAGACTCTGTTGTTCTTCAAACTCAAACCGTCAGATTCTTTACTCCGCCTCACTGAACAGTCGCTCTGAAATTCTCCTTCTGCTCGGTTCAATTTAATCCGGTTAAAGTACCGATTTTCTCGGTTTAAGGCGAATTAAACCACAACCTGTCAGTTCAGTCTCTGTCTGTGGTATTACGTGAGTACTAGATAGGTTATATATTAATTCTGTTCTGTGTGGAACTTGTAAAAGTTTATCGGTTGGTTTGAACTGATCAAGTTGTTTTAAAAAAATCTTAAATTGTGTTTAGAGTGTGATTTACTGGTTCTTAGTGGTTCTAAAGCAGTTTTATTACAGTTTTTCCACGACCCGTGACACGTGTTGGAACCGACAGAGGGTTCTGTCGGGCGGATTGCCATTAAAGGGTAAGTTTGCTAGGACTGAACTATGTCTGAAAGACTTCAAAAAAACGGACCCAGGACAACACTGCAGTGTGTGTGAAGAAGTCTTTGCCGGCGACCCCACACCACCTGTGTTTATTATCTGGGTTTGACCACTCAATGCAGACTGGGTGCAAGGAAACACTGCAGCTACCCTGAAAGAGGCTGGCTCAGGAAACAGGACAAAAGACTTGGGATGGTTGGTTCAAACAGACAGGGTGCTCACTCTGACCAGGCGCGAGACTTCGGCCAAGGAGACCGATTCTGAGGCAGGTTCAGCTAAGAACTAGAAAAATCAGCGGTATGAGCAACTTTCCTCTCCAACCGGTGAAGAAATAGCCAAAGCGATCAAAATTGTCCAGTCGCTTTTCCCGGTTCCGACCGAACCGGCACCATCAGGCAGGCGCTCGGTTCAGCCGGTTCCACTGGTTGAAGAGTATGATTTAGAGGAATTTTATGAACCGGAGGAGGAGGAAGAGGAGTATGAGGAAAGTGAATGTGGATTTGAAAGTCTGGATGTGCCCATTGACCCGGACATCTCCCCAGACAGACCTTCAGGAGTGTCTCCTCCCAGGCTTTCTGAGTCCCCCTCCCATTTCATGTTTTATAAAAAAAGTGGTTGAAACCCTCCAGCTTCCTATGGAAGAAGCTGTGGATGACCAGGAGGAGCCTGACTATGTGGAAATGATGGATATCCCAGAGTCTAGGAGGCTGTCTATTCCCTTGCATAAATCTTTTGGGAAACAGACATTTAAGATTTTGAAGACTCCTAACACTATACCCCCTGTGGATAAAAGAATGGACAAGAGGTACACATTGTCAGGCTCAGACACGGAGTTCCTTACACAACAATGCAGCCATGTTGGGGTAGTGCAGGCTGCAGCCTGTGATAAGGCAAACATTCCCTTGGCTTCACACCCCGGACAAGGACTCCAGGAGGATTGATGCCATGGCAAAAGCGGTACATGGCAGCATTCCTTAGACTCAGACAGGCCAATTATATGGCCTATACTGCTAGGTATCAAAAATCCAGATGGGACACTGTTATGACCCTAGCAAACAGGTCCCTGGCCAGCTGCCAAGGAGCTGGAGCAGGTGGCTGCTGATGGTATTGAGAGATATCAAGGTGCAATTCCATGCTGCAGTAGACTCCAATGATGTGTCTTCTAGAGTCATGGCTACATCTGTGGCACTTTGAAGAATGGCTTGGCTCAGATGTACTAGCCTGTCACAGGATACCCAGACTAAGGCCATGGATTTTCCTGTTGTGGGTAATTCTCTGTTTGGGGAGCAAACGAGAATTACATGAAAAAATAGATGGTATAGGACCACCTATAGGAGTGCACAGGCCAAGGAAAGGCAGGCCACTCCTCAAAGGCAGCCTTCCAGGGGCATGGGCAGGCCTTTTCATAGGCCTTTTTACCAAGCCCAGGTCTCCTCTTCTGCTTATGCCCAGAGGGGTTTCTTCAGAGGGAGAGGTAGACGGGGTACAAGCAGGCCTGCTTCCACCCCTCAGCCCAAAGCCCCTGCCAAGCAGGCACCCTGATGAGGTTGCCAGGGCCGATTCTCAGCTACCTGTGGGGCAGGCTGGCTTACTTTGTCCAGGACTGGGGAGTCTCTGACATCAGACAAATGGGTCCTGGAAGTAGTAAGCCAGGGACTGGTTCTCAGCTTCAAAAGTTCCCAAAGATGAGAACCAGATCCTTTCCACCTGCAAATCCATCAGAGGCACTTGCCTTAGAGGCAGAGGTCTCTTCCTCCTAGCTCTCAGAGCTGTGGAAAGGTTCCACCCTACACCAGGGCAAGGGTTGTACTCCAGGTACTTCCTTACCCCAAAAGACAGGAGAATGGCGGCCCATCCTGGATCTCAGATCTTAAACAAGCACCTTTAAAACCAAAATTCAAAATGGTGACTCTGGGAATTATTCTACCCTCTCTAAGGCCAGGGGACTGGCTTGTGTCCCTGGACCTCAAGGATGCCTACTTCCATATTCTCATCAGAAGCTCCCATCGAAAGTACCTCAGGTTCGAGCTGTCCTCAGGCCATTACCAGTTCAGAGCAATGCCCTTTGGCCTCACCTCTGCTCCAAGGGTATTCACAAAATGCCTGGCAGTAGTAGTTGCTTCTCTAAGAAGGCAGAAAATTGCCATCTTCCCTTACCTGGACGACTGGCTCATAGTAGGCCAGTCCCCAGACCAAGTCAAGTTACACTTACAGATAACTCGGCAACTGCTCACTTCTTTGGGTTTCCTTCTAAATCTTCCAAAGTCAGTTTCTAGAGTCTGTCCAGCTCCTCACCTTCATAGGCGCAGAGCTAGACACAGAGAAGGCCAGAGCCTTCCTTCCCCTGGACAGGGCAAGGACCCTGGTGTCTCTGGCCTCCTCATTCACCCTGCAGGTGTCTCGACCAGCAAGGCATTTTCTACAGCTCCTGGGGCACATGGCTGCTTCTACAGCAGTAGTGCTGGGAGCAAGATTTCAGATGAGGGACATTCAGTTCCATTTGAGAGCCTTCTGGTCTCAAAGGAAGGACCCTCTGACCAAATTGATCCCAGTAACTCGAACCCTGATCCAGGCCCTACAGTGGTGGCAGGATCAGAACAATCTGAGACAAGGGGTTCCCTTTGTCACTCAGTCTCACTCTTTAATCCTTACTACAGATGCATCCCTCTTGGGGTGGGGGGCTCACATGGGTGACCTGACCACCCAGGGGTTGTGGTCCCCTCAGGAATCTCTGCTCCACATCAATCTGTTGGAACTCAGAGCAGTATTTCTAGCACTTCAAGCTTTTTCCAAATATGTTCAGAACAAAGTTGTACAGGTCAGAACAGACAACACCACCACAATGTGGTATATCAACAAGCAAGGAGGCACTCGGTCTACGGCCTTGTGCACCGAAGCAATGAAGTTGTGGTCTCTGGCTTACTCCCTGAACACCTCCCTCACGGCAGTTCACCTCCCAGGCAAGGACAATGTCCTGGCAGATGCTCTCAGCAGGATTTCCCAGGGCCATCACGAATGGTCACTGGACCCCCTGGTCTTAGAGGTGATATTTTGCAGATGGGGCACCCCACAGATGGATCTTTTTGCAGCCCCAGACAATCACCAACTTCCTTTTTGCTGCAGGCCCCAGTGTTGGACTCGGTCCCCCTGGATGCCTTAGTTCTCAGTTGGGAAGGGAAGTTCCTCTGTGCCCCCGTTCAAAGTGCTAGTCAAAATCAGATCTCAACCCTGCAAGATGATGCTGATTGCTCCAGACTGGGCCAGACAGCCCTGGTATCCACTCCTACTGTCCTTAGCAGTCCATCTTCCCCTGTGTCTTCCCAGGAATTACAACCTGTTAACCTGTGCTCAGGGGAGAGTTTGGTACCCGAACCTCAAATCTCTCGATCTCAAGGCCTGGCTCTTGAAGAGTTAGTTTGCTGATTTACACGTCTCCCAAGGTGTAATGGATATCCTGAAGGCTTCTAGAAAACCTTCCACCAGGGCTACTTATAATTCCAAATGGAAAAGATTTTCCATATGGTGCTCTGGGGAGCATATTTCCCCAGAATCTGCTGATCTGCCCACAGTCCTTGATTATATGGTCCACTTAAATAGCTTGGGGCTGAGACCAGCTACACTGAAAGTGCATCTGGCAGCTGTGTCTGCTTTTATTTCAGCAGGTAAGCCCTCTTCTCTTTCAGCTCACCCTATATTCTCCAAGTTTTTCCAAGGGATTGCTTCACGCCAACCCTCCATGCAGGGACCCTGCCCCTGCCTGGGACCTTAATGTTTGCATTGCTCAGCTTATGCAACCCCCTTTTGAGCCTTTATCTTCAGCAGATCTTAAGTACTTGACTTGGAAAACTCTGTTTCTGGTAGCCATCACTTCTGCCAGACGCATAAGTGAATTACAAGCTTTGTCAGTGGAGCCTGATTTTATCTCCTTTCGTAGAGATAAGGTGGTCCTCAGGACTAATGGGAAGTTCTTGCCTAAGATGGTTTCAGATTTCCACCTTAATCAATCTATGTCTCTTCCAGTGTACTTCACTGACCATTCCTCCTCTGGCGAGAGGAGGCTGCACAGTTTAGATGTGAAAAGAGCCCTTAGTTACTACAAAGAGCGTACCAAGGGTCACAGGTTTGACTCCCTCCAGCTGTTCCTCACTTATGGTGAGGTTGGTAAAGGGAAACCTGCCACTAAAAGATCCATTGCCAGGTGGATTGTCTCTTGTATCCAATTTTGTTATGAAAAACTGGGTAAGGTTCCTCCCTCAGGCCTGAGGGCTCACTCTACCAGAGGTACAGCTGCTTCCCTGGCTGCTGCCAGGGACATCCCTATTCTAGAGATATATCAAGCAGCTACCTGGAAAACAGTTCACACTTTTACCAAGCATTACTCCCTGGACATCCAGGCTAGGAGTGATGCTCGGTTTGGCACAGCTGTGCTTCAGAGCCTATTTCCTAAGTAGGTTCTGTCCTCCTCCATGGAGGTACTGCTTTAGAAGTCTAGATATAAGTCAGAATATAGCAAGACTTCATGTTGTTTGAAGAAAAATTACTCACCTTAGTAATGTTGTTTCTTCTAATGGAGTCTTGCTATATTCTGACCTCCCCCCCCCCCCACCTGTCCCTCTCAGAACCTCTGTTTTTGGGATGTGGGTGGGCAGTGCAGTGTTGGCACTTAGTAGGTGCCCACCTTGTTGTTTTCACCCCTTCTTTTCTTGGAGTGAGTTGGTGTTGTGTTTTTCATTTTTTGGATCTCCTGACTTGAGTCTTTGTTTTGGGACCAAAAAATGTGTTTTATGTTTGATAGCCAGTTGGCTAGTGTAGGTTTACAGCTTCCACACAGAACCTTAGTGAGTTTAGCTTGTAAAGATCTGACTGTTTGAGTTTGAAGAACAACAGATAGAGTCTCAACCGAGCTCGAGCTCAGCGTTCCATGCCTGGCATGGAAAGTTAACTCTTTCATCTCCGGGGCAGTTCGAAGGTTGGGACTCACTGCATATGTCAGAATATAGCAAGACTCCATTAGAAGAAACAACATTACTAAGGTGAGTAATTTTTTCTTTATGTCCTTGCTAAGCTCTTTTATTGTTGTTGGACTGCACCCATGCTCTACTATAGAAATCTGGTACTGAATGGAAAATAACATCATACAATTCATTAACAAAACTGAGGATTTGTAAGATTCTGCTGGAAAAATGACATGCATTCAAAATGCAGTTCTACTATAAACATGTTCATCTGTCAGCCTCTCCTCCATGGGAAGGTACAGGCAGGTTTACCAAGTGAGGTGGATAGCTTATGGTCGTTGATGGAAAGTGGGTGTTTTTTTTTTTGTTTGTTTGTTTTTTTTATTACTATGATTTACCCAGTGTAGACCAGCTGAAGTGTGCCATCTTGTTTTCTTAGTTTTACCGCTAAGGAGACTGAAGCACAGGGTGGGGAAGCGGCTTGTTGAAGGTTACACAGTTAAGGTCTTCTGGGATTCACACCTGGGGTCTCCTGTTACCTTCAGAAAGTGTTTCTTTCCCCATTGCAGTATCATTGTCTTCTTTTGGACTGGCTAGGCTCCCACACGTATACCAGGGCTTGAAACACAAAACCACTGAAAAGGTGGGCATGCACAAGAAGTTAGGGATGAAACCACATTTTCAGCATTTCAGCTGTCACAGCCCCAACCTAAACATGGTGCGAGGGGAAATAATGCCTCTCTTCCCACCGTTTAATTCAGCGCAAGCCATAGTAAATCAATTAGGGTCCCTTTCACAAAGTAATTATGTAAAAGCTTTTCAAGGGATGATTGCAAACAGGTGAGCTAGATTAGTTTGTGAAACCAAAAAAAAAATTGGCAATGCCAGTTGCACTTTTTGCTTTGGGTTTCAGTAGCTCTGAAAACTTTCATTCTTGTTTTTGAAATTTGATCAGGAGGGCAAGTAGCAATGCATACAGTGTGTGTGTGTGTGTGTGTGTGTGTGTGTGTGTGTGTGTGTGTGTGTGTGTGCATGCGTGCACATGCAGGAATCTTCTTTCTACCACAAGTAGTTATGTTATTCCAATACAACAGAGCAGTAATTTTTATTTGATGATACTATTGGGTTGGACATGTATGAATCTTGTGCTTTGACCTGATTTGTGTTAGCAAGGCTGGGGGAAGAATTATGCCTTAAGCAAATCTTCATGTACTGATTTCATTTGTTGAACTTCTGTTTAGGATAAGGTGTCTATGTTGGTGGGAGTTGATTGGACAAATCTTTTGATTGTTCCATTTGTTATGTACTTGGCTTAGGATAGTCTGGTGGGAGTTGACTGTATGAATCTGCTTGTACATATTGTGCCAGATTCACAAAACAATGTTTGACTAAGTCCCACTCCACAACTCCAGTTGCAGACCGAAATTTCCACAGCTGCGGAGATTTGCATTTTCAATCCACTGCAGCTGCGGGAGATGTTACGCCCGGTACCACCGGGCATCTTTTTTCCACAGCTGCGGAGAAAAAACACCCACAAGTTGCCGTGGATCATGGAGCCAGTCGTAAACCAGCTCCATCTTTGAGAAGACCGCTGCTGTGAGGAAAAACTGCAGCTCCTCAAGTGGCAACCCACTTGCGTCAGTTTTTCCCACAGCTGTGGAGTTTTTGGAGGCTTTGTGAATCCAACCCCTTGTGTTTATATACTGTACCTGGTTAAGCAAAGATATGGGGGGCACAAGCTGGTGGTGTGTAGATATCTTGTGCTAACTCTTCTGTAATGTACTTATATATTTTTTTGTGGACAGGAACTAGATCTTCTGAAAGTGAATCTCCATAGAGCACAACTCTTTGGTACTAGCGTTAAGGCACTAGGACCCTACAGGAGCCAGAATTGCAATAGTGGGCCTATGGAAACTTTGCCCAGGGGAACAGTTTTCCTGCAGTGCTGTTCAACCTGTCTCCACTGTGGCTGCCCCTCTTGATGCTAACCTCAGTCAGGCATCCAGCAGCCCCTCTCTGGCTCTGCTGCAATGACCTCTCCAGGTGGAGCCTCCAGAGGCTGGACATAAGTGCTCCAGACTCGAGGTCCAGGACTGGGTTTCACCCTGTCAGTGAAGGTCGTCCATCTTCCAGGTTGGTGGTCAGCGATCCTTTACTCAAATTTGGACCATGGTCTATGTTGTCAACAGTGTGTCACTGGGATAGCGACCCTGTGACTGGCTGATCCTTGGCAGGGGACAAGGCCTTGATCTTCCCTGAATACATCTTCACCATTGATTCGTGCATATGGGTCCATGACTGGAGGCACTACGACCCCACAGGAGTTTTTTTTTTCTGTGGAGGGAGCCAAAGTCAGCTACTGCCGCTGCCCAAGTGAGCAAGTACGCAATGTGGTGCTGCACGCCGGCCAATAGCTGTCGTCGACTCCCTCACGCACCTTAGTTCTGTTCTTCCCACTATCGAGTGCACACCAAGGGAGAAGCACCTCAGTTCAGCTATTGAACTTTTACTGCGACATTGTGGAAGTTATTCTTTTCATGGTGTAATCTTTGATATCTTATTTTCTCTGTGATATCAGAGTCCGGGAAAGAGAGTAAGATGTCCAAAAAAGCCCCAATTATGCTTCAGTGTTTCTGTTGGATGTTCATTGTGACGAAGAACCAACATCAGGTTTGATGGAGCTGTTTTGGCCCAGAACTTGACATGGATTCTTGTTATGCTTGCGTTTCAATGGACCTCTGCACCATCGAGATCAGTGTGCTGAAGTTGGCTCGTCTCCATTCCCGCCTTCTGTGGTAGGCAATGGACCCATGTTGCCAAGGTCAGATCCTTGGGCCCTTCCCCTTGGCAACTTCCTGGTGTCTCCAATACAGTAGAACAGGGTTATCCCTGACTTCACTTCACTGAGGTGTTGGAGGTCCTGGAGGGGGTGGATCTAGTAGACAGCTTGCTCCTTCTGGGCAGTTAGGCAAGCACTCCCCAGTCCATTTGCCTTGGGCAACCGACATTCCCCATGGTAAGGCCAAAACTATGTGCTCAGTCAACACCAGAGGACATGTCGTTATCATGTCCTGGTGCCACCCCAGCTTCTGACACTACTTGCAGTGTTGTTGAGCGAGGCAGTGCCAGGCATGTCGATAGGCCCCTTTCTGGTACCATTTGCATTACCAGGAGAAGGACCAGATTTGAGGTAGAACAACATCCTGTTGCAGAGGTTGTGATGTCATTCTTTGACATGGGTAGCCCTCGTGGCTTCAGGAAGGAGGGAGACAACTGGCCCTGTTACAGATGTGGCACTGGCTCTGGTGTTGGTTCTGGGCCCAACACCAGGCAATGGTCTGGTAATGGTGCTACATTTAGGTTTGTTCCAAGTTCTGGTGCCACAGATGGTACCGGACGGGCTTCCAACACTGCTTGCAGTGTTGGGGGTAGGGCTAGATCTCGGGCTAGCTCTGGATCCGACACTGGGCCCAGCACCGAGGGCTGTGCCAGCCATGGGGGGCATTTCTGTGACTAGGTACTTTTCTGACCCAGAGTTCTGTACCGGAGGTGGCACCATCCCAGGGACTGGCTGGGTCAAGGAATTCTCCCCTGGTCTGTGGCCAAACCCATTTATGGTGAGGACTAGAGCTGCCCTGAGGAGAATGAATAGCTCTGGTCTCCTTACCTGGGGATCTTCCCCTACGGGCACAATTGCGGTCATTCCCCTTCTGTAGGTTGCCTCTCGGGTGGGTTTGTCATCCCTTCTGCTAAGCAGAGGTCTGCTGAACATTCTTACAGCCTGTGCACAGACCCTAGAGCCTCTGGCTCTTCTCTTCCTCCTGGTCTCTTCCACCTCTTCTTGAACTCCTAGGTATTATGGGTCCTCCTAAGCCTCCCACTTGGAGTCGGGATGGAAGTGTGGCTAGAATGCAGTTCCAGTACCATACCAGTGCCAACCATGACCAGTTCTTGCATGGTCTCAAGCTGCCACCTGCTTCTAAGTCCATTACCTCCTTTCCATCTGTATCTACCACTGAAGGTGCAGAATCCTCCCTACACCTGTCCTGTATCTTTGAGTACTCCTTGTACCAGAGATTCCTGACAGACAAGTTGCAGTTGCTGGACATTGGCACTGTTGTCACACGCAGTACCCTGTCCACACAGCTGGGACTCCTAGGAGCTTTTGGTAGTGTCCACTTCTGTCTTCCCTCCCTAGCCTGGAGCCTTTGAGGAATGCTTTTGGACAATTTGGAGACATCCGTTTGCTCTACCTCCAATCCCCAGGGACATCTACCAGTGGTATTGCACAACCACAGTCTCTGCTGGCACAGCACCTCATCCTATTTTGGAGATTCAGGCCCTGCAGACCCCAGATGGGCCTTGTTGCCTAGTGTGTGATTGACCTTCTGATGCAGACTCTACGAAGACAGATGCATTGGGGAGGAAGGTTTTCACCCCAGCTCATACTGTGGTGTGCATATCGGCACATCAGGCATTCTTGGCAGCTTATAACAAGGGCCTGTGAGTGCAGCTAGGATACCTACTAGCTTCCATGCCATCAGTGGAGTTAGTCGAGGAAGCTATCTGTCTTTCTGTTTGGGGCCTGAAAAAGGCAAGGCACCAGACAAGGGCATCTTATGATGCCAATGAGACAGATTCCGGGCTGGTGGGAACCGGTGTTTGCATTCGGCAGATGGCGTGGCTTCACCTTTCTCAACTGGCATCACTGGTCTGGTGAAAGGTGCTAAACTTCCAGTTCCAGGGGGTTCACTTTTTCTCCCAGTGAGTCGGACAGGAACTTTGGGCAGTGGGGATGCTTGTACCTTCCATCTCACTCTGAGCATTCTCAGGCCTTGCCTTTCCTGTGAGGAATTCCTGCCCTCCGGTGCTCTTCCCCATGCAGAGCACTTTGGGTGACTTTACCCTCCAGGTGAACCAGCTCCTCCCTAATTGGGAATGTTGCACTCAGTCCCACATGTACGAATCAATGATGAAGATTGATTCAGGGAAGATATGAAAATTATGTTTCCACTGTAACTGTTGATCTTCAAATTGCAGGAATCCCTTACATGCATCTAACAGCAGCAACCATTGCCCTAAAATGAGGAGCCCCAGAGCTTTAGCGTTTTATGCTAATGATGGAACTTTAGAATGAAGTTCAAACTCTATGTGGTCATGCTCCCCCCTACTCTCCAACATCCAGTTTATTTCTCCCCTGAAGAGAGCAGGCACCCCAAAGTCATCTCCACACTTCTGGTCAGCTTACGGTTTGCTTTTAATGCATATATGTGTTAAAGTATTTTAGTTTATTTCTCAATAATCTGTGTTAGGTAGGGTGTTATTTATTTGTATGTATGAGTTTTTTGGTTATTTCTCTGGGATCAGTTCCCAGGAACCAAAGAAGGCCATTACTCGATGCAGTTCCCGCTTTGGGGGAACTGCAATATCATATTAAACAAATTCTGGTCAGATCCACCACGGCTGCATAATGAAGTTAGTGAAGTTGTGTGGAATTGTCAAGGAGGTATAGAGAAACAACACAATGATTTGTAAGTAGTAAGATTTGTTTTAGAGTCTGTTCTAAGGAAGGCATACACATTATTAAGAAAATACATGGAGGTGTACATTTTAATGGAAGGAAAAGGAAGCAGTAGAGGCTTACAGAAGAACCCAAGAGGAAATGCCACTCATGTATGTGTTATCCTGGATGATATTGGCCGGACAGCCAAATTTTAAAGAAAACACAATTGCACATACCTCAATAATGCAAAGCATCATGGGTAATATGCAAATCCCCATGATGGTACGGAAGATGTCAATACATGAAAAAGTAATGGCTGGCATATGTTCAGCCTTGGGATTATTTACACAGGTTTTTAAAAACAATTTTTTTTTTTTTTTTATTATTAGAGAAACGGTTTTCGTCCATGAGGTGATGTAAGTTCTGTTTAAGCAATGTGTTGATGTCAGGAAGTCAGGTGTAATGATGGACTGTTAGCAGAGAAAATGTGACAGTAACTTTCAGAGGGGGGCACTTTTGATAAGGGCAAGGTAGTTATGCTTGTGATAATGGGAATATCAGGAAAGTATGAGGTCTATGTAGAAGTGGAGTACAAATATGCACAGTTTCATAAGTATGTGCTCACGGTGCAGGCAAATGTGATATGCAGGTTTGTTTTAGAAATAGGTAAAAATAGCAATTCATGCAATTGATATAAAGATAGATAATTACATAGACATGTAGATATATAGAGAGAGAGACAGACACAGATAGACGGGCAGAATAGGAATGGCAGTGAAGTACTGAAGTGACGCTAACCCCACCCGCGCCCCGCAGACATGGACAGGCACTGGGGTGTGCCTTTGGGTCATTGCCCATAACGCTTACGCCATTTCACCTCACCCTACCCTGCAGACACAGACAAGTGCTGAGGTGTGTCATGGGTGTTCAAACTTTACACTCACCCCATTCCATAAGGAAATATGCACAAATGGGTAAAGTATAAGAGAATGGAGTGAACTTTGGGGCTGAAGAGTCACACACCTCGATATCTGTCACTGGCTACTGGGTGGGGATGGGGGTGGAATGGCATGAGCATTACTGTTGACAATCCCAAGTTACACCCCTGTTGCCTGTCAGTCCCCACAGTGCAGGGTGTTATGGTTAGAAACCCTAATGCCCTCGGCGTTTCTTGGTATTTTCACTCCCAAGTTTTCAGCATGGGCTTTTTTGTGACCCCACTGCATGCACAGTGACACTTATCAGTTCATTAACCAAAAGGTGATTTTGCACAGCGACTGTCATTTGGCACCACAGGTGCAAAAACACATTTTGAACAGGGATGTAAAAAGTGACAGCTGTACCGTTTATGAGGAGGTGTTAAAAAATGGTAATGTTGAAAATCTAGAGTGAAACTATAAAAAAAAAAAAATTGAAGTGACGCTGCTCCTGCTAATGCATACTTTTTTAAAATCCCTATACATTCCATTGTGTTCATCTCTATTGCTGTTATGTGACTTCTTAAGCTAACAACAGCATTTATTGCATTACAAGGACAAGTAAATGTTTTTAATTCATTTAGAGACAGTTACATAAACTTAATTTCTTTCATAGCTATTTCTAAGACAACTTGAAAACTATAAATACCAGATATTGTACACCCCATAAGGACCTCCTTGAAATTGAGATGCAAATGCCACACATCTATCAGGAATATTTTACTATCCTGAATAAATTTCTTGCTTCAGTAACTGCTCAGCACATCTGTTGCACGACCTACTTATTGACATTTTACAACAGCTATGCAATGTATTGCTGCTTACTACACTAACATCATGAATCATAAAACAGATGACTGCTATAACTAGGAAGGCAGTATAACACAGTGGTTTAAGGGTCTGAGCTGCAAATCTGGAGACCTGGGTTTGAATCCCACAGCCCCCACTTGCATACTGGGTGACCCTGAGTAAGTCACTTAACTTCCATGTGCTCCCAGGTTGCCACTGTTAGCAAACTTTCAGCTTAGTGTGCCACACCTGGTTAAATAATTGAACGAAAAATATATTATGTATTATTTTTCTTTATTTTGCTACTACAAGCTTTGACTAATATATCCATCCTTAAATGTACATTTTATAGCTCATGTGTCTGTGACCTAGGCAGAACTACACTTACAATCTCACACATAAATACATAATCAGAATAGCATTTATTTTAGTAGTATCTCCTTCCCCTTCCAGGTGCCCATGACACTATGTATATATCTTTTAACTTCAAAGCACTAAACCACAAGACTTTATTCTCTTCACACATTACTGTTAAATTTCAGATTCCAGAATGTCTAAGAAACAATTTAGACTTCACTCTTGCGTGCCACTGTCACGCCCACTTCTCATGCAAACAACAATCAATTATGGAAACCCTTTTGTTCTAGGGACATGGATATGTTGTTCATCCACACTTATTGGCAGGTTCCTTGCCGCTTTAAATCTTGCCGGAAGGTCTTCAAGCTGGCTCCTCCCACCCACCCGGGTGGTAAAACTCTCGGCTCCGCCCCATGACGCCAGATCTTCCTTACCGCTTGGAAGCTCAGGTTCCCTCCTTAGTGCTCTGCGTTTTTTGACTGGTTCCTGATTCTTCGGTTCTTCCGAATTTAGTTTTGAAGTTTTCTAAACTTCAGTCTTCTTTCTCTCACGGCTGCGATGGACAATTCGTTTTCCGGCTGCTCTCGGAGGTGCCCTGGCGGGCGGAATATCTCCAGGACTGATCCGCACTCCACGTGCATATACTGCCTTGACTAGGACCATGACCCGCAAGTCTGCGAGTTGTGCTGCACCCTTTCAACCAACGTCCTGGAGGATCGTGCTGCCTGATTGAGGCTTGGGTGCCCCGAGGATTTTTCCCCGCCAGTAAACTCCATTGCGGGTCGTCGGGCGGTGTCCACGACGGCTGACTCAGCTGAGCAGCTTGAACTCTATCGCCCTGGAGGAGGCGGCGGTCAGGGCCGCATCTCCCTCCTCCTCGGTCGCGGCATTTATCCCGCTCTCTCTGAGTTCCTCTCTTTCGGCTTCATTTAAGGAGCTTCACCAGTCCCTCTCCACGAAGGGAGAGGGGCCATCGGGACTTGCCTCTCGGCCCAGGTTGAGGGAGTTGCAGGGTAAGTCCCATCATTGGCGTTCGTGGGAGCGGGAGAGGTCTCCTTCCCCGGACTGCCGACTTCAGTCGAGGTTGTGGCTCAGACTGCTGGCTTCACGGTGTCCCCGCCAGGCCAGCCGGCCAAGACTCCCACCGACGCAGTTGAGTTTTCTCTCGACCTGTCACCCGGGGGGTCGACTGGACGACTGGAAGAGCCGTCAATCCTTCGCCGGTTTCGCTGGTGGGGGCGAGGTTCTGCCTGCACTCCGGGCGGCGTCCTCAGTCAGTGTCAAGCCAAGGGAAGGCAGGTGTCCCCGGCTCCTTCCCAGACCTGCTCGGTTTCACGAGGATCTTTATCTCAGTCTTCTTGGTCAAAGCTGCTCCCGACCGACCGGCGGTCTCATCGAGGCACGAGTTAAGTAGTAACCACCGTTCCTCCTCGTCTTCCTCCTCGGATGAGGAGAGGCGTCGACGTTACGAGGAGTTTATGTGGCAGCAGTTGCTGTTGTCCAGGAATCAATCGACTCCGATTCATTCCCCGTCTATCCAGCGGCTGCCGCCTGAACGGCTGAAGCAACCGCTCGCTGCAATCGAGATGCCCACTTCTGGGCTGGTTGTTCGACCAAATCTTGCTGCCCCACCGATTGTGGTGGAACCTCGGTCGGGTCACGGCCTGTCCCGCAGGTTGTCGGTCACCCTCACTCCCGTCCGCCCTCAGTGGGTGAAGAGTGGCTCAGGCCTGAGGCAGCTTTTTGCAGACCCTTCGGAGTCCGATGACTCCTCCGTGTTCCCCAGGCGGATGGGCCTGGAGCCCTCCCTGGACCGGTCTTTGGATGACAGCCCATCGTCCTTCTTGGGTCTGCTTAGGCTCATCTCGGAGTTCACCGGGATGCAGCTCGAGCCTGTGTCCAAATGGGCCTATTTTCCCCTGACGGAGATCCTAGACCGAGGATTCACCCTCGAGGCCTTCCCCTGTAGCTGGGGCCATTGTCGGCCCAGCCTTGGAGCTTTCAGCAGCCTACTTCCTGTCCCTCGTCCCTCGGCCAGGATGGCCAGGAAGTATGCAGTCCCTATCTGTTCTTTGCCCGGTTTCTCGGAGCACCCCTCTGCTGAGGTGTTAGTTACCGATAACATCTTCCAGCGTTCCGTAAACGCTCGGGATGTGGATAGGCCTCCCAACAAAGAGTCCAAAAGGATGGACTATGTCAGGCACAAGGTTTACGCTGCGTCCTCCTGGGCCTCCGACAGGCCAGCTCGGCGTGCTGATGTGCACTTCTCCCGCGCCCTCTTGGGCTCCTGGATGAGTGGTACCTCATCTCCCGGCCGACCTGCGGACCATGGTCCGGCAGGTGCAGGACCAGGGTAGGCGGTGGTGAAGCAGCAGCTTCAGACTGCTCTGGACATAGGTGATTCTATTGCCAGGTCCGGTAAACCCACGGTGGCCATGCACACATGAGGGCATGGCTGAGGATATCCACCTTCTCGCGGATACCCAGCACAAGTTGGCGGACATCCCCTTCTTGGGGACTGACCTCTTGACCCTGGGTGGAGGGACACCTCCAGGGGGCGAGAGGTCTACCACTCTGGACTGGGTCACCCCGCCAGGGGACAGGGCGCCGGCTACCTCTCTTGTAAGCGCCGTCACGACGGGCCCATCAGCACCAGCAAGAGGGCCAGCAGGCTCGCGCTGGCACCGCGAAGCAAGCCAGCTGGCTTTCAAAGGAAGCAAGGAGGTAAAGGCCAGGAGCTCCTCGGCCTGTCCCTCCTGCAAGCCTGCTCAGTGACTGGCTGAGGCGTCACCCCGGCCGCCACCTACCTGGGTGTCCCCTGAGGCAGCTCCCGCCTATTCTTTCCACCTGGTCCGCTATCACCACGGACTGCTGGGTGTTGGAGGTGGTAGGAAAGGGTCTGCCTCTGGAGTTCGAGCAGGTCCCACCCTTCCGAGCCGTCGCCTCTCGGGGGTCCACGGGGTCCGCAGCACCTCTGTCGGCCCGCCGAGACGATATTGCCCTGCTCCTTGAAAAAGAGGTGATCAGGAAGGTGGCGGATCCTCCTCCAGACCCAGGGTTTGTGTCCAGGTACTTCCTGGTCCCCAAATGGACGGGGGGGGCTGGTGCCCCATTCTTGGCCTGCACGACCTGATCAAGTTCCTAAGGTCTCGGACCTTCTGGATGGTCACTCTGACTCAGCTATCCCATCCTTGGAACGAGGCATGTGGCTCTGTTCCCTGGACCTCCAGGATGCATTCTTCACGTTCCGATCCGTCCGTTTCTTCAGCGACTTCTCCGCTTTAGCTCTCTACTCTAAACTCTTACTAAACTCTCTTTACGAGTTCCGAGCCATACCCTTCGGCCTCTCCCTAGCTCCCAGGGTCTTCACCAAATGCATGGCAGTGGTGACAGCGTTCCTGCGGCACCGAAGGGTCTGGGTGTACCCCTACCTGGACGACTGGTTGATTGCAGCCCCCTCCAGAACGGAGGCGGAGCGGT
This sequence comes from Neoceratodus forsteri, assembly GCA_016271365.2. Lineage (NCBI taxonomy): Eukaryota > Metazoa > Chordata > Ceratodontiformes > Ceratodontidae > Neoceratodus > Neoceratodus forsteri. The sequence goes on along the minus strand of CM028133.1, from coordinate 50,270,728 downwards.
CCAGAGATCTGGCCCTCCAGGTTTGCTCCCAGGTTGGCCCTCCTCATCCCAGGCCAAGTCAGAACTCGTGCCAAAGCAGGTGATACTATTCATCGGGCGAGCTCGACTCTCTACTGAGCCAGACCACGGCTCCTGTGGACAGGGACAGTTCTTTCCTCCTTTGCCCCAATCATTTCTGGTTGAGCAATTGCACTGCCCGGGACTTCCTGCGCCTCCTGGGCCTCATGGCAGCCTGCACCAGCGTGGTCCATTGGGCCCGTTGGTACATGAGTTCCCTTCAGTGGGGACTGGCCAGCCAGTGGTCACACGCTGCGATCCGTTGGACCAGCCCGTGACAGTGACCCAGGAGATGTGGAGCGCTCTCCAATGGTGGATCGTTCTGGCACATCTGCGGGAGGGCATCCCGTTCATCGCCCAGTCGACGGTCTCTCTATCGACCGATGCATCTCCTGATGGGTTGGGGTGCCCATCTGGGGAACACCGGCGGCCTCTGCTCCCCTCGGGTCCCGATGCCATATCAACCTGCTGGAGCTCCAGTGGTCTGCCTAGCTCTCACGCCGCCAGCTCCGTTTCTACGGGGTCAAGTGGTTCAGGTCCAGACAGACAATACCACGACCATGTACTACCTAAACCGCCAGGGCGGGACGCGCTCCATGCTGTTATGCAAGGAAGCTCTCTGCATATGGTCTCTCGCGCGCAGCCTGGAGGTGGATCTCCTAGCCATTCACGTGGCAGGAGCCTCCAACACCCTGGCCGATGCCCTAAGCCGGATAGGGGCTGCGTCTCATGAGTGGTCTCTCCTGCCGGAGGTAGTACAAGACCTGTTCTCCCACTGGGGCACTCCTCAGGTGGACCTGTTTGCCTCCAGGGAGAATGCGAAGCTGAGTCTGTTCCATGCCCACCTCTCTCAGCAGGGCTCGCTGCAGGGGGATGCCTTCTCGAGGCTGTGGACCCCGGGCCTCTTCTACGCCTTTCCCCCATTTCCCTTGATCCACAAGGTGCTTCTCAAGGCGAGGAGGGACAAGGTGCAGGTGATTCTGGTAGCCCCAGACTGGCCCCGCCAGTTGTGGTATCCAGATCTCCTCAGCCTCAGCTCCAGGCTCCTGAGGCGGCTTCCAGCCTGCCCGGACCTGATCTCAGTCAACCAGGGGAAGGTATTCCATCCGGACCTTCAATCCCTGAACCCGACGGCCTGGTTCCTGAGTGGCTAGAGTTCCAGGCCTTGGGTCTTTCCGACGAGGTCCTCAGCGTCGTTGAGGCGTCCCGTAAGGAGTCGACAAGGAAATGCTACGCCTTCAAATGGAAGAGATTCTCCATTTGGTGTCAGGGAAGGGCTGGACCCTTCCGCCTGTCCCTTAGCATTCTGGACTACCTGTGGTCCCTTTCTCAGCAAGGGCTTCGGTCGACGACCCTTAAGGTGCACCTGGCAGCCATCTCTGCTTACCGGGCGCGGGCCGGGAAGCAGTCGGTGGCGCAGGAGAAGGTGGTAGGGTGCTTTTTCAAAGGTCTTGACCACATTTCCCCTTCGGTGCGAGAACCTCCACCTCCGTGGGATCTACTGCTGGTATTGGCCAAACTCATGGGCAAGCCATTTGAACCAGTGCACAGGTGTGATATCTCCCACCTGTCGTGGAAGACCGCCTTCTTGGTGGCTATCACGTCAGCCAGAAGGATGGGAGAGCTCCAGGCACTTTCAATCGAGTCTCCTTATCTGGTCTTCCACAGGGACAAGGTTGTCCTGCGCCCCCACCCGAAATTCCTTTCAAAGGTGGTGTCTGAGTTTCACCTTAACCAGGTGTTGACTCTGCCAGTGTTCTACCCCAATCACACCTGGGAGGCGAATATAGGCTCCATACTTTGGACCTAATGAGCCGCTATTATAAGGAGCGGATTTGGCCAGTTCGGGAGGTTTGCTAGCTGTTGTCACCACACTGAAGCCGCACCTGGCAGACCTGCAAGCGCGGACGATAAGCAGGTGGGTCACCTCCTGCATAGAGCTCTGCTATGGGTTGGCGAGCATGGAGCCTCCCAGAGGACAAAACTTATTCTACCCGCCATACCGCTGCATCGGTAGCTGCTTCCAGGGATGTCCCTATCCAGGATATCTGCAGGGCTGCTACCTGGAAGTCGGCACATACCTTTATTACCCACTACCACATCGACCTTGAGTCACACCGGGATGCTGGTTTTGGGGCCTCTGTTCTCCAGTCTCTTTTTCCCAAGTAAGTATCGGGGGTATGCACCTTGCCTCCCTCCTCCTGGAGAACTACTAGGAGTCTGCCAGAAAGTGTGGATGAACAGCATATCCATGTCCCTAGAAATACAGTTTACTCACCTGTAACAGGAGTTCTAGGAATGATATATGTGTTCATCCACCACGACCCACCGACCTCCCGGCCTGATGCACAACCTGAGCTTCCAGCGGGCCAGATCTGGCGCCATGGGGCGGAGCCGAGAGTTTTACCACCCGGGTGGGTGGAAGGAGCCAGCTTGAAGACCTTCCAGCAAGATTTAAAGTGGCAAGGAACCTGCCAGAAAGTGTGGATGAACAACATATACCATTCCTAGAACTCCTGTTACAGGTGAGTAACCTGTATTTTCAGCTGCTGACACCTTGTAATTTAAAAGGGCCAAATCTTACAGACCATCAGTTCATACACTGTCCATTTATTTATACTACCAATATCGTGCAATAATCATAACCAGCTGGCCAAGCGTCACATTGACTTCTCCAGCGCCGAGGTCTTATTTTTGGTGCCGCGGGTGGTGTCGGCTCCGTGTTATCCATTGGTGCCCTTTTCAGTGCCGGGGGCGGCGTCGGTACAGTGTGCAGTGTCGCGTTCCCTGTTGGCATGGGGCACAGTGCCGTTTTCTGTGTTGGCACAGTCTCTGTACTTGGCGCCGTTCTCTTAGGCGCTGAGGATGTGTACAACGCTGCCTAGTTTCCAGAGGTTTTCGACTCCTGATTCTTTCTCCTTCTCTTCTTACTCCTGGTTTTCATTCCATTCCTGTCTATATAGTCCCCCCCTGGACTGTCAGTAGATGATTTTGAGCCCGATCCAGATCTTCGGCTAGGTGATGATGATGTTGATGCCAATTCTGCCCTGGGGGCAGGGCTCAACCCTCCTGCTGAGCCTGTTATTGAAGACCTTTCCTTTAAGTCTCTGCTCAAAAATTTTAATTCTACTCCTTCTCTCCAGACCACAGAAATTGATCCTGGGAAGCTCCTGCGTCTCCAATAGCTACATGTTCCGAAAATCCCTATAGATTTAACGTCTCTGGTACAACCCTCTTTCGAGACACTTTCCCAGATGGTATGGAAGAATCCGGCTCTTATTCCTTCTATGGCCAAGTCCATAGAAAGCAAATATGCTCCTCCCAAGGACTGCCCCATCTAGGTCTCAAGCCTTTACTGATGCCATAGTGGTCCTGGCCGAGAATTATAAGGCTGTCCTCCCTCAGGAATCTACAGCCCATCCTATAAACAAAGAATCTCACAAGATAGACACCTTAGGTAAGAGAGTCTGTGCTGCCTCAACCCTGGGCATGCACATTGCCAGCTACCAGGGCTATTTTTCTCAATATGAGTATATTCTTTGGCACTCACTCAAAGCAACGGTAGAAGCTCTGCCAGAGTTGGAGGTTAACTCAGAGCTACTACAGACCATAACTAGAGGTATTGAGTCCAATAATCAACAAATTAAAGCTGCAATGGATGCCTTCGATACTGCTTCCCAGGCGGCAGCTGGGATTTGCACCTGTCGCCACTCTTGGCTGCGTACTTCGGGCTTTACGAATGATGCCTAACAAGTCATGGCCTTACTTTTAGACCGTATGTATCTGTTTGGGCCTCAGGTGGAACAAGCACTAGAGGCCACCCAGAAGACTAGGTCTGACATTAAGATGGCTAGACCTCCGCCTGCTCCTCTCTCGAAGAGGAGGGAACAAGTGTCAGTTTCACAACCGTAAGTCCTTTCGTGGCAAAGGCAGAGGAGGCTTCAACAGAAATCAAACCCCTCAGCCGCAAAAGAAAATGCAGTAGAAGGCACAAGGCCCAAAACCGACCAGTGCCACCTTCTGAGTTTCCAGCCCAGGTCCCACTTCAGCTGCTCGAGGGGGACTGTTCCTCGACAGTGGGAGGACGTCTGACTCAGTTCTACGATCAGTGGAAATATATAACATCAGACAAACGGGTCTTCAGGATAATCTGTGAGGGGTACTCTCTCAATCTGTTGGAAACCCCTCCAGATCATCCTCCCAAGCGACAGCCCAGACTGTCTGCATCACAGTCGCACCTTCTTGCTTCCGAGGTACAAGGCCTTCTGAACAACAGGGCAGTAGAAGTAATTCCACTGGATCAACGAAACACAGGTTTCTATTTCTATTACTTTCTGGTTCCAAAGAAAACTGGCGGCATGCGCCCTATTCTGGATCTCAGAAAGTTAAACAAATTCCTCTTCAAGGAAAAGTTCAAGATGACATCACTCGGTACCCTGCTGTCCATGATTCATCAACATGACTGGCTAGCCTCCCTGGACATGCAGGACACCTACCAGCACATTCTCACACACCCAAATCACCACAAATACCTAAGGTTCGTGGCTTTGGGTCAGTACTATCAATTCAGAGTACTACCCTTTGGGCTATCCTCTGTGCCTCGAGTTTTTACAAAGTGCTGTGTAGTTCTCATGGTGCATCTAAGGAAAATCGGAATCCAAGTGTTCCCATACCTGGACAACTGGCTTCTAGCAAGCCCCTTCAGGCAAGAGACTCTGGAGGCCGTGGCCATGGTCTCAGACTTCCTCATGTCCATGGGAGTCCTGCTGAACCTCAAAAAGTCACAGTTGCAGCTCTCCCAGAAACTCCTTTTCATAGGAACCCTTGTGGACACTTCCTGTGTGAAAGCTTTTCTTCCGGAGGACAGAAGCAGCGATATCTTACAGGTGGCCCGCTTCATCAGAGAACACATCTCAGTGGGAGCCCTCTCGATGCAACGGATGCTGGGTCTCGTGGCATCGTCGGTATTCACTGTACCTTTGGCTTGTCTCCACGTGAGAACCTCTCAGTGGGTACTCGGTGGTCCGCAACCACTCACCCTCAGTCCTTTCTCATCAAGGTGATGGAACCTCTGAAGAGGTCACTCAACTGGTGGTCTCAGGAGGACAACCTTCTGGAAGGATATCCCCTTCACCCCTCTGGATCATCAGATCTCCATTACCACGGACACTTCCCTAATGGATTCGGGAGCTCACTGCCGGGATCTCCACATCCAGGGTACTTGGACTCAGGACGAGTCTCAACTTCACATAAATGTCCTGGAAATGAGAGCCGTCCTCTATGCAGTACGAGCTTTGATGGACATACTCTGTCACAAGAACATTCTTCTTCAAACAGACAACAAGGCAGTGATGTATTACATCAACAAACAGGGCGGTGCACACTTACCCATTGTGCAGGGAAGCAATGACAGTGTGGGAATGGTGCCTGGAGCACAAGGCTCTGATTCAGGTGGTTTACCTGCTTGGAGTACAAAAAACTAGCTGGCAGACCATCTCAGCAGAATGGAGACAGATACTCACAAGTGGTCTCTCGACTTAACCGTCGTCTAGTCACTCTTTGTAGAGTGGGGAACTCCGGACTTGGACTTTTTTGTGTCCCCCCATTCAACGCAAAACTGCCCCTCTCCTGCTCCAGAAATCCAGGACCTGGAGTTTTTTGTCAGGATGCATTCAGGCTGCAGTAGATAAAATGCTTTCTATACGCATTTCCTCCTCTCCCCCTAATTCAGAGGGTACTGCTCAAACTAGAGGCACGGGGCAGAATGATTCTCACTGCCCCATTCTGGCCTCGTCAGATCTGGTTTCCCTTAATCAACAGACTATTGGAAACCTCTCCAAAACCACTTCCCCTTCAGACGAACCTTCTGACCCAGGGCCCTGTAGTCCATCCCAACCTGAGGTCCCTCTTCCCCTCCACGCTTGGCTCCTGAGGAGATGGAGGTGAATAGGTTTAATGTTTCTCGTAGGGTTTCGGATATTCTTTTGGCTGCATGCAAGCCAGTTACCCGAAAACCTACACAGCCAAATGGAAGCGTTTCTCTATCTGGAGTGCAAAATCCTCTTGGAATCCTTTTTCCTGCTCACCGAATACAGTCTTGGAGTATCTCCTAGACCTCTCAAACACAGGTCTGCAATACTCCACAGTCAAAGTTCATCTTTATGTAATTTCAGCATATCACAAGCCGGTACTCTCCTTGTTGCTGGTTCAACTGCCTGTAGTTAAGTTTTCTTAAGGGGAGTTTGCATACCAGACCTCCTATTAGACCTCCAGTTGCAGCCTGGGACATTAACCTTGTGCTAGACGTGCTCACTTGTAAACCTTTCGAGCCTCTAGCTACTTGCGAGTTGAAATTCCTCACTTGGAAAACGGCCTTCCTAGTGGCCATTACTTCTGCTCATAGGGTATCTGAAATACACGCCTTGGTCACAGACCCCTGTATACTGTATTTCACAAGGACAAAGTAGTTCTTAGGACTCATCCTAAGTTCCTGCCTAAGGTTGTCTCAGAATTCCATCTGAATCAACCTTTAGTCCTTCCCACATACTTTGCCAACTTCCAGAATGAGGGGAGCATACCCTTCATTCCCTAGATGTAAAAAGAGCCTTGTAGTTCTATCTGGATAGAATGAAGGAACTTTGCAAGGCTCAACAACTGTTTGTTTCCTTCAGCACAACCTGGCTGGGTCAACCTGTTACTATCAGGTGCATTTCAGCATGGCTGGTGGCATGCCTTCGCAATTACTATTCCATGGCACAGGTCAAGCTGGAAGGCAGAGTGTACACTCACTCTGCCAGAGCAGTCGAGGCATCTCTGGTGGAAATTCGTAATGTCCCCATTGCAGATATTTGCAATGTGGTTACCTAGAGCTCTGTGCATACTTTTGTTAAGCACTATGCCTTGGCTGTCCATGCCAGACGACATCAGTCATTTGGCAGGACAATTCTTAACAGACTTCTGTCCTAAAGAGCGAGCTCCTCTCTCTCCTGCCGCCCGTCTCGGGGGGATTATTTAGCTTGATACTCTCCCATTAGTGTGAATGAGTGGTGGAGACTTTATGTCCAGGAAGATATGGAAATTGTGTACCTACCGTAATTCTTGATCTTCTTGGATGAAGTCTCCACCACTCATTCATACTCCCACCCACCATCCCCCGAGCTAACTTCTCTGTTTCTGGTCTTCACTCCCTCAATGGTTGGACTGTGAAGACTTTGTTTTTGACCCGTCTTATATGGGTCATACGGACTATATTGTGTCCGATTTTTAGCTTACTCCTCTCTAGATTAGTTATGCTGCACCTCCTCAGAAAAATAGGTACTGAGGCGGTTGGAGCGTCGATGCTAAGATAGTCCATACCGCACGAGCCTGTCTCCCGGTGCTGCTTCCTCCTGTTGTTCTGAGTCATCCTCAATAATCAATTCCATTAATTTATCAGTCACTTCGTTCACGATTGTGTTCCATTTCACAACCATGGAACTCCATTTCTCACCCGAAGCTGGATATATTAGGATGCGTAACCCCCTAGGGGCCCTATTCTCACAGTTAGGTAGGCTTGCATGGATAATTTCTCCCAATGGAGTTGCCTTGCCTTTGTTGCCAGTTTTTCTAAGTTATGGAAGGCATCTCTGATGGAACTTGCCCCAGTACTTTCTATTGTGTTTACTGTATCTGCTCTTCTGTTGTCCCTTTGGAACAGGTTTTCAGTCCGGTCACAGGAAAAAATGGACCCAAAGATGTTGCCTTCCACTGCTTCTGCAACGGTTTGTGTAGTACTCTTGTCATTCATCCTTCTTGTATACGGCTACGGTATTTCTGGTGAAATTTTATTTAACCAGGGCTGCTCCTAAAAATCCAGTATATGATACAGCAGAGAGGAGTGCTTGGGAGTGGTGCTGCAACTCTTAAAATGTAAAGTACTGCAGTCACAGGAGAATGCACACACCATTCACACAAGAAGGAAAATGTCCAAACCTTTTAACTTTAAGTGCTTAGGTTTTAATTCATAGCCATTTAAGGGGAGGAGAAAATACAAGTACTGGCAGCACAGAGCTTGCCTGCCTGCCTGCCTGGCTTACATTTCACCCTGCAATTAGGGCTTCATCAGAGCTAATTACAAGTGCTCACCCAGTGTGTTAAGTACATTCCTCGTTAACATTCAAAAACTTGACAGCCTGTCTGAACATTTCTCATATTAAATAACACGTTTAATCAATTACTGAGAGTGGCTGTTCTATATGTATATAGTTGTGATTTCTCATTGTTTGCTTTATAAACAAAACAGTCTTTTCTTTGACTGTTTGTTAATAAAAAAAAAAAAAAAGAAAAAATGACATGACCCACCACCCAGTGAATAAAGTAAAAAATCAATTACATTCCTTGTAGTAAGTACTTAATTTCACTGTGACCATTTTTTTGGGTGTGCACTTGTAATTAGCTCTGGTGAATCCCTAATTGTAGGGTGAAATGTAAGCACGTACCAAAGCTAAAAGGTTTGGACATTTTACCTTCTTGTGTGAATGGTGTTTGAATCCTCCTCTGACTGCAGTACGTTCTATTTTGAGAGTTGCACCACCACTCCCAAGCGCTCCTCTCTGCTGCATCATTCCAGGATGCATACTTATATAATGTGATCTGTCCGCACCACCCTCTACCTTGTACCTTCCAACCAGGTGGCTACCCAGCTCACCACCTTCTGATCCACCCCAAGGCTGCTAAGTGTGCCTCCTGTGTGGTACAGTGTCAAAGGCCTTACTAAAGTCCAGAAAGGCCACATCTACTGTTCTTCCCTGATTCACCTCTCTAATTACCCAGTCAAAGCAATCTGAGATTCGTTTGACATGTCCTCCCCTCCTTGAAACTGTGCTGCAAGTGATCCTGTGGTCCATGTGTCTTCAGGTACTCCATGATACTCCATCAGTCTCTCCTACAGCACGGACTCCATCAACTTACACACCACTGATGTGAGTCTAACTTGTCTGTAATTTCTGGCCTCCTCCCTGCTGCTGCTGTTGTGCAGAGGAACCACACTGTCCCTCCTGCAATCTTCTGTGACCATCCCCCGTCTTCAATGAGGCATTAAATAGTGTTGACAGAGGGATTGACAGCATCGTGCTCAGTTCCTTGTACTTTCTTGAGTCTCTTAGTGTAGTCCACATCAGTTGTCACCAGGTCATCTACTGACTACTGCCTGAGCCGAGGTGACACTATTTCAAAGAAGCAGTGGCATAGCACACCACCCAGACACACACACTTATGAGTTGGAAAACTTGAAAAACACACACACTTCAGCAGCAGCATGGCCCCAGATTGGACAGAATTTGAAGGGCGAGCTGTAGATGTGAAGAGCTAGCGTGGAGTCAGTCTTGCTACACTGCAGTACTGGACCAGGTGGACTTCTATTCCTTTAGCTACAGTGGTGAAATCAGTCCCAAAAAGCTTAAACACATTGGAATTGAGGTCACCATTGGACACATTGACAATCCCTTGCACACACCCGGCTGTTGGTCAATCTAGCCAAATCTGAACTCACCCCTAAACAGGCATTCTCTTTGATGGAGCACTCTTGGACTCCCTGCAAGCTAGAGCATCCGCCCATGGACAGGGTGGAGGACCTATCCTTATTCGGCTGATTGTTTTGGGCTGGGCTATTGCTCCAGCCAGGGATTTTCTCCAGCTCTGGGTTTCATGGCTTTTGTCACGGCTGTGGTGGGCTTAGTCTGCTGGCCCATGCAGTGAGAGTTGGGTGCTAGTGGTCTGTCACATGCAGCACTGAACCACCCTGTTTGGATGACCCAGGTGATGCTGGATACTAGCAACTGGTGGTTATCTTCCCCAAATTTCTCAGTGGGCATCTCCTTTGTTTGAGCAGAGCCATCGCTCACCTTGACAATGGAAGGATCGCTGATGGGTTGGATGCATATCTGCTGGATTGTAGTGCGCATGAGTTCTGGTTGCTGAGCAAAGCTTGGCTTAACATTAGTCTGCTGGAATTCGTCATGGTCCACATAACACAGGAGGGGGTTTGCACCACTGTTTCAAGGTTGGATTGTTTGTGTCAACAGGAACAACACAACCACCATGTTTTCATGGAACAAGCAGGGCAGCACACTCATTTGCCCAGTGTCATAAGGGCTCTGGACATGGTATCGGGTTCATGGTCTCCAGGTAGACCTGGTGGCAGTCCATGTCACTATAGTCAGTAATCTGCTTACAGATGCTGTCAGTTATATAGTGGAAGCATCTCACGAGTGATCCTGCACCTGGAGGTGGTGTCCCAGGTATTCACATTGTGGGGAACACTGGCAGAAGATAAGTTCACTTACCTTGAAAACAAAAAGCTGAGACTGTTCTGTGCTTGTCCCCCTCAGCAGGGGATTCTGCCGTGAGATGTGTTCGCTCAGTGCTGGGATCACGGCTTCCTGTATGATTTCCCTTTGTTTTCTCTGGTTCACAAGGTACTTCACAGTGTACAGAGGGATGAGGTGTCCATGATCCTAATTGCACCACACCGGTCACACAGAGCAAGAGGACCTCATAATTGAGTGGTAAAAATTAAGCTTGAAGTATTGTTCCAGTGGCTGAGCATGCTCCACAAAAGACTGCCCAAGAGTGGGTGTGGATTGAATAATAGTAGAAGGACTGTGGTTACAAGTATTTATCCTCAGTTTCTTAATGTACAGTGAAGCAGTTTAAGGCAGACCAGCAGCAAAGCAGACCATTTCCAGATGGATCACATCCTCCTTGGCACTCTGCTCTTCTGCTATTGGCTAGTTATGAGTCATGCCTGGTACTACATACTCACTCTACCAGACATTTTTCTGCCTCTGTTGTTGCTGCTAAGAGCATTCCCACTGAAGAGATCTGCAGGTCTGCTGTGAGGTCCAGTGCATACACGTTCATTTCCTATTAGAACATTAATCTGCTGAACTGGTGTGATGTAGTGTTAGGACCACATTCGTCCATTCTGTTTAAACACTTCGGATGCATGCCTCACCCCCTTGTCCCAGAGGAATGCTGTGAGTCTAAGTGTGTAAAGTGTACTGAATCAAGGTAGGTAGAACAGAAGGTTACTTGCCTGCAGCTATAGTTCTACTACTAGTATTCAGTTCACATCCACACGAATTGCCCATACTCCCGTGGCCAAGGTTGCTCTTCATATCCGATTTCCACGGTCCGAATCGTAGAGCGGTTAGCGGAGAGACCAGAGGATGTTACTGGATGGTAGGAAGAGTAAAGCTTGAGGATTGATCCAGTAACTGAGCATACTCCGTGGAAACTGCCTAAGTGTGTCTCTGAGAATTGAATACTAAGAAGCAGAACTACAGTTACAGGTGAGCAACATGTTTATTACTTTTGAAGGGTGAGAGTTTCATAACTTATAGCTTTGCCACTCGTGAGTTATGATCCCACACCTCACTGTTGGAAAGAGGCAACATCTTCACACTTGGAGGACAAAAAGTGAATGGGTAAAGTAGAGGCTAAAGGAGAGAATTAATGGCGCAGAACTGAGTGCGGGTATTGCTGGTACCTTTAAAAAAAATCCAAGCGGCGAGGAATTTGGATTTTGCATACCTGAGTGAATTCCTATATCCAGTTAGGTGTGATTTTAAGCAATAATGACTGAAGAGCCGGTCATTTCCTAGAGATTAACGACTGGCTTGGGAGGGGATGGTGGCCCGAGGTGCAGCCAAGGGCCACCCCCACCTAGCTGGTCATTAATCTCGAAGAAATGACCAGCTCTGAGGTCATTATTGCGATTATAAGTCTAATCGCAATAATGGTTTCTGTTTAAAGACATTTACTTACTATTTCTGTGGGAGCGTGACAGCGGGAAGTGCAGAGTGGGTGCCGCGCCGATCACTTCTTAGAGATTACAGACTGGCACAACCAATCACGGATGGCGCTGCCGTTGTGAATAATTAATTCGACTTATAATCCAAATTTCAAGAGTATCTGTGAGGCATGAGGTGCACCACTGCTTCTTAGTGTCTGTAATTAACTTTGTAGCCAGAGGCTGGTTAGGGAACCGGGGGACCTCAAGGAGTGCAAAAGCAAGTGTAACCCCCCTGCAAATGGGGGTTCCCAAAAGACTTCCAGGAGCTTGCTTGAATGCTCCAAGCCTGAATGGTGTTTGGCGTTTAAGCCATTTATCAGTGAGTGTTTTTAGAACCTCTGGTACTGTCTCTTTAAGAGCTGTCTGCTTGCAGACATAATTAGTTTGTATGGGGGACTGTGTGTTTCTTTGATTGAGTACCACTCAAGCTGCTGCAATTCACCCCATTTTGCAGTCACTAGGGTGCAAAGGGAACCTGTCTGAAAGATGTAACTGATTGCCAGAAATCATTTACAGTAATAATAAAATTACAGTTTGTCTAACCTGCTTTCTTTGCAGTCAGAACTGTCTGCCTAGTTCCCATTCTGGTTTTGAACTGCTGAACTGGACCAATCAGTGTGGGGTAAACTAGCTCTAAAATGATGCCTTGGGCCGAATCAGAACTTGGGACTCATAATCTGAGCCAGCCACAAGAGGATTGTATGGCAGTGACTCTGGGAGATGTAGTTTAGACTTGATTGCCTTTTGGACCAACAGCAGCAGTCTATTGTGAGTGACAGCCAATCCAGTCAAGAACTGGGAGGAACTCAAAGGAAGTGCCCGGTTTTTGTCTGTTGGGAGTTTCAGTTTTGAGATCTGAAAGTGAAGGGAAAGAAACCTGTGCTCCTTCAGTGCACAGTTTCAGTCAAAAACGTGTGCAAGGCCCAGAGTTCCGGTCTACAACATGTAACTGCTTGTTAGGACTGAATCCGTCCTGTGAAAAGAATCAAGGATCTCTGAAGAGTAGAAACCAGGCTCACCCTGTAGAAGACTGAAGAAATTGTTGAATTACACTAGGTCTGTCAGGAACTGAATCTGCTGTGTGTTCTCCTGGTTATTGTGCAGTAATTGCGATTGGGATACAGATGCAGCCTGCCTGGTATAGTGCTTTCTTTTTTTCCATATAAATGTGTGAGGAGTCTCTTGGAGATCAAAGTAGCCCTGCTGACATTGAAGGACCATATCTTCTTTTGGGTCGTGAGTACTAATTAAAAGGTCGCTCCTATTGAATTACCACCTTAAATCCAAATGGAATTACTGTACTGCTGACTGTTTAATTTTCCTTTTCTCTGTGTGAAAGGGCCCCTACCAGCTGCCACGGTTTGGACTAGCCACTAGGGCCTGGGTACCCAGGGACAGTAACTGGTAAGGATAGGCCTGTGCACGAGCCATAGGTAGATAGTAAAGTGATAAGCTAATTAACCTGATTTCCCCAGTCCCTTGTTATATCCCCTAAATAAATCAGAGCTGTTTGTTTCAACAAAGTTATACTGCCTGAGGTATTTGTCTATGTTAAAAGTACTGTACTGTGATTGTTGCACTGTATCTTATTTTACAGGATGTCCGGTGCCTGAACCAGCCTTGGGGTAAGTGTATACTGTAGAAGGTAATTCTGCTATATTGTGTGGGCCACTAGTGGGAAGAAGGGTTGCAGTGTCCCAGAGGCTGTGACCAAGTAAGTTTAACTATTGCAAACCCTGACCTCTGGGTGGGCACCGCCATTGGATCCAGGCCCCTCAACCTGTTAGGTGGCAAATCAGGCAGGGGTAGAGCCCCTGGGATAGCGCCATCTAGGGTTACATCTTGGAGGCTCACCGCTGGGATTGTGTGTCCTCTAGTGGCCATATTTACAAACCACTGTTAAGGAAAATAAATAAATAAATAAATGGGTACCCGACAGAAGTGGCTGTGCACGGCTGGTGGAGTGGTGTACTGGGAGAGATCGACCCCCAAATGTATATGCTTATCCTGGACATCCCCTGGGTATCATCGGACACTGTGCAGGGAGTACTTTCCAAGGTGGAAGGTTTACAAAATCCTGTGGTGGTGGGTGGCACGCTAATCTGCTCACCCACACTTTCCTGGCCCTAGTAGAGTTTAAGGATCCCATAGATAGCTCCAAAGTACCACAGACCATTACCCCAGAGGAGCCCTCACTGCTTGGAGGTGATAACTAAGGACAGTAAAGACCGGAGAATGAGCCCCCACCACTATCTGAAACTTTTGAGGAGAAATTTGCTAAATGGTTGCTGGGAGAAGGAAAACTGTGGAGGACTTGAAAAACTATTCTTGCCACCTGGGGTGTTCCTCCCCAACACCCTCTCCTGCTCCAGTACCCGTAATGGTGGCTGAACCAATGCAGACTCCTATTTCTGCACCTGCCATTAGTCACGACTCTTACGAAAGGTTGAGGATCTTCTCTGGCACCCTCCCCACCCCCAAGGGAGGATGACTGGGAGACCTGGATAGACTATGTTGCCCCAAGTGCTAGAATGGCAATGCTCGGAAGCAGCGAAGAGGGTTAGTGAGAGCCTCCAGGTCCTGCCCTGGCTACCATCCGTGCTAAGAGGCCAGTAACCCTGAAGCGACTGCACAAGCCTATCTTGAGGCCTTGGAGAATGTGTATGGGAGCCCAGATTCTGATGAGGACCTATGGTGGAGAGTAAGAAATGCACAACAGTACCAAGGAGTTGTTGTCTGTGTATGTCTCTCGGCTGGAAAAATTGTTGCAAGAATGCCTCAGAAAGGGTGGTTGCCAGCGATTGAACTGGACGAACCAGACTGGACAGAATCCTTAAGTCTGCCCCTTCTCAGAACTGCTGTTGCTTCAATTCGCCTAGCAAATCGACTGGAATCCCACCTCCTATGATGAGTTAATGAGAGAAATTCGAGGTTGAAAAAAGCGACCTCGGGAGGGACCTGCACCAATAGCTGTGGCTATGACCCGAGTGACTGAGGTGGCCCATCAAGTGAAGTTCAGGGGCAGAGGTTGGCAGTCAATAAGTGCTCTGATAAGGAAAAAGATATGCCACAATGGGGTGAACTGTTGAGAGAATCGGGAATTCAAAACAGTCCCTTTATGAAGGCCACGCCTGCAATCCAGAGCCCCGACCTATATCCGACTGCATCTGCTATGGGGTGGGATACCCACCATGTATCTCCTCTGATAACAGCTCCGAACTCTGATTCCTTGACCATGGAAGTGGAGAAACTGGCGAGATGTCTCCAAATGCTTATCCGCCATGACAGAGATGGCACCAAGGTTTCCAGTTAGTAATACCCGCCCTGGCTCCCAGTGTGGCACCTCGGCCAGCTCAAACTCCAAAAAGTATGTTTGCTATAATTGTGGGAAGGATGGGCACATGAAAGGAATACCAATCCCAAAGACACTGACAAAGTTGCATATAGGCTACAAGGAGAGCTTGGAGAACAAATCAGTGGTTAAGAGGTGCACGAAATGATCCCAGTGAGGGCACCAAAAATGCTAATTCACGTCCTTTGTGGCAAGGTCAGTTGCCCAGGCCCCACTACCGCCTCTCCAGACTGGTCCAGAATAGTGGGTCCCTCCATGGAGACCACTGTAAGGTAAATGGAGTGTCTACAAGAGCTGTATTAGACAGTGGCTCCCAAGTGACAATTATGTTTCAAGATTGGTATCAGAGAGCATTTGTCAGGTACCCTTACAACCATTAGAAGGACTGCATGTATGGGGTTAAGTGAGAAAGGCCTACCCTATTCTGGGTATATCCAATTGGCTGTCTTTCCCACCTCCGTGGCTGGGTGGCGAACAAGTGAGACCCTAGCCTTAGTGTCCCCCCACTGGACTGTATGATGGTGTCCCTTTGTTGATTGGAACAAATGCTCATATGTTCAGAAGGCTGGCACATTTGTGTTATGAAAAACAGGGGGTCAAAGACTAGTAGAGCTTTAAGAGTTCGGCTTTAATTAAGAAGGCCTATGAGGCACAGAGAGATGCTGAAATATAGAACCAGAGGAACAGGTTGGAATTGTATGGAAGAAGGATCCTGAGTCTCTGATCCTGGCACCAAATGCCCAGTGTACCTTACAGGGAGAGGTCCGTATCAGAAAGGATGTTAAGAATAAAATATTAATGTTGGATGCACCAGGCGATGGAAAATTACCAGAGGACTGCTGAGTCAAGCCTAGTATTTTGCGCTAGAGCCATGCTATGCCAGAAGGGTAATGGTCAAGTTCATAATGTGTCTGAAAGAGACATTCGGTAAATAGAGGTTGCATCTGGCTAATGTGCATTGTGCAGACACTGCAGTGCTACCCAGCAACAAGAGTTCAAGGAAGAATGACAGAGTAACGCCTGACTTTTGATTTGACAACTCCCGCTGCCAGCTGAATGGAAAGTGAGGATCAGTGAGAAGCTTGCCCAGAGACCAGGTGTTTTCTTTAAAGGAATGGGGCGTAGGATGCGTGCAGGAGCTGAGCACAATATCCGGCTGCATGGCGAAACCATTTCGTGAGAGGTCGACGCCTGCACCTGCTGATATAGATGATGTGAGGCGGCATCTGCAAGAGATGTTAGCGGCTGGTGTTACAAGTCAGAAGCCTTATGCTTCCCCATTGTGGTAGTGAGGAAAAAGAATGGGACAGTAAGGATGTGCGTGGATTATCGCACCTTAAACACGGGGACTATCCCTGATCAGTACACAATGCCCGCATTCAGGATGCTTTGGACTGCCTAAGCGGGAGCAAGTGGTTCTCTGTGCTGGATCTCCGCAGTGGGTACTACCAGATCCCGATGGCCCCAGAGGACCATGAGAAGACAGCCTTTATCTGTCGCTTGGCTTCTATGAATTCATGAGGATGCCTCAAGGGTTTCAGGTGCCCCAGCCACTTTCAGCGATTGATGGAGGCGTGCAGTGGGGACATGAACTTACTAGAGTGCCTGGTATACCTAGATGATGTTATTGTGTTTGGCAGCTCACTGGAGGAACATGAGCAGATTATTTAAGGTATTGGATCGACTGGAGGACTTTGGCCTTAAACTGTCCATTGATAAGTGTCAATTCCTTCAAACATCAGTAAAGTAACTAGGACACATAGTATCCACCGAGGAATAGAGACCGACCCAAGTAAAGTTGAGGCCTTGACCACCTGGCCAAGCCAAAATCTAAAGAACTGCAAAGATTCCTGGGATTCTGTGGTTGTGTGACGTTTCATAAAGGACTATTCAAGAGTGATCCGCCCTTTACTTAACCTTACTCAAAGGTATCCCCCAACCCACAAAAATACCAAAAGTCAAGCGTCCTCAAGACTGAAGAGTGTATTTTCATCCGAGTGAAGTATTTGGGGCCCTGGACTCCTGATTAATGAGACTGCTTTTCATGAGATCATATATCAACTTACCCATGCTCCCGTGCTGGCCTATGCGATCCAAGAAAACCTTCGTCCTGCACTGATGCTAGCTTGCAGGGTTGGGGCTGTGTTGTACCAAGAGCACGAGAATGGCCTGAGACCAGTGGCCTTTGCCAGTGAAACCCTGACCCATCCGAAAAGAACTATCCTGTACATAAGTTAGAGTTCTAGCTTTGAAGTGGGCTATTGACCAATTCCATGAGTACTTGTATGGGGCTAAAATACTAGTAAAACCCAACAATAATCCTTTGACCTATGTGAGACCTCAGCTAAGTTGGATGCCACTGGCCACAGGTGGCTTTCTGCATTATCTACATATGACTATGCTCTCGAATACGAGCAGGTCTGAACCACATAGATGCTGATGCTCTCTCCGGAGCCTGTTCCCCAAATGATTGGGTCGATTGGCAGAACCTGACATTCGGGCACTCTACGGAAGTTTGACGGGAGGAACAAATGTCCCACGGGCCTGAGTGGACTGCATGGTGGATTGCTTGGGACCCTCTGAGGTGCGCACCTGCTGTAGCCTTGCCCACTTTTCTGCAATAGACATTGGTGCACTGCCTCAGCTGGACAATGACAGTATTGTCTGAGGAGCTCAATCCACGATCCTATGATCAAATCAGCTTTAGAAGCCCTCTATGCAGGAAAAGATGTGTCAAATTCGCTCCACTGATTTGAGAACTGCACTGTTATACAAAGAAGGTCCTAAGTTGAAACTGATCAATAAACTGTTATATAGAAAACAGTAGACAGAGGGACAAGTAGACAAACAACAACTGGTGCTGCCCACTGCCTTTCGAGGACTCAGTATTGAGGTCCTTGCACAACCACATGAGGCACCTTGGTATAGACAGAACACTTGACTTGGTGAGATCCAGATTCTATTGGCCTAAGATGGGGGGCTGATGTGGAGCAACACATCGAACTTGTAGTCGCTGCTTACAGAGAAACTTTTGGAGGCAGCCCCTTGTTAACATAACCACCAGTGCACCCATGGAGCTGGTCTGTATTGATTTTCTGAGTTTGGAGTCAGATCAAAGAAATATCAGTAATGTGCTGGTGGTCACTGACCATTTCACGAGATATGCCCAAGCTTTCCCACCAAAGACCAGAAAGCATCACTGTAGCCAAGTACTCGTAGAAAACTTTTTGTTCACTATGGGGCTCCACAAAGAATCCATTCTGATCAAGGGAGAGACTTTGAGTCGTCTGATCAAGAGATGCTTTCTCTGTGGGGAGTGAGAAAGTCAGAACCACTCCTTACCACCCCAGGGGACCCACAGCCTGAGCGTTTCAACGCGCTTTGCTAGATATGCTAGGCACCCTGCACCCAAAGGACAGAAGCCTAGATGGAGCCAACAAATTAGCACCCTGGTACATGCTTATAACTGCACCAAAAGTGATGCCTGGGTTCTCCCCTACCCTGATGTTTGGAAGAAGCTCGACTACGGTAGATGTGTGTTTTAGGGTCTCTCCTGATGGGGTTCAAGCTGACAACTATTACAGTATGTGCAAAAGTTAAAGCCCAGCTAACTCATGCGTACCAACTGGCTCAAACCATGGCTGCCAAAGAAATCTGGCCAACAAAGAAAGGTATGATAAAAGGTGAAAGCACAGGAACTCCAGGAGGAGATCGGGTGTTGCTAAGAAATCTGGGACTGCATAGCAGACACAAGATTGCTGACAGATGGCACCATCTCCCTCACATTGTAGTGGGCAAACTAGATGATCTGCCAGTGTACAAAGTAAGGCCTGAGAACAATTCAAAGATGTAAAAAAATGCATAGAAATCATTTACTACCCATTGGACAAATCCTGATTGATCTAGCCCCAGAAGATGCCCCTCTGGACCAGTGACTAGAGCTGCTGCTAAGAAAGATCAAGAAGTCTGCCTACAGAAGCAGAGTTAAAGTGTTCCCCTGCACAAGTCCCAGTTGAGCATGACTGTCAGTCCATATCAGAAGAAAGTGAGAGTGACTTTGAATACTATCCTTCTTACGAACTGAGTCAATTGTTTGGGGCAATCCCTAGTCAATACTGGAGACAAAGCTGGGCCTTCTGGACTGTCTATGCCCTAGCTTCATCCCTGGAACCCAATGCTCCCAGAAGTGAAGTGCAAGCATCAGATCAGATGAAATGGAATCATTGTGCATGGTTGAACTGTTTGAGCTTTCGGGGAGAGAAATGATAGATTGGGGCAGACTGGTGATACACCAAACAAGAAGAGTATTTTAGGTGCCTGACAGTCCACTGCCAGTGTCCAAGCTCTCCATGCGAGCCAAATGTTGTGGACTCAGAAACTGTAACTCCTGGAGCTGAAAGTGCCCCAAGTTCTAGCCTCTCTACCCCATGGAGACTCCCCTGACAAGTGAGGACAATGCTGAAAATGAGGCTCAGAGTGCAGAGACTATAACAGTTCCCCTAGAAAGACTGGTGAGCTGTAAGCCTGTGGTGCACCTCAGTTATGATTCACTTGGGAGGCCTGTGGACTTGCCTCTCAATGTTGTCCATAAAAGGAGTGTATGTGTCCCGAGCTCATTGCCCAAACTGAGCATCAGTGCTAACTCCAAGTTACTTGTGTTGCCCTCTAAGTATGGTGCCCTTGCCCCATCAGCCAAAGGTAACTGATAGGGAAGGGCCCCCTCTCTTCAGGTTTCATTACAAGAGGTAATAACTGAGTTATGGTACAATGTGTATGTAATACTGTGTAAAGAGTAGCGTACTGCAATGTTTCAGAAATGTGTTCTTGGTAAAATGATATATTGACTGATGATTACGTATGCGAGCCTAATGCAAATGTATATGGTTGCAGTTGAAACTTGTGATGCTGCTTGGCCGGATGATCAAGCTTTCCCAAACAGGAAGGTGCTAACCCCTGCAAATGGGGGTTCCCAAAAGACTTCAGGAGCTTGCTTGAATGCTCCAAGCCTGAATGGTGTTTGGCGTTTAAGCCATTTATCAGTGAGTGTTTTAGAACCTCTGGTACTGTCTCTTTAAGGCTGTCTGCTTGCAGACATAATTAATTTGTATGGGGACTGTGTGTTTCTTTGATTGAGTACCACTCAAGCTGCTGCCAATTCACCCCATTTTGCAGTCACTAGGAGTGCAAAGGGACCTGTCTGAAAGATGTAACTGATTGCCAGAAATCATTTACAGTAATAATAAAATTACAGTTTGTCTAACCTGCTTTCTTTGCAGTCAGAACTGTCTGCCTAGTTCCCCATTCTGGTTTGAACTGCTGAACTGGACCAATCAGTGTGGGGTAAACTAGCTCTAAAATGATGCCTTGGGCCGAATCAGAACTTGGGACTCATAATCTGGAGCCAGCCACAAGAGGATTGTATGGGCAGTGACTCTGGGAGATGTAGTTTAGACTTGGTGCCTTTTGGACCAACAGCAGCAGTCTATTGTGAGTGACAGCCAATCCAGTCAAGAACTGGGAGGAACTCAAGGAAGTGCCGGTTTTGTCTGTTGGGAGTTTCAGTTTGAGATCTAAAGTGAAGGAAAGAAACCCTTGCTCCTTCAGTGCACAGTTTCAGTCAAACGTGTGCAAGGCCCAGAGTTCGGTCTACAACGTGTAACTAGCTTGTTAGGACTGAATCCGTCCTGTGAAAGAATCAAAGGATCTCTGAAGAGTAGAATCACCTTAGAAGACTGAAGAAATTGTTGAATTACACTCGGTCTGTCAGGAACTGAATCTGCTGTGTGTTCTCCTGGTTATTGTGCAGTAATTGCGATTGGGATACAGATGCAGCCTGCCTGGTATAGTGCTTTCTTTTTTCCATATAAATGTGTGAGGAGTCTCTTGGAGATCAAAAGTAGCCCTGCTGACATTGAGGACCATATCTTCTTTGGAGGTCGTGATGAGTACTAGTCCAGGGTCGCTCCTGTTGAATTTTACCACATTAAATCCGTGGAATTACTGTGCTGCTGACTGTTTAATTTTCCTTTTCTCTGTGTGAAAGGCCCCTACCAGCTGCCACGGTTTGGACTAGCCACTAGGGCCTGGGTACCAGGACAGTAACTGGTGAGGATAGGCCTGTACACAGAGCCATCGATGAATAATAAAGTGATAAGCTAATTAACCTGATTTCCCCTGTCCTTGTTATATCCCCTAAATAAATCAGAGCTGTTTGTTTCAACAAGTTATACTGCCTGAGGTATTTGTCTATGTTAAAGTACTGTACTGGATTGTTGCACTGTATCTTATTTTACAGGATGTCCGGTGCCTGAACCAGCCTTGGGGTAAGTGTATACTGTGAAGGTAATTCTGCTATATTGTGTGTTTACCAGTGTGGTAGCAATGTAGTGTCCCAGAGGGCTGTGACTCAAGTAAGTTTAACTTATTGCAACCCTGACCTCTGGGTGGAGGCACCCGCCATTGGATCCAGGCCCCTCAACCTGTTAGTGGCAAATCAGGCAGGGGTAGTAGCCCCTGGGATAGCGCCATCTAGGGGTTACACAAGCAGATTCTCTGAGGATCCTGCTGGTAGAGAGCCAAGGATAGGACATCACTGTAGGGCTCAACAGAGGAAGTAGAGGGGTCTGAGTCCATGAAAGAGGGGTAAAGTGAGCAGATGCTGGAGCGGACAGCAGGAGCAGGTAACAGTTTAAGAGGGCGAGTGATGTGAATCAAAGTACTATGGAGTGATTGGCTAGGAGATTATCCAGAACAGAGTATAGAAGTGAGACATATGATCAACTCAAAGATGTGGCCATGAGAGTGTGTAGGAGAATTTACTACTCTGAGGAGGAAGTGAGACTCCAGTATGAAGAGACGGTTGGAAGGAAGTGATACTTTCATTTTTATTTATTTCGTTTTTGTTGACCAGGAAAGGAGGACTAGACAACTCTGAGTATTTTCGTCCTTACAGATGGATGCCAGCTGACTTTGAACCAGATTAAGCTGTCATACTAGAGATGTCAAAATCAATTCTGTAAAAATTGCAGTTTTAATCACTGGATACTTTGCCTTGGTGACTTTCAACAGTGTAAGTGTAGTGTTTTTTTTCTGGTGCCCTGATTATGTTCCCTCTCTCCATTGTGCACACCTACAGGTTCAAGGAGACTCTGAAGGAGCTGTTTTCCAGCTGGGACTCTCAGCGCAAGGATTACCAGGAAGCTGAGGCCAGTCTGAGAGAGCTGGCACTGAAGGCTACCATCCAGAGCAGGAATCAGGAGAGGATTAAACTACTGTGTGATGTGCAGAGAGCTTCCCAGGTACAGAGGCAACATGAGCCTGAGCACAGCACCATAGCCTTCCAAAATTGGGGTGGGGTGTGGGAACCAACAAAGAATGGTTTTAAGCCTTTAAATTATGAGGCACTAGGATAAATTACACTGCACAGTGGGAAACGGGTGAGACTATGATGTCACTATTTTTTGCTGCTTCTTCTGCTTACATATTTTTTCCCGTCTAGGTTCTTGGTCCCTCTCCCCAAAGCCGATCCCTTTACAGCTCAACCTTTCTGGTTAGGCAGACAGACAGGAAAAAAGCTACCGCTATAGCTGCATGCCAGTGGCGCCTAGAAGACAGCAAGTTGGGGGTACGCAACCGCCAGGTGTTGCATGTGTACCTATAAGTGACACCATCATTTATTTATTTGAAAATTGATAACTGGAAGAGGCACACTGAGCCATGCCTGATTTCCTGGTATGACTCAAAGGAGGGAAAAGTGGAAAAGTAGTGGACAATACAAAAGTATCAAGACATCTGAGTAAACGTAAGGTGCAGTGTGATGCACAAATTAGAATAAATATCAGGGGAAATTGCATGTGCAGATAGAGTGCTGAGAACATCTAGCAGTGCAATACAAATTGGCAAAAAGAAATAGCATCAAGAACAAAACCAGGATGGCTTAAGGTTCAGTCATGGCGGTATCAGGAGGAAAGGTAACAGCAACAGGTGGGGAGGGGTTGAAGTTTCAGCTGGAGTCTGAATAAGCAAGGGGATGGGGAGTAATGGAGGGAGGATGGGAGTTTGTTCCAGAGTGAACGGAGTTGATGGGAGAAGGCAGATTGACCAGCAGAGGAGGGGGTGAGGAGTGGCAAAAGTGCGATGGTCTCTGGAATTGAGGGAGCAGGGGGGGAGTTGGGAGAGGAGAGGTAAGAGGGAAAGGAAACAAAGCAGTATTTGGAGACGAAGGAGGTGCAGTGAGCCTGTTGACAAGAGAGTAGGGGAGGATGGATAGTGTGCAGTGCTGCATGCGGGGGGGGCAAAACAGCAGAAGAAATTGTAGAGTGTGTCCAGTCTGGCAAGGGAAATGGAAGAGGCAGTCCCATAGGCCACATCCACATAGTAGAAAACAGTGAGCACCACTTTAATAAACTCCCTGCAGACATGCAGAGGTAAGCAGTCTTTGTTACGGTATAGGACACCCAGCTTGGGATGGCATCAGTGTGGGCTGAAATGTCAAGCTTACTGTCTAGCCATACCCCTGGGTACTTGAAAGACTTAACCGCATCAAGAGGGATGCCATCCAGGGTGGTAAAGGTTGGGGGACAGTGAGTCTGACCAGTTTCTGATTTGTACCATAGGTCATGGACACTGTCTTCTTTGTGTTGACCCTTGAGTTGGTTAGTTTGGAACCAGTGCAAAATGTGACAGGGTGGAATAGGATCCTTTCCAATTTGTTTTGGAGAGAGTGTTTGGATGCAGGGATCTGTGTTCTTTCCTTTTCTGTCTTCTCGATCTGGTTACACAACCAAATTTTCCTGTGAGACTTCGGACTTGATCAACCAGAACAGTCTCGCAATTCTTTGCCTCTCACTGTTTCTCTGTTGTCTCTTGCTGTCTGTTTTCCCTCCTTGCATACCTACATCTGGTAATATAAGAATATGTGCAAAGCAATATATGGAAATGAAACTGATAATGGGATCACATTTGTATAGAAAATAGCTGGTGTTACTGTTGAAATGTGTATATATATTTATGATTTGAGATGACTCTGGAAAATTAGAGGTTACTTGAGTACAAATGTCTCAGCCTTTTGCAGCTGCTGTGGGGACTTCAGGAAGCTTCAATATATCAGTTGGGGGGTGAGGATATAGCATGCACCAAGCAGGAAAGGGATCTTGGGGTTGTCATCTCTGATGACCTCAAGGTAGGGAAACAGTGTGACAAGGCAGCAGGTAAAGCAAATGGGATGCTGGGATGTATAGACAGGGGCATCACCAGCAGGAAAAGGGAGGTCATAATTCCGCTATACAAGACACTAGTGAGGCCCCACCTGGAGTACAGTGTACAGTTCTGGAGACCATACCTACGTAAGGACCTA
This sequence comes from Neoceratodus forsteri, assembly GCA_016271365.2. Lineage (NCBI taxonomy): Eukaryota > Metazoa > Chordata > Ceratodontiformes > Ceratodontidae > Neoceratodus > Neoceratodus forsteri. The sequence continues at coordinate 50,246,131 of CM028133.1, read as the reverse complement.
GGCAGGGTAGAGAAGGTTCAGAGGAGGGCAACAAAGATGGTGCATGGATTGCATCACAGGTCCTATGAAGACAGGTTGAAGGAACTGAACATGTACTCCCTGGAGGAGAGGAGGGAGAGAGGGGCTATGATAGAGACATACAAGTATCTTACAGGGAGGAACATGGTGCAGGAAAACACTATTTTTAAGTGAAAAAGATGTTCCAGGACTAGAGGCATGGGATGAAGTTGGAGGGAGGACGATTCAGAGGAAACATGAAAGAATTTCTTCACAGAGCGGGTGGTGGACAAGTGGAACACCCTGCCAGAGGAAGTGGTGGGGGCTGAAACAATCACGGGATTTAAGAATGCATGGGATAGACATAAAGGAATTCTGGAGGTCGGGGGTAAGGTGCAACAGACTTCTAGGAAAACAAACTGAACTTACAAGCTCAAATGGGCAGACTGGGTGGGCCATAGGCCCTTATCTGCCGACACTGTCTATGTATAAGCTCACTGTTCTAGCAGATCCTGCCCAAAATTGACGAGAACAAAATGTTTTGCTAGAATAGGATGCTTGCTAAGGATGGAGGTTGAAAAGCCTTATAAAATAGCTAAGCTGCAACTGCAGAGTTTTTGGGTTTTGAAAGGAAATTAGATTTTTACAAGAAAGATTTATTTTTTGCTTCTATACGTAGTTATTCTGAACAGGTTTATGTTTTTTATGTTACTGCAACTACAAATAAACAGTTTTATGGAATTTTACAACTGCTTCTGGTTTTCCCTATGCTTCCTGATCTATGCCTTAATGACATAGAACACTGCTGAAGTCCCGCTGGAGTAGGTCTTCCACAGTTGAAGTTGAGCGATCAGAGGTGAAAATGACTGTATGATCTGCATACATGTGGATAAGCAAATTAATACAGGCAGTGGGAAGTTTTTAAGGAAGATGGGGAAAAGGATGGAGCCCTGTGGAACCCTCACATGGATAGGAAGGGGAGGTGACAGGGTGCCTCTGACCTATACCGACTGTCAGCCTGTCATGTAGGACCAGAATCAAGCAACAGAGGGGGCTGAGAGGCCAGCAGAACTCTACTTGTCCAGGAGGAGTGGATGAGACACAGGAGTTGAAGGCTTTGGCCAGCTCAAAGAATATAGCAGCCCTAATGAGCCCCTGATCCATCCCAGAGAAGATGGCATCAGTGACACACAGCAGGAAGGAAACCATGGAATGGTGCTCACAGAAACCAGACTGGAATGATGAGAGGAAGTTGGAGGATGAAAGGAGTTGAGGAGTCTTGAGTGGATCAGTTTCTCTTGCAGTTTAGAGAGGGATGGGAGGAGAGAAATGGGGCAGAAGTTACCAGGGGAGGAGGGATCACCCCCTTTGTGAATTGGGATAACTTTGGCCAACTTCCAGAACTGAGGGATGACACAGAGGGAGAAAGAAAGATTAAGTAGGTGAGTGAGGGGAGCTGCAATGACAGGTGCTGAGAGATGGAGGAGGTTGGGTTTGAGTCCATCAGTGTTGGATATAAGTTGAGGGAGGGAAGGGTGAGCAGGATTTCCTGTATGGTGACAGGTGGGGAAGTGGAAACCTGATGAGGGGAAGGAAAACCAGGAGCTAGGAGAGGGAAGAAGGGCACAAGTTGTGAAGAACTTGTTGAAGAGAGCACCAACAGAAGTAGGGTTAGACACAGGTGAACCATTACCACATGAATTGGGGGAACAGACTGGACAGTGGGGTAGAAGGGGGAGTGAATAACCTTCCAGAATTTAGCTGGGGAATTAAGGTTTGTCTGGAGTTTGGCTTTGAAATTTATTTTATTTCGTTTTTGTTGACCGGGTAAGTGCACTAGACAAATTCTGCCTATTTTCAGGCACGACCTAGGGGAGAGGGATGCAGATGAATGCCAGCTGACCTTGAACCAGACTAAGCTGTTGGTGGTATTTTTAGTGAATAGAGGGAAATTTGGCCAGGACACTGGGGAAATTTCCCTACTCTTTTCGAGAAGTGCCATGGGCTCTTTAACATCCACCTGAACTACCACCAGAACAGGCAGATGGGACCTTGTTTAACGTCTCATCTGAAAGACTGTACCTCAGGAGTGCAGCACTCCCCTCATACTGCACTAAAGTGTCAGTATTGGGATTTAACCCAAGTGCCTTGTGAAATAGTGATGTTGCGGTCCGGAACGCTTTCGTACAGTTGTTACTCAGCGCCCCGCAAGAGACGAGGTCAGAAGTGGAGTGAGATGATTTACGGACCATGCGAGGTCTCGGGACTTGCACAGGTCAATGATATTGGTGATAATCCTGGGGTAGTGGGAGGTCTTTACTCGTGATTTCCTGAGGGGGATGTGCATGTCCCAGACAGAGGAGAATTTGGAGTGGAATATTGCGAGGGCCACATTGACATCTGATGCAGTGAGGATGGTTGGCCAGTCTCTTGCAGCGAGGTTGCTCAGTAGAGCATTGATATTTAGCAACCAGAGAGACTTAGACCAGATGTATTTAGGTCATGGGGGATGCCGGATTTTTCTGACACAGAATGTCATGCAGTGGTTGCTAAAAGAAGCTAGCAAGATACCTGCTGCAGCTGTATGGTGGGGGAAGGAGGTTAGAACCCAGTCCAAAAAGGTATGAGTCTTGAGTCTGGATTGAGCTGGGCGGGTTCTGAGATAACCTGGGACAAATTAAGGAACTCTGTCCTATAAATGGCATATTTGGAGATGGGGAAAGCCCAGTTTACATTGAAATCCCCAACGAGGATGAGTTCACCTGTGGAGGAATCTGAGGCAGTTGTGGAAAGAGAGTCAACCAGGGATGAATGTGAGATCTTGGAGACGTAGAAAACCCCTGAATATAGATAATGAGGAAGGCAATGAGAATTTGATTAATAGAAATTTGTGGGGGGGGGGGGTGTAAGGCCTTCTTAATGGCTACCGTACATGAGAGGCTTTGATAGACGTAAATGACAACCTCTCCACTTAATTTTCCTCTGTCCTGCCTCCTGCCTCAAAAGATAGTAATTAGGAAGGGATATGTTAGGATCAGGAGTTCTGGACAAAAGCCAGGACTCAGTGATGCAGAAGACATAAGGAGAGTGTAGTTGAAGCCAAATGGAAAGGAGGTCTAACTTAGGTGAAGGCTTCTGGCATTCAGGTGGAAGATGCTAAGACCGAGAGGACAAGATTGGGCTGCATGTTGACAGTCAGGAGAGGAGAAGGACTGAGTGGACCTTCCTGTCTTGGAATGGGCTGGAGAACAGGTTGAGGCGGCAGTGAGGAGAAAGGAGGGCACGGTGAAGAAATTCTAGGTTGAGGAAAGGGGCAGGCAGGAGACCAGGGTGGATAGGGAGGGAGGAGGTCAGAGGGTAGGTATGGGGGGGGAGGGGAGAGAGTAGGAGAGTTGGAAGGGGTGGAGGGGGTAGGAAGAGGGGGAAATGGATCAGGCAGAGTAATGTGAGGAGCACTGTGGCAGGAGGAGAGACAAGGCAAGATGGTAAAACTGTAACCACAGCAGTAGTTGAGCAGTGAAAAATAGCAAAACCGTACCCACAGCAGTTAAAACAATACACAAGTGCAGGCAATTAACAGGTAGGCAGAGACGTAAAAATGAGTTGTATTAGACAAGTAGCTAGCAGAAAATGCTAACACCTGGTGACAGACATACATTGTACTTATAAATATGTGAGCAACAAACAGATGAGGCTGCAACACAGATGCTCTCAACAGAGCGCTGACGCTGAGTAGCTGCTTATGCGAAAGTAGGTGGGAGACTACATCAGAAGGACTAAGCACAGCTTTAAATACAGTGCAGAAACGGTACTCGATAAATAGAAGAGAATAAAGCAGGATGTGGGAGCACCCAGATAGAATTATCTAGGTGCTGGCAAACAGTGGCTACACTGATTAGAGGAAGCACATTATACAACGGGGACTGAGCAGCTGAAAGCAATGATCGAACACTGACTCGGGCAGAAAGCACACAGTGATGAAACATGCAGACAAAATGAGATGCACATACACTGCAAACAGCATAAACCAAGGCAGGATAGGCTTAGGGCGCACAACAGTAAGCATCAACAAGTAAAGTCTGTCACCTCAGTGAAGTGTAGTTGAGTAACGTTCAAGGCCCAGGGTGAAGAGTGAACTAGTGGGAAGTCAGAGGAACAGCATGGTTGGTCGCTGGCCGACCCAGACTGACCCCAGGCAGACTCTTTGATGTCCTTAGTGTAAAGGGGCCACTAGCACAACTCCACTTATATAGAGAGGGCGAGGGGAAGGTCCTGCCCTCCAAATGGTGGCCCAGGCTGCCGGTGAAAAAAGCAGTTGGGGCTCCGAGGAGCAGCTGAGGTCTGGTGGTGGGGGGAGAACAAAGAATGGTGTGCAGGCTCCCACCTCTAGTCCTGGATTGCAGCCAACAAAGTATGTGCAGAGCTGGGATGATGAGCACTGATTGAAATTCATGCCATTCCTCCAAGGTCTGGCCTCAAACCCATCCAGTTGGTGGATAAGAGTGCCAGTGGAAAAAAGCACTCAGGGCTATGAGGAGCAGCTGAGATCTGGTGGTAGGGGAGAGAACAAAGGATGGTGTGCAGGCTCACTCCTCTTGCCCTGGAGTCCTGCAGTGCAGCAAACAAAGTATGTGCAGAGCTGGGAAGGCAGGCACTGATTGAAATTTGCGCCACTCCTCTAAGATCCTGCTCTAAAACCCACCCGACTGGTGGATCAGATTGCCAGAGAAGCAAGCAGTCGGGGCTCTGAGGAGCAACTGAGGTCCGGTGGTAGGGGGGGAGGGAGAATAAAGGATGGTTTGCAGGTTTCCTCTTACCCTGGAGTCCTGGAATGCAGCCAACAAAGTATGTCCTATAGTATAATCCTCTCCTTGTGACATCACATCTGTTGCTGCAGAAATTACTATGATGTGTTAAAGGAAAGTTGTACGGTCATGGATACAGCTCACTGTCCACACATTTGCAGTTCCACCAGAAGTGCTGATTTGTCGGATGTCTTGAAGTTGAGCTTTCCCCCCCACCTGGGCAGTATATTCCTCTACTCCGCCCCATGATGTCAGATCTTTCTGTTGGATGAACAGGTCACCTACTTGCGGTTCTTGCTTAGGATTAGTGCGCAATAGGTGAATCTTTACTTTCAGAATCAAGCTTTAGTGACTTCTTTCATTGGTTCCTTCGACGGCTCTCCACATTCAATAGTGGAGTAGCGGAAGCCAGGGTTCAGGTGCCAAGAAAAGATGTTGATCACCAACTCACATGACACATGCCTGTACTGACTGGGCTGGTAGCAAAACATGGCCGGGTGTGGGCTTTGTCTTTCAGTGCTCCTGGAGTCCCTAGAGGACTGGAAGCATCAGCTTACCCTTGTATGGCCTTCGGAACGGGACCAGAAGGACTGCCCTAAGGGCTACAAGAAGGCCTCTGTGGCTAGTGGGTCGGCTCTCCAGCTTGCAACTCTTGAGGAGGAAGTGGCAGCCGCTGCAGTGGGTACGTCATTGGTCTCAGTGCTGCCCTCGGCTGGGACCAGCGTCGGAGGTCGTTCACAGAACGGTTCCATGAAATGTGTGTGGCCCTTCAGACATTTGGAGAGAGCCCTGCCCACTGCGGCAAGAAGCACAAGCATGTCCGGCAACGATTATGGCACCGGGAGAGATCAAGATCATCACAATCTCTCAATTCCCTTGATCACTTGACTCTGGCCAAGACCCCTCCAGTCAAGGGGAAGGTCGAGGACTTGTCAACCTCAATTCTGATCAAGTAGGCTGTGGAAATCTTCTTTGAGCATATCAACTGGCTGTCGGATGAGATTGAGGATTCGATCTTGCAGACCCTGCTCCTGGTCCTCACTCATGGGGTTGTGGACTGGTCGGTGTCCCAATTGGTTCACCTTGGGAGTGGCCTTCATTGGTAGTCAAACTTTCTAAGCCTGGTCTGGTCAGTATGGTGAGGCATGTGGTGTTTTACAACCAGTCGGAAGGATCGCCTCACGTTGATCTTCAGGTCAACGGACGAAGTCTCGATCGAGGTGCTCTCACTCATGATCCCACTCAACCGGGAGGTGTCACTGTCAAGCTCCTCATCCTGTGGTGAGTGTCATCGAGGCACAGGCATGGTATTTTACAGTAGCAGTAACAAAAAAAATAAACTTGTTCAGTATAGCTATTTACAAAGGCAAAATAAGTTTTCCTGCAGTTTCTGTGTCCCTGTTTCTTCTTCAGTAGTTGCAGCTTAGCGCCTTTATAAGTCCTTTCAACCCCGATTCTTAGCATGCATCCTGTTTTTGTAAATATCAGGCCGGAGCTGCTAGAACAGTATGCTTGCTGAGGCCCCTGTTGCACAGCTTTTGCAAAAGGTTCAAAGATTTGCACTAAGGTAACCTCTAGTTTCCAACAGGTTTTTGCAGTTATCTCAAACTATAATTATATACATTTCAACAGTAATGCTATATATTTTCCAAACACAAGGGATCCCAATATCAGTTACATTTCCATACAATGATTTGCACGTATTTTTATATCAGCAGATCTAGATATGCAAGGGAGAAAAATAGACAGCAAGAAAAAAATGAGACAGAGAGGCAAAGAATTGTGAGACTGTCTGGTTGATCAAGTCCGATCGATGTCTCACAGAAAAATTTGGTTGTGCAACCAAACAGAGAAGAGACAGAAGAGGAAAGATCCTTGCATTTAAACACTTTCTCTATAACAACTGGGACAGGGTCCAGTTCTACCCTGTCACAGTGAGGAGAGGCACCGCCACAAGATGCACCGGTGCTACAAGGAGCTCCTCTGGCAGCAGTGGGCCATTGCAGGCTGGGGTAGGGCTCTAGCCCCTGAACTTTGTCACATGACGGCTGCTTGTCATGCCCTTGCCAGTCCATGTAACACAGGTGCTCCTAGCAACTGCTACTGCACCCCTCGGGGTGGAGACACCGCAACCGAAGGTGGGTGCTTTGACCAAGAAGGCTCATTTGGACACTGGCTTGCCAGCCGGTTGTCTGTGCAGATCACCCAAGCAGATGATACTCAGGTGGTCCATGGCAAAAGGTTGAGGGCCATTTCTGAGAAGTCCTTGGATGAATCAGACCTCTTGTCCATGGCCTCCTTTGGGACACACATTCTCAACCAGGATTTGGTCGTGGAACTAACCACTGTGCATGGCCTGGTGTCTTTCTGGGCATTCAACCATCTAAAATAAATAAAGATTATTATTATTATAATTATAATCTTGGAGTCCATGTCTATCCCACTGGAGCCAGTCCAGAAAAGGGCTCAGTACCCTTTCTAATCCCAGTAATACTCGGGTATTCATAACTTTCTGCAGTAAACCTTCCAGGTAGGACTGCCTGGAGAGAATGGAACACATGCAAATGATGGAATTCTTTGCATGTGACAACTTTTCAAATGCTACCCTATACTAACTGCCAGTGTTCTAAACTCCTCAGATTTCACTCTCCACCTGAAAAGTCTGGTCGCTCAGTGTCGCTCTTCTACTTTCCATTCTGACGTGAAAAAACTTATAAAAATACTATAAGTATCTTTTATTTCAGTTGCTGCCTTATACTTATTGTTTACTGTTCAAACCACATGAAGTCTTGCTGTATTCTGACTATTGCAGTTATCCCCAGCACTCAAACTGCCCCAGAGAGAAGAGGGTTAATTTTCTATGCAGAGTATAGAACGTTGAGCTCAAGCTCGGTTCAGACCTCTGTCTGCTGCACTTAGAAGCACAACCATCAGATTCTTTACTCCGCCTAACTGAACAGTCGCTCCAGAGATTTCTCCTTTGTTTGCAGTTCAAGAGTCGGTTAAAGTCTTCGGTTTTACCAATTATTTTTTCGCAAGTTTCGATTCAGATCTCTGTCTGTGGTAGAGTAAGTACTAGGTAGTGAACTAGACATAGTAAACTTGTGGAAACTGTAAAACTTGATTTTCAACCGGTTCGGCTGAACTGGCCGTTTAGTGAATTACATATTCTGTCTTTGTTTCTAAACTTAGAGTGTAGTTACTGGTCCTTATCGGTTTAAAAAAAAAAAAAAAAAAAAAAAACGCATTTTCTTGTGTTTTTTTTCCAATACCCATGACCGGGTAGAAACCGATAAGGGTATCTTGCCTGGTTGTTTGCCATAAAAAGGGTAAGTTTGTGGTTAGGATGGCTATGTCTGAGAAACCCAAAAGAAAAACTGGGCCCACTGGGTTTCAGCACTGCAGTGTGTGTGGGGAGGTCTTTGCCAAGGCCTATCCCCACACCACCTGTGTTTAGTGTCTGGGGTTCATTCAGACTCCCTCGATTCAGACTGCCAAATCTGCAAAAATTTCCCTAAGTCTACCCTGGAAAAAAGATTAGGTAGGCTTAGGGATAAGGAGGCTGTGAAGTTCGCTGACCCGGACGGCCAGCCCGGTTCGGTTCCGACCGAACCTGAGGGAGTGCCCTCTAACCAGGGTAATACTTCTCCGGGCAAGAGGAGAGCCGATCCTGAGGGATCAGTTCCTACAAAAAGGAAAAGAAAAGAAAAATCAGCCGGTTCAGATCCAGAAACCCATTTCAAACAACATGAAGTCTTGCTATATTATGACAATTGCAGTTTGTCCCACCACTAGAACTGCTCCGGAGGTGAAAGAGTCAACTACCATTCTAAGAATGGAGTTTAGAGCGCGAGCTCGGTTAGAGAAGCTCTGTCTGGATAATTTCAAACTGAAACTGTCAGATTCTTTACTCCGCCTCACTGAACAGTCGCTCCGGAGATTTCTCCTTCTGCTCGGTTCATTTCTCGGTTTAAACAGTATTTTCTCGGTTAAAATTCAACTACGGTATTATTATTTTAACCATAAACCGATCGGTTCAAGCTCTGTCTGTGGTATTGTAAGTAATAGTCAGGTTTTATTTCTGTGTGGAACTTGTAGCGTTTATCGGTTCGGTTCGAACCGATCAGGTTGTTAAAACTTTAAAAATTAAGCATTTTAAAGCTTTTAGAGTCGGTTCCAGTTCTTATCGGTTCTAAAAGCAGTTTCATTCGTTTTTTCACGACCAATGACACGGTTGGGAACGATAAAGGGTGTCTTGCCTGGCACTGCTGTTAAAGGGCAGGTTTCTTGGTTAGGCTGGCATCATGTCTGAGAAACCCAAAAGAAAAACTGGGCCACTGGGTTTCAACACTGTAGTGTCTGTGGGAAGCCTTGCCAAGGCTGACCCATACACTACATGTGTTTGTGTCTGAGGTTTGACCACCTCAATTCAGACTGCCAGATTTGTAAAATTTCCTGCAGCCACCCTGGATAAGAGAGTGGCAGGCTCAGGAGGCGAGAGGCCAAAAAGTCCACTGACCCGGATGGCCAACCGGTTCGGTGCCAGCCGAACAGGAGGAGCTTCCTCTGACCAGGCCAGACTTCTCGGAAGCGAAGCTGGCTCTGAGGAGCCAGTTCCAGCAAAGAAAACTAGAAAATCGGTAGGTATGGGTCAAAATTCCTTCTCCAACTGCTGCAGAAATAGCAAAAGCTATACAAATTGTACAGTCACTTTCTCGGTTCCGTCCGAACCGCCTCTGTCTAGTAAAAGGTCGGTTTGGCGGTTCCACAGTTCAAGAATATGATATTGGAGATTTTCTGAACCAGAGGAGGGGAGGAGGATTATGAACAGTGTGAATGTGACTTTGAGAGTCTGGATGTGCCCATTGAACGGACATCTCCCCAGACAGACCTTTAGAATCTCCCCCTATGCTTTCTGAGTCCCCTTCTCATTTTTTGTTTTATAAAAAGGTTGCTGAAACCCTCCAGCTCCCATTAGAGCAACGGTTCTTAGACTTTGTCACAGTGAGCCTCCCCAAATCCATGGAAAAGATTTAGAGCCTCCCCCAAAAACTGAAATATTCTTGGACCTCCCCAAGGGAAAATAACATGCTATACTTTGTGCAGTACACCATGAATAAATTGAAACCCCTTTGAGTACTTGGCTCACATTCAGTTCTTTGTCTTATACTGATGTGGAACCTTTAAAAAAGAGTTATTGTGCTCAAAGGTGTTATCTGAATAACAAATAAATAAAATATGCAAATTTTATTATTCAGTTTATTATAAACCCCAGTCAGCCTACTTGCTCTATTTTCATTCTTGAACCATTGTTACCCTTGCTGCAGAACCTTCATGGGTCAGACTACTTTCTCTGTTTCCTCTCTATATGAAATAACCTTCCTGCATACTTTGCCTCTCCCCTCTTTCCCTGCTCCTAGGCAACTTCTCTGGGATTACTTTGCTCCTTCCTGCCTTCCTGCTACTGCTCTTTGAACTTATATGCTCAATTATTGTATTTGGGCTGTTCTGCCATCACCTACTACTATCCTCTTTCAGTTTGCTTCATCTCTTCACACAAAATACATAAAACTCAAAATTTAAATACTGTACTTTTGAGACTTGCTTGAGCCTCCCCTGGAAGAGGTTGGAGCCTCCCCAGGGAGGCTGGCCTCACCAATTGAGAACCCCTGCATTAGAGGAAGCTGTGGATGAGCAAGAGGAACCTGATTTTGTGGAAATGATGGATATCCCAGAGTCTAAGAGATTATCTATCCCCTTACATAAATCTTTTAGGAAGCAAACAATAAAGATTCTAAACGCCCCTAATTCTGTGCCTCCTGTTGACAAAAAGATGGACAGGAGGTACACTTTGTCAGGTCCTGATACAGACTTTCTTTCACAGCAATGCAGTCATGTTGGGGTAGTTCAGGCTGCAGCCTGTGACAAAACTAGCATTCCCTGGCTACATCCTCCTGACAAGGACTCAGGAAGATTGATGCCATGGCTAAAACAATACATGGCAGCGTCCTTGGGACTCAGACAAGCAAATTACATGGCTTATGTGGCAAGATACCAAAAATCTAGATGGGACACTGTCATGGCTTGGCCAAACAGGCCCCTGGCCAGCTTGCCAAGGAGCTGGAGCAGGTGGCTGCTGATGGTATTGAGGCATCCAAGGTGCAATTCCATGCTGCTGTGGATTCTAATGATGTATCCTCTAGAATCATGGCTACATCTGTGGCCTTTCGTAGGTTAGCTTGGCTCAGGTAATTTGTCACAGGATACCCAGACTAAGGCTATGGATTTTCCTGTGGTGGGGAATTCTCTGTTTGGGGAGCAGACAGAGAATTACATGAAGAAGATGGATGAATACAGAACAACTTATAGGAGTGCACAAGCCAAGGGCGGCAAGCCACTTCTCAGAAGCAGACCCCAGGGGAGAGGTGAGGCCCTTTCACAGGCCTTTTACCAAACCCAGGCTTCTTCTGCTTATGCTCAGAGGGGTTCTTCAGAGGCAGCAGGGGTGCAAGTGGGTCTGCTACCACCCCTCAGCCCAAAGTCCCTGCCAAACAGGCACCCTGATGGGGTGCCCAGGGCTGAATTCTCCACTACCTGTAGGGGCAGGCTGGCTTGCCGTTCAGGACTGGGAGTCTCTAACATCAGACAAATGGGTCCTGGAAGTAGTAAAGCCAGGGTCTAGTTCTCAGCTTCAAAACATTTCAAAGATGAAGCCAGACTTTTCCACCTGCAAACCCTCTAGAGACCTTTACCTTAGAATCAGAAGTCTCAACCCTCCTAGCCCTCAGAGCTGTGAAGGATTCCCCTACACCAGGGCAGGGTCTGTACTCCAGGTACTTCCTTACCCCAAAAAGACAGGAGAATGGCGGCCCATTTTAGACCTAAGATATCTGAACAAGCACCTTTTGAAACCAAAGTTCAAAATGGTGACTCTGGCAATGATTTTACCTTCTCTAAGGCCAGGGGACTGGCTAGCTTCCCTGGACCTCAAGGATGCCTATTTTCATGTTCTAATCAGAAGCTCCCACCGAAAGTACCTCAGATTCAAACTGCCCTCAGGTCATTACCAGTTCAGAGCAATGCCCTTCAGCCTCACCTCTGCCCCAAGGGTATTCACAAAATGTCTGGCAGTAGCAGTTGCTCATTTAAGAAGGCAAAGGATTGTTGTCTTTCCCTATCTAGAGCGACTGGCTTATTGTAGGCCAGTCTCGGAACAGTCAAATCACACCTGCAAGTTACCCAGCAGCTGCTCCCTCTCTGGGTTTCTGCTCAATCTTCCAAAGTCAGTTCTGGAACCTGTTCAGGTACTCACCTTCATAGGTGGAGGTGGACTAAAGCAGGCCAGAGCCTTCCTACCCTGAGAGGTAAGGAACCTGGTGGCCCTGGCCTCCTCCTTCACTCTGCAGGTCTCTCGACCAGCAAGGCACTTCTTACAGCTTCTAGGACACATGGCTGCTTCCACAGCTGTAGTGCAGGAGCAAGGTTTCAGATGAGGGACATTCAGTTTCACTTGAGAGCCTTTTGGTCTCAAAGAAAAGATCCCCTTTCCAAGTTGATCCCAGTGACTCGAACCCTGATCCAGGCCCTTCAGTGGTGGCAGGATCAGAGCAATTTGAGACTAGGGGTCCCCTTCATCCCTCTATCTCATTCCTTAACCCTCACTACGGATGCGTCCCTTCTGGGATGGGGAGCTCACATGGGCAACCTCTCCACCCAGGGAGTGTGGTCCCCTCAGGAATCTCTGCTCCACATCAATTTGCTGGAACTCAGAGCTGTCTTTGTAGCACTTCAGGTGTTTTCTACATCTGTTCAGAACAAAGTGGTACAAGTCAGAACAGACAACACCACCACAATGTGGTACATCAACAAACAAGGGGGCACTCGGTCTTCGGCCTTATGCACCGAAGCAATGAAGTTGTGGTCTCTGGCTTATTCCTGAACACTTCCCTCATAGCAGTTCACCTCCCAGGAAGGACAATGTCTGGCAGATGCTCTCAGCAGGATTTCCCAGGGCCATCACGAATGGTCACTGGATCCCCAAGTACTGGGGATAGTTTTTGCCAGATGGGGCACCCCTCAGATAGACCTTTTTGCAGCCCCAGACAATCACCAACTTCCACTGTTTTGTTGCAGGCCCCCAGTGATGGGCTCAGTCCCTCTGGATGCCTTTCTCCTAGATTGGGAAGGGAAGTTTATATATGCTTTTCCTCCTCCCTCTCCTATTCAGGTGCTGGTCAAAATCAGATCCCAGCCTTGCAGGATGATTCTGATGGCTCAGATTGGGCCAAGCAGCCCTGGTACCCCTCCTTCTGTCCTTAGCAGTCCATCTTCCCTGTGCCTCCCAGGAGGCACAATCTGATATCTTGTGCCCAGGGGAGAGTTTGGTATCCGAATCTCAAATCCCTCAACCTCAAGGCCTGGCTCTTGAGGAGTTAGTTTGCTCACCTACACCTTTCTCAAGGTGTTCTTGACATCCTGAAGGCTTCTAGGAAGCCTAACACTAGGGCTACTTATTCTAAATGGAAAAGGTTTTCCATCTGGTGCTCGGGGAAGCATATTTCCCCAGTATCTGCTGATTTGCCCATTGTTTTGGACTATATGGTCCATCTTAATTCTTTGGGCCTGAGACCAGCTACCCTGAAAGTACATTTGGCAGCTGTCTTTGCTTTTATTTCAGCAGGAAAGCCCTCTTCCCTTTCCACTCACCCTGTTTTTTCCAAGTTTTTCAAGGGATTACTTCATACTAATCCACCTTTCAGGGACCCGGCCCCTGCCTGGATCTTAATGTTTGCATTGCTCAGTTGATGCAACCCCCTTTGAATCTCTCTCTCTGCAGAGCTCAAGTATTTGACTTGGAAAACTGTTTTCTTAGTAGCCATCACTTCTGCCAGGCGCATAAGTGAGTTACAAGCTTTGTCAGTGGAGACTGACTTTATTTCCTTTCACAGGGATAAAGTAGTCCTTGGGACTAACAGGAAGTTTTTGCCTAAGGTGGTTTCAGATTTCCATCTTAACCAATCTATCTCCCTTCAAGTGTTCTTCACTGACCATTCCTCCTCTGGTGAGAGGAGGTTGCACAGTTTAGATGTTAAGAGGGCCCTTAGTTACTATATAGAGCGTACCAAGGGTCATAGGTTGAATCCTCCAACTTTTCTCACTTTTGGTGAGGTTGGAAAAAGTAAACCTGCCACTAAGAGATCCATTGTCAGGTGGATTGTCTCTTGTATCCAATTTTGTTATCAAAAACTGGGAACGGTTCCCCCTTCAGGCCTGAGGGCTCACTCTTCCAGAGGTACAGCTGCGTTTATAGCTGCTGCCAGAGACATCCCTATTTTAGAGATGTCAAGCAGCTACCTGGAAAACAGTACACACTTTCACCAAGCATTACTCCTTGGATATCCAGGCCAGGAGGGATGCTAGATTTGGCACAGCCGTGCTTCAGAGCCTATTCCCTAAGTAGGTTCTGTCCCTCCTCCATGGAGGTACTGCTGTATATTCTGCAATTGTCATAATATAGCAAGACTTCATGTTGTTTGAAGAAACAATTACTCACCTTAGTAATGTTGTTTCTTCTAATGGAGTCTTGCTATGTTATGACCTCCCCCCCAGCCTGCCCCTCTCAGAACTTCTACTTGGGTATGGGGTGGGCAGTCCAGTGTGGGCACCGGTTATGCCCATTTTATGTTTTTTCACCTCTTCTTGGGGTTTTGGGGTGTGGTGCTTTATTTGACCTTACTTTATTATTTTTTGGTTCCCTGGCTTGAGTCTTTGTGTTGGGACCAGGAATATGTGTTAATATTTAGGTAGCCAGTTGGCTAGTGTAGGTTACAGCTTCCACACAGAACCTTAGTGAGTTTTTGCTCGTAAAGATCTGACAGTTTAGGTTTGAAATTATCCAGACAGAGCTTCTCTAACTCGAGTCGCTCTAAACTCCATTCTTAGAATGGTAGTTAACTCTTTCACCTCAGAGCAGTTCTAATGGTGGGACAAACTGCAATTGTCATAATATAGCAAGACTCCATTAGAAAAAACATTACTAAGGTGAGTAATTTTTTCTTTCCGACCGCCGAAGAGATTGCAAAGCGATAACGATTGTTGAAGTGCTTTGCCCGGTTCCGTCTGATCTGGCGCCTTCTGGCAGGCGCTCTGTTCGGTCGGTTCCTCCGATTCAAGGTTATGCCTCTAAAGATTTTTATGAACTGGATTTGGAGAGGGATGATGATGATGATGACGATGCCGACGGTGGGGAAGGTCTGGATGAGCACATTGAACCGGACATCTCCCTAGACAGGCCTTCTGGTGTTTCCCTTCCCCACTACATGTTTTACAGGAAAGTGGCAGAAACCCTCCAGCTCCCTGTGGAGGAACAAGAGGAACCTGATTATGTGGAGATGATGGACATCCCAGAGTCCAAGAGACTGTTTGTTCCCCTTCATAACTCTTTTGGGAAACAGGCACAAAAGATTTAAAAAAACTCCAAATTCTGTACCTCTTGTCTACAGAAGGATGAATAAAAGGTATACCTCATCAGGTTCAGGTACAGAATACTTGTATCAACAATGCAGCCATATTGGGGGCAGGCTGCAGCCTGTGATAAGGCTAATATACCTTTGGAATCACACCCCCAGATAAAGACTCTAGGAAGCTGGACGCCATGGCAAAGAAACAGTGCATGGCATCCGCCTTGGGACTCAGGCAGGCTAATTATATGGCCTCTGCAGCCAGGTACCAGAAGTCCAGGTGGGACACTGTACTGGCACTGGCTAAGCAGGCCTCCACCAGCTAGCTTTGGAGCTGGAGGGGGTGGCTGCTGATGGGATTCAGGCATCTAAGGTACAGTTCCATGCTGCTGGGACTCCAATGATGTGTCATTTAGAGTCATGGCTACATCTGCGGCTCTTCGGAGAATGGCTTGGCTCAGATGTACTAGTCTCTCACAGGATACCCAGGCTAAGGCCATGGATTTCCCTGTGGTGGGTAATTCTCTGTTTGTGGAGCAGACAGAGAATTACATGAAAAAGATGGATGAGTATAGGACCACCTATAGGGTGCACAGGCCAGGAAGGCAGCAAGCTAGGGGCAGGGGCAGGCCTTTTCATAGGCCTTTCTACCAAGCACAGGCCTCTTCTCTTTTTCCTCAGAGGGTTCTTGGGAGGAGGCAGAGGGGATGAGCAGGGCTGCATCCACCCCTCAACCTAGGGCTCCTGCCAAGCAGACACACTGATGTGTCAGCCCGGGTCAACTCCTCCATTCCTGTAGGAGGCAGGCTGGCTTACTTTGTCCAGGACTGGATATCTGTTACCTCAGACAAGTGGGTCCTGGAGGTGGTAAGCCAGGGGCTGGTTCTCAGCTTCAAGAAATTTCCAAAGCTGAGGGCTAGATCTTTTCCACCTGCAAGCATCTCCGAAACCATTGCCTCAGAGGCAGAGGTTTTATCTCTACTGGCTCTAAAGTCTGTAGAGAAAGTTCCTACATTGCACAGGGGCCAAGGTCTGTACTCCAGGTACTTCCTTACCCCAAAAAAGACAGGGGAGTGGCGACCCATCCTAGACTTAAGATACCTGAACAAACATCTTTTAAAACCAAAATTCAAAATGGTGAATCTGGGAATAATCCTTCCCTCTCTAAGGGCAGGGGACTGGCTAGCCTCTCTGGACTTAAAAGATGCCTACTTTCACATTCCCATCAGGTGCTCCCACAGAAAGTTCGTCTGGTTTGAATTGCCTTTAGGCCATTATCAGTTCAAAGCTATGCCCTTCGGCCTGACATCGGCTCCATGGGTATTCACAAAATGCCTAGCAGTAGTAGTGGCCTTTTTAAGAAGGAAGAATATTTCTATATTTCCATACCTGGACGACTAGCTCATTGTGGGTCAGTCCCCAGACCAAGTCAAGTCAGACCTGCTAGTGACTCAGCAAGTGCTCACTTCCCTAGAATTCCTTCTCAATCTTCCCAAGTACCTGGAGTACAGTAAGGAAGTACCTGGAGTACAGACCTTTGTTCAGAAGGCTTTACCGTGATGGCATTATGGAAATTTGCAGCTGCTTTACTAGACACTAACTAACCTCTCTCCCTCAAATGCCCCCCCCAGCTGAAATGTGTGCCTCTGTCTCTAGCATGCCCACCAACAGATCCACAGGGTTTATTGCCGAACTCCCATATCTTATTCTTTGACTCTCTGAACAGCTGCAGCCTGATTCTAGCACATGCTACTGCACTTGGGGATAATTTATTGTTTCTAGGGACATGGATATGTTGTTCATCCACACTTATTGGCAGGTATCCTTGCCGCTTTAAATCTTGCCGGAAGGCCTTCAAGCTGGCTCCTCCCACCCACCTGGGTGGTAAAACTCTCGGCTCCGCCCCATGGCGCCAGATCTTCCTTACCACTTGGAAGCTTAGGTTCCCTCCTTAACGCTCTGCGTGTAAGACTGGTTCCTAATTCTTCGGTTTTGCGAATTTAAAAGTTTTTCAACTTTGAGGCTTGGTCTTCTATCCCTCGTGGTTACACGATGGACAAATCGACTCCGGTTTCGGAGATGCCCTTGCGGGCGAAGATGTCTCGAGCGGATCCGCCTCCATCGTCTACGCTGGGCCTTGAAGCACGACCCGGGCCTCGACCTGTGCTCTTCTTCTCGGCCTACTTCAGAGACCGTGCTACCCGTTTACAACCTGGGCGTCCGAGCGTTTTCCTCGGTGAAGTCAAAAGAGGCCGGTTGGTGGTTTTCATGACAGAGCCTTCAGCGGATCAGCTTGAGCACATGATTGCCCTCGAGGCTGGCTCATTCTGCTCCTTCCTCGACCGCGGCTTTATTTCGCTCTCCTGGGTTCCTCTTATTCGGCCTCCTTCAAGGAGCTCTGTCTGTCCCTCTCCACCAGGGAGGGCCCAGCATCTGCTGGACCTTCTCAGTCAAAAGAAAGACAAGGTGTAAGTCCCTCCGTCGGCGCTCTTGGGAGGCGGGAAAGGTCCCTCTCCCTGAGTAGTGACGTCGACTTGGGTCGATCATGTCCGGCTTCAGCCACTGGTCTCCACGGTATCCCCATCAGATCAGTTGACGAGAGATTTCCGTCGACGCAGTCGAGATATTTCTCGACCCATTGGACGGGTTGTCGATTGGTGATGCCGAAAATCCTCTCTCCCCGGTTCCCCTGGTGGGAGTTGAGGATCCCGTGGGCTTGCCAGTGCCTCGGGTTCCAGAGGCCTCGGGTGAACCGAGCCGAGGGGAGAGCTGGTCCCACCTCTCCCTCCTCCGAATTCCCCTCGGGAAAACTGAGGTTCGCGGTCACAGTCTCGGACTTCTTGGCGGTCCAGCCGATCCGCCCGTCACAGGTGGTCTCGGCACCCACGACAACAGCGCCCGATCGTCCTCATCCTCCTCCTTGGGCGAGGAAGGCTCCGATGTAAGTTCGCGTCGGTGATGCGAGGACCTCATGTGGCAGCAACTTCTTCTGACGGGAACAAGCAGACTCCATCGCCTTCCCGACCATTAAGTGTCTGTCACGGGCGGCGAAGCAACCCCTCGACCTTCCCGGGGCGCCTGTTCCCAGGCCGGTTGCTTGGCCAAAACCAGCTGCTCTGCCGATTCTGGTGGAACCCCCACCTCCACAGCCATTATTTGGGGCTCTGACCAAGAATTCTCGGTCGGCTCAGGGTCTGCCCCATAGGCTGTCTGTCACCCTCACTTCTGACCGGCCTCAGCAGTTGGAGGATGTCTCAGGCCCGAGGCAGCTCTTTGCGGACTCTTCGGAGTCCGACGACGATTCCTCCCTTTTCTCCAAGCGAGTGGACTTGGAGTCCTCTGGGGGTCAGTCGATGGATGAGAGCCCTTCGTCCTCTCTGGGCTTACTTAGGCTCATCTGAGTCCACCGGGATGCAGCTCGAGCTGGTATCTAAGCGGGCCAAGTATCCCCTCACGGAGATATTGGACCGAGGGGCTTCCCCTTCGGAGGCCTTCCCAGTAGCCGAGGCCATTGTGGGTCTGGCCTTGGAGCTCTGGCAGTGTCCTGCTTCCTGCCCTGCGTCTTCGGCCAGGATGGCCAGGAAGTATGCAGTCCCTACCGGTTCCTTGTCGGTTTTGGAAAACACTCCTCAGCTGAGGGTTGGTTACCGACAGCATTTTCCGGCGTGCGGAAATGCTAGGAATAATGGACAAACCTCCCGACAAAGGGTCCAGAATTGGACTATGCCAGGCGCAAAGTCTACGCTCGTCCTCCCTCGGCCTTCGTCAGGCCAGTTCGGCCGTGCTGATGGCACACTTCTCTTATGCCCTATTGGGTTCCCTGGACGAGGTAGTCCCTCATCTCCCGACCGACCTGCAGACCACGGTTAAGCAGGTGTGTGACCAGGGCAGGGCAGTGGCCAACAGCAACTTCAGACTGCTTTGGACGCCGGTGACTCATCGCCAGGTCAGTGCGGCCACAGTGGCCATGCGCGCGTCAGGCATGGCTGAGGATATCCACCTTCTGGCGGATACCCAGCACAAGTTGGCGGATGTCCCTTCCCAGGGACCGACCTCTTCAGCCCTGGGTGGAAGGTCACCTCCAGAGATCGAGAAGTCAATGCTACCTGGACTCTCTCTCTTCCGCACAGAGGACAAAGGCGCAGGCCACAGCCTAAACCCTTTCGTCCTGCTGCACCCGAAGCACGTCCGGCCCAGCAACATCAGGGCCAGCAGGCTCGCGCTTGGCACCCCAAACTCAAGCCTGCGTCTTCCTCCTCCAGGAAGCAAGGAGGTAAAGGCCCGGGAGGTTCCTCGGCCGGTTCCTCCTCCAAGCCTGCCCAGTGACGGGTTGAAGGGCGTCGCCCCCAACCTCGTTGCCTTACCCCAGGTTCTCCCCCCCAACCCGTGGGGGGACGGCTCCATCACTTCCTTTCTGCCTGGTCCATTATTACCACGGACAGATGGGTACTGGAGGTGGTGGGAAAAGGTCTGCCTCTGGAGTTCGGGCAGGCCCCGCCCTTCAGAGCCGTCGCACCTCGGAGGGCCTCGGGGTCCGCAGCCTCACTGTCGGCTCGCTGAGCCGACATCGCTCTCCTCCTCCAGAAGGAGGTGATCAGGGAGGTGGCAGACCCTCCCTGAGACCCGGGGTTGTGTCCCGGTACTTCCTGGTCCCAAAACGGATGGGGGGGGGCTGGCGCCCCATTCTCGACCTACACGATCTAAACAAGTTCCTAAGGTCTCGAACCTTCAGGATCGTTACTGTGGCTCAGATAATACCATCCTTGGAACGCGGCGTGTGGTTCTGCTCTCTGGACCTGCAGGACGCGTTCTTTCACGTTCCTATCCGTCCGTCGCATCAGAGGTTCCTTCGCTTTCGGGCGGAGAGATCCCTCTTCGAGTTCCGAGCCATGCCCTTCGACTTGTCTCAAGCTCCCAGGGTCTTCACCAAATGTATAGCAGTGGCGACAGCATTCCTGCGTCACCGAGGGGTTCAGGTTTACCCTTACCTGGACGATTGGCTGATAGCAGCCCTCTCCAAGTAGGAGGTGGAGCGGTCCAGGGATCTGGCCCTCCAGGTCTGCTCTCAAGCCGGCCTCCTCATTAGCGAGGCCAAGTCGGAACTCGTGCCAAAGCAGGTGATACAATTCATTGGGGCAGAGCTTGACTCTCTACAAGCCAGAGCACGGCTCCCGGCGGACAGGGCTGAGGTTCTTTCCTCCTTTGCCCGATCATTTCTGGTTGGGCAATCGCGCCCTGCCCAGGACTTCCTCCGCCTCCTGGGTCTCATGGCAGCCTGTACCAGCGTGGTCCGTTGGGCCCACTGGAACATCGCCCCCTTCAGTAGAGCCTGGCCAGCCAGTGGTCTCAACGCTGCGATCCTTTGGACCAGCGGTGATGGTGATCAGGGGATGTGGGCGCTCTCCAGTGGTGGATCGTTCCAAGCGCACCTGCAGGAGGCATCCCGTTTGTCCGCCCTGAGCGCGGTCTCTCTATCAACCGATGCCTCTCTGATGGGTTGGGGTGCCCATCTAGGGAACACGCGCGCACGGCCTCTGGTCCCCGCGCGAGTCCCGATGCCATATCAACCTGCTGGAGCTCCGAGCGGTCCGCCTAGCTCTCACCACCTTCGCTCCGTTTCTTCAGGGTCAAGTGGTTCGGGTCCAGACGGACAATACCACGACCATGTACTATGTAAACCGCCAGGACGCGCTCCATGCTTCTATGCAAGGAAGCTCTCCGCATCTGGTCACTCGTGCACAGCCTGGAGGCGGATCTCCTGGCCATTCATGTGCCGGGGAGCCTCCAACACCTGGCTGATGCCCTAAGCCGGATAGGAGCTGTGTTCCGAGTGGTCTCTCCTGCGGAGGTAGTACAGATCTGTTCTCCCATTGGGGCACCCTCAGGTGGACCTGTTTGCCTCAGGAGAAGCTGAAGCTGAGGCTGTTCCATGCCCGTCCCCTCAGCGGGGCTTGCTGCAGGGATGCCTTCGATACCGTGGACCCTGGGCCTCTTCTACGCCTTTCCCCCATTTCCCTTGATCCACAAGGTGCTTCTCAAGGCGAGGAGGGACAAGGCGCAGGTGATTCTGGTAGCCCCAGACTGGCCCCGCCAATGCTGGTATCCAGATCTCCTCAGCCTCATCTCCAGGCTCCCGAGGCAGCTTCCAGCTCGCCCGGACCTGCTTTCAGTCAATCACGGGAAGGTGTTCCATCCAGACCTTCAATCCCTGCACCTGACGGCCTGGTTCCTGAGCGGCTAGAGTTCCAGGCCTTGGGTCTCTCCGACGAAGTCCTCAATGTAGTTGAGGCGTCCTATAAGGAATGGACCAGGAAATGCTACGCCTTCAAATGGAAGAGATTTTCCATTTGGTGTCAGGGCAAGGGCCTGGACCCTTCCTCCTGTTCCTTGGCGAACATATTGGACTACCTGTGGTCCCTTTCTCAGCAAGGGCTTAGGTCGACGACCCTTAAGGTGCACCTGACAGACATCTCTGCGGGCTGGGAAGCAGTCGGTGACTCAGGAAAAGGTGGTCTGGCGCTTTTTCAAAGGCCTTGATCACATTTCCCCTCCGGTGCGAGAATCTCCTCCTCCGTGGGATCTACTGCTGGTATTAGCAAAGCTCATGGGCAAGCCATTCGAACCAATGCACAGGTGTGATCTCTCTCACCTGTCGTGGAAGACCACCTTCTTGGTGGCTATCACGTCAGCCAGAAGGATGGGAGAGCTCCAGGCGCTTTCCATCTAGTCTCCTTACCTGGTCTTCCACAGGGACAAGGTTGTCCTGCGCCCCCACCTGAATTTCCTTCGAAGGTGGTGTCAGAGTTTCACCTAACCAGGTGTTGACTCTGCGGTGTTCTACCCAATCACACCTCGGAGGCGAATAGGCTCATACTCTGGACCCTAGAAGGCTCGCCTACTATAAGGAGCACGGCTGGAATTGGGAGAGGTTTGCCAGCTGTTTGTCACCTACGCTGAAGCCGCACCTGGCAGACCTGCAGCCAAGCGGACGATAAGCAGGTGGGTCACCTCCTGCATAGATCTCTGCTATAAGTTGGTGGGCATGGAGCCTCCCAGAGGATAAGAGCTCATTTACCGCCATACTGCTGCATCGTTGGCTGCTTCCAGGGGCGTCCTATCCAGGAAATCTGCAGGCTGCTACCTGAAGTCCACACACCTTCATTACCCACTACACATCAACCTTGAGTCACGCCAGGATGCTGGTTTGGGGCCTCGGTTCTCCAGTCTTTATTTCCCAAGTAAGTATGGGGGGTGTGTGCCTTGCCTCCCTCCTCCTGGAGAACTGCTAGGAGTCTGCCAATAAGTGTGGATGAACAACATATCCATGTCCCTAGAAATACAGGTTACTCACATGTAACAGTTCTAGGAATGGTATATGTTGTTCATCCTACGATATCATTCTCGGCTTGACGCACAACCTGAGCTTCAGCGGGCCAGATCTGGCGTCATGGGGCGGAGCCGAGAGTTTTACCACCCGGGTGGGTGGGAGGAGCCAGCTTGAAGACCTTCCGGCAAGATTTAAAGTGCAAGGATACCTGCCAATAAGTGTGGATGAACAACATATACCATTCCTAGAACTCCTGTTACAGGTGAGTAACCTGTATCTTTCGTCCCAAAAAATATTCGGTCCCTCGTCCATCCAACACCTCCCTCCGCCCCAACCTCCAGGATCCTCCCAGTTATGCCCCTGCTACTATATTCGTCCTCTTGCACTTAGTACAACAGCAGCTTTTCTCCTCCATATGTTGCCGCATTTTGGGGCAAAAATCGGTTCGTCGCCTTTCGTACGGTCCTCCGCCCTCCCAATCCCTCACTCTGCTCTAACAATTGGGTCCTCTTCGCTTGCGCCCCTATTCCCCACCTCTCCCTACATTATGCGCTTGATATCTACTATCTGGTATGCCTACCTTCTCCTTAACATTTCCCACTACAAAATGCACAGTTTTTGGGCTTGGATCCAGCACAAGTTCATTATCCACGACTCCTTGTAGTTCTATGTTCAATGTATATTACCTGTAAATGTGCATTTTTACTATAATAGCAGCTATTTTTTTACTGTTTGTACTATTGTAACTTGTTTTTCTGTATTATTACTGTAGGACAAGCTTGTAAATGAGCTTGCTCAATGGTGCCCGCCTAGATAAAGATATATTGATTGATTGATTGATTGATTGAAGTCAGATCTCGAGCCTG
Organism: Neoceratodus forsteri; assembly: GCA_016271365.2. NCBI lineage: Eukaryota > Metazoa > Chordata > Ceratodontiformes > Ceratodontidae > Neoceratodus > Neoceratodus forsteri. The sequence continues at coordinate 50,222,676 of CM028133.1, read as the reverse complement.
TACAGCTCCTCACCTTCATAGGTGCAGCGTTGGATACAGTCAAAGCAAGAGCTTTTCTTCCCCTGGAAAGGGCAAGGGCTATTGTAGAGCTGGCTTCTTCCTTCCACCTTCTGGTCTCTCGGCCAGCAAGGTACTTCCTTCAGCTTCTGGGCCACGTGGCAGCTTTGCAGCAGTGGTCCAAGGGGCCAGATTTCAGATGAGGGACATTAAGTTTCACCTGAGGGCCTTTTGATCTCGGAAGAAAGATTCTCTAATCAAACTAGTTTCAGTGACTCAGACTCTGATCCAGGCTCTCCAATGGTGGCAGGATAAGGGCAACCTCAGAGGAGGAGTCCCATTCGTCATTCAGTGTCACTCTGTGGTCTTAACCACGGATGCTTCTCTATTGGGGTGGAGAGCCCATCTGGGGGCGCTCTCATCCCAGGGACTGTGGTCCCCTCAGGAATCCCTTCTTCATATCAATCTCTTGGAACTCAGGGCGGTCTTTCTGGCCTTGCAAGCTTTCTCTCAGTCAGTGCAGAACAAGGTGGTTCAGGTCAGGACAAACAACAGCACCACCTTGTGGTACATCAACAAGCAGGGAGGCACTCGGTCCACGGCCTTGTGCACGGAAGCCATGAAATTGTGGTCCCTAGCTTATTCTCTGCAGACCTTTCTGACAGCAGTCCACCTTCCAGGGAAGGACAATGTGCTAGCAGATACATTGAGCAGGATCTCCCAGGGCCATCAAGAATGGTCCCTGGACCCTCCGTGTTGAAAGTGATTTTTTTCAAGGTGGGGCACTCCAGAGATAGATCTCTTTGCAGCCCCAGACAATCACCAGCTTTCTCTGTTTTGTTGCAGACCCCCAGTCTTGGGCTTAGTCCCTCTGGATGCTCTGATCTTGAACTGGGAGGGGAAATTTCTATATGCCTTCCCTCCTTGTCCTCTACTGTTCAAGGTTCTGGTCAAGATAAGGTCACAACCCTGCAAAGTGATTCTGATTGCTCCAGACTGGGCCAGGCAGCCTTGGTACCCTGATCTTCCTTGTCAATCTTCACCATTCATTACTGCTTGGGGTAGTGCGGAGGCATGCACCCTACGGAGATTTTATTTTGTATTTTTTGGATTTGGCTCCAGGCGCTGCCACAGAGTGGCACTGCGTGAGGGCGACCGTTAGGTGCCGCAGACTTCTCCTCCACCTCAGTTCTGTTTCTACCGCCGTCGAGGCTACACCTGCTGCACGGTTAGGATTTTCAGTTCTAGGCCTAATTGTTGTTTGTCGACGCAGTTTCAGACTCCTTCATCCTGCCTTTTCTCGACGTCGTCACTGGTAAGACTGTTCTTTTTTCTTCTCTATTTCGATGATGCTGAGAGCTGTACTTTGTTTTTGCCTTAATTGTTTCGCATCATGTCAGGTTTGGGGGCAAAACACAAGTCGAAGGCAGGCTGCGGCCCTATGCATTGGTGCTCCTGTGGCCAGCATTTTTCCGTCACGGACCGGCACGATTATCTCCATTGCCTGGGACCCAACCACAATATGGATGAGTGCAGCACCTGTTTCTTGATGGACCGTCATCCTGGAAGTCTGCGCGTTCAAGATCGGCAAGGCTCCGCCGACTTTCGGGGGACGGCGCCGCTTCAGGGATTCCCAGGTAAGGTCTCTAGACCCTTCCTCTGGGTCCCCTTCTTGGGCCTATATGGTCTGGAGAGGAGGAGGCCTCCTCATCTTCTCTTGCCGAAGAGGAGGCCTCTTTCGCGGTGTCAGAGGAACGCTGGGGTCCCTCCCTGGGCCACGGCAGGGACACCTCCTCAGAGATGCAGGCCCCCAACCCCCAGTGTTGAGGCCCAGGTCTGCTGGGCCCGGCATCGGTGGACCCTCGACGGCACCTTCTGGCACCGCCCGCAGCGCTGTTGGCCCAGTCGGTTCTTCTAGTGGTGCCGAGTCGGGTCCGGCTGTGGGCGGTGCCGCGGGTCTGGCAGTGCCTTTGGGGAGTCAGGGCCGGGTCTCGGCATTGTTGGGGCTCCAGGGTCGTCCGTCGCTGACACCGGTGCTGTTTCACTGGAGACCCCTGGGGTGGCCAGTATTGTGGTCCAGCTGGTCTCTTCCTCCTCAGAGGAGGATGATTCAGATGTGGACTCGTCCTGGCACCCTGACTCTTCGGAATCGGGGTCTCCGGTGAGACGAGGTGCTAGGCGGCCCAGCGTGCCTATTCCTCATTCTCCTCTGCTGTCCTCCCTTGAGGCCTCCCAGGCTTGGGGTTGTCTGGGGTGCCTGGAGGGGTATGGCATGGAGGCGGAGAGAGGGGCTCTCCCTCTTGGGGGGTTGTGGCAGCTGCTGATCCCGGTGCTGCTGCACCTCCTTGGGATGGGGTGTCGCTGGGAGTCGCGGAGGAGGCGTTCTCGGTCAGGGGTCGAGAGACAGGGTTCAGGCACCTCTGTCTTCACTTGCCACCCCTCGGGGGGGCGGGTAGGAGCCGTAGCGCTGGGCCCTGTCTTTCCCTCTCGAGCCCCAGGGACCCTTCTGGTGGCGTTGCTGTGGGCTGCCCTTCTGGACCCATGCAGCCCTAGGTTCGTCTCAGGGGAGGATCCTCTACTAGGCTCTTCCAGGCTTTGCATCCCCAGGGTTCCGTTCTGCGACCTGGTTTGTTGTCCAGGATCCCGCCAGCTTGGGCCCTGTTTTCCGGATTTCAGAGCCTCAGCAGAGGACACTTGCTTCACCGTAGGTGCCCCTCTCCCATTCCTCTGCAGCCACCCCCCTCTCTCCCAGGCCATATTGGTCCCATGAGCCCGTTATCCTGGGAGACTTTCAGAAGCTCTGCGGTGACCTTCCCCTCATATGTTAGTTACATGCATGAGCGGGTGTTTCGCCTATCCCCACCGCTGCAGGAGTCCTCTGGACATTTGAGCTCTCCATCATCCTCATCTCCCTCCTCAGAGGGAGAGGAACCAACTGCTCATCTCTTCTCCGATGCTGATTTCACTGAATATCAGCGATTCCTTTCAAGGATGGTGAGGGATCTTTGTATCTCCTTTGTTAGGCGAGACAATACAGAACGGGAGACGTGTGAATTCCTTGGTGAATTCAGTGCCCAGCATTTGGTGGTAGTATCCTGGCCTATCCTCTTCCAGGAGGCGTCTGTCCGTTCCTGGCAGTCGCTAGCCGCCCTCTCTCCAGCCCCGGCAGACTGTGGAAGAAGGTATTGTGCCCCATAGGAGCCTCAGGTACTGCCCCAACCCACCTTGAGGTTGGCATACCTGAAACTCCTCGGTGCTGCTGCCTGACCACGACCGTCCACGGACTCAGATTCCCTACAATTTGACGGTGGGGCAAAGTGTTCAAACACCATGAAGTCTTGCTGTGATTAGGACTATAGCAGTCAGCCTCAGCCTCTGAACTGCCCGGAGAGAAGGGTTAACTCCAGAAGTCTGGAGTTCCATTGAGGCGCTGTTCAAAGCTCTATCTGTGCAGTTTGAAGTCAAACTGCCAGATTCTTCTCGCTTCACTGAACAGTCGCTCCGGAGATCAGCTCCTTCAGCTCGGTTCACTCACAGCGGTTTTCGTTCGGTTCTTCGGTTCAGAAAACCGGCAAAGTCTCAAAATTACCGCGGTTTGGCTAAGCTCTATCTGGTAACCGTAGTAAAGCAAAATTTAGTCTGTGTGGAAATAATTATCGGTTCAGTCTGAACCGATCGTTTCCTATATTTTGATGAATTTTAGGCGTGAGGTACCGGTTCTTATCGGTTCTAAAAACCCTCGTTTTTATAGGGTTTCAATACCCGTGACAGTTAGGAACCGATAGGGTGTCTTGCTCTGTACGGCCTGAAGAAAAGGGCAAGTTTTGGTTAGGCTGGCACTATGTCTGAGAAACCCAAAGAAAACCGGGCCCAGGTTTCAACACTGTGATGTTGTGGGGAAGCCTTTGCCAGGCTGACCCACACACCACTGTGTTTATTGTCTGAGGCTGACCACCTCCTTTCAGACTGCCAGATATGTAAAAATTTCCTGCAGCCACCCTGGAGAAGGTTGGGCGGCTCAGGGGCAGAGGCCAAAAGTCCGCTGACCGGATGGCCAGCCGGTCCAATACCCACTGGACCAGAGGAGTGCCCTCTGACCAGGGCATTACTTCTTGAACAGAGAAGGCTGGTTCAGAAGGAACCAGCACCAGCAAAAGACAAAAGAATCAGCAGGTTGGTCTAAGATAGTTTCTCCAACTGTTGCAGAAATAGCAAAAGCCATACAGATTGTTCAGTCTTTGCAGGAGACTTGGAGAGCCCTCCACAAGTGGCAGAGGGTGGCTTCATGCAGGTCAGTGGTTCAAGATTATGTTATTGAGGAGTTTTATGAACCACAGGAGGGGAGGAGGAATTTGATCAGTGCATTTGTGACTGGGAAGGTCTGGGCGTGCCCATTGAACGGGCATTTCTCCAGACAGACCCTTAGAGTCTCCCCTCTGTTGTCTGAGTCCCTTCTCATTTGTGTTTTTATAAAGGTGGCAGAAACCCTCCAGCTCCTTTAGAGGAGGCTGTGGATGAGCAAGAGGAGCCTGATTTTGTTGAAATGATGGATATTCCAGAGTCTAGAAGGTTGTCTATTCCTTTGCATAAATCTTTAGGAAGCAAACAACAAGATTTTAAAAATCCTCATTCTGTCCCTCCTGTAGACAAAAAAATGGACAGAAGGTATACTTTATCAGGCCCAGATACAGACTTCCTCACTGAGCAGTGTAGTCATGTAGGTGTTGTTCAAGCTGCAGCCTGCGACAAGGCTAATATTCCCTTGGCATCACATCCCCCTGACAAAGATTCCAGGAAGATTGATACCATGGCAAAAAAGCAATATATGGCAGCTTCTTTGGGACTCAGGCAGGCTAATTACATGGCTTATGTGGCTGATATCAAAAGTCTAGATGGGACACTATTTTGCAGTTAGCCAAGCAGGCCCAGGGTCAGCTGGCTAGTGAGTTGGAACAGGTGGCTGCTGATGGCATTGAGGCCTCTAAAGTTCAATTTCATACTGCTGTTGATGTTAATGATGTTTCTTCTAGGGTCATGGCCACTTCTGTAGCTCTCCGTAGGTTGGCATGGCTCAGATGCACTAATTTGTCCCAAGACACTCAGGCAAAGGCTATGGATTTCCTGTAGGTAACTCTCTGTTTGGTGATCAGACAGAAAATTACATGAAAAAATGGATGAATACAGACTACCTACAAAGTGCCCAAGCTAAAGAGGCATGCCCCCAAAGGCATGCCCCAGGGAAGGGGTAGGCCTTACCACAGGCCCTTTTATCAAGCTCAAGCCTCTTCAGCCTTTGTTCAGAGGGTTTCTTCAGAGGAAGGGGCAGGCGGGGCTCTGGCAGACCGTCCCCTTCTTCCCAGCCAAAAACAGCTGCCAAGCAGGCACCCTGATGGGGTGCCCAGGGCCGATCTCCTGTGCCGTGGGGGCAGGTTGGCTTATTTCAGCCAGAACTGGTTGTCCCTAACCCGGACAAGTGGGTTCTGGAGGTGGTAAGCAAGGTCTGAGTCCTCAGTTTCAAACAGTTCCCAAGATGAGGGCCAGACATTTCCCACCTCAGAATCCTTTGAAGCCCTTGCTTTGGAAACAGAGGTTTCTTCTCTGCTGGGATGCAAAGCAGTAGAGAGGTTCCCTTGCCATCAGGGCAAGGGTCTTTATTCAAGGTATTTCCTTACCCCAAAAAGACAGGAGAATGGCGCCCATCTTAGATTAAGGTTCCTGAACAAGCATCTTCTGAAACCAAAGTTCAAAATGTTAACTCTGGCAATGATTTTGCCCTCCCTGAGACCAGGAGACTGGCTAGCTTCCTTGGACCTCAGGACGCCTATTTTCATTCTTGATCAGGCCTTCTCACAGAAAGTACCTCAGGTTCGAACTACCTTCTGGCCACTATCAGTTCAGAGCAATGCCCTTGGCCTTACCTCTGCCCCAAGGGTTTCACAAAATGTCTGGCTGTGATAGTGGCTCATCTGAGAAAGGCAAGGGGTGGCGTTTCCCTACCTGGACGACTGGCTCATAGTGGGTCAGTCTCCAGATCACGTAAATCTCACTTGTTGGTCACCCAGCAGCTTCTCACCTCTCTGGGATTCCTGTTGAATCTTCAAAGTCAGTTCTCGAACCAGTTCAGGTACTAACTTTCATAGGTGCAGAGTTGAACACAAAGTCTGCAGGGCATATCTCCCCTCCGAGAGAGTGGACAGACTCATTGCCTGGCATCTTCCTTCACCATGCGGGTCTCTCGGCCAGCAAGGCACTTCCTGCAACTCCTAGGACACATGGCTGCGTCCAGCTGTCGTGCAGGGAGCAAGATTCCAGATGAGAGACATCCAGTTCCACCTGAGATCTTTTTGGTCCCAAAGAAGGACCCCTCACCAAATTAGTCCCAGTGACAGGTCTCTGATCCTGGCCCTTCAGTGGTGGCAGGACCAGAGCAATCTAACTCAAGGGGTCCCCTTCTTCCCATTCCTCACTCCCTCACACTTACCACAGATGCCTCACTCCTAGGGTGGGGGCTCATGGCGACCTTTCCACTCAGGGTGTGGTCTCCTCAGGAATCTCTGCTCCACATCAACCTTCTGGAGCTCAGGGCTGTCCTCTTAGCTCTCCAGGCCTTTTCAGCTTCTGTCCAGAACAAGGTAGTTCAAGTCAGGACAGACAATACCACAACAATGTGGTACATCAACAAGCAAGGGGGCACTCGGTCTTCTGCCTTGTGCACCGAAGCAATGAAGCTGTGGTCTCTGGCTTACTCCTTGAATACCTCCCTGATAGCAGTTCACCTTCCAGGGAAGGACAATGTCCTAGCGGATGCCCTCAGCAGGATTTCTCAGGGCCACCACGAATGGGCCCTGAACCCTCTAGTGCTGGGGTCAGTCTTTGCCAGATGGGGCACCCCTCAGATAGATCTTTTCGCAGCCCCAGACAACCACCAACTTCCTCTGTTTTGTTGCAGACCTCCAGTGTTGGGATCAGTCCCACTGGCGCCTTCCAGTTGGATTGGGAGGGAAATATCTATATGCCTTCCCTCCCTTCCCTCTCCTTTCAGGGTACTAGTGAGGATCAGAACTCAGTCCTGCAAGGTGATTCTGATTGCTCCAGATTGGGCCAGACAGCCCTGGTACCCTCTCCTTCTGTCCTGATTGTCCACCCTCCCCTGAGCTTGCCCAGGACCCACGACCTACGACCTGTTGACCTGTGCACAGGGGAGTGTGGTATCAGAACCTCAGTTCCCTCCACCTCGAGGCTTAGTTCTTGAGGAGCTAGAATCGCTGATCTACACCTCTCTCAAGGTGTCTTGGATATTTTGAAGGCGGCCAGGAGGCCTTCTACTAGGAGCCACCTATAATTCTAAGTGGAAGAGGTTTCCATTTGGTGCTCTGGAAAGCAAATCTCCCAGAATCTGCTGATTTGACTGTTTTATTGGACTATCTGGTCACTTAAATTCTCTAGGCCTTAAGCCAGCTACCTTAAGGGTTCATCTGGCAGCAGTCTCCGCTTATGTGTCAGCAGGTAAACCTGCTTCCATCTCTTCTCACCCTGTAATTTCCAAGTTTTTTTAAGGGGTTACTTCACACTAACCCTCCTTTTCGGGAACCAGCTCCTGCTTGGGACCTGAATGTTTGCATTGCTCAGCTAATGCAACCCCCTTTGAGCCCCTGTCTTCGGCAGACCTCAAGTTTTTAACTTGGAAGACTGTTTTTCTAGTGGCCATCACTTCTGCTAGGCGTATAAGTGAGATGCAAGCCTGGTCAGTGGAAGAAGATTTCATTTCTTTTCATAGGGACAAGGTAGTCCTTAGGACTAATAGAAGGTTTTACCAAAGGTGGTCTCGGTTTTCATCTCAACCAATCCATCTCTCTCCCAGTATTTTTCACTGAGCATTCCTCTTCAGGGGAGAGGAGATTGCACAGTCTGGACGTCAAAAGAGCTCTAAGCTACTATTTGGAACGCACCAAGGGTCATAGGTTTGAATCCCTCCAGCAATTCCTTACCTATGGGGAAGTCGGCAAAGGGAGACCTGCCACTAAGAGGACAATTGCAAGGTGGATTGTCTCTTGTATCCAATTCTGTTACCAAAACTGGGTAGAGAGCCCCTCAGGATTGAGGGCTCATTCTACCAGAGGTACAGCTGCATCTCTAGCGGCTGCTAGAGATATTCCCATTTGGAGATCTGTCAAGCTGCTACCTGGAAAACAGTTCACACCTTTCCAAACATTACTCCTTGGATGTTCAATCCAGGAGGGATGCCCGGTTACACAGCTGTGCTTCAGAGCCTATTTCCCAAGTAGGTTCTGACCCTCCTCCATGGAGGTACTGCTGTAATCTGCTATAGTCCTAATCACAGCAAGACTTCATGGTGTTTGAAGAAAAATTACTCACCTTAGTAATTGCTTTTCTTCTCATGGAGTCTTGCTGTGATAGACAACCCTCCCTCCTACCCGCTCAGAACTCCTCCTTGGGTATGGGGTTGGCAAATTAGTGCAAGCACTGTGTCATGCCTTTTTCTTGCTTATTGGGTTTAGGAACTAGGTAATTCTGTTGTTCGTTGAGTGGTAGGTGGCCCCCTTCCTAGACTTGAGTCTTTTTGGGAAGAGCGGGTCTGTTAATGCTTCTTTTCAGTAATGCTAACAATATTTAATAATTTTGTTGCTATTCTGTGATTGTTGTGTGTTTTTGTAGTTCTACTACTGGTAGGTAGCCAATGGCTAGTGTAGGGTTTTTCCACACAGACTTGCTATATTAGTTTAGCTTAAATAAAGAATCTGGCAGTTTGACTTCAAACTGCACAGATGAAACTTTGAACAGCGCCTCAGCTCGGAACTCAGACTTCTCTGGAGTTAACCCTTTCCTCTCCAGGGCAGTTCAGAGGCTGAGGCTGACTGCTATAGTCCTAATACAGCAAGACTCCATGAGAAGAAAAGCAATTACTAAGGTGAGTAATTTTTCTTCTCTTCCTCTCATGTGATGTTATGCATTGCATCACATCAGGCTCACCATGCTGCCTACAGTAGACATTTGTGGTCAATGCTTTCCCAAATCTTAGCATCAATGCCTGATACGGAGCAAACCAGACAAGCTATTGCCCTCTCTGCTATAGGTCTGGAGCTGGCAAGACACCAAGCAAGGGCATCTTATGATGCCAATGAGGTGGCTTCCAGGCTTGCAGGGACAGCGATCTGTATTAGACGGACGGCATGGCTCCGTCTATCAAGGCTGTCACCCCTGGCCCGGCGTAGGATGATTCGCTCCGCTTTCTGGGCGACCCGTCTCTTTCTCCAGAGCTAGGAGTCTTCTACAGGGGCTTCCTCCATCTCCCCGTCCTCTGGGGACACCTCCTAGCTCTCCTGCACCATAGGCTTCTCACCTGATTAGCCCAGGGTCTTCTCCTCCTGTTTCCCACCAACAGGAGGCAGGGGGTCTTGTTCCCTCAGGGTTTCTTTGGGGGCGCTTGGTACTCACCCAAGCAGTAATGAATGGTGAAGATTGACAAGGGAAGATATGAAAATTACGTACCTACCGTAATTCTTGATCTTCTCTTGTATCTTCACCATTCATTACTGATACCCACCCACTTTCTCCTCAGTGGCCTCCTACTGTGGCGTCTTCCCCCTCCCATCTTGTTCCTCTCCTTTCCTTTGGCCTTTATGCAAAAAATAAAACCCCTATCCTGGTTTCCATTCTTCTTGGACGGATCTTTTTTCCTCAAGATAAAGGGGAACAAGTAGGACTTTTTCTCCTATCCTGAGGGAACTCTTTCTGACTGCCACTAGGGGTGACCTCTGGGCTCCTTAGCCACGTTGCTCAGTTCACAGCTGAACAGACCGTCCCTCTATAGCTCGGCCTCAAAATTAAGGTTCCCCCTGGCGGGCATTATTTAATTGTCAGCTTCTTCTGGTTGGTGCTTCTGCACTTATTAACCTTGAACTGTTGTCCTTGCCTTGCCTTCAGGGAGTCCGATTGAGTTCCCACTCTATCCTTCATACAAAGTTGCCTTTTGTAGTTCCTAACCCCTACCCACACACTTCAGTGTTATCACTTAACAAGGTGCTAAGGGGCTTACCTCCCTCATAGTTGGGCGCTGTCCTTCCAGAACAGATTTCTGTCCGGGCAGTCTGTAAGCTCTCAGCTAGAGTGTACGGGGTTGGGATGATGAGATGTTAGAGAATCTGCCCTTTGTGTCCAATCTATACAAGTGGTTCAGTTGAACCTTTTCTCAGTCCTATTAGGAGGGATTCTTGTTCCCTTGGTTTTGGTTCCGAGCTTATAACCCTCTCAACCAATATCTATGGGCAGTGTTCTCCCCTCTCAGCATCTCTTCTTCCTTTTCTCTTTATCTGTTCCTGCCTTAGAGCCGCCCCAGATGGGAGGCCCTGCGGTCACTTAGGGTAGGTATTCTCCCTCTTCTATCTGTCCTCTACTGGCTTATTCCTTCTTCAGTTTATATCCTTCCTTTTTCTGTCCCTCAGCTCTCTCGCCTCGCTCTTCCCTTTTTTTCCTTTACCCTTTATTTCGCCTGTCCGGCTACTAGAACTGAGATGGAGGAGGAGTCTGTGGCACCTAACGGTCGCCCCTCGTGCATGACGCAGCACGTCGCTCTAGTGGGCAGCGCCGTTGGAGCCGACTCAAAAAAAAAAAAAATCTCCCGTAGCGGGTGCGCGCCTCTGGCACTACCCCAATCAGTAATGAATGGTGAAGATACAAGAGAAGATCAAGAATTACGGTAGGTACATAATTTCATTTGCTGTCCCTAGCAGTCCATCTTCCCCTGTCTCTTCCCAGGAATTGCAATCTGTTAACCTCCTCTCGGGAGGATTTGGTACCCCAATCTTCGGTCTCTCAATCTCAAGGCATAGCTCTTGAAGAGTTTAGAGTATGCAGATTTGCATTTGTCCCAAGGGGTTATGGATATTCTCAAAGCCTCTCTAAAGCCTGCCACCAGAAAAACTTAACTCCAAATGGAAAAGTTTCAGCATTTGGTGTTCCAAGAAGCATATATCCCAGACACTGCTTAATTGTGTACAGATCTTATCTGTGTCAATCTTCACCATTCATCACAATTGGGTACATGGCTGGAGGTTATGACCCTGCGGGAGCTCTTTTTTTTTTTTTGGTAGGTGAAGCCGACGCACCATCAGCGCCGCCCTCGAGGCCGACGCACTCCGTGGCGCTCGCGGGTTGGCCGTTAGGCGCTGTCGACTCCGCCTGCCTGTTCTTCATCTCCCGCCGTCGAGGTCACCTCATGGGAAACTCTGTAGAACTTGAGGCCTACGCAGTTTCGTCTTTTCAACGATATTATCCCTCTCTGCTGCAGTTTGTCGGCTCCTTCCCTGCCGGTTCTAGTTGTCTTACTCGACGTCGCTTGGTAAGATCTTTCCATTTATTTTTGTTCTTGGTGACATCAAGTCTGTTTTTGGTGCGTTTTTTCCCCGTAGGTCATGTCTGAATCGGAGGGCAAGAAGATTTCGAAGACGGGACAGCCCCCTATGCGACGGTGCCCTTGCGGCCGTAAATTTTCCGTCACCGATCAGCACGACTGTTGCCTTGCGTGTCTTGGCCCACTGCAGGACATCGATTTGTGCGATGCCTTTTTCTTCATGGACCGCCGGGTTATCGAACAATGCATATGGAAAGTGGGGCGAGCTCCTCTGACGTTTGGGGGTTGGGTGCACACTCGGGCCAAGCCATGTACTCTCGGCCTTTCCTCTGGGTCCCCTCCCAGTTCTACACGGACCGAGGAGGAGGGAGCCTCGGCTTCTAGTAGCCTGGCCATTGCCGAGGCTCCTTCATGATGCAGGAGGCCCATCCCGCTCCTTCGGGGCGAGGAAGGTGCCACCAGGCAATCGCCCCTTCAGGGGTGAAGGTTCCCCAGTGTTGGAGCTGCGGTTTGCAAGGCCAGTCGGCCATCACTTGACACCGTCGGTTGGCGCGTGGGCCCTGACTGAAGTTGTCGTCAGCACCAGTCTGTAACCCAGGCGCTGTTGCGGCACTGATACTAGCGGCGCCATGGGAGTTTCTACGGCGCTGTCTTTGTCCTCTTCTCACCTATGCACCGTTCGCAGCTCCAAGGTTGAGCATGGCGCCTTGTCCAGCTCAGGACTCTGCACCGTGGGGGCTTTGGATTCTGCTGTCTGCGCCATCGTCTGCTCTGCCCCTGCCCTCGGTGCTGTTCGCGGAGCCAGGCGACGCCATCCGCAGTGCTGATGACACCGTCTGAGCCGTCGCTGGCACTGTCCCGCCCCCGGCGCCATCGGCCGGCCGGACGCTGATTGGTTATGACTTTGGGGCTGCTTGTTCGTGGCTGGGGCTGTGTCCCACGGATACCGCTATGCGGTGCTGTGGGGGCACTGGCTCGGGTGTGGTCTCATTTTCTGGCACCCCATTTGGCTAGGATGGCACCGGGCACCCTCCTATGGTCTGGCACAGGGCCTTGGCCCCTACCTCTTTGGAGGCTGAGTCGGACTCTGAGTCAGATGAGTAGTCTGACTCTTTGGGGTTGACTGTTGGTGTGGGCAGCCCTGTAATGTCCTTGACAAGTCAGAGTCAGCCCCCTTCTGAGGTGAGGTCGGTGGCTACCGAGACTGGGGTCAGGGGTGCTGACCAGCAGGCAGTGGTGCAGGCCACCATTGCTCTGCAATCCAGTCTTGGTGGGTTCACTGACCCCTCAGCAGTGGTACCCCCGCCTGTGGTGTGCCTGGATCACCCAACTTTGGGGCTGATCAGGGCTCCTACGGGAGGGGAAGGTACTGTGCCCTGGATGGCTCCTTCAGGTGCTGGCCAGGGCTGTCAGCTACCTAGGCTGGCCCTCTCGAGGAGGAGGGCTCTTTTGGACTCCAAGGGGTCGAGGGACATGGGCTCTGCACGGCGACCTTTTTCCGGGGTCCACCTGGGCTCTGGAAGAAGCCATAGTGCAGATCTCCGCTCTTCCTCCTCGGTCTCTTTGAGAGACCCCCATTCTTTTGAGGTAGGGGACCATCCTTCTGGACCTACATGGTCCCAGTCGCCTCACAGGGGGGATTCTTCCGGTCACAGCCAAGGCAGTACCGAAATGGTTGTTCAGCTGATGGCTGTGGAGTCTTCCAGAGCACCACCTTCTTCAGGTTCTCTTGGTCCGCTCCTTAGCCCAGGCGGAGGTCAGCCGACCTCTCTTCTTGGCTCTGTCCCCATCCATCTGCCACATTCTCCTGCGCTTCCAGGCATCCTTGGTCCCAGCGGGCCTCTCTCCTGGGAGCAGTTCAGGGCTGTGGCTGCTCGGTTCCCAGCTTACGTTAGGGCAGTGGACAGTCAGGTATTTCAACCTCCCCCCAAGCAGCCGCCCCCTGAGCAGTCTGTGCCCTCCAACTCTTCATCCCCCTCTTCTGGGGGAGAGGAGCCTTCTGTCCACATATCTCCAGCCGCTGATCTTGCTGAGTATCACCGTTTCCTCGTGAGGATGTTAGAGGACTTGCACCTCACCCCTGCCACTGTAAGCAATCCAGAGCACTCGGCGCATGCCTTTTTAGGTGATTTCAGCGAGGCCACCTCGTGGTGCCCCCCTGGTCTGCTCCCTTTCGGGAGGTGTCGTTGCACTCCTGGCAGAGGCCCTTCTCCGGAGTTCCTGCCCCTAGGGATCTCTGCCAGCGGTATTGTGCCCCCTCCCAGAGTCTCGGGTTTCCATGCACTCCATCCAGAGTCCGGATTGACGCAGTTGGACACTGCCGATGGGCTTCGCGCCCTTCACCGTGACCGGCCCCCAGATCAAGATTCCTCGGATTTTGATTTCTGGTGTAGGAGGACTTTCAACTCGGCACGGTTGCTTTCCATTTCTGCACATCAGGTCCACTATGCAGCCTATGACAGGTTCTCATGGTCCAGGCTAGGTCAACTCCTAGCCTCGTTGCCTGACACGGAGCAAACCAGACAAGCCATTGCACTCTCTGCGCGTGGCCTGGAGCTAGCAAGGCACCAAGCGAGGGCATCCTATGATGCCAATGAGGTAGCTACCAGGGTCGTAGGGACAGCAATCTGCACTAGGCAGACGGCATGGCTGCATCTTGCCCGGTTGTCACCCTTGGCCCGGCATCGGGTGATTAACTCCACTCACCAGAGAACCTATCTCTTCTCCCGTAGAGTGAGACGGCGTTTGTCGGGGCAACTTCCTTCCCCCTCCAGGGGGTCCTCGTCTGTCTCTTCCCACTCTCTGGCCTCTCCAGGCCCTGAAGGTTCTCCCTCGTAGTGTGTCACCCACTGAGAGCTAAGGGACTTTGTCCCTTAGAGTGTAAAAGAAAACCCCCTTTGGGAGGGCTCTGCACTCACCCAAAGGTAATGAATGGTGAAGATTGACACAGATAAGATATGAAAATTACGTACCTACCGTAGTTATGATCTTTCTGTGTATCTTCACCATTCATCACAATCCTGCCCTCCATCCCCCTAGGGCCTCAGTCTCTGGGTCCACCTCTCTCTCTGTGCCTAGCATCACCCCCCTCCTTCCTTTGTTAGGAGTAGGGTGAACGGGGCACATAGGGGGATAATGTTCTGGGGAGAGTGGTCAGCATGGGGGGCACTCAGTCTCCAGTGCATTAGCTCTACCCTTGTTGGGTGGGAGTTGGCAGTTGCCCTCCATTCTCTCCTCCTCCTCCTCCTCCTGGTTCCTGTCCATCTAATTTTTCCTTGTCCTTTGGACTATCCTTTATTACCAAAAAAATTAAAAAACTCCTTTTCCTTTTTCACCAAAAATCTTTCCTTGAGAGGGTGTTAATTCTCTGTGCCCTGTCCTTCTTCCAGAATAGCCGATTCTGTTCAGATGGAGTTTTGCCAGCCATTCTGTGCCTTGAATTCTGGCAAGAAGCCTTTGGCTACTCCTTGCAGTTCCTATACAGTCTGGAGACGGATCACGGTCTGGGATGTTTCGCCTTCTCCCCTCTCTTCTACCCTCTAAATTCTTTATCCCAACCTACCTCCCTCCCTCCCTCTATTTCCAGAGATTGCGGCCCCTCCCAATCTCTTCAGTTTCCAACTACTTTCTTTCTGTCCTCTGTCGTTATTTCTCTTCTTAGTTTTATATCTTCTCCTTTTTCCCGTCCTTTGGACTTCCTTGTCCCACCCTCCACTCCCTTCCTCTTACCTCTCCAGTGACTCAGAACTGGTAAGCAGGCGGAGTCATCAGTGCCTAACGGCCAACCCGCGAGCGCCACGCAGTGCGTCGGCCTCGAGAGCAGCGCCAATGGTGCATTGGCTCTGCCTTCCAAAAAAAAAAGAGCTCCCTTTGGGGTCATGATCTCCTGCCATGCACCCAATTGTGATGAATGGTGAAGATGCACAGAAAGATCATAATTACGGTAGGTACGTAATTTTCATTTCTGGATTATATGGTTCATCTTAATGGCCCTGGCCTCAGACCAGCTACTCTCAAAGTACATTTGTCAGCTGTTTCTGCTTTTCTGTCAGTGGGAAAGCCTTCCTCACTGTCATCTCACCCTGTATTCTGTAAATTTTTCAAGGTATTGTTTCATACCAGTCCCCCCCTTTAGGGATCCTACCCTTGCTTGGGATCTTAATGTTTGCATTGCTCAGTTTATGCAACTCCTTTTGAGCCTTTGTCTTCAGCAGAGCTTAAGTACTTGACTTGGAAAACTGTGTTCCTGGTAGCTATTACCTCTGCCAGGCGTATCAGTGAATTGCAAGCTCTGTCAGTGGAGCCTGATTTTATCTCATTCCACAGAGATAAGGTGGTCCTTAGAACTAATAGGAGGTTTTTACCTAAAGTGGTTTCAGATTTTCTTCTGAACCAATATGTGTTTCTCCCTGTGTTCTTCACTGATCATTCTTCTTCAGGAGAAAGAAGTTTACACAGTTTGGATGTTAAAAGAGCCCTTAGTTACTACATTGAGCGTACTAAGGCTCATAGGTTTGACTCCCTCCAGTTGTTTTCACTTGTAGGGAAGGGCAAACGTGCCACTAAGGGAGCTATTGCCAGGTGGATTGTCTCTTGTATTCAATTCTGCTATGAGAAGCTAGGCAAAATACCTCCCTCAGGTCTGAGGGCTCATTCGACTAGAGGTATAGCTGCTTCCCTGGCTGCGGCCAGGGATATTCCTTTGCTAGAGATATGTAAAGCAGCCACCTGGAAAACAGTCCATACATTTACCAAACATTACTCTCTGGACATCCAGGCTAGGAATGATGCTCAGTTTGGTACAGCAGTACTGCAGAGCCTATTCTCAAGATAGGTTCAATTCCCTCCTCCATGGAGGTACTGCTTGGTAGTCTGCAATAGTCAGAATACAGCAAGACTTCATGTGGTTTGAAGAAAAAACTACTCACCTTAGTAATTATGTTTCTTCTAATGGAGTCTTGCTGTATTCTGACATCCCTCCCTCCCTGCCTCCCCTCTCGGAACCTGTTTTTGGGAAGAGGGCTGGCAGGTGCAGTGTTGCAACCCAGGGGTGCATTTGGGCACTCCCTCCTTTTTTTGAGGGGGAGTGGGTTATATTAATTTAACAGTCTTAAGTTGTTCACTACCTGGTTTTTGATTTTTGATTTCTTGACTTGAGTCTTTTGGGGATCCAGAATATTTGGTTGCCATTTGGCTAGTAAAAATTTTACAATTTCCATAGTAGTAGTTAGTATTAGCTCATAAGAATCTGACTGTTGTGCTTCTAAGTGCAGCAGACAGAGGTCTGAACTGAGCTCAAGCTCAATGTTCTGTGCGCTGCATAGAAAATTAACCCTCATCTCTCCGGGGCAGTTTGAGTGCTGGGGCTAACTGCAATAGTCAGAATACAGCAAGACTCCATTAGAAGAAACATAATTACTAAGGTGAATCATTTTTTTCTTATTTAAACTTAGTTTAGAGTTATTTACTTAATTTTTGCTGGTTCCTCTTGGTTCGGTATAACCGGGAGTGAACCGGGTTAGTTTTTAGTTAGTCTGGGTTTTCTGACTAAAAACCCCATCAGTGTCTTAGTTTTTAGTTTGAAAACTTTTTTTGTAACCGCTGTTTTCGGTTACTGAATCGCTAATCTTGGTTCATTTTTGTTCCATGAGTTTGGTTCCTCCGATTTCCTGTCTGTTTCGGAACCAACCACAGCTGCTAAGTTTCACTTAAAATTCATGTCTAACTTAGTGGATAATCTTTATTTATTTATTTATTTATTTTTAAATTGGTATCGATAAAAAATGTCAGAAAAATCAAAGAAAAAGACTGGTGAACCCGTTTTTAAAAATTGTTCACAATGTGGGGAAGTCTTTGTCAAGGCAGATGAACACAATTTGTGTGTGGCCTGCCTTGGATATGAGCATCTTAAGGAGGAATGTGACATTTGCAAGACATTCCCTGAAAAAACTGTTGAAAAATGGCTGGAACGGCTAAAAAAGAAACTTCCTCTACCCAGGGGTCCCTCTGGCTCTGACCAGCCTTTACTAATGTGGGTGAAACCACTTCTGTTGTTGCATCTACCCCTGAGACTGGTGACAAAGGCATCAAGAGGGCTACTGACCCGACTGACTCCCCAGTTCCCTCTAAGAAATCAGAAAAGTCGAAACACACAGAACTCCACCTACAAAAAAGGAGACTTCTGTGCTTGCCTCCACTATGCCTTCTCCCCCAAGAAATTGCCCAGGCTTTCAGGGTAATTCAGGCATTACAAGGCCTAGTGCCTACTGATCAGCAGCCACCTGTCCAGACCCCTGGACAGTCTGGCAGCACAGGCAGATCTTCCTTCACTGAAGAGGAAGAATACAGTGATTGTGAGGTGGAGGAAGGGGAACCCATTGAACCTGAAGTATCCCCTGAGCAAGAATTCAGCTCTCCTTCCAGAACCTCATAGAAACATAGACTTTGACGGCAGATAAGGACTGCTAGGCCCATCTAGTCTGCCCATTTCCCTACCTACAGGATAGGCCGCAGATCCTAGTTAACCAACAGCCTTTATCTTCCTGCCCCCCACAAGAATTGTCTTATGTCTGTCCCATGCATTCTTGAATTCTCCCACAGTTTTAGACCCCACAACTTCCTCAGGAAGGCTGTTCCATGCATCCACTACCCTCT
The DNA here is from genome assembly GCA_016271365.2 of Neoceratodus forsteri. Lineage (NCBI taxonomy): Eukaryota > Metazoa > Chordata > Ceratodontiformes > Ceratodontidae > Neoceratodus > Neoceratodus forsteri. The sequence continues at coordinate 50,204,654 of CM028133.1, read as the reverse complement.
CTGTGAAATACTTCCTCACATTGCTCCTGAACCACCCTCCTATCTTTAAATTGTGTCACCTTGTTCTTGCAAGTCTCTTTTTCTGAAAGATGCTACCCTCTTGGACTTTGTTGATTCCCTTGAGGTACTTGAAAGTTTCTATCATGTCCCCCTCTCCCTTCTTTCCTCAAGGGTATACATATTAATGATCTCCAAAGATTACTCCTCACATTTTACTTTTGTGAGAAAAATGGCTGATCACTGGACATCACCACAAGGGAGGAGACTGAGGATGAAGAGGAGGTGGATTATTTAGAAATGATGGAGCTAACCCCCACTAAAGCTCTCCTTCCTGTAAATAAAGTTTTCAAAAAATATGCTCTAAAACTACGTCAAACACCTAATTTCATCTCCCCTCTTGACACAAGAATGGACCAAAAATATCAAATGGAAAGGAAGGGGCAGAGTTTCTCTCTTCCCATCCAGACCATCAAGGGGTTGTACAGGCAGCGGTCCCTCTGGCATAACACCCACCAGACAAGGACTCTAGGAAAATAGACAGTATGGCAAAGAGGAGGTACTTGTCAGTTTCTTTAGCCATACGACAAGCAAATTTTCAGGCCTACGCTGTCCAGTACAAGAAGTCCTTCAAACAACATGAAGTTTTGCTATATTATGACAATTGCAGTTTGTCCCACCATTAGAACTGCTCCGGAGGTGAAAGGGTTAACTACCATTCTGAGAATGGAGTTTAGAGCGCGAGCTCGGTTAGAGAAGCTCTGTCTGGATAATTTCAAACTGAAACTGTCAGATTCTTTACTCCGCCTCACTGAACAGTCGCTCCGGAGATTTCTCCTACTGCTCGGTTCATTTCTCGGTTTAAACAGTATTTTCTCGGTTAAATTCAACGCGAGTATTATTATTTTAACCCAAACCGATCGGTTCAAGCTCTGTCTGTGGTATTGTAAGTAATAGGTTTTATTTCTGTGTGGAACTTGTAATGTTTATCGGTTCGGTTCGAACCGATCAGGTTGGTTAAAACTTTAAAGTTTAAGCATTTTAAAGCTTTTAGAGTGCGGTTCCCGGTTCTTATCGGTTCTAAAAAAACTGGATTTCATTACGGTTTTCCACGACCCGTGACACGGTTGGGAACCGATAAGGGTGTCTTGCCTGGCACTGCCGTTAAAAGGGCAAGTTTGTTAGTTAGGCTGGCATCATGTCTGAGAAACCCAAAAGAAAAACCGGGCCCACTGGGTTTCAACACTGTAGTGTCTGTAGGGAAGCCTTTGCCAAGGCTGACCCACACACTACATGTGTTTATTGTCTGGGGTTTGACCACCTCAATTCAGACTGCCAGATTTGTAAGAATTTCCCTGCAGCCACCCTGGATAAGAGAGTGGGCAGGCTCAGAGAACGAGAGGCCAAAAAGTCCGCTGACCCGGATGGCCAGCCCGGTTCGGTGCCAACCGAACAGGAGGGAGTGCCCTCTGACCAGGGCGAGACTTCCTCGGGCAAACGTAAAGCTGGCTCTGAGGAGCCAGTTCCAGCAAATAAAACTAAAAAATCAGCAGGTATGGAGTCCAAAATTCCTTCTCCAACTGCTGCAGAAATAGCAAAAGCTATACAAATTGTACAGTCATTTTCTCTGGTTCCGTCCGAACCGCCACCGTCTGGTAGGAGGTCGGTTCGGTCGGTTCCACCGTTCAAGAATATGATATTGGAGATTTTTATGAACCAGAGGAGGGGGAGGAGGATTATGAACAGTGTGAATGTGACTTTGAGAGTCTGGATGTGCCCATTGAACCGGACATCTCCCCAGACAGACCTTTAGAATCTCCCCCTATGCTTTCTGAGTCCCCTTCTCATTTTTTGTTTTATAAAAAGGTTGCTGAAACCCTCCAGCTCCCATTAGAGGAAGCTGTGGATGAGCAAGAGGAACCTGATTTTGTGGAAATGATGGATATTCCAGAGTCTAGGAGATTATCTATCCCCCTTACATAAGTCTTTTAGGAAGCAAACATTAAAAATTCTGAAAGCCCATAATTCTGTGCCTCCTGTTGACAAAAAGATGGACAGGAGGTACACTTTGTCAGGTCCTGATACAGACTTTCTTTCACAGCAATGCAGTCATGTTGGGGTAGTTCAGGCTGAAGCCTGTGATAAAGCTAACATTCCCCTGGCTTCACATCCTCCTGACAAGGACTCCAGGAAGATTGATGCCATGGCTAAAAAATATTACATGGCAGCGTCCTTGGGACTCAGACAAGCAAATTACATGGCTTATGTGGCAAGATACCAAAAATCTAGATGGGACACTGTCATGGCTTTGGCTAAACAGGCCCCTGGCCAGCTTGCCAAGGAGCTGGAGCAGGTGGCTTCTGATGGTATTGAGGCTTCCACGGTGCAATTCCATGCTGCTGTGGATTCTAATGATGTATCCTCTAGAGTCATGGCTACATCTGTGGCCTTCGTAGGTTAGCTTGGCTCAGGTGTACTAACTTGTCACAGGATACCCAGTCTAAGGCTATGGATTTTCCTGGTGGGGGAATTCTCTGTTTGGGGAGCAAACAGAGAATTACATGAGAAAATGGATGAATACAGAACAACTTATAGGAGTGCACAAGCCAAGGAGCGCAAGCCACTCCTCAGAAGCAGACCCCAGGGGTGAGGTAGGCCCTTTCACAGGCCTTTTGCAAACCCAGGCTTCTTCTGCTTATGCTCAGAGGGGGTTCTTCAGAGGCAGGCGGGGTGCAAGTAGGTCTGCTCCACCCCTCAGACTAAAGCCCCTTCAAACAGGCACCCTGATGGGGTGCCCAGGGCCAGTTCTCCACTACCTGTAGGGGCAGGCTGGCTTACTTCGCCCAGGACTGGGAGTCTCTAACATCAGACAAATGGGTCCTGGAGTAGTAAGCCAGAGTCTGTTCTCAGCTTCAAAACATTTCCAAAGATGAGAGCCAGATTTTTCCACCTGCAAACCCTCTAGAGACTTTACCTTAGAAACAGAAGTCTCAACCCTCCTAGCCCTCAGAGCTGTAGAAAGGGTTTCCCCCTACACCAGGGCAAGGGTCTGTACTCCAGATATTTCTTACCCCAAAAGACAGGAGAATGGCGCCCATTTTAGACCTAAGATATCTGAACAAGCACCTTTGAAACCAAAGTTCAAAATGGTGACTCTGCAATGATTTTACCTTCTCTAAGGCCAGGGGACTGGCTAGCTTCCTGGACCTCAAGGATGCCTATTTCCATGTTCTAATCAGAAGCTCACACGAAAGTACCTCAGATTTGAACTGCCCTCAGGTCACTACCAGTTCAGAGCAATGCCCATCGGCCTCACCTCTGCCCCAAGGGTATTCACAAAATGTCTGGCAGTACCAATTGCTCATTTAAGAAGGCAAAGGATTGCTGTTTTTCCCTATCTAGACGACTGCCTCATTGTAGGCCAGTCTCCAGAACAGGTCAAATCACACCTGCAAGTTACCCAGCAGCTGCTCACCTCTCTGGGTTTTCTGCTCAATCTTCCAAAGTCAGTTCTGGAACCTGTTCAGGTACTCACCTTCATAGGTGCAGAATTGGACACAAAGCAGGCCAGAGCCTTCCTACCCTTAGAGGGTAAGGAACCTGGTGGCCTGGCCTCCTCCTTCACTCTGCAGGTCTCGACCAGCAAGGCACTTCTTACAGCTCCTAGGGCACATGGCTGCTTCCACAGCTGTAGTGCAAGGAGCAAGGTTTCAGATGAGGACATTCAGTTTCACTTGAGAGCCTTTTGGTCTCAGAGAAAAGATCCCCTTTCCAAGTTGGTCCCAGTGACTCGAACCCTGATCCAGGCCCTTCAGTGGTGGCACGATCAGAGCAATTTAAGACTGGGGGTTCCCTTCATCCCTCTGTCGCATTCCTTGACCCTCACTACGGATGTATCCCTTCTGGGATGGGGAGCTCACATGGGCGACATCTCCACTCAGGGAGTGTGGTCCCCTCGGGAATCTCTGCTCCACATCAATTTGCTGGAACTCAGAGCTGTCTTTCTAGCACTTCAAGTGTTTTCTACATCTGTTCAGAACAAAGTGGTACAAGTCAGAACAGACAACACCACCACAATGTGGTACATCAACAAACAAGGGGGCACTCGGTCTTCGGCCTTATGCACCGAAGCAATGAAGTTATGGTCTCTGGTTTATTCCGTGAACACTTCCCTCATAGCAGTTCACCTCCCAGGAAAGGACAATGTCCTGGCAGATGCTCTCAGCAGGATTCCCCAGGGCCATCACGAATGGTCACTGGATCCCCAAGTACTGGGGATAGTTTTGCCAGATGGGGCACCCTCAGATAGATCTTTTAGCAGCCCCAGACAATCACCAACTTCCACTGTTTTGTTGCAGGCCCCAGTGATGGGCTGGGTCCCTCTGGATGCCTTTCTTCTAGATTGGGAAGGAAGTTTCTATATGCTTTCCTCCTTCCCTCTCTATTCAAGGTGCTAGTCAAAATCAGATCCCAGCCTTGCAGGATGATTCTGATTGCTCCAGATTGGGCCAGGCAGCCCTGGTACCACTCCTTCTGTCCTTAACAGTCCATCTTCCCTGTGCCTCCCCAGGAGACACAATCTGTTATCTTGTGCCCAGGGAGGGTTTGGTATCCGAATCTCAATCTCCTCAACCTCAAGGCCTGGCTCTTGAGGAGTTAGAGTTTGCTGACCTACACCTTTCTCAAGGTGTTCTCGACATCCTGAAGGCTTCCAGGAAGCCTTCCACTAGAGCCACTTATAATTCTAAATGGAAAAGGTTTTCCATCTGGTGCTCGGGGAAGCATATTTCCCTGGAATCTGCTGATTTGCCCATTGTTCTGGACTATATGGTCCATCTTAATTCTTTGGGCCTGAGACCAGCTACCCTGAAAGTTCATTTGGCAGATGTCTCTGCTTTTATTTCAGCAGGAAAGCCCTCTTCTCTTTCCACTCACCCTGTTTTTTCCAAGTTTTTTAATGGATTACTTCATACTAATCCACCTTTCAGGGACCCGGCCCCTGCCTGGGATCTTAATGTTTGCATTGCCCAGTTGATGCAACCCCCCTTTGAGCCTCTGTCTTCTGCAGAGCTCAAGTATTTGACTTGGAAAACTGTTTTTCTAGTAGCCATCACTTCTGCCAGGTGCATAAGTGAGCTACAAGCCTTGTCAGTGGAGACTGACTTTATTTCCTTTCTCACAGGGATAAAGTAGTCCTTAGGACTAACAGGAAGTTTTGCCTAAGGTGGTTTCAGACTTCCATCTTAACCAATCTATCTCCCTTCAAGTGTTCTTCACTGACCATTCCTCCTCTGGTGAGAGGAGGTTGCACAGTTAGATGTTAAGAGGGCCCTTAGTTACTATATAGGCGTACCAAGGGTCATAGGTTGAATCCTCAACTTTTTCTCACTTTTGGTGAGGTTGGAAAAGGTAAACCTGCCACTAAGAGATCCATTGCCAGGTGGATTGTCTCTTGTATCCAATTTTGCTATCAAAAACTGGGAAAAGTTCCCCCTTCAGGCCTGAGGGCTCACTCTACCAGAGGTACAGCTGCGTCTATAGCTGCTGCCAGAGACATCCCTATTTTAGAGATATGTCAAGCAGCTACCTGGAAAACGGTACACACTTTCACCAAGCATTACTCCTTGGATATCCAGGCCAGGAGGGATGCTAGATTTGGCACAGCCGTGCTTCAGAGCCTATTCCTAAGTAGGTTCTGTCCCTCCTCCATGGAGGTACTGCTGTATATTCTGCATTGTCATAATATAGCAAGACTTCATGTTGTTTGAAGAAAAAATTACTCACCTTAGTAATGTTGTTTCTTCTAATGGAGTCTTGCTATATTATGACCTCCTCCCAGCCTGCCCCTCTCAGAACTTCTACTTGGATATGGGGTGGGCGGTCCAGTGAGACACCGGTTATGCCCATTATATGTTTTTCACCCTTTTTGGGGTTTTGGGGTGTGGTGTTTTATTCTACCTTATTTTATTATTTTCTGGTTCCCTGACTTGAGTCTTTGTGTTGGGACCAGGAATATATGTTAATATTTAGGTAGCCAGTTGGCTAGTGTAGGTTACAGCTTCCACACATAATCTTAGTGAGTTTTTGCTCTTAAAGATCTGACAGTTTCAGTTTGAAATTATCCAGACAGAGCTTCTCTAACCGAGCTCGCGCTCTAAACTCCATTCTCAGAATGGTAGTTAACCCTTTCACCTCCGGTGCAGTTCTAATGGTGGGACAAACTGCAATTGTCATAATATAGCAAGACTCCATTAGAAGAAACAACATTACTAAGGTGAGTAATTTTTTCTTGTGGCAGTCGGTTTTGGCCACGGCTCAGAAAGCCTCCTCACCCGTGACTGACGACCTAGCAGAAACTGCAAGGTTTAGGCTAGAGGCGGCTAAATACCAGTTCCAAATGGCTGCTGATGCAAATGATACTGTAGCCAGATGGATGGCAAACATGGTAGCCCAGAGGAGATTTGTCTGGCTATGGGCCACAAATCTTATTCAAGACACCCAGTCAAAGGCTCTTGATTTCCCTCTAGAAGGAAATGCTTTATTCGGGGAATCAACAGTGGCATATATGAAAAAAGCGGATGAGTATAAGGCCACATATAGAAGTAACTCTAAAAAAGAGAAGGCTTCACCATCCACCAAGCCTTATGGAGGGGGGGGCCGGGGCAGGTCCTTCCACACCAGGCCCTTTTTCCAACTAGTGGCCAAACCCCAGTACCAGCAGTACCCACAACAGGGGTACTTCAGGGGTAGGGATAGAAGGGGCACTAGGCGAGGGTCATAGGCTCAGCCTCAAGCAAAACAAACACCCTGATGCGCTGGCCACCCCCTCTCCCTGTAGGAGGCAGACCCTCACTTCCTCCAGGCTTGGTTAAACATCACCACAGACAAGTGGGTCCTGGAGGTAGTGAGTCAGGGTCTGTCTCTGGATTTCAAATCCTTTCCTCCTCAAAAAAAACATGGTTTTCATTTCACCCTTCATAGCAGAAAAGAAGCTGCTGGAGGCAGAGATTCAAAGCCTGCTACTGCTAAGGGCAGTAGAACCTGTCCCAACCCACCTCATAGGAAGGGTTTTTTACTCCAGGTACTTTCTCACCACAAAGAAAAATGGGGAGTGGCGGCCTATACTGAATCTCAGAGCTCTCAGCAATCTGGAAAAACCAAAGTTCAAAATGGTAACTGTGGCATTAATCCTGCCAACACTTCAGTAAGGGGATTGGTTGGCATTACTGGACTTAAGACGCCTATTTCCACATCCCCATAAGGGAGTCCTACAGAAAATATTTCTGGTCCAGCTTCCCTTCAGGCCAGTACTATTTTTCAGCCCTACCTTTTGGCCTTTCTTTGTCCCCAAGGGTGTTCATAAAGTGCCTGTCAGCAGCTGTGGCACGTCTTCGAAGGCAAGGGGTCACAGTGTCTCCATACTTGGACGACTGGCTGGGGGTAGTGAAATCACCAGACCAAGTCAGATGACATCTGCAGACCACCCAAGGGCTCCTGGAGTCTTTGGGGTTCCTAATCAATCTCAAAAAATCAGTCCTCATTCCTGCACAAATCCTGCAGTTCATAGGGGCAGAGATCAATAACCTGCAGGGAAGGGCCTGCCTGCCTCTGGACAGAGTCAGAAATCTAGAGCTGACTTCAAATTCATTCAGCCTGCACAAACACAAAACTGCAAGGCAGTTTCTACAGCTGTTGGGCCATATGGCTGTTGCCACAGGCACAGTCTTGGGCTCCAGGTTCCAAATGAGAGACATCAAGTTCCACCTCAGTGCTCATTGGAGTCAGAGAAAAGACCCTCTTTCAAAGCCCATTCCAGTGACAAGGACTTTGTTACAAGCACTCCAGTGGTGGAAGGAGGAACCCAACCTAAGAGAGGGGGTTCTTTTTCAGAGAGTCTCCGTCAGTTGTTCTCACAACAGATGCATCTCTGCTGGGTTGGGGTGCTCATTTAGGTGATCACACAACCCAGAGTACCTGGTCAGCTGCAGAGTCCCTCCAGCACATAAATTTGCTAGAACTCAGAGCTGTGTTTCTGGCCCTAAAAGCTTTCACAGCATTGGTCCAAGGGAAGGTGGTACAAGTCAGAACAGACACCACCAGCACAATGTACTACAGAAACAAGCAGGGAGGCACCAGGTCGGGTCTTCTCTGCACAGAATTCATGAAAATCTGGATCTTGGCTTATTCTTTGGGAATATCCCTACAGGCAATCCATGTGCCGGGAAAAGACAATACACTGGCAGATACCTTTAGTCGAATCAGCCAGGCCCATCATGAATGGACTCTGAACAGGCAAGTGGTGCAAGTGATCTTCAGGAGGTGGGGTACTCCAGAGATGGACTTGTTCACATCTCACCAGAACTACCACCTGCCACAGTATTGCTGCAGACCACCAGATCGGGGTACACTGCCTCTGGATGCCCTGGCTCTGGATTGGTATGAGAAGCACCTGAATACCTTTCCTCCCTTTCCCCTGGTATTCAGGGTACTGCTCAAGCTCAGATCCCATTCAGCATCTGTAATCTTGATACCTCCAGACTGGCCCAGGTAGCCATGGTACTCTTCTCTACTCTCCAAGTCTGTAGCCAAACCAGTACGCCTTCCTCGGAGGCACAACGTGCTAACCTCCAACCAGGGAACCCTGCTGTACCTGAACCTTAGGTCTCTCGGTCTCAAAGCTTGGCTCTTGAGGACCTAGAATATGCTAATTTACACCTCTCTGAAGCAGTGTTAGACATTCTGAGAGGGTACAGGAAACCCTCCACTAAGAAAATGTATTCTTTCAAAATGGAGAAGGTTTTCAATCTGGTGTTCAGCTAGAGAATTGATGCCAGTACAGGCTGGTGTATCAGCTGTTCTAGGATCGTGGATATGTTGTTCATCCACACTTCTTGGCAGTGTCCCTTTCCCTTTAAGACAGCCGGAAATTCTTTAATCTGGCCCTAGTCCTGCCCCTAGTCCTTGACAATCGTCTCGCACTCCTCAAGCTGGGGAAGCCCGAAAAATGGAACCCACCGGTGAAATGCAAGGAGACCTGGTGGACGGTTTCCGTGGCTGCAGGATCTGCTAAGCAACTGGAGCGCATGCAGGCCTTCAAGGAGGAGGCGGCTCGTGCCGCTGCATCTTCCTCCCGAAGCTTCTTCGTTCTGCTCAATCTGGGCTCCACATTCTCGTGTTCTTCTGAGAGTTGTGCCAGTCTCTCCCTACTAAGGGTGAGGGCCCAGCGGGCACACACTCCTTTCGCTCCCGTAAAAAGGAGAGGGACCCGGGATCATCTTCGTCTCGATGGAGACGTTCTTAGGATCGGGAGAGATCTTGGTCCCAGGAACCGGCTGTTTCGGCCTTGGCCAAAATTGCCTCTTCAGCTGACGACCTCTTGGATCTGCTGACTGGCCAGTCGACTGAGGTGTCGGTCGACCCCTTGTTGTCGACAACTCTCTTGCTCGGACTCCGGTCCTTGTTTTCCCCGAAGAGGAGACCCTACCAGCTGGGAATCCTGTTGTGGAAGTGGTCCCCGACCCCGGGAAGTCACCGGTCCCAATGGTGTCTCCCGAGCGACCGAGTCGGCCTGCCCGATCTCGATCGAGGTCTCTGACTCCCTCAACTGATAGGCAGAGGAAGGGCCATAAGTGCTCTAAAAAGAGGCGACTCCATCGGTCGTTCTTGTCCTCCTCGGATGAGGGGAGGCTCCAGAGGAAGCTCCGTCAGCACTACGAGGACCTCATGTGGCAACAGCTGATTTTGACTGGGCACAAACCTTCCCCGGCTCCTCCCTGGCCATTACTTGGCTTTCATTTGCCAGGCTGAAGCCGACTCCTTTGGAGCCGATCAAGTCAGTTCCTCCACCTGCAGAGCCCACAGAACCCCTGGTTCAGCCAAAACCAGTCTCTCCACTGATTGTGGTGGAAACACCGCCCAAGCAGCCAGTGGGAGGGCTCCTTCTAAGGAAGCTAGGCTGGACACTGGGCTCCCCTGGCATCTTTCGGTCACCATCACCCCGGACCGCCCCGGTGGGTCAAAGGTGATCTGGGCGGTCGACCGCTGTACCCGGATACTTTGGATTCAGACGAAACCGGTCTCCATTTTCATCCAGGGTATGACGAATCAACCAGTGGGCTAAAAATGGACGAAGGTTCTTCGTCCTTTCAGGGCATTCTCCGACTCATCTGAGTCCACAGGGATGCCCCTGATACCAACAGACCTTCTGAGAAGGAATCCAAATATTTGGACCACTCTGCTTTGAAGGTCTGTGCGGCCTCGTCTTTGGACCTCTGTCAGGCAAGCTCAGCCGTCGTCATGGCACACTTCTCCCATGTCCTTCTGGGTTTTTTGGATGAAGTCCTCCCACATCTCCCCGCGGACATGTAGACCACGGTCAAACAGGTTCGGGACCAAAGCCACGCTGTTGCTAGATGGCTCTGGATGGTGGGGATTCATGTGCCCATTTGTTGGCAGCCGGAGTTGCCTCCCACTGCAGGGCTTGGCTGAGACCCTCCTCCTTTCCAGTGGATACTCAGCACAAGCTAGCAGATGTGCCTTTCCTGGGCACTGATCTCTTTGGCCCAGGTGTGGCTGGTCACCTTCAGAGCATCGAGCAGTCCAACACCACCTTGGACGCTACTTCTGCTTAAGGGTTCTTCTGGTTCCAAGAAGCAACAGAAGAAGAAGCCTTTTCGGCACTCTTCCCCTGCTGTCCATCAGCCCTCCTTTCATTGAGGACAGCAGCAGCAGGCTCAAGCTTGGCGGCCCCAGCCCAAACCTGGGCCCGCCCAGGCCCGTAAGGGAGGCAGAGGTTCAGGCCCTGGACTCTCTGCCTCGAAGCCTGTCCAGTGACAGGGTGTGGGCTGCCACCCCTACTCCCGTCACACCAGCTCTGGGTCCCCCCATGTGGGGCCATCTCCGCCACTTCCTTTCCGCCTGGTCCACTGTTAACAGGGACAGGTGGGTTTTAGCAGTGGTTGGCCAGGGACTGCCTCTGGAATTCGAGCAGTACCCTCCAAGTTGAGCCACGCCCCACGGGAGGAAAGAGTATCTGCCTGCACTCAGTCGGCTCTCAGACGACATTGCTCAGCTCCTCCTCAAGGACACAGTAGCTCGAGTGGCAGATCCTCCACCAGACCCAGGATTCTTTTCCAGGTACTTCCTGGTTCCGGAACGGACAGGGGCTGGCGCCCCATTCTAGATCTGCACAACCTGAATCAGTATCTCAGGCCACGCACCATCCGGATGGTAACTCTGTCCCAGATCATTCCATCCTTGGAGCAGAACATGTGGTTCTGCTCACTGGATCTCCAGGATGCATTTTTTCACATCCCAATCCGTCCCACCAGCGGTTCCTCCGCTTCAGAGCAGAGGGAACCCTATATGAGTTCCGAGCCATGCCATTCGGCCTGTCATCAGCTCCACTGGTCTTCACCAAATACATTGCAGTGGTGGCAGCCTACCTCAGGCATCGGGGGGGGGGGTGTCACAATTTACCCCTACCTAGACAGTTGGCTCTTAGCAGGTTTCACCCAGCAGGAGGTGGAGAGTGGTCCTCCAGACCTACTCCCAACTTGGCCTCCTGATCAATGAGGCCAGGTCGGGGCTCGTACCTTCTCAGGTGATGTGCTTCATTGGGGCAGAGCTCGACTCTCGTCAAGCCAGAGCTCGGCTCCTGGCGGACAGGGTGGAGGTTCTCTCCTCCTTTGCCCAATAATTTCTGGTTGGGCAATTGTGCCCTGCCCGGGACTTTCTGCGCCTTCTGGGTTATATGGTGGCGTGGTCCGATGGGCCCGGTGGCACGTTCGCCCCCTCTAATGGGAGCTGGCCACCCAGTGCACTCAGCGCCATGGTCACTTTGACCAACTGATCACTGTGACCCAGAAGATGTGGGATGCTCTCCAACGGTGGACCGTCCCAAACTGGTTGCAGGAAGGCATCCCGTTTATCCAACTGAGCCGATGGCCATCCTTACGACCAATGCCTCTCTCATGGGCTGGGGAGCCCACAGGTTCTGGACCCCCGAGAAGTCCCGTTATCACATCAACCTGTTGGAGCTCAGAGCAGTCAGACTGGCACTGTCAGCTTGCGCTCTTCAGCTCCGGGGTCAAGTAGTGGTTCAAGTCCAGACGGACAATACCACGACCATGTACTACCTCAGCAAACAGGACGGCACGCATTCCCATCTGCTATGCAAGGAAGCGCTCCACATCTGGACACTCGTGAGCCGTCTGGAGGCGGATCTCCTAGCCATCCACGTGGCAGGAGCCTGAAACCAACTGGCGGATGCTCTCAGCTGCATAGATGAGACATCCCACGAGTGACCTCTCCATCCAGAGGTGATGTACAGTCTGTTCCCCCACTGGGGCAAAATGTTGGTGGACCTGTTTACCTCCCGGGAAAACACCAAGCTGAGGCTATTTCATGCCCGCCTCCCTCAGCAGGGCTCGCTGCAGGGGGATGCCTGCTCATGGCTGTGGACCCCAGGCCTCTTCTACGCCTTCTCTCCATTTCCCTTGATCCACAGGGTGCTCCTCTAAGTGAGGAGGGACAAGGCGCAGGTGATTCTAAGATCATGGATATGTTGTTCATCCACACTTCTTGGCATGTCCCTGTCCCTTTAAGGATCACCGGATGGTCTTCAGGCTGGCCCCTCCCACCCACCTTGATGGTATATCCCTCGGCTCCACCCCATGATGCCAGATCTTCCTTTCTGCTGGAAGATTCAGGTTGCCTCCTTTGTGCTCCTGCATTTTGTAGGCCCTGGCTTCAAAACCTTCGGTTATTCTGAAAATTTGTCTAGTTTGCATTAGCGATCACGACTGTTTCTCTTCGATTATGGAAGACAAGTCTTCCCAGTTCCATATACGGTGTTAAATGCGGCAGAAGATGTCGCTTTGATCCCCCACACTGATTCGTCTATTGTGAGGTGTCGACCATGACACCTCGAAGTGCGATTTTTATCTTGCATTTCACCCTAACATCCTCGACGACCGTCTCGCACACCTGAAGTTGGGGAGGCTGGAAAAACCGAATCCTCTCAAAGGAGGCTTGGTGGGCAGTTTCTGCAGCCATGGGATCTGCCGAGCAATTGAAGCGTATGCAAGTCTTCGAGGAGGAAATGGCTCATGCCACTGAATCTTCCTCTCGGAGCTTCTTTGTTCCGCTCAACCTGGGCTCCACTTTCTTGGGTTCTTTCTGAAAGTTGTGCCAATCTCTCCCGTCTAAGGGAGAGGGCCTTCCGGGCACACAATCCTCTCGGTCCCATAAGCGGGAAAAGGACACGGGATCGTCTTTGTCTCGGCGAAGACGTTCTTGGGATTGGGAGAGATCTCGGTCCCAGGAACCGGCAGTCTCGGCCTTTGTCGAAATCGCCTCTTCGTCCACTGGTTTCTTGGCGTGGCCAGTCGACCGAAGTGTCGATTGATGAGGTTGAAATTATCCTCGATCCAATCAACCCCCTTGTCGACGACTCTCTCACTTGGACTCCGGTCCTTGCTTTCCCCGGCGAGGAGACTCAGCCCTCTGGGAATCCCGTTGAGGAAGTGGTCCCCGAACCTGGGAAATCACTGGTCCCGGCGGTGTCTCCCGAGTGACCGAATCGGCCTAGCCGATCTCGATCGAGGTCCAGGACCCCCTTGACCGACAGGCCGAGGAAAAGCCACAAACACTTGAAAAAGAGGCAACGCCATTGGTCGTCCTCGTCCACCTCAGATGAGAAAAGGCACCGGCAGAAACTCTGTCAGGGCTACGAGGACCTCATGTGTCAACAGCTGATTTTGACCGGTCACAGGCCGACCCCAGCCATTACTTGGCTTTCACCTCCCAGGCTGAAGCAGACTTCTTCAGGGCCGATTAAGTCGGTTCCCCAGCCCGCAGAGCCAACGAAACCTCCGGTTCGGCCAAAATCGGTGTCTCCACCGATCGTGGTGGAACTACTGCCCAAGCAGCCTGTGGGAGGGACTCCTTCTAAGGAAGCTAAACCAGACACCGGACTCCCCTGGCATCTTCCAGTCACCGTCACTCCGGACCGCCCTCGGTGAGTCAAAGGTGACCTGGGCAGTCGACTGTTGTATTCAGATGAGACCAGCCTACATTCACATCCCAGGGATGATGAATCGGCTGGTGGGATAGAGACAGAGGAAGGTCCTTTGTCCTTTCAGGGCATTGTTTGCCTCATCTTGGAGTCTAAAGGGATGCCCTTGGAGCCTATCCAGAGAAAGGCGGAGTACCCTCTCACAGACATCCTCAAGAGACGGGATACCCTGAAAAAGGCCTTTCCTGTGGCCGAGGCCATAGTTGGCCTGGCCTTAGAACTATGGCAGCACCCTGCCTCTTGTCCAGCTCCATCTGTCAACATGGCCCGAAAGTATGCGGTGCCCATGGGGTCCCTTGTGGGGTTCACAGAGCACCCTTCAGCCGAGAGCCTGGTGACCATCTCTGTGTTCAGGCGTACTGGCAGTTCCACTGACACTGATCGACCTCCCGAGAAGGAATCCCAAAAACTTGAATCATTCGGCTCGAAAGGTCTATGCGGCCTCGTCTTTAGGCCTCCATCAGGCAAGTTCAGCCGTCATCGTGGCAAACTTCTCTCATGCCCTCTTGGGGTCTTTAGATGAAGTCCTCCCACATCTCCCTATGGACATGCAGACCACGGTCAAGGAAGTCCTGGACCAGGGCCGGGCTGTTGCCAAACAGCAGCTCCAGATGGCTCTGGACATTGGGGACTCTTGTGCTCACTCGTTGGCAGCTGAAGTTGCCTCTCGCTGCAGGGCTTGGCTAAGACTCTCCTCTTTCCCGGCAGATACTCAGCACAAACTAGCTGATGTGCCTTTCCTGGGCACCAATCTTTTCGGCCCAGGTGTGGCAGGTCACCTTCAGCATATTGAGCAGTCCAATGCCACCTTGGATGCCATTTCTGCTAAAGGTTCTTCAAGTAAGAAGCAGCAGAAGAAGCAGCGTTTTTGGCAGTCTTCCCCTGCGGCCCAGCAACCCTCCTTTCAAGGAGGACAGCAGCAGGCTCAAGCTTGGCGCCCCCGGCCCGGGCCCTCCCAGGTCCGAAAGGAGGCTGAGGTTCAGGTCCTGGATTCTTCTCTTCCTCCAAGCCTGCTCAGTGACTGGGCGGGAGCTGCCACCCCCTCTCCCATCACCTCAGCTCCGGGTCTTCCCGTGTGGGGCCGGCTCCGCCATTTTCTTTCCGTCTAGTCAGTTGTCACTTCAGGCAGGTGGGTTCTCAAAGTGGTCGGTCAGGGACTGCCTCTGGGATTCGAGCAGTACCCTCCAAGCCGAGCCAGCGCCCCATGGGAGGAAAGAGTATCCGCCCATACTCGGTCGGCTTTCCGAGATGTCATCGCTCAGCTCCTCCTCAAGGAGGCAGTAGCTCCAGTGGCAGATCCTCCAGCAGACCCAGGCTTTGTCTCCAGGTACTTCCTGGTGCCCAAGCGGATGGGGGGGCTGGCGCCCCATTCTAGATCTGCACAACCTGAATCAGTATTTCAGGTCACGCACCTTTTGGATGGTCACTCTGCCCCAGATCATACCATCCTTGGAGCGAAACATGTGGTTCTGTTCACTGGATCTGCAGGATGCATTCTTTCATGTCCCAATCCGTCCATCTCATTGGCGGTTCCTCCGCTTCAGAGCCGAATGGACCCTATATGAGTTCCGTGCCATGCCGTTCGGCCTGTCATCGGCCCCACAGGTCTTCACCAAATGCATCGCAGTGCAATACTCATCCACACTCTTTGGCAGACTCCTAGCAGTTCTCCGGGAAGAGGGAGGCAAGGCACACACCCCCTACTTGGGAAACAGAGATTGGAGAACTGAGGCCCCAAAACCAGATCCCCGGTGTGACTCAAGGTCGATGTGGTAGTGGGTGATGAAGGTGTTTGTTGACTTCCAGGTAGTAGCCTGGCAGATTTCCTGGATGCAGCCACCGATGCAGCAGTATGGCAGGTAGAATGAGCTCTTATCCCTCTGGGAGGCTCCTTGCCCACCAACTCTTAGCACAGACCTATGTATGATTTAATCCATCTTGCAGTAGTCCACTTCGCTGCGGGTCTGCCAGAAGCGGCTTCAGCGTAGGTGACAAACAGCTGGCGAATCTCTCCCCAAATTTCTGCCGTTCTCTCCTTGTAATAAGAGAGAGCACATCTCGGGTCCAAGGTATGGAGCCTGTACTCTGCCTCCGAGGTGTTAGTATACCGGCAGGGTTAACACCTGGTTAAGGTGAAACTCTGACACCACCTTCGGAAGGAATTTCAGGTGGGGGCATAGGACAACCTTGTCCCTGTGGAAGACCAGATAAGGGGAGTCCACCGAAAGTGCCTGGAATTCCCCTGTCCTTCTGGCAGATGTGATAGCCACCAGGAAGGCAGTCTCCCACGACAAGTGTGACAAGGCATACTTGTGCATTGATTCGAATGGCTTGCCCATGAGCTTTGCTAGTACCAGCAGAAGATCCCACGGAGGTGGAGGTTCATGCACCGGAAGGGATATGTGATCCAGGCCTTTGAAAAAGTGCCTGACCACTGTCTCTTGCATCTATGTCAGCAGACCGGCCCGCACCCGGTAAGCAGAGATGGCTGCCAGTTGCACCCTAGGGGTTGATAACCGTAGACCCCCTTTGGAGAGAGACCAAAGGTAGTAGAGAATGTCAGCCACTGGACAAGACAGAGGGTCCAGGCCCTTGCCCTGACACCAAATGGAAAACCTTTCCATTTGAAGGTGTAACATTTCCTGGTCGAATGCTTTCTGGATGCCTCCACCACAGTATAGACATCTTCGGAAAGACCCAAAACCTGGAACTCTAGCTGCTCATGTGCCAGGCTGTAAGGTGCAGGGATTGAAGGTCCGGATGGAATACCTTCCCCTGACTGAGAGAGATCAGGTCCAGGTGTGCTGGAAGCCGCTCCGGGGGCCTGCAGCTGAGGCTGAGGAGATCTGGATACCAGAACTGCTGCGGCCAATCTGGGGCTACCAGGATCACCTTCGTCTTGTCCCTCCTCATCTTGAGGAGCACCTTGTGGATCAAGGGAAATGGAGGAAAGGCGTAGAGGAGGACTGGGTTCCACGGCCTTGAGAAGACATCCCCCTGCAGCGAGCCCTGCTGAGGGGTTGGCATGAAACAGCCTCAGCTTGGTGTTTTTCCTGGAGGCAAACAAGTCCACCATCGGTTTGCCCCAGTGGGAGAACAGACTGTAAGCTACCTCTGGATGGAGAGACCACTCGTTGGATGTCTGGCTTAAGCGGCTGAGAGCATCCACCAGATGGTTTGAGGCTGCTGCCACATGGATGGCAAGGAAATCTACCTCCAGTCGTCTCACAAGGGTCCAGATGTGGAGCGCCTCCCTGCACAGCGGATGGGAGTGCGTGCCGTCCTGTTTGTTGAGGCAGTACATGGTCATGGTATTGTCCGTCTGGACTTGAACCAATTGACCCTGGAGCTGAGGAGCAGAAGCTGACAGTGTCAGTCTGACTGCTCTGAGCTCCAACAGGTTGATGTGGCATCCGGACTCCTCGGGGGGGGGGTCCAGAGCCCGTGGGCCCTTTTGTCCCCAAGGTGGGCTTCCCAGCCCATTGTTATGCCCCCTATCGTCCCACATACACCTCACACTGTATTCTTGGTCTGTTATACTGTGATACTGCTATTTTGCACTTATATATAGATATGGGCACACATCATATACGCATGAGTGCTAGGAATGTGCTTTGCTGCTAAGATGTGCTAATATTATCATGCATGATTCATTATACCTCACTATAACACATTTATCTAGATTAGTTTGTCTTTCATACATATTCCATATAATCTATCTAATTACTGATATGATGACTCTGAGGGATCATCAATGATTACTGTATACTAATATTCTCATATAATTCTATGTAGTGTGTATTTTACACTCGGGCAGATATGCCACGTGCAATAGGGACCTGTCAGCAGTTCTCTTTGTCTAAGCAAGCTGACACAGAGAAAGCCTTTGTTATGTCTATGTTTTATACTGTATGTATATAAGCAAGAAATGCCGCATGTAGTTTGAACCAGCCAGCATTTCTTTTGTCTAAGCCATAATGCTAATGGAAGCATATTCTGTCTCATATGATACTCATTAGTAATTCTGTCTCCCAAGTCATTCTCCAATACATATTGTTTCTCATATCTGTAACTATGAGGTAATCTCTGTAGCTATGCTGTTATCTGTAGTATATAGTTGTCTCCAACCCACTGTAGTGCTCTAGAAGAGCGGGGAGAGAGACAAGACCTTGAAGAACCTAAGATCTATAATCCTGGAGATTATGTACATTCTTCAGGCTAGTGGTGAGAAACCCATCTCCCTTGTGATTTTCTCTGTCACATGCTTGGTGTAAGTAGTATAATAAACTTTATTAGTACTCCTTGCTTGTTTACGAATGTTTCTTGGCAGACTCAGAGACCCAAGAATTTGTATTATTATTATTTACCCTACACACCAAGAGTGTTTAGATTACATAAATGGCGACCGGGAGTAGAGTCTGGATGTTTGCCAAGTTTCATTTTAATTTCCTCTGTAAATTAAAACAATGGGCGAGAAATCCCCAGTAGCAAGCAATTAAGAAAGTGTCTAATGTTTAATTTTTCGGTCTGTTGTGTGTACCACAGTGCAGATAAAATAATCTCTTAGCAGATATTCAATCTCTGTGTAATGAGTTTTTATTTTTGATTTTTTTCCCCTATTCTTTCTCTGTGGGAACACAGTTGTAAAGGGATCTGAAACAGACATATAGACATCTTTCTTGTTGATTCAAATCCTAATGGGTATATACTCATCTAGGAGTCAACATACGCCAAAGGCTGTTTGTGTCGTGAACTTTGGTTGCAAACAAAGTTTTTGATCCACAGACAACTAAGGGTTTCTTATCTTGTATGACATGTCAAAATATATCAGTACTGAGTTAAGGCTGGATGCCTTAACAAACCAAACTGCTAACTTTAGTTGGTTTGATTTTGCTGAGGTAGCAGAATCCAGTGGTAGTCCTTTAACAGATATCATTGCCCATTATGGGGAATTGAAAAATGGTACCAATGATCCTGAAGGATTATTAATTGCAACGTTGTTTAATTGTTTTGATGCTGTTCTAAATAAAATATTTGTTTTGGAATCTGAGTATATTGCTTGCAAAATGGAGAATGCTGCTTTCAAGCAGATAATTAGTCTGAAACAGACTTCTAATACAGAAAGAATAATTGGGCTACAGTCTGAGCTGGAGTCTGTCCATCTAGTAAATGAGTCTCACTTTAATGAGAGAAGCAGCCACGACCTGCGTGCCTTAACAAATGACGCTGAAAAGGCAAAACTTATTAGCAAAAAAGGTTTTCAAACTAATGGTGTTATGTCTAGTAACACTGATTCGTTACATTTTGAAAACAAGGAACTTGGAGATAAGTCTGAAGTAATTACTGAAAGAGTTAATGTGCTGGTATTTCAACACCAGACCTTGACTGATCAGCGTGATTCAGTGTGTTTTAATTACAGCAGACTTGAAATGAATGTTTTGAATATAAATCATGACAGAATTTCTTTTGATAAAAAGCAAGTTTTACAAGATGTGATTAAAAACAATGCACTTTACAGTGTGCTAACTCCTGTATCTGAGTTAGAATGTAGGAGTAAAAAGTCAGATATGGCGAACTTGCATCGTCAGCCAGAGGTATTGGCAGGGTATTCTAACTTAATGCCCAAAGACCTTGCCTCTTCTGATGTTAAAGAGTTTGATTTTGAACACTCACAGTATGCTGTGGGGTGGACTAGAGGAAAGGCTAGCCTCTTGTTTTTCTGTGATTCACAAAATGAAGAATTGTTAGTCTCAACATGGTGGACACACATGTCTTCAGGTTGAATCCCCATACCATCCCCAAGATGGCCGCTCATGGTCATGTGATGATTGTCATGACACAGTAACCCACGATGCCCATGAGGTAATCCAAAATGGCCGACCACCACACCATGGAGATTCGATCCTGCTGTCACAGGGACCTGTGATTGCTGCCATAACCAAACAAAACAAGAGTTTTTTGGCATGATTAATAGTGTTATCAGTAACACTAGTGTTTCTGAGGGACAGAAGATTCTCATTAAAAATGATGTTGACGTACTTTTGAATAAGACTGATACGCAATCTGTCATGAAATCCGCATCTGATGCTGCAGAAACAGCTAATGCTGTGAACTATGTTTGCTTTATTAGCATGGCCTTGGTTAAAGAACACATTTTAGTTAATTACATGAAATGTTTTTATTTCCTATGCGATATAACATCAGCTTTCCCTGAGAAGACTGAACGTACTGCTTTTCCTCTGCAGTACATTAATACCTTAAGCTGCAATGTTAAAAACAATGTTGCTACCATCTAGCAACATTCCGGTGGGGAAACCTACTTTACATTTGATGGGGGAAGGGACAACCCTGATTCTGAAAGCCCCGTGGCTGTGATATTTTCAGCATCACAGGCCACGTTGAGGGGGGTAGAGTTGCAGGTTTGATTGCTGAACCTGAGCTGACAACTGTCTCAGCACTACTTTATCCACCCCTGATGGCTACTGAACCACAATCCATAGCTGGAGAACTACGTGCAGTTTGCACAACACTTTTCTCCACTGTGCAGGCACTCTTAACAGTGCCAACACTCCCTGCACATGATGCAGAACCCTCTCCTTCAGTGACACCTGGATCATCCCATACTGTGACTGCAATGGCAGGCACTGCAGGTAAGAAGGTACAAGGTATCCTAATGCTGATATCATTGTCTTTTCTTTTGGGATCACTGACCATGGTCCCAGTATTGGTTAATCCTAACCCAGCTTTAGGGCATTATTTTGAAACTGCCACATCAGATAAAGCAATCTCAGCAGTTTTAGCCCAAACATACAATGGACACATCAGACCCATTGCTTATGCATCACAGATGCTTGCCCCAGTGGAGCTAAAATACAACCTTTGTGAAAGGAATCTTTTGGCTACATACTGGGCAGTGAGATACTTTATGTACATCATTGGATATGCACCCATTGTGCTACATTCCAATCATCTGCCAACTAACGTTCAGTAGTCAGACAGAGTAAAAGATGACTCTGTATCCAATGCCAGACTTAAACACTGGTCTCTCATTTTACAGGATTATGACATCACTGTCCTTCCTATCAAAACTCCATCCTTGTCGGCCCATGGCCTACAATTTGCAGGAGAGACCCATGATTGTTCACTCCAACCCCCTGACCTACCTGTCCCAGGGATCTTATTGACAGAACCTCAAAAAGTGTTAAGACACCACTGTGTGTTATGTTTTGACTGATGACTCAGCCACACATGCCAACGAGGGTCAGATAGCAGGGTTTGGAATTATTTTACATTCTGGTGATGACAGAGTGTGCATGGCTAGTAACTGCATCATCGTATATGTACGATTCACAGGCAATGTTAAAACACACCTGGCAAATAAAATAAAAAGCAAGGAGGCAAGAAGTCTTCTAATTACCACAAATATCTGTGAATGGTTTAGAGAGCTGGAATGTCCTTGAGAAAGACACAGCTTGTGTTAAGAAAGGAATAAAAAGATTTTTCCTTACGTAAAATGATACCAGCACTCTATGAAAGGGTTAAGTTCTGCCTGCTTCAAGAAATGTCCTTCAGAGAATTACAGAAAGCACTGCAGATACTATGTTTTTATTACAATTTCTAATTGGGTCTGTTTCTCTCTAAACTTAATTTCTTTGGCAGAAGACAAACTTCTGTTCCAGTACTCTATAGTATCGCTGTGAAATACAATGACTTGCTTGTGTACAACACAACTCTAACCAGTTTAAATAATGTACATTCATAAGGTTCGAGCATGTTGTAAAATGTGAACCTTATGCTCCATAAGAAGGACCCTCATTTGAGGGCGGTGTATAGGTTCCTTAATAAAGGAACTGTGGAATAACTTCCAGAAATAACTCTTATAAGAAAGTGAAAATGACATTCACCTGTCCAGTGATGGCCTACTCATTTGGAACATCACTGCTGTAACACTCATGAAAAGTTACGGGTAATTCCTGAACACCTGAGAGTAGATTTAATCTACTGTACCGGGCAAAAGGCTCCTGGAACAATATCCAGTTTGACTACATTGGCCTTATGCCAACTACTAAGAACAACTAGTTTGCACTAGTGATCACTGACCTATTTTCGAAACAGTTTAAAGCTATCCAAAAACGGAACAACACAGTTAAAGTGATTGTAAATGTCTTGGTAAACCAGCTATTTACCAGGTAGGGCTTTACCCCTAAAGGTAAATTCTGATTATAGGGATCCAGCTTTACAGCCTAATTAATGCAGGAAACTCTAGATTTGTTATGGGTAAAACAAAAGTTTCATGTCCCTTACAACCCACAGTCATCAGGACAGTTGGAATGGGATAACAGGCAGATCAAAGTTATGTTATCCAAACTTGTTCAGAAAACCCTAAAGGACTGGAATTCAGTATTGATTTGACTCCTTATGGCAATAAGAGGGACACCCTCTGCAGGTACACAGCGTACCCCATTTTTGAAATCATGACCGGATGGTCCATGAGACTCCCAGAACACTTACTTCTGGACCTGTGTACTACCACTGCTGATGGAGCATCAGTAGATAAATATGTTAAATATCTCAAACAAGGCATCCAAAAGGTACACTTGTTTGCTTCACAATGTATGGGCAAGGCCCAACAACAGGCCCTATCCCATTGTAAACAAACTCCGTCCAGCAGTCTACCAAGTTAGACTGCCTCACAATAACTGTCATTGATAAATGACTACAGGCCAATCAAATGAACCTGTTTAAAGGAGATTAAATTACTTTTCCATACCCCAGTGGGAGGAATAGTACTAAACTGTTTTTTCTCTTTCCTTTTAGGTTCCAGAGAGAGATGCTTGCTTTTATGCTTATTCTTTTTAAAAGTATGGGTCTTCTTACAAGCCCAAACTGCACGTTTTATTGCAGATAAGGACCAGTGACCTAATCTGAAACAGAATACCTCACAAGCCCACGAGATTTAATTGCATCCTGTGGAATTCACACTAAAATCTTAAAAGACATGTTCATTGTGCAGAAGGGTAGTGAGGCCCTACTGAATGTTATGATCATTGCTTCAGATCAGTTCTAGCAGCTATACTTGATTTGAACTCCTGTTTACATTTTATTGATGATCAGGAATTTTGCATCCAAATTATATGGCAGTAAAAACCATTAGACCTTAAGGTTTTTAACCCTGTGATGCCCCATAATTTGCAACACTTAATACTGAGTGCCCAAAATAAAATCCTAGCCTAACAAGTGGTCTAACAGCCACTTCTCAGTCAGGTACCCTAGTTAATAATGTGCAGTTTATGCACAACCCAGTGATTTTAAATTTCACCCTTTACAACTTGGAATGACTTGTTTTATGTTTCACAACAAACTATTCCCACTTTTTATTTTCATAATGATGTGATTGAATACCCTGGTAGCATACCAGGTACTCATTGAAGACTACCTATACGGGGACTGATAGCACCACACACACACAGGATTTTCACATCCTGACTGCTAGTAGTACATCTTATGACTGTAAACCTGCCCAAATGCACTAGGCATTTTGTTTTAGTTTTTCTTATGTATAAAAAAGAAAAAAACATGTTTAGGCTCAGACCTATGTGGTTCTGACACATCTATTTGAAATAGGGCTGATATAGCCATTATTCAAGCATGTATGCTAAAGGTTCATGATAGTATGACATTTAATCTCATACCCCCCCACCATTTCATGGTATACATGGTTTTGCCATAAAGAGCAATTTATATTTACAATATTAAGGATATTGTGAAGGGGTTTGACCTGACTAATGCTCATGTTAATGAATTCATTTCTGCTCACATTAAGGAAGCAGATGAGCATCACATAGCTAGGAAAGTCCTTTGCACTGCCTATAGCTATTATGTCTGTTTAGAGCGTTTATGGCTGTTCCTCGGCCTTTCGGTCGGGGGAGGGGGTCAGAGACCGCAATCGAGATCGGACAGGCTGACTTGGTCGTTCAGGAGACACCAGTGGGACCGGTGATTTCCCAGGGTCGGGGACCACTTTCTCGATGGGAGTCCCAGCTGGCTGGGTCTCATCGTCTGGGAAGACTAAATTAGGAGTTCAATCGAGGGAATCGACAGGAGTTGGCAATAAAGGATCGATTAGGTCGATGACTATTTCTACATCGTCGATTGACAGTTCGGTCGACTGGCCAGATGGCAAAGCCGAGAAGCCAACGGCCGAAGACGCAATCTCGACCGAGGTCGAGACCGCATGTTCCTGGGACCGAGATCTCTCCTGCTCCCAAGAACGTTTCCGCTGAGACAGACAAACCCAGATCCTTCTTCCGCTTACGGGATCGAGAGGAGTGCGAGCCGCAGGTGCCTCTCCCTTGGTTGGGAGAGACTGGCACAACTCTCAGAAGGAGCCCGAGAAGGTGGAGCCCAGGTTGAGCGGAACAAAGAAGCTCCGAGAAGTCTCTGCAGTGCGAGTCGCTTCCTCCTTGAACGCCTGCATGCGTTCCAATTGCTCAGCGGATCCTGCAGCTGTGGAAACCACCTACAGAGCCTTCTTGGATTTCACCAGAGGATTTAGTTTCTCCGGCCTCCCCAGTTTCAGGCATGTGAGATGGCCTTCCGAGGACGTTAGGATGGAAGGAGAGACACATATCGCATTTCAGTGTGTCATGATCGACACCGAGACAGTAAATACATGCGGTGTGGGGATTGGTGTGCGACATTTTCTGGCCGCAAGGGCACCGACGAAATCCAGGGGAAGATTTGTCTTTCATAATCAAAGCACTAAACTCACGATCGCTAACGAGAAGAATTTTTGGAATAACCGATGTTTTTTGAGCCAGGGCCTACAAAATGTGTGAACACAAGGGAGACAAACTGAATCTTCCAGTGGAAAGGAAGATATGACGTCATGGGGAAGAGCCAAGGTATATACCACCTGGGTGGGTGGTTGGAGCCAGCTTGAAGACTTCCGGCTGATCTTAAAGTGGAAGGGGACATGCCAAAGAGTGTGGATGAACAACATATCCACGCTCCTAGAACTACTGCTACAGGTAAGTAAGCTGTATTTACTCGCCTGTAACTGTAGGTCTTCCACGGAGTGGTCTCTTGCAGTAGGTTATACTCTTGGGTTACCAGTAGAGGCTGCTGTGGTGCACAGCAGCTCTTCTAGCAGGTTTTCATCAGGGGCCGCCCACAAGTCATCAATTTCCTGTTTTCTGTATAAGCATGGGCGGTCTCTGGTATCCTCAGTTCATTTTCCCACCGTCTTCAGCTCGCGCTCAGCAGCTAGAGCAACTTCTGAATAGCAGTCATTGATGAGAATTTGAGCTACAAACGAATGTCTAAAGAATCTGCAATCAAACAAGGATTATTTTGCTCCTGTCATTGCGGTAGGAAGATACCGCTTCGACAACCATACCTCTTGTGCAAGGCGTCTGGGATCCACACAAAATACCAGTTCCTATAATTTCTATCAGGAATTTAATCAAGCAACTTGTCGATGACTGTTGCTTGAGATTCAGCGTTAATGGAGCAGAAAATGTCTCTCTGAGAATCGGGGGGGGGGCTCGCACCGAGGGCTCCCCCTTCACCGATTCTCTTCTTAGTCAGAAAAAGGAAAAGGAGAAACCCTCATCATGCTCCCTGCCAACGCACTCATTGATGGCCACCATTTCAAGTGTCCTACCATTGACGACGCGCCCTCATACCACTTTTCTGTTGATGCGAGCTCATAACCTCTTGTCAATGGCACTTTCTTGTGCTTTAAATGCAGTACAGTATACTACTGCTCCGTCGACGGGGGCTCCTCTCCTGTCAACGGCATCTGAAAATCTACATAAAAATAATCCTTTTTCCCCTGCAGTCCCATTGACAAGACCCTGCACTCCTCAAGGGAAACCTATGGCTTACACCCTGCTTATTGCCCCTCCACCTTCCCAGGTGGCCACTTACAGGTGCCAGGTGGACAGAGATCGGGACCCTGGTTTTTACTACCCAGGGGCAAGACCTGCTCAGATTACGTGTCCTATCCTTTTCATCACCCCCCCTTATCTCTCAGTATTCCCCCCTTCCTACCCCCCTCCTTCTCAGGAACTGGACATCTCCAACGTAATCAGACATGTCTTGCATGCCATGTGGCACTACCAGCCCTCCGACTGAGGTGATCCTATCTGATATCCTACTCCTACGCCTAAGCATTTTAATGAAATTAGATGAGTAATTGATAAATGCCTGGACCAAACTGGAGCGGGGGGAAGTTCTGCTGGGAGAATTGCAACGGGTAAAAGGGGGGAATAATGTGCAGGAGGAAGAAGAGGAGCTGGAAATGAGAGAGGGAGATGAATGGAAGCAAGCAGGGAGTAAGAGGGGTGGAATCTTAGTGCTGGGGGACTCAATACTAAGAGGAGTTAGGTGGGGTAGCAAGGGGGAGAGGCATAGTCGCATTTGGGTGGAGGCCATGCAAGGAATGACAGCGGAAAGGGTGGGACAGTGGGACAGTCTGTTCTGGAATATGCTAGAAGGGATAGGGACAAGCCTCATTTAATTATACATCTTGGGACAAACGACCTGGCTGACAAGACAGTAGATACAGTCCAGAGGAGGTTTAAGAAACTAGCACAATTATGTGAGGGGGCAGGAAGATCAGTAACTTTTTCAGAGATACTTCCTGTGCCAAAGGCAAGCACAACAAGAAAGCTGAGAATAGAGTAATTTAACAGATGGCTAAGAACCTGGTGTTCTGCTAAAGGGTATGGGCTGTTGTGGGGGTGGGGAGGGACCTGGGAGGACAGTAGTCTCTATGCCAAGGACAGCCTACACTTGAGTGAGGAGGGAAAGAAAGTGTTGAAACAGGATGGAGGAGTACATAGAGGAAGTTGGGAATTTAAACTAGGAGTGGGGGATGGCAGTTGGGGAAGAGATATGCAGAGACCCCAGGTTGGGAAACTATGAGCTTACCCCCATAACAGTGACAAAGGACAAATGGCAAGTACTGTTGGTGATGCTAGGAAAGGGGCAGGATGGGGGGAAGGGTGGAAGGTGGTTACCCTTAATGCTAGGAGCCTTGGGAGGAAAACTGCAGAGTTACAGGTTCTCATGGCAGAGGAGAGGTGGACATTGCAGCCATCACGGAAACATGGGCCACCCAATACAATGACTGGGACCTGTCTGTACCAGGGTACAGGTTATTTCGTAGGGACAGGGTGAATGGGAAGGGGGGGTGGCACTATATGTGAAGGAAGGACTGAAGTGTGTAAGGGAGGAAGGGGAGGAGGGTAGTATGCAGTCACTTTGGATACAAATCTGGGATTCCAAGAACAGGATTCTTAGAATGGGAGTGGTGTACAGGCCACCATCTCAGACGGAGGAGTTAGACAGGGAACTAGCAGGACAGATCAGGAGGACCTGCGAGAAAGGTAGTGTGGTGATTGTGGGGGACTTCAACATGCCAGGAGTGGACTGGAGCACCCCAACAACCAGGAACAGAAGGGAGCAGGTACTGCTGGATGCCTTCAGGACAGCTTCCTGCTGCAAATGGTCAGTGAACCAACCAGGTTAGGAAATACCCTTGACCTTGTGCTGCAAATGGGGACTTTGTGAGAGAACTTACAGTGGAAGAACCGCTGTCGAGGAGTGACCACCGCTCAGTATGCTCACATTGGATATGGGCAAGGAAGGAGTAGAATCTGGCACAATAGTGCTGGACTTCAGGAGGGCCGACTTTGGGAGGATGGGGATGTGGTAAAAGGGTACCTGGCCAGAATTCAATCTAGTATGGACACTAACCAGAGGTGGGCGCTCGTAAAGCTGGGGATAGTGGAGGCAACCAAAACCTGCTGCAAAGCCCAGAGCAAGAAGGCTAGGGCTAAGAAACCAATCTGGTTGAGCAAGGGGGTCATGGAAAAGGTAAGGAGGAAAAGAGCTGCCTTTAGGAAGTGCAAGAAAGCAGGGAGGGGGGAGGACAGGGAGGAGTACTTGACCGAATCGAAGGAGGTGACAAGAGCAGTAAGGGGAGCCAAAGCATCTACGGAACTCAGGCTGGCACAAGGCATTAAGAAGGAGGAGAAGGCTTCTTTAAGTACATCAGGGAGAAAAGGAGCTGTAAGGACCACATAGTAAGGATTAGGAAGGGGGGGTTTGGTGGAAGCAGGGTGTGATAAGGCGGAAGCACTAAATGAGTACTTCTGCTCAGTATTTACTAAAAAGAAGAGGGGGGTGACACCCAAGGGGGGGGAGAAATGGCAGAAGCAGGGTGGGAGGTGGTGACAGATGGGGAAATCATGGAGAGCAGAGTTCAAGAGGTTTTGAAGGCACTGAGGGTGGACAAGGCGCCAGGCCCAGATGGCATCCACTCCAAGGTACTGAAGGAGCTGGCAGAGGTCCTTGCAGGACCTTTGGCAGACCTATTTAATGCCTTACTACATTGGTGTGTACCTCAGGACTGAGGATGGTTCATGGTGCCCTCTACAAGAGTGGCCCCAAGGATGAACTGGAAAACTACAGACCAGTGAGCCTCACATCCATCGTGGGTAAGCTAATGGAGACTATCCTGAAGGAGAGGCTGGTGGCCCTCCTAGAGGCCAAAGGACTACATGACAGCAGACAGCATGGCTTCACACATGGCAGATCCTGCCAAACCAACCTGGTCGAGTTCTGTGACTGGATAACTAGGCAACTGGGCAGGGGCCATGCAGTGAATGTCCTGTATCTGGACTTCAGTAAGGCATTCGCCTCATTGCCACATGGAAGGCTGGGAAGGAAGTTAGTAGGCATAGGGGCGGGTGCAAAACTGGTGAGATGGGTAGGAAACTGGCTGCAGGGAAGGCAACAGAGGGTGGTGGTGGGTGCAGAGCTTTCATACCTAAGGGCAGTGATGAGTGGTGTTCCACAGGGCTCAGTGTTGGGACCAGTGTTGTTTGGGATATTCATTGCAGACATATCATGGGATATCAAAAGCAAGATCAGTCTGTTTGCTGATGATACCAAGGTAGGCGCAGTGGTGGATGTTCTGGGGGGATGGCAGGGGTTGCAGGATGATCTGGCAAAGCTTGAAACCTGGTCAGACACCTGGCAACTGGGCTTTAATGCCAAAAAGTGCAAGGTGCTGCATCTTGGGATGAAGAACCCAAGGAGTAGTTACCAGCTAGGGGGAGTGCAGCTAGCCCAGACAGAGGAGGAGAAGGATCTGAGTGTGCTCATTACAGGGTCAATGAACAACTCAGCATACTGTAGTAAGGCAGCTGCAAAGGCCAACAAAATGCTGGGTTGCATTGCAAGGGGTATATCCTCGAGGAGGGAGGAGGTGATTCTGCCACTATATAGGTCATTAGTTAGACCACATCTGGAGTACTGCGTGCAATACTGGCGTCTGTATCTGAAGAGGGACATTAAGTTACTGGATGGGGTGCAGTGCAGAGCGACAAAGATGATCAAAGGGCTGGGGGACGTATCATACGAGAGGTGGTTGAAGGAGTTGAACATGTACTCACTGGAGGAGGAGAGGAGAGACAGGGGTGACATGATTGAAACCTTTAAATACATGAAAGGAATAAACAAGACGGGTACAGAGGGGCTGTTCAAAGTAAGGGAGGGGAGGGCCACCAGGGGCCATGATATGAGAATGGAGTGAGGAAGGTTCAGGAGGGAGATGAGGAGACACTTTTTTACGGAGAGGGTGGTGGCTAGGTGGAATGCGTTACCTGCTGAAATGGTATGCAGTAGAACAATGGACTGCTTCAAACGAGGATGGGACAGGACAAGGGGGAGGGTTAATGAAGGGGAAGGGTGGAAGGGAAGGGCAGCTGCAGAATAAGGGGTGCTAGCTGCACATTCGAGCAGACTTGATAGACCTCTAGGCCTTTCTGCTGGCAAATTTCGTATGTTCGTAATGGCGACAGGGATACATTACCACCCTGATCTCCTCTTCCCCTTATGGAGGACTATTTTTCAGGTGAACAAGAATTACTGACCAACTTCCCCAGTGATCTTGAAGATGAAGAGTTCCAAGAACTGGATTTTCCAAATTCTGACTCTCCTTATTCAGAAGTCTCTTTCCTGGATGAGGACCTGCCTACACACTCCGCAGCCTCTCCTCCTGATGCCCCACCTTTCGTGAAATGATCCAAATAGTCATGGGATTCTGTACTACAGGACATGACAAACAACACAAGGATATGGTGGAATACCTTGAATTACCAGAGGAGCCGGTCTTGGTGGTTTCCCCACTAATCCAAGCCTACCAGAATGCCATGCTGGCAGCCTGGCATCAGCCTTCAGCTATTACGACTGTTCCCTCACAAAGCAGATCGTATATTTCAAGCTCCTCTGGATCATCCTTTCCTTTCTGCTGTCCTAGAAGTGGATTCTGTAGTAATTACTGCCACTTATGATCATGCTAAAAAACCTAAACACATGAGCTCCTTACCTCCTGATAAGGAATCCCGAAGACTGGACTCTCTAGGGAAAAAGATATTTTCCTCAGGTACCATAAATATCAGAATTCTAAATTACATGGGTTACTTGATTAAATACCAGCGTACCCTCGAGTCCTCTGCCATTGACATTATCAATAAATTCCCCCCTTCAAAAGAAAGGGGAAAAATGGCTACAGTGTCAACTAGCAACTCTATTTCCTGTCACCTACTCAGGTCAGGATATGATGCCGTAGATACCTCAGCCCGATTGTCGGCCTCTGGCATTTCTTTGCGTCGCCATGCCTGGCTTCACGTTTCAAGTTTTACACTTTATGTACAACACAAAGTAGCTAATGCCCCCTTTAATGGGTCTAAGCTGTTTGGGCCAGGTACTCAAAACTTTACCAGATGACTTACAGGCATCAGGCAGAACCCTACATACGGTTCATGACATGTACCATACTCCGCATACAGCCTACTATACTCAGTACTCCTCTTATTCCAAAAGAGGTGGAAAATGGAGAGCTACTACTAAAGGTTGCTATAGAGGTTGTAGTCAATCCACCAGTGTCAACACCTCTGCTGCCTGAGGCTCCTGCCCCCACCCTCCTGGGGGTCTGGACAGCCCAATTCCCAGTGACCCACTAGAGCTTTTCCCACGCCTCCTCGTCCAGGCCTCAGAGGCTGTGGGCTGTCATTTTGCCCTCCATTTGAAGGCCTGGCAAACCATCACTTCAGATGAATGGGTACTTCAGATTATACAGAAGGGTCGCACTCTGGAGTTGATCTGCAATCCACCCCCTCATCCTCCCCAGAAGATTCATGATCCATCAGATCATATACCCATTCAGGAGGAACTGAGGGCTCTTCTGGTCAAACAGGCGGTTTCACCAGTACCCCCTTCAGAACATCAAATGGGATTCTACTCCTACTTCTTTCTGGTACCCAAACGAACTGGAGGCTTCAGACCGACACTGGACCTCAGAAAACTGAACCTTTTCATCCAGTACAAACGTTTTGGCATGATAACTCTAAATTCCATCATGGCAATCCTTAAACAGGGTGATTGACTTTGTGCCTCAGATATGAAGGATGCCTGCTTACTTACATATTCCCATCCACCCTGCCCACCACAAGTTTCTGTGCTTGCACCTGCGGGGTCAAAACTACCAGTTTCAAGCACTCCCATTCGGCCTCTCTTCGGCCCAAAGGGTGTTCACCAAATGCCTTGCAGTGGTAGCAGCAGCTTTATGAAGAAAAGGGCACTTTATCTTCCCATATCTAGACGACTGGCTAATCAAAGCAGACTCCAGAACAGCTCTGCCTGCCTCCCTAGAAGCTACTCTGAAGATGTTCCACACTCTAGGGATCACAATCAGTTGGCCGAAGTCCAACCCAACTCCGACTCAATGCCTCCAATACATTAGAGCTGTCTTAGATACAGTCTCAGCCAAAGTTTACCTTCCACCTACCCGCCAGGGCATACTTGTGTCCCTGGCATCGTGGGTACAGACTCAGAAAGTAGTCACTGCCAGACAAATGCTGTGCCTTCTGGGTCACATGGCCTTCAGAATCAATGGTCCCAAAGAACAGGACAGTTCGAAGACAAGATCAGGATCACTCCCTAGTCAGCCCTGACATGGTGGACAGTCAGAACCAATTTATGTCAAGAAATGCTTTTCCAGTCCCTCCCTCCCACGCAAATGTTAACCACGGATGCTTCTCTGGATGGATGGGTTACACACTTGAGTTCTTACCGGACACAAGGCAAGTGGACTACCTCTCTTTCTAAGTCTCATATCAGTATCCTGGAGCTGAAAGCAGTCTGCTTAGCCCTTCAGGCATTTCAACCTTACTTGACTCCGAGTCCATTGCTGATCCAGTCAGACAACACTGCAGTGGTATTCTACCTCAACAAGCAGGGCGGTGTGAAATCTTATACCCTATGCATGAAGGCCCTTGCAGTCTGGCAAGAAGCATCTGGCAACGCCTGACACTAACAGCTGTCCACTTACCGGGATGTTACACTCTGTTGACTGACCGTCTGAGTCTCCAGTCTTTCACACACGAATGGACACTTCATGAAGAAGTACTCCAAAAAATCTTCAACCTATGGGGAACCCCACAACTGGATCTGTTTGCCTCCCCAGTCAATTACTGTCTCCCCAACTATTTTTTCACTATCCCGAGCAACAAGGGACAGTCTATAGATGCCCTGTTCCAACCTTGGACAGGACTCTTCTTATATGCTTCCTCCTGTTCCTCTCCTGCAACGGACTCTACTGAAACTACAATTAGAACCTGCCGCAATGATCCTCATCGCTCCCCTGTGGCCTCTCCAAGTGTGGCTTCCTCTGCTTCAACAATTATCAGTACGAGAACCCATTATGTTGCCAATCAGACTGGACCTCTTGACTCGGTGTCAAGGGGCTCTCTTGCGTCCCAACCTGAAGGCTCTACACCTTCACGCATGGCTCCTGAAGATGCTTTCATAACCAGATTACAAGTGTCCTCTCCTGTTGCCAGTATTCTCCTGACCTCACATAAACCAGCAACCAGAGAAGCATACAATTCGAAATGGAAATGCTTTTCCATATGATCTGCTTCACGATCATTGGATCCCTATTCCTGCCCTCTGACGAAAGTTCTGGATTACCTGGCCTCATTGTCTGAGTCAAGGTTTGAGATATTTCTCCAAAGTCCATTTAGCCACTATCTCGACTTTCCATGAACCACTAGATGGCAGGTTACTGTACCAACATCATCTAGCCAAAATGATTTTGAAAGGAATCTTACGTATCAAACCACCTATCAGATGACCCACTCCTCGTTGGGATCTCAATTTTATAATAGAGAGAAATTAACCCTTGAACCTTTTGAACCAGCGGCCATTTATGACCTTCATTTCCTTTCATGTAAAACCTTATTTCTAGTGGCTGTCACTTAAGCTCTCCGTATTTCTGAGCTTCATGCCCTCATGTGTAGGGAACCTTACTTGATTTTTCACAAGGACAGGGTGGCACTCCATACCAACCCACCCTTCCTTCCTTCGTCTCTGAACAAATGGTAAATCAATTCCTGGAGTTACCGGTATACTATCCTGAATACTCCAACCAAGGTGAACGTCTACTACATACCTTAGATGTCCATCGTATATTACGCTACTATACTAATAAAACAAAATCGATTAAAAAGACTTCTCAATTGTTTCAGTTTTGCCTTGGGCCACAAAGGGCTCCCAGTTACTAAAAAGAACCCTTTCTAACTGGTTGACACATTGTCTTACTTTCTGTTACACAAAATACGACAAACCCTTACCAGGACCTGTCCAAGTCCGTTCCACTAGAGCTATGGCCACTACTGCGGCGTGCTTTAAAGGAGCCTCCATTTCAGATATCTGCAATGCGGCTACCTGGTCCACAATCCATACATTCACAAAGCATTACAATCTGGATATTGCTTCACGCCGTAGGATGGCCTTTGGCCGTGCAGCCCTACAAGGTCGCCTGTCATAATGTCCACCCATCTAGAGTATACTGCTTGGAATTTATCCCAAGTACTACAAGTTTACTGCAAGAGACCACTCCATCAAAGACAGTACAGTTACGTAAAAACTTAACAGTAGATCTTTGAGGAGTGTCTCTTGCAGTAGGTCCGATCCCACCCTCTGCCCCCCTCCTTCTCTAGGAGAACAAATTCTGGTTCAGTGACTTTTGGGTTGGGATACCTTTGGTACCGCGGGTTCCCCTCAGTCCTCACTTTGTGAGCTAAATCCAGCGGGGGAACTGAGGATCCCAGGGACGGCCCACACATGTATAGAAAACAGGAAGCTGATGTCGTGTGAGTGGACCCTGGTGAAAAACTACTGGTAACCCAAGTGTATTACCTATTGCAAGAGACACTCTTCAAAGATCTACTGTTATTGTAAGTTTTTACGTAACTGTACTTTCTAGGAGTAGTATACAGTTCACATCCACACCACCCACCCTGTCTCCCCTGGCAAGTGGCACTCAGATCACTGCCAGCAGCGTGAAAGATCTGACATCACAGAGTGGAGTCGCGGGATATGCTGCATGGGTGGTGGGAGGAGCTTAGCTTCAAGACTTGCAATGAGTCAGCATTTCTGGTGGAACTTCCAATGGGTGAATGTGAGCTGTATGCCACTCCTAGAACTACGGTTACTGGTGAGTAACCTATTTATATTCACTGTAACTCCAGATCTCCAAGAATATCTTCTGCATAGAGCCGTGCTGTTTGTTTTTAGGGCTGAAGGTACTAGGATCCTGTCAGAGTTGGAACTTTTGGGACTGGGACGAACCACGCACATAGCACAGAGTATGGTACCGTGCACACTGACAGGAAATGGTTGAGAAAAGTCAGTGAAATTGCTGTCTTCTGATTAGATGAGGCACACCACATGACTGTGCATTATTACTCAACAACTGCACGCCAGCAGTTCTTTCTGTTTTTCTCCACTCTACAAAACAATTTTGGTCATTTTACAAATCAGACGATCCACTACAGGGTGTGCGGGCGCGCTGTGATATATGTATGCCTTGGTGATTGAACACACTCGGACTGTGGCCTCATGCCTCACAATGTATACCAAGGAGCGCATATATCCAAACACAACTACCCACCATCTAGTATATTAATAGATGACAAACTTCTAGTGAGATCTGATTGGCTGAGAACTTAACCTGATCCTCTGGTTATCGGAGCATGCCAGGACAGTTCAGAACTAAATTTAGTTTTTATTTATTTATGGACATTACTCCAACCTGGATAATCCCATGAGATTCACCTTATCAATTTTATGGTGGTCCCATGGAGGAAAGCAGCAGACAGAAGGTAAATATAGTTTAGCATGAATAGTTAATGTTGAAAATGTACAAGGCAAAAAGCAAACTGTAAAGGTAAATTGACCGTTGAAGTAAATAACTGCTAACACGGCACAAATCAATTTAGGACCTATTTTACAAGTGGAATAACACCCTTTGAGGTGTTTGGGCATGCTGTGATATACAAACTTCTTGGATGGTTGAAAGCACTCTGCATATGCCTTGTGCCTCACAATGCAGGTGTCTGTGTACCGCAGCATGCCTGGAAACCTCAAAGGGTGTTGTTCCTAACTACATAAAAGGTACACACACACACACCACACCCCCTATCTGTCTGTCTCATAGTATTTCTATATGTATATACACACACACTCGTCCACATAGAAAAAGTCATCATAATTTTTCCCCATATATCATGGTAGCCAGTTAGCATATTATGATGCCAGTTAGCTAATTACACTTTAGTAATTATAACACCTCATGATGTGCTGCTTTTCTGGATTTATATCTTCGGGTTCTGCAGCCAGAAGTTTATGTATGTCTTACAGTGTGTATAAGTACCTGTGGCTTCAGAAGCGCAGGCCCCATAGGGGCCCATGCTTCTCTAGGCATAAGTATTGTTGCAATTTGGGTAGCATGGAATCTTCCCGGACACAAGTCTCCACCACTCATTCACACTATTGGGATCTGCACCGGAGGCACTAGGACCCATCGGGAGCAAACTTTTTTGCTGGCGCGAGAACGATGTCACGAGCCCTAGCTTCTGCGCCGGCAATGACTATCTCAGCTGACCTCCAATCGCCTCAGTTCCTTCCCACCGCCGAGTGCACTTCAGTGACGACGTCGCCCGCCCGTCGGGAGTCGAACTTCAAACTAGCAGCATAATTTTCAGTTTTTATTATTTTGTAGTATTATCTTGATACAGTATTGCTTAAGTTTATTCTTATTTTTAAAATAAATAAAGAAGTCTCTGCCTACATTGACGTAGTCGACCATGAGCAGGTCAGGTGACGGTAGGGAGACTTCGTATGAAAGCTGTTCAGTCATTCGGGCTGGGTCCAGTCCGCGCCTTCTCTGGAGGGTGGTCTGACAACGGTCAGTCAATGCCCGAGGATATGGGTGGTCCCGTGGAAGCATAAAATAGGCGGTCGCATTTTCCGGCACCGATCTGCCTCAGCTCTTCTTCGGCCCACAGGTCTAAAAAGAGAAGGCATCACCGAGGTCGCCCTCTGATATGTCTGTGCGTAAAGCGTTCAGTTATCGGGGCTAGTTGCCGGTCTCCTTCTTAGAGTCGCCAACCTCTGCTTCTGGTAATAGCAGCTCGACATGAACCATACCCGCCGCGAGTAGGTCTTCAGATGAGCAGTTTCATCAGTGGGCCGCTCTTATGGAGCAATGGGCTCGGAGGTTGGTTCAGCTACCTGGCTCGGTCGCTCGTGGGCATTCAGGCTCTTTGGGCGACCAGGTAGGGCGGTTGGACTTTCCTGGTCGTGCAGCGCCTTCTTCAGTGCCGTCGACTCCGCGCTTAGGTGCCCCACATGGCTATGGCGCAGGGGGCCACACCGATGCCCTTATCTCCTGCTCTTCTTCCTTCAAAACCTGTCTTCGGGTCTGGGAGTGTTTCGTGTGTGGCCTCTGGCATCGATGGTGCGCACGGCGCCGTCCTCGGCGTCGATGCTGCACTCTGTGCAGTGTGGCTTCTTGGCGCCATTTTCGGCACCACATGGTCCCTCAGTGTCGTTCTCGGCGCCGGGGGCTCTCGGGGCTCTCTCTGTTTTCCAGGACTCCTCTTTTCACTCGTTTCCTTCTTCCTTCTCTTCTGATTTTCATTCCTTTCCTGTCCATACAGTCCCTTCTGGACTGTCAGGAGATGACGTTGAGCCTGACCCAGACCTTCGGTTGGGTGATGAAGTGGACAAAGCAGGATCTATTACTGCTACAGAGCCTGTGGTCGAGGACCTGTCCTTTAAGTCTCTGTTGAAAAATCTGAGTTCCACACTTTCTCTCCAGACTACAGACTTCGATCCTGGGAAATTAAGACTCCAATACTTTCATGCCTCGGAGACCCCTATGGATTTGACTCCTCCAGTTCAGTCTTCCTTCGAGACGCTGTCTCAAATGGTATGGAATAATCCTGCTCTCACCCCTTCGGTGGCTAAATCCATTGACAGGAAATATTCAGCCCCCAAGGATCGTCCCATTTTGGCATCTCAAGCCTTTGCGGATCCTATTGTAGTCCTGGCAGAGAATAAGGTCGTTCTTCCTCAAACTACTACAGCTCGACCTATTAACAAAGAATCTCGTAAAATAGACACCTTAGGTAAGAGAGTCTTTGCTGCTTCTACCCTAAGTATGCGTATTGCCAGTTACCAAGGATATTTTTCCCAGTATGAGTATATCCTGTGACATTCTATCAAGCAAATGATTGAAGCTCTACCGGAGTCGGATTCAAAGCCAGAGTTTCTTCAAACTGTTACCAGAGGTATTGAATCTAACAACCAGCAGGTTAAAGCAGCCATGGATGCTTTCGACACTGCTTCCCGTTCAGCAGCTGCTGGTATTTGCACCCGCCGTCATTCCTGGCTGCGCACTTTGGGGTTCATGAAGGACGCACAGCAGCAGGTGATGGCATTGCTCTTTGATGGTGCATATCTTTTTGGTCCTCTGGTAGAGCAAGCTCTAGAAGCTACACAAAAGACTAGGTCTGCCATTAAGTTGGCTCATCCCCCTCCTGCCCCCTCTCGAGGGCATGTCAGTAAACGTCAGTTTCATAATCGTCCGTCCTTTCGAGGCAGAGGAAGTTTCCATAAGAACCAACATGCTCAACCTCAAAAGAAGGCGCAACAGAAAGCGCAAGGGCCCAAAGCGCCCAGCGCTACCTTATGAATTGCTGGCCCAAGTCCCATTTCTGCTGCCCGAGGTGGACTTTTCCTCTCCGGTGGGAGGTCGTCTGATGCACTTCTACAGCCAGTGGAAATCCATAACCTCAGACAAATGGGTTCTTCGGATAATTCGCGTGGGGTATTCACTCAATCTTGTAGAGACCCCTTCGGATCGTCCTCCCAAACGGCAGCCCAGGCTGTCAACCCTTCAGTCAGACCTTCTCGACGCCAAGATTCAGGTTCTTGTGAACAACAGGGCAGTAGAAGTGGTGCCACTGCATCAAAGATACATGGGGTTCTACTCCCATTACTTTCTGGTTCCGAAGAAGTCTGGGGGAATGCGCCCCATTCTAGATCTCAGAAAGCTTAACAAATTTCTCCCCAAGGAGAAATTCAAAATGATTTCTCTGGGAACCCTGTTACCTTTGCTTCATCAACATGACTGGCTAGCCTCCCTGGACATGCAGGATGCTTACCAGCACATTCCTGTTCACCCGAGGCATCACAAATTCCTGAGGTTTGTGGCTCTGGGACAACCTCATCAGTTCAGAGTCCTGCCCTTTGGGCTATCCTCGGCGCCACAAGTTTTTACAAAGCGTTGTGCAGTTCTCGCAGCGCACCTCAGAAAGGTCAGAATACAGGTGTTCCCTTATCTGGACGATTAGCTTCTAGCAAGCCCTTCCAGGCAAGGGACTCTGGACGCTGTAGAGACAGCCTCTCGTCTCCTTACATACATGGGAGTTCTGCTGAACCTCAAGAAATTGCAACTGCGGCCCTCCCAGAGGCTTCTTTTTATAGGAACTCTTCTGGACACCTCCTGTGCGAAGGCTTTTCTTTCAGAAGACAGAAGGAACAATATCCTTCAGAATGCCCATCACATCGGGGAAAACAGCTCCGTTACAGCTCTCTCGATGCAACGGATGCTAGGCCTCATGGCATCCTCAGTGTTCACTGTACCCCTAGCACGTCTGCACATGAGAACCACTCAGTGGATGGTCAGTACTCAGTGGTCCCTAACCACTCACCCACAGTCCTATCTCATCAAGGTGACAGAACATTTAAAGAGGTCATTCACCTGGTGGTCTCAAGGGAGCAATCTCCTGGAAGGATATCCCTTTGCTCCTCTGGACCATCAAATCTCCATTACCACAGACGCATCCCTAATGGGGTGGGGAGCTCACTGTCAGGCTCTCCACACTCAAGGTGTGTGGACTCAACTAGAGTCCCAGCTTCACATAAACGTCCTAGAAATGAGAGCCGTCCTTTATGCGGTCCGGGCGTTAAAAGACATTCTCTGTCACAAGAACATTCTCCTTCAAACTGACAGCAAAGCTGTGATGTATTACATCAACAAGCATGGCGGTGCTCATTCTTACCCCTTATGCAGGGAAGCAATGAGGGTATGGGAATGGTGCTTGGAGCATAAGGCTCTAATTCAAGCGGTCTACCTGCCAGGTGTACAGAACGACTTGGCAGACCGTCTCAGCAGAACGGAGACAGATCCTCACGAGTGGTCTCTCGACTCAACCATAGTTCAGTCACTATTCGAAGCATGGGGAACTTCAGACCTGGACCTTTTTGCATCCCCACTGAACGCAATACTGCCTCTCTTCTGCTCCAGAAATCCAGGGCCTGGCATTTTCTGTCAGGATGCGTTCAGGCTGCGGTGGACAAAACGCTTTCTTTACTCCTTTCCGCCTCTTCCTCTAATTCAGAGAGTACTCCTCAAGTTCGAATCCCAGGGGGACAAGAGGATTCTCATTGCTCCCTTTTGGCCTCGGCAGCTGTGGTTTCCACTACTCAACAATATGTTGGCAGTTCCTCCGAGACCACTTCCCCTGCAGATGAACCTTTTGACTCGGGGACCGGTGGACCATCCCAACCTGAGATCGCTTCACCTTCACACTTGGCTCCTGAAGAGTTCGAAGTAAACCGGTTCAATGTCTCTCAAAGAGTTTTAGATATTCTTCTGGCTGCACGGACACCAGCCACTCGGAAAACCTACACAGCCAAGTGGAAGCGTTTTTCGCTCTGGTGTGCATAGTCCTCTTTGAATCCCTTTTCCTGCCCACCAGATGAGGTTTTGGAGTACCTCTTGGACCTCTCAAATTCAGGTCTGCAGTACTCTACAGTCAAAGTTCACCTTAGTGCCATTTCAGCGTATCATGAGCTGGTTTTTTCCTTAACACTGGCCAAGTTACCTATAGTTAAGAGATTTCTTAAAGGAATTCTGCATACCAGACCTCCTACAAGATGTCCAGTTGCAGCCTCGGACATTAATCTTGTGCTAGACATGCTCACTCGGAAACCTTTCGAACCTCTGGCTACCTGTGAGCTAAAATTTCTCACCTGGAAGACTGCCTTCCTAGTGGCCATTACCTCAGCCTACAGGGTCTCCGAGATACATGCCCTGGTCACAGACCCTCCGTATACTGTGTTCCATAAGGACAAAGTAGTTCTTCATACTCATCCTAAATTTCTTCCTAAGGTTGTGTCAGAATTTCATCTAAACCAACCTTTAGTCCTTCCCTCTTATTTTGGGACTTCCAAAATGAAGGGCAGTTCTCTTCATTCTTTGGATGTAAGAGGGCCTTGCATTTCTATCTAGATAGAACCAAGGATTTTCATAAAGCCCAACAACTGTTCGTTTCCTTCAGTGAGACCGGCTGGGTCAACCTGTCGCTATCAGATGTATCTCAGCATGGCTAGTGGCATGCCTTCACCACTACTATTCCATGGGCGCAGGTTAAGTTGGAGGGTAGAGTTTACGCTCACTCTACTAGGCTGATGCAACATCCCTAGCAGAAATTCTTAGCGTGCCCATTGCAGACATTTGCAATGCGTCACCTGAGCTCAGTGCATACTTTCGTTAAACATTATGCACTGGATGTCCATGTAAAGCGACATTCTTCCTTTGGCAGAGCCATCCTTAATGGACTTCTGTCCTAGAAATGTGAGCTCTTGGTCTCTCCTGCCCTCTCGGGGGATTATTAGCTCGGTACTCTCCCAATAGTGTGAATGAGTGGTGGAGACTTATGTCCAGGAAGACATGAAAATTACGTACCTACCATAATTCTTGATCTTCTTGGATGAGTCTCCACCACTCATTCACATGCCTACCCTCCATCCCCCGAGCTCACCTCTGTTGTTGGTCTTCACTCCCTCAAATCTTTAGGCCGTGAAGACTTCTTTGTTGACCCTTCTTACACGGGTTGCCCAGACTATCTTAAGTCCGGTCTTTAGTTTAGGCTACCCTTCTGGGTTAGTTACGCTGCACCTCCTTGGTAAAAAAGGTACTGAGGCAGTTGGAGGGTCGACGCCGAGATAGTCATTGCCGCGTGAGCTAGGGCTCGCAGCACTGTTCCGCACGCGACCCTCCAGCAAAAAGTTTGCTACCGATGGGTCCCAGTGCCTCCGGCGCAGATCCCAATAGTGTGAATGAGTGGTGGAGACTCGTCCAAGAAGATCAAGAATTATGGTAGGTATGTAATTTTCATTTTCTGTCTGCAGTTGCAGAAGTACATGCACCACAGAGGTCTTCGCCTCTGCAGCCAGAAGTGTGGGTATGTTTTACAGTGTGCATGAGTACTTGTGGCTACAGAAGTGCAAGCCCCATAGGTGCCTGAGCTTCTGCAGAGAGAACAACTGTGGTAATTTGGGTAGCGTAGATTTGTATCTGTGACTGCAGGGTCCTGTGCTTCTGTAGACAGAAGTAGTGGTGTGACTGGAGTATTGTGGATTTCTTTCGGCTGCCAAGTGGGGTGGGTGGAGGGGGTGTATCTTGCAGTGTGCTTGCTGCAGATACAGATCCACGAAGGTAGCACATTAGTGCTACTGCATTTGTGTCCTCTGGAAACAGTTGTATGTGTGTCTTGCCGATGACTATCTGTGGTTACTTGTGTGGTCTTGTCCTTTTACTGCTTTTGGGGGGTGGGGGGGCTGTGCAGTCATGGCGTTAGGGTTTCCAACTCTATTTCCCTAGTTTGGAAACTGGTCCAACACCGGTTCAACAGCAATCGACTGTAACCAAGCTATCGGTTTCAGGTGTGGGCTTCTCTGCTCAGAGTGCAATAATGTTTTAACCCAGTGGTGCTGAGGGTTGAGGCATTGGACGCTACACCTCGCTCCACACCGGTGACCTGGGTTCAGGAATGAGCCCAGGCTGTCGGGTTGGCCAGGAGGAAAGGATTGACGCGTCTATAGGACCCGCTTCCTTTCTGGAGAGGTTTAGGCATCCAGCTACAGTGGCCCCCAGTGAAAATCAGGGCACTGCAGGAGCAGGGATTTCATATATTTTTTTCATTTATTCTTTGGTAACCGGGTAAAGGCACATAGATGTGGGGAGAAGTGCGGCGGACATCAGCACGTCGTGCCTTAACATCACTGCACATCCAGACTTCACGGGAAAATATAGGAGGAAAATGACAGATGACTGAGGCAGCTTGATGGCCGCACTTCAGCAACCAGGGGGCCTGTCGTGGAATCGCAGTGTGGTATTGGTTCCTGGCCCAACTCGGGGGAGACATGGGGAGTCCCTCCGGCGAGTGCAACGCTTTGCCAGCCGGTATGTGAATGAGCCTTTGGGCTGATCGGGGATGAAGGCAGCGACTGGATGTAGGCAGGCTGGGCTGGAAGAGGATAAAGAATGATATGATAAAAAAAATGTTTGAACTCTCTCTTGAGGAATATGGAGAGGATGATGGGGATGGAGGAGGCAATTTAACCAGAGGTATCACCGGAGCATAGGTTTGAATCCCCACCAAGGGCTCCTGAGGATTATTCCTCGCATTTTATTTTTTTGGGGCAGATGGTGGAGGCATTAGATCTTACACCACCTGAACCTGGACAGGATGAGGAGGAATTACAATTAACACCCACAAAGATCCCGATGCCCATAAATAAATTCGCAACAAAAACTGGTGGTAAAGGTACTAGAAACCCCAAATTCCATACCACCTGTGGATAAGAAGCCCAACAAGAAGCACCAGTTAGATCCCATGGGGGCAGAATTCTTACTGTCTCAC
Organism: Neoceratodus forsteri; assembly: GCA_016271365.2. Classification (NCBI taxonomy): domain Eukaryota; kingdom Metazoa; phylum Chordata; order Ceratodontiformes; family Ceratodontidae; genus Neoceratodus; species Neoceratodus forsteri. Next base: position 50,161,442 of record CM028133.1, on the reverse strand, counting down.
CCGGATCAGGAAGGGGTAGTTCAGACAGCTGCCTGTGACAAGGTCAAGGTACCTCTGGCTACCCACCCTCCTGAGAAAGATTCCAGAAAACTGGATGGAATGGCAAAGAAAAGGTACTTGGCAGCTTTTCTGGACATCAGGGAAGCCAGTTACCTGGCATATGCAATACGGTATCAGAACACTCTCTGGACTTCTGTTATGGCCATAGTGGCCAAGGCTCCACCAGGGCTTGCAGCTGACCTTCTGGAAACTGCAAAGTGTGGTCTAGAAGCCACAACATATTAATTTCACATGGCTGTGGATGCAAATGATAATGCAGCTTGGTTGATGGCTTTAACTATTGCCTTGAGGAGGTTTGCCTGGTTCAGGACAACCAGCTTCACACACGACACACAAAATAAGGCAATGGACTTCCCTGTGGAGAACCTCTCCCTTTTTGGCAGTAAGACAGAGGCATATATGTAAAAAGTGAATGAATTACAAGTCCTCTTATGAGAGTAACTCTGCAAAAGACGAGACTTCAACTTCCTATAGGCCATATGGAAGGGGGAGGTAGAGGTAGGGGTTACGGTAGGCCCTTTTACCAGGTGCAAGCTACCCCTAGTTACCAGCAAAGGGATTACTACAGGGGTAGAGGCCACAGGGGCTCCAAAAGAGGGGATCAATCCCCTCAAGCTGCCACAGAAGGAAAGCAGAACCCCTGATGTTGACAGTCGGGGTTGCCTCCTCGATCCCAGTTGGGGGCAAACTGACCCACTACTTCCAAGACTGAAAACCATCACCACAGACAAGTGAGTGCTGGAAGTAGTGGGTCTGGGATTAGGCCTCATTTTCCAAACCTTCCCTAAACTGAGACCAAGACATTTCAGTTCCCCAAGCCCATCAGAGTGGACATTACTAGAAAAAGAAGTGTCCACCCTGCTGGCATCAGAGACAGTGGAACCAGTCCCTTCCTCTCAAAGGGGAAGAGGTTTCTATTACAGATACTTTCTAACCTCAAAGAAAAATGAGGCATGGCAACCCATTTTAGATCTTGAGAGCTTTAAACAAGCGTCTCTCAAAGCCAAAGTTCTGGATGGTAACCTTGGCAGTGACCCTTCCAACACTACAACAAGGAGACTGGTTGGCATCACTAGACTTAAAGGATGCCTGTTTCCACATTCCCGTAAGGGAATCTCACAGAAAGTACCTCCGGTTCAGACTACCTTCAGGTTATTACCAGTTCACAGCTCTGCCTTTTGGCCTAACCTATTCCCCCAGGGCTTTCACAAAGTGCCTGGCAACCTGGCACACTTAAGGAGGCAAGGTGTATCTGTGTTTCCATACCTGCATGACTGGCTAGTCGTGGGGAAATCCCCCCCCCCCCCAAAACAGGTAAGAGAATCTCTCTCAGGATCACCTAGGAGACACTGGAATGTCTGGGATTTCTTATAAACGTCCAAAAGTCCGTGTTACAGCCTTTCCAGATTCTGCACTTGATAGGAGCAAAACTGGACACTCTACAGGGACGAGCTTTCCTCCTTTAGGACAGGGTGGACAATATCCTGTACATTGCAGGATCATTCACCCTAAACAAGCCAAGGCCAATTTTCTGCATTTAAGTTGCATGGCTGCAGCCTCAGGTACAGTACAAGGCTGCAGATTCCAAATGAGGGACGTCCAGTTCCATCTCAGGGGACACTGGTGCCAAAGAAATTACTCTCTCTCAAGATGGTGTTTGTATCAAGGACTCTGCTACAGGCTCTGCAGTGGTGGCAGGACAGTGACGACTTAAGGGAAGGAATCCATTCAAAAAGGAATCTCCTACCCTGGTGCTCACAACAGATGCCTCACTTCTGGGGTGGGGAGCACATCTGGAGGAAAACACGGTCCATGGCACTTGATCTCCCACAGAGTCACTACTGCACATAAATCTCCCGGAGCTCATGGCAGTGCTTTTGGCACTACAGTCTTTCATATCCCTGACAAGAGACAGTGGTACAAGTCAGAACAGACAATACCACCACTATGTATTACATCAAGAAGCAGGAAGGAAAAGGTCCGACCTGCTGTGTACAGAAGCAATGAAGATTTGGAGTCTAGCATACTCCTTGCAAGTATCCCTAGTGGCTGTCCACTTTCCAGGAAAGGACAACACCCTGGCAGGTGCACTTAACAGAATTGACCAAAAGCACCACGAGTGGTCTCTAAACAGACAGGTACTGGAAGAGGGGTTTCAAAGGTGGGACACACCAGAAATGGATCTCTTTGCATCAGAGGAGACTCATCAGTTGCCCAAATTCCGCTGCAGGCCTCCAGTTAGAGGGTCTGTGCCAGTGGAGGCCTTGGTGCTGGACTGGACAGGGAAAACTCTAAACCGATGCTTCCAAAGGGAAGCAATTTTCCATACGGTGTGGTACCAGAGATATGCTACCATCCGAAGCAGGAATACCAGTCTTGTTAGAGTACCTGACTCACCAGCATTCTATGGGACTGCAGCCCACTACCCTTAAGGTCCATTTGGCATCTGTCTCTGCCTGTCTGTCGGCCTGTAAGGGTGTTTCTTTGGCTGCTAATCCTGTATTCAAGAAATATTTTAAGGGGTTGGCTCACCTGCACCCTCCTCACAAAGAACTGGTGCCCTTCTGTCTGTATTGCCAAGCTCATGGAACCATCATTCAAGCCCTTGGCTACAGCATATCTCAGATTTATCACATGGAAGGCTGTTTTCTTAGTAGCTATCACATCAGCAGGAAGAATAAGTGAGTTACAGGCTCTGTGTGTGGAGTAGGACTACATCTCCTTCCACAGGGACAAAGTGGTGCTCAGGACTAACAAGAAATTTCTCCCAAACGTAATCTCTGACTTTCACGTCAGTCAGTCTAGTACTTTACCAGTCGTCTTTACTGAACACTCTAGTTTAGGGGAACAAACTAGGGAAACCCCCTGACTGAAATCCAGGACAGGGATGACTCACCCCCAGGGGATTGCCTTCCCCATGGCGGAAGCCATTCTCAGTCCCGCTCTCGAGCTGCGGCAAAGTCCAGCCTTCAGCCCGTATGATCTGCAAATAAGCGGTACCTTTCACCGACCACCCTTCGGCTGAAGGTCTGGTGGCAGATTCTGTGTTTCAGCAGATGTGAACGTTGGTTTAGTCAATAATCCCCCCCCCCCCCAAAAAAAAAAAACAAAACAATGAGTTCAAGAAACTGGAGCATGCGGTGAAGAAAGACTGTGCCGCCTCCTGCCTGGTCATTCAACAGACTAGTTTGGCTGTCATGATGGCCAGCTTCTCCTGTGCTGTCATGGGAGTTTGGGATTTGCAGTTGGCTGTCAAGATGGTCTGGTATCAGGGATGTTTGGTTGCCCAACAGCAGCTCCAAACTGCCTTGGACAATGGTAACTCTTGCGCCAGACCCGTGGCTTCTGCAGTCGCCATGCGATGCTGGGTATGGGTGAGGATCTCAACCTTTACACAGATGCCCAACATACATTGGTGGAAGTCCCCTTCATGGGTACTGTGTTCTAGGAGTGGACAGTCACCTTACTCAGACTGAAAGATCCAATGCCACTCTGGATTCCATTACATTCTTTCAGAAGGGCCTGAAACAAAAGAAGAAACCCTTTCAGTTTCAGCCCTACCTGGTGCCTCCATCCAGACCAACACAGCTCCAAGCAGGATAGACCCAGGCCTGGTAGCCTAAGCTGAAGCCTGTTGGTTCTGGCTCCTAAAAGTCTGGAGGCTTGGGAACCCCTGCCAGAGCCTTCACCAAGCCCGCCTAGTGACGGTTCAGGGGTGTCACTCCCCTGCCCATCCTGCTCCAGCCTTGGACTCCTGTGGGGGGTTGGCTCAGCCACTTCTCACATGCTTGGTCTGTCATCACATTGGACAAATGGGTGCTTGACGTGGTGGGTCACGGTTTTCCTCTAGACTTTAAGGCTCTCCTGCCCTTCCAAGCCCTTGCCCCATGGAAGGACATGATGTCACCGGATATGCTGTCTGCCCTTCGGGAGGACATAGCTCATCTCCTTCAGAAAGGCATTATAGCACATGTCCTGGACTCCATGGCTGATCCAGGCTTTGTCTCCAGATATTTCCTGCTTCTGAAATGGACTGGAGACAAGTGCCCCATACTGGAGCTTCATGATTGCAACCAGTACCCGAGGAAGCGCCAGTTCCAGATGTTCACTGAACCAAATTAGTCCATCCCTAGAATGGGTCATGTGGTTCTGCCCTGTGGACCTACAGGACGCCTTCTTCCACATTCCGATCAGTCTATGGCACCGGTGGTTCCTTCAGTTCTGCTCAGAAGGGGTTCTGTACAAGTTCTGCACCATACCGTTCGGCCTTTATTCGTCCCCATCCCTCATATAAACAATTCGAGAACCCTTCCACTTCCTCCCTCCCTCTGTGTGTTGTCCCACCCCATCCTCCGTTCCCATCCCCCCATATAGGCAACGTGTCGACTGAAACTATATACCAAATACCAGAACAAGAATATAATCTTTCCTCAGCTGCAACAGCTATGTAGTTAGTCATGATGATTAAGATTCTTATTTGTCTTTTCACATTATGACCAATCCTGCACTCCATGCTTAAATGCTGCTGGCTGCAGTGTCAGGTGTGAGCCACCTTTGCTCTAGTGTCTAGTGGCACCCCCTACCCGCCGACTGCTGTACCCAAAAATGAATATATATTCCCTGGTGTCTAATGGCACTCTCCCCCCCTCCGATCGCCACTCCCACCCTCCATTTTACATTTTCTGACAGGGTGGAATAGGACCCTGTCCCAGTTGTCATGGAGAAAGTGATCTATTCTTTTCTTTCAAACAACATGAAGTCTTGCTATATTATGACAATTGCAGTTTGTCCCACCATTAGAACTGCTCCGGAGGTGAAAGAGTTAACTTCCATGCAGGCATGGAGCTTAGAGCGCGAGCTCGGTTAGAGAAGCTCTGTCTGGATAATTTCAAACTGAAACTGTAAGATTCTTTACTCCGCCTCACTGAACAGTCGCTCCGGAGATTTCTCCTACTGCTCGGTTCATTTCTCGGTTTAAACAGTATTTTCTTGGTTAAATTCAACCGCGAGTATTATTATTTTAACCGCAAACCGATCGGTTCAAGCTCTGTCTGTGGTATTGTAAGTAATAGACAGGTTTATTTCGTGTGGAACTTGTAAATGTTTATCTGTTCGGTTCGAACCGATCAGGTTGTTTAAAACTTTAAAAAAAGTAAACAATTTAAAGCTTTTAGAGTGCGGTTCCCGGTTCTTATCGGTTCTAAAAAAAAAACGGATTTCATTACGGTTTTTTCCACGACCCGTGACACGGTTGGGAACTGATAAGGGGTGTCTTGCCTGGCACTGCCGTTTAAAGGGCAAGTTTGTTGGTTAGGCTGGCATCATGTCTGAGGGGCCCACTGGGTTTCAACACTGTAGTGTCTGTGGGGAAGCCTTTGCCAAGGCTGACCCACACACCACATGTGTCTATTGTCTGGGGTTTGACCACCTCAATTCAGACTGCCAGATTTGCAAGAATTTCCCTGCAGCCACCCTGGATAAGAGTTGGCAGGCTCAGGGAAGGAGAGGCCAAAAAGTCCACTGACCGGATGGCCAGCCGCGGTTCGGTGCCAACCGAACGGAGGGGAGTGCTCTCTGACCAGGCTAGACTTCCTCGGGCCAACGTAAAGCTGACTCTGAGGAGCCAGTTCCAGCAAAGAAAACTAGAAAATCAGCAGGTGTGGAGTCCAAAATTCCTTCTCCAACTGCTGCAGAAATAGCAAAAGCTATATAGATTGTACAGTCACTTTCTCCGGTTCCGTCCGAACTGCCACTGTCTGGTAAAAGGTCGGTTCAGCCAGTTCCACCGGTTCAAGAATATGATATTGAAGAGTTTTATGAACCAGAGGAGGGGGAGGAGGATTATGAACAGTGTGAATGTGACTTTGTGAGTCTGGATGTGCCCATTGAACCGGACATCTCCCCAGACAGACCTTTAGAATCTCCCCCTACGCTTTGAGTCCCCTTCTCACTTTCTGTTTTATAAAAAGGTTGCTGAAACCCTCCAGCTCCCATTAGAGGAAGCTGTGGATGAGCAAGAGGAACCTGATTTTGTGGAAATGATGGATATCCCAGAGTGTAGGAGATTGTCTATCCCCTTACATAAGTCGTTTAGGAAACAGACAATAAAAATTTTAAAAGCTCCTAATTCTGTGCCTCCTGTTGACAAGAAGATGGACAGGAGGTACACTTTGTCAGGTCCTGATACAGACTTTCTTTCACAGCAATGCAGTCATGTTGGAGTAGTTCAGGCTGCAGCCTGTGATAAAGCTAACATTCCCCTGGCTTCACATCCTCCTGACAAGGACTCCAGGAAGATTGATGCCATGGCTAAAAAACAATACATGGCAGCGTCCTTGGGACTCAGACAAGCAAATTACATGGCTTATGTGGCAAGATACCAAAAATCTAGATGGGACACTGTCATGGCTTTGGCCAAACAGGCCCCTAGGCCAGCTTGCCAAGGAGCTGGAGCAGGTGGCTGCTGATGGTATTGATGGCATCCAAGGTGCAATTCCATGCTGCTGTGGATTCTAATGATGTATCCTCTAGAGTCATGGCTACATCTGTGGCCTTTCGTAGGTTGGCTTGGCTCAGGTGTACTAGTTTGTTACAGGATACCCAGACTAAGGCTATGGATTTTCCTGTGGTAGGAAATTCTCTGTTTGGGGAGCAGACAGAGAATTACATGAAGAAAATGGATGAATATAGAACAACTTATAGGAGTGCACAAGCCAAGGAGCAGCAAGCCACTCCTCAGAGGCAGACCCCCACAGGTAGAGGTAGGCCTTTTCACCGGCCTTTTTACCAAACCCAGGCTGCTTCTGCTTATGCTCAGAGGGGTTCTTCAGAGGGAGAGGCAGACGGGGTGCAAGCAGGCCTGCTCCCACCCCTCAGCCTAAAGCCCCTGCCAAACAGGCACCCTGATGGGATGCCCAGGGCCGGTTCTCCATTACCTGTAGGGGGCAGGCTGGCTTACTTCGTTCAGGACTGGGAGTCTCTAACATCAGACAAGTGGGTCCTGGAAGTAGTAAGCCAGTTGGTTCTCAGCTTCAAAAAATTTCCAAAGGTGAGAATCAGATCTTTTCCACCTGCAAATCCTCTAGAGACCTTTGCCTTAGAAACAGAAGTCTCAACCCTCCTGGCTCTCAGAGCTGTAGAAAGGGGTTCTCCCCTACACCAGGGCAAGGGTCTGTACTCCAGGTACTTCCTTACCCCAAAAAAGATAGGAGAATGGCGGCCCATTTTGGACCTAAGATATCTGAACAAGCACCTTTTGAAACCAAAATTCAAAATGGTGACTCTGGCAATGATTTTACCTTCTCTAAGGCTAGCTTCCCTGGACCTCAAGGATGCCTATTTTCATGTTCTAATCAGAAGCTCCCACCGAAAGTACCTCAGATTCGAACTGCCCTCAGGCCATTACCAGTTCAGAGCAATGCCCTTCGGCCTTACCTCTGCCCCAAGGGTATTCACAAAATGTCTAGCAGTAGCAGTTGCTCATTTAAGAAGGCAAAAGATTGCCATCTTTCCCTACCTAGACAACTGGCTCATTGTAGGCCAGTCTCCAGAACAGGTCAAATCACACCTGCAAGTTACCAAGCAGCTGCTCACCTCTCTGGGTTTTCTGCTCAATCTTCCAAAGTCAGTTCTGGAACCTGTCCAGGTACTCACCTTTATAGGTGCAGAATTGGACACAAAGCAGGCCAGAGCCTTCCTACCCTTAGAGAGGGTAAGGAACCTAGTGGCCCTGGCCTCCTCCTTCACTTTGCAGGTCTCTCGACCAGCAAGGCACTTCTTACAGCTCCTAGGACACATGGCTGCCTCCACAGCTGTAGTGCAAGGAGCAAGATTTCAGATGAGGACATTCAGTTTCACTTGAGAGCCTTTTGGTCTCAAAGAAAGATCCCTTCAAGTTGATCCCAGTGACTCGAACCCTGATCCAGGCCCTTCAGTGGTGGCAGGATCAGAGCAATTTGAGACTAGTGGTCCCCTTTATCCCTCTATCTCACTCCTTGGACCCTTACTACAGATCGTCCCTTCTGGGATGGGAGCACACATGGGCGACCTCTCCCACCCAGGGAGTGTGGTCCCCTCAGGAATCTCTGCTCCACATCAATTTGTTGGAACTCAGAGCTGTCTTTCTAGCACTTCAGGTGTTTTCTGCATCTGTTCAGAACAAAGTGGTACAAGTCAGAACAGACAACACCACCACAATGTGGTACATCAACAAACAAGGGGGCACTCGGTCTTCGGCCTTGTGCACCGAGGCAATGAAGTTGTGGTCTCTGGCTTATTCCCTGAACACTTCCCTCATAGCAGTTCACCACCCAGGGAAGGACAATGTCCTGGCAGATGCTCTCAGCAGGATTTCTCAGGGCCATCACGAATGGTCACTGGATCCCCAAGTTCTGGGGATAGTTTTTGCCAGATGAGGCACCCCTCAGATAGATCTTTTCGCAACCCCAGACAATCACCAACTTCCACTGTTTTGTTGCAGGCCCCCAGTGATGGGCTCAGTCCCCCTGGATGCCTTTCTCCTAGATTGGGAAGGGAAGTTTCTATATGCCTTTCCCCCCTTCCCTCTCCTATTCAAAGTGCTAGTCAAAATCAGATCCCAGCCTTGCAAGATGATTCTGATTGCTCCAGATTGGGCCAGGCAGCCCTGGTACCCACTCCTTCTGTCCTTAGCAGTCCATCTTCCCCTGTGTCTCCCCAGGAATCACAACCTGTTATCTTGTGCCCAGGAGAGAGTTTGGTATCCGAATCTAAAATCCCTCAACCTCAAGGCCTGGCTCTTGAGGAGTTAGAGTTTGCTGACCTACACCTTTCTCAAGGTGTTCTTGAAATCCTGAAGGCTTCTAGGAAGCCTTCCACTAGAGCTACTTATAATTCTAAATGGAAAAGGTTTTCCATCTGGTGCTCTGGGAAGCATATTTCCCCGGAATCTGCTGATTTGCTCATTGTTTTGAACTATATGGTCCATCTTAATTCTTTGGGCCTGATACCAGCTACCCTGAAAGTACATTTGGCAGCTGTCTCTGCTTTTATTTCAGCAGGAAAGCCCTCTTCTCTTTCCACTCACCCTGTATTTTCCAAGTTTTTCAAAGGATTACTTCATACTAATCCACCTTTCAGGGACCCGGCCCCTGCCTGGGATCTTAATGTTTGCATTGCTCAGTTGATGCAACCCCCTTGAACCTCTCTTCTGCAGAGCTTAAGTATTTGACTTGGAAAACTGTTTTCTAGTAGCCATCACTTCTGCCAGGCGCATAAGTGAGTTACAAGCTTTGTCAGTGGAGACTGACTTTATTTCCTTTCACAGGGATAAAGTAGTCCTTAGGACTAACAGGAAGTTTTTGGCTAAGGTGGTTTCAGACTTCCATCTTAACCAATCTATCTCCCTTCAAGTGTTCTTCACTGACCATTCCTCCTCTGGTGAGAGGAGGCTGCACAGCTTAGATGTTAAGAGGGCCCTAAGTTACTATATAGAGCATACCAAGGGTCATAGGTTCGAATCCCTCCAACTTTTTCTCACTTATGGTGAGGTTGGGAAAGGTAAACCTGTCACTAAGAGATCCATTGCCAGGTGGATTGTCTTGTATCCAATTTTGTTATCAAAAACTGGGAAAGGTTCCCCTTCAGGCCTGAGGGCTCACTCTACCAGAGGTACAGCTGCATCTCTAGCTGCTGCCAGAGACATCCCTATCTTAGACATATGTCAAGCAGCTACTTGGAAAACGGTACACACTTTCACCAAGCATTACTCCTTGGATATCCAGGCCAGGAGGGATGCTAGATTTGACACAGCTGTGCTTCAGAGCCTTTTCCCTAAGTAGGTTCTGTCCCTCCTCCATGGAGGTACTGCTGTGTATTCTGCAACTGTCATAATATAGCAAGCCACTATATTGACAGAACTAAGTCGTACAGACCAGGTCAGACACCACTCTTTCTAGGACCGTGGATATGTTGTTCATCCACACTGTTTGGCATGTCCCCTTCCACTTTAAATCTTGCCAGAAGTCTTCAAGCTGGCTCCTCTCACACCCACCCGGGTGGTATATATCTCGCTTCATCCCATGACGCCAGACCTTCCTTTCCGCTGGAAGATGCAGGTTCCCGCATGCCCTCAGCATTTCATAAGCCTTGGCTTTCAAATTGTCAGTTTTACCGAAAATCAAACTCGTTCGAGTTAGCGATTGTACTTTCGCCATATTGACTATGGAGGAAACATCTTCCCCTGGATTTCACCGGTGCCGCTGCAGCCAGATGATGTCGTGCACTGATCCCCCACCTCACGTGCGTATACTACGTAGGTGTAGGACATGACACCTCGTAAATGCGTTTCTTTGTTGGTTTTCCATCCCTACGTCCTGGAAGACCGCAAGGCACACATGAAGCTGGGGAGACCTGAAAAAAGGAACCCTCTGGTGAAATCGAAGGCGGCTAGGTGGACTGTTTCCCACAGCCTTGGGCTCCGCCGAACAGTTGGAACTGATGAAGGCCTTCGAGGAGGAAGCCACTCGAGCGTCGGCCAGTCGAAGTTTCTTCATCCTGCTGAACCTAGGCTCCACATTTATGGACTCTCTCAAGGAGTTGGGCCAGTCTCTCCCCACCCAGGGAGAGGCGCCCTCTGGCTCTCACTCCTCCCACTCTCAAAACAGGCTTAAAGATCCGTCGTCTTAGTCTCGACGGAGACGATGTTGGGACCGGGAGAGGTCAGAGTCCCAAGAACACACGATCTCGACCTCAGTTGAGATCGCATCCTTAGCCACTGGCTTTATGGACCTTCCATCTGGCCAGGGGACCGAGGAGGTGGCTGACTAGATTGAAATTATCCTTGACCCGATCGATTTTTTGTCACCAGCTGTGGCCGATGACTCCTTGGAATGGACTCTGGTCCTGGTATTCCTGGATGAGGAGACCCAGCCTGCTGGTGTCCCCATCAAGGATCCGATTCCGCACCCTCCGGTTTCACCAATCCCGGTGTCTCCTGACTGACAGAGTCTGCCTCCCCGATCTCGGTCGAGGTCCAGAACCCCCTCGGCCGAACGACCGAGGAAGAGCCATAAGCGGTCAAAACAGAGGCGGTGCCACATGTCTTCATCCTCCTTGGACAAGGAGAGGCTCCGGCGGAAACTCCGGCGCTATGAAGACCTTATGAGGCAGAAGCTGATCTTGACCAGGCAGAAGCCGGCTTCGCCGCCTACTCCAGCCATTACTTGGCTTTCGCCTCCTGGGCTGAAGCCGACCCCTCCAGAACCGAAACCATTGGTTCCTCCGCCCGTGGGGCCATCCGTCCCTAGTTCGGCCTATTCCGGTCTCTCCACCGCCTAAACGGCTACCTGAGGGAGGCAGCCGCCAGAAGACAGCAGTGCCGGAGCTTCCCGGCGTCTGTCGATTACAGTCACCCCAGACTGCCCCGGCACATCAAGGGTGACATAGGCGGTAGACCACGGTATCCCGACTCTTCGGAATCAGACTTCACTGAACTCCACTCTCATCCTGCGGATGATGTGTCATCCATTGGCACAGGGATGGAGGAAGGCCCTTTCTCTTTCCAGGGCATTCTCTGACTCATTTCTGATTCCACCGGAATGCCCCTGGAACCCATCCAGAAAAAGGCGGAGTACTCTCTCACTGACATTCCCAAGAGAGGGGATACCCCGATGGAGGCCTTTCCAGTGGCCGAGGCCATTGTTGGTGCGGCCCTTGAACTTTGGCAGCACCCTGCTTCCTGCCCAGCACCTTCTGCCCGCAGGTACATGGTATCCATGGGATCCCTTGCAGGGTTCACAGAGCACCCCTCGTCCGAGTGCCTGGTGACCACCTCTGTGTTCAGGCGTACTGGCAGTTCAACCGACACTGACTGACCCCCGGACAGGGAGTCCAAAAATATGGACCACACTGCCTGTAAGGTCTATGTAGCCTCTTCTGTGGGCCTTCGTCAGGCCAGCTCGGCCGTCATTATGTCACACTTCTCCCATGCCCTCCTGGGGTCATTGGAAGAGGTCCTTCCTCATCTCCCTGTGCACATGCAGACTACGGTCAAGCAGGTCCATGACCAGGGCCATGCTGTTGCCAGACAGCAGCTTCAGACAGTCTTGGACATCGGGGGTTCTTGTGCTTGCTCAATGGCAGCCACAGTGGCCTCTCGCCACAGGGCTTGGCTGAGGCTTTCCTCCTTCCCCGCAATTATTCAACATAAACTTGCTGACGTGCCCTTCTTGGGAACCGGCTTGTTGGGTACAGGAGTGGCCAGTCGCCTTCAGCGGCTACAGCAGTCCAGTGCCACCTTGGATGCCACTTTTGCCAAGGGTTCTTTGGGCAGGAACCAGCAGAAGAGAAAGAAGTCATTTCGGCACTCTTCCCCTGTGGTCCGGCAGCCCTCCTATCAAGGAGGCCAGCAGCAGGCCCAAGCATGGCGCCCTCAGCCCCAGCAGGGTCCCCCACAGGCCCGCAGAGTAGGTTGAGGCTCTGGTCCTGGAGCCTTTTCCACCTCCACTAAGCCTGGTCAGTGACGGGTTGGGGGTTGCCACCCCTATACCCGTCACGCCAGCTCTGGGTCCTCTAGTGGGGGTCTGTTCCACCACTTCCTTTTCACCGGGTCTGCTATCGCCCGGACAGGTGAGTTCTCGAGTGTCAGTCGGGGACTGTCTCTCAGAGTTCGGGCAGTACCCTCCCAGTCGAGCCCACGCCCCTCGGGAGGAACGGATTTCTACCTGCACCCAGTCAGCTCTTCAAGACGACGTAGTTTAGCTCCTCCTGCAAGGAGGCAGTAGCTCCAGTGCCGGATCCTCCAACAGACCCAGGCTTTGTTTCCAGGTACTTCCTGGATTCCCAAGCAGATGGGGTTGGTGCCCCATCCTAGAGCTCCATGACCTGAGTCAGGTTCTGAGGCGTCATACCTTTCGGATGGTCACTCTAAACCAGATCATACCATCCTTGGAGCGAAACGTGGTTCTGTTCACTGGATCTACAGGATGCATTCTTTCACGTCCCAATCCGTCCATCACATCAGAGGTGCTTCCGCTTCAGGGTCGAGGGGACCCTATACGAGTTCCAAGCCATGCCGTTCAGCCTGTCATCGACCCCACGGGTCTTTACCAAATGCATTGCAGTGGTGGTGGAGGCCCATCTCCAGCATCGAGGAATCAGAATCTACTCTTACCTAGACGACTGACTCCTGGCAAGTACCACCCGACAGGAGGTGGAGAGGTCCAGGGATCTGGCCCTTCAGACCTGCTACCAACTCGGCCTCCTGATCAATGAGGCCAAGTCAGAACTCGTGCCTTCTCAGGTGATGGGCTTCATTGGGGCAGAGCTGGACTCTTGTCAAGTCAGAGCTTGGCTCACGGCAGACAGGGTGGAGGTTCTCTCCTCCTTTGCCCAATCATTTCTGGTTGGGCACTTGCACCCTGCCCGGCACTTTCTGTGCTTTCTGGGTTACATGGCGGCATGCACCTCAGTGGTCCGTTGGGCCCAGTGGCACATGCGCCCCCTCCAATGGGAGCTGGCCACCCAGTGGACTCAGCGATATGGTCATTTTGACCAGCTGGTCACTGTAAACCAGAAGATATTAGACGCTGTCCAATGGTGGACCGCCCCAGACCAGTTGCAGGAAGGGACCCCATTTGTCCACCCTGAGCAGACGGTCGTCCTTACGAACGATGCGCCTCTCATGGGCTGGGGAGCCCACACGGGAGAGTCCCGATGCCACATCAACCTGCTGGAGCTCAGAGCAGTCAGACTGGCAGTGTCAGCTTTTGCTCCTCAGCTCCAGGGTCAAGTGGTTCAAGTCCAGACTGACAATACTACGACCATGTACTATCTCAACAAACAGGGTGGCACGCACTCCCGTCTGCTGTGCAAGGAGGTGCTCCACACCTGGACCTTGTAAGCTGGTTGGAGGCGGATGATCTAGCCATCCATGTGGCAGGAGCCTCGAACCAGCTGGTGGATGCTCTCAGCCGCATAGGCCAAACATCCCACGTGTGGTCTCTCCATCCAGAGGTAGCTTACAGTCTGTTCTCCCATTGGGAAAAACTGATGGTGGACCTTTTTGCCTCCAGGGAAGACACCAAGCTGAGGCTCTCTCATGCTTCCCCGCCCCAGCAGGGCTCGCTGTAGGGGGATGCCTTCTCGAGGCCGTGGACCCCAGGCCTCCTCTACGCCTTCCCTCCATTTCCGTTGATCCACAAGGTTTTACTCAGGGTGAAGAGGGACAAGGCGAAGGTGATTCTGGTAGCCCCAGGCTGGCTGCACCAGTTCTGGTACCCAGATCTCCTCAGCCTCAGCTGCAGGCACCGGAGTGGCTTTGTACACGCCCGGACCTGATATCTCTGAACCAGTGGAAGGTATTCCATCCGGACCTTCAATCCCTGCACCTCACAGCCTGGTACCTGAGCGGCTAGAGTTCAAGGCTTTGGGTCTTTCCGAAGATGTCTGCACCGGGGTGGAGGCATCTAGAAAGGAATCGACCAGGAAATGTTACGCCTTCAAATGGAAAAGATTTTCCATTTGGTCCCAGGGTAAGGGTCTGGACCCCTTGTCCTGTCCTGTGGCTAACATTCTCTACTACCTTTGGTCTCTCTCCAAAGGGGGTCTATGGTCATCGACCCTTAGGGTGCACCTGGCAGCCATTTCTGCTTACTGTATGCATGCCAGTCAGACAACATTGGCACAGGAGACTGTGGTTGGGCGCTTTTTCAAAGGCCTGGATCACATATGCCCTCCAGTGCATGAACCTCCACCTCCGTGGGATCTGCTGCTGGTTTTGGCAAAGCTCATGGAGAAGCCATTCAAACCCATGCACAAGTGTGAGCTCTCATATTTGTAATGGAAGATGGCCTTCCTGGTGGCTATCATGTAAGCCAGAAGGACAGGGGAGCTCCAGGCACTTTCGGTTGACTCCCCTTATCTGGTCTTTCACAGGGACAAAGTTGTCCTGCAGCCCCACCCAAAATTCCTTCTGAAGGTGGTGTCAGAGTTTCACTTTAACCAGGTGTTGACTCTACCAGTATACTACCCTTATTACACCTCAGACGCTTAGTACAGACTCCATACTTTGGACCTGAGACATGCCCTCTCTTATTATAAGGAGAGGATGGTGGAAATTCGCAGAGAGGTTCGCCAGCTGTTTGTCACCTACACTGAAGCCGCTTCTGGCAGATCTGCAGCTAAACAGACCATAGCAAGAGGGATTACATACTAACATACTAAAATGCCAGCAGAATAGGCCTAACGGTCTTTCGAGTCTGCTTGATTGGTCAGCCCCCACCCTGGGTGCTGACCTTGCTGCCACCCTCGCCTTCTCTGGCATCTCCCTTCCCAGTTCCGGATATTCTTGCATTGGGATTTGCTTCCAGAACCCTTCCCCCTGTACCTGTCCCAGCCCCTCTTGAACCCCTCAACCGTCTCTGCCTCCACCAGCCCCCTAGGCAGTGCATTCCATGGCTCCACCACCCTCTCAGTGAAGTAGCACCTCCTCCTTTCTCACCTGAATCTTCCCCGCTCCAGCTTCCACCCATGCCCTCTAGTGGCCCCGTCCTCCTTCCTTCGAAGCACCCTCACTGTTCCTCCCCTATTTACCC
Organism: Neoceratodus forsteri; assembly: GCA_016271365.2. Lineage (NCBI taxonomy): Eukaryota > Metazoa > Chordata > Ceratodontiformes > Ceratodontidae > Neoceratodus > Neoceratodus forsteri. The sequence continues at coordinate 50,145,810 of CM028133.1, read as the reverse complement.
TCTTCATGTACCTGAAGACCTCTATCATGTCCCCCTGGTCCCGTCTCTCTTCCAGTGTGTACATATTTAGCTCTTCGAGCCTCTCCTCATAGGTCCTGTTCCCCCAAGCCCCAAATCGTTTTGCTTGGCCTCCTCTGGACCCTCTCCAGGAGTTTAATGTCCCTCTTTAAATGTGGCCTCCAAAACTGCATGCAGTACTCAAGGTGTGGCCTCACCAAGCAGTTATACAGAGGGGAGCATCACTTCTCTCCTTCTGGAGGTGATCCCCCTAGCGATGCATCCCAGCATCCTGTTGGCCTTGGCTGCTGCCCTCCTACAAGTCTCCGAGTTGTTCATCTTGACATCCACCACCACCCCAGGTCCTTCTCAGCCATCGAGACTTGTAACATCTCCCCAGGGTGTACATTTGGCCGGGTTTCTGTCCCCCAGGTGGAGTACCTTGCATTTCCCTGCATTGAACCTCAGCTTCCACTTTCTAGACCATCTTTCCAGAGCCTCCAGGTCCCTCTGTAGAGTCACCCTCCCCATCCACCACCACCCCCAGTTTAGAGTCATCCGCAAAGAGACTCATCTCACTCCTGATTCTTGTCCTTATGTCAGAGACGTAGGCGTTGAACAGGAGGGGCCCAAGGACTGATCCTTGTGGGACTCCACTAATGACCCTCCTTGGGGATGAGACTATCCCTCCGGTCCTGGAGCCAACTGCCTATCCATCTGATCATCTGGTTCCCCAACCCCATTTCTCCCAGCTTATCCAACAGGCCCACGTGAGGAACAGAGTCAAATGCCTTGCTGAAGTCTAGAAAGAGGACGTCCGCTGGTCTACCCAGGTCCAAGGCACTCGTCACCCAGTCATAGAACTCCACAAGGTTTGTCTGACACAATTTCCCTGGGATGAATCCATGCAGTCTATCGTCCAGGCACCCTGACTTTTCCAGGTCCCCCCAGCCTCTCCTTGACAATGCCCTCCATCACCTTGCCCAGCAATGCATAGATCTGTGCTATGAGTTGGTGGGCAAGGAGCTCTTTCCACCCGCCATACTACTGCATCAGCGGTTGCTTCTAGGGACATCTGTATCCAGGAAATCTGCCAGGCTGCTATCTGGAAGTCAGCAAACACCTTTATCACCCACTACCACATTGACCTTGAGTCACGCCGGGATGCTGGTTTTGGGGCGTCAGTTCTCCAATCTCTGTTGCTTAAGTAGGGGGTGTGTGCTTTGCCTCCCTCCTCCCAGAGAACTGCTTGGAGTCTGCCAAACAGTGTGAATGAACAACATACCAATGCTTCTAAAAGAACAGGTTACTCATCTGTAACAGTAGTTCTAGGAGTGGTATATGTTGTTCATCCGCACGGATCCACCTGACCTCCCCGGGTGCGGAGGCACACAACTTTGCTTCCAGCGGGCTAAGATCTGGCGTCATGGGGCAGAGCCAAGGTATATACCACCCAGGTGGGTGGGAGGAGCCAGCTTGAAGACTTCCGGCAAGATTTAAAGTGGAAGGGGACATGCCAAACAGTGTGGATGAACAACATATACCACTCCTAGAACTACTGTTACAGGTGAGTAACCTGTTCTTCTTACCTTTGGAGAGGCAGGTAAGGGCAGACCTGCCACAAAACGTACAGTTGCTAGCTGGATAGTGGCATGTATTCAGTTTTGCTATAGTAAAGTGGGTAAATAGGTTCCCCTGGGCCTCAGAGCACATTCCACCAGGGGCACAGCTGCTTCAGTGGCAGCTTCAAGGGACATTCCACTATTGGAAATCTGCAAAGCAGCTACATGGAAAACAGTACACACCTTCGCAAAGCACTACAGCCTGGATTTGCAATCCAGAAGTGATGCCAAGTTTGGTACAGCAGTGCTGCAGAACGTGTTTCATAAATAGGTTTCTAGGGACATGGATATGTTGTTCATCCACATTTATTGGCAGGTTCCTTGCCGCTTTAAATCTTGCTGGAAGGTCTTCAAGCTGGCTCCTCCCACCCACCCGGGTGATAAAACTCTTGGCTCCGCCCCATGACGCCAGATCTTCCTTACCGCTTGGAAGCTCAGGTTCCCTCCTTAACGCTCCGCGTTTAAGACTGGTTCCTAACTCTTCGGTTTTCCGAAATCAAACTTTAAGGTTTTCTTGACTTTGGTCATCTGTTTCCCTCGCGGCTGCGATGGACACATCGACTCCCGGTTTTCGGAGATGTCCATGCGGGCAGAAGATGTCTTGAACGGATCCGCACTCCACGTGCGTCTACTGCTTAGACCTTGAGCACGACCCGCAGGCTTGCGACCTGTGCTCTTCTTTCTCGGCCTACGTCCTGGAAGACCGTGCTACCCGTCTGCAACTTGGGCGACCTGAAAAGCATTACCCTCCGGTTAAGTCGAAAGAGGCCCGGTTGGCGGTTTCTGTGGCAGCGGGCTCGGCGGATCAGCTAGAGCAGAGGATCGCCCTCGAAGAGGAGGCGGCGCGGACCGCATCTTCCTCGGCCGCGGCATTTATCCTGCTCTCCCTGGAATCCTCATATTCTGCTTCCTTTAAGGAGCTTTGTCTGTCTCTCTTCTCCAAGGGAGAGGGACCTTCATCTTCTGGACCTTCCTCTCGGTCCAAAAGAAGGACAAGGGTAAGTCCGACCGTCTACGCTCTTAGGAGCGGGAGAGGTCCCCCTTCCCAAGTAGTCGACCATCGACTTTGGTGATCCTTGACATCGGCCACTGGCTTCACGGTGTCCCCGTCAGGTCAGTTGACCGAGACTCCCATCGACACAGTCGAGATCTTTCTCGACCTGTTGGACGGGTTGTCGACCGGCGAAGGCGAAAATCCTCTCTCCCCGGTTCTCCCGGTGGTGGCTGAGGATCCCGTGGGCTTGCCAGTGCATCCAGTTCCAGAGCGCTTGGATGTTCCTTCCGAGCCGAAGGGAGGGCGGGTTTCCCCCGCTCCTTCCCTGCACCCTCCTCTGAAAAGCCGAGGTTCGCGGTCTCGGTCTCGGACTTCTTTGCAGTCCAGCCGATCCCGCCACCATAGGCGGTCTCGGCACCACGGCAAGCAGCGTCGCCGCTCGTCCTCGGACGAGGGGAGGCTACGACGCAAGTTGTGTCGACAATACGAGGACCTCATGTGGCAACAGCTTCTGCTGGCTGGGAACAAAGCCGACAGCGTCGCCTTCCCCGGCCATTAAGTGGCGGTCACCGGAGCGGCCGAAGCAACCCCACATTTTAGCCGAGACGCCTGTTTCCAGGCCTGTTGCTCAGCCGAAACCAGCTGCTCCACCGATTATGGTGGAACCTCCGCCTGCACAGCCATTGTTTGGGGGCTTCGACCAAGAGCTCTGTCGGCTCAGGATTTACCCCATAGGCTGTCGGTCACCCTTACTCCCGATCGCCCTCAGCAGGTGGAGGGTGGCTCAGGCCCGAGGCAGCTCTTTGCGGACTCTTCCAAGTCCGATGACGATTCCTCCCTTTTCTCCAGGCGAGTGGACTTGGAGTCCTCTGGAGGTCAGTCGCTGGACGATAGCCCTTCGTCCTTTCTGGGTTTGCTTAGGCTCATCTTGGAGTCCACCGGGATGCAGCTCGAGCCCATATCCAAGCAGGCCAAGTATCCCCTCACGGAGATATTGGACTGGGGGGATTCCCCTACGGAGGCCTTTCCTGTGGCCGAGGCCATTGTGAGCCTGGCCTTGGAGCTATGGCAGCGTCCTGCTTCCTGCCCTGTGCCTATGGCCAGAAAGTATGTGGTCCCTACCAGTTCCCTGTCCGGTTTCTCGAAACACCCCTCAGCCGAGGGTTAGTTACCGACAGCGTTTTCCGGCGTGCCGGAAATGCTAGAGACGTGGACAAACCTCCCGACAAGGAGTCCAAGAAATTGGACTATGCCGGGCGAAAAGTCTACGCTGTGTCCTCCCTTGGCCTTCGTCAGGCCAGCTCAGCCATGCTTATGGCACATTTCTCCCATGCCCTGTTGGGCTCCCTGGACGAGGTAGTTCCTCATCTCCCGGCTGACCTGCAGACTACGGTTAGGCAGGTGCGGGACCAGGGCAGGGCAGTGGCAAAGCAGCGACTTCAGACTGCTTTGAACATTGGAGACTCATGCGCCAGGATAGTCGCGGCCGCAGTGGCTATGCCCCGTCGGGCATGGCTGAGGATATCCACCTTCACAGCGGATACCCAGCACAAATTGGCGGATGTCCCCTTCCTGGGGAAAGACCTCTTCGACCCTGGAGTGGAAGGCCACCTCCAGAGGATCGAAAAGTCCAATGCCACTTTGGACTCGGTCTCATCCGCTCAGAGGGACAAGGGCCGCAGACCGCAACCCAAGCCCTTTCGTCCGTCTGCGCCCTCGGCACATCCGGCCCAGCAACATCAGGGCCAGCAGGCTCGCGCTTGGTGTCCCAAACCCAAGCCCGCGGCTTCCTCCTCCAGGAAGCAGGGAGGTAAAGGCCCAGGAGGTCCCTCGGCTGGTCCCTCCTCCAAGCCTGCACAGTGACGGGTTGAGGGGTGTCGCCCCCAACCTCGTCACCTCACCACAGGTTCCCCCCGTGTGGGGATGGCTCCGGTACTTCCTTTCCACCTGGTCTGCTATTACCACAGACCGGTGGTTGTTGAAAGTGGTAGGAAAGGGCCTGCCTCTGGAGTTCGAGCAGGCCCCGCCCTTCAGAGCAGTCGCCCCCAGAGGGGCCTCGGGGTCCACAGCCTCGCTGTCAGCTCGCCGAGCCGACATCGCTCTGCTCCTCGAAAAAGAGGTGATCAGAGAGGTGGCGGACCCTCCCTCAGAACCGGGGTTTGTGTCCAGGTACTTCCTGGTCCCAAAACGGACGGGGGGGCTGGCGCCCCATCCTCGACCTACACGACCTAAACAAGTTCCTAAGGTCTTGAAACTTCAGGATGGTCACTCTGGCTCAGGTAATACCATCCTTGGAACGAGGCGTGTGGTTCTGCTCTCTGGACCTACAGGATGCATTTTTTCACGTCCCTATTCGTCTGTCTCACCAAAGATTCCTTCGCTTTTGAGCGGAAGGATCCCTTTTCGAGTTCCGAGCCATGCCCTTCGGCCTGTCTCCTGCACCCAGGGTCTTCACCAAATGCATAGCAGTGGTGACAGCATTCCTGCGGCGCCAAGGGGTCCGGTTGTACCCTTACCTGGACGATTGGCTGATAGCAGCCACTTCCAGACAGGAGGTGGAGCGGTCCAGAGATCTGGCCCTCCAGGTTTGCTCTCAAGTCGGCCTCCTCATCAACGAGGCCAAGTCGGAACTCGAGCCGAAGCAGGTGATTCTCTTCATCGGGGCAGAGTTCGACTCTCTTCGAACCAGAGCACGGCTCCCGGCGGACAGGGCCAAGGTTCTTTCCTCCTTTGCCCGATCATTTCTGGTTGGGCAATTGCGCCCTGCCCGGGACTTCCTGCGCCTCCTGGGTCTCATGGCGGCCTGCACCAGCGTGGTCCGTTGGGCCCGCTGGAACATGCGACCCCTTCAATGGGGCTGGCCAGCCAGTGGTCTCAACGCTGCGATCCATTGGACCAGCTAGTGGCGGTGACCCAGCGATGTGAGCGCTGTCCAGTGGTGGATCGTTCCAGCTCATCTGCAGGAGGGCATCCCGTTTGTCCGCCCTGAGCCGACAGTCTCTCTGTCGACTGGCGCCTCTCTGATGGGTTGGGGTGCCCATCTGGGGAGCACAGAGCGCACGGCCTCTGGTCCCAGCGGGAGCCCGATGCCCTATCAACGTGCTGGAGCTCCGGGCGGTCTGCCTAGCTCTCACCGCCTTCGCTCCGTTTCTACGGGGTCAAGTGGTTCGGGTCCAGATGGACAATACCACGACCATGTACTACCTAAACCGCCAGGGCGGGACGCGTTCCATGCCCTTGTGCAAGGAAGCTCTCTGCATTTGGACACTCATGCGCAGCCTGGAGGTGGATCTCCTAGCCATTCATGTGGCAGGAGCCTCCAACACCCTGGCCGATGCCCTAAGCCGGATAGGGGCTGTATCCCACGAGTGGTCTCTCCTGCCGGAGGTAGTACAAGATCTGTTCTCCCAGTGGGGCACACCTCAGGTGGATTTGTTTGCCTCCAGGGAGAACGCGAAGCTGAGGCTGTTCCATGCCCACCCCCCTCAGCAGGGCTCGCTGCAGGGGGATGCCTTCTCGAGGCCATGGACCCCGGGCCTCTTCTACGCCTTTCCCCCATTTCCCTTGATCCACAAGGTGCTTCTCAAGGCGAGGAGGGACAAGGCGCAGGTGATTCTGGTAGCCCCAGACTGGCCCCGCCAATGCTGGTATTCAGATCTCCTCAGCCTCAGCTCCAGGCTCCCGAGGCAGCTTCCAGCTCGCCCGGACCTGCTTTCAGTCAATCAGGGGAAGGTGTCCATCCGGACCTTCAATCCCTGCACCTGACGGCCTGGTTCCTGAGTGGCTAGAGTTCCAGGCCTTGGGTCTTTCCAACGAGGTCCTCAATGTAGTTGAGGCGTCCCGTAAGGAGTCGACCAGGAAATGCTTTGCCTTCAAATGGAAGAGGTTTTCTATTTGGTGTCAGGGCAAGGGCCTGGACCCTTCCTCCTATTCCCTGGCAAGCATCTTGGACTATTTATGGTCCCTTTCTCAGCAAGGGCTTAGGTCGACGACCCTAAGGGTGCACCTGGCAGCCATCTCTGCTTAACGGGCGCGGACCAGGAAGCAGTCGGTGGCGCAGGAGAAGGTGGTCTGGTGCTTTTTCAAAGGCCTTGATCACATTTCCCCTCCGGTGCGAGAACCTCCACCTCCATGGGATCTACTGCTGGTACTGGCAAAGCTCATGGGCAAGCCATTCGAACCAATGCACAGGTGTGATCTCTCACCTGTCGTGGAAGACTGCCTTCTTGGTGGCTATTACGTCAGCCAGAAGGATGGGAGAGCTCCAGGCGCTTTCCATAGAGTCTCCTTACCTGGTCTTCCACAGGGACAAGGTTGTCCTGCGCCCCCACCCGAAATTCCTTCCGAAGGTGGTGTCGGAGTTTCACCTTAACCAGGTGTTGACTCTGCCGATGTTCTACCCCAATCACACCTTGGAGGCCGAATATAGGCTTCATACTTTGGACCCCAGAAGGGCGCTCACTTACTATAAGGAGCGCACGCTGAAATTCGGGGAGAGGTTCGCCAGCTGTTTGTCACCTACGCTGAAGCTGCACCTGGCAGACCTGCAGCCAAGCGGATGATAGGCAGGTGGGTCACCTCCTGCATAGATCTCTGCTATAAGTTGGCGGGCATGGAGCCTCCCAGAGGGATAAGAGCTCATTCTACCCGCCATACTGCTGCATCGGTGGCTGCTTCCAGGGACGTCCTTATCCAGGAAATCTGCAAGGCTGCTACCTGGAAGTCGGCACACACCTTCATCACCCATTACGACATCGACCTTGAGTCACGCTGGGTTGCTGGTTTTGGGGCCTCGGTTCTCCAGTCTCTTTTCCCTAAGTAGGGGGTGTGCGCCTTGCCTCCCTCCTCCCGGAGAACTGCTAGGAGTCTGCCAATAAGTGTGGATGAACAACATATCCATGTCCCTAGAAATACAGGTTACTCACCTGTAACAGGAGTTCTAGGAATGGTTATGTTGTTCATCCACCCATTCCACCAGAGCCTCCCGGCCCGGCTGGCCTGAGCTTTCAGCGGGCCAGATCTGGCGTCATGGGGCGGAGCCGAGAGTTTTACCACCCAGGTGGGTGGGAGGAGCCAGCTTGAAGACCTTCTGGCAAGATTTAAAGCGGCAAGGAACCTGCCAATAGGTGTGGATGAACAACATATACCATTCCTAGAACTCCTGTTACAGGTGAATAACCTATATTTTCTGCCCAAGCTCCAAAGGTACTGCTTGGTAGTCTGCATCAGTTTAACCATAATGAGTGATTCCTAGGGTCAGAAGAAAAAATTACTCTCCATAGTAATCTTGTTTCTTCAAAGGGATCACTCATTATGATTAAAGCACCCACCCTGCCTCCCCTACTAAAAAATCTATGAAGGTTGTTCTGCGTCCCTGTTTTAGGATATTTTTCCATATAGGTCAGGTTAGAAACTCACCTTTTGTTAACCAGTCAGTTCCCTTGTGGTCTCACTGTCACAAGTTTTTTAGGCCTAGTTTTTGGGATTTTTTTTTTTTACTTGAACAGACAAAAAAATATTTTATAGATATATTATTCTAGTTAATAAGTCTTACACCCAGTTTAGGCTACGTAAGAATCTGAAGTACTCAGAGTGCAACAGTTGCTAAGGCAGCAGTTTGAAAGTGGCATGAGCCAATTGAGAGTTCCGTCATTTGCAGATAATTCCATCTCTCCGGGCACTCCGACACAGGAGTCTGACTGCATCAGTTTAATCATAATGAGTGATCCCTTTGAAGAAACAAGATTACTATGGTAAGTATTTTTTTTATACTGTTCATGAGGTGGGGTAATAAGATGTCTATGCTGACAGTTGGGGTAAAATTATGTAAAAATTACAAAGTTATGACCATTCGTTGCAATTCCATTACCCACATTTGTAACTTTGGAAATTTTCAGTATTTTAACCCCAGATTTTCAACACAGCCTTCTAATTACCCCACCTCATGTATGTCACAGCTGTCATTTTTCAAATCTTGGCCAAAATGCGTTTTCGTTCCTGTGGCACGGAGTGGCGTTGCAGTTGTGCAGAATTACGTTTTGGCAGGGATTTGAAAATTTTCTGTACTGGGTACATGAGGTGGTTCTTCTCACAGCTACATAAATATACGTATTTATGGAGGGATGGTAATGCAGGGCCCACAGGCAAATAGGGATACGATTATACTATCTCAAAAAGTAATGAAATAAATTGCTAAAAAACTGCGTTAATGCTCTAGTTAGGGTTACAGCCACAAAAGTAGGGAAATGTGGAGTTAGCGTTTCCAAACCTAACACCCCACTCCCATGCTGCACACACCAACAGGTGTCCTTGGGGTCATCAGCCCTAACACTCTTCCCCATTTTCCAATACTGTATCCATCTCAGCTTATTTACTTATGGAATGGGGTGAGTGTTAGGGCTGATGACCCCAAGGCACACCCCCAACGCCTGTTGATGTGTGCACTGTGGGGGTGGGGTTATGGGTTTGGAAACCCTAGCGTCACATTTCCCTACTTTTGTAGCTGTAACCCTGACTAAAGCATTAAGGTTTTTTTGGTTTTTTTTGCAATTTATATAGATATGAGTTATGTCGAGATGGACTAATGCAAGATATCAGAAATATCTTCTTGAATTGTACTTGATCTCAGACCTCACAAGTGATACAGTACAGTGAAAGATATTTCTATATCGCACATTAGCTCATCTCATATTTGATGCATACAACAGTGCCAGAAAATTTCAATAAAGCAAGCTGTAAACTGGTGGTTTTCTCTTTCAGTCACTGCTTTTATGCTTGTTTCTATGAACAGAATGTCTCTGAAGATTGTGTGAAGTGATGGTTGTCGAGGCAGCATTGTTATGAGGGAATTGTGATGTATCTAAGTGGCGATATCCTGGTACCTAACATTCATGGATGGTGGTGCCCCCAAAACTCTTTCCAAACCACAGTGCTAAAAGCAAAGCCCGCATGCTCTATAAAGCTATTGGAGATAGCAAGTTAAGTGAGGAGCTAGGGATCCCATTTAAAATTGGTTGGAGTAGCACCAGAAAACATCATAAACAACTTTTACAGCCAAGGTGGAATCTAAAAATGAGAAAATGTTGGTTTAGCCATAGGGTAGTTTCATCATGGAATGATCTTCCATTGACAGTAGTGGAAAGTCCCAACATGGGTTCCCTTAAGTCTAGACTGGATGCACTTTTTAGGGACAGAACTTGTGATTCTAGGGACATGGATATGTTGTTCATCCACACTTATTGGCAGGTTCCTTGCCGCTTTAAATCTTGCCGGAAGGTCTTCAAGCTAGCTCCTCCCACCCACCCGGGTGGTTATACTCTCGGCTCCACCACATGACGCTAGATCTTCCTTACCGCTTGGAAGCTCAGGTTCCCTCCTTAACGCTCTGCGATTAAGTTTTGGGCCTAAAATCCTTCGGTTTAAAAGGTTGGTCGCCTTCGAAGAGCAGGCGGCTCAGGCCGCGGCTTCCTCTTCTGCTGCCTTTGTCCCTCTATCGCTCGGGACCTCATATTCAGCTTCCTTTAAGGAGCTTTGCTTGACCCTCTCAACTAAAGGCGAGGTCCTACTTCTTCAGTCCGTTTCATCGGTCGAAGAAGTCTAAAGTAAGTCTCATCGTCGGACGCCTTGGGAGCGGGAAAAGATCCCTCCTCGCCGACAATCGACTTCGGTCAAGGTCTCGCTTCGCCACTGGCTTCACGGTGCCCCCGCCTAGGCCAGGTGGACTGAGACCCCACCGACGAGGTTGAGATTTTCTCGACCCGTTAGGCGGGTTGTCGGCTGGAAAGCCGAGATTCCCTCCTCCAGTTCCCCGGTGAGGGCTAGGATATCGTCGGCTCTTCCGTACCGGTGAATCAGGAGCCGTCGGTTTTGCCGACCGAACCGAGGGGATCGCCGATCCTCGGCTCCCCGCCTCACCGACCTCGGCCTAGCCGAGATTCTCGGTCTCGGACATCTTCGCGGTCCAGCCATTCCCGTCGACACAGACGGTCTCGGTCTCGGCACCGCGGCAAGCGGCGTCGCCGCTCTTCCTCTTCTTCCTCCTCGGTCGAGGAGGGAAGGCTTCGGCGTAAGCTATGCCGAAAATACGAGGACCTCATGTGGCAACAATTTTTTCTGGCCAATAAGCAGGCTCAGGCCTCTTCTCCGGCCATTAAGTGGTTGCCACCGGACCAGGTAGTGGTCGAGGAGCCTGTTTCCAGGCCAGTTGTCCGACCTATTCCGGCTGCCCCACCAATTGTGGTGGAACCACCTCCACCTCAGCCGACAGCTGGGGCTCCGACGAAAGATTCGCGGTTGGCCCAAGGCCTTCCCCGTAGGCTGTCTGTCACTCTCACGCCTGACAAGCCTTGGCAAGTGGAGGGTGGCTCAGGCTCCAGGCAGCTATTTGACAACTCGTCGGAGTCGGATGACTCCTCCCTGTTCTCCAAGCGCTTTGACTTGGAGTCCTCTGGGGGGCAGTCAGTGGACGATAGCCCTTCGTCCTTCCTAGGACTTCTTAGGCTCATCTCAGAATCCACTGGGATGAAGCTTGAACCCGTATCCAAACGGGCCAGATATCCTCTCACCGAGATTCTGGACCGAGGGGATTCTCCCACGGAGGCCTTTCCAGTGGCCGAAGCCATTGTCGAGCCGGCCCTGGAACTTTGGCAGCGTCCGGCTTCCTGTCCTGCCTTGCCAGGATGGCCAGGAAGTATGCGGTCCCTACTGGCTCTCTGTCCGGGTTTTCTGAACACCCCTCGGCTGAAGGGCTGGTCACGGACAGTGTTTTCCGTGTGCGGTAATGCCAGGGACGTGGACAAACCGCCCGACAAAGAGTCCAAGAAATTGGACTACTCGGGCGGAAAGTGTATGCTGCCTTCTCTCGCCTCGCCAGCTGCGGCCGTCCTCATGGCATTTCTCCCATGCCCTGTTGGGTTCCCTGGATGAGGCGGTCCCTCATCTTCCCGCTGACCTGCAGACTACGGTCAAGCAGGTGCGGGATCAGGGCAGGGCAGTAGCCAAACAGCTCCAGACTGCTCTGGATATAGGAGACTCATGTGCCCGGTCAGTGGCGGCCGCTGTGGCCATGCGTCGGCGGGCGTGGCTGCGAATATCCACCTTTACCGCGGATACCCAGCACAAGCTGGCGGACGTTCCTTTCCTGGGAACAGACCTGTTCGGCCCTGGAGTGGAAGGCCACCTCCAGAGGATCGAAAATCCAATGCCACCTTGGATTCGGTCTCGTCAAGACAGAGGGACAAGGGTCATAAGCCCCAGCCTAAGCCCCTTCGTCCCTCTACTCCCTCATCGCCTGGCCCAACAACAGCGTCAGGGCCAGCAGGCTAGAACAGGTATTCCAAGCCCAAGCCATCAGCTTCCTCTAATAGAAACAAGGAGGAAAAGGCCCTGGTGGTCCCCAGGTCGGTCCTTCCTCCAAGCCTGTAAGTGACGGGCTGAGGGGTGTCACCCCCATCCCCGTCACCTCGCCCCTGGTTCCCCCCGTGGGGGGACGGCTCCGACACTTCCTTTCCGCCTGGTCCGCTGTTACCACGGACAGGTGGGTTTTGGAGGTGGTGGGAAGAGGCCTGCCTCTGGAATTCGAGCAGGCTCCACCCTTCAGAGCCGTCGCCCCGCGAGGGGCTTTGGGGTCCCCAGAATCTCTACAGGCTTGTCGAGCCGACATCGCCCTCCTCCTTCAGAAAAGGGTGATAAAAGAGATAGAGGACCCTTCACCAGAACCAGGGTTCGTGTCCAGGTACTTCCTGGTCCTGAAACGGACGGGGGGCTGGCGCCCCATTTTAGACCTACACGACCTGAACAAGTTCCTAAGGTCTCGAACCTTCAGAATGGTCACTCTGGCTCAGATAATACCATCTCTGGAACACGGCGTGTGGTTCTGTTCTCTGGACTTCCAGGACGCGTTCTTTCACGTCCCTATCCGTCCGTCTCATCAGAGATTCCTCCGCTTCAGAGCGGAGGGATCCCTCTTCGAGTTCCAGGCCATGCCCTTCGGCCTTTCTTCAGCTCCCAGGGTCTTCACCAAATGCATTGCAGCGGTGACAGCTTTCCTGCGGCGCCGAGGGGTCCGGGTGTACCCTTACCTGGACGATTGGCTGATAGCAGCCCCCTCCAGGTTGGAGGTGGAGCGGTCCAGAAATCTGGCCCTCCGGGTTTGCTCTCAACTGGGCCTCCTGGTCAGCGAGGCCAAGTCGAACTCGAGCGAAGCAGGTGATATCCTTCATCGGGCAGAGCTCGACTCTCTTCGGAGCCAGAGCACGGCTCCGGCGGACAGGGCCGAGGTTCTTACCTCCTTTGCCCAATCATTTCTGGTTGGGCAATCGGCGCCATCCGGGGACTTCCTGCGACTCCTGGGTCTTATGGCGGCCTGTACCAGCGTGGTCGTTGGAGCGCTGGCACATGCGCCCCCTCCGATGTGGTCTGGCCGGCCAGTGGTCACAGCGTTGCGACCCTCTGGACCAGCGCAGTGGACGACCCAGGAGATGTGGAGCGCTCTCCAGTGGTGGACCGTTCCGTCCCATCTGCAGGAGGGTATCCCGTTTGTCGCCCGAGCGGCGGTCTCTCTGTCGACCGGCCTCTTTGATGGGTTGGGGTGCCCATCTGGGGAACACCGGCGCCGAGCCTCTGGTCCCTCGGGAGTCCCGATGCCATATCAACCTGCTGGAGCTCTGTGCCGTCCGCCTAGCTCTCACCGCCTTTGCTCCGTTTTTCCGGGGTCAAGTGGTCCGAGTCCAGACGGACAATACCACGACCATGTACTATCTAAACCGCCAGGGCGGGACGCGCTCCTTGCCTCTATGCATCTGGTCACTAGTGCGCAGCCTGGAGGCGGATCTCCTGGCCATTCATGTGGCAGGAGCCTCCAACACCCTGGCCGATGCCCTGAGCCGGATAGGGGCTGCATCGCACGAGTGGTCTCTCCTGCCGGAGATAGTACAAGACCTGTTCTCCCGCTGGGGCACACCTCTGGTGGATCTGTTTGCCTCCAGGGAGAAAGCGAAGCTGAGGCTGTTTCATGCCCGCCCCCCTCAGCAGGGCTCGCTGCAGGGGGATGCCTTTTCGAGGCCGTGGACCCCGGGCCTCTTTTACGCCTTTCCCCCCGTTCCCCTGATTCACAGGGTCCTGCTGAAAGCGAGGAGGGACAAGGCGCAGGTGATTCTGATAGCCCCAGATTGGCCTCGCCAGTTCTGGTACCCAGATCTCCTCAGTCTCAGTTCCAGGACTCCGCGGCAGCTTCCAGCTCGCCCGGACCTGCTCTCAGTCAATCAGGGGAAGGTGTTCCATCTGGACCTTCAATCCCTGCACCTGACGGCCTGGTTCCTGAGCGGCTAGAGTTCCAGGCCTTGGGTCTTTCCGACGAGGTCCTCAACGTCGTTGAGGCGTCCCGTAAGGAGTCGACCAGAAAATGCTATGCCTTCAAATGGAAGAGGTTCTCCATTTGGTGTCGGGAAAAGGGTTGGACCCTTTCTCGTGTCCTGTGGCAAGCATTTTGGACTATCTATGGTCCCTATCTAGTCAAGGGCTTAGGTCGACGACCCTTAAGGTGCACCTGGCAGCCATTTCTGCTTACCGGGCGCGGGCGGTCAGCAGTCAGTGGCGGAAAAAGTGGTCGGGCGCTTTTCAAAGGCCTTGATCACATTTCCCTCCAGTGCGGGAACCCCCACCTCCGTGGGATTTACTGCTGGTACTGGCAAAGCTCATGGGCAAGCCATTGAACCAATGCACAGGTGTAGTCCCCCACCTGTCGTGGAGAAAAACCGCCTTCTTGGTGGCTATCACGTCAGCCAGAAGGATGGGAGAACTCCAGGCGCTGGAGCCGAGGTCTCCTTACCTGGTCTTCCACAGGGACAAGGTTGTCCTCGCCCCACCGAAATTCCTTCCGAAGGTGGTGTGGAGTTTCACCTTAATCAGGTATTGACTCTGCCGGTGTTCTTCCCCAATCACACCTCGGAGGCCGAATATAGGCTCCATACTCTGGACCCTAGAGGCTCGCTTATTATAAGGAGCGCAGGCTGAGAATTCGGGAGAGGTTCACCAGCTGTTTGTCACCTACGCTGAAGCCGCACCTGGCAGACCTGCAGCCAAGCGGACGACAGGCAGATGGGTCACCTCCTGCATAAATCTCTGCTATGAGTTAGCGGGCATGGAGCTTCCCAGAGGGATAAGAGCTCATTCTACCCGCCATACTGCTGCATCGGTGGCTGCTTCCAGGGATGTCCCTATCCAGGAGATCTGCAGGGCTACTACCTGGAAGTCAGCACACACCTTTATTTCCCACTACCACATCGACCTTGAGTCACGCCGGGATGCTGGTTTTGGGGCCTTGGTTCTCCAATCTTTGTTCCCCAAGTAAGTATTAGGGGGTGTGCGCCTTGCCTCCCTCCTCCCGGAGAACTGCTAGGAGTCTGCCAATAAGTGTGGATGAACAACATATCCATGTCCTAGAAATACAGGTTACTCACCTGTAACAGGAGTTCTAGGAATGGTATGTGTGTTCATCCCTACAATTTCTCCATTACTCGGCCGGCACAACCTGAGCTTCCAGCGGGCCAGATCTGGCGTCATGGGCGGAGCCGAGTTTTACCACCCGGGTGGGTGGGAGGAGCTAACTTGAAGACCTTCCGGCAAGATTTAAAGCGGCAAGGAACCTGCCAATAAGTGTGGATGAACAACATATACCATTCCTAGAACTCCTGTTACAGGTGAGTAACCTGTATTTTCTGAGTATTTGGGATGAGGCAAGCTATAAGGATGAAAGTCCATAAGTGCTTGAAAGTTTTCCTATGATTCCACCCCACCTACTCCCCGCCCCATGCTGTTACAATTACAGTATAGCACTGGGCAAAAAGAGAAGAGAACAAAGAAAAGGTAAGAGAAAAAGGAAAGCAAGGGAGCTCAGACAGACGACAAAAGTGACAGAACAGATGAGGAGAAAGTGTGTCCTTTGCTTTTGAATATTGACCTTCAGATCTCCACCCTTACTCTGGACTGCAGATGTGGAAGAACATGGCAAGTTGCAGTATTTGGAATATTCTCCACCCCTCCCCCTTTTTGTTTTGTTGTTGTTCAATACAGTAGTGCTTTTTCTCCTTTTCTATCTTATTTTTTTTTAAATTGTTTGGGGAGGTCAAATTCTTGTTTTATCACATAGGTGATGGGACACCATCAGTGGGGTCCCTTCTGTCTGAAACAAGGATTCTCGTCACAACCCATTTAAAGGAGCGACTGGGGGTGAAACAGATTAAAAAGAAAGTAAATGATAAAGACAAATTAAGGATGCAGAATGTTTAGAAAGGGATGCCTAATTCTGTGCAGTGGTTGGATTTCCGCTTGTGACGCCGGCGACCTGGGTTCGGGAATGGAGTCAGGTTGCTGGAGGGCCAGCTGGAGAGAACAATAGGAGCATCCCAGGACGGATCGCCTTCTCCAGGGTGAAGGTGAGGATGCATCTCTGCGCATGCTGGCCCCCGGCGGAGGCTGAAGGGATAGCACAGACACCAGAGGTGAAATTGCTGGGGGAGTGGTGGACGTCAGCGCGTGCCTTGACATCAGTGGCACGCCACTCCCCGGGGAGTAAACCAGGAAATTGCCTTGGTCGACCGGATGACTGTCCCTCTAGTCCCCGACTGCCGCCAGGCCTCCCAACCGACACCACTGCCTCAATGACACCCCGGGCCAATACAGACGTGCTGGCCCACCCCCGCCTTCCTCCTCGGAGGAGAGAGACCCATTCGGCGAAGGGATATGCCAGGTTACCAGTGGGGGGGGGGTCACGATTTGAGGTGAGTGGTAGCCGGGGATGAGGGAGAGTGTGCAGTCTGAGGGACATTGGGGGACCCGAAGGAGTGGCCGACCAGGGGTACGAGGAGAGGAAAAGAAAGAGAAAGGGATGCCACAGCACATCATACTTATTGGTACAGTCTTAACCTGAATCAGTGATAAGATTCAGAAGCATATCGTATGTTAATGGTAACGGGCAGCCTTTCCAGTGTTGCAAAATGTTGTTCTTCACATTTATGAATGACAGAATAACCAAAGTAATAGTCTGTTGATTCACATCAAAAGAGCGGAATAGATGAAGTAAAATAATTCCAGGATAAAATGGAAATTTGAAAACGTTCTGCTCTCCTGTTTGACATCCTTTATTACTCAGGCTGCGATTACGAACGACCCAGCCCTATCAACCACTGACCGCTGCTGCCTTTTGTTCCCCACTGCACGCCTCTGTGGCGGGGGCTTTGAGGGATGACTGTCCTGCACCTGGTTCGACAAGGATCCACCTGTGGACAGCATGACATGGGGCCTGGCGTAGCTGCAGCCATCCTCCTGATGAAGACAGGGGTCTTGCAAGAATCAGTTTTCACTATTGATTCCCACTACGGGTCTACAGCCCGAGCTGACTGCCAAGCTCATGTTGTCTGCCTAGCAGCTGTAGGCCATTGTGGTGACCTTTAAGAGTCTGACTCTTAAGAATCTGTAGTGCTTTTATTTGTTACATTTGTGAAATGAGATGGATGGAACAATCTTTCTTCTTGCCCACAAATAAATCAGTGAATGATTTGTCTAATCTTTTACATACTGCTCCCATTGGCAGCGATGAGTCAGCATGCACACACATGCTTTCTAAAGGCAGATGACCTGGCTACCATAGTTGACGCTTTAGTAGTCTGACTAGTGCCATAAGGGGCTAGAATGCACTTTTGTTAAAAGCTAGAATAGTACTCAAAATGTGGCAAGCAGGTTGCAGCATACCATTGTCTGAATGGCTGTGATAAATGTTGCTGCTTAATTAGAGATTGTATGAAAACACTGCATAACTTCTCTCTCCACCTTTTTGTATAATTTTCACCATCTGTCCTGCTTCTACTGTCTTTCCTTCTCTTCTTCCCTTTCTCTGCACCCCCCACTCCATTCATGCATACATACAGGCCTCCTGCAAACTGGAACGGAGTCAGGCTGCCTTGAAGACTAACCGTACCCACCTGGAAGAACGTCAGCAGCGAGCAAAGCAGCAGCTACTGCACATCGAATCCCAACTGTGCCAGATAGAAAGCGAGATGGTGGCAGCCAACAACAGCCTGGCTGATGCACAGGTAAAATGAGGATACATATATGCATGTGGATTGATGCAGTTTTGTGTATTGCCTCAGGAGCTCCCATGCTGAATAGTCCCACCCTGAGTGGAGCTCAATGTGCGATTTCTCACCTCTTTTTACAGGTACTGTCATCACGATAAAGCTTTTTTTTATTTATTGTGTGTGTGTGTGTGTATATGTATATATATATATACAGTGTGTGTATTATTACAAAATTGCCATTTCACTGATTCACTGCCAGAGCTTCTTTAAAGAAGCAGCAACATGAATTTGTCATACATGTATTCATGATGCATGGTCATCTCTGTTGGTTCTGAGGCTATCCCCTCACACTTATTCAGATTATATGGCAGTAAAGCAACCTCCTGCACAGACAATCTTAGACTGTTTGACTAAGATCGCTCAACAGATTCGTAATAAGTGAGAATCTTCTTCAAGGATATTTCTTGCATCAGGCCACACCTATGGAACTACAGCCGCCAGACACTAGGATCACACAAACTTTTTAGCTAGCAGACTATCAGGGGCCTCCCACAACAACATCAGATGCTGATGTACTCTACCACATAAACGTGGGCAGCCCCACGCCCTCCTTAGTTCTTCTCCTGCCATCAAGCATTGCGCGTCGGACTCCATGGAGACACTGCTGCTTCAGTTGACTGCCAAATCTTCATATTTCTACCTTTTTTTTACTAATCACTTTATTTTTAAGTGATTTTTGTCATCATTTGTTTGCTGACCCCAATAAACTCTTCAGATACTGCAGCTGTGATAAGAAGATCTAAGACAAGAACAACTACGATGCCTGCATTTGCTGCCTTGGCAAGGCCCCCTGCAAGATCTGCCTGTGGCTTCAACCAGGCTACCCAGCAACACTGTCAGAAAGCCCTAGAGTTCTTCCTCCTGGAACAGAAGATAGCCAGAATGGAGCGTGAGCTCTAGACGAGAAGCTCTTCTGCAGTGCTGGCATTGTCCACAGGCTGTCATTCTTCTGTGGCCTGGGACAAAGCTGCTGGAAAGCACTAAGACAGGGAAAGGTCCAAGAAAAAATACCTCCCCGGTACAGACTCAGTCACCGCTCCAGGCGCCAGCCACTACAGCATTGTCGTCCACTTCAGCGGCGACTTCTCCTGCCACCCACATCCTTGCCTCCACAGGGTCAACACTGGTAGTGATTCTCACCGGGCCTTCTATTGCCAGCGATGGCTCATCGATATCTGGCTATCTAGCGCCCCTGCAGAATATGCAGTCCCTGCCGCTTAGACCCTGTTCTCTCAAAGGCGCCAGGCGGTGAATTCCGCTGGACCTGCTTTAGTCAGCAATGGCCAGTCGACTCTGGGGCTCCTGTCTCCCCGTTGATGCTGGGAACCCACCCTTCCCCATCGACACAGCAAGGTGCTCTGGCATCGCTGACACCCTGTGATGTCCAGGCCATGTTTTCCTCCTTTATGGAGGTTATTCAGCCCTTATTCCTCTTCCGGACCTAATGACACTGGGTCCTACTAGGCTCCCTTTCGACGCGCCTACCTGCTGCAGAGCATCAGCAACTTCTTTGCCTTCTCTCCACCACTCATTGCCCATTCACAAAGATCAGGAGTATGTCCCTGACCTCATCCTACAGGAGGAAGAGTGGGACCGGTTCAACAGGTGAGGTTGTCCAGAGTTGGACGTTTTTGCACCTTCACTCAACGCAAAACTTTCGCTTTCCTGCCTGCTCATTCCAGCGCCTGGAGTTTTCTGGTGAGATGCATTGTCCCTCTCTTGGAAAGGGAGGTTCCTCTACGCCTATCCTTCCTTCCCTATAATTCAGAGGGCACTGATTAAGCTTCCGATGGAAAGAGCGGCATTGATATTCGTTGCTCCTATCTGACCTCATCAGATCTGGTTCCCCTTACTGCAGCCGTTGGCAGTGGAACCTCCAGTACTCCTGCCCCTGCGCAAAGGCTTGCTATCACAGGAGCAGGGCACTCCGGTCCATTTGGACCTCAAGTCACTCCATCTTCATGCCTGGCTCCTGAAGACATAGCCATGGCTAGATTTGGGGTTTCCCAAATTGGTTGATATCCTGGTGGCTGCTAGGAAGACCTCCACCAGGGCCACTTATTCCATGAAGTGGAAGCACTTTGCCCTGTGGGCTGCATCCCATCGCTTGGACCCTTTCACGTGTCCAGTGACTCAGATTCTGGAGTACTTGCTGTCCCTCTCAGACACTGAACTACAGTAATCTTCCATTAAAATGTACCTGGCTGCCATTTCAGCATTCTATATGTCCACTGATAGCCATACAGTGGTACGACTGGAGGTATCCTGTACGTTCTTGAGAGGTATTCTTCATTTGAAGCCTCCCGTCCGCAATCCAGTCCCACCTTGGGACTTAATTTTCATGCTAGAGGAACTTTTCCTGGCTCCTTTTGAACCGTCCGCAACGTACGAACTATGCTTTCTGATGTGGAAAGCGTTACGTATAGTTGCCATTACTTCTGCTCGAAGGATTTCCCAGCTTCAGGCTCTGATGCATTAGCCTCTGATTTTCCACAAAGACAGGGTATCTTTGCTTACCAATCCTAAGTTCTTGCTGAAGGTGGTGTCTGAGTTTATCCAACTAGCCACCTGCCTGTTTATTTTCCGCAGCATGCCAATCCAGGGGAAGCATTGCTTCACACCTTAGATGTACGTAGAATACTCCAATATTATGTTCACTATATGAAGGCCTGCAGGAAGTCCTCGCAGATTTTTGTTTCATTCACCCTGGGAAAGAGGGCGTACCTGTTTCTAAACAGTGCCTGTCTAAAGAGTTGACCAACTGTATTATTTTTTGTTATAAGAAGTATGGTAAGGAACTTTCTGGGGTTGAGCGTGGCCATTAAACCAGAGGCATGGCCACTTCTGTTACCTGTTTTAGGAATGTGTCAGCTGCAGAAATCTGTGCTGCTGCTACTTGGAGTACTGTCCGCACTTTCACTAAACACTACAGTCTGGATATTGCCTCTAGAAGAAGGGCAGGCTTTGACTTGGCTGTGCTTCAAGGCCATCTCTCATAAGCCTATAGCCTCCAGCCATCCAGACTGGTTCTTGGGACTCATTCCGTACGTGTGGCCTGATGCAAGATATATCCTTGAAGAAGATAGTACAGTTACAGAAGAACTTACCGTAACAGTAGCTCTTACTTCGAGAGGGCTCTTGTAGTAGGTAATACCCTTGAAGACTGCGCCCCCTGGCGTCAGGACCACACAAAAACTTTAGCTAGCAGTGTCTGGCGGGGGACCACCCACCCGACATCAGCGTGACACTATATAGTGAGTGGTCCCCATGCTGGCCCTCCAGTTCTTTCCCGCTGTTGACCTGTGCACATCGGACGTCACGGAGATCGTTGCTGCAGTTTGGCTGCTTTTTTTCGTATGAGTATCCTTTTTTCCTTTCTTTATTGTTCCGCTCTCAATTTTGTGCATGTCTTCTCTGTTTTCCATTGAGTCGTATCAAAATAAGTTCAATTCTTGCTGAAAGCGGCTCCTCACTCCCTTTGCCTCTTCTGCTTGGGTCTGGAGCACAAGACCAAGGATTGTGAGGCCTGCCTGAGCTTGAATGAGGCCACACGAAAGTGCCGGCAGCAAGCCCTCGAGGCTCACCTGCTAAAAAAGATGAAGACCACGATGGGAAAAAAGCTGCGGAAGCTGAGGAGCGCTTCATCCTCACCTTCAGACTGTCACAAGCGCAAGAAGAAGAGGGACAAGGAGAAGGACCGGGATAGGTCCCCCTCTCACCCACATCTGCCCTCGGGTGATCAGCGGCACCTCTTCCTCCAGAAAGAGTTTATAAACTCAGGTTAGTAATGCTGTACCCTTTGTTATGCTGTGTACCCTCCCCTCTCTCCTGAGTGCTCCCCTCTCTCAAATTCTTACCTCCCATCCCACACCTGCCCCTCCTCATGCTACTATTTCTCCCCTTGCTTTTCCGCTACCCATAATGAGGCCTTTATTGGCTGCCATCTATTTACAGTCCTGCACCTCACACTAAACCCTTACCTGTCCCCTGTCAATCAGACCCACTTTATCCACCTACCTCCACCCATCTCCCCCAAAATATGGACAAAGCCTTTACAGGCTGCCTTCTATCCACAGCTTGCACTTAAATTGTAGTCCTTGCCTGATTAGGAGGAAGATGTCAGTTTTCAGTCATGCACATGCGTAACTAGTGTCTGTCCGTGCTAGTGTGGATGTAATTGCTGTTTGTTTTCTTTCACATTTTTGATCCTCCTGTTTCTGTATTTTTGTGTGATTAACTGATTTGTAGTGTGTAACACATTGAATTGGAGCCTTTGTTAGAGTCAGTTTGTGCTCAGAGGTATTAATCCAAATTGTGAAATAAATAAGTCTGCTGCTGCTTCCAAGTCTTCCCACCTTCCCAGGAGCAGCCCTTGGTTCCCCCGCCGCCACTGATCATGGTAGCCGCGGGTGCCTCGGCCGAGGCCTCCACCACTCTTAGACCCGTCTCTATCATGGGATCTAAGCAGTCAAGCGGGGCCGATAAGTCGCTCATCGGACCCTGCGATGAACACCTGACTCGGGCTGATAAGTCAGGCACCAGGGACTCTGGTGTCCGCATGGCCAAGATCGATAAGCCGGTCGTTGGACACTGTGATGAGCGCCCGACCGACACGGTCACGTTGGGTTCCAGCGCAGGTTCCGACTACATCCAGCCAGATGAGAGCTAGCTGCTGGTCTTGACGCAGCCTTCCTCAGTTGAGTCTTCCCACTGGGTTACCCCCTCCTCTCCCTACGAGGAGCTTCCTGCACCCTTCCCAGATCAGCGGGAGTCGGGGGTAGGGTTGTCCGACTGGTGACATTAGTGCTGGGTCACCTCCGGACCTCACGTCAGACCTCCCAGGCAATCTTCCGAACCCTTCCCCATCGGTTCTTCCGGTGGGGCCGTTGGCACTGATGCCGGGCTTACCACCAATTGGTCCCGCATCAGACTCTGTTCTTCCAGGTCCTTCTGGGCAGCGTTTCAGGCCCCCTTGGGGGTCCACCATCACCATCAGGGCCTCTGTCAGACTATCCTCTGCCTGGTTAATTGGCACCTCATTACACACCAGGTTACCCAACGTCAGGTTTTACGACACTGGGGAATGCACCTTCCTGATCCTTGCCAGGTTACCCGACGCACGGGTATCATACATTAGGGTGCCTAATGCTGGGGTTGTCTTCAGGGTTTCAGCCTGTCAGCTCCCCCTGCCTCCTCAGCCATAGGTGGATTTAAAGGCCATCCTCCAGTTCTGATGGTCAGAGACCAAGTCACAGCTCGTCTCAGAGCTGGACAGACGGCACCCGGCAAGAGCTTTTAACCCAGTTCACATATATCAGGCTCTCAGGTCCTCCTCTCAGCTGGACCTGTGCCAGTCTACGTCGGGCCTGACGAAAGGTCCTCCGACTGGACCGGCGACAGACAGTATCCCTCTTAGATCTTAGGAGGTTTCTCGTCCCATCATCAGTTCTTCAGATTCCTCTGATTTGGAATCCGAGTCCAGGTCCTCCTCTTTAGTTCTGGGTTTTGAGACTCACACTCCAAAGGAGCCCAAGGAGTTCCCTTGAATCGCCTCCGGAGGACCGTTCATTCGAAGACCTCTTGAAAAAGCTAGCTGAGGCCTACGGGTGGAAGACTGACGCACAGGATCCCAAGTGTCCGAGACTAGCTGAGCACCTGGATATACAGGAGACAGCACCCATCCTTACACCCCCGTGGTTAAAGCCTCACGAAGATCTGGCTTCTACAATTCGGATGATGCTTTCCTCCATCCCGACGGTGGCAAAAAAGGCTAAAGGACATACAGGACACCAGAGGGGAAGGATCACCTCAGTGTCCATCCAAAAGCAGACTCGGTGGTCATTACAGCGGCTCATGACAGGTCCACCAAGCTGAGACACATGAGCACCTCCCCCCCGACAAGGAGTTCAGGCAGCTGGATCAATTTGGAAGGAAATTCTATTCTTCCTCCACTGGCCATGCACGCTGTAAATTATGTGGCGCACATGCTCGTCTACCAGAAGTCTCTGTTTTGTCAACTGGAGTCTGTCAGTGACACCATGCCCGACTCAGAGTCCAAGACTGTTCTGGCGGACACTGTCCGGTCCACTAAGGTCACCTGTCATCACTCACTAAGGGTGACACAAGATGCAGTGGACTCCTCGGCCAGGGGCACCACTATGGTGGTTTGCCTCAGGGAGATATTCCTGGCTAAGGGTGTCAGGCTTGGCACCTGATGTCCAGGCATCCATTCAGGATGCCCCCTTCCAGAGTTCTGTTCTCTTAGGGGGCGATGCCCAAGACATAATCACCATCCTTCAGGATAGGGCCAAAGCCTTACGATTTGTCCAAACTATATACCATCCCAGATTTAAGGCCAAACAGACATTTCATCGCCAGACCAAGTGGCAGATGAAACGACAGCAAACAGCCAGATGCCAGACCAAACGTCTGGCACGTTTAGCCGCAGTCAATCATCAGGCCAAAGCTCAGAGAGCCTCAGGGGTGGCTCTCCCCAACCCTCCCTCCACCTCTTGACTCGCAGCCCACCCACCCCTTCCATTGGGGGAACCAGTGGGCAGAATGTTCACCAGTCGCTTTGGTTGGGAGGCAGTTACCACAGATTCGTGGGTCCTTCTGCTGGTGAGTCAATGCCACACATTAGAACTTCTGGAGAGACCCTCAGTCAAGCCTCCAGGGGTATCTCACTACCCAAAGGTGCACATCCCCCTCATATGGGAGGAAATCAAAGCTCTTTTGCAAAAAGTAATAGAGCCATTCTGGCAAACCTGGTAGGAAAGGGGTTTTACTCCCATTTCTTCCTGGTGCCAAAGAAGATGGGAGATTTGTGTCCAGTTCTGGACCTCAGAACTCTAAACCTGCACATAGAGAACAAACGGTCTCGTATGCTGACTCTTCCAGGTCTGCTGCCCCTCGTGCACAAGGGACAGTGGCTCTGCGCCCTAGATATGCAGGATGCCTGCCTGCATATCCCAGTTATTCAGGCCCATCGCTGCTACCTTAGGTTCTCCTTTCAGGGGGAATGTTATCAGTTCAAGATCATCCCCTTTGAACTGTCCTTAGCACCCCGGGCTTTTGCCAAGTGCCTTGCAATAATGGCAGCTGCCCTGAGACGCCAGCGCCACTATGTGCTCCCCTACCTTGATGACTGGCTTCTGTCAGCTCCGTCGAGGGAGCAGCTGGAAATTTACCTTTCTGCTACTCTGGCCCTTTTTGCGCAAGTGGGAATTACAGTCAACTACCCCAAGTCCCAACTTGTCCCCAACCAGCATCTCCAATTTATTGGAGCAGTGCTGGATACGGCCCAGGGTATGGCTTTCCTCCCTCAGGACAGGCGGAAACCTTACAGAAGCAGGCTCACCTGATAGCCTCCAGCAGGTGGGTTTTGGTCAGGTCAGTCCTCTGGCTCCTTAGCCTTGTGGCAGTGGCCATCTCCACTGTCCCTCTGGCCAGGCTTTACATGCGTGTTTCGCAGTGGACGCTCAGGGTGCAGTGAGATCAGAGGTTGGACGACTTAGATTACATGGTCTCCAGTTCGATGCAGTGGGATCTCCTGTGGTGGCAGATCTCAGCAACCTTACAGTCCCAAAAAAGACCCAGTACGGATGCTTCAGGGATGGGTTTGGGGTGGGGCTCGTCTGGAGACCCACAGGGACTCGAGGGCTGTGGTCTCGGTCAGAACTCTCCCTATACATAAATGTATTGGAGATGAGGGCAGTGCTGTATGCTCTTCAAGCCTTCAAGCACTTGCTGTTCCATGGCCCTGTGTTACTCCAGTCGGACAATGTGTGTGTAGTCTGGTACCTAAACAAGCAAGAAGGCACTCGCTCATATCACCTCCACAGGAAAGCGATGCAGGTTTGGAATTGGGCTGTTCTGCATCGAATACACCACAAAACAGTTCATGTTCCAAGTGTACAAAACATCTTAGTGGACAATCTCAGCCACACCAGAGTAAGAGCCCATAAATGGGAGCTCAGACAAGCAGTGGTCGGACACATATTCGACCTATGGGGTCATCCAGACCTGGATCTGTTCGCCTCCTCATACAGCATAAAACTACCCAGGTTCTGCTCGCTCACTCCTGGGCATGGTGCTTTCTGGCGAGACATGCCATCTCTTCACTGGACAGGGAGGTTTTTGTATGCCTTCCTCCCTTTCCAGTTCTGCAGAGGGTGCTGCTCAAGCTTCAGGCAGAGGGGGCTCACATGATTCTGATCGGCGCATATTGGCCTCGCCAGATATGGTTTCCGCTTTTCCAGCAGCTTGCAGTGGAACCTCCGGTTCCCTTGCCCCTCTGCCTTGATCTTCTGACTCAGGAGAGGGGCACGGTGGTCCATTCAGGGCTGAAGTCTCTTCACCTTCACGCGTGGCACCTTCTGACATAGTTGCTTCATGCTTTGGAGTCTCCTCCAGAGTGGCTCAAAGTCCTTATGGAGGCTAGAAAGCCTTCCAAGAGGATGACCTATGCTATGAAATGGAAGTATTTCTCCATTTAGGCCACTTCAAAAGGTTGGGGACCCTTTCTTGTGCCCTGTTTCTGAGATCATGGAGTACTTGCTGCATCTCTCCAACCTGGGCCTGAGCTACTCTTCGCTGAAGGTTCACCTGTCTGCGATCTCTGCCTACTACACCTTGATGGAGGCCAAATCTGTGGCTCAGCTGGAGGTCTCCAAAACCTTCTGAAAGGAATCCTTCACTTGAAACCCACCGTGTGCAGTCCAGCGACACATTGGGATCTAAATTTTATTTTGGAGAAACTTACTCTGCCTCCTTTTGACCTGACTAGCAGTTGCGATATGCGCTATTTATCTTGCAAAGTGCTCTTGTTAGTTGCAGTTATTTCCGATCAAAGGATTTCCAAGCTTCAGGCCCTGTGGTGTAAGGGGCCTTATTTGATTTTTCACAGAGACGGGTGGCTCTGCATACCAGTCCTCAGTTTTTAGCAAAAGTGGTTTCTGAGTTCATATTGAATCAGTCTGTTCAACTGCCGGTGTATTACCCTGAATATTCCAATCAGGGGGAAGCAATTCTGCATACTTCAGATGTTCACAAAATTTTGCATTACTACACTAACCGTACGAAATCTGTCCAAAATTCAGATCTGCTGTTTGTTTCTTTTGCACTCAAAAGAGTGGGTGCAGCAGTTTCCAAACAGTGTTTATCCAAGTGGTTGGCAAACTGTCTTGTGTTCCATTACCAGAAGTATGATAAAACCCTCCAGGGGGAGGTTACCAGAGGCCTGGCTGCTTTTACTGCTTGTTTCAGGAATGTGTCTGTCACGGACAACTGTGCGGTGGCCACTTGGAGCTTCGTCCACACTTTCGTCAAGCATTACAGTCTGGACAGTACATCTAGGCACAGGGCTGGCTTTGGACTAGCTGTCCTCCAAGGCCTTCTGTCCTAAATTCTCTGCCTTTCTACAGACCATTCCTGCCTCCCATGCTTGTTCCGTCTGAGTCACACTGCTTGGGACTCTGTTCTCAAGGTTACTACCTACTGCAAGAGCCCTCTCGAAGTAAAATAGTACAGTTACATAAGAACTTAACATAACAGTAGGCCTTCGAGAGAGCCTGTTGCAGTAGGTAAACTTTTTCCCTCCCTCCTTCCCCCAACTTCTGCTGCTCTTCCTCTACAAGCTTATTTTTGCATCAGGAGCCTCTTTTCCATTCTCCTGTCACTCCGTTTGGAGCTGTTGAGTAGGAGAACTGGAGGGAGGGCCGGCATGGGGACCGCCCACTATATATAGTGTCACAGTGACGTTTGTCACTTGATGTCGGTGGGCGGTCTCCCGTCAGACACTGCTAGCTAAAGTTTCTGTGTGGTCCTGATGCCAGGGGGGCACAGTCCTCAACGTTATTACCTACTCCAAGAGCCTCTCTCAAAGATCTACTGTTACGGTAAGTTCTTACATGACTGTACTATCCTCAAGACTCTCTTGCATCAGGCCATGCCATTCCACCCTCTGTCCCCCTTGACCTAAGGACTTTTCAGCTCCTGTCTCTGTGTCGTCCCCCCCCCCCGATAGTCTACTTTCTGTTTCACCTTGTCTGGTGGTGGGAACCTCTTGCTCTTCTTCAGTTCCCCAAGAAAAGGCCCCCATGTAGAACTGAGAAGGGTGCTGGGCCACCCACATTTATGTGATGGGAGGATGTCATCATCTGGCATCGTTGTGGGCGGCCCCTGATAGACTGCTAGCTAAAAAGTTTTGGTGTGGTCCTAGTGGCTGTAGTTCCATAGGTGTGGCCTGATGCAAGAGATTCTCTCGGAAGATCTACTGTTACGGTAAGTTCTTACATAACTGTACTTTCTAGGATCGTGGACATGTTGTTCATTCACACTTATTGGCATGTCCCTTTCCCCTTTAAATCTTGCTGGAAGTCTTCAAGCTGGCTCCTCCCACCCACCCGGGTGATATATACCTTGGCTCCGCCCCATGACGCCAGATCTTCCTTTCCACTGGAAGATGCAGGTTGCCTCCCTCATGCTCACACATTTCTTGGGCCCTGGCTTTCAATACTTCGGTTTTACCGAAATTAAAACTCGTCCGAGTTAGCGATTGCGCTTTTGCGTCCTCGATCATCTGGGATTTCGCCTGTGTCCTTGCGGCCAGAAGATGTCGTGCACCGATCCCCATCTCACGTGCATCTACTGCTTTGGTGTCGGCCATGCCACCTCATCCTGCAGCTTTTGCTTGGCCTTCCATCCCAACATTCTGGATGACTGCCTGGCATGTTTAAAGTTGTGGAGACCTGAGAAAAGGAATCTTCTGGTGAAGTCCAAGGAGGCTAGGTGGGCGGTTTCCATGGCCGCGGGTTCTGCCGAGCAGCTGGAATGTATGAAGGCATTCAAAGAAGAAGCCGCCCGTGCTTCGGACAATCTAAGCTTTTTTCATTCCGCTCAACCTAGGCTCCACCTTCTCAGGTTCCTTCCAGGAGTTATGCTAGTCTCTCCCCACCCAGGGAGAGGTGCCCGCAGGCTCACACTCCTCCCGATCTCATAAAAGAGATAAGGAACTGAGCACGTCTTTGTCTCAGCGAAGACGCTCTTGGCACCAAGAGAGGTCTCAGTTCCAGGAGCATGCGGTCTCGACCTCAGTCACAGGCTTCACGGACCTTCCATCGGGCCAGCCGACCGAGATTGCGACCAATGAGGTCGAGATTGTCCTCGACCCCATTGATCCAGTGTCACCGGTTCCTGTCGATGACTCCTTGGAAAGGACTCCGGTTCTTGTCTTCCCCGATGAGGAGACCCAGCCTGCTGGTGTCCCCATTGAGGACCCAGATCCCCAGGTATCACCGGTCCTGCCGG
This sequence comes from Neoceratodus forsteri, assembly GCA_016271365.2. Taxonomy (NCBI): domain Eukaryota; kingdom Metazoa; phylum Chordata; order Ceratodontiformes; family Ceratodontidae; genus Neoceratodus; species Neoceratodus forsteri. The sequence continues at coordinate 50,116,753 of CM028133.1, read as the reverse complement.
TGTCTCCCGAGCTTCCGATCTCGGTCGAGATCTAGAATCTCCTCGGATGAGGAGAGGCTCCGACAGAAACTCCGGTGCTACGAGGACCTCGTATGGCAACAGCTGATATTTTGTCCAGACACAAGCCGACTTCAACTCCTGCTCTGGCCATTACTTGGCTTTCGCCTCCTAGGATGCCGCCGACCCCCTTGGAACCAAAGCCTTTGGTTCCTCCGCCCTTGGGGCCAGCCCGTCCTCCGGTTTGGCCTATACCGGTCTCTCCACCAATAGTGATGGAGCCGCTGCCTAAGCAGCCTGTGGGAGGGCCTCCATCTAAAGAGGACTGACCAGATACTGGGCTTCCTCGACATCTGTCTGTCACGGTCAACCCAGACCACCCTCGGCGGGTCGAGGGTGGTTTGGGTGGCTGGCCGCTGTACCCAGACTCTGATGTCGCCGGGCTCCACTCTCATCCTGGGGATTATGAGTTGTCCGTTGGCACAGGGATGGAGGAAAGTCCTTCCTCCTTCCAAGTAGTCCTTCGTCTCATCTCTGATTCCACAGGGATGCTCCTGGAACCAATCCAGAAAAAAGGCAGAGTACCCTCTCACGGACATCCTCAAGAGAGGGGATACCCCGATGGAGGTCTTTCCTATGGCCGAGGTTTTACCGGTGTTTGGTTTTGTGTACTTTAACAATTTTTAACTGTTAACATGCATATTAGCAATTTTGACCTCCACTATTACACATCCTTCCATCCTTGTACCAATTTAAAGTTCTTTTAGGTACAAGATGTGATGGCAGCAGTAACACTACAGCCCCCATCCCTAAGGTGTGATGGAAGCAGCACTATGGCCCCCATCCCTCTGGTGTGACAGAGGCAGCAGCACTATGGCCCCCATCCCTTAGGTGTGATGGCAGTATCAGCACTATGTCCCCGATCCCTCAGGTGGGACGGCAGCAGGCCTATATTCCCCATCCACCAGTGGTGATGGCAGAAGCACTACAGCCCCACCCCTTCGGTGTGATGGCAGTAGCAACAATGCAGTACACATCCCTCTGGGGTGATGGCAGTTGTGACAGCACTATGATTCCCTTTCAACACTCACGCCCCACATGCACAAGTTACAAATGACTTGATCTCTTTGCTTGTTAGAACTCAGATGTGAATTAATCTGAGCCATCACCACTAAGGTGGACTACCTTTGTTTTTTCCTATCTATAATTTAACTGCCTGAATTGGATATCTGCCTGTGACACCGCTGACCAGGGTTAGGGAACAGACTTGGGTGTTGGAGGGCCAGCGGGTGGGTGAAGGCTTGAGTGTCCAACAACCACTCCCCTTCTCCTGAGAGGGAGGGGGGGTTCACGGCTCAGCATTTGCTGGCCCATGGTGGAGGCCAGAGGCACGACAACATGTCAGTCCTCGTCGCGGGAGGAGTGTGACGGATATCGGCTTGTGCCTTGACATCATGTAGCCTGTCACGCTCCAAAGAAAATGGGAAAACACCCACTGGCCAACCGAAGGATGGCTGCTTGTCCCGCCATACACCAGAAGCCCCAGACATGTGTCTGTTCTGACCCCTGACATGCCCAGGATACACAGAAAGCTCTTTAGGGCAATTCTCCTCCCCTGGTAGCCTCCCACAGGGGTAGGGGCCCACTCAGTGAAGGGTTACTTTGGGTTACCTGGTAGCACAGCAGTAAGGGTCAGTGGATAGTGGTAGGGGGCCTTGGAAGACCTGAAGGAGTGGATGGCCAGGGAGGGTAGGAGGAGCAAAAAAAATCTGCTTGAATTTGCTTCTTTGAAATTGAGTGCTTTCACCTAAAAAATCCACAAGTGATTAGTGGAGGACCTTCACATGGATTCATGCAACTCCCAGACATGTGGATGCTTTTTTTTTCTACTTGGTGTCCATGAAAAGGGTGTCTCCCAGTTTTCATGTCTTTGTTCAGATGTGAATTGAGCACTACTCTGCCCACCAGCATCATACAGCCCCTGGGGTCTTACCTTGTTAAGTACTCTTAAATACTTAACATTTGCTTTTTGTTAAAGCAGTCTATCAGAAAACATTTTGTTGTCACAGAGACAGAACCAGCAGGTGAGAGAAAAGGTGCAAATGATCCAATTCACCTAAATGGGGTGCTAACTGTGAAATCTTTTCATAAGAAGTAAGGCAGTTTCTTCTTTGTGAACATACTTTCATTCAGACTAGTTTTCATTCAAACAACTGAGGATTTTGGATGGCCCTACTGATTATAAACTTGAATAAATTAGTTGGTAACAGTGGTCCTGCGTTTAGCAATCTACAACCTAGATGTTTATATGCAAAGAATACAATAAAAACCTGACTAAAATCTAAAAACAAGCTTATAAAACATATCTGAATATTTATCTTTACCTACACAAAATCATTGCAGCTCAAGTAAATTACATGGTACCCTGACTACTATTCCATGATGTCGTAAACATATATTGGATTTTTTTTATATATATATATATATATATTCTTTGTAAAGCAGGTAAGGTCCACTAGGCAGAACTGTCTGTTTTAAGGAGTGACCTAGAAGCACTTGGGAGGTTAAGTGACTTGCTTGGATGCAAGTGGACGTTGTGGGACTCAAACCCAAGTCTGTTGGATGTACCCAGTTCGATCACTGTTTGTTACTCTAACCACTAGGCATGGCTGGTTAAACTGAATGGCTGATTACAACAAAGCAGTGCAGGTGATTTCCTTACTGACTCTATATGCAGCAAAGCAGAAAGAATGCAAAGCACAGCAGCATTCATTTTAAGATGCTGAAATCTGGGTCGGCCCGCTGGCGCTGCAGTAGCACTATTGCTTGCAATGCCAATGACCCAGGGTCAGAAGCAAACTCGGGTTGCTGGAGGTCTGCCAGGGGAGTAGGATCGAGCACCTGGGGGACTGCTCTCCTCCTCCGGGGAGGGTGGGCTGCAGGTCCTGCTTCTTTACCACCACCGGTGTGACCACGGGTGGTGGTGGTGCAATGGTGCTGCAGAGTGATCAGGAGGGGAGGACGCTAGCCAGGATCTGAAGCAGTGTCATGTCTCTGTGACCTACCTCCTTGGATCTCTAGTGCTGGTGCCCTCAGGGACAGACCCCAGAAAACCAGGAACAATCACCCCACATTGGCCACTGGCAGAAAGGACCCAGGTGCCCCAGATTTCATAACCAGGCTCCATGAGGGACCCACTGGGCCGCCAGACACGCACTAAGGGAGTGTGGAGGGGTGACCTAGGGTCCCCTTCCTTCCCACCTTGGGGGGGGTGGTACAACCCAGGCGCAGGATGGGGCAGGCCCACAGGAGCTCCTGAGCATTACCTGGGGGTGAAGCTAGGGGATACCAATGCTGTGAGAAGGGGACATAGAAAGAGAAAATAAAAAAACTTAAGATACTGAAATCTTAGAGATTCTGTACTGTGACATGCAATTTCCGTTAGGCACTGGTACAAGAATTCAAAATCCGCAAACCAAGCGGGATTCTGTGATTGTTACCGGTAAAAATGGAAAACCAGGGTCTCTGATCACCACCGACCTGCAGGAGAAGAGTACTGCACTCAAGTCCGTGGACTCTCTGTACAGACCCCCCTCAGGGACAGCATCGCCCCTTTCATTGACGTACTCAACCAAAGGCGAAACCACAGGGCAAGCAGGCCAACAAGCATTGGGGCCCCTCCAGCAACCAAGACTCCCCCGCCCAAAAAAGCAGTGGGACTCTCAGCCACTGTGCTGCCCCACACCTCCTGACTCCTCCCCTCTCCCACAGCCTCTAGACACTCCAGAGCAACCAGTAGGAGTGAGGTTCTCCTTCCATCTACCGGGTCGGGAGAGGATAACTTCAGATGCTTGGGTGCTCCAACTGATCACAGCAGGTCACTCAATCTAGTTTCTTCAGAATACGCCCCGAAGACCACCACCTAAGTCGTCTTACTCCCCGTGAACATCTTCCTCTGGTCCTGGAAGAAATCTCCTCACTTCTATCGAAGGCGGCAATAAAACCAGTTCCCATCCATCTTTGGGGAACAGGTTACAATTCTCATTTCTTCCTAGTTCCAAAGCAGACAGGAGACATGAAGCCTATTTTAGACCTCAGTTTCCTGAACATGTTCGTGGAGTACAAAGGCTTCAGAATGCTCTCCTTGCAGAGCTTTCAGACGCTTCTTCGGCAGGGACAGTGGCTGTGCGCTTTGGATATGCAGGATGCCTACCTGCATATCCCCATCCACCCTTCCCACCACAAATTCCTTTGGTTTTATTTTCAGGGGGACCACTGCCAATTCAAGGCCCTCCAATTTGGTCTTTTCTTGGCCCCCCGAGTATTTACCAAATGCCTGTCTGTGGTAGCGGCCCACCTGTGTACCCAGGGAGTACAGGTATTCCTGTACCTGGATGACTGACTCCTGGCTGCCCCATCCAAGGAGGAACTTCTGCACTCTTTCCTTCACCCTACATGTTTTCACGAGCCTGGGTATCGCCATCAACTCTCTCAATGGACGCTTTGGTCTCAGTGGGACCAAACACTGGAGGACCTAGACCAGGAGGTTCTAGTCTCTGATCCCATGATCAGAGACTTGCAACGGTAGATGGTGCAAGAGAACCTTTGCTGGGGAGTTCACTTCAATCTCGAACCCCCCCAGACACTGACAACAGATGCCTCAGGAGAGGGCTGGGGAGCCCATTTAGGGTCTCAGAAGATTCAGGGCAGCTGGTCCAGACTCAAGCAGAATTTGCACATAAATGTGCTCTAACTTAGAGCAGTCCTGTATGCCCTTCAGGCCCTGCAATCCTCAGTTCTTCCCGGTCATCCGTCCATCCAGACGGACAGCATCTGTGTGGTCTGGTACATCAACAAGCAGGGAGGAACTTGTTACTACCCTCTGTGCAGGGAAGCAATGAGAATTTGAAGTTGGGCTATCCAGCACAACCTTCACCTGATGGCATTTCATGTTCCGGGGAGTAGAAAACATGCTGGCAGACCACCTCAGTCGGTCTTCAGTCAGAGCCCATGAATGGGAACTGGATCAAGAGGTAGTAGACAACATCTTCCTGCTTTGGGGAACCCCTCAGGTAGACCTGCCCATGTCTCCTCAAAACACAAAACTTCCCGCCTTCTGCTCGCTCGCTCCAGGGCAAGACATTTTCTGGTGGGACGCTGTGTCTCTCGACTGGAAGGACAGATTAATTTATGCCTTCTCTCCAATTCCCTTAATTCCAAGGGTCTTGCACAAGCTCAGAATAGAAGGAGCCCGGATGATCCTCATTGCTCCATTCTGGCCCAGGCAAAGTTTGGTTCTGTCTTCTGCAACAATTTTCAGAGGAACCTCCACTTCCTCTTCCTCTGTTACAACACTTGTTGACCCAGGATCAGGAGACCCTTGTTCATCCAGGTCTCAAATCCCTTCAGTTGCATGCGTGGCTCCTGCAGATTTAGCTCAAGCCCAGTTTGGAGTTTCTCCACTCATAGCAGATATTGTGGTGGAGGCCAGAAAGCCTTTCACCAAGTCCACCGAAGTGGAAATGATTCTCTATTTGGGCCTCATCAAAGGACCTTGAGCCTTTCTCTTGCCCAGTTGAGAGTCCTGAGCTACATGCGCCATCTCTTCGATCTGGGTCTCAGCCATTCCTCTTTGAAGGTCCACATGGCAGCTGTTTCGGCCTACCATGTCCCCTTTGGCGACTGGTCTTTCACTCAATTGGAAGTCTCTAGGACATTCCTCAGAGGGATTCTCCATTTGAGACCCCCCCAACCACATTCCTGCTCCTCCTTGGGATCGGAATTTCATTCTTGAGAAGCTTACCCTGCCTGCTTTCGAGCCGGCAGCCTCAGCAGATGTGAAGTTCCTGTCTTGGAAGACACTCTTCCTAGTGGCCATTACTTCAGCTCAACGGATTTCCGAGCTTCAGGCCTTGATGTGCAAAATCCCGTATCTGATTTTTTCACAAGGAACGTCTGGCCCTTCGCACCAATCCTAAGTTTCTCCCTAAGGTGGTAGCGGAATCTACACTGAATCAGTACATTGAGCTACCTGCCTTATTTACGCAACACTCCAATCAAGGAGGGTACCTCTTGCATACTTTGGACGTTCATAGAATACTGAGATACTATACCACTAGGACTAAGGATCTCAGGAAATATTATCAGCTTTTTGTCTCTTTTGTTCACAGAGAGGGCACTGCAGTTTCCAAGCAATGCCTATCTAAATGGTTGGCTCATTGTATCACTTTCTGTTACAAGAAGTGCAACAAGACCCTGCCGGGTCAAGTCAGAGGCCACTCCACCAGAGGAGTAGCTGCCTCTGCAGCTTATTTCAAGAATGTGTCAGCGGCAGACATCTGTGCAGCCGCAACTTGGACTTCTGTCCTCCCTTTTGTTTTTTTTTTAACTCAGCTTTACTAATAGCCTGCTGGCCATAGATATACAATCAGGGCCCAAATAGGGCTGATATCAAAATAACAAATGACAAACAAAGAACAACATGGGAAGTTATACATAAGTTCTATATTCTGTCTATTACAGCTGCTATTCTGACTGCCTTCCCAGCCTCTTTCTGCTTTAACTGATAAAGTTCTCTGTCCTGCTCCTTCTGTGTTTCCTTATTTCCTGAATGCTATCCTTTTCTCCATAATCTTTCCTGCCACCTCACCACAGGTGTTGAAAGTGATTTTTTTCAAGGTGGGGCACCCCAGAGATAGATCTCTTTGCAGCTCCAGAAAATCACCAACTTCCTCTTTTTTGTTGCTTACCCCCCAGTCTTGGGCTCAGTCCCCTTGGATGCCCTGATTCTGAATTGGGAAGGGATATTTCTGTATGCCTTCCCTCCCTTCCCACTCCTGTTCAAAGTTTTTGTCAAGATAAGGTCTCAACCTTGCAAAGTGATTCTGATTGCTCCAGATTGGGCCAGACAGCCCTGGTACCCCCTGTTGTTGTCCCTAGCAGTTCAGCTTCCCAGGAATTACAACCTGTTAGCATCCTCTCAGGGGAGGATTTGGTACCCCAATCTTCAGTCTCTCAATCTCAAGGCATGGCTCTTGAAGAGTTAGAGTATGCAGATTTGCATCTGTCTCAGGGCGTTCTGGATATTCTCAAAGCTTCTTGAAAGCCCTCCACCAGAAAAACTTATAACTCCAAATGGAAGAGATTCAGCATTTGGTGTTCTAAGAAGCTCTTACTTACTACATAGAGCGTACCAATGATCACAGGTTTGACTCCCTCCAGTTCTTCACTTATGGAGAAGTGGGAAAGGGCAAACTGCCACCAAGAGATCTATTGCCAGGTGGATTGTGTCTTGTATAAAATTCTGCTATGAAAAACTGGGAAAAATTCCACCCTCAGGCGTGAGGGCTCCTTCCACAAGAGGTACAGCTGCTTCCCTGGCTGCTGCCAGGGATATCCCTCTCTTAGAAATGTGTCAAGCAGCCACCTGGAAAACTGTCCATACCTTTACCAAGCATTACTATCTGGATATCCAGGCTAGGAGTGATGCTCGGTTTGGTACAGCAGTACTTCAGAGCCTATTCCCAAAGTAGGTTCTGCCCCTCCTTCATGGAGATACTGCTTGATAGTCTGCACTTGTCAGAATACAGCAAGACTTCATGTTGTTTAAAGAAAAATTACTCCCTTAGTAATTATGTTTCTTCTATTGGAGTCTTGCTGTATTCTGACCTCCCTCCCTGCCTCCTCTCAGAACCTGGTTTTGGGAAGTGGGTGGGCAGGTGCAGTCAATGCACCTTTAGGGTGCTCTCCCCCCCTACGCCTTTGTGTGGGTGTTTATTTTATTATATTCCTCTTTGGTTTGGGTTTGAGTTTTGGGTTTCCTGACTTGAGTCTTCTTTTGGTAGTCCAAAACTTTTTGTTGCCAGTTGGCTATTAAAATTTTTTTTTTTTATAATTTCTACATAGAATACTATTAGAGTGTTTCTCGTAAGAATATGGCGGTTAGCTTTCAAAGGGAAACGGACAGAGAAATCAACCGAGCTCGAGCTCTGCATAGAAATGTTAACCCTTTGTTCTCTGGGGTAGTTTAAAGGCTGGGGCTAACTGCACTTGTCAGAATACAGCAAGACTCCAATAGAAGAAACATAATTACTAAGGTGAGTAATTTTTTCTTACAGGGATGTATGTGGCTGTGTAAATTTTCAATGGAAGGCACCCCCTTGCCATAAAAAAACATAAGAAACTCCACCACCATAAATCTTGGGAAAGGGAGTGTTCCTCCTGATCCCAGTCATTGTACTGCCCTGACTGGTTAACCTTGGTCGCATTTTTCCCAGTCATGGGGTTGGTCGCTGCTACCATGAGGCCCCCGTTTTTCTAGCAGACATTTACTTGTGTTGAGATTTTTCTCAAGACTGTCAACCAGGAGTCTGTGGCCAGCAAAGCTTTGTCGCTGTCCACGATCCCGGTTCTGCCAGGGCTGTCCATAGCTTGGGGGGGGGTTCACAGTACCTCCTGATGAACCTACTTCTATGGGGCCTTCTCCTGAGACCCTCCACAGATGCCCACCGTAGAGCCCTCCATCATAGTGCTGCTAACCCCAGTAATGCTTAGTATGTTCATAACTTTATGCAGTAAGCCTGAGGGGTTGGACTTCCCGGAGAGATGGAACACATGCAAATGATGGAACATTTTGCACGTGAGCATCTTTCAAACACTACTTCTACCAACTGTCAGTGTTCTAATCTCTTCAGCTTTTTTTCTCTGCCAGAAATGTCTGGTCGCTCGGAGTTTCGTTCGTCCACTTTCTCCTGTGTGAAGAAAACTACAAACTAAGTAAGTATATTTCGTTTTCATATACTGCCTTTGCTAATTGTTTAGTTAGTCAATCTTTGCTTATGGTTAAAAAATTTTTTCCGGTTCCTCTCGGTTCGGTATAACCGTGGAGGAACGGGTTATTTTTAGCGTAAATCGGGGTTCTCGGACTAAAGAACTGCCTTATTTTAGTTTTAAAAAAGTTGTTTAAATTAATTTGTAACCGATAAATCTCAGTTACTGAACTGGTTCCTTTTTCTTCTCCATCAGTTCGTTCCCTCGATTCTTCATCAGATCCGGAACCGACCGCAACCGCACAAAAAAAAGTGTTTATTTTGAGGCTGGTGTTTTCTCCTCTTGTTTAACATCATGTCGGAGAAACTTAAAAAGAAGACCGGTGAGCCCAGCTTGAAGAATTGTTTAAAGTCTGGAGAAGTATTTGCAAAGGCAGACAAACACATTTTATGTGTGGTCTGTCTGAGTTTTCAACATCTTAAAGAGGAATGCAAAGTATGTAAGACATTCCCAGAAAAAAATGTAGAAAAACACCTTGAAAGGCTCAAGAAAAAGTTTCCTAGGGTTCCCTCAAGTTCTAACCAGCCGACACCCTTATCTTCTGTGGTTGAACCCACAATCATTACTACCCCTGCCCATGAGATGGGCGAACAGGGGGCCAAACGGATAACTGAACTGGCTGACTCCCCAGTTCCTTCAAAGAAATCAAGGAAACTTAAACATGCAGAACCCTCACCCTGTAAACCGGAGACTTTTGCATCTGATCTGACTGTGCCTTCGGCCCAGGAGATTTCCCAGACATTTAAAATAATTCAGACCCTGCAAAATATCATTCTTCCTCAGCAGCCTCCTGCCCCTCCTCAGGGTCCCCAGGCTGGCAGTAAGATGTACCCCAAGAGGAACAGCTTTATGATGCTGGTGATGTTTTTAGTGAGGAGGAAGAGCCTATAGAACCAGAAGTGTCCCCTGAACAGGACTTCGGTTCCCCCCTAAGGGTGTCTGAGAATTACTCCTCACATTTTGCATTTTTCAGGAAGATGGCAGATGCTCTAGACGTCTCCACAGCTGAGCAGATTGAGGAGGAGGTAGAATATATGGAAATGATGGAGCTAACACCACCCCACAAAAACCCTCCTCCTCCTCCTCGAAGTGTACAAGTTCTTCAAGAAAGTTGCATTGAAACACCTGCAAATACCAAACTCCATTCCTCCCCTTGACAGGAGAATGCATAAGAAATATCAGTTGGATAGTGAAGGGACTGAATTCCTTTTTTCCCTTCCAGATCACCAGGGGATGATACAGCAAGCAGCTTGTGATAAAGCTAGGGTCCCTTTGTTCTCACATCCTCCAGACAAGGACGCAAGAAAAATAGTATGGCCCAAAAAGGCTATTTGTCGGCCTCCTTGGCCATTTGACAGGCTACTTTCCAGGCTTATGCTGCCTAGTAACAAAAGTCACTGTGGCAGTCAGTTTTGGCTGTGTCCCAAAAAGGCCCCTCACCCTTTGCAGATGACCTGGCTGAAGCTGCCGGGTCTGGGCTAGAGGTGGCTAAGTATTCGTTCCAAATGGCTGCTGACACCAGTGACACTGCAGCCAGATAGATGGCAAACACAGTGGCACAGAGGAGGTTTGCATGGCTCAGGGCCACGAACCTCACCCAGGATACCCGGTCCGAGATACTGAATTTTTACCTGGAGGGAAATTCTCTTTTTGGGGAGTCCACTGTTACCTGTATGAAGAAGGTGGATGAGTATAAGGCCACTTACAGAAACAACTCTGCCAAAGAGAGAGCTTCCTCGTCCATCAGGCCCTATGGAAGGGGAGGGGGCAGGAGCAGGTCTTTTAATACCAGGCCCTTCTTCCAGCCAGTAGCTTTGCCCCAATAACATCAGTATCCACAGCAAGGATACTCCAGGGGTAGGGGTAGAAGGGGCTCCAGGCGAGGGTCTGAGATCCAATCCGAGCAGAACCCCTGAGGCTCAGGCTGCCTCCTCCCTCCCTGTTGGAGGCAGACTGTCCCACTTCCTTCAGGCTTGGTTAAACATCACCACAGACAAGTGGGTCCTGGAGGTTGTGGGTCAAGGTCTGTCTCTGGATTTCAAAACCTTTCCTCTCCAAAAGACCAGGGTTTTCAGCTCACCCTCCCCAGCAGAAAAAGCATTGCTAGAATCAGAGGTTTGAAACCTGCTACAATTCAGAGCAGTAGAACAAGTTCCCACCACCCTAAGAGGAAGGGGTTTTTACTCCAAATGCTTCCTTACAAAAAAGAATGGGGAGTGGCGGCCAGTATTGGTTCTCAGAGCTTTAAACAAGAACCTGCAAAAAACAAAGTTCAAAATGGTAACTTTGGCCTGGATATTGCCAACAATCCAAAAAGGGGACTGACTGGCATCACTGGATTTGAAAGGCGCCTATTTCCACATCCCCATAAAGGAATCTTACAGAAAATACCTAAGATTCAGAATTCCAACAGGCTATTACTAGTTTTCAACCCTGCCTTTTGGCCTTTTTTCGGCCCCAAGGGTATTCACAAAGTGCCTAGCAACTGTAGTGGCACATCTTTGAAGGCAGGGAGTAACTGATCTTATCTGTGTCAGTCTTCACCATTCATCACCTATGGGTTCATAGCCAGAGGCCATGACCCCGCAGGAGCACCCTTTTTTTTTTTTGGTGTAGGTGGAGTCGACGCATCATCAGCGCCGCCCTCGAGACCGACGCATTGCGTGGTGCTTGCGGGTTGGCCGTTAGGCTCTGTCGACTCCGCCTACCTGCCAGTTCTTCGTCTCCTGCCGTAGAGGTCACCTCGTGGGAAGCTAGATCCAATTTGAGTCCTACTGCCTACGCAGTTCGTTCTCCAGCTATTTCTTGTGCTGCAGTCCGTCGGTGCCGTGTCCTGCCGGTTCTAGTTGCCTTACTCGACGTCGCTGGCAAGATCTTTCCATATATTTTATTCTTGGCGACGTTGAGTCTGTTTTTGGTGTTTTTTTTCTTCGTAGGTCGTGTCTGGGTCGGCGAGCAAGAAGACTTTGAAGATGGTACGGCCCCCCATGCGTCAGTGCCCTTGTGGCCTTAAATTTTCTGTCACCAACCAGCACGACCATTGCCTTGCGTGTCTTGGCCTGCTTCACGACATGGATTCATGCGATGCCTGTTTCTCCGTGGACCACTGGGTCATCGAACAACGCGCATGGAAAGTGGGGCGAGCTCCGCCGACTTTTGGGGGTTGGGTGCGCACTCATCGGGCCAAACTACATTACTCTCGGCCTTTCCTCCAGAGTCCCTCCTGGCTCTACCACGGACCGAGGAGGAGGGGAGCCTCGGCTACTAGTAGCCTGGCCATTGCCGGCGGCTCAGCGGTGGGAGGCCCGTCCCGGCTCCTTTCGGGGGCGGGGCGCCCGCCACGGCTGTCGCCCTTTCGAGTGAGCTCCCTCGGTGTTAGACCCATGGTTCGCAAGGCCTGGGTCTGCGGCGTTCTCTACCCAGTCGGTCGGCGCCGTTCGTGGTGCCGTGAGCCTTGACGGGGCTGTTGGCGCCGTGGCTTCTGTCTACACCAGTCATGGCACCAATATTGCTAGCGGCGCCGTGGGAGTTTCTATGGTGCCATCTTTGCGTCTCTCCGTGGCGCCAAGCTTGTGCATGACGCCGTGTCCTCGGGGCTCGGTGCCATGGGGGCATCTGATTCCGCTTTCGGCGGCGCCACCTCTGCCCTCAGCACCATTTGTGGCACCGTCGGGGCTGTTGTCAGTGCCATCTCCGCCCTCGGCGCTGCTTGCGACGCCGTGGGGCCGGATGGCGCCGTGACTGGTCCTGACTCTGGAGCTGCTGTTCGGGCCGGGGTCGTGCCCTCTGTGGATTCCGCTCGCGGTGCTGTAGGAGGCACTGGCTAAGGCATGGTTTCGGTTTCTGGTACCCCCTTTGGCAAGGTTGGCACTGGGCGCCCTCCTACGGTCTGGCACAGAGCTTTAGCCTCTACCTCTTCGGAGGTGGAGTCAGGCTCTGAGTTAGACGAACAGGTCAGGGAGATACCTGTATGCCTTCCCTCCTTTCCCTCTGGTTTTCAGGGTGTTACTGAAGCTCAGATCCCACTCGGCTTCTCTGATCTTGATAGCTCCAGACTGGCCCAGGCAGCCATGGTACTCTCTTCTGCTCTCTATGTCTGTTACCAAACCAATACATCTCCTTCGGAGGCACAATCTCTTGACCTCCAATCAGGGAACTCTATTGTTTCCAAATCTCAAATCTCTCATTCTCAAGGCTTGGCTCTTGAGGAACTAGAGTATGCTAATTTAAACTTCTCTGAAGCGGTGTTAAATATATTAAAAGGTTATAGAAAACCTTCCACTAAGAAAACTTATTCTTCCAAATGGAAAATATTTTCCTTCTGGTGTGCTGCTAGAGATTTAGTGCCAGCTCAGTCTGGAGTCCCTGCTGTCTTAGACTGTCTTACTCATTTGCATCCTCTGGCCTTACAACCCAGTTCTTTAAAAGTTCATCTTGCAGCAGTGTCTGCTTACCTTTCTGCTGGACCAAAGGTAACAATAGCATCAGAACCCATTTATCAGAAGGTTCTTCAAAGGGTTGACTTACTTGCATCCCCCTCACAGGGCACCAGTGCCAGCATGGGATCTCAATGTGTGTATAGCTAAACTCATTTGCTCTCCCTTTGAGCCCATGGCTACAGCCCATTTGAAATATGTCATATGGAAAACAATTTTTCTAGTAGTAATAACTTCTGCAAGAAGAATCAGTGAGCTCCAAGCTCTCTGTGTAGATCAGGACTATATCTCTTTTCATAGAGAGAAGGTAATTCTCAGAACGAATATAAAGTTTCTCCCTAAGGTGGTCTCAGATTTTTATCTGAACCAATCCATCACTCTTCCTGTCTTTTTCACAGACCACGCCAGCTTTGGTGAAATAAGGCTTCATAGTCTGGATGTAAAAAGGGCTCTGTTAGTACATAACAGCCACTAAAGACCATAGACGAGACAGGAAACAGCCATGCCTGACATGGGGATGTAGAAAAAAGCAATCCAGCATCAAAGAGGTCCATCTCTCAATGGATAGTCCAGTGTATTCCATTTTGCTATACTAAAGCAGGTAGGGAACCCCAACAGGGTTGAGGGCACACTGTACAAGAGAGACGGCTGCTACCCTAGCAGCTGCCAGGGATGTTCCATTACTGGATAATTTGTAAAGCAGCTACCTGGAAAACAGTACACACCTTTACAAAGCACTACAACCTAGACATTTTGTCCAGAAGTGATGCTAGGTTTGGCACAGCAGTCCTGCAGAGTCGGTTTCCAAAATTAGTTCTGTGCCCACCTCCAGTGGTACTGCTTGGTAGTCTACATAAAGTTAAGAATATACTGAGCATTACTGGGGTTAGAAGAAAAAATTACTTACCATAGTAAATGTGTTTCTTTCCAGTGATGCTCAGATATTCATAGCATCCCTTCCTTCCTTCCTCCCCTTCCAGAACTTCAGCTTCTGCACTCCGCATGCTGGTGCCGCCGAATCACGTTATACTATTACAGTGTATTTTTTCTATGTACCTGGTAACAGTTTTGAAATAAGAGTTCATTATGTTTTCTATTTTAGAGTTTATCTGATATTTTTTTCTGAGTATTACCAATTTATATTGTTCCTCCTTTAGAGGTTAGTTTTAATTCAAATTTTGAATAGGGGTAACCCTAATTTTAATTATCAAAATTATTGTACTATAACTCAACACCTGACTTCCAAGCTCCTTTCAAATCTGAAGAGGTTGGAACACTAACAGTTGGTAGAATCACTGTTTGAAAGATGCTCACGTGCAAAATATTCTATCATTTGCATGTGTTCCATCTCTCTGGGCAGTCCGACCCCTCAGGCTTACTGCATAAGTTATGAATATCTGAGCATCACTGGGAAGAAACAAGATTACCATGGCAAGTCATTTTTTCATATGGCACTGACAGTAGGCACCACTCAACATTGAGGGGTCAGCGGTCATAATCCTGTTCTCGGGCCCTGACTTGGTCTCGATCGTGCTGTAGTCCATGCTGACCTTGACGTCCATCAAGCTTCTTGTAGGATCATTGTCAGTGTTTGCTTCGGTGGAGGTATGAGGACCTCCTGTGGCAGCAGTGGGCGCTTAGTAACCCAGTGCAGAGCAGGCCCCACTTCTGGCAGTTCCTCAGCCTTGATCGATCATGGTGCAGCCCCCACTGCCACAGGTGCTGGAGGGAGCCCCCAAAAAGGACTCTTAGTCTGGAATTTAGTTGCTTAGGTGCCTGTTGGTGGTGGTCACCCTGTAGAGGAAGGTGGTCAACACCCACAAGAAAAGATCTCAAACCTTTTTTGAAGACCAAGATTCCAAATCAGAGAGGGAGCCCTCAAAGGCTTCTGACCATAGTCAACCAGATATTGACTAATCGAGGTGTTGATCCTTGGTAAGTGAGAAGATGTCTTTAACAGCCCTCTTACAGCACTTTTCTGCAGTTCTTAATTGAGGTGGTGTAGAAGAGGGAATCCTTCCGCCTTAGACATTTTGGAGCAGACCAACTCTCCTGGGATGGTAGTCCTGCGTCCAGTGCTCAGTTTATGGCAGCACCCAACATCCTGTCTTTTGCCCGCTTGCCGATGGACTGCAAGTATGCAATCCCTTTGGGATCCTCTGCGCATCCCCTGGTTTAGGGTCTTGTCTGTGACTCAGCGCTTTAGCCGTACTTTTTTAGGCCTCATTACCGACCTTATGAATTTGCTCCTGATTACCAGGCAGGCAGATGCTTGGTCGCAGTGCAGTTCAGTGTAGTGATAATCACTAGTGACCTGAAGCACTCCACACAGTGCAAGAAAGCAGCAGCAAAGGCAAACAAGATGCTGGGATGCATATCTAGGGAGATCAGTAGTAGGAGAGAGGAGGTTATACTGCCCTTGTACAGGTCACTGGTAAGGCCGCAACTAGAGTACGGAGTTCAGTATTGGCGCCCACACCTCAAAAAGGACATTAACCTGCTGGAGAAGGTCCAGAGGAGGGCTACAAAGATGGTAGCCGGTCAGCAGGGTAAGGCATATCAAGAGAGGTTGAAGGCACTGAACCTGTACTCCCTAGAAGACAGGAGAGAGACAGAGAGATATGATTGGGACCTTCAAGTTCTTGAAAGGGATAAATAAGGTTGATGAGGAGAGTCTCTTTAAGCCGATTTGGTAACCGTAACATGAGGGGGCACAGTCTTAAGCTGGAGAGAGGGAGGTCAGGAAGCACTTCTTCACAGAGAGGGTGGTGGACACTTGGAATGCGCTGCCAGAAGAGGTAATCTTGTTGAAGACAGTGGACAGCTTTGAGAGGCTGGGACAGGCATAGGGGAGAGTAAGGGTCATGGGTAGGTAGGATGGGAGGAGTGGAGAGGGAGAGCAGGGACATTAGCTCAAGCTATGGACCCTGCATTACAAGCAGACTTGATAGACCAAATGGCCTTCTTCTGCTGGCTTCTTCTTATGTTCGTATGTCCCTGTAGGACCTTTGTCATGTGCTGTCTCAAAACCAGATGCAAACAACTTTGGACATGAGTAACTCTAACTGCTCCGCGGCTGCAGTGGTGTCCATGGCTCAAAGAGCTGGGCTGCCTGTGTTGACTTCACCCCTGAAACACAACACAAGCTGGTAGTCGTGCCTTTCTTAGGCACCTACCTGTTCAGCCCTGGGGTGGGAGACCATCTCACTTTCTGAGAAGTCCAGCATCACCCTTCGACTAGTAGCTTATTCGCAGTAGGCTAAGCAGCCTTCTAAGCCAAAGAGCTTTCATTGCTCAAACTGTCGTCCTTAGCAGCAGAGACAGCAATGCCAGACAGCCCTTTGGAGCCCCATCCAAGGGCAAGAAGTGACAGGTTGCGGGGTGCTATTCCCACTCCTGCATGGTCTTTGATGCAGCTCCTTGTCAAGGGTTGGCTCCTTCACTTCTTTCCACAGTGGTCTACATTGGAAAAATGGGTTATGAAGTGGTGGATTTGGGTCTGTCCCTTGAATTTGAGGCTACCTTTATACCAACCCAAGCACTGCAGGAGTCCATGTTGCCTAAGGATAAGCTAGCTGCACTGCAGAGCGATATCCCTCAGGTCTTTGAGTGGCGTGCCATTAAGCTTGTCCCAAACACACTGGCCTCTCAAGGATACATGCCCATGTATGGTACTTCCCTTGATGAGGGTGCACTGGTGAGGAAATCTGGGGCAGGTTGTCTCTTTGCAGATTACACTAAGCTCTTTGGGATGGTGGATAGCGATGAGGGAATCTGGAAAATGAATATGAACGTACAGAAGTTTTAGGGGTGGTCTATGGTTTGACAGTTGAAATTCAATGCCAAAAAGTTTGTCAGTGCACCTAGGTAACAAGAATCCCAGGACAGAGTACTGGATGAGTGGGGTGAGACTTAGAACTACAGCTGAGGAATGAGACCTTAGCATTATCGTGAGTGACTCCCTAAAACAATCGAGTCATTGCAACAAGGCATGTAGCAAAGCGAGTAAGATGCTGGGTTGTACTGGGAGGGGTACTGATAGCAGAAGAGAAGATGTACTTCCCCTGTATGGATCCTTAGTGAGGCCACACTTCAAGTACTATGCTTACTAGTCTTATGGGCAAACCTTTCAAGCCAATTCACAAGCGTGTGATGTCACAGTTGTTGGGGAAAACTGTTTTTAGTTATCATCTTGGGCAGATGGGTGAGTGCACTCCAGGCACACTCTGTGAAGGCTCTGTATCTGGTCATAGACAAGGACAAGGTCATCCTTTACCCCATGTGACATTTCTGCCCAAAGTAGTCTTGGAGTTTAATCTTAACCAGATGATCTACCTCCCCAGCCTACTTTCCGATGCCTACTTCCGATGGCCAGCCATCCGCTCCATACATTGCATGTGCACCAGGTTCTACATTATTACAAGGACTACATGGCAGAGGTTCACAGCAAGGCTCGCCAACTGTTCTTGATCTGCTCTGAAGCAGCTCCAGGCAGATCACCAGCTGAATGGACATTTGTCAGATGGATCACATTGTGCATCAATCTGTATTATAGGCTGGCAATTAGGGAGCTGCTAAAGGGGTTGAAGGCTCATTCTGCCAAGCATTCCGCTGCTAGGGACATCCCGATCAGAGAGATCTGCAAGATTGCTACCTGATCTAGTCTGCATATGTTCCTCACTCAGTACAGCATCAGCTTGCTCAAACATTGTGATGCAATTGGAGCCTCAGTCCTTCATTCTCTGTTTGCCAAATAGGGTGCACGCCTTGCCCCTTCTCCTGGAGGACTGCTAGGAATTTGCCTAAGTATGGTTAATGAACTGAATCCCAGTTGTTAGAAGTACTGGTTACACATATGTAACCATGACTGTACAGTACTATGAGTATTCAAGTTTACATCCGCACAACTAACCCAACCTCCCTTGGCAAATGGTGTACAGATTCCTGCTTCTGTCGAGCAAAGATCTGTTGTCATACTGGATGGAGCCACAGGATGACATCATGGGTGGTGGGAGGAGCTAAACTTGAAGACATCCAGTGACTGAGCTACACCCGATGTATTCTTATTCTATTTATTTTTTTGGTGTGTATTCTGTGTGTATATGAACTGAATACCCATATTAAAATTACAGTAACAGGTAATTAACCAATATATTTTGAACAGGCAATTAAGTTGTTTAAAAAATGCTTGTAACTTTAAAAAAAAACAACTTGAGGGATCTCATTTTTGGTATGAGGCTTATTTGGGATATGCTGGTCCTAGTTTTGCAAATTAGCACTTTTTGCTTGACCCCCTCTTTAAGTAAGAAAACAAATAGCCAAAGTGTATCTGAGGAGTAGATACCGTTAAATGGAAGAAACAAGAAAAGGTTCACATTTAAGTGTTTCCTGATTTCTTTAAAGGGAGCTTTCCGTCTGCATTTCCATCTCGTTGTCCTCCTCCTGCTCGTCCATAGTTAGAGGTCATGATCCTATATTTTGATACCAGTCTTTCTCTGTGGCATTTGTAGCATCACAAACAGGCCTATGACCTCACTGTATGTTCAAGGAGATGGTTGTGAGTGGTCACACTTGCATTCTTAATGCGTGGAAACCTGTTCTAAGACCTTTAGGATGTAAGTGGGGCCACTTTTACCCCCTTTATAGTGGTGCCCCTGTCCTAGGTAATATATTACTGATCAAGGTCAATCAACAATATATTAAACATTTTTTGAAAATGACCTCCCCGAATGTCTGGTTCCGAAGCCATATGCATGTGGGAAACTGTTAGTGTCTCACTTTAAGGGAAAGGAGTCATTCAATTGGTCATAAGAGATCTTCATGTCGGCCCGCTGATGCAGCGATAGTGCTACCGCTCGCGACGCTGGCTACCCGGGTTTGATAGTGAGCCTGGGTCGCTAGAGAGACTGCCGGGAGGAGAAGGATTGAGTGCCCGACAGGCTGCTCTCCTTCTCCAGGAGAGGTGGGTTGCAGTCCTTGCTGCTATACTGCCACCTGGGTGACCACAGGTGGAGGTGCAGCAGAGGATGCAGAATACTAGGGAGGGGTGGGCATCAGCCGAGGACACATCTGTACGTGCCTCAGTCTCATTGGCTCTCCCTAAGTGCCGACATCCACAGGGGTCAGGGACCAGGAAATGCCTCTTATCCGGGCCAGGTGACGGTCTCCTGCACTGGTGACCGTGGGATCCGGGGATGCATCTCCAGGTGCACATTCCCCTGAGGATTTTGGGTGGGGGGGTCCTCCGCCCCACCTGGGGGGTCTTCTGGGGATACCTGAAATTACTGGAGCGGGGCACTAATTAGGAGTGAGCCTCGACGGTCTCATCTGCGCAGCCTGCATGGTGCATTTAGAAACCCCAAGAGAGGGGTAGAAGGTGGCGTAGAAAGAAAGTAAAAAAATAAATAAATAAAAGATCTTCATCGGGGATATCTCAGTCATCAGGTCACACATATGGAACGTCACCATCGGTGAACCAGGATCCACACAGATGATTTTCAGCAGTACCACTGGGGCCGCCTATGCTGATGTCGTCTGATGATGTCACCAACCCTATAAAGGTGTGAATGGCCCTGCTCTCTCTCCAGTTCTTTCTCACCATTGACTCAGTTCGCATGGGCCTCCGCAGAAGCTGTGACAGTTTCACGCCATTTTTACTTACAACTTTATTTTTATATCATTTTCAGAATCTCTTTTCTGTAATAGATTCCTCTACCTTGTTTATGTTAAGAGTGAATCCTTCCACTTCTCTCTTCTGCTGCTGCTGCTGCGGAAAGAAGATTGCCTCTACAAACTAACTTGCTGTCTGTGTCTGCTGTCTTGGGCCTGATCACAACATCTTAGACTGTGAGCTCTGCCATAAATTCAATCAAACCACCCTCAGGCAATGAAAAAATACTCTCATAAAATGCCTCATGGAACAACAGGTAGCCAGTTCTGGGCAGAGGTCGGGGGTGTCCCTCCTTCCCAGTCGCCTGCGGGTTCTTCGAGCTCCAAGGCCCAAGATAAGTCCTCGGGTGGGGTCACAAAAAATTATCGAGATCGCTCCCCTCGGTGTCGTTCCCGCTCCCAGATGGCTGCTGCTTCTTCCTCCGGGGGTGCTGCGGCTGTGCACATGCCTGTCAATGTCCAGGTGTCTGTGAATGGCCAATGGACCCAATCAAATGCTTTTTCTGCATCAAGTGACAAGACTGCAAATTCTTTTTGTGCAGATAGTTCCAATGTGTTTATAGCTTTTCTGATATTAGAAGCTAATCGTCTACCGGGAATAAAGCCTGATTGATCATGATGAATAATGGAACTAATTATTCTCAATAACCTATTTGCCCAAATTTTCATAACAATCTTGTAGTCGAGATTCATCAAGGCAATTGGTCTATAGGAGCCAGGTTTTATAGGATCTTTATCCTTTTTAATATTAATGTAATGATGGCATCATTCATAGAGTCTGGGATACTATCAGATTTTTCAGAATCATTGTAGATCTGAAGAAGAATAGGGGCTAATAGAGCCATAAATTCTTTATGGAAATCTAACGTGAAATCATCTGGGCCTGGAGATTTATTATTTTTAAGGGCCTGTATTACCACCTTTATTTCTTCCAAGCTGAATGCTTTATTAAATATGGCTGTGTCTGGATCCAAAAGAGGAGCTACAGGAATATTATCTAAATACAGGTTAGTCTCCTGCTGAGAAGGTGAGATATCGGGGCTATAAAGTTGCTTATCATAATTTTCAAAAGCGTTATTAATTTCTAGATATATGGAGGTTATTTCTCCAGAAGGCAACTGTAATTTATGAATAGTATTTTAGTTACGTTCACATTGTAGCTGATGACAGAAGTCTATCTGTTTTTTCTAATAATTTGATCTAGCATTCAAGAATGCTTTATCCACCCTCTCAGATATTATTTTAAGTTCTTTCCTCGCTATCAATAACCGATTTAAGTCTTCTTCTGATCCAGACCTATTATATAACTCTTCTGCAATAAGTAATTGATGTTCTAATGTAAAAATTGTATTCCTTTGCTTAGGTCTAGCAAAACTTGTATATGCAATAATCCAGCCCCTTAAAAAGGCCTTCACAGATTCCCTTATACTAAATATATGCATCTCTTCTATACTATTTATTGACAAAAATGAACTAATTTCCTCCCTTACTCTTTGCTTAAAATTTCGATCTCTCAATAGTGCATTATCAAATCTCCAAGCACGGGGAACATAACCCACCTCTTTTCTGAGTTCCCAATTCTAAGACCACTGAAGCATGATCTGAGATTTTAATTACACCATAATTTATCTTATTTACCTTATTTAATTTTCCTTTTGATAAAAGAAAATAATCTATTCTAGAAGATGTTTGGGAGGCAGATGAGAGAAAGGAAATTTTTTTCCAAGAGGGGTAGCGTTCCCTTAAAACATCTACTAATCCCAGATCTAACATGCAGCCTTTCATAATCTTCATGGCTATTCTCTTTGTATCCTCCTTTCCCATAGATCTATCAAGATTAGGTAAAGTAATACTAAATTCAAACATGAAGTCTTGCTGTATTCTGACAATCTGCAGTTAGCTCCAGCCTTTAAACTGCCCCAGAGAGTATAGGGTTAATTTTCTATGCAGTGCATAGAATGTTGAGCTCGAGCTCGGTTGAGGTCTCTGTCTGCAGCTCTTTGAATCCCAACCGTCTGATTCTTTACTCCACCTCACTGAACAGTCGCTCCGGAGATTTCTCCTTCAGCTAGGTTCAAAAGTTGGTTAAAGTGTCAGTTTAATCTGAAACTATTTCCACATTGTCGGTTCAGGCTCCTTCTGTGGTACCATGAGTACTTAGATAGTTTTCTGTTTTACTTTGTAGAAATTGTGAAACTTGTTTCGATCGGTTCGGCTGAACCGATCCAATAGTTGAATTTCTTTTACTTTTCTTTACTGTGTGGTTTCCGATCCTTATCGGTTTAACGTGTTTTAACTTTTTCATTACCCATGACACGGTTAGGAACCGATAAGGAGTCTTGCCTGGTGGTTGCCGAAAAAAGGGTAAGTTTGGTTAGGTTGGCCATGTCTGAGAAACCAAAGAAAAAACCAGGCTCACTGGGTTTCAACACTGCAGTGAGTGTGGGGAGGTCTTTGCTAAGGCCGATCCCCACACCACCTGTGTTTATTGTCTGGGGTTTGAACACCTCTATACAGACTGCCAAATTTGTAAAACGTTTCCTAAGTCTACCCTGGAGAAAAGATTAGGTAGACTTAGGAAAAAGGTGACCGAGAAGTCCTCTGACCCGGATGGCCAGCCCAGTTTGGTTCCGACTGAACCAGAAGGAGTGTCGTCTGACTAGGGCAATACTTCTTTGGGCAAGAGGAGAGCCGATCCTGAGGGATCAGTTCTGAAAGAAAGCGAAAGACAAGTCAGCTGGTTGAATCCGAGGAGATTCATGTTCCGACCGCTGATGAGATTGCCCAAGCGATTTGGATTGTTGAATCGCTTCGCCTGGTTCCGTCCGATCCGGCTCCGTTAGCTAGGTGTTCGGTTCGGTCAGTTCCATCGGTTCAGAATTATGCCCCTGAAGATTTTTATGAACTGGAATTTGAGGAGGAGGGGGATTATGAACAAGATGATGACTGTGATGGAGCACAAAGTCTGGATGTGCCCATTGAACCGGACATCTTCCCAGACAGACCTTCTGGTGTTTCCCCTTCTAGCTCTCTGAGTCCCCTCCCCACTATCTGTTCTACAGGAAAGTGGCTGAAACTCTCCAGCTCCCTATGGAGGAAGCTACAGAGGATCAAGAGGAGCCTGATTTTGTCTAAATGATGGACATCCCAGAGTCCAGGAGGCTGTCTATTTCCCTGCACAAATCATTTGGGAAACCGACACAAAAAATGTTAGTCTCCTAATTCTGTATCTCCTGTTGATAGAAGAATGGACAAGAGGTATACTTTATCAGGCTTAGACATGGAGTTTTTCTACCAGCAATGCAGCCATGTTGGGGTCATGCAGGCTGCAGCCTGTGACAGGGCTAATGTTCCCTTGGCTTCACACCCCCCAGACAAAGACTTCAGGAGGATGGATGCCTTGGCAAAGAAGCAGTACATGGCATCCTCTTTGGGACTCAGGCAGGCTAATTATATGGCCTCTACAGCCAGGTACCTGAAGTCCAGATGGGACACTGTACTGGCACTGGCTAAACAGGCCTCCCCCCAGCTGGCCAGGGAGATGGAGGAGGTGGCTGCAGATAGGAGTGAGGCATCTAAGGTACAGTTTCATGCTGTTGTTGACTCCAGTGATGTCATCAAGAGTCATGGCTACATCTGTGGCTCCTCTGAGAATGGCTTGGCTCAGATGTACTAGCCTCTCACAGGACACCCAGGCTAAGGCCATGGATTTCCCTGTGGAAGGTAATTCTCTGTTTGGGGAGCAGACAGAGAATTTCATGAAGAAGATGGAGGAATATAGGACCACTTATAGGAGTGCACAAGCCAAGGAGAGGCAAGCAACTCCTCAAAGGCAGCAATCTAGGGGCAGGGGCAGGCCTTTCTACCAAGCACAGGCATCTTCTCCCTTTTCACAGAGGGGGTTCTTCAGAGGGAGAGGCAGAAGGGGGATGAACAGGGCTGCATCCACGCCTCAGCCTAAGGCCCCTGCCAAGCAGACACTTTGACGGGCCTGCCCGGGTCGGCTCTCCTATCCCTGTAGGAGGCAGGCTGGCGTACTTCATCCAGGACTGGGTGTCTGTTACTTCAGACAAGTGGGTCCTGGAAGTAGTAAGTCAGGGACCGGTTCTCAGCTTCAAAAAATTTCCGAAGATGAGAGCCAGATCTTTTCCACCTGCAGGTCTCTCCAAAACCCTTGCCCTAGAGGCAGAGGTTTCATGTCTTCTTGCCTTAAGAGCCATAGAGAGAGTTCCTACCCTATACTGTGGCAAAGGTCTATACTCCAGGTACTTCCTTACCCCAAAAAAGACAGAGGAGTGGCGACCCTTCCTAGATTCAAGATACCTGAACAAACATCTTTTAAAACCAAGGCTCAAGATGGTGACTCTGGGAATAATTCTTCCCTCTCTAAGGCCAGGGGACTGGCTAACCTCCCTGGACCTCAAAGATGCCTATTTTCACATCCCCATCAGGTGCTCCCACAGAAAGTACCTCAGGTTCAAGTTGCCCTCGGGTCATTACCAGTTCAAAGCAATGCCCTTTGGCCTAACATCAGCTGCAAGGGTTTTCACAAAGTGCCTAGCAGTAGTAGTGGCCTTTTTAAGAAGGCAAGAGATTTCTATTTTCCATATCTGGACGACTGGCTCATAGTGGGTCAGTCTCCAAGCCAAGTCAAGTCAGACCTGCAAGTGACCCAGCAAGTGCTCACTTCCCTGGGATTTCTTCTCAGCCTCCCCAAGTCAGTTCTCAAACCAGTGCAGCTTCTTACCTTTATAGGGGCAGAGCTAGCTACTGTCAAAGCAAGAGCCTTTCTTCCCATGGAAAGGGTAAGAGTTCTTATACTGGCTTCTTCCTTCAGCCTTCAGGTGTCCCGACCAGCAAGGCACTTCCTTCAGCTCTTGGGCCACATGGCAGCTTCTACAGCAGTGGTCCAAGGGGCAAGATTCCAGATGAGGGACATTCAGTTTCACCTGAGGGCCTTTTGATCTCAGAAGAAAGATTCTCTAACCAAACTAGTTCCAGTGACTCAGACTCTGATCCAGGCTCTCCAATGGTGGCAGGATCAGGGCAACCTCGGACAAGGAGTCCCATTCATCACTCAGTCTCACTCTGTGGTCCTAACCATGGATGCTTCTCTATTGGGCTGGGGACTGTGGTCCCCTCAGGAGTTCCTTCTTCGTATCAATCTCCTGGAACTCAGGGCAGTTTTTCTGGCCCTGCAAGTTTCTCTCAGTCTGTGCAGAACAAGGTGGTTCAGGTCAGAACAGACAACACCACCACCATGTGGTACATCAACAAGCAGGGTGTCACTCAGTCTACGGCCTTGTGCACGGAAGCCATGAAATTGTGGTCCCTGGCTTATTCCCTGCAGACCTCTCTGATAGCAGTCCACCTTCCAGGGAAGGACAATGTGCTAGCAGATGCACTGAGCAGGATCTCCCAAGGCCATCACGAATGGTCCCTGGATCCCTTGGTGTTGAAAGTGATTTTTTCAAGGTGGGGCACTCCGGAGATGGATCTCTTTGCAGCCCCAGACAATCACCAACTTTCTCTGTTTTGTTGCAGACCCCCAGTCTTGGGTTCAGTCCCTCTGGATGCTCTAATTTTGAACTGAGAAAGGAAATTTCTGTATGCCTTACTTCCCTTTCCTCTACTGGTCAAGATTCTAGTCAAGCAAAGGTCACAACCTCGAAAAGTGATTCTGATTGCTCCAGACTTGGCCAGAGGGCCTTGGTACCCCCTGTTGCTGTCTCTAGCAGTCCATCTTCCCCTGTCTCTTCCAGGAATTACAACCTGTTAACCTCCTCTCAGGGGAGGATTTGGTACCCCAATCTTCGGTCTCTCAGTCTCGAGGCATGGCTCTTGAAGAGTTAGAGTATGCAGATTTGCACCTGTCCCAGGGGGTTCTGGATATTCTCAGAGCCTCTCGAAAGCCTGCCACCAGAAAGACTTATGACTCCAAATGGAAAAGATTCAACATTTGGTGTTCCAAGAAGCATATCTCTCCAGACACTGCTGAATTGCCTACTCTTCTGGATTATATGATCCATTTTAATGGCCTAGGCCTCAGACCAGCTACTCTCAAGGTACACTTGTCAGCTGTTTCTGCTTTTGTCAGCGGAGAAGCCTTCCTCACTATCAACTCATCCTGTGTTCTGTAAATTTTTCAAGGGATTGCTTCATACCAATCCTCCCTTTAGGGATCCTGCCCCTGCCTGGGACTTAAATGTTTGCATTGCTTAGCTTATGCAACCTCCTTTTGAGCCTATGTCCTCAGCAGAGCTTAAGTACTTGACTTGGAAAACTGTGATTTTGGTAGCCATTACCTCTGCCAGACGTATCAGTGATTTGCAAGCCCTGTCAGTGGAACCTGATTTTATCTCATTCCATAGAGATAAAGTGGTCCTTAGAACCAATAGGAGGTTCTTGCCCAAAGTGGTTTCAGACTTCCATTTGAATCAGTCCACGTCTCTCCCTGTTTTCTTCACTGGTCATTCTTCCTCAGGGGAAAGGAGGCTACACAGTTTAGATGTTAAAAGTGCCCCTATCTACTACATAGAGCATATCAAGGGTCACAGGTTTGATTCCCCCCAGTTATTCCTCACTTATGGGGAAGTGGGAAAGGGCAAACCTGCCACCAAGAGAACTATTGCCAGGTGGATTGTTTCTTGTATACAATTCTGCTATATGAAACTAGGAAAAATTCAACCCTCAGGCCTGAGGGCTCATTCCACAAGAGGTACAGCTGCTTCCCTGGCTGCTGCCAGGGATATCCCTCTGTTAGAAATTCATCAAGCAGCCACCTGAAAAACGGTCCATACCTTTACCAAGCATCACTCTCTGGATATCCAGGCCAGGAGTGATGCTCGGTTTGGCACAGCAATATTTCAGAGCCTATTCCCAAAGTAGGTTCCGTCCCTCCTCCATGGAGGTACTGCTTGGTAGTCTGCAGATTGTCAGAATACAGCAAGACTTCATGTTGTTTGAAGAAAAAATTACTCACCTTAGTAATTGTTTCTTCTAATGGAGTCTTGCTGTATTCTGACCTCCCTTCCTGCCTCCCCTCTCAGAACCTGTTTTTGGGAAGTGGGTGGGCAAGTACAGTGTTGCATGCCAGGGGTGTCTTCAGCACACCCTCCTTTTTACCTGGGTGCTTATGTTATAATCTTTTTTTGAATAGGTTTTGGGTTTCCTGACTTGTCTTCTTTTGGGAATCCCAAACTTTTGTTGCCAGTTGGCTAGTTAAATATTTTACAATTTCCACATAGTATTGTTAGTGTTTGCTCGTAAGAATCTGACGGTTGGGTTTCAAAGTACTGCAGACAGAGACCTCAGCTGAGCTTGAGCTCAATGTTCTATGCACTGCATAGAAAATTAACCCTATACTCTCTGAGGCAGTTTAAAGGCTGAAGCTAACTGCAGGTTGTCAGAATTCAGCAAGACTCCATTAGAAGAAACACAATTACTAAGTTGAGTAATTTTTTGAACCCCCCCCCCCCGATGATAAATGGGTCTCGAAAGTGGGATAATGTTACAAAAAGTTTGCAAAAAAAAGTGTGGGTCACCATCATTCTGTCCATGTATTGAACTAATTGTTAATATATATGTTTTTATTTGAATTGAAGCTATTACACATCTTCTGAGCCCATCTACTGAAGTCTGAACCAATCTCAAATTTAAAGATTTTTTTAAATATAAGAGTTGTACTTCTTGAATAATTTGAGAATGGTAAATGAAGCTCACTACCTCTAAATACATTACACAAATATTGAAAATCACTATTTGCAAAATGGGTCTCTTGAAGCAATAAGCAATTAGCTTGTATTTGATTAGCATAATGACAAATTTTTCAAATTTTAATCCTGTCCCTTGCTCCCTTTACATTCCAACTGAGACATTTTAATTTACTCTCCATTTTATTAACACTCGATAACAATCAAAAGAAACTGCTTCCACTTAAGATACCAATGGCTTTGTATATTCCAATATTCATAAAGACTGTTTGCAATGGCCATTAATTGACTGTTCGTTAAAATTTCTCGGAAAGGGATCTCTCACCTTCCCACCCAAGCTAAAGCTGACTCCATGGTCATCACTGTCGCCCATGACAAATCGGCACAACCCAAGCACTTAAATTTCTTCTTCTCCAGACAAGGACTCCAAACAGCTGGATCAATATGGCAGAAAAATCTATGCCTCATCCACCTGCACCATCAGGTCCTTAAACTATGTTTTGCACATGGTGGCCTTTCAGAAGTCCTCACTGTCTGACCAGGAGATCCCTGACGAACAGCTCGGGGCTAAACTCCTGGAAAAA
Organism: Neoceratodus forsteri; assembly: GCA_016271365.2. Classification (NCBI taxonomy): domain Eukaryota; kingdom Metazoa; phylum Chordata; order Ceratodontiformes; family Ceratodontidae; genus Neoceratodus; species Neoceratodus forsteri. The sequence continues at coordinate 50,088,526 of CM028133.1, read as the reverse complement.
GTGCAGACGAACAAATCATCCTGCCGTTACGCACTCTGAGCCACTTATGACTCTGTGGCTCGGGCTGCGGCCTTGGGAATCTGCCTTAAGCACTTAGGCTGGCTACGCCTGGCAGGTTTGGCATAGGATGTCCAATCATACCTGCTGGACGCACCATGTAGGGGTCCAGTTCTCTTTGGCGGTGATGCGAAAGATAGAATTACAGGGCTGCAGGAAAGCGGTAGATCCCTTAGAGATGTATGCTGTATGCTATATGTACCATACTGGCCAAAAGAAGCAGCTTTTTCACCACCAAAGGAAACAGAAGAAGAACCAGGGCAAGCGTCAAAATAAACAACTTGCCGTGGGGTCAGGAGCCCAAACTCCTCAAGCCAAGTTTTCAAAAGCCGCCTCAGGACCTAAGGCTCCCTTCTGCATCCTGATTCCTTTCCCCTCCTCCCGCTCCCTCTGTCTCCCTTGGAGGAACCGGTAGGAGGGAAATTCAGCCTCCACCTGGAAGGCCGTCACTGGAGACGTATGGGTCTTGCAACTCATACAAAGAGGTCACTCGATAGAGTTCCTGGAAAAGCCTCCAGCAAACTCTCCAGGAAGGTTTTTCTACCCGTCTGGTCAGATCCCGATCGTCAACCAAGAAATTCAGGTTGTGCTGCGAAAAGCAGTCACAGAGCCTGTCCCACCAGAACAAGTAGGAAGGGGATTCTACTCCCATTTTTTTCCTAGTTCCAAAGAAGACATGGGATCTAAGACCTATCCTGGATCTCAGCATGCTCAACCTCTTCGTGGAATACAAGAGGTTCCGCATGCTGACTCTCCAGGGACTCCTGACCCTGCTTCTGCCAAACACTTGGCTGTGCTCCCTGGATATGCAGGATGCTTACCTACATATCCCTCTCCTCTCGGCCCGCCACCGCTTCCTCAGGTTCTCCTTCCTGGAGAACCATTTTCAGTTCAAAGCTCTTCCCTTTGGCCTCTCTTCGGCACCTCGGGTTTTCACCAAGTGCTTAACATTGGTAGCGGTGTTCCTCCACCGAAAGGGCATATACGTGTTTCCTTACCTGGATGACTGGCTCTTTTCAGCATCCTTCGCTGGACAGCCTGAAGGAGTCCCTCTTTTTCACTCTGTACCCGCTTTCCAACCTGGGAGTTTCGATTAACCTGCCCAAATCCCAGCTAGTACCCTCCCAGTGCCTCCAGTTTATTGGAGCGGTGCTGGATACGGTCCAGAGCAAGGCCTTCCTACCCCTCGACTGAGCGGATATGCTTGTCTCTCAAGCCACCTTAGTGGCCATGTCTCGATGGACCCCGGCTCGTTCAGTCCTTCCCCTTCTGGGTCTTATGGCGGCTGCCATTCCAGCAGTTCCCTTGGCCAGGCTGCACATGAGGGTAACACAATGGTCTCTTCAAGTCCAATGGGATCAGCGACTGGACGACATGGACCAGATGGTCGTGATTTCCAACAGTCTTCAGAAAGATCTCCTCTGGTGGCAGGATCTCACCAACTTGTTGGTGGGGGTCCCCTTCCACTCCCAGGCTCCTTCCCAAACCCTTACCTCTGATGCTTCCAATACGGGTTGGGGAGCTCATCTAGAGGATCACAGAACGCAAGGTTCTTGGTCTCCCATGGAGGAAAATCAACACATCAACATCCTGAAGACAAGAACAGTCCTCTATGCTCTTCAGGTCTTCCAGTCATTACTTCGCCTGAGAACACTTCTCATCCAGACAGACAACATGGCCACTGTCTGGTATCTGAACAAACAGGGGGGTACCTGATCTTATTCTCTCTGCTGAGAAGCGATGCAGGTACGGTACTGGGCAATTCAGCACGGCCTAACCTTGACAGCAATCCATGTGCCCGGAGTTCACAACATCCTGGCGGACAGTCTCTGCCAATCAATCGCTAGGGCTCATGAGTAGGAACTAAAGTAGCAGGTAGTAGAAAATTTGTTCTTTCTGTGGTGTTGTCCAGACCTAGATCTGGTTGCAAAAGTACCCAGCTTTTGATCACTCGTGCTTTTTCGTGAGACACACTGTCTCTATCCTGGACAGGGAGGTTTCTGTACGTCTTTCCTCTCATTCAGAAGGTTCTTCTGAAACTGCAGGCAGAGGGGCTCACATGATCTTTATTGCTTCTTTGTGGCCCCGGCATATATGGTTTCCGCTGTTGAAACAACTGGTTCTAGAACCACCGGTCCCTTTGCCTCTATCCCTCAATCTTCTGTCTCAGGAGCAGGGCACCATGGTACATCCGAGTCTCAAGTCTCTCCATCTTCATGTGTGGCACCTGTGGACATAGCGATTTCTCGCTATGGAGTCTCTTCTCAGGTAGCTCAGGTCTTGGTGGAGGCCAAGAAGCCCTCCACCAGATCCACCTATGCCATGAAATGGAAGAGATTTTCTATTGGGCCACAGCTAAATGCTTGGAGCCCTTTTCTTGCTTGGCCTACCAGGTGTTAGAGTACCTATTACATCTTTCAGAGTTGTGCCTTAGTTATTTCTCACTTAAGATCCATCTCTCTGCATTGTCTGCCTACCACGATCCGGCAGAGGGCAAAACCGTAGCCCAGCTGGAGGTTTCCAAGACTTTCTTGAAGGGAATCCTTCATCAACCTCAGTCCAGAACCCTTGGCCCCGATCTCAATTTTATGTTGGAAAAGTTACTTTGCCCCCCAAACCGGCAGCAAGTTGTGATATGTGCTTCCTGGGTTGGAAGGCGTTGTTTTTGGTTGCAGTCACTTTAGCTCGAAGGGTTTCAGTGCTTCAAGCTATAGTCTGTAGAGAGGCTTATTTAATTTTCCACAGGGACCAGGTGGTCCTGTGGACTAATTCTTCTTTTCTTCTGAAAGTTGTTTCGGAGATGACTCTTGAGTGTCGAGTTGCCGATATTTTTCTCAGAGCATTCCAACAGGGGGGAATATCTTCTGCACACCCTCTGTGCACAGGATTCTGAGGTATTATACCTCTCGGACTAAAGAGGTTAGAAAGTTGAATCAGCTCTTTGTGGCCTTTGCCTCCCAGTGTCAGGGCAAGGCAATCACTAAACAGACTCTGTCTAAATGGCTGACTAACTGTATCCAATACACTTACCAGAAGTACGATAAAGCCCTTCTGGGGGTGATCAAAGGTCACTCCACCAGGAATGTGGCCACTTCTGCCGCCTTTTTCAGGAATGTTTCCACTGCAGATATTTGCACAGCAGCCACTTGGTCTTCCGTCCACACCTTCACTAAGCATTACAGTCTGGACATTACCTCTAGGCATCGAGCTGATTTCGGCCTTGCAATTTTGCAAGGTCTTCTGTCTTAAGACAGACCCTTAGTTGGCAGACATCTTCCTCCTCCTCCCGGAACCTTGTCTGACTCCTCCTTTATGTTAGACTGCTTGGTATTCAGTCCTATATGTGAAGACCTACTGCAGGAACCCTCTCGAAATAAGATACAGCACTTGATTACGTGCAGACACGGTAAAAGTAGATCTTCAAGAGAGGTGTCTGCAGTAGGTCTATTTTCCCACCCACCTTCCCCCAGCTCCTGGAGTTTATTTACTTTTCTCCTGTCTAATTCTCTGGCTCAGCCAGGGTACAGGGCCCCAGGAGTTGTAACTCCATTTTTCTACTCCCTTTCTTAGGTCTCTGGTGGAAAAGAACTGGAGGGCGGGTGCAGGACTGCCCCTTTTATAGTCGAGCTGACGCCGCGTCACCTTACGATGGGGGATGGTCCCCGCTGACAATTGCTAGCTACAAGTTTGCCATGTGGACCTAACGCCAGGGGGTGCAGTCCTATGTGTAAAGACCTACTGCAGGAACCTCTCTCGAAGATTTACTGTTATGGCGAGTTGTTACGTAACTGCTATATCTTCAATGGGATCTCTGTTATCAGGTCTGCCTTCCCTCTCACCATCTCCCTGTTAGGGGTTCTCTTCTCAGAACTGGCCAACTAGTGTCTCCAGTCTTTTATTTTGGCCAGGGCACCTTTCTCTCTCTGTCTGTCTCCTCAGTGTCCCATAGCTTGGGCTGGCTCCGTCTCTGGGAGAAAAAACTGAGGAGGGAGTGGGGTCGCCCACACCTTTATAGGGTTGGTGACGTCGGCAAAGGACATCGGCATAGGCAGTCCCAGTGTTACTGCTGAAAATTTTCCATGTAGATCCTACTTCACTAATGGTGAAGTTCCATATGTGTGTCCTGATGATGGACAACCCCTCAAAGATCTACTGTTACAGTAAGTTCTTGCATACATGTTCTTTCCCTTTTTTTGTAATTACGAACAAGGAGGTCCTGATAACATCGAAATAGCTCAGTAACTGGAAATCTTGTCATAGGAGGAGATACCCACACTTTGAAGATCAGTGGATGTAATGTGAAGTTTTGTATTTTTACAGTGTTTCACTTAGCTCAATGTTTGTCCCTTTCTTACTATGCAGGTTTTGCACCTGAGTCTGCAGTGCCATACCTTGGAATCTGAAAACACTGACCTCAAGCGGCAGATCACTCACATGACCAAGCTTTCTTCTCTTCAGGAGCGAGATCAAGATCAGACTGAGAAGTACTGTTTTTTTTGTTTGTTTGTTTTTTTTGGTTTTTTATTTGGTTTGTTAAATCTTTTGTAACTGTCCACTGGATAGATAACTTGCATTGTACCTTCAGATCTTACTTCGAGTGGGAGCTCTTGCAGCAGGCTATTAGTCAGGACTATGCTGCAGGCACTAGGACCTTCCGGTGAAAACTTCTGCCAGCAATACCAGTGGGGACCACCCCTGATGCCGGCCCCGGCCCGACGTCGGTCTGGGTACAAGAGGGGGCGGACTCAGCTCCACCTCAGTTCTTTCCCACCGCGTACTCACACGTGAAGCCAAGTACCTTTGCTTCTGTCTGCGATTCAGCAAAAAAAGAACAACTTTTAGCAAGATTCCTGCCTCTTTTCGACGGTTTTTACCGTTCTCCGGTACCGACGTCAGTTCGCTGCCGTCGTCTTCTCATTTTTTTCCCCGCTTTGGAGCACTGTTTTCCTCGCTTCTGCTGCTTCCCAGTACCGACGTCAGCCCTCTTCTTACCCAGCCGGGTTCAATGTCTTCCCGGGTGTCTGCGTCACCCGAACACTTAAATAAGTGCGACTGTGGGCTAGGGACGGCTATCCGCGGTGCATCTTCTGCCTGGGCCCCGACCACAACACCGCCAATTGTGCAGATTGCCAGGCCTTTACCAGCCAGACCCACATCCACTGCCTGAAAGCCCTTAAGGCCTACCTGTTGGAGCAGAAAACGGATCTGCACTCCCTGGAGGGCAAGAGGAAGGAGAAGAAGCGCCACAGCAAGGACCATAGTCGGTCCCGGTCTCTGTCCCGTTTGCATTCGCGGCCTTATCCCAAAAAGGCCCATCCTTCAGGGTCTGGAGAACCTCTGAAAACTCCACAGGCTAAGGCCGGCCCGTCGGGGGAGAAGTCGGCCAAGCCGAAAGTGACTCCGCTAAGAGTCATCACTACGTCCTTAGAGGTGCCTGCTTCGGCCCCACCTGCTAAGACACCGACGACACCTGCTAAAGGTGCACCTCCGGAGACCAAGGAGACTCTGGCACCCCCTGGCGTCACTCTGTCATCTGTCCCTACACCGATGCCGGTTGAAGGGGCGAAGAACACAGGGTCAGTTGTGGATATACCGACGTCCCTGTCGGCCAAGTCCTCCTCCCCTAGGCCCTCAGGAGGCTCTCCTTCCGTCCGACATTCCGGAGACTTAATTTCCAGCGGTGGCTGAAATTTTCACCAAGGGCGAGATCAAGGAGCTTTTCTCCTTTGGTGGGGCAAGTCCACAAGCGGTCCTCCCGTCGCCAGCCAGACACCAGTACGGACCCTGCGGAGAACCACAGCTGGGGGTCTTCCATGAAAGTCACGGGCACCAGCTTTCACCCCCTCCAGGTCCGAGGACCACCGGCCGTCGCTTCAAGTTTCTAGTGACTGGCGTCAGTCCTGGTCACGCTCCGGAACCCTTCTTGCCCTCGTGGAAGCTCCAGGCGTCGGTCCTCTGTCCGGCGTCGGTCATTGCTCCGTCGCCGGTCCAGGGACCGGAGTCGGTCTTCAGACAGACGTCAGTCCCCTAATTACCGACGGCAGCGAAGGCATGGTCATCGGACAGGGTCAGAATATTCCAAATCGGATAGTCGATCCTCCTCTTCATCGTCTCTGTCTCAAGAGCTCCCGGGAGAGAAGGACCAGCCTTGTTTGCCTCCAGATGATCCTACTTTTATGGACGTCATGAGGCACATCCAGGCTGCCAACAAGTGGGACACGGAGGACCTGGATCCGGAACGCTGGAGATTGGCCAGGTACCTGAGGCAAAAGGAGCCAAAGCCTCTGGTTATTCCTTCTTTGGTGGATACTTTCCAGGATCTTACTAGGACCACCTGGATGCATCTGGCCTCAATACAGCAGTCCCTAAGAAGTCGGACAGGTTGTATAAGGCCCCAAGGGTGGAACCCTTCCTGGCGGAACACCCTCAGGCCGACTCGTCTGTGATCACGGCTGCCCATGACAAATCTCGAAACTGAAACACCTCAGCTCACAGCCTCCCGACCCAGAGTCCCAATGCCTGGACCAGGTGGGCAAAAAAGTTTATGCGGCCTCCACCTGTTCCATCTGCTCCCTTAATTTCCTAACGCATATGGTACAGTATCAGAATGCGCCATGTGAAAGGGGACTTGAGCTGACACAGGCCATGCCAGACTCTGACAAATAGACAGAGCTCCTGGCCCTTCTGCAGTTGGGCTCAGATGTAGGCTCCCACGTACTGAGAGCCTCGTATGACACTGCAGACACGGCAGCCGCCTCTGGGGTGTGCCTCCGGCGCCATGCCTGGTTGAGTGTCTCGGGCTTTCACCAGGATCTGCAGGCCAGTATCCGGGATTTGCCCTTCCAGGGTACTGTGTTGTTTGGGCAGGAGACAGAGGCCTTGATCTCCTGCCTCCAGAAGTCGTGCAAGTCTATCTGGTCGGTCCGCCAGATGTACCATGGCGACCAGCGACATCAGCACCGTAGACTGCCCTTTCATAAGCCCTCAGGCAATCAAGGTTCAGCCCGTGGAAACCAACAAGGGCAGAGAGGTGGCTTCCGGAGGAGATCCGGAAACCAACAGTCTGGTGGACCTCCCGCCCGTGGGCCCAATTCCTCCCAGACCTCTCTCCCAGCTGTGCCCAGTGACTCCCTTCCGGCAGAAGTCCCAGTGGAGCCGGTTGTGGGCCGCTCCTTCATTTTGAATGGTGGAAGTCTTTTACCACAGACCAGTGGGTCTTGGATATTGTACGGAGAGGACACATACTAAAGTTCAGAGTTTCCTCCACATACTCCGCCAAAGCTCTCCCGCTATTCTCCTCCTCACATCCCACTAATAGAAGGAGAAATTCAGACTCTCTTGCAGAAGAGAGCAATAGAGAGGGGCCCCTTGGAGCAGCAGGGACAGGGGTTCTACTCCCACTTTTTTCTGGTCCCAGAAAAGACTCGGGGACCTTCGTCCCATTCTGGATCTCAGCCCTCTAAACCTCTCTATTGAGTACAAAAGGTTCAGAATGGTGACTCTTCGAGGACTCCTCCCCTTGCTGCACCAAGGGGACTGGCTCTGTTCTCTCGACATGCAGGATGCATACATGCATATAGGGGTCTATCCTCCCCACAGGAAGTTTCTGAGGCTCCACTTCTAAGGGGAGCATTTTCAGATTTGAGTGCTTCTGTTCAGCCTCTCTTCTGCTCTGCGAGTCTTCACAAAATGCCTAGCAGTGGTGGCTGTGGCTCTAAGGCGGATGGGACACTGTGTTTCCCTACCTCGATGATTGGCTACTTATGGCCCTGTCAAGATGCAGCCTCTTAACAGCTCTCGAAGACACTTATAGCCTGTTCTGAGAGCTGGGGATCACCCTGAACTTACAAAAATCATCCCTGGAGCCCAGCCAAAAGCTCGCCTTTATAGAAGCGATCCTGGATTCCGTCCAGGGCATGTCTTTTCTCCCACAAGACAGGGGGATTCGCTTGCGAGAGTTGGCAGAACGGACCTCTATAGCATCTTGAGTTCCGCTCGGAACTCCCTCAGTTTACTGGGGCACATGGCGGCGGCCATTCCAGTTACTCCCTTGGCCCGTCGTCACATGAGAGTCCCACAGTGGATGCTCAGGGTGCAGTGGGACCAAAGCTACGACGACCTAGACTCTCTGGTCAGGATCTCGGAGCCAGTCAGGAGAACGTTGCTTTGGTGGATGGACCCCAGCAATCTACAGAAACGGGTCAGCTTTCGTCCGGAGCCACCAGGTCAGACTCTGACAACTGGAGTTTTTTGGCCAGACACGTTATCCCTTTGCTGGGCAGGGAGGTTTCTCTATGCCTTTCTGCTGTTCCCTCTCATCCAGAGGGTACTGCTCAAGTTATAGGCAGAAGGGGCCCGGATGATCCTAGTGGCCCCCATATGGCCTCAGCAGATTTGGTTCCCACTTCTGCAGCGGTTATCCATGGAACCTCCAGTTCTGCTGCCCATATGCTCACAGTTACTGTCCCAGGACCAAGGGTCTCTGGTCCATCCGGATCTTCGATCCTTGCACCTACATGCTTGGCTCCTTCAGACATAGCTCAAAGTGGATATGGGGTTTCCCCGGAAGTGGTGATGGTCTTAGTGTCAGCAAGAAAGCACTCTACTCACTCCACCTACGCTATGAAGTGGAAGCATTTCTGTCTTTGAGCGTTGCTGCAACATTTGGATCCCGTCACCTGCCCTGTGAACTCAGCTTTACAGTATCTCCTCTCCTTGTACGAGAAGGGCCCAAGTTACTCCTCTATCAAGGTGCACATGTGGGCAATCTCCTCCTACCATGCTGTTGTGGGAGAGACAGCATTAGCTCAATTGAATGTGGCCCGCACCTTTCTTAGGGGAATTCTGCACATGAGACCTCCCATTCGGAACCCTGTCCCACCCTGGGACCTCCTTTTCGTGTTGGAGAAACTCGCCCTCCCTCGTTTTGAGCCGGCAGCGGATTGTGAGCTGCATTACCTTTCTTGGAAAGTTTGTTTTTTGGTTGCTATTACTTCAGCTCGAAGGGTTTCCGAGCTTCAGGCTCTGATGTGTAAAGAGCCCTTTTTGGTTTTCCACAGGGAAAGAGTTTCCCTCAGAAAACATCCTAAGTTTCTTCCGAAAGTGATTTCGGAATTGACCCTCAACGAGTCAGTTGATCTTCCTGTTTATTTTCCTTCCCCTTCCAACAGAGGGGAGGCTCTTGTCCACACTTTGGATGTCCACAGGACTCTGAGTTATTACCTCAAAAGGACGGTTCAGCACCGTAAATCGGAGCAACTATTTGTGGCCTTTGCACCACATTGCTTGGGTCAACCAGTGTCCAAGCAAACTATCTCTAAATGGATAGTTCACTGTGTCTCGTTTTGCTATGAGCATCAAAATAAACCCCTGCCGGGCCCGGTTAGGGGTAACTCCCCCAGAGGAGTGTCAGCTTCTTTTGCCGCCCTGCGAAATGTCGCTATACAGGATATTTGTGTGGCCGCAACCTGGATCTCGGTGCATACTTTTATCAAGCATTACAGCTTGGATATCGTCTCCAGACGCCGAGCTGGCTTCGGCCTAGCCGTTTTACTAGGACTTTTGTCCTAAGGCCTCTGGAGTCAGTATATTCCACCTCCTTGCTATGGGACTGCTTGGGGCTCAGTCCTGACTGTAATAGCCTGCTGCAAGAGCTCCCACTCGAAGAAAGATAGTACAGTTACGTAAGAACTTACTGTAACAGTAGATCTTCAAGAGGAGCTCTTGCAGCAGGTGCTACTTCCCTCCCGCCTTCCCCCTCAAGGTGTGCAGATCCATTTTCTTTCTTCTTCATCTCTTTTCATGGTAGGCTTCGCCTCCTTCTCTTGTCAGGCCTTCTGCTGGGTTCTGGTGGGAGAACTGAGGTGGAGCTGGGTCCGCCCCCTCTTGTACCCTGACTGACATCGGGGCGGGGCCGGCGTCAGGGGTGGTCCCCGCTGGTATTGCTGGCAGAAGTTTTCACCGGTAGGTCTTGGTGCCTGCGGCATAGTCCTCACTGTAATAGCCTGCTGCAAGAGCTCCTGTCAAAGATCTACTGTTACAGTAAGTTCTTACGTAGCTGTACTTTTTACATGTGCATATAATGGGCAAAGCTTTGTCTCTCTCTCTCACCTCTTATACTACTTCTTTCAAACACTAGGAATACCTTACTATGCTTAACTATGAGTTGCCCCGGAGATTAGAATTATGCAAATTAGAGAATATTGGAATGAAATTCAAATCTCTGCTGCGTGGTCACACTCCACTATGCCCTCTGTCAGATTTATTTCTCCGCCTAGGTGCAAGTCACCCTAAAAAGCTCTTCCATTTCTCTTCAGCTGATTGCGGGTTTGTTTTATAATTTCTTTACTTTTCTTCAAAGTATTGTTTTAGTTTTTTGAACATGTGTGTTAGGTCTTTGTTTTATGTTTTATAAACTTTTATTGCTATTGTCCGGTTCCCAACCAGTATCCTGGAACAGGAGAAAGCTACCTGACTCATGTTTTTTCCTGCTTTGAAAACCACATTAACAACAAGCAAATAAAAAAAAGAGAGAGAGAAGTCTTTTTTTTTTTGTCAAACTTCTTTCTCTGCCACTTTGCAGTTGTTCATTCCAGTTTCCTTTTTTTGTGGGAACCTAGACACAATGTGATGTTTTTTTTTTTTTTTCTTTTCTTTCATTTAAATTACACTTTTGAACCCTGTTTGTCAGCGGTTCGTTTTTAATTGAGAAACTGAACCGGAAACTAAAATCTCTCCTTTTTTGAAACCAAACCGAATTTGGGTTTACTGCAGTTGGCTTGTCTGACAGACCCAAAAAGAAAACAGGACCCACAGACTTTAAAAATTGTTTTAACCTACTGGCTAAAGCAGAATACCATGAGTTGTGTTTGAGGTGCCTAGATCCAGATCACCTTTTTTCTGATTGTGAGCTTTGCCCTAAAACTATTAAAAAAGGGCTGAAAAATTAGAAGACCTTATGGCTTCTTAGTCTGTCTCCATGTCACCAGAACATTCAGAAGAGGGTCTAGCCCCTCACAGTAAGCATGCAGACAAGTTTGCTAAAGATGGTTCGGAGTCCAGGGGGTCTGAATGGAGGAAACCCTGAAACCAGTTAGCACAAAAGAGCCTCTGAGCAGGTACTGGTGATGGGGGCCTCCTAAGAAAAAAGAAAAACATGTTGCTGCCCATCCTCCTGAAGAAGGAAAGGAGTTGGCAGTGGACAAGAGTAAAATGCCCTCAATAGAGGACATAACCAAGGCATAGCAGTTTTTCTAGGTCTTCCAGGCTGTGGGTTTGCTTATGGGCATGCCTGCACCCCCATCCCAGTTCCAGTATCTACTCCGGTTCCGAAGAAGCAAGGGGCTAAATTTTACTATGATGAGGAGGTGGGAGAATCCATTAAGCCTGACAGTTCCCAGAACAAGAATTTGGTTCCCCTCCTCGAGCCCAGGATGACTTCTTCTCACATTATTCCTTTGTGAGGCAAATGGTCAACACCCTCAACCTCTCCACCCAGGAGACCACTGAAGACAAGGATGAGGTGGAATTCCTGGATATGATGGGGTTAACCCTGACCAAGAGGTTGCTTCTGCCAGTCCACAAGTCCCTAAAGAAAGCTACCTGCAATCTGTTGCAAATGCCAACCTCTACCCCTGGTATTGACAAGAAAATAGAAATCTCAGCTGGACAAACAGGGCACTGAGTACCTTTACTCCCACCCTGACCCTGAAGGGGGTGGTACAGACAGCGGCCAGTGACACGGCATAAGTTCCCCCTCTCTACCCAGCCTCCAAACAAGGACTGCATGAAGCTTGACACTATGGGGGGGGAAAAGTCTACACCTCAGCATCCCCGCTTCTAAGATAAGCAGCCTACATGGCTTATACTGCCCAGTACCGCAGATGAGAAAGCGGTAAGAGAAAACTTGCTCTATGTGCTTTAGAGAAATGCCACAATTTTAAATGTGTGGCAGTACTATGTGGACTCAGAAGGATTCCTCGAGGAAATCTAGCTGTCTTCCTATAGAGAGAAGGATGCAGGAATACCCCAAAGGAGGTCGAAATTGTGGAAGCACTTTGTGTGCTAACAGGCTTGTGAAAAGCCCATAACAGTTATGCCATTGTTGCCTGAGGGCCTGGGTTCTTATATATTTCCTGATAAGTTATGATTTTATTGCACTTAGAGGAGCTCTTTTCTTGATTTGTTTTTAAGTGTCTGCCAATACTAAGGGAATGGAGATGGATCAGACAGAGGAGAATTTGTGGCCAGTTTCGGTCAAATATGGGAGCTAGACTGACCCTTCGAAACTTTGGTCCCTCCCAACTGAGAAGAGGAATGAGGATCCATGTAAGGGCTGTGAGTGATGGCCCCTTTTGACAAAAAGCTGTTGTGCAGTGATAACAGGGGGTTCTCCCCCCCCCCCACCACCACAAAAGGTACTGATTTTTTTCTTTAACCGATGCCCAGTAAAGTATGCTTTCTTGTAAAATGGATGGCTGAAAAGATGGAGAACAGGGTACATCTGTTGACTGTAAATGTTTTGAGAGAATGTTAATGGCTCTGTTATATTGAAGACATAAAATAGATTAGTTTAAACTACCCTACAACCCACACAAGGACGCTATTTAAGTGCTGGTGGCAATAAAACTTTAAAAAGTTTGTTTTGGACTTTCTCTTTCCTGGACGATAGGTAAAAAGGCACTTCGAACTCCATATGTACTACCTTCCATGATTAACCTCAGTTAACTACAGTGTCTTCTATGAGCATCGATACCTAAGGGTCTCCTTAATTTTATGGACCTCATGTTTTGAAGGACGAGGTGATTTATTGGGGGGGAATAGATAGGACAATTATTTTTAAAGGATACTTACTGAATGGCGTGCACAGATTCCAGAATTTAAACGGAGCATTTCAGCCCTTATTCATAAACTTATGGAACTTTAATTCTGTTAAAATGGAGGGACTCCTACTATAGTTGTACTGGAGCCGTTAAATTAGTGTCCAGATTAATGTTGTTTGTTTTTATCTGTGTTTTATTTTTTCTCTTTTTTGTAGTTTCAGTCCACGCTTTAGTAGAATAGTATATTTATTAAGGAGAGTAATGTTCATGTTTTCTTCATAACCTATGCACGGAGTTGTAGAGAGGTATTTATGTGGGTAATTTGGGGAGGCTACTTGGGAATGCCCAGAGGAGCCTATGCCAAAATGCCTTTTGATTTCTATAGTAAGTGGATTCATGTGTACAATAGTAGAGGGGCATATCTGAAAGCATGTTGTTGGGCCTACTGTGAAGTCTGGATTTGGGCAGGAAGTGAAATGATCTGACATATAATTGGGGGTCCAGTTTCTAGATGCGGTATTTGTGGCCAATGATACAGGCTGATTGGGTTCTTGACCTATGGGTCATTCAAGGAGGGTACGGGGCAGCATGCACTGCGGGATGTTCTGCTGGGACCCAGGGGCGGACTTAGCCCAGTAGTATGTATGGGCGTAATTCAGGCAATGTTGCAAAGACCTGTTGATATATTTTTTTGGACAGAGTAATGGTTTGTGCTGATCAGTGGACACTGGTGTGGGCTAGATTTTCATGATTTGAGTTTGTGGACAGGGTTCCCCAAATAAGAAATGCAGCAGATAGCGGTAAACTGCATACTGGGAGCACCTAGGTGGGCTATGTCCCGAAGTACTACATTGTATCTCCTGAAGCCCTTGTTTAACTGAGAAAAGCAATTTGAAGGAAAACATTAATTATTAATATAAAGGATATGAATTAATAGGATATAGGTTACCTCCCCTTTATTCATTTGTAATGTATTCTTCTGGATTGATGTTAGATGAAGGATGGTCTATATTTCTTACTTATGGATTCCTAGAATATTAGACGTATTGACAATGTGGAGTGTATTTTACAATGTATTTTAAGCTTTTGTATGTTGTAATAGTTTTAAATGACCGGTCAACCATAAACAACCAGCTAACTACTGACATGTACCAGAAGGCTCTGTGGAGCTCCATTTTGACCATAAGCAAGAAAGCATCTGGCCTGCCTGGCACAAGAAATGGTAGACACTGCTAAGATGGCCATGGATACCACCAAATATCACTTCCACATGGCAGTGGATGCCAGTGACACTGCCTATAGAGTCATGGCTCATACAGTGTCCCTGAGAAGGTTTGCTTGGCTTAGGACCACCAACCTCTCCCTGGACACTCAAAGGTCATGGATTTTCGCTGTGAGGGAAATTCCCTGTTTGGTGACAAGACAGAGGCATACATGAAGAAAGTGGAAGAGTAGAAAGCCACCCACAAGAGTAACACTGAAAAGGAAAAGGCCTCCACTTCTAGCAGGCCTTATAGAAAGGGAAGTAGAGATTGGGGATATTTTCCTTGTGGTTTTCTTGCCTAAGATTTCTCCTAGCTGAGGGGTGTCTTCAGAGGCAGTGGTAAGCGTGCTGACTCAACCCTGATACCTAAGGCCTAGCCTAAGCAGAACCCCTGGCAAGTTGATCTAGGTCACCCACCCATTGCCAGTGAGCAGAGGGAGGCTGACTCCCCTTCTTCAGGAGCGGAAAAACATCACCACAGACAAGTGGGTCCTGGAAGTAGTGAGCCAGGGGGCTCACCCTGCAGTTCGAAAGGTTCCCAAGACTGCATGTTCACAAAAACTTTGACCCTCCCACTCTAACAGAAAACAAATCTTGTTGGAGTTGGTGGTAAGGAAGTTGTTGCAAGCAAATGCAGTAGAAAAAGTCCGAACATCACAGTGGGGAAAGGGCCTCTACTCAAGATACTTCCTCACCCACAAGAAAAATGGAGAGTGGTAACCCATTTTGGACCTCAGATACCTGAAAAGACACCTCAAAAAGGAAAAGTTCATGATGGTAACCCTGGCTTCAGTAATCCCAGCTCTTCAGCAAAGGGACTGGCTAGGGTCTTTGGACCTGAAGGATGCCTATTCTCATATTCCAGTCAGGCCCTTTCACAGAAAATACTTAAAGAGCCACCATAGTTCCTTGAGAGTTGATCAGTTTTATTGCTTTTTCTCAGTCTGACGTCATGGTACTCTGCTTGTTACATCATAGTTATTTCCATAGCAACAGACTGTGATGTCACAACAGCACTACAATTTTAAGTAGAGAATATGCTAAAGAGGCAGATGAACTCTTGGGGATAAAGATCTTGTTTTTGTGAGAATTTCTTTAGTAATACATAATGGGGGAGGAGACCTCTGTAGAATATATTTTGAAATATAAGCTGAATTGTGTCTAAATATTATGTTTCCCAATGTTTTACCAAAAGCGTCAGCTGCCCTTTAAGGTTCAGAGTAGGGGCTGGTCATTACCGGTTCACAGCCCTCCCCTTTGGGAGTCACTTCAGCTCCCGGTGTGTTCAGAAAGTGTTTGGTTGTGGTAGCAGCGTGTCTCAGAAGGCATGGGGTGGTGGTCTTCTCTTATCTTGACGACTGACTAGTTTCAGGAAAATTACACCAGGAGGCAAATGCCTCTCTATTCACCCAGCATATGGAGTGTCTGGGCTTCATAAACACTCAGAAGTCCCAGACAGAGCCCGGTACAAGTTCTGGAATTCATGGGTGCAGAATGGGATGTCCTCCAAGGGGGGGCTGTCCTCCCACAAGAAACAGTAGAAAACCTGGTAATCCTGGCGAAGTCTTTCAGATTTTGCCAGCCCAGGCCTGCAAGAGATTTCCTCCGGGCTATTACACCACATGGCCTTGTCCACAGCAGTAGTGGCTGGGGACAGGTTCCAAATGAGACATCCAGTACCACTTAAGGGCCCACTAGTCCCAAAGGCGAGACCCTCTGTCAAGGCTGGTGCCTGTGTCAAAAACTTTTGAGAGTACTGTACTGCTGGAAGAAGAGGGCAACTTCAGGGAGGGTGTGCCATTTCTTCAGCAGTCTCCCACAGTAGTATTAACTACAGATGCCTCCCTCCTGGGCTAGAATGCCCTTCTGGATGACTTAACAGTAAGCATGGTGTGGTCCTCCTAGGAGTCCCAGGAGCCTATAAACCTGCTGGAGCTCAGAGCAGTGTACCTTGCTCTACATGATTTCACTTCCAGTGTCAGGTGTGTGTGTCAGTCCAGGTCAGGACAGACACCACCACTACCATGTACTACATCAGCAAACAGGGAGGCACAAGATCCTCAAAGCAATGTACAGAAGCAATGAAGATCTGGAATTCTACCTACTCCCTAGATGTACAAATATCAGCAGTTCACTTGATAGGGGAAAGTCGATCTCTTTGCAGATTCCTTGAGCAGAATCTGCCTGAGACATCACAAATCACAAGCAGGTCTTGGCCACAGTATTCATGAGGTGGGATACACCAGAGATAGACCTGTTTGCATCTTGGGAGAATCATCAGCTTCCCCTGTTTTGTTGCAGGCCACCTGCAGTGGGCTTGGTCCCATTGGACACCCTGACTGTAAACTGGACAGGGAGGTTCCTGTATGTCGTGTGCCCCCCGCCACACACACCCCTCTCTTGCTGAGAGTGCTCTTGAAGCGGAGGGGGTGGCCTGCAACCATGATTGTAATACCCTAGACTGGGCCAAGCAAGTTTGATACTCCCTACTGCTAGCCCTCTCATCAAGCATCCCATCCGCCTTCTCTGAGACTGAATCTACCGACCCTGTCTCAGGGCAGGAAAACCTTCCCAGACCTCAGAATTCTGTATCTCAATGCATGGTTCTTGACGAGCTAGACTTCTTGGGCTTTAGCCTTTCAGAAGGCGTTCTGGAAGTCCTTAGGGTCTCCAGGAAACCAGCTACAAGGAAAATCTATGCTTCCAAGTGGAAAAGGTTTTTCCTGTGGTGTTCTGTTAAGAGCAGCTCGGTGCTTTGCAAGCAGATCTGCTCACAATCCTGGACTACTTGATCCACCTTCAGTCCCTGGGCCTTAGGTCCTCAACCCTTTAGGTGCATCTGGCAGCAGTGTCAGCTTATGTTTCAACAGTCAAAGAAAAAATGGTAGTTTCACACCACATTTTCAAAAAGTTCTTTTAAAGGGATTCTGCACTTGCATCCCCCTGTCAGGGACCCAGTCCCTGCATGGAATTTGAACCTGTGCATTGCTAAGCTGATGGAGCTTCCCTTCGAACCCATGGCTACTGCTGACTTAAAGTATGTCACTTGGAAAATGGGTTCCCTGGTGGCCATGACTTCTGCCGGAAGGGTCTGTGAACTGCAGACCCTCTGCACAGATCCAAATTACATCATCTTCCACAGGTACAAGGTAGTGCTAAGGACAAACAGAAAATTCTTCCCTAAAGTGGTGTCCGAATTCCACCTGAATTAGTCCATTACGCTTCCAGTGTTCTTTACAGCAAAATCCAGCTCTGGGGAGCACTGACTCCACAGTTTGGCTGTTAAGAGAGTACTCGGTTACTACCTGGACAAAGGAGGTCAGGTCCTCTCATTCCAATTTGTCACATATGATGAAGTTGGCAAAGGTAGGCCAGCATCCAAGGGAACACAGAGAATACTGGATGGGCAGCTATGCACAGCCAGTGTGTTCTACCACAGAGGAGCTCTGATTCCCTCTGACCTTGAGAGTGAAGCTTTAGAGGTCCATGGGAATCAGAATCCTGAGGTGGTGGAACACACTGGTTACGCATAAAGTTGCTCATTCTGTATTTTTATAGTGTATAGTATTATGTGAAATGTGTGCATTGTTTTTTTTCTCTTCTTTCACAGTGAAACTGACTTGTGCAGTCTCTAGAGGTTCTAGAATGCTGTTCTACCGCAAAAGAGTACAATCACATTCCATGACCTTTGAACTGTGGCACAACAGCATTTTGAAAAGGATGGATTTCTGTATAGAACAATGCTCTACTGTACACTATAATTGCTTGCTGGATTGTCTCTTGCATTCAGTTCTGTTGCAGCAAAGCTGGCAAGCTACCACCACAAGTCCCCAGGGCACATTCCACATGTGGCGCTTCTGCCTCTGTGGCAGCTGCAAGGGCGATCCCGTTGCTGAAAATTTGTAAAGCAGCTACCTGGAAAACAGTGCACACCTTCACAAAGCATTGTTGTCTGGAACCATCCAGAAGGAAAGCCAGATGTGGCACTGCTGTTTTGCAGAACCCTTTCCCTAAATTGGTTCTGTACCCAGCCTCCCAAGGTACTGCTTTGTAGTCTGCAATAGTTGAGGATAGTGAAAGATTCCTGGGGTTTGAAGAAAAAAATTACTTATCATAGTAATGTTTCTTACAAGGGATCCCTCACTACGCTTAACATACCCACCTTACATCCCCTCCCAGAACCTGGAAAAGGTTCTCCAAGAATCATTATTCTTCTTGCTTTATTTTGCTTGGGCATTACCTGTTGCATTGCCTACAACTGGTTTTCAGTGATTCTGTTGAACAATGTTTTGGTCTGCCATGTTAAGGCCCTGCAGGGACTCAACATTTTTTCGGCTGTCTATTTTTGTCTAGGTTTAGCTAGTTTAGTGATCACTGCTCCCATAGCTACAGAAATAAATTTGACGTTAAAGGGCAGAGCGGAGCATGACCACACAGCAGAGATATAAATTTCATTACAAGATTCTCTAATTTGCATAAGGTTTTACTCTTCAGGATCCGGTCCAGTGGCGCTGGAGGGGGAGGCGCTGGTCGCTACACCTCGCACCATGCCGGTGACCCAGGTTTGGGTATGATCCCAAGCCAACGGGGATCGGCAGGGTGGAAGAGAGGTTTGAGCGTCCAAAGGACTGCCCTGCTTTCTCGAAGGGAGGGCGCACGCTGTCCTGATCGCTGATTGCCCTCTGGTGGTGACTGGAGGGCAATATGGGTTGGGGGGTGCTCTCAGACGTGGTTACGTCAGTGGGGAGGGGGGCAGGGAGAAAAGCAGGAGGAAAAGAACCTGGCAGGGCTCCATGATGGTCTGCCGTGCTGTGGGCTGATCCTGGGATTCTGGATTGGGGGTGGACCACCTCTCTGGCCCCTCCGCGGGGGGGGGAATACCAGGGGGCAGCTGATTGTGACATAGAGGGACCCGAGAGAGCTCCTTTGGGAGGGACTGAAGCACCTGCCAGGGCTAAGGAGGAAAAAATGTATATGGGGGAGGGGGGGACATTTCTACTCTCTGGGGCAGCTCAAACCAACAGGCTGATTTACAGTAGTTTAGCATAGTGAGGGATCCCTTGGAAGAACAACATTTATTGTGGTGGGTAATTTTTTCTTCTCTCCTTCACTCTCCCTTTGTCATAGAAACACAGATGATGATGATGATGATGATGATGGCAGAAAAGTCTGACCATGTTACATAAGTCCGTCCTGCTTCACCATATTACCCTATCACATCCTGGGACCTTTTGTATCTGTGGGTCTTTGCTTACACCATTTCCCCATTTGCTCTCTGTGTTTCCACCTCCCTCTTCCTACTAAGTAGCTGCTATACCCTTGACTTTATCTCAACTGTGTTTGAAGCTGTTTTATGGTTTTTGCACCAGACTCCTTTGCCAGCAGATCATTCCAAGGCTATATCACTGTTTCTGTAACAAACAAACAAAAGAAAAAAAATAACTTCTTCACGTCCTTTTTCCACCTTTTCCCCATTAACCTTCACTTGTGACCCTGTGTCCTAGCTTCTCTTTTCCTTTCTAAATAGCTCCTCACAATACCCCATATTAATTCCTTTGAGAACTTAAAGGTCTCTGCCATATCTCCCCCCCACCACCACCACCACCCTATGTAGTTCTGAGTGAATGCATGTTCTGCATTCTTAGCCAATCCTCATAGGATCCGCCCTCCCGGCCCTGAATCATCTTGGTCACCCTGTGTTGTACCTTCTCTAACCTGTTCGGTCCTTCTTTGGGTGGGGACTCAGAACCCATGCAGTACTCCAGGTGTGGAGTCTCAGTTGTCTACCTTGTTGACCCCTCCCCCGCTTTTTTTTTTTTTTTTTTTCATCGCATGTGACAGCTTTCTTCTTCTGTTTTTTTTTTTTTTTTTTCATTCAGCTGTTTGGCTTATTGACCGCAACCTGTGCCTTTTGTCTTGTCCCTCCATTGATCTGCAGCCCCAAATACCACTCTGTCCACCATTGTGCCTAGCGGGGATCTACATGGAGTGAGACCTAAGAATCAATGGGAACGTCATACATGGTGGCCAAGGCACATATCTTTCTCCATTTCTTCCATGGCCCTCCCTCCTCCCCATGATGTCAGGCATGTATCTCTGGCAACCTCGACATCAGCAGCGTACGCTGGACTATTGCCATCCCTCACGAGGTAGCTTGCTTCCCAGTTCGCTGCAGGGGGCTGCTTCTGTGCCAGAACCTGGCCATCTATCTCCTTGACTGGCTCACACTCCCCAATCTGGCCGTCCAATCCTGGTAACCCTAGGTTCGCTTCTAAACCTGGGTTGCCAGCACAGAAGCATGCCGCACTTCTACTGAGCCATCAAGCGGACCCAGTTCCCATCCCCCTTGTCTCCTAGCCCCTCCTCCAGGTTCTGTTGTGTTCCTTTGCATCTTTTTACCCGCATCTTACAGTATAATTCAAAATGTGTATTTTGTTTAGGCTGGTGACTGCCCTGCTGCAAGTTGTCAGGAACCAGTATAGCACCCTTAAAGACAGTAACCTGCTGAGCCCGATGATGGCATCCCATTATGAGGAGTTGGAACGCTGTGTGCAAGGGAAGAAGGCAGTTGTGTGGGCTGATCAACTCCAAGAAAAGGAGGAGGAAGAGGACGACGATAATAGGGCAAATCGGGGTTCTGAGGCCAAAGTGCCATGCGCGACTCCCACAACTGCAGAACCAAAACCCAGTCTGAGGTTTGGTAAGTGGAAAATGTTTGTCTCCCTTCTCATTCCTTTGCAAATGTGGTTTCCTCCTAACTTATTCCAGGTTCTATTATGTAGTTGTAGTCCCCTGGGTTGCTCTCAGTCTCTTCCTGATGGCTCCAGGACTAAACAGAGTCTATAGTACTTCCTGGTGATGAGCTGCACAATCTTTCTGGCCTATCTCCAGTTAAGGCATGCAACAAGAAGTAAGAAAAATTATGGTACTACACTTGGGGAAACCAAAACTATTCCAAAAGAGTTTTTTTTCCAAATAGAGCCTTTTGGGGTTATGTCTCTGATTGAATTAATCTGCAATTAATTTTACAGGTCTTAAGTCGATTCTGTTGTGTACTGATAATTTGTCGTAATGTTCAGTTTGTATAACTAGCAGTGTGATTGTTGATCTCCCCTGATATTTTGTAAAATTCAGCCCATGTGATGGCTGCAGTAAAATACTGCCTAGCATGTCTTGGTAGCTCACGTCGCCTACAGAGATAATTAAGCTGTATAACTGCTGGTTGTTAGTGGAGTAACCTGGGTGTTTGAAATAGATAGTCTGGTATAAAAATATGGTCTGTGCAATGGCCTTACTCAGAATATGCCCTTTATCCCTTACCTTATCTAAGAGCCTTGTTAGTTAAAACCTGGCATCAGTAGGTACCAAAACCCAGTTTAAAGCAGGAAATCCCATTTGAAAAAGACACTCCATTCAAGTGAATGGAGCGTGCCCCTGCGCCCGACCTATAAAGACATCACAAAACATCAGAGCATGAGGGCACATCAGAGAGTCAAGAAGTGGAAAGGGATCATGCGGCCAGCCACTCTGAGGCAAATTACAATCCCTTCCCTTCTGGGGGGTTAGATTAAAAAATATATATGGAAATGGCCTGGAGGAGCTCCCGATGAGGTAAGGGAGCTCCCTGTTTGAAGTTTTAGAATTAGTAAATACCAAGAAATGTGCTCTTTAAATTATACCATTTTATATTTGTGTTTTACAACATTAGTTTGATAGTTCTAACTTGTAAACCTTCTGTTTCTAGTAAAATTTAAATGGTTTTCTTTGATTTCATATGCTGTGTCCAGTGCTTAACATTGCTATTATGTTATCAACATTGTAGAAACTGATCTTCTTAGGAGATATCTCTGTCATCAGGTCACACCTATGGAACTTAGCTGTCAGATGCTAGGATCACGCAGGAGTTTTTCTACAGCAGTCTAGCAGGGGCCACCCACATCAACGTCAGACTCCAACCTCACATGGGCGTCCCCGCTCCCTCTTTAGTTCTTTCTCACAGCTGACCATTTGCATACGGACATCGTGGAAGCTTAGTCACTCAATCAACCTCCAGAATTTTACTTACCACGAACTTTGTGTGTGCTGTCTTGGGCCTTGTCACAACGTTCTTGCCTGAAGTTCAACCTCACCACCCAGCAATGCCGCAAGAAAGCCCTGCAGACGTTCCTCATCGAGCACCAGGCAGCCAGCGGAGAGCAGGGGTCTTCCAGGGCTTGTCCCTCCCAGTCGCTAGTGTTCTCTTCGGGCTTGTAGACCGCCAAAGCCTGGGACAAGTCCTCAGGGAAACATTCCAACTGGGATAAGAACCGGTCTAAGGACTGCTTCCCTCTACAGTGATCCATGCCCCCATTTGATTCTTCCTCCTCTTCTACTGGGATTGCACCATCAAACGCTTCACTTCTACACCTCCCTCTGTGCAGGTCTTTGTTCCTATAAGGCCCCCCATGGTGGAGAGTTCTTCTAGCCTTCTTAGGGTTACAGAGGGGTCATCTGCCTCAGCCCTGCCTTCGCAACCTCTTGAATCGTGAGGTCCACAGGCACTTGGCCCCACCAACTCTACTGCGGCTAGTGGTGGCTCATTGGAGCCGGGCTGTTTGCCCTCTCTGTCGGCACCTGTGTCAATGGCACTTCCTTACTCTGCCATTGACCTCAGTGTAGTTCTCACGTCTGTAACCTCGGCTCTCATCTAACAGTTTGTTCCACAGCCTGGGCCTTGATCACCCTTGCCATTGGGTGCTACTTCGGTGTCAATGCCAGTTGGACCTGTCTGCCCCGCGTCCTTTAGAGAGCTGTCGGTACTCCAGCCGTCGGTCCCTGCTGCAGAACAGGCCGACGTAGAGGAGGAATATCACCCTGACCTCATACTCCCTGATGAAGAGGATGATGTGGAGGGTGACTCCTCTGACAGTCCTACTGTCTCCTCCAGGAGTTGAGGACTCATATACACCCCAAGGTCCCCCTGGAGGACCCCTACTACTTCAGTATTATGAAACAGCTCTCCTCCTCCTCTATGGAGTTCCAGACTGAGGAGGAGGAGGAAGTCACAATGAAAGAACCTGGTGGATTTCTTGGAGATCCCAGAGTCTCCACTCCGCTATTCCTCCTCCTCTTTTATTTTATGTATTTATTTTTATGACTTTGGTAACCAGGTAGGTCCGCTGATCCCAGGGACCGTTTTCAGGCATGACCTGGACCACATACAGTAGCACAGAGTTAATGTAAACAGCAAGGCATGGAAAACAGTAGCACAGTATTACAAGTAATAAGCAGCTTACAATAGTACATAGGAATACAAAGGCAAGAAATAGATAAATCACTTGATACGGGTTCCAAAAATTTATATACATCCTAAGGCAAACAAAATAGGATAATAGATGCACAATGAAGCCAAACAAGTCCCACTAGGGAAAAAAATCACAGTTCAACAGTAAGCATAATAGAACAAGGGTGAGGTGTGGCCAGTATGGAGGAGGGAGGGATGGGGGGGGAGTAGGATAGAGGAGGGTTACCAGTGCAGCCTGACATAGGCCCAGCCTGGTACTTGCTATGCCCAGAAAGGCTGATAAGCTTTACCAGGCACCCCTGGGGCTGCCCATCTATGCAGCGCAGCCAGAAACTGTGTGGTAATCAACACAGCTCATGACAGTTATAAGGTGCCCAAGCACCTTAGTTCCCTCCCCGACCAGGAATCTTGGAGGATTGTCCTCTGCAGCAAGAGGACTTTTGCCCCAGCCACATTGGGCCTTAAAACTGCCAAACTACTTGTCACATATGATCAAGTACTAGAATACCCTCTGGAGGAAGGGCAAGGCGGCTTCTCAGGACCTTCTTGAGGGTTCCAAGAGACAGGAGCTTCTCAAAATTGTCCAGGCCTCGAAAGATGTCAGTAAGCATCTTCTCAGAGCCACCTATGATACAGCTGATACTACAACCAGGGCAGCTGCAACTGGAATTTGCCTTAGAAGGAACCCCTGGAGCCGGCCCTTGGCGCAGTGGTTGGGTCCCGCAAGATGCCGGTGAACCGGGTTGGAGGGCGGCGGGGGGGAAGAAGGATGGAGCGTCCCAAGGACTGCTCTCCTTCTCTGGAGGGTGGGGGGGGGTCTTTGTGCTTGGTGCGAGGGTGACACCTAGCAGAAGCTGGGTGTATAACCCTGAGCACCGACACGTAGTCGAAGAGGGGAGGCACTGGGGTGGGACAGATGCTGGCGTCATTGCATGTCTCTGCCCCAGCCAATAGGGGGACAAAAATCTCTCCTCACCAGACATCTCCATGACACTCTGCTCCTGGCTTCAATTAGCCACCTGGCCACATACTCCCCAACCAGTTACTAATACACGGTGCCAGTTCCTGCCGTGGCAGCATGCTTCGCCTCCTGGGGGGCAAGCCAGGAGTAATCGGAGAGAATGAATGGCTAATTGGGCGGTGGAAGCCTCGGGGGCACCATGACCAGGGCTGACCCTTGACGGAAGGTGAGGAGGTCAAAAAGAGGGGGAAAAAATAGAAGGCACTCCTGGCTCAGTTTCTGGCTTTACTGCTGATGTCCAGCAAGAGGTGTTTAATGCCCCTTTTGTAGGTCACAGACTTTTTGGTCTGGATGTGCAGAATATCATTAATGACCTGTAGGTCTCTAGCAGGGCTATTGGGTCTGTCCACTCACTTTATCATACCAAGCATAGGAGCAGACCAAGGCCTTCCTTTTGTAAGGTCTCTCAAAAGCCTGGCTCCAGAACCAAGCTCCAGGGCAAGCACAGGGCCAGCTCTGCTTTGCCTGCCCCCTTCTCCACCACTGGTACCTCTGCTAAGCACTCCAAGGGAAGAGGAGCAGCCCCAGCTGCTGATTCCACGTCAGCCTGACTCCTTGCCTGATCCCCCTTCTGTTTTCCCAAGCCAAGAGGTGGTGGTCAGAGGTCGGTTCTCCCTCCAAGTGTCCCAGCGGAGAACCATTTCCACAGATGTTTGGATTCTGCAGATAATCAAACAGGGCCATGCTCTAGAGCTTCTAGAACAGCTTCCAGATGTCCCACCAGTTCCCACTGCTTATGCTCCGGGCCACACTGCAGTGCTCTGGGAAGAAGTGTTCACCTCTGTACACAAAAGGACCATAGAGCCAGTGCCCAGGTGGCAAAGGATTCTACTCCCAGGTTTTCCTGGTTCCCATAAGAACTGGGGACCTGAAGCCCATTCTAGACTTCAAGAAGCTGAACCTTTACATCCAATGCAGAACATCCCAGATGATAACTCTACATGACCGCCTTCTCTGCTCAAGCAGGGTGACTAGCTATGCTCCCTAGACATGCAGGACGCCTATCTGCATATCATGGTTTGCCCTCCATATCACCACCGGAGGTACCTACAGTTCCTCTTACAGGGGAGCATTACCATTTCAGGGTGTTGCCCTTTTGACTTATCCTCTGCGCCATTGGTATTTAACAAGTGCTTAGCAGCTGTAGCAACAACCCTCTGATACGAAGTCCTTTATGTGTTCCCATACTTGTACGACTGGTTACGGAAAGCCCAGTCCAGGCAACTATTGATCTTCTTCGGGGGTATCTCAGTCATCCGGTAACACTGTTGGAACCTTCACCTTCAGCGAAGAGGAATCGACATGGAAGATGTTCAGCAGTACAACTGGGCCACCATCGACATCCGCCAATGTCAGCAACCCTATATAAGCATGAGTGGTCCCGCTCCCTGCTCAGTTCTTTCCCGCCGTTGACTTGCTTGCACAGTCTCCACAGAAGCTTTGTCACAGTGTTAATGCCTTTTTCGGTCTGCAACCGCTTCTTCCTCTAACCCTTACCAAAATCTCTTTTTAGAGATTTTTTTTGTTTATGTTGAGAGTTAATCCTCCTCCTTCTTATCTTTTCCGTCGCTACCGCTGCAGAAAAAATGATGGCCTCTACAGATGAACACTCTGTTTGTATCTGCTAAGACGGGCCTGATCACAGCATCTCCGACTATGAGCTCTGCCAGAAAATTATTCAGACAACCCTCAGGCGACACGAGAAGGCTCTGAAAAAATTCATGGAAATACAGGTAACCAGCTTCGGGTAGGGGTCCTCCAGGGCCTCAGTCACCCAGTTGCCCACTGGATCCTTGAGCTCCCAGGCCTCCAAGGCCCGAGACAAGTCCTTGAGGGAAAAGTCATAAAAAAGATTGGGATCATGAGACACACACACACACCCCTGCAGCGATCCCGTTCCCTGTCGGCCTTTCTTTCTTCGGTAGCGGCTACTCCGACGAAGAGACCAGCTGTCCAGGTCTCTTTCTTCCAGACCCATACCAACAGCTCCTCTGCCCAACTCACAGGGCGCTCAGCTGTCGACATCTGGGTTGTCGGCCCCTCCATCGTTGATGATGGGCATGTTGATGACAGCTCCGTTGAAGCCTGCTCCTTCTCCTTCCAGTGCTACAGGCTCGTCAAGCTCCCAGGTTGGAGGGTCGTCTGCTCCTGTGCTCGACCCTCTCCCCCCATTAACGTCCACTACGGACCTGAACAAAGTACTGGTCAAATTCACAAATATACTCATTCAGCAGCTAGGTGCCTTCAATAGGCCCTCTTTACCGGTACCGTCAACAGCAGCTTCATCAACACCTGTTCGTTGACCCTGGGAAACACCCCACCCCACTCCCCCCGAACCGCCAGCAGGAGTCCAACACCAGACTCTGACAGGGAGGTCGATATCAAGGAGGAGTATCATCCTGACCTCATCCTCCTTGATGATATAGAGGATGAAAAGGAAGAAATCCTCATCCCAGATAAGTCCACTGCCTCCTCAGTCAGTCTCTGTCAAGCATACTCCAAGGTCTCCTCCTGAGGATGCCACTTTTTTCAACGTGATGAAGCAGCTGTCTGCCATAATGGGCTTCCAGACTGAGGAAGAGGATGTCACCAGGAAAGACCTGGTAGACTTCTGGAGATTCCCGAATCTGCCCCTAAGATCATTCCTCCTATGCTTCCAACTCTGCAGAATGCCACTACAGCAGCCTGGCACAGGCCAGACATGGTGCCAGCTATGCCACACAGGGCAGACGAGCCTTATAATGCCCCTCAGGGCCTTCCTTATTTTGCTGTCTAGGCTGAAACTGACCCTGTGGTCATCAAGGCAGTCCATGATAGATCTATGGTACCTAAGCACCTTAGTTCCTTCACCCGAACAGAATTCAGCAGGATTGACCTCTGGGGCAAAAGGGGTTACGCCTCCTCTACTTTGACTCTCGGGATTGCTAATTATCTGTCACACATGGCTAAATGCCAGAATGCCAACTGGAGAAAGGGTACAGCTGCCGCTCAGGCCCTTCTTGATGGCTCCCAGAAGCAGGAACTGCTTCAGTGTTTTCAAACTGCTAAGGATGTTAGTGAACACCTCCTCAGGGCCCTGTACGACATGGCCGATACAGTGGCCAGAGCAGCTGCTACTGGCATATGCCTTTGTAGGCACTCGTTGCTTCGGGTCTCTGGATTTGCAGCTGGTGTACAGAACAAGGTGCTTAATGCCCCTTTCAAAGGCACCAAGCTCTTTGGACCTGATGTCCAGGACCTTATAAATGATTTGCAGGCCTAGGGCACAACCATCAAATCCGTTCACTCTCTCTCTACCATACTCCATCAAGAGGCAGAGGACGCTCTACCTTTCATAGAACGTGTGTGTTTTATTGTGACGTGGAGCCTTTGGAAATGAGTCTTACTCAGAGGGTTGTAATTCGAGTTTTCTAAATAAATAAATGGTTGGCAAATTGCATTGTGTTCTGCTACAACAAGTACGGCAAATAACTGCCTGGTGCTGTTAAAGCTCACTCCACCAGAGGCATGGCTGTCTCTGTGGCTTGTCTCAAAGGGGTCTTGGCCGCTGACATTTATGTGGCTGCCACCTGGAGTACAGTCCACACTTTCACCGAGCATTACAGTCTGGACATTGCCTCAAGAGCCCGTGCAGATTTTTGCAGGGCTGTGTTGCAAGGTCTACTGTCTTGCGTTTATGGAGATCCAGCCTCCCAGGCTGTTTATTCTCGTCACTGCTTAGTACTCATTTCTACAGTGTTATCTAACGACTGAGATGCCCCTGAAGGAGACAGAACAGTTAAACGAACTGTAATAGTAGATCTTCGAGGGGATCTTGGTCATCAGGTATGATTTACCTCTCACCATTCCCCTTCTTGGGGCTCCTGTCTAGGATCTGGCTATCTGTTGCATCCTTTCTTCTATTTAGAGCTGGGTCCTGTGACGTAGACAGCCAGTTCTAAAGTGCTGTATCATGTTTTTTTTTATATATATAAAATGTATTAATGACTATCTCTGTGAAAAATCTATGCTCTAGGAGTGACCTCATCTCTTCTCCCGCCCCACCCAGATTTCAGCTGACAGATGCAGGCCAAGAGAAATGCTGACAGCATGTATCATACAAACACTCAGTTTTTAGAGACAATGTGTTACATGGAAGACTTTAATCAAGGATCCTGTTTCTCTGAGTTAATTACAGAGTTGTTTAAGTTAACTTTGTTGAGAGGGAAATCATAAAAAAGGTTTGTGACATTGAAGAGAAAACACAGGTTATTACACAGGGGTGCGAGGTTGTAAATGCTCATATGAAGCCTGTGTGAGGAGGATGCAGCATGAATCAAAAGAGGTGTCATTGAAATTGAGTTATGCTAAGGTTGCAAAATTCTTTGAAATTTCATCCTGTGGTTGTATAGAAATATATATTTTTGTAGATATTTTGACAGGGAGGAGCTAGATGACCTCATGCAAAAGAGGTGGGCAAAACCAGCTTTTAAAGATTATTCTTTTTCACTACAGACACACTTTTATCTGACACTGACCAATAAAACATCTGAGCACTGAAAACAGGTATTTAGAAAGCTAGACAAAATCTAAATATTGTTGTAGAAATGGCAGTGTTTTAAACCTTGTTTTGTTTAAAGATATTTATGTCTTGTGATACGAGTTCTACATTGTATATTTGACGTATTATATATTTTAGTAAAAACTCTAATTTTAGAGCATGCCTGGTCTGTCTTTCAATTGCTTTCTTTTGCTAAGAAATATTTATGGTTATAGCAGACAGCAGACATAAGCTTGTATGGTGGGGCCAAACTGGAAAGAGAAGCGTTTTAAATCTGAGGTCTTTATTAAAGTTTTAGGGTTCATCTCTGAATACCTGGTTAGGTGCCCGTAGGCAAGATATCTGTCCCCCGAAGACAGATATATCTGAGCCTGTGCATTGGGTATGCTAGCAAGAGGTTAACACAGGGATTTATTTAACTCTAAAAATTGATTAGCGTTTTGCTCATAAAAGTACTAAATCTTTATGAAAATGCATAGCTCTTGCCTCACTGTGTTTAACAAACACAGCCGTTCTAGAAAATCCATATAAATACTTTCTGTACAGTTAGTATAGTCCCAAGAAAAAAAACTGCTAATCAATTATTTTAAACCCTAACGGTTTGAATCTCTCCAGAACTTGAGACCAAAGGTTGATCCGAACTCACAAAAACAGACAATACCTTGTTTGTTGCACTATTCACAAGACTGCGCTCAGAGGTTGGCACTTTGGGAGTAGAGGGACTGACCTGACCTGCTGAGTAAATCTGTGGCAGGTCCCTCTGTCTCTTCTCGGTTCCCCAGGGTGTGAGCCTTGCTCCCTTCATCTCCGGAGGGAAAGAACTGAGGAGGGAGTGGGGCCATCCATTACTATATAGTGTTGCAGACATCGACAGCGTGGGTAGCCCCAGTTATACTGCTGAAAATCTTCCATGTGGATCCCCCTTCACCGACGGCAAAGGTTCCTACGGTGTTACCTGATGACTGAGATCACCTTGAAGATCTACTGTAATGGTAAGTTCTTATGTAACTGTTTTTTGCTGACTCTAGAATGCAAAAGTCAAAATAAGGGTGAGCACAGGATCGGCTGTGCTGAGTGAAGGCTGCCAACTTAAACAGAAACATAGAATTTGACAGCAGATAAGGACCACTTGGCCCACCTAGTGTGCTCATTTTCCTCCCTGATGGATAAGCTGCAGATCCTAGTTAACCAACAGCCTACTTCCTCCTACCCCCCACTAGAACTGCCTTATGTCTGTGCCGTGCATTCTTGAATTCCCCCCATTGTTGACTCCACAACCTCCTCAGGAAAGCTGTTCCATGCATTCACAACCCTCTCCGTGAAAAATACTTCCTCACATTACCTCTGAGCCGTCCCCCCCCCCCATCTTCAAATTGTGCCCCCTTGTTCTTGCACATCTCTTTTTCTTAAAGATACTACCGTCTTGATTCCCTTGAGGTACTTGAAAGTTTCTTTCTAGGAGCGTGGATATGTTGTTCTGTTCACACTTCTTGGCATGTCCCTTTCCCCTTTAAATCTTGCTGGAAGTCTTCAAGCTAGCTCCTCCCACCCACCCAGGTGGTATATACCTCGGCTCCACCCTGTGATGTCAGATCTTCATTTCCGCTGGAAGATGCAGGCTCCCTTGTGCTCTTAGCATTTCGTAGGCCCTGGCTTTCAAATTGTCGGTTTTAACGAAAATCAAACTCATTTGAGTTAGCGATCGCGCTTTCATCGCATCGACTATGGAGGAAAAATCTTCCCCAGGATTTCGCTGGTGCCCCTGTGGCCAGAAGATGTTGCGCACCGATCCCCTCCTCACGTGCGTTTACTGCCTAGGTGTCGGACATGACACCTCGTTGTGCGGTTTTTGCTTGGCCTCCCATCCCAATGTCCTGGATGACCACAAAGCACGCTTGAAGCTGGGGAGACTAGACAAAAGAAACTCTCCAGTGAAATTAAAGGAGGCTAGGTAGGCGGTTTCCGTGGCTACGGGCTCTGCCAAACAGCTGGAACAGATGAAGGTATTTGAGGAGGAAGCAGCTTGCACTTTGGCCAGTCGAAGCTTCTTTGTCCCGCTAAAACTAGGCTCCACTTTTAAGGACTCCTTCAAGGAGTTGTGCCAGTCTCTCCCCACTAGGGGCGAGGCGCATTCAGGCTCGCATTCCTCCTGCTCTTGGAAGAGGGAGAAGGACCCGTCGTCTTCATCTCGACAGAGACGCTCTTAGGACTGGGAGAGGTCAGAGTCCCAAGACCATGTTCTCTTGACCTCGGTCGAGATCGCATCCTCGGCCGCTGGCTTTTCGGACCTTTCGTCTGGCCAGGGGACCGAGGAAATGGCCGATGAGGTCGAGATTATCCTCAACCCGATCGACCCCTTGTCGCTGGCTGCGGCCGATGACTCCTTGGAATGGACTCCAGTCCTGGTCCTTCCAGATGAGGAGACCCAGCCTGCTGCTGTCCCCATCATGGACCCGGTTCCGGACCCTCGGGTCTCACTGATCCCGGTGTCTCCCAATCGACCAAGCCGGCCTCCCCTGTCTTGGTCTAGGTCCAGGACCCCCTTGGCTGAACGACTAAGGAAGATCCATAAGCGCTCAAAAAAGAGGCGACGCCACAGGTTCTTGTCCTCCTCGGACGAGGAGAGGCTCCGCCGCCGACCCCGGCCATTACTTGGCCCTCGGCTCCTCCACCCGTGGGGCCGGGTCGTATCCCGGTTCGGCCTACTCCAGTCTCTCCACCAATAAACTGCCCGAGGGAAGGGTGCCCTCGAAAGAGGACTGACAGGACACCGGGCTTTCCCGATGCCTGTCGATAAGTCACCCCGGACTGCCCTCTGCAGATCGTGGGTGACTTAGGCGGTAGACCGCTGTATCACTACTCTTCAGACTCTAATGTCATTGGCTTGCATTCACATCCCGGGGATGATGAGTCATCGGTTGGCGCAGGGATGGAGGAAGGCCCTTCCTCTTTCCAGGGCATTCTCCGCCTCATCTCTGATTCCACCGGAATGCCCCTGGAGCCTATCCAGAAAAAGGGGGAGTACTCTCTCATTGACATTCTCAAGAGAGGGGATACCCCAACGGAGGCTTTTCCAGTGGCTGAGGCCGTTGTTGGCCCAGCCCTTGAGCTTTGGCAGCATCCGACCTCTTGCCCAGCACCATCTGCCTGCATGGCCCGTAAGTACATGGTGCCCATGGGGTTCCTTGCGGGGTTCACAGAGCACCCTTCAGCCGAGAGCCTGGTGACTGCCTCTGTGTTCAGGCATACTGGTAGTTCGGCTGACACTGACCGACCCCCGGACAAAGAGTCCAAGAATGTCTGTGTGGCCTCTTCTCTGGACCTTCATCAGGCCAACTCGGCTGTCATTATGGCACATTTCTCTCATGTCCTTCTGGGGTCATTAGATGAGGTACTCCCTCATCTCCTACCGGACATGCAGACCACAGTCAAGCAGGTCCGTGACCGGGCCGTTCTGTTGCAAAACAGCAGCTCCAGATGACCTTGGATATCGGGGATTCTTGTGCCCACTCACTGGCAGCTGCAGTGGCCTCTCGCCACAGGGCTTGGCTGAGGCTTTCCTCCTTCCCGGCAGATACTCAGCATAAGCTTGCTGACGTGCCCTTCCTGGGTACCGACCTGTTTGGTCCAGGAGTGGCTGGTCACCATTAGCATATAGAGCAGTCCAGTGCCATCTTGGATGCTTCTTCTGCCAAGGGTTCTTCAGGCAAGAACCAGCAGAAAAGAAAGAAGCCATTTTGGCACTCTTCCCCTGCAGTCCGGTAGCCCTTCTATCAAGGAGGCCAGCAGCATCAACAGCAGCAGCAGGCCTAAGCTTGGCACCCTCAGCCCAAGCAGGGTCCTCAGCAGCCCCATAAAAGAAGCCGAGGCGCAGGTCCTGGAGCCTCCTCCTCCTCTGCTAAGCCTATTCAGTGACGGGTTGGGGGTGGCTACCCCATACCCTTCACACCAGCTCTGGGTCCTCCCATGGGGGGTCAGCTCCACCACTTCCTTTCCGCCTGGTCCGCTATCACTTCGGACAGGTGGGTTCTCGAAATGGTCTGTCAGGGACTGCCACTAGAATTCGAGCAGTACCCTCCCAGCTGAGCTCGCGCCCCTCAGGAGGAACAGATTACCGCTTGCACCCAGTCGGCTCTTTGAGACGACGTGGTTCAGCTCCTCTGCAGGGAGGCAATAGCTCCAGTGCTGGATTCTCCGACAAAGCCATGCTTTGTTTCCAGGTACTTCCTGGTGCCCAAGCGGACGGGGAGTTGGCGCCCCATCCTAGATCTCCACAACCTGAATCAATATTTCAGGTCCCTCACCTTTTGGATGGTCACTCTGAACCAGATCATACCATCCCTGGAGCGAAACATGTGGTTTTGTTCACTAGATCTGCAGGACGTGTTCTTTCACATCCCAATCTGTCCTTCCCATCAGCGGTTCCTCCACTTCAGGGTCAAGGGGACACTGTACGAGTTCCAAGCCATGCCGTTCGGCCTGTCATCGGCCCCATGGGTCTTCACCAAATGCATTGCAGTGGTGGTGGTGGCCCATCTTCGCCATCGAGGAGTCAGAATCTACCCTTATCCTGACGATTGGCTCTTGGCAGGTTCCACCAGTCAGGAGGTTGAGAGGTCCAGGCATCTGGCCCTCTAAACCTGCTCCTAACTAGGCCTCCTGATCAATAAGGCCAAGACGGAACTCGTGTCTTCATAGGTGATAGGCTTCATCTGGGGCAGAGCTAGACTCTTGTCAAGCCAGAGCTCTGCTCCTGGCGGACAGGGCGGAAATTCTCTCCCCCTCTGCCCAGTCATTTCTGGTTGGGCATTTGCACCCTGCCCGGGACTTTCTGCGCCTTCTGGGTTGCTTGGCGGTGTGTACCTCAGTGGTCCGTTGGGCCCGGTGGCACGTGCGCCCCCTCCAATGGGAGCTGGCCGCCCAGTGGACTTAACGCCACGGTCAGTTCGACCAGCTGATCACTGTAACTCAGAAGATGTGGGACGCTCTCCAATGGTGGACCGTCCCAGACCAGTTGCAGGAAGGGATCCCGTTTGTCTGCCCCGAGCCGACGGTCGTCCTTACGACAGACTCCTCTCTCATAGGCTGGGAAGCCCACATGGGGGACAACAGAGCCCAAGGGTTCCGGACCCCCGCGGAGTCCCGATGCCACATGAACCTGTTAGAGCTCAGAGCAGTCAAACTGGTGCTTCAAACAACATGAAGTCTTGCTATATTATAGACATTAGCAGTTTGATCCAGCTCTAGAACTGCCCCGGGGTGAAATGGTTAAAACCATTCCAAAATAGAATTTTGGCACGAGAGCAGCTCTATCTGTGTCATTTCAAACTTGAACTGTCAGATTCTTTACTCCGCCTCAGTGAACAGTCGCTCCGGAGATTTCTCCTTCTGCTCGGTTCATTTCTCGGTTTAAAAAGTGTTTTCTCGGTTGGATTTAACCGAGAATAGTTTTATTTTAACCGCAAAACCGTTCGGTTCAAGCTCTATCTGTGGTAACCGTAAGTAAATGAAGGTTTTGTCTGTGTGGAACTTGTAAGTTATCGGTTCGGTTTTGAACCGATCAGTGGGTTAAACTCATTTAAAACTAAAGTTACTATTTTAGAGTGCGGTTCCGGTTCTTATCGTTCTAAAAAAACCGGATTTATTACGGTTTTTTCCAATACCCGTGACACGGTTAGGAACCAATAAGGGTGTCTTGCCTGGCACTGCCGTTAAAAGGGCAAGTTTTGGTTAGCCTGGCATTATGTCTGAGAAACCCAAAAGAAAAACCGGGCCCACTGGGTTTCAACACTGTGATGTCTGTGGGGAAGTCTTTGCCAAGGCTGACCCACACACCACATATGTTTATTGTCTGGGGTTTGACCACCTCCAGTCAGACTGCCACGTTTGTAAGAATTTCCCTGCAGCCACCCTGGAAAAAAGATTGGGCAGGCTCAGGGCGAGAGCCAAAAAGTCCGCTGACCGAATGGCCAGCCCGGTTCGGTGCCAACCCGAACCAGGAAATGTCCTCTGACCAGGGCCAGACTTCTCGGGCAAAAGAAAAGCTGGTTCTGAGGAACCAATTCCAGTAAAGAAAACAAGAAAATCAGCGGGTCTGAGTCCAAAATTCCTTCTCCAACTGCTGCAGAGATACCAAAAAGCCCGCCTAGGTGTCCAGTCACTGTCTCGGGGTCGTCCGAACCACCACTATCTGGTAAAGGTCGGTTCGTCCGGTCCCAGTGGTTCAACATTATGATATTGAGAATTTTATGAACCAGAGGAGGGAGGAGGATTATGAACAGTATGAATGTGGCTGGGAAGGTCTGGGTGTGCCCATTGAACCGGACATCTCCCCAGACAGACCTTTAGAATCTCCCCCTATGCTGTCTGAGTCCCCATCTCATTTTATGTTTTATAAAAAAGTTGCTGAAACCCTCCAGCTTCCTTCAGAGAGGCTGTGGATGAGCAAGAGGAGTCTGCTTTTGTAGAAATGATATGATAAAGCTATTCCCTTGGCTTCACATCCTCCTGACAAGGATTCCAGGAAGATTGATGCCATGGCAAAAAAAAAAAAACAGTATATGGCAGCCTCTCTGGGACTCAGGCAAGCAAATTATATGGCTTATGTAGCTAGGTATCAGAAATCTAGATGGGATACTGTTATGCAATTGGCCAAGCAGGCCCATGGCCAGCTGACTAGTGAACTAGAACAGGTGGCTGCTGATGGCATTGAAGCCTCTAAGGTTCAGTTTCATGCTGCTGTGGATGTTAATGATGTTTCCTCTAGGGTCATGGCCACATCTCTAGCTTTTAAGTAGGTTGGCCTGGCTCAGGTGTACTAGTTGTCTGGGATACCCAGACTAAGGCTAGGATTTTCCTGTGGTGGGAATTCTCTGTTTGGAGAGCAGACAGAGAATTACATGAAGAAGATGGATGAATATAGGACTACTTACAAGAGTGCCCAGGCTAAGGAGCGGCAAGTCACTCCTCAAAGGCATGCCCCCAGGGGTAGGGGTAGGCCTTTTCACAGGCCTTTCTACCAGACTCAGGCCTCCTCCTCCTCCTATGCTCAGAGGGGCTTCTTCAGAGGCAGGGGCAGACGAGGGGTGGGCAGACCTGCTCCCACCCCCAGCCTAAACTCCCTGCAAACAGGCACCCTGATGGGGTGCCCAGGGCCGATTCTCCTGTACCAGTGGGGGCAGGCTGGCTACTTCAGTCAGAATTGGGCTTCTTTAACCTCAGACAAGTGGGTTCTGGAAGTAGTAAGCCAGGGTCTGGTTCTCGGCTCAAAAGTTTCCCAAGTTGAGAAGCAGACTTTTTCTACCTGCAAGTGCTTCAGAGACCCTCGCTCTGGAAACAGAGGTCTCATCCCTGTTAGCTCTCAGAGCAGTAGAAAGGGTTCCTCCCCTGCATCAGGGCAGGGGTCTGTATTCCAGATACTTCCTTACCCCAAAAAAGACAGGAGAATGGCGGCCCATTTTAGATCTCAGATATCTGAACAAGCATCTTTTGAAACCAAAGTTCAAAATGGTAACTCTGGCAATGATTTTACCTTCCATAAGGCCAGGGGACTGCCTAGCCTCCCTGGACCTCAAGGATGCCTATTTCCATGTCCTAATCAGAAGATCCCATCGAAAGTGCCTCAGATTCGAACTGCCCTCAGGTCATTACCAGTTCAGAGCAATGCCCTTCGGCCTTACCTCTGCTCCAAGGGTATTCACAAAGTGTCTAGCAGTGGCAGTGGCCCACTTAAGGAGGCAGAGGATTGCTGTTTTCCCTATCTGAGCGACTGGCTCATTGTGAGACCAGTCCCAGAACAGGTAAAATCTCACCTGCAGGTCACCCAGCAGCTTCTCACCTCCCTGGGTTTCTGCTAAACCTACCAAAGTCGGTTCTGGAACCAGTCCAGGTACTCACACCTTTATAGGGGCAGAATTGGACACAAAGCTAGCCAGAGCCTTTCTTCCCCAGAAAGGGTAAGAATTTAGTGGCTCTGGCCTCTTCCTTCACTCTGCAGGTCTCGACCAGCAAGACACTTTCTGCAGCTCCTGGGGCACATGGCTGCATCCACAGCTGTTGTGCAGGGGCCAGATTTCAGATAAGAGACATTCAGTTTCACTTGAGAACTTTGGTCTCAGAGAAGAGACCCCCTTTCAAGTTGGTCCCAGTGACTCGAACCTTGATCCTAGCTCTCCAGTGGTGGCAGGATCAGAGCAATTAAGAAGCGGGGGTCCCTTCATTTCCCCTTCTCCCGACTTGCGCTCACTACAGATGCTTCCCTTCTGGGTTGGGGGCCCACATGGGCGACCTTTCCACTCAGGAGTCTGGTCCCCCAGGAATCTCTGCTCCACATCAATTTTCTGGAACTCAGAGCTGTCTTTTTAGCTCTTCAAGCTTTTCTGCATCTGTCCACGACAAGGATACAAGTCAGAACAGACAACACCACAACAATGTGGTACATCAACAACGGGGGCACTGGGTCTTGACCTTGTGCACCAAGGCAATGAAGTTGTGGTCTCTGGCCTATTCCTGAACACTTCCCTCATAGCAGTTCATCTTCCAGGGAAGGACAATGTCCTAGCGGATGCCCTCAGCAGGATTTCCCAGGGCCATAGCGAATGGTCCCTGGATCCTCAAGTGCTGGGGATAGTTTTGCCAGGTGGGGCATCCCTCAGATAGATCTTTTGCAGCCCCAGACAATCACAGACTTCCCTCTGTTCTGTTGCAGGCCTCCAGTGCTGGGCTCAGTTCCCCTGGATGCCCTTCTTCTGGATTGGGAGGGAAGTTCCTTATGCTTCCCCCTTTCCTCTCCTATTCAAAGTACTAGTCAAAATCAGATCTCAGCCTTGCAGGTGATTCTGATTGCCCGGATTGGGCCAGGCAGCCCTAGTACCCACTCCTTCTGTCTCTGACAGTCCATCTTCCCTGTGCCTCTCCAGGAATCACAATCTGTTGACTTGTGCCCAGGGAAGGGTTTGTATCCGACCTCAAACCTCAACCTCAAGGCCTGGCTCTTGAGGAGTTAGAGTTGCTGATTTACACCTCTCTCAGGGTGTGCTTGAGATCCTAAAGGCTTCCAGAAAGCCTTCCACTATGGCTACTTATAGTTCTAAATGGAAAAGGTTTTCCATTTGTTGTGCTGGAAAAAATATTTCCCCAGAATCTGCTGAATTGCCCATTTTGTTAGATTACATGGTACATCTTAATTCCTTGGGTCTCAGACCAGCTACCCTGAGAGTTCATTTGGCAGCAGTGTCTGCTTTTGTGTCAGCAGGAAAGTCATCCCTCTTTCCTCTCATCCTGTGTTTTCCAAGTTTTTAAGGATTACTCATACTAATCCTCCTTTAGGGAACCGGCCCTGCTTGGGACCTTAATGTTTGCATTGCCCAGTTAATGCAACCCCTTTGAACCTCTGTCTTCTGCAGAGCTTAAGTTCCTAACTTGGAAAACTGTTTTTTAGTGTCTATCACTTCTGCCAGACGCATAAGAATTGCAAGCCTTGTCAGTGGAGACTGACTTTATTTCTTTCCACAGGATAAGGTAGTCCTTAGGACTAATAGGAAGTTTTGCCTAAGGTGGTTTCAGATTTCCATCTTAATCAATCTATCTCCTTCCAGTATTTTTCACTGATCACTCCTCTTGGGTGAGAGGAGGTTGCACAACCTGGATGTTAAGAGAGCTCTTAGTTATTATATAGGCGTACCAAAGGTCACAGGTTGAATCCTCCAACTTTTCCTTACCTATGGTGAAGTTGGGAAAGGCAAACCTGCCACTAAGAGATCAATAGCCAGGTGGATTGTCTCTTTGTATCCAATTTGTTATCAGAAAGTGGGCAGAGCCCCCAGTTTGAGGCTCATTCTACAGGGTACAGCTCGTCTCTAGCTGCTGCCAGAGATATCCCTTTATTAGAGATTTGCCAGGGCTGCTACTTGGAAAACGGTACACACTTTTACCAAGCATTACTCCCTGGATGTCCAGGCCAGGAGAGATGCTCAGTTTGGCACAGCTGTTCTTCAGGAGCCTATTCCCTAAGTGGTTCTGCCCTCCTCCATGGAGGTACTGCTGTATGTAGTCTACAATTGTCATAATATAGCAAGACTTCATGTTGTTTGAGAAAAACTACTCACCTTAGTAATGTTGTTTCTTCTAATGGAGTCTTGCTATATTTGAACCTGCCCCTCTCAGAACCTCTACTTGGTGGGGTGTGGGCAACTTAGTGTGGGCACTACTTATGTCCTGTTAGCATTTTGTCCCCTTTGGGACTTTGGGGGTGTGTATGTGTACGCGTGTGTGTGTTTTATTATATTTATGTTCCATTTTCATATTATTAGAATGGTGTTAGTATTTCTGGTCCCCTGACTTGAGTCTTGGGTGTTGGGACCATCAATGGTTGTTATTATTTAGGTAGCCATTTGGCTAGTGTAGGTTACAGCTTCCACACAGACCTTAGTGAGTTTGGCTTGTAAAGATCTGACAGTTCAAGTTTGAAATGACACAGATAGAGCTGCTTCGTGCAAAATTCTATTTTGGAATGGTTTTAACCATTTCACTCCGGGGCAGTTCTAGAGCTGGATCAAACTGCTAATGTCTATAATATAGCAAGACTCCATTAGAAGAAACAACATTACTAAGGTGAGTAATTTTTTCTTATCGAAGTAAGACAGTACAGATACATAAGAACTTACCGTAACAGTAGATTTTCGAGAACAGCTCTTTCAGCAGGTAGTTTCCCTCCCACCTTCCCCTCAGGAGGTTTGGTCTTCAGACTTGGGTGTCTCAGATGCAATCAGGTTATAATATTCGTAGTTCTTCCTTTGAAAGCAGATTCTCTGTCTCCCTTTCAGAAGTCACCTTTATGCCGGTAGTCTCCAGTGGGAGAACCGAGGGATGCTGGGGGACCGCCCCTTTTGTATGATGCCAGACATTGCGGGCAGGGCCGACATCACGGGCAGTCCCCTGCTGGATAGTGCTAGCTAGAATTTTTCCTTGGGGTCCTGGCGTCTGCCGGCTTCAGTCCTAATGATGTTACCTGCTGCAAGAGCTGTTCTCGAAGATCTACTTTTACGGTTAGTTCTTACATAACTGTACTTTATCCCTCCAAATCTCATTCATCCAACTCCTGCTCTGCCTCCCAGATGACCTATTCACCCTCCCAGGTAATGGTTCTTAAACCTTCCGCCCTGGTACGGGCGTTGGGAGAGAAAGGCCACGACTCAGGCTCCACCCTGCAGCCCCTCAAGATCCGCCCGCCTGCTCATACTATAGGCTGGCATCCAGAGCTTTCTAAGCAGACATCAAGCCACTCTGTCAGCATCAGTGTTGGGTGCCGACCCCCTGGATACTCACAAGGCTTCTGAGCACTCCTTCAGGAGGACAGCCTCCTAGGACAACCAAACCGTCATCAGACAAACATTCGTCTACCATTCTGTCGGGTGGTGATTCCCTTCAACGACAGGCAACCGATGTCGCCCCGCTGGTGACCTATCCTTCAGCACTGATGACAGTCCTCGGTGTCACTGGTCTCTCCTTCGCCACTGGCTGATGAACGTCAGGATTCAGCCCTCCCAGCGCCAGTGAACTACAGCCTCAAACCAGGCATCTAACACTATCGTCTGGTCCTATGCTAGTGCCCTGACGTTGCCTCCTTTCCTCCCACTATCGCCAGACAACTCTCTGCTGGTCCAATATCAGACCCAACACCAAACACAGATCCTTGGCTCCACCTGTCCTGGGTGAAAGACCTATTTGGGTTCTGGTGGGAAACAGTACGCACAGGCTTACCACCGAAACTACTGTGGACTGAGGCCCCAGCTGCTGCTGGGGCCTTCCTCCTTTTCTCCTGTCTCCCCCTTAAACAAGGACATGGGAACGAGCCCACCACTCTTGCAGGTAAAAGCAAGTGCAAAGTTCCCCCATTGCTACTGGCCCATGTCATGCTTCAGGCTCCCCTTGACCATGTAGGTCAAATGCAACGTACCAAATCCAAGTCCTCCTCTTCATCGGCAGACTCAGACCTGTCCTCCAACCCGTCACCCTCTGGACGCTTTTCTATCTGGGGCCTCCAGACATCAGAGATGCCCTTAAGTCGCCACATGATGATCCCTCCTTTATGGAGATCATCCAGCACATCCAGGAAAACATGGTTTGGGGAAACTGAGGACCTGAACCCAGAAAGGGTTAACCTACGTTTAAAAAACCCTAAACCAGTGGTCATTCCGCCCCTGGTCGACACCTTCGCAGATGTCACCAAGGCAGCCTGGAAACACCCCCATTCAGCCCCAGCCATACCCAAGAGGGCAAATCGCCTTTATAGGGCCCCAAAAGAAGAATCCTTTTTGGGGGAGCAGCCACAGGCCGATTCAGTGGTCATTTTGGCTGCCCATGACCGGTCACAGTGGCCGAGGCACCTTAGAAACATAGAATTTGACGGCAGATAAGGACCGCTTGGCCCACCCAGTCTGCCCATTTCCCTACCTGATGGATAAGTTGCAGATCCTAGTTAACCAGCAGCCTACTTCTTCCTACCCCCGCCCACTAGAATTGCCTTATGACTGTCCCTACCCAGCCTCCTGACAAGGAGATTAAGCAGCTGGACTCTATGGGGCGGAAGGTCTATTCTTTCTCCACCTGCACCATCAGAAGTCTGAATTTTCTGACCTACATGGTGAAATTTCAGAATGCCCTGTGGGAGCAGGGACTCAACTTAAGGAGCTCCCAGACTGCCTACAAAAATCAGAGCTCGAAAAACTGATGCAGACTGGCTGAGACGTAGGTACACACATCCTCCGGTTGACCTATGACTCTGCGGACACAGCAGCACAGGCCACAGCCACGGGGGTGTGTGTGTGTCTGGTGACACTCGTAGCTTAGGGTCTCCGGCTTCGCCCAGGACGCACAGACAAATATCGTGGATGCACCGTTCCATTACTCCGTTCTCTTTGGTGAGGACTCTGAACAGATAAGCACCAAATTGTTGGACTCTGGCAAGGCCATTAGGTCGGTACATTCTATGTACAAACCAAAGCAGAGGCCCTTTCATAAACCTCACTTTCAAGGAAGAGGGGGGACAACAACCTCATTTTCAGCAGCAACGGCAACAAGGAAATTATGATCACAAGGGCCCCGACAGAGGCCCCTCTGGGTCCACCTCCAGAGCAGCTAAATCACCCCAGGCCACCCTCCCGCAACTGCCTGACTTTTTGCAGGACCCACCCCCTCTCTTCACAGAGACCAGGGAAGGGATTGGAGGCCATTTTTCTCCCTACACCAGAGGGTGGCGGTAGATCACCTCCAGCCATTGGGTCCTACAGCTCATCGACAAGGGACACTCGATAGAGTTCCTTCAGAAGCCACTGGACAGGCACCCCTCCCATGGCTCCTAGGCACATGCAGAGCTCATTCGAGCAGAGATCCAAGCGCTCCTGACAAAAAGGACCACAGTGCCAGTACCCCCATCTCAGAGCGGCACAGGCTTCTATTCTCACTTCTTCCTGATCCTCAAAAAGACTGGGGACCGGCACCCTATTCTGGACCTCAGCGACCTCAACCAGTGTGTAGAATACAAGCAATTCCGTATGGTCACCCTTCAGGGGATCATTCCCTTAATCCATCAAGAGGATTGGTTAGTGTCTGTAGACATGCAGGATATATACCGTCACACAATAGTGGCACAACCACACAGGAGATTTCTGCAGTTCAAGTTTCAGGGAAGACATTACCAGTTAAGAGTGCTGCCCTTCAGCCTGTGCTTGGCACCAAGGGTTTTCACCAAGTGCCTGGAGGTGCTTGCAGCCACCCTCTGAAGGAGGGGGCATTATGTCTTTCCTTATCTGGACGATTGGCTCCTAACGGCCCCGTCCAGAGGTCAGCTGCAGCACATGATTCAGGCCACTTGTTCTCTCTTCGGAGAACTAGAGATTACAGTCAGTGTGGCAAAGTCCTCCTTGATTCCATCCCAGTCCCTCCAGTTTATCGGAGTGCTGCTTAACACCACCAGAGGGAAGGCCTTCCTCCCAGAGGACAGGGCTCTCTGTCTCCGGGGGTTGGCCCATCAGGTCTCGTCACTCCCAAGGGTCCCAGCCAGATTGATTCTCTGGCTCCTAGGCCATATGGCGGCCTCCCTTGTCACAGTCCCACAAGCCAGATTGTATATGAGAATGATTCAGTGGACTCTGAGTCCAGTGGGATCAACGTTGGGATGACATGGATCTTCTGGTTTCTGTTTCAGAACTGGTTCGCCGAGAACTTGACTGGTGGTCTTATCGGAGGGGATGCCCTTTCAGAGGCCAACTCCAACCCAAGTCCTAACGTCTGCTGCCTTGGGCATAGACTGCGGAGCACATCTGGATGTTCACAGGGCACCTGGTCAGGGGCCGAGGAAACTCTCCACATCAGTATCCTGGAGATGAGGGTGGTTTTGTATGCCTTCCAAGCGTTGAGCTCGGCACTCCGCCCAGGACAACATGGCAGTGATTTTTTACATCAACAAGCAAGGGGGCACTTACTCTTACTACCCCCTCTGACGAGAAGCCATGTGAGTCTGGAACTGGGCCATTGCCCACTGCCTGGAAATTTTGGCGGTTCACATCCCCAGGGTTCAGAACATCCTGGCAGACTCTCTCAGCAGGACCCGGTCCAAAGCACACAAATGGGCCCTT
This sequence comes from Neoceratodus forsteri, assembly GCA_016271365.2. Classification (NCBI taxonomy): domain Eukaryota; kingdom Metazoa; phylum Chordata; order Ceratodontiformes; family Ceratodontidae; genus Neoceratodus; species Neoceratodus forsteri. The sequence goes on along the minus strand of CM028133.1, from coordinate 50,044,904 downwards.
CTGCAATCAGTCGCTGACTGTTTAACAGATGGGGCAGGCCAGAACTGGACCTCTTTGCCTCCCCTGTCAATGCAAAAATGCCAAATTTTTGATCGCTAGATCTAGGGCATGGAGTTTTCTGGCAAGATGCGTTGTCCCTCACCTGGAGCAGGAGGTTCCCCTACGCATTCCCTCCCTCCCCGCTTCTTCAGAAGGTGCTTCTCTAGATGCAAACGGAGGAGGCACAGATGATCCTCGTGGCCCCCATTATGGCCAAAACAGATCTGGTTTCCACTGTTGCAACAGTTGGCAACTGAACCACCGGTTCCTCTGCCTCTGAGCACTCACCTGCTCTCTCAGGATGAGGGAACCCTGGTCCACCCAAACCACCGGTCACTGCTTCTCCATGCATGGCTCAAGGACCTAGTCAGGTCGTGCTTTGGAGTCTCTGACAAGGTGGCCACTGTTCTGGTGGCAACTAGAAAGCCTTCCACCACTGCCACTTATGCCATGAAGTGGAAGAGCTTCTGCCACTGCCTGGATCCCTTGGCCTGTCCAGTGAACTCAATCCATGAGTATCTTTTGTCACTCTCAGACTCTGGATTGGGCTGCTCCTCCATTAAAGTACATTTGTCGGCCATTTCTGACCATCATTCTTCTGTCCAGGACAGAACTGTGACTCAGTTGGAGGTAGCCCGGACCTTCTTAAGGGGTATCCTTCATTTGAAGCTCCCCCATTAGAGACCTCGTCCCTCCCTGGTATCTTCATTTCGTGTTGGAAAAGCTCACCCTACCTCCTTTTGAACCAGCCACGGATTGCAAGCTTTGCTTCCTCTCTTGGAAAGTGTTTTTAGTTGCGGTTACTTCGGTCTAAAGAATTTCCGAGCTTCAGGTCCTGATCTGTAAGGAACTTTATTTGGTTTTCCACAAGGACCAAGTGGCCTTGAGGACCAATCCTAAGTATTTACTGAAGTTGATATCTGAATTGACCCTTAATCAAAACATCCAACTTCCTGTATACTATCCTGATTAGTCTTAAGTCTACACATGTTGGACGTTCATCGTGTTTTGCGATTCTACCTCTCTAGAACAAGAGAGTTTCGACAATCAGATCAGCTTTTTGTTTCTTTTGCCCTTAAGATCCGGTGAGTGCCTGTGGCCAAACAGACCCTTTCAGAGTGGCTGGTTAACTGCATTACACTCTGTTACCAAAAGTATGATAAACCCTTGCTGGGTCCGGTGAAGGGTCACGCCACGAGGGGAGTAGTAGCGTCTTTTGCCACCCTTCGCAGTGTGTCTACAGCGGATATTTGTGCAGCAGCCATATGGAACTCTCTCCATACATTTGTTTGACACTACAGTTTGGACATTGCCTCTAGGGGTGACACGATAATAAAATGTTGACGATACGATAACCATGATGAAATTATCACAATAACCTTGTTATCGCAATAATGTTGCCACTTGTGCAACAATGTTAGCAAAACTATTTAAATTCTATTTTTTTGCATAATTCACATATTTGACTCTTTTTCAAACAATGCTGTGCATTTTTGCACATTATTTTGAAGTATGTTGTAAAATAATGTAAAAAGTAAAATATTTAAAAAACAATTTCTTTTTTTCCACAGTAAAATCTCTGAACTTTATACAAAGAAGGTAGTGGAAGCATGTAGCAGCCTTCCTGAGGAGGTTGTGGGGTCAAAAAAGTGGTGGAATTCAAGAATTCATAGGACAGACACAAGGCAATTCTGTTGGGGAGTAGGAAGACGTAAGTTGTTGGTATCTAGGATCTGCAGCTTATCCAATAGGTAGAGAAATTGGCTGACTGCATGGGCCAAGCGGCCCTTATCTGCCGTCAGAGTCTGTTTCTATAAAATTGCGTGTTTTTTTTTTTTTACATTAAAATTAAAAGAAAAAATTACTCACCTTAGTAATGGCGTTTCTTCTAATGGAGTCTTGCTGTATTCTGACATATGCAGTGATCTCCAACCCTTGAACTGCCCCGAGAACAAAGAGTTAACTTTCCATGCTGGGCATGGAATGCTGAGCTCGAGCTCGGTTGAAGCCTCTGTCTGCTGTTGTGTAAACTCCAACCGTCAGATCTTCCTAATTCCATCTCACTCGGCGCTCAGTGGAAACTGTAACCCACACTAGCCAACTGGCAACCAAATTTGACAAAAGGGTTTTTTGGTTTCAAAGCAAAGACTCAAGTGAGGAAACCCAAAAACAACAACACAGCAGCACACCCAAACTAAAGGAGGGTGAGAGAAAAAGGGCACCTCTAGGTGCCAACACTGCTCCTGCCCACCCACATTCCAAAAACCAAGTTCTGAGAGGGGAGGCAGGGGTGAGGTCAGAATACAGCAAGATTCCATTAGAAGAAACAACATTACTAAGGTGAGTAATTTTTCCTTCAAACAACATGAAGTCTTGCTGTATTCTGACATATGCAGACTACCAAGCAGTACCTCCAAGGAGGAGGGACAGAATCTACTTTGGGAATAGGCTCTGAAGCGCTGCTGTGCCAAACTGAGCATCACTCCTAGCCTGGATATCCAGAGAGTAATGCTTGGTGAATGTATGGACTGTTTTCCAAGTGGCTGCTTGACAGATTTCTAAGATAGGAATATCCCTGGCAGCAGCCAGAGAAGCAGCTGTACCTCTAGTAGAGTGAGCCCTCAGGCCTGAGGGTGAGACTCTACCCAATTTTTCATAGCAGAATTGTATACAAGAGACACTCCACCTGGCAATAGATCTTTTAGTGGCAGGTTTGCCCTTACCGACCGCTCCATAAGTGAGGAACAACTGGAGGGACTCAAACCTGTGACCCTTGGTGCGCTCTGTGTAGTAGCTAAGGGCCCTTTTTATGTCCAGGCTGTGCAACCTCCTCTCTCCAGAGGAGGAATGGTCAGTGAAGAAAACAGGGAGAGTCATAGACTGATTAAGGTGGAAATCTGAAACCACCTTAGGCAAAAACTTCCTGTTAGTTCTTAGGACCACTTTATCTCTATGGAAAGAGATGAAATCAGGCTCCACTGACAGGGCTTGCAATTCACTGATGCGCCTGGCAGAGGTAATGGCTACCAAAACACAGTTTTCCAAGTCAAGTACTTAAGCTCTGCAGAGGACAAAGGCTCGGGGGGGGGGGGGGCGTGCTGCATAAGCTGAGCAATGCAAACATTAAGGTCCCAAGCAGGAGCAGGGTCCCTGTAAGGAGGATTGGTGTGCAACAATCCCCTGAAGAATTTGCAAAATACAGGATGGACTGATAGAGAAGAGGGCTTGCCTACTGACAAAAAAGCAGAAACAGCTGGGTAGACCAGTGGATGTCCTCTTTCTAGACTTCAGCAAGGCATTTGACTCTGTTCCTCACGTGGGCCTGTTGGATAAACTAGGAGAAATGGGGGTGAGAAACCAGATGATCCGATGGATAGGAAATTGGCTCCAGGACCGGACCCAGAGGGTCGTAGTTGGTGGGATAGTCTCTTCCCCAAGGAGGGTCATTAGTGGGGTCCCACAGGGATCAGTCCTTGGGCCCCTTCTGTTCAACGCCTACGTATCTGACATAAGGACAGGAATCAGGGGAGATGAGTCTCTTTGTAGAAGACTCAAACTGGGGCGGTGGTGGATGGGGAGGAGGGAGGTGGCCCTGCAGGGGACCTGGAGGCTCTGGAAAGATGGTCTAGAAAGTGGAAGCTGAGGTTTAATGCAGGGAATGCAAGGTATTCCACCTGGGGCCAGAAACCCAGGCCAAGTGTACACCCTGGGGGGGAAATACTACAAGTCTCAATGGCTGAGAGGGACCTGGGGGTGGTGGTGGATGTCAAGATGAACAACTCTGAGACTTGTAGGAGGGCAGCAGCCAAGGCCAACAGGATGCTGGGATGCATCGCTAGGGGGATCACCTCCAGAAGGAGGGAAGTGATACTCCCTCTGTATAACTGCTTGGTGAGGCAGCACCTGGAGTACTGCGTGCAGTTTTGGAGGCCGCACTTAAAGAGGGACATTAACCTCCTGGAGAGGGTTCAGAGGAGGGCAACCAAAATGATTTGGGGCTTGGGGGACAGGACCTATGAGGAGAGGCTCGAAGAGCTAAATATGTACACCTTGGAAGAGAGAAGGGACCGGGGGGATATGATAGAGGTCTTCAGGTACATGAAGAGGGTAAATAGGGAGGAACAGTGAGGGTGCTTGAAGGAAGGAGGAGGGGCCACTAGAGGGCATGGGTGGAAGCTGGAGGGGAAGATTCAGGGAGAAGGAGGAGGTGCACTTACTGAGAGGGGTGGTAGAGCCATGGAATGCACTACCTAGGGGCTGGTGGAGGCAGAGACAGTGGAGGGGTTCAAGAGGGGTGACAGGTACAGGGAAGGGTTCAGGAAGCAAAATCCAATGCAGCAAGAATATCCGGAACTGGGAAGGGAGAAGCCAGAGAAGGCGAGGGGGACAGCAAGGTCAGCACCCAGGGTGGGGGCTGACCAAACGAGCAGACACGAAAGACCATTAGACCTATTCTGCTGGCATTTTAGTATGTTAGTATGTTAGCTGCTAAATGTACTTTGAGTGCAGCTGGTCTGAGTCCCAAGCCATTGAGATTAACCATATAGTCCAGGACTGTTGTCAACTCAGCAGATTCTGGAGAAATATGCTTACCAGAGCACCAAATAGAGAACCTTTTCCATTTGGAGTTGTAAGTCTTTCTGGTGGAAGGCTTCGAGAAGCCCTAAGAATACCCAGAACACCTGGAGAGAGGTGCAGATCAGCAAACTCTAACTCTTCAAGAGCCAGGCCTTGAGATTGAGAGATTTGAGATTCGGATACCAAATCCTTCCCTGAGAGGATGTCAACAGGTTGTAATTCATGGGAAGAGACAGGGAAGGTGGACTGCTAAGGACAGCAACAGTGGGTACCAGGGCTGTCTGGCCCAGTCTGGAGCGATCCGAATCACTTTGCACAGTTGAGACCTGATCTTGACTAGCACCTTGAACGGGGCGGGGGGGGGAGCATACAGGAACTTCCCTTCCCAATTGAGAACCAGAGCATCCAGGGGAACTGAGCCCAAGACTGGGGGTCTGCAGCAAAAGAGAGGAAGTTAGTGATTGTCTGGGGCTGCAAAAAGATCTATCTGTGGAGTGCTCCATCTGGAGAAAATTGCTTTCAAAATTAGGGGATGTAGGGACCATTCGTGGTGGCCCTGAGATATCCTGCTGAGAGCATCTGCTGGGACATTGTCCTCCCCTGGGAGGTGAACTGCTGTTAGAGAAGTTTGCAGGGAATAAGCCAGAGGCCACAACTTCATTGCTTCTGTGCACAAGGCCATAGACAGAGTGCCCCCTTGCTTGTTGATGTGCCACATTGTGGTGGTATTGTCTGTTCTGATCTGAACTACTTTGTTCTGAACAAACTTGGAAAAAGCTTGCAGTGCCAGAAACACTGCTCTGAGTTCCAAGAGATTGATGTGAGGCAGAGATTCTTGAGGTTACCACAGCCCTTGGGTGGAAAGATCCCCTAAGTGGGCTCCCCAGCCCAAGAGGGAGGCGTCTGTGGTGAGGACTAATGAATGAGACTGAGTGACAAAAGGAACTCCCTGCCTTAAATTGTCCTGATCCTGCCACCGCTTCAAAGCCTGGATCAGGGTTCGAGTCACTAGGACTAGTTTGGTAAGGGAATCCTTTCTCTGGGACCAGAAGGCTCTCAAATGGAACTGAGTGTCCCTCATCTGAAATCTTACCCCCTGGACCAATGCTGTAGAGACTGCCATGTGGCCCAGGAGCTGCAAGAAGTGCATTGCTGGTGGAGACACCTGAAGGGTGAAAGAAGAGGCCAGTTCTTTTAGTGTCCTTGCCCTGTCCAGGGGAAGGAAGGCCTTTGCTCTTATTGTATCCAGCTCCGCTCCTATAAAGGTGAGGAGCTGTACTGGCTCCAGAACTGACTTTGGAAGGTTTAGGAGGAATCCTAAGGTAGTGAGCAGTTGCTGAGTTATCTGAAGATGTGACTTGACTTGATCTGGAGACTGACCCACTATGAGCCAGTCGTCCGGGAATGGAAAGATGGAGATCTTTTTTCTTCTTAGGAAAGCAACCACTACTGCCAGGCACTTTGTGAACACCCTTGGGGCTGATGTTAGACCAAAGGGCATTGCTTTGAATTGATAGGGGCCTGAGGGCAACTCAAACCTGAGGTACTTTCTGTGGGAGCACCTGATGGGAATGTGAAAATAGGCATCTTTGAGGTCCAGGGAGGCTAGCCAGTCCCCTGACCTTAGAGAGGGCAGAATTACTCCCACAGTCACCATTTTGAATTTTGGCTTTAAAAGGTGCTTGTTCAGATATCTCAGATCTAGCATGAGCCGCCATTCTCCTGTCTTTTTGGGGGTTAGGAAGTAACTGGAGTACAATCCTTTGCCCCTGTGTGGGGTACAGACTCTTTCTATGGCTCTGAGAGCCAAGAGGGAAGAAACCTCTGGTTCTAGGGCAAGGGCCTGTGATGGATTTGCAGGTAGAAAGGATCTGGCTCTCATCTTGGGAAATTTTTTGAAGCAGAGAACCAGTCCCTGGCTTACTACTTCCAGGACCCACTTGTCTGAACCATCATCATCATTATCTTCATACTCTCCCTCCCTCCCTCCTCCTCCTCCTCCAGTTCATAAAATTCTTCTAAAGTATAATCCGGAACCAGGGGAACCGACCGAATGGAGCCCCTGACAGATGGTGCCGGTTCAGCCGGAACCAAAGTTAGCGACTGAACTATCCTTATCGCTTTGGCTATCTCATCAGCGGTCGGAGAAAGAACTTGTTGATCCGAACCGGATGATTTATCCCTTTTCTTTCTTTTAACTGGAACAGACTCCTCAGAATCGGTTCTCTTTTTGCCTGAAGAAGTTTCGTCCTGGTCAGAGGGCACTCCTCCTGGTTCGGTCGGAACCGAACTGGGCTGGCCATCCGGGTCAGCGGACTTCTCGGCCTCCCTTTCCCTCAGTCTGCCTACTCTCTTATCCAGGATAGCTTTGGGAAAACCTTTACAAATTTGGCAGTCTGAACTGAGGTGGTCAAACCCCAGACATGAAACACAGGTGGTGTGGGGATCAGCCTTAGCAAAGGCTTCCCCACACACACTACAGTGTTGAAACCCAGTGTGCCCGTTTTTTTTCTTGGGTCTCTCAGACATGGCCAATCCTAACTAAAACTTACCCTTTTCTCGGCAATCCACCAGGCAAGACACCTTATCGTTCCTGACCGTAGCATGGAGTCTGAAAAAAACGTGAATGAAATCCGCTTTTGTTTAGAACCGATACACGACCGGTTACCACACTCTAACAAAGACAGACGTTTTTTTACACAAACCTAATCGATCCAATGTTTACAAGTTCCACACAGAAACTAATATAGAAAAACCCTATCTAGTACTCACGGTACCACAGACAGAGACTCAAACCGACAGGTTTAGAGCAGAAATTCGGTTGAAACCGTGCGAAAAAACGACACTTTAACTGACTTGGAAAGTTAACTCTTTGTTCACCGGGGCAGTTTAAGGGTTGGAGATCACTGCATATGTCAGAATACACACACAGTTAATACATGTTTTATACAGAGTACAATGCATTTTAAAATGTGAATGAGCAAATATTTTCACTTGATTATTTAAAGAGCGCATTTCCCAGATTATTTCTCCTTGCCTGCAAAATATTCAGGAGACTCCCTTACCTGGCTGGGAGTTCCTCCATATTAGTTGAAAATGTTTCTCCTTAGCCCCCTAAGGAAGGTAAGGGATTGTATTTGCCCCTTGGGTGGGGGGGTTAGCCGCTCAATCCCTTCCACTTCCTGATCGCCATTGCCATCCCTGTGCTTCCTTGTTTTGTGAGGTCATTTTTGCCTAGTGCGGAGATGTGCATCCTCGTTGCAAGTCTACGGTGAGGCATTTTAAAACTTACTTTTACAATTTTAACCTGACCTGTAGTACAAATCAGAGTCAGTGTTCAGAGTCTTGTTACTTTTGATAGATCAGGGTGGAGCCTTGAATGTAGCCTGTCTAGATTTCAGTAAAGTCTCCAACACCATTCCACATTGGAGACTCAAACAAGCTGGGTAGCCTGGGAGTAGGTCCAAAGACTGTAAACTGGGTAAGAAATTGGTTGGGGGATAGATGACAGGTAAACAGAGATGACACCGAGGAAGACTTACAGGGTGCAAGAAGGATCAGTACTGGGACTGGTCCTCTGTTTTTAATGTTTTTTATTTGCAACATTTCAGAGGGGCTCGAAGGGAAGATGTGACTTTTTGCAGATAACACAAAGATCTGCAGTAGGGTAGACAATCTTGTGCAGCTGTGCGTGTGTGTGTGTGTGTGTGTGTGTGAGAAAAAATGAACAGGGATTGAAGAAAGCTTGAGGAGTGGTCAGAAGTGTGGCAACTAGATTCTGCACTAAGAAGTGCAAAATCATGCACTTGGGGCACAGAAACCCAGGGCAGAATACAAGATGAGGGGGTAGGGTAGTGGTACTGACGACCACCAAAAATGAGAGAGACCAGGGGTTATCATACAATATATGACAGCCTAAAGGTGGCCAAACAGTGTGACAAGGCATGGGGGAGAACTAGTGGGGTGCTAGAGTGCATACAGAGGAGTATTAACAACAGACAGAAGGAGGTGGTGATACCGCAGTATAAATCATTGGTGAGACTTCGCCTAGAATATTGTGTCCAGTTCTGGAGACCACATCTCCAGAAGGACATACAGTAGAGGCAGTCGAGAGGAGGGGAACTAAAATGATGCAGGGCCTGCATCAAAAGCTCTATCACGGCCTGCCGGCACAGTGGAAAGATTTACCGCTGCTACGTCAGCGACTTGGGTTCAGGAACGGATTTGGGCTGGCCAGGGAGAGAAGGCTGGAGCATCCACTGACAGCTCACGTTCTCTTGGGGGGAGGGTGGGGTGGAGGACCAGTGCCTACTGACCCCAGGTGGAGGCCGGGGGGTACAGCAGCACACCTGGTGCCACTAACCAAGGAGCGTGACTGACGCCGGCATTGGCCTTGCATCATGGATGTCATGCACCTGCAGGAGAAAAAGAGAAAATCATGCGCTGGTCCATCAGGTGGCACCCCCCTTCCCGGATCCTCACGGCCGGAGTACCTGAGCCCTCCTCAGCCACATCAGCAGCACCCAGGACCAGAAAGAAGGCTCATTCGTGTGAAGATAGGGGACCTGCCCAATGAAGGTATACATCAGGGTACTCCCTGGCTGACTGTGATATGGGGTGGTTGGGGAACTACCAGGGCAGGAATCTGGTCCATGATGGGGCCTGAAGGAGACACCGACCAGTGTGGGTGAGGGAGCAAAAAAAAGCCCTATGAGGGGAGGCTAAAGGACCTCAATATGTACACCCTGGGGATGATGATACTTTCAAATGCCTCACAGATATAAATAGGGTACACGAGGGAAGCATTTTTCAGAAAAAAAGGTGCTCACGAAAAAGGGGTCATGCTCTGATGGGGGGGTAGATTCAGGGGAAATATGAAGAAGGACTTCTTCACAGAAAGAGTGGTGAATACCTGGAAAAGCCAGTGGAGGTGGTCGGGGCCAAAACTGTAACAGGATTAAAGAACTCATGGGACAGGCATAAGGGAACCTTATTGGTTAGGAGAGGGAGGGTAAAGACAGAGATCAAGTAGGGTCTGCAATATCATATAAGGTAGGGAAAATGGGCAGACTAGTTGGGCCAAGCAGTCCTTATGTAGTAAGTTGAGGATGCACATCTCCCCCCATTTTTTTTCCATCCCCGGGCTGGCACACGTGTGAAGTGCATGTGACTTGATGCACTCAGGCGCTGAACCCAGTCAAAAGGCTGTCATTGCTGCATCATCCAGCCTCCCCTAGACGGTGATCAAGCAGCGGCTTGCTCTGTCCCCTCTCCTCAAAGGAGAGCCATTGCCGGCCTGGTGGAGCTGAGGGTTGAGGCACTGAACATCACACCCAGATTCAGGAATGAACTCTGGTCACTGGAGGTTGTCAGGGACAAGAGAGGATCGAGCATCCAGAGGACTGCTCTCCTTTCTCAGGGGAGAGAGAGGTCATGTCGTCCAGCTCCTTGACTGCCCTCTGGCAGTGGCTGGAGGACAGTATGGGTCAGGACATCTGGGGGAATGGGTACAGGAGAAAACAGTAAAAATGGAGCCGTGGCAGGCTCAATGATGGCTCCCATTTTCCGTGGTGGTCAGCCCCGGTGATCTAGATTGTGTCTCTAGTGGGCAGGGAGTGCCAGTCCCCTCTCCCCGGACCCATGGTAGGGGTAATCTGTGGGGGACTGGACAGGGTCGGCGATACAGGGACTTTAGGAGCTGGAGGGGTGAATCTCCTCATGAGGGGAGGCTGCAGCTCCAGCCAGGAGCTCCCCAGAGGGATAAAAAAATCTGAATAAAAAAGGAGAGCTGTCAGTGGATGCTCAGTCCTCCTTCATACAGTCCTCACTTGAGTGACCAAGGTCTATCCCTGAACCTGGCTTACCAGCATAGTGACAGGTGAGGAGCTCAGGCCCCCAAAACTCCATGCCACATGGCCAGCACTGCATTTCTTATTTTAAGAAAAAATACTAAAAATCTGATAGAAGGATGGTGGGGAATCAGGAATCATGGTTGCAACAGGAAAGGGATGTGCTGCTGATAAAGCAAGCTGAGGTGCTTTACCACTGTATATCGCGGTACATTGTGCTGCACGATAACCGCAATGTTTTTTTACAACAGTGTTATCGTGATATATCATCATATCGTATTATTGTGGCATCCCTAATTGCCTCCAGACGGAGAGCGGGCTTCAGCCCTGCGGTTCTGCAGGGACTCCTCTCTTCAGCACGCTCCTCTGTTGGCTCTCATGTGTTTCCTCCTCCCAGTTCCTGTCTGAGTCTCCTTTACTGCTTGGGATTCCTCCTTATTGTGTTACCTGCTGCAAGAGTGGACTCTCGAAGTGAGATAGTACAGTTACATAAGAACTTACCATAACAGTAGATCTTCGAGAGAAGCTCTTGCAGCAGGTATGGCTTCCCGCCGACTTCCCCCTAGGGGACTGTACTGCACATAGCAGCTTGCATTGGCAACGTTCCAGTTGCCTTCTGTGGCATTTGCCTCAATCCTCCGTTCCTGTTCACCTTCCATCACCGATGCCAGAGTCTCCTGCAGGAGAACTGAGGGACGCCGGGAACCGTCCATCCTTTATACCATACATAACGTCGGGAGTGGGCTGATGTCTGGGGCAGTCCCCGCTGAAGACTGCTAGCTAGACGTTTTCCTTGGAGTCCTGCCACCTGCTGGCTACAGTCCTTATTGTGTTACCTGCTGCAAGAGCTTCTCTCGAAGATCTACTGTTATGGTAGGTTCTTACATAACTACTTTCAGGATGGTCACTCTGAACCAGATAGTACCATCTCTGGAGCAGGGCATGTGTTCCTGCTCCCTGGACCTTCAGGACAACACATTCTTCTACATCACAGTCCATCCATCCCACTGGCAGTACCTCCAGTTCCACGCAAAGGGGACCCTGTACCAGTTGCAGGTCATGTCAGTGGTGGCCACATTCCTGAGGCACCAAGGGGTCAGAGTTTACCACTAATTGGATGACTGGCTGATAGCTGGGCAATCCAAAGAGGCTGTGGAGTGGTCCAGGGACCTGGCCGTCCAAACCAGCAGAGACTTGGACCTTCTGGTCAGCCCTGCCAAGTCCAAACTCAACCCCTTGCATGTGATTCACTTCATCAGTGCAGAGCTAGACTCCCTCCAGGCCAAGGCCCAACTCTCTGCAGATTGGGTATCAGATATTTTCTCCTTTGCCTGATCATTTCAGGTTGGGCCCTCTAACCCTGCCCAGGATGTCCTCTGGCTGCTGGGGTACATGGCATTCTGCGCCAATGTGGTCAGATGGGCTCGCTGGCAGATGTGCCATCTGCAGTGGGAGCTGGGCTGTCAGTGGTGTCAGCGCTTAGGTCACCTAGACCAGCTGGTCACAGTGACCCAGCCAATGTGGGATGCCATCTAGTGGTGGCTTACCTTGGAACATGTGGAAGGAGGAGTCCTGTTTGTCTACCCAGAAGACAGTCACCCTGACAACCGATCCGTCTCTGGTGGGATGGGGAGCGCACCTGGGGACCCACAGCTTCTGGACCCCCATGGAGTCCCTTCCTCCCACATCAGCCTGTTGGAGTTCCATGCAGTGCATCTTGCTCTGATGGAATTTGCTCCATTTGTGCAGGATTAGGTCGTGTAGGTCCAGATAGACAACACCACAACCATGTATTACCTGAACAAGCAGAGTGTTACGTACTCCTTTCATCTGTGTCAGGAAGCGCTCTGCGCCTGGATCCTTGTGTGCAGATCTCCCAGCGATTCATGTAGCACAAGTCTCCAACCAGCTAGTGGACACCCCTAGCCAGGTAAGCTAGAGGTCACATGAGTGACCTCTGCATCAAGTGGTAGTATACCACCTGCTCTTCCTGTGGGACACTCCTCTGGTTGATCTCTTCACCTCATGAGAGAATGCAAAGGTGAGTCTGTTCTGTGTCCGCCCCCTCAGTGTGGGACGCTGATGGGGGATGCTTTCACAGGGCCCTAGACCCCAGGCCTCCTTTATGCCTTCCCTTCTTTTCCCCTGATCCACAAAGGTTTGGTCATGGTGCAGAGAGACAGGGCACAGATGATCCTTGTAGTCCCAGACTGGCCCCACCAGAATTGGTACCCGGATCTCCTCAGACTACGCAGAACTGTGTGGTGGTTGCCTCCTCACCAGGATCTGCTCTCTTGTTTAAGGGGGAAGATCCTGCACCTGGATCTTCCATCCCTGCACCTCACAGTCTGGTTCCTGAGCAGCTAGAGTTCCAGGCTGTGGGTCTTTCTGAAGGTGTGCTCCAGGTTTTGAAGGCTTCCCAAAAAGAGTCAATCTGTCAGTACTATGCCTTTAAATGAAAAAGTGTTCCATTTGGTGCCAGGTTAGGGAGCCTAATCCCCTGGCCTGCCCCTTGGCTAGCATTTTGGAGTGTTTGTGGTCCCTTTTCCAGTCAAGACTGAGGTCGGTGACCCTTCAAGGCGCACTTGGCAGCCATCTCTGCATACCAGGCATGGTGTGGTATGTTGACAATGGCAAAAGAGAAGGTGGTCAGACACTTCTTCAAAGGCCTTGACCATCTGTCCCTCGGGTGCTTGAACCACCACCATCTTGGAACTTGTTGCTGGTGTTGCCAGTGCTCATGGGCAAGCCATTTGAGTCGATGCACAGGTGTAAGATGTCGCACCTTTTGTGGAAGACCACCTTTTTGGTGGACTCTCCACACTTGATGTTCCACAAGTACTAGTTAGTTCTCCATGTCCACCCAAAGTTCCTCCTGAAGGTTGTTTCAGAGTTGCACCTTAATCAGATGATGAATCTCCCAGTGTACTTCACCTGCCCAGCCTCAGAGGCTGAGCACAGAGTTCACTCGTTGGACCTGAGGCAAGCACTCACTATAAGGAGCGCGTGGCTGGAGTTTGGGAAGAGGTTTGCCAGCTCTTTATAACATACACTGAAGCCGTACCTGGCAGACTAGCAGCTATATGGATGATTAATAGGTATAGTTTCCTGCATTGACCTCTGCTGTAGGTTGGCTGGTAAGGAGCCTCCTGTAGGGCTGCAGGCTCATTCCACCAGACATACCACTGCCTTGATGGCTGGTTCCAGGGCTGTTACCTGGAAGTCAGCACACACCTTCATCTTCCATTACAGCATCATCCTTGAGACATGCGGGAATGCTACTTTTGGGATCTTGGTTCCCCAGTCTCTATTTGCCAGGTAGGGGTGTGTGCCTTGCCCCCTCCCAGAGAACTGCAAGGAGTTTGCCAGTAGTGTGGCTAGTGCACCATATCCACGTCTCTAGAAATGAGGGGTTACTCACTTGTAATATTAGTTCTAGGAGTGGTATATGGTGCACATCCCCATGACCCTGACTACTTCCCCTGGCAAGTGGCACAAGTATCCCTGCTGCCAGCATGCAAGATCTGATGGGGCTGAATCAGGAAGTATACCACCCAGGTAGGTGGGAGGAAGTTAGCTTAAAGACGTCAGGCAAATTAGCCCTCTAAAGGAAGACTTTCAGAAGTGTGGATGTGCACCATATACCATTCCTAGAACTACGGCTACAGGTGAGTAACCCCTTTCAGGTTCTTGTCAGTACTGAGCTGCTCGAGCCTGTTGCAGGTGTGTGCTGAGGGGGTCTAAAGTGCGGTGCAAGCTTATAGCATGACGATCACTGCAGCTCTGCAAGAGTTAATAGTCCAGCTAAACTCTTCTGCACTGTGGACAGGCTACTTCATCCAGCCTGCCTACAGTCCAGGGGAGTATTGACATGCGAGCAATGCAGGGAGTTTGGCCAGTTTTTCCTTGATTGGGTATCCTCTATCTGTTCCTCTGTTTCCTCAATTGGGCTGTCATGGCCCATCATGCTATAGCCTATGACTAATGGGGGCTCTCATTCTGTATGGGATGAATTTTATCCTGTGTCAGCTGAGAAGATTTTCCGGGTGATCATGAAGCTACATCCCACCTTCTGTTCACTGGATCCTCGACCGACCTGGCTTTTATTAGACTGCTGGTAGTCTGTTGGTCCAGTGAGTGCTAGGATTCCCCGTTGCTCACTTGAGGAGGTTATGTTTCTGACAGCCTTGAAAAATGCTGTTGTAAGACCCCCTCTCCAGAAACTTTATCTGGACCCAGACATTCTGGCAAATTACGCATTCATCTCTAACCTTCCCTTTTTGGGAAAGGTTATTGAGAGAGTGTTGGAGATGCACCTGGAGGCTTTCTCTATTTGAGTCATTTCAGTCTGGTTTCAGAAGGTGTCATAACACGGAGACTGCTCTTGTCAGGGTGCAGAATGATCTGGCTAGAGATAGAGGGGAATGTTCCATCTTAGTTCTCCTCAACCTCTCATCAGAGTATGACACCGTGGCTCATGGGATCTTAGCAGATCTGAGGGACTTGGTGGGACTCGATGCTGTTGTGTTGAGGTGGTTCTGGTCCTTCCTCTCCAGTAGGGTGTATGGGAGTATTTTCTCTCTCAACCAGCTGTCATGTTGTGTGGAGTCCCTCAAGACTCGATTCTGTCGCCCATATTCTTTGTGGTGTACGTGCTGTCACTTGGAGAATTGATATGAAGGCACACTTTGTTTTGCTGATGGCACGCAGGTGTATCTTTTGTTTGCCCCTACTGAGAAAAGTGCAGAGTGAATGCTGTATGACTGCCTTTCAGTGAGCAGTGCCTGCATGGCCTCCAGCTGACTCAGGTTAAACCCAGATAAGACGGAAGTGCTACTGGTGGACCAGGGTATCACGGTGGCAACTGGCTTGAGTGGAGGCGTGGATGGTTTACATCTGGGGTTGGCGTCAGCGTAGCTCAGTTGGTAGCACATCCGCCTCTGGACCAGAAGGTTCTGGGTTCTCGTCCCACACCGGGACTGGACTTGCACCTAAAAATCTCTGGCATCAGAGTGCAGAATTGGGGGGTGCTGTACTGCTGGGGTGTGCCGTCCTTCGGATGAGACGTTAAACTGAGGTCCCTTCTGCCCATCCTGGTGTTGTCCTGGTGGGTGTCCAGGTGGAAGTAAAAGAACCCAGGGCACTCTTCGCAAAGAGTAGGGAACATTCCTGGTGTTCTGGCCAACATTCCCCTTCCCATAAACTGGTTCATGCAGTTATCCAGGCTGTGTGTGGGTGATGATGTGCGATATGGCCGCCACTACACATTCAGTCACTTCGCTACCAGTCTAGCATTGCTTGTAAAGCGCTTTGGATGTAAGAAAAGCGCTATATAAATGCTGATTCTTCTTGATTCTTGGGGTTTACTCGGCTAATGGCCAGAGACAGGGTGAAGAATCTTGTCATCATTGTGGATCACAAGCTGACTATGGAACATCAGGTGTTGGCTGTGGTCCATAGTGGTTTGTTTTACCTGAGGAACATCAGCTGGATTATGCCATTTCTTAGCCTTCATGACCTGAAGTCCTTGGTGCATATCTTCATGACATCTACGTTGGACTATTGTAATGCTCTTAATCTTGGGCTGTCTGGAGGTTTGATATGCCACTTGCAGCTGGTGCAGAACACCATGGTTTGCTCCGAGCATATCTCTTCAGCTTTGTGGATGGTGCACTGGCTACCTGTGAGATGACGCATCTTTTTCAAGATAGCTTTGTTAACATACAAAGCCCTATATGATCTGGGTTCTGACTACCTAAGAGTTACTGTATCCATATGCTCCTGGTCACCCTCTCCACTCTTCAGAGTAGGGCCTCCTGAAGGCTCCAGATCATGTTTAAAGTTGCCTAGGGATCGTGCCTTTGCTGTAGCTGCTCCACTTTTTTGGAACTAGCTCCCAAGAGAGCTTCGGCAGGCCCCCTCAGTTGGGAGCTTTAAAAGAGGAACAAAGCATTATTTATTTATTAGAGCTTATCCTATGATTCCCTAAGTAGTTTCTGTATTTGCATAACTTGTTATATGCTGCTGTTTATTAATTGTACCTTTGTTGTGTATGGCACCCAGAGCCTGCGGTATTGGTCACCTAAGAAATAATTTACTTACCATACCTAGTGATCTTCCTGAATACCTTCTTCATTGAATACTACACCCACCCAACAGATGCCTCTCTAGCAGAGCCTCTTGTCGGCTCACTCTGTGGCATGCAACATCATTGATGCCCTATTTTTGTATATTCCGCCATTTCAAGTTGGTCTCCCCGGTGGAATTTGTTTGAAGGGGAAAAAGGGGGGTTTCTGTCTCCCTCTTGCTTCCTGCATGTGTTATACCCCCTCTCTCTGGGTACATACCTGTTACTTGCTAAATATGAGCTGCACCCACTGGGTGTCATCTAGTTGTAACTCCATCTGACAGTAACCTGTCTAAGTGTGTGCTAAGCTCTAGATTGGATCAGTTGAGCTAGCCCCTTGGCACAGGTACATACTGTTGCTTGCAGGAAGAGATGGGTTGGCTTTTGCTGCTGTTCTTTTTTTTTTTTTTTTCCCTCTAATCTCTGCCGGGTAGTTTTCTCTTTAGCTTGCTTGGCTTGACATGCTGTTTCCTCCGGCCATGTTCTAGCCCTCCTGTCTAGTAACTTCAGCATCTTCATTATCAATACATGGGAGGAATTACTAAACCTAAATCTGGCGAAATTTAGATCGCAACGACTTCTGGGCAATCCGAACACTGGCTGGTGGGGCACAGTATAAAAGGAAGTTGAGTGGATTAACAAAGGTCGGTGTACAATAAAAGGCATTTTTACAGGGGATAGTTTTATTCCCTTTGTTAACTTATCAAATGAAAAGGACTTATTGAACGTAGATATGGGAATATACAACCAGATTACTGAGGTTATCACAAGACTAATGCGAGCTGGGCCTTTTTGTAGCTGACAGTAATGATGACATGAGAGTTTTTTTGGCATGCTTAAAATGTAATCCTAGCGTGTCTGCATTTTATAACTTCCTGTTGGAAACTACCGGAGGCTCTGATAAAGAAAGGATAAAGGAGGTGGGCACAGGTTCTAAACAAAAATCTGGACAACATGAATTGGGGTCACACTTGGACACACTCCATGAAAACTTTCAAACAGTTAACGTGAAATTAGTTTCGTTTAAAACATTAATTGTACTGCACTCCAAGGCACTTAAGCAAAATGGGCCTTAGAAATGCTTCTAACTGCGCCAGATGTGGAAACAATGACTCTGACCTAATTAATGTGTTTTTGGAGTTGCCCGAAAGTACAAACATCAAAGCTTTCTTAGAGCCGGTCTCATGGCTAATTGATTAATATGAATCTAGAAACCTGTCTTATAGGTTATTTTGATGAAAATAAACACTGGACTAAGGAGCAGAATTACTCTTATTTCCTTAATTGCAGCAACAATTAAGAATATTATTTTAAAAGTCTAGATGAATAAAAGAACCTCTAGTTTTGATGAATGAAGGACAGAATGCTTAGAAGTCCTTAGACTAGAGAGATTGGCTCATTTGATGTTGGGACGAAAACTCTTTCTTGACTAAATGGAAAACCTTTTATAATTTTTTTGCCAACAGTCTTGTTACAGTATAGTTTCTCTTCTAGATGAGACTTCCAGTATTTAGCATCCTGCAAAGATATCCCTCTCCTTTTATTTCTCTTCTCCAGTTTTTCTCATCTTTTCTTTACCCTTGTCTTTTTTTGCTCGTTTTCTTTTCACAATAACATATCTTTTTATTGGAAATTCAGGGATAACCGAATTTTAAAAGATAACATGTATTGCTTTTGAGACTAAAAAAAGCATTACTGGATTGTTTTATTAATGTTTATTAGTTACAGCCAAATTTGTTCAAAGAAATTCATTTTTACAGTTGTTTCTCTTGTTTCACTTGTTTATATATCATAATATAGTATATGGTTACCCTTTATGTATAAAACTCAGCCTGCTCAAAATCCTTATAATGTATCGTAGAACGTTGTTATAGGTAGAAATCTACCTTTTTATAACAACATTTTACCATCAGTGTGACATCACAATGTTGTTAACCCATCGATGGTATGTCACATCGATGGGTTAACAACTGGGAACAGTCTGGGCATGCGTACAAATAGAGTGGACGGCCCTGAAACGGCCGCAGCGGTGAGGGTAGAGCAGCGGCAACATAAAAGAAACTGCAGTAAGGAACTGCTTTCTTTCGAAAAAAAACGAAATTGTACTATACACTATCAAATATAATGTATGGTACATCGACTGGTAACCGTTTAACTCATCTCGAGGTTGCCATGGCAATCTAAACCTCTCGAGCTTTGCTCTCGAGGTTTACATGGTCGCCCCAGTAACCCCTCAATGGTTAACAACCCGGTTAACCATCGATGACCATACATTATCGTCTATATTATGTACTTTATATTGTTGTATCAGTGTCCATGTTTTACTATTTTGAATATTATTTTCAGATGTCGGGTGAAAATGTCTTTATTACGGTAATTGGTTTACATGTTCTCTTCAGATCAAGAAAATTTAATTGATTAAAAAAATAAACTGGGGAAATAGCCATATCGCAACTCTTTCAAGCTGGGTTGCCCTGCAGTGCCACATACACCACTTGCTTCTTTTGCCCCTTTCCTCCTTTGTGGGAGGGCAGAATGGATGTTTAAAAAAAAAAAAAAAATCCTTTTACTGTTGGCATGCTAATTGCTTATTAAGAGTCACTTGCAGCTGTCTGGTTGACACACTTATGCCATCTCATTTGTAAAAAGGTGTCCTAGCCTGCCTTCCCTTTGGCTTGTTAGCTAGATCCCCTGTGTGTACAAGGCTGCTGCCTTGTTCTCACAACGTTTCTCAGCCCGCTCTTGCTGACTGGCAAGTGTGACTGAGGCTGTGGCTCAGTACTCATACTACTTTATCTGTGTCACCCTAGTGTGCCCTTCTTCTCTTTCTCTCAAGTCAGGGTAGTTTGGTTTTATTTAGTTGCTTCTTTATTTTTTCTGTATCCTTCCCCTACCACTATGGACTACTGAGTTTTTCAGGCCCTATCTTATTTTTTCCTACTTTGCTTCTCACCTTGCAAAAAGAACTGAGGCTGGTGAGGGAGCCAGCAATGGTCATTGGCAGGTGGGTGGCACCGTATGAGGGGAGTGCAAGCATCATGCCCAATAGCTATTGTCAGACCACTGGCCAGTGATTTGCTCCGCCGTGGTCTTATGCCACTGGTCCTTACCCATTAGTGGTACTCAATCGAGAAGATACTGAGGAAGATCGCCAGATCTTCCTGGAAATAAGTCTCCATAACTCATTCACACTATTGGGATCTGCGCCGGAGGTACTAGGACCCATCGGGAGCAAACTTTTTGCTGGAGGGTCGGCACCAGAGATGGAGCCGCGAGGAACAGCACCGCGAGCCTCAGCTCGCGCAGTAATGACTGTCTCAGCGTCGACCCTCCAACCGCCTCAGTTCCTTTTTTCCCCGCTGTCGAGTGCGCTTCAGTGATGACGTCGCTCGCCCGCCGGGAGTCAAACTTCAAACTAGCAGCATAGTTTTCGGTTTTGTTATTTTGTAGTAATATCTCGATAAGTATTGCTTAAGTTTATTCTTATCTTAAAAATAAGAGAAGTCTCAGCCTACTTTGATGGAGTCGACCATGAGCAGGTCAGGTGATGGTAGGGAGACTTCATATGAAAGCTGTTCAGTCCGTCGGGCTGGGTCCAGTCCGCCGCCTTCTGTGGAAGGGGGTCTGACAGCAGTTAGTCCAATGCCGAGGACGGGTGGTCGCGGAGCATAAAATAAACAGTCGCATTCGGCACCATTAGGCCTCGAGGCTGCTGCCGACCCCACAGGTCAAAAAGAGAAGGCATCACTGAGGTCATCCTCTGATATGTCTGCGCGTAGACATTGGGTTATTTGGGCTAGTTGCCGGTCTCCTCCTTCGGAGTCGCCAACCTCTGTTTCTGGTAGTCAACGTCTTTGACATCGAAGCCCTATCCCACCCACAGGTGGTCTTCAGATGAGCAGTTTCATCAGTGGGCAACTCTTATGGAGCAATGGACTCGGAAGTTGGTTCAATTACCTGGCTCGGTCACTCAGGGGCCTTCGGGCTTCTTGGGAGACCAGGTAGGACAGTTGAACTTTCCTGGTGACGCGGCACCTTCTTCGGTGCCGTCAACTCCGTGCTTAGGTGTCTCTCCCCCCCCCCACATGGCTACGGCGCAGGGGGCCACACCGATGCCCTTATCTCCTGCTCTTCTTCCTCCAAAACCTGTTTTTCAGTGTCTTGGAGTATTTTCGGCGCCCTCGGAGTCAACAGCACGCTCGGTGCCGTCTTCGGCACCAGTGCGTATGTCGGTGCCGTCCTCAGTGCCGTTTGGGTCTTTGGCACTATTTTTGGTGCTGTGTGGTCCCTCGGCATCATTCTCGGTGCCGTGTGATCCCTCGGCGTCGTTCTCGGTGCCGTGCGCCTCCACGGCGCCGTGGGCTCTCAGGACGGCTTCCGCTTTTCAGGACTCCTCCTTTCACTCTTTTCCTTCTTCCCTTTCCTCTGACTTTCATTCCTTTCCTGTCCATACAGTCCCTCCTGGACTGTCAGGAGATGACATTGAGCCTGACCCAGACCTTCGGCTGGGTGATGAAGTGGAGGAAGCAGGATCTATTACTGCTACAGAGCCTGTGGTTGAGGACCTGTCCTTTAAGTCTGCTGAAAAATTTGATTTCCACTCTTTCTCTCCAGACTACAGACATCGATCCTGGGAAATTGTTGAGACTCCAGTACCTTCATGCCTCGGAGATCCCTACGGATTTGACTCCTCCAGTTCAGCCTTCCTTCAAGATGCTGTCTCAAATGGTATGGAATAATCCTGCTCTCACACCTTCGGTGGCTAAATCCATAGACAGGAAATATTCAGACCCCAAGGATCGTCCCATTTTGACATCTCAAGCCTTTGCGGATCCTATTGTAGTCTTGGCAGAGAATGATAAGGTTGTTCTTCCTCAAACTACTACAGCTCGACCTATTAACAAAGAATCTCGTAAGATAGACACCTTAGGTAAGAGAGTCTTTGCTGCTTCTACCCTAAGTATGCATATTGCCAGCTACCAAGGCTATTTCTCCCAGTATGAGTATTTCCTGTGGCACTCCATCAAGCAGATGGTTGAAGCTCTACCGGAATCGGATACAAAGCCAGAGCTTCTTCAAACCATTACCAGAGGTATCGAATCTAGCAGCTATGGATGCTTTCGACACTGCTTCCCGTTCGGCGGTGGCTGGTATTTGTACCCGCCGTCATTCCTGGCTGCGCACTTCAGGCTTCACGAATGACGCGCAGCAGCAGGTAATGGCGTTGCCCTTTGATGGTGCATATCGTTTTGGTCCTCAGGTAGAACAAGCTCTAGAAGCTACACAAGACTAGGTCAGCCATTAAGTTTGCTCGACCCCCTCCTGTCCCCTCTCGAGGGAGTGTCAACAAACGTCAGTTTCATAACCGACAATCCTTTCGAGACAGAGGAGGTTTCCATAAAAATCAACCTGCCCAACCTCAAAAGAAGACGCAACAGAAAGCGCAAGGGCCCAAAGCGCCCATCACCACCTTATGAGTTGCTGGCCCAAGTCCCATCTCAGCTGCCTGAGGTGGACTTTTCCTCTCCGGTGGGAGGTCATCTGATGCACTTCTACAACCAGTGGAAGTCTATAACCTCAGACAAATGGGTCCTTTGGATAATTCGCAAGGGGTATTCACTCAATCTTGTGGAGACCCCTCCGGATTGGCCTCCCAGACGACAGACCAGGCTGTCAACCCTTCAGTCAGACCTTCTCGACGCCGAGATTCAGGGCCTTCTGAACAACAGGGCAGTAGAAGTAGTGCTGCCGCATCAACAGAACACAGGGTTCTACTCCCATTACTTTCTGGTTCCAAAGAAGTCCGGGGGCATGCACCCCATCCTGGATCTTAGAAAGCTAAACAAATTTCTCCCCTAGGAGAAATTCAGAATGATTTCTCTGGGAACATTGTTACCTTTGCTTCATCAACACGACTGACTAGCCTCCCTAGACATGCAGGATGCTTACCAGCACATTTCTGTTCACCCGAGGCATCACAAATTCCTGAGGTTTGTGGCTCTGGGACAACATTATCAGTTCAGAGTCCTGCCCTTTGGGCTATCCTCAGTGCCGCGGGTTTTTACAAAGTGTTGTGCAGTTCTCGCAGCACACCTCAGAAAGGTCGGAATACAGGTGTTCCCTTATCTGGATGATTGGCTTCTGGCAAGCCCTTCCAGGCAGGGAACTCTGGATGCCATCAAGATGGCCTCTCGCTTCCTTTCGTCCATGGGAGTTCTGCTGAACCTCAAGAAATCGCTGTTGCAGCCCTCCCAGTGGATTCTTTTTATAGGGACTCTTCTTGACACCTCCTGTGCGAAGGCTTTTCTTCCAGAAGACAGAAGGAACGATATCCTTCAAATGGCGCGTCACATCGGGGAAAACAACTCAGTCCCAGCTCTCTCGATACAACGGATGCTAGGCATCATGGCATCCTCAGTGTTCACTGTACCCCTAGCACGTCTGCACATGAGAACCACTCAGTGGATGCTCAGTACTCAGTGGTCCCCAACCATTCACCCGCAGTCCTATCCCATCAAAGTGACAGAACCTTCAAAGAGGTCACTCACCTGGTGGTCTCAAGAGAGTAATCTCCTGGAAGGGTATCCCTTTGCTTCTCTGGACCATCAGATCTCCATTACCACAGACGTGTCCCTAATGGGGTGGGGAGCTCACTGTCAGGCTCTCCACACTCAAGGTGCGTGGACTCAAGTCGAGTCCCAGCTTCACATAAATGTCCTAGAAATGAGAGCCGTCCTTTATGCGGTCCGATCGTTGAAGGACATTCTCTGTCACAAGAACATTCTCCTTCAAACGGACAGCAAAGCAGTGATGTATTACATCAACAAGCAGGCGGTGCTCATTCTTACCCCTTATGCAGGGAAACGATGAAGGTATGGGAATGGTGCCTGGAGCACAAGGCTCTAATTCAGGCGGTCTACCTACCGGGAATACAGAACAAACTGGCAGACCGTCTCAGCAGAAAAGAGACAGATCCTCACGAGTGGTCTCTCGACTCAACCATAGTTCAGTCACTATTCAAAGAGTGGGGAACTCCAGACCTGGACCTTTTTGCATCCCCACTCAATGCAAAACTGCCTCTCTTCTGCTCCAGAAATCCAGGGCCTGGCATTTTCTGTCAGGATGCATTCAGGCTGCAGTGGACAAAACGCTTTCTTTACACCTGTCCACCTCTTCCTCTAATTCAGAGGGTACTCCTCAAGTTCGAATCCCAGAGGGACAAGATGATTCTCATTGCTCCCTTTTGGCCTCGGCAGCTGTGATTTCCACTACTCAACAATATGTTGGCAGTTCCTCCGAGACCACTTCCCCTATAGATGAACCTTTTGACTCAAGGGCCGGTGGTCCATCCCAACCTGAGATCGCTTCACCTTCACGCTTAGCTCCTGAAGAGATAGAAGTAAACCGGTTCAATGTCTCTCGAAGGGTTTCAGATATTCTTCTGGGTGCATGGAGCGGGCCACTCGGAAAACTTACACAGCCAAGTGGAAGCGCTTTTCACTCTGGTGTGCAAAGTCCTCTTTGAATCCCTTTTCCTGCCCACCAGATAAGGTTCTGGAGTACCTCTTGGACCGCTCCAATTCAGGTCTGCGGTACTCTACAGTCAAAGTTCACCTTAGTGCCATTTCAGCGTATCATGAGACTTTTTTTCCTTAACACTGGCTCAGTTACCTGTGGTTAAGAGATTTCTTAAAGGAATTCTGCATGCCAGACCTCCTACACGACGTCCAGTTGCAGCCTGGGACATTAATCTTGTGCTAGACATGCTCACTCGGAAACCTTTCGAACTTCTGGCTACCTGTGAGCTAAAATTTCTCACCTGGAAGACTGCCTTCCTAGTGGCCATTACCTCAGCTGGCAGGGTCTCTGAGATACATGCCCTGGTCACAGATCCTCTGTATACTGTGTTCCATAAGGACAAAGTAGTCCTTTGGACTCATCCTAAATTTCTTCCTAAGGTTGTGTCACAAATTCATCTAAACCAACCTTTGTTCCTTCCCTCTTACTTTGCAGACTTCCAAAATGAAGGAGAATGATCTCTTCATTCTTTGGATGTTAAGAGAGCTTTGCGTTTCTATCTAGATAGAACCAAAGACTTTCGCAAAGCCCAGCAACTGTTTGTTTCCTTCAGCGAG
This sequence comes from Neoceratodus forsteri, assembly GCA_016271365.2. Classification (NCBI taxonomy): domain Eukaryota; kingdom Metazoa; phylum Chordata; order Ceratodontiformes; family Ceratodontidae; genus Neoceratodus; species Neoceratodus forsteri. The sequence goes on along the minus strand of CM028133.1, from coordinate 50,020,176 downwards.
ACCCGGCTGGGTCAACCTGTCACTATCAGATGTATCTCAGCATGGTTAGTGGCATGCCTTCGCCACTGCTATTCCATGGCGCAGGTTAAGTTGGAGGGTAGGGTTTACGCTCACTCTACTAGAGCGGTCGCGGCATCCCAAGCGGAAATTCGCAACGTGCCCATTGCAGATATTTGCAACGCGGCCACCTGGAGCTCAGTGCATACTTTCATTAAACATTATGCATTGGATGTCCATGCCAGATGACATTCTTCCTTTGGCAGAGCCATCCTTAATGGACTTCTGTCCTAGAAACGTGAGCTCTTGGTCTCTCCTGCCGCCCTCTCGGGGGATTATTAGCTCGGTACTCTCCCAATAGTGTGAATGAGTGGTGAAGACTTATGTCCAGGAAGATATAGAAAGTGCGTGCCTACTCTAATTCTTGTCCTGCTTGGACGAGTCTCTACCACTCATTCACATGCCCACCTCCTCCGTCCGAGCTCACCTTCGTTGCTTGGTCTTCACTCCCTCAAATCCTTAAGCTGTGAAGACTTCTTTGTTGACCCTTCTTATACAGGTCGCCCGGACTATCTTATGTACATTTTTTAGGTTAGGCTATCCTAGGTTAGTTGCGCTGCACCTCCTTGGTAAAAAAAAAAAAAAAAAAGGTACTGAGGCGGTTGGAGGGTCGATGCAGAGATAGTCATTACCATGCGAGCTGAGGCTTGCGGTGCCATTCATCGTGGCTCCATCTCTGGCGCCGACCCTCCAGCAAAAAGTTTGCTCCCGATGGGTCCTAGTGCCTCCGGCGCAGATTCCAATAGTGTGAATGAGTGGTGGAGACTCGTCCAAGAAGATCAAGAATTATGATAGGTACGTAATTTTCATTTACAGTAAGTATGTAACTTTTCTTTTCATCCTGGGGGAAAAAATATTAGCCGGCATTCATCTCTTCCCTCTCTGTCTGCTCCCTTCCACCCTCCTTCCTTCTCCTGTCCATCAGGACTGGAATACAGGGGGAACACTATAAATACTAAAACTTTACCTATTATGGACCACAAGAAGAGATGCAGTTAAACACTACTTACGATTTATGGATACTTTTCACACCTTTGGTGGGGGGGGGCTGTTGATGCTTTTCCCAGTTCTTGCTGAGGATTTTTTAATTTTTTAATTTTTTTCATTTGACCCATCTCTTTGAAGCAAGAAGGGGGAACGTAATGACAATACTTTGTAAGGCATCCTTTCCTACTTCCCAAAAATGGGGAGAAGGAAACTATCTTAAGATAGGAGTGTGAATGTGGGGGCTGCGTTGGGTGGAGCAGGCTTTAAATTTGCTCTGCCCTTGATCTATTGGCTTCTTCAATATTGCAGATTTCACTTTGTAGCAGCTGCCGCTCTGCAATGAGACACCTACTTTCTTGATGACAGAGTAGGATGCACTTGCTGTCGGTCCTTTTCCAAATAATTGATGGGTAGCTGTAGCATTCACAGGGCCTGAGGTCAAGCTTAATGCCATAGACCATTATTAACACTGTAGTCTGTTTTTTTTTTCTTTCCTGTTATGTAGAATGCCAGCAGATGTGGAGAAAGATGACTCACAGAAGGGTCAGACTAAATAAGGAAAGAACTAGCTCCTTCCTTCTTGCTAAGAATCTTGTTTATAGTATATGATTAGGGCTTATTATGTATTGAAAACGGTGGCTTTCAAAATCTTGTAGGACAGTTCAAAGGTCAAAAAAGTTGTACTGTCGTTCTGATGTCACATCACTAATACAACAACTTTTCAGCCTTCATCTGCTACCTGATTGGTGGAAACTGCGCTCTTCACAAAAAAAATTCAGACAAAAGTGGTGGCACTGCTTAACGAGTGGTTGGACGAGCAGTTCAAAGAAAATATGGACATGTACTGCCATAGTCGGCTCCGTGTCTTCAAACTTTCAATTTGTCAGGTTTTTTTCTTTTTGTGTGTGTGTGTGTGTGTTTTTTTTTTGTTTGTTTGTTTTTTTTCCAAATAACTGCTGCTGTTTATCTTCGGGGTCAGGAAAAGAGTGGGATGGCAGTGAGGACCAGGATCTTTGGTGTCGGGAGCAGATCAGGTCTGCAGCAAGGAACGGGAGCAAGCGGGATCATGAAAACAGGGTATGAAACCTTGTGAGATTAATTTTTCAAAATTTCAGGGAACCATATACTATACAAAACAGCGTATGGGTGACCATACACAGGAAGGCTGTGCTTCCATCTTGGGGATTTGATGATGTCATACAGACCTCTCGAGCTTCGCTCTCTCAGTCTGTATGACATCATCATATCCCCGCAATGAAAACATAGCCTGGGTGTGTGTGGTCACCCATACGCTATTCTATATGTGTTGCACGTGGGTTTGGTGTCAGTAATAAAAGTAGAATGTTGATCAAGATTTACGGAATCCTCCTAGCAAAGAGAACACTACTAGAAGCAGAAGTTCAGAAATTGTTATAGCTCAGAGCAGTGGAGTCGGTTCCTACCGCCCTGAGAGGAAGAGGTTTTTACTCCAGATACTTCCTAAAAACAAAAAAAAGTGGGGCGTGATGGCCAGTACTGGATCGCAGAGCTTTAAAAAAGCATCTGAAAAAAACAAAGTTCAAAATGGTAACTTTGGCTCGGATATTGTGAACAGTCCAAAAAGGGGACTGGCTGGCATCACTGAATTTGAAAGACTCCTATTTCCACATCCCCATAAGGGAATCATATAGAACATATCTCATATTCAGGCTTCCTTCTGGTCATTACCAGTTTTCAACTCTTCCCTTCAGCCTCTCCTCAGCTCCAAGAGTATTTACAAAATGCCTAGTAGCTGTGGTGGTATATCTTCGAAGACAGGGAGTGACTATCTTCCCATACCTGGACGAGTGGTTGGTGGTGGGCAAGTCACTAGACCAAGTCAGAAATTCCCTAAGAATCACCCAGCATCTCTTGGAGTCCCTGGGATTCATAATAAACTAAAAGAAATCAGATCTTCCTGGACATAAGTCTCCACCACTCATTCACACTATTGGGATCTGCGCTGGAGGCACTAGGACCCATCGGGAGCAAACTTTTTGCTGGAGGGTCGGCGCCAGAGATGGAGCCGCGAGGAACGGCACTGCGAGTCTCGGCTCATGCAGTAATGACTATCTCGACATCGACCCTCCAACCGCCTCTGTTCCCTTTTTCCCGCCGTCGAGTGCGCTTCAGTGACGACGACGCTCGCCCGCCGGGAGTCAAACTTCAAACTAGCAGCTTAGTTTTCAGTTTTCTTATTTTGTAGTATTATCTTAAGTTTATTCTTATATTTTAAAATAAAAGAAGTCTCAGCCTACTTTGACGGAGTCAACCACGAGCAGGTCAGGTGACGGTAGGGATACTTCGTATGAAAGCTGTTCAGTCAGTCGGGCTGGGTCCGGTACGCCGCCTTCTCCGGAAGGGGGGGGTCTGACAACGGTCAGTCCAGTGCCTGAAGGGACAGGCGGTCCCCGCAGAAGCATAAAAATAAACGGTCACATTCTCTGCACCGTTCGGCCTCGAGCTCTTCTTCGGTTCACAGGTCAAAAAAGAGAAGGCATCACTCGAGGTCACCCTCTGATATGTCTGCGCGTAGATGCTCGGTTATCGGGGGCTAGTTGTCAGTCTCCTCCTTCGGAGTCGCCAACCTCTGTTTCTGGTAGCCAACGTCTTCCATATTGAAGCCCTACCCCGCCAGTAGGTAGGTCTTCAGATGAGCAGTTTCATCAGTGGGCAGCTTTTATGAAGCAATGGGCTCAGAGGTTGGTTCACTTACCTGGCTCTGTCACTCAGGGGCCTTCGGGCTTCTTGGGAGACCAGGTAGGGTGGTTCAACTTCCTGGTCGCAGAGCACCTTCTTCGATGCCGTCGACTCCGCGGCTTAGGTGTCTCTCCCCAATCTCCTGCTCTTCTTCCTTTAAGCCTGTTTTCCGAGTCTTAGGGTGTTTTCGCGCCTTGGCGCGATGGCACGCCTGGTGCCGGCGGGTCCCTGCATTGTCAAGAGTCCTCGGTGCTGCTTTCGCACCATGCTGGTTCTCGTGCTGTTTTTGGCGCCTGTGGGTCCTCGTCGCTCAGTGCCGCAGCGCTGGCCTCTCAGGGCGTCCTCCACTTTTCAGGACTCCTCTTTTCACTCTTTTCCTTCTTCGCTTTCCTCTGACTTGCATTCCTTTCCTGTCCATGCAATCCCTCCTGGACTGTCAGGAGATGACATTGAGCCTGACCCAGACCATCGGCTTGGTGATGAAGTGGGGGAAGCAGGATCCATCACTGCTACAGAGCCTGTGGTCAAGGACCTGCCCTTTAAGTCTCTGCTGAAAAATGTGATCTCCACTCTTTCTCTCCAGACTACAGACATCGATCCTGGGAAATTAAGACTCCAGAACCTTCATGCCCCGGAGATCCCTATGGATTTAACTCCTCTGGTTCAGCCTTCCTTCGAGACGCTGTCTCAAATGGTATGGAATAATCCTGCTCTCACTCCCTCGGTGGCTAAATCCATAGACAGGAAATATTCAGCCCCCAAGGATCGTCCCATTTTGGCATCTCAAGCCTTTGCGGATCCTGTTGTAGTCCTGGCAGAGAATAAGGTTGTTCTTCCACAGACTACTACAGCTCGACCTATTAACAAAGAATCTTGTAAGATAGACACCTTAGGTAAGAGAGTCTTTGCTGCTTCTTCCCTAAGTATGCGTATTGCCAGCTACCAGGGCTATTTCTCCCAGTATGAGTATATCCTGTGGCACTCTATCAAGCAGATGGTTGAAGCTCTACCGGAATCAGATACAAAGTCAGAGCTTCTTCAAACTATTACCAGAGGTATCTAATCTAATAACCAGCAGGTTAAAGCAGCTATGGATGCTTTGACACTGCTTCCCGCTTACGGCTGCTGGTATTTGTACCTGCCGTCATTCCTGGCTGCACACTTCGGGCTTCACAAATGATGCGCAGCAGCAGGTAATGGCGTTACCCTTTGGTGCATATCTTTTCGGTCCTCAGGTAGAACAAGCTCTAGAAGCTACACAAAAGACTAGGTCAGCCATTAAATTGGCTAGACCCCCTCCTGTCCCCTCTCGAGGGAGTGTCAATAAACGTCAGTTTCATAACTCAGTCCTTTCAAGGCAGTGGAGGTTTCCATAAAAATCAACCTGCCCAACCTCAAAAGAAGACACAACAGAAGGCGCAAGGGCCCAAAGCGCGCAGCGCCACCTTATGAGTTGCTGGCCCAAGTCCCACCTCAGCTGTCCGAGGTGGACTTATCCTGTCCAGTGGGAGGTCGTCTGATGCACTTCTGCAACCAGTGAAAGTCCATAACCTCAGACAAATGGGTCCTTCGGATAATTCGCGAGGGGTATTCACTCAATCTTGTGGAGACCTCTCCGGATCGTCCTCCCAAACGACAGCCCAGGCTGTCAACCCTTCAGTCAGACCTTCTCGCCGCCGAGATTCAGGGCCTTCTGAACAACAGGGCAGTAGAAGTAGTGCCGCTGCATCAGTGGAACACGGGGTTCTACTCCCATTACTTTTTGGTTCCAAAGAAGTCCGGGACATGCCCCATTCTAGATCTCAGAAAGCAACAAATTTCTCCCCAAGGAGAAATTCAAAATGATTTGTCTGAAACCTTGTTACCTTTGCTTCATCAACACAACTGGCTAGCCTCCCTAGACATACAGAATGCCTACCAGCACATTTCTATTCACCCGAGGCATCACAAATTCCTGAGATTTGTGGCTCTGGGACAACATTATCAGTTCAGAGTCCTGCCCTTTGGGCTATCCTCGGCGCCGCGGGTTTTCACAAAGTGTTGTGCAGTTCTCACAGCGCACCTCAGAAAGGTCGGAATACAGATATTCTCTTATCTGGACGATTGGCTTTTGGCAAACCCTTCCAGGCAAGGGACTCTGGACGCCGTAGAGATGGCCTCTCGCTGCCTTACGTCCATGAGAGTTCTGCTAAACTTCAAGAAATTGCAACTGCAGCCCTCCCAGAGACTCCTTTTTATAGGGACTCTTCTGGACACCTCCTGTGCAAAGGCTTTTCTTCCAGAAGACAAAAGGAACGATATCCTTCAAATGGCCCGTCACATCGGGGAAAACACCTGTTACAGCTCTTTCGATGCAACGGATGCTAGGCCTCATGGCATCCTCTGTGTTCACTGTACTCCTAGCACATCTGCACATGAGAACCACTCAGTGGATGCTCAGTACTCAGTGGTCCCCAACCACTCACCCGCAGTCCTATCTCATGAAGGTGACAGAACCTTTAAAGAGGTAACTTATCTGGTGGTCTCAAGAGAGCAGTCTCCTGGAAGGATATCCCTTTGCTCCTCTGGACCATCAAATCTCCATTACCACGGACGCATCCCTAATGGGGTGGGGAGCTCACTGTCAGGCTCTCCACACTCAAGGTGCATGGACTCAAGTCCAGTCCCAGCTTCACATAAACGTCCTAGAAATGAGAGCCGTCCTTTATGCAGTCCGAGCGTTGAAGGACATTCTCTGTCACAAGAAAATTCTCCTTCAAGTGGACAACAAAGCAGTGATGTATTACATCAGCAAGCAGGGCGGTGCTCATTCTTACCCCTTATGCAGGGAAGGGATGAGGGTGTGGGAATGGTGCCTGGAGCACAAGGCTCTAATTCAAGCGGTCTACCTACCAGGAATACAGAACGAACTGGCAGACCGTCTCAGCAGAACAGAAACAGACCCTCTCTTTCACCTCCGGAGCAGTTCTAAGGTTGGGACAAACTACATAGTCATAATATAGCAAGACTCAATTAGAAGAAACAACATTACTAAGGTGAGTAATTTTTTCTTCCATGCCAGGCATGGAACTTTGAGCTCGAGCTCGGTTGAAAGCTCTATCTGTTGTTCTTCAAACTCAAACTGCCAGATCTTTACCAGCAAAACTCACTAAGGTTCTGTGTGGAAGCTGTAAACCTACACTAGCCAACTGGCTACTAAATATATGAACACATTTTTTGGTGCCAAAACAAAGACTCAAGTCAGGAGACCCAAAAAATGACAAACACAACACCAGTCACCCCAAAAAGGAGGGGTGAAAAACAAGGCGGGCATCTAAGTGCCAACACTACCCTGCCCACCCACATCCCAAAAGTAAAGGTTCTGAGAGGGGCAGGCAGGGGGGGAGGTCATAATATAGCAAGACTCCATTAGAAGAAACAACATTACTAAGGTGAGTAATTTTTTCTTCAAACAACATGAAGTCTTGCTATATTATGACATATGGAGACTACGCAGCAGTACCTCCATGGAGGAGGGACAGAACCTACCTAGGAAATAGGCTCTGAAGCACAGCTGTGCCAAACCGAGCATCACTCCTAGCCTGAATGTCCAGGGAATAATGCTTGGTAAAAGTGTGAACTGTTTTCCAGGTAGCTGCTTGACATATCTCTAGGATAGGGATGTCCCTGGCAGCAGCCAGAGACGCAGCTGTACCTCTGGTAGAGTGAGCCCTCAGGCCTGAGGGAGGAACCTTACCCAGTTTTTCATAGCAGAATTGGATACAAGAGACAATCCACCTGGCAATGGATCTTTTAAGGGCAGGTTTCCCTTTGCCAACCTCACCATAAGCGAGGAACAGTTGGAGGGAGTCAAACCTGTGACCCTTGGTACGATCTGTGTAGTAGCTAAGGGATCTTTTGATATGTAAACTGCAATCTCCTCTCGCCAGAGGAGGAGGAATGGTCAGTGAAGTACACAGGGAGAGACATAGCTTGATTAAGGTGGAAATCTGAAACCACCTTAGGCAAGAACCTTCTGTTAGTCCTGAAGACCACCTTATCTCTGTGAAAGGAGATAAAATTAGGCTTCACTGACAATGCTTGTAATTCACTTATGCATCTGGCAGAAGTGATGGCTACCAAAAACACAGTTTTCCAAGTAAAGTACTTAAGCTCTGCTGAAGACAAGGGCTCAAAAGGGGGTTGCATAAGCTGGGCAATGCAAATATTAAGATCCCAGGCAGGGGCAGGATCCCTGAATGGAGGGTTGGTGTAAGCAACCCTTGAAAAACTTGGAGAATACAGGATGGGCTGAAAGAGAAGAGGGTTTACCTGCTGATAAGAAAGCAGACACGGCTGCCAGGTGGACGTTTAGGGTAGCTGGTCTCAGCCCCAAAGTATTTAGATGGACCATATAATCCAGGACTGTGGGTAAATCAGCAGATTCTGGGGAAATATGCTTTCCAGAGCACCATATGGAAAATCTCTTCCATTTGGAATTATAAGTAGCCTTGGTGGAAGGCTTCCGAAGTCTTCAGGATATCCAGTACACCTTGGGAGAGGTGTGGGTCAGCAACTCTAACTCTTCAAGAGCCAGGCCTTGAGATTGAGAGATTTGAGGTCTGGTACTAAACCTTCCCTGATCACAGGTTAACAGGTTGTGATTCCTGGGAAGACACAGGGAAAGTGGACTGCTAAGGACATAAGGAGTGGATACCAGGGCTGTTGGCCCAGTCTGGAGCAATAAGGATCATCTTGCAGGGTTGAGATCTGATTTTGACTCGCGACTTTGAACAGGAGAGGAAGGGGAAAGCATAGAGAAACTTCCTTCCCAACTGAGAAGGAAGGCATCCAGAGGACTGAGCCCAACACTGGGGCCTGCAGCAAAAAGGGAAGTTGGTGATTGTCTGGGGCTGCAAAAGATTCTATTCATGGGTGGCCATCTGGCAAATACCACCTCCAGTACTAAGGGATCCAGTGACCATTCGTGATGGCCCTGGGAAATCCTGCTGAGAGCATCTGCCAGGACATTGTCCTTGCCTGGGAGGTGAACTGCCATAAGGGAGGTGTTCAGAGAGTAAGCCAGAGACCACAACTTCATTGCTTTGGTGCACAAGGCCGTAGACCGAGTGCCCCCTTGCTTGTTGATGTACCACATTGTGGTGGTATTGTCTGTTCTGACCTGAATAACTTTGTTCTGAACAGATTTGGAAAAAACTTGAAGTGCTAGGAAAAACTGCTCCGAGTTCCAACAGATTGATGTGGAGCAGAGATTCCTGAGGGTACCATAATCCCTGGGTAGTGAGGTCTCCCATGTGAGCTCCCCACCCCAAGTGGGATGCATCTGTAGTAAGGATTAAGGAGTGAGACTGAGGGGTGAAGGGGAACCCCTGTCTCAGATTGCTGTGGTCCTGCCACCACTGAAGGGCTTGGATCAGGGTTCGAGTCACTGGGATCAATTTGGTTAGAGGGTCCCTCCTTTGAGACCAAAAGGCTCTCAAATGGAACTGGATGTCCCTCATCTGAAATCTGGCTCCCTGCACTGCTGCTGTGGAAGCAGCCATGTGTCTCAGGAGCTGGAGAAAATGCCTTGCTGGTCGAGAGACCTACAGGGTGAAAGAGGAGATCAGGGTCCTTGCTCTTTCCAGAGGAAGGAAGGCTCTAGCTTCTTTTGTGTTCAGTTCTGCACCTATAAAAGTGAGAAGCTGGACAGGCTCCAGGACTGACTTTGGAAGATTGAGAAGGAAACCTAGAGAAGTAAGCAGTTGCTGAGTTACCTGAAGATGTAATCTGACTTGGTCTGGAAACTGGCCTTCTATGAGCCAATCGTCCAGGTAAGGAAAGATGGCAATGTTTTGCCTTCTTAAGTGGGCAACTGCTACTGCCAGGCATTTTGTGAATAGCCTTGGGGCAGAGGGGAGGCCGAAGGGCATTGCTCTGAACTGTTAATGGCCTGAGGGCAGTTCGAATCTGAGGTACTTTTTTATTTTTTTTTTAATTTTCGTCTTTATCCCTTCTTACTGCCTCCAGTGCCCCCTCCTTCCGTCCGCTCGTGTCCTGCCCCGGGTCATCCTCGGGATCTTCCCCTGAGTGCCCTACCTTCTCCCTGCACATTGGGGTCTGTCCATTGGTGGTCCGGCGGCTAAAGCGGCTTCTCATCTAGGGCTTACCGGAGGGTATTTCCTGGTTTTCTCCTCACGCCCCGCCCTCGAGACGTCTCCGCGCTTGGGACGACGTCCCGAGTGGCAGCATACTGACGCACGCTAGCCCTCACCCGCTTGCCAACGCCTCCCTCCGACTCCGACAGCGGACCGCCCATCCTCTCTTGGTCGGTGCTTCCACCGGCCGTGAGAGCGATGTAGACCACGGAAGTATTTCCGTGTTCCATAGGTTCCCACCCCTGAGGGAGGAGAGCATCCGTTGGGACGCTCAATCCTCCCTCCCCCTACCGACCCCCAGCGACCAGAGTCCGTTCCCGAACCCGGGTCGCTGGCGTAGCGCGAGGTGTGGCGTCCAGCGCCTCAACCCTCAGCGCCACCGGGCCGTAATCTGAGGTACTTTCGATGGGAGCTTCTGATGAGAACATGAAAGTAGGCATCCTTGAGGTCCAGGGACACTAGCCAGTCCCCTGGCCCTAGTGAGGGTAAAATAATTCCCAGTCACCATTTTGAATTTTGGTTTTAAAAGGTGCTTGTTTAGGTACCTGAGATCCAGGATAGGCTGCCATTCTCCTGTCTTTTTTGGGGTAAGGAAGTACCTGGAGTACAACCCTTTGCCTTGGTGTAGGGGTGGAACCCTTTCCACAGCTCTGAGAGCCGGAGGGTGGAGACTTCGCCTCCAGGGCAAGTGCCTCTAATGTATTTGCAGGTGGAAAGGATCTGGTTCTCATCTTTGGAAGTTTTTGAAGCTGAGAACCAGTCCCTGGCTTACTACTTCCAGGACCCACTTGTCTGATGTTAGAGACTCCCAGTCCTGGACAAAGTAAGCCAGCCTGCCCCTACAGGTAGTGGAGAATCGACACTGACACCCCATCAGGGTGCCTGCTTGGCAGGGGCTTTAGGCTGAGGAGTGAAGCAGGTCTGTTTGTACCCTGTCTGCCTCGCTCCTCAAAGAACCCCTCTGGGCATAAGCTGAAGAGGAGGCCTGGGCTTGGTAAAAAGGCCTATGAAAAGGCCTGCCCCTGCCCCTGGAAGGCTGCCTTTGAGGAGTGGCCTGCCTTTCCTTGGCCTGTGCACTACAATAGGTGGTCCTATATTTATCCATTTTCTTCATGTAATTCTCTGTCTGCTCCCCAAACAGAGAGTTGCCCACAACAGGAAAATCAATGGCCTTAGTCTGGGTATCCTGTGACAGGCTAGTACATCTGAGCCAAGCCATTCTACGGAGAGCCACAGATGTAGCCATGACTCTTGATGTCACATCATTAGAGTCCACTGCAGCATGGAATTGCACCTTAGATGCCTCAATACCGTCAGCAGCCACCTGCTCCAGCTCCTTGGCAAGCTGGCCAGGGACCTGCTTTGCTAGAGCCAAAATAGTATCCCATCTGGATTTCTGGTATCTAGCAACATAAGCCATATAATTTGCCTGTCTGAGTCCCAAGGATGCTGCCATGTACTGTTTCTTTGCCATGGCATCAGTCCTTCTGGAGTCCTTGTCAGGGGGGTGTGAGGCCAAGGGAATATTTGCCTTGTCACAGGCTGCAGCCTGCACAACCCCAACATGGTTGCATTGTTGTGTAAGGAACTCCGTATCAGAGCCTGACAATGTATACCTTTTGTCCATTCTTTTATCCACAGGAGGTATAGTGTGAGGAGTTTTTAGAATGTTTACTGTCTGTTTCCCAGAAGATTTATGCAAAGGAATAAACAGTCTCCTAGACTCTGGGATATCCATCATTTCTACATAATCAGGCTCTTCTTGATCATCCACAGCTTCCTCCATAGGGAGCTGGAGGGTTTTAGCCACTTTTTTTATAAAACATGAAATGAGATGGGGACTCAGAAAGCCTAAGGGAGACACTCCTGAAGATCTGTCTGGAGAGATGTCCGGTTCAATGGGCACATCAAGACTTTCAAATCCACATTCACTCTCCTCATACTCCCTTCCCCTCCTGCGGTTCATAAAATTCTCTAAATCATAATCTTGAACCGGTGGAACCGACCGAACCGTACGCTTACCTGATGGTGCCGTTTCAGTCGGAACCGGGGAAAGCGACTGGACAATTTTAATTGCTTTGGCTATTTCTTCAGCGGTTGGAGAGGGTAGTTTTGGCTCCACACCAGCTGATTTTCTAGTTCTCTCTGCTGGAACCGACTCCTCAGAGTCAGCTCTCCTTTTGCCCGAGGAAGTCTCACCCTGGTCAGAGGGCACTCTCTCCGGTTTGGTTTCAACCAAACCGGGCTGGCCATCCAGTTCAGCGGACTTTTTGGCCTCCCTTTGCCTGAGCCTACCAACTCTTTTATCCAGGGTAGCTGCAGGATAGGAAAACTTTTACAAATCTGGCAGTCTGCATTGAGGTGGTCAAACCCCAGACAATAAACACAGGTGGTGTGGGGGTCAGCCTTGGCAAAGACTTCCCCACAGACACTGCAGTGTTGAAACCCAGTGGGCCCGGTTTTTCTTTTGGGTTTCTCATAGTGCCAGCCTTACCAAAACTTGCCCGTTTATGGCAATCCGCCAAGCAAGACTCCCTTATCGGTTCCCAGCCGTGTCACGGGTCATGGAAAAAAACATAATGAAATCCTCTGTTTGTTTTTTTAAGAACCGATATGAACCGGGAACCGCACTTCTAAAAGACAAATAATGTATTTAAAAACAACCTGATCGGTTCAAACCGAACCGATAAAACAGTTTACAAGTTCCACACAGAAAGTAAATGTAAAACCTATCTAGTACTTACAAATACCACAGACAGAGCTTGAACCGACCGGTTGCAGTTTAAATTCGGTTAAAAAAACGAAAAATTATTACTTTAACCAACAAAATGAACCGAGCAAAAGGAGAAATCTCCGGAGCGACTGTTCAGTGAGGCGTAGTAAAGAATCTGACAGTTTGAGTTTGAAGAACAACAGATAGAGCTTTCAACCGAGCTCAAGCTCAAAGTTCCATGCCTGGCATGGAAAGTTAACTCTTTCACCTCTGGAGCAGTTTGAAGGTTGGGACTCACTGCATATGTCATAATATAGCAAGACTTCATGTTTGAATCTTCTGGCTGCACGGAAGCCAGCCACTTGGAGAACTTACACAGCCAAGTGGAATCGTTTTTCACTCTGGTGTGCAAAGTCCTCTTTGAATCCCTTTTCCTGCCCACCAGATAAGGTTCTGGAGTACCTCTTGGACCTCTCAAATTCAGGTCTGCAGTACTCTACAGTCAAAGTTCACCTTAGTGCCATTTCAGCGTATCATGAGCCGTTTTTTTCCTTAACACTGGCTCAGTTACCTGTGGTTAAGAGATTTCTTAAAGGAATTCTGCATACCAGGCCCCCTACAAGATGTCCAGTTGCAGCCTGGGACATTAATCTTGTGCTAGACATGCTCACTTGGAAGCCTTTCGAACCTCTGGCTACCTGTGAGCTAAAATTCCTCACCTGGAAGACTGCCTTCCTAATGGCCATTATCTCAGCCCGCAGGGTCTCTGAGATACATGCCCTGGTCACAGACCCTCCGTATACTGTGTTCCATAAGGACTAAGTAGTCCTTCGGACTCATCCTAAATTTCTTCCTAAGGTTGTGTCAGAATTTCATCTAAACCAACCTTTGGTCCTTCCCTCTTACTTTGCAGACTTCCAAAATGAAGAACAATCTCTTCATTCTTTGGATGTTAAGAGAGCTTTGCGTTTATCTAGATTGACCCAAGGATTTTCACAAAGCCCAGCAACTGTTTGTCTCCTTCAGCGACACCCGGCTGGGTCAACCTGTCGCTATCAGATGTATCTCAGCATGGTTAGTGGCATGCCTTCGCCACTGCTATGCCATGGCGCAGGTTAAGTTGGAGGGTAGGGTTTACGCTCACTCTACTAGAGCAGTCGCGGCATCCCTAGCGGTCACTGAACGCGCCCATTGCAGATATTTGCAACGCTACCTGAACTCAGTGCATACTTTAAACATTATGCACTGGATGTCCATGCCAGACGACATTCTTCCTTTGGCAGAGCTATCCTAATGGACTACTGTCCAAGAAACGTGAGCTCTTGGTCTTCCTGCCGCCTCTCGGGGGATTATTACCTCGGTACTCTCCCAATACTATGAATGAGTGGTGGAGACTTATGCCCACGAAGATATGAAAATTACGTACCTACTGTAATTCTTGATCTTCTTGGACAAGTCTCCACCACTTATTCACACGTCCACCCTCCGTCCCCCAAGCTCACCTCTGTTGTTGGTCTTTAGTCCCTCAAATCTTTAGGTTGTGAAGACTTTTTTGTTGATCCTTCTTATACGGGTCGCCCGGACTATCTTATATCCGTTTTTTAGGTTAGTTACGCTGCATCTCCTTGGTAAAAAAGGTACTGAGGCGGTTGGAGGGTTGATGCCGAGACAGTCATTACCACGCGAGCTGAGGCTCGCGGTGCTATTCCTCGCGGCTCCATCTCTGGCACCGACCCTCCAGTAAAAAGTTTGCTCCCGATGGGTCCTAGTGCCTCCGGTGCAGATCTCAATAGTGTGAATGAGTGGTGGAGACTCGTCCAAGAAGATCAAGAATTACGGTAGGTACGTAATTTTCATTTCTTCCTCCTGCTCAGATTTTGCAGTTCATAGGGGCAGAAAACACCACACCTCAGGGCAGAGCCTTTTCCCTTAGACGTGGTGCAAAGTCTTCAGTCAATAGCGTATTCCATGCACAAGCCAAAAACTGCAAGGTTGTTTCAGCCTACTAGGTCATATGGTTGCATCCACAGGCACTGTGCCAGGGATCTAGGTTTCATATGAGCGATATCTGTTTCTCACCTCAGGACTCACTTGAGTCAAGTGAGATCCTTTTTCAAAGCTTATTCCTACTGTGACAAGGGCACTATTAAGGACCCTCTTGTGGTGGAAGAAGGAATCTAATCTAAGGTAAGGAGTTCCTTTTCAGAGAGAGAATCCCTCTCTGGTCCTCACAACAGATGCATCCCTTTTGGGCTGGGGCACCCACTTAGGAAAGCACACAACCCAGGGTACCTGATCAGCAGCAGAGTCCCTTCAGCACATAAATTTACTAGAGCTCTCAGAGCAGTGCTCCTAGCCCTAAAGGATTTCTCTTCACTGGTATTGGGCAGAGTGGTACAGATCAGAACAGACAATACCACCACAATGTACTACATAAACAAGCAGGGAGGCACCAGATCAGGCCTCCTTTGCACAGAAGCCATGAAAATTTGGACTCTGGCATACTCTTTAACGGTATTTTTACAGGCATTTCATTTGCCAGGAAAGGACAATACCTTGGCAGATGCACTGAGTTGCATCAACCAGGCCCATCACAAATGGACTCTAAACATGCAGGTGGTCCAAGTTATTTTCAGGAGGTGGGGAACTACAAAGATAGACTTGTTCGCATCCCACTAGAACCACCAGCTACCTCAGTATTGCTGCAGACCTCCAGCACAGGGCACAGTCCTCTGATGCCTGGTTTGAATTGGTCAGGGGCACTGTATGCCTTTTCTGCCATTCCTTCTGTTTTCAGGGTGTTACTGAAGCTAAAATTCCTCTTAGCATCTCTGATCTTGATAGCTCTAGATTGGCCTAGGCAGCCACGGTACTCTGATCTGCTCTCCATGTCTGTCAGCAAACCAATACAGTTGCCCTCTCAGGCACAATCTCCTGACCTCCAATCAGGGAACATTGTTGTACTCAAATCTCAGTCCTTCACCTCAAGGCATGGCTCTTGAGGAGTTAGAGTATGCAGATTTAAATCTTTCAGAAGCTGTCTTAAATATTTTAAAAGGTTATAGAAAACCTTCTACAAAGAAAATCTATTCTTCCAAATGGAAGAGATTCTCTCTCTGGTGTTCCAGTATAAATATTATGCCACATAAGGCTGGAGTTTCAGTTGTCTTATACTGTCTCTCACTCATTGCATTCACAGGGTTTGCAACCCAGTTCCCTAAAGGTTAATATAGCAGCAGTAGCTGCCTACCTTTCTGCGGGGACAAAGGTGTCGGTAGCATCAGACAAACTTTTTAAAATATTTTTTAAAGAGTTGATGCATTGCACCCACCTCACAGAGCACCAGTGCCTGCTTGGTATCTGAATGTGTGTATAGCCAAGCTCATGTGCCCTTCTTTTGAGCCCATGGCTTCTGCCCTCTAAAAATAGTTTTCTAGTAGCTATTACTTCTGCAAGAAGAATAAGTGAGCTTCAGGCTCTCTGCATTGATCAAGACTATATCTCATTTCACAGAGATAAAGTAGTCCTCAGAACAGTTTTTCCTAAAGTGGTTTCAAACTTTCATCTGAACCAATTACTCTACCTGTCTTTTTCACTGACCATTCCAGTTCTGGTGAAAGACGACTCCATATTCTGGATGTAAAAAGGGCCATCAGCAATTACATGACAGCCACTAAAGACCTTAGAATGGATAGAAAACAGCTTTTCCTTACATATGGGGATGTAGAAAGGGTAAACCAGCTCTAAAAGATCCATTTCTAGGGACATGGATATGTTGTTCATCCACACTTATTGGCAGGTATCCTTGCCGCTTTAAATCTTGGCCGGAAGGTTTCGTTGGCTCCTCCCATTCCACCCGGTGGTAAACCTCAGCTCCGCCTCCATGACGCCAGATCTCCTACCGCTACAGCTCAGGTTCCTCCTTAACGCCCGCTTAAAACTGGTTCCTAACTCTTCGGTTTTCCTAAATCAAACTTTGTTTTCTTGACTTTGGTCAACTATTTCTGGTGCCGCGATGGACAAATCGACTCCCAGTTTTCGGAGATGCCCATGCGGGCAGAAGATGTCTCGACGGATCTGCACTCCACGCAAGGCTCACTGCTTGGGCCTTGAGCACGAATCTCGCAGGCTTTATGCACCTGTGCTCTTGTTTCTTAGCCCACGCCCTGAAGACCGTGTTGTCTGCCTGCAACTTGGGCTACTTCGAAAAGCTGCTAATCCTCCAGTTAAGTCCAAGAGGTCCGGTTGGCGGTTTCCGGCGGTGGCTCGCGGATCGCCAGAGTAGATGATTGCCCTCAAGAGGAGGCAGCGTGGTCCATTCCTTCCTCGGCCACTACATTTATCCCGGCCTCCCTGGGATCCTTATATTCTGCTTCCTTCAAGGAGTTTTGTCTGTCTCTCCCACCAAGGAGAGGGACCTCATCTCTGACCTTCCTTTCCGCCCAAAGAAGGACAGGAGAGTCCGACTCGCGATGTTTGGGAGCGGGAGGTCCCTCCCTGAGTAGCTCACCATCGACTTGGTTGATCCTTCGCTCGCCACTGGCTTCATGGTGTCCCCGCCAGGTCAGTTGACCGAGACTCCCGTCAAGCAGTCGAGATCTCTTCTCACCCGTCCGACGGTTGTCAACCGCGGCCGAAAATCACCTCTCCCCGTTCCCCCGTGGCGGCTGAGGATCCCGCGGCTTGTCAGTGCCTCCGGTTCCGAGCCCTTGGTGTTCCTTCCGAGTCAAGGAGAGCGGGTTTCCCGCCTTCCCTGCACCCTCCTCGGGAAAGCCGAGGTTCGCGGGTCTCGGACTTCTTCGCGGTCCAGCCGATCCCGCCGCCATAGGCAGTCCGGCCGTCCGCGCTGCAGCGCGCCGCCTCGGATTTTAGGGAGGTTTCACGCAAGTTGCATCGGGACGATACGAGGACTCATGTGGCAACAGCTTCTGCTGGCCGGGAACAAGCCGACGTCGCCTTCCCCAGCCATAAAGTGGCTGTCACCAGAGCGGCCGAAGCAACCCCTCGCTCTTGCCGAGGCGCCTGTTTCCAGGCCTGTTGCTCAGCCAAAATCAGCTGCTCCACCGATTAGGGTGCACCTCCGCCTCCACAGCCGCTGTTTTGGGCTCCGACCAAGAATTCTCGGTCGGCTCAGGGTTTGCCCCATAGGCTGTCGGTCACCCTCACTCCCGATCGCCCTCGGCAGGTAGAGGGTGGCTCAGGCCCGAGGCAGCTCTTTGTGGATTCTTCTGAGTCCGACAACGATTCCTCCCTTTTCTCCAGGCAAGTAGACTTGGAGTCCTCTGGAGGTCAGTCTCTGGACGATAGCCCTTCGTCCTTCCTGGGTTTGCTTAGGCTCATCTCGGAGTCCACCGGGATGCAGCTCCAGCCCGTATCCAAGTGGGCCAAGTATCCCCTCATGGAGATATTGGACCAAGGGGACTCCCCTACGGAGGCCTTTCCTGTGACCGAGGCCATCGTAGGCCCGGCCTTGGAGCTCTGGCAGCATCCTGCTTCCTGCCCTGCGCCTTCGGCCAGGATGGCAAGGAAGTACGCCATCCCTACCGGTTCCCTGTCCGGGTTCTCAGAACACCCCTCAGCCGAGGGTCTGGTTACCGACAGCGTCTTCCGGCGTGCTGGAAACGCCAGGGACGTGGACAAACCTCCCGACAAGGAGTCCAAGAAGTTGGACTACGCCGGGCGAAAAGTCTACGCTGCGTCCTCCCTTGGCCTTCGCCAGGCCAGCTCGGCCGTACTGATGGCACATTTTTCTCACGCCCTGTTGGGCTCTCTGGACGAGGTAGTCCCTCATCTTCTGGCTGACCTGCAGACCAGGGTCAAGCAGGTCCGGGTCCAGGGCAGTGGCCAACAGCAACTTCAGACTGCTTTGGACATCGGTGACTCATCGCTAGGTCAGTAGCGGCTGCAGTGGCTGGCTGCGCTCTAGCATGGCTGAGGATATCCACCTTTACAGCGGATACCCAGCACAATTGGCAGTTGTCCCTTCTTGGGGACTGACTCTTCGCCCTGGAGTGGAAGGCCACCCCAGAGGATCAAAAGTCCAATGCTACCTTGGACTCGGTCTCATCCGCCCAGAGGAACAAGGGCCGCAGACCGCAGCCAAAGCCTCTTCTCGTCTGCCTGCGCTCAGTGCACGCCTGGCCCAGCAACATCAGGGGCTAGCAGGCTCGCGCTTGGCATCCCAATCCCAAGCCCCGCTGCTTCCTCCTCCAGGGAGCAAGGAGGAAAAGGCTCAGGAGGTCCCTCGGCCAGTCCCTCCTCCAAGCCTACTCAGTGATGGGTTGAGGGGTGTCGCTCCCAACCTCATCACCCCACCCCAGGTTCCCCCCGTGGGGGGACGGCTCCGCTTCTTCCTTTCTGCCTGGTCTGCTATAACCACAGACCGGTGGGTGTTGGAAGTGGTAGGAAAGGGCCTGCCTCCGGTGTTCGAGCAGGCCCCGCCCTTCCGAGCCGTCGCCCCCAGGGGGGCCTCGGGATCCGCAGCCTCGGGGTTGGCTCGACGAGCTGACACGGCTCTGCTCCTCGAGAAAGAGGTGATCAGAGAGGTGGCGGACCTCCTCAGACCGGGTTTGTGTCCAGGTACTTCCTGGTCACAAAACAGACGGGGCTGGCGCCCATTCTCAACCTGCATGACCTAAACAAGTTCCTAAGGTCTCGGACCTTCAGGATGGTCACTCTGGCTCAGATAATACCATCCTCGAATGCGGCGTGTGGTTCTGTTCTCTGGACCTGCAGGATATGTTTTTCACGTTCCTATCCGTCCGGTCTCATCAGAATTCCTTAAGCTTTAGATGGAAGGATCCTTTTTCGAGTTCCGAGCCATGCCCTTCGGCCTGTCTCTTGCACCCAGGTCTTCACCAAATGCATGGCAGTGGTGACAGCATACCCTGTGGCACCGAGGGGTCCGGGTGTACCCTTACCTGGACGATGGGCTGATAGCAAGCCCCTCCAGGCAGGAGGTGGAGCGGTCCAGAGATCTGGCCCTCCAGGTTTGCTCTCAAGTCGGCCTCCTCATCAACGAGGCCAAGTCGAGACTCGAGCGAAGCAGGTGATTCTCTTCATCGGGCAGAGTTCGACTCTCCTTCGAGCTAGGAACGGGCTCCCCGAGACATGGCCGAAGTCTCCTCCTTTGCCCAATCATTTCTGGTTGGGCAATCGTGACCTGCCCGGGACTTCCTGCGCCTCCTGGGTCTCATGGCGGCCTGCACCAGCGTGGTCTGTTGGGCCCGCTGGAACATGCGCCCCCTTCAGTGGGGGCTGGCCAGCCAGTGGTCTCAACGCTGCGATCCATTGGACCAGCCAGTGACGGTGACCCAGGGGATGTGGAACGCTCTCCAGTGGTGGATCGTTCCAGCTCATCTGCAGGAGGGCATCCCGTTTGTCCGACCCGAGCCGACAGTCTCTCTATCGACCGACGCCTCTCTGATGGGTTGGGGTGCCCATTTGGGGGAGCACAGAGCGCACGGCCTCTGGTCCCCGCGGGAGTCGATGTCATATCAACCTGCTGGAGCTCCGGCGGTCCGCCTAGCTCTCACCGCCCGCTCCGTTTCCATGGGGTCAATGGTTCAAGTCCAGACGGACAATACCACGACCATGTACTATCTAAACCGCCAGGGCGGGACGCGCCATGCCTCTGTGCAAGGAAGCTCTCCGATTTGGTCACTCGTGCGCAGCCTGGAGGCGGATCTCCTAGGCATTCATTTGGCAGGAGCCTCAACACCCTGGCCGATGCCCTAAGCCGGATAGGGGCTGTATCCCACAGTGGTCTCTCCTGCCGGAGGTAGTACAAGATCTGTTCTCCCATTGGGGCACACCTCAGGTGGATCTGTTCACCTCCAGGGAGAACGCAAAGCTGAGGCTGTTCCATGCCCACCCCCCTCAGCAGAGCTCGCTGCAAGGGGATGCCTTCTCGAGGCCGTGGACCCCGGGCCTCTTCTACGCCTTTCCCCCATTTCCCTTGATCCACAAGGTGCTTCTCAAGGCGAGGAGGGACAAGGCGCAGGTGGTTCTGGTGGCCCCAGACTGGCCCTGCAAATGCTGGTATCCAGATCTCCTCAGCCTCAGCTCCAGGCTCCCGAGGCAGCTTCCAGCTCGCCCGGACCTGCTTTCAGTCAATCAGGGGAAGGTGTTCCATCCGGACCTTCAGTCCCTGCACCTGACGGCCTGGTTCCTGAGCGGCTAGAGTTCCAGGCCTTGGGTCTTTCCGACGAGGTCCTCAATGTAGTTGAGGTGTCCCATAAGGAGTCGACCAGGAAATGCTATGCCTTCAAATGGAAGAGGTTTTCCATTTGGTGTCAGGGCAAGGGCCTGGACCCTTCTTCCTGTTCCTTGGCAAGCATCTTGGACTATTTATGGTCCCTTTCTCAGCAAGGGCTTAGGTCGACGACCCTAAGGGTGCACCTGGCAGCCATCTCTGCTTACCGGGCGCGGGCCGGGAAGCAGTCGGTGGCGCAGGAGAGGGTGGTCTGGCGCTTTTCAAAGGCCTTGATCACATTTCCCCTCCTGTGCAAGAACCTCCATCTCCGTGGGATCTACTGCTGGTACTGGCAAAGCTCATGGGCAAGCCATTCGAACCAATGCACAGGTGTGATCTCTCTCACCTGTCGTGGAAGACCGCCTTCTTGGTGGCTATTACGTCAGCCAGAAGGATGGGAGAACTCCGGCGCTTTCCATCGAGTCTCCTTACCTGGTCTTCCACAGGGACAAGGTTGTCCTGCGCCCCTACCAGAAATTCCTTCCAAATGGTGGTCTGAGTTTCACTTTAACCAGGTGTTGACTCTGCCGGTGTTCTACCCCAATCACACCTCGGAGGCTGAATATAGGCTCCATACTCTGGACCCTAGAAGGCTGCTTACTATAAAGAGCACACGGCTGAAATTCGGGAGAGGTTAGCCAGCTGTTTGTCACCTCACGCTGAAGCCGCACCTGGCAGACCTGCAGCCAAGCAGACGATAAGCAGGTGGGTCACCTCCCGCATAGATCTCTGCATAGTAAGTTGGCAGGCATGGAGCCTCCCAGAGGATAAGAGCTCATTCTACCGCCATACTGCTGCATCGGTGGCTGCTTCCAGGGCGTCCCTATCCAGGAAATCTGCAGGACTGCTACCTGGAAGTCAGCACACACCTTTATCACCCTCTACTACATGACCTGTAGGTCACGCGGGATGCTGGTTTTGGGGCCTCGGTTCTCCAGTCTTTATTTCCCAAGTAAGTATCGGGGTGTGCGCCTTGCCTCCTCTCCGGAGAACTGCTAGGAGTCTGCCAATAGTGTGGATGAACAACATATCCATGTCTCTAGAAATACAGGTTACTCAGATGTAACAGGAGTTCTAGGAATGGTATATGTTGTTCATCCACACGACCCACCCGACCTCCCCGGCTTCGACGCACAACCTGAGCTTGCAGCGGGCCAGATCTGGCGTCATGGGGCGGAGCCGAGAGTTTTACCACCTGGGTGGGTGGGAGGAGCCAGCTTGAAGACCTTCCGGCAAGATTTAAAGCGGCAAGGAACCTGCCAATAAGTGTGGATGAACAACATATACCATTCCTAGAACTCCTGTTACAGGTGAGTAATCTGTATTTGTCGTTGGATAGTCCAGTGTATTCAATTCTGCTACAGTAAAGCAGGTAAAGATCCCCCAACCGGGTTGAGGGTGCATTCCACAAGAGGGTCTGCTGCCATCCTTAGCGGCTGCCAGGAGGTTCCTTGGGCGACATTTGCAAAACAGCTACATGGAAAACAGTAAACACCTTTACAAAGCATTACAACTTGGACATTCTGTCCAGAAGTGATGCTAGGATTGGCACAACAGTCCTGCAGAATCTGTTTCCAAAATAAGTTCTGTGCCGCCTCCAGTGATACTGTTGGCAATCTGCATAAAGTTATGAAGATCCTAAGCATTACTGGGGTTAGAAGAAAAATTACTTCCCATAGTAATCTTCTTTCTCCCCAGTGATACTCAGACATTCATAACTCGCCTCCTTCCTCGCCTTCAGAACTTCAGCCTCTGCACTCTGCATGCTGGTGCCACCAAGCCATGTTGTTTTGTTGCATATTGTCTGCATTTAATCATTTTTTAAAACAGGTTTTTTTCAAATGTGTTCTCCTTCTGGAGTTTTCTTTTATGTGGTTTTGTAAAATATTTTATTCTGTTAAAATTCCATGCTTTAATTAGGGGTAACCCCTCTTTTTATAAAATATTAGTTACATTAGTCTCCTAATGCCTGACTTCCGGGCGTCTCACAAATTTGAAGAGATTAGAACACTACAATTGATAGAGGCAGTATTTGAAAGATGCTCGCATGTGAAGAATTCTACTCATTTACATGTGTTCCATCTCTCCGGGCAGTCCAACCCTCCAGGCTTACTGCATAAAGTTATGAATATCTGAGCATTACTGGGACGAAAGATTACTATGGTAAGTATTTTTTTCTTTAGCCCTGTCACAATTCTAAGCCAGCTTCAAGCACTGCATCCAATATGGTCAGAAAATGTCTCGGACAGACCTGCTCACGTCATGCATCTACTGTTTGGGAGAACAGCCTAATGATGCAGCCCACAGCCTGTGCCAGACCATGCTTCCCACCTCCCGAAGACCCCTACCATTGTCTTCTCCTCTGCCAGCCAGCTGAACAGGATCCATCAGTGAAATCCAAAGAAGTGCATAAGTCAGTCCCTACGGCGGCCAATGCTGCTGTGGGCACCTCGTCTGTTTTGGCACTGCTCCCACTGGGGGTAGCGTCAGCACATTTTTTGTGGGTAACATCCTTGAGATGTGCAGAGCCTCCAAATCTTTGAGGAGAGCTCTGCCTGCCACAGTAAGGCAGTGTAGCCTAGTGGTTAGAGTAACAAGCTATGAACGAGCTTGGTACATTCAGCAGACCAGACCTTGGTCTGATTCTCAACCTCCACTTGCATACTGTGTGACTCTGAGCAAGACACTTAACCACCTAGTGCTCCCTGAAAACAGGCACTTGTGCCTAGTGGGCTTTACCCAGTTACCAAAAACTCAAAAAAAAAAAGTAAAAAAAAATATCACACCATTGGACATGGGAACGAGAAAGGAAACACTCTTCTCGCTCCCTCGACTCCTCTGAGCATTAGGTGGCAGTTGATCACTCTGCGTCGGCTTAGCGTTCCTTGGTCAAGGGTCAAGCCAGTAGCTCCACGGTGCCCCCGTCAAGCTTGTGTGCCTCAACACAGGTCAAAAAGATGAAGATATTCCTCGACCTTGTCGACCTGTTGTAGGGGATCGAGGATGATTCGATCTCCGAGACTCCAGTCCTGTCAAGTCTCACTCAGAAGGTTCAGGAAGAGTGGACTAACCCAGCGCCTCTCAGGAATTGCTTCCCTCCTGGGTCGAATGATCAAACCCTGTTTGGGTGGTTTACACTGCCCTGCCAGCTGCATTTCCGTGACAACGTTGATCTGGTTGACGTTCAAGGTCCATGTTAAGTTTGAGGGATTCCTCACAATCTCAGTCCTGCTTGACTGGGAGGTGTCACCATCAATGCTTTTCATCCTCTGTCGATGGGAGGCTCTGTCGCTGTATGCAGTGATGCTATGAAGAGTACCTTTGGCAGTAATGGACCTTGGTCAGACAGGGTGTTGGGCTCTACCCTTGACTTCTTCCATCACCAGTTCTGCCCTTACCGGTCCTACTGAGACAGCTCTCCCCTACACAAGTCTCTCCACCTATCCAGATGGAGCTACCTCCTAAACAGCCCTTGCAGGAAGCCCCTTCTAAGGACTCCTGTCTGGTTACCGGCTTGCCAGGCCAATTGTTGGTGGAGATCACACTCTTGGATGAATCCTGAGTGTTGTACTGTGGCAAACGGCCAAGAGCTGTGTTCGAAGATTCTTCAGGTGACTCCAGTGTGTCCTGGATGCAGTCTTTGTGGACTCCCTACGTTCAAACTTTATTTGGACAAAGGGTTAACTACCGACAACAGGCCATTGTCTTTTGGAGCTCTTCTCAGACTCATGTCTGAGTCCATGGATATTCCTTTGAGCCAGTCCAGAAAGGGCAAAATTCTCCTTTACTGAGATCCTGGATAGGGATGAATTCCTGGGATTGCCTTCCTGATGGCTGAGGCCATCCTGGGACTGGCTTCCAGCCTGGCACTCTCGCCTATATGGTCCATAAGTATGCGGTCCCTACCAGCACTTTCTCCAGATTTTTGGACCACCCCTTGTCTGAGGTTTGGTCACAGACTCTGTCTTCCATAGGTCCAGTAATTGTGGGGACATGGACAGGGCCCCCCCTTCAAACAAGGGAGTCCAAAAAGCTTGCCCATGCAGCAAAGAAGGTCCAGGCTGCATCCTCCCTTGGTCTTCATAGGCAAGTTACGCCCTGATGATGGCCCGCTTTTGTCACTCCCTTATGGGATTCCTGGCTCATGTCCTCCCATACCTCCCCTGCTGACAAGGCGCTGACAGTTAAAGTGGTCTGAAACCAGGGTCAAGCACTAGCCAAACACCAGCTTCAGACAACCTTGGACATAGGCGATTCTTATGCCCGTGCCACGGCAACAACCATCGTGATGAGTCGCAGGGCCTGGCTGCAGATTTCCACCTTTACAGTGGACACCTAGCACAAACTGGTCAATGTCCCTTCTTTGGTCCGCAGTTGGAATGTCATCTTACCAGGATTAAGAAGTCCAGTTCCACCCTGAATTCTATGACCTCCTCTCCAGAAGGATTCAAAGGGAGATGCAGAAGAAAGTCTTTCAGTTTCATCCCTTTCTGTCACAGCAGCCTAAACAGCAGCCCCAACAGAAGCCATCTCAGGTTTGACACCTCAAAACCAGATTTGCCAGTAAGGGCCCTGAAAAGGGTGGGGGTAGGTGTTGAGGTACCTCCAGCAGCAGATGCCAGTGCCCTCCAGGCTGCCAAGTGATTGGCTGGGGGGTGTCCACCTCCCACCTGTCCCTTCCCTCTCTCAGCTCTCTGTGGCGGGTCGGCTGTGCCACTTTTGGTATACCTAGTCCGTAATTACCTCAAGCAGGTGGGTCCTAGAAGTGGTGGGCAGAGAGAGTTGCCTCTCATTTTCAAGGCTGTCTCTCTCTCTCTTCCCCCCCCCACTGACCTCACATGCCAAGCAATTCTGTGGTGTTGCTGGACATGCTGTCTGCCCTCAGGTAGGATGTTGCTCAGCTCCTCGAGAAAGGAGCCACAGCCAGAGTCCCAGGCTGCATGGCAGGTTAGGGCTTTGTGTCCAGGTATTTCCTGGTACCAAAATGGACAGGTGTGCTGGTGCCCCATACATGATCTGAATCTGTTTCTCAGGAAGCGCAAGTTCAGGATGGTCATGCTGAATCAGAATATACCATCTCTGGAGCAGGGTGTTTGGTTCTACTCCCTGGACCTCCAGGACATGTTCTTCCACATTCCTGGCTGTCTGTCCCACTGGCGGTACCTTCAGTTCCACACAGAAGAGATTCTCTGCTAATTCCAGGTTGTGCCATTTGGCCGCTTCTCTGCACACAGGGTCTTCACCAAGTGCATGGTAATGGTGGCAACTCCTGCGATGCCGGGGTCAGGGTATACCCCTACCTGGATGACTGGCTGATTGCTGGGCTGTCCAAGGAGGCAGTAAAGTGGTCTAGGGACCTGGCCGTCCAGACCTGCAGAATCTTGAGCCTTCTGGTCAATCCAGCCAAATCCAAACGAAACCCCTCGCAGGTGATTCAATTCACTGGGGCAGAACTAGACTGCCTTCAGGCCAAGGCCTGACTCCCTACGAACCGGGCATTGGATTTTACCTCCTTTGCCCGATCATTTCAGGTTGGGTGCTCTCGCCCTGTACAGGACTTCCTGCTGCTGCTGAAATACATGATATCCTGAACCAGTGTGGTCTGGTGGACCCACTGGTGGATGTGTCACCTTCAGTGGGAGCTGGGCCGTCAGTGGTCCCAGCGCCTAGGTCACTTGGACCAGCCAGTTACAGTGATCCAGTCACTGTGGGATGTCATCCAGCAATAGCTAGTCCCAGAACACCTGGAGGCAGGAGCCCCATTTGTCTGCCAGGAGCCAACAGTCATTCTTACAACAGATGCCTCTCTGGTGGGATGGGGAGTGCACCTGGGAGACCACAGATCCCATGGCTTCTGGATCCCCAAGGAGTCCTGTTACCACATCAACCTGCTGAAGCTCCATGCAGTGTGCCTATCTCTGACAGAATTCACTCCTTCTGTCCGTGGTCAGGTTGTGCAAGTCCAGACGGACAACACCATGACCATGTACTACCTGAACAATCAGGGCAGCACATGTTCTCTTCCTTCTGTTGGGAGGCTCTCAGCACCTGAACCCTCATGCAGAGCTTGGGTACAGATCTCCAGGTGAGTCATGTTGCAGGAGCCAGCAACCAGCTGGTAGACTCCCTCAGTCAGTGGGCAAGATGTCACACAAGTGGTCACTGCATCAGAAGATGGTGAGCCACCTGTTATCCCTGAGGGCACTTCTCTGGGAGACCTCTTTGCCTCCAGGAGAATACAAAGCTGAGGCTATTTTGTCGCTCCAGTCGAGAACATTGCTGGGGGTATGCTTTTGCGAGGCTTTGGGCCCTGAACCTCCAGTACGCCTTCCTTCCCTTTCCCTTGATCCACAAAGTGGTTGTCAAGGTGAAGGGGGACAAGGCACAGATGATGCCGATAACCCCGGACTGGTCCCACCAGTTTTTATTTTATTTATTTATGACTTTGATAACCGGGTAGGTGTACTGGTCCAGAGGACCATTTACAGGCATTACCTGAGCCACAGGCAAGAGTAGAGGCAGTACAAATAGCAATACTATTTACAAGGTTACAATTGTCGAACAGTACATAACAATGATTGCACATAGTTGGGTACAAGCAGCAGTAAAAGTATTTACAAGGTTACAAATTTCAAGTAGTGCTTAACAATGATTGCACCTATTTGGGTACAAAGGGAGCAAGTAAAACATTCCAGTATAAGTAGCGATGCAACAATAAGTACAATTTTAAGACTTCACAGGAGACATATATACAGGCATGCCATAATACCATTAGCTTAGAGTAGGGAAGACCCCACTTCAACAGGAAGATGCACAGTGAGACCAAGACATCAGCCAGAACAGCAGTGAGGAAAAAGGAAGTAGGGAAAGGAGGAAATAGGCAAGTGCTTGAGGTGGATTAGCGAGGGAGGCATCTGTATAGACTCTTTTCTAGAAAACCAGGCTTTTAGGCACAATTTGAAATTGTGGTGGGAGTTGGAGATTTGCTGGTTTTAGGGGTAGCTTGTTTCCCAGGGAGGGAACACGCCACGAGGAGGCTTTCCACCATGTTGGTGGTAGTCCTAGGTACCTCAAGGGTGGGTAAAACAGAGGAGCGAAGCTGTCTCGCTGGGGTTTTTGTATTGAAAAGGGTGGGGGTGAGGTGTTGCCACACCTTAAGAGTGGTATCCAAAAAGCGGCCTAGTGAGTAGTCAGAATACCCCTGCAAGGGGAGCCAGCCAAAGGAGTGATAGAGGTCACAATGATGTGTGGAATAAGGGGTTGCTAGGGTGAAGCGGCAGGTGCTGTTGTATGCAACAAAGAGTCTAGTCAGTAGGGCAGTAGAGACTCTGGAGTAGTTCTGATACCCAGATCTCCAGCAGACCTCCATGGCGGTTGCCTCTGCACCCAGATCTTCCATCTCTGTACCTCACGGCCTGGTTCCTGGGTGGCTAGAGTTCCAGGTTCTAGGACTTTCAGAAGATGTGCTCACCGTTATGCAGAAATCCCGAAAATTTGACTTCTTTTTCAGTGCTATGCCTTGAAATGGAAAAGGTTTTACATTTGGTGCCAGAGCAAGGAGCTGGATCCCTTGCCTTCCCCTTGGCTAGCATGCCGGACTGACTATCTTTGTCCCTCACCAGCTGAGGCTGAGATCAACAGCCCTCAAGGTGCACTTGGCAGCCATCTTTGCATAGTGAGTGTGGGCTGGTATGCTGACAGTGAGGCAGGAGAAGGTGGTCAGGCTATTTTTCAAGGCTTGACCACTTGAACTTGCCAGTGCGTGAACCACCACCACCACCACCACAGTGGGACCTGTTGCTGGTTCTGGCAATGCTCATGAGTAAGCCTTCTGAGCCTGTGCACAGGTGTGAAATGTCACACCTGTCGTGAAACATCTTTCTTGCTGGCTGTCATCTCCGCCAGAAGGAACAGTGAGCTCCAGGTGCTCTCAATGGAGTCTCCATTTCTGGTCTTCTACAAGGACAAGATAGTCCTTCCCCATCCAAAGTTCCTCCTGAAAGTGGTTTCGGAGAACTTACTTCAAGGGGAGCTCTTGCAGCAAGTTATTACTATTAGGACTATTGCATGAGGCCTTAGGACCCACCAGAGAAAACTTAGGTAGCAGTACCCAGCAGGGACCACACCCTGACATTGGCTCCGCCCCATCTGTCATGCTACAAAAGAGGCAGACCCCATCTCCACCTCAGTTCTTTCCCGCCGTGACCCGCTTACGTTGGGAAGTTCTTAGTGAGTTTTTTCACAGCAGTTCCAGCAAAACTTTCTGTTCTTTCTTGAATTCTAGTGTTTTTCCTCCACATTCGTTCTTTTTTCACAGTATCATTCTCCTCCTCTCATCCTCACTACCGTCGCATGTTGTCACCTTCGTCGGTCTCCTCCTTCGGTCCCAAGAAGATGAAGTGTGCCAGTGACCACCAAATTCCATCCAAGGACGGCCACGACCAGTGTGTCTTCTGCCTGGGACCAGACCACGACCTCAAGACCTGCGACATCTGTCAAGGCTTTACTAGCAGGATGAGGATTAGATGCCTGAAGACCTTGAAAGCCCACCTGCTTGAGAAAGAGATGGATGTCCTGCAGTCTTCCCCTGGGGACAAGAGCAAAAGTCGGGAAAAGGTACAAAGTCCCACTACAAGGACCTTAGTCAGTCCCATCACTGCTCTCATTCTCCCCACAGGAAGGCCTTTTCCTCCGGCTCGAGCCGGTCCGACCACTCCCAAGTATTCCAGGCACGGAGAAAATCGAGGTCTGAAGCTCTCACCAAAATACAGACGCCTGTCCCGAGGGAGCTACTTTCTGCATCCAAGCTGAAGGCCATGCGCTGCATGTGTCCTCCTCTCCAGGAGTCAGCAAAGGCCTCCTCCTTGGCACAAGCCTTGGCCCTGCTGAAGAAAGCCCCAACTGCAGCTTCACTGAAGGATGCCAGGAAGCCATCTGGAAAGGACCAGACCCCAAGGCTAAGGCCTCCTCGGGTCTCGCCCTCTAAGTTGACCACGTCGGATCCAGCCCCAATTAAAACACCGGCGCCGGTCAAAGTGCCTCGCGGCCAACGGGGCTTCCATTGCACTGGTGCCGATCAGGGTGCGCGCCGTTCCCTAGGGCCTCTACTCTGGAAGGCTCATCCTCTGGTTCCTCTCCACAAGCCCTTCTGGACCCCCCAACTTCTCTGCCCCCAAACGGGGCGGCAGTGTCTCGTTTTAGCAAGGAGGAGCTGGAAGAACTGTTCTCGTTTTGGTGGAGCCAGGTCCACAAAGACTCACCTCCACCTCAACCGGAACCAGCACTGGTTCTAGACTGACCAGACAACCAGGAGCCTGGGGGTTTGCCCGCCGGCTTGCTGGCCAAAACCCTTGAGAACAGCGTGCGTTCCACGATCCACTTGAGCCATACGTTCCCAGTCGCAGTCCGGAGACTGTGGATGACACTACTCAAGGTCGGTCAGCCATCGTCGGTCAAAGCCCAGGAGCAGATCCTGCAGCCGCCGCAGATCTTCATCTAGGCGGGCTCGCCCCTGTAGGCGACACTGGTCCCAGGACAGGCTTCGGTCCCCGCTCTTTCGTCGGTCTGGGAGCTGTCGTCAGTCTCAGGACCGGCGTTGGTCCAGGAGTCACCGATGCTCTTCAGAGGGTAGTCCCCCGAGATGTACTTCGGACACCTCGAGGACCAGGAGCAGATCTTCCTCCTTGTCCTCTTTATTTTCAGGAGTTGGGGGATCTCCTGACGATAGGGATCTACCCCGTTCGCCTCAAGACAGTCCCACTTTCATGGACGTCATGAGGCACATCCAGGCCGCTAACGCATGGGAGACAGAGGACCTGGATCCGAGCGCCGAGACTGGCTTGTTACCTGAGGCAGAAGGAGCCCAAACCCCTTGTGGTGCCTCCTCTGGTTGACACATGCCAAGATCTTACCAGGACAACTTGGAAACATCCAGTCTGAGTCCCAGCCATTCCCAAAAGTTGGACAGGCTAGAGGGCCCTGAGGATACACCTTTCCTGGGAAAACCCTAAGGCAGATTCCACTGTGATCGCTGGCTGCTCATGACAAATCAAAGCAGCCAAAGCATCTGAGCTCCCAGCCTCCCAACCAGGAGTTCCGTGTCTTGGACCAGATGGGCAAGAAAATCTATTCTGTCTCCACCTGCTCCATCCGTTCCCTTAATTTCCTCACACACATGGTCCAGTACCAAAATCTGCTCTGGGAGAAGGGACAGGAGCTTGTAAGTGCCTTGCCAGAGTCCACACAAAAGATGGAACTTCTGATGTATTGAAATCAGGCTCGGACATAGCACGCATGTTCTGCGTGCCTCATATGACACTGCAGATACGGTGGCCAGGGTGGCAGCGCAGGAGTCTGCCTCGCTGCCACATGTGGCTGAGATGCTCCGCTTTCAGAGACGATCTGCAGTCTGGGATCAGGGACCTCCCATTCCATAGTTCCGTCCTCTTTGGGCAGGAGACCGAGGGTTTGATCTCTCATCTCCAGGCGTCGGACAAGTCTATTTGGTCTGTCTGCCAAATGTATAAAGGGACCAAAGAGCGCCCAGAAGGGGCTAGTCAGAACCCTCAGGCCAGCAAGCCTGCGTGGTAACAACCAGGGACAGAGCAGAGCGGTGGCTTCAAAAGGAAGGCCAGCAACCAGCAGCCTGGTGGCACACCTTTCGAGGCCCCAAGTCCTCCCACACCTCTCTCCCACCCTGGCTCCACCCATGACTCACCACTGACCTCCCTCCTCCAGCGGAGGCTTCAGGGAGGCAGTGATTTCTCCCTCCATCTGGATGGATGGAGCTCTATTACATCAGACCAGTGGGTCTCTGGCATCATAAGGAGAGGTCTCACACTGGCGTTCACCCAGAACCTCCAGAAACTCCACCAAAGTCCTCGAGATACCCTCCTCACATTCCTGTTATAGAAGGAGAAATCGAGGCCCTCTTGCAGAAAAAGGCAATAGACTTAGTTCCTGTGCGGCAGCAGGGAAAGGGTTATTACTCCCATTTTTTCTTGGTTCCAAAGAAGACGCAAGATCTTCAGCCCATCCTGGACCTCGACTCTCTAAACAATTATATAGAATTTTGAAGGTTCAGGATGGTGACCCTTTCAGGTCTCATCCCTCTGCTGCATCGGGGAGACTGGCTCTGTTCCGTGGACATGCAAGATGCTTACATGCACATCGGGGTCTTTCCCTCTCATAAGAAATTCCTGAGGTTCTACTTCGAGGGGGAACATTATCAGTTTCGGATTCTTCCGTTCGGCCTCTCCTCCGCTCCTTGAATCTTCACCAAATGCTTGGCAGTGGTAGCTGTGGCTTTAAGGCGTAAGGGACATTACGTCTTTCCTTACCTTGACAACTGGCTTCTAGCGACCCCTCAAGAAAGCGCTTGCTTTGAGCTCTCCTGAAAATTTTATACATTGTTCCGAGAGGTGGGGATACCCTGAACCTACCAAAGTCTTCCCCAGAGCCCAGCAAAGACTCACCTTTACAGGTGCGGTCTTGATTCAGCCAGGGCATGGCCTTTCTTCCCTGAGAAAGAGGAGATCACCTGAGAGAGGTGGCCAGTTCGGTCCTAGTAACCTGCAGGTTCCAGCCAGGACCTTCAAGACTTCTGGGGCACATGGCGGCCATCCCGGTAGTTCTCTTGGCTTGCCTCACATGAGGGTCCTACAGTGGATACTCAGGGTGCAGTGGGACCAGGGCTCTGACAGTGTGGACCATGTTGTCAGGATCTCAGAGACGATCAGAAGGACCCTACATTGGTGGTTGGACCCTTTGAATCTAGACAAAGGGATTCCCTTTCGTCAGGAGCACCCAAGCTGGACTCTGACAGCAGATGCCTCCGATTTGGGCTGTGGGTGCACCTCGGGATCACCCAACTGGGGGTCTGACTCCAGAGGAGTGCAGCCTCCACATCAATGTTCTGAAAATGCGGTGGTCCTCAGTGACCCACGGCATTTCAAGAGGACCTCATGCCAGCCTCTGTTCTTGTACAGACAGACAACTTGCTAGGTGTCTTTTACATCAACAAGCAAGGGGAACTCGCTCTACCCCTGTGCAGAGAGGTGATGATAGTCTGGTATTAGGCACTGGAGCATCACATTTTGCTGTCTGTCGTCCATGTTCTATGTGCTCAAAGCGACTTGGCAGACAGTGTCAGCAGGTCTCTGTCCAAGGCGCACGAGTGGGAGCTGCTACAGTCAGTAGCGGACCAGATGTTCGACACATGGGGTCTTCCAGAGCTGGACCTCTTTGTGTCTCCAGGCTACGCCATACTGTCAGTTTTTTGCTCACGAGAGCGTGCGCCTGGTGTTTTTTGGCAGATGGGTTGTCCTTTTGCTGGGCAGGGAAGTTTCTTTACGCCTTCCCTCCCTTCTCTCTCCCCTTCAGCGAGTGTTGCTGAAGGTACAGACTGAGGTGGCTCAGATGATTCTAATCACCCCGCTGTGGCCCTGGCAGATTTGGCTCCCACTACCTCAGCGGTTGTCCTCGGAACCTCCAATTCCACTGCCAATATGCTCACAGCTGCTATCCCAGGACAGGGGAAGGCTGGTGCATCCAGATCTCCGGTCCCTACACCTTCATGCTTGGTTCCTGCAGACATAGTCAAATCCAGGTATGGGGTCACTCAAGAGGTGGCGGACATCCTCGTTTCTGCGAGGAAGCCCTCAACCCACTCCACTTTTGCCATGAAGTGGAAACGATTCTGCCTTTGGGGTTCATCCCACCATCCAGATCCCCCTTCCTGCCCGGTGAACTCAGCATTACAGTATCTCCTTTCCTTATATGAGCAAGGCTTGAGTTATTCGTCCTTAAAGGTGCACATGTGGGCCATTTCTGCTTATCATATCCTGTTCGGAGACAGGACCCTGGCTCAGTTGGACGTGGCCTGCACCTTTTTATAGGGCATTTTACACCTACGACCTCCCATCAGGGATCCTATCCCTCCCTGGGATCTCCTTTTTGTGCTGGAGAAATTGCCCCCCCCCCCTTTGAACCCGCAGTGGAATGTGAGCTGCATTTCCTTTCCTGGAAGGGTTCCTTTTTAGTTGCTGTTACTTCAGCTCGAAGAGTTTCAAGCTACAGGCTGATGTGAAAGAGCCTTATATTATTTTCTATTGGGAAAGAGTTTCCTCAGAACAAATTCTAAGTTCTTACCTAAAGTGGTCTCGGAGTTGACCTCAACCAGTCGGGTTGACCTTCAATTTATTTTCCTACCTCTACTAATCGAGAGAGAGTCTCTACCCTTTACATTGGGCCTTCATGAGGCGTGAGGTATTACTTTAAGCGGACAGTGGCACACCGCAAATCGGAGCAACTGTTTGTGGCCTTTGCACCTCAACACCTGGGCAAACCGGTGTCAAAACAGACCATTCCCTGGTAGCTCGTATACTGCATAGTGTACTGCTATAACAAGTACAAGAAACCTCAACCAGGTTCGGTCAGAGGTCATTCCAGTAGAGGAGTCTCTACCTCCTTCGCCTCCTTAAAAATGTCTCCATCGAGACATCTGTGCAGCTGCTACTTGGAATTCAGTGCACACCTTCGTGAGGCATTACAGTCTGGACATTGCTTCCAGATGCCGAACCGGTTTCGGCCTGGCAGTTCTTCAAGGACTCTTGTCCTAGTTTGCTGAATCCAGCCGTAGGCTTTACCATTACTTTGTCATCCTACTTCCTGGGACTAGTCACCTCCTTGGTGCGGGACTGCTTGGGATTTTGTCCTAATAATAACCTGCTGCAAGAGCTTCCCCTCGAAGTAAGATAGTACAGTTACGTAAGAACTTACTGTAACAGTAGACCTTCGAAAGGAGCTCTTGCAGCAGGCGCTGCTTTCCCTCCCTCCGTCTCCCAGGAGAATTTTTCAGCATGTCTAGGATGGGCTTTACCTAGTTTTCTTGCTGTGTTCCATTCGAGGGTCTTGGCGGGGGAACTGAGGTGGAGCTGGGGTCCGCCCCCTTTTGTAGCATGACCGACATTGGGGCAGAGCCGACGTCGGGGTGGTCCCCACTGGGTACTGCTAGCTAAGTTTTTTCCTGTGGGTCCTAAGGCCTGCAGCAATAGTCCTAATAGTAATAGCCTGCTGCAAGAGCTCCATTCGAAGATCTACTGTTACGGTAAGTTCTTACGTAACTGTACTTTTCACCTTAACCAGGTGATCAACCTTCCAGTATACTTTAGCAGCCCATATTTGGAGGCCAACCATAGGCTGCTCCATACTTTGGTCTTGCAGCTTGCACACTCTAATTGTAGAGAGTGCATGGCTAGAGTTTGGGGTGAGGATTGCCAGCTCTTTGTAACATATGCAGAAGCCGCACCTGGCAGACTGGCATCTAAGTGGATGGACTGGCAGGTGGATTGTCTCCTTCATCAACCTCTGCTATACCTTGCCTGGTATGGAGTCTCCCGTAGGGCTTAGGGCTCACGCCACCGGACATACCACTGCCTCGGTGGCTGCTTTCAGAGGTGCCCCCATACAGAAGATCTGTTGGGCAGCTACCTGGAAGTCAGCAAATACATTCATCTTCCTCTACGACATCGACCTTGGGTCACACCAGGATGCTATTTTTGGGGCCTCGGTTCTGCAATCTCTGTTTACCAAATACGGGTGTGCACCTTGCCCCCTCCTCCCCGAGAACTGCTGGAAGTCTGCCTGTGTGTGGATAAGTGAACCATATCCATGCCCCTAGAAAAATCTTATTCACTTGTAACTACAGATCTTCCACAAAGTGACCTCTTGCAGTAGGTAATACTTTTGGGTAACCAGCAGAGGTCACTGTGGCACACAGCAGCAGTTTTTCACCAGGGACTGAACACACATGACATCAGATTCCTGTTTCCTATATAAGTATGGGCAATCCCTGGTATCCTTTTTTTTTTTTGCCATCTAAAGTTCTAATGCAACAGCTACATCAAATTCTGAAAACAGCAGTCATCGAAGATTCTACGAACAAGGGGCTTACCCAACAAGAGCTACCCCACCTACCGCTCTGCATTTCTGGACCCACATAGAGCAGGAGTACCCCTCTTCACCCTCTGTTTCTCTTACTCATTGATGGCCACCAAACCATCGACGATGCATCTATATCCTCATTGACGGTCATAACTGTCGATGTTCTCATCAACCGCTACCACCGTCGTCGATGCATCTGTATTTTCATTGACTGCCACACCCGTCAATATCCTCATCGACAGCTACCACCGTCATCGATGCAGCTATAATTTCATTGACTGCCCATAACAGTCAACATCTTCATCGACGGCAACCACTATCGACGATGCATCTATATTCTCATTGACAGCCATAACCATCCATGTTTTCATCAACAGCTACCACCGTCCACGATGCATCTATATTTTCATTGACGGCTATACCCATCAATATCCTCATCGACAGCTACCACCGTCGATGATGCATCTCTGTTATCATTGATGGCCACCTCCGTCAACGATGAATCCATATTCTCATCGACAGGCATTCCTGTTGATGATGCATCCACATTTTCATTGACAAATATACCTGTCAACGATGCATCCCTATTTCTCACCAGTGGCTGTCCCCCGTCAACGATGCATCATTATTCTGCCTACTCATTGACAAGACTTTTTTCATTCCTTGTCAACAATGCTTCCAGCACTATTAAAAGGCAATACATAAATAACTCTTTCTGGGTTTCATTAGAGTCACAGAGTGGGAGGAATCCTCCTCAACCCCTGTACTTCACACCTCATTGACGACCACAGTTCCAGGTGTCCCTCTATCGACAGCGCGCCCTCATATTTTTTCTTAGTAAATAGGGCTTCATAAAAAAACAGTGGCTTATGCCATCTTTATACCCCTCCACCCTCTTAGGTGGACAATCACAGAGGCAGCTAGAGATCGAAACCCTGGACTTTACCACCAGGGCAAGACCTTCTCAGGCTACAAGTCCACTCCCCCATCACCCCTTGTGTGTCAGACACTCCTTCTCAGAAGGAACTGGACATCTCCACTGTAGTATGGCACATCTTACATGCCATACGGCACTCCCAGCCCTCCGATGCAAGGGACAGAGCGACCCTCCACGATCTCCTACTCTAATGCCTAAGAATGTTCATGATGTCTGGATCCATTACCACCCTGGTCACTTCCTCCTTACATGGAAGACTATTTTCAGGTGAACAAGTGCTCCTGGTTGACTTCACGGTGGTCTTGAACACAAAGATTTTTGGAGCTGAAATTTCTTCCTCAGTCTCTGTTTTTCGGAAATCTTTTCTTTGGATGAGGGCCTGCCTAGAATCCAGCGCACCCCCTCCTGATGACCCTTCATTCCACGAAATGATGATACCAAGTCATGAAATTCTCTACCACAAAAAACATGACAAAATAAGGATATGGCAGAATACCTTGATCGGCCAGTGAAGCCCATCTTGGTGGTTTCCCCACGAAGTCAAACTTACTAGAATACCATGCTGGCTGCTTGACATCAGCCTCTAGGTATCTCAACTGTTCCCCATACGGTGGATCATGTTTATCAAGCTCCTTTGCTTCATCCGTTCCTTCAAGCTATCCCGGAAGTGGACTGTGTTCTGCCACTCATGAACACATGAGCTCCTTACCACCTGATAAAGAATCCCAAAGACTTGCCTTTCTGGAGAAAGGGGTCTTTTTCTCCAGTGCCATGAATATCAGAATTCTAAATTATATGGGTCAAATGATTAAATACCAACATACCCTTGGGTCATCTGCCATTGAGACCATCAGTCACCTCCCTGCTTCACCAGAACAGAAGCGATTATTGGCTTCTATGTCAACTAGCAATGCTATTTCCATCACCTACCCAGGTCGGGATATGATGTGATAGATACCTTGCCCGACTGTCAGCTATTGGCATTTATATGTGATGCCACATCTGGCTCCGCTTTTCAGGCTTTACACCTGATGTGTAACATAAAGTAGCTAATGCCCCTTTTAACGGGTTGAAGTTATTTCGGGCCAGGTGCTCAAACTTTACTGGGTGCCTTACAGGCATCAGGCAGAACTCTACGTTCGGTTCCTGGCATGTACCATACTCCACATACAACCTACCATACTCAATCCTCTTCCTACTCTGAAAGAGTTTGAAAATATAGAGAGATCAATACAGGCAGCTGTAGAGGTCATACTCAACCCACAAGAGGCAACACCTCCACCGCCTGTGGTTCAAAAACATGAAGTCTTGTTGTATTCTGACAATATGCAGTTAGCCCCAGCACTTGAACTGCCTTGGAAGGAAAGGGTTAACTCTATGCAGAAGCATAGAACGTTGAGCTCGAGCTCAGTTTTCAGACCTCTGTCTCTGGTACTTACCAGTGTAATCATCAGATTCTTTACTCCACCTAACAGTGAAATCACTCTGGAGATTTCTCCTCTGCCCGGTTCAGTAGAGTTTGAATTAGCGTTCAGTTTTAAACCGCTTTATTATTTTTGGATTTCCAGCCTCTGTCTAAGGTACAGGTAGTGTGGTAGATAGATGGTGACTGGTGTTTATTTAATTTTATGTGGAAATTGTTTTTGTCTCGGTTTCTTTGTGGTCGGTCCAGTTAGGAACCAACCTTTTTTGCTTATATTTGTTTATTGAATTTTTTCTGGGATTTAGTGTGGTGTTCCGATTCCGATTGGTTTCAAAAGAACCAGACTTTTTCTGGTTCTTTTACAAAACCCGTAACACGGTTTGTAACCAATTGGGGATTCATTACCTGGCTTAAAAGCTTTCAAGGGTAATTGCTTAGGTTGGCCTTGTCTGAGAAACCCACAAAAAAAACGGTCCCACTGGGTTTCAACACTGTTCTGAGTGTGGGGAGGCCTTTGCCAAGGCTGACCCCCACCTCATCTGTGTTTACTGTCTGGGGTTTGACCACCTCAAAACAGACTGCCAAATTTGCAAGAATTTTCCTAAAGCCACTCTGGAAAAAAGGTTGAGTAGGCTGAAGGAAAAGGAAGCCGAGAAGTCCGTAGACCCGGATGGCCAGCCCAGTTCGGTTGCAGGTGAACCTGAGGAGGTGCCTACTGACCTAGGCGATACCTTCTCCGGCAAAAGGAGGTCCGACTCTGAGGGGTCGGTTCCGTCGAAAAGGAAACGCAAGGCAGCTGGTTCGGATCCAGCACCACATACTCCAACCGCTGACGAGATAGCCAAAGCGATTAGTATAGTTCAGTCGCTTTGCCCGGTTCCGTCCGATCTGGTACTGCCAGTTAGGCGGTCAGTTCGGTCAGATCCGACTCCATCAGATTACAATCCAGATGCTTTTATGAGGAGTGGGCGGGAGATGAAGACTGTCCTGAGGATGAAGATGAAGATAATGACTTTGAAGGTCTGGATGTGCCCATTGAACCAGACATCTCCCCAGACAGACCCTCCAGTGTCTCCCGTCCCAGGCTTTCTGAGTCCCCTTCACACTTCTTGTTTTACAAGAAGGTGGCTAAAACCCCCCAGCTCCCATGGTTGAAACTGCTGAGGAGGAGGAAGAGCCTGATTTTGTTGAGATGATGGACATCCCAGAGTCCAAAAGATTGTCTAGCCCTCTTCACAAGTCCTTGGGGGAAACAGACTAAAAAGATTTTACAGACACCCAACTCCTTGCCTCCTGTAGATAAAAGATTGGACAGGAGATATATGTTATCAGGCTCAGGTACAGAGTTTTTATATAGTCATTGCAGCCATGTTGTTGTAGTGCAGGCTGCAGCCTGTGACAGGGCTAACATTCCTTTGGCTTCACCCCCCACCCCCGGACAAAGACTCCTGGAAGGTTGATGCCATGACCAAAAAGCAGGATTTGGCATCTTCTTTGGGACTCAGGCAGGCTGACTATATGGCCTACACAGCCAGGTACCAGAAGTTCAGGTGGGATACGGTTCTGGAACTGGATAAACAGGCCTCCCACCAGCTAGCCAAAGAGCTGGAGGACATGGCTGCTGATGGAATCAAGGCATCCAAGGTACAATTCCATGCTGCTGTGCACTCCAATGATGTGGCATCAAGAGTCATGGCTACATCTGTGTCTCTCAAGAGACATGCTTGGCTCAGATGTACTAGCCTTTCGCAGGATACCCAGGCTATAGCTATGGATTTCCCTGTAGTGGGTAACTCTTTGTTTGGGGAGCAGACAGAGGCTTACATGAAGAAACTGGATGAGTACAGGAGTGCACAGGCCAAAGAGAAGCAAGCCACTCCTCAGAAGCAGAAGTCTAGGGGCAGGCCTTTCTACCAAGCTCAGGCTTCCTCTTCCTTCCCACAGAGGGGGTTCTTTTGAGGGAGAGGCAGGAGGGGAATGAGCAGGGCTGCATCCTCTTCCCAGTCCAAGGCTTCTGCCAAGCAGATACCTTGATGTGTCAGCCCGGGTCGACTCCCCCATTCCAGTAGGAGACAGGCTGGCTTACTACTTCCAGGCCTGGAAGTCTGTTACCTCAGACAAGTGGATCCTGGAGGTAGTAAGCCAGGGATTGACCCTCAGCTTTAAAAGGTTCCCAGAACTGAGGGTCAGGTCTTTTCCACCTGCATCCATCTCAGAAACCTGTGCTCTAAGGCAGAAATTTCTTCTGTACTAGCTCTCAGAGCTGTAGAGAAAGTTCCTACTCAGCATAGAGGCAAAAGTCTGTACTACAGGTACTTCCTTACCCCAAAAAAGACAGGGGAGTGATGACCCATCCTAGACCTAAGGTATTTGAACAAACCCATCAGAAAACCAAAGTTCAAAATGGTGACTCTGGGAATAATTCTTCCCTCTCCAAGGCTAGGGGATTGGCTAGCATCCCTGGACCTCAAGGATGCCTATTTCCATATTCCTATCAGGTGCTCGCACAGAAAGTACCTCAGGTTCGAGCTGCCTTCAGGCCATTATCAGTTCAGAGCCATGCCCTTCGGCCTAACATCAGCTCCAAGGGTGTTTACAAAGTGCCTTGCAGTAGTAGTAGTTGCCTCTCTCAAAAGGCAGGGTATTTCCATCTTCGCATATCTGGACGACTGGCTAATTGTAGGTCAGTCCTCCGACAGGTCAAGTAAGCTGTACAAATCGCTCAAGACTTGCTCAGTTCTCTGGGGTTTCTTCTCAATCTCCCAAAGTCTGTTCTCGAACCAGTACAACTTCTTACTTTCATAGGAATAGAGTTGGATACTATCCAAGCAAAGGCCTTCCTCCCTCTGGCAAGGGTAAAGGCCCTCACAGATCTTGCTTCCTCTTTTTGACCTATGGTCTCTCGCCCAGCAAGACAGTTTCTTCAACTCCTGGGCCACATGGCAGCTTCCACTGCAGTGGTGCAAGGAGCCAGATTTCAGATGCGAGACATTCAGTTCCACCTAAGGTCCTTTTGGTCTCCGAAAAGGGACTCTCACCAAATTGATTCCAGTGACTCAGACTCTGGTACAAGCTCTCCAGTGATGACTGGACCAGGACAGCCTCAGACAAGGTGTTCCATTTCTGTCTAAGTCCCCTCAGTAGTCCCCACTACAGATGCTTCTCTCCTAGGCTGGGGAGCCCATTTAGGTGCCCTCACTGCTTAGGGGGTTTGGTATCCACAAGAGTCCCTCCTTCATATCATTCTGCTGGAACTCAGGGCAGTTTTTCGGCCCTTCATGTGTTCTCGGAATCTGTCAGGGGCAATGTGGTGCAGGTCAGGACAGACAACACCACCACAATGTGGTACATCAACAAGCAGGGAGGCACTCGGTCCACAGCCTTGTGCACAGAGGCCATGAAGCTGTGGTCTCTAGCCTATTCCCTTCAGACTTCTCTGATAGCAATTCATCTCCCAGGAAAGGACAATGTACTGGCAGATGCTCTGAGCAGAATCTCCCGGGGACATTACGAATGGTCCCTGGACTCGCATTCTACAGGTCATCTTCACCAGATGGGGCACTCCAGAGATGGATCTCTTTGCAGCCCCGGACAATCACTAACTTCCTCTGTTTTGTTGCAGACCTCCAGTCCTGGGGACTGTTTCTGTGGATGCTCTCATTCTGGATTACGACAGGTTTCTCTATGCCTTCCCTCTGTTGTTCAGAGTCCTGATCAAAGTCAGATCTCAGCCCTGCACAGTGATACTGGTGGCTCCAGATTGGGCCATGCAGCCTTGGTATCCTCTGCTGCTGTCTCTAGCAGTGTCACATCCCCTGTTTTCTTCCCAACAGATACAATATCCTAACCTCCTCTTAAGGGAGGATCTGGTACCCCAGTCTCTCAACCTCAAGGCCTGGCTCTTGAAGAGTTAGAATATGCAGGCCTGCATCTTTCTCAGGGAATCCTGGATATTTTGAAGGTTTCTAGGAAACCTTCCACTACAAAAACTTATAATTCCAAATGGAAAAGATTCAGCATTTGGTGTTCTCAGAAGGGCATTTTGCCCGATTCTGTGAACATTGCTACAGCCTTAGATTATCTAGTTCACCTTAACAGTCTAGGCCTTAGGCTGCAACTCTGAAGGTCCACCTAGCAGCTGTCTCTGCTTTCCTTTCAGCAGGGAAGAGCTCTTCCCTGGCATCTCATCCTGTTCTCAGTATGTTCTTCAAGGGTCTGGTTCATATTAACCCCCCCCTTTCGAGAGCCTACTCTGGCTTGGGACTTTAATGTCTGCATTGCTCAGCTTATGCAGCCACCCTCTGAACCTTTGGCTTCAGCCGAGCTTAAGTACTTGACCTGGAAAAGTTGAACCTGACTTAATTTCCTTCCATAGGGATAAGATGGTCCTAAGAACCAATAGGAGGTTCTTGCCCAAAGTGGTGTCAGACTTCCATCTGAACCAGTCTGTCTCTACCTGTGTTTTTCACTGACCACTCTTCAGGGGAAAGAAGGCTACACAGTTTGGATGTTAAAAGGGCTCTTAGCTACTGCATAGAGGATACTAAGGCACACAGGCATGACTGTCTTCAATTGTTTCTCACCTGTGGTGAAGTGGGGAAAGGTAAGTCTGCTACTAAAAGGACTATTGCCCAGTGGATTGTCCCTTGTACACAATTCTGCTATGACAAATTAGGTAAAACACCCCTCTAGGCCTGAGGTCTCACTCGACTTGGGGTACATCTGCCACTCTGGCTGTGGCCAGAGATATACCCTTGCTAGAAATCTATAAAGCAGCCACCTGGAAAACAGTCCATACGTTCACCAAGCGTTACTCTCTGAACAGCCAGGCTAGGAGTGACGCTAGGTTCGGCACAGCAGTACTGCAGAGCTTGTTCCCAAAGTAGGTTCTGCATTCCCTTCTCCTGGAGGAACTGCTTGGTAGTCTGCATATTGTCAGAATACAGCAAGACTTCATGTTGTTTGAAGAAAAAATTACTCACCATAGTAATGTTTCTTCTAATGGAGTCTTGCTGTATTCTGACCTCCCTCTCTGCCTCCCCTCTCAGAACCTAGTTTTTGGGAAGTGGGCTGGCAGGTACAGTGTTGCACCTCAGGGATGTACCTTGTGCCCTCCCTCTTAAGGGTGGGGTAGTTGTTTTATTGTTACTATTGTCATATGTGTGTGTGTGTATTTATGTGTGTGCATATATATATATATATATATATATATATAAAAATATATATTATATATATATATTTGTGTGTGTGTACATGTATGTGTGTGTGTGTGTGTGTGTGTGTGTGTGTGTGTGTGTATATATATATATATATATTTAATATTGTCACTACCTTTTTCCTTGGGTTCTCGACTTGAGTCTTTCTGGACCCAAACTGTTGCCTTTTGGCTATATATTAAACAATTTCCATAGTGTAGTACTCGGTTTGCTCGTAAGAATCTGACGGTTACACTGGTAAGTACCAGAGACAGAGGTCTGAGACGTGAGCTCGAGTTCAGCGTTCTATGCTTCTGCACAGTTAACTCTTTCTAGGGACATGGATATGTTGTTCATCCACACTTTTTGGCAGGATCCTTGCCACTTTAAATCTTGCCGGAAGGTCTTCAAGCTGGCTCCTCCCACCCACCCAGGTGGTAAAACTCTCGGCTCCGCCCCATGACACCAGATCTTCCTCACCGCTTGGAAGCTCAGGTTCCCTCCTTAGCGCTCTGCGTTTTCGACTGGTTCTTGGAAATTTCGGTCTTCGAAATAAAATGGAAGTTTTTCCTTCTTTGCTGCAGCGATGGCTCATTCCTTTTCCGGCCCCGGGAGGTGCCCGATTAATTCCTCCAGGAGAGACTCGCACTCCACGTGCGTTTACTGCCTTGACCTGGATCATGATCTTCAGCTTTGCGAGTTTTGTTGTGCTCTTTCCGCCAGCTCTCTGGAGGACCGCGGGGCCCGTTTGGGGCTCGGGCATCCGTTAGTTTTTCCCGCTCCGGAGAATCCCTCGGATCGTCGGGTGTCCGCTTCAGCTGTTTCTGAGCAGCT
Source organism: Neoceratodus forsteri (assembly GCA_016271365.2). Taxonomy (NCBI): domain Eukaryota; kingdom Metazoa; phylum Chordata; order Ceratodontiformes; family Ceratodontidae; genus Neoceratodus; species Neoceratodus forsteri. Next base: position 49,975,978 of record CM028133.1, on the reverse strand, counting down.
CGATTCCGGGAAGGGGGCCGCTCCACCTCCCTCTTCCTCGGTTGCGGCGCTTATCCCGCTCTCCTTGGGCTCTTCTCATGCAGCTTCATTCAAGGAGCTTCGTAAGTCCTTTTCCTCGAAGGGAGAGGGACCCTGGGGACCTGCCTCTCAGCCCAACTCCAAGGTGCCACAGGCGGGGTCCCTTCGTCGGCCCCGGCGGAGGCGGAAAACTCTCCCCACCGCCGACGCCGGCTTCGTCAAGGATGCGGCTTCCGCCATTGGCCTCACAGTGTCCCCGTCAGGTCAGCCGGTCAGGACCCCCGTCGACGTGGCCGAGCCTCTCAGCCCGTCATCTCTGCTGTCTCCTGCTAGTGCCGCAGTCCCTTCGCCAGTTCCCCCAGCGCGGGGCTGAGGTTCTGCCAGTACCTTCGGGTCGACAGTCCTCTGCCATTTTCTCCGAGCTGAAGGAGGAGCGGACGTGCTCCGCTCCCTCCCAAGCCCACCCTCGGTTCCCCCGAGGATTCAGGTCTCGGTCCTCCTCTCGGTCTAGCCACTCACGCCGACCTCGGCGTTCTCGGTCGGGGCACCGAGTCAAGTGGTTTTGCTGTTCTTCCTCATCCTCCTCCTCGGATGAGAAGTGGCTTCGATGCTGTTGGCGTCAATGTTACGAGGAACTTATGTGGCGGCAGCTGTTGTTGTCTGGGAATCAATCAACCCCGATTCATTCTCCGACTAGTAAGCAGCCATCACCCGGTCGGCCGACGCAGTCCCTCGAGGCAGTCGAGGAGCCCTCTCCAAGGCCGGTTGCTCGTCCGATCCTCGCTGCCCCGGCGCCCTCAGCGGAACCCGGGCCAGGCCATGACCTGTTCCCCAGGTTACTCTGTTCCCTCACTCCCGTCCCCGCCGGGCGGACGAAGAGTGACTTATTCGCGGCAGCTTTTGTAGACCCGCCGGAGCCTGAAGTCGGCTCAAGTATGTTTCCTAGCAGGAGGACCCATGGTCTTCCCGAACATCCGTGGACGACAGCCCATCGTCCTTTATGGGTCTGCTCCAGCTTATCTCGGAAGTCACCAGGATGCAGCTCGAGCCCGTTTCCAAACGGGCACCTTACCCCCTTACGGAGATTCTGGACCGAGGGGGCTCTCCCTCAGAGGCCTTCCCGGTGGCTGAGGCTATCGTGGGCCCAGCCTTGGAGCTCTGGCAGTGGCTTACTTCCTGCCCTGCGCCTTCGGCCAGGGTGGCCAGGAAGTACCCTATCCCTGTCGGTTCTCTGCCCGGTTTCTCGGCTGGAGGGGTAGTCACCGACAATGTTTTCCAATGTTTTGGAAATGCTAGGGATGTGGATAGGCCCCCTGACAAAGAGTCCCAAAGGACGGACTACGTCGGGCGCAAGGTTTACGCCACGTCCTCCCTAGGCCTCCGTCCAGGCCAGCCCGCGGCACTGATGGCACATTGTTCCCACGCCCTTTGGCTCCTGACCGAGGTACCTCCTTATCTCCCCATCGACCTGCAGACCATGGTCCGGGTGGGTGCAGGACCGAGGTAGGCGGTGGCAAAACAGCAGCTCCAGACGGCTCTGGATCTGGGCAACTCCTGTGCCAGATCGGTGGCGAGCGCTGTATGGCCATGCCCGCAGTGCATGGCTGAGGTTATCCTCCTTCTCCTTGGAAACCCAGCACGAGTTGGCGGACATCCCTTCTTGGGACTGATCTTTTCGGCCCTGGAGTGGAGGGACATATCCAGGGGCCCAAGAAGTCCAATGCCACTCCGGACTCTGTCACTCCCGCCTGGGGGGACAAGGGCAGCCGTCAGCCTTTGCGTAAGCCCCTTTGCCTCAACCGGCCCAGCACGCATGCGCTGGGCGGCCTGTCGCCAGACCAGCGTCTTCCTCCAAAAGGAAGCAGGGAGGCAGGGATCCGACAGCCCCTTCGGCCTCTTCCTCCGCCAAGCCTGCTCAGTGACTGGCTAAGGGGCGCTGTCCCCAGCCCTGTCGCCCCTGCCCGGGTTTCCCCGTGGGGGGACGGCTCCGCACCATTTCCTCTGGGGTGGTGCTAAGGGTAGCCCTGTCGCGGGTTGCGAACAGGTTCCCCCTTTTGAGCCGTTGCCCCACGGGGATCTTGGGTCCACAGACTCTTCGTCGGACTGCAGAGCCGACTTGCCTGGCCCTCTAATTAGAGGTGATCAGGGAGCTGGTGGGCCCTCCTTCTCACCCTGGGTTCGTGTCCAGGTATTCCTGGTCTCAAACGGACGGGGAGCTTGCGCCCATCCTTCTGCAGATATCCCATCCTCAGATCGAGGCGTGAGACTTCCTCCTGGGCCTCCAGGACGTACTTACTCCTCGTTCCATCCGTTTCTTGGGAGACCCCTTCCTTTCCTAGGCGAGAGAACTCCTTACGAGTTCCTGGCCAGGCCCTTCGTTCTCTGCTCCGCAGTTTCTGCAGCATCGAAGGGTCCGGGCATAACCCCACCCGGATGGCGGCCTGATTAAACCCTTCCAGGCTCAGACTGGTCTCCCTTTACCGGAGCCATGTTGGAACTCATGCCTTAGCGGGTGAGGCTTCTTCGGGACTAGACTCAACTCTTGAGTCCGAGCCCAGCTCCGGGTGGACAGGGCTGAGGTTCTTCCTCCCTTACCCAGTCAGGTTTGGCCGGGTAGTTGTGCCCTGCCGGGACCTCCTGCACCTCCGGGGCCTCATGGCGGCCTTTCCCTAGTGAGATGGGCCAGCCAGCGGTCACAGCGCTGCGTCCCTCGGACCAGTTTGTGACTACAGCCCAGGAGTTAAGGGAACGCTCCCAGTCGGACCATCCCAACTCCTGCAGGAGAACATCCTGTTCGTCCTCCCTGAGTCGACGGTCTTCTCCGACCGATGCTTCTCGGATGGGTGGGGGTGCCCAAATAGTGGAATACAGAGCGCTTCGCCTCTGGTCCTCTCAGGAGTCCTGATGTCCTCCCTGCCCGCTGGAGCTCCAGGCGGTCCGCTTAGCTTGCACTGCTCGCTCCGTGTGTGCGAAGTCAAGTGGTTTAAGTCCATGAGGACAGCACCACAACCATGTGCTACCTACCCTGCCAGGTTCGGTCGAACCCCTTGCCTCGGCATAAGGAGGTTCTCCGCATTGGGTTTTTCGTGCAGTCGCAGGTTCCCAGCCATTTGATGGCAGGAGCCTCCAATTCCTTGGCTGCTGCCCTAGGCCAGACATAGGCTGCGCCTCACGAGTGGTCTCCCCTGTCGGAGGTAGCATAGGATCTTCTCCCTCCAGGTAGAATACGAGGCCAAGACTGTTTTATGCCCGCCCTCTCAGCAAGGTCTACTGTAGGAGATGCCGTTGGGGCCACGAACCCCGGGCCCTTCCGCGCCTTCCCCCATTTCCCTTGACCTATGGGCAGGGCGAGGAGGGACTTGGCGCAGGTGATGCTGGTAGCCCCAGACTGGATTGCCAGCTCTGGTATCCAGCTCTCCTCAGTCTCAGCCCCAGGCTCCCGAGGCGACTTCTAGTCCGCCCGGTCCTGATCTCTTTTCAGGGGAAGGTTTTCCATCTGGACCTTCAATTCCCTACACCTGTAGGCCCGGTCCCTGTGCGGCTAGGGGCCAGGCCTAGGGTCCTTCGGCAAGGTCCTCGACTTTTCGAGGCATCCTGCTAGAAGTCGGCCAAAAATGCTCGCCCTCTTTGGAAAAGTTCTCCATTTAATGATGAGATAGGGTCTGACCCTCTCCCGTCCCTGGGCGAGCGCTTCGGACCATCTGCGTCTGTTCTTTGAATTAGGGCTTCGGTCGACGACCCTCTAGGTGCTTCTGTGGGTCACCCCTGTCTTCCGGGCGCGGGCCGGAAGGCAGTCGGTTGCGCAGAATAGGTGGTCTGGCACTTCTAGGCCTCGATCACGCCTCCCCTTTGGGGAAGAGTATCCCCATTTCTGTGGGATCCTTGCTGGTATGTGCTTAGCTCACGGGCAAGCCGTTCGAACCTTTGCACAGGTGCAAGTTTCCCCCACTTGTTGTGGAAGAGCACCTTCTTGGGGCTACTCTACCATCCAGAGGGAGGGAGAGTTCCAGGCGTCCTTGACTCTCCCTATCTGGTCTTCCACAGGGACTAGGTTGTCCTCCTGCCTCAGAAGTCCTTCCGAAGGCGGTGGCGGAGTCTTCCCTATGGGGGTATTGCCTCTGCCGGGGTTTATCCCCATTCACACTTCGGAGGCCGAATATAGGTTCCATGGGACCCTGTTTAACGCTCACCTACCTAGGGAGCGTAAGGCTGAAGTTCGAGAGAGGTTCGCCAGTTGTTTGTCATCTACGCTGAAGCCGCATCTGGCAGACTTGCAGCCAAGTGGACGACGAGCGGGTGGGTCACCCCCTGCATAGGTCTCCACTACAGGCAGGCGGGCATGGAGCCTCCCAGAGGGATAAGTGCTCATTTTTACCCATCCTTCCACTGCATCGGTGGCTGCTTCCGAGGATACTCCGGTCCAGGATATCCGCAGGGCTTCTGCCCGGAAGCAGACTTTACCGTTCCCTTTCCACATCGACCTTGGGTCGCGCCGGGGTGCTGGTCAGGGCCTCGGTTCTCCAGTCTTTCTTCCTAAGTAGGGGTGTCGCCTTGCCTCCTCCTCCGGAGAACTGCTAGGAGTCTACCAATAAGTGTGGATGAACAACATATCCATGTCCCTAAATACAGGTTACTCACCTGTAACAGGAGTTCTAGGAATGGTATGTATTGTTCATCCTTACACCCACCCCCTCCCGGCTTTGGCCTACAACCTGGCTTCCAGCGGGCTAGATCTGGCGTCATGGGGCGGAGCCGAGAGTTTTACCACCCGGGTGGGTGGGAGGAGCCAGCTTGAAGACCTTCCGGCAAGATTTAAAGCGGCAAGGAACCTGCCAATTAGTGTGGATGGACAACATATACCATTCCTAGAACTCCTGTTACAGGTGAGTAACCTGTATTTCCTCTCCGGGGCTGTTTAAGTGCTGGGGCTAACTGCATATTGTCAGAATACAGCAAGACTCCATTAGAAGAAACAACATTACTATGATGAGTAATTTTTGTCTTCCCGCCCCCACCCTCCCAGGAGGGCTGGCCGGCCCAATACCCAGTGACGCACTAGGGTTTTTTTCCCCACCCTTCCTCGACACAGGCCTCTGAGTCTGTGGGTGGTCGTTTTGCCCTCCATTTAGAGGCCGGGCAAACGATCACTTCAGACAAATGGGTACTCCAGATTATACAGAGGGGTCATACATTAGAATTTATCTCTAGGCGCCCCAAATCATAGTCATTATCCATCAGATCATAAACCCATCCTTCAGGAGGACTTGAGGGCTCTACTGGTGACACAGGCCGTTTCTCCAGTAACCTTAACACCACCAAAGGGATTCCACTCCCACTTATTTCTGGTACCGAAGCAGACTGGAGACCTCGGTCTGATACTAGACCTCAGAAAACTGAACCTTTCCATCCAGTACAAACGGTTTCACATGATAACCTTGACTTCTATCATGCCAGTACTGAAACACGGAGATTGGCTTTGTGCCCTAGATATGAAGGGTGCTTACCTGCATCCACCCTGCTCATCGTAGGTTTTTCCCATTTCTAACTGCTAGGCTAACACTACCAGTTTCAAGCACTCCGGTTTGGCCTCTCCTCAGCCCTGAGTGTGTTCACTACTTACCTAGAGGTAGTTGCAGCAAGTTTAAGAAGGAAAGGGCACTTTATCTTCTCACATCTAGATAGCTGGCCAATCAAAGCAGAACAGCTTTGCTTTCTTACCTAGAGGCTACCCTGCAAATATTTTCACACTGCAGTGATCACAGCCAATTGGTCAAAGTCCAATCGGACCCCGGCTCAGTCTCCAATACACTGGAGCCGTCCTAGTTACAATCTCAGCCAGAACTTACCATCCAGCCGTCTGGCAGGCCACACCCTTGTCTCTGGCATCACGGATACAGACTCAGAAAGTAGTCCTAGCTAGACAACTGCTATGCCTTCTAGGTCACATGGTTGCTGACATCCCTATGGTAGCACTCGCCTGTCTTCATAAGACCTATTCAGTGAACCCTCCAGAATCAGTGGTCTCAAAGAGCAAGGAAAAATTTGAAAGCAAGATCAGTCACTCCTCTCTGACGTCAGCTCTGACTTGATGGTCAGTCAAAACCAACTTATGACAAGGAATGCCTTTTAAGTCCCTCTTCCACACACACGCTCACCACGGATGCTTCCTTGGCAGGATGGATTGCACACCTGTGTCCTTATCGGACACTGGACCAGTGGACCACTTCTCTCCCTTAGCCTCACATCAACCTCCTAGAGCTGAGGGTATTCCACTTAGCCCTTCCGCATTCCAACCTCTTTTGACTCTAGACTGTTGCTGATCCAATCAGACAACACTGCAGTGATATTATACCTCAACAAGCAAGGAGGTGCTCCAATCTTCAACCTCTTGACTCAAAATTATGGAACCCTGTCACATGCCAACCTGAAGGCTCTACACCTTCATGCTTGGCTCCTGAGGATGCTTTCATGGCCAGATTACAAGTATCCTCTCCTCTTGCCAGTATTATCTTGGCCTCACGTAAGCCAGCAACCAGGGAAACCTATATCTCCAAATGGAAACACCTTTCCATATGGGCTGCTTCTCAATCATTGGATCCCTATTCCTGCCAACTGACGAAAGTTCTAGACTACCAGGCCTCGCTGTCCGAGTCCAGTTTAAGTTATTCCTCCATCAAAGTCCATTCAGCCGCTATTCTCGGCCTTCCATGACCTGCTAGATGACAGATTGCTGTACCAACATCATCTAGCCAAAATATTTTTGAAAGGAATGTTACATATCAAACCACCTATTAGATGACCCACTCCTCTGTGAGATTTCAATTTCTAATTGAGAAATTAACTCTTGAGCCTTTGAACTGGTGATCACTTGTGCCTTCTGTTTCCTTTCATGGAAAACCTCATTCCTAGTGGCTGTCTCCTCAGCTTGCCGTATTTCCAAGCTTCATGCCCTCGTGTGTAGGAGTCTTACTTAATTTTCACAGGACAGGTGGCACTCCGTGCCACTTTTTCCCAAAGTAGTTTCTGAACATACTTTGAACCAATCCTTGGAGCTCCCAGTATACTGTCCTGAATACTCCAATTCAGGTGAACATCTACTACATACTTTAGATGTCCATCGTATACTATGCTACTATACTAATCGGACACAGTTGGTTAGAAAATGTCTCAGCTGTTTGTTTCTTTTGCCTCAGGCCAAAACGGCCTCCCAGTTGCCAAAAGAACCCTTTCTGACCGGCTGGCAAATTGTATTACATTGTGTTACAAAAATGACAGCAAGCCTTTATCTGGACCTGTCTAAGCCCACTCCACTAGAGCTATTGCCACTATTGCGGCTTACTTTAAAGGAGCCTCCATTTCGGATATCTGCAATGCAGCTACCTGGTCCATGATTCATACGTTCACAAGGCATTACAATCTGGATATTGCCTCATGACTTAGGGCGACTTTCGGCCAGGCAGTCCACAAGATCTTTTATCATAACTGTCCTTCCACATGGACATTACTGCTTGGGATTCATCCCAAAAGTATTACTTACTGCAAGAGACCACTCCATGGAAGATAGTACGGTTACGTAAAAACTTACTGTAACAGTAGATCTTTAAGGAGTGTCTCTGCAGTAAGTTTGTTCCCACTCTTCGTCCCCCTCCTTCTCTAGAAGAGTAAATTCTGGTCCAATGACTATGGGTTGGGACTTCTTTGGTACCTCAGCTTCCCCTCGGTCCTCGCTTTCCGAGCTGAATCCGGCGGGGAAACTGAGGATACCAGGGACTGCCCACACTTATATAGGAAACATGAAGTTGATGTCATGTGTGGGGGTCCCTGATGGAAAAATGCTAGAACAGCTGCGTGTGCCACAGCAACCTCTGCCGGTTACCAAAAGATTTTACCTACTATAAGAGACACTCCTCAAAGATCTACTGTTTTGGTAATTTTTTACATAACTGTACTTTTTAGGAGTGGTATATGGTTCACATCCATACCATGCACCCAGCCTTCCCTGGCAAGTGGCACACAGATCCCTGCTTCTAGCATGCAAGATCTGACATCATGGAGCAGAGCCAAAGGGTATACCACCTAGATGGTGGGAGAAACTTCTCTTAAAGATGGCCTGGTGATCTAGCTCTTAAAGGGAGCCTGCCTATGTGTGGATGTGTACCATATACCACTTCTAGCTAGAACTATGGTTACAGGTGTGTAACCTATTTTTCCTATTGTTACAAAGCTTTGAGTTTGAATCCCAGCCTGTGGACATCAGAACCCTTGATCTTTTTTTGAGTTAGAACTTTTGCAGTAAGCTATTACTGTCATGAACCCACTCCTGGGGGTTGGGTCCACTGAGCTCTAAGTGCCCACCACTAAGAGCAATCCGTGAAGTGGGGGACAGGAATGCCCTACTGTGTCCTTCCAGAGTGCTCACTGAGTTCACAACTGAACACCCGCCACGAGGTCCCAGGGTGTCTCTTTAAACTCTGGATAAGGGTACAAGACTAGTCTTGAGTCTTGTAGCCAGATGTGAACCCTTTACTTGTTGTTACACAAAGGGGGAAGATCCAAGTATTACATGCACTTCAGGGTAGCCATCTGGCCTGTATTTTATCTTGCCCCACAGGACATGCAATAACCTGGCTCAAATTCCCACAGACTCTTCCCTGAGACTTTTGTATTCTTCCTATCTTTACTCACATTTCCTTTACAGATCCTTGCTTGATTGGTTGCTTATGGTGGCACCCCTTTAGCAATAACAGTCTGGTTACAGATTGTTAATAGATGTCCCGCAATCACACACACACACACACACACACACACACACACACAATATAGGAAATTTTGCTCAGGCAGGTTTTCTTAAAAAAAAACAAAAAACGTTTTTACTAAATACTTAAACAACCAAAAGATGCTTAAGTTTGGTCATAGAATAACACAAATAAAAGTGGATATCTACAAGAAAACACACTACAACTCTTATCTAATTTCTGCCTTAAGTCCACGAGTGAATTGAAGTCCTGAAGGATAAATGGTTTTTGAAGGTTTTAGTCCTTTCTGTAGCAGTCTTGCTTCTGGTGTCAGGAGAGTGTCCAAAATGAATGCTCCAGGAAAATGAGCAAGAATGACTCTGCTCATCACTTTTATATAGTGGGTCAAATACCTGATCTTGTCATAACATTTAGGCCAGTAGATGTCACTTTTAGCTTTTCTCCACAAACCCAGTTTTCCTAGGTGTCTTTTGATGTCTCGCTGTCTTACTGGTAATACTTTTGACACCAGCTTGTCAAGACTGCTTACGTCCTAGATCCTGGTTTCCCAAGCATACTGCTTTGGCTTCCCCAATTAGTTCACCAGGAAAATACCCTTGAAAGTGGACTCTTGGCTTCCTGCTAATCAGCTTGTTTCTCAGTTCGCAGAGGGATGTCAAAATTTTGCAAGACAGTGCTCTTCCTTGAAGGGCATAGTTTATTACAGGCAAATCCATTTTGAGCAGCCCTTGAAATAATTTGGCTTCCTGCCCATCAAGTGTCCCCCTCAGGTCACAGAGAAGATCAAACATTTTAGAAATCCAGTCTCTCTCTCTCTCGCTGACCCTTTCATTAACAGTGGCATTCTTGTGTCATTATGACTTACACAAAATCACATAAAAATATACAGCGTGTCTGCAGATATGACTGGCAGTGGTTAGCTCACCACAGTTACCATTAGGACTATACCGCCAGGCACTAGGACTCCATGGAAAACTTCTAGCTAGCAGTCTTTAGCTTGGATCGCTCCCTGATGTCAGGCCCCCGACGTTAGCCAGTGGTATAAAGGGGGCGGTCCCCAGCCACACCTCAGTTCTTTTCCCGCTGTCGACCCATTCGCATTAGCTCCATGGATGCCTTCCTGCTATAGTCGACTGCCGTTCCGTCACTTTTTTCCTTTTTCAGTAAATAATTTAATTTATTTCTGTCTCTTTCTGCATGTCGTCTTCCCCGACTTCCTCCATCGACGGCAGACTTCTAAGTGTGCAGCAAGCAGATCTTGTCGAAGATGGCCACATGGCTTGCTTCCTCTGCTTCAGGCCCAGACACGACACTCAGGCCTGCCAGCACTGCATCACCTTCAACCAGAGGGTGAGGATCTGCTGCCAGAAGGCTGTCAAGGCATACCTCCTCGAGAAACAGCTAGCTACAAGGCAGAAACAATCCTCGGGGAAGAACACTTTTTCTTCTTCCTCCTCGTCTTCCACGACTCATAGGGAGAAGAAGAAATAATCTGGGAAGGACAAGTCCCAGGATACGGAGGAGGAAAAAGCCCAGAACTGCTCCCATTCTTGGTCTCCACACAAACAGAAGGACCACCTCTGGTTCCTCCTCCCACAGGAGTTTGGGCCTCTTCAGGTGGTACAGCCGGTCTCAAGTCAGGTGGCGGGTCCACACCTGTCGCCTACCCGGCTCGCCTCCAAGTCTATGGACCATGCTCCTCCATCACCAGGATCATGCATCTGCCAACAAGGCTTTGTGACATCTCTGACCCAGACCTCTGTATTCCTCCTCTGACTCCAGCTAAGCCGTCAGCGTTGGGTACCCGACATCCAACCCGATGACACTACCACTGTTGCCAGATTCTCCATCGCCGTGGACATGAATGTGTCACCCACACTGACTGAGGACCTGACGCCTGAGACCCGCTACTGGGTCGCCCGACGCCAGTTGACCTCCAGCCACAGGCGCCAGTGGGTCCCTCAGGCCTTCAGATTCCTCTGTGAGGTCTGAGATCTGTTCCAGTTTTGGTGGAACAAGATCAAGGGAAATCTTGTACCACCTAAGCCTGCTGAACCAGATAAGGTGGTTCCTCCTCCGGAGCCTAGAGACAAGACTCCACCACCTAGGAGCCCCTCCCCTAACCCGGATGAAAGGCCCAGACCCAAGCACAAAAGCAAGAGGGGAAAACATTCTCTTCCAGGTCGTCAGGCTGTCGTCTGCACCATTTGACGGACAGACGCTGGCATGAGATCTCCTCCTCCTCCTCTTCTGCCTCCAGCTTGGAAGACTCGAGCCGGAGTTCATCCTCGTCCTCCAGAAGCTCAGAATCAAGGAGTCGTCATCCTTCTCAGGACAATAAGGACACGCCTAGGTCACCTCCTGACCACCCATTCTCAATGGACGTTATGAAGCATATCCAAGCCAATAGTGACTGGAAAATGCAGGATTTGGACGAGAGGTGCAGGTTAGCCAAATATCTCAGGCAAAAGGGAACCCAAACCATTGGTGGTTCTACCTTTGGTGGACATTTTCCAGGACCTGACCAGAATTACCTGGAAACATCCTTCCACTTCTCCTGCCATGTGGAAGAGTAGCTCTACAAGGCACCCAAGGATGAGTCCCTTCTGGCAGAACACCCTATGGCGGAGTAATAGGTCATCACAGTAGCCCACGACAGGGCCAAGAAACCAAAACACCTGAGTAACCAGCCCTCTGATCCAGAATCTAAGCATCCGGACCAGTTGAGCAAAAAGGTGTATGCTTCTACAACATGCTTCATCGGGTTTCTAAATTTTCTCACACATGGTGCAGTACCAGAACGCCTGTGGGAGAAAAGTCTGAACTGGCTAACACGCTGCCAGATGCTCCACTGAAGGCAGAGCTCCTAGGCCTACTTGAGTTTGGCTCAGACATCGGCACATATGTACTTAATGCTTCATATGATACTGATGACATAGCCGCCTGGGCAGTTGCCACTGGTATCTGCCTTAGGCGCCATTCATGACTTCGGGTCTCAGGCTTCAAGCAGGACCTTCAAGCCGGGATTATGGATCTTGCTTTCAAAGGGTCTGTACTGTTCGGCGATAAGACTGAAAAGCTAATAACTTATCTCCAAGACTCTGGCAAGGCTATCTGGTCAGTCCAGAAAATGTATAAGGCCAACCAGAAACCTTTTCACAAGCAGCCTTTTCGGAAATCAACAGGTCAGCAGCAGCAACACCAAGCACAACAGAGAGGAGGCTTTAAATGTAAAGCAGCCTCCCAAACCCCAGGTTGTTGTGCCTCCAGAACAGCCAGACCCTCTCAGGCTGCCCTGCCTACCCTGGGTCCACAGTCTGACTCGCTGCCAGACCCCCCCCCCCCCAGCAGCGTCTCTGGGAGAGGTGGTGGGGGGTCGCTTCTCCCTATACCTCGAGGGTTGCAGCAACATTACAGCCAATTAATGGGTGCTGCAGATTATAGAGATCATACTCTGGAGTTTGTGGAGAGACCCCCAGACAATTCTCCAGTGTCCTCCCACTACCCTCCGTCTCACACCACCCTGATAGAAGGGGAAATTCAGACACTCCTCCAAAAGAGGGCCATAGAGCCAGTCCCCCCTACCCCACCCCGAGTCACAGGGGTCAGGTATTCTACTCCCACTTTTTCCTGGTACCCAAAAAGACTGGGGATCTAAGGCCCATTCTGGACCTAAGCCACCTGAACACTTACATCTAATACAAATGGTTCAGAATGGTAACCCTTCCAGGCCTGATCGCTCTCTTCCACCAAGGAGATTGGCTCTGCTCTCTGAACATGCAGGATGCATATCTGCATATCCTGGTTTTCCAACCACACAGAAAATACATGCGCTTCCTCTTCCAAGGGCATCATTACCAGTTCCAGGCACTGCCGTTTGGCCTGTCCTCTGCTCCCAGGGTCTTTACCAAGTGTCTCGCAGTGGTTGCTCTGGCCCTGAGGAGACAAGCCCACTACATCTTTCCTTACCTAGATGACTGGCTTCTGATGGCTCCCACAAGGGCCCAATTGCTCCACACTCTTGAAGACAACTTTACCCTCTTCAGAAAGCTGGGAGTAACCCTGAACCTGCCAAAGTCAGCCCCAAGGTCCAATCAGAGACTCCAGTATATAGGGGTGATTCTGGATACAGTTCAGACCAAAGCCTTTCTGACCCCAGACAGCACAGACTGTCTTCAGTCTCAGACTCGGTCACTGACTTCGTCACACCAGTCCTCTGCTAGAGCTTTCCTGAGACTGTTAGGTCACATGGCAGCTACCATTTCAACAGTTCCCCTGGCTCGATTGCACTTGAAGATTCCTCAATGGACACACTGGGTGCAGTGGGACCGACATTCCTGTGACATGGAAGTACCGGTCACGGTCTCGGACCAACACGTCCGACCTTGAACTAGTGAATGAATCCATCCAGTTTGACCCAAGGAGTCCCTTTCAGAAAAGAGACTCTGAGATAAGTTATCACTACAGACGCCTTGGTTCAGGGCTGGGGTGCCCACTTAGCGGACCAACAGGCTCAAGGTTCCTGATCCCCTCTTGGAGCAGACCATGCACATTAACATTCTGGAGATGAGGATGGCCCTTTATGCTCAACAGGCATTTCAGACAGACCCGTTACCAGGCCCCCTGCTAATCCAGATGGACAGTATGTCAGTGATCTTTCACATCAACAAGCAGGGAGGCGCTCACTCATACCCTCTCCGCTGAGAGGCCATGAGGGTTTGCTATTGGGCACTGGCACACCACCTGGAGCTCACAGCAATGCATGTTCCAGTCAGTCAAAAAATCTTAACTGACAGCCTAAGCAGGTCTCTGACACAAGAACACGAGTGGGAACTACTACGGTCAATCAAAGACCAACTTTTCGATAAGTGGGGTCAGCCAGAGTTGAACCTTTTTGTGTCCTCACTCAATGTCAAACTGCCCGGTTTCTGCTTGCTAGAGCCAGGGCCTGGTGTTTTTTTGGCGAGACGCCATTGTCCCTGTGTTGGACAGGGAGGTTTCTGTATGCCTTCCCTCCCTTTCTTCTTCGAGGGTACTTCTCAAACTACAGGCGGAAGGAGCAGAGACAATCCTCATTACTCCTTACTGGCCTTGTTAGATCTGGTTACCTTGGTTCCAGCAGTTAGCAGTGGAACCTCCAATCCCCTTGCCTCTGAGCTCTCACTTGCTCCCCAGGACAGGGGAGCTCTAGTCTATCCGGAATTCAAGTCTCTGCACCTGCATGCTTGGCTCCTGCAGACTTGCCAGGTTCATGGTCTCTCCCAGGGTAGCAGGTGTTCTGGTGACTGCAAGAAAGCATTCCACTAGGTCCACCTACACCATGAAGTGGAAGTGGTTCTGCCTGTGGGCCTCCATTTGCCAACTTGAACCTTTTTACTTGTCCAGGGAACTCTGTTCTAGAGTATCTCCTCTCGCTATGTGATTATGGTCTGAGTTGCTCCTCCATTAAGGTGCGCACCTCAGCCATCTCGGCATACCTTGTGCATGTGGAGGGTAAAACCCTTGCCCAGCTGGACTTGTCCTGCACTTTTCTGCAGGGCACACTTCACATGAAACCTCCCATTTGGGACCCAGTCCCTCCTTGGGACCTTTTATTTTTGTTAGAAAAACCTACTCTGCCTGCCCTTGAACTGTCCACAGACTGCGAGCTATGCTTTCTGTTGTGGAAAGCGTTTTTTGTTGCTGTTACTTCCACTTGGAGAATTTTCCGAGCTACAGGTTCTGGTGTGTAAAGAGCCCTTCTTAGTTTTTTTTCAAGGACAGGATGTCCTTGTGACCTAATGCTCAGTTTTTGCCGAAGGTAGTATCTGAATTTAGCCTGAACCTGGACATTCACCTACCTGTTTATTATCCAGAGCATCCTAACAGAGGGGAGGCATTACTGCATACTCTGGACGTTCACAGGACTCTTCGCTACTACCTTAATCGAGCTCGTCCTGTTTGGAAATCGGACCGTTTGTTTCTTACGCCCAGAATCCAGGGGTGCCTGTTACAAACAGACCCTTGCCAAGTGGTTAGGTAAGTGCATTGTTTTCTGTTGCAACAAATATGACAAGCCTTTACCGGGCCCGGTAAGAGGTCACTCAACCAGGGGAGTAGCTACCTCTTTTCCCTCGCTGAGATATGTCGGCAACCAACATCTGTGCAGCAGCTACATAGGAGTTCTGTCCACATCTTTGTTAAGCACTACAGCCTGGACATTACTTCCAGATGCAAGATCAGTTTTGGACTTACCGTCTTCCAAGGCCTGCTGTCTTAATAGGGGCTTCAGATTCTCTTTAGCCTCCACCCAGGACAACTTTTTTTTTTTTTTTGACTGCTTGGGACTCGGTCCTAATGATGATAATAGCCTGCTGCAGGAGCTCTAATTTGAAGAAAGATAGTACAGTTACATAAGAACTTACCGTAACAGTAGATCTTCGAGAAGGGCTCTTGCAACAGGTGTTACTTTTCCTCCCACCTTTCCCTGGTATTGTTTCTGCAAGGTTTAGAACCTCCTCGGTTCTCCTCTTCCTTCTTAGGGCCGGGTCTCCAGTGAGAGAACTGAGGCGTGCCTGGGGACTGCCCCTTTATACCACTGGCTAACGTCGGGGTGGGCTAACATCAGGGTGGTCCCTGCTGAAGACTGCAAGCTAGAAGTTTTCTCTGGGGTCCTAGTGAATAGCGGCATAGTCCTAATGGTAATGGCCTGCTGTAGAGCTCTTCTCGAAGATCTACTGTTATGGTAAGTTCTTATGTAACAGTACTTCTAGGGACATGGATATGTTGTTCAATCCACACTTACTGGCAGGTTCCTTGCCGCTTTAAATCTTGCCAGAAGGTCTTCAAGCTGGCTCCTCCCACCCACCTGGGTGATAAAACTCTCGGCTCCGCCCCATGACGCCAGATCTTCCTTACGGCTCGGAAGCTCAGGTTCCCTCCTTTGCGCTCTGCGTTTTAGGCCTGGATCCAAACTCTTTGGTTAAACCGAAACTTATCTTAAAGTTTACAAGACTCCGGTCTTTTTCTTCCTTCGCGGCTGCGATGGACAAGTCGACTCCCAGATTTTGGCGGTGCCCCTGTGGCAGAAGATGTCCCGGACCAATCCGCACTCCACGTGCATTTACTGCCTTGGGCTTGAGCACGATTACATGAGCCTGCGACTTGTGCAAGTCCTTCGAGCCATGGTTCTTGAGGATCGCTGCCAGATTGCAACTTGGGCACCCCAAGAAAGCGTTATCCTCTGGTAAAGTCGAAGGAGGGCCCGTTAGGTATCCTTGACTGCGGGCACCAAGCTGAACAACTCGAACAAATGATCTCCCTCGGAGGAAGCCAGAGCGCATCAACTTCTTCCGGTCCACGGCATTTATCTCACTCCTCTTTGGGCTCCTCCTACATGGCTTCATTCATGGAGCTTTGTCAATCCCTCTCCACCAAGGGAGAGGGCCCTTCGGGACATTCCTCTCGGTCCAAGAAGAAGGACTCCAAGAGTAAGTCCCACCGTCGACGTTCATGGGAGCGGGAGAGGTCCCCTTCCCCAGATAGTCGACACTCTACTTCGGTCGAGGTTGCAGCTAAGGCCGCTGGCTTCACGGTGTCCCTGTCAGGTCAACCGGCCGAGACACCAGTCGACGCAATCAAGATTTTTCTCAACCCGACAGACTGGCTGTCAACTGGAGAAGTCGACAACCCTTCTTCACCGGTTCCCCCGAGGGAAACCGAGGACTTGCCTGTGCCTCCTGTGCCGGAGTCCCCGGTTAAGGTCCCCGAACCGAGGGAGCAGCAGGTTTCCCCCGCTCTCTCCCAGACCCACCTTCGGAAACACCGAAGGTCTCAGTCTCTGATCTCTTCTCGGTCCAGCCGATCCCACCGACATTGGCGGTCTCTGTCTCAGCACCGAGGAAAGCGGCAGCTCTCCTCGTCCTCTTCGGAGGATAGGCTCCAGCGCAAATTGCGTCGGCGCTACGAGGATCTGATGTGGCAACTCCTTTTCGGGGAACAAGCCGACTCGCCGCCTTCCCGCCATTAAGTGACTTTTACCAGAGCGCCAAACAACCCTCGTTGTTATCGAGGAGCCAAGCCGCGCTGGTTGTTCGCCAAACCGCTGCATCACCCATTGTGGTGGAACCCCC
Organism: Neoceratodus forsteri; assembly: GCA_016271365.2. NCBI lineage: Eukaryota > Metazoa > Chordata > Ceratodontiformes > Ceratodontidae > Neoceratodus > Neoceratodus forsteri. Next base: position 49,959,093 of record CM028133.1, on the reverse strand, counting down.
CCCACAATCTAAAACTGGGGCCCTGATCAAGGATTCTCGGTCAGGTCAGGGTTTGCCCCATCGGTTGTTGGTCACCCTCACTCCCGATCGACCTTAGCAGGTGGAGGGTGGCTCAGGCCCTCAGCAGCTGTTTGCAGACTCCTCGGACTTTGACGATGATTCCTCGCTGTTCTTCAGGCCCCTCGACCTGGTGTTCACTGGGGGTCAGTCGGCGGACGAAAGCCCATCCTCGTTCCTGGGAATGCTTCGGCTCATCTCAGAGTCTACTGGGATGAAGCTCAAACCCGTTTCAAAGCGGGCCATGTATCCCCTCACGGAGATACTGGACCGAGGGGATTCCCCCACGGAAGACTTTCCGGTGGCCGAAGCCATTGTTGGCCGGCTCTGGAGCTATGGCAGCAGCCAGCTTCTTGTCCAGCACCTTCGGCCAGGATGGCCCGAAAGTATGCGGTTCCCACTGGTTCACTCTCCGGATTCTCTGAGCACCCCTCTGCGGAGGGGCTTATGACCAACAGTGTTTTCCAGCGCTCCGGAAACGCTTGGGACGTGGACAAGCCACCCAATCAAGAGTCCAAGAAACTGGACTACTCTGGGCGTAAAGTCTATGCTGCGTTCTCCTTAGGCCTTCATCAGGCCAGTTCGGCCATTCTGATGGCACACTTTTCACATGCCCTTTTGGGCTCTCTGATGAGTTGATTCCTCATCTCCCGGCTGACCTCCAGACAACAGTGAAGCAGGTGCGGATCAGGGACGGGCGGTGGATAAGCAACAGCTCCAAACTGCCTTAGACATTGGAGACTCTTGTGCCCGGTCAGTAGCGGCCGCAGTGGCCATGCACCGCAGAGCTTGGCTGCGGATCTCCACTTTCACAGCGGCTACCCAGCACAAGCTGGCAGATGTTCCCTTCCTGGGTACCGACTTGTTCGGTCCCGGGGTGGTGGGTCATCTGCAGAGGATCGAGAAGTCCAATGCCACCTTGGACTCGTTCACGTCTGCCCAGAAGGACAAAGGCCACCAGCAGCAGCGTAAGCCCTTTCAGCCTTCAGCCCCTGCCGCATGTCCAGCCCAGCATCAGGGCCAGCAGGCTCACACTTGGCACCCCAAAGCCAAGCTTGCAGCTTCCTCCAGCAGAAAGCCGGGAGGGAAAGGTCCAGGAGGTCCCTCGGCCGGTTCTTCCTCCAAGCCTGCCCAGTGACAGGTTGAGGTGTCGCCCCCAACCTCATCACTCCTCCCGGTTCCCCTGTGGGGAACAGCCCGCTACTTCCTTTCTGCCTGGTCTGATGTCACCACGGACCTCTGGATACTGGAAGTGGTAGGAAAGGGTCTTCCTCTGAATTCAAGCAGACCCCACCCTATCGAGCTGTCGCCCACAGCGGGTTACGGGTCCTAGGCTCTGTCGGCGTTCATCCAGTCGACATTGCCTGCCCCTCCAGAAGGAGGTGATCAGGAAGGTGGCAGATCCTCCACCAGATCCAGGGGTTTGTGTCCAGGTAGTTCCTGGTCCCAAAACGGACGGGGGGGCTGATGCCCCATTCTAGACCTGCATGACCTGAACAAGTTCCTAAGGTCTTGAACCTTCAGGATGGTCACTCTGGCTCAGATCATTCCATCCTTGGAACGAGGCATGTGGTTCGGTTCTCTGGACCTCCAGGACACGTTCTTTCACGTCCCAATCCATCTGTCCCGCCAGCGATTCCTCCGCTTCAGGGCGGAGAGGTCCCTTTACGAGTTCCGGGCCATGCTCTTCGGCCTCTCTCCAGCTTCCAGGGTCTTCACCAAATGCATGGCAGTGGTGACAGCATTCCTGCGGCGCTGAAGGGTCCGGATGTGCCCTTACTTGGACGACTGGCTGATTGCAGCCCCTCCAGATCGGAGGTGGAGGTCCAGGGATCTGGCCCTTCAGGTCTGCTCTCAGATTGGACTCCTCATCAACGAGGCCAAATCGGAACTCGTGCCAACGCAGGTGATTCAGTTCATCGGGGCAGAACTCTGCTCTCTTTGAGCCAGAGCACGTCTGGCTCCCGACGGACAGGGCTGAGGTTCTTTCCTCTTTGCCGAATCATTTTGGTTGGGCACTGCGCCTTGCCCGGACTTCCTGCACCTCCTGGGCCTCATGGCGGCCTGCACTCAGCGTGGTCCATTGGGCGCTGGCACATGCATCCCCTGCAATGGGGCTGGCCCACCAGTGGTCATAGCGCCGGTCCTCTGGACCAGCTAGTGATAATGACCCAGGAGATGGGGAACACTCTCCAGTGGTGGATCGTTCCGTCTCATTTGCAGGAGGGTATCCCGTTTCTCCACCCAGAGCTGACGGTCACTCTAACGACCGACGCCTCTCTGATGGGTTGGGGTGCCCATCTGAGGGAGCGCATGGCCTCTGGTCCCCTCAGGAGTTTCGATGCCACATCAACGTGCTGGAGCTTCGAGCGGTCTGACAAGCCCTCACCGCCTTCGCTCCGTTTGTACGGGGTCAAGTGGTCCAGGTCCAGACGGACAATACCACGACCATGTACTACCTAAACTGCCAGGGCGGGACATGCACCTTGCCTCTGTGCAAGGAAGCTCTCCGCACTTGGTCTCTCGTGAGCAGACTGGAGGCAGATCTCCTAGCCATCCATGTGGCGGGAGCCTCCAACACTCTGGCCGATGCCCTAAACTGGATAGGTGCTGCATCTCACAAGTGGTCTCTCCTGCCGGAGGTAGTACACGATCTGTTCTCCCACTGGGGCACACCTCAGGTGGACCTGTTTACCTCCAGGGAGAATGTGAAGCTGAGGCTGTTTAATGCCCACCCCCCTCAGCAGGGCTCACTCCAGGGGGGATGCCTTCTCGAGGCTATAAACCCTGCGCCTCTTCTACGCCTTTCCCCCATTTCTCTTAATACACAAAGTGCTTCTCAAGGCGAGGGGGGGACAAGGCGCAAGTGATTCTAGTAGCCCCAGACTGGCCCCGCCAATTCTGGTATCCAGTTCTCCTCAGCCTCCGCTCCAGGCTCCCAAGGCAGCTTCCAGCCCACCCAGACCTGATCTCAGTCAACCAGGGGAAGGTTCTCCACCTGGACCTACAATCCCTGCACCTGACGGCCTTGTTCCTGAGCAGCTAGAGTTCCAGACCTTGGGTCTTTCTGACGAGGTCCTCAGCGCTGTTGAGGCATCCCATAAGGAGTCAACCAGAAAATGGTACGCCTTCAAATGGAAAAGATTCTCCATTTAGTGTCAGGATAAGGGGTTGGACCCTTCCTCCTGTTCCTTGGCCAGCATTCTGGACTACCTGTGGTCCCTTTCTCAGCTAGGACTTCGGTCGACGACAGTTAAGGTGCACCCGGCAGCCGTCTCTGCTTACCGGGTGCGGGCCGGGAAGCAGTCAGTGGTGCAGGAGAAGGTGTTCGGGCGCTTGTTCAAAGGCCTTGATCACGTATCCCCTCCGGTGCGAGAACCTCCACCTCCGAAGGATCTACTGCTGGTACTGGCTAAACTCATGGGCAAGCCATTCGAACCTATGCACAGGTGTGATATCTCTCACCTGTCATGGAAGACCGCCTTCTTGGTGGCTATCACGTCAGCCAGAAGAATGGGAGAGCTCCAGGCGCTTTCCATCGAGTTTCCCTAGCTGGTCTTTCACAGGGACAAGGTTGTCCTGCGCCCCCACCCGAAATTCCTTCCGAAGGAGGTGTTGGAGTTCACCCCTAACCAGGTGTTGACTCTGCGGTGTTCTACCCAATTACACCTCAGAGGCCGAATATAGGCTCCATACTCTGGACCCTAGAAGAGCGCTCTCTTATTACAAGGATCGGACGACTGAAGTTCAGGGAGAGGTTCGCCAGCTGTCCGTCACTTACGCTGAAGCCGCACCTGGCAGACCTGCAGCCAAGCAGACGATCGGCAGATGGGTCAGCTCCTGCATAGATCTCTGCTACAGGTTGGCGGGCATGGAGCCTCCCAAAGGGATACGAGCTCATTCTACCTGCCATACTGCTGCATCAGTTGCTGCTTCCAGGGACGTCCCTATCCAGGAAATCTGCAGGGCTGCTACCTGGAAGTCGGCATACACCTTCATTACCCACTACCACATCGACCTTGAGTCACGCCGGGATGCTAGTTTTGGGACCTTGGTTCTCCAGTCCTTATTTCCCAAGTAGGGGGTGTGCACCTTGCCTCCCTCCTCCCGGAGAACTGCTAGGAGTCTGCCAGTAAGTGGATTGAACAACATATCCATGTCCCTGAAATACAGGTTACTCATCTGTAACAAGAGTTCTAGGAATGGCATATGTTGTTTATCCACACAACCCACCCGACCTCCCCGGCTTCAATGCACAAACTGGCTTCCAGTGGGCTAGATCTGGCATCATGGGGCAGAGCCAAGGGTTTTATCAGCCGGGTGGGTGGGAGGAGCCAGCTTGAAGACCTTCCGCCAAGACTTAAAGCGGCAAGGAACCTGCCAGTAAGTGTGGATGAACAACATATACCATTCCTAGAACTCCTGTTACAGGTGAGTAACCTGTATTTTCATTCCACACATTTGTAATAGAAGCAGGGTCACTTCAACTTCAGTAATGCTCTCAGAAATGGAATATGAAGTTTGCCAGTAAAATTTATTCTATGGACGTGGATGCAGGTCACTATCCACACGCTGGAGGCACATTTATCAAAGCTTTGCTTTGTGAAAAATAGCCACATTTGCTTACTGTCCCCCGGAGAGGACATTTTTGTTTTTTGCCTTTGCACCAGTTCCTCTTCAGGCAGAGGAACCTCAAGCCATTCTTTTCTTCCTTTTGTCAGTTGTAATATTTGGTTTTCTGAAATCCAGTTTGTGTTTGCAGATGTGCAAAACGAACATATTGTTGGTGCTCGGGCAGTGTTGGGGGCTGTATAGCCACACAAATCACACAAGCTAAGAGACATCAGTAGACTTTGAAGGTGATTAATATTAAGCCTCTCGTGTGTGTGTGTGTGTGTTCAACCTTTAGTGGTTTCCCCTAGCTACAGACAGAAGTATGGAGAGCGTTTCTTTGAAAGCACTAAACAGAATGGGGAAAAAGCACTGAGCATGCAGAATGCAAAAAAAATAGCATAAGATATGTTAACACCATGTCAATAATGAACAGAAAACACCAGATTCAAGTTACATGTTATGTTCCCTTTAAAGAGAGCCTTGTACCAGTTGGATAACTTTTAAAAAATGTGAGATTTAGACACAATTCCGTGTATAGTTTAAATATCATACTTTTCAAACACCATGAAGTCTTGCTATATTATAACAATAGCAGTCAGCCACTGCAGCTGAACTGCCCCGGAGAGGAAGGAGTTAACCCAGAAGATCTGGAGTTCTACAGCTGAGGGCTTGTGCCCAAAGTTTCATCTGGCAGTTTCAAATGAAACTGTCAGATTCTTTACTCTGCTTCACTGAACAGTCGCCCGAGATCAGCTCCTTCAGCTCGGTTCATTCTCGGTTTAAAAGAGTAGTTTTCGGTTCATTTGAACCGCAAAGTCATTATTTTTACCGCATTTCGTTCTAAAGCTCTATCTGGTAACCGTAAGTACAAAAATTCAAGTCTGTGTGGAAAATTAATTATCGGTTCGGTTTTGAACCGATCGCTTGGTTTTTTCTGTCTTTTAAAACTGTACTGTGGGTTTTAGAGTGCGGTTCCCGGTTCTTATCGGTTCTAAAAAAACCGAAATTATTACGGTTTTTTCAAATACCCGTGACACGGTTAGGAACCGATAAGGGTGTCTTGCCTGGCACTGCCATCAAAAGGGCAAGTTTTTGGTTAGGCTGGCATTATGTCTGAGAAACCCAAAAGAAAAACCGGGCCCACTGGGTTTCAACACTGTGATGTCTGTGGGGACGCCTTTGCCAAGGCTGACCCACACACCACTTGTGTCTATTGTCTGGGGGCTGACCACCTCCTGTCAGACTGCCAGGTGTGTAAAAATTTCCCTGCAGCCACCCTGGAGAAGAGATTGGGCCGGCTCAGGGAACGAGAGGCCAAGAAGTCCGCTGACCCGGATGGCCAGCCCGGTTCAGTACCCACTGGACCAGAGGGAGTGCCCTCTGACCAGGGCGAGACTTCCTCGGGCCAAAGGAAGACTGGTTCAGAGGAACCAGTCCCAAGTAAAAAGACAAAGAAATCAGGAGGTTTGGAGTCCAGAATTGTGTCTCCAACTGCTGCAGAGATAGCTAAAGCCATTCAGATTGTCCAGTCACTGTCTCAGGATCTGTAGAACCACCAACAGTTGGTAAAGGTTGGTTCTGCTCAGTCCCAGTGGTTCAGGATTTTGAAGTTGAGGATTTTATGAACCACAGGAGGAGGAGGAATTTGATCAATATATGTGTGGCTGGGAGGGTCTGACGTGCCATCGAACCGGGCATTTCTCCAGACAGACCTTTAGAATCTCCCCTATTCTGTCTGAGTCCCTTCTTTCTTTATTTTTACAAAAGGTTGCAGAAACCCTCCAGCTTCCTTTAGAGGAGGCTGTGGATGAGCAAGAGGAGCCTGATTATGTGGAAATGATGGATATTCCAGAGTCTAGGAGGTTGTCTATTCCTTTGCATAAGTCATTTAGGAAGCAAACAACAAAGATTTTAAAAATCCTCATTCTGTCCCTCCTGTAGATAAAAAATGGACAGAAGGTATACTTTGTCAGGCTGGATACAGACTTCCTTATTGAGCAGTGTAGTCATGTAGGTGTGGTACAAGCTGCAGCCTGTGACAAGGCTAATATTCCTCTGGCCTCACATCCTCCTGATAAGGATTCTAGGAAGATTGATGCCATGGCAAGAAACAGTATATGGCAGCTTCTTTGGGACTCAGGCAGGCAAATTATATGGCTTATGTGGCTAGATATCAGAAATCTAGGTGGGACATAGTATTGAAGTTAGCCAGCAGGCCCATGGCCAGCTGGCTAGTGAGTTGGAACAGGTGGCTGCTGATGGCATTGAAGCCTCTAAAGTTCAATTTCATACTGCTGTTGATGTTAATGATGTTTCCTCTAGGGTCATGGCCACTTCTTAGCTTCCCGTAGGTTGGCATGGCTCAGATGCACTAATCTGTCCCAAGATACTCAGTCAAAGGCTATGGATTTTCCTGTAGGGAAATTCTCTGTTTGGGGAGCAAACAGAAAATTATATGAAAAGATGGATGAATACAGAACTACCTACAAAGTGCCCAGGCTAAGGAGAAGCATGCCATGCCACAAAGGCATGCTCCCAGAGGTAGGGCAGACCTTTCCAGGCCTTTTACCATCTTCAAGCCTCCTCTGCTGTCTCCAGAGAGGGGTTTCTTCAGAGGCAGGGGTAGACGTGGCGCTAGTAGACCGTCTCCCTCCCCTCAGCCTAAGGCTGCTGCTAAGCAGGCACCCTGATGGGGTGCCCAGGGCCGATTCTCCTGTACCAGTGGGGGGCAGGTTGGCCTATTTCAGCCAGAGCTGGCTGTCCCTAACTTCGGACAGATGGGTTCTGGAGGTAATAGGCCAGGGTCTGGTTCTCAGCTTCAAATATTTTCCAAAGATGAGAGCCAGGCATTTCCCACCTGCAAGTCCTTCAGAAGCCCTTGCTTTGGAAGCAGAGGTTTCTTCTCTTCTGGTCTGCAAAGCAGTGGAAAGGGTTCCTCCTTGCCATCAGGGCAAGGGCTTTATTCAAGATACTTTCTTACCCCATAAAAGACAGGAGAATGGCGGCCCATTCTGGATTTAAGATACTTGAACAAGCATCTGTTGAAACCAAAGTTCAAAATGTTAACCCTGGCAATGATATTGCTTTCCCTAAGGCCAGGGACTGGCTAGCTTCCTGGACCTCAAGGATGCCTATTTTCATGTTCTGATCAGGCCTTCCCACCGAAAGTACCTCAGGTTCGAACTGCCCTCAGGCCACTACCAGTTCAGGGCAATGCCCTTCGCCTTACCTCTGCGCCAAGGTATTCACAAAATGTCTCGCTGTAGTGCTCATTTAAGAAGGCAAGGGGTTGTTGTGTTTCCCTACCTGGACGACTGGCTCATTGTGGGTCAGTCTCCAGGTCAGGTGAAATCCCACTTACAAGTCACCCAGCAGCTTCTCACTCTCTGGGATTTCTGCTAAACTTACCAAAGTCAGTTCTGGAACCAGTTCAGGCCCTAACTTCATAGGCGAGAATTGAACACAAGGTTAGCCAGGGCCTTTCTTCCCTCGGAAAGGGTGGACAGACTCATCGCCCTGGCATCCTCCTTTACCTCACGGGTCTCTCGACCAGCAAGGCATTTCCTGCAACTCCTCGGACACATGGCTGCTTCCACAGCTGTTGTGCAGGGAGCAAGATTCCAGATGAGGGACATTCAGTTCCATTTGAGGGCCTATTGGTCTCAGAGGAAGGACCTCTTACCAAATTGGTCCCAGTTACTCAATCCCTGATCCTGGCCCCACACTGGTGGCAGGATCAAAGCAATCTGAAACAAGGGTTCCTTCATTCCCATTTCTCCTCCCTCACCCTCACCACGGATGCCTCCTGTTAGGGTGGGGGCTCACCAGCACCTTACCACTCAGGGAGTGTGGTCTCCTCAGGAATCTCTGCTCACATCAATCTTCTGGAACTCAGAGCTGTCTTTTAGCTCTTCGGATCTTTCAGATTCTGTCCAGAACAAAGTGGTTCAAGTCAGGACAGACAATACCACCACAATGTGGTACATCAACAAGCAAGGGGCACTCGGTCTTCAGCCTTGTGCACCAAGCAATGAAGTTGTGGTCTCTGGCTTATTCCTGAACACCTCCCTGATAGCGGTTCATCTCCCAGGAAGGACAATGTGCTGGGACGCCTCAGCAGAATTTCTCAGGGCCATCACGAATGGGCTCTGAATCCACAAGTACTGGGGTCCGTTTGCCAGTTGGGGCACTCCTCAGATAGATCTTTTCGCGGCCCCAGACAACCACCAACTTCCTCTTTTTGCTGCAGGCCTCCAGTACTGGGCTCAGTCCTCTGGATGCCTTTTCTGTTGGATTGGAAAGGGAAGTTCCTGTATGCTTCCCCTTTCCTCTCCTTTTCAGGGTACTAGTGAAAACAGATCTCAACCTTGCAGAGTGATTCTGATTGCCCAGATTGGGCCAGACAGCCCTGGTACCCTCTGCTCCTGTCCCTGGCAGTTCACCCTGCCCTGAGCCTGCCCAGAGTTCACGACTTACTGGCCTGTGCACAGGGAGAGTGTGGTATCCGGACCTCAAGTCCCTCCACCTCAAGGCTTGGCTCTGAGGAGCTAGAATTTGCTGATTTACACCTTTCTCAAGGTGTTATGGATATTTTAAAGGCTTCAAGGAAGCCTTCCACTAGGGCCACTTATAATTCTAAGTGGAAGAGGTTTTCCATCTGGTGTTCTGAGAGGCAGATTACCCCAGAATCTGCTGATCTTCCCATTCTTTTGGACTATTTGGTCCATCTGAATTCCTTAGGCCTTAGACCAGCTACCCTGAAGGTTCATCTGGCAGCTGTCTCTGCTTTTGTGTCAGCAGGGAAGCCTGCCTCCCTTCTTCTCACCCTGTGTTCTCAGTTTTTAAAGGTTTTCACACTAACCCTCCTTTGGGAACCAGCTCCGCCTGGGACCTGAATATTTGCATTGCTCAGTTAATGCAACCTCCTTTTGAGCCTCTGTCTTCAGCAGAACTCAAGTATTTAACTTGGAAAACCGTTTTCTAGTAGCTATCACCTCTGCCAGACGATAAGTGAGTTACAGGCCCTGTCAGTGGAAGAAGATTTTATCTCTTTCCACAGAGATAAGGTAGTCCTTAGGACTAATAGAAAGTTTTGCCTAAGGTGGTTTCTGATTTCCACCTGAATCAATCTATCTCCTCCCAGTATTTTCACTGAGCATTCTTCCTCAGGTGAGAGGAGACTGCACAGCTTGGATGTCAAAAGGGCATTAAGTTACTATCTAGAGCGCACCAGAGGTCATAGGTTCGAATCCTCCAACTGTTTCTTACCTATGGCGAGGTTGGCAAAGGAAACTGCCACTAAGAGAACAATTGCAAGGTGGATTGTCTCTTGTATCCAATTTTGTTATCAGAAACTGGTAGAGTACCCCTCAGGATTGAGGGCCCACTCCACCAGGGTACTAGCTGCGTCTCTAGCGGCTGCTAGAGACATTCTATTCTGAGATTTGTCAAGCTGCTTCCTGGAAGACAGTTCACACCTTTACCAAGCATTATTCCCTGGATATCCAGTCCAGGAGAGATGCTCGTGTTTGGCACAGCTGTGCTTCAGAGCCTATTTCCTAAGTAGGTTCTGACCCTCCTCCATGGAGGTACTGCTGTGTAATCTGCTATTGTTATAATATAGCAAGACTTCATGGTGTTTGAAGAAAATTACTCACCTTAGTAATTGCTTTTCTTCTCATGGAGTCTTGCTATATCCTCTTCTACTCTCCTGCCCCTCTCAGAACTCCTACTTGGGTAGAGGTGGCAAATTGGTGAAGCACTGTGTCATGCCATTTTAGTTTTCCCCTAACCCTATTTTCCTTTTGGGTTAGGGATCTAGATTGTTCTTTTAGGTTATTTTTATTGCCCCTTCTTGGACTTGAGTCTTGGGGAAGGGGTTCATATGTGCTTGTCAAGTGGTAAAACGAACCATAATACCATCAATCTTTGTTATTATGGTTCTGGGTGTTTCTTTGTTGTTTATATTGTTGTTATTACTACTAGTAGGTAGCCATAGGCTAGTGTAGTTTTTCCACACAGACTTTTCCGTCCTTTGATGTTGGTTTGTAAAAGATCTGACAGTTTCATTTTGAAACTGCCAGATAGAGTTTTGACACAGCGCTCATGTAGAACTCAAGAATCTTCTGGAGTTAACTCCTTCCTTCTGGGCAGTCTCAGCTGCAGTGGCTGACTGCTATTGTTATAATATAGCAAGACTCCATGAGAAGAAAAGCAATTACTAAGGTGAGTAATTTTTCTTCTGCAGTATCCCGGGACTTTATCCTCTTGTCAATCCCTAGCCCCATCACCCCACCTCCAGGACTCTCCCGTGAGAGTAGGCGCCATGGGTGATGCTGGTTCGTGCCTGCAGTGTCACAGCATCATCTTACAACAGGGGTTCTCTTACACCGTTATTCTCCTTGAGTCAGCTAGCAGCGTGCAGTGCTGCACATGCAGACTGTGAGGACTGTGCACGCCTGTGTTCTTCCTGGTTTTCAGTTCTGGTGACTGCTGCTGCACCACCTAGGTTCCGCTAGGTGACAGCCAAGCAGCAGTACACACCTCCTTCTGCTCCAAAGGAGAGCTGTTGATTGCTCAGTATCTTCTCTCCCCCAACCCTGAGTGACCCTAGTCTATTCCAGAACCCAGGTTGCCAGTCAGGTGTCCATCGCCTCAGCCTTGCATGCCACTGGGCTGGCTACAAATTTTCTGTAGCTCAGATTTCCTTAGAAAGTATTATTTGTAGCCCAAGGGGACTGAACTGGCATCGTAATGCCCTGACATATTTATCTCCACAGAAACAGATTGTGATGTCGATACAGCACTGTGACTGCAGAAGTAGACAAGCAGACAGAGCAAATAGGGCAGAGATCATGATTCCATGCAAATGTCCTTAGTACAGTAATAAGAAAATAAGGGTGACAGTTAACAGAAAAGTGTAAAATATAAACTACGTTGTATCTAAATATATTTTTCAGAGTTGTCCTAACAACATCATCAGGGGGCTCTTAAAGCTCTATGACACTGCAAGGAAACACTCGGCATTGACAAATGCTTGTTTGCTTTAATGGCTGGCAGAGTGTTTCTGGCCAGGAATCCTGTGATCTTACTTCAAATGATTCCTACAGTAGGTCTTCACATATAAGACTGCGTGCCCTAAGCGTCAGGACTGCACAGCAAACTTCTAGCTAGCAATCTATAGCGGGGGGCCACCCCCGGCGTCACATAATGGGACGTACATCGGCGTGACCGCATATAGAGGGTGGTCCCCATGCCTGCCCTCCAGTTCTTTCCAGCCATCTACCTGAATTCATCGGACCTCGCGGTGAACTCTGCTTTAGTCTACCACCATTTTACATAAGTATTTCTAAGTTTTATGTCCATTTTCTTAAATTTTGTTGCATGTTTTCGCGTAAAATTAAAAAGAAGTGCTCACAGTGTGGCGCTCAGATCCTGTACGGGGACGATCACTCCCGCTGCATCTTCTGTCTGGGCCCCAAACACGGGGTGGCTGATTGTGATATCTGCCAGTCCTTTAACCAGGCCACGCGCTCCTGACGCTAGAAGGCCCTCGATGCCCATTTCCTAAAACAATGCCTTGCATCGATGGAAAAGGAGCTTCAGGAGCTGTGGGAACATTCCTCTTCACCCACCTCAGAAAAGGAGAAGCACTGGGAATGGGACTGGTCTCCCTTTACTCAGTGTCGCCAGACAGCCGACGCCACTTCAGGTGGGGCCTCCACATCGGTGAGTACTCCTCCTCCTAGGTCTCCATCCACCCTGGCAGATCGGACACCTTCCCACACTCCTGCCTCGGTCATTGGGCAGCAAAGGGAATCCTCTCTGCAGGACTTGCTTTCGGGGCTGTTGACAGCTCGGCTGATAAGTCTTCCCGCTGGGTGCATGGCCTTGTTCGATAAACCGGATTCCAGCTCCTCGGCTGTTGTCCACTCAACACCCACCCAGTCGAAGTCCATCAGTCAGTCGCCGGCTTGTCTGACAACCACTCGGCTGAAGCTCTTCCTTCGGATCCTTCCTTGTTCCCAACGCCACGTGGAGCCAGCTTCCAGACTCCCTGCATCCCACGAGGTTCTCCTCCCAGGCCTCACTGACCCAGCCAGACTTCGCTTTCCCTGGACCTCCGGGACTGACTTTGCTGTCAGGGAGACCTCTCCTGTGTCTGGCCTCCCTACTGAGATTTCTGTTTCTCCAGCAGACCTATTGATGGAGATATCGATTCCTTTACCCCGCCCGCCCTGCTTGGATCAGACGTCTGGTGTCATTCAATCCCCAACGCCAGGCCAGTCTCTGGTTCAGGTCCCCACTGATTTGGGGATGGACTCTGGTTTCTACGCTCAGATGCCAGAGCCCCCTCCTGGCCTGTCAGGGATCTCTATAGAGACCCCAGGCCTGCGATGGACCCACATGCTCCCATTGGTCCCTTGGCATTGCCACCTTCTGGGCCTTCAGCCCCTCTGTCATCGGGCCCTTCTGGCAAGTACCCCAGCTATGCGCCACCACAGTTCCCATACTACCCAACGCCTGGAGGGCCATCACCGAGCTACCTGTAGCAGGTGCTGACGCCAGGGTACCCAACACCAGGTTACATGTAGCAGGGGTACCATCCTTACCCCTACTGGTATCAAACTCCTGGCTACCCCCCTTACTTTACCATAGGGTACCCAGGCTACCAGCCTCCACCTCCGCTGGAACCGCAAGGGATGATTCTGGCCTGGTGAAAGGATGCCAAATACCAACTTCTGCAGGAGCTGGGACAACCCCATCTGGTCGTGGCTGCCAGCCCGACCCACAGGGCAGTGACAAGCAGCTCATCCCCAATCAACGACTGGTTGGCGGACAGGAACTTGGGCAGACACCCAACCGGGGTTTTCTCTGGAGCTAAGGCCACAGAGGCGGTACCAGACATGACCTCCCCACTAAGCAGACTGGAGTTTTCCGACTCTGTTAGTCATGCGGAGCCTCATTCCCCTATAGATTTGGTGGCCCAATGCACTCCTATGGGTGTTTGCTTGAGGTGTCTGGCTTGGCTCCGACTTGCGCAAGATGTCCAAAGCACTCTTCTGGACACCCCCTTCAGGGGTTCCATCCTTTTTGGAGGCAACGCTAAGGACATTATAACGGGGCTACAGGAGAGCAGCAGGTTACTTAAAACTCATTCAGGCCTAGATATGCCTGTAGGTGGCATCTGAAAGCATAGCCACTCAGGACAATAACGCCTGTAGACGTACTCGGCTGACTTTCACTCAGGCCTAGAAACGTCTGAGGAAGTCAGCAATTTTTACTTAAATATTAAACAAACCGAATTGCTTAGAATTGATTGCATAGCACCGCTAGAAAGGTAATTTTGTGCTGAACAATGTTACTGCTGATACTTTGTCTATCATGTATACTTTAGGAGTTTTTCACATTTCTTTGAGATATGGTGTGCATGGCTGACATTTGTCTCTCAAGCCTCACCTAAGCATCTTGAATAAATCTGAAACAAAGCATAGTTATTTGGTCTTTCGTCTACTATAAAATAAAAACAAAGTGGATTACAATTGATTGCATAGCACCATTAGAAAGATAATTTTGTGCTGAACAATTTTGCTGCTGATACTTTGTGTCTACCATGTATACTTTAGGAGTTATTTGCATTTGTTTAAGCTATGGTGTGTATGGCTGACATTTGTCTCTCACGCCTCACCTAAGCACCTTGAAAAAAATCAGTTGTTTGGTATTTCAGCTAGTATAAAATAAAAACTAAATTGATTGCATAGCACCATTGGAAAGGTACTGTTGTACTGAACAACTTTGCCACTTATACATTATGTGTAGCACTTACGGTTCAAGAGATATTCACATTTGTTTGTGGCATGCTGATTATGGCTTAATTTTGCTTAGAAAGACCCAGGATGCAGTGCTAAGAGTATACAGGGCACAAGTGGTGGAAGTCTCAAAGATCTCTTGTGGCTTGAATGAGTCAAGGATGTCCACTCTATGTATCGCTTGGGCCAAAACCAAGCAGCTTTTTCAAGGTTCCCAGAAGAGTGGGAATAGGCAGAACCAGGGCAGATGACAGGGCAAGCACCATACCACTGGTTCTAGTGCCCAGACTCCACAGGCAAAGCCCAAAGGCCGCTGGAGGCAGCAAAGCTGCCCTCTCCTCTGCATCCTGACTCGAGGGAATCCTCCACCTCCTTCCAGTTTTCAAGAGGCACTCATGGGGAAAGATTCATCCCCCACCTTGTTATCAAGGCACAAGTCAGGAAGCATAGGAAAACCAGGAGCAGTTGTAGAATTTGCAAACGAGTATTAGTACTAGCAGTAACAAAAAGTAGAACTGTTCAAAATAACTATTTACAAAGGCAGAATAAACAAAGATGATCCATCTGAGTTTTTCTTCAATCCTGTGTCTCCCAAAACATTGCAACTCTGTCTCTCTTATAAGCCTTTTGCAACCCCTGCTCGTTAAAGAAAACAGCAGGCTTCTACAAAGTGTTCTTGTAAGTTTCAATAAGTCCAGCAAGAACATAATGTCTCAGAACTGAGGCCCCTTCTCCACAGCTTCTGAAAAAGAGCTTAAAACTGCTCTCAGGTTAACCCCTTGAGTTCCCAATAGTTTTTGCAATCATCTTAAACTATAATTATATACATTTCAACAGTAACATTATATCATTTCTAAACAAAGGATCCCAATATCAGTTACATTTTCACATAATCTGCATATATTTATACCAGCAGATATGCAAGGAGGCAATAAGACAGAACAGCAAGTGAGGGTAGAGAGATAGCGAGAGGCAAAGAACTGCGAGTCCGTCGGGGTGATCAAGTCCTAGGTCTCACAGGAAAATTTGGTTCTGCAACCAGACAGACAAGAGACAGAATAGAACAGAACAGATCCCTGCATTCAAGCTCTCCATAACAACTGGGACAGGGTCCTGTTCAACCCTGTCACACACATGGAAGGGTGGAAGGCAATAACCACAGATGCTTGGGTACTCCAGCTCATTACAAGAGGGCACTCAATCGAGTTCAGAACAGGGCAAAGTGCCTTAGTGCCCAGGCCCAGGAGGTCACCCAGAGCCGTTTCGTCCCTGCAGTACTGTATTTGAGGCCGTTGGGGCTGATGGCTGCAGCCATCCCCACAGTTTGGCCAGGCTCCACAAGCGCATCCGCCAGTGGACTCTCGGAGTACAGTGGGACCAGCACACATATGAATTAGATCAGTTGGTGCTGATCTCTTCCCAGTGCTCAAGGTGCTACAGTGGTGGATGGACCCCCCAAACCTCCTGCAAGTGGTCTCCTTCCAGCAGATTCTCACCGTGGATGCCTCCAGTTTGGGCTGGGGGCTCATCTGGGTCCTTTTCAAACTCTGGGCTCTTGGTCCAAGATTGAAACCTCCCTGCACATCAGTGTCCTGGAGATGCGTGTGGTCCTGTATGCCATGCAGGCCTTTCAGAATCATCTCCTTCCAGATCAGCTGTTGATTCAGTCTGACATTCTCAGTGTTGTGCATTACAACAACGAGGGGAGGGGGCATATTCGTGTCCCCTGTGCAGGGAAGCCATGAGAGTGTGGTACTGGGCGTTACACCACGGTCTAACTCTCTCAGCGGTTCACATCCCAGGGGTGTTAAACACTCTGGTGGGCAGACTCTGCTGGATGCAGTTCCTTATGCATGAGTGGGAGCTTCTCTCATCTTTCGCAGATTTGTTCGACAGATGAGGTCATCCAGAGTTGGACCTTTTTTCGTCCCCACTCAACGCAAAACTGCCCAATTTCTGCTTGCTAGAAGCATGATCTGGAGTTTTCTAGTGAGACACGCCCCTTTTGGACCGGGAGGTTCCTTACGCCTTCCCTCCATTTCCACTGATTCAGAGGGTGCTACCAGCTGCAGATGGAGGAAGCCAGCATCATTCTGGTAGCTCCATTCCGGCCTCGTCAGATATGGTTCCCACTACTACAGCAACTGGGAGAGGAGCTCCTGTCCCTGTCCTCTCCTCTCTGCAGGAATCTGCTGACCTGACCCAGGCTCGGGGGACCCTGGTCCATCCAACTTCAAGTCCTCTGTCTGCATGCTTGGCCTCTTGAGAACGAGCCATCACCAGATTTGGGGTTTCCAACAGGGTAGCGGATGTTCTAGTGGCCACTTGGAAACCCTCCACTTATGCCACGGGTGGAAGAGTTTTGCCATTTGGGCTGCCAAACATAATCTGGGCTCTGACAGTTGTCCGTGAACCAGATTCTGACTACCCGTTGTCGTTGTCGGATTCAGGTCTCCAGTACTCCTCCCTCAAGGTGCACCTTTTGGCTGTTTCGGCCTTTCATAAGCCAGTGGCTGACTGCAGCATAGCTTGGCTGGATGTTCCTGTACTTTTCTGAGAGGCATCCTGCATCTGAAACCCTAATCCGTTCCCCTGTCCTGGCTTGGGATTTAAATTTTGTTTTGGAGAAGTTGTCTCCTTTAAAGCCAGCCGTGACTTGCGAGCTACACTTCCTTTCTCGAAAAGCATTATTTTTGGTTGACATTACCTCGCTCGGATTTCCGATCTTCAGGCACTCTGATATGAGGAACCTTATTTGGTTTTTCACAAAGATAGTGTCTTTGCACACGGATCCTATGTTTCTCCCCAAGGTGGTGTCTGAGTTTACCCTCAATCAGTCTATCCACCTTCTTGTTTATTTTCCTGAGCGTGCCAATCCAGGGGAAGCACTGCTCCATACATTAGATGTGCACAGAACTTTGAAGTACTACTTGCTCCAAACCAAGGAATGTAGAAAGTCGAAGCAACTGTTTGTTTCTTTCGCCCCAGGTAGAGAGGGCGTTCAGGTTTCTAAACAATATTTATCTAAATGGTTGGCTAATTGTATTGTGTTCTGCTACAACAAGTATGGCAAAGAGTTGCCTGGAGCGGTAAAAGCTTATTCCACAAGAGGCATGGCTACCTCTGTGGCCTGTTTTCAGAGGATCTCAGTCGCTGACATTTGCGCAGCTGCCACCTGGAGTACCGTCCATACTTTCACCAAGTACTACAGTCTGGATATTGCCTCAAAGGCCCATACAGGATTTGGAAGGGCTATGCTGCAAGGCCTCCTGTTTTAAGCTTAGGGTTGGCCTTCCTCCCAGACTGTCCTGTTGCACCTGTAACTGCTTGGGACTCATTCCTACGGTGTGACCTGATGACTCGATACCCCGAAGAAGAAGATAGAACAGTTACATAAGAACTTACTGTAACAGTAGATCTTGAGGACTCTGTCATCAGGTCTGTTTTCCTCCTACAATCCCCTTTTTTGTGTGGGGGGTGCTGTTTCCTGGAACTGGTTATCGGGTGTATCCAGCCTGTCTTACGGTCCCCCACATGGCTTGGGCTATGCTCCTTTGTCTCCAGGGAAAGAACTGAGAAGGGAGTGGGCTGCTTATGCCTTTATAGGGTTGGTGGCGTTGGAAGATGAAGTCGGCGTGAGCGACACAGTTGCCTCTGCAAAATCTTCTGTATGGATCCCGCTTCACCGACGGTGAAGTTCCTGTGGTGTGACCTGATGACTGAGATCCCCTCGAAGAGCTACTGTTGAGGTACATTCTTATGTAACTGTTCTGTTTCTGTACTCATTTCCTCCCTTCCACCTGCTTCAGAGGGTTCTGATCAAGCTCCAGATGGAAGGGACCGTGATGATCCACATCGCCCCTTTCTGGCCTCGTCAGATCTGGTTCCCTTTACTGTAGCAGCTGACCGTGGAACCTCCAGTACCTCTTTCTCTGTGCACCGGCTTGCCCTCCAGAACCGGAGCAATCTGGTCCATCCAGATCTCAAATTCCCGCATCTTCACTCCTGGCTCTTGAGGACATAGCCATTGCTCTGTTTGGGATGTCCCCCAAGGTGACTGATGTCCTGGTGGCAGCTAGGAAGCCGTCCACTAGGGCCACTTATTCTGTGAAGTGGAAAGGGTGGCTTCACGTTAGCTGGATCCCTTCATTTGTCCAGTGAATCAGATTCTAGAGTACTTGCTGTCCTTTCCAGACTCCGGCCTGAAGTACTCTTCTGTTAAGGTGCACATCTGCCATCTCTGCCTTCCATGTGCCTGTTGATGATGGCATGGTGGCACAACTAGAGGTGTCCCATACATTTTTGAGAGGCATCCTTCACCTGGAGCCTCCCATCCACAGTCCAGTCCCACCTTGGGACTTGAATGTGTTAGAAAAACTTACTTTGGCTCCTTTTGAGCCAGCCACGACATGCAAGCTACGCTTTCTGTTGTGGGAAGCGTTATTTTTAGCTGGTATTACTTCTGCTGGAAGAATTTCTCAGCTACAAGCACTGATGTGCAAGCAGCCTTATTTGATTGTCCACAAAGACAAGGTATCTTTGCATACTAACTGTATGTTTCTCCCTAAGGTGGTGTCTTGAGTTTACTGAAAATCAGTCCATCCACCTCCCTGTTTATTAACTAGAGCATGCCAATCCAGGAAGCATTGCTCCACACTTTAGATGTGCACAGAATTCTGTGTTACTCCACATTGTACAACAGACTTCAGGAATCCTCTGTTTCTTTCGCCTGGCCTCCTGGTTTCTAAACAGTGCTTTGTCCAAATGATTGGCCAACTGTATCATTTACTGCTACGGGAAGTATGGAAAGGATCTACTAGTGTTGTTCGTGAGCCACTCCACCAGAGGCACAGAAACATAGAATTTGACGGCAGATAAGGACTGCATGGCCCACCTAGTCTGCCCATTTCCCTCCTAACAGATAAGCTGCAGATCCTAGTTAACCAACAGCCTACTTCCTCCTACCTCCCACTAGAACTGCCTTATGTCTGTCCCATGCATTCTTGAATTCCCCCACTGTTTTTGACTCTACAACCTCCTCAGAAAGGCTGTTCCATGCATCTACAACCTCTCTGTGAAGAAATACTTCCTCACATTACCTCTGAGCCGCCCCTCTATCTTCAAATTGTGCCCCTTGTTGTTGCACATCTCTTTCTGAAAGAAGCTACCTCTTGGACTTTGTTGATTCCTTTGAGGTACTTGAAAGTTTCTGTCCTGTCCACCATCTCCTTCATTTCCTCGAGGCTATACATCTTAAGCTCCTTTAGTCTTTCTTCATATGTCTTCTGGTGCAGACCCTGCACCATTTTGGTTGCCCTCCTCTGACAGCCTCCACCCTGTCTATGTCTTTAGGAGGTGGGGTCTCCAGAACTGTACACAGTACTCCAGATGTGGTCTTACCAACTTTCTGTACAGAGGGCCAACAACTTCCTGTTTTCTACTGGTGATGCCTCCTTCTGCATCCCAGTATCCCCCAGCCCTCCTACTGCCTTCTCACATTGTTGTCCCACCTTTGGGTCATCTGATGACTACTTCCAGGTCCCTTTCCATTTTTGTTGTCAGTATCTCACCCCCATTGTACTCTTGCCCTGGATTTTTGTTTCCAGGTGCATTACTTTGCACTTCTTGCACTGAATCTAAGCTGCCATACAGTTGACCATTCCTCCAACCTTGCCAAGTCCCTTTTCATCCTTTCCACCCCACCTTACGATCAACCCTGTTGCAGATCTTTGTGTTATCTGCAAAGAGATACTTTCCTTCTAGTCCCTCTGTAATGTCACTTATAAAGATATTAAAAGGACCGGCCCAGTACTGAACCCTCGTGTACCCCACTAGTAACCTCCTTTCTTCACTGTGGACTCCATTTACTATTACCCACTGTGTCCTGTTGTCCAGCCAGTGTTTTACCCAGGCTACCACCTCACCCTGGGACCCACTCCCAGGCTGGCTAATTTGTTTATTAATCTTTGTGCAGGACTGTGTCAAATGCCTTGCTAAAGTCTAGGTAGGCCATGTCCACAGCCCCTCCCTGGTCTACTACTTTGGTCACCCAGTCAAAGAAATCAATTAGATTTGTCTGACATGACCTTCGTGCTGTGAATCCATGCTGCCTTGGGTCTTGTGCCCCACTGGCCTCTAGGTACTAACAGTTTTTCCTTCAGCAGTGAGTCCATCATTTTCCCTACCACTGAGGTCAAACTGACAGGTCTGTAGTTTCATGCCTCTGTCTTGCTCCCACTTTTGTGAAGAGGAATCACATCAGTCCTCAGGTACCACACATCCTCCTATGATTTATTAAAAGGGTAGTCATTGGTGTTACTAGTTCTTCCCTTAGTTTTTAGAATTCGGTGAATCCCATCAGGCCCCATTGCTTTATCCACCTTCAGTTTTAAGAGTTCTTTCGGAACCCTTTCTTCTGTGAAAGGACTAATATCAACCCCTATCCAGAGTGCTTCCACTGACTGGATTAGGTACCCCCGCTTTTCCATTGTGAATACTGAACAGAAGTATTGCTCAGTATCCCTGCTTTTTCACTGTCACTCTCTACCCAACCACCTTCCTGTTTATTCAGCCTCAGTATCCCTGCCTTAGTCTTTCTTTGCTCCCTAATGTACCTATAAAAGGTTTTATCCCCCTTCTTAACCAAGTTGGCTATCTTTTCCTCTGTTTGGGCCTTTGCTATTCTGACTGCCTTCCCCGCTTCCTTCTGCTTTAACTGGTACAGTTCTCTGTCCTGCTCCTTCTGTGTTTCCTTATACTTCCTGAATGCTATCTCTTTCTCCCTTACCTTCCCCACTACTTCTTTTGAGACCCATAGAGGTTTCTTCTTTCATTTTGATTTGTTTATTTGCTTCACACAAAGGCTTGTTGCCTCTGTGATGGCGGTTTTAATGTTTCCCCATTGTTGCTCCACCCCACCTTCTTGCCTGTTTGCTAGTGCTTTCTGAGGCACTCTCCATTTTGACAAAATCAGCCCTCCTCAAGTCCAGTACCTTCACTTTTGTGTGGCTTGACTCTACAGTTAAGTTTATCGTGAACCATACTGTTTGGTGGTCGCTTGTTTCCCAGATGGCTACCCACTTCAAGATCAGAGATCCTCTGTCCATCCCCATTTGAGAGTACCAGGTCTAAGATTGCTCCCTGCTATGGGTTCCAAAACTAGCTGTCTAAGGTATGTCCCCTGTAGGGCATCGAGAATGGCCCTGCTCTTGGATGTGGCTGCAGCAAAGGTGCTCCAGTTAACATCTGGCATATTCAGGTCCTCCATCAGCAATACCTCCCTTTCTCTGCTATCCCAAGGATGCCTTTCATTTTCTTTTCTGTTCTTCCATCTGAGACAGGGGTCTGTATACAACCCTGTGCGGACTGTGGAGCTATTTCCAGTCTCCAGGGTGACCCACAGTGCCTCCCTCTCCTCCCTGTTTGCCCTTTAGTTCAGTTGCTTTGATCCCTTCCTTACATGAAGGCTGCTCCTCCTCCTCCTCTTTCTTCCCTCCCTGTGTCCCTCCCTGTGGATTGTGTACCCTGGTATGTTGACATCCCAGTCGTGGTTCTCTGTGTACCATGTTTCTGTGACTGCCACCATATCCAGGCATCCCTATTCCATCAAGGCCACTATTTTGGGAGCTTTTTACCTAGACTACTGGCATTGGTACTCACTACCCTCCATTTTCTATGGCTTTATTTATTTTGTCCCATCCCTGTCCTTACTGCCTTTGTCTTTTTCTCCATTTACCCCTGCCCTTCTCTATCGACTGCTCTATCTTGGTGTTTACCACACTAACTATCCTGATTTTGGGGTGCTAGATTTTCCTACCTTTCAGTGCCTCCCCTTGGCTAGTTTAAATGCTTGCCAATGATGCCATGGCCTCTTCTGTTGTCTTTTCAGGAATGTGTCAGCTGCAGAGATTTGTGGTGCTGCTTCTTGTAGTTCTGTTCACACCATTACCAATGCACTAGTCTGGACGTTGCCTCTAGGCATAGGGCCAGATTTGGCCTAACTGTCCTCCAGGGCCTACTTTCTTTGGCTCTGGGTTTCATCCACCCAGACTGAGCTGTCTGCTGACATAACTGCTTGGAGCTTGTTCCATAGGTGTGGCCTGCTGCAAGAGAAACCCCCAATGTCAGATAGTACAGTTACGTAAGAACTTATCGTAACAGTAGATCTGCAAGAGGATCTCTTGCAGCAGGCCATGCTGTCCCTCCTCCATCCCCCAGGATCTGGGAGGTCATTCTGTGTTTGTACCTCTTTCTTCATTATTTTCCTTTTTGGAGGGAACCTTCAATTCCTCCTCAGTTCCCTCTATTAGACCTAGGTGGTTTATGGTCTCCTGCGGGGCCGCCCACTTTATAGGATAGGCCAACATCAATGTATGATGTTGGGAGCAGCACCCTGGTAGACTGCTAGCTAGAAAAGTTTCATGTGGTCCTAGTGCCTGGCCTCTGTAGTTCAATAGGTGTGGCTTGTTGTAAGAGATCCCTCTCAGATCTGCTGTTACGGGAAGTTTATATAACTGTACTCTCTGAGAGACTCTCTTGCAGCAGGTCATGCCGTACCTCCCTCCTTTCCTTTTCCCCTGTTTCTGTTCTTTAAGATGGTGACCCTTCAGCTCCTCATGCACCTGACTGGGCCTTCCCCTAGTTCCCTCAGAGGCACGTCGTCGCTGGATGGTCCCCAGTTGGGAACTGTGGAGGGTGCAGGTCCCCCCACTGCTATATCTGGGGACGTCGACATAGTGACATCACCGTGGGCAGCCCCAGTTAGACTGCGTGCAAAAAAGCTTCTGTGTGGTCCTGGCGCCTGACTGCTAAGGTTCCTATGGTGTGACCAAGGCCCCTGGATTCTACGGTTGCAGAATTTGCCGCAGAATTTGCATCATGCCGCAGAATATATATAGTGCCGCAGAATTCATTGTTTTTGGTGAATTTTCATATAAATATACTGTTTTTCCGTAGTGTCAGGCTTTCTTTCCCACCTCGTTTATCCTGAAGCCCCTCCTCTATGCTCAGCATATGATGTCATCAATGACATCACATCATATTTAGCCAATAACACGATTGCATTCTGCCAGAGAAATGAATAAATCATGCTGCAGAAATCAGAAAATCCTGCCGTAGAAATCAAAAAATTCTGCTGCAGAACACCAGGGGCCCTGGGTGTGACCTACTGCAAGAGATTCTCTCAAAGATCTGCTGTTACAGCAAGTTCTTGCGTAACTGTTCATTTCAGCGCTAGCGATCTTTATGTAAAACCATGAGTTTTTTGGCATTCTCCAAAGATGAGTACAGTGGAGGAATATTTATGGAGGGGGACTCTGGTACCTCCAAAAACTCCAACAAATTCCTATTTTTGTGGAGTCTTCTCTTTAAGAGTGAATTCCGTAGCAAACCTGCATTTTGTGCATCATTTCTTGGAAAGAAGAATCCTGTAGTGGTGGTCTGAGGTTATTTACCACAGAGTCCTCACTACATGAGTACAGAGTGGAAATAGTACCAAGTAAATACTGGCCCTCCGCATAAGCCTCCTCCAACTCTCTGCAGAGGGTTACTGTGCTGACTGACACTTGAGCAGAATAGCATCAGTCAGCAAAATATCCCTTTGGAGAGAGAGATGGCTTTTCTTTTGAGTCTGCTGCAGAGGACAGGTTAATCCATTCAGTCTTCTACTTAGCAGTATTTTTTTTTTTTTAGAGGAGCAGGCACCAAGCGTTCTTTTAAAGCAAATTAGGGACAAGGCGTGTAAATCGGGAGAACGACTGCATGATGGAGAGCACGAAAGAAGACTGCCATTTGGTGGGGATGGGATTCTAAGAGCTCCAGCGGCATAGCAGTGCCATGAAATGTTTCCAAGTAGCCACCAGGATTTAATTACAAACACTTCAGTGTCCACAGAAAACTGGGGTAATGTTCGGTGTCGGGGGATCGGGCACTTGTTCTCCCACCTGATGGGACAGACTTAGACTGAAAGTGTATGGTTCATTCTGTATCCACTGGCAAACTGTAAAAATCATCACTTAACACGATCATTAATATGAACATACGAAAATGCCAGCAGATACAGGCCATACAGTTTATAGAGTCTGCTCGAGTGTGCAGCTCCCAGTCTAATCTACTGCAGCTACCCTCATCCCTTGCCCGTCTATCTAATTTATCGCCTCCTTCTGCCGACTCCCCCTCACAGCGGCCCCCAGTTTGGGCCTTACCTTTGACCCTGTCCTACCTCCTCTTAAAACTGCCCACAGATTTCAGTGATATCACCTCCTCTGGTAGTGCGTTCCACGTCACTACCACCCTTTCCGTGAAGTAGTGCCTCCTCATTTCACTCCTGAATGTTGCACCCTCCAGTTTCTGTCTGTCCCTTTGTGTCCCTCCCCCCCTTAATCTAAACATGCTCACATTATTATCCTTACTCATGCCCTTTAAGTATTTGAAGGTCTCAATCGCTCTCTCCCTGCTAGCCTTTAGGAAATACATGTTAAGCACCTCATCTTTCCTCATATGGTTTGTCCCCAGCCAAAGGATCATCTTGGCACCCTGCGCTGGACCCCCCAGTAGTTTGACATCCTTCTTTAAATAGGGGCACCAGAACTGCACACAGTACTCCAAGTGAGGTTTCAGTGATCTGTACACTGGGAGAATTGGCTTCTCTCTCCTAGCGGTGAGTTCCTGGCAATGCACCCCAGCATCTTATTAACCTTGGCCGCTGCCTTCCTACACTGTGCTGAGTGATTCATGTCCCCTCTGACTAGTGCCCTCAGATCCTTCTCCTCCAATGAAGTGGATAACTGCACTCCTCCCAGCAAGTAGCAAGTTTCCAGGGTTCCTGGCTTCCAAGTGCATGACTTTGTACTTCTTAGCATTGAACCCTAGCTGCCATGTGTCTGACCAGAGTTCGTCTTGCCAAATCCTCTTGGAGTACCTGCCCCCCTTTCACACTATCCACCTCCACCCAGATATTTGTGCCATCTGCAAAAGGCTGATCATACTCCTAATCCCATCCGATATGTCAACAATGAAGATGTTAAATCGCATCAGTCCTAGTACCAAGCTCTGTGGGACCCCACTGATTACAGCTCTGGAAGTCGAGAGTTCTCCCCCTACAACTACACTCTGCTGTCTGTCCTGCAGCCAGCTTCTAACCCATCCAACCAGATTCTCCCCTGCTCCCAGGTTTTTCAGCTTACTAGTCGACCTTCCATGTGACACAGAGTCGAAGGCCTTGCTGAAGTCCAGAAACAGGACATCACCGCATGGCCCCTATCAAGTGCCCTTGTCACCCAGTCAAAAAAGTCAACCAGGTTTGTCTGACAGGATCTGCCTGAGACAAACCCATGTTGCCTATCATCCTGTCACAGGTCTTATCATTATTAAAGTAAATAATACACAACTAGGGATCTGAGGTTCGAGCAGACTCTATAGACCGTAAGGCCTAATCTGCTCTCAATTAGTATGATTGTGATGATTTTTTATCCTTTTGTAACCCCTAGATGGCGCTATCCCAGGGGCTACTACCCCTGCCTGATTTGCCACTAACAGGCTGAGGGGCTTGGATCCGATGGCGGGTGCCTCCACCCAGAGGTCAGGGTTTGCAATAGTTAAACTAACTTGGTCACAGCCCTCTGGGACACTGCAACCCCCCTTTCTTCCCACTAGTGGCCCACACAGTATATCAGAATTACCTTCACAGTATACACTTACCCCCAGGACTGGTTCAGGCACTGGGACCCCCTGTAAAATAAGAAGATACAGTGCAACAATCACAGTACAATACTTTAACATAGACAAATACCTCAGGCAGTATAACTTTGCTGAAACAAGCAGCTCTATTTATTTAGGGGATATAACAAGGACAGGGGGAAATCAGGTTAATTAGCTTATCACTTTACTCATCTACCTATGGCTCTGTGCACAGGCCTATCCCTACCAGTTACTGTCTCTGGGTACCCAAGCCCTAGTGGCTAGTCCAAACCATGGCAGTTGGTAGGGGCCCTTTCATACAGAGAAAAGAAAAATTAGTTAAACAGTCAGCAGTACAGTAATTCCATTTGATTCAATGTGGCAATTCAACAGGGAGCGACCCTGAATTAGTACTCACGACCTCCAAACAAGATAGGGTCCTTCGACGTCAGCAGGGCTACTCTTGAGCTCCACGAGACTCCTCACACATTTATATGACAAACTGCAACAGGCAAAAGTCCTTTAATGGCAGCAGGATTCACTTGAGCTACACAAGCCTCGCACATTTATATGGTAAACAGTAACAGGCAAAAGTCCTTTAATGGCAGCAGGATTCACTACGAGCTACACAAGCCTCCTCACACATTTATATGGTAAACAGTAACAGGCAAAAGTCCTTTAATGGCAGCAGGATTCACTTGAGCTACACAAGCCTCCTCACACATTTATATGGTAAAAAGAAAGTACTATACCAGGCAGGCTGCTTCTCTATCCCGATAGCAATTACTGCACAATACCCGGGAGAACACACAGCAGATTCAGTTCCTGACAGACCGAGCGCAATTCAGCAATTTCTCCAGTCTTCTACAGGGTGAGCCTGGTTTCTACTCTTCAGATATCCTTTGATTCTCTTCACAGGACGAATTCAGTCCTAACAAGCAGTTACACAAGCTGCAGACCGGAACTAGGGGCCTTACACGCTTCCCGACTAAAACTGCACAACAAAAGCACAGGATCCTTCCTCTTCACTGCCAGAGCTCAACTGAAACTCCAGCAGACAAAACGGGCACTTCCTTGAGTTCCTCCCAGTTCTTGGCTGGATTGGCTGTCACTCACTATAGACTGCCCCTGTTGGTCCAAAAAAGCACTGAAGTCCAAACTACATCTCCCAGAGTCACTGCCCATACAATCCTCTTGTGGCTGGCTCAGATTACGAGTTCAAGTTCTGATTCGTCCAAGGCACCATTTTAGAGCTACCTTAACCCACACTGATTGGTCCAGTTCTGCAGTTCAAAACTAGAATGGGGAACTAGGCAAACACAGTTCTGACTGCAAAGAAAAGCAGGTTAGACAAACTGTATTTTCATTATTACTGTAATGATTTCTGGCAAACAGTTACATCTTTCAGATAGGTTCCTTTGCACTCCTAGTGACTGCAAAATGGAGTGAATTGGCAGCACTCGAGTGGTATTCAAGCAGAGAGACACACAGTCCCCCATACAATACAATTATGTCTGCAAGCAGACAGCTCTTAAAGAGACAGTACCAGAGGCTCTAAAACACTCACAGATAAATGGCTTAAACGCCAAACACCATTCAGGCTTGGAGCATTCAAGCAAGCTCCTGAAGTCTTTTGGGAACCCCATTTGCAGGGGTTACACTTTTGTTTGCTTTTGGGCACATTTATTGCAATCATTTGTACATAACAGCAGCACTTCTTGCTGGATGGCTTCTGCTGCTCTAGCTCGAATGACATCATCACTCTGCATGTTGGCAGTCATTTCATGGTTAGTCAGAGAAGGAAATTTGCATCCAGAAAGGCGGTTTACATTTCGTATTTTCTTGAAACTTGGCTTCCCAGCCAAATGCCCTTTGGGGTAACCCTTGCCTCAGTGTCTACGCACAGAGGTTCTTTGTCTTTTACATTTTTAAATGCTATATGACTGCATTTACTGTAATCAAATAAATGGAGTTTTTGCATAGACGTAAACAGCATCCTTTCCTTTAAAAGGCTATGAAGCTTTTTTTTTTTTTTCCATTTCAGTAGGTTAAATATAATGGGTTTAGGTGTCCTTCAAACTGTTCTGAGCAAGGAAAGTCAAGCTTGTCCACTGGAATGAGACTTGTTTCTCCAAAATACTTATCATACTGCACTTTAAGGCTTTGAGATATAATCCCAGTACTCCAATGTATAATTATTTTTTATTTTATTTTTTTGTTGTCATGCACTCTGGTGCTGTGAGTTTGAATACCTGTGCTTTAATATAAAAGTGTGATCACATTGAGGCTGTGAGTTTGAATCCTGGTGTCCTGAGGTTTTAGTTTATTGATGCATTCATTCATTGATTTGTTTGCTTGTGGTTTTTTTTTTTTGTTTGTTTAAAAGTTGGTATCTGGGAAAGGCACACTGAGCCAAGGCTCATTTTCAGGTTCGACCCGGGGAATGGGGAAGGGGGAGTACAGAAATATCAGAATTACAACAAACAGAATGTGTGACAGTAACAACTTATAAGTGCAAGAGCAAAATGATGACCAAGCAGATAAACAGATCATGAAGCACAGCACAGACTTGTGTTCAAGCATGAAAGTGCACCATAACATGCACCATACCTGCTGGAGCAGATAACCGTGCTGCAGGGGTCCAGAATCAGTCCAGCTGGCACAGCCTAATCATGTAGGGAGGGCATTTGCAGTGGGGTGGGGGTTGGAGAGAGTCAAGTGGGGGTTGACAGCAACAGGACGGAGAGTGGAGGTGCCTTAGCTGGTGTCTGAGGGCTGGGAGAGAGGAAGAGGTGGGTGGAGGAGGGGAAGAAGGTTCCAGAGTGAGGGGAGGCAGTATGAACAGGCAGATTGCCCAGCATAGGAGTGAGGGTGGGGAATGAAGAAAGTACGGGGATCCCTGGAGAGGGAGAATGAGCGGATGGAAGAGAGGAGTGAGGAGAGGTGGGAGGGAAGGGACCCACACCGGTATTTAAAGATGAAGAGGTGTAAGGAGACTGGTGATGTAAAGGGAGTAGTAGCATAAACAGTGATGAGTCCCCGGGGGGAGTTGGTAGCAAAGCAGCAGAAAGCATTGCAGTGGGTGTCCAGTCTGGCCAGCAGAGAGGAGGGGGTGGTGCCATAGACAACATCCACATAGTCAAAGACCGGGAGAACCATATTGGTGAGCAGCTCCAAGCGGACCTGTGGGGAAGGCAGTCCTTGCTGCAGTGCAGGACACAGAGTTTGGGGCAGAGCTTGACGTGGATGACATCAATGTGGGTAGAGAAGTCCAGCTTACTACCGAGCCACACATCAAGGTACTTGATGGTGGGAACTACTTCAAGCAAGTTGCCATCCAGTGTGGAGAAGACAGGGAAGGGTGAGAGCCTAGCCAATTTCTGGCTGTTACCGAAGGTCATGGACGCTGTTTTCTTGGTGTTGACTTGGAGTTGGTTAGTGTGGAACAAGCAGGCCTTCCACAGCCAAGGTTGACGGGCTGGAGATGTAAGTAAGTGTCATCTGCATACATATGGTTATGCGAGTAGACACATGTGGAGGGCAGGTCAGTGAAGAGAATTGAGAAAAGCTAGGACCCAGGATGGAGTCCTGTTGGGCCACAGCTAGGATTGAGAGCGGAGGGTGCAGGACACCTCCCACCTGCACCAACTGTGGGTGGTCCATGGTTTTCAGTGCGACTTAGGTGCAGCTTTTGAATCTTGGCCATCCTAGTGTGCAGGTGTATTGACCTCTATTTTTCACCCTGGTGCTGCGAGTTTGAATCCCAGAGCGTTTTTATCCTAATGTGTTGATCCAGCTGCAGTCCTGATGTACATCCACCCTTGAGTCTTTTGCTAAGAATTTTCAGACTTCGCCTCTGAAAAAAACATGTGCATAGCACGGTTACCGGGCAGTGGTCCAAAACTGAATTGATGATGGGATGAACTGTGATAGAGGATAGAGCTCATAATGCAACTGTAGTTGACAAAAATGTACATTACTCAGTATTTTTCAATAAACATTTCGTGAGGCTTCATTCATTAACGGATCCATGCTTTGTGACCTGAGATTTGGACACTCTGTGCACGCCACCTCCCCCAATTTCCACCCAAAAAATAATCACATTCCATGTATCTCTTTCGTTAAAGGAAAATACTGATGTTAAAAGTGTTATGTAAATATTTTCACTTTCTGCTTTTTTTTTTACTTATATTTTCCCTCCTTGCTCACCCTTACTC
Source organism: Neoceratodus forsteri (assembly GCA_016271365.2). Classification (NCBI taxonomy): domain Eukaryota; kingdom Metazoa; phylum Chordata; order Ceratodontiformes; family Ceratodontidae; genus Neoceratodus; species Neoceratodus forsteri. The sequence goes on along the minus strand of CM028133.1, from coordinate 49,928,720 downwards.
AGAGCCACCTGCCCTGCACCAGTGCCATCACCCTAGCTTCTCCAAGGGCTCAACTTCCCTCCTCTGGCAGTTGCCTGTGGTATCCCCTACCCATGGTGGAGTATGGCAGAACAGACCAGGTTCCCACCCACAAATTCAGGTCTGCTTGGCACCAGAGAGGCTTGCCTGGGTTGGCAGGTGCAGGATCTGCATGTGGCCAGTGTTCTTCATGCTACGTAGAAGTGTTTCCTCCATTTTTCCTGTCCCCGCCCCTCTGACACCTGCAGAAACATGAGTGATGCTAGGGCATCAGCAGCTGCCTTCAGCCAATGACATCGCTCCCCATACACCAGTCTGTTCCACGTGCATTGTTACCACGTTTTACCTAGGTGGCAGTCGGCTCAGCAGCAACAGATCCTCCTCTCCCCAGTTGAGCCACAGTGATTCTGGCTCATTCCTGAACCTGGGTTGTTGGCACAGTGGCAGGTCAGGCGCTAATCTTCTGAAGTCTCAGTTGCACACAAGCATGTCGAGTGCATCACTGTCAGCATCCCACCCACACACACTGCTACCTCCATGTACACTGTCACCCAGGTGGCAGTACTGCACCGGAGCTGATAATTCCCCCTTCCTTGGAGAAGGACAGGGTCCTCTGGGACGCTGAGTCCTCCACTCCCCGGATGGCATTGCAAGCAGTAGCGCTACCACTGTGCCAATGGTCCAGCAGTGAACTTGCTGAAATACTGGTTTCCTAGTTTGTTGGTCCTTCTTGAGTCTGCGAGTTTGACTCTTAAGGAGTGTTTACACGCCACTCCAACACAAGCTCAGATCCTTTCCAGTGCTGCCCTGACCGCCTGCTCTGATCTGTACTTAAGTTTTTATGGCCCTTCTCAGCGCCAGTGCAATTGCCCTGAAGAGAGGCCCTGTGTCCTGGGGCGGTCAGTTGCCTGGCAATGTCCAGGTATTATGGGAGGACAGAAGAGGATGCTGGAGTGTGTCTCGTGTCTGAGTGAGCTGTGCAGCCTGTCAACTTCGTTGCTTAAACTGACCAATGTGAAACGCACCCCAGCTCTATAGTAGCTAAGAGAAAGGCAAAAAAACACTTACTGTGATCAGGTAAGTGTCCACGCGGCTGCAGTCTCATCACAGCAATCCAAGCGCTCAGGTTGCTGCAGTGCGATTGTGGCCATGTAAACTGGCCTTTAGTGTGCTGGTGTGTTCAACTTTACTAGACTATGAAGCTGCAAGTTTGACTCACTGTCTTGTAACACATTGGGGTTTTTATACACTTGGTGGCTCCAGGTTTGAATCATGACACTATAGTGTTCTGAAAAGTAGATAATTCTGCACTCTGAGGCTTTCTGCAGTGCTCCACATTGTCAAGGGGCATTCACAACAACTAGGCAATGTGCATCCCTACTAGGGAAATGGCACAACCCAAAGCTTTAGAATGCTGGGCACAGGAGGATTCCGAGCTGCAACAACTCTCCAAATTGAGCTGTGCCATTGAAGGGGAAACCTGTCTTAGACTTCTTTGAAGACATTTTAAGCTTTAGGCTTTGGAGTTGCAGTCAGGGTGGGCCTACCTGGTGACCCATAAATTAAAATTATAGCTGCAGCTTTCAATTTGACTAACCTGCTCTCCTCATTTCCACTACTTGTGCATGGATTGGGGCCACGCCTGCCTTTTGTTCAGGGTGCGTTATTTTGAGGTCTCTGATTTTCTAAAAAAAAAAAAGAAGAATAGAGGTACCACAGGTAAGTGTATTTTATATTTCTTAGGGCATAGGCTAGGGCTTCCTTGAGGGGTCTCTCCGCTATTTATGTGTCGGTTCCTCCCTGCCCACCCCAGTTTTTGGCTTTACTGTCTAAAATATTTAGTGTTCCCAGACTGTTTTGGCATTTTCCCTATAACTGCAGAGCAATTTTCCTGTGCTTTTCTTCTAGTTTACATTACTTTCTATGAAAGCTAAATTATTCAGTTTTTCTGTATAACTAAGGTAAGTCTATGGGAGCAACTTTCCTGTAGCTGGCTCTTTTCTGTAGATCTGGGAGCCTTGTATTTACATTTGTGGGGTATTTCCCTTTTAAGTGGCATTTCCCCTTTAAGGTTCTCCTCAGCAGCCTTGGCCCAAGTATACAGACAAAAACTGAATGTTTAGCCGCTGAGGGGTAGATTTTGCTTTTCTATGTGCAGAGTTGTGTTATACTGTTCTATTTGGGTCCATCAGCGCGGTATGTTTTCTCAGCTCTCTGAAGCCGTCTAGTGTTCCCGCCCGTTTAGCCAATCATTTTCTGCTGGGCACACATGGCCTCTTTTAGAGTGTGGCATTAGCCTGACTATAGTGTACGTGTGCCCTCCTCCTATCTTCACGCCGATTTTTACAACTGGCATTGGTTGTGTGCTTCTCCAGTTGGAGGATCCTTGTCTCACCATGCTTCATGCATCCCATGCGCCCCCTCGAGTGTGCCGACAACATGCTTAGTGTCATGACAATGCACTCGCTCCCATATGAGAGTGTGCATGCACGCCTGCATTTCCAATGTGCGAAACAATATTTCTCTCCTTTAGTTCTTTGAGAATGGTTTCTGCACCTGTGTGTGCAATGACTTTTTTCTGGCAACACTACAGCTCCATGATTGAGGTTGGGATTATGCAACTCTGGTTACTCAAACAGACAAACTTAAAGGGAAACCACCCCTCAAAAAACGAGGCTACTAATTCAAGGTACTCTGCAAGGAATAGTCAGGGTGTCTGTGCCCCACTGTAGGTGCACACGTTTCCTTTCTCAACCTATATATAAATCTTTATACACACACACACCATTATGGGTTGGGGTACTGGTGTGCATTTTGCCTGGAGGTGACTGGGCCTTTTGGTTTGCAGTACCTTTTCAGGATTACCAGGTTTTATGAGGCTGGTGTGAGCCTTTGCTTGTAATTACTATTACTGAGCAGCTGAACAGTTCTCTACTTCATGTCTGTATGTGAACATCAGCCCATTGTTTTTAACCTCTGCAGAGCTATTGTTTTTGGTATTGGCACTGTACCTTTTCAGAGACCTCTTTTGTGGGCAGATGTGTAAGACCTGCAGGAGTAATAGGACACCTTCCTGGATTCCTATTGCCCCATTGTGTTTTTTCAAGTTAATATGTCTTCCCTCCAGTCTGACATCCGAGCTGGGGGTGGTTGTATACCAGTTGGCAGTGGCAAGCAGAATTTCGTAAAAACTTCTTATTGCTCTTGAGCGAGCTTCTGGGCCCCAGTGTTCCGCAGGACATCCTATCAGATACACCCAACCCCAAACTGGGCTTCTCAGGTCAGGTGTCACATCCAGGTGTGCTACAGCAGGACAGGGCTGTGGTTTTTGTGGATATGAAGGCAGATCCTGACCACCATAGGGCCAGGATGGGGATATTGGGATCAGGGGTGGGGGGGGAAGGAGACCCTGAGCCTAGGAGCTTCTTGAGAATGAGCAGGACAAAGCCTCTCAGGAGGTGGAGGAAAGGGAGTGGACGGAGCTGAAGAGGTTTCCTATCCCTCCCCGTTTTACATTAAGTCCTTGTTCTGCCTGATAGCAGAGGCATATGGGTCCTTACAGCTCAAGGTGGTGCTATCCATGGAAGCAGTGGGTGTCCATTCCATCCTGTCCGCACACTCATCCGCTCAAAACAAGGCAGTTCATAATTACATCAAGCACACTATTGCTTTTGAAGGGTCCTTGGCCTTAACGTATTCTCAAGACCAGCGAGTAGATGCTAGATGCAAAACAGCCTTAGCCTATAATAGGACCAATCTGTGCTCCACCTGTTTCTCCTTTCTTGTTGCCAGAGACTTAGGCTTGTGGGTTACTTCCCTGGGTGGCTGTGTGCCCCCAGATTTGGAAGTTGTGAGCATTTTGCAGCTGGTATTCTTGGCTTCCACTTTAGGGGATGCCACTGGGGAAAACTTACGTGTGTCTGCCTGCTCCATCTATCTTGTTGTGTAGGTTATGCGAGGCATGTGGCTCAGGTGTTGGGTAGATGAGGAGGCTTTGCTACCCTTAGGGGAGATTTTGTTATTCGGCTGTGGCCTGGATGATATTTGAAGGATATCCAGGAAACAAGGAACCTATTCAGGTTATTAGACCAATACTAACAGAGGAATCCTTGTCTGAAGACGCATCGGAGGTGCAGGGCAAAAAAGTGAGCAGCTGACACTGAAGGTACTAAGGCCCTTTCTGCCTTCCTTCCATCCCGAGAGGAAGACTGTACAGTTTTCTTTATTCAGGATGGGCCCAGATGATCTCAGTTGCTGGGGACTTTGGAAATTCTGGCCTTAAGTTAGGCATCTGGGGCCTCCTGTCTCAAGTGGAGAGATTTTGCCAGTCTCTCCCATCGAGCAGTCCCTGCGTTCGATCTTCTGAGCTTTCAGCCAGGAATTTCCTGTTTTCCATCAGTCTGAGGGATGTGCATCTCCACATACCCATCCAACAGTCTTATCGCAGGTTCCTCATGTTCTCTCCCCTGGGACAACTTTTCCATTACTGGGCACCTTTCTGGGCTGGCACCACATAGCTGGATGGATATGGAGAAGGTCTTCCCCTCACTTGCCAGGAAGGAGACCATTTTGAGAGAGATCCAGCCAATCATCGGCTTCAGCTCACTGCCTGCTAGGGTTTCTGAACCTCGTAACAGCAGCGATAGAACTAGTCCCATGACCTCTCCTTCACATGCACCCCTACAGATGGAGTCTCTGTCGGCTTGGTATCCTATCGCAGAGGATTATCAGGCCAGGATCCCACTCTCACCAGTTGCGCCTCTCTGACTTGGTGGGTCAGTTTGAGAATCTGAACAAAGAGGTTCCCTTGGAAGTCCCACCAAAGTTTACAACTGATGCCAGCCTGTCAGGTTGGGGGGCAGCCCTGAACCACTTGTCCTTTCAGAGTTCTTGGTCAGTGCAGCATCAGCGTCTCCACATAAACGTTCTGGAGATTAGGGCAGTTCACCTCGCTCTTCTTCGATTTCAAAGTCTGATGCATTCAAAGACCATGAAAATCGGGTCGCACAGTGCCGTCAGGGAGGAGTAAATAAACAATCATGGAGGCACAAAGAGCAGGAGATTCTAAAAGAAGCCACTGATTTCCTACTGTGGACAGAGGAGAATCTCCTCTCTCTGTTAGCAGTCAACTTGGCAGGAGTTGAACCTTGAGGCCAATTGGCTAAGCCGCATAAATGTTTATCCTGTAGTGGATGTTGATCCGGGGTGTTCGATTTTCTGTGTCAAAGGTTCGGTCATCCTCAGATCAGTCTGTTCGCCTCCAGCCACAGTGCTCAGAATCAGTGGTTCTTCAGCTGCTACTGGTGTCCACAAGCAGAAGCAGTGGATGCCCTGATGCAAGAGTGAAAATTAAACCGAGTATATGGCTCTCCTCCCCATGGTCATACACAAAATAGGGCACTCAAGAGGAAGCTTCCTTCTAATGGCTCCAGAATGGCCCAGAAGGCCATGGTTGTCAGACTTAGTTAACCTAGCTCAACATGTTCCCTTTTGCCTTCCAGTGTGGACTCCTGAAAGGAGGAGACTGCTAAAACTAGGTTTTAGCCACCCTGATGGCTGCCAGGAAGAGTTCCACTTCGGCAGCTTATGCTGGCATATGGATTACCTTTTCAGCTTGGGCCAAAAAAAAATAAAAATCCAGCCTTCCAAGACCTTGGTCCTGCAGATTTTAGATTTTCTGCAGTAAAGGAGTGGAAAAGGTTTTGGGTCCGAGAACCCTGAAGGGGTCCAGTGTCGGCCCTTGCAGCCTCCTTTGGTATGCACTTAGGACTCAGATGTTGTTTGTTTTCTTTGGCCTGTCAACAGGAGGCAACCTATGTTCCGATTCCTGGTTCCCCCTTGGGATCTGAGTCTAGTGTTGAATGCTCGCTGTAAGAGTCTTTCCAACCACTGTCATCTGTTCCACTGCATGTGCTGTCTTTCAGGGTGTGTTTTTTGGTTGCTGTGTGTTCAGTCAAGAGGATTGGCGAGCTGCAGGCCTTGTCCCACAAAGAACCATACCTTGTCATGCATAAGGACAAGGTTGTGCTCAGCACAGTTCCGTCCTACACCCCGAAGTTTCCCACGGCCTTCCATGTGAACCAGGAAATGTTTTTGTCCTTCTGTCTGTAGCCTTAGTTCTCACCCAAAGAGGGAGTTGCATTCAAGTTGGATTTGTGATATGCCAGTAGGATATACCTTAGATGAACTGCTGAGTTCCAGAAATCAGATAACTTGTTTGTCCTTTTCGGAGCAGCCAAGCAGGAACAGAAAGCCTCTAAAGCCACCCTAGCTAGGTGGGTGGGGGCCTACGTTGCCAAGGCATATGTCGCAGTAAAAAAAAAGGCCTCCAGTTCTCATCAAAGCTCAGTCCATCAGGTCTGTGGCCACTTCCTGGACGGAGAGAGATAAGGTGTCTGTTTTAGACTTGTGCAAGGCAGCTACGTGGTCTTCCGTCCACACTTTCTCCAAGCACTACAGATTGGATGTTCAAAGCTCTGCTGATGTAGCTTTTAGTCGCAGAGTGTTGCACGCAGCAGTTAGCAGGTAGATTTCTTTCCTGTACGTGGTTGACATATGGGCAGTATTCTCCCCCCTCCTAGTTATTCTGGGTACTGCTTCTTAGAACCCAGTTGTTGTGAATACCCATTAAAAGTGTGGAGCGTTACAGAAAGAAGAAATTTCTTCATACTCGCCATAATTTTTCTATTAATCCCTGACATCGCCAGTGGGGCCCACCCAGGTGCCTTGCTCTTGTGGGAGGATATTATCTGGTATGCCAGCTGGGGGTGTCCATTGTCCGGTTATTAACCCTGCTTTTTATAATTTTGCATGGGCATCCCCCTGTAGTTTACCTGCTGCACTGTTACATTAAAATATGCGTACATATATGCATGTATGTGTGTGTATGTATATTTCAATCCCAATTTCAGTTTCGATTGGTATCGTACACTTTTAACAGGTTTAAATTAAGCAATAATGCCCCACAGGGTGTGTGTCGTGCTGGGATAACGGCACGCCTCAGGTGGTTGGGCACGAGGCCGCAGACCGAGTGCGTCCAACAACTGAGGCGTGACGTTATCCCAAACGAGACACACCCTGGAGGGCATTATTGCTATTATACAATGGCTCTTTGTTATATATAAAATAAAATAATTTTAAAGAATGTTTTTATTAGTGTGGAAAAATATTTTAGTTTCTTAAGAGGAGATGCAAAAAGAGCTCTATGATGTCCATATTGGTTCACAGTGAGGCTGAGACTAGACCCATGATGTGCTGGGATAACATCACGGATCCAGTCCCAGATTGACCAATCAGAGACCAGGACATTTTCTTGCCATTGTATATGAAGAAATTAACTAAGGGTATCCTTTGTTGCAGGTATTGCTTATACTGCATGCAGCCCTGGCTTGTTTACTGAAAATGCTTCTTATTTCAAGTTGCTGTTTAACAGAGCCATGGTTTTCTCTGGATGAAGAAGTTCCTTTGGTTACCTGTTATCAGATATATGAGATAAGACGGTATTTCCTATATTTTTCCTGCATTGAACCATGTTTGTAGAGACCGCTAATTCTGTGCTTCTCATATCAAGTAAACCAGTATGGCATTTATTTTGAGGCACTGCGAGGACAGTAGTGACTAGAGAGTTGCTTCTGCTGCTCGGAATCCTCCGTGCCCAGCATTCTAAAGCTTTGGGCTGTACCATTTCCCCAGTAGGGTGCACATTACCCAGTTGTGAATACCCATCGACAATGTTAGAGCTAACAGAAAAGGAAATTACAGTAAGTATGAAGAAATTTCTTCTATGCGTTTAAACCCCAGTGTCCTGCTCAAGGATGCCTGATCTAGTCAAATGATTTTGTTTTAAAATGGCCAGTTATAAGATTGTGGATTCGGTTCATGGTCACATATTGGCAGTCTTCCTGGAGACCGCTGAATCATCAGAATATCTACACGCTAAGCTACTCCCACCACCACCACCTTCGTGGTATACCCTCAGGCTCCACCCTGTGATGTCAGATCATTGTTTCTGTTGGAAGGCACAGGTTCCTATTTCGCAGCTCTGCATGGATGGTAGGAATTCAAATTTACTGGTGCGCTTCCTGGCAAATTTCAGCATATTAAAGTTGGTTTTGATTTTGTAGGTGATCCTGTGCCATTCAACTTGGTCCATCGACCGATCATGATGGAAAGGCAGAAACTGGGTTTCAGATTTTGTACCTGCTGCAGTCAAAAAATGTTGACCACAGAGCCGCACTACATGCATGTCTACTACTCAGACAAATAGTATGGCATCAACATTTGCACCAAATTCCATGCCATGCTGCCAGTGTCCAACAACAGATGGAAAGTCAGACTGGCCTTAGGTAGGCCAAAGGGCTGCAAATTGGCCTCAGTGTCTTCCCGGTTAGCTACTCAGTTGGAGGTCCTGGAAGAGGAGGCTTGGAACTTGGCAGTCACGGTGCTGTTCCTGGCTAGGGCCAGTACTGGAGGGTTCTCAGATGAGTTCTAAGAGATGTGAATAGCCCTCCAGACCTCCGAGGAGAGCCCTTCCCACCACAAGAAGTGGTATCTTTGCCACAGGTTGTGGGACTGGAAACAGTCACATTTTTCCTGCTCTTCGACTCCCCAACCACTCAACTTTGATTGAGCTTTCTCAGGTCAAGGCCCAAGTCAAGAATCCCTCAGTAACCCTGCTGGACCTTTCGACTTCGACTCTGGTCAAGCAAGTGGTACAAGATTTTCTGTGAGCCGGTGGACAAGGAGTCAATATCCCATACCCTGGATGCTTCTTGTCCTCACCCAGGAGGATGAAAACCCATCAGTGCCACTGTGTGAGTTGCCTTGGGAGCTACCTCCACTGGCGGCCATGCCTCCTAGACCAATTTTCGTCATGGTGCTTCAGCAGTTTGTCTGTTCTGACCCACCTGAAGACAGCTTTCAATCACTGGGTGAAGAAAGGCATCAATGGTGTTTGTGTCAGTGCTACAAGGAGCACCTTTGGACGCAGTGAACCATTGCAAGGTGTTGCTGGGCACTACCTCCAGGGTCAGTGGTCCCCTGGCCTCCTCCGATCACTCCCTTATTGGTCCACCAGGCTCAGCAGACAATGGGGTCTGCTTCTCCTCCACTTTAGGTGGAACCCTCTGTATTGCATCTGCAGTTTGGGGTGCCCACCAAGAAGTCCCACCTTGCCTCTGGCTTGCCAGTCCAGCTGTGTGTGGAGATCACCCAGAAAGAATATCCTTGGGTGGTCAGAGGATGCTTTTAAAGAATCTTCAGATTCAGAAGTGAGTTATAGAGGGTCTCTACCAGGAATCAGCAGTTCTTCTAAGAATCAATGTCCACGGGGGCGTGGCTTGCTGCCTAGCTAAGAAGACATGCTCCCAGAGAGCTCCCTAACCAGCATCCTAATTTTTGTTAAATTTAATATTTGCTAATGAGCTTGGAGATCCTGCAGCTGACTAACTTGACTCCTTGTGGTGCAGAGATTATTTTGCGTGCTTTGGCTCCAAGATGGGACTGAAAACATCAGAACAGAAGGTGAATTTCTTTACCCCTCATGGAGGAGCCTGTAAAATACCGTCTACGCCTCCACCAGCTTCATCTATAGAACAAAGCTCGGAGGGTCCTGGGTCAGCGACGCTGAATCGCTGCAGTCAGCGATGACTACCCTGACTAAAACTGTCCAACAAATGGACGGAAATGGATACTTACCACGAAAGAATGGTGGTGGTTGAACATAAACTGGATGAGGTAGTAGTCGATGTGGCTGACTAGTGGTCATTGGAGAGGGCACAAGTGGCAGTGGCATCCTGTCTCAAAGAGCAAACTCTGTTGAAGTCCCGGCTGGAACATCTTGAGAACACTACCCGAGCTGCGAATATCCGCATTATTGGAATACCAGAGGGAGTAGAGGGAGATGACCTTACTGCCTACCTAACGACCTGGGTCCAAGAAACATTCCAGTTAGACATTCAGGGTCTGATTGTCCGAGTTTACAGGGTGACCTTACGGAGAGCTACAGAGAGAGTTACAGGAGCGCGCACCATCACGATGATTACCATGTTGATGGTGGTGAGAGATCGGCTTCTACAGAGGGCCCGACATAAGCGAGGAGTGGAAGTCGAGGGCAGTAAAGTTCTGATGTTTCCAGATTTGTCTTGTACGACGCGCATGAAAAGAAAGAGTTTTGACGCAATCCGCAGGAGACTAAGGGACTTGGAAATCCCAAATAGTATGCTCATGCCGGCCAGACTGTACGGTGAATTGCAGGCCGCAAGGCCTACAATCCAAAGAAGCCGCTAACATTACTGGACAAGCTGGAAGCCGAGAGTGGCTAGAGACGGGATCCTCATCGGACTCTGAACTAGGGATACTTGAACTTTCTAGTTCTCTGCAAGTGTCTTCTACTCCAATTTATGTCTCGGATGAGGGAAGGCTTAAATAACTTCACTTCTAGGGACATGGATATGTTGTTCATCCACACTGTCTGGCAGGTTCCTTGCTGCTTTAAATCTTGCCAGAAGGTCTTCAAGCTGGCTCCTCCCACCCACCTGGGTGGTAAAACTCTCGGCTCCGCCCCATGACGCCAGATCTTCCTTACCGCTTGGAAGCTCAGGTTCCTCCTTAACGCTCTGCATATAAGACTGGTTCCTAATTCTTGCAAATTAAAAGTTTTTGCTAAAAGACTTGGTCTTCTCTCCTCGCGCTCTGATGGACAAATCGACTCCGGTTTCGGAGATGCCCTTGCGGGCAGAAGATGTCTTGGACGGATCCGCACTCCACATGCGTCTACTGCTTGGGCCTTGAGCACGACCCGCAGGCCTGCGACCTGTGCTCTTCCTTTTCGGCCTACGTCCTCGAAGGCCGTGCTGCCCGTTTACAACTGGGGCGTCCCAAGAAGCGATTTCCTCCGGTAAAATCAAAGAGGCCGGTCGGCGGTGTCGTGTCGGCGGGCTCAGCAGATCAGCCGAGCAGATGATTGCCCTCGAAGAGGAAGGCGCGGGCGCTTCTACCTCGCTCTAACGACATTTGTCCCGCTCTCTCGGTGCCTCTTATTCAGCTTCTTTTAAGGAGCTTTGTCTGACCCTCTCGACTAAAGGTAAGGGACCAACTTCTTCTGGACCGTTTTCTCGGTCCAAAAAGAGAGACAAAGGTAAGTCTCACCGTCGACGCTCTTGGGAGCGGGAAAGATCCCTCTCCCCGAGTTGTCGGCCGTCGACTTCAGTCGACTTCTCGGCTTTGGCCACTGGTCTCATGGTGTCCCCGTCAGGCCAGTTGACCGAGACTCCCGTCGACGCGGTCAAGATTTTTCTCGACCCGTTGGATGGGTTGTCGGCTGGAGAAGCCGAGAATCCCCTCTCCCCGGTTCCCCCGGTGGGAGTTGAGGACCCCGTCGGCTCGTCTCTGCCTCCGGTTCCAGAGCCTTCGGTTGAATCTTCCGAACCGAGGGATGTGCCGGTTCCCAGCGACACCTCCCCGCACCGTCCTCGGCAAAGCTGAGGTTCTCGGTCTTGGACTTCTTCGCAGTCCAGCCGATCCCGCCGTCATAGGCGGTCTCGGCACCGTGGCAGCCGGCGCCCGGCTGCGTCCTCCTCCTCGGACGAGGAGGCTTCGGCGCAGATGCGTCGAAGATATGAGAACTCATGTGGCAACAGCTCCTTCTGACCGAGAATAAGCCGATGCGCGTGCCTTCCCGGCCATTAAGTGGCTGCCACGGAGCGGCGAAACAACCCCTCGTTTTATCCGAGGAGCCTGTTCCCAGGCTGGTTGTTCGGCCAAACCAGCTGCCCACGATTCGGTGGAACCTCCGCCTCCACAGCCATTGGTTGGGGCTCCGACCAAAAATTCTCGGTCGGCTCAGGGACTGCCCCATAGGCTGTCTGTCACCCTCACTCCCGATCGACCTCGGCAGGTGGAGGGTGGCTCAGGCCGAGGCAGCTCTTTGAGGACTCTTCCGAGTCCGAAGACAATTCCTCCCTTTTCTCCAAGCGAATGGACTTGGAGTCCTCAGGAGGACAGTCGGTGGACGATAGCCCTTCGTCCTTCCTGGGATTGCTTCGGCTCATCTCGGAGTCCACCGGGATGAAGCTCGAACCCGTTTCTAAGCGGGCCAGGTATCCCCTCACGGAGATTCTGGACCGAGGGGATTCCCCTACGGAGGCCTTTCCGGTGGCCGAGGCCATAGTGGGCCCGGCCTTGGAGCTCTGGCAGCGCCCTGCTTCCTGCCCTGCGCCTTCGGCCAGAATGGCCAGGAAGTATGCGGTCCCTACCGGTTCCTTGTCCGGTTTTTCGGAACACCCCTCGGCCGAGGGGTTAGTTACCGACAGCGTTTTCCAGCGTGCCGGGAACGCTAGGGATGTGGACAAACCTCCTGACAAGGAGTCCAAGAAATTGGACTATGCCGGGCGAAAAGTCTGTGCTGAGTCCTCCCTAGGCCTTCACCAGGCCAGTTCGGGCCGTCCTCATGGCACATTTCTCTCATGCCCTGTTGGGCTCCCTGGATGAGGTCGTCCCTCATCTTCCCACGGATCTGCAGACCACAGTCAGGCAGGTGCGGGACCAGGGCAGGGCAGTGGCCAAACAGCAGCTCCAGACTGCTTTAGACATTGGGGACTCATGTGCCAGGTCTGTGGCGGCCGCAGTGGCCATGCGTCATCTGGCTTGGCTGAGGATATCCACCTTTACTTCGGATACTCAGCACAAGTTGGCGGATGTTCCCTTTTTGGGAACCAACCTCTTCGGCCCTGGGGTGGAAGGTCACCTGCAGAGGATCGAGAAGTCCAATGCTACCTTGGACTCGGTCTCTTCCGCTCAGAAGGACAAAGGCCGCAAACCACAGCCTAAGCCCTTTCGTCCTTCTGCGCCTGCGGCACGTCCGGCCCAGCAACGTCAGGGCCAGCAGGCTCAGGCTTGGCATCCCAAACCCAAGCCCAGGGCTTCCTCCAACAGGAAGCAGGGAGGTAAAGGCCCAGGAGGTCCCTCGGCCGGTCCCTCCTCCAAGCCTGCCCAGTGACGGGCTGAGGGGTGTCGCCCCCAACCCCGTCACCTCACCCCAGGTTCCCCCCGTGGGGGGACGGCTCCGGCATTTCCTTTCCGCCTGGTCCATTATTACCACGGACAGGTGGGTGCTGGAGGTGGTGGGAAAAGGCCTGCCTCTAGAATTCGAGCAGGCCCCGCCCTTCAGAGCCATCGCACCTCGGGGTCCGCAGCCTCACTGTCGGCTCGTTGGGCCGACATCGCCTCCTCCTCCAAAGGAGGTGATCAGGAGGTGGCGGACCCTCCTCAGACCCAGGGTTCGTGTCCAGGTACTTCCTGGTTCCGAAGCGGACGGGGCTGGCGCCCATTCTAGACCTACACGACCTGAACAAGTTCCTAAGGTCTCGAACCTTCAGGATGGTCACTCTGGCTGAGATAATACCATCCCTGGAACACGGTGTGTGGTTCTGCTCTCTGGACCTGCAGGGCCAGCGTTCTTTCCGTCCCTATCCGACCGTCACATAGGAATTCCTTCGCTTGGCGGAGGGATCCTTCGAGTTCGAGCCATGCCCTTGGCCTGTCTCCAGCTCCCAGGGTCTTCACCAAATGCATAGCAGTGGTGACAGCTTTCCTGCGGCGCCGAGGGGTCCGTACCTTACCTGGACGATTGATTGATAGCAGCCCCTCCAGACAGGAGGTGAGCGTCCAGAGATCTGGCCCTCCAGGTTTGCTCTCAAATCGGCCTTCTTATCAATGAGGCCAAGCCGGGCGAGCGAAGCAGGTGATTCTGTTTATCGGGCAGAGCTTGACTCTTCAAGCCAGAGACGGCTCCTAGTGGACAGGGCCGAGGTTCTTACCTCCTTTGCCCAATCATTTCTGGTTGGGCAATCGCTCTGCCGGGACTTCCTGCGCCTCCTGGGTCTCATGGCGGCCTGTACCAGCGTGGTCGTTGAGCACGCTGGCACATGCGCCCCCTTCAGTGGGGACTGGCCAGCCAGTGGTCACAACGCTGCGATCCATTGGACCAGCTAGTGACGGTGACCCAGGAGATGTGGAATGCTCTCTGGTGGTGGACCGTTCCATCTCATCTGCAGGAGGGCATCCCGTTTGTCCGCCCCAAGCTGACGGTCTCTCTATCGACCGATGCCTCTCTGATGGGTTGGGGTGCCCATCTGGGGGAACACCGGGCGCACGGCCTCTGGTCCCCGTGGGAGTCCCGATGCCACATCAACCTGCTGGAGCTCCGAGCGGTCTGCCTAGCTCTCACCGCCTTTGCTCCGTTTCTCCGTGGTCATGTGGTCTGAGTCCAGACGGACAATACCACAACCATGTACTACCTAAACCGCCAGGGCGGGACGCGTTCCATGAAAGGAAGCTCTCCGCATTTGGTCACTCGTGCGCAGCTTGGAGGCGGATCTCCTAGCCATTCATGTGGCAGGAGCCTCCAACACCCTGGCCGATGCCCTGAGCCGGATAGGGGCTACATGTCACGAGTGGTCTCTCCTGCCGGAGGTAGTACAAGATCTGTTCACCCATTGGGGCACACCTCAGGTGGACCTGTTTGCCTCCAGGGAGAACGAGAAGCTAAGGCTGTTCCATGCTCGCCCCCCTCAGCAGGGCTCGCTGCAGGGGGATGCCTTCTCGAGGCCGTGGACCCCGGGCCTCTTCTATGCCTTCCCCCATTTCCCTTGATTCACAAGGTGCTTCTCAAAGCAAGGAGGGACAAGGCGCAGGTGATTCTGATAGCCCCAGACTGGCCCCGCCAGTTCTGGTACCCAGATCTCCTCAGCCTCAGCTCCAGGCTCCCGAGGCAGCTTCCAGCTCGCCCGGACCTGCTCTCAGTCAATCAGGGGAAGGTGTTCCATCCGGACCTTCAATCCCTGCACCTGACGGCCTGGTTCCTGAGCGGCTAGAGTTCCAGGCCTTGGGTCTTTCCGACGAGGTCCTCAATGTTGTTGAGGCGTCCCGTAAGGAGTCGACCAGGAAATGCTATGCCTTCAGATGGAAAAGATTTTCCATTTGGTGTCAGGGCAAGGGCTTGGACCCTTCCTCCTGTCCTTTGGCAAGCATCTTGGACTATTTATGGTCCCTTTCTCGTCAAGGGCTCAGGTCGACGACCCTAAGGGTGCACCTGGCAGCCATCTCTGCTCACCGGGCGCGGGCCGGGAAGCAGTCGGTGGCGCAGGAGAAGGTGGTCTGGCGCTTTTTCAAAGGCCTTGATCACATTTCCCCTCCGGTGCGAGAACCTCCCCTCCATGGGATTTACTGCTGGTACTGGCAAAGCTCATGGGCAGGCCATTCGAACCAATGCACAGGTGTGAACTCTCTCACCTGTCGTGGAAGACCGCCTTCTTGGTGGCTATCACGTCAGCCAGAAGGATGGGAGAACTCCAGGCGCTCTGCATCGAGTCTCCTTACCTGGTCTTCCACAGGGACAAGGTTGTCCTGCGCCCCCACCCGAAATTCCTTCCGAAGGTGGTGTCGGAGTTTCACCTTAACCAGGTGTTGACTCTGCGGTGTTCTACCCCAATCACACCTCGGAGGCGAATACAGGCTCCATACTTTGGACCTAGAGGGCAACTATTATAAGGAGCGACGGCTGAAATTCAGGGAGAGGTTCGCCAGCTGTTTGTCACCTACGCTGAAGCCGCACCTGGCAGACCTGCAGCCAAGCGGACGATAGGCAGGTGGGTCACCTCCTGCATAGATCTCTGCTACAAGTTGGCGGGCATGGAGCCTCCCAGAGGGATAAGAGCTCATTCTACCTGCCATACTGCTGCATCAGTGGCTGCTTCCAGGGACGTCCCTATCCAGGAAATCTGCAGGGCTGCTACCTGGAAGTCAGCACACACCTTTATTACCCATTACCACATCGACCTTGAGTCACGCCGGGATGCTGGTTTTGGGGCCTCGGTTCTCCAGTCTTTATTCCCTAAGTAGGGGGTGTGCTTGCCTCCCTCCTCCCGGAGAACTGCTAGGAGTCTGACAGACAGTGTGGATGAACAACATATCCATGTCCCTAGAAATACAGGTTACTCACCTGTAACGGGAGTTCTAGGAATGGTATATGTTGTTCATCCTACACATTCCCTGACCTCCCGGCTTCGGACGCACAACCTGAGCTTCCAGCGGGCCAGATCTGGCGCCATGGGGGCGGAGCCGAGTTTTACCACCCGGTGGGTGGAGGAGCCAGCCTGAAGACCTTCCGGCAAGATTTAAAGGCAGGAACCTGCCAGACAGTGTGGATGAACAACATATACCATTCCTAGAACTCCTGTTACAGGTGAGTAACCTGTATTTTCTGCTTACCTGGGACATTTTGTCTGTCTACTCAGGGGACTTGATTTTCTAATTGTGTCTGATCTTATAGAGTGCAGTTTAATTTACTGTACATAATTTCTTTTTGAGGACATTTTGATGGACTTATAGATCAATAAGGACCATTACAGTTATACCAAATAGTAGAGCTTTCCCAGTTATGATTACGTTTTAATGAAGGCTTCCATCTCCTTAAGTTATATGCAGGCACGCAGTAGTATTAATTTAAAATTAAGGATGGATGTTGTTTGGGGAGGGGGGCTTCTGATGTCAAGAGCTAAACTACACAAAGGCCTTTTGGCTGGTTTATAAAATATATTTATAATAAGGGGATCTTTTACATAATTAAGGCTTTGCCTTAAGCATCATTCTAAGTTACTGTATATTATTGGATTCCCCCTATATTGTGTAACGAATGTGGCAAATGTCTCGCCTATCTGTACATCAGTTAGAGATGATGTATTCTCGATGTGTATAGCATTGCCCAGTATGTTAGATGACAATGTATTGGCATAAAACATATAAAGAAACAGTTTAAAAATGTCCACAGTTCGCCAGCTGGTGGGTCAGTGCTGGAAGCACCAGGACCCCAGAGGGCCTTCCTTCAAGAGCTTTTTGGAGGAAGGGAGCCAATGTCGGGGACGGCGCAGCCCACAAGGCAGACGTTGCACACACCTCCCAATCCGGTAACCCCCGGTAGCACAGCTGGTGTTGCGGTCCCGTGCCATTTCAGTTCCTGGCGCTAAGATCGGTGCCAGTGAGTAGGGCAGTGCTGTCCACATGGCTGGGTCCCCTTCTGCTGTCATTAGCGGTACCGGGAGAAGAAAGGTCCCTGGGGTGGCCCAGCTGAGGATCAGGATGATCCCGACTGGTTCCCTGACACCAGTGAGGATGGGAACCCTTATAAACCTAGTACTAAGCCTTCTGTGTCGGCAGAGCCTGGGAGTCCTCCTCCTGGTGCCAGCTGCGGGACCGCCTCCCCTGCATCCCATGGTGCCGAGGGGTCGGTTCCGGCCAAAAAGAAACGCAAAGAAAAATAATCCGGTTCGGATCCAGAATCTCATATTCCAGTCGCCGAAGAAATAGCCAAGGTGATTCGTATTGTGGAATCGCTTCGCCCGGTTCCGACTGATCTGGAACCTTTTGGCAGGGGGTCGGTTCCCCCGGTTCACGATTATACCCTGGAAGAATTTTATGAACCAGAGTTTGACGAGGAAAGAGAGTTGGAAGATGAATATGGTCATGGTGAAAGTCTGGATGTGCCTATTGATCCAGACATCTCCCCAGACAGACCTTCAGGTGTTTCTTCTCCTAGGCTTTCTGAGTCCCCTTCCCACTTTGTTTTACAGAAAGGTGGCTGAGACCCTCCAGCTTCCTATGGAGGATCAGGAGGAGCCTGACTATGTAGAGATGATGGACATCCCAGAGTCCAGGAGAATTTCTGTTCCCCTCCACAAATCTTTTGGGAAACGGACACAAAAAATTCTGATGTCTCCCAATTCCATACCTCCTGTGGATAGAAGAATGGACAAGAGGTATACACTTTCAGGCTCAGATACGGAGTTCCTTTCTCAGCAGTGCAGCCATGTTGGGGGTTGTACAGGCTGCTGCCTGCGATAAGGCAAACATTCCCTTGTCATAACACCCCCCCAGACAAGGACTCCAGGAAGATTGATGCCATGGCAAAAAAGCAGTACATGGCATCTTCCTTGGGACTTAGACAGGCAAATTATATGGCCTATGCAGCCAGATACCAGAGGTCCAGGTGGGACACTGTACTGGCACTGGCAAGACAGGCTTCCCCCAGCTTGCTAAGGAGCTGGAGGAGGTGGCTGCAGATGGGATTGAGGCATCAAAAGTTCAGTTTCATGCTGCTGTGGCCTCCAATGATGTGTCATCAAGAGTCATGGCTACATTTGTAGCTCTTCAGAGAATGGCTTGGCTCAGATGTACTAGAATCTCACAGGATACCCAGGCTAAGGCCATGGATTTCCCAGTAATAGGTAATTCTTTGTTTGGGGAGCAGACAGAGAATTACATGAAGAAAATGGATGAGTACAGGACCACTTACAGGAGTGCTCAGGCCAAGGAGAGGCAAGCAACTCCTCAGAGGCAGCAGTCTAGAGGCAGGGGCAGGCCTTTTACTAGGCCTTTTTACCAAGCACAGGCCTCTTCTTCCTTTTCTCAGAGGGGGTTCTTTAGAGGGAGAGGCAGAAGGGGGATGAGCAGGGCTGCATCCACTCCTCAGCCTAAGGCTCCTGCCAAGCAGACACCCTGATGGGTCTGCCTGGGTCGACTCTCCTACTTCAGTAGGGGGCAGGCTGGCTTACTTTGTCTGGGACTGGATGTCTGTTACCTCAGACAAATGGGTCCTGGAAGCAGTAAGCCAGGGACTGGTTCTCAGCTTCAAAAAATTTCCGAAGATGAGAGCCAGTTCTTTTCCACCTGCAAGTCACTCCGAAACCCTTGCCCTAGAGGCAGAGGTTTCATCTCTGCTCACTTTAAGAGCCATAGAGAGAGTACCTACCCTTGACTGTGGCAAAGGTCTGTACTCCAGGTACTTCCTTGCCCCAAAAAAGACGGGAGTGGCGACCCATTCTACACCTAAGATATCTGAACAAACATCTTTTGAAACCAAAATTCAAAACGGTAATTCTGGGAATAATCCTTCCCTCTCTAAGGCAAGGGAACTGGCTAGCCTCCCTAGACCTCAAAGATGCCTATTTTCACATTCCCATCGGGTCCTCCCACAGGAAGTACCTCAGTTTCCAATTGCCATCAGACCATTATCAGTTCAGAGCAATGCCCTTTGGCCTGACATCAGCTCCAAGGGTTTTCACAAAGTGCCTGGCAGTAGTTGTTGCCTTCCTAAGAAGGCAAAAGATTTCCCTTTTTCCATATTTGGACGACTGGCTCATAGTGGGCCAGTCTCTAGACCAAGTCAAGTCAGACCTGCAAGTGACCCAGCAAGTGCTCACTTTTTAGGATTTCTTCTCAACCTACCAAAGTCAGTTCTCGAACCAGTGCAGCTCTCACCTTCATAGGGGCAGAGCTGGATATGGTAAAAGCAAGCGACTTTCTTCCCTGAAAGGGCAAGAGCTGTCATGGAGCTGGCTTCTTCATTCAGCCTTCAGGTGTCTCGACCAGCAAGGCATTTTCTTCAGCTCTTGGGCCATATGGCAGCCCCTACAGCAGTGGTCCAGGGGCAAGATTCCAGATGAGGACATTCAGTTCCACCAGAGGCTTTTTGGTCCCAAAGAAAGAATTCCTTACCAAACTAATCCCAGTGACTCAAACTCTGATCTAAGCCCTGCAATGGTGGCAGGATCAGGACAATTTGAGGCAAGGGGTTCCATTTACCTCTGTCTCATTCAGTGGTCCTTACCATGGATGCTTCCCTGCTGGGCTGGGGAGCCCATTTGGGGGACCTCATCACCCAGGGACTGTGGTCTTCTCAGGAATCTCTTCTACACATCAATCTCCTGGAACTCAGGGCAGTGTTTCTGGCACTGCAAGCTTTTTCCCAGTCAGTACAGAACAAGGTGGTTCAGGTCACAACAGATAACACCACCACCATGTGGTACATCAACAAGCAAGGAGGCACTCAGTCTACAGCCTTGTGCACAGAAGCAATGAAGCTGTGGTCGCTAGCTTATTCCCTGCAAACCTCTCTGATAGCAGTTCATCTTCCAGGGAAGGACAACGTCCTAGCAGATGCACTGAGCAGAATATCTCAGGGCCATCACAAATGGGCCCTGGATCCTCTGGTATTGAAGGCGATTTTTTTCAAGATGGGGCACTCCAGAGACGGATCTTTTTGCAGTCTCAATCACCAACTTCCTCTCTTTTGTTGCAGACCCCCAGTCTTGGGCTCAGTCCCCCTGGATGCTCTTACTCTGAACTGGGAAGGGGAATTTCTGTATGCTGTTCACCTTTTCCCTCTCCTGTCCAAAGTTCTAGTCAAGATAAGATCACAACCTTGCAAAGTGATTCTGATTGCTCCAGACTGGGCCAGGCAGCCATGGTACCCCTTGTTGCTGTCCCTAACAGTCCATCTTCCCCTGTCTCTTCCCAGGAATTACAACCTATTAACCTCCTCCCAGGGGAGGATTTGGTACCCAAATGTTCAGCCTCTCAAGGCATGGCTCTTGAAGAGTTAGAGTTTGCAGATTTGCATCTGTCTCAGGGAGTTCTGGATATTCTCAAAGCCTCTCAAAAGCCTTCCACCAGAAAGACTTATAACTCCAAATGGAAGAGATTCAGCATTTGGTGTTCCAAAAGGCATATCTCCCCAGATACTGCTGAATTGCCTACAGTTCTGGATTATATGGTCCATCTTAATAGCCTAGGCCTCAGAACAGCTACTCTCAAGATGCACTTGTCTGCTGTTTCTGCTTTCCTGTCAGTAGGTAAGTCTTCCTCACTGTCATCTCACCCTGCATTCTGTAAGTTTTTCAAGGATTGCTTTATACCAACCCCCTTTAGGATCCTACTCCTGCTTGGGATCTCAATGTTTGCATTGCTTATCTTATGCAACCCCCTTTTGAGCCTCTGTCCTCAGCAGAGCTTAAGTACTCGACTTGGAAAACTGTGTTTTTGGTAGCCATTACCTCTGCTAGACGTATCAGTGAATTGCAAACCCTGTAAGTGGAACCTGATTTCATCTCTTTTCACAGAGATAAAGTGGTCCTTCGAACTAACAGAAAGTTCCTGCCCAAAGTGGTTTCAGATTTCCACCTGAATCAGTCTGTCTCCCCGGTTTCTTCACTGATCATTCTTCATCAGGGGAGAGGAGGCTACACAGTTTGGATGTTAAAAGAGCCCTTAACTACTACATAGAGCGTACCAAGGGTCACAGGTTTGATTCCCTCCAGTTGTTCCTCACTTATGGAGAGGTAGGAAAGGCAAATCTGCCACCAAGAGAACTGTTGCCAGGGGATTGTGTCTTGTATAGAATTCTGCTATGAGAAACTGGGAAGATTCCACCCTCAGCTGGGGCTCACTCTACAAGAGGTGCAGCTGCTTCCTGGTGGCTGCCAGTGATATCCCTCTTGAAATCTGTCAAGCAGCCACTTGGAAAACAGTCCATACCTTTACCAAGCATTACTCTCTGGATAACCAGGCTAGGATTGATGCTCGGTTTGGCACAGCAGTACTTCAGAGCCTATTCCCAAAGTAGGTTCTGTCCCTCCTCCATGGAGGTACTGCTTGGTAGTCTGCACTTGTCAGAATACAGCAAGGCTTAATGTTGTTTGAAGAAAAATTACTCACCTTAGTAATTGTTTCTTCTAGAGGAGTCTTGCTGTATTCTGACCTCCCCCTTCCCAAACCTGGCTTTTTTGGGATGTGGGTGGCAGGCGCACTGTTGGTACCCCAGGGGTGCCTCCTTACACCCTCTGTTATTCATAGGGTGATATGTTATTTCAGTTTTAATTGTTTTTTGTGTTTTGGGTTTCCTGACTTGAGTCTTCCCTTAGGAACCCAAAAGAATATTTTTCTGCCAGTTGGCTAGTAAAATTTTTACAATTTCCACATAGAACACCTAGTGAGTTTTGCTTGTAAAGATCTGACAGTTGCAGTTCAAAATACAACAGGCAGAGACATCAGCCAAGCTCGAGAGCAATATTCTATGCCCTGCATAGAAAAGTTAACCCATTGTTCTCCGGGGCAGTTTAAAGGCTGGGGCTAACTGTACATGTCAGAATACAGGAAGACTCCACTAGAAGAAACATAATTACTAAAGTGAGTAATTTTTTCTTGTTGGTTTGTCCTTGGCACCACCTGGTTTTGCCAAGTGCTTCACTGTGATAGCCATGGCCCTTCGCTGAGAGACCCTGTATGTATTCCCATACTTAGACAATTTGCTGCACAAGACCTCATCCAGGAATCTGGCATTACAGACCCTAAACTGGATGCCCACGTTGTTTTTTGACCTTACTTCAAGTGAGAGCTCTTGCAGCAGGCTATTACAATCAGGACTACGCTGCAGGCACTAGGACCCTCCAGTGAAACTTCTGCCAGCAATACACAGCAGGGACTGCCCCCGGCGCCGGCCCCGCCCCAACGTCGATCAGGGTACAAGAGGGGGCAGACCCTGCTCCACCTCCAGTTCTTTACCGCCTCATCCTGCACATGAAGTCGAAGGAACAGCTTCTGCTTGCAGCTGCAGCTAAAGATCCTTGTAGATTTGATCTATAATCAACATTATCTCTTCATTTTCGACTGCTTTTCTCATCCTCAGGTACCCAACGTCAGTCCGCTACCCGTCGGTTGTTTTTTCTGCCTTTAGAGCGTTGTTTTCCTCGCTGTCAGCTCCGTTTACTGAGTCCAACGTCAGCCATTTCCCGGCCGAGATCTAATTCTTCTTGGGCGTCGGCATCTCCTGAACACAAACAAGTGTGAGTGTGGGAGGCAGATCCCAGCGAAGGATGGCCATCGGCAGTGCGTTTTTTTTTTATTTTTGTTTGTTTGTTTTTTTTTTTCTAGGCCCGGACTACGACACCGCCAACTGCGCAGATTGCCAGGCCTTTACCAGCTTGGACCAGCGATCCACCGCCTGAAGGCCCTTAAAGCCTCTACCTGCTGGAGCAGAAGATGGATCTGCACTGGAGGGGAAGTTAACGCTAAAAGCTGCCACAGCAAGGACCGTAGTCGGTCCTCACACGGGTTGCGCTTGCACTCTCGGCCATCTCCTAAAAGCCCTGTCCCTCAGGTTCCGTGTGATCTTCGAAGACTACTCAAGCTAAGGCTGGCCTGTCGGGGAGAAGCCGGCCAAGCAAAGTGACCCTTCAAGGGTCATTGCTAAGCCCTTAGATATGTACTTCGCCCAACCTGCTAAGGCACCGATGCCGCCTGTAAAGGCACGCCCGAGACGGAGGACTCTCCGCGCGCCCCCTGCATCACCCCTGTCATCTGTCCCTACACTGATGCCGGGCAAAGGACGGGACGGTCGCGGAGGAACAGACATTCCCGTCGCCCAAGTCCTCCTCCCTCTGGGCCCTCAGGAGAGCTCTCCTTCGCACCCTGACATTCCGGAGACTTCCTTCCCGAAACGAGTGGCTGAAATATTCACCAAGGATAAGCGCAAGGATCTTTTCTCCTTTTCTTGGGGGCAGGTCCACAAGCGGTCCTCCTCGTCGCTGGCCCCTGCGGAAAAACCACAGCCGGGAGGTGAGTCTTCCCTGAGGAAGTCGCTGGAGCACCAGCCTTCACCTCCCTCCAGGGCTCGTTCCCGCACAAGGTCTCAGGACCACCGACGTCACTCCCGGGACTCGGGTGACCGACGTCGGTCTAGGTCACACTGCAGAAGCCCTTCTCGCTCCAGGCGAGAACGCTCCTGATGTCGGTCCTCTGACCGACGTCGGTCATTGCTCCGTCGCCAGTCCAGAGACCGGAGTCTGCCTTCGGGACCGACGTCGGTCCCCTAGTTACTGACGTCAGCGAAGACATGGTCATAGGACGGGGTCAGACTACTCCAGGTCAGATAGTTGATCCTCCTCACCAAAGTCTACCTCTTCTTCCTCTCTCAGCCTCAAGCGCTCCCCAGGAGAGAAGGACCAGCCTCGCTCGCCTCTGGACGATCCTACTTTTATGGACATCATGAGACACAGCCAGGCCTCCAACGAGTGGGACACACAAGACCTGGATCCGGAACGCCGGAGATTGGCCAAGTACCTGAGACAAAAGGAGCCAAAGCCTCTGGTTATCCCTCCTTTGTCTATACATTCCAGGACCTTACCAGAACCACCTGATTGCATCCGGCCTCAATCCCGGCAGTTCCAAAAGTCGGATAGGCTGTATAAGGCCCCGAAGGCAGAACCCTTTCTAGCATAATACCCTTAGACCGATTCTTCGGTGATCACAGCTGCCCATGACAAGTCTCTGCAACCGAAGCACCTCAGCTTCCAGCCTTCCGACCTGGGGTCTCGCTACCTGGACTAGGTGGGAAAGAAAGTATATGCTGCCTCCACCTGTTCCATTCATTCCCTCAATTTCCTAACGCATATGGTACAGTACCAGAATGCGATGTGGGAAAGGGGACTAGAGCTGACGAAGACCATGCCAGACTCTGACCAAAAGGCAGAGCTCCTGGCCCTCCTCCAGTCGGGCTCAGACATAGGCTCCCATGTACTGAAGGCCTCGTATGACACCGCAGACATGGCAGCCAGGGCAGCCACTTCTGGGGTGAGCCTCCGGCACCATGCCTGGTTGAGTCTCCCTGGCTTTCACCAGGATCTGCAGGCCGGTATCAAGGCTCTGCCCTTCCAGGGTACCGTGCTGTTTGGGCAGGAGACGGAGGCCTTGATCTCCCGCCTCCAGGAGTCAGGCAAGTCGATCTGGTCGGTCCGCCAGATGTACCATGGCGACCAGCGACGACAGCACCATAGACTGCCTTTTCGTAAGTCTTCAGGCAGTCAAGGTCCAGTCCGTGGCAACCAACAGGGGCAGAGAGGAGGCTTTCACAGGAGATCCGGAAACCATCATTCTGATGGACCTCCTGCCTGTGGGCCCAAGTCCTCCCAGGCCTCTCTCCCCACTCCCGGCTCTGCCCAATGACTCCCTTCCGCCCCCCCTTCCACAGGAAGATCCAGGGGAGCTGGTTGGGGGCCGCTTCTCCCTTTATTTCGAAGGGTGGAAGTCAATCACCACAGACCAGTGGGTCTTGGTATCATAAGGAGAAGACACACGCTGGAGTTCAGAGTTTCCACCGCATACTCCACCAAAGCTCTCCGGTTATTCTCCTTCTCACATCCCACTAATTTAAGAAGAGATACAGACTCTCTTGCAGAAGAGAGCAATAGAGAGGGTCCCCTTGCATCAGCAAGGGCAGGGATTCTATTCCCACTTCTTTCTGGTCCCAAAAAAGACTCAGGACCTTCATCCCATTCTGGACTTCAGTGCTCTAAACCTCTTTATCGAGTACAAAAGGTTCAGGATGGTGACTCTTCAAGGACTCCTTCCCTTGCTGCACCAAGGGGACTGGCTGTGTTCTCTCAACATGCAGGATGCATATATGCATATCTGGGTCTATCCTCCCCACAGGAAGTTTCTGAGGTTCCACTTCCAAGGGGAGCACTTTCAGTTTCAAGTGCTTCCGTTCGGCCTCTCTTCTGCTCCGTGAGTCTTCACCAAATGCCTAGCAGTGGTGGCTGCAGTTCTAAGGCGTATGGGGCACTATGTTTTCCCCTACCTAGACGATTGGCTGCTTACGGCCCTGTCAAAAGGAAGCCTTTTACGAGCTCTCAAAGACACTTATACTCTGTTCCAAGAGCTGGGGATCACCCTGAACTTAAGAAAATCATCCCCGGAGCCCAGCCAAAAGCTCGCCTTCATAGGAGCGATCCTGGATTCTGTCCAGGGCATGGCCTTCCTCCCCCTGGACAGGGGAGTTCGCTTGCGAGAGATGGCAGAACGGATCTCCATAACTCCTTGAGTTCTGGCTCGGAACTTCCTCAGTTTACTGTGGCACATGGCGGGGCCCATTCCTGTCACTCCTTTGGCGTGCCTCCACATGAGAGTACTGCAGTGGATGCTCAGGGTTCAGTGGGACCAAAGCCACAACGATCTAGACTCCTGGTCAAAATCTCAGAGCCAGTCAGGAGAACTCTGCTCATCCAAAGCCACCAGGTCAAACTCTGACAACAGATGCCTCGGACCTGGGGTGGGGGGTGCACGTCAAATGCAAGGGGTTTGGTCACCCGAGGAGCAGTCCCTTCACATCAGTGTGCTGGAAATGCGAGCAGTCCTCTACACCCTACAGGCTTTCAAGAGGACATGGTGCCAGGCTCTCTTCTAGTTCAGACAGACAACATAGCGGTCGTCTTTTACATCAACAAGCAAGGGGGCATTCATTCGTATCCTCTTTGCAGGGAGGCAATGAGAGTCTGGTACTGGGCGCTGGAGCGGGGCATCCTGCTGTCCACTGTGCACGTTCCAGGCATCCTAAACGATCTGGCCAACAGCCTCAGCAGGTCGCGTTCCAGAGCGCACGAGTGGGAGCTGCTACAGTCTGTGGCGGACCAGCTTTTTGAGAGGTGGGATCTTCCAAAGCTGGACCTCTTTGTGTCACAGCGCAACGCCGACCTGCCAATGTTCTGCTCGCGAGAGCATGCGCCTGGAGTTTTCTGGCCAGACGTGTTATCCCTTTGCTGGGCAGGGAGGTTTCTCTATGCCTTTCCGCCCTTCCCTCTCATTCAGAGGGTGCTGCTCAAGTTATAGGCAGAAGGGGCCCAAATGATCCTAGTGGCTCCCAAATGGCCTCGGCAGATTTGGTTCCCACTACTGTAGCGGTTATCAACGGAACCTCCAATTCTGCTGCCCATATGCTCGCAGTTACTGTCCCAGGACCAAGGGTCGCTGGTCCATCCAGATCTTCGATCCTTGCACCTACATGCTTGGCTTCTTCAGATGCAGCTCAACATAGATACGGGGTTTCCCCAGAAGTGGTGGCGGTCCTAGTAGTCGGCAAGAAAGCCCTCTACTCGCTCCACCTACGCTATAAAGTGGAAGCGTTTCTGTCTTTGGACATTGCCACAGCGTTTGGATCCCGTCACCTGCCCTGTGAACTCAGCTTTACAGTATCTCCTCTCCTTGTATGATAAGGGTTTGAGTTACTCCTCTATCAAGGTGCACATGTGGGCAATCTCCACCTATCATGCTTTCGTGGGAGATAGAGCATTAGCACAACTGGATGTAGCCACGCTTTCTTAGGGAATTCTACATATGAGACCTCCCATTTGGGACCCTGTCCCACCCTGGGACCTCCTTTTTGTATTGAAGAAACTCACCCTCCCTCCTTTTGAACCAGCAGTGGATTGTGAGCTGCGTTACCTTTCTTGGAAGGTTTGTTTTTTGGTTGCTGTTACTTCAGCTCGAAGGGTTTCCAAGCTTCAGGCTCTGATGTGTAAAGAGCCCTATTTGGTTTTCCACAGGGAAAGGGTTTCCCTCAACAAATCCTAAGTTTCTTCCGAAAGTGGTCTCAGGATTGACCCTCAACCAGTCGGTTGACCCTGCTGTTTGTTTTCGTTCCCCTTTAAGTAGAGGGGAGGCTCTCCTCCACACATTGGATGTCCACAGGACTTTGAGGTATTACCTCAAAAGGACGGTTCAGCACCATAAATCGGAGCAACTCTTTGTGGCTTTTGCACCACATTGCTTGGGTCAACCGGTGTCCAAGCAAACTATCTCTAAATGGATAGTTCGCTGTATCTCGTTTTGCTACGAGAAACGCAATAAACCCCTGCCGGGCCCGGTTAGGGGTCACTCCACCAGAGGAGTGTCAGCTTCTTCGCTACCCTGCGAAATGTACGCCGTAAAGGACATTTGTCGCGGCTGCTACCTGGGACTCTGTGCATACCTTCGCTGCCATTGCAGCGTGATATCGCCTCCAGACGCCGAGCTGGCTTTGGCCCAGCCATATTACAAGGGCTTTCGCCCTAAGACCTCTGGAGTCAGCATATGCCACCTCCGGGTTGTCCACCTCCTTGTTGTGGGACTGCTTGGGACTCAGTCCTGATTGTAATAGCCTGCTGCAAGAGCTCCCACTCGAAGTAAGATAGTACAGTTACATAAGAACTTACCGTAACGGTGGATCTTTGAGAGAAGCTCTTGCAGCAGGCGCTACTTCCCACCCGCCTTCCCCCTCGAGGTGTGCACATCCATTTTCGTTTCTCTTCTCGGATTCTCTTCATGGTAGGCTTCATCTCCTTCTCTTGTCAGGCCTTCTTCTGAGTCTCGGCGGGAGAACTGAGGTGGAGCTGGGTCCGCCCCCCTCTTGTAACCTGACCGGCGTCCGGGGCTGCCCTTGCTGTGTATTGCTGGCAGAAGTTTCACCGGAAGGTCCTAGTGTCTGCGGCATAGTCCTGATTGTAATAGCCTGCTGCAAGAGCTCCTCTCGACGATCTACTGTTACGGTAAGTTCTTATGTAGCTGTACTTTCCCATGCCAACCACAGTTTAGTGGAGCAGCCTTGGATGTCACACAGGCTATAGCATTCTTTGCAGAGAACTGTGCCTCTCCCCCGATTGCTCAGGCACATGATTACCTCCAGCGAGTAGGTTACTACAATTCCGTGCTCAGATAGGCCTCATGTCTGCTGTCATTATAACAGTCCACTGGCCTATCTCCAGTGGATGCTACATTTCCAGTAGACCCAGGCTATTTAACCCCTGGATCATGTGCTATCACATCAGCGTTGTGGAGCAGTTTTTGCTGGTGGCAAGACAGCTCCAGTCTCTTCTGGGACACCCAATTTCTCTAATTTTCCCCTCAGTTGGTCCTCACCATGGATACATCCAGTATGGGGTGGGTTCTTTCAGGGCTCAGGATGTTTGGACCCTGACTGAATGGTCTCTCCACATCAACATTCTGGAGATGATGAAGGCTGATCCTTCAAGAATCAAATTTCTCCATAGAGTCCAATTCTTTGGTCATCTTCATTGTGCCTTCCCACTGCTCCCTTCATCCCGAGTCTACTCCTCAAGCTGAAGGCTCACAGAGGGCCTGTAGTTAAGAAACAGTGGGAGGCGGTAATGATTTTCACTGCCCTGGCAAATTAGTCAAACCTCCTATCTCCCCTTCCTCTTACAGGTGGTACTGCTTCCCAGGACAACAGCACCCTGTTGCACATGAGCCTTCTGGCACTGCAAAACTTCACCCCTTATTCATGAAGGCAGAGAACTGTCCAGTTTAGGGTTTCTCCCATCTCAGATATTCTCTATGCAGCCATAAAGCTGTCTATGCGGCTGATGTTTTCCATGAAATGGATATGGTTCAGAGTTTGTTGTGCCTCTCACTCCCCGCACCCCATTTCTTGTCTGACCCAGCAGGTTTGAATTAGCTTCTGTTTCTGTCAGACTCTGCCCTCTAGTACTCTTCAGTTAAGGCACATCTTGCAGCCTTTTCTGTCTTCTTATATGACAAGGATTTGGCACAGTAGGCGCCGGGGTGTTGTCCTCAGATTCCTAAATGATCTCCTGCATCCCCCGGTCTTTCATCTTGTTCCAGTCTGGGACCTGAACTTGGTTCTGGAGTCCTTTACTCTGGCTCCTTTCGAACCTGCTGCCACCTTTGAGCTTCATTTTCTCTCGTAGAAAAGGCTTATCTTGGTGACTCTGCTCATTGGGTTTCCCAGCTGCAGGCATTAGTTATGGATTCTCAGTATCTTGTCTTTTATCAGGATTGGGTCTCACTTCATACCCATCCTCAGATCATTTCAATATGGGTACTCATTTAACTGAATTAGACAATTCATCTTACTCCATTATCCCCTTCCCCATAGCATGCTGGAGAGGTTGCCCTTCATTCTTTGACTTTCCATAGAGCAGTACTTTTATTTTTGGATAACATGAAAGACTGTAAAAAGTCCTCACATATTGTTTTGTTCACTTCATGATGATGGGCACCCCTTTCTAAGCAGTGCCTTTGTAAATGGCTGGTATCCTGCACCCTTGGTCAAAAAACCCTCTCCTACTGTGGGCCCAAATAGTTCAGTGATCTGCTTGTAGACCTTGCCGACTCCCCCAGACTTGGCCACTTTAAAAATGGGCTTCGATCTCTTCTTGCCAGCAAATCTGACTGCCAATGTTTCTGTTAACCCATGGCTGCCGTCAGCCGGTTCTCACACCCCTCAAAAACTCCCCTGTCTTGCTTCCACCCTCCTATTCCCACAACTGACCACTACCCCCCCATCTCCCACCTCATACTACCCCGCTCTTTGACAAAGCCTCACCTTGGCTGCTAAACCTGCATTAAGTATTCTAGGAGCACCCAGTCTGTACTGTAACCTGATTGTTAAACACTATACTGCACTTAATTAGTGCAGCTTTAATGTTTCTCTACAAGTGTGGTCTTGTTTCCCCTCACTTGTTGTGCCCAGATTAACGTTGTAACTGCACATTAATACTACTTGTTAGTTGATGTCTTTCTGTTCTGCAATGTGTCATCACCTATAAATGCTTTGTATTCCCTGTTTGAGTTGGAGCCTTTGTAAATGAGCCCCAGGCTCAAAGGTATTATCCGAATTTGAAATAAATAAATAAATATCCATTGGGTACCAAAAGCATGGTGAAGAGATTCCTGATCCTGACTACGGACATGCCACTATTGGTATGACCACTTCCATGGCTTGCTTCTGTACTGTTTCGGCAGTTGCCATGCTCTGCTGTTACAGGGAGTAAGGGCCATACTTTCACTAAACATCGCAGTTTGGATCAGGTCTGCTGTAGATGGACTGGCTTTGGTCTTGCCATCCTACAAGGCCTGTTGTGCCTAGGATCAAAGTATCCTCCCTGCCTGGTCTTCCTCCACTCTGTAGTGCTGAACTGCTTGGGAGTCATTCAGTGTATATGGCTCTGTGGAGGGAAGATGTCCTCAATGAAGATAGTTTAGTTACCAGTAACAGTAGATCTTCAAGGGACTTTTCTCCGTAGAGTCACAGCTCCCCCACCCACCTACCCCTTCTTTATTTTCAAGTGGAATACTGTTGAAGACCTGTTGGTTGCGGCATGTGTGGCCTTCTGTTCTCTTTGGCCCCACCTCTCCTGTGTGCCTGGTTGGGGTTTTGGTCCCTCGTTCCTTTCGTAATTGTAGCACTATGAGTTTGTCTGTGGCAGGAAACTGAGGAGGAAAGGGGCCACCCACACTATATACATGCCACCTACATGTATGAAGATGCGTCATCGTGGGCAGCCCTAGCTAGGCAAGAGTTTGCAAGTGGATCTGAGGCCAACAGCTTGCAGTTACATACGTGTGGCTCTGTGAAGGAGATTCAGAGCTACTGTTACTAGGAAGGAAACTTTCCTATGCCAGTGCCGTGTCTAGCCAGCCCTGCAGTGAGGGGATTAAAGGAGTTAAGTCAGCCTCTTTCCAAGGTCACCAAAAATAATTCATCATGGACTAGGGGTGGGGCTTTAAAGGAAAAGCACAATCGGCCCTTCTCCAAAAGGAGAGGAAAAAGAAATGGTAAAAACAAATGGATCAGTCCTGAACTGCTCTGTGACCAAGAGGTCTCTGCAGTCCTGTTTTCTTTGACCTCTATGGTCTCCCAGCTTCAGAAATCTGATCATGCTGTACTTTTGTATGCACAGAAGTGCCATAGGGCCCATTGGTAGGCCCCCTCTCCACTTTTGAGGGGGCACCAAAAGGTCGATTTTTATGCAGTAGGAAGGGTTTGTGAGTGGAGAAAAATAATCCTGATCCCAAACTAACCCTTGGCATTAAAGCGTGTCTGTATAAACTTGACTCTTCATTCACTTACACATTTGGTTCTTTTTACTGATTGCTGGTCATTGCCAGATTTAATAAACAAATGTATGGACATTGTTTTTTAACCCGTTTTCAATCAGTTTAATAATGGATAAAGTATGGGTGCAGTGTATCACGAGAATTTAAAATACACCTAGTTGTTGGATGGCACATAAGAGGGGTTTATGAAAGCCACCTAACAACGAGGGTGTGTAAGTTAAATTCGAGTGAAATACACTGCACCCTATATTTGTTGTATATAATCGAAGGGTTCCATTTTTTCTTCCTTTTGAGATTTGTAGTAAAAAAGAAAGTGGAGTCTTACCTTGTGCTGATGAAACAATTTATTTTGTAAATTAAACAGAAAACTGCAGGCTCAACA
This sequence comes from Neoceratodus forsteri, assembly GCA_016271365.2. Taxonomy (NCBI): domain Eukaryota; kingdom Metazoa; phylum Chordata; order Ceratodontiformes; family Ceratodontidae; genus Neoceratodus; species Neoceratodus forsteri. The sequence continues at coordinate 49,896,799 of CM028133.1, read as the reverse complement.
CGTAAATTCAACTATTTAAATATTAAAAACAAGAAAGATAAACAAGAAATAACTGTCTGGATGGTCGTAGTGGTTTTTCAGGTTGTTGCATCTGTTTTCAAGTGGTGGTGGTGGTTGACCTGCAAAGGAAAGGTGAGGGTTGAAAGGGAGATTAGTTAGGGACTGTGGTGAAAGTTTGTACAGTGGCAGTGTGCTGTCTTACAGAAAAGGGTAATGTTTAGGAGGTAAACTAAAGTGTGATTGTTTTGTTTAGTTTAGAATACCTTATTCAAAGCTGTCTGAGTCCTTGATGACTCTGATTCTTCGTCTCTTCTGTGGTTGTTGGTTGGAGTTCTAGATATTTACTGTGACAGGGCTGTGGAAAATGCAGGTGCTGCCAAAGATATTTATGGACAGTGCTTTGAGAGAAAAACAGACACTGTGAAGTTCGAGCTGTGTTTCGTCTCAAGCGCTTTTCCATGGAAAGAAACCGCGTAAATGCCGTAATACCTACTCAAGTATTACGGTATTTATTACACGGTTTTTCCTATTAGAAAAAATGGAACCCAGTAATTATATAGAGAATAACAGATGGGGATGGGTTTGATATGATAATTCAATGCACACCTGAGTTGTGGGATGCTACATAAACCCCGAGGGCAAAGCCCGAGGTGTTTATCAGAGCATCCCACAATGAGGGTGTGCATTAAATTCTCATATGAAAAACCCTGCCCATCTTTTATTTTTTATAATAACAGACCAGCAATTTTTCTCCAGCAGTTTGTGAGACTGTTTGGCCCTGCCCACATACAGAATGTTGGCCAATGAGGCAGCAGCATAGTTTGACTGGCATGGCTCATGAATGTCATAACAACCAGCTGGTTGTTATGGAAAATATCAACCTGGTCAGTACATTGAGAGAAATTGCTGACCAGTTATTATAACCTGATAATACCATCGTTATGACATCAGTATGCTGTAAACCTTGCTTAACTATGTCATAATGATGGGATTACAGGATAGAATGTCACCAGCTGTCAAAATTCTTGTAAGGGAAAGATAAGCTGCTGCTTGGACATTCGTTCAAAACACACACATTCCATTCAGACAGTTACAGTCCTGCTGCAGTATAGATCGCAGTGGTTAATTTCAGCACTTCAGTTGCTCAACATTCAAACCAGGAGTCATTCATAGCGAGCAGGAGAACAAGCGCACATTGGAAAAAACTGCATTTTTCCCCACAGTGGCTAGTTTTCCATACACTATAAAATACAATGCCTGAGTAAGGTGGTGAACCACAGCATAATCACCTCTCAGTTGCCGTGACAACTGTAAACATCTCGAGCTGCGCTCTTGAGATTTACTTGGTTGTCCTGGCAACTTCTTGAGGTGATTACATCGTGGTTAACCTCTGTTACTCAGGAATTAGCCACTATATATTTGGCTGTGGAGGCGACTGCAAAATGGGGACATTTACACTAAGGCAGGACACTGCTTACTCACAACCTATAACACACTTCTTAGCATGGTGGGCCATCACACCTCACAACTGTCAGCCACTGTCTTTTGTCTGGATGAATGAAGAGCAGAAAATTGGACAGTTGTTACAGCAGTGGAAAAGTAGCAGTACTGATGGAATAATGAATTGTCTGTATTATCCTGTTTGAAATGTGTGAGTTGGTAAGGCATTGCAAGAGGTTGAGTTACTGTGAGGCAGTCTCCCGCCTCAACAAATGTAACTTGTCTGGTTGCTGTATGTGTGAGTACTGATTGCAACCCACCTCTGAAGTTGCCTCACCACTATTGTGAACATGGTGAAGTGTTTTGAAACATTAATTTGTTTAAAATAATTTCAAAACCAGCCTGTTGATGCAGCAGTAACCCTATCGCTACACTCCGCCAACCAAGGATTGGGGGCGTGAGTCTAGTGTCCAAACAGATAATCCTTTTCTCTGGGAAGGGGTAACTACGGGAGAGGTGCAGCAGAGACTGAAGTGGCGGAAAGAACGATTCAGATGTCAGCAAGACATGTGTGACATGATGTCCTAACATGAGACATCCTCAGGGGAACTGAAATAGAAGGAAAACATTTCAGCCGTGCAGCATGACAGTTTGGCTGCACTCGCAGACTCCACTCTTACTGACCTGGGTATCCCTGATGACCAGTTTAATTTTGAAAGGATCTGGCCTAGCTTAAGGGCTCTGCCGTTTTGGGGTGCAAGCTACAGGGACAACTAGAAAATGGTAAGTCCTGGGAGAAGGCACAGTGATGGGGCCGAGGTGCAGCAGAGGCTTGAGAGGGGCCATGGGCCGAGTTGGTGTAGGAGCACAAAGAAATAAAAATAAAGTAAAAATAAGCTAATTTCCAAACTCTCAAATCGTGCTGTTCACATGACGGTTTTAACCTAAATGCAGGGCGATTTACGTGATACACATGAGAATACCGTTTATTATTCACATGGACCTCCTCTCAGCCAGTCAGAATGTGGGATTTATGATACTTATTGTGTAATTACAGTACTTGCACCACAGTGGGTTGTCGTCCCCATGCATTTTTGGAGCGACAGTAAATAAACTATGTGCCACTTTTATTAGTCTCTGTCGTCATGTCACAACACAGGTTACAAATGAGGCCTCCATATGCAAAATGACGCTGAAATCTGTTATTGTTATTCTAACAACAGGAGATTGCTCAAGCTGTATTCTTGCAGTTTGCTGCCATTGTCACAGTAATTCAGATTACCCCACTGTTCTGTACGTTGAGACACTGATTATCATCTACATTCTCTTGCTTTTGGTGCAGTGCAGGCTTCCTCCCTTTCCCGTCAGTACCCCAGACTGCTAACCTCAGGAAAGATCACACTGCTTTGCTGGGGGTAGTTTTAAACCGACCCCAGATTTGCCGAACTTTGAGAATGAAACGAAGGGTGTGGGTCTCACATTGTCACCTGTGTGTTGCAGTAACGGTCTGTTGGAAACTAAGCTGAGACCACCACATTCGTTTCACTTGTGACCTAACACTAGATTCAGATACCGCCAGCTAACACAAACAGTTCTCCTTAATGCATCACTTGTAGCACCTTCCCACAGACAACAGTAGGTCCTTATTTGTAAAAGGGGAGGGTTGGTGAACAATGGATTTCAGAGTTTGAAAGCCCCTCAAAAGTTCTCTTCAGGGAGGTTTTGGACTTAACTGTGGCTGACAGCAGTCCTGAAATATCCATGACCAAGTCTAATTAATAGTACTAGTAAACTGCTGTCATGTAGTTATAGATATATGGGATATGCGGGGGGAGGTCCTGTGTGGTACATGATTTATCTACACAAGTGCTGTTTGACCTCCGTAGCCTTGCAAGTGGAGTAAGCCATGAGTGAGGTGTCCAAGGTCAAACACCCGAGTACAGATAATAGTATCACATAAGGTCCCTCCTGCATGGTCAATTTATGCAGTAGGTCAGGACCTTGTGTGATTATTAATTTTTAAGTTGTTTTATTTAGTGGTTTTTTTTAAATCATGCTATTGCATGCTGTTTCTGTTCAGTTTCTAAGGGCATTGGGAAGGCCATGTTTGTAATGTGCCAGTGTGCCCGTGTCACTGCTGATCACTGCAACAAGTGGCTAAACAAAATTTCAAAGGAAAATGATGGCTGTATTTAGCAAGAGTCGTGGGAGGTATAGTACAGAAAGCATAAAACGCGAGAGCTGGCGTGGGAGATTTGATGCTTTAAATAAGTTTTAATATTTATTTATTTATTTAGAATGCTGTCATGGTGATCAGGTGGAGGGTGTGAGCATGGAGCAGTGTGTTCATTACTGAGTGGGTTGGGCGTCGCCATCTTTGTAACTGTCTGCTGTGCGCTACTTAGTGAGCAGTGCGGTGGGTATGTGTTGCAGTGAGTAGTGAGGTGGTTGTGGTGAGTTTGTAAAGTGAATTTAAAATTAAAATCAGATAAAGAATGTACTTTGCTGTTGTGTGCACTATGTGTGGTGTTCTAGTGAGTGAGCGGGTGGGCAGGTGGAAGTCGGAAGTGGGACTGGGATGCGAGCGCTAGAGGGAAGGGGTGGAAGTAGCAGACTCAGCATGGTTTTAAGTGTGACTGGAGGACTATTTGTTGAGTGTTGGAGCTGAATCTGTGCCTGTCAGGTAAGGATTTTGTTTTTTAAGTCTGCAGTTTTTCCCTGGTACAGTGTGTGTGAGATTTCAGTGCGTCGGTACTGCAGTGATTGTTAGAAGAGCGAAGAATTGAAGACGAAGGGAAACGTCTGCTGAATCCTGCTTGTTGTGCCAGGAAACAATGAAGAATAAGGTACATTTTGCTTTTGGGAAGTAAAAAGGTCTGTAGAAGTTATTAGAACATTTAAATGATTGAAAAAAAAAGTTGTACAGGAGCAGAGCGGTGTGTATGCTAGACTTTATGATAGATGAAAGGTGAAAGATTGGTAAAGTGTATGTGGGTGGGTGGAGCAGCTGGTTCATGACGAGTAACTGTGTACATAAATGTGAGATTCTGCAACTGTGCAGTTACACAGATAAATGGATCACACTCCATTTATGTCCTCGCCTATTGCATAAATAAGGAAGACAGCTCCATACAGAAATATCACTGATATTTCTACGAATTGTGCTTTGACCTTATGATATCACAAGTGGCAAAGCCATAAGTGGTGTCATAGATCACAGTGCACGAGAGAGAAATATCAGATATTTCTGTATGGTGCATGGCATATTTGATTTATGCAACATTTTTTCATGTTCGTGAGATGCTTTTTGTTTTTATGTATTTATTTGGTGCTTTGGAAGTCCTTTGGATGGCAAGCGGTGATTCAGGATGACCGAGCGGTCATTTGTAAGGGGTGACATGCTCCCGCTGCTCTGTCCATCACTGCGCTGTGTTGCGAGTTGCAGATGCACAGTTCCGAGTGAGGGGTCTGATCGATCATTGTGAGAGCGAGTGGAAGCTATACAGTACTGGAAGTGATTCTTGTGAAACAGTTCATAGTGGCTAACGTGGGTGTTTTAAAACTGGGGAAAATGTGTTGGGGAAAAAAATGGTTTATAGTAATTTAAAATGCTTTTCTAAGAAGGCTGGGAAAATTAGTGCTGGTGGAGAAACAGGAGAGAAACAAAACTAAAAGTTCTAATTTAGGAACTGTGGAGCTTTGCTGGTGGGAGGGGCCAGTCAGGAGCTACAGAGAGATAGTTTTCTCCTCTGACCTACAGTGAGAATATTTCAGTATTCTCACTGTAGGTCCAAAGATCACAAAAATATTGCTAAGTGCCACAAAATATCCTCACAAATTAATATAAGGCAGACTTCTCATGGATATCTCTGGATCACTAATAGCAAGTTCAGTATGTCATTTAGTTCTTTAATGGGCGCCCAAACTATAAAATTGATTTGTTCCATGCACCAACAACTTGAAATTTCAACAGTTTTTCTTCTTTATAGATTTGCAGGCTATTTCTTTGCCATGTGAAGCCACAAGAATCTGCTTCTGTAGAGTGGATCTATTTTGTACAAACCACTGGAGTTTGCCGGTTTTGAGTAAAGGAGTCATTTCTAATGTTAACTATTGTATCTGAATTTTTCGTTTTTTTTAGCTCGTCCAACTGAGGTTATGAGAGTAAAAGCCAGTCGGGTACTCAAAGAGCCACAGCCTGCTGTCCCGTTACGGTATAGTGCAAAACGATGCCTCAAGGAGTTGATGCCGCCACCAGGACTACCACAAAAGACCCCAACCATCCCAGTGAAAAGAAGAAGGTCTGATACAAACACTCCCTGTAAAACTCGGACCCCATCCTCACCAGGGAGCCAGGCCAAGCGTCAGAGGAAGTGTGTTGTTCCTGCTGCAGTAACCCAGGGAAAGGAGACGCGTGCAAAGCTTTTCCTAATGGAGACACCGAAGACGGCCCTTTCAAGTCAGAGCAACAACACCCCTTTTATTGAGGGGATTATACCCCTGAAATGCACACCACAGCGCAGCTCAAGAACCTGTCTCCAATCAGTCAGTAAACCTCGAACGCCCTTAGCTACATCCTCCATACAGAATGGAGCCTCCGTCCCCACAACAGCCCATGATCTCAACACCACCTTTGACCTCCCAGAGTCATGCAGCAAGGCAGGACTGAATACAACCGTGACCTTGGGACCTGCTGTATTCTCTGGGCTGGATAACACGCCCATTGTATTCAGCGGCAAAGATGGCACATTTCTGTCGAGGTTTGTACATAACTTGTCTCATTTCATCAGAATCATGGAGCTAATTAGACAATGTTTATTACACACAAGATTCTTTAGACAGAGTCTGTTTTCAAAGGGTCTAGGGTACTTTATAGCAGCTTAGTGTAGGTACAGATATATTACATATTTACAGTAGTGTTCTACACATTAATTTTTTTATTCTTTGGTTGACCTGTTGACCTGGTAAGGCCCACAAAGCACAAATGCCTGTTTTCAGGGGTGACCCGGGAGTTTTGAGCTGGTTAAGTGAGTTGCTCAGAGTCGCACAGTATGCAAGTGGAGGTATCACACCCAGGTCTGCCAAATGTACCAAGTTCATTCACAGCTCGTTACTCTAACCTCTGGACTTTACTGCCAGCCTGTAATAAGTGGCAGGGTCGCAAAACATAGGTGCATAGGATACAGCTTAGCATAAGTACAGGTATATAGGTGCACAGGGGATACAGCTTAGCATAAGTACAGGTATATAGGTGCACAGGATACAGCTTAGCTTAAGTACAGGTATATAGGTGCACAAGATATATATATATATATATATATATATATATATATATATATAAAATATATATATAAAATATATAATCTCCTTCTCCGTTTGTGTAACCCCTAGATGGCGCTATCCCAGGGGCTACTACCCCTGCCTGATTTGCCACTAACAGGTTGAGGGGCCTGGATCCAATGGCGGGTGCCTCCACCCAGAGGTCAGGGTTTGCAATAGTTAAACTAACTTGGTCACAGCCCTCTGGGACACTGCAACTCTTCTTCCCACTAGTGGCCCACACAATATATCAGAATTACCTTCACGGTATACACTTACCCCCAGGTCTGGTTCCGCACTGGGACCTCCTGTGAAATGAGATACAGTGCAACAATCACAGTACAGTACTTTAACATAGACAAATACCTCAGGCAGTATAACTTTGCTGAAACAAGCAGCTCTGATTTATTTGGGGATATAAAAGGACAGGGAAATCAGGTTAATTAGCTTATCACTCTAATAATCTACCTATGGCTCTGTGCAGGCCTGCTCCCTATCAGTTACTGTCCCTGGGTACCCAAGCCCTAGTGGCTAGTCCAAACCGTGGCAGCTGGTAGGGGCCCTTTCACACAGAGAAAGGAGAATTAAACAGTCAGCAGTACAGTAATTCCATTTGGATTTAATGTGGCAATTCAACAGGAGCAACCTGAATTAGTACTCACGACCTCCAAATAAGATAGGGTCCTTCAATGTCAGCAGGGCTCACTTGAGGTACACAAACCTCTTCACACATCCATATAAAAGAAAGTACTATACCAGGCAGGCTGCATCTGTATCCCGATCGCAATTACTGCACAATACCCGGAGAACACACAGCAGATTCAGTTCCTGACAGACCGAGTGCAATTTTCAGCAATTCTTCCAGTCTTCTACAGGGTGAGCCTGGTTTCTACTCTTCAGAGATCCTTTGATTCTTTTCACAGGACGGATTCAGTCCCTCACTGCTGCAGACCGGAACTCTGGGCCTTACACACGTTTTTGACTAAAACTGCACACTGAAAAGCACAGGGCTTCCTTCTTCACTGCCAAAGCTCAACTGAACTCCAACTGACGAAACTGGCACTTCCTTTGAGTTCCTCCCAGTTCTTGACTGGATTGGCTGTCACTACAATAGACTGCTGCTGTTGGTCCAAAAAGGCACTGAAGTCTAAACTACATCTCCCAGAGTCACTGCCCATACAACCTCTTGTGGCTGGCTCAGATTATGAGTCCAAGTTCTGATTCGTCAAGGCATCATTTTAGGCTAGCTTACCCACACTGATTGGTCCAGTTCAGCAGTTCAAAACTAGAATGGGAACTAGCAGACACAGTTCTGACTGCAAAGAAAGCAGGTTAGACAAACTGTAATTTCATTATTACTCTAAATAATTTCTGGCAAACAGTTACATCTTTCAGATAGGTTCCCTTGCACCCTAGTGACTGCAAAATGAAGTGAATTGGCAGCAGCTCGAGTGGTACTCAGAGAAGCACACAGTCCCCCCATACAAACTAATTATGTCTGCAAGCAGACAGCTCTTAAAGAGACAGTACCAGAGGCTCTAAAAACACTCACTGATAAATGGCTTAAATGCCAAACACCATTCAGGCTTGGAGCATTCAAGCAAGCTCCTGGAAGTCTTTTGGGAACCCCCATTTGCAGGGGGGTTACACCCTTCCTGGCTTGGAAAGCTTGGCTGTCCGTGAGCAAAGTACCTATAAGTTTCAACTGCAACCATATACATTTGCATTAGGCTCGGACATGTAATCATCAGTCAATATATCATTTTACCAAGAACACATTTCTGAAACATTGCAGTCGTCACTCTTTACACAGTATTACATACACATTGTACCATAACTCTGCTATTACCTCTTGTACATGAAACCTGAAGAGAGGGGCCCTTCCCATCAGTTACCTTGGGGCTGGATGGGGCAAGGGCACCATACTTAGAGGCAACACAAGTAACTTGGAGTTAGCACTGATGCTCAGTTTGGGCAATGAGCTCGGGGACACATACACTCCTTTATGGACAACATTGAGAGGCAAGTCCACAGGCCTCCCAAGTGAATCATAACTGAGGTGCACCACAGGCTTTACAGCTCGACCAGTCTTTCTAGGGGAACTGTTATAGTCTCTGCACTCTGAGCCTCATTTTCAGCATTGTCCTCACTTGTCAGGGAGTCTCCATGGGGTAGAGGCTAGAACTTGGGGCACTTTCAGCTCCAGGTTACAGTTTCTGAGTCCACAACATTTGGCTCGCATGGAGAGCTTTGGACACTGGCAGTGGACTGTCAGGGCACTCAAAATACTCTTCTTGTTCGGGTGTATCACCAGTCTGCCCCAATCTATCATTTTCCTCCCTGAAAGCTCAAACAGTTCAACCATGCACAATGATTCCATTTCATCTGATCTGATGCTTTGCACTTCACTTTCTGGGAGCATTGGCTCCAGGGATGAAGCTGGGGCTTAGACAGTCCAGAAGGCCCAGCTTTGTCTCCAGTATTGACTAGGGATTGCCCCAAACAATTGACTCAGTTCAAGAAGGATAGTATTCAAAGTCACTCTACTTCTTCCATATGGACTGACAGTCATGCTCAACTGGGACTTGTGGAGGGAACACTTTAACTTTGCTTCTGTAGGTGCAGACTTTCTTGATCTTTTCTTAGCAGCAGCTCTAGTCACTGGTCCAGAGGGGCATCTTCTAGGGGCTCAGACTCAATTAAGATTTGTCCAATGGGCAGTAAATGATTTCTATGCATTGTTTTTACATCTTTGAATTATTCTCAGGCCTTACTTTGTACACTGGCAGATCATCTAGTTTGCCCACTACAATGTGAGGGAGATGGTGCCATCTGTCAGCAATCTTGTGCTTGCCATGCAGTCCCAGATTTCTTAGCAATACCCGATCTCCTCCTGGAGTTCCTGTGCTTTCACCTTTTATCATACCTTTCTTTGTTGGCCAGATTTCTTTTGGCAGCCATGGTTTGAGCCAGTTATACGCATGAGTTAGCTGGGCCTTTAACTTTTGCACATACTGTAAATAGTTGTCAGCTTGAACCCCATCAGGAGAGACCCCAAAACACACATCTACTGGTAGTCGAGCTTCTCTTCCAAACATCAGGCGGTAGGGGAGAATCCAGTGGCATCACTTTGGTGCAGTTATAAGCATGTACCAGGGTGCTAATTTGTTGGCTCCATCTAGGCTTGTCCTTTGGGTGCAGGTGCCTAGCATATCTAGCAAAGTGCGGTTGAAACGTTCAGGCTGTGGGTCCCCTCTGGGTGGTAAGGAGTGGTTCTGGACTTTGCACTCCCCACAGAGAAAGCATCTCTTTGATCAGGCGACTCTCAAAGTCTCTCCCTTGATCAGAATGGATTCTTTGTGGAGCCCATAGTGAACAAAAAGTTTTCTACAAGTACTTTGGCTACAGTGGATGCTTTCTGGTCTTTGGTGGGAAAGCTTGGGCATATCTGCGTGAAATGGTCAGTGACCACAGCACATTACTGATATTTTTTGATCTGACTCCAAACTTAGAAAATCAATACAGACCAGCTCCATGGGTGCACTGGTGGTTATGTTAACAAGGGGGCAGCCCTCTGGGCAAAGCTTTCCTCTGTAAGCAGCGACTACAAGTTCGAATGTGTTGCTCCACATCAGCCCCATCTTAGGCCAATAGAATCTGGATCTCACCAAGTCAAGTGTTCTGTCTATACCAAGGTGCCCCATGTGGTTGTGCAAGGACCTCAATACTGAGTCTCGAAGGCAGTGGGCAGCACTAGTTGTTGTTTGTCTACTTGTCCCCCTCTGTCTACTGTTCTCTGTATAACAGTTTATTGATCAGTTTCAACTTAGGACCTTCTTTGTATAACAGTGCAGTTCTCAAATCAGTGGGCGTAATTTGGACACATCTTTTCCTGCATAGAGGCTTCTAAAGCTGCTTTGATCATGGGATCGCTGGATTGAGCCACCTGAATACTGTCATTGTCCAGCTGAGGCAGTGCACCAATGTCTATTGCAGAAAAGTGGCAATAAGCAGCAGGTATGCAATTCTCAGAGCTCCCAAGCAATCCACCATGCAGTCCACTGCGTCCGTGGACATTGTTCCTCCCTGTCAAACTTCCGCAGAGTGCTCGAATGTCAGGTTCTGCCAGTCGGACCCAATCATTCTGGGAACAGGCCTCGGGAGAGCATCAGCATCTATGTGGTTCAGACCTGCTCGTTATTCGAGAGCATAGTCATATGTAGATAATGCAGAAAGCCACCTATGGCCAGTGGCATCCAACTAGCTGAGGTCTGCATAGGTCAAAGGATTATCCAGTTTTACTAGTATTTTAGCCCCATACAAGTACTCATGGAATTGGTCAACAATAGCCCACTTCAAAGCTAGGAACTCTAACTTATGTACAGGATAGTTCTTTTCGGATGGGGTCAGGCTTCTACTGGCAAAGGCCACTGGTCTCAGGCCATTCTCGTGCTCTTGGTACAACACAGCCCAACCCTTGCAAGCTAGCATCAGTGTGCAGGACGTAAGGTTTTCTTGGATCGGCAGGCCAGCACTGGAGCATGGGTGTTGATATATGATCTCATGAAAGCAGTCTCACAATCAGGAGTCCAGCGGGCCTCAAATACTTCACTCGGATGAAAATACACTCTTTCAGTCTTGAGGATGCTGACTTTTGTATTTTTGTGGGTTGGGGATACCCTTGAGTAAGGTTAAGTAAAGGCGGATCACTCTTGAATAGTCCTTGATGAAGCGCAATAATAACCACAGAATCCCAGGAATCTTTGCAGTTCTTTTAGATTTTTGGGCTGTGGCCAGGTGGTCAAGGCCTCAACTTTACTTGGGTCGGTCTCTATTCCTCGGTGGATACTATGTGTCCCACATACTTTACTGATGTTTGAAAAAATTGACACTTATCAATGGACAGTTTAAGGCCAAAGTCTCCAGTCGTTCCAATATTTAAATAATCTGCTCTCATGTTCCTCCAGTGAGCTGCCAAACACAATAACATCATCTAGGTATACCAGGCACTCTAGTAAGTTCATGTCCCCACTGCACGCCTCCATCAATCGTTGAAAAGTGGCTGGGGCACCTGAAATCCTTGAGGCATCCCCCTCATGAATTCATAGAAGCCAAGCGACAGATAAAGGCTGTCTTTTCCGCGGTCCTCTGGGGCCATCGGGATCTGATAGTACCCACTGCGAGATCCAGCACAGAGAACCACTTGCTCCCGTTTAGGCAGTCCAAAGCATCCTGAATGCGGGCATTGTGTACTGATCAGGGATAGTCCGCCCGGTTTAAGGTGCGATAATCCACACACATCCTTACTGTTCCATTCTTTTCCTCACTACCACAATGGGGGAAGCATAAGGGCTTCTGGATTCTTGTATTACACCAGCAGCTACATCTCTTGCAGATGCCGCCTCACATCATCTATGTCAGCAGGTGCCAGGCGCCGAGACCTCTCATTAAAAATGGTCTTTTCGCCATGCAGCCGGATATTGTGCTCAGCCTCGCACGCATCCTACATCCCATTCCTTAAAGAAAACACCTGGTCTCTCTGGGCAAGCTCTCACTGATCTTCACTTTCCATTCAGCTGGCAGCGGGAGTCGCCAAATCAAACAAGTCGTATGCTACTCTGTCATTCTTCCTTGAACTCTTGCTGCTGGTAGCACTGCAGTGTCTGCACAATGCACATTAGCCTGTGATGCAACCTCTGTTTACTCGAATGTCTCTTTCAGACACATATGAACTTGGACCATTACCCTCTGGCATAAGCATGGGCTCTAAGTGGCAAAATACTAGGCTTGACCAGCAGTCCTCTGGCAATTTTCCATCGCCTGGTGCATCCAACATTAATATTTTATTCTTAACATCCTTTCTGATATGGACCTCTCCTGTAAGGTACACTGGGCATTTGCGCCAGGATCAGAGACTCAGGATCCTTCTTCCATACAATTCAACCGGTTCCTCTGGTTCTGTTTTTTCAGCATCTCTCTGTGCCTCATAGGCCTTCTTAATTCAAGCCGGAACTCTTAAAGCTCTACTAGTCTTTGACCCCTGTTTTCATAACACAACTGTGCCAGCCTTCCGAACATATGAGCATTTGTTCCAATCAACAAAGGGACACCATCATACAGTCCAGTGGGGGACACACTAAGGCTAGGGTCTCTACTTGTTCGCCACTCCAGCCACTGGAGGTGGGGAAAGACAGCCAAATTGGATATACCGGAATAGGGTAGGCCTTCTCCACTTAACCCCCATACATGCAGTCCTTCTAATGGTTGTAAGTCGTCTGACAAATGCTTCTGATACCAATCTTGGAACATAATTGTCATTGGAACCACTGTCTAATATAGCTCTTGTAGACACTCCGTTCACCTTTACAGTGGTCTCCATGGAGGGACCCACTATTCTGGACCAGTCTGGAGAAGGAGGGGGCCTGGGCAACTGACCTTGCCACAAAGGACTTGAATTAGCATTTTGGTGCCCTCACTGGGATCATGTCTGCACCTCTTAACCACTGATTTCTTCTCAAGCCTCCTTGTAGCCTATATGCAACTTTGTCAGTGTCTTTTGGGGACTGCATTCCTTTCATGTGCCCATCTTTCCCACAATTATAGCAAAACATACTTTCTGGAGTTTGAGCTGTGAGGCGCCACACTGGGAGCCAGGGCGGGGTATTACTAACTGGAAACCTTGGTGCCATCTCTGTCTGCGGCGTGATAAGCATTTGAGACATCTCGTCAGTTTCTCCACTTCCATGGTCAAGGAATCGAGGTTCGAGCTGTTATCAGCAGGAGAATACATGGTTAGGTACCCCCACCCCATAGCAGATGCAGTCGGATATAGGTCAGGGCCCGATACTTGCGGTGGCCTTCATAAAGGGACTTTTTTTGAATTCGGATCTCTCTCAACAGTTCGCCCCATTGTGACATATCTTTTTCCTTGTCAGAGCACTCATTGACTGCCAACCTCTGCCCTGAACTTCATTGATGGGTCACCCTCAGTCACTGGGTCGAGTGGCCAGCTATTGGTGCAGGTCCCTCCCGAGGCTGTCTTTTTCTCAACTCCTCGAATTTCTCTCATTAACTCATCATAGGAGGGTGGGAGTTCAGTCGATCTGCCAGGTGTAACTGAAGCAACAGCAGTTCTGAAGGGGCAGACTTAAGGATCCTGTCCAGCCTGGTTCGGTCCAGTTCAATCGCTGGCAAACTACCTTTTCTGAGGCATTCTTGCAACAATTTTTCCAGCCGAGATACATACACAGACAACAACTCCCTTGGTACTGTTGTGCATCTCTTACTCTCCACCATAGGTCCTCATCAGAATCTGGGCTCCCATACACATTCTCCAAGGCCTCAAGATAGGCCTGTGCAGTCGCTTCAGGGTTACTGGCCCGTTTAGCTGGATGGTAGCCAGGGCAGGACCTCGGAGGTCTCACTAACCCTCTTTCGCTTTCACCTTCCGAGCATTGCCATTCTAGCACTTGGGGCAACATAGTCTATCCAGGTCTCCCAGTCATCCTCCCCTTGGGGGTGGGAGGTGCCAGAGAAGATCCTCAACCTTGGAAGAGTCGTGACTAATGGCAGGTGCAGAAATAGGAGTCTGCATTGGTTCAGCCACCATTACGGGCACTGGAGCAGGAGAGGGTGTTGGGGAGGAACACCCCAGGTGGCAAGAATAGTTTCTTCAAGTCCTCCACAGTTTTCCTCTCCCAGCAACCATTCAGCAAATTTCTCCTCAAAAGTTTCAGATAGTGGTGGGGCTGATTCCCCGGGTCTTTACTGTCCTTAGTTATCACTCTCCAAGCAGTGAGGGCTCTCTGGGGTAATGGTCTGTGGCACTTTGGAGCTATCTATGGGATCCTTAAACTCTACTAGGCCAGGAAAGTGTGGGTGAGCAGATTAGCATGACCCACCACCACAGGGTTTTGTAAACCTTCCACCTTGGAAAGTACTCCCTGCACAGTGTCCGTGTTGATGCAGAGGATGTCCAGGATAAGCATAGCATTTTGAGGTCGATCTCCTCCCAGTACACCACTCCACCAGCGCGTGCACAGCCACTTCTGTCGGGTACCCATTTTTTCTTAACAGTGGTTTGTAAATGGCTACCAGAGGAACACAATCCCAGCGTGAGCCCAAGATGTAACCCCTCAGATGGCGCTTATCCCAGGGGCTACTACCCTGCCTGATTTGCTACTAACAGGTTGAGGGGCCTGGATCCATGGCGGGTGCCTCCACCCAGAGGTCAGGGTTTGCAATAGTTAAACTAACTTGGTCACAGCCCCTCTGGGACACTGCAACCCCCCTTTCTTCCCACTAGTGGCCCACACAATATATCAGAATTACCTTCACGGTATACACTTACCCCAGGTCTGGTTCTGCACTGGGACCTCCTGTGAAATGAGATACAGTGCAACAATCACAGTACAGTGCTTTAACATAGACAAATACCTCAGGCAGTATAACTTTGCTGAAACAAGCAGCCCTGATTTATTTAGGGGATATAACAAGGACAGGGGAAATCAGGTTAATTAGCTTATCACTCTAATAATCTACTTGATGGCTCTGTGCACAGGCCTATCCCTATCAGTTACTGTCCCTGGGTACCCAAGCCCTAGTGGCTAGTCCAAACCGTGGCAGCTGGTAGGGCCCTTTCACACAGAGAAAGGAGAATTAAACAGTCAGCAGTACAGTAATTCCATTTGGATTTAATGTGGCAATTCAACAGGGAGCAACCCTGAATTAGTACTCACGACCTCCAAATAAGATAGGGTCCTTCAATGTCAGCAGGGCTCACTTGAGGTACACAACCCTCACACATCCATATAAAGAAAGTACTATACCAGGCAGGCTGCATCTGTATCCCGATCGCAATTACTGCACATACCGGAGAACACACAGCAGATTCAGTTCCTGACAGACCGAGTGCAATTTTCAGCAATTCTTCCAGTCTTCTACAGGGTGAGCCTGGTTTCTACTCTTCAGAGATCCTTTGATTCTTTTCACAGGACGGATTCAGTCCTCAAGCTGCAGACCGAACTCTGGGCCTTACACACGCTTTTTGACTAAAACTGCACACTGAAAAGCACAGGGCTCCTTCCTTCACTGCCAAAGCTCAACTGAACTCCAACTGACTAAACCGGCACTTCCTTTGAGTTCCTCCCAGTTCTTGACTGGATTGGCTGTCACTCACAATAGACTGCTGCTGTTGGTCCAAAAGGCACTGAAGTCTAAACTACATCTCCCAGAGTCACTGCCCATACAATCCTCTTGTGGCTGGCTCAGATTATGAGTCCAAGTTCTGATTCGTTCAAGGCATCATTTTAGAGCTAGCTTACCCCACACTGATTGGTCCAGTTCAGCAGTTCAAAACTAGAATGGGGAACTAGCAGACACAGTTCTGACTGCAAAGAAAGCAGGTTAGACAAACTGTAATTTCATTATTACTCTAAATAATTTCTGGCAAACAGTTACATCTTTCAGATAGGTTCCTTTGCACTCTAGTGACTGCAAAATGAAGTGAATTGGCAGCAGCTCGAGTGGTACTCAGAAGCACACAGTCCCCATACAAACTAATTATGTCTGCAAGCAGACAGCTCTTAAAGAGACAGTACCAGAGGCTCTAAAAACACTCACTGATAAATGGCTTAAATGCCAAACACCATTCAGGCTTGGAGCATTCAAGCAAGCTCCTGGAAGTCTTTTGGGAACCCCCATTTGCAGGGGGGTTACATTTGCTTGAGCGAAAAGCTAAGTAATGGCTTTCATTATTTTTAGAAAGATATGCCTAACCATTTACAGATTTTCTGGAGGTCCTTTCACTAAACAAATTCATATTTATCTATTTTTATTCTCTCTCACCTGTAACCCTCCCATTGTGACTTCCCTTTTATCTCTGGCCATCCACAGCAGTAACAGCTTCCAGGCTGTCCTCCCCCCACTGCACAGACAACCCAGGGGAAAGTAAAACCTAGCCACCGACGATAGTAAAGACGAACACCATCCCTGTTCTGCATAATAACTCAGGGTTGGATACCTGCTACCTCTGTAGCGTGCATCGGTGCCCCGCTGTATGGAAAGGGGCTCACAAGGGGTGTTCTGGCTGCTTGTTTCCCCTTCCCACCATGGGGTAGACAAGCAACAGCCAGTGTCTCCCAACTAGGAGCCTGCACTCAGGAATCAATCCTGGGTCCCCCAGGTAGTATTTTGAAAACTAAATTATATTTTATTTGATAAGCCCACTGTGGCTCCACCTTAATGGACGGGGGTTGCATATCCTGGCAAGTATAATTGGCAGAATAGTGAGGAAGTATTAAACTAGGTGAGAAGGTGGTTGGGCAGGTGAGGGAGGGGCAGGCAGTCATGCCCAAGCAAATCTAAGCAAGCATTTGTCAATGCCGAATGTTAAGCCATTCGTGTTGCTGTTCTACTGGGTCTTGCTTGTACACATTTTACTATATGTTTACCAGGATAGACCAGAAGAGATGCAGTACCTCACTGTCAGTGATGTCCTGTTTTCACAGTTTTAGATTGTATTTACCCAGATTAAGCCAGCTGAGGCAATATCTCATTTCAGCAGGCTCCCATATTGACCCCAAATTTCCAAGTCTTTATTATGACCTGACATTATTGTCTAGACAGGTGATACTATCTGAAAGGTGACTTTGCAGAGTGACTGTGAAAACAAGTTTCAAAGGGGATTTCAAAAATACACCTGTCCTGTTCAGGAGGTGGGATAACACAAGGGATATGTTGAACATTAGGGGCCAAAATAAAGTTATGAGTGAACATTTTTTCACATTTGACCCCACATTTTCAACATGGTCTTTTTATGACCAGTCCTTCTGAACATGACAGATGTCATTTATAAAATAGTGGCTGAAACATCATTTCTAGGATTATGGATATGTCGTTCTATCCACAGTGTTTGGCATGTCCTTTCCCTTTAAGAATCTTGCCGGAAGGTCTTTAAGCTGGCTTCTCCCACCCACCTGGGTGGTATGTGTCTCGGCTCCGCCCCTTGAGGCCAGATCTTCCTTTCCACTGAAAGATTCAGGTTCCCTCCTTACCGCTCACACATTATTGTAGGCCCTGGTGCTTAAATCCACGGATTTACCTAAACTTCGACTCGTTAGAGTTTCTTCTAATCGCTTTGCGATATTGACCACGATGGAGGATAAATCCTCACCTAGTTTCTGCCGCTGCCTGTGCGGGCAAAGATGTCTCGCACTAACCCGCATGCCTCGTGGGCGTAGGCCTTTGCTTTGATGTCGGCCATGACGCTTCTAAGCCTGCGTAAATGTGTCGCGCTTTATAACCCAAATGTCTTAGATGATCGTCTCGTACAACCTCAACTGAGAAAACTGGAGAATCGAATCCACCAGTCAAATCAAAGGAAGCTCATGGGCAGGGTCCGCTGAACCACTCTAACAGATGAAGACTTTTGAGGAAAGAGGCAGCTCGGGCCATGGATGGGTCCTCTATGTCCTTTGTTGTCCCACTCAATTTGGGCTCCACCTTCTCTGGTTCTTTTGGAGTTGTGCCAGTCCCTTCCCACCAAGGGTGAGGGCCTCGAGGACATGTCTTGGTCCTGTAAAAGGACAAGGAGCGAGAAATCCTTGCCGACAGCATTCTTGGGATCATGAGACATCTCTGTCCCAGGAGTCTGCTGTTTCAACTTGACGAGGTTGCAGCCTCAGCCGCTGGCTTCACGGTACCCCGTCAGGCCAGCTGGCTCAGACACAGGACGTTGATCCAGTTGAGATTATTCAAACAATATGAAGTCTTTCTGTATTCTGACAATATGCAGTTAGTCCTTCCAGTTCAACTGCTCCACATTTGATGGAGCAGAGATGGAGTTAACTCTATGCAGAAGCATAGACGTGAGCTCAAGCTCAGTTTTCAAACCCTGTCACTGGTACATTCTCTGTAAACAGTCAGATTCTTTACTCCGCCTAACTGTGAAGATGCTCCAGAGATTTTCCCTTTGCTGCTTTGGTTCAATAGTGGTTTCATTCAGTTTTTTCAACCACAAACATTATAAAAATTCATCGGTCTTCAAACCTCTGTCTACAGTACAGGTAGTAGGTTAGATAGATAGTTTGGGGTAAGTGTTGGTTTTCATTGGTCAGTCCAGTGAAGAACTGACTGTTTGTTGTTAATTCTTGTTGTGTCTTCTAATATTGGGATCCGTGATCTTTGGTTGCATAAAAATATATTTTTGTTTTTCTCTTCAACCTGTGACACGGTTGGTAACGAAGGTTTTGAGGTGTTACTAGCGCTGACCGCCACTGAGGTAACTTGGCTGGGTGCTGTACTAGAAACCCAGAAAAGACTGGACCACGGGTTTCAGACCTGCACTGAGTGTGGGGATGCTTTTGCTAAAGCGGATCCCCACCTCGTGTGTTTATCGTCTGGGGTTTGACCACCTAGAAACAGACTACCAAATTTGCATAAACTTTCTCAAAGCCACACTGGATAAACACTTACAAAGGCTGAAAAATCCGCTGACCCGGATGGCCAGCCCAGTTCAGGTTCAACCAAACTAGAGGAGGTGCCTTCTGACTAGGGCGATACCCTTTCGGGCAAAAGAAGGGCCGAAACCAAATCCCCGGTTCCGGCAAAAAAGAAGACAACGTCTGCTGGTTTGGATCCAAAGATTCCAACCCCAACGCAGGCAAAATAGCCAGAGCGATTCAAATAGTTCAGTTGCTGCAAACCAGACCGACCGCACCAATGCTTCCTAACCGTTGGTCAGTTGTCAGTTCAAATTCAAACAGATTGCGATCCGGAGGCTTAATATGAATTGGAATGGGAAAGTGAAGAGGAAGATGAGGAAGGCCTTGGTGAACTAGTGGAGCTTGACATCGCCCCTGACAGGCCTCACTCTGTTTCACCTCCCAGACTTGGTGAGTCCCCTCCCCACTTTGCTTTTTATAAGAAAGTGGCTGACACTTCACAGTTGCCCACTGTTGAGGCACCTGAGGAGGATGAGGAACCTGAGTTTGTGGAAATGATGGACATCCCAGAGGCCATCTATCCCCTTACACAAATCTTTGGGGAAACAGACAAATACGATTTTGCAGGTTCCTACTTCCATACCTCCTGTGGATAGGAAGATAGATAGGAGGTACATGCTGTAAGGTCCTGGTACGGAGTTCTTCTACAATCATTGCAACTATGTTGAGGTCGTGCAGGCTGCAGCATGTGACACGGCTAACATCCTCTTGGCTTCACACACAGCCGGATAAGGACTCCAGTAAGGTGGATGCCATGGCAAAGAAGCAGTACTTGGCATCCTCCTTGGGGCTCAGACAGGCTTCATACATGGCATATGCGGCTAGGTACCAGAAGTCCAGATGGGGTCTATCTAGACCTAGCTAAAGGTGTGCGCCCCACTAGCCAAGCAGCTGGAGCACGTGGCTGCTGATGGAACTGAGGCATCTAAAGTACAATTTCATGTTGCTGTAGACTCTAATGATGTATCATCTAGGGTCATGGCTACATCTGTCTCCCTTAGGAGGTTTGCTTGGCTCAGATGTACCAGTCTTTCCCAGGATACCCAGGCAAAAACCATGGATTTTCCTGTTGTACAGAACTCTCTGGGGAGCAGACTGAGATGTGCATAAAAAAGATAGATGAATACAGGACCACCTACAGGAGTGCAGTGGCAAAGGAAAGGGCTGCTACTCCTCAGAAGCAGCAGGCTAGTGCTGGCAGGGGTAGGCCTTTTTACCAAGCACAGGCCTCTTCTACTTTCCAGCAGAGGAATTATTTCGGAGGGAGAGGTAGGAGAGAGAGATGAGCAGGACTGCATCCACCTCCCAGCCCAGAACCCCTGCCAAGTAGACACCCTGATGTCTGCTTGGGTTGCCTCCCATATTCCGGTAGGGGGCAGGCTGGCTCATTTCTTCCAGGCCTGGAAGTCTGTAACTACAGACAAATGGACCTGGAGGTGGTGAGTCAGGAACTTACTCAAAATTTCAAGAAATTCCCAAAGTCCAGAGCAAGTTCTTTCAAGCCTGCCACTCAGCTGGAAACAGTTGCCTTAGAGGCAGAAGTCCGTTCCTTGCTGCTGCTTAAGGCAGTGGAACTGGTCCCCATCTCCCCTACTAGGATTAACTACAAGACTGGCACCGGTACCCTCCTGGATTGGGTCCTCACCTCTCACCCCACAAGGATTTCTCATGCGACGTTCTCTCAGACTCTCTCAGTGACCACTCCCCAGTCATATGTACATGGTCTAACAAATTCCTCAAGCCCCTCCCAAATTATCGCTAGCAGAGTCCTTCCTCTTGGAAAACTTCCACATCTCAAACAGTACCTGCTTCTCTGAGACTGGCTACCCACCTCTGAAGCAACAGATGTTAACTTGTCTCTTGATCACTTCATCTCAATTTTCAACAAAGCCTGTGACCTCTTTGCCCCTTCTGAAAGGCGCAAAACAAAATTCTCTCTAACCCATGGCTCACAGTGGTTCTTCTCTCACAGCTGAAACTAAGGGACCACCTCTGGGCAGTTGCCAGGGCCACTGGCAAACAACTGAACATCCAAAATTACAAACAAGCACGAAATGCCTGCACAAAACCATCCGGCTCATGAAATCCACCTATTACAAAGGCGCTGTCACCAATACATGGGAAATGGTCATGCTTTCTTGGACAATATCCAAGGATGTCAGGAAGCAGCTAAAACTCTCCGGCCATGTTAATGGTCGATGGATCCCTCAACCCTCGACCCCAAGATGATGTAAACATCTTTAACACGGCTTTTCAGACCTTAATGCTGTCCTACCCATGACTTTTTCGAAAACAGGGCCTACTCCCCAAATACCTCAGCCCCACAGTCTAACCATCCCCTCTTCTACTTCAGGGAGGTAAGGCTCAATGAAGCTTGCCGCTATATTACTGCAGCTATCTCCAAATCTAGATCTAGTAGTGACACCCTGGACCTTAAACTTCTGTTGCTCACCCTCGATGAGGTAATTCATCCATTAACAAAAATCCTAAACCTCTCTCTCAGCTGTGGAAAATTCCCGGACTTATGGAAAACGGACACTGTGACACCTGTCCATAAAAGTGGGGATAAGACGAATCACTCAAATTAATCGCCCTATCTCCATCCTGCCCCCACTCTCTAAGGCACTCGAGCGCATCGTGGCTGATCAACTTACCGACCACTTGGATAAATACAATATACCTTGTCCACAACAACACGGTTTCCGGAAAGGTCACAGCACCACCACAGCCCTACTTGAGTTCACTGGAGTTTTGCACAAATCCCTTGATAACGGCCTTCTCACAGGGGCCATTTTCATCGACCTCTCCAAGGCCTTCGATACAGTACACCATGGACTACTAATTGACCAACTACTGAATGCCGGGCTATCACATGACTCTTCTCTCTGGTTTAAAAGCTACTTAGAAAACGATGCATGAAGTAAAAATTGCTGGCGCTTTTTCTGACACCCTGCCTGTTCGCTCAGGTGTTCCACAGGGATCCATACTGGGTCCCTCCTTTTTAGCCTTTTCTTAAACTCCTTCCCTTACCACTGTTCTGAGCAGATCATACTATATGCCAATGATGTTGTTGTATTCTCCACTCACAAAGAACATGCAACTCTTCAACACAACCTTCAACTTGGTTTCAGTTCTGTAGAGACATGGTTTCTTAATCATAAACTGGTCCTCAATGACAAGGAAACCAAATCTGTGCTCTTCTGCAGCTCTCAAAACCCACACAAGCTATACCACTTGGCTATCTCCACCACCCAGGGTGAACACTCTAGATCAGGTGGGGTCCTTCAAATACTTAGGGATATAGCTTGACCCCAATCTCTCCTATGGACCTCACGTAGATAATGTAGCTAGAGCTGCTAATACACGGCTTGGTCTCCTCTACAAACATAGACAACACCTCGCACCAGAAGCCTTGAAGGTTGCAGTCCTGAGCCCTATGGTCTCTGTAATAGACTATGGTCTCATCATTTATCGCTCGGCCACAACCACAACCCTTAGATGCCTCTCAACTGCCTGAAATAAGGCTTGTCGGCTCATCACTGGTGCTCACTGTCTCACCCACACATGTGACCTGTACACCCAGACCGGCTGGCTCCAACTATCAAACCGCATGAAGTTTCTCACCTGCTCCATGGCGAAAAAAAATCTACCTTGGCCTTGCACCTTCTGGGGTCTCAGCTCTGTTACAACACTGAACCAACAAACGGTGCCTTCAGAGATCCACGACACAGCTACTGAAAGTCCTCCACTGTCACACTTCTCAGGGACAACGCTCTTTTGCTTATCAAACGCCACTCTGGTTCAGTGGCCTCAGCCCCACCATCTCCTCTGTCCCGACAATTGGTATGTTTAAAACTAGGCTCGGGACTATCTCACTACCAATAGCTCCTGTGACTGCCAACTTACCTTGTTTCTCCACTTCCCTGCCTGCTGTAGTGGCCTGTGTTCCCCAACCTGGATTCTACCCTCACATCTTGGTATACCCAGTGCTGCACTTTTCACCCTCTCCCCACCCTACTTACATTCTCCCCATTCCCTTTCCCTATGACTCTGGCACTTCTTATCTCCTGTCTGTTTTCTCTGACAAATGCCGCTGGCTGCCTGTTTGCAATGTTACCCTTGAATTGTATTAATCTGTAATCTGTTTGCAATGTCCACATTGTTGTAATGTCTGTCTTGATATTCCCCATAATTTGTATTTCTCTGATGTGGAACCTTTGTAAAAGAGCCTTGGCTCAAAGGTATTTGTAATCCTAGACTTGATAAATAAATAAAAAATAAAATCTCATTCAAGGGGGAAATGCTTGTACTCAGGGTACTTCCTTACCCCAAAAAAGACAGAGAAGTGGTGACCCATCTTAGACCTCAGATATCTAAACAGACGTCTTACAAAACCCAAGTTCAAGATGTTGACTCTGGGCACTGTTCTTCCCTCTCTAAGGCTAGGAGACTGGTTAGCATCCCTGGACCTCAAGGATGCCTATTTCCATATCCCAGTCAGATGCTCCCACAGAAAGTACTTGAGGTTCGAGTTGCCCTCAGGCCACTACCAGTTCAGGGCTATGCCTTTCGGCCTCTCTTCTGCCCCCAGAACTTTCACCAAGTGCCTAGCAGTGATGGTAGCATTTTTTAGAAAGCAGGGAATAGCAGTACTGCCTTATCTGGACGACTGACTCATAGTAGGGCAGTCTCAGAGCAGAACAGGACAGCTCTGGCAGCAACCCGACAACCTCGGGCTCCCTAGGCTTCCTGCTCAACTTACCCAAGTCAGTTCTGGAGCCAGTCCAGGTACCCACCTTCATAGGGGCAGAACTGGACACCATTCAGGCAAAGGCATGCTTACCAATGCAAAGGGTAAGGCTCTAACCAGCCTGGCAGGCTCTTTCAGAGTACTAGTATCCCACCCAGCCAGGCATTTTCTTCAACTCTTGGGCCACATGGCAGCATCCACTGCAGTGGTCCCAGGAGCCAGGTTTCGGATGAAGCCATGATGGTCTGGAGTCTGGCTTATTTCTTCAGGTCTCTTAGTAGCAGTGCATCTCCTGGGCAAGGACAATGTCCTAGTGGATGCCCTCAGCAGGATCTCTGAGCCACCACGAGTGGTCTCTGAACAGGCAGGTACTTCAGGTTATCTTCATGAAGTGGGGCATCCCAGAAATAGATCTCTTTGCAGCCCCAGACTATTGCCAGCTTCCCCAGTTTTGTTGCAGGCTCCCTATCTTGAGAGCTGTTCCCCTGGATGCTCTGGTTCTGGATTGGGGGAACAAGTTTCTGTATGCCTTTCCTCCTTTTCCCCTCCTGTTCAGAGTCCTGATAAAGATCAGGACACAACCCTGCAGAGTAATCCTGATTGCTCCAAACTGGGCCAGGCAACCTGCTACCGTTGTTGATGTCCCACTCAGTGGCGCCTCCAATTTGCCTCCCAGGAGGCACAATCTTCTCACCTCCTCCCAGCATACCTCTCAACCTTTCATCACTCAAATGTGTGACAAACAGGCAAAATGCGTGACACTTCATCAAAAGTGACAACTCAAGCTCAGAACGCAGTCTAAATCTGTGTACTTATGGAATTAATGTTTGCTGATAATTGAGCATCATAGTTTATTATGAATTTCTGCATTAAAGTTTCAGTGGGCAATGTGGAACATCACCTGTGCCATGTGAAACAGAGGGTTTCTGAGAAGTAAAATGAGTGACATACCTCAATGTGTGACAGTTGAGAGTTATGCCTCCCAGGAGAGGATTTGGTATCCCAACCTCAGGGCCTGGCTCTTGAGGAGTTAGAATATACAGGCTTGCATTTTTCTCAGGGAGTGATGGATTTCCTGAAGGTTTCTAGGAAGCCAACCACCAGAAAAACATAATTCCAAGTAGAAGAGATTTTCTGTTTGGTGTTCTCAAAAGAGTATAGACCCAAATTTAGCTGGTTTGCCTGAGAACTGTAAGGCTCGTGGTCTATCTACACTACTTGGGCCTCCGACCTGCTACTTTAAAGGTTCATCTGGCATCTGTGTGCTTTCCTCTCTGCAGGTAAACCTGTCTCCTGCATCCCAGCCAGTTTTCAGAATTTTTAAGGATTGTTACATTTACACTCCCCTCACAGGGAGCCCACCGCTGCTTGGAACCTGAAAGTATGCATTGCACAGCTCATGCAGCCTCCCTTTGAACCCATGTCTTCAGCTGAGCTTGAGTATTTGACCTGGAAGACTGTTTTTCTTGTAGCTATCGCATCTGCCAGGAGGATTAATGAGCTGCAAGCATTCTATGGAGCCTGACTATATCTCCTTTCATAGGGATAAGGTTGTTCTCAGGACAAATAAGATATTTCTCCCCAAGGTAGTCTCAGATTTTCATCTTAACCAGTGACACTTCCAGTGTTTTTCACTGACCATTCTTCCTCAGGTGAAAGAAGGTTGCATAGTCTGGATGTCAAGAGGGCTATTAGTTATTATCTGGATCAAACTAAAGCCCATCGAGATAGCTGTTCCTTACCTACGGGGAAGTGGGCAAAGGAAATCCTGCCACCAAGAGGACTATTGCTAGGTGGATTGTCTCTGTTATCCAGTTTTGTTATGGTAAGCTGGGCAGAGGCCCCCCAGGCCTGAGGGCTCACTCAACCAGGGTCCACCTGCCTCTATGGCAGCAGCTAGGACATTCTCCTTTGGAAATCTGTAAAGTGGCCACCTGGAAGACTGTTCACACATTTACTAAACATTACTGCCTGGACACTCAAGCCAGAAGTGATGCCAGGTTTGGCACAGCAGATCCTGTTTCCTAAATAGCTTCTGTACCCTCCTCCAGGGAATACTGCTTGGTAGTCTGCATATTGTAAGAATACAGCAAGACTTCATGTGTTCGACCCAATCTCCGCAAAGACATAGACAGGATGGAAGCTGTCCAGAGGAGGGCAACTAAAATGGTGCAGGGTCTGCACCGGGAGACATATGAAGAGAGACTTCAGGAGCTAAATATGTATAGCCTCGAGGAAAGGGGGGGAGACATGATAGAAACTTTCATGTACCTCAAGGGAATCAACAAAGTCCAAGAGAGTAGCATCTTTCAAAAAAAGAGGTGTGCAAGAATAAGGCGGCACAATCTGAAGATAGAAGGGGGGCGGCTCAGAGGTAATTTAAGGAAGTATTTTTTTCACAGAGAGGGTTGTGGATGCATGGAACGGCCCTCCAGAGGAGGTTGTGGAGTCAAAAACAATGGTGGAATTCAAACATGCATGGGAAAGTCATAAGACAATTCTTGGGGGTAGGAAGAAGTAAGCTGCTGGTTAACTAGGATCTGCAGCTTATCCATTAGGTAGGGAAATGGGCAGACTGGGTGGGCTAGCGTCCTTATCTGCGTCAAAATCTATGTTTCTATGTTCGAAGAAAAAATTACTCATTATAGTAATCTTGATTCTTCTAATGGAGTCTTGCTGTATTCTGACCTCCCTCCCTGCCTCCCCTCACAGAACCCCAGAAAGCTTATTTAGGGATGGCATGTGCCAGAGCTGCACCTCAGAGGGTTTTGCATTATTATTATTATTATTATTATTATTGTTGTTGTTATCATTATTACAGTGAAATGTGTTTTTTCTTGGGTTTTTCGACTTGAGTCTTGTGGTTGGTGTTGGTTTTACCTTTTGGGATTTAAGTAGTAATAGTTAAACTTGGTGCTTGTGAGAATCTGACGGTTTACAGCAAATGTACCAGTGATGGGTTTGAAAACCGAGCTGGAGCTCAACATTCTATGTTTCTGCTTAGAGTTAACTCTTTCATCTCCTGAGCAGTTGAACTGGAAGGGCTAACTGCATATTGTCAGAATGCAGCAAGACTCCATTAGAAGTAACAAGATTCCTATGGTGAGTAATTTTTTCTTCTCGACCCAGTCAACCCGTTGTCACTTGATGAGCACGACAACTCCTTTTTCAAGACCTCGGTCCTGCCTGGCACCAAGGAGGAGACCCAGCCTGCTGGGAATCCCCTCGTGACCCTGGTCCCTGACCCAGAAGAGTCGCAGTCCTCCCCAGCTCCTTCTGAACGACAGTCAGTCCCACCCCCCACCCCACCCCAACAACCCAGGTCGAGGTCTCAAACCCCTTCGACCGATAGGCCAAAGAAGGCACTCAAGCGCTCTAAAAAGTGGCCCCTTTGCCACTGTTCCTTGTCCTCCTCAGACGAGAATAGGTTTCAACAGAAACTCTGTCGACACTACGAGTACTTAATGTGGCAGCAGCTGATTCTGTCCGGCCATTACTTGGCTGTTGTCCGCTAGGCTGACGCCGACTCCTCTGGAGCCAGTCAGCACCATTCCGGTTCAACCAAAATCAACCTCTCCACCGATCCTGGCGGAGCTGTCACCCAAACAGCCCCCTTCAGGGGTTTCTGCCAAGGAGTCTCGGTCTGTTCCAGGCCTTCTGCGTAGGCTTTGCATCGCTTTCACTCCCAACCATTCTAGGCGGGTGGAGGGAGATTCCAGTGGTCAGCTGATTTATCCGGAGTCCAAGGACTCTGACCTGCATTCGCGTCCCCTGGACGAGAAATCTGTCGGTAGTCTCTCGACGGAGAAGGTCCCTCTTCCTTTATGGGCATCCTCCGTCTCATCTCCAAATCTACGGGGATACCCCTAGCACCCATTCAGAAACAAGCCGAATATCCCCTCACTGACATTCTCATATGGGATTCCCCAACAGAGGCCTTCCCAGTGGCTGAGGTCGTTGTCAGTCCGGCCTTGGAGCTGTGGCAGCACCCTTCGCTTTCGGCCCATATGGCCCACGAATACGCTGTGCCCATTGGGTCCCTTTCAGGATTCACAGAGCACCCCTCTGCTTTGGAATTGGTGACCAAAACTGTGTTCAGGCACTTGGGTAATTCAGGAGAACACCGATAGACCCCCGGACAAAGAGTCCAAAGAACGGGACCATTCTGCCCAGAAAGTCTATGCCGCCTCTTCGTTGGGCCTTCATCAGGCAAACTTGGCCGGCATCGTGGTGCACTTCTCCCATGCCCTCCTGGGCTTTCTTGATGAGGTTCTTCCTCACCACCCCGCAGACCTCCAGACCATGGTTAAGCAGA
Organism: Neoceratodus forsteri; assembly: GCA_016271365.2. NCBI lineage: Eukaryota > Metazoa > Chordata > Ceratodontiformes > Ceratodontidae > Neoceratodus > Neoceratodus forsteri. The sequence goes on along the minus strand of CM028133.1, from coordinate 49,868,472 downwards.
TCCGTGACCAGGGTCGGGCTGTTGCGAAGCAGCAACTCCAGATGGCTTTGGACCTCGGGACTTTGCTCCACTCGGTGGTGGCCATGGTTGCCATATGTCACAGGGTTTGGTTGAGGGTCTCCACCTTCACGGGGACACCCAGCACAAACTAACGGACATCCCTTTCTTGGGTACTGACCTTTTTGGCCCAGGTGTGGATGGTCACCTCCAACACATTGAGAAGTCCAGTGCCATTTTGGACTCTGTGACCTCTACGCAAAACTAATCCTAGACATCCAAAAAGCAGGAAAAACCTTTTCAGCATTTTGCTCCTGCAGCCAAGCAGACCCATTTCCAATTGGGGCAGCAACAGCAGGCACAATATTGGTGCCCTCGGCCCAAGTCCGGGCTCCCAGCGGCCCATAAACCCAGGGGGCAGGATTCAGGTGGTCTCCAAACTGGATCCTCTTCCTCCAAGCCTGCCAAGGGATGGGATGGGGGTGGCCACCCCAGCCCTGTCGGTGGAACCTGATTTTATCTCCTTTCATAGGGATAAAGTGGTCCTTAGAACCAGTAGAAGGTTCTTGCTCAGAGTGGTTTCAGATTCCCACTTGAATCAGTCTGTCTCTCCCTGTTTTCTTCACTGATCATTCTTCCTCAGGGGAGAGGAGGCTACGCAGTTTAGAGGTTAAAAGAGCCCTTAGCTACTACATAGAGCATACCAAGGGTCACATGTTTGATTCCCTCCAGTTGTTCCTCACTTATGGAGAAGTGGGAAAGGGCAAACTTGCCACCAAGAGAACTGTTGCTAGGTGGATTGTGTCTTGTATACAGTTCTGCTATGTGAAACTGGGAAAGATTCCACCCTCAGGCCTGAGGGCTCACTCTAGAAGAGGTACAGCTGCTTCCTGACTGCTGCCAGGGATATCCTCTCTTAGTAATTTGTCAAGCAGCCACCTGGAAAACAGTCCATACCTTTACCAAGCATTACTCTCTGGATATCCAGGCTGGGAGTGATGCTAGGTTTGGCACAGCAGTACTTCAGAGCCTATTCCCAAAGTAGGTTCTGTCCCTCCTCCATGGAGGTACTGCTTGCTGGTCTGCAATAGTCAGAATACAGCAAGACTTCATGTTGTTTGAAGAAAAAATTACTCACCTTAGTAATGTTGTTTCTTCTAATGGAGTTTTGCTGTATTCTGACCTTCCCCCCCTGCCTCCCCTCACAGAATCTGGTTTTGGGAAGTGGGTGGGCAGGTGCAGTGTTGCACCTCAGGGGTGCTCCTTTTACACCCTCTTCTTTTTTTGTTTGGGTGTTTGTTTTATTATTCTTATTTGGATTGGGTTTTGAGTATCCTGACTTGAGTCTTTCTTTGGGAATCCAAAACTTTTTGTTGCCAGTTGGCTAGTAAAAATTTTTACAATTTCCACATAGGATAGTTAGTGAGTTTTTGCTCGTTAGAATCTGACGGTTGGATTTCAAAGGGCTCCAGACAGAGACATCAACCGAGCTCAAGCTCAGCATTCTATGCTCTGCATAGAAAGTTAACCCGTTGTTCTCGTGGGCAGTTTAAAGGCTGGGCTAACTGCAATAGTCAGAATACAGCAAGACTCCATTAGAAGAAACATAATCACTAAGGTGAGTAATTTTTTTCATCGGAACTCCCAGAAATAATGACTTCCTCTAAGAGACATTCCTAGAAGTTCTCCTGTTACAGCAAAAGTATTTATGAACTGATCTATCTAGGAGTGGTATATGTTGTTTATCCACACGGACCCACCCTACCTCCCTGGCTGTGGACGCACAACCTGGCTTCCAGCAGGCTAAGATTCAAGGCCATGGGCGGAGCCAAGGTATATACCAACCGGTGGGTGGGAGGAACCAGCTAGAAGACTTCCAGCAAGATTTAAAGCGAAGGGACATGCCAATAAGTGTGGATGAACAACATATACCACTCCTAGAACTATTGTTACAGGTGAGTAACCTGTTCTTCAAACAAATGAAGTCTTGCTATATTATGACTTCTTGCAGTTAGCCACAGCACTTGAACTGCCGGAAGGAAAGAGTTAACTCCATAATGAATGGAGTTCTCAAGTGACGCTTTACTGAAAACTCTATCTGGCTAGTTTCAAACTGAAACTGTCAGATTCTTTACTCCGCCTCACTGAACAGTCGCTCCGAGATCTCCTTCAGCTTCAGTTCATTTCTCGGTTAAAACAAGTAATTCTCGGTTTAAATAAACCGGGGAAAGTATTTATTTTACCACATTTCGGTTCAAAGCTCTATCTGGTAAACCGTAAGTACAGGTCTTTTAGTCTGTGTGGAAAATATATTTATCGGTTCGGTTTTGAACCGATCGGTTTGGTTAAAAAGACGTTTTAAAGTATTGTATGGACATTTAGAGTGCGGTTCCCGGTTCTTATCGGTTCTAAAAAAAACGAACTTTTTAATTTGTTTTTTTCAAATACCCGTGACACGGTTAGGAACCGATAAGGGTGTCTTGCCTGGCACTGCCATTAAAAGGGCAAGTTTTGGTTAGGCTGGCATTATGTCTGAGAAACCCAAAAGAAAAACCGGGCCCACTGGGTTTCAACACTGTGATGCTTGTGGGGAAGCCTTTGCCAAGGCTGACCCACACACCACATGTGTTTATTGTCTGGGGTTTGACCACCTCCAGTCAGACTGCCAGATTTGCAAGAATTTTCCTGCAGCCACCCTGGGAAAAGATTGGGCAGGCTCAGGGAACGAGAGGCAAAAGTCCGCTGACCCGATGGCCAGCCCGTCCAGTGCCCACTGGACCAGGAGTGAGTGCTCTGACCAGGCGAGACTTCTCGGCAAAGAAAAGCTGGTTCTGAGGAACCAGCCCCAGTAAAAAGTTCAAAAATCAGCAGGTCCGAGTACAAATTGCCTCTCCAACTGCTGCAGAGATAGCAAAAGCCATACAAATTGTCCAGTCACTGTCTCAGGGACCGTCCGAACCACCACTAGCTGGTAAAAGGTTGGTTCATCCGGTCCCAGTGGTTCAGGAGTATGATATTGAAGAAGTTTATGAACCACAGGAGGGGGAGGAGGATTATGAGCAGTATGTATGTGGCTGGGAGGGTCTGGATGTGTCCATTGAACCGGACATCTCTCCAGACAGACCATTGGAATCTCCCCCTATGCTGTCTGAGTCCCCATCTCATTTTATTTTTTATAAGAAAGTTGCTGAAACCCTCCAGCTTCCCTTAGAAGAGGCTGTGGATGAGCAAGAGGAGCCTGATTATGTTGAGGTGATGGATATTCCAGAGTCTAGGAGATTGTCTATTCCTTTGCATAAGTCATTTAGGAAGCAAACAATGAAAATTTTAAAAAATCCAAATTCTGTGCCTCCTGTCAATAAAAGATGGACAAGAGGTATGCTTTATCAGGCCCTGATACAGACTTCCTTTCTGAGCAGTGTAGTCATGTAGAGTGGTACAGGCTGCAGCCTGTGACAAGAGCTAACATTCCTGGCTTCACATCCTCCTGATAAAGATTCTAGGAAGATTGATGCCATGGCAAAAAAGCAGTATGTGGCAGCCTCTTTGGGACTCAGGCAGGCAAATTATATGGCTTATGTAGCTAGATATCAGAAATCTAGATGGGATACAGTTATGCAGTTAGCCAAGCAGGCCCATGCGCCAGCTAGCTAGTGAATTGGAACAGGTGGCTGCTGATGGCATTGAAGCCTCTAAAGTTCAATTTCATGCTGCTGTTGATGTTAATGATGTTTCCTCTAGGGTCGCCACTTCTGTAGCTTTCCGTAGGTTGGCATGGCTCAGGTGCACTAATCTGTCACAGGACACTCAGTCAAAAGCTATGGATTTTCCTGTGGTAGGAAATTTCTGTTTGGGGAGCAGACAAAGAACTATATGAAAAGATGGATGAATACAGAACTACCTACAAAAGTGCCAGGCCAAGGAGCAGCATGCTTACTCCACAGAGGCATACGCCCAGAGGTAGGGGCAGGCCTTTCCACAGGCCTTTTTATCAATCCCAAGCTTCCTCTGCTTATGCTCAGAGGGGTTTTTCAGAGGCAGAGGCAGACGGGGCGCAGGCAAGCCGTCCCCCACCCCTCAGCCTAAGGCATCTGCCAAGCAGGCACCCTAATGGGGTGCCCAGGGCCGATTCTCCTGTACCAGTAGGGGTCAGATTGGCTTACTTCAGTCAGAACTGGGTGTCCGTAACCTCGGACAAATGGGTTCTGGAAGTGGTGAGCCAGGGTCTGGTTCTCAGCTTCAAACATTTTCCAAAGATGAGGGCCAGACACTTTCCATCTGCAAGCCCCCTAGAGGCCCTTGCCCTGGAGGCAGAGGTCTCTGCCCTGTTAAATTGCAAAGCAGTGGAAAGGGTTCCTCCCTTTCACCAGGGCAAGGGTCTGTACTCCAGATACTTCCTTACACCAAAAAAGACAGGAGAAATGCGGCCCATCCTAGACTTAAGGTATTTGAACAAACACCTTTTGAAACCAAAGTTCAAAATGTTAACTTTGGCAATGATTTTGCTCTCACTGAGGCCAGGGACTGGCTAGCCTCCCTGGACCTCAAGGATGCTTATTTTCATGTCTTAATCAGGCCTTCTCTCCGAAAGTACCTCAGGTTCGAACTGCCCTCAGGCCACTACCAGTTCAGGGCAATGCCCTTCGGTCTTACCTCTGCTCCAAGGGTATTCACAAAATGTCTAGCCGTGGCAGTGGCTCATTTAAGAAGGGAAGGGGTTGCTGTTTTTCCCTACCTGGATGACTGGTTCATTGCTGGACAGTCTCCAGAACAGGTGAAATCCCACTTGCAAGTCACCCAGCAGCTTCTCACCTCCCTGGGATTCCTGCTAAACCTACCAAAGTCAGTTCTAGAACCAGTTCAGGTACTTACTTTCATAGGTGCGGAATTGAACACAAAGCTGGCCAGGGCCTTCCTCCCTTGGAAAGGGTAGAGAAGTTGATTGCCCTGGCCTCCTCTTTCACCCTGCAGGTCTCTGACCAGCAAGACACTTTTGCAGCTTCTAGGGCACATGGCTGCCTCCACAGCTGTAGTGCAGGGAGCAAGATTCCAGATGAGAGACATTCAGTTTCATTTGAGGGCCTATTGGTCCCAAAGGAGGGACCCCTCCAAACTGATTCCTGTGACCGAACTCTGATCCTAGCTCTTCAGTGGTGGCAGGATCAGAGCAATTTAAGACAGGGTCCCCTTCATTCCTATTTCCTCCCTCTCCCTCACCCTCACTAGGATGCCTCCCTCCTGGGGTGGGAGCACACTTAGCGACCTCTCCACACAGGGAGTGTGGTCCCCTCAGGAATCTCTGCTCCACATCAACTTGCTGGAACTCAGAGCTGTCCTTTTAGCTCTTCAAGCTTTTCTGCATCTGTCCAGAACAAAGTAGTCCAGGTCAGAACAGACAATACCACAACAATGTGGTACATCAAAGCAAGGGGCACTGGTCGTCGGCCCTGTGCACCGAGGCAATGAAGTTGTGGTCTCTGGCCTACTCCTGAACACTTCTCTAATAGCAGTTCATCTGCCAGGAAGGACAATGTCCTAGCAGATGCCCTCAGCAGGATTTCTCAGGGCCATCACGAATGATCCCTGAATCCCGAGTGCTGAGAACAGTCTTTGCCAGATGGGGCACCCTCAGATAGATCTTTTGCAGCCCCAGACAACCACCAACTTCCACTGTTCTGCTGCAGGCCCCAGTGATGGGCTCAGTCCCCTGGATGCCTCTTCTTGGATTGGGAAGGAAGTTCCTATGCCTTCCCCTTCCCTCTTCTTTTCAAGGTGTTAGTAAAAATCAGATCCCAACCTTGCAAAGTGATTCTGATTGCACCAGACTGGGCCAGGCAATCCTGGTACCCACTCCTGCTATCACTGACAGTCCACCTTCCCCTGTGCCTTCCTAGGATTCACAATCTGCTGACCTGTGCCCAGGGGAGAGTGTGGTATCCGAACCTCAAATCCCTCAACCTCAAGGCCTGGCTCTTGAAGAGTTAGAATTTGCTGATTTACACCTTTCTCAAGGTGTCCTTGATATTTTAAAGGCCTCTAGGAAGCCTTCCACTAGAGCCACTTATAATTCCAAGTGGAAAAGGTTTTCCATCTGGTGTTCTGATAAGCATATTGTCCCAGAATCTGCTGATTTGCCCACTTTGCTGGACTACATGGTCCATCTTAATTCTTTGGGCCTCAGGCCAGCTACATAGAGTCCACTTGGCAGCTGTCTCTGCTTTTATCTCAGCAGGAAAGCCTTCCTCCCTTTCTTCTCACCCTATGTTCTCCAAGTTTTTTAAGGGGTTACTTCATACTAACCCTCCTTTTCAGGACCCAGCCCCTGCCTGGGACCTTAATGTTTGCATTGCTCAGTTAATGCAACCTCCTTTTGAACCCTGTCTTCGGCAGACCTTAAGTTCTTAACTTGGAAAACTGTATTTTTAGTGGCCATCACTTCTGCTAGACGCATAAGTGAGTTACAAGCCCTTTCAGTAGAAAATGATTTTATTTCTTTTCACAGGGATAAGGTAGTCCTCAGGACTAACAGAAAGTTTTTACCTAAAGTGGTTTGGTTCCATCTTAACCAATCCATCTCCTTCAGTATTTTCACTGAGCACTCTTCCTCTGGTGAAAGGAGATTGCACAGTTTGGATGTTAAGAGGGCATTGAGTTGTTATCTGGAACGCACCAAGGGTCACAGGTTCAAATCCCACCAACTCTTTCTGCCTATGGTGAGGTCGGCAAGGAAAACCTGCCACTAAGAGGACAGTTGCCAGGTGGATTGTCTCTTGTATCCAATTTGCTACCAAAAACTGGGTGAGAACCCCCTCAGGATTGAGGCCCATTCTACTAGGGTACAGCTGCATCTCTAGCGGCTGCTAGAGATATTCCTATTTTGGAAATCTGTCAAGCTGCAACCTGGAAAACAGTTCACACTTTCACCAAGCATTACTCCCTGGATATCCAGGCCAGGAGAGATGCTCGGTTTGGCACAGCCGTGTTTCAGAGCCTATTCCCTAAGTAAGTTCTGGCCCTCCTCCATGGAGGTACTGCTGTGTAATCTGCAAGAAGTCATAATATAGCAAGACTTCATGTTGTTTGAAGAAAAAATTACTCACCTTAGTAATTGTTTTTCTTCTAATGGAGTCTTGCTATATTATGACCACCCCCCCAACCTGCCCCTCTCAGAACTTCTACTTGGGTAGGGTGTGGCCAAATTAGTGCAAGCACTGTGTCATGCTATTATAGGTATTTTTCCCTTTTCCCTTTTCTTAGGATTGGGAAATTAGGTATTATCAATTTGTGTGTTTGGCCTCCCTCCTGGACTTGTCTTTGGGGAGGGGGTCTAGTAGTGTCTGTCAGGGGTGACATTTGTTGTTGTTGTTATTATCATAGTTGTTTTTAATAGTAGGTAGCCATTTGGCTAGTGTAGGTATTTTCCACACAGACTTTTAGCGAGTTCTGGCTCCGTAAAGATCTGACAGTTTAAGTTTGAAACTAGCCAGATAGAGCTTTCAATATAGCTCTCGCTGAGAACTCCTCTCTCTCTCTGGAGTTAACTCTTTCCTCTCCGGGGCAGTTCAGGTGCTGTGGATTACTGCAAGATGTCATAATATAGCAAGACTCCATTAGAAGAAAACAATTACTAAGGTGAGTAATTTTTCACTGGCCTTCCATATTCAACGCACCACTGTACCTTATGACTTGGCTGTGGGGTGGTCTTCCCTTACGTACAGGCAACAGAGAAACGCAGCCTTCTGGACCTTCAGTGCAATTACCAAGAAATTGCCCCACTGTATTTTGGACTGCCTTCCACTAAGTACGATAGGCAAGTACGTGTTGAGAAGTGCCTCTGACGGTGCTCAAGGTCAAATCGTGATTTGGCAGGATTTCTATAAGTTAGATGCTACATCTATTATGGAATAAGCTGCAAAAAAACATTGAAATTGATCCACCCCATTACTTTAACAGCTTTCAAAACACTATATGCTTGTTCCTTTAAAGAATCCTGTAATTGCTCCCTATGATCATTGTCTCATTCTTAGGAGAGGATCTAGTGGCAGCTACATGCAATTCCATAAACATTCTCTTCCCCCTCCTGTATCCTTCCCCCTCCCATCTCCTCCTACATTTCACATTCCCTCTCATTCCTTCCCTTCATTTGCCACTGTTGTATGTTATTGTAACCATATCCAACCGTCGAACCCTTAAACTGAGAATGACCCCCCACCAACCCCAACATGGAGTCTGTACGAAATCCACTTGGCTATGACAACAGTCCCTGGTAGCCCGCGGATTACCCTTGGGCACCCTGCTTCATCTCCTCTACTTCCTTCCCTCTGCTACCTCCTGCTCCTTCTCCCACCCCCTGTCAAAATCTTCTTAACAACCTAATACAACATCCTCGACCCCTTCCTCTGGTTTCCTTCAGGCCATTGTGTTCATATTATTTAATCGCTGTGACTTCTTATATGTTTGTAATTACTATTGTATATGCCATGCTACTGTTATCAGATTCATGACATCTGTTTCTACGCAGTTACATCTTACATTGTTGGTTGTGTAATCCTTGTGTACATTATTATTATGTGTTGTCCAGGTCCATCTCGAAAATGAGTATTGCTCAATGGTTTTCACCTGGTTAAATAAAGATTTTGATTTGATTGATAGATGACTAGGAAAAGGCAGGTTATTCCTCCATGTTGGAGATTGACTGGCAGAGCTTTTGCAGCAAGGAATGTAAAATTAAGCATCTGATGAGCAAACAGGAGTAAGACAGGATGGGACGGTATGAGCAGAGGTAGGCTGAGATGGTGGCGAGCCAGATTTTAGCTGCAAAAAGGAGTTGGAGATCATAGTAGGAGAGAGAAAGGTTTAGTTAAAGGATGCAGTGTTGGGTGAGGGTTGGGGCTTTTAGGATGAAGCAGCAGAAGAAAGAGTTAAAAAAGGGGGTTCACTCCACATAGAGTGGGTTTGGGGCCACATTGTAAACCACACCCACCCAGTCGTCAGATACTGACAGCATCATCTGGAGTATAATCAGGCTACAGACCAGGAGTAGAAGACAGGATTTGTTGGAATCCAGCCACCAATAAGCAGGGAGAGCATCTCACGCACCAGGTAGGTGTTTGCAGTTAATGTAATGAAGACAGGTGGTTTGTAAACAGGGAAAAGTTTGAGGAGGGAAAAAGTTGTTTGTAAAAATGTAATTTCCCCCACAGTGTATGCGTTTCTTTTTGTTACTGACATGTTGGCTGGCTTCTGTGGGCAGGTGGTATTTAGCAAGAGGAAGCCTTGAGATAGATGACGTATTCTGCTGAAATGCACTTCTTTGTAGCTTGAAGCAACATTCTTTCCGGCTCTTAACTGCATTTTTTCAAATTGTTTTTAACAGGCCAGGTGTGTCAGACTTTACAGTAAAGGAGCTGGCTGGTCAATCCTGCAGTAAAACTAAACTCTCAGCCTCCGCTGCTAGGCCCTCATCACAGAGAAAGAGAAATCAATTGGGTAAGTCAGACCTTGTTAAAAAAAAAAAAAAAAATCCTCTCTTCTCTTGACTCAGTGGCAACAACAACTTGTTGAGGGGTACTGACTACTTGATATAGCTATTAACTCAAATCTTTTCAGCCCAGGGAACTAGTAATATTGCTATCTCACCCTTTTCAGTCACAGGATGGTGAGACTGTGGAGGTCATCAAGATATGGGTAGGGGGACTTAAAGTGGAAAGGAACAATCTTGTGTGAAAGAGCTGTGGTAAAAGAGTCCCTAAGTGGATGTTCCTGGAACAGAGGGGGCTCCGAGCTGCAATTGGAAGCATAGAATAAAAGTGCAGAATAGTATAACAATAAAATAATTTCTTGGGCGTGAATACAGTTTAGTTTCCACACTCTGGCTGTTCCACTGGAACAGTCTGATTTGACAGTTGTCTTGGTGGTTGGTCTTGTTGGTTGGCGAAGCCACTCCCACCACCAGAGCAGTGTATCCCCTGACTCCACCTTGTGACATCAGATCTTTCCGCTGGAAGAACTTGTCATTTCTGTTGCAGCTCCTGCTTACAGTTTAGTGGGCCATAGGTGAAATTTGTCTTTCAAAGTTTTCAAGTTATTTTGATTTCCTTCCTCGGTTCCTTTGACTCCTCGCTTAGTTCTAAAGTAGAACAATGGTTAAAATTCAGTGTTTGGTGCCGGTAGAAGATGTCATTTACCAACCCCCCACAACACATGGTTTGCATTTCCTGGGCAGGCAGCACAACGTCTTTGGGTGTGGCCTTTGTCGCAGCATGCTTCCTGAGTCTCTCGAGGACAGGAATCTCCGGCTGTTGCTGGATCGTCCTTCGGAACAGGATCCAAAGGACCACACTAAGGGTTGCAAGAAGGTCTGAGCTATGGTTGGGTCTGCTCAGCAGCTTGTGCGCTTGAGACAGAAGTGCTGTGGGCACCTCCTCTTCTTTGCTGTTCCTGGCTGGAGCCAGTGTCTGAGGGTCATTCACTGAAGGCTTCCAGGACATGTTTTGCCCTCTATACCCTGGGGGAGAGCCATTTCCATGGGCCCCTAGCACAAGTGCAGCTGGTGCCGGTTATGGGACCAGGAGAAATCGAGGAGCTCCTGGTCCCTCGGCTCACCAGATCACTTGACAGTGATTGAACACCCTTTGGTTGAGGGGCAGGTCAAGAGTTCTTTGGTCCCCCTGTCAAGCAGCCCATGGAAACTTTCCTTGAGCCTACTGAAAAGTTGTCAGATAAGGTTGTGGAATATTCTCTCCCAGATCCCCGTGCTCCCGGTCCTCACTCAAGACATGGTTCAGTCAGTGTCCCTGTTCTGTGCTGGGGGGGAAGCAGCCTCTACTGGTGGTCGAGCCTTCCACACCCATACAGCTTAATGTGGGCAGGCAGGTGATATACCATAACCAGCCAGAAAGCTTCCCTCGCTGTTGATTATCCGATCAACAGTTAAGGTCTAGGTCAGGGCGTTCCCACTTGGATTCTACTAGTCCAGGAGGTGTTGCTGTAGACATTTTTGACCTTGCTGGTGAGAAATGGTCTCGATCTGCACCAATGTTACAAGGAGCTCATCTGACAACAGTGGGCCATCGTGGGGCAAGGTGGGGCTCTACCCCCTTGACCACCGGTCACATGGCAGTCGCCAGTGGTGCCCCCGCAACTCCATGCTGTGCAGGTGCCCTCCACAACTGCTTCTCCACCTCTTTGGTTGTAGCTGCCACCACCACAGCTGAAGCTAGGCGCCCTCTGACCAAAGGGGTCCATTCAGCCACCAGCTTGCCAGGCTAGTTGTCTGTGCAGATCACCCTGGGGGAGTATACCTGCATGGTCCATGACTAGAAATGGTCGAGGGCTGTTTTCAGGAAGTCCTTATACAGCTCAGACCATGAGTACATCGCTTCCTCTGGGGACTCTCCTTCTGAACTGGGAATCGGTCAAGGAGCTGCCACCGAGCACGGTCCAGTGTCCTTCGCTGTGCTTCTAAACTGAGGAATCATTCACTTAATGTTTACACTTTATGTAGCTGGATTCCAGCTGAGAGTGATGCCCTGGGAATTTGGAATGTAAATTCAAACTCTGCATCCACACTCCACTCTGACCATTGCTCCCACCTGTTTCTCTGCCTAAAGAGAGACCATCTCCCCATATTGAACTCCAGTAATGGCTGGTTCTCCAGTGGGGTGTCCCCCCTGGCCCTGGTCAAACCCTCATCCGGCTGCCATCCCTGGCCTCCGCTCCTTCAGGCCCTCACCCTTGCATCCCCTACGGCTAACCCCTAGTGACGGGGAGCTCCCTACTCACCCGCCCATTTAGGATCCAGTTCAGGGTGTTACCTCCGGAGACTGAGTGCCAGGGGACAGCCATCAAGTCACAATGACCAGCCACCAGGGTCTTTTTTCCATTTTCTCCCTTTTGTGAGAGTGCCGCGGTACACGCACACAGCCGCCCCCAGGCATCTGCCGTGCTCGCCCCCTTGTTCTGGCGGCAGCACTCTGCTGAGCCCAGCCTCTGCCAGGGTAAGATGTGCTGACCCAAGGCACCTACTCCTGAGATGGAGAGCAGTCCATCGGACGCTCAATCCATCTCCTCCCCATTGACCCCAAGCGGCCAGCGCCATTCCCAATGCAGGTCACTCGGGCAGGTGAGTAGGTGAGGCATCCAGTGCCTCAGTGCCACCGAGCTGGGCCTGGTTTTTACTTTATAGTTTATTTCAGTTTGTTTTATCGATTGCTATGTGTTTAGTTAGCTTTTTCTGTAAATTGTACAGATCGTACTTCGAGGGCATCTCATGCAGCAGGCCACATCTGTGGAAAAATAGTCACCAGGCACTAGGACCACATGGAAACTTTTCTAGCTAGCAGACTAGCAGGGGGCTGCCCACTCTGATGTTATACGCTGACATCGGCCTATCCTATAAGAGTGGGCAGCCCCCGCGCCCTTCTCAGTTCTTTTCCTGCCATCAGCCATCACACGTCTGACTTCATGGAAGTCCGACTGCTTCAGCCAACCGCCATTTTACCGAAAATGTTCGTCGATCTTCTATTTTTTTTTTTTCTCTTCCTGGCGTGTATCACTTTAGCAATAAAGTGATTTTATTTATTTATTTATTTATTTATTTTTCCTTGCCATTTATGCTGAGCTCTGCCTCCAGGAACCTCTTCAAAAAGTGTGTCTGTGTGCAGAAGATCCCTAAGCAGGATAGACCGTGAGGCTTTAAGTCCGCTGCCTAGGCCCTGAACATGACACGCAGGCTTGCACGATCTGCTACGGCTTCAACCAGGCCACCAGGAAGTGCCATATGTAGACCTTCAAAACTTTTCTTCCAAAGCAGAAGATTGCTCAGATGAATAAGGAGCTTCTGGACAGGATTTCCTTCACTTCCCCTGCAACATGCTTGGATTCGCAGCCCTTTAAGGCCTGGGACAACTCGGGGGCGGGGGGGGCAGAGTAAAGCAAGCAAGACAAGGACAGTCCTAAGGAGAAACCCCAATCCTCCTCCTCTCGCTCCTGGTCACCTCTCCATGCTTCGACCATGGCAGGGCCACTCTCATCATCAGGATCAGCCCCCGCTGCCTCACACGCCCCTTCTCCTGCAGGGCTACCACTGGCAGCTTCCCCCACCAACCTTTCAGTGGCAGGTGTTGGTTCCAGGGATTGACGCCCCACTGACTTCTCAGCCCCTACTGTTTAGGTTCTTGTTCTCAGCGGGCATTCTGTCAAGTGGCTCAGCATCACTGGTCACTGAGATACAGTCTCACCCCCCCCATCACCGACTCCGACTGTTTCTTTGGCCACTGCCTCTGGCCAGAAGCCTTTTCCCAGGTGTCCCTCTGGGCCTGAGCCCTGGTCACCGTTGCCTTCCCCAGCACCGACCCATACCAAGGAGCTTCCCCACAGGCCCTAGCCTGTTTGGTCACCTTCCCCAGCGCCGACCCCGGTGCTTCCTCAGCTGATGCCGATGGGTCTGACGCTGATAGTGGTGAACTTTCACACCATGCTTACCACCTTATGGGACTTTATGCAGCCAAAGCTTGCTCCTCCCCGAGACCTGTCCATGCAGTGGCCTCCTACTACTCCATTAGGGCCACGGCCTGTACCTAAGCCCCTACTCCAACCCCAGGACTCGGGACAAAGACAGTTGTCACCCAGACCTCATTCCTCCAGATGACGATGGCAGCGACGCAGCAGCCACTCGTTACAACTCCTCCTCCATGGTCTCATCCAGTGAGGAGACCCCAAGGTACATCCTGCAGCCCTCCTCATATAATCCCTCTTTTGTCTCTGTCATGAGACAATTACAGTCGACCATTGGCTTAGATGCAGAGGAACAAGATCCAGCTTGGCACTAACTGGCCCTTATTCACGTTGCCAGGCGCCTCCTCTTGTCATCCCTCCCTTGATTAAACCCTTTGAGGATCCCACCGTGGCTGTCTAGCACCGGCCAAATTTTTTTCCAGCCACACCAAGGAAGGCAGACAAGTTATACCAGGCTCAAGCAGGGTGTCCTTTCTTCACTGATGAGCCTCAAGCAGATTCGGTGATCATCAGTGCTGCCCACGACTGCACTAAGAGGCCAAAACATCTCCAATCTTCTTCGGGGGTATCTGTCATCAGGTAACATCGTAGAAACCTTCGCCATCGGAGAAGAAGAATCCGCATGGAAGATTTTCAGCAGTACAACTGGGGCCACCACGCCGTTGACCAACCCTGTTTAGGTGTAGGTGGCCCCACTTCCTCCTTCGATCTTTCCCAGTTCTGTAAGCATAGTCTCTGTAGTTTCATCGCAGTGTTTGTGCTTTTTTCAGCTTACTGTGATTTTTTTTTCTTTAACCAGTACCAAAATCTCTTTAGATTTTTTGGTTTTGTTTGTCGAGAGTTGATCGAGAGTTGAGAGTCTTCTCTCTTCCGGTGGTGGTGCTGCTGTGGAAAGAAGATTGCCTCTACAGACTAACACTCTGTTTGTGTCTGCTGTGTTTGGCCTGATCACCATGTCTCGTGAGCTTTGCCAGAAGTTTAATCAAACTACCCTTTGGCGATGCAAGAAGGCTGTCAAGTAATTCATGGCACAGCAGGTAGCCAGCTCCAGGCAGAGGTCCTCCAGGCCCCTGGTCGCCCACCGGGTGTTCGAGCTCCCAGGTCTCCAAGGTTTGAGACAATTCCTTGGGGAAGAGTCATAAAAAAGACCAGGATCGATCCCACTCCCAGTGGCCTCTCCTTCGGAGGGGGTGGTGCTCTTCAACAAAGAGGCCAGTTGTCCAGGTCTCTGTCACTACCAGACCCATACAGACAGCTCCTCCACCCGACTCCCAGGGCGTTCAGCCGTTGACCTCCTGGTCATCGGCCCCTCCTTCATCAACAATGGGCACATCATTGACAACAGCTCTGTCGAGGCCTGTCCCCTCCTCCTGGGGCTAACAGGCTCGCCGGGCTTCCAGGACGGAGGGTTGGTGGCTCCCATGCCATTGAACCCCGTCCCCCCCGTCAACATCCACTATGGACCTGAATGAAGTACTGGTCAAGTTTACAAACTTACTTGTTCAGCAGCTACTTGCCTTTAATAGGCCCTCTTCGCCGGCAGCGGCGTTTACACCTGATCCACGACCCCAGGAGGTTCATCCAACGCCAGACCCAGATGAGGAGGTCGACATCAAGGAGGATTATCATCCTGACCTCATCCTTCCTGATGATACAGAGGAGAAAGAGGAAGAAATCCTTCTCTGAAGTCCACTGCCTCCTCGGTTAGTGAGGACTCTGTTAAGCATACCCCAAGGTCTCCTCCTTAGGATGCTACTTTTTTCAGTGTCATGAAGCAGCTGTCTGCCACCAGGGGCTTCCAGACTGAGGAAGAGGATGTCACTAGGAAGGACCTGGTGGACTTGTTAGAGATTCCTGAATCTCCCCCTCTAAGATAATTCCTCCTATGCTTCCTGCATTGCAGGATGCTACTACAGCAGCATGGCACAGATTAGACATGGTGCCAGCTGTACCACACAGGGCTGACAAACTTTACAGTGCCTCTCAGGGCCTGCCTTTTTTTGCTGCCTGGGCCTTCCTTATTTTGCTGCTCAAACCGAAACTGACACTGTGGTCATCAAGGATGCCCATGACAGGTCTAAGGCACCCAAGCACCTTAGCTCCCTTCCCCCAGACAAGGAATCCTGCATGATTGACCTCTGGGGCAAAAGGGTTTATGCCTCCTCTACCTTGGGTCTGAGGATTGCAAATTATCTGTCACACATGGCTAAATACCAAAGTGCCAACTGAGAAAGGGCAAAGCTGCCACTCAATTCCTTCCAGATGGTTCCCACAAGCAGGATCTGCTGCAGTGAATTCAAACTGCTGAGGATGTTGTCAAACCCCTCCTCAGAGCTCTGTGTGATATGGCCGGTACCATGGCAAGAGCAGCTGCCATGGGCATATGCCTTCGTAGGCACTCCTAACTTAGGGTCTCTGGTTATGCAGCCGATGTGCAGAACAAGGTGGTCAATACCCCTTTCAGTGGCATCAAGCTTTTCCGCCCTGATGTCCAGGACCTCACAAATGATCTGCAGGCCTCTGGCACATCCCTTAAATCTGTCCATTCTCTCTACCGCACTCAGCCATGGGGTAGGGAACATTCTACTTTTCATAGACAGGCCAATAGGCCAGGCTCGACTCTACACACCCAGGGTAAACTTAGAGCCCAGGCACCCTTGTCCACCTCCTCCAATGCTGGAATGGTAACCAAGCGCCCCAGAAATGATGGACCAGCCTCTACAGCTGGTTACTCCTCTGCTTGACTCCTTGCCAGACCCCCCTTGGTCCAGACCCAGGAGGTGGCAGTCGGAGGTCAGTTATCCCTCCACCCGTATCTGTGGAGAACCATAACTTCAGATGCATGGATTCTGCAGATCATAGAGAAGGGTCATACCCTGGAGCTCATCCAGCAAACTCCAGATACCCCTCCCCCACCTTCCAACTATCCCCCAGTTCACTTGTCTGTTCTCCAGGAGGAAGTACAGTCTCTTCAGCGCAAGCAGGCCACTGAGTTAGTGCCACAGCGCCAGAGAAATTGGGGGTTTTATTCCAGGTTTTTCCTGGTCCCCAAAAAGACCAGAGATCCGAGTCCCAATTTAGATCTAAAGGAACTCAATCTCTTTTTTATTTATTTTTTTTTATTTAGTTGTTTAACCAGGAGTTGTACACTAAGCTGAAAGTTTTTTTTACAGGTGCAACTTGGGAGCACATGGAAGTTAAGTGACTTGCTCAGGGTCACACAGTATGCAAGTGGAAGCTGTTGGATTAAACCCAGGTCTGGTCTGCTGGATGTCACCAGATTTGCAGCTCAGAGCCTTAAACCACTGCGATACACTGCTTTCCTCTTTGCCCAGTACAGAAAGTTCTGGATGGTAACTTTGACAGAACTCCTGCCCCTCCTTAAGATCGGGGACTGGCTCTGTTCACAGGGCATGCAGGACGCCTACCTGCATATTTTGGTCCTTCCTCCTTACAGGAGGTTTCTTCATTTTGCCTTCCAGAGCATGCATTATCAATTCAAGGTGCTGCCTTTGCTTATCCTCTGCACACATGTCTTTACCAAGTGCTTAGCAGCAGTTCTCAGAAGAGAAGGACTGGCAACTTCTCTTACCTGGACGAAGGGCTTTATGCATTTTACTTATTGAATTTTGGTAACTGGTAGGCCTCTGAGACAAGACTGTCCCTTTTTACAAGCGAACCGGAAGTGTAGTACATTGATAGTGCATTAAATAATGCAAGAAATTAGACAAGGAGTAGTCATACAGTAAAAGAGTACATCAGTTACATTGTTATGTAGAATAAGCAATCTAAAGCACATTCAACAGTCGTACAGTAAGGGAGTACATCAATTACATTCAGTTATGCAAAAATAAACAATTTAAAGCCCAGTCAACAAAAGTTTACATACATTCAGACATCGTTTACATTTTTTTTGTTTTGGAGACCAGGAGACAGAGAAAGAGAGTGGGAAGTTTTGCTAGGAGAATCATGCAAGAAGTGAACAGGGGTTAGGAGTCAGCGGAAGCAGGAGCAAGATGGAGCGGTTAGGTGAGTTAACAGCAACCTTTGAAATTGAGAGAGGGAGATGCAGACCAGTATAGAAGGAGGTAGAGAGTAACAGTGAGAGACAGCAGAAAATGCGAACAATCTCCGTGGCATGGAGAATCTTAAGTTTGGCACTGAGAGAAGAGACAAGGAGGTAGATCTGAGGGTACGTCGAGGGAGACCACATTGAACAATATCAGCAAGGCAAGGAGGAGTGAAGCAATGTACAAGCTTGTGTGTAAAGCTTAGTGTGGCATGGCGTAATTTAAATTCATAGGGTAGCCATCCTAGGGCAGACAGGACATCGCAGTGATGGTGCAGAGCATTGGCCCAGAGAGCAAACCTGACAACTCTGTGGGTAAGCCTGTGATAGTGTGGATGTGAATGCAGAGAGTAGTAGTGGAGCACCATGCGGAGGGCAGGAGGTGGCATCCGCAGTCTTATGTGTATGAGGTCAATGGAAACGGACAGATGCGGAAGAGGACACAGATTTTGTTTGTTTATAGTGTTAGTGATGGCTGTAACATACTCATCCAGGGTAATTGAGGATCTAAGATGACTCCAAGTATTTGAAGGACCTGACTAATTCGAGTGCATCCCGTACATGAGAGAGGATAGCCAGAGGGGCAGGGTTGGTGTAGAGATGTTGAGAATAACATGCTCTTTGTTTTAGTATTAGGATGTGCTGCTTCTGAAGGAACCGTCCTCAAGGGTGTGGAAATCTGAGGCTAGCATTGTATTGAGCCACCCAATATCGGAAAAGGAACAGTATATGATAGCATCAGTTTACATATAGGTGAACAGAGGCCCCACCACACTTATTTGGGAGGTCATTAATACAGAGAAAAAGTAATGGGCCCAGTATGGAGCCCTGGGGACCATAGGTAATGAGCCTCAGGTCAGATGGGGAGCTTGCCATTTTACTTTTTGGGTATGGCCGTGAAGGTAACTTTGAGTCCAGGACAGGGCAGTGGCATCACTCAAGGTCATGCAGTTGTAGTAGAAGGCTATGGTTAACTCAAGTCAAAAGTTTTGGTCAAATCTACAAACATTGCTCCAGTGGCATGTCTGTTGTCCATCTCACAGAATATGTCAGAGGTGACTTTAATTAGAGCTGTAAGTGTACTATGTTTTTTCCTAAACCCATGCTGAGAGGTTGAGAGCAGATGGTGGAGGTCAAGGTAATCCTGAAGGTAGTCATAGATTATCCACTTTTATATTTTTGCAAGAGGGCAAAGTATTGAAATAGATCTGAACTTGTCCACTGTTGCGTTGGGACCTCCTTTGTGGATGGGGATGACCACTGCTACTTTCTATTTTTCAGGGACAGAACACGTAAGGAAGACTTGATTAAATAAATCTCACACAGAGTGGGCTAAGGCATCAGCTCCCAACTTAAGGAATTTAGGCTCTAGAATGTCATGGTCAGGTGAGCTGTCAGCCTTTAGGTTCATGAGGAGACGGCGTAACCTCCGCAAGGGTTGCAAGCTTTAAAAGAAAGGCAAGACGGTCCATAGAGTCGACTGATGCCACGGGATCAGGTTGAGAGGGAGCAGATGAATTAGAAAATACTGATGTGTACCTATCCAGATTGGTGGAGAACTTCATTGAAGTTAGAAGGGCGGATGGGGGTCAGGAGAGAGACCCCTGGGCATCAGGGGAACTGAGGGTCTCAGACGTGTTGGCCTTCAAAAGGAGTTAACCTGTCGCCAGAATTCTTTCGGATTAAGATGCTCAATTCATGCCTTTGAAGTGGAGTTGTTTAGATTTTTGGATTGAGTTCTTGCAGCTGTTCCTTAGTTGCCTGTATGTCTGCCAGTTGATCGGTAGCCACTATCCTTGTAAGTCCTCCATGCCTTATTGCGAGTGGACGAGCTGCCTTAATTCTTTGGTAAGCCATGGTGCTTAAATACTTTTTACCCGGCAACTCTTTAAAGGCGTGTTGATCAACAATGTTAGTGAATTTTGCCACAAAATAGTCTAGTACCAGGTTAATGTCTGGCAGGGTATTAATTGGAACCCAATCGGTTTCGTGGATGGTATAGACAAAGTTTGTGTCAAACCTGGACATGTCCTGAATAATGATGATCTTTTGGGGAGGTTAGAGAAGTCAGCGGCTTCATACACAGAGTGTCGGGTGAATGGTCGGTATATACCGCCTGAGAGGACCTCCACTAATTTTATCTTCGGGGCACAGTTTGTGACCACCCAGTCGAGTAAAGTGTGGTTACCTGTCTTTGTATTAATATGACTAGGGTCACCAATCATTTTAACCAGATTTGAGTCAGCCAGGATGGCAGTCAGTTTAGAAGAGTTAGAATGCAGCCAGTCAACGTTGAAGTCACCTCCAAGTATGAGGTCATGCCATGGCAGGTTAGAAAGGGAGGTTATGAAGGAGGGGAGGCCAGGGACTGCTACCTTTGGGGGCATGTATACACAACCTACTATGAGTTTTTTTAATGGTACCAAGGGTTTTGGAAAGGAAGATAGATTCAACAGCAGGAAGTCCAGATTCAGATGTGGGTATTTCAGCAGCATCTAAGTGCTCCCTGGCATACATGAGGACATCACCACCCCTTTTCCCAGTTGATCCTTCCTGAAACCTTTGTATCCAGGCACAGCAACCTCATGTTTGATGGATGGTTTCAGCCAAGTCTCAGAGATGGCCAGGATGTCAGAAGTGTATTGATTAATCCAGGCTTCTAGCTCAGATATCTTAGGTCTGAGACTACGCTTGTTTAAATGAGCAATTTTAGCCCTTTCGGCATTTGAAATGATGATGTTTGGGGGGTTTAAGGGCAGATGAAGGTATGGTGGGTCCGGATTTAACTCAACGCTTGCAGGAGTGAATAGTGGGAGAAATAGAGATAGTCGGATAGAGGAGGTAAGTAGCTGCTTTACATTTTTAGCAAAAAGAGAGGACATTTGTAGCCTTCTGGTGAGCCAGCTACCAAGGTATACAACTCCATGTTTTGGCAGGCAAGTAGGAGTGAAATACACAGACCAGGGTTCAGTATCGAGATTGTGTGGTGGGACCTCCTCATTGTGCAGTGGAGGGTGAGTTAGGAATGCAGCTATGAAATGGCAATAAGTAGAAACATTAGGCAGAAAGGAATGTACAGTGCTGTGAACTTGTTGTACGGGCTTAAAGATTCAGATCACACCACTGATTGTTTTTTAAGGTGTAGGTAATTGTTTTTAGGTATGAAGGACCCAGGACTAGAACTGTTAGGGGAGAACAGTGGGAAGAGGACTGCAACCTCCATGAATTGTTGCCCTCTAGTGGCTTTGCAGTATAATTTGCAAATGGAAAAGTAAACCAAAACAGAAAAAAATGAATTTTGTCCACAGTAAGCACAGCAGTTCCAGTTAAGTAGCTTAACAAGGCACCATCCAGGAAACAATTTCTACTAACTCTAGAGCACACGCTCCACTCCATGGGCATTACAGTCAAGCTGCACATGTCTGTTCCAATACCATCCCAAAGACTGCAGTACATTGGGGTGGTTCTGGATTCTGAGCGGGGTACGGCTTTCCTGCCCCAAAACAGAGCGGAGTGCCTTATCATCCAAGCTCAGGAAGTCACTTAGTCTGTACATCCCTGCCAGGCTGTACCTCAGGTTGCTCGGCCTAATGGTAGGGGCCATTCCCACTGTTCTACTGGCCAGGCTTCATATGTGCACTCTTCGGTGGACCCTCCGAGTGCAATGGGACCAGCACACAGATGAGTTGGACCAACAACTCCTGGTCTAATCCCCAGTATGCAAGGTACTACAGTGGTGGATGGACCCCTTGAATCATCTTCAAGAGGTCCCCTTCCAGATTTCTTCCCCACATCAGATTCTAACCACGGATGCTTCGAGTCTAGGCAGGGGAACTCACCTGGATCCCTTTCAAACCCAGGACTCCTGATTTCAGTGGGAAGCCTGCATATCAGTGTCCTGAAGATGAAAGCAGTGCTCTATGCCGTGCAGGTTTTTCAGGAGCATCTTGCTCCAGGCCAACTGCTGGTGCAGTCGGACAATCTGAGTGTCGTCTTCTACATCAACAAGCAGGGCAGGATTCACTTGTACCCCCTTTGCAGGGGGGCCATGAGACAGTAGTACTAGGCACTGGATCACAGTCTGACACTCTCCACAGTCCGTGTGCTAGCATCTTAAACACTCCATGGATAGTCTCAGCAGGGCGAGTTCAGCATGCACGAATGGGAGCTTCTCTCATCTGTAGCAGATCATCTGTTCGACAGATGGTGTCATCCAGAGTTGGACATTTTGTGTCCCCAGTCAATGCAAAACTGCCCAATTTCTGCTTGCCAGATCCAGGGCCTGGAGTTTTCTGGCGAACACGTTTTCCCTCCCTTGGGCGGGAGATTTCTCTATGCATTCCCTCTGTTTTCCCTTAATTCAGAAGGTGCTGATCAAGCTGTAAATGGAGGGTGCCAGCATGATTCTGGTAGCTCTGTTCTGGCCTCACCAGATATGGTTCCTTCTGTTTCAGCAGCTGGCAAAGGAACCTCTTGTCCCTCTGCTCCTTTACAGGAATCTGCATGCCTGGCTCCTGAAGACATAGCCATTGCCAGGTTTGGGGTCTCTAACAGGGTGGCGGATGTCCTGGTGGCCACCCGCAAGCCTGCCACCCATGCCACTTGTGCCATGAAATGGAAATGGTTTGCCATTTGGGTTGCCAAACATTCCCTAGACCCTTTCACCTGGCCAGTGCAACATATTCTGGACTTAGGCCTCCAGTATTCCTCTATCAAGGTCCACCTTTCAGCTGTTTCTGCCTTTCATGAGCCCGTGTGTGACTGCACGATTACCCAGCTGGATGTCTCCAGTACTTTTCTCAGAGGCATCCTGCACCTGAAGCCTCCAATCTGTTCCCCTGTCCCTGCTTGGTACTTGAATATTATTTTGGAAAAGTTGACCCTATCTCCTTTTGAGCCAGTCCCGACTTGCGATTTGCGTTTTCTCTCTTGGAAAGCGCTGTTTTTAGTTGCCATTACTTCTGCTCGAAGAATTTCAGAGCTTCAGGCCCTGTGGTGCAAGGAGCCTTATTTGATTTTTCACAAACACAGGATAGCTTTAAACCTGAGGAAATCTTACTGTATTCTGACATGTGCAGTATGGTCTCACCATAAGACTGCCCTGGAGCCAAAATGGTTACTAGAACCTATGCTAATCATGGAATGTTAGGCTTCAACTCGGTTTTCAAAGCACTGTCCCTGGAATACATCTTGCAACTGTCATTCTTTACTCCGCTTGCCTAGTACAGATGCTTTGGAGAGAACCTCCTTTATCTTTTTTGAAGATTTTATTTTCTTGTTGTTTTTTTTTTTTTTTTTTTGTTTGTTTTTTTTTGAAGTAGAATTTTATTTCTGTTCATTTTTGAGGAACTGTCCTTGAGTTTACAGGTAGATTAGTCCAGATTTAGTGTTATTCTGGTAAGTTTTTCTTTTTTTTCTTGGTTTGTTTAACCGGGAGGAAACAACGTTTATTTACATTTTGAAAGGTAAATTTATTTATCTATTAAAACTTTCCCTGGGTCGGCTGTTTGAATTTTGGTCTTTTTATAGAGAAACCAGGGTAGCTCTCTGGTCTTTCATCGGTCACTAAACTGACCACACACACAAAAAAAAAAGAGAGAGAACTGGCTATTTATGTGGGATTTCACTCATAGAAAACCCACTTGTTTGTGTTTTAAATTTTTTATTATTTGAACATTTGGTAACCGGGAAAGGCACGCTGATCCAAGGCTCAATTCTAGGTGCGACCGGGGGTGGGGGGGGGCAGTGGAAATACAAAGAATTAGTCAACAGAACAATAGCAGCTATTTATAATCAATATAATACAGCAGTGAGAGCAAATAAAATGACGCGATGAATCTCTAGAGGTGAACTATACAATAGTCAGTGCTCTACATAATGAATCTTTAATAAGTGCTGGGGGGGTTGTAGAATGGTAAAGTCAGTAGAGGTAGTGGGTTTAGCTCAGTTGTGGCAGCAGCGTAAGGGTGGAGGAAGGAGATGTAACTGTTGCTTGCAGCTAGAGTGAGAGGGTGAGTTTCTGATAGTAGGAGTAAGTTTGTTCCACAAGTAGGAAAGCCGGTAGGAGAAAGCAGCTTTGCCCGCTGCAGAAGAGGATTGGGGCAAGGTGAAGGATCTCTCATTTCTCTGCCTGAGTACTTGGGGGGGATAGGGAGTCTGAGGATAGACAGTCCTCAAGATAGGAGGGGAACAAGTTAAACAAGTACTTGGATATAAGATTGAGGGTATATATGGCACCTGTGACATGAAGGACTTAATCCGAGGAGGGAGTAAAGATCGAGTGGTGGGTGCATAGGGGGAGTTTGTAGCAAAGCAGCAAAATTAGTTTAGAAGGGTATCCAACCTGGCAAGGAGGTTACAGGGCAGAGCTGCAAACCACATTCACATAATCTAGTATGAGGAGGATCATTTTAGAGGCGTTTCAGATCTGGCAGGTAACAGGAGAGAATCCTGTTCGGTATAGCATGCAAGCTTGGGGTTCAGCTTGGAGGTGATAGATTCAATGTGAACTAAAAAGACAGATGGGAGTCCAGCCAAATGCCCAGGTACTTGTATCTGGTGACTTGGTCAAGTGGGGAGCTGTCGAGAGAGATGACCGGGGGGAGGGAGGGGGGAGGATAGTACAGCAAAGTTTCTAGGCAGAGACGAAAACCATGGAAAGTTTTGGTGGTGTTTAGTTTCAGTTGGTTTTGGCTGAACCAGCGCTGATTGTTGTCGAAGTCGCTTTGAAGGGTAGCTTGGGCTTCAAGAAGGTTGAGACTGGAGGATAGTGTCGTCTGCATACATGTGTATTGATGAACTGGTGCAGGAGGATGGAAGGACGTTAATGAAGAGGGAGAAGAAGAAGATGGGACCTAGAACAGAGCCTTGAGGGACACCCGCCAGGATGGGGGGGGGGCATGTGGTATCAGCGGATCTGACAGATTGAAATCTGATGGATATATTAGATTGAAACCACCTTACAATGATGGGGGCAAGTCCTGCTGCCTCAAGCTTTGGTAGGAGAATAGGGTGGGATACGAAGTCAAATGCCTTGGCTAAATCGACAAACACTGCTGCTGTAAGGAAGCCTTGGTTGGAGGCTGTTTAGATATGGTTGGTGACGCACAGGAGGGAGGAAACTGTGGAATTGTGTTTCCTTAAGGCGGACTGATGGGGTGTGAGGATGTTGTTTGTTGCAAGGTAGTCGGGTGTGGGCCATGGATTCTTGTAGTTTGGCTAGGAGGAGTGAGATGGGCCTGTAATTGCCTGGCAAGGAGGGGTCACTGCCTCTGTAAAGGGAAGCATACAGGCCAATTTCAAGTTAGTGGGACTGTTTCTGTGGAAAATGAGAGGTTAAGGAGATGTAAAGGGTTGGCAATCGAGGAGCAGAGATGTGCAGGAGCTTGAGATGAATCCTGTCCGGCTGGTCTTTGCAGGGTTAAGCGGGAGGGCTTTGAGAACCTCGCCTTCAGTAAAGAGGTGAAACTTGAAGTCATTGCTAAGGGAGATGGTAGTGGGCAAAATGGGGGGGCCGTGTGTGGTACAGAACAGGAAGTGAAAACTGGTTGAGGATTTCAGAGATTCAGGTCAGGTCAGTGACTGGTTGGCCGTGAAGTGGGGGCGCAGGGCTGGGCTGGTGGGTCAAAGTGTGTGCACAACTTTCCAGAACTGAGGGTGCTTAGCATGCGAGAGTTGCGACCTAAAGTAGTCAGCCTTTGCTTTTCTTATGGTCTTGGTGCAGGCATTACGGAGGGTGTTAAAAGCTTGCCTGTTCTGAGGGTTGGGGTTGGATTTAAAGTACAACCAAGCCTTGTCTCTTTCCTTGCATTTGGCGAGGATGGGTATGGTGATGCCTCTTCTTGACCCTGGGATTTTTTCAGAGGGGCATGGACATCCCAGATATTTCTAAAGGTGTGTAGGAATCTAGAGAGGGCCATGTCAACATCAGGGACTGAGTAGACAGTTTGCCAGTTGGCTTGGTATAGACTGGTTATGAGGGCGTCTGTGTCCAATGTGTTTAGAGGGCGAGTGTTAATGTACTTGGGGGCAGATATGGGCAGTTGTATTTTCCTGATACAGTAAGTAATACAGTGATTGTTTCGTGTGCAAACTGTATAATCCTGAGCAAGTCACTTATCTTCCTTGTGCTCCCAGGTTGTATCTGGGAACAAGCTTTGGCTTAGTGTGTTACTCCTGGTTAAAAACAATGTTTCCTAGTGAGTTAGAGTGGACACCAGAGGAGGTTATTCTGTGAGGGTGGGAGGTAAGGATTCAGTCTAATAAAGAATGGTTTTGGGAGTGGGGGTTGTAGCAGGTGGGTTCATTGTTCAATTGGGTGAGATTAAGGGACTCAGTTTTGGAGGTGTGAGCTTTTGAGGAGGGGACTAACCAGTCCAAGTTGAAATTGCCTACAAGGACCAATTCTCCTCTGGATGCTAGGTCAGGTAGGGTGGTAAGGGTGGTGATGAGGGAGTCTCTGGATAGGCAGGGAGAGGCGTAGAGCACACCTAGGAAAAGTGGGAGTGAGGCCGAAAGGGAGAATTGAACCATAATCAGTCAATCAATCAAAATCTTTTTTTATCCGGGCGAACATCGTTGAGCAAATTAATTTACAAGATGGACCTGGTTAGCTCTGGGTCAAATGGTACAGTGCATACAGAGATATTTATAATAGAGCCAAATAACACAAGTAAAGAACAATTAATGCAAGTGCTCAATGTTACATCAGTCATATCAGTTCAGAGTGCTTCTGTAATATTTAAGGAGGACATAAGATGAGGCTTAGTAGGAACTTAAGTAGGGAGAAGTGATCGGCCGCATGCGTAGGGAGCTGACGCAAGCACAGAATTTCAAAAGTAGTGTAATCACACAGTATCCCTAAATGTAACACTCTGAACAGAATAATAAAGGTCTTAACAGTCAAGGAGAAAAGTAATTACAGCTCTTATGGCAAATTTCAGAATGGAAATCAGATTTATGCTTGATTTAGAATGAACACAGAAGCAGACTGCAGGAACCAATCGGAAGCCAATGCCAAAGAGCGCTCACGTTCTGATTGGATGGCTGCTAAAGCCACCTTTGCTAATGGAGAGTCCAAGCTTAGGTTCTCAGGCGGCGGTAGAGACAACACTGACTGCCACGTGCCTGAGTTTTCCACGTCTATGGGCAGGGAGCCCGTGGTGAGCATATCCTTGGCAGGGGATGGAGGAAGGGGTCAGTATTAAGTACTGGGCCACAGGCAATGGAACATCTGAACCAGCAGGAGGACCAAAACAGCAGGACAACAGAACTGGGCATTCCTTGATGCGTAAAGACTGGCCCAACCACAGAAATTCAGAAAGGAGTGTAATCAAACAGAAAAAATAGAGGTCCTAACTGTTAGGCAATAATAGTACAGCTCTGTTTTGTGCAAGTTTTAGACAGAAAATCAGACTTTAGTTTAGTGTTAAGGGAGACACAGGAGCAGACTGCAGGAGCCAATCAGATGCCAGAGCAGAAAAGCGCTCGCATTGCAATTGAGCATCGACAATTCCGCACCTCGCTAGTAAGGAGTTTGGTCTAGGTGTCTCAGGCAGCAGCTATGAAAGCGACAACCGCCCAGTATCCACATTTCTCCCACCTGACGGGCAGGGAGCCCCTGAAGAGCTAGTCTACGGCAGGAAAGAGAGTTAGGGGACAGAGGCAAGAGATAGTAAGAGGGAATACAGTAGAAAGGAATACGAAGATGAAATAGGACAGTTAAATGGTACAGGGTAGGGGAATAAGGAGTTTGTGGGAGCTGAGGCGAGCTTCTTTGTGAGTAACTGAACTCACGAGTGGCTGTTTTTATGAGACAGCTACACCACCAGCTCTTTTACCACTGTCCTGCCTGTGTAGAATGTAGTTTGGGAGAATGAGGAGGAGTCGGAGGGGTAGCAGTGAGTCAGGTTTCTGTTAGCATAGTACCTCAGATTGCTCAGCTATCCAGCAAGTTAGTAGGTTAGTCCTTGGGCAGCTGACTTCTGATGTTGATATGGGCAATAGACTGGCTTTTGTGTGAGCCGAGAGGAGTGGGCAGCTATGGGGCCAGGGTTGCATTCGACATCCCTGAGAGGAGGGGAGGTAAGAAGAAGGAATGAATAGGTTGCAGGGAGCCTGTATCTCCCGAGTATGAAACTCGATGTTGAAGTCGGTCTGGCTGACCCTGATTAGGAAGCAGAGGTTACCATCTGTGGTGGTAAGATGCTGGGAGAGATGTGGGGAGGGAGAGTAGGACAGACAGGCATACAATGCGGAGAGGAGGAGGAGGAGGAGGTAGTTTGTCTAGAGGAGAAGATGCAGGGTATTATGAGGTAGGTGGTTGTAGAGACAGTGTGGCTAGGGTGAGTGCAGGAAGGGAAGGAGAGTGGGGGGGAGGAGAAGAGGGGAGAGGGTATGGGCGTACATAGTCAAGTCTGGGAAGTGAGGCTATGGGTAGAGACCCGAGCAATTCACAAATGCGAAATAGCACGAAATAAAACTAAATCTGCACCTTAAAAAGAAATCCACAGTATAAAACAAAAGGTGAAGAAGTTAACCTTTTTACTCAGTTTGTGTCCATTTATGATCAAGAACCGCAGTAAAACCTCAGTGAAACAATTCACAGTTCCCTACTAACAAACACCTAGCACCTAACAAACAACTTATCATAATTACAGCCCATTGAAAGTTTTTTGTTCCATGCTCTGATGTTATCACCTCTATTGTTATGCTCTGTTTTCCCTGCTATCTGTTTTCACAGTAGTAGTTTTAATTTTTAGTTCCAGTCCTCCCGATGCATGCTGCGCCTTGCATCCCACTGTCTGGTTTTTCCGCTCCCATTTCTGCCCCTTATCTGAACACTTGCGCTGGTGGCCGAAATACTTCAAAATAAGGTGGCTGGTTTTGGACAGGGGAGGGGAGAAGACTAGTAGGGTGGCAGCGCATATACAAAACCAGGGCCATTCTAGAGACCCCTGCGCCATTACAATCCTCCTTGAACCCGAGCCAAGCTTTTGTGTTCTTGTGTTGGTTGATCTGCTTGAGCTCCTGCACGATTTTAAGTTCCCGAGCAACCTCCGCATTGTTTGCTGTGTTGCAAGGTACAGTATGGAAGGAGCCACCCACCCCGACACGATATTCTTCTTGAAGGTTTTCTGTTTGTTTTGCTCATTTCCTTTTTGTTTTATAAAGACATGGTTAAAGCTGTCGTCACTTCCAGTTTTGAGCCTAGAGACAGCATGGTGCGAACTGTCAGTGGCTCGCTTGAGAGAGCATGTGGTGAGTGTGCTGTGGGAGGAACACCACCACTGTATGTGACCGTAGAGAGCA
The DNA here is from genome assembly GCA_016271365.2 of Neoceratodus forsteri. NCBI lineage: Eukaryota > Metazoa > Chordata > Ceratodontiformes > Ceratodontidae > Neoceratodus > Neoceratodus forsteri. The sequence continues at coordinate 49,839,578 of CM028133.1, read as the reverse complement.
AGTGGAGGCACAGCCAGAATGTTTGTGGCCTGGGTTTGCCTTTCCATTCAGAAATGTAAAAAAAAAAATTGACAAACTGGGCAAGCAGTGATTAACACAAATCATTACAGCTGTCCTTGATTAAAAAGTGTCATTACTGTTTTGTAGCTTTTTTGTACTTAAAAGTAACTAAAATATAACAAGAAATAAAACAAAATTCTTGAAAATAAACGAATTTGGGAAAAATAACAAGAAATACATGGGTCAGGAGAGAGGGTTACTGGGGCTTTATCCTAGAGATTTCAAGTAGGCTTGCAGAGAATTATGGTAGGAGATCACAACCACTTTTGTAACTGCCTTGCTTGCCTTTTTTGGGGGCAAAAACAAAGGAGCTAAGAGGAGAGAGAGAGAGCTGTGGACAGAATCTCAGGTTTAGGGAGTGGGGTGGCTGGCGTCAGCCTCCACGCTTCTGTCCTGCAACAGAGAGATGGTATAATCGATGCAGAAGTATAAGGGATAGTAGAGTTGCAGGAATAGCGACCTGCCTTTAGTGTAGAAGGTTGGGGGTTCACAGCTGCCTTGAGTCAGGTAGGTGGAAAACAGGTAATGAAAGAAGGAAATAGGAGGGTAACACTAGGGGGCAGAGGAACAAAGTAGGGTAGCTGGAAAGATAGAGTAGGTAGGGAATTAGGTAGCAATTAGTATTCGCAAGTGACACCTAGTGGTCAAAGAGTGTAACTTGCTAAAGGGAATATAGCCACTTAGAAAAACTGGACAGGTCACATGGCAGTGTTACATAACCACAAACCCCAATAAATGTAGGGAACGGCCCTGGGTGAGCGAGGCAGTCGACGCACAGCATCGACAAGCTAACACAGTTCACTCTGCAAGCTCCCCCAAGGAGGAGTGTGCTTTTCAGGCAAGGCAAATACCTGCTGTTCAGGGCTCTGCTGCATACTCCAGTGTGAAGCCTGGTAGAAGGGAAGTTGTTTTCACACAGCCTACTCTTCAGGCTCTACATACCAGTGTGCTCCAGTTTTTCTGGTTATGTCACTACCCAAGAAAAGAACCAGCCTAATGGATTTTCAGCATTGTACAGAGTGGAGGAACCACTTCCTAAAGCAGATCCTCACTTTATTTGTGTTCTGTGCCTAGGGTTTGACCACCTGAAGGCAAATTGTGAAATCTCTAAAAGATTTTTCTCACCAATGCTTGGTAGGCATTTGAACCAACTAAAAGAAAAAATGTTTGAAAAGGTTGCTGACCCAGCTTTGGATAAACCTCCTCTTCACAGAAATGTAAGGAACAGGTTAAACAACCCTTTGATCAGGGTGATGGTTCCTCGAATGCAGAAGAGAACGCAGATGCTGCGTTGAACCGGCAAGCTCTGCCAAGAAGAAAAAGGAAGGAAAATATGAGGTTAAGGAACTGCAACCAACAAGTTTGTCAGTTCCAACTGCAGAAGAAATAGCTAACACTAAGAATTTTTCAGGCGCTGCAAGCCTGTACCGCGGTTCTGGCTCAGCAGCCCGGTTCACAGATCTCGGTTCAGGAACTGGGTTCCTCCTCTGTTCCCAGTTCACTTGAACAATTTGCCGAAGTTTATGAAGATGTGGGTTTTGAGGAACCTGTTGAACCCGATGTATCCCTGACCTTCAGGTGTGTCCTGACTCTCTGATAAGGAGTTGAGAATTTTCCCACTTTGCTTTTATGAAGCAAGTGGCACAAACCCTGGACCTCTCCACCCAGGAAGCTACAGAGTAGGAAGAGGAGCCAGTCTACATGGAGATGATGATGACTGTGCCAGCAACAAAAAAGCTGTTGTTGCCATCCACCAGTCCCTAAAGAGACAGGCCTCCAGGATCTTACAGACCCCCACGTCCATCCCTCCAGTGGACAAGAGGATAGACAGGACGTACTGGGTGGCCAAGTCCAGAGCAGAGTTCCTCTTTGCACATCCCAGCCATGAGGGGGTGGTGCAAGCTGCTGCATGCGACGCTGGACTCCGACGATGGTGGTGCCAATGCCGCCCTGGCGTCCCCCCTTAGGCAGACACCAGTCAACAAGGACCTGACTCCAGCCCTCCCGGACAGCAAGGGCCGGCGCCAGTACGGGCTCGGTCACTTCTCAGCCTACACCTGATTCACTGAAACTACACCTTTCTCAGGTTAAGGAGCTTTTTACTCACTGGTGGGAGACTGTTAAAAAAAGACCTTCAAGTGGGTGCGCCTCTACCCATTCCGGAGACTGTTCCAGACCCTGTCGAACCTGATGGTGTGGGGGAGAAGGTGCCTCCCCCAAGGAAGTGCAAGAAAAAATCTAAGAGGGACAGGTCTAGCAGTTCCTCTCGCTCTCCCTCTCCTCCACACAAGAGGCACAAAGGGAAGATGCGTGGCCCCTCACCCTCCTCTTCTACGGTCTCCTATGTAGACTCAGACTCTTCCTCCTCTGTCTACTCAGAGCCAGACCTAGGGACACGAGGGCTCCTAAATCCTCTCCAGATGACCTCAGCTTTATTGTGGTGATGAAGCACATCCAGGCCAACACGGGTTGGGACACTGAGGCCCTGGACCCCTGGCGACTGCAGCTGGCTCAAACCTCCACCAAAAAGAGCCCGAAAGCCGGTAGTCATCACTCCCATAGTGCGACACCTTTCAGGATGTTCACCTGTGACCAGAAAGCGCCCCCTCCTTCTCCTCTGCTGTGCTGAAGAAGGCTCATCGGCTCTACCTGGTGCCTGCGACCACCCTTTAGCCCAACCACCTGATGCGACTCAGTGGTGATTTGGGTGGCTCACAATCGTTCGCAGAGTCCCAAACATCTGAGCACCCAGCCACCTGATAGGAAATCGAAGCAGCTGGATTCTGTGGGCCGTAAGGTGCATTCTGCTGCCACCTGCAGCATCAGGAGTCTCAACTTCCTGATGCATATGGTCCAATTCCAGAACGCCCTTTGGGAACAGGGATTGGACATTGTGTGAGGCCTGCCTGATTGTCCTCAGTGGACAGAGCTTGCCAAGTTGCTGCTGACTGGCTGAGACGTGGGCACTCACGTTCTGCGTTCGGCCTATGCCTCTGCGGACACCTGCACTCCACTGGCATTTGACTCTGACGCCATGCATGGCTTCGGGTCTCTGGGGTCAATCCAGATGACCAAACCAACCTTCTGGATGCTCCTTTCAAAGGCTCTGTGCTCTTTGGCGAGGACATGGAACACATCATCACCAGACTGCAGGACTCCGAGAAGGTTGTCTGTTCCGTGAAGTCCATGTACCGCCCAGAACAGGACCCGCCGCGACAACCTCATTTTCATGGCCGTGGGGGACATCAGTTGCAGCAACCTCGGTTTCAACAGGTAGCGAGCTTTTGGTTCTATGAGGCGGAGCCGGGAGGCACTCGTGCTCTGCCTCTAGACCACCTAGTAGAGCAGCCTCCCTCCCCATCCAATGCCTGACTATTCAGACTACCCTTCTCTGGTGCCACTACCAGGGGAGCCGGTCGGAGGCCGCTTTTTACTTTACGCTAATCGTGGGGCCAGGTGACCTCCGACCAATGGGTACTGGAGCTCGTGGAGTTCGGGCACTCCATAGAGTTCGAATCCATTCCTCCGGACAGATCACCGCCACCATCCCAATACCAAAGAAAGCACAGAGCTCTGATCCAGCTCGAGATCTCCTCCCCTCTGGACAAAAGGACCCTCAGCCGAGTCAGGAGAAGGGTTCTTTCCCTCTTCTTCCTAGTACCGAAGTCATCAGGGGATCTCCGACCCATCCTGAACCTCAGCGATCTGAATCAGTGTATTTCATACAAGAGATTCAGGATGGTTTCTTTCCCTACTCTCCTTCCTGTCATAGTAGCAGGAGATTGGCTGGTGTCCTTGGACATGCAGGACTCTTACTTGCACATCCCCATCGCCAGAAACCATAGAAGGTTCAGGTTCAAAGACTAGGACTATCCATTCTGAGTCCTCCCCTTAAGTCTTTCCTCGGCCCCCAGGGTCTTCACCAAAAGCCTGGCGGTCGAGGCCATGGGCACTTCAAAGGCGGGGCCACTTTGTGTTTCCTTATCTGGAATGACTGGCTCCTCCTGGCCCCTCCAGGTTTCACCTGTCGGAAACTATCAGAGTTCCATCTCACTTTTCCAGAGTCTCGAACCACCATAAACAGAGACAAGTCCCATCTGTCCCCTACTCAGATTCTCGTTTATCGGAGCTCTTCTGGACATCACTGTTGGGAAGGCTTTTCTTCCCTCCGACAGAGCGGATCGCATCGGATCATCGCGTCCCAGATCTCGTCAGCCTCAAAGGTGCCGGCTTGGCTCCTCCGGTTGTTGGGACACATGGCCATTGTCTCAGTCCTTCTGCATCTGTGCATGAGGACCATTCAGTGGTCCCTGAGGGTCCAGTGGGATCAAACTTCAGACAGCCTCGTCACCTTAATCAGAATATCGACCAGTCCGCCGAGAGCTTCGCTGGTGGTTGTCGTCCAAAAATATACTGGGGGGCATACCCTTCAAATCCGAGGCACTGTTCCAGTCTCTGACCACGGACACCTCATCCCAGGGATGGGGCACACACTTGGGGAACCATCGTACCCAGGGTTCCTGGTCCCCCTCGGAAGCGAATTTGCACATCAGTGTCCTGGAAATGAGAGCTATGTTTTAAGCACTTTATGCCCTGGCCTCGGTCTTGCCGCCTGGCCATCTTTTGGTGCAGACGAACAACACTTTGGTGATGTTCTACATCAACAAACAAGGTGGCACACATTCATATCACCTTTGCAGAGAAGCAGTGTGGGTTTGGGATTGGACCCTGGAACAGCGTCTGTTTTTGACAGCACCGCAAGATCTTACTTCGAGAAACAGCTCTTGCAGCAGGTTACACCATTTGGACTGAAGCCAGCAGGCGCCAGGACCCCACAGAAATTTTCTAGCTAGCAGTAGTCGGCAGGGACCGCCTCCGACATCAGGCATAGTACATAAGGAGGCAGTCCCCCAGAATCCCCAGGCCTCTTCCCGGGCCACACTCTCCAGCATTGGCCTCTTGGTCTCTACCTAGCACACGACGACTTAGAACTTCAAGAGTTTCTACATAACTAATGTCCCCTCCAACTCCTTCATCTGAGGGACACCTTTCAAAGTGTGCCTGCGTCAAACAGATCCCTTTCAAGGATCCTTATTCTTCCTGCATGCGGTGCTTAGGTCCGGACCATGACACCAAGGCCTACACCTTTTGCTAAGGGTTCAATAGCTGCACCAGGATCTGCCGTCAGAAGGCACTTCAGGCTTACCTGTTAGAGGAAAAACTTAGTAGGATGGACAAAGAACCTTCCTCAAGGGGTGATTCTTCCTCCAAGTCCCATAAACACCTGGAGAAAGCAAGGTCCAGATCCCAGAACCAGGCCTTGGACTTGCGGAGCTCAGGTTCCACTTGATCGGACCGCTCTCCCTCCAGGGCTAGGTCTCAGCCCCCTCCTGTAAAAGTCCAGGCTTCCAGCGGGTTTTCGACTCTTCAGCCCATCAACACTTCCAGGCCCTCGGCTTCCTCTACTCCCTCTTGGGCCTCTTCTAAGTCCTCTGAATGCCACAAGTCTTCCTCATCCACCCAACGTCGGGACCCTGACTCCAGGTCTGTCTCCCAGCCCCCTAGGGGCCTGGATCCACCACCCAGGAAGACGAAGGACCTGACGTCCCTCAAGCGAACGACTGACCCTACGTCGGCCAAGCACTGACATCGGCCAAGCACCCGAAATCAGCCAGGCGTTCACCAGAGCTGAGGACATCGGCCAAGCACCAGACGCCAGCCAGACGTTCACCAGAACCGAAGTCGTCAGCCAAGCAACCGACGTCAGCTTCACCGGAGCCGAAGACCACCTCTTAATCACCGGTGGACACCAGTCACAGGGGAGGACACCACATTGCCTGAAGACCAGGCGGGCGGGCGACACAGAGGATGCCGGGCTTCCGAGAGAGCCTTCGCCCAACCCGGAGACACCCAAGGGCCCAGCGACAGACCACTGGCGCCCAGCCCGTCGTCGGGCATCAATATACAAGAGGTAAAGGATCTCTTTACTTTCTGGTGGACACCATCCGTGAAGACGGGTCCCAGTAAAGTCTCCTCCTCCTACTCCTTCACCTCCTCGCCTCCTCCACCACAGGGGCCAGCAGGACGACCACCAACCCCTAAGGAGCAGACTCCACCTCCCAGGGGTAGATCCCAGGATCGGAGAAGGCCTCCCTCAAGATCTCCATCAGGGTCTCCCAGCCCCAAGTGACCCAAACGTCAGTGGTATACTCCATCAGAGGAGGACTCCAGATTGGATACCTTGCATTACTCTAGATCTCCTTCTCCACTCAGCATTCCATCACCTGACCTACATGACCTTCCCAGGTCTCCTCTAGATGATCCCTCCTTCTGTGAGATCATGAGGCACATCCAGGACAACATGGGGTGGGATGCTGAAAACCTCGAACCCGAAAGGCAGCGCCTTGCCCGTTATCTTCAGCAGAAAGACCCAAAGCCTGTGGTAGTGCCACCCTTGGTGGACACTTTTACGGACGTCACCAAGGCTGTGTGAAAGCTGGCCCACACTCCACCTCCCAGTGTGCCGAAGAAAGCTGACCGCCTGTACAAGGCCCCTAGAGAGGACCAGTACTTGGCTCAACAATCTCTGGCAGACTCCCTGGTCATTACAGCCTCACATGACCAGTCCCAAAGGCCGCAACACATGAGCACACAGACACCGGACCAGGAATCCAAACAGTTGGATGCCCTGGGGGGACGCTTGTATGCAGCTGCTACATGCTCCATCAGGTTCCTGAACTACCTAACCCACATGGTACAGTTTCAGAACGCCCTATGGGAACAGGGCCAGGACCTGGTAGATAAACTCCGGATGGCTGACCAGAAGGGGCGCCTAAACCTTCTCCGACAGGGGCAGATGAGGTACCCAAGTACTCACGAGCCACATATGATTCTTGTGGACTCATCCTCAGAGCTGCAGCTTCAGGCATCTGTCTCCAGCGACACCTTGGCTCCATGTTTCTAGCTTCACCCTGGACGGCAGAAGAACATCTTTGACATCCCCTACAATGGCGAAGTACTCTTTAGTGAACCTTCGGAGAGGGTTCTCACCAAACTCAGGGCGCTGGGAAGGCAGTCAGGTCTGTCACGGGCCATGTACAGATCCAGGCTTGGTTCCTTCGTGTGAACCAGAGCCTTTTGCAGCCCGACACAAAGGCAGCGTTACCTCCAGCCAGCAGCAACAAGGGCACCTTTCTGCAGAAAGCCCAGGCCAAGTCGCTCCCAGGCAGAGCCCAACGCTACACTAAACCAGCCCAGCCTGCAGGGACCAGTGCTGCCACAGCATGACTCCTTCCTGGCCCCCAACCCTCCTCTGGATCAACGGGCTCAAAAGTCGGGGGTCGCATCGCTCGCCTCTCTTCAGGGTGGCAGTCGATTACCACAGACCGGTGGGTTCTCCAGTTGGTCAAGAAAGGTCAGGTCATAGAATTTCTCGTCCACCCACCAGCAAGACCTCCCCTGCTTTCCCATTACTCGAGTCAGCATGCCCTGCTAATACAGCAGGAGGTGCTCGCACTCGTGGAAAAAGAAGCGATAAAGCACGTACCATGGAACCAGAGGACTGCAGGGTGATATTCACTTCTTTCTGGTTCCCAAGAAAACTGGGGACCTCCGTCCAATACTGGATCTCAGCGATCTCAACGATTTGGTCCTGTACAAATGCTTCCATGGTGACCCTCCAGGTCTGATTCCATGCTCAAGCAGGCGCCTTTCTAGTGTCCTTGGACATGCAGGACCTTACCTGCATATTCCTATTGCACAAGCGCTCAGGAAGTTTCTGTGCTTCATACGAACATATGAAATTTGCCAGCAGATAAAGGCCTAGAGGTCTAGCAAGTCTGCTCGAATGTGCAGCTAGCACCCCTTATTCTGAAGCTGCCCCTCCCTTCCAACCTTCCCCTTCATTAACCCTCCCCCTTGTCCTGTCCCATCCTTGTTTAAAGCAGTCCACTGTTCTACTACATACCACTTCAGCAGGTAACGCATTCCACCCAGCCACCACTCTCTGTAAAAGTGTCTCCTCATCTCTCCTGAACCTTCCTCGCCCAGTCTCATATCGCATGGCCCCTGGTGGCCCACCTCCCTTACTTTGAACAGCCCCTCTGTACCTGTCTTGTTTATTCCTTTCATGTATTTAAAGGTTTCAGTCATGTCATCCCTGTCTCTCCTCTCCTCCAGTGAGTACATGTTCAACTCCTTCAACCTCCTCTCGTATGATGAGTCCCCCAACCCCTTCATCATCTTTGTCGCTCTGTGCTGCACCCCCTCCAGTAACTTAATGTCCCTCTTCAGATACGGACGCCAGTACTGCACGCAGTACTCCAGGTATGGTCTAACTAATGACCTATACAGTGGCAGAATCACCTCCTCCCTCCTTGAGGATATACCCCTTGCAATACAACCCAGCATTTTGTTGGCCTCTTGCAGCTGCCTTCTTACATTGGTGCCGAAGTTGTTCATTGACCTTGTAATGAGCACACCCAAGATCCTTCTCCACTGTCTGGGCTAGCCGCACTCCCCTAGCTGGTAACTCCTCCTTGGGTTCTTCATCCCAAAATGCAGCACCTTGCACTTTTTGACATTAAAGCCCAGTTGCCAGGTGTCTAACCAGGTTTCAAGCTTTGCCAGGTCATCCTGCAACACCTGCCATCCCCCTAGGTCATCCACCACACGACTACCTTGGTATCATCAGCAAATAGACTGATCTTGCTCTTGATGTCCCATGATATGTCTGCAATGAATATCCAAACAACACTGGTCCCAACACGAGCCTGTGGAGCACTGTGCCACTGCGCCTTGGGTGTGAGGCTCCCACCCACTACCACCCTCTGTTGCCTTCCCTGCAGCCAGTTTCCTACCCATCTCACCAGCTGCACCGGCCCCTATGCCTACTAACTTCCTTCCCAGCCTTCCATGTGGCAATGAGGCGAATGCCTTACTGAAGTCCAGATACAGGACATTCACCGCATGGCCCCTGCCCAGTTGCCTAGTTACCCAGACATTACCCAGTCATAGAACTCGACCAGGTTGGTTTGGCAGGATCTGCCATGTATGAAGCCATGCTGTCTGCTGTCCTGTAGTCCTTTGGCCTCTAGGAGGGCCACCAGCCTCTCCTTCAGGAGAGTCTCCATTAGCTACCCACGATGGATGTGAGACTCACTGGTCTGTAGTTTCCCAGTTCATCCTTGGGGCCACTCTTGTGAAGGGCACCATGAGCCATCCTCCAGTCCTGAGGTACACACCCAGATGTAGTGAGACATTAAATAGGTCTGCCAAGGTCCTGCAGGACCTGTGCCAGCACTCTTGAGTACCCTGGGGTGGATGCCATCTGGGCCTGGCGCCTTGTCCACCTCAGTGCCTTCAAACCCTCTCGAACTCTGCTCTCCATGATTTCCCCATCTGTCACCACTTCCCCCCTGCTTTCCATTTCTCCCACCTAGGTGTCACCCCCTCTTCTCTTTTAGTAAATACCAGGCAAAGTACTGATTTTGGTCTTCCATGTATCACCCCTGCTTCCACCCAACCCCTCCTTCCTAATCCTTACTATGTGGTCCTTTCAGCTCCTTTCTCCTGATGTACTTAAAGAAGTCCTTCTTCCCTTCTTAATGCCTTGTGCCAGCCTGAGTTCCATAGATGCTTTGGCTCCCCTTACTGCCCTTGACACCTCCTTGATTCTGTCAAGTACTCCTCCCTGTCCTCCCCCTCCCTGTTTTCTTGTACTTCCTAAAGGCAGCTCTTTTCCTCCTTACCTTTCCCGACCTCCTTGCTCAACCAGATCGGTTTCTTAGCCCTAGCCTTCTTGCTCTGGGCTTTTGCAGCGGGTTTTGTTTGCCTCCACTATCCCCAACTTTATGGCTCCACCTCTGGTTAGTGTCCATGCTAGGTTGAATTCTGGCAGTTCCTTTTACCACTTCCCCATCCTCCCAAATTCGGCCCTCCTGAAGTCCAGCACTGTTGTGCCAGATTCACTCCTTCCTTGCCCATATCTAGTGTAGGCCATACTGGTGGTGGTCACTCCTGACAGTGGTTCCTCCACTGTAAGTTCTCTCACAAAGTCCCCATTTGCCAGCACAAGGTCAAGGGTATTCCCTAACCTGGTTGGTTCACTGACCATTGCAGCAGAGCTGTCCTGGAAGGCATCCAGCAGTACCTGCTCCCTTCTGTTCCTGGTTGTGGGGTGCTCCAGTCCAATCCTGGCATGTTGTAGCCCCCCACAATCACTACACTACCCTTCTCGCAGGTCCTCCTGATCTGTCCCTGCTAGTTCCCTGTCTAACTCCTCCGTCTGAGATGGTGGCCTGTACACCACTCCCATTCTAAGAATCCTATTCTTGGAATCCTGGATTTGCACCCAAAGTGACTCCGTGCTACCCTCTCCCCTTCCTCCCTTACACACTTCAGTCCTTCCTTCACATATAGTGCCACCCCCTTCCCAATCACCCTGTCCCTACAAAATAACCTGTACCCTGGTACAGACAGGTCCCAGTCATTGTATTGGGTGGCCCATGTTTCCGTGATGGCTGCAATGTCCACCTCTCCCTCTGCCATGAGAACCTGTAACTCTGCAGTTTTCCTCCCAAGGCTCCTAGTATTAAGGTAACCAGCTACCATCCCCCCTCCCATCCTGCCCTCCTTTCCTAGCATCACCAACAGTACTTGCCATTTGTCCTTTGTCACTGTTATGGGGGGTAAGCTCATATGGTTTCCCAACCTGTGGTCTCTGCATATCTCTTCCCCAACTGCCACCCCCCACTCCTAGTTTAAATTCCCAACTTCCTCTATGTACTGCTCCATCCTCTGTTTCAACACTTTCTTTCCTTCCTCACTCAAGTGTAGTCTGTCCTTGGCATAGAGACTACTGTCCTCCCAGGTCCCTCCCCCCAACAGCCCATATCCTTTAGCACAACACCAGGTTCTTAGCCATCCGTTAAATTCCTCTATTCTCAGCGTTCTTGTTGTGCTCCTGCCTGTGGCACGGAAGTATCTCTGAAAAAGTTACTGATCTTCCCGCCCCCTCACATAATTGTGCTAGTTCCTCAAACCTCCTCTGGACTGTTTCTACTGTCTTGTCAGCCAGGTCGTTTGTCCCAAGATGTATAATTAAATGAGGCTTGTCCCTACCCTTCTAGCATATTTCAGAACAGACTGTCCACACCTTTCGCTGTCATTCCTGGCATGGCCTCCACCAAAATGCGACTTTGCCTCTCCCCTTGCTATCCACACTGGCACCTCTTAGTATTGGGTCCCCAGCACTAAGATTCCACCCTCTTACTCCCTGCTTGCTTCCATTCATCTCCTCTCTCATTTCCAGCTCCTCTTCTTCCTCCTGCACATTATTTCCCCTTTACCCTGTTGCAATCACGCAGCAGAACTTCCCCGCTCTAGTTTGGTCCAGGCATTTATCAATTCTCCTCTAATTTCATCATTTCCCTCCTCCACCTTCTTCCTCTCTAGCAGTGCACAACGCTATTTTCTGAAGGCCCTTCACAAATGCCCGCTCCCTCTCTCTTCATAGTAACCTGTTCTCTCCTTTCCACTCCATGACTTTCGCCACTTCTTCACCTCCCCTCACAAGTCCCTATCTCCTCCTTCCATTTGTCTTTTGTCTCCTGACCTGGTTTCCCCGGCAATTGCTCTTCCTGACCTGGGCCCCTTTGTCTCTGCTTCCCTTCTTCTGACCCTCTCCTCACTACTGTTGGCTTAAGTCGCCCTCCCTCGAGTTCCAGCGCCACCATTATCAGTTCCGAGCCCTCCCCTTCGGACTGCCATCGGCACCTCGGGTATTCATGAAGTGTATGGCGGTCGTAACGGCAGCTCTGAGGAGACAAGGCCACTACGTGTTCCCCTACCTGGACGACTGGCTTCTCATGGAGCCCTCTCGGGAGGCCTTGATGTCCGCCATCCATTATACGCAGTCTCTGTTCGAGACGCTGGGTATCATGATCAATCACGAGACGTCACACCTGGTTCCGTCACAGACTCCGCAGTTCATAGGCGCAGTTCTGGACACCGTCCAGGGGAATCCTTTTCTTCCCCAGGACAGAGCAGAACACATCAGATCCCTCATCAGGATATTTGGACGAAGAAGACCATTCCTGCCAGATTGGTCCTTTGCCTGCTCGGACACATGGCTGTGGCCATTTCAACAGTCCCGCTTGCTCGTCTCCACATGCGGGTCACCCAGTGGATGTTACAGTTCCAATGGGATCAAAAGCAAGACCATCTGCAGCTTCCAATCCAGATCACAAAGACTATAATCCGGGATTGGCAATGGTGGCAAGATCCGAAGAATCTATCAGCAGAGGTCCCCTTCATTGCATCGTCTCTGATCGTGACACTCTGCACAGATGGCTCGGATAGGGAGCACACCTTGACGGTGTCTGGTCTCAGGGCCTGTGAACAGCCTAAGAGACTCATCTCCACATAAATATCCTGGAAATGAGAGCAGTTCTTTACGCTCTGCAGGCCTTCCAGTCAGAGATTCCACCGGCTACCATTCTGTTACAGACAGACAGTTCCACTGTGATGTATTACCTCAACAAACAAGGAGGCACCCATTCCTACCTGCTTTGCAGGGAGGCCATGAGGGTGTGGGATTGTGCTTTGCAACACGGCACACATCTCATTGCTGTTCATGTCCCAGGAGTGGACAACGTCATTGCAGATGGCCTGAGCCGCTCTCAGGCCAGAGTCCATGAGTGGGAACTACTCCAGAAGGTAGTAGAGGATCTGTTTCACAGATGGGGTACACCAAAGTTAGACCTTTTTCGCGTCCCCATCCAATGCAAAACTGCCCAATTTTTGCTCGCTAGATCCAGGGCCTGGTGTTTTCTGGCAAGACACGTTGTCCCTCTCCTGGGCGGGCAGATTCTTTTATGCCTTTGCCCCCTTTCCGTTGATCCAGAGGGCTCTTCTGAAACTTTGCAGAGAGCAAGCAGACGCTGATACTCATCACGCCATTCTGGCCCAGACAGATCTGGTTCCCTCTACTACATCAGCTATCCCGGGAACCTCCAGTGTCTCTGCCAATCAGCTTTCACTTGTTGTCTTGGGAGGAGGGCTCCTTGGTCCATCCAGACCTTCGTTCGCTGAGCCTGCACACTTGGCTCCTAGAGACATAGCCATTCTGCGATACGTGGTCTCGTGAAGAGTAGCTGACATTCTGGGCCACGGAGAAAACCGCCATCATGCTACTGACACCATGAAATGGTGCAGTTTTTGCCTATGGGCTCAAGCGCGGGAGCTATCGCCTCTAGACTGTCCGGAAAAGTCGGTCTTGGACTACCTCTTGTCTCTTTTTCAGACAGGTTTGGCCTACTCCCCGATGAAAGTACACCTCTGTGCCATATCAGCCTATCATTATCCTATAGGCCAAAGCACCATATCTCAGTTGGACACTGCATGAGTCTTCCTGAGAGGTATTCTCCACCTTAAACCTCCGATTAAGGATCCAGTTCCACCATGGGATCTACCCTTTGTCCTGGAGCAGCTTACGCTGCCACCCTTTGAACCAGCCGCGGATTGCAAGCTACGTCTTTCACTTGGAAGACGTTGTTTTTAGTTGCCGTTACTTCGGCCAGAAGAATTTCTGAACTCCACGCACTGCCGTGTGCAAGGAGCCTTATTTGGTTTTTCACCAAGACGGTATCCCTACGGACTAATCCCAAATGGGAGGCAGTATAGCACAGTGGTTTAAGGCTCTGAGCTGCAAATCTGGTGACATCCAGCAGACCAGACCTGGGTTTGAATCCCACAGCTTCCACTTGCATACTGTGTGACCCTGAGCAAGTCACTTATCTTCCTTGTGCTCCCAGGTCGCTCCTGTAAAAAAGCTTTCAGCTCAGTGTGTCTCACCTGGTTAAACAACAAAAAAAAAAAATCTGCCTAAGGTGGTCTCAGCTCTCACCCTTAATCAAGACATCGATCTACCAGTGTACTCCCCCAACTATTCGAATCAAGGAGAGGCCCTGTTGCATGCTCTAGATGTGCATAGGTGTCTCCGATACTACCTGATCAGAACCAAACACCACCAAAAATCAGACCAGCTGTTTGTCTCCTTAGCCCACAGGATGATAGGAGCTCCTGTTTCCAAACAGTCGCTGTCCAGGCGGCTCATTCAGTGTATTACGTTCTGTTAGCGGAAGCGCAACAAACCCTTACCGGGCACGGTTAAGGGTCATTCCACAAGGAGGATGGCTACTTCCTTTGCGGCCCTAAAGAATGTGTCCTCCTCCGCCATCTGTGCTGCAGCTACTTGGAGCTCCGTGCACACTTTCATCAGGCATTATAGCCTGGTATTGCATCGAGGCGAAGACTTCTGTCTTAGGCTTCAGTTTCATTAAAGATTTCTACCTTCCCTCCTCCCAATGGTGTGGGATTTCCATCATAACTTGGGAATCAGTCCTAATGGTGAAACCTACTGCAAGAGCTGTTTCTTGAAGTAAGATAGTACAGTTACATAAGAACTTACCGTAACAGTAGATCTTCAAGAGCAGCTCTTGCAGCAGGTACCTTTCCCTTCCACCATCCCCGCTGGAGGTATATTCAAGTTCCAACATCCTTCTCCTAGGATCAGGGATTTTCAGTATCATTCTGATTGCCGTTTGATGGCGGATGCTCAATCTCATCTTCTGATGTCATACAGTGGCCGGGAGTCTCCGATGGTAGAACTGGGGATTATGGGGGCCCTTCCCCTTACATACTGTGTCTGACGTCGGGGGCAGTCCCCACTGAATACTGCTAGCTAGACAACTTCCGTGGAGTCCTGGCACCTGCCGGATTCAGTTCTAATGTTGTAACCTGCTGCAAGAGCTGCTCTCGAAGATCTACTGTTAAGGTAAGTTCTTACATAACTGTACTTTTCGTAAGAACTTACAATAACAGTAGATCTTACTTCAAGAGGGCTTTTGTAGTGGGTAATTACATATAGGACTGACGTCGGGAGGCGGCAGGACCCTACGAAAAATTTCTAACTATCAGTCCTGCGAGGACCGCCCCACATCAGGTGACGGTGTCAGGAGGCGTCAGTATAAAGGCGGTCCCTGGCGCCTTCAATTCTTTCCGCTCGTTGGCTCGTTGCGGCATCTCGCAGAAAAGTTTGTTGCTTCATCAGCCTCCCTTCGTTGGTTTTTACCAAATTATTCTGATTTTTTTTTTTTGACAATCGTCAGGTCATTGTCGGTGTATGTCGTCCCCTACACCCTCCGAGCACAAAAATAAGTGCGACTCATTGAGCGCCTAACTCCCGCACAAGGACGGCCATTCCCTGTGCCTGTTCTGTCTAGGCCCCGATCACCCGGTCGAGATGAGCCAGCACTGCCTCAGCTTCAACGCGGCTACCCAGAAAAGGCGGCAGCAATCCCTAAAAGCCCACTTCCTGAAGAAAAAGATGAGTTCGATGGAGTAGAAGCTCAAAAAAACTGAGGCAGGCATCCACTTCCCCCGAAGGCCATCGGAAGAAGAAAGACAAGGAGAGGAACCAGGACAAGGGCTCCTCCACCGCGTCTCCCTCTGAAGTCACCGGGACCGCTCCTCGACGGCCGCCTCAGAGGTTTCCGAGGGGGCGTCAGCCTGCCCGTCTGGCTTGTGCTCGGCCTTCCGGGCGCCTCCGGGCAATTGAAGCCTCCGCTCCGGTTCAGCTGCAACTGCGGCCTACCAGGCGCGAGGCAACTCTGGTAAGCTGGACGCCGGTCCCGACGGGCTGGGAGAAATCCAGTAAGGCGATGACCCTTTGGGGCGGCGACGGCTTCTCTCCTGATGGACCAGGCCGATCCTTCTTCTCGGTCTGCCTCCAGTGAGAGGCTCCCATAAGTCGGATGCCGGGTCCTCCGGCGCCCTCAGGGAGCTCGCTGTAAAACCGTACGACGTCCAGTCGGTGAAAGAACAGACCGTGGACCTGCCCACGTCCGTCGTTCACGGTTCTCTGCAGCCTTCAAACAAAATGAAGTCTTGCTATATTATGACTATTGCAGTTTGTCCCACCATTAGAACTGCTCCGGAGGTGAAAGAGTTAACTTCCATGCAGAGCATGGAACTTAGAGCGCGAGTTCGGTTAGAAAAGCTCTGCCTGTGATATTTCAAACCGAAACTGTCAGATTCTTTACTCCGCCTCACTGAACAGTCGCTCCGGAGATTCCTCCTGCTGCTTGGTTCATTTTCTTGGTTTAAAGAGTTTTTTCTCTGTTAAATTCAACCGCGATTATCATTATTTTAACCGCAAACCAATCGGTTCAAGCTCTGACTATGGTATTGTAAGTAATAGATAGGTTTTCTGTGTGGAACTTGTAAATGTTTATCGGTTCGGTTTGAACCGATCAGATTGTGTTGAAACTTCATTCTGAAGTGTTTAAAGGCCTTTTAGAGTGCAGTTCCCAGTTCTTATCGGTTCTAAAAAAAACAGATTTCATTACGGTTTTTTCCACGACCCGTGACATGGTTGGGAACCGATAAGAGGTGTCTTGCCTGGCACTGCCGTTAAAGACACGTTTTAGTTAGGCTGGCATCATGTCTGAGAACCCAAAGAAAAACCGGGCCCTGGGTTTCAACACTGTAGTGTCTTGGGAAGCCTTTGCCCAGGCTGACCCACACACCACATGTGTTTATTGTCTGAGGTTTGACCACCTCAATGCAGACTGCCAGATTTTCAAGAATTTCCTGCAGCTACCCTAGATAAGAGAGTTGGTAGGCTCAGGGGCGAGAGGCCAAAAGTCCGCTGACCGGATGGCCAGCCCGGTTCGGTGCCAACCGAACCGGAGGGAGTGCCCTCTGACCAGGGCCAGACTTCCTCGGGCCAACGTAAAGCTGACTCTGAGGAGCCAGTTCCAGCAAAGAGAACTAGAAAGTCAGCAGGTGTGGAGTCAACGATCCCTTCTCCAACTGCTGCAGAGATAGCCAGGGCAATACAAATTGTCCAGTCACTTTCCCCGGTCCCGTCCGAACCGCCACTATCTGGCAAAAGGTTGGTTCGGCCGGTTCCATCGGTTCAAGAATATGATATAGAGGAGTTTTATGAACCAGAGGAGGGGGAGGATAATTATGAACAGTGTGAATGTGACTTTGAAAGTCTGGATGAACCGGACATCTCCCCAGACACACCTTTAGGAGAATCTCCCCCTAGGCTTGCAGAGTCCCCTTCTAATTTTCTGTTTTATAAAAAAGATGCTGAAACCCTCCAGCTTCCTTTGGAGGAGGCTGTGGATGAGCAAGAGGAGCCTGACTTTGTAGAGATGATGGATATCCCAGAGTCCAGGAGATTGTCTATTCCTTTACATAAATCCTTTAGGAAACAAACAATAAAAATTTTAAAAGCTCCTAATTCTGTGCCTCCTGTGGATAAAAGGATGGACAGGAGGTACACTTTGTCAGGTCCTGATACAGAATTTCTTTCACAGCAATGCAACCATGTTGGGGTAGTTCAGGCTGCAGCCTGTGATAAGGCTACTATTCCCCTGGCTTCACATCCTCCTGACAAGGACTCCAGGAAGATCGATGCCATGGCTAAAAAATAACACATGGCAGCGTCCTTGGGACTCAGACAAGCAAACTGTATGGCTTATGTTGCGAGATGCCAAAAATCTAGATGGGATACTGTCATGGCTTTAGCCAAACAGGCCCCCGACCAGCTTGCCAAGGAGCTGGAGCAGGTGGCCGCTGATGGTATTGAGGCATCTAAGGTGCAATTCCATCTGCAGTGGATTCTAATGATGTATCCTCTAGAGTCATGTCACATCTGTGGCTTTTGTAGATTGGCTTGGCTCAGGTGTACTACTTTGTCACAGGATACCCAGGCTAAGGCTATGGATTTTTCCTGTGGTGGGAAATTCTCTGTTTGGGGCAGCAGAGAAATTATATGAAAAATGGATGAATATAGAACCACTTATAAGAGTGCACAAGCCAAGGAACGGCAAGCCACTCCTCAGAGGCAGCCCCCCAGGGGTTGAGGCAGGCCTTTTCACAGGCCTTTTTACCAGACCCAGGCCTTCTCTTCAGCTTATGTTCAGAGGGGGTTCTTCAGAGGGAGAGGCAGACGGGGTACAAGCAGGCCTGCTCCCACCTCTCAGCCTAAAGCCCCAGCCAAACAGGCACCCTGATGGGATGCCCAGGGCCGGTTCTCCATTACCTGTAGGGGCAGGCTGGTTTGCCGTCCAGGACTGGGAGTCTTAACATCAGACAAGTGGGTCCTGGAAGTAGTAAGCCAGGGTCTGATTCTCAGCTTCAAAAATTTCCAAAGATGAGAATCAGATCTTTCACTGCAAACCCTCTAGAGACTCTTGCCTTGAAACAGAAGTCTCAACCCTCCTGGCTCTCAGAGCTGTAGAAAGGTTCTTCCTTCACCAGGGCAAGGGTCTGTACTCCAGGTACTTCCTTACCTCAAAAGACAGGAGAGTGGCGACCCATCCTGGACCTAAGATATCTGAACAAGCACCTTTTAAAACCAAAATTCAAAATGGTGACTCTGGGAATGATTTTACCTCCCTAAGGCCAGGGGACTGGCTAGCTTCCCTGGACCTCAAGGATGCCTACTTCCATGTTCTTATCAGAAGCTCCCACGAAAGTACCTCAGATTCAGAACTGCCCTCAGGCCATTATCAGTTCAGAGCAATGCCCTTGGCCTCCTCTGCCCCAAGGTATTCACAAAATGTCTAGCAGTAGCAGTTGCTCATTTAAGAGGCAAGGTGCCATCTTTCCCTACCTAGACTGACTGGCTCATTGTGGGTCAGTCTCCAGACCAGATCAAATCACACCTGCAAGTTACCCAGCAGCTGCTTGCCTCTCTGGCTTTCTTCTCAATCTTCCAAAGTCAGTTCTGGACCTGTCCAGGTACTCACCTTTATAGGTGCAGAACTGGACACAAAGCAGGCAGAGCCTTCCTTCCTAGAGGGTAAGGATCTGGTGGCCTGGCCTTGTCTTCACTCTGCAGGTCTCGACCAGCAAAGCAGTACCTGCAGCTCCTAGGACACATGGCTGCTTCCACAGCTGTAGTGCAAGGGCAAGATTTCAGATGAGGGACATTCAGTTCCATTTGAGAGCCTTTGGTCTCAAAGAGATTTCCTATCAAGTTAATCCCAGTGACTCAGAACCCTGATCCAGGCCCTTCAGTGGTGGCAGGATCAGGTAATCCTGAGACATGGGTGCCCTTCATCCTCTATCTCACTCCTTGACCCTTACTACAGATCGTCCCTCTTGGGATGGGGAGCTCATGGGCGACCTCTCCACCCAGCGGCTGTGGTCCCTCAGGAATCTCTGCTCACATCAATCTGTTGGAACTCAGAGCTGTTTTTCTAGCACTTCAGGTTTTTCTGCATCTGTTCAGAACAAGGTGGCTGGGTCAGAACAAACACCACTACAATGTGGTGCATCAACAAACAAGGGGCACTTCGGTCTTGTTGCTTGTGCACCGGCCGATAAGTTGTGGTCTCTGGCTTATTCCTGAGACACTTCCCTCATAGCAGTTCACCTCCCAGGCAGGGACAATGTCCTGGCAGATGCTCTCAGCAGGATTTCCCAGGGCCATCACGAATGGTCACTGGATCCCTAGTACTGGGGATAGTTTTTGCCAGATGGGGCACCCTCAGATAGATCTTTTGCAGCCCCAGACAATCATCAACTTCACTTTTTGTTGCAGGCCCCAGTGTTGGGCTCAGTCCCCTGGATGCCTTTCTCCTCGATTGGGAAGGGAAGTTTCTCTATGCCTTCCCCCCTTCCCTCTCCTGTTCAAGGTGCTAGTCAAAATCAGATCTCCCCTGCAAGATGATCCTGATTGCTCCAGACTGGGCCAGGCAGCCCTGGTACCCCTCCTTCTGTCTTTGGCAGTCCATCTTCCCTGTGTCTCCCCAGGAACCACAATCTGTTAACCTGTGCCTAGGGAGAGTCTGGTATCCAGATCTCAAATCCTCAACCTCAAGGCCGGCTGTTGAGGGAGTTAGGAGTTAGCTGATCTCACTTTCTCAAGGTGTTCTATAAGATCTTGAAGCTTCTGGAAGCCTTCCACCAGAGCTACCTATAACTCCAAGTGGAAAGGTTTTCCATATGGTGTTCTGGGAAGCTATATTTCCCAGGAATCTGCTGATTTGCCCACTGTTTTGGACTATATGGTCCATCTTAATTCTTGGGACTGAGACCAGCTACCCTGAAAGTGCATTTGGCAGCTGTCTCTGCTTTTTATTTCCAGGGAAGCCCTTCTCTTTCTGCTCACCCTGTATTTTCCAAGTTTTTTAGGGGATTGCTTCATACCAATCCACCATTCAGGGACCCTGCCCTGCCTGGGATCTTAATGTTTGCATTGCTCAGCTGATGCAACCCCCTTTGAACCTCTGTCTTGGCAGGCTTAAGTACCAGACTTGGAAACTGTATTTCTAGTAGCCATCACTTCTGCCAGGCACATAGCAGTTTACAGGCTTTATCAGTGAGACTGACTTTTTTCCTTTCACAGGGATAAGGTAGTCCTCAGGACTAACAGGAAGTTTTGCCTAAGGTGGTTTCAGATTTCCACCTTAACCAATCTATTTCTCTTCCAGTGTTCTTCAGTGACCGATCCTCCTCTGGTGAGAGGGCTGCACAACAGATGTTAGAGGGCCCTAAGTTACTACATGGGGCGTACCAAGGGTCACAGGTTTGACTCCTCCAACTATTTTCTCACTTATGGTGCAGTTGGGAGAGGAAACCTGCCACTAAAGAGATCCATTGCCAGGTGGATTGTCTCTTGTATACAATTTTGCTATCAAAAACTGGTAAGGTTCCCCTTCAGGCCTGAGGGCTCACTCTACCAGAGGTACAGCTGCGTCTCTAGCTGCTGCCAGAGACATCCCTATCTTAGAATATGTCAAGCAGCTACTTGGAAAACCAGTACACACTTTCACTAAGCATTACTCCTGGATATCCAGGCCAGGAGGGATGCTCGGTTTAACACAGCTGTGCTTCAGAGCCTATTCCTAAGTAGGTTCTGTCCCTTCTCCATGGAGGTACTGCTGTAGTCTGCAATAGTCATAATAGTAGCAGACTTCATGATGTTTGAAGAAAAATTACTCACCTTAGTAATGTTGTTTCTTCTAATGGAGTCTTGCTATATTAAACTCCCCAACTGCCCTCTCAGAACTTCTACTTTGGGTATGGGGTGGGTAGTCCATATGTTGGCACTTATTGATGCCCCTTTTATATTTCCACCCTTCTTTTTGGGCGTTTGGGTGTTGTGTTTTATTTTTATCTTATCTTTTCTGGTCCCTGACTTGAGTCTTGGTGTTGGGACCAGGAAAATGTGTTAATATGTTAGTAGCCAGTTGGCTGAGTGTGAGTTACAGCTTCACACAGAACCTTAGTGAGTTTTGCTCGTAAAGATCTGACAGTTTTGGTTTGAAATATCACAGACAAAGCTTTTCTAACCGAGCTCGCGCTCTAAGTTCCATGCTCTGCATGGAAGTTAACTCTTTCACCTCCGGAGCAGTTCTAATGGTGGGACAAACTGCAATAGTCATAATATAGCAAGACTCCATTAGAAGAAACAACATTACTAAGGTGAGTAATTTTTTCTTCGCTGCCATCCTGGGACCCCGAGTCCCCCCAGCCTGGCCCTGGGGATTTTTACCCTCCATCCCCAGGCGACGCTGGGATTCTTCCTCCGTCGGACCATCCTCCTATAGGTGCACTGGATCGGACGTCTGCTCCCCGGATGCTGGTACCTCCGATGCAGGCCCCGACGCCGGTTTTACTGACTCCAGCCGACATCCCACTTCCAGATGTCGCCCCGCCACTAGGCCCTCTGCCCTCTGGGCCTTCTAACTTGGATTCACCCGTGAGGCCGCCAGCCGGACCGTCTGCTCTGGCAGTTCCTCCGGCTCCCTGAGTACCCTCCTGTCCTATCCGGCGCTGGCGTATCCGGAGCCGCAGTGCCCGCCACAATACCTGGCGCTGAGGTACCCCGCCAGGTTTTGGATACTCTCCATATGGGTACAACCATATCTTATCCCCTATTCCTCCACTGCCCCAACAGCCGCCGGTGGATTTGCAGGAGACTCTGGCCTCCTGGTGGGCTGAGGCCAAGGCTCAGCTCACCAGAGAGGTGGAGAGCCGCCTGCCAATGACGGTGCCATCTCAGATTTCTGTACGTCCGCAGTGGCACACTCCCTCACCATCTCCAGACTCCAGGACTCTCCCATCTGGGTCCAGAGAAGGGCAGGATACGCTTCCTCGGGTGCTTCCCAAGGGGTCCGTTCCTCCCCTGGGTCAGGAAAGGGAGTCTTTTTCCTCTTCCTTTTCATCCTCTGATTCCTCTGACGGTTGCTCCGAAAGGGATGACGAGCCACGCTCTCCGTCGAAGCCCAGGCCAAGGACTCCTCTGAAGTCTCCTCCAGAAGATCCTACTTTTACGGAGTTGCTAAGGAAAATCCAGGAGGTTCAGTAGCGGCACTCTTTGGAACCAGACCCTCAGCGTTTGAAACTCGCCGAGCATCTGGATCTGCCCGTGACAGCTCCTACTTTGATGCCACCCTGGATAGAGCCTCTCGCCGACCTTGTCACCACCATCTGGAAACAGCCGTCGTCTCTAGCCCCACTTCCGCCGAAGTTGAACAGGCCATAGCAGGCTCCCGAGGGTGTTGATTATTTAGATTCTCACCCTCGTGCCGACTCGGTTGTGATTAGCGCCACTCACGGCCGGTCAGCTAACCCAGAACATCTTAGCTCGTTGCCACCTGACAAAGAATCCCGCCTACTGGACCAGTATGGGAAGAAGATCTTTGCTTCCTCCATGCTGAGGATTAGGGCCCTGAACTATGTCGGCCATATGGGGGACTACCAGAAGGCCATTCTTACTCGGGTGGAAACCAAACTGGACTCTCTGCCGGACTCCCAAGTCAAGCAGGAGTTGGCTGATCTTGTCCGCTCTGCACATTTGGCCACTCGACACATGCTTCATGCGACCTACGATGCAGTGGACACTGCTGGACGGAGCTCAGCTTTCGCCATAAGCCTACGTCATCATGCTTGGATCTGCATGTCAGGGTTGGTACCAGAAGTGCAATCTGCTATCCAGGAAGCGCCCTTCCGGGGGTTGGTGCTTTTCGGTGACTATGTCAAGGATATCACTGATTTGCAGAGAAGGGGATGGCACTGAAGTCCGTTGACTCCATGCACGCCCCACCAGCCCGCGGCGCCATCCCTTTTCATGAGCAGATCGTGAGAGCAGAGAAACCGCGGGAAGGCCCGGGCCTGGCCGTCGGGCCCCCACTGCTGCTACCCACCCCACCCAAAAAGCAGTGGGTGCTTCAGCTGCGGCACTGCCCACACCACCAGCTCCTCCCCTCCCACAGCCTTTGTACTTCCCGGAGAACTGGTAGGAGGAGGTTTCCCTCCACCTTCCGGGATGGGAGAGGATAACATCAGATTCTTGGGTGCTCCAACTGATCGCAGAAGGACACTCGATAGAGTTTCCAGAAACCACCTCGCCACCCCCCCCCCCTCCAAGTCGTCATATTCACGGGAACATCTTCTCTTGGTCCAGGAGGAGATTTCAGCTCTACTGCTGAAACAAGCAATAGAATCTGTCCCCCTTCATCTTGAGGATGGGTTACTCCTCCCATTTCTTCCTGGTCCCAAAGAAGACAGGAGATCTCAGACCTATTCTGGATCTCAGTTCCCTGAATCTTTTTGTGGAATACAAAAGGTTCAGAATGCTCTCGTTGCAGAGCCTTCTGCCCCTTCTCCTGTCAGGTCAATGGCTATGTGCCCTAGATATGCAGGATGCTTACCTGCACATTTCCATTCGCCTGTCTCATCGCAAATATCTTCGTTTTGCGTTTCAGGGGGACCATTACCAATTCAAGGCACTTCCATTTGGCCTGTCCTTGGCACCCTGAGTGTTTACCAAATGCCTGGCAGTGGTGGCCCACCTGCATACCAGGGGGTGCAGGTTTTCCCATACCTGGACAACTGGCTCCTGGCAGCCTCATCCAGGGAGGAACTCCTGCACTGCCTCACCCTTACCAAGCAGGTTTCGCCTGCCTGGGTATTGCCATCAACCATTCCAAGTCTCACTTGATCCCATCCCAGAGACTACAGTTCATCGGGGCAATTCTAGACACAACCATTGGCAGGGCCTTCCTGTCACCAAACCGGGCGTCCACCCTCCAGACTCAAATAAGTCTGTTGTCCGGCCGCAGGCAGGTCAGTGCGAGGTCAGTCCTTCGCCTTCTCGGGCTCATGGTGGCTGCTATCCCAACAGTTCCTCGCGCTCGACTCCACATGAGAGTATCTCAGTGGACTCTGCTCCCAATGGGATCAGTTAGTGGACGACTTAGATCACTCAGTTCTGATCCCCTCGCTGATGCTCCGAGACTTACAGTGGTGGATGGTTCAAGAGAACCTATTTTGGGGAGTTCCTTTCTTTTGTCCTTCCCCTTCCCAGACTCTAACCACAAACACCTCAGGCGAAGGTTGGGGAGCCCATCTAGGTCCCCATCGGTCCCAGGACTCTTGGTCCAAGCTCGAACAGACACTCTACATCAATGTGCCGACTTGAGGGCAGTGTTATGCAGCTCTCCAAGCCCTTCCTCCATACATCCTTTCCTGCAGCTACTCAGGCCGGACACTTATGCGTGGTTTGGTATCTCAACAAGCGGGGACTCTGTCCCACCCTCTTTGCAGGAAGCAATAAGGGTTTGGAATTGGGCAACACAACACGACCTTCACTCATGGCAATCCATGTTCCGGGAGTTGACAACACCCTGGCAGACACACTAAGTCGCTCATCTGCTCTGGCTCACAAGTGGGAACTGGAGCAAGGGATCCTAGACAGTATCTTCCGAGTTTGGGGAACACCACAGGTCGACCTGTTCTCATCCCCCCTAAACGCAAAGCTTCCCATCTTCTGCTCGCTCGTTCCAGAGCTAGGCATTTTCTGGAGAGACGCTCTGCCTCTAGACTGGAAGGACAGATTTGTCTATGCCTTTCCCCCAATTCCACTTAGCCCACAAGTCTTGCAGAAACTAGCTTCAGAAGGAGCACGAATGATTCTGATTGCTCCTTTCTGGCCCAGACAAGTTTGGTTCTCTCTTCTACAACAATCCTCAGAGGATCATCCTCTTCCTCTGTCACGAGGTTTACTGACCCAGGATCAGGGGACCCTGGTCCATCCAGGCCACAAATCTCTTCAGCTGCATGCATGGCTCCTGCAGACTTAGCTCAATCACGTTTTGGGGTTTCTCCTCAAGTGGCTGGAGATTTTGGTGGAGGCTAGAAAACCCTCCACTAGGTCCACCTGCGCCATGAAGTGGAAAAGGTTCACTATCTGGGCTGCTTCCAAGGACGTGGAACCCTTTTCCTGCTCAGCAGGACTTCTGCTGGAGTACCTACGCCATCTGTTCGACCTGGGTCTGAGTCATTCCTCTCTGAAAGTCCACATAGAGGCCTATCATGTCCCCTTTGCAGACAAGACATTTGCTCAACTGGAGGTCTCTAAGACCTTTCTCAGAGTGGTCCTCCATCTGAGACCTCCTATACATACTCCGGCTCCCCCTTGGGACTTGAACTTTGTTCGAGAAACTTACTGTGCCTCTCTTCGAACCGGCAGCTTCTGCAGACTTGAAGTTCCTTTCATGGTGGCCATTACTACGGCTCGGAGAATTTCCGAGCTCCAGGCTCTGATGTGTAAAATTCCATACTTGATTTTTCACAAGGAACGTGTTGCTCTGCGCACTAACCCTAAGTTTCTCCCTAAGGTAGTAGCGGAGTCTACTCTAAATCAGTCCATAGAGTTACCCACTTTTTTTTTTACGCAGTATTCTAATCGGGGGAGTATTTACTCCATACTATGGACATTCACCGGATTCTGAGGTACTACACCAACAGGACGAAGGATCTCAGAAAGACTGATCAACAGTTCGTCTCTTTTGCTCATAAAAGAGAAGGCAATGCTGTTTCTAAGCAATGCCTATCAAAATGGTTGGCTCATTGCATCACTTTCTGTTATGACAAATACAACACCCTGCTGGGTCAAGTAAGAGGCCACTCCACCAGAGGAGTAGCTGCCTCAGCGGCTTGTTTCAAGAATGTGTCAGCGGCTGATATCTGCGCTGCCACCACCAGGACTTCAAACAACATGAAGTCTTGCTATATTATGACATATGCAGTGAGTCCCAACCTTCAAACTGCTCCGGGGGTGAGAGAGTTAACTTTCCATGCCAGGCATGGAACTTTGAGCTCGAGCTCGGTTGAAAGCTCTATCTGTTGTTCTTCAAACTCAAACTGTCAGATTCTTTACTCCGCCTCACTGAACAGTCGCACTGGAGATTTCTCCTTCTGCTCGGTTCATTTTGTCGATTAAAGTATTATTTTTTCCTTTTTTTGACCGAAATTAAACCACAACCGGTTGGTTCAAGCTCTGTCTGTGGTAATGTAAGTAATAGATAGGATTTACATTTTACATTTTTACATTTTACATTCTGTGTGGAACTTGTAAACGCATTATCGGTTCGGTTTAAACCGATCAGGTTCTTTTTAAAAACATTACTAGTCCTTTTAGAGTGCGGTTCCCGGTTCTTATCTGTTCTAAAAAAAACGGATTTCATTACGTTTTTTTCCACGACCTGTGACACGGTTGGGAACCGATAAGAGAGTCTTGCTTAGCAGATTGCGCTAGAAGGGCAAGTTTGGTTAGGCTGGCACCATGTCTGAGAAACCCAAAAGAAAAACCGGACCCACTAGGTTTCAACCACCTCAATGCAGACTGCCAGATTTGCAAGAATTTCCCTGCTGCCACCATAGAAAAGAGAGTTGGTAGGCTCAGGGAAATGGAGGCCAAAAAGTCCGTTGACCCGGAGGGAGTGCCCTCTGACCAGGGAGAGACTTCCTCGGGCAAACGTAGAGCCAGCTCTGAGGAGCCGGTTCCAGCAAAAAGGACTAGAATGTCAGCTGGTTTGGAGCCAAAAGTCCTCTCTCCAACTACTCAGGAAATAGCTAAAGCAATTCAAATTGTACAGTCTCTGTCCCCGGTTCCGACCGAACCGGCACCATCAGGGAGACGCTCAGTTCGGCCGGTTCCACCGGTTCAAGATTATGATTTTGAGGATTTTTATTAACCGGAGAGGGGAAGAGGAATATGAGGAGAGTGAGTGTGGCTTTGAAAGTCTGGATGTGCCTATTGAACCGGACATCTCTCCAGACAGACCTTTAGGGGTTTCTCCTCCCAGGCTCTCAGAGTCCCCTTCTCATTTCATGTTTTATAAAAAAGTTGAGGAAGCTGTTGATGACCAAGAGGAGCCTGATTATGTAGAAATGATGGATATTCCAGAGTCTAGGAGACTATCTATTCCTTTGCATAAATCTTTTCGGAAGCAGACAGTAAAAGTTTTAAAAACTCCTAATACTATACCTCCTGTGGATAAAAGGATGGACAAGAGGTATACTTTATCAGGCTCTGATACGGAGTTCCTCTCACAACAAGCAACCATGTGGGGGTAGTGCAGGCTGCAACCTGTGACAAGGCAAATATTCCCCTAGCTTCACACCCCCCTGAAAAGGACTCCAGGAGGATTGATGCTATGGCAAAGAAACAGTACATGGCAGCATTCTTGGGACTCAGACAGGCAAATTATATGGCTTATGCTGCTAGGTACCTGAAATCCAAATGGGATACTGTGCTGGCTCTAGCAAAACAGGTCCCTGACCAGCTTGCCAGGGAGCTGGAACAGGTGGCTATGGATGGTATTGAGGCATCCAAGGTGCAATTTCATGCTGCAATAGACTCTAATGATGTTTCATCAAGAGTCTTGGCTACATCTGTGGCACTTCGCAGAATGGCTTGGGTCAGATGTACTACCCTGTCACAGGATAGCCAGTCTAAGGCCATGGATTTTCCTGTTGTGGGCAATTCTCTGTTTGGGGAGCAAACAGAGAATTACATGAAGAAAATGGATGAATATAGGACCACCTATAGGAGTGCACAGGCTAAGGAAAAGCAGGCCACTCCTCAAAAGCAGCTACCCAAGGGCAGGGGCAGGCCTTTTCATAGGCCTTTTTACCAAGCCCAGGCCTCCTCTTCTGCCTATGCTCAGAGGGGGTTCTTTAGAGGGAGAGGCAGACGGGTTCAAGCAGACCTGCTTCCACCTCTCAGCCCAAAGCCCCTGCCAAGCAGGCACCCTGATGGGGTAGCCAGGGCCGATTCTCCTCTACCAGTAGGGGGCAGGCTGGCTTACTTTGTCCAGGACTGGAAGTCTCTAACGTCAGACAAGTGGGTCCTGGAAGTAGTAAGGCAGAGACTGGTTCTCAGCTTCAAAAAATTTCCGAAGATGAGAGCCAGGTCTTTTCCACCTGCAACTCCATCAGAGGCACTAGCCCTAGAGGCAGAGGTCTCTACCCTCCTGGTTCTCAGAGCCGCGGAAAGGGTTCCACCCCTACATCAGGGCAAAGGTTTGTACTCCAGGTACTTCCTTACCCCAAAAAAGTTACGAGGATGGCGGCCCATCCTGGATCTCAGATACTTAAACAAGCACCTTTTAAAACCAAATTTCAAAATGGTGACTCTGGGAATTATTTTACCCTCTCTAAGGCCAGGGGACTGACTAGTGTCCCTGGACCTCAAGGTTGCCTACTTTCATGTTCTCATCAGGAGCTCCCATCGAAAGTACCTCAGATTCGAACTGCCCTGAGGCCATTACCAGTTCAGAGCAATGCCCTTCGGCCTCACCTCTGCCCCAAGGGTATTCACAAAATGCCTGGCAGTAGCAGTTGTCCACTTAAGAAGGCAAAACATTGCCATCTTTCCTTACCTGGACAATTGGCTCATAGTAGGACAGTCTCCAGACCAAGTCAGATTACATCTTCAGATAACCCAGCAACTGCTTACTTCTCTAGGTTTCCTTCTCAGTCTTCCAAAGTCAGTCCTGGAGCCTGTCCAGCTTCTCACCTTTATAGGTGCGGAACTGAACACAAAAGAAGCCAGAGCCTTCCTTCCTCTGGAAAGAGCAAGGACTCTGATCTCCCTGGCCTCCTACTTCACCCTGCAGGTCTCTCGACCAGCAAGGCATTTTCTTCAGCTCCTGAGACACATGGCTGCTTCCATAGCAGTAGTGCAGGGAGCCAGATTTCAGATGAGGGACATCCAGTTCCATTTGAGAGCCTTTTGGTTTCAAAGGAGGGACCCTCTAACCAAATTAATCCCAGTGACTCGAACCCTGATTCAAGCCCTTCAGTGGTGGCAGGACCAGGGCAATCTGAGACAGGGAGTCCCCTTTACCCCTCAGTCTCACTCCTTAATCCTTACTACAGATGCTTCCCTCTTGGGGTGTGGAGCTCACATGGGTGACCTCACTACCCAGGGATTGTGGTCCCCTCAGGAATCTCTGCTCCACATTAATCTGTTGGAACTCAGAGCAGTTTTTCTAGCACTTCAAGTTTTTTCCAAATCTGTTCAGAACAAAGTTATTCAGGTCAGAACAGACATTACCACCACAATGTGGTACATCAACAAGCAAGGGGGCACTCGGTTCACGGCCTTGTGCACCGAAGCAATGAAGTTGTGGTCTCTGGCTTACTCTCTGAACACCTCCCTTATGGCAGTTCACCTCCCAGGCAAGGACAATGTCCTGGCAGATGCTCTCAGCAGGATTTCCCAGGGCCATCACGAATAGTCACTGGATCCCCTAGTACTGGAGGTGGTATTTGCCAGATGGGGCACACTGCAGATAGATCTTTTGCAGCCCCAGACAATCACCAACTTCCCCTTTTTTGCTGCAGGCCCCCAGTGTTGGGCTCAGTCCCCCTGGATGTCTTCCTTCTCAGTTGGGAAAGGAAGTTTCTCTATGCTTTACCCCCTTCCTCTCCTGTTCAAAGTGCTAGTCAAAATCAGATCTCAACCCTGCAAGATGATTCTGATTGCTCCAGACTGGGCCAGACAGCCCTGGTACCCACTCCTTATGTCCTTAGCAGTCCACCTTCCCCTGTGTCTTCCCAGGAATCACAACCTGTTAACCTGTGCTCAGGGGAGAGTTTGGTACCCGGACCTCAAATCTCTCAATCTCAAGGCCTGGCTCTTGAAGAGTTAGAGTTTGCTGACCTACACCTTCCCAAGGTGTATTGGATATCCTGAAGGCTTCTAGGAAGCCTTCCACCAGGGCTACTTATAATTCCAAATGGAAGAGATTTTCCATATGGTGCTCTGCAAAGCATATTTCCCCAGAATCTGCTGATTTACCCACAGTCCTGGATTATATGGTCCATCTAAATACTTTAGGGCTGAGACCAGCTACCCTAAAAGTGCACCTGGCAGCCGTGTCTGCTTTCTTATCAGCAGGTAAACCCTCTTCTCTTTCAGCCCATCCTGTATTCTCCAAGTTTTTCCAGGGGTTGCTTCACACCAACCCTTCATTCAGGGATCCTGCCCCTGCCTGGGATCTTGATATTTGCATTGCCCAGCTTATGCAACCCTTTTGAGCCTCGTCTTCAGCAGAGCTTAAGTACTTGACTTGGAAAACTGTGTTTTGGTAGCCATCACTTCTGCCAGGCGCCAAGTGAGTTACAAGCATTGTCAGTGGAGCCTGATTTTATCCCCTTTCACAGAGATAAGGTGGTCCTCAGGACTAACAGAAAGTTCTTGCCTAAGGTGGTTTCAGATTTCTACCTTAATCAATCTTTCTCTCCCTGTGTACTTCACTGACCATTCCTCCTCTGGCGAGAGGAGATTGCACAGTTTAGATGTCAAAAGATCCCTTAGCTACTACATAGATCATACCAAGGGTCACACCAAGGGACTCCTTCCAACTGTTCCTCACTTATGGTGAGGTTGGCAAAGGGAAACCTGCCACTAAAAGATCCATTGCCGTGTGGATTGTCTCTTGTATCCAATTCTGCTATGAAAAACTGGGTAAGGTTCCTCCCTCAGGCCTCAGGGCTCACTCTACCAGAGGTACAGCTGCGTCTCTAGCTGCTGCCAGGGACATCCCTATCCTAGAGATATGTCAAGCAGCTCTCTGGAAAACAGTTCACACTTTTACTAAGCATTACTCCCTGGACATCCAGGCTAGGAGTGATGCTCGTTTTCTTTGCGGTGCTTCAGAGCCTGTTTCCTAAGTAGGTTCTGTCCCTCCTCTATGGAGGTACTGCTGTGTAGTCTGCATATGTCATAATATAGCAAGACTTCATGTTGTTTGAAGAAAAAATTACTCACCTTAGTAATGTTGTTTGTTCTAATGGAGTCTTGCTATATTATGACTCCCCCCCGCCTGCCCCTCTCAGAACCTTTACTTTTGGGATGTGGGTGGGCAGGGTAGTGTTGGCACTTAGTAGATGCCCACCTTGTATTTCACCCTTCCTTTTTTGGGGCTCCTGTTCAGGACTTGGCTATCTGCTGTATTCCATCCTTTCTATTTAGAGCTGGGTCCCTCTATCACTCCTCGGTTCACCAGGATGTCAGCCTTGCTCTCTTAGTCTCCAGAGGGAAAGAACTGAGGAGGGAGTGGGGCCACCCACACCTATATAGGGTTGCTGACATCGGCGGACGTCAACGGCGTGGGTGGCCCCACTTGTACTGCTGAAAATCTTCCATGTGGATTCTTCCTCTCCGATGGCAAAGGTTTCTATGGTGTAACCTGATGACTGAGATACCCTTGCAGATCTACTGATCTTATCTGTGTCAGTCTTCACCATTCATCACAGATGGGTACTGGCCGGAGATCAGGACCCCGTGGGAGCCTTTTTTTTTTTTTTTTAAAGGATAGACTGAGCCGACGCAGCATCGGCGCCGCCCTCGAGGCCGACTTACTACATGGCTCGAAGATTAGCCGTTAGGCTGGGTCGACTTCGCCTGCCTACCAGTTCTTCGTCTCCCGCCGTCGAGGTTGCCTCGTGGGAAGCCTGAAGAAGCGTGTTTTTTCAAACAATTTTAGGCCTTGAAGCCTGCGTCTCTAGTCGTCGGTCTACTAGTTCTGTGTTTGCCTCCACTCAACGTCGCCGGTAAGATCTTTCCTTATTTTACTGTTTAAGCGGCGTCGAGTCTGTTTTTGGTGTTTTTTTCTCCGTAGGTCATGTCGCGGTTGGAGGGCAAGAAATCCAAGAAGACGGGGCCGCCCCCTATGCATCTGTGCCCGTGCGGCCGCAAGTACTCCATCACCGACCAACATGACTGGTGTCTTTCGTGCCTTGGCCCGTTACATGACATGGATTCGTGCGACGCCTGCTTCTCGATGGACGCGGGGTTTTAGAACAGTGCGCGTTTTAGGTGCGAGTTCCGCCAGCCGCCGAGAGGTAGGCGGCGCGCATCGTCGGGCCAAGCCGCGTTCTCTGAGCCTTTCCTCCGGGTCCCCTCCGGTTCTCCTCAGACCAAGGAGGAGGCCTTGGCCTCTTCTAGCCTGCGAGGCTCCTTCCGGCGCGCAGGAGGCCCGTCCCGCTTCCCCGGGAGGCGGGGCGGGCGCTGCTCTGTCAATCACCCGCCGGGGTGAGGCTCCCCTGGTATCGCTCCAGCGGCCGCTGAACCGGTCGGCCCCGTGATTCGATGCCGTCTGGGCCTTTGGCGCCACTTCGCGGTGCTCGCGGGACCTGTCGGTGTCGGCGTCGGCGCCGACCTGACTGTCGGCACCGTGGTGCTTGTCGGTGCCGTTAGTGGTGCGACACTGCTCGCGGCACCATGAAACCGCCTTCTAGTGTCGTCGCCGCTATGTCTCACCTCGGCGCGAGGTTGAGCCGCGGCGCCGTGGGAGCCTTGATGTGCCGTGTGCGGTGCGTTAGGACTCTGGTTCCGCTCACAGGCGCCGTGGTCGAGACAGAGTCGCCCGGCGTCGATGCCACCTTGGTCCTCGGTGCTGCTCGCGGTGTCTAGCGGTGGCGTCGGCTCTGAGGCTGGGGTTTCTGCCGGCGCCGTCTCTGTCCCGGGTGCCTTCCCTGGCACCAGTGGACCTGATGGTGCCGCAGCTAGCCCTGGCCTAGGACTTCTGGCCCAAGCTGCCCTGCCACCTTCTGCTGGCACCACTCGCGGTGCTGTGGAACGGGCGGGGATCGCTTTGGTTCCTGGGCCCCTCGGGAAGGTGTCCCTTCCTCGACCCCCTACTATTTGGCTTAGGTCCTTGGACTCTTCTGAGTCGAATGGGCAGTCACACCCTTCGGGGTTGTCTGCAAGGGAGGACGAGCTGGTGGTTTCCTCTTTGGGTCTCAGCCAGCCCCCCTCCGAGGTGAGTCAGGTTCCCTCTAGGGCTAGGGTTAGTGGTATTGACCAGCAGGCTGTGGTGCGTGCCACCATCGCCTTGCAGCCTGGCCTTGGAGGGGTTCCTTGACCCCTCTGCGGTGGTATCCCCTACTGTGACGTCTCTCGGTCGCCCAACTTTGGGGCCTATCGAGAGGGCCACGGGAGGGGAAGGTACTCCTTCCGGGATTGCCCCTTCGGGGGCATCCCTGGGTACTGAGCTGCCTAGGCTGGCCACTCCGAGGGCTAGGACCCTTTTGGACTCCGAAGGGTCGAGGGGTGTGAGTTCGGCGCGTCGGCCCTTCTCTGGGACCCACCCAGGCCCTGGACGGAGCCGGAGTGCAGACTTCCGCCCTTCCCCTTCGGGTTCCTTGAGAGGGTCCCATTCTTTCGAGGCAGGGGACCATCCTTCTGGACCCTTACGGCCCCGGTCACCTCACTTGGGGGAATTTTCTGGGCGCAGTCTAGGCAGTACCGAAGCGGTTGTGCAGCTGTCGACTGCGGAGTCTTCCAGGACTCCTCCCGTGGGAGTCCATGGTCCGCTCCTTAGCCCTGGCAGAGGTCAGCCGACTTCTTCTCTTGGCTTTGTCCACTCCCCTCTGCCGCCTTCTCCTGCATTCCCAGGTATCCTAGGTCCTAGCGGGCCTCTCACCTGGGAACAGTTCAAGCAGTGGCTGCTCGATTCCTGCCTACCTTAGGGCCTTGGACAGCCAGGTTTTCAACCTCCCGAGCAGCCATCCTCCGAACCTATGGTGGCCTCCAGCTCTTCATCCCCCTCTTCTGGGGAGAGGAACCTTCTGTCCACATCTCTCCTGCTGATCTCTCTGAGTATCAGCGTTTCTCTGTGAGGATGATGGAGACCTTCACCTTTCCCCCTCTTCTGTTAGCAATCCAGACATATGACGCCTTACGCCTTTCTGAAAGCGATTTTGGGACAGCCACCCTCGTGGTGCCGCCTTGGCCCGCTCCCTTTCGGGAGGCGTCCATGCGTTTCTGGCAGAGGCCCTTCTCCGGAGTCCCTGCCCCTAGGGACCTCTGCCAGAGGTATTGCGCTCCCCCGGAGTCTCTGGGCTCCTTGCCTCATCCACGTTCCGGATTGATGCACCTGGACACTCCTGACGGGCTTCGCGCCCTCCGCCGTGACCGGCCCCCAGATCAGGACTCCTCGAATTTTGATTTCTGGGGGAGGAGGACTTTCTGCTCGGCACGGCTGCTTCTCTCCATTTCTGCGCATCAGGCCCACTACGCTGCCTATAACAGGTACTTGTGGTCAGCACTAGGTCAGTTCCTGACCGCTCTGCCTGACTCGGAGCAAACCAGGCAAGCCATTGCTCTCTCTGCACGTGGCCTGGAGCTAGCAAAGCACCAAGCAAGGGCATCTTACGACGTCAGTGAGGTAGCTACCAGGGTCGTAGGGACAGCGATCTGCACCAGAAGATCGGCATGGCTTCGCCTCTCCCGGTTGTCACCCTTGGCCCGGCGTAGGGTGATTTGCTCCGCTCACCAGGGAACCTATCTCTTTTCCCGTCGGGCAAGATGACGTTTGTCGGGGCAAATTCCTTCCCCCTCTGTGGGAACCCCGTCTCGCTCTCCCCACTCTTGGGCCTCCTCAGGCCCAGAAGGTTCCCCCCTTAGTGTGTCACCCACTGAGGGCTAAGGGACACTGTCCTTAGGGTGCAATTAATCCCCCTTGAGAGCAGTACTCACCCATCTGTGATGAATGGTGAAGACTGAGCACAGATAAGATATTCAAAGTGCGTGACCTACCGTAGTTATGATCTTTCTGTGTATCTTCACCATTCATCAATCCCACCATCCCCTTGGGGCTCCAGTCTCGGAATCCTCCTCCCTCTGTGCCTTCCCTCGCTTCACTGCATAGGTGCCGGAAACACTGGTGAAAGGCGTAGCCCCTCCACTTTTATTTCTGTATGGTAAAACCAGTATAGGGAAAGTGCCTCTCATTCTCAGCCCTCAGCTTTTGCCATCTTCCGGCACCCTTGCTTAGATGAGATTAGTTGGGACACTGCAGGGGGACAGTCTTCCTAAAGGGGTACAGTTGAGTGGCACCCTTCCCTTCACATATCTTCACCCCTACAGGGTGGGGCTGGTAGTTGCCCTCCTTCTGTTATCCATCTTATTAAAAAAAAAAATTCCCTTTTTTCCCAAATATTTCCTTAAAGAGAGTACTGAGTCCTGTACCTGTCCTTCTCCAGAATAGCCAACTCTGCTTTTGGGGTATTGCCAGTTATTCTGTGCCTTGAATTCTGGCAAAGAGCTTTGCTAACTCCTTGCAGTTCCTATACAGTCTGGTGATGGACAAGGGTCCTGGATCATATTACCTCTCACTCTCTCTAAATTCTCTCTCCTCCCTTCCCTCCCTTCTTCCGTTTCAGAGATTGGGCCCCTACCCAATCCCTTAGTCTTACTCTTCTATGCTGTCCTCTCAGTCGTTATTTCTCCTTTTAGTTCAGTTTTCTCTTCCTTTTTCTGTCCCTTGGACTCTCTTGTCCCACCCTCCATCCCTTCCTCTTACCTCTCTGGCGACTCAGAACTGGTAGGCAGGCGGGTTGTCCCAGCCTAACGGCTAATCCTCGGCGTCACGTGATACGTCGGCCTCGAGGTGGCGCTGATACTGCGTCGGCTCCGCCTATCCTTTAAAAAAAAAAAAAGGCTCCCGCAGGATCCTGATCTCTGGCCAGTACCCATCTGTGTTGAATGGTGAAGATACACAGAAAGATCATAATTACGGTAAGTACGTAATTTGAATTTATAGTAAGTTCTTACCTAACTGTTCTTACTGCCAGTTGGGCAGTCCTCTGGTGGACCTGTTTGCCTCATGGGAGAATGCTAAGCTGAGGCTGCTTTGTGCCTGCCTCCCACAGTCCTGGACACTGTTGGTGCCTTCACAAGGCCCTGGACTCCAGGTCCCATGTAAGCCTTCCTTCCCTCCCTCCCTCCCTTCCCCTAATCCTCATGGTAGTGGCCAAAGCCCAGAAAGACAATGTGCAGATGATCCTGATAGCGCCAGACTGGCCAAGGCAGTTCTGGTACCTGGAGCTCCTTGGCTTCAGCAGCAGACCTCTGTGGCGAATGTCTCTCCTCCTCCTGCTGATTAGACATTAGGGGATGGTCCTGTACCTCATGAACTGCTTCCTGAGCGGCTAGCATTCCAGTGCTTGGGTCTCTAAGATGATGTGCTCCATGTTTTGCAGGCCTTCCGAAAAGAGTTGACTTGCAGATGCTGTGCCTTTAAATGGCAGAGATTTTCCAGTTGGTGTCTGGGCAAGGAGCTTGATCCCCTTGCCTCGCATCTTGGACTACCTCTGGTCCCTTTCTTAGTTAGGACTGTGGGCAAGAACCCTTAAGGTACACCTGGCAGCCATCTCTGCTTACCTGGCATGGACTGTTTAGCTAACAGTGACACAATAGAAGGTGGATGGGTGCTTTTTCAAGGGTCTGGGCCACCTGTCCCCTTCT
This sequence comes from Neoceratodus forsteri, assembly GCA_016271365.2. NCBI lineage: Eukaryota > Metazoa > Chordata > Ceratodontiformes > Ceratodontidae > Neoceratodus > Neoceratodus forsteri. The sequence goes on along the minus strand of CM028133.1, from coordinate 49,802,881 downwards.
GTGTGTGAACCACCACCACCACCTTGGGATCTACTGCTGGTGTTGGCTATGCTCATGGCCAAGCCTTTCGAGCCAATGCACAGATGTGAGTTGTCATACCTGTAATGGACAACAGCCTTCTTGATAGCCATTATACGAGCTAGAATGATAGAGGAGCTCCAGGTACCCTTGGTAGAGACTTCCTATCTGGTCTTCCACAGGAACAAAGTCATCTTTTGCCCCAACCTGAAGTTCCTACTGGAGCTTGTATTGGAGTTTCACCTTAACCAGGTGATTAACTTGCCAGTAAACTTTACCAATCCATCTTCGAAGGCCATTCGGAAGCTCCATACCCTGAACCTGTGAAGAGTGCTCTCTTATCTGGAGCACACAGCTGGAGCTCGGGAAGAGGCTTGCCAGCTGTTTGTGACTTTCACTGAAGCCGCCTCTGGCAGACCAGCAGCAAAGTGAACAATTGACAGGTGAACCGCATACTGCATTAACTTCTGCTATAGGTTAGCTGGTAGGAAGAATCCTATAGGGCTTAGAGCTCATTCCACTGGACATACTGCTGCCTCAGTGGCTACTTCCAGGGATGTCCCTATCCAGGAAATCTGCAGGCTGCTACCTGGAAATTGGCACACACCTTCATTACCCACTACAACACTGACCTTGAGTCTCATCGGGATGCTGGTTTTGGGGCTTTGGTTTTTCAGCCTGTCTTCGCAAAATAGGGGTGCGCATTTTGCCCATCTCCCAGAGAACTGCTAGGAGTCTGCCAGAGTGTGGATACTGAACTATATCCACGCCCCTAGAAAAATAGGTTAATCACCTGTAAGCTTAGTTCTAGAAGTGGTATATAGTTCACATCCACACAGCCCAACCAGCCTCCCCTGGCAAGTGGCACATGGATTCCTGCTTCTAGCATGCAAGATCGGACTTCACAGGGACAAGTCAGGGGATATACCGCCTGGATGGTGGGAGGATCTTAATTTAAAAGTCATCCAGCAAATCAGACTGTTAAGTAGATCTGCCAGTATGGATGTGAACTATATGCCATTCCTAGAACTATGGTTACAGGCGAGTAACCTAGTCTTTCCTCCTGTAGCGTAGCTTTTGCATGTGATCTGAGTAAATGAATGCTACTTGAATTGTGTATTTTTGCACCGATTCTGTATTATAAGTGCTTGCTTGTCATTGAATGTAATCTACCTTGTGTTGATCCTTATCCTCCTCCCCCCCCCCCCACCACCACCACAATAAAGCAAAGAAAGAGGTCTCTATTTACTGAAAAGGTTGGGAATGTGCTGTGTATGCCATTCAGGCCAGGGGCAAAACTGACATACATGAGACATCGTAATGTTCGTGACCATTTGGTCACTTCAGATACAGTTTTGGTTGCCCAGGTAGTTACTAAGCAGTCAATGACCAGCATTATTGTTTACTGACTGTGATTTCCTTCTCTTTCAGTGCCACTTCCTCCACTCGTTCTGCTGCTGGTCTTCGCAGCCAGAGCCGGATTGGCAGACGGCATGGCAGCACTCTGAAAGTTCCCATCCCAATTCAGTCTCTTTCAGGTAAATTGCGCTGTCCTCTTGCTCCCCTGTCCATTCTTGCCTTCTGACATTTCTACTTTGTGACTGTGTCAACTGTCTGCTTCATTGTTTGCCTCTCCCAGGGTCAGACTGGGGTTCAGAGGCCCACCTGGAAAATCAATAGGGGAGGGTCCAGGGTGACCCCATCATATTAATATTCCACTTCAGTTTGATAAACTAGCTCTGTGTTTGTATCTTACATTTCCTAGCAGTGCCCCAAATACCTCACTTAGTTAGAAAGTGGATGATAAATGCAAAGATCTTTCAGAGTTTAGAAGATGGCCTGGTACCCAACAGAGGGGGCCCACCTGGAAATTCCAGGTATCCTGGTGGGCCAGTTCAATTCCGTCCTCTCCTGTAACCTGGGCATCATTGATGATGTGAAATGACTTATTTCTGCCTTGACCTTAAGCATAATCTGCCTGCATTTGGGGGGGGGCACAAAAAGCTTGCCTTTTTTTGGGGGGCCGGGACAACATAGATAGATAAGCTGTGATGAAACTTGGTTGAACTAGTGTATTTCTTGTTAAGTGAAGGGTAAATATGAGAGCAGTCAGAGTAGCCCACATTTAGGGGTTATATTATAAGACCTGTGTCTATCCGTGTAATTTTGGGGAGGGGTGCTAATTGTGCGGCCTGGAGACTGGGCTGCTTGATAATTGCAGGTGGGGTAGAGTCAGATTTGTGAGAGCAGGGTTGGTGTTTGGCTTCCTATGTAAGACCAATTTTCCTGCAGGTGATGCCTTAAGCAGAATCTGCCTGCATTTGCAACAGGAGGGACAAAAAAGGCGCTTTTTTGAGATAACATAGGTCACAGGTGGGGTGAGTTGTGGTGGAACTTGGTTGAACTAGTGTGTTTCTTATTCAGTAAAAGGTAAATCTGAGAATAGCCAGAGTAGTCCATATTCAGGGGCTATATTATAAGACCTGTGTCTAGCCCTGTAGTTTGGGGGAAGGTTGCTAATAGTCTAGTCTGGGGTCTCAGCTACTTGATAATTAGCCTCCCATAACCAATAGCATGCCACCAGGAAGGGAGCATGTTCTGTATGAAAGCAACCACTGCCAGTGTGTCCCACACATTTGTGTCCCTGCAAGTCAGTGGAACAACGAAGGAGTGGAACAGGTGACTGGCATTGGCAGGCATCAGCAGAAGGAAGCAGAAAAGTAGGGGACTCTGCCAGTCAACTAGGGAAAGGCGCCTGTTCACTTTTGTGTAACAGTCATTGCTAGGAAGGGCGAGAGGTTGAAGGTAGGCCAAAACTGGGAATAGGTGCAACACTCTATCTAGGGCAGGAGAATATAAAGATTTAAACAAGGCGGGAAATTAGAAACACCCTATCAAGGGTAAGGGTACAAAGGTATCTCCAAACAACAGGGAGAGGAGAGGTTACATACGAACATACAAAAGTGCCAGCAGAAAAAGGCCACCTGGTCTGTCAAGTCTGCTGGAGTATGCAGCTAGCCCCTCATCTTGCAGCTGCCCTCCGCCCTCCCCATCATTGTATCCCTCTCCCTCACTATGTCCCACCCCTCCTGAAGCTGCCCACCGTCTTACAGAACACCAGCCCTTCTGGTAAGGTGTTCCACTTGTCCACCACCTTCTCTGTGACAAAGTGTCTCCTTGCCTCCCTCCTAAACCTAACCCCCTCTAATCTTAGTCCATACCCTCTTGTGTCCCTACCCCTTTTCAGCTGTAATATCCCTTCTGTGTTAGTCCTGTTGATCCCCTTCAGGTACTTAAAGATCTCTGTCATATCCCCCCTATCCCTCCTTTCCTCTAATGAATACATCTTTAATTCCCCCAGTCTGTCCTTATAGGGCTTATCCTCTAGTCCCTGTATCATCTTAGTGGCCCTGCGTTGCACCCCTTCCAGTAACCTTATGTCCTTCTTCAGGAACGGGCGCCAGAACTGCATGCAGTACTCCAGGTGGGACCAGACCAGTGATCTGTACAGGGGCAGTATAACCTTCCTCCTTCTGGATGAGATCCCCCTTGCTATACACCCCAGCATTTTGTTGGTTTGTGTTGCCGAGTTGTTCATGCTCCCTGTAATGATTACTCCTAGGTCTTTTTCTTCTAAGGTACTTCCCAGTGGTACCCCATTCAAGTGATAGACCCTCCCCTGGTTCCTTGCTCCAAAGTGCAGGGCCTTGCACTTCTTTGTACTGAACCCCAACTGCCATGTATCCGCCCACTCCTGGAACTTAATCAGGGCTTCCTGCAGCCCCTCCCACTCCTCAGTGTCTTCCACCACAACTCACATTTTGGTATCGTCTGCAAACAGACTGATCTTGCTCCGGATCCCATGTGAAATATCCGCAGTAAGCATCCCAAACAATAACAGTCCCAATACAGATCCCTGTAGTACCCCGCTAGTCACCGCCCTTGGTGACGAGAGATCCCCCACCACCACCACCATCCATTGTCCCCCCCCCCAACCAGTTTGTGATCCATGGTACCATTTTTGACCCCACCCCCACATATTCCAGATTCCCTCCCAAACTCCCATGTGGTACTGAGTCAAAGGCCTTGCTGAAGTCCAAGTACGGGACATCCACTCCATGGCCCTTTTTTATCATTTAACACTTTTCTCACCTTGCAGCCACAGTCCTGCTGTATATCCAGCCACCGCTCCTCCATTCCACAGCCGACCCCGAAGCTCGCATGCCCAGCAGGCAGACGCAGCTACACCTGCGAAAGGGGCCACCCTGTAGCCCCCATGCCCGGTGAAGAAACTATTACCGGCACATGCCTCCAGGCATCATCAGTTGGTGAAACTGCGGCCATCAAGCTGTCGCGGACTTGTGCTTCCATTTTCCCTACTTATTTTCCCCGATGGAAGCACGGGCGTGCAAGGACGTTAGCGCACTAACGTGCAGACGTCTGCCTTGCTTCCCCCTACTAAGCACCTGCACATCTACAGGTACCCTGGCATCCCCAGGGACCGCTGAAATGCGGTGTGCATCCCTCCTTCTACCCAGGACCAGGAGAGGCTGTCATTGGGCGCTCAATCCTAGTCCTCCCCTGTCGACCCCGATGACCCAAGCTCATTCCCGAGCCTGAGTTGCCGGCATGGAGCAAGATGTGGCGTCCAGCACCTCAACCCTCAGTGCCACCGGGCCGGCAGCACTACATGGCCCTTGTCCAGTTCCCATATCAATCAGTCATAGTATTACACAAGGTTGGTTTGGCAAGATCTTCGCTCTATGAACCCATGCTGCTTCTAATCTTGGAGCCCGTTATCGTCCAGAAACTAGTCTCTCTGAGGATGGTCTCCATGAGCTTCCCCATTATTGATGTGAGGCTCACTGGCCTGTGGAGAATGCTGAGGAGTGGTGCAGTGCAATGCAGTGGCTGTGCGGCACCAGTTTTCAGAGAGGCCATCTGGAGACTACGGTACTTCCTAATCTGCACACATCTCTCTGGGTTGAGGAAGGAGGTAGCTAGACTGTAGGCAGAGTTGGCTAAGATTTGGGGGATCCCCCTCGAGGCCACAGAGTCTGCCACCGTTACCTCAGAGGATGCCAGTGAGGAGGAAGAGCTGGACCATGGTGGCCTCGGGAAGGGTGGGGGTAGGGAGAATCTGAAAGAGGCACATTCCTCAGCCAGTACCACTACAAAATTCCTATGCTGCACTGGTAGAGCAGGACTGCCAGGAGGAAGCACCTACAGGGTAGTGACCGAGGGGAATGTGGGAGGCCCTCCATAGTGGAGACCCCAAGGAGGGTAATGGAGGATCCCAGAGGAGGAGGAGGGAGCAACTTCTGGTGGGGGACTTGATTGTGAAGGGGGATAGATTTGGGAATAGGAAAGGAGGGTAGAGGCAGGTTAGGTACCTACCTAGTGCCACGGCCCTGAGGGGTGGAATGCAAATCCTGAGGATCGCTAGGGCAGCAGGATGGGAGGTAGAGCTTGATGTCATTGTCCACCTGGGGACTAATGACCTGGCTAGGCATGGGGCTGGGATAGTGCAGGGGGAGTTTAGGGAGCCGGGGAGGTGTCTTAGACAGGTAGCTCGCTCAGTGGCGCTTGCTGAGGGACTGCCTGTCTTCAACAGCGGACAGGAGGGGGAACTTCATACCAGGAGCTTCAACTTGTGGCTGAAGGAATGGTGAAGAGAGGAAGGGTTTGGCTTCCTTGGGGACTGGGTACCCACCTGAGAGGATAAGGGCCTGTACAGGGTTGATGGCCTGCATCCATCTGGGAGGGGAACCACAGTCCTTAGTGGACGATTTAAATGTTACTTCGGGTAACATTTAAACTAGCCTGAGGGTGGGGTAGCAGAAGAAATCTGGGAGTCTTAAACTGCCTCCCCCTACAGGCTGAAGTAGAGGGTAAGGAGACTTCGAGAGGAGCGAAATACCCTAGGGTGCAAATTAATAAAGGGAGCAGGGTGGTAGAGATAAAAGGGGAAAGGAACAACAGCATGAAAAAGAGATGGGAAGGAGGGAGCACAAAAAGCAGAGTGGAAACAGAATCTGGAAGGCCATGTGTGTGAATGAAGGTAGTCTAGGAAATAAGATTCCGGACCTAGAGACCATCATGGCAGAGGCCTGTGGAGGGGTAGTGGGATAACAGATGGACCAGACACAGAACTTCAGGTTCAACACACAATCTCTGTGTGATGTTTATTTAAAACACAGTTGGATAGCCTTAAGCAATGGCATATGCCTTCTTCAATACATCAGTTTGTGGCAACAGACTTTGCATGTCCTTCCCCTGCATTTGGTCAGCACCTACTGACCCACTGATCTATTTTTCCTGTGGAAATGAACTATCCTCTATGTTGGTCTTGTATGTTTAGGTGATGGAGAGACCAAAAAAAAAAAAAAAAAAACTAAAGACAAAGAATCTCAGTGCAGAAGCACTGAAACAAAGATTACCCCAAAGGGCGTTGGCAATAAAGCCAAGTTTCAAAGAAACACAACACACATACCCCCATATTGCAAAGCATCATGGGATGTATATGCAGATCACCATGATATTTTAGGCTAGTTCAGCTTAAAGAGGGAGTCTGGTCAAAAGTACTGCATTGCAGAATTAGAATCAGCCTACTCCAAATAAATCTCAAACCAAAAATTAGGTTTCTGTGTTATTTCATTTTAAAGTTATGGGCTATTTTGTAACCCTGATTTCACATCCTCTTCAAAAAAGCCAGTTTCAGTGAAAAGCCACTGATTGATGTCACAACCAGAACTCACAGACTAGTCCTCCCTATCAGCAACCTTATAGGACCTATTTCTTCAAAGTTATCGAAACTGTAGCTGTAGTATTTATTTAAAAAACAAACGACCCAGGGTTGCCTGCAGTGCTTGCGATTCCAGAATGCCCAGATGCATGGTACTGTACTTTAGGACGCATCAGGAGGTGGTTTTGGAATGCGGTGCTGAACCAAGTTATAGACTGTCAAAGTGGTGCACAATTTTAGAATGTTGGGGGGGGACACATGTAATCTCAGCATGTGGCAGGGATGTGCCATCTCGCAGTGTGGTGGGACCCTCAATCTCAGAATGACACACACACATATCAAAGAATTTATTTATTTATTTAGGCAGCAGTTTGGAAAACCTTTGAGTCATAGGCTCATTTATAAAGGTACCTTGTCACAGTAAGACAAATGAAAATACACAGTATAACAGTATAACACAGTACAGGGATTTATTTAACTCTAAAAATTGATTAGCGTTTTGCTCATAAAAGTGCTAAATCTTTGTGAAAATACATAGCTCTTGCCTCACTGTGTTTAACAAACAGAGCACTTCTAGAAAAGCTATATAAATACTTTCTGTACAGTTGGTATCATCCCAAGAAAAAAACTGCTAATCAATTATTTAAAACCCTGCAGTATAACAGTAACTTAAGACATAGATACAAACAAGCTGGTACAGGTAGGATTGATGCAAATAATACCAGAGTTATGTTGTCCTTAGCAGCTTAGTAGTAAGCTTTGTCATAAGTACTGAGTACGGCTTTGACTAGTGGCAATTACAGCTTTGGGTGTTAACAAGGTGGTTCCGTAAGGACGTTTTGAAGCACGATATAGTTGGAGCTTCAGAGATGGAGGGGGCAGTGTGTTGAACCAGGAGGGGGCCCTAAAGCTGAAGGCTCTTTGGACGTGAGAGGTCCTACCTGTAGGGATAACAAGAGAGGTTTTCCCAGAGGTCCGAGTGTGAACTAGTGGGACAGAGCGGCGGATGTTGGTGGTCAATCCTGGTGGGGATAGACCAAGGAGGGTCTTTTTTGTAAGGGTACATGTCATATATTTGAGGCGCTCGTCAAGATCAGCGCTTTAGCGTACAGTAGACAGGTGTGTGTCAGCCTAGGTGCCCCAGTAATTAACCTGCAGGCCTTATTGAGAGTAGTGCCAATTTGGTGGGGACTGGCAATTCTGGAACATAAGAAGGGACATACACTGTCGGAATATGGCAGGACACATCATTTTATTTCGAAACTGCTTGTTTGCCACATTCCAGTACTGTATGCTTCCACCACATTTTAAAATTGTGCATCACATCCCCACCACAATCCAACATTGTGCATCCCAGCTACATTCCAAAATTGCACATCCACACCACATTCCAAAGTTGTGTTTCAATGCCACATTCTGAAGTTGTGCATCACCGCTACATTCCAAAGTTGTGCGTCACTGCCACATTCCAAAGAGTCATGTGTCACTGCCACATTCTGAAGTCGTGCGTCACCGCCACGTTCCAGAGTCATGCATCACCGCCACATTCCAAAGTCGCGAGGCACCGCCACATTTCGAAGTCGTGCGGCACCACCACATTCCGAAACTGCACAACTGTGCATCACCACCTCTTTCTGAAACCGCACATCATCGCCACATTCTGAAACTGCGCGTCAGTCACATTCCGAAACTGCACATCAGCCACATTCTGAAAACTGCACGTCAGTCACATTCTGTAATTGTGTCACTGCCACATTCTGAAGTTGTGTGTCGCCACATTCCAAAATTGAGCATCACCATCACATTCCGAAATTTGTGTCACCACCACATTCCAAAACTGTGTGGCAATGCCAATTCCAAAACTGAGCGTGTCTGCCACATTTTGAAACTGCATGTCTCTTCTACACTCCAAAAGTGTACCTTCCTGCCACATTCTGAAATTGTGTGTAAACTTTCCATGCTCCAGTATTGCCTGTCATTGTCACATTCTGAAATCGTGCATTCCCACCATATTCCGAAACTGCACATCCCCACCACATTCTGAAGATGAATGTCACTGCCACATTCAAAAATTGCATACTCAAGTTACATTCTAAAATTATACATCCCTGCCTCATTCTGAAATTTCATGTGACTACCAGATTCTGAAACTGCATCACTGCCACTTTGAGATTTTGTCCATGCCACCTTCTGAAATTGAATGTTGCCACCACAATCTGAAATCGAGCATATCAGCCATGTTTTGAAATTTTGCATCACTACACCACATACCAAATTAATCTATCCAAGACACATTACGAAATTACATATCCTACCACCTTCCACAGCTATTTGTCTCCCCGCATTTCAAAACTGTGCATCTCTGCCACATTCTAAAACTAGATGGCACCGCCACATGAAGAATTTTAGCATCCCTGCCACTTTCCAGAATTGTGTGTCCTACCTACTTTCTGAGATTGCATCATTGCTGCATTCCACAGTTGCAGTCTGGTGACATTTCGAAATCTCGTCCCTGCACTATTATAAAAGTTGCACATATTTTCATCATTCTAAAGTCATGTTTGCCACTGTATTCCAACCCCCACCATCACATTCTTCAGTACTGTATCTTGCATCTGCACATTATGGAAATGCATGCCCTGACTCACCCATTATCAGCTTTCCTTTTCCAGATGTTTAATACCGCTGCAGTTTTATGTAATGTGGGAGAATAAGTCTTGTAAGGATGTTTGCAAGAAGGACTAGACTGTGAGTTCTGGTTGTGACGTCATCAGTAGCTCTTTACTGAAACTGGCTTTTTTGAACAGGCAGTAAATTTAGGATTACAAAATGACTTGTAACTTTTAAACAAAGTAATTTAGAGATCTCATTTTTGGCATGAGGCTGACTGGGGATATGCTGATCCAAATTCTGAATTTATTGATGCTAGAAACTTTGGCCGGGCTCCCTCTTTAAAGCAGGAATGCATGGTGCTGAAGGGCCTCTCAAACAATCTGTAAGATCTTACTTCGAGATACAGCTCTTGCAGCAGGTTACACCATTAGGACTGAAGCCGGCAGGCGCCAGGACCCCGGAGATCTTTTCTAGCTAGCTATCTTCAGTGGGGACCGCCCCCGACGTCGGCCCGCCTCCGACGTCAGGCGTGGTATAAGAGGGGGTGGTCTCGCCAGAATCTCCAGTTCTTTCCCGCCATCGAAAGTGCATGCCTCGACCTACGGTTAGTTCTAGCGACGCGAAGCGTGGTTTTTCAAAGTCTAGAGAGATTTGCTGTGGAAGATTTCTACAATCAAGAGTTACCTGTCTGATGTCCTCCCTGACCGGCCATTCTTCCAAGTGCGCGTGCGGCAAACAAATCCCGTTTAAAGACCCGCACTCCGCGTGCGTCCGGTGCCTGGGCCCAGACCACGATACTAAGGCCTGCTCCCTGTGCCAGGGGTTCATAGCTTGCACCAGGATCGCTGGCAGAAGGCCCTTCAAGCCTACCTCCGGCAACTACGGGCGATGTCCTCCAAGGGGGATTCGGCGCAGCAGCACGCCGAGAAGAAGAAGTCGTCCAGGGATCCTGCCCGGTCGCCGGTTCGGGCCTCCGAGTCCTGGAGCTCCGGGTCTCGGTCGGACCGCTCGCCTTCCAGGGCCTCTTCGCTCCCCCCTGCTGCGGTCCCTGCTACTAAGCCCGCTCAGGCCTCTGCCGCCAGGCCGTCGTCTTCTTCATCTCCCAGAAGGCCTTGGCGAAGTCGGGGGAACGCCACCACCACCGCCACAAGTCGGGCTCCCGCTCCTCGGCCCCCGACGCCCGGTCTTCCTCCCGGAAGACCTTGGAGCTCACTCCCCGAGAAGCGGTGGATCCGGCATCAGCCAGACCGCGTCGGCCATTACGCCACCGTTCCTCCGATCCGGCGTCGGCCGGCGGCCGTCCCGGCCCCTTCTTGCGCATCGAGCGTCGGTGGGGACCGACGTCCGCGCCGCCTGAGCCGAGGGCTCCTGCGCCTCCGACGCCGGTCGGACAGGAGTCCCTCACCGAGGAGGATTCGGCCCAGCCCGATGACCAGGCGGGCGTTCCCGGTCGCGAGAAGTCTCCCCGGGGTCCCTCGCCACCGCCCGAGGCCCCCTCAGAGCCGACGTCAGGACTGTCTTTGGCCGAGGTGAAGGACCTCTTTACATACTGGTGGGATACTATCAGGAAGGATGTGGTACCCCCAGTCCTTCCTCCTCCACCTCCTCCTCCTCCTCTTCCAGTTACTGCAGCTACGGCCCCACCTTCACCTGTGAGGTCAGCTGGCCATTCTGTCCCCAGGGAGCCTGAGACTCCTCCCAGGGGCCGACACTCTAAAAGGAGACCTCCGTCTAAATCGTCGTCCTCCGGATCGCTCAGCCCCAAGAGGTCCAGGAGGCGACATCGGTCGCCGTCAACGGAGGAAACTGGATCATCTTGCTCATCGTCCAGATCCCCATCTCCGGTCTCGCTTCCCTCGCCGGACCCACGTGAGACTCAGGTCTCCTCGGACGATCCATCCTTCATGGATATACTCAGACATATCCAGGAGAATATGGGTTGGGAAGCAGAGAACTCGACCCGAAGGCTCGCCTGGCGGATACCTTCGGCAGAAAGACCCTAAGCCTGTGGTGGTGCCACCCTTGGTAGACACTTTCGTGGACGTCACCAAGGCTGCGTGGAAGCGTCCACATTCGCTCCCGGCGGTGCCGAAGAAGGCTGACAGGCTGTACAGGGCCCCTAAGGGGGACCAGTACCTGTCACAGCACCCTCTGGCTGACTCCCTGGTGATTACTGCCTCACATGATCGGTCCCAGAGACCGCAACATTTGAGCACCCTGCCACCGGACCCAGAGTCCAAACAGCTGGACTGTCTGGGGAGGCGCACTTACGCTTCCGTGACTTGCGCCCTTAGGTCCCTGAACTACCTCACCCACATGGTGCAGTTTCAGAACGCCCTGTGGGAGCAGCGCCTAGAGGTGGCCGAGAGGCTACCGGAAGGTGAGCAGAAGGAGAGATGCTTCAGCTCCTCTGGAGCCGGGTTCAGGCAGTAGGAACCCAAGTTTTAAGAGCCGCATATGATTCAAGCGGACTCGTCAAGCCAGGGTAGCTGCTTCAGGTGTTTGCCTCCGAGGCACTCTTGGCCCGTGTCTCGGTTTCACCCCAGGCGTCCAGAAAAATATTTTGGGCGCTACTTTTGAAGGTGAGGTATTGTTTGGTAACCCGTCAGGCGCGTATTACCAAACTCCAAGAGGCTGGAAAAGCGGTCCGGACAGTCCAGGCGATGTACCTGCGAGCTTGGCTCCTTCGTGGGAGCCAAGGCGTTTCCGTCGGGGACTCGGAGGCAACAGCCCGTTCCGCCACACAACACTAGGGCTCTGGCTTCCGAAGGACCCAGGAAGCAGCCCGCCAGCAGGGGTCAGCGCCCTTCAAAGGCCACCCAGCGGTCGGGTCCTTCAGCCGCCACAACGCAGCTCCTTTCTGGCCCCGCCCCTCAGGATCAGCAGGACTTTTCGGGTCGGGGTCGCATTACGAACTTCCTGTCGGGTTGGCAGGCAGTAACCACCGACAGGTGGGTTCTTCAACTAGTCAGCATAGGCCACTTTTAGAGTTACGCAACAGCCACCCTTGAGGCCTCCTCTGCTCTCCGGTACTCGGGTCGCTTTCTGCGACTTGATTTGGCAAGAGGTGATCGCTCTCTTGGACAAGGGAGCAATTCAACCTGTCCCAGGAAACCAGAGAGGACTAGGGTATTATTCTCACTTCTTCCTGGTTCCCAAAAAGACAGGGGACCTCCGTCCAATTCTGGACTTAAGCGACCTCAACCTGGCGATTACGCTTACAAAGATTCGCATGGTGACCCTTCGGGTCTCATTCCCATGCTAAAACAAAGCGCCTATTTAGCGTCCTTAGACATACAGGATGCCTACCTGCACATCCCATAACTCAGGCGCATCAGAGGTTCCTCGCTTGAGTTCTTAGGCCACCATTTCCAATTCCGAGCTCTTCCCTTTGGACTGTCATCCGCTCCAAGGGTTTTCACCAAGTGCATGGCGGTCGTGGCAGCTGCTCTAAGGAGGAAGGGCCATTATGTGTTCCCGTACCTCGACGATTGGCTTCTCATGGCGCCTCCAGGCAGCTTCTGCAAGCGATCCAGGACCTCAGATCCTGTTCAGATCGCTCGGGATTTTGATAAACCAGGAGAAGTCGGTCTTGGTACTGTCGCCAGAACCTGCAGTTCATAGGCGCAGTTCTGGACACGGTCAGGGGGCCTTCCTCCCAGGCGACAGGCGGAGCATCAGGTCCCTCATAGAGGACCTATCAGCCAGTCGGACACGCTCGGCCAGGTTGGTCCTTCGCTTGCTTTCGGTCACATGGCTGCGGCCATTCCACGGTCCCTCTCGCGGCTCCCACATGCGCGTAGCAGTGGATGCTCAAGGCGCGAGTGGGACCAGGGCAAGACCATCTGCAGCACCGGTCAGAATCACAAAGCGGTGACTCAGGACTGGCAATGGTGGTTGGCCCGGTGCGCTCTCCAAGGGCGTCCCTTTTGCAGTGCCATCCCCAGAGATTACCCTCACCACGGACGCTTCAGGTCTTGGGTGGGGAGCTCACCTGGATGGGGTGAAGTCTCAGGGCATATGGAGTCCGCTGGAAGCTCATCTGCACATCAATGTTCTGGAGATGAGAGCGGTACTCTACGCTCTCCAGGCTTTCCAGTCCATAATCCCACCGTGTACCATCCTGCTTCAGACGGACAACATGGCGGTGATGTACTACCTCAACAAACAAGGAGGCGCACACTCTTACCCCCTTTGCAGGGAGGCCATGAGAGTGTGGGATTGGGTAGTCGGACACGGTGCAAGTCTAGTCGCGGACAGCCTGAGTCGCTCCCAGGCCAGAGTCCACGAGTGGGAACTTCTTCAGGAGGTCACAGAGGATCTGTTCCTTCGATGGGGAACTCCAGAGTTAGACTTATTCGCATCCCCATCCAATGCAAAACTGCCCAATTTCTGCTCGCTAGATCCAGGGCCTGGAGTTTTCTGGCGAGACGCGTTGTCCATCTCCTGGGAGAACAGGTTCCTCTATGCTTTCCCTCCTTTCCCATTGATCCAGAGAGTTCTGCTCAAACTGCGCAGGGAGCGGGCACGTTTGATTCTGGTGGCCCCATTCTGGTCCAGACAAATCTGGTTCCCATTGCTGGCGCAGCTGTCTCGGGAACCTCCACTCCCACTGCCGCGCAGTTCTCACCTTCTGTCTCAGGAGCAAGGTTCGTTATTACATCCGGATCTGCGGTCTTTGAACCTGCACGCTTGGCTCCTAGAGACGTAGCCATCATGCGACACGGGGTCTCGCGGGAGGTTGCAGAGGTACTCTCTGCAGCCAGAAAGCCGGCTGCTTACGCCATGAAATAGTGCCGATTCTGTCTTTGGTCACGGGCTCGTGACCTTTCTCCTTTAGGTTGCCCTTTGGGGGCAGTCTTGGACCACCTCCTCTCCCTTTTTCACTCGGGGTTAGCCTACTCCTCTATTAAAGTACACCTTTGTGCTATTTCGGCCTATCACCAGCCGGTGGCCACCGCACCATTGCTCAACTGGACGCTTCTTGGGAGTTCCTGAGAGGGGTGCTGCACCTTAGGCCTCCTATTAAAGATCCGATTCCTCCATGGGATCTCCTTTTTGTTTTGGAGCAACTCACGCTCCCTCCCTTTGAACCAGCCGCGGATTGCGAGCTACGTTTTCTGTCTTGGAAGACGTTGTTTTTAGTTGCAGTTACTTCAGCCAGAAGGATTTCTGAGCTTCATGCCCTGATGTGTAAGGAGCCTTATTTGGTTTCACCAAGACAGAGTGTCTCTGAGAGCGAATCCTAAGTTTTTGCCTAAGGTGGTTTCAGCTCTGACCTTAAATCAGGATATTGACCTTCGGTCTACTTCGAACTATTCCAATAGAGGAAAGCTTTGCTCCATACTCTTGATGTTCACACGCCTGAGGTATTACCTCAATAGAACTAAGTCCTTTCGGGCTTGAACAACTTTTGTATCCTTCGCACAGAGAATGAGAGGTCGCCAGTGTCTAAGCAATCCTTATCCCGCTGGCTTGTGCAATGCATCTCTCATTGCTACCAATCAAACAAAAGCCCCTCCGGGTTCGTCCGGGGCCATTCTACTAGGGTGTAGCCACTTCTTTTGCAGCTCTCAAGAATGTCTCAACCTCAACTATTTGCGCTGCAGCTACTTGGAACTCTGTGCATACCTTTATCAGGCATTACAGTCTGGATATCGCCTCTAAGCGTAAGGGCTGGTTCGGCCAGGCCGTGCTGCAGGAGCCTCCTGTCCTGAATCGAGGCTGGGCGGCTGCTCACTCGCTTTCTTCTTTTTCCTCCTCGCGATGTGAAGGGGTCAAGCTTTACTGCTTGGGAATCGGTCCTAATGGTGTAACCTGCTGCAAGAGCTGTATCTGAAGTAAAGAGTACGTAGAACTTACCGTAACAGTAGATCTTCGAGAACAGCTCTTGCAGCAAGATCTCTCCATCCACCGTATCCCCTTGGAGGAGGTCTTCGCTCATGAGTTGCTCCTCTGGGGCGGAGGAGTGAGGGAAGAAAGGATGGTGAGTATTTCAGCCAGCCAGTCTGAATGATCAGACAGCAGGACGTTGCTTTCTTCCGCATGGCTGGGCGAGCGCAAGAGTCAGTTTTTCACTTGTAAGGGAAATCCCCTTTTTTCTACTCAGGGTTTTCGTACTCCTTTTTGCCTTCTGACGGTGGATCCTCGGTCTCTCCCGCTATTGCAACCTCTGGCCGGGAGTCTCCGGCGGGAGAACTGGGGATTCCGGCGGGACCGCCTGCTCTTATACCACGCCTGACGTTGGAGGCGGGCCGACGTCGGAGGCGGTCCCCGCTGAAGATAGCTAGCTAGAAAAGATCTCCGGGGTCCTGGCGCCTGCCGGCTTCAGTCCTAATGGTGTAACCTGCTGCAAGAGCTGTTCTCGAAGATCTACTGTTACGGTGAGTTCTTACGTAACTGTACTTTACATGTATTTTAAATAGCTCAATGGGGATTTTCTGATATCTCTACCCTGGTAACTTAATTTTTATAAGACAGCCCCTAGTAACTTTTTATCTTTATCAAAAACATCTAGTCCTGTGGTATTTTCAACATTTACAGGTTTCATACACATAAGGCATATACATCAAGGTATTTTATGACATAGTGCTATTGCATACTAAATCCAACAATGAGGAACACAGCCTATTGTTTTACATCAGCTCGGCTGTCACCACTATAACATCCCTGTACGAGGACCTGAGAGGGAAAAGCAAAATAAAGAGGACACTATAGCATAGTCAAGAAAGGGGAAAGGGGGCACCCATAAGTGGGCCAACCTTATGGACTAGAAATTGCAAAGGATAAATTAGGCTAAGAAATAGAAGAACTGTTGCAAAATATTTAAGAAAAGGTCAGTCCTCAAGAGTGGCAGGATCTCCCTGTCACATATCCCCCACCTTAAGAGGGAAGCAGTTACGTCAGACTGCTTACCACCTTCCTGTCCCAGGAAGGGATGGAGCTTCCACCCATCCATCTTCAGAAGCTCCATCTCAGGGTCCCTATTAACGATAAATATTCTGTCATAAACATTGTGGATATCATCATTCTTTACCCTAAGGCATTAACACATTTCTCAACAGAGACTAATGGTACCTTCCCTGCACTATCTCCTTTTAGGAAAAGTTTGTCATATTTCATTGACATCCATTCCTGCACAGTATCTATACACGAACTCAGCATTTACATGTTCTAAGTATAACCGCATTATACGAGGATTTTTTTCTCTGATTTGATGCAACCTGCAAAGGGGGTTATGATCAGTTACAACCTTAAATTCTCCCCCACAAGTAATATTTCAGAGACTCAATAGCCCACTTCAGAGATAAGCATTCTTTCTCTATGTTAGCATATCTTCTCTCTCTCTCACATGTAGCTTCCTGCTGATATATGTGATTGAATGTTCTTCCCCATCTATTTTCTGAGATAAGACTGCCCCAATGCCATTCTCTAATGCATCGGTTTGAACTTCAAACACTTGGTTGAAGTCAGGGCTTTTCAATATAGAAGCTGTACATAGAATGGCCTTGATATTCCTAAAAGCCTCATCACAAATAGGGGTCCAACGAGCCTTATTTGGGCACCTCTTTTTAGTGAGATCAGTCAAAGGACTGGCAATGGCTGAGAAATTAGGAATAAATCTCCGGTAATAACCAGCAAGCCCTAGGAAAGATCTCAAGTGCTTTTTTATGGTAGGTACTGGGCTGTTTGCTACTGCTGTAACCTTCTCTACCTCGAGCTTCACTTGTCCGTTGCCTAAAATGAACCCTAGGTATCTTGTCTCTGTCTTTGCTATGGAACACTTAGCAGGGTTAATGGTCACTCCTGACTCCTTCATTGCTTGCAATACCTGGGACAGGTGTGTAACATGGGATTCCCAGTCAGGGCTGAGTATGACCACGTCATCCAAATAAGCCGCACAGTACTCAGTGTGTGGTCCATAAATCGCTGAAAAGTGTCTGGTGCCGCATGTAGTCCAAATGGCATTGTGACAAACTGGTATAAACTGATTGGAGTGCTAAATGCGGTTTTATTATGAGAATCAGGTGACATGGGGATTTGCCAATATCCCTTAGTGAGGTCAAGGGTGGAGATATATACTGTACATTGCCTAGCCTATCAATGATATCTTCTATTTAGGGCATTGGATAGCCATCAAATAGTGACCCGTTAAGTTTCCTAAAATCTGTCTAGGCATAGACATATCCCACCCTCTTTCTTGTCCACTATGACCATGGACTCTGTGAGAGCACATTTATGCCTAACTGCTCCAGTTTTTTTACTTCCTGAATCACCTCATCCCTCACCTTCATGGGCAATCTATAGGACTTTTGGTGTATGGGCTTCTCTTGTGTGGCAGTTATGGTGTGCACAATTCCTTTGGCCCTTCCCCGGAATGTTTGTGAATATGGGCTCAAATTCTTGTAATACCCCCTACAATCTTTCTGTTGCTGAGGCTCCAATTCAAGATTTATCTGGATCTTCTCCAACTGTCCTGACTGCTCTAGCCATTTATAGGCAACCTCTAACTCTGATTCCCTAACTTCAGGATGGATATAAAGGGAGGGGTTAGGTTTCTCGCACCATTTCCTAAGGAGGTTTACATGGTAAATGTTTTGGGGTGGTCTCTTTCCTGACATACTAAGCTCCTAATTCACTGCTCCTGTTTGCCTCAAAATGGTGAAGGGACCCTGCCATTTCATGAGTAGTGTGTTCTCTGTGGAGGGAAGGAGTAGCAACACTTTGTCCCCTGACTGAAATGTTTTAGTCTTCAAACCCTGGTCATAGCTTTCTTTCTGCAAGTCTTGCTTCGGTTCAAGGTTCTGGTGTGACAAGTTGATATACCTCACCAGGCGTTTGCATAACTGAGTCATGTACTCTGTGACATTAAGATATCCCACCTTCTTTCCAGTGTTTTTAACCACATCCAGTGGCCCCTTCGGGTTCTTCCCATAGAGTAATGAGAAAGGAGAGAAACCAGTGGATGCTTGAGGGGTTTCTCAATAAGCGAAGAGTAAATTGGGGAGGTACCGATCCCAATCTCTACCCTCTTTTTATGTACTTCAACATTCTCTTTAATGTCTGATTAAACCTCTCTATGAGGCAGTCAGTCTGTGGCGGTATGGAGAAGTACACATTGCTACCACGCCCATCAGACGGTACATTTCTTTTAGCAGGTGTGTATTAAAATTACTCTCGTGATCAGTAAGTAGTTCCTGGGGGAATTCCATGCTGTTAAATTCCTTTGCTAGCTCCTCTGCTATTCTTGGGGCAGTGACAGTTCCCATAGGGATAGCTTCTGGGTAGTGTAATCACATATGACCAGTACAAATCTGTTATCCTTGGAGCTCTTTTCCAGGAGGCTCACTATATCCATGGCTATCTTGTCAAAGGGGTTAGTCACAATGGGGATGGGTTGTGACTAACCCCTTTGACAAGATAGCCATGGAGTCTGTTCCTTTTTCATGCCTGAGCTACCTTCTGACACTCAGCACACACTTTACAATACTCCAGTATGATCTTACTTCGAGAAACAACTCTTGCAGCAGGTTACACCATTAGGACTGAAGCCGGCAGGCGCCAGGACCCCATGGAAAATTTCTAGCTAGCAGTGTCCAGCGGGGACCGCCCCAGACATCAGTCCCGCCCCTGACATCAGGCATTGTATAAAAGGGGGCGGTCCCCCAGAATCCCCAGTTCTTTTTCCGCAGTCGACTCGCCAGTGTCAGCCTCACGGTCCCACTCTAGCGTACGACGACTAGAACTTTACAGTTTACCACTAAATGTCAGCATCTCCAACTCCTCCTTCAGAAGGACATCTTTTCAAGTGTGCTTGCGGCAAACAGATCCCTTTCTAGGATCCTCATTCATCCTGTCTGCGGTGCTTAGGCCCGGAGCACAACACCAAGGCCTGCTCCTTTTGTCAGGGGTTCAATAGTTGCACCAGCATCCCGCCGCCAGAAGGCACTTCAGGGATTTCTCTTGGAAGATAAGTTAAGAAGTATGGATAAAGACCCTACCTCCAGTGGTGAATCTTCCTCTAAGTCCCATAAACACCAGGACAAGCATCGGGAGAAGGCCAGGTCCAGATCCCCTCATCGGGCCTCAGGCTCCATGCGCTCAGACTGCTCTCCCTGTAGGGCTCGCTCTCGGCCCCCTCCAGTAAAGGTCAGGTCTGCAGGCAGCAATTCGGCTTCTCTGCACCCAATCAAGATCTCCAGGCCCTCTGCTTCCTCAGCACCTTCCCGGGCCTCATCGAAGACTTCAGACCGTCACTGGTCCAAGTCTTCCAAATCTTCTTCAGAGATGCGTCGGGACCCTGACACCAGATCGGTCTCCCAGCCTCCCAGAGGTCCGGACCCCTGTCTTAGGAAGACTGAGGACCCGACTTCCTTGAAACGGACAACGGACCCGAGGCGGGCTTCTGACCCTCCATCGGGAAAACGCCCAACGGACCAGACGTCGGTTAAGCACCTGACGTTGGTCAGACGTTTGCCAGAGCCGAAGACTGCCTCCCGTCACCGGTGGACACCCAGTCGCCAGGACTCCACAGAGGAGGACCTAGCGTTGCCTGGCTGACCAGGCGGCCGACGATGAGATGCGGGCTTCACAGGAGCCTACACCAATTCCGGAGACGCCCTCTGACCCGACGCCCGATACTGGGGACAGACCACCGGCACCAGGTCCGTCGTCGGGTATGAACATTCGAGAGGTAAGAGATCTTTTTACCTTTTGGTGGGACACAATAAAGAAGGATGTGATCGCAGTCAAACCTCCTCCTCCTACACCTTCACCTCCTACTCCCCCTCCTTCTCCACAGGGGCCATCAGGAAGACCACCGACCCCCAAGGAGCACACTCCACCTCCTAGGGGAAGATCTAAAGAATGGAAAAGGTCTCCCTCAGGGTCTCCCAGTCCTAAGCGACCCAGATGTCGATGGTCCACTCCACCAGGGGGAGGATTCCAGATCTGACACTTCTGATACCTCCAGGTCTTCTTCTCCTTTGATACCTCCAGGTCTTTTTCTCCTCCAATCAGCATCCCATCACCTGACCCACAAGACCTGCCCAGGTCACCTCCGGATGATCCCTCCTTTTCCGAGATCATGAGGCACATCCAGGAAAACATGGGATGGGATTCAGAAGATCTCGACCCCAAGAGACCGCGCCTAGCTCATTACTTTCGGCAGAAGGACCCTAAGCCTGTGGTAGTGCCACCCTTGGTGGACACCTTCACGGACGTCACCAAGGCTGCACGGAAGCGTCCGCACTCCATCCCTCCGGTGCCGAAGAAAGCTGACCACCTGTACAGGGCTCCGACAGAGGACCAGTACTTGGTGCAGCAACCTCTGGCTGCTTCCCTGGTCATTACGGCCTCTCATGACAGGTCCAAATGACCACAGCATCTGAGCACACAGCCACTGGACCAGGAATCCAAGCAGTTGGATTGCCTGGGGAGGAGCATGCATGCGGCTGCTGCATGCTCCATCAGGTCCCTGAACTATCTGTCTCATATGGTTTAGTTTCAGAATGCCCAGTGGGAACAGGGTCAGGACCTAGTCGATAAACTACCGAATGGTGAGCAGAAGGTGGAGCTCTTGAACCTCCTCCGCGCAGGGTCAGATGTGGGGGCCCAAGTGTTACGAGACGCATATGATTCTGCGGACTCGTCTGCCGGGGCACAGCTTCAGGCGTCTGTCCCCGGAGACACTTCTGGCTCAGTGTCTCCGTTTTTAACCCGGACGTACAGAAGAGTATTCCAGACGTCCATTACAATGGAGAAGTCCTGTTCGGTGAACCCTCTGAAAAGGTCATCACCAAGCTTCCGGACGCCAGGAAGGCAGTAAGGTCTGTACAGGCCGTGTATAGATCCAAATCTGGTTCCTTTCGTAGGAACTAGAACCGTTTTCCCGGCCGGCAACAAAGACAGCAGCCATGTTCCGGCCAGCAGCAAAGGGGCACCTTCCACCGTAAGGCCCAACCTAAATCTTCCCCAGGTAGAGGTCAGCGGTATACCAAACCAGACCAGCCCACGGGAACCAACGCTGCCACAGCATGACTCCTTCCCGGCCCCCGGCCCTCCTCTGGACAACGGGAAGAAAAGGTCATGGGTCACATCGCTCGCCACTTTTCCGGGTAGCAGTCGATTGCCACCAACCGGTGGGTACTTCAAATGGTCAAGAGAGGTCATTTTATAGAATTCCTCGACCATCCACCGTCAAGACCACCCCTGCCTTCCTGTTATTCGGGTCAGCACGCACTGCCCATACAGCAGGATTTGCTCGCGCTTGTAGGAAAAGAAGCTATAGAGCACGTACCAAGGAACCAGAGAGGTGCAGATTACAATTCCCACTTCTTTCTGGTTCCCAAAAAGACAGGGGACCTCCGTCCGATACTGGACCTCACGATCTCAATGCTTCGGTCCTCTACAAACACTTCTGCATGGTGACCCTTCCCGGTCTGATACCCATGCTCAAGCAGGGTGCCTTCCTATCGTCCTTGGACATGCAGGATGCCTACCTGCACCTGCCCTTTGCTTGAGCGTACAGGAAGTTCTTGCGCTTCGAATTTCTAGGTCGCCATTATCAGTTCCAAGCCCTTCCCCTATAGGCCAACATCCCATAACTCAGTTGGACACAGCATGAGCTTTCCTGAGAGGTGTTCTCCACCTTAGACCCCTAATTAAGGATCCTATTCCTCCTTGGGATTTACCTTTTGTCCTGGAACAGCTCATGCTGCCACCTTTCGAACCAGCCACAGATTGCGAGCTACGTCTCCTAACTTGGAAGACGTTATTTTTAGTTGCCGTTACTTTGGCCTGAAGGATTTCTGAACTTCACACACTGATGTGCAAAGAACCTTATTTGGCTTTTCACCAGGTCAGGGTGTCCCTAAGGACAAATCCAAAGTTTCTACCTAACGTGGTCTCAGCTCTCACCCTCAATCAGGACATCGACTTACCAGTGTACTTTCCTAAATACTCAAATAGAGGAGAGGCCCTGTTGCACACTCTAGATGTGCATAGGTGTCTAAGATACTACCTGACCAGAACCAGGCACCACTGTAAATCTGATCAGCTTTTCGTCTCCTTTGCCCATAGGATGATGGGGGCTCCAGTTTTTAAACAATCGCTGTCAAGGTGGCTCATCCATTGTATCACGTTCTGTTATCAGAAACGGAACAAACCTTTACCGGTCTCGGTTAAGGGTCATTCCACAAGGGGGGTGGCTACCTCCTTTGTGGCCATGAAGAACGTGTCCACTTCTGCCATCTGTGCAGGAGCCACTTGGAGCACCGTGCACACCTTTATCAGGCATTACAGCCTGGATGTGGCTACATGACGAAGAGCTGGTTTTGGTCTAGCAGTCCTTCAGGGACTACTATCCTAGGCTTCAGTTCAACTCGTGATCTTTCCCTAGCCTCCTCCCACCTGTGAGAGATCTCCACAATTGCTTGGGAATCGGTCCTAATGGTGTAACCTGCTGCAAGAGCTGTTTCTAGAAGTAAGATAGTACAGTTACGTAAGAACTTACCGTAACAGTAGATCTTTGAGAACAGTTCTTGCAGCAGGTAGTTTCCCTCCTATCATCCCTCTGGAGGTAGAGTTGTTCCAACATCTCGGTTCTAGGATTTGGTGTTTCTAACACCGTTTTGAATACCTTTTGATGGCAGATCCTCAGTCTGCACTTCTGATGTCATCTAACGGCCGTGAGTCTCCGGCGGGAGAACTGGGGATTCTGGGGGACCGCCCCCTTTTATACGATGCCTGACGTCGGGGGCAGTCCCCACTGGATACTGCTAGCTAGAAATTTTCCGTGAGGTCCTGGCGCTTGTCAGCTTCAGTCCTAATAATGTAAACTGCTACAAGAGCTGTTCTCGAAGATCTAATGCTATGGTAAGTTCTTACGTAACTGTACTTTCTCATGGCTAGAGGCCCAATAAAATCTGGGTAATAACCTGTTCAAGGTGCTATTTCTGCCTGCATGGCCTGCTAAAGGGATGGCATGCACCAGATACATGATTTGAGAGCCGAATTTTTCTGGAACCATTAGTTGGTCTACTACCTCTCTGTTATATGCAGTTCAGCTTTATGAAATGTTAGTGCAGCTTTGAGAAGTGTACTTCCTGTGACTGTTCCTGTCTGTGTGTGTGTGTGTGTGTTGAAAACAGTTTTCCCTGTGTCTGAGCAGAACAGAAGTAAACAGAGAAGGCGTTGATTTCTGTGGTGCATGTTTTTTCTTATTACCAAGACCCTGATGTGTTTAAGGTACTTATTCTAGGGACATGGATATGTTGTTCAATCCACACTTATTGGCAGGTTCCTTGCCGCTTTAAATCTTGCTGGAAGGTCTTCAAGCTGGCCCCTCCCACCCACCCAGGTGGTAAAACTCTCAGCTCCGCCCCATGACGCCAGATCTTCCTTACTGCTTGGAAGCTCAGGTTCCCTTCTTAGCTCTCAGCATTTTAGACTAGATCCTAACTCTTCGGTTTGTCCGAAATTGGTTTTGAAGTTTTCTAAACTTTGGTCTTCATCTTCCCTCGCGGCTGCGATGGACAAATCTATTCCTGGCTTTCGGAGGTACCCTTGCGGGCAGAAAATGTCCAGGACGGATCCACACTCCACGTGCGTCTACTGCCTTGGCCTAGATCACGACCTGCAGGCCCTGCGGTTGTACGCTCTTTCTCTGCCAACGTCCTGGATTGATCGTGCTGCCCGATTGAAGCTCGGGCGTCCCGAGAAGCATTTCCCGGCGGTAAAATCAAAAGAGGCTCGTTGGGCGGTGTCTGCGGCGGCTGGCTCAGCTGAGCAGCTCGAGCAGATGATCACCTTCGAGGAGGAGGCGGCCCAGGCTGCATCTTCTTCCTTCTCGGCCACGGCATTTATTCCGCTCTCTCTGAATTCCTCGTATAAGGCTTTGTTCTAGGAGCTTTGTCAGTCCCTTTCCACGAAGGGAGAGGGGCAATCGGGACATTCTTCTTGGCCCAAGAAGGAGGAGTCGAAGGATAAGTCCCACCGTCTGCGTTCGTGGGAGCGGGAGAGGTCCCCTTCCCTAGACAGCTGACCGTCGACTTCAGTCGAAGTTGCGGCTGAGGCCGCTGGCTTCACCTTGTCCCCGTCAGGCCAGCCTGCCGAGACTCCCATCGATGCAGTCGAGATTTTTCTCAATCCGTTAGACGGGCTGTCGACTGGTGAAGCTGACAACCCACCTTCACTGGTTCCCCCGGTGGAGACCGAGGATCTGCCTGTGTCTTTGGGGCCGCAGTCCCCAGTTAAAGTGCCCAAGCCAAGGGAAGAGCGGGTGTCCCCCGCCCCTTCCCAGACCCACCCTCGGTCCCCCTGAGGGTCTTGGTCTCGGACTTCATCTCGATCAAGCCGTTCCCGCCAACATCGGCGGTCTCAGTCTCGATACCGAAATAAGTGGCGACACCATTCCTCCTCTCCCTCGAATGAGGGGAGGCTTCGGCGTAAATTATGTCAGCGCTACAAGAAGCTTGTGTGGCAGCAGTTGCTGTTGTCCGGCTCTAAGCCGACTCCGGTCCAGACCCCGGCCATCAAGTGGCTGTCGCCCAAACGACCGAAGCAACCACTCGCCCCAGTCGAGTTGCCCGCTCCAAGGCCGGTTGCTCGGCCAAAACCAGCTGCTCCACCAATTGTGGTGGAACCTCCGCCTCCACAGCGAAAGTCTGGGGCACCGACCAAGGATTCTCGGTGAGTCACGGCCTGCCCCACAGGTTGTCGGTCACCCTCACTCCCGACCGTCCTCGGCAGGTGAGAGGTGGCTCAGGGCCGAGCAGCTCTTCGCAGACTCTTGAATCCGGCGACTCCTCCCCTGTTCTCTAGGCAGGTCAACCTGGAGTCCTCCGGGGCAGTCATTGGACAATAACCGCCGTCCTTCTTGGGTCTGCTTCAACTCATCTCAGAGTCACGGGATGCAGCTCGAGCGCATGTCCAAACGGGCCAAGTATCCCCTGATGGAGATACTGGACCAAGGGGATACCCCCACAGAGGCCTTTCCGGTGGCTGAGGCCATTGTCGGCCCAGCCTTGGAGCTTTGGCAGCGGCCTGCTTCCTGCCCGCGCCATCGGCCGGGATGGCCAGAAGTATCGGTCCCTACTGGCTCTTTGCCGGTTTCTCGGAGCACCCTCTGCCGAGGGTTAGTCACCGACAGCGTTTTCGGCGTTCAGATGCTTCGGGACGTGGATAAGCCCCCTGGCAGAGTCCAAAAAGCTGGACTTTGCCAGGCGCAAAGTGTATGCTGCATCCTTCCTCGGCCTCCGACAGGCCAGCTCGGCCGTGCTGATGGCACACTTCTCCCACGCCCTCTTGGGCTCCCTGGATGAGGTTGTCCCTCATCTCCCGACCGACCTGCAGACCACAGTCCACCAAGTGCGGGACCAGGGTAGGGCGGTGACGAAGCAGCAGCTTCAGACTGCTCTGGACATAGGTGATTCCTGTGCCAGGTAAGTAGCGGCCGCGGTGGCCATGCGTCGCAGGGCATGGCTGAGGATATCCACCTTTCTAGGGACATGGATATGTTGTTCATCCACACTCATTGGCAGTATCCTTGCCGCTTTAAATCTTGCCGGAAGGTCTTCAAGCTTGCTCCTCCCACCCACCGGGTGGTATAACTCGCTCCGCCCCATAGCGCCAGATCTTCCTTACCGCCCAGAGCTCAGAGTTCCCTCCTTAACGCTCTGCGTTTCACGACTAGTTCCTATTCTCCGTTTGCGGTTAAAATAAAATTTGCAAAGACTTCAGTCTTCGATCCCTCGCTGCGATGGACCGTCGACTCCGGTTCGGAGATGCCCATGCGGGTGAAGATGTCTCGAGCGGATCCACACTCCACGTGTGTCTGCTTAGGCCTTGAAGCACGACCGCGGCTTGCGACCTGTGCTCATCTTTCTCGGCTCGTCCTCGAAGACGTGCTGCCCGGTGCAACTGGGCGTCCGAAGCATTCCCTCGGTGAAGTCAAGGAGGCCCGGTCGTGATGTCAGCGGCGGCGGGCTCGGCCGGATCCTTTCGGCGGATGGTGCGCCCTCGAGGAGGCGGTAGCGGGCGTATCTTCCTCGGCGGCATTATCCGCTCTCTCCTGGGTTCTTCCTACCGGCTTCTTTTAAGGGCTTTGTCTGTCCCTCTCCACTAAAGGGAGAAGGGCCTCGTCTGCTGGACCTTATTCGGTCAAAAGAGGACAAGGTAAGTCCCTCGTCGGCAGCTCTTGGGAGGCGGGGAAAGGTCCCTCTCCCGGGCCGTCGTCCGTCGGCTCGATCGACCGCTAAAGCCCGACCATGGCCTCACGATTGTCCCCGTCAGGTCAGTTGACCCGAGACTCCCACTGATGAGTGATTTTCTCTACCCATTGGGCCGGGCTGTGCCTTTAGCAGCGAGATTCCCCTCTCCCGGTTCCCAGGAGGAGTTGAGGATCCCGTGGGCTCGTCTGTGCCTCGGTTCGGAGCCCTCGGATGGACCTTCCGAGCGAAGAGTGCGGTTCCGGCCGACACCTCCCGCACCGACCCGGAAATTCCGGGACTCTCGGTCTCGGTCTCCGGACCTCTTTGCGGTCCACCCGTTCCCACCGTCATAAGCGGTCTCAGTCTCGGCACCCTTGATGGCCAGCGTCGCGCTTCGTCTCGTCCTCCTCCCGGATGAGGAGGCTCGGCGTAAGTCTCGTCGGCGATGCGAGACCTTATGTTCTAACAACTCCTCCTGGCCGGGAATAAGCCGACTCGGCGCCTTCCCGACCATTAAGTAGCACTGTCACGGGCGGCCGACACAACCCCTCGACTTGTCCGAGGCCTATACCAGGCGGTTGTTCGGCCAAAACCAGCTGCTCCACGATTCCGGTGGAACCTCCACCTCCACAGCCACCAATTGGGGCTCCGACCAAGATTCTCGATCGACGCTGGGTTTACCCATCGGCTGTCAGTTACCCTCACTCCCGACCGACCTCGGCAGGTGAAGGGTGGCTCAGGCCAGAGGCAGCTCTTGAGGACTCTTCGAGTCGAAATGATTCCTCCTTCTTCTCCAGCGACTGGACTTGGAGTCTTCAGGAGTCAGTCAATGACGATGGCCGTGCGTCCTTCCTAGGACTGCTTGACTCATCTCGGAGTCTACCGGGATGGAGCTCGAACCCGTTTCCAAGCAGGCCAGGTATCCCCTCACGGAGATTCTGGACCGAGGGATTCTCCGGCGAGGCCTTTCCGGTGGCGAGGCCATAGTGGGTCGGCACTGGAACTTTGGCAGCGCCCTGCTTCTGCCCTGCGCCTTGGCCAGGATGGCCAGGAAGTATCACGTCCTCCGGTTCCTTGTCGGTTTTGGAACACCCTCTGCTGAGGGTTGGTTTACCGACAGCGTTTTCAGTGACGCCCGGCTTAGCGCCAGGGATGTGGACAAACCTCCTGACAAGGTCAAGGAGTGGACATAGCCGGGGAGGCGAAAAGTCTACGTTCGTCCTCTCTCGCCGTCAGGCCAGTTCGACGATCCTCATGGCACATTTTCTCATGCCCTGTTGGGCTCCTGGATGAGGTCATCCCTCATCTTCCGCCGATCTGCAGACTACGGTTAAGCAGGTGCGGGACCAGGGCGAGCGAGTGGCCAAACAACGCTCCAGACTGCTTTGGATATAGGGGACTCATGTGCCAGATCGGTGGCGGCCCGCGGTGGCTATCGTCGGCGAGCTTGGCTGAGGATTATCCACCTTTGCCGGATACCCAGCACAAGTTGGCGGATGTTCCCTTTGGGGACTGACCTCTTGACCCTGGGGTGGAAGGTCACCTGCAGAGGATCGAGAGAGTCCAATGCCACCTTGGACTCGGTCTCTTCCGCTCAGAGGACAAGGCCAGACCCACAGCCTAAGCCCTTTCGCCCTTCAGCACTTTGTGCGCCCGGCCCAACAACGTCAGGGCCAGCAGGCTCGACATTGAGCATCCCAAACCAAACCGCCGGCTTCCTCTAACAGGAGGCAGGAGGAAAGGGCCAGGAGGTCCCTCGGCGGTCCCTCACTCCAAGCCTGCCCAGTGACGAGCTGAGGGGTGTCGCCCCATCCCCGTCCACCCCTAGGTCCCCCGTGGGGCGGCTCCGCGACACTTCCGTTCCACTTGGTCACGCTGTTACCCACGGACAGGTGGGTCTTGGAGGTGGTGGGAAGAGGCCTGCCTCTGGAATTCGAGCAGGCACCACCCTTCAGGCCGTCGCCCTCGAGAGACGGGATCCCAGCCTCACTGGCGGCTCGTCGAGCCGACATGCGCTCTCCTCCTCCAGAAGGAGGTGGTAAGAGGTGGTGGACCTCCTTCAGACCCAGGGTTTGTATTCAGGTACTTCCTGGTTCCGAAGCAGACGGGGCTGGCGCCCCATTCTCGACCTACGGCTAAACAAGTTCCTAAGGTCTCGAACCTTCAGGATGGTCCTCTGGCTCAGATAATACCATCCTTGGAGCAGCGGCGTGTGGTTCTGCTCTCTGGACTTGCAGGCGTTTTCACGTCCCTATCCGTCCGTCTCACCAGAGATTCCCTTCCTTCCGGCGGAAGGATCTCTCTTGATTCAAGCCATGCCCTTGACTTGTCTCCAGCTCCAGGGTCTTCACCAAATGCATGGCAGTGGTGACAGCATTCCCTACTGGCCCGAGGGTCCGGGTGTACCCTTACCTGGGCGACTGGCTGATAGCAGCTCCCTCCAGGAAGGAGGCGGAGTGGTCAGAGATCTGGCCCTCAGGTCTGCTCTCAACTGGGCCTCCTTATCAGCAGGCCAAGTCAGACTCGAGCGAAGCAGGTGATTCTATTCATCGGGCGCAGCTCGACTCTCTTGAGCCAGGCGGCGGCTCCAGCGGACAGGGCGAGTTCTTTCCTCCTTTGCCCGATCATTTCTGGTTGAGCAATTGCGCCTCCCGGGACTTCCTCGCCTCCTGGGTCTCATGGCGGCCTGTACCAGCGTGGTCCGTTGGGCCCGCTGGAACATCGAATCCCTTCAGTGAGGACTGGCCAGCCAGTGGTCTGGCAGCTACGATCCCTTGGACCAGCTTGTGTCGGTGACACAGGGGATGTGGGCAGCTCTCAGTGGTGGACCGTTCAGATCATTTGCAGGAAGGCATCCCGTTAGTCCGCCCGAGCGAGCGGTCTCTCTGTCGACGATGCCTCTCTGATGGGTTGGGGTGCCCATCTGGGGGCTCCACGAACTCATGGCCTCTGGTCCCCAGGAGGTCGATGCCACATCAACCTGCTGGAGCTCCAGGCGGTCCGCCTAGCTCTCACCGCCTTTGCTCCGTTCCTCCGGGGTCAGTGGTCCGGGTCGAGGCGGACTGACCCGACCATGTACTATCTAAACCGCCGGGGCGGGCCCGCGCTCAATGCTTCTATGCAGGAAGCTCTCCGCATTTGGTCCACTCGTGCGCGGCCTGGGCGGATCTCCTGGCCATTCACGTGGCAGGGCCTCCAACACCTGGCCGATGCCCTGGGCCGGATGGGGGCTGCATCCTGAGTGGTCTCTCTCCTGCAGTAGTACAGCATCTGTTCTCCCTTTAGGGCACACACCTCAGGTGGACCTGTTTGCCTCCATGGAGAGCGAAGCTGAGTCTGTTCCATGCCGCCCCCTCAGCAGGGCTCGCTGCAGGGGATGCCTTCTCGAGGCAATGGACCCGGGCCTCTTTTCGCCTTTCCCCATTTCCCTTGATCCACAAGGTGCTTCTCAAGGCGAGGAGGACAAAAGCAGGTGATTCTGATAGCCCCAGACTGGCCTCGCCAGTTCTGGTACCAGATCTCCTCAGTCTCAGCTCCAGGACTCCCGGCAGCTTCAGCTCGCCCGGACCTGCTCTCAGTCAATCAGGAAGGTGTTCCATCCGGACCTTCAATCCCTGCACCTGCCGACCCTGGTTCGGCCTAGAGTTCCAGGCCTTGGGTCTTTCGACGAGGTCCTCAATGTAGTTAGGCGTCCCGTAAGTCGACCAGAAAATGCTATGCCTTCAAATGGAAAGGTTTTCCATTTGGTGTTCAGAACAAGGGCTTGGACCCTTCCTCCTGTTCCTTAGCAAGCATCTTGGACTATTATGGTCCCTTTCTAGTCAAGGAGCTTGGTCGGCGACCTAAGGGTGCACCTGGCATCTCTCTGCTTGCGAGGCGCGGGCGAGGAAGCAGTCGATGGCGCAGGAGGAAGGTGGTCTGGGCGCTTTTTCAAAGGCCTTGATCACATTTCCCCTCAGTTCGGGAACCCCCACCTCCGTGGGATCTACTGCTGGTACTGGCCAAGCTCATGGGCAAGCCATTCGAACCTATGCACAGGTGTGCTCTCTCTCACCTGTCGTGGAAGACCGCCTTCTTGGTGGCTATCCGTCAGCCAGAAGGATGGGAGGCTCAGGCGCGTTCCATCAGGTCTCCTTACCTGGTCTTCCACAGGGACAAGGTTGTCCTCCCCCCACCGAAATTCCTTCCGAAGGTGGTGTGCGGTTCACCTTAACCAGGTGTTGACTCTGCGGTGTTCTACCCCAATCACCTCGGAGGCCGAATATAGGCTCCATCCTCTGGACCCTAGAAGGCGCTTATTATAAGGCGCCACGGCTGAGAGTCGAGGAGAGGTTCGCCAGCTGTTTGTCCACCTACGCTGAAGCCGCATCTGGCAGACCTGCAGCCAAGCGGACGATAAGCAGGTGGGTAACCTCCTGCATAGATCTCTGCTATAAGTTGGCGGGCATGGAGCCTCCCAGAGGATAGCTCATTCTACCCGCCATACTGCTGTCAGCATGGCTGCTTCAGGGCGTCCCTATCCAGGAAATCTGCAGGGCTGCTACCTGGAAGTCAGCAAACACCTTCATTACCACTACCACATCGACCTTGAGTCACGCCGGGATGCTGGTTTGGGGCCTCGGTTCTCAGTCTCTCTTTCCCAAGTAGTATATGGGGTGTCGTCTTGCCTCCCTCCTCCCGGAGAACTGCTAGGAGTCTGCCAATGAGTGTGGATGAACAACATATCCATGTCCCTAAAATACAGGTTACTCACCTGTAACAGGAGTTCAAGAATGGTATATGTTGTTCATCTACAACTCTATTCTCCCGGCCTGACGCACAACCTGAGCTTCCAGCGGGCAGATCTGGCGTCATGGTGAGGCCGAGGTTATACCACCGGGTGGGTGGGAGGAGCAAGCTAGAGACCTTCGGCAAGATTTAAAGCGGCAAGGATACTGCCAATGAGTGTGGATGAACAACATATACCATTCCTAGAACTCCTGTTACAGGTGGTAACCTGTATTTATGAGCGGATACCCAGCACAAGTTGGCGGGGCGTCCCCTTCTTGGGGACTGACCTCTTCGGCCCTGGAGTGGAGGGACACCTCCAGCGGATCGAAAAGTCCAATGCCACCCTGGACTCGGTCACCTCCGCCCAGAGTGACAAAGGTTGCCATCAGCAACAGCAGAAGTCCTTTCGTCCTTCGGCCCCTGCATCTTGACCTGCCCAACAGCACCAGCAACAGGGCCAGCAGGCTCGCGCTTGGCGTCCCAAACCCAAGCCAACGGCTTCCTCCAACAGGAAGCAAGGAGGTAAAGGCCCAGGAGGTCCCTTGGCCGGTTCTTCCTCCAAGCCTGCCCAGTGACGAGTTGAGGGGTGCTGCCCCCAGCCTCGTCACTCCCATCATGGGGGGACGGCTCCGCCACTTCCTTTCCGCCTGGTCCGTTATCACCACGGACTGCTAGGTGTTGGAGGTGGTAGGAAAAGACCTGCCTCTGGAGTTCGAGCAGGCTCCACCCTTTCAAGCCGTCGCCCCTCGGGGGCCACGGGGTCCGCAGCCTCGCTGTCGGCCCGCCGAGCCGATATTGCCCTGCTCCTTGAAAAAGAGATGATCAGGAAGGTGGCAGATCCTCCTCCAGACCCAGGTTTGTGTCCAGGTATTTCCTGGTCCCAAAACGGACGGGGGACTGGCGCCCCATTCTTGACCTGCACGACCTGAACAGGTTCCTAAGGTCTCGGACCTTCAGGATGGTCACTCTGGCTCAGATAATCCCATCCTTGGAACGAGGCATGTGGTTCTGTTCCCTGGACCTCCAGGACATGTTCTGTCACGTCCCAATCAGTCTGTCTCATCAGAGATTCCTCCACTTCAGAGCGGAGGGTCCCTTTACGAGTTCCAGGCCATGCCCTTCAGCCTCTTCCTAGCTCCCAGGGTCTTCACCAAATGCATGGCAATGGTGACAGCATTCCTGTGGCGCCGAAGGGTCCGGGTATACCCCTACCTGGACGACTGGCTGATTGCAGCCCCCTCCAGAGTGGAGGCGGAGTGGTCCAGAGATCTGGCCCTCCAGGTTTGCTCTGAAATTGGCCTCCTCATCAACGAGGCCAAGTCGGAACTCGTGCCGAAGCAGGTAATTCTCTTCATTGGGGCAGAGCTCGACTCTCTTCGAGCCAGAACTCTGCTCTCGGCGGACAGGGCCAAGGTTCTTTCCTCCTTTGCCCAATCATTTCTGGTTGGGCAATCGCGCCCTGCCCGGAACTTCCTGGGCCTCACGGCGGCCTGCACCAGCATGGTCCGTTGGGCCCATTGGTACATGCGTCTTCTTCAATAGGGACTGGCCAGCCAGTGGTCACAAAGCTGCGATCCGTTGGACCAGCCCGTGACAGTGACCCAGGAGATGTGGAACGCTGTCCAGGGTGGACCGTTCCAGCACATCTGCAGGAGGGCATCCCGTTCGTCCGCCCGAGCCGACGGTCTCTCTATCGACCGATGCATCTCTGATGGGTTGGGGTGCCCATCTGGGGGAGCACAGAGCGCACGGCCTCTGATCCCCTCAGGAGTCCCAATGCCATATCAACCTGCTGGAGCTCCGGGCGGTCCATCTAGCTCTCACCGCCTTTGCTCTGTTTCTACAGGGTCAAGTGGTTCAGGTCCAGACGGACAATACCACGGCCGTGTACTACCTGAACCGCCAGGGCAGGACGCTCTCCATGCTGTTATGCAAAGAAACTCTCCACATTTGGTCCCTCGTGCACAGCCTGGAGGCGGATCTCCTAGCCATTCACGTGGCAGGAGCCTCCAACACCCTGGCCGAAGCCCTAAGCCGGATAGGGGCTGCGTCTCACGAGTGGTCTCTCCTGCCGGAGGTAGTACAAGATGTCTTCTCCCACTGGGGCATGCCTCAGGTGGACCTGTTTGCCTCCAGGGAGACTGCAAAGCTGAGACTGTTCCATGCCTGCCCTCCTCAGCAGGGCTCGCTGCAGGGGGATGCCTTCTCGAGGCCGTGGACCCCTGGCCTCTTCTACGCCTTTCCCCTACTTCCCTTGATCCACAAGGTGCTTGTCAAGGTGAGGAGGGACAAGACGCAGGTGGTTCTGGTAGCCCCAGATTGGTCCTGCCAGTTCTGGTATCCAGATCTCCTCAGTTTCAGCTCCAGGCTCCCAAGGCGGCTTTCAGCCCGCCTGGACCTGATCTCAGTCAACCAGGGGGAAGGTATTCCATCCGGACCTTCAATCCCTGCACCTGATGGCCTGGTTCCTGAGCGGCTAGAGTTCCAGGCCTTGGGTCTTTCCGATGAGATCCTCAACGTCATTGAGGCGTCCGGTAAGGAGTCGACCAGGAAATGCTACACCTTCAAATGGAAGAGATTCTCCATTTGGTGTCAGGGGAAAGGCTTGGACCCTTACGTCTGTCCTTTGGCAAGCATTCTGGACTACCTGTGGTCCCTTTCTCAGCAAGGGCTTCGGTCGACGACCCTTAAGGTGCACCTGGCAGCCATCTCTGCTTACCGGGCACGGGCCAGGAAGCAGTCGGTGGCGCAGGAGAAGGTGGTCAGGCGCTTTTTCAAAGGTCTTGACCACATTTCCCCTCCAGCACGAGAACCTCCACCTCCGTGGGATCTACTGCTTGTATTGGCCAGGCTCACGGGCAAGCCGTTTGAAGCGATGCACAGGTGCGATATTTCCCACCTGTCGTGGAAGACCGCCTTCTTGGTGGCTTTCATGTCAGCCAGAAGAATGGGAGAGCTCCAGGCGCTTTCCATCGAGTCTTCTTATCTGGTCTTCCACAAGGACAAGGTTGTCCTGCGCCCCCACCCGAAATTCCTTCCGAAGGTGGTGTCGGAGTTTCACCTTAACCAGGTGTTGACTCTGCCGGTGTTCTACCCCAATCACACCTCGGAGGCCGAATATAAGCTTCATACTTTGGACCCTAGACGAGCGCTCGCTTATTATAAGGAGCGGATGGCTGAAGTTCAGGGAGAGGTTCGCCAGCCGTTTGTCACCTACGCAGAAGCCACACCTGGCAGAGCTGCAGCCAAGCGGATGATAAGCAGGTGGGTCATCACCTGCATAGAGCTCTGCTATAGGTTGGCGGGCATGGAGCCTCCCAGAGGGATAAGAGCTCATTCTACCCGCCATACCACTGCTTCGGTAGCTGCTTCCAGGGATGTCCCTATCCAGGATATCTGCAGGGCTGCTACCCGGAATTCGGCACATACCTTTATTACCCACTACCACATCGACCTTGAGTCACGCCGGGATGCTGGTTTTGGGGCTTCGGTTCTCCAGTCTCTATTTCCCAAGTAAGTATCGGGGGGTGTGCCTTGCCTCCCTCCTCCCGGAGAACTGCTAGGAGTCTGCCAATAAGTGTGGATTGAACAACATATCCATGTGCCTAGAAATACAGGTTACTCACCTGTAACAGGAGTTCTAGGAATGGTATATGTTGTTCATCCACCCAGCCTCGACGCACAACCTGGCTTCCAGCGGGCTAGATCTGGCGTCATGCTGCGGAGCCAGGAGAGTTACCACCCGGGTGGGTGGGAGGAGCCAGCTTGAAGACCTTCCGGCAAGATTTAAAGCGGCAAGGAACCTGCCAGACAGTGTCAATGAACAACATATATACCATTCCTAGAACTCCTGTTACAGGTGAGTAACCTGTATTTTTCGGCCACCAAATACAACACACTCCAGTTCTGGGGTTAATGCATTCTCTGTACAGTATTCCCTGTTTTACAACAAACTGATGACCACCTTTTTCCACTCCCTTCCCCACCTGTGAGGGAAAAAAGGTTTAAGTGAAGGGTCTGCTTTTTGCTCATGCTGCATATCACATCTAAAAGTGTGTCCCAAGTTTGGCTGTACGCCAGCATGAGTCTGAATCCAGGCCTCCTTTAGGTTCCTTTTCTCTGCCTTAGTTTTACGGTCCTTGCCAGGATCCTCAAAAACATCATCATCAAATGGGAGCCCAGATAGTAAATGCCCCTGCTTCACTTGAGCTCTTCTGGTTACAGCAACTACAGCAGAGTCCTGGGTGGCATGACAATGTATAAATGAGGCAAAGTCTGGGTGGTCATGCCCAATAACTGGTACGGGTAGGCGAGGTACCAACCCCACTTCTACTTCATGTGTCGGTTCTTGAGCGATCATTTGTATGGTGGCTGTAGGGTAGCAATGGGTATCACCCTGCACACAGATGACTGCTGTATCTGCAACAGAGTTGATGCACAAGGTGGGGTGGAAAGGATGAGAAGGGACTTGGCAAGGTTAGAGGAATGGTCAGATGTGTGGCAGTTTAGATTCAGTGCTAAGAAGTGCAAGGTAATGCACCTGGGAAACAAAAACCCAGGGGAAGAGTACACAATGGGGGGTGAGATACTAACAACCACAAAAATGGAAAGGGACCTAGGGGAAGTCATATGAGATGACTTAAAGGTGGGCTAGTAATGTGAGAGGGCAGTAAGGAGGGCTGGGGGATATTGGGATGCATAGGGAGAGGCATCACCAGTAGAAAACAGGAAGTTGTTATCCCTCTGTACAGACAGCTGGTGAGACCCCATCTGGAGTACTGTGTGCAGTTCTGGAGACCCAATCTCAGCAAGGACATAGACAGGATGGAAGCTGTCCAGAGGAGGGCAACTAAAATGGTGCAGGGTCTGCACCGGAAGACATATGAAGAGAGACTAAAGGAGTGTAATATGTATAGCCTCGAGGAATGGAGGGAGAGGGGGGACATGATAGAAACTTTCAAGTACCTCAAGGGAATCAACAAAGTCCAAGAGGGTAGCATCTTTCAAAAAAAGAGGTGTGCAAGAACAAGGGCACAATTTGAAGATCGAGGGGGTGGATCAGAGGTAATATAAGGAAGTATTTTTTTCACAGAGAGGGTTGTGGATGCATGGAACGGCCTTCCAGAGGAGGCTGTGGAGTCAAAAATAGTGGTGGAATTCAAGCATGCATGGGACAGTCATAAGGCAATTCTAGGAGGTGGGGGTAGGAAGAAGTAGGCTGCTGGTTAACTAGAATCTGCAGCTTAT
Organism: Neoceratodus forsteri; assembly: GCA_016271365.2. NCBI lineage: Eukaryota > Metazoa > Chordata > Ceratodontiformes > Ceratodontidae > Neoceratodus > Neoceratodus forsteri. The sequence continues at coordinate 49,766,278 of CM028133.1, read as the reverse complement.
CCATTAGGTAGGGAAATGGGCAGACTGGGTGGGCCGAGCAGTTCTTATCTGCCATCAAGTTCTGTGTTTCTGTCTGGCCCTTTATTATTCCCAGTTATCAGATCTGCTCGCACAAGAGTCTGGCAGCTCCCTCAAATCAATTAGTCCCATCATCTGGTGTGATCCAGTCTGCACAGTAGCCATAAAGTGATCCCAGTTTGCTAAGACTAGGTGAACTGTCTCTTTCTTTATACTGTATTAGGACAGTTTCTTACATAATGTCCCTTCTTTTAGCACTGATGACATACAGTCTCTCCTACAGAAATTCGCCCCCTCTCTCTGCTCTCCAGTCTTGTTTCACTGGGGCTAGATTTGACAGTTTATAAGTAAAAGGGTTCCTTACCGGATTGCCGGTGGTTGCAGCTGCTGATGTCCCTTGGAACCCTCTGGGTCTGGATGATCAGGCTGCCAGGAAGTCTTCCGCCAGCATGATGGTTTTATCAGCGGAATCAGGCTTGTGCTCCCGAACCTAAAGTTGTACATCCTGGGTGTGAAATGGTGTGGGATAAACAAAGTGCTCGGACAAAAATTAGCAGAATAACCTTAAAAATGTATTACCTAGAGCGGACTGGAAACGACAAAATAATAAACCAAGCCAAAAAAATCCATAGTTTACATATCAGAGGTAGTACTGACTATCTCAGGACTGGGTGTTGACAGATTCACACCCTCCCTTACACTGCTAGCTTCCTAAGTAGTTCTGCTTATATAGCAGTTTCTACAGACATGTGACCTCGTTACTCCAGTTTTTAAATTTTATCCATTCAATCTTTCTCAAAATAAAATATCTTATTTTATTTAAACATAAAGTAACATTCCGAAAACATTTAGACATTCAAAACAAATTTTGTGAGCTGTCTCAATATTTTAACTTTCACAGAAGGGAAGTTCCTCTTTGTAAGGGATAAAAACAGGGAAACTGGGCACAGCCGGTCCATAGGGAACAATGAAGCAGGAGCTTCTGAAACAGCAGCATTTGGCTACACAGAAACTTTAAAAAGAAAATTACCTTGGTATAATTTAAGTTGCCTTATACAGGTAAGTCAAGTGTTACTTAATTTTTTAGTACAACCAAACATATTTCTTCCTAGAAGTGTTGGTAATGTGAGTGTTTTCAACAAGTAGCAGAAACACACAAACAAAGTTTACTCACGTTACCAATATCTCCTTTCAGTAGTGCTTTTAAGGGGAAACTCCTTCTGTGCCTTGTGGAGAATTTACTTTAATTAAATGGCAGCACTAGCGATAGGAATATTGTGCCCAAACCAGTACTTTTCAGGTGGTTTAAACAGTTTTCTACAGACTGCTAACTAAACAACAAAGGCAGAGCTCAGAATGAATTTAAACAGCAGCAGTCTGGACTTCTCTGTATCTCCCATAAAAAGGAAGGCTTTACTTCACTTGTATTTTGTTTCCTTTCGTCCGTTCTGTCTATAATGCAGACGGACACCCTTATTAAATTAAAGACTGCTTCCAGAGCCTTTTCCATCCTTGCGATAGTGCGAGCGCTTTGAGCAGACTTCTTAAAACGCCCTTTTGTCGCAATGCCTGCTTTCCAAAGAGGCTTTAAACTAATTAATTGAAGACTTGAAGTTACAAGCCAGCATTTTCTTTATTTTTAAATACATTTCTGCTTCACACTTAGTTTCCATAACTTAAGGCTGCTAGAGTTATGAAGGAGATCCATGATGTACACAAAGGGGGGGGGGGGGATCACACACAACAGAAGACATAAAAATAAATACAGATTGTGGGTGGCCAGCCCAACAAACACGACATACAACATAAAACAGGACACAGTGTACATCTTGGAGTCCCTCTGAATGTCCTGCAGCATTTGAATTAAGGAAACCCATGGGGGGGGTGGATCTTCGGCTTTCTCTCTCTTACACTGGGGTAAAACGTTAATAAACTGTTCAATAATTAACACCTCCAAAAGTTGGTCCTTGCTGCTATCATCTGGCTGCAACCATTTGTAGCAGAGCTCCTTGAGATGGGCATAAGTCTCTCGGGGGGGGGGGTATCCAGTGACTGCATTTTAAGAATGTAGTTTCAAAAAATTTGATTGTGTTGTTGCTGAATTTTAATCTATTTATAGTTCAATATTTATTAGCCCAATTACTGTAAAGTGCTTTGATAGTTTGAATTGCGTGATATAAATAGATTATTATTATAAGAAACCTAAACCTCTGATGATAGGTTTCAGTGTTTGTCATAGCGCTTAATGATCTTCTGCTTCACACGATCATAGTCCTCTGCCTCTCAGGAGTCCATGTGGCTATAAACCAGCTGGGCACTGCCTGTCAGGTGCGGTGCCAGTCAAACAACCCAGTGTTTCCTTGGCCATGTGCATGTTCGAGCAGTCCTCTAAAATGTTGTGAGGTAGGCTTCAATGTCATCGTTGTCCAAAAGTTTAGACAGTTTAATGTCTTTCGGGCTACTGGCTCTTTCTGTTTGCCCTGTATTGATGGCATGCAAGACCCTTGTGGTATCCGCACATTTGGCATCTTGCCTTCTTCGCTAAATGTCTGCATCTCTCCACTCAATTTCTCTCTCTTTCCATATTCACCTGTTTTATGCAGAGCCATTTCAACAACTCCCCTACGTCCTCAGGTGGAGGGTCTTCAAGAGGAGGCAATTCCCTCAATTCTTCCTCGTCCCCTTGCATCTTTTCGTTGTCTTCAGGCTTGGCGTTCCTCCAAGCTCCCAGGTCCAGTCCAGGCAGCAGCTTCTCTCCCAGTCTGTCGGCCATGGTTCTGGTCAGAACTCCACGCACTTTCTTCTCTGGGGTCTCCTCTGGCAATTCCTGGTGCATCAGTCCACCTGGGATATCTGGGCAATATCCACCAGAAAACATCCCCCTAGCCCAGTCCAGACGTTTCCAGCTAGTTATCAGACTTCTGACACCATGTCTGTGGTGGGGTAGTGGGACAGTAGATGGGCCAGACACAGAACTTCAGCTTCAACACACAATCTCTGTGTGATGTTTATGTAAAACACAGGGAATAACCTTTAACAATGGCATATACCTTGTTCAATACATCAGTTTGCAGCAACAGACTATGCATGTCCTTCTTCTGCACTTGGTCAGCTCCTACTGACCCACTGATCTATCTTTCCTGTGGAAATTAACTATCCCCTATGTTGATCTTGTGTGTTTGGGTGATGGGGAGACCGAAAAAAACAAAAACAAGCGAAAAACAAAGAACCTCAGTGCAGAAGCACTGAAGCAAAGGTTACCCCAAAGGGCATTGGCAATAAAGCCAAGCCTCAAAGAGAAACATCACACATATCCCCATAATGCAAAGCATCATGGGAGGTATATGCAAATTACCATGACATTCCAGGCTGGTTCAGCTTAAAGCAGGAATGCATGGTGCCAAAGGGCCTCTCAAACAATCTGTAATTTATATGCATTTTAAATAACTCAATGGGGATTTTCTGATATATCTGCCACAGTAACTTAATTGTTATAATACAGTCCCCTAGCAACTTTATACCTTTATTAAAAACATCTAGTGTTGTGGTGTTTTCAACATTTACAGGTTTCATACACATAAAGCATATACATCAAGGTATTTTATGACATAGTGCTATTGCATACTAAATCCAACAGCGAGGAACACAGCCTGTTGTTTTTACATCCACTCGGAGGTCACCGCTATAACCTTCCTGTACAAGGACCTGAGAGGGAAAAAGAAAATTAAAGAGGACACTATAGCGTAGTCAAGAAAGGGGAAGGGGGCACCCATAGGTGGCTAACCTTATGGACTAGAAATTGTGAAAGATAAATTGGGCTAAGAAATAGAAGAACTGTTGCAACAGATTTAAGAAAAGGTCGGTACTCAAGAGTGGCAGGATCTTCCTGTCACAGTGCAGATCTGGATGTTGTCGCCATCACCGAGTCATGGTGCACTGAAAACCATGACTGGGACATGGCCATATTGGGCTATACTCTGTTCAAGAAGGATTGGGTAGAAAGGAAAGGAGGAGGTGTGGTGCTTTATGTGAGGGAGAGCATAAAACTCACAGAAATAAAGAGAAATACAAGGAGAGGCAGAGGTACTGTGGGTCACCCTGGAGATGGGGAACAGAGCTGCTATTCAGACTGGAGTGATCCACAGACTTCCAGCAAAGAGGGAGGAATTAGATAAGGTGCTGGAGGGCAGATTTTAAAAAGATGGGCAAAGGCCTCAGGGATGACCTGCCGGGGTGGGTGAACCTGGGTGGAGTGGAGGAACAGTGGGTGAAGATAAAAGGGAGCATAGTAAAGGCAACAAACCGCTGCTTCAAACTAGTCAGCAAAAGCAAGAGGGAAAGAAACTGCTATGGTGCTCGAAAGAGGTGGCTGAAAAGATAGCATTCCAGAGGTATAAGGAGATGAAGAGGGAGAAGGAGGATAGGGAGGTGTATCGGGTTAAACAGAGGGAAGCAGGGAAAGAAGTAAGGAGCGCCAAGGCACAGACAGAAGAGAAAAAAATCCCAGGAGGTAATGAAAGGGGATGAGACATTTTTGTACGTGAAAAGAGGAAAACCAAGGTGGGATTGTAAGGTTAAAAAGAGAAGAGAGGGCACTGCAGAGGGGGGACCAGGAAAAGGTAGACATCCTGAACAAATACTTTGTTCAGTGTTATTAGAGGAAAGAGAAAGGGAGGGGTCACAAAAAAGTATTAAAAGCTTTAGAGGGAAGGAGGTAGACACTAGTTCTTTTTTATGAGGCGAGAGTACTAAAGGAATTTGCTAATCTGAAGGTAGACAGAGCAGTGGGGTCAGATGGGGTGCATCCAAGGGTATTGAGGGAGCTCATGGAAATATTGGCAACACCTCTGACAGTTATCTTTAACAGCTCACTGGAAACAGGAGTGGTACCGGAGGACTGGAAGAAAAAATTACTCACCTTAGTAATTGTTTTTTTTCTAATGGAGTCTTGCTATATTATGACATCTTGCAGTTAGCCACAGCACTTGAACTGCCCCGGAGAGGAAAGAGTTAACTCCATAATGAATGGAGTTCTCAGCGCGAGCGCTTTACTGAAAGCTCTATCTGGCTAGTTTCAAACTGAAACTGTCAGATCTTTACGGAGCCAACACTTACTAAAAGTCTGTGTGGAAAGTACCCTACACTAGCCAAATGGCTACCTACTAGTAACAACAACTACAATAATAACAACAACAAATATCACCCCTGACAAGCACTACTAGACCCCCCTTCCCCAAAGACTCAAGTCTAGGAGGGGGACCAACACACAATCAATAACAGTAGTACCTAATTTCCCCAATCCTAAAAAGAAAGGGGAAAAACACCTATAATGGCATGACACAGTGCTTGACTAATTTGCCCACACCTACCCAAGTAGAAGTTCTGAGAGGGGTTGGGGGTGGTTATAATATAGCAAGACTCCATTAGAAGAAAAACAATTACTAAGGTGAGTAATTTTTTCTTCAAACAACATGAAGTCTTGCTATATTATGACATCTTGCAGATCCACAGCAGTACCTCCATGGAGGAGGGCCAGAACCTACTTAGGGAATAGGCTCTGAGACGGCTGTGCCAAACCGAACATCTCTCCTGGCCTGGATATCCAGGGAGTAATGCTTGGTGAAAGTGTGAACTGTTTTCCAGGTTGCAGCTTGACAGATTTCCAAAATAGAATATCTCTAGCAACCGCTGAGATGCAGCTGTACCCTGGTAGAATGGGCCCTCAATCCTGAGGGGGGTTCTCTACCCAGTTTTTGGTAGCAAAATTGGATACAAGAGACAATCCACCTGGCAATTGTCCTCATAGTGGCAGGTTTTCCTTTTCCGACCTCACCATAGGTGAGAAAGAGTTGGTGGGATTCGAACCTGTGACCCGTGGTGCATTCCAGATAATAACTCAATGCCCTCTTAACATCCAAACTGTGCAATCTCCTTTCACCAGAGGAAGAGTGCTCAGTGAAAAATACTGGAAGGGAGATGGATTGGTTAAGATGGAAATCCGAAACCACTTTAGGTAAAAACTTTCTGTTAGTCCTGAGAACTACCTTATCCCTGTGAAAAGAAATAAAATCATTTTCAACTGAAAGGGCTTGTAACTCACTTATACGTCTAGCAAGTGATGGCCACTAAAATACAGTTTTCCAAGTTAAGAACTTAAGGTCTGCGAAGACAGGGTTCAAAAGGTGGTTGCATTAACTGAGCAATGCAAACATTAAGGTCCCAGGCAGGGGCTGGGTCCCAAAGGAGGTTAGTATGAAGTAAACCCTTAAAACTTGGAGAACACAGGGTGAGAAGAAAGGGAGGAAGGCTTTCCTGCTGAGATAAAAGCGGAGACAGCTGCCAAGTGGACTCTTAAGGTAGCTGGCCTGAGGCCCAAAGAATTAAGATGGACCATGTAATCCAGCAAAGTGGGCAAATCAGCAGATTCTGGGACAATATGTTTATCAGAACACCAGATGGAAAACCTTTTCCACTTGGAATTATAAGTGGCTCTAGTGGAAGGCTTCCTAGAGGCCTTTAAAATATCAAGGACACCTTGAGAAAGGTGTAAATCAGCAAATTCTAACTCTTCAAGAGCCAGGCCTTGAGGTTGAGGGATTTGAGGTTCGGATACCATACTCTCCCCTGGGCACAGGTCAGCAGATTGTGAATCCTGGGAAGGCACAGGGGAAGGTGGACTATCAGTGATAGCAGGAGTGGGTACCAGGGTTGCCTGGCCCAGTCTGGTGCAATCAGAATCACTTTGCAAGGTTGGGATCTGATTTTTACTAACACCTTGAAAAGAAGAGGGAAGGGGGGGAAGGCATACAGGAACTTCCCTTCCCAATCCAAAAGAAGGGCATCCAGGGGGACTGAGCCCATCACTGGGGGCCTGCAGCAGAACAGTGGAAGTTGGTGGTTGTCTGGGGCTGCAAAAAGATCTATCTGAGGGGTGCCCCATCTGGCAAAGACTGTTCTCAGCACTCGGGGATTCAGGGACCATTCGTGATGGCCCTGAGAAATCCTGCTGAGGGCATCCGCTAGGACATTGTCCTTCCCTGGCAGATGAACTGCTATTAGAGAAGTGTTCAGGGAGTAGGCCAGAGACCACAACTTCATTGCCTCGGTGCACAGGGCCGACGACCGAGTGCCCCCTTGCTTGTTGATGTACCACATTGTTGTGGTATTGTCTGTTCTGACCTGGACTACTTTGTTCTGGACAGATGCAGAAAAAGCTTGAAGAGCTAAAGGACAGCTCTGAGTTCCGGCAAGTTGATGTGGAGCAGAGATTCTGGGGACCACACTCCCTGTGTGGAGAGGTAGCCAGTGTGCTCCCCACCCCAGGAGGGAGGCATCCGTAGTGAGGGTGAGGAGTGGGAAATAGGAATGAAGGGACCCCTGTCTTAAATTGCTCTGATCCTGCCACCACTGAAGAGCTAGGATCAGAGTTCGGGTCTGAGGAACCAGTTTGAAGGGTCCCTCCTTTGGGACCAATAGGCCCTCAAATGAAACTGAATGTCTCTCATCTGGAATCTTGCTCCCTGCACTACAGCTGTGGAGGAGCCATGTGCCAGAGCTGCAAAAGTGTCTTGCTGGTGAGAGACCCTGCAGGGTGAAAAAAGGAGGCCAGGCGATCAACTTCTCTACCCTTTCCAAGGGAGAAGGCCCTGGCCAGCTTTGTGTTCAATTCCGCACCTATGAAAGTAAGTAACTGAACTGGTTCTAGAACTGGACTCTTTGGTAGGTTTAGCAGGAATCCCAGGGAGGTGAGAAGCTGCTGGGTGACTTGCAAGTGGGATTTCACCTGTTCTGGAGACTGTCCAGCAATGAGCCAGTCGTCCAGGTAGGGAAAAAACAGCAACCCCTTGCCTTCTTAAATGAGCCACTGCCATGGCTAGACATTTTGTGAATACCCTTGGAGCAGAGGTAAGACCGAAGGGCATTGCCCTGAACTGGTAGTGGCCTGAGGGCAGTTCGAACCTGAGGTACTTTTGGTGAGAGGCCTGATTAAGACATGAAAATAAGTATCCTTGAGGTCCAGGGAGGCTAGCCAGTCCCTGGCCTCAGTGAGAACAAATCATTGCCAAAGTTAACATTTTGAACTTTGGTTTCAAAGGTGTTTGTTCAAATACCTTAAGTCTAGGATGGGCGCATTTCTCCTGTCTTTTTGGTGTAAGGAAATATCTGGAGTACAGACCCTTGCCCTGGTGAAAGGGAGGAACCCTTTCCACTGCTTTGCAATTTAACAGGGCAGAGACCTCTGCCTCCAGGGCAAAGGCCTCTAGGGGGCTTGCAGGTGGAAAGTGTCTGGCCCTCATCTTTGGAAAATGTTTGAAGCTGAGAACCAGACCCTGGCCTACCACTTCCAGAACCCATTTGTCCGAGGTTACGGACACCCTGACTGAAGTAAGCCAATCTGCCCCTTACTGGTACAGGAGAATCGGCCCTGGGCACCCCATCAGGGTGCCAGCTTATAGAGCTTTGAACCGAAATGCGGTAAAATAAATACTTTTCCCGGTTTATTTAAACCGAGAATTACTTGTTTTAACCGAGAAATGAACCGAGCTGAAGGAGAGATCTCCGGAGCGACTGTTCAGTGAGGCGGAGTAAAGAATCTGACAGTTTCAGTTTGAAACTAGCCAGATAGAGCTTTCAGTAAAGCGCTCGCGCTGAGAACTCCATTCATTATGGAGTTAACTCTTTCCTCTCCGGGGCAGTTCAAGTGCTGTGGCTAACTGCAAGATGTCATAATATAGCAAGACTTCATGTTGTTTGAAGAGGACGGATGAAGTGCCACTACACAAAAGTGGTGGTAGGGAGGAGGCTGGCAATTATAGGCCAGTTAGTCTGACATCGGTGGTGGGGAAGTTAATGGAATCACTGCTGAAGGAAAGAGTTGTGGAATATCTTGAATCCAGTGAGTTACAAGACCCAAGGCAGCATGGTTTCACAGGGGGGAGGTCATGTTAAACAAATCTGATAGATTTCTTTGAGTGGGTGACCAAGAAACTAGATCAGACTGGAGCAGTAAATATGGCTTACCTAGATTTCAGTAAGGTGTTTAACACCATTCCACATAGGAGACTAGTGAGCAAGCTGGGTAGATTAGGAGTAGGTCCTAAGGTGGTAAACTGGATAAGAAACTGGTTAGGGAATAGGCGAGACAGGCTGGTGGTAAATGGAGTTCACTCCAAGGAAGGGAGGATGGCCAGTGGGGTGTCTCGGAGATCAGTGCTGGGACTGGTCTTTGCAGAGGAGCCGGAAGGGAAGGTCTGTCTGTTTGCGGATGACACCAGAATCTTCAATAGGGTGGACACTCCGGGTGGTGGGAAGGATAAGCAGAGACCAGAGAAAACTAGAGGAGTGGTCACTGGTATGGCAGCTGGGTTTCACTGCAAAAAGGTGCAAAATAATGCACTTAAGGTACAGAAACCCTGGGGCGGAGTGCAAAATGAGTGGAGACATGGAGTGGTATTGATGACCAAGCAGGAAAGAGACCTGGCAATAATCATGTCAGATGACCTAAAGGTGGCCAAGCAGTGCGACAAGACAGTTGGGAGGGTGAGTGGGATGCAGAGTTGCATAGGGAGGGGTATCATCAGCAGAAAGAGGGAGGTGGTGTTGCCTCTATAGGTCTCTTGTAAGACCCCACCTAGAGTATTGTGTCCAGTTCTGGATACCACATCTCCAGAAGGACATAGACAGAGTGGAACTGGTCCAGAGGAGGGCAACTAAAATGATGCAGGATCTGCATCAAAAACCCCATGAGGAAAGGCTAAAGGACATCAGTATGTACACCCTGGAACAGAGGAGGGAGTGGGGAGATAAGATACAGGCCTTTAAATACCTCATGGGAGTAAATATAGTACAGGAGGAGAGTATTTTTTGGAAGAAAAGGTGCTCAAGAACAAGGGGACATGCTATGAAGCTAGTGAGGGGTAGATTCAGGAGAGATGTGAGGAAGTACGTCTTTTAGATGAGACGTTAAACCGAGGTCCCATCTGCCTGGATTGGTGGTAGTTCAGGTGGATGTTAAAGATCCCATGGCACTTATCGAAAAGAGTAGGGGAATTTTTTTTATTAAAATCAAACAAATTCTTAACAAAACATATATACCAATCAATAGATACAAAACATAAATAAGTATAAATTCATACAATAATCAAAACATTTTTAACAAATAACAAATTTATACAAATCAATATTAATTCATACCAAAGCCTCAAACATAAGGAAAACATTTTAAACAATATAAACAACTTAAATCCCCCCCTTACCCTATGTCAAAACAAAAATACTGTAATGCTAATCTACTTTATTCATACCTAAATTCTAAACAGCTTTCAAAGAAAATCATACCCACTCCATAATTTAATCCAATGAATAGAACTGAAATGCAGAGCTTCTACATGTTGTAAATGGTGTAAATCAAAAATTACCATATGGAATAATTCTTCAGGAGAGATCCATTGTTGCTGTAATAATAATCTACATCTACTAATCCATAACCAATAGAGAAAATGGCCATTTCAAACACCATGAAGTCTTGCTATATTATAACAATAGCAGTCAGCCACTGCAGCTGAACTGCCCCGGAGAGGAAGGAGTTAACTCCAGAAGATCTGGAGTTCTACAGCGCGAGGGCGCTGTGCCCAAAGCTCTATCTGGCAGTTTCAAATGAAACTGTCAGATTCTTCCACTTCACTGAACAGTCGCTCGGAGATCAGCTCCTTCAGCTCGGTTCATTCTCGGTTTAAAAGAGTAGTTTTCGGTTCATTTGAACGGCAAAAGTCATTATTTTTACGCATTTCGGTTCTAAAGCTCTATCTGGTAACCGTAAGTACAAAAATTCAAGTCTGTGTGGAGAATTAATTACTCGGTTCGGTTTGAACCGATCGCTTAGTTTTCTGTCTTTTAAAACTGTACTGTGGGTTTTAGAGTGCGGTTCCCGGTTCTTATCGGTTCTAAAAAAAAACGAAATTTTTACGGTTTTTTCAAATACGACTATCTTTAGCCATAGATATGTTAGTAATACCATAAAAAAGTAACTCTGTAGTCGGAGGAACTAGAATCTTATTTTTCCGCCTGTTTTTTTTACCACATCCCAAAATTTCACTGCATAAGGGCAAAAAAAATAAAGATGTACCATTGTTTCCAAAACCTTCATATAGCCCTCCCTTGGACAATATCTTTCCTGAAGACTTTCGTGCTTTTGATTGCTTCGAACATTCACCCTATTGTGAATACCCAGCCATACAGTATCCCAGATATGCTTAGGTATTCTAACATCTGTAATATAGTCTGAAATATCTTGCTGATGAACCACCGTGAAATTCAAAAAGGGTGATTCACCAAAACATCTCTGGAGTACATCTGAATATAAAGCTTTCCTTGTAACTCTTTTTACAAACATCCAATCTATCTGCCACGTTTTCATTTTGTCAAATACTACTTCCCATTTAAATGCCAGTCTCGGGCGTCTCTTGTTTTTATGCAAAAAAGAACCAGAGCTCCACTCAGACAAAACTCCTGTCACTTACCTATTTATTAGGCCAATCCAGCAATTAGTCTATCCTTTAATTAATGGTACCACATTACTGTATAAAAAAACTGTAAAGAAAAATAAAACTGGATTAACCATTGTTACACCTCCTTTTTTCATTGTTAAATATAGAACATTCCGTCTAATTGGATTTAAACGGCTACCCCAAAAGCTACAAAAAAAATAACCCATCAACTTAGTTTCCAAAGTTCTCGGCAATAGAAAAACATAAGAACAAAAAAACTGGAAGCAAAAAAGTTTTGATTAAATAAACCCTTTTCAATTTAGACATTTTCTGTTTATTCCAATTTACCGCTAATTTATTCCCTCTAACCAAAGCTTGTTGCCAATTATATTCTGCCATGTTAGTACCCCCAAAATAAATTCCTAAAATCCGACAAGGAACCCTATCTACAGGTAAACCACCCTCTACTTCATAGTCTACGGGGAACCCACCTATGCGTAAACAGTGACTTTTACTTAAATTTATGCGTGCCCCCGTTATCTTCCCTACCCCATTTATCAAATCACAAGCTGCTACTATCAATTTACCATCTTTTAAAAATAAGCAGAGATCATCTGCATAAGCCAGTAATTTAGGAAAGGCACCAAAATCCCCCTCTATTTCTTTAATTCTAGGAGACCTACTCAATAATCTTAATATAGGGTCCAATGAAAATACATATAAAAGGGGGCTAAGTGGGCACCCCTGACGTACCCCTTTCAAAATCTGATGCCTAGACCTTATCCACCCATTATCATATGGTTTTACATTAGCAAGAACATAACATAATTTAATTCACTGAACAAAAGTTTCAGGTAGCTCATAAGCAGTTAAACATTCCCATAAATATGTATGGGAAACCTCATCAAAGGCTTTAACCTGGTCCAAACTAACTAAATAGCCTATGTTTTGATCACCTTTCTTATTTTCATTTTGTATATCAAAAAGTTCTCATCAGCAATAATGCATCTGTGATGCGTCTTCCAGGTACTGAACAATATTGCTCTTGACAGATTACATCTGGCATAATTAAAGATAGCCTGTTGCCTAATAGCTTTGAAAGGACTTTAAAATCTACATTTAATAATGTGAGAGACTGCCAGTTTTCAATATTGCCATAGTCATCAGATTTATACAGAAAAAGCAGTAATCCTTCATACATCTGTAACGGCAAATAATTCTCAATAAAAAAAAAAATTATACAGAGACAATAACGTAGTGGGCATTAATCTCCATAAAGTTTTGTAAATTTCACATGGTAACCCATCTGACCCAGGAGATACATTTTTATTTAACGATAATATAACATTTTCTAATTCTACCAAGGTAAGTTTCCCAATTAATACCTTTTGCCAACTTGATGAAAGCTGTGGAAGGTTTGCTGCACTAAATAAGTGTGGTAAAAATTGTAGATCCTCAGCTTGTTCTCCAAATTTATGTTTAGTATAATCATCAAGGATATTCATTATATTAATATTGTCAAACTTTTACTCAAGAAGAGGTATCTAAATATTCAAATACACGTTTCCCCATACAGTCTTCACGTGCAATAAAGGGATTAACAAATGCCGTTTTCCCCTGTTTTCCAAACGTCTGCTCTTCATTTAAAGAAGAAATTTCTATCGTACTGATATTCACTCATTAAACGTTTAGTTTTTGCAATCTCCTCAGTCAGACCACCTCCACCTTTTTGTTGTTGAGATAGTAAAGAACACAATAAATGTCTGTCTATTATATTCCTCCAATTTGGTTTTAACTTGTTTTTTTACCTAAAGCTTGAAAATACCCAGCCAAACAACATTTAAAAACTTCCCACCATTCTTCAATGTTGTCATATAAATCAATTGTTGTAAGTTTGTCCTGTATAGTAATTTTTATATCACTATCAATATCTGGTAATATTAACAAAGAAGAGTTAAGCTGCCATACCCCAGGACCTCTTTTTCGTGTGGGGGGGTTTTCAGTGCCAATTCCTATTAGGGAATGATCAGAAATTTCCATTGGTGTATTCATTACCTTGTGAATCACTAGAGATTTATGTATAAAGATAAAATCAATCCAAGAATTTAAAAGCCCTTTTGAAAATGTAGGTCTTGCTTTTAAGCCATTTTGAGCATGTGCGTCTACCAAATTTGCTTGGGTAAGAACTGTTTTTAAAAAAGTTTATCACAATATTGTTTTCCTGATTCTGTTCTTTGATTGTAAATTTATATTGAAATCCCCACAAAAGAAAATCTGATGACTTGTGTACAAATACGGTTGTATTTTTTCAACAATGCTATTCTTAGTGCCTTCGTCTGAGGACCATAAAAGGAGATCAACCGACACTGTAAACCATGAAGAACCACATCTAACAAAAAAAGTCTCCCTGGATCGACATCTATTGATCTTAAAACCTGAACATCTGAGGTCGAAAAGCAAATCCCAATCCCACTGCAAGTGTCCTCTCCCATTGACCAATAGGAGGCGCCCCAAGGCCAGTCTTTTGTTGCTTCTGCTACCTCACTCAAACGATACAGTCTTGTATCTTGTAATAGATAAACATCATATTTCAACAGGGATAAAACGCCAAAGGTTGTAAGACATGTAACTGAAGATTTTATACTATTTACATTTAAACTTGCAATGCGTATCGAGGATAGTTCAGGGAAGGGATTCATAATTTTCCCACTAGATCTTGTAATATGTTTTTTGTTTGTTTCTAAACCTTGTACTTTCCTCGGGGGAAGTGGCGCACATGATGACTGAGCATCCGCACTCTCCTGACTACCTTCAGTATCTACCAAGGGATTTTCTTGTTCCATTTGGTCTCCCCACGTAGAGAACAGGTTAAATCTATTGGGTAAAGGAGATAAGGGCACCAGTTCAGACGGTAAAAATGACTTTTCTTGTTCCTGTGCATCAGAAACCTGGGTCAAATTCTGTACATGAGATACTGGAAGGAGTTCTTGGTTTTGTACACCTGAAGAAGAAGAGGGTAGACGTCCTCTATTCTCTCTTATTTGGGAACCAAGTGGAGTCACAAAGGGGGTTTCTTTTTCACTGTTATCAATCATGTTTTGGGGGGAGAGAGAGAGAGAGAGAAAGACACCTCCATAGCTTCCAGTTCAGTATTATTAACCTCTACTGAGGTCCCAACCCCTAAAGGCCTCAAACTAACTCTCTCACTTCTTGTACCCGCTTCCCTACCTCTACCTCGTTTTCTACTTTTATCTAAGCTTCCAAGTTCAAATTCTTGAGAAGGAAAGGATTTCCTGGCCTGATACAAAAAATACTCTTGGTCAGATGAAGAAAATCAGTATCATGTGTAGCCCAAGGGCAATCGGTGTAAAAGTGACTTTGATCCCCACATAAATGACAAACAGAAGGTGCAACACAGTGGGCCGCAGTGTGACCCAGCATCCCACACTGACAGCATTTCACTTGGTCACATGCAGTATTTAAATGCTGTAAAGACCCACATCTGTAACAGCTCTTAGGTTGACCTGCATAAAAAAACTATTCCCCTGTCTCGGCCAAAAAAAATGAACTTGGTAGGTGTTGTATGCCCTCCTCAGTCTGGTGTAATTGCACCCTTATTGTCCACCCCCAAGTCCAAAACCCATTGTCATCTATTATTGGTCCTGGATGATCATACACCGAACATCTTTTTTCCAACCAAAATATAATGTTAGCCACATATACGCCCTCATTACGAAAAAGGACAGTCACAGTTTTAATAGTCGGCTTGGTAATCGGTATTGCCAAAAATTCTCTCCAAATCTCAGTGTCCTTAACTTCGTAATACTTCCTCCAAAATGTATCCAGTGATTTCAGAGTTACAAAGCTGATATCATAAGAATGTTCACCAGGGGGATGGATAGAGGCATATACTTCAGAAGGTAAAATCTAAAAATCCACTAACAGAGTTTTCCCGACCCAGATCCTGTCTGGAACCACTGGGGCTTTACCCCTATAACAAAGTCTGACCAAAAAAACGGTGTTTAGCCGCTTCTGCTGGCTTACGAAACAAGGCTGCATATGTTTTAGGCACAGAATCGGTTCTAGTAAAAGGATCCCCATTTACTGGATTCTTATCAGTAATCTTTTCCATATTTGATTTACCTTCACTGTGCAGACTTCCAGAAGGTGAATCGATAGGTTGTAAATCCATTTCAGAGCAAAAAGGAGCTGAATTACTATGTTGTAAACTCGATCCACACCAACACGCTGAGCGCGACTCACCTGCTTGCCCTTGAGGCAGCGCCCAGTCGCAGAAGGATTTGGGCAGAGGTAACTCGCTGACGGAAGATCCCAAACAAAGAAACCAACTCAGCCACCTCCACTAGACCCGGACGGGTCATTTAAAAGCAGGGAAACCAGGCAAAGGATTTGTGGATCCGAATCAGCGACCTCCCTCCTAAAGCCATCCCGCCTGTTGTAAAGCTGCTCCGGGGGACCAATCCAGTAATATACAAACGTTTTCTGCTATGACCACAGGCATAGTGGTTAGCTCATTATCAATAGGCTGATTTTCTTTGAATGAAGAAGAATACAGTCTCTTACTTGTATCTTGAGTAGGGCTAGCCGCAGAACATTTTTTTTTTTGGTTGCGTTCAGCTTCCAATTTCTGTCTCCAGGTCTGGAAATCCTGTTCTGCCAGGTTTATCAAGTTTAATAACTGTGCTTTCTTTTTATCCAGCTAACTTTGTAATTGTTGTTCTGCATGGGTTTCAGTGTCCATCACTTCTGTATAAATAGTTGATTCCAAATCCAAAACTTGGTCCCGGTTTAATACAGACTCACTTTCTCTTCCAGTAATAGAAAGCTCTTTCAGGAGCTCCAAAATCACATCCACTCTCCATGCCCTCCACAGCAAGTCCAGAGGTAGCCATCTTGGTCCCACAGGAAAATGGGTCCCCCCTGCTCACTGGAAGCAGAGTAGGGGAATTTCCCCAGTGTCCTGACCAAATTTCCCTCATTCACTAAAAATGCCACCAACAGCTTAATCTGGTTCAGGGTCAGTTGGCATTCATCTGTATCCCCCTCCCCCGGGTCATGCCTGAAAATAGACAGGATTTGTCTAGTGCACTTACCTGGTCAACAAAAACTAAATAAATAAAGTACTTCACAGAAAGAGTGGTGGATTCCTGGAGCAGCCTTCCAATATGGGTGTAGCCAGGAATTTAAAACTTGTACTCAAAACTGATGCACTGTTGCCCCCCCACGTCCCCATTATGTAAACATAAACCAAAATATGCGCTGCCACACCAACGATAACCCCCGTTTGTCATGTCTGAGTTCGAGAAATCACTTTCTTCCTGTAATCCTCCTTGAAGTTTATTGTTCTAGGAATTAATACCTTTGAGCCAAGGCTCTTTTACAAAGGTTCCACATCATTAAGTACAAAAACATGGTAGACAGTGTTACAAACAATCAGTAAGCCATTTAACAATGCCACAACTTAAACAGTAACATTTATGTACAGAAAAGAAAAAGGAACTCAGAAGCAGTGTCAAGGGCAAGGAATAAGGATTAGAGAGCTTGAGAGGGAAAAGAGGGAGAAATAAGAAGTTCTAGGGACATGGATATGTTGTTCATCCACACTCATTGGCAGGTATCCTTGCCGCTTTAAATCTTGCCGGAAGGTCTTCAAGCTTGCTCCTCCCACCCACCCGGGTGGTATAACTCTCGGCTCCGCCCCATGACGCCAGATCTTCCTTACCGCTTGGAAGCTCAGGTTCCCTCCTTAACGCTCTGCGTTTGTGACTGGTTCCTATTTCTCCGTTTGCGGATTTTAAAATAAATTTTGCAAAAAGACTTCAGTCTTCTATCCCTCGCGGCTGCGATGGACAAATCGACTCCCGGATTTCGGAGATGCCCATGCGGGCAGAAGATGTCTCGGACGGATCCACACTCCACGTGTGTCTACTGCTTAGGCCTTGAGCACGACCCGCAGGCTTGCGACCTGTGCTCATCTTTCTCGGCCTACGGTCACCGAAACCGTGCTGCCCGATTGCAACAGGGCCGTCGAAGCGTTCCCTCGGTGAAGTCCAAGGAGGCCGGTTGGCGGTGTCGCGGCGCGTTTCGGCCGGATCAGCTTCGGCGGATGAGTACTGCCTCGAAGGAGGCGGCGCGGGCGTATCTTCCTCGCAGCGGCATTTATCCCTCTCTCTGGGTTCTTCCTCGCGGCTTCTTTTAAGGAGCTTTGTCTGTCCCTCTCCACTAAAGGAGAAGGGCCTCGTCTGCTGGACCTTATTCTCGGTCCAAGAGGGACGAGTAAGTCCCTCCGTCGGCGCTCTTGGGAGCGGAAAGGTCCTCTCCCGGGCCGTCGACCGTCGGCCCGGTCGACCGCTGGCTTCGGCCACTGGCCTCACGGTGTCCCGTCAGGTCAGTTGACGAGACTCCACCGATGAAGTCGAGATTTTCTCGACCCATTGACGGGCTGTCGCCTTTAGCAGCCGAATTCCCCTCCCCGGTTCCCCGGAGGAGTTGAGGATCCCGTGGGCTCGCCTGTGCCTCGGTTCCGAGCCCTCGGATGGACCATCGAGCGAAGGAGTGCGGTTCGGCCGACACCTCCCGCACCGACCTCGGAAATTCCGGGACTCTCGGTCTCGGTCTCGGACCTCTTGGCGGTCAGCCGATCCCACCGTCATTGGCGGTCTGGTCTCGGCACCATGATGGCGGCGTCTCCTCGTCCTCGTCCTCCTCCCCGGATGAGGGGCTTGGCGTAAGTACGTCGGCGAGTCAGGGACCTTATGTTCTAACAACTCCTCCTGGCGGGGAATAAGCCGACCCGTCGCCTTCCCGGCCATTAAGTAACTGTCACCGGGCGGCCGACACAACCCTCGACTTATCCGGGGCTATACCCAGGCCGGTTGTTCGGCCAAAACCAGCTGCTCCACCGATTCCGGTGGAACCTCCGCCTCCACAGCCACCAATTGGGGCTCCGACCAAGGATTCTCGGTCGGCTAAGGGTCTACCCCATCGGCTGTCAGTTACCCTCACTCCCGACCGACCTCGGCAGGTGAAGGGTGGCTCAGGCCAGAGGCAGCTCTTCGAGGACTCTTCCGAGTCCGAAGATGATTCCTCCTTTTCTCCAAGCGACTGGACTTGGAGTCTTCAGGAGGTCAGTCAATGGACGATAGCCCGTCGTCCTTCCTAGGACTGCTTCGGCTCATCTCGGAGTCTACCGGGATGGAGCTCGAACCCGTTTCCAAACGGGCCAGGTATCCTCACGGAGATTCTGGACCGGATTCTCGCGGAGGCCTTTCGGTGGCGAGGCCATAGTGGGTCCGGCACTGGAGCTTTGGCATCGCCCTGCTTCCTGCCCTGCGCCTTGGCCAGGATGGCCAGAAGTATCCAGTCCCCGGTTCCTTGTCGGTTTTTGAACACCCTCTGCTGAGGGGTTGGTTACCGACAGCGTTTTCCGGCGCGCCGGCAACGCCAGGGATGTGGACAAACCTCCTGACAAGGAGTCCAAGAAATTGGACTATGTCGGGCGAAAAGTCTACGCTGCGTCCTCTCTCGGCCTTCGTCAGGCCAGTTCGGCCGTCCTCATGGCACATTTTTCTCATGCCCTGTTGGGCTCCCTGGATGAGGTCATCCCTCATCTTCCCGCCGATCTGCAGACTACGGTTAAGCAGGTGCGGGACCAGGGCAGGGCAGTGGCCAAACAGCAGCTCCAGACTGCTTTGGATATAGGGGACTCATGTGCCAGATCGGTGGCGGCCGCAGTGGCTATCGTCGGCGGAGCTTGGCTGAGGATATCCACCTTCCGGGATACCCAGCACAAGTTGGCGGATGTTCCCTTTGGGACTGACCTCTTGACCCTGGGGTGGAAGGTCACCTGCAGAGGATCGAAAGTCCAATGCCACCTTGGACTCGGTCTCTTCGCTCAGAAGGACAAAGGCGCAAACCACAGCCTAAGCCCTTTGGTCCTTCTGCTTTTGGCTTGACCCCAGCAACGTCAGGGCCAGCAGGCTCGCCTTGGCATCCCAAACCCAAGCCGCCGGCTTCCTCTAACAGGAGGCAGGAGGAAAGGCCCAGGAGGTCCCTCGGCGGTCCCTCCTCAAGCCTGCCCAGTGACGGGCTGAGGGTGTCACCCATCCCGTCGCCCTACCCCTGGGTCCCCGTGAGGACGGCTCCACACTTCCGTTCCGCCTGGTCGCTGTTACCACGGACAGGTGGGTTTGGAGGTGGGGAGGCCTGCCTCTGGAATTAGAACAGGCACCACCCTTCAGAGCAAGTCGCCCTCGGGAGCCGGAGATCCCAGCCTCACTGGCGGCTCGTCGAGCCCACATCGCTCCTCCTCCAGAAGGAGGTGGTAAGAGAGGTGGTGGACCCTCCTTCAGACCCAGGGTTTGTGTCCAGGTACTTCCTGGTTCCGAAACGGACGGGGGGCTGGCGCCCCATTCTCGACCTACACGACCTAAACAAGTTCCTAAGGTCTCGAACCTTCAGGATGGTCACTCTGGCTCAGATAATACCATCCTTGGAACGCGGCGTGTGGTTCTGCTCTCTGGACTTGCAGGACGCGTTTTTTCTCGTCCCTATCCGTCCGTCTCACCAGAGATTCCTTAAGCTTCGGCGGAAGGATCCCTCTTGAGTTCCAAGCCATGCCCTTGACTTGTCTCCAGCTCCAGGGTCTTCACCAAATGCATGGCAGTGGTGACAGCATTCCCTCTGGCCGAGGGTCAGTGTACCCTTACCTGGGCGACTGGCTGATAGCAGCTCCCTCCAGGAAGGAGGCGGAGTGGTCAGAGATCTGGCCCTCAGGTCTGCTCTCAACTGGGCCTCCTTATCAATGAGGCCAAGTCGGAACTCGAGCGAGCAGGTGATTCTATTCATCGGGCGCAGCTCGACTCTCTTCGAGCCAGGCGCGGCTCCCGGCGGACAGGGCCGAGGTTCTTTCCTCCTTTGCCCGATCATTTCTGGTTGGGCAGTGCGCCCTGCCGGGACTTCCTGCGCCTCCTGGGTCTCATGGCGGCCTGCACCAGCGTGGTCCGTTGGGCCGGCTGGAACATCGTCCCCTTCAGTGGGGACTGGCAGCCAGTGGTCCTGCAGCTGCGATCCCTTGGACCAGCTTGTGTCGGTGACACAGGGGATGTGGGCCGCTCTCCAGTGGTGGACCGTTCCAGATCATTTGCAGGAGGGCATCCCGTTAGTCGCCGAGCCGACGGTCTCTCTATCGACCGATGCCTCTCTGATGGGTTGGGGTGCCCATCTGGGGAACACGGCTCATGGCCTCTGGTCCCAGCGAGTCGATGCCACATCAACCTGCTGGAGCTCAGCGGTCCGCCTAGCTCTCCCGCCTTTGCTCCGTTCCTCTGGGGTCAAGTGGTCCGAGTCAGGCGGACAATACCACGACCATGTACTATCTAAACCGCCAGAGGCGGGGCAGCTCCATGCTTCTATGCAAGGAAGCTCTCCGCATTTGGTCACTCGTGCGCAGCCTGGGCGGATCTCCTAGCCATTCACGTGGCGGGCCTCCAACACCCTGGCCCGATGCCCTGAGCGGATAGGGGCTGCATCCCGAGTGGTCTCTCCTACCGGAGGTAGTACAGCATCTGTTCTCCCTTTGGGGCACACCTCAGGTGGACCTGTTTGCCTCCATGGAAGCAGGCTGAGTCTGTTCCATGCCGCCCCCTCAGCAGGGGCTCGCTGCAGGGATGCCTTCTCGAGGCAATGGACCCCGGGCCTCTTTTACGCCTTTCCCCATTTCCCTTGATCCACAGGTGCTTCTCCAAGGCGAGGAGGGACAAGGCGCAGGTGATTTCTGATAGCCCCAGACTGGCCTCGCCAGTTCTGGTACCAGATCTCCTCAGTCTCAGCTCCAGGACTCATGGCAGCTTCCAGCTAGCCTGGATCTGCTCTCAGTCAATCAGGGAAGGTGTTCCATCCGGACCTTCAATCCCTGCACCTGGCAGCCTGGTTCCTGGCTGAGTTCCAGGCCTTGGGTCTTTCAGCGGTCCTCAATGTAGTTGAAGGCGTCCCGTAAGTCGACCAGAAAATGCTATGCCTTCAAATGGAAAGGTTTTCCATTTGGTGTCAGAACGAGGCTGGACCCTTCCTCCTGTTCCTTGGCAAGCATCTTGGACTATTTATGGTCCCTTTCTAGTCAAGGGCTTAGGTCGGCGACCCTTAGGGTGCACCTGGCAGCCATCTCTGCTGCACCGGGCGGGCGGGGAAGCGTCGATGGCGCAGGAGAAGATGGTCTGGCGCTTTTCAAGGCCTTGATCACATTCCCTCCAGTGCGGGAACCCCACCTCCGTGGGATCTACTGCTGGTACTGGCAAAGCTCATGGGCAAGCCATTCGAACCTATGCACAGGTGTGCTCTCTCTCACCTGTCGTGGAAGACCGCCTTCTTGGTGGCTATCACGTCAGCCAGAAGGATGGGAGAGCTCCAGGCGCTTTCCATCGAGTCTCCTTACCTGGTCTTCCACAGGGACAAGGTTGTCCTGCGCCCCACCGAAATTCCTTCCGAAGGTGGTGTCGGAGTTTCACCTTAACCAGGTGTTGACTCTGCCGGTGTTCTACCCCAATCACACCTCGGAGGCCGAATATAGGCTCCATACTCTGGACCCTAGAAGGGCGCTCGCTTATTATAAGAGCGCACGGCTGAAGTTCGGGGAGAGGTTCGCCAGCTGTTTGTCACCTACGCTGAAGCCGCACCTGGCAGACCTGCAGCCAAGCGGACGATAAGCAGGTGGGTAACCTCCTGCATAGATCTCTGCTATAAGTTGGCGGGCATGGAGCCTCCCAGAGGATAGAGCTCATTCTACCCGCCATACTGCTGCAGCAGTGGCTGCTTCAGGGGCGTCCCTATCCAGGAAATCTGCAGGGCTGCTACCTGAAGTCAGCAAACACCTTCATTACCCACCACATCGAGCCTTGAGTCACGCCGGGATGCTGGTTTGGGGCCTGGTTCTCAGTCTCTCTTTCCCAAGTAAGTATTGGGGTGTCGTCTTGCCTCCCTCCTCCCGGAGAACTGCTAGGAGTCTGCCAATGAGTGTGGATGAACAACATATCATGTCCTAGAAATACAGGTTACTCACCTGTAACAGGAGTTCTAGGAATGGTATATGTTGTTCATCTACATTCTCGACCTCCCCGGCTTCGACGCACAACCTGAGCTTCCAGCGGGCCAGATCTGGCGTCATGGGGCGGAGCCGTGAGTTATACCACCCGGGTGGGTGGGAGGAGCAAGCTTGAAGACCTTCCGGCAAGATTTAAAGCGGCAAGGATACCTGCCAATGAGTGTGGATGAACAACATATACCATTCCTAGAACTCCTGTTACAGGTGAGTAACCTGTATTTTAGGAGCAGACAGAACCAGATTAGCGGTACTCGGGTTGTCTTTGTCAAAGAGGAGACCATGGTGGTTGAGTGAAACAAATGTAAGTGCACTCAGTGGGATGAGACTTTAGTCAAAGCAGTCACAGGAGCTGGAGGCTGTGAGAAGAGCATAAAGTATGGATTTGAAAGCTCTCAATGTCGTAGAGGATAGGGAGGGCAGGTTAAGGGCATTGTACCAGGTAAGGGCACGGTATGTAAAAAAATCTTTGCCCCTGAGCAGTCCGGCGTCTAGGGACAAGGAAAGGTTGGTGGTCAGATCTTCTGGTGGTACGAGTGCCATTGTTCAGGCAGAGCAGGTCCCGGATACATGGAGGAGTGAGTCCCGAGATTGATTTTTTTTGCCATCAGGCAGGTGAGATACATGAGGCGATTGGAAAGATGCAACCAACCGGTATCCGTGTAGAGGTCACAAGTGTGGGTCCATCCCTGTGCTCCAGTGAGGAGTCGACAGGTTTTTACTCCTCCTTTTGTTTTTCTGCCTGCCTGGTAAGTTGTTCTTGTTTGTCCATTTGATTGGTGGCACCAGTGCCCCATAGCAAAAAACATAGAGGATTGTGTATGAGCAATCCTACACAACGAGGCAGCTGTATGATCAAGAGGTTTCCGTGGTAACCAGAGACCTCGAGAGCACAGCTCAAAATCTTACAACTGCCTTGTTTGTGTATGGTTGCTCATACACAATCTTTTATAGTGTATGGGCAATCATAAGCAGCACTCTGTGATTCCCCCAAACAAGTCTCCCTGAAAAACTAAGGCTTACTTTGGCAGCTGTGTCAGCACCGCTTACTTCCTCGTTACAGTGGGCTGCTCAATTGCACAAGTGCGTTCGATCTTGTTGTGCTGCACGGTGACGTACTCGGTGCAGCACAACAAGATCGTGATGCAATGAGTGCAGCACAACAACACTGTTCCAGGCTTGGATTTCGATGCGGAACAGCGTTCTGCCATACACTATAAAGGCAAAAGAACTCAGTGCAACACAGATACAGTGTGACTCTCCGTGTCCTTGCTTTCCTCTTTTTGTTGCCTCTGCCTGATTTTTTTTTTTTTACTGTACTCTGCTGAGTACAGTGCGTGTGTCTGCTGACACCTCTGCCTTTCAGCGGAGGAGGTGGAGGCAAAAACAGTGGTGGGGTTCTGGAAAGCATGGGACAAACACAAAGGAGTCATAGTGGAAAGGAAGGGGGTGAATGGGCAGACTGGATGGGTTAAGCGGTCCTTATCTGCCATCAAATTGTTTCTATGACCATTTTGTTGTTTTACAGCTGTTTTTTATGTTGCTTGCACGCATGTGCAAGAAACATAGTGCCATCATCGGAGATTTCAGAGGTGAAATCCTCCTCCAATTCAGTCAGTGAGCTGGCAGGCGTGGCCCCTGTAAGCCAATGCATTTTGGAGCTGTCTGTGACACGCTCCAAAATGCAGTAACCTCCCAGTTGAAAAGGGGCTGCGCTTCAGTGAGCACGATAAACGCAGCTCCTCCCCTGCGCAGGCGTGCACGCCCCGCACATCCTGTTGTGTAGTCAGCGGGGTGCCCAATCCCGCCCGGCTGAGCTGCGTGGTTCCCTCCCCGTAGTTGGTGCCACGCTGGAGCCCACCCCAGCGTGACAATCGATCCTGCCGACGGGGTGCCCAATCCCCATCGGCTGAATGGCCCCGCACGTCCTGTGTAGCCAGCGTGCCCAATCCCGCCAGCTGAGCTGCTGTCATCCCCGTAGTTGGTGCCACGGCTGAGGCCACCCCAGCGTGGCAATCAATCCTTTGTCCGGCGGGGTGCCTAATCCCCATCGGTTGAATGCCCCCCATCCTTGTGCCACGCTGAGGCCCACCCCAGTGTGGCAAACAATCCAGCGACGTCTTTTTTAAACCTGTAAAACAAAAATGGTCCGCGCGTCTCCCGACCCCCACCCGCACCCACCCACTGCGCACAACCTCCCACCCCCCACCGCATACCTCCGGACTCTGGCGTGACGATCTTGGTGGACTGGGAACACGTCTGCACTCTTCAAAGCCGACCGCGAACTGAGGAAATGCCAGTAAGCTGTATAATGGGCTAGATGGGGTTTCAACTTTGCATATCTCAGGCATTTTTGGGAATTTTTGCACCAGATTTTCAACATGGGGTTTTAGGGCCCTTCTCATGAGTGATGTCACTGTCATGGAGGTATTCAGGCCACAGGGTGATTCGCGCAGTGACTGCAAAATCACCCGCCGGACTGAATACCGCCATGACAGTGACATCATTCATGAGAGGGCTCCCAAAACCCCCATGTTCGAAAATTTGGTCCAAAAATTCCAAAAAAATGACTGTTTATGACTGCAGTTGCACAGTTCCTACATGAGCTCATAAGTTCTGAAATTTCAATATTTTCACCCAAATTTTCAACATTGCCATTTTACCACACCTTCTTATGAGTGGTACAGCTGTCATTTTTCACATCTCACCCAAAATGTGTTTCTGCCCTTATGGCGCCAGAATGGCGCGAGTCGCTGTCTTGAAATCAATGTCGGGACAATTTAAGAAAATCACAGTGACACTGTTCATGAGCAGAGGTCTTAAAATGGCTATGTTGAAAATTTGGTGAAAAAATTCTAAAAAATGACTGTTTTACGAGCATGCGTTGCGCAGTTCCCACGCATGCTCGTAGGTTTGCGAATTTTCAATATTTCCACTCCAGATTTTCAACATTGCCATTTTACCACACCTCCTTATGAGCAGTACAGCTGTCATTTTTCACATCCTGCCCAAAACGTGTTTCCGCCCATGTAGCGCACAATGGCGCAGTCGGTGTGCAAACTCAATGTATGGGACACATTAACAAAATCACACTGACACTGTTCATGACCAGAGGTCTTAAAATGGCTATGTTGAACATTTCAAGAAAAATTTCTAACAATGGCTGCTACGGTGCGTTAAGCAGTTCCTCGCACACTTTCGTAAGTTACATAAATTTTCAATATTTGCACTCCAATGACTTCCAGATACCTAAACAGCACATAGAAGCAAGCAACATTCGGCATTGACAAATGCTTGTCTGAGCTGACTTGCTCTCTTCCACAAGTATATCTGAGAAGGGCTTTGTCAACATAGCCAAGTGGTTAGAGGAGAGAGCTGTTAACCTGGAGAGACAGGTTTGAATGCCCCCCAGCACCAGTTTCTCACAGTGTGACCCTAAGCATGTCTGTCTCTTTTTCGCTTTCTGTACTTAGTGTGACCTCTCTAAGTTTTGTGTTTTTTGGTTTGTTTGTTTTTTTGTAGCCTTCCTCATCCTCCTTTCCTATGCATTCACCTTGTGGTTGCTGCAGCCATTAATGGCTTGTAGAGTGTTCGAGTTACAGTGGGTGTGAATTGTACTCTGTAAAATCAAACTTTGTTCCTGTTTCATAAAATTATAGAAATAGGGTGTGAAAACCCATAATTAACCTTTTTTTATGTATTTATTTACAGCACAATCGTCCAGCCCACCGTTGCCAGGTCCTAAGAGAGTGATTAAAGGCCCCACTAGGTTGGGTGCAGCCCCATTTCTCACCTTCTCCTCCCAGTTTCCTGTTGCAGCTAAGCCATTGAAAGGGCTAGGACATCTCCAGGGGACACCGGTTGCTACGTGAAGACAAGTAGCTCATCTGTGTACTTGACATTGTCTCCATCATACTGACATAACATTGATGAGCATTTGTGGTGTATTATGTGTTGCTGCTCTGTGGAGAATCATAGGGACGAGCGTAATCATGCCATGTGCGGTCAAGGTTACTGTTCTACATTTTGTCGTCCACCACCATCATCCTGGGATCTTTGTATAGCTGAGCTAACCCATGCATTACCAACACAGAACCTCATGCATGGGGAGTCACTATAGGTGGGGCAAAATGTAAAAATTAAGTTTCCATAAAATTTCAAGGAACTCTACTAGGACATTCCGAGGACCCTCCACCCCCCAAAAACAGCCAGTATTGGATGCAGATACCTGGGGCATACTTTTTGACTTGTCACTGACATACGGAGCACTAACACTCAAAATGTGGACACATTATGAACTATAGAGATACACATTCAGAGCAGTGGAAACTAGTGGTTTTATTTGTGTAAAGTTAAATATTAGCATCATAGAATATTTGAATCTTATCTGTGAGACATTGTTTTCTGTATGTGGTATAGCACCTTTTCTAAGAGGGGCAGAGCAATTCTGATAGGTAAAATGAGGAGTGCTCCCCTCCTTATGTGGGACAGTTGAAAGGGTATGCTGTGCTGAGGGGAAGGTTCACTCATACGCTTGCACAAAATATGGAAACCCACTGGTTTTGCTTTGTGGAAAAGAGATCGTTATTGTGTGAGTTGCAATATCTTCCATTCTTCATAGCATAGATGCACCCGACTGAGATGCTTGCTCAGGGCCCCGGCTGTGGATGAAAGTCCCATCCACAGTCAAGTTTACAATAAAAAGCTATTCCAGCTAACCGAAAACGGGAAGCTCCTGCACTATACATCGCCTTTGATGGACCACACTGCACTATGGGAAATCGGTAACCTCTCTTAATTGTCAGCTGCCCATACCTGTAAAACCCATCCTGCTGCCCGTCCAGTAACCTTCACTTGTTTTGTGTGTGTTGTCCTTATTTTTTTAAATAATCTGTTTTAATGTAAATCTAGTATATTACCGTTAGTTGACCCACTCTTACCTTCTCTTTCCAGACTCTGTGTCACACTCCACTTACCAGTTATTGCCCTTGCTTGCCCACCCAACGGCATTGATCCTCAGGCAGCAAAAAAACTAGAAGAGAAACCACATTAAAAGAATATTGTATGAGCTATATGGAATATGCAGTGGCCTGGCTCAGAATATGCCAGTTTATCCTTGTGAGTGAGGGGGAAGGAAAATAACTGTTGAGTGGCATAGCTACAAGTGAGTTATGTACGTCCTGCCTGCTCTCTAGTAATTATCAGAAGCATATTCTGAGCCAGTCGTGTGTCCAATTTATACATTTCATTTTAAATCGTAAAGCTTTTAAACATTTTTTTTTTTTTTAAGATTCCTAAATCACCTGTATGATTTCAGCCAATCAGCGATCAGAACTGTGGGCCCTCTTATCCTGCACACAGTAGTCGTCTCGTGCAGGACATGGTAAAGTGGATCAGTCCACTTTCAGAGACAGGGGTAGGAGTGTTAATAATACATGTACATTATTTTTTTATCAAAAAAAGCAAAACAAATGGAAAACATATAAATCACTCTAGCCTTTTCAAGTGATTTATAATAAGTTCATATGTGCTGTACAAGATGTCTGTTTTATACCACACCAGTGAAGATAAATTTTGCCAAGAAATGCTGTTTTATTAATGACATAGGTAGTATCAAAATAGCAAGATAGACAATGTTAGATATGTCACTAACAAGGGTAACATAGTGTGGGTTAAATACTGCATGCCATGATATTGCCTTGAATCTTTAAGCCCGTATTTTCTGAAGAAGCTGTGTTTAGAATATTGATTAACATGCTGTTTTTGTTCCATATTTACTGTCCTTCGGTAAATGTAGTCCATGTTTGTGCTTTAACATTGAATGATGTACATGTAGATTGTTTTCACAGAGCACTTGTGTTCTACCTTAGAACTCTGTGGCCCTTGGGCACATAACTACATCATACAGTTCTGAAATGGCACTGACCACCAAAGTGAAAATCAGAAATATCCAATAAACTTACTAAAAGGCAAGTAAAGACTGTGTTAGCAGAGTGGGATTAAGTATTGGAAACCACTTCCTCTGGGGAAAAAATTACATACAGGTTCAATGCAGTTTAACCAGTGGGAGACCTGCTGAATCCTAGCTTTGATTTCACAGTGCAGCTAATCCAGCATTCTAACTGGAGTTGTGAAGACAAAATAAATTGTTGGCGCTCCACAAAAAGAGCCAATTTAAAAGGTTTACATTTGAAAATGTGTTGTTAAACTTGACATGTAAAGGCCTGACTCAGAATATGACATTCATCATAATTTGTAATGAAGCAAGACCTTTATAAGCTGTTACGGTCCTGCCCTGTCACTTATGAAAATAAATAGCATATAGTTTTTCTTCAAGTGCGAGGGAGCAGGACCATAACTCACAAGTGACAGAGCCATGAGTTATAAGTCCTGCCCTTTCACATGTGAGGTTAAGTGGCATATTCTGAGCCAGGCCATTGTGTGTCCAATTTATACAGACTACTGTATTTTAAATTGTAAAGTTTTTAAATCAAATTAATTTGTTTTATGAAGATTTAACTATTTGATTTCAGTGCTGTTTTGAGAGCAGCAGAGGCCATTGTGATATCCTTAGGCATTGTTCAAGATGCTGTGTCATTGGTTAAAGGTTACTTTGTGACCTGTCTAAAGTGATGATAAATGGCTAAAATGAAGATGAATGGTTTCTCTTTATTTAGCGTGTTTAAAGGAGAACTGCACTGAAAGTCATTTTTCTTAGTAGAAGCTGTTTTTAAGTACTGGTTTGAATTTTGTTATTGTTCCATCTATATGAACCTATTAGTAACATCAGTGGGTATTTCTGATTTATACTGGTGGTGTGCCAGTTTAGAACTGTGTAATGTAAGTTGATGTCCCACTCTCTGAGTGCTGTAATAGAACATGAATCCATTGTGCCAACAATGGAAGAGTGGAACAGGGACATAAACAACATCATACAGTTCTAAAATGGTTCTTACCAGCAGCGTGTGAACCAGAAATATACAATGGTGTGTGAAAATCCTGTAACCTTATTGGTCAAAAGTCACACAGCCATAGGTAAATCCTGCAAACCTATGGCTGAGGAATGGTTTAAAAAAAAAAAAACATAACATTATTTTACACATGGGTCCATTGTATAATTGCAATTACACACTCCAGGGTGTGAGTTATTGGGTGATTTCCCCACTTCTTGTGTGGTCAAGTCACTCGGCTGCGCCTCGTGACTCACCACACAGGGCGTGGGTAAATCCCCAATAACCCACACCCTGTTCTGCCTTATTGCTTAAACACCCACTAGGATAATTGAAAAGACTGTAACACTAAAGCAATAACAGAATTTGAACCAGTATTTAAAAAAACGCTTCTACTAGGGAAAAATGACTTCTAGATTCAGCTCAGTGCTCCTTTAAAGTGCTGAAATTAATAATTTATCTGTAAGGATCGACTGACCTAGATTGTATCGATATGGGATACAATATGAATCAGAATTTACAATTTATGTTCATATGTAAGGGAGCAGTATTATAATTCACGAGTAGCAGAGTCATGAGTCAGTTATGAAGGTCTTTCTCCCTCACAAGTAAAGATAAACGTCCTACTTTGAGTAAGACCATTGTATATCTGATTTATACAGCATCCATTCACTGGTTATAACTTCTAAATGTGCTGTCTGTGTGGCAATTTAGCAGTTTCTCTTGGATTTCAGCTGCTGGCTGTAGTGCTGTCCGTGGCTGTTGTGTTGTCATCAACATCATGGAAAGCTGCTATCATTTACAATTTGTTAACTGGGTAAGCCCACTGAACATTTGATTCAGTATGTATTGTGACATACCCAACAGGGCAGGATATCATTTCTAGGGACATGGATATGTTGTTCATCCACACTGTCTGGCAGGTTCCTTGCCGCTTTAAATCTTGCTGGAAGGTCTTCAAGCTGGCTCCTCCCACCCACCCGGGTGGTAAAACTCTCGGCTCCGCCCCATGACGCCAGATCTTCCTTACCGCTTAGAAGCTCAGGTTCCCTCCTTAACGCTCTGCGTATAAGACTGGTTCCTAATCCTTCGAATTTTCAAAACTAAAAAAGTTTTTGCTATAAAGACTTCGGTCTTCTCTCCCCCACGGCTGCGATGGACAAATAGACTCCTGGTTTCCGGAGATGCCCTTGCGGGCAGAAGATGTCTCGGACGGATCCGCACTCCACGTGCGTCTACTGCTTGGGCCTTAAGCACGACCCGCAGGCCTGCGACCTGTGCTCTTCCTTTTCGGCCTACGTCCTCGATGACCGTGCTGCCCGTTTGCAACTGGGGCGTCCCGAGAAGAGATTTCCTCCGGTAAAGTCAAAAGAGGCCCGGTCGGCGGTGTCCTTGGCCAGCGGCTCAGACGGATCACTCGAGCAGATGATCGCCCTCGAAGAGGAGGCGGCGGGCCGCTTCTACCTCGGCTGCGGCATTTGTCCGCTCTCTCGGTGCCTCTTATTTGGCTTCTTTTAAGGAGCTTTGTCTGACCCTCTCGACTAAAGGTGAGGGTCCAACTTCTTCTGGACCGTTTTCTCGGTCCAAAAAGAGAGACAAGGGTAAGTCTCACCGTCGACGCTCTTGGGAGCGGGAAAGATCCCTCTCCCCGAGTGGTCGGCCGTCGACTTCGGTCGACTTCTCAGCTTCGACCACTGGTCTCCACGGTGTCCACGTCCAGGTCAGTTGACCGTCGGCGCGGTCGAGATTTTCTCGACCCGTCGAGACGGGTTGTTGGCTGGAGAAGCCGAGAATCCCTTTTCCCCCGGTGGGAGTTGTGGATCCCGTCGGCTCGTCTGTGCCTCCGGTTCCGGAGCCTTCAGTTGAATCGTCCGAACCGAGGGAAGTGCCGATCGCGGTCCAGCCGATCCCGCCGTCATAGGTGGTCTCGGTCTCAGCACCGCAGCAAGCAGCGCCGCCGCTCATCATCCTCTTCCTCCTCCTCGGACGAGGAGGCTTGGCGCAAGTTGCGTCGAGGTATGAGAACTCATGTGGCAACAGCTCCTTCTGTCGGGGAATAAGCCGGCCCGTCGTCTTCCCGGCCATTAGTAGTTGTCACGGGCGGCGAAACAACTCCCTCGTTTTAACCGAGGAGCCTGTTCCCAGGCCGGTTGTTTGGCCAAATCTAGCTGCCCCGCTGATCCCGGTGGAACCTCCGCCTCCACAGCCGTTAGTTGGGGCTCCGACCAAAAATTCTCGTTCGGCTCAGGGACTGCCCCATAGGCTGTCTGTCACCCTCACTCCCGACCAGCCTCGGCAGGTAGAGGGTGGCTCAGGCCCGAGGCAGCTCTTTGAGGACTCTTCCGAGTCCGAGGACGATTCCTCCCTTTTCTCCAAGCGAATGGACTTGGAGTCCTCAGGAGGACAGTCGGTGGACGATAGCCCTTCGTCCTTCCTAGGATTGCTTCGGCTCATCTCGGAGTCCACCTGGATGAAGCTCGAACCCGTTTCTAAACGGACCAGGTATCCCCTCACGGAGATTCTGGACCGAGGGGATTCCCCTACGGAAGCCTTTCCGGTGGCCGAGGCCATAGTGGGTCCGGCCTTGGAGCTCTGGCAGCGCCCTGCTTCCTGTCCTGCGCCTTCGGCCTAGATGGCCAGGAAGTATGCGGTCCCTACCGGTTCCCTGTCCGGTTTTTCGGAACACCCCTTGGCTGAGGGGTTGGTTACCGACAGCGTTTTCCGGCGTGCCGGGAACGCTAGGGATGTGGACAAACCTCCCGACAAGGAGTCCAAGAAATTGGACTATGGCGGGCGAAAAGTCTATGCTGCGTCCTCCCTCGGCCTTCGCCAGGCCAGTTCGGCCGACCTTATGGCACATTTTTCTCATGCCCTGTTGGGGTCCCTGGATGAGGTCGTCCCTCATCGTCCGGCGGATCTGCAGACCACGGTCAAGCAAGTGCGGGACCAGGGCAGGGCAGTGGCCAAACAGCAGCTCCAGACTGCTTTAGACATTGGGGACTCATGAGCCAGGTCTGTGGCAGCCGCAGTGGCCATGCGTCATCGGGCTTGGCTGAGGATATCCCCCTTTACTTCGGATACCCAGCACAAGTTGGCAGATGTTCCCTTTTTGGGGACTGACCTCTTCGGCCCTGGGGTGGAAGGTCACCTGCAGAGGATCGAGAAGTCCAATTCTACCTTGGTCTTGGTCTCTTCCACTCAGAAGGACAAAGGCCGCAAACCACAGCCTAAGCCCTTTCGCCCTTCTGAGTTCATGGTAGAGTCCAGCCAACAGCGTCAGGGCCAGCAGGCTCGGGCTTGGCATCCCAAACCCAAGCCCGGGGCTTCCTCCAACAGGAAGCAGGGAGGTAAAGGCCCAGGAGGTCCCTCGGCCGGTCCCTCCTCTAAGCCTGCCCAGTGACGGGCTGAGGGGTGTCGCCCCCAACCCCATCACCTCACCCCAGGTTCCCCCCATGGGGGGACGGCTCCGGCACTTCCTTTCCGCCTGGTCCGTTATTACCATGGACAGGTGGGTACTGGAGGTGGTGGGAAAAGGCCTGCCTGTAGAATTCGAGCAGGCCCCGCCCTTCGGAGCCGTCGCACCTCGGGGTCCACAGCCTCACTGTCGGCTCGTCGGGCCGACAGCGCTCTCCTCCTCCAAAAGGAGGTGATCAGGGAGGTAGCGGACCCTCCCTCAGACCCGGGGTTTTTGTCCAGGTACTTCCTGGTTCCAAAACGGATGGGGCTGGCGCCCCATTCTCGACCTACACGACCTAAACAAGTTCCTACGGTCTCGAACCTTCAGGATGGTCACTCTGGCTCAGATAATACCATCCCTGGAACACAGCGTGTGGTTCTGCTCTCTGGACCTGCAGGACGCGTTCTTTCACGTCCCTATCCGTCCGTCACATCGGAGATTCCTTCGCTTTCGAGCGGAGGGATCCCTCTTCGAGTTCCGAGCCATGCCCTTTGGCCTGTCTCCAGCTCCCAGGGTCTTCACCAAATGCATTGCAGTGGTGACAGCTTTCCTGCGGCGCCGAGGGGTCCGGGTGTACCCTTACCTGGACGATTGGCTGATAGCAGCCCCCTCCAGACAGGAGGTGGAGCGGTCCAGAGATCTGGCCCTCCAGGTTTGCTCTCAAATCGGCCTTCTCATCAACGAGGCCAAGTCGGAACTTGACCCGAAGCAGGTGATTCTGTTTATCGGGGCAGAGTTCGACTCTCTTCGAGCCAGAGCACGGCTCCCGGCGGACAGGGCCGAGGTTCTTACCTCCTTTGCCCAATCATTTCTGGTTGGGCAATCGCACCCTTCCCGGGACTTCCTGCACCTCCTGGGTCTCATGGCAGCCTGTACCAGCGTGGTCCGTTGGGCACGCTGGCACATGTGCCCCCTTCAGTGGGGACTGGCCAGCCAGTGGTCACAACGCTGTGATCCATTGGTCCAGCTAGTGATGGTGACCCAGGAGATGTGGAACACTCTCCGGTGGTGGACTGTTCCATCTCATCTGCAGGAGGGCATCCCGTTTGTCCGCCCCAAGCCGACGGTCTCCCTATCGTCCGATGCCTCTTTGATGGGTTGGGGCGCCCATCTGGGGGAACACCGGGCGCAGGGCCTCTGGCCCCCGCGGGAGTTCCGATGCCACATCAACCTGCTGGAGCTCCGAGCGGTCCACCTAGCTCTCACCGCTTTTGCTCCGTTTCTCCGGGGTCAAGTGGTCAGAGTCCAGACGGACAATACCACGACCATGTACTACCTAAACCGCCAGGGCGGGACGCAGTCCATGCTTCTATGCAAGGAAGCTCTCCGCATTTGGTCACTCGTGCGCAGCCTGGAGGCAGATCTCCTAGCCATTCATGTGGCAGGAACCTCCAACAACCTGGCCGATGCCCTGAGCCGGATAGGGGCTGCATCTCACGAGTGGTCTCTCCTGCCGGAGGTAGTACAAGATCTGTTCTCCCACTGGGGCACACCTCAGGTGGACCTGTTTGCCTCCAGGGAGAACGCATAAGCTGAGCTGTTTCATGCCTGCCCCTCAGCAGGAGCTCGCTGAAGGGGATGCCTTCTCGAGCTGTGGACCCCGGGCCTCTTCTCGCCTTCCCCATTTCCCTTGATTCACAAGGTGCTTCTCAAAGCAAGGAGGGACAAGGCGCAGGTGATTCTGATAGCCCCAGACTGGCCCCGCCAGTTCTGGTACCCAGATCTCCTCAGCCTCAGCTCCAGGCTCCCGAGGCAGCTTCCAGCTCGCCCGGACCTGCTCTCAGTCAATCAGGGGAAGGTGTTCCATCCGGACCTTCAATCCCTGCACCTGATGGCCTGGTTCCTGGCGGCTAGAGTTCCAGGCCTTGGGTCTTTCCGGCGAGGTCCTCAATGTTGTTGAGGCGTCCGTAAGAGTCGACCAGGAAATGCTATGCCTTCAAATGGAAGAGATTTTCCATTTGGTGTCAGAGGCAAGGCTTGGACCCTTCCTCCTGTCCTTTGGCAAGCATCTTGGACTATTTATGGTCCCTTTCTAGTCAAGGGCTTGGGTCGGCGACCCTAAGGATGCACCTGGCAGCCATCTCTGCTTACAGACACGGGCCGGGAGCAGTCGGCGCAGAGAAGGTGGTCTGGCGCTTTTCCAAGGCCTTGATACATTTCCCTCCGGTCGCGAGAACCTCCACCTCCGTGGGATTTACTGCTGGTACTGGCAAAGCTCATGGGCAAGCCATTCGAACCAATGCACTGGTGTGAACTCTCTCACCTGTCATGGAAGACCGCCTTCTTGGTGGCTATCACGTCAGCCAGAAGGATGGGAGAACTCCAGGCGCTCTGCATCGAGTCTCCTTACCTCGTCTTCCACAGGGACAAGGTTGTCCTGCGCCCCCACCCGAAATTTCTTCCGAAGGTGGTGTCTGAGTTTCACCTTAACCAGGTGTTGACTCTGCCAGTGTTCTACCCCAATCACACCTCGGAGGCCGAATACAGGCTCCATACTTTGGACCCTGAGAGGCTCGCTTATTATAAGGCCTTGCGGCTTTTAGTCGGGGAGAGGTTCGCTAGCTGTTTGTCACCTCGCTGAAGCCGCATCTGGCAGACCTGCAGCCAAGCGGACGATAAGCAGGTGGGTCACCTCCTGCATAGATCTCTGCTATAAGTTGGCCGCCATGGAGCCTCCCAGAGGGATAAGAGCTCATTCTACCCGTCATACTGCTGCATCGGTGGCTGCTTCCAGGGACATCCCTATCCGGGAAATCTGCAGGGCTGCTACCTGGAAGTCAGCACACACCTTCTTTACCCATTACCACATCTACCTTGAGTCACGCCGGGATGCTGGTTTTGGGGCCTCGGTTCTCCAGTCTTTATTCCCTAAGTAGGGGGTGTGCGCCTTGCCTCCCTCCTCCCAGAGAACTGCTAGGAGTCTGCCAGACAGTGTGGATGAACTACATATCCATGTCCCTAGAAATACAGGTTACTCACCTGTAACAGGAGTTCTAGGAATGGTATATGTTGTTCATCCACAACCCCACCCGACCTCCCCGGCTTCGACGCACAACCTGAGCTTCCAGCGGGCCAGATCTGGCGTCATGCGGCTGAGCCGAGAGTTTTACCACCCGGGTGGGTGGGAAGAGCCAGCTGAAGACCTTCCGGCAAGATTTAAAGCGGCAAGGAACCTGCCAGACAGTGTGGATGAACAACATATACCATTCCTAGAACTCCTGTTACAGGTGAGTAACCTGTATTTGTGGCATACCCAACTCACAAGATGACGTGATAGCTTGTGAGCTGGGTATAAGAAATAGAGAATAAAGTATGTGGTGGTGTGTGTAACAAGATTTTACACACACCCGAAGGGTTGGATGGCATATAAACCCTGAGAGCGAAGCTCGAGGGGTTTATCCAGGCATCCAACCCCGAGGGTGTGTGTAAAATTCAAGTTTACACGCACCACCTCATATTTTATTTTATATAATTGCTAGGTTTGGCTTTTTCGCCACAGCCAGTTATATAAAATACAGTAAATAGTCTGGTGCAGCTGCGGTCTGGATGATGTTTAGCAAAGTCCTCGTCGCTTAGCAGCAGTTTACTTTTTCTTGTTTTGTCGTCCCTTTGATGGCGTGATTTTTGTTAGGAAGTTTGTTTTAAATAGTTACTTACCGCCTAGAGATAGTGGCAGCGGTGCGGTTTCGACCGACGAAGAAATCTGGTGGCAAGCGGTGAAAACCCGGAAGAGCTGTAGGTTGGGCATGCACATAGCGAGAGAAACCATGTGCGTGTTTGCCGTTATAAACGCTCCTTTATAACGACAAATTACGCCACGGTTTCCCTATAGGAAAAAGCCTAACCCAGTTATTAAAACACTTTTTATTTTTTTATTTGTATCTTCACTGATGATGTATAACTGTATGTATATACTTCTGTTTGGTACAAATGTAATATCTGTCTTGCTCCATAATTGTACTGAATTTGATAATAACATATGGGTACTGACAGCATCCCTATTAGGATTTTTTAATTTCTTCATTTTAAAATACATGAGAATTTTTAAATATACCTTACATATCATGGGCTATATAATTAACTAATGCCTATATGTAATGGTTAAAGAGATAATGCACTGTTAACTTTTAAGAGTAGTCAGCTGCCCCATTTTATACTTAAAAGTACTTTTTTTCTTTTCCCTTATGCTTCTTAGATTTTTCTGCTTGACAGTACAGGGTGCAGTGTTTCGAACAGTGCCATAATTACTGGTAACCTCGATAAATTGCCAGAAATCAAGTTACATTAAACTCTGCAATACACAAGTGTGTATTTTTTTAGCTATATTTTTATTCGTACAAAACAGAATTACATTAGAGAGCAGTAATCATTCTGAAACAAATTCATATATGCAAAAAATTCACCTTTATTAAATAAAGCACAAAACTTTTTTTTTCTCCAATTATTTTTGGGGGATTATTAAAAACAGACATATCCATGAACTTAAATAATTAATCTCAGGGAGAAAAATAAGATTTGTACACAAAACCCACAAGTTTAATGAAATAATGTAACTGGTTAATCCTGTCATGTTGTTTCTGTTTGTGATACTAAATACCAAAGTTCATTTGGACGTGCAGTGCTCCTGCTTGCCCTGTGAACCTGGAAGAGCAGTGAGATGCAACTCATTTTTTCAGTTTAGTATCCTAACTGCACAAAACATGGTGTGATCAACCGAACAAGTTATATGATTTCAGTATTGTAGGATCTTACAAAAGTTGATCTTCACCATTGAGTCCCACTTATGGGTGTGGGTTGGAGGCACTAGGACCCCACAGGAGCAAACGTTATGGCCAGGAGGGCTGGCAGCAGCTACTGGGCATGGCATCTATGTACACCCACATGGTATCATGCTAGCTGATAACCGTTGCAGGCTTCCTCAGTTCTGCTTTTCCTGCTGCCGAGTGCACACAGTGGGATGCATTGCATCTCAGTTCAGTTCGGCTCCGCAAACATTTTACTGTGTCACTGTGTTTTTTTTCTTTTGTATTCATGGTGTCATTTCCCTTTTTCCACTATAGTTGTCATGGACTGGCATCAGTCCTATACAGCTTGTCTTGGACCTGACATGGATGAGTGCAGTGACTGCTTCTCAGTAAGCCGCTGTACTTTTCAGAACCGAGCATTGAGTGGGGGTCACCTGATCCCCACCTTTGGGGGCAGGCCTCACATGCATGTGTCCAAGATCAGGTCTTTAGGCTTTTTCCCTGGACCTCTTTTGGGACCAATGGTTCCATGGAAGTACAGAGTTCAACTTGACCTCACCACTCTGAGGTGTCACTTTGATGATGTCCTCTGGCATTGCCCGGTGACTGCATGGCGCATGGCACCGGGAATGATGCCAGGCCCCCTCCTAACACTGTTTGTGATGTCAGGGGAGGGACAAGCACCAAAGCTGTTGTCCATACTGTTGCCATTTCAGATGTTATTACCCTCCATTGTGTTGCTAGTGACACCGAAGAGAGTGATGGCTCCAGACACGGTGACAGAGGTGGTGATGGCAGTGGTGCCAGTCCCATACCTTGCTCTGAGTGAGGTACCAATGATGATGTAGTCTTGAAGAAGTAATCCTCAACTCTGGTGTGGTCTGTGACACCGAGGAGGGAGATTGCACCAAACATCAGTGTCAAACTGCGCTAGGTGTCAAGGATGGTGCAAGCCGTGGCGACAAGGAGAACCCTGTCTCTGAGATCACCATCAGTCCTCAGCTGGGGGTGGTGCTTACATGGGACTGTATGATGGCTTTGAGATGGAGTTTTCTCCAAAGCTATTGGAAATTACCATCACTGGTGAGGACCAGGGTTGCCCTGTGGGACCTGTATGGCTAAGCTTTCAGCACCTTGGGTCCTCCACCTCATTACACCGATTGGATCATTCCTCGGATTTAGGACGTCACCGTTCAGGTGACTTGCTAGGCTCTCCCCTCTTGGGAGGCCCCTACACAATAGCTCATGCTGAGGTCCTGGGGACCAGAAATCTGAACCCTCACTAAATGAGCCTCGCCACTTCCTAAAGAAGCTGCCCTCATTCATAGGCTCTGAGGGGCAGTTAACGTGGGAGCAACACCGAGCTTTCATTGGTGCCTTAGAAAGCTGGCATGGAGAAGCTGGCGGGAACCAGTATAGGCCTTTTTTCTTGGCTCCAACGATATCTGGAAGAGGCACCTCATCTACATCAGTATCCTATGAGAACAGTAAATAATCTGTGGATTTCCTTCAGCTGCTGAGTACACCTTGTACCAGCAGTACTTGGTGGAGATGCTCCAGGCACTCAACCTGGATGCTTTTAGAAGTCGTGATCCAGCAGCCCTGCCATTGGGACACCTTGGAGTTCCCAATGTCAGTACTACTGTCATTCCTCCACAGCGGCCTTAGAGGAGGCACCCAGGGCAATGTGGAGGTGTACTGTCTCCAACCCAGTCAATTCTCGGGGACCTCCTCATGCAGTATCGTGCACCCACAGGGTCTGCCGATGATATACCTCACCCCTCTGCGGAACTTGAAATACTACAGACCCCGTCGGGGCCATTGCACCTCATGCATCACCAGCCTCCAGGGGCAGATTTCACTCAGACACTCACACTGGGCAATAAGATTGCCTATAACAGTCGCCTGTAGTTGTAGGCAAGCATGCTGTTGGCTACACTGCTGCAGAGTGAGATAGCCAGTAAGACCATTGACCTTTCTGCTCTGGGTCTGAAGGTAGTTCAGCTT
Organism: Neoceratodus forsteri; assembly: GCA_016271365.2. Taxonomy (NCBI): domain Eukaryota; kingdom Metazoa; phylum Chordata; order Ceratodontiformes; family Ceratodontidae; genus Neoceratodus; species Neoceratodus forsteri. The sequence goes on along the minus strand of CM028133.1, from coordinate 49,726,499 downwards.
CATTAAAGGGCATCTCACAGTACCAACGCTGTGGCCTCCAGGCTGGCAGAAACTGCAGTCTACGTCAGGCAAATGGCATGGCTTCACCTCTTCCAACTGGCATATTTGGTCCTGTGTAAGGTGGTTAACGCACTTCTGGGGTTCTGATTTCTTCTCCCCTGGGGTCAGGCAGAAACTATCAGGGAACCTTTCTGGCTCTTGTATCACAGGAGTCCTGCCTAGCCCTAACTAGTCTTAGCACTCACTGGACTTGTAAGGAGCCCCTGCCCTCAAGTGGTCTCCCCCACATAAAGGGTTGAGGGTATTTTGTAGCTCCTCCCTCAGGAGGAAGGGAAAGCTTGGTACTCTGACCCATAGGTGGGAAGCACTGGTGAAGACTGACTCTTGGAAGACATGAAAGTTACGTACTTACGTAATTGTTGATCTTCCAGAATATCTTCACCATTGATTATCACACCCACCCACCCTCTTTCCCCCACTCTAAAAGCTCACCCTGTTAGTGCTGGCTGGCACCTCTTTGTGCTATGGTGTCTCCCCAGTTGGACTCCTGTGAAGTTGTTCAAAAAAAAAAAAAGGGAGAGGTATTAGGGATCATTGCTGGGATCCCAATTCTACCAAAAAAAAAAAAAACCTTCCAAGCTGTGGTGAGAGTTCCCTTTCAGGGTCCTCATACCAAGCAAAAAAAATTGAGAAATGAAAAGTTTGGTTCCTTCCTTTTATATCTTGCCTTCCTCCCTGCTTGGGGTATATATCCTCTTCTTGTGGTAGATATCTGGTAGTTGCTAAATGCAATCTGTGCCTCAGGGCACTATTCCAACTCCACTTGACACCACCACTGTCTGGAGGAGTGCTGTGCACCGAACTGGATCAAGTTACACTAGCTCTTACACAGGGTACATCCCTATTGTTGCTGGAGAAGCAGGTCTTTTTTCTGATTTTTTTTTTTTTTTTTTTTTTTTCCTTTTATGCCGGGTTATCCTTTGGTTGGTATCATCAACAGACGAGGCATACTGACGAGTCCTGGTAGGATGAAACACGTTTCTGTCATTTGTTGGCACCCTTTGCAAACTGTGAGAGGCCTTTCGGCACCATGCATTTCTGCTTAAAGTTGAACCAGCATAGTCTTCGGTGGTGATTTGCATATGCAGCCCATGATGTTATGCATTGTGGGGGCATGTGTGATTTCGTATATCTTTGGTTGGTATGCCCTTTCTCCTATGCCAGCTGAGCTAGTAGATCTGACTTTGAGGGTGAGCTCTTGCAGCAGGTAATACCATTAGGACTAATGCCGCCAGGCGTTAGGACGCCACTAAAAACTGTAGCTAGCAGTGTATAGCGGGGGCCCGACGTCAACTCTGCCTGACATCAGACGTGGTATAAAGGGGGCGGACCCCCGGTGCCATTTCCGTTCTTTTCCCGCCATCAACCTGCGTAGTTCGGCTCCACGGACACCTTCTTCTATAGTTGACCGCTATTTGTGAAAAGTTCTTTGAAAGTTCATTTTTTCTATCGTTTTTAACGCTGTGTATGTAGTCGCCCTCTCCACCAGAATGAAAGTCGAAGTGTGCGTGCGGGAAGCAGATCCCCGCCAAAGACGACCACGCGACCTGCCTTATCTGCCTAGGCCCAGACCATTGGCCCATCACCTGCAAGCAGTGTCAGAAATTCAACCAGAAAACAAGAACCAGGAGGGCCAACGCACTTCGAGCCAATCTCCTTGAGAAAAAAGTTGTGGCTATGTAGCATGGTTCTGAGCCCAGCTAGTCTTCTCCCGCCAGGGACTCCCCACCCAGAGACAAACCTTTGGCGGGTGGGAAGCACCACCACTGGAATAAAGATGGGGCCAGGTCGGAGTCATGCCCAAAGTCTCCCTCTAAACCTTTGTCCTCTTCATCTTCGACCTCAGGCCAGAGGTCTGGCTCGGTCCCGACTCAGGTCTCGGAGTCCTCCCACAAGAGTAAGCCTGCTCCCGCCTCTTCTCAGGGCAAACACCGGGAGTCAGCCTCTTCTGGGCAGTCACCTTTTCTGGCCCACCGACCCCACAAGCCTACTTCAGGGTCGACCTAGGATGGCCATTCCTCAGGGAAACCGAAGAAAAAACACGGTTCATCGAGAAACTTTAAGCGCTCGGACAAGTCTGAAGGTCGGCAAGAGGTTGTCCGTCACTGGATGCCCCCCTCCGCTGCCTCCACCGGCCAAGGTAAGTCCTCTGGCGGACAAGTGCCTGCCTAGTCGGTCACCTTTACAGACATCCCGCACCCCGACACCTGGATAAGTAGCAGTCGAATGTGGAGAGTCGAATGCCTGCCCCTTCTTCGGGGGGGGTCGGTCACCTGATGGGCCTCCACCCACCCCAGATGCCGGCTCACCCGACGAAGGCACCGCTGGACATCCGGACACGGACAAGGTCTCCCCCAAACCCAGAGCTGGATCCCAAGGACCCCCAGATGCCCAGTCCTGAAAATCCGACACCCGGCCCAGCAGTCGTCCCTGTGGCAGACATAGTCTCTGTTCACATCATGGTGGAACACTGTTAAGGAGGATCTTCTCTACAGACTCCCAGTGCCCGCCCCAGCTCTGCCACCCATGGAGCCAACCCCCGCTCCGCCTACGCCAGTCGGGATGAAGGTTTCTGCCCAGACCCTAAGGGCAAAAGAAGACAACCCTCGTCTCCAATTCCTTCTTTTAGTGAACACCTGTCCTCCCCAAACGAAGGGGACACCGGCTGTCTTCTCCAGACTCTTCCGAAGAAGAGGAGTTCATCCCTTTTCTGGGACCCATGAATTCTCCAGATGATCCCTCATTTTTAGATATTATGAGGCACATCCAATCTATCTATGAGTGGGATACTGAAGAATTAGACCCAGAGCAGAGGCGCCTGGCAAAATTCTTAGGGTCTAAGGAGCCCAAACCACTGGCAATTCCGCCATTAGTCAAGCCCTGTCAGGATGTGACTCGACTCACATGGCGTACACCTTCCTCAATATCTGCCATCCCAAAGAAGGCTGACAGGCTTCATAAACCCCCCCCAAAGCAGAGCCCTTTTTGGGGGAGCAGCCCAAGGCTAATTCACTAGTCCTTCCAGCAGCTCATGGCTGTGGCACCCAGCCTAAACATTTGAGTTCCCAACTTCTGAATCCCGATTCCAAGAAATTGGATAGCTGGGGTCGTAAGGTCTACTCGTCGGCCACAGGTTCCATCAGGTCCCTGAACTTTATGGCACACATGGTGACTTACCAGCAGTCACTATGGCAAAGGACCTTAGATTTGGTCAAGGAAATGCCAGACTCTGACGCAAAAGCAGACGTGCTAGCCTGCGCCCAGTCCAGTCTGGATGTGGATAAGCATGTTCTGCGCTGCTCGTATGACGCTGTGGGCATGGCCTCACAAGCTGCAGCTACGGGGAGGGGGGTCTGAGAAGGTATTCCTTGCTGAGACTAACTGGCTTTCATCCCGATCTCCAGGACTCAATTGTGGACTCCCCTTCCAAGGTCCAGTGCTGTTCAGCCAGGAGGTAGAAGAACTGGTCAAACAACTCTAGCCATCAGGGAAGGCCATGGTGGACGTTCACCATATGTACAAGTCTGAGCCTCAAGGACCCCGTCGCTTCCCTTTCTCAAAGGACAGGGAGGTAAAAATCCCCTGGGCAAGGGGTTCGAGAGGCGGGGTCACCCCAACCCTCCAAGGCCCTAAGCAGCCTAAAGGGCACAGGGCCCTGCTACCCCCTCCGCCTGATTCGCTGCCTCTCCCGCCTCTCTCTCGGGAGCAGCAGATCAGAAAGGTCGGAGGGAGATTTGCCCTTTACCCTGTCAAATGGTCCAACATTACCTCAGACCAGTGTGTGTTGGACATCATTTGAAAAGGGTACTCGATAGAGTTTCTCTCTATCCCTTCGGACAGTCCCTCCCCCCCCCATCCATTGTCCACCAAACGATGCCCAACTTCTGGTGGAAGAAATCCAACAACTTCTGGAGAAAAATGCCATCCAGCCGGTGCCTCCGGCCCAGAGGGGCAAGGGTTATTACTCCTGTTTTTTTTCTGTGCCCAAAGAAAACGGGAGACCTTCACCCAATTCTGGATTTAAGTCAGCTCAACCTCTCGGTCAAATACCAGAGGTTTCGAATGGTAACTGTGGCAAGTCTGTCTCCCTTGCTCCATTAAGGGGACTGGTTGTGCTCCCTAGATATGCAGGAGGCCTACATGCATATCAAAGTTCTGAGATTTCACAGGAGGTTTCTCGGGTTCAGGTTTCAGGACCAGTACTACCATTTTCAGGTCCTGCCCTTTGGCCTATCATCTGCCCTCAGAGTGTTCACCAAATGTCTGGCAGTGGTGGCAGTGGCCCTTCGGAGAGGCCTCTTTGTTTACCCCTACTTGGACGACTAGCTCATTTCTGCTTCTTCAGAGGAGCAACTTCAAGTCGCCCTGAAGGAGACAGAACAGCTCTTCTGCTCCCTAGGGATAACAGTCAATTGGCCGAAATCGCAACCCTGGCCATTCCAGCAGTTGCAATACATAGGGGTGATCCTGGACACCATACAGGGAAGAGCTTTTCTGCCCTTGGACAGGGCAGATCACCCATGGGCTCTGGCAAGCAGAGTTCAAGCAGCCACCTCTATCCCTGCACAGGTCATTCTTCAGCTTCTGGGATGTATGGCAGCCGGCATAGCTACTGTCCCCTTGCCAGATTGCACGAGGGTCCTTCAGTGGTACCTCAGGGTCCAATGGGAGCAGACAGTGGACGACCTGGATCAGCTGGTCCGGGTTTCCCTGGTGGTCCATTGCTGCCTTGACTGGTGGCTGTGCCACTCAAACCTAGAGGGAGGGGGTCTCTTTTCAGAGACCTCCACCTTCTCAAGTTTTAACAGACACCTCACTGACAGGTTGGGTGGGGGCTTATCTAGAGGATCACAGGACTTGAGGGTCTTGGTCTCCCACAGAGAGCTCTCTACGTATAAATGTTCTGGAAATGAGAGCAGTCCTGAATGCACTTCAGGCATTCAGAGTCCAACTCTCTCCAGGTCCTCTCCTGGTGCAGACAGATAACACGCCTGTCGTCTTCTACATCAACAAGCAAGGGGGCACTCTCCTTTCCCCTTTTCAGGGAGGCCATGAGAGTGTGGGACCAGGCTGTAGAACATCTTTTGGACCTCACAGCAGTACACCTGCCAGGCGTCCAGAACGTTCTTGTCGACAGTCTCAGCTGCTCTCACTCTCTGAATCACCAGTGGGAATTGTTTCAGGAAGTCGCAGACAATCTGTTCGGTCACTGGGGCCATCTAGAGTTGGACTTCTTTGAGTCCCCATGCAACGCCAAACTGCAACATTTTTGCTCGCTCGCTCCAGGGCCTGATGTTTTTTGGCGAGACACAGTGTTCCTATCTTGGACAGGGAGGTTCCTGTATGCTTTCCCTTCCTTCCTGCTCATCCAGAGGGTGCTGCTCAAATTGCAGCTAGAGGGAGCCAGGATGATCCTGGTGGCTCCTCTGTGGCCTCGTCAGATGTGGCACCCGCTGCTCCAACAACTGTCACTGGAACTCCCAGTACTGTTGCCTCTCTCCACCCACTAGCTGTCTCAAAAGCAGGGGACGCTCATCCATCCTGCTCTGCGTACTTGTCACCTGCACGTCTGGCTCCTGCAGTCTTAACAGAAGATCAACTAGCAGTGTCACGCAGGGTGGCAGAAGTTCTGGTGGCAGTGAGGAAGCCTTCCACTAGAGCCACTTACACAATGAAGTGGAAGCGTTTCTGCCTTTGGGCAACTGCACGTGCCCTAGATCCCCTGGACAGTCCAGTCAGACACGTGCTACTGTCTTCTCCACCTTCTGGACCTGGGGCTAAGCTACTCGTCCATCAAGGTGCATATGTGTGCGATCTCTGCATATCTCGCACTTTTGGAGAAAGAACTCTAGCACAGCTGAATGTCCGCAAGACTTTTCTCAGAGGGGTCCTACACATCAGACCTCCAAGGAGAGATCTGGTCCCTCCTTGGGATTTACTTTTTGTGTTAGAAAAGCTCACCCTGCTTCCCTTCAAACCAGCCACGGCATGCAAGCTACGCTTTCTTTCTTGGAAAGCACTTATTTTAGTTGCTGTTACTTCCGCGTGAAGAGTTTCCGAGCTTCAGGCTGTAACGTGTAAGGAGTCTTGTATTGTTTTCCACAGGGACAGTGTGACAGTGGTGTAGTGTGGTAGGAGGAAGTAAGCTGTTGGTTAACTAGGATCTGCAGCTTATCTGTTAGGTAGGAAAATGGGCTGACTGGGTGGGCCAAGCGGTCCTTATCTGCCATCAAATTCTATGTTTCTATGACCCTGTGCACAAACCCTAAGTTCTTACCGAAGGTGATGTCAGTACTGACTCTGAACCAGGACATCAACCGTCCGGTTTACTATTCTGAGTTTGAGAACACAGGAGAGGCATTGTTATACGCCCTGGATGTCCACAGAATCTTGAGGTATTATCTACACAGAAATAATGTTTCCAGAAAGATGGACCAGTTGTTTGTCTCTCTTGCGAAATGGATGACAGGGGCCCCTGTCTCCAAGCAGTCACTAGCCCATTGGCTGGTGCACTGCATCGCTTTCTGTTATCAGCACCATGACACGTCCCTGCCGGGACCCATCAAAGGTCATTCCACCAGGGCTGTGGCTACCTTTTTTTGCCTCCTTAAAGAATGTGTCGTCTGCAGATATCTGTGCTGCCGCAACCTGGAGCACGGTCCACACCTTCACCAGGCATTACAACCTAGACATTGCTTCTAGGGGGCGAGCAGGTTTCGGACTGGCTGTCCTGCAAGGCCTACTCTCTTGAGGCTATTCAACTTTTTTCATTTTTTCTCTCCACCTCCCTGTCAGATCTTGGCCTGCCTTTGGGTACTGCTTGGGACTCAGTCCTAATGGTATTACCTGCTGCAAGACCTTCCCTCTGGAAGTCAGATAGTAGAGTTACGTGAGAACTTACCGCAACAGTAGATCTTCGAGAGGAGCTCTTTCAGCAGGTGGCTTTCCCACCCTCCATCCCCCAGGAATCTGTATTGTTACCCTTGTACAAGGTTGGGGAGTTCCTATCTGGTTCTCCAGTACTTATCAGCCGGGTCTCCAGCGGGAGAATTGAGATGGCGCTGGGGGTCCGCCCCCTTTATACTACATCTGACACCAGACGGAGGCTACAGACTGCTAGCTACAAGTTTTCCATGGGGTCCTAATGCCTGGCGGCATTAGTCCTAATGGTATTACCTGCTGCAAGAGCTCCTCTAAAAGATCTACTGTTACGGTAAGTTCTTATGTAACTGTACTTTCACTACCCTCAGGCATAACTGGGAAGATGGGCACATAATGACTCTTCTGGTCTGTTCAGCTGTACATGCACCAGAGATTCTTTCTTTTTTCCTGATGGGGAAAAAGGGACATAGATTAAAGCAGCAGTGCAATGAAAAATGTTTTTCTAAAAAGCTGATTTTCTGCTATGGGTATGAAAAATATTGGCAGAACTGTTGATTTGGGTTTTCTGGATGCTTCCTCTGTTGTGTACGGTACATTTGCATTTCTATCTGGACTTTCACCCTCAGGTCCACAGTATTATTTCGATGCAAAAATGAGGTGCCCATCTTTTTTTCTTGAGAAATTATTATTTTAAAACTTTCATAAAATTCATAAATGATAACAGAAACTGAAAATTTCATCACCAAAGTAAACTGGAAGACGTAGTATTGATTGGAAGAAAAAAGCTGTGGTCAAATTTTAGCCCATTTTCGTTGCACTGCTGCTTTAAGTGATTGCTTCAGTCAGTCCTATATCTGGTAGCATGAGTCTGTGAGTCTGTGTGATTCATTCCTACTTTATCACATTTTTGCCATCTCAGTTGCAAAGGGTTCACACTTCTGGACATTCCCCTCTTGGTTTCTCCTGCCAGAACCACGTGCTTCTGGGCTGCTGCCATAAAGACAAGTAAAAAGGGTATTTTTAAGAATAAATTCTAAAATGTGTCGTCAGAGAGAGGTAAAGGAAAGGCTGCCGTTTACGTTTATTTACGTTTAACTGTAGTTATATAATTAATATAAATGCAGTTTCGCAGCATTTAAAAAATGTAAACCAAAGCCCTCTCCTTTTCAAGCTCCCGCCCTCTCTGCTCTCTAAGATGGCTGCCTAAAGGGTTGCACGATGATGTCAATGGAGAAAGAGCTCCTGAATGGTGCTCTTTACACCGCTGTCAGCGTCTAGTTTAGTCTGCCCTTCTGCAGTCTAACTTGAGCAAAATTATCAAAATCATGACTTAACATGAGTTATTTTTTTATAAATGGATATGTTGGGTTATGTTTTTCTCCTTTACTGTACCAAACGCCGAGAGACATTGTGCATTTAAAAATGGCCCCCTCAGCCAAATAGCAGTGAAGTAATAGTACTGACCACAAACCTGGTGGTCTAGTAGTTGATTTTCATCATGCCGGTCTGAATTAAGAGAGGTACTTTAGGACAATTACTGTATTTTCAAACAAAACTACTTCTGATCTGTTTTGTGTAGTGTTACAATAACCCAGTGTAACGCAGACCCCCCTCCCCCAAGCTAGCCATCTCCTTCCGAGTCCAATGTTGCCATTGCCCTGTCCCACAAATCCCACTGTAGGTTCAGCCTGAAGGTGGACATGCATGCAGTCCTCGTCACAGTGGAAGACAGTTAACCTATGGACACTCCCAATTGTGTAGGAGAGAGGCTCTATTGATCCTTTCACCAGGATGTGGTGACAGAACTGTTCACCCAGTGGGGCACACTTCTGATGGGCTTCTTTGCCTAGTGTGAGTGCAGAAAATGGGCTGTTCTGTGCCTGACCCCTATCAGATGGGAACACTGGAAGTGGAGGCCTGCTGTTGAGCCTGAATCCCAAGCCTTCTGTATGCTTTCCCTCCATTTCCCTTGATCCACGAGGTGATTCTCAAGGCACACAGCGACAAGGCGAACCTGATCTTGATAGTTCAAGACTGGCTAAGGCAGTTTTGGTACCAGTATCTCCTCAGTCTTAGCAGATAGACCCACTGGTGGCTTTCTGTGTGTTAGGACATGCTGACGAGATTGGTGGGGGACAATGATCAAGCATCCAGACTACCAGTCCCTGCACCTGTCTGCCTGGTTCCTATATGGCTAGAGTTCCAGGCTCTGGGCCCTTTGAAAGACTTTTTCCATGTTTTGGAGGCATTCTGGAAGGAGTTGACTTGTAAGAAGTAGATGAGGTTTTCATACTGGTGTGTGGGGCAGGAAGTAGATCCCCCTAACCTGCTCTGTGGCATGCATCCTCAACTACCTCTGGCCCTGTGTCAGTCAGGGTTATGAGCCATGCCCCTCAAGGTACACCTGGTCACCATCTCAGCATACTGGATGCAGACATTGGCCCAGGAGAAAGTGGTTGGGTGCTCTTTCAAAGACCTGTATCACCTGTCCCCACTGGTTCGAAAGCCTCCACCATCGTGGGCCTACTGCTGGTGCTGGTGACGCTAATGGGGGAAAAAGATTCAAGCCCATTGGCAAGTGTAAGATGTCACAGCTGTTGTAGAAAACTGCACTGCTGATCTCCATTACCTCGACCAGACAGGTGAGGGAACTCCAGGTTCTTCCTGTGAAGTCTCTATATCTGGTTTCCCACAAGGACTTAACTCTTCCTTCATCTCCATGAAACTCTCCTGCCAAAGGTGATCAGTGAGTTTTGCATTAACCAGGTGATTTACCTCCCTATATTTTTCCCTGAAGCTGCATGCCTTGAATGCCGATCATTTGCTTTATTATCTGGATGTACTCTGGGTGCTATTGTATTGTAGGGAGCACATGACTGGGGTTCACAGTAAGGCTACTGTTACAGTAAGTTCTTATGTAACTGTACTATAGTGTATGGGAGAGGGCTGTTGTGTATAAAAATCGATGGAAACACAGTGCTGTTGTACCATCGATGTGACGTCAGCATGTTGTTGTACCATCCTGAGGACATCACATTGATGGTACAACAGCATGGAACACGTGCTCATGCGCGTAAGTTCACCACATTTCCAGGAAATGGCCACAGTAGTAAGAAACGGACCCGAGAGCAAGGAACGACAGACAATGTAAATAAAATCATATATTTTTTCCCTACGAAACCGCAGACCTGTTTAAATGTGTTGTCTGTGAGATCGGGAGAGGGAACGGGACTGATTGTGACTCGTTGTGTTGAAGGGAGGGTCAGTGTTGGAAAGCACGTTTTTTAAAAATAATTTAAAATAAAAAGTAAGCCTCCAGCAGTGAATTCTTGGTGTACTGAGCCCATGCACTATACAAGACAATGTGTGGGCATCAGTTAACAACATCGCTGAATTCACTTCTCGAGGTTACCAGGCAACTGTAACTCTCTCAAGCTTTGCTCTCGAGGTTTACACAGTTGCCACGGTAACCTCTTGAAGTGAATACAGAGTTGTTGTTAACTTATGCCCATACATTATCCTCTATTTTCTCAGTAGTGTAAAATATTTAAGTTTAAAAAAAAAAACTGTTTATGTGGTATGTGTTTTTAAAGTTGAGTCTAGTTACATTGCTTATGATTGCTCTCTCTCAAAATGTACATATTTTCACTTGTAACTATTGTTTTTGGTGCTCCACACACATTGTGTAAATGCTTAGCCTTTAATAAACTTGGTTATTTCATTCTAAGATTTTTGAGTGTTAATTTTGTATAAACTACAGGCATTTGGAAGCTTATCATCGGTCATTCAAACTGCAAAAATTAGAACAGTCCAGTAAAACTGGTGCATCATCTCTGTGAAGAATATGGTGCCCTGGAACATAGAATCTTTTTCAAAGATGATGTGTCTCACGGTGCTGGTCTCAAGCCTCACAGCATTCAAGTGGTAGAGCCTTGGATCTTACTTCAAGGATAGCACCTGCAGCAGGCAACACCGGTAGGACTTAGGTGGTAGGACCCCACAGAAAACGTCTAGCTAGCAATATACAGTGGGCCCCTGGCGTCAGCCCGCCCCCAGCGTCAACCTATGGGATAAAAGGGGCAGTTACCAGCCCTACATCAGTTATTTTCCCACAGTCAACTGCCATTTTTTCATTTACCCGCCTTTTTTAATTTTTACTCTCTTCCAGTGTAAAAGTTATTCTAGGGGCATGGATATGTTCTATCCACACTATCTGGCAGAGTTCTTTCCCCTTTAAGAAGTGCTGTAAAGTCTTCAAGCTGGCTCCTCCCACTCACCCAGGTGGTATATCCCTCAGCTCCACCCCATGACGCCAGATCTTCCTTTCTGTTAGAAGAAGCAGGTTCCGTCCTTCGCACTCCAGCATCTTGGGCTCTAGTGCTTCTAAAACTCTTTAGATTACTCCAAAACATTTGAAATCTTTTGAGTTTACATCTTTGAGCTTGATATTTGACTCAGCCATGATGAATAACAAGTCCATGCCCAGATTCCGCTGGTACCTGTGCAGGCAGAAGATGTCACGTACCTACCCCCATGCCACATGCATATACTGCCTGGGCCATGAGCATGATACCCAGGCATGCAATTTTTGTTGGTCATTTCACTCGCTTGTCCTCGAGGACCATCTTGCATGCCTCAAATTGGGCTGCCCGGAGAAACAGCATCTGCCATTCCGTCTAAGGATGCCCAATAAGTGGTGTCGCAGCTCTTGAGAGTCCTTGAATAACCGTGGCCTTCAAAGAAAGACACGGCTCAGGCTGCCGCTCACTCCTCTTCAGCTTGTGCCTTCGTGGGCTCCACTTTTACAGACTCCTTCAAGGAGCTATGCCGGTCCCTCCTGTAGAAGGGTCGGGACCTTCTGAAAAACGCAGCTCTAGATCTCAAAAGGAGCAGGAGTCGAAAAAGGAGAAGACTCATTGTCGTCATTCGTGGGACCGAGAGCACTCTCAGGCAAGGGCGTCGGATTTTCACGAGACTCCGGTTTCAACTAGGGTTGAAACCATGGCATTGGTTGCTGGCTTCACAGAGCTCCCGTCATGCCAGTCAGTCGAGACACTGGCCGATGATGCGGACAAGATCTTTCTCGACCCTATCGACCGAAGACGCTAACTCCTCTCCCTTCAGGACTCTGGTCCTGCCTGTGACTGTGAAAGGGGCTGCTCAGTCCACTGACCAGAACCCTTCGGTCACTGACCCAGACCAGGAGGAGCCACAGCATTCCCCGGCTCCCTCCGATATCCGCCGCTGCCCCTGCCGGTTGAGGTCCTCATCTAGTGAGTTGAGTAGTTCCCGCCATCATCAGTGCTCCTGCTCTTGGCACCACGTTAATTGACGCCGCCACTACTCATCTTCATCCTCCTTGGGTGAGGAGAGGCTCCAGCACAAGTTGCATCAGCGCTTCAAAGATCTTGTGTGGCAACTGTTGGTGTTGACCAGTACCAAACCAACCCCAGTTTCTACACTGGCCATCACTTGGCTGTCGCCTGAAAGGCCGATACCAACTCCTTCTGCAAAGTCCATTGAGACCGTTCCTCCCCCAGTGGAGCTGGTGAAAACCATTCCGGTTTGGCCGAAACCGGCCTATCCACCAATTTTGGTGAAGCCGATGCCCAGGCAGCTGTCAACTGGTGCTCTGACAGTCAGACAAGGGGCTTCCCCTTCGGCTGTCTGTCACCATCATCCCTGATCATCCACAGAGGGTTGTAGGTGACTCGGGCAGTCGACCAATTTACGCAGACTCCTCAGAGTCCGAAGGTTTCTCCCTGCACTCTGTCTACTCGACGAGGAGTCTGGGGGGCCTATCGACGGAGGAAGGGCCCTCTTCCATAATGAGCATCATTTGTCTCCTCTCCGAGTCCATGGGATGAAAATGGAGCCCGTTCAGAAGTGGGATCGCTATCCCCTTACAGAGATTCTAGACAAAGGGGACTCTCTGGAGGCTTTTCCAATGGCCGAAGCCATTGCTGGCCCAGACCTGGAACTGTGGCAGCGCCTCATGTTCTGTCCTGAGACCTCTGCCCGGATGGCCCGCAAGTATGCGCTGTCCACCAGCACCCTGTCTGGTTTTACGGAGCACCCCTCGGCTGAGGGGTTGGTGGGTGACTCCGCGTTCCAGCGCTCAGACAATACTGGATACATCGACAAGCCGCCAGGCTGTCTCTCTAATAAATTTGAACATGTGGCTTAAAAAGTCTGTGCTCCCTCCTCCTCGCTTGGCCTCCAGCAGGCGAGCTTGGCCGTCGTGATGACACACTTCTCCCACGCCCTCTTGGGTTCCTTGGATCAGTTGATTCCTCACCTGCCTGCGACCTCCAGACAATGGTCAAACAGGTCCGTGATCAGGGCCAGGCTGTGGCTAAGCAGCAGGTTCAGACGGCTCTGGATCTGGGAGATTCCTGTGCCCGCTCGGTGGTGGACACAGTAGCTATGCACCGTTGGGCTTGGCTGAGGATCTCAACTTTCACGGTGGACACTCAGCACAAGTTGGCGATATTCCTTTCTTGGGCACCGACCTGTCGGCCAGTCTCCTTATCTGATCTTCCATAGGGACAAGGTTACCCTGCGCCCCAACCCGTAGTTTCTCCTGAAGGATATGTTGGAGTTTCACCTGAACCAAGTGATGACTTTTCCAGTGTTTGTCATCAAGGCACAGGTCAGGAAGCATAGGGAAAACCAGGAGCAGTTCTAGAATTCACCAAAACTATTTATTTACAGTAGCAGTAACATAAAAACAAAATTGTTCAGAATAACTATGTACTGAAGAGAAATAAGAGTTTTTCTTTCAGTCTCTGTGTTCTTTCTCTTCTAATTTCTCAGAAATTACAGCTCAGCTCCTCTATAAGTCTTTTCAATAACCATTCTAAACAAACATTCTGTCCTTGTGTATTTCAGGTACGAGCAAGGCAGGAACACCTTGCTTGCTGAGCACCCCCCACCTAGCTTTTGCAAAAGGCTCAACATTTGCACTCAAGTAACCTCTAGAGTGTATGCAGTCATCTCAAAATAGAAATATATACATTTCAGCAGGAACACCATATATTTTCTAAACAATAGGGATCCCAATATCAGTTACATTTCCATACATTTATTTACACACATTTTTATATTAGCAAGGAAGGAAAAACAGACAGCAAGAGAAAACTGAGAGACAGAGAGAGGCGAAGAATTGCAAGACTGTTCGGGTTGATCAAGTCCAAGGTCTCACAGGAAAATTAGGTTGCGCAACCAGACAGATAAGACAGAAAAGAAAGATCCTTGCATTTAAACACTATCTCCATAACAAATGGGACAGGGTCCTATTCTACCCTGTTATACACCCCCTCCTTAAGAGGGAATCTGTTTTATTAAACAGGTTTCCAAAAACTTTTATTTTCTAATAACATTTGCTGCTTTCAGCAATTAAGCACATGTACATTAATTTTTTTTTACAACAGTACAGCAAACAGTATAGTTCAAACTCATAAATGTTTTTAACCTTCAGAACCCTCAATTCCTGATCCATATCTTGATGGAAAGTCAGCATTGCTATTCTCTACCAGATTTGTGAATCACAGAGAATTTAAATGGCTGCAGTGCCGGGTACCACCATGTGATTCTGGAATTTTTATCTCTCATCTGGTTAAGCCAACAGAGAGGATTGTGGTCTGTTACAAGAACAAAGTCAGTTCCTAGTAAATAAAATTTGAGGAACTCCATGGACCACTTTGCTGCTAAACACTCCTTTTTGATAGTGGAGTACCTTTTCCCTGTCATGCAACTTCCTGCATATGTATAGAATAGAATGTTCTGTCCCGTCTATATTTTGACTTAGTACGGCACCTAGGCCTACCTCGGATGCATGTTTGTAGCAAAAATGGTTTCTCAAAGTTTGAGCTTCTTTAAACAGGCGCTGAACATAATGCAGCCTTCATGGCTTGTAAAGCTTCATCACACTCCGGGGTCCATTTCACATTATCTGGGTACCGTTTCTTTGTGAGTTCAGTGAGGGGAGTAGCTAACTCAGCAAAGTTGGGAACAAATCTCCGATAATAACCAGCTAGTCCTAAAAATGACCTGACATGTTTCTTTGTTTTAGGTACAGGGCTGTTAGCTACAGCTTCTATTTTAGAAATCTCTGTCTTTACTTCTCCATTTCCCAACACATAGCCCAAATATCTGGTTTCCTGCATGCCCAATGCACATTTGGTAGGATTAATAGTCAGACCTGCATTTTTGATAGCCTGGATTTGGGCAGACTGGATGGGCCTAGCGGTCCTTATCTGCCGTCAACTTCTGTGTTTCTGTGGATGACTCCTCATGGGTGTTCCACGTGACTTTTGCAGTCTGGACTGTACTTCATGACATCATCCAGGTACACAGCACAATAGCCAATGTGAGGGGATAAAATGACATCTATCTACCGCTGGAATGTAGCTGGCGCACCATGTAACCCAAATGGCATGGTGCTGAACTGATAAAACTGCATTTGCCACCCCTATAGGATTCTATCTCTGGATTCTTTAGCTAAAGATATTTGCCAGAAACCTTTGGTGAGATTGATGGTACTGATATACTTTGCACTCCCCAATCTATCCACCAAATCATCTATTCTGGGCATAGGATAACTGTCAAATTCTGACACTTGATTAAGTTTCCTGAAATCAAGGCAGATCCTAACACCCCCCTTATTTTTTTGTTTACTATTACAATGGGAGATGACAAAGCACTCCTCGACTCTTCTATGATAACCAATTGTTTAATTGTGTTGTATTTCCTTAACTACATCAGCTCTTAACTGCCCTGGCAACCTGTATGTTTTTGCCTAATAGGACGCGCATTCTTTGTCATTATTGCGTGCTCGACCCATTTTGCTCTGCCTGGTACCGTGGTAAAAGTATTGTTAAATGTTTTTAGCACATTACGAATGTCTGCAGTTTGTTCTGAGGTTAAGGAAACATTCATCTCTTTACAGCATCAGCATTTACAGTTTGTTCTAGTCTGTCATAAGCTACATCAATATCTTCCTTATCAGTTTCAGGTAAAACCAGCAAAGCAGCTTTAGGCTTTTTTCAACCCATTTCTTCAGGAGGTTAGTATGGTATATCTTAGCAGGATTTTTCCTGTCAGGGGTCTCAGTCTCATAGTTAACAGTGCCAGTACTGTACGTCTAAGAACCTTATATGGCCCTTGTCACTTCATTAACAGTTTATTTTCTGTTGTGGGCAACAGTAGCAAAACCTTTTCACCTGGCTCAAAAACTTTTTCTTTCACCCCATGGTCATAATATACCTTCTGCTGGTTTTGAGCCTCTTCCTGATTGCTATGGGCAATTTCAAAATATTTTACTAACATACTAAAATGCCAGTAAAATAGGCCTAACAGTCTCTCGAGTCTGCTCAATTTTCAGCACCCGCACTGAGGGTCAATTTTGGTGTCACCCCCTCTCCCTTTGGTCATACTGTCCCCAGTCCCAGATGTTCCAACTGTATTGGGCCTGGTCAGATTTATCCTCCCACTGTAGCTGCCCTATCACCTCTTAAACCCGTCCACAGTCTCCACCTCTACCAGCTCCCTGGGCAGTGCATTCCCATAGCTCCACCACCCTTTCAGTGAAATAACATCTCCTCCTCTCCCCTCTGAGCCTGCTCCCTTCCAGCTTACACCTGTGACCTCTCGTTGCCCCACCCTCCTTCCTTTGGAGCACCCTGACTGGGCCTCCCTTATTGATCCCTCTCATGTACTTAAACACCTCTGTCATGTCTCTTCCCCCCCCCGTCCCTCCTCTCCTCCAAGGTGTACATGTCGAGCTCCTTGAGCCTCTCCTCATAGGTCTTCTCCCCCAGGCCCCTGATCATTTTGGTTGCCCTCCTTTGGACCCCCTCTAGGAGTGTAATGTCCCTCTTTAAATGTGGTCTCCCAGACTGCACACAGTACTTGAGGTGTGGCCTAACCAAGCAGTTGTACAGTGGAAGGATCACTTCCGCCTTTCTGGAGGTAATCTCCCTAGCGATGCATCCCAGCATCCTATTTGCCCTTACCGCTGCCCTCCTACAGGTCTCTGAGTTGTTCATTTTGTCATCTACCACTACCCCCAGGTCCCTCTCACCCTCCGTGACTTGAATCATGTCTCCTTCCAGGGTATACCCCTGGCCTGGGTTTCTGACTCCCAGGTGGAGAACCTTGCACTTCCTCACATTGAATTTTAGTTTCCATTTTCCTGACCACTTTTCCAGAGCCTCCAGGTCCTCCTGCAAGGCCACCCTCCCCTCCTACCCATCCACCACTGCACCCAACTTTGAGTCGTCTGCAAAGAGACTCATCTCACTCCTGATCCCCCTCCTGATGTCTGAGATATAGGTGTTGAATAGGAGTGGCCCCAGCACTGACCCCTTGGGAACCCCACTAGTAACCCACCTTGGGGATGAGGCTAACCCTCCAACCACCACCTTCTGAGTATGCTCACACAGCCAATTTCCTATCCATCCTAACAACTGTCTCACTATCCCCATTTCCTTCAGCTTAGCCAGCAGGCCACTGTGGGGTACCGAATCAAACGCCTTGCTAAAGTGCAGAAAGAGGACGTCCACTGGCCTACCCTGGTCCAGGGCCCTCGTCACCCAGTCATAGAACTCAACAAGATTTGTCTGGCAAGATCTTCCCCATGACAAAGCCATGCTGCCTATCATCCAAGTACCCAGTTTGCTCCAGTAACCCCCCCAGCCTTTCCTTGACAACACCCTCCATCACCTTGCTGACCACTGAAGTCAGGCTAACGGGCCTGTAATTTCCCACCTCCTCCCTTGATTCCCCCCCTTGTTGTTCGGCATAACGTGGGCCACCCTCCCGTCTTGGGGCACCCACCCAGTCCTCAGAGAGATGTTGAAAAGCTCCACAAGAGGCACTGCTAGGACATCCGTCAGTTCCCTCCGCACCCTGGGATGCATCTCATCTGGCCCAGGTGCTTTCTCCATCCGATGGGACCTGAGGACTTCCCTTATTAACTCTAGCGGGATTTCAGCCTCCACGTCCTCCCCCTTTTCACCCTGCACTGCTGGCCCCCCACCTGTCTGTGGTGGCCACTCCCTTTCCCCAGACCTGTCAGGGCCCCTGGTCTCTACCAGTCCCACCCCTTCCTCCGGTTTGCCTCTGCTCCCCTCACAAGACATAGCCTCTCCATCCCTTCTGGTAAAAACTGAAGCAAAGTACTCATTTAAGACTTCTGCCTGTTCCTCCGCCTCCTGTGCCCAACCATCCACTATCCTTATCTTGCTGATCTGCCCCCTTACTTTCCTTTTTTCCCCTATGTATCCAAAGAACCCCTTGTCCCCCCTTCGGATCCCACTGACCAAGGACTGCTCCTTTTTTGCCTTAGCTGCTCTCACCACCCTGGTGACTCTCTTGGCTGTCAGCAGATATTCCTCCTGATCCCTTTCACTCCTTGAGCACTTGAAGCGCCTATAAGCCGCCTTCTTCAAACAACATGAAGTCTTGCTATATTATGACAATTGCAGTTTGTCTCAGCCTTAGAACTGCTCCGGAGGTGAAAGAGTTAACTTCCATGCCAGGCACGGAATCTGGTGCGCGAGCTCGGTTGAAAAAACTCTGTCTGTTGATCTTCAAACTGAAACTGTCAGATTCTTTACTCCGCCTCACTGAACAGTCGCTCCGGAGATTCTTCCTACTGCTCGGTTCATTTCTCGGTTAAAAAGTGTTTTTTCTCGGTTTTGTTAAACCGCAATTATATTTATTTTAACCGCAAACCGGTTGGTTCAAGCTCTGTCTGTGATATCGTAAGTAATAGATAGGTTTTACATTCTCTGTGTGGAACTTGTAAACGTTGTTATCGGTTCGGTTTGAACCGATCAGGGTGTTTTTAAAACTTATTAAAATTACATTAGAGTGCGGTTCCCGGTTCTTATCGGTTCTAAAAAAAAAAAGTTTCATTACAGTTTTTCCGACCGGTGACACGGTTGGGAACCGATAAGGGTGTCTTGTTTGCGATTTGCCGAAAAGGCAAGTTTTTGGTTAGGCTGGCATTATGTCTGAGAAACCCAAAAGAAAACCGGCCCACTGGGTTTCAGCACTGTAGTGTCTGTGGGAAGCCTTTGCCAAGGCTGACCCACACACCACATGTTTATTGTCTGGGGTTTGACCACCTCAATGCAGACTGTCAGATTTGCAAGAATTTCCTGCAGCTACCCTGGATAAGAGAGTTGGTAGGCTCAGGGAACAGAGGCTAAAAGTCCGCTGACCGGATGGCTAGCCCAGTTCGTGCCAACCGAACTGAGAGAGTGCCTCTGACCAGGGCTTAGTCTTCCTCGGCAAACGAAGAGCTGACTCGGAGGAGCCAGTTCCAGCAAAGAGGACTAGAAAATCAGCAGGTGTGGAGCCAAAATGTCCTTCTCCAACCGCTGCAGAGATAGCCAAAGCGATCCAAATTGTCCAGTCGCTTTCCCTGGTTCCGTCCGAACCGCCACTATCAGGTAAACGGTCGGTTCCACCGGTTCAAGAGTATGATATAGAGGAATTTTTTGAACCGGAGGAGGGGGAAGGAGGATTATGAACAGTGTGAATGTGATTTTGAAAGTCTGGATGTGCCCATTGAACCGGACATCTCCCCAGACAGACCTTCAGGAGTGTCTCCCCCTAGGCTTTCTGAGTCCCCTTCTCATTTTCTGTTTTATAAAAAAGTTGCTGAAACCCTCCAGCTCCCTTTGGAAGAAGCTGTGGATGAACAGGAGGAGCCTGACTATGTGGAAATGATGGATATCCCAGAGTCTAGGAGATTGTCTATTCCTTTGCATAAATCCTTTAGGAAACAAACAATAAAAATTTTAAAAGCTCCTAATTCTTTACCTCCTGTAGATAAAAAGATGGACAGGAGGTACACTTTGTCAGGCCCTGATATGGAGTTCCTTTCACAACAATGCAGCCATGTTGGGGTAGTGCAGGCTGCAGCCTGTGATAAGGCAAATATTCCCTTGGCTTCACACCCCCCTGACAAGGACTCCAGAAGGATTGATGCCATGGCTAAGAAACAATACATGGCAGCATCCTTGGGACTCAGACAGGCAAATTATATGGTCTATGTTGCAAGATACCAGAAATCCAGATGGGATACTGTTATGGCTTTAGCGAAACAGGTCCCTGGTCAGCTTGCCAAGGAGCTGGAACAGGTGGCTGCTGATGGTATTGAGGCATCCAAGGTGCAATTCCATGCTGCAGTGGACTCTAATGATGTATCTTCAAGAGTCATGGCTACATCTGTGGCTTTTCGTAGAATGGCTTGGCTCAGGTGTACTAGCCTGTCACAGGATACCCAGGCTAAGGCCATGGATTTTCCTGTTGTGGGTAATTCCCTGTTTGGGGAGCAGACAGAGAATTACATGAAGAAAATGGATGAGTATAGGACCACTTATAGGAGTGCACAGGCCAAGGAAAGGCAAGCCACTCCGCAGGGGCAGGCCTTTTCACAGGCCTTTTTTACCAAGCCCAGGCCTCCTCTTCAGCTTATGCCCAGAGGGGGTTCTTCAGAGGGAGAGGCAGACGGGGGACGAGCAGGCATGCTCCCACCTCTCACCCTAAAGCCCCTGCCAAACAGGCACCCTGATGGGATGCCCAGGGCCGATTCTCCATTACCTGTAGGGGGCAGGCTGGCTTACTTCGTCCAGGACTGGGAGTCTTTAACATCAGACAAGTGGGTCCTGGAAGTAGTAAGCCAGGGACTAGTTCTCAGCTTCAAAAATTTCCAAAGATGAGAACCAGATCTTCTACCTGCAAATCCATTAGAGGCTCTTGCTTTGGAAACAGAAGTCTCAACCCTCCTGGCTCTCAGAGCTGTGGAAAGGGTTCCTCCCCTACACCAGGGCAAAGGACTGTACTCCAGGTACTTCCTTACACCAAAAAAGACAGGAGAATGGCAGCCCATCCTGGATCTAAGATACCTAAACAAGCACCTTTTAAAACCAGAATTCAAAATGGTGACTCTGGGAATGATTTTACCCTCCCTAAGGCCAGGGGACTGGCTAGCGTCCCTGGACCTCAAGGATGCCTACTTCCATGTTCTCATCAGAAGCTCCCACGAAAGTACCTCAGATTCAACTGCCCTCAGGCCATTACCAGTTCAGAGCAATGCCCTTCGCCTTACCTCTGCCCCAAGGGTATTCACAAAATGCCTGGCAGCAGTTGCTCACTTAAGAAGGCAAAGATTGCCATCTTTCCTTACCTGGACGACTGGCTCATAGTGGGTCAGTCTCCAGACCAAGTCAAATCACACCTTCAGGTTACCCAGCAGCTGCTTACATCTCTGGTTTTCTTCTCAATCTTCCAAAGTCAGTTTTAGAGCCCGTTCAGTTACTCACCTTCATAGGCGCAGAACTGGACACAAAGCAGGCCAGCGCTTTCCTTCCTCTAGAAGGAGTAAAGACCCTGGTGGCCCTGGCCTCCTCCTTCACTCTGCAGGTCTCTCGACCAGCAAGGCACTTTCTACAGCTCCTAGGACACATGGCTGCTTCCACAGCTGTAGTGCAAGGAACAAGATTTCAGATGAGGGACATTCAGTTCCATTTGAGAGCCTTCTGGTCTCAAAGAAGAGATCCCTTAACCAAATTGATCCCAGTAACTCGAACCCTGATTCAGGCCCTGCAGTGGTGGCAGGATCAGAGCAATCTGAGACAGGGGGTTCCTTTCATCCCTCAATCTCACTCCTTAACCCTTACTACAGATGCGTCCCTCTTGGGATGGGGAGCTCACATGGGCGACCTCTCCACCCAGGGATTGTGGTCCCTTCAGGAATCTCTGCTCCACATCAATCTGTTGGAACTCAGAGCTGTTTTTCTAGCACTTCAGGTTTTCTGCATCTGTTCAGAACAAAGTGGTACAGGTCAGAACAGACAACACCACTACAATGTGGTACATCAACAAGCAAGGGGGCACTCGGTCTTGACCTTGTGCACGAGGCAATGAAGTTGTGATCTCTGGCTTATTCCTGAGCGCCTCCCATCAGCAGTTCACCTCCCAGGCAAGGACAATGTCCTGGCAGATGCTCTCAGCAGGATTTCCCAGGGCCATCACGAATGGTCTCTGGATCCCTAGTACTAGGTTAGTTTTTTGCCAGGTGGGGCACCCTCAGATAGATCTTTTGCAGCCCCAGACAATCACCAACTTCCGCTTTTTGTTGCAGGCCCCAGTGTTGGGCTCAGTCCCTCTCGATGCCTTCCTTCTCGATTGGGAAGGGAAGTTCCTCTATGCCTTCCCCTTCCTCTCTTGTTCAAGGTGCTAGTCAAAATCAGATCTCAACCTTGCAAGATAATTCTGATTGCTCCAGATTGGGCCAGACAGCCCTGGTATCCACTCCTTCTGTCCTTAGCAGTCCATCTTCCCCTGTGTCTCCCCAGGAACCACAATTTGTTAACCTTTGCCCAGGGGAGAGTTTGGTACCCAAATCTCAAATCCCTCAACCTCAAGGCCTGGCTCTTGAGGAGTTAGTTTGCTGACCTACACCTTTCTCAAGGTGTACTTGAAATCTTGAAAGCTTCTAGGAAGCCTTCCACCAGGGCTACTTATAATTCTAAATCGAAAAGGTTTTCCATATGGTGCTCTGGGAAGCATATTTCCCCAGAATCTGCTGATTTGCCCACAGTCTTGGACTATATGGTCCATCTAAATACTTTGGGGCTGAGGCCAGCTACCCTGAAAGTGCATTTGGCAGCTGTGTCTGCTTTTATTTCAGCAGGAAAGCCCTCTTCTCTTTCTGCTCACCCTGTATTCTCCAAGTTTTTCAAGGGATTGCTTCACACCAACCCTCCATTCAGGGACCCTGCTCCTGCCTGGGATCTTAATGTTTGCATTGCTCAGCTGATGCAACCCCCCTTTGAACCTTTGTCTTCAGCAGAGCTTAAGTACTTGACTTGGAAAACTGTGTTTCTAGTAGCCATCACTTCTACCAGGCGCATAAGTGAAATACAAGCTTTGTCAGTGGAGCCTGATTTTATCTCCTTTCACAGAGATAAGGTAGTCCTCAGGACTAACAGGAAGTTCTTGCCTAAGGTGGTTTCAGATTTCCACCTTAATCAATCTATATCTCTTCCAGTGTACTTCACTGACCATTCCTCCTCTGACGAGAGGAGGTTGCACAGTTTAGATGTGAAGAGAGCCCTTAGTTACTACGTAGAGTGTACCAAGGGTCACAGGTTTGACTCCCTCCAACTATTCCTCACTTATGGTGAGGTTGGGAAAGGGAAACCTGCCACTAAAAGATCCATTGCCAGGTGGATTGTCTCTTGTATCCAATTTTGCTATCAAAAACTGGGTAAGGTTCCCCCTTCAGGCCTGAGGGCTCACTCTACCAGAGGTACAGCTGCGGCCCTAGCTGCGGCCAGGCACATCCCTATCTTAGAGATATGTCAAGCAGCTACCTGGAAAACAGTACACACTTTCACCAAGCATTACTCCTGGACATCCAGGCTAGGAGGGATGCTCAGTTTGGCACAGCTGTGCTTCAGAGCCTATTTCCTAAGTAGGTTCTGTCCCTCCTCCATGGAGGTACTGCTGTGTAGTCTGCAATTGTCAGAATATAGCAAGACTTCATGTTGTTTGAAGAAAAAATTACTCACCTTAGTAATGTTGTTTCTTCTAATGGAGTCTTGCTATATTATGACCCCCCGCCTGTTCCTCTCAGAACCTCTACTCTTGGGATGTGGGTGGGCAGTCCAGTGTTGGCACTTAATGTTGCCCACCTTGTGTTCTCCACCCCTCCTTTTTGGGGTGTTTGGGTGTTGTATTTTATTTTTACCTTATTTTCTGGGTCCCCTGACTTGAGTCTTGGTTTTGGGACCAGAAGAATGTGTTAATATTTTAGTAGCCAGTTGGCTAGTGTAGGTTTACAGCTTCCACACAGAACCTTAGTGAGTTTTTGCTCGAAAAGATCTGACAGTTTCAGTTTGAAGATCAACAGACAGAGTTTTTTCAACCGAGCTTGCGCTCCAGATTCCATGCCTGGCATGGAATTTAACTCTTTCACCTCCGGAGCAGTTCTAAGGCTGAGACAAACTGCAATTGTCGTAATATAGCAAGACTCCATTAGAAGAAACAACATTACTAAGGTGAGTAATTTTTTCTTTTCCCTCACCACCTCCCGGGTCCACCAGCAGGGTTTTCTGGCCTTACCAAACTTGCGCCTTTCCCTTGTGCTGGATCTGGTAACCTCCTGTATTCCCCTCCTAATGATCCCTCACCTGCTGTCAGCATCCATATCCGGCCTTGACCAGTCCAGACAATCTTTAAGGATCCTTCCCATCTTCCTGAAGTCTGCACCCCTAAAGTCTGTTACTACCGTCCTTGTTCAGCTTTCCTCCCCCCCACACCCCCAGGTCCAGGAAGAACCAGACTGTGGCATGATCACTCCCCGCCAATGGGTCCCTCACCTCTAGGCCCCCAATCTGATCACTGTCTGCCAGGACCACGTCCAGTGTCTAGGCCTCCCTAGTTGGCTCAGCCACCTGTTGTCAGAAACACATCCTGGAAGACATCCAGCAGCCTCTGCTCTCTGGCCACTGGTGACAGCTTCTTTCTTAGGGCACACATATAAGAAGATATAGATTGTTTCTGAGTGGGGTTATCGTCCCATGTTTCTTTTATCACATCCAGTGGCCCTCTTGACTGCCTACTATACAGCATTTCAAATAGTGAAAACCCTGTAGATGCCTGTGGCTCTTCTCTGTAGGTAAAAAGTAGGTAAGGCAAGTATTGGTCCCAATCTTTCTCTTCCCCTTTTACAAACCTTTTTAACATGTGTTTTAGGGTTTGGTTATAATGCTCAACAAGACCATCTGAGGGTGATAGGGGGAGGTTCTTAAGGCAGTGATGCCTAGCAGTTTGTACAGCTCCTTAAGCAGTGCAACAACAAAATTACTACCCTGATCAGTACTAATTTCTTTAGGTATGCCCAGTCTACTGAAAATTTTGGCAAGCTCTGCTGCAACTTTTGGGGCTATAACAGTACACATTGGAACTGCTTCTGGGTATCGAGTAGCATAGTCGCATACTACCAGGATAAATCTATTACCCTTTTTACTTTTGTCTAAAGGACCGACCACATCCATTGCAATTCTCTCAAAAGGCACATCTATTAGGGGTAGGGGCAGATGACATCAGTGCCTGGTCCCTTTGCATAGCGTTTTCCTAGCACTTTAACATGCATTAGGGCCTGTCTGCTTCCCGAATCAGTGAGTCCCTTTGCAGTCTTATTCCCCACCTTCACATCTGTTAAGTACTTGCCTCAATTTGCCAAGGACAAATCTGCTCCAGTGCCACTCTCTTTATTATGGCAGTTTCTTGAAAAATGGCCTGGCTTATTACAGTTATAGCAGATAACATCTTTTGGCACAAATTTGTTACCCTCACCAGAGTTCTTATCAGGCTTGGAGTTTAAATGGGAAAAAGAACGTCTTACCGGTGCTTGGCTGTTCCTGCGCTGCTGTAGCATCTGTCTGGCCATTTGGTAGTCCTCAGCCAAAGAAACAGCCTTTTCCCACTCTCTGGTCAGTGTTCCTTTACCCAGAGCTGCACATCTGTAGGCAAGATGTTGATGAATTGCTCCATGACAAATGTGTCGCTCTGTGGGACTGTTTTACTCTCTGGTTGGATCCATTTTATCAGGAATTCTCGAAGTCGGGTGACAGCTTCTCGAGGATTGTCGACAGAGTTGTACCTCAGAGACTGAAATCTCTGCCTGTAGGTCTCTCTGGAGATGTCATACCTTTTCAGGATTTCGTTTTTCACCAGCTCATAGTTTTCTGACTGTGCAGTGTCCATACTGCTGTAGGCAAGCTGGGCTTTCCCTGTCAGGTAGGGTACCAGTCTGATTGTCCATTGCTGCGTTTGCCACTGGCAGGCTGTGGCAACTCTTTCAAAAGTTGTCAGGTATGCCTCAATATCATCTGAGGGACAGAACTTTGTAAGTGTAATGGCCTTTAAGTTGCTTGCATTTTGTTTCTAGTCTGAATCTGTGCTAGATCCTCTGCCATTGATAGCCTGCAAGGCATCCAGCTATCACTGCTCCTCCTGCTGCTGCATCTCTTCTCTCCTCTGTGCTTCTAAATATTGAATCTCTTTTTCTGTCTGCTTCTCAGTCTCTGTTGTATAGCCCACCATTTGAAAAAGTCCATCAGGCTTTCAGGTTCTGTCACTGCCTGTTCTTTTTCCATAATTCGTGTTGGCTGTACAATCTCAGACTGGACTTCTGTCTCTACTAGTTTGGCTGCCATTCTCCTGGTAACCACTCCTGGACTTGCTGCTGCAGAATCCATAGCTTTCTCTATGCTTCCCTGGTACTAGGTCCAGTACCTATGCAGAAAACTCCTGTCTTAGGGTATGCGCAGCTTAAATCCCCCTTCTATAACCATCTGTCGTCAATGCACAGGTCAGGAAGCATAGAGAGAACCAGGAGCAGTTGTAGAATTCGCCAAAACTATTTACAGTAGCAGTAACATAAAAAAATAAACTTGTTCAGAATAACTATGTACAGAGGAGAAATAAGAGTTTTTTTCTTTCAGTCTCTGTGTCCTTTTTCTTCTAACCTCTCAGAAATTACAGCTCAGCTCCTTTATAAGTCTTTTCAACCCTCATTCTAAACACACATCCTGTCCTTGTGTATTTCAGGTAAGTGCAAGGCAGGAACACATTTCTTGCTGAGGTCCCCCCCCCCCCCAGCTTTTGCGAAAGGCTCAACATTTGCACTCAAGTAACTCTAGAGTTCATGCGGTCATCTCAAAATATAAATCTATACATTTCAGCAGTAACACTATATATTTTCTAAACAGTAGGGATCCCAATATCAGTTACATTTCCATACACTTATTTACACACACTTTTTTTTAGCTGATACAGATATGCAAGAGAGGAAAAACAGACAGCAAGAGAAAATTGAGAGACAGAGAGAGGCAAAGAATTGCAAGACTGTTCGGGTTGATCAAGTCCAAGGTCTCACAGGAAAATTAGGTTGCACAACCAGATAGAGAAAAGACAGAAAAAGAAAGATCCTTGCATTAAACATCACTATCTCCATAACAAATGGGACAGGGTCCTATTCTACCCTGTCAGTGTTCTCCTGAATCACACCTCGGAGGCCAAACACAGGCTCCATACTTTGGACCTGAGGCGAGTGCTTGCTTATTACAAAGAGTGCACGGCTGGAGTTCAGGGAGAGGTTTGCCAGCTGTTTGTCACCTGCGCTGAAGCAGCACCTGGTAGACCTGCAGCCAAGCAGACAATTGGCAGGTGGATCACTTCCTGCATTGATCTCTGCTGTAAGCTGGTGGGTAGGGAGCCTTCCTGAGGGCTATGGGCTCACTCCACCTGCCATACCACTGCGATGGTGGCTGCTTCTAGGGACATCCCTATCCAGGAAATCTGCAGGGCTGCTACCTGGAAGTTAGCACACACCTTCATTTCCTATTACCACATTGACCTAGAGTCTTGCCAGGTTGCTGGTTTTGGGGCCTCAGTTCCCAATCTGTGTTCCATAAATAGGGGAGAGAGCCTTGCCTCCCTCCTCCCGGAGAACTGCTAGGAGTCTGCCAGATAGTGTTGATAGAACAACATATCCACGTCTCTAGAAACACAGGTTACTCACCAGTAACAGTAGATCTTCTACGAATGGTCTCTTGTAGTAGATTATTACTTCTGGGAGGTTCCAGCAGAGGGTGCTGTCACATGACAGCTTCTTCCAGCGGTCTTTTACCAGGGACCACCCACCCATGACATCATCTATATGCTTCCTATATAACTGTGGGTGGTCCCAGGTATCCTCTGTTCATTTTCCTGCTGTCTTCAGCTCGCACAGCAGCTAGCTCAATCTTCTATGTAGCAGTCATTGACGAAACTTGAATCAAACGAATGTCTTAAGAAAACATCTACAAGCAAGCAAGCCTTATTTCGTTCATGCACTTGTGACAGGAAAATTTGTAAACTTGATAACCATTTATACTGTGTTAGGTGCCTGGGACCCACACATGACACCACCTCCTGTGCTTTTTGCAAGGAATTTAACCAAACAACTCGTTGACGGTTGCTGGAAATCAAAAACTTAACAGGTTTCCCTGTTGGACAAGACCCAGAGGGCTCATTCCAAGGGCTCCCCAGCTTCAGGGTCTCGCTCTCAGCATAAAAGGGAGAAGGAGAAACCCTCCTCTCTCTCTCTCCCTGCCACGACACACATCAACGGTGACCTCTGCTGCATGTCCACTGTCGACTGGAGCACTCCCGTCGATGGAACTTTCATTTTTGTCTTCCTCGTCAACGGCAGCACTTCTCCCGTCGTCGGAGCATTCATTTATGCAATCCTCATTGACGGGAGCCATTCTCTCGGCCACTGAGCATACACAGGCACATAGAACAGTGCATACCACTGTTCCCCCATTGATGAAGGCCTCTTTTCCTTCGTCAATGAACACTGTATTCCATGCAGCCAAGCAAACGGCTGCTCCGTCAACAGGGGCTCATTTCCCGCTGACTTCTTTTTCACCATACAGTGCTTATTCTTCTCCTGCCTCGTTGTCGACAACAGGAGTTCCTAAAGACAAACCAACATCTTTTGCCATGCTAAACACCCCTTCACGTTCTCAGGTGTCTTCCTATCGGGGTGCGGCTGACCTACAGAGATACCCTGGGGTATATTTTCCCGGTGCTCATCCGGATACCTCCCACCATCCTATAACCCTCTCTGACACATATTATTACCAATAGTCAGCCTTGGACAGTACATATTCCACCATCACAGGTGCCCGACATTGAACGCATTGTACATACATTACTGCAATCCACGGGATATAGCCAGTCTCCTGCGCAGACGCCGGCTCATCTTCCCCAGCGTTCTCCCTCTCCTCCACCCAAGAGACTCCATACCAACCAGGATGTTGCACCTTGGTCTCCCCCAACCCCTCTTTTAGAGGGCTACCTGTGGGATAAACCTGACCTGGTGGGAGACCTCCTGGAGGATATTTATAAAGAAGATTTTCCAAAATCGGATTCTCCGTACTCTGCAGTCTCCTCTCTGGATGAGGATCTACCATCTCCTTGGGCTGTTTCCCCTCGGGATGACCCCTCTTTCAATGATTTGATGATACAGATCCAAAAAGTCATGGGGTTCTCTACTACAAAACAAGATAAACAGAGATGGGACATGGCCAAATACCTCAAGTTACCCGAGGAGCCCGTCCTGGTTATTCCTCCATTAATACCTATTTATCAAAATGCCATTTCTGATGCATGGCGTCAGCCTTCGGCCATACTGGCCATCCCTCATAAGGCTGACCGGCTCTATCAAGCCCCCTTCTACCATCCATATTAGTCCACAATTCCTACGGCTGACTCAGTGGTCATTGCGGCTACTCATGACTGCACTAAATAGCCAAAACATACGAGTTCTTTACCTCCAGATAAAGAATCCAGAAGACTTGATTATCTGGGCAAGAAGGTCTTCGCCTCTGGCACCATGAATACAAGAATCCTAAATTATATGGGCCACATGGTTAAATACCAGCGCACCCTGGGCGCCTCGGCCATGGACCTACTTTAATTACCTCCTTCCTAGGAAAAGAAGCAATTCTAGGGACATGGATATGTTGTTCATCCACACTTATTGGCAGGTATCCTTGCCGCTTTAAATCTTGCCGGAAGGTCTTCAAGCTGGCTTCTCCCACCCGGGTGGTAAAACTCTCGGCTCCGCCCCATGACGCCAGATCTTCCTTACCGCTTGGAAGCTCAGGTTCCCTCCTTAACGCTCTGCGTTTAAGACTGGTTCCTAACTCTTCGGTTTTCCGAACTCAAACTTAAGGTTTTCTTGACTTTGGTCAACTGTTTCCCTCGCGGCTGCGATGGACAAATCGACTTCCGGTTTTCGGAGATGCCCATGCAGGCAGAAGATGTCTCGGACGGATCCGCACTCCACGTGCGTCTACTGCTTGGGCCTTGAGCACGACCCGCAGGCTTGCGACCTGTGCTCTTCTTTCTCAGCCTACATCCTGGAAGACCGTGCTGCCTGTCTGCAACTTGAAACCCAGCGTTACCCTCCGGTTAAGTCGAAGAGGCCCAGTTGGTGGTTTCATGAGCTCGGCGGATCAGCTAGGCGGATGATCACCGAGGAGGCGGCGCTGGACCGCATCTTCCTCAGCCGTGGCATTTGTCCCGCTCTCTCTGGGATCCTCTTATTCTGCTTCCTTTAAGGAGCTTTGTCTGTTTCTCTCCACCAAGGGAGAGGGACCTTCATCTTCTGGATCTTCCTCTCAGTCAAAAAAGAAGGACAAGGGTAAGTCCGACCGTCGACGCTCTTGGGAGCGGGAGAGGTCCCCCTTCCCGAGTAGTCGACCATTGACTTCTGTCAATACTTCGGCCACTGGCTTCACGGTGTCCCCATCAGGCCAGTTGACCGAGACACCCATCGACGCAGTCGAGATCTTTCTCGATCCGTTGGACGGGTTGTCGACTGGCGAAGCTGAAAATCCTCTCTCCCCGGTGGTAGTTGAGGATCCCGTGGGCTTGCCAGTGCCTCCGGTTCCGGAGCCCTTGGGTGTTCCTTCCAAGCCGAAGGGAGGGCGGATTTCCCCCACTCCTTCCCTGTACCCTCCTCGGGTAAGCCGAGGTTCTCGGTCTCGGACTTCTTCGCGGTTCAGCCGATCCCGCCACCATAGGCAGTCTCTGTCTCGGCACCATGGCAAGCAGCGCCGCCGCTCGTCCTCATCCTCCTCCTCGGGCGTGGGGAGGCTTGACTAAGATTGCACCGAAATGTGAGGACCTCATGTGGCAACTTCTGCTGGCCAGGAACAAGCCGACAGCATCACGCCTTCCTGGCCATTAAGTGGCTGTCACCGGAGCAGCCGAAGCAACCCCTCGTTTTAGCCAAGGCGCCTGTTTCCAGGCCTGTTGCTCAGCCGAAACCAGCTGCTCCATCGATTATGGTGGAACCTCCGCCTCCACAGCCGTTGTTTGGGGCTCCGACCAAGAACTCTCGGTCGGCTCAGGGTTTACCCCATAGGCTGTCGGTCACCCTTACTCCCGATCACCCTCAGCAGGTGGAGGGTGGCTCAGGCCTGAGGCAGCTCTTTGCGGATTCTTCCAAGTCCGATAACGATTGCTCCCTTTTCTCCAGGCAAGTGGACTTGGAGTCCTCTGGAGGTCAGTCACTGGACGATAGCCCTTCATCCTTTCTGGGTTGCCATTGTGGGCCTGGCCTTGGAGCTCTGGCAGCGTCCTGCTTCCTGCCCTGCGCCTTCGGCCAGAATGGCCAGGAAGTATGCGGTCCTTAGCGGTTCCCTGTCCGGTTTCTCAGAACATCCCTCAGCCGAGGGGTTAGTTACCAACAGCATTTTTCGGTGTGCCGGAAATGCTAGGTGCGTGGACAAACCTCCCGACAAGGAGTCAAGAAATTGGACTATGCGGTGGCGTCCGCTGTGTCCTCCTTGGCCCGTCAGGCCAGCTCGGCGTGCTTATGGCACATTCTCCCATGCCCTGTTGGGCTCCCTGGAGCGAGGTGGTCCTCATCTCCCAGCTGACCTGCAGACTACAGTTAGGCGGGTGCGGGACCAGGGCAGTGGCAAAGCAGCAACTTCAGACTGCTTTGGACATTGGAGACTCATGCGCCAGGTCAGTCGCGACCGCGGTGGCTATCGCCATCGGGCATGGCTGAGGATATCCACCTTCACAGCGGATACCCAGCACAGATTGGCGGATGTCCCCTTCAGCCCTGGAGTGGAAGGCCACCTCCAGAGGATCGAAAAGTCCAATGCCACTTTGGACTCAGTCTTATCCGCTCAGAGGGACAAGGGCCGCAGACCGCAACCCAAGCCCTTTCGTCCGTCTGCGCCCTCGGCACGTCCAGCCCAGCAACATCAGGGCCAGTAGGCTCGCGCTTGACGTCCCAAACCCAAGCCCGCGGCTTCCTCCTCTAGGAAGCAGGGAGGTAAAGGCCCTGGAGGTCCCTCAGCCGGTCCCTCCTCCAAGCCTGCACAGTGACGGGTTGAGGGGTGTCGCCCCCAACCTCGTCACCTCACCCCAGGTTCCCCCCATGTGGGGACGGCTCCGACACTTCCTTTCCACCTGGTCCACTATCATCACAGACCGGTGGGTGCTGGAAGTGGTAGGAAAGGGCCTGCCTCTGGAGTTCGAGCAGGCCCCGCCCTTCCGAGCCGTCGCCCCCAGGGGGGCCTTGGGGTCTGCAGCCTTGCGGTCGGCTCACTGAGCCGACATCGCTCTGCTCCTCGAGAGAGAGGTGATCAGAGAGGTGGCGGATCCTCCCTCAGAACCGGGGTTTGTGTCCAAGTATTTCCTGGTCCCAAAACAGACGGGGGGCTGGCGCCCCATTCTCGACCTACACGACCTGAACAAGTTCCTAAGGTCTTGAACCTTCAGGATGGTCACTCTGGCTCAGATAATACCATCCTTGGAACGCGGCGTGTGGTTCTGTTCTCTGGACCTACAGGACGCGTTTTTTCACGTCCCTATCCATCTGTCTCACCAAAGATTCCTTCGCTTTCGAGCAGAAGGATCCCATTTTGAGTTCTGAGCCATGCCCTTCGGCCTGTCTCCTGCACCCAGGGTCTTCACCAAATGCATAGCAGTGGTGACAGCATTCCTGCGGCGCCAAGAGGTCCGGGTGTACCCTTACCTGGACGATTGGCTGATAGCAGCCCCCTCCAGACAGGAGGTGGAGCGGTCCAGAGATCTGGCCCTCCAGGTTTGCTCTCAAGTCGGCCTCATCAACGAGGCCAAGTCGGAACTTGACCCGAAGCAGGTGATTCTCTTCATCAGGGCAGAGCTCGACACTCTCTGAGCCAGAGCACGGCTCCCGGCGGACAGGGCCGAGGTTCTTTCCTCCTTTGCCCGATCATTTCTGGTTGAGCAATTGCGCCCTGCCCGGGACTTCCTGCACCTCCTGGGTCTCATGGCGGCCTGCACCAGCATGGTCCATTGGGCCCGCTGGAACATCGCCCCTTCAATGGGGCTGGCCCCATGATGGTCTCAATGATGCGATCCATTGGACCAGCTAGTGACTGTGACCCAGGGGATGTGGAACGCTATCCAGTAGTGGATCGTTCTAGCTCATCTGCAGGAGGGCATCCCGTTTGCCCTCCCCGAGCCGATGGTCTCTCTATCGACCGATGCCTCTCTGATGGGTTGGGGTGCCCATCTGGGGGAGCACAGAGTGCACGGCCTCTGGTCCCCGCGGGAGTCCCGGTGTCATATCAACCTGCTGGAGCTCCGAGCGGTCCGCCTAGCTCTCACCGCCTTCGCTCTATTTCTACGGAGTCAAGTGGTTCAGGTCCAGACGGACAATACCACGACCATGTACTACCTAAACTGCCAGGGCAGGACACACTGCATGCCTCTGTGCAAGGAAGCTCTCCGCATTTGGTCACTCCTGCGCAGCCTGGAGGCAGATCTCTTAGCCATTCATGTGACAGGAGCCTCCAACACCCTGGCTGATGCCCTAAGCCGGATAGGGGCTGTATCCCAAGAGTGGTCTCTCCTGCCGGAGGTAGTACAAGATCTGTTCTCCCATTGGGGCACACCTCAGGTGGATCTGTTTGCCTCCAGGAGAACGCAAGCTGAGGCTGTTCCATGCGCCGCTCAGCAGGGCTCGCTGCAGGATGCCTTTCTAGGTCGTGGACCCTCGCCCTTCTACGCCTTTCCCATTTCCCTTGATCCACAAGGT
The DNA here is from genome assembly GCA_016271365.2 of Neoceratodus forsteri. Taxonomy (NCBI): domain Eukaryota; kingdom Metazoa; phylum Chordata; order Ceratodontiformes; family Ceratodontidae; genus Neoceratodus; species Neoceratodus forsteri. The sequence goes on along the minus strand of CM028133.1, from coordinate 49,692,871 downwards.
GCTTCTCAAGATGAGGAGGGACAAGGCGCAGGTGATTCTGGTAGCCCCAGACTGGCCCCGCCAGTGCTGGTATCCAGATCTCCTCAGCCTCAGCTCCAGGATCCCGAGGCAGCTTCCAGCTCGCCCGGACCTGCTCTTCAGTCAATCAGGGGAAGGTGTTCCATCCGGACCTTCAATCCCTGCACCTGACGGCCTGGTTCCTGAGCGGCTAGAGTTCCAGGCCTTGGGTCTTTCCGACGAGGTCCTCAATGTAGTTGAGGCGTCCCGTAAGGAGTCGACCAGGAAATGCTATGCCTTCAAATGGAAGAGGTTTTCCATTTGGTGTCAGGGCAAGGGCATGGACCCTTCCTCCTGCTCCTTGGCAAGCATCTTGGACTATTTATGGTCCCTTTCTCAGCAAGGGCTTAGGTCTGACGACCCTAAGGGTGCACCTGGCAGCCATCTCTGCTTACTGGGCGTGGGCCGGGACGCAGTCGGTGGCGCAGGAGAAGGTGGTCTGGCGCTTTTTCAAAGGCCTTGATAACATTTCCCCTCCGGTGCGAGAACCTCCACCTCCGTGGGATCTACTGCTGGTACTGGCAAAGCTCATGGGCAAGCCATTCGAAACAATGCACAGGTGTGATCTTTCTCACCTATTGTGGAAGACCGCCTTCTTGGTGGCTATTACGTCAGCCAGAAGGATGAGAGAGCTCCAGGCGCTTTCCATCAAGTCTCCTTACCTGGTCTTCCACAGGGATAAGGTTGTCCTGCGCCCCCAACCGAAAATCCTTCCGAAGGTGGTGTCGGAGTTTCACCTTAACCAGGTGTTGACTCTGCTGATGTTCTACCCCAATCACACCTCGGAGGCCGAATATAGGCTCCATACTCTGGACCCTAGAAGGGCACTCGCTTACTATAAGGAGCGCACAGCTGAAATTCGGGGAGAGGTTCGCCAGCTGTTTGTCACCTATGCTGAAGCTGCATCTGGCAGACCTGCAGCCAAGCGGACGATAAGCAGGTGGGTCACCTCCTGCATAGATCTCTTCTATAAGTTGGCGGGCATGGAGCCTCACAGAAGGATAAGAGCTCATTCTACCTGCCATACTGCTGCATCGGTGACTGCTTCCAGGGATGTCCCTATCCAGGAAATCTGCAGGGCTTCTACCTGGAAGTCAGCACACACCTTCATCACCCATTACCACATCGACCTTGAGTCACGCCGGGATGCTGGTTTTGGGGCCTCTGTTCTCCAGTCTCTCTTCCCTAAGTAGAGGGTGTGCGTCTTGCCTCCCTCCTCCCAGAGAACTGCTAGGAGTCTGCCAATAAGTGTGGATGAACAACATGTCCATGTCCCTAGAAATACAGGTTACTCACCTGTAACAGGAATTCTAGGAATGGTATATGTTGTTCATCCACATGACCCACCCGACCTCCCCGGCTTCGAGGCACAACCTGAGCTTCCAGTGGGCCAGATCTGGCATCATGGGGCGGAGCTGAGAGTTTTACCACCAGGGTGGGTGGGAGGAGCCAGCTTGAAGACCTTCTGGCAAGATTTAAAGAGGCAAGGATACCTGCCAATAAGTGTGGATGAACAACATATACCATTCCTAGAACTCCTGTTACAGGTGAGTAACTACCAATCATGTCAACCATTACTTCCATTTCTCGCCACCTTCTCAGGTCCGCCTATGATGTGGTTGATACTTCTACACATCTGCCTGCTGCTGGCATTGCCCTGCGCCACCGTGCCTGGCTTCGGGTATCTGGCCTGGCATCAGATGTCCAGCATAAAGTGGTTAGTGCACCTTTCTGTGGCGACAAGTTGTTTGGTTCTGGTACTCAAATCATTTTGGATGACTGCCAGGCCTCTGACTATACCCTCCAAATGGTTAAGGGTATGTACCATACGCCACAGAACCAATACTCTTACTACAATAAGAGAGGTAACCGTTACAAGTCCTCTAACCGAGGTAATTTTTAAGGACGCAGTCAAAATACAAGAGATAATTCAACCGCCACACACCCCTCCCATGCCCGTCCCTCTGATGAGGCCGGCAATTCCACTTCTCAATGACTTCCTAGGGCTCTCCCCTCGCCTCCTCATCCAAGCCTCGGAGACAGTAGGGGGTTGCTTTGCCCTTCATTTGGAGCCTTGGCAACAAATAACGACAGATGCATGGGTACTCCAGATTATTCAAACTGGCCATACATTGGAACTAATTTCAGTAACACCTCCGCTTCCTCCACAGAAGCTTCAGTATCCTCAGGACCACCTTCCTATACTGCAGGAGGAACTTACTGCCGTACTAACCAAACAGGCCATTGTTCCAGTTCCTTAGTCCCAGCAACAGGGTTTTTATTCCCATTTCTTTCTGGTACCCAAAAAAACTGGAGACCTCAGACCAATACTGGATCTGAGAAACCTAAATCAGTACATCCAGTACAGACATTTTCAGATCATTACATTGATGTTCATCATGCCTCTCCTGCAACAAGGAGACTGGATGTGTGCTTATATTCATATCTTCATGTCCCCATTCATCCAGCCAATCAACAATTTCTGTGCTTCCACCTGCTGGGCCAAAATTACCAATTCTGGGCCCTACCCTTCAGCCTTTCTTCAGCCCCAGGGATCTTTACCAAATGTCTAGCGGTAGTTGCAGGGGCATTAAGAAAAAAGGGTCACTACATCTTCCCCTATTTGGATGATTGGCTAATAAAAGCAGACACCAAGAAACATATGCTTTCCTCCCTTTCGGAGACCCTGCAGTTGTTCCACAATCTTGAGATTACAGTAAACTGGCCCAAGTTCAGTCCTCATCCAACCCAATCGCTCCAGTATATAGGGGCTATACTGGACACAACTGTCACCAAGGCATATCTGCCCCCTGTTGATCAGTATGTCCTTGCAGGACCTTTGGCAGACTTATTTAATGTCTCACTACATTCGGGGTGTGTACCTCAGGACTGGAGGATGGCTCATGTGGTGCCCCTCCACAAGAGTGGCCCCAAGGATGAACCGGGAACCTACAGACCAGTGAGCCTCACATCCATCGTGGGTAAGCTAATGGAGACTATCCTGAAGGAGAGGCTGGTGACCCTCCTAGAGGCCAAGGACTACAGGACAGCAGACAGCATGGCTTCATACATGGCAGATCCTGCCAAACCAACCTGGTCGAGTTCTATGACTGGGTAGGCAGCGGGACAGGAGCCATGCAGTGGATGTCCTGTATCTGAACTTCAGTAAGGCATTCGACTCCAGTGCCACATGGAAGGCTGGGAAGGAGTTAGTAGGCACAGGGGTGGGTGCAAGCTGGTGAGATGGGTAGGAAACTGGCTGCAGGAAGGCAAGCAGAGGGTGGTGGTGGATGGGGAGCTCTCACACCCAAGGGCAGTGACGAGCGGTGTTCCACAGGGCTCGGTGTTGGGACCAGTGTTGTTTGGGATATTCATTGCAGACATATCATGGGACATCAAAAGCAAGATCAGTCTGGTGATGATACCAAGGTAGGCGTGGTGGTGGATGATCTAGGGGGATGGCAGGGGTTGCAGGATGATCTGACAAAGCTTGAAACCTGGTCAGACACCTGGCAACTGAGCTTTAATGCCAAAAAGTGCAAGGTGCTGCATTTTGGGATGAAGAACCCAAGAAGGAGTTACCAGCTAGGGGGAGTGCGGCTAGTCCAGACAGAGGAGGAGAAGGATCTGGGTGTGCTCATTACAGGGTCAGTGAACAACTCGGTACAATGTAGGAAGGCAGCTGCAAGGCCAACAAAATGCTGGGTTGTATTGCAAGGGTATATCCTCGGGAGTGATTCTGCCACTGTAAGGGTCATTAGTTAAACCACACCTGGGTACTGCATGCAGTACTGGCATCCGTATCTGAAGAGGGACATTAAATTACTGGAGGGGGTGCAGCGCAGAGCGACGAAGATGATCAAGGGGCTGGGGGACTTGTCATACCAGAGGAGGTTGAAGGAGTTGAACATGTACTCACTGGAGGAGAGGAGAGAAAGGGGTGACATGATTGAAACCTTTAAATACATGAAAGGAATAAACAAGATGGGTACAGAGAGGCTGTTCACAATAAGGGAAGGGAGGGCCACCAGGGGCCATGATATGAGACTGGAGAAAGGAAAGTTCTGGAGGGAGATGAGGAGACATTTTTTTTTTTACAGAGAGGGTGGTGGCTGGGTGGAATGCGTTACCTGCTGAAGTGGTATGCAGTAGAACAGTGGACTGCTTCAAACGAGGATGGGACGGGACAAGGGGGAGGGTTAATGAAGGGGAAGGGTGGAAGGGAGAGGCAGCTGCAGAATAAGGGGTGCTAGCTGCACATTCGAGCAGACTTGATAGACCTCTAGGCCTTTTATCTGCTGGCAAATTTTGTATGTTCGTATGTCCTGATCAACCTGGCCTCACAGATTCAGTCACGAAAGATAGTCACTACCCAACTCACGTTGAGCTTCCTTGGGCTGTGGAGTTTGCCCACCTTCAGATGCATCCTATCCAATGGGTTGTACAGCAGCAGTGGTGCCAGAAAACAGGGCAATCTGAAGACCCCATCAGGGTGACTCCAGCCCTCAAGTCTGCTCTCACATGGCGGATGCTCTGCTCCAGTCTCAGTTGGGGTATGCCCTTTCGCTCCTCCCCTCCTCACCAAGTTCTGAGAACAGATGCCTCTCTAGAAGGTTGGGGTGCCCATCTCTGTCAGTATCGGACTCAAGGCATGTGGCCTTTAGGCCACAGTCGTTACCCTATCAATCTTCTGGAAATGAAGGCAGTTCTTCTGGCGTTGCACTGCTTCAGTCCTCATTTGACCACAACTCACCTACTGGTTCATTTGGATAACATGACAGTTGTCTGTCACCTCAACTAACAAGGAGGGACAGAATCTCGCTCCCTTTGCACGGAAGCAATCAAGGTGTGGCACGAAGCAACCAAACAGCTGACGATCACAGCCGTTCATCTCCTATGCCATCACAACCAGTTACTGGACCTCTTTGATTCGCCAGTCCTCTGCTCATGAGTGGACATTGCTCAACTCATTCCTTCAGGATCTCTTTCATCTCTGGGGCATTCCACAAATAGATCTGTTTGCATCCCCAGAAAACCACAGGCTCCCACAATACTTCTCCGTTATCCTGAACACAAGGAGAAGCTCTATAGATGCTCTGTCTCAACCTTGGACAGAACTCTTCTTATATGCCTCCCCCCCCCCCCAACTCTATCTCCTTCTCTGCACTTTAATGAAACTACAGATGGAGCCTGCACAATGATTCTCGTAGCTCCCATGTGGCCTTGACAAGCATGATTCCCACTTCTGCAACAGCTATCGATTGTGGAACCTGTTCTGTTGCCATTCAGGTCGGACCTCTTGATGCAATGCAAAGGCTCCCTCTTGCATCCTAATCTGAAGACCCTCTGTCTTCATGCTTGGCTCCTGAAGACATCTTCATCTCTTCTCAAGTGGCAGATATTCTGCTCATCGCCCGGAAGCAGGCTACCAGGGATAATTCTTAATGGAAACGTTTCTCCATTTGTTCCGCATCTCAATCGTGGGACCCTTATTCATGCCCTCTTATGAAGGTCCTGGATTACTTGACCTCCTTGTCCTCGGAGGGCCTTAGCTATTCTTCTATAAAAGTCCATTTGGCTGCCATCTCTGTCTTCCACTAACCATTAGATGACCGGCTTTTGTATCAACACCATCTCGGCAAGAAGTTTTTGTAAGGCATATTACATCCAAATCCTCCTATTCGGTGTCCCATACCTCTGTGGGATTTGAATTTCATGATTGAAAAATTAACAGTAGACCCCTTTGATCTGGCTGCCACTTGTGATCTATGTTTCTTCTCCTGGAAAATGCTATTCCTGGTGGCCATCACTTCTGCTCAAAGAATTTCCAAGCTTCGTACCCTTGTGTGCAGAGAACCTTATCTTATCTTTCATAGGGACAGGGTTGTGCTTCGCACTAACCTTTTCTGCCTAAGGTGGTTTCAGAACAAACCTTGAATTAGTCCTTGGAGTTGCTGGTCTTTTATCCTGAGTACTCCAATCCAGGCGAAATATTTTTTATACTATGGATGTCCACCACATCCTTCGTTACCATACTGATCGGATGAAGTCCTTTCACAAAACCTCGCAGCTGTTCATCTCCTTTGCCTCAGGTCGTGAGGGTCTTCTGGATGCAAAACACACCCTGTCTTGCTGACTAGCCCATTGCATTATATTTTGTTACAAAAAATACAATAATCCCTTACCGGGCCATGTTCAAGCCCATTCTACTAGAGTCGTAGCGGCCACAGTGTCTTCTTTCAAGGGTGCCTCTATTACAGATATCTGCAATGCGGTGACCTGGTCTACCATCCATACCTTTACCAAGCACTACAAGCTGGATGTTGCCTCGCAACACAGAACAGTCTTTGGTCATGCTGTCCTACAGGGCATCCTCTCATAGTAGTCTCCCTCATGGACATAACTGCTGGGAACTCTCTCAGAAGCAATGACCTACTGCAAGAGACCATTCTGTATAAGATAGTGCTGCTAGTAATACGGCATTACACAGTAGATCTTGAGAGATGTTGCAGTAGGTCCGATCCTCCTTCCGTCCTGCCTTCTCTATCAGGAAATCCTGATCTAAGGACTTAGGGTTGGATCTCACTGGTACCTCGGTTTCCCTCGGTCCTCGCCTTTACGAGCTGAATCCGGGGGGTGGGGACAAAGGATACCAGGGACTGCCCACACTTATATAGGGAGCAAGGAGATGATGTCATAGGTGGGCGGTCCCTGGTAAAAGACTGCTGGAAGAAGCTTCCATGTGACGGCACCCTCTGCTGGAACCTCCCAGAAGTAATGACCTACTGCAAGAGACATTCCTTGAAGATCTACTGTTACGGTAAGTCCTTACGTAACCACACTTTCTGGGAGTGGTATATGTTGATCTAACTTCGAGAGTAAGTTCTTGCTGCTGGGAATAACAATTAGGACCGACGCCACCTGGCAGCAGGACCACGGCAAAACTCTTCCAACAGTGTCCATGTGGGGACCGCCCACCTGACGGCCCTGCCCCCCAACGTTCCTTGTAGTGTAGTCAATGGCGGTCCCCACATGCACCAGCTCTTTTCCACCACCGCACACGTTAGTCTAGTTCACGGCTATTCCTCTGCAGTCCGCCGGCTCACGGATCAAACTTTTTTCGTTCTTGTGAGAATATTTTCTGACGTCAACCTCATCCTCCGGGCACCCCAGCAAGTGCTCCTGTGTGTATGTTAAATTCCGACTAAAGATGGTCATTCTTCCTGCCTTTACTGCCTAGGCCCCAACCACAATGCCGGCGACTGCTGCCACTGCCAGGCCTTTAATAGCAGAACCTGCATTCAGCGCCAAAAGTCGCTTCAGGCCTTCCTCTCCCAGCGCACATTAGCTACTATGCAGCGGGAGACTTCCTCAGGGGATGAATCATCTATTCACTCTTCTTTTAAAAAGAAGCATCAACACAAGGGAAAACATTGGGAGAGATCCCACTCGAGGTCCCGGTCCTCCAGATCCCATGCCACCTCCAAGTCGGGCTATTCTGAACAAGAGTCTTGCCTGATGACCCTCAAGACCGCCACTCTTGTGGCCGACTCAGCCTCCAAGGCCTCTGGATCGTTGGCCACGCTGTAGCCTATCAAGGTCCGTCCTCCCCCAAGTTCTTTGGGTCGGTCTTTGGACCCAGATAAGTTACCCTCCTGCTCGGCCTTTGTCTCCAGTGCTGACTCCTGGGAAGGGAAAAAGGCCTCTGGGGCATCTTCGGGGTGCTCCTCTTCCTTGCCCCCGAAGCATAAGTCTTCCGACACCTATAGGCCTCAGACTACAGACAGGCGCCCATTAGAGAAGACTTCTAAGTCTGCGGACCATCAGCCTCCTGCCAACGGTACGCTGGCGTCAAAACCCGAAGCCACCATCGGACCTTTGCCAGCTGTCCAACACCCCTCCGGTTTCCACTCTGCCACCGCTGGCCAAGCCAGCTCCAATGCCGGCGGGTGCCGTCAATGATGAACCGTCATCTGGTGACCACATGCCAGGACCTGACTATGCATTACCGGACAACCCATTGTCACCTTCTCCTCTAACGCTGGGCCCGACTGCTGCCGACGCTGGTCCTGAGGCACCTACACCTGGCACGGCCTCTCCCAAGCTCAGCATGGCGTAGGTGAAGGAGCTATACTTCCACTGGTAGAAGACAGTCAAGGTGGACCTGGCACCAAAGCCTCCCCAGCCAGTGCCCACCCCAGTGCTGGACCCTGGAAGCAAGGTGGTACCCCTGCTCGACACAGATGAAGAAGAGTCACCCCTATACCTGGTAACCCCTCAAAGTGTTCCCATAAAAGGAGGCATGGACGCTCACGGTCCCGGAGCCCTTCCCTCCCTAGTTCTCTGGACCGCCATTCTAAGAAATGAAGATGTTGGCATTCGCCTTCCCCCTCGTCTTCTGAGCCTTATGAATCCTCTGTTCACACTTCGCATGAGGAGACCGTATTGGGAGACAGAGGACCAACCAAAATCACCTCCTGATGTCCTCAGCTTCATAGAGATCATGCACCACATACAGGAAAACATGGGGTGAGATACTGAGGCCCTCAACCCAGAGCACTTGCGGTTGGCTAAGTATCTCAGCCAAAAAAGACCCCAAGCCCATGTTAATCCCCTCCATGGTTGACACTTTCACAGACGTGACCCAGGCCACCTGGCAACATCCACACTCTTCCTCTGCAACTCCTAAGAAGGTCCACCACCTCTACCAGGCGCCTAAGGACCATCCTTTTCTTGCTGAACAAACAGCAGCGAATTCAGTGGTTATCTCGGCTGCTCATGATCGATCGCAGAGGCCCAAACATTTGAGCACCCAGCCTCCCGACAAGGAGTCTAAGCAGGTGGATTCGTTGGGCCACAAGGTGTATGCTTCAAACAACAGGAAGTCTTGCTATATTATGACATATGCAGTATAACCCCAGGTTAGAACTGCTCCGGAGGTGAAAGAGTTAACTTCCATGCAGGGCATGGAATCTTGAGCGTAAGCTCGGTTAAACACTCTGTCTGTTGAAGCTCAAACTTAAACTGTCAGATTCTTTACTCCACCTCACTGAACAGTCGCTCTGGAGATTCCTCCTGCTGCTTGGTTTGTTTGTCGGTTTTAAAGTGTAATTCTCTGTTTATTTTACCGAAATTTAACCGCAATCATCTGTTCAAGCTCTGTCTGTGGTATTGTAAGTAATAGATGGGCTTATTTATTATTATTTTTTCTTCTGTGTGGAACTTGTAAACGTCTTTTTCGGTTCGGTTTGAACCGATCAGAGGGGTTTTAAAATTACTTTCTAGCCCTTTAGAGTGTGGTTCCCGGTTCTTATCAGTTCTAAAAAAAACGGATTTTATTACGGTTTTTTCCACGACCCGTGACACGGTTGGGAACCGATAAGAGTCTTGCTTGGTGGATTGCCATTAATGGGCAAGTTTTGGTTAGGCTGGCACTATGTCTGAGAAACCCAAAGAAAAACCGGACCCACTGGGTTTTCAGCACTGTGGCCTCTGTGGGGAAGCCTTTCCAAGGCTGACCCACACACCATTTGTATATTGTCTGGGGTTTGACCACCTCAATGCAGACTGCCAGATTTGTAAAATTTTCCTGCTGCCACCGTGGAAAAAGAGTTAGTAGGCTCAGGAAAGGGAGGCCAAAAAGTCCACTGACCCGATGGCCAGCCCGGTTCGGTTCCAACCGAACCTGAGGGAGTGCTCTCTGACCAGGGCGATGCTTCCTCGGGCAAATGAAGAGCCAGTTCTGAGGAGCCGGTTCCAACTAAAAGGGCTAGAAGGTCAGCTAGTTTGGGGCCAAAAGTTCTTTCTCCAACCGCTGAGGAAATAGTCAAAGCTATTCAAATTGTCCAGTCTCCCCAGTTCCGTCTGAACCAGCACCATTGGGCAAGTGCCCGGTTCGATCGGTTCCCTCGGTTCAAGATTATGATTTTGAAGATTTTTATGAACCAGGGGAAGGAGAGGAGAAGAGGGGTACGAGGAGAGTGAGTGAGATTTTGAAAGTCTGGATGTGCCCATTGAACCGGACATCTCTCCACATAGACTCTCAGGAGTATCCCCTCCCAGGCTATCCGAGTCCCCTTCTCATTTTTTGTTTTACAAGAAAGTTGCTGACACTCTGCAACTCCCTGTTGAGGAAGCTGTTGATGATCAAGAAGAGCCTGATTTTGTGGAAATGATGGCTATTCCAGAGTCTAGGAGACTGTGTATTCCCTTGCATAAATCTTTTAGGAAACAGACAGTAAAAATTCTGAAAACTCCTCATTCTATCTTCCCTGTGGATAAAAGGATGGCCAAGAGGTATACTTTATCAGGCTCTGATACAGAGTTCCTATCCCAGCAGTGCAGCCATGTGGGGGTAGTGCAGGCTACAGCCTGTGACAAGGCTAATATTCCTCTAGCCTCTCACCCTCCTGAAAAGGATTCCAGGAGGATGGATGCCATGGCAAAAAGCAGTACATGGCAGCATCTTTGGGACTCAGACAGGCAAATTATATGGCTTACGCAGCTAGGTACCAGAAATCCAGGTGGGATACTGTCCTGGCCCTAGCAAAACAGGCCCCTGACCAGCTTGCCAGGGAGCTGGAGCAGGTGGCTGCAGATGGTGTTGAGGCATCCAAGGTGCAATTTCATGCTGCTGTAGACTCTAATGATGTTTCATCTAGAGTTATGGCTACATCTGTGTCTCTTGCAGAATGGCCTGGCTCAGATGTACTGCCCTGTCACAGGATACCCAGTCTAAGACTATGGATTTTCCTGTTGTGGGAAATTCTCTGTTTGGGGAGCAGACAGAATTATATGAAGAAAATGGATGAGTATAGGACCACCTATAGGAGTGCACAGGCCAAAGAAAGGCAAGTCATTCCTCAAAGGCAGCATGGCAGGGGCAGGCCTTTTCATAGGCCGTTTTACCAAGCCCAGGCCTCCTCTTCTGCTTATGCCTAGAGGGGGTTCTTTAGAGGAAGGGGCAGAAGGGGCTCTAGTAAGCCTGCTTCTACCCTCAAACCCAAAGCCCCTGCAAAACAGGCTCCTGGATGGGGTAGCCAGGCTGATTTTCTCCACTACCGTAGGGGCAGGCTGGCTTACTTTGTCCAGGACTGGAAGTCTTTAACATCAGACAAGTGGGTCCTGGAAGTAGTAAGCCAGGGACTGGTTCTCAGCTTCAAAAAATTTCCAAAGATGAGAGCCAGGTCTTTTCCACCTGCAAACCCATCACAGGCACTTGCCCTGGAAGCAGAAGTTTCTTCCCTCCTGGCTCTCAGAGCCGTGGAAAGGGTTCTACCCATACACCAGGGCAAAGGGTTGTACTCCAGGTACTTTCTTACCCCAAGAAAGACAGAAGAATGGCGGCCTATTCTGGATCTCAGGTATCTAAACAAGCACCTTTTAAAACCAAAGTTCAAAATGGTGACCCTGGGGATTATTTTACCATCTCTAAGGCCAGGCGACTGGCTAGCCTCCCTGGACCTCAAGGATGCCTACTTCCATGTTCTCATCAGAAGCTCCCATCAAAAGTACCTCAGATTCGAACTGCCCTCAGGCCATTACCAGTTCAGAGCAATGCCCTTCGGCCTCTCCTCGACTCCAAGGGTGTTCACAAAATGCCTGGCAGTAGCAGTTGCTCATTTAAGAAGGCAAAAGATTGCCATCTTTCCTTATCTGAACGACTGGCTCATTGTAGGCCAGTCTCCAGAACAGGTCAAACTGCATTTACAAGTAACCCAACAACTGCTTACATCTCTAGGTTTCCTTCTCAATCTTCCAAAGTCAGTTCTGGAGCCTGTCCAGCTTCTCACCTTTATAGGCGCAGAACTGAACACACAAGAAGCCAGAGCCTTCCTTCCTCTGGAAAGAGCAAGGACCCTGGTGTCTCTGGCCTCCTCTTTCACCCTGCAGGTCTCTCGACCAGCAAGGCATTTTCTACAACTCCTGGGGCACATGGCTGCTTCTACAGCAGTGGTGCAGGAGGCGAGATTTCAGATGAGGGACATTCAGTTCCATTTGAGAGCCTTTTGGTCTCAAAGGACAGATCCCCTAACCAAATTGATTCCAGTGACTCGAACCCTGATCCAGGCCCTTCAGTGGTGGCAGGATCAGAACAATCTGAGACAGGGGGTTTCCTTCACTCCCCAGTCTCATTCCTTGACCCTTACCACAGATGCATCCCTCTTGGGGTGGGGAGCTCACATGGGCGACCTTTCCACCCAAGGGCTGTGGTCCCCTCAGGAATCTCTGCTCCACATCAATTTGCTGGAGCTCAGAGCAGTTTTTCTAGCACTCCTGTTTTTTTCCACATCTGTCCAGAACAAGGTGGTTCAGGTCAGAACAGACAATACCACTACAATGTGGTACATCAACAAGCAAGGGGGCACTCGGTCTACGGACTTGTGCACCGGAGCAATGAAGTTGTGGTCTCTGGCTTATTCTCTGAACGCCTCCCTTACCGCAGTTCACCTCCCAGGCAAGGACAATGTCCTAGCGGATGCTCTCAGCAGGATGTCCCAGGGCCATCACGAATGGACACTGGATCCCCTAGTACTGGAGGTAATATTTGCCAGATGGGGCACTCCGCAAATAGATCTCTTTGCAGCCCCAGACAATCACCAACTTCCCCTTTTTTGCTACAGGCCCCCAGTGTTGGGCTCAGTCCCTCTGGATGCCTTCCTTCTCAGTTGGGAAGGGAAGTTTCTCTATGCTTTTCCCCCCTTCCCCCTTCTTTTCAAAGTGCTAGTCAGAATCAGATCTCAATCCTGCAAGATGATCCTGATTGCTCCAGATTGGGCCAGACAACCCTGGTACCCACTCCTCATGTCCCTAGCAGTCCACCCTCCCTATGTCTTCCCAGGAATCACAACCTGTTATCCTGTGCCCAGGGAGAGTTTGGTATCCGAACCTCAAACTCTCAATCTCAAGGCTTGGCTCTTGAAGGTTAGAGTTTGCTGACCTACACCTTTCTCAAGGTGTATTGGATATCTTGAAGGCCTCTAGGAAGCCTTCCACCAGGGCTACCTATAATTCAAAATGGAAGAGATTTTCCATATGGTGTGCTGGTAAACATATTTCCCCAGAATCTGCTGGTGTGCCCACAATCCTGGATTACATAGATACATAGATACATAGACAGTGACGGCAGATAAGGGCCTATGGCCCACCTAGTCCGCCCATTTGAGCTTATAAGTTCAGTTTGTTTTCCTAGAAGTCTATTTCCCCTTACCCCTGACCTCTAGAATTCCTTTATGTCTATCCCATGCATTCTTAAATCCGTGATTGTTTCAGCCCCACCACTTCCTCTGGCAGGGTGTTCCACTTGTCCACCACCCGTTCTGTGAAGAAATTCTTTCTCATGTTTCCTCTGAATCGTCCTCCCTCCAACTTCATCCCATGCCTCTAGTCCTGAAACATCTTTTCGCTTAAAATAGTGTTTTCCTGCACCCTGTTCCTCCCTGTAAGATACTTGTATGTCTCTATCATATCCCTCTCTCCTCCTCTCCTCCAGGAGTACGTTCAGTTCCTTCAACCTGTCTTCATAGGACTTGTGATGCAACCCATGCACCATCTTTGTTGCCCTCCTCTGAACCTTCTCTACCCTGTCTATGTCCTTACGTAGGTATGGTCTCCAGAACTGTACACTGTACTCCAGGTAGGCCTCACTAGTGTCTTGTATAGCGGAATTATGACCTCCTCTTTCCTGCTGGTGATGCCCTGCCTATACATCCCAGCATCCTATTTGCTTTACCTGATGCCTTGTCACACTGTTTCCCTACCTTGAGGTCATCAGAGATGACAACCCCAAGATCCCTTTCCTGCTTGGTGCATGCTATATCCTCACCCCCAACTGATATATTGTGCCAGGGTTTTGTGCCCTCATATGCATTATCTTGCACTTTTGCATTGAATTTCAACTGCCAAACCCTTGACCATTCTTCAAGTTTCTGCAGGTCCTTCTCATTCTGTCTACACCCTCTGGTGTGTCTGCTCTGTTACAGAGCTTTGTGTCATCAGCGAACAGTGAAATTCTGCCTTCTATATCCTGTGCAATGTCACTGATGAAGATGTTGAATAGGACCGTCCCAGCACTGATCCCTGTGGTACCCACTGGTCACTCTTCCTCTGTGGAGTGACAGCCATTTACCACCACCTCTGTGTCCTGCCACCCAGCCAGTTACCTACCCACCACACTACTGTCCTGCCCACACCCATATTCCCAGTTTGTGTAATAGTCTTCTATGTGGCACAGTGTCAAAGGCCTTGCTGAAGTCCAGATAGGCCATGTCCACTGCCCTCCTGATCCACCTCCTAGTCACCCAGTCAAAAATTCAATGAGGTTGGTCTGACATGACCTCCCCTGGTGAAACCATGCTGCCTTGGGTCCTGTAGTCCATTGACAACCAGATGTTCCACCAATCTCTCCTTCAGTAGTGCTTCCATGATCTTTCCCACTACCGAGGTGAGGCTGACTGGTCTGTAGTTCCCTGCTTCCTCTTTGTTCCCACTTTTGTATAAGGGGACTACATCTGCTGTCCTCCAGTCTTTGGGTACCTCCCTGTTTCCAGTGATGGCTGAACAGGATAGCCAGAGGTTCAGCCACCACCTCTCTTAGTTCTTTAAGGACCCTGGGGTGCACCCCATCTGGCCCCATTGCTTTATCAGCTCTTATTACTTCCAGTTCCTTCAGGACCCTTTCTCGTGTAAAGGGACTTGTGTCCATTTCTGCACCATTCTCACCCCTGTACTCCCTTCAGACCCATTCCCCTCTTCCTTAGTAAAGACTGAGCAGAAATACCGTTCAATATGTCAGCTTTACTGTTGTCATCCTCCACGTGCTCCATCCTCCCCTTCAGTCTCACTATCCCTCCCTTTGTCCTTCTTTTTCACTTATGTACCTGTAAAGGTTTTGTCCCCTTTAACCACTGATTTTGCAATGTGTTCTTCTGTCTGAGCTTTGGCTTCCCTTACTGACTTCCCTGCCTCCCTTTGTTTCTCCTGGTACTTCTCCCTATCCCTTCTGCCTGTGTCTTTTGTATTGCCTGAATGCAATCTTTTTGGCTTTCACTTTCTTTGCTACCTCTTTTGAAAACCATAATGGTCTCCTCTTTCTTTTCCTCTTGCTAACCTGCTTAATGCATAATTCTGTTGTTCTTATAATCCCATTTTAAATACTGCCCACTGTCCTCAATCCCTGATTCCTGTCCCATTCCCTTAATGCCTCTTTCAAGCATCTCCCCATTTTCCCAAAGTCTGCCCCCCTAAAATCCAGGATACGTGTTTTTGTGTGGTTTGGTTGTGCTCTTTCTGTGATTTCAAACCACAATGACTGGTGGTCACTGTTACCCAGGTGCTCCCCACTGTTACCCCATCACACTGTCCCTGTTTGTGAGCACAAGGTCCAGTATTGCCTTCTGCCGAGTTGGTTCCATGACCAGTTGCTTGAGGAAGGCACCCTGAAGGAGTCAGGATAAATCTGCTCCTAGTTGATGCTGCTGCTGGGATGCTCCAGTCCACGTCTGGTATATTGAAGTCTCAACCAGTACTACCTCACCTTGTCTGCCATCCTTTGGATGGCTAGCATCAACTCCTATCTGTTTCTTCCTCCTGGGCTGGTGGTCTATAGACCACACCTGTGCGGATGGCTGGCCCCATTTTCCTTTCCAGCTTAACCCACAGTATCTCTCCCCATTTTGTTCCTCCTGGATCTGTGTGGCCTTATGTCATTTTCACATACAGTGCCACCCTCCTCCCTTCCTGCCTGCTCTGTCTCTTCTGAATATGTTGTAGCCAGGTATGGCCATCTCCCAGTCATGGTTATCATTACACCAGGTTTCAGTGATGGCCACAATGTCCAGGTCTGACTGTACCATGACAGCCTCCAGATCTTCCATCTTGTTGCTAAGGCTCCTGGCATTTGCACATGGCTTCCATGATTTGACCTCCTAGACTGCTTCACTGTTCTACTCCAGCCCCTTCCTTGGTTGTCATTTATCCCTGGTTCTCCTTGCTGTCTGCCCTTCTGCTGAATTTTGCCCTTTTCTGCTTATCCACCTTTTGGACACTAATCTCCATCTTTTGCACACTGCTTTGCAGAGATAGCCACTCTCTGGTTCACTGGTTCCATTACTAGCTGTGGGGGTGAGCAAGTAGGTATCATCCTTGCTGGCCTGCCACCCCTTTGCTAGTTTAAATGCTTGTCAATGTAGCATTTAAACTTATCATTGAGTGCTTGGATTCCCTCCAGGATGGATGCAGGCCGTCAGGCTTGAACAAACCTCCATCCCTCCAGATGGGTCCCCAGTCACCAATGAATCCAAACCCTTCCTCACAGCACCAGTTCTTCAACCATGAGTTAAAGTTCCTGTGCATGCACTCTATGCTCTCCTTGCCTCTCACAGGTAGTACTTCTGAGAAAGTGACAGAAGTAGCTACTTGCTTGAGACCCCTCCCCAGTTTCCTAAACTCTTCCTGAACTTCCTTTGGCTCCCCATTTGCCAAGTCATTAGTACCTAGGTGGATAATGACATCCAGCTCACCCTCCTGTCTTGCCTTCCCAGTGATCCCCAGTATCTTCCTTCCATAATTATTTGGTGCATTTGAATTCCTTGGGGCTGAGACCAGCTACCCTAAAAGTGCACTTGGCAGCTGTGTCTGTCTTCTTGTCAGCAGGTAAGCCCTCTTCTTTATCAGCTCACCCTGTGTTCTCCAAGTTTTTTAAAGGGTTGCTTTACACAACCCCCATTCAGGGACCCTGCCCTGCTTGGGATCTTAATATTTGCATCGCTCAGCTTATGCAACCCCTTGAGCCATTGTCTTCAGCAGAGCTGAAGTACTTGACTTGAAAACTGTGTTTCTGGTAGCCATCACCTCTGCCAGGTGCATAAGTGAGCTACAAGCCTTGTCAGTGGAGCCTGATTTTATCTCCTTTCATAGAGATAAGGTAGTCCTCAGGACTAACAGGAAGTTTTGCCTAAGGTGGTTTCAGACTTTCACCTTAATCAATCCATGTCTCTTCCTGTGTACTTCACTGACCATTCCTCCTCTGGTGAGAGGAGATTGCACAGTTTAGATGTCAAAAGAGCCCTTAGTTACTATATAGAACTTACCAAGGGTCACAGGTTCGAATCCCTCCAGTTGTTCCTCACTTATGGTGAGGTTGGTAAAGGGAAACCTGCCACTAAAAGGTCCATTGCCAGATGGATTGTCTCTTGTATCCAATTCTGTTACGAAAAACTGGGTAAGGTTCCTCCCTCAGGCCTGAGGGCTCACTCTACCAGAGGTACAGCTGCGTGTCTGCCTGCTGCCAGGGACATTCCTATCCCAGAGATATGTCAAGTAGCTACCTGGAAAACAGTTCACACTTTTACTAAGCATTACTCCTTGGATATCCAGGCTTGGAGTGATGCTCGATTTGGCACAGCTGTGCTTCAGAGCCTATTTCCCAAGTAGGTTCTGTCCTCCTCCATGGAGGTACTGCTGTGTAGTTTGCATATGTCATAATATAGCAAGACTTCATGTTGTTTGAAGAAAAATTACTCACTTTAGTAATATTGTTTCTTCTAATGAGTCTTACTATTATGACACCTCCCAGCCTGCCTCAGAACCTCTGTTTTGGGATGTGGGTGGGCAGTGCAATGTTGGCACTTCTTTGATGCCCACTTTATTTCACCCTTCTAGGGTGCTTAGGTGTTATGCTTACATTTTCCTTCTTGAATCCCCCGACTTGAGTCTTTGTTTTGGGATCAAGAACAAAAAGGTGTTTTTGTAGTTAGTAGCCAGTGGCTAGTGTAGGTTTACGGCTTCCACATAGAACCTTAGTGAGTTTTTGCTCGTAAAGATCTGACAGTTTAAGTTTGAGCTTCAACAGACAGTGTTTAACCAAGCTCACGCTCAAGATTCCATGCCCTGCATGGAAGTTAACTCTTTCACCTCCGGAGCAGTTCTAACGTGGGGTTATACTGCATATGTCATAATATAGCAAGACTCCATTAGAAGAAACAACATTACTAAGGTGAGTAATTTTTTCTTCTGCCACTTGCAGTATCATGAGCCTCAACTTCCTGATGCACGTGGTCCAGTTCCAGAATGCCCTCTGGGAACAGGAACTGGACATTCTGCAAGGCATGCCCGATTGCCCGAAAAAGGTAGAACTTGCTTAGTTATTACAAACAGGCTCAGACGTAGGCGCACATGTGCTACATTCCACATAGGACACTGCAGCGAGGGTGGCCATGTCTGACATCTCTCTCCATCACCACTCCTGGCACCGGGTGTCTGGGTTCAATCCAGATGTTCAATCAAACCTTCTGAATGCACCCTTCAAAGGCTCCATGCTCTTCGGCGAAGACCCGAAGTGAATAATTGCCAAGCTACAGGACTCCAGTAAGGTGGTCTGAACTGTGCAGTTCATGTACCGCCCAAAACAGGGACAGTACCATAGGTCTTGTAGAGCCGGTGGGAGGTCGCTTTTGTCTCTCTCTATCCTCAAGCCTGGAGCGTGGCAGACAAACAAGTGTGCCTGCAGCAAGCCTGGCGAGAGGTGACATAGTGAAGTTTGGGCATGCCATCGAGTTCGAGGAAATTCCCCCGGACAGCCCACCTCCCCATTCCCACTACCCAAAAGGTCACAGGGACCAGATCAGGCAGGAGATTCGTGCTCTCTTGACCAAAAAGGTGATAGAACCAGTTCCTTCTGCTGAGAGGAACACGGACTTCTACTCCCACGTCTTCCTGGTTCCGAAGAAGTCAGGAGATCTAAGGCCCATTTTGGACCTCAGCGACCTAAACCAGTGGGTCTTGTACAGGGAATTCAAAATGGTGTCCCTTCCCAGCCTCCTTCCCTTAATTTCCAAGGGAGACTGGTTAGCAGCTCTGGATATGCAGGATGCCTACCTACATATCCAAATCTCCAAGGGCCATAGGCGGTTTCTGACATTCAGATTCCAAAGGGAGCACTTTCAGTTTTGCATGCTCCCTTTCAGCCTTTCCTTGGCTCAAAGAGTCTTTACCAAGTGCCTGTCAGTGGTTGCCGCGGCACTTCGTAGGCAAGACCACTTCGTCTTTCCTTACCTAGACAATTGGCTCCTTCCAAAGACCGCCTCCAGGAGACTATTCGAGACAACCTCGCCCTATGTGGGCACCTAGGGGTCACGGTCAACTTCAGATAATCCTTTCTGTTTCCGTCACAGAGCCTACAGTTCATAGGGGCTCTGTTGGACACAGCTCAGGGAAGAGTGTTCCTTCCCGTGGACCGGGCAGATCGCATCAGGGCCCTGGCCGCTCTCATCCTTTTAGCCTCAAGCATACCTGCCAGGCTTCTACTCAGTCTCCTAGGACACATGACCACAGCCATAGTTTCTGTCCCCTTTGCAAGGTTGCATATGAGGATGATCCAGTGGACACTCATAGTCCAATGGGATCAGAGGTGGGATGACATGAATGCGAGGGTCGCAATCACGAGCCAGTCCGCCAAGAGTTGCTTTGGAGGATGTCGTCCGGCACACTGCAGGAAGGAGTTTCCCTTCATCTCCGTCCTCCTTCCCAGACTCTGTTCACAGATGCTTCCACAGTGGGATGGAGTGCGCACCTGGGGTTTCACAGGACACAAGGTTCCTGGTCCCCATTTGAAGGGCATCTTCACATCAACGTTCTCGAGCTGAGAGCAGTCCTGTATGCACTGCAGGCCTTAGCCTCAGTGATTCTCATGGGCCTCTGGATCCAAACAGACAATACCTCAGTGTTCTACTACCTCAACAAGCAAAGAGGTACCCACTATTATCCTCTCTGTCAGGAGGCCATGAGGGTGTGGGATTGGGCCATTGCCCACCGTGTGACAATTTCCACCATTCACGTCCCAGGACTCCAAAACAGACTGGCGGCTGTGCTCAGCCAATCAAGATCTCAGGCCCATAAATGGTCTCTCTTCCAGTCAGTGGCAAACGGCCTGTTCGACAGCTGGGGAACACCAGATCTGGACCTCTTCTCGGCTGTGTCTCTTTCTTGGGAAGGGAGGTTTCTATACACTTTTCCCCCTTTCCTCTTCTGCAGAAGGTTCTCCTCAAAGCACAAGCAGAGAGAACTATCAAGATTCTGGTCGCCCCGCTGTATCCCCGGCAGATATGGTTTCCCTTAATTCAGCACCTAGCGGCGGAGCCTCCGCTGCCACTTCCAGTCTCCTCCGATCTTCTCTCCCAGAACAACTGATCTCTGGTTCATCTGAACCTGTGATCGCTCCACCTTCATGCCTGGTTCCTCAGGACCTAGCTAAGATTAGGTTTGGGGTCTCCAATGAGGTGGCTGAAGTCCTGGTGGAGGCAAGGAAGCCATCTACAAGAGCAACTTATGTCATGAAGAGGAAAAGGTTTTGCCTTCGGGCTATGGCAATGCACCTGGATCCATTGATCTGTCTGGTCAGCACGTTATTGGATTACCTACTCTCCATCTCAGAGTCAGGATTAAGCTACGCCTCCACTAAAGTACCCCTGGCTGCTATCTCTGCCTATCATGCCCCTGTTCAGGGCTGAACAGTGGCTCATCTACAGGTGTCCAGCGCCTTCCTCAGAGGCATTCTACATATCAAGCCCCCCATCCAGGACCTTGTCCCTTCCTAGGATCTACTTTTCTTACTGGAGAAGCTCACCCTTCCCCCATTTGAGCTGGCCTCTGTGAGCTATGCTTCCTTTCCTGGAAGATGCTACTCTTAGTAGCTGTTACTTCTGCTCACTGAATTTCTGAGCTTCAGGCTCTTATGTGTAAGGAGCCGTACCTAATTTTTCACAAAGACAGGGTAGATTTGCACACCAATCCAAAATTTCTGCTCAAAGTGGTGTCAGAGATGACCCTGGATCAGGTCACAGCTCCCTATTTATTTTCCAGGTTACTCAAATCAGGGGGAGGCTCTTCTTCACATCCTGGATGTACACCGCACATTGTGCTCTTATTTATCCAGGAACAAGGAGAGCAGGAAATTGGACCAGTTAATTTGTCCCCTTTGTGCACTGGTCCTTAGGATGCACAGTCTCTAAGCAGACTTTGTCACGCTGGTTGGTGCGTTGCATCACTTTTTGCTACCTTTTGCTTCGGGGTTTTGTGAAGAGTCATTCCACCAGAGTGGTGGCCATTTCTATCTCGGCCTTCAAGAAGGTCTCAACCACAGACATTTGCACTGCTGCCACCTGGCACTAAGTGCACACCTTTGTCAGGCACTACAGTTTGGACATAGCCTCCAGACGCAGAGCCAGCTTTGGCTTCGTAGTTCTGCAGGGCTTGATCACATGAGGGATCCCTCCTGTTTCTTCTCTGATCCTTTCCTCCTCCCTCCAAGTAGTTGTCCTAAGTGTTATACTGCTTGGAAGTCCGTCCTTATTGTTATTACCTGCTGCAAGAGCTTACTCTCAAAGTAAGATAGTACAGTTTCTTAAGAACTTACTGTAACAGTAGATCCTCAAAAGTAGCTGTTGCAGCAGATATACTTCCCGCCCTCCTTCCCCAAAGGTTGAATCTCTCTGCATACGGCCAGCCGTTCATGTCGTCTTGAGAGCTATTGTCTCTGTTATTTCACCTTAGGCAATTCCTGCTGTTTTCAGCTTGCAAGAACTGGCGCAGGTGGGGACTGCCATCGCCTATATACTACAAGGAATGTTGGGGGTGGGGCCAACTTCAGGTTGGCAGTCCCCAGATGGACACTGCTGGAAGAGTTTTGCCATAGTCCCGCTGCCAGGTGGCGTCGGTCCTAATTGTTATTACCTGCTGCAAGAGCTGCTCTCGAAGATCTACAGTTACAGTAAGTTCTTATGTAACTGTACATTTTACTTTGAGAGGGCTCTTGCAGTAGGTAATTAGATATAGGACTGATGCCGGCAGGTGGCAGGACCACACAGAAACATTTCTAGCTAGCAGTCCCTAAGTAGAGACCGCCTCACATCAGGTGACCGGCATCAGGAGACATCGGTATAAAGGTGCGGTCCCGGATGCCCGCCCAGTTCTTTTCCCAATTAGCTCGTGCAGCTCTCGTGGAAAAGTTCGGCTTCACAGCCCCATCATTTTTTTTGACCAAAAATCTTTATATTTTCGGCCAACCACAGTGTATGTCGTCCCCACACCTCCAAGCACAAGAACAGGTGCGATTTGTGTGGCGCCCAACTACTGCACAAGGACGGCCACTCCCTGTGCCTGTTGTGCCTAGGCCCTGATCATCAGGTCGAGAAGTGCCAGCATTGCCTTAGCTTTAACACGGCTACCCGAAAAAGATGGCAGCAATCCCTGGAGGCCCATATTCTTAAGAAGAAAATGAGCTCTATGGAGAAGGAGCTTAAAAAGCTAAGGCAGGCGTCCACTTCCCCCGAAGGTCATCGAAAGAAGGACAAGGAGAGGCACGAACAAAGGCTCCTCCACGCGTCTCCTGGAGTCGCCGGCACAAATAACCTTCCCTCCGGGATCGCCTCGATGGCCGCCTCGGAGGTTTCTGAGGCGGCGGCAGCCTGCCCATCTGGCTTATGTTCGGGCCTTGTGGGTGCCTCCGAGCAGTTGGAGGCCTCCGCCCTGGTTCGGCCACAGGCTTGCGGCCTACCATCGTGGGCAACTCTGGTAAGCTGGGCGTCAGCTCCTCTGACGTCCACCCGAAGAGGGGCTGGTAAGACGTCCGACCCTCCAGGGCGACGCGCGGCTTTCTCCCCAACCGGACCAGGCTAACCCTTCCTCTCGACCTGTCTCCAGTGATGGCTCTCGTAGGTTGAATGTCAGCTCTTCTGGCGCCCACCGAGAGCTCGCCCCTATGCCTCACGTCGGCTCACCCAGCGTCCGGCTTGTGAGGGAACAGACGATGGTCCCCCCAACGTCCGTCGTTCCTGGTTCACCGCAGCCTTTGCTGTCGTCTGGGGAGCTAGAGTCCCCCCATCTTGATCCCGGGGACTTTTCTCCTCCGTCCCCGGGCGAAGCTGGAGATTTTTTGCCTCCGTCAGTCCCTCCTCCATCTGGAGCGATGGATCTGACGTCTGTTCCCCAGACGCCGGCCCCTCTGTCGGTACCTCTGGCATCAGGGCCTCCGCCATCGGCCCTGATGTCGGCCTTACCAACTCAGGGAGAGTTCCTGCTCCCATCAGGCTCTTCACTATGGACCCACCTGTGAGGTTCCCAGCCAGGCCATCTGCTCAGGCAGGCCCCCCCCCCGGCTCCCGGGTACCCGCCATCTTATTCGACGCCGGTGTAGCCGGGAACGCTGTATCCGGCACCTCAGTACTCAACGTCTCAATACCCAACGCCAGCTTACCCGCAGCTGGGCTTTGGATACACTCCATATGGGTATGTCCCATATTCTTATCCCCCGCCGCCTCCTACTCCACTGCCCTCGCGGCCGCCGGTGGACCTGCAGGAGACTCTGGCCTCCTGGTGGGCTGAGGACAAGGCTCAGCTCACCAAAGAGGTCAACAGCCACCTTCCAGCGACAGTGATGTCCCAGATTCCTGTACGCCCCAGGCGGCACATTCCCTCACCACCTCCGGACTCCAGGGTTCTTCCGTCTGTATCCAGAGAGGGGCAGGACACATGTCCCGGGGGACTACCCAAGGGACCCGTTCCTCCCCCGGGTCGGGAAAAGGAATCTTACTCTTCTTTTTCCTCCTCTTCACTCTCAGACTCCTCGGACTCTTCTGATGGCTGCTACAAGAGAGATGACGAGCCTCGCTCTCCATCGAAACCCTGGCCAAGGAGTCCTCCGAAGTCTTCTCCGGAGGATCCTTCTTTTACAGAGTTGCTTAGAAAAATCCAGGAGGTTCATCAATGGCACTCTTTGGAACCAGATCCTCAGCGTCTGAAACTCGCTGAACATCTGGATCTGCCTGTGACAGCTCCTCCATTAGTGCCACCCTGGATAGAGCCTCACGCCGACCTTGTGACCACGATATAGAAACAGCCGTCTGCCTTAGCTCCACTTTCCAGGAAGCTAAACAGGCTACATCAGGCTCCAGAGGGTGTTGATTTCCTGGATTCTCACTCTCATGCCGACTCAATCGTGATTAGCGCCGCTCATGGCCAGTCCTTGAACCCAAAATGTCTTAGCTCGTCACCTCCTGATAAGGAATCTCGCCTTCTGGACCAGTACGGGAGAAAGATTTACGCTTCATCCTCACTGGGGATTAGGGCCCTGAACTATGTCGGCCACATGGGGGACTACCAGAAGGCCATCCTTACTCAAGTGGAAGCCAAGCTGGACTTCTTGCCTGACTCACAAGTCAAACAGGAGTTGGCTGATCTCGTCCGCTCTGCTCGTTCGGCCAGTCGTCACATGCTACGTGTGACATGCGACGCACGGGACACTGCTGGGCGCAGCTCAGCTTTCGCCGTAGCCCTATGGTGTCATGCTTGGCTCCGCATGTCAGGTTTGGTCCCGGAGGTGCAATCTGCTATCCAGGAAGCACCTTTCTGTGGGTCAGTGCTTTTCGGGGGTGATGTCAAGGACATCATTAATGATTTGCAGGAGAAGGGGACGGCTCTGAAATCAGTTGATTCCATGTACCATCCCCATCAGCAGCAGTGCCGTCCCTTTTGCAGATGGAATCAGCCAAAGGCAAAACCCCAGGGAAAGCAGGCCACGAAGCATCGGGCCCCTGCGGCTGCTAAGCCTCCCCCCACCCAAAAAAGCATCAGGTGCTTCAGCTGCAGCACTGCCCCACACCTCCTGACTCCTTTCCTCTCCCACTGCCTCCGGACTCCCCGGAGGAACCAGTAGGAGGGAGGTTTTCCCTCCACCTTCCGGGGATGGGAGAGGATAACCACGGATTCTTGAGTGCTCCAGCTCATAGCCGAAGGACACTCCATATAGTTTCTTCAGAAACCACCCCGCCACCCCCTCCCGAAGTAGTCATATTCACGGGAACACCTTCCTTTGGTCCAGGAGGAAATCTCTGCTCTTCTGCTGAAGCAAGTGATAGAGCCCGTCCCCCTTCATCTTCAGGGGACAGGTTACTATTCCCATTTCTTCCTAGTCCCAAAGAAGACAGGAGATCTCAGACCGATTTTAGATCTCAGTTCCCTGAATCTTTATGTAGAGTACAGAAGGTTCAGAATACTCTTTCTGCAGAGCCTTCTGCCCCTCTCCGGCCGGGTCAATGACTTTATGCCCTGGATATGCAGGATGCTTATCTGCACATTCCCATTCACCCATCTCATCTCAAATACCTTCATTTTGCATTCCAGGGGGACCACTACCAGTTCAAGGCACTTCCGTTCGGTCTATCCTCCGCCCCCTGAGTATTTACCAAATGCCTGGCAGTGGTGGCTGCTCACCTGCGTACCAAGGGAGTACAGGTATTCCCTTACCTGGACGACTGGCTCCTGGCGGCCTCATCCAGGGATGAACTCCTGCGTTTTCTCTCCCTCACCCAGCAGGTTTTTGCCTGCCTGGGTATTACCATCAGCCATTCCAAGTCTCATCTGGACCCTTCCCAGAGGCCACACTTCATTGGGGCAATCCTCGATACGACCATGGGCAAGGCCTTCCTGCCTCCGGACAGGGCCGCCTTCCTTCAGGCCCAGATAAGTCTGTTATCCGACCGCAGGATGGCCTTGGCAGTCGGTCCTTCGCCTTCTCAGGCTCATGGTGGCTGCTATCCCGACGGTCCCTCGCTCTTGACTCCACATGAGGATCTCTCAGTAGACTCTACGCTCTCAGTGGGATCAACGAGTGGATGACCTAGATCACTCAGTTCTGATCTCATCGCCGATGATGCAAGACTTGCAATGGTGGATGGTTTGAGAGAACCTGTTTTGGGGGGTTCCTTTCTTTCATCCTCCCCCTCCCAGACTCGAACCTCAAATGCCTCAGGTGAAGGTTGGGGAGCCCATCTAAACCCTCATCGGACCCAGGGCTCCTGGTCCAGGCTAGAACAAGCTCTCCTCATCAATGTGCTCGAACTTCGGGCAGTGTTGTACGCTCTCCAAGCCCTTCACCAATACATCCTTCCCAGCCACCTAGCCATCCAAACGGACAACATGCACATAGTGTGGTACATCAACAAGCAGGGAGGAACTCGGTCCTACCCTCTATGCAGGAAGGCAATGAGGGTTTGGGATTGGGCAACACAATTCGACCTTCACCTCACGGTGATTCACATTCCAGGAGTCAACAACACCCTGGCAGACAAACTAAGTCACTCTTCTGCTCTGACTCACGAGTGGGAACTGGACCAAGGGGTCCTAGACAATATCTTCCAACTTTGGGGAACACCACAGGTCGACCGGTTCGCATCCCCCCAAAATGCAAAACTTCCCACCTTCTGCTCACTCGTTCCAGAGCGAGGCGGTTTCTGGAACAATGCTCTGTCTCTAGACTGGAAGGACAGCTTCGTCTGTGCCTTTGCTCCAATTCCTCTTATCCCACAAGTATTGCAGAAACTAGCTTCAGAAGGAGAGAGAATTATTCTGATCGCTCCTTTCTGGCCCAGGCAAATCTGGTTCTCTCTTCTACAGCAATATTCAGAGGATCTTCCTCTTCCTCTATCTCGAGGTTTGTTGACCCAGGATCAGAGAACCCTGGTCCATCCAGGCCTCAGATCCCTTCAACTACATGCATGGCTCCTGCAGACCTAGCCCAATCCCGTTTTGGTGTGTCTCCCAAAGTGGCAGAGATTTTAGTGGAGGCCAGAAAACCCTCCACCTGATCCACTTATGCCATGAAGTGGAAAAGATTCTCTATTTGGGCCGCCTCCAAAATTGTGGAACCTTTCTCCTGTTCAGTGGGGCTTCTGCTGGAGTATTTACATCATCTGTTCGACCTGGGTCTTAGCCATTCCTCTTTGAAGGTACACATGGCGGCCATCTCGTCCTATCATGTTCCCTTCGCAAGCAAAGCGTTTGCTCAACTGAAGGTCTCCAAGACCTTTCTCAGAGGGGTTCTCCATCTGAGGCCCCCCATCCGTACTCCTGCCCCCCCCTTGGGACTTGAATTTTGTTCTCGAGAAACTTACCCTTCCTCCCTTTGAACCTGCAGCTTCTGCAGATTTGAAGTTTCTTTAAGTGGAAGGCGCTCTTCTTGGTGGCCATTGCTTACGTCTGAAGAATCTCCAAGCCTCAGGCCTGATGTAAAATCCTACTTGATTTTCTGAGGAACAAGCTTTCTCTTAGCAATTCTAAGTTTCTTCCTAAGTAGTAGCAGAGCCTACCTTAAATCAGTTTATAGAGCTTACCTGCCTTTTTTACGCAGTACTCTAACCAAGGGGAATATTTACTCCATACTATAGATGTTCACTGGATTCTGAGATACTTCACCAACAGGACGAAGGCTCTCTGAAAGACTGATCAGTTGTTCATCTCTTTTGCTCACAAAAGGGAAGGCAATGCAGTTTCCAAGCAATGCCTGTCTCAGTGGTTGGCTCATTGCATCACTTTCTATTATGACAAGTACCACAAAACCTCCCAGGTCAAGTCAGAGGCTACTCCACAAGAGGAGTAGCTGCCTCTGCAGCCTGTTTCAAGAATGTGTCTGCGGCAGACATATGCGCTGCCGCCACTTGGACTTCTGTCCATACCTTTACAAAACATTACAGTTTGGATATTGCCTCTCGCTGTAGAGCAGGCTTTGGGCTAGCTGTTTTGCAAGGCCTCCTGTCTTGAGGCTTGCACAGCTAGAGCTACTTCTTGGAGTAGTTTCCTCCTCCCAGTGCCTTTCTTTGTTCCAGACTGCTTGGGATTCAGTCTATATGTAATTACCTACTGCAAGAGCCCTCTCGAAGTAAGATAGTACAGTTAGGTAGAACTTTACCATAATAGTCGATACTCGAGAAAGGCTCTTGCAGTAGGTAATACTTCCCACCCTCCATTCCCCTAGGATTTTTCAGCTCCTTTACCATATAGAGAAATATCCACTCCTCTCTCGTCTGGCGTCTTTCGGCCTGTGGCGGGAAAGAACTGGAAGAGTGTCCGGGACCTCCCTTGTACCTCGTCTCCTGGCGCCCAGTTGCCTGACATGAGGTGAGAGTAGCCAGGGACTGCTAGCTAGAAATGTTTCCGTGGGGTTCTGCCACCTGCCGGCATCAGTCCGATATGTAATTACCTACTGCAAGAGCCTCCCTCGAAGATCTACTGTTACGGTAAGTTTTTACATAACTGTACTTTTCATCCAAATAGACCCACTCAACTTCCCCTGGCTTCGGCATTCAACACCACTTCCAGCGGGCATGATCTGGCATCATGGGCCGGGGTCGAGGCTTATACCACCCTGGTGGGTGGGAGAAGCCAGCTTGAACACTTTCCGACAACATTTAAAGGGGAAAGGACACTGTCAGACATGTGGATGAACAACGCACTTGCAATATACTGTGAAACAGTTTAGAAATGAAATGTGATGATTTTTCTTCCACTCGGCTGTTCAAACAAAAAGCGTAACCTCACAGCCTAACTCTATGAAATGTACTTGTACTGTACTATTCGTCAGATACTTGATATTGCTTATATTCTCCGCCTCCCACTTTGTACTATTTGTTCCCGGGTCGCACCTGGAAATGAGCCTCAGCTCAGTGTGCCTTTCCCAGTCACCAATTTTAAATAAATAAATAAATAATAAACATACCATTCCTGTAACTAGTGTTACAGGTGAGTGGTATATGTTGTTCATCCACACGAACCCCCCTGACCTCCCCTGGCTTTGGCACACAACCTCTGCTTCCAGTGGACAGCATCTGGCATCATGAGGCAGAGCTGAGGAATTTACCACCCAGGTGGGTGGGAGGAGCCAGCTTGAAGACTTTCCGGCACTTATTAAAGGGGAAAGGACTCTGCTAGTGTGGATGAACAACATATACCACTCCTAGAAATACTATTACAGGTGAGTAACCTGTGTTTTCTGCATGCCTTCTTCGTCTCCAGAGTGGCTGATGAACAAGAGTGCCTGCAGCAAGCAAATTCCTCACTCTGATGACCATTCAGTCTGCCTTTTTGCCTGGGCCTAACCACAAAAGCTAGGCCTGCAACCACTGTCTGAGCTTCAACCTCAGGACTAGATCCGCTGCCTGAAGGCCCTCAAGCTTTCTGCTCAAGCAGTAATTTGCCACAATGGAATCTTCTTCAGCTAGTTCCTCCAAAGCTACTTGGACATCGCCTTCCTCAAGCAACCATAGGGAGAAGTCATCTCACGGGAAGCACTTTCACTGGCATAAGAGCCAGGAGAGATCCCATTTGAGCTTTTGTTCTCAGTACCCACATCATGTGGCAACCAACTTGAGTTCCTCCCATGGGAGGTCAGACTCCGCGTCCCCCTTCCCAGCTGCCCTCACTTCTTCCAGGTTGCCATTGGTTAGGTCCCCTGCTCTTTTGCTTACGTCCGGCAGGTGGGTCTTTGGGGCAGGAGCTTTCTTCAGCCCTTACTTCCCTGTGCCTTAGGTCCTATGTTCACCCTACGGGACCTAAACCAGGAGGCCAAGCTGGTGCTTATGTTTCGGGCACAGGGTCCTTACTCTCCGCTCCCCGAGCTGAGGCATCTGCTCCATCAGACCAGACTTCTGAGTCCATCGGCACGTTCCGGCACCAGGAGCATGATCACAGGTCAGACATTCGTTCCTCTAGGCAGGCACTACTTCCACTGATGCCAGCTGGTACCCCAGTACAGCAGGCATCCACCAATTCGACTCCAGCTCACCAAACTTGAACCAGGCGGCATTGCCTGAGTTGCCTGATCCTCGATCTTCACCAGCCAGTCCTTGGACCCCTGTGGGGCTGGCACCCGAGAGCAGATGCCTACAGGCCCAATGCCCATTGGTCAGACATCCGTCATCCCGATGCCAGCTTCCTTGCTGTCTGACCATTCAAGGATTTCAGGTCCAGCGCCACCTTCTAACCCACTGCAGGGCCTGTCAAGAAATCCTCCTCAAGCTCCTTGTGACCCACTTGATCCCTTTGTCAGAAGTTGGGGCCTTCTCTGACTCAGGTGGAACACCATCAGGAGAGACTTTCTGCCTACTGGGCCCAAGATACCCTCTCTGGAGCCACAGCTGATGGCTCTGACCCCTCCCCTGAGGACCACGCCTTAACCAGAGCACAAGGAGCCCAGGTCCCCCAAGGGTAAGAAAAGGTGCTCCTCTTCCAGATCTGCCTCTAGACGCTGACATAACTCTCCTAACCGTTGGCAACGCAGGTCCTCTTCCTCTTCCCGATCCTTGGATTCTGGTTCTAGCAGGAGCTCCTCTTATGACTGAATCTTCAGAGGATGGGTTTTCACCCGCTCTAGTCCATCCTCAGAGTACGCCTCGGTCCCCTCCTGATGATCCAACATTCATGGACGCCATGAGGCACATCCAGGCACTCAGTGGTTGGGATACTGAGGACCTAGAATGGTACCACCTGGCCCAGCATCTGGAGTTGCAGGACCCCAAATCTGTAGTCCTGCCCCCCTTGGTTCCTTCCTACCAGGACGTGACTATGTTGGCATGGAAGCACCCCTCTTCAGCTGTCCCTAAAAATCTGACCAGTTCAATAAAGCTCCTATGCATGAGCCTTTCTTGGCAGAGCATCCTAGGGCCGAATCCATGGTCTTGACTGCAGCCGATGGAAGGTACATACCGCTCAGACACCTTAGTTCCCAGCCCCCAGACAAGGAGTCCAAATGGCTGAACCAGATGGGTCGCAAAGTGTGCTCCTCGGCCATGTGCAGCATCTGCGCACCCAGTTTCTTTGTTCACATGGTGAAATACCAGAACACCTTGTGAAAAAAGGCCCTATAGCTAGCCAAATGTCAACCCAACTCTCAAACCTCCAAGTTGCTGGATATCTTCCAGTCAGTGGCTGACGTGGGAAAGCATGTCTTGTGGTGTGCTTACAGTGCCACTGGCACTTCGGCTAGGGCTGCCGCCACGGGAATCTTGTTTGCACTGTTACTCTTTACTTAGAGTTTCTGGCTTCCATCAAGACATGCAAGAGGACATTTTAGATGCTCCCTTTTATATGGTCCAGTGTTTTTTTGGGAACTCACCGAGAAGATCATCTTGGGGCTCCAGCATTCAGAGAAAGCATTCCAGTCTGTCTACAGAATGTACAGATCGGAACTGGCTCCCTCCAAACATTGGCCTTTTTGTCAGTCGAAGGGTCAGCAGTCACAAGGCCAGCAGCCCAGAGGAACCTTCAGGAGGAAGGCCACCTCTTAGCCAGGATGAGGTTCCAGTCCTAGAAGCTGAAAGACCCCCCCCCGGCCTTCCCTTCCCACCCCCAGTGCCTCTGCCTGATTCCTTTCCTGACCCCCTTGCTCCAGCAGAGCATTTGGGGGAGTCTGTAGGGGGTCGCTTCTCCCTCTACCTTGAAGAGTAAAGAAGCATCACTTCAGACCAGTGGGTACTACAGCTTATCGAACAGGGCCACATTCTAGAGTTCACCAAGGTCCCACTGGACAGTCCCCCGCTGCTTTCTTGTTACCCTTCCTCTCATCTCAGCCAGATTTGAGAAGAGATCCAGTCTCTACTGTCCAGAAAAGCCATAGAATCCGTTCCTCTGAAACAGAAGGGGAAGGGCTATTACTCACACTTTTTCCTCGTCCCCAAGAAAACAGGGGACCTACGGCCAATTCTGGACCTGAGTCAGCTGAACAAGTTTGCGGAGTACAAACTGTTCAGAATGGTCACTCTTCCAGGCCTGCTTCCCCTCCTCCACCAGGGGAATTTGGCTTTGCTCTCTGGACATGCAAGACACATATCTGCATATTCAGGTTTTTCAGCCCCACAAACACTTTTCTGCGGTTCCACTTCCAGGAGACCCACTATCGGTTCCAGGTCCTCTCATTCAGACTGTCCTCAGCTCCTTGCATTTTTACCAAATGCCTAGCGGTGGTGGCTGCAGCCCTGAGAAGGAAGGTACACTTCGTCTTTCCTTACCTAGACAACTGGCTGCTGGTAGCTCCCACAAGGAACCAGCTGCTCACAACTCTGGACACCTTTACCCTCTTCAGCACTCTGAATCTCCCAAAGCCCTCTCCATGGCCCAGATGAAGATTGCATTACATAGGAGCAGTTCTGGACACCGAACACGAACAGGAAGGCCTTTCAACAGAGGACAGGACAGAAAGGCTACAGTCCTTAGCCTGTCTAGTGTCCTCATCTCCCCGGATCCCAACCAGGACCTGCTTCTTACTTTCGGGACACATGGTGGCTACCATACCCACAGTCCCCCTTGTGTGCCTTTACAGGAGGGTACCCCAGTGGACCCTCCAGGGTTAATGGGACCAGCAGTCTGACGACCTGGATCAGCAGGTGCTTGTTTCAGAGGCAGCTCAGTAGATGCTAAAATGGTGGCTCAAACTGCCCCACCTTGTCGGGGGGGGGTTCCTTTTTGCAAGGACCCACCTTCTAGAATTCTGACCATGGATTCATCAGACATGGGCTGGTGAGCCCACCTGGTCAACAAGCAGACTCGAGGAGAGTGGTTCCCACTGGAGCAAGATCTACACATCATTGTGTTGGAGATGAGAGTGATCCTTTACGCCTTGCAGGCTTTTCAGCCAGACCTCCCCCCAGGCCCCTTGTTGATACACAGCAGGACAACATGTCTGTGGTCTTTGACATCAACAAACACGGGGGCACCTGCTCATATCCCTTTTGCAGAGAGGCTATGAGAGTCTGGTACTGGGCCTTAAATCACAGTCTGAAACTGACAACTGTCCATGTTCCAGGCATCCAAAACACCTTGGGCAACAGCCTAAGCCGGTCTCGGTCCAAGGCTCATGAGTGGGAGCTTCTGCAAGCAGTTGCAGACAACATCTTCGACAAGTGGGGATGTCCAGAGTTGGACCTCTTTGCATCCCCACTCAACGCCAAGCTGCCCAGTTTCTGCTCGCTTGATCCAGGGCCTGGTGTTTTGTGACTAGGTGCATTTCCTTCTGCTGGACAGGCAGGTTTCTCTACGCCTTTCTCCCATTCCACTGCTGCAAAGGGTTCTTCTCAAGCTCCAGGCGGAAGGAGCAGATATGATTCTCATTACTCCTTATTGGCCATGGTAGATTTGGTTTCCCCTGCTTCAACAACTAGCAGCAGAACCCCCAGTCCCCCTGCCCCTGAGCTAGCACTTGCTGTTCCAGGATAAGGACACCTTAGTCCATCCAGATCTCAGGTCACTGCATCTACACGCATGGCTCCACCAGACATGGCAATCGCTCATTTTGGGGTTTCTCCTAGGGTGGCAGAGGTCCTGGTGGCTGCTAGAAAACCTTCAACTCGAGCTACCTATGCTATGAAGTGGAAATGGTTCTGTCTGTGAGCTTCTGCCTGTTCATTTGAACCCTTCACCTGTCCTTTGACATCGGTTTTGGAGTACCTCCTTTCCCTGTTGGATTCAGGTCTGGGTTACTCCTCCATTAAGGTGCATTTTTCTGCCATCTCTGCATATGATGCTCCTATAGTAATGAGGGCAAGACCCTTGCCCAGCTGGACCTGTCCCATACTTCTTTATGGGGCATTCTGCTCCAACAAGCTTTTGATAGTGCTGAGCATTGGTTCACATCACGAAGGCTAGTCCTGAACCTAAAAAAGTCCAAAGCTATGCTCTTCTCGCATCGTCAAAGCAAAGCCAGTAGTGCCCCTCTCGTAATACTGCCTAGCACACTAAACCCCATTGAGCAGGTTTCCTCCTACAAGTATCTGGGCATTACCTTTGATTCGGCACTCTCCTTCCATTCCCATATCAATGCCATATTTGCTGCCACCAATGTCAGGATTGGACTGTTATACCGCCATAGGGACTGCCTACCACAAGAGGCCCTTAGATTGGCAATCACCTCCTCTGTCCTGTAGCTAATTGCCTATGGACTGCTCATCTATGCTGCAGCCGACAACATTGTGCTTGCAAGAATCCAGCTCTCTATAAACAAGGCCTGCAGGCTAATGCTGGGAGCCCCTAGGTGCACCCATATGTGCCTGCTGTACTCCACCACCAACTTGCTCAACCTTGCAGAAAGACTACACTCCCAAACCCGCCTTCTTGTAAAAATGACCCTGCTAGGGCTCTCCTCCTTGGGGTCACCACCTCTCTGCAGTGTGCCTCCCCCTCAGTCTCCACCCGCAGTACTGTCAAAACCTCCCTTATTGTCCCCAGGGTAAGGACCTCTATGGCTCAGAGATCCTTTTGCTATCGGGTTCCCTCCTGGTTCAATTCCCTCCCAGCCAACATAGCTGACTCCACTAAGCTTGGTCCTTTCAAGGTCCCCCTCAGAAGCCATCTGACAAGCACTTGCTGCTGCAGCTGCACATAATCCCCCATCTGCCCTGTCTACTTTTGCTGTATATGCCTGGGGTCTCAGGCAACATCTGATGACTATTGTAATAAAATATCTCTGGTTGCTACCTGACGTGGTACATGTGTACCTATATTATGACTACTGTGATCTACCTATTACCAAGCTTGTACCACCAGTGAATGCCTGTAACACTGGTTGCTTTTTTAATCTAAGCATTATGTACTGTACTGTTTTGTTTGCTGTGATGTATTGCTCTCTTGATGAGGTGCATTTGTAAATGAGTCTTTGACTCAAAGGTCTGTAAACAGATGATCTAATAAATAAAAAGCGGGCCAGATATCCCTTGATGGAGATCCTGGATAAAGGGGATTCTCCCACGGAGGCCTTCCCTGTTGCCAAGGCCATTGTCAGTCCGGCACTAGAGTTATGGCAGCGTCCAGCCTCTTGCCCAGCACCGTCAGCCTGGATGGCCCATAAGTATGCAGTCCCCACAGGTTCCCTCTCGGGCTTCACGGAGCAGCCCTCGGCTGAGGGGCTGGTGGCAGACTCTGTTTTTCAGTCCTCCCGCAACACCCAGGACGTGGACAAGCCCCCGGATATGGAGTCCAAGAAATTGGACTACTCGAGCAAAAAAGTTTATGCTGCCTCCTCACTGGGCCTTCGCCAGGCCAGCTTGGCCATTATGATGGCACACTTCTTGCATGCCTTGTTGGACTCCTTGGATGAGGTGCTTCCTCATCTCCTGGCTGCTCTCCCAAACCACGGTTAAGCAGGTCCAGGATCAGGGTAGGGCAGTGCCTAAGCAGCAGCAGCTCCAGACTGCTCTGGATATCAGTGATTCATGTGCCCATTCCTAGCGGCCGCAATGGCCATGCGCCGCAGGGCTTGGCTGCGGATCTCGACCTTCACGGTGGATACCCAGCACAAGCTAGCAGATGTCCCTTTTCTGGGCACCAACCTGTTCGGGCCCGGTGTGGAGGGTCACCTCCAACGCATTGAGAAATCCAATGCCACCTTGGATTCTGTCACATCTGCTCAGAAGGACAAGGGCCCCCTGCTACCAGAAGCATAAGCCCCTTTCGTCCCTCCGCTCCTGTGGCTAGACCAGGCCAGCAGCACCAGCAGACTGAGACTTGGCACCCTAGAGCCAAGTCCATGGCTACCTCAGTTAGGAAGCCCGGGGGGAAGGGTCCCGGTGGCTTCCCGGCCAGTCCCTTCTCCTCCAAGCCTGCCCAGTGACGGGTTGCGGGGTGCCTTCCCCAACCCCGTCACACCTCCCCTGGGTCCTCCCATGGGGGGCCAGCTCAGCCACTTCCTTTCCAACTGCTCTGCTATCACCATGGACCGCTGGGTGCTAGAAGTGGTCGGCAGGGGCTTGCCTCTGAAATTGAAGCAGGTCGGTCCCTCCCTTCTGAGCATGCACCCCGTGGGAAACTATGGGGTCCGCAGCCTCCCATTCGGCTCTCCGAGATTATATCAATCAGCTCCTCTGCAAGGGGGTTATCTGCAAGGTGGTGGACCCTTCTCCCAGCCCAGGGTTCATTTCCAGGTACTTCCTGGTCTCGAAACTGATGTGGGGCTGGTGCCCCATTCTAGATCTGCACGGTCTAAACAAGTTCCTAAGGCCACGCTCATTCCGGATGGTAACTCTGGCACAGATAATACCATTTTCTGGAGCAAGGAATGTGGATCTGCACCCTGGATCTTCAGGACGCAGTCTTCCACATCCTAATCCATCTTTCCCACTGGTGGTTCCTCCGCTTTCAGGCAGAGGGAACCCTTTACAAGTTCTGAGCCATGCCCTTCAGGCTTTCTTCAGCCCCCAGGGTCTTCACCAAATGCATGGCAGTGGTGGCGGCGTTCCTGAGGTGCCAAGGGGTCCAGGTGTACCTTTACCTGGACAACTAGCTGATAGCAGGTCCCTCCAGGCTGGAGGTGGAGCAGTCCAGAGATCTGGCCCTCTGGACTTGCCTAGACCTTGGCCCGCTGATCAGTGAAGTCAAGTCAGAACTCGTGCCTGTGCAGGTGATCCAGTTCATCAGGGCAGAGCTCGACTCCTGCCAAGACAGAGCTTGGCTCCTGGTGGACAGGGCAGAGGTTCTCTCCTCCTTTGCCCAATCATTTCTGGTTGGGCAACTGCACACAGCCTGGGACTTCCTGTGTCTTCTGGGCTACATGGCGGCCTACACCAGCGTGGTCCGATAGGCCAGCTGGCGCATGCATTCTCTCCAGTGGGAACTGGCCAGCCAGTGGTCTCAGCACTCAGGTCATTTCGACCAGCTGGTCCCTGTGACCCAGAGGATGTGGGACATCCTTCAGTGGTGGCTCATCCCATCCCACCTGCAGGAAGGGATCCCGTTTGTTTGCCCCAAGCCAACGGTCATCCTGATGACCGATGCCTCTCCGACGGGTTGGGGTGCCCATCTGGGGGAGCACAGAGCCCATGGACTCTGGTCCTCTCAGGAGTCCCAATGCCGCATCAACCTGCTGGAGCTCCAAGCGGTCAGACTGGCCCTGACCACCTTCGCTCCATTTGTTCAGGGTCAGGTGGTCCAAGTCCAGATAGACAACACCACGACTATGTACTATCTCAACAGACAGAGTAGGACGTGCTCCTTGCCCATGTGCAAGGAAGCTCTTCACATTTGGGTACCTCATGATCAGCCTGGAGGCGGATCTCCTAACCATTCATATGGCAGGAGCCTTGAACAGTCTGGCCGATGCCCTCAGCCAGATAGGCAGTGCATCTCATGAGTGGTCTCTCCTGCCGGAGGTAGTGCAGGATCTGTTCTCCCACTGGGGCACCCCTCAGGTGGACCTGTTTACCTCCAGGGAGAACACCAAGCTGAGGCTGTACCATGCCCGCCCCCCCACAGCGGGGTTCGCTGCGGGGGGGGTGCCTTCTCGAGGCCGTGGACTACAGGCCCCTTCTACGCCTTCCCTCTTCTACGCTTGATCCACAATGTTTTGTTTTTTTAACTTTCTTTATCCTCCTGTGGCTGGTCGACTTCTGCGTTTCACTGAGCCTACCGAACTCAGGGTCCTTCGGGGGCTTGTAGCGCCATGCGAGCCCCGGCGGATCCCTCGAGTTGGTCCGGGGGCTTCATCCTCATCGGCCTCCACTGTTTCCTCTGTTTTCTCCCCTCGGCTACCCCGGGACCCCCG
This sequence comes from Neoceratodus forsteri, assembly GCA_016271365.2. NCBI lineage: Eukaryota > Metazoa > Chordata > Ceratodontiformes > Ceratodontidae > Neoceratodus > Neoceratodus forsteri. The sequence continues at coordinate 49,655,463 of CM028133.1, read as the reverse complement.
GACATAGTGACACATGTGTGTGGAGGCACACATGCGCACCACAGCTCCGGACCGGGCCCCTTCCTCCCTCCCCTGTGACCTACTGTCAGGTCTCTCTCTTGCAGTGCTGCTCTCCAGCCTCCACCAGAGGGCGGCCAAGCACCGAGAGAGTGATCTCCCTCCTCCCGAGGTAGAGTGCTGCCGGCCGGCAGCTTCTCTCATCCTCCCCCCCCACGACGACCTTTGACGACCCAGGCTCGTTCCCTAACCCAGGTCGCCGGCTTGGCGCGAGGTATGACGTCCAGTGCCACCGGGCCAGCTCTTGATCCACAATGTGCTCCTCAAGATCAGGAGGAACAAGGCACAGGTGATCCTGGTAGCCCCAGACTGGCACCACCAGTTCTGGTATCCAGATCTCCTCAGCCTCTGCTCCAGGCTCCTGAGCTGGCTTCCAGCCCACCTAGATCTGCTCTGCTTCAATCAGAGGAAGGTGTTCCACCTGGACCTTCAATCTCTGCACCTGACGGCCTGGTTCCTGAGCGGCTAGAGTTCCAGGCCTTGGGTCTTTCTGACAAGGTCCTCAACGTTCTTGAGGCTTCCCGCAAGGAATCGACCAGAAAATGCTATGCCTTCAAATGGAAGAGATTTTCCACTTAGTGTCAGGGCAAGGGGGTTGGTCCCCTCATCCTGTCTGCTGGCTAGCATTTTGGACTACCTGTGGTCCCTCTACCAGCAGGGGCTTTGGTCGACGACCCTCAAGGTGCACCTGGCAGCCATCTCTGCTTACTGGGCGTGGGCCGGAAAGTAGTTGGTGGCACAGGAGAAGGTGGTCTGGTGCTTTTTCAAGGGCCTAGATCACATATCCCCTCCAGTGTGTGAATTACTACTCCATGGGATTTACTGCTGGTATTGGCTAAGCTCATGGGCAAGCCATTCGAACCAAAGCACAGGTGTGACATTTCTCACCTGTCATGGAAGACCGCCTTCTTGGTGGCTATCACATCAGCCAGAAGGATTAGGGAGCTCCAGGTGCTTTCCATTGAAGCTCCCTACCTGGTCTTCCACAGGGGCAAGTTTGTCCTGTGCCCCAAAATGAAATTTCTTCCGAAGGTGGTGTCGGAGCTTCACCTGAATCAGGTGTTGACTCTGCCGGTGTTCTACCCTGGTCACACCTTGGACGCTGAGTACAGACTCCATACCTCGGACCTGAGACAAGTGCTTGCCTACTATAAAGATCGTATGGCGGAAGTTCGGGGAGAGGTTTGCCAGCTGTTTGTCACCTAAGCTGAAGCTGCACCTGGAAGACCTGCAGCAAAGCGGACGATTGGCAGGTGGATCACTTCCTGCATTGATCTCTGCTATAGGTTGGCAGGTAGGGCACCTCCTGTAGGGCTAAGGGCTCACTTCCACCCGTCATACTGCTGCATCAGTGGCTGCTTCTAGGGACGTCCCTATCCAGGAAATCTGCAGGGCTGCTACCTGGAAGTCAGCACACACCTTCATTTCACATTACCACATTGACCTTGAGTCACGCCTGGATGCTGGTTTTGGGGCCTCGGTTCTCCAGTCTCTTTTCCCTAAGTAGGGGGTGTGCGCCTTGCCTCTCTCCTCCCGGAGAACTGCTAGGAGTCTGCCAGACAGTGTGGATGAACAACATAGCCATGTCCCTAGAAATGCAGGTTACTCACCTGTAACAGGAGTTCTAGGAATGGTACATGTTGTTCATCTACACGACCCACCCAACCGCCCTGGCTTCGACGCACACACCTGGCTTCCAGCGGGCTAGATCTGGCATCATGGGGCAGAGCCAAGGGTTATACCACCCGGGTGGGAGGTAGGAGCCAGCTTGAAGACCTTCCGGCACATCTTAAAGCGGCAAGGTACCTGCCAGATGGTGTGGATGAACAACATATACCACTCCTAGAACTACTGTTACAGGTGAGTAACCTATTTTTTTTGTGCACAGTTCTCCATGGTTCCAAGAGCCGTGGCCTAGGACACAAAAGCACTCTTCTCACAGTGAATGTCATGGACTTACAGTAGTAGTTAAGTTTTTATAGCCTGGTATTTTTCTTTTAATGGTTCTGCTTTGTATTTAGAGAAAAAAATTAAAGCGCTTTGGCTACTACTTTTGGGCACTTAAGGTTGTTTTTTCGGCTCAAGAAGAATTGTGGTCAGGTGGTAATTGGTCAGCTCTTAATGGCTGTGGCAGACAAAGTCCTTCTGCAGTTACCAAACTTTTTGTTTCCCTGTAGAAACACTCAACATATCACTGCTGAATGGACACCAGAAGACTAATTTTTTGGGAGCCACACATTCTAACCCCCAGGTATTCTTCTATATTCCTAACTCTCTGCAGTCAGCCTCCTAAGCAGAGCTGCCCGGAGAAAATAGAACTATATGCTAATGATAGAACCTATCATTGTCTCATGCCACTCATTCAAACTGCTGCCCTTATCAGCTGCAACGTTCCACCAACGTATCAGATTTCTTTCTCCGCCTGACAAGTCAAGACGCCTTGGAGTCTTCCCTCTGTCGTTCCTTGTGATTCATCACTGAATATAAGTAGTTTTTCATATTATCATTCTTACTGCTGCCTTTATTTCTGTTTTAATCCTTACCATTAGTTTAGCGTTATTTTAGTGTTTCTTTAGGGTATTTTCTTGGTTCCTCATGGTTCGGAATAACCATTGAGGAACCGGGTCTTAGTACCCTTTCCGCAGCTTTTATTTCTTATCTCCGGTGTTTATTTTAGCTTATTTTGGTATTTTGTTTTAACAAATTATTGTGCTTTTATAACCGCTAATCTGGTTTCTGTAAACTGCTAACTCAGTCTGATTACTATGGTTCCCAGTTCACTATCAGAACCTTCATCGGTTCCTGAACCAATCGCATTAAAAAAAAATAGTGAATTCTTTTTTGTGGTTCTGTTTTTCCTCATCTGTTTCATGATGGCAGAAAAACCAAAGAAAACGACCAAACCCCCAGGGTTTAAAAACTGCCTCAAGTGTGGGCATGGTTTTGCAAAGGCAGACTAGCACAAATTATGTGTAGTCTGCCTGGGAAATTAACATTTTTTAGCAGATTGTGATATCTGCAAATCATTTCCTCAGAAAACAGTTAAAAAAAGGATGGAAAGACTCCAAAGAAAACTGGAGAAGGGTGCCTCGGGTTCTGACCAACCCACACCCTCTTAGCCTACGGGTGAAACCACAGTGTTTACTTTGAGCACCCCTGACAAGGGTGAAACAGCTACTAGCAAAAGGATGGGTGATCTGGCTGACTGTCCGGCTCCCACCAAAAAGACTAAGAGAACCAAGCACTTTGAACCCCTGGCTGACAAACCAAAGGAGGTTTCATCTGTGCCTCACAGCCTGCCATCCTCAGAGAAAATTACCCAAGCCATGAAGATCATAAGGCATTGCAGGGTTTTATACCTGCTCCAACCCTCCCAGCACTGGTTCAAATCCTGGTTGGTCCCTCTTCTGACCTAAACCTATCTCAGCAGAGGATGGAGTTTGAGGAGTACAAGTTACCTGAAATAGATGAAGGTGAGCCTATTGAGACTGAGATCTCACTAGAACAAGAATTTGGTTCTCCTCCAAGACCAGAGGATTTTTCCTCTCATTTTTCCTTTGTAAGGAAAATAGTGGATGCCCTTGATCTGGCTACCACAGAGGTTATAAAAGGTGAGGAAGAGGCCAAATATATGGAAATGATGGGGTTAACATGGGGAGGGAAGGGGAGGCGGTATAGTGTAGTGGTCTAAGGCTCTGAGCTGCAAATCTGGAGACCTGGGTTTGAATCCTACAGCCCCCACGTGCATACTGCGTGACCCTGAGCAAGTCACTTAATTTCCCTGTGCTCCCAGGTCACACCTGTAAATGAGCTATCAGCTTAGTGTGCCACTCCTGGTTAAACAATTGCAAAAAAAAAAACACTCACAAAGAAAATACTGCTCCCTATAAACAAATTCTTTAAAAAAAGACTAGTTTAAGATTTTGCAGACTCCAAATTCTGTCCCACCTCTGGACAAGAAGATGGACAAAAAGTATCAACTGGACAGACATGGGGCTGAATTCCTCTTCTCTCACCCTGACCATCAGGGGATAGTCCAGCAGGTGGCCTGTGAGAAGGGGAGGGTGCCTTTAGCATCACATCCACTTGAGAAAGACTCTTGCAAAATAGACAGCATGGCCAAAAAGGGATACCTGGCGGCCTCACTGGGAATAAGACAGGCTAACTACCAAGTTTACTCAGCACAATATCAAAAATCATTGTGGCAGTCTGTATTGGCCATGGCAGAGAAGGCTTCTTCTCCCCTCTCTGATGATTTGGCTGAGACAGCCAAGTTTGGGTTGGAAGCAGCTAAGTATCAATTTCAAATGGCAGCAGATGCCAATGATAATGTTGCTAGATGGATGGCCCTTAGGAGGTTGGCATGGCTCAGGGCTATTAATCTTACACAGGACACCCTGGCCAATGCTATGGATTTTCCTGTGCAGGATCATTCATTATTTGGTTGACAGACTAAAGCATACATGAAAAAAGGTGGATGAATATAAGGCCACCTATAAAAGCAATTCATCAAAGGAGAGACCTTCCTCCTACAGGGCTTATGGAAGGGGAGGCAGAGGTAGGACAGCCTGTAGTAGACCTTTTTATCAGACACAGGCTGTTCCCCGGTATCAACAATACGCACAGCAGACGGTATTTCAGAGGCACAGGTAGAAGGAGCCCTAGAAGAGGATTTCAAACTGCTGAAGCTCAGCCGAAAGCGAAACATAACCCCTAACTTAATTATCAAGGCCACCTCCCCTCTACCAGTAAGGGGACAGACTGGCTCACTATTTCCAGGCTTGGCAGTCCATTACCGCAGACAGGTGGGTCCTGGAGGTAGTGAGTCAGGGCTTGTCCCTAGGTTTCAAGTCGTTCCTTCCCTTGAGAACAAGGGTGTTCAAATCAGCTTCCCTCCTGGAGAAAAAACTACTGGAGAAGGAGGTTCAAAGCCTCCTCCTGATGAAAACAGTGAAAGGTGTTCCACCTCAGCAGAAGGGAAGGGGCTTCTGTTTTAAGATACTTCATCACCAAAAAGAAAAATGGGGAGTGGTGGCTTATTCTAGACGTCTGACTACTGAACAGGCACTTAATAAAGCCAGAGTTCAAAATGGTCACATTGGCAATGATTTTGCCAGTAATCCAGCAGGGAGATTAGCTGGCATCTTTGTATCTAAAAAAATGCCTACTTTCACATCCCCATAAGAGAATCTCACAGGAAATACCTCAGATTCAAACTTCCATCAGGACACTACCAGTTCTCAGCTCTACCTTTCGGACTCATTTCAGCCCCAAGGGTGTTTACAAAGTGTCTGGCAGTGGCGGTTGCATACCTAAGAAGGTTAGGGGTATCAGTCCTCCCTTATCTCGATGACTGGCTGGTGGTGGGAAGTTCACCTCAGCAGGTACAAGACCATTTAAAAGTAGCGCTAAGTTTGTTAGTCTCTGGGATTTCTGGTAAATCAGGAGAAATTTGTTCTCGCTCCAGTACAAGTCCTGCATTTCATAAGAGCAGAACTGAACAGAGTATAGGGAAGAGCTTTCCTCCTTCAGGACACGGTGCAAAGCATCCTGCAGATAGCTGCCTCATTCAAGTTGAACAAACCACAGTCAGCAAGACAGTTCTTGCAACTTCTAGGACATATGGCTGCATCAACAAGTACAGTCCTGGGAGTCAGGTTCCAAGTGAGAGACGTATAGTTTCATCTCAGGGCACACTGGTGCCAAAGAAGAGACAATTTAACAAAACCAGTTCCAGTAACAAAAACTTTACTGCAAACCCTCCTGTGGTGGAAGAAAGCAGACAACCTCAGGAAAGGGGTACCTTTCCAAAGGGAAACCGCATCTGTCCTTCTTACAACCAATGCGTCTCTGTTAGGGTGGGGTACTCACTTAGGAGAACACACCACTCATGGAACCTGGTCCATCACAGAGTCACTCCTGCATATAAATTTGCTGGAGCCAAGAGCAGTGTTTCTGGTCTTGAAAATATTCATCCACCTGGTACAAGGAAAAGTGGTGCAAGTCAGGACAGACACCACGACAATGTACTATATAAACAAGCAAGGGGGGACAAGGTCCGACCCTCTATGCACAGAAGCAATGAAAGTCTGGAGTTTGGTTTACTCTCTGAAGGCCTCCTTACAGGCCATTCATGTGCCAGGAAATGACAACACCCTTGCGGGTGCGCTGAGCAGAATCGATCAGGCACACCACAAGTGGTCCATCAACAGGCAGGTGCTGGACTTAGTGTTCAGGAGATGGGGCACACCAGAGGTAGATCTCTTTGCATCCCAAGAGAATCATCATCTGCCCCACTTTTGCTGGAGACCACCAGCCAGGGGTACAATCCCACTGGATGCTCTGGCACTGGAATGGTCAGGGAGAAGCCTATATGCTTTTCCTCCCTTCCCTCTCATTTTCAGAGTCCTGATCAAGCTCAGGTCACAACCTGCATCAATGATCTTGATAGCACCAGACTGGGCCAGGCTGCCATGCTACCCCATGCTACTTTCTATGTCTGTAACCAAACCAATACACCTATTCAGGAGGCACAATCTGTTGACCTCTCACCAGGGCAAGATACTGTATCCGAATCTCAGGTCCCTCAGACTCGAGGCATGGCTTTTGAGGACTTAAAATATGCTAACTTAAATCTCTCTCAAAGTGTCTTAGATATCCTGAAGAGATATAGAAAGCCTTCAACTAAGAAAATTTATGCTTTGAAATGGAAACGGTTTTCTGTTTGGTGTGGGTTCAAAGAGATTTCTCCCACTCTAGTGGAGATTCCAACTGTTCTGGATTATTTCACCCATCTACACTCCCAGGGATCGAAACATGCATCCCTGAAAGTGCATCTAGCATCATTTTCTGCCTGCATTTCTGCTGGGAGAGGTACCTCCCTGGCATCCAATCCTATTTCCAAAGTTCTTTAAAGATCTATGCCATTTGCACCCACCTATTAGGGAACTAGTACCAGCATATGACCTGAACGTATGCATTGCTCAGCTCATGAAACCCCCTTCAAACACCATGAAGTCTTGCTATATTAGGACCATTGCAGTCATTCCCCACACTTGAACTGCCCCGGAGAGGAAACAGTTAACTCCAGAGTGATCTGGAGTTCCACAGCGCGAGGGCGCTGTTCAAAGCTCTATCTGGCTAGTTTCAAATGAAACTGTCAGATTCTTTACTCCGCTTCACTGAACAGTCGCTCCGGAGATCAGCTCCTTCAGCTCGGTTCATTTCTCGGTTCAAGCGAGTATTTTCGGTTCATTGGAACCGGCAAAAAGTATTTATTTTACCGCATTTCGGTTAAAAGCTCTATCTGGTAAACCGTAAGTACAGAAATTAAGTCTGTGTGGAAATTCATTATCGGTTCGGTTTTGAACCGATCGGTTTGTTAAAATATATATGTCAAACTGTTTGGTTGGGCTTTTAGAGTGCGGTTCCGTTCTTATCGGTTCTAAAAACCTAACTTTTATTTGGGTGTTTTCAAATACCACGCACAGTTAGGAACCAATAAGGGTGTCTTGCCTGGCACTGCCATCTAAAGGCAAGTTTTTGGTTAGGCTGGCATTATGTCTGAGAAACCCAAAAGAAAACGGGCCCACTGGGTTTCAACATTGTGATGTCTGTGGGAAGCCTTTGCCAAGGCTGACCCACACACTGTGTTTATTGTCTGGGGCTGACCACCTCCTGTCAGACTGCCAGGTGTGTAAAAATTTCCTGCAGCCACCCTGGAAAGAGATTGGGCGGCTCAGGGAACGAGAGCCAAAAGTCCACTGACCGGATGGCCAGCCGGTCCAGTACCCACTGGACCAGAGGGAGTGCCCTCTGACCAGGGCGAGACTTCCTCGGGCAAAAGGAAGGCTGGTTCAGAGGAATCAGTCCCAGCAAAAAAGACAAAGAAATCAGCAGGTCTGGAGTACAAAATTGTCTCTCCAACTGCTGCAGAGATAGCTAAAGCCATTCAGATTGTCCAGTCTTTGTCTCAGGGATCTGTCGAACCCCCTGCATCTGGGAAAAGGGTGGCTCGTTCAGTCCCAGTGGTTCAGGATTATGATGTTGAGGATTTTATGAACCACATGAGGGGAGGAGGAATTTGATCAGTATGTTTGTGACTGGGAAGGTCTGGACGTGCCCATTGAACGGACATTTCTCCAGATAGACCTTAGAATCTCCCCATGCTGTCTGAGTCCCTTCTCATTTTATGTTTTACAAAAGGTTGCAGAAACCCTCCAGCTTCCTTTAGAAGAGGCTGTGGATGAGCAAGAGGAGCCTGATTATGTTGAAATGATGGATATTCCAGAGTCTAGGAGGTTGTCTATTCCTTTGCATAAGTCATTTAGGAAGCAAACAAAAGCTTTTAAAAATCCTCATTCTGTCCCTCCTGTAGATAAAAAATGGACAGAAGGTATACCTTATCAGGCCCTGATACAGACTTCCTCTCTGAGCAGTGTAGTCATGTAGGGGTGGTGCAAGCTGCAGCCTGTGACAAGGCTAATATTCCTCTGGCCTCACATCCCCCTGATAAGGATTCCAGGAAGATTGATGCCATGGCGAAAAAACAATATATGGCAGCTTCTTTGGGACTCAGGCAAGCTAATTATATGGCTTATGTGGCTAGATATCAGAAGTCTAGATGGGACACAATTTTGCAGTTAGCCAAGCAGGCCCAGGGCCAGCTGGCTAGTGAGTTGGAACAGGTGGCTGCTGATGGCATTGAAGACTCTAAAGTTCAATTTCATACTGCTGTTGATGTTAATGATGTTTCCTCTTGGGTCATGGCCACTTCTGTAGCTTTCGTGAGGTTGGCATGGCTCAGATGCACTAATCTGTCCCAAGATACTCAGTCAAAGGCTATGGATTTTCCTGTAACGGGAAATTCTCTGTTTGGTGATCAAACGGAAAATTATATGAAAAAGATGGATGAATATAGAACTACATACAAAAGTGCCCAAGCTAAGGAGAGGCATGCCACCCCACAAAGGCATGCCCCCAGGGGTAGGGGTAGGCCTTTCCACAGGCCCTTTTACCAATCTCAAGCCTCCTCTGCTTTTTCACAGAGGGTTTTTCAGAAGCAGAGGTAGACGGGGCACAGGTAGACAGTCGCCCTCCCCTCAGCCTAAAGTTGCTGCCAAGCAGGCACCCTGATGGGGTGCCCAGGGCCGATTCTCCTGTACCAGTGGGGGGCAGGTTGGCTTATTTCAGCCAGAACTGGCTGTCCCTAACTTCGGACAGGTGGGTTCTGGAAGTAGTAAGCCAGGGCCTGGTTCTCAGCTTCAAACAGTTTCCAAAGATGAGAGCCAGGCAATTTCCACCTGCAAACTCTTCAGAAGCCCTTGCTTTGGAAGCAGAGGTTTCTTCCCTTCTGGATTGCAAAGCAGTGAAAGGGTCCCCCTTGCCATCAGGGCAAGGGACTGTACTCAAGATATTTTCTTACCCCAAAAGACAGGAGAATGGCAGCCCATCTTAGACTTAAGGTACCTGAACAAACATCTATTGAAACCAAAGTTCAAAATGTTAACTCTAGCAATGATTTTGCCTTCCCTGAGGCCAGAGGACTGGTTAGCTTCCTGGACCTCAGGGACGCCTATTTCATGTCATGATCAGGCCTTCTCACCGAAAGTACCTCAGGTTCGAACTGCTCTCTGGCCACTACCAGTTCAGAGCAATGCCCTTGACCTAACCTCGGCTCCAAGGGTATTCACAAAATGTCTAGCTGTGGTAGTGGCTCATTTAAGAAGGCAAGGGATTGCTGTGTTTCCCTACCTGGACGACTGGCTCTGAGTGGGTCAGTCTCCAGATCAGGTAAAATCCCACTTGCAAGTCACCCAGCAGCTTCTCACTTCCCTGGGATTCCTGCTGAACTTACCAAAGTCAGTTCTGGAACCTGTTCAGGTTCTAACTTTTATAGGTGCAGAATTGAACACAGAAGTTAGCCAGGCATTTCTCCCTCGGAAAGAGTGGACAGGCTCATTGCCCTGGCATCCTCCTTACCCTACGGGTCTCTCGACCAGCAAGGCACTTCTGCAACTCCTAGGGCACATGGCTGCTTCCACAGCTGTCGTGCAGGGAGCAAGATTTCAGATGAGGGACATCCAGTTCCATTTGAGGTCTATTGGTCTCAAAGGAGGGACCCTACCAAATTAGTCCCGTGACCAAAACCCTGATCCTGGCCCTTCAGTGGTGGCAGGATCAAAGCAATCTTACTCAAGGGTTCCTTCATACCCGTTTCCCACTTCCTCACCTCACCATGGATGCCTCCCTGTTAGGGTGGGGGCTCACTGGCGACCTTTCCACTCAAGGAGTGTGGTCCCCCCAGGAATCTCTGCTCCACATCAATCTTTTGGAACTCAGAGCTGTTCTTTTAGCTCTTCAGGCTTTTTCAACTGTTGTCCAGAACAAAGTAGTTCAAATCAGGACAGACAACACCACAACAATGTGGTACATCAACAAGCAAGGGGGCACTCGGTCATCAGCCTTGTGCACCAAAGCAATGAAGTTGTGGTCTCTGGCTTACTCCCTAAACACCTCCCTGATCGCAATTCACCTTCCAGGAAAGGACAATGTCCTGGCGGATGCTCTCAGCAGGATTTCCCAGGGCCATCACGAATGGTCTCTGAATCCTCAGGTATTGGGGTCGGTCTTTGCCAGATGGGTCACCCCTCAGATATATCTCTTCGCAGCCCCAGACACCATCAACTTCCTCTATTTTGTTGCAGGCCTCCAGTGCGGGCTCAGTCCCCTGGACGCCTTTCTGCTGGATTGGAAAGGAAATTCCTATATGCTTTTCCCCCTTCCTCTCCCTCTTCAGGGTATTGGTAAAAATCAGAACTCATCCCTGCAAAGTGGTTCTGATTGCTCCAGACTGGGCCAGACAGCCCTGGTACCCTATCCTCCTGTCCCTGACAATCCACCCTCCCCTGACCTTGCCCAGGACCCACGACTTGCTGACCTGTGCACAGGGGAGAGTGTGGTACCCGGACCTCAAATCCCTCCACCTCAAGGCTTGGTTCTTGAGGAATTAGAATTTGCTGATTTGCACCTTTCTCAAGGGGTCCTGGATATTTTAAAGGCTTCTAGGAAGCCTTCCACTAGAGCCACTTACAATTCTAAGTGGAAGAGGTTTCTTCTGGTGTTCGGAGAAACAAATTGTGCCAGAATCTGCTGACTTGGCCACTTTACTGGACTATTTGGCCCATCTAAATTCCCTAGGCCTTAGACCAGCTACCTTGAAGGTTCATCTGGCAACTGTTTCTGCCTTTGTTTCCGCAGAAGCCTGTTTCTCTTTCCTCTCACTCTGTGTTTTCCAAGTTTTTAGGGTTACTTCACACTAACCCTCCCTTTACGAACCAGCCCTGCCTGGGACCCTGAATGTTTGCATTGCTCAGTTAATGCAACCTCCCTTTGAGCCCTTTCTTCTGCAGATCTCAAGTATTTAACATGGAAAACTGTTTTTCTAGTGGCTATCACTTCTGCCAGATGTATAAGTGAAGTGCAAGCCCTTTCAGTGGAAAAGGATTTTATTTCTTTTCACAGGATAAGGTAGTCCTCAGGACTAACAGAGTTTTACCAAAGTGGTTTCAGATTTTCATCTGAACCAGTCCATTCTCTCCCAGTATTTTCACTGAGCATTCTTCCTCGGGTGAAAGGAGACTACACAGCTTGGATGTCAAAGAGCCCTAAGCTACTATGTGGAACGTACTCAAGGGTCACAGGTTCGAATCCTCCAACTCTTCCTTACCTATGGAGAGGTTGGCAAAGGGAGACCTGCCACTAAGAGGACAATTGCAAGGTGGATTGTCTCTTGTATCCAATTCTGTTACCAATAACTAGGTAGGGAACCCCCCTCAGGACTGAGGGCTCACTCCACCAGGGGTACAGCTGCATCTCTAGCGGCTGCTAGAGATATTCCCATTTTGGAAATTTGTCAAGCTGCTACCTGGAAAACAGTTCACACCTTTACCAAGCATTATTCCCTGGACATCCAGTCCAGGAGAGATGCTCGTTTTGGCACAGCTGTACTTCAGAGCCTATTTCCTAAGTAGGTTCTGACCCTCCTCCATGGAGGTACTGCTGTGTAATCTGCAATGGTCCTAATATAGCAAGACTTCATGGTGTTTGAAGAAAAATTACTTTCACCTTAGTAGTTGCTTTTCTTCTCATGATCTTGCTATAATGAGACAACCCTCCTCTACCCCTCTCAGAATCCTGCTTGGGTATGGGGTTGTAGGTGGTGCAAGCACTGTGTGGGTGCCATGTTGAGTCTCTCTAGTCCCCCCCTTGTTTCCTAGTTAGGGAACTAGGTATTTTGTTTTGTTAGTGGTAGATGTCCCTCTCTGGACTTGAGTCTTTTGGGAGAGGGGGCCTATTAGTGCTTGTAAGGGGTGATCCTAACAATAGATATTGTTATTATTCTGTGATTGTTCTTATTCTACTAATGGTAGGTAGCCAATGGCTAGTGTAGAGCTTTTCCACACAGACTTGCTATGTTAGTTTAGCTCCGTAAAGAACCTGACAGTTTCATTTGAAACTAGCCAGATAGAGCTTTGAACAGCGCCCTCGCGCTGTGGAACTCCAGATCACTCTGGAATTAACTGTTTCCTCTCCGGGGCAGTTCAAGTGTGGGGAATGACTGCAATGGTCCTAATATAGCAAGACTCCATGAGAAGAAAAGCAATTACTAAGGTGAGTAATTTTTTCTTTTGAGCCTATGTCCTTAACACGCCTAAAATATGTTACCTGGAAAACTGTTTTTCTTGTTGCAGTTACTTCAGCCAGAAGAATTAGGGAGCTACTGGCTCTGTGTGTTGAGAAGGACTACCTTTCCTTCCATAATGACAAAGTGGTGCTGAGAACAAATAGAAAATTCCTCCCCACGGTTGTTTCTGAGTTTCACTTAAATCAGTCCATTACCCAACCAGTTTTCTTCACTTAACTTACTAGTTCAGCTGAGCGCAGACTCCATAGTCTGGATGTCAAAAGGGCATTAAGTTAACTACATGACCCATATGAGGATCATAGACATGACAAACAGTTATTCCTTACCTATGGGGATGTAGGTAAAAGGCACTTCCAGCTTCAAAAGGTCAGCCTCTCACTGGATAGTCCAGTGCATTCAGTTTGCTATTCAAAAGTTGGCAAGGAACCCCCATCAGAGCTGAGGGCTCACTCAACTAGGGAGCACAGCTGCTACCCTAGCAGAATCCAGAGATGTTCCATTAATGGAAATATGTAAAGCAGCTACTTGGAGGACAGTGCTCACATTTACTAAGCACTGCAGCCTGGACATCTAGTCCAGAAGTGATGCCAGGCTTGACACAGCAGTCCTACAGAGCCTCTTTCCAAAGTAGGGTCTTGGTCCACTTCCAAAGATACTACTTTGAAGTCTGCAGAGAGTTAGGAATATAGAAGAATACCTGGGGTTAGAAGAAAGAATTACCATAGTAATCTTGTTTCTTCCAAGGTATTATTCTATATTCATAATTATCCCACCCTGCTTCCCCTACCAGAACCAGTGCCTCTGCACTCCTGACCGAGCATTTTAATATGAAGTCCCAAACGCTGGCATGCATAGTTTTTAGCTCTAATGGGAAAATGTAATTCCCTTGTTTTTCCAGGTGATTCCGGCATTCAGGGAGGTTTGTGGTTACAATGATATTTATGGTGTTTTTGCTGTCATGCACAGCTTACTTTTCTTATAGATAAATAAATAGATATAGTCTTAATTTTGGTTGCCTTGTAGGCTCCTCAGAAATCTGATACGTTGGTGGAATGTTGCAGCTAAGGGCTGCAGTTTGATTAAGTGACACGAGCCAATGATCGGTTCTGTCATTAGCATATACTTCCATTTTCTCCGGGCAGCTCTGCTTAGGAGACTGACTGCAGAGAGTCATGAATATAGAATACCTTGGAAGAAACAAGATTACTATGGTGAGCATACCTCTCAACCTCCTGCCTCATACATCAGGGACAAGGCTTAAAAAAATCAGTGACAAAGGACCACAATGAGGAACACATCTTCAAAATTGGTGATATCCACTCAGGAAGCTGGTAGAATAAGGGGCTTAGTGTAAAATGCATTTTCTGAAAAAGAACAGGGGCTGGATATTCAAAAGGGTTGCGCAATGTGCAATAGGGTTGCGTCAGCACAAGTCAGAAAATGTGCCATTCTGCGATATTCAGCAGGAGGCAGTTGCGCCACTGAAAACATGCTTGAGCAACAGCACAATGATAATGAAGGCATGCGCAACCAAAGAGATGGAACCATGCATAAAGTGCGCAGTCGATGTTCAAAGACTTGCGCAATGTGCAACAGTGGAGCAGGCGGACGTTGCGCCATAGCGGAAATGAGCCAAAATAAAAGGAGCAAGGAAGAGGCACAAGAACGCTACAGGGAAGCCACATGAGGCAGGGAGAGAGACAGAGTAAGAGGAGAAGAGGGCAGGCCAGGAAACAAGACAACAGAATAGGGGCAAGGGAAGGTGTGTGGGGCCACAGAGAGCAGAGGCCAGTAGGTGTACCTGGTGCAGTGGAGGTAGCAGTCAGGACAGCGGGGGTAACAAAGTAACAACAGCTGGGGGGGAACAGAAGCCATGGACATGGACAGTGCCACCTTCCACATGGAAGCTGTAATGAGGGGGATGAGAAGGCATGCTGCAGGGGGACGTGGCCGTGGAAGGGCCCGTCAGCGGTACGCCCCCAACAGGCAGTACCAAGCCCACACCAGTTTTGAGCTGTATACAGATGTCGAGATTGTGGGCCAGTACTGCCTGAACAGGGCAATACTGAGGCGGCTCTGTGAGCTGTGCAGTGATGTGATGCAGGCACCCACACCACGGAGTCATGCTCTGTCAGTGGAGACAAAGGTAACAGCCTGCATGTGCTTGCTCACCACGGGTACCTTCCAGAGACCAACAGGGGACACCACAGGCAAAACACAGTCGGTCACATCACACATCCTCACTGCACTGCTGCCACATGCTGCGGAGTACAACCATTTCCCTAGCACTGCGGCAGAGCGCATAGCAAACATACAGGAGTTCCACAGGGTAGCAAGTATGCCTGGTGTGCTAGGGGCGATAGACTGCACCTATGTGGCCATTCGCATGCCACCTGGCCCCGATGGGGCCACCTACATGAATTGGAAGGGATATGCCAGTGTCAACTGCCAGGTGGTGTGTGATGCCAGTGGGCGCATCATCAATGTCTGTGCCACGCACCCTGGGGGAGCACATGATTCCTTCATCAGGTACCAGTTGGCACTGTGCCATCGATTCAAGAGTGGGGACATCCCCACAGATCATCTAGTGGGTGAGTATGCATGTAGAACTGACAAATCGTGGGCAAGGGGGGGTAAGCCAGAGGTGCCGTGGGTGTGGCACACAGGGTTTGGGGCAGTCTGAGCCTGAACAAGACATTAACCTCCACTATCTCCACACAGATGACAGCAGATACCCACTCCATCCCTGGCTGCTCACACCCTACTGGCGGCCCACGACCCCATCGCAGCAATGCTTCAATGAGGCATATGCCACCACACGCAACATCATTGAGTGGGTGTTTGGGATGCTGAAGGCATGTTTCCATTGCCTGGACACCTCTGGTGGTGCCCTACAGTATAGCCCCTCAAAGGCCTGTGAGATATTCCTGGCCTATTGTATCCTGCACAACATGGCCAAAGACTGTGGGATAGCCGTACAGGTCAAAGAAGGGGGACAGCGATGGGGACGACGGTGATGATGGGCAGCCCCTCCCTTGGACGACGGGACCCCCGACTGATCCGGCTGGCCCAGTTGCACTGGGACACCATCATAGTGGAGCACTTCAACCAACACAGGTAAGTCATGGGGCCAGGTGTAACCACCAGTGGCTAGGGCACAACCCACGTACACACATGGAAACACACCAGGGGTGCATGATGGCAAGGGAAGTGGCAGGGCACAAAAGCACACATAGACAACCAGGGAAGGGTGAACAGTAACACACCACATGGACAGACACACACACACACACACACACACACACACAATAGGCACAAAGTGCACAGGGGTCAGGTACAAAACAGAGCCAGAACACAGACACTAGCAACACACATGTCCACAGGCCACCACGTCCACTGACTGTCTATGTGCATGTGTCAGATGCTGGGCACCATCGCACTTTGGTGTACAGCGCAATGCAGGCATCATCATGCACACGCACCTGTGGACAGCAGTCGGAAGGGTGTGCAGGTGGACCGTGTGTCTGCGTGTAGGGCTGGGCACCCACCAGTGCACTGCCCACCAAAACACACAATACACACAGGGCAGCACCAGACAGTGCCCGCACTGGGAGACAGGTCAGTCTTGCGGCACAGTGTCACGTCCACCTCGGATGCGTGGGCGGCCCCGCCAATACCCAGCAGCACTGGCAGGCTGAGCACAGGCCTCATGGGATGGTACTGACTGTCCACCAGTGGTTCCACTGTGCGAACGTGACCGTGCCCGCACAGGTGTCTGCAGCATACCGAACATACCTGCACCAGGAGTGCTCGGGATGCGCACAGCTGAACCCAGCGTCGACAGGGTGGGTGTCGCACGATGCGAGGCGGGGAGTGGATAGCGAACTGCGCGGTGTGAATGACACATGGGCACCTGACTGTGTGCCCATTGTGGCCATGACAGCAACCAACGCCTGTGTTTGCCTGTCAATGGCAGCGGCCACATCCTCCCACAACTGGTCAATCCGTGACAGGATCCTATCGGTGTCCCTGCTGTGTCACTCCAGAGCCACACACAGTGCTTCCACAGACATTGCAAGCCACATCTGCTGCTGTGCTGATGCCTGAAGCAGGTGGGTGTGCTCGTCAAAGAGGTCATCTGCCACCTCGGCAACCTGTCCTTCAGGGCATGGAAGGGCCTGATGTTCAGCACCCCTTGAGGGTGGGTGCTGCTCACCAGGACCAGGTATGGGCAAGTCCACAGGTGGTGCACAGACGCCACCGCTGAACCCTGTACCCCCAGTCCCGGTGGGTGACTGCTGCTACTGTCCATCCGCCTGCTGTGCCCAAGAGATCGGTTGTTCTGCCGCTGTGGCTGCAACAGTGCCACTGACCTGACCAGCCACCAGTGCTGCTCCACCGGTGCTGACAGGCACAGCCTGGGACTGTGCTGACATGCTGGCACGCACGTCGGAACCAGCCAGGTCCATAGGCGTGAGCTGGCCTGCTGTGTGTCCATTCCATGACACACACACGTCACTGCCCATAATGGTCATTGCATCATCAATGGTGCAGGTCTGTGCCACAGCCACAGCGTGCTGGCATGCTTGGATGCCAGACCGCTGAGTCACAGGAAGGGCCTCCCCCACACCTGTCTCAACGACATCATTGTTGACAGCCAGGTGGACCCACTGTTGCAATACACGCCGGCTACCTGCGGAGGTGGATGGTCCCTCCTCCAACTCCAGATGGCTGTCCACAGTGGACAGGCCCTGCAACGTTGACCCCTGCAGATGCGCAGGATCTGTAACAGAAAGTAAGGACATGTTGGTGCATGTGATCTACCCTCCCTCCGACAGACCATGACGTACCATGCAGTGATGGGCTACCACCTGTCTGGAAGCCACCTCCTGGAACACCCTCAATGGCACTGCACTGCATGCTTACAGCGAGCCTGTCCTCTGCCAGAGTCAGCTGCACCACCTCCTGCTGGCCCCCACCTGTTGCAGCACATGCCGCCCTGATGGCAGCCACCTTCTCCTTCACCCTCCTCCTGTCGGTACCCATCTTCTTCTTACACCCCTGCACAGAGTGCTGGTGGCTGCCGTGCAGGTTGACGGCACGTGCCACCCCCTTCCATGCAGCAGCACAGGCCTGAGGGGTGCCCCGCTGTCCACTGAGCAATGGCTCCTGATCGATGTAGGCCTCGAAGAGTGCCTCCATCTTGGCCTTAGTAAAATTGGGCCTCCTCTTCCGCCCACCATCGTCCTACTCACCCAATCCTCGCTCGGTCATTTTTCAGCCTGTATGGGTGACAGTGGTTACATGTGACTGTGTAGTACAAAGCAAGTCCCTGAGACCACAGTCCAGAACACCACACAGCATGCAACTCACCTATAAACTGCAGTAACCAAATATGGCCACTGCAGAACAGTGTCGCATTTTTATAGCGCAATCCATGCAAATTAAGTGTGGAGCAACTTTAATGAGATGCAAATCTTGCTGCTGCGCCATTGAATGGCTGATCGGATGATTTGCATATGACGGCTGAATATCGCACTTTTGCGCTTTGCGCAATTGTGTTGAACATGCAGAGCCAATGGTGCAGTTCTGTGGCCTGCGTAGTACACCGCACTGCACAGGCCCAGGTAGCTTATGCAGGTATCTGCCACGTTGATGACGTGCTCTGTGTGGTAGGCAATTCAGGGCACGGCCACCATTGTGCCAGTGGCACTATGGCGAGGGTCACTACATGGCGCTGTGGCACAACTGCACAATAGTTCGCTGTGGCGTTGGCACACAGGCAACCAATCGCGTTAGACGCATAGACGTCCAATGGCGCTGTGCATGGCCTTGCGCCAGAAACCCATGACCCTGTGCCTGACCTTTGCCCCCTTGGCACTATACGTCTGGCATGGCTGTAGCTCTATCACGCTGTTTGGTGACAGCATGATAGGGAATGGCGGCACTGTACTGACAGCGCGCTAGTGAATGGCAGTGATGTACTGCGCAGCACTTCCACGTGGGGTTGCCGGACTGTGGAGCACCATATTGTCTACTGTAGCATTAGAGATGCCCCTCAGTGGAGTGCCCTTGACCTGGCCAACCTTGTGGCCATTGTGGAGTCACACTATGGCCCACTGTTTGCTGAGGTGCCACTGGACAGGGCCAGGACCCAGGTCTGACAAGAGGTGGCCACTGACCTGGAGGCGGCCACTGGCAGCAGGAGGACGGCTGAGCAGTGCAGGCACCAGTATGGGGACCTGAGACGGAGGGAGCCGGAGCTACTGGCATGTCTGCGGTTGCGTGCCAGGAGGGGCGTGGTGCCTCGTCCAGGTGGGTGATACGTCTACGCACTTGTATGATCCATATGGGTAACACTGTCTATGTGTCCAGCACATAGGGAGGGATGGTCTAGGGTTGGCTGTGGCGGTGTTTACAGAGTGCAGGATGGATGGGTCTGGCTGGGTGGGTGGGCACACACATTGGGGCAGGGGAATATGCTTTGGGTTTGTACTGATGTGTTTCTCTCCTTTTGTCTCCCATAGGCGTGGCTGAGTGGAGGAGGATTACGGAGCAGCAGCAGAGAGGGGGATGCTGCACGGGGGCATGTCAGGGACCAACCCCAATGCCAGCAACAACCCGATGAGGGTGAGTGCCATGACACCATGATTGCT
This sequence comes from Neoceratodus forsteri, assembly GCA_016271365.2. Taxonomy (NCBI): domain Eukaryota; kingdom Metazoa; phylum Chordata; order Ceratodontiformes; family Ceratodontidae; genus Neoceratodus; species Neoceratodus forsteri. The sequence continues at coordinate 49,636,044 of CM028133.1, read as the reverse complement.
ATTGCATGCTGTGTGACAGGGTGGGGAGCAGGGCATACCCGCCATCCATGGACACCACTGCCATGCACGCGACATGTAACAGTCAGCACTGTCCAGTGGCACTGCGTGTCTGGGAGTGCGTCAATGGTGGTCCATGCATGCACTGGGCACATGGCTGTGGCACTGCCTGCCCACCGCATAGCCATGTTACTGTACGGCCTTGGTTGTGCTGTGCTGGACATGGGCAGTGTGTGTGTGCAGTGGTACACATGGCTGTTGCTGCCTGATTGGGCATGTCTTGTGGACACGGTCAATGTGGGTGGGTGCACACCATCACAGGAGTGTGGGACATGGCTATATGCCATGCATAATGGGTTGGCTGCAGGGGGATGGACAGTCACACCCATTGACTCTGATCCCTTGTGCTAGGTGTGCGGATACTCCTGCAAATTGAGCGGTCCATCCAGGATCTTGTGCGGGAGGCACAAGAGTCCCTTGCCATCCTAAGGGATCTTCATCGGCATGGAGTGAGGAGGAGAAGGTGACCCAGGGAACGGCCCCAGGCAGCAGAGGACCAGGCTGGCCACCAGTGACCACAGACAACCTCCCCCCTTTGACCAACCCTGACACCCCGCCTTCCCTCTCCCATTTGTTCACCCCTGCCCCTTACCCACCCCCACCTTGTTCCTGTCCCTCCACCCCATGTTTGTACATAATTGTAAATAGTTGTTGTTATATATTTTCTAATACAGTTATTTTGATATGAATACTGTGGTGGTCTCTGATTTGCAGCTGGCTATAGGTGCTCAGTTGCAGTGGTGTGCATGGCATCTGGGGTGGTTCAGTCATGGGTATGTGTGTGTGCGTGGGGAAGTGTCTCTGGTGTGGGAGTGGTTATCAGTTGGTATCTGTGGTGTGTGTGTTGTTCTCTGTGCATTGCATTACTTTGTGCAGTGGTCCATGGTGCCTGCTCTGTGTCCATTGTGCCCCTGTCAACCTGTCCTTGGCATGTGCAGCTGACACCCTTGCATGTCTGTGGCCTGCGAGGTCTGCTGCCTTGTCAGTGGTGGCTGTCCCTACAGGTCATCCACTGTAACCGTCACAATGCTGGGTTGCCTCCTGTCACTGGTGAGGTGCATGTTTGCCTCGGGTGACACTGTGGCCTCCGCAGTTGCTGTCCCACCTCCATGCTGTGGCTTGTGTGTGTTGCAGGGGCTGTGCACCACTGTCTGTGACTTGTGATCCAGGCATATGCTGGTGGTGTACAGAGCCACAGTTCATGCACAGAGTGGATGTCACCCCTGTGCCATGGAGGACTGCAGGCTGTGTGTGCACAGTTGACATGGGACCACACTGGGGACTTGGTTGCCACACTACTACATCCCTGTGTTAGTGTCCCCGTGGGTATGTGTGTGTGTTTTTGGCCCTGCACTGTGTTGCATCCGGTGTGCTGCATGCTTCCATGCACCACTGTGGGTGTCTGTGCTGGCTGCTGTGGCTCATGCTGTGACACTTGTCTACTGTGCAGGGTGCTGTATCAATGGCGGTGGTGTCAGGGGCACACCCTTTCCCGTGTGGGGTACCTGTTGTGGTGACACATGTTCGGTCTCTCAGCTGTGCCTCAGGGGGATTGTGCGTGTTGGCACTGTGTCTGCCATTGTTGCATTGCCGTGTGCTGCCACCCACTGCTGGGTGCTCATGGTGAGCCTGGCTTGTATGGTTCTGTGGTACACGAGGTTACAGTGTGACAGTAGGGGTGGTGGTATGCATGGGGATTCCTGCAGTGGTGGTCACTGCTCATAGGGCATGTCTTGGGGTCACAGTCCAGGGTGTGCTGTGCACGGGGGGGGCTGCTGTGCCATGGGGTGGTCCGCCCTCATTGTGTGGCAGTCTCAGCTTGCCGGTGGCTGTGATGGGGCACCATGGCCCAGCTGTGCTTTGTTTGCTTGTCCCCATGGGCCAGTGGATATTCCATCCCTCCACCAGTTGTGCTGTGCTTGGGGTGTGGGGGTGCATTGTCAGTTCTGCAGTATGTTCCTGTGCCTATCTGTGGCATGAGTGGTGGGCCCCTACCTACCTCCCTGGTTGTGCAGTTACATTGCTCTGCTGCTGGGGGGGCTCCCTGCTTGCGCTATGGCACCTCTGGGCTGCTCGGCTGGGCAGCCCTTGTTGCGCCATAGCGCATCATATCTGCTCAGCTTCCCCTTCCTAGTTGCGCTATGGTGCAAATTGTGCAATATTCAGACATTGGCTGTTGGCACAATTTGGCTTGCTCCTTTTTTGAATATCGCATCTATTGCGCATGGACGCAATGGACTTGTGCTTGCTCCTGCTATTGCGCACTTTTTGGGCTCAGTTTGAATATCCAGCCCCAGGTCTATAACTTTAATGTCTGGCATTACTTTGTGCTCACAATCCCCATTGCTCAGTCACGGAAACACAAATTTTAGTAGGGACTAAGGAAACTTTTTAGGCAAAATCAGGGACGCTTGTGAGATATGATGATGAGTAAATTTTATGTTGGCTTGCACACCAGCCAACATATTGCATTAGTAGCAGATTTGGAGGTGCGGTACCTGTGAGCAAATGCAGGGCACGCATCAGTAGGTGCGTTCTTCATTCCCCAATAAGCCAGCATGCAGGCGTCACACCAGCAATACTTAATGAGGTGAGCACATCTAAGAAAAGGTCTGCTTCAATGAGAGCTAAACTCGTCATGCAGCAGCCCCAGATCACGCCTCCCGACGTGCCCTTCCTGGTGAAAGCAGTCCAATGAACATGGCGGCAGTGACTGCCGCCGCCTACCACAGTTCCTACTTTGGGGGTGCGCAATCCCCCTATTGGCATGCCCTGACCCAGTTCATGTGCCAATGGGGGAGCCCACTCCCCGTCGGCATAATAGTGCCCCTCCCATTTCAGTGCTGTGCCAAGGGGGTGCCCAATCCCCCACTGCATCATGCACACCCCAAACAGTCTTTCTTTGCCGACAGGGGCCCAATCCTCTGTCGGCTTCGATCCTGGTTTAATTTGCTGACAGGAAGCTCCTCCCTGTCAACATAATCCCCCGTTGTGTGCGAGGAGGTTGCCGTCCCCTCATCTCTTGCCCCCCCTCGGTATGTGCCGACAGGGCTGCGAATCCCGTCTGCCTACAGCACCCCCAAAACACTCCAGGTGGCATGCTGGGAGCCCATCCCAGTGTGCCAAATGCTTACTCCCTCCCACCCTATACTTACCTCCGGAGCACGGAAGCACGATCTTCAGTGGACCAGGAACACATCTGCACTCTTCAAAGGCGACCATGAACTGAAGAAATGCCGGTAAGCTGTATAATGGCATAAATAATATTTTTCAACTTTAGTGCATATCTCTGCCATTTTTGGGAATTTTGTTACCAAATTGTCAACATGGGATTATTGGGACCCCTCCTCATGAATTCAGTCACTGTCATGGCGTTATTGAGTCCCAAAAGGTGATTTTGTGGTCACTACGCGAAATCACCTTTCAGGACCGATTAACAAAACGACAGTGCCACTGTTCATGAGGGGGCTCAAAAAGCCTATGTTTGCCAATTTGGTGAAAAAAATTCAAAATATTGCTGTTTTAAGAGCGTGCGTTGCGCAGTTTCCACGTACGTTTGTAACTTTGTGAATTTGTAATATTTTCACTCCAGATTTTCAAAATTGCCATTTTACTACACCTCCTTATGAACAGTACAGCTGTCATTTTACATATCCTGGCCAAAATGTGTGTTCGCACGTCCGGCGCAGAATAGCGCGGTCGCTTTGCCAAATCAGTTTTTGGGACAGTTTGAGAAAATGATGGTGACATTGTTCATGAGCAGAGGTCCTAAAATGCCTATGTTGAAAATTTGATGACGAAAGTCCATAAAATGACTGTTACAAGCAAGTGTTGCGCAGTTTCCACACACCCTTTTAACTTCGCAAATTTATAATATTTTCATGCCAGATTTTCAACACTGGCATTTTTTCACATCTCCTTATGAACAGTGCAGCTGTCATTTTTCACATCCTGCCCAAAATGTTTTTCGCACCTGTGGCGCACAATGGCGTGGTCGCTGAGGGAAACTAATGTTTGAGACAGATTAACAAAATCACAGTGCCACTGTTCATGAGGGGAAGTCCCAAAATGCCTATGTTGAAAATGTGGCTAAAAAAAATTCCCAAAATAATTGGGATACAGATGTGTGTTGCGCAGTTTCTGTGCATGCTCATGACTTCACCAAATTTTCATATTTTCACTCCAGATTTTCAACATTGCCATTATCTTCCCTTGTCAATCTTCACCATTCATTACTGCTTGGGTTAGTGCCGCATCGCACCCGCTACAGGAGTTGTTTTTGGAGTCGGCTCCAATGGTGCCGCCCTCGAGCGATGCACTGTGTCTTGCGCAAAGGCGGCCATTAGGTGCGCGAACTCCTCCCTATCTCAGTTCTGTTTCTCCTGCTGTCGAGGCTGCACCTGCTCTGTGATGAATTGAAGTTAGGCCTTCTGCGTCATTCAAGCCAGACTCCTCCTTGTACTTCTAGTACTTCTCTCCACTTCTCTCATTGCCCGTCACCAGTAAGACCGTTCTGTTTATTTCTACTTTCGATGGCACTGAGAGCTTTTTGCTATTCTTAGTCTCATTTTTTTTACATCATGTCAGGTTCGGGGGCAAAACGTAAGTCAAAGGCGGGCCGTGTCCCTATGCGTCGGTGCTCCTGTGGCCAGCATTTTTCCGTCACGGATCGGCATGATGTTTGTCTTCGTTGCCTGGGACCCAACCACGATATAGATGCGAGCGACGCCTGTTTCTCCATGGACTATCATGTCCTAGAAGTCCGCGCGTTCAAGATCAGCAAGGCCCCGCCGACTTTCGGGGGATGGTGTCGCTCCAGGGATTCCCAGGTAAGGTCTCTAGACCCTTCCTCCGGGTCCCCTCTCAGGCCTATACAGTCCGTAGAGGAGGAGGCTTCCTCATCTTCTCTTGCTGAAGAGGAAGCTTCTTTCACAGTGTCGGAGGAATGTCTAGGTCCCTCCTGCGGCCATGGTGGGGACACCGCCTCAGCAGTCACCTCCTCGGAGGTGCAGGCTCCCCCAGTGTCAAGGCCCACGCCTGCTGGGCTTGGCATCGGTGGACCCTCAACACTGCCTTCTGGCACCATTTTAGATCCCGGCACCACGGTGATCGAGACTGCGCCGATGGTGGCGCCATTTTGGCCTTCAACGCCGCAGGCCTGGTTGCTCTCCTGGCAGCGCCGAATGGAGTCCCAGCACCAATGGCGGTGCCTTGGGTCTGGCTGGCACCATTGGGGAGCCGGGGCCGGGCTTAGCTGTCGTGGGGGGTCCGAGGTCGTCCATTGCCATCCGCGGCACCATTTCACTGGGGACCCCTGGGATTGCTAGTATTGTGGTCCAGCTGATCTCTTCCTCTTCGGAGGCTGTTGATTCAGGCGTGGACCCATCCTGGCAACCTGATTCTTGAGTCAGGGTCCCTGGTGGCATGAGGTGCTAGGTGGCCCAGCAGACCTATTCCTCTGTCCTGCTGCCGTCCTCCCTGAGGCCCCCAGGCTGGGTTTTTGGGGTCCCTGGGGGCGATGGGCGGGAGGAGGGAGGGTCTCTCTCCTCCTGGGGGCTCGTGGCAGCCACCGACCCTGGTACTGCTGCACCTCTCAGGTGGGAGGGGTGGCGCTGGGGTCAGGAGGAGGGCGTTCTCGAGTCTGAGGGGTCGAGGGGTCGAGGGTCAAGGTTCAGGCATCTTGGTCTCTACCTGCCACCCCTCGGGGTGTGGCTAAGAGCCGTAGCGCTGGGCCCCATCTTTCCCTTTTGGACCCCCGGATCCCCTCTGGTGGCATTGCTGTGGGCTGCCCTTCTGGATCCATGCAGTCCCAGGTTCACCATAGGGGAGGATCCCCTTCTGGGCTCTTCCAGGCTTTGCATCCCCAGGGTTCCGTTTTGTGACCTGGTCTGTTGTCTGGGATCCTGCCAGCTCAGGCTCCATTCCCCGGATTCCAGAGCCCTCACAGAGGACATTTGCCTCTCCGTAGGTGCCCATCTCCCATTCCTCTGCAGCCACCCCCCGCTCTCCCAGGCCATGTCGGTCCCACAGGCCCGTTATCCTGGTAGGTGTTCAGAGATTCTGCCGCGGCCTTCCCCTAATATGTTAGGTGCATGAATGAGCGGGTTTTTCACCTATCCCCACCGCCGCAAGAGTCCTCTGGACAGTCAAGCTCTCCATCATCCTCGTCTCCCTCCTCTGAGGGAGAGGAACCCTCTGCTCATCTCTCCTCCAATGCTGATTTCACTGAATATCAGTGATTCTGTTCGAGGATGGTGAGGGATCTTAGAATTTCCTATGTTAGGCGAGACAATACTGAACGGGAGACGCATGAATTCCTTGGCGAATTCAGTGCCCAGCACTTGGTGGTACTATCCTGGCCTATTCACTTCCAGGAGGCGACTATCCCTTCCTGGCAGTCACCAGCCGCCCTTTCTCCAGCCCTGGCAGACTGCCACCGTAGTATTGTGCCCCTTCAGAATCCCTAGGTACTCTCCCCAACCCACCCTCGGGTTTGGCATACCTAGAGACTCCCTCCGGGTGCCGACTGGCGCACGACCGTCCACTGGACTCGGATTCTCTACAGTTCGACCAGTGGGGGTGAAGAGTGTTCTCTTCCTCTCATGCGATGTCTTGCATTGCATCTCATCAGGCCCATCACGCTGCCTACAGTAGGCATTTGTGGTCGATGCTTTCCCAAATCTTACCATCAATGCCTGATATGGAGCAAACCAGACAAGCTATTGCCCTCTCTGCTATAGGCCTGGAGCTGGCAAGACACCAAGCAAGGGCATCTTATGACGCCAGTGAGGTGGCTTCTAGGCTTGCTGGGACAGCAATCTGTATTAGACGAACGACATGGCTTCATCTATCAAGGTTGTCATCCCTGGCCCGGCGTAGGGTGATTCGCTCCGCTTTCCGGGGGACCCATCTCTTTTCCTCCAGAGCTAGGAGACTACTGCAGGGGCTTCCTCCGTCTCCCTGTCCTCGGGGGGGCACCTCCTAGTTTTTCTCCCCATAGGCTTTTCTCTTGATTAGCCCAGGGTCTTCCCCTTCTGTTTCTCGCCAACAGGAGGCTGGGGGTCTTGTTCCCTCAGGATTTCTACCCCCCCTTTTGGGGGGGCTTGGTACTCACCCAAGCAGTAATGAATGGTGAAGATTGACAAGGGAAGATATGAAAATTATGTGCCTACCGTAATTCTTGATCTTCTCTTGCATCTTCACCATTCATTACTGATACCCACCCACCTTCCCCTCAGTGGCCTCCTACTGTGGCATCTCCCCCTCCCATCTCATTCCTCTCCCTTCCTTTGGCCTTTATGCCAAAAAAAAACAACTCTGTTTTCCATTCTTAGTGAATGGATCTTTTTTCCTCAGGGTAAAGAGGAACGAGCATGGTCTGTGTTTTCACCTATTCTGAGGGAACTCTTTCTGACTGCCCCTAGGGTGCGACCTCTGGGTACCTTGATCTTGTTACGCAGTTCACAGCTTAAGAGACTGTGCCCTGGCTCAGCCTCAACAGAAATTTAGATTTCCCCTGGCAGGTAGTATTATTCAGCTCATTCTGGCTGGTGCATTTGCACTTCTCAGCCTTGAGCAACTGCTCTTGCCTTGCCTTAGGGAGTCTGATTGAGTTTCCACTCTGTCCTTTCATACAAAGCTGCCATCAGTAAGGCATAATCTTTCCTCATACACTTCTGTGTTAGCATTTAACAAGGTGCTAAGGGGCATAGTCCCCTTCCTGGGTGGGCGCTCTCTTCTGGAACAGATTTCTGCCTGGGCAGTCTGTGGAGCCCTCAGCTAGGATGTAGGGACTTGGCATGTTGAGAGATCAGAGAATCTGCCCTTGTGTCTGATCTGTGCAGGTGGTTCAGTTGAACCTTCTCTCAGTCCTATCAACAGGGATTCTTGCTCCCTTGTTTTAGTCTCGAGCTTATAAGCCTCTCAACCAATGCTCGATGGGCACTGTTCTCCCTCTCAACATGCTTTCTTTTCTTCTCTTTCTTCTTCTTCTTTTCTCTCTCTCTCTCTGTTCCTCCCCTAGAGCCACCCTGGAAAGGAGGCCCTGCAGTCCCTTAGGGTAGGAATTCTCTCTCCTCTGTCTGTTCTCTACTGGCTTATGCCTTTTTCAGTTTATATCCTTTCCTTTTTCTGTCCCTCAGCTTTCTTGCCTCGCTCTCCTTTTTTCCTTATCCTTTGTTTTCGCCTCTCCGGCTACTAGAACTGAGATAGAGGAGGAGTCTACGGCACCTAATGGCGCCCCTCATACCTGGCGCAGTGCGTCGCTCTTGAGCGGCTGTGGGCTGACTCAAAAAAAAAAAAAAAAAACTCCCGTGAGCGGAGCTGGCGCCTCCGGCACTAACCAGCAGTAATGAATGGTGAAGATACAGAAGATCAAAATTACGGTAGGTATGTAATTTTCATTTTTATACCTCCTCATGGACAATATAGTTGTCATTTTTCACATCCTGCCCAAAATGTGTTCAAACAACATGAAGTCTTGCTATATTATGACAAGTTGCAGTTTGTCCCACCATCAGAACTGCTCCAGAGGTGAAATAGTTAAATCCATTCCATGAATGGAACTTTGTGCACGAGCTCTAAGATAGAAGCTCTGTCTGTGTAGTTTCAAACCTGAACTGTCAGATTCTTTACTCCGCCTCACTGAACAGTCGCTCCGGAGATTTCTCCTACTGCTCGGTTCATTTCTCGGTTTAAACAGTGTTTTCTCGGTTCGATTCAACCAAGAATAGTTTTATTTTAACCGCAAAACTGTTCGGTTCAAGCTCTGTCTGTGGTATCGTAAGTAATTTAAAATTGTATTTTCTGCGTGGAACTTGTAAGTTTATCAGTTTGGTTTTGAACCGATCAGCTGGGTTAAAAGCTTAAAAACGTTAAAGCTTGTCATTTTAGAGTGCGCTTCCCGGTTCTTATCGGTTCTAAAAAAACGGATTTATTACGGTTTTTTCCAATACCCGTGACACGGTTAGGAACCGATAAGGGTGTCTTGCCTGGCATTGCCGTTCAAAGGGCAAGTTTTTCTGGTTAGGCTGGCATTATGTCTGAGAAACCCAAAAGAAAAACCGGACCCACTGGGTTTCAACACTGTGATGTCTGTGGGGAAGTCTTTGCCAAGGCTGACCCACACACCATGTGTTTATTGTCTGAGGTTTGACCAGCTCCAGTCAGACTGCCAGTTATGTAAATTTCCTGCAGCCACCCTGGAAAGAGATTGGGCAGGCTCAGGGCGAGGAGCCAAAAAGTCCGCTGACCCAGATGGCCAGCCGGTTCGGTGCCAACCGAACGGAGGAGTGCCCTCTGACCAGGGCGAGACTTCCTCGGGCAAAAGAAAAGCTGGTTCGGAGGAACCAGTTCCAGTAAAGAGAACAAGAAAGTCAGCAGGTTTGAGTCCAAAATCCTTCTCCTACTGCTGCAGAGACAGCAAAGCTATTCAAATTGTCCAGTCACTGTCTCGGTCCCATCCGAACACGCCACTATCTGGTAAAAGGTCGGTTCGTCCGGTTCCATCGGTTCAAGAATATGATGTTGAGGAGTTTTATGAACCAGAGGAGGGGGAGGATGATTATGAACAGTATGAATGTGGCTGGGAGGGTCTGGGTGTGCCCATTGAACCGGACATTTCCCCAGACAGACCTTTAGAATCTCCCCCTATGCTTTCTGAGTCCCCCTCTCATTTTATGTTTTACAAAAAAGTTGCTGAAACCCTCCAGCTTCCTTTGGAAGAAGCTGTGGATGAGCAAGAGGAGCCTGATTTTGTAGAAATGATGGATATTCAGAGTCTAGGAGATTGTCTATTCCTTTGCATAAGTCTTTTAGGAAACAAACAATAAAAATCTTAAAAACTCTAATTCTGTGCCTCCTGTAGATAAAAAGATGGACAGAAGGTACACATTGTCAGGTCCTGATACAGAATTCCTTTCTCAGCAATGCAGTCATGTTGGGATAGTTCAGGCTGCAGCCTGTGATAAAGCTAATATTCCCCTGGCTTCACATCCTCCTGACAAGGATTCCAGGAAGATTGATGTCATGGCAAAAAAACAGTACATGGCAGCGTCCTTGGGGCTCAGGCAAACAAATTATATGGCTTATGTAGCAAGGTATCAGAAATCTAGATGGGATTCTGTTACGGAATTAGCCAAACAAGCCCATGGCCAGCTGGCTAGTGAGCTGGAACAGGTGGCTGCCGATGGCATTGAGGCTTCTAAGGTGCAGTTTCATGCTACTGTGGATGTTAATGATGTCTCCTCTAGAGTCATGGCTACATCTGTAGCTTTTAGATAGGTTGGCCTGGCTCAGGTGTACTAGCCTCTCACAGGATACCCAGACTAAGGCTATGGATTTTCCTGTGGTGGGAAATTCTCTGTTTGGGGAGCAGACAGAGAATTATATGAAAAAGATGGATGAATATAGGACTACTTACAAAAGTGCCCAAGCTAAGGAGCAGCAAGCCACTCCCCAGAGGCACACCCCCAGGGGCAGGGGTAGGCCTTTCCACAGGCCTTTCTACCAAACTCAGGCCTCCTCTGCTTATGCTCAGAGGGGGTTCTTCAGAGGCAGAGGCAGACAGGGTGTGGGCAGGCCTGCTCCGACCCCTCAGCCTAAAGCACCTGCCAAGCAGGCACCCTGATGGGGTGCCCAGGGCCGATTCTCCTTTACCAGTAGGGGGCAGGTTGGCTTACTTCAGTCAGAACTGGGTGTCTTTAACCTCAGACAAGTGGGTTCTGGAAGTAGTAAGCCAGGGTCTGGTTCTCAGCTTCAAAAGTTCCCAAGATGAGGCCAGGCTTTTCTACCTGCAAGTTCTTTAGAGACCCTTGCTCTATAAGCAGAGGTCTCAACCCTGTTGGCTCTCAGAGCAATAGAAAGGGTTCCTCCCCTACACCAGGGCAGAGGTCTGTATTCCAGATACTTCCTTACTCCAAAAAAGACAGGAGATTGGCGGCCCATCTTAGACCTCAGATATCTGAACAAGCATCTTTTGAAACCAAAGTTCAGAATGGTAACTCTGGCAATGATTTTACCTTCTCTAAGGCCAGGGGACTGGCTAGCTTCCCTGGACCTCAAGGATGCCTATTTTCACGTCCTAATCAGAAGCTCCACCAAAAGTACCTCAGATTGAACTGCCCTCAGGTCATTACCAGTTCAGAGCAATGCCCTTGACTGACCTCTGCCCCAAGGGTATTCACAAAATGTCTGGCAGTAGCAGTGGCTCACTTAAGGAGGCAAAGGATTGCTGTTTTTCCCTATCTAGACGACTGGCTCATTGTAGGCCAGTCCCCAGAACAGGTAAAATCTCACCTGCAAGTCACCCAGCAGCTTCTCACCTCCCTGGGCTTCCTGCTAAATCTACCAAAGTCGGTTCTGGAACCAGTCCAGGTACTCACCTTTATAGGTGCAGAATTGGACACAAACCGGGCCAGAGCTTTTCTTCCCTTAGAAAGGGCAAGGAACTTGGTGGCTCTGGCCTCCTCCTTCAATCTGCAGGTCTCTCGACCAGCAAGACACTTTTTGCAGCTCCTGGGGCACATGGCTGCATCCACAGCTGTAGTGCAGGGAGCAAGATTTCAGATGAGAGACATTCAGTTTCACTTGAGAACCTATTGGTCTCAGAGAAGAGACCCCCTTTCCAAGTTGGTCCCAGTGACTCGAACCTTGATCCAGGCCCTCCAGTGGTGGCAGGATCAGAGCAATTTAAGATTGGGGTCCCTTCATTCCCCTGCTCACCGTTGACTCTCACTACAGATGCTTCCCTCCTGGGTGGGGAGCCCACATGGGCGACCTCTCCACTCAGGAGTGTGGTTCCCCAGGAATCTCTGTTCCACATCAATTTGCTGGAACTCAGAGCTGTCTTTTAGCACTTCAAGTGTTTTCTGCATCTGTTCAGAACAAAGTGGTACAAGTCAGAACAGACAACACCACAACAATGTGGTACATCAACAAACAGGGCACTCGGTCTTGACCTTGTGCACCGAGGCAATGAAGTTGTGGTCTCTGGCCTATTCCTGAACACTTCCCTCTAGCAGTTCACCTTCCAGGAAAGGACAATGTTCTAGCAGATGCTCTCAGCAGGATTTCTCAGGGCCATCACAGATGGTCCCTGGATCCTCAAGTATTGGGGATAGTCTTTGCCAGATGGGGCACCCCTCAGATAGATCTTTTGCAGCCCCAGACAATCACCAACTTCCACTGTTCTGTTGCAGGCCTCCAGTGTTGGGCTCAGTACCCTGGACGCCCTCCTTCTGGATTGGGAAGGAAGTTTCTTTATGCTTTCCCCTTCCTCTCCTATTCAAAGTATTAGTCAAAATCAGATCCCAGCCTTGCAGGGTGATTCTGATTGCCCGGATTGGGCCAGGCAGCCCTGGTACCCACTCCTTCTGTCCTGACAGTCAATCTTCCCTGTGTCTCCCAGGAATCACAACCTATTATCCTGTGCCCAGGGAGAGTTTGGTATCCGAACCTCAAATCCCTCAACCTCAAGGCCTGGCTCTTGAGAAGTTAGAATTTGCTGACTTACACCTCTCTCAGGGTGTTCTTGAAATTCTAAAGGCTGCTAGGAAGCCTTCCACTAGGGCTACTTATAATTCTAAATGGAAAGGTTTTCCATTTGGTGTTCTAGGAAGCATATTCCTCCAGAATCTGCTGATTTGCCCATTGTGTTAGATTACATGGTCCATCTTAATTCCTTGGGCCTCAGACCAGCTACCCTGAGAGTTCATTTGGCAGCTGTCTCTGCTTTTGTTTCAGCAGGAAAGTCATCCTCTCTTTCCGCTCACCCTGTGTTTTCCAAGTTTTTTAAGGGATTACTCCATACTAATCCACCTTTTAGGGATCCGGCCCCTGCCTGGGACCTTAATGTTTGCATTGCCCAGTTAATGCAACCCCCTTTTGAACCTCTGTCTTCTGCAGAGCTTAAGTACCTAACTTGGAAAACTGTTTTCCTAGTGGCTACCACTTCTGCTAGATGCATACGTGAGTTGCAAGCCTTGTCAGTAGAAACTGACTTTATTTCTTTCCACAGGGATAAGGTAGTCCTCAGGACTAACAGGAAGTTTTTGCCTAAGGTGGTTTCAGATTTCCATCTTAACCAATCTATCTCCCTTCCAGTATTCTTCACTGAACACTCCTCTTCTGGTGAGAGGAGATTGCACAGTTTAGATGTTACGAGGGCCTTAGTTACTATTTAAAACGTACCAAGGGTCACAGGTTCGAATCCTCCAACTTTTCCTCACTTATGGTGAGGTTGGGAAAGGAAACCAGCCACTAAGAGATCAATTGCCAGGTGGATTGTCTCTTGTATCCAATTTTGTTATCAGAAACTGGGCAGAGATCCCCCTCTGGCTTGAGGGCTCATTCTACCAGAGGTACAGCCGCGTCTCTAGCTGCTGCCAGAGACATCCCTATATTGGAGATATGCCAGGCTGCTACTTGGAAAAGCAGTACACTTTCACCAAGCATTACTCCCTGGATGTCCAGGCTAGGAGAGATGCTTGGTTTGGCACAGCTGTGCTTCAGAGCCTATTCCCTAAGTAGGTTCTGTCCCTCCTCCATGGAGGTACTGCTGTGTAGTCTGCAACTTGTCATAATATAGCAAGACTCCATTAGAAGAAACAACATTACTAAGGTGAGTAATTTTTTCTTTTGTACCTGTGGCACCAAATGGCACAGTTGCTGTGTAAAATCACTTTTCGGCTAACAAACTGATAGTGCCACTGTTCATGAGGTGGGGTCACAGAAAGCCCATGTTGAAAATCTGGAGTGAAAATACCAACAAACGCCTACAGCATTAGGGCTTTCAACTGTAACACCCCACCCTGCACAGACTGACAGGCATCAGACTTGGGAACATTGGCTGTAATGCTCACACCATTCCACCCCCAACCCCCAACCTGCAGCCAGTGACAGGCATCAAGGTGTGCCTTTCAGTTTTCGGCCCCAAAGTTCACCCCATTCTCCTGCACTGCACCCACCTCAGTGTATTCCCTTATGGAATGGGGTAAGTATAAGGCCCAAAGACCCCAAAGCACACCACAACACTTGTCACTGCCTACAGGGTAGGGTGAGGTGAAATAGCATGAGCGTTACAGCTGACGACCCAAAAGCACACCCCAACGCCTGTCACTCTCTGCAGGGTGGGGGTGAGATTGGCTTCACTTCAGTACTTCACTGCCATTCCTATTATGCATCTCTAACTCCTGCACTACCAGTACCAATGCCAGCAAGACAACATTCGGCATTGAAAAATGCTTTTTTTTTTTTTAAGTCTTTGGTAGCTGGGTAAGGCCCACTAGGCACATGTGCCTGTTTTCAGGGGTGACCTGGGAGCACTGGGCAGTTAAGTGACTTGGTCAGAGTTACACAGTATGCAAGTGGAGGTTATGAGAATCAAACCAAGGTCTGGTCTGTTGGATGTACCAAGCTAGTTACTCTAACCTCTAGGCTATACTACCAGCCCATACATCATAGCACTTCAGTGGGTTGACCAGCAACTACAATCCAGACATCTTCTACAAGGATGCAGAGGGAACGCGGGTGGACAGGTTGATGACACAGGTAAATTGGGATGACAGGCATTCTATTATGCCATTCTGGGGAGAGCTGTGTGAAGCCAGAGTGGGAGCAAATGTGAGTGAAACTCCGCTTGGCCTGTCATCATAGCAATAGGTGCATTCATTCTAATTTCATGTCAGCCTGCTGATTAATTCAAACACGCAATGCTCCGTAGTGAGTTACACTCATGACAGCAGACAGCCCTTGCTGCCCACATGCAATTGCATGGCTTGCAAGTGATCAATACAGCCAATGGATCTTGAATGAATGAGTTGTTATGGGAATGTTTACAGAGGATGGGATGAGGGAAGACCTAGTCTGTCTTCACAACAGTGGGGTAGAGAGGAGGCTTGAAAATGGAAACCAATCAATAGAACCTCAATAGTGCGGAAAATTAGGGATTTTACTACTTAAAGAAAGGATTGTTCTACACCTGGAAACCAGCGGAGCACCAGATCTGACACAGTATGACTTCACAGCAGGAAGGACGTATCAGACAAATTTAATTGATATGTTTGACTAGGTGAAAAGGGAAGTGGATGGGGGGGAGAAGCAGTGGATAACACCTACCTTGATTTCAGTAAGGCCTTGAATGCCACTGCACATGGAAGAGTACTGAACAAGCTGGGCAGCCAGGGAGTGGGTCATAAGGTGGTAAACCGGGTTAGGAACTGGTTGAGCGATAGATAAGAGAGTGGTGGTAAACGGAGGTCAATCTAAGGAAAGTAGGGTGAGCAGCAGGGTGCCACAATTATCTCTTCTGGGACCAGTTGTATTTCATGGCTTCTTAAGTGACATTTTGGGGAAGGGGCTGCAAGGGAAGTTGTGCCTCTTTGAAGATGGCAGTAATATCTGCAAGCGGATGCACACTCCGTGAATGGGGGACACACGAGGGGGACCTAGGTAAACTGGAGTGATGGTGTACAGTGCTGCATCTGAGATTCCATGCAAAAAAGTGCTACATCATGAAATCGGGGTATAAGACAGAGAAGGATTACATGATGGAGGTGATACTGATGGTCACCAAGCAGGAAAGGGATTTGGGGATAATCACACCTGATGACCTAATAGCAACCAAACCATATTGCAAGTCAGCGGGGAGAGCCAGTGTGTTGATGGGATGCAAAGGGACCAGTATCACCAGCAGAAGAAAAGAGGTGGTGATGCCACTGTAGAGATCATTCTTGATACCTCATTTGGAGTACTGTGTCTAGTTTTGGAGGCCACATCTCCTACTAAGTCCAGTTCTGGAGGTTACGTCACTGTAAGGGGTTAAACAGTGTGGAAGCAATTCCAATAGGGTCAACGAAGGTGTGCAGGGACTAAAACAAAAGTCATAATAAAAGAGACTGAGAAACCTCCCTATGTATATCCTGGAGGAGAGGAGAGACAGAGGAGACATAATAGAAACCTGCCAGCATCTAATGGCCATAAATAGTGTATCGGAGGACAGCATCTTCATAAGGTACATGTTCATGAAGGGGGGGCATGACATGAGTTTGGAAGGGGGTAGTCTCAGGGGTATCATCAGGAAGTATTTCTTCAGGGAAAGGGCGGCGGATGCATAGAATGAACTAACTCTTAGTTGAGGAAGTGGGGGACAACACAGTTGGGGAATTTAATAAAGTATGGGACTGGCAAAGGGGAACAGTAGCGACAGGAAAGAGAAGGTAAAGCTAGATATCAAGTAGGGTATGCAACTTTTACAGTAAGTAGAGAGAATGGACACACTGTACTACACTATTGGTCTTCATCTGCAGTCAGTTTCTATGATTCTAGGACACCATTCTATGTAATAATGTGCACATCGCAGGACCACTGTATCATGCTTGGCATGTGGCTGACAGCATTCCTGATAGGCCAGTGGAAGCATATATAATTACTGAGGTGGTAATGCCTGCATTGACACGTAACTGCCATACAATCAGACTTTGTTGGAAGGGGTATCATGTCAAAAGAAACAACCAAAATGAGCGACTGATAAATGAGCATATCATTTTGCTTGTTTTCAGGTTTAGAAACACAGAAGTTGACGGCAGATAAGGGCCGCGAGGCCCATCCAGTCTGCCCATTTCTTTTTCTACCTTATAAATGCGCCATCAACCTTTACTCTGTCAATGGCCTATCTATTCATACTCATCTGTATTGCTCCCTTATGTCTATCCCATGCCTGTTTGAAGCCCTGCACTGTATTCATATCCATCACTTCCTGAGGTAGGCTGTTCCATGCATCTACCACCCTTTCTGTGAAAAAACTTCCTCACATTCCCCCTTAATCGGCCTCCCTCTAACTTCATGCTACATCTTCTTGTCCTGCTGTTTCCTGTATTGAAACATGTTAGACTCTTTCACCTTGATAATGCCTTTAAGGAAGTGTTTGAATGTTTCAGTTATATCACCTTTCTCCCTCCTTTGCTCTAGAGTATACACATTCAGCTCAGTTAATCTGTCCTCATATGTTTTCTGATGCAGTCCCCTGCACCATTTGGGTTACCCTTCTCTTGACTGCCTCAGTTTGGTTACTGTCCTTGTGAAGGTGTGGCCTCCAGTACTGCATGCAGATGGGGCCTAACCATTGTCTTGTAAAGAGGGATTATTACTTCCCTATTCCGACTTGTGATACTAATACACCCTAACATCCCCCTAGCCTTACCTACTGCTTTAGTGGTCTGCTTGCATGATTTCAGGTCATCAGTGATGATGATGCCCAAGTCTCTTTCTTCCCTTGTGACTGCCAGCAACTCCCCTCCCAGCCTATAGGTGGTTTCATGGTTTCTCTTCCCTATGTGCATGATCTTGCACTTCTTTGCATTAAACCCCAGTTGCCATTTCTTTTTTTTTTTTTACCTATTTTTTTTCCGTGGTCTGCGGAGCCTCTCTCAGGCATCTTGCCTGTTCCTGCCCCTCCTGAAGTCTTCCTACCTGAGCCTCCTCTCTCCTCCCTCTCAGCCTACACAACTGGCACACCCAGCTTAACCCCTCCGGGGTGGGATCACCGCTCCTCTTGGGTGCTCTATACAGTCATTTTCCGGCTCGCGGGTGACAGCCCGGGTGGAGGACACTGGAAGGCCAGGCAGAATAGACCCGGCAGTGGGCATGGGGTCAGGTGCCGTCACCTACCTCGCAGACCAGTGTTTTCCCTGTTCTGGTGTGCACTCCCCCCTCCTGTGTATGATGTACATCCCTGACGCTATTGTGCATGGGAAGCCTGCCAGGTGTCAGCCACACTATGTATGTGCTGCACCACCCCAAGTCTCCACCAGGAGTCACTGGCATGCCGAGTGATGTCCCATCCTCCCCTCCTGGGGAGGAAAGCCAGTGGGTGCTGAATCCTCACCCACCCCCTGCTGACCCCTGGCACCCGAGCTCGCTCCCGAACTCAGGTCGCCGGCATAGTGTGAGGCGTGGCGTTCAGCACCTCAACCCTCAGCGCCACCGGGCCGGGCTCCCAGTTGCCACTCTTGCTACCATTTTGCTAGTTTATCCAGATCTCTTCTCATTCTGCCCACCCCATCTGGACCATCTACTCTGTTGCAGATCTTGGTGTCATCTGCAAACAGACAAACCTTACCCTCCAGTCTATCTGCAATGTCACTGATGAAGATATTGAAGAGGACTGGCCCCAGGATTGGTCCCTGAGGTACCCCACTTGTGACTTGCATCTCTTCTGACTGTATACTGTTTACCACCACTCTCTATTTTCTGTCCATCAACCAGTTTTCCACACTGCTGACCAACTTTTGACCCACCCGAGCCTACCTAGCTTATTAATCAGTCTTCTATGTGAAACAGTATCGAAAGCTTTGCTGAAGTCAAGGTAGGCGACATCAACTGCTCCCCCTTGGTCCACCACTCTGGTTACCCAGTCAGAGAAATCTATGAGTTTAGTTTGACAGGACCTTCCTTTTGTAAACCCATGCTGTCTTGGAACCTGTGCTCCTATGGATTCCAGGTGTTGCATTATCCTTTCTTTAAGGAATGCCTCCATAATCTTGCCCACTACTGAGGCAAGACTGACTGGTCTGTAGTTCTCTGCCTCCTCCCCGTTACTGGTCTTGTGGAATGAGATCACATGGGCCCTTCTCCAGTCTTCTGGGACCTCTCCTGTGCTCAGAGACTCACTAAACAGTTCTAATAATGGCTCTGCCAGTTCCACCCTCAGCTCATTTAGTACCTTGGGATGTATACCATCAGGTCCCATTGTCTTGTCCACCCTGAGCTTATCAAGCTCTTGTAGGATCCTTTCTTACTAACATACTAAAATGCCAGCAGAATAGGCCTAATGGTCTTTCGTGTCTGCTCGTTTGGTCAGCCCCCACCCTGGGTGCTGACCTTGCTATCCCCGCCTTCTCTGGCTTCTCCTTCCCAGTTCGGATATTCTTGCTGCATTGGATTTTGCTTCCTGAACCCTTCCCTGTACCTGTCCCAACCCCTCTTGAACCCCTCCACTGTCTCTGCCTCCACCAGCCCCTAGGTAGTGCATTCCATGGCTCTACCACCCTCTCAGTGAAGTAGCACCTCCTCCTTTCTCCCCTGAATCTTCCCCCCTCCAGCTTCCACCCATGCCCTCTAGTGGCCCCTTCCTCCTTCCTTCGAAGCACCCTCACTGTTCCTCCCCTATTTACCCTCTTCATGTACCTGAAGACCTCTATCATGTCCCCCCGGTCCCTTCTCTCTTCCAATGTGTACATATTTAGCTCTTCGAGCCTCTCCTCATAGGTCCTGTCCCCCAAGCCCCAAATCATTTTGGTTGCCCTCCTCTGGACCCTCTCCAGGAGGTTAATGTCCCTCTTTAAGTGTGGCCTCCAAAACTGCACGCAGTACTCAGGTGCGGCCTCACCAAGCAGTTATACAGAGGGTATCACTTCCCTCCTTCTGGAGGTGATCCCCTAGCGATGCATCCCAGCATCCTGTTGGCCTTGGCTGCTGCCCTCCTACAAGTCTCAGAGTTGTTCATCTTGACATCCACCACCACCCCAGGTCCCTCTCAGCCATTGAGACTTGTAGTATTTCCCCAGGGTGTACACTTGGCCTGGGTTTCTAGCTCAGGTGGAGTACCTTGCATTTCCTGCATTGAACCTCAGCTTCCACTTTCTAGACCATCTTTCCAGAGCCTCCAGGTCCCCTGCAGGGCCACCTCCTCCCTCCCCATCCACCACCGCCCCAGTTTGAGTCATCTGCAAGAGACTCATCTCACTCCTGATTCCTGTCCTTATGTCAGATACGTAGGCGTTGAACAGAAGGGCCCAGGACTGATCCTGTGGGACCCCACTAATGACCCTCCTTGGGGAAGAGACTATCCCACCAACTCGACCCTCTGGGTCCGGTCCTGGAGCCAATTGCCTATCCATCGGATCATCTGGTTTCCACCCCATTTCTCCTAGTTTATCCAACAGGCCCACGTGAGGAACAGAGTCAAATGCCTTGCTGAAGTCTAGAAAGAGGACATCCACTGGTCTACCCAGGTCCAAGGCACTTGTCACCCAGTCATAGAACTCCACCAGGTTTGTCTGACACGATTCCCGGGATGAATCCATGCTGTCTATCGTCCAGGCACCCTGACTTATCAGGCCCCCTAGCCTCTCCTTGACAATGCCCTCCATCACCTTGCCCACCACCGATGTCAGGCTGACAGGCCTGTAGTTCCCTGCCACCTCCCTTGATCCCCCTTGTGGATAGGCACTACATGCGCCACCTTCCAGTCTTGGGGCACCACCTGTCCTCAGAGATGGTAAAGCTCTGCCAGGGGTTTCGCCAGGACATCTGCAAGTTCCTTCAGCACTCTGGGATGTAATTTATCCGGCCCGGTGCTTTCTCCGTCTTAAGGGGCTGAGGCTTCCTCACTCTCTCTGCTGTGATTTCCACTTCCAGTACCTCTTCTCCCTTAGCCCTCCCCACCTGCCAGTGATTCCCCCTCCCCAGACCTGCCGATTGGTGAGGCCCCCCTCCTCATTATCTCTGTCTCCTCCCATGTATGATGCAGCATCCCCATTTTCCCTGGTGAAAACTGAGGTGAAGTACTCATTTAGTACCTCAGCCTGCTCCTCTGGGTCTTGTGCCCATCTCTCCCCTGATTTAATCCTGCTAATCTGCCCCTTCACCTTCGTCTTTCCCCAATGTATCTAAAGAATCCCTTTTCCCTCCTAATTTCCCTGGCCAGGTTCTGCTCCTTCCTTGCCTTAGAACCCTCACCACTCTAGTGGCCCTTCTAGCCATCAGCTCGTACTCCCTCGATCCCTTTCACTCCTTGAGCACTTGAATTTCTTATAGGCTGCTTTCTTTCCCGCACCACCTCCTGGACCTCCCTGGTCCACCAACAGGTTTTGGGCCCTACCGCATTTCGTCTTACTCTTGCACAGGTGCTGGTAGCATCCTGCACCCTCTCCTGATGATTTCCACCTACTATCAGCGTCCATGTCTGTCCCAATCCCATCCAAATGCTCCTAAGGATCCTTCCCATTTCCTTAAATCCACCCCTGAAGTCGGTTACTTCCGTCTTTGTGCAGCCTTCTACCCTCCTAGGTCCAGGCAGAACCAGACCGTGGCATGGTCACTCCCGTAATGGGTCCCTTACCTCCAGGCCCCCAATCTGGTCACTGTCTGCCAGGACCACATCCAGTACCGTGCCTCCTGGTGGGTTCCCTCACCTGCTGAGTTAGGAGCAGCGTCTTGAAAGACATCCAACAACCTCTGTTTCCTGGTCACAGAGGATGTCATAGTCTCCCAGTCTGTTCCTGGCATGTTTAAGTCCCCAACACCACCACCTTCCTCTGCCCAGTCTGCAGTGTCTCTAACATCTGCCACCAGACTGTCCTCCAGCTCCTCCGCCAGGGCAGGGGGTCTATACACCACTCCTATTTTTACTCTCTTGCCCCCCCTTGTTATCAAGGTGACCCAAATCGCCTCCACGGTTCCCTCCGCCTCCTCTACTCCCCCTATGCCAATGCAGTTTTTGACTATCATTGCTACCCCTCCTCCCCTTCCCTCCCCCCTGTCCTTCCTGAACATAGTGTAACCCTCCAGGTTCAGGTCCCAGTCATGTCTTGCAGTGGCCCAAGTCTCAGTGACCACTGCCACATCACTGCTCCCTCAGTTAACATCGCCTGGAGCTCAGGCATTTTATTGCCAAGCTCCTGGCATTTATGGAGACTACCTTCCACCCTTTTCCTATAGTTTCATTTCCCTGCTCGTGTTCCTTGGGATTCTGTTTATCCTGGTCTGCACTTTGCCAGTTAGTCTTTTCCTGCAATCCTCCTGGTCCCCAGGGGTGGAGACAGAGTCCCTCCTATCGGCATCCCTTGACAGCCTTTTCTCCCATCCCACCCCCTTCACAAGTTTAAACCCCACTTTTCACAATGAACTCCTCTATTTTCAACTAAGGTCCCTCCTCCAAATTGAGATGTAGTCTATCTCTAGCATACAGCTCCTTATCCTCCCAGGTCTCCCCCAATCCCCCATCAACCCATACCTCTGGCCTCCACCACTCCCTGAGCCACTGGTTTATCTCCTAATTTTCCTTTTGTGTTCCCCACTAGCCCTTGGCACTGGCAGGATTTCTGAGAAGGAAACTGTGCATCCTATGTCATGACAGACCCTGGCGAGCTCCTGAATCTTGCCTGTATCTCTAGCTCACTATTTCCCTCAATGTCATTTGTGCCCAGGTGGACCAGTATGTCTGGGGAACCCCCACAGTCCTTTGCCAGCTGATATACCTCGTGCTTAGCCCTGTGCACCGTTAGTACAGGGAAGCATCTTGTTCTAACTGGCCAGGCTTCTCCCTCCCTATCCCATTTGATACCCCTGATCATAGAATCCCCCAGCAGGAGGGATGGCGCTGAGCTGTGGGCCCTGCCCTACCTTCTCCTCGGTACATATTAAGGAGAAGTAACTATTTAGGGTAGATGCTTTTACATGGTCCTCCCTTTTATCCCCTTTGATCTTAGCAATACCCCTCTGGACTTTCTAGTTTCACTAATACAGGGGTTCTCAAATGGTGAGGCCAGCCTCCCTTGGGAGGCCCCAACCTGTTCTAGGGGAGGCTCAAGCAAGTCTTGGAAAAGTACTGTATTTACATTTTGAACTTTATAGAGTTTGACTGAAGGGTTAAGACAAACTGAAAGAGGATAATAGTAGGTGAATGTATGTATTTATTCACAAGTCGGTGACCGGGAAGGTACTGTACACTGAGCCATGGCTTATTTCAGATGTACCAGGGAAGAATAGTGAAGAATACAATTCAAAATGTAACTGCAAAATACTTAAGCAATACAAAATGAATAAAAGTGCAAACAAATTAAGAACAATTAACCAACAATGTGAGGAACAGTTGATCAATTAGACTGGCAGCAGAACTGTCCAAACACAAGAGTTAACCATACAGGTACTAGGAATAAGAGCAGGAGGGAGCAAAATGATCCCTGAGAAGTGCTTAAGAGCAGGGTGAGAGGGGGAGAGGCAGAGGTCGGCAGGAAGGTTATTCCAGATAGATGGGCAACAGAAAAAGCAGTCTGACCCATGAAGGTATGGCAGTAAGGGGTAACAGTGGTTCAAGAGTCAAAATATTGGAGCAAGTAGGTTGTCCTGTTTGGGGGGAGAGGGGTTACAATAAACTTAATAACATGAGAGCCAGCTATGCAAAGACGTTTCAATTTATTCCTGAGGTACTGTGAAAAGTAGGCTATTTTTCTATGGGGAGGCCCAAAAATATTTCAGTATTTTGGGGGAGGCTCAAGATCTTTTTCATGGCTTAGGGGAGGCTCACTATGACAAAGTTTGAGAACTGTTGCACTAATATATCTATAGAAAGTACTGTCACCTCCTTTTACTGTTTCTGCTAGTGTTTCCTTGGTTTGAGCCTTTGCCTGCCTTACTGCCTTCCCTGATTCCCTTATGGAAGTTTGGTATACCTCCATATCTTCATCCTGCTGCATTCCCTTATATTTCCTGAAAACCAGCCTTTTAACTCTGACCTTTTCTGCTACTATTTTTGAGAACCAAGGTGGTTTCCTTTTTCTTTTGCACTTCCCTTTCTCTCTAATACAATGGGATGTTGCTTCAAGTGTTGCATCCTTAATGCTTGCCCACTTTGCCTGCCCTTCACCTGTGTTTCTTTTTGCCAGGGGTAGCTTAACTCTGTTGGCCATCTTATCAAAGTCAGCTTCTCTGAAGTCCCATATTTTGCCTTAGAATGGGATGATTTAGTTTGGCTAATGTGGAGAGATAGCGAAGCACAGAATAGCAAGGAAGGATTGGAAAAAATAGTGAGGGAAGAGAATAGCAATGGGACGGAAGAGGGAGAAGAGGGATGAGCTAGCTAGGGATGTGGAGCATGATGTCACCGAGCTACTAGTGTAGCGTAGTGGGTAGGGATGCCGGCTGCAGTGGTGGTGGCCCCAGAGTCAAGACTTCAGACAGGTATGTCACTTTATTTTTGACAAGTTATTGCTGTCCTCGGTCCCTCATCTTCCCTCTGATGTCCACCCCCACCCGGACATAGTTATTAAAGTTTGGGGGGGTTGGGGCTTGATCCCCACAAAGGGAGATGTGGGGACCACAACATCTCCACATTAAACATGTAATCAGATATGCGCCAATTTAGTATTCAACGTACATGGCTATGTGCTGTATTTGTGTTCACCATGATGTACTCACTCTTGTGCGAGTCACTGAAAAAGATTCACTCTTGCGACATGGAACTGTTGGAGGATGGGGATAACAACACTAACCACATACGGCTCTGTATATTGCATAGGACACATGCAGCTTGCAGACCAGTGTAAAACACAGAGTTATAATACTAATGTGAAACTTCTAATCGTTTACACTGTCTGTAAATAGCTGCAGTTCAAGACCGCAAACTACCGACAGTCCAAAATATAATCTCCCCAACCCTCATGCAACTCGGAATGCTAATGGGGGGGGGGTTGTTTCCTTCAGCCCATCAGCTGCCAAAGTCCAGATTTCAGAAATAAAGCACATCATGATAGCACAGGTTAAGCCACTTTATTCCAACACTTCACTGAAAAGATTGAATTCACAAACTGTTATCAGCACCACTAACGAGTGGGGGTGCCATGGAGCTGCTCCATTTATACGGGCATCAGCCCAGCCCCCGCAATATGTAAACATTAGGAAACTATGCCGCCCCTGAAGCGCACCATAAAATGAGTGAAAAGCTCAAAAACGTGACACAATTCTCGATCAGGAAGGCATGCAAATGAAGAACAAAATCACAGCGGATAGCAAGTTATTTTTTTTAACAGACTACAGAGGAGTCAGTGGCCAACACCCGAAAACAGGCATAAATTGAACATAAAAAACTTATGATACATTTTGACACCTGCAGAGTATAGAGTGTGGGGGGGTAAAGAGTACCCCATAGGCACCCCCTCCGTATACCACAACTGTAGCACAATACCTCAATAGACTTCACGACAGAGATTGTAATAGTCACCAAACGAGGCGCTCAGCTTCTGAAATAACCACTGGCATCCACTGTATATAGTTTATACTAGAGGCAGTACAGTGCAGTGGGTTAAGGCTCTGAGCTACAGAGCTGGGGACCTGGGTTTGAATCCCACAGCCATGTAGATGCATACTGTGTGATCTGAGCAAGTCACTTATCTTCCTTGTGCTCCCAGGTAGCAACTGGAAACAAGCTTCAGCTTAGTGTGCTACTCCTGGTTAAACAATGTTCCCCCTATACTGCTTAACAGAATAATATGCAGTAGTTCTGACATTTGGCAGGAGCTACTTACAGTAGCTATTATGACTACCTATAAGACATAAAGTGCATACCACGCAAGTTCGCTCAAATATAGGACACAGTGATATAAGGTGCACGATATATGCACTTCAGTATATAGACAGTATCCTTGTTCCTTACCCTACTCACATATGAATAAAAGAACACTTAATACCTTGGTCTTTTAAGGAAATATTTTATGCATTAATTGAGACACAGGGTGAGGTGTCAGGATTTCCTTAATTTTTTTTTTAACAGCGACACTGCAACAAAACTAGCACACATACACACACAACTCGGGTTTTAACAGTGAACTCAGATTACAGTGAAAGGTGATACTCAAAACATGAAAACAGTAATCTAAAGTATCCAAATAAACTTAGTAAACCAAAATGAGTCTGCACTGAAAAATCAGATCACTATTAAAATATGTTGTGTGCTACAGTATAAGGATTAAATTAGCATTTGAGTGCAGGATACTGTACCATTTCCTTTGATTGTCATCGAACATAAGCAGACTTAAACTGAGCTTATCCGTCATGCACAGTAGTCATTCAAGAGATAGAGGGGATGGTATAGAGGTTTTGGTTAAAAACGTATGCCTCACTTGCAGGGTTTCGCCTTTTGCACAAATTTTTAATGACCACCTGCCAGAGTTTTTCCCCTGGACTTTGCTGTCAGAATTTGCTACCCTCAGACTGTTGCAGTGCACATGTGTGCCACTAATACACATGCGCAGTTGATGAGGGTAGCAAATTCTGACAGGTAGCATGATTTGATGCTACACCAGGAACATGTCTGCACTCTTCAACACTGACTGCGGACTAAGGAAATGCCGGTAAGCTGTATAATGGCATAAATCGATTTTTTTTTCAACTTTGGTGCATATCTTGTCCATTTTGGGGAATTTTGGCACCAAATTTTCAACATGGGTTTCTTGTAACCCCTCTTCAAGAATTCGGTCAGTGTGATGTTATTCAGTCCTGACAGGTGATTTTGCAGTCACTGCGCGGAATCACCTCTTGAGACCAATTAATGAAATGACAGTGCCACTGTTCATGGTGGGGGGGGGGGCTCTCAAAAAGCCTATGTTGCAAATTTGGTTAAAAAAAGAAAAAAAATGTCTGTTTTAAGTTTGTATGTTGCGCAGTTTCCACGCACATCCGTAACTTTGTGAATCTGTAATATTTTCACTCCACATTTTCAACATTGCCATTTTCCCACACCTACTTATGAACAGTACAGCTGCCATTTTACATATCCTGGCTGAAAAGTGTTTTCGTATTTGCAGTGCACAATAGCACGGTCGCTGTGGGAAATCCATTTTATGGACAGATTAACAAAATGACAGTGACACTGTTCATGAGCAGAGGTCCTAAAATGCTTATGTTGACAATTTGGTGACGAATGTCCATAATGACTGTGTTACAAGCATGCATTGCGCAGTTTCCATGCACACTTGTATATTCGCAAATTTGTAATATTTTCATGCCACATTTTCAACACTGACATTTTTTCACACCTTCTTATGAACAGTACAACTGTCATTTTTCACATCCTGTCTGAAATGTGTGTTCACACCTGTGGTGTACAATCGCATGGTCGCTGTGGGAAATCAACTTTTTGGAACAGATTAATAAAGTCACAGTGCCACTGTTCATGAGGGGAGGTCCCACAATGCCTATATTGAAAATGCAGTTAAAAAAATCCCAAAAATAATGGGGTTACGGATGTGTGTTGCGTAGTTTCTATGCATGCTCATGACTTCACCAAATTTTCATATTTTCTCTCCAGATTTTCAACACTGCCATTTTTTTACACCTCTTCATGAACAATTCAGTTGTCATTTTCCACATCCTGCCCAAAATGTGTTTCTGTACCTGTGGCGCCAAATGGCGCAGTTGCTGTGCAAAATCACTTTTCAGCTGACAAACTAACAGTACTGGTCTTCGTGAGGTGGGGTCACAAAACGCCCATGTTTATAATTTGGAGTGAAAATACCAACAAATGCCTACGGCATTAGGGTTTCCAACTGTAACACCCACCCTGTAGAGATTGACAGGTGCCAGGGGTGTGACTTGGGAGCATCAGCTCTAATGCTCCCGCCGTTTTACCCCCACCATGCAGCCAGTGATAGGCATCGAGGTGTGCCTTGGAGTGTTTGGCCCCAAAGTTCACCCCATTCTCTTATACTGTACCCACCTCAGCATATTTCCTTATGGAATGGGGTAAGTATAAGGCCCAAAGATACCAAAAGACATCATGACACTTATCAGTGTCTTCAGGGTAAAATTAGGTAGACGGGCATGAGTGTTACAGCTGACGACCCAATGGCACACCCCAACGCCTGTCAATCTCTGCAGGGTGGGGGTGGGGTTGGCGTCAGTTCAATACTTCACTGTCATTCCTATTATGCATCTCTAACTCCTGCACTACCAATGCCAATGCCAGCGAGACAACATTTGGCATTGCCAATTGCTTCATTTCTTACTACCTGTTTATGTCTCCTGTGAATCCTGTGTCTATACTTGATTGAAAGACTAATTTCTAAGCAAACAGAACGTTAAGTGCACTTCCTTTGACCTTGCAAAATGTGAGTGACTCATTTTTCTGGTTGAGAGACCAGCAACTGAGTTTAGAGAGAAAAAATGGAATGTGCTTCTAGGCACGCCACCACTTTTTTTTAAGCTAGGAATTAGAGAGGCATTACTGTTTTAAGCACCTTTTTGCCTTTCTTGATGTTTGCTTTTCTTTGTTTGGTTAATACCTCTGAAGCTCTTTGCTTTGGAACTACTGGTGGAAGCATTTTGCTTTCGTAGTGGAACGAGAAGGGTGAGTGGGTGTGAATACATGTTCCAAAGTAAAATGTTTAAACACAAAAGAAATCATGGCTTGTCAGTTTCACTACCTTGAGTGCAAGGGGATGCAAATCAAGTGTTAAGCCTAGCCAAGCAGATTGATTTAGTTGTGTGAGGGTAACGTTCCTAAACCCTAGGGGCCTATTTACTGTCACAGGAGCCTGTGGCTAAGGTGGTCATAGTACCACTTAGCAAAAGCCATGACCCCACTGAGCCAGCCATTCACAAGAGCCTGTGGCTACGTGGTCATAGTACCACTTAGCAATAGCCATGACCCCACTGAGCCAGCCATTCACAAGAGCCTGTGGCTACGTGGTCATAGTACCACTTAGCAATAGCCATGACCCCACTGAGCCAGCCATTCACAAGAGCCTGTGGCTACGTGGTCATAGTACCACTTAGCAATAGCCATGACCCCACTGAGCCAGCCATTCACAAGAGCCTGTGGCTACGTGGTCATAGTACCACTTAGCAATAGCCATGACCTCACTGAGCCAGCCATTCACAACAGCCTGTGGCTACGTGGTCATAGTACCACTTAGCAATAGCCATGACCCCACTGAGCCAGCCATTCACAAGAGCCTGTGGCTACGTGGTCATAGTACCACTTAGCAATAGCCATGACCCCACTGAGCCAGCCATTCACAAGAGCCTGTGGCTACGTGGTCATAGTACCACTTAGAAAGCCATGACCCCACTGAGCCAGCCATTCACAAGAGCCTGTGGCTACGTGGTCATAGTACCACTTAGCAAAAGCCATGACCCCACTGAGCCAGCCATTCACAAGAGCCTGTGGCTACGTGGTCATAGTACCACTTAGCAATAGCCATGACCCCACTGAGCCAGCCATTCACAAGAGGCTGTGCAGCCTTTTCCTTCATAGTCCCAACTTGCACTGTGGCCAATGGGAAAGAGGTAACCATGTAAATGACACACAGAGAACTGTTACAGGCAGGCGGTGAGCCGGGATTGTTGCCCATGGATAAGAGACTGAGCAACAAGGGACCTGGGGCTAGGGTGGGGGATTCCACTGAACATCAGACTGTTTTAGGGATAGGGAGCCACTGAACCATCGGGAAACATTGGACGGCTGTTAGCCCCGTTAAAATTTGATCTGATGATGGCTCCTAAGCGAGCCCAAATGTAGCGAGGGAGAGAGGGGAGATGCAGTCAATGGTAGTGACGTGCGGCAAACTGAGTGGACTAAGCCTCATCTGAGCCCGGTAATTTCTGGGCTGTAGATCTGTATTACAACTTAGTCATGGGGGGACCCTCCTGCGACTAAGAATGTGTTGTGTGTGGCATAAAGGAGTGCCAGCATAATGTTTTGTCAATTTGTTTGTTTATTCATCTAAAAATTGGCAACAAGGAGAAGCACAGTGAGCCGATGCTTGTTTCCAAGTGTGACCCGGGGAGGGGAACAGAGGAAGACCAGCAACAAATACACAAATGTAAAACTGTGGAACAACATTTGATAAAAAGGTTTTATAAAATTAGAATAAATGCAGAGAAATTGTAAGTGCATAGAATAAAGTGCAATACAGCTCAAAAAGAACACGTGCACGGTCTGAAATATGGCAACAATACATGGTGAGCAAGAACACTGTTCTCTCCTCATTTTGTGCCACCTCCCTCTGCAACTGAGAATGGGGCCATAGTTTTCATCTCAATCTGTTTTGCCATGCCAGAAGTGAAGTTTGCCGTTCCTCTCCTCGGTGTCTGAGCAAGTGCTGAAGAGGTGGTGACATCTTTCTCAAGCACCTTCTAAAGTTTTGTCATTCCTAGGGCCCCATATTCAAAACTCACAAACCCTCCAGCACTAAATACTGGTAGTATGTGTGAGCCAACAGACAGTATATTGGAAGAGGTGTGCAAATAATGTTCCAAGCACTATCAGGTGTCCAGCATACCTCTGTGACAGAAGCGCAAGAGCACTAACCCATGTAGAAACACAATCCACATTTGTTACCACAGTCTCAAAGCACCTCTTAACTCTAAGCAAGTTGGGTAATTTGCGAGACACAAACCAATTAGTACTGCAGCATTGGTGTATAAAATGCTAATGACCCTAATCAATATGCAAGACGCAAACACCTCCTTAACATATCCTTACCTGCCAATCTACATGTCATTATCAAGGCACATTTCTCCGTGCAATTATCAAATGCTATGGGCTGCGTAGTACAACAAGGCAATCCAGATATTGAACGTATAGTATTTATTTATTGAAATGTTTCATCAGGAGGGCACACAGGACAAGTTGTTTGTCTCACGGTGTGACTTGGGGGGGAGGGGGAATACAATGAGGATAAGTAACAGGAATTGTACATAAGTAAATGGTAAGGACAGTTACACATTTTGTAGGAAGCAGGTGGACAATATAATACAACAAATTATGGTATATTACAGCTTATTGAAATTTGTACAACAATTTGGAACACACAGAGCTACAATACAGTAATAAAGAGGCAATAATGCAACAGTACAGTTTTAGTGCAATAATGTTCCATGTGCTTGGCTCAAAGGCAGTTAACGGCAAGTGAAAGAGTAGGGAGGGATGACAGTACGAAGTGCTAGAAAAGGGGGTGATATGGAAAATGGAGGAGGGAGTGGGTGGGGCAGACCTATTTCTCCTTCAGGATGCTGAGAACCTTGCAAGGGGGGAAGGGAGCTGGCTGGAGTATGTGCAAAGGGAGATGTGAAGAAGCAGTACACCTTTGGCCAGCATCAGAAACATGTATTGCTTTGTTTAGTGAAGTCAGCATAATATTTGTAATGTGCTCATTCAAGGTCTATTACAACAGTATGCCATCATATTGAGGTACACTATCCACGCAAGTTTCACTCTTATCAGCAATACTGCAGAGAACTCTGTTATACGTGTTTGTCTTGCCCCTTGATTTGCCATTGTATCATAACTGGCTGTTACAGGGCACTGGTGCTGTGTTTTATATAGTCTGCGCTATTTGAGCACTGTTAAAACATACTTTTGCCAAAGGTTAAGCAATGTTTCGCAAACAGCCAGCTGGTGCATACCCAGAGCTTTCAATACCATGGAAGCCACTTAAGATGGACCCGGATTTCATGGACAGTTGGGTAAAATGGGAAAAAGTTCAAGTCCTGGTTCCAACCCTTTGCACCCTGAATCAAACAAGCATTTGTCAATGCTGAATGTTGATTGTGTTGGTGTGTTGAGCACGCTCACTGGCCCTCTGTCAGTCACACAGTCTGTTTCGTCCAGTGCTGCAGGCTGCTCTTTTGTACTGGGCTCCTGCCTGCATTGGCACCTTGTTCTGCCCACTAAGAATTCTGCAGCTGTCCCGACAGAACTCCGTTGAGGTGGCTCACTTCCCCTCTCTCACTCGCTCATTCTGTTTATCCTGGTGCTGTAGGCTGCCCTTTTGTACTGGGCTCCTGCCTCTGTTGGTGGCTTTTTCTGCCCACAAAGAAATCTGCAGCAGTCCTGACACAGGTCTGTTGGGCCTGCTGACTCCCCCTCTTTCACTCACTCATTCCATTTCTGCTGGTGCTAGAGGGTGGCCTTTTGTACTAGGCTCCTGCCTGCGGTGCCACCTTTTTCTGCCAACAAAGAAATCCGCAGCAGTCCTGACAGAGCTCTGTTGAGCTCACTTAGTCCCCCTCGCTCATACTGTTTCTCCCACTGCTGCAGGCTGGCCTTTTGTACTGGGCCCCTGCCTGCATTGATGCCTTTTTCTGCCCACAAAGAAATCCACAGCAGTCCTGAATGAGCTCCGGTGAATTCGCTCACTCCCCCTCTGTCACTCACTCGCTCTCTCATTCTGTTTCTCCCAGTGCTGCAGGCTTCCCTTTTGTACTGGGCTCTTATGTTGCGCCCTTTCTCTGCCCACAAACAAATCCGCAACTGTCCCGACAGAGCTCTGTTGAGGTCGCTCAGTCTTCCTCTGTCACATACGTTCATTCTGTTTGTCCTGGCGCTGCAAGCGTCCTTTTGTATGGGACTCCTGCCTGCATTGGTGCCTTTTTCTTCCCACAAAGAAATCTGCAGCAGTCCTGAAAGAGCTCCATTGAGCTTGCTCAGTCCCCCTGTATCACTCGCTCATACTGTTTCTCCCACCGCTGCAGGCTGGCTTTTTGTACTGGGCCCCTGCCTGCATTGATGCCTTTTTCTGCCCACAAAAACCGCAGCAGCCCTGAAAGAGCTCTGGTGAGTTCGCTCACTCCCCATCCCTCACTCGCTCTCTCGTTCTATTTCTCCCAGTGCTGCAGGCTGCCCTTTTGTACTGGGCTCTTGTGTTGGGCCCTTTCTCTGCCCACAAACAAATCCACAGCAGTCCCAACAGAGTTCAGTTGAGTGCGGTCACTCCCCCCCACTCGTTCGATCTTAATGTGTCCCAAACAGTGATTTCCCACAGTGACCATGCAATTCTGTGGCAGGAGTGCAAAAACACATTTTAGCCACGATGTGAAAAAATGAGAGCTGTACTGTTCATAAGGAGGTGTGGAAAAATGCCACTGTTGAAATTGTGGCGTGAAAATATTACAAAATTGCAAAGTTACAAGGGTGCGTGGAAACAGTTCAGTGCACGCTTGTAACACATTCATGTTATGGAGTTTCATCACCAGATTTTCAACATAGGCTTTTCAGGATCTCTGCTCATGAACAGTGCCACTGTCATTTTCTTAATCTGTCCCGAACACTGATTTCCCACAGAGATCGCGTTATTCTGCGCTGGAACTGTGAAAACACATTTTGGTCAGGATGTGAAAAATGACAGCTGTACTGCTTATAAGGAGGTGTGGAAAAATTCCACTGGTGAAAATCTGGCGTGACAATATTACTAATCTGCGAAGTTACAAGGGTGTGTGGAAAGCGTGCAACGCACACTTGTAACACAGTCATTCGATGGGCTAGTATCACCAGATTTTCAACATAGGCATTTTAGGACCTCTGCTCATGAACAGTATCTCTCTCATTTTCTTAATCTGTCCTGGACAGTGATTTCCCACAGCGACCGCTCTAGTCTGCGCTGGAAGTGTGAAAACACATTTCGGCCAGGATGGGAAAAATGACAGCTTTACTGTTCATTGGTAGGTGTGGGAAAATGGCAATGTTGGAAATCTGGAGTGAAAATATTATAATTATCGGTTACGAAGCGCAGCGCGTAAACTGCACAACGCATCACTGCAATACAGTCATTTTAGGGAGTATTGTTACCAAATTTTCAACATAGCCATTTCAGGACCTCTATTCATGAACAGTGTCACTGTCATTTTTTTTAATCTGTCCCAAACACTGATTTCCCACAGTGACTACGCTATTCTGCACAGAAAGTGCGAAAACAAATTTCTGCCAGGATGTGAACAATGACAGCTGTACTGTTCACAAGGAGGTGTGACAAAGTGCCAATGCTGAAAATCTGGCATGAAAATATTGCAAATTCACGAAGTTACAAGCGTGCGTAGCAACTGCGCAGTGCACGCTTGTAAACAGTAATGTTTTGGATTTTTTTCCACTAAATTTGCAACATAAGCTTTTTGAGAGCCCACCTCATGAACACTGGCTCTGTCGTTTCATTAATCAGCCCCGAAAGGTGATTCCACGCAGCGACCGCAAAATCACCTTTTGGGGCCGATTAATGCCATGACAATTCAAGGATTCATAAGGAGAGGTCCCAAAAACCCCATGTTGAAAATCTGGTGAAAAAATTCCCAAAGATGCCCAAGGTATGCAGTAAAGGTGAAAAAACCCTATGTATTACATTATACAGCTTACTGGCATTTCCTCAGTTCGCGGTCGGCTTTGAAGAGTGCAGACATGTTCCCGGTCCACCGAAGATCATCACGCCAAGCTCCTAAGGTAAGTATGGGGTGAGAGGGGGTGTTGGGAGGCAGGGCATGCACTGGGTGGGTGCACATTGCAGGTGGGAGGCAGGGCGATCGCCGAGGGACGGTTTCCTTTTTTCCAGGAGAAAAAAAACAAAGCAGACATCACAGGACCATTTTTTTATTCCCTGGGGCATCTGGCACACTGGGGTGGGCTCCCAGTGTACCAGCAGAGGCTTTCTTGTCGGGGCAGCAGTAGCCAATGGGTTTGGCACCCCATCGGCAAATAGGCAGGGGGTATCATTATGCAGACGGGGATTGGGCACCGATTGCTTGGGAACAAAGGGGTCACAAGAATGCCAACGGAAGTGGGCTCCCCGTCAACAACAAAACAAACACGGAGCACTAAAGCCAATAGGGATTGGGAACGCCATTGGCAGGAGCAAAGGGGTTCAGAATACCAACGAGTGGGCTCCCCATCGGCAACAAAAGAACACCAAATTCTGTACCCCCACTTTTGTTCCTGCTGCGAATGAGTGCCCAATCCCCATCTGCTTAGTGCTCCTGTGTTTGTTTTGTAGCTGATGGGGATTGGGCACCCGGCGGCAGGAAACAAAAGTAGGAGTACAGAATGCCGACAGGGAGTGGGCTCCCCATCGGCAACAAAAGAACACCAAAGCTGATAGGGATTGGGGCCCTCATTGGCAACTAAACATGGTGGGGGGGGTTATATTGTTTGTGAACACGGTGGCAAGCCACCACCATGTTCACAAACAATATCAGGGGTTTTACATCCTGCCCTGCAATGACTGGTCGCTCCCTCATTGCAGCAAATGGTGGCCGCTGCAATGACAAGGCGGCCCCTGATTGCAGCAGCTAATTTTTTAGAAAGATGTGGCACACTGGCTGAACTAGTATCAGAAGCAGCGTGCCACGGCATTGGGGGAAGCGGGACAAGCCTTTACAGGCTGTGGGGGCATTGGCCACAACAGTGCCATGCCTCCACAACCTGCTTGTGGAGAAACCTGTTGTAACATGTTTCTTGCACGTGCATGCAATCAACATAAAAACAGTGTTAATGTGCACCATAGCTGTTATATTTATTGGACTCCTGGAGCTTTGTTTCAGCAGTTAGCACCAACGATAATAGCCCTGTTAAGCACCTGTTGCTCACTTGTTATTATCATTTAGCAATTAACAAATTTGGCTGCTGGTTTAAGTAGAGCAATTCGCACCTCATAATCTGACGATCTTGTGATTTTCTCTGTGCTTTCATTCTGCTGAATGATGGCCTCTAAGCATGTCGCAATCCTTCTTTCATGGAAAGTTGAACTCCTGCAGCAGATCGAGTCCCTTCCCAAAATGAGCATCCGCGACCCGGCTGTTCACTTGTCCTTGCCAAAGTCGACTGTCTCGGACTTAATCCATGCCAAGGAGAAGATTTTAGGCAAATGGCACTCTAATCAAAACCCTGCATGCAAGTGAAAGCATGAAGGTAAGGATACTGAGGTGGAAGAAGCACTGCTACGGTGGCTCTGCAGTGTGAGGGAGCGGAAAGCTTTGATCAGTGGCCCCCTGCAGCTTCACAAAGCAAAGCAGCTGGCAGAAGGCTTGGGTAAGACTGATTTCTACTCTACAGAGGGCTGACTGCAAAGTTGGAAGGGTAGGCACAACATATGCCGCAGATGCGATCATGGGGAAAAGCTGAGCGCTGATAGCACTGGGACTACTGGCTGACTGGCAGGGAGACATGCTCCCAGGGATTTTAGCAGGCTATGAACCTACTAACATTTTTAACGCCAATGAAATGGGTGTTTTCTTTTGGTGCATGGGACACTTATTTTCCAGGATGAGCTGCCACAAGGACAAAACAAAGCCAAAGAACAGCGTTCTGTGTTAGCATGCGCAGACGTGTGGCACGGAGAAGTTGGAGCTTGTTCTGACAGGAAAGTCTATCCCTGTTCTTTTAAACATGCTCGCCACCTCCCTGTAGCCTATCACAGCAATAGGACCACTTGGATGACGGGACATTTTTATAGAGTGGGTCCACACCTGGGACTGCAAACTCCATGGGCAGACAATCACTCTTTTACTGGACAGCTTTAGCAGTCACCCTGACATTGCTGGTCTCCATAATGTTGAAATAATCTTCCTTCCCCCTAACACGACATCCATCATACAACCACTGGACCAGGGGATTAT
Organism: Neoceratodus forsteri; assembly: GCA_016271365.2. NCBI lineage: Eukaryota > Metazoa > Chordata > Ceratodontiformes > Ceratodontidae > Neoceratodus > Neoceratodus forsteri. The sequence goes on along the minus strand of CM028133.1, from coordinate 49,599,834 downwards.
TTATGCATTTAAACGGCATTACCTTAAAGCTGTGAGACTTAGAGTTCTGGTTGAAATGGATGGCAGTGAGGCATCTGAACTTAGTCTCACAGTGTTAAACAAGCATTTGTCAATGCCGAATGTTTGCTTGCTGGCATTGGCATTGGTAGTGTAGAAGTTACAGAGCTGCGTAATACGAATGGCAGTGAAGTATTGAACTGAAGCCAACCCACCACCACCCTGCAGAGAGTGACAGGCATTGGGTGTGCGCTTGTCGCCAGGCATAACGCCACGCTTATTTCACCACACCACACCCTGCAGACACTGTCAAGTGTCACGGTGTTCCTTGGGGTCTTTGGCCTTATGCGCACCCATTTCATTAGGAAATATGGTGAGATGGGTGCGATATAGGAGAATGGGGTAAAGTTTGGGGTCAAGAGTCCAAGGCATACCCGATGCCTCTCACTGACTGCAGGGTGGAATGGTATGAGCATCACAGGCAAGAATCTCAAGTCACACCCCTGATGCCTGTCATTCTCTACAGGGTTGGACGTTATGGTTGGAAACCCTAATACCTCAGGCATTCATTGGTATTTTCACCCAAATTTTCAACATGTTTTTTGTGACCCCACCTCATGAACAGAGGGAATATCAGTTTGTTAGCGAAGCTGCTTATGCACAGTGACTACGCATTCAGCAACACAGGTGCAAAACATTCCGAACAGAATGTAAAAATGACAGCTGTACTGTTCATGGGGAGGTAAAAATGGCAATAATGCAAATCTGTAGTAAAAATATTTAAAAAATGGTGAAGTCACTAGCGTACATAGAAACTGTGCAACGCACACCTGTAATATAATTAGGTTGAGGATTTTTTACAGCAGATTGTCAATTCAGGCATTTTGGTGCTTCCGATCATGAACAGTGTCACTGTGATTTTCTTTATCTGTGCCAAACAATGATTTCCCACAGTGACCACGCATCTCTGCGCTGAAAGTGTGAAAACGCACTTCAGCCATGTTGTGAAAAATTACAGCTGTACTGTTCATAAGGAAGTGTGGAAAAATGCCACTGGTGAAAATCTGGACTGAAAATATTACAAAGTCATGAACTAACGAGGGTGCGTGGAAACTGCGCAATGCTCACTCGTAACACAGTCATTTTATGGACTTTTGTCACCAAATTTTCAACATAGCCATTTTAAGACCTCTGCTCATGAACATTGTAACTGTGATTTTCTTAATCTGTCCTAAACATTGCTTTTGCACACCAACAGCACCATTGTGTGCTACATGTGTGAAAACAAATTTTGGGCGACATATGAAAAATTGCAGCTGTACTGTTCATAAGGAAGTGTAATAAAATGGCAATGTTGAAAATCTGGAGTGAAAATATTAAATTTGCAAACTTACGAGCATGTGCAGGAACTGTACAACGCACGCTCGAAAAACAGTAATTTTTGAATTTTTTCACCAAATTTTCAACATAGCCATTTTAAGACCTTTGCTCATGAACAGTGTCACTGTGATTTTCTTAATTTATCCCGTACATTGATTTCGCACACCGACTGCGCCATTGTGCACTACATTGTCGGAAACACACTTTGGGTGAGATGTGAAAAATGACAGCTGTACTACTCATAAGAAGGTGTGGCAAAATGGCAATGTTGGAAATCTGGAGTGAAAATATTGAAAGTTCGCGAACTTACGAGCGTGCATAGGAACTGTACAACGCACGCTCGTAACACTGTCATTTTTAGGAATTTTTTCACCAGATTTTCAACATAGCCATTTTAACACCTCACCTCATGAACAGTGTCACTGTGATTTTCTTAATTTGTCCCGTACATTGATTTCGCACATCGACTGCGCCATTGTGCGCTACATGGGCAGAAACACATTTTGGGTGTGATGTGAAACATGACAGCTGTACTACTCATAAGGTGTGGTAAAATGGCAATGTTCAAAATCTGGAGTGAAAATACTGAAAATTTGCGAACTTACGAGCCTGTGTAGGAACTGCGCAACGCACGCTCGTAAAACATTCATTTTTTGGAACTTTGGCACCAAATTTTCCACATGGGGTTTTTGGGACCCCTTCTCATGAATGATGTCACTGTTATGGCGTTATTCAGGCCTGAAGGGTGACTTGGCGCGGTGACTGCGCAGTGACTGCGAAATCACCCTTCGGGCCTGAATAACGCCATGACAGTGACATCATTCATGAGAAGGGGTCCCAAAACCCCATATTGAAAATTTGGTACAAAAATTCCAAAAAATGCCTGAGATATGCAACAAAGTTGATACTCCCTATCTAGCCCATTATACAGCTTACGGCATTTCCTCAGTTCGAGGTCGGCTTTGAAGAGTGCAGACGTGTTTCCGGTCCACCGTAGATCATTGTGCTGAGGTCTGGAGGTAAGTATGGGAGTGAGGGTGTGGGGAGGCAGAGTGCGCAGTGGGTGGGTGCGAGTTGTGGGAGGGGGGCCAGCGAGACTACGATAGGACCGTTTTTCTTTACAGGTTAAAAACAGAAAAAGGATGATGCGGGATGTTTGCCACGCTGGGGTGGGCTCCCAGCGTGGCACAAGGACGATTGGGGCCGTTCTGCCGACAGGATTGGGCACCCCGTCGGCCTAAGCATCGATTGCCATGCTAGGGTGGGCCTCAGCGTGGCACTATCTTACCGGGGGGGGGGAGAGCGAGGACAGTGGAGCCTGAAGGGGGATTGGGCACCCCCCATTGGCTATATCATTAGTTGCCACGCTGGGGTGGGCACCCAGCGTGGCATTTTGGAAGGCTTTGGGCCGGGGGACACAGCACAGCCGACGGGGATTGGGCACCCCCGTCTGCTATACAGTGTGTGCGGGCGGGGGGCATGCATGCCTGCGTGGGCGTCAGTGTGGGAGGGGAAGCTGCACGTGAGCAGGCGATATCTTATCGCTGCTCGCTCAAGCGTAGCTCCCCCTTTGAACTGTATGCCACTGCATTTTGGAGCTTGTCATAGACAGCTCCAGCATGCATTGGCTTACAGGGGCCACGCCTGCCAACACACTGACTGAATTGGAGGAGGAGGTGACACACCTCTGAAATCTCGGATGATGGCACTATGTTTCTTGCACATGCGTGCAAGCAAACATAAAAATTACACAGCTGGATGCTGTCCATTTGATGAAGAATGATTGGGACAGTGTAACCAGAGAAGCAGTATGCCACTGTTTCAGGAAAGTAGGATTTTTACACCCTCAGCAGCAACATCTTTTGGATGTGGCAGAGGAGCTCATTCTGCCACCTGCTGGTTTGACTGAGACAGAGTTTCTTACCCTAGGAGTACTTCAGTATCTGTAACTTTTTTGCACTTAGCTGGCTAGGTGCAATTGCCCCAGAGGTGTGCCTTTAAGAGATATTTAAATGAGCGTAGGGCCAAGCCAATCAAAAGACAGAAGGGGGTGTGAGCTGAGAGAGAGCTATTGAATGCTTCAGAATTTATTCTCTGCTGGACTAAGCAATACTGCCTCTGGGGTGTCTCCCCTCTTTCCTTGTTGACTGCCTCCTAGTGCTTCTCTGGGTAAAGTTTTCCTCATAAATTATTTCCTTTAGTGTGCTGAGTGAAAGTTTTGCTTTTTTATTAGCACTGCGCAAATGTTTTATTTTTAGTGTGACGGCGCTATTTTGACTTTATTTTTACCGCAACTATTTAGTTTAAAGCCTAATGTTATTGTTGGTGCTTATTTTCAATGGTTTCCTTCATTTGTGAGGCAAATTCTTGTGGGAACAGTCAAATTAGGGATAGTTGCCTTGTTTTTTACCGAAGACCTCATGGGGTTTATGGCAAGGCACCTGCAGTAGATTTCAAATTTAAATAGTGCCTGGGGGGTTTCTCTCTAGATTGGCAATTATGAGGAAACCTTTTTTGTTATATTACTGGATCTTGGTATCATCTGTGTCAGTTGTAAGGATCCAGCACCCACCTGTGTGCAGTAGAGTATTACTAGGTTTCTATTAAGATTGGCACTGGTATAGATCCCAGTTCTACAGCAAAAAAAAAAGGCACTAGTAATAGACAGAGTTTATTAACTGGGGCAGGACTGGCCGGTGGCATTTTCACAGAAACCTGCACTCAGTTTGTAGGTCCAGAACTGGTTTGCTTTGCTTAAATTGGACACAACAGACACACCTTTGATAATTATGGCTGAGGATAAATCAAAGGCTTCCAATGAGGGGGCATTCAAAAGTACTAATACCAAAAGCAGAGGTGCTGAGGAACCCTCCAGATCCCAGCCAAAAAATCAAGCTTCCAAAGATGAAGTTCTTCACAAATTGAAAAATAATAAGAGTGACAAAAAAAGGAAGCTTGATCAAGCCTCTGATGAAGTGGCTAAAAAGAAACTCTGTCAAGATAGATATGCTCCCGTTGCTCCTGGGAAAGCCAATAGCGAGACAATAGGCAGCTTAAAGCATACAGAAAAAACTAAACACTTACAAACTGCACAGGTTCTTATGGCAGTGCAAGATATGGAAAAAACATGGCAACTGTTTCAGACCCTTCAAACGATGGGTCCTCAATTTACTGGGGCTGGCAAGCACTCTTCCACAGTTCTCTCTTCCAAAGACTGACTGTGAGGGTGATGCAGATGATGATCAATGTTATGATGCCCCTGACATGGATTTTGAGGGCCTTGAGCCCCAGGAGTCCCCGGACCCTCACCTTGGGGATCCCCTGGGTGACCACGAAGATCCTTCGTCTATGTTTACATTTACACAAAATATGCTGGATATCCTGGAACTCCCACGCAGGAGTCCAACCAGGATGTTGATGAAGATTATAGGGAGATGAAGGGTCTTTCATCCATAAAGACCCTGGTCATCCCTATCTATAATGCATTTAGAAAAAATACCATGAAGGTGCTTCAACACCCCACTTCAGTATCAGGGGTTAATAAGCGGCTTGAGAGAAAATATAGATTGTCTAAAAATGGTACCGAGTTCCTGTCTGCACAGTGCACACCCTAGCCACGAAAGTATAGTGCAGCAGGCAGCTTGTGAGAAAGCTGGAGTCTCCTTGTCGCCCTCTCCCCCTGACAAGGATTCCAAGAAAATTGACTTTATAGCAAAGAAAATGTATGCCACAACTTCTCTGCTTCTCAGGCTTTCTTCTTACATGGCATTCACAGCCAAATATTAGAAAGCCCTTTGGAAATCTGTCCAGGCTATCGCCTGCAACGGATCAGATTCTGTGGTGCAGGAGCTAGTGGATGCATCAAAAACTGCCCTGGAAGCTACTATGTACCAATTCCACATGGCAGATGACAATGATGCAGCCTCTAGAGCGATGGCCCATGCCATCTCTCTGAAACGCTTCGCCTGGCTTAGAACAACCAGCCTGACCACACATACTCAGAACAAGGCCACGGATTTTCCCTGTGATCAAAATATGTTTGATTACAGAACCACTGACTACATGAAAAAAGTCAGTGAGTAGAAGGCCTCCTGGCAGAGCCACTCATCCAAGCCTAAACCCGCCACCCTTCAGAGATCCCATTCCGGGGTGGTAGGGGCAGAAGTTTTATTCCCAGGTCTTACTATCCCTATCCTCAATCTGACTTTAGCCAGTACAGGGGTCTTTCAGAGGCAGGGCAGAACGGACCAGAGAAGAGCTACCTCTACCCAGCCATCTGCCTCTCAGTCTAAGTCCTGATGTGAGTGTCCAGGTCGCCTCCCCATTTCTGGTTGGGAGACCTCTCACTATCTTCAGCACTGGTCCCTCATCACATTGGACAAGTGGGTGCTGGAGATAGTGAAGAAGGGTCTGCCACTACAGTTCAAGCAGATGCTAGACCTCAAGCATACCCAGCCCAGGTGTCAAGACCTCTGTCCCCAATACAGACACTGCTGTTATAAATGGAGGTACAAAATCTGCTGGCTTTAGGAGCAGTGGAGAGGGTCCCCACCCACAAGAAGGGCAAGGGCCTCTACTCCAGGTATTTTCTGACACAAAAGAAAACTGGGGAGTGGTGACCTATCTTAGATCTCAGATATTTAAACAAACATCTGAAAAAAAATACAAATTAAAATAGTCACTCTGTCACTGGTCATACAGTCCTTACAGCAAGGAGACTGGCTAGCCTCCCTTGACTTAAAGGATGCCTACTTCCACATACCCATAAGGAGATCTCACAGGAAGTTTCTCAGGTTCAAACTTCCTTCTGGTTACTATCAGCAGGGCCCTGTGTTTTCTGTGATTCTGTGGGTGCAGCAGTGGCTGCAGAAATCAGGAAAACCTGCCACACAGCCACAAAAATGCTAGCTATGCGATCACACAAGTCAAGGGCATAGCTATTGATATGTTAAGTATGCCATGCATACATGAGCATTAGAAGCGGCAGCAAACCGACGCTGCCCACTACAAAGTTGAAAAGCTAGTGGCCGCATGGCACCTTGACTTGTGCTGGCTCTTGTTACATAACTCCTTCCAGCCAGTATTGGGGGGGGTGTTCTGACACAAGAGTAGCAGAGCTTGATTAGGTCCGCAGCAGTTATGGCTTGCTGCTGTGTAGTGTGGGTAGCTCAGCTATGTTAATTTTTCATTGTGAAGCTACTCATGGTCCATGCTGAATCCTTGGAAGATGAATTTGGAAGGAAGAACTAGAAGGTGAGCTGTAGTCAAGAAGTGAGAAGATTCAGAGGTGCCTGTGGAGGTGGAATCAATCTCCGTGTGGTGACAGGTGTTGGAGGAGGAGGATCTGATTGCAAAACACATAGGGCTGGCAGCAGACTGCATAGAGGACTCTGTCCCCACTGATGGACATCTAGCACAGTTTTGATTTGTGGGCCGCAGTTCTGCACCTGCAAGTGTGAGAGTAATTTCTTGGCAGATTTGAACCTGCAGCCTAAGTGGTGGCATCAAGCTCAATTCTTAAGGAGGGTCAAGTTGCCCAGCTGCAGCAGAGTTAGGGACCAGGGTATACTAGAACCGGAGCTAGCAGGTATGGAAAAAAATTGGAATGGAGAGTTTGATTGCTGCTGTACAGAAGTAAAATGAGGGTCACTGCCTGAAGAACACCACAACCCCATGAGTTGCGAGAAGAGGACATGCTAACCAAGATTACTTCAGCTTAATAAGAATAACTTGCTTGCATTTTTAGTGTGTTCCCAAAAGAAAAACCAGGAGTCAGCAAATCCTACAGACACTGCAAGGTGCACCCTCCTTCACTGTTATAGGAAGATAATCCCACCCCAACACACAGATTTGCACACTGCACTCAACATGTTTGTTGGAAGGCAGTTGGGTATTCCTAGTTTAAAATAGCATTGTCAATGCCAAATGTTGTCTTTCTGGCATTGGCATTGGTAGTGCAGGAGTTAGAGAGATGCATAATAGGAATGGCAGTGAAGTATGGAACTGACATCAACCCCACCCCACCCTGCAGAGACTGACAGGCATTGAGGTGTGCCTTTGGGTCCTCGGCCATAACGCTCATGCCATTTCACCTTACCCTACCTTGCAGACTCCAGCAAGTGTCGCGTTGTGTCTTGGGGTCATTGGGCCTTACGCTCACCCGATTCCATAAGGAAATATGTTGAGATGGGTGCAGCATAGGAGAATGGGGTGAACTTTGGGGTAGAATAGTACAAGGCACACCTTGATGCCTGTCACTAGCTGCAGGGTTGGGGTGGGGGTGGAATGGTGTGAGCATTACAGCTGAAAATCCAAAGTCACACCCCTGATACCTGCCAATCTCTACATGGTGGGATGTTATGGTTAGAAACCCTAACACCACGGGCATTTGTTGGTATTTGTACTCCAAATTTTCAACATGGGCTTTTTGTGAGCCCACCTCATGAAAGGATTTGGGACCTCCGCCCATGAATAGTGGCACTGTGATTTTGTTAATCTATCCCAAATATTGATTTGCCACAACAACTCCACCAGTCTGTGCCTGATGTGCAAAAAAACATTTCAGACAGGATCTGAAAAATGACAGCTATACTGTGGTGTGAAGAAATGGGAACGTTGCATATCTGGAGTTAAAATATTAAACATTGTCAAAGTTACAAGTGTGTGGAAATTACACAATGCACACTCGTAACACAGTCATTTTGTGGAATTGTTTTTCACCAGATTTTTCAGCGTGAGGCATTTTGGGACCTCTGGCACTGTGATTTTGTTAATCTGTCCAGAACTTTGATTTCCACAGTGACTGTTCCATTGTGTGCCAGCTGTTCAAAACACATTTTGGGCAGGATGTGAAAAATGACAGCTATATGATTCATAAGGACGTATGAAAAATGGCAATGAGGAAAATCTGGAGTGAAAATATTAAAAATTCTCAAACTTATGAGCATGCATAGAAACTGTGCAATGCATGCTCGTAACAGTCATTGTTTTAAATTTCTTCATCAAATTTGCAACATAGGTTTTTTGGGAGCCCACCTCATGAACAGTGACACTGTCGTTTCATTAATCAGTCCCAAAAGGTAATTCCATGCAATGACCGAGATATCACCTTCCAGGACAGAATAATGAAATGGCAGTGACTGAGTTCATGAGGTGGGGTTCCAAGAACCCCATGTTGAAAATGTGGAGCCAAAAGTCGCAAAAATGGCCAAGATATCCACATAAGTTGACCCCCCCCCACTGATGCCATTATACAGCTTACCGTGATTTTCTTCGGTTCGCAGCCTGCTTTTAAAGAGTTGAGATGTCTCCTACTCCACCGAACATCACTGTGCCAGGCTCTGGAGGCAAGTATGGGGTGAGGTGGGTGTGGGAAGGTGGGTGTGCACAGAGGGTGGGTGGCTGCAGGTTTAGGGAGGGGGGCATTGTGTCCACGAAGTATTGTTTTTTGTTTTACAGGGAACAAAAAACCAAAACAGGACATCGTGGGAAGGTTTTTGTTTACAGATTTGCTTTGGACATACTGGGGTGGGCTTCCAGTGTGCCACCTTTGTTTTTGGGGAGAGGAACTGAAGCCAATGGGATTGGGCCCCATTGCAAAGAAAGCGGTCTGTGTTTGTGGGTGCATGAAGCTGAGGGGGATTGGGCACCCAGCTTGTAGAGAAATACAAGAAGGGACATTATGCCAATTGGGATTGGGCTCCCTGTCATCAAACCAACTGGGGAGGGGGCATGCTGACAGGGGGATTGAGCATCCCCAACACTGGCTTCCAAGGGACTGTGAGAGGTGGATGGCGAGAGTCGCCGCCGTGTTTATTGAAATGTTTCAGCAGGCAAGGTATGCCCTGCAATGACTGGGCGCTCCCTCACTGCAGTGGCAAAATTGTTTCAAGTTGGTGGCAGGCTTCTGAACTGTTGTCATAGACAGCGAGCTCATTCATTGGTACCACAGAAACCAGCCCAAAAAAGCAGTGATGCCATTGGATACAACACAGCTGTACCTCCACAACCTGCTACTCCAGCAAGCTGCCACAAAAATATTGCATGTGCTACTCATGCAAAACAACATAATAATAATAAAAAGTAAATTACAAATATCCCCCATGGGCAATGTTTTTTTAAATATTCCCAGATATACATCAGGTGATATAATTAATTAAAGTGACCCCTGCCAACAATAAACATAAAAGCCCCGTAAGTAATCTTATAAAAATGTACCAGTTAAAACCATACTGAATTGTCAAAAACATTCAATTTGATTTTGAAACATTAGCACTGCACTCAAGATCAGTATAGAGTTAAACATTGAAAACAAAACATTCATACACACTGTTGCACTGCAGTCTACCAACAAGTAGGAAAGTGATGTAAGCAGTTGTTGGAAACTAAGCAGAAAATGAGGACCTGGAGTATGGATTATTTTTAGGAATCAAGGTATCCTGTAACAGTTGTCTGGGTATAAAATGATCAAGCAAATTAAAATAGGGCAAAAGAACAATCTCATCTCATTGATCATTTTGAGGTACAGTTCCTACAGAAGCATTTCAATAATAAACTAGATATGTGTGTGTGTGTGTGTGTGTGTGTGTGTGTGTGTGTGTGTGTGTGTGTGTGTGTGTTTAATTTGTCGATGAATGTGTGTGTGCTCCACAAACCTAAAACAACAGACAATTGTCCCAGATGAAGTCATTGTGATGCTAAAGTTCTTGCAATGGCCAACAGTTTGTTATTCCTCTGTTTGTATCTCTTATTGTCCATTTCGCTGCAAACCCACTCAGTGTTATTTATTTTTTGTTCAAGTTAACAAAGCAGTGGGATAAAATGTGTTCCTTAGGAGAACTGTGAAGTGATGCCATAGCTGGGAGGTAAAATTACATCTGCAGCCTTTAAATTATAGCATTAACACCCCAAGCCCTTACAGCTGTAGTGTGAGGAACCAGTCTGATGATATCTTGTATGGAAATGCATACTGAGTGTCATCAGTGCCTTAGTGGTAGGTTGATTTTGTGGTCTTTGTGATAGAAAAAAAATCCAATGCCTTTATGCCCTCTTCATGTGGAATACTGGTATACATAGAGAATAATGGATGGGAAGGGTTTGATATGAGAATTTAATGCCCACCTGAGTTGTGGGATGCTGCATAAACCCCAAGGTGAAGCCCGAGGGTTTATCAAAGCATCCCACTATGAGGGTGTGCATTAAATTCTCATATGAAACACCCTTCCCATCTTTTATTTTTTATAATAGCAGACCAGCAATTTTTCTCCAGCAGTTTGTGAGACTGTTTGGCCCCGCCCACATACAGAATGTTGGCCAATGAGGCAGCAGCATAGTTTGACTGGCATGGCTCATGAATGTCATAACAACCAGCTGGTTGTTATGGAAAATATCAACCTGGTCAGTACATTGAGAGAAATTGCTGGCCAGTTATTATAAACTTTTAACATCCAAAGTGATGACTAAGTTTTCTTTTAAATCTTGTTGTTGTTGATTTATGTCTTCTAGTAGTTGAGTACAATGTTAGCTGTCTTATAAATGTGACCAAGTGTTGGTAACCAGTTCTTTACAGTAATAGTCAACATAATTTGACAGAGGTTCAGTTATCGACCCAATACCTGAGATTATAGGTCTGCCTGGTGGATTTTTCTGGTCTTTACATATTTTTGGTAGACAATAGAATAGTGGTATTTTTGGTGTTTTATTTATAAGTTCTTCTGATGCCCACTGTTCTATTAGTCCTCTCTCATTAGCTTCCGTTACTATTTCTGTAATCAAAGTTCTAAGATGTTCAAATGGAATATTATTTACTATCACAAAGACCACAAAATCAACCTAATAAAGAATTTTTATTACAACTCACAAGGATAGTGCTTGAAAACAACTATTTTTGCATTTGAAAACTTCACCGATTTACAAAAAATAGGCTACTATATGGAGCCACTTTGCACACACTTATCCCAATTTATATATGTATATTTTGAAACAGAATATATTAAATCAGAAAACAATAGATTCAAATCTGAACTCACATTTTATAAAATATTTATTGATGATATTTTAATTATTTGGAATGGAACTTTACAAGAAGCACAAGAATGTCATTATTTACAAACAGCAAATCAAAATTTATCATTCAACATGGAATTTGATTTGAAAAGATTTCTTTTGGATCTCAAAATAATAAAAGATAATGGGAAAATTATTACTGACTTGTACAGAAAAGAAATATCCACTAACACTATCCTACATGCCAAGAGTTTCCACTCTAAAAACTTAGATAGTATTCCTTACAGCCAAATGCTGAGAGTGAAACAGAACAGTGGTACTGAAGAGAAATATGTTACAAAGATTGCAGACTTAACTTAGAGATTCAAATTAAGAGGCTATACAGATATGGTTTTAAAACGTCCAAAGAAAATGTGACTTACGAAAGGAAAACCTTATTAGAAGATAAAGAAAAATAACTACAGAAAATGTATCAAAGATAACCATGTCAACACAGTCTTCAGAACATTTGGGAAGATTTAAACATGTGATCTTATGCAACAGGAATATTTTACAAACAAATGAAATGGGACAACGTATTTTTCAAAATAAACCTTTGGTGACAGCTAAGAAAACCACTACAATAGGCAACAAAATAACAAGGTCTCAACACTGGGACACTGGAAAATAAGAACACAACTTGGCTGAAAAGTGATATCAGAGGTTTCTTTCCATGTGGTAATTGCATCCACTGCAACGATGGACTAAAAATGAAACAAACAAAAAGCACATGGAACAATAAACTAAATGCTATAAGAGATTTCATCACTTGTAGAACAGAATATGTAATTTACTGTATCATTTGACCTGCTCATTATATTATATTGGTGAAAAAACAAGAACATTGAAACAACGTATATCTGAACACAAAAGTAACAGAAGAGCTGAAATAAGGTCACCGTTAGCAAGACATTTCATTGAATTTCACCATCCCATATCCAGTTTAGCATTTTTTTGGATTAGAAAAAGAAATAACCAATTCCCGTGGAGGAAACAGAGAAATGGTTTTACTACGAAGAGAAGCATGGTGGATCTGCACTTTAAAGACACACATACGCAGATCTAGTCTCAATACAATATATTTTTATATTAGGATATTAGCATATACTGGTACAAGTATTAACTCATGTTTTCACCAAATGAATAAGTTTTCTTATATAGGTTTTGTTTTTTAATGCAATGTTTGCATGTTATTCTCATTAAGAGATTATCTGTTCAATCCACCACATAAGGTTGAACTTTCAGCCTACATCACCGATGTTTATAGCTATGAACACTATGCAAGCAATAACACACAACGAGATGTGGTTTATTGCCTGATAAGAGCACGCGAAGGGTGTACTAAGGCACGAGGCGCTTAGCCGAGTGCCTATGCCACTGGGCGCTTTTACTGTATGCGATAAACCACACCTCGGAGTATGTTATTGCACTTATAAAATGGGTCACATTGTAACTAAAATTCTATTTAAAAAAAAAACTAAAATAAAAAGTGTTGAAAAAATCAGAATTTTGTTTTTAATACAAAAAATGAAAAAATAGTCCCTCAATCTGGTGTGGTTTTCTGTGTAGATCAGTCACTAGAGGTCACTGTTATCTGTGTTTGTATAGGGTGTCTGCCTCTTTGTCCCCTCCCTGTCTTCTGTCACACTAGCACCATGACAGGTGAAGTTGTATAGCCTCCCAACCCTTACCTGCTATAGAGCTCTTTATGAAGCGCTGTCTGTATAGCTCTGATTCTCAGCATTTTCAAACATCACCGAGAAACCCGCCGAAAAAAAACGTGAGCATTACCATGATCGTTATCTTTCATTTCCACAAACTGTAAAGTCAGTGAGGTACATAGCAAAAACAAAAACACAGAATCCCTACAAACTGCGCAATGAATGTTAAAGCAGTTAGTTTCTGTACCTTGACTGTCCGTTGCGGTTTGAAAGCCGAGAAGTGATAAGCCTGTGTACGGTGGCTGCTGACTGACATGCTCAGTCTCAGTGAAGTCAGCCATTTAGCAAATATTTATTTTTTTTAAATAAAACTGCACCAAAATAAAAAAATATATATTTGTAAATGGCTGGCTTCACTGGCAGCAAGCGTGCCCATCAGCAGCCACCATAGACAAGGCTTATCACGTCGCGGTTTTCAAACTGGAACAGATGGTCAGGGTACAGAAATGAACTGGTTTAACTATGTGCAGTTTGTAGGGATTGTGTGTTTTTCCTTTAGTATGTGCCTCACTGACTTTGAGTGTACTGCAGTTCAGTGCCAGGAGAAAGAACGGTTTGTGGAAAAGGACTGATGGCGATCTCTGTAATGGTCACGGGTTTCTCAGCTCTGTTTGAAAATACTGGGAATGAGAGCTATACACTGGTGGCCAGAGGAAGACAAGCAGTGAAATAAAAAACAGGTACGCAGTCCAAAATCCTATTAATTAAAGTAAAATGCAGCTTCGCAAGGAAGGATGACAGCTGTTTGTCTGCAAGGGAGGAGAGCTATCAGCGAGAGAGCCCAACATAATTGTTTTCATAACTGGCATGCATGAATCCCTGGCTGCACTGTGTCTTGCTTGACATAACAAGTACCAGTTGCCATATATATAAGCTGATAAGGACACGGCTACTGGTACCTGTTAGCCAATCAGAATGCAGGCTCTCTCTTGCCCATTTTATAATATAGAATAAGAGATACCCAGGCTGTTATAACCGTATCCCACATTTTCGCTCCCTTTGACATTCCCTATTGCTCACTTTAATATTTCTATCATATTTGACTTCGTAATTTAATCAGAGATGTATGTTATTTTATTCTCGGGGATCCCCTTTTTCCCAAGCCTTGGCTCGATCTGCTTCATTTTCAGAGTTAGTATCTAGAGAAATGTAAATTCAGTTAAATATATATTTTGATTCCCATAATTTTAGTAATGTCTGTATGTTCCAAATGGATCCTTATGAATTTGAATTGATGAACACTAATCTATTGGACATGTGAAAAATGCATACCGATTCACATAAATATAAAGTCATGCTTGTTCATTTCAATGTGAAATATAGGCACCAGTGCAATATTTAGAAATGCATATAATCTAGGGACTATATGGAAATTGTGTTTTTCCACCTAGTTTTTTAATGACCGGCCGCTTAGGTGACGCACAGATGATGTCAGCATGCCTACAGGTGTGCATTCACTTGGCTAGGTTCTCTTCTTCTTCACCTGAAGGTGAATGTGTTTGACTACATCGAGTCAGCATGTTATAGCATCAGGAGTAGCAATGTTTTGCTTTTCCAATCTTGGATATAACCCCGAAACTATATGCATAGAGGAGGTAGAGGTAAGATAAATGCCAAAGAGCTTATAACTTTTTCAATACTTGAGACTTTAAAATGGGGACTTAGTTTAAAATCATGATATTTTTTTGATTTACCAACAGTGGAAACTAAGCGCTTTAACACCCGAGATTCATCAGTTTTGCACAGATGTTTTTACACTTTGAAAAACGAAGTATGGAATCTTGAAATTAAAAATTAATTCTTTCTATATATTATTTAAGATAAGGCTGTAGTTGATGCATCATTTTCTTTTTAGATTGAAAATCTAAGGTGTATTAAAAAGGCAAAACCAGCACTCCCCCATCTACTCCATGCTTAAGCTGAACCTTGAATATTAAGAAAAGTATATAAATGACAGGTCAGTTCCACCTGTTAGATATGTACATAAGTGAGATGTACAAAAGTGAATGTTGAAAATTATTTCGTTAGTAATAACATTTAAAGAAATAATAATGACATAAACACTCATGAATGTTATTTTTCATTTAGAACACTTTACATAGAGCTCCAAGTCTGATGAAGGAACTGAAGTAAGTTCTGAAACGTTACATAACAGAAAATATACTAGCATATGAAACTGACATAAGAGAAAATAAAGGAGCATTTGAAACTGAAATTGGAAAATGAAAATAAAAATATATAAAGAAAGACAATTAACTTTGAGTTTGTTTTTCTAAGGCTAGAGTGGGACTTTCTTTTGAACAGCTATTATTATCTGAATAGTCTCACTCCCCTGTTCATTTAAGATTCTATAACACATTAACAAAAATTTAAAAGGAACCTTGGGAGACTAACAAGTGGAAACATTTCCATTTATTCACAAAGTTTTTTTTTTTTGAAAACTCCCAAAAATCACATCCTCTAGACAGACCAACACATGTATCTTGCTCACTGGGGCCCTGTTAAGTGGATTTTGCTCTTCAGTGTTGTAAAAATTACCCCCAAATGTCTTTATTTTTAATTTGTAGCTCCTTTTTTGTGACTCGCTTCTGCTTTTTCATATGGCCATGTGAAAAGGATCCCTCTAAACAAAAAAAGATTTTGGACTTTTTTTTGTGATTCTTTTTTCATTTGAATGGATTCTTTATTGTTTCCTTTTTCATTTCATGTGAAAGGATTCCTACAAACAAAAATGATTTTGGACTTTGTTCTTTGATTTTCACTTCATCAAGTCATAAGTCCCTCAAAATTTCAAATTAAGGGACAATGTATATATAAAAGAAGCAATTTAAATGAGTACTGCCACAATACCACATAACCCTCCCCCGCAAAAAATATATACGGCCTATGTAAACAAGCATTTGTCAATGCCGAATGTTGCTTGCTTCTATGTGCTGTTTAGGTATTTGGAAGTCATTGGAGTGTAAATATTGAAAATTTGCGAACTTACGAGCGTGCATAGGAACTGCGCAACGCACGCTCGTAAAACAGTCATTTTTAGGATTTTTGTCACCAAATTTTCAACATAGCAATTTTAAGACCTCTGGTCATGAACAGTGTCACTGTGATTTTGTTAATGTGTCCCATACATTGAGTTTGCACACCGACTGCGCTATTGTGCGCTACATGGGCGGAAACACGTTTTGGGCAGGATGTGAAAATGACAGCTGTACTGCTCATAAGGAGGTGTGGTAAATGGCAATGTTGAAAAATCTGGAGTGGAAATATTGAAAATTTGTAAACCTACGAAGGCAGTGTGGAACTGTGCAATGCACAGTCGTGAAACAGTCATTTTAGGAATTCTTTCACCAAATTTTCAACATTACCATTTTAAGATCTCTGCTCATGAACAGTGACACTGTGATTTTCTTAATGTGTCCCATACACTGAGTTCGCAGACACTGACTGCGCCATTCTGTGCTACATGTATGGAAACACATTTTGGGTGAGATGTGAAAATGACAGCTGTACTTCTATAAGAAGGTGTGGTAAATTGCAATATTGAAAATCTGGAGTGAAAATATTGAAATTTCGCGAACTTTACAAGCCTGCTTTAGGAACTGCGCAATGCACGCCAGAAACAGTCATTTTTGAATTTTGGCACCAAATTTTCAACATGGGGTTTTGGGCCCCTTCTCATGAATGATGTCACTGTCATGGCGGTATATGGGCCCAAAGGGTGATTTCACAGTCACTGCCGAAATCACCCTTTGGGTCTCGAATACCGCCATGACAGTGACATCATTCATGAGAAGGTCCCAAAACCCCATGTTGAAAATTTGGTGCAAAATTCCAAAAATGGCTGAGATATGCAAAGTTGAAACCCCTATCTAGCCCATTATACAGCTTATCAGGCATTTCCTCAGTTCGCGGTCGGCTTTGAAGAGTGCAGACGTGTTCCCGGTCCACCAAAGATCGCCGCGCCAGAGTCCGGAGATAAGTATGGGTGAGGGGTGTGGGGAGGCTGGGTGCAGTGGTGGGTGGGTTGTGGGAGGGGGTCGGAGACGCACCGCTGGGACCGCTTTTTGTCTTACAGGTAAAAAAAAAAAAGACGCTATGGACTGCTTGCCACACTGGGTGGGCTCCAGCATGGCACAAGGACGTTGGGGAGGGGCGGCGAGCCGACAGGGGATTGGGCACCGCCGTGGGCAAAGGAAGATTGCCACGCTGGGGTGGGCCTCACGGCACCAACTACTGGGAGAGATGTAGCCTCAGTCGACGGGGATTGGGCACCCGCCGGCTATACAGTGCGTAAGGGGTGCACACTGCTCAGAGTGGGAGTTTTGAGCAGCTTCATCGCTGCTCACCTGCGTAGCTCCCACTTAATCAGAGGTTACTGCATTTTGGAGCGTGTCATAGACAGCTCCAAAATGCATTACTTACAGGGCGCGCCTGCCAGGACACTGCCTGAATTGGAGGAGGAGGTGACACACCACAAATCTCCGATGATGGCATTTATGTTTCTGCACATACGCAAGCAAACATAAAATGTAAAACTTAAAATGTTCAAATTCCCATTGATAGCATGGGACACTTTTTGCCTTGGTGTCTAGTGGTGCCCACTACTCTCCAAGTGCTGCCCCCATATTTTTGTAATGTTTCCCTGGTGTCTAGTGGCACTCCCCCACCCTCTGATTGCCATCCCCAGATTTTTCCAATGTTTCCCTGGTGTTTAGTGGCACCCTCCACCCTCTGATTGTCATTCACATATGTTTCCAGTGTTTTCCTGGTGTCTAGTAGCACCCCCACCCTCTGCTCACTGTCCCTGTATTTTGTTAGTGTTTCCCTGGTGTCTAGGGCACTCCCACTCTCCAAGCATTGTCCCCATATTTCAGTATGTTGTTATAAAGAAAACCATCCCTCTATTTTTCTTTTTATAGCTGCAAAAAAGAAAACTGTCCCTTGCCGATCTGACCCCCTACCCCTCCCATCGAGCACCTGCCACCCTGCACCCCCACTCCTTCACTTACCTGAACAGGTCCTAGAGTGAAGATCCACTCTCCCATCAAAGATTCGCCTTGTTGCTGGAACCGCTGACTACAACATGAGAAAATAAGGTAAGTGCAGTTCAATGGGGTTCTGAACTCTGATGCATAAATTTGTCATTATTGCATAGGTTGACCCCAAATTTTCAGCATGGCCTTTTTGAGACCCCACCTTCATGACCAGTGGTGATGGAATTTCATAAATCAAGCCTGAAAGATGATTCCGTGCTTGCTTGGTGAAATCACCTTTTGGGTGGGATTTGAGTATTCTCACCACTGTTCATGAGATGGGGTAATAAGAATGCTATGTTGAAAATGTGGGGTAAAAATATGGAAAATGGCAAAGTTATGCACATCCATTGAAATTTTCCTATGCTCATTCATAACTTCATAATTTTAAATATTTTGCTCCCAGATTTTCAACATCACCATTTTTTACACCACCTCATGAACATGACAGCTGTCATTTTTCAAATTGTGACCAAACTGTGAGCTTCCTGAACATAAGTCTCCACCACTCATTCACACTATTGGGATCTGTGCCAGAGGCACTAGGACCCATCGGGAGCAAACTTTTTTGGTGGAGAGTCAGCGCCAGAGGTGGCGCCTCGAGGAACAGCGCGCGAACCCTAGCTCATGCAGAAATGACCATCTCGGTGTCGACTTTCCAACCGCCTCAGTTCCTTTTTTCCCGCCATCGAGTGCACTTCAGTGATGACGTCGCTCGCCTGTCAGGAGTCAAACTTCAAACTAGCAGCATAGTTTTCAGTTTTTATTATTTTGTAGTATTATCTCAATACAGTATCGCTTAAGTTATTCTTATTTTTAAAAAAACAATAAAGAAGTCTCAGCCTACATTGACAGAGTCCGACCATGAGCAGGTCATGTGATGGTAGGAGACTTCGTAGAAAAGCTGTTCAGTCAGTTGGCTGGGTCTGTCCACCACCTTTCTCCGGAAGAGTGGTCTGACAACGGTCAGTCCAATGCCTGGGGATGGGTGGTCTCCGCGAAGCATACAAGCAAACGGTCGCATTCTTGCACCATTCGCCTCGAGCCTTCTTCGCCCATAGGTCTAAAAAGAAGGCATCATCTGAGGTCGCCCACTGATACATCTGCACATAGACATTCGGTTATCGGGCTAGTTGCCGGTCTCCTCCTTCGGGTCGCCAACATCTGCTTCTGGTAGCTGGACGGCTTTGGCATCAGAGTCCTACCCCGCCTCAGGTAGGTCTTCAGGTGAGCAGTTTCATCAGTGGGCCACTTTATGGAGCAATGGGCTCAGAGGTTGGTTCTGCTACCTGGCCCGGCCGCCATGGGCTTCCAGCCTTTGGGTGACCAGGTAGGGTAGTTGGACTTTCCTGGTTGCGCGGCACCTTCTTCAGTGCCGGCGACTCCGTGCTTAGGTGTTTCCCCTCCTCACATGGCTACTGCGCAGGGGGCCACACTGATGCCCTTATCTCCTGCTCTTTTTCCTTCAAAACCTGTTTTTCAGTCTCTGGGAGTGCCTTTGGCGCCGTCTGGCCTTGCGGCGCCATCCTCTGCATCGCCCGCAGTGCCGTGCAGTCATGCAGCACCGTCCGTGGTGCCGTGTGGCTTCTCGGCATCACCCACAGTGCCGTGCGGCCGTACGGCTTCTCGGCGCTGTTTTTGGTGCCGTGGTTCTCGGCATCATTCTCGCACCATGCGCCAGGAGCCTCGGGACTTTCCTTTCTCTCGTTTCCTCCTCCTTCTTCTGTTTTACATCCCTTTCCTGTCCATGCAGTCCCCCCTTGACTGTCAGGAGATGAGCCTGACCCAGACCTTCGGCTGGGTGATGAAGTGGACGAAGCAGGATCTTTTACTGCTGCAGAGCCTGTGGTTGAGGACCTGTCATTTAAGTCTCTGTTCAAGAATATGATTTCCACACTTTCTCTCCAGACTACAGACATCGATCCTGGGAAATTAAGACTCCAATACCTTCATGCCTCAGAGAACCCTACGGATTTGACTCCTCTGATTCAGCCTTCCTTCAAGACGCTGTCTCAAATGGTATGGAATAATCCTGCTCTCTCCCCATCGGTGGCTAAATCCATTGATAGAAAATATTCAGCCCCCAAGGATCATCTCATTTTGGCATCTCAAGCCTTTGCAGATCCTATTGTAGTCCTGGCAGAGAATGATAAGGTCGTCCTTCCTCAAACTACTACAGCTCCACCTATTAACAAGGAATCTCATAAGATAGACACCTTAGGTAAGAGAGTCTTTGCTGCTTCTACCCTAAGTATGTGTATTGCGAGTTACTAAGGCTATTTTTCCCAGTACGAGTATATCCTGTGGCACTCTCTCAAACAAATGGTCGAAGCTCTTCCGGAGTCGGGTTCAAAGCCAGAGCTTCTTCAAACCATTATCAGAGGTATTGAATCTAACAACCAGCAGGTTAAAGCAGCCATGGACGCTTTCAACTCTGCTTCCCGTTCAGCAGCTGCTGGTATTTGCACCTGCCGCCATTCCTGGCTGCGCACTTCAGGCTTCACGAATGACACGCAACAGCAGGTAATGGCATTGCCATTTGATGGTGCATATCTTTTTGGTCCTCAGGTTGAGCAGGCTCTAGAAGCTACTCAAAAGACTAGGTCAGCCATTGTTGGCTAGACCCTCCTGCCCTCTTGAGGGCATGCCAGTAAGCGTCAGTTTCATAACTGTCAATCCTTTCGAGGCAGAGGAAGTTTCCATAAGAACCAACCTGCCCAACCTCAAAAGAAGGCACAACAGAAAGCTCAAGGGCCCAAAGCGCCCAGCGCTACCTTATGAATTGCCGGCCCAAGTCCCACCTCAACTGCTCGCGGTAGACTTTTCCTCTCCGGTTGGAGGTCGGCTGATGCACTTCTACAGCCAGTGGAAGTCCATAACCTCAGACAAATGGGTCCTTTGGATAATTCGCGAGGGGTACTCACTCAATCTTGTGGAAACCCCTCCGGATCATCCTCCCAAATGGCAGCCCAGACTGTCTACCCTCCAGTCAGACCTTCTCACCGCCAAGATTCAGGACCTTCTGAACAACAGGGCAGTAGAACTTGTGCCGCTGCATCAACAAAACACGGGGTTCTACTCTCATTACTTTCTGGTTCCGAAGAAATCCAGGGGAATTCACCCCATTCTAGATCTCAGAAAGCTAAACAAATTTCTCCCCGAGGAGAAATTCAAAATGATTTCTCTGGGAACCCTGTTATCCTTGCTTCATCGGCATGACTGGCTAGCCTCCCTAGACATGCAGGATGCTTACCAGCACATTCCCATTCACCCGAGGTATCACAAATTCCTGAGGTTTGTGGCTCTGGGACACCATTATCAGTTCAGAGTCCTGCCCTTTGGGCTATCCTCGGTGCCGCGTGTTTTTACAAAGTGTTGTGCAGTTCTCGTAGCATACCTCAGAAAACTCGGGATACAGGTGTTCCCTTATCTGGATGAATGGCTTCTGACAAGCCCTTCCAGGCAAGGGACTCTGGATGCCATAGAGATGGTCTCTCGCCTCCTTACATCCATGGGAGTCCTGCTAAACCTCAAGAAATCACAACTGCAGCCCTCCCAGAGGCTCCTTTTATAGGACCCTTCTGGACACATCCGTGCGGGCCTTTCTTCCAGAAGACAGAAGGAACGATATCCTTCAGATGGTCCGTTACATCGGAGAAAACAGGTATGTTACAGCGCCTCGATGCAACGATGCTAGACTCATGGCATCCCTCAGTGTTCACTGTACCTCTAGCCCGTCTACACATGAGAACCACCCAGTGGATGCTCAGTACTCAGTGGTCCCCAACCACTCATCCGCAGTCCTATCTCATCAAGGTGACAGAACCTTTAAGGAGGTCTCTCACCTGGTGGTCTCAAGAGGATAATCTCCTGGAAGGATACCCCTTTGCTCCTCTGGACCATCAGATCTCCATTACCACAGACACCTCACTAATGGGGTGGGGAGTTCACTGTCAGGCTCTCCACACTCAGGATGTGTGGACTCAACTCAAGTCCCAGCTTCACATAAATGTCCTAGAAATGAGAGCCGTCCTTTATGCGGTCCGAGCTTTGAAGGACGTTTTCTGTCACAAGAATATTCTCCTCCAAACGGACAACAAAGCAGTGATGTATTACATCAACAAGCAGGGCGGTGCTCATTCTTACCCCTTATGCAGAGAAGCGATTACGGTCTGGGAATGGTGCTTGGAGCACAAGGCTCTAATTCAAGCGGTCTACCTGCCAGGTGTACAGAACGACTTGGCAGACCATCTCAGCAGAACAGAGACAGATCCTCACGAGAGGTCTCTCGACTCAACTATAGTTGGTCACTATTCGAAGAGTGGGGAACTCCAGACCTGGACCTTTTTGCATCCCCACTCAACACAAAACTGCCTCTTTTCTGCTTCAGAAATCCAGGGCCTGGCATTTTCTGTCAGGATGCGTTCAGGCTGTGGTGGACAACACGCTTTCTCTACGCCTTTCTGTCTCTTCCTCTAAGTCAGAGAGTACTCCTCAAGTTTGAGTCTCAGGGGGACAAGATGATTCTCATTGCTTCCTTTTGGCCTCGACAACTGTGGTTTCCACTACTCAACAGTATGTTGGCAGTTCCTCCGCAACCACTTCCCCTGCAGATGAACCTTTTAACTCAGAGACCGGTGGTCCATCCCAGCTTGAGATCTCTTCACCTTCACACTTGACTCCTGAAGAGGTAGAAGTAAATCGGTTCAATGTCTCTTGAAGAGTTTCGATATCTTTCTGGCTGCGCAGAAGCCAGTCACCGGAAAACTTACACAGCTAAGTGGGAAGGTTGGCCTGGTGTGCAAAGTCCTCTTGAATCCTCTTTTCCTGCCCACCTGATAAAGTTTTGGAGTACCTTTTGGACCTCTCAATTTCAGGTCTGCAGTACTCTACAGTTAAAGTTCACCTTAGTGCCATTTCAGCGTACCATGAGCTTCTGGTTTTTTCCCTTTCACTTGCTCAGTTACCTATGGTTAAGAGATTTCTTAAGGGTATTCTGCATACCAGACCTCCTACAAGACGTCCAGTTGCAGCCTGGGACATTAATCTTCGCTAGATATGCTCACTTGGAAACTTTTCAGGCCTCTAGCTACCTGTGAACCAAAGTTCCTACATAGATACATAGACAGTGTCGGCAGATAAGGGCCTGTGGCCCACCCAGTCTGCCCATTTGAGCTTGTAAGTTCAGTTTGTTTTCCTAGAAGTCTGTTTCCTACCCTTACCTCTAGAATTCCTTTATGTCTATCCCATGCATTCTTAAATCCTGTGATTGTTTCAGCCCCACCACTTCCTCTGGCAGGGTGTTCCACTTATCCACCACCCATTCTGTGAAGAAATTCTTTCTCATGTTTCCTCTGAATCGTCCTCCTCCAACTTCATCCCATGCCCTCTAGTCCTGGAACATCTTTTTCGCTTAAAAATAGTGTTTTTCCTGCACCCTGTTCCTCCCTGTAAGATACTTGTATGTCTCTATCATATCCTCTCTCCTCCTCTCCTCCAGGGAGTACATGTTCAGTTCCTTCAACCTGTCTTCATAGGACTTGTGATGCAATCCATGCACCATCTTTGTTGCCTCTTCTGAACCTTCTCTAGCCTGTCTATGTCCTTACGTGGTATGGTCTCCAGAACTGTACACTGTACTCCAGGTGGGGCCTCACTAGTGTCTTGTATAGCGGAATTATGACCTCCCTTTTTCTGCTGGTGATGCCCCTGCCTATACATCCCAGCATCCTATTTGCTTTACCTGCTGCCTTGTCACACTGTGTCCCTACCTTGAGGTCATCAGCGATTACAACCCCAAGATCCCTTTCCTGCTTGGTGCATGCTATATCCTCACCCCCCAACTGATATATTGTGCCAGGGTTTTTGTGCCCCATATGCATTATCTTGCACTTCCTTGCATTGAATTTCAACTGCCAAACCCCTGACCATTCTTCAAGTTTCTGCAGGTTGCTTCTCATTCTGTCTACACCTCTGGTGTGTCTACTCTGTTACAGAGCTTTGTGTCATCAGCTAACAGTGAAATTCTGCCTTCTAGATCCCAAGCGCAATGTCACTGATGAAGATGTTGAATAGGACCGTCCCAGAACTGATCCCTGTGGTACCCCACTGGTCACGCTTCCTCTGTGGAGTGACAGCCATTTACCACCACCCTCTGTGTCCTGCTACCCAGCCAGTTATCTACCCACCACACTACTGTCCTGCCCACACCCTATTCCCCAGTTTGTGTAATAGTCTTCTATGTGGCACAGTGTCAAAGGCCTTGCTGAAGTCCAGATAGGCCATGTCCACTGCCCTCCCTGATCCACCTCCTAGTCACCCAGTCAAAAATTCAACGAGGTTGGTCTGACATGTCCTCCCCTGGTGAAACCATGCTGCCTTGGGTCCTGTGGTCCATTGACAACCAGATGTTCCACCAATCTCTCCTTCAGTAGTGCTTCCATGATCTTCCCCACTACCGAGGTGAGGCTGACTGGTCTGTAGTTCCCTGCTTCCTCTTTGTTCCCACTTTTGTATAAGGGGACTACATCTGCTGTCCTCCAGTCTTTGGGTACCTCCCCTGTTTCCAGTCATTGGCTAAACAGGATAGCCAGAGGTTCAGCCACCACCTCTCTTAGTTCTTTAAGGACCCTGGGGTGCACCCCGTCTGGCCCCATTGCTTTATCAACTCTTATTACTTCCAGTTCCTTCAGGACCCTTTCTCGTGTAAAGGGACTTGTGTCCATTTCTGCACCATTCTCACCCCTTGTACTCCCTTCAGACCCATTACCCCTTTCTTCCTCAGTAAAGACTGAGCAGAAATACCTGTTCAATATGTCAGCTTTACTGTTGTCATCCTCCACGCTGCTCCCATCCTCCCCTTCAGTCTCACTATCCTCCCTTGTCTTTCTTTTTCACTTATGTACCTGTAAAGGTTTTGTCCCTTTACCCACTGATTTTGCAATGTGTTCTTCTGTCTGAGCTTTGGCTTCCCTTACTGACTTCCCTGCCTCCCTTTGCTTCTCCTGGTACTTCTCCCTATCCCCTTCTGCCTGTGTCTTTTTGTATTGCCTGAATGCAATCTTTTTGGCTTTCACTTTCTTTGATACCTCTTTGGAAAACCATAATGGTCTCTTCCTTTTCCTCTTGCTAACCTGCTTAATGCATAATTCTGTTGTTCTTATAATCCCCATTTTAAATACTGCCCACTGTTCCTCAACCCCTGATTCCTGTCCCATTCCCTTAATGCCTCTTTCAAGTATCTCCCATTTTCCAAAGTCTGCCCCTAAAATCCAGGATACGTGTTTTGTGTGGTTTGGTTCTGCTCTTTCTGTGATTTCAAACCACAATGACTGGTGGTCACTGTTACCCAGGTGCTCCCCACTGTTACCCCCATCACACTGTCCCTGTTTGTGAGCACAAGGTCCAGTATTGCCTTCTGCTGAGTTGGTTCCATGACCAGTTGCTTGAGGAAGGCACTCTGAAGGGAGTCCAGGATAAATCTGCTCCTAGTTGATACTGCTGCTGGGATGCTCCAGTCCACGTCTGGAATATTGAAGTCTCCAACCAGTATTACCTCAGCCTTGTCTGCCATCCTTTGGATGGCTAGCATCAGCTCCCTATCTGTTTCTTTCTCCTGGGCTGGTGGTCTATAGACCACACCTGTGCAGATGGCTGTCCCCATTTTCCTTTCCAGCTTAACCCACAGTATCTCTCCCCCATTTTGTTCCTCCTGGATCTCTGTGGCCCTTATGTCATTTTTCACATACAGTGCCACCTCCTCCTCCTTCCTGCTTGCTCTGTCTCTTCTGAATATGTTGTAGCCAGGTATGGCCATCTCCCAGTCATGGTTACATTACACCAGGTTTCAGTGATGGCCACAATGTCCAGGTCTGACTGTACCATGACAGCCTCCAGATCTTCCATCTTGTTGCTAAGGCTCCGGCATTTGCACACATGGCTTTCCATGATTTGACCTCCCTAGACTGCTTCACTGTTCTACTCCAGCCCCTTCCTTGGTTGTCATTTATCCCTGGTTCTCCTTGCTGTCTGCCCTTCTGCTGAATTTTGTCCCTTTTCTGCTTATCCACCTCTTGGGCACTAATCTCCATCTTTTGCACACTGCCTTGCAGAGATAGCCACTCCTCTGGTTCACTGGTTCCACTGCTAGCTGTGGGGGGTGAGCAAGTAGGTACCATCCTTGCTGGCCTGCCGCCCCCCTTTGCTAGTTTAAATGCTTGTCAATGTAGCATTTAAACTTATCATTGAGTGCTTGGATTCCCCTCCAGGATGGATGCAGGCCGTCAGGCTTGAACAAACCTCCATCCCTCCAGGTGGGTCCCCAGTCACCTAGACCTGGAAGACTGCCTTCCTAGTGGCCATTACCTCAGCCCGCAGGGTCTCTGAGATACATGCCCTGGTCACGGATCCTCCATACACTATGTTTCATAAAGACAAAGTAGTTCTTCGTATTCATCCTAAATTTCTTCCTAAGGTTGTGTCAAGAATTTCATCTTAACCAACCTTTGGTCCTTCCCTCTTATTTTGCGGACTTCCAAAATGAAGGGGAATGCTGTCTTCATTCCCTGGATGTTAAGAGGGCCTTGCTTTCTATTTAGATAGAACCAAGGATTTTCGTAAAGTCAGTACCTGTTCGTTTCCTTCAGTGAGACCCGCTGGGTCACCCTGTTGCTATCAGATGTATCTCAGCATGGCTAGTGGCATGCCTTTGCCACTGCTATTCCATGGCAGGCGTTAAGTTGGCGTTAAGTTGGAGGGTAGAGTTACGCTCACTCTACTAGGTGAGTCGGCGCGCATCCCTAGTGGAAGTCTGCAGCGTGCCCATTGCAGACATCCGCACAATGCAGCCACCTGGAGCTCAGTGCATACTTTCATTAACATTATGCACTAGATGTCCATGCCAGATGACATTCTTATTTTGGCAGAGCCATCCTTAATGGACTTCTGTCTTAAGAAATGTGAGCTCTTAGTCTCTCCTGCTGCTCTCTCAGGGATTATTAGCTCGGTACTCTCCCAATAGTGAATAAGTGGTGGAGACTCATGTCCAGAAGATATGAAATTACGTACCTACTGTAATTCTTGATCTTCTTGGACGAGTCTCCACCACTCATTCACACGTCCACCCTCCATCCCCAAGCTCACCTCTCTTGTTGGTCTTCACTCCTCAAATCTTTAGGCTGTAAAGACTTTTTGTAGACCCTTCTTACATGGGTCGTCCGGACTATCTTATGTCCGGTTTTTGGAATTAGGCTACCCTTCTAGGTTAGTTCGCTGCACCTCCTTGGTAAAAAAGGTACTGGGGCGGTTGGAGTTGGCGCCCAGATGGTCATTTCTCTTGTGAGCTAGGAGCTGCATGGCACGTTCCTAAATGCGCCACCTCTGGGCGCCGACTCTCCATAAAACAGTTTGCTCCCTGATGGGTCCTAGTGCCTCCGGGCGCAGATCTCAATAGTGTGAATGAGTGGTGGAGACTCATCCAAGAAGATCAAGAATTACGGTAGGTACGTAATTTTCATTTTTCGCACCTGTGGCGTGGAATGAAATTTTGGTGGCGTGAAATGACGTTTTCACAGCAATTTGAACATTTTCAGTACCGAGTTCATGAGGTGGGGTAATAAGACAGCTATGCTGACAGTTTGGTTGAAGTATTGCTACAAGCATGCATCGTGGCAGGGATGGGAGCGCAGGCCTCTCTGGGTCCTGCAGTCCCACAAAGAAATGAGGATAGGATTATACTATTTCAAAAAGTATGGAAATTCTTTGCAAAAAACTGCATTAATGCAACAGTTGGGGTTCAGATTAAATTGGCAAAAGTAGAGAAATGTGATGTTAGGGTTTCCAACCATAACACCCCTGCCTCACCTCTGAAGCGAATGAGGGTGGAGTCTTTCTTGAGGTTGTCAATCCTAATACTCACCCCATTCTGTGCACTCATGAAACATACACACCTGTCTCCAGCACATCTCAGCTTTTGTGTTACTGCAGTGGGGTGAGCGTTAAGGTTGACATCCCCAAGGAAGACTCAACCTTTCATTCGCTTCAGGGGTGTTAGGGTTGGAACTCTAACATCACATTTATCTACCTTTGTCAGTTTAATCTCAGACCCTAACTGTTGCATTAATGCATTTTTTTATTTACAAAGAACGTGTATGTGTGTATGTGTGTGTGTATATATATATATATATATTAGAGGCAAAAAACTTGGTTTAATCCATCAGTTAGGGTTGTTCCACAGTGACAAAAGCGAGGAAATTCGATGTTAGGGTTGAAACCCCCTTTGCACCCCTTCAGCCCACCCCCCAACTGGAATCAATGTGCACATTGGGGTCATTGGCCCTAAGTGTCACCCCATCACATGTGGAAAGAAGCTGAGGAATAGGAGAATGGAGTGACAGGACCGATGGCCCCAGTGCACACCCCGATTCCAGTTGGGGGTGGGGCTGGAGGAATACAAGGGTTTCAACCTAACATCGAATTTCCCCAGCGTTTGTCACTGTGGAACAACCTAACTGATGCATTAAACAGAGTTTTTGCTTCTAATTTCCCTTCTTTTTGAGAATAATAATGAGAAATAGTGAATGTAATGCAGCGGCGGGAGTGCGGGGTGATGTCTTGTCACATTGTAACATTGTGCCCGCAAATGCAAATCAAAATGTGCTTGGTGAGGCAAAGTGAGACAGAAGAGGAACAGTACTGTAGACAGAAATGTTAAATACAAGCGGAAAGCAAACCGCAAATGAAAGCAAAGGGTAACGACATGGTGGCGTAAACGTGAACAGTAAGTGAAACGGTACGGAACCGCAAGCACAAACGTAAATGGTAAGAGTAATGTAAGCACATAGGCTGGTTTTCCCAAAAGCTGTATAGAGAAAGACAGTGGGTAGAAAGAATGTATGCAAAATAATGACTCTCAGTAGTTGCAATAGTACATTGCTTATATCTCAGTAACCGTACAACATACAAAAAAAAATTTAAAAGTCATATGTATTATCACTTTCCTAACTAGTTTTATATGCAGGGGCTATAATTTTTCAACAAAAACTCTGTATCTTGCACCGTTTTTGAGATACGGGCCCTCAAAGGCGCGGTGAACGCCGTAATGTTATTGTATGGGAAAAAAACAGAAATTCAGACTGCCATAACTTTTGAACAGTTTAATATTTTTTCACAAAATCTTCAAAAGGCACATCAGGGACCCTGGCCACATGTTCCCTGAAGATTTTGGGCCAGTCGCACAAACCATGCGACCTGTAGGCACGACCGTAGAATTCCAGAAAAAGCGTAAACGCATGCGCAGATCATGCTTAATAACTCCATAGCAGTGTATTCGACCGGTTCAACTCTTGGCAGATCCCAAGGCATATGGGTCTTGATCATGCATTCCAAATTTCAGGCAAATCTGTCAAACAGTTGCAAAGTTATTAAGGTGCAAAATTTTGGGTTTAACATGTAAATGGCTCCTCAACCCTAACTATGGTAGCACTACCGTGCTACCATAAGAAAAATTTACTCACCTTAGTAATGTTGTTTCTTCTAGCAGCTCTGGCAGCAGGGAAATTCTGACAAATCTGGCAGTCTGAATTGAGGTGGTCAAACCCCAGACAATAAACACATGTGGTGTGTGGGTCAGCTTTAGCAGTGTTGAAACCCAGTGGGTCCGGTTTTTCTTTTGGGTTTCTCAGACATAATGCCAGCCTAACCAACTTGCCCATTTATGGCAATCCGCCAACCAAGACACCTATTGGTTCCCAGCTGTCAATGGTCCGGAAAAACGTAATGAAACTGCTTTTAGAACCGATAAGAACCGGAACCGCACTCTAAAAAGGACTAGTAATCTTAAAAACCAACCTGATTGGTTCAAACTGAACCGATAATAGTTACAAGTACCACACAGAAAATAATATGAAGTAAACCTAATTTTTACTTACATACCACAGACAGAGCTTGAACCGACCGGTTACGGTTTAATTTCGGTCAAAAAACAACAATTTAATACTTTAAAACCGACAAAATGAACCGAGCAGAAGGAGAAATCTCCGGAGCGACTGTTCAGTGAGGCGGAGTAAAGAATCTGACGGTTTGTGTTTGAAGGACAACAGACAGAGTTTCTAACCGAGCTCGCGCTCTAAGTTCCATGCCTGCATGGAAAGTTAACTATTTCACCTCCAGAGCAGTTCGAAGATGGGGACTCACTGCAATTGTCATAATATAACAAGACTTCATGTTGTTTTGAAAAAAAAATATATATATATATATATATATGTATATGTACATAATACGCGCACTAGGGATGTTTGGAATGAATGATTTATCTGCACAAGAGCAGTTTTACCTCGGTAACCTAATGAGTGGCATAAGCCATGAGTGTGGTGTCCAAGGTAGAGTGAGATCTTATCTGTGTCAGTCTTCGCCATTCATCACCGTTTGTGTAGTGAGCCAGAGGATTAGGACCCCACGGGAGCTGTTTTTTTTTTTTTGTTTGTTTTGTAAGGGAGAGGAGTAGACGGGGTGGTGCCACCCTCGGGCTGACGCATTGCATGGCACTCATGGATTGGTCAGTAACCAACATCGACCCCTCCTCAGCCCCAGTTCTGCTTCTCCTGCCATCGAGTGAGCATGACCTTGTGTGTGAGTACCATTTTCTGCGGCCTAGTCCGTCGCGTTTACCTCCAGTCCTAGTTCTGCTGCTGCGTTTCTGCAGCAGTCAACCTGTAAGATCTTTCCTTTATTTTTTCCATCAACGCCGAGTGCTGTTTTTATTATTTTTTTGTCCAGTCATGTCTCGTTTAGGGGACAAACAGAAATCATCCAGAGTGGGTCGGCCTCCAATATGTCTGTGTCCTTGTGGCCGACTGTATTCCATCATGGACCAGAAGGACCAGTGTCTCACCTGCTTGGACCCTAACCACAACATGAATAGATGCGATACCTGTTTCTCCAAGGACCACCACGTGTGAGAGTTGCATGTGTTAAAACTTGGAGATGTGCCGCTAACTTTTGAGGGACAGGAGCATACCTGGGTCACCAAAAACTGGGTTCTTTACCCTTCCTCCGTCCCCTCCTGGCCCTAAATGGCCCATGGAAGAGGGGTTTCCACCACTTCTTGCCTTGCCTCGGTGTGAACCCCTTCCATGGTGCAGGAGGCCTGGCCTGATCCCTTCAGGGGTCAAGCAGGAGGCACCATCCAGGCAAGCACCTCCTTGGGGGTGAGAGCTCCCCTCTGACTTCGCCGTCTGAGACCTTCGGTCCCGAGCTGGTGCTGTCCTTAATGCCACCCCTGATCCCTGTGCTGCTTGTGGCTCTGGCAATCTGGACGGTGGCATAGGGCCGGTCTCTGGTGCCGCCTTTGACTCTGGTGCTGTTTACAGTGCCAGGGATGGGGGCAGCACCATGGGCAGCATGAAACTGGTCTGCAGTGCCACTCACGGTGCCATGGCTGTAAAGGAGTAGTCTGGGTTTGAGCCTTCTCTGGGGAGGCCAATGTTGAGGCTGATCCAGACTGACTCCCAGATTCTTTGGAATCCTCCAGTTCCTCCTCCTCCAGCATGTCAGCTCCTGTTCAGCCCCCTTCCAAGGAGCAGATGGCTCCCTCTGATTCTGGCATCAGTGGTACTGACCAGTCCTTGGGGTGCCCTGGGGGTCACTGCAGGGCAACCCAGAGTCAGTGGCCCATCTGCCACCTTGGGAGGTGTACCCTCCTCCTGTGACAGTTCTCGCTGGCCCTACTTCTGGGCTGACTGAAGCGTGTCAGGCAGGGGAGGGTGCTCCACCTCCAGCTGTCTCTCAGGACTCTGCTACAGGGAGTCAGTTTCCTTGGCTGATGATGATAAAGAAGGCTGTCTTGGAGTCCTAGGGGTTGAGGGGGCTGGATTCAGGGTGGTGTCCTTTCTTGGGAACCTGCAGAGGTTTGGGGAGGAGTTGCAGTGCTGGTCCGGTCTTCTCCCCTGAGGTCCCCTCGAGAGAGACCTTGTCTTTAGAGGTTAGGGACTGCCCTTCTGGGCTCATGCAGCCCCAGTTGCCTCGTGAGGGAATTATCTTTTTGGGCTCAGCCCTCGCCATTCCACTTCGGTTGAGCAGCCTTTGTCTGCTGAGACCACGGGGTCTCCTCTTCCCCCTCCTCCTCTGAGGTCTCCTGTTGGGTACCCCAACCCGGGCTGAGGCCATTCCCTTTCTTGGAGGTGCCTGGACTCTTTGCCTCTGCCAACCCCTCCTCCTCTCCCAGGCCACTCTGGGCATATGGGACCTCTACCTGGGAGCAGTTTAGGTCCATGGCTGCACTGTTCCCCGCCTACTACCAGTCCATGCACGAGGAGGTATTCCACTGCTTCTCAGTGTAGCCTAAACCTGACTCTCTGGGCTCATAGGCTCCCTCATCATCTTCTTCTTCTGAGGGAGAGGAGTCCTCTTTCCACCTTTCTCCTAAAGCTGATCTTTCCAGCTATCAGCACTTCCTGTTGGGGTTACCCGATGAGCTCCACATTATGCATGTCTTCTTGGGCGAGTTCAGTGCGGCCAACCTGTTGGTTCCTGCCTGGCCTACTCCTTTCTGGGAGGTGTCATGCTGGACCTGGTGATGTCCCTCAACCCAAGCACCAGCCCCGAGGGCCCTCCGCCAGAGATATTACACAACCCTTGGGTCTCTAGGAGCTTCACCTCACCCCCTTCAGGCGTGTCTCTCCTAGACATACCCTCTAGGCATAGAAGCCCAAGGTGTGACCAACCCCCAGAATCTGACTCACCAAAGTTTGATTTTTGGGGAAGGAGAGCCTTCTTGTCGGCACGCCTTCTTTTATGTCTTTCAGCTCATCAGGTCCACCATGCTGCCTATAATAGGCACTTGTGGTCTCTGCTAGGTCAAATCCAAGCCTCTTTGTCTGACTCCAGAGGTGACCAGACCAAATGACTGCCCTCTCTGCGGGGCCTGGGCTTGCGATACCAAGCAAGGGCATCTCACGATGCCAATGAGGTAGCTTCCAGATTGGCAGGGACAGCAATCTGCATCAGGCAAAGGGTGTAGCTTCAACTTTCCCAGTTATCACCCTTGGCCCAGTGTAAGGTGAATGCCTCCTCTTTCCGGGGAACCCACCTCTTTTCCCACAGCATGGGGTAAGAGCTTCGGGGGAGCCTTTCCTCTCCTGCTAGGAGAACTTTGCCTCACCCAGACCAGCCTCAAGCCTAAGCAGGCCTACTAGGGTTCCCTCCTGTAGTGTCTCCCACACTGGAGGCTGAGGGTCTTTGTCCCTTAGGAAGGTTCTGGACCTCTTAGGGGGCTCGGTAATCACCCAACAGTGATGAACATTGAAGATTGATATAGGTAAGATATGAAAATGATGTACCTACTGTAATTCTTGATCTTTCTGTGTATCTTCACCATTCATCACTGAATCCCACCCACCTTCCCCTCTCAGGCCTCAGTCTCTGGGCGATCCTCCTCCCTGATTGTCTCTCAGTTTGGATCTCGGTCCATCTCCAGCACCTCCTACCCCCTCTCTCCCTTGGGGTCTGGGTCTTTTTCCCTGGGTTGACAGACAGGGAGGCTACCCTCTATTGGGAGTCTCCAGAGTCCCTTCTCAGTCCAAGTGGTATTGTCTTGGGTTACTCTGCTTCCTCCAGCCTTAGACTTGAGGAAGTATAGAGGGGGAGCACTGGTGACTCATTCAGTTATTTCTCCTCCAATCCACATTGTGCCACCCCATATGTATTTTTCCTTTATCTCCTCGCCTCGTTCAAGGAGAATTTGTTTTCTATGCAGTACCTCCTCTGGAGGCGACTTCCCTCTATAGAAAAACTAAAAGACAATCCCTTGGGGTTTTCCTCTCCAGGGATGTTTCTAAGTGTCTTTCCACTTTAAACTCTCTAAGCAGGAGGGGGAGACACCAACCTGTCCTGGCCCTTTGGCTAACTCAACTGCTTTTTCCTCTGGATTGGTGCCAATCTGCTGCTCCAGCCTTTTGGATCCTCCTCTGGCTTGAAATATGGTCCTATCTGGGGCATGCCATTCTTCTCTTGGGAAGTACCAGGCTCTATCCTCGAGGGGTGGTGTCTTTCTATAGTCCCTCCTTTCTTTCTTCCTTTCTACCCTCACCTTTTCATCTCTCCATTACTCGCCCAGAGGTTGAGGCCTTCTTGTCCCAGTCCCTTAAGCCCCTTCTCTTCTGTCCTTTCTACGGCTTTATTCCTCCTTTTAGTTTACATCCTTTCCTTTTCTATCTCTCGGGCTCCCTTGCCTGCCCCCCCCCACCCTCTCTATTTCTCTGTCTATCTCCAGCATGCAGAACTGGGACTAAGGAGGGTCGATGTCTGTTACTGGCCAACCCACGAGGCCGCCATGCGAATGTTGGCCCCGAGAGAGCTGTGCTGCCCCGCCTACCCTCCCCTTGCAAAAAAAAAAAAAAGTTCCCATGGGGTCCTGGTCCTCTGGCTCACTACCCAACAGTGATGAATGGCGAAGATACACAGAAAGATCTAGAATTACGGTAGGTACGTAAATTTCATTCTTCCTCAAACTACTAGAATGCAGATAAAACATTTATTCCACAGGTTCCCCATTGCATATTCCATTTATGCAATAGGAAAGGATTTTTGTTGTCATTTTTAAGTAGAATTTATCTCGTTTTTTAAAATTAAAATTTATAAAGGATTTGTTTATGATATTATGCGTGTTGCTCTACATTGTAGAGCAGATTGTTAGGGATGCATATGATGTTGCTAGGGGTGTCGCATCACTCTGTTACTGGCGTGACTTGTGATTTGGCCCGTGAATGTATGTAGGAGGTGCTGGGCTGTTCAATGAAAAAAGAAAAACAAGGTGGTTCTGTTTCTTGGTTACAGAAAGTGCGACAGTCTTAATGCCTTGTAGCTGTTTGTTTTTTTCTTTTAATAAAAAACATTGAAGTTATACACGGTTCTTAGATTTATCACACACACAGAAACATAGAATCTGTCAGCAAAAAAACACTTGATGCACTCAGCCTGCCAGAATGGTCCCTAGTTACTGTGTCTTTGCAGGCCCTAACTGGTCTCTGGCACCTTCTCTCCTCCGTTCATTTCCTAATATTCCCCTAAGTCTGTCCCAAGCATGATAGAAGCCCTCACCATTTTGGCTCCACCACTTCCTCTGGCAGCCTATTCCAAGCATCCACCACTCTTTCAGTGAAGTAGCACTTCCTCACATCCCTCCTCTACTCCCCCCTCAAGCTTCATCACATGCCTTCTGGTTCTGGTGCTCATCTTCATTTGAAAAACACTCCCCTCCAGCACTCTGTTCACGCTCATTAGGTACTTGTAGATCTCTATAATGTCCCCTCTTGTTCTCCTGTCTTCCAGCATGTACATGTTGAGATCCCTCAGTCTCTCCACTTAGGGCTTTTGTGTAAGCTCTGCTCCATTCTGGCTGCCCTTCTCTGGGCTGCCTTCACCCTGTTTATGTCCTCTTTGAGGTGTAGCATCCAGAACTGGGCACAAACTCCAGGTAGGGCCTTACCAGTGAGCAATACTATGGCAACACCACCTCCCTCCTGCTGGAAATACCTCACCCAGTGCATCCCACTAACCTTACCCACCACTTTGTCACACTACCCTGACATTTTGAGGTCATTAGACACTATAACCCCAAGGTCCTTCCCTGCTAAGTGACTGACAGTACCACCCTACCCCATGCTATACTCAGTTCTTGGATTCCTATATCCTAGGTGCATGATTTTACACTTTTAAGCACCGAACCCAAACTGCCATACTCTTGATCATGCCTGGAATTTCCCAAGATCCCTAGGCATTCTTTCCACCTTTTTTGATCACCCTCTTACAGTTTTTGGTATCATCTGCAAAAGGCATACCTTCCCTTCCAGTTCCTCTGCAGTCGCTTATGATGACATTGAAGAGGACCAGTCCCAGTACTAAGCCCTGTGATGCCCCACTGGTCACTCTCCTATCATTAGAGTAAGAGCCATTAACCACCACACTCTGTCACCTTTCCATTAATTAGTTTTTAACTCAGTTCACCACTTTGGATCCCACCCCTAGACAGTTTCCTCATCAGTTTTGTGTATGTCACTGTATCGAAGACCTTGCTAAAGTCCAAATAGACCACATCTACTGCCAGCCCCTGATCTATTTTCCAAGTCAGCCAGTCAAATAACTCAATTTCATTTACCCGGGAAGGCTCTGCCCCCTCTCATGTATCTATGCTGTTGGTCTTTTTTTTTTTTGTTTAAACTTAGCTTTACTGCAAGCAAAAACATCATTACAAAAAGAGCAGAAGACATAGTATTACACATAGTAATGCACCTCCTGTAGGGATTTAGGAACAAAATAGAGAGAAATGGAAACCTAAAACGTTCGTAAAATCCAATCAAGGTAACAACTTTCCTGGGCACTGTTACATCACTATACTAACTTTTAAATACATGGGGTTTTAAAGCAAGGCAATTAAGGAATCTGAAAATGACTGCAGGGCTGTGAAGTGTCTCATTGTGAGCTATCTGCTCCTCCCAGCCCACTAGTGGGATCTTGTGGGACTGGGCTCCCCTCGTGCCCACTTACACGTGCAAAAGTCGAAGTGTCACGAGTTTCCCGACGGACCCTCAGGTCTGTGTATTTTGCTAGAGTGAGCCTTAATTTAGCCATCAGTTCCTCCATTCTTTTGATGTTCTGTACTCTAGAGATCCAGGACTCGAATGATGGAGGGATTAGCTTTAACCAGTTGGCTGTAATTTCCTTCTGTGCAGCGAGGCACAGAGTCTGCTGAAGCCTTTGCTGTCTATAATTCCCAGTTTCTGCAACCCTGAATCCTAGTATCATGGTATTAAATTCAAAGGGTATCTGGCTCTGCCAAATATTAAGTTCCTCACGAATCCTGGACCAGAAATCCCGATTCCGCGTTCACTGCACATGCCCAAAAAATGTGGAAGTGTGACCCAGTCTGACCATTCTTCCACCAACACAAGTCTGAGTTGCCGTGTTTAAAATGTTTAGTGATCATGAGGATGTGGAAAAATCAAACTATACACTTTCATTTAAATTCTCTTCAACCCGGCAAGGCCACGACCCTCCAGCCTTTCTCCCAGGTCTGGTTACATTTGCCTTCTGGAATGGAAGAACCTGCTTCACTCTCCCATTTTACCCTAAGGTTATCGAGATCGGGATTTTCTCCCCCAGTAGTACCTTGTAGGCACCTGACACCGGCCTGCCTCTGGCAGCCAGTCTGATAGCCCAATACAGAACTTTTTCCAGTGTTGTTCAGGTTTCTATCAATCTTTGGGACATGATTGTTGGATTAGAGGTAGTGTCTCACCTGCAGAAATCGGTGAAAGTCTGCTTGGGGTAGACTTTCTTTTTTTGGAGGTTTCTAAAGGACAGGATACTGTTGTTATGAATTAAAGATCAGTATCAGATGAGGGAAAGCCTGTTCCACCTGGAAAAGCCTTGGTCGACCATGTGGTGAATGGAAGTTTGGGTCTCTGGTGACTGGAGTGAGAGGACCCACCTCATTTAGGGTCTGTGTAAGTTGTCTAACTTTGGCCAAAATCTTTAAAGTATGTCGAGTCCATGGGTTTACAACCTCTGTCCAGACCTCCAAAGTGAGGGAAATGCGTGGGAGAGAAAAAAAGAGGGAGAGGCCGTGAGTGATACGCTTCAATTTCTCTCCAACCCAGTTCTCCCCTTTGCTTAACCTGAGCGATCACTGGAGCTAGTTGCACTAACAGATAATATAGTTCAAGGCCTCCCCTCTCTCGGGGCTGGGTCCACAGCCTTTTACAGGCCCTGTGCCCACCTCTCTGCCAGATGAAGGTCATGAGCATGGTATTAACCCTTTTCCAGCAGGGCTTCTGTATAGTAATGGGGAGAGCCTGAAACAGGAATAAGAGGCAAGGTAAAACATTCATTTTAAGGGTGGCAATCCTTCCTCCCAGTCAGAGGGGAAGCAACTCCCAGTGGGGAAGGTCTGCCTCTACCTCTGACCACAGTTTATCATAGTTAAGCTTGAAGAAAGGAGTGGCACGGGGTTATCTTTACTCCTAGCTGCCTGTTGATCTTGCAGCTCATTGGATTCAAGACACTCTACTAACCTTTTCTTTAACAATGTTTCCATTAATTTCCTCACTACTAAGGTGAGGGTCACTGGCCTGTAGTTACTAGCCTCTTTTCTTATGCTGTCCTTATGTAGAGACAAAGTCTGCTCTCCTCCAGTCCTCTGAAACCATGCCTGATTCTGGTGAGCTGTTGAATAAGGCCTTCAGCAGAGCAGTCGGCATGTTACTGAGTTCTTTTAGTATCCTTGGGTGTGTGTTGTCTGGTCCCATATCCTTGTCCACTTTCAGAGCTGCAGGTCCCTTCAGGACTCTTTCCTCTGAAAATGGACTTGAGTCCATATCTCCTCTCCTTTGTTCCTGCTGATCACTGGTTGTCCGTTCCCCCCTCCCTCCACTGTGAAGATTGAGCAGAAGTACATGTTCAGGATGGCTCTTTTTCCTTAGTACTCATCTGTGCAGTCTCTCTGTGCTGCCCCCCATATCCTCACTATCCCTCCCCTTGCTTTTTCTCTTCTCACTTATGTACCTAAAGAAAGTCGTATCCCCATTTGCTACCTCTTTAGCTATTCTTTCCTTTGTCTGCATCTTTTCTCCCCTCACCGCCTTATCTGCTTCCCTCTGTTTTACCTGGTACATCTCCCTGTCTTTCTCCCTCTGCATTTCCTTGTTCCTTCTCAACGCCACCCTTTTCTACTTTACCACAGGGGGGCACTTCCTTAGAGTACCATAATGGTCTTTTTTTCCTTTTGCTTTTAATCACTTCCTTCATGCAGAGACTGGTTGCCTTAATTATGCCCGCCCCTATTGTTCCCCAGTGTTCCTCTACACCTATGTTGCATTTGACTCCCACTAGGTAGTTTCTGAGGCAATCCCCCATTTCCTTAAAATCTGCCCTCCTTAAGTTCCAGGAACTTCTTCCTTATGTGGTTGGCCTCTGCTTCTGTCTTTTTTTTTTTTCAATTCTTTGTATCTCCCCCAGAACTGGAATTCTCTTGGACCACTCAGCATGCCTATGCCACTCTACCACCCACTGTGAACCTCGCCTCCACAAGGACGTTACTTTCTCCCCGAACCTGGGGGACTAAAGCCCGAGGAGATCGAAGGGGCAGAGACGAGGAACCAGTGTTGGGCACGTGGCAGTTCGGCATTGTGAGGGCTGTCACCTATCCGGGACTGGAGGGGGTTTCTGCATTTGTCCTGTGAGCCCCCCCACACCCTGAGCATGGTGTGCAGTGATGCCAAGGCACATGGCAACCCTGCCGGCATCTGCCACGCTCCCCCTCTGCAGTTGGTCCTGCATGTTGTAATATCCCTGATCTTCATCAGAGGTTGCCAGCATGCCGGCCAACCTGAAGCCCTCCCCGGGAGGGGGGAGAGAGCTGTCCTTGGACGCTCAATCCTCTCCCTCCCTCTGCCGGCGCCTGAGCTCGCTCTCCAACCTGGGTCGCCGGCTTGGTGTAAGATGTGGCGTCCAGTGCCTTAACCCTCAGCACCACTGGGCTGGCACCTCTGCTTCTATCTTAATGTTAAACCACAGTGTATGGTGATCACTGGTACCTAGGGAACTGCCCACTGTGATGCCTGCAATACTGTTCCTATTTGTAAGCACCAAATCCAGCACTGGCCCTATCTGTAGTGGGTTCATTGACTAGATGCCTAAGAAAGGCTCCTTGTAGGGAGCCAAGGATAGCCTTGCTCCTTTCAGAAACTACAGCTGGAAGGCTCCAATTCACATCTGACAAATTAAAGTCACCAACTAGCAGCGCCTCCCCTTCATTTGCCATCCTATTACTGTCCTCCCCAAGTGCCTTATCCATCTCCTCTCCCTGTGCTGGAGGTCTGTGTAACAAGGGATAAAGAAGTTTGTCCCTATATTTCAGCCTAACCTCATTTTGGTCTAAAACACAATGCATGTGTGTAATAAATGTTGACCTATATAATTGAATCATATAAAACTTGTAAAGCCACAAGACAAACTAAGCCACAAGTTGCAATATTAAAGTGCATTTTGATATTTGTGCTGACCATGTAAGTAATAGCAAACAGTTGTCTTATGTGACTACAAAGCAGAAACAGGATAGAGTCCAAATTACCTTCTGACTATTCTTCAGTGTTTGTCCTTATCAGACAGGCCAAAATGCTTGTATGCACATTCCTAAGTCCAAACCTATTTCTTCCCTGAACCTTGGTTACTGGTGGTGACAGCTGTTGCTAGCCATATATGATAATAGAATGTACACTATCTATACTTGTGCTGACGAAGGATGAGCTCATACATATACCAAAGAAAAGTATTACCTTATAAGTTGATGTTTGTGCTTGTTTTAAACCAATCATAGAAAACCATAGGAATGATGATGCTGTCTTCCACTATATAAGCAAGCCAGCACACACTGTTATTTAGAAGAATGAAGGATGTACCACTTGTAATCTCTCGCTGTGATTTTTGTTATAATCATTAAATTCTTCAGCCTTCAGTCTCGTCTCCGTTCGTCTCCTTTCTGAGTATCTGTAATTGATAATTTACTAACTGTAATTTTTTTCCACAACGCTACAGTCTGTATACCACCCCTGCATGGATAATAGCCCCAGTTCCTGTCTCCAGAATGACCAATAGCACCTTTAGTCATTTCTTTTCCAGCGGTACTCCTGCTCTTCCATAGCCTTGATTCTTCCCCTCACATGCTCTACAACCCCTCCTCCCTTCCCAGTCTCCCTCGAATAGAGAGTATCCTGGTATAGTCATTTCAAACTACATGAAGTCTTGCTATATTATGACAGTTGCAGTATGACCGCAGGTTAGAACTGCTCCGGAGGTGAAATAGTTAACTTTCCATGTAGGCATGGAACTTAGAGCACGAGCGTGGTTGAAAACTCTGTCTGTTGTGCTTCAAATGCAAACTGTCAGATTCTTTACTCGGCCTCACTGAACAGTCGCTCTGGAGATTTCTCCTTCTGCTCAGTTCATTTTGTCAGTTTAAAAGTATTTTTTGTTTTTTAGCCAAAATTAAACCGCAACCGGTCGGTTCAAGCTCTGTCTGTGGTAATGTAAGTAATAGATAGCTTTTACATTTATTTTTTCTGTGTGGAACTTGTAATTCTTTATCGGTTCGGTTTGAACCGATCAGGTTGTGTTTAAAATCTACTAGTCCTTTTTTAGAATGCGGTTCCGGTTCTTATCGGTTCTAAAAAAAACAGATTTCATTACGTTTTTTTCCACGACCCGTGACACGGTTGGGAACCGATAAGGGTGTCTTGCTTGGTGGATTGCCATAAATGGGCAAGTTGGTTAGGCTGGCATTATGTCTGAGAAACCCAAAAGAAAAACCGGACCCACTGGGTTTCAACACTGTAGTGTTTGTGGGGAAGCTTTTGCTAAGGCTGACCCACACACCACATGTGTCTATTGTCTGGGGTTTGACCACCTCAATTCAGACTGCCAGATTTGTCACAATTTCCCTGCTGCCACCATAGATAAGAGAGTTGGCAGGCTCAGGGAAAGGGAGGCCAAAAAGTCCGCTGACCCGGATGGCCAGCCCGGTTTGGTGCCAACCGAACCAGAGGGAGTGCCCTCTGACCAAGGTGATACTTCCTCGGGCAAACGAAGAGCCGGTTCTAAGGAGCCGGTTCCAGCAAAAAGGACTAGAAAGTCAGCTAGTGTAGAGCCAAAAGTTCTCTCCCCAACTGCTGAGGAAA
This sequence comes from Neoceratodus forsteri, assembly GCA_016271365.2. NCBI lineage: Eukaryota > Metazoa > Chordata > Ceratodontiformes > Ceratodontidae > Neoceratodus > Neoceratodus forsteri. The sequence continues at coordinate 49,557,933 of CM028133.1, read as the reverse complement.
TAGATAAAGAAATTCAAATTGTCCAGTCTCTGTCTCCGGTTCCGACCGAACCGACACCTTCAGGTAAGCGTTCGGTTCGGCCGTTTCCACCGGTTCAAGATTATGATTTTGAGGATTTTTATGAACCGGGGAGGAGGAAGAGGAATATGAGGAGGAATATGGTTTTGAAGATCTGATGTGCCCATTGATCCGACATCTCTCCAGATAGACCCCTAGGGTTTGTCCTCCAAGGCTTTCTGAGTCCCCTCTCATTTCATGTTTTATAAGAAAGTTGCTGAAACTCTCCAGCTCCCTGTTGAGGAAGCTGTTGATGACCAAGAGGAGCCAGACTATGTAGAAATGATGGATATTCCAGAGTCTAGGAGACTGTCTATTCCTTTGCATAAATCTTTTCGGAAACAGACAGTAAAAGTTTTAAAAACTCCTCACACTATACCTCCTGTGGATAAAAGGATGGCCAAGAGGTATATCTTATCAGGCTCAGACACTGATTTTCTCACTCAACAATGCAGCCGTGTGGGGGTAGTGCAGGCTGCAGCCTGTGACAAGGCTAATATTGCCCTAGCTTCACAACCCCCTGAGAAGGACTCTAGGAAGATTGATGCTGTGGCAAAGAAACAGTACATGGCAGCATCTTTGGGACTCAGACAAGCAAATTATATGGCTTATGCTGCTAGGTACCAGAAATCCAGATGGGATACTGTACTGGCCCTAGCGAAACAAGTCCCTGACCAGCTTGCCAGGGAGCTGGAACAGGTGGCTATGGATGGTATTGAGTCATCCAAGTTGCAATTTCATGCTGCAGTGGACTCTAATGATGTTTCATCAAGAGTTATGGCTACATCTGTGGCACTTTGCAGGATGGCTTGGCTCAGATGTACTACCCTGTCTCAGGATACCCAGTCTAAGGCCATGGATTTTCCTGTTGTGGGAAATTCTCTATTTGGGGAGTAAACAGAGAATTACTTGAAGAAAATGGATGAATATAGGACCACCTATAGGAGTGCACAGGCCAAGGAAAGGCAGGCCACTCCTCAAAAGCAGCTTCCTAGAGGCAGGGGCAGGCTTTTTCATAGGCCTTTTTACCGAGCCCAAGCTTCCTCTTCCACCTATGCTCAGAGGGGGTTCTTTAGAGGGAGAGGCAGACGAGGTACAAGCAGGTCTGCTTCCACCCCTCAGCCCAAAGCCCCTGCCAAGCACACACCCTGATGGGATTGCCAGGGCCGATTCTCCTCTACCTGTAGGGGGCAGGCTGGCTTACTTTGTCCAGGACTGGAAGTCTTTAACATCAGACAAGTGGGTCCTGCAAGTAGTAGGCAGGACTGGTTCTCAGCTTCAAAAATTTCCAAAGCTGAGAACCAGATCTTTCCACCTGCAACTCCATCAGAAGCACTCACCCTAGAGGCAGAGGTCTCTACTCTCCTGGCTCTCAGAGCTGTGAAAGGTTCCTCCCCACACCAGGGCAAAGGTTTGTACTCCAGGTACTCTTTACCCAAAAAGACAGGAGAATGGCGGCCATCCTGGATCTCAGATATTTAAACAAGCACCTTTTAAAGCCAAAGTTCAAAATGATGACTCTGGGAATTATCCTACCTTCTAAGGCCAGGGACTGGCTAGCTTCCTGGACCTCAAGGATGCTACTTCCATATTCCCATCAGAAGCTCCCATCAAGGTACCTCAGGTTCGAGCTGCCCTCAGGCCACTACCAGTTCAGAGCAATGCCCTTCGGCCTCACTTCTGCCCCAAGGGTATTCACCAAATGCCTATCTGTAGCAGTTGCCTACCTATGAAGGCAAAAGATTGCCATCTTTCCTTACCTGGACGATTGGCTCTTAGTTGGCCAGTCCCCAGACCAGGTCAATTTACACCTTCAGATAATGCAGCAACTGCTTACCTCTCTAGATTTCCTTCTGAATCTCTCAAAGTCAGTTCTAGAGTGCCAGTCCAGCTTCTTCTATAGGCGTAGAACTGAACACACAGGAAGCCAGGGCCTTCCTCCCTGGACAGGGCAAAGACCCTAGTCTCCTGGCCTCCTCATTTACCCTGCAGGTCTCCTGGCCAGCAAGGCATTTTCTGCAGCTCCTAGGCACATGGCTGCTTCCACAGCAGTTGTGCAAGGAGCAAGATTTCAGATGAGGGACATCCAGTTCCATTTGAGAGCTTTTTGGTCTCAAAGAAAGGATCCTCTTACCAAGCTGATCCCAGTAACTTGAACCCTGATCCAAGCCCTACAGTGGTGGTGGGATCAGAGCAACCTGAGACAAGGGGTTCCTTTTGTCACTCAGTCTCATTCTCTAATCCTTACTACAGATGCGTCCCTCTTGGGCTGGGGAGCTCACATGGGCGACCTCACCACCCAGGGTCTGTGGTCTCCCCAGGAATCTCTGCTCCACATCAACCTGTCGGAGCTCAGAGCAGTTTTTCTAGCACTTCAAGCTTTTTCCAAATCTGTTCAGAACAAGAGTATTCAGGTCAGAACAGACAACACCACGACAATGTGGTACATCAACAAGCAAGGGGGCACTTGGTCTACAGCCTTGTGCACCGAAGTGATGAAGTTGTGGTCTCTGGCTTACTCCCTGAACACCTCCCTTACAGCAGTTCACCTCCCAGGCAAGGACAATGTCCTGGCAGATGCTCTCAGCAGGATTTCCCAGGGCCACCACGAATGGTCACTGGATCCCCTGGTCTTGGGAGTAGTATTTGCCAGATGGGGCACCCCGCAGATAGATCTTTTTGCAGCCCCAGACAATCACCAACTTCCTCTTTTTTGCTGCAGGCCCCCAGTGTTGGGCTCACTCCCACTGGATGCCTTAGCTCTCAGTTGGGAGGGAAGTTTCTCTATGCCTTCCCTCCCTTTCCTCTCCTGTTCAAAGTGCTAGTCAAAATCAGATCCCAATCATGCAAAGTCATTCTGATAGCTCCGGATTGGGCCAGACAGCCCTGGTATCCACTCCTGCTGTCCTTAGCAGTCCATCCTCCCTATCCATTCCCAGGAATCACAATCTGTTAACCTGTGCCCAGGGAAGGGTCTGGTACCTGAATCTCAAATCTCTCAATCTCAAGGCTTGGTTCTTGATGAGTTAGAGTTTGTTGATTTACACCTTTCCCAAGGTGTAATGGATATATTGAAGGCCGTAAGAAGCCTTCCACCAGGCTACTTACAATTCCAAATGGAAAAGGTTTTCCATATAGTGCTCAGAAAAGCATATTTCTCCAGTCTCTGCTGATCTACCCACAGTCCTGGATTATATGGTCCACCTGAATTCTTTGGGGCTGAGACCAGCTACCCTGTGCACTTGGCAGCTGTGTCTGCTTTTATTTCAGCAGGTAAATCCTCTTCCCTTTCAGCTCATCCTGTATTTTCCAAGTTTTTTAAGGGGTTGTTTCACACCAACCCTCCATTCAGAGATCCTGCCCCTGTCTGGGATCTTAATGTTTGCATTGCTCAGCTTATGCAACCCCCCTTTGAGCCCTTGTCTTCAGCTGAGCTCAAGTACTTGACTTGGAAAACTGTGTTTTTTGTAGCCATCACCTCTGCCAGATGCATAAGTGAATTACAAGCATTGTCAGTGGAGCAGGAGTTTATCTCTTTTCACAGAGATAAGGTGGTCCTTCGGACTAACAGAAAGTTCCTGCCTAAGGTGGTTTCAGATTTCCACCTTAATCAATCTATTTACTTCCAGTGTACTTCACTGACCACCTCCTCTGGGGAGAGGATGCTGCACAGCCTAGATGTGAAGAGAGCCCTTAGTTACTACATAGAGCATACCAAGGGTCATAGATTTGACTCCCTCCAACTGTTCCTCACCTATGGCGAAGTTGGTAAAGGGAAGCCAGCCACTAAAAGATCCATTGCCAGGTGGATTGTCTCTTGTATCCAATTCTGCTATGAGAAGTTGGGTAAAGTTCCCCCCTCAGGCCTGAGGGCTCACTCTACCAGAGGTACAGCTGCTTCTCTGGCTGCTGCCAGAGACATTCCTATTCTAGAAATATGTCAAGCAGCTACCTGGAAAACAGTTCACACTTTTACCAAGCATTACTCCCTGGACATCCAGGCTAGGAGTGATGCTCGGTTTGGCACAGCTGTGATTCAGAGCCTATTTCCTAGGTAGGTTCTGTCCCTCCTCCATGGGGGTACTGCTGTGTAGTCTGCAATTGTCATACTATAGCAAGACTTCATGTTGTTTGAAGAAAAAATTACTCACCTTAATAATGTTGTTTCTTCTAATGGAGTCTTGCTATATTATGACCTCCCTTCCTGCCGGCCCCTCTCAGAACCTCTGTTTTGGGGATGTAGGTGGGAGTACAGGGTTGGCACTTTTTTGATGCCCACCTTGTTGTTTTTCACCTACCTTTTTGGGTGAATTGGTGTTGTGTTTTTGCATTTTTGGGTCTCCTGACTTGAGTCTTTGTTTTAGGCCAAAAATGAGTGTTTATGTTAGTTGCCAGTTGGCTAGTGCAGGTTTACAGCTTCCACACAGAACCTTAGTGAGTTTTAGCTTGTAAAGATCTGACAGTTTGCGTTTGAAGCACAACAGACAGAGTTTTCAACCAAGCTCGCGCTCTAAGTTTCATGCCTGCATGGAAAGTTAACTACTTCATCTCCAGAGCAGTTCTAACCTGCGGTCATACTACAATTTACATAATATAGCAAGACTCCATTAGAAGAAACAACATTACTAAGGTGAGTAATTTTTTCATTTCACTCATGACTGTCAGTAAACCATGACTCTGTTGTGGCCACCAAATCCAGGCTTGTCTCCTCCTTGGTGGCCACTATGCCATATACACACAAGTGTAAATTTTATTTATTTATTTATTTAATTTTGTTGACCGGTAAGTGCACTAGACAAATCCTGCCTATTTTCAGGCATGACCCGGGAGGTAGATATGGATGAATGCCAACTGATCTTGAACCAGATTAAGCTGTTGGAGTTTTTAGTGAATGGGGAGAAATTTGGCCAGGGCACTGAGGAAATTCTCCTACTCTTTCTGTAGGGGAGTTTGCTGGAGAACTGACGGCAGTCAGTTGCTGCGAGGTGCTGTAGCAGTATAGACGTGCTTGAAGCTGAGGAGAAGTCTCTCCTCAGCCTTGATGGAACAAGAGACCGGGAAAAGTAGAGGTGGTGGCCATAAAAAGTGTAGTGATGTCCAGCAGGAAAATGGAGCAGCGAGCAAATGAGGAAGAATCCATGGAACCGGAGCAGGTTAAAACAATGGAGCATAAAGAAAATGGTGCAACATCACGCTCCATGGAGATGGAGGGTGTAGGTAACATACTTAAACAAAGTATTGTTTTAAAAGAAGTTTCAGAGAAGGAACAGCGAGGAAATAAGAAAATTGTAGCTAAACAGCTGACAGCGAGTTACAGGAGGGAGGGGGCCTGTCAAGCGCAGCTGAATCAGGATGACATGGCAGTTCCTTCAATGAGTGGGGAACACATAGAAACAAGTGAAGAAATGTGTGTAGAAACTGAACCTGCAAAAGAAAAAGCCACAAAGGGTCGGAAATGGCTTGGTTTAAAAAGAACAAACAAAAGTTTAGAGTTGAGGGGAAAAAGTAAAATAGAAAGCCCTCAACAAAGTACCCCCCAAAAAAATACAACAGCAGCAAAAAGTAAATGCAAAACAGAATACAAAAGACAGAAGAAACTAACGAGGTTATAGATTTTGCTGATACACCAGATTGAGTGGCTGATGCCCTAGTGAATGCTGGTTGGAAAAGAACGCTGGATGGTAAAGGGTGGGACTAAAAGACCAGATGATGTGCAAGAAAATGTTAATGTAGGTGGAAGAAAACGATAATGATGGAGGGAAAGAAAAGGGACATCACAAAATGAAGAAAGGAAAAACAAAAAGAAATGTAAAAGAAAGAACTGACATAACAGACCCAATATCAGAGGGGAGATGGATACTAATGGAGATAGAAGATAAAACTCTGCAAATAGAAAAGAGTAGAGTGAGCAAGAAACCCCTAAAGGAAAAATGTCTGGACTGAAAATGTCAGGAAAAACTTTTTCCTGAAGGCATGCACAGACTTAATGAACCCGCTTAAAAAGAAGCAATGCAGTTCGCTTTAAAGTTTAGAGGCCTAGCTGCTGATGCGCCTGATAGACTTTTTGTAGGAAGGCAATTGCTCAAGAATAGTATGAAATACTATGATTATGAGATATACACCTTGATTCACATCCCGGGAGATGTTATATATGACATTAGTTTTAAACATCCAACAGGCCTTGAAAGGTTCTGGAAGTTGTATCACCAACTGAAAAACACACCCTTATGGAAACAGTTTATTGCGATTCCCCTAACAAAACCAGCATTCAAAATTGTCACAGTTTTATTCAGGAATTAAGGGGTGAATGTAGCTGACATTTCATTCTGGCTAAGACAAAAGTGTGATTTAAAAGGACCCTCTGAACCAATTCTGGACGAAGAAAATTTATGGACTGGTGGATGGAGATTTAAGGTGGCACTACTGACAGTTAAATGGAGAATTTTCACATTTACCTCATTGCTTTTTCCTGGGGAGAGACAGGGAATATGTTACGCAGGCCAGCCTTGGGCCTGCAGCAGGTGTGGGGACAAAAATCATTTAAGCAATGCTTGTGGAAAAGTGAAGTGCGGTTTATGTGGGCAAATTGACATTATGGAGCAGAACGAAAACCTCATAAGGTGCAGTCTATGTGAGGAAACAGGTCAAGTCTTTAATAAATGTCCATGGGCAGCACAAAACAGCCTGGATCCTGGAGAACAAGGAGAACAGGACGTTTATTTGGCCTTTGCAAAAAGAAAGAAAAAGCAAAACAGGAAAAATGGTGATGCAAGCACAAAGCGAGGCTGAGGAAAAAGAAGACAAAGGCTCCAAGCCATGAAATCATTCATTGCTCATGTTTGGGAGGCAGTAAGTGCAGTGGTTTAGGGCTCTGAGCTGCAAATCTGGTGATATCCAGCAGACCAGACCTGGGTTTGAATCCCACAGCTTCCACTTGCATACTGTGTGACCCTAAACAAGTCACTTAACTTCCCTGTGCTCCCAGGTCACTCCTGTAAAAAAACTTTCAGCTTAGTGTGTTACTCCTGGTTAAACAATGAAAAAAAAAAAAAAAAAAAGAGGTGGTAAAAATGGATCAAAAGGCAGATGACCAAGCTGAGCCTAAAAACGTAAGTAATAAGGAAACTTTCACAATGGTCACCAGATCAAAAAAAGAACGGAAACGGAAGAGGCGAAACTAAACAATAAATTTACAGTCTTACAGGATAAAGAACGGGTGACTATGGAATAAGACTCTGATACCTCCTTATCAGATGAAGGGGAACAGGGGAATGTATCAGATACTGATTCAGTAAACACTCACGCTTCCAAGAGAAGGAAAACAGACAAAATAGGGTAGAAAGTGGATTTAAACACTAATATGACTAACTTAAAATGTATGTCCTGCAATACTAACAGCATATGGAACAGATCTAGAAGATTAGTTACATTTCAAGTGCTGGGCGATTGGAATCTAGACATAGTCTTTCTCCAAGACACTAGATTATATACCGTGCACAACATAAATACAGCCCTGAAAGACTAGAGATGGGGCCCATCAATCGGGTCCATAGGAGAGGATAAATGCTCTGGTCCAGGTATCACCTTTTTTCACAAGAGGTTAACGTTCTGAAAATGCTGGATATAGGCCACAGTAGGGCTATGATGTTAGATGCTGTTATAAAAGGAATAGCAGTAAGATTAATAAACATATATAATCCTCAGTCCAAATTAGAGAGAAATAAACTCATGGAGAAGATAGAACTGTTTTGCATAACTGCAAAATTAACCTTATGGGTGGGGGGACTTTAATTGTGGGCTAGAAAAAGGGATTGGGGAAAGAAGACAAACAAAATTGTTTGTGATTCAGTATATCTGAAGAAAATTTTAAGGATGCAAATATGGAAGATGCATTTAAAATGATAAAACAGGCTGCGCATACATATTTTAGAGACAAGATGTCATCACAAATTGACTTTTGGTTTATGCCAAAAAAAATACGGCAATTAATAAAGCTTACACAGTGTCCTTAGAAATATCAGATCGTGCAGCTGTAGGGAAAAACATAAATGTGGCAGAAACTATGATATGTGGCAGAGGTACTGGAGGATGAACTTAGAAAATTTAGAAGACGAGCACGACAGGATGAACTGCTTGATATGTTTTCTGCTAGATGGACAGTGTATGAGTCATGTGAGGACATTGCAAAATGGTGGGAAGACACAAAAAGAGATATAAAGGCAATAATGGTAGCAACAGCACAAAGAAAAGGAAAATCTAAATATCACAAATATTTAGGATTAAGAGCAAGATTATATAAATAAATATCTAATCAGGTTGCAGATGGGAAATATCACCCAAGTAAAATACTGGAATTAAGTATAATAGAATAAAACATTGATTATGGAGCAAAATGTGGAACGAGGGACAAAGGCTCAGACAAACCAATTTGATGACAATAAAGAAAGGGTGGAAAAAGAGTAATGTATGGCTTAACTGATTCTAGTGGTAAGACTTACTTGGATATAAAAATCATGAAAATAATAGTCCAAGAACATTTAAGACAGAAATTGCAAGTACAGAAAGGGAAAGTGACGGTAAACAGATTAAAAGAGGTACAGGTACCACAGATTACAGAAATACATTCATATTAAGGGAGCCAATCACAGATAGGGAGGTAAAAGAAGCTATTAGAGCATTAACAAATAATACAGCCCCAGGAATAGATGGGATCCCAAATGCATTTTATAAAACGTTTGAGGAGATAACGCCCATGTTAACTATAGTGTATAATAACATTTTTCAAACAGGTAGGGTTGCAGAAACTATGAAACAAGACATCACTATTTTTCTACATAAAAAAGGAAGAAAAAAAACAAATATTAGGAACTGGAGACCCATTAGTCTATTAACAACAGATTACAAGATATTGGGAAAAATCATAAATAGGAGATTGGTGGAATATGTACCTCAGTTGATTTTGAAAACCCAGACATGTGCTACACCCGGAAGAGATATTCAGCAAAATCAAATATATCTTTGAGAAATAATAAATAAAAGTAATATGGAGGAACTAGAAGAGTGTTTGTATGCATTGGACCAGGAAACGGCATTTGAGGCTGTGAAACATGAATATATCTGGGACACATTAAGTATGTACAACTTACCAAGTGAATTGATTAGACTAATAAAAGCATTGTATATAGAGGCACAAATGTGCCCAATGATTAATGGGAACATAGGAATTCCGATATATATTCATAATGGTGTACGGCAGGGTGCCCCCTAAGTCCCCTTCTGTACGTATTTTGTTTAGATCCATTACTAAGACTGATACAAACAGAGGAAAAGGTTGGTGCAATAGAATGGAAAGGTAAAGAATTGCATAAAACTTGTGCATATGCTGATGACTGCCTGCTTTTAGTGAAAGATCAAACTTCTGGGGAGAAAGCATTACAAATGTTCGAAAGACTGAAAGAGTATACTGATATAAACACAAATAAAGGGAAAAGTATAATTATACCATCAAGGAAAACAGAGGTGGTAGATAAAGGGAAGATGGAAGTAGTAAAAGGGAGTTTTGAAATACTAGGGATAGTATTTGGAGGCGAGGATTCTATGAGAGAGAACTGGGAAGGAAAGTTTCAGATTGCATGGGGTAAAGTGAATAAATGGAAAGGATGGAATATGATGAGAGGGAAAAGAATATACATGCTTAAGACTTTTATTGTTCCGATATTTTTATATATGTCATACATTTATCCAGTTCCATGGCAAGTGCAGACCAAGATATTAGGGTTATTTTTTACATTACTATGGAGAAGTAGGCCAGCCTACCTACCTCCTTGGTAAACGAGCTTAGACTTAGCCCGTTCAAAACCCTCCTTAGAGCCTGTCAGGCATTGATTCATATCTGTGTTCAACCTGTATTGTGTAGGACCTGTACTAAGTAACCCTAGCATTTGAATGTTAGCCTTTGCTATTCTTTGTAACAAAACTGAACTTTAGCACTGATCAATTGTTAGTAATGTCTGTCTGTATGTTAGCTCTGTGACGTGGAACCTTTGTAAAACAGTCTATGACTCAAAGGTATTTTCCGAATCCAAATAAAGAAGGCTTAAATATGTTGTATCCAGCAATATTTTTTATGAATACATTTATTTATTTATGCACATATCAGGCCAACTATGCAAAATGAACTTAGTATGTGGATGCCTTTGGTCCAAGAATGGGGAGAAATATTAAGTGGAGGAAAAAGGAATGTGTGTAAACAACTGAAACTTCCAGGGTATATAAATGTGTGTAAAGGTATATAGCACAATGGAAAGTATCAAAAGATGACATCCAGATTAAAAAAGAAATATAAACTATAAAAATTTTTAGAATAAAATTATTATGAAGAGCAGTTTTTAATGGATAAGGGTATAAATACATATATACTATTAGAAGCCATGCTAGAAAGGAGAATACTGCAAAAAATGAAAGAAATAGTCTGGATGTACAGTCATGGGAAAATAAATGTTAAGGGAAATTTAAAGCACATGAAAAAGGAGGAAAGGATTTGTTTGGAAAAATAATGTTTTAATCAAGAAGAAACTGTTAAACACATGTCATTTGAATGTAATTTTATAAAGTCTTTTTGGGGAATTTTGGCACAAATACTGTATGGGGGAATGCCAGAATTTTCAGGAATAACATATGAAATACTAGTATACGGCCAAGTAACAAAAGCATGGAAAAAGTACAACAGGAATACAGTGCATGTCTTATTTGCAATACTTCAATGGGCAATTTGGAAGGTTTGATGTCAAAGGTTCATACAGAATAAGACTTTAACTACTCAAGACTTGATATTTAAGATATCGGATGAGGCGGATAAAGTTTTTCAACAGGAGTATGTAGTATTTGGAGAAGAAAAAGGTGGGCAATTATGGGAGAATATCAGTTGCATTGGATAAAGGAAAAAAGAAGTTCAAATGTGTTGTGAATGTTTTAATGAAACATTTAAGAGTACTTTGTAACTAAAGTCATATTGTAAATGTTGGATTTTGGTTTTAATAAAAACTTCCCCTACTATTTTCGAGAAGAGCCATGGGATCTTTAACATCCACCTGAACAACCACCAGAACAGGCAGATGGGACCTTGGTTTAATGTCTCATCCGAAAGTCGGCACCTCAGGAGTGCAGCAACCCCCTCATGCTGCACTACAGTGTCAGTACTGGGATTTAACCCAAGTGCCTGGTGTGGGGATAGAACCCACAGCCTTCTGATCTCCTGGCCTCAGAGGTGTGTACTATCTGCTGAGCCACTGACACTTTAAATAAATGCATGTAACTGATATTGTGTCCACGTATTGCATATATATATATATATATATATATTATAATATATATGACCTCTGGTTGCACCATCACCAATGTAGGAGCAAGCTCTATGAGCTCTGCCAGGTGAACCCTCCAAATCCTTAATAATCTACTTCAAGAACTCAGAAATCAGACCAAATTACCTTCAATGCTGTCTCTTCACATGTCAGGGAAAGGACGGTGGGTAGAACTGCTATAAGATGGTCAGCCATCGATACAAAATCTGTGATCCCTCTCGAGCAGCATAGCCTCATCTGAAGTGGGCTACTCCTCAGAGAGAGGCACTGAGATGGAGACAGAGGAAAAAGCCTTTACTGTTACGTTGAAATCTCTGGTACAAGAGGCCAGAAATATCAGTGCCAAATTAACTAGGTCGGAGGAAACCATCACATCATCCCAAAACCACATTCAGCAACCTCAGAAAAAATAAGCCAAGCTAGAGCAAGGCCTCAGTACTACAGCTATGCAGGTTGAGCATCACAATACAGCCTACTCTATTTTTATAAATGGGCAGAGAGTTTGCTGTCAAGCTGGAGGATCTAGAATCCGATCTAGGTGCAACAACATAAGAATTTATGGATTGCCAGGGACACTGAATGGGGGAGGGTTAAAGATTTCTTAACCCTTCATAAAGGAACATTTGGACTTATTGACTGATTTGGACCTAGGGATCGAGAAGGCTCACCAGGCACTCTGCTCCCAAGTCGAAAAGTTAAACCACAAATTGAGGCTGGTAGTCCTAAGATGCATGAACCATAAAACTAAAATGCTGTTACTGTGAAAAGCTTAGGACAGAAAACAAGTCACATTTTGGGATATTAGACTATTTTCCAATCATGATTTCTGACCAGGAGTCATAGACAAGCAACATCATATCTTGCAGGTGCTCAAAGATCTAAGGGAGAAGAACATCAGGGCCTATCTCTTGGTACCAGCAAAGCTCTACATCTTCGCAGACCCTAGGCCAAAATTCTTTAAAAGTTTGGATGATGAACTCCGTCTCCTGGCACAAATAAGTCTGCTGCTACCACTACCTGAAAATCCTGAGCTGCAGAGAGAATTTACTTCAGCAGCAGGAGTAAATGACAACACCAGCAGCCAATGGCAGCAAAAGGAAATCACAGGGGGCACTCAACGATACCTGGTGCAGAATTTTCAGGTGATGGAGATGAGAGCATGCCCCGATCCCTTTGCTTCCCCTCTTAAGGGTTGAACTTGATGCATCAGTAACGACAGGTGAAGTATAAGTAACTCTACCTTTTAAAGGGTCGCTATATAATAGTCACCGCTCTGTACAGCATTAGGAGAAGCTACTGATGTTTTATCAGCATTGCCAAATTTTTACACTGCCAAACATTGCTTATAATAAATAATTTGACAGTTGGCTGCTCAATATTAGTCTGGGATACGTTGCTTGCAGTAGTAAATCGTGAAGGGGGGCCATGTTGGTTGGTCACGGGAACGTTGTACTGGCAATGTTGTTTTGATTTATTGTTCATATTATGCATGATTACATTGTCTGAACAGTTTAACTTTATTAAGGAGAGGTGAGACAGGGAGTCCTTGTGTTGGCAGAGCGGGAGGGGGAGATCTCACGACAGCTGGAAACAGGCAAGCGGAAGAAATGTATTTGATCCAGGATGTCGAGACCTATTTTTAACCACAAGTAGGCCTCTGCAGATAGGATGCAGGCATGAGAAAAACCAGTAACGATCAAATTAGATTGGAGTGCTGGGTGGGTAGGACACAACTGGGGATATGCACAGGTTGGTACATCTGCCAAGAGCAAGGCCAGAAGACCTATTATTTCACACCAAGCAGTGTCTGAGCTGCGACTTGCAGATCTCTCCCACACTCGGAGAGACACCAAGTGACTGGAAAACCACACCAAACTGAGAGCTGGAGCTCGTCTAGTGGGGGGAGAGTGTAGGGCAACACACAATGTGGTCACATTGCTATTGACTTGTGCATGGAATGACTTATACTGATTTCATCCTACAAGGCTGCGAGTTGGTGGATTTCTCACTTGGCACACAGTGGGTACTCTTTCACCCAGTGTTGGCCCCACTGCAGAGTGGCCAAGGGAGAGGGGTGAAGCAAGTTCCAGTGACTCACTTAAAAATGACTCCTCTCATTCATTAAAACAGTTGGTGTTTCTTTGATAACCTTGCTACAAAGGAGTGAAGGGGTCAGCGAGGGGTTCCCTCTCTCTGCTCATGTCACAAGCACTCCTAAGGTACTATATCTTATGTACTGAGGATTGGGGGGGCAGGAGAGATTAAAGTGTTTCACACATGGTGATGGTGTGGTATCGGAGTTGGCTAGAGGATGCATGGGGGAGAGCCACGTTTATACAGTGCTGCTAGTTGATGCAACAGGGGTAAAACCCAAGGCTTGGGAGAGTAGCACGTATGCCACACCAATGCAGCTCAAACCTATTCACCGTGAAGTTTTATATTTACAATTACACAGTTTGGTTAGTTCATATGTTTTGCTGTTGGTTTGTTAATCTGGCTAACTATATTAGAGTTGCACTGGGGCAGACTGCCTCTTATGGGCAGTGGGCATGAAACAGGGGCACCCTTAAGTTAATGGTGGGTAGTGACTTAAAAATATTGACATACTACTGGCTCGATGGCGCTGAGGGTTGAGGCACCAGACGCCGCACGTCTTACTATGCCGATGACACGGGTTTGGGGAATGGAGGATTGAGCATCCCAACGGATGCTCTCCTCCTCCTCCTCCTCCTGGGATGGGTTTCCGGGGGGTGCCTCAAGCCCCCAATGCTCCTGGGGCCTGTGGAAGCATGGGCTCTTGAGGGCAATGATGGCTCTTCGGAGTTGGGAAGGGGAGGAAGCTGTGGACGCTTGGCAACGGCAAGTGTCAGCAAGTCGTCTGCCTGGATGCATGTCCTTCATGCCAACATCCTCAGAGGTTGAAGGGAGAAAAAGGGGAAAAATGTATACACCCCCAGCCCCCCAAGCAAGATGAAACTGGGGAAGAGATAGCCTTGAGGAATGCCCTGGCGGACGGAGTAGGAGGGGGGCATGAGGCCTCCTCCGAAAGCCATGGGAGCAAGGCAAGTAAAAAATTATATATATATTGACATAAAATGTAAAAGGCATAGTGAATCTGGCGAAATGCCCCAGGGTGCTACAGCAATGGTAGAGGAACAGAGTATCGGTGGCATTATTACAAGAAATGCAACTCACAGGAGGAGCATAAAAAGCCTAGGAGATTGTGGATAGAAAAATGTTATGCATCTTCCTTTCAGTGATATCCACATAGAAGAGGGGTTGTGGAGCTAATTCACAGTGGTATTTCCCTGCAAGTGGAAAAGGATGAGAATGGGCAATTTATATTTATATATACATTATTATATTAGGATTGAGTAGGCTGTTTAATGTTAAACCCTAACTTTGCACTTTAATAGCTTGACCACCATTGAACAGATTTGCACAAGATTTTGTGCATGTAGTGTCAGGCCATGGTCTCTTGACTTGCCAAGTTTCAATCCAGATGGATGTGCAGATTCCAGGATCCAGATAGTGGAAAAGTGTAACAATTTGAGGGGGGGGGGTCTGGTTTTTTTTATCATGTAGTGCCCAAACGGTTTGGAATATTGCTCTGATATTTTCAGGGTAGAGAGAGCTTGGGTCACAGTGGTACCTTTCACTGGTTAAAAAAAAGATATATATGTATGTATTAATCCGTTTCAGAGTTATAAGGATTTGAAATTTCAGTTCTGAGCATTCTTAGTACAGTATGTTGGATAGCTGTTTCATATAAAAAAAGAATTTGGCTCATATGAAAAAAGATTCTGTTTTGTACAGGGTAATCTTTTGAGTAAGAAATAAATTCTTATTTTGTATGAACGACATCTTGTTTCCATTTTTTTTCCCCAAACATTTTTTTGATAAGCCATAAAAATGATATCCTGCAGAGACACCAACACATGTATCTTTCTAATCAGGACCCCCTTAGCTGGATTCTGCAGTTAGAAAAATTACCCAGAAATGTGTCTTTAACACATTTTAAAATAGTTTTTGATCCAAATTTCTTTTTTTGTATGGCCATATGAAAAAAGAATAGAGCCATACAAAGACAGATTCCCTTCATACGAAAAAAGAATTTGGTCATAGTTTCTTTTACTTTTTTTTTGTATGAAGCAATCTCTTTCTCTATAAATGACACAACCTCATGAAAAAAAGATCCCTTCATACTTGGACTTAGCTTATTTTTCCACATTTCAGCTTTAACAAGCAATATATGCAGTTATGGGACAATCTATACATCAAAATAAAGGTCTTAATGAGTACTATAACACATAACACTACCCCAAACAATTTAGGGAGCATATAAAAGTTAAAACATTACAATTCACATGGGATAAAAACTGCAACTTTAGCAAGCTGTAACTCTGTCAGTCTTTTGAGTTAACAGACAATGTATGTATTAACGAAAGGTCTTAATGACTAGTATAACTGAAAATGGTCCATTCCTAAAACAAAACAGAAAAAGTATAAGGAAGCACATACATTTCTTTGATGGAGAATGGAGGGCCCTGCGCTTCCACACCCACATACGTATGTGGATAAATGGAGGTACACAAGTGCAGGCCCAGAGGGCCTGCGCTTCTGAATCGCATGGATGTGTTCATGCAGGTTCCATGAAGGACAATACAATTCTACTGTCTCAAAAAGTAAGGAAATAAATTGCAAAAATTTAATGCACCAGTTAGGGTTAAACTGACCAAAGTAGGGAAACATGATATTAGGGTTTCCAACTCTAGCACACCACCCCCACCCTACAAGCAGCAAAAAGAAAAAACGTTATGGTTTTGGATATCCTGAGTCTTGGCAAATCAAGCCAGGGATCTTTCTTAGGGTTATCAACCCTAACGCTTACCCTATTCTCCTATAGTCTGCACATCCTAAGCTTATTTGCTGAGCGAATAGGGCGAGCGTTAGCACTGATAGCCCCAAGGAAGACCTCAGACCTGATTTGTCAAAACTCAGGACAGTAAAAGCTGTAAAGTTTTTTTCTTTTTGCTGTTTCCAGGGTGGGGTTGGGGTGTTAGAGTTGGAAACCCTAACACCACAGTTTCCTACTTTTGTTGGTGTAACCCTAACTAGTGCATTAACCTTTTGTCGCTATCATCAAGGGTTGAATAGAGGAGCACTTCAGTCACAACAGGGAAGGGGAAACATCTCTGGAGATGGGAGTAAGGTTATGTTAACAGGAGATATAATACAGTATGCTTCTGGAAAAAACAAGCATTTGTCAATGCTAAATGTTTCGTGCATGGTAGGAGTGGCAGGCATGTGTCTTGAGATGAATAATTTGTGGTGGATCCTGACTTCCTACTAACTGTGGGTCTGTACCTGTGCTGTAATCTAAACTGTCAGGCTAACCTACTTGTCCAGATGCAGTGCATAGGCCCATCAGGGCTCAACACACATGTCAACCCCTTGTGAGGGAAGGCTTCCTGGTCCACTACATGGTGTTATGTGTGTGGCAGAACACTGCTCTGTCCCTCTAAAGACTGGAACCACAACACCTTTCCCCTAGCTTCAGCCCATTCAGCTGGCTCACTAAGCTTGCACCCGTGACTGAATCACGGGCATGGGAAGGCAGTGTGATCCCCACCGGGCCAATGGCCATCCCTGCAAATAATGTTATTTTATCATTGTTTTTTGTAACAGTCTTGACCCCAAAATTTCAACATTTTTTTTTTTTTATGAGCCTTCCCCTTTTTCCTGAACATGACAAATGTTATTTGCAAATACTGGATGAATGTCATTTTGCACCACAAGTGCAAAATAACATTTCAGATAGGATTCAAAAATGACAGCTGTTGGGTTCATGAGATGATGTTAAAAATTGCTATGTTGAAAATTTGTAGTTAAAATATTGAAAATTACCAAAGTTATGATGGAATGTTAAAAATCACAGTATACCTTCGTAACTTTATTGTTTTAATATTTTAACACAGAATTTTCAACTCTTCTTATGACCCACCTCATGAACCCAGAAGGTGAAATGTTCAAATCCTGGCTGAAATGTAATTTCGCTACATAGGTGCAAAACTATTTTGGCTAGGATCTGAAACACAGCTATCATGTTCATGAGGTGATGTGAAAAAAATGACTATGTTAAAAAGTTTTGGTCTAAGTATTGAAAATTGCAAAAGTTATCAGTGAACATTGAAAAATTTCAACATACATTCATAACTTTGTTGTGTTTAATATTTTACCCCCAATTTTTAACATAGCCTTCTCATTTAACATTTTAGTCACCCCGGACAGCCCCCATCTGACCGACCCCCCAGCCCCATTATCTGGAATTACCAGGAGCGGAACCTGTGGAGTCAGTCGCCATCCTGCCACTGGCTTTTCCTCCGCTTTTACCCCAGGACTGGGTATGCATGCATGTGGAGGCACGATTAGTCCCACAGCCCCAGTAATGGTCCCTTTCCTCCCACCCCAGGCCTAGCACCTGGCTCCTCCTGGCCCATGCTGCCCACAGCCTCCACCAGGTGGCAGCCATCAGCCAGAAGGAAGCCCCTTGCACCTCCCTGGAGAGAGAGAGCTTGCCTGTCGGCAGCTCCATCCAGCTCTGCCTCCCTCCCCCAGCCAACCTCCGATGGCCCGGGCTCGTTCCTGAACCGGTCGCCATTGTGCCGTGAGGTAAGGTGTCCAGTGCCTTAGCCCTCAGTGCCACTCAGGGCATTAACATAGCCTTCTTATGACCCCACCCTCATGAACCCGGTAGAACAGTTTCAAATCGTGCCAAAGGTGATTTCATTGAGTGACTGTGAAATCACCTTTCAGATCAGATTTGAAGAATTTCTCCACCTTGCTGATGAGGTGTGATCCCAAAAGGCCATATTAAAATTTGAGAGAAAAAATAATAAAAATGACCAAGTTATGAGTACAAGTTTAAAACCCATTGAAATACATCGACTGCATATCTGGTTTCCTCAGTTCCAGGTCCAGCGTTGAAGAGTGAGGACATGTCTCCAGTCCAGAGAGGATTATGGCATTGGACCCCTGGTTCGTAAGTAAAGGGTAGGGGTGTGTGGGGTGGTGGTCACTGAGTGGGAGGGGTTGGGTGGGGAGGTAACAATGATGCCTATTGCAGGAATGGAAAATTGTACCATCACTGCCCTTAAAATCCCTCTCATCTCTTAGTGATCGCATGCAGCCCTCTCACTCCAGCAAGCACACTGCATGGTAGCCCAAGTGAGAGAGCGAGAGATGTCAAGAGAGAAGATTGCAGCAGATCAATGAGGAGTTGGGCACTGTCACCATTATTCCCACATGGCCTTCTGCCACCTTCTTTGGTCAAACACAGCTGTGAGGCACCTCCCTCCCACAAATGGTTTCACCTGGGCAGGTATAATAACTACAAACCAGCATCGAGATGGTGGAGAAACTGCCTTTCAGTTGGGTGGGACAAAAAACAGCAGCTTAAAGGAAGCAATTGATAACAGGTACTTGGGGTTACAAATATTAACTATTTTTTGTAGTCGCATGGGGTGATGGGACTGCAGGTTTCACAGCCATTAAAAATATCAGATTCAGGCCAGCTCCTGGGTGCTGGGTGATTGGGGATCACCGGCACACTGGCAACCCAGGTTCATACCGAGCCCTGGATGATAGGAATGGAGGCCAGCAGAGATGGTTTGGGGCATCAGATGGATGCTCTCCTCCCAAGGGAGGAGGGTAGGTTGGAGCCAGCATCGCTCTTGAGTGGCTTCTGGGGGCCGTTGCAGCAGTGCACTTTGCAGTGTGGGTGACCGTAGCGCATATGCATTCATTTAGATGCCGCAAGTGTGTGGCCTGTGTGGGAGGGAGGTGGACGGGGCACAAACAGGAAAATGCCTCTTGGCCAGCTGGGTGATGGCTGCCAACCCCCTGTTCAACACTCAAGCCCAGGAGTGCCCGTGCTGGTCCCCTGTGAATTCTCCATGCCTATGGGCAAGCACTCTCCCTGCTCACTATCCCATGCCCCGGGGGGGTAGCCCCCCACACAAAGGGATATATCGGGCAAACCATAGGGGTCATGGATCAGGACTGGCATGATGGCGATGGGGGGGGTCCTAGACGGCCCAAAGGAGTGGACAGTCGAGGGAGCAGGAGGAGCATAAATAAAGCACACACAAAAAAAAAAAACAGCAGATTCATTTGCCTTTTACTACAGAACTTTATATCCCCAAGAACACCAGGCAAGTCACGGGAATTAATACAGTCATATTTTGAAAAGCTACATCTGCCATCCTTGAAACAACAGATGAAAGCATTATAGGTCTCCATTACAGGGAAGAATTGCAGGAGGTGATAAGGGATTTTTTTTTTGCATGATGCTCTTTATCACCCCTCCATTCTGGTGCCCCACTCCTTTAGGCTTCCCAATGACCCCCCACTCACCGACCATCCCTTCTCGAGCCTCCCACCAACATCATATTGCAGCCATCCTCAGTATCCCGCTGCATCCCTTTGCTGGCTGGTCCCCTCTCTTCCCAGGGGAGGGAGAACCAGGGGCAGTTCCAGTGCACTACCTATTAGGTCCCCAGGGGTGCTGCTGAGGTGGAGGCGGCTTCCTGGAGGTTTTGGTGGTGTGGAGCGGGGGGCCATCATCTGGTGAGTGCCAGGGCCATTATTTCTGGTTTTCTTGTCCCACATCATTGCAATGCTTGTGCAGTGCCCCCAGTCTTCACTGGGAGCTGCTGCCGAGCGAAGCAGACCAATCCCCCCACCCCAGGAGAGGAGAGAAGAGCAGTCCTCTGGATGCTCAGTCCTCTCCTTCCCCTTTTGACCCCCGGTGCCCTGAGTCTGTTTCTGAACCCGGGTCACCGGCGTGGGTCGAGAAAGGGCACCAGCGCCTCAACCCTCTGAGCCACTGGGCCGGCACAATAAAGGATTTAAGGCTGGGAAATCACCTGGGGTTGATGGCTTTGTAGCTGAGTTTTATAAGAACCTGTATTTATTTATTTGCTTTTGGTAGCCGGGTAAGTGCACTAGGCATAAGAATGCCTATTTTCAGGCACGACCCGGGAGAGTACAATTTGAAATACATGAGTATACATGTGACGCAGCACATGAAATATGTAACACAGTTAGGAAGGAGATCACAAACATTCAAACTCAAGTGTAGTGTCAGTGGCTCAGTAGGTAGCACACTCGCCTCTGAGGCTGGAAGATCAGAGCGCTGTGGGTTCAGTTCCCACATCTGGCACTTGGGTTAATATCCCAGTACTGACACTGTAGTGCAGCATTAGAGGTGTGCTGCACTTCTGAGGTGCTGTCTTTCCGATGAGACATTAAACCGAGGTCCCATCTGCTTGGATTGGTGGTAGTTCAGGTGGATGTTAAAGATCCCATGGCACTTATCGAAAAGAGTAGGGGAAATTCCCCAGTGTCCTGGCCAGATTTCCCTCATTCACTAAAAATACCATCAACAGCTTAATCTGGTTCAAAATCAGTTGGCATTCATCTGTATCCGCCTCCCCCCCGGGTCGTGCCTGAAAATAGGCAGGATTTGTCTAGTGCACTTACTTAGAAACATAGAATTTGATGGCAGATAAGGACCGCTTGGCCCACCCAGTCTGCACATGTTCCTACTTAACAGATAAGCTGCAGATCCTAGTTAACCAACAGCTTACTTCCTCCAACCCCCCACTAGGACTGCCTTATGTCTGTCCCATGTATTCTTGAAGTCCCCCACTGTTCTTGACTCCATGACCTCCTCAGGGAGGCTGTTCCATGCATCCACAACCCTCTCAGTGAAAAAATACTTCCTCACATTACCTCTGAGCCGTCCCCCCTCTATCTTTAAATTGTGCCCCCTTGTTCTTGCACATCTCTTTTTCTGGAAGATGCTACCCTCTTGGACTTTGTTAATTCTCTTGAGGTACCTGAAAGTTTCTATCATGTCCCCTCTCTCCTTCTTTCCTCAAAGGTATACATATTAAGCTCCCTTTAGTCTTTCTTCAGATGTCTTCTGGTGCAGACCCTGCACCATTTTGGTGCCTTCCTCTGGACAGTCTCCATTCTGTCTATGTCTTTAGGAGATGGGTCTCCAGAACTGCACACAGTACTCCAGATGGGGTCTCACCAACTGTCTGTACAGAGGGATAACAGCTTCCTGTTTTCTACTATTGATGCCTCTTCCTATGCATCCCAGTATTCCCCCAGCCTTCCTTACTGCCTTCTCACATTGCTTGCCCACCTTTAGGTCATCTGATATAATTACCCCCAGGTCCCTTTCTATTTTTACCGTTGTCAGTATCTCACCCCCCATTGTGTACGTTCCCTGGGTTTTTGTTTCCCATGTACATTACCTTGCACTTCTTTGCATTGAATCTGGGCTGCCATACATTTGACCATTCCTCCAACCTTGCCAAGTCCCTTCTCATCCTTTCCACCTCATCTTGTGTATCAACCCTGTTGCAGATCTTGTGTCATCTGCAAAGAGACATACTTTTCCTTCCAGTTCCTCTGCAATGTCACTTATAAAGACATTAAAAAGAACCGTCCAAGTACTGAACCCTGCGTACCCTGCTAGTAACCCTCCTTTCTTCACTGTGTACTCCATTTACTACTACCCTTTAGTCCTGTTGTCTAGCCAATTTTTATCCAGGCTACCACCTTGGGACCCACTCCAAGGCTGGCTATCTTGTGTATTAATCTTTTGTGGGACTGTATCAAATGCCTTGCTAAAATCTAGGTAGGCCATGTCCACAGCCCTCCTGGTCTACTACTTTGGTCACCCAGTCAAAGAAATCTATTAGATTCATCTGACACGACCTTCCCATCATGAATCCATGCTGCCTTGGGTCCTGTGCCCCACTGGCCTCTAGGTACTCAACAATTCTTTCCTTTAGAAGTGATTCCATCATTTTCCCTACCACTGAGATCAAACTAACTGGTCTGTAGTTTCCTGCCTCTGTTCTGCTCCCACTTTTGTGAAGAGGAATCACATCTGCCCTCCTCCAGTCCTCAGGTACCACCCCATCCTCCCATGATTTGTTAAAGAGAGTAGTCAGCGGTGTCACTAGTTCTACCCTTAGTTCTTTTAGAATTCTTGGGTGAATCCCATGCTTTGTCCACCTTCAATTTTATTAGTTCTCTCAGAACCCTTTCTTCTGTAAATGGACTGGTATCAACCCCAGTCTTCAGAGTGTTTCTCTTGTTTGGTTTAGGTAACTCCCCCCTCGTCCTTTGTGAATACTGAGGCAGAAATATTCGTTCAGTATCCCTGCTTTTCACTGTCACCCTCTACCCACATTCCCTCCCTTTATTAAGCTTTAGTATCCCTCCTTTGGTCTTTCTTCTCCCTAATGTACCTATAAAGGTCTTATCCTTCTTAACAGAATTGGCTATCCTTTCCTCGGTTTGGGCCTTTGCTATTCTGACTGCCTTCCCAGCCTCTTTCTGCTTTAACTGATAAAGTTCTCTGTCCTGCTCCTTCTGTGTTTCCTTGTGTTTCCTGAATGCTGTCCTTTTCTCCTTAACCTTCCCTGCCACCTCTTTTGAGAACCATAGCGTTTATTTCCTTCGTTGTGTTTTATTGATTTGCTTTACACAAAGGCTTGTTGCCTCTGTGATGGCTGTTTTGATCACTCCCCATTGTTCCTCCACCCCTCCTTCTTGCCTGTTTGCTAGTGCTTTTCTGAGGCACTCTCTCATTTTCCCAAAGTCAGCCCTCCTAAAGTCCAATACTCTTGCTTTTGTATGGCATGATTGTATGGCTGTGTTTATCGTGAACCACACTGTTTGGTGGTCGTTTGTTCCCAGATGGCTACTCACTTCTAAATCTGAGATTCTTTCTCCATCCCCATTTGAGAGTACTAGGTCTAAGATTGCTCCCTCCCGAGTGGGTTCCAATACTAGCTGTCTGAGGCGTGCCCCCTGTAAGGCATCAAGAATGACCCTGCTCTTGGATGTACCTGCAGCAAAGGTGCTCCAGTTAACATCTGGCATATTCAGGTCTCCCATCAACAATATCTCCCCTTTTTCTGCCATTCTAAGAAAGCCTTCTATCATTTCCTTGTCCATTCCCTCCCCCTGAGATGGGGGTCTGTATATAACCCCATGTGGATTGTGGTACCATTTCCTGTCTTCATGGTGACCCAAAGTGCTTCATCTGCTCCCTGTTTACTCTTTAGCTCTGTTGCTTTGATCCCTTCCTTTACATAGAGAGCTACACTTTTTTAAGTGGCTAGTTTTCCATTAGCAGGTTATACAGACCTGCCACTTGAAGGATTCTTGGACTTCTACATAAATCACTGTACTCAGAGGAGGTCACGTGATGCAGAGAGACCAGTGACGGGCTTTCCTGAAGCTCCCACTTGCCACTCGATTAAATTCATCTTTGCCTCATCTAAAACCCGATTTGACTAAAAGCCTATCTTTATAAAAGTCTCCTCCAACTACAGCTCTTAATTGGGGCACTCCAATGGAATCTATTCGGTAGCATCCAGCACCTCGAGGGAATGGAAGCCGAGATGAAGCAGGCCGGAGTCAGGCATACTCCGCCTACATCACCCGAGAAGTCGGCTAAAAAAGCTAAGAACCAGAATCAAGGGCAGGCAGCCAGACATAATTCACCTGGGATCGCTGCTAATTTGCTCACAGAGGATTGTTTTTTGGAAGAGCTGCTTCCTTTCCGTGAAACGCTCCAAGATATATCTACAGAAGTGAAGTCTATCAGGAGTGACCTCGGAGCTCTTTCTTGTAAAGTAGGAGACATGGAGGTTAGAGCATCCTCGTTGGAAAACTGGAAAGAGAGAATGGATCCAGAGATAGTGAAGCTTCGCCAGCAGGTGCACAAACTTCAGCTGAAAACTGAAGACCTGGAAGGCAGAAGCAGGAGAAACAATATCCTAATCATCGGTCTACCTGAATCAGAAGAGGGAAGGGACATCATCACCTTTATCCAGAGACTGTTAAACAAGATCATAGGACCCTCGCCAATTAGCCAGCAGTACCATATTGAGAGGCTCACCGTCCCTAAACCCAAACCCCAACCTGGAGCACCCCCGCCTATTATAATTAAATTTCTCAGCTATATTGAGAAACAGCATGTTCTTGTGAAGTCGAGAGAGTTGGATGCGATTTATTGGACAATGTGAAACTTTCATCATCAGGATTTACCTTATGAGACCCGACAAAGAGAGCAGCTTTTCACCGATTGTGAAAAATTAATAGCGGCAGGCATTAAATTTGGGATGAATTACCGGCTCATTTGAAGGTCTCACTGGAGGGCGTCTGGACCACCTACGAGTCTCCCGAAAAAGCGCTGACAGAGCTTACTGCGAAACTCCCTAACTTGTTCAAAGAGGACTGAACTTATGTCTGGGACTTGATTTAAATTGAAAGAGTTTCTCTTTTCTTTTCTGGCTTTTTTCTTCTGGTCATCAAATTGTATAAGTCGTTGTGACTTCTTACCTGGGGTTGCTGTTCTGGCTGGGGTTGTGGGATTGGTCGGGTGACTCGCGGGGAGACGAGTCGAGGCCTGTTGGCCTGGTTGGGCGTTGGGTGAGTGCGGCCTACTTTTGAGAGAGAAATTGGTTGATGGAACTCACCTTACAGGAGGTGTTTCCTGCTGACCTTTTAGGACGGACAGCTGGTTCCTGAGGGGTTCTCCCGCTCTACCTTCCTGTGGGTGTGAAATTACGTGGGGGTCTCTTGGCTGTTCGGGGAGTTTAATGTGGGGTCAGAGTGACTGGGGAGACACGAATATCAGTAGGAACCTCCGTTGGAGTAATGTGTGTATTAAATATCTGAGTTGGTTAGTAGAAGCACCACTCTGCCTTCACGATGTTAAAATAGGTTCAGCTTGACCTTGGATAGTTTGACAGATAGGGGTAACATGATATCAGGAGGGCTACATGTGGGTCTAGGCAGGATGTATATGGTTTTCATTTTCTTTTCTGGAATCTTGGGGTGGGGGTGGGAGAGCGGGGATGGACAGCCACTGGGGAAATGCATCATGGTCTAAATATGGGATGGATTCACCTGCTCAGGACCTTTCTTTGTGGATTTCTGGTTATTCAGACTTGGATATACAGTATTAGAGGTATAGGAGAGTTGAACTAAACTATAGCTGGCTCTGGTCAAACCCTGAGCGGGGATCCTTGGGGGTCTTTTGAATCAGATTCAGAGCTTAGGTTGTAATTTGATTATGTTATTGGGGTATAATGTATATAAGTTTTATGGGCTAGTTTATATTGGGTTGTCATGGGGGAGATGGGAGGGGGTATAGAGCCAATTTTCTGGGTACAAATTGCTTCTGGCTATTAACCAATGTAGGTAGAAGTATCATGCTCTCAGATTTTACTTGGATGCATTCCTCATGTACAGTTATGAATATTCAGGTTGGAGGGGTTGGGAGGATTTGGGTGGTGCCATCCTGGGTTGGGCTGTTTGAAGTGCAACGGGTCCTTCGTGTTTTCTCGTTTTTTTTCTCCTTTTTAGCCCAAGATGGCTAGGCATTGTATTAAAGTGGCCACTTGGAATGTCAGAGGTATAAGAGACGGGGTTAAAAGGACCCAGATCTTGCTAAATTGCTCCTTCTTGATATCACATTATTTTTCTGCAGGAAACTCATTTGTTAGTATCAGAGAATAAGGAGTTATGTCAGGGTTTTCTCAGGCTTTCCTCTCTGAAGGCACTTCAGCTAGTAGGGGTGTGGCTATTTTGATTAAAAGAAGTATCCCTTTTGTTGCGGAAGAGTGCTCCAAAGACCAGGAGGGTAGGTTTGTTTTAGTTAAGGGTTCGCTTAACAACACGAAAGTGGTTTTAGGGGCAATTTATGGTCCAGTGGGTGGAGACCCTAAATTTTTTATGCAATTGGCTGACAAGCTGAGCAGTTTTCTTCTGGCCACATTTATTTTGGGAGGGGATTGGAATGTCACCCCAACACAAGACTTAGACAGAACCTACAGAATTAAAAAACCTCCTTCACTTTCTCAAATAGCTCTCAAAGACTTTATGAACTTAACAGGTTTATGTGATCCCTGGAGAGTCTTGAACCCCACTAACCGTGGCTACTCCTTCTACTCCCAAATCCATCGGTCATGGTCTAGGTTGGATTATATATTAATTAGCTCCTCTCTTCTGGCCAATGTTTCTCATTCTGGTATAGAGCCAATCGTGATTTCGGACCACTCTCTGGCGTGGATCAAGCTGTCCCCCGGCTCGCCTGGTCAGAGAGATACTACTTGGAAGCTCAATTCTCAACTTTTGAAGGATGACCATACTGTCTCTCATATTAAATCCTTGATCTCGTCTTTTCTCGAACTTAACCAAAGTTCGGTAGTAAGAGAGGATTTAATCTGGTGTTCTCTAAAGTGCTTCCTCAGGGGGAAGTTTATAAAAATGGCCTCCGGGAGGAAAAAGGTGAGAGGGGCCAAGATTTCCTCTCTATCTGGCCAAATTAAAAGTGCCGAGGAGACATTTTCCCTCTCCAACTCTCAAGTAGACTTTGAGAAACTTTGTAAACTCAAGAATGAATACAAAGGTTTAATACAAGAAAAAACAGAGTATGTCATCCTCAAAACTAAAACTCGTTATCTCGACCAGGGAGAGACCCGGTAGAATGCGCTCTTAGACTCAGGGAGGCCGAGAGTTCTAGACTGATCCCGCTCTAGAGGCACCGGATGGGTCAATCAGAACCTCTCCAAGGGATATTGCACAGATCTTTGAATCCTTCTATAAAGATTTGTATGGGGCTGGTTCCTCTCAGGTATCCTGTCCGGAGATAGAAAGATTTTTGGACAAGATCTCCTTTCCTTGTTTGCAGGGCTGAACAGGACCTACTAACCAACCCTATTACTTTGAGTGAGATAGAGGAGGCCATTAAGGAATTACCCCTGGATAAATCCCCCGGACCTGATGGGTTCCCTCCAAATTTTTATAAAACCTTCATTAAAGAGATATCTCCTCCCCTTTTAAGGCTGTTCAAATATATACTTTCCTCAGATTCCTTAGATTCCACATTATTAGAGGCCATAATCATTTTAATCCATAAGCCGGACAAACCCCAGTTGGAACCAGCTAGTTACCGACCGATATCATTGTTAAACTATGATGTTAAGATTTTGACTAAGATCCTCTCTCAGAGGATCAAGCAAGTATGGCAGGTACTGTTGAGTCCTGAACAGGTGGGATTCGTTCAGGGTAGATCAGCGGCAGATCACTTGCGCTTGTTAGCCCATATCTTTCAGGAATCACAGATGTCCCAAGTTCCCATGGCGTTGGTTGCTTTAGATGCCGAGAAGGCTTTTGACCGGGTTAATTGGGACTTCCTGTGGGCCCTCTGGCAAGAATGGGTTTCATCGACTTTTATACAATGGATTAAGGCAGTATATAACTCACCTTCGCCAGGATTTATTGCAGCGGGTCTTCTCGCTCATTTCTCCCTCCATTCTGGTACACGTCAGGGATGTCCTTTATCTCCATACCTGTTCAATTTGTACTTAGAACCTCTTATTCTCTGTATCAAAGCCTCTCCCTGATCACAGGTTGTATGATCTCTCAGCATGTCTTGACCCTTTCTGTATTTGCAGACGATATACTTCTGCATCTCGAACCCAGAGTCCTCACTTGAAGAAGTTTTACGAATTATTAACCAATTCGGAAAGGTTTCCAACTATAGATTAAATTTATCTAAGTCGGTGATATTTCCTCTTAATTCCCTAACATTTCAGATCAATTTCTCTCATTTTGGCATGAAATGGGCCTCAACTTCTCTCAAGTATCTGGGTATATATTTAGCTCGAGATGTGGAGGTAGTTAAAAAGCTAAATTTGGACGATTTGTTGGATAGAATTCGGAGAGACCTTAATAGATGGGATAGCCTTCCGTTATTGGTGGGAGGGAGGATCAGTATTATTAAAATGAATATCCTACCTCGTATCTTTTACCCTCTGAACCTACTTAATGTCTGGCTCCCCACAACCTATTTTCATCGGATTCATTCGGTCTTATCGAATTTTATTTGGAGGGGAAAGCATCCCAGAAGAGCTTACCTTAAGCTCAGCTTGCCTAAAGAAAAGGGAGGTCTCCGTCTCCCTAACTTTAGGTTATATTATTGGGCCAGCCAGTTGGTCAGGCTTGGGCGCTGGTGTAATCCTCAGAATGAGGGTTTCAAGCCTGTTTGGTTGGATCTGGAACTTAGGATGCTGAATAAGTATAACTTAAGTGTTCCCCGTATTTTCTATTATAAATACTCCTCCTTGCCGGAGGATATTCAGAATTCACCCATTGGTCTCTCCGTTAAAATCCTTACTCACTGTTGGAAGTATCTCAAAATCTCACACACAAAGACATGGCCCAACCCTTAACTCTTAATCCCAATATCAAAATTGGGGGTCATCGTTATCTCGGATTGGCTTCCCAAATCCATGACCAGTTAGTGGAAGACTGTTATTTTCAGGGCCTCTTCGTTCCTCGATTGGTTTGTTAACAGCACTGAATATTTCAGAAAGCCATTTTAAGGTTTTTCAATTGAGGCACTTTCTGGGGAAAGAGTTTGGATATGTCAGTGTACCCTCTCAAACGAGACCTTTTTTGGATCAGGTAAAGGAATGTGCTGCTAAGCCCCATAGCATAGCTAAATTGTACCATTATCTTCTGGTAGCCAACTATGCCAATCCATTATCTGGAGCCAGGACATGGCACTCTCTTATACCTACCCCTCGGGAAAGCTGGGGGCAGATTTGGATAGATACATATAAATATCTTACTTTGGATAGGAATAGGCTTACACAATTTTTCATTCTGAATAACATGTATTACTACGCCAGCTAGACTATCTAAATTGGGATGATGAAGTCAAGTACTTGTACAAGATGTGGTAGGGAGAAGGAATTTATTACACATTTTCTGGGACTGCTCCAAGGTGGCCCCACTCTGGGACACAATTAGGACCAATATGGACCCGATTTTGGGACTTAATGACTTATTTAAAGTTGAGATCTGTGTTTTGGGGTTATACTCAGAAATCAGGGTCAAGGAGTGAAAATGTCATATTGCCCTAATTTCAATGGCAGTTAAGAGATTGGTCCTTAGACATTGGTTAGACCAATTAGATATCTCCTGTAATGAATGGCTTAAAGAAATTTCCCTATGTTTCAGGATGGAAAGATTAATAGCTAGTTCCAGGTATGATAGTTCTACCTTTAATAGGAAATGGGGCAAACTGTACGCTTTGTACTTGCATTAATCCATTCATTATCTCACCTCTGGCAGGAATAACTCCTTTTCTCTTTTTTTTTTTTTTTTTTGTTTGCCTTAGGCCGGCTTTTGTGAGCCGGAGTTTAGGATCCAGTTGCACTTCCAACCGGCTCAGTTTACCTCAAGTAGGATCTTGGGGTGGCACCTTTGGGTTTGGGTGGGGGGGGTGGATTGAGATGGCATTTTGTTCCATGCAGTGTTCACGTTAACTGTGGTAGGAATTGACATGTTACAGCTTTGCAGGCATTTGTATCACATGTCTGATTATTGTAAAATCAATAAAGAACTTAAATTTTATAAAAAAAAATAAAATAAATCACTGTACTCATTCGTGGGCAATATTTATTTATTTATTTATTAGCTTTTGGTAACCGGGTAAGTGCGCTAGGCAACAGACCTGCCTATTTTCAGGCACAACCCGGGAGAGCACAGGACATTGGTTACAATATGCAGAAATGCAAAGACATAATATAGGTGTACAGGAGCAAAACAAGATATACATTGGGTAGCACAGTAATAGTTACATAAGGGTACATTTTAGGCATAGATCATAATAAGGATGTAAAATAAAGCAATTAGGGTAACCATAGGACAGCTGAGGACAGTAAAGACATCAAGGTTCATAGCCACCTAGACAAGCATATTGCATGGGAGAACATTAGTGTAGTACTCATTGTCAGACCCGACAGCCTGCAGTGGGACAAAGCAAATTAAGAGCATTTGCATTGGCCAGAGGCTAGAAGGTGGGTGAACAGCAAGTTTTTGAATTCTCAATGGGAGGCTGAAGTTTTCATCATAAGGGGGAGTGAGTTCCAGAATTTGGGAGCAAAATGGGCAAATGCCTGTTCATATGGCCTGCATTATCATTCTACTTCTTTCCTGGTGCTGCTACAAGAGGTGGTTGTAGTTGAGGTTCCCCTAAGCTTCACTCAACAGGCTGACAACTTCCTTAAAACTGCCTGTGCAACAGCTCTGCAGCTGAAAACAGGAAGCCCTCAGTGTCTGCCATCCACCCTTCAGACTCAAGTCAGATAGACGCTGAGCACCCTATTATTACCTACGCTGCACTGTCATACCGATAGATACCGATAGAATCCTCTGCAGAGAGCCAGCATGCCTGGGCACCCTTGATTGGTGCTGCACTGCCATAGGGGGATTGTGATTGGTAAGCCCGCTTGCCTGCTTTGCTCTGATTGGGGCACCTTTGCTGTAGTCTGTTACAGTGTTCCATTCTTAATTCTGACTTCTCAGCTCTCGCTCTGACCTGAAATTTTCTCCCACCCCCCCAGGCCTCCTTTAAATACACTCATGATCTGCCTCCTATATCATATTACTGCTTCATTGGCCTAGTTTGACTGCTGCCAACCTATGATTGGTATCTGAGTGTGGCCAATAAGACTGCCCTGTGTGAATATCTCTTGAGCCCCGCCACTAACTAAGCTACTCCTGCTCTCCTTGTTCCCCTTTCTGCTGTATTTTCTCATCTAGGTTTTAAGTGAGTACCTAGGTGGGCAAATTACTTGCCTAGAAAATATTGCACTAATACAAATCACGAGACCACTCAATCTGGGACCATGGCTCTCCTTATTGTGTTTTTATTGCTCCTAAGGTGCAGAGTTTTCAGCAATACAGTGCAATTCGAAGTACCTCAATGCAATTCAGTTCTCCAACTTACCTTATCAATATCTAATGTTATAACGGTCTACCGTGCAGACACTATGTCATTCTTCTCTCCCCTTTTAGCCTATTCCCCCCGGTTAGCCTACACCCCCTTGCTACTGTCCTCACCTATGTCTACTCAAGCACTTACATTGATCACGATCAACTGTCATTACAGTGGTGCCGCCTCTTGCGCAGCACGATATGGGTTGCCGCGAAGAAATAAAAAGCAGTCTCCATTCTTATAAGCTCCTTAAAAGAAAGTTATACTTCTGCTTCTTCTCTGCTCAAGAAATGTGGAGCTCAACCTGGCCCCACTACAACTTACCTCACCTATCGATTTTGCTGAGGCCACAGGTCTCAAAATGATGATGGTCAACATTTTAAGCCTGCCTTAAAAACTTTTACAGCTGCAAGCCTGGGCTGCACACATTAACCCTGACCTTGTCATAATTACTGAGTCGTGGTTAAAAAAGACGAACACCGATCAACAAATATCACTGCAGGGCTACAATTTATTTAGAGCAGATAGAGAGTCTAGAGGCGGGGGTGTGGTTATCTACGCCAAATCTAAGTACTTGGTCACCAATATTAGTTGCAAATCTCTAGCCAAGGAATTTGAGTTAGTTTCGCTGAGCCTTCATCTCCCCTCCTCAGAATGTATCACTATCCTAGGTGGCTATAGACCCTCGTCTGGTAGTGATGAAGTCCTTAATCTTTTGAAATCCATGTTCGTAGATGCAAAAACTGAAACAATATTTCTAGGAGATCTAAATATGGACTGGCTGTCACCTAAATCACACGGCCTCAAATCCCTTTGTGACGAGCTAGGTCTTGGGCAATTAGTTAGTGAACCTACTAGGAACAACACTCTAAATAATGCCAACAGTTCCATTCTAGATGTGGTACTAACCACCCATCCACACAAAATATCTCATTCGGGTGTTTCTAGCGACACGAGTGATCTTGGAATTGTTGCTTGCATAAGATCTCAAATTAAGGCTGCGACGCAACCATCTTTATAACAAAAGATCCTTTTGCAAATTCAGTGCAGTAAACTTCCTATCTGACCTGAGCATGATCAGATGGCAAGATCTCTACCTAGCCAAAGATGGCAACAAGGCAGCTTACATCCTTAATGACAAACTCACTACAATAATAAATAAGCATGCCCCTTTCATCAAAGTAAGGGTACGGAACAATTCCAACCCCTGGTTCACCTCAGATCTCAAGGCAGTCCTTATAGCTCGAGATAAGCTCTGGGCTAACGCTAGACATTCCAAAGAATCTTCGGATTGGCAGGCCTTTAGAACAGCCAGGAATAACTGTGTGAAAAAACTTCGCTCTGCTAAAGCTAACTATTATATTTCTACTCTCGAACAAGTTAAAGGTAACCCTCATAAAATATGAAGACTATCAAAGCTATAGAAGGACGGCCCATGGCCCCCTCTGTCCCAACAAAGATAGTTGCAAATGGCAAGATTGTGGAAAACAAGTCCCTAATCCTGGAGGAACTTAACTCCCACTTTGCCACAGCTGGATTAGCTTTTGACTCGTCACCTTATGCTGGTGCTGCGGTGAGCCAGCATACCCTCCCCTACATCTAGTCCTGCACCAGCCCCTTCCAACTGTCGCGAGATAACTTATAAAGTAGAAGATTCTCTTCTTAACTTAAGACGCAAAAAAGTGCAGGGGACGATGGCTTGGAACCCTTTTTCCTAAGGTCAGGCTACACCCATCTCACTGCCCCAATTCTCCACATTTTCAATCTTTCCATTACTATTTGCTACTGTGCCGTCCTGCTGGAAATTGGCACATATCCTCCCTCTATTTAAATCTGGTGACCCATGCGATGTAAACAACTATAGACCTATCTCCATATTGCCTATCCTTTCTAAAGTTCTCGAAAAACTGATCCATATTCAGTTAAAATCTCATGGAAACCTTCTCTCTCATTAACCCAGCTCAATCTGGCTTCCAGGCTAATCATAGCACAATCACTGCACTAGCAAAAGTAACCAATGACTGGATCTCTGCTATAGATGCTAAGAAGGTAACTGGTGCAGTCTTTTGGACCTCAGCAAAGCTTTTGATACTGTTGATCACAAACTATTAGTCAATTGCCTTGCAAAGTTGGGTGTCGCATACCATACCACCCAGTGGTTCTCTAGCTACCTAACTGGAAGATTCCAAAAAGTAAAGGCAGAAGGCTTTTTTTCTGCTGCCTTGCCAGTTGCAAGAGGAGTGCCCCAAGGATCCATCTTAGGCCCTATCTTGTTTTCTTTGTACATTAATGACTTAGATGCTAACATATCTACGTCCAATCTGCACTTTTTTGCAGATGATACTATGTTGTATACTTCTGGCTCATCGTTATCTGAAGTCAAGGGAGGGGAGTGCTTCAAGTGGACTTCGCACAACCTGAGCATAATCTAATAAAGCAAGCTTCTGCTCAATGCTAAGAAGACTAAAGCGATGATATTCTCCCCAGTGCTGTCACAGGCCCCCAATACCCTTGCCCAAGACTTCATTGTCCTCACGCTAAACGAGCCTCTGGAAGTTGTAACCAAATTTAAATATCTGGTATCGGATCGACAATAAATTATCTTTCAATGACCACGTTGAAGATGTCTCTAGGAGGTTAAAGCAAGGTTAGGTTTCTTCTAGAAATAGGCCCTTTTTCCCTTGAACTCGAAACAAGCTTGTACAGGCCACTTCAAACAACATGAAGTCTTGCTATATTATGACATATGCAGTGAGTCCCAACCTTCGAACTGCTCTGGAGAAAGAGTTAACAGTCCATGCCAGGCATGGAACTTTGAGCTTGAGCTCGGTTGAAAACTCTATCTGTTGTTTTCAAACTCAAGCTGTTAGATTCTTCTCCGCCTCACTGAACAGTCGCTCCGGAATTTCTCCTTCTGCTCGGTTCATTTTTTCGGTTAAAGTATAAAGTTTTTCGTTTTTTTAACCGAAATTAAACCGCAACCAGTCAGTTCAAGCTCTATCTGTGGTATTTGTAAGTACTAGATAGGTTTTACATTTACTTTCTGTGTGGAACTTGTAAACGGTTTCATCGGTTCGGTTTGAACCGGTCAAGTTATTTCTATTACATTACTGTCTTTTAGAAGTGCGGTTCCCGGTTCTTATCAGTTATAAAAAACCAGATTTCATTACGGTTTTTTCCACGACCCGTGACACGGTTGGGAACCGATAAGAGAGTCTTGCTTGGTGGATTGCCATAAACGGGCATGTTTTTGGTTAGGCTGGCACTATGTCTGAGAAACCCAAAAGAAAAACTGGGCCCACTGGGTTTCAACACTGTTGTCTGTGGGGAAGCCTTTGCCAAGGCTGACCCCCACACCACATGTGTTTATTGTCTGGGGTTTGACCACCTCAATTCAGACTGCCAGATTTGTAAGAGTTTTCCTGCAGCTACCCTGGATAACAGAGTTGGTAGACTCAGGGAACGGGAGGCCAAAAAGTCCGCTGAACGGATGGCCAGCCTGGTTCAGTTGAAACCAAACCGGCGGAGTGCCCTCTGACCAGGCGATCTTCTCGGGCAAAGGAGAGCCAACTCTGAGGAGTCGGTTCCAACAAAGATAACTAGAAAATCAGCTGGTGTGGGCCAAAACTTCCCTCTCAACTGCTGAAGAAATACTAAACAATAAAATTGTTCAGTCACTCTCCCCGGTTCCGACCGAACCGGCACCATCAAATGGCGTTGGTTCCACGGTTCAAAGTATGATTTAGAGAATTTATGAACTGGATGAGGGGAAGAGGAGTATGAGGAGAGTGAATGTGGTTTTGAAAGTCTGGATGTGCCCATTTAACGGACATCTCTCCAGACAGACCTTCAGGAGTGTCTCCCCTAGGCTTTCTGAGTCCCCTTCTCATTTCATGTTTTATAAAAAAGTGTCTGAAACCCTCCAGCTCCCTATGGAGGAAACTGTGGATGATCAAGAAGAGCCTGATTTTGTAGAAATGATGGATATCCTAGAGTCTAGGAGACTGTCTATTCCTCTGCATAAATATTTTTGGAAACAGACAGTAAAGATTTTAAAAGCTCCTCCCACCATACTCAAAGGTATGCATTATCAGGCTCTGATACGGAGTTCCTTACACAACAATGCAGCCACATAGGGATGGTGCAGGCTGCAGCCTGTGACAAGACAAATATTCCCTTAGCCTCCCCCCCGACAAGGACTCCAGAAAGATAGATGCCATGGCAAAGAAACAGTACATGGCAGCATCCTTAGGACTCAGACAGGCAAATTATATGGCTTATGTTGCTAGATATCAAAAATCCAGATGGGATACTGTTTTGGCTCTAGCAAAGCAGGTCCTAGCCAGCTGGCAAGGCTGGAGCAGGTGGCCGCTGATGGTATTGAGGCATCTAAGGTGCAATTCCATGCTGCAGTGGACTCTAATGATGTCTCATCTAGAGTCATGGCTACATCTGTGGCTCTCCGTAGAATGGCTTGGCTCAGATGTACTAGCCTGTCATAGGATACCCAGACTAAGGCCATGGATTTCCCTGTTGTGGGCAACTCTCTGTTTGGGGAGCAACGGAGAATTACATGAATAAAATGGATGAATATAGGACCACCTATAGGAGTGCACAGGCCAAGGAAAGGCAAGTCACTCCCCAAAGGCAGCCTCCCAGGGGCAGGGGCAGGCCTTTTCATAGGCCTTTTTAGCAAGCTCAGGCCTCCTCTTCAGCTAATGCACAGAGGGGGTTCTTTAGAGGGAGAGGCAGACGGGGTGCAAGCAGACCTGCTTCCACCCCTCAGCCTAAAGCCCCTGCTAAGCAGGCATCCTGATGGGGTGCCCAGGGCCGATTCTCCACTACCTGTAGGGGGCAGGCTGGCTTACTTTGTCCAGGACTGGGAGTCTCTAACATCAGACAAGTGGGTCCCGGAAGTAGTAAGCCAGGGACTGGTTCTCAGCTTCAAAAAATTTCCAAAGATGAGAACCAGATCCTTTCCACCTGCAAATCCTTCAGAGGCTCTTGCCCTGGAAGCAGAAGTCTCTACCGTCCTGGCTCTCAGAGCTGTGGAAAGGGTTCCACCCCTACACCAAGGCAAAGGATTGTACTCCAGGTACTTCCTTACCCCAAAAAAGACAGGAGAATGGCGGCCCATCCTGGATCTCAGGTATCTAAACAAGCACCTTTTAAAACCAAAATTCAAAATGGCGACTCTGGGAATTATTTTACCCTCTTTAAGGCCAGGGGACTGGCTAGTGTACCTGGCCCTCAAGGATGCCTATTTTCATGTTCTCATCAGAAGCTCCCATCGAAAGTACCTCATATTCGAACTGCCCTCAGGCCATTACCAGTTCAGAGCAATGCCCTTCGGCCTTACATCTGCCCCAAGGGTATTCACAAAATGCCTGGCAGTAGCAGTTGCCCACTTAAGAAGGCAAAAAATTGCCATCTTTCCTTACCTGGACGACTGGCTCATAGTAGGCCAGTCCCCAGACCAAGTCAGGTTACATCTTCAGGTAACTCTGCAACTGCTAACTTCTCTAGGTTTCCTCTCAGTCTTCCAAAGTCAGTCCTAGAACCTATCCAGCTTCTCACCTTCATAGGTGCAGAACTGAACACAAAAGAAGCCAGAGCCTTCCTTCCTCTGGAAGGAGCAAGGACCCTGATTTCTCTGGCTTCCTCCTTCACCCTGCAGGTCTCTCGACCAGCAAGGCACTTTCTCCAGCTCCTGGGACACATGGCTGCTTCAACAGCAGTAGTGCAGGGAGCCAGATTTCAGATGAGGGACATCCAGTTCCATTTGAGAGCCTTTTGGTCTCAAAGGAGGGACCCTCTAACCAAATTAATTCCACTGACTCGAACCCTGATCCAGGCCCTTCAGTGGTGGCAGGACTAGGGCAATTTGAGACAGGGGGTCCCCTTCACCCCTCAGTCTCACTCCTTAATCCTTACTACAGATGCATCCCTATTGGGGTGGGGAGCTCACATGGGCGACCTCACTACCCAGGGATTGTGGTCCCCTCAGGAATCTCTGCTCCACATCAATCTGTTGAAACTCAGAGCAGTTTTTCTAGCACTTCAAGTTTTTTCCAAATCTGTTCAGAACAAGGTTATTCAGGTCAGGACAGACAATACCACCACAATGTGGTACATCAACAAGCAAGGGGGCACTCGGTCTACGGCCTTGTGCACCGAAGCAATGAAGTTGTGGTCTCTAGCTTACTCCCTGAACACCTCCCTTGTAGCAGTTCACCTCCCAGGTAAGGATAATATCCTGGCAGATGCTCTCAGCAGGATTTCCCAGGGCCATCACTAATGGGCTCTGGATCCCCTAGTACTGGAGGTGGTATTTGCCAGATGGGGCACACCCCAGATAGATCTTTTTGCAGCCCCAGACAATAACCAACTTCCCCCTTTCTGTTGCAGGCCCCCAATGTTGGGCTCAGTCCCCCTGGATGCCTTCCTTCTCAGTTGGGAAGGGAAGTTTCTCTATACCTTCCCCCTTCCCTCTCCTGTTCAAAGTGCTAGTCAAAATCAGATCTCAACCTGCAAGATGATCCTGATTGCTCCAGACTGGGCCAGACAGCCCTGGTATCCACTCCTACTGTCCTTAGCAGTCCATCTTCCCCTGTGTCTTCCAGGAATTACAACCTGTTAACCTGTGCTCAGGGAGAGTTTAGTACCGAACCTCAAAGCCTGGCTCTTGAAGAGTTGAGTTTGCTGACCCACACCTCTCCCAAGGTGTTTTGGATATCCTGAAGGCTTGAGGAAGCCTTCCATGCAAGCTACTTATAATTCCAAATGGAAGAGATTTTCCATATGGTGCTCTGCAAAGCATATTCCCCAGAATCTGCTGGTTTACCCACTGTCCTGGACTATAAGGTCCATCTAAATACTTTAGGGCTGAGACCAGCTACCCTAAAGGTGCACCTGGCAGCCGTGTCTGCTTTCTTATCAGCAGGTAAGCCCTCTTCTCTTTCAGCCATCCTGTTTTCTCAGGTTTTCAAAGGGTTGCTTCACACCAACCCCCATTCAGGGATCCTGCCCTGCCTAGGATCTTAATATTTGCATTGCCCAGCTTATACAGCCTTTTGAGCCCTTGTCTTCAGCAGAGCTTAAGTACTTGACTTGGAAAACTGTGTTTTTGGTAGCCATCACTTCTGCCAGGCGCATCGTGAGTTACAAGCATTGTCAGTGGAGCCTGATTTATCTCTTTTCACAGAGATAAGGTAGTCCTCAGGACTAACAGAAAGTTCTTGCCTAAGGTGGTCTCAGATTTCCACCTTAATCAATCTATCTCTCCTGTATGCTTCACTGACCATTCCTCCTCTGGTGAGAGGAGGTTGCACAGTTAGATGTCAAAAGATCCTTAGCTACTACATAGATCATACCAAAGGTCACAGGTTTGACTCCCTCCAACTGTTCCTCACTCATGGTGAGTCGGCAAGGAAACCTGCCACTAAAGATCCATTGCCAGGTGGATCGTCTCTTGTATCAATTCTGCTATGAAAACTGGGTAAAGTTCCTCCCTCAGGCCTGAGGGCTCACTCTACCAGAGGTACAGCTGCGTCTCTGGCTGCTGCCGAGGACATCCCTATCCTAGAGATATGTCAAGCAGCTACCTGGAAAACAGTTCACACTTTTACCAAGCATTACTCCCTGGACATCCAGGCTAGGAGTGATGCTCGATTTAACACAGCTGTGCTTCAGAGCCCATTTCTAAGTAGGTTCTGTCCCTCCTCCATGGAGGTACTGCTGTGTAGTCTGCATATGTCATAATATAGCAAGTCTTCATGTTGTTTGAATAAAAATTACTCACCTTAGTAATGTTGTTTCATCTAATGGAGTCTTGCTATATCATAAACCTCCCCGCCACCCTCTCAGAACCTTACTTTTGGGATGTGGGTGGGCAGGGCAGTGTTAACACTTTTAGATGCCCACCTTGTTTTCAACCCTCCTTTTGGGGTGATCTGTGTTGTGTTTGTCATTTTTGGGTCTCCTGACTTGAGTCTTTGTGTTGGCACCAAAAAAAAAAAAAAAATGTGTTTATATAATTAGTAGCCAGTTGGCTAGGTAGAGTTTACAGCTTCCACAGAGTCTTAGTGAGTTTTGCTCGTAAAGATCTGACAGTTTGAGTTTGAAGAACAACAGATAGAGTTTTCAGCGAGGCTCGAGGCTCAAAGTTCCATGCCTGGCATGGACTGTTAACTCTTTCACCTCCGGAGCAGTTGAAGGTTGGGACTCACTGCATATGTCATAATATAGCAAGACTCCATTAGAAGAAACAACATTACTCAAGGTGAGTAATTTTCTCTTTTCTCCCCTACTGAAACATGGCAATGTAATCTATTCCTCCACCACTCTTGCAAATCTAAGTAAACTGGACATCCTTTATCACCGTGCGTTACGGTTCATTACCAACTCCCTTACCGTTAGCACCACTGTGACTTATATGCAGCTGTTGGTTGGACATCTCTTACTACTAGGCGCCTGCTCCATGCTGGGCTATGGACTCTTAAACTGCTCCTGCAGAAATTGTCAAGCTATCTCTCTTCCTTATTAGTATCTCACATAGTGCATACTAGTTAAGAAAATCTGACTTTATTATGCTTGACATACCAAGGGCCTGAGGACTTTCTTTAGTAACGTGCTATTGCATATGCCCTTCCCTCCATTTGGAACCAATTACAAACCGTACTGAAACTAACTAGCACAGTTTCAATAAACTTCTACAAATCGCTAAGTTCAGCCAAAATAAAAGACACCTGTAACTGTCATTAAGTCTCTTCCTTCCCCATGTGTGCCATATTTATCCACTGGTAAGGTATAATTGCTTTGTCATATTAACTGCTTTCCCTTCCCCTTCTACTCCTGGCTTTATCTATGCTTACGCTCCACTGCTACTCTATCAAATCACTCCTCCCCATATCAGTTGTAGTCTGTTGTTTGTTCTAGCTGCCAAAATATATGTATTGCACACACCAGTCATCATGTTTCATTTATCAGTATGCAACCTGTAAGTCGCTTCCCTGTCTCATATCAATGTTTACCACCTGCGGTCACCCTATGTGGTACCCTTGTGTGTATATCCAGCCTGTATCATGTAACGTGCATTTCATGTATATACTGTTATTACCTATCTGTGTTTGTACTTTAAGTGTTTATGTCACAGGACCTCCTTGTGAATGAGCTTGCTCAATGGAGTTTTCCTGCAATAAACTTGAACTTGAACTCCTCCTCCTCTTTTATCCTCCCTGTCCCTCCTGTAGATTGAGTATCCTGGTATGTTGACATCCCAGTCATGGTTCTCTGTGTACCATGTTTCTGTGACTGCCACAATATCCAGACAACTCTCTTCCATCAAGGCCACTAGTTCAGGGAGCTTGTTACACAGACTACAGGCATTGGTACTCATCATCCTCCACTTTTTGATAGCCTTACCTCTTTTATCCCCATTTCTGTCCTTACTGCCTTTGCCTTTTTTTACATTTAAATCTGTTCTGCTCCCTAATAACTTCTGTACCTTGGTGTTTACCTCACTAATCACCATGTTTTGTGGGGGGAGGCTGGGATTTCCTGCTCCTTTCAGTTGCCTCCCCTTGGCTGGTTTAAATGCTTGCCAATGAAGCATTAAAGTTCTCACCTAGGATCCTGGTTCCCTCCCGGACAGATGCAGACCATCGCACCAGTATAGGTCTGCATCCTCAAATGGCTCCTCAGTCCCCAAAGAAGCCAAAACCCTGAGCTCACGCCAGTTTTCAACCACTCATTAGAATTCCCTGGTAAGGTGCTAGCATCTCCTTGCCATAGACAGGCAACACCTCCGAGAAGGTTACCGTATCGCTACTTGTCTAAGGTCCCTTCCAACTCTACAAACTCCTCTTGCACTGCTCTGATCCATTCCTAGCCAGGTAATTTGTCCCTAGGTGGATAGTGACATCCAGCTCCTCCCTCGTGCAGCTCCTCCCATGATCCTGAGGATTCGCTTCCTGTCCCTCCAAACCGTGGCGCCAGGAAGGCACCTGCCTCCCTCTCCTTCCTCCACATTTCTACCCCTCTAATGATTGAGTCCCCACCAGGGTTGTTTCCTTCCCTGTGGGTCCCATGCCACCCTCCTGTGGGTCTCCTTTGTGAAGGTTCCCAGCATCCTCCTTGGTCTCCACTGCAGGTGCCTCCATAGAGGAACCACTATCCACCAGAAGAGCGAATGAATTGGGAGGTACAGGTGGAGGATGCAACTCTGTTCCACCACCTCTCCTCCCTGAGCTCACCCTGGTCCAGTCTCTCCTCTTTCTTGGCAACCTCTGAGGTAGTGGCGTTGGCCCTGGTGGTCCCTGGGTGGGGAGGAGGTTTCTGAATCCTAGCCAGGTCAGCCTGGAGCGGGCAACCTCCTCTCTCAGACCAGAGAGGTGCCTGCAAATAGGGCAACATCGCAGCCTCCAGAATGTCTCCCGAACACTGCCTCCCAAGCCATTGCACTGCACCACTCCTATCATGTCTTATTTTGTGTCCTCTCTACTGTTTCTCTGGATGCTTCTCTCCTCTCCTTACAACTCTGACCCTTCATGTTTTGGGACAGCAACTTCCTATCTTCTTCAGTAGCCTCTTTCTTCCTTACTCAATATCAGACCAGCAGCAGCTAGGGGGGGAGAGTGAGCTACTTTTTCCCTTTAGGGTTGACAAAACCAATGTTACTCTATGATCCTTTCCTTCCTACTGCCAAACAGGAAGTTCCTGTTGACAGTCAAATCCAGTGGCTATAAAAGTAGAACTGGCTTTGGGTGGGTAGGTGGAGGGGTGGGATGGAGGGCAATTAGTAAGAAAAAAGGCTAGCAACAGGAAGTTGTAATTTGACTCACCTGCTTTTATAGTGTCTAAACCACACCCCCAGGTAAGCTCTCTTTCCTCCTACTGGTTTAGCAAAGTCAGCTGATACAGTACCCTTCCCAGCTAAGATCACACACTGACTTTCTTTCTTTCTTTTCTTTCTTTTTTTAACCCTAAATAAGACCCCTTCTACTTCTAATAAAGTTATCTGTCTACTTAATCTTAATAGACACTGACTCCTGCTGAGTTATAAGTTTTAAATTAATAAGAAAATGTAGCTTCTTTTAGTTAGCTGCTTTCTGCTCTACAAGCAAGGCTAGCAACAGTCAAACAAAAAAAAAAACTAAGTGTGAGAAACATTGTTAGGTATAATACCGTCAAAATTTGGACGAATAACAGTTCAATCAGATAAAACCCTTAAAGAGAAGTTCTCTGAGGAATTACTAATGTTATACAGTAGGGTCTCGGGGGGGGGGGGGAGCAAAAGGACATCCATAACATGGCAAAGGGCACTAATTTCAGTACTGCTTAAACCTATTAAGGACCCCCATAAAATGTGAATCATACTGTCATTTTTCTCTCTTACCAGCTGATTTCAAAATGTTCACCTCCATTCTGGCCAGAAGATTGCAAAAGTGGGTGGGAGCCTAGTCCACCTGGGTCAAACAGAAATCGAGAATCACTAAGGGGCAGAACCTTCATGATAATATCTGGTGCCTCCCTAATATCCTATCCTTTTTAAATCGGGTGTCCTGCAGTTTCAGCTGGCTATCTCTATTGATGCAGAAGGCCTTTGACAAGGTGGGCTGGGTTTTCATGTAGCACATACTCTCAGCTGTGGTATATATTTGGGTCAAAATTTAGAGGCTGCATAGATGCACTATACAGGACCCTGGAGGCAAGCAGTAGTGTCATTTAGGTTTGCCATGAAGCGTGGTACCAGACAGGGGTCTCTCCCCCATTCACCCTGTGTATTGAACCCCTAGCAGTGGCAGTAAAACAGAACCCAGATATAAGGGGTATTAAAGCAGGAGGCTATGAGCAGAAACTAGCACTCTGTGCTGATGACTCGAGTTTTTTTCTTCAGAGATCCCTAGACATTGACCCCAGCCTTATGTCGGGAATTAGAGACCTTTGGAATTATCTTGTGATATAAGCTTATAGTGTATGGTGGAATGCTGTTCTTTTTTTTATCATGACATATTTTACCCCTCTTGGCAGCCACTGACCTGCTATCCATCCAGCCACCTCTCAGCTCCACCTCCAACCCCAATGTGGCACACCCAGCTGGCATATGCAGCTTTGCCTTCAAGAGGGCACCCCTATTGGCACCGTGCCAGACGAGGAACCATTACCGGCATGCGCATCGGGCATCATCGGCTGGCTGAGTGCGGCCATCAAACTGCCGCAGTCTCTGTTGCCCCATTTTCGATTTTTCTGTCCCCTGGGAGTGCAAGTGTGCAATGACATCTGGGCACGATGTGCCGAAGTCTGCTGCACTTCATCCTGCTATGTCCCGCTCTAGCAGTACCCCGATTGTCACTGGGGGCCACTGCAGAGTGATGGCTCCCTGGATTCCCTCCCAGGGATGGGAGAGCAGTCCACCAGATGCTCAATCCTTATCCCCAGCGCCAACCCCTGACAGCTTGGGCTCATGTCCGAACCCGGACCGCCAGCATGGTGTGAGGTGTGGCATCCAGCACCTCAGCCCTCAGTGTCACTGGGCTGGCGGTGGAATGCTGTTCTGCATGGAACAGCGTTGTGGTGCAATGTGACGTCATGATGTTGTTGTGCTGCACTGAGGACTTCCTACTGCAACACAACAATGCTGAGCGTCAACATGCAGGTGTAATGAAGTGACGCGGGGTGAGCTGACCCAGGACGTGAGTGGCACTGGAAACAACTGCTACAGCCTGTGCAAAAAGTAAGGCAATTTAAGTACTGGGGGTCTTTTTTTTGGACACAGGATTTTAAAGTAAGGTTGCCCATACACTATAAAAGCTCCCTCGAACTCTCTTGTTACCAAGGAAACCTTCGAGACTGAAGAATAGCCTTGTTGTGTATGATTGCTCATACACAGTCCTCTATAATTATTTATTTATTTATTGAAATTGTTTCACCAGGAAAAGCACACTGAGCAAGAACTGCTCATCTCCCAGTGCGACCTGGGGGGAAGGGTACAGTGGGGAAGAGGACAAGGGTCGTCCAGGTCCTGACATATATACATATAATTACAATACAGTTGAAAACATTTGACAGAAATAGTTGGGCATAGATGACAATTTACCCTTACTTATAGTATAGTAGCAATTACA
Source organism: Neoceratodus forsteri (assembly GCA_016271365.2). Lineage (NCBI taxonomy): Eukaryota > Metazoa > Chordata > Ceratodontiformes > Ceratodontidae > Neoceratodus > Neoceratodus forsteri. The sequence continues at coordinate 49,513,501 of CM028133.1, read as the reverse complement.
TGGGGAAGTCATGCTTTATACCTTGAAAACATATAATTAGATAATACAGCTGCATGTTTGATAGGAATAGGTGAGTGTGGATTAATACATATACCTTAATAGTCGAGAATAAGTTACAATGAGGAAATCCTACTAAGGTATTGGGTTGTGGTATATAATGAGACGGGGTAAGTGCAAGCTAGCTAGCTCAAAAGTTGGGATCAAGTGCAGTAATTGGGTGTGGTTAGTGAAGTAGCACCATTGTGCCTACTGGGAAAAGAAATATAGGAGTGTCTGAGGTAGAATAGATTGGAGAGTTAGCTTTACTGAGCAGTGGTTGACAAGGGCATAGGATAGTGTGCAGATAGAGGAAGAGTGGCGAATTTCAGAGGGGAAAGAGTTCCAGAGTTGAGGGAAGCATTGAGAGAAGGTGGCCTGGCCAGCTTGGGCCGACGTCTGGAGACTGACAGGAGCTGGGAGTCTATGGACTTTAGAGCATAGGTGGGTGCCAGAGGGGGTGATAGTACGGAGGTCAGATACACTGGGAGGGTACCAAACCAGTTCTTCGAGATAAACTTGGCACAATATATTAGGCGGCAGTTCTCAAGGGAAGGGAGAGCAAGGGAGCGGCATAGCTCGCAGCGGTGGGTGCGAGGAGGAGCGTCAAGAGCAAACCAGCAGAAAGCATTAAAAGGTATCCAGTTTGGATAAAACTGACTTGTGGGACACTGTAAACAATATCACAATAATCGAAGGAAGGAAGTATCGTCTTCTGGATAAGTTCATGATGGACCGGATGGGGAAGGCTAGAATGGTGCCGATATAAAGCTCCTAGCTTGGGGCGGAGTTTTGTTAGTATAGAGTTAGCATGGACTGTGAAGGTGAGGTGGCGGTCAAGCCAAACTCCAAGATACTGGAAGGAGGTGACGTCCTCCAGCTCTGACCCATCAAGGGTATGGAAAAGTGGGAGGGAGGGGAGCCTGGCTAGTTGTTGGGATGTACCAAAAGTCATAGTTACAGTTTTTTTAGCATTTAGAGAGAGCTGATGAGAGTTGAACCAGAGCTGGACTTTGTTAAAATCTGCTTGGAGGGTAGAGGCAACTGAGGCTGGGGAGGAGCCAGAAGAAAATAGTACAGTATTATCAGCATACATGTGAATCAAGGAGGCAGAACAAGTTTGGGGCAGGTTGTTTAGAAAAATAGAGAATAGAATAGGCCCAAGCACGTATCCTTGGGGGACACCGGTGGACATGGGGAGGGGAAGGGATATGGCATCCGCAATCCTGACAGATTGAGAGTGGTCTGTAAGATAGGCACAGAACTAGGCAGTAGCAGATGTGGAGAGGCCAGAGTCAGAGAGGCTAGATAGTAACAGAGTGTGGGAGACTGTATCGAAGGCCTTGGCCAGATCGATGAGACCTCTATCCATTCAAGATTGGATGGTGTCAGTGAGCCTTAGTAAAGAGGAGGTAGTGGAGTGATCTTTCCTGAATCCGGACTGGTAGTGTGTGAAGAAATTTGATTCGGTGAGATAGTAGGTTAACTGGCTAAGCACTGAGTGTTCTTGCAGCTTCGCCAGAGCAGGGAGGAGGGAGATTGGCCGATAGTCTGAGGTGGAGGAGGAGACGCCCCCTTTGTGGAGAGGGAAGGGGGATGACAAGGGCATGCTTCCAGGACAGAGGGGACAGATGCAGTGGAAAAGGATAGATTTAGGAGGTAGGCAATAGGTGGCTATGGCAGAGGCCGAGAAACAGAAGTTTGGGTTCTAGTCCATCTGGGGCATTGTCATTTGAGGGCTTAATGCTAGCAGGACTTCTAGAGCTTCATCCAGAGATTTCCCTGAAGGATAAAATACCTATATCTGCATTTTGAGGTAGTTTTTGCCCTGTAGGTGGTGGAGATGGTGACATGGGGGGTAAGGAGGAAAGGAGGGAGGAAGCACAGGTGGAGAAATATAAGTTAAACTCAGCAGTGACTGAGAAAGAATACAAGAGTGTGGAGTTGTTTACACTAAGGAGAGGTGAGGGCTTGGCCGCTGGGGGTGAGAAGAGGGAGTGTATGACCTTCCAGAATTTGGAGGGGCTATTAGGGTTAGATTGGAGGGAGGATCTAAAGTACTCTGCTTTAGCTAGCCAAGTTGCTCTAGTGCACATGTTGTGCAGATACCGGTAGTGGGAGAGGTCCTGAGGTAGAACTGAGGCTCTGAAGGCTCGCCATGCTGAGTCGTGGGCATTCATACAAGCTGTGAGCTCTTGGGAGATCCAAGGCAGGTGGTACCGCGTACCCTAGTACATCGTAGCGGGGCGTGGGAATACCATATCTTAAGGAAAGTATTTTTGAAGTGAAGTAGGGTGTCATCTATCAGGTTGGGGGGGCAATTAGCTAGGACAAGGTCATTTAGGAGGGGAGTGAGGTTTAGGGATTTAAATGACTGTTGGACTAAGAACTTAGGGGGGGATTTGAGATGGTGGATTTTGTGAACAAGGTAGATGACATGGTGATCACTCATAGAGTCAGGGAGTAGGCCTGTTTGGATGACTCTGTGAGGATGGGAAGTCAGAGCCCAGTCGATAAGGGAGCGGTTACCTAATTTAAGGTTTAGATGGGTGGGCTCCGTGATGAGTTGGGTTAAATCGAGGGCAGCGACATCCGTCCAGGTTTTGTTGAGGGCCGGGACTAACCAGTTTAGGTTAAGGTCGCCCATAGCATATAATTCCCTGGTGAGTGCTTGTGAACTGATTTGTGTAAGAAGGTCAGTAACAGTTGTGGCAGGGGTGCCAGGTCAGCAGTAGATTCTGGCAATGAATACGGGCAGCGAGAAAGGTAGTGTGAGCCAGAGCAGTAAGAGTTCGTACTCTTTAGGTTCAGTTTAGATAAGATTATTTGCGTGGCGTATGTCCGAACTTATGAATGGCTACGCCATCACCTCTCGTGGCTCTGTCCTGGTGGGCCATCGTGTAACCAGGGATTGTGACTGAGGAGTCGAGAATGTTTTTGTTAAGCCAAGTTTCAGAGAGGACGAGGACATCAGGGGCATGTTGGGCAGCGAGAACTTGTAGCTGGTCGATTTTAAGTGGTAGGCTATGAATATTTAGGTGAAGGAGATGGAGGCCTTTGTGGAGGGGGTAACCTGGCAGTTGGGGGGGATGGGATACGGGGTTGGGGTGCCGGCTGAAGTTGGTGAGGATGTGGTGGTCGAGGGTCCCAGATTTGAGTGTATGTCTCCCGCTACGAGAAGGAGGAGGGTGAAGGATAGGTGTTGAGCTAGTATATGGAACAGAAGAGCCCCGCCATGAATGAGGGCAAAGATGGACATTTGTGTGGGTAACTGGGGTGGAGCAAGAAGCAAGTAGGTGCAGGAGAGTCCTGGAGGGGGGAGGGTCTGATTAGGAAAGGGGGGATGTATAGTGGAGTGTGCCCAGGTAGGAGTGGGTAGAACAGTGAGCGCAGGGTTGGAGGGGCAAGGAAGAAATACAATATGAGCCAAGTAGGGGGAAGGGGCATGGGAAAGGTAGGCGACATGGAGGACAGGAGGGGTGGAAGGCAGGAGAACAGACAACTGAGTAGAGGTAAAATGCTAGCTACGGTGGACATGGTGCTGAGATTTTGTAGCAGCTTCTTAGACAAGGAGGTAATTATGAAGAGAAAGGAGCCTGAGATTGGCTGGGATGAATGTGTTGGTTGGCCCCTAGGAGGGCGAATGTCCAATAGGCCCAGGAGGTGAAACAGAGAGAATGGGAATTCTAGAGTAGAGGGGAGCCTATGGAAGGCTGCAGGAGGCCGGTGGGAGGTGGGGTCGAGGAAGAGGGGCGGGCAGAGAGGTATTTAATGGGGGTCAAAATTTAGAAGACAGTAAGAGGTGGACTTTGGGAGATTTAGCAGAACAATAGCCCTGGAGAAATTGGGCACCAAAGAGAGCTGGCTCAGTGGGAGTGGGGGGGGGGAGGCATGGGGTTTCACAGATTCAGAAAGGAGCTGCACATACTTAGCTCTCTAACTTCGAACACAGATTTATATTTTTTTCCTTACTTTACACAGGCAGGTTTCAGTTTAAACAGTAAAAATCAATGTAATTTCACAGTTGGAGCCCTGTCGGCCGAGAGATATAGGGGAGCCAATCAGCTGCGACTGCCAGGTGGTGCCTGCAATCCGATAGGGTGCGCTCTCACCGCACCATAAGCCTGATTTTATCCGAGGTCCTGGTCTCGGTCGGCGGTCCAATAATAAATTGGAGGTGCTTGTGGTCCTGGGAGTGGCCTCTGTGCATTTTAAAGAGATGTTCCCTTTTAAATGGAATGGGCACCACAGGACACTATATGCTATTTGGGAGGAAAAATAACACCCACGTTGTCAAACCACCTATGCATATTGGGTGAAATAGCAGAAGACCTCAACACCTTGACCCACTCCCATTATCTTTGTGAGGTTGGATAGCAGTTCTGAAAATAAACTTCCTGCCACAGATACTCTTTTACTTTCAAGCTTCACTTATAAGTATTCCTAAAATATTCTGGACCAAATTAGCAATGTAACATTGAAATTCCTGTGGCAAGATAAAAGGGTAGCGTGGGTATAAATACACTCCGTCCAGGGAAAAGGGTGGACGGGGTCCCTGGATTTGAAAAATATTACTTAGCAGCCCAATCAGCCAGTTTATGGCAAGAGCCAAACAAAATTTAGAAATTTAGTATTGACTCCCGAGCAGACTTGATAGACCATGAGGCCTTCTCTGCTGGCATTTTAGTATGTTAGTGAAGAGCATAGGATGACCTGGAAAACTGAAGAACACTGCCTATCCCTCTAGATACCCTGCCCTTCATGAGCTGGCCTGGCTCCAAACGTTTGCCAGATCAGTAATCCCTGGACTAAAACATCTGTCTGGGCCCTCTGTAGACAATGTAATTTAACACAGATGGATGGGAAAATAGGTCTACTTAAGTGATAACTGGCAATCCAGACATTCCTCAGGGACAGATAGACTCTGGGTTCTGTAGGTGGAATCAGGCTGGTTTAACCATATTTACACAACTCTTTTCAACTCGAGTCTGTGTATCTTTTGCGGACCAGAAAACAAAATTTAACCTGCTGCACACTGATCACTACAGATTTCTTTAAATGAGACATTATGTGTAGATGGAGATTAACAAAATTCATCCCAAGAAGGGAATGAGTAAGCTAGAAGACAAGTTCCTCTGGGCAATCCGACTTAAAGGAAAAAGTCGGTGTATCTCTATAATGTAGGAACTGTTATAGGAGACTATTAGACACAACCTGGACTCCGTCAGACAGAGGGGGGAGAGAGAGAAAGCGGTTGTCCTGTCCTTGTTAAAGGCTGGACTAAAATTCTAGAAAGGAGGTGGAAAGTGATTGCTTCACCCTCTTGGAGGGAGTGCAGATGAAAGATATTGACGTGGTTCTTCAACATCCCAACAATAACAGCCCACCTGGAGCAGGGGGACAGGTGCTGGAGGGGATGCAACAGGAGGTGGACCCACCCACTTCCATACCCTATCTTTTGGGACTGTCCCAATATCAAGGTCTGCTGGGAATCAGTACTTGCAGAATGGGAGATAATCTGACCGCAGCACATCCCACTTAATTTTGAGACTGTGGTATTTGGTCTACCCCTTCCGGATCAAAAGACAACAGCAGCAGGAAGTATTTCATACCCTCAGTTTACTAGCTATTAATGGGCTCACATGCCACTGGCTTTCACCTGAGGTTACATCAGTCACTGAGTAGAAGGGGAGAGTCTAACAAGTGGCAGATATGGAGAAGATCACAGCAGATCTCAAACTGTGTCCAGAGTGATATCTAGAAAAATGGGGAAAATGGATAAATTATCTGGATGCGCAGCAAGGGAGGGAGGGAAGATGCTACTACAGAATAGGATGATTCAGGAATAAACTCAATGTAAAAGTCTACATTCGATTCAAACAAAAAGAACCAGAAAAGACTAAGGTTTAGCTCTATGCTGTATGTTTACTGTTCATGTCCTGAATTGTTTGAATATGCAACAGGGAGTAGGGTTGTAACCCTCTCCCTAAGAAGAGAGATGGCTTCCACTGGGTCCAACTGAACAACTTGTTTTTCCATTGGTACTCTCATAGAGGACTATCCTTTATCTAATGGACATTATGAACCGGCGATCGTAAATGGACGTCGCTGATTGGCTGAGGCGTTTTTGAAGCCGTGATGATATCTAGCTACATCATCACGGTTTCAAACAACCTCGACCACCAACCCCTCACTGTCCCAAAAACACATCTGCTTGCCCGTCGGCGCTATTTTGTTCTGACTGCAGCACGACACTTCAAATATCTTTATCTGCTTTAAGAGGCGCACGCACGGTCGTCCGTTTCGCTGTAAAGCTGCTCGTAACATTGATTAAAAAACAAGACTCAATACACATTTACAGCTTTTCCTCCTCATCTCCCACTCTGCCTAAACTGCAATTTTCCTGCCAGCACTTAACATAGGAAGTACAAATATTTTCACAACCCCCGCTCCGGTAAAAAAAGTGTTGCCTTACCATACAAATCCACGGCTTGAGTTTGCCACTTCATACATCGACGGCTTGTGTTTCTTACTCCAGGCATTGTCGGGGAAATAAAAAAGTTCTCCCTTCCACAATACTTTTTTTTACAGGAGCGGGGGTTGTGAGAATATTTGTACTTCCTGGCAAGGGTGGGGGTTCCAACTCATAAGGGTCAGCAAGATTTCCACCAAGACTCACTGCAGTCAGCCTGGATCCTTTCAGCTCTCTCATGCCTTACAACAGCGACACCTGTTGCCCACAGTAAAAATTACAAGAACTATTTTCTTTTAATGTATCAGTACACCTTACCAAATGTACTCTTAAAACATTTTAAAACAGTTTTAATTTCTTTTTTAGTTATAGAAATACTGATCCAGTTCATAATAGCAATAAGGCACTCCAGGGTGTGGTATATCGTGGGATATCGTCGCTTCTCGGGTCATTGGGAAGCTTTTCGACCTCGGCCTGTTGCCAACCACCGGTGTGATATCTGACTCTCCTCCTATATCCTATTATAATCTCTAATGACAAGAAAATTTCCTGGACTCTGATTGGTCAGTGTGTGCCAAGACAGTGATGATACTACACAATAACAGCCCTGTGTGGATTTTTTGGAAGATATGGATTTTTTTCAGAAACAAAGATATACTGCCTTACTAAAAATCTACTAAAAACATTTTTATTTTTATTTTTGTTTTGTATAACATCGAGCCATTGTATAATTGCAATAAGGCACTGCAAGGTGTGTGTTATCATGCAATAACGTCACTCCTGGGGTGGTGGAAGCACTTGGCTTCGCCTTGTGCTTCAACCCACCCCAGGAGTGACGTTATTACATGATAACACACACCTTGGAGTGCCTTATTGTAATTATACAATGGCATGGCTCAGCTGCTTCTCGTCCCCATGTCCTCCATCAAATTAGTAACAAAGACAGGACCCATTCAGGTATAGAAACCACAGACGTCGGCAGGCATGTGCGGTGTACTCTACAGAGTACAAAAATGTCCAGCCTGGGGCGTCTTTATTTGACACATTGGCCCACTACCATTTTACTGGCATCGAATACATTTTCTGACCTTTTCCTGCTCAACACACTGCTTTTTCCATGCCCAACATTAATCTCTTGTTTCTGGTCTTTTTACCTTGCTGTCTGCATAGGGGAAATATGTGGCATGACTGGGTGAAGGGGTGCACACTGATTGGCTGACTTATGATGATGGGCTTTTCAAGCAGATAGTTTCTGCAGTGTTCTCTTTTTGGTCTAGCATTCTGGGGAGCTTCCCTTAAGAAAAGACTGAAGAGTCGGAGGGAGCATGGAAGAACATGGAGGACTCACTCATTGACAGTTGCTTGCACTATTGAACATCATCTCTCCTCAGAAAGAAGGGGGACTTGGAGATTTGGTCTGGCAACAGAGAAGAAAGCAATATAAACAGTGCCACCATCACAGACTACTGACCGGATTGACTCAGAGACCTCATCAAGCATCTTGGGAGCCATGGAATGTCTAGTATTATTAGCATGTGTTATGAGCCCAATCATAACAGAATTACAGTGCCACCACCACCTTTTTCCTGCCCGAGTTCACTGATCTGACACAACGATGAAAGGAATTTTGCATATTAAGCAAGGGTTGTTGGTGGTGTTAGTTTAGGCTGGGTGCGTGTTGTTTGTACTGTTAGCATATGCTTACAGTATAAGTACCAGGCCACCCCAATAAATATATCTGATTCAAACAACATGAAGTCTTGCTATATTCTGACATATGCAGTGAGTCCCAACCTTCGAACTGCCCCGGAGATGAAAGAGTTAACTTTCCATGCCAGGCATGGAACGCTGAGCTCGAGCTCAGTTGAGACTCTGTCTGTTGTTCTTCAAACTCAAACCGTCAGATTCTTTACTCCGCCTCACTGAACAGTCGCTCCGGAGATTTCTCCTTCTGCTCGGTTCATTTTGTCAGTTAAAGTGCCGTTTTCTCGGTTTTGACCGAAATTAAACCGTAACCTGTCAGTTCAGTCTCTGTCTGTGGTATTTGTGAGTACTAGATAGGTTATATTTTATCTATTCTGTGTGGAACTTGTAAACGGTTCATCGGTTCGGTTTGAACTGATCAAGTTGTTTAAAAAATCTTAAATTGTACTTTTAGAGTGTGGTTACCGGTTCTTATCAGTTCTAAAAAAAACAGATTTTATTACATTTTTCCATGACCCGTGACACGGTTGGGAACCGATAAGAGGGTCTTGCGTGGCGGATTGCCATAAATGGGTAAGTTTGGATAGGACTGGCACTATGTCTGAGAAACCCAAAAGAAAAACTGGGCCCACTGGGTTTCAGCACTGTAGTGCGTGTGGGGAAGTCTTTGCCAAGGCTGATCCCCACACACTGTCTGGGGTTTGATCACCTCAATGCAGACTGCCAGATTTGTAAAAATTTTCCTGCAGCTACCCTGGAAAAGAGAGTTGGTAGGCTCAGGGAAAGGGAGGCCAAAAAGTCCGCTGAACTGGATGGCCAGCCCGGTTCGGTTCAAACCAAACCAGAAGGAGTGCCCTCTGACCAGGGCGAGACTTCTTCGGGCAAAAGGAGATCCGACTCTGAGGAGTTGGTTCCAGCAAAAAGGACTAGAAAATCAACTGGTGTGGAGCCAAAACTTTCCTCTCCAACCACTGAAGAAATAGCCAAAGTGATTAAAATTGTCCAGTCGCTTTCCCCGGTTCTGACCGAACCGGCACCATCAGGAAGGCGCTTGGTTGACCAGTTCCACGGTTCAAAGTATGATTTAGAATATTATGAACCGGAGGAGGGAAGAGGAGTATGAGAGAGTGAATGTGGATTTGAAAGTCTGGATGTGCCCATTGACCGGACATCTCCCCAGACAGACCTACAGAGTGTCTCCTCCTAGACTTTCTGAGTCCCTTCTCATTTTATGTTTTATAAAAAAGTGGCTGAAACCCTCTAGCTCCCTATGGAGGAAGCTGTGGATGATCAAGAGGAGCCTGACTTTGTAGAAATGATGGATATCCCAGAGTCTAGGAGGCTGTCTATTCCCTTCCATAAATCTTTTGGGAAACAGACATTTAAAATTCTAAAAACTCCTCACACTGTACCTCCTGTGGATAAGAGAATGGACAAGAGGTACACATTGTCAGGCTCTGATACAGAGTTCCGTACACAACAATGCAGCCATGTTGGGGTAGTGCAGGCTGCAGCCTGTGACAAGGCAAATATTCCCTTGGCTTCACACCCCCTAGACAAGGACTCCAGGAGGATTAATGCCATGGCAAAGAAACAGTACATGGCAGCATCCTTGGGACTCAGACAGGTGAATTATATGGCTTATGTGGCTAGATATCAGAAGTCCAGATGGGACACTGTCATGGCTTTAGCAAAATAGGTCTCTGGCCAGCTTGCCAAGGAGCTGGAGCAGGTGGCTGCTGATGGTATTGAGGCATCCAAGGTGCAATTCCATGCTGCAGTGGACTCTAATGATGTGTCATCAAGAGTCATGGCTACATCTGTGGCACTTCAAAGAATGGCTTGGCTCAGATGTACTAGCCTGTCACAGGATACCCAGACTAAGGCCATGGATTTTCCTGTTGTGGGTAATTCTCTGTTTGGGGAGCAGACAGAGAATTACATGAAAAAATGGATGAGTGTAGGACCACCTATAGAGTGCACAGGCCAAGGAAAGGCAGGCCACTCCTCAAAGGCCAGCTTCCCACAGGCAGGGCAGGCCTTTTCATAGGCCTTTTACCAAGCCAGGCCTCCTCTTCTGCTTATGCCCAGAGGGGGTTCTTTAGAGGAGAGGCAGATGGGGTACAAGCAGGCCTGCTTCCACCCCTCAGCGCAAAGCCCCTGCCAAGCAGGCACCCTGATGGGGTTGCCAGGGCCGATTCTCAGCTACCTGTAGGGGCAGGCTGGCTTACTTTGTCAGGACTGGGAGTCTCTGACATCAGACAAATGGGTCCTGGAAGTAGTAAGCCAGGGACTAGTTCTCAGCTTCAAAAGTTTCCAAAGATGAGAACCAGATCCTTTCACCTGCAAAATCCATCAGAGCACTTGCCTTAGAGACAGAGTCTCTTCCTCCTAGCTCTCAGAGCTGTGGAGCAGGTTCCACCCCTACACCAGGGCAAAGGATTGTATTCCAGGTACTTCCTTACCCCAAAAATGACAGGAGAATGGCAGCCCATCCTGGATCTCAGAAACTTAAACAAGCACCTTTTAAAACCAAAATTCAAAATGGTGACTCTGGGAATTATTCTACCCTCTCTAAGGCCAGGGGACTGGCTAGTGTCCCTGGACCTCAAGGATGCCTACTTCCATATTCTCATCAGAAGCTCCTATCGAAAGTACCTCAGGTTCGAGCTGCCCTCAAGCCATTACCAATTCAGAGCAATGCCGTTTGGCCTCACCTCTGCTCCAAGGGTATTCACAAAATGCCTGGCAGTAGTAGTTGCTTCTCTAAGAAGGCAGAAAGTACCATCTTCCCTTACCTGGACGACTGGCTCATAGTAGGCCAGTCCCCAGACCAAGTCAAGTTACACTTACAGATAACTCAGCAACTGCTCACTTCTTTGGGTTTCCTTCTAAATCTTTCAAAGTCAGTTCTAGAGCCTGTTCAGCTCCTCACCTTCATAGGTGCAGAGTTAGACACAGAGAAGGCCAGAGCCTTCCTTCCCTTGGACAGGGCAAGGACCCTGGTCTCTCTGGCCTCCTCATTCACCCTGCAGGTGTCTCAACCAGCAAGGTATTTTCTACAACTCCTGGGACACATGGCTGCTTCTACAGCAGTAGTGCAGGGAGCAAGATTTCAGATGAGGGACATTCAGTTCCATTTGAGAGCCTTTTGGTCTCAAAGGAAGAACCCTCTGACCAAACTGATCCCAGTAACTCGAACCTGATCCAGGCCCTACAGTGGTGGCAGGATCAGAACAATTTGAGACAAGGGGTTCCTTTGTCACTCAGTCTCACTCTTTAATCCTTACTACAGATGCCTCCCTCCTGGGGTGGGGCTCACATGGGCGACCTCACCACCCAGGGATTGTGGTCCCCTCAGGAATCTCTGCTCCATATCAATCTGTTGGAACTCAGATCAGTTTTTCTAGCACTTCAAGCTTTTTCAAAATCTGTTCAGAACAAAGTTGTTCAGGTCAGAACAGACACCACCACAATGTGGTACATCAACAAGCAAGGAGGCACTCTGTCTACAGCCTTGTGCACCGAAGCAATGAAGTTGTGGTTTCTGGCTTACTCCCTGAACACCTCCCTCATGGCAGTTCACCTCCCAGGAAAGGACAATGTCCTGACAGATGCTCTCAGCAGGATTTCCCAGGGCCATCACGAATGGTCACTGGATCCCCTGGTCCTGGAGGTGATATTTTCCAGATGGAGCACCCTGCAGATAGATCTTTTTGCAGCCCCAGACAATCACCAGCTTCCCCTTTTTTGCTGCAGGCCCCCAGTGTTGGGCTCAGTTCCCCTGGATGCCTTGGTTCTCAATTGGGAAGGGATGTTTCTCTATGCTTTTCCCCCCCTTTCCTCTCATGTTCAAAGTGCTAGTCAAAATCAGATCTCAACCCTGTAAGATGATCCTGATTGCTCCAGACTGGTCCAGACAGCCCTGGTATCCACTCCTACTGTCCTTAGCAGTCCATCTTCCCCTGTGTCTTCCCAGGAATTACAACCTGTTAACCTGTGCTCAGGGGAAGGTTTGGTACCAGAATCTCAAATCTCTCAATCTCAAGGCCTGGCTCTTGAAGAGTTAGAGTTTGCTGACTTACACCTCTCCCATGGTGTAATGGATATCCTGAAGGCTTCTAGAAAACCTTCCATCAGACTACTTATAATTCTAAATGGAAAAGATTTTCCATATGGTGCTCTAGAAGCATATTTCCCCAGAATCTGCCGATCTGCCCACAGTCCTTGATTATATGGTCGCTTAAATAGCTTGGGGCTGAGACCAGCTACACTGAAAGTGCATCTGGCAGCCATGTCTGCTTTTATTTCAGCAGGTAAGCCTGTTCTCTCTCAGCTCACCCTGTTTTCTCCAAGTTTTTCAAGGGATTGCTTCACAAACCCTCCATTCAGGGATCCTGCCCTGCCTGGGACCTCAATGTTTGCATTGCTCAGCTTATGCAACCCCTTTTGAGCCTTTATCTTCAGCAGAGCTTAAGTACTTGACTTGAAGACTGTGTTTCTGGTAGCCATCACTTCTGCCAGACGCATAAGTGAATTACAAGCTTTGTCAATGGAGCCTGATTTTATCCTTTTGTAGAGATAAGGTGGTCCTCAGGACTAACAGGAGGTTCTTTGCCTAAGGTGGTTTCAGATTTCCACCTTAATCAATCTGTCTCTTCCAGTGTACTTCACTGACCATTCCTCCTCTGGCGAGAGGAGACTGCACAGTTTAGATGTAAAAGAGCCCTTAGTTACTACATAGGCGTACCAAGGGTCCTGGGTTTGACTCCCTCCAACTGTTCCTCACTTATGGTGAGGTTGGTAAAGGGAAACCTGCCACTAAAAGATCCATTGCCAGTTGGATTGTCTCTTGTATCCAATTTTGCTATGAAAAACTGGGTAAGGTTCCTCCCTTAGGCCTGAGGGCTCACTCTACCAGAGGTACAGCTGCTTCCCTGGCTGCTGCCAGGGACATCCCTATTCTAGAGATATGTCAAGCAGTTACCTGGAAAACAGTTCACACTTTTACCAAGCATTACTCCCTGGACATTCAGGCTAGGAGTGATGCTCGGTTTGGCACAGCTGTGCTTCAGAGACTATTTCCTAAGTAGGTTCTGTCCTTCCTCCATGGAGGTACTGCTTTGTAGTCTGCATATGTCAGAATATAGCAAGACTTCATGTTGTTTGAAGAAAAAATTACTCACCTTAGTAATGTTGTTTCTTCTAATGGAGTCTTGCTATATTCTGACCTCCCTGCCCCTCTCAGAACCTCTGTTTTTGGGATGTGGGTGGGCAGTGCAGTGTTGGCACTTAGTAGGTGCCCACCTTTTTGTTTCACCCTTCTTTTTTTGGGGTGAGCGGGTGTTGTGTTTTCATTTTTGGGTCTCCTGACTTGAGTCTTTGTGTTGGGACCAAAAAATGTGTTTTATGTTTAGTAGCCAGTTGGCTAGTGTAGGTTTACAGCTTCCACACAGGACCTTAGTGAGTTTAGCTCGTAAAGATCTGACAGTTTGAGTTTGAAGAACAACAGACAGAGTCTCAACTGAGCTCGAGCTCAGCGTTCCATGCCTGGCATGGAAAGTTAACTCTTTCACCTCCAGGGCAGTTCGAAGGTTGGGGCGCACTACATATGTCAGAATATAGCAAGACTCCATTAGAAGAAACAACATTACTAAGGTGAGTAATTTTTTCTTCTGTGCCAAGGGAAGTGATCAATATCTGTGCTGAAACTGGGGAGGGGTCCGGGGTTCAAATATGGACTTGCTATCCGTGCTGCCTTAAATGGGGGAGCTTCTACTTTTGCAGCCCATGAATCCAGTTTGCTATGACCTACCGGCTTTGCACTACAAAGCTTGTATTGATCTGCTTATGTTTTGGTATTGATCATATCTGTGCTGAAACAGGGAGGTTATCAAACTGATAACTGCTGCATGGAATCAATATCTGTACTGCCTGAAGGGGGCGGGGTTCTATTTTTGCAACCCATCAGTCTACGTTACAGTGGTACATGTGCTATGATATGTCAGCTTTCTATTGATCTGCTTATGTTTTCTAAATGGGAAATGGTTTTCAGCAATACATGAAGACTGTGGAAAAGAAGGACTGATTTTTTTTTTAGATTGTGTTACTTTATGGTGGGGAAAGGTAAACTGAAGTTTCAATTAGATATCCTTCTCAGATATTAATGTTAGGAAGTACTTCTTCACTCAAAAGGTGACATTGCAGAGGGACTGGAATTAAAAGTATGCCTTTTTGCAGATGACACAAAGATCTGCAACAGGGTTGATACACAAGGAGGCATGGAAAGGATGAGAAGGGACTTAGCAAGGTTGGAGGAATGGTCAGAAGTATGGCAGCTAGGATTCAATGCAAAGAAGTGCAAAATAATGCACTTGGGAAACAAGAATCCAAGGGAAGAATACACAATGGGGGGGAGGTAGTAACAACAACAAAAAAGGAAAGGAACCTGGGGGTAATTGTATCAGATGATCTTAAGGTTAGCAAGCAATGTGAGAGGCAGTAGGGAGGGCTGGGGGTATACTGGTATGCATAGGGAGAGGCACCAGCAGCAGAAAACAGGAAGTTGTTATCCCTCTGTACAGACAGTTGGTGAGACCCCATCTGGAGTGCTGCGTCCAATTCTGGAGACCCCATGTCCGCAAGGACATAGACAGGATAGGGGCAGTCCAGAGGAGGGCAACTAAAATGGTGCAGGGTCTGCAAGAGAAGCCGTATGAGGAGAGACTAAAGGAGCTTAATATGTATACCCTTGAGGAAAGAAGGAGAGGGGGGACATGATAGAAACTTTTAAGTACCTCAGTGGAATCAACAGAGCCCAAGAGGGTAGCATCTTTCAGGAAAAGAAGATGTGCAATAACAAGGGGATACAATTTAAAGATAGAAGGGGGGCAGTTCAGAGGCAATGTGAGGAAGTATTATTTCACAGAGAGGGTAGTGGATGCATGGAACAGCCTTCTTGAGGAGGTTGTGGGGTCTAAAACTGTGGGAGAATTCAAGAATGCATAGGACAGACATAAGGCAATTCTTGTGGGGGGCAGGAAGAAATAGGCTGTTGGTTATCTAGGATCTGCAGCCTATCCTGTAGGTAGGGAAATGGGCAGACTAGATGGGCCAAGCGGTCCTTATCTGCCATCAAAGTCTATGTTTCTATGAACCCTGGAACAAGCTACTAGGGGAAGTGGTGGGTGCAAGCACCGTAGAGGCATGGAGACACGCACGGGATAGGCACAGGGAACTCATGGAAACAGGAACTTGAGGAAGTAAGGTCACAGGTCTGATGAGATCTGTAGAAAGCAAGTAGGAAGCAAGCTTAGTAGTGCAAACTAGATGGACCATGGGGTCCTTTTCTGTGGACATCTACTATGTAACTACGTATTAAAACTCATTTAGTTTTGTGCTGAAGATAATCTGTTTGAATTCTGATGCCATTTAGTTAGAAAAAAATAATAAAGACTGCATAAACTTAAGCACTCATAACAAATTTAGTAGTTTTTGTGGGTAATTTAACCTGTGCCCCACAATCTTTAAGTACTGTACTTGTTCTGAGGTGTTCACAAAAAAAAAAAAAACTATTCAAATTGATGCACAGAATAGCAATATTGTAACTTTAGTCCATCTGGTGACTGGTGCTGGGGGGAGGATTGTACCAGTATGGGGATTCACTGCTTTATGTAAGCAATAAGACACAACCACATGCCCAGGTGTGTTGTGAGGCATGAGGCAATTGTGACCCACACCCTGGAGTGTCTTACTGCACTTCTAAAATGTGTCTACAGTTAAAAAAAAAAATAAGATAGGTTTAGCACTGTAGTTGCTATTCCTGAACTGCGCTGCTTTGGAACTTTCTCCACCAACCAGGAAGCAGGATTGGTCTCATTGTACGGGCCAGGGGAGTGTTGTTTGAGAAGCAGTGCCACTATGTTAAAGTCCTACCCTGTGGGCACTGTATGAAATAAGGGTGGAGAGGCAGTCGTTCCAGCTAAAAATGTGTTATATTCATTTAGACACAAACATGAAAATATAATAAGCAGAAAAAGGCCTTACAGTCTGTCTAGTCTGCTCAATTTTGCAGAGACCCCCCTCCATATCTACTGAGGGATCTGCCCCACCTCCCCACTGTCCACTATTCCCTCTCCTTCATTTCCCCTCTGAGATTCCCCCCTCTCCATGCAGTTATCCCTTTTATCATGCCTTTAGATGAAACAGTATGTCGAGGGGGGGATAACTAATGGGCAGCACTGTGTACAAATTTGAAATTCCTGGCTACGGTTACACCCCTGACAGGAACTGCTTAATTTTAAAATCTGCAGGGATGTGGAGCACTTGAGTGTTCAAAAGTCTGTTCTAGTTATTTGGGGCTGCAAAACCAAGGCACATTCACAAACATTCCTGTTAGTCTTAGGAACTGCAGAGTACATCTGAGCGACTAAATTGGAATTCTCAGGTAGGATTCTCTTGTGTGAAATGCCATCTGCATTAAGTTAAGAATACTGTATTTATTTTTCATTTCAAGTAGCTGTTTAATGCAACAGGCACGTTTATTTAAAGGGTAAATCCCTTTCAGACTGTCAGGAAGGAGTCACAGCCAAAATACCCTTATAAGGTATAGTTCACAGTATCCCTATATACCTTTTTTTTTTTACAAAGTGCCACCATCAGTAGCAGCTGAGTTGTTGATAGAAATGGCTAAGACAAATGTTTAATCTGCTATTTCCCCTTGGGAGAATGAGCGGCTTTTGCTGTGCTTTAGGAATTAATCAGAACAGCGCAGCAGCAACAACACATTCAGTTCTGAGGGTGATCAGCCTTTGGAAAAATACAGCATTAAAAATTATAGCAGCTATTGATGTGGTATTTGTTTAGTGTGAGTTGTGTGATCCGTGCAGAGAAGTTACTATCAGACTACAGGAGACCTCAAATATAATAATATAAGACAACTATATTGTGCTGCAGATCATGTTCAGGAAAGACATACCAGTACTGTGAAACAGTGTAGGCATGTAAGCCATGTACAAAAAAGCCACAGTGAGGTAACTACTAAATATAGTGAAATGACTACAAGTAGTAACATATTTTAGCATGTTACATATACAACTAGAGTAAAGGAAGGTCACGTAAAAAAAAAATATTATTTACCCTGGATAGTCCATCTGAGATGCACCATCTTGTGTCCAGTGGGGTCCTGCTACTACCCATTTCCATGAGCGACTTGACTGGAGCACTAAAAGATTAAGTGATCTGCCCAGGGTGAAACAGTAGTGAGTGTTGGCTCTAGTGGGGTCTGAACCTGCAATCCCCTGGTTCATAAGATGGTACTCTAGCCACCAGACTACACTGCCTCTAAAATGAGTTGATCAGGGGCACAAAGGAAGTCAATGGTTATGATGGACCTTAAACAATTTATTGCCAGTTTTATAGTTCAGCACTTAAATAAATAGTCCATGCTGCCTTTTTTCTAGACCACACATCTCGATATCTTATCATACATCTTCACTTCTAGACCAAACATCTCGACTTCTAGACCACACAGTGTGACTTGTAGACCACACTTCTTGACTTTTAGGCTATTGCAAATTGTGTCCCCCCCCCGTCACCGAGCTAGCAAAGATGAAGCAAGCGTGCCACTGCAGAACTGAAGCCAGCCAGCCAGCAAAGTTGCAGTATTACTGCCACTGCCCATGATTTAGCTCATCCTGCCACTTTGCAAATAAAAGTTTTAAGCCAAGGACTCACCTTCTTCTCTCTCCGGTCTCCATCTCTCTCGATCTCCTTCTCAGCTAAATGCAGCTCAATGAAGGGCCATTGCTGTGCGGGTACACGCTGCTGCTGCCACCCCATCCATCTGACCATGCATAGTATCCCAACCCATTCCCAGAGGCAGACAAGGCAGTAGTTGCAAATGGGCCACAAACTGTAACCAAAATAACATGAACAAAGCAGGCAGAGAGCCAGAGCAGACCCAAAGAGTGACAAGAGTCTCTCCACCAACACACGATGACGGCATTGGATGGATCTCTAAAAGCACAGCACTGATGACTAACCTGATTGGGCCAAGAGTGGTCAAGCCATGACCTTTCAACCAGTCTTTGCCTGCCATTGGTGGTTCACAGATGATGGTGCTAAAGTCCCAAGGTCCTGTGTTCCAATCGGATCCTCTCAAGCACAGCACTGACTCTGGATAACTGGATTGGACCTTTCTATCCAGTCCTCATACCTGCCATTGGTGGTTCAATTAAATGGCAGCAGGCTGGCAGGCGGCAGGTAATCAGATCATCTTGGGCTGGCACGCAGTAGCATGGAGAGATGTGGAGTGTGTGGAGGGCAGATCGGATCACTGACTCAACAATCTAACTAGGACCAAAATCTCAAACTGGGACAAAATCCTGATTTCTGGAAAAGCTTCGGGACACTGGGACAGCCCTTTGCATACTGAGACTGTCCCAGTCAAACCAGGACATTTGGCACCATTAACTATCTCAACCATCTAGGGCACTCCCTCCTTAAACTCTGTTTCTTCCTTCTCTACACAGTCACATAATAATGTAAGATGGGAAAGGACTCTAATTCCATGATGCCCTTCCACTTCCTAAGCAGAAAAGCATAAATAGGTTGTACAGACATGTACAGTACTAATTTATTCTCTAAAAGCTTTACTCCATTATTCACACCACCCATGTCTGCACTTTCAAAACCCACCCCCTCCCTCTTTTCCTTATCTTCACTCTCCCTCTTCTACTACTTCTTCATCTCACTTCCTCTCTTTCTCTCCCTACCCTACTACCCCTGGTACTTCCTTCTGCCCCCTCACCCCATCAGTGGTCCCCAGCAACTGCATGTTACACTTGTCTGCCTGCACCCACTCCCTGAATCTTGTGGACACTGTTATTGTAACTCTGGGTACCCATGTTTATTCTGCCTCCATAATAATTCTAGCTGTCCCTCTGACATCCGTGTCATTATCCTCCATATTGTACCCTTTGATGAGGTACTTTATCTGTTGAACCTATGCATTTCACTGTTTGTCCCATTTATACTGCACCCTCATGTAGCTAATTATTAGGATGCATCCCTCATGCCCCTGCTCCCCCGGATGCACTAGAAATGAGCATATTATTTTTCTTAATGTGTCTTCCTTATCAAATATTTTAATTAAATAGCATACAGATATAGTAACTTTAAGTCAGAAGTGACTCTAGGTCCATCAGGTCATCCCCTCTATACACACTTGATATGCCGGTGCCAATGAATATGCTGTGCAAATGTGTACTCATTTATAGGGATTGTGAACACAGTGTACTAGCCTGGATACCCTGTGATTTCCTTAATAAGCAGATATTTGTCCAGACTTACTTTGAAGGACTGCAGTGTCTTCATATCCACTAACGCTACTGGTAGGCTGTTCCAGAGGTTCACTACCCTCTGGTAGAGGAAGGGTGTCCTAATTGTACCACTACACTAGCCACCTCTGAGTTTCAGGACAACTCATCATAATGTCCTGCTGTAGCACACTAAATCAAACATCTCCATCTTTTCAACTTTGTCAATTCCCTTTAATATATGAAAGTCTGAGACTATGTAGCCCCTGAAAGTGGGCTTGGTTCCCAGAGGATTTACCCAGTTACCAAAAACCAAATAAATACATGCTGTCCAGTGTGAATATGACAATGGCCTCCAGTCCCTCCTCGCAGCTTTTAGACTCCATACCTCTGATCATTTTGGTGACCCTGGGTTGTACTGTTTCGACTACCTCAATGTTCTTTTAGTAATGGAAAACACAGAACTGCATGCAGTACTTGATAAATAAATATATACCTCTTTCTGTCTTCTTTAAAGCTGTTTTTATGTGAAAAAGATAACTAAAGATATAACTATTTTTTATACCTAAAAGTGCCCAGTTTGCAGCTTTGCAGGATGGAAACTGCAGTGATTAAATCGTCATGCTGTTATTTCCTACAAAATGCCATTGTAGCTGTGGGATTCAAACCCAGGTCAGTTGGGTTTGCTGGTTCATAGATTGCTGCTCTGACTTCTAGGCTATACCACCTTCCTTATCATATCAACATATGCAAACTTTATTAAATCAACCATGCATTGTATTCATTTATACATATACATACAGAATAATGTGTGGGTGACTATGTGCCATGAGTTTTTTATTTACACACCTAAGGTTTGTTTGGCCACATAAACCATGAGACTGAAGCAAAAAGCATGGTTGATACAGTAATGGTATGTAAAACTGAAACAAGTAACGGCATAGTCATCTATATTTTATTTGATTTAATATCTGTTTGGGTCAGGATTCAAAGCACAAGTAAGCTGACAGCTGCTGTCACAACTGTTTTCAGTCAGAGTGATAGCGTAACGGCTTCCTGTGAGGGGGATTAATCTGCTGTGACTTTCTCTATAGCAGCCTGGTGTATTGTTACAGCAGGTTGATACAGAAAATATAGAGTCTGAGTACAGTGGTACTGCCTTTTGTTTTGGGGGCGAGGTGGATTGTGGTGATGAGAATACAGTGTGTTTGTATGTGTGTAATTTGCGACCAGATTGCCTGTGTTTAGTAGTTGGTAGGGTGTGGGGGTAAAAAAACCAAAAACAAAACAAAGGAAAGCAGAGGGAAACTTTCACTCTGTTCTCCTTTCTTTTTTCTCACCCCACCATCACCACCCACTATTAACCACAAACAATCTGATCACAAACAGTACTCTTCCTCCAGGGCTCCAGATAAGATTTTTTTGGGATGAGTGCTGTACTCCTCATTTTGAAAGTGAGGGGAGTAAAACCCAATTCAAATGTGTACAAATGTCTGGATCGAGTCGAATGAGGAGTACATTTTTAAAAACAATTTTTTTTTTTTACACAAGTACTGATCAGGTGCTAGCAATGCTCCAGGTAATGTTGGCAGGTAGGAGTAATTTACTCACCAGTTTTAAAATATAGTGAGTAAAACAAAATTGGGATGCATACGAATGCTGTAGATCTCGGAAAAACTGCTCCTTTAGAATCACCAGTTATGTTATGAAGCACTATTCTTTGGAGTGTGGAGTATTTACAAATGTTGGGTGAGTACTGGTACTCATTACAAAACAAAGAGTATTTCCTAAAATGAGGCAAGTAAAACAGGCCAGTAATCCTCTTATCTAGAGCCTTGCTCTCTCCCCACCCACACACATACATACAGACTTGCTCTGTCTGGCTCCTCACCACAACCTCATGTATTAGGTGGGTCCAGAGGGAATGACGATGCCTGTATCTGTTGGGTTTGTGGGGCACGACATCTGTGAAAGCCTGTTTTGGCGAGAGGGCATATGTGGAAGGCTCCAGGGTGACAGTGTTCACTGTCTATGTCTAATGACTCCACAGCATGTACAAACATGCAAACATTCAGCATTGACAAGCAGGACACAATTGAAACTGAGTTACTGCATCTCAGCTGGGTTATCCTGGGTAAATATATTGCAAAGTTTGTAAAAACAGGACCCTGCAGCAGAACCCCACCAAAAAGGAGATGTTGCATCTTAAATGATCTGTCCTAGAAAAATACATAATAAAAGGAGGACCACACTAAAAATGAGAGATCACATCTCACCTGTACTGTACTGGGTAAATGCAGTATAAAACTGTCAAATCAGGACAACACTGCAAATAACATATTACAGCCCGCTATGGGACCTGAGATGGACCAAATGAGATTCTCATCTGGTCTATTTTGGGTCCCATACTGGGCTCCACCTATACTTGTCATTCAGCTAGTTATCCATCTTAATTTTCTCATTGCTTATTTTTCATGGAGCTGCATCTCTGTGTATTAGCTGAATGCTGGCTGCATGAACTGTTACATACTTGGCTTGACTTGATTGTATGCATCACCCAAGGCCCCTGGAATTCTGCAGTTGTGGAATTTTCCACAGAATTTGCATCATGCCACTGAATATATATAGTGCCGCAGAATTACTTGTTCTTGGTAAATTTTCTTTCAAATATATAGTTTTTTTATAGTGCCTGGCTCCCTTTATGCTTGAAGCCCCTCTTCTGTGCTTGGCTTGTGATGTTATCAATGACATCACATCATATTTTAGCTAATGGTAGGACTGTATTCTGTCACAGAAATGAATAAATTATGCCACAGAAATCAGAAAATGCTGCTGCAGAAATCTAGGAGCCACCTGTCACAGAAATCAGGACAAAGTGCCGCAGAGCACTATGCCCTAATCACTGCGACCTGTATGTTTGTTTTAATGTACTATATGTTGATTCTAATGTTCTGTATGGGCCATCGAGATGGCCTAGGTCGTTCCTGAAAATGGTACCTCAGACCAGTGTACCTACTCAGTTATCAAATAAATAAATAAAATAAATTACTAACTAACGTATGTAGTTAAAATGTGTACAAGCAGGACCCGGTACAACAGCCATACAAGCAGCAAATATCTGACGTTGACAAAAGCTTGTTTGATGATGTCATCAAGAAGCATGATGAGAGGAAACCTAAGATACTCATATTTCAGTAAATGTTTTGACACTGTGCCACACAGTAGACCATGTCATAAAAGGGAGAAGCTAAGTATAACCAGTCACTTAATCCAATGGATTAGAAACTGGTCGTAGGACAGGAAACAAAGGCTTATAGTAAATGGTAGTCTATCCACATGGAAACAAGTTACAGTACCAGCTGAAGTCCAGCAAGGTATGGTGCAGACATCGTTCAATATATTTGTAGTGATCTGGAGGTGGGCACCAGTAGTTGTGTTGCCAAGTTCCCTGATTACATAGAAACGTAGACTCTGACAGAAAACAAGGACTGCTTGGCCCACCTAGTCTGGCCATTTCCTACCTATTGGATAAGCTGCAGATTGCAGTTACCCACACCCTACTTCCTCCCACCCCTCACTAAAATTGCCTTATGTCTGTCCCATGCATTCTTGAATTCCCCCAATGTTTTTGACCCCACAACCTCCTCAGGAAGGCGGTTCCATGCATACACCAAACTAGGAGGGGAAGTTATGTCGCAGAAGGAGGTTAATGAAATTCACTGGGATCTGGACATGCCTAGGAAATGGGCTGAAAAAGGAAGATGAACTTCAACACTGAAAAATGCAAAGTGGTACATCTAGGTAAGAATATACAAAAGTGAAGCACAAGTTAAATAATAGAGACTGCTAAAACACAGCAGGAAAAGGAAATGGGGTGATGAGCTGCAATAACGTTTAAATGGGGGTGGTGCAACAGTGTGGGGGTTACAGCTACCCATCAAAGTAAATAAAATCATGGTGTGCATCAGGAGACACTTTGTAAGCAGATAGAAAGATATCCTGATGCCCCTGCATGAATTGCTGCTCAGACTTCATCTTTGAGTACAGTGTATGGTTTTGATCTCCATATCTGAGAAAATATATTGACAAAACTGAGACAGTGCATGGGAGAGTAAGCTCAACCCTTACTTATTCACAAAGTTTAAATCCCATTTCTTCTAAGTTCACTTACTTTCTAGGGGTGCTGCAGGTGCATGCCATGTATCAGTAATCAAGCACAATCCAATGCACCCTCCGCCCCATGGCAGTACTTTCAAATGATGTTTCTTACTCACTTTTTCCTTCCACGTCATTTTCAAAGGGGGCTATTTGGCCGTCAGAGTTCGGAGGAGATGTGACTTAAGCCCGACCCCCAGATGACAAGGCAGTCCCCATGGTTGGGTACCTACTCTAACACTGAAATCTTTAACTCACCTGCATTGGTTTCTTATTGTTCACTTTTAAATTAAGTGCAATCACCTAAAAAAATTAAAGTCATCAAGTGGGAATCTCACCAATAGAGACAGCCACACCTCTCCCAATCATTAAACAAATCCAAATATAACAAGTTCAGACCTTGCTTATTCACATAGTTTTGCTTGATTCTGTTTGATTACTGATATATGCCATGTGCCAGTAACATCCGTAGAAAATAAGTGAATTTACAAGAAATGGTTAAAGAGGGAGAGACTAGCCTCTGGGTCAGGTTTGCCATCATGTACTAACAAACTGTCTCATAAATAGCATGTGGAACATCATCTGGAGGCTCCATCGTCGAAAGGACAGGGACAGGTCGGAGAAGGTGCAGAGGAGAGTAACCAAAATGGTGCAGGGTCTGCATCAGAAGACCTATAAAGAGAGGCTTAAGGAATTAAACTTGTACTCCCTGGAGAACAAGAGGAGGCAGGGGGATATGGTTGAGTCATTCAAATATGTCAAGGGAATAAACAAAGTGCAAGAGGTGAGTATCTTCCAGAGAAAAATATGTTCTAGGACTAGGGGCCATGATATGGAGCTAGAGGGGGTAGGCTCAGGGGTAATGTGAGGAAGTTCTTCATGGAAAGGGTGGTGGACGACTGGAACAGCCTCCCAGCAGAAGTGGTGGGGGCAAGTACAGTCACAGGTTTTAAGTGTGCATGGGATAAACACATGGGTGTCTTGGATAATGAAGGGGTGAATGACAGACCCCAGTAGAGGCTTGGGTAGCACTATTAGGGGGGATTTTATGGTCAGACTAGGTGAGCCAGGAGTTCCTTATCTGCTGACAGAACCTATGAATCAACATTTACAAATCTGTTCACACACACACACACAATCTGCAAATAGGTAAGAAAGGTTCAACAACAGTGGGTATTATCTTGTATGATCTACTGCACAGGTCTGTAGAAAGGAGAAGGAAGAGCAAAAGGGTTAATAATAAAAAGGGCGCTATCTGATGGGGAATATTTTAGGGAGAACTGTGCAGGTCTTCTGAGGAGAAAATGGAATGTGGTGGGATTAAGGATAGACAAGGGGTGGTGATAATCTAATGGGATTACATTCAGAGGGATACTGTGTACACCTGCCAAAGAGTAAAGGGAGTTGGATGGGATTAAATATATGGGGTCCCATTCTTAGTTGCAAAGGGTGACACTGCAAAGTGTGTGTGTGGGGGGGGGTGCTGTCACATTTTGTGCTATATACAGATAAATGGCAGGCCTACTGAGGCCCTCAAGGGACAGGCCCCTTTATACCAAGGAGGCTTGTCTGAGTTATTGTGCACAAATGCACATAGGGAAAATCTCTCTTTAGTGTGGTGTCTCCACCTGGGATAGTCCCTTGCAGTACCAACTGTTGCAGATAGGAGTGCAAACCCCCCCCAAAAAAAAAATACATTCTAAAGGATACAAGTGTAACAATAATTCTGTACTTTTTTCCTTGTTTTATTTTTTTTAATGAATTCCATCTGCCCTGATATGATTTATAATCTAATCAGTTGAAGGGACAAAGTGGGCTTCCTGAGAATAAAAGGAAGATATTTTTATCAGAAGACAGACCAGCTGTCTCTGAGGGTAATTTCCGTCTCTTTGTGCCATAAATGACAGGACCCCTGGTCAGTTAATGGTAGCACTTCAAAGTAGAGGATTCTCTTTCATGTCAGGAACTGTCTTGGGCTCTCACATGATTCCCTGCAGGGCAGACAGCAAGCAAAACAATGAGAAGTATCTTCGAGTACACAAAATCCATGGATTCAGTTCCAACTAGTTCCTTGAGAGGGGTGCCCCAAAAGAACAAAGGCACTGGTCCTGGAAATGATGCCACTGAACAGGGATGATGAGGGTGGGTGGAGCCAGAATTTCAAGCAGATGTAAGTCTGCATGTGAGAAGTTTGTCAGTCTGTTGGGATTCTAAACTTACACCCTCTAAGAGTTAGAGTCTGCCATGGCTCGCTAAGGTATCTAGTGCGGTAAGAATCTTTCTACTTTGCTTGAGTTAAGAAGCTATAGGGAGATTTTTCCATTTGATTTTTCTGTTGTGTGCAAACCATTTCATTTTAATTCTATAGTATCCCTGTAATTTCCATAGTCTTGTGTATGTCTGATATGCTGTAGAACTTGTAAACATTGTGAAGAATAAACATTATTTTTGTATGACTTCATGTCTCTGTGACTAAATCTTTTGTGGGGAATAGATAACTGTTGGTTTTGAGAAATTCATGATCTATCTCCGAGGGGGAGAAGAAGGCTACTGTTACCATATTCTAAGAAGTAAAGTGTTTTCTCAGGAGTGAGTGGCACAGAAGGCCGTTTGCCCTTAGCCAAAGGAGCACTGTACTGTGTGAGCAGTACCAAACCACTTGGTAGCACTCAAAAGGTATAAAAAGGAATTAAACACCCCTAATTAGGATAAGAACTCTATATCCAGGCATTAAAGGTATAAAAGTGGGTAAGAAAGAACATAAAGCAATTGTATTTGCAGATGATTTGTTAACTATTAACTCTCCTATCCAGTCTTGTTTTAATATTCAAAGAGTGCTGCAGGAATTTGAAGTAATATCAGGGCTTAAGATTAGTTGGAGCAAGACAGCGGTACTATATAACAAGTATTTGTCAATGCCGAATGTTTGCTTGCTGGCATTGGTAGTGTAGGAGTTAGAGAGCTGCATAATAGGAATGACAGTGAAGTATTGAACTGAAGCCAACCCCACCACCACCCTGCAGAGACTGACAGGCATGGGGTGTGCCTTTGGGTCGTCAGGCATAATGGCCATGCCATTTCACCACACCCTACCCTGCAGACACCAACAAGAGTCACTGTGTGCCTTGGGGTCTTTGGCTCTTATGCTCACCCCATTCCATCAGGAAATATGGTGAGATGGGTGCTGTATAGGAGAATGGGGTGAACCTTGGGCCGAAAGGGTCAAGGCACACCTCAATGCCTCTCACTGGCTGCAGGGTGTGGAATGGTATGAGCATTACAGGCGAGAATCCCAAGTCACACCCCTGATGCTTGTCAATCTCTACAGGGTGGGGCGTTATGGTCGGAAACCCTAACGCCTCAGGCGTTCATTGGCATTTTCACTCCAAATTTTCAACATGGGTTTTGTGACCCCCACCTTATGAACAGTGGCAATGTCAGTTCGTTAACGAAAGCTGATTTTGCACAGCGACTACGCCATTTGGCACCACAGGTGCGAAAACACATTTCGAACAGGATGTGAAAAATAACAGCTGCACTGTTCATGGGGAGGTGCAAAAATTGCAATGTTGAAAATCTGCAGTGAAAATATTAAAAAAACTGAAGTCACGAGCGTGTGTAGAAACTGCGCAATGCACACCTGTAATGCAATTAATTTGGGGATTGTTTACAGCAGATTGTCAACACAGGCATTTTGGAACCTCCGCTCATGAACGGTGCCACTGTGATTTTCTTAATCTGTCCCGAACAGTGATTTCCCACAGCGACCACGCATTTCTGCACTGGAAGTGTGAAAACACATTTCGGCCATGGTGTGAAAAATGACAGCTGTACTGTTCATAAGGAAGTGTGGAAAAATGCAAGTGGTAAAAATCTGGACTGAAAATATTAGAAATGCATGAACTTACGAGGGTGCGTGGAAACTGCGCAATGGTCGCTCATAACACAGTCATTTTATGGACTTTTTTCACCAAATTTTTAACATAGCCATTTTAACACCTCTGCTCATGAACAGTGTCACTGTGATTTTCTTCATCTGTCCCAAACATTGATTTTGTACACCGACTGTGCCATTGTGCGCTACATGCACGGAAACACATTTTGGGCGAGATGTGAAAAATGACAGCTGTTCTGCTCATAAGGAGGTATGGTAAAATGGCAATGTTGAAAATCTGGAGTGAAAATATTGAAAATTCGCGAACTAACGAGCGTGCTTAGGAACAGCACAACACATGCTCATAAAACAGTCATTTTGGGAGTTTTTTCACCAAATTTTCATCATAGGGTTTTTGGGGGCCTACCTCATGAACTGTGACACTGTCATTTCATAACTCTGTCCCGAAAGGTGGTTCCACGCAGTGACTGCGAAATCACCTTTCGGGGCTGATTAACAAAATGACTGACAGAATTTCATGAGGTGGGGTCCCAAAAATTCTATGTTGAAAATTTGGTGAAAAAATTGACAAAAATGCCTAAGATATGCATCAAAGCTGAAAAAACCCTATTTATTCCATTTTACAGCTTAACAGCATTTCCTCAGTTCGCGGTTGGCTTTGAAGAGTGCAGACGTGTTTCCGGTCCACCGAAGATCATCGCGCTGGACTCCAGAGGTAGGTATGGTGTGAGGTGGGGGTGTGAGGAGGCAGGGTGGGCAGAGGGTGGGTGCAGGTGGGGGCAGGGGGTCAGGACAGTCAATGAGGGAACGTTTTCTCTTACAGGTTACTTTTTTTTTTGTTGACGACGCGGGACTTGTGCCACGCTGGGGTGGGATCCCAGCGTGGCAGCTGGAAGGATGTTTGGGGGGGAACAGTGGAGCCAACGGGGGATTGGGCACCCCTGTCAGCCATACGGACTGTTGCCATGCTGGCGTGGGCTTCCAGTATAGCACCTGGAACTCTGTTGGGGAGGGGGAGCACAGCAGAGCCGACAGGGGATTGGCCACCCCCGTCGGCCATACAGCGTGTGCATGGGGGGAGCGCATGAGCACGCAATATGCGTGTGTGTGTGTGGGGTGGGGGGGAATGCATGAGCATGCAATATGCTAATCAGCATATCTTATCGCTGCTCACTGAAGTGGAGCTCTGCCTTTCAACTGTACAGCACTGCATTTTCAACTGCTGTCATAGACAGCTGCAGCATTCATTGGTGAACTGTGGCCGTGCTTGCAAACACACTGACTGAATTGGAAAACAGGATGACACACCTACGAAAACTCGGATGATGGCACTGTGTTTCTTGCACATGCGTGCAAGCAAACATAAAAACTTGTTGGAATATACTAGGAAATAACTAGAAAATATACTGGGCCAGATATTCAAAACTTTGCCCCTGGGCTAAGTTAACACTGCCTAGCGGGCAAACTTAGACCGGAGCACAAAGCAAGCTATATTCAAAAGGAATAGCCCAGGGCAAACAGCTTCTGAATATAGCATGGGAATGAGGCCGTGCAAATGGTCTGGGAGTGCACGGCAAATGTAGCCCTGGAATAAGACAGCACTGAAAATAGCAACCAGGAAGTGAAAACCACAACAACACAGTGCACAGCAACGTGAGGGCAGGCAGAGATGAACTATGTGGCCAATGTGTGTGTCAGCAAATGTGTGGACCCAGTACAGCTGCAGGCAGCAGCAGATGTGAAAGAACAGCGATCAAAACTGTATAATATTACCCGAACCGTTAGCACCGTGCTAACACGATAGCGCGGCATTAGCGCAGAGCTAAGCTGTTTGCCCGGTGCAAACACAGTTGCCCGGTGCTAAGATTTGCCATATTCAAAAATGACATGCAAATAAGCCTACTTAGGTAGTCTTGGGCAAACGGACAGATTAGCATCTCATTATTCCCTGATTTGCATGCAGTTTGCCCAGCATTTCTGCAGGGTCCCACAGCTCCACCTGTAGGTCAGTCTGGAAGTACAGGGGCTGGCCAGGTCTGGCCACAGCTCCACCTGTAGGTCAGTTTGACAGTGCATGATTGCTGCTGCAGGTTACATATATGCAGTACAGCATAGCATTGTGTGCCTCAGGGGACGACACAGCATAGGCACAGGCGGTGGTGGTGCTGCACGCAGCCATCACACTGTAGGTCATGCTACAGTGCACAGCAGACACTACAGTAGCAAGGGGGCCGGTAGCGTGACAGACACATCACTGCCTATGGTATGTAGGGCAGTGATGACCACTGCACTGTACACAGTGACAGGCCCAGCGTGCAGGTGAGTACTGACAGTGGACAGTACTGTTTTGCTGTTGTGTGCTCCACAGATGCTGCACCTGTGGCATGGGATGCTCATGACATATACATGGCCGGCTGTGTGTGTGTCGTGGCATCCGTACAGTTGTGCGGCATGTGGCTTGAGGGGGCATGTAAGATCTGACAGTCACACAGGTGGTGGGATATTCCCACTACTGGCCCATGTGCACTACATGATGTGTCCCAGCCTTGTGGCCACACCTGGGCTGTGGTGAGGTCTGGCCACCCACACACCCTCCCCTCAATGGCCACCATGCCCACAGTGTTGCATGTGTGTGTTGGCATCTGTTGGTCACCACAGACGTATGGTCTGCAGGTGTGTGCTGTATGGCCACACTACCATGATGTCCCCTGTGGGTCGGATCACCCCTTACTGTCTGTGCTTGGCTGGGACTGGTGGCAGCTGTTGGCATCATGGTGGTGCCATCAGTGAGCAGCATGTGTCCTCCATGTCTGGCATTTTCTAAGTGTCATGACCTTATGGTAGGGTCGTGCAAGCTGCGCTAATCCCACGCTAACACCGCGCAAAGCACCAATGTCGTGCAAAGCTGTTTGCCCAGGGTTAAGACCAGCTTTTCCTGGGCGGTAATTTGTACCACGCTATGGGTTGTGCTATGTCGCGCTAAACACCTTAGCCCAGCACTAGTCGCTGAATATCTCATAGCGCCTGTATTCATGTTCACTTTGCCCCTTGCATATAATTATGGTTTGCCTAGCGCTAATTTTATTTATTTTATTTATTTATTTTGTTTTTGTTAACCAGGTAGGTGCACTAGACAAGAGATTTTGCCTATTTTCAGGCACGACCCGGGAGGGTTACACATCAGAAACAGCAGATACATAGTGTCCACAACAGAATACAAAACATCTAGCTGGAAGGAAAATACAGTAACACATGACAATTTAGAATACATGGCACATTCAGGAACAACAAGTAGAATATACATAGCATGAGGATAAACAGTGATCACAGTTACATAAACTTTTATAGAATTTTGAAAACAGTATAATTGACTAAAGAAATACATATACAGCAAACACTGGGGGGTACATAAGTGCTGAGAGGAAGTACTGCTCTCAAGGTGGAAGGTCAGTGATAGTAGTGCAAGCGAGTGGAGAAAGGCAAGAGGTAGAGCAGGAGCAGAGACCTGAGCTCATAAGGTGAGTTCTTAAACTTTTGTGAAAGGCCTGGTAAGTAGCTGATTGTTTAACATAGAGTGGAAAGGTGTTCCACATTCTGGGAGCAGACACGGCAAATGCAAGTTCACCCTTCTTGGTGAGATATCTAGGTGTAACAAAGGAAGAATTTTCAGTAGACCTCAGCATATAGAGCAAGTCAGGTTGTTTTAGTAGAGTTATAAGGGGACCTTGGAGTACTAGTCCAGGTTAATTTATCGACCAGACAAACAGCTGCGTACAGGTGATAGGAGGATGGGGTGAGCCAATTGAGAGGAGAAGAATAGAGCTGGCAGCAATGTGTTCGTTTAGAAGCCGCAAGGGTGAAGTGGCAGATACTATTATAACAAGTGCTCCATTTCTGGATTACTTGCTTGCTAGCATTAAGGTAGACTATAGAGCCACAGTTGAGGCAAGGTCGAAGAATTCCCTGAGCAATGGCCAGCCTAGCTGTCAAATTTAGGGAGGATCTTACCTTGTAAGCCAGGCCACGTTTACTGTTCACTGCCTTACAAGTGGCTGCAACATGAAGATTAAAATCCAATGAGGGGTGGAGAGTCATCCCAAGGTATCTGAAGGATGTGACTGTATCCAGGGTTATGCCATCTGGTCCACAAAGGGAAAGTCCCATATGACAAGCTTTTAGCCTAGGGGAAGTACCAAAGAGCTTTGACACCATTTTGCTAGTGCTAAGTAGGAGCTTATTTTGTTTTAGCCAAGCTGAGAAGCAGTCAAAGTCAGATTGAAGAGAAGTGCGAATTGCCGAAATGTCATTTGCGGCAGAGTAGATAACCATATCGTCTGCATAGAAAAGAGACAAAGTCGATCCGGATTGGGGGAGGATTATTTATAAAGAGATAGAAAAGGAGGGGACCAAGAATAGAACCCTGGGAAATACCAACTGAAGTAGAGACAAGATCGGATGCGACGTTTCCTATTTGAACAAATTGTTGCCTACCCAGAAGGTAACTGCCAAACCAGGCCGTGGCAGAATTTGAGAAACCAAAAGAAGATAGTTTGGAGAGCAGAAGAGAGTAGTCAGCCAAGTCAAAGGCCTTTGTGAGGTCAATAAAAAATGGCCCCAGTGAGTTTTCCTTTGTCCATGTTAAGCAGCACATCATTAGTAAATTGTAATAGTGCCCGTAGTTGTGCTGTGGCCGGACCTAAAGCCATGCTGGGCTGGGGATAATAGATTGTTTTTATGCAGGTACTCCATGACCTGAGAAGACACAGCCTTCTCTAGGATTTTATCCAAGACAGATAATGCAGTTTACACGCACTATTTGGCCTTCTGAATATGGCAGACCCGTGCTAATCCCGCACAAATGGTTTGTGCACCATGCAAAGCTTTGAATATCTGGCCCACTGTCTCCAGAATGGTTCAAATCTAGCATTATATAGCTTGGCCTGCAAATTACTACTGAACTAAGCAAAATCCTAGCTATTTAAGCAATAAACCACGAGGGGGTGTGGGTTATGGGTGGATTTTACCTTACCACAGCTGGTGTGGTTTGACCATGAGTCCACAGGCTGAGTGGTCAAATCCTCACCAGCTGTGGCAAATCCACCAATTACCCAAACCCCTCGAGTGGTTTATTGTGATTATACCTTGGCTTCTTTTATTTTTGTAAAGAAATACAGAAAAAAATGTTTTATTATTCCATTTTAAAATGTTTTCTTTAGTTTGTTGCTGTGTGACATAAAATAGTTCTGGATCTTCCTGGACATAAGTCTCCACCACTCGTTCACACTATTGGGATCTGCGCCGGAGGCACTAGGACCCATTGGGAGCAAACTTTTTGCTGGAGGGTCGGCGCCAGAGATGGCGCCGCGAGGAATGGCGCCGTAAGCCCTAGCTCATGCGGTAACGACTATCTCGGCGTCAACCCTCCAACCGCCTCAGTTCCTTTTTGCCCGCCGTCGAGTGCCCTTCAGTGATGACGTTGCTCGCCTGTCGGGAGTCAAACTTCAAACTAGCAGCATAGTTTTCAGTTTTTATTATTTTATAGTGTATGGTAGAATGTTGTTATGGATAGAATCCATAACTAGAATGGAGTTGTTATGCTACAGTAGCTATGTCATCACAGCTGTTATGCTGCACTAGCTATGTCACCACTGCAGCATAACAACTTGGAATGCTGCCACATAGTGGCTTTCCGCAATCCAGTTAAGCTGGAAGTTGCTGTTTTTTTTTAAACTTGAACTTGCAGAAACATCTGCAGCACACTGTGTCAGTTAAAAAAAAAGTTAAAATTTATATTTTCTGTTGTCTTCTCCAGCTGGTTTTGTGTGATTTTCTATGCTGTGACTGCCCATACACTATAAAAGATTATGTATGAGCAGTCATACACAAACAAGGAAATTCTTGTATCTTGAGGTTCCCATGGTAACAGAGTACCTCTCGAGCTGCGCTCTCGAGATCATCTGTTACCAAGGAAACATCTCGATACAAGAATATCCTTGTTATGTATGACTGCTCATACATAATCCTCTATGTAATATTATCTCGATACAGTATCGCTTAAATTTATTCTTATTTTTAAAATAAAGAAGTCTCAGCCTACCTTGACGGAGTCGACCATGAGCAGGTCAGGTGACGGTAGGGAGACTTCATATGAAAGCTGTTCAGTCAGTCGAGCTGGGTCCGGTCCGCCGCCTTCTCCAGAGGGAGGGTCTGACAACGGTCAGTCCAATGCCCGGGGGGATGGGCGGTCCCCCGAGGCATAAAAAATAAACGGTCACACTCTCTCTGCACTGTTCGGCCTTGAACTCTTCTTGCGCCCACAGGTCTAAAGAAGAGAGGCATCACTCAGGTCGCCTCTGATATGTCTCGCGTAGATGCTCAGTTATCGGGGCTAGTTGCGGTCTCCTCCTTTGGAGTCGCCAACCTCTGCTTCTGGTAGCCGGCAGCCGACATGAGCCTACCCGCCCATGGTAGGTCTTCAGATGAGCATTTTCATCAGTGGGTCGCTCTTATGGAGCAATGGGCTCGGAGGTTGTTTGTTGGCTACCTGGCTCGATCGCTCGTGGGCCTTGGGCTCTCCGGGCGACCGGGTAGGGCGGTTGGACCTTCCTGGTCACGCGGAACCTTCTTCGGTGCCGTTGACTCCACGCTTAGGTGTTTCCCCCCCTCACATGTCTGTGGTGCAGGGGGCCACACCGATGCCCTTATCTCCTGCTCTTCTTCCTTCAAAACCTGTTTTTCGGAATCTGGGAGTGTTTTCGGCGCCCTCGGCGTCGTGCGGCCTCTCGGCACCGTCCTTGGCATTGGGGCTGTGCTCAGTGCCGTCTTCAGTGCCGTGTGGCTTCTCAGTGCCGTCCTCGGCACCGTGCAGCTTCTCGGCACCGTTTTCAGCGCCGCGTGGCCTTGCGGCATCGTTCTCAGTGCCATGCACCTCCTCGGCGCCGGTGGCTCTCGGGGACTCCTCTTTTCACTTGTTTCCTTCTTCCTCCTCTTCTGAATTTCATTCCTTTCCTGTCCATACAGTCCCTCCTGGACTGTCGGGAGATAACTTTGAGCCTGACCCAGACCTTCGGTTGGGTGATGAAGTGGACGAAGCAGGATCTTTTACTGCTACAGAGCCTGTGGTTGAGGACCTATTCTTTAAGTCTGTGTTGAAAAATATGAGTTCCACACTTTCTCTCCAGACTACAGACATCGATCCTGGGAAATTGTTGAGACTCCAATATCTTCATGCCTCGGAGATCCCTACGGATTTGACTCCTCCGATTCAGCCTTCCTTCGAGACGCTGTCTCAAATGGTATGGAATAATCCTGCTCTTACCCCTTCGGTGGCTAAATCCATTGATAGGAAATATTCAGCCCCCAAGGATCGTCCCATTTTGGCATCTCAAGCCTTTGCGGATCCTATTGTAGTCCTGGCAGAGAATGATAAAGTCGTTCTTCCTCAAGCTACTACAGCTCGATCTATTAACAAAGAAGAGAGTCTTTGCTGCTTCTACCCTAAGTATGCGTATTGCCAGTTACCAAGGCTATTTTTCTCAGTATGAGTATATCCTGTGGCATTCTATTAAACAGATGGTTGAAGCCCTACCGGAGTCGGATTCAAAGCCAGAGCTTCTTCAAATCATTACCAGAGGTTTTGAATCTAATAACCAGCAGGTTAAAGCAGCCATGGATGCTTTTGACACTGCTTCCCGTTCAGCGGCTGCTGGTTTTTGCACCCGGCGTCATTCCTGGCTGCGCACTTTGGGCTTTACGAATGACGTGCAGCAACAGGTGATGGCATTTCCCTTTGACGGTGCATATCTTTTTGGTCCTCAGGTAGAGCAAGCTCTAGAAGCTACACAAAAGACTAGGTCAGCCATTAAGTTGGCTTGACCCCCTCCTGCCCCCTCTCGAGGGCATGCCAGTAAACAACAGTTTCATAATCGCCAGTCCTTTCGAGGCAGAGGAAGTTTCCATAAGAACCAACCTGCCCAACCTCAAAAGAAGGCACAACAGAAGCTAAGGGGCCCAGCTAGCCTGCATTATGAATTGCGCGCCCAAGTTCCATCTCAGCTGCCTGAGGTGGACTTTTCCTCCGTGGAGGTGCCTGATGCACCTCTACAACCAGTGGAGGTCCATAACCTCAGACAAATAGGTCCTTCGGAAAATTCATGAGGGATATTCACTCAATCTTGTGGAGACCCCTCCGGATCGTCCCCCCAAATGGCAGCCCAGGCTGTCAACCCTTCAGTCAGACCTTCTCGCCGCTGAGATTCGGGGCCTTCTGAACAACAGGGCAGTAGAAGTGGTGCCACTGCACCAACGAAACACGGGGTTCTACTCCCATTACTTTCTGGTTCCAAAGAAGTCCAGCGGAATGCGCCCCATTCTAGATCTCAGAAAGCTAAACAAATTTCTCCCCAAGGAGAAATTCAAAATGAATTCTCTGGGAACCCTGTTACCTCTGCTCCACCAACATGACTGGTTAGCCTCCCTAGATATGCAGGACGCTTACCAGCACATTCCTGTTGACCCGAGGCATCACAAATTCCTGAGGTTTGTGGCTCTGGGACAGCACTATCAGTTCAGAGTCCTGCCCTTTGGGCTATCCTCGGTGCCGCGAGTTTTTACAAAATGTTGTGCAGTTCTCGCAGTGCACCTCAGAAAGGTCAGATTCAGGTGTTTCCTTATCTGGACGATTGGCTTCTAGCAAGCCCTTCCAGGCAGGGGACTCTGGATGCCATGGAGATGGCCTCGCGCTTCCTTATGTCCATGGAAGTTCTGCTCAACCTCAAGAAATCGCAACTGCAGCCCTCCCAGAGGCTCCTTTTTTTAGGGACTCTTCTGGACACCTCCTGTGCGAAGGCTTTTTCTTCCAGAAGACAGGAGGAACGATATCCTTCAGATGGCCCGTCACATCAGAGAAAACAGCTCAGTCACAGCTCTCTCGATGCAACGGATGCTAGGCCTCATGGCATCCTCAGTGTTCACTGTACCCCTAGCACGTCTGCACATGAGAACCACCCAGTGGATGCTCAGTACTCAGTGGTCCCCAACCACTCATCCGCAGTCCTATCTCATCAAGGTGACAGGACCTTTAAGGAGGTCACTCACCTGGTGGTCTCAGGAGAGCAATCTCCTGGAAGGGTATACCTTTGCTCCTCTGGACCATCAGATCTCCATTACCACGGACGCATCCCTACTGGGGCGGGGAGCTCACTGTCAGGCTCTCCACACTCAAGGTGCGTGGACTCAAGTCAAGTCCCAGCTCCACATAAACGTCCTAGAAATGAGAGCAGTCCTTTATGCGGTCCGAGCTTTGAAGGACATTCTGTGTCACAAGAACATTTTCCTTCAAACGGACAACAAAGCAGTGATGTATTACATCAACAAGCAGGGCGGTGCTCATTCTTACCCTTGTGCAGGAAGCAATGAGGATATGGGAATGGTGCTTGGAGCACGAGGCTCTAATTCAAGCGGTCTACCTGCCAGGTGTTCAGACGAACTGGCAGACCGTCTTAGCAGAACAGAGACAGACCCTCACGAGTGGTCTCTCGACTCAACCATAGTTCAGTCACTATTCGAAGAGTGGGGAACTCCAGACCTGGACCTTTTTGCATCCCCACTCAACGCAAAACTGCCTCTCTTCTGCTCCAGAAATCCAGGGCCTGGCATTTTCTGTCAGGATGCGTTCAGGCTGCGGTGGACAAAACGCTTTCTTTACGCCTTTCCACCTCTTCATTTAATTCAGAGGGTACTCCTCAAGTTCGAATCCCAGGGGGACAAAATTATTCTCATTGCTCCCTTTTGGCCTTGGCAGCTGCGGTTTCCACTGCTCAACAATATGTTGGCAGTTCCTCCAAGACCACTTGCCCTGCAGATGAACCTTTTGACTCAGGGACCGGTGGTCCATCCCAACCTGAGGTCGCTTCACCTTCACGCTTGGCTCCTGAAGAGGTCGAAGTAAACCGGTTCAATGTCTCTCGAAGAGTTTCAGATATTCTTCTGGCTGCTCGGAAGCCAGCCACTCGGAAAACTTACACAGCCAAGTGGAAGCGTTTTTCGCTTTGGTGTGTAAAGTCCTCTTTGAATCCCTTTTCCTGTCCACCAGATAATGTTTTGGAGTACCTTTTGGACCTCTCAAATTCGGGTCTGCAGTACTCTACAGTCAAAGTTCATCTTAGTGCCATTTCAGCGTATCATGAGCCTGTCATTTCCTTAGCTCTGGCTCAGTTACCTATGGTTAAGAGATTTCTTAAGGGGATTCTGCATACCAGACCTCCTACAAGACGTCCAGTCGCAGCCTGGGACATTAATCTTGTGCTAGACATGCTCACTCGGAAACCTTTTGAACCTCTGGCTACCTGTGAGCTAAAATTTCTCACTTGGAAGACTGCCTTCCTAGTGGCCATTACCTCAGCCCACAGGGTCTCTGAGATACATGCCCTGGTCACAGACCCTCCGTATACTGTGTTCCATAAGGACAAAGTAGTTCTTCGTACTCATCCTAAATTTCTTCCTAAGGTTGTGTCAGAATTTCATCTAAACCAACCTTTGGTCCTTCCCTCTTATTTTGCGGACTTCCAAAATGAAGGAGAATGTTCTCTTCATTCTTTGGATGTTAAGAGGGCCTTGCATTTCTATCTAGATAGAACCAAGGATTTTTGTAAAGCTCAGCAACTGTTCATTTCCTTCAGTGAGACCCGGCTGGGTCAACCTGTCGCTATCAGATGTATCTCATCATGGCTAGTGGCGTGCCTTCGTCGCTGCTATTCCATGGCGCAGGTTAAGTTGGAGGGTAGAGTTTACACTCACTCTACCAGAGCGTGCGGCATCCCTAGTGGAAATCCGCAATGTGCCCATTGCAGACATCTGCAATGCGGCCACCTGGAGCTCAGTGCATACTTTCGTTAAACATTATGCACTAGATGTCCATGCCAGATGACATTCTTCCTTTGGCAGAGCCATCCTCAATGGACTTCTATCCTAGAAACTTGAGCTCTTGGTCTTTCCTGCCGCCCTCTCGGGGGATTATTAGCTCGGTACTCTCCCAATAGTGTGAATGACTGGTGGAGACTTATGTCCAGGAAGATATGAAAATTACGTACCTACCGTAATTCTTCATCTTCTTAGACGAGTCTCCACCACTCATTCACATGCCCACCCTCCATCCCCCGAGCTCGCCTTTCTTGTTGGTCTTCACTCCCTCAAATCTTTAGGCCATGAAGACTTCTTTATTGACCCTTCTTGCACGGGTCACCCGGACTATCTTATGTCCGGTTTTTAGGTTAGGCTACCCTTCTAGGTTAGTTACGCTGCACCTCCTTGGTAAAAAAGGTACTGAGGTGGTTGGAGGGTCAACGCTGAGATAGTCGTTACCGCACAAGCTAGGGCTTGTGGCGCCTTTCCTCGGGGCGCCATCTCTGGCACCGACCCTCCAGCAAAAGTTTGCTCCCGATGGGTCCTAGTGCCTCTGGCGCAGATCCCAATAGTATGAATGAGTGGTGGAGACTCGTCCAAGAAGATAAAGAATTACGGTAGGTACATAATTTTCATGTTTTGTGCATTGCAAGCAGTAATGGGGTGCGTCACTCAATGTGTGTTTCTGGATTTTGTGACTGGGGGGCACATGCGCAGTAGCATGCAGTTGCTGCAACATGAAACACTCGTTTCCTCAAACTTGTCCTGGTTTTGGGCTGGACAGATAACTTTTTTTTGTCTCTGTGATCTGTTTCGGCTGCTTGGAGATAGAGCAAGGTCAAATTATGTGGAGCGGCAACAGTCATACATTTCTGTTAAGGCTGCTACCGGCAACAATATCGACGAGTCATCGGTACCGAGGAGTCTGGTAACATTGTCGTTAAACTGTGGGGTGGTGGTTTACATCGGGAGAAGCAGTCTTTCAAAAAAGAGTGTTTTTATGCACAGTAGCCACAGGGGAGTCTGTTAGGCTGCTCATTCAGTATTGCATTTTTTTTTAACTCCTGCTTTACCATCACAGTTTAGCAGGAGCCAATATCGTGGATTTAAGAGGTGATTTTGGGGGGTCAGATGAATTCATGTACTACAGCTGAATGGCACCTTTGCCATGGGTATATCATAGGATTTACCATGGCAGAAAAATGCCAGCCAGCCAATCACAGTAGAGGATTTTAGTTCAATTTTAATGTCCATGGTATAATAACTATCTCCCACTGTTGGCTGACATAGAATTGGATCTTGAGAGGTGGGATAAATGTTCTCTTTGGGGAAAAATTAAACTCCATTAAAATGAACTTAGCTCTTAGATTATTTTATTTATTTGAAAGTCTGCCTATGTTACTCACTGCTAAATGGTTTAAACGCACACAAAAGGTTCATCAGGAAATTTCTATGGTGTTTTAAACCCCCAAGATTAAATCTCTCCAAGTTGAGAGCTCCAAAAACCATGCAAGGCTTTGGTCTACCCTGGTGGGAAAGATATCAGTTGGCTTTTTTATTTAAGCAAACATTGAATCACTCTGGATTGTCAGCAGATTCTACCCAACTACAGCCATTGTGGGTGAACATGGAAGAACATTTACTGGGTCCATATTTCATTACCGATTTCATGATCCTCCCTCTTAATTCACAAATTAGGGAAAATCCATGTATAAAGGGATTGATAATAACACTTAAAAAGATTAATAACATTAGTAATGCAGAGAGGGTCATTCTTCCCTTTTTACCCTTATGGGGGAATCCTATGCTAACTCAAGGTGGAATGGGACTTGAGGACTCGGCATGGTTTGAAGCAGGTATCATCAGGCTAAATCAACTCATTAGGCAAGATACAAAGGTATTACTTTCCTTCCAGGAAATTAGAGAAAGGTTTAATTTACCAAAATATCATTTTCATTTTTATCTGGGCTTAAGGGAAAAGATCCTCTCTGAGGATTATACATTAAAAAAATGGAGAATGGACACAACTAATTAGACTGGGAGCTTTAAGAAAGGGTGCAAGTATTGATTACAAATTACTAACCAATAATGTTTGGTCCTCTTGTTTGACAAGCAAGGCCAAGGAAGCTCGGGAAGAAGAGTTATCACATGAACTACAGTACCTCTGTCCGAATGGGAATCAGCATGGGATATGGCCAACAGATCCTTTAAGGAGTTACAAGGTAGGCTCATCCAATTCAAAATTCTACATAGATTCTATTATTGTCCTAGTAGGTTGGAAACAATGGGGTTTATGGGAGACTCGAAATGTTGGAAATGTGGTACCTCAGGAGCTGATGTTTTGGAATTGTCCCAGGTTATATGATTTGTGGACAAGGGTGAGAGACATATGTGAAAAAGTTACAGGCCAACAAATCCTTCCCTCATCTGTATTTTATAAACCATGGATTTTCTCAGAGCAGATAGTTTAAAGTCTGCATCACAAAATATGGACTGGCCA
The DNA here is from genome assembly GCA_016271365.2 of Neoceratodus forsteri. Classification (NCBI taxonomy): domain Eukaryota; kingdom Metazoa; phylum Chordata; order Ceratodontiformes; family Ceratodontidae; genus Neoceratodus; species Neoceratodus forsteri. Next base: position 49,472,519 of record CM028133.1, on the reverse strand, counting down.
CACATCTTCAAGTGTTAAATGCACTCTACTAAGGCACTGGAAAGAATCTCAATCCCCTTCTATAGAGGAATGGTATGCACAAATGAAATTTGTTTTCAACAGTGAGAGAATCCACTACTTGATTCACGACAACATTGATGTGTTTTTAAAAACATGGTCATCGTTTTTAGAACTTGAATGGTTTAACAAGTAAGGCACTATAAAGTAAAGTAGTATGCTTTGGGTTATGTTGATTAAAGTTATTAATAGGTAATGTAAAACTAAGTGTGGTAAATATAGAAATAACCTTAATTTCATTTTTTAGTTTATTACCATTTTAATATAATAGAGTATAGGATCTATTAACTTGACCTTTCTTCCTTGAATCTTAGACTAATTACAAGCATGTATGTATAGATGTATTATTGTATTTTTGTATGTTTGGTTTTAATCAATAAAAACTTATGATGGGAAAAAAACACCAAAACCCAGATGAAGGAATAAATAAACTCCATTTATTGTGAGCCACCAAAGAAAACACTGTACAGAGAGCTCCAGTGCTTCGATCAAGAATGGTCTTTGTTAGAGGCCACCTGATAAGGAACATTCTTGGTTGAAGCACTGGAGCTCTCTGTATGGTGTTTTCTTTGGTGGCTCACTATAAATGGAGTTTATTTATCCCTTCATCTGGGTTTTGGTGTTTAATTCCTATTTACCCCTTTTGAGTACTACGAGTGGTTTTGGACTTAAATATGTGGGCTGGTAACCCTGGTGAGCACCAGCTCGGCATCCTCAAATGTTCTTCTGAGTTCCTGATTTCTACTGTATGAGCAGTGGCTCTGGTGGGATTTGGAACAAGAAAGCCCCCAGGCAAAAGAATCAGTTGTGGTTGTAGCTACTGAGTTACTGAAGGTTGAGAAACCGGCAACCTGTTGCAGATTGAGTTCTGAATGAGGACAGGTTGTGACAAACTGGTGCCATCAGAGTGGATTTGAAAGGGATTGCAAATAACCTAATTAACTATCCAGTCACAGAACTGGATATTACATAAGGGAACACGGCATATGCTACTTCCGTTATTTTTGTTTTAAGCAAGAGTAGTTAGAGAGATGACATTATGTCTGCATCATATGGAAAGTGCACTTTGCTAAACTTACTACAGTTGTACAAACAGAGAAGGTTGTTTTATGAGGAAAGCCAATCAAGGGCAGAACTCACAAACATCCTCAAGGAAAATGACCAGGGAAGCATTGTAAAAGTGGTCACTGATAGCCAAAGTCAGTAGACAGAGGTTGGAGGGCATGAATGTGAGCCAGAGCTGGGAACTGGCACAGTTATGCAGGTACACATGTTGGAGCTGGAGCTTTCCCTGGTTAAGGCAAAAGCTGAGGGAGAGCTACGGAAGATACAGTTGGAAGCAGAGGAGCGAAAGAAGGAGAAAGAGTAGTAAAAGAAGCAGCACCAGCATGAGATCCAGTTGAGAGAAGAGTGAAAGAAAGAGTTCCAGCATGAAAGAGAGAGATGGAGATTCTGTGTCAGAGGACCACACCACAAACTATGTGTAAAGGCATGAGGGGTTTGACCCAGGAAGCCAAAATTTTGTTCTAAGATATTTCCCAGATATCAGAAGTGGAATAATCTTGACTTATTTTTAAGATCTTATGAGATAATTTGTGGGCAATTTGAAATGTACAGGGCTTCTTGGGCAGCTCACCTATTGCCACTGCTTACAGGCAAGGCATTAAAAGTTTTTGCCAGAATGGAGAATGAGGACTGCATGGATTATAATAAAGTGGAAAATGCCTTGCTAAAGCATTTTGAACTAACTCCAGAGGCCTATAGACAAAAATTTGGAGGGTTAAGAAAGGCTTCGGGAGATACCTATGCTGAAATATGTGTGCAGCTAAGTAGTTTGATAGAATGCTGGGTAGAAGGTGCAAAAGCTTGCTCTGTAGAAAAAAACAAAAGCTTTACTTCTTATGGAATAGTTCCTAAAAACTGTGCCCTATGAACTCAGAATATGATTGCTGGATAGAACTCCAAGATTTGTGAAACAGGCAGCTGAGAAACAGAGAAATATAGAAACATAGACTTTGACGGCAGATAAGGACCGCTTGGCCCATCTAGTCTGCCCATTTCCCTACCTACAGGATAGGCTGCAGATCCTAGTTAACCAACAGCCTATTTCTTCCTACCCCACACAAGAATTGCCTTATGTCTGTCTCATGCATTCTTGAATTCTCCCACAGTTTTAGACCCCACAACCTCCTCAGGAAGGCTGTTCCATGCATCCACTACCCTCTCTGTGAAATAATACTTCCTCACATTGCCTCTGAACCACCCTCCTTCTATCTTTAAATTGTGTCCCTTGTTCTTGCAAGTCTCTTTTCTGAAAGATGCTACCATCTTGGACTTTGTTGATTCCACTGAGGTACTTAAAAGTTTCTATCATGTCCCCCTCTCCCCTCTTTTCTCAAGGGTATACATATTAAGCTGCTTTAGTCTCTCCTCATACAGCTTCTCTTGCAGACCCTGCACCATTTTAGTTGCCCTCCTCTGGGCTACCTATATCCTGCCTATGTCCTTGCAGAGATGGGGTCTCCAGAACTGGACACAGTACTCCAGATGGGGTCTCACCAACTGTCTGTACAGAGGGATAACAACTTCCTGTTTTCTGCTGCTGGTGCCTCTCCCTATACATCCCAGTATACCCCCAGCACTCCATACTGCCTTCTCACATTGCTTGCTAACCTTAAGATCATCTGATATGATTACCCCCAGGTCCCTTTCCTTTTTTTGTTGTTGTTACTACCTCCCCACACATTGTATATTCTTCCCCTGGGTTCTTGTTTCCCAGGTGCATTATTTTGCACTTCTTTGCATTGAATCCTAGCTCCCATACTTCTGACCATTCCTCCAACCTTGCCAAGTCCCTTTTCATCCTTTCCACACCTCCTTGTGTATCAACCCTGTTGCAGGTCTTTGTGTCATCTGCAAAAAGGCATACTTTTCCTTCCAGTCCCTCTGCAATGTCACCGATGAAGACATTAAAAAAGACTGGACCCAATACTGAACCCTGTGGTACCCCACTAGTAACCCCTCTTTCTTCAGAGTAGACTCCATTTGCAATTACCTTCTGTGTCTTGTTGTGCAGACAATGTTTTACTCAGGCTACCACCCTGGGACCCACTCACAGGCTGGTTAATTTGACTATTAATCTTTTGTGTGGGACTGTGTCAAATGCCTTGCTAAAGTCTAGGTAGGCCATGTCCACAGCCCCTCTCTGGTCTACTGCTTTGGTCACCCAGTCAAAGAAATCTATTAGATTCATCTGACATGACCTTCCGCTGTGAACCCATGCTGCCTTGGGTCCTGTGCTCCACTGGCCTCTAGGTACTCAACTATTTCTTCAGAAGTGACTCAATCACTTTCCCTACCACAGAGGTCAGACTGACAGGTCTGTAGTTTCCTGCCTCTGTCTTGGTCCCACTTTGTGAAGGGAATCACATCCGCCTTCCTCCAGTCCTTGGGTACCACACTATCCTCCCATGATTTATTAAAAGAGTAGCCAGTGGTTTCACTAGTTCCTCCCTTAATTCTTTTAGAATTCTGGGGTGAATTCCATCAGGATCCATTGCTTTGTCCACCTTCAGTTTTAGGAGTTCTTGCAGAACCCTTTCTTCTGTGAAAGGACTGGGATCAACCCCCTATCTAGAGTGCTTCTGTTAATTGGATTAGGCACTTCCCTCCTCTTTGTGAATACTGAGCAGAAATATTCATTCAGTATCCCTGCTTTTTCACTGTCTCCCTCTGCCCACCCACCGTTCATTCTATTCAGCCTCACTATCCCTCCCTTTGTCTTTCTACACTCGCTGATGTACCTATAAAAGGTTTTATCCCCTTCTTAACTGAGTTGGCTATCTTTTCCTCAGTTTGGGCCTTTGCTATTCTGACTTCCCTCCCTGCTTCCTTCTGCCTTAACTGGTACAGCTCTCTGTCCTGCTCCTTCTGTGTTTCCTTATACTTCCAGAATGCTATCTTTTTCTTCCTGACTTTCACAGCCACCTCTTTTGAGAACCATAGTGGCTTTTTCTTTCATTTTGATTTGTTTATTTGCTTCACACAAAGGCTTGTTGCCTCTGTGATGGCAGTTCTTATGATTCTCCATTGTTGCTCCACACCTCCTTCTAGACTGTTTGCTAGTACTTTTCTAAGGCACTCTCCCATCTTGCCAAAGTTAGCCCTCCTAAAATCCAGTACCCTCACTTTTGTATGGCTTGACTCTGTAGCTGAGTTTAATGTGAACCACACTGTTTGATGGTCACTTGTCCCCAGATGACAACCCACTTCTAGATCTGAGAACCTCTCACTACCCCCGTTTGAGAGTATGAGGTCTAAGATTGCTCCCTCATGTGTGGGTTCCGAAACTAGCTGTCTAAGGCCTGCCACCTGTAGGGCATCAAGAATGGCCCTGCTTTTGGATGTGGCTGCAGCAAATGTGCTCCAGTTAGCATCTGGCATATTCAGGTCTACCATCAACAGTATATCCCCTTTCTCTGCCATTCTAAGAATGCCTTCTATCATATCCTTGTCTATTCCCTCCCCCTGACATGGGGGTCTGTACACAACCCCTGTGTGGATTGTGGTGCCCTTTCCAGTCTCCAAGGTGACCCACAGTGCCTCCTCTCCTCCCTGTTTACTCTTTTGTTCAGTTGCTTTTATCCCTTCCTTTACATAGAGAGCTGATCAGTTCATATCCAACTGATCATACTCTTATTGCAAAGGTAACAGGAGAAGGACATCAGGTGGTTTTTAAGGGAACCCTGGGGAAGCAACTTAGAGGAAGCTAGCTAGTGCCTGACCCGAACAGAAGCCAAGTGATTTCAAAGGTAAAGAGCCAGGGCAATGCAGGTGTTATATCTGTCAGAAATTGGGGCATTTATCATATTATTGCCTGAAAAATGTAACAAAAGGGGCTAGAGGAATGGGAAGAGGCAGCTCATAGAGCTCCCAGCAGATAGTGGCCTGTACACACATAATGCAGTGCTCTTTAACTGTGCTGCACCTATGCACCCAGTGGTGGTGAATAGATTGGTAACCCAGGGATTGAGGGACACTGGGACCTCCATTTCTATGGTGAAGCAGGATTTGATTCAAGAGGAACATATCCTGCCTGTCCAGTTTTTCTGGATTAGAGGGGTGACAGGTCTGGTGATTTCAATGCCAATGGCCTAGATCTTCCTAAACTAGTAATGCAGTCAAACCACATGGGAGGTGGGTGATGTAGCAGACCTGCCCATTGATGTGATTATGGGGAATAACTTAGATAACAGGGACAATACTGTGTGTGTGTTACCACCTGTAGCAAGATGAGAAAACAGGTTCCTGAGGATGCAGAGGGGGCAGTGCAAGAGGAAGTCACCCCTACCTCAGTTGCAGGAGACATTGTAGCTGAAGGATGTTTTGGGAACAGCAGTTCTGAGCCACAGCTGCAGGCAGAGAAGAATCCAGCTGTGGGTGGCTCTCCCACAGGATAGTGTGTTTTTGGGAACGTCAGGCGTGCAGGGCTGGGAAGAGCTCAGCAAGCTAATCCATTCCTCTGGAGATTAAGGGAGTTCGCCATCAATGTGGAAGGTAACTCCAAGTTCTGAAAAAAGGGAGGTGTACTGGGAGAATGGGATCCTGTGCTATGAGTGGGTTCCTAAGGGAGGACTGAAGAAAGGTATTCTCCAGCAGACAGTGGTTCCTAGGGAATATCGGAAGCAGCTTCTAGCCTTAGCTCAAGACATATCTGTTTCAGGACACTTAGAAGTCAGCCATAAAAAAAGGTGTCTTAACAATTTCTACTGGCCCAGTATTTTTAAAGACATGGCAAACTACTGTCAGACTTGTCCATAGTGCCAGAGGTTGAGAAAGGTTGGGGACAAGGCTGAGGCAGCTTTGAGTCCCCTAGCTGTTATTGAAGAGTCATTTAGGCGAGTTGCCATGGATGTTGTGGGACCGCTTAGCACCCCTAGTCACACCAGCAAGTGGTACATCTTGGTGGTTGTAGATTATGCCACAAGGTACTTAGAGACAGTGACCTTGTCTTCCATCGAGGCTGAGTAAGTGGCCGATGAACTGCTGGGGATATTTAGCTGAGTGGGTTTTCCCCTGGACATCAGCACCATCTTCACATCTGCTTTGATGATTAGTCTTTAGGAGAAGTGTGCAGTGAGGCAGCTCAGGGCCTCCCCATACCAGCCTCAGACTAAAAGTTTTGTCTAGCAGTTTAATGCATCTCTTAATGCCATGTTGAGAGTATTTGCGGACCAGCATGCAGGAGAGTGTGACAAGTACTTACCCCATCTCTTATTTGCACATGGGGAGTCCCCCAGGAATCAACAGTGTTTTCACCCTTCAAACTCCCATTTTATCATAGGGTGAGAGGCCCCCTTGACCTGGTAAGGGATGAATGAGAGGGTGAGCTTGTTCCTCAAGTGAAGTCCATTGTGGAATATGTCCTGAATTTCAGGTCTAGGCTCAAGGAGTTAATGTGGTTAGCCCAGGAATGCCTAGTCTCTGTGCAACAGAGACAGAAGACATGGTACAACTGTGGGGTTGGAGCCTGAGAATATGAAGTCAGGCAATGGGTGATGGTGCTAATCCCTGTCCAGCAGAATAAATTGCAGGTAGCTTGGGAGGGTCCGTAGTCAGTGGTCAGGAGGGTGAATGATGTTAACTATGTGGTGGAGCTACCCAACAGGAGGCACAAGCAGATCTATGACACGAGCATGCTAAAGCTCTACCATGACCATACAATATGGTCCTGGCTGTGTGCAGCTACCCAGAGGAAGAGCCAGGGTGGATCTGCTAGTGGATCTCTTGGGAGAGGTGAAAGGAGAATCCTCAGTGGATGCTGTTACCCTCTGAGAGGCTGACACTGGCCCAGGCCACCAAAATGTGTAGGATGCTGCAAATATTTGAGAGGATATTCACGGGGAAGCTGGGGTATACCATGTTGGCTAAGCACCACATGACTATAGGTCCCAGGCCTCCCTGAGCCAGCCACTCTACTGAGCCCCTAAGGGTGTAAAACATGCCACAGAGGGGGGCGATCAAGGAGATGCTGGCTCTCTAGGTGATCCAGGGTCCCTGGGCCTCCCCAGTGGTGCTGATCCCCAAAAAGGGTGGGACCACAAGGTTCTGCATTGACTACCACAAGATCAAAAGCTGTACGGAGTTGGATGCATACCCATGTCCAGTACAGATGAGGTTTTAGAGAGATGGGGGGGAAATGATGTACCTGACCAATATAGATCTGACAAAGGGCTACTGGCAGGTGCCCCGACCCCTGAAGCCAAAGAGTGGTCAGCCTTCTTCACCCAGTTTGGATTATTCAAGTTCAGAGTAATGCAATTTGGGATGAAGAATACACCAGTCACCTTTCAACGGCTCATGAACCACATTCTGAAGGGGGCAGGAGCTTCTGTGCTGGCATACATGGCTGACATCATCATCTATAGCCAGACCTAGGAAGATCATATCCGGCATGTGACCGAGGTGTTCCACTGACTGCAGGCCATTGGGCTGACAGTCAAGGCAGAGAAGTGCTAGAAAGGAATGGCAGAGGTGTCGTACCTTGGGCATAAGGTAAGCAGTGGATACATTCTGTCTGAGCCAGTGAAAATTTAGGCCATATAGAGATGGACCACAAACACAACTAATAGAAAAGTACAGGCCTTCCTAGGAATGGCAGGGTACTACTGTAAGTTTCAGCAGCATGGCCGAACCCCTGTCTGATTGCACCAGGAAGAAAATGCAGGACAACGTTCAGTGGACAGAAACCTGTGATACCACATTCCACCAGCTCAAAGAGGCATTGTATCGTGCTTCTGTGTTTGCCACCTGGACTGTTCTCTAAGGTTCACTGTACACATAGATGCATCTGATCATGGGCTAGGACAGTCTGAGTCAGGTTACACATTCGAGAGAGTAACAGCCAGCTGTGTACCTGAGCAGGAAACTGCTGCTCAGGGAGGAGGCCTATGTCACAATCGAAATGGAGTGGCTAGATACTATCTTGGCTTTGCCGAAGCTGCAACCTTATCTGTATGGGAGGGTATGCACCCTGGTCACTGACTCCAATCACATCACATGGCTGCACCAGCGAGCAAATCCCCAAATTGCTAAGGTGGAGACTGGTGCTGCAGTGCTATAATTTGGACATTAGCCACCACAGCGAGTCACAGCACAGAAACACTGATGGGTTGTCTAGCGTTCTTCACTAGTGCCCATAATGTGTTCGACATCAATATGAAACTGTTGTTAGATTTACAGGCTGCCCAGAAATGGCTCCAAGAGAATGCACTTCTTATAAATGCTACAAAGATCCAGGCTATGCTATTTGGAACTGCCCTCCATCTAAAGAGCAGCTCAGTCCCACTACTTGTGGTATGTGGCACTGGTACTCGACTCCACTGTTCCTTCCTTTAACTACCTTGGTCTTATACTTGTCCCCTTCCCAGACTTCTCACTCCATGTGGAATACACCTGTAAAGCAGTTAATATCAGAGAAGGGCTGTCCTATAAGGTAGCCACAACCTATCTCCACCTATCTATAGCTCGGGGTAGTCTGTTGCCCAAACTTACCTACGGTTTGACTGTCATTTCAGCAACTTCTAAAACCACATTACAAGAATGGGATAGCGTATATAACAATTTGTTGTTTTGCAACAGTCTCAAATTGACTCACCTACCATTGTACATTGCGTTCAAAGCTCAGGTCGCTCCCTTCATCTGCAACTCAAGACCTCTCTTTGGGAGGAGTCTTCTACAATACTGTGCAGAATCAGGTGCCCTGGTCTCTTGCCTCACTTTTGATGCTCTACAGGAATGCTTACCCATTGAGATCTTTGGATCTTGACTACTTATCTATACCATGGACCAGAACGAAACTAGGGGATATGGCTTTTTTGGTATCTGTCTCTATAACTTTGGAATACTTTTCCGTCACATATCAGACAATGCCTTAATGCTCAGACCTTCCCAAATAACTATAGTTCTTATTTGCTTCAAAAGACTGTACAATATGCACCTGTTTTTAGCTGCTGCATTTTAAACTGGATTTTGTTCATGTGACTGGTCACACTTGCACTTACTGCATTTACCCATTGTGTAGAATGTATTCTTGATCCTGTTATATTTGAATTGTTAATTATTTTCTCTGTGTGCTTGACTTGCCCTTTGGAACTGGTTACACAGAATGTATACCTTATTTCCCCATTGTTATGCATGTTTCTATTGTATGTTTAATTTTGCACCCTGGATTTTGTCATGATTTGAATTTACTTGTCATTGTCACCAGTCTGTATTGTTTTTGGTTGTATTTCTCCCAGGTCATGCCCAAACATAGGCAAACGTTTGTCTACTGCACCTCTTACCTGGTTAATAAAAATGAAATAAGTAGCTAGGACCAAGAAGGAAAAAAAAAAACAAGGCGGTGAGGTGCAGTGAGGCACTAGTGTGGCGTTCACACAGACAGTGAACCGAAGTCATAGCAAGTGGAGCCAGCCACCTCATATGAAAAAATGAACACCCTTTAAGGGTGATAAAGGAATGTGTTTTTCATGTCTGCGGGGGGGATGTAACAATAATTTTGTCCATTTTTTTGTTTATTTTTTAAAATTGGATTTATTAGCACTGATATCAGTTAGAATCGCATCAGCTGTAGGGGCAAAGTGGGCTTCCTGAAAAATAAAAAGAAGATTTTTATGAGACGATAGACCAGTTGTCTCTGAGGGTAACTTCAGTCTCTTTGGGATGTACGTACAAAAGTGCGTAGTGCCTACGTGCCACGTAACTGAGGCACGTAGGCGGCCCTACATGGGAATCAAACACAGCGGGGGTCTGGGGGCATGCAACAACGGTGCTCTTGCCAGTTGTGTGCCGGATCCCCTGGCCAATCGTGCTGCTCTACACCTGGGTTGGGCTGGGGATGTGTTGGGGTGTGCCAACACCCTGCTCAGTGCACAAAGGCATGGAGTGCTGTGCCCCGGGATGCTATGCCCTGGGGACCCTGCCGTAACCCATTGTGTGCCCCCATGGATGTTGCCTGCCAGCTGCGGCAGGACTGGGATTCATCCCTCCATGGTGCCCCAGCCCACTGGGCGGATGGGGAGGGCTGGGGGCAGCCATTTGGGTGAGTGCCTATACATTGTTGAACACCGGACCCATGCCTTCCCACACTCCCCTGCTCCTGTGGTGCAGAGGGTCCACTCTGGCCCAGGGTGAGCTGCTGATTGGATGCCTGCCTGGGTCCACTGCTCCGCGCCTGAATGCCTCCCATGGTCCTGCATGCTTGGGGGGGCCATGGACAGGTGCCCTGCGGGTGCTTGAGGTCGTCCATCCATGCACCTGTCCAGGGCTGCGTAGGCATACAGCTGATTTACACGTGAATATATTTATTTATTTATTTGTACATCGGTTTACAACCTTTGAGCCAGAGGCTTATTTCCAAAGGTACCTCATCACAAAGAGGACAAATACAGTACAACATTTAGATTACACATTGCAATTAGCATATTTTCAACATTGTGGTTACAGTCTTGGTAGGTAGATGCAGTTATTTATTTGTTACAATATGGGTGTTACAAGTTTGGTATACATAGGCTAATACAGGACTTGGTAACAGGTTTGAGAGATAAGCATACATACATAGATAGTGCAGACCAGTAGCCTAGAAACGGAGATAGCAGGAAGTAAGATATACAGGTGGTGAGGGCACAGCTTGTGATAAGTTTGGGCAGGGAGCTACTCAGACAGTGTTGTCATTAGTTTGTTGAGGAGCCACTCAGAGAGTTTTGTAAGGGCATGGTGTGCTAGAACACCGACGGACAGCCACAGCTATGCATGCTAAATAGTTGACTCCGAAGTGCGGTTTTGGAGCGGGCGATTGTAGGTGTATCGGAGATGGTGGAGGGAAGAGTATTGTACCAGGAGGGAGCTCTGTAGCTAAAGGACCTTTGACCATGAGTGGTCCTAGACCTAGGGACTAGCAGGGTGGTCTTAGAGGAGGTACGAGTATGGACTAAGGGTTGTGCAAGATGGATAGATTCTGACAGTCCAGGTGGGGAGATTCCAAGGAGTATTTTCTTCGTTAAGAGGCAGGTCTGGTACCTGAGCCGTTCGTCCAGATTAAGCAGCCTAGCCTCATCATATAGTTGGCAGGTATAAGTGAGCCTAGGGGCACCCGTTATTAATCTACAGGCCTTATTGAGGGTGAGTCGGGTTTTATTAAGAGCGGTCGTGTCTGCGGCACCATAGACTGGCAGGCCATAGTCCACAAGAGACATTATTGAGGAGGTGACTGCCAGTCTGAGGGCATCGGGGGGGAGGCAGTGCTTGTAGCGGTAGAGGATTCCTAGCTGTGCATTTGTTGCTGAGGCTAGGGCATCAATGTGGTTGTGGAAAGTGAGTGCTGAGTCAAAAGAGACCTCGAGGTACTTGTACTGGCGAACTTGATCGAGAGGATGCTTAGAGCTAGGGAGGATGCAGAGTGGGAAATTACTGGATTTGCTTTGGGGATGGGCGAAGAGCATGGCCTTGGTCTTACTAGTCGGTGCTCTCTGAACCAGGCTTCAGCATCCTTGAAGGCTAGTTGCAATGTGTCTTGAAGGGAGATGGGGTTACGGTGGGAGGCGAAGATGACGGCATCATCAGCGTACAGCAGGATTTTACCAGTGCAGGCTTTGGGCATGGTGTTAAGGTAGAGTGAGAAGAGAAGTGGACCAAGGATAGAACCCTGGGGGACACCGGATTGGATGGGACAGGTATTGGAGAGGGTCCCATTAATTTTAACACGCTGAGACCAGTCAGACAAGTAGCTGGAGCACCAGGAGACCGGGCCGGTGGCAAAGCCAGTGTGGCTGAGGGCATCCAGCAGGAGGGGGTGGGAGACAGTGTCGAAAGCCTTCGAGAGGTCAATAAACACTGCCCCGGCTAGTGAGCCCGAGTCCAGGGAGGAGTGCAGGAAATTAGAGAACTCAATAAGGGCAGTGCTGGTACTGTGACTTGCACACATTTCTGCATAGCCCCCTTGGTGCTGTAAATGACAGAAGTGCCTGGTCAGTTATTGGGAGAACATCAAAGAAGAGAAGTCACTTTCATGTCAGGAAACTGTCTTGGGCTCCCAGACGATTCCCTGTGAGGCAGACAGTAAGTAAAACAATGAGGGGTATCTTTGAGTACACAAAATCCATGGGTTCCGTTCCAGGTAGTTCCTTGAGAGGGGCTGTCTCAGGAGAACAAAAGCACTGGTTCTGGAAATTATGTCACCGAGCAGGGATGGCGAGGGTGGGTGGAGCTAAGCCTGCAACTCGGCTTAATTCTCCATGTCAGAAGTTTAAGTCAGTCTTTACTGTGCATTTCACGTCAGACTTTTTAGCTTTTAGATTTTTCACCACATGCAAGGCTATAGCAGAATATCATATGCATCTGTGCTCTCTACCTGGCAATTTAATCAGTCAAAATGTTCAGCAGATAAACATCACTGCCACATGTGCAAAGAATTGGGATGGGATTTACTATGGCCAAGATGGAAAAAACAGAAGGCAGCAATGGCTTTCAAATTAATGAAAGGTTTGATAACAGGTATAACTTCTAATATTAAGTAATGTGGTACCAAAAGACACATGGTGAGAGGAATGAAAGTTCCAAAGAGAGAAATAATTATGGTCAGATGACAGTAAATTACAAAGACAAGTAATGCGTAATAGCATTCACTTTGATACAAGGAAAACGGGAATGTTAGATAGTTACAGACATGCACTAAACTGAGACACTGTAGAGCAGTGCATGTGTTTTAATACACAGGCAAGTAGATCTGGGTTTTTAAGTACTGTAACTGGATTTTGTAAAGGGGAAACAAATATCTGTATGTAGCTTGTTATGTTACACTTTGGGGAAGGGTTTGTTTGTATTTATTTGTGAATGCATATAGTATGTCTGTCTGTCCTCCATGCTGTTATGTAGAGATATGCAGATTGTTTATTGTATAAATGCAATATTCTCCAAGGGTTTTCATAAATTGATGTTTAATATGAAATTGCACCCTGTAACCTGAAACAGCTATGCCATGACATCCTGTTAAATAGATCCTTTCAGGGCCTAAGTGTTCCATCCTGCCTAAAAATAAACACTTACTTCTGCTGCTAATTTTATTTGAGACACTAGTCCTAGATCACCTAAATTATGGCCTAGCTGACTTGACCACTGGCCCCCAGCATCAGCCATCTGAAAAGTGGCCCTGGGCAAATCAGGACTCAGTCATACGATGGACACTGGGTTCTGAAAATATGGCCCTCTTGGTTTCTTGAATGAGTACGAGGGAGCATTGCAAGACAGTGCCACTTGGTATCAAACACTATAATTCCTTCTTTTAGTCACAAAACCCTGTAATTGCTTTAACAGGTTAATTGTGGGTCCTGCTGGGGAAAAGCAATGTTTCCAGCTGGTTTAGTTCACTTTGTTACAAAATTCCAATACAAAAAAAACCTCTTGTTAGAAATTTCCTTTTGTTGGACTTCGGAGAACGACACTGAGACAGCACGAAAGGGAACATCTGGCTTACATCAAATGTTTCTAACCACTCCCAGAAGCCCGGCAGCAAGTAGCTCTGTGCTCCCACTTATTCCTCAAACCAGAACCTTTCTAGTGGCTGCAGATCTTGGAAGTGCTGGTGTAATGGGAGCACTGAGTCTTCTGAGGCACGCTATGAAACAAGCCATATTAAAAACGGGTCATCCAAAACTTTCTTTTAATCTAGCTTTTCCCGGTTTATTACAGTTGATTTTCCATTTCAGGTCCCAGCTCTGATAACAATGGCTTGGCTGTTGTGGTATGGGGCCTGAGAATACAGGAGGCAATCACGGAGAGGGAGCAAGGAATTCACACTGTTTATTCCCCCACCACCCCCCCCCCGGGGTCTACACTTTCATGGTCAGTGCTGGGGTGGTCCTAGCAATTCTAGGGTCCTGTGCCAACCTCCTTGCTTGAGCCCCTTATAAGGACTGAGAGAGCCCCAGAAAACTTCCACATCCCTTTGGGGACTTTCTCATATCTTCCTGTTCAGCTAGTTTGTATCACTGTTGTGATTTCCTTTACTTAGAATGTAATCTTCACAAGAGGGGGAAATGCACACATCCGCAAATCATTCTGGAGACATTTGGACAGAAACACAGATGACTAGTTAGAAATTAGGCTAACTGGACAGCTTAAGTTTTTTGTGGGGCCCCTCAGCTCCTGCAGCCCTGTGCAAATGCACAGTTTGTACTATGTTAAGGCCAGCTCTGCAAATATCTTCTGTGATGATGCTAAGTGTGCAGTCCCCCGTGGAGTAGATGCTGACAGCCTTCTCCTTGGCCCATAACAGATGTTGTCAGGTACATTTCTGACCATAGGGCTGCATGACTGGGGGGGACCAAGCTGATGCCCAAACCAGGGTCACTTGCATGGGATTGCAACACACTAATGCTGGAACATCTGGGCAGCCCTGAACATTTTTTAAGAAAGCATTTAATACCAGGTTGGCCATTGTTGGCTCACCAGCAGAACAGCCACTTGTGATGCCAATGAACTGGGTTTGGGAATGAATTTAGTTGTTAGAGGGTTGGTTGGGTGAGGACAATCGAGCAAACCAGATGACTCTAGGCTGCTCTGGGGAGGGTAGAAAGCTGGCCCCACTGCAACGTTGCCACCTGGGTGACCACAGGTGGCAGTTTAGGCAAGAGCATCCTGGGAAGGAGGATGCCGGTTGGGTCCGCACACTATCAAGCAGCTGTGTGCACTGCCATGCATGGAGCCCATGCCACTAACATCCTGGGAGGTGGGAGTAAAATAGGAATGCCCAAGCCCAGCAGTAATGTTCGTGGTACTTTTGGGCTTCATGCCACCTGCTAGCCAGGACAACCAGATTCTTTTGGTAAGTGTGGTTTGGGAAACTTGACAAGCCATGGGATGAATTTCTGGTGTGGCAGTTGGTGGTGGGGCTGTAAGATAGCCGAGGGTGTTTGGGGAGGGCTTCGCAGTAAGGAGGGAAAAAATGAACAACTCAAAAAAGAAAGCATTAAGAAGCAAGGCTGGGTGAACCTTTAATGGTTCAGGATCAGTTCAGGGGAACCAGAAAAACAGATCAATTGCCTGAACATTTTTCAGTATGTAAATGCATGCAAATTGCCCTATTTACATTCTGAGCCAAATAAACCTTATTTTCAAATGCCCTTTTCCATTTTCTCCCTGGTTCCACGTGTTCTTCAGCCTGATGATCAGAAGCAACACAGCAGTACCCTTCCTGCAACCAGAAAGGTGGCAAGTAGTGGCCTTCATAGCTGCGGCTAATGTCACTTCTTAGTTGGCCAGCAAGGGAGAGTGCAAATGCCAAGCAGCAGGCACCCTCCTTCTTTCCCTAGCAGCCAAGCACCTCAATTCTGTAAGATCCCGAAGCAAATGATTTGATACCTTTTAATGGACCAACATAGATGTAACAACAAGAACAAAGTGCTCTAGCTTTCGGACCAACCAGTCCTTCTTCAGAAGCGTAAGAAGGACTGGCTGGTCTGAAAGCTAGAGTACTTTGTTCTTATTGTTGCATCTATGTTGGTCCATTAAAAGGTATCAAATCATTTGCTTCTGGATCTGTTCTTGTAAGGACCAATACGGCAAATACTAAATCTGGATATCAGTTCTGTAATGCACCTGACCCCCAGCTCTTTGCAGTGTGGGAATTCCAGGTCCTCATCTCCCACTGCTCTGCCACCAAACCCCCGGTCCAGCCTAAAAAATACTTTTTTAACAAAAAGGTTGTTGCAGGTAGTGCGTATCGCTCTGGCATACTAATGACCCGAGCCTAGAACATCAGGAAAGGAGGCTGAGAGATAGGGTTTAGAGCTTTCAAGGGATGCTTGCATCCCAGAACGGGGGCTTGCGGCAACAGCAGTTACTAGGAGCAGCTAGGTGGCTATATCCTTGGTGGCGTGGGTGACTGCATGCTGCTGGATGTTTCCTGCTCTTGGCCACTATAGTACAAAACCTGCACAGAACATAGAAAGGGCACAGTTAGCCAAGCACCACACCAGACGTGCTTTTTGGTAGCTCAGTCTTTAGAGCACTGGAATGTAACTAACAAGCATTTGTCAATGCCGATTGTTTGCTTGCTGGCATTGGCATTGGTAGTGTAGGAGTTAGAGAGCTGCATAATAGGAATGGCAGCTAAGTATTGAATGGAAGCCAACCCCACCACCACCCTGCAGAGACTGACAGGCATTGGGGTGTGTCTTTGGGTCGTCAGGCATAACGGCCATGCCATTTCACCACAACCTACCCTGCAGACACCGACAAGTGTCACGGTGTGCCTTGGAGTCTTTGACCCTTATGCTCACCCCATTCCACAAGAAATACAGTGAGATGGGTGCAGTATAGGAGAATGGGATGAACTTTCGGGCCAAAGAGTCCAAGGCACACCTCGATGCTGGTCACTGGCTGCAGGGTGTGGGGGGGGTGGAATGGCGGGAGTATTACAGGTGACAATCCCAAGTCACACCTCTGATGCCTGTCAGTCTCTACTGGGCGGGGCGTTATGGTTAGAAACCCTAATGCCCCAGGTGTTTGTTGGTATTTTCACTCCAAATTTTAAACATGTTTTTTTTGTGATCCCCCACCTCACGAACAGTGGCAATATCAGTTCGTTAGCGGAAAGCTGATTTTGCACAGCGACTATGCCATTTGGCACCACTGGTGCGAAAACGCATTTCAAACAGGGTGCGAAAAATGGGGAGGTGTAAAAAATGGCAATGTTGAAAATCTGCAGTGAAAATATAAAAAAACTGGTGGAGTCACGAGCGTGCGTAGAAACTGTGCAACGCACACCCATAATGTAATTAGTCTGGGGATTTTTTACAGCAGATTGTCAACACAGGCATTTTGGGACCTCTGCTCATGAACAGTGTCACTGTGATTTTTTTAATCTGTCCCGAACAGTGATTTCCCACAGTGACCATGCATTTCTGCGCCAGAAGTGCGAAAACACATTTCAGCCATGGTGTGAAAAATGACAGCTGTACTGCTCATAAGGAGGTGTGGAAAAATGCCAGTGTTGAAAATATGGACTGAAAATATTACAGATTCATGAACTTACGAGGGTGCGTGGAAACTGCGCAATGCTCACTCGTAACACAGTCATTTTATGGACTTTTTTCACCAAATTTTTAACATAGCCATTTTAAGACCTCTGCTCATGAACAGTGTCACTGTGATTTTCTTAATCTGTCCCAAACATTAATTTTGCACACCAACTGTGCCACTGTGTGCTACATGCGCGAAAACATATTTTGGGTGAGATGTGAAAATTGACAGCTGTACTGCTCATAAGGAGGTGTGGAAAAATGGCAATGTTGAAAATCTGGAGTGAAAATATTAAAAAATTTGCGAACTTACGAGTGTGCTGGAACAGCGCAACACGCTCGTAACAAAGTCATTTTTGGGAATTTTTTCAGCAAATCTTCAACTTAGGGTTTTGGGTGGCCTACCTCATGAACTGTGCCACTGTGTTTTCATTACTCAGTCCCAAAAGGTGGTTCTGCGCAGTGACCGCAAAATCACCTTTCAGAACCGAATAACAAAATGACAGTGACTGAGTTCATGAGGTGGGGCCCCAAAAACCCCATGTTGAAAATTTGGTGAAAACCTTCCCCAAAATGGCCGAGATATGCACCAAGTTGAAAAAAAACATTTATGCCATCATACAGCTTACCAGCATTTCTTCAGTTCGTGGTAGGCTTTGAAGAGTGCAGACGTGTTCCCAGTCCACCGAAGATCATCGCGCTGGGCTCTGGAGGTAAGTATGGGGAGGAGGTGTGGGGAGATGGGTGCACAGAGGGTGGGAGCAGGTTGGGGGAGGGGGGCAAGACAGGTGACGAGGGACTGTTTTTTTTTTCAGTTTTTTTTCCTTCTGCAGGAAGACGACGTGGGACTTTTGACACGCTGGGGTGGGCTCCCAGCGTGGCAGCTGAAATGTTATTTTTGGGAGGGCAGCAGTGGAGCCAACGGGGAATTGGGCACCCCCGTCACCATACGGATGTTTGCCACGCTGGGGTGGGCTCCCAGCATGGCACCTGGAAGTGTCTTTGGGGGGGAAGCAGATGGACATTTGCCATGCTAGGGTGGGCTCCCAGCATGGCTCCTGGAAGTGTGTTTGGAAGGGCAGTGGAGCCGACTGGGGATTGGGTACCCCCGTCGGCCATATGGTGTAAGGAGGGGAGTGCATGAGCATGACGGGGCAGGCTTCCAGCATGCACGTATGTGTTCGGGGGGGGGATGAACTGTCTATGACAGTTCAGATGCAGTGCTGTCGTAGGTAATTTGCATACTGCTGATGGCAGTATGCAAATTGCTTGCTGCAGTGTTTTCCTTAGAACTGTACGCCACTGCATCTGAACGCTGTCATAGACAGCTCGGACATTCATTGGCACGGTGCAGCTGTGCCTGCAAAAGGGAGCAGGGCATTTGATGTGGGGGAGGCACACCTACGAAAACTCGTATGGTGGCACTATGTTTCTTGCACATGCGTGCAAGCAAACTTAAAAATGATACTTCAAAAAGCAATAAACTGTTCTTAGCCTACTGAGATACAGCTACTGCATCAGAAAGAGCAACACTTTAAAAGGAGAATGCGGGGAAAAATACTGTTTTAAACCAAAGCAGAGTGACAGGGTTTTGGACCATGAACCACTGGACCTTCCAAAAGCTTGAAATGCTGGAAAAAGCCCTTGCTACAGTAACCATAATGCTAAAATGCCTTGTAAGACTGTGGCTAACCTTGATAAAAGCTGACACTTTTAACAACTGTGTGATTCACCACAGACAGCAAACAAACTTCTGTGACAGAGTATACGTGTCAGAGAAGGCCCAAGGGTCAGCAGCAGGGTTAGTAAAGAGCACAATGTCTTCAAATTCTGGCTACAACACCTAGAATATAAAGTGTGGGAGACTTGTATTTGACTCATGGGACAGCCAGAGGGCTCGAGATGGCAGGATTTTCATTTGCAATGGCTATGACAGGATCTGTGGGAGAAGAGGCAGAGGAGTCAATGCAGCTTGTGAAGACTTATTAGAAAACACCTCGGTGTTCTCCCTGGGCCAGCCCTCTATCGAGAACTGTGCTCACGGTGATGGACAGGGTGAAGGGAAGGGACAGAGTACTGAATGCAGCCAGACAGCATGATTGTTCTTGGATGCAGTGAATAGGATCTTCCATTAATCAATCTTCACCATTCATTCACACTAACGGGTCAAAGTTGGAGGCACTAGGACCGGGGGAGCAAAGTTTTTTGCAGCTTAGGGAAGGGACCGGTGTTGTTGTCAGTGCCACCCATGAGGCCAACCCAGTGACATCATGCATGTAAGCTGGCCAGTAACCAACGCTAGTCCCCTCCCTTCCTCAGTTCTGTTTTTCTCAACTCTGAGTATGCACCGTGTGAGCAACTAGAGTCGATTTCTACTGTGCCATCAGTGTTTATCTCCTCCATTTGATGCCACTTACCTTTTTGACGCTGAACACCTTTTGCCTTTTTTTTTATGGCACCATTTTTCTCCGGTACTGCTTTTCCTATCAGTTCAGCGTTGATTCCCTTTTTCACTCATTTTATTATTTTGGTCATCAGAATGTTGAGTTTGAAGGGGCAGAAGAAGAAAGACTGGTTTGCACCCCCATATGTCTGTGTCCCCATGGGGTCATCTTGCAGCATTGAAATGGCATCTGAAATGCCAGGCCTGCCTTGGACCAGACCAGGGGTGTAGCCAGGCATTTCAGATTTGTACACTAGCCTGCCACACTGCTACCCCCTTCCCCACTGTTGTTCATGCCTGCGCCCCCATGACTCGAGTCCAAGGTTCCTGGCTCCAATCACATGATTCCCACACTAGACCTGCTGTCTGTCTGCACTGCTATTGTGGTGCTCGCTGCCCGCTAGTAAATGCCACTGACTGTACCATGAGTCCAAGACCACGGCAGAAATGTCTTCTCTCCTCTGCAGGTAGGCAGATTTGTTTCACTTGCCACTCCACATGAAGTCTTCATTCTTTTAGCTGGCTCTGAATCTGTTCTTTCGTCTGCTGCTCCTCAGTTCTTTCATTGCTTCTCTCACTCCCAGTACAATTGAACTAATAGTATGGCTTCTAACTTTGCTGGGGCGTTTAAACTCACTGCCCAAGACTTGACACATCCCCTTCCAGATGCCATAGCCAATCACTATGCAGGCGGACCATATGGACCTAATTGAGACCTTCAGCTTCAATGTCCACGGTCCACTCTGCCACCCCCCCAAAAAACAAAACTGAAAGAGAAAAGAAAACATCTGTGAAGCCAAACAAAGGAATCTAAATGTGATGGACTAGAGAGGGCAGAGCAATGCTGGCCAGCTTGTTTGCTACCCCCTGCTACTAAACTTTGTTTGCCATGGCTTACTTGGAGTATCAGTAGCTGCACCCTTGGACCAGACCATGACGCCATAAATAGGTGCAATGCCTGCTTCTCAAAGCACATGTAAACCCTGGAAATCTGCAAATTAAAGTGGGGTCATTCCATTTTTATATTTATCTGGTGGGGAGAAAAATCTGGGATTGCTCATAAAAAAAAAAAAAAATTACAGCTCCCCAAATCTAAGGGAGGATTAGCCCTCCCGGATCTCTCTCTCAATATGCCTTAGCTGCATACCTTAGACATGTTCTAACGTGGGTCCAACTCCCTCCATTACCTAATGGATTGAACTAGAAAAAGACAAGACCCCAGTGGACCTGGGATAGGCACTGTTTAGCTCCCTAGATAAAATACAAGTACAACTATACCCTCCGTACTCACGGCGAACATCCATATAATGTGGGGGCACTTTACAGTGAAAACAGTAAATAAATTAGGAGTTGTATTGAATAGCTGCCTGACTTTTAAATCCCACTTTTCTCCCTGCCCAACTAGACCACAAGTTTAAAACACGGAGGAGAAAGGGCCTTCAACATATCTTCCAGTTCTATCACAAAGGCATATTCAAAACATTTAAAGAACTGTCAACAGAATTCCAGTCAGTGAGAACAGACTACTATCATTAGTTACTAATTAGAGTCCACCTGGAGAAACTGATAGGCTTAAGGGTGGAACTGTAGAACCTCAATCCAGTCTTTCCCTTCATTATAAACACAATCAGGGAACCAAAACCAGCACACTCTATTTCTAGGTGTTACCAAGATCTCATGGCAGGGGCTTCTACCACAACAGAAGATGCCCAAACTACCTGAGAGAAGAAGCTCAGTATTGAAATTGCAGATGGAGCTGGACAAACATTTGGCTTAGACAACATACAATTACCAGCTCTTATCAATGGAGGGAGTTCAGCTGGAAATCAGCCAGTCGCTGCTTCCGAACCCCCTAGATAACAGCAAAATTCCACACCACTCATGATGCATCTTGTTGGAGAGGCTGCGGCCATGATGTTGCCACCCACACACATGTATTTTGGTCCTGCCATACCCTCACCACCTTCTGGCAGGCAGCAGAATGAGTAGCTAAAGGGACTGCATCAGAATTGCCCTCTCTCACCCCAGAAACAGCATTACTCTTACACTACCTACTGTCCATAAAAAACAAGCATCATATCTAACATTCTAGGGATATTACTCACAGCTGCAAAAAAAAAGCCATAATGAAATTATAGCTACAGCCTACTTCCCATACAGAAGCACAATGGGAAGCTATAATCATAGGAATTTACAGACTTGAAAAAATGACAGCCCAGCTACGAGACAGACTTCCCAGTCATCAAAACAGATGGAACGCATGGCTCTAATATATTTTAGAACGTAGAGCAGACATGGTATTTTAAACAACCTGGCAATAACTATCTACAATATAAAAGACCTGGGTGGCAGACTGGGCTGGATAGACCACTTAAGATATAGCTCTTTTGCAGAGCTCTGAGGGAAATGTAACTTTGAGACTCATCTCTCTCTTTAAAGTCCAAGCTATGATTTTGAATGTTTTCATGTACCAATCTCTGTACAACCCTGTATTGACCATAACAGTATTGAACTGAACAAGTTGTTCAGCTGAAAACTCAATAAATTTTAAGTTATTAAAAAAACAAACAAGTGGGGTCGTTTGTCCATTCCACCCACTTTTTGAGGCAGGCACCATACCAGAGATGCCACAGTGAGCTCTCTGGGCCTTTCCCATAGGCCCCTTTCCCATACTTTCAGGACTGATGAAGACCAGGATCCTCCCCGTGCTCGCCTCATTGAGACATCAGAGGTCCTGGGGAGGTGTTGTGGCAGTCGGCCTTCTCCAGGGGGCTTGCTGAGCATCCCTCAAGTCCATCAGCCCTTCTGGGCAGCGGATGCCCCTGCCGGTGGTGAGGCCACTGAAGCTATATGCTCAGTCTACACTGGTGGGCACCATGGTGTTGTGGCCTGGTGCAGCTCCTGCTCCTGGTACCACCCTGGTACTGGTGAATGGGGTGGTGCTGGCCTTAAGACTGGGTCCCTTTCTGATGCTGTCCATGGTACTAGAAGAGGGGTTATATCCAGAGCCAACCCTGACCCGGAGTCTGAGGTAGTAGTCATCTCCTACCCTAAGCACCCTGGTGGCCTGGGGGAGGAGGAGGACAGCACTGGCCTTGGAGTTTGGAACAGGAAGACAATGATGGACTTGATCCTAGTCCCAGTTCTGAGCCTGACACCAGTGACTGTGTTGCCTCCAGTATCATCCCTAGACCCAGTGTCAGGGTGGTGCCAGGGCTGGTTCTGGTGCCACCCGTGGTGCCTGTTCCAGCCTCAGTGCAGCCTGTGATATTGGCTGCAGATCCAGTGCTGTCAACAGTGCTAGGTCAGTTCCCAGTGCCATCCACAGTGCTGGGTTCAGGGTTGGCTCAGGGAGGGACTCTGGCTCTGGAACAGGGCTTGATCCAGGGGGCGGGGCAGTGCCAGTTCAGTTGAGGGGAAGAGACTTGCCATTGGGCCTGCAGCTAAGCCTGTGACGGATGCTGGAGGCAGAACTGGCCAGGTTTCCAGCACTAGCCCAGTGGCTCATTTCTCCTTGGAACTAACACTGTCACTGGTGGGGATTGGGGCCACCCTGTGGGACATGTATGGCTCCACTCTCCCCACCTGGGTTCTCCCCCAAGGGCACCATCTGGGTCGAACCTCAGAGGTTGGTCAGTTCCATTTGGATGAGTTTGCCAGATCCTCTCCCGGGGTGAGTTTGCCAGGTCCTTCCCCAGGAGAGGTACCTAAGCGCACTCACAGCCCTGGCAGAGAACCTGGAAACACTGACTTCTCCATTCCTTCCAGTCCTCTGCCTCTCTTCCCTGAACTGCCAAGTATTGTGGGTCCTCTTGGACCCATGACCTGGCATCTGCATGGAAGAATGGCTGGGGTCTTCCATCAGTGCCACTTACAGTCTGACCAGACCAAGTTCAGGCCCATGGTCCCAGCATCACTGTTCTCTGAGTCCAGTTCCTCCTCTGAGGAAAAATACATTTCCAGTCACATGTCCGCTGATGCGGAGTACTCTGTGTATGAGCAGTTCCTCACAGACATGCTGAAGGAGATGAACATGGATTCTTTTGTTGGTCACAATCCTGCTGTCCTGTCACTGCGATTCCTTGGGAGTTTCAGTGATGAATCCTTTGTCATCCCTCCTCGGGCCTTGGGCTTTTGAGGAGGCATCCAGGAATGTCTGGCTCTATTCTTTTGCCCCTTCTCCAGCCCCTAAGGAAATCAAGCACAGGTATCACTTTTGTGCAGGGGAATCACATCTGCCCTCCTCCAGTCCTCAACTGACATTGCAGAGGGTCTGGAAGGAAAGGTATGCCTCTTTGCAGATGACACAAAGGTCTGTAACAGAGTTGATACATAAGTGTGGCTAGAAAGGATGAGAAGGGACTTGGTAAGGTTGGAGGAATGGTCAGACATATGGCAACTTAGATTCAACGCAAAGAAGTGCAAAGTAATGCACCTGGGAAACAAAAACCCAGGAGAAGAGTACATAATAGCAGGGGAGGTACTAACGACAACAAAAATGGATTTGGACCTGGGGGTAGTCATATCAGATGATCTAAAGGGGGTAAGCAATGTGAGAAGTCAGTAAGGAGAGCCAGGGGGATACTGGGATGCATAGGGAGAGGCATCACAAGTAGAAAAAGGGAAGTGGTTATCCCTCTGTACAGACAATTGGTGAGACCCCATCTGGAGTACTGTGTGCAGTTTTGAAGACATCATCTACGCAAGGACATAGACAGGATGGAAGCAGTCCAGAGGAGGGCAACTAAAATGGTGCAGAGTCTGCATCAGAAACCATATGAAGAGAGACTGAGAGTGCTTAATATGTATACCCTTGATGAAAAGAGGGACAGAGGGACATGATAGAAATGTTCAAGTACCTCAAGGGAATCAACAAAGTCCAGGAGGGTAGCATCTTTCAGAAAAAGAGTTGTGTAAGAACAAGGGGGCACAATTTAAAGATAGAGGGGGGACGGCTCAGGGGTAATGTGAGGAAATGTTTTTCACGGAGAGAGTGGTGAATGCATGGAACTGCCTTCCTGGGGAGGTTGTTGGGTCTAAAACAGTGGGGGAATTTAAACTTGCATGGGACAGACATAGAGCAATTGTAGTGGGGGGTGGCAGGAAGTAGGCTGCTGGTTAACTAAAATCTGCAGCTTATCCAGTAGGTAGGGAAATGGGCAGACTGGGTGGGCCAAGTGGTCCTTATCTGCCGTCAAAGTCTATGTTTCTATCACACTCGCACGAGGTCTGCAGGAGGTGTACCTCACCCCACTTCAGGGATGCTAGTACTGCAGACCCCCACTGGACCTAAACACCCTGTACATGACCACCCTCCCAAGGCTGACTCTGCCAAGATGGATGTCTAGGGGAGGAGAGTTTTTACCGCTACATGCACCATCATGTGCATTGCTGCACACCAGGCAAATCAGGCAAATCAGGCAGCTTTCAGCAAGCACCTGTGGTCGAAGCATGGTCAGGTTCTAGCTTCAATGTCTGACTGCTAGACAACTAGGCAAGTGTAACCCCCCTACAAATGGGGATTCCCAAAAAGTCTTCCCTGAGCTTGCCTAAATGCTCACTGCCAGGCTGGTGTCCTGCATTTTAGCAGTTTAAGTGTGATTACCAGAGCCTGTATAGCCTCTGTGTACTGTCTTTTTAAGAGCTGCCTAATTGCAGCTTAAGTAATCTGAGAGGGAGCTCTGCTGAAAGATGTAACTATTTACTGAAAATCATTTAGAGTGATAATGATAATGTAATTTGTCTAACCTGCTTTCTTTGTAGCAAGGACTGTTTTGTTTGTCTCCACTATCTTGGTCCTGGACTGCAAATTGGACCAATCAGTTCTGGTGGGACCTAAAGTGTAGCCAGACTACAGGAGCTGTCTGAATTCAAAATCTATAGGAACTGTGGTTTGAGCTTTTTGCACCATTTTTGCAACTGAAGGGGGAGCTCTTGCTTTGACTGACAGCCAAATCAGCTAACCAAATCTTTTGGATCTTGGGGAAGTCCCAGGCTGCTAGCAGTTTTCAGTTAGTTCTGAGCTGGGAAGTGAAATGAGAAGAGCTCAGATGTATTTTGGGCAGCAATCCTGAGTGGATTCACATGGGAAAACTGTGAAAGGGCTGAGTTTTGGCTTACATGTCTGCCTGCTGCTCCTGAGAGAGAAAGAAGAGAATTATTGTGGACTAAATCCAAGTTTGTGTGACTAAAGTAAGCTACTGAAGTGGGCCAGACTCAACCTGAAGAAGTCCGAAGATTTTGCGGAATGCGATTGGCCTGTCAGGAGTTCCAGCTACCCCTAAGCTCCCAGTGTGTACAGAGACTTTGCGATTGTGACCGGGGAGCGCTTTGCCTGGTACAGTAGAATTCCCATACATTTAAATGTGCTATGAGCTGCTAGTGGGTTGTGAGTTAGTTCCCCACTGTGTGAACTGTGTTCTGCTTGCTGGAAGCTGTATCCAGCCCAAAACGGACTGCATCCGAATTTGTCTCCATGCAGTCTGGGCCTTGCCAGACTGGCCCAGCCAGACTACCCACTGCACAGAGAAGCCATCAACGAGAGACCTGCCTGGGGATCAGCCCCATGCTCCATGCTTGAACAGGAATGATGCCTCTGCAACTCGTGTGGGCCTTGCTTCTCCTGGCATTCCAGATCAACTACCTGCAGTCTCGATTTTTGTCCAGCCTGTGTCCAGTCTTGGGTATCGTGAGTAAATACCAGGGTAGCTCCCTGCAACAACAGCTTAATCTGAGTGTGTCATCTGATTATCTTGTTGTTTCATTTCCTTTACGTACTGAGCCCTCTGGCTCGGATTATAAATATTGATACTGTGCATGTTGTGTTTTCCATCACAGGGCCCCAACCAGCTGCAACCCGGGCAATGGTCCTGGCTAGCCCATCTCTTCTCCACCTGGGTATCCAGAGGTGGACTGTGTGGCGGAACTCAAAGCGCATGCATAACTGCTTGATTGATATAACCTTTAAGTTAATTAACCTGATTTTGCCCCTCCCTTGTTCATGTCCCCTGAATAAATCAGATCTAACTTTTTCTGCATATAATCTGACTGTGGTTCCAGTTTGTGCTTAAAGTACTGTACTGTTGCTATTTGCTGTGCATTACTTTGTTTTACAGGGGTCCCCAGGATCGAGTCAGAGGAATCAGCCCTGATGGTAAATGCAAACAGTGTGGGTACTTGTCTGGTGTACCAGGGGTATTGTGAAAGTGATTACTATACAGTGTTCAGGCCACTAGAGGGGAAAGAGAGGGGTTACAGTGTCCCGGAGGGCTCTGCCCAGGTTAGCTTGACCACTACCAACTCTGACCTCCGGGTGGATGCACCTGTTTCAGAACTCAGGCCCCTTAACCTGCTACTAGCCAAGCAGGCAGGGGTAGTAGCCCTTGGGATAGCACCACTTAGGGGTTACATCTTGGAGGCACCGCTGGGATTCGAAACCAGGATCTCCTGTTTACCAATCGGAAATACAAAAAAGGGTCTGTCAAAGAACCAGATAAAGCATATTTCCACCCAGGTGAATGTTTCGGGTCCCATTGGACGCCTAACTGTGAAGCAGCTTTCCACGAAGTCGTATACCAGCTCACCCATGCCTCCATCCTCGCTTATGCTGATTCCACCAAACCCTATGTGCTGCATACTGATGCCAGTCTTCAGAGTCTAGGAGCTGTACTGTATCAAGACCATAAGGATGGTTTGAGACCAGTGGCATTCGCCAGTAGGAGCTTGATCCCATGAGAGCGAAACTACCCTGTGCACAAGTTGGAGTTCCTTGCATTAAAATGGCCCATTGTCGACCAGTTTCATGATTACCTCTATGGGGCAAAAATATTGGTGAGGACTGACAATAACACATTGACCTATGTACAGACTTCAGCTAAGTTAGATGCCAAGGGGCACCGGTGGCTTTCTGCATTGTCAACATATGATTATGCTGTTGAATACAGACCGGCCTGAATCATATTGATGCTGACGCCCTATCCCGGAGGCCCATTTCGAAGAGCGACTGGGTCAGGCTCTCTAAACCTGACATCCAAGCATTGTGCCAAAAGTTTGATACAAATGAACAGATGTCTACGGACACAGCGGACTGCTTAGTAGCTTGCTTGGGTCCTTCTGACACCTGCATATCGGCTGCATATTGCCACTTCTCTGCTCTAGATATTAGTGCACTTCCTCAATTTGACAATGACAGCATTCAGTGAGCTCAATCCCAAGATCCTATGATTCAGTCAGCACTTGATGCCCTTCGTGCAGGAAAAGATGTGTCTAAGTTGCATTCCTCTGATCTGCGAACCACTTTATTGTTTAAAGAAGGCCCCAGGTTGAAGCTGCTTAATCATTCATTGTATAGAGAGACTGTAGATTGAGGTGGCCAAATAGACAAGCAACAGTTGGTCCTGCCCACAGCCTTCAAAGATTTGGTACTGAGATCTCTCCACAATCATATGGGCCACCTTGGTATTGACCGGACCCTTGACCTAGTACGATCTCGATTCTACTGGCCCAAGATGGGGGCTGATGTTGAGCACCATGTAAGGACTTGTAGTCACTGAATGCAGAGAAAAGCCTTGCCTCAGAGGGCTGCCCCCTTGTCAACATTACTACCAGCACCCCAATGGAACTAATCTGCATACACTTCTTGAGTTTAGAGCCTGATCAGTGAAACACTGGCAATGTGTTAGTGGTTATGGACCATTTCACATGGTATGCACAAGCTTTTCCCACCAAAGATCAAAAAGCATCTACCGTGGCCAAGGTGCTAGTGGAAAATTTCTTCGTCCACTATGGTGCCCCCCAGCAAATTCACTCTGATCAGGGTCGGGACTTTGAGAGTCAGCTAATCAAAGAAATGCTCTCCCTATGGTGGGTGTGAAAGTCAAGAACCACCCCTTATCACCAGCAGGGGGATCCTCAACCAGAACACTTTAACCGCACCCTGCTAGACATACTAGGCACCCTCCACCCAAAAGATAAGCATAAATGGAGCCAGCAGATTAGCACCTTGGTACATGCATACAATTGCACAAAGAATGATGCTACCGGGTTCTCTCCCTACCGCCTCATATTCGGGAGCGAGGCCCGGTTGCCTGTTGCTGTCTGTTTTGGGGTTTCTCCTGATGGGGTCCGAGCTGAGGATTACCTGCAATATGTACAAAAATTGAAAGCTCAATTGAACCATGCCTATCAACTGGCCCAGACAATGGCCGCCAAAAGAAATCTAGCCAACAAAGAAAGACATGATAGAAAAGTAAAGGCTCAAGAACTTAGGCCTGGAGACCGTGTGTTGTTGCAAAATTTAGGATTGCATGGTAAACACAAAATTGCTGATCGATGGCACCATCTTCCCCATGTCATAGTTGGAAAGTTGGGTGATTTTCTAGTGTACAAAGTACACCCAAAGAATAACTCCAAAGCTGTCAAGACCATGCACCGTAACCACTTGCTACCTATTGGTCAAGTTATAATTGAGGCTGAACCCACCGAGGTTGATTCCCCTGGACCAGTGACTCATGCTGCTGCAAGAAAGAAACAGAGTCAGCCTGCCCCCATGGTTGCTGATTTAAGACTTTCCCTGCAGCAGGCCCAGAATGATAGTGACTGCCAGTCTAACTCGGATGACAGTGAGTGTGATAATGCCTACTACCCCTCATATGAACTGAGTCAGTTGTTTCGTGGAAATCCTATGTTGAACTATGAGGATGAAGCTGGGTCTTCTGGACCGCCTAACGCCCCGGCATCATCCTTGGAGCCAGTGCTCCCTGAAGGTGAAGTGCAAAGTATCATATCTGAGGATGCTGAGTCTTTGTGTATCATGGAACTGTATGATTTGCCTGAAGGAGAGACTGATGGTATGAGTCTTTCTGGTGACATGCCAAAACTTGAGGAACACTAGGAGAGTGCTGACAACCCTCCTCCAGTGCCAGTGTGTCTTCAAAATGAGCCAGGTGTTGTAGAAACAGAGACTACAGAGCAAGGGGCTGACAGTGCTCCCAGCTTGGACATTCCCCTTCATGCAGAGGCACCCCTCACAAGTGATGAAAGCTCCAAGACCATTGCTTAAAGTACAGAGACTGTGGTTGTTCACTCCAGAAAGACTGGCCGAGCTGTCAAGCCAGTGGTGCGCTTCAGTTACGATTCCTCCGGGAGGCCAGTGGATTTGCCTCTCAATGTAGTCCACAAAGGTGTTTGTCTCTCAGAGCTCACTGCCCAAATTGAGCTTGACGGCCCATTCCAGGTTACTTGTTCTGCCCTCTCACCATGGTGCCCCTGCCCCATCCAGACCCAAGTTAGCTGATAGGGAAGGGCCCCCTCTTGCAGTGTTTAGAGTACAAGAAGTTATTACATGATTCTGTATAGTAATGTTCAATTTACCTGTGTGAAATATGCAAAATGTATTGTCAGAATGGAAATGATATAGTGGAGTACATGGAAATGTATAGTAAAGTGACAAGTTATGCCAATTGATGAATCAGATAGTACTTGTATAGCACGATAATGGTATAAATGTCTTGTATATGTTGCATTTTCAATGTTATGATGGTACAGACTTGACATGGACGCCAAGTTTTCCCAGGCAGAGAAGGGTGTAATCCCCCTACAAATGGGGGTTCCCACAAAGTCTTCCTTGAGCTTGCCTAAATGCTCACTGCCAGGCTGGCGTCTTGCATTTTAGCAGTTTAAATGTGATTACCAGAGCCTGTATAGCCTCTGTGTACTGTCTTTTTAAGAGATGCCTAATTGCAGCTTAAGTAATCTGAGAGGGAGCTCTGTTGAAAGATGCATCTATTTACTGAAAATCATTTAGAGTGATGATGATAATGTAGTTTGTCTAACCTGCTTTCTTTGTAGCAAGGACTGTTTTGTTTGTCTCCACTATCTTGGTCCTGGACTGCAAATTGGACCAATCAGTTCTGGTGGGACCTAAAATGTAGCCGGTCTACAGGAGCTGTCTGAATTTAAAATCTATAGGAACTGTGGTTTGAGCTTTTTGCACCTCTTTTGCAACTGAAGGGGGAGCACTTGCTTTGACTGACAGCCAAATCAGCCAACCAAATATTTTGGATCTTGGGGAAGTCTCGGGCTGCTTGCAGTTTTCAGTTAGTTCTGAGCTGGGAAGTGAAATAAGAAGAGCTCAGATGTATTTTGGGCAGCAATCCTGAGTGGATTCACATGGGAAAACTGTGACAGGGCTGAGTTTTGGCTTACATGTCTGCCTGCTGCTCCTGAGAGAGAAAGAAGAGAATTATTGTGGACTAAATCCAAGTTTGTGTGACTAAAGTAAGGTATTGAAGTGGGCCAGGCTCAACCTGAAGAAGTCCAAAGATGTTGCTGAATGCGGTCGGCCTGTTAGGAGTTCCAACTACCCCTAATCTCCCGGTGTGTGCAGAGACTTTGCGATTGTGACCGGGGAGCACTTTGCCTGGTACAGTAGAATTCCCTTACATTTAAATGTGCTATGAGCTGCTAGTGGGTTGTGAGTTAGTTCCCCACTGTGTGAACTGTGTTCTGCTTTCTGGAAGCTGTATCCAGCCCAAAACGGACTGCATCTGAATTTGTCTCCATGCTGTCTTGGCCTTGCCAGACTGGTCCAGCCAGATTAACCACTGCACAGAGAAGCCATTGACGAGAGACCTGCCTGGGGATCAGCTCCAGGCTTGAATAGGAATGACACCTCTGCGACTTGTGTGGGCCCTGCTTCTCCTGGCATTCCAGATCAACCACCTGCAGTCTCGGTTTTCATCCAGTCTTTGTCCAGTGTTGGGTATCGTGAGTAAATACCAGGGTAGCTCCCTGCAACAACAGTTTAATCTGAGTGTGTCATCTGATTATCTTGTTTCATTTCCTTTACGAACTGAGCCCTCTGGCTCTGGATTATAAATATTGTGTACTGCGCAAGTTGTGTTTTCCATCACAGGGCCGCAACCATGGGCAACGATCCTGGCTAGCCCATCTCTTCTCCACCAAGGTACCCAGAGGTGGACTGTGTGGGGGGGACTCAAAGCGCATGCATAACTGCTTGATTGATATAACCTTTAAGCTAATTAACCTGATTTTGCCCCTTCCTTGTTCAAGTCCCCTGAATAAATCAGATCTAACTTTTTCTGCATGTAATCTGACTGTGGTTCCAGTTTGTGCTCAAAGTACTGTGCTGTTGCTATTTGCCGTGCATAACCTTTTTTTACGGGGGTCCCCAGGATCGAGCCAGAGGAACCAGCCCTAGTGGTAAGTGCAAACAGTGTGGGTACTTGTGTGGTGTACCAGGAGTATTGTGAAAGTGATTATTGTACAGTGTTCAGGCCACTAGAAGGGAAAGAGGGGGGTTACAGTGTGCCGGAGGGCTGTGCCCAGGTTAGCTTGACCACTACCAAACCTGATCTCCTGGTGGAGGCACCCGTTTCAGAACTCAGGCCCTTTAACCTGCTACTAGCCAAGCAGGCTGGGGTAGTAGCCCTTGGGATAGCGCCACCTAGGGGTTACATAAGCATTCACCTTTCTGCTAGGGATCTGATGCTGGCAAGGCACCAGTCGAGGGCATTGTATGATGCCAGTGAGGTAGCTTCCAGGTTGGTAGGAACATCAGTTTGCATTTGACGGATAGCATCACTTTGAGTTTCCTGGTTGGCACCTGTGGCCTGGCATAAGGTGCTCAACTTGCCTTTCCAGGGACTCATTTATTTTTCACAGTGTCAGGCATGAGTTATTGGGGCACTCCTCAGCTCACCAGCCAGGGGAGCCTCTGTCCACCCCTGACCAGTCTCGAGTCCTGCCAGACGCATAAGGAGTCCCTGCCCTTAGGTGGTTCTCCCCCCACACAGAGGGCTGAGGGATACCTTCTATCAGGGTGAACCAACTCCTCCCCTCTTTTAGGTAAAGCTTGGTACTCTGACCCATTAGTGTGAATCAATGAATGGTGGAGACTGATTCCCGGAAGATATGAAAATTACGTACTCATTGTAATTGTTGATGTTCCAGAATATCTTCACTATTCATTCAGATGCCCACCCACCATCCCTTGCCCAGGTAAGAGCCAGGGCCTCTGAGCAGCTCACCCTGTTGTGCCTTTGCACACTGGCATCCTTCTTGCCACTCCCTCTCAGGAGCTGTTTTCTCCTCTTGAGGGAAAATCTTCATTTTATTTTTGTAAAAAGAAAATTGGAAAGTGGGCTACTTCTCTACCCAGCAACAAAACAAAAAACAAAAACAAAACAAAAATGTATATATATTCATTGCAAAAAAACTGCATTAATGCACCAGTTAGTGCTCAACGCAATGCCACAAAAGTAGGGAAACGTGGCATTAAGATTTCTAACCCTAACTCCCCTTCCCAAGCAGCAAAAGGACAAGACCACACAAGCAATCGCAGACCGCCATCATCAGGTAAGACAAACAACATACAACTGTTTCCAGATGATACAAATGCAATAGCACTGATGTGCTACCTTTGTGGATTTGTATCTGTGGCTGAAGAGGGGCCTGTGCTTCTGCAACCACAGCTATGTGTGTATGTAGTACAGCATGCATGAGTACCTCTGGCTATAAAAGCACATGCTATGTGGGTGCCTGCACTTCTGCAGACAGAAGTACTGTTGCAATGTGGGTATCATGGTTTTAGCAGTGTATCTAGACATTTTTCAAGGGAGTAGCAGTTTATCTAGGGGTGGCACATTCCCCCCCCAAAGTAAAATGTTACCTTTTAAAGGTCACATTAGGTTACAACAGCTACGTTTTGTTGACCTAAAGTGGTAACCAGCGGTACCTCGCTACATAGCTGGATCTGCTAGTGCATGGTTTTCTATATGCATCTGCATATGGGCAGGCCTGTGCTTCTGCAACCAGAAGTCAGTGTGTATGTCTTATACATGTGGATAAAAATGTACAGACAGAGGCACTGTTGCAGTTTTGGTATAATGGATTTTGTGGTGCCTGTGCTTCTGCCGCCATAGGTCAGTGTGTATGTTTTGCACTTGCAGCGGCAGAAGTGCAGGCCCTTCAGACAGAACTGTGTGTATATCTCACAGTGTGGATCAGTAGTATCTGTGGTTACAGAAATGTTGCCCCCATGGGGCCTGCACTTCTGCAGACAAAGGAAATCTTATAATTTTGTGTTTTATGGATTTGTTTCTGTATCTGCAGAAGGCTTTGCTTCTGTACACAGAAGTAGTGTTGTGATAAGAGAATCGTGGATTTCTATCAGCAGCAAGAAGTGTGTGTGTATGTGCTGAGCGAGCCATAGATACAAATCCACGAAGGTAGCACATCAGTGCTACTACATTTGTATTATCTGAAAACAGTTGTATGTTGTTTGTCTTACCTGATGATGGCTGTCTGTGGTTGCTTGTGTGGTCTTGCCCTTTTGCTGCTTGGGTTGGGGGAGGTGGGGAGTTAGGGTTGGAAACCCTAATGCCATATTACCCTACTTTTGTGGCATTATGTTGAACCCTAACTGGTGCACTAATGCAGTTTTTTGCAATAAACTTCCTTTTTACGTTCACTTGGTGCATGCACAAGGAACGTCTTGCAACAGTGTGCCTTTTGGAGGTGTGTGACCCTCCTCCATAATGCAGTGCTCAGTGTAACAGGCGCGACCCTACAGGACCAATACAAGCCGAGCTGTGTATGACAGCAGTTCAGCTGTGTTGGTCTTCACTTCTAACAAATGGTCCGCTGCAATCAGCAGTGGTAACGTGTATGCAATTAGCATACACGTCAGCCGAACTGCTGTCATGCACAGCTCGGCTTCAAAGCCCTCCCGCTTCCTCCCTCTGCTAATATCCTCCCCATTCCTGTTCTCCCCGGGCCCCACCTTGTGTGCCGATGGGGCTGCCCAATCCCCCTCGGCTCATGCGCCCATCAGCACACTGTGTGGCTGACGGGGGTGCCCAATCCCCTGTCGGCTGCAACCCCCACCCCAAAAAAAACAGTTGGCACGCTGGGAGCCCACCCCAGCATGCTCATGCTCCTCCCCCACACACACACTGTATGGCCAGTGGGGGTGCTCAGTCCCTGCCAGTTCCAGTCCCCCCCCCAGTGCAAACACGTAGGTGGTATGCTTGGAGCCCACCCCAGCATGCCAGCAGCCTCCGTTTCTTTGTCCCTCGTCCACCCTCTGTGCTCCCACCTTCCCATACACACACACTCACCTAGGTGGCATACTGGGAACCCACCCCAGTGTACCAAAAACCACTATTTTCTTTTTTTTTTTTTTTACATCTTGTAAAACAAGAAAACGGTCCCTCGGTGTGTCCTTGGGGCCCTCCCATCACCTGTGCCTACCCTCTGTGCATCCACCTCCCCACAACCCCCCACGTCATACTTACCTCTGGAGCCCGGCACGATGATCTTCGGTGGACTGGGAACATGTCTGCACTCTTCAAAGCCAACCGCGAACTGAAGAAATGGCGGTAAGCTGTATAATGGCATGAATAGGGTTTTTTCAACTTTGGTGCATATTAAAGCCATTTTTGGGAATTTTGGCACCGAATTTTCAATACGGGGTTATTGTGACCCCCTCCTCATGAATTCAGTCACTGTCATGGCGTTATTTGGTCCTGAAAGGTGATTTCGCAGTCACTGCGAGGAATCACCTTTCGGGACTGATTAATGAAATGACAGTGTTGGTGTTCATGAAGTGGGCTCTCAAAAAGTGTCTGTTGCAAATTTGGTGAAAAAATTCCCAAAAATTCACTGTTTCACGATCGTGCATTGCGCAGTTTCCACGTACACTCGTAAGTTCATCAATTTGTAATATTTTCACTCCAGATTTTCAACATAGGCATATTTCAACACCTTCTTATGAACACTGCAGCAGTCATTTTTATATATTGCCCGAAATGTGTTTTCACGCTTCTGGTGCAAATAGCACGGTCGCTGTTGGAAATCAGTGTTCACTACAGAGTAAGACAATTGCAGTGAACACTGTTCATGAGCAGTGGTCCTAAAATACCTATGTTGAAAATTTGGTGGCAAAAAGTCCATAAAATGGCTGTGTTTTGAGCGTATGTTGCGCAGTTTCTACGCACACTCGTAACTTTGTGAATTTCTAATATTTCCATTCCAGATTTCCAACATTGCCATTTTCCACATCTCCTTATGACCAGTATAGCTGTCATTTTTCACATCCTGGCCGAAATGTGTTTTCGCACTTCCGGCGTACAATAGCGCGGCCGCTCTGGGAAATCATGTTCAGTACAGAGTAACAAAACCACAGTGACATTGTTCATGAGCAGACATCCTAACATGCCTATGTTGAAAAGTCAGTGCAACATTCCAAAACATGACTGTTTTATGAGTGTGCCTTGCGCAGTTTCCACACGCACTAGTAACTTCGCACATTTGTCAGATTTTCACTCCAAATTTCCAACATTTACATTTTCCCACACCTCCTTATGAACAGTACAGCTGTCATTTTGCACATCCTGGCTGAAATGTGTTTTCACACTTCCAGCGCAGAATAGTGTGATTGCTGTGGGAAATCAATGTTCGGTACACAGTAAGAAAATCATAGTGACAGTGTTCATGACCAGAAGTGACAAAATATCTATGTTAAAAGTTTGGTGAAATAATTCCACTGAATGACTGTATTATGAACGCAGGTTGCGCAGTTACCACACAGGCTCGTATCCTTGAGCACACCCAGGGTGTTAGGGTTCCTAAGACAGACACTTAAGAATCATGAGGGTGAAATGTTGATCCAATGCAAGAGGAGTTGCAGAGAGGTACTCTGTTGGGATATGGATGCTAAAGAGACATGGATACAATTGTGGGGGGGGGCGCATAATAAGGGGTGCTAGCTGCATATTCGAGCAGACTTGATAGACCTCTAGGCCTTTATCTGCTGGCAAATATCATATGTTCGTATGTTCATAAATGCCAAACACCAATGCAAATACCTGCAAGTGAACGTTCAGCATTGACAAATGCTTGTTTTGAGAAAGTCAGTAAGCTGAAATGACAATAGTACATCCCGGTACAGAAGCACTGGCCCCTGTTGGGTCAGCCCTCTTGCAGCCAGAGATGGACAGTTACAGTACAAGAAATACATAACTGCAGGGCACTGTGCTAAGGTAGGTCATCACTAGACACCACCCATTTTGCCTATCCTGAACTGTAGTTGAGTGAAGCTGTCACATCACAGCTTCATCGCAAGTGGTAGAGAGTCTCTTTAAGGTTTGCCTGAGGTGGGGCCAGATCTGACCAGCTCCAAGGTAGGGGAAGGAGGACACCTTCAACCTGTATGGATTGGTGTTTCTGTTATGGGTGACAACAGTGGATGGTGAGGCTTGTGCCCAGCGTGGATGGGCTAGAGCTTACCAGCGTCAAGCCATTCCACAGGACTGGGGTGCACCTTGTCAGGCCATGGAGTGTGCTTCCCTGAGGAAGGTCCATGATCTCTACTGAAAGTGCAGAGGAAGCCTGTCTGTTGCACCCAGGCTGGACAACAGAAGTGCTCCCTTATGCATTTAACCAACATTACCACAGAGAAGAGCCATGCTGTGGTGGAGGGGGTGCAGAATGCAGCTCTCTGCCTCTTAGTTGAAGATGGGAGGGTGGTGTCCTGATGAAAGATGCCCTACATCACACATCATACTTGTAAAGCACTAAGTCTGTCACTACACATATGGCTGTGGCCGTTCAAATCTCAGCAGTGGTTTGGCTACTGTCTCCTAGGGGAAGGGAAAAGGGGATAAGGGGGTGAGGCTTAAACAACCAACGTGTCTCTCTTTTTCTCCTTTACAGTCAGGATGATTGTCATTAAACAAACAACATAACATTATAATAATGGTTTACTTATTCTGTGGCTAAGTTGTGAGATGTAACACAGGAGAAACAGAAACCAGGGGTGTGCTGTTATTGTTAAAACAGGCTCCTCTGGAAACAGGCAAACGACCACTACTAATAAATGTCTTATAGTTACAGTCTTTTCATCCGAGGAAAAAAGATACATGTGGGGTTTATCTCTCCTTTTATTGTGAATTATATTCTACAGTATGCTGTGTAACAGATTTCAGGATATGTTTTTTAACTGATAGTGATACCTGGAGCCCAGTAAAGTTTGAGGTCCCGGACACATGCCAGTGAAGTTTATAGTCACAAACCTAATGCAAGAACAACATGATGTATTGCTTTTCTATGTGATGCTGTCTGGATTGAATAGTGCTATGGTATTAATAAACACATTCTACATTTCATTACACTGGTCTAGGCATTCTGAATTACTGGAAATCTCAGTTGAGCCTTGGAATAGCGATCATTTAATTGGCAAAATTTCTTCTAAACTTTCACTTTATGGGGCTGTTGTAAGGCAGATTCTCTGTGTTACCACTGAACATAAAGCAGCCAGAGAGAGAGTACGCAAAAGATGGAGGAGCAACATTAGAAATGCAGTTACATAGTCAGCTTGTCTTAACCATAACATTTAGAAGACTGAAAGAAATACATGCCCTGCTGAGCTTTGAACCTGTCTGTTCGAATTCTGAATAAATCTGGGTACAAATCCTAGTTAGGGAACTCAAATATTTCAGATTTCTTAAGATTTCTATTGTGGACTTTTAATTATGAAGCTGGCTTCCTGGGCCTCATAAATGGTTTTATTTATTTGATGCTTACAGTTTTGATCCTTTTTATGTTGGCGCGCTTGCGCAGCCAACATCGTGGGACAGTGCAGCTTTGGAGGCGGGATCGCTGTTGGGCGAATGCAGGGCATGCACCAGTAGGTGCGTCCCACATTCCCCAATCAGCCTGCATGCCGGCGCCACACCATGCATACATAATGTGGTGAGCACATCTGAGAAAAGGTCCGTTGCAATCTGAGCAAAGCTCGTCAGACTCAGCAGTCCTTTTCTTGCCGTGCTCACCGCCATTATGTGCATGGTCGGTGAGTGGGCGGCCGCCTAACTATTGCCGACTTTGGGGGTGCCCAATCCCCCTGTCGGTTAACCCCCCCGCTTTCTTTGTGTGCCAATGGGGGCCCACTCCCGTCGGCATAAACCCTCCCAATTGTTGAATGCGAGAGGGTGCCTAATCCCCGCAGCTGGCGCACCCCCTTTCTTTGTGTGCTGACGGGGTGCCCAATCCCGTCGACATTACTCCCCGTGTTGTGTGCCGACAAAGGTGCCCAATCCCTGTGACTACAGACACCCCCAAACAGTTAGGTAGCATGCTGGAGCCCACCCCAGCATGCTAAATCTCTAAAACAAAACTGTCCTCGCATGTGTTTTTTTTCATTTTTCCGTAAATGAAAACGGTCCCTCGTAATCTCGATGCCCCTCTCCACCCGCACCCACCCACTGCGCACCCTGTCTCCCTCACCCCCACCCTATA
Source organism: Neoceratodus forsteri (assembly GCA_016271365.2). Lineage (NCBI taxonomy): Eukaryota > Metazoa > Chordata > Ceratodontiformes > Ceratodontidae > Neoceratodus > Neoceratodus forsteri. The sequence continues at coordinate 49,433,621 of CM028133.1, read as the reverse complement.
CTTTACCTGCGCGGAGTCCGCGCCGATGATCTTCTGGACCAGGAACACGTCTGCACTCTTCAAAGCCAACCGCGAACTGAAGAAATGCCGTAAGCTGTATAATGGAATGAATAGGGTTTTTCAACTTTAATGCATATCTCGGCATTTTGCTAATTTTGGTCCCAAATTTTCAACATGGGGTTTTTGGGACCCCTTCTCATGAATTCTTGCACTGTCATGGCGTTATTCAGTCCCGAAAGGTGATTTCGCAGTCACTGCGTGAAATCACCATTTGGGACCAAGTAATGAAATGACAGTGCCACTGTTCATGAGAGGGGCTCTCAAAAAGCTTAAGTTGCAAGTTTGGTGGGAAAAATCCAAAAAGTGACTGTTTTACAAGCATGTGTAGCAACTGCGCAACGCACGCTCTTAAGTTAGCGCATTTGCAATATTTTCACACCACATTCTCAACATTGGCATTTTACCACATCTTCTTGTGAACCATATAGCTGTCCTTTTTCACATCCTTGCCGAAATGTGTTTTCGCACTTCCAATGCAGAATAGCACGGTCGCTGCGCGAAATCACTGTTCGGGACACATTACGAAAATGACAGTGACACTGTTCATGAGCAGAGGTCCTAAAATGCCTGTTTTGAAAATTTGGTGACAATACTCCATAAAATGACTGTGTTATGAAGGCGTGCGTTCGCGCGGTTTGCCGCGCCACTCTGAGTTATAACAAACTTATATTTTCTACTCCACATTTTCAACAGTGCCATTGTTCCACACCTCCTAATGAACAGTACAGCTGTCATTTTTCACATCCTGACCAAAATCTGTTTTTGCAGTTCCGGCGCACAATAGCGTGGTTGCTGTGGAAAGCCCGTGTTCGAGACACATTATGAAAATGGCAGTGACACTGTTCATTAGCAGATGTCCTAAAATGCCAATGTTGAAAATTTAGGGACGAAAGTCAATAAAATTAGTGTTTTACAAGCGTGCGTTGCGCAGTTTGCACGCATGCTCATGACTTTGTGAATTTGTAATACTTTCACTCCAGCTGTTCATCATTGTCATTTTTCCATACCTCCTTATGAACAGTACAGCTGGCTAAAATGTGTTTTCGCATGTCCGGTGCAGAATTGCACGGTCACTGTGCGAAATCACTTTTTGGGACACTTTCAGGAAATGACAGTGACACTATTCATCAGCAGAGGTCCTAAAATAACTATGTTGAAAATTTGGTGGCGAAAGTCCAGACAATGACTGTGTTGCAAGCGTGCATTGTGCAGTTTCCACGCACCCTTGTAACTTTGTCAATCTGCAATATTTTCATGCCACATTTTCACCACTGGCATTTGTGCACACCTCATTATCAACAGTCCAGCTGCCATTTTCCACAGCCTGCCCAAAATGCGTTTCCGCAGCTCTGTCGCACAGTGGCGTACTCGCTGTGCAAAATCATCTTTTGGGACACATTAACAAACTCACAGCACTATGCCTCTCCACCTCCGCCACTGCCAATGCCAGCGCGCAACATTCGGCATTGACAAATGCTTGTTTTTCTACAGTAACATAAAGTATGAATAACCCATTGTGCTAGTCAAAGGTGATATAACTCCCCGGGTATTTAACCATTATGCTGTATGTTTATTGAATATCAATCAATCAATCAATCAGTCAAGTCTTTATTTAACCAGGCGTTCATCGTTGAGCAGAAGCTCATTTGCAAGATGGACCTGGGTGGAGCATGAACAATTGTATATACAGGTCAACACAGGTATTTACAAGGCAGTACAGATAATACTCTTTACAGAGAGGAAGAAAAAGAAGTTCATATGTACATAGAATTATACAGATATTGTACAGATTACACGGTATTTACATACATAGAAGTGTCTATAGGAAGATAAAGCAGGTTATCTAAGGTTGCAGGAGGAAGTAAGGAAGAAAAAATAAAATAAAATATACACCAGGTAGAGGTGAAGGTAGGGGAAGAGGGAGGAAGTAGGGGAGAAAGGCTAGGAGGGCACGGTGCACAGAAAGGAGTTGGTAAAGCTGGATGTAGAGAAGGTGGATAGAGAAAGGAGTATGTGTGAGCCCGGATTGAATGCTATGAAGTACGGGCATGGTAGGATGTCACAACCTAGGGTAGTGAGCTCCTGTCCGAGGTTGAGAAAGGAAGAATAAGGGGATGGATGGGCCTAGTGTTGATAAGACAGGGGGATAAGAGAGAGAACAATTAGGCTGGTGAGGAGCAAGCTGGGGGGGTCAGTACTTAAAATTGGGTCTAGGCGTGGCTATATACCAGTGCAGACACCGGTACTGGGTCTGAGTGGGTGAAGCAGTTACATACTTCTCTGATTGTACGGAAATAAAGCATCTTGAAAGCATTTATACCGATTAGAGTGCTTAATTTGAGGGTTTTTTGTAGATCGTTCCATAAGGTAGGTAGCACGAAGCTTATGGCTGCCCTGCCGAAGTGGGATTTTGCTTTGGGTACTTTAAGTGTAATAGCTGAGTAACTTCTTAATGCGTATTTCCCAATTATAATCAGGGGAAGACAGCAGGAGATATAGTAAGGCAGCTTATTAGAGATGGCTCTATAGGTCCAGAGAGTGGCGTTTCTGTGGCGCCTGAACTTTAGTGATGTCCATCCCACTGCCGCATATAGGGTGCAGTGATGTGTGTCGAAGGGGAGTCCCATTATAAACCTCAGTGCTCGATGGTAGAGTGTGTCGGATTTAGCCATGTAAGAGTTGGGGCATTGGCTGTAGAGGAAGTCAGCGTAATCAACCAATGATAGGAAAATGGATTGGACCAGTTGTTTCTTGGCATCTCTGGTGAGAAATTGGCTGATTCTAAAAACAGTCCAAGCCTTTGCGGAAGTCGTTTAGCAAGTCCTCGATATGTTCAATGAAGGAGAGTCTTTGGTCTATCCAAACTCCCAGATACTTGAATTTGTAACAAATTCTAGTTTTCACCTAGAACTGTGGTAATTTGGGGAACTGTCCACTGGACACAGGGTTAGCTATGCGGATAAAAGGAGAGGACCATCGCTTTAGTTTTTGGCATTAAGAGTAGCTTTTTTGGAGGAGTTGGCTTTGCAAAGGTTGAATTCTGACTGTAGGTCATTGTAGGCAGCTTCAGGTGTTGGGCGACTCACGTGAAGAACTGTATCATCTGCAAACAGATGGATGTTGGCTTCTTTTATACAGTAGTCGATGTTATTAATGTAGATTGCAAAAGTAAGGGCCTATATAGAACCTTGAGGTACCCTCTTTGAGAGTTTTAAGGGAACAGGCCTCCTTGACTTTAACTTGTTGAAAGGCGCCTGTAAGATAGTCAGTGAACCAACGCAGAGAAGAGGGGTCCACACCTATGGTTTGAAGGGCGGAGAGGAGCAGACTATGGTCGACGGTGTTGAAAGCCTTGCTTAGATCAAGGAAAACAGCACAAATAAAGTTTTTGCTCTCAAGATTATGCTGCCAGTCGTTAGTAACTTTGGCGAGGGCTGAGATAGTGCTATGTTTAGCTCTGAATCCGGACTGCATAGGATTTAGCAGTTCCCTAGACTCAAGGTGAGTCCTCAGCTGTGCATTTACAATTTCTTCTAGGAGCTTGGACAGGACGGAAGGAGGAAATTGGCCTGTAGTTATTGAGATCGCCCACGGTCACCTGATTTGAACAGTGGTATGACATGTGCTGTCTTTCATATAGGTGGTAAGGTGCCCTGAGACAGGGATAAGTTAAAAAGGTGGGTGACGGGTATTGCTAGTACGTGGTAGGCAATTTTTAGGAAGTAAGGGTCAAGGAGTCGGCCCCAGCACTTTTTCTAGTATCCAACTGAAGCAAGAGGTCCTCTACCTCTTTCAGTGTGGCAGGTTGAAGTGAGAAAGGCGGCAAAGCTATCGGAGTTTCAGGCAGTTGGCTGGCAGTCTGGGAGCGAAGTATGTTTGCAGGGGAGTTATCAAATGCCATGCATGCAGTAGCAAAGTGGTTATTGAATGCGTCAAGTATATCCATCTTTTCGGTTATAGTCAAGTTGCCAGAGGTAATCTTGGTCGGGAGTGAATTTCCTGGGGAGTGGCCTAGCAGATCACTGATTGTGTTCCAGAGCTTGATTGGGCTCTTTGTGACAGAGTCGAGTTCGGATTTGAAGAAGGTGGCCTTCGATTCTCTGATTGTTTTGGTACATAAATTTCGTAGTCTCCTGAACTGGTTCCAATCCTCTGCAGTGTTCAGTCTGCGTGCTTTTTTCCAGAGCTTATCTCTTTCTAGAAGCAAGGACTTGATCTGAGGGGTGAGCCATTTACATGTTTTGGTCCTAGTTCGAACTTTAATAAGGGAGCATACTTATTAAGGCCCTTGATAGAATGTCGTGGAAGATATTGTAAGCTGACGTAATCGTTTCGGCCAGGTAGAAATCTTGCCACTCAGGGCAGTACTTAAGCTCGTTTAGGTAGGCATGTTCATTGAAGCTGCGCCTGGATCTCTTCATAGAGAACTTGCTGATGGGTGCTGGGTTGTTGGTGGATCTTACTCCCCGCAATAAAACAATGGTCGCTGGCGTCTGAGAAGAAGACATCAGCGTGGGAGAAGAGATGAGGTTTGCTCACCATTAGCACATCCAAAAGTGTACTTTTACTGGGGTTCTTCACGTTTGGGCATGTTGTTTCAGTAATAAGTCGCGTCAGCCCATGTTCATCACAGAAGGATGCAATGGGGGCAGCTGTGTTAGAGAGACAGTCAAAGTTGAGGTCTCCTAAAATAATAGTTTCTGGCAGCCCCTGTCCCAACTTGTCACTTAGATATGACACAAGCTGTAGGCCAGCAGACGGTGGTCTGTAGCATCCTATTACACAGAGTGCAGTAGTCTGTGTAATTTCCACTTTGAGAATTGGGCATTCGAATTCGCTGGCGACAGATGCCGAGGATAAGCAGGAGGCAGAAAATTTGTCTTTAACATAGATAGCTACCCCTCCTTCTCTGGCATGCCTATCAGCTCTGAACAAGGCATAGTTGGGTATGTTTACTTCTCTATCAGTGGTGCTGGGTCTAAGCCAAGTTTCGGAAATCACAAGTATGTCAGGAGAGGTATGATTTACCCAGGTCTGTATTAAGGTTATCTTTTTAAGGAGGCTACATACGTTAATATGCAAGAAGCTTATTCCTTTTAAATTTGCTAGTTCTGCTGGCAAAGCAATAGCTTCTGGGGGGCCAGGGTTGAGTTCTACGTTGCCTGAACAAAGCAGGAGGATAAGTAGGATTTTTCTAAGAGCGCTAATTATAAGCTTGTAATTCCTGCCTTTCTCCCGTCTAGTAGATCTGATGTTTTTAGGGACTGGAAAGTAGCCACCATAGAAGAGCTGATCTGTTGTAGCAAGAGCTAGTACCCCTACCACAATAGGCGGGGAGGAGATAGAAGTCTGCGTGGTGGGAGGTGGGCCTTGTGGTGGGGGGAGTGTTATAAGTACTACTGGTATGTGTGGTCCAAGAGCAGGGTTCGAGGTACTGGTACTTGGAATCACGGAGGCAATTAAAGGATAAGTTGCCATGTGGTATACAGCACAAGGTGCCGTTGTAGACCAAACATGATGGTAGTTCAGGTGTCCAAATATATTAAAACTGAAAGATAAAATGTAGATAAAACAGACTTTTTGCGATGAGTTCTATTCTACTTTAGACATACAGTATAGCTGGTACTGCACATTGATGTGTAAGGCTGTCATGACTGTGATTATGTAGTTATGAGTAAAATATCTGCGTTTGTTTAATTGCTTTACTATAAGTCTAGTCTCTTTAATAGGTAACCGTAGAAAGTGATTTGTGTTCCCCTTAAATTTCCACTGCTTCTGCACCACTCCTGAGAATCCTGGTTCTGGGCCCAGTTCTGGACAATAAACATCTTTTCAAAATGTGTAATATTATGTCTTTTTGATAATTTCTGAATGCACATTTGGCAATATTATCGTGACTTGCTATGCCAGATAGCTTCTCAGAGAGTCCAAAGAAAGGAATTAGAGTTTTGTAAACTTAGTCACCTCCTGCTGACAGTTCTCCCCACTTTATATTAGTTAACATTAGTTGTGAATTTTAAAGTATTGAAATGTCGGGGATAAAGGCAAAGCACATCCGCAGCTATCCACTTTCCTTGGAAGCAAGGATTGAAAACCACAAGCCGCCTCAGGCAATCTTGACCCAGAATTTTCATGTCATGGTCATTCCAGCAAGCCCCAGATAAAAATAATAGTAGATATCCTTTTGTGACCACAAGGTAATCCACACCACTGGTATGTTACGCTTGATTTTAAATATATTATAAACTTAGCACCACTACACACCCTCACTGGACCGTCCTAGAATGAGGCACCCACACAGGGGATTGAAAAACAGTTCCAGTTGGGGCAAGGTGAGACATTCAGCCTGCAAACATTATCACACGCTAGAAAAATAACCATTTGATAGCGACATCACCAACCTGGCCAGTCTGGGTGGGGTAGCGCTGCAGGCCTGATATACCTATGAAAATGGTATCATAGGTGTAGATGATGTGGAGCCAGGCTGGTAGCACTGAAGTCAGTATACAGGTCTCTGCAGCTTTTGTTCAACAGTTTATTGTCAGCCACCTTTGCCCATAGTGATACGGTGCGGACCCCCACCCCCGGTACCTACATTAGAGGTGGTGTGTGACATCACTGTAATTTATTCCAAGCTCCCCTAGAAAATTTGAACCCAGTTTTTAATAAAGTAGCTCATTTCATTTACATTTGCCAGATGTTAACTGAAATGTGTACTGTTGTTAAAGTACATGGAGGGAGTGCACCTGAGTTTTAAAAATGAGAACCGCCTGCCCCATTAACAGGTACAATGATGTTTGTGCACTGCTCTGTTAAACATCTTTTATTTTATATACTGTGGCTGGCAGTATAGCTTAGAGGTTAGAGTAATGAGTTGTGAACGAGCTTGGTACATCCAGCAGACCAACCTGGGTTTGATTCTCACAACATCCACTTACATACTGTGTGACTCTGAGCAAGTCACTTAACTGCCCAGTGCTCCCAGGTTGCCCCTGAAAGCAGGCCCTTGTGCCTAGTGGGCCTTACCCGGTTATCAAAGACTAAAATAAAAAAAATAAATAATGAAATTCAGTTTAAGCTGATATAGACAGTGGAATAGCCTTTATTCCTGCATCATGTTGGCTCCACACAGATAGTGATCTTTTGACACTGGAACATTTCTCAAACTGTCTCACGTGCCATGCAATTCTCATTTAGAATTTGCTCTCCTGTCCACATCAACATTTTCAGCTAGTCAACTTTGCTTTTTTTTAACCAATAAATTGCGAGACATTACTGTAAAGCTGTACCGGGAAATGGGAAGAGCAGGCTAGCTGACCCCTTCATACCTCTGCAGTTGCTTTAATTTCACATGCTGCTCAAACAGAGATGTCAAGTTAGTGCAGTACATGGATGTCAGTCTGCAAACATTATCACATACAAAATGGTTAACCAGGTCCGAGGTTCTCACCCTTCCAACCATTCCCTTCCCCCGGAGTATTTATTATGTCAATAATTCACTGTGGATAACAATAAAAGAAAACCTTTCTTTTTTATTTCATAATCTTCATGGTTTTTATTTATTTATTTATTAATTGTCTTGGATAAACAACCTTTGAGCTTGGACAAAGGTTCCACGTCAGTTAGCAGAAACAAATAAGAACAAGCATTTGTCAATGCCGAATGTTTGTTTGCAAGGTGTATGTGATGATGTCAGTGTCTAACATGCCTGGTAATCAACAAGAGGGAACCTTGGTAACAGGGCTGGGGGGCGTAAGGTTAAAGAGCAATTAGGATCTATGGTAGCACAGTAGGTAAATCGGAACTGGTATGCTGAGCAGGGTACATGAATGCTGGGACTAATAAAGGGAAAAAGTATGAGTACCATAGATGGCTGACGTAAATGATTGGGAAGGTTGTTTGTAATAGTTGTCAGAGTGAAGTAAACAGCATGCAAGGGCTGGCCTGGTGGTGCTGAGGGTTGAGGCGCTGGATGCCACACCTCGTGCCACGCTGGTGACCCGGGTCACCAGGGGCTGGCAGGGGAAGGATAGGATTGAGCATCTGTAGGACTGCTCTCCTATCCTGGGGAGGGATCCAGGGAGCCACCACTCTGTAGCGGCCCCTGGTGATGACCGGGGACACTGCTAGAGTGGTGCCAGCAAGGGGGTGGCATGCAGCAGATGTCGGCACATTGTGCCCTGACGTCATTGTATGCCTTCACTCCGCAGGGGCATAAAAACTGGAGCAAAAAAAGTGGTACAGGTCGGGCAGCATGATCTTCTGAGCTCTACGACCTGACCCAAATGGTGTCTCCTCATCTGGATCTGACTTGGCGAGTTGAGCTGTGGGTAGCTCCCTGCTACCCGCTCTATGGGAGGTAATCTGGGGGGGAATCGAGGAAGTGGCCTGAAATTTGGTTTTGGGGCTGGGGGAGGTCAGTTGTGATGACATGCTGACTGTGCCAATGGGGAAGAACCTATACATCAAAAAAACCCCAAAAAACAGCGTGGAAGGTCAGGCACCAGATGAGGGTCAGGACTGTTGTAAGAGAACATCGGCTGCTTGCTTGAGTCAGTGGCTGAAGCAGTAATGGGAGGGCTCTGACAGGAGCCAATCAGGTGTGGGGGCGTCAGATTTGAACAGCTGCTGGGCCATAAAAAGGCTGAGCCCAGCTGCATCCATTCAAAGGAGCTGGTGCTGGTGAACTGAGCTGGGGATTTTGGAGGGCCGCATCCATGGCACAGGACTGATCAGCAGCCGTAGCCTCATGTGGGAGGACAAGGTCCGCATCAGTGGCTTTCTGGAGTCGGTGGCTGGAGCAGTAATGGGAGGGCTCCCACAGGAGCCAATCAGGCATGGGGGCACCAGATTTGAACAGCGGCCATCCATTCAAAGGAGCTGGTGTTGGTGAGCTGAACTGAGCACCCACCCCATGCCACCTCCATATTAAATGGAGTCCAGAACCACTCCCTGAAATGGGTCTACCCAATGAGGAGCAAGCAGAAGGTGGAGTAAAAGAGGGAACAGGAGGAGAGCACTGGGGGCAAGGTCACAGTCGGCTGGGTGAAATTCTACTGGAAGCAAGGTACTGTGGCACTGGTAAACTGTAGCTCTAATTTTTAGCATGCAGTAGGCTGGAATTCAACAAAAAACAAGATTCTGAGACTGTTTAAATATCTGTGACTGGTTTAAACATGCAGTGGAAGGGATATCACTGCAAGACTATTCTGGGAAATGAAAAAGAAGGATTCACACTAAGTACTGAATATTCTTAAATGTGTAGTTTTCAGACATTACTGCATTCTGTTAGCTAGTCTTAAACCATTACTGGTATTAGCAATTGTATTGCATTATATAGCCTTACGGTACAAGTGAGGGAGGACCGTGTTTCATTTATTGAACTAACTAATGAATAACTTAGAAAACGTTTACCTGAGCCTTTGATTGTGCTCTATTTTTGGGAAATGGTCAGAATCATTTAATTACAATTCAGTAAGCTCTAATTAGGATAAGGTAGGGTAGGAATGTCAGAAGGACACTGCTAAATAGGTTCTAAAAATTAAGAGTAAAAAGGAGGGAAGAGTTTAAAGAGAGCAGCACATCCTGAGTCAGCTAGTACATGGAGGCAAGGGAAGAAGTGACCAGGAGGAACATGTGCAGCAATGGTAGAGTAGGGAGGGGGAAGCTTTGGGGGAGGAATGACTTTCCTTCATCCGGAAGGATGGGGAGGGGGTTGTTGGTGGACAAGTAAAATATTGGGAAGGGTGGTAGGCTGCAACAACTGCGGAGCACCTGTCTTTCCTAAAATGGCATGGAGAGTGGGGGGTGTATGGTGTGCATCCAAACTGGGCAGCTTAAAATTGGGATCATGGGTCTGCAGGATGGGCTAGGGTTATGGCCCAACAGTGTGAGGGGGTAGGAGGGGAGCTGAGGAGGGTGGACATTTTGTTGTGACAGGTGGGAGGATGGGGAATAGGTTAAAGGAAGGGGCACTGAGCCAGGGGGACCCAGGCACGGAGACACTGAGTCGGGGGAACCAAGGCCAGAGAGCAGAAAGGAGGAGAAAGGGAAGGAGAAGAGGAGGAGGAGGGTAAGTGGTAACGGACAAGGAGTAGGGAGGGGGGATCAGGATAGCATAGGGAAGGAGGTAGTAGGATAAGGAGAAGGATCTGCAGAAAAGTATTCTGCAGTACTGGAGGGAAAGGAGATGGGGAGAGGGGGTGAGATTGGAGGAGTAACTGATGGGCGTCAGGATGTAATGGGTATGGGAGGGAGTACTGCTGAGGTAATTACAACAGAGGCAGATGGAGTAAACACGGTGCAGGAGGATGAAAGGGCAATGGGAGGGAGGGGGTGGGAGTAAGGGAAGAAAGCAGATGGAAAATGGGGTGGAATCTTAGTGCTAGGGGACTCAGTATTAAGAGGAATCAGGTGGGGTGACAGTGGAAAGAGTGGGGCATTCTGTTCTGAAGTATACTAGAAGAGGCAGAGGGAAGGGGGAAATTGTTTAACCAGGAAAGGCACACTAAGCCAGAGCTTGTTTCCAGGTGTGACCTGGGAGCACAAGGAAGTCAAGTGACTTGCTCAGGGTCACACAGTATGTAAGTGGGAGCTGAGGAGATTCAAACCCAGATCTCCAGGTTTGCAACTCAGTGCTCTTAACCACTATGTTATACTGCTTCCTAGGCAGGGAGAAACCTCACCTAATTCTGCACTTGGGGACAAACGACCTGGCCGATGTGACGGTAGATGTAGTGCAGAGGAGGTTTGAGGAACTAGGACCAATTTGCAAGGGGGCAGGAAGATCAGTAGCTTCCTCTGAGGTACTTCCAGGTCCCAGAGTGAGCACAGCAAGAAAACTGAGAATACAGGAATTTAACAAATGGCTAGGAACCTGGTGTCAGGACAAAGGGTATGGATTGGTAGGGGAGTGGAGTATGACCTGGGAGGACAGCAGTCTGTATGCTAAAGATAGACTGCACTTAAATGAAGAGGGCAAGAAAGTGTTGAAGCAGAGGATTGGTGAGTACATAGAAGAAAAAGTCCATTTAAAATAGGAGTGGGTGACTAGGCAAATGGACAAGGACCATGTAGTGGGTGTCCTGTAACTGGACTTCAGTAAGGTATTCGATTCGGTGCCACATGGGAGACTTGGAAGAAAGCTAGAAGGCACAGGAGTGGGTGTGAAAATGATGGGATGGATGATGAACTGGCTGCAAGGAAGGTAGCAGAGAGTGGTGTTGGGAAGGGAACTATCATCCCCAAGAGAAGTGTTGAGCGGGGTTCCGCAGGGCTCAGTGTTGGGGCCAGTGTTATTTGGGATATTCATTGCAGACATTTCTGTGGGCATTAAGAGCAAGATCAATCTATTTGCTGACGATATCAAGATGAGAGTGGTGGTGGATGACCTGGGAAGGTAGCAGGGTTGCAGCAGGATCTGACAAAGCTGGAGACCTGGTCGGACACCTAGCAGCTGGAGTTCAATGCCAAGAAATGCAAGGTGCTGTATTTTGGGGCTAAGAATCCAAGGAGAAACTACCAACTGGGGGGACTGTGGCTAGTCAAGACTGAGGAGGAGAAGGATCTGGGGGTGCTCATTACAGGATCAATGAACAACTCAGCACAATGTAGGAAGGCAGCAGCAAGTGCCAACAAAATGCTGGGTTGTATTGCAAGGGGTATAATCTCAAGGAGGGGCGAGATGATTCTGCCGCTGTATAGATCACTAGTTAGACCTCACCTGGAGTACTGCATGCAGTACTGGTGCCCATACCTGAAGAGGGACATTAAATTACTGGAAGGGGTGAAGCGCTGGGCAACAAAGATGATCCAGGGTCTGGGGGACTTACCATATGAAAGTAGGCTGAGGGAATTGAACAGGTACTCGAGGAGAGGAGGGATGGGGGGATATGATCAAGACCTTCAAGTACATGAGAGGAATAAACAAGACCAGTACAGAAGGACTATTCAGAGTAAGGGTGGGGAGGGACACTCGAGGCCAGGATGTGAGACTGGAGAGTGGAAGGTTCAGGAGGGAAATGAAGACACTTTTTTATGGAGAGGGTGGTGGCAGAATGGAACATGTTACCAGCAGAGGTGGTAGCCTGTAGAACAGTGGGCTGCTTCAATATGGGCTGGGACAGGGCAAGAGGGAGGGTCAAGGGAGGGGGCAGTAAGAAGGGAGGGAGGGGCAACTGCAGAATAGGGCCGATAGCTGCAAAATCAAGCAGTCTCAATAGACCAAAAGGCCTTTTTCTGCTGGCAGTTTTCATATGTTTGTATGTTCGTAAGAGAAGGGAAGTAGCGCTGGAAACAGCGTGCTGGTAGTAGGAGTGTGAAAGCTCCAAAAGAAAACATGGAAGGACAAGGGCAAGAACCAGATGCATGCATTCATAGTAATCAGATGTTTGTAGTCGGATCACTGGTTCCAACAGTATTAAGTCAGATGGTAGCTTGTCAAGGCAGTGAAAGAAGAATCTGTGCTGATCACCATCTACCTCTACAAAATGTATCCTTTTTTGGGGGGGGGGACTTGTGTGGCGGAGGGTGCATGAGTGTTATTAAGTGGGGTAGGAGGGTGTGTCTGACTAATATGGCCATGGGTGAAGGGGAAGGAGGTTGGAAATAGGTATTGGTCTTGAGCGTTAGGATCAGGTGACAGGTATGGTTCAGATTAATTTCTCTGCTTAACCTGTGTTATCACTTATTATACAACACTCCCCATACATTATCCTATATACAGTACTACACTGTTGCCATTTATTATGTTTGCTTGCACACATGTGCAAGAAGCATAGTGCCACCATACGAGTTTTTGAAGGTGTGGCACCCCTGCTTCCAATGCCCTCAGTGTTTTTGCAGGCATGGCCACACCGCACCGATGAATGTCCTAGTTGTCTATGACAGCAGTTCAGATTGCAGTGGCGTGCAGTTGAAAGCAAACGACCACTATAATCAGTGGTGATAATGTGTAGGCAATTTGCATACTACCCTTCCATCAGCAGTATGCAAATTGCCTCCATGTCACCACCGTTGATTGTAGCGGTGGTTGTATGCATGCGCGCCCCCCTTTGCTGTGTGCTAAGGGGGTGCCCAATCTCCCTCGGCTCATGCACACTCCCCCCCAAGCACACTGTATGTCCGGGGTGCCCAATCCCTGTCTGCTCCAGTGCTCCCTCCCAAAACAAACTTCCAGGGCTCAGCTGGGGAGCTCACCCCAGCATGGCAAAAGTCCCATATCAGTCCATGTAAAATAAAAAAAAACCTGTAACAAAAGAAAACGGGTCCCTTGTTAAATCTTTTGCCCCTCCCACAACCCACCCACCCCTCTGGGCGTATCTCCACACCCCACCCCCTCACCCCATACTTACCCAGAGCCTGGTGCGATGATCTTCGGTGAGCAGGAACATGTCTGCACTCTTCAAAGCTGACCACAACCTTCAGAAGGGATTAAAGGGATAGTGGGCCAGTTACTGGCTAGTGCCAAACAATGCGTCGAGTCAGTTATGAACGTACAGGCAAAATAGTGCTGTGAATGCACAGTGATTGCTGTTCACCTCCACTATTTTAAAAGTCCGTTCAGTATCCGGTGGGCTCCCTTTTTTTCACTGTCATCCCAAGACGTCTGCAGGGCTACGCCCACTGCAGCCATAAAAAGACCCATCCATTACAGTGTTCTTCATTGTTTTGTTTTTAACACTAGGCTATGAATCAATTGAGATGGTGTGTCATGCCATGAGCACGTTTATCCAGAGAAAGAAGAAAAAAACAGGAACAAGGCAGAAACTGACTGATGCCATAGAACAATTTTGGAAAACTTAAAAAAACCAAAAAAAAAAGATACTGAAGAAGATACGTTCACATTTGCAGAAAGTGTTGCTAGTTTTTCTTGCCAAGGAGGGGCACACAACCAGAATGTGAGTCACATCGGGGCTGACGTGTATTGTATTTGTTTGCAAATGTGTGTTTGCAGATTTGTTTTGACCTGTATTGTATTAATATGTTCTGTAATAGCTTGGATTGTTTTGTAAGGATATGTAAATACTCTTCTATAATGCTTTTGATGTTTTGCGTGCATTAAAATCTACAGATGTACTGTATACTGAATGGTATGTAGAAATGTATTGCATTGTGAAGTATTTCAAAGAAATACACCCCCCCACACATACTGTACATGTGAAGAAAGTTCCATCATAAAATATGTGAGTATAGCAATATTACATTTATTGCTCCCAGTAGAAAGGGGTACACATCCAAGGTCACGACTTTCCAGAGATTTTCACCACTGGTGTTTTTTTGCTATCCTGCATTCCTGGATGTTGTAAAATGACACTGCCAGGCCCAACTGTGTTTTCATAAAATGAGCACATACGGTATATACTTTATTAACACAGCCAAATCATAAAATACAATACCACGCACACCTCCAGCATTCTGCAAGTTAGCATAAGCAGCAGCAAACTGCAAGTATGGTACACTAAACAGATGTTCAAACAGGATGGTGGCCACATTTCATGAACTGCTCTTGAGAGAAACGGGGATACGTTTAAGGCCATGGTTTCCCAGAGAAATTATACTACTGGTGATTTTTTTTGTCTCCTGATTGCCTGGATGTTGTGAAATGACACTGCCAGGCCAAACTGTAATTTTTTTATAAAACAGGCACACACGTACTACAGTATGTAAAAGCCCATGGTAAGACACAGGAGGGTGGCTACAAAATGCTCCCAGGAGGAAGGGGGGCACATCCAAGACTGTGCTTTCCCAGAGATTTCTGCCACTGTTTTTTTTTTCTTTTCTGTCGGGCATATGACACATTGCCAACTACAGTACTGTTAGGAGCATAAACTAGAAACTTCCACCTTTGTGGGGATGATTGCAGTGGGATGATTTGAAGTCACCCCAACCCCCACAAACAGAGATTGCCACCTGGTCACCATGACAAATTCATAATGAGGTAAAAGTGAAGTACTTGCCAGCTTACGGAGACTTGAATGACTGGCCAGCAGATACCTGTGAAGCAAGTGAACTGGCAGATGAGAGCACACAGGCAGGAAACAAGTGTTTGAAACCAGGTCAGCTTTAATCTCTGAATTCAGCAGGGCAGAGAGAAAATCTTGAATGTAGAATGCAGTACTGTACAATATTTGTTTTGTATTCCACCCAGCTCAGAATTATATATATATATATATATATATATATATAAAATATAGAATCCCTTACTTGAAAGTTGAAGTCAAAACCAAACTACATGTGGGTAGTCACTGATAGTAGGGGGTTAAGTTCTGCTCATGTAAAATATGCTTATGCACTACACTATGATGGTGTCAATTTAAGTAATAAACCATGACAGGGTGTGGGTTATGCTGGGATTTACCCACACCTGCTGTGGTTTCGTCATGAGGCCGCAGGCCAAGTGACCAAACCACACCAGAAGTGGGTAAATCCCAGCATAACCCACACCCTGTTGTGGTTTATTGTGATTATAAAATGTCCCCTTTCACTTTTTGTATAATTTTAAATGATTATATATTGAATTTATTTTATGCCTGACAAAATAGTCTGGTTCCCCCACTGTCAGCTTTTCCCCAAGTAGTCGTTTTAAATTGAAGTCACTTTCACTCTGTAGCTAGTGCTACAGTGCAAGCTAGCAATGTCAGCTAGCAATGTCACACCACATTTGATAGGCATTCAATAAGCAATTTTACTAACTCAGTATAAGAAATCATGGTAAGTAAATGGCTAGTAACCTGACCCGCAAGTACTGCACAGCGCCAGTGAACAATGCTTCAAAGCCAGGAAAATACACTTAGGCTACCTTATGTTACAATCCACAGTGCAGGCATAGTTGATCAGAAACATGATAGTACTGTGCCGGGAGGCAAGAGGATCATCTTTCATCCATCCAGAACCACCATCACCAGGGAAAGGTACTTTATTTATTTAGAACTGTAATACACTGGAATAGCCTCATAGGTGTGATGCCTACTTTACTTGAAAAACATGTAAATATTTAAATTTATGCCTGGATGAAAACTGAAAAACAGAAAATACCTATTTCTTTTTCAAAACACATTTCCAACATCTGCAGGAAATCGCAACATACCTAGTTCCCAAGTTCACTTTGCGATTCAGAGAAAATATCAAAATATTGGCATGACTAAGGAGAAAAGTTTTTTTTAGTGGTGTTTGCTGCGGTTGCAGGGACCGATGGGTGCTCATCGTGGGCAGCGAAATATGAGTACATAGGCATTTTGGTATAAAATACAGTCTGTAATACATTTGACTTGGGTGAGTACAATATAAAAAAGAAAATCTTAAGTCTTATTAATACAGGATGATGAGAGGATGACAATTTTATTGTTGGAGGCTCTAAGAGGAGGGAGGCCAGCTGGAAGAGGTACGCACCAGTCAGTGCTGGCAGACGGTACACCACTACCACCAGAACTGACCCATGAAGGGGACCACTATGTGAACCCCCACACCAGAGTGCGGCAGGTGGTAGGGCACTCAGTGAGTAGTGATCACAGTAAAGTACCGTATTTATTGCAGTAATAAATTACATGAATGATGCCATCGTACTATCTGTCCAATACTAAAACACTTTTCTGTCTTTCAGACTGACAGCAATGGACAGGAGTTCTGGTGTCTTTGAACCAGACTAGGCTACATATGACAATGGCACTGTACACTACAGCTCCCTATACCCCATCCTGAAAGTACAGTGGTACAGAGATATTAGACACAAAATGCTAAAAAGTAAACATTTAAAAAGAATTGTAATGTACTTATCATCATAAGACTGTTTTGTTAACTGTGTAAAATTGGGCTTGCAGTATAGTCTAGAGGTTAGAGTAATGAGCTGTGGATGAACTTGGCATAGCTGGCAGGCCTGGGTTGATTTCTACAACCTTCACTTGAATACTGTGTGACCCTGAGCAAGTCATTTAACCTCCCCAGTACTCCTGGCTAGCCTCTGAAAACAGGCATTGTGCCTAACTGACCTTACTTGGTTACCAAAAAATTAGAAAACATTTACTGTGTGTAAGGCAAGGGCTTCAAGTTCCGCTAAAGGAATGGTTTTAAGGGCCTGACTTGCTTTGGCAGACCACGCAAAATCATACAGAACTGTGGCATTTATGATTTATTAACAAGAAATTCAGAATTCATGTCTCCTGAAGTGCTCCAGAAGTCTGGGTTCATACAAAACAAAAAAGTATTTTTTAGGTATGGTTTTATGCGATGGAGTGCCGAGATCCAATATCCAAGGCAAGCTTTTCTCTCCCCTCTAAGAAACAGACTTTGGTAAACATCACATAAAATCACTAATAACTTTGGCTCGTTGGCACTTTTGCACATATTAACATGAAGTTAGTGTTTAATATTCCCCAAAGGTTCCACTTAATACCACCAGAAACGACCCACTCCTTCTTTTATGAAACCAGACTCTGGGCGACCACAGGGGACTTTATGGACATTAATAGTGGCACACCCCTTTGAAAATGTGCATGAACTGTTAGGGCCACCTGTAGGTAAGCACTATGACAGCATCTCAGTACTGACTTCTATGCAGCACAAAATGGGTGTGTCACTGGCAGCCACAAAATGCCACAGTAGCACGTGGTGCGTGAAACAACAGAACATATCATGATGCTGAACATTGTATGTACAGGCCTCTAGCCAACTGGCCTTAGCAGTGGCACAAAGACCACTGTGCACCCATCAGAATGTGCACCTTTTAGTTGTGCCACACTGACAGCTGGTCAGGAGTAATGGCTAAGAAGTTGGCCCATTGAAACTCAAGGCCTCCAAAAATACAGATACAAGCAATGATATACCTCAGAGGGTGACACAGTGTGGCATGGGCATCAGCAGCAGAGCAGCGGAGATGTGTATATTAAACTCAGACCTTGAAATAGCATTATGGGGAGGTCTCCAGAAGACTGCACAGCCAAATGACAGGACAATAATGATAAACAATAGTTGCTTTTTATTCTCAAAAAATATAACGTCCTTAAGTCTGTATGTATTCTTTATTCTTGTTTGGCAATCATTTCCATACAGATGGTGTTTGATTATTATTTTGGGGGTTATTCATTTATGTTTTGCGTTAATGTTTAAAGCGGCAGTACTTGTTATTCATCAGTTTTTTTTCCATAAATAACATTCTTCCATCAAAAGCATCAACACACCCATTTTTCTTTTTTCTTTCATTCCTGAATAAAGATATGGGATTTTGAATGTTTGGTATATAGTCCCACTCCTGTGCCACGCCCACCATGTATAAATTGATTATCTTGCCGCGGTGCCATGCTGTTTATTATCAGAAACATGTAGCAGCACCATCCTAATACATCTGCAGTATAAGTCTAGCATGTACATTTAACAAGTAACTTTAGCATAAGAGATTTTCTAAAATTGTGTGTGTCGGACATCTTTAATTATGTGCATAATTAATTAAAAACTAGCTATAAAAATTGTTTTAAAATATCTGAGACAATTTAAAATACACTGATGATGAATGTAAGAAATACATTTTTGTGAAAAAAACTATCTGATGACATTTTTATGCTAACTGACAAATACTGGTGGTTTAACGCTGTAAAACAACTTTATTTTTCCTATGTATAGATTGGAAGTTTATTTAATTAATTATTCATGAGGCCAACACATGCTCTGATTGGCTGCTTTACTCTAAGTTAATCCTTTGGAAATGCCTGGTACAGCTCAGAACCTTGCCTATATGTGTAAACTGTTTTTTTAAATTCCATGTTTCCCCTTACCGACTTGATTAGACATATAATCACATTAATGTCCTTACATCCAGGCATTTCCATTGGTTAGCACCCTTGCTGGGGTTAATGACCATTGCCTCCAACCTGGGCCATCAACCCCCCCCCACCCAAGTGGACATTAATCCCTAGGAAATGTTGAGTTGTTGTGGACAGTATTGCTGAAATGAACCCATATTTGGATGTAGAACAAAATTTGGTCTGCATACTTACCATATATGTTCATAGGGTGTAAGGACAGCTTTTTACACTGTAAAAGTGTCTCCTCACTTGTTCATAGGATGCTGTCTCTAACCTGCCCTTTGTGGGTAAGGTTATTGAGAAGCTGGCTGCACTGCAGCTGGGTGATCATTTATCTATCTACAGTGTCTATAATTCTCTCCAGTCAGGTTTCAGGAAGAGACATAGTACCAAGATGGCTCTTGTCCAGGTGTTAAATGATCGGATAGCGAGAGATTGGAGGACCTGTTCCATCTTAGTCCTCCTTGATCTCTCTGCAGCATTTGACACTGTGGACCATGGGGTGTTGCTGGAGCACCTGCAGTTCATCTGTGGACTGTCTGGTCTGGTCCTCAGATGGTTTTGATCTTTCCTCGAAGGCAGGACTCAGAGTGGTGTCTGGGATTTATTCCTCAACCCCCTCTCCCTATCCTGCAGGGTACCACAGGGTTCCATTTTGTCACCCATGTTATTCGCAGTGTACATGCTGCCATTGGGAGATATAATTAGGCGGTACGGGCTGAGTTTTCACTGCTATGCAGATGATACTCGGCTGTACATGTCCTTTGTGCCTGGGCAAGATAGCCCTCTCTCAGTCTTTAATAACTGTCTTTCTGAAATCCAGGACTGGATGAATGCCAGCTGGCTGTTGAACCCAGTTAAGACCAAAGTGTTGGCTGTGAACCCAGGTCATCAGGAGGTGGGTTTGTTGGCAGGGCAGCCCTCTGGGCTTTGGCTCGGAGATGTTCAGCTGACTACCTCAGACCGGGTGCGGAACCTGAGCGTTATTTTTGACAGCGGCCTGACCTTTAGATCTCAGGTATCGGCAGTTGTCAAGACCTAATTTTTTCATCTGAGGAATATCGCCTGGGTGAAGCATCTGGTTCCTCCTGATTATCTTCCAACATTGGTCCACGCCTTTGTGACCTCCCGCCTTGACTACTGCAATGCCCTTTACCTAGGGCTACCAGGGGTTGATATCTGCTGCTTGCAGCTGATGCAGAATGCAGCAGCTAGACTTTTGACTGGTACCTCTAGGACCAGTCATATTATGCCTGTGCTGCAGGGACTGCACTGGTTGCCAGTACAGTGGTGGATCACCTTCAAGGTCAGGTTACTGACCTACAAAGCCTTACATGAACAATGACCTCGTTACGTGCAAAATCTCCTTTGTCCCTACTGCCCCCTTTGCCCACTCCGCTCCACCAATGAGGGATTGCTAGAGATTCCCAGGGTGTGCTTAAAGACATCTGGGGCTCGGCCTTTTGCTTTTGCAGCCCCCACCCTGTGGAATTCTCCAACTCATCAGATTCGAGAGTGCCTGACCGTCCAAAGCTGTAAAACAGGTTTAAAAAGATGTTTATTTAGTCCAGTGTTTCCAGACTCTAGTGCCCGATTTCATGCTTGGTATATGATTTAGTGCACGATTTCATGCTTGGTATATGATTTAGTGCACGATTTCATGCTTGGTATATGATTTTAACTTACTGAAAATGGATATTTTTACTTTATTTTATTTGGTGAATATTGAACGTTTTTAATGTTTATTTATATGGTTTTTATTTACGGGAGCATTGGCTTTGGAAAAATGCTTTTTAGAAATAAAGGACTGATTAATGAAAGGACCAAAAACAAAATGTAAACAGTTCTGGTACCCTAAGAATGCAAAAGGTGACTCTTTCATAGCCATAAGAGACTGTCCCCGTGCACTATAAACAGATACATCATCAAACTGTGTATGATGACTTATAATACATTTAAAGTGCAAATAATGTCATAAACAAACATAAAAGGAAAGATCATTCCTGTTTCTCAAGTGGAACATTCCACTTCTTCAAATGTCATGCGTTAGGCTGTCTTATGGTTATGAGGTCCTGACAGCAGGCAAATCCTCAGCTCTGATTGGTTGAATCAGTGCTGATGATTAATAACATACATAGGTTTTTGTACATCAACCTGTTTTTAAACTGACTGCCAGTTGCTACAATACTTATTCAAAGAGGAATGATAACAGAGACAGATCATCTGATTCCTGCTTTAATACCTCATTCAAACAACATGAAGTCTTGCTGTATTCTGACAAATTGCAGTGATGTCCAACCTTTGAACTGCCCTGGAGATGAAAGAGTTAACTTTCCATGCCAGGCGTGGAACACTGAGCTCGAGCTCGGTTGAGACTCCGTCTGTTGCTGTTTGAACTCAAACCATCAGATTCTTTACTCTGCCTCACTGAACAGTCGCTCCAGAGATTTCTCCTTTGCTCGGTTCAATTTGTCGGTTAAAGTACCGTTTTTCTCAGTTTTTGACCTAATTTAAATTGTAACCTACCGGTTCAGTCTCTGTCTGTAGTTTTGTGAGTACTAGATAGGCTTATTTTTGTTGTTCTTCTGTGTGGAGCTTGTAAACGTGGGATCGGTTCGGTTTGAACTGATCAGGTTGTTCAAAAAAAGTTTATTCTGCTTTTAGTGTGTGGTAACTGGTCCTTATCGGTTCTAAAAAAGACGGATGTTATTACATTTTTTTCCACGACCCGTAACACGGTCAGGAACCGATAAGGGTGTCTTGCCTGGCGGATTGCCAAAAAAAGGGTACGTTTTTGTTAGGACTGGCCATGTCTGAGAAACCCAAAACAAAAAACGGGCCCACTGGGTTTCAACACTGTAGTGTGTGTGGGGAAGTCTTTGCTAAGGCTGATCCCCACACCACCTGTTTATTATCTGGGGTTTGACCACCTCGATTCAGACTGCCAGATTTGTAAAAATTTTCTTGCAGCTACCCTGGAAAAAAGAGTTGGTAGGCTCAGGGAAAGGGAGGCCAAGAAGTCCGCTGACCCAGATGGCCAGCCCAGTTCGGTTCCAATCGAACCAGAAGGAATGCCCTCTGATCAGGGCGAAACTTCTTCGGGCAAAAGGAGAACCGACTCCGATGAGTCTGTTCCGGTTAAAAGAACAAGACGGGATAAATCAGCCAGTGCGGATCCACAAATTCTTTCTCCGACCGCTGATGAAATAGCCAAAGCGATAAGGATTGTTCAGTCACTATCCCCGGTTCCGACCGAACCGGCACCATTAGGAAGGCGCTCAGTTCGGTCGGTTCCCCCGGTTCCGGATTATAATTTAGAGGATTTTTATGAACCGGAGGAGGAGGAAGGAGAGTATGGGGATATTGAGGGTGATTATGAAAGTCTGGATGTGCCCATTGACCCAGACATCTCCCCAGACAGACCTTCAGGAGTGTCTCCTCCTAAGCTTTCTGAGTCCCCTTCCCATTTTATGTTCTACAAAAAAGTGGCTGAAACTCTTCAGCTTCCTATGGAAGAAGCTGTGGACGACCAGGAGGAGCCTGATTATGTTGAAATGATTGATATCCCAGAGTCTAGGAGGCTGTCTATTCCCCTTCATAAGTCCTTTGGGAAACAGACAATAAAAATGTTAACGACTCCTAATTCTATACCTCCTGTGGACAAGAGAATGGACAAGAGGTATACTCTCTCAGGCTCAGATACGGAGTTCCTTACCCAGCAATGCAGCCATGTTGGGGTAGTGCAGGCTGCAGCCTGTGATAAGGCAAATGTATCCTTGGCTTCACACCCCCAGATAAGGATTCCAGGAGGATTGATGCCATGACAAAGAAACAGTACATGGCAGCATCCTTGGGACTCAGGCAGGCTAATTATATGGCTTATACAGCTAGATATCAGAAATCTAGATGGGACACTGTAATGGCTTTAGCTAAACAGGTCCCTGGACAGCTTGCCAAGGAGCTGGAGCAGGTGGCTGCGGATGGTATTGAGGCATCCAAGGTGCAATTCCATGCTGCAGTGGACTCCAATGATGTTTCATCTAGAGTCATGGCTACATCTGTGGCCCTTCGTAGGATGGCTTGGCTCAGATGTACTAGCCTGTCTCAGGATACCCAGACTAAGGCCATGGATTTTCCTGTTGTGGGTAATTCTCTGTTTGGGGAGCAAACAGAGAACTGCATGAAGAAAATGGATGAATACAGGACCACCTACAGGAGTGCTCAGGCCAAAGAAAGGCAAGCCACTCCTCAGAGGCAGCATTCCAGGGGCAGGGGCAGGCCTTTTCATAGGCCTTTCTACCAAGCCCAGGCCTCCTCTTCTGCTTACACTCATAGGGGGTTCTTTAGAGGGAGAGGCAGATGGGGTACAAGCAGGCCTGCTTCCACCCCTCAGCCTAAAGCCCCTGCCAAACAGGCACCCTGATGGGTTTGCCAGGGCCGATTCTCCACCACCTGTAAAGGGCAGGCTGGCTTACTTTGTCCAGAACTGGATGTCTTTAACACCAGACAAATGGGTCCTGGAAGTAGTAAGCCAGGGACTGGTTCTCAGCTTCAAAAAATTTCCAAAGATGAGAACCAGATCCTTTCCACCTGCAAATCCTTCAGAGGCACTTTCCCTAGAGGCAGAGGTCTCTTCCCTCTTGGCTCTCAGAGCCATAGAGAGGGTCCCACCCCTACACAAAGGGAAAGGATTGTACTCCAGGTACTTCCTAACCCCCAAAAAGACAGGAGAATGGCGGCCCATCCTGGATCTCAGATATTTAAACAAGCACCTTTTAAAGCCAAAGTTCAAAATGGTGACTCTGGGAATAATTCTACCCTCTCTAAGGGCAGGGGACTGGCTAGTCTCCCTGGACCTCAAGGATGCCTATTTCCATATTCTCATCAGAAGCTTCCACCAAAAGTACCTCAGGTTCGAGCTGCCCTCAGGCCACTACCAATTCAGAGCAATGCCCTTCGGCCTAACTTCTGCTCCAAGGGTTTTCACAAAATGCCTGGCAGTAGTAGTTACCTTCCTAAGGAGAAAAAGGATCTCCATCCTTCCATACCTGGATGACTGGCTCATAGTAGGTCAGTCTCCAGACCAAGTCAAGTCACACCTACAGACAACTCAGCAACTGCTCACTTCTCTAGGTTTCCTTCTGAATCTTTCAAAGTCAGTTCTAGAGCCTGTGCAGCTCCTCACCTTCATAGGGGCAGAGCTGGATACAGTAAAAACAAGAGCCTTCCTTCCCCTTGACAGGGCAAGGACCCTTATCTCACTGGCCTCTTCATTCACCCCCCAGGTGTCTCGACCAGCAAGGCATTTTCTGTATCTCCTGGGACACATGGCTGCCTCTACAGCAGTGGTGCAGGGAGCAATATTTCAAATGAGGGATATTCAGTTCCACTTGAAAGCCTTTTGGTCTCAGAAAGGGGACCCTCTGACCAAACTAATTCCAGTGACTCGAACCCTGATCCAGGCATTATAGCAGTGGCTGGATCAGGACAATCTAAGACAGGGAGTTCCTTTTGTCACTCAGTCTCATTCTCTAATCCTTACTACAGATGCCTCCCTCTTGGGGTGGGGAGCACACTTGGGAGACCTGACCACCCAAGGGTTGTGGTCTCCTCAGGAATCTCTGCTTCACATCAGTCTATTAGAACTCAGAGCAGTGTTTCTAGCACTTCAAGCTTTTTCCAAGTCTGTTCAGAACAAAGTAGTTCAGATCAGGACAGACAATACCACCACAATGTGGTATATCTACAAGCAAGGGAGCACTCGGTCTACGGTCTTGTGCACAGAGTCAATGAAGTTATGGTCTCTGGCCTATTCCCTGAACACCTCTCTTACAGCAGTTCACCTCTCAGGCAAGGACAATGCCCTGGCAGATGCTCTCAGCAGGATATCTCAGGGCCATCACGAATGGTCCCTGGATGCCCTGGTTTTGAAGGTGATCTTTTCCAGGTGGGGCACCCCACAGGTAGATCTTTTTGCAGCCCCAGACAATCACCAACTTCCTCTCTTTTGCTGCAGGCCCCCAGTGTTGGGCTCAGTCCCCCTGGATGCCCTAGTTCTCAATTGGGAAGGGAAGTTCCTGTATGCTTTCCCCCCTTCCCTCTCCTGTTCAAGGTGTTAGTCAAAATCAGGTCTCAGCCCTGCAAGGTGATTCTGATTGCTCCAGACTGGGCCAGGCAGCCCTGGTACCCTCTCTTATTGTCCTTAGCAGTCCACCTTCCCCTATCTCTTCCCAGGAATTACAGCCTATTAACTTGTGCTCAGGGGAGGGTTTGGTACCTGAATCTCAAATCTCTCAATCTCAAGGCCTGGCTCATGAAGAGTTAGAGTTTGCTGATTTGCACCTCTCTCAAGGTGTTATGGATAGCCTAAAGGCTTCTCGGAAGCCTTCCACCAGAAACACTTACAACTCCAAGTGGAAAAGATTTTCTATATGGTGCTCTGGGAAGCATATTTCCCCAGAGTCTGCTGGCCTGCCCACAGTCCTGGACTGTATGGTTCATCTTAATAGCTTGGGACTCAGACCAGCTACACTAAGAGTGCATCTTGCAGCTGTCTCTGCCTTCCTTTCAGCAGGCAAGCTGTCTTCCCTTTCAGCCCATCCTGTATTTTCTAAGTTTTTCAAGGGATTGCTTCATACCAATCCTCCATTCAGGGAACCTGCCCCTGCTTGGGACCTTAATGTTTACATTGCTCAGCTTATGCAACCCCCTTTTGAGGCTTTGTCTTCAGCAGAGCTTAAGTACTTGACTTGGAAAACTGTTTTCTTGGTGGCCATCACTTCTGCCAGGCACATAAGTGAGTTACAAGCCCTGTCAGTGGAGCCTGATTTTATCTCTTTCCATAGAGATAAGGTGGTCCTCAGGACTAAAAGGAAGTTTTTGCCTAAGGTGGTTTCAGACTTCCAGCTTAACCAGTCTATGTCTCTTCCTGTTTTCTTCACTGACCATTCCTCCTCTGGGGAGAGGAGGCTGCACAGTTTGGATGTGAAAAGGGCCCTTAGCTACTACATAGAGCGTACCAAGGGTCACAGGTTTGACTCCCTCCAACTGTTCCTCACTTATGGCAAGATTGGTAAGAGAAAACCTGCCACTAAGAGATCTTGTGCCAGGTGGATTGTCTCTTGCATTCAGTTTTGCTATGAAAAACTAGGTAGGACTCCACTGTCAAGCCTGAGGGATCACTCTACCAGAGGTACAGCTGCTTCCCTGGCTGCTGCCAGGGATATTCCTATCTTAGAGATTTGTCAAGCAGCCACCTGGAAAACAGTACACACTTTTACCAAGCATTACTCTCTGGATATCCAGGCTAGGACTGATGCTCGGTTTGGCACAGCAGTGCTTCAGAGCCTATTTCCTAGGTAGGTTCTGTCCCTCCTCCGTGGAGGTACTGCTTGGTAGTCTGCAATTTGTCAAAATACAGCAAGACTTCATGTTGTTTGAAGAAAAAAATTACTCGCCTTAGTAATGTTGTTTCTTCTAATGGAGTCTTGCTGTATTCTGACCTCCCCCCCGCCTCCCCTCTCAGAACCTTTGTTTTGGGATGTGGGTGGGCAGTAGCAGTGTTGGCACTCGAGAGGTGCCCCAACCCTTATTTTCTCGCCCCTTTAGTTTGGGTGGGTGGGTGTTGTGTTTGTTTTATTTTTTGGGTTTCCTGACTTGAGTCTTAGTTTTGGGACCAAAAAATCTGTTTATTATATTTAGTAGCCAGTTGGCTAGTGTAAGTTTACAGTTTCCACACAGGATGCCCAGTGAGTTTAGCTCATAAAGATCTGATGGTTTGAGTTCAAACAGCAACAGACAGAGTCTCAACCAAGCTTGAGCTTAGCATTCCATGCCTAGCATGGAAAGTTAACTCTTTCATCTCCGGGGCAGTTCAACGGTTGGATATCACTGCAATTTGTCAGACTACAGCAAGACTCCATTAGAAGAAACAACATTACTGAGGTGAGTAATTTTTTTCTTTCCCCCCTTAGAATCAGCTCCATTACTCTCAGGTGGTAGAATTGGTATTTTATAGCAGGTGGGAACTTTATGTAGACCACCATACAACAAACAAAGAATATCATAGCTTCCCTGGCCTGTATTATTCATTTATTTGAAAATATTTGGCCAGAAAGGCTTACTGAGCTGTAATTTGTTTTCATGTGCCTCCTGGGTAAGGGACAAGGGTAGTATGACAGGAGGAAGTTCAATAAAATACACCATCATGTTCATGACAACAGTTGCAATACAGACAATGGGTGGCAAACAGAGATAACATCAGATAATCATTAGTGTCAGTCTCAAGAACAGAAGTTAGAAATACAGAATAAAATACAGCATTATATGAAAAAAATAAAATGTACAGTAATAACTAGAGCCAGTAAATGAGTGCTGAGGCATAAGCAGGAACAGTCAGATACTGATACAAACAGCAGGACTCTAGAAATGGTGAACAGTAGGCACTTAAACAGGCATAGTGCTAATAATCTACCACATTTAATCAAGCAGTATAAAGAAGACGAGACACAGTTTCCAAGTACGTTGTGGGATCCGAGACAAAGAACACGCATACAGCAGGTTTGAAGTGATGGGAAACTATGTCTTTTCCTCTTTATACTGGCCGATTAATGTGGTAGATTATTCGCTCTATGTACACTTAATTGCCTTTTTTCACTGTTACTAACACACCAACATCATGCCCTGCTGTTTTTTACTCTGTTGTGGTGCTGCTGACTGATATGTGAGTGCATTCTTAATTCTGCGTTTTCTGGATACTGGTACAGAAGAAAGAAATGGGATGGGGTGGAGCTTTGTAAGAAAGGGCTATGAGGTGATAGAGGAGGAAAGAGGATGAAGTGAGGGAGGATTAGGCACAGGAACAGATCTGCATATACTGGCCATAAACAAGGAGTTTCAGGGCAGAGAGACAGGTGCAGCAATCAAGGAAATGGATCGGTGTCAGGGGAATCTATATGAGAAATCAATTTAACCAAGAGTAGTCTTGGCAAAAGGTGGTCAGAGTTTCAGAAGGAGTATGAGGAGGAGATGGAAGTTACAAGACAGAAAAGTAGCAGGCAATGAACACCTTACATGTTCCAGTCACTGACCACACACACACCCTGCAACACTTTATGCACACACCACAACAAATGACTCTTCTAAACTTCATTCAGGCAGCTGTTCACCCACTGTCATGCGGGGCTCTCTCTCCACATTACTTCTCCCTGTGACGCTTGGCCAGCTGGTTCTGATTTCTTTATGATTTTGAAAAATAAAAATATAGTGTGTGATTGTCTGGCACGAGACATCCTGTGCTCCTGGAATGACGCCCCCCCCAGGTTTCAGTTCAAATGACAGGATATGTTAAACAGCAGAGCTCTGTAATGTGATTAACTTCCAAGAAGTTGCATTTTATGGCCTTGTTGATGAGCTGTGCTTCTTTGGAGCTGGAAACTTAAAATATACATTTTATGACGTCTTTAGAGGAAGGACAGTTAATTTCAACTGGTGCTAAAAGAAGCTATATGACATCTAAGTGAGAAAACTGCGGAGTTGTAAAAGTCCTGTGCTGTCTTTGAAAAGCAGGAAACCACACTAGATCAAAGGAAAGACTTATTTAAAGAGTGTCATAATTTGGGAAATGAGTTTTGCTGAAGTTACGGAATTTAATATACCTTTTGGTAGGACATCCTGTTTTGTATATTTTTTTATATTCTGAAAGGAGGAGCTAGATGACATCATGGAAGCGGTTTAAACACAGCGTTTTAAATTGTATTCTGTGTTTTTCAACTGACATACATTCCTTTTGGACTCTGAAACAACATCATCTAACTATAAGCACTGTAAGAAGGTACTAATACATTAGATAGACAAGTTTAATTGTATTGTGGTAGGAGTTCATGTTTGTATTTTTTTTCTTGTTTTTCTTGTAAGTGATTGTATGCTTTGTGATATGTGGTTCTGTGTTTACATTTTACATATTTTGTATCCATTTTTAAGTAAATCTATATTTAAAGAGAGTACCTGGTGTGCCTTCGAAATTCTTTGTTTTGCATGGAAAGTACAGATGGTTAAAGTTGACACCGTTCATAAGCTTAATGATAATACCAAACTGGGAAAAGGTAAGAATTTTTCTAAGGTCTTTCATAGAGTTTTTAGGGTTCATTTTGGATACCTGGTTAGGTGCCCTTAGGCGAAAGATATCTGGCATTCCCCGAAGAGCAGAATTATCTGATCTTGTACATCTGGGTACGCTAGCATAAGGTTCACAGTTTGAATCCCTCCAGAACTTGAGATCAAAGGTGATTCGGACCCACAAACAGACAGGAGGGTTACCCTGTTCTGTTAACTGTTCACAATACTGCGCACTGTGGGAGTAGAGGGCCTGACCTGCTGAGTGGGTTTGTGACAGATTGGTTGGCAGCGGTGCTGATAATTTTGGGTAATACAAGCTTTAATTGTTCAGTGTGTCAGCTTGATACTGTACAGCTCACTTGCCAAAAAAGGCAGTGATTTATTTTTAAAAAGGAAACAGAACTATATAATTTGGCTTACAGTCAAGTTACTACCTGTTTTATTTTTCTTCTAAAGTGCAAGTTAGAGTAGCCATAGTTAGGGAAGAAGATGGCTTCCAACTACAGCGGGCACACTGTAGACTACTTGAGGCAGTTGTGCAGGGACAGAGGAGTCCTGTATGAGGTGAGAGCCACCAAGCAGAACCTCGTGGATGCCCCGATGATAGCAGATACCCAGAGCATTGAGTCACTGACTGTGACTGTAAAAGACCAAACCTTGAGTGTGGAAGGGCTAGCGGCCAGTGCAGTGTCCAGATCTGATGAGGATGACAGCATGGCTAGTGCCAGTGAAGGTCCACAGCAGCAGGGTAAGATCACCAGCAGTCTGGAGTCAGAAGTACTCAGGCTGCAGATTGAGTTGCCCAGAATAGAGCTGGAGTTCCAGAGGGAGGCTGAGTGAGAACACTGAGAGGCAGAGTGAGAATGCCGAGAAGTGGAGTGAGAACAGATGGAAGTGGAGCAAGAGAAGCAAGACGCAGAGGAGAAGAGGGAACAAGAAAAGCGAGAGGCAGACC
The DNA here is from genome assembly GCA_016271365.2 of Neoceratodus forsteri. Classification (NCBI taxonomy): domain Eukaryota; kingdom Metazoa; phylum Chordata; order Ceratodontiformes; family Ceratodontidae; genus Neoceratodus; species Neoceratodus forsteri. The sequence goes on along the minus strand of CM028133.1, from coordinate 49,403,696 downwards.
GTGAACAGCGAGAGGTGGACTGAGAGGAGTGAGAGCACCAGAGGCAACATGAACTGGAGAAGCTACGACTCCAACCACCAGCACCAGAGCAGGTAAGTGACTTGAGTTTAACTGGAACTACAGGACTGGGTTACAAACTGAATTCCAAATTGATAGCTGAATTTAAAGAAGGGGAGGATATGGATACCTTTTTAAATTCCTTTGAAAAAAGTTTGTATTCGGGCTAAAATTCCTAGAGAGTCCTGGAACTTCCAGCTATCCCCACTACTTACCGGGAAAGCTCAGGATGCATTGGGTCAAATGGACAATGAGGACAGCAATGATTACAGCAAACTTAAAGCTGCCCTGTTAAAAAAATTTGAATTAACTGCTGAAGCATACAGAGCTAAATTCCGTAAGCTCAGAAGAATACCTGATATAAGTTATGAGGAGCTGGCCACAAAACATCAGTTTTTAAAACGTTAGTGGGAAGGAATTGAATTAAGCCCTGTAGATAAAATTGAAAATGCTATTTTATTACGTTCCCCCCCTCCCATCACCTGGGGTTGCAAGAATCCCATTTAGATCTAGTGCCAGGCAGGGAAAGGCAGCTTGTGAAACACCAGTTAAATGGATTTCACACTGTCTCACTCTGTCGTCAGTCTCAGCTGAGCTGGAGGGATGACATCATATAGAATTTTCTCAGCAGCATAAGCCACTTTGGAATGTTGCAGCAGGAAGTTAGCTAGAACAGTGGGAAGTTTGAATTCAGTCAGTGTGGTGCAGTCTAGTAGGAGACTCAGTGGAGGGAGGAGGTGCACTGCAGTGTGCAGTCCCTCAGAGCCCTCAGCTCTGATCAGAGCTACCAGTTGTAGTGGGTGTGTGTTTTCACCCCAGAGGAGGACACAGAATAACACTTGTGAAGTGGTTGAGACCGTCTCCCAGTTCTTTTAGGGCCCCATCCCAGGAGGGATGGATGAGAAGAGAGCCAGTAATTTCAGGGGCAATCCCCTGGCCCTGCTGGAAAAAAGAGAAGCTGCCTAAGAAGATTTGTGCTGAGGCACCGAGAAGTATGTTTGTGTTTCCTGTGAGAAGCCTGTGGGCACCTGCGAACCAGGGTGAGTCAGGTCTGCTAGACAGCCTATGTTTCACCAAGATTGTTGTGTTTAAGTATCTGCTACTGTGGGTCAGGAAAGGATAGCCAAGTACAGTACTTAAGTTGTGTATGGCTTGAAATGCATCTAATCAGTGGGGGTGTACAGGGATGGACATAGCCACTTAAAGAATATTGCAAGTCAGGACACTATTTTTCCAGAGACTGTAGATTGTTAAGTGTGACATACGTTTCAAGACAGCAATCTACAACCAGAGAGGTTCAAATGGAAAGGTGTTGATTCCAAATGAATGGCCAGGTATAGATTTGGAAGCAAGAGTGGGAGACCCCACCCCAATCTGGAGTAACCAGATTTACTTATACGGGTTCAGTTTGGGCACCTATAGCTTTCTCCCGGGCACTTGGCCAGTGTTTGCAGAAAGTACCCGGACATGGGATTAGATGGAAGATTTTCCCTTTATGGAGCCAGTATGTGCTCATGGGTGGTACAGGGAGCCACCAATAAATATCCATGCCATATGGAAAGTAGTCCAAGTGCTGGCCAGATGTGCCACACCAGGGAAATCCAGAGAAGAGTACAAGTCTGGGCTGAGATCCCAGTGTGTTTCAGAACCTGAGGGTTACAGTGTATAAGAAGATGTGTTCTGGTCTGCATTACCTGGAGTGTAGCCCCTGTGGGGGTCAATCTATGCTTTACTATTCTGCTGTTTTTGTGAATAAAAGCCACACTCTAGAATCCCACTCCTGGTTTGGACATTACAGTTATTGCTTCCTGTGTCTGGAGTTATTTGGGTGTCCCTGACTAGAAGTCAAACCTAGCCAAAATGCTGAGCAGCAGTTTTCTCCCCGAACCCAGGCAGCCAGTTAGTGGGTTACATAATGGAGGCACTGCACAGGGCTAATAAAACAAAAAATAACATCAACCCTATGCCAGGCTGGTTATAGTTTGAAAAATGTTTGGGGGCATGCCCAGCAGAGCTGAAAACCTGGCTGGAGGACCAAGATCCCAAAACAGTGCAAGAGGCTGCTGAACTCTCAGACCGCTATGCCAAGAGCAGACCTACTCTGAGATTGAATGGGGTGGGAATGGCAGTGTAGAAAGGGAAAAGCATGCCTTCAGGGCAGCTAAAACACTCACTGCCTCCACCAAAACCAGTTAGCCCCAGGTTTCAGAGAAAAGATTTCTCTGAGAAAAGAAATGAATGTTGGTTGTGTAAAGAAATTGGGCATATTGCCAGATAGTGTCCCAAAAGGACGAGCAATATGCAAGGTGGTACTAGGAAGGAAGTGAGTTGTTTGTGTGTCCTTGGAAGCATGCCTGTGAACATGAGGGAACACTTGCACCCAGTCACGGTGAAGGGTGTACAGACAAAAGGGTTAAGAGACACAGGGGCATCCCTTATATTGGTAAAAGGGGATCTGATAGAGCCTGGTCACCTTATACCCAATGAATATGTCACTGTACAAGACTTTTCTGCTGAGGAGAAAACATTGCCCCTCGCTAGTGTTCTCCTAGACTGGGGTGAAACAGGGGGAACTATGCAACAGGTGGCTATAGCCAAAACATTTGCAGTGGATGTCATTCTTGGCAACAATCTCAAACAGGGGATGGTGTGTGCAGTTACCTGTAGCCAACCGGCAAGGGAAAATTGTAGTTCCCTGAACCCCACAGAAGACATTGTGGAAACCACTGGGAGGCTAGTACCCCAGTCTGTGTCTCCTGATATGGAGAGTAATGAAAAGGGGGTAGAAATTTCCCCAGTAGCAGTTAGCCACACAGCTACAGAGGGTTACTCCATAGAGGGAGGGGTGACCCATTGTCAGAGGGTTAGGGATGACAGTGATACTGAGTGCCCTGACTCTAGTGCTAGGGACCCTAGTTTAGAGACTGAAGGGGACATGTCCCATGCCTTGGGAATGTGTGAGGAGTTTGCAGCTGCTCAGAGAAGTGACCCTAGTCTACAGAAGCTGAGGGCTTGGGCAGACTCTGATGGAGCAGAAGGAGATGATGGTAAACATAAGGTTTATTGGGAAAATTGACTAATGTATACCCAGGCTGTGCAGATAGAGGGAGGGGTGATAGGCAGGCAAATTGCAATTCTCCAGGGGTATTGTGGGCAGTTGCTCAAAATTGCACATGATATTTTCTTGTCTGGTCATCTGGGAATCACGTGCACTGTGCAGCACTTGGCCCAGAATTTCTGTTGGCCCAACTTCACCCAGCAGGTGAAGGAATATTGCAGATCTTGTCACCAGTGCCAAGAAATAAGGAAGACAGGCAAGAAAACCCAAGCTGCCCTGATTCCTTTGCCCATAGTGGAGGAGCCATTCCAGAGGGTGGGAATGGATATTGTGGGGCCTTTAAATATCCCCAGCTCCTCAGGGAAGAGATTCACCCTGACTGTGGTGGATTATGCCACCTGGTACCCTGAGGCAGTCTTCCCTATCCCCACTGAGGACAGACAAAGTGGTAGATGCCTTACTTGGGATTTTCTCCCATGTTGGGTTTCCACAGGAGGTTATCACTGATCGAGGGGGTTCCTTCATGTCGGACCTGATGAAATGTTTGTGGGAGAAGTGTGGGGTAGTGCAGAGATGCACAACACTGTATCATCCAGAAGCCAATGGGCTTGTGGAAAGATATAATGGTACCCTGAAGTCAATGCTCCAGGCATTTGCTGAACAGCATGGGAGGGACTGGGAGAAATACCTTTCCCATCTGTTGTTTGCATACAAGGAGGTACCCCAGGAGTCGACAGGATTTTTCCCCTTCGATCTCTTATATGTACGCCGGGTACATGGGCTCCTAGATTTGATCTGGGAGGACTGGGAAGGCAAGCATGCCACCCAGGGAACTCCTCTAGTGGAGTACATCCTTAGGTTTAGGGAAAGGCTGAAGAAGCTTATGGGGACAGCCCAGAGTAACCTGGCAGCTGCCCAACAGAAACAAAAAGTGTGGTACGACCATAGAGCCACAGCTCACTCATATATGGTGGGTCAGGAAGTCATGGTCCTTATTCCGGTCTGGAAAGAGAAGCTGCAGGCTGAGTGGGCAGGACCATACAAAGTAGTTAGGAAGGTAAATTACATGAACTATATTATAGGGTTACCTGGCAGAAGACAGACAGAAAGGATGTACCATGTCAACATGATGAAGCCATATGCTAATAGGGCTGACTTAGTGTTCGCAGTATGTAGTCCTGGAGAGGGGACAGATGAAGGAGAACCCCTTCTGGACTTGCTGGAAGAAAGCAAGCAGGAGTCCTCTGTGGAGGCAGTTAAATTGTCTCCCCAGCTGGCCCCAGACAAGATCCAGGAAGTAAGGGAGGTTTTAGCAGACCTTGCCCCACTGTTTAGCACCAAGCCTGGAATAACCTCCTTAGCGATGCATGATGTGGAGACAGGGACACAAATGCCCATATGGTGGACAGCATATCAGGTGTCAAAGGCTGTCCAAAAGGACATTAGGAGGGAAGTGGAGGAGATGCTGGATTTAAGGGTAATCCAGAGATCCCATAGACCCCGGGCCTCACCCGTAGTCCTTGTGCCCAAGGCAGATGGCTCTACTCATTTCTGTGTGGACTATCATGGACTGAATGCAGTCATGAAGTTGGATGCCCACCCAATGCCTCAGATGGACAGACTCCTGAACAAGTTGGGAGGGGTGACCTACCTTACGACCATTGACCTGACCAAGGGGTGTTGGTAGGTAGAGTTAACAGACAGAGCTAGGGAGAGGTTGGTCTTCATCACTCCGATAGGCTCATTTGAATTTAAAGTAATGCCTTTCATAATGAAGAATGCCCTGGCCACTTTCCAAAGGTTGGTGAACCAGGTGTTAAATGGTGCTGAGGAGTACGCCGTGGCATACCTGGATGACATTGCCATCTTTAGTGCCAGCTGGGAGGAACACCTGTGCCACCTTAGGGAAGTGCTGGGCAGGATACAGAGGTCCGGGCTCACTGTCAAAGCTGAGAAGTGCCAGGTGGCCATGGGAGAAGTAGCATACCTCAGGCATGTGGTAGGCCGGGGACAGTTCTGTTCTAACTAAGCAAAAATAGAGGTGATCCAGGCGTGGCCCAGACTAGAAACACAGAAGCAGGTCAGGAGTTTTTTAAGGAAAGCAGGGTACTATAGGAAATGTGTACCCAATTACAGTGCCCTGGCTGCTCCCCATCTGACCTGATAAAGAAAAGGATGCCAAAGAAAATTACCTGAGAACCAGCCTGTGAGAAAGTCTTTACCAGACTGAAGGAGGCAATGTGCAATGCTCCAGTATTGACAAGTTCTGACTAGCAAACCCTTTATAGTTCAGACTGACGCTTCAGACGTGGGTATTGGGGCAGTACTGAGTCAGACATACAACCAAGGGAAAGATCACGTGGTAGTGTACCTGAGGAAAAAGTTACTTCCCAGGGAGCAGGCATACTCTACTGTGGAAAAAGTGTGTCTTGTCATTGTGTGGAAGAAGTTAGAGGCATACTTATATGGACAGCATTTTGTGGTACAAAGTAACCACAACCTCCTGGTTTGGCTGACATAAATGGGAAAAACTAATGGTAGACTCTTAAAATGGAGTCTTGCCTTACAAGGGTATGACATGACAATCTTACATAGGGCTGGAGCAACAAATCAGAACAGTGATGGCTTATTACACGTCTATGAGGAGTGAACTGATTTGGGAAGTTCATCCCATGCAGGGGATAGAGCCCCCAAATTCAGTCTGGGTAGGGAGGATTGTGATGCTTGGTCAGCTGGTTCTGATTTCTTTATGATTTTGAAAAATAAAAATATAGTGTGTGATTGTCTGGCATGAGACATTCTGTGCTCCTGGGATGACCCCCAGGTTTCAGTTCAAATGACAGGATATGTTAAACAGCAGAGCTCTGTAATGTGATTAACTTCCAAGAAGTCACATTTTATGGCATCTTTGGAACTGGAAACTTAAAATATACATTTTATGACGTCTTCAGAGTAAGGACAGTTAATTTCAACTGGTGCTAAAAGAAGCTATATGACATCTAAGTGAGAAAACTGCAGAGTTGTAATAGTCCTGTGATGTCTTTGAAAAGCAGGAAACCACACTAGATCAAAGGAAACACTTATTTAAAGAGTGTCATAATTTGGGAAATGATTTTTGCTGATGTCACAGAATTTACTATACCTCTTGATAGGACATCCTGTTTTGTATATTTTTTTTATATCCTGAAAGTAGGAGCTAGATGACATCATGGAAGGGGTTGAAGCACACCGCTTTAAATTGTATTCTGTGTTTTTCAACTGACATATATTCCTTTTGGACTCTGAAACAACAACATCTAACTATAAGCACTGTAAGAAGGTACTAATACATTAGATAGACAAGCCTAATTGTATTGTGGTAGGAGTTTATGTTTGTATTTTTTTTCTTGTTTTTTTTGTAAGTGATTGTTTGTGATATATGGTTCTGCATTTACATTTTACATAGTTTTTATCCATTTTTAAGTAAATCTACATTTAAAGAGACTGTCTGAGTGGGTTTGTGACACTCCCCAGTACTGCTATTGACATGTCAGCGGCTCGCTTTTGGTCTCTCTCTCTCTCTCTCTTTCAGTCACTCAATGTGCATCTAAGCAGCACACTGCATTGCTCATTTACTGTGTGTGCCTATCTCTGTTTCGCAAGCACTCATTAGTGACCTCTTCCCTGCAACTTTCACTCTACTGCTGCCTACTGTAATGGGGGGGCATACACAAAGACAAATACAGACAGAGACAAAGGGAGAGAGGGGAGACACTGCAGGATTGTAAGGGAGAACATTGTCTCTCTCTCTCTCCCCCTCTTTGTCTCAGCAATTCTGCCTCCCTCCCTCCCTCTCTCTCGCACAGTGGGGGTACTGACTGTTCCTCACTGTTGCACTCGGTATATGGGATGGAGTGGCATATGGGCTGACAGTGCGATGGAGCAGCAACCTGACTTTCTGCACATCTTGCTGGCTACTCATCATGATTCATGCCTGCTGAAAGTTGGGCACAGACGCTGTCTCTCACCACTACCACCATGGGTGCTGTTGTAATAGGTACAAGTTGTTTGGGACTGTGTACCAGAAGACAACAGAAGGTGTACAGCTCTGTCGGGAGTGTGGGGAGGCACATCAGACACACCAGCATGGACTCTTCTGTGACCGCTGTACTGTCCCCCACCTACCTGCCTTTTCAACCTATGCATTGTGCTGCCTAACCATACTGCTCTTGTTGGTGCCTCTGTCAGGGACAGGCAGCTCACATTGTGTTGGGGGGCGGGGGCTCTGAAGCTCACTCTGTCTACATAGTCTCGGGTTGGACTGGGATGGCAATGGAGAACAGGCTTGGGGAACTCTGACTCTGCTCTCTCTTGCTTGGGGGGAGCCTCCATATGGAATGGGATCAATGTCTCCCATTCATGGCCACAGTCCTGCTCGCTTAGTCACCAGCAGGTACTGGAGAAAGTAGTCACATGCTCCCTGACACTAGACTGGCATGCCTTCATTCACAGTCTGACCATGATCGCACAGCAGAAGCACACACAGACTGAACCAGGATTAGCTATTTGGCATTAAAGTTTCCTGCAGCTGTGTGACCCCTACTGTAATGTCGCACTGTGCTCACATAATGCATTATCAGGAGCAGCGCAAGTGTAAACACTGTTGAAAAATGAAAAAATGCAAATAAAGAGTTTTACATGTTTAAAACTAGTAGCATTGAATGGATTTAATCTCTGGTGGCATTTTGGAACTCAGAAGCAAGGCAGACTCCAGATATATATGGCATTAGGCTGTAAGATAATGTTGGAAACTTACTTTAAATGCAGTGATATAGTGCCTTATGCAAATGGAAGAACTGAAGTGCTCATTGAAGCACTTCATTTCTTTCAACTAGGGAATGCTTCCAGCTGTGACACTCTGACCTAGTGCGACAGTCTGGTTGCGTGCTCATTGGTCTGTCAGAGACAAGCTCACTGTAGTTGTCTCTGCATTGGACTCGTCCCTGACACACCTCTGAAGTGTGGTTCTACAGCAAGTTGTTTCTTGGCACACGCACAAGGAAACATTAAAAAAGAGCAGGAACACAAAGACAAGTACTATAACAGTATGAATACAGTAACGCCTAACTATAAAATACAACTTAATTACAGTGCATGTACAAAAGAAGTAATGCGCCGAAAATGGCATTGTCAGATTTTCGTAAGGAGAATTGAATTCCTGAGGCAAGGAAGTGAGAAGGGGGAGAGCAGCCAGAAGTTAACATTGTCACGAAGCAGAGAGGGAAGGGTTTGGTACAGCAAGGAAGCTTAGTGGGGATAGGGAGTGGAAGATGAAATTGAAGGAGGAGTAGAGGTAGGGTTATTTACTTATTTTGTTATTAACTCTTCAGAGATTACCTTTGAGCTTGGAGCTCATTTACAAAGGCTGTAGGTCCAAAGTCAAGAAGACAGTTACAATGGCACAAATTACAGACACAAGGGTTCAGGTAACTTACATTGGAGTATTATGTAGCCAAACAGTTGTTAATTAATTGGTTATAAGTTGTTGCTTAAGTGCAGGCTTAGGTGGTAACAGAACTGCCTGAAACCAGGCTTTGTCTAGTGGGTCTGGTACTGATTGCTTCAATTATATAGTTGCCAGTAGTAGAAAGAAGAGGGTGGGGTGAGGTGGGAGAGGGAGGTCAGCAGGTGAGCAGAAAAAGTAAAGGGTTTGATGAGCTGCCCGGCTGCTAGCCCTTATTTGTAGATATTATTATGTTGTATATATTTTTTTTTATGTAATTATATGTACATGCCAGTGTCAGCATAAACGCACACAGGAAAAAGACTAGGAAAAAAAAAAAAGGCTTGACCTTCTTTTGACCAGAAGGCAGCTGTTTGCCAGGAACTGAAATTGCATTCCTAGTTTTTTTAACAGAGATATGCCAAAATCCAATTGTATGTCATAAAACCATGCACTCAGGAGCAGAATGCTTTGATCTAAAGAAGCTGCTATAGTATGCTGCATTTTATGAGGTAACAGGAGAAGAACTAACAAACATCATGGCACACATTGTAGTTTTAGTAGCATTGTGTAATGCCGCAAACAAATACTTAAAGCAGCTCCGAATGAGGTGTTCTTTCGAGAGTTGTGATTTAAAACGTTATTTTAATTTGAAAACTCCTCAATTGTCAGAGCGAGTGACCTCAGCACTCCATCTGGGTCAATTTCTATTTAAATTCAGTGCACCCTATGGGCAGGGTGAGTAAGCAGGGTGCATGGCTCTGCGCACGGAGACGCACACTGAGGCACCCGTGTTTGGTGCATGCCTAGTGTGAACAGTGTGTAGGACTGTAAATGAAGCTCTAAAAGGTAAAAATTCAGTACAATCTCAGCAGGATGGAAGAACATAGTGACATAGATGCATTGCTTCAAAACCTGTGTGACAAAGGTAGCATTTCCAAATGTAACATCTGCAGCATGTATTTTAGAGTAGAGGATCATAACACTATAGGGCTAGATTGTACAAAATGTATTAGTTTTGATAACACAGTTTATAAACTATGCAATGTACTTAAGGTATTAACACATTTGAAATAAATTATTAATCTGGAAAAGGAATGTGGCATCATTCCAGATCCACAAATATGTAGAGCAGATGAAAATACTAAACCATCATTAAATGATGGCCAAACAGTCAATATCACTGAGGATAAAGGACAGAATAGATTAACTAATCAAGTAACTAAGAACAGAACAAGAGAGAAAGATCAGTCAAGAAAGCAATAAGACATGACAGGGTGTGGGTTGTTGATTGATAAGAGCACACCTCCAGGTGCATTGTTAGGAATGAGGAGCTTGTGTCGAGTGACTACAGCAGCTGGGTAGTGCTCTTATCAATCAACAACCCACACCCTGAAGTATCTTATTGCTCTTATAAAATGGGTAACAACTATTTCTATAACAATCAAACACAACTCTGGACGCATTATTAAAGATTTAATAATAGTATGTTATTTTATTTAAATATGGTGAAAAAATAGTCCCCAGACTTGGGTGAAGGAGTGGTAAAACTGATTGAACAGCAACTCACTGAAAAATGCTAAACCAGTGAGTTGGAGGGACAGCAATGTATTATCTGAGCAGTTTGGATCTGCCTCTGTAACTGTGTTTTTCCACCTTTTCTTTTTGTTTATAAAGTATTACTGTATTGCCTACTTTCTTCATCCTGTTTTTTTTTTTTACTATTTTTTCCCTCATTCAAGACATAGAATGTTTATCATGGAATGTTTACCATGGAATACAGGGATTCAAAATTCTGTTCAGTTCCACTGGTAGAATGTTACTCTCCCAACATACTGTGCACACAGACAACAAAGGCCTGTTTTAGAGCCAGTGACTCAATTATCTCACTGTCAAGGCAAACAGAAGAGATTTCCCTGATAAGCAGGTAAAGACAGAAGGGGGATTTTTCACTGTTAGTAAAGAAACAGTTGTAATGAAAACTATAAACAATACTTAATGTTACTAATTTGGTTATGTGTGTAAGGAGCGTGTGATGATCAGGGAAACAATGTTTAATTCATTTGTTTTATTTTTTATTTAGGGTAGTTTTATTTTTAGGGTCCAGTTGAAGGTTTTTACAGTGTAAAAGTAGCAGCCATGTTTGTGATGGAAGATCAGTTCTGGTTGCAGAGGGACTGATGGAAGACAACAGTTGCTCAATGACATTGCTGCCCTTTCACCTATGGAGGTTAAGGTATTAGGAAAGTAGTGCCACCTTTCAGTTTGTTGACAGGTAAGGACACTCCTTTTGATCAATCAGGGTGAAGAATTTATTTTACCCATTTTATAACAGGAGATAATACACATAATCAGGACCGGTAGATGAGCCATACCAAAAAACAAAAATATAATGGTGATAGCACTACAAATCATGATAGCGGCTGGTGCACAGTCACAAAAAGAAACTCAAAAAAAAAGGACGACGTGCTCTGACCTCAAATTAAATTTCATTACAAAGCCGTTTCACTATGTTAGAAACAGAAAATGAACCCAATATAATAGAACAAGACTTAACTAACATGATAGTATTGGGAGACTCAATCATTGGGAACTGTGACATTACTTTCTGTTCTAACAACAAAAACAATATAATGCTCCTTTGTTACCAGGGGCAAGAATAGCTGATATCCAAAATGAAGCAAACAAAGTAATAAAAACTTCAGAAACAAACCATATAGTAACATTATATGTTGGCATCACATTGGAAAAACACATGAAAAATATAGATGCTGGGAACTTTTACAAACTGCTACACATATAAAACATAAGGGTGCCCATGTAATCACTTTTGCTATTCTTCTGGATCCAAGAGCGGTAAAAGAAAAAAAATGATACTATCATTCATATAAATTCCAGACTACAAAACTGGTGTAAAAACAACTCTATTGATTATTTAAATAGTTGGCAACACTTCATCGGAAGAAACAACTTTTATGGCATGGACGGATTGCATCTGAATCTTCTGGGTGCTAAATTATTAGGTAAACTATTCAAACAAAAGATGGAATCAATCAATTTAAACTAAAAAAGAAGGGTGGGCACACGAGTGCACCTGTAACACTTACCAAAACACAAAATACTTTACACAACAACATTAAACTAATATTAAGTAATATAAGGAGTTTACACAATAAAGTGACAGAATTACAATCATTATTTTACATAAATCAAATTGATATAGCACTCCTAACAGAAATATGGTTAGACGGAAAAGATACTTGAGGATACAATATTGAAGGATATAATGTAATAAAATCAAACAGAAAAGATAGAAGTGGAGGTGGAATAGCGATTTACCTAGCATCAAACATACCATACATTAATATCACAGAGAAAATAAAATTTAGTACTGATGAGACAGAATCTGTGTGGATTCAAATAACTATAGGTAACAGAAAATGATACATACTCTGCTTATGTTAAAGGCCACCAAATACCAATACAAGTACAAATAATAAACTAATTAATGAAGCCAAAATGGCCCTTGCCATGGAGACCTATTATTAGTAGGCAACTTTAACTACCCAGACATTAACTGAAATTTAGGAATGGTTAATTGAAAACAAAACAAGGACTTCCTAGACTTCTGTGACAAAAACAATTTAACAGAACACGTGATTTCTCCTACTAGATTGGGAGGCAGTATCGTGCAGTGGTTTAAGGCTCTGAGCTGCAAATCTGGAGACTTGGGTTTGAATCCCACAGCCCCCACTTGCATACTGTGTGACCCTGAACAAGTCACTTAACTTCCCTGTGCTCCCAGGTTGCACCTGTAAACAAGCTTTCAGCTTAGTGTGTCTCACCTGGTTAAACAATCAGAAAAAAAAAGATCAGAAAACATATTAGATTCAGTAATTAGCACTGAGGAGATAACCATATCATCATGTAAAATCAATGCACCAATAGGAAATACTGACCATTCAACTGTATTTTTTACAATAAACCAAAACATTCCAAAAATAACAGGCAGTACAGAATTTTATTTATATAAAAGAGCAAACATAAGAGAAATTAATAATGACTTAGAAAACAGACTGATATAATACACTTGATGACATGTCAGCTGATTCCTCGTGGGAATTTATAAAAAACACAATCTATAACGTAATTAATAAACATGTTAAATGCATACAAAAATATAAACAGAATGGAAAAAAACAAAGTGGCTTAAATCAAGCATTGTCAAGCAAATAAAACAAAAAAACCCAAATCATATGCTAAATACATAGCAAACAAAACAGAGCACAACTAGACTACATTCAAAAATATGCAACGTAAATGTAAAAGTAAGATAAAGCAAAAAAGAGATGTGAAATATACCTAGCAAAAACAGCAACAAAATCTAACTCTAAACAATTTTATAGTTATATCAACTCATTAAATCTAATAAAGAAGAATTAACAAGCATTAATGATCAAAATAAAAACATCACTGATCCAACTATGACTGCAAACATCTTCAATGATTATTTTTGTTCCATTTATTCTAAAAAAGATTCATCAATAAATGTTAATACCAACACTATTGGTTTAGAACCTCATAACCTCAGTAAAGAGAATGTTATTAAACAGATAACTAAACTAAACAAGCATTTGTCAATGCCGAATGTTTGCTTGCTGGCATTGGCATTGGTGGGGTGTGCCTTTGGGTCGTCAGGCATAACGGTCATGCCATTTCACCACACCCTACCCTGCAGACACTGACAAGTGTTACGGTATGCCTTGGGGCCTTTGGCTCTTATGCTCACCCCATTCCATTAGGAAATATGGTGAGATGGGTGCAGTATAGGAGAATGGGGTGAACCTTGGGGCCGAAGAGTCCAAGGCACATCTCGATGCCTCTCACTGGCTGCAGGGTGTGGGTGGGGATGGAATGGTATGAGCATTACAGGTGAAAATCCCAAGTCACACCCATGATGCCTGTCAGTCTCTACAGGGTGGGGTGTTATGGTCGGAAACCCTAACGCCTCAGGCGTTCATTGGTATTTTCACTCCAAATTTTCAACATGGGTTTTTTGTGACCCCCACCTTATGAACAGTGGTTATATCAGTTTGTTAGCCAAAAGCTGATTTTGCACAGTGACTATGGCATTTGGCACCACAGGTGCGAAAACAAATTTCGAACAGGATGTGAAAAATGACAGCTGTACTGTTCATGGGGAGGTGTAAAAAAATGGCAATGTTGAAAATCTGCAGTGAAAATAGTAAAAAAACTGGTGAAGTCATGAGCGTGCGTAGAAACTGCGCAATGCACACCCTTAATGTAATTACTTTGGGGAATTTTTACAGCAGATTGTCAACACAGGCATTTTGAGACCTCCATTCATTAACAGTGTCACTGTCATTTTCTTAATCTGTTCTGAAGAGTGATTTCACAGAGCGATGACGCATTTCTGCAAAGAAAGTGTGAAAACACATTTTGGCCATACTGTGAAAAATTACAGCTGTACTGTTCATAAGGAAGTGTGGAAAAATGCCAGTGGTGAAAATCTGGACTGAAAATATTACAAATTCATGAACTTACAAGGGTGCATGGAAACTGCGCAATGCTCACTCGTAACACAGTCATTTTATGGACTTTTGTCACCAAATTTTCAACATAGCCATTTTAAGACCTCTGCTCATGAACAGTGTCACTGTGATTTTCTTATTCTGTCCAAATATTGATTTACTTTTACCGATTGCGCCATTGTGTGTGCTACATATGCGGAAACACATTTTGGGGAGATGTGAAAAATGACAGCTATACTGCTCATAAGGGTGTGGTAAAATGGCAATGTTGAAAATCTGAGTGCAAATAATAAAATTCTCAAACTTATGAGCGTATGAACTATGCAACACACGCCAGAAACAGTCATTTTTGGAATTTGTTTTACAATTTTCAACATAGCCATTTTAAGACCTCTGCTCATGAACAGTGTCACTGTGATTTTCTTAATCTGTCCCAAACATTGATTTACGCACACCGACCTGTGCCATTTAATGCTTCCACAAGCCAGAAGGTGAAAGGAAGGAAACATATTCAATTCAGTGCTTCAGAGTAACTGGTAACTGGTATTTTCTTTTAAACTTAGATTGTAGGCTTGTAGTGACACTATACTTTCTTTCTGTGTTGTCTTTACTTATAATTGTTTTGGGCTGTTGAAAATTTAAAACATAGTGGTGGTGTAATTCTGTGCTGTCTTTAATTGCTGCAAATTTTATCTTGGCTTGTCTGACTGTCCTGTAGCTGGGTGAAGGGTGTTAATTGTCTGGCCTCTGACCTCAGCTACGTGATAACTGGAGGTGGGGCTTAGTCACAGTTAAAGCAGCAAACAGTTCATCTTCTCAGAAGAAGCCAGAAGGTGAAGGAAGGAAACATATTCAATTCAGTGCTTCAGAGTAACTGGTAACTGGTATTTTTCTTTTAAACTTAGATTGTAGGCTTGTAGTGACACTATACTTTCTTTCTGTGTTGTCTTTACTTATAATTGTTTTTGGGCTGTTGAAAATTTAAAAATAGTGGTGGTGTAATTCTGTGCTGTCTTTAATTGCTGCAAATTTTCGCCCCTCCCACCTTCCCCCAACTCTTAATTATATGCCCTGATAAATCTGATTGACAGGAGCTAAACACAGGGTATAGTAAGAGGTGTGAAGTAGGAGGGGCATAAGGGGGAAGAAGACCACCCTCAGCACGACAAGTGTTTTGACTCATTTATTTATTTATTGGTTTCTTTTCCTTAAAAATATATATCTGAGGATCAGTTACAGGATTTTAGTACTGTAAATAAATAAAAGAGAACTAAGAGAGCTTCAGTAGCAGATAAGTAGTGGAATTGCAGTATAATGTGGGAGTGGTGGTAATGCAGTGGCTGTGGGGCAGCCATATTCAGGCAGACCTTCTGACACTGAGGTGCTGCCCTATCTGCATGCATCTCTCAGGACTGCGGGATGAGGTAGCCAGACTCAGAGCGAAGTAAACTGGGTCAGGAGTGCCATCACCCCTGTCCAGGAACCACCCAGTCCAATGCAGCTGCCTCAAAGGATGCCGAGAACGAGGAGCACTTGGATGACAGTGGGCTCAGGGAGGTTAGAGCAGTCAGGCAGAGGCACATCCCAGATCCTATTCCTCTCAAGAACTCATATGCCACACTGGCAAATGAGGGACAACCAAGTAGAGTACCCAGGGAAGTGGAAGGAAAGGATGTGGAGGTTAGGCAAGGAGGTGACCTCAGTGGGGAAAGCAGTGGACCCCAGAGGAGGAGGAAGCAATCCTGGTGGGGACTCCATCATAAGAGGATCCAGCTAGGAACACAGGAGGGGAGGACAGGGAGGTGAGGTGCCTACCAGGTGCCACGGCATGGAGGGATGGAAGGAAGATACTGGGGATCACTGGGAAGGCAAGACAGGAGGGTGAGCTGGATGTCATTATCCACCTAGGTACTAATGACTTGGCAAATGGGAGCCAAGAAGTTCAGGAAGAGTTTAGGAAACTGGGAGGGTCTCAAGCAAGTAGCTACTTCTGTCACTTTCTCAAGTACTACCTGTGAGAGGCAAGGGAACATAGGAGTGCATGCACCAGGAACTTTAACTCATGGTTGAAGAACTGGTGCTGTGAGGAAGGGTTTGGATTCTTTGGTGACTGGGGACCCATCTGGAGGATGGAGGTTTGTTCAAGCCTGACGGCCTGCATCCATTCTGGAGGAATCAAGCACTCAATGATAAGTTTAAATGCTACATTGACAAGCATTTAAACTAGCAAAGGGTGGCAGGCCAGCAGGATGGTACCTACTTGCTCACCCCACAGCTAGTAATGGAACCAGTGAACCAGAGAGTGGCTATCTTTGCAAAGCAGTGTGCAAAGATGGAGATTAGTGTCCAAAGGTGGATAAGCAGAAAAGGGGCAAAATTCAGCAGAAGGGCAGACAGCAAGGAGAACCAGGGATAAATGACAACCAAGGAAGGGGCTGGAGTAGAACAGTGAAGCAGTCTAGGAGGTCAAATCATGGAAAGCCATGTGTGCAAATGCCAGGAGCCTTAGCAACAAGATGGAAGATCTGGAGGCTGTCATGGTACAGTCAGACCTGGACATTGTGGCCATCACTGAAACCTGGTGTAATGATAACCATGACTGGGAGATGGCCATACCTGGCTACAACATATTCAGCAGAGACAGAGCAGGCAGGAAGGGAGGAGGAGTGGCACTGTATATGAAAAATGACATAAGGGCCATACAGATCCAGGAGGAACAAAATGGGGGAGAGATACTGTGGGTTAAGCTGGAAAGGAAAATGGGGCCAGCCATCCGCACAGGTGTGGTCTATAGACCACCAGCCCAGGAGGAAGAAACAGATAGGGAGCTGATGGCAGACAAGGGTGAGGTAGTACTGGTTGGAGACTTCAATATACCAGACGTGGACTGGAGCATCCCAGCAGCAGCATCAACTAGGAGCAGATTTATCCTGAACTCCCTTCAGGGTGCCTTCCTCAAGCAACTGGTCATGGAACCAACTCGGCAGAAGGCAATACTGGACCTTGTGCTCACAAACAGGGACAGTGTGATGGGGGTAACAGTGGGGGAGCACCTGGGTAACAGTGACCACCAGTCATTGTGGTTTGAAATCACAGAAAGAGCAGAACCAAACCACACAAAAACACGTATCCTGGATTTTAGGGGGGCAGACTTTGGGAAAATGGGGAGATGCTTGAAAGAGGCATTAAGGGGAATGGGACAGGAATCAGGGATTGAGGAACAGTGGGCAGTATTTAAAATGGGGATTATAAGAACAACAGAATTATGCATTAAGCAGGTTAGCAAGAGGAAAAGAAAGAGAAGACCATTATGGTTTTCCAAAGAGGTAACAGAAAGTGAAAGCCAAAAGATTGCATTCAGGCAATACAAAAGACACAGGCAGAAGGGGATGGGAGAAGTACCAGGAGAAACAAAGGAGGCAGGAAGTCAGTAAGGGAAGCCAAAGCTCAGACAGAAGAACACATTGCAAAATCAGTGGTTAAAGGGACAAAACCTTTACAGGTACATAAGTGAAAAAGAAGGACAAAGGGAGGGATAGTGAGACTGAAGGGGGAGGATGGGAGCCGCGTGGAGGATGACAACAGTAAAGCTGACAGATTGAACAGGTATTTCTGCTCAGTCTTTACTGAGGAAGAGGGGTAATGGGTCTGAAGGAGTACAAGGGGTGAGAATGGTGCAGAAATGGACTGAAGTCCCTTTTACGAGAAAGGGTCCTGAAGGAACTGGAAGTAATAAGAGCTGATAAAGCAATGGGGCCAGATGGGGTGCCAGGGTCCTTAAAGAACTAAGAGAGTGGTGGCTGAACCTCTGGCTATCCTGTTCAGCCAATCACTGGAAACAGGAGGTACCAAAGACTGGAGGACAGCAGATGTAGTCCCTTATACAAAAGCGGGAACAAAGAGGAAGCAGGGAACTACAGACCAGTCAGCCTCACCTCGGTAGTGGGAAAGATCATGGAAGCACTACTGAAGGAGAGATTGGTGGAACATCTGGTTGTCAATGGACTACAGGACCCAAGGCAGCATGGTTTCACCAGGGGGAGGTCATGTCAGACCAACCTCATTGAATTTTTTGACTGGGTGACTAGGGAAGTTGGATCGGGGAGGGCAGTGGACATGGTCTATCTGGACTTCAGCAAGGCCTTTGACACTGTGCCACATAGAAGACTATTACACAAACTGGGGAATATGGGTGTGGGCAGGACAGTAGTGTGGTGGGTAGGAAACTGGCTGGGTGGCAGGACACAGAGGGTGGTGGTAAATGGCTGTCACTCCACAGAGGGAAGAGTGACCAGTGGGGTACCACAGGGATCAGTGCTGGGACCGGTCCTATTCAACATCTTCATCAGTGACATTGCACAGGATATAGAAGGCAGAATTTCACTGTTCGCTGATGACACAAAGCTCTGTAACAGAGTAGACACACCAGAGGGTGTAGACAGAATGAGAAGGACCTGCAGAAACTTGAAGAATGGTCAAGGGTTTGGCAGTTGAAATTCAATGCAAAGAGGTGCAAGATAATGCATATGGGGCACAAAAACCCTGGCACAATATATCAGTTGGGGGTGAGGATATAGCATGCACCAAGCAGGAAAGGGATCTTGGGGTTGTCATCTCTGATGACCTCAAGGTAGGAAACAGTGTGACAAGGCATCAGGTAAAGCAAATAGGATGCTGGGATGTATAGGCAGGGGCATCACCAGCAGGAAAAGGAGGTCATAATTCCGCTATACAAGACACTAGTGAGGCCCCACCTGGAGTACAGTGTACAGTTCTGGAGACCATACCTACGTAAGGACATAGACAAGGTGAGAAGGTTCAGAGGGGCAACAAAGATGGTGCATGGATTGCATCACAAGTCCTATGAAGACAGGTTGAAGGAACTGAACATGTACTCCTGGAGGAGAGGAGGAGGGAGAGAGAGGATAGAGACATACAAGTATCTTACAGGGAGGAACAGGGTGCAGGAAAACACTATTTTAAACGAAAAGATGTTTCAGGACTAGAGGGCATGGGATGAAGTTGGAGGAGGACGATTCAGAGGAAACATGAGAAGGAATTTCTTCACAGAGCGGGTGGTGGACAAGTGGAACACCCTGCCAGAGGAAGTGGTGGGGGCTGAAACAATCACGGGATTTAAGAATGCATGGGATAGACATAAAGGAATTCTAGAGGTCAGGGGTAAGGGGAAATAGACTTCTAGGAAAACAAACTGAACTTAAGCAAACTGAAGCTCAAATGGGCAGACTAGGTGGGCCATAGGCCCTTATCTGCCGACACTGTCTATGTATCTATGTATCTATGTGTGGAAACACATTTTGGAGGAGATGTGAAGAATGACAGCTGTACTGCTCATAAGGAGGTATGGTAAAATGGCAATGTTGAAAATCTGGAGTACAAATATTAAAAATTTGCAAACTTACGAGCTTGCGTAAGAACTGCGCAACACATGCTCATAAAACAGTCATTTTGGGGGATTTTTTAACCCAAATTTTCAACATAGGGTTTTTGGGTGCCTACCTCATGAACTGTGACACTGTCATTTCATACATCAGTCCCGAAGGGTGGTTTCATGCAGTGACCATGAAATTACCTTTAAGGACCAAATAACAAGATGACAGTGCAAGAATTCATGAGGTGGGGGCCCAAAAAACCCATGTTGAAAATTTGGTGAAAAAATTCCCAAAAATGACTGAGATATGCATCAAAGTTGAAAAAACCCTATTTATTCCATTATACAGCTTACCGGCATTTCCTCAGTTCACGGTCGGCTTTGAAGAGTGCAGACGTGTTCCCGGTCCACCGAAGATCATCGCACCGGACTCCGGAGGTAAGTATGGGGTAAGGGTGTGTGTGGGAAGTCAAGGTGCGCAGAGGGTAGGTGTGGGTGGAGGAGGGGGTCAAGAAAGTCAGTGAGGAACATTTTTCTTTCTAGGTTTTTCTTTTAGGAAGATGGCCGGGACATTTGCCATGCTGGGGTGGGCTTTCAGCGTGGCAGCTAAGTTTTTGTTTGGGGGTGGGCAAAGCGGGCCTGGCAGGATTAGGCACCCCGTCAGCCATAGAGGTTTGCCATGCTGGGTGGGCTCCCTAGCGTGGTACCTGGAAGTGTTGGGGCAGCAGATGGACATTTGCCACACTGGGATGGGCTCCCAGCGTGGCACTTGGAAGGCTGTTTGGGGTCAGTGGGCCGATGGGGAATTGGGCACCCCGGTCTCACAGATTTTGCCACGCTGGGGTGGGCTCTCAGCGCAGTACCCTAAAACTTGTTGGGGGAGCTTAGTGCAACATGGGGTTTGATTCCCTGGCTGCCACAGTGTGTGTGTGTGGGGAGTTGTGAAGCATGCTGGGGTCTGCTCCCAGCATGTTACTTGTTTGGGAGAGGAGCTGTCTACATAGCTCTTTCACTGCAGTGCCGACATGTAGGCACTTTGCATACTGCCAATGCAGTATGCAAATTCCCTACACACTGCAGTGCTTTTCTTTCAACTGTACACCGCTGCATTTGCAAATGCTGCCATAGACAGCTCTTACATTCATTGGCATGGTGGGGCCGTGCTGTAAAAGGCAGCAGGGCATTGGAAGTAGGGAGGCACACCTGCAAATTCTCGTATGGTGGCACTATGTTTCTTGCACATGCGTGCAAGCAAACATAAAAATCACTCAGCTCCGGGATTATATAATAAAACACTGATGATGCTTAAATTAATGCAAAATCATATCTGGCTACCATTAAAGATTCTCTTTGAAAAATCAGTAAATAAGAGTCAAGCCCCAAATGACTGGAATAAATCAAAAATGACTCCGATTTTTAAAAAGGAAATAAATCAGAGGAAGGAAACTATCGGCCAATCAGTTTGACCTCAATACCATGCAAAATTTTAGAATCAATAGTCAAAAATAAAATAGTAGACCACCTTAAGTCTATTCCCTTATTTGACACTGGTCAACATAGATTCACACAGGGTCATTTGTGTATTACAAATTTATTATCATACTATGAAAAAGTTAGTAGCATGCTAGATAAGGGTACCCCAGTTGATAATATCCTATTTGATTTCAGTAAAACCTTTGACATGGTACCACACCAGGCTATAAGTCAGAAATTATGTAAATATAACATCGACTTTTATCTTATTAATTGGATAGTAAACTGGGTGGAAAACAGATGTCAAGTAATATCTGTTAGAGGATATCTATCAACAGAAGGACAAGTAACAAGCGGTGTACCTCAGGGTTCGATCTTCGGACCAATCATTTTTCAAATATTTATGGCGGATCTAGATGAGAATATTAATAATATCATCATTAAATATGCTGATGATACTAAACTCTGTGGCCCATGTACATCAGAGTCTGAAATTGAATCATTACAAGAGGACATCAATAATATTGTGGCATGGACAGAAAAATGGGGAATTAAGTTAAACTCCAACAAATGCTGTATTATTAATATGGGAGAAAATAATAAGCATCATATTTATACTTTAAATGATAATTCGCTCCCCAAAAAACCATCAGAGAAAGACTTAGGAATCATTATTGATAAAGATCTATGATTTAAGGAACAACATACATCTGTCATATCTAAAGCAAATTATACAATTAGAGCAATTAAAAGAAATATAAAAAGTCAGAATCATAAAATCCTTTTACCATTATATCAGGCATATGTAAGACCTATATTAGACTATGGTAGCCCTTTATGGAATCCATATACAAAAACAGATATCAAAAAAACTGGAGAGCGTTCAACGCAGGTATACAAAATCTATTTCAACTATAAAAAAGAAGTCATACGAGGCAAGACTAGAAACACACGGACTATACAATGCAGAACAGAGAAGACAACAGGGGGATATGCTCTATACTTTGAGCTTATGAATGACCCTTTAATGATGAACGAGTTAAATATTACTCATAAAGCTAACACTTTAGTCACAAGAGGTCACCCATTGCAAACAAATATAAATAGATCCAATACACTGAAATGAAAACATTTTTATACTCTAAGCTCAGCAAATTTATGGAACAGATTACCAAGTGACACAGTATCAAGTAAAAAACAAAACTGAATTTAAAAAGAAACTTGATACATTTATCTGCAATGGTGGAAATCTAAAATATTACTCCATGTCCTAAACAAAGCCAACATATGGGCCTCCTGGTCTTTCTTGTGTTCCTACAACCAAGTGAACCAAGAACATGCTCCCTCGAGAACCTGTGTGAATTTTTTTATGGGTGCCAATGATCTAAAGGGGACTTCAAAGGGCTTAACTCTGAAATGTCATATCCATGATTTCAGACGGGTATAAATAGCCCAGCTCAGGGCATTTTGAACAAACAAACAAACACACACACACACACACACACACACACATTTGCTTGGATCCTCTCTCCTGACTACAGAGAACACCTGTCAGCACAGAGATTGCCTAAGAACCAAAGGCTGCTACAGAAAGACTGAAATATTTTTTGTGAACAACGACTCTCCGGACTTTTAAATCTTTTTACCTAAGGTAGAGACTTAGCTAGCAAGTTTTAGTGCATTTTTTTCTGTATATATGTTTCCCATTTGTTTCTGCACACTGTAACCCAATTTAGTATTCTCTTTTAGCTGTAACTGTATTTATTTAAGTATTTTAGTTAAAAAAACTTTGCTTTTCTAAAGAAATTCTGCCTGTGTGAGAGTTCTTATATTGTAGGTGTGAATGTAGAAGGTTTATTAATAATCTGTGACAACTGTTACTTGCCACCGTAAGCAACCAAATTGAGAAAAGGGTCTGTAAGGGACACCTGTAAGGATATGGAGAATACCAGAGTCTATAAAGATTTTGAACCAGGCTGTTTCATGTCCTGTAGGGAGAAGGCCAAATCAGGTTTTTTACACTGCTACCCTGAAGAGAGTGTGATACCTGGATGTTCCTCTTGTGTGTAATAGCCAAGTGTAACCCCCCTAGAAATGGGGGTTCCCAAAAAAGCCTTTCTTGAGCTTGCCTAAATGCTCACTGCCAGGCTGGTGTCCTGTGTTTTAGCAGTTTAAATGTGATTACCAGAGCCTGTATAGCATCTGTGTACTGTCTCTTTAAGAGCTGCCTAATTGCAGCTTAAGTAATCTGAGAGGGAGCTCTGTTGAAAGATGTAACTATTTACTGAAAATCATTTAGAGTGATAATGATAATGTAGTTTGTCTAACCTGCTTTCTTTGTAGCAAGGACTGTTTTGTTTGTCTCCACTATCTTGGTCCTGGACTGCAAATTGGACCAAACAGTACTGGTGAGACCTAAAATGTAGCCGGACTACAGGAGCTGTCTGAATTCAAAATCTGTAGGAACTGTAGTTTGAACTTTTTGCGCCTTTTTTGCAACTGAAGGGGGAGCTCTTGCTTTGACTGACAGCCAAATCAGCTAACCAAATCTTTTGGATCTTGGGGAAGTCCCGGGCTGCTTGCAGTTTTCAGTTAGTTCTGAGCTGGAAGCTCAAGAAGAAGGAGCTGAAGTAATTCTGAGCAGCAATCCTGAGTGGATTTGCATGGGAGAACTGGGAAAAGGCTGAGTGTTTGGCCTGTATGTCTGTCTGCTGCTCCTGAGAGGGAGAGAAGAGAATTATTTTGTACTAAATCCAGGTTTGTGTGACTAAAGTAAGCTACTGAAGTGGGCCAGGCTCAACCTGAAGAAGACCGAAGATTTTGCTGAATGCGATCAGCCCGTCAAGAGTTCCAGCTACACCTAAGCTCCCGGTGTGTGCAGAGACTTTGTAATTGTGACTGGGGAGCGCTTTGCCTGGTACAGTAGAATTCCCGTACATGTAAATGTGCTATGAGCTGCTAGTGAGTTCTGAGTTACTTCCCCACTGTGTGAACTGTGTTCTGCTTGCTGGAAGCTGTATCCAGCCCAAAATGGACTGCACCTGAATTTGTCTCTATGCGGTCTGGGCCTTGCCAGACTGGCCCAGCCAGACTACCCACTGCACAGAGAAGCCATCGACGAGAGACCTGTCTTGGGACCAGCCCCCTGCTCCACGCTTGAACAGGAATTACACCTCTGCGACTCGTGTGGGCCCTGCTTCTCCTGGCATTCCAGATCAACCACCTGCAGTCTCGATTTTCGTCCAGCCTGTGTCCAGTCTTGGGTATCGTGAGTAAATACCAGGGTAGCTCCCTGCAACAACAGCTTAATCTGAGTGTGTCATCTGATTGTCTTGTTGTTTCATTTCCTTTACGAACTGAGCCCTCTGGCTCTGGATTACAAATATTGTGTACTGTGCATGTTGTGTTTTCCACCACAGGGCCCCAACCAGCTGCAAACCCGGGCAACAGTCCTGGCTAGCCCATCTCTTCTCCACCAGGGTACCCAGAGGTGGACTGTATGGGGGGACTCAAAGCACATGCATAACTGCTTGATTGATATAACCTTTAAATGAATTAACCTGATTTTGCCCCTCCCTTGTTCAAGTCCCCTGAATAAATCAGATCTAACTTTTTCTGCATGTAATCTGACTGTGGTTCCAGTTTGTGCTCAAAGTACTGTACTGTTGCTATTTGCTGTGCATAACCTTGTTTTACAGGGGGTCCCCAGGGTCAAGCCAGAGGAACCAGCCCTGGTGGTAAGTGCAAACAGTGTGGGCACTTGTGTGGTGTACCGGGGTATTGTGAAAGTGATTATTGTACAGTGTTCAGGTGACTAGAGGAGAAAGAGGGGGGTTACAGTGTTCCAGAGGGCTGTGCCCAGGTTAGCTTGACCATTACCAACCCTGACCTCCAGGTGGAGGCACCCGTTTCAGAACTCAGGCCCCTTAACCTGCTACTAGCCAAGCAGGCAGGGGTAGTAGCCCTTGGGATAGCGCCACCTAGGGGTTACATCTTGGAGGCTCACCGCTGGGATTAGCGTCCCCTAGTGGCCAAATGTGTGAATTGCTGTGAAAAATAAATGGCTACCCCAACAGAAGTGGCTGTACACCAGTTGGTGGGGTGGTGTACTGGGCAGGAGATCGACCCCCAAAATGCTATACTTATCTTGGATATTCTCCTGGGTACCAATAAGGACACTGTAGAGGGAGTACTTTCCAAGGTTAAATGTTTACAAAACTCTGTGGTGGTGGGTCGACAGGATAATCTGCTCGCACAAAGTTTCATGGTGTTAGTAGAGTGTAAGAACCCAGTAGACAGTTCCAAAGTGCCACGAACTATCACCCCCGAAGGAGCCCTCACTGCCTGGAGAGTGATAACTAAAGACAGTAAAGACCCCGGGGAGAATGAGCTCCCCTCCGCTATCTGAGACCTTTGAGGATAAATTTGCTAAGTTGTTGCTGGAGGAAGAGAAAACTGTGGAGGACTTAAAAAAAGCTATTCCTGCCACCTGGGGGTGTTCCTCCTCCAACACCCCCTTCCGCTCCAGCACCCGTTATTGCCCCTCCTTCTGTGCCCGTGCCAATGCTGGCTCCTATGTCTGTACCTGCCATTAGTCACAACTCTTACTGAAGGTTGAGAATCTTCTCCGGCACCCTCCCCACCCCCCAAGGGGAGTATGATTGGGAGATCTGAATAGATTGTGTTGCCTCTTTGGTACCTCAATGGCAGTGTGCGGAGGCTGAGAAACAGAAAAGGATCATAGAAAGTTTGAGGGGTCCCGCCCTAGAGGCCATTAAATTTCTGAGGTCCACAAACCCTGATGCATCTGCCCAGAAGTACCTATCTGCAATCAAAGGCAATTTTGGGAGCATTGAGTCAGGGGAGAACTTGATGTGGAAATTTTGAGGTATAAAACATTGGCCAGGGGAAAGTTTGTCTGCATATGTTACTCGTCTGGAAAGAGTGCTGCAGAAGGCTTACCAAAAAGGTCGGGTAGCCTCCAGTGACTTAAACCACATGAGGTTGGGGCACATACTGCAACATGCAAAGCATTCTAAATTGCAACTCCTTCAATTAAGGCTCCCAGATAGAAGCGGTTACCCACTGGACTATTGTGACTTGATAAAAGAACTCCAGGAGGTTGAAGATGAGGAGGGGGATTGTAATTCTAGGGTGAGCGCAGCCCAAGTGATCATGGCATCGGAAGGCCCTTCCGAAGTGGGGACCAATGAGGGTGTGCCACCATGGGATGAACTTCTGAGGGAGTTCAGGGAAACCAAAAACAGTATCTTTATGAAGGCCACTCCTGCAAGTACAGGCACCGACCCTTATCCAACTGCATCTGCTATGGGGGTTGGGGTGTCCACCCAGGCATCTCCTGCTGACAGCAGCTCGAAACTCGATGTTTTGACTATGGAAGTAAGAGAATTGACGAGATGTCTCCAAATGCTCACCACACAGCAGACAGAGATGACACCAAGGTTTTCAGTTGGTAGTACCACCGCCCCAGCTCCCAGTGTGATGCCTCGGCTACCCCAAATCCCAGAAAACATATTTTGCCATAATTGTGGGAAGGATGGGCACATGAAGAGAGAATGCTGGTCCACAAAAGACCTAGATAAAGTTGTATATAGGCTTCAAGGCGAGCTTCAGAGAATGAATCAGCGGTCGAGGAGTGCCCAAAATGACCGCAGTGAGGGATCAAGAAGTAGTAACTCAAATCCCTATGTGGCTAAATCATCTGTCCAGACCCCCTGCTGCTGCCCCTCCAGACTGGTCCAAAATAGTGGGCCCTTCAATGGAGACTACTGTGGCTGTGAATGGTATTCCTACTCAGGCTGTGCTGGACAGTGGGTCGCACAAGTGACCATTGTATTTAAGGACTGGTATGAGAAACACTTATCTGCTGTGCCCTTACAATCCCTGGAAAGCCTACATGTGTGGGGGCTGAGTGACAAGTCTTATCCCTACCTAGGATATGTCCGCCTCTGGTTGTCATTTCCTGCAGCTGTAACTGGTGTAGCGGAGCAAGTCGAGACACTGGCCTTAGTGTGTCCCCGAACTGGACTGTATGATGGGATTCCCCTGTTAATTGGGACCAACGCCCATATGTTTGGGAGACTGGCACATCTCTGTCGCGAGAAATGGACTGGGAAGGCCCTAAGAATTCCCGCTCTGATCAAGAGGGCCTATGATTTGCAACAGAACCCCAAGGGAGTGGACCAAGATGAACCGGTAGGGGTTGTGTGGAAGAAGGATCCCGATTCAATGGTACTGGCCCCTAACGCCCAGTGTACCATTCAAGGGGAGGTCCACCTCTGCAAACATGTCAAGAATAAAATACTGATGTTGGACGTGCCAGGCGATGAATAATTGCCGGAAGGATTATTGGTTAAGGCCAGCATCTTACCAGCTCATGCTCATGCCTATGCGTGAAGAGTGATGGTCCAGATTCATAATGTGTCAGATCGGGAGATCCGGGTGAACAGAGGATGCACCCTAGCTATGGTACACTGCACAGACACTGCAGTGTTGCCCAGCAACAAACCCTCTTGCAAGACAGATAGAGTGACTTCCGACTTGTTTGATTTTGGTGACTCCCTGTTGCCAGCTGAATGGAAGACTAGAATTAGCCAGAAACTTGCGAAGAGAGATCAAGTGTTTTCATTGAAGAAATGGGACATGGGATATGTCCAGGGTACGGAGCATCACATACACCTGCACGATGAACGGCCATTTTGAGAGAGGTCTCGACACCTAGCCCCTGCAGACATAGACGATGTGAGAAGACACTTGCAGGAAATGCTCACAGCTGGTGTGATACAAGAATCCAGGAGCCCATATGCTTCTCCCATTGTGGTTGTGCATAAGAAGAATGGAACAGTACTAATGTGGGTGGATGATCGTACCCTCAACAGGCAGACCATCCCTGATCAATACACCATGCCCCCCTATACAAGATGCTCTGGACTGTTTGAATGGGAGCAAATGGTTCTCAATGTTGGATCTTCGCAGTGGATATTACCAGATTCTGATGGCTCCGGAGGACCATGAGAAGACAGCTTTCATCTGTCCTTTGGGGTTCTACGAATTCTTGAGAATGCTACAGGGGATATTGGGCACCCCAGCCACCTTCCAGCGACTGATGGAATGAGCGGTGGGAGACATGAATTTGCTGGAATGCCTGGTGTACTTGGACGATGTCATTGTGTTTGGGAGCTACCTAGAGGAACATGAGTCAACTGTTCAAAGTACTAGACCGACTGGAAGATTTCGGCCTCAAGCTGCCCATTGACAAGAGCCAGTTTTTCCAAACCTCTGTGAAGTATGTGGGGCACATAGTGTCTACAGAGGGGATAGAAACTGATCCTAGTAAAGTTGAAGCCTTGACTACTTGGCCCCAGCCCCACAATTTGAAAGAACTACAATGCTTCCTGGGATTCTGTGGCTACTACCACCAGTTCATAAAGGACTATTCCAAAGTGATTCAGCCACTCTTGAATCTTACCCAAGGTTACCCTTCTACCAATTGAAAATACAAAAAAAGGGTCCATCAAAGAACCAGACTAAGCATATTTCCCCCCAGGTGAACTTTTTGGGTCCCGTTGGACACCTGACCGTGAAGCAGCTTTCCACGAAGTCATATACCAGCTCACCCATGCCCCCATCCTTGCTTATGCTAATCCCACAAAACCCTATGTGCTGCATACTGACGCCAGTCTGCAGGGTCTAGGAGCTGTACTGTATCAAAACCATGAGGATGGTTTGAGACCAGTGGCATTCACCAGTAGGAGCTTGACCCCGTCGGAGTGAAACTACCCTGTGCACAAGTTGGAGTTCCTTGCGTTAAAATCGGCCATTGTTGACCAGTTTCATGATTACCTCTATGGGGCAAAAATATTGGTGAGAACTGACAATAACCCATTGACCTATGTACAGACTTCAGCTAAGTTAGAGGCCATGGGGCACCAGTGGCTTTCTGCATTGTCAACATATGATTATGCTGTCGAATACAGACCAGGCCTGAATCATATTGATGCTGACGCCCTATTCCGGAGGCCCATTTCCAAGAGCAACTGGGTCAGGCTGTCTGAACCTGACATCCGAGCATTGTGCCAAAAGTTTGATAGAAATGAACAGATGTCTACGGACACAGCGGACTGCTTAGCAGATTGCTTGGGCCCCTCTGACACCTGCATACCGGCTGTGTATTGCCACTTTTCTGCTCTAGATATTAGTGCACTACCTCAGTTTGACAATGACAGCATTCAATGGGCTCAATCCCGAGATTCTATGATTCAGCCAGCACTTGACGCCCTTCGTGCAGGAAAAGATGTGTCCAAGTTGCGTTCCTCTGATCTGCTAACCACTTTATTGTTTAAAGAAGGCTCCAGGTTGAAGCTGCTTAATCAGTTGTTGTATAGAGAGAGAGTAGATTGGGGTGGCCAAATAGACAAGCAACAGTTGGTCCTGCCCACAGTCTTCAAAGATTTGGTACTAAGGTCCCTCCACAATCATATGGGCCACTTCGGTATCGACCGGACCCTTGACCTAGTACGATCTCGATTCTACCGGCCCAAGATGGAGGCCGATGTTGAGCACCATGTAAGGACTTGTAGTCGCTGCCTGCAGAGAAAAGCCCTGCCTCAGAGGGCTGCCCCCTTGTCAACATTACTACCAGCACCCCAATGGAACTAGTCTGCATAGACTTCTTGAGTTTAGAGCCTGATCAGTGAAACATTGGCAATGTGTTAGTGGTTACGGACCATTTCACATGGTATGCACAAGCTTTTCTCACCAAAGATCAAACAGCATCTACCGTGGCCAAGGTGCTAGTGGAAAATTTCTTCATCCACTATGGTGCCCCCCCAGCGAATTCACTCTGATCAGGGCCGGGACTTAGAGAGTTGGCTAATCAAAGAAATGTTCTCTCTATTGGGGGGGGGGGTGCGAAAGTCAAGAACCACCCCTTATCACCCGCAGGGGGATCCTCAACCAGAACGCTTTAACTGCACCCTACTAGACATGCTAGGCACCCTCCACCCAAAAGATAAGCATAAATGGAGCCAGCAGATTAGCACCTTGGTACACGCATACAATTGCACGAAGAATGATGCTGCCTGGTTCTCTCCCTACCGCCTCATGTTCGGGAGAGAGGCCCGGCTGCCTGTTGATGTCTGTTTTGGGGTTTCTCCCGATGGGGTCCAAGCCAAAGATTACCTGCAATATGTACAAAAACTGGAAGCTCAATTGAACCATTACCTATCAACTGGCCCAGACAATGGCCGCCAAAAGAAATCTAGCCAACAAAGAGAGACATGATAGAAAAGTAAAGGCTCAAGAGCTTAGGCCTGGAGACCGTGTGTTGTTGCGAAATTTAGGATTGCATGTTAAACACAAAATTGCTGATTGATGGCACCATCTTCCCCATGTCATAGTTGGAAAGTTGGATGATTTGCCAGTGTACAAAGTGTGACCAGAGAATAACTCCAAAGCTGTCAAGAACATGCACCGTAACCACTTGCTACCTATTGGTCAAGTTATAATTGAGGCTGAACCCACCGAGATTGATTCCCCTGGACCAGTGACTCATGCTTCTGCAAGAAAAAAAACAGAGTCAGCTTGCCCCCGTGGTTGCTGATTTAAGACTTCCCCCGCAGCAGGCCCAGAATGATAGTGACTGCCCGTCTAACTCGGATGACAGTGAGTGTGATAATGCCTATTACTCCTCATATGAACTGAGTCAGTTGTTTCGTGGAAATCCTATGTTGAATTATGGGGATGAAGCTGGGCCTTCTGGACTGCCTAACGCCCCGGCACCATCCTTGGAGCCAATGCTCCCTGAAGGTGAAGTGCAAAGTAGCACATCTGAGGATGCTGAGTCTTTGTGTATAGTGGAACTTATGATTTGCCTGAAGGAGAGGCTGATGGTATGAGTCTTTCTGGTGACATACCAGAACTTGAGGAACACTATGAGAGTGCTGACAACCCCTCTTCAGTGCCAGAGTGTCTTCAAAATGAGACAAGTGTTGTAGAAACAGAGACTACAGAGCAAGGGGCTGACAGTACTCCCAGCTTGGACATTCCCCTTCATGCAGAGGCACCCCTCACAAGTGATGAAAACTCCAAGACCATTGCTGAAAGTACAGAGACTGTGGTTGTTCACCCCAGGAAGATTGGCCCGAGCTGTCAAGCCAGTGGTGCACTTCAGTTACGATTCCCCTGGGAGGCCATTGGATTTGCCTCTCAATGTAGTCCACAAAGGCGTTTATGTCTCTCAGAGCTCACTGCCCAAATTGAGCTTGACGGCCCATTCCAGGTTACTTGTTCTGCCCTCTCATCATGGTGCCCCTGCCCCATCCAGCCCCAAGTTAGCTGATAGGAAAGGGGCCCCCTCTTGCATTGTTTAGAGTACAAGAAGTTATTACATGATTCTGTACAGTAATGTTCAATTTACCTGGGTGAAATATGCATAATGTATTGTCAGAATGGAAATGATATAGTGGAGTACATTGAAATGTATAGTAAAGTGACAAGTTATGCCAATTGATGAATCAGATAGTACTTGTATAGCATGCTAATGGTATATATATCTTGTATATGTTGCATTTTCAATGTTATGATGTACAGGCTTGACGCGGACGCCAAGTTTTGCCAGGCAGGGAAGGGAAGGGTGTAACCCCCCCCCTACAAATGGGGGTTCCCAAAAAGTCTTCCTTGAGCTTGTCTAAATGCTCACTGCCAGGCTGGTGTCCTGTGTTTTAGCAGTTTAAATGTGATTACCAGAGCCTGTATAGCATCTGTGTACTGTCTCTTTAAGAGCTGCCTAATTGCAGCTTAAGTAATCTGAGAGGGAGCTCTGTTGAAAGATGTAACTATTTACTGAAAATCATTTAGAGTAATAATGATAATGTAGTTTGTCTAACCTGCTTTATTTGTAGCAAGGACTGTTTTGTTTGTCTCCACTATCTTGGTCCTGGACTGCAAATTGGACCAAACAGTACTGGTGGGACCTAAAATGTAGCCGGACTACAGGAGCTGTTTGAATTCAAAATCTGTAGGAACTGTAGTTTGAACTTTTTGCGCCTTTTTTGCAACTGAAGGGGGGGGGGGCTCTTGCTTTGACTCAGCCAAATCAGCCAACCAAATCTTTTGGATCTTGGGGAAGTCCCGGGCTGCTTGCAGTTTTCAGTTAGTTCTGAGCTGGAAGCTCAAGAAGAAGGAGCTGAAGTAATTCTGAGCAGCAATCCTGAGTGGATTCGCATGGGAGAATTGGGAAAAGGCTGAGTGTTTGGCCTGTATGTGTGCCTGCTGCTCCTGAGAGGGAGAGAAGAGAATTATTTTGGACTAAATCCAAGTTTGTGTGACTAAAGTAAGCTACTGAAGTGGGCCAGGCTCAAGGGCCTTGCCAGACTGGCCCAGCCAGACTACCCACTGCGCAGAAAAGCCATCGATGAGAGACCTGCCTGGGGACCAGCCCCCTGCTCCACGCTTGAACAGGAACGATGCCTCTGCGACTCATGTGGGCCCTGCTTCTCCTGGCATTCCAGATCAACCACCTGCAGTCTCGATTTTCATCCAGCCTGTGTCCAGTCTTGGGTATTGTGAGTAAATACCAGGGTAGCTCCCTGCAACAACAGCTTAATCTGAGTGTGTCATCTGATTGTCTTGTTGTTTCATTTCCTTTCTGAACTGAGCCCTCTGGCTCCGGATTACAAATATTGTGTACTGTTCATGTTGTGTTTTCCTTCACAGGGCCCTAACCAGCTGCAACCCCGGGCAACATCCCTGGCTAGTTGATCTCTTCTCCACCTGGGGACCCAGAGGCGGACTGTGTGGGGGGAATCAAAGTGCATGCATAACTGCTTGATTGATATAACCTTTAAGTTAATTAACCTGATTTTGCCCCTCCCTTGTTCAGGTCCCCTGAATAAATTAGATCTAACTTTTTCTGCATGTAATCTGACTGTGGTTCCAGTTTGTGCTCAAAGTACTGTACTGCTGCTATTTGCTGTGCATAACCTTGTTTTACAGGGGGTCCCCAGGGTCGAGCCAGAGGAACCAGCCCTGGTGGTAAGTGCAAACAGTGTGGGCACTTGTGTGGTATACCAGTGGTATTGTGAAAGTGATTATTGTACAGTGTTCAGGCGACTAGAGGGGAAAGAGGGGGGATTACAGTGTCCCGGAGGGCTGTGCCCAGGTTAGCTTGACCATTACCAACCCTGACCTCTGGGTGGAGGCAGCCGTTTCAGAACTCAGGCCCCTTAACCTGCTACTAGCCAAACAGGCAGGGGTAGTAGCCCTTGGGATAGAACCACCTAGGCTTTACACAAGAAACGATTCATTTTGGGCCACAAGACTCGAGATCGGTATTGTGCCCTTATCCAGAGCTAGAGGGCCACCCGGGATCCTTATGGTAGAGGTGCAGTCATAACCTCGTTGAGCAGTCTAAAGGATGAGAAGGGTATCCCTGTTCCCCCCCCATCACAGATTGCACTTAACGGTGGGCACTGTGATCTCAGTGGGTCTGACCCCCAGGAGTGGGTTTGTGACAAAGGGAGGGTATGTATTAGGTTGGGGCAGGATTAGCGTGGTGAGACTGCTTTGGGGGGGGGAGGATGAGGTAAATGCAGATAATGGTTCCCAGTAAAGGTTGGGAGATATTGGGGCTTAGGTCAATGAGTGATAGGAGCATGAGAGGAGATAAATAAAAATAAGATCTTGTTTCTTTTTTTTTATCTAGTGAGGAGTAGGAGGGTCCATAGCACCCACCATGGTGTACTTATTGGGTCAGAGAGTGCCTTTCTTAGGGGCGGAGGTGTCTATAATGCGACTACATTCATAGGTTTTTCTGTTAGGCAGAAATTGCTTCAGTTCGTTCTTAAAAGTTTGGAAATTCTTGGGGTTGTTTACTTTGACCTGGAGCTCATTTAGTCAGAGGGGAGCCCTGTAGTTGAATGAGTGCTGGCCGAGAGATGTCCTCCTGAAGGGGACGCTGAGTGTGCATTTTGCCATGCCCCTGGTGTTGTGTTGTGAAGGGGCAGGCTGAATGATTTGGTGGATGCGGGGGATGGACCTAATTGTACTTTTTTGTCTAGTAAGCAAGTTTGCAATTTAATCATGCCCCCAAGGTAAAGCCAGTCTGTTTGATCTTACAGGGTGCACGTATGAGGGAGTTTATTTGCCCCAAGCTCTAACCTACATGTTTTATTGATTGCTGTAGCCACCTATTTTAGGCTGTTTCCGAGGCAACACAACACACTACCAGACCATGATCAATTATAGAGGATTGGGCTGGTGATGGAGAGTTGGAGGGCTGTGGGCATAAGATATTGTTGGTGTCTATGAAGGACACCAAGTCTGATGTTGACTACTTTTCCCACCTGTTCAGTCTGCTTCGTGAAGGATATGGTGTTGTCTAACTGGACCTCAAGGTACTTAAAACAGTCAGCTTGTTCCAGGGGGACTGCTTTGTTGTTAGTGATGGTGAGCAGTGGGTTTCTTTTCTCGTGCTGGCGACTTGAGATGAGCATGGTTTTCATCATTTTATAGTTGAGTAGTATCTTTTGATTGTGAATCCAGGCCTCCGGTTGGTGAACGGTAAGCTGGAGTTCCTGTTGGAGATGAGCAAGCTGGGAGTGGCAATTTACGATGACGCATCATCTGCGTACAATATGATTTTGCTAGTACGTGCTTCAGGGAGTGCATTTAGAAATAAACTAAAAAGAAGCGGACCAAGTATGGACCCTTGAGGGACACTCAGGGAGACCTCTCTTGCTAAGCAGGCCGCAGTACCTACTATAACGCTCTGATCTGTGGGAGAGATAGTCGTGGAGCCAGACTACAACAGTAGTTGATAGGCATAGTGACTGCAGCTGCTGTGTAAGAAAGGAGTGATTTACCATATCAAATGCTTTGGTGAGGTCAATAAAGATTGACCCCAGTAGCTTGCCTCCATCTAGGGCCTTGTGTACATAATCAGTGAATTTGACCAAGGCAGTTGACGTACTATGGCTCTTCCTGAAGCCATGTTGTTGCAGACATTGAAGATTGTATTTCTGCAGATAATCAGAGATTTGGTCAGCCACTATTCTCTCCAGCACTTTATAGAGTGGGGAGAGGATCGAGATAGGCCTTTAGTTAGAATTTCTTGAGCGATCTCCACTTTTGTGAACGGGGGTAACTAGGGCATGATTCAAGACGGTGGGGAATTTAGCCAGTGTGAGGGATTTATTAAGTATTATTGTGTTGGGGATGATAACTTCCAAGGTGAGTGCAACCATTTTCATGTCTAATTTATCGCTGCCCTGCCTAGTTTTTCCAAGTACCTTTTTTACATATCTCTTAGCCTCCTCGATGGAGATGCATTTGAAAGAGAAGTTAGGATGCTTGTTTTATTTCTAGGGGGTGGGTTTAAGAGGTCCAGAGGCATTTGAGAAGTCTGTGGGGAGTACAGAACTAAGGTATGTAAAGGCTGTATCAAAGGAATCGGCGATGGTGAGCAAGTCTTGTGTAGTGGTTCCATTTATGTTGAGCAATGTAGGATGCTTCATATCTTCCTACCCAAGAAGCTCTTTTATGGTCCCTCAAATCTCCTACTATCCCCCCAGGACTTTATCAGTTGGTCCTTGTAGAACTTTGCTTTGGTAAGTCTTATAAGGTTAGTACATTTATTCCTGGCCACCTTATATCTCTGATAATCTGTGTACTTGCCAGAGTCCTTGGCCTTGCACCACAGATTGTCCTGGTCCCTCTTAGTTCAAGTAGATCCTTGGTGATCCATTCATAACTGGATCTCCCGGTTTTCCTCCTTTTTACTTGGGCAAGTAAGTCAATAGTTGTATTGAACTTGTCTATGAAGTACTGTAGAGCAAGGTCAATGTCATTAAATTTGTTTAATCATGACCAGTCTATTTACGCTAGTGCTGCCTTAAAATAATTAAGCTCACCTCTCTTTAGGACCCTACTTTCTACCAGGGTAGGAGCAGCTTTTCTTGATTTTATTTGACCAGAGGCAGGTGTCAGGTGAATGGTCACTTATGGAGTCTGGGTGCATTGTGATCCCCACAATCCTTGATGGGGAGCTGACCAGGATCCAGTCGAGGAGTGTGCCATTGCCACTTTTGTAATTTTGTCTGCTGCAATCGGCAGCAGGCAGCAGCAGAGGGGCCGCATCAGAGGTCGCGGAGAGATCGAGTGCTGCAGTTGGCAGTGGGAGCTACAGGGGTGCCCCATTGGTGGCTGAATGGACACATGCAGCGGGAGCCACAATCAGTGGTGCAAGAACCAGGGGAAGGAGCAGCAGACACAAAGCTGCTTCCTTCTAGGAAGATCTGCCGAATCAGCGGTCTTGGCTGAAGAGCACTAAATTTGAAGGAGGAGAACAAAGGGCCATGCAGCAGATAAAAGTTGCTCACTGCTCTCAGCCCGCAGTTTTTGCCGCAATCGGTGGCAGGCAGCAGCAGAAGGGCCGCATCAGAGGCCGCGAGGAGATCATGTGCCGCAGTCAGCGGCAGGTGCTGCAGTAGAGCCACATTGGTGGCTGAACAGATAAACAGATACAAGTTGAAGGAGTCACTGGGGGCCACAACTGGCAGCACATGAACCAGGGGAATGAGCAGCAGACACAAAGCTGCTTTTCTTCTAGGAAGATTTTAGCCCACCCTCCCAACCGGCTCCACCACCATTGTTAAATGGGCTACTGGAATCACTCTAGTAAGGTGCACCTATTAGAAGGGGAGCGAGGGGTGGGGTACCTTGAAAGGGTGGTATCAGGGGGAAGCCTGGGTTGGACTCAAGGCCTGCAGGAACGTACCTTAAAGAGACATGAGCTGGAACATTGGGCTTTGAGGTTTGGGAACTTCTACAACTCAAGGTACTGTGCAAGCTGCTGGGGCATCTGTAGTTGTTAGGGCCTGGGGGGGGCCTTTGGGGGGAGTTTTCAGTGGGTTTCCCACAGCAGTTATGAGCGTGGTAATTGTATGTGCACCAATACCTATTTGGGCAAAGGTGGTTGTAATGTGCTGGATGGCATAGGGGAACATTTCTGTGGTTTATCGCAGCAGTTTGGGTGGCATAATTGTACAGGGGGATATTAATCTGTTGGAGGTAATCACAACTACCAAGGAAGGGGATAGTTGTCCATAAAGGCTAATTACTCAGACGGGCTGCACGCACTAGCTTGGGTGCCGGAGATTCCGGAGGGACCAGTATAAGTGTACACCTGTGATTCCGGGGGGACCAGTATAAGTGTACACCTGTGATTCTGGGGGGACCAGTATAAGTGTACACCTGTGATTCCGGTGGGACCAATGTAAGTGTACACCTACAAGGCCTCAGGGTCATGCCAGGAAGGGAGGCGTAACTGGGGTGATGGAGCTGCTGGGGGGTAGAAGTGGTTGGGGGACTCTTGGGGAGCAGAGCAGGGGCTGTTGCTAGGTACGGAGGGGGCAGGGTTGGTCTAGGAGGCAGGAGGCTGGCACAAGGGTAAGGAGTGCAGACAAGGTACTAGGATGGACAGGGTACTGGGCTGCAGCGGCTGTGGGGAGGCCATCTGGATGGGCACACTGTGAAAGCTATGGCAATGTCTCATTTGCCACAGGTTGAAGGATCTGGAGGCAGAGGTACAGAGACTGGTGGGGGAGTTAGTAAGGATTAGGGGTGAGAGGGGAAGGCCGGGATATGTTGGGAATCCCCTCAGGTGGGCAGTGGAACTGTGCATGAGGGGTCAAGGTGGATGGGGGGGTGAGGAAACCTTGTAACAATATGGGTGTAAAACCAGATGGTAATAAAGGCACTGCCTGGAGCTGGGGGTTAGTTTCAAGTAACAGGTACGCAGTTCTAGGATCAGAGCCAGTTGAAGAAGGAGGAGGCTCACCTGGAAGGGGCAGGAGGACATGACGGCAGAGAGAACTCAGAGGGCAACTGTCTGCCTGGGAAGGGTGACAGGGAAGAGGAGGCAGTGGGTATAATAGGTAAGGGTAGGGGAGGGCTGGGGGGCCAGGGCCGAGACAGTAGAAGGGAGGTAGCGCTGGGGAGGATGGGGATCATTAGAAAAGTGTGGGTGTGTGTGCACAAGTGATGAACTTGGCAGGAGGAGAGGTCGGCAGAATCAAGGGATGTGCACCCAGAGGGAGAAGGAAGGGTGGAAGTACAGGAGGAGGGTCCAGACACTGGGGTCAGAGGGGTGATGCACGGAGGGAGTAAAAACAGAAAGATACAGGTAAATGGTATGGAGAAGGGGGGCGGAGTTATTGTAACAGGGGATTGAATCCTGAAGGAGATCAGATGTGTTGGGAGAGGGGAAAGGCATAGTCAGATATGGGTGGAATCAGTGACTGGTTTGACAGCAGGTAGGGCGGGGA
Source organism: Neoceratodus forsteri (assembly GCA_016271365.2). Lineage (NCBI taxonomy): Eukaryota > Metazoa > Chordata > Ceratodontiformes > Ceratodontidae > Neoceratodus > Neoceratodus forsteri. The sequence goes on along the minus strand of CM028133.1, from coordinate 49,365,337 downwards.
AGTCTTTGCTCAATTGTGTTAAGAGGAAAAGAGAGAAACCTCATGTGGTGGTGCATGTAGGCACAAGCGACTTGAGGGATAGTACAGTGGAGTTGGTTAAGGAGAGATTTGAGGAGCTGGGAAAACTGTATGGAGGTAGGGAGTTCAGTGGCCTTCTCAGAAGTGCTACTAGTACCCAGGATAAGCAGGATGAGGAAAGAAAGGATTACGGAGTTCAACTCTTGACTGATTGGGTGGTGTAGTGCTCAAGAGTATGGGCTGGTGGGTGATTGGGGGACCACATGGGACAACAGTGACCTCTACGTGAAGGACAGATTATACTTGAGCAGGGCAGGGAATCCTGAAGCATAAGCTGGTGGAGTACATAACTACCAGGGAGGTTTTAAACTAGGAAGGGGGTTGGCAAGTGCACAGCAAGCATGCAGGGTCACCGGTTAGGGGAGCTGAACGAATTGACCCCCACGACAACAGTGATTGTTATAGGGGTGAGTCTCACAGGAGGAGTCAGGATGAGGGAGGAGAGGTAGAGCAAAGATTGGAGCTGAGTGGAGGGTGGTTTACCTGAATGCGAGGAGCCTGGGGAACAAAATTGCTGATTTACAGGCTCTGTTAGCTGAGGAGATGGTGGATGTTGCAGCCATCATAGAAACTTGGGCCACCCAACACCAGGACTAGGATCTGGCGATCCCGGGATACAAGTTATATAGGAAAGACAGAGGGGGTGGGGTGGCAACCTACGTAAGGCTGGGATCAGATGTACAAGGGACGAGGGGGAAGAGGTGAGGACAGAGGTATTGTGGATGCAGATCCTGGATGTTAAAGGTAGTAAGCTGAGACTGGGAGTGCTGTATAGGCCACCTACACAGACCAAGGAACTGGACAGGGAGCTAGATGAACAGATCTGCTGTGTATGCAGAAAAGGAGAAGTGGTGATCGTGGGGGACTTCAATCTGCCTGGTGTAGATTGGGGAACTCCAGCAACCTCTAGCGCCAGGGAACAGATCTTGCTGGATGCGTTCCAGGATGGTCTTCTGGAGCAGTTGGTCAGAGTACCAACTCGGCTAGGAAATACACTGGACCTAGTACTGATGAATGGGGAGGCAGTGAGGGAACTATGGGTGGAAGACCCGCTGGCTGGTAGTGACCACCATTCAGTATGGTTCACCCTCAGTCTGAGCAGGGAGGCTGTAAGTTCAGGGACAAGGGTGGTGGACTTCAGGCGAGCAAATTTTGGGAGGATGTGTGAAATCCTGAAGGGGCACCTAGAGGGAATTAAGCTAGAGATGGATGCACATCAGAAGTGGGAGAACATCAAAATTGAACTGAGGGAGGCCACTGAAGTTTGCACCAGGACCCAGAGAAAGAGGAGCAGGGTTAAGAAGTCGTGTTGGCTGAGCAGGGAGGTGTTGGATGGGGTAAGGGTGAAAAGAGCAGCTTTCCAAAAGTTCAAGAGGATAGGGAGGGGGAGGACAGGAAGTTGTATATGATGAAGGCCAGGGAGGTTACTAAGCTGGTCAGAATGGCCAAGGCCTCCAAGGAACTGAGGCTCGCTCAGGGCATCGGGTGGGGAGAAGGACTTTTTTAGATATGTCCGGGAAAAGAGGAGGTGCAGGGACCAGATAGTGAAGATCAAGAAGGGGAAGGTGGAGAAGGGGGCAGAGCAGGTAGAGGCGCTGAATGATTACTTCTGCTCCATGTTCATGAAGGAGAAGGTGGGTCAGCTACCACTGTGGACAGGGAGGGTGGTGGCAGAGGGGGCAAGTGTGATGGATGGTCGTGGTTATGGAGTGCAGGGTACTGGAGGGTCTGAAGGTGCTAAGGGTGGCTAAGGCACCAGGTCCTGATGGCATCCACCCAAGGGTGTTGAGGGAGATGGCAGATGTGTTGGCCAGGCCGCTAGTAAGCCTGTTCAACACCTCCCTGAACACTGGTTGTGTATCACAGGAATGGAGGTTGGCTCATGTGGTGCCTATACACAAGAGTGGCCCAAAGGATGAGCCAGGTAATTACAAACCTGTTAGCCTCACTTCCATCATAGGTAAACTTATGGATGCAATACCAAAGGAGAGACTAGTGACCTTTCTGGAAGAGAATGGGCTACAGGATGGGAAGCAACATGGGTTCATCTCAGGGAGATCCTGCCAGACAAACTTAATAGAGTACTATGACTTGGTGATGAGGGACCTAGGCATGCTGTGCATGTCCTGTACTTGGACTTAAGCAAGACCTTGGATTCAGTGCCACACGAGTGGCTGGGGGGGAAGCTGGAAGGTGTGGAGGTAGGGCCAAAGATGGTAAATTGGATTGTGAACTGGCTGAAGGGTAGGTTGCAATGGGTGGTGGTGGTGGTGGGGGATCTCTCATTCCCTAGGGCTGTCATGAGCGGAGTGCCACAAGGCTCTGTGCTGGGACCAGTGTTGTTTGGGCTATTCATGGCGAATATCTCGCTTGGAGTTTTGCACTTCGGAGTAAAGAACCCGAGGAGGGAGTATTGGTTGGGTGGGGTTAAGCTAGGTATCACCGAGGAACAGAAGGACCTAGGGGTGATGGTAATGGGGAGCATGAACAACTCTGCTCAGTGCAGGAGGGCAGCATCTAAGGCCAACAGGATGCTGGGGTGCCTTGCAAGAGGATTCTCATCCAGACACAGGGATGTGATCCTGCCCCTGTACAGGTCCCTGGTCAGGCTGCACTTGGAGTATTGCATGCAGTACTGGCATCTGTTTCTTAGGAAGGATATCAGGTTGCTGGAGGGTGTGCAGCATAGGACAAGGAAGATGATCCAGGGGTTAGAAGACAAAACCTACAAAGACAGGCTGAAAGATTTGGGCTTGCACACCCTGGAGGAGAGAAGGGATTGGGGTGATATGATTGAAACCTTCAAGTACTTGAAGGGGGATCATCAAATCGGGCACTCATGAGTTACTTTGACTGAGGAAGGGGAGGGTCATGAGAGGGCATGGGCTAAGGTTGGAGGGGGCAGTTTCAGGAGGGAGATGAGGAGGCATTATTTCACAGAGAGGGTGGTGTCAAAGTGGAATTCTCTGCCGGAGGGGGTGGTATCCTGTAGGACGGTGGGTAGTTTCAAAAGGGCATGGGACAGGGTGAGGGGGAGGGTCTGGTTATTTCCAGTGGAGGATAAGGGGAGGGGGGAAGGGGCAGCTGCACTATAGGGGGCTAGCTGCACACATGAGTAGATCTGATAGACCGTCAGCCTTGTTTCTGCTGGCAGATTCATGTGTTCATATGTAGTGGGTACGGTTACCAGTTGGGAGGGGAGGGGTACAGGCTAGTTACCAGGTCCTTCTGAGGATCTGTCTCTTTGCTGAGCCAGTTTAGATTGAAGCCACCTGTGACAATGACTTTGTTGTTCAATTTAAGCTGGCTGATGACCTCAATAGCCTTTTGCTCTCCTCAGAGGTAAGTAAACTGATGCCATTGTGAGGGCTCTGTGTTGTGTACTGAGAAAGAGTTTTACAGCTGCAATTCATGGTCGTCAGTGCTCATGGATGAGGGGTGCATGCACCCTTGGATATCATCCCTGACAAAGATCAGGCACCCCCCCCTTTTATCAGTCCTGTCTTGCCTGTATCCCGCATATCCTTGTAGTGTAACTGCACTATCCTTGATTTTAGGTGTTAGCCAAGTTTCAGTGAGACAGATAATGTCCGGGGTATGCATATGAGTCCTTGGTTAAAACTGTGCCCATTTCGCCAGTAAGCGCCCAGTGCTCATAGCTGCTATCTTCAGCCCATTTTGTTTTCCAACCTCTGTTGGAGTATTTGGTGGCCCAGGATTGGGATGCATGTTCCCTGACAGCAGTAAAAGAATTAGTACTGCCTTTTTATGAGTGAGGCTGTTCCGTAACTTATACTTTTTAAATTTTTTTTTTTTATTAAAGTCTAGGAATTATAACCCTTTGAGGCAGGGACTCATTTACAAAGGTTCCACACCATACAGAGAATGAGGACAAATACAGAGAATAAAATACAGAGGCATAGTGCATAACAGATACATTGGGTAACACCATAAGTGAGTACAGTGCAAACATACAATATAGTATAGTACTTAATCTTCAGAGGAGCTTGTCAACACAGGGAAACGGGTTATCTGCAGTCACAGTTAGAGCGGGACATGATGTAGTTTCGTAGCTCAGTTTTAAAAGGTCCCAGTCTAGGGATTGATTGGGTAGGCCCAGGGATTGAATTTATCCAGAAAGGAGCCCTGTAATGGAAGGACCTTTGACCAACACTGGTCTTGACAAAAGAGATGTGAAAGATAGTTGTGTAAGAGTGTCTTGTAGCCAGTCTGAGTGAAATCGGTTGGAGAAGTGAGAGACAGCCAGGGGGGATGACCCAATTGGATATTTTTGGCCAACAGACGCCCCTGAAAGTCAAGCCATGATGAATATTGGTAGAGGTCACAGGTGTGTGTGAGCCTATCACTGCCTGTGGCCAGGTGGCAGGCCTTGTTCAGGGCACGTTTAATAGTGGACAGGGCAGTGTGTGAGGCAGCGCCATAGATGACTATGCTATAGTCTACCAGGGAGAGGATGGAGCTAGAAATGGCTAATCTGAGGGCGTGAGAAGGGAGACAGGGTCTGAGTTTGTACAGAAGGCCAATTCTGGTATTAATTACAGTGCATGTCGATGCTTTATGTTTACGGAAGGAAAAGGCTGAGTTGAGGGTGACCCCCAGATATTTAAAGCTGGTAACCGGATCCAGAGTGGTACCCTGGGAATTTGGTATAGATAGGATGGTCGATTTGTGCTTATGTTGAGGATGGGCGAATAGCATGACCTTTGTTTTTTTATAGTTGAGGACAAGCTTGTGGGAAGCAAACCACAATTCTATTTCAGCAAAAGAGTCCTGTAAGGGTATTTGGAACTGGGTAGGGTCTGGGTGCTGACTAAAGATCACTGCATCATCTGCATAAAGGAGGGGACGTCCAGTGGTGGCCATAGGGAGGGCATTTAAGTACAGCGGGAAGAGGAGTGGGCTGAGGATGGATCCTTGAGGGATACCCAATCAGGCAGGAAGGTTTGTGGATAGGGTGTTAGTGATCTTCACTTGCTGGGTAGGTTCATGGGATAGCTGGAGAACCAGCCAGTGACCTCTTGGGATGCGCCAACAGAGAGGAGGGAGTTTATGAGCATAGGGTGATTGACAGTGTCAAAAGCCTTGGAGAGATCTATAGACAGATCTGGCCAAAGCTCCCTGGTTGAGGGCATCGTGGATAAAGGAGGTAAACTCCAGGAGGGCAGTGGTTGTGCTATGCCCTTTCCTGAAACCATGCTGTTGCGCGCACAGTAGGTGATGCAAGTCTAAGTACTCAGTAAGTTAATCTGCAACAATTTTTTTCCAACGCTTTAGAGAGGGGAGGAAGGATGGAAATGGGCCTATAGTTACTACTTGAGGTACGATCACCATTTTTATGTACTGGAGTAACAACTACCCTTTTCCACAGGAAGTGGAACTGCCCTAGACACAGAGACATATTGAGAATTTTAGTTAAGAATGTTAGAACTGCATCAAGCATTAAGGAGAGCAGCTTTGCATCAAGGAAGTCACCACTCTGTCTGGTTTTACTGAGGAACATGGAGAGGTAGGTGCGGGCAACACTTGGGGAGATTGTCCTAAAGTGAAACAGTGGAGCACAAGGGGGAGGTGGGAACTGATCAGTAGATGCAGAGAAGAAATCGGGGGATGGAGCTGAGGTCAGAAGGATGCATTAAAAGCATTTGCTATCTTGTTAGGGTCTTGGGTAGGAGCCCCGTCGATAATCAGCAAGGAGGGAGGAGGGGAAGAGGACTTACCACTTGCTTCCTTAATGTTCTCCCGGAACCTTTTCCCATTTCCCCAGGTGACAGTAAGTTTGGCCTGATAATAAGCCACCTTAGCCTGGCAGATAGCCCAGGTGCATGGGTTTCGTGCTGCGCGGTACAGCTGGCGGTCAGAAGGGCAACTGGACTCCAGAGCACGGTGCCATAGGTTGTCACGGGATGTCATTTGGTCAAGCAGGGAACGATTTATCCATGGAGAGGACTGAGATTTTTCTATCCTTTTTACAAAAGGGGCAAAGATATCACAGGCAGTTTGGAAAGAGCTTGTGAAGAAGGACAGGGCGTCATCCATCGAGGACTGGTGATCGAGAGCGGACCAGTCAAGGTTTAGGAGGTGGTTGCAGGGATCCTTTCTTTAGTTGGCGATATCTGGAGATCCTCGGGGAGGGGGGGCTTCCAGCTGTTAGACCAGCGACAGATGACCGGGGAATGATCAGTGAGTGAATTTGGGAGGACATGTATCTGCTCAGGATGATTTGTGAAAATGAAATCAATGAGGGTACTAGAGCTCCTATTGTCATTTACCCTAGTAGGGGTAAGTACCATCTGTGATAGATTTTGGGCTGTGGCTGCATCCCTGAGACAGGACATTGGGGGGCTAGCCAGTTTGAATTGAAATCACAGAGGGCGATGATTTCAGAGTTTATGGGGAGCTGGGCGATGATGTTTAGGATGGATGCAAAAGCATCCTTCTGATTGCGAGGAGGTATGTAGACTGTCATTAGGTATAGAGATTTACCAGCGTTGCCAACAGCTACCTTTAGGGTGAGGGTCTGGGCACTTGCGTTAGGGTGTATTGTTTCGATTTTTATGCCTTGCAGGCAATCATGGAGGTACAGTGCACACTCTCTATCCCTCTTCCTCAATCTATCGTATCTGAACAACTTAACCTTCTGAAGATTGAGCTTGAGTGGTTTTGATCTCAGAGAGTTGCGGGGGGGGGGGTCAGTGGAGTGATGGCTTTAATAAGGCCAACCTGGAGTGTTAGCTGCCTATCCATTGTCAGGAGTGGAGTATAGGGGCATATAAACAAGGCTCGCCCTGGTGCTTCCATTGAGGGATCCTGAGTGCTTCAACTTGAGCTAGGACAACACCCTGAATTTCCTGTATGTATTCTGTTAGCAGATGAGCCAAGCAGGTGACACCTATAAGGAACAGGAACTGCACCATAATTAAGGGGTACCCCATGGTGCCTTAGGGATTCATTATTGGCTGGCAGTAGCCGTGTCCCTCGTGGCCAGCTTGCAGCGGATTAATTGTACAATTTCCTGACTAAAAGCATGCCTTACAGGTGGGTAATCGGTCATCAGATTGTGATTATAATTGTCTGCACTCCTAACCTTAGCACTCAGAGGGGAGTAAGCCAGTCTACCATTTGCCAGGCGAGCCCTGTGAAAATCTACTGTCCAGAATGTTTAGTCAGTTTGTGTAGCCTTACTCTGTCTACTTCATGCAGAAGCCCCTATCCCTTTGACATGGTTTGGCAGGAATTAGTTAGTTTAGCAAGCATGTGCTGGGGGTCTGTGATTATCCCTATACTATTCAGAGTGTATTAGTTGTTTAGGTAGTGCTTACCGGTATAGATTAAATGAATTAGTCACTGGGTGGTATCCCTTTCTGTAGTTGTACTTTAAGCTGCTAGTTGGAGAGTTTGTTTCCTGCATGCGAGACACTTTTCCTGTGGCAGTTTTCAGGTAGTTTGGCTTGACCTGTTACTGCTAACAGAGCGCAGACACCCTCTATTGGTGTGTTCTTATAGGCTGCAAATGGGGAAGTGGGGACTTAGTCACATGACCATCTGCTTCTATATAAGTCAGGCCAGTCAAAGGTGGGGGTGGTGGTGGGCTAGGCTGGTTTGCTGCTGCAGAGCGGTGACGGGACAGTACCTGGATTGATTCAGTGGCTCCAAAGGGTGGGTGGTAGGGCTTGTTAGAGACTGCAGCTGCAGTGAGGAAGGTCCGTGGTAGCAGTCCTGGTCAGGGGCAGGAACAAGCTGGGGAGCCTGAGGGAGGAGGAGAAGAATAGAGAAAGTGTTTATTTATTTATTTCATTTTGGTAACTGGGTAGACCCAGTAGAACCAGAGGTCCCTTTTTCAGGGGCGATCCAGAATTAGTTACATGTAGGGGAGAAACTGTTTAACCAGGAAAGGCACACTAAGCCGCAGCTTGTTTCCAGGTGTGACCTGGGAGCACAAGGAAGTTAAGTGACTTGCTCAAGGTCATACAGTATGCAAGTGGGGGCTGATGGGATTCAACCCAGGTCTCCAGGCTTGCAGCTCAGTGCCCTTAACCACAATACTATACTGCCTCCCACACATAGATATAGCAGATATCATAACAAGTGGTACAGAAGGAGAATACAGTTGAAAGGTAAATTCATAACAGCGACAATCAATAAACAGTTGTTATTTACAGCAGGTTACATTCATACAGTGGAGACAAGCAGGGCTGAGCAACTTTATAGGGTAGGGCCAGACTAAATGTTTGGGGAAGTTGAGTACAGTAGATGGTTAGGGAGCTAGAACTACAGACAACAACCAGCAGGTACATTGGTGCTGCACATAGAGGTGTGTTTTTAGACCCTTGCAAAAAGTGGCTAAGGAACCAGCTGAGTGCAGGTCATCTGGTAGGGTATTCCAGAGTTTAGAGGCTGAATGCGCAAAGGATTTACTTCCAAGTGTAGTCCTTGTCCTGGGTACTTCGAATAATGTCTTCTCAGAAGTGCGGAGTGTTCTGCAGGAGCGCTTGGGTATGAGGAGGCCTTCAAGGCTTGGGGGAGCTGATCCGTTGATTAGTTTGTATGCTACAGTTAGTAGGGGTACTGGAGCCTACTAGGCAGTGAGGGCCAGTTTAAGGAGGCCAACACATTGCAGTGGTGTGTCCTAGGAAGGGACATTGCAGTGAAACGTCCTATTTTGTAGTATTGCAGCTGTAGCCTATGAGCTTCAGTTTTTCCTATGGACAAAGGATGGGGGCAGCATAAGTAAGTTTAGGCAGAAGGATAATTTTTGCAATTGCAAGTAAGTCACGGGTGAGTTGTTTGTTTAGCCGAAATAGGAGACCCAGTTTCTGGTGGATAGCATGAGTTGTTTGGTCCACCTGGACCTTTTACGTGAAGCCTTGGTCTAGTAGACCAGATCCACTACCTCAATCTTACTGTCCACTGACGTGGTGATTGGGAGCAGGTGGCTTCTATCAGTACCAAGATGTGTGGGGCCAAACAAGATAGCGTTGGTCTTTCTGACATTTAGTACCAGATTATTTGCCAGTAACCATTGTTCCAGGCATAGGAAGGTCTGGTTCAGCTGGGTGCTGAGCGCCAGGTAGTCTCCAGAGCTCTTATAGAGGATGGTGTTATCTGCATATAGCTTTTTTGTTTTATACTTTATTTATTTATGTCCTTCGGCTGGGGGGGAGGTTGAGCCTTTGGTCCCCCCACTTATCCAGCCAGCCTTCATGGCTGCTGCCCCGATCACAGCCACTGCCCCCCCAGGTTGCATCACAGTGGATACTTACCCCACCACTGTGGAGATCTGGAGGGAGGGCCCGGGAGAGAGCTAACTTGAGCATGATCATGGTGGCACCATTGGGGCAGCCTTCATGCTGCTGAGGGATGTTTCTATGTTCTTCCCTGCAGAGAGGGGCATGCAATTACGCCAGCAGAGGGAGCAAGCACGCGTCCCACATGTGCTCCTCCAGGGGTCTGCCCCAACTCTGCCCCTCTTCTGCAGCATCAGTGTTCAAGCGCCGACCACTGTTGTCACCCCTCCCCAGAGAAGATCATCAGTCCTTCGGATGCTCAGTCCTTCTCCAACCCTGCCAACCCCCAGCAGCCCGTACTCATTCCTGAACACTGGTAACCAGCGTAGCATGAGGTAAGGCATGCAGCGCCTCAGCCCTCAGCGCCACCAGGCTGGCAGTCATCCACATATAGTGAGAGTTGGCTGCACCCACGGTTATTGTCGAGGTCATTAATGAATACTGCGAATAGGAGAGGTTCTAAGATCGAGCCCTGGGGTACACTGTCTGAGATAGGTAGAAGAGACACCTCTCCATCTGATGAATTGGGTTCTGTTGGATAGGTAGTGGGTGAACCACGCTAATGAGTGCATGCTGAGTACAAGGTCTGTGAGCTTTCTGGTGAGTAGCTCATGACTAACCAAGTCAAAAGCCTTGGTTAAGTCAATGAAGATTGCCCCAGTAGGGATACCATTATCCAGCTCCTGTAGTACACTAGCAGTAAATCTGATTAATGCAGTGTCAGTGCCGTGGTTGCGCCTGAACCCGTGCTACTGAGTGGAAATACAGTGGTGCAGTTCCAGGTAGTCCCTTAACTGATTGTACACTAGTCTTTCTTGCACCTTTGCTAGAATACAGAGGACAGAGAGATGGGTCTGTAGTTTTCTATTGATTCCCTGGGACCACCTTTGTGAACAGGAACTACTATCGCCTCTTTCCATTTTCCTGGGATTTGCCCGGCCAGGAAAAATTTGTTGACTAACATTGTAATTGGAGATTCTATGGTGGTGGCAGCTGCCTTCAGTGTTAACAGAAGCGGGGATATTTTAAGCAGGGAGAAACTGGGAGGGCAGCCTGAAACAGAGAGAGGGAGGACTTGAATTAAGTGAGTGGGAGGGTTGGGGTTTAGACAAAGGAGTCACGATCTAACGTGTCCGGGGGGGGGGGGGGTCGAGGGGTTTCCATCTCAAATACAGCAGGGCACCATACTTAATCATTGCAAAGCACTAAATTTAAGTCACCATACTTAATAGTTGCATAAGGCACTAAATCCAGTTCTATGCTAAGAATGTGCTAAAAAGGGAGGCCCTGATTAAATTAATTAGTAGTCTAGCACAAAGCAGTTAGTTGCCTTATTACAGGTAAAATTAAATCAACAGTTTACAATCCAGGAACAGGCTGCCTTGTCTCAGCGAGGTTCAGACACTGGTTAGCTGTTAGAAAAGGCTCACGATTCAAATCTTGAGGCTGGAGCCATTCGGCAGTACCTGGAGTGATTCTGCGGCTCCAAAGGGTGGGTGGTTGGGTTTGTTAGAGACCGCGGCTGCAGTGAGGAAGGTCCATGGCAGCAGCTCTGGTCAGAGGCAGAAGCAAGCTGGGGAGCCTGGAGTGATTCAGCGGCTCCAAAGGGTGGGTGGTAGGGCTTGTTAGAGACTGCGAATGCAGTGAGGAAGGTCCATGGTAGCAGCCCTGGTTGGGGGCAGGAGAAAGCTGGGGAGCCTGAGGAAGGAGGAGAGGTGACAGCAGAGAGGTGGCCATCAGGTGAGGGAGGGTGGTGGGGGTGGGACTGAGTGGTAAAGATAGATCAGGAGGGGTTAGGGGTTAATTTCTTACTTTGTAACTGTTCTTTTTTTTTTGGGTAGGTTACGGTGATTTGGTACCACTAATATCTCAAGCAATATGTTTGGTTCTGATGCTCAGTATTTTCTTTTTTTTTTTTTTTATTTCTATTTAACTTCTTCCACGTCTTGCGGATCCCGACCCTTGGGGAGCACCAAGAAGTCTTCCCCCTGCCTCACCCACCCTGCCTGATACTTACCTCCCGGTCCCCATGGAGCTGTGGCTTTCCCCCCGAGCAGGACCGAGGTGGGGCAGCAGGCACCCCGATACTTCAAGTGGCATCAGATCGGGGGTAGTCAGACAGGCGAGGGCATATAGGGGGCATGCTCCAGGCACTCCGTCTTCCCGGCATCCGCAGGCATTTTTCACAATCTCCTAAGGAGGAGTGGCACGCCCCTATGCCAAGCATTGCTGCCAGTGTTGCCACTCCCCATCCCCAACATCAACTCTGTGCCTGCCATGCCCTGGCTTCCACCAGAGGCCAGTCGGACTGGAAATCACGGATCCCCTCACCCAGAGAGGAGAGCTGTCCTCCGGACGCTCAATCCTCTCCCTCCTCCACCAACCCCGACGTCCCGGGCTTGCTCCCAAACCCAGGTCACCGGCATGGCGCAAGGTGTGGCGTCCAGTGCCTCAACCCTCAGCGCCACCGGACCGGCTCTGCTCAGTATTTTCAGTTGCACCCCTTACGTTTCCATCTGCCCCACACAACTACACATCTATTTCATAATGGGTGTTATAGTCTTTAATTATATGTTTTCATTGTGTTCTGAGATTTTATTATGATTTATTTATTATGAGATTGAGCTCAACCTTCTGAATAATAGAAGCTGATGTTCACAAAGAACAAATCAGTGAAGTACTGTATGACAGTTGAATTGCTTTTATTTGAGAAATGTCCTTTGAGTGAAGCACACATTAAGCATTGGGCTTAATGTTAAGCTGCCACCCCTATAAGATCATTTAGAACCTGCATGTATCTAATTTTTGCACTGCCTGGCAGTGCCATGTATGCCTGTCAGTCAAAGAATTTGCCAGGCTGGGGCTTGTCCTCATGAGAAAAACATCTGCTGTAAAGAATAAACCTGCATTATTAGATTTTATGCATCCGTCTAGTTATTCATACGGTCTAGATGGGGTCCTCACCAGCAGCAACCGAAGGATTTGGCAGACGACAGAGAAGGTAAGGGATCCTTTAGTGGCAGACCAAATAACCAAAATGCCACACATGGTGGAAGATGCGGCCCTTCTTCTGTCCAGGCCCCCATCTCACTTGCCTGTGTCACTGGTTACCCAAAATCATCACCCCAGTATGCCTGAATTGTCTGAATGCTGATGATTTAACTACAGTCCTGGCTGCCAGAGGAAATGTTGAACTGTCTCCCATTTTCTATAGCAGCCTTCAGTCTTCCTACTGTTAAGCAAAAAGAATAATAATAATAACAATAATAAAGCCTACTAAGAGTACAAGCGTTAAATCTTGAAGACAACCAGCTCACTGACTGAACTATTCCACAATAAATGTGCTAAACCCCTGCATCCCACGGAGCTGCAAACTGGCACCCCACCCACCCGTGGCAGGGCTTCGTCTGAAATACCCGTTTCGTTCAGCAAACAAATGCCAGAAATTTAAATGCCAACTACTGCCAACCAATCTCTTACAGCAGGGAGTGCAGCTACCAAAACAAATAAATATAATAATAAACAAGATTACAAAAAAAGTCCTCGTGCTGCCTCTCACTGTGGCTCCTGCAACAAGGGACGTCCTGGTGCTGTCAAACCTCCCTCCAACACTCTCAACTCCATGGCTTAGCGCTGCTCCACAAGCCTCCTGCTCCCTGACACACTGGCTGCCCTACTCACCACCGCAGCATTACTCTGGCGGCTCATTTCCTCCTGAACCGGCCACAGCAGCAAGACGCACTGCCGCCCAGCAACAACAGAGCCTAGGGTTGCCACCTATCTGGTTTTTGACCGGATAATCTGGTTTTTAGGGTCTTTATCCAGTCATCCAGTTTTGATTAAATGCAGTCCGGTTTTGGGGCCATTTTGAGTGCTCATATACTGTACTCTTAAAACTGATGTATCAAATCCACCACTGTTTTGGCTGCATTGCACGTCCAGGTTACAAAGAAGTTCTGATGTCACAGTCATTCAGACCTGCCTTTGTTTGTAAAACCAGACTGTCTGGGAGGTGTAAAGTATGGCCATTAAGATCATTAGCTGTAAATTAACCTAATCTTTTCCACTCTGAATTTTAAGTATGGTCTTTTACTGCTACATAGAAACATAGACTTTGACGGCAGATAAGGACCGCTTGGCCCATCTAGTCTGCCCATTTCTGCCTACAGGATAGGCCGAGATCCTAGTTAACCAACAGCCTATTTCTTCCTACCCCCACAAGAATTGCCTTATGTCTGTCCCATGCATTCTTGAATTCTCCCACAGTTTAGACCACAACCTCCTCAGGAAGGCTGTTCCACGCATCCACTACCTCTGTGAAATAATACTTCCTCACATTGCCCCTGAACTGCCCCCTTCTATCTTTAAATTGAGCCCCCTTGTTCTTGCACGTCTCTTTTTCTGAAAGATGCTACCCTCCTGGACTTTGTTGATTCCACTGAGGTACTTAAAAGTTTCTATCATGTCCTCCCCCTTCCTTCTTTCCTCAAGGGTATACATATTGAGCTCCTTTAGTCACAGGAAACAGCTTTTACACCTCTGTATGCCCTGATGTGTTTCTTTTTGCTTGTCCTATATTCTGGTGTGTTTTAGACCCATTGTTGTTAAATTAATGATATAGCTTTTATTGCCTTTATCACCACATTTGCTCTAATTTTTTGTATTACCTGAACATTCCATGATATTAGCTACACTTTTACAGGTTATACAGACAAACAGCATGGAATGGTGTGTCTGAAACTGTGGAATGTTTTAGAAATATGAAAAGAAACAGCAGTGGCTACTGAGCTAAAGGGGAACACAATGCAATATTAAGGGTACCACAAGCATCGATAATTAAGTTATCAGAAAATGTGTCAAAGCGTCAGAATACATGACTGATATGGAAAGGAAAATGGAAGAGTGTTTAACAGAGGGCTGAGCAATAAGCTGTGGATCAGCTTGGCACATCCAGCAGACCTGAGTTTGATTTCCACAGCCTCCACTTACATACTGAGTGACCCTAAGCAAGTTACTAAACCTTCCTATGCTCCTGGGTCACTCATGTAAAATGGGCCATGTGGCCTATAGGAGTTAACCTGGTTTCCAAAGAATAAAAATAAATAACTGAATAAATAAATAACAGTATAAAAATGATTTCCCATTGCAAGTAATGTCTATTCCATCATTACAAATGGCTTTGGAGGAGGAGCGATATACTTGCCAGTCATAAAAAAGGGGTGGGGCCAGAGGCGGAGTTTGGGGTGTAGTTTAGCATCCGGTTTTTACCTCATCCAAAGGTGGTGACCCTAACAGAGCCTCTGCTCCACACAGTTAAATCCCTCCTGTACAATATAACACCAGAACTCTGGAGGAACAAACTGCAGCTCTTACCTTGCAGCTGTATGGAGCTCCTCCAGACCAGAAGCACCATTCCTCTCTCCCCAGCAGCCTCACGGATAGATCCACTTGCGACTGGGCCTGCCTTCGGTCATTTCTCTGCAGCCACATGGACAGCAAACGTGGCTTCCTCCTCACCCCAGCAGCTACACAGGGCCTCTGCACTCATGGCTCAGGCCCGTTACAAAGCTAAGGTCATTAAACACAGGGACACAGCACAGATTTCAAGCGGGGCAAGAAAAAAAAAAAAAGGCATAGAAATTCATGGGGATGCAACAACTAAATACTGGGGGCTACAAAAAAAGTTTAAACTACGCAAAGCACCACAGAGCAAACTAAAGGCATTAGAAATATAAAACAACAGACAAGCACAGCAGACATTCTAGGCAGGGCACAGTACAAATTCTTAGAGGCCGCCACACCTCACACCACGCTGACGACCCGGGTTTGGGAACAAGCTCGGGTCATCAGGGTTCGGCCGGAGGAGGTAGGATAGAGCATCCCAATGGATGCTCTCTTCCTCCATGGGGGCAGGTTAAATGGGCAGCAATGCCACACGACACGCCTGTGGAAGCACGGACGGTAAGGCAAAATGCCGGTTTCCTAAGGGGGGCCGGGGGGGGGAGCACTGTGGACGCTTGATGGCAGCGTGCATTTGCACGTTGTTCATCTGGATGTAAGTCCTCTGCTTCAGCACTCTCAGGGGGATGGAACCGGGGGAAAAACCAAAAAAGGCAAAAAATCTCCCGGCCCCGTGCAGAATGACGCCGGGTCCATGCTACTGTAAGTGGCTCAGCCGAAAAGACCAGTGGATAAGATCCACTGGGCAGGGACCAGGAGAAAGTTAAAAAAAAAAAAAAAAAACAAATTCTCGGAGGCAAGCGACAGTAAATAACTCATCAAAGTACAAGCCTGGGAGACGCACAAAGGGTAAATAAAATAAAAGCTCCACAAACAAAACGGAGAGCAGTCTCATAAGTACAAACATTCCCCGGCATACTGTGCCATTCGCCACAAAACTCCCTCCATTGTCAGTGGGGAAGAAGGCAGCAGGGCGGCAATCGCCATTTTGAACATTGTTCAGCAGCCAGGCAGCCTCGTGGCAAGGATCCTCAGTCTTGTGCAGAGCAAAACAACAAGAAAGGAAGTGAACCTTAACCCCCCCCCCGCTGGTGGCCATTTAGCTACAGTCAGGCCAGTAAAATCCCTCAGGAACTGCATGTCAACGTTTGGCGGCCATCTTGTGAAGGGCACAAAATGACCTCACTCCATAGAAATCAATGGCAATCCTATTGAAATGAATGGACACTGAAACAAAAAGCTGATTTTTGCAACAAAACCTTTATTTAAATAACGAACAACACAGAATTGAGTGGAAATTCTTAATTAAGATGTCAATAGATGAACTTTGCTATAAAAATGTGTACTTTTGTCTACAAAAATAATTTTTGCTCAGCACTTCATCCACGACATGATGTCCCGCCTCCTGCATGATGGCAACTCCTTCTCACATGTATAACCTGCGCTTGGTGAAATGAAGCTCATCTCCAACCACAGTGTCTGACGATGATACAGATATGGGTGCTAGAGTGTCTGGAGTTCTACCTTCACCCACCTCAAGGGTGTGGGGCTACAAAATCGAAACAATCCTCCATGGCATTTAGTCGTCAATCTCAGCTCAAGGAGCACCAGCTATGCAAGCTATTCAAGATGACCTGGCCTACATTAAAGCCATTTCACCACAGTCCACGGTCCATACCAGCCTACAACCAGTACCCTTCTTAGCCTTGCCTCACGAAGATGCTGTTGATTGGCTGGAACAATTCCAAGCATGGATTTCTTTCAATGGTTGGACTGATCCCTTGTGCATCTCCAATGTATTGTGCTTGTTTCTGAGAAGGACTGCCATTTCCTGGTTCAACGCCCTTCCAGAACAAGTCAAAGGGGACACTGCCACACTGTATACAACCTTCAAAGCCCATTTTCTTCAAGAACATCCACCCTGGTTATTAGAGCAACAGCTGTGGGAGTGCACAGTGCAACCCACCGAATCTCTTGAAGCCTTCATAGAGGACATTGAGTCTTGCTGCAAACACCCACAGAAAACAGAGAAAGATCAAGTAACAGCCTTTGTCCGGGGACTGCCTCCTCAATTTCATACCTATGTCATACAGCAAAAGCCAACCACCTGGACAGACACCATCCAAACTGCACGGCTAGCTCGAGTCCATTTCAATTTTTCAGTCTGCCAGTGTTCAGGTGCCCCAAACCTCACAACTGTCTGCACTCTCCACATGTGTCCAACAGCAACGAGCGATGATTGACAAGCTTATCTCAACTGTCAATACCTTACACATCAGTTCACCTGCCTCCCCTGCAAATTCTAATGCTATGCAACCACCTTGACAGCGACCTGATCCACCTCTGCCTTCCCGAGAGCCTGTAACCTGTCAGTGGTGTGGATTCATAGGACACACTACCACTGTCTGCCAAAAGTTAAAGTATTTCAACAGGACGCAAGAGAACCAAGGACGCCCACCACAGTGCAATCAACAGGATAACCACAGCTACTCCCAGGATCAGGGAAACAAACTCTGCCCAACAGACTAGGGGCTTTTGTTGGGCAGGGGAACACAGCAACTGACCGCCGCTCTGACTCTTGCAATTCAAACACAATGCATCCTTCAACTGCAAACTCAGGCGCACTCTCACTTCCAGGGGCGAAGTTACCTGTCATCTGATCACCTCTCCTGGCAAACTATGTACCTGTAACTATCGGAGATTGGTCCATGCTCGCCTTAGTCAACACTGGAGCAGAAATATCAGTTATCAACAGCAGTATTCTAAACAACCAAGCTATTCATCACATACTTAATGTCTCTCCAGCCGACATAAAGTACATTATCACAGCAAGTACAGCTACAGTACCTATCACAGGCGTGGTGCATCTCAAGTTCTACTTTGGCTCACAGCAAGCTATTGTCAAGTTTTACATAATGCCTGACCTTCAACCTGCAATAATTCTTGGCCTGGACTTCCTCGAAGCTCACAAAGCCATCCTAGACTTTGCCTCAAACAAACTGTCACTAGATCCTTGGAGGCAACTCACAGCAATAGACTCAGTCACTGTGCCTCCTCAGTTAGAATTGGTTTTGATTGCCAAAGTTCAAGGTGAACCACTTCCACAAGGTGTTGTTGGCATCGTCACAGGATCCCCCGCACTGCATTCATTGGGTCTCCTTCCAGGAAATACCTTATTGGCGGTGCATGATGGTGCAGTCTTCCAAAAATGTTGCAACTTCACAGATGAGCCAGTGGTCATTTCAAAGGGTTCCAACATCAGAGAGTTTCTCTGCTTGTCTTCAGGGGACCAGCTCCATCTCATGCAAGAACCTTAGCCTGGTTCCACCAACTATATTCCTATCATGTACTATCGCTACCACTCAAGCTTCAGAGTTACTAACCTGCCTAGTGGCACTGAGGGTTGAGGCGCTGGATGCCACACCTTGCACCATGCTGGCAACCCGGGTTCAGGAATAGGCCTGGGCCACCGGGGGTCAGCAGGGGAAGGAGAGGATCGAGCATCCGATGGACTGTTGTCCTCTCTCAAGAGGGAAGGGGGGGTAACACTCGGTAATTGGCTGGCCTGTGACAGAGGTCCGGGGTTCAGCAAGCGTAGAGTTAGCTGCAAGAGGATGGGGAGTGGCTACATCAGCTATGAGGCCATGATGTTGGGTTCAAGCCACTCCCCCAAACGGGAAAAACAGTGCATGGTGTCCTGGATGACGGAGCACTGTATGTAGAGACCCTGATTGCCCACCAGCCTACCTGACTGCCCGAAGAGGTCTGACAAAATACTGAAGCACTGGGGTGTACTGCCCCACCCCGTACCCACCTGGGGGCTATAGCCAAGGCTCCATGGGGACCATCCAGGAGTTCAGGTAGGCCATGTGTGCGGGGATACTGCATTGTGTTTCCTGAAGGAGTGGAGACCATGTGCAGAGAGAAGGAGTACCAAAAAAAAGTAATTTAAAAAAAAGCTTCAGAGTTTTACCCCTCAATCAGAGACCATCCTCTTCAAAACTTCCAGCATCCCCAAAAGAGAAGCAACAACTTCTGAAATTCCTGGAGAAGTATCTGGATGTCTTTGTCGGTTCAGATAACAAGCTCGGATGCTACGATATCCTACAACACACTATTGAAGTGCAGACCAACCAGAAACCAATCCGTCAGTGAGCCTACAAAGTGGGACACAAACAGAAATAAGTCCTCGAGGACTTAATCAAAGACATGCTCGACCAAGACATTGTTGAAGAGTCTACAAGTCCCTCGGGTGCACCTTGCTTGCTGATGGTAAAGAAGGACAACGTGTATTGCTTTGTGGTAGACTACAGAAAACTCAATACCTGCACGATATAGGACGCTCATTCCTTGCTACAACCAAAGATGCCTTAGAGAGTCTTGGTGTGGCCAGTCCTGCTTACTTCACCACTCTAGACCTCCAGAGTTTCCATTGATCCAGCTTCTTGTCCATACACAGTATGGCGCTGCCACTTGGGACCTTTTCAGTTCAAACGTCTGCCTATGGTCTTCAGAACAGTGCAGCCACATTCCAACGTGTTATGGAAGCCGTACTACATAAGTTGTCTTGGAAATCTTGCCTAGTCTACCTACATGATGTGATTGTCTTCAGCACAACTTTGCCAGAGCACCTCCAACATCTCAAAGAAGTATCTGAACGTCTCAGACAAGCCAATCTCAAGCTTCACCCAGAAAAGTGTTGTTTTGCACAGCATCACATTCATTACCTGGGACATGTTGTTAGTTCTCAAGGCATCTTTTCAGATCCAGGCAAGCTGTCAGCAGTCAAAGACTATCCAGAGCCTAACAATCTCAAAGGCCTTTGAGCTTTCCTGGGCTTGTCTGGATACTACCGAAAGTTCATTTGCAGTTATGCCAAGATTGCAGCTCCACTGAATGCCCTCACCAAAAAGGGATGTGACTATATTTGGACTTCCAAATGTAAAGAGGCCTTTGAAACCTTAAAACAAAACTTAATCTCTTCTCCAGTATTGGCCTACCCAAGGTTCAACCAACCATTCAAGCTCTATTCAGATGCTAGTTCCTTTGCAGTGGGTGCTGTGCTCTGTTAAATTCAAGATGGAGCAGAACGAGTTGTCTCCTATGCTGGGCACTCTCCTTCCTCAGCTGAGCAGAACTATGGCATCACAGAAAAAGAATGTCTAGCTATGGTATTTGCCATAAAGAAATGTGACTTCTACCTTCACCACTCCCCCTTTACAGCTATCGTTGATCACTCTGCCCTCAGATGGTTATTCAAAATGAAGGAGCTAGTAGGCAAATTAGCATGCTGGATCACCATGCTGCAATCCTACAACTTTGCAATGCAGTACAGACCAGGTTGAGTTCAATCAATCAATCAATCAAATTCTTTATTTATCCAGGCGAACACCATTGAGCAAGCTCATTTACAAGGTGGACCTGCATTACACAAGTCAAGTAACAATGCATTTATATACAGACAAATAAACAGTAGATGCAAGAGTACAACAGTACAGGTAGGCCTGTAATAGACAGGATAAGTAAAAATACATTTGGGTTCAGGTAAAAGACAGTCGGTAAGGGTATACATAACAATAGAGTAGCAAGACAGTAAACATTTATACCAGATACAAGAACATACATGGTTTAGTATTCCTGTAAGGTAAAGGCATTATAGTCCAGCGAAGAGACTAGCTGAAGTGGATGCTACAAGCAAAGAGACATACATAGTCAGTTTAAAAAGACCCAGGCGTATCAAGGGGGAGACATGTGTCGGGAGAAGTGGACAGCCAGTGGGGGATCTGGAACTGGGATAATACTAAGAGCGAAGGAATGAGATGCTGTGGGTATACAAGGAATAGGTGGGTGAGGGAGGGTGAGATTTAGGGCGGTAGATAAGTAGGTGGCTCAGGGACAGGTTATGCACTGATACAAGAAGGAAGGAGGATGGGCAAAGCAGGGAGGATGTGGAAGGGGGTGTAAGTAAGCTAGGATCATTGGAAGCAGTTGCAGGCTTCTGTAATGTATTTTGAGTATAAGGTCTTAAACACAATGAGACTAACAGGAGTCCTCAGTTTCAGTGATTTCTGTAGCACATTCCAGAGTGACGGTAGAAAGAATCCTATGGCAGCTCTCCCAAAATGCGTTAGGGATTCGGGCACTTTCAGAGAAATCAGTGAACAGCTTCTTAGGGCATAGGTTCCAGGCATATTGAGAGTCAGGCAATCAAAAATGTACTGCAGAAGTTTGCCAGTGATAGCTCTGTATGTCCAGAGAGCTACATTTTTATTTTGTCTGTAGTGTAGGGAGGTCCAACCTACGGTTGCATATAAAGAGCTGTGATGGGTGGAGAAGGGGAGACCAGTGATGAAGCGCAGAGCTCTGTGGTAGAGTATATCCAATTTACTGAGGTATGAAGTAGCACATTGGCTGTGTATAAAGTCGATGTAATCAAATAGGGAAAGGAATGTAGACTGAACTAGCTGTCTCTTGGCCTCTGTAGTTAGTAGGCGGTTTAACCTGAAAAAGAGACCTAGTCTCTGCCTCAGTTTTTTTAACAAATCCTCCAGGTGGTCTGCAAAGGAGAGTTTGAAGTCTAGCCAGACCCCCAAGTATTTGAAGTTTGGCACAAATTCCAGGGTTTCTCCTAGGAGGGTGGTGATGGGGGGTAGAGCAGGGTAGGCTGCATGGTTAATAGGTGAAAATAGCATTGCCTTTGTCTTTTTGGCATTAAGTAGCAATTTTTTACTAAGGAGCTGGTACTGAAGTATGTTGAAGTCAGCTTGCAGGTCACTACAGGCAGTTTCAGGAGTTGTACGGCTTAGGTAGATCACTGTATCATCTGTGAACAGATGAATTTCCACCTCATTGATGCCTGAGTCTATATTGTTGATGTAGATGGCAAATAGGAGTGGCCCCAGGATGGATCCCTGCGGGATGCCTCTTTTTAACAGATTTGAGGGTGAGAGTTCACCTTCGGCCTTGACCTGTTGGTGCCTGTCAGAAAGGTAGTTGTGGAACCAATGCAAGGAGGTAGAATCTAGATCAATAGCTTTTAATGAAGAAAGAAGGAGGCTGTGGTTGACAGTGTTGAAGGCCTTACTTAGGTCTAGAAAAACGGCGCAGACAAATTTTTTGTTCTCTAGCTCGTACTGCCAGTCATTTGTCACCTTGGCCAGGGCCGTGAATGTACTATGTTCAGTTCTGAAACCAGATTGCATTGGGTTTAGCAGGTTAGTATCATCTATGAATGATTTCAGCTGGGCATTCACGATTTTTTCCAGAAGTTTTGATATTACTGGGAGAAGGGAGATGGGCCTGTAGTTGTTTAGATCACAAGGGTATCCGGATTTAAACAACGGAATAACATGTGTGGTCTTCCACAGTTTGGGGAGGGTCCCTTGAGAAAGGGACAAGTTAAATAGATGCGTAATAGGTACAGCCAAGACATGATAGGCAATCTTTAGGTAGTATGGATCGAAGGTGTCAGCGGCAGCACTTTTTGTGGTGTCCAACTGGAGGAGGAGATCTTTGACCTCTTTTAGTGAGGCAGGAGAGAATGAAAAGACTGCATCTGAGGGACTAGATTCTGAAGGTTGCGTAGTAAGCTGGGAGTGTAGGTTGCATGCAGGTGAGTAATCAAAAGCTAGCCCTGCAGTAGCAAAGAGATTGTTGAAGGCTTGTAGTATTTCTTTATTGTTGTTGATAGTTACATTGTCAGAAATAATTTTTGCGGGAGAGTGTTTCGTGTGGTATTACCAGAAAGTTCTTTTATTGTGGACCAGAACTTGGTAGGGCAGTTGGAGGCAGTGTCGAGTTCAGAGCAATAGAAGTTGGAATTGGTTTCCCAAATTAGCTTTGTACAGTGGTTTCTGGCTGTTCTGAAAAGAAGCCAGTCTTCGGCTTTGTGGGATTTGCGGGCTAGCTTCCAGAGCTTGTCTCTTTTTAATAGTGCTGCCTTGATGTCTGCTGTAAACCAATGGCACTTTCAAACCTTTATGTGGGTTTTGACTAAGGGTGCGTGGGTGTTAAGAGTGCTGGATACAATTTAGTGGAAAATGGCATATGCTGTTTATACTGATTTGGCTAAATAAAAGGTCTGCCAAAGCAGGGAGGCTGTCAGGTCATTGATATATGTAAGCGGGTCAAAATTCCATTTTGATCTTTTGGTAGAGAACTTTGCTGAGGCTGTTGGTTTAGGGACTGCTCTTATGCCAGCAATAAAGCAATGGTCACTAACATCAGCAGAAAAGATCCCAGCATGGGAGAAGAAATTGGGTTTGCTTACTAGAAGTACATCTAATAGTGTACTTTTCGTAGGGTTTTTCTTATTGATACGAGTAGGTTCATTAATAAGTAGAGTGAGCCCATGAGAGTCACAGAAGGATTTAAGTGGAAGAGATGCACTTGATAGCCAGTCGTAGTTAAGGTCCCCTAGTATAATTGTTTCCATTGTATCGGTACTCATAGTAGATGATACGTGGGACAGGAGCTATTACCCCGAGGATGGGGGTCTATAACATCCTATGACACGGAGGGCCATTGATGTAGATATTTCGATTTTTAAGGACAGGCATTGGCAATTGATGCAGTGTCAAGGGTAGCAACTGTAAACTTGTCCTTAACATAGATGGCTACACCACTGCCTCTGATTAGTCTATCGGCTCTGAATAACAGATAGTTGGGAATATTGACCTCTTTGTCTGGCATGGATAGACGAAGCCAGGATTCGGATATGACAGGTACATCCAGCTCTGTGTGGATAGCCCAAGCCTGTATTAAGGTGAGTTTCTTTAAGAGGCTACACATATTAACATGCATAAAGCTGATACCTTTATACTTCGTGACTTCGGACGGTGAAGGAATTGCTTGTACAGGACCAGGATTAAGTTTAACATTACCTGAGCATAGCAAGAGGAGGAGTGCAACTTTCCTCAGGGCAACAAGTGGTAATTTGGAAGAACTAAACCTTCTTTGACTAATGGAAGTATTGGCGTAGGAATGCAAGGACCTATTCTTTGTACTGTTCAGTCCTAGTGATACACATGCTAAGACCCTAGCTGTATGACACCAGTAGATGCAGGTATTGGGCCGAGTAGGTAACATTCCTTTGGTAGGTAACGAGATGCCGGTGGCTGTCCGAGAGGGAGACTCAGCTGAAAGTGGGTACGACAACTTGGGGGCATAGCACGAGTTGTATAGGGACTCCATGAGTAGACATTCTTGTGGTAGGGGATATGAGTCCTCTTTGGGGTAAATTCCATCTGGCGTGTACCCTAACAAGGGTAGGGTGCATAAGGCGGTAAATAGGTAGAGCCAGATTGCAAGTTCCATGGTTAAAGTCTGGGGGTCAGAAACAGAAACAGTTGTAAGGGCTTAATCTGGGCAAGGTATCACCAGGTAAGGCTATGCGCCACGGGGTCTGAAAAGGGATATAGGTGCCGATACCACTTGAAGGAAGCAAGGAGATGTTTCTATGGCACAGCGACTAGAGATAGTTATGAGAAGCCATAAACCTGATCTAAGAAGTATCACCAGCTAGGGCTACACACCACAGGGTCAGCAAAGGGATGTAGGCGCTGAAACCACTTGTAGGGAGCAAGGAGAATTTACTATGACACAGCGACTAGGGACAGTAATAAGAAGTCACAAATCTGATCTGAGGCAAGTGGTAGGTGAGACTGCGGTGGGTTAGTTAGGATGGGACACTTGAACCTGAAGTGGCAGCCCACAATTTCTATGTCTGTGGGTGTCCTAGGGAGGCGGGGAGGATAGATTTGTAGGAAAGCCAATGGCAGGGGAGGGCGGGGCAAGGAGGTCTATATAATAATGGGATTGGAGGGGGATGGGTGCGTGGGTGTAAAATTTGCGGCTTTGCCGTACCTCTCTGGGTTTGGAGTCCGAGCAAGTGGTCTTGGGAGGCGGTTTTTGTGGCGGATGAGCTGGTAGCCCTGGAGGATTCTCGGCTGAAGGGGAAGAGAAAGCGAAGCCAATTAGTACTGGTCCCAGACAATGGTCGAGCTACCCAGTAACAAAACTAATTTACAAATGAAAGGGGTCGATTTCCTTGGCGCCCTGAAGTCTGGGCGGCAGTTACAGAGGCAAAGGAAAAGGCTGTTTCACTTAATCAATCTAGCAAGAGCAGTTTGCAAGTATTACAGCTTTTTTTAGGCAGTTTACAGGCAGATTCTAACAAAATAGACATACATTAACAAGCATAAGTAAAAAAAAAAAATAGCGCCTTTTTAGCTCAGGAGACAGAAAAAAGATAAGAAGGGGTGAAGGACCAATTGGAGCAAGCCTGGAGAAGGTGCTCACGCTCCGATTGGTTTGCAGCTTTGCCATACCTCTCTGGGTCTGGAGTCCGGGCAAGTGGTCACGGGTGGCGGCTTCGGAAGCGCCGACCACCCAGTGGCTGCGGTTCTTGTGGCGGATGAGCTGGGAGCCCTGGAGGGTTCTCGGTGGAAGTAGTAGGGGAGAATTAGCATGGTCAGCTTTATGAAGGGAGTGGTGAGGCAAGGGACTGTTAGAAATGTAGTTCTGTGGGGCAGGACCGCGCTCTAGGAGGTGTTCTGCAGCTTTAAATTTGTGTAGGGCAAGATGGCCAATGGGAAGAGGTGCACAGAAAGGGGAGTGGTTTAGGTGTATTTAACAACTTGTGGAGGAGGGGGTTGGGAGGGCAAAAAAAATCACACAAAGAGACACACAAAGGAGAGAATGGGAAAATTAAGGGGTCTAGCTAGGCTAAAGCAAAGCAAACAAACAGTATTTTACTCTATTTTTTTTCTACCAGAATGAGCAAATACAGGCTAGTAACAGTCCTTAAACAAACAAAAAATCAGCAGTAGGAATCCCGGTTTTCAGTTTAGCAGTAATTGGTATTATGTGCACACACTAGTAGCGAGGGCCAGGCAGCACAGACTACAAAATTTGTGTGTGGGCATGCAATTAGTCATGGGAAAGTAGCCATGCTGGATTCCAGAGCTAGCCACTCAGGGAGTTCACCAAGATGGTGAGCAGCCAATGGGGGCACTGCAGTCAGATGGTGCCAGGAATTCAGAAAAACAATCCAGGATCTTCGCTGCAACAGCTGCTGAGGGCTGAAGATCTGGCTTTGGCAATAACCTGTGCTTGGAGAGCAGTGGGCGGGTGGCAGCAGGCAGGCTCCCAGTTTCACCACTGTAGTTGGCGGGCAGCTGAAGCTTAAAATCAGCTACGAGGATGAGGTGCTTGCCCGAAGTGGGCAGCAAGTGGGCAAATGCCAATGGTGTAAACTGGAGATGATATCCCTCTGCATCCTCCTCAACATCCTCCTCAACAGATGAAGAATCCCGCTTACAAGCTCTTTCCTTCCATGCCACAGATGTGCTACCTGTGGAAACTCCTACAGCACCTCAAGTTGCTTTGCTGCTACCAACCGCTTCTACAGAGACACACAAATCTTTATTTACTGCAAGCAGCAGAAGAGCTTCTCATCTCCTCAACATCTGATTTGTTCCTGGCAACTGTTAAAATGCAACAAAGAACTGACATTCAGTTTACTGACATAATCACCTACTTAGAGTCTGGAACCTTACCGCAACAAAAGAAGCATCACCAAGATGTACTTTTCTTTGCTTTGCAGTACTTTCTCAATGATGGTGTGCTTTTTCACATTTGGACGAAGGAAGTCAAGGGTCATCGCACGGCTGGAACTCATGTACAGCTAGTTGTGCCAGACTCTCTAATCAATCAAGTTCTTCTCTCCACTCATGCCTCTCTACTTTCTGGAGGTCATATGGGAATACACAGAACTCTCAAAAAGACAAGGCTTCACTTCTTATGGCCTCACATGAACAGGGACATTGTCCGATTTGTAAAATCCTGCCAGCCCTGCTCCCAAAGAAAGCCTCCTGCCAAACCAACAAAGGCACACATCATTCCAATGCCTGTAGCCACTGAACTATTCCAAAGAGTCAGCACTGACATTGTTGGGCCCTTACCAATATGTTCTGACTCTGGCAATAAATACATCCTTGTTTTTGTGGACTACCTAATGAAGTATTTGGAACTCATCCACCTAAAAGACATTAAAGCCGCCACTGTGGCAAGTGCCTTTCTCAACACAGTCATTTGTCATCACAGTACCCAATCATACCTACATTCAGACAGAGGCACTAACTACATTTGCACCATTGTCTGAGAAACTTGCAAACTTTTTGACATAAAACAGATACATACCACAAGCTACCATCCACAATGCAATGGACAGAGTGAAAGAATGATGTCTAGCATTCTCAGCACACTTTCCAAGTACCTGAATGAGACTCACGACACCTAGGACCATTTTGTTCCCTTTGTGCAGTTTGCCTACAATAAAAACCTTTGTGTCAGCAGCACAGAATACACCCCATTCTTCTTAGTCCATGGACGTCACCCAAGAACTCCATTGGACAGGGATCTCTTGCTGCTAGAGGTTCCTAAGTCAGCTTTTTCTTTCATTATCCCTCTGCTGTAACAGCTTGAACTTGTCTGACATGTTGCAATCACCACATTGGTCCAGAGAAAATTGGCAATGCAAAGAATGTCTGCAGCCAAGTCGCTTGAGCCTTCATTCTCTGTTGGGGAAATTGTTTATTTGTACCTACCTGTTCTTGTTCCGGGCACCACCTAGAAACTGCTTTGGCCCTGGACTGGTCCCTTCTACATCGTAGAAAAGCTTCCTCTAGTCCACGTTCATCTGCGACGCAAGTCGAATGGAAAGCTGGTACACAACAAAGTCCATAAAAACCAACTAAAGCATGGGTACCTGAGTAACAATCTTCCAGACAACTCTAGTCCACCAAGCAATGAAGCTGCCCTTGAGCCTGCCATCCTCTCTGAAGCCGAGATCTCTCCAGACTACTTGCAACTTGTTCCTACAGATCTTCTTACTCCTGACTCTCTCTAGCCGGATTCCATTTTGCCAGATGATGTGCCTGGGACTTCCTCTTCTTCTCAACCTTCTTCTTCTTCTTATCAGGACTCTCTTCTACACACCACAGTGTACCAGATTGAGAAGATCTTAAGGAAGAAGTTCATAAATGGGTTCTGGAATTACAGAGTCAAATGGTGTGGATTTGACAGTGGGCAGAACTCCTGGGTCGCTTTTAATGACCTGACACCCTCCTGTCAGGAACTAGTTTAATCCACACATGCCTCCATTCCCACTGACCGGAAAAGTTGACGGAGGTCTTGAACTTTTGTAAACTGGACTCAGAGTAATGTTTTGGGACTAATTCCTTTTCTGTCTTTAACTGTTTTGCAGTAAATATCTTGTTGTACCTCTCTCCTTGTACCTGTTGCTATGGTACTATTTACCTGCATTAATGTTTTTTCCCGCTTAGGAATACCTTTAGAGAAGTCCATGTGTTTGGTATTATCTACAACTGTTAATAAAGTTTTAGCCTGCATTCTGGGTATCCTCCTGCTGCTACCCTTCCGTCTCTTCCCTTTTCCTTCCCCCACACTTTAGTGCTTGTGGCATGACCAAGTCTCAAGTACTATTGTGCGCCCCCCCAACGCTACTCTGACTGGTCCCCAGTGTAGTCCAGGTTCTCTGCCCCTGCAGTGGAATTCTGTTTGTGACAGTAATGCCTTGAAATGCATGAAAATGTTTTTTTCCTTTAAAATGTACTTAAAATATTTGTTAGCAACTGTTCATAGATTTATTGCTCGTTCGAGTGGTGCTCACATTCACTGTTCTGACGGTGATGCGAAGCACACATTAAGCATGGGGCTTAATGTTAAGCTGCCACCCCTTTAAGAGCACTTAGAACCTGCATGTATCTAATTGTTGCACTGCTTGGCAGTGCCATGTATGCCTGTCAGTCAGAGAATTTGCCAGTCTGGGGCTTGTCCTCATGAGAAGAACGTCTGCTGTACAAAATAAACCTGCCTTATTATATTTTTTGCATCTGTCTAGTTATTTGCATAGTCCAGATGGGGTCCTCACCAGCAGCAACCGAAGGGTCTGGCAGATGACAGAGAAGGTAAGAGGGCCTTTAGTGGCAGATCAAATAAACAAAATGCCACATTTGATTTTGTTAGAAACAACCTGAAGTTTACGACAACAGTGCCATTTTATGAACAATTCTTACTAGCTACACATTCCTGACTATAGTCCTCTTATCCCAGACAAGGGAGTTGTGTGTTTTTGTATATCAAGGTTATTTGGCTTAGAAGGCATCTATGAACCAGATATCTGTGTGCACTGAGTGAAGCTGCCTTCTTTATCCTTATCCAGCAAGCTGTGGTGCTGTTTGTTTAGCTGACATCAGAAAGTGTACTGCTACAGACAGTTTGAAATCAGTTGCAACCAACCAGCTTCAGGCACCAAACATCGGATGTAGGGCATATGATTACTACAACTGCAATTGTATTGTTATACAGATCCAAAAAGCAAAAACTTGGGAGTAATTCTTCTACCCTACCAGGTCATAATGTTGCACGCTTAATAGCGTATGATATTATGGCTAACCCGGTGCAGCGCAGTATGCAAGCGCTAATGGTGCAATACCGCGTATACTGCTGTACGCATTATTGAACCATTAGCGCTTTCCCAGGCAGAGGATAAGGCCTCTGCTGGGAGTAGGTTCTATTAAGCAGCTGCCATGGCTCACAGGACTGAGCCACAGCAGCAGGATCCCAGGTGCTGCATCTGGGACAGGGTTTGATTCCTGGTCGCAGAAACTTTTATTTTGTTTTGGACTTGTATGCTCCCCCAGTTGACCCCCCCCCGGAGTTGAGAATCTTTATTGGGGAGGTTCAGGGTGCAACCCTCTGTAATGGGGGTGTGGGGGATGGAGCCCCCCACAAAAACGAGACTTATGCCTCATGGCAGAAATCGCACTGTAGCTGGCCCGGTGGCGTAGAGGGTTGAGGCGCTGGTGCCTTACCTCCAACCACCCCGGTGACCCAGGTTCGGGAATGGACCCGGGGCGCTGTGGGTCGGCAGGAGGAGGATAGGATTGAGCATCAGGAGGGACTGCTCTCCTATCCTGGGGTGGGTTTGGGGAACACATCACTTGGCAGCGGCCCCCAGTGGAGACTGGAGGCACTACGTGAGCGACGCAGTGAAGGGGACTCAGAAAAAGCGGAAGTGCCGCCTGGTGGCCACCGGATGACGGCTCTCCATCCCTCGATGTCTTTGATGTCCTCGGTGAGCCTCCTTTCTCAGCAGCATCCCTGGGGCCTTATCAAGTAGTGCGCTTGAATCCCCTCCTGGTGCCTTCCCCCTCAGAGAAGGGGGACCCACCCGGTGAAGGGTTATGTCCGGGATACCCTGGTAGATGGCTGCGATTTGAGGATAAGGAGAGCTCGGGTAGGGCTAGCAGAGATTGAGAAGGACTTGTCGGAGCCTGAAGGAGTGGGGGTCACCAAGTGAGAGAAAGGGCATAAACAGATAAAGAAAAAAAAAAGAAATTGTACTGTATTGGCGTGTGATTTTGCCATGCGGCATAATGTCTTGTGACATTATGACCCGTGCCCTCTTCTACTTTTAAACATTATCAGTTTCTTTCAGTTGAAAATTAGAAATGCTAGCAAATGCATTTCTGGTGCTTTGGATCCTCAATTGTGAAAAGATCAGCTTCTGTTATTCAAAAGGATGAGTTCACCCTCATAATAAAAAATATAGAATATAGAGAATAGAGTATATTTACCAACACTCTATACGCTGTATGACTGACTTGGCCCTTTTATGTTTCCCTCGTTAAGGTAAGTGCAACTGCGCTCTTAAAATAATATCTTGGTTACTATTCTTGAACAGGTCAAAGTCCATACTGTACCATAATAGCCACGGCTTGTAGCTTGCCTTCTTGGCGAGTGGCTTGCCTTTCATTGATACCTGATCCGACAGAGAGCCCATCCAAGAGACATCCCCTACAAAACACAAGCCATTTTTTACATTGCACACCCTGCTATCTAAATGCCGAGTTAGTCGGAGCATCACAGCCACCGCCTTTCAAACCGAGCAAGGGGCGTCTACGTTCACTGACTCTGCCGTTCAGTGAGAAATCTGCAGAAATCACTTGCTGTGCCACTAGTTGGTCTGTAAGCAAAAACAAATAAGTGATATTACAAAAGTATGAGAAAGACCCTTGAAATCTGCACATTGTCCCATAACAGATTCTTCTTCTGCTTGAAATCAAGAGTGAGTCGTTGAGCCACAATGATAGTTACGTTTTGGATAGCTTGGTAAGGGTTAGCGTGTGTAAAGATTATAAAATTAGGCCATGCTTGCCTGACTATTTAAGGGGATTGTTAGGTGGATTAGAGTGAGCGGGGTCCAGGAAGGTGGTAAAATTGGGCAAAAGAGAGAGAGAGAGACTGAGACTAGGAAAAGAAAACAGAGCCTCAACTTGAAAGTGTGTTTGGGCTGCATCACAAATACAGACATTTAACTCAGAATTTGCCAAGCTGTGGGTTTGAGACTGGTATTTACTGATTTAACTCTCTCTCTCTCAATCATTCTCTCTCTCTCTCAACCTTTCATCACTTAAATAAGGAACACAGACACTCAAAATGAGGGACAATCAGGGACAATGACCCTCCTAATGAGGGGACACATCCTCAAATATGGAGATATAAGCTTATACATAAAACCATTGTGTTTACATGAACACAGTTTATTTCTGATTTAGCTTCTTAGAGTAGTTTAAATGTTTGCTTTGAAGTCTGAAATTTCAGTACATTGTCTGTGCAGGCAGCGCCTTTTTGATAAGGGCTAGATGAGGGACAGAGCACTTTTGAGGGGTAAAATAGGGGACGTTCCTTGTAATTAGGGACAGTTGAAAGGTATGGCTCCATCATGGTGCCAGGAGGGTGGTTCCCTGAGTTGAGCGCCCTGCCAAAGCAGTATCTTCCTGAGAAGAATAACAGTGGTTGGCCTGGTTTCAGGATGCAGAGTCTAGAGGAGTAGAAGCCATGCAAAGTGTGTGTGTGTGTGTGTGGTGGCGGCTGGGGGGGGGAGTTGGGAAGCAAAGATCATGAAAAAAAATTGTATCCCCTGTATATAAATCTAATTACAAGGCATCCTTCACCAACACCCTCCCATTAACAAAGCCAGACACCTTGTTTCTGTGAGCTACATTATTCAGGTCCAGAGCTTGCTGTCAGTAAACAATGTATGCAGAGTGCGAATAGAAACCAATCGCACATCATTTAAAAAAGAGATTTTCACATCACAGCTTGTAATGCGGGGAATGGGGGGAGGTGGGAGATAATATATTATTGTAGTTACAATTCAGGAAGAGAAAGGTATCTCAGAACAAGCCTTGTTAGCAGACAGAAATGCAGGCACGATACTTTACTCTGTTTTATGTTGGCTCGCGCTTGCGCAGCCAGCATCTTGCGGTAGTAGCAGATTTGGAGGTGCGGTCACTGTTGGGCGAATGCAGGGCACGCATCAGAAGGTGCGTCCCTCATTCCCCAATCAGCCAGCAGCAGGCGGTGACCTCACACATCCTTAATGAGGCTACCAGATCTAAGAAAAGGTCACACAACACGCTTCCCTATGTGCAGGCAACATGGCGGCACTGACTGCCACCACCGCCTGTCACAATGCGACGGTGGAGCCCACTCCCCATCGGCATAATTACCCCCCTCCCATGTACAATGTATGTCGACTGGGTGCCCAATCCCCTCAGCATCATGCGCCCCAACAGGTTTACTTTGCCAACAGGGGCCCAATCCCTGTCCTTGCTATCTCCCTTCCCTTGTATTTTGCCGATGGGGAGCCCTCCCCTTTGCCATAATGTGCCCCCTTTTGTTGCTTGCCGAGATAGTGCCCAATCCGCCTGGACTCGTGTTCTCCCCCCAGTATGTGCTGATGGGGATGCCCAATCCCCCGTGGGCTACAGAATCCTCCCTCAAATAAAACACTTAGGTGGCACGCTGGGAGCCCACCCTGGCGTGCCACATGCCCAGCAAAAAAAAAAAGTCCCGCAATGTTGTTTTTTTTTAACCTTTGAAAAAAAAAAAGGTCCCTTGCTGTCTCCCTGCTCCCCTCTCGCAACCCGCTCCCACCCTCTGCCCACCCTGCCTCCCCACACCCCCCTCACCCCATACTTACCTCCGGAGTCCAGCGTGACGATCTTCGGTGGACCGGGAACACATCTGCACTCTTCAAAGCCGAGCACAAACTGAAGAAATGCCGGTAAGCTGTATAATGGCATAAATAGGGTTTTTTCAACTTCAATGCATATCTCCGGCATTTTTTGGAATTTTTGCACCAAATTTTCAACATGGGGCTATTGGGACCCCTCCTCATGAATTCAGTCACTGTCATGGCGTTATTAGGTCCCAAAAAGTGATTTCGCATTCACTGAGTGGAATCACCTTTCAGGACTGAGTAACAAAACGACAGTGCCACCGTTCATGAGGGGGGCGCTCAAACAGCCTATGTTGCAAATTAGGTGACAAAACTCCCAAAAATAGCTGTTTTACGAGCTTGCATTGTGCTGTTTCCACATACACTCGTAACAATGTGAATTTGTAATATTGACACTCCAGATTTAAAAAATTTGCATTTTCCACACCTCCTGATGAACAGTACAGCTGTCATTTTACATATCCTGCCCGAAAAGTGTTTTCGCACGTCCAGAGCAGAATAGCGCGGTCGCTCTGCGAAATCAGTTTTTGGGACAGTTTGAGGAAATGACAGTGACACTGTACATGAGCAGAGGTTCTAAAATGCCTATGTTGAAAATTTGGTGCCGAACGTCCATAAAATGACAGTGTTATAAGCGTGAGTTGCGCAGTTTCCACGCACCCTTGTAACTTTGCCAATTTGCAATATTTCCATGCCAGATTTTTAACACTACCATTTTTTCACCCCTCCTTATGAACAGTACAGCTGTCATTTTTCACATCCTGCCCAAAATGTGTTTCTGCACCTGTGGCGCACAATGGCGTGGTCGTTGTGGGAAACCAACTTTTGGGACAGATTAACAAAATCACAGCACCACTGTTCATGAGGGGAGGTCCCAAAATGCCTATGTTAAAAATGTGGCTAGCAAACTCCCAAAAATAATTGGGTTACGGACGTGTGTTGCCATTTTCTATGCATGCTCATGACTTAACCAATTTTTCATATTTTCACTCCAGAGTTTCAATGTTGCCATTTTTTATGCCTCCTCATGAACAATACAGTTGTCATTCTCCACATCCTGCCCAAAATGTGTTTGCGTCCCTGTGTCGCCAAATGGCATAGCCACTGTGCAAAACCACCTTTCAGCTAACAAACTGATTGGGCCACTTTTCATGAGGTGGGGTCACAAACAGCCCATGTTGAAAATTTGGAGTGAAAATACCACCGCACACCTACGGTGTTAGGGTTTTCAACTGTAGCACCCCACCCAGTACAGACTGACAGGCGCCAGGGGTGTGACTTGGAATCACCGGATGTAATGCTCGTGCCATTCCACCCCCAACCCCACCCTGCAGCCACTGACAGGCATCGTGGTGTGCCTTGCACTGTTCAGCCACAAAATTCACCCCATTCTCCTATACTGCACCCACATCAGCGTATTTCCTTATGGAATGGGGTAAGTATAATGCCCAAAGACCCCAAAGCAGACCACGACTCTTGTCAGTGTCCTACAGGGTAGGGTAAGGTACAATGGCATGAGCGTTATAGCTGACGACCCAAAGGCACACCCCAATGCCTGTTGCTCTCTACATGGTAGGGAGGGGGTTGGCGTCACTTCAATACTTCATTGCCATTCCTATTATGCATCTCTGTCTCTGGCACTACCAATGCCAATGCCAGCGAGACAACATTCGGCATTGACAAATGCTTGTTTAATTCAATGTTTGTGTGTTTTTTGGGGGAAGTGGATGTGGTGGGCTGTTGTATAGAAAGTATGACTGTTACATGTGGCAGAAAAAGTCATCCTGTGCAGCTGAGATAGGTGAGGGTAAATGTGTAATTTACAAATAAGTAAAGAACATCATGCCTGCATTTCTGTCTGCCAACAAGAATCAATCCTAGGTACCTTTCTGTTCCTGAACTATAATAACTGCAGTAATATATAATCTCTAATTAGATTTGTGTACAGGGGATACCATTTTTTTGCCTGATTTCTGCTTCCCAAACTCCCCCCAAGACACATCCACCTCCTAAGACTCCTGAAATATTGTACAAGTTGTTTTGTCTGCACGGCTTGTCTGTCATTAATAATACTCCAGCCACCATCCCTCTACTCAAACTGTTTGCACGCTACTTTGATGGAACAGGTGCAGTTGTCAAATGTGTGCTGGACTATTTGCACCATTTCACACTATGAAGGGATAGTGACTGAAGCATTATACATAATTAACAGAGCCATGTAATCAGATGACAGTTCAGGCATGACACCTCATGTTTTGTAAGGAAGATGTTAACAAGCAACATATATTATGTGCAGGGACAGGGAGAATAAACTGAGTACAAGTCTGACAGGCAAGCCCTGCAGACAAACAGCTTCACTATTTTTTTAAATAAAAAATGGGGCTAAACTAAAACCCACATTGTGCAACAAGGAGCGGACTGGACTGCACTTAACACTGGCCGTCCTTTGCACTGAAACTGTCGGCTGCCAGGAGGGACGAGAGTGGACCACAGATAAGCTCTTTCTCTGACTTTAAACCTGTGTCCCCTCTCTCCCTTGCCTAATGGAAAGCGGATGTCTTTTATTTCTTCAGGGTGCCTGGGAGCACTCCCTTTTAGGCTATTCTATGCCCACTCCTAGGCGGCAAATGCCCATTCGCTTCCTTGGCCACAGCTGCATTGACTCAACCAGCCAGCATTCGGGACGTGTGTCCCTGGTAATGCTGGCCGGTTCCCCACCAGCCCAGCACGAGCTGGACTCAAAAATGCTCGATTTTCTAAATTTGTGTATGTGTGTAGGGAGGGAGGGGCTCTTGAGTGAAAATAACATTAAATTATTTACTTACTTTAGTTAATTTAATGGTCTTTCATTTTAGGGCCTACTGGAAGGTTTCCATATACGAGTAAAGTCTGGGGCCATGTTTGTGATAGAGATGGAGATCAGGAAGCAATTGGCTTATGAATTCTGTGAGTTGCCCCAGTTGGCAGGGACTTGTTTTTATCCTTTTTTAGTGCTTTCTTAAGGCAATGGCTAGAACCAAGTCTCAGCCAATCAGGACGCAGGGATTTCCTTGCCCATTTTATATAGCGTCTTGGTTAACAATACAGAAGCGACAAACATCAGAGAGTACTACAAGAATGAGCAAAAACATCTTAACAAGTAAAAATGGATACCCTTAAGAGGTTTACAGTATCGACAGTAGGATGGTTCAGTAACATAACAAGAGATTCAACATCTGATAGAGGAAGAGACTATCGGCAGTAGCATATGCAAGTGCTGCACTCTAAAAAGAGATTATTTAAACCCTTCTTAAAGCTGCTTTGGGAAATAATGGTAGTTTACTCACCTGGTAAAGGTGATTGTGGGGGAATGGCTCTCTGAGGCACTCCACTTACCTGACATCATGGGTTGTGTACACCTGATAGGTTGTCTGATGCACATGTGACTAGTTTTTAGGATGTCCCCTTCTGAGTGTCCCTGGTCACTTCTAGTCAGTTAGATGTTTTCCAAAGCTGTGTCTGAAATGCAAGCAAAGTTAAATTGCTCCCCAACTGTATCGTAACCACAGTTATGTACTGCTCTGTAGACAATGGATGGTTAAAAGAGAAAAATATTTTTTAATGTAAGAAGTAGCACTACATGTGTGACTCATATAGCATGGTATGATCAGTCCAATGTTGCTGCTAATGTTAATTGTCACGTAATGCTGTAGGGTGAGGCGTGGAGTGCCTCAGAGAGCCATTCCCCCACAATCACCTTTACCAGGTGAGTAAACTACCATTGTGGGGGATGGTCTCTGAGGCACTCCACTTACCTGACATCATGGGTTATTAAAAGCAGTGAATGAAGTCTAGGTGGGTTAGGCGTGACAATATCAGAGTGTCTTGTGTTTGCCAGCTAAAGTACTGCAGTTGCAAAATTCGTCTTGTGCTGTTGAGACACGCCCAGTCTGTAATGTCTGTGAATGTGTATTGTTGACCCGTGGCTGCAGCGCAAATTTCCTCTGCAGTGGCCATGTTTCTTTCTGCCCATGAGGTGGCAATGGCTCTGGTGGAGTGTGCCTTGATTGTTGTAGGTATTTGCAGCCTGTTAGCCTTATAAGACTCTGCTATTGCTTTTCTGAGGTACCCTGCAAAGGTAGCTTTGGATGCTGCCATGCCCTGTCTGCGGCCTTGAGTGATAATGAATAGTCTGTCTGATTTGCGTATGGTAGCAGTCTTGGCTAAGTATGTAGAGAGCAATCGGGTCATGCCTAGTAGGCGTAGCTGTGGGTCGGCTTGAATTTCTTCTGGTGGAAGTTGAGCTGGGATCTCTATAGTCTGGTTAATGTGGTACTGTGACGCAATTTTAGGTCTGAATGAAGATATTGGTCTCATAGAGATTCTGTCAGGGAAGAATTGTAGGAAAGGTTCCTTGTGGGATAGTGCTTGTAATTCTCCGACTCGCCATGCTGAGGCGATGGCTGTTAGGAATACTGTCTTGAGTTGAAGCCAGTTAATGGGTATGGAGTCAATTGGTTCGAATGGAGGCTTTGTCATTGCTGTTAGTACTGAAGGTAGATCCCAGGGCGCAACAGTGGGTTTTTGAGTGGGAGGTTATTGGCTGCCTTAAGAATCAGATGCGTCTTGGTTGGGAGCCTGGTGTGGTGCCCTGAATTTGTCCCGTGCAGCCCTATGGCTGCTACTTGTACCCTGAGCGATGAGGGGGAGAGCCCTAGCTGTAGATCTTCCTGTAAGAATAGTAGTATATGTGGAATGGTGCATTTTGTAGGATTGATTTTGGGATGACGGCACCATGTGGCAAAAATGTTCCAATGTCGTGAGTAGGTGGTAAGAGTGGAAGGTTGACGTGAGGATGCCATAGTCTGAATGACAGAGGGGTGGTATCCTGCTTTCAGCAGTCTCTCCCTTTCAGGAGCCATGCCGTCAGCTGTAATTAACGTAGGTTCGGGTGTGCAATCGGACCTTGCGTGAGGAGGTCCGGCAGCAGAGGTAGTTGCCAGGGATCTGTCAGTGCCATGGATACGATCGTCGCAAACCATGATCTTCGTGGCCAGTGTGGTGCCAGTAGTATGACTCTGGCTCTCGATAGTCGTATCTTTTGTAGGACTTGTGGGATGAGTGGAATGTGGGGAAAGATGTATACTACTTGGAAGCACCAGTTTGCCGATAGAGTCTCGACTCCTATTGCTCTGTGATCCTTGAAGCGGGACCAATATTTTGGGCATTGGTGATTCTTGTGAGATGCCATGAGGTCTATCTGAATTGGCCCCCATCTGTGGTCTAATTGTTGGAATATCAGTGGGTGAAGTTTCCACTCTCCAGGTGTGTATCATCTGGCTACTGAGCCAGTCCGCGGTGATGTTGAGCTTCCCAGCCAGGTGGATCGCTGAAATCGATCTTAGGTTTGTTTAAGCCCAGTTGAGAAGTTTGGAGGATAGTGACATCATGGTCTTGCTTTTTGTGCCTCCTTGTTTGTTTATATAGGCCACCGTGGTTTGGTTGTCTGACCTGATTTGTACGTGTTTGTGTAGTATGATATTTGAGAAGTGCAGTAGTGCCTTGAATACTGCCTTCAGTTCTAGTGCATTGATTGTGAGTTTTGAGTCTTGTGTGGACCATTGCCCTTGGGCAGTAAGGTGTCCGAGCACTGCTCCCCAGCCGGAGAGGCTGGCGTCCGTTTCTATGGTGATGTCTGGTGTAATGTCTATGGGAACACCTAGTGTCAGTTTGTGTTTGTTTGTCCACCATTTTAGGCTTGCTTTTACCCGTGGTGGAAGAGTGACACGACTGGATAGGTCGAGATCGTCTGGCTGACCTTGCGTCAACAGGAATAGCATGAGGGGTCTTGCGTTCCATCGTGCCCATGGGACGGTGTCTATGGTGGATGACATGAGACCTAGCATCTGGGAAATGTGCCAGAGTGTCGTTTGCTTTGTGGATCGCAGCTTGTGTGCGGTTGATAGAATTGTGTTTATTCTGGAGTCGGAAGGATAAACTTTTCCGTTTTCTGTGTCTATGATGGTGCCTAGGTGTTCCAGTTTGTGTGTGGGGGATAGTTGACTTTTCTTGATGTTGATTATCCAGCCATGTGATTCCAGGCAGTGTACCACCTGCTGTGTTTCCCTTAGGGATTGTTGTAGGGAGCATGCTCTTATGAGCCAGTCGTCCAGATATGGAATGACGTGTATACCCTGTTGTTGTAGGTGGGCTGCGAGTACCACTGACACCTTTGTGAATACTCTGGGTGCAGATGCTAGACCGAAAGGCAGGACCTTGTATTGATAGTGTTGGCCTAGAGTGCAGAAGCGTAGGAATCTGTAGTGTGCCGGGCGCATTGGAATGTGTAGGTAAGCGTCTTTTAAGTCTATGGAAGTGAGGAAATCTCCCTGGCAGAGGGCTCGGAGTGTGGATTTTGTTGTTTCCATTTTGAGTGGTATGTGACGAACTGATTTGTTGACGTGTTTTAGATCCAGTACCGGTCGGAACCCCCCTGTCTTTTTTGTAACCAAGAAAAAAACCGGAGTATATGCCTGTACCTTGTTCTTGTTTTGGGACTGGTGCAATGGCATTGTTGTGTAGTAATTCTAGAATAGCTGTAGTAATCTGAGTTGTTGTGTATGTTTGTTTGTAATGTTGGAACGAAGCATTCTGCTGCCTCTTGGAACAGTTGTGAATTGCATTGAGTAGCCCTGGCGTATTATTTCTAGAACCCATTTGTCCGTGGTGGTCTGAGTCCATTGTCGTAGGAACAGAGAGAGTCTTGCACCCACGGGGAGGTCTTGCCGAATAAGGGGTAGGCAGTCATGTTTTTCCGTTGTTGCGGCGGAGGTAGTTGGCTCTGCCTCTTTGTGTGTTGCCCCTGCCTCTGTATCGGTTGTAGGGGTACGGAGTGGAGTAGTTTTGTCGGAAGGAGGTGCCCCGAAAAATGTAGGTGGCTCTTCGCTTGTCATGAAAGGACGTTTGTCTGCCTCTGGGACGAGAGGGGAGGTAGGTTGCTCGTGGCTGTTCTCTGGCCATTAATCTGCCTTCCTCTTTACCCTTGAGATATTTTTCTAGGGACTGGCCAAAAATCATGTTCCCTGTAAAGGGTAGTCTGTGTAGCGTAGCCTTGGATTCCTTATCTGCGTCCCATAGTTTCATCCAAAGGGATCTACGGGATCTATTAGTAATCGCTGCTGATCTTGCATTTATTTTTAGTGAGTCTACTGCCATCTCCGCTAGGTATTTAGTTGACAGTATGGCATTTTCTAATAGGGTGGCTTGTTGTGACTTTGAGGGAATGTTTTTCTGTAATTCCTGGAGCCAGGTGAGTTGGGCCCTAGTAGCGTAGATAGCTGTGACAGCCGCTCTGCTTCCCAGGCCTGCTAACTCGGCCGTCTTCTTTAGGTTTTCCTCTATCTTTCTGTCAATTGGGTCTCTCAAAGAGGACATGGTCTCGGTGGGAAGCACCGTCTTTCTGTTGAGTGCGGCTATTTGAGGGTCCACGGCAGGTGGAGTGCACCAGAGTGCTAGCTTCTCTGCTTGCAGT
This sequence comes from Neoceratodus forsteri, assembly GCA_016271365.2. Lineage (NCBI taxonomy): Eukaryota > Metazoa > Chordata > Ceratodontiformes > Ceratodontidae > Neoceratodus > Neoceratodus forsteri. Next base: position 49,324,872 of record CM028133.1, on the reverse strand, counting down.
GGATCCATTCGGTCCCATGATTTTCTTTCTGGGATTCCAGCTGGTTCTGAGGATGACCATTCTTTTAGGACAATCTCGTCTATTGCTTCACATACTGGGAATGCATCGGCCAGTTTGGCTGCAGGTTGCAGTGAGGGTAGCAGTTTGGATGTGGGGGCAGGAGCTACCGTCTCGAATCCTACTGTTTCCATAATGTGTCATACCAGTGTTGGGATTTGGTCTGGAAGCACCACTTAGCAGTAAGGGTTTGTGGGTCTTGCTCCACGTTGGTGTCCTCAGTATCGGAGGAGTCACTAGAGTCTACCTGTGGTTCCGCTGGAGGTGTTCTGTGTCATGCGTGTGTGTGTGTTGACTTAGTTGTTGGAGACTGATTCTGTGATAGTTCTGTCAGTTTTTGAAGCATGGCTGTTAGGACTTCTTGTTGTGCCTGCATTAATTGGTTATTGTGTAGTAGAGCTTTAGTGGCGTCCATCTGGTGTGTGTTATGTTGGCTAGTGGACGGAGGTGAGCAATCATCCTCTGAATCTTGTGTCTCAGTGTGCGTGTTGGTGTCTTCGATGCATGATGTGCATAGTCTACCTGAGTAGGTGCGACAGTGGCACATGGCATTGTTTGCAGCTTTTGTTCTGGGCATGGTCACCTGATAAGTACAGAAAAAAAGCTTAGTGTGCTGTCTAGGTGACAAGTAAAAGAAATCACAAGAATATGAAAATTATGTGATTGAACTGTGCTGTCAAATGCATGAGAAATGAAATGAGCAGCATGGGGCATTAAATATTGTACTGTGCTGCCAGAATGTTGAAATTTTTAAAGGCAGCCTGTTTATTATTGTGCTGCAAGGTTGCCTGATCCTCACTGCTAGAGTGCTTGTAGTGACTGAAGCAGTGCTGTACCTTTAAGAATGCAGAACAGTAAGATTAAGTATTGTGCTGCAAGGCTGCGCTGATTCCGTGGTGTAGAGGGCTGTTAATTAAGTGAAGCAGCCTGTATCTGGAATGGAATGGTGTTTTGTTGCTAGGTGCAAAAAACTTAAACTTTCGCCGTGGTTTCGGCGTGAAACGGAATGAGATTGTTGTAGGGAGGTTGTGGAGACGTCACGAGGCTTCTGAAGTCTCGCGACGCTTCCATGCGATATGATGCCGCGTATGAGACGCGAGAGCCTATGCGAAGTCTTGCGAGCGTTAGTGAATGCAGAGTGCAAGCGTGCGTCTGACATCGCGAGAGTTGCGAGGAAGTCTCAGAGACTCGCGAGGGTAAAGGAGCCAATAGTGAAGCAGGGCAGCTGGAGAAGAAACAGGAAGACGTTTTCCACTGCAAGGCATGGCGTGGGGCGAGAGGGGTCATAAATAAACATTTAAAGGATCGCCATGTTGAAATACTGTGGGCACCATGCAAGTAGTCTGGTGAAGCTACTGCTTGTATTGCAGGTAAATTTTGTGCACAAATATATATTATAGTGTCTTGAGCCGCTGAAACAGGGGCTAGCAGACCACTGTGAGGACTGAATATAGATTTGTAGAGCACTATGTGTGGAAGCCAGGGTGTTTCAGAGAAGGAGAAGTGTCTGATTCTGCTAAGCAGGAGTAGCAGAGCACAAATTTGGTATATAAGTTCATGGAGAATATTCAAAGAGCACAAATGTGGCATATAAGTTCATGATGATAATCACAGTGGCATGGTAAGCGCCTGGGACCGCTATAGGGGAACCCAGAGCACTCAAATAATAATATCAGTGACCATAATAGAGTCTGGGACCGCTAGGAGGGAACCAGAGCAATATCAATAAACATATATGTGCACATAATTTGTTTGTTTGTGCTGAAAACTGTCCCTGTATTGTGAAATAACACAGATAAAAGCATTGAATCTATGCCTGTCTTGCTATAAAGTAAGTTAAAGCTGGTACTAGCCCGATGTATAGAAGAACGTAAATAAGCTATGCTGTCTACAGACTAGTGGTAGCATGTACATAAGATAATAAAAGCTGATCGCCTACCTTGTAGTGATTCTTTTGGGTTTTGAAGTTTTGGAGCTCTGGAAAGTACGACAACCTATGTTAGATGCACAATTTTAACTGACTAGAAGTGACCAGGGACACTCAGAAGGGGACGTCCTAAAAACTAGTCACATGTGCATCAGACAACCTATCAGGTGTACACAACCCATGATGTCAGGTAAGTGGAGTGCCTCAGAGACCATCCCCCACAATATAGAGAGGTAACACAGACATCAGATTTATCTAAGCTCTACAGTACCAACAGTGTGTGGTGCTGGTTTCTTGCTAATGCTACTGTGGCATTTCTTCCTTGAACACACTTCTCCAGAGAAGTGAGACTTCTTTTCTGCAACAATTGTGCTAGCTTAGTACCAAGCCACAATCTCGAAGGAGATGACAGGACAGGAGGAATGTTGTATATTTGACAGCATAATTTGCCTCAGATTGCCCAGTGCATCTAAAGACAATCCTCACCACAGCCTCCTGCCTCCCGACTGAACTGTACTACCTTAGGTGGTTCCATTGATACACAGTTTGGGGGTAGTTCTGTGGTGTAGACCTGGAGTTGGTATGAGATGAATGAGATCGGTGGGGTGGGGGGTAGACTGGCTAGCCAGATTTTAATCTTACCACTCTCTATTCATAAATCTGGGTAACGGGGCAGAATTTGAATTTCAGAGGTTCAGAGTCAGGTGGCACTGTGACAGGCAGGTGTCATGATATTACAAACCACAACATTTAGTTCAATCCACTGTAGTCCACCACCGTCTGCAATTGAGGGCCCCACGGAACATGTAGCAATACCCAAATCAATAATAATTACCTCGACTGACTCACGTACCACCATTGTGAGCAGACAAAGTTATCAAACTGTTTATTGTTCCTTTTTTAAAACCTTTATTTAGCCGGGACAGCCCAATTGCAAAGGATGAAGCAATGACAGATGGTTGGTACATTGGTTGGGTGGGATTTGAACCTGGTGCTCCTGCTTCCTAGACCTGCACTACTGCACAGTAAACACTGGAGTTACAGTATGCGTTTGAATCCCACTACTACCTCAGACTCAATGGGCTCGATTTTACAAGGTGGATGCGGGCTTGTGTCAAGCCCTACATCCACTGCAAAGTTTGATGCAGCTGTGCCAAAGCCCCTCGGATGCAGGTTGGTCCAATTTTAGAAGGGCTGGCACAGCTGCGACACTTGCCCCACTTTAGGGCACCTTGCTCCAAAGGTTTGACGCAAGTGTTGCGATCCCGGATGCAAAGTTAGACCACGGAGTACCTGGTTTAACTCCCTGTGTCCTATGTTCCAGACTTGAGGCGGGCATTGGCAGCACACTTCTTTTAAAATTGCACTCGCCATAATGTTTGATGCAAGTCACAACTTGCATCAAACACCCTGCCGCAAATCCGCTGCACCACCGCATCTCCTTGTAAAATTGAGTCCAGTATGCAATGCTGAGAAACGCCTTTGTTATCCCTGAGCAATGTTATGAAACATGCAAGCAAATTGTTAAGTTTGGTAACAAGAAATGCAGTTTGGGTGCAGCATGTTTGTAAACTTGAAACAGAGAAGTTATTGTTGGTGGATGATTTGCTAGTTCTGTAAAATGAGCACAAACATTTGCCCCTTCAATCAGTAGATGAATTTGTTTTTGTCAAATATCCAGGATCATAGCTGTTCATACATTTTTAATACACGATCTAAGCACTTACCTCCAGGCAATGTTTTAATTTTTGATAAGATCTCACCAGATGGAATGTACAGATGGACACATCATCTGATGACCACACCCCCTCTATTTAATTTATTTATTTTATTTATTTAACAGACATTAGAAACATAGATTTTGACGGCAGATAAGGACCACTTGGCCCACCCAGTCTGCCCATTTCCCTACCTACTGGATAAGCTGCAGATCCTAGTTAACCAGCAGCCTACTTCTTCCTAACCCCACCCCCTAGAATTGCCTTATGGCTGTCCCATGCATGCTTGAATTCCACCACTGTTTTTGACTCCACAACCTCCTCCGGAAGGCTGTTCCATGCATCCACAACCCTCTCTGTGAAAAAATACTTCCTTAAATTACCTCTGAGCCAGATTATTTTATTTATTTAACAGGCTTTAGGATTACAACCTCTGAAGTGTTTCTACATTAGAAAGAATGTTGTGCCTCGCTATTCAGGGAGATGAAGAGTTTGAATAAAATAAAACATGTAAGAGAATACAGGAGACAATATAAGGAAATGGAAAATTGTTAACCAGGAAAGGCACACTAAGCCAAACCTTGTTTCCAGGTTCCAGGTGTGACCTGAGAGCACAAGGAAATTAAGTGACTTACTCAGGGTCACACGGTATGTAAATGAAGGCTGTGGAATTCAAACCCAGGTCTCCAGCGCTGTGCCCTAAACCTCAACACTATACTGCCTCATTCAACGTTACAGATATGATTTTAATGATTAACACACGTTAAAAAATGGAATATAATCACCATCAAAGCCATTCCTGTTCCCATTAAATACTTGGCTGCCCTACAGTGATTGGTTTCTGGTCCAATTCTGCATACATTCTTTCCTGACAGCAGACGTGGGACCTGGATAATGTAGCTGTCAGCAACAGGTGTCTGCTTTTTAAACAGGGGAGGGTGTTGGTAATGGAAGTTTTCTAATTTGATTTCTGTACAGGGGATACAATTGTTTGTGATATTTATCCCCCCCCCCCACCGCCACCGGCACCAGTGTAGTGCCCCAAAGTTGGGGACACAACAGAAAAAGAAAAGGTGCCCCAGGGCAGTGTAGGGCCTTTCTCAGTGTTTCCCCTCCAGACAGCAGCTGCTGCAGAAAGAAAGTTTTCCCTGTGATTCCCCTGGCCACCTGCTCCATTCTAGAACCCCCCCCTTTCAGGAAGCAGCTTGAGCCAGGGGAGCGTATTCCAGGGTGTGGGTTATTGGGGGATTTATCCACTTCTTGTGTGGTTAGATCACTCGCCTGCACCTCGTGATACACCACACAAGGTGTGGGTAAATCTCCCAATTACCCGGACCATGTCGTGCCTTATTGCTTAAGCATTCTACTACTGGAATAATGTAGAGTTTTGAATTCTTCTATTCCATGGTAAACAATGTACTGCATATGAAGAAAGACAGATGACTGACGGGTGAAAAACATCTGTGGAGGAACTATTTTACATTATTTAGCAACATTGTATTATAATATTTGTGGGTTTGAAAACTTTTAGAGTGTTTGTTTTTTAAAAGTTGCCTCTGGGCCCATTTTATATAAGCAATAAGGCACTTCAGGGATGTTGGTTGCACTAAGTTTACCCCCCGGTCAGGGGCTGAAGGCACAAGGTGAAGCCTCATGCCTTACAATGCCCCTGACTATGGGGTAAACCTAGTACATATGTGCAAAGGTCCAGTACAGCCAACCTCAGAACAATAAAAAGATCTTATTAAGAGAGTAGCCCAGCTCCAATCAAAACAAGTGTATAAGACTAAACAAATTGGAAAAATGGGCTCACTCACTCAGAAGTGAATAATCTTGATCTTTTTATTGTTCAGTAAGACAAAAATAACAACCAGTGCATGGGTCAGTTAGAAAACATATTAAGAACTACTCCCTTAATAAGATCTTTTTATTTTTCTGAGGTTGGCTACACTGGACATTTGCAAATACGTTGAAGGGGCACTAGGCAGTGCTTTTAGAAACATAGAAACATAGAAGTTGATGGCAGATAAGGACTGCAAGGCCCATCCAGTCTGCCCATTTCTTTTTCTACCTTATAAATGTGCCATCGGCCTTTGCTCTGTCAGTGGCCTATCTATTCATTAGTCATTTGTATTGCTCCCTTATGCCTATCCCATGCCTGTTTGAAGCCCTGCACTGTATTCATAGCCACCACTTCTTGTGGTAAGCCATTCCATGCATCCACCACCCTTTCTGTGAAAAAGAATTTCCTCACATTCCCCCTTAATCGGCCCCTCTCTAATCTCATGCTGTGTCCTCTTGTCCTGCTATTTTTCTTATATTTAAACATGTTAGACTCTTTCACCTTGTTAATGCTCTTAAGGTGTTTGAATGCCTCGATCATATCACCTCTCTCCCTCCTTTGCTCAAGGGTATACATATTGAGCTCTGTTAATCTGTCTTCATAGGTCGTCTTCTGATGCAGTCCCTGCACCATTTTGGTTGCCCTTCTCTGGACTGCCTCAATTTGGTTAATGTCCTTGTGAAGGTGTGGCCTCCAATACTGCACGCAGTACTCCAGATGGGGCCTAACCAGTGTCTTGTAAAGAGGGATTATTACCTCTCTCTTCCGACTTGTGATACCCCTACTAATACACTCCCAACATCCCTCTAGCCTTACCTACTGCTTTAGAGGTCTGCTTGGATGATTTCAGGTCATCAGTGATGATGACACCCAAGTCTCTTTCTTCCTTGTGACTGCCAGCAACTCCCTCCTAGCCTATAGGTGGCTTCAGGGTTTCTCTTCCCTATGTGTGATTTTGCACTTTTGCATTAAATCCCAGTTGCCACTCTTCTGACCATTTTGCTAGTTTATCCAGATCTCTTCTCATTCTGCCCACCCCATCTGGATCATCTACTCTGTTGCAGATCTTGGTGTCATCTGCAAACAGACAAGCCTTACCCTCTAGTCCATCTGCAAGATCACTAATGAAGATGTTGAAGAGGACTGGCCCCAGGACTGATCCCTGAGGTACCCCACTTGTGACTTGCATCTCTTCTGACTGTATACCATTTGCCACCACTCTCTGTTTTCCGGGGGGCCACATACCTCACTTAGACGAAGAAATATAGGAGGAGAAAATTTGATGCGACAACAACAACTGTATTGGAGACAGGTTTACATGTGGATCCCAAATAATACAAAGGACACCGTTACAAGATGTCGAACTTTAATGAACTTTGAGGTGGTGATGCCACTGTATAAAATGCTGACAAGGCCTCATCTGGAGTACGGTGCACAGTTCTGGATGCTGCATCTTTGTAAGGGCATAGACAGGGTGGAGGCGGTTCAGAGAAGCGCAAAAAGATGGTGCAGGGCTTGTACCAGGAGACATACGAGGAGAGATTAAAAGACCTCGACATGTATACACTGGAAAAGAGGTAGGAACAGGGAGATATGATAGAAACCTTCAAGTATCTTAAGGGCATAAACAAAGTGCAAGTGGGCAACATTTGTCAGTATAGGAGGTGTACAAGGATGGGTGGGCATGATATGAGATTGGAGGGAAGCAGGATAAAGGGGAATGTGAGGAAGTTTTTCTTCCCAGAAAGGGCGGTAGATGTATGGGATAGCCCATCCCAGGAAGTAATGGGAGCTAGCACAGTTGGTGGGGGGGGAATTCAAACATGCATGGGAATAGGCACAGGGGAACCATAGAGGTGGGTAGGAAAGGCTAAAGCCAATGACCAAGTAGGGGCAGTGACCACTGATGCAGGCGGGGAAAATGGGCAGACTGGGTGGGCCTAGCAGTCCTTATCTCTTGTGAAATACTACGTTACTATGATACTATGTTATAGCCTACCAAACATGTTGCCAACATTGAAATTTCAGTTATCTCCCTCTAATTTTGAAACAACATATCCAAATTTAACCAGATTTGAAACATTTAAACTATGATATCATATGGTCATTTCTGACAACGTTCATATTTACAGCTTTAAATGGGACTGGATTAAAAGTAGTCAAACCTTTGTAACATTTTAAAATAAAATTTTGCAAGAATGTAAACTGCAAATTTATAAACCCCTGAAACTTTCAAACTAAAGAATGCGATACCATTAAATTTGGCAGGTTCTTAGACCTTACAAGGAGACTGTGTGTGTCAATTTTATTTATTACTTGCTGCCAGAAATTGCAAAATAACATCGGCACTTAAAGTCAGATTCCATGAGTCTTTGTTGAAATTGTGGAATTTCATGAAAATTCCATAAAATTGAAATTTGTTAATTTCACTCAGCCTTATCTAATGGATTCTAATTAAAGGATAGGAGTACGAGAGGCAGGTAGTGCTGGAGGTCACCAGGTTCAGGAGTTAGACGCATAGTTTCACCAAGAAGTGAACAGCTGAGCTGGGTAGCACACCAGTGACAGGCCCCCCGAGTTGGAGCAAGGAAGCACAGAGTGCCAACAAACAATTCCAACCTGAATGCACGGTATATAAGAATCACACCCAGTAAATTGGTGATCCAGGTAGCCTGACATACGTTCAAGTCTGGGACGTAGCGGTACTCAAAAAGATGCAGTGGGGAAGACAATGTCTGGGTCACCAGGAAGAAAGAATTCTGGCTAGTCCAACAGAATAGGTTGCTAGGAAAAGGAGTAGGTGACTCATGTGTTTTTTTTTTTTTTGCGCCTTTCTTAGGCTTCTTGGTCTAACTCTCCTTCCAGCCAGCCATGGACCCCACCGACACCCTCGCCCCAACCCCCTCTACCTACCTCGTATTGCAGCCGTCCCAGGGGTAGCGCAGTGTATCCCTTCACCAGAAGGGGGCCCTCTCCTCTGAGGGGGAAGGAACCAGGGAGGACAACCAGCGCACTATCTGTTCGGTCCCTGAGAGCTGCTGAGGTGGCTTCGGGGCCTCAGGGCACTCGCAGTGGTAGGAGCCAGCAGCCATCATCTGGCCGGCTGAGAAGCAGTTTTTCTGGTTTGCTCCCCCAAGGGGCATGGTGGATGTCGGCATGTGCCTTGATGTCTGTGGCACACCACGCCTCAAGAGGATTCATGGGGTGAGGAGTCTGATACCTCCTCAAGAGCCTCAACCACCAATGACATTAGTTCCGAGGGATAGGAAGGTGAAGGTGAGGGTGAGAGTGATACTATTACCCTACGCTGCTCCAGGTGTAGGCGAGTTTCTAAAATCCTTTGATAATTTATTTTCTCTTAGAGGTCAGTTTAATCTCTTAGACTTCCCCACCCTTATATTTTACTAAATGGCTCTCCTGACCATCACCACTATTAATGTAAATAGCATAAAGAGTCATAAGAAAATGATTTCCACCTCAAGTTCATTACAGGAAATCAGCAGTGATGTGTTTTGTATACAAGATACTAGAATTAAAACACATGCCGAACTCAAAGTAGCAGCAGGCATTTAGACCAAAGGGGCTTCCTTCTGGTTCACTGGAGAAGAGAAATGTGATGGTTTAGGAATTTTATTTACCAACTCAGCCCTACAAGTTTCCAGATTAGTAGAGATACAGCCTGGAAGGGCGTTACTGCTAGATATTAATTTTCAAAGGGAAAGATTTAGATTACTTGCAGTCTATGCCCCCCAAACAAAGGCCCAAAGAGTAGCATTAATGAAAGAAATCTGGCCATTTCTTCATACAGCAAGGCTGGTAATATGGGCAGGAGACTTCAATTGAGGCTTGGCTCCCTCGGACAGAGGGTTAAAAACGGATACAATTTTTGTGATTCCCAGGCCTTACAATGCATAAAAAACATAGCAAACTTTATTTATTTATTTATTTAAATCTAGGATTTCAAGTACCTTTGAACCAAGGCTCTTTTACAAAGGTTCCACATCAGGTGGTGAACAATACAACACAGAATAATTTAGTACATTGAGCTGCGGATTAACAACGAGTTACACATACAACGAGGCATAACAATTTTGTGTACGCAAACATACATGTTGGAACAATACTAGGTAAGGATACAATAGGGGGGAGCAGCCAGAGGCATTGTCAGAAACAGATATGGAAAAGTGCAGAGGAAGTGGAGCGGGAGGGGCAAGAGAGAGGAGAAGAGGGGAGGGGGAGGAGGTAGGGAGGGGAGGAGCAAGTGCTGAGTAGATTGAGTGGTGGCAGCAGAGAATGACTGGTGGTAGAGGAGAGCTGCTAGTGGAAACAGTCACAAGTGCTAGAGACTGAAAGGAAAGGATGGAGCCTGGATTTGAAGGGGCCAAGTTTGGATATGGAGGAGATGTCAATGCTGAGACCATTCATCCAGAGCGGGGCTCTATAGGCAAACGCTCATTGCCCTTGTGAGGTACGACACCGAGGGATCAGACAGAGCTGAGAGTCTGAACCCCTAGTATGGTGACGATCACGAAAAGGAGAGCTTGAACTCTGGGCGGAGAGTACCGCAGTGTAGTTTTATTAGCCATAATGCAGGTTTGGTACTTTATATGGCTAGAGAGTTGTAACCAGACGGTTTGTGCATAGAGGTCACACATATGAGTGAGACGGTAGGTTCCAGAAATGAGTCAACAGGCTTTGTTGAGGGCCGTGGATATACACCGGAGTGCAGTGGCAGTGGCAGAACCGTATATGATCAGGTCTTATAGAGCAAAACACTCTAGTGGGGGTAATACATATTTCAGAGGTTCCCTCTCCACCCGAATAGACTACATTTTTTTATCAGCTACTTTGCAAGTAAACCCTTCAAGTATGCGAGCCTGGGAATTCTCAGACCACATGTCCATAACTGTACAATTAGGATGGGAGAATACATTTAGGTGTAAGAAAAATCAATGGAGATTAACTAGCAAAATTCTTGAAGACGCAGGCATAAAACATGCCTGGATAAAGGAGTGCACAGCTAGACTCTCTGCCTTAGCAATGTATGATGTTGTTTTATGGTGGGAGGACACTAAGTTAGATTGGAAATCTTTTTTTCCTGAATAAAGCCAAGACACGAGTTAATAATGTGTACTTAAAATATCTGCAGCTAAGAAATCAGCTACAGAAACTAATTTCTCTTACAGAAACCGAGAAAACGGATTATAGCACTCAGATAAGAGAAATTAGGAAACAAGTGCAGCAACCACAATATGACAGGGCGAAGTCTTTAGAACAGGAACAAAGGTTTTCAACAAAACTAGAAAAAGGTTCCCTAGACCAGCATAAAGATTACAAAGATAGGGTAGAACATAGAATGATTACGAAAGTAGTTTCAGATACAGGGGAAATAGTTTCCTCACCTGGGGAACTATTAAGACAAGTAGATAAATTTGTGAGTTCCCTTTTTGGAAAAGATCAAAAAACTGATCACACAGCAATAGAATTAGACCAATTGAACTTACCACAGTTAAATGATCAAGAAAGGAAAGCCTGACAAGTCCTCTTACTATAGAAGAGGGCCAATTAGCAATTTCTTCTTTAAAATCAGATTCTGCCCCTGGTACTGATGGCCTGGGGCAGAGTTTTAAAAAAACCTTTTCAGAAGAAATAGCCCGGGCTTTAGTTTTAGTTTTAAATGGAATGTTGCGAGACTCTTCTCAGGCAACTACAATGAATCAGGCCTCATTGATCCTGCTACATAAACAAGTATTTGTCAATGCCGAATGTTAGCTTGCTGGCATTGGCATTGGCATTGGTAGTGTAGAAGTTACAGAGCTGCATAATAGGAATGGCAGCAAAGTATTGAACTGAAGCCAATCCCACCACCACCCTGCAGAGAGTGACAGGCATTGGGGTGTGCCTTTGGGTCGTCAGGCATAACGATCACACCATTTCACCACGCCCTACCCTGCAGACACTGACAAGTGTCACGGTGTGTCTTGGGGTCTTTGGCCCTTATGCGCACCCCATTCCATCAGGAAATATGGTGAGATGGGTGCAGTATAGGAGAATGGGGTGAAGTTTGGGCCCGAAGAGTCCAAGGCACACCTTGATGCCTCTAACTGGCTGCAGGGTGTGTGGGGAGGGAGTGGAATGGTATGAGCATGACAAGCAAGAATTCCAAGTCACACCCCTGATGCCTGTCATTCTCTACAGGGTGGGGCGTTATGGTCGGAAACCCTAACGCCTCAGGCATTTGTTGGTATTTACACTCCAAATTTTCAACATGTTTTTTTTGTGACCCCCACCTCATGAACAGTGGCAATATCAGTTTGTTAGATGAAAACTGCTTTTGCACAGCGACTATAGCATTTGGCACCACAGGTGCAAAAACACATTCCGATCAGGATGTGAAAAATGACAGCGGTACTGTTCATGGGAGGTGTAAAAAATGGCAATGTTGAAAATCTGCTGTGAAAATCTTAAAAAAAACTGGTGAAGCCACGAGCGTGAGTAGAAACTGTGCAATGCACACCCGTAATGTAACTAGTTTGGGGATTTTTTTTTACAACAGATTAACACAGGCATTTTGGGACCTCCGATCATGAGCAGTGTCAGTGTGATTTTCTTTATCTGTCCCGAACAATGATTTCCCACAGCGACCACGCATTTCTGTGCTGAAAGTGTGAAAACACATTTCGGCCATGTTGTGGAAGATGACAGCTGTATTGTTTATAAGGAGGTGTGGAAAAATGCCACTGGTGAAAATCTGGACTGAAAATATTACAAATTCACGAACTTACGGGGGGTGCGTGGAAATTGCGCAATGCTCACTCGTAACACAGTCATTTTACAGAGTTTTGTCACCAAATTTTCAACATAGCCATTTTAAGACCTCTGCTCATGACCAGTGTCACTGTGATTTTCTTAATCTGTCCCAAACATTGTTTTCGCACACCGACTGTACCATTGTGCGTTACATGTGCGGAAACACATTTTGGCCGAGATGTGAAAAATGGTAGCTGTACTGCTCATAAGGAAGTGCGGTAAAATGGCACTGTTGAAAATCTGGTGTGCAAATATTACAAATTACGAAAACTGGCCAGTGAGGAACCGCGCAACGTGGCGCCTCCTAAACAGTCATTTTTGGGAATTTTTTCACCAAATTTTCAACATAGCCATTTTAACACCTCTGCTCATGACCAGTGTCACTGTGACTTTCTTAACGTGTCCCATACATTGATTTCGCACACCGACTGTGCCATTGTGCACTACATGGGCAAAAACACATTTTGGGTGAGATGTGAAAAATGACAGCTATACTGCTCATAAGGAGGTGTGGTAAAATGGCAATGTTGTAAATCTGTAGTGAAAATATTGAAGTTTCCCCCATAGAACTTACGAGCGCGTGAATGAGGCCTTGTATGCTCGTCAAAACAGTCAGTTTTAGAAATTTTCACCAAATTTCAACATAGCCATTTTAAGACCTCTGCTCATGAACCATGTCACTGTGATTTTCTTTATGTGTCCCATACATTGATTTCGCACACCAATTGCACCATTGTGCGCTACATGGGCGGAAACACATTTTGGGTGAGATATGAAAAATGACAGCTGTACTGCTCATAAGAAGGTGTGGTAAAATGGCAATGTTGAAAATCTCAAGTGAAAGTATTGAAAATTCACGAACTTATGAGCGTGCGTAGGAACTGCGCAACGCACACTGGTAAAACAGTCATTTTTAGGAATTTTTCCACCAAATTTTCAAAATAGGCTTTTTGAGAGCCCACCTTATGAACACTGGCAGTGTCATTTCATTAATCCTTCCAGAAAGGTAATTTTGCGCAGTGGCTGTGAAATCACCCTTCAGGCCCGAGTAACGCCATAACAGTGCAAGAATTCATGAGGAGGGGTCCCAAAAACCCCATGTTGAAAATTTGGTGCAAAAATTCCAAAAAATGCCTGAGATATGCAACAAAGTTTAAAAAACCCTATCTCTCCCATTATACAGCTTACCGGCATTTCCTCAGTTCGCGGTCGGCTTTGAAGAGCACAGACGTGTTCCGGGTCCACCAAAGATCGTCACCCCAGACTCCAGAGGTAAGTATGGGGTGAGGGGGTGTGGGGAGGCAGGGTGCGGTGGGTGGGTGCAGGTTGTGGGGGCAGGGAGACTGCGAGGACCATTTTTTCTTTACAGGTTTTTGTTTTAAAAGATGACACAGGATGTTTGCCAAGCTGGGGTGGGCTCCCAACATGGCAGAAGGATGACTGGGGCGTGCAGCATGAGTGGGATTGGGCACCCCATCGGCCATGGCTCTTGTCACCACGCTGGGTGGGCTCCCAGCGTGCACCCTGTACTCGGGAGAGACGCAGTGGAGACGACGGGGATTGGGCACCCTTGCCGGGTTATAGTCAGCCACGCTGGGTGGGCACCCAGCTGCAGCATATGAAACTATGTTTTGGGCGCAGCACAGCTGATGGGGGATTGGGCACCCCAGCGGCTATACAGTGTGTGCATTGGGGGGGGAGCAGCAGCAGCAGCATACGTGTGTGTGTGTGTAGGGGGAGTGCGCATGAGCAGGCGATATCTGATCGCTGCTCACTGAAGCGTAGCTCCCCCTTTCATCCGTATGCTACTGCATTTTGGAGCTGTCATAGACAGCTCCAGCAGGCATTGGAGAACTGCGGCCGCGCCTGCAAACACACTGACTGAATTGGAAGAGGGCTGACACACCTCCGAAAGCTCCGATGATGGCACTATGTTTCTTGCACATGTGTGCAAGCAAACATAAAAAGGAGCGAGAGAAGAGTAAAAAAATTGGAGCACTATTAGTTTGTTAAACAATGACTTAAAGAGTTTATGTAAAATTCTATTGGCCAGGCTGTCCCAGGTGGCAGATAAATTAATAAGCCCAGAGCAGACTTGTGCTGTCCCAGGTAGGTCACAACACGACAACCTAATTTTATTAAGAGAACTGTTCCAAGTAGCGAATCAAGGGAACCTAAAAGGTTATGTGATAGGCTTAGATCAGGAGAAAGCCTTTGATCAGGTATCACATGAATTTCTGTTCTCTTCTTTGACAGCTTATGGTATTCCTAACACCTTCATAGGCTGGATTCAAGCCACGTTTGCTAATGCCACTGTTATACCAAACGTCAATGGATGGGTAGGGACGATCATACCAGTCCAAAGAGGAGTTAGACAAGGTTGTCCTCTCAGCCCCCTTTTATATGTTTTCACTATGTATATATTGGTTAGAATGATGCTACAGTGTGAACAGATACAGGGACTTAAAATTAATATAAAAGCCTCCCCAGTAAAGATAATGGCCTATGCAGATGGCTTGGTGTTTTGCATATCATTAGTCACAAATGGTAAGCAAGTAAGAGAGAAGTTAACCTCTTCCTCCAAATGCTTGGGGTCAAAGATTTATTATGATAAGAGTATATGAATCCCTGTAGGTGAAACCCCGCTCCCAGAACAAAATAAATTTGCAGGAAATAGAATAGTAAAAGAATGTATCACTATCTTAGGTATTGAGTTTGGTTCTCCATAAAGGGTACAGAGTAGCTGGGACAGAGGTATGGTTAGGGCAAATAGGTTAGTAGCAGGATGGAAAGGGAAACAATTATCCAAAAAGAAAAGGGTTGTTCTAATTAAAACATTACGTGTTTCTATTTTCTTTATATTTGCTATGTCTTTCCACCCCCTATTTCTCTGTACACTGCACTACTAAGTACTTTTTTCCAGGCCTTATGGGGGAACAGATTAAATCCAATTAAGAGAGAATATACATACAGGGTAATAAAAGAGGGAGAAGTTGGAATGATAAATCCCATTGCCTTTTACACCAGTATATCTGTCCATTACAATTTAGGGTTTGCCCTCAAACCAGGGAATAAAATATGGACTCAGTGTATAAGAACTTGGTTATCTCTAAGTCTATTATATTGGAATGACAGGAAGTCTGTTTCATTGAATAAAATTCCTAATCTCCCGAAATATAGGTCAGATACAGTCAAATATCTGATTAAATGGAATGCGACAGAAGCCAGAAGGGGAAGGAAGGAAACATATTCAATTCAGTGCTTTAGAGTAACTGGTAACTGCTATTTTTCTTTTAAACTTAGATTGTGGGCTTTTAGTGACACTATACTTTCTTTGTTGTTTTTACTTATAATTGTTTTTGGGCTGTTGAAAATTTAAAACATAGTGGTGGTGTAATTCTGTGCTGTCTTTAAGTGCTGCAAATTTTATCTTGGCTTGTCTGACTGCCCTGTAGTTGGGTGAAGGGTGTTAATTGTCTGGCCTCTGACCTCAGCTACGTGATAACTGGAGGTGGGGCTTAGTCAAAGTAAAGTAGCAAGCAGAGTTTTATTTTCTCAGAAGAAGCCAGAAGGGGAAGGAAGGAAACATATTCAATTCAGTGCTTTAGAGTAACTGGTAATTGCTATTTTTCTTTTAAACTTAGATTGTGGGCTTTTAGTGACACTATACTTTCTTTGTTGTCTTTACTTATAATTGTTTTGGGCTGTTGAAAATTTAAAACATAGTGGTGGTGTAATTCTGTGCTGTCTTTAATTGCTGCAAATTTGCCCCCCTCCCTTCCCCAGCTCTTAATTATATGTCCTGTTAAATCTGATTGACAGGAGCTAACACAGGGTATAGTAAGGGTGTGAAGTAGGAGGAGCATAAGGGGGAAGAAGCCCACCCTCAGCACGACAAGTGTTTTGACTCATTTATTTATTTATTGGTTTCTTTTTCTTTAAAAAAAAAAATTATCATAGGATCAGTTGCAGGATTTTTAGTACAGTAAATTAATCAAAAGGGAACTAGGAGAGCTTCAGTAGCAGACAAGTAGTGGAATTGCAGTATAATGTGGGGAGTGGTGCAATGCAGTGGCTGTGGGGCAGCCATATTCAGGCAGACCTTCTGGACGCTGAGGTGCTGCCCTATCTGCATGCATCTCTCTGGACTGCGGGATGAGGTAGCTAGACTCAGAGTGGAAGTAAACTGGGTCAGGAGTACCATCACCCCTATCCAGGAACCACCCAGTCCAATGCAACTGCCTCAAAGGATGCCAAGAACGAGGAGCACTTGGATGACAGTGGGCTCAGGGAGGGTTAGAGCAGTCAGGCAGAGGTACATCCCAGATTCTATTCCACTGAAGAATTCATATGCCACACTGGCAAATGAGGACAACCAAATAGAGGTACCCAGAGAAGTGGAAGGAAATGATGTGGAGGTTAACCAAGGAAGTGACCTCAGCGGGGAAAGCAGTGGACCCCAGTGGAGGAGGAAGCGAATCCTGGTGGGGGACTCCATCATATGAGGGATCCAGCTAGGAACACAGGAGGGGGAGGACAGGAAGGTGAGGTGCCTACCAGGTGCCATGGCATGGAGGGATGGAAGGAAGATCCTGGGGATCACTGGGAAGGCAAGGTGGGAGGGTGAGCTGGATGTCATTATCCACCTAGGTACTAATGACCTGGCAAATGGGGAGCCAAAGGAAGTTCAGGAAGAGTTTAGGAAACTGGGGAGGGGTCTCAAGCAAGTAGCTACTTCTGTCGCTTTCTCAGAAGTACTACCTGTGAGAGGCAAGGGAGAGCATAGGAGTGCATGCACCAGGAACTTTAACTCATGGTTGAAGAACTGGTGCTGTGAGGAAGGGTTTGGATTCATTGGTGACTGGGGACCCACCTGGAGGGATGGAGGTTTGTTCAAGCCTGACGGCCTGCATCCATCCTGGAGGGGAATCCAAGCACTCAATGATAAGTTTAAATGCTACATTGACAAGCATTTAAACTAGCAAAGGGGGGTGGCAGGCCAGCAAGGAGGGTACCTACTTGCTCACCCCCCACAGCTAGCAGTGGAACCAGTGAACCAGAGGAGTGGCTATCTCTGCAAAGCAGTGTGCAAAAGATGGAGATTAGTGCCCAAGAGGTGGATAAGCAGAAAAGGGGCAAACTTCAGCAGAAGGACAGACAGCAAGGAGAACCAGGGATAAATGACAACCAAGGAAGGGGCTGGAGTACAACAGTGAAACAGTCTAGGGAGGTCAAACCATGGAAAGCCATGTGTGCAAATGCCAGGAGCCTTAGCAACAAGATGGAAGATCTGGAGGCTGTCATGGTACAGTCAGACCTGGACATTGTGGCCATCACTGAAACCTGGTGTAATGATAACCACGACTGGGAGATGGCCATACCTGGCTACAACACATTCAGAAGAGACAGAGCAGGCAGGAAGGGAGGAGGTGGCACTGTATGTGAAAAATGACATAAGGGCCACAGAGATCCAGGAGGAACAAAATGGGGGAGAGATACTGTGGGTTAAGCTGGAAAGGAAAATGGGGACAGCCATCTACACATGTGTGGTCTATAGATCACCAACCCAGGAGGAAAAAACAGACAGGGAACTGATGCTAGCCATCCAAAGGATGGCAGACAAGGGTGAGGTAGTACTGGTTGGAGACTTCAATATTCCAGATGTGGACTGGAGCATCCCAGCAGCAGCATCAACTAGGAGCAGATTTATCCTGGACTCCCTTCAGGGTGCCTTCCTCAAGCAACTGGTCATGGAACCAACTCGGCAGAAGGCAATACTGGACCTTGTACTCACAAACAGGGACAGTGTGATGGAGGTAACAGTGGGGGAGCACCTGGGAAACAGTGACCACCAGTCATTGTGGTTTGAAATCACAGAAAGAGCAGAACCAAACCACACAAAAACACGTATCCTGGATTTTAGGGGGCAGACTTTGGGAAAATGGGAGATACTTGAAAGAGGCATTAAGGGAATGGGACAGGAATCAGGGGTTGAGGAGCAGTGGGCAGTATTTAAATGGGGATTACAAGAACAACAGAATTATGCATTAAGCAGGTTAGCAAGAGGAAAAGGAAGAGGAGACCATTATAGTTTTCCAAAGAGGTAGCAAAGAAAGAGAAAGCCAAAAGATTGCATTCAGGCAATACAAAAAGATACAGGCAGAAGGGATAGGGAGAAGTACCAGGAGAAGCAAAGGAGGCAGGGAGGTCAGTAAGGGAAGCCAAAGCTCAGACAGAAGAACACATTGCAAAATCAGTGGGTAGAGGGACAAAACCTTTACAGGTACATAAGTGAAAAAAGAAAGACAAAGGAGGGATAGTGAGACTGAAGGGGAGGATGGGGCCGCGTGGAGGATGACAACAGTAAGGCTGACATATTGAACAGGTATTTCTGCTCAGTCTTTACTGAGGAAGAGGAGGGTAATGGGTCTGAAGGAGTACAAAGGTGAGAATGGTGCAGAAATGGATACAAGTCCCTTTACATGAGAAAGGGTCCTGAAGGAACTGGAAGTAATAAGAGTTGATAAAGCAATGGGGCCAGATGGGTGCACCTAGGGTCCTAAAGAACTAAGAGAGGTGGTGGCTGAACCTCTGGCTATCCTGTTTAGCCGATCACTGGAAACAGGGAGGTACCCAAAGACTGGAGGACAGCAGATGTAGTCCCCTTATACAAAAGTGGGAACAAAGAGGAAGCAGGGAACTACAGACCAGTCAGCCTCACCCGGTAGTGGGGAAGATCATGGAAGCACTACTGAAGGAGAGATTGGTGGAACATCTAGTTGTCAATGGACTACAGGACCCAAGGCAGCATGGTTTCACCAGGGGAGGTCATGTCAGACCAACCTCGTTGGATTTTTGACTGGGTGACTAGGGAGGTGGATCAGGAGAGGCAGTGGACATGGCCTATCTGGACTTCAGCAAGGCCTTTGACACTGTGCCACATAGAAGACTATTACATAAACTGGGGAATATGGGTGTGGGCAGGACAGTAGTGTGGTGGGTAGGTAACTGGCTGGGTGGCAGGACACAGAGGGTGGTGGTAAATGGCTGTCACTCCACAGAGGGAAGAGTGACCAGTGGGGTACCACAGGGATCAGTGCTGGGACCGGTCCTATTCAACATCTTCATCAGTGACATGCGAGGACCTAGAAGGCAGAATTTCACTGTTCACTGATGACACAAAGCTCTGTAACAGAGTAGACACACCAGAGGGTGTAGACAGAATGAGAAGTGACCTGCAGAAACTTGAAGAATGGTCAGGGGTTTGGCAGTTGAAATTCAATGCAAAGAAGTGCAAGATAATGCATATGGGGCACAAAAACCCTGGCACAATATATCAGTTGGGGGTGAGGATATAGCATGCACCAAGCAGGAAAGGGATCTTGGGTTGTCATCTCTGATGACCTCAAGGTAGTAAACAGTGTGACAAGGCAGCAGGTAAAGCAAATAGGATGCTGGGATGTATAGGCAGGGCATCACCAGCAGGAAAAGGGAGGTCATAATTCCACTATACAAGACACTAGTGAGGCCCCACCTGAATTACAGTGTACAGTTCTCGAGACCATACCTACGTAAGGACATAGACAGGTAGAGAAGGTTCAGAGGAGGACAACAAAGATGGTGCATGGATTGCATCACAAGTCCTATGAAGACAGGTTGAAGGAACTGAACATGTACTCCTGGAGGAGAGGAGGAGGGGATATGATAGAGACATACAAGTATCTTATAGGGAGGAACAGGTGCAGGAAAACACTATTTTAAGTGAAAAAGATGTTCCAGGACTAGAGGGCATGGGATGAAGTTGGAGGGAGGATGATTCAGAGGAAACATGAGAAAGAATTTCTTCACAGAACGGATGGTGGACAAGTGGAACACCCTGCCAGAGGAAGTGGTGGGGGCTGAAACAATCACGGGATTTAAGAATGCATGGGATAGACATAAAGGAATTCTGGAGGTCAGGGGTAAGGGGCAACAGACTTCTAGGACAACAAACTGAACTTACAAGCTCAAATGGGCAGACTGGGTGGGCCATAGGCCCTTATCTGCCGACACTGTCTATGTATCTATGTATCTATGACAGTAGCCCGGGTACAAACAAGCATTTGTCAAAGCCGTATGTTGATTGCTTATATATGCTGTTTAGGTATTTGGAAGTGAAAGTACCATGCCTAAGAACTGTCATGGCCCGCCCCCCTCAAGACATCCACTGTGTCTTTCTGTTCAGTATTCACAGAAGAGGGTGAGAGGCAAGGACTACAGCAGTACAGCACTTGCAAAGGCATGAAGAGGTGGACAGTAGTCCATTCACAGGCAGAAGAATCCTGTAGAAGATGAGTAAATTGAAGGTGGACAAAGCGATGGGACCAGATGGCATACATCCAAGGATATTAAAAGAACTGTGAAGGGAAATAGCAGTACCTCTGGCAGCCATGTTGACTGAGTCATTCAACACAGGGGTGGTACCAGAGATTGGAGGAGGGCACATGTGGTTCCTCTATAGAAATCCATCAGTAGGGAGGAGGCAGGGAACTATAGGCTGGTCAGCCTCACTTCAGTAGTGGGGAAGATCATGGAGACATTGATTAAAGAAAGGATAATGGGGCATCTAGAAGGCACTGGAAGCCAGGACCATAGGCAACATGGATTCACAGTGGGGAGGTCATATCAGACAAATCTGTTTGATCTCTTTGACTGGGTAACAAAGGAAGTAAATCAGGGTGGGGCAGTGGACAACGATTACCTTGATGTAAGCAATGCCTTTGACACCGTCCCACATAGGAGGTTGATAAACTAGCTGAGTAGACGGGGCATGGGGGAAAGGGTAGTAAACTGGGTTAGAAACTGGGTAACAGACAGGAGGCAGAGAGTGGTGGTAAATGGGGCATAGTCTGGGGAGAGGGGGTGACCAGTGTGGTGCTGCAGGAAGTGGTCCTGGGGCCAGTCCTGTTCAATGTCTTCATTAGTGACATTGCAGAAGGGCTGAAGGGGAAGGTCTGTCTGTTTGCAGATGGCACGAAGATGTGTAACACAGTGGATACCCCAGAGGGGGTGGAGAAAATGAGGGGGGACCTGGGGAAGCTTGAAAAATGGTCTGAGTACTGGCAACCGAAGTTCAACTCAAAAAAGAGCAGAATTATGCACCTGGGACACAGAAACCCTGGGGAAAGGTACAGGATGGGGAAGGGGGATTTGCTGACAGTCACAAAGAAGGAAAGGGACCTGAGGGTTCTTATTTCAGATTACCTGAAAATGTCAAAGTGGTAAGGCAGCTGGGAGGGCCAATGACATGCTGGGGTGCATAGGCAGGGGTATCACCAGCATAAGGAAGGAGGTAGTGATGCCATTACATAAAACCATGGTCAGGCTTCACATGGAGTACTGTGTGCAGTTCTGGAGGTCACACCTTCGTAAGGATATTAACAGGCTGGAGATGGTCCAGAGAAGGGTGAATGAGATGGTACAGAGCTTGCAACACAAGACTTATGAGGAGAAATTAAGGGACCTCAATATGTATTCAGTGGAAGAGAGGAGGGAAAGAGGAGATATGATAGAAACATTCAAGTACATCAAGGGTATACTGAGAAGCAGGAGACAGCTGCTACAGGCATATATGCCACTTTTGTGCAATATTCTTTTGTTCTTATAAATCTGTAATCTCCAGTATTTCAGTAACCATATGACCACACTGCCTTCTTTAGGCAATTTTTTGCTGGTTGATGCCTGGTGTCAGATGGCAGACAGAGGGCTCATCAGATTGTTTTGCCATTTGAAAAACTTCCATAGAGTGTTCTTTTACTGGAAGGCATTTTGGAAAGCTGGTGAAGGTCTCATAACTTTTATTATGACTTTATCTCCTTATGTCTGTCCCCCTTGGTCCCTCCATCCCCACACCCCAACAGTCATCAGTGGCCACAGCTGCAGCCTTCTTGTTGGCAAGATGGTGGGTGAGAAGCATAGAAATACAGAATTTGACGGCAGATAAGGACCGCTTGGCCCACCTAGTCTGCCCAATTCCCTACCTGATGGATAAGCTGCAGATTCTAGTTAATCAACAGCTCACTTCCTCCTACCCCCCACTAGAATTGCCTTATGTCTGCACAATCGTCCTTGGCTCTTGCACTTCCCCCAGCTGTTGTACCAACGGGGGTGCCCAATTCCCCATCGGCTACACCCCACCCCCAAAAAATATCCAGGTGGCACACTGGGAGCCCACCCAAGCATGCTCAATGCCCCAGCAAAGGAAAAACCATTCCGATTTACTTTTTTTTTTTTTTTTTTAAACCTGTAAAACAAAACAGTCCCTCGGGGTGTCCCTGGCCCCTACTCCCGCAACCCGCACCCACCCGCTGTGCACCCTGCCTTCCCACTCCCTCCTCACCCCACAATTACCTCCGGAGCCCAGCATGACGATCTTCGGTGGACCAGGAACACGTCTGCACTCTTCAAAGCCGACCGTGACCTGAGGAAATGCCGGTAAGCTGTATAATGGAATAAATAGGGGTTTTCCAACTTTGTTGCATATCTCAGGCATTTTTGGGAATTTTTGCACCAAATTTTCCACATAGGGTTTTTGAGACCCCTCCTCATGAATTCAGTCACTGTCATAGCGTTATTCGGCCCCGAAAGGTGATTTCGCTGTCACTGCGCAGAATCACCTTTTGGGACCGATTAACAGTGCTAGTGTTCATGAGGTGGGCTCTCAAAAAGTGTATGTTGCAAATTTGGTGGGAAAAATCCAAACAAGCATTTGTCAATGCTGAATGTTTGCTTGCTGGCATTGGCAGTGGTAGTGTAGAAGTTACAGAGCTGCGTAATAGGAATGGCAGTGAAGTATTGAACTGAAGCCAACCCCACCACCACCCTGCAGAGAATGACAGGCATTGGGGTGTGCCTTTGGGTCGTCAGGCATAACGGCCACGCCATTTCACCACACCCCACCCTGCAGACACTGACAAGTGTCACGGTGTTCCTTGGGGTCTTTGGCCCTTATGCGCACCCCATTTCATTAGGAAATACAGTGAGATGGGTGCAATATAGGAGAATGGGGTGAACATTGGGTGCAACGCATGCACATTACACAGTCATTTTATGGACGTTCATCACCAAAGTTTCAACATAGGCATTGTAGGACCTCTCCTGATGAACAGTGTCACTGTGATTTTCTAGATGTGTCCTGAACACTGATTTCCCACAGCAACCACACTATTCTGCACCAGAGGTGCAAAAACACATTTTGGCCAGGATGTGAAAAATGACAGCTGTACTGCTCATAAGGAGGTGCAGAAAAATGGCAATGTTGAAAAGCTGGAGTGAACATATTACAAATGTGCAACGTTATGAGCGTGGCTGGAAACTGTGCAACGCACGCTTGTAACACAGTCATTTTATGGAGTTTCATCACCACATTTTCAACTTAGGCATTTTACGGCCTATGCTAATGAACAGTATCAGTGTGATTTTCTTAATGTGCCCCCAACACTGATTTCCCACAGCGACCGCGCTGCTCTGCGCTGCAAGTGCAAAAATACATTTCGGCCAGGATTTTAAAAATTACAGCTGAACTGTTCATAAGGAGGACCGGAAAAATGGCAGTGTTGAAAATCTGGAGTGAACATATTACAAATGTGCGAAGTTATGAGCATGTGTAGAAACTGTGCAATGCACGCGCGTAACACAGTCATTTTATGGGCTTTCATCGCCAAATTTTCAACATAGGCATTTTAGGGCGTCTGCTAATGAACAGTGTCAGTGTGCGTTTCATAATATGTCCTGAACACTGATTTCCCACAGCAACTGTGCTATTCTGTGCCGGAAGTGCAAACACACATTTCGGCTAGGATGTGAAAAATGACATCTGTACTGTTCATAAGTAGGTGCAGAAAAATGGCAATGTTGAAAATCTGGAGTGAAAATATTGTACATGTGCGAAGTTACACTACGAGCATACGAGGACACTGCACAACGCACACCCACAACACAGTCATTTTATGAACTTTTGACACCAAATTTTCAATAAAGGCATTTTAGGACCTCTGCTAATGAACAGTGTCACTGTCATTTTCGTAATGTGTCCCGAACACAGATTTCCCACAGCGACCGCGCTATTGTGTGCTGCAAGTGCAAAAACACATTTCACGCAGGATGTGAAAAATGACAGCTGTACTGTTCATAAGGAGGTGCAGAAAAATGGCAATGTTGAAAATTTAAAGTGAAAATACTGCAAATTCACAAAGTTACGAGCATGTCTAGGAGCTGCACAACGCACGCTCGTAAAACAGTCATTTTTATGTTTGCTTGCACGCATGTACAAGAAACATAGTGCCATCATCCAAGATTTCGGAGGTGTGTCACACCCTCTTCCAATTCAGTCTATGACAAGCTCTGAAATGCAGTGGTGTACAGTTGAAAGGGGGAGCTACGCTTCAGTAAGCAGCGATCAGATATCACCTGCTCATGCGCAGCTCCCCCTATACACACACACACACACACACACACACTGCGTGCTGCCCCCCACACACACACACTCTATAGCCAATGGGGGTGCCCAATCCCCCGTCGGCTGTGCTGCACTCCCCTCCCCAAAGCCTTCCAAATGCCACGCTGGGTGCCCACCCCAGCGTGGCCATCGATAGTATAGCCGACGGGGTGCCCAATCCGGCCGGCTTCACTCTCCCCCGAGTACAAGGTGCCATGCTGGAGCCCAACCCTGTGTGGCAACAAATGCTATGGCTGACGTGGTGCCCAATCTCATTGGCCCATGCTCCCCCCAGTTGTTTCTGCCACGCGGGAGCTCACCCCAGCGTGGGCAAATGTCCCACGCCGTTTTTTTAACCTGTAAAGCAAAGGGTCCCACGCAGTCTTCCTGCCCCCCACAACCGCACTCCACCCACCGCGCATCCTGCCTCCCACACACACCCTCACCCCATACTTACTCTCCGGAGTCCAGCGACGTCGATCTTCGTGGACCGGGAACACGCCTGCACTCTTCAAAGCCGACCGCGAACTGAGGAAATGCTGGTAAGCTGTATAATGGGCTAAATAGGGTTTTTTCAACTTTGTTGCATATCTCAGGCATTTTTTGGAATTTTTGCACCAAATTTTCAACATGGAGTTTTTGGGACCCCTTCTCATGAATACTGTCACTGTCATGGCGTTATTTGGGCCCGAAGGGTGATTTTGCAGTCACTGCACAAAATCACCTTTCGGGACCGATTAACGAAACAGCACTGCCAGTGTTCATAAGTGGAATTTGATGGAAAATCTAAAACAACTGTTTTACGAGCGCAGTTAAGAGTTCCCACGCATGCTCGTAAGTTCGTGACCAATATTTACTCCAGATTTTCAACATTACCATTTTACCACACCTTCTTATGAGTAGTACAGCTGTCATTTTCACATCTCACCCAAAATGTGTTTCCGCCCATGTAGCGCACAATGGCGCAGTCGGTGTGCGAAATCAATGTATGGGACAAATTAAGAAAATCACAGTGACACTGTTCATGAGTAGAGGTCTTAAATGGCTATGTTGAAAATTTGGTGAAAAAATTTTAAAATATTGCTTTTACGAGCTATGCCAGGCTGTTCCTATGCACGCCGTAGTTCGCGAATTTTCAATATTTTCACTCCAGATTTCCAAAATTGCCATTTTGCCACACCTTCTTATAAACAGTATAGCTGTCATTTTTCACATCTCACCCAAAATGTGTTTCCGCCCATGTAGCGCACAATGGCGTAGTCAGTGTACGAAATCAATGTACGGGACAAACTAAAAAAATCACAGTGACACTGTTCATGAGCAGAGGTCTTAAAATGGCTATGTTGAAAATTTCATGAAAAAATTCCCTTCAGATGTTCTGCAATATTACTAATGAAGACATTGAACAGAACTGGCCCCAGGACCGATCCCTGCATCACCCCACTGGTAGCCCCCTCTCCCTAGACTGCATACCATTTACCACCGCTCTCTGCCTCCTGTCTGTTAGCTAGTTTCTAACCCAGTTCACCACACTTTTCCCCCATGTCCAGCCTACCCAGCTAGTTTATCAGCCTCCTATATGGGATGGTGTCAAAGGCTTTGCTGAAATCAAGGTAAGCGTTGTCCACTGCCCCACCCTGATTCACTTCCTTTGTCACCCTGTCAAATAAATCAACCAGATTTATCTGACATGATGTCCCCACTGTGAATCCATCTTGTCTATGGTCCTGGTTTCCGATGGCATCTAGATGCCCCACTATCCTTTCTTTAAGCAATGTCTCCATGATCTTCCCCACTACTGAGGTGAGGCTGAATGGTCTATTGTTCCCTGCCTCCTCCCTGCTGCCGGACTTGTGTAGAGGGACCACATGTGCCCTCCTCCAATTCACTCATGTTGAATAACTCTGTGAACATGGCTGCCAGAGGTACTGCTATCTCCCTTCGCAGTTCTGTTAATATCCTTGGGCGTATGCCATCTGGTTCCATCGCTTTGTCGACCTTCAATTTAGTGAGCTCCTGCAGGACTCTTTTGCCTTTGAATGGACTATTGTCCACCTCTTCACTCCCTTGGCAACTGCTGTACTGCTGTGGCCCTTGCCCCTCCCACTCATCTGTGAATACTGAATGGAAAGACACAGTGGATGTCTTGGGAGGAAGGCATGAAACTGTCACTTCCAAATACCTAAACAGCACATACAAGCAAGCAACATTCGGCATTGACAAATGCTTGTTATATTCCCAGTACAGCTGTTCAACATTACCATCTCTTCACACCTCCCCATGGATGGTACAGCTGTCATTCTTCACATCCTGCCTGATCTGTGTTTTTGTTCATGCGGCGCAGAATGGCACTGTCGCTGTTGGAAATCAATGTTCGGGGCACATACACATAATCACACTGCCACTCTTCGTAGGTAGGGTCACAAAAAGGCCATGTTTGAAATTTGTAGTACAAATACCAACAAATGCCTGAGGTGTTAGGGTTCCTAACCATAATATCCTACCCTGTACAGACTGACAGGCAACGGGGTGCGCCTTTGCATTGCCGACTGTACTGCTCATGCCATCCCAACCCCACCTTCAGCCACTGGCAGGCATCGATATATTCCTTGGAGTCTTCGGCCCCAGACTTCACCCCATTCTCCTATGCTGCACCCATTTCACTGTATGTCCTTATGGAATGGGGTGACTGTAAAGCCAAACACCCCAAGGCACACCTCAACATGTGTCGCCGTCTGCAGAATAGGGTGATCTGACATGGCATGCCCGTCATGGGCGATGACCCAAACACTTAATCCAGTGCCTGTCTGTCTCTACAGGATGGAGGTGGGGTTGGCGTGAACTTCAATACTTCACTGCCATTCCTATTCTGCATCTGTCTAACTCCTGAATTTCCAGTGCTAATACCAGCAAGCAAACATTTGGCATTGACAAATGCTTGTTCCAATATACCCTTATGTTTATCCCATGCATGCTTCATGCCCCCTACCATTTTAGCTTCCACCATTTCTCCTGGCAGTCTGTTCAAGGCGTCTACCACACTTTCAGTAAATAAATATTTCTTCACATCTATCCTGAATGCCCCCCCAGCTTTATTGTATATCCCTTGGTTTGGGTGCTCATCCTCATTTGAAGGGAACTCCCCAACTGTGCCCTCTTTACCCCGTGAGGTACTTTGTAGGTCTTGATCATGTCACCTCTCGTCCTCCTCTCTTCCAGTGTACATGCTGAGATTCTTCAGCCTTTCCTTGTAGGGATTCCTGTGAAAATTCTGAACCATTTTAGCTGCCGTTCTCTAGAAAACCACCACATTATGTCTTTTTTGAAGTGTGGACTCTAAAACGGGACACAGTACTCCAGCTGGGGGTATAGCAGGGAGTGATACAATGGCAGCACAACATCCCTCCTCCTCCTGCTGGAGATGCCACTCCTTATGCACCCCAGAATCCAATTTGCCCTGCTCATAGCCTTGTGACACTGTACTGCCATCTTGAGGTCCTCTGATATAATAACCTCAAGGACCCTTTCATGTCTAGTGAGCATCAGTACCTCTCCCCATCCTATACCCAGCATCGGGGTTCCTATGTCCTAGGTACATGGTTTTATACTTGTTGACATTGAATCCCAAGTAAGTAAGAAAATGGAATTGATTTGAATGAATTGCAGGCTTTTAAGCAGCTTTTTGGGGAGTGTGTATGTGTGTGTGTGGGTGGGGGGGCTCTGCTACTATAACTATTTGCTTTTGATTTGGTATAATGTGCGAACAGACTAACCCTGCTCCCCACTCCATGTGTTATATCGGAGATAAAGAGCCCAAATAGCATTGGGCCAAGCACTGAGCCCTGTGGCACCCTGCTTGTCACTGCTCTGGGTGCAGAGAGCTACCCCACTACCACCACCCTCTGCACCCTCCCCTGTAACCAGTTCTCTATCCATTTAGTCAGACCACCTTCCACCCATACCCCTCCTTCTCACTCTTCTCCTCCTTGGCCTGTGTCCCTCCTCCTGGTAGTCCACACCCTTTCTCTTCCTTATTCTTACCAGGTGGTGGTGCCTTCTGTATTACACTCAGACCACTCTGCCCGGCCCCTTCCAGGGTTACTATGCCTCCGCCTTTACCTATATCTAGGGCGGTGACCTCATCTGTCTCCTCTGTCTGGACCTTTCTACCAACTTCAGACTTTTAGCCACCCCCCAATGTGTTTAAATTCACCTTAGTAGAGATATACCCCTCTAATTCTGCGTTGTTTTTTATTTTTTTTTATTTTTACATCTTTTCTCACTGGGCTACGGTTGGCTTGGTCATCCTAACCGACCTCTGTAGCCCTACTCCCGACATCAGGCTGAGCTGCTCACCTCCACGGATTACCCCCATGGTGGGGTGTTGAGGAGCTTCCCAGGTCGACCCACCGGAGGAGGATCCGGTTGAGAAAGGGGCCATTCGGGGCGGGCGGAGGCGGGGTCAGAAGCTCATGCTGCCTGACCATAGCCCATTTTCCACTTTTCTTCCCTTTGCGGAGTGTGGGCGTGCAATGACACTTAGGCACAGCATGCCAACGTCCACCACACTCCGCCACCCTTTACTACACCGCTATAGTAGCACCTGCGGTTATCACCAGGGGCCGCTATAGAGCTGTGGGTCCCTGGATCCTGCCCTGGCATAGGTGAGCAGTCCTCCGGATGCTCAATCCTATCCCTCCCTTGCCAATCCCCGGTGGCCAGGGTTTGCGTTCAAACCCGGGTCACCAGCATGGCATGAGGTATGGCGTCCAGCACCTCAACCCTCAGCGCCACTGGCCCGGCAGCAATGCTGCCTTTAATACTCCCCTCCCTTCCTGCTCTGGTGTACCCTGTCCCCCGTGTACAAGTCACTATTACCCCCAGACCCTACCCCTGTTCGTCACCAACCCATAATGTTTTGTGTGGCACCAATCCCTCAGCCACTCGAACTCCTCAAGCCTACCCATCCCCGCAATGCTTGCACATGGTACCAGCAGTACCTCCAAGAATGCCACCGAATTCCCCACCCCCTCACACTGTCTGCCCAAGTACTCAGACCTCCCCCTCACTACTTCCACAGTGTCCCCCGCCAAGTCGTTGGTACCCACATGCAACAGTAAATGAGGTTTCTTCCTTCCCCTGGCTGCACACTTGAGCAGTGCCTGCCCTGCCCCTGCTGCAGTAAACCTGGGGACAGCTTCAACCCAAATATGGATGTGCCTTCCCCCTTTCTGCCCCATCTCACCCATTTCAGCATACCCAGGATGAATACCCCCCCTTACCCCCTTTCCCTTCTAATACCCCTTCCACCACCTCGCTATTTGTTCTTCCCTGTCCCTTATCCCTGCCAACTGCACCCTCTGTGACTTCTGTATCTGTACCCCTACTTCTGCCTCACTGCTTTTCTCTGCCTTATTCTTCCCATCCCCCCTTGAACCCCTTCCTGACATGACTGCCTTACTGGGCTTCTCATGTCGACCTCCCCTCCTCCCCTGCTGATTCCCAACCCCTCTCCTATCCCCGCTGTTGTCGATTTAGGGCTCCCATTCCCTTCTACCCTGATAGTGATGCCCCTCCCATCCTTCCCCCTTCCTGTAGCCTTCTCTCCTCCAGTCACCCCCTCCTTCCTTACTAGCCCCTTCTACCCTTTTGTTCGCTATCTCTTCCTCTACCCGTTGCCATCCCTCTCATGCCCGGCTTGTCCTCTGCCCTTCAGTATGTTCCTGCTCTCCCTCTCTGTCTCATAGCAAAGGTTTGAATCTATTCGTAGTCAATACCTGTCCTACATCTCTTCCCCCTATCAGTTCCCCCCTTCTACTTGTTCCCCTCCGTGGCACCCCTGGTTCCTCCCTACCCGCAGCCATCTGCTCTCTCCCCCCCAGTACTCCTCGTGGTCTCTTCCTCCCCATCAGCAGGCCCTTCACCCTCGCCTCGGGCACCCTCCCTTCTCCTCTCTTTTCTGCTACTGCCTCTGATACTGGGGTCAGTTTCAGTCCCTAGTTGTTCTTCCTCCGTCCCCCTTTGTCATCCCCTATTCCCCCCTCAAGATGCGTACCATACTCATCTGCCCTGCCACTTACACTCCTCCCTAACTTCCACAGTTCCTCCCTCAAACTAGCCAGTTATCTACAGACCATACACCCCCCCCCCATCCTCCAAGCCCAGTCCAGGATCATGGCAGACCCACACCCTGTACACCCCTCCACCCTTCCAAAGATGGTCGCCCTATTGACATGTGGCACCTACCTCATTTTGGCCCCCATCTTATGTTACGGGCTCTTACTCCCAGGTTCTGTACTCTACTACAACTGTTAGGCCCCTATTTACTCAAATTCCTCCCCCCGCACTAGTCCCCCTACTGACCCCTTGCCGACTGGGGAAATTCAGTCTCATATCTCATCCGTTAGATACTGCATTACTGTAGCAATCCTAAAGCCTCTTTGTCCATTTTTCATCCTTCAGCTACCATACTTTTTGTTGTCAGCTCTCATATAGTTTCACTTAGCCCAGTTAGAAATCCTATTGCACTCCAAGTATTACTCAGGTCAGTTAGAGAAAAACAGAACTAATAAATACGTATTATTACAGCAATCATTCATAACAGTATAGTTCAGTACTTAGCTCAGTTAGAGAA
Organism: Neoceratodus forsteri; assembly: GCA_016271365.2. Taxonomy (NCBI): domain Eukaryota; kingdom Metazoa; phylum Chordata; order Ceratodontiformes; family Ceratodontidae; genus Neoceratodus; species Neoceratodus forsteri. The sequence continues at coordinate 49,293,408 of CM028133.1, read as the reverse complement.
AGAAACAGAGCAACTAAATCTGTATGATTACAGCAATCCTAAAGTATCCAATCATTGTTTTGTCTCCACTCCAGAGACCGTGCTGTAATATAGGACCACAGAGGACACTGGGCGGGAGAGTGGGCAACTGTAAAGTCCCGGAGAGCTCCATTGAGCTTGCTCACTCCCACTCTCTCGCTCGCTCATTCGATTTCTCCCAGTGCTGCAGGCTGCCCTTTTGTACTGGGCCCCTGCTTGCATTGGCGCCGTTTCCTGCCCACAAAGAAATCCGCAGCAGTCCCGACACAGCTCTGTTGAGCTCGCTCACTCCCCCCCACACAAGCTTGTTCTGTTTCTCCCGACGCTGCAAGCTGCCCTTTTGTACTGGGCTCCTGCCTGTGTTGGCACCTTTCTCTGCACACAAAGAAATCCACAGCAGTCCCGACAAAGCTCTGCTAAGCTGACTCACTACCCCTCTCTCACTCGATCTTTCTGTTTCTCCTGGAGCTGCAGGCTGCCCTTTTGTACTGGGCTCCTGCCTGCATTGGTACCTTTTTCTGCCAACAAAGAAATCTGCAGCAGTCCTGACACTGCTCCATTGAGCTCGCTCACTCACCCTCTCTCACTCGCTCATTCTGTTTCTCCTGGCGCTGCAGGCTGCCCTTTTGTACTGGGCTCCTGCCTGCATTGGCGCCTTTTTCTGCCCACAAAGAAGTTCACAGCTGTCCCAACAGAGCTCCATTGAGGTCGCTCACTCCCCCTCTCTCACTCGCTCATTCTGTTTCTCCTGGTGCAGCAGGCTGCCTTTTATACTGGGCCCCTGCCTCCCAGGGTGCCTTTTCTGCCTGCAAAGAAATCTGCAGCAGTCCCAACAGAGGTCCATTGAGCTCATTCACTTCCCCCTCTCTCACTCGCTCATTCCGTTTCTCCCAGCCCTGCAGGCTACCCTTTTGTACTGGGCCCCTGCCTGCATTGGCACCTTTTTCTGCCCACAAACAAGTTCATAGCTGTCCCAACAGAGCTCTGTTGAGGTCACTCACTCCCCCCTCTCTCGTGCACTCATTCTGTTTCTCCTAGCGCTGCAGGCTGCCCTTTTGTACTGGGCTTCTTTCTGCCTTGGCACCTTTTTCTGCCCACAAGAAATCCACAGCAGTCCTGACAGAGCTCTGTTAAGCTTGCTCACTACCCCTCTCTCATCTCGTTCTTTCTGTTTCTCCTGGAGCTGCAGGCTGCCCTTTTGTACTGGGCTCCTGCCTGCATTGGTACATTTTTCTGCCCACAAAGAAATTTGCAGCAGTCCTGACAAAGCCCCGTTGAGCTAGCTCACTCCCCCTCTCTCACTCGCTTGTTCTGTTTCTCCTGGTGCTACAGGCTGTCCTTTTGTACTGGGCTCCTGCCTCCGAGGGTGCCTTTTTCTGCCCACAAAGAAATCCGCGGCAGTCCCAACAGAGCTCCGTTGAGCTCGCTCACTCCCTCCTCTCTCACTCACTCATTCCATTTCTCCCAGCCCTGCAGACTGCCCTTTTGTACTGGGCCCCTGCCTGCATTGACGCCTTTTTCTGCCCACAAAGAAGTCCGCAGCAGTCGTGACAGAGCTCCGTGGAGCTCGCTCACTCCCCCTCCCTCACTTGCTCATTCTGTTTTTCCCGGTGCTGCAGGCTGCCCTTTTGTACTGGGCTCCTGCCTGCATTGGTGCCTTTTTCCACCCACAAAGAAATCCGCAGCAGTCCCGACAGAGCTCAGTTGAGCTTGGTCACTCCCCCCTCTCACTTGCCCTTAATCTGTCCCAAACACCAATTTCCCACAGCAACCGTGCTATTCTGCGCCAGAAGTGTAAAAACATATTTTGGCTAGGATGTGAAAAATGACAGCTGTATTGTTCATAAGGAGGTGTGGAAAAAATGCCAGTATTGAAAATGTGGCATGAAGATATTACACATTTGCAAATTTACAAGGGTGCATGGAAACAGTTCAATGCACGCTTGTAACACAGTCATTTTATGGACTTTTGTCACCAAATTTTCAACATAGGGACTTTAGGACCTCTGCTCATGGACAGTGCCACTGTCATTTTCTTAATCTGTCCTGAACACTGATTTCCCACAGCGACCGTGCTATTCTGCGCCGGAAGTGCAAAAACACATTTCGGTCAGTATGTGAAAAATGGCAGCTGTACTGTTCATTAAGAGGTGTGAAAAAATGCCAGTATTGAACTTCTGGTGTGACAATATTACAAATCTGCGAAGTTACAAGGGTGCGTGGAAACTGTGCAATGCACACTTGAAACACAGTCTTTTGATGGACTATCATCACCAAATTTTTGACAAAGACATTTTAGGACCTCTGCTCATGAACAGTGTCATTGTCATTTTCTTAACGTGTCCCGAGCACTGATTTCCCACAGTGACTGCGCTATTCTGCGCCGGAAGTGCGAAAACACATTTCGGCCAGGATGTGAAAAATGATGGCTGTACTGTTCATAAGGAGGTGTGGAAAAATGCCAGTGTTGAAAATCTGTAGAGAAAATATTGTAAATTTGCAAAGTTATGAGCATGCATAGCAACTGCGCAATGCACGCTTGTAAAATAGCCATTTTTTGGATTTTTTCCACCAAATTTGCAAAATAGGCTTCTTGAGAGCCCATCTCATGAACACTGGCACTGTTGTTTCATTAATCTGTCCCAAAAGATGATTCTGCGCAGTGATCGCGAAATCGCCTTTCGGGACTTAATAACGCAATGACAGTGGCTGAATTCATGAGGAGGGGTCCCAATAACCCCATGTTGAAAATTTTTTTTTTTTTAATTTTATTTATTAAATTCTCGGATTACAAATACCTTTGAGCAGAAACTGCTCGTTTACAAAGGTTCCACGTCAAAGGATGAGGGTCAACATACATACAGAGGTAGTAAAAGAATGCACAATAAACAACCAAAACAACTAAAAGAAAAAATAAAGATACTCAGTTATAACATACTTTGAGATGATATTCATAAAATGAGCAGCTTGAGTTGGCAGCAAAATTTGGCTCCAAAATTCCCAAAAATGCCGGAGATATGCACCAAAGTTGAAAAAACTCTATTTATGCCATTATACAGCTTACCGGCATTTCCTCTGTTCGCGGTCAGCTTTGAAGAGTGCAGACATGTTCCTGGTCCACCGAAGATCGTTGTGCCGGGCTCCGGAGGTAAGTATGGGGTGAGGGAGGTGTGGGGAGGCAGGGCCCGCAGAGGGTGGGCATGGGTTGGGGAGAGGGCAGGGAGACCACGAGGGACCGTTTCCTTTTTCACAGGTTTAAAAAAAATAATAAATTGCGGGATGTTTTTCTTTTTCAGGGGCACTTGACACGCTGGGGTGGGCGCCCAGTGTGCCACCTGAGTATTTGGGGGAATCTGTAGCCGACGGTTACAGGAGCCCGTTGGCACATACAGAAGAACAACAACCCGAGGAGGATTGGCGCAAAGCCAGAAATCAAAGCGGGGGACTTATGCTGACGGAGAGTGGCCCCCATTGGCAAGGGGAATGGGCGCCCTGTCGGCAAGCCCTGCAATGAGGGGTCGCTCTCTCATTGCAGTGGCTGACACTGCAATGACGAGGCAGCCCCTGATTGCAGCGGCTAAAATGTTTCAAGGTGGTGGCACACTGGCTGAACTAGTGTCAGCCGCAGCATGCTACTCCATTGGGGAATGTGGGCCAAGCCTCCAAAGGCAGTGGGGCATTGGCCACAACAGTGCCACGCCTCCACAGCCTGCTTCTGTAGCAAGCTGCCACAACATGTTTCTAGCGCATGCGCGCAATCAACATAACAATGGATGGGAAAAAAGCTGTATGCACAGATATTAGTCACAGAATTTAAGCATCCAGTTGTCTTTCCAGAGTGTTCCTCAGAGAAAATACAGTTAGTTAGTAATTATCTTTCTAATAAAAGGTTCCCAGAATTTGTATGGGATACTGTTTGGTTAGGATGTTATGGCTGAATAGCGGTAAGTAACAATAATAAGCACAAACAGCTTTGTGAGAGGTATTGTACTAGAGATTCATGCATGCTGGTTTTAGAGACACAGCAGCATTTATTCTTAGAATGCAATTATGCCAAACAGTTTTGGAGATGGTTAGCTATTCAGTGGGGTGAACCCAGTTTTGATTCTCTTTCATATAACACCCTAATGTATGGGGTTTATACAGGTGGCTGGGGGAAATATCATGTTGAAATATTATTTATTGTTTTTTCAATTGTAAGATATTACCTCTGGCAGTCTCGATGCATGTGGATTATGCAGCAAAGGAGGGTTACTTATGAGGAAATTATGAGGAATATTCAACATAAACTTCAGAACATTGTACATCTGGACTATGGGAGAAATAGCCATGAGAAGCGTAAAACATTGTGGGTAAACTGTGAACAATGGTTGAACTATATATAATGTATAAAGTGACATAAATTTTGGTTGTGTTTTGGTAGGAATCACATGTATTAGCACTGTTTTTCATGTATTGTAAATACTTCTTTTTTGTTATGTAGTCCAAATTTTTCAATAAAAATTCCACTACTCATCCTGTAGGGGGGAGCTGCTGCTTGGATTAATGGCCAGTTGCGGAGTGCAAGTGGTGAAGGTGGAGGTGTCGTCTGAAGTGGAGCCTAGGACAGACGGAACCGGTGTAGTAATACTACAGGCATTACCTGAATTGGACTCTTATAGGGCAGACCGTTCATCACTGGAGATGTCATTTCGACTGAATTCTAGACATGTCTTGGACTCCTCCGGCATGTCGCTTACAGGGTTGTCGCAAGAGGATGCTGAAGGGGAGGTGACTGGATCCGCTGCTTTGGTGGAGATGGACAATCTCTCCAGATCTTCTCTGGCCCTTCTTGGATCTTTGGGGGTTACAGAGTTGGTGGCAGATGGGAGCACATGGAAAGGAACACTCCCGCAATGAGAGAAGGAGCTATCGCGGCTGGTGCGGAGTACACACTTGCCCGACGGGAATATTCAGCGGCCTGATCAGACTCCCACGCCTGACTCTGCTGCTGCTGTTCTGGTACGGAAGGCTTTGCCTTTGACATTTCTTTATTTGGGAATAAAGGCACATATTGCACAGGAGGGGATGGAGACACTTCAGACCGGAGCTGTGCTGCAAGAGGGCAGGACATTGGGGAGGGGCATTGGAGCCTGGAAGAGCCTAGTATTGTGAGGATAGCCCAAAGCAGTTGGGGCCTGTAAACTGAGGGTGGACTCCCATCTTTTGGGACTACTGAACATTCCCTCCCCTCTGGAGGGAGGAGATGGAACATTTTCCTCCTAGACATTGGTTCCCTGTCCGTGCCTCCTGGAAGTGGGTTGGACATAGGACCCCATAGGACAATGGCATACTGAGCTCCCCTTGGAACCTAGGGGGATTAATTATTCTATGGAGCCTGGACTTTGGGGTCTAGCTCAGGTGGGGAAGGTGGACACTGGGGCTAAGTTTTCTTTGGCCGCTATTTTACCAGTTATGCAGGAGAATTCCGGAGAGCCACCCTTGTCTGACCCCCCCCCCCAGTCGACTGTTTCTGATAACACTGAGGTTCATCCAGCTATGCCTACTGTGTGTACTTTCCCTGTGTTACTTTCTACAGGGTCACTGTTTATCTCCAGGACAATGATGTTGGGATTAGGTCTTCTGGGGGATCACCCCGAAAACCTGACATGCCATCCTCTGGTAAGTCTCCTAAGGCTTCGGGATTACCTGACCCATGCAGAAATGTACATTCACGTGATTTGTCATGGGCTGACAGAGTGGACTTGGAGTTTCCTCTGTCTTCTGTTCAGTCCGACTATCCTCAGCTTGCAGAGGGTGCCTCTCCTTCAGCGGCCAGTAATCGGTCAAGCTTCAGAAAAGTGGACTCTTTCGCATACTCTCCTGCCCCTGCCTAGACACATAATGTTGTCCACCTATTTTACAAAGGGGGATTGGCAAAGAAGCCAGATTGGACCTATGTGGTGAAGGTCCTGTTGTGTGATTCCCTGCATGTGACACCTCATGAACTGTACGCGTTATTGCGTGCCCCTATGGATGGTTACTTTGACTTGAGTTTTCTATCCCCTGTGTACCTGGATACATTTTGGTCTGATTATGATAAGCTTAAGGACACTCCTCTATGGAGTCCCTTTCAGGCAGTCCCCATTATCAAGCCTCCAGGTAGGATGCTGAATGTCCTGCTTAAAAATGAGGGGGTTAAAGTACAAGATATGCACTACTGGTTGGCGCAACGTTGTAAAGTGATGGGGGTACCCAAATCCATTTTGGACACTAGGCTTTTCTGGATGGGGTACTGGCACTTTAAAATTAAATTGCGCCATTTGGCCACTGGTCTTCAGAATTTGCCTAGTGTCTTTTATCTCGAGAGAGAGATAGAACACAAAGCTTTCACCCGGGACAGCCCAAAATGTGCTTTCATTGTGGATCTGATACACATCTTAATAATGCATGCGACACGATGCGCTGCAACTTGTGTCTGGAAAGGGGGCACTTGGGAGCACAATGTGCCAATGCATTGTGTTGTAATTTATGCGACAATATGGACATTCCTTTCACACCTGCCCCTGGGCCATGCATAATTAAAGAGATGTGGTGGATAATCAGGATCGAATTTTGGAGCAGGACCATTGTTCTCACCAACAGCAACAAAACAGGGCACTTGCTGTGTCCCTGGCGCATGCCATGGAACCAGAGGTTTTGGTCCCTGAGGCACAGATTCTGACCCCTAAAGTCTTGGAGGAGATACTCCTTGCACCTTGGACTCTTCTGTCTCAGCAGGTGGCACTGGTTTCAGCTCCTGATGCTCTAATTCAGGTGGAACTTCCGCCTGTTGGGGCTGGAAAGTAGGTGGACTGTCCTGGTATTAGTGACCCAATGCCCCCTCCCTCGCAAGATATGAAGGTGGTTAACAGAAAGCAGTCTCTTCATTCACATAAGCAGCTGGAAGTGATGGATGGGGAGTCTGCACTCCCACTGGGGAATAACTACTCAATCTTGTTGGAGGTGGAAGGGAAGGAGGATCATAGTGCTGAAATGGAGTATTCCTCCTGTGCTTCATAACATCCTTCTGTCACTACTGATACTGAGGAAGAAGCCCCTAAGGTGACGGGCAAGGCCAAGGTGCGGAAGAAACAGAAGAAGGGGACTCAACTGAAGACGAATCTGATTATGGACTGTACCTGATTCATGTCTTGGTTGTTGTCTTGTGATTGTTCGTCTTTTTCTTTTTCCCTCCAATGTCTCCTATGGCGACTTTGTTTCGTCTGGTCACCCTGAATGCCAATAGCATCTCTGACAAGGAGTGGTTTACTATTCATGGCCCTTAGGGATTTGGATTATGATGTATTTTTTCTTCAGGACACCTGTTTACATACTGCCAATGATATTTAACAGGCTGGTAGACACTGGTGGGGGACCTTCCTTTTGGTCAGCAGGTACAGGCTGCTGTGTGGGAGTGGGAATTTTATTTTTGGGTGATGCCTGGCAGGTTACGAGACTGGTTGATGTAGGCCCAGGATGGGTGCTTCTTTAGGATGTCACCTACCAGGACATGCCTCTCTGGTTTATTAATGTGTATGCACCCCAGGGTAAAAAGGACAGGGTGGATCTTTTCCACATGACTCGCCCCTTTTTACACACCTCCAGGTGCATAATGTGTGTGTGTGTGTGGGGGGGACTTTAATTGTGGTTTGACCGCCTCTGATCGGAGTGGGCATACTGTAAATATGTTTTGTGACACCACTGTACTTTGAGAGGTAATGTGGGGAGCCTCTTTGGTGGATGCATACCGGGTGGAATTACCCTTGGGTGGATGTACTTTTCATCAGGCTGCATGCACCACTAGGATAGATTTTCTTTTTGTTTCAACCTATTTGGTTCCAAGTTGAATGACATTGGTTCTGATTAAAGTTTCTGATCATCTTTTCCTTGGAGGTTTGTCTGGCATTTCTCCCTACCTTGACCCTGGCAGGGGATACTGGAAACTGAATAACCCAATTTTGCAGCAAAAGTTTGAGGGGAGGCGATACAGGAATTCCTCTGAGCCTGACAATCGGTAGCCTGTGTTTATGTAGATTTGGCACATTGGTGGGTGGACACTAAAATGGATTTAAGGTTATTATGTCTTCACCTTTCCAGAGCAGCTATGAGGTCTCAGTATCTTGAGTACCTGGAGCTGAGACACCAGTACATGCATCTCCTTACCCTACAGTATGATACTGGAGGTGATTTCTTGGCACAGATTATGCAGGTTAAGATTCACACAAAGGCACTCCAGCTTGATAGGAGTAAGTCCTTGTTAATGGAACACCAGATGGGCATACGAGAGATGCCTGGCTTGGTTGACCCCTTTGACAGCTGTCATACGGACATACCAAAATTGCCAGCACCAAAAGGACATCCTGGTCTATCTAGGCTGCCCGAGACTGCAGCTAACCCCTTATTCCCTGTCACCACAGAGTGATGCACAGAATGGTTACAGGGGCTCTTAAGGCATCAAATCACTTTGTTATACAACGGGATTCTGTATTACAGCATGTGCAGTAGCATTTGCAAAACATGTTTGGAGGTTTCCATTGTATCGGTATGATGGATACTTTCCTTGCCCATGTTGAGACACCTCATATTCCTGAGGAACATCTTGACCACCTTATGGGGGATATTGCTCCTGAAGAGGTTGAATGGGCAATAGTCCATTTGCACATGAAAAGAGTCCTGGGTTTGGATGGCTTGACTTCTGAATTTTATAAAACATTCAGTGTCTGGGTGGTTGAAATTCTGACCGTGCTTTTTAATTGGATCCTGTCGGAAGGTCTTCTTCCGAGTTCCATGACAGAGGCTCTCCAGAGCCTGTTGTTTAAGAAGGGTTCCATAACTGATCTTAGCAACTGGAGACCATTGTGCCTTTTGAACACAGATCATAAACTTTTGATGATGATACTGAATGTTTGCCTGGCTGCAGTGGCTCGATTTATTTCTCCGGTTCAGACGTGTGCCATCCCTGCTCGACACATAAGCGACAATTTGATCCTTGTGAGGGAATTGTTTGGGGGGGGGGGAACTTGATGGGACAAGGTGGATTCCTTTTGGCCCTTGACCAGGAAAGGGCATTCAATAGGGTGTCCCATCCCTATCTGTATGCAGTGCTTAGGCACTGCAGTATCCCTACTTTGTTTTGTGACTGGCTCCACATGATATATGATTCAGCTACATTGATCCCCCATGTGAATGGACACCTGGGAACTTGATTTGCTTTGAAGGTTGGGGTCAGACAAAGATGTCCTATGAGCCCCCTCCTATACACATTTTTGTCTGGACCCCATTCTTCGAAAAATATTGATACACACCCATATTAGGAGTATTCATTCTCCCTCATCCAACGGAGATGTGAAAGTCGTCGCTTATACAGATGATGGTACTCTCTTGGTACAGGATATAGCTTCAGGGTGCATCATGCTGGATGTTTTTCACTCGTATGGTCCTATTTCGGGTGTTGTTTTAAATATCCTGAAGTGTGCTGCGACTGCACTTGGGAAACTGGTCGATGGGAGGGGGGCGCTCAATAGGGGGAATTCCTCTAACGTCAGATTCAATACGTATATTGGGGTATATTTTGGTGTTGGGTATATGGCTGTCTGTAATTGGGATATGAAACTGACTTACTGCACATCCAGAGTTTCCCATTGGAAATCATGGACACAATCCGAGAGGACACGGGTGGCGGTCATCAGGATGTTTCTATTACCCCTTTTCCTTTATTTGGGACAGGTATATATGATTCCCAGAGCAATGGAAACTCATTTTTATAGTTTATTTTTTCAGATGATATGGGGAAGTAGGTTAAACTCCGTTAGGCAGGATGTACTGTACCACCCCATTAAGGAGGGGGGTTTGAATATGTTGAATCCAGTGGTTAAGATAACTTGTCATTTTTTAAATTGAATTTTGGTTTATTTTTAGATGGGGAGCATAGGTGTTGGAAACCCTGGATGGCAGTTTGGCTCAGTCCTATTTTGCAACAATGGTGAGACTGAATTTTTCTCCTCTGTTGTCCAGAGGAGCGACCTTCTACGTCCGAATGATTTTGGGGAAATTGCAGAGAGATGGAGGAGGGCATACACCCTCCCTAGGTTGGCGCTTCCCTGGCAACTATACCAGGATATTTTAGCCAAATATTTTTTGAAACTCATGGGTACCCAGGAATTACAGAGGTATGGTACACTCTCTTACATGCTAATCTGAGCGATTCCCTCACCCCATCCAGGATGTGGGACGTACTATGGCTTAGCGGTCATGGAAGACTGACTGTGAAGACCAATGCCAAGCATAAAAGCATGACAGAACAATTTTGTCCCAGAGAGGGGTGTTTTCAAATTTTGGAATTTATGACACATTTTTTGTTGGAGTGTCACTATGCCAGGGCATTCTGGGGCCTTATGGCAGGGAGCTGGGAGGACCTGGGTTGACGGTCCATGACTTATGAGGCTGCCATTCTGGGCCTCTCCCTCTCCTCTAATAAGTATGGGGAATCTTGTGGAAGACTTATTGTTACTCTTTCAAAATACTTTTTATGGCATGCACGCTGTGTCTGTCTTTTACAGGCCCTGTTTTTGCCACCAGCTGCCGTGCTCCAAATGGTGGAAGGAGAGCTGCTTTCCATGTACACATCCAGCTGTCACTCTGATAAAGGAAGGGGGTGCCCCATGATGTGGAAACAGGTACAGGCTCATTTTGAGCCTCCTTGAGGGAGGTCTGTTGTCTGGAGTCCTTCACTGCGCTTTGGTTGTGTGAGGCAGGGAGGGTTGGGAGGGGCTGTTCTTTTGTGTCCTGTTTGAGTCTTTCTTTTGCCTCTTTTTTACTTTGTGTTTTTTTGGGGGTGGAGTGGGGATTGATGGGAGTATTGTTTCTCAAGGGTGGGGAAGGGAGGTGATGTTACTATTCTTTTAAATATTTGGCAGTATGTATTTTTTTTTTTGCTTGGTTGTATGGGCAGTACACCATTATTGTTTTTCTTCTCCCGTATGTTTCATTATCCAAATGAAAATTCCCCATCTCTTTTCAAGAAGTGCCATGGGATCTTTAACATCCACCTGAACAGGCAGATGGGACCTCGGTTTAATGTCTTGTCCAAAAGACGGCACCTCAGGAGTGTAGCACATACCCCATACTGCACTGCAGTGTCAGTATTGGAATTTAACCCAATTGCCTGGTGTAGGGATAGAACCCACAACCTTCTGATCTCCCGACCTCAGAGACGAGTGTGCTACCTGCTGACCCACTGAAACTGATTGAAATTTAAAGTTTGTAATTGGGCAGTTTGGGCTGGGGTCAGGACTCCAAGGTATTTCAATACAAGTCCCATTTAAAAGTAAATGTTTGCCGAATAGATGAGCTACAAGCATAATTCAGTTAAAGAACCTCTGTCTTTGTTGTGTTCAGTTTATAGCCAGAGTAGGTCCCAAATTCCTGAAGCATCTGCCATAAGGAAGTGAGAGAATCTCATGGATTCTGAAAGTAGATAAGTAAATTGTTGGCATAATGAGCTAGGTTCTACCATCGATTAGCTATCACAGGGGCCTGGATGGAGGGATGCTGACATAAAGCCTGTGTCAGCGGCTCGAAGTAAAGGGTGAACAAAAGTGGGGATAAGGGGCATCCCTGTCGTGTACCTCTGTACAGTAAAAATAGGGTAGAAAGCCAGCCATTCACCTGACATATGCCTGAGAGGAAGCATTCAAGGCCTGCAAGATGCTAATAAAAGTGGTTGGGAAGCCCATATGATCCACAGCTGAGAACAAGAACTGCCATGCCACCTGGTCAAAAGCTCTTTCAGCATCCAGACTGAGTAATAACAAACATTTGTCAATGCTGAATGTTTGCTTGCTGGCATTGGCATTGGCATTGGTAGTGCAGGAGTTAGAGAGATGCATAATAGGAATGGCAGTGAAGTATTGAACTGACGCCAACCCCACCACCACCCTGCAGAGACTGACAGGCATTGGGGGCATGCTTTTGGGTCATCAGCCATAACGCTCACTCCATTTCACCTCACCCTACCCTGCAGACACTGACAGGTGTCACGGTGTGCCTTGGGGTCTTTGGGCCTTATGCTCACCCCATTCCATAAGGAAATACGCTGAGATGGGTGCAGTATAGGAGAATGGGGTGAATTTTGGGTCTGAAGAACTCCAAGGCACACCTTGATGCCTGTGACTGGCTGCAGGGTGGGGGTGGGGTGGAATGGCGTGAGCATTACAGCCGACGATCCCAAGTCACATCCCCGATGCCTGTCAGTTTCTACAGGGTGGGGTGTTACAGTTGGAATCCCTAATGCCTCAGGCATTTGTTGGTATTTTCACTCCCAAATTTTCAACATGGGCTTTTTGTGACCCCACCTCATGAACAGTGGCACTATCAGTTCATTACCTGAAAGATGAGTTTGCACAGTGACTGCACCATTTGACACCACAGGTGTGAAAACATATTTCGAGCAGGATGTGAAAAATGACAGCTGTACTGTTCATGAGGTGGTGTGAAAATATGACAATGTTGAAAATCTGGACTGAAAATATGAAATATTGGCGAAGTTACGAGCGTGCATAGAAACTGCACAATGCACGCTCATAACGCAGTCAATGTTTGGAATTTTTTCACCAAATTTGTAACGGGCTTTTTAGGACCTCCCCTCATGAACAGTGGCTCTGTCGTTTCATTAATCGGTCCCAAAAGGCTATTCCACGCAGTGACCATGAAACCACCTTTTAGGGATGAGTAACGGAATGACAGTGACATGTTTATGAGATGAGGTCCCCAAAACCCCATGTTGAAAATTTGGGGCCAAAATTCAAAAAAATGGCTGAGCTATCAACCTAAGTTGACCCCCCCCATTGATTTCCATTATAAAGCTTACCGTCATTTCTTCAGTTTGCAGTTGGCCTTTGAAGAGTGCAGATGTGTCCCGTGCTGCAGAAGAATGCTGTTCCCAACCTCCGGAGGTAAGTATGGGGTGAGAGGGGTGTGGGGAGGTGGGTGCGCAGAGGGAGGGTGTGGGTTGGGGAGGGATGAAGAGACCATGAGGGACCGTATTCTGTTTTACAGGTTAAATAAAATAAAAAGACTGCAAGAGATGGTTTTCTATTTTACAGGGGGAAAACAATAAAAAAAAACATTTAGGCACACTGGGGTGGGCTCCCAGTGTGCCACAATAGTTGGGGGGGGGGTGAATGCCATTGCCGGCACGGGGATTGAGTATCCCATTGTCGGCAAAGAACATAGACGGATTGGGGTGCAGCACATCCAACATCGGGAGTGGGCATCCCAGTGTCGGAAACAATTATTTCAGCACACTGGGGTGGGTTCCCAGTGTGCCAGTTAATGGGGAGGACATGCCAACAGGGGGATTGGGCACCCCGATGTCGGCTTTCCGGGGAGTGCGTCTTGGGCAGCAGAAGTCGTCATTGTGAAAAGCCACATTTCACCAGGAAAGGCGCACTGAAAGTCCACTGGTAACTCCGTTCATGCGCATTACTGTGCACTGTAATGCGCATGGCTGGAGTCTTGTCATCTGCTGCTGCAATGAGGAAACTGCACCTCATTGGAGCGGCAGATTTCTTTCAAGGTTTTGGCTCTCTTTGAAACTGCTGTCATCGCCAGCATGCTCGCTGATTGACAGCTGAGGGACACACCCACTAAAGTGTCTCCTGCATTGGCCACAACACTGACACACATCTGAAATGTGCTACTACCACAAGATGTTGCTTGCACACATGCAAGCCAACATAAAAAGGGCATTTGACCGGGTGGCATTGTGTAAGATATGCAGCATGCGTTTTATATTATCTTGAGTTTGTCGGCTCCTAACAAAGCCTGTTTGGTCTTCATCAATCAGGTCTGGTAGAAGCACGTCCAGCCTTTTTGCCAGGACAGATGTAAATATTTTATAATCGATATTTAAAACAGAAATGGGGTGGTATGAAGGACATTGGGTTTTATTTTTATTGGCTTAAGAATAACAGATATGGTAGCATGGTTCCAAAACAGGGGAATGGGAAACCCTTCTTGGATTTCTTGGCAGGCCTGTAATAGAGGGGGAAATAGTGAGGGTTGGAAGTGTTTGTAAAATTCAGTGGTGTACCCATTGGGGCCTGGGGCTTTTACCATTTTTCAGATTCTTAATCACCGCCGTGAGTTCCCCTGTAGAGACAGGGGTAGTCAGAGCTTGGGATATCTCGGGGGAAGGGCAGAGTGTAGGAAGCTGCAAAGTTTGAAGATAGGAAGTATAGTCTGAAGGTGGGGGCAGGTCATCAGTACCATAAAGATTTTGGTAGTATTGATGGAAGACCAACAAAATCTGTTCAGGGTCTGAGACTAAGCATCCTGTCTTGGGTTCTCGGACATAAGTGACAGCTTCCTGTAAAACCTGTTGGTGGAGTCCAAATGCCAACATTTTAGAGGCCTGAGTTCCCCCTTTGTAAAACCTCTGTTTCAGGTAATGGAGCGCCATTTCTGTTTTGGCATTTAGGAGATCTTGTGGTTCCTTTTGTAATTTGGTAATGTAAGGCCCTTGTGTGGCGTCACCGAGTGCATGTTGACGTTGGCAGTTTGCCAGTTTGGTTTGCAGGGTCAAGAAGTTTTCCTATCTCTGTTTTTTTTAAGACGAGAAGTGTAGCTGATAAGCTCTCCTTTCAGTACACTTTAATGTACTCCACAATATTGCCCTAGAAACTTCCTCCTTGTTATCTAAAAGCATTTGCTTGACTTTGTCCTTAATAAATTCTTGGCATTCTGGGACATTAAGAAGAGCGTTATTAAGGCACCACAACCTGGTGCCTTGGGTAGGGCCCCAGTTCAGGTTAAGGAGGAGTGGGGCATGATCGGACAGGTATATGGGTTTGATATCTCAGGTGCGGACCAGGCCTATATGTTATGTGGAAATATGAAATACTGTATATCTATTCGGGTATAAATGTTGTGGGGGCCAGAGTACTGGGTGAACTGGCATTGTGTGGGATGGAGATACGGCCAGACATCAGTCCAGCCACTCTCCCTAAATATAGAGCGGCCTCGTTTCTGTGCTCAAGACTCCTTTGGTGGAGAAGGATTGGTAGTGTCTAATCTGTCAAAAGTCAGGTTATAGTCTCCACCTATTATGAGAAGGCCCTTTTGGTGCTGAAGTATGGTGTTTAGAAGAGACTGAACCACTAGTGTGTCTGCCCTAGGTGTGATATATTGGCTGGCCAAAGTGATTTCCTTCCCCATATAGTGCCCTGTTACCATTGCTAGACAGCCCTGAGGGTCAATATAGGAAGACTTATTCTGAAAGAGAGTTTGTTTAGAGACAAGGATGGCTGTTCCTCGCTGCTTCCCTTGTTTATAGGAAGAGGCCGCTACCAGAAAGAAGACAAATTTAGTTAATTTCTAATATTCCTGCTCAGAGAGATTAAAAAGATTTTAACTTTAAAAAAAGTTTGGGGAAAAAGTGTTGAACCAGAGATACTTAACATATTTAATGTTGAGATCCCACTTGCATAAACGTGTGTCTGAATCTTATGTATCAGTCCTGGATGTTTCTGCTCAGATTGTCGAGGTTGGGGAAATGAAACAGTTGCAGTACAACCTGGCATAGTCTTTATTGGCTAAACAACACTTAGGAACTCAGGGTAAAATGCTTTCGCATAACATTTTTGAGAGCTGTGCTCCAAGGGTTCAGAAACGGAATATGGAGGCAGTGTTTAATGTACAAGGGACTTTTGTTTTTTGAATTTCTCTTTTGTACCTCCTCTCTTTGTGCCCGGTCTCCAACTGAAGACACATATGGCGGTCTCCCCGCATAGCAACCTTCCCGATTCAACCTCAGTGAGTCCCCATTGAGCCATGGCTATACCCCCCAGGTGGGTCTGGGGTGGGGCAGCGGCACCCCGAGAATCTTGCTGTGTCGGACTCACCAGGACATCAGGAAGGTGTGAGCAATCAGGGTCTCTGCTGTGGGTCTCTGTCATCTAGGAGACCGGGCACTGGTGTTTTCCGTGTTCTGGGGGAGTGGCACTCACCCAGCTGTCATGGCATCACCGCCGACATCGCCACTCCCCATCCCCTCGTGTTGGTTACAACTCTTGCTGTGCCTTCAGCTTCCACTAGAGGCCTGGCAAGTGCAGAGCAAGGACCCCCCCCTCCCTCCCGGGAGAGGAGAGCTGTCCATCGGATGCCCGATCCTCTCCCAACCCTGCCGATCCCCGATGGCTGGACGCCGTTCCCGAACCCGAGTGGCGCTGGTGCGCGGTGGCATCCAGCACCTCAACCCTCAATGCCACTGGGCTGGCAGCACAAGGGACTTTTATACAAGGGACAGCTGCAATTTTGGAAAGGGTGACTGAATATGTGGAACAAGCATGGTCGCCATCCGAGGAGCCCCTTGTTGGGTGCTGCTCTTTTTGGGATAATGTGTTCTGTCCATTGTCCATTGCTCCCTGGTTATTTAGTGAATTCATTAATTACGGACATAGAAGAGGTGAAATTCAGTCAGCTGCTAAACCACTTAAAACAGGTACAACACCAGGTACGGATGGCCTGTTAGCAGAATTTTATCAATTTAGAAAATTAGACAATGATGGCAGAAAAAGACCAGAGGTCCATCCATCCTGCCCAAGTTCTCAGTAATCCCTGGAAATGACTGTTCCTCCAGGGTACTAACCCTCCCCACCCGCTCTCTCGATTCTTCTCCTTGGTCCCATAGCCCTTGGTAACCACTGTTCTGTTCATTACGACCCAGCTCTGCTTGCATTCCCTGACTGTTTTCTCCCCCACCACTTCAGCTGACAGACTGTTCCAAGGTTCCACCACCTTTTAAATAAAGTAGTACGTCCTCATATCTCTCCTGAACCTACCTCCTGTTAATTTCCATTCATGTCCATATGACCTCGATTTGATATTCAGGCTAAATAGTTCCCCGCAGTTCACTTTGTTAATTCCTTTCAAGGAACCTGGAAGTCTCTCTCATATCTCCCCTCTCCCTTCTGGTCTCCAGTGAGTACATAGAGCCTTGAGGCGCTCCTCATAGGATCTGCCCTGCTGGCCCTGAATCATTTTTGTTACTCTGTGCTGCACTCTCTCCAACCTATCCCTATCCCTTCTGAGGTGAGGACTCCAGAACTGGGCACAGTACTCTTAGGTGAGGCCTCACCAGGGATCTTTAGAAGTGAAAAATTACTTTTTTCTTCTGCTATCAATACCCCTCCCGATACATCCCAGCAACCAGTTAGCCTTTCTATAGGCCTTGTTGCACTGACTCGACTGCTTAAGTGAATTGCTAATGATAACTCCCAGATCCCATTCCTCAGCTGTAGTGCTAAGTCTCTCTCCTCCCATCCAGTACTCTGTCTTGGGGTTCTTTTTCCCTAGGTGCATTACCCTGTACTTTCTAGCATTGAATTTTAACTGCCACATCTTTGACTACTTCTCTACCTTTTGTAGGCCTCTCTGTGCTTCCCTTATTCCCTTGTCACTATCCACCCTCCGACATAGTTTTGCGTCATTTGCGAAGAGACACAACCTGCCCTGGTTTCTTACTCCAATGTCACTAATGAACATGTTGAGGAGGACCGGACCCAGGACCAATCCCTTTGGAACCCCACTTGTAACCTCCCTCTCCTCTAATTTAACCCCATTGACCACCACCCTCTGCTGCCTCCCCTCTAGCCAGTTATCCACCCAGTTCACTATGGGTTTAGCTGCACCCTGGTCTTCCATCTTCTTGAGCAATCATTTATGAGGTATCGAGTCAAAAGCCTCACTGAAGTCAAAGTAGAGCAGATCCAAAGTGTGGCCCTTATCTAATTCCTTTGTCACCCAGTCAAAGAAAACTATTAGTTTCTCCTGAATTATATGTGTTCATATCTAATTGAAGTGTATAATGACCTTTTAGTGCCCTCAGAACTTCCTGCTGATACTGTATGTCCGAGGCAGTTATGATTTTATTGTATAAAAAAAAAAAGAAATAGGCATGATTTACAGAGTTGGGGGAAATAAGCTTACTGAATGTAGACTTCAAATCTTGGCAAAACATTCTGGGGAATAGTCTGAGTGAAATTCTAGACCACATCACAGATAAGTCTCAAACCTGTGTGATTCCTGTCAGGTCTATCCAGGAACACCTGTTCTTTTAATTCTTTTTTACACTCTGTGTAAAACTTCAGCACACTCAGGTTCTTCCACCGGAACTGCATTCTCCCAATCTCCAGATCATAGAAGTGCATCTGGAAAATAGGTAAAAAAGATAATCACTCCACTTACCGTAGTATTTTCTTTATTAGACAACACAAGAACACCCTGGCCCCATGGCAACATTGGCATACCTGTTTTGAGCAGTGTAAAATATCTTGATGCACTTTTAAGCAGTCAAAACTCTCCTTGGGGAACCTGAACCAAAGAGACACGACTCCGTTTCTCCCTGTCACAGGACTCCCTCCTATGCTGCTAGATGCCGTTTCCCACCAGAGCTCCAAACCTCTCTCAGCTACTATAAACAAGCATTTGTCAATGCCAAATGTTGCTTGCTTCTATGTGCTGTTTAGGTATTTGGAAGTCATTGGAGTGCAAATATTGAAAATTCGAGATCTTACGAGCGTACGTAGGAACTACGCAACGCACGCTTGTAAAAGTCATTTTTAGGAATTTTTCACCAAATTTTCAACATAGCCATTTTAAGACCTCTACTCATGAACAGTGTTACTGTGATTTTCTTAATGTGTCCTATACATTGAGTTTGCACACCGACTCGCCATTGTCGCTTCTGTGGTGAACGTTTTTGGGCAAGATGTGAAAAATGACAGCTGCACTGCTCATAAAGGGAGTGGTAAAATGGCAATGTTGAAAATCTGGAGTGAAAATATTGAAAATTCGCAAACCTACAAGCGTGCATAGGAACTGCGCAATGCACACTCGTAAAACAGTCATTTTTAGGAATTTTTTCACCAAATTTTCAACATAGCCATTTTAAGCCCTCTGCTCATGAACAGTGTCACTGTGATTTTCTTAATGTGTCCCATACATTGAGTTCGCACACCGACTGTGCCATTGTGCGCTACATGGGCGGAAACATGTTTTGGGCAGGATGTGAAAAATGACAGCTGTACTGCTCATAAGGAGGTGTGGTAAAATGGCAATGTTGAAAATCTGGAATGAAAATATTGGAAATTCAAAAACTTGCAGTGCGTGGGGGAACTGCGCCTAGCATGCGCTCGTAAAACAGTCATTTTAGGAATTTTTCACCAAATTTTCAACATAAGCTTTTCAGAGCCCACCTTATGAACATTGGCAGTGTCATTTTCGTTAATCAGTTCCAAAGGTGATTTCGGCGCGGTGACTGCGAAATCTTGCCGAACCTGATTAACGCCATGACAGTGCAGAATTCATGAAGGGTCCCAAAAACCCCATGTTGAAAATTTGGTGCCAAAATTCCCAAAAATGCCTGAGATATGCAACAAAGTTGAAAAAACCTTATCTATCCCATTATACAGCTTACCAGCATTTCCTCAGTTCGCAGTCGGCTTTGAAGAGTGCAGACGTGTTCCCGGTCCACTGATGATTGTCGCGCCGAGCTCCGGAGGTAAGTATGGGGTGAGGGGGTGTGTGGGGAGGCAGGGTTCGCAGTAGGTGGGTGTGGGTTGTGGGAGGGCAGGGAGACTACGAGGACGTTTTTATTCACAGGTTTATTTTTTTTTTAGGAAGGAGGCGTGGGGCGTTTGCCACGCTGGTGGGCTCCCAGCGTGGCAGCAGAAAAGCTTCTTCTGGGGACGTGGAGCCGATGGGATTGGGCACCCCGTCGGCCAAAACAAGATTTGCCACGCTGGGTGGGCTCCCAGCGTGGCACTGAAAACTTGAGGCGTGCAGCCTTGCGGAGCTGAGGATTGGGCACCCCGTCAGCTATAATAGTTTTTCCACGCTGGGATGGGCTCCCAGCATGGCACCTGAACAGCTGTTGGGGCGTGGAGCTGACGAGAGTTGGGCACCCCTTGGCCATACAGTGTGTGCATGGGGGGGGCGCATCAGCACGCAATATGCGTGCTTGCGTGTGTGTGTGCTTGGTGGGGGGAGAGCTCTGCTCACTGAAGTGGAGCTCTCCCTTTGAACTGTATGCCACTGCATTTTCAGCTTGTCATAGACAGCTGCAGCAGTGATTGGGGAACTGGGGCCGCACCTGCAAACACACTGACTGCATTGGAAGACGGGCTGACACACCTCCGGAAACTCGGATGATGGCACTATGTTTCTTGCACATGCGTGCAAGCAACATAAAAACAAAGTCAATTCATAAACTGTTTTAGCAATTCTCCAGAGGGCTCTGAGCGAAACAGTAGCCAAATGGATCCGGAACAAAAATGACAGCAAAGACTCCTGGCGTTTCACTTGCTCCAAAGGCACAGAGCAAGCTGTCGGGCCAAAAGCAGCAGTCAAACAACAATTTTTAAACTACAATAACCAGGAAATATTTAAAACAAAAAAACACAACTTTAGAAAGGAGAATTCTTATTTTAGTTTAAGAACCTCGCAGTAAAACAGAGCTGCTTGGAGCGGCGTGGCAGTGCGGCCATCTTACTGCTCAGCCCCCCCAACCTATTTTACTTGTTAATCGGGTTGGTACACTGAACCAAAGGCCCTTTATCAGGTATGGGTCAGAGCTGCATCAGGCAGTTAAGAAGATAAAGTACTGTGCAGGCCCGGTGGTGCTGAGGACTGAGGCACTGGACGCCTTACCTCGCGCTGCACCGGCGACCCAGGTTCAGGAACGACTTTGGGTCATTGGGGTGTCAACATGAGGCTGTGGTGGGAGGAGTGGGATTGAGTGAGCCGTCTGGCTGCTGTCCTTTCCCAGGGATGGTGAGGGTGGGTTGTCGCCCCTCCCGTGATCCCGTTCCCACTGGGTGGAGGTCTGGTGGGGTAACGTAGACGGGTGGAGGTGGCAGTACGAGTGGGTGGAAGGGGCTCAGCTGGATTCCAGTGTGTGTACGCTCCTCCACGTGCACGTACGGCTGTGTGTCATAGCCCGGGGGGGGGGCACATGGGGAGAAAACCAGAAAAAGCATATAAAAACCTGTATGGAAAAAAAAAGGAAGATAAATTACTACACTTGCAATAAGCAGGTACAAAATATACAAGTATAGAATGTATATTTATATTGTAAATGTTTGTATTGCTTTGTATATACGTCTTTTGAGTCTTATAAGTGCCATGGGATCTTTGACTTCCAACTTGAGTCCTCAGCAGTGACCAGAGATGGGAAAGGACCTCAATTTCGTGGCTCATCTGAAGGACAGCAACTCAGTAGTGCAGAACCCCCCTCTTACTGCACTTGTGTAAGTTACAGGTATTACCCCAATTACCTGGTGTGGGGCTATAACCCATGACCTTTCGATCATTCGAGCTCAGAGGTGAGCATACAACCTACTGAGCCACTGACATGGATGCCTCGCTTGAGCGATGGTATATCAGGAGCTAAGGCATTGCCTATCTAGTTTCAGAGATATGAGGGTGGTTAACCATTGGTCTCTCAAAGTTCTGTCTGGACTTTTTGTGCCAGACAGATGAGCCTCAGTGTCCTAAATGACTGCATGCCTTTCAGGGTAGCTGAAGGCAAGACCTCCATGGGGTGAAGAGCACCAGATTCATTGGCAACACCAAAGCCTGCATCCCTCGCCACTGTAAAATCATTGGGCCCCAGCCAGACCAGTGGCGCTGAGGGTTGAAGCACTGGATGTCACATCTCGCACCATGCCGGTGACCTGGGTTTAGGAATGACCTCGAGTCGCAAGGGTGTTGGCCAGGGAGGAGGGCTAAAGTGTGATTTCCCCTACAGGGGTGGACGCCCGCTCCTCCATAGTCCCGTACCCATTGGGTGGAGGTCCAATGGGTGTGCAGGTGGTAGGAGCAGCGACGTAAGTCTGGGGTGGGGTAGAAGGGGTCACCAGGTCCTGGCGTGTGTGCCTCCACGGGTGCATATGCATGTGTATGCCGTGACCCCGGGAAGGGGAGAGAAAAAAAAAGCATGGGGTTCCCTTCTTCTTTACACAACCTGAATCCACCTCTCAAGATACAGTTGTCCCAAAGGATACTACAGCTCAGTAGTACCTGGAAGTTGTGAAAACTAGTCAGAGAACAATCACCTTTTGTAAAACAGATGGGGATGGTTCGAGAGATACTGGGCTTCTTGTACCACTATAGTTCCATGCCCTGAAGACAGACCTGTCACGCCAGGAGCAACTGCAAATAATTTCTACTGTATTTTATGTTCAAGCATTTAATGAAATCTTCAGCCACCTAGCTCTAATGGAACCCCACCAAGGTCCATCTTCCCCAGCCTGTGACAGCCATACTGTGTGCATTCAAGAGACTGTGAGAGCTCCCAGAGGGACTGTGGGATTGTGGTGTTCTGAGTAGCTACAGTATTTATAAGATGTGCTATCCTTAATTTTGCACTTTAAACTCACTTTTGACTTCATAACGTACCTATACAATAAACTGCTACTTGCATGTTCTGCTGACTGTGTTTAACTCCAGGTGGCCTCTAAAAAAGGGAACAGTCTGTCTCTGTGGGCCTACCTAGTTATTAAAATTCAACAAATAATTAAAGGGAAACTCCCAATCCTTTTTGCATCATATTATTTCTAGCTGAAAACCCACATATTCTGATGCTCACTTTCTCTAAAATTAATTGATGTTGCTGGTTGTTTTATCTGGTTCTTTCTTACTGGAACTGAATTGTATGTTTGTAATTATACCCAACCTTGTTCTGTTTCAGATCCTTGATCTACTCTAATTGCTTACTTCCTGAACATTAAAAACACCCCCAAACAGTGCAGCCACTCAAGATGCAATAATTTTCTCTTCTACCATTGCATCATTCGTGACTAGACTGTGTTAGGGTGTTCACAGGTCCAGGAAAGATGCAATGGGGATGATCAAGGACTGTAAACAAACATGCTTTTGTGTGGTAACACCATAGAAACATAGAATCTGTTGGCAGAGAAGGACCATACGGCCTAACTAGTCTGCCCATTTCTCTACTCACTGTTGCAGCCACAGATCTTATTTGATCTGTGGCTCTCCTGCTTTGCATAACTCCAAGGTACGCTTATGTCTATCCCATGCACTCTTGAACACCTGCATTGTTTTCACACCCACCACCCTCCCAGTGAAAAAGTACTTCCTACCATTACCCCTGAGCCTTCCACCCTTCAGCCTCATATCATGCCCCCTTGTTCTTGTGCAGAGTTTTCTCTGAAATATACTTTCCACCTGCACTCTGTTTATTCCCCTAAGGTACTTGAGGGTCTCAATCATATCTCCCCTCTCCTTTCCTCCAGTGAATAGATATTAAGGTTCTTAAGTCTTTCCTCGTAGGGCTTCTGGTGCAGTCCATGTACCATCTTTGTTGTCCTTCTCTGGACTTCCTCTATTTTGTCAATGTCCTTCCGGAGATGTGGTTTCCAGAACTGGATACAGTACTCCAGCTGAGGCCTCACCAGTGATCTCTATAGTGGCATCACCACCTCTCTCTTCCTGTTTGTTATGCCCCTCCCTATGTACCACAACATTCTGCTTGCTGTCCCCACCACTTTTTCACACTGTTTAGTCACCTTCAGGTCATCAGTATGGAGTGCAGCCAGTTTTTCACTTTAAGAAAAAAGGAAGCAGAATCAAACTATCAGCTACACCAGCAATCTCTACAGAATGTGAAAAATCATGTTCTTTTAAGCAGACACTTTGAGGCCTATGGGGGTTAACAGTGTCCTTCCTAACTCACTAACTAACTAACTAACTTAATTTACTGGTGCACCAGTGGGGAAAGTTTTGGGACAATGTCTGCGTACTGGAAGGTGGTGGGATTAGAACTGGGGATTGGCACTGCACATTATTTTGCATTTAGACTCATTTTCTCCATCCGAGATCCTGTTCCTGTCTCCAGTAAATCCGTTGCTGTTTTTTACGGTTGCAGTGGGTGGAACCTGCAGACGTTTTGCATGTACAAAAGGGCTGATGTCATGTTTTCTGTCTGTGGAACTGACTGAAGGTGTAAATAGTCTCCTCCAAGAAGTGTTTTCCGCCCTCAGATAAGTAGGCTTTCATGTTAGTCAATAGTTGCAGGGCACTATTTTCTTTCTTAAATGGGAGGTACAAGAACTGAAACCTGAGTAGTGGGAGGCTGCATTAGTTTTTTTGGGGGGGAGTAAGATCCACCCCCACCTCCACCCAAGAAGCTCTTAAAGATCCATCCCCACCTTTTTTTTGGTTCATGGGGGAGGGGCATGAGGTGGATCTATTGTGTTGGAACAATTGACTATCAGAGCTGCCTGGGGAAGTAATTAATGGGTGCCTGAAACTGCATCTAGGCACACTCCCCCTTCCCCACACACACATAGACATCATGATTTTTTTTTTTAACTCTAAGCATGTCACCATTTGGCTTTAACAGTATGCGCAAGTTGGGCATAAAAATAAAGGCCCAGATATTCAAAAGGGTTGCACATGGCAACATTCGCCCTGGCGCGATATTCAAAAGGGAAAAGTGTGCAGCACAAATCCCGATGCGCCGGAGCACATCAGTAATGTATGCAGGCACAGGTGGAGGGGGGGGCGTGCCCATGCATAACCTGCACAGCCTGATATTCAGCCCGGGATGTGCAGAGCCATGCATGCACAATCCCTACCTATGCCAGCACAAAGTTAAGCGAAAAAAAAAAAGGAACAACTGATGGCCACCCACAGGTGAGCTGCCGCATTGCAGGGCACAACACGGCAGCTGCCACCTGTGGGTGACCACCCAAGTTCCGTCTGCATCTGGCGGCGCCCCACCATGCCCAGTCATGGGCATTTGTAAAAAAATATAAGAATTTGTCTAATATCCCTGGTTGTCCAGTGGACCGCTATGTACCCGATCGCGGGCATATGTCTAAAAATAGCAATATTTGTCCTATATTCCTGGTGGTCCAGTGGACCAAAAATAGTAATATTCATCCTATATCCCTGGTGGTTCAGTGGACTGCTATCTGCCCGATCGTGGGCATTTGTAAAAACAAAAAACAATTCCAATATCCCTGGTGGTCTAGTGGTACCCCCCACCCGCCCACTGAGCACCACCGCCCCATTCCCCCCTGGTCAGCTGGCAGGTGGCAGCACCCCACCCGTCTGCCGCCCCGCTGCCTGTCGACTGACACCTCAGTAGGTCTGTACGCCCATTGGTTCACAGCGTGAGCCAATGGGCATGCAGCCCCTACCGTACTACACATTCCAGATATGTGAATGAAACAGATAGATAGATGCCCATGACCGGGCACATAGCGGTCCACTGGATCACCAGGGTTATAGGACGGATATTGCTATTTTTAGACAGATACCCGCGATTGGGTTGCAGGGGGCATTGGTCCCTGATGGCTGCTGCCTGGCAGGGTGCCAAGCGTAAGTCGTCTGGGAGCGGCGCACCTGCATGCAAATGAGGCCATAATGACATGCAAATGGCCCCATGTGCACCTTGCATATATTATGGCCCCATTTGCATGTCAACTTTTTGAATATTGTGGGTGCTGTGCATGGCCCAATGGAACTTATGCTAGCGCATCTCCATGCTCCACTCTGGCCACTTGCGCTGGCGCAGTGCCACTGCGCCATGCTCACTGGGGGTGGCCAGGGCACAGCTCCTTTGAATATCGTTTAGTCCCCACCCCTGCGTAGCCAAGTTGAGCTGCGCCCAAGCGTGCTCCACAGCCTGGCGCAGTTTGAATATCTGGGCCAAAATAGAAAGAAAAAGGATCAAGCAGGTGCCTTTTCCTTTGTCAGATACATGCAGACAGAAGGTCACAAATCCTGTTTGACAAGTTCATTATATGGATGTTTTCCATGTAAAACAGAAATTTTGTTATTGTCACGTCTGTAGCATCATTTGTAGCCAGTAAACTATTATTTATGTAGATACTGTAAACGATAGGTTTTAATTCAGAAATCCAGTCTTGATAAATTTGTTTTTTTTAGCACTTCTGTAAGATTTATGTCTCTCTGATGTAAGAGTGCATAGCATAGAAGCCAAAGAGTTTGCCTAATTGATTGTTGTTTGCATGTGAAGTGGGCGTGACAATGACATGCAAGAGTGAAGTCTAACAATTGTTTCTTGGCCATTCTGGGACCTGAAGTTTAACAGTAATGTGTGAAGAGAATAAAGTTATGTGTTTTGTGTATTTGAATAGGTTTAGTGCTTTGAAGTTAAAAGATATAAATAGATAAACATAGTGGCATGGGCACCTGAAAAGGAAGAAGATGCTACTGAAATAAATGCTATTCTGATGATTTATTTATGTGTAAGATTTTAAGTGTAGTTCTGCCTAGGTCACAGACATATATGCTATAACAAGCATTTGTCAATGCCGAATGTCAATAGCTTATATGTGCTGTTTAGGTATTTGGAAGTGAAAGTACCATGCCTAAGAACTGTCATGTGCCCCCCAGGACCATCCACTATGTCTTTCTGTTCAGTATTCACAGACGAGGGGGAAGGGCAAGGTCCACAGCAGTTGCAAAAGTGTGAAGAGGTAGACAATAGTCCATTCACAGGCAGAAGAATTCTGCAGAAGGTCAGTAATTTTTTTAAATGTAACTTTATTAATTTTTAAAGTTACAGCAATTCACAGGTTTACATTAGAGCTATTCATAGGGTTGGTTAACAGAAGGCCAGTAAATTAACGGTGGACAAAGTGAGGGGACCAGATGGAATACACCCAAAGATATTAAAAGAACTGTGAAGGGAGATAGCAGTACCTCTGGCAGCCATGTTCAGTGAGTCATTCAACACAGGGGTGGTACCAGAGATTGGAGGAGGGCACATGTGGTTCCTCTGTAGAAATCCAGCAGTAGGGAGGTGGGGAACTATAGACCAGTCAGCCTCACTTCAGTAGTGGGGAAGATCATGGAGACATTGGTTAAAGAAAGGATAGTGGGACATCTAGAAGGCATCAGAGACCAGGACCGTAGGCAACATGGATTCACAGTGGGGAGGTCATGTCAGACAAATCTGGTTGATCTCTTTGACTGGGTGACAGAGGAAGTAAATCAGGGTGGGGCAGTGGACAATGCTTACCTTGATGTAAGCAAAGCCTTTGACACCGTCCCACATAGGAGGCTGATAAACTAGTTGAGTAGGCTGGGCATGGGGGAAAGGGTGGCAAAGTGGGTTAGAAACTGGGTAAGAGACAGGAGGCAGAGAATGGTGGTAAATGGGGCACAGTCTGGGGACAGGGGGTGACCAGGGATTGGTCGTGGGGCCAGTCCTGTTCAATGTCTTCATTAGTGACATTGCAGAAGGGCTGAAGGGAAAGGTCTGCCTGTTTGCAGATTATACCAAGATCTGTAACACAGTGGATACCCCAGAGGGGGTGGAGAAAATGAGGAGGGACCTGGGGAAGGTTGAGAAATGGTCTGAGGACTGGCAACTGAAGTTTAATTCAAAAAAAGTGCAAAATTATGCACCTGGGACACAGAAACCCTGGGGAAAGGTTACAGGATGGGGTGGGGAGGGGGTTGCTGACAGTCACAAAGAAGGAAAGGGACCTGGGGGTTCTTTTTTCAGATTACCTGAAAATGTCAAAGTGGTAAGGCAGCTGGGAGGGCCAGTGACATGCTGGGGTGCATAGGCAGGGGTATCACCAACATCAGGAGGGAGGTAGTGATGCCTTTATATAAAACCATGGTCAGGCTTCACATGGAGCACTGTGTGCAGTTCTGGAGGTTGCACCTTCATTAGGATAGTAACAGGATGGAGATAGTCCAGAGAAGGGTGAATGAGATGGTACAGAGCTTGCAGCACAAGTCTTATGAGGAGAAATTAAGGGACCTCAATATGTACTCAGTGGAAGACAGGAGGAAAAGAGGAGATATGTTAGAAACAGTCAAGTACCTCAAGGGTATAAATATAAGTACTGAGAAACAGGAGACAGCTGCTATAGGCATGTATTTGTGTGATATTCTTTTGTTCTTATAAATCTGTAATCTCCAGTATTTCAGTAACCACATGACCACACTGCCTTCTTTAGGCAATTTTATGCTGGCTGATGCCTGGTGTCAGATGGCAGACAGAGGGCTCACCAACTTGTGTTGCCATTTGGAAAACTTCATAGAGTGTTCTTTTACTGGTAAGCATTTTGGAAAGCTGGTGAAGGTCTCACAATTTTTATTATGATTTAATCTCCTTAGGTCTGTCCCCTTTGGTCCTCCCATCCCCACACCCAAACAGTCATCAGTGGCCACAGCTGCAGCCTTCTTCTTGCCAAGATGGTGGGTGAGAAACCTAGTAACACAGAATTTGAAGGCAGATAAGGACGCTTGGCCCATCTAGTCTGCCCATTTCCCTACCTGATGGATAAGCTGCAGATTCTAGTTAATCAATAGCTTACTTCCTCCTACCCACTGTAGAATTGCCTTATGTCTCTCCGTGAGCAGCTGCCTTCACAGTCTGTGTAGTCTAATGTCTTTCAGTGCTGCTTATTGGTCATCTTTCAACACAGGCGAGGCGTTGCCAGCCCAAAACTAATGGAGGACAAGCAATTTTCAAAGTGGGGAAGAAATGGAGTGAGGAAGAATCAAGTACTCATTCAGATGCGGCGTCGGTTTTAAGATCAGCATATTGGTGTAGACACTGCAAATAGGACCCCAGCTCTTTAAGCAGCCTTATGATGAGTTAAGCCTTCTCGAAGCACTGGGGTTCTGTTTATCATACTGTAAGTGGGCTGCATCTAATTCGGTAATTTACTGTACCTTACATCTGGATGTATGGTAGGCTCAACTTTGAATAAACACTGCACCTGAATTAACACATGATGCCGTAGAAACATAGAATTTGTCAGCAGAAAAGGACCACTCAGCCCATCTAGTCTGCCCAAGTGTTCTCTACCTACTTGTAACTCCTGCCTGTATATGTTACTGCATGTCTTATTCTGCCTGTGTCCATCAGGACCTTCTTGTGAATGAGCTTGCTTAATGGATTTTTCCTGCAATTAACTTGAACCTACTCCACTTCCATATCCCTTTTGATCTCTGTTGACCCCCTCCTTCCCCTTTTTCTAATATACCCCTATGTTTATCCCATGCATGCTTCATGCCCCCTACCATTTTCGCTTCCACCACTTCTCCTGGCAGTCTGTTCAAGGCGTCTACCACTCTTTCAGTAAAGAAATATTTCTTCACATCTATCCTGAATGCTCCCCCCCCAGCTTCGTTGTATGTCCCTTGGTTTGGGTGCTCATCCTCATTTGAAGGAAACTCTTCAACTGTATCCTCTTTACCCCTGTGAGGTACTTAGTAGGTCTTGATCATGTCACCTCTTGGCCTCCTCCCTTCCAGAGTGTACATGTTGAGATTCTTCAGCCTGTCCTTGTAGGGATTCCTGTGAATATTCTGAACCATTTTAGTTGCCCTCCTCTGGAAAACCTCCACCTTATGTGCTTTCTGGTGTGGACTGTAAAACTGAACACAGTACTCCAGCTGGGGGTATACCAGGGAGTGATACAATGGCAGCACAACATCCCTCCTCCTCCTACTGGAGATGCCACTCCTTATGCACCCCAGAATCCAATTTGCCCTGCCCATAGCCCTGTCACACTGTATTGCCATCTTGAGGTCCTCTGATATAATAGCCTCAAGGACCTTTTCATGTCTAGTGAGTATCAGTACCTGCCCCCATCCTATACCCAGCATCGGGGTTCCTATGCCCTAGGTACATGATTTTACATTTGTTGGCATTGAACCCCAAGTAAGTAAGAAAATGGAACTGATTTGAATGAATTGCAGGCTTTTAAGCATTGCAGTTTTTTGGGGAGTATATATATGTGTGTGTGTGTGTGGGGGGGGCTCTGCTATTATAACTATTTGCTTTTGATTTGGTATAATGTGGGAACAGACTAACCCTTCTCCCCACTCCGTGTGCTATATTGGAGATAAAGAGCCTAAATAGCATCGGGTCAAGCACTGAGCCCTGTGGCACCCCGCTTGTCACTGCTGTGGGTGTCGAGAGCTACCCCACCACCACTGCCCTCTGCGCCCTTCCCTGTAACCAGTTCTCTACCCACGTAGTCAGACCACCTCCACCCGTACCCCTCCTTCTCGTCACTGTTCTCCTCCTTGGCCTGTGTCCATGCTCCCAGTAGTCAACACGCTTTCTCCTCTTTATTTTTACTGGGTGGTGGTGCCTTCTGTATTACACTCAGACCACTCTGCCCGCCCCCTTCCAGGTTTACTACACCTCTGGCTTTAGCTATATCTAGGGCGGTGAGCTCATCAGGCTCCCCTGTCCAGACCTTTCTCCCAACTTCAGTCTTTTGGCCACCTCACCCTGCGCCATTTGTTTAAATGCATCTTAGCAGAGATACACCCTTCTAATCCTGCTGCTGCTTCTTCTTTTTTTTTTTTTTTACATATTTTCTCAGTGGGCTATGGTTGGCTTGGTCATCCTGACTAACCCCCCCCAGCCCTGCCCTCGACAACAGGCCAACCTGCTCACCTCCATGGATTACCCCATGGTGTGGTGGTGAGGAGCTTCCCAGGTCGACCCACCGGAGCAGGATCCGGTTGAGAAGATGCCATTCGGGGTGGGTAGGGGGGTTGGAAGCTCATGCTGCCTGACCATAGCACATTTTCCACTTTTCTCCCGTTTGCGGAGTGCAGCCGTGCAATGACGCGTAGGCACAGCATGCCAATGTCTGCCACAGTCTGCCACCCTTTACTATACTGCTGTAGTGGTGCCCACGGTCATCACCAGGGGCCACTACAGAGCGGTGGGTACCTGGATCCCACCCCAGGATAGGAGAGCAGTCCTCTGTCTTGCCAACCCCTGGCAGGCCAGGCTTGCATCTGAACTCGGGTCGCCAGCGTGGTGTGAGGTGTGGCGTCCAGCGCGTCAGCCCTCAGTGCCAGTGGCCCGGCAGCAATGCTGCCTTTAATAGACCCCTCCTCTTCCTGCTCCAGTGTACCCTGTCCCCCGCGTACAAGTCACTATTCTCCCCCAGACCCTACCCCAGTTAGTCACGAACCCATAATGTTCTGTGTGGTACCAGTCCCTCAGTCACTCGAACTCCTCAAGCCTACCCTTCCTTTCCATGCTTGCACATGGTACCGGCAGTACCTCCAAGAATGCCACCAACTTCCCCACCCCCCTCACACTGCCTGCCCAAGAATTCAAACCTCCCGCTCACTACTTCCGCAGTGTCCCCCGCCAAGTCGTTTGTGCTCACATGCAACAGTAAATGAGTTTTCTTCCTCCCCCTTGGTGCACGCTTGAGCAGTGGCTGCCCTACCCCTCCTGCAGTAAACCTGGGGACAGCTTCAACTCAAATATGGCTGTGCCTTTCCCCCTTTCCATCCCATCTCACCCATTTCAGTATAGAATCCCCCAGGATGTGTACTCCCCGGCCCTTACCCCTTTTCCCTTCTAATGCCCCTTCCACCACCCCAGTATTCATTCTTCCCTGTTCCTTACCCCCCACCAAATGCACCCTCTGTGACTTCTGTATCTGTACCCCCTACTTCCACTTCACCCCTTTTCTCTGCCTTATTCCTCCCATCCTCCTTGAACCCCTTCCCAGCCTGACTACTTCCTACTGGGCTTCCCATGTTGACCTCCCCTGCTGTTTTCCAACCCCTCTCCTATCCCCGCTGTTGTCGATTTAGAGCCCCCATTCCCTTCTACCCCGATAGTGATGCCCCTCCCAGCCTTCCCCCTTCCTGTAGCCTTCTCTCCTTCAGTCACCCCTCCTTCATATAGCCCCTTCTACCCTTTTTGTCCTCGCTATCTCTTCCCCCACCTGTGCCATCCTCTCATGCCCGCTTGTCCTCCCCCTTCAGTATGTTCTGCTACCCCTCTCTGTCCCACAGCAGAGGTTCAAATCTATTTGTAGTTGATACCAGTCTTACATCTCTTCCCTTTCGGTTCCCCCTCCTATGTTTTCCCTCCATACCACCCCTGGTCCTCCCTACCAGAAGCCATCTGCTCTCTCCCCTGGTTCTCCCCTGGTACTCCTTGTCGTCTCTTCCTCCCCCATCAGGAGGCCCCCTGCCCTTGTCTCAGGCACCCCCTCCCTTCTCTTCTGCTAGTGCCTCTGATACCGGGGTCAGTTTCAGTTCCTAGTTATTCTTCCTCCGTCTCCCTTTGCCATCCCCTATTCCCCCCCTCAGGATGCCTACCATACTCATCTGCCCTGCCACTTACACTCCTCCCTAACCTCCACAGTTCCTCCCTCAAACTAGCCAGTCATCTACAGACCATACACCCCCCCATCCTCAAAGCCGAGTCCAGGATCATGGCACACCCACACTCTGTACACCCCTCCACCCTTTCAAAGATACCCGCCTTATTGACATGTGGCACCTGCCCCATTTTGGCTCCCATCTTATGTTACAGGCTCATACTTCCAGTTCCTGTACCCTACTACAACTGTTAGGCCCCTATTTAGTCAAATTCCTGTCCCCCCACACTAGTCCTCCTACTGGACCCCTTGCCGACCAGGGTAATTCAGTCTCAAATCTCATCTATTAAATACTGTATTAGTGTAGCAATCCTAAAGCCTCCTTGTCTGTTTTTCACCCCTCAGCTGCCATACTTCTTGTTCTTGGCTCTCATATAGTTTCAATTAGCCCAGCTAGAAATCCTATTGCACTCCAAGTATAACTCAGCTCAGTTAGAGAAATAAACAGAACAAATAAATATGTATTATTACAGCAATCCTAAAGTATCCAATCATTGCTTTGTCTCGACTCCAGAGACCCTGCTGTAATACAGGACCACAGAGGACACTGGGGAGGGTGGGCAACTGTAAAGTCCCGGCAGGGCTCCATTGAGCTCGCTCACTCCCCCTATCTCACTCGCTTGTTCTATTTCTCCCGATGCTGCAGGCTGCCCTTTTGTACTGGGCTCCTGCTTACATTGGCACCTTTTTCTGCCCACAAAGAAATCCCCAGCAGTCCCGACACAGCTCCGTTGAAGTTGCTCACTTCCCCCCCTCTCACTCGCTCATTCTGTTTCTCCCAAAGCTGCAGACTGCCCTTTTGTACCGGGCTATTGCCTGTGTTAGCACTTTTGTTCTACCCAGAAAGAAACCTGCAGCAGTCCTGACATAGCTCTGATGAGCTTGCTTACTCCCCCTCTCTCACTCGCTCGTTCTGTTTCTCCCAGTGCTGCAGGCTGCCCTTTTGCTCGGGCTCCTGCCTGCTTTGGTACCTTTTTCTGCCCACAAAGAAGTTCACAGCTGTCCCAACAGAGCTCTGTTGAGGTTGCTCACTCCCTCCCTCTCACTTGCTCGTTCCGTTTCTCCAGGCACTGCAGGCTGCCTTTTTGTACAAGGCTCCTGCCTACATTGGCGCCTTTTTCTGCCCACAAAGAAATCTGCAGCAGTTCCGAAAGAGCTCTTTTGAGCTTGCTCACTCCCCCTCTCTCACTCGCTCATTCTGTTTCTCCCGTCGCTGCAGGCTGCCCTTTTGTACTGGGCCCCTGCCTGCACTGATGCCCTTTCTGCCCACAAGAAATCCACAGCAGTCCCAGCAGGCTCCACTGAGCTCGCTCCTCCTTCCTCACTCGCTCATTCTCTGTTCCAGCGTGCAGGCTGCCCTTTGTACATGGGCTCCTGCCTGCGTTGGCGTCTTTTTCTGCCCACAAAGAAATCCGCAGCTGTCCTGACAGAGCTCAGTTCAGCTCGGTCGCCCCCCCTCTCTCACTCACTCAATCCTACTCTGTCCCAAACACTGATTTCCCAAAGTGACTGTGCTATTCTGCGCCTGAAATGCGAAAACACATATTGTCCAGGATGTGAAAATGCCAGTGCTGAAAATCTGGTGTGAAAATATTACTGATTTGCGAAGTTACAAGGGTGCATGGACTTTCACCACAAAATGTTCACTATAGGCATTTTAGGACCTCTGCTCATGAACAGTGTCACTGTAGTTTTCTTAATGTGTCCCAAACACTGATTTCCCACAGCGGTTGTGCTATTCTGCACCTGAAGTGCCAAAACACATTTCGGCCAGCATGTAAAAAATGATAGCTGTACTGTTCATAAGGAGGTGTAGAAAAATGCCAATGTGGAAAATCTGTAGTGAAAATATTGCAAATTCGAGCAGTAACGAGCGTGCTGAAGCGTCTTGTCGCTTAACTTCCTCTTATGCAGCTCATAAAACAGTCATTTTTGGATTTTTCTACCAAATTTACTACTCAGCTCAGTTAGAGGAATAAACAGAACAACTTAATCTGTATTATTACAGCAATCCTAAAAGTATCCAACCATTGCTTTGTCTCCACTCCAGAGACCCTGCTGTAATATAGGACAGCAGAGGGCTCTGGGCAGGAGGGTGGGCAACTCTAAAGTCCTGGCAGAGCTCCATTGAGCTCACTCACTCCCCCTCTCTCACTCGCTCGTTCTGTTTCTCCCTTCGCTGCAGGCTGCCCTTTTGTACTGGGCTCCTGCCTGCGTTGGCACCTTTTCTGCCCAGAAAGAAATCCGCAGCAGTCCTGACACAGCTCCGTTGAGCTCGCTCACTCTACCTCTCTCACTCACTCATTCTGTTTCTCCTGGCGCTGCAGGCTGCTCTTTTGTGCTGGGCTCCTGCCTCCATTGGCGCCTTTTTCTGCCCACAAAGAAATCTGTAGCAGTCCTGATAGAGCTCTATTTCTCCCAGCACTGCAGGCTGCCCTTTTGTACTGGGCTCCTGCCTGCACTTTTTCTGCCCACAAAGAAATCCGCAGCAGTCCCAACAGAGCTCCGTTGAGCTTTCTCACTTCCCCCTCTCACTCGTTTGTTCTGTTTCACCTGCCGCTGCAGGCTGCCCTTTTGTAATGGGCCCCTTCCTGCATTGATGCCTTTTTCTGCCCACAAAGAAATATGCAGCAGTCCCGACAAAGCTCCGTTGGCCTCACTCACTCCCTCATTCCGTTTCTGCCGGTGCTGCAGGCTGCCCTTCTGTACTGGGATCCTGCCTGTGTTGCTGCCCTTTTCTGCCCACAAAGAAATATGCAGCAGTCACGACAAAGCTCCGTTGAGCTTGCTCACTCCCCCTTCCTCACTCACTCTCTCATTCTGTTTCTCCCAGCACTGCAGGCTGCCCTTTTGTACTGGGTTCCTGCCTGCATTGGGGTCTTTTTCTGCCCACAGAGAAATCTGCAGCAGTCCTGACAGAGCTCAGTTGAGCTCGTTCACTCCCCCCTCTCACTCGCTCAATCTTAATCTGTTCCAAACACTGATTTCCCACAGCGACCATTCTATTCTGTATCAGAAGTGCAAAAACATATTTTGGCCAGGATGTGAAAAATAGCTGTACTGTTCATAAGGAGGTGTGAAAAAATGCCAGTGTTGAAGATGTGGCATGAAAATATTCCAAATATGCGAAGTTACAAGGGTGCGTGGAAACAGCTCAACGCACGCTTGTAACACAGTCATTTTACGGACTTTCGTCACCAAATTTTTAATATAGGGATTTTAGGACCTCTGCTCATAAATAGTGTCATTGTCATTTTCTTAATCTGTCCCGAACATGGATTTCCCACAACGACTGCACTATTGTGCACCGGAAGTGCGAAAATACATTTCGGCCAGGATGGGAAAAATGACTGCTGCACTGTTCATAAGGAGGTGTGAAAAAAATGCCAATGTTGAAAATCTGGTGTGAAAGTATTGCAGGTTTGCAAAGTTACGAGCATGCGTAGCAACTGTGCAATGCACTCTCTTAAAACAGTCATTTTTTTGGAATTTTTCCACCAAATTTGCAATATAGGCTTTTTGAGAGCCCACCTCATGAACACTGGCACTGTCATTCCGTTAATCAGTACCGAAAGGTGATTCCGCGCAGTGACCACAAAATCACCTTTCGGGGAAAATAGCGCCATGACAGTGGCTGAATTCATGAGGAGGGGCCCCAAAAACCCCATGTTGAAAATTTGGTGCCAAAATTCAAAAAAATGCCTGAGATATGCACCAAAGTTGAAAACATTCTATTTATGCCATTATACAGCTCACCAGCATTTCCTCAGTTCGCGGTCGGCTTTGAAGAGTGCAGACGTGTTCCCGATCCACCGAAGATTGTTGCACTGGGCTCCGGAGGTAAGTATGGGGTGGGGGGTGTGGAGAGGTGGGGTATGCAGTGGGTGGGTGCGGGGTTGGGGCAGGGCGCAGACAGTGAGGGAATGTTTTCTTCATTTCAGGGTGTAAAAATAGACATCACAAGATGATTTTTCTTTTTTCAGGTACTTCTGGCACACTGGGGTGGGCTCCCAGCATGCCACCTGCATGTTTTGGGGTGGAGAGCACTGTAGCCAATGGGGATTGGGCACGCCTGTCAGCACATACTTGGGGGGGGCTCATGAGCCAATGGGGATTGGGCACCCCCCCTCGGCACACAAGAAATGAGGGGAACATGCCGATGGGGATTGGGCACCCCCATCGGCAAAGAAAGAAGGGGGGACATGATGCCAAGGGGAACTGGGCACCCCCTCGGCACACAGTAACAGAAACCGATGGGGACTGGGCTCTCTGTTGGCAAACTGGATGGGGGGAATGCAAGGGACCACCCTGCAATGATGGGTCACTCCCTCATTGCAGCGGATGATGCTGCAATGATGATACGGCCCCCTGTTGTAGCTGCTGAATCTTTTCAAGGTTGTAGCACACTGGCTGAACTAGTGTTAGCAGCAGTGAGCCATGGCATTGGGGAAAGCGGGACAAGCCTTAAAAGGCAGTGGGGGCATTGGCCACAACAGTGCCACACCTCCACAACCTACTTCTGGAGCAAGCTGCCACAATATGTTTCTTGCGCATGCACGCAATTAACATAAAAAGTACATTTAAGGATGGATGTATTAGTCAAAGCTTGTAGTAGCAAAATGAAACAAGAAAAATAATATATTGTGTTTTTCTTCTTTCAGTTGTTTAACCAGGAGTGGCGCACTAAGCTGAAAGCTTGTTTACAGGGACAACCTGGGAGCACATGGAAGTTAAGTGACTTGCTTAGGGTCACTCAGTATGCAAGTGGGGGCTGTGGGATTCAAACCCAGACTTCCAGATTTGCAGCTCAGAGCCTTAAACCACTGTGCTATACTGCCTCCCTAGTTATAGCAGTCATCTGTTTTATGGTTCATGATGTTGATGTAGTAAGCAGCAGTACGTTGCATCGCAGGTGTAAAATGTCAGGTCATGCAACAGATGTGCTGAGCAGTTACTGAAGCAAGAAATGTATTTAGGATAGTAAAATATTCCTGTTAGAAAACTGATAAATGTGTGACATTTGCATCTCAATTTCAAGGAGGTCCTTATGGGGTGTCAATGTACAATATAAAGTAGTTATAGTTTTCAAGTTGTCTGAGTAATTGCTTTGTACTACCACCGTTACTAAATTTAAATTATTCTATGAAGGAAATTAAGTTTATGTAACTGTCTGTAAATGTATTAAAAACATTTACTTGTCCTTATAATATAATGCGTTAAATGTTGTTGCTAGGTTAAGAAGTCACATAACAGCAACAGAGATGAAAACATGGGATGCATAGGAATTTGAAAAGTATACATTAGCAGGAGCAGTGTCATGACTTCACCAATTTTTTTATAGTTTCACTCCAGAGATTTTCAACATTACCATTTTTTACACCTCCTCATAAACAGTACAGCTGTCATTTTGTACATCCTGTTCAAAATGTGTTTTTGCACCTGTGGTGCCAAATGACACAGTCGCTGTGTAAAATCACCTTTTGGCTAATGAACTGATAGTGTCACTGTTCATCCGGTGGGGTCACAAAAAGCCCATGCTAAAAAATTGGAGTGAAAATACCAAGAAACGCCCAGGGCATTAGGGTTTCTGACCATAACACTCTGCCCTGTAGGGACTGACAGGCATCAGGGGTGTGACTTGGGATTGGCAACAGTAATGCTCATGCTATTCCACTCCATCCTCACCCTGCAGCCAGTGACAGGTATTGAGGTGTGCCTTTGACTGTTCAGCCCCAAAGTTCACTCCAGTCTCTTATTCTGTACCCATTTCAGAATATTTCCTTGTGGAATGAGGTGAGTGTAAATTCTGAACACCCCAAGGCCCACCTCAGCACTTGTCTGTGTCTGCAGGGTAGGGTAAGGTGAAATGGCGTGAGTGTTATGGGCAATGACCCAAAGGCACAC
Organism: Neoceratodus forsteri; assembly: GCA_016271365.2. Classification (NCBI taxonomy): domain Eukaryota; kingdom Metazoa; phylum Chordata; order Ceratodontiformes; family Ceratodontidae; genus Neoceratodus; species Neoceratodus forsteri. The sequence goes on along the minus strand of CM028133.1, from coordinate 49,255,234 downwards.
CCCAGTGCCTGTCCATCTCTGCAGGGTGGGGGTGGGATTGGCGTCACTTTAATACTTCACTGCCATTCCTATTCTACCTGTCTGTCTGTCTGTCTGTCTGTCTGTCTCTATCTATATGTCTATGTAATTATCTATCTTTCTATCAATTGCATGTATCGCTATTTTTACCGATTTCTAAAACAAACCTGCATATCACATCTGCCTGCACTCTGAGCACATACTTATGAAACTGTGCATATTTGTACTCAACTTCTGCATAGACCTCATACTTTCTTAATATCCCCATTATCACAAGCATAACTACCTTGCCCTTATCAAAAGCGACCCCCCTCTGAAAGTTACCATCACATTTTCTCTGCTAACAGTCCATCATCATTACACCTGACTTCCTGACATCAACACATTGCTTAAATATAACTTACATCACCTCATGGACAAAAAACTCTGTTTCTCTAAAAAAACAACAACTGTGTAAATAATCCCAAGGCTGAACATATGCCAGCCATTACTTTTTCATGTGCTGCCACCTTCTGTACCATCATGGGGATTTGCATATGTTTCCCATGATGCTTTGCATTATTGGGGTATGTGCAACTGTGTTTTCTTTAAAATTTGGCTGTCTGGCCAATATCATCCAGGATAACACATATCTCAGTAGCATTTGCTCTGGAGTTCTTTTGTAAACCTATATTGCTTCCTATTCCTTCCATTAAAATGTACACCTCCATGTATTTTCTTAATGCGTATGCCTTCCTTAGAACAGGAAATAAAACAAATCTTACTACTTACAAATCATTGTGTTGTTTCTCCATACCTCCTTAACAATTCCACACAACTTCACTAACTTCATTATGCAGCCGTGGTGGATCTGACCAGAATTTGTTTTTTATTGAAATTAGAGTGCATTGCAATTGTTTATTTACTGTTTCTATTGCATGCTTACAGTGCTAAGTGGGAGGTGATTGTGTTATTGGGGTTCCTGTCACACATGGTGGTGGTGGGACATTTTTCCTGCAAGAAAGCACCATGGCAGCACCCTGTCAAAAGGATCCCTATAGTTGAAGACCTGCACCCCATTCTAGTTTCTCCCTCATACTCTGAACCCAGTCCCCATCCACCCAAAAGTCTTAAAGACTTTGCCCATCTACACTCTCACAGGCTTAGTCGTGTACCTTGCCAGTGGGGGTGGTTACACTTCAGTTGAGGTTTGGTAGAAGGGGAAAGGTGGTGTAAGCCATTCTCATCACCTGATCCCACAAGGCACTCGTATCTGTTCTCCAGTGACTAGAAAGAGGCTTGTGCCTTTCATCCTTTGGGGCAAGGGGCCTGAGTTCAGGTATTATAGTACACGTAATTAGTGGTGCAGTGTCACCACCTGGAAACGCCCCTTGACATACAAGCTGGCACTCAGAAATGAGACCCCCCCCCCCAGGAAACAATAGATTTAGCAATTTCGTCCAGTTTCAAACTGCAACACATAAATGCAGAAGCCATGCAATAAACAGGTGTACACAAAAGTAAAATGGAAACAAGGAAATATTTATTAGGGAAGGCATGGACAATGCTCGATGGAACTGGAAGATAAGGGCTAAACAATTTGAATAAGACAGTTGTAACAACTATGTAATTCCACCATGTGATATATCCTTTGCACCCCACCCTCCCATCAGTCCCACACAGTACTCTAGGGAGCTACCCATTACAGTTACTGGGTACACAGCTGTAGAATCGTTGCAGGCCTGACGCTTGAAGTATTTAAAGATACTGCTTATGCACTTTTACAGCAATTGAGTTACCTGATCTCTATAATCTAAATGTGAGGCCTAAATTATTCCCCAAATGCACACAGTTCTGTCCTTGGGCATCCGACACCCTAACAGCCCTAGCTACCTAGCTAACCGAAAGGTGTTGCAGAGCCAATGCCCTGTTCAATTACTCATGGTCTGCAGACCCTGCAGGCCCCAAAAGGTTTCTGTTGGTGGCTGCTGATCTCACAGGAGGCAGATGCTGCGTCTCTGCTGCTCAGGATACTGATGCACAGCAATCACTGCAGCTTGAAGGGCTTGCCGGAGTGAGCCGGGATGGCAACGCCTCAGCATTGTAGATCAGTACCTCACATGTAGAGACTTCTCTCTTCACCCTTTGTTGGGAACTTTCTCCTCTTTTGTCCCATTTGGGGACTTCCACGGTGAAATGATTCATAGCTAAATGCAGACACACTCACAGTCAGTCTCCTCTCTTCCGCAGTAGTCCTGGTTGAGGCTGGAACACTGTTCTCAGGTGTATGCCTGAAGCTTCAGTCTATGGTTTGAAAGCACACCCCTTGAGAGGGGAACAATCTCACTAGTGCAGCTCTCCCACATGACAAACACATCTGGCCTTTCTCCACTCAGTTTCAGAGCGGGGCAGCTACTCCTCTCCACAATGTATGTGCACAAATCTCTGTCCTGCTCAGCCCTCATGGGTCCCTAGCAGCATTACTGGTTCTGCTTACACAGATTGGCAAAAATACAACCACATACTGTGTCTGCAGCTCTTTCTTGTGCTCAGCCAGGCCCTGATTGGTCAATCCTATCACTGGGAGTGGGCAATGTGGTGCATCCTATCTTCTGACTGGTCATTTGTTCCTAGGCAAATCCTCATACAACCTGCATGTGGAGTCCATGCCCTGATCACGAGATGCTTCAGCCTCTGGATTGGCTGGCAGGACCAAATTTTAGGAATCCTGCTCCCTCCCTTCTTATCCAGAATTTTGATGTTCACTTTACTGCCCTCAAACCATGAGTCCTTACAGCCTGACTGGATGCTTCCTGTCCTTTCCCCTTTTGGCAGAGTCTCTAGTATCGGGGTCACCCTGCAGTGTTTGTTTACAGTGTCGAAGTGTAAAATAAATAAGTGCCCTAGCTGGGATTTTAACCCAGGCCTGCTTGTAATATCATTATGCTGCACTACCAGCTGTGCTACCAGAACAACAGGAAATGCAGGCGTCCCAAAGCCACTCTTCTTTTCTCAATGTACACTCTGGAACCACACAACATGCCTGGGTTCAAATCCCAGCTAGGGCACTCATTTCTTTCTCACTTCTAAATTGTATTTCAAATATATGCACACATCACTCCCTGTAAAAAAAATCTAATTCTGCTTTATGTGGCACAAGGGTGTTGCATTGAGAAAAGATGGGTGCCTTTGTGATCCCTAGGTATTTGGTGTTCCTGGTGGTACAGATGGTTGTGCAGCTGAACAGTATTCTGGTTATGCCTGGGTTCAAATCCCAGGTAGGGCACTTATTTCTTTTTCGCTTCTAAATTGTATTTCAAATGTACGCACTCCCCACTACTGGTAAATAAAAACGTAATTCTATTTTGTGTGTCTCAAGAGTGTGCACTAACAAAAAATGAATCCTTTGGGATCCCCAGCTATTGGCTGACCTGGTGAAACAGCTAGTAATGCAGTGGAATGGTATTCCAAGCAGGCCTGGGTTCAAATCCAGCTTGGGCACTTATTTCTTTCTCACCTATAAAGTATATTTCAAATAAGCACATAGCACTCCTTGTAATTAAAATATAATTTTAGTTTGTGTGGCTCCTGTGTGTGCACTTGAAAAAAGATGACTGCCTTTGGGGTCCCCAGATTTCCAGTTGTCGGGTCCCCAGATTTCCAGTTGTCCTGGTAGCACAGTAGGTAGTGAAGTGGAATAGTATTCTGAGCAGGCCAGGGTTCAGATTTCAGGCAGGGCACTTCTTTCTTTCATACTTCTAATCTGTATTTCGAAGGAATGTACACCACACTCCTTGTAAATAAAATTGTTTTCAATATCATTTAAATCCCACAGAGACAGCCTTGGCTGCCATCCACAATGTGCCGTGAGGAACTTGTTGACACAAACCAGTCCCTTGACGCAGGCAGCAAGCACAGTCTCAGTCTCACGTTGAGACTTTGCAGCTAACAGTACCGACAACCACCAGTCATAGGTTACTCCCTTTCCCTACAGCCAGGACCCCATATCTGTAGCCGGGGGTGGGGTGGGGTGGAGTGAAGAGTAAAATCTCCAGTGCTGGTCAGCATGAAGGTATCTGGAGAGCCCAAAGTAGGCTGCTGATCCAGGGGTGGGGTGGGGGCTACCGAGGTCCTAGCTATAGGTAGTCCACAGATTGATCAAATCTCGGTCACGCTCCCCCATATCATCTAATATCTCTCACTTTTTTTCATTCTATACCACCGTGCAAAGGCTGTCACTGGTGCCAGTAAAATTAGTGCATGCCTACATACTGGGATGGCAGGGTAGTCATAGGGGTCCCTGCACTAGAGCACGAGTATAATAAGCCACCTTGCATATCCATCTGTCTGTATCGTTTAGCATTCCAAGCATGAAAAGGAAATCCATCAAAATATCTGAACCCTAATTAAGGACCTGCCAGGAGTGTTACATGTGTGTACCTGTTCTGAAAACTGTTCCAAGACACCCGTCAGTCCATCCTTCCTGGCTGCCAAGGTGCTCCTCCATCTTTGCTTTATTGGCTGTTATCCCAGACTCAGAAAAACACTTCTGCAAATGTGGATATGAAACCACTGAACCCCTGTAAAAAGTACAGGTTACAGCAGAACCCCGGAGGGGGACATCCCACCGGAACAGATGTAGCCATTTATGTGCTAATATGAAAAGTCTTTTCTCCCTTGGGCAAGTACACCACTTTTTTTATGTTCCGCATTTCATTTGGAGGGATTACTCTGAATATACTGTATGTTGAGTGAACGTTTACTTTATGCTCACATAGCTTTTATCTCACATTACAATGTCTTCTCCAAGGCTTTCCCAACCAACCCGCTTCAGAAGGTCCCCCAGTCCCATCACCCACCTTCCCCAGGACTTACCCCACCACTTGTCCAGGGCTACTATAGTATGTGGTGGGTGGATGCCATGGTTGTCAATGTGGAGCTTGCGAGGGTGTAATTGTAATCCTGCCAGCTTAGAGGTCCATTGTCTTCCTTACTGAGGTCTGCTCGTGCGCAATAATGCCCACGAATGCTCTTGAACATGGCACACTATCAGCATCTGTGTCAGGGCCCTCCATTGTGTGACAGCAGCTGTTTTACGACCCAGTATCCAGTGAGCATGCAGTGGTATTTGCTGCTCCCCCTTCCTAAAAGAGGACAGCTGTCCATAGATGCTCGATCCACCCTCCTCCAGCCAGCACCTGAGGAATCGAGTCGATTTCCGAATCGCGTCACCAGCATAGCAAGTGGTGGTTCTACAGCTGTGCTAGTGGGCTGGCCTATGACTTTTACCTTTAAATGTCTAGGCTATTTTTCTCCACAATGATCCCCTTCATAATTGAAAGGCTCTGCCTGTAGTTCAATGGGGGGAAAAATATCACCTCCCCCATTCTCTACAAAAGCCTTCAGCTTCCGTTTCCTCTGCTTAGCGAGTTGGACTCACTCCGGTGCTGCATGGCTGTGGGGATGGCTTTTCTTACTCTTCCCCCTCTGTGACTCTGCCCTCTCCCCCAACCCTGGCATCTTTGCTCTGCCTCCGTCTCCTACCCCCCCTTCTTTTCTTCTCCATGTCTCTTGCCTCCTTGTTTTCCCTGCCCCCCGTTTTCTTCCATATCATATTTTCTCCCTTCTTCTTCTTTTGGGGCTCATTCACTCTTCACCAGCTTTCTCTGTCACTGTTGCCAGCCCCTGCACAGCAACATCACTCTGACATTCATACAAGTCCACCTGTTCCCCTCATCCTGGACTCCTTCTCCTCACTGCTGCTTCTACTTCCTCTCGGGATATACTGTGGCGTCGATTCCACATTGCGAATCCGAGCCGGCTACCGCTTGCTCCCTTGGTCTGCTCCTGCAATGCTTCCTGGGCTAGGGGCATTTTGAAGCTCAAGCGCCCCTGACTGTGTCCGTTGGCTGCTATAGGTACCCGCCCCTTCACTCTGCAGCTCAGCGGGGTGGGGTACTCTGGATTGCTGTCTTCTTTGGCGCCATGCACTTGCTAGTCATGTGGCCATGCGCCACCTTGCCTTGACTTCTGCAGTCTACAAGTCACCTTTGGGCTGGGGGTTCCACATGCACTCAATCTATATTGCACTGCTACATCCAGTCATCTGGCTGTATGGCCACTGGGATCCATTGTCTCCAGATGTGACTGTCTCCTGTTCAGTTACCTGCTTGACCAAAGATGTTACCTACATCCACACCTTTGTGAGTGTTCACACAATGGCAAGTTTTTCTCAGTATGTTTTGAACCCTGTTACTTTGACTCACTAAACGATACGCTTGGGCTCATCCACTCTCACTGGAGACCAATTGGACTGCTCCATACAATATCCTTGAACTGTTCCTGACTGTCGCCTTGCTCAGACAATTCAGTACATTCTAATATGACTGGCATGCTGGTGTATTCTACCATTGGTTGTCTCCAGTAGTCACGATTGTACGGCCACCCTTTATGGGCCTCCGTGTCCACATCTCCTGCCAGTCATGCTTAGTGCAGCACAGTTCTACTTTCCAACAGCTCAGGATGTTTCACTCTACATGATCCAAGCTCCTTAAACCTGCTATTCCAGGATATGTACGTTCCCTACTGACATTTACCAACTACCCTGTTGCATTCTCCGTTCATCCACTCCTGCAGCTTCCTTCCTCCTACCAGCCTTTATGAAGGCCGCTATATTGCCATCCTGACTCTGTGGTCCAGCCAGCCGACATGGAGGCTGGCTCGACTCCCTCTCTTCTACTCCTTTCCAGGTGGAGCTATGTGGGGGTTCTGCCGATACTGCTAGCCTACTTGGAGACCTAGCCCGACTCACTCCCTCTACTCTTCCTCAGGCAGACCTACATGGGGGTCCTGCCAGTCTAGCTAGCCTACGTGGAGGCTTTGCCCGACTCACTGTTTCTGCTCTTCCTCAGGCAGACCTACGTGGGTCCTGCTGCTCCAGCTCGCCCACTTGGGGCCTAGCTCGCTCCTCATTCACCTTACACATTGTCCTCTGTTAGACCTTCATCGGATCCTCCTGGTGGACTGACCAGGGACCTTCATATCACCTAGATGAGTGCAACCATCGAACTGAGCTATCCTGCTGCCATGCCATCCAACTGCTTATTACCATTCTACACCTTCGTTGCTATATCCCGCAGGATTTTCAGCTTCAGCCTGGCTATGTTGACGGCCTCTCAACATTCCATCAACTACCCATTTTCCTGCATGGGATTTCCAGCTCAGCTTGGCCTCCTTGGGACTTGGAAAGTTCACATTTGTTCACGCTTACTACAGCGACAGTGGACTGCAGAGAGTCCCTTCATCACAAACATCCGTCCCCACAAGACAGCTTCTCTTTATTGCTCTCACTTCCATTTTACAAATAGACTCACCCAGTGTTGACTCCTTATATTGGACCATGCACCACTACAGCAATGGCAGACCACTGGGGGTCCCACCATCCTTTACTAGGAAAGTGCAATACTATGGCAATGGCGGACCACGTGGGGTCTGCCATTCCAAACTTACATGCTCCACGAGGGGGCCCTCCTTCTTAGTTCAGATGTACTCAAGTCACTAAAGGCAGACTTATCGGGGGTTCCCCCCCTGTTTCTTTCTTCTTTTTTTCAATCTTATTTATCTCCTCCGAGTCCGGAACTCTCTCAGGCTCCCAACTCGCCTGCCGCTCTACTGCCCACTGTGACTCCCGCCTCCTCAAGGACATTACCTTCTCCCTGTGGGACCCCCCTGGCACATAGTCCATGAGGAGATCAAAGGGGCAGAGGCGGAGGTCCAGTAATGGGCGTGTGGTTGTTAAGTACTGTGGGGACATCGCCTATCTGGGCCGTAGGGTGTTTTCATTTGTTTCCCTGAGAGCTCCCCCCGAGCATGGCATGCAATGACGCTATGGCACATGGCAACCCATCCGGCGTCTGCCACGCTCACCGGATGCTCAATCCTCTCCCTCCTCTGCTGACCCCTGGCGCCCGAGCTCACTCCCAAACTCAGGTCACCGGCGTAGCGCGAGGTGTGGCATACAGTGCCTCAGCCTCAGTGCCGCCGAGCGGACTTCCCCCTTTCTTCAGAACATATTTTATATATGCGGCAACCCACCTGGGGGGTCTCGCCATCCCAAAACCATTGAGCCTCAGGGCATTTTCCTTGCTCAAACAGCTTTCATCTTCTCAAAGGCGGACCCACGTGGGGATCTCGTCTTCCTGATGCTGACCACCTGATTCCTACTTAATTGCTAGAGCATTCACTCACTGCTACTCTGGACCTCTAGGGATCCATGCTCCAGCTTGCCCATCTGGACCTACCTTATTTCATTGTCAAGAATTCTTCTACTGCAATCCATTCCATGTCAGGTCCAGTTCCAACCTTGTATCTACGCTGCCCCTTTCCATAGACTGTTTCTGTATCTTGGGACATCTAAGGATGACTCTCGCTTCCGATAAAGTACTCTATTATAACCTACTATTGCAGTGGAATTCCAGCATCAAGCAAGCCTACCTTTCACATAGACTCCTACCTCATCACCGTTTCCCTGTTGGCATCACTGCTGACCATTTCATCCTCAAGGATTCCATGCCCTCATCTATGTTGTCTGTTGGCACTCATCTTCAACCATGCTGACTGTCCATAAAAACTTTACTGCCATTTAACTCACAATTCCCTCAATCATGGTTTAACACCATCCCTTGTCCAGTCATCCTTCTTAGCTGGATCTCTCCATCTGCTGAAACTGCATCTTCAGCGTTGACGTCCTGCTCATCATCAGCTTAGACAACAGGACTTCAAATCTAACAAGGAAATTTAGCTGTCTTCTGCATTTATACATTAAATGTGCGTAGACAGTCGTCTTACCTTCTTGACAGACTGTATCTAGTTCTGCTCCCCTTCAAGGAAAACATTGGCTGATCTTACTTTCACTTTTTTCTTGAATGAGTAGAAGGACATCTGTCATTGTATGGGTCTCCACCACGATGGCTTGCTGCTCCGGCCTATGGTCTTCACGTTATCCTGGAATTCTAACTACTGCCATCTAAAAAGGGGCTTAGGTCGTGCTCAACACATTCTGTGTCACCTTGGCCGACCTACATGGGGGTTGCCTTCATACTGTAACCTATGTGCTGGTGGACCACATGGGATCCCACCATGTCTCTTGCTTTGCCCACACAGGGCCTGGCTGATTGTCCTTCCATTCTGTCCCCTCAGCCGACCCACAAGAGGGTCTCACCGTCTCTACTGGAACCCGAGCTATAGCAGACCGCATGGTCTGCCATGTCCCTGCCTCGCCCAGCAAAGGGCCTGGCTACATGCTCATCACACTCTACTTCACCCTAAACAGGGCCTATCTGTTTGCTCTTCACAGTCCTGCTTTGCCCTGCAAGGAGGCCTGGAAGTTTCCATCCACTTCACTCCACAAGGAGGCCTGGCTGCCTGCACACTGCATTCCTGCTTCGCCTTGCAAAAAGGGCCAGCACCTTCTCCACTGGAACTGTGCATATCGGATCACGTGGGCTCCCCAGTTCTTCTACTCTGCCCCGCAGGAGGTCCTAGCTGCATGCTTACTATAATTCATTACATCTTCTACTATGGACTTCTCTTTCATCGCACTCCTTGATTGGCCATCAACCAGTTCTACTTCTCGCCCTTCAAAGACTTGATTCCATGATTAGCCTCTTGCCAAGCTGCCTGACTATGCACAACTCCTCACTGCTACACTTATGGATATTTGGACTTGGATTCAATGACCTCTTAAGCAATTCTCCCCATGGTGGACTCTTCATCGTCAGTACCTCATCTTCCAGGAGTACCTGCCTGCAATCGATCCTAGGATATTGCTCTTTGACTGACACTCTGGATTTAGTTAGAAGACAACTTAGTAATATTGCTTATCTTAGGATTACTCTCCTTTTAGTATGTCCAGAGGATGGGTAGGTCAGTTGCCATGGGTCCTTGGTGGTTTCCCCGTGGGGGGGGGTCCTCTCCTGCATGCTACTGGACACACTCTCCGGAGCTGGAGGAGGTAATCACATCAGTAATTACATTTTCTTTGAGCCTTCAATCCTATACTTACCTAGCATCTGCCAAAGCTGGGATATAGAGAAAGGCCAAAAGATAAAGCTCTAACAGCAACCATATCTCATCCAGCTAACAGTTTTAAGTACCAGTGATTTCTCATCCAGGTCCTCTGTACCACAAGCACTGAATTACGTACCAATCCACCTCACGTGTACCTAAGCACTAAATCTAACCCAGCTCTTACGTACCACAAGCACTGAGCTATGTACCACACACTGAATTGGAAGGCTCTGCCTGTTTTTCAATGGGGGGGGGGATAGCTCCTCCCCCATTTACTACAAAAGCCTTCAGGTTCCGTTTCCTCTGCTTAGCGAGTTGGACTCGCCCTCCATCCTCCCCTGCCTCCTCCTCATCTCCGGCACTCTTATCTCACCTTGCACTGGGCCTTCAATCCTACACTTACCTAGCATCCACCAAAGGTGGGATATAGAGAAAGGCCAAAAGATAAAGCTCTAACAGTAACCATATCTCATCCAGCTCACAGTTCTAAGCATCAATCATTTCTCATCCAGTTCCTATGTACCACAAGCACTGACTTATGTACCAATCATCCTCACACGTACCCTAAGCACTAACCATATCTAATCCAGCTCTTACGTACCACAAGCACTGAGCTATGTACCACACATTGAATTAGAACATTTTCCTCAACTACTTTTTTCTCCTGCAATAAAATGTTTTCCTATGAAATAATGTTTATTTTATCTATTTTAGAATTCTATTCCTGCTGGCCCAGCCTTGTGGTGGCAGTACAATGGGAGCCCAGGCTTCATATGTAAGCCCTTGAAATTCATCGTCGAGGTTGGTTGTGGATCTGAGCACATCACGGAAGGATAGGGAGCATTTGTGATCCCCCTGCTGGCCAACCAAAGAGTGGTACCAGTGTCAGCTATAAAGGCAGCATCTTGCTCAACATCCTGGCAGAAGGAGGGGTACAACTGTGGTAATTTCAGTTGTTGGGGGTGAGCAACAGGGAAAAAATAAGATAAATAAAATCTGGCTACTAGGAAAATGTAACTGATGAAACATTGTATGCCAATCCAAAATGTGGCACTATACCTGCAAATAAAGTGTTTTCTTCTTCATTTAAACTGTCTGCATACTGCACTGACACCAGGGAAAACACCTTGACTACAAGCTATGATCTGTGTTATTTGTGTACCTCTCTGTGATCCAATAGAGAAGGTGTGGTTTGGAGGAAGACACCAACAAAGAAACAGGAAAACTTGCATAGAAACATAGAAACATAGACTTTGACGGCAGATAAGGACCGCTTGGCCCACCTAGTCTGCCCATTTCTCTACCTAGAGGATAAGCTGCAGATCCTATTTAACCAACAGCCTATTTCTTCCTACCTACCACAAAAATTGCCTTATGTCTGTTCCATGCATTCTTGAATTCTCCCACAGTTTTAGACCCCATAACCTCCTCAGGAAGGCTGTTCCATGCATCCACCACCCTCTCTATGAAAAAATACTTCCTCACATTGCCCCTGAGCCGTCCCCCCTCTATCTGCAGATTGTGTCCCCTTGTTCTTGCACATCTCTTTTTCTGAAAGATGCTACCCTCTTGGACTTTGTTGATTCCACTGAGGTACTTAAACGTTTCTATCATGTCCCCCCTCTTCCTCCTTTCCTCAAGGATATACATATTATGCTGCTTTAGTCTCTCCTCGTATGGCTTCTCTTGCAGACCCTGCACCATTTTAGTTGCCCTCCTCTGAACTGCCTCCATCTTATCTATGTCCTTGCAGAGATGGGGTCTCCAGAACTGGATGCAGTACTCCAGAGGGGGTCTCACCAACTGTCTTCTACAGGGGATAACAATTTCCTGTTGTCTGTTGGTGATGCCTCTCCCTATACATCCCAGTATCCCTCCAGCCCTCCCTACCGCCTTCTCACATTGCTTGCCAACCTTAAGGTCATCTGATATGATTACCCCCAGGTCCCTTTCCATTTTTGTTGTTGTTACTACCTCCCCCCCATTGTGTAATCTTCCCCTGGGTTTTTGTTTCCCAGATGCATTATTTTGCACTTCTTTGCATTGAATCCAAGCTGCCATATTTCTGACCATTCCTCCAACCTTGCCAAGTCCCTTCTCATCCTTTCCACGCCTCCTTGTGTATCAACCCTGTTGCAGATCTTTGTGTCATCTGCAAAGAGGCATACTTTTCCTTCCAGTCCCTCTGCAATGTCACTTATAAAGACATTAAAAAGGACTGGACCCAGTACTGAACCCTGCTGTACCCCACTAGTAACCCCACTTTCTTCAGAGTGGACTCCATTTTCAATTACCTTCTGTGTCCTGTTGTCCAGCCAGTGTTTTACCCAGGCTACCACCCTGGGACCCACTCCCAGGCTGGTTAATTTGACTACTAATCTTTTGTGTGGGACTGTGTCAAATGCCTTGCTAAAGTCTAGGTAGGCCATGTCCACAGCCCCTCCCTGGTCTACTACTTTGGTCACCCAGTCAAAGAAATCAATTAGATTCATCTGACATGACCTTCCCGCTGTGAACCCATGCTGCCTTGGGTCCTGTGCTCCACTGGCCTGTAGGTACTCAACAATTCTTTCCTTTAGAAGTGATTTCATCACTTTCCCTACCACAGAGGTCAAACTGTCAGGTCTGTAGTTTTCTGCTTCTGTCTTGGTCCCACTTTTGTGAAGGGGAATCACATCTGCCTTCCTGCCTTCCTGGAACAGTCTTGTTTTTAATAATTTTCTAGGGTGGCAACAATAGAGTGTGATATATTTTTTTCTAATATCAACAGATATCTAGTTCATTTATAGCAGCAAATACACACAAGGCATAGCAAGAAACTGTAGCAAAATTTAACAAACTCTGGTCAGAGCCTATAGGGCTGCAACTGAGGAATTTGGGGTAAAAATGTTGTAAATTACCAAAGTTACAAGCATGCATTTGCAAAATGTAACATAGGTTCATAAATGTGTTGGTTTGTAGTATTTTTACACCAGATTTTCAACATAGCCTTGTTATGACCCTGCCTCATGAAGACAGGCAGACAAAGCATTCAACTCCTGGCTTAAAGGTGTTTTTGCGCTGGGACTGCAAAATCAACTTTCGGGATGCAAAAACACATTTTGGGCAGGAACTGAAAAATGACAGCTGTCACATTCATGAGGTACTGTAAAGAAATGGCTATGTTGAAAAGTTGGGCCCAGATATTCAAACTGTGCCCAAAAAGTGCGTAATAGCAGGAGCAAGCACAAGTCCATTGCGCCCATGCGCAAGAGGCGCGATATTCAAAAAATGAGCCGGCCAAGATGTGCTTACAGCCGACGACTGAATATCGCACCACCTGAGCCGTAGCGCAACAAGGGATGTTCAGCTGAGCAGTCCAGAGGCGCCATAGCGCAACCAGGAATGCCCCCCAGTAGCAGTGCAGCAATGCAACTGCACAACCAGGGAGATAGGGGCCCATCACCCATGCCACAGATGGGCAGAGGAACACACAGCAGAACAGACATCGTCCCCCCACACCCCATGCACTGCACAACTGGGGGAGGGCTGGAATAACCACTGGCCCATGGAGACAAGCAACCAACCCACAGCTGGGCCATGGTGCCCCATCACACCCCCTGGCAAGCTGTGACTGGCACACAAGGAGGGCTGACCACCCCATGCCACAACATCCCCCCAATGCAGAGCACACCCTGCACCGTGACCCCCAGACACCCTGCCCAGGAGCAGCATCCACCACTGCAGGAAACCTCATGCATGCCACCGTCCCCACTGTGACAATACAACCCTGTGCAGCACAGAACCATGCAAGGCAGCCCCACCACGAGCACCCATCAGTGGGTGGCAGCACACTGCGATGCAACAATGGCATACACAGTGCCACCACGCACAGCCCCCCCGAGGTGCAGCTGAGAGACTGACCATGCGTCGGCACACGAGGTACCCCACACGGAACAGGGCATGCCCCGGACACCACCACCAGTCATACAGCACCCTGCACACTCTCCCAAGGACACACCCCGACCCAGCACTGGCCACAACAGCCAGCTCAGACACCCACAGTGGTGCGTGGAAGCATGCACCACACCAGATGCCACACAGTGCATGGACAAACACCCACCCATACCCAAGGGCACAACAACACAGGGACGCAGTAGCGGGGCAGCCAAGCCCCCAGCGTGGGCCCATGGAAACTGTGTACACACAGCTTGCAGTCCTCCATGGCACAGGAGTGGCAGCCACCCTGTGCAGGCACTGTGGACCTGTACGCCACCATCATTTGCCCGGAGCACAAGTCACAGACAGTGGTGCACATCCCCTGCAACACACACAAGCCACAGCATGGAGGTGGGACAACAACTTCCGAAGCCACAGTGTCACCTGAGGCAGACATGCACCACATCAGTGACAGGAGGCAACCCAGCATTGTGACGGGTACAGTGGCTGCCCTGCATGGACAGCCACCACTGACATGCCAGCAGACCATGCAGGTCACAGACATGCAAGGGTGTTAGCTGCACAGGCCATGGACGGGCTGACAGGGGCGCCATGGACACAGAGCATGCACCATGGACCACTGCACACAGTCATCCAGTGCACAGGGCACAACACACACACCACAGACACTGACTGATAGCTACCCCACACCATAGTCACCTCCCCATGGACACACACACATATCCATGACTGTACCACCCCTGCATACCACTGCAGCTAAGCACCTATATCCCGCTGCAAATCAGAGACCACCACAGTATTCATATCAAAAGATCTGTATTCAAAAAACATATCAAAAGGAACTATTTACAATACTATGTACAAATGTGGGAGGGAGGGCCACAAACAAGGTGGGGGTGGGTAAGGGGCAGGGGTGAACAAATGGGACAGGAAAGGAGGGGTGTGAGGGTGGGTCAAGGGGGGTAGGGGGAATCAGGGGCAGATATATGTTCACTGGGAGCCCAACTCCCCGCTCTGGCTGCTCCGCCTGCTGTGTCTCTGCCAGACACCCAGCTCCTCAAACCCCTGCAATATGTCCAGTGATGCCCTCGCCACTTGCAAGATCTCCCACAGTGCCTCATGGCTGGCCTGCAGCTGGTGGACACCTAGGACAAGGGAGCACAGTCAATAGGTGTGAATACACAGCCCCATACAGCCCACCCACTGTGCATGGCATACGGCCATGGGACATGCCTCTGTGATGGTTTGTGACCACCCACAGTGATCATGTCCACAAGACCTGCCCACCCAGGTGCATACAGCCATGTGGACCGCTGCACACACCCACTGGCCAAGTTATGCACAGCACCACCGTGGCTGTTTAGTGACATGGCTATGTGGTGCGAAGGCAGTGGCACAGCCATGTACCCGGTGCACGCATGGACCACCATCGATGCACTCCCAGACATGCAGTGCCACTGGACAGTGCTGACTGTAACAAGTTGCGTGCATGGCAGTGGTGTCAATGGATGGTGGCCATGCCCCGCTGCCCACCCTGTTACACAGCATGCAATAGTAATCATGGAGGTATGGCACTCACCATCATCGGGCCGGTCCCTCAGGCGCTGTTGACCGTCGCCCCTCCTAGCGGCCCTGTCTTTCTGCTGGTGCTGCATCTCCTGGGTTAGATGCCTCTCCTCAAGCCCTGTGGTGCAAACATGGAGAGAGGAACATCAGTACAATCCTGTAGCAAAGTCCCCCTGCCCCCATGTGTGTGCACTCCCACCCAGCCAGACCCACCCACTCCACACCCTGATAACACCACCACCACAGCCAACCCCGGACGGTCCCTCCCCCATGTTCCAGACACATACAACCATGTTACCCATATGGAAGATAAAGGTGTGTGGACATAACACCTACCTGGCCGTGGCACCGTGCCCCTCCTGGCACGTCCCCACAGGCAGGCAAGCAGGTCCAGTTCCCTCCTCCGCAGGTCGCCATACCTGTGGCAGCACTGCTCCACCATCCGCCCCCTTCCTGTGGCCTCTTCCAGGGCATTGGCCACCTCCTCTCACACCTGGCTCCTGGACCTGTCCAGGGGTGCCTCCCCAAACAGTGGGCTATAAAGTGGCTCTACAATGGCCACCAGGTTGGCCAGTTCAACTTGGGTCCACTGTGCAGCCCTCCTCCATGCCATTCCACTTGCTCAGTCAGCTCAAAATGGCGCTCTGCAGCGCAGCTCCACCACGTGCAGATGCTGCGCGGTACAGCACTGCCATTCCTTATCGCGCTGTCACCGAACAGCATGATAGTGGTGCACTCATGCCTGATGCATGGTGCCTAGGGGGCAAAGATTGGGCACAGGGTCAAGGGTCTCTGGCACACGGACAGGCATGGCACCATTGGAACCCAATGCGTGTAGCGCGACTGGATGCCTGTGTGTTACCTCCAGTAGTGGCCTACCGTGCTGTTGCCCCAGTGCACCTATGATGGTCCTGTGCCACAGCGCCATATAGGTGAACATGGCTGTAGCACCACTGGCACAATGGTGGCCTTGCCCTGCATTGCTTCCCGTGCACAGCACGTCAGCAGCACGGCAGGCGCCTGCGTCAGCTACCGGGCATGCGCGGTGAGGGTGTGTACTGCGCATGTCCACAGAACTGCCGCTTGGATCAGGAGCGTTCAACACAATTGCGCAAAGTGCAACAGTGCGATATTCAGTCATCATATGCAAATCAGCTAATCAGCCATTCAATGGCGCAGCACTGCAATTTGCATCCACTTAAAGTTGCGCCTCACCTCATTTGCATGGGTTGCGTTATAAAAGTGTGACATTGGGCTGCACTGGCCATAGTTGGTTACTGCAGTCTATTGGTGAGTTGAACGCTGTTTGGGAGTGTGGACTGTGGATTTTGGGACATGCATGGGACTGCACAGTCACAGGTAACAACTTTCATTCTTACAGGCTAAATAATGACCGAGTGAGTTGTGGGAGAGGAGGAACACAGTGGTGGGAGGAGGAGGAGGCCTAATTTCACCAAGTTTGAGACCGAAGCCCTGTTTGATGCCTACCTCGATCAGGAGCCGCTTCTCAGCGGACGGCAGGGAACACCACAGGCCTGTGCTGCTGCATGGGAGGAGGTGGCGCGTGCAGTGAACCTGCATGGCAGCCACCAGTGCTCCGTGCAGGAGTGCAAGAAGAAGATGGTCACAGACAGGAGGAGGATAAAGGAGAAGGTGGCTGCCATCAGGGCAGCATGAGCTGCGACAGGTGGGGGACAGCCGGAGGTGGTACACCTGACCCCACAGGAGGAGAGGGTTGCTGGAAGCATGCAGCGTAGTGCCATTGAGGGTGTTCTGGGAGGTGGCTTCCAGACGGGTGGTAGCCCATCACTGCATGGTAAGTCATGGTCTGTCTATTGGGGGGGGCGGGTAGGTAACATGCAGTAACGCAACTTTGTTTTCCCTTACAGATCCTGAGCGTCTGCATGGGTCAGCGGTGGTGGGCACTGAGGACAGTCAGATGGAGATGGAGGAGGGTCCGTCCACCTCCACAGGTATACGTGGCTCAGTGCGACAGTGGGCCTGCCTGGCTGTCCAGACTGATGTTGTTGGAACAGGTGCGGAGGAGGCCCTGCCCATGTCCCAATGTGCCAGCGTCCACAGATGCCAGCATGCTGTGACTCGGGCTGGTGCCGGATCCGTCACGGATGATGATGTCACCAACGGCATGGGCAGTGACATGTGTGTGCCACGGGATGGCCACACAGCAGGTAACATCACGGCCATGGCTGTGGGTGGTGCTGCCGTGGAGGCCTGCGTGTCATCACAGTCCCAGCCTGTGCCTGTCACCACCAGTGGGGCAGCACTGGTGTATGTACAGGACAGTGGGACTGTTGTGGCCACTGCGGCAGCACCAGTGAGCCCTGGTGAGCAGCAGCCAGAGGGGCAGCATCAGCAGTTGGCCAATGGGCTTAGGGATACAGGGTCAAGTGGCGGCATCAGTGCACCACCTGTGGACATGCCCAGACCTGGTCCTGGTGTGCAGCGCCCACCCTCAAGGGGTGCTGGGCATCAGGGCCATGCACACCCTGAGGGACAGTATGCCGAGGAGGCAGGTGACCTCTTGGACAAGCACACCCGCATACTGCAAGCATCAGTCCACCAGCAGATGTGGCTTGTGATGTCGGTGGATGCACTGCGTGCGGCTCTTGAGTGGGCAGAGGAGCATCGCAGCAGAGACACCGCTCTGATCCTGGCAGGGATGGACTGGTTGCGGGAGGATGTGACCGCTGCCATTGACAGGCAGACACAGGCATTCACTGCTGTCATGGCCACAATGGGCACACAGTCATGTGCCCATGCATCACAGACACCACGCAGTGCACTGTCCACCCCCCATTCCCGGTGTCATGCGACACCCTCCTTGTCGACACCGGGTTCAGCTGTGGGCATCCCGAACACGCCTTGTGCAGGCATGTTTGGTGTGTTGCAGACCCCTGCACGAGCATGGTCACGTTCACGCAGTGGAACCCCTGGGGGACCATCAGTGCCACCCCATGAGGCCAGTGGTCAGTCTGTCAGTGGTGGCGGGTCTCGGTGGATCTGCCCACGCATCCATGGTGGCCGGGGCACTGTGGCGCATGACTGACCTGTCTCCCAATGTGGCTAATGTCTGGTGCTGCCCTGTATGCATTGTGTCATTCAGCGGGCATTGCACGGGTGGGTACCTGGCCCTGTACGCGGACACACAGTCCATCTGCACACCCTCCCGGCTGCCGTCTGCAGTTGCGTGTGCATGATGATGCCTGCATTGCACTGTACACCAATGTGCAATGGTGCTTAGCATCTGACACACGCACAAGGACAGGCAGTGGGCGTGGTAGTCTGTGGACATGTGTGTGGCTAGGGGTGGCATTCTGGGTCGGTGTGCCTCCTACTCTTTGTGCATGTCTGGTGTGTGTGTGTGTGTGTGTGTGTGTGTGTGTGTGTGTCCGCGTCTGCGTGGCATGTTAGACCTCACCCATCCCTGGTTGTGTGTGTGGCTCCATGCCCGGCCACTTCCCTTGACGGAATGCACCCCTGGTGTGTGTCCATGCCTGTTTGTGGGTTGTGCCTGAGCCACTGTTGGTTGCACATGGCCCCATGACTTACCTGGGTTGGCTGAAGTGCTCCTCCGTGATGGTGTCCCAGTGCAGCTGTGCCAGCCGGAGCAGTCGGGGGTCCCATAGCTCAAGGGGGGGCTGCCCATCACCACTGTCACTGGCGTCCTCATCGTCCCCATCGCTGTCCCCCTCTTTGACCTGTACAGCTATCCCACATTCGTTGGCCATGTTGTGCAGGATGCAACAGGCCAGGAATAGCCCGCAGGCCTTTGAGGGGCTGTACTGTAGGGCACCGCCAGAGGTGTCCAGGCAATGGAAACGTGCCTTCAGCATCCCGAACACCCACTCAATGACATTACATGTGGTGGCGTGTGCCTCATTGTAGCATTGCTGTGATGGGGCTGAGGGCCGGCGGTAGGGTGTGAGCAGCCAGAGACGGAGTGGGTATCCACTGTCACCTGTGTGTAGAGGGCGGAGGTTAGTTTGGTGATCAGCATCGCCCTGCCCTGGGCCATGTAGGCCACTACCCATGTCACCTCTGACCATGCCCCCCCAGGCCCTATGATTGTCCATGTGGTTTGCATATTCACCCACTAGGTGGCCAGTGGGGATATCCCCACTCTCAAATCTGTGGCACAGTGCTGACTGGTACCAGATGAAGGCATCATGTGCTCCCCCAGGGTGCATAGCACAGACATTGATTATGCGCCCCCTGGCATCGCACACCACCTGGCAGTTGATGCTGGCATAGCCCTTGCGATTTATATATGCGGCCCCCTCAGGGCCAGGTGGTGTATGGATGGCCACATGGGTGCAGTCTATTGCCCCTAGCACACCAGGCATATGTGCTACCCTGTGGAACTCCTGTATGTTTGCTGTGCGCTCCATCGGTGTGCTGGGGAAATGGATGTACTCCACAGCATGTGGCAGCAGTGCGCTGAGGAATTGGGTGAGGTGGCGTGACGTGGCCAACTGGGTTATGCCTGTGGTGTCCCCAGTTGGTCTCTGGAAGGTACCCGTGGTGAGCAAGCACATGCAAGCTGTCACTTTCATCTCCACTGACAGGGCATGGCTCCGTCGTGTGGATGCCTGTATCACATCACTGCACAGCTCACAGAGCTGCCTCAGAATTGCCTGATTCAGGTGGTACCAGCCCACAATCTCGGTATCACTGTACAGCTCGAAGCTGGTGCGGGCTCGATACTGCCTGTTGCGGCATACCGCCGACGGGCCTTTCCACGGCCACGCCCCCCTGCTGCCCGCCTTCTCACCCCCCTCATTACGGCCTCCATCTGGATGGTGGCACTGGCCATGTCCCTGGCTTGTGTTCACCCCCCCGGCAGCTGTTTCTGTATTCCCCCTGCTGTCCTGGCTGCTACTTCCCCTGCACCGGGAACACCTGCCTGTGCTGGCCTCACTGCTGTGTGGTGTACTTTCCCCTTCTGCACTGTGGCTCCCCACACCTTCCCCTGTGTCTGTTGCTTCCAGGTGCCCTTTCCTGCCTGGCCCTGTGTGTCCCTGCTGCCCAGTGTTTCCTGGCTCTCATGTGGCTTCCCTGTAGCGTTCTTGCGCCTCTCCCTTGCTCCCTTTTATTTTGGCTCATTTCCGCTATGGCGCAACTTCTGCTGGCTCCCCTATTGCGCATGGCGCATGTTGTTGAATATTGCACTGCGCCATTTATTCAAGGTTCCTCCCCCTTCAGTTGCGCATGCATTCATTATCATTGCGCTGTTGCTCAGCGTGATTTGGGGGCACAACTGCCTCCTGCTGAATATTGCAGAATGGCGCATTTTCGGACTTGCGCAGGTGCAACCCTATTGCGCGTGGCTCAACTCTTTTGAATATCTGGACCTTGGGGTTAAAATATTGAGTATTACCAAACTTGCAAGTCTGTGTTTGTAAAAATTAGCGTAGGCTTATAATGTTTTTGGTTTTTAATGTTTTTACACCAAATCTCCAACATAGCCTTCTTATGACCCTACCTCAAGGGCAGAGAAAATGTTCAACTCCTGGCCAAAAGGTGATTTCGTGCAGGGACCACAAAATCACTTTTCGGGATGTTAAAAAACATTTTGGACAGGATTTGAAAAATGACAGCTGTCACAGTCATGAGGTGCTGTAGAGATATATCAATGTTGTAAACTTGTTGTAAAAATATTGAAAAGTTCCAAAGTTATGAGCCTGCATCCACAAAATTCAACGTAGGCTCATAACTTTGTTGTTTTTCAATATTTTTACACCAAATGTTCAACATAGCCTTCTAATGACCCCACCTCATGAACAAGGGCAGAGAAAATGTTCAAATCCTGCCTGAAAAGGCAATTTTGTGCAGGGACAGCAAAATCACATTTTAGGACATATCTGCCTAACAACAGTGACACTGTTCATGAGGTGGGGCCCCAAAGAGAGCATGTTGAAACTCTGGGCCAAAAATATATAAAAATGCCCACGTTATGGCACTAAGTTCAAGACCCCAACTGAAATACATTCAGTTCATGGTCCAGCTCTGAAGAGTGCAGACGTGTCTGCAGTCCAGAGAGGATTATGGCACTGGACCCCTGATGGGTAAGTAAGGGCTTTGGGGGTGCAGGGTGGTGGATGCTCAGTGGGAGGGTCAGGTGTGGGGTAAGGAACGGCCGCAAAAGACATCTATGAACTGTTTTCTTTTTACAGGTAAAAAGAAGAGACAGATGATCCCAATCACGACACTGGGGATTGGGTACCCCAGTGTCAGTTAAGTGTGGGGAAGACATCAGGGACCATTTGTTTTTACAGGTAAAAAAAAAAAAGACAGACGATCTCCGGACATCAAGACACTAGAAGACTCAAGCACCCCAGTGTCAGAAAAAAGACTGACAATCCCCGATCACAACACTGGGGGACTGGGCACCCCCAGTGTCATTTCTATGTTTCTGGGGGGGTGTAGAGTTGCAAAAAAGGGCCAGGGATCCCCAATTGTGACATTGGGGGAATTGGGCACTTCAGTGTCACAGTTATGTTGCTGCGGCCGATCGCGACATGGGGGGACTGGGCACCCCAGTGTCATTTCTATTTGTGGGGATGTAGGGTTGTGGATGCTGAGAGGAAGGGTCAGGTGGGGGTATTTCTATAATATAAAAAATATATATAAGTAAATAAGTGCCATCAGTTATGGTGGAACACTTCCCACTCCACCGTGACCAAGATGGCCGCCGCATACTACTGCACATGCATGACTGATATCGCATGTGCAGTACAGTGTGATGGCCATATTGGACATTACAGAGAGTGCCGTGTTCTGCTGTGATCGTTGGCACTGTGAAACAGTGCAGTGCTGTGGTCGGTAGGGACAACATGGGCGGACTGCTTCACAGACATAGAGGCGACTGTGACACAATCCAACATGTTGTTCATTTGGAAGGAATGTGGAGTTCTTTTTCTCAATGATTGTGAAAGGTCTGCAGGGCTCCGCCCACTGCAG
The DNA here is from genome assembly GCA_016271365.2 of Neoceratodus forsteri. Taxonomy (NCBI): domain Eukaryota; kingdom Metazoa; phylum Chordata; order Ceratodontiformes; family Ceratodontidae; genus Neoceratodus; species Neoceratodus forsteri. The sequence continues at coordinate 49,232,683 of CM028133.1, read as the reverse complement.
CCCTAAAAATGAAACAGGAAAGGGACCTGGGGGCAATCATATTTGATGACCTAAAGGTCGCATGACAGTGTGACAAGGCAGTGGGTAGGGCCAGTGGGATGCTGGGGTGTATATTGAGGAGTATTATCAGCAGAAAAAGGGAGGTTGTGTTGCCACTGTATAGATCACTGATGAGACCTTACCTGGAGTACTCTATCCAGTTCTGGAGACTACATCTCATGAATGACATAGACAGAGCAGAGGCTGTCCAGAGAAGGGCAACTAAAATGGTGCAGAGTCTGCATCAGAAGCCCTATGAGGTGACTATAGGACCTGAATATGTACATGCTGGAAGAGGGAAAGGAGAGGGGAACATGATAGAGATCTATAGATACCTTATGGGGTTAAATAAAGTACAGGAGGGGAGTATTTTCCAGAGAAAAAGATGAATGAGAACAAAGGGACATGCAATGAAGCTGGAAGGGGTAATTTAGGAGAGATTTGAGGAAGTACTTCACTGAAAGAGTGATGGATGCCTGGAAAAGACTTCCAATGGAGGTGGTGGGGGCAAAAACAGCGGTGGGCTTCAAGCATGCAGGGAACAGACACAAGGGACTCTTAGTTGGGAAGCAAGGGTGGGGGAGCTGGAGATCAGTAGGGTCTGCAGTGACAGGACAGGATAGGCAGGGAAAAATTGGCAGACTGGATGGGTCAAGCAGTCTTTATTTGCTGTCAAATTTTATGTTTCTCTGTTTCTAACAGCTGTTTTCTTTTCTGTATATATATTTTGTGTGTATCTATGGCTAAAAATCTGCCTTAGTTAAAGGGAAATAATCAGTGCCAAAAGCCCCACACCCAAGTGTGGGGCTGGTCCTAGTTTGCACGTTGTGTGTGCAAAAACATTTTTGCTACTTACTGTCCACTGCAGTATAGTATTAGATTGTATCAGACTGATTCTGCTGACTTCCAAGCTGACATTTTCTGTAACTACAAATCCCAGAATCCCCCACAGGTGACATCAGAGCAGGGCTGCAGCAGTGGCAGATTCAATAGCCTGCAGTGTATGTTAGAGATTGTATAGGATCTGTTCAGATATTGCTGGTCACATTCTCCAGGGCTAAGTACAGTCATCTGTGACTGTACTTAGTTCAGGAAGGATAGTAGAACCAGAAAACAAAAGGGCAGATCTTATAAAATAGAGACTTTGAGACGTAGAGGGAACATAAACAGGTCTGCCTGCATGATTGTGCAGGTGAGAAAAGGTTGCCACACATGCACAGTAAAGCATTTGAAAGCAGAAGCGTTTTGTTAGGCTTATTTTATCAGTTTATGTATGAGGTCCCTATGCTGACTGCATGAGCGCTCTTGATCGCTCTCGCTCAACTGTGTTACTGTGGATAACATCTGCTCAGCTCCTGTTTACTTTATGGTTAAAAAACTACCATTTAACACTGTAAGTCCCCGTTTGAATAAAGTATTCAGATTGCAGGTTATTTGTTTTTACATTTCTTCTGCAGAGTATTGCTACATAAAAAGATACATTTTTCACTGCATGCATGTTCATAGGGCAGGTCTTGCTAAACTGATGTCATCGCGTTAAGGACATTGTGACCATTTTAGGCACCTACTGAAGTGTAATCTTTGAGTAAGAAGCAGGGTTTGTTTACATTTGTTGGGACATTTGTTGGCTTGGTATTTACTAAGGAGAAGGGGGAGATGATACCCAAGGGGGAGGTGGGCAGGAACAGAGGGGGAGGGGTGACAGATGGAGAAATCACGGAGGGCAGGGTTCTGGAGGGTTTGAGAGCACCGAGGGTGGACAAGGTGCCAGGCCCAGATGGCATCCACCCCAGGGTACTGAAGGAGCTAGCAGAGGTCTTGGCAGGACCTTTAGCAGACCTATTCAATGCTTCACTACACTTAGGGTGTGTACCTCAGGAGTGGAGGATGGCTCATGTGGTGCCCCTCCACAAAACTGGCCCCAAGGATGAACTGAGGAACTACAGACCGGTGAGCCTCATATCCATCGTGGGTAAGCTGATGGAGACTATCCTGAAGGAGAGGCTGGTGGCCCTCCTAGAGGCCAAAGGTCTACAGGACAGCAGACAGCATGGCTTCGTAAGAGGCAGAACCTGCCAAACCAACCTGGTGGAGTTCTATGACAGGGTAACTAGGCAATTGGATGGGGGCCATGCAGTGGGTGTCCTGTATCTGGTCTTCAGTAAGGCATTCGACTCAGTGCCACATGGAAGGCTGGGAAGTAAGTTAGTAGGCACAGGGGCGGGTGCAAAGCTGGTGAGATGGGTAGGAAACTGGCTTCAGGGAAGGCAACAGAGGGTGGTGGTGGGTGGGGAGCTCTCATCCCCAAGGGTAGTGATGAGTGGTGTTCCACAGGGCTTGGTGTTGGGACCAATGTTGTTTGGGATATTCATTGCAGACATATCATTGGGCGTCAAGAGCAAGATCAGTCTGTTTGCTGATGACACTAAGATGGGAGCAGTGGTGAATGACCTAGGGGGATGGAAGGGGTTGCAGGATGATTTGGCAATGCTGGAAACTTGGTTGGACACCTGGCAATTGGGGTTCAATGCCAAAAAGTGCAAGGTGCTGTATTTTGGGACAAAAAACCCAGGGAGGTGTTACCAGCTGGGGGGAATGCAGCTAGCTAGCTGAGACAGAGGAGGAGAAGGATCTGGGGGTGCTCATTACAGGGTCAATGAACAACTCGGCACAATGTTGGAAGGCAGCTGCAAAGGCCAACAAAATGCTGGATTGCATTGTAAGGGGTATATGCTCGAAGAGGGGGGAGGTGATTCTGCCACTGTATAGATCACTGGTTAGACTGCATCTGGAGTACTGCATGCAGTACTGGCACTCATATCTGAAGAGGGACATTAAGTTACTGGAGGGGGTGCAACGCAGAGTGACAAAGATGATCCAGGGGCTGGGGGACTTACCATATGAGAGGAGGTTGAGGGAGTTGAACATGTACTCTTTGGAGGAGAGGAGGGACAGGGGGGATATGACTGAAACCTTCAAGTACATAAAAGGAATAAACAAGACAAGTACGGAGGGGCTGTTCAAAGTAAGGGAGGGGAGGGACACCCAGGGTCATGATACGAGACTGGAGGGAGGAACGTTCAGGAGGGAAATGAGGAGACTCTTTTTTATGGAGAGGGTGGTAGCTGGGTGGAATGCATTACCAGCAGAAGTGGTATCCAGTAGAACAGTGGGCTGCTTCAAAAGGGGCTGGGACAGAGCAAGGGGGGAGAGTCAAGGGAGGGAAAGGGTGGAAGGGAGAGGCAGCTGCAGAATAAGGGGTGCTAGCTGCACATTTCAGCAGACTTGATAGACCACTAGGCCTTTATCTGCTGGCAAATTTTGTATGTTCATACTAAACCATACTGAAAATGGATTTAAACATATTTGTGAGGCAAACGGAGTGTATCATTATATAGGTAAGTCTTTAACCTACTGTGCTGTAGTTTTGGTTTTGTTTCTCAGACAGATCTGTTTATGTTCCCTTTAAATCCCTTGTTTCTCAAACCCATTTTCTGTACTACAATTGCATTTATAAAATGCGCAAAAGAAATCCTGACTCCTGATTGGCTGAAAGCTGTATTCAGCCATGTCCTTATCAAGACATAACCTGCCAACTAGCACTACTTGTGTCAACCTGAGTCCCACAACAAAAAGGTATCACTATGCCACCTGGACCAGTCATCAGAAATTTACCTTAGTAAGCACTTTCACAATAGCAAAACAGCTGCTCTCTTCAAAGGCTTTCTAGTGCCCAATGTAAAAAACAAGCAGTTGGCACCCACCCCACAACACTCACATAGACAAACTGTCTTCCTCTAACAACTACACAGCATGATAGTATGCCGATAAAATGTTTCAAAATCAAAGTGTGACCTGTAGTGCTGCAGATAGAAAAACAAGTTGCAATCAACAGAATGAAAGTGTCACCTGTAGTACTTCTGTCCTTGTAATGTGAACCGCAGCAACCCAGAACTTCCTAAGTAAAAGTGCAGTCTATTATCATAAGAAAAGTTTTTTTTAACCTGAGTAAATCACAGTTTGAAGAACCCTGAACCCGACTGTAAAACAGGAAATGACTGTGTACAGTGGCAACTGAGGGACATGCTCCGTCCTAGTCAAGCCATCCATTTACTGTAAAAGAAAATAAGAAAGTGATTCAAAAAGAGAAATCAAAATAATTAAATAAAAGGACAGAAAAAATGCTTTCTGGAAAGTGGGGGTGGGGCGGGGGCAACAAACATCCCAGTAAGTTCAGTACATCGGTCAGCTGATATGGGACACGCTCACTCCCGCTGGCAATAACTAAAACTGCATGGTCAAAGTAATAAATATAAAATAAAAACCTGCTTTTGGGTGTTTCTGTGTGTACGTGTATTGGTGGGTGGGTAGTGGAGACACAGATAGACACCAGCCTCCTCTAGTAACTTTTAATGAAAAAGCTCCATTTGAAGACAATGAGAGAGGGACTACTTTTTGTTTTCTTGTACTGATATAATCATATTTTTTAATGTTTTTTATGTACACATATGCATTTTTTTTTAATGAATGTCTTTATCGGTGGGCCCATTTTATAAGCAGAATAAGACACTCCGAGGTGTGGGTTATAGACTGATAAGAGCACTTCCAAGGTGCTAAAGGCATTCAACACAAGCACCTTGTGCCTCATAACGCACCTGGGGGTACTCTTATCAGACCATAACCCACACCTCATCATGTCTTATTGCTTGCTTAACACGCAAAAACTGATGCTTCGGAATGTTGTCCAACAAATGGTTCAAATGGCTACTACTAGCCAACAATACTGTATTATGGGCAATGGGTTTCTTAAACAAGTTATTTTGCAAATTACTTGTTATCTTTGTAAATGCTAACATCCAAGAAATCTATTTCTTCGTAACTGCATTTCATGCTGAACTTTGAATGGCTATTTGTGGAATGAAGAAAATGAACAAAATCATCCAATTCATCATCACTCCCCTTCCATTTGAGAATAACATCATCTATAAAATGTCTCCATAATACCAGATGTTCAAAAAAAGGATTAACTTCTCTATTATGGATAGAAACGTAGAAACATACTGTAGAAATTGTCGACAGATAAGGACCGCTAGGCCCATCCAGTGTGCCCGTAGGCCCTATACATGTATGCATCCACTCACCCTAAGTGGTCAATGGCTTTTCATCACTCCCTTCCCACCCAAGGTTCCCTTGTGCTTGTCCCAGGCATGTGTAAACCCCTGCCACCTCTTGTGGATGATGTCACTCTCCCACTTTCCAAGATGCAAATTAGAAAAATTAGGTGCAAAAGTAGCACCCATTGCCATTCCGTAAACCTGCAAATATTTACTATTGTTAAACGAGAAGCAATTGCACCTAAGGACAAGTTCAGCAAAAGAACTCAAACATTGTGTTGATGGTTTAACATTCTGTTCCCTTTGATCCAAAAATATTCAAGTGCAACTAGGCCCCCCTCCATCGTAAGAAATATTGGTATAAAGAAATTTCATATCTAGGGTGGCCAAAATATATTAATTTTCTACCATAATGTTATCCCAATTTCTCAAAACATCCCCAGTATCCTTCAGATGTGATCTAAGTTCACTCACAAAGGGCTTAATGTGGAAATCTGCAAATGTAATCCCATAAGAGAGCCGATACCACTGATAATTGGGTGGCCAGGCAGCTGTGTTAGACATTTATGCACTTTTGGGAGAACATACATAACAGGTTTGACGGGGCAAGATGCTTTCAGAAATTTCTTCTGTCTTGGGAGAACATACAGTGAAGCCCACCAGAATGAAGCACAGTGCTGCAGAATTCTGCAGTAGAGTTACTGCAGTAAACAATGCAATTTCAGTGGGAGTTAATACTTTTTGTCATGCAGTAAACCTGTGACACTGCGCTTCATCCTGACGGGCTTCACTGTATATGACAGGTTTGACGGGGCAAGCTCCTTTAAGAAATTCCCTCATCTCTTCTGCTATGTCTCCCTCTTCCCATACATTATCTACAGCCAAATCAATTTTTTTTTAAATAAACCATAGGGTTATAATCCATTTTACAACAAAATCTCGAGTCTGCTAATTGTCTGTAATACTTCTCTTTCATAATCAATTGTATCAATGCCAACCATGCTACCACTCTTGTCTGCTGGCTTAATGGTGATAGCTTGGTTGTCTTCCAGATATTTTTATAGCTTGTCTTTTGCCCCATATTCACATTACAATATCTAAAGGAAGTGTGTTGTCTATTTAAATGTTCCAGATCCACTTCACATTTTTTCTTAAATTAGTGGGGGTTGGGGGGGCAGAATGTAGAGTCAGGTATGAATGGATTTCTGACATCCATAACAGATCCAGCCACATCACTCTGTTCAGTGTCTTGTTTATTGCTAACAAAAAGTCCATAAACTCAGTTGTTGGCACATTCCGTGTAAATCGATAATGCAATGAAAAAGTCTAAATCCTACTGTAGAAACAAACGTTGTAACATGGCACTAAAGATAGTACTGAAATAGAGAGATCAGAGTGGTTGAAAGGCATCACCTGACCAAAAGCGAGCGGGTATTAATGCAGCAGTAGAGCCCGCTAGCTAGTGTATGTTACAGAAGGAGAGCGTGCCTCGTATTGTGAACGCAGAACGTAGACAGAGGGAGTATATGCTTTGAACTGCATCGGTGTCGCTGTGTCACCTTACCTGTAGATGGCATTGCTGGTGGACGAGCGCCACAATCCTCATGGCCATGTAGAGGAGCGACCGACAGGCTCGGGCAGCCTGACAGTGAGCAGCCGAGGTGTGTAACAGCAACAGTATTTGACAAGAAACATTTATAGTGCAGATATGACTGTTGGCATCAACACAGAGAGACACGTAAATGAAAATAATTTAGTGTCTCCATATTTCTTAATGGTAGTGGTTAGTTTTAACAGTGTCCCATGATGCACTGGTGTAATGCAGGATATGGACATAAAATAGTCGCAGAAACGAAAAAAACTGTCATTACGAATCACGAAAGGGCACTGTACTTGAGTGTTTCAAACAGGAAGATTGCATCCTGCACCTTTTCTGAAAGTCCTCCATACGATATAAATAGTAGTGTGTTGTACAACAGGAACGCGCACGTTTCTCGACGAGAAGAGTGTCTAGCTATGTACAAAGTGGAGGGCAGTTGTGTAAATATTATTAGACATTCCCCGAACGATAGTGTACTGTTAAGAGACAGAATATTTGTGCAATATCTGTCTTGCACTTACCATGTTGCAAGCGCATTAATCCCCACCAGAATCAGGTTCTACTGGTGGATTAATGCCAGGTGGGTGGTTGGAAACATCAAACCCCCCCCCCCCAGGGATTAATCCACCAGTAGAGCCCGACTCTGGAGGGGATTAATGCTTACATAAACCCCTGCTCAGTACATTTTGTTCAGTAGCTGGTAAAACATAACTGGACAGATTGATCTCATTACTAGGTATCATCTCCTGTTCCAATGCCATCCTCTATTCCTTAGGTTCCTGTAATATCTGTCTCTCATTCTTTTTCTTGCAGTCCCTCCCCTGTCTAGTTCTTGGTCATTTTCTGAAGCGAACTAGGCCTTTTTGTCTCTGCTCCTGAGATCGTAATGGTCCCCTTGTTTCCCCAGTGTATGTCCTGTTCTTCCTCTAAAAAACTATTGTTTTACCCTCCTCCACCTGTGTCAGCTCCAGAACTTTGATATAAATTGATTTCACCATTATTCCTTTTTAATTTGGACGTTGGACTTTTATCATTATTGTCAAAATGACTGATTAAATATTTTGCCATTTTTAAAATCATTTTCATCCCGGACAAATATTTTCCGTCTCTGTCTTTCAATCTGTTTGTCCTGCTCAGCTAGATTTTTCTTTAACTTGTCCAGTTGGTCCAAAAATCCATCTGTCTCTTTAAAACAATTAAATGAATCCTCTAGTTTTTTAACTTCAGTGGCTACTTCCTTTTGTATAATAGCAGCATCATCAAGGATCAATCTAATGAGTTTTTTAGAAGCTTCTAAAAAGATCTTGTTCCAATTCCACATACAATTGTCCCTTTCTAAACCAAATGCTGATCGTTTGGTTATGTGCAACCCTCTTGGGATCCTATGGACGTCCAAATAAGCTTCAAATGTAGTGCTCTGCCAGTACAAGCGGTGCACTTTTAATGCCATTTTTTCAAGTTCTTTATAAAGTGAAATAAAATCACCATCACAGGACAAATCCACCTCCACCCCTGAACCTGTTGTGCGGGATTAAGTAGTGGATTCAGTGGTCCCATGTGTATAAATAAAAGATTACTTAGGCTATGTTGTTCTTCCTCTGCCATTTTCCTTGCAACTGATACAAGAATAACAAGCATTTGTCAATGCCGAATGTTTGCTTGCTGGCATTGCCATTTGTAGTGCAGGAGTTAGAGAGCTGCATAATAGGAATGGCAGGGGAAGTATTGAACTGAAGCCAACCCCACCACCACCCTGCAGAGAGTGACAGGCATTGGGGTGTGCCTTTGGGTCATCAGGCATAACGGCCATGCCATTTCACCCCACCCTGCAGACACTGACAAGTGTCACGGTGTGCCTTGGGGTCTTTGGCCCTTATGTTCACCCCATTCCATCAGGAAATACGGTGAGATGGGTGCAGTATAGGAGAATGGGGTGAACTTTGGGGCTGAAGAGTCCAAGGCACACATCGATGCCTCTCAATGGCTGCAGGGTGTAGGTGGGGGGTGGAATGGTATGAGTATTACAGGCAACAATCCCAAGTCACACCCCTGATGCCTGTCAGTCTCTATAGGGTGGGGCGTTATGGTCGGAAACCCTAACGCCTCAGGCGTTTGTTGGTATTTTCTCTCCAAATTTTCAACATGAGTTTTTTGTGACCCCACCTTATGAACAGTGGCAATATCAGTTTGTTAGCCAAAAGCTGATTTTGCACAGCGGCTACGCTATTTGGCACCACAGGTGCGAAAACACATTTCTAACGGGATGTGAAAAATGACAGCTGTACTGTTCATGGGGAGGTGTAAAAAAATGGCAATGTTGAAAATCTGCAGTGAAAGTATTAAAAAAAATGGTGAAGTCACGAGCGTGCTTAGAAACTGTGCAATGTACACCCGTAATGTAATTAGTCTGGGGATTTTTTTACAGCAGATTGTCAACACAGGCATTTTTGGACCTCCGCTCATGAACAGTGTCACTGTGATTTTCTTTATCTGTCCCAAACAATGATTTCCCACAGCAACCACGCATTTCTGCGCTGGAAGTGCGAAAACACATTTCGGCCATGGTGTGAAAAATGACAGCTGTACTGTTCATAAGGAAGTGTGGAAAAATGCCAGTGGTGAAAATCTGGACTGAAAATATTACAAATTCATGAACTTATGACGGTGTGTGGAAACTTCACAATGCTCTCTCGTAGCACAGTCATTTTATGGAGTTTTGTCACCAAATTTTTAACATAGCCATTTTAAAACCTCTGCTCATGAACAGTGTCACTGTGATTTTCTTAATCTGTCCCGAACATTGATTTCGCACACCGACTGTGCCATTGTGCGCTACATGCGTGAAAACACATTTTGGGCGAGATGTGAAAAATGACAGCTATACTGCTCATAAGGAGGTGTGGTAAAATGGCAATGTTGAAAATCTGGAGTGAAAATATTAAAAATTGCCGAACTTACGACGTGCTGTGAGAACTGTGCAACGACGTTGAACAGTTATTTTTGGAAATTTTTCACCAAATTTTCAACATAGGGTTTTTGGTGGCCTACCTCATGAATTGTGAAACTGTCATGTCATAAATTGGTCCCAAAAGGTGGTTCCGTGCAGTGACTGCAAAATCACCTTTCAGGACTGAATAACAAAATGACAGTGCCAGAATTCATGAGGTGGGGTCCCAAGAACCCCATGCTGACAGTTTGGTGAAAAAATTCCCAAAAATGCCTGAGATATGCATCAAAGTTAAAAAATCCTATTTATTCCATTATACAGCTTACTGGCATTTCCTCAGTTCGCGGTCGGCTTTGAAGAGTGCAGACGTGTTACCAGTCCACTGAAGATCGTCGTACCGGACTCCGGAAGTAAGCATGGGGTGAGGTGGGGGTGTGGGGAGGCAGAGTGCGCAGAGGGTAGGCACGGTGGGGGGAAGGGGGTCAAGACAGTCAGCAGCGAGGGACCGCTTTTCTTACAGGGCATTTTTTTTAAAGACAATGCAGGACTTTTGCCACGCTGGCAGCTGGAAGGCTGTTTGAGGCAGTGGAGCCGACGGGGATAGGGCACCCTGTCGGCCATTCAGATTGTTGCCATGCTGGGGTGGGCTCCAGCGTGGCACCTGGAAGTCTGTTGTGGGGAGTTTGAGCGAAATGGACGGTGAATGAACTCCGCCGGCCATGCGCTAACAGTGTGTGTGTGTGTGGGGAACGCATGAGCGTGCTACTTGTTGCGGGGACGGAGTTGTCTATGACAGCGATTCAGCAGAGTGTCGACGCAGAAGTACTTTGCATACTGCCAACGGGCAGTATGCAAATTGCTTACACGCTACCACCGCTGATTGCAGCAGTTTTTGCCTTCAACTGTATGCCACTGTATCTGAAGGGCTGTCATAGACAGCTCCGACATTCATTGGTGGGGTGCGGCTGTGGCTGCAAAAGGCAGCAGGGCACTGGAAGTGGGGGAGACACACCTACGAATTCTCGCATGGTGGCACTATGTTTCTTGCACATGCGTGCAAACAAACATAATAAGAGTCATTACATACAGTTCTTTATGTCCTTGTGTGATTTTTTTTTTCTTATTTCTTTTTCCCTAACCTTATGCAGTTCTATCTCCTATTAGCACTTGAATACCCCTTAGCACACACTTCCCCATGTTATGTCTACGATAATGCCTCTGGCTGTGCTCCTCCTCTATAGCTCTCAGCCCCCCTCTACTCTTCCTCTCTCTTGTCCTCTATCCTCTCTGCACCTCATCCGCTGTCTCCTTGTAACCTAGCCTCCAAAACTTGTTTCGTTTCTCAGATGCTTTGTAACTCTGTTTGGCTTACACTTTTGTAACCTTGTCCTATGTATTGAATTTGTAATCTGACTTACATGTCTTATGTTTTGAACTGTAACCTGACGTGGAACCTTTGTAAAAGAGTCCTGGCTCAAAGGTATTGTAATCCTAGACCTAATAAATAAATAAAATAAAAATAAATAAATGATATGCTCTTTTAAAAACAGACCAGCAGCATGTTTCAGTGTTTTCAAGATCCAAGCCTCGTGCTCAGTTTAACAATGTAGTATTACATATGAACATACGAAAACGCCAGCAGAAACAGGCCTCACAGTTCATCAAGTCTGCTCGATTGGGCAGCTAGCCCCTCAACATGCAGCTGCCCCACCTCCCCTCCCCATATTCACCTCCCCTACATAGAAACATAGAAATTGTCGGCAGATAAGGACCGCTAGGCCCATCCAGTCTGCCTGTGGGCCCCATACATTGTATGTGGCCACTGACACTATGTGATCAATGGCTTTTTATCACTCCCTCCCCTGTCAAGCTTCCCTTGTGCCTGTCCCAGGCATGATTAAACCCCTCCACTGTGCTTGCCCCCAGTACCTCCTGTGGCAGACTATTCCAAGCATCGACTACCCTTTCTGTGTAGAAAAACTTAATCACATTGCCCCTTAATCTAACCCCTTCCAATTTCATATTGTGCCTCCTTGCTTTAGTACTTTTTGTACATTGGAAAAGGTCCCCAACCTGCAGCTTGTTTATGCCCTTGAAGTACTTGAAAGTTTCAATCATGTCTCCCTGCTGTCTCCTCTCCTCCAGTGAGTACATATTGAGGTCCCTTAGTCTCTCCTCATATGTTTCGTGGTGCAAGCCCTGCACCATCTTTGTTGCCCTTCTCTGGATAGTCTCCATCTTATCTATGTCCTTGCACAGGTGTGGCCTTCAGAACTGAATGCAGTACTCCAGGTGAGGCCTTACCAATGTTTTATACAATGGCAACACCACCTCCTGCCTCCTGCTAGTGATATCCCTGCCTATGCACCCAATCATGTTCATTTATTACTAGGGAAGAATTTACCCCTTACATCCTTGGCCCTACCACTTTTCAGACCCTTCCGGCACCAATGCCCACTACCACCCTTTGTTGCCTCCCCTTCAGCCAGTTGGTGATCCATTTGACCATCTTTGTCCTCACCCCTATATAGTTCAGCTTCCCCCCCAGCCTCCCATGTGACACGGAATCAAAGGCCTTGCTGAAATCTAAATACAGGATATCCACAGCATGGCCCTTGTCCAGTTCCCTGGTCACCCAGTCGTAATACTCAACTAGGTTTGTCTCACAGGGCCCATCAGAGCAGTGGTTGGATTTCTGCTTGCGACGCCATTGACCCCTGATCGGGAATGGAGCTGGGTCATCAGAGGGCCGGCCAGGGGAGAAGGATTGAGCGTCCCATGGACTGCTCTCCTTCTCTGGGGGAAGGTGCGGTGTGTGACAGGGGCTCGAGGGACCCCTGACGGAGGCCAGGAGCACCACAGCGACTGGCACCAGCAAGGCTTCAGGGGCGGGATGGATGCTGGTGTCTTTGCACGCTGTTGCCCCCACCTACAGGGGGGGAAAAAAAGCCTGCCTACCCACCGCCTTAATGAAGCATGCCCCCTCAGCTGCTTTCAGCTCCCAGGCCAACTCCTGCCCTATCCTGTCATTCACAGCACCCTTCAGAGGGGCTGGGTGCTGCAACCCTGCCCTGGGGGGCAAGCCAGGGGGTACTGGGAGGGCTGCTAATGTGGGAGCTGCAGCCGAGGTGTCCATGACTGGGTAGAAGTCCGACGGTGGGAGGCGCCATAAAAAGAGGAAGATAAAAAAAAAAAAAGGTTTGTCTGACAGGATCTTCCCGAGACAAACCCATGCTGTTGACCGTCCTGTAGACCACTGTCCTCCAAAAAGGTCACCAGCCTCTCTTTTAAGATTGTCTCCATGAGCTTCCCCACAATTGATGTGAGGCTTACTAGTCTGTAGTTGCTGGGTTCGTCCTTTGGGCCACTTTTATGAATGGGAACCACATGGGTCATTCTTCAGTCCTGTGGTACACATCCTGTGTCCAGGGAGGTATTGAACAGGTCAGTCAGTGGTCCTGCCAGGATCTTCACCAGCTCCTTAAGTACCATAGGATGAATGCTGTCTGGTCCTGGTGCCTTGTCCACCCTCAGTGCCCTAAATTCTTCCAGCACCCTGTCCTCCATAATCCCTATATTGGTCACCCGCCCTCCTCCCTGCCCACTCCCCCCCCATGAGGTATCTGCCTCCTTTTCCTTCATGAACACTGAGCTGAAGTATTCATTTAGTGCCTCTGCCTGGTCCATCCCCTTCTCTACCCAGCCCTGTCCTTCCTAATCCTCACAATCTGGTCTTTGTTTTTCCTTCTCTCTTTAATGTATCTGAAAAAGTCCTTCTCTCCATCCTTAATGCCCTGAGCTAGTCTCAGCCCTCTGGAAGCCTTGGTTTACAGGTGTAAAGTGCAGGTTGTGCAGAATATAGAACTGAAACAGCAGAAGCCTGTTATTAGTAGTGTAGATATATACATCTCACCAAATCCTTTCCCATACAAAAGGCGTATCAGGAAAGGTTAGCGACCAGTAGGAGTGCCCCCTACCTAGTTTAAATCCACCTTTGTTGCTATGTAGCCCTCTAACCTCTACTTCAATACCCCTCCCCTCCCTGCTCATGTGTAGCCTGCCCCCTGCATATAGATCATCGTTATCCCAGGTTCTGCCCCAGCCACCCACCAACCTGAACCCCTTGGCTGACACCATTCCCCCAGCCAAGTGTTGAACTGCCCTATCCTTCCCTTTCTTGCTGTACTCACGCAGGGTACTGGGAGCACTTCTGAGAAGGTCACTGTTTCCCCCCCCTCTCCCCACACAGCCTTCTCAGTTCCTCGAACCTCTCCCTCACTACCTCCACCATCTCCCCCGCCAGGTCATTGATGACCATGCACCACGAGGCGGCTCCTTCCTGCCCTCCTCGGCGCACTTAAGAATCAACTGCCCCACTCCGTTAACCCCGTATGGACTCTACCCAAATTCGACTATGCTTTTCCCCTTACTGCCCCACCTGATCCCTTTTAGTATGGAATCCCCAGCACCAATACACCCTCCTCATTCCACATCCCGCCCCACCCTTGTACCTAGGCATCTTTTTCTAGAGTCCGCCCCATTTGAAGCACTACCCTTCCCCACATGACTTCCTCCTCCACCCTGATCTGTCTCCCCACCCTCCCTGTTGTCTCCCATCATCCACCTCTCTCCCATCCTCCCTGGGCCCCTCCCTCTGCTATGTCCCTCTGGTCCTCCCCACCAGCAATGCTCCTTACCCTTTACCCCTGCTCACTTTGTCTGCCCCTCTAGCTGTGCCCTTCCCCCTTTACCCCTGCCACCCTCCTCTGCTTGCCTAATGTCCCTTGTGCCTTCCCCTCTCATTCCCTCTCCTACCCCTTCCTGGAGATCCTGCCCCCCTCCTTTTCCAATGCTGCCAGCACCGCAAACTTATTACCTGCCCCTTCTGCATTGCTGTGAGCTGGCTCCTTCTTCCTGCCTTGCATCAACCCTCCCGTGCTATGCCCCTTGTTCATTTTGCTCTCGCACCCCCTCCCATCCTCTTCCTCGAGCTGATGCTCCTCCCATGTGGTATCCTCATGTAACTCTCTGTAGGGGGCCCTCCCTCACCAGATTCCCTCCTCCCCCATCCTCCCCAACTCCCTACCAAGCCACAGCACCTCTTTGACAAGACTCCTCATCCTGCATCAGACTGGATGCCCTCCCAGCCTCCACAAAATGTTCATCCAAACCGCCACCCCCTCAGCCATTGCAGCTCACTATTCCACCCATGTTGGCCCCCTAGCACCCTGCTGCCCCTTGTGCCACCCAGTTCTGCGCTGTCCCCATCCACCCCCATTAGTCCCCTTCCACCCCTCTGTATCTCCTTCGCTACCATGCTCCATTTGCCTACCTTGCTGTTACCCTACCCCTTGTACAACCCACACACTGGTAAGATTTTACCCCTACCCTCCACTAACATTATAGGTGTTGAAGTACAGTCAATAGAAACAGAACCCACAGTACATTACATAAAGTCAATAGAAACAGAACCCACAATACATGACATACTTCCCCAACTGTCATATGCAATCACAATATAGCTCAATCACAATATAGCTTAATCACAATATAGCTCAGTAGCACACACCTCCATTTGGCCATCAAGTATTAACTATTGATCTTCCTAATACAATGACCAATGCATAGCCACAATACCTGATGAGTTCCTCTCTTGCCGCCAGTTGAACCCTCATCCAGCACTCACCTTGATAATCCACCCTGTCCCTCTCTTCACTGGCTAGACCCCCACTGGGCATGGTCCTGGAGTCCTTTTAAAAAGGTGGTGGTGTGGAGTGGGTGGGAGAAAAAATTCCGAGAAAGTTGTGCGTCTGGGCTCCTGCCCTTTATAGCTCAGCCACTGAGATTTAAATTTGGCACCTTTTTTCTGGAGCTTCTGGCTGGCTCCTTGTGGGAACCCTTGCTGCAGATCCCTGGAGGTGAGGTGCTCCTATCCCCGGTTTGGCTCCTGGCTGTGGAAATGGCCTGACTCCTTCCTGCTCATGGGTCCCCCATGCATCCTTCCAATCCCCAGTGTATGGCTCTCCTGGCCGCAGACACGCAACTTGTGGCCTGACTCCCTTCTCCTGATGCAGCTGAATGAAAGAAAGTTGTACTGCTGGGCTTCTGACCTTTATAGCCCAGCCACCAAGATTTAAATTTGGCGCCTTTTTGCTGGCGCTTCTGATTGACTACTTATAGGAGCCCTTGCTGCAGATTCCTGGTGGTGCAGCACTCCTATCCCCAGTACGGCTCCTGGCTTTGGAAATGGCCCAACTCCTTCCTGCTCACGGGTCCCCCATGCATCCCTCTGATCCACGGTGCATGGCTGTCCTGGCCACAGACATGCAACTTGTGGCCCAACTCCCTCCCCCTGATGCAGCCAAATGAAAGACAGAAAAAATCAGCACCAAGGATGTGGGTGCTTCAGTGAAATCTTCACAACTCAGGACATAAAAACAGCACTCAGACACTTGCCAATAGATGCATGTTGTTGTAAAAGAATCCTCTCAGACTTTTAGTTAAAAAATCGGAATCACATTTATTAATAAAACAACAAACTGGCCGATGACTGGAAAACATCAAGGTCAAATGTAACCCCCCTGCAAATGGGGGTTCCCAAAAGACTTCCAGGAGCTTGCTTGAATGCTCCAAGCCTGAATGGTGTTTGGCGTTTAAGCCATTTATCAGTGAGTGTTTTTAGAGCCTCTGGTACTGTCTCTTTAAGAGCTGTCTGCTTGCAGACATAATTAGTTTGTATGGGGGGACTGTGTGCTTCTCTGTTTGAGTACCACTGAGCTGCTGCCAATTCACTCCATTTTTGCAGTCACTAGGAGTGCAAAGGAACCTATCTGAAAGATGTAACTGTTTTGCAGAAATCATTTACAGTAATAATGAAATTACAGTTTGTCTAACTGCTTTCTTTGCAGTCAGAACTGTGTCTGCCTAGTTCCCCATTCTGGTTTTGAACTGCTGAACTGGACCAATCAGTGTGGGGTAAGCTAGCTCTAAAATGGTGCCTTGACGAATCAGAACTTGGACTCATAATCTGAGCCAGCCACAAGAGGATTGTATGGGCAGTGACTCTGGAGATGTAGTTTAGACTTCGCACCTTTTTGGACCAACAGCAGCAGTCTATTGTGAGTGACAGCCAATCCAGTCAAGAACTGGGAGGAACTCAAAGGAAGTGCCCAGTTTTGTCTGTTGGAGTTTCAGTTTAGCTCTGGCAGTGAAGGGAAAGGAACCCTGTGCTCCTTCAGTGCACAGTTTTAGTCAAAAACATGTGTAAGGTCCAGAGTTCCGTCTGCAGCTTGTGTAACTGCTTGTTAGGACTGAATCCATCCTGTGAAGAGAATCAAAGGATATCTGAAGAGTAGAAACCAGGCTCACCCTGTAGAAGACTGGAGAAATTGCTGATTGCACTCTGTTTGTCAGGAACTGAATCTGCTGTGTTCTCCGGGTATTGTGCAGTAGTGCGATCGGGATACAGATGCAGCCTGCCTGGTATAGTGCTTTCTTTTTACCATATAAATGTGTGAAGAGGTTTGTGTACCTCAAGTGAATCCTGCTGCCATTAAGTGACTTTTGCCTGTGACTGTTTCCCATATAAATGTGTGAGCAGTCTCTTGGAGCTCAAGAGTAACCCTGCTGACATTGAAGGACCCTATCTTGTTTGGAGGTTGTGAGTACTAATTCAGAGTCGCTCCCTGTTGAATTGCCACATTAAATCCAAATGGAATTACTGTACTGCTGACTGTTTAATTTTTCTTTTCTCTGTGTGAAAGGGCCCCTACCAGCTTCCACGGTTTGGACTAGCCACTAGGGCTTGGGTGACCCAGGACAGTAACTGATAGGGATAGGCCTGTGCACAGAGCCATAGGTAGATGAGTAGAGTGATAAGCTAATTAACCTGATTTCCCCTGTCCTTGTTATGTCCCCTAAATAAATCAGAGCTGCTTGTTTCAGCAAAGTTATACTGCCTGAGGTAATTGTCTCGTTAAAAGTACTGTACTGTGATTGTTGCACTGTATCTTATTTCACAGGAGGTCCCAGTGCCGGAATCAGTCCTGGGGTAAGTGTATACTGTGAAGGTAATTCTGATATATTGTGTGGGCCACTAGTGGGAAGAAAGGGGGGTTGCAGTGTCCCAGAGGGCTGTGACCAAGTAAGTTTAACTATTGCAAACCCTGACCTCTGGGTGGAGGCACCCGCCATTGGATCCAGGCCCCTCAACCTGTTAGTGGCAAATCAGGCAGGGGTAGTAGCCCCTGGGATAGCGCCATCTATGGGTTACACAAAAATGAATATATTTTGGCCATCCCAGATACAGAAGCTCTTTAAACTAATATTCCTCAAGATGGGGGCTAGCTGCATTTGAATATTTTTTGGATCAAAGGGAAGAGGATATTAAACCATCAACATAATCATTGACTTCCTTTTCTGAACTTGTCCTTAAGTACAGTTGCTTTTCATTTAAAAATAGTAATTACTTGCAGGTTTCTGGAATGGCAATGGGTGCCGCTTTTGTACCTACTTTTGCCAATTTGTATCTTGGAAGGTGGGAGAGTGACCTCATCTATAACAAAGAAGTTAATTATGTTTTTTTGGCAAGTGTTTGAGTGCTTGGTTTTCTGTCCTGAGTTAGAATTTTAACATCAAGCACAGACATCACTAATGAATTCAAGGAATTCTGTAAGGATATTTATTCTGATGGGTGCATTGCCCCCAGGAACATAATAGACTTTTTCCTTTCAACTCTTGACCTCCCAACCTTAACAAGTGGATAACCCACTCTCATTAGGAGAAATCCCTCAAGTGATAGCAGATCGCCCTTGTAGGAAACCCCCTGGGCCAGATGGCATACATGGAGAATTCTATAATCCCTTAACTCCAACCAGAGTAAATATCTGCATAAGTTTTTTTTCTGGAAACAGAAGAAAAACAGTCACTCCCACCAGCCGTGACAGAAGCCCTTATAACCCTAGCTTTCAAAATGGGCAAAAACTATGAAGAAACTAAGAGAGCTTAGTATGTATACCCTTGATGAAAGGAGTGACACGGGGGACATGATAGAAACTTTCAAGTACCTCAAGGGAATCAACAAAGGCCAGGAGGGTAGCATCTTTCAGAAAAAGAGATGTGTAAGAACAAGGGGGCACAATTTAAAGATAGAGGGGGGATGGCTCAGGGGATGTGAAGAAATTTGTTTTTCACGGAGAGAGTGGTGGACACATGGAACCGCCTTCCTGGGGAGGTCGTTGGGTCTAAAACAGTGGGGGAATTCAAACATGCATGGAACAGACATAAGGCAATTATAGTGGGGGGTAGGAGGAAGTAGGCTGTTGGTTAACTAGGATATGCAGCTTATCCAGTAGGTAGGGAAATGGGCAGACTGGGTGGGCAAAGTGGTCCTTATCTGCCGTCAAAGTCTATGTTTCTATGTTTCTATAGTTAGTGGACAATTTCTTTGATGAATTATGATGATAAAATCCTCACCACAGTTCTTACTAAAAGGTTGCAGACAGTCATCTCTAAATTAGTAGGAGAAGACCAAGTGGGTTTTACGAAAGGAAGAGCCGGAGTGGACAATATCCAACATCTCATTAATGTACTCTGGTATGCTAACAGAAATAAAGACCTCAATATTGCCTTGTCCCACAACATCATCACAGCTTTTGAGTCTATTGCATGGACCTACATGACCTACATACTCAGGACATTTGGATTCGGTGAGAGTTTATTCTCTTGTGTTTCCTTAATCTGTAATAACCCAGCATCTTAAATAATGACAGATTTCATTTTGTCTATTTCCTTTATCTTGTTGAGAAGCAGCAGATAGGACTGCCCTCTGTCCCCTTATTTATGTAATTAATTAATTAATTAATTAAATGAATTCATTCATTCATTCTGTTACCTGAGCCCTAAAATAGAGCATTAAAACTGAATCCAGGCATTAAAGGGATATAACTAGGAAAGCTAAAGCACAAGGTATTTGCTTTGACAGATAACTTTTTGTTGACACTTACTGGGTTAGTAGAATCTTGTAGCATTCTTAAATTAGTATTAGCAAACTTTGAAGACCTCACTGGTTTAAAAATAAATTGAAACAAAACTCAAGCCCTACATAAGTCTCTATCCCGCCATTAAAAATAGTTTACAAAACTGCTAAATTAAGATTGCTTTAAAGAGACAATAGTATATCTGGCTCTTAAGATATTTAACAAATTAAGTAAATCACTAGAAATTTATCTTGACCCCCAGTGAAGACACTAAAATAGAATTTGATAGACGTAGAAGGCTTAATTAACATTTCCCCTTTGGGCAAAAATAAATGCAATTTCTGCCATTCCCTGAGAAATAATGCGGTGCATCAGGTTATGAATTCTGACTTGTGTGGCAACCCCTGTGTAGGAATCCCTCTTTATTTGTTCTGTTTGCATATTTTTTACCAATGTTGTTGGTATTTTATAACATGTGAAACACTGGATACTGGAGTGTTCTGTGGCTGTATGCCATCTATTGTGTTATGGAACAATACATTGCAGTTTTTATCCTGCAAACAAATGTGTGGTTCTGTTCGCTTTGATAAGTGCAGCTGAGCTCTCACTGCCTTTTAGGACTTCCTTCATGCTTAGGCTGTTTACTGTGTGTACTCTGGAGCAGCCTCCTGTGTGTAGAGTCTGTCAGGGACTCGCCTACTGATCCTCTGAACTTGATGATGAATATGAGCCTGACTATTTTGATGAAGATGTCTGTGGAAAAGATCCCCCAGGAGGCATTTATTTGTGTCCACTGTCTCTTCTGATAGTGCAGACTCTTTGCAGTTTACCCCTCGCCCTCCCATTGAGGATGCCTCAGACTTTAATCAGGTCTATCCAGAAGGCGCTTCCCTTTTAAATGGATGAGGAAGATTCCACCAAACAGAACTTCATGTGTTTTCTGGAGGCTGCTGCTCCCTCATTAGTTCTGGTTCCGCCTGTTCTTTTCCTGCCCAGGAGGATGCCACGTCCACTATGGCTGCCTGGTGGTATCATGTAATATGGGTAAGGCAATTAGGGTGAATCAGTTTGGGTGACTGGATTAAGGCAACCATGATATGGGTGACAGGACATGTACAGCGAGTGCACATATGCGATCGTGGTGATCAATGTGTGGCATGGTGTTAGATATGTAGAATTGGGGGGGAAGGCAGAGCTCCCTGCAGAAAGCAAGAGGTGGGATGTGGTGATGGGATGCACCTGTTGCCGTTGCCAGATGCAACAGGTGGGTTCCACCATGCCGCAGCGACACAGAGCACAGCAACCATCAGTACAGTGATGGCACAACACCACCAACTGGTGTTGTGCCATCGCTGGAGTAAACTGTGTTTTCTGTGGGGGGCTTTTCCCTCACACACCCACACCCCCTGGACTTAAAATAACCAACTCCGAGTTGGAGTTGGTTCAGGGAGGGGGCGAACATCCCAGAGGCAGCAGTGCTGGGAACCTAGTGGACCATCACAGTGAACTGTTGGAAATGTTGCTGTGATGGTCTTCGCTGTATTCCCATTGCTGTTGTGACGTGATACCCAACAGATGCATGTGCTATGAAAAGGATGTGCCTGAAGAGTCAGAACACTCACGGTTGTGGAGGAGGTGCTGCATATAACTTCAGGTCTAATGCCTTATGATAGCTGTTATGTGCCTTGCTGAAATGTGGTATCGCCGTTGTTATGGTCGCTTTAATTGATTCACTCATTTTGATCTCGCCGTAATCGCCTCACCCAAATGACATGGAGACCTGCCTGGTGCAGGCTCAGCATCCTGCTCACAGTACCTCAGAAGGCTAAGCAGTGTATTGCTCCTCAGGACAAGAAGTATTATGTATGAGACAAGGACAGCTGCGAGAGCTGCATGCCAGGGGCAGCATTGACGGGACAGCACCGCGAGTGCCTGCAAAGGCCTACAGGGCAAGCAGGAGCCCCCCTCCGCAGACAAGGACAGCTGCACACCAGGGGCAGTGTTGGTGGAACAGCACCAGGAGTGACCGCAAGGTAGTGCCATCAGAGACCAGAGACAGAGACTGTTCCTGGATTGTACTAGCCCATCGATGCTTCACGTCAACTACCCTGCCTGCCCCCCCACCCTTGGTTGTCCTGCAATTTATTGGTGCCCTAGGTTACGTGACTATAGTCACATGATTGTTGGTCAAATTTATAAGTCCCCATTTTCCTGCTTGCAGGTTATACCTGCCAACCACTAGGAGGTGCTAGAGTGCAACTCCAGTACTCTGGATTCCCCTGCAATCCCAGCATTGTCCTGACCCACACTGGCCACATCTCCAGGCCTGTCTTGAACTGGTGCATTAATATACTTAGCCAAAGCAAGAAATATATATCAATAAATCGTGGAAGCCCGCCCCAAGGGAATTTCTCTGTCGTCATCTACTGTTTCAGCTCATGTAGTAAACTGTATAATGAGCACATGGAGAGGAACAATTGGATAGAAAGGACTTGGGTTGGAGGCCGGCCCCCTCAAACAGCAAGGCCAGGGGGCATGTTTGGTAGGGTGGTGGGGTGTACTGGGTGTGGATCAGCCATGATGTGGCACATGGCGTGGAGGGTGGGGGGGTTGTATGGTATGCAAGCAGTTAGCACAAATTAGGGAGGAAGTAAGGGGAGTACGCTGGACCCTTGAGGCATTGGCGTGGCAAAAGGGGTTTAGAAGAGATTGGAGGGATGTTGAGAAGGATAGAAGCAGTGGTGAGGATGGCAGGACACATCACTGTGAAGCACCTGAGAACAGGAGGATGGCAAGTGACACAAGGAGGGGGAGGGGCTGGTCGGGAATAATAGGCAACAGTGGAGGAGAGGAGAGGCTTGGGTGGAAGAATAGGGAAGCAGTTGGGGAGAAACCAGCAGCATGGAAGACAGAGGAGGAGGAGGAATGGAATGTGGTAGGGTGGGGGGCAAGGGGACTTGGAGTAAGCTCGGAAGGAGGAAAGAGGGAGCAGCTCCAGAAGGGGATGGGCAGTTGGGGGTATTGCACACAAAAATAGGTTTGCCGAGCTACTGATGCAGGATGAGGATGGGGATGATGATGTTTGTGTGTCGGGTGCTAAGGGTGGGGAGAACGGGGGATGACATATCAGAGTCACAAGAAGAAGGGGATCACCACGCCTCAGGGTGAGAACCATCCCTCCAGTTTTGAACAGCGTTTGCAGTTTAAAAAATTCACCCTTGGCACAGCCGCTTGCCCAACTTCCCGACACACAGGTATGGAGCCCTGCTGAACAAAGACACCATTTTGGAATTCGGCGCCTTTTCTCCGATTGGTGCCTGCTCCGCCGCTTTGGCATTCTGTTGGTCTGAAATTCAGTTCAGCTGCAGCTAATTTAACCCCAGGGCAACTGCTCAGGCTGAAATTTAGTTAAATCAAGCTGCAGTTAATTTAACTCCAGGGCTACTGCTAATGCCTAGCTCTAGTGCTGCTGCATATTCTCCACAAGAATTTAGCCCACACCCACACCCCCTACTTCTTCCTTTATTAAATACACTTCCTGACCCGCCCACTCAGCTTTTCTAAAGGGGCATGTACAAACCCTCTTAAAGGGGCAAGTACCACTTACTTTAACACAATTATTGTGCTTCTCGTGTCCCCTGGAATGGTTTTAACACTGCTAAGGTTCTTCTGTTCTACAGTTCGTACCTCTTAGAATAGCATTTACTCTTTCCTCCTCCTTTCTAACTTGGGAGGCAGTATGGCGCAGTGGTTTAAGGCTCTGAGCTGCAAATCTGGAGACCTGGGTTTGAATCCCACGGCCCCCACTTGCATACTGTGTGACCCTGAGCAAGTCACTTAACTTCCTCGTGCTCCCAGGTTGCACCTGCAAACAAGCTTTCAGCTTAGTGTGTCTCACCTGGTAAAATAATGGGTAAAAAAAACAACTCTCTAACTGCATTCTAGTTGTTGCCACCCTCATACCAGCAACTTTGGCATGGAAAAAACATTTACTGTGCTTCCTCCTGGTATTCGCCCTCACTTTTCCAATCTTAAGCCACCCTTTAGTTAGGGAAACGCCTGTAATCTCATAAAACCTGATGACATAATCATCCCTCACACGACCTCCAACCCAGTATTCCCGATTGTCCCGGGGAGCACAAATGATCTGACTCCAACGCCCCTAGAGCCTAACTACCAATACCCAACCCCACCACCTATCCTTAATACGCTCCTTCTAACTATCAAACCTCCTAAATACTGCTCTATCAAAAACAACCCCTCCATGTCCCTAAAGAACCTTAGGCTACAGGTAACAGGTCTCATCTGGCTGCTACTGCTCCTCTCAGGAAACATACATCCAAACCCTGGTCCTGTCGGCAGGGGCATTAACCGCCACGTGAAATATAGCTCCCTAACTATTGTATCCATCAACATCTGCAGCTTGCTTGCTAAATTCGACCTGCTGCAAGCCTGGACTGCCCAGCACAAACCAAATGTCCCATCTGTGGTTGAGACCTGGCTCACCCCTAGAACAGCTGATACTGAAACTGAGCTCAATGAATAAACATTATTCAGACTGGATCATAGTGGGAAAAGAGAAGGGGGATGTGCCATCTATATTAAGGACCATTTACAAGGTCATGTCCTCCCTCCCATGAACTCAGGAAATAATGTACAAATCCTACAACTTAAGGTTATACTTGGGACTCATGGCAAAGGTGTAACTATCATCTCCATCTATATTCCTTCCAAAAATCAGGCTGAAGGATTCAGAATCCTCCAGGGGCACTTATCAGACTGTCACCGGCAGTCAGAAACGCTAGTGCTTGGCAATTTCAGTATAAACTGGGGGTCCAGCAGCACTGCTCCTTATAGAGATGCCATTGCAGCTATAGGCTACGAACAGCTTGTAGTCTCTTCCACACATACCAACTACTGCCCTGGGACCAGCACCTTCCTGGACTGGGTACTAATGAACTACCCAGAATGCATCTCCAGTATGCAAGTTCTTCCAGATGCAATAAGTGATTAATCCCCCCTCCTCTGTGCTTGATCCAGCAAGCCACCCAAACTCCCCTTAAAGGCTGTCACGTCATGTATTCTTAGGAGGGGGCAACTGAGGCCACTGAAAGACCATCTTGGACAGCTAAACTGGTCGACCATTTACTTGGCAGATAACGTCAATGCTGCTCTGGATCTGTTCATTAAGTCATACAATGCAGCCTGTGATATCTTTGCCCCAATCACCAAAAGAAAGGTCAACGGGTCACATAAATACTGGATTCCTCCATTCCTCATTGCCCAGCTCCATGCTTGGGATCATCTCTGGCATAAGGCAAAAAGTGCAGCACCCTCAAGTGGTGCCCCAAAATAAAACAAGCATTTGTCAATGCCGAATGTTGCTTGCTTCTATGTGCTGTTTAGGTATTTGGAAGTCATTGGAGTGCAAATATTGAAAATTTGCAAACTTACGAGCGTGTGTAGGAACTGAGCAACGCACGCTCGTAAAACAGTCATTTTTAGGAATTTTTTCACCAAATTTTCAACATAGCCATTTTAAGACCTCTGCTCATGAACAGTGTCACTGTGATTTTGTTAATGTGTCCCATACATTGAGTTTGCACACCGACTGCGCCATTGTGCGCTACATAGGTGGAAAGACATTTTGGGCAGGATGTGAAAAATGACAGCTGTACTGCTCATAAGGGGTGTGGTAAAATGGCAATGTTGAAAATCTGGAGTGAAATATTGAAAATTGCGAAACCTACGAAAGGCAGCGTGGGAACTGTGCAACGACACCGTAAAACAGTCATTTTAGGAATTCTTTTCACCAAATTTTCAACATTGCCATTTTAAGATCTCTGCTCATGAACAGTGACACTGTGATTTTCTTAATGTGTCCCATACACTGAGTTCGCACACCGACTGCGCCATTGTGCGCTACATGGGCGGAAACATGTTTTGGGCAGGATGTGAAAAATGACAGCTATAGTGCTCATGAGGAGGTGTGGTAAAATGGCAATGTTGAAAATCTGGAGTGAAAATATTGAAAATTCGCAAACTTACAAGCGTGCGTAGGAACTGTGCAATGCACACTCGTAAAACAGTCATTTTTAGGAATTTTTTCACCAAATTTTCAACACAGGCATTTTTTTTTTATCCCCTACTCTCTTGGCATGGTGTGACTTCTTCTGGGTAACCCTAGACTGAGCTCCCCAATCCCTCCCCGGGTAACTACCATGGTGCCGCTTGGACTTACCTCCATGCTGCCTCGGCCTACCCCCCGAGCGGGGAGGAGGGGGGTACCCCACTTTACACCCCCTCCAGTCCATTAGTCTTTGTCAGGTAGTCCATCTGCAACGACCATTGGTAGCCCGGTTATGGGTTATCTGGGGCAGTCAGGACCCGTCTACGTCCTCCATGCCAGGCGTCTTTTTCCGTTTTTCTGTCCCCCCCAACAGGACATGAGCACTCTGGGGAAACCTAGAAGCGACACACTACATGCGCTTGCTTCCGGTTTCCAGCCCACGTCCTCCCACCCCTTTATGCGGTCCCACTACACCATCACCCGTGGCCACCCAGGTGGCGGTCGAGCTGCGGGACAGGCATCCCCTTCCTCCCCAGAGGAGGAGAGCAGCCGTTGGGCGCTCGATCCTCTTCTCCCCGGCTGGCCCTCCAGCAACCGAGTCCGTTCCCGAACCCGGGTCGCTGGCATCGCAAGCGGAAATCCAACCGCTGTGCCGGCGGGCCGGCCAACACAGGCATTTTAAGACCTCTGCTCATGGTCAGTGTCACTGTGATTTTCTTAATGTGTCCCATACATTGAGTTCGCACACCGACTGCACCATTGTGTGCTACATGGGCGGAAACATGTTTTGGGCAGGATGTGAAAAATGACAGCTGTACTGCTCATGAGGAGGTGCGATAAAATGCCAATGTTGAAAATCTGGAGTGAAAATATTGAAAATTCGCAAACTTACGAGCGTGCGTAGGAACTGCGCAATGCAGACTCGTAAAACAGTCATTTTTAGGAATTTTTTCACCAAATTTTCAACACAGCCATTTTAAGACCTCTGCTCATGAACAATGTCACTGTGATTTTCTTAATGTGTCCCATGCATTGATTTCACACACCGACTGCGCCATTGCACGCTACATGGGTGGAAACACGTTTTGGGTGAGATGTGAAAAATGACAGCTGTACTACTCATGAGAAGGTGTGGTAAAATGGCAATGTTAAAAATCTGGAGTGGAAATATTGAAAATCAGAACCTACGAGCGTGTGTAGGAACTGCGCAATGCACGCTCGTAAAACAGTCATTTTTATTAATTTTTTCACCAAATTTTCAACATAGCCATTTTAAGACCTCTGCTAATGAACAGTGTCATGGTGATTTTCTTAATGTGTCCCATACATTGATTTCGCATACCGACTGCGCCATTGTGTGCTACGTGGGTGGAAACACATTTTGGGCAGGATGTGAAAAATGACAGCTATACTACTCATAAGGAGGTGTGGTAAAATGGCAATGTTGAAAATCTGGAGTGAAAATATTGAAAATTTGCGAACTTACGAAAGGCGAGAACCTGTGCAAAGCACGCCAGAAACAGTAATTTTAGAATTTTTCACCAAATTTTCAGCATAGCCATTTTAAGATCTCTGCTCATGAATGGTGTCACTATGATTTTCTTAATTTGTCCCGTACATTGATTTCGCACACCGACTGTGCCATTCTGCGCTACATGGGCGGAAACACATTTTGGGTGAGATGTGAAAAATGACAGCTGTACTACTCATAAGAAGGTATGGTAAAATGGCAATGTTGAAAATCTGGAGTGAAAATACTGAAATTTTGTGAACTTACGAGCCTGCAAAAGGAACTGCGCAACGCACGCTCGTAAAACAGTCATTCATTGGAATTTTGGCACCAAATTTTCAACATGGGGTTTTTGGGACCCCTTCTCATGAATGATGTCACTGTCATGTCAGTATTCGGGCCCAAAGGGTGATTTCACAGTCACTGCGCAAAATCACCCTTCGGGCCCGAATAACGCCATGACATTGACATCATTCATGAGAAGGGGTCCCAAAAACCCCATGTTGAAAATTTGGTGCAAAAATTCCCAAAAATGCCTGAGATATGCAACAAAGTTGAAACCCCCCTATGTAACCCATTATACAGCTTACCGGCATTTCCTGAGTTCGCGGTAGGCTTTGAAGAGTGCAGACGTGTTCCCGGTCCACCAAAGATCGTCGCGCGAGTCGGAGGTAAGTATGGGGTGAGGGGTGTGGGAGGCTGGTGCGTAGTGGGTGGGTGCGGTTGTGGGAGGGGTTGGGAGATGCGCCGTGGGACCGTTTTTGTTTTTCAGGTTTAAAAAAAGATGTCATGGGACGTTGCCACGCTGGGGTGGGCTCCCAGCGTGGCTAGAAGCTGGGAGGGCTGTTCAGCCCGACGGGGGATTGGGCACCCTGGCGGTCTAAGGAATAGTTTACCACGCTGGGGTGGGCTCCCAGCGTGGCACCTCCTGCAGGGGGAGGAGGCAGGCCGACGGAGTTAGGGCACCCGTTGACTATATGATTAGTTGCCACGCTGGGTGGGCCCAGCATGGCATTTTGAAGGCTTTTGGGGCGGAGCGGGGAACGCAGCACAGCCGACAGGGATTGGCCACCCCATTGGCTATACAGTGCGGCAGGAGCGCACACGCCAGTGTGGGGGGAGCCGCGTGAGCAGTCGATATCTTATCGGTGCTCACTGAAGCGTAGCTCCCCCTTTCAACTGTATGCCACTGCATTTTGGAGCGTGTCATAGACAGCTCCAAAATGCATTGGCTTACAGGGGCAGCGCCTGCCAGCACACCGACTGAATTGGAGGAGGAGGTGACACACCTCCGAAATCTCCGATGATGGCACTATGTTTCTTGCACATGCGTGCAAGCAACATAAAAATGGCTCAAAACCAATGCACTGAGGCCATTTGCCAGGCAAAAAGGCAATACTTCAGGGCCGAGCTTGACAGCTCTTGGGGTGACGGCTTAAAATTCTGGGCATATATCAAAGCCCTCACAGGAATCTCTAATAAATCACCATCTACTCTAATTAACATCAATAGTGAACTATCCCAGGACCCAAAGGCTATTGCAGATACGTTTAACAAGGCCTTCTCCGATCTTAGCAGAGTCCTCCCCCCAGACTATCTTAGCCCACCCAGTCCTGTTCAGCATATTTCGTCAGACCCTCCTGCCTCCAGCATCACCTCACCTTTCTACCTTTGTGTCATCTCTAAAGCTGAGGCAAAAAAATACCTGCTAAAGCAACTGGTAAAACCAGCATTGTGAGGATGGCCTTGACCTGAGGCTTATATCCCTCACCATAGATGAAATAGTGGCACCCCTCACAAAAATAATTAATCTCTTCTTAACAACTGGCCGAATTCCTAAACTCTGGAAATCTGTGGTGGTCACCCCAGTCTTCAAAAATGGTGACAAGACACTCCACTCAAATTACTAGCCAGTTTCCATACTTCCCACCATCTCCAAGGCATTAGAAAGAATAGTTTACGATCAGATAGTCGCTTACCTAGAGAAATATCACCTCCAGTGTAGGGAGCAGCACGGATTTAGGAAACAGCACCGCACCACAATCACACTGACAGAGTTCATGGGGTTCATCCATGACTCCCTTGATTGAGGGCACTTAGTGGGGGCTACCTTTATTGACCTCACTAAGACCTTCGATATGGTAAACCACAAACTCCTGCTAGCCCAATTAGGCACTACTACCATATCTGAGACATCAATGGGTTGGTTCAGAAGCTACCTTTCTGATCGGGTCCAACAAGTGAAAATAAGCAACATCATTTCCACTACACTAAATATGACTTCTGGGGTACCACAGGGTTCCATCCTTGGCCCGCTCTTGTTCAGTATCTTCCTAAATCACCTCCCGCAAGTTTGCCAAGACCACATTCTAAATACGGATGCTGCCATAATTTTCTCCAGCCATCTGGACATTAGCTCTAGAACAAAGCATTCAAAATAACTTCACACTAGTTGAGGACTGGTTCAGAAGCTCGCGATTACTGCTCAATTATAAGGAAACAAAAACTATGTTGTTCGCTTCTACACATAGCAGATTCAAAGTGTCCAAACTTGTCATCTGCAACAAACAAGGTGATATCCTAGACATGGTTAATAACTTCAGGTACCTAGGGATCACGCTGAACAGTGCCATTTCGTACTCCCTCCACATTGACCAAGTCGCTAAATCAGCGATCAGAAAGTTAGGGCAACTTACAGGCATAGGCACTTACTTACTTACAGAAAATGCTCTAAGACTTGCCTTAACAAACTCAGTTTTTTTCTGTGGTTGACTACGGTCTTGTTATTTAAAATGCAGCATCAACTACTGCCCTAAAGAGAATTGTCATTACTCTCAAAAAAGCCTGTAGGCTATTCCTGGGTGTTCCTTGCCTTGCCCGTACATGAAGCCTATACTCCTGTATGGGTTGGCTTGACCTGGATAACAGAATTAGTTACCAGCTCAGTCTCCTGGCTAAAAAGGCTACCCTTGGCATGCCCCGGGGGTCCAGAACATGATTACACTTTCTGCATTCTCATCTGACATGAGGAATACTCACTAAATACTTCAAGGTGCCATTTGTCTGCACCTCCTTAGGTCAGAGGTCTTTTGTATATTGAGCCCCCTCACCTGCTAATCTCCCTTCTGAGTGTGCTAATTGCTGAACCCAAAATCGGGCCTTTCAAGTCGATGCTCCGCACCCACCTTACTAGCTGCATGAGGTGTACCTGCCCTTTATAACTCCAGTTTCCAGTTTTCCATCAAGGACTTGCACAATCATCCCCCTGCACTTCTTACCTAACTATGTGCCCCCTGCACTTATCTCTGTCCAATCAGATGCCGTTACCTACCCCAGATGCCTACCTACTACTCTGTCTCTGTCCTCTCCTTGTCTCTTTTACTCGTCCTCACCTTGTCTACCATCATCCCCCCTCCTCCATAATCTCACTGCTCCTCCAATATCCCCCTCTTCTCCTTATCCCCCCTCTCCTCCATACCCCTATCCCTATCTCCACTCCCTTACACCTGCTCCATCCCCCTACTCTGGTCCTAAACATTCCTCTCCCCTACCCCCCCACCCCCGAACTACCTCACCTTGACAATTGGCTGTGGTCCTGCCTGGTCCCACTCCCTCACCCCATTGCTTATTACCTTCCATTTGAGGTCCCTCCGCCTCCTGCATAGCAAAACAATCTTCCTTGATTTTCTGTACAACCATTTACATCTTAAAGCCATGCCTGAATCTCATTATCACGCTTGAACCAACTATGTAACTTGTTGTGTAACTATGATGGTAACCTGTATGTACCAAGTGTTTCCCTGAATCTCATATTCATGTTTGTACCACCAGTGAAACTTATTTAACCCTTGTATGTAACCTGTATGTACCTACTGATTGTTTACTGTTTTACATGGAACCTTCGCAAATGAGCTTCCAGCTCAAAGGTCTGTAATCCGAGACTTGAATAAATAAATAAAATAAATAAACCTGGAGGCTAATGGCCATAGGGACTCAAGGAAACATGGGTTCACCGAAGGCAGATCCTGTCAAAAGAACTTGATAGAGTTCTTTGACTGGGTCACCAAGGTGCTGGATCGGGGGGGGGGCCCAGTGGACGTGGACTACCTTGATTTCAGAAAAGCGTTTGACTCGGTGCCACGCATGAGGCTATTACACAAAATGGATCACCTGAGGTTGGGGGGAAGGGGTGATAAAGTGGGTCAAGAACTGGCTGGAGGGCAGAACACAGAGGGTATTGGTCAATGGGGCACCCTGAGAGGAGTCCGTGGTCATCAGTGGGGTCCCCCAAGGGTCAGTGCTGGGGCCCCTTCTGTTTAATATCTTTATAGGGGATATAGCGGAGAGGCTGGAGGAGAGGATGAGTCTGTTTGCAAATAGTGCAAAAAGCAGGAAAGGGTGGAGATGATGAGAAGAGATCTGGAGCGGTTGGAGAAGTAGTCCAAGGAGTGGCAATTGTTGTTCAATATGGCAAAATGTGGGATTATGCACTTAGGCAGAAAAAATAAAAAAAGCTGAGTACTGGATGGGGGATATATCCCTGCAAGTTACAAAAGAGGAAAAGGAACCTAGGTATCATAATTTCACAAGACCTGAAGCTGGGTAAGCAGTGAGGATGGGCAGTGGCAAGGGCCAACAGGATGCTGGGTTGCATAAGGAGGGGAATATCCAGCAGAAAAAGAGAGGTCATAGTTCCCCTGTACACCCAGCTGGTTAGGCTGCACCTGGAGTATGGGGTCCAGTTCTGGAGGCCATACCTCTGGAAGGATGTGGAGAGGGTGGAAAGTGTGCAGAGGACAGCAACAAAGATAGTCAGAGGGCTCAATCAATTGCCATATGAGGAGAGACTGAAAGACCTAGGCATGTACTCACTGGAGCAGAGGAGGGAGAGGGGTGACATGATTGAGACATTTAAATACCTCAAGGGCTCCAATAAAGTCCCTGTGGAGAGCCTGTTCCAGCTAAAAGAGTGGCCAAGAGTGAGGGGACATGAATTACAAATCAAGGGAGGGAAATTTAGAGGTAATCCTAGGAAGTACTTCTTCACTGAGAGGGTGGTGGGAAACTGGAATGGACTGCCAAGAGAGGTGGTAGGAGAGAGGACTGTAGGGGGGTTCAAAAGGGCATGGGATAAACACAGGGGGCTGCTGAGAAGGGGGGGGGACTATAGTTAAGACCTATGTGGACACTTAAGCAGACTGGGTGGGCCTGGCGGTTCTTTTTTGCTGTCACATTCCTATGTACCTATGTTCCTATGTAACTCCGCCTGAATCTGACTATTGTGATCATGGCATCCCATGACAGACTGCCCTAGCACATGAGCTCCTACCTTCTTGATAAAGTCTAGAAAGCTAGAGACTGTGGGGAAGTGTGCCTTTGCCTCAGCCTCTACAGTCTTTTGTATTGATAATTATCAGGCCTATCAGGTGAATATCAGAATTCCTTCTGGAAATCTGTCTCTCATTGTGACGTTTCTGCCAGATGGTGAGCCCAAGACTGAGGCTTGTGACATTGTACAACAGGGTTAGGTCAGCTAATAATGTATCTGATGCCTCTGTCAGGACTGCAGCAGCTGGTGTTTGTATGCCAGGCATTCCTGGTTTTGTACCTGGCATTCATGTCCTTGATTCTTTCTTTCTTTGAGGATGCAAGTTGTTTCACTTATCAGATTCTGCGGTCCATTAACTCTCATTGCTGGCAGGTTCATGGAAAGAGTGTTTTTTTTTTTGAATGGCTTGCATCCTTTTCATGACTGTGGCAATAGGAGGGACCAGCAGTAGTAGCCTAGAGGTGTCCCCGATATAGCTGCTAAAGGCAGGGGAAGGGGCAACTCACAGCACTTTGCCTAATCCTTGGCTTTTTTCTGACTAACTGCCTCTCTGGCCTGCATTGCAGTCCGAAGTTTGTCACTGCTTGCAAACCACCCACGGATTCCTACCTGACATTGTCAGGGGCACTTGGTTGTTCTTTGAAAGGAAGTAGAGAGCTTGGTCACCAACAGGGCAATTCAAAGGCTTCCCTTACTGGAAAAAGGACATTATCTATTCCAGGTATTTCCTGGTACTAGTGCTGGGTGAAAACTCAGTCAGTGACAAAAGTCAGTGACTGAACTGCAGAATGAATATATGAACTGTGAATTAATGTATTAAACTGCAGATAGAAATTCCGCAGACCTGATCACTAACAGTTCTGTGCAATTTCTTTCCGTAGTTTAATACATTAATCCTGAATTCATGCATTTATTTTGCTGTTCTAAGTCAGAATTTATGCAAAAGTTACCTAAGTGTATTCTGAAATTTTGTGGAAGTGAAATTATGACTTTTGCAGTAATTTCACCGGTTGAGTTTTATCTTCGCACAGCGGTGCTGAGTTGCACAGGAGATTTTCATCTGCTTCTAGGCACTAGAGATCTGAACGAGCATAGTCTACTAAATATTTTTTATGCTGTTACTTAGGACTCTACTCCCCCTTCTGACATAGGGTGGTTAGTTTGTCTTCCCTGGAATGCAGCATGCATGCTAACACATAAAGATTCACAGATGCCACAGGCATTGCCTGCATTTTTGCCTTGAGGGCCTTCATTTTCAGTTCAGGGTGCTGCCCTTTGGGCAGTGCTTGGTGCCACATTTCTTTACTAAATGTTTTGCAACTGTAGCAGCTTTTCTTCTGAGGAACTGCACATCTTTCTCTACCTGGATAATTGGCTGTTGAGTGGGTCCTCCAGAGAAATGGCAGTCCACACTTTACATCGAACAAAAACGCCACACCTCATGTCAGCATTTCCAGTACACTTGGGGGGATCTGCAGACTTCGCTAATGAAGGTTTCCCTGCCAAAGGGCACTGAAGGTACTAGTCCATGAAACTGGAAGGAGTCCATCTGTGTTTGAGACTCTGCAAGGACGATACTCTGACTGTTGAGCTATGTGGCTGTGGATGTATTTGTAATGCCTCTTTGCCAACTGTGCATGAAAATTCCTCAGTAGATTTTGCCATCTCTGTGGACTCAGTCTCTCCACTCTCTTAATTGCTCTGTCTGAGTCTGTGCCTTTCTTAAAGTGGCTCTTCTCTAGTGGCAGGATGAATCAAACCTGTCGTTCAGGGCCTCATTCATGCTTCCTCCTCCACAGGAGTTTCTGAAAATATTCTTGAATGGGGGACCAATTTTCAGTCCATGAAGACATGAAGGCACAGGGGATATGTTCTACTGTGGAATGAATCCTTCACATCAACGTTCCGGAAATGAGAGCAGTTTTGCCTGGGCTCTAGGTCTTTGCTCAGTGACTTGGGGAATGATCTTTCGGTTTAAAAGAAGTTAGTGTATGATGTTTTTCCTCAGCAAACAGTAGTGGTGGGATCACTTTTACCTACTGTGTGGGGAGGCTCTTTGAGTGTGGGACTAGGCAAGCACAATGTCCAGTTATTTAGCTTCTATCTGGAAGGGACTATGAATGTGTTCACTGCTGCAAAGCTGTTCTGTGGCATGTTTGCATCAATGGGAACTCCTGGCAGAGGTGGCAGAACTGCTGTTAACAGCTACGATCATCCAGAGTTGGACCTTTTTCCATTATCACACAGTGCAGAACTACAGCATTTCTGCCTGCTTGCTCTAGGGCCAGGACATTTTAATAAGATACATTGTCTCTCCCCTGGAATGTGAAGCTCTTCATTGAGGATATCTCCTTCTTTGGGCCACACCTTTGGAACTGTAAGTAATTGGTGTCAGGACCATTCAGAAACGTTTTCCAGCTAGGGGCTGCTCACAATGACGAACAATGCTGACGTCTATAAAATGTAGGTGGCTCCTTTACTCTTAGTTCTTTCTTTTTCTGTTGACCACTTGTTAGACTTGTAGAGAAATAATGCCATTGTTTCTTTGATATTTATTTTCTAAGTTAAACTTTTTCACTCAGTGTTGTCCCTGTATGCTGCTATTAAAAGAACCTTTATTTAGCTTTTGTACCTGCGATTACAAGATCTACCAGGATGACGATCATACCATGCATGTTTGCTGTTTGGGCCTGTCCCACAGTGTGAAACCCTGTAAGAGCTGGCAAGGCTTTAACTAGGCCACAAGGAGGCAACAGAAGAAGGCTCTAGAAACTTTCATCACCATCAAGGCCATGGAAGCGAAAGCAAAGACCATAAGCTCCAGGCTGGCTTCTTCCTCATGATTGTATGCCACAAGGAAGGAAACTGCCAGGCAGTCAGCGAACTTATTGCCACCAAGATCAGTGAGAACAATGAAGAAATCCAGAAAAAGGAAATATCATCATCAAAACCCTCCTTTTCCAGCCACCATAAGCACAGATACAAACATGCTTCAGCAATGAGGTCAAGTTCTTCATTGATGGAGGGTGTCTTTGTCGTTGCCTCATCTGGTGGTGTCAAATACAGCCTCCCCAACCGTTACTGAGAAAGAAAGTTTGGGGCTTGGCTCTGGCACTGCCATGCCTAGTATGGATGGTATGCTGCCCACCATCAGTTTCTATCCTGATGACGAAGGCAGTCATGAACCCACAACCGGGCATCATTGACGCTCAGGCTATTCTGGTGTCATTTTCAGAAATGTATACATGCCAATTCCTGGTGTTCAAATGGCTCCACACTCAAGTACGGGGCTGGTCCCAACGTGCACTTTGTGTGCAAAAACATTTTGGTGCTTACGGTTTACTGTAATATAGTAGATTGTATGAGACTAATTTTGCTTAGTTCTAGACTGACATCTTCTGTTACTACAAATTCCAGAATTCCCTGCAACTGACATCAGGTAAGTAGGCAGCAGAGGGAGACTAACTAGCCTGCAGTGCATGTTAGAGCTTTCATAATCTCCAATGAGATATTTTCTGGGTCTGATTTTCTTCAGCGGCTAAGTACAGTCCTCTGAGACTGTAACTAGCCCGGGGGGACAGTGGGATCAGCAAACAAAAGATCGGAGCTTAAACTCTAACATGAACTGCAGGCCATTTAATCGCCACTGCTGCCTACTGTTCTGATATCAGCTGTGGGGGATTCTGGGATTTGTAGTAAAAGAAGATGCCAGCCTAGAACTAAGCAAACTGAATCTGATACAGTCTACTATACTAAAGTAAACAGTAAGTATACCAAAATTATTTTGCAAACAAAGTGCGCATTGGGATAAGCCCCACACTTCAGTGTGGGGGTCTTGGTGCTGACTGTTCCTCATTAAGGGTATTTTGCATGAGTCCCCCAATTGGTAAACCAGTACTGCACTGGGATCTTAAAGGGAAAGTCCCCATAACCTTTTTTTCTGTTTGCCAGTGTGGCGTGTAGACATGAAAAATTATTTTCATTCTTGCAACCCCCCTAATTTCATCCTACTTTAAATGAAATTGTTTCACTCTGTTCTGCCCTGGACTGAAAACCTATTTGATGCTATTGCAAAGGACATGACCCCCACTCATAAAAGGAAACATGGGAGTTGATAATGTGTATTTGCACATAAAAGGGACTAGGAGTAAGCAAAGAGCTCTTAGCACAGAGGAATTAATCAGTTGAATAAAACTTTACAAGCATCAGCATCCTTCCAGCTGCATTTTTCCAACGAGACACACCTTAAAGGAGAACAGCGCTGAATTTGTTTCCACCAGTAGAAGCTGATTTTTATGGCTGCGGGCAGAGCCTGCAGCCATCTTGCGATCACTTGCTCTGAAAACGTGCGATCATGGAACGCTTCCTGTTGGAGTCTCTGAAGTATCCTTCTGAAACTCCAACAAAGCTGAAACCAGTCAGCCACGATCCCTTGCTTTCAGAGCTGTAGAGGCACTATTTGGGCTGCTACTTCTGCATGTCGGCACAAGAACTACACATGCGCACTTAGCGTGCATGCGCAGTTCCACTGGCACTGCCATCTTGGGAATGGCATTACGCCATTCCATGCAACTGTGCATGCGTGAGTGCCATGCATGTGCAGTGCCATCGCCATCTCCATCTTGGGGAATGGCATTTGGCGGCACTCATGGTGTTTGTACTTCAGAGCTGCTGCAAGCTCACCATAGCCGTGTTGACTCTGGCTAGAGTTTGTTAAATGCTGGTGTCAATCATGTTACTGTTCCATCTGTACAGGCTTTTTAGTTATCTTAGTGGGTGTTTCTAATTTACACACTGTAAGTACCATTTTAGAACTGTAGGATGTTGTTTATGTCCCTTGCTCAGCTGCTCCATTGTCGGCACAATGCAACCATCTTTTACTACAGAACTCTGTGGTTGATTGGGACATAAAGTACACCATACAGTTCTACAATGGCACTTTACACCAGAGCGTAAATCAGAAACACCAACTGAGGGTACCAATAAGTTTGTAAAGATGTAACAATAACATATCTGGAATCAGTATTTAAAAAAACTGCTTCTATTGAGAAAAATGACTTTCAGGTTGAGTGCAGTTCTTGTTTAAACAACAAAAAACATTAGGGAACTTACCCTGAAAAGTTTGGCCAGCACAAGACAAAAATACAGGGATTTCAGAAAACATACAACAGAACTGACTGACAATAGCACTTCTGCTGACTTGTGCATGAACTGTGTGCATCATCAACTCCCATGATGCTTTGCATGAGTGGGGTCATGATCTTTGCAATGGCTTCAAACAGGTTTTCGCACCAGGGCAGAATAGAGTAAAGCAACTTTACTCAAATTCAAATTAAGATGAAATGGTGTGTGTGTGTGTCTAAGAGAAGGAATCATTGTTCATGGCTACAAACTACACAGGTATACAGAAAATAGGTTGAGGGCACTTTCCCTTTAATTTTTTTCTTGAGAAATTGACCTCGGTTCCCTTTGAGCCTGCTGCAACTTGCAAACTGTGCTTCCTTTCATGGAAAGCAGTTTTTCTGGTTTCCATCCCTTATGCCAGAAGGATTCCTGAACCTTCAGGCAGTCATACTTGAGCCCCCCTACCAGATCTTTCCATAGGAGCCGACTTTTATTTTTCCCGGGGGCTTAACAAATGCCGGGGGTCTGGGGGCTGCCAAGGCCATCAGAAGCTCTGGGGTTTTTGGTGCTCTGTGGTGCATTTTGAGGGTTTTCCTGAAGAGATAGCACAGCATAACAAACACCATTTCAATTACAGCACATTACACAAATTTGCCTGAATTTTGTTGTTACTCATCACCTTGCCAACCTACTGCCCATCAAGGTGCGGTGTCACGCACCTACCATGACCCCTCCCCCGCTACTGGCATAGCCTCTGATGTTGTCACTTACCCAGATCCATTCCTCAGCAAGTGTTGCAGACACTAGTGATATCACTTACCCACTCTGTCCCCCTTCCCAGCTACCGGCATATCCTCTGGTGTTGTTACTCACCACCTT
Organism: Neoceratodus forsteri; assembly: GCA_016271365.2. Classification (NCBI taxonomy): domain Eukaryota; kingdom Metazoa; phylum Chordata; order Ceratodontiformes; family Ceratodontidae; genus Neoceratodus; species Neoceratodus forsteri. The sequence goes on along the minus strand of CM028133.1, from coordinate 49,194,094 downwards.
GAACCACTTCCCATCAGGTCAGGGTGGACACCACCAGTGTCTGCCGCATTTGCTGGGGACCCCAGCAAGTGCTGCAGCCAGACACTGGTCTTGTCTCTGACCTGGTGACTTTTTCTGCAGTCTAACCCCCAAATCTTTTCTCAATAAAATGAATTTCCCAAAAATACTGTCTGCTGTTTTATTAAAATGCCACCCACTTCCCAGGGGCCAGAGATATCTCTTCCTGCCCTATCCCTGGTCTGTGGAAAGTGGGTGACATTTTAATAAAACACCTGTAATGTGTAATGTGTACTGTGTACTGTCAAAAGCCCTATGGCATACAGTTGGGGATGGCAGAGGTTGCTATGCAGAAATACCTAAACACATTTTGCCTGTTATCATTCATTCAATAAAAATAAAATCCCAAACATGTAAACCCAAAGCAACCAAACATAAAATTCAGTCCTTAAATTTCTAAATAAAACAATGCAAACTATACAATAAAGTTAATGAAAAGCCCAGTCCACTATCTTGCTCTCACCAAGCAGGGTTCAACTGGAAATAGTCCACAAAATATTTAAAGACTGTTTTAAATGAAGCCAACTCCCATTTACAAAGAAAGTAATTCCAACAGTGAAGATATTCTGAGTAACCTCCCCCCCCCAAATACATCTCTGCTCTCACCAGAGGCCTATGCCATCTGGAAACTGCAGCTAAAATGTTTGCAAGTTTATGTAAAGCGCTCAGATCGCTTGCTCACTAGAAGAGCTTCCAGTCCACGGTCTTTATAGGAGGAGGGATGAGGATTAATGAGCCTTCTCTTTCACAGTTGTTATAGCCTGTGCTTGAGGAGAATTTCAGGGACTGGCTGGTGATGCAGGAAGCATAGGCTGTAACAATGTCCCTTACCAGTTGTAGTAGTCTCTCATATATAAAGAAGAGTAAAGTTAATTGTGGGGATCCAAACAATGCAGTACTCCTTTACGTGATCCCATGGCACTCGTGCTCAAGCAAGCAACTGACTTCCAGAATGAAGATGCAGACCCTTAAACAGGTGAATGGAGTTTGTTCTCACAATGTCACTTAAGGTCACAAACTGGGCCACTGCATAGTTCAGTGGGCCACACTTAGCATAGCACAAAATGCAGTACTATTCTGAATCTTCAGCTACAATCCCTGCAGATTAGGTAGCAAACTGCAAGCACTTGTAGCAGTGAAACATCCGCCCTTCATAGTGACATTACCAAAAGTACAAATCAGGTCCAGGAATTAGCTCCAGTCCTAGTCTTCAAAATGATGTAAGTGACAGGACCAGAGAGTGTTGAAAATATATTAAACCCATTACCCTTTGCTCCTATGAAGTGTAATTTGATGGTTATTACTCCTGTCCATTCCCATGGGAAGTGGTTTATGGCTTGGTGGATAAAGTGCTGGTATTCCTGGGGTACAGCAGGCATAAATAAATTATGTTTTTGGACTGACCATGCCCAACTCTGGAGAACTATCAGCTATGATACGTCCACACCAGTGACCTTGCACGCCTGAACAGCTACATCCAGACCAGTGGCCTTGCACATATGAACTGCTTTGCTGGAGAGGTACTCAGGCCCATACATTCTGGTGAGTCTAATGGCTGGAGAGAGAGCAAGAGAGAACAGAAAGTGGCATCTTTGAAAAAGAGTTATACGGGCGCTCCTGGTTGGTTTAACACCATATACCCCTAGACATGGGAGTCACCCTTGGGCCATGCTCACCCCACCTCAGGTACTGAGACAGAACAATTGGAGGGCTGAAGTGGGGTTGTACTTTAGCCAAGATTATAATCTAATGAACATGCTCACATAGGCCAAGGGATGAAATACAAAGAACCAGACAGCATAGCAGACAAATTTAAAGTTGCAATTTCAAAACAAATAGGGGAATGTTTTTCAAAATGCAGATAACTGAGGGGCTGTGGAACAGTTTACCAGGGGGCAGAGATAGTTTGCATGTGTTTCAGCACTGCGTTCACACAGTACACACAAGTACACCACCAATTCCATCTCTGTCTTCCCCCGAGTCTTCCTTGATGGGATCTTGTGTGTCTTTCTCTTTCTGTCTCCAGTTCTGTCTAGTGGTTCAGGTCATGTATGTGCCATGTAATTCAAGTCACCTGACTTAGTGACTGCCATACAATAGGTGGCAGTGCACCTCTCATGACATTCATGAGGCAAGGCAATTCGAGGATGCTGCAGAAGAGTTCAAAAATGTTGCATGGGGTATTTATTCAGGATTCCTGTATGTGAGGCACTGCAACAGTCAGAGCAGTGTCGCTGTGAGAGGCAGGTAGAGATGTTTTTGTAGTCACACAGTGCTGTATCTCTCAAGATCTCTCACGTTTTTTAAGCTGTGGAAGAGAGCGAGGTAGCAGCAGACCAAGTGTGAGAGACAAATAAATCCCTACTATTTCTTCTAAAAGTGGAAAAAAAAAAACCAAGCAATTTTTTCGATAGGGGTTAGGTACATTCGTGGCAGGCAGCAGGTAAGCAGCTGCTCCTGCAGATAGAGAGTGAAGCAGATCCAAAGAGGCAGGTGGGCAAATGAGGCCAGATTCTGTCAAAAGCAAAAATTAAAGTCAAGATTAAGAACAATTTTTTGGAGCTGGAGGGTACTAGGATTCATTTGTATCAGGCAGTTGCTTCAGACAGTGCATTAAATTCAGAGCCTCTACATTCTCTTAGCAAGGCAGGAGGCATGGCAATCTCTTTCTTCTACAGCAGCAGCAAACACAGCTTCCACCAATTAAAAAAAAGTGATTTAAAAAACACAAATAACATGACACTTGGGCTCCTACAGACAACAAACGTTTTTCCTAATAAGTTGTTAAATACTTCTGAGTCTATCAGATCATGCTATTTGTGATAGTAACTTGTCTCCACTCCAACCCTTGCTCTGCTCCCAGTCCCAACATGTCCCCGAGTCTGACTCCTACCGTAGGAACTTGGAAGTCTCTCATCTAATTCATCCTGGACTCCTCATTGGCTTTCTGCTGCAGTGCTGCCTCTCGGGCCTTGGAGTCTGAGCCAGCTGCCGCTTGCTCCCCTTATCTCTGTTGCTCTGCCCTTGTCCCTGTTCCACACTGTGTGCTCAAGCAGCGCTCCCCAGGCACCCGCCGAACCCAGGAAGCTCCTCTGTCCTTCTTAGGGGGCCCATAGCTGATGTCACGACTCCCGACTGAGACAACTGGAGAGTGTTGGGGTGGAGGAGCGACTGAAGGATGCCAGCCCAGGCCACGACCATGATAAAAAAAACCTGCGCTTATCTGCTAAGGCCTGAGCCACTGAGTGAGTGAGCAGGGAAAGCTACGTGAGTAGCAACTGCCAACACAGCAGTGCGGCAGCGCCTGCCCGCCAATCCCAATCCCCGCCCAAATGGCACACACAGATTGGCTGGGCAGCAGGGCTGAAACGAACACTAGGGGATGGGGATTTAGACTGTTAAAATGCTTGCTGGTGGCTGGCAGATGAGGTGAGGTTGAATGGCATTCTGACCGGTGTGCCTCTATTTTAACCCCGGACGCCGCAGCCTACAACTGGGTAAATTCCTGGGGGGCAGAGCCCCTATCTAATCTTCCCGGGGGGGGGCTTCAGCCCCTCAGCCCCCCTGTAGTCAGTGTCTATGGATCTTTCACAAGGACAGGGTGGTAATCCACATTTTTTACCAAAAGTGGTTTCTGACTTTACTCAGAATCAGACCATAACCTACCAGTGCACTATCCTGAGCATGCCAACAAGAGTGAGGCATTGCTCCATACCCATGACATACATAGAACCCTGTGTTTTTACCATCCTCTCAGTTTTGTGCCTCAGTCACCCCTGGGAAAGAGGGTGTACTGGTGACTAAGCAGTGCCTGTTCAAATGGCGGGCTAACTGTGTTACATTTTGTTATAGGAAGTGCAGTAAGGAACATCCTGGTACTGCGTGTGGCCACTCCATGTGTCTGCAGCTGACATTTGTGCTGCTGCCACATGGAGCACTGTCCACACTTTCACTAAGCACTACAGTTTTGACATTGTTTCACGCAAATGTGCTGGCTGTGGTCTTGCTGTTTTACAAAGCCTTCTATCCAGATTTCATATTAGACTTTGCCATCCTCCCTAAGTACTTTGCACTGCTTGGAAATCATTCCAAAGGTGTGACTCAGTGGATAAGATATCTTCTGTGAAGACAGAACAGTTACTCAGCTTAACAGTAGATCTTCTATCTAGAGAATCTCATCCATTAGGCCACAGTGCACCTATCCTCCTTCCTCCTATATGGGGCATAAGCTGGTAGGATGTTCTACTGCCTTTGCGAGAGGTGTCCATACGGGTCTTATATGTCTTCTGTTTCCAGTCCCATGATTCTCTTTATATGGCTGGTACTGGTGTGATCTCCTGCTTCCTCACAGTAAGTGGCCCTCCAAGCTTATCTCCTGTGGGAATGAGCAAGCTCAACGGAGCTCTGTCGGGACTGTTGCAGATTTCTTTGTGGGCAGAAAAAGGTGGCAACACAGACAGGAGCCCAGTACAAAAGGGCAGCCTGCTACACCAAGAGAAACAGAACGAGCATGTGAGAGAGGGGGAGTGAGCAAGCTCAATGGAGCTCTGTCAGGACTGCTGCGGATTTCTTTGTGGGCAGAAAAAGGTGCCAATGCAGGCAGGAACCCAGTACAAAAGGGCAGCCTGCAGCACCGAGAGAAACAGAATGAGCGAGTGAGAGAGGGAGAGTGAGTGAGCTCAGCAGAGCTCTGTTGGGACTGCTGTGGATTTCTTTGTGGGCAGAAAAGGTGCCATGGCAGGCAGGAGCCCAGTACAAAAGGGCAGCCTGCAGCGCCAGGAGAAACAGAATAAGCGAGTGAGAAGAGGGCAGTGAGCGAGCTCAATGGAGCTCTTTCAGGACTTTAGAGTTGCCCACCCAACCGCACAGGGTCCTGTGAGGTCCTATATTACAGCAGGGTCTCTGGGGTGGAGACAAAGCAATGATTGGATACTTTTAGGATTGCTGTAATAATACAGATTTAGTTGTTCTTTTTATTTCTCTAACTGAGCTGAGTAATACTTGGAGTGCAATACAATTTCTAACTGGGCTAAGTGAAACTATGAGGGCTGAGAACAAAAGTATGGTAGCTGAGGGGTGAAAAATGGACAAGGAGGCTTTAGGATTGTTGCAGTAATACAGTATCCAATAGATAAGATTTGAGACTGAATTAACCTGGTTGGCAAAGGGGCAGTAGCGAACTAGTGTGGGGGAACAGGAATTTGAGTAAATAGGACCCTAACAATTGCAGTAGGGTACAGAAACCGGGAGTAAGAGCCCGTAACATAAGATGGGGGCCAAAATGGGGCAGGTGCCACATGTTAATAGGGCGGGCATCTTTAGAAGGGTGGTGGGGTGTACAGGGTGTGGGTCTGCCATGATCCTGGACTGGCCTTGGATGATGGGGGGGTGTATGCTCTGTAGACAGTTGGCTAGTTTGAGGGAGGAACTGTGGAGGCTAGGAGGAGTCTAAGTGGCAGGGTAGATGAGTATGGTGGGCACCCTGGTTGGGGAATAAGGGATGGCAAGGGGGGACGGGGAAGAACAACTAGGGACTGAAACTGACCCCAGTATCAGAGGCACTAGCAGAAAAGAGAGGAGAAGGGAGGGGGTGCCCGAGGTATGGGGGCCTTCTGACCGGGGAGGAAGAGACCACGAGGAGTACCAGGGGAGAGAGCAGATGACTATGGGTAGGGAGGGACCAGGTGTGGGACCGGGGGGCATGGAGGGGAACAAATAGGAAGGGGGAACCGATAGGGGGAAGAGATGTAGTAGGGGTATCGACTAGGAATAGATTTGAGCCTCTGCTATGGGAGAGAGAGAGGGAGGGAGCAGGAACATACTGAAGTGGGGAGGACAAGCGGCGCATGAAAGGGATGGCAACAGGTAGGGGAAGAGATAGTGAGGACGAAAGGGTAGAAGGGGACTAGTAAGGACGGAGGGGGTGGTGACTGGAGGGGAGAAGGCTACAGGAAGGGGAAGGATGGGAGGGCATCACTATCGGGGTAGAAGGGAATGGGGGCTCTAAATCGACAACAACGCAGATAGAGGGATTGGAAAATAAAAGGGGAGGCGGGGAGGTCGACATGAGAAGCCCAGTAGAAAGTAGTCAGGCTGGGAAGGGGTTCAAGTGGGATGGGAGGAATAAGGCAGAGAAGAGGGGTGAGGCAGAAGTAGGGCAGTGCAGATACAGAAATCACTGAGGGTGCAGCTGGTGGGGATAAGGGCCAAGGAAGAATGAATACTGGGGTGGTGGAAGGGCCATTAGAAGGGAATGGGGGTAAGGGATGGGGGTACTCATCCTCGGAGATTCTATATTGAAAGGGGTGACATGGAGTGGAAGGGGGGAAGGGCACAGCCATATTTGGGTTGAAGCTGTCCCTGCATTGACTGCAGGAGGGGCAGGGCAGGCACTGCTCAAATGTGCAGTGAGGGGGAAGAAAAAAACTCATTTACTGTTGCATGTGGGTACAAACGACTTGGTGGGGGAGACTGTGGAAGTAGTGAGGGGGAGGTTCTGGGAGTTGGGCAGGCAGTGTGAGGGGGTTGGGGAGTTGGTGGCATTCTCGGAGGTACTCCCGGTACCATTTGCAAACATTGGGAGGAAGGGTAGGATTGAGGAGTTCAATGAGTGGCTGAGGGATTGGTGTCACACCAAAGCTTATGGGCTAGTGACTCACTGGGGTAGGGTCTGGGGGAATAGTGACTTGTATGTGGGGGACAGGCTACACTTAAGCAGGGAGGGGAAGGGAGTATTAAAGATAGGATTAGAGGGGTATATCTCTACTAAGGTGGATTTAAACTAGTGGGGAATGGCCAAAAGACTGAGGTTGGTAGAAAGGTCCAAACAGGGGAGCCTAATGAGCTCACCCCCCTAGATATAAGTAAAGGCAGAGGCGTAGTAACCCTGGGAGGGGTCAGACAGAGTGGTCTGAGTGTAATACAGAAGGCACCACCACCCGGTAAGAATAATGAGGAGAAAGGGTGCCCACTACCAGGAGGAGGGACACAGGCCAAGGAGAAGAGTGAGGAGAAGGAGGGGTACGGGTGGAAGGTGGTCTCTCTCAATGCAAGAAGCCTGGGGAACAAAACTGCAGAGCTTTAGGTGATTCTTTCAGAGGTGAAGCTGGACACTGCTGCAGTGACAGAGACTTGGGCCACAAAGTACCATGATTGGGACTTGGCAATCCTGGGATACAGGATATAGAGCAGGGACCAGGTGGTTGGAAGAGGGGGGGTTGCACTCTATGTGAGGGAAGGGATCAAATGCTTAAGGGATGAGGGAGAAGAGGAAAGGAGAGGACAGAGGCACTTTGGGTGTAGCTCCTGGACTCCAAGAGTAGAAAGCTGAGGCTGGGAGTGGTATACAGACCACCAGCCCAATCTGGGGAACTGGATGGGGAGTTGGCAGAGCAGATAAGGAGGGTGTGCAGCAGGGGGAGTGTGGTGATAGTGGGGGATTTTAACCTACCAGGGGTTGACTGGAGCACCCCGGCCACTAGCAGTACCAGGGAGCAGGTGCTCCTTGATGCATTCCAGGATGGCCTTCTGACGCAATTGGTAAGTGGGCCTACAAGGCTTGGTAGCACTCTGGACCTAGTACTGGCAAATGGGGAGGTGGTGAGTGAGGTAAGGGTGGAGAACCCACTAGAGGGTAGCGACCACAAAACAGTGTGGCTTGTTTTCATGCTGGGCAGGGAGACAGGAGGCACAGGCACTAAGGTGGTGGACTTTAGTAGGGTGGACTTTGGGAGGATGGGAGCAATACTGCGAGGGAGACTCCAGGATATAAGGCCGGGGATGGATGCAGAACAAAAGTGGGGTGTCATAAAGACTGGGCTAGCAGAGGCCACAGTAGCTTGCACCAGGGCCAGGAGTAAGAACAGCAGAGCCAAGAAACCATGCTGGCTGAACAAGGAAGTGCTGCAAGGGGTGAGGGCATAGAGGGCTGCATACCGGAAGTACAGGAGAACAGGGAAGGGAGAGGATAAGGAGGCTTACAGGAGTTGGTCAAGGGAGGTGGCCAGGAGGGTGAAAAAAGCTAAGGCCTGCTGGGAATTAAGGTTAGCACAGGGCACAAAGGGAGGGGAAAAAGGACTTTTTTGGGTATGTCGGGGAAAAGAAGAAGTGCAAGGAACATATTGTCAGGATAAAGCGGGGAGCGGATTGGATGGAAAAGGGGGAGGAGCAAGCGGAAATTCTAAATGAGTACTTCTGCTCCATTTTCACTAAGGAGAGGGATGGTCCACAACCAGCATGGGCTGGGGTGGGGTGGGGAAAGGTGCGAATGAGGTGACGGACAAAGTGATCGCAGGGAGTAGGGTGCTAGAGGAGCTGAGGGCAGTAAGGGTGGACAAGGCACCAGGTCCCAATGGCATCCACCCCAGGCTGCTGAGGGAGATGGCAGAGGTGTTGGCTGAGCCACTGGCAGATCTGTTCAACACCTCCCTGGAAACAGGGTGTGTGCCCCAGGACTGGAGGGTGGCCCATGTGATGCCCATACACAAGAGTGGGCTTAGGGAGGAGCCAGGAAATTTTTGGACGGTCAGTTTCATGTCCATAGTGGGTAAGCTTATGGAGGCAATACTGCAACAGAGGCTGGTGGCATTCCCAGAAAGTAATGGCCTCCAAGATGGCCGGCAACATGGTTTCGTCTCAGGGAGGTCTTGTCAAACCAACCTAATAGAGTATTATGACTGGGTGACAAGGGAGTTGGACAGGGGCCATGTGGTACATGTCTTGTACTTGGACTTCAGTAAGGCCTTTGATACACTGCCTCATGGGAGACCTGGGGGGCGGGGGGAAGTTGAAGGCAGTGGGAGTGGGAAAAAGCTAACTAAATGGATAGAGAACTGGTTGCAGGGGAGGGTGCAGAGAGTAGTGGTGGGTTGGGAGCTCTTGGCACCTAGAGCAGTGACAAGTGGGCTGCCGCAGGGGTCAGTGCTGGGTCCATTGCTATTTGGGCTCTTTATCTCCGATACAGCACATGGAGTGGGGAGCAGGGTTAGTCTGTTCACAGATTATACCAAATTGGGGGCAGTGGTGAACAAAGAGGACAGATGGGAAAAACTGCAGGGGGACCTAACCAAACCAGAGACATGGTCAGTGGAGTGGCAGCTAGGATTCAACACAAAGAAGTGTAAGGTGATGCACTTCAGGGCTAAGAATCAGAAGAGGGACTATTGGTTGGGGGGGTGAGGTTGGGGATCACAGAGGAGGAGAAGAACCTAGGGGTGTTGGTAACTGGGAGCATGAACAACTTAGCCCAGTGCAGGAGAGCAGCAGCGAAGGCAAACAGGATGCTGGGGTGCATCGCAAGGGGGTTCTCATCCAGGCACAGGGATGTGATCCTATCTTTCTACAGATCATTGGTCAGATTGCACCTGGAGTACTGTGTGCAGTACCGGAGGCCATACCTGAGGAGATATATAAAGTTACTGGAGGGGTTGCAAAGGAGGGCAACAAAAATGTTAAAGGGGATGGAAGGAAAGGAATATAAAGTTAGGCTGAAGGAGCTGAACATGTACACACTAGAGGAGAAGAGGCATTGGGGGACTATGATTGCAACATTTAAATACCTGAGGGGGGTAAATAAACCTAGCACTGTGGGGGTGTTTAAACTGAGGAGTGGAAGAAAGACCAGTGGGCACAGACTAAGGTAGGAAGGGGGACGTTTCAAGAGGGAAATGAGGAGGCCCTGCTTCACTGAGAGGGTGGTGTGTAGTTGGAATGTGCTGCCAGAGGGGGTGGTAACATGTAGGACAGTCAATAGCTTTAAGAAGGAGTGGGATAAAGCAAGAGGAAGAGTCAGGGGGCAGGGGCTGGGACAAGCGGGGGAGGAACTGAGGGGGAGGAGGCTGGGGCAGCTGCAATCTAGGGTGCTAGCTGCACACTCGGGCAGACTTAGATAGACCAATTGGTCTGTTCTGTTGGCAGATTCGTATGTTCGTATGTTCATATGTAAAATCACAGTGACTTTGTTCATGAGCAGAGGTCCTAAAATGCCTTTGTTGAAAATTTGGTGACAAACGTCCATAAAATAACTGTGTTACAAGTGTGCATTGTGTAGTTTCCATGCACCCTCATAACTTCGCAAATTTGTGGTACTTTCATTCCAGATTTTCAACATTTGCATTTTTTCAGACCTCCTTATGAACAGTGCAGCTGTCATTTTTCTCATCCTGCCCGAAATATGTGTTTACACATCTGGCACAAAATAGCGCAGTTGCTGTGGGAAATCAATGTTCGGGACAGATGAAGAAAATCATAGTGATAGTTGTCATGAGCAGAGGTCACAAAATGCCTATGTTGAAAATTTGGTGAAATAATTCCACTAAATGATTGTGTTACGCGCGTGTGTTGCGCAATTTCCATGTATGCTCGGAAGTTCAAGCATTTTTAATATTTTCACTACAGATTTTCAACATTGCCATCTCTTCACACTTCTCTATGATTGGTGCAGCTGTCATTCTTCACATCCTGCCCGATTTCTGTTTACCTACATCTGGTGCACAATGGCACAGTCACTTTGGGAACTCAAAGTTCAGGACACATTGACAAAATCACAGTGCCACTGTTCATGAGAAGAGGTCCCAAATGCTTTCATGAAGTGGGGGTCATAAAAAGGCTATGCTGAAAATTTGTATTGAAAAGGATTGAGCATCCCCAGGACTGCTCTCCTTCTCCGGGAGGGAGGGAGGGGATTGTGTGTTCAGCGCATGAGCAGCACCTAGTGGAGGCTGGATTCACCGCAATGCACCAATGCCAGCAAGACTTCAGGGTGGGGTGGACACTGATTATCATTGCACATCCCTGCCCTGCTTGCAGGGGAAAAAAAAGCTGCTGGGTCGCTTCCATGGCACCCTTCCCTCTGGGCCCCAATTAGCCTCTGGTGCCAGTGCTCTCCCGACCCGATATTTGTAGTGTGGAGCTGGTAGGGGAGCAGCTCCACAACCCTAAGGCAAGCCAGGGGTGACTGTGGAGAAGCCTGGTGATTGCCGGAGGTAGGGGACAGAGGGGCCGTGACCAAGGGCTGAGTTACCGGTGACCTAGCAGGCAAAAAAAAATTTGTAGTGCAAATGCCAACAAATGCCAGGGGCATTAGGGTTTCTAACCATAATGTCCCACCCTGTACAGACTGACAGGCATTAGGGGTCTACCTTTGAATTGCTGACTGTAATGCTCATGTCGTTCCACCCCCAGCCCCTACCCTGCAGCCAGTGACAGGCTTTGAGGTGTGCCTTAGACTCTTCGGCTCCAGAGTTCACCCCACTCTCCAATAGTGTACCCATTTCAGCGTATGTCCTTATGGAGTGGGGTGACTGTAAAGCCGAACACCCCAAGGCACACCTCAACACTTGTCGGTGTCTGCAGGATAGGGTGAGGTAAAATGGTATGAACATTATGGGTGATAACCCAAACGCATACCCCAATGCCTGTCCATCTCTGCAGGTTGGAGGTGGGGTTGGCATGAAGTTCAATACTTCACTGCCATTCCTACTCTGCATCTGTCTAACTCCTGCATTTCCAATGCTAATACCAGCAAGCAAACATTCGGCATTGACAAATGCTTGTTTGACCTGGTATTGTTCCATGCCATGCTTTCGTAAGAGGCATGTTTCTCCTCTGGTTCCTTCCCCCATGTGAAGTTGATGGAACTGGTCTACTGGGGGTACTACTGTACTTTCTTCTGGCATGGGATCATAATGTCACTAACAGAAACAGTGCGGCAATAAATGTCACAAACAAAAGAGCGTGTGCCAAACTAAGGACAGTCAAAACACCGACCATACAATAAACATGCACACCCCATTCAAATCAATGAGACTTTCTTTTTCAGAGGCTCTATGGAACCCCCAACATGAGGGCTTGTCCTCACACCCAGGACTTTAAAAAACAACTCCAGGTGTGGATTTTGAGTGATGGGGTGAAACTTGGGAGGGAAATTCATAAAAAAAAAAAGTTACAACACAAGGAAACCTGGGGAGAACCAAACTGTGGTCCCAGGTCTCCTTTGCTGCTCTGTGCTGGTGCCATAGCCACTCCACCACAGGAGCGGCCTGACCAGGCACAGCAACACAGGCTTCTTCAGCCTTTTCTCCACTTCGCAGTCAGTGACAGGGGTAGCGGTAATTCCCTCCCTACTGCTATTATACGCCTGTCGCTCTAAATGTTTCCATGCTTTGCACAGCATGGTTTTTGTAGCACTATATTGACCTGGTACCTGTTCTACTCACCCAATATGTGTGGCTCTATGGGTGAGATATCCTTGAAGAAGATAGGTGTGTTATTTACCAATAATTCTAGCTCCTTAAGAGAATCTCATCCATGCCAATAACTCTAGCTCCTTAAGCTGGCACACTGCGGAAGTGGTAGTGCTACCGCTTGCGACGCCAGTGACTCGGGATCAGGAGCAATCTCGGATTGCTGGAGGGTCGGCCAGGGGGAGAAGGATTGAGTGCCTGATTGGCTGCTCTCCTTTCTGGGGAGGTGAGTTGCTCGTCCTGCCGCTTTACTGCTACCTGGGTGACCACAGTTGGAGGTGAGGTGCAGTGGGATGGCAGAATCGAAGGAGGGAGGACATCAGCAGGAAGCCAGAATGGTAGCATGTCTCAGTGTGCTATGCCCCTTGGCTTCCATTGCACACCGACATCTAGGGGTGGAACAGGAAAAGAGGAAAAATCCCTTACCAGACTCCAGTAGACGGGACCCAGCAGTCCCAAGATTCCTTAACCGGGCTCCTTGGGAGGGTGGCGGGACCACTCAACACAGACTTATGGACTGGGAGGGGATAATGTAGGGTCCCCTTCCTTCCTGCCTGGGGGGCAAACCATGGCAAAATGACAGTGGATCCTCCAATCCTCCCTGGGATTTATCCGGGTTGGAACTACGGGAAGCGTGCACTGCCTAGGGATCCCTGAAGAGGGTGTCTGGTGGGGTGACAAAGGGGCATAAACAGCAAATACATAAAAAAAAAAAAAAAATACCTCTAGCTCCTTAAGAGAATCTCCTCCATGGAGTCACACTTTCCCTCTCTCTGTCCCCTGCAAATGAGGCATGTGGAGATCTCGCTTGTTCAATTTAGTCGCAGAATTTAATTTGAATCAATATTTTGTTCTCCTAATATTTTTTCCTTGATCAGGTTCCCCAATTAGGATTAATATTTGTAAGGCAGCAACCTGGAGCTTTTTCCACACTTTTTTATTTATTTATTTGTTTATTGTATAAATCGGATTTACAACCTTTGAGCCAGAGGCTCGTTTACAAAGGTACCTCATCACAGAGAGGACATACAGAGTCAACATACGTACAGAATATAATCATACAGAGTAACATAATTTTACATAGTTGCTTGAACATAATGAGTAATTAAAAAACATTTCAGACATAACGGGTTGGTACCAGCAGGTACTGGCAGAGGAGACGGAGCCCATGGGGGAGAGGGGGGTGGGGTGAGGGGTAGTTCTGCCCAGAGGGCTATGTCAGTAGTGATTAAGAGCAGCAGAGCCTCTCTTAGTGACAGGTGCAGCAGCGGGTGTTGAACAATTGGTTCCATAGGGCAGTTCTAAAGGGGACAAATTTTGGTGGTGTTGGAAATGGCTACAGGGAACAAGTTGAACCAGGACGAGGCTCTGTAGCTGAATGACCTCTGTGCCTGGGTGGTCCTAGTTCTGGGTACCAGTAGTGTGACCTTGTCAGTGGTTCGGGTAGTGACTCTGGAAGGTTTGAGTTGGATGGAGGCAGAGACCCCAGGGGGCGAGAGCCCGAGTAGAATCTTAGTTAATAGGCAAGTTTGGTAGTGGAGGCGTTCATCGAGGCTAAGGAGTTTGGCCATGTCATAGAGCTGACATGTGTGGGTGAGCCTAGGGGCACTGGTCACTAGTCTGCAAGCCTTGTTTAGTGTGAATCAAATTTTGTTGAGGGCTGTGGAGTCAGCAACACCATAGACTGGAAGGCCGTAATCGACAAGGGACATTACTGAGGATGTTACGACAAGTCTGAGGGCATCAGGTAGGAGGCAGTCCTTGTGACGGTAGAGTATGCCAAGATGAGCGTTAGCAGCGGAAGCGAGGGCTGTAATGTGGGTATGAAAGGTGAGGGCCGAGTCAAAAGTGATCCCAAGGTATTTGTAGGTGTAGACTTGTTCAAGTGGTTGATGAGTGCTGGGGAGGATTTGGAGGGGGTTGTTGCTGGCTTTGTTCTGGTGGTGGGCAAAGAGCATTGCCTTCGTTTTTTTGAGGTTAATGACTAGTCTGCTCTCCTTAAACCAGTTTTCAGCATCATTGAAAGAGCGTTAAAGGGAGTCTTGGAGGGATGTTGGATTTCTGTTGGCGGCATAAATAATTGCATCATCGGCGTACAGGAGAATATTGCCAGAGCAGGCACTTGGCAGGGTGTTTAGGTAGAGGCTAAAGAGTAGTGGACCCAAGATAGAGCCCTGGGGAACCCCTGAGTGGATAGGATGGGTTTCTGAAAGTATCCCATTACTTTTGACACGCTGGGAGCGGGCTGATAGGTAACTTGCGCACCAGGCAAGGGGGCCAGCAGAGAGCCCTGTATGGTCAAGGGCGTTTAGTAGGAGGGGGTGGGAGACAGTGTCAAGGCCTTGGGAGGTCAATGAACACTGCTCCAGCTAGGAACAGGTCAGGGAGGTACAGGAAGTTGGAGAACTCCATTAATGCTATACTTGTGCTGTGACCACACGGAAGCCATGCTGTTCCGGCAAAGAATGTCGTATTTTAATAGATATTCGGTGAGTTGAGTGGCCACCACTTTTTCTAAGGCTTTGGAAGGGGGGGGGGAGGATGGAGATTGGACGATAGTTGCTGGGGGTGGACCTGTCACCTCCTTTGTAAATAGGTGTGACTATAGCTGTTTTCCATGCTGTGGGGAATTGCCCCAGGCAGAGGGACCGGTTTAGTAGGTCAGTGAGTGGGACCAGGACATCATCCAGGACCAGCCGGAGTATTTTTGGGTCCAGGGAGTTGCTGCTAGGACTGTTGCTGTTTAGCACTTTAAGCAGGAGTGGTTTGGCTTCTGGATGGATATTTAGCTTAGGTAGAACCGGGGGCATTGTAGATCTGAGGGTGGTGGGTGGGGGTTGGGTCAAAAAAATTACTCGGGAGGACAGGGCTAAGATCTGTAAAGGAGGAGTTAAGGCAGTTGGCAATGTTAGTGGGATCAGTAAAGGTGGAGCCATTGACTGTAAGTTGGGCTGGGGGGAGAGAGCATGATTTCCCATTTATTTCTTTTATATTGTCCCAGAAGTTCCGGGCACACCCCCATGAGGAGGTGAGGGTGGCCTGGTAGTGGTCTGCCTTGGCTTTTCGGATGGCCCACGTGCACCTATTACATGCGGCATTATATGCTTGTCTGTCAGCCATCCGGCCAGTCTCAGTGGCTATGTGCCAGAGGTTATCCCTGTCCCTGAGCAGTTGGAGTAGGGCAGGGGTGACCCAAGGTGCATTTTGCCTTTTGGACCGGATCATGGTGAAGTGAACAAACAGATAACAGGCCATGTTAAAGGCTTGTGAGAAGAGGTCGAGGGTAGCATCAGTGTTGGTTGCATGGCGGATGGGAGACAATTAATGTCAGCGAGGAACTGTTTGAATTTTTTCAGTCCACCTGGGTGGAGATGCCTTCGGTGGGTGACTTGGGCTACAAGCTTGAGAGTGGGGGCAGACCAGAGGAATAGGAGAGGGGAGTGGTCACTTAAGGAGTCCAGGAGGACTTGAATATCCTGAATCTTTTGGGGGCAGTTGGAGATAATGACGTCTAGGAAGGTGCAGGCCCCAGTAGCTTGGTTACGTCTAGTGGGTTGGGAGACGAGTTGGGTCAGGTCTAATGCAGTGAAGGTGTCGTTTATTGGTGAGGCAGAGGGACTGTGCCAGTTCACATTGAGGTCTCTGACTAGGACTTGTGCTTTTTTTATTTTATTTTATTTAGTTTTTGTTGACCGGGTAAGTGCACTAGACAAATCCTGCCTATTTTCAGGCACGACCCGGGGGAGGGGATACAGATGAAAGCCAACTGACCTTGAACCAGATTAAGCTGTTGGTGGTATTTTTATAGTGAATGAGAGAAATTTGGCCAGGACACGGGGGAATTCCCCTACTCTTTTCGATAAGTGCCATGGGATCTTTAACATCCACCTGAACTACCACCAATCCAGGTAGATGGGACCTCAGTTTAATGTCTCATCCGAAAGACGGAGGGAGGAAGGAGAGATATTCAGTGAGAGACGATATAGCTGGGGTCTGGTTCCTGGGGGGTGCGTAGGAGACTGTGAGATAGAGCGGGCTCTTGGATGGGTCTGGGGTAAGTTTGAGGGTAAGGGCCTGGGCACCATCTACTAGCTTGGGGGCAGGAAGGGCGTGGCCAATGATGGTGTCATGAGCATAAAATGCACAACCACCACCACGTTTATCTGTTCGATCCTCACGATATAGGGTGTAGCCTGGAAGAGAGACAAAGGAGTCTGGGGTGGACTTAGCCAGGTTTCTACTAGGGCTATGATGTCTGGTTGGTGTTGTATGACCCAGCACTGAATGGCAGCAAATTGTTTCAGCAGGCTGCAAATGTTCATAGGTGCAATATGGAGTCCATTGGACCTGGTTGGTGGACTGGTGGTGGCAGGGCCTGGGTTGGGGTGGATATTACCAGACAGGAGTAATAGAATGACCAAGGTTCTAGCCCTGGGGTGGCAGTTTGTTAACTTTTTGGGAGTACTTTGAGAGGCAGGGAAGGCAGTAGAGGAACAAGGAGTGGGCAGGGTTTGGAGGGTCAGGAAGACACAAAGGTGGTGGAGCCAAGGGGAGCCAGGGTGGGTAGCGGAGTTGGGGGGCAGCTAGGGGGTGGATGCAGGGGTCCAGGGTGCATTGACATGGTTGAGGGTAAGTGGGTTACAGTGGTGAGGTGTGTGGGTGCAGCCGACAGAGGGCAGGGGGTAAGGTCTGGCTGGTAGGAGGTGAGCCTCAGCATGCTTATGAAGATGAGACACATAAGGTGGAGGTGAGCATTTCTGGTGTGAGGTAGTCTTGGAGGCAGAGCAAAGTGGCTGGGGAGCCAAGCTTTAAGAGCTTTAAGAACCATGAGGAGATTATCTTGGCTTGGTGGTAAGGCTGCTCACTTTGGTTTCAAGAGTACAGAGTTTAAGACCTGTGGTGGGATAGCAGCATGTATGTTTGTTGATTATGTAACCAAAAAGCTTTAAGAGCTTTAAAAAGGTAGTAAATTTTATCTTGGCTTGCTGGTCAAGAGGTAGAGCTGCTCACCTTGGTGTCAAGAGTACAGGGTTTGAGACCTGTGGTGGAACAGCAGAAAGTATTTTCAGTCGATTATAGGACCAAAAGGCTTTAAGAGCTTTAGAAACCAAGAGAAATATATCTTGGCCTGGAGGTATAGCTGCTGACTTTGGTGTCAACTGTACAGGGTTTGAGACCTGCAAAGGGACAGTAGAAAAACTGTTTTTTAGCTGACTATGGAGCAAGAAGCTTTAAGGGCTGTGGAACAGAGGGAGTAAATGGCTTGGCTTGGTGGTAGAGCTGTTGACTTTGGGATCAGTGGTACAGGGTTTGAGACCCACAGGAGACAGTGGTAGATAAGGGAAGGAGTAGAGATTAGGAGAGATGCAGGGTGGGGAAAACAGGGGTAGGAGGGTGCTATAGTGACTCCTAGTGGCCAGAAAGCAGCAGTAGTCACAAATGGGGAGTGGAGATGAGGAAAGTGAACAGAGTGGTGGCTGGAGGGGCACAGCAGCAACCCCTAGTGGTCAGAGAGTATAAGCTGCAAATGAAACAATAAGGAGAAGTCATGTGATGTGTCAGACGTGTAAGCAGCAATAAATGTAGAGCTGACCCTGGGTGGGGCAGTCGCAGTGCTGATGGGGTAAGAGCTCTCCGCAAGTAGGCTGGAAGAAAGGAGGCTTTGCCTCTTAAGGCTCTCAGTCCCCTGTTACAGGCTCCTCAGTTGGGCAGTATTCTGAGTAGTTTCACAAAACACTACTACTACTTGGGTGTAGAGACTGTATTCTGGCCTTGCTATCCTAACGATCACCTGCATTTTGTTTCTTAGTTTAATTATCTGCTGTAGTCTAGTCTTGCACCCAGTACAATGTGCACGTGTTGTGTAATTTTATACAACTAAATAAAGTTTTTTTTTTTCTATACATTCTTTGCCACCAGTTTTTCTGCCCCTGACTTGGTGGCACCACTCCAGCCTCAGTCTCATCACCAACCTGTCTCAAGACCTACCAGTTAATCACCCATATGCGGCCTGCCCTGTAGGTTTGTGCAGGGCCCGCAGGATACACTGAGTGAGTTGAGGCTTTTCTACTTTGTGATTCTCTAAGGTGTTATGTGTGCAATGATGGGTAGCACTGCATACCGCATCTGCCAACCACCCTCCTATTGCACCATTCCCACCATCTCTGCCATCCAGCCTCTCCCAGATGGCAGTCAAATGGTGGGACCCAGAAACCCCACATTCTGAGGGAGGAGAGTTGTTGTTAGACACTCAAGCCCCCTCCACCCGACAAGCGACCATGGTCTGTTCCTGAACCCTGGTCGCCAGCATGGGTTGTGGTGTGGCATCCAGCGCCTCAACCCACCGCACCACTGGGTCGGCTTACTAAATCAAATTTCTATTACTGTTTCTGGATTTGTATTCTCCACATGTGCTCTGACTCTACCTCTTAGCCTGCAGCTTTTGTTCTTGTTCTTCATTGGGCATGAAGTACTACTTTCATCATTCTTGCAAGGGTCTGATTACAGCCAATATGCAAACTGACTCACCAGTGGACTGTAGTGCTGACAGAACCACGTGCAGGTATTCCCATGTCATTAAAAATGTTCACCTGCAAGAGATTTTTTAGACAGCATTATAGTTGAGTGCATAGTCCTCCCCTGCCCTCCCCCCCAAAAAACACAGGCAATAGTAGGCACACAGCAAGGTTGTTACTAAGAGAAACTATGAGAAGTTCTTATTATGTGCCTACATTCTCTTCAATTAACTAGCAGCCAGAATTTTAATTACGTGATGTACTGGTAGTCAGGAGGCTGGAATCTGGCTAGCAGACTCTGTGATTGTGAAGCATTGCAATATGGTTGCCATCAGTGTCTGGTCTGTGGGAGTGCACTCTCTGTCTTTGGAAATTATTTAAAAACCGCTGTAGATAAGTGATCATTTATATTTTTTTATGTTTAGATTTTTAATCTGTTTTAAAGCAGCAATATTTGTTAGTTGGCAAAAAGTTTCACATTTTTTAAATGTGAAAAAAAAAATCAAATGTCATTTTTCTGGTAAAGTAGTCCCTCTACTGCTATACTTGGCCAGTAGAGGGCACTGCTGTTTAGGGGACTGTGCTTCAATATGATTCATAGCTGGCCCATGGTTTCATGGGAGTTATAGTTTTTGTGCTGGGGTCGGTTCACTATGTGGCTTGGTAGTGCGCTCACTAAAGAGAGGAGCAAGAGTTGGGAGTGATACATTTGTAAAGAAAGGTATTTTTTTCTTATTTTTTTGTGATATAAAATTGAAACAGTGCTGTATTAGCCTGTACTTTACTTGTTTTAGCGTGGTCACAGAAGAGAGGAGCAGGAGTTGGGAGCACTACATTTGTAAAGAATGATGATTTTTGCTTGCTATAAAATAGAACTAGCATTTGTCAATGCCGAATGTTGCTTGATTGTATGTGCTGTTTAGGTATTTGGAAGTGGCAGTTTCATGCCTTCCTCCCAAGACATCCACTGTGTCTTTCCATTCAGTATTCACAGAAGAGTGGGAGGGGCAAGGGCTACAGCAGTACAGAAGTTGCCAAGGGGGTGAAGAGGTGGACAGTAGTCCATTCAAAGGCAACAGAGTCCTGCAGGAGCTCACTAAATTGAAGATGGACAAAGCAATGGAACCAGATGGCATACAGTCAAGGATATTAAGAGAACTGCAAAGGGAGATAGCAGTACCTCTGGCAGCCTTGTTCACTGAGTCATTCAATGCAGGAGTGGTACCAGAGAATTGAAGGAGGGCACATGTGGTCCCTCTACACAAATCCGGCAGCAGGGAGGAGGCCGGGAACAATAGGCCATTCAGCCTCACCTCAGTAGTGGGGAAAATCATGGAGACATTGCTTAAAGAAGGGATAGTGGGGCAACTAGAAGCCATTGGAGCCAAGGACCATAGACAACATGGATTCACAGTGGGGACATCATGTCAGGCAAATCTGGTTGATTTCTTTGACTGGGTGACAAAGGAAGTGAATTAGGGTGGGGCAGTGGACAATGCTTACCTTGATTTCATCAAAGCCTTTGACACCATCCAACATAGGAGTCTGATAAACTAGCTGGTTAGACTGGGCATGGGTGAAAGGGTGGTAAACTGGGTTAGAAACTGGCTAACGGACAGGAGGCAGAGAGTGGTGGTAAATGAGGTGCAGTTTAGGGAGAGGGGGTGACCAGTGGGGTGCTGCAGGGATCGGTCCTAGGGGCCAGTTCTGTTCAGTGTCTTCATTAGTAACATTGCAGAATGGCCGAAGGGAATTTTGTCACCAAATTTTCAACATAGTCATTTTAAGACCTCTGCTCATGAACAGTGTCATTGTGATTTTCTTAATCTGTCCCAAACATTGATTGCACACACCGACTGTGCCATTGTGCGCTACATGCACGGAAACACATTTTAGGCGACATGACAGATGTACTGCTCATAAGGAGGTGTGGTAAAATGGCAATGTTGAAAATCTGGAGTGCAAATATTAAAAATTTGTGAAATTACTAGTGTGCGAGGAACTTGAATGCACGTTCGTAAAAGCATTTCATTTAATTATTTCACCAAATTTTCAACATAGCCATTTTAAGATCTCTGCTCATGAATAGTGTCACTGTGATTTTCTCAATGTGTCCCATACATTGAGTTTGCACACGGACTGCGCCATTGTGCGCTACATGCGCGTAAACACATTTTGGGTGAGGTATGAGAAATGACAGCTGTACTGCTCATAAGGAGGTGTGGTAAAATGGCAATGTTGAAAATCTGGAATGAAAATATTGAAAATTCACGAACTTACGAGCGTGCGTAGGAACAGCGCAACACATGCTTGTAAAACAGTAATTTTTGGGAATTTTTTCACCAAATTGTTAACATAGCCATTTTAACACCTCTGCTCATGAACAGTGTCACTGTGATTTTCTTACTTTGTCCCAAACATTGATTTCGCACATCAACTGCGCAATTGTGCGCTACATGCATGGAAACACATTTTGGGCGAGATGTGAGAAATGACAGCTGTACTTGTTTCACCAGATTTTCAACATAGGGATTTGGGAGGCCTACCTCATAAACTGTGATACTGTCATTTCGTAAATCAGTCCCGAAAGATGGTTCCATGCAGTGACCGTGAAATCACCTTTCAGGGCTGATTAATGCCATGACAGTGATAGGTGGGGTCCCAAAAACCCCATGTTAAAAATTTGGTGAAAATATTCCCCAAAATGCCCGAGATATGAAGTAAAGTTGAAAAAAACCTATTTATTCCATTATACAGCTTACTGGCATTTCCTCAGTTTGTGGTCGGCTTTAAAGAGTGTAGACGTGTTCCCGGTCCACCGAAGATCATTGTGCCGGACTCCGAAGCTCCCAGCATGCCACCTGGAACTCTGTTGGGTCAGAGCGCAGCACAGCTGATGGGGGATTGGGCACCCCCGTTGGCTATACAGTGTGTGCGTGGGGGGAAGCACGAGCATGCAATATGCGTGCGTGCATGTGTGTGTGTGTGTGAAGCACGCTCTCCCTTTCAACTGTACGGCACTGCATTTTCAACTGCTGTCATAGACAGCTGCAGCGTTGATTGGAAAACATGGCCGCACCTGCAAACAAACTGACTGAATTGGAAGAGGGCTGCCACACCTCCGTAAACTCGGATGATGGCACTATGTTTCTTGCACATGTGTGCAAGCAACATAAAAAGTGGTATTTTAGCCTGTACTGTATTGTACTGGTTTTAGTGTGGTCATGGAAGACAGGAGCGGGAGTTGGGAGCAGTACATTTGTAGAGAATGGTGATTTTAGTTTTTAGTTATAAAATAGAAAAAGTGCTGTATTACCTGTACTGCCCTGGTTTAGGCTTTACCAGCCTCATAGAGGAGAAGCGGGACTATGAGTGAGGGGCCGGATGGATCGGGACCATAACTATGGGAGGAGGGGAGGGGGTTTAGGGTGATCGAGATGACTTCTGGAAGACTGTGTGGTACATGAGCTTCAATGTGTGTTTTTTTGATCTATTGGATTTTTTCATAAAAAGTAATAGAAAAAAAAATTATTATGTCTCCTGCTATGCAGTAGCACTTAACACTGTTCTGCTGTACTAGTGCTACAGCTTTTTTGAAATCAGAAAAAACATATTTTTTTTAACATTCATTTTCAAAATTAAAGTTGTTTGAGTCAGCTTTCTTAAATATGTTTTGGTTTACAGAACTGGGGGAGGGGCTCTGGTCACTCACTAAGTGAACTAAAAAAATGGTGACTTTTTCAAATTTGTGCCAGGGGAGTGCTTTTGGCCAATGAGGAAGCAGGGTGGGCACAAGAATACTTCAGTGTGTGAAAGGGCACTCGGGCTGGTACTTTTTGTTTCCTGGGAATCTGTTGTAAGTTAATGTGTACCCGTGGCAAGGGTATCAACCAATCAGATGCCAGGAAATAGAAAGACCATTTCTAAGGGCTATTAAGACACATGCAATCTAGGGACCAGGCAGTAACTTTCCCCCTTTACAGGGCCTATGTGTGCCCAGACTTGGACAACACCTCACCTGTATGGTGTCCATACAAATGTAAGGACATTGATCGAACAGAAAGAATCTAAAGGAAAGTGACAAAAAACATTTATGAAATGCAAAATTCACCTTATGAGTCCCATCTGAAGTAGCTAAATCTTATGATCCTGGAACAGCATCTTCTCAGCAGAGATTTGCTTATTATGGACCATATTTTTCAGGATATTTATCTCCTAGCACAGATCAATTTTAATTTCAAACAGAATTCGAAAAAATACTAGAAACCACCCTCTTCAATTGTCTGGGCAAGTTTTCAGAACCACAATAAGAAGATATTTCTTGACAAAGCGTATAATTAACCCACGGAATGCACTGCCTCTTGACATGATAGCTAGTAATTCAAAAGATGATTTAAAAGTAAACTGGATAAATTCATTTTGCATGGTGGCATATTGCACTATTATTAATAGATGGAGCTATATGGGCACAAAAGCCTCCTTGTTCCCTTTTTCCTTAGTATGATCCTTAGTAGTGTTTTAAAAAATCAGGCCCATGGTACGGTATATAGATTTAAGGGGGGCAGTTTATATATTTAAGGGTGTCACTATATAGATTTAGGATTGTTGGTAATGTAGATCCATTCACATATCTGGACTGTATAGTACGGTACGGGCTGCATGCCCATTAGCCCACGTTGTGGACCAATGGGCATACAGCCCTACTGTAAGGTGTCAGTCGGCAGGCGGCAGGGCAGCAAGCGGGTGGGGAGCTGCTGCCCACTGCTGACTGGGGCAGTGGGGCTCAGTGGGCAGGTGGGGAAGGGGTACCGCTAGACCACCAGGGATGGGTTGGTGTGGCATTAATGTTTTACTGACATCCGTGATTGGGCTGCAAGTGGTCCACTGGACCACCAGGGATATTGTACATTTAAATAGAACATATGCCCATGATCAGGTTGCGAGCGGTCCACTGGACCACCAGGGATACTGGACATTTAAATAGAACATATGCCTGCGATCGGGCTGCAAGCAGTCCACTGGACCACCAGGGATATAGGATGGTGTTTAATGCTACATATGCCTGTGATTGGGCAGTGGGGCACATTGCCATGCTGTGCAGGGGGCATCGGTCACCGACGGCTGCAGCCTGGCAGGGTACCAGGCACAAATCGCCAGGGATCGGCGCTTCTGCATGCAAATGGGGACGTAATGACATGCAAATGGCCCCATTTGCACCTTGCATGCATTATGGCTCCATTTGCATGTGCACTTTTGAATATCATGGTTGTTGCGCCTAGTACAACGGAACTTGCGCTAGTGTGTCCACTACTCCACTCTGGCCACTTGCACTGGTGCAGTGCCACTGCGCCATGCGCACTGCAGGGTGATCAGGGTGCAATATCAAGCAATGCTGTGCCATGGTGCAGCTCAGTTGAATGTCACCCTGTCAGTGCCCCAGTGCAGCCCATTTGCGCTGCGCCAAGGCTTGTGCCACAGCCTGGCGCAGTGTGAATATCCGGGCCGGAGTGTCAGAATATAAATTTAAGTGTGTCTTTACAGTATGTATTAGATTTATAGGTGTTGATATAGAGATTTGAGGATGTCATTATACAGATTTAAAAGCATAAGTATATAGATTTATGGGTGTTAGTATATACCATAGATTTAAGGGTGTGTATTATAGGCTCCTGGCTCCCTATAGTTAGGGTTCAACAGTCACTTCTATGTTAAACCCCAAACTTTGCACGTTAATAACTTTGCAACCATTTGACTAATTCACATGCAATTTTGCAAGCACCATCGGGGACCAGAGATCTATGGATTTGTTAAGTTTTGTTTTGGTCAGATGCATGGGTGTGGAGATACAGAATGTCAAATACGTGAACATTATCAGCAGCTCTGGCTCTTAAAAGGATTTTACCCCCACATTGGAGATCCTCTAACCCTCCTAGTTATAGAGAATGGGGTACTAAAATGAGTGAAGTCATTAACAATGAAAGATTGGCTCTGACAGCTATGGGTAAAAATGAATTGTTTGATAGAATCTGGGCCCCCTTACTAAATTATCTTGTCCTCCCATAATATAAGGAATAAAAATATATTGATAGAGAAGTGTCTAGTACTGTACCTGTTCCTGTGTTGTACCTGTTACTTCTGGATTAAGATGTTAGCTAGACAATAATTGTATTATCTGTGTAACGAATTCTTTGGCGTAATGATCTATGTATATGTATATATATATATATGTGTGTATATATATGTGTGTATATATATATAGACATATATATATGTTACCCTTATGAGACCTAGAAATAAACTATGTATTTCACGTGTTATTATTATTGTGTTAAACACTGAATTGTGTTTTTTTTTTGTATCCTAGACTCTTGGAAACTAATAACATTTGTTTAAAGCAAAAAAATCATGAACATTACATTTTTTGTGTAAATTCTTTGTCATGCTGTTTCTCAGAAATGGCTTGGAGGTTTGGTCTGAAATTATTAGGGTATATCAGGCTTGGGTCGCACATGTGCCTTTTGAAGGTTTGGTGAAAAAATATTAATCTGTTCAAAAGTTATTAAAGTTTTAATCTTCCCATTATTTACTATGGGAACAATTAGACATGCCACGCGAAACAACTGTTTTGTTGCAGCGAAAGTGGTATTTATTGTCGCAGTTGTGGAATGTAGTGTCGAGATTCCACCGTCTTGTTTTAAGTTAGTGAGGCAAACAAACTTAGATATTTCAGAACATACCTGCAGTTGGTAAACACCAAGTATTGTGTTTACCTAATCAGGGCCTGAGGAATCAGATCGTGGGGTCAGTTTTCCCCCCAAATGCCCAGAAATATGTTAACTTTGTCCATGCATGCATTTGTGCCACAAACTGTGGCAGTTATTTCATGAAACAAGTGGAGTTTGTGCCGCAAATTGCGGCAAAATCCCATTGTTTCACAAAACAAGGAAGGGTGTCTCATGAAAGAGCTGTTGCAGTTTGCAGCCAAATATGTCCACTGACAAAATTAGCATATTTCTGGGCATGTTGGGGAAAAACTGACCCTAAAATCCGATTCCTCATCCCCTGGTGTTTACCTAATTCAAGTACTGTTTTAGGTTTTAACTCATTTCCTCCATCACCATTTCACCTGAAGAAGAGACCTGTGTGGCCGCGAAAGCTTCTGTATAATTCCATCTTTGTACAAGACACCTGTTGGTCCAATAAAAGGTATCAGACCTTCCATCTTCAGCTCATTACTTCCAAATGCTCCATATGAAGTCTGAACTAGTCATTGTTTACCTGACACAAAATGACTGCCCAGAACATAATGAGTTAAAAACCTCCAAGGGGAAGGGGGCCAAGGCATGAGAAGAGCATACAGATTGAATGGGTGATCACATTCAGCTGATTAAAAAATGGTCTTTCTCCCTCCCTGATCCCCAATGCATGCCCCTTTATCTATTCCTGGTGTCTAGTGGCACCCCACCGTCTGATTCTCATTGATATTTTTTTTAATTTATGTGTTGGCTAGGACCCCTGAAATAAAGAAAAGCATCCTTATTTGACGTCTTTTATTTTCTTTAAAACCTGTAAAAAAGAAAACAGTCCATTAGCGATCTCACCCCCAGAACTCAACCCTCCCACTCAGCACCCATAACCCCATACCCCCTCATTCACCTGAACATATCCCATGATGTAGATACACTGTCCGATAGAAGACACATCTTGCTGCCGGCAGCTGCAATGTGTATGTTAATATTGCCACAAAGACCACTCGTACGGTTGTAAGAGTGGTCTCACACACATTCTTAAGGTATGGGAACTACGAACTGAAGGTGAATGGTTCTGATACCTAAGATTGTAAGTGAAACCACGCTTACAACCATAAAAGTGGTCTCTGCTGCAGCTGCAGCTCGATCAATAATGTATTAATTATTAATATATAAATTTTTTTTTTTCAACTGCCCCAGAACACGCTTGTTTCCACGGCATTTGCACATGAGACACCCTTCACAGAATAAGAGTGCCTCACATACAGAGGAAAGGAGCACTTCGACTGGTCAGTAGTGCTCCATCAATCTATAATGAGAAAATAAGGTACATCCCCTTTAATGTATTTCAATGGGGTTGGAACTTTTAGTCATAAATTTGTCATTTTTTAATATTTTTACACCAGATTTACAACATGGCCTTTGCGGACTCCACCTCACGAACAAGAGTGGTAACATTTTTCAAATCCATCCCAAAAGGTGATTTTGCAGTTGCTGCATGAAATGACCTTTTGGGTGGGATATGAAAATGTTCTCTATCCTTGTTCATGATGTGGGGTCATAAGAAGGTTATGTTGAAAATGTGGGGTAAAAATATGAAAAAACAATAAAGTTACGTGTGTACATTGACATTTTTCAATGCATGCTCATAACTTTGGTAATTTTCAGTGTTTCGATCCCAAATTTTTAACATTGCTTTTTTTTTCACATCACCTCATGAACATGACAGCTGTCATTTTTCAAATTCTGTCTGAAAAGTGTTTTTGTACTTGTGGCTTGAAATGACATTTCAGCCAGGATTTCAACATTTCACCTGTTCATAAGGTGGGTTCATAAGGAGGCTATGTTGAAAATTTGGGGGTGCTAAAATATTAAAATACAACAAAATTCTAAAGCTATATTGACATTTTTCTATGTATGTTTCATTGGTAGATGGAGACTTCCCTTGGCCCAAGGCCCAGAAGGCCCGGTGTGTCTGCATCTTCAGGACCTGCATGAATGAGGATACAATTCCACTAGCTTAGAAAGAAAGGAAATTATTTGCAAAAAACTGTGTTATTGCACCAATTAGGGTTCAACTTACTGCAACAAAAGCAGGGAAATGTGGTGTTAGGATTTCCAACCCTAACTCCCCATCCCACCCCAAACACCAGAAAAACATAAGGGTTGGGGTCTCTTGAGTCTTGGCAAATCAGTGGTGGGGTCTTCCTGGGGGTTGTCAACCCTAATGCTCAGCCCATAGCCTCCTGTCTGAAGCACAAGGTACAGTTCCAAGCCAGTGCCTCACAGTAATACACTCTTCAAAGGTAGAGAAGTATGGCTCACCACTTAATGCTAACAAAATCTGTTGTAGCTTTACAGGCCCTGTGTGAAAAAAAGGGATGGCATCTGATCTTGTTTTCTCAGGGGAAGGGCCAAGTATTAAGGTTAGCAACTCCAAGGAAGACCCCACCGCTGATTCACCAAAAAGACCCCAAACCCTAATGTTTGTTCTTTTTGCTGCTCAGGGGGTGAGGGTGAGGAGGTAGGGTTGGAAACCCTAATGCCACATTTCCCTACTTTTGTTGTAGTAAGGTGAGCACTAACTGGTGCATTAATGCAGTTTTCTGCAAAGAATATTAATATGTTCAGTTGTGTGTGTGTGTCTAATTGCATAGGAATGTTATCTTGTGCTGATTGGGCAAGACAACTGTGAAGAGAAGCGAAGCTGAGAGGTTCTGGCAGCCCAAACAGTACGAGATAACATTCTTATGCTATAAGAAACACACATGGTTATATGTATTAATATATTATGACACAGTCTAACTTTTCTGATGAAAGAAAGTTTGAGAGGTAATATAACATTTAAACAAATGCTGCTTATTTCTTTTTTAATTTTTGCCACCCCTCCTCTTACACTGCAAGATGGTACAGTCCACTGACCGAAGAACATGAAGACACTGCTGATGCACTCCAAAGGCACATAATGGTGGGGGTTGTAGGTGGAAACATGGAGAATTTTTCCTTTTGTTAAAAAAAAAAAAGTACAATGTTTAACAGCAAGATTAAAAGATTATTATAAAACAGTTTGGTCTGTGAGAGACACAACTGACAGCCTTTCACAAATGACAGTGCGAGTCAATGTGACAGGACTCAGCTGAGCAGTCAGCACGAGACACCGTCTGTACAGTTGATATGAGGTACTGAGGTTCTGGATCCTGACTGGTCAAAAAAAGTTACACTGCTTTGTAATGGTTATGAGTACCTGGAATGTTTAAGCAATAAGGCATGACAGGGTGTGGGTTATTGGGGATTTAACCACACCTCATGTGGTGTGTCATAAGGTGTAACTTACTGACTTTAACTACATGAGAAGTGGCTAAGCCCCTAATTAGCCACATCCTGGAATGCTATGTTGTGATTTAACAATGGAACCGTGTGTAAAATGTATTTTAAAATGTTATGTTTTAATAAATTAACGTCCTCAGCCATTGTTTTTTGCAGGATTTACCTACAGGTTAAGACCATGACTGGCCAGTCATGGTACAGAATTTCATTATGTCCATTGCAAAATTAACTTGTGACTGAGTAAGTGATGACTTCTTGAAAAAGAGTCAGTGAGACTTGAAACATCAAAGTTCCAGTGGGTGTATGTGTGAGGGCTGTTTTACCTTTGTTTTTAACCTGACTAAAGATGAATCAAGAGAAGAACAACTGACTTCTGCTTTCTTCTGTGAGTAGAGTATTTTGAGACCAGCTTCACCATGAACTGCATATAAATTCACGCTGTGGATCCACCCACACGCTATTTAGTGGTCTCGCTGCATTACATTGTATAATTAAGCAATAATCCATGACAGGATGTGGGTTATGGTAGGATTTACCTACTTCTGGTGTGAAGTCACTTGGCCTGCAACCTTGTGACTGAACCACGCCAGGCGTGTGTAAATTGCAATATAACCCAACTCCTGTTGTGGATTATTACTTAAATAAACCATCCTGACTGATTAAGAATGATGACATGATTTATAATAATATTAATGTGCTTACACTATATAGAACAAGCATTTGTTAATGCCGAATGTTGATTGCGTTGGGCTGTTGAGTTCGCTTGCCGGCCCTGTGTCATTCACTCATTCTGTTCCTCCCAGTGCAGCAGGCTGCTCTTTTGTACTGGGGTCCTGCCTGCGCTGGCATGTTTATCTGCCCACAAAGAAATCTGCAGCTGTCCCAACAGAGCTCTGCTGAGGTGGGTCACTCCACTTCTCTCACTCGTGCATTCTGTTTCTGCTGGTGCTGCAGGTTACCCTTTTGTACTGGGCTCCCGCCTCTGTTGGCGGCTTCTTCTGCCCATGAAGAAATCTGCAGCAGTCGTGACACAGGTCCGTTGAGCTAGCTCACTCCCCCTTTCTCACTCATTCCGTTTCTGCTGGTGCTGCATGCTGGCCTTTTGTACGGGGCTCCTGCCTGCGTTGCCACCTTTTTCTGCCCACAAAGCAATGCGCAGCAGTCACGATAGAGGTCTGTTGAGTTTGTTCACTCCCCCTCTCTCAATCACTCATTGTATTTCTCCTGGTGCTGCTGGCTGCCCTTTTGTACTGGGCTTCTGCCTGTATTGTCACCTTTTTCTGCCCACAAAGAAATATGCAGCTGTCTCGACAGAAATCCGTTGAGGTCGCTCTTTCCACCTGTCTCACTCACTCATTCTGTTTCTCCTGGTGCTGCAGGCTGCTGTTTTGTACTGGGCTTCTGCCTGCATTGACATGTTTTGCTGCCCACAAAGAAATCTGCAGCTGTCCCGACAGAGCTCCGTTGAGGTGGGTCATTCCCCCTCTCTCACTTGCTCATTCTGTTTCTAGTGGTGCTGCAGGCTGCCCTTTTGTACTGGGCTCCTGCCTCTGTTGGTGGCTTTATCTGCCCACAAAGAAATCCGCAGCTCTCCCGACAGAACTCCTGGTGAGGTCACTCACTCCACCTGTCTCACTTGCTCATTCTGTTTCTCCTGGCACTGCAGGCTGCTGTTTTGTAGTGGTCTCCTGCCTCTGTTGGCACCTTTTTCTGCCCACAAAGAAATCTGCTACAGTCACGATAGAGCTCCACTGAGCTCATTCACTCACTCCCCCTCTCTCACTCGTTTGTTCTGTTTCTTCCGCCGCTGCAAGCTGCACTTTTGTACTGGGCCCCGTGTGCATTGCTGCCTTTTTCTGCCCACAAAGAAATCCGCAGCAGTCCCAACAAAGCTCTGTTGAGCTCACTCACTCCCCCTCCCTTACTCGCTCGTTCTGTGTCTCCCACTGCTGCAGGCTGCCCTTTTGTACTGGGTTCCTGCCTGCATTGCCGGCTTTGTCAGCCCACAAAGACATGTGCAGCAGTCCCAACACAGCTCCGTTGAGGTCGCTCACTCCCCCTCTCTCACTCTCTCATTCCGTTTCCACGGGGCCTGCAGGCTGGCCTTTTGTATTGAGCTCCTGCCTACATTGCTGCCTTTTCCTGCCCACTAAGAAATCTGCAGCAGTCACGATAGACCTCCGGTGAGCTCGCTCACTCCCTCATTCTGTTTCTCCCAGCGCTGCAGGCTGCCCTTTTGTACTGGGCTCCTGCCTGTGTTGGCACCTTTTCCTGCCCACAAAAAAATCTGCAGCTGTCCTGACAGAGCTCTGCTGAGGTTGCTCACTCCCTGTCTCACTCACTCATTCTGTTTCTCCTTGCGCTGCAGGCTGCCATTTTTTACTGGGCTTCTGCCTCTGTTGGCATTTGTTTCTGCCCATAAAGAAATCTGCAGCAGTCCCGACAGAGCTCCGTTGACCTCACTCACTCCCCCTGTCTCA
The DNA here is from genome assembly GCA_016271365.2 of Neoceratodus forsteri. Taxonomy (NCBI): domain Eukaryota; kingdom Metazoa; phylum Chordata; order Ceratodontiformes; family Ceratodontidae; genus Neoceratodus; species Neoceratodus forsteri. The sequence goes on along the minus strand of CM028133.1, from coordinate 49,162,724 downwards.
CTCACTTGTTCTGTTTCTGCTGGTGGTGCAGGCTGCCCTTTTGTACTGGGCTCCTGCCTGTGTTGCCGTTCTTTTCTACCCACAAAGAAATCTGCAGCAGTCACGATACAGCTCCGTTGAGCTCGCTCACTCACTCCCCCTCTCTCACTCGTTCGTTCTGTTTCTTTCGCTACTGCAGGCTGCCCTTTTATAGTGGGCCCCTGCATGCATTACATAGATACATAGATACATAGACAGTGTCGGCAGATAAGGGCCTATGGCCCACCCTGTCTGCCAATTTGAGCTTGTAAGTTCAGTTTATATTTTCCTAGAAGTCTGTTGCCCCTTACCCCTGACCTCCAGAATTCCTTTATGTCTATCCCATGCATTCTTAAATCCTGTGATTGTTTTAGCCCCCACCACTTCCTCTGGCAGGGTGTTCTACTTGTCCACCACCCGTTCTGTGAAGAAATTCTTCCTCACGTTTCCTCTGAATCGTCCTCCCTCCAACTTCATCCCATGCCCTCTAGTTCTGGAACATCTTTTACGCTTACAAATAGTGTATTCCTGCACCCTGTTCCTCCCTGTAAGATACTTGTATGTCTCTATCATATCCCCTCTCTCCCTCCTCTCCTCCAGGGAGTACATGTTCAGTTCCTTCAACCTGTCCTCATAGGACTTGTGATGCCATCCATGCACCATCTTTGTTGCCCTCCTCTGAACTTTCTCTACCCTGTCTATGTCCTTATGTAGGTAAGGTCTCCAGAACTGTACACTGTACTCCAGGTGGGGCTTCACTAGTGTCTTGTATAGTGGAATTATGACCTCCCTTTTCCTGCTGGTGATGCCCCTGCCTATGCATCCCAGCATCCTATTTGCTTTACCTGCTTCCTTGTCACACTGTTTCCCTACCTTGAGGTCATCAGAGATGATAACCCCAAGATCCCTTTCCTGCTTGGTGCATGCTATATCCTCATCTTCCAACTGATATATTGTGCCAGGGTTTTTGTGCCCATATGCATTATCTTGCACTTCTTTGCATTGAATTTCAACTGCCAAACCCCTGACCATTCTTCAAGTTTCTGCAGGTCCCTTCTCATTCTGTCTACACCCTCTGGTGTGTCTACTCTGTTACAGAGCTTTGTGTCATCAGTGAACAGTGAAATTCTGCCTTCTAGGTCCTGCGCAATGTCACTGATGAAGATGTTGAATAGGACCGGTCCCAGCACTGATCCCTGTGGTACCCCACTGGTCACTCTTCTCTCTGTGGAGTGACAGCCATTTACCACCACCCTCTATGTCCTGCCGCCCAGCCAGTTGCCTACCCACCACACTACTGTCCTGCCCACACCCATGTTCCCCAGTTTGTGTAATAGTCTTCTATGTGGCACAGTGTCAAAGGCCTTGCTGAAGTCCAGATAGGCCATGTCCACTGCCCTCCCCTGATCCACCTCCCTAGTCACCCAGTAGAAAAATTCAATGAGGTTGGTCTGACATGACCTACCCCTGGTGAAACCATGCTGCCTTGGGCCCTGTGGTCCATTGACAGCCAGATGTTCCACCAATTCTCCTTCAGTAGTGCTTCCATGATCTTCCCACTACTGAGGTGAGGCTGACTGGTCTGTAGTTCCCCGCTTCCTCTTTGTTCCCACTTTTGTATAAGGGGACTACATCTGCTATCCTCCAGTCTTTGGGTACCTCCTCTGTTTCCAGTGATCGGCTAAACAGGATAGCCAGAGGTTCAGCCACCACCTCTGTTAGTTCTTTAAGGACCCTGGGATGTACCCCATCTGGCCCCATTGCTTTATCAACTCTTATTACTTCCAGTTCTTTCAGGACTCTTTCTCATGTAAAGGGACTTGTGTCCATTTCTGCACCATTCTCACCCCTTGTACTCCCTTCAGACCCATTATCCTCCTCTTCCTCAGTAAAGACTGAGCAGAAATACCTGTTCAATATGTCAGCTTTACTGTTGTCATCCTCCACGCGGCCCCCATCCTCCCCCTTCAGTCTCACTATCTCTCCCTTTGCCTTTCTTTTTTCACTTATGTACCTGTAAAAAGTTTCGTCTCCTCTACCCACTGATTTTGCAATGTGTTCTTCTGTCTGAGCTTTGGCTTCCCTTACTGACCTCCCTGCCTCCCGTTGCTTCTCCTGGTACTTCTCCCTATTCCCTTCTGCCTATGTCTTTTTACATTGCTTGAATACAATCTTTTTGGCTTTCACTTTCTTTGCTACCTCTTTGGAAAACCATAATGGTCTCCTCTTCCTTTTCCTCTTGCTAACCTGCTTAATGCATAATTCTGTTGCTCTTGTAATCCCCTTTTTAAATACTGCCCACTGTTCTTCAACCCCTGATTCCTGACCCATTCCCCTTAATGCCTCTTTCAAGTATCTCCCCATTTTCCCAAAGTCTGCCCCCCCTAAAATCCAGGATATGTGTTTTTGTGTGGTTTGGTTCTGCTCTTTCTGTGATTTCAAACCACAATGACTGGTGGTCACTGTTCCCCAGGTGCTCCCCCACTGTTATCCCATCATACTGTCCCTGTTTGTGAGCACAAGGTCCAGTATTGCCTTCTGCCGAGTTGGTTCCATGACCAGTTGCTTGAGGAAGGCACCCTGAAGGGAGTTCAGGATAAATCTGCTCCTAGCTGATGCTGCTGCTGGGATGTTCCAGTCCACGTCTGGAACATTGAAGTCTCCAACCAGTACTATCTCACCCTTGTCTGCCATCCTTTGGATGGCTAGCATCAGCTCCCTATCTGTTTCTTCCTCCTGGGCTGGTGGTCTGTAGACCACACCTGTGCGGATGGCTGACCCCATTTTCCTTTCCAGCTTAACCCACAGTATCTCTCCCCCATTTTGTTCCTCCTGGATCTCTGTGGCCCTTATGTCATTTTTCACATACAGTGCCACTCCTCCTTCCTTCCTGCCTGCCCTGTCTCTTTTGAATATATTGTAGCCAGGTATGGCCATCTCCCAGTCGTGGTTATCATTACACCAGGTTTCAGTGATGGCCACAATGTCCAGGTTTGACTGCACCATGACAGCCTTCAGATCTTCCATCTTGTTTCTAAGGCTCCTGGCATTTGCACACATGGCTTTCCATGATTTTACCTCCCTAGACTGTTTTGCTGTTCTACTCCAGCCCCTTCCTTGGTTGTCCTTTATCCCTGGTTCTCCTTGCTGTCTGCCCTTCTGCTGAATTTTGCCCCTTTTCTGCCTATCCACCTCTTGGGTGCTAATCTCCATCTTTGGCACTGCTTTGTAGAGATAGCCACTCCCATGGTTCACTGGTTCCACTGCTAGCTGTGGGGGGTGAGCAAGTAGGTACCCTCCTTGCTGGCCTGTCACCCCCCTTTGCTAGTTTAAATGCTTGTCAATGTAGCATTTAAACTTTTCATTGAGTGCTTGGATTCCCCTCCAGGATGGATGCAGGCTGTTAGGCTTGAACAAACCTCCATCTCTCCAGGTGAGTCCCCAGTCACCAATGAATCCAAACCCTTCCTCACAGCACCAGTTCTTCAAACATGAGTTAAAGTTCCTGGTGCATGCACCCATATGCTCTCCCTTGCCTCTCACAGGTAGTACTTCTGAGGAAGTGACAGAGGTAGCTACTTGTTTGAGACCCCTCCCCAATTTCCTAAACTCTTCCTGAACTTCCTTTGGCTCCCCATTTGCCAGGTCATTAGTACCTGGGTGTATAATGACATCCAGCTCATCCTCCTGTCTTGCCTTCCCAGTGATCCCCAGGATCTTCCTTCCATCCCTCCATGCTGCGGCACCTGGTAGGCACCTCACCTCCCTGTCCTCCCCCTCCTGTGTTTCTAGCTGGATCCCTCTTATGATGGAGTCCCCCATCAGGATTTGCTTCCTCCTCCTCTAGGGTCCACTCCTTTCCCCGCTGAGGTCACCTCCTTGGCTAACCTCCACATCCTTTCCTTCCACTTCTCTGGGTACCTCTGTTTGGTTGTCCCCGTTTGCCAATGTGGCATATGAGTTCTTGAGTGGAATAGGATCTGGGATGTGCCTCTGCCTGACCGCCTTAACCCTCCCTGAGCCCACTGTCATCCAAGTGCTCCTCGTTCTCGGCATCCTTTGAGGCAGTTGCATTGGACTGGGTGGTCTCTGGATAGGGGTGATGGTGCTCCTGACCCTGTTTACTTCCGCTCTGAGTCTGGCTACCTCATCCCGCAGTCCAGAGAGATGCATACAGATAGAGCAGCACCTCAGTGTCCAGAAGGTCTACCTGAATATGGCTGCCCCACAGCCACTGCATTGCATCACTCCCCACATTATACTGCAATTATACTGCTATTCCACTACTTGTCTGCTACTGAAGCTCTCCTAGTTCCCTTTTTATTAATTTGCAGTCCTAAAAATCCTGCCACTGATCCTCAGATACTTTTCTTTAAAAAAAAAAGAAAATAAACCAAGAAATAAATAAATGAATCAAAACACTTGTTGTGCTGAGGGTGGGCTTCTTCACCCTTATGCCCCTCCTACTCCACACCCCTTACTATACCCTGTGTTTAGCTCCTTTCAATCAGATTTAACAGGGCATATAATTAAGAGTTGGGGAAGGGGGGGCCAACATTTGCAGCAATTAAAAACAGCAAAGAAATACACCACCACTGCGTTTTAAATTTTCAACAGCCCAGAAACAATTCTAAGTAAAGACAACAAAGAAAGTACAGTGTCACTAAAAGCCCACAATCTAAGTTTAAAAGAAAAATATCATTTACCAATTACTGTAAAGCACTGAACTGAATATGCTTCCTTCCCCTTCTGGCTTCTTCTGAGAAAATAAAACTCACTTGCTACCTCAACTCTGACTAAGCCCCACCTCCAGTATCACTTAGCTGAGGTCAGAGGCCAGACAATTAACACCCCTCACCCAAACTACAGGGCAAGTCAGACAAGCCAAGATTAAATTTGCAGCAATTAAAGACAGCAAAGAAATACACCACCACTACATTTTAAATTTTCAACAGCCCAAAAACAATTCTAAGTAAAGACAACAAAGAAAGTACAATGTCACTAAAAGCCCACAATCTAAGTTTAAAAGAAAAATAGCAATTACCGGTTACTGTAAAGCATTGAATTGAATATGTTTCCTTCCCCTTCTGGCTTCTTCTGAGAAAATGCTGCCTTTTTCTGCCCACAAAGAAATCCGCAGCAGTCCCAACAGAGCTCCATTGAGCTCACTCACTCCCTCCCTCTCCCTCACTTGCTCATTCTGTGTCTCCTGCTGCTGCAGGCTGCCCTTTTGTGCTGGGTTCCTGTCTGTGTTGGTGGCTTTTTCTGTCCACAAAGACATCTGCAGCAGTCCTGACACGGCTCCGTTGAGCTCGCTCACTCCCCCTCTCTCACTCGTTCATTCCATTTTTGCCTAAGCTGCAGGCTGGCCTTTTGTACTGGGCTCCTGCCTGCATTGCCACCTTTTCCTGTCCACAAAGAAATCTGCAGTAGTCATGATAGACCTCTGTTGAGCTCGCTCACGCCCCCCCTCACTCACTTATTCTGTTTCCCCCGTGCTGCAGGCTACCCTTTTGTACTGGGCTCCTGCCTGTCTTGGCACCTTTTCCTGCCCACAAAGAAATCCGCAGCTGTCCTGACAGAGCTCTGTTGAGGTCGCTCACTCCCCCTGTCTCACTCACTCATTCTGTTTCTCCTGGCGCTGCAGGCTGCCCTTTTGTACTGGGCTCCTGCCTCTGTCAGCATCTTTGTCTGCCCACAAAGAAATCTGCAGCAGTGCCGACAGAGCTCCATTGGCCTCACTCACTCTCTCTCCTGTCTCACTTGCTCATTCCGTTTCTGCCAGCACTGCAGGCTGCCCTTCTGTTCTGGGCTTCTGCCAGTGTAGCCACCCTTATCTACCCACAAAGAAATCCGCAGCAGACATGATAGAGCTCCACTGAGCTTGCTCACTCCCCTTGTCTCGCTCACTCGTTCTGTTTCTCCCACCGCTGCAGGCTGCCCTTTTGTACTGGGCTCCTGCCTGTGATGGCACCCTTTTCTGCCCACAAAGAAATCTGCAGCAGTCACGATACAGCTCCGTTGAGCTCGCTCACTCACTCTCCCTCTCTCACTTGTTCGTTCTGTTTCTCCCGCTGCTGCAGGTTGCCCTTCTGTAGTGAGCCCCTGCGTGCATTGCTGCCTTTTTCTGCCCACAAAGAAATCCGCAGCAATCCCAACAGAGCTCCGTTGAGTTCACTCACTCCCCCTTCCTCACTCATTCATTCTGTGGCTCCCACTGCTACAGGCTACCCTTTTGTACTGGGCTCCTGCCTGCGTTGGCAGCTTTTCTGTCCACAAAGACATCTGCAGCAGTCCTGACACAGCTCCGTTGAGCTCCCTCACTCCCCCTCTCTCACTCACTCATTCTGTTTCTGCCGGCGCTGCAGTCTGGCCTTTTGTACTGGGCTCCTGCCTACATTGCAGTCTTTTCCTGTCCACAAAGAAATATGCAGCAGTCACAATAGACCTCCGTTGAGCTCATTCACTCCCTCTTTCTCAATAACTTATTCTGTTTCTCCCTGCGCTGCAGGCTGCCCTTTTGTACTGGGCTCCTGCCTGCGTTGGCATCTTTTCCTGCCCACAAAGAAATCTGCAGCTGTCCTGACAGAGCTCCGTTGAGGTCGCTCACTTCCCCTGTCTCACTCGCTCATTCCGTTTCTGCCAGTGCTGCAGGCTGCCCTTCTGTACTGGGCTACTGCCAGTGTAGCCACCCTTTTCTGCCCACAAAGAAATCCACAGCAGTCATGATAGAGCTCCGCTGAGCTCGCTCACTCCCACTCTCTCACTTGCTCATTCTGTTTTTCCCACCACTGCAGGCTGCCCTTTTGTACTCAGCCCCTGCATGCATTGCTGCCTTTTCCTGCCCACAAACAAATCCACAGCAGTCCCAACAGAGCTCCGTTGAGCTCACTCACTCCCCCCCTCACTTGCTCATTCTGTGTCTCCCGGCACTGCAGGCTGCCCTTTTGTACTGGGCCCTGCTTATGCTTGTCATCCTTTCTGCCCACAAAGAAATCCGCAGCAGTCCCGACAGAGCTCAGTTGAGCTCGGTCACCCCCCCCCAGTCGCTCAATGCTAATCTGTCCCAAACACTGATTTCCGACAATGACTGCAGTATTCTGCGCCGGAAGTGCGGAAACACGTTTTGGCCAGGATGTGAAAAATGACAGCTGTACTCTTCATAAGGAGGTGTGAACAAATGCTGGTGGTGAAAATCTGGCGTGAAAATATTACTAATTTGCAAACTCACAAGGGTGTGTGGAAACCTGCACAACACACGCTCATAACACAGTCATGTTATGGAGTTTCATCACAAAATTTTCAACATAGGCATTTTAGGACCTTTGCTCATGAACAGTGTCAGTGTGATTTTCTTAATATGTCCCGAACACACTGATTTCCCACAGTGACCGTGTTATTGTGCGCCGGAAGAGTGAAAACACATTTCGGCCAGGATGTGAAATTTGACAGCTACACTCTTCATAAGGTGGTGTGGCAAAATGGCAATGCTGAAAATCTGGAGGGAAAATATTGCAAAGTTACGAGCGTACTTGGAAACTGCACAATGCACATTCATAACACACTCATTTTATGGACTTTCATCACCAAATATTTAACATAGGCATTTTAGGACCTCTGCTAATGAACAGTGTCACTGTCATTTTCATAATGTGTCCTGAACATGGATTTCCCACAGCAACCATGCTAAACCCTCTCGTTTACCCCACACATAGATGCAGTTGCAAAGTCTTCAAATGCCAAACTAGGATTACTGTACAGACACCGAAAAGGCCTGACTTCTGAGGCACTCAAAACTGCTGTAAATAGCTCAGTCCTCTCAGTGATAGACTATGGTCTAGCAGTATATGGGGCTGCCTCCCAAACTGCTTTGAAATATATCAAAACAACACTAAATAAAGTGCGTAGTTTAGTCCTAGGTGTACCCCATCTCAGTCGCACCTTCGAGTTGTACACTCAAACAAAATGGCTCAACCTTGACAGTCACCTCCAGTATCAAGTATGCATGCTCGCCAAGAAGTCCATGTTAGGAATTACCACCCCAGGCCTGCAAAGCCTCCTTTGCTGACTTAATTCCATCAGATGCACTAGGGGTACAAACAACTCAGCTCTCTGCATCCCTTTCCGTAGAACCACACAAGGTCAACAGTCCTATGAATACCGGGCACCACTTTGGCTTAATGTGCTTGACCTAGGCATCACAAAAGAGGACAAAATATGCCCCTTTAAAGATAAACTCCGAGTGGCCCTCACCACAAACAGGAACTGTGACTGTGAGACCTGAACTCCCCCACACTCTCCCCTCCTCTTTCCTGCTACCCTCATTCTAACCTGCATCCTTGCCTCTCCTCTCTTCTTGCTAACTAATATTCCCCTAGCAGGCTCCAGGTCCCCACCTCAGCACTCCCCCCTCCAATGAGTCTAGCCCTCCTCTATGACTGCACTCTTTAGCACTTAAGACAAAAGAACTGCTGCCCGTCAAGTTCTCGCCTCCTTGCGTATGGTATTAGTTAATTATTTTACAGACTATATCATCCTCTGCTCCGTGCCTGATTCGCTCTATATCCTGTAGAATCTCAAGTTGTTCACTTAACAACCTGTCAGCCTAGCCTGCTTTAAATTATGTGTCTGTATATTTTTACTTAAGTACTCCCTGTTATTGTAATTATGTAACCCCCGTAACCTGATGTACTCATGTCTTTCTAGGCATAGAACCATCTTGTATCTGCTTATATACTTGTAACCATTGTAAATGATGTAATGCCCATGTATTGCTACATTGTGGAACCTCTGTAAAAGAGCCTTTGGCTCAAAGGTACTTCCTAGAAATAAATAAATAAATACAAATTCTGCGCCATGACTGCGAAAACACATTCCGGCCAGGATATGAAAAATGACAGCTGTACTGTTCATAAGAAGGTGCAGAACAATGGCAATGTTGAAAATCTGGAGTGAAAATATTATAAATTAGTGAACTTACAATCGTGCGTGCAAACTGCAAAATGCATGCTCGTAACACAGTCATTTTATGGAGTATCATCACCAAATTTTCAACATAGGTATTTTAGGACCTTTGCTCATGAACAGTGCCACTGCCATTTTTGCAATCTGTCCCGAACACTGATTTCCCACAGCGACCGCGCTATTCTGCGCTGGAAGTGCAAAAACACATTTCAGCCAGGGTGTGAAAAATGACAGCTGTACTGTTCACAAGGAGGTGTGAAAAAAAGCCAATGTTGAAAATCTGGAGTGAAAATATTGCAAATTCGCAAAGTTACGAGTGTGCGTAGCAACTGCGCAACGCACGCTCATAAGACATCATTTTTTGGATTTTTTCCACCCAATTTGTAACATAGGGTTTTTGAGAGCCCACCTCATGAACACTGGCACTGTCGTTTCATTAATCAGTCCCAAAAGATGATTCCATGCAGCGATTGCGAAATCACATTTTGGGGCCGATCAACGCCATGACAGTGATAAAATTCATGAGGAGGGGTCCCAAAAACCACACATTGAAAATTTGGTGCCAGAATTCAAAAAAATGCCTTAGATATGCATCAAAGTTAAAAAAAAAAAACTATTTATTCCATTGTACAGCTTACCGGCATTTCCTCAGTTCACGGTCGGCTTTGAAGAGTGCAGACGTGTTCCCGATCCACCAAAGATCATCATGCCGGACTCCGGAAGTAAGTATGGGGTGAAGGGGTGTGGGAGGTAGGGTGCGCGGTGGGTGGGTGCGGTTGTGGGAGGGGCAGGAGACCCAGAGGACCGTTCCTTCTTTACAGGTTAAAAAAAAGACATTGCAGGACCATTTTTCTTTTACAGCAGCACGTGGCATGCTGGGGTGGGCTCCCAGCATGCCAGCGGAATCTTACTTTTAGGGGGGCAGCTGTAGCCGACAGGGGATTAGGAACCCCTGTTGATACACAAGAAAGTGGGGGCGCCGGGGGTTGTTACATTATGCCGACAGGGATTGGGCACCCGTCAGCAGACAACAAAAGTGGGGAGGGGTTTACATAATGCCAATGGGAGTGGGTTCCCCTTTGCAACATAATAAGTGTAGGCACTGAAGCCAATGAGGTTAGGCCCGTAAATGGAAATAAACACGGTGGGGGCCACATGCTGGGAGGTTAATATTGTTTGTGAACACGGCGGCAAGCCACCACCATGTTCACAAACAATATCAATGGTTCAAGTCCCGCCTTGCAATGACGGTCGCTCCTCATTGCAGCGAATGGCTTGCGCTGCTATGACGAGGCGGCCCCTGATTGTAGCGGTTAATTTTTTACAAGTTGATGGCACGCTGGCTGAACTAGTGTCAGCAGCAGCATACCACAGCACTGGGGGAAGCGGGACAAGCCTTTACAGGCTGTGGGGGCATTGGCCACAACAGTGCCGTGCCTCTACAACCTGCTTGTGGAGAAAGCTGCTGCAATATGTTTCTTGTGCATGTGCGCAATCAACATAAAAAAGGAAAGATACATATAGAACATATTCTTTGCTAAAAAAACACCTGCATTAATGCACAAGTTAGGGTTCAACTTAAAGCAATAAAAGTAGAGAAACGTGGCATAAACCCTAACTCTCCATCCCTCCACAAGCAGCTAAAGGGATAAGACAACACAACCAACCACAGACAGCCATCTTCAGGTAAGACAAACAACATAAAACTCTTTGCTGGTGGCACAAGAGACATCCATCATCATGGTCCAGCACTTCTGTAGCCATGGATACACATGTACACTTCAACACATACACACCCACTTCAGGCTTCAGTTATTTTATCTAATAAGTGACAGTGTCACTGCACTGTATGTGTTTAGTATAATTTCCACAATCTTTTAAATATTTAATTTGAATATGAGTATAACTACATACTATGTTCAGTATTAAGAAACAGGATCAGAATTGCATGCAAATTGTCACTTTTTCTGAGGTATACATGCAGCAGTGAGTCCATACTAATGTTAATCATAGGAAACAGCAGGGAACAGTAGTAGTGTACCTTGAAATACTACTTGGTTATATTAGCGCACTGGGATTAGAATTGCATGCAAATGTTGCAAAATGTTTTGTTACAGACAGCACTTACACATAGTTATGAATGTATGGTAATTTCAATTTGAGAAAACAGCAAATTATATTAATGTGGTAATAAATACCAATTACTGACGTCACTGTATTAGTATCTAAATTTCATGCAAATAGTTGATTTATTTTTTTCATGGCACCATAACTATTGAGTAAGATGTACATACATAGATGGAATGATATGTTAATAGTTTGATCAAAAAAATAGCAATCATGGGCATCAGAGCATTTGGATCATGATTTCATGCAAATGTACAAAATTGTTACATTTTTGTAATGGATTACGCATTGTCCTGAGCACATGACAAGTGGGTATAGTAACACAATGGTGACAAAAGAACAGGTTTGTGCATTCAGAATCACAAACTATTAAGAGTACTCCTCTGGGATCATAATTACATGCAAATGGTAATTTTTTGGTTGATTTTTTCATGTCATTATGATTGTACGGTAATGTGCATAATGAAAAATGGAGTAAATCATGGTAATGCAGTTACAAATTCTTCAGTTTTTTTTTTCCATTTCATTTAATTTATTTTATACTGAATGGCCTGTGGGTTAAAAACCCATTTTCGCAGACGTCCAGTTTATACACTAGGCCCAGATAGTCACACTGTGCTGGGCAAGTGGGGGCGCAGCACAACCGAGCTGTACCGGGGCCAGGACAGGGTGATATTCAAAGGAGATGTGCCATGGCGCATCACCATTGAATATCGCAGAGAATGCGCAAAGCGGAAGAAGAATGCACCAGTGCATCCCCCAGATGGGGGGAGTGGGAATACTCCAGTGCAAGTGTGGTTGCACTGTGAGCATCACACGTGATATTCAGATGTGGGAATGCAAATGGGGCCATAATATATGCATGGCGCAAATGGGGCCCTTTGCATGTCATTATGGCCCCATTTGCATGCATTGCACAGGGCAGCCCGGCGAAATGCTCCTGGCACCCTGTGCTGCCACTGTCACCATGCAGTGAAACCCTGGTAGAAGAAGATAGCCCTCCTCCTGTATGCCCATCACAGGCTTTGTATATAACAACTACCCTGGTGGTCCAGTGGATCCCCCCTCCTGTATGCCTGAATGTGGACTTCTGACATGTAAATTGAATGAACTGGTGGTCTAGCGGTTCCCTCCTCCCCACCTATCCACAGAGGACCCACAGCCACCCAGCTCCCCCCCATCATTGATGGGCAGCAGCTCCCTGCCCACATACCGCCTGGCCGCATGCCGAATGACAACGTACAGTATGATCTGTATGCCCATTGGTCCACAGTGGGGACCAGTGGGCTTGTAGATCATACTGTATTACGCAGGCATGATTATGTGAATGAATGAGCGCTCATTCACATATTTGTGCCTGTGTAATACAGTATGAAACCAGTAGCCCATTGGTCCACACTGTGGACCAATGGGTACAGATCATACTACAATGTCCTTCGGTGGGCAGTCAGGCAGTATGCAGGTGGGGTTCTGCTGCTCACTGATGACGGGGAGCCGGGTGGCTGGGGGTTCTCTGGGTGGGTGGGGAGGGGGGATCCACTCAGACCACCAGGTCACTCAATGTACATGTCAGAAGCCCGCGATCGGGCATACTGGAGGGGGGATCCACTGATCACCAGGGTAGTTGTTTTTAAAAACAAAAGACCAGCAAACTGGGTGGGTCTGGAGGGAGGGGGTATACCAGCTCACGAGGTGATTATTATTATGGCCACTGCCCATGATCAGGCATACAGGGGAAGGGGGTACACTAGCTCATCAGGGTGTGTTTTGGTGCCTATGGTCAGTGTTCCTGCTGGGAGTGTGGCCACCCACGGCTAGCGGCTGGTGTGTTGTTCTTTGCACTACAACCACCCGCTTGTGGGTGGCCAGCATTTGTTCCAGGGTTTTCCTGGCTCAACTCTGTACCCAGGTATGCAGTGCATCTGGGAGTTGTGCCAACAGATGCACCACACACCCCGAGCTGAATATCGGGATGTGCATCATATACATGGGTGCGCCCCATTCAGTTGCGCTGCATACATTAACAATGTACCCCGGTGCATTGGGATTTGTGCAGCACAACTTGCCCATTTGAATATCGTGCCAGGGTGCATTGGATGGGTTGCTCATGGCACAACCCTGTTGTGCCATGTGCAACCCCTTTGAACATCTGGGCCACAGAAAACATAAAAAAAAATCATAACATAATGATAAACATATTTAAACATAAGGGGCTAACCAGTATCGTATACAACACTTACAGCATGATTAAAACTAGGAAAAACACCTACAGAGTTAACAAACATATTCCTTCTGAGTTCTGTCTTAAAAATTGAAATCTTTGGACAACATACAACATTACAGGGCAATTCATTATAATGTTTTGGTGCTACGAAGGTCAAAAATGCTAGGTGCAGGCACAGTACGACAATATGGAATCTGAAATGAGTTTTTAACTTGCAAATGTGTATTAGAAGTTAGGAGGGGCTGTACAGTAGGAAATAAACTAGAAATACTATTTGAAAGCAACCCCAACTTAACTTTATGTAAGAATATCAGAGACCTAGCATTGAACTGCTCAACAAGAGTTAAACATTTAAATGAGTTATACAATAAGCAATGAAGGGTAAGTCTAGATTGCCTAGTAGCAAAGTGTATTGCTGAATGATAAGTTTTCTGAAGTTTGGATAATAATCTTTCTGAGGTATGTGAATAAACTATTAAGCCGTAATCAATAATAGAAATTAGAAGACTATGGGTTAGCATTTTTCAGGTTTCAACTGTGAGATGTTTTCTAATTTGATAAAGGAAGCCAAGTCTTTTATGTAGTCTACTGATTAAGTCCAGAATATGGACTTCAAATAAGAAATCTGGATCTAGAATTAGCCCCAAATACTTAAACTCTTTGACCTGTTCTATTGGTAAGCCATCGTTGTATAAAATATTGAGTTCAAATGTTGTGGATTTCGTAGACAAACACAATACAATGGTTTTAGTCTTGCCTGAATTCAGGACCAGTTTATGTAAATCAAACCAGTAATGCAAGAAACTAAAGTCAGTTTGTAATGATTCTTTAAGAGATGATAAACTGGCCCCTGTACAAAACAGAACCGCATCATCTGTGTAGAGAATAAGTTCAGTTTTGGAGAAGACCGTTGATAATGAGTTCACAAAAACAGAAAATAAAAAAGGCCCAAGTATGGAGCTCTGAGGGACTCCATACCTTAACTGAGCTTCATCAGAGAGGAAACCCATAACCACCATTTTTTGACTTCTCAATGAAAGGTAGTTTCCAAACCAGGAAATAACATCCTTAGAGAAGGAAACTCTGGGTAAACATTTAAGTAATTCAATATGGTCAACCAAATCAAATGTCTTAGTGAGGTCCACAAAAGCCGCTGCCACATATTTCCCTTTGTCAATAGCTCTAACAGTTTGGCTTGTGAACCTCACCAAAGCAGTCTCAGCATTACTATGGGGTCTAAACCCATGTTGGGAATCAGTCCATAAATTGTACTTATCCAGATGTTCAGTTACTTGGTCAAGCACAGTTTCTTCTAAGATTTGTGAAAGGGGGGGGGGCCAGAAGAGAAATCAAATGATAGTTATTGATGTTGGACCTGACCCCCCCCCGATTTGAAAATGAAATGTATGACCTTTTTAATGATCCTAAATGCCACATTATCAGGGCCCAACACTGGCTTTGGGTTCATTTTAGAGACATAATTAATAAGGTCATCAGGTTGTAAATACCAAAAATAAAAATTGGTTATTGTATTATTTACTGCGATATTTGTTAGTTTCTGATATAGACTATCTGGGACAGTTCTGCTACCAGAAGTGGGTGTATATGTGTTGAAGTGCACATGTGTACCCATGGCTTCAGAAGTGCTGGACCATGATGATGGGTGTCTTATCTGATGATGGCTATTTATGGTTGGTTGTGTTGTCTTGTCCATTTAACTGTTGTGTGTGTGTGGAGGGGGGACGAGGGGTGGGGGGTGGATGGGGAGTTAATGTTGAAAACCCTAACACCACATTTCCCTACGTGTATTGCTTTAAACTGAACACTAACTGGTGCATTAACACAGTTTTCTGCAAAAAAATTCCTTTCTTTTTTAGATAGTATAGAAAATGTATATCTTCCCTTCTTTTTCTTTTTTTTTCATGACACAACTAGTAGATGTCTTCAACAATATTCACAGGATTACATGTCTGGATCTTCGCATATCATCCAGCTTCATGTTCACAATCATGTCTCCTGATCTCCCAGGTTGTCAACATTTGTAAAATGGAATAACCGTTTTAATCTGCTAAGTCAAGAAACTGTACATGTGATGGTTATGTACTGAATAACATTTATCACCCATGATATTTCTTCACTGAGTGTTTGCAACACAACTACTAAGCACATTCTTACAATTTATAAAGAAATACACACACCACAAGTGAGACATTTTAAAAAATTTATTAGAGAAAAAATGTCAATTGAATTAGTACCAAATTCTTACTGTGTTCCTGGAGAAAGTGAAAAACCAAGCACTACGAAAAAGGTATGAAACAATAATTTTTATGTGAACAATTAAGTCATCCAACACATATAGAACATGCATGACTGCTTTCTATATATGAAATAAGAAACACGTAACTATTTACACTCATTCACAAGGGCATACTTGGGGAAAACTTCTCACTCGACTCCTTAGTAAAGGTAATTCTGCGAAAGAGCAGGGGCACTACATAGTCAGCATACTAGGTAAAGCATTAAAATGTTAATTTTTCTTTGTAAGATATTTCTTAGAAACCTGTGCCATTTTGTATTAACAACTGAGTTTCAATGAAATAAACAGTATTAAACTATTATTACCTGTTTGGTTTCTACATTTAAAAGTGTGCATGAGAATCAAACAAGAACTACATACAGTTATACACAGACACAGAAATTACATTTCATTTCAGCCTAAGTACTTTAACACACACTAATGTAACATATTTACACGTCAACAGGTTTTCAGCATAAATTAATGTATTCATGTCTGAGTTGTACTTTGATAGGAGATGGCAAGCCATACAAGTATGGCACAGTTTTAACAGTATCATGTGTTGCACAGTTTTACATAATAAAGTGATGTACAGATGTGTATGGAGTGTTGTCTGTATTTTGGGGAGGGGGCGCAAACACCTACATGTGACAGAATATGTCATAATTACTGATTATGTGGACAGTCTGGCACACTTGTAAGAGTCCACTTGAACTGAAAGTAGACCAGTATGATCATAACATGGGATTTAGGCACATTAAATAAAGATGGAGCTTGGTATGGGATAGATACACTTAGTTTTATTTCCGTACATAGAGACACTGTTACGGCAAGGGTAATGCCACGTCATCATCTTGCAGTAATATCAGCGAGATCCCGGGGGTGGTCTGCGCGCCATCTTCAAAATGCTGGGGCCATCAGAGTGGATTACAAATTTTATGAGTGTAAAGGTAGAAAATATCCTTATTTGAAATGGTGCTTCCAGGTGTGATCAGAGAGCTGAAGCCCTGATCTATGCAGTGGTTGGGGCTTCAGCTCTCCAGGTAGTTCTCCTTTAACTGAGAGCCATACTGTCAGTAACTATTCTTCTGCAGCTGCCACAAACTGTTTTTTTAGGACAATCACATGTGCATCCTTCAGGTTCTTTGGGAGTCTTTCTTTAAAGGTGCATGTAGCATTATGACATTCTGTCCAAACACCACTGTATCTGAGCCAAATTACATGATGACCAGAATTTATAGAAGCTGGAAAATTATTATGAGTGTCAAAATGTGTATGTTGAAACATGACTCTGCCTGCAATAAAGTCTGTTATTGGTGTAACAACTTTGACTCCCTGTGAGTCAAATCATTGCAGCATATGCATGACGTAGTTTGCAGAACAGCTCACTCTCAGTGATCGGGTACTGTTCCTGCCACGTCTTCTGCACTCCCAGCTGGATGTAGCATTGGTAAACAGCTGTCTGAATTTGACAGATGATTCATGTTAGATGTATGGAGAAATCCACAGCATGTCATCAGTGACTTTTCTGTTCACATATGCAAATGTATTTGACTGTAAAGTAGCACCTTACTGGAATGTCTTCATTCTCTAATGAGTTGATGATTGCCATCATTAACTCTGTTGTGTCTTGCTGAACATTGTCAGCACATGTACTATGCTGGTCATAAGCTGCCACAGCTCAGCCTAGTGATGTAAAGGACTGCAAAGTATTACTTTGCTGTTGACTGACAGTTACAAGTTGCTTTAGTGACTCTAACAGGACAGTCAATTTGGAAGCCATTATTGTGACAATAAATTCAGGGATATTCAGAAACACCTGCATCACAGAATTGGCATAGCAATTCACTCCAGTACTGTTGTTAAATAACACCATTACAGAGAGACCAAGTGATTTTTTTTTCACTGGAGGTGATCTGGTATGATCATGTAGAGTTGCTATTTTTTATTTTTCCTCCATCCCGGCCGGCTTTGCTTCCCACCAGGCCTCCCAGTCCTGTCACCCCAGCATCTCCTAAGACTTGCCTTCTCCTGGTATCCCCCATGGCTTGCCTTTCATGGCTGGGGGTTGGGAGTCCCCCTGACCCACCAGACCAGATTCGGGAGGTGCCTGAGTCACCGGGCGCAGGGCCTATGGAGGTCTGTGGTCATCATCTGTGACCAGGACCATTTTCCTGTTTCTGCCCCTGGTGCAGAGGTAGGGTATGCAATGACACCAATGGTGGTGTCGTGTACACTCCTGTGCACAGCATGCCAGGCATCTGCCCCACCTCCCACCCTCCCATTGTCAGCGTTGGTGTGCCAACACCCAGCTCCCACTAGGGGCCAGGTGAACACCGACCACTGGATCCCTCCTTCCCTGGGAGAGGAGAGATCCCTCCTTCCCTGGGAGAGGAGAGCAGTCCTCAGGATGCTCGATCCTCTCCCTCCATGGCCAACCTCCAGCAGCCTGCTTGCACTGTGAACATGGGTCACCAGCATGGCAGGAGATGAGGCATTGATGCCTCAGCTGTCCATGCCACTGAGCCAGCCATGATCAGGTAGAGTTGATTAGTTATCACCTCTTGAAATGGAAGAATCATATACAGTACACTTCTTCCTCTTTAATTACTGTGACATCATCCATCATTATGTCACTTGGCAGTGGAATCAAAGACAGCTTGAGTTATGATACATGGTACGCAAGCAACTGTGTTCTATGATGCACTTTTCTCAGCACAAATTTTACTGTGTGCAACATTGATAATGTACAATCCTACCAGAGTTATGAGGCATGACAAAGCAATATATCTCATGCCATCTTTGAATATACCATTGCCTATGTTGACTGCAACATCTAAACTCAAGCCTTGCAACCTGTGAATTGTGACTGCATACACAACACACAGTGGAAACTGTTTCCGGGTAACATAAATGCCTTTCATGGACTGGAATTTTATCGAACATCTGTCGATGTTTTGTGGGTAATCAAGGTTATCAAATTTTACCACAGCCATTTCAACAAATGTTCTCTGAACATTATATTGAAAGTCAACTACAGGTATGTGCCCCATTGCACCACTGATCAGACCCTGGCCCACATCAAAATTACAACGTAGCATTATGCATGCATTATTACAGACTGTTGGAGCTACCTCTATACCAGCTGTTCTTGACACATCTACACTCAACTTCTTCAGATGATCAATCACCTTCAAGATCATTTTTGGGCTTAGACAAACACCATCAAATGCATCAAGCGATGACAGTATGACAGTAGGCTGTTGGAGTTTCTACAGCATAATCTGGCTGAATTGTGAACACTGTTAAAAGCTTGGTGTCAAGCACACAATTTGTGTTTCATTACAGTACAGTTTGGAAAACAGATCACATGCTTTAGTCATGGAAATCTTGCCTTTGCCTGCTACAGTATGTGTGTGTGTTCATGAAAGAGTCATTGAAAGTTGACAAGTTTCCAATGTGAGCCTCAGCAAGTAGAGCTGTGTATTGTTGATCAACTCTTTGTCACATATTCTGAACAGTTCAACATAGGTGAATAACTCCCACAGATTTATTCCACCAGTGCACCGAATAGTTTTTCAAGCTTCCTCAACAGTAAGTCTAGAAAATACATGTTTCCCATTCATGGGTGCCAGTTGAAGTAGGTCACCAAAAACAACAATGTTTTTGCCTCCAAACGGAATTTCATCATCTGTGCTAAGAATCTCCTGCAGACGTAGGTGAATGAATGAATGAATGAAAGCAAGCAGGTATAACACTGGAGACCATGCTGATCTAATCAGTAATATAGAGCTCTGTTTTATTAAACATACAGTGCAGCTCACTTGCAACTTTGAAAGACAATTTATGGTAGTCACCAGTTTTACCATGTTCAACAGGCAGCATAAAAATACACTATAAAGTCACTCCACTTATACTGTATGCTGCGAGTCTAGTCAGAGCTGTCATAATGGTAGACATTGGTACTTCAGTATGTTTCCTTATGTTTGCACTAATTGCACGCAGAAATCTGGCCAATGGAAAATCATGTACACAAATGCTCGCAGCCTGGGAAACAAGATCCCAGACCTGCAGGCAATAATGACAGAGGCTAAACTGGACATAGTAACAATTAGCGAGATGTGGTTTACCAGTAACCACACTTGGGAGGCTTCAGTACCTGGCTATGTACTGTTCAGAAGAGACCAAGGTGCAAAAAGGGGGGGGGTGGAGTGGCCCTTTATGTCAATGAAAATATCAAAGTTACAGAAATTCAGAATACACATAAGGAGCCAGAAGAACTGTGGGTCACCCTGGAAACAGAAAATGGGACAGCCATACGAACTGGGGTTGTGTAAAGGCTGCCAGACCAGGAGGAGGACATAGACACATTACTGTTAGAAGATATACCAAACATGATAGCTAAAGGGGAGGTTCTGATAATGGGAGACTTCAACATGCCAGATACAGATTGGTCAATACAAGCAGGAACATCTGCCAGAACTACACCCATGGTGGATTCCCTGCAGGGGAGGGCCTCAAACAACTGCTACAACAACCCACAACTGACAGGGCCATCCTAGATCTAGTACTGACTAACAGGGAAAGGATCACAGATCTCCAGGTAGACGGTCACATGGGGGCCAGTGACCATCACATGGTGTGGTTCAGTTTGGCCACTAAAACTAAATCATCCCATTCCAAGGCAAAGATATGGGACTTCAGAGGAGCTCACTTCGATAAGATGGCCAACAGAGTAAAGCTAGCCCTGGCAAAAAGAAATACAGGTGAGGGGGTACAGGCAAAGTGGGCAAGCATTAAGGATGCAATACTTGAAGAAACATCCCATTGTGTTAGAGAGAAAAGGAAGTGCAAAAGAAGAAGGAAACCACTTTGGTTCTCAAAAACAGTAGCAGAAAAGGTCAGAGCCAAAAGGCTGGCCTTCAGGAAATATAAGGGAACGCAGTGGGATGAAGATAGGGAGGCATACAGAACTTCCCTAAGGGAAGCAGGGAAGGCAGTAAGGCAGGCAAAGGCCCAAACTGAGGAAACATTAGCACAAACAGTAAAAGAAGGTGACAAGACTTTTTATAGATACATCAGTGAAAAGAGAAAGTCCAGAGGGGGGTATTGCTAAGATCAAAGGAGATAAGGGTGTGTGTGAGGAGGAGAACCATGTAAAAGCATCTATCCTAAATACAGTAGATACTTCTGCTCAGTATTTACTGAAGAGAAGGTAGGGCAGGGCCCACAGCTCAGCACCATGGACACAGGAGGGAGGGAGGTGAGCACTAGTACCTTCACAAAAGAAAGGGTCCTACAAGAGCTCAATAAGCTCAGGGTGGACAGGGCAATGGGACCTGATGACATACATCCCAGAGTACTAAAGGAGCTACGGGTGGAACTAGCAGAGCCATTATCAGAACTGTTTAGTGAGTCTCTGAGCACAGGAGAAGTCCCAGAAGCCTGGAGAAGGGCTTATGTGATCCCGCTCCACAAGAGTGTTAGCAGGGAGGAGGCAGGGAACTACAGACCAGTCAGTCTTACCTCAGTAGTGGGCAAGATTATGGAGGCATTCCTTAAGGAAAGGATAGTGCAACACCTGGAATCCATAGGAGCACAGGATCCAAGACAGCATGGGTTTACAAAAGGAACGTCCTGTCAAACTAATCTCATAGATTTCTTTGACTGGGTAACCAGAGTGGTGGGCCATGGGGGAGCAGTTGATGTCACCTACCTTGACTTCAGCAAAACTTTCGATACTGTTCCACACAGAAGATTGATTAATAAGCTGGGTAGGCTCAGGGTGGGTCAGAAGTTGGTCAACTGGGTGGCAAACTGGTTGATGGGCAGAAAACAGAGAGTGGTGGCAAATGGTATACAGTCAGAAGAGATGCAAGTCAGAAGTGGGGTACCCCAAGGATCAGTTCTGGGGCAGTCCTCTTCAATATCTTCATCAGTGATGTTGCAGATAGACAGGAGGGTAAGGTTTGTCTGTTTGCAGATGACACCAAGATCTACAACAGAGCAGATGATCCAGATGGGATGGGCAGAATGAGAAGAGATCTGGATAAACTAGCAAAATGGTCCAAACAGTGGCAACTGGGTTTAGTGCAAAGAAGTGCAAGATCATGCACATAGGGAAGAGAAACCCTGAAGCCACCTATAGGCTGGGAGGGGAGTTGCTGGCAGTCACAAGGGAAGAAAGAGACTTGGGCATCATCATCATCACTGATGACCTGAAATCATCCAAGCAGACCACTAAAGCAGTAGGTAAGGCTAGGGGGATGTTAGGGTGTATTAGTAGGGTATCACAAGTCAGAAGAGGGAGGTAATAATCCCTCTTTGCAAGACACTGGTTAGGCCTCATCTGGAGTACTGCATGCAGTACTGGAGGCCACACCTTCACAAGGACATTAACCAAACTGAGGCAGTCCAGAGAAGGGCAACCACAATGGTGCAGGGACTGCATCAGAAAACATATGAGGACAGATTAACAGAGCTCAATATGTATACACTAGAGCAAAGGAGGGAGAGAGGTGATATGATTGAAACATTCAAACACCTTAAGGGCATTAACAAGGTGAAAGAGTCTAACATGTTTCAATATAAGAAAAATATCAGAACAAGAGGACACAGCATGAGATTAGAGGGAGTCCGATTAAGGGGTAATGTGAGGAAGTTCTTTTTCACAGAAAGGGTGGTGGATGCATGGGACGGCCAACCACAGGAAGTGGTGGATATTAATACAGTGCAGGGCTTCAAATAGGCATGGGATAGGCATAAGGGAGCAATACAGATGAGTATGAATAGATAGGCCATTGACAGAGCAAAGGGCGATGGCACATTTATAAGGTAGAAAAAGAAATGGGCAGACTGGATGGGTCTTCCGGTCCTTATCTGCCTACAGCTTCTATGTTTCTATGCTTCAATAAGGACACTTTTGCCTGTCCCAGCCGAACCACAGACAAACATACACAGTGGTCTGTGTTTCTCCCAACAGCATTCTATGTAACGATGTGTGATACCATGCTTAATGGCATATGTCATTGCGGTACAGTATATGCAATTTGCTACTGCTGATTTAATTGCTGTTCAATGACAGAGATGTCAACATTTGAGGGGCATGCCTGTCCCATTGCTGTTTTGAGCTCTGACATCAGTACAGTGGGATTATTCCTAGGAAGGGGCAGTCCCAGTGCACCTTCTCCCTCTGGATCACAGTTCTCTTCAGAATTTATTGGAGTGTCTTCTTCCAGTTGTTCTCTAGCTTTTTCTAGCTGTTCATTCTGTAATTGTAACCTTTGTATGTACGCAGCCAAATTTGGGGTTTTGAAGGTCTCATAGCTGAAACTGAATTGCTCCTGATATGTGTCAGATTTGCCTTTCAATGAGCTATCATGCCTCCCTGGCTTGAACAGGAAAAGGAGAGCAAAATAGTAATGCTCCTTTTTCTCTGCAGATTTAAGAGGCAGTTTGCAATGATCAATCAACCAAGGCTTGAGTCTCTTGACCAGACTTCTTTGCATGCCTGAAACTTGGTAGACATCTTTTGCTGGATTAGACTCAACTCCAGCTTTATAGTCATACCTTTGGGCGACTTCGAAAAGACACATGTTCTCCATGGCACTGTGTCACTGTGGGTAGTATGGGTCAATCACATTGTTTTTCAAATGTTTGTTGAAGATGGCTTGTTTGTTACAAGATCTTCAATCTGATTGTGAGACTTTAAGACATGTCATCTCTTTTCTTTGCAGTTGACATTTCAGTACCACATTGCTTCAGATTTGCCATACAGGTATGTTCCAATCAAATGGTCACTTACTTCATATGCTCCACATTCATGATATGACAGTTTTTAACCCTAGAGACAACAGCCATGAACTTATAGTTCTGCTGCTGTGGAAAAGATCCTCCCTGAGCTCCTGCAAGCATGTGTGCTAATTTTTGGTAATATATGATGTCACATACCATACCAGGGCCATGGAATTATCAGTAACAAATTGAACATCTACGTTTGCTTGACACATCAACAACAGAACTGGACTGTAGTCATTTATGAATGCCTCATTTTCTTTTCTAGGCAATTCATACACTCTCTTTATAGATTTCGCTTTCAGATGATGTCACATGGCAGACAGCAACTAATTAATAAGGGTATGTTCACAGGCATGTCTTGGAAATCCAAAACGACACCTTGTGTATCAACTGCCATGATTTTTCACCTTTCAACAACAGTACTTGCAACAGATGTGTCATTGGAACATTTCAACCAGTTTCCATAAGGTTGGGTTGTCGTACTTTTCTGGAAGCTGACAAACAATGTACTGCATGATAAACTTCAGAATTTCAGAGTCCTGACTGTCACCAATGTGAGGTGTCACTTTCACCCACAGTAGCCTGTGAATATGAGGAGCATCATGTGTTTGGTATTCCACTCTCCAGATGTAATGTTCCACAATACGAAGAGGGGAATTAGTCTTTGACAGAATAAACCTTGGTGTATGAAATTGGTGAAGGAAGCGATGTGACACAAACACTGACTCGAGAGAGCACATCTCACTGAGAGCCATTTATGATATGCCATCAACATCTGCATTTTCCCACTTTAGTATTCTGCCAGTTCCTCCCAGCTATATTAAACACAGCTGAGGGTAACAAACCAAGTGGCATGTACACTACTTGTGATTGCCTGTGATACCAGTAGTCTTGGGTTCCCTACATACTTGAAAGGATGGAGTTCAGATTTACTTTTGGCATTTTGTCCTTATCTTTTAACTTTTACAACAGTTCTGCTGCTGTGAGACCATGCAGTGACGTGGTCAGGCACATAATGTGCGCAATAGATGCAGACAGTATACTTAACTCACTCTACTACAGGAGGTGAAACAAATACTGAATGTTTCATCCGAACTTCCCATCAGAATGAAGCACTCTAGATGCTCGGTACTGAGCTCCAGGAACATTTACCACATGCTTGTCCAAATGACCAGCAGTGCCATGTTGGACTCAATCAGGAAAGCAATGGACTTCCAGCATACTCTCACCTGATACTGACAGGACTGCCTTCAACCTGTTTCGTCTGATACAATCAGATTTGTCACTGATTCGATCATTTCCATGGAGAGGATGAACTGGGTACTATTCATACACATTTTCATTAGTAGTCATCGAGATCTTCTCAAGCATTGCTTTCTTGGTATCTAGTATTCCAGACAGTGTCAATGTCAAAAATGTGGTCCACGTTTAAATCCACGTAGAATGGATTTTGAGCCCTGAGGTAATGTAGAGCTTTTTTAACTCTCTCTGCATGGACAACATGCTGCGGAATTGTTTTTGACTTTGTGGGAACACCATTCACCAAAATAACAATACTGTTGTCCCAAATTATAGCCTCAACATTTTCCTGCAGTGGCAAGAATGTGATAGATCCCTTCAGTGACTTTATGAGCTTTCTTTGGAATGTGTTTCAGCTTTGTGTTCACTCTTAGAATTGTTTGAAGTCGCTTTGTTGTTTGGATTAGAATCCAATTCAAACAAGTTCAGGCAACCAATCGCTATGGGTATAGCATCTGCTTCCATGTTGTTTAAAACAGATGTAGGAGGCAGAGCATCTATCTGCTTTTATCTTTCTGAAACAGTACAAGTACATGTGGACTGTTTCGTCTAATGCAAACTCACTCTTAAGTATCAAGTAGGCAAGCAAACATCCCCACATGTCATTCCATCTTTCAATATTATACAGATCTACCTTAACAGTTTGAGAACTATAAAACAGGCGGTTGATTGAGACATTCCATTTCAAATTGTTTTGTCTTTGCCAACTCAAAGATTGCTATGTCATTCCCAAATATGTCAATTAACTGTGTTTCTGTTATTGTAACACAGCCAGACATTTCCTCTACACCCTGCCTTGCAAAGTCAACAGAAAGTGTGCTATTTTTTTGAAGCTGATTAATAAAAGCTATGGCAGTGACCATGTCACCTTCTGTCAATAAAAACTGTAAGCGTGCAATTACTGACAGCACTCCTGACCTGGTACATTGTAGAAACAAATCTGAATACTCCTGTATTATACAGAGCTATCATGTG
Organism: Neoceratodus forsteri; assembly: GCA_016271365.2. Taxonomy (NCBI): domain Eukaryota; kingdom Metazoa; phylum Chordata; order Ceratodontiformes; family Ceratodontidae; genus Neoceratodus; species Neoceratodus forsteri. The sequence continues at coordinate 49,137,024 of CM028133.1, read as the reverse complement.
CATACGGTGGGATACACTGTCACAAGCTCCATTGTGCAAACATGCCAGTGAGTGCGCCATCAAGCCACTCTGAGATCAACTGTTCCATTTATCTATGTTTTCTATATGTTTGTGGTTTTTGTTAGTCATGGTGATGATGGAAAGATTGATAAAGTGCTTTATCTCATCAAAAGACGTTTGCCTAATGTTATACATCTCATCACAAGTTTATGTGAGACACCGAGTCTTGTTTTGTTCTGCTGAACAGTCATTGTCTTTCTGTATCTCATGTGAATCAGGTGTTTCAACCAATGGCAAAACACTGCGTGTTTTCGAAGCTTCATTGACACAGAGAGCTATTTGCTTACTGTGTGGATGGTACATTTCCTCCCCAAAATATGCCTCTCTCTCTGCTCACTGAGTAGCCAACACCCATCAAACATGAGGCAGAAGTTGTCTCTCTTCAGATGTGGGAACTCCTGTAACTTCATATTAATCTTTACAATTATTTTCTTTAAGTCATTTATCTGAGCCATCACCTGTGGCCACAAACATGATTGGACGTTCACAGCCACATGTACAAATGTTTTTACTCTGAGACGTAATTTCATTACCTGTACTTTTCGCTTGAATTTCTTACCCTTACGCCTGATTTTTGTGGATATGATGCACTCAGTTTTTGCTTTTGTAGACAACATCTTAAAATACTTGTTCTAGTCTGTAGGCTACACATTTTTAACATTGTGTTCTTTGTTTTCAGTTTGTGGGTGTTACCAACCATTTTTCACTTCTGTTTTACTGTGTCTGTTCTCCTGTGACAATGTCTCTTTTTGTGTGGTAAAGTATGGGCTTTGTAGCTATATGTGTTATATTTTCTGCTTATCTTTTGTTGTGGTAGATCAGAGGCATCAGTTCTTGCCTCCGCTGTAGTACGGAATACTGCACCATCAGTCTTGTAAGGCAAACCATGTCTACCAAAGTACCTTTAATGTATTTTTACAGTATTTGCATGTTGTCTTGTAGACATTTTCTAGTAACAATACAATACAATTATAACACAGTTCAGTATCTGTGAAAAGAAAAAAATAGAAATCAATACTGTTTTCACATTTCTTTTTTTGTTTTGTTTTGTGGCAACAAGTACTGTACCTTTAAGAACATAAAAAAGAAATTAATTTTACTTAAATGAAAGAGATACATTCAAGTGTGTTACATGTATGTTACAAACACTTAATATATGGATCTTCAATTTAATAGGTCTGTCAAGCTTACAAAAAAATTCTGGCAATAGCCTGAAAGTTTCAGTGATGATAGTATTTTCAATCACTGGTAATACTATACTTTTGTGCTGACAATAGTATCGTTCCAAGCTTCCGAAAAGAAACCTCCTGCCTCCACGTCACAAGCGTGCCTCCTCATTGGCCGGTTTTCCTGTGTGGGAGGGCAGAACAGTTCAAAAAAGATGGCGGCGGCTCTCTCGCTTACTGAGAGCAAACTCGGTTATCGAGCTTCTCGTCTTTATTTTATGGTTTTCCCTCAGGAAATAGAAATATCTGGTTGACTCTGCCATTGCACTCCTGAAGAGCAGGTATAATCTCAAACATTTAAAAAAAACGGACAGGGGGCGGGAACCGTCATGAGCAAGCAAACAGCTGAATACATAGCATAAGACATTGCGGCAGTCAACCAGTAGAAAGTCAGTTCACTGAAACGGTCGACTGCCCATTTGAAATAAACGTTGCATCCATATATTAAAAAAAATACCCGATAGGTTTGTTTGTCCATTACCAGGGAGTAATAGCATCTCGAGGTTCTGGACACATTGGAACCTCTTGAGCTTTGCTCTCGAGGTTCATGTGTCCAGAACCTCTCGATGCTATTACTCCCTGGTAATAGACATAAACCTATTGGTTATTGGTTATTCTCTATTAAATACATATAATAAAATGTCTTTTGCATGATAAGCATAATAGCAATATACATGAAATGCTTTTTTCACTGTTTCAATGCCATTGTCTATCATTTGTGAAGTGAAATGGAATTCTTCTTTCGTGAGCAGATTTCTTTTATGAGTTGAAAATTCTTGTTTTGTGAGATTCTAGTGAAACAAGAATTTTGAGTCACAAAACAAGATTTGAACAAAAACGTGAAATGGTATCTGTGGATCAATAGGAATGCAGTTTTGAGGTCAACACAGGACAGGAAGTTGGCCATCTTGGTTTCAACTCGGTTGTGCACAAGAAATCAACTACACGGACTGGGCCCAGATTACCTGAAAGAGCTCCTGGTTCCTTACTGCCCTGGGCAATTGCTCTGCTCAACTGACGAGGGGTTGCTAGAGATTCCAAGGGTTTGTTTAAAATCTTCTGGGGCCTGTGCATTTATGCACATGGCCCCAACCCTTTGGAATTCTCTACCCCATCAGGTACGGGAGTGTGTGACCGTGGAGGGATTTAAATAGGCCCTAAAAACATTTTTATGGAACCAAGCATACCTTATATGACTTATTTTGATTTGATTTGTATTTTACAACTGTATTTATGGTATTGTTGTTTAACTGTTTTGTAATGCACTTTGTTTTTTTGAAAGGCACACGATAAATAAAAAATTAAGTATTGCTCAGCAATTTTTAACTTTTTGATACTATTACAAATTATATTTCTCAAAGTAAATTCCTAACTTTTTTAAAATCTATTTGGGCTTCACAGCCCATTACCTTATGGAAATGTTAGTCTTTTTGTGGCAAAAGTAAAGTTTTTAACATTACCCATTTCGAGAGGGAGGGAATCATAACTAGAGTCGAGCTCTTGGCCAGCCAATCCCTTCCACTTCCCAGTCTGCTGGCCCTGCTCTCGCGCTCAGACATTTTGTGATGTCTAAGCAGGGAGGGCATGGGGGTGCGTGTTATACAAGTCTAGGGAGACATTTTTCAGTGTCTATTTATGTGTATTTAAGCAAGTTTGGTGAGAAAATAAAAGCCATCACTCAACTAATAGGGGCCCTATTAGTTGAATGGTGGCTTTTATTTTTTCTCCAAGGTGGACACCCAGATTTTTCACCTTAGTAGAAGCTATCAACTGAGTGGAGCTCAAAAACAGTCCCATTCCCAATCCAGTAACAGCCACATCATGCTAGCAATGAGGCTCAACCACTAGTACCTTCGTCTTGTCGGGGGTTAAGTCCCAGCCAGTTAGAGGACATCCAGTCTTGGACCTCAACCAGCCATTTAAGCACCTCCATAGTGTCGCTTGTCCTGGGAGCAAAAGACATATACAGCTGGGTATCATGTGCATGGCAGTGAAAGCCCAAGCTATAACATCTAATAATCACCCAGGAAAAGCAAGTACACCATGAACAACATAGGTGATAGGATAGAGCCCTGAAGAACTCCACAAGTCAGGGGCTTCAGGCAGGAGAAGAAATTCCCTCATCAGTACCCAGAGCAGGACAGAGGCAGGAAACTACAGACCAGTTAGTTTGACCTCAGTGGTAGGGAAAATGATGGAATCACTTCTGAAGGAAAGAATTGTTGAGTACCTAGAGGCCAGTGGGGCACAGGACCCAAGGCAGCATGGATTCACGATGGGAAGGTCGTGTCAGATGAATATAATAGATTTCTTTGACTGGGTGACCAAAGTAGTAGACCAGGGAGGGGCTGTGGACATGGCCTACCTAGATTTTAGCAAGGCATTTGATACAGTCCCACACAAAAGATTAATACACAAGATAGCCAGCCTTGGAATGGGTCCCAAGGTGGTAGCCTGGATAAAAAATTGGCTAGACAACAGGACGCAAAGGGTAGTAGTAAATGGAGTACACAGAAGAAAGGAGGGTTACTAGCGGGGTACCACAGGGTTCAGTACTGGGACCGGTCCTTTTAATGTCTTTATAAGTGACATTGCAGAGGAACTGAAGGAAAGTATGTCTCTTTGCAGATGATACAAAGATCTGCAACAGGGTTGATACACAAGATGGTGGAAAGGATGAGAAGGGACTTGGCAAGTTGGAGGAATGGTCAAATGTATGGCTGCTCAGATTCAATGCAAAGAAGTGCAAGGTAATGCACATGGGAAACAAAACCCAGGAAACATACACAATGGGGGTGAGATACTGACAACAGTAAAAATAGAAAGGGACCTGGGGTAATTATGTCAGATGACCTAAAAGTGGGCAAGCAATGAGAAGGCAGTAAGGAAGGCTGGGGATACTGGGATGCATAGGAAGAGGCATCAATAGTAGAAAACAGGAAGTTGTTATCCCTCTGTACAGACAGTTGGTGAGACCCCATCTGGAGTACTGTGTGCAGTTCTGGAGACCCCATCTCCGCAAAGACATAGACGGAGTGGAGGCTGTCCAGAGGAGGGCAACCAAAATAGTGCAGGATCTGCACCAGAAGACATACAAAGAAAGACTAAAGGAGCTTAATATGTATACTCTTGAGGAAAGAAGGGAGAGAGGGGACATGATAGAAACTTTCAAGTACCTCAAGGGAATTAACAAAGTCCAAGAGGGTAGCATCTTCCAGAAAAGAGATGTGCAAGAACAAGGGACTATTTGAAGATAGAGGGGACGGCCTCAGGGTAATGTGAGGAAGTATTTTTCTCTGAGAGGGCTGTTGATGCATGGAACAGCCTCCCTGAGGAGGTCATGGAGTAAAGAACAGTGGGGGACTTCAAGAATGCATGGGACAGGCATAAGGCAGTCCTAGGGGCGGGTAAGAGGAAGTAAACTGTTGGTTAACTAGGATCTGCAGTTTATCTGTTAGGTAGGAAAATAGGCAGACTAGATGGGCCAAGCTGTCCTTATCTGCAGTCAAATTCTATGTTTCTATGTTTCTATTGCATCCTGCCCATGAGGAAGGACTCAAACCAGTTGATGACAGTATTGGTGATTCCACAGAGCTCCCTAAGGCGACCCAGTAGCACTACAAGGTCCACAGTGCTAAATGCTGAAGAGAGATTGAGGAACACTAGAACTGACCAGTCTCCTCTATCTCTTACCCTGAGGAGATCATGTTGCACCCTGACTAATGCCATTTCGGTGCTATGCCTTGACCGAAATCCAGACTGGAATGGCTAACAGATGTCATAGGCCACAAGAAGTGCCTCAAGCTGCAAAGCCACCACTTTCTCAACAATCTTCCCCAGAAATGGGAGGTTGGAGATTGGTTAATAATTCGCTAAGATGTAAGGGTCGAGTGATGGTTTCTTCAGGAGGGGTTTCACCAACACCTGTTTCAGGTAGTTGGAGGAAAAACCCTTTGAAAGCAAGCACTGGACAATCTCAGTGAGCACTGGATCAGCTAACTCAACACATCCCATTGAGAGATGAGTTGGGCCTGGGTCCAATTCACAAAATTTTGGACGTTGCTTCAAGATTACCTCAGGGACCTCTGCCACCCCCACCAGCCTAAACTCACCCCAGAAAACAGGAGTGCCTCTGACTGTGCCAAGCACACCACTGCAGGGCTGGTCATGCCCCACTGGAGAGATCCCAGTCCTAACAGAGGACATCCTGACAGAGAAGAACTGAGCAAAATCCTTGCACTGGGTGACTGAAACTGCTCCTTTCAGCTGCAGACAGGTGGGGGAAGTAGCCTGTCTACAGTACAAAAGAGCAGAGCTGGTCTGTTCCTCACTGCAGCAATCTCCCTGGACAGGAACCTTGCCTTCTTATGGTTGATTGCCCTTTGATAGTCACCATAGTGAATTCTCAAAGCCAGTTTGTCCTCCTCAAACCAAGTCCTCCAACAATGCTCTAACTTCTGACCCATGGTCTTCATCTCCTTGAGAGCCCCATCAAACCATGGGGATACAAGTGAGAAGACCTGGGTCATGTATGGATTTGTGTGACTATGTCAAGTGCCTTGGAGACAGTATTATTGTAGACTGCCATCACCTCGACCACACCCACTACACATGCAGCACTCACACTAGAAAAGTCCACTACCATCAGCAGTCCCTCTGGGGTCAGCCCCCTCAATGGGTGGCAGCAGACCATCCCGACAGGGGAGGGACTAATGGGGAGGGCCCGAATGAGAGCTCCACTGTGCAATGATTGGACCAAAAGACCGGATCAATCTTGAGATCAGTGACCTCAAGCCCCAGTGAGAATACTAAGCCCAAGGTGTGGCCATGGCTGTGGGTTACAGAAGCAGCAGCTTGTGCAAGGCCCAGTGAGGTCATTGAGTGGAGGAAGTCATGACCAAAATGTGAGAGTTTGTCATCAATCCAGGTGTTCAAGTCATCCAGAATCAACCATCTGGGAAACTCCAAAACCTTGTCAGTGGTGAAGTCTGCAATTTCCTGCAAGAATTCCCCCCTCGCGACCAGGAGGTCGGTACATGAGGAAGGTCCTGCAACCTGCACCTGGACTCCCATGCACAGTCAAGCATTCAAATAACAAAATAGAACCCACTGGGTGCACAGTGAAGTTCAAGTCAGAGCTAAAACAGATGGTCACACTGCCACTCCTGTGTTCCCACCTTGGGCAGTGCACTATGGAGAATCCATTTGGGACTGAGACCTCCAATACTGGACCTGCATCATCCCCCAACCAGGTCTCTGTATTGCAAGCCAGCTCACCAAGGAAATCATGTCTGCAGTAATTGTGGTCTGGTTCCCAATTGATCTAGCATTGCATAGCACCACCCGAAGGGGACCAGTGGAGGCTGCTGACCCACTGGCTACCTGCCCACTTGGTCTGGTGGGAACCCTGAGAATGGGCACCAAACATATCTGGCCTCTCTCAAGGCTCCAGTTTACCCCAGGGCACCTCCTGGACCTGACCCCCCCAATATGGCTGACCCCGACTATACCCCCAGCGCTCCACTGCCTACCATCCCACCCCCTACCAATCTCAGCCTCCCTACAATGCCTATGCATCTTTATGCAGACAATAAATTAGAGTAATGGTCCTTGTTTTAGAGAAAATGTATGCTGAGTTGTAAATCCCATGTTTTCTTTTTGTAAAAGTAATACGACACCCTGTGAGTGGGAAAAGCTGCATGATAAGTGAATTTACAACTTATTATTTCAACAACTGTTTCCAACACACCCTGTTATAATAATAACAGTACCTGTAATGCTTACAAGTCAGCAAATATCAGTGGGTAACAATGATGTCAGAATGTATCATACTACAGAACCTGTCTAGTAACCTTTTTCTAAATCCAGAGGAATACATAAGACAGAAAATGTAGGTGACTGTGTTACAGACGGCAGGGGAACAATAAGGTGTGCTATGTAATATACTGTATTAGAACTGTAACTTGAATGTCAGCAATATAATAACAATATGTTATCATGTTATGCATTTGTGTATTACAGATGATGATGCAGGGGTCATCCCACCGGCACAGTGGGAGCCCTACCACTTGAGGTGCAGATGACCCGGGGCCAGGCGTGATCTCGGGAGTTGGAGGGCCAGCTGGGGTGGGGGGGGGAGAGGAGGAGGATCAAGAATGTAATGGACAGCTCTCCTCCTTTGGGGGAGATGGTGGGGATGAGCCCGGTACTGGGATGCCCCCTGGTGGAAGCTGGGGGAAAGCCAGACTGAGCTCCAAGAGGATCAGGGGACATGGTAGACATTGGCATATGCACCATGACATCTGCGCATACCTCGTCCCAGGAAGGAAAACAGTGAAAAATGGTTCCAGACCTGCTGGATGACCATCAGCCTCCTGGGATGCACTCCCTGATGATCCAGGCACCTCTGGACTCTGGACTTCAGATGTCCTGGCAGATCTGAGCTGCTTTCCACCACTCCACCACAGAAGGGAAAATGGGGACTCCAGAAGAGAGGTAAGACCTGGAGGTGGTTGAGGGGATGGGGCTGAGAGGTGCGGTGAGAACGCAAGCCAGCTGGAATGGAGGGGCAGAAAAAAAAAAAACAGATTTCATTTTAGTCTTTGGTAACCTGGTAAGGCCCACTAGGCACAAGTGCCTGTTTTCAGGGGCGACCTGGGATCACTGGGTGGTTAAGTGACTTGCTCAGACTTGACTTGCTCAGAGTCACACAGTATGCAAGTGGAGGTTGTGAGAATCAAACCAAGGTCTGGTCTGCTGGACGTACCAAGCTCATTCACATGATGACACAGATGGCAAAGACATCAGTGGTGTCACAGAGCGGGCCATGGTGGGAGGTCACAAAATATCCACTGCTCCCTCTGGTGGTCAGAAGAGTGTACTACTGGGCACTGGTGGCTCATCTGAACTTTAAGAACAAAATGAGTATCTCCAGCCTGGTCCATCTGGTAAATCCAACCCCGCTGCAGGACAGTTGCCTTGTGCATGGAAATGTAAGTTGACAATAATTACTACTACCTACTTCTTTTTTTCTCATTGTTTTGTTTTTTTCTTCTTCTTCTTCTTTTACTTGTGGTTCGAAGGAATGAATGCTAGTCAGCAATCCAGATATAGTAATGTATCATGACATAATATATGGTTGGTATTAATTGTACATGAACATGCATATTTTTTCAGAAATGTCATTTTCCCGCAGCTATGGTATTCTCAAAAGCGGAGCCAGTTTACAACTGGCTCATGATTTATGGCAGCTTGTAGGTGTTTTTTCCTCACAGTTGTGGAAAAATGTTATGGCTGGTGGGACCAGGTGTAACATTCCAGTAAGTTTTGAAAATCCAGCCTTGTGGGTGGTTGGGCATGTCTTATTTTATACTGTATATGGTTCTTTACAAAAAACTGACAGACACCCCCCACTGCTACAAAAAAACTTGCATTACTTTGTATGATTGCTCTGATGTAAGATCAGAATTAAATTGATGTAGTTTTTCAACTGAAAAGGTACAGCTCTGAACACTGGGTACTTACTAATCAGCTGTGGGTGGGATGAATGAGGGATGTAAAAATGTTACAACATTTGAACAGTGCAGAACAAGTCCTTTAATTAAATTACAAGAAAAATCTAGACATTTCATTGGCCAAGGGACATCATCTGACCGTGCAGTAAATCTCTATAAACACACAGTCAGGTGCCAAATCTCATTTTCCTCCCCAGGAAACCTATTTAGAGCCATTTAATAAGTGTAATAAGCCCCTTCAGGGTGTGCATCATAGGATTTAATGCATTTCCCAGGGGTGTAAGGACACTTGGCCTTCAGCCTTGTGCCTTACTAAACTCCTGGGATGTGCATTAAAATACAATAATGCACACCATATCATGGTTTATTACTTACATAATAGACACAAAAACAGTTTTGCATGTGCACAACAGTTTCAGAATGTCCACAAGAAGGACTTTGATTTTTACACACAATAAACTGTTACCATACTGTATTATATCTGGTTATAAAATAATGTATCACGTGGATAGATTTTGTAAATGTTTCACTTTTTCATATTTTTTCTTCCATAGATCTGCCTATTTGCTGCTATAGATCAGTTGCTGTTAAGCAAGGTAAATTATACATTCATTACATATACAATACTTTCAAACAACATGAAGTCTTGCTATATTATGACAACTGCAGTATGACTGCAGGTTAGAACTGCTCCGGAGGTGAAATAGTTAACTTCCATGCAAGGCATGGAATCTTGAGCGCGAGCTCGGTTAAGGAAGCTCTGTCTGCTTGCTTTCAAACCCAAACGTCAGATTCTTTACTCCGCCTCACTGAACAGTCGCTCCGGAGATTTCTCCTTTTGCTCGGTTCATTTTCGCGGTTTAAAACAGTTTAAAAATATTAAATTTAACCGCAATCTTTCGGTTCAAGCTCTGTCTGTGGTAACGTAAGTAATAGATAGGTTTTTCATACGAATTCTGTGTGGAACTTGTAAAATGTTTATCGGTTCGGTTTGAACCGATTAGGTTGCATTTTTAATTGCGTTTCTGTTGCTAGTCCTTTTTTAGAGTGCGGTTCCCGGTTCCTATCGGTTTTAAAAAAAAATGGATTTAATTACGGTTTTTTCTACGACCCGTGGCATGGTTGGGAACCGATAGAAGAGTCTTGCTTGGCGGATTGCCATAAACGGGCAAGTTTTTGGTTAGGCTGGCATAATGTCTGAGAAACCCAAAAGAAAAAACGAGCCCACTGGGTTTCAGCACTGCGTTGTCTGTGGGGAAGCCTTTGCCAAGGCTGACCCCTCACCACCTGTGTTTATTGCCTGGGTTGACCACCTTCGATTCAGACTGCCAGATTTGCAAGAATTTCCTGCTGCCACCGTTGAAAAGAGAGTGTGGTAGGCTCAGGGAAAGAGAGGCCAAAAGTCCGCTGACCCGATGGCCAGCCCGTTCGGTGCCAACCGAAACTGAGGGAGTGCCCTCTGACCAGGGCCATACTTCCTCAGGCAAACGAAGAGCTGGCTCCGAGGAGCCAGTTCCTGCAAAAAGGACTAGAAAGTCTGCTGCTGTGGAAAAAGTCCTTTCCCCAACAGCTGAAGAGATAGCCAAAGCAATCCAAATTGTCCAGTCTCTTTCCCCGGTTCCTGAACCATACCCATCTGGGAGACGTTCGGTTCACCAAGTCCCATTGGTTCAGGATTATGATTTTCAGGAATTTTATGAACCGGGGGGAGAGTATGAAAAGAGTAATTATGGTCTAGAAGATCTGGACGCTCCTATTGAGCCAGATATCTCCCCAGACAGACCTTTAGGGGTTCCCCCCTAGGCTTTCTGAGTCCCCTGCTCATTTTATTTTTTACAAGAAGGTTGCTGAAACTCTTCAGCTTCCTGTTGAGGAAGCTGTGGATGATCAGGAAGAGCCTGATTATGTGGAAATGATGGATATTCCAGGATCTAAGAGACTGTCTATTCCCCTTCATAAATCTTTCAGGAAACAGACAGTAAAAGTTTTAAAAACTCCTCATTCTATACCTCCTGTGGATAAAAGGATGGACAGAAGGTATACCTTATCAGGTTCTGACATAGAATTTCTCACACAGCAATGCAGCCATGTGGGTGTAGTGCAGGCTGCAGCCTGTGACAAGGCAAATATCCCCCTAGCTTCACATCCTCCTGAAAAGGACTCCAGGAAGATTGATGCTATGGCAAAGAAACAGTACATGGCAGCATCCTTGGGCTCAGACAAGCAAATTACATGGCTTATGCTGCCAGATACCAGAAATCCAGATGGGATACTGTGCTGGCTCTAGTCGAAACAACTCCTGACAAGTTTGCCAGGGATCTGGAACAGGTAGCTTTAGATGGTATTGAGGCATCAAAATGCAATTTCATGCTGCGTGGACTCTAATGATGTATCTTCTAGAGTTATGGCTACTTCTGTGACTCTTCGTAGAATGGCCTGGCTCAGATGCATCACATTGTCTAGGATACTCAGTCAAAAGCCATTGATTTTCCTGTGATTGGCAATTCTTTGTTTGGGAGCAAACAGAGGAATTATATGAAGAAAATGGATGAATACAGGACCACCTATCAGAGTGCACAGGCCAATGAAAGGCAGGCCACCTCCAGAAGCAACACCCTAGGGGCAGAGGCAGGCCTTTTCATAGGCCTTTTATCAGCTCAAGCCTCCTCTTCTTCCTATGCCAGAGGATTCTTTAGAGGAAGGGGCAGGAGGGGTTCAAGCAGGCCTGCTTCCACTCCTCAGCCCAAAGCCCCTGCCAAGCAGGCACCCTGATGGAGTAGCCAGGGCTGCTTCTCCTCTACTGGTACGGGGCAGGCTGGCTTACTTTGTCCAGGACTGGAAGTCTCTCACATCAGACAAGTGGATCCTGGAAGTAGTAAGCCAGGGACTGGTCCTCAGCTTCAAAAAATTTCCGAAGCTGAGGGCCAGGTCTTTTCCTCCTGCATCTCCATCAGAGGCACTTGCCTTAGAGTCAGAGGTCTCCACCCTCCTCGCTCTCAGAGCCGTGGAAAGGGTTCCACCCCTACACCAGGGCAAAGGGTTGTACTCCAGGTACTTCCTTACCCCAAAAAAGACAGGAGAATGGCGGCCCATCCTGGATCTCAGATACCTAAACAAGCACCTTTTAAACCAAAGTTCAAAATGGTGACTCTGGCAATCATTTTACCTTCCCTAAGGCCAGGGGACTGGCTAGCATCCTGGACCTCAAGGATGCCTACTTCCATATTCTCATCAGAAGCTCCCACCGAAAGTACCTCAGGTTCCAACTGCCCTCAGGCCATTACCAGTTCAGGGCAATGCCCTTCGGACTCACTTCGGCTACAAGGGTATTTACCAAGTGCCTGGCAGTAGCAGTAGCTTGCCTAAGAAGGCAAAAGATTTCCATCTTTCCTTATTTGGACGATTGGCTCATTGTAGGACAATCCCCAGATCAGGTCAACCTACATCTTTAGATAACCCAGCAACTGCTTACGTCACTAGGTTTCCTTCTGAATCTCTCAAAGTCAGTACTGGAGCCTGTCCAGCTCCTAACCTTCATAGGCGCAGAGCTGAATACCCAGGAAGCCAGGGCCTTCCTCCCTCTAGACAGGGCAAGCACCCTTGTCTCCCTGGCCTCTTCATTCACCCTGCAGGTCTCTCGACCAGCAAGGCATTTTCTGCAGCTCCTAGGGCACATGGCTGCTTCCACAGCAGTTGTGCAAGGATCAAGGTTTCAAATGAGAGACATTCAGTTCCATCTGAGGGCCTTTTGGTCTCAAAGAAAGGATCCTCTTACCAAACTGATCCCAGTTACTCGAACCTTGATCCAAGCCCTTCAGTGGTGGCAGGATCAGAGCAATCTGAGACAGGAGTTCCTTTGTCACTCAGCCTCACTCATTAATCCTTACTACAGATGCATCCCTCTTGGGGTGGGGGCCCCATGAGGCGACCTCACTACCAGGGACTGGTCCCCACAGGAATCTCTGCTCCACATCAACCTGTTGGAGCTCAGAGCAGTTTTTCTAGCACTTCAAGCTTTTTCAGAATCTGTTCAGAACAACACTGTGCAGGTCAGAACAGACAACACCACTACAATGTGGTACATCAACAAGCAGGGGACACTCGGTCTCGGCCTTGTGCACGAAACCATGAAGTTGTGGTCTCTGGCGTACTCCTGAACACCTCCCTTTGCAGTTCACCTCCCAGGCAAAGACAATGTCCTGGCAGATGCTCTCAGCAGGATCTCTCAGGGCCATCACAAGTGGTCCCTGGATCCCCTGGTTCTGGGAGTGGTATTTGCCAAATGGGGCACCCCGCAAATAGATCTCTTTGCAGCTCTAGACAATCATCAACTTCCTCTCTTTGCTGCAGGCCTCCAGTCTTGGGCTCAGTCCTCTGGATGCCTTAGCCCTCAACTGGGAAGGAGTTCCTCTATGCCTTCCCTCCTTTCCCTCTCCTGTTCAATGTGCTAGTCAAAATCAGAGCCCAGTCCTGCAGGGTCATTCTGATTGCCCAGGATTGGGCCAGGCAACCTGGTATCCTCTCCTCCTGTCCTTAGCAGTCCATCCTCCCTGTGCCTTCCCAAGAATCACAGTCTGTTAACATGTGCCCAGGGAAGGGTTTGGTACCCGAATCTCACGTCTCTCAATCTCAAGGCCTGGTTCTTGAAGAGCTAGAATTCGCGGGCCTACACCTCTCTCAAGGTGTAATGGATATACTCGGGCTTCTAGGAAGCCTTCTATCAGGGCTACTTATAACTCCAAATGGAAAAGATTTTCCATATGGTGCTCGGAAAAGAATATTCCCCCAGACACTGCTGATTTACCCACAGTCCTAGATTATATGGTCCATCTAAACACTTTAGGGCTGAGACCAGCTACCCTGAAGGTACATTTGGCAGCTGTCTCTGCTTTTCTTTCAGCAGGTAAACCCTCTCCTCTTTCATCTCACCCTGTATTTACCAGGTTTTTTAAGGGTTTGCTTCACACTAACCCTCCATTCAGGGCCTCTGCCCCTGCCTGGGACCTCAATGTTTGCATTGCTCAGCTCATGCAACCTCCTTTCGAGCCCTTGTCTTCAGCTGAGCTTGTTCCTGACTTGGAAAACTGTGTTTTTGGTGGCTATCACCTCTGCCAGACGCATAAATGAATTACAAACATTGTCAGTGGAGCCAGACTTTATCTCCTTTCACAGAGATAAGGTAGTCCTTCGGACTAATAGAAAGTTCTTGCCTAAGGTGGTTTCGGATTTCCACCTTAATCAATCTATTTCTCTCCCTGTTTACTTCACTGATCATTCTTCCTCTGGTGAGAGAAGGCTGCACAGCTTAGATGTAAAGAGGGCCCTTAGCTACTACATGGAGCATACCAAGGGTCACAGGTTTGACTCCCTCCAACTGTTCCTCACTGATGGTGAGGTTGGAAGGAAACCTGCCACTAAGAATCCATTGCCAGGTGGATTGTCTCTTGTATCAATTCTGTTATAAAAGTTGGGTAAGACTCCCCCTCAGGCCTGAGGGCTCACTCCTGAAGGTACATCTGCTTCTCTGGCTGCTGCCAGAGCATCCCCATTCTAGAGATATGTCAAGCAGGTACCTGGAAAATGGTTCACACTTTACCAAGCATTATTCCTTGGACATTCACGCTAGGAGTGATGCTCGGTTTGGCACAGCTGTCCTTCAGAGCCTATTCCCTAAGTAGGTTCTGTCCCTCCTCCATGGGGGTACTGCTGTGTGGTCTGCAATTGTCATAATATAGCAAGACTTCATGTTGTTTGAAAAAAAAATTACTCACCTTAGTAATGTTGTTTCTTCTAATGGAGTCTTGCTATATTATGACCTCCCTCCCTGCCTGCCCCACTCAGAACCTTGTTTTTACGCTGTGGGTGGGCAGCACAGTGTTGGCACTCTGTTTTTCTTGCCACTTTGTTGTTTTGTTTCACCCTCCCTAGGGTGAGTGTGTTTTTATTTCATTATTGGGTCTCTTGACTTGAGTCTTTTGAGACCAACAAGTGTGTTTGTTAGGGTAGTAGTCAGTTGGCTAGTGTAGGTTTAAGCTTCCACAGAACATTAGTGAGTTTTAGCTCGTAAAGATCTGACGGTTTGGGTTTGAAAGCAAGCAGACAGAGCTTCCTTAACCAAGCTCGCGCTCAAGATTCCATGCCTTGCATGGAAGTTAACTATTTCACCTCTGGAGCAGTTCTAACCTGCCGTCATACTGCAATTGTCATAATATAGCAAGACTCCATTAGAAGAAACATTACTAAGGTGAGTAATTTTTTCTTGTAGTGCATTCTATTGTTAAACAGCTATGAAACCATCCCTAGATGTTTGAAACACAGGTGTCAGTAATATGCAAAATGGTGTAAAGCACCCGTCACAGTTTTCCAAGATTTCTTTTTGGTTTTTGTTGTGATAAACTAAAAATGTAGCTGCTTAGCTTTACAATTGTTATTGAATGTGACAGCGCAGTCAGCCACTGGTCATGTGTTACTGGTTACAAATTTTAATATTGTACATCTGTGTCATACTACATGCTTTTGAAATATAGCGAGTGTTGACACAGTATCTACTACAGCAGGGGTCAATCCTAACTTTTTTTTGCACAAGCCAGCCGGAGAAGTTGATTAAAAATTGCACTAGCCCGCAGATGATTGCACTAGCCCACAATAATAATGGTCAGTTTTGATTGGTTAAACAGGAAAAATGCAAGCCAAGAAATACTCTGATTATTGCATATTTATTCTGCTCCCACATTGCTTCCTGCCTCAGCAAAAAAAAAAAAAAGACTGCAGTCCAATCACATGCAGTGTGTACCCCCATTGTTTTTTTAACCTGTGCCCCTTTCTGCCTCTTTCTTCATCCCCCCCCCGCCAAACCAGAGAATACCATAATAGCAAATGTTCAATCAGGCAGTTCTAGCTCTGCGCACGCAACAGCCAACATCATCATGCACGTCACCTCAGTCCCACCCTGACCTGCAGGGCAATGTACAGAATCAGGCAGAGAAAGACACTCTCATCCCCCACCCCGTGATTAACCAGAACTGCACTTCTGGAAGTTTTCTTAGTCTGTGAAGTGAGCCAGGGGCAGTTCTAGGATTTGTTTGGAGAGAGTTAAACAAACACAGGGGGCTTGGGATGTAAGAAACTTTGACATATCTGTTTATATATACCAGACACAAAAATATTGATTGAACATGCACTGCCCTAACAAAAACATATTTTTTCATAACAGTGTCCTTTCATCAGTCAAAGGGGAGCAGTATACAGGCATGATGCTGTACTACCTCTCTTTCTATATAGGATGATCTATGAATACCAGGAATACCTATTTTAACTTTAAAAATTATATATTTTGCTAAGGTTTTGCTTTGTACCATACATGCTCCAAAGCATTGTTTTTAGGATGAAATGACATGCTGGGTGGTATTAGGGTGGTACTGCATGGATGGCATTGACTGGTGTGATCCATTAAGAGGAGCTGTGAACCCTACACCAGTCAGTAATGCCAGCTATGGGTCTAAGGATGGCCACTTCAGAGCCTAGTCTGCAGTGGTGTCCAGATAAAGTATAGAGTAGACAGACCACCTGGCTGGGCAGACCGTGTATATATGATAGCATTCTGTCACTGCAGTGTTGGATACAGACTCTCAAAAGATTGGGAAATGAGGCACAGTGGTTTTAATATTGTGGGACAAATCAAAGATAAGTTCAGCAAACTGGAAGCTAGTAACTTAACAGCACTCTGCCCTTGATCACAGCATGCGCACTTGCTGAATGTCCTAACAATTGAATGATAATGACTCACATTGAGCCACTAGAGGGACCCTCTGTCCTTTCCTCCTCTACCTGTATTACCCTCTCACTTCTGATTATCTCTCTACCTGCTCAGGCCACTCCTCTCCCCTCTCTAAACCCCTGCCTCTGCCCACACCCCTCCTTTTGCCCAGCCATCTGGCTAACCCTATGCTCCACCCTTGCCCTATTGCCCACCCCTCACCCAACCTGCTACTTACCCCAGTGACCACTAGGAGTTGCTATTTCAACCCCATTTTCTGGCCCAATCATACCCCACAGCACGCCACCTAGTACCAGGTGCCCTGCACTCAGCTAGGTCTAAGTCTTACTGCCCTACCAGAGTCTTGAACCCTGCACCCTGTCCACCAGAGGCCGTGACAGTACCACTACTCCAAAGTGGTATCTACGCTATCTGAAGGGCAATTCAGACACTTGTAACTCCCAACCCGGCTTTAACAGGGTATTATGATTGGTCACCTCTTCCTCAAATCTGGCATAATGACACCTTCTATGACCCTGGTACTACTGTTTCCTCCATTATACTATCCCTCCCGACACCTACTCCCCCTCTATGTCCCTACCCTTCACCACCCCCCCACCATCATTTCTGTCACTCCCTTCCTTTGCCCCCTATAAGTCCACTGCTTCCCTCCCAGCTATCTCCTGGTCCCATTACCCCCTGCTCCCCAGCCTTTTCCTCTGGTTGTCTCTTTGCCTCTCTCTCCCACACCCCTACTCCCTCCATCCAGCCCCTCACTACTGCCCCACCACCAGAAGGCTAAATCCGGCCCCTCCGCGTGCTACGCTGCCACCTTGCCATTGCACTACTCCTCCTGGAGACTGGGATATACACCCTAACCCCGCCCAACCTTTACCCCGGCCCTGCCCACCCCATATCAAACTCCTCAGCCAGTGCAAACTCCGTCTCCCATCCTAGCTTCCTCCCCGGGGCCTGCGTCTTCTCCACCTCAATATTCGTAGCCTAGCCCCCAGGCTCGATCAGCTCCAGGTCCTAGCTGTACACTACACCCCTGATATAATCATCCTTTCTGAGACCTGGCTAAAACCTAGCCTACCCGGTAATAATTTCACTATTCTAGGGTTCAATATCATACGGCAAGATCGGCCCTCCAGAGGCGGAGGGGTGGCTATCTACATCAGTTCAGCCCTCCACTTCACTGTCTCCATTACAAAAACTGTACCCAAAGCTTACGAGCTTCTGATGGTAAAATTGTCCCCCCCCTCCTCACTACCTATCTTTGTGGCTGGCATTTGCTGCTGCCCAGGCATGCCAATCACAATAGTCACTGACCTTCTGGGCCAGCTGTCTTCCTTTGCCCAATCGGGTGAACTATATGCTATGGGTGATTTTAACCACAATTGGCTAGCACCCACTTTTAACAAAACCCAAACCGAGTTAACTGCTCTTAACCTCTGTCAAACCATTACTGAACCCACTCGCTCTAACCTTAACTCTGGTAATCACTCACTCCTCGACTGGGCGCTTACCTCCCACCCACACCGCGTTGTCAGCTCAGGTCTTCTCCCTGATTCCATTAGCGACCACCACCTAATCTACTTAGTCCACAAAATCCACAGAGTTAAATCCCCTCCCAAATTTATATTCCAGCGTTCTTACAAATCCCTCAACCTCTCCCTCCTTTTGGATGATCTTCACCACTCTAATTGGGTCCCAAGCACAAACCGCTCTAATATGCATTCGGCCCTTATGCACTTTCAGAACACCTTCCTCTCCGCCTGGGACAAATACGCCCCCCTACGCCGGACTAGAGTCCGTGGTTCCCACCTACCCTGGATCACTCCCGAGGCTGATTGTTGCCAACAAGCCGTGATAAGGCCTGGTGAATCTACAAATCCTCACTCCTCCCCGGCGACTATACCTCCTATCGCATGCTCCGCAATAGGTGCACTAAGGCCATCCACCTAGCTAAGTCTGAATATTTTAATAACACACTTAATGCAAACCTTGGAAGACCTTCCAAATTCTGGAGAGTCATTAGCTCCCTTTTCTCCCCCCAAACAGCTAGCCCTCCACCTCTTCTCCTTGCCCAAGGGTTCTCTCCTTTCCGACCCCCAGGAAGTCGCCTCCGAGTTTAATTCATATTTCACTACCTGTGCCCAGGCCCTCCTTGAAGCCCTTCCACCTGCAAACACTCCATCTCCTCAGTCTCCTATCCCCCACCTATCCGGCATGAACCCCTTCTCCTTTAGACACATTTCCCCCTCTGAAACCTTAGATGCCCTTTGCGCCCTAAACCTCTCCAAAGGCAAATCCCCTGATGGTCTTGACAACAAACTCCTCTTCTTATCTGCTCCCGCCATCACATACCCCCTCGCAGCCCTACCAAATCTTCCTTCAGTACGAGTCACTCCCTCCGATGGAAGCATGCCACTGTTCTACCCTCCCCAAGGTGGTGATTCCACCTCTGCATCCAACTACCACCCATCTCCCTCCTCCCACCTCGTAAAACTCCAGTAACACCTTGTGCTATCCCAACTCTCACTTCCTTGCAGAAACTAACTTCTTCACCCTTTCCAGTCCGGGTTTAAGCTTACCCTCCACTACCTCCTCCCTGCTCAGACTCACGGACCACATCCTCACTGGGATGGACAAGGGCTAATCACTGCTGCTATTTTTATCAACCTAGCAAAAGTCTTCGACACCGTATCCCATTCTCTCCTACTATCCTGCCTTTCCGGAGCTGGTTTAGCTGAATCCGCCATAAACTGGTTCAGTGCCTACCTTCTAAATAGAACCCAATCCACTAACATAGCTGACCACATCCCTTCCCCATCACCTCCAGCATTCCGCAAGGCTCAGTTCTCGGCCCCATCCTCTTCTCCATCCTCCTAAATGATCTGCCAAACTCCTGCTCCTCTTCCGCCATCCACATGTATGCAGACGACGCAGTCCTCATACTCCCGGCGGACTGAAGAAGTAACCAAACTTCAAACTGACTTCAACAAAATCCAACTCTGGTTCAATAGCAACCAACTCTCCTAAAATGCTAAGAAAATCCAACTCTATGACTTTCGGCACCAGACAGCACCTTTCCAAACTCACCTCCCCTCTGAGATTCCACACCCTAAATAACACCATCCTCGAAGAAGTACCCTCCTTCAGGTACCTCGGGGTTTGGCTTGACCGCCACCTCTCCTTTTCCACTCATGTCGATGCCATCATTTCCAAACTGCGCCCAAAACTTGGTGCTCTCTATAGAAACTGCACTAGTCTCCCTCTTCCTGTCAGATGCAAAATTGTTGAAAATGATTCTACTCTCTCGACTACTGTGATGTAGTTTACAGTTCCACTGCACAGACCACCCTAGCCAGACTAGACCCCCTCTTCAATGCATTTTGCCACTTTGCCCTCGATGCCCCCCCCTCGATCACATCACTGCATGCTTTATCGTTCCTTGTCCCTACCTTCTCTGAGTAACCGGCGTCTAATTCATTGCGCTAAATTCACTTCTAACTTCTGGCTCGGCTCCCTCCCTCCCTATCTCGCATCTGCCCTAACCTCCCCACCCACCCCCTCACACGCCCTCAGATCCGCTGACCCTAGACTACTATTCATCCCTCACCGTAGGACCACCACTGGCCAATCTGCATTCTCTTACCTCTTCCCTAAACTCTGGAATGGCCTGCCCACCCAGGTCCGTCATTCTTCATCCAAGCTCTCCCTTTTCTATGCTCTCTCTAACTTCCTTGCACCTAATTGCTGCTGCCCCTGACCACCCTCCCATTTGGCTCCTCCCCCCTGCTCCCCCTGTGCCTGACCAGCGGCCTGGCCATGCCTAATTGTCTGGCTTATGTGCTACCCCCGAGCACTTATACCCACTCTACCCTACCCCACACTCTCAATGTCTCCCTTCCCCCTTTCCTAATCAACCCAAGCTCCCCATCCCCACTCCCTCCCTCCTCACCTAGACCTCTCCCTCACACCTACGTTTACACCTCCATCTCTTCCCCATCTTCTTCCAAATCCTTCCTTTCTATTTGATGCATCTCCCTGAAGCTCAACCTCCGCTACTGACATTCAAATTCTGCTATTACTACTCTGTTCTGTAACTGGAACTTATGTATTTCATGTTTTGCCTCGCTATGTACCCTTGTACTGTATACCATGCCTTCTGATCATGTTCTGTACTGTTCCTACCTCGCTGAGTAACCACGATTTGTATAACCCTACTTGTTGTGCCTGGCGCTGTGCTGAACTGCACTGCCTATGTAATAAGTTCAAATGTAATCCCTCCCAACTATGTACATTTTCCATATTATACTACTGCAAGTTCAACTATTGTATGTATACCTGCCTTCTCTGTAAACCCCCCCCCCCCAGGTCGCACCATGAGACGAGCATCTTTTTGCTCAGTGTGCCTCTCCTGGTGAAACATTTTCAATAAATAAATTTTGTTGGATCCCCCTCTTGAACTGCCAGATAATTGCAGCTCTTAATGAGCTGTTAATCACACCAGGCCACCTGGAACACTGAGGGAGATTAGCAAAAGGACTACAGCCTGCTAAAGTAGGGACTTTTTCAACTTCATTTAACAGCTATGAAAAACCTGCACTGGTCAAGATGGACAAATAGAGGGTTAGCTGCACTAGCCGTGGCCAATTTGCACTAGGGTCAGGGCTAGTAAAACAATGTTAAGGTCGAACCCTGTACTACAGTAAATGTTACAAGCTCTGCATCTACAGTTGTATATATGTAACAATGAGGCAATTCACATACAGTGCTGACAAGCACAACGGCTCAGTACATACTGTGGGAGTCCCACATTGCCACAGGAAATCAGATGCTATCTAGTGATAGTATTTCAGACAATTAGTTGTGTGCCATGTGCAGCCTTCCATATTACATTTCCTTCTTTTGTTTTTAATTTACATTTCTAATGGTGAGCAGGTGTTTGATTTAAAAAAAAAAGGATTCTTTGGATGTTATCTGCTTATGTGTGTCACATCACATGGTAGCGGCAGCAGTGGTGTCACTATACCTCAGTAGACTGCACTGTATCCCCCACCAACCTACACTGCATCCTGAGTTCTGTAGTTGTACAGATTCTGTAGTGGTTATAGCCATTAGCAGTGATAACTATTGCGTCTCTCTGGCCCACTGGTGCAGCGGTATAGTGTTACTGCTTGCAGTGTTGATGGCTCGTGTTTGCGAGTGAGCACGGGATGTCAGAGGGTTGGCCAGTGGGGGGGGGGCGTCCCATGGACAGCTCTCCTCTTCCAGGGGGAAGGTTGTGGTCTCCCTCGCATCTAGTGATACCCAGGGGAGGCAGGGTGTGCAATAGATGGGACCACTCAGAGGCTGGGAGGCAACAGCAGATGTCTGTGGGTTGGGTGCGGGAGCACGCTGTGCTGATGTTGTTGCACACCTGTGCCTCCAGGGGACATGCAAATGGGAAATTCCCTCTGGGCTAAGCACTTTGATGCCCCCAGACCTCTGCCTGAGTGACACCCCAGGCTGTAGCAATGGCGGGGGTCTCTGGTGATCTTGGTCTCTCCCTCTGCCCTGCTGACATGGGGGGGGCCACAACACGGGGCAAGCTGCAGACCTCCCCAGACCAGAGCTGGTCTGGTCGGGGATGCTGAGTGTGGGGTCTGGGCACAGAGTAGGGGTATATTACCGCCGACTCAGAGGAAGAAAAAAGAAAGTTGAAAAAAAAATAACTGTTGCATCTCTCTTTCATTATATATGTGGCTGTTCCTATGGTAAAGCAATGCTTGTTCTTTTTGATGTACAGAATTGTGTGTTACTTGCATAACATGAAACAGCACTGTTGATGGTATCCTTGACATTTAGGAAACACACCATTCAGTAATTCTTTTGAGTTTTAGCATGTCATGTAATATACACACAATGTACTGCTGCTTCACATAACTGGCTATAGCTGCATAATGCTTGTAGTTGTATAGAATAGTACATGCCTTTAATAATACTGCTTGCTATTTACAGCTCAATCCATGTATCCACAGGAAGAAACCCCAGGTGTAGGAAGGTACAAAGAATAGCAGTATATTTTCTTTTTCTTTCTTTCTTTCTTTCTTTCTTTCTTTCTTTCTTTCTTTCTTTCTCTATCTCTCTTTCTTCTTTTCTGTTTCAGAACATGAAGCAGCAGCCATATTTTACCAAGAGAATTAAGCAAAAATTGCTTTTTTTATATCAAAAACAGTGTCACACAGGAAGACAATGTCTCCTGCTAAGCAACATGCAGTGCAATAATGTTCAATGTTTAGGCAGTCTTTAAAAAGTATATAGACCAAGGTTCTGAAGGAACAAAGAAAATGTAGATGCTTCATGAACTTGTAGGGTATTTTCCAATTCGGAAAGTGTTGCAGCCCCATGCATTTCCATTCTGTTGCTTTTACTGGACTACACAAATCACCCTACTCTATACTAACATATCTACACCAGTTATTACTGTCGTCAGTGCCTGAATAAATGTGTGAGTCTGTGCCTAATTTGTCATTTGTCTGTGTGGAACCTACAATTTTCTTGCCACCACTCCCTGGTGCCCTCATTGAAACTGAAATGCTGCATTTCATGGGAGAATTCATCTGAATAAAATAGTAAATGCCTTTTAAATTTTAGCACTAAATGTAGCAATGTTATTAATAAGAAGGTGGAAATGAGCCAGTTCTTAAACTGTTTGGACTTTTGACAAATCAAAGTAATACATGGGTGGCGCCAGACACCACGGTGAGTGATACACTTGAGGAGGTTTGACAAAGCAATGAAGTTATTGACTGAGATACTTTCTGGGTGGCAAGAGTTACTGTGTATGTTTACAGAAATATCTTCTTGTTATTCCCCCTAATATGCCAGAAGAAACTATTGTATGTACAGAGAGTGTTGCATGTTTTAGCTATTGTCAAGCCACAGTCACTCTAATGCAGACTATAGATTGTCAGGTGGCACTGCTAGACAAATTGCCGTCTCACACTGGGGAATTAAAACTGACCAATGGGCCTCCTCCTTTAGAGAGTACTAGGGGACTGTGACACACCATGTCACATGAAAGTCTTGGCCATTCACAGAAGCCAGTAACTTAGGAAAGATAGTTTAGGTTATTTTCTAATTATGCTATTTTTCTTAATATCAGTTTGATAGTTATTTCCCAGTCTAAAGGAGTTGTTAGAAACACCCAGATTTTGAGACAAAGGCTGAACACCAGTGGTAGTGGGGATGCCCAGACAAACCCACTTCCCCAGTCTCAGTTTCAAGAAAACATGAAGCACCATGTTAAGGGAAAAGGCCAATTTTTATCTGACAGCTTAAATTATTTCTACATGTGTGTTCTTTTTGTTTGTAAATTTTCTCCATTGCATATCAGAATTTTTTCATATACATTCAAAAGAAATGCAACATACATTTAATTTTCACCTTGGAGCAGCAGACATATTCAGGCTTTAATGAAATTGGACAAAGTGGTGTGACAGCCCTCTCTGTGCAAACTCATGGCCAAGGGCAACTTGTAAACCCCTACAGGGCCTGCTCGCTCCCATGACAGGTTCCCCTTCTGATGAATTCTGGACTTGCTAGGCCATAACAGAGCACTGCTTCTCACATACGGCCTCATCTGCCCTGCTGATTGCCCACCATGGCCCACTGTTCTGCCCCACATTGGCAATAGAATCAGTAAACATGTTTGAGTGCACCCACACAGAGCCATCTACAGTGAACATGTCCACTTTCTTTTATCATTTCTGGCCTGAATCATTCACCAGTTATTCATCTCCTAAACAAATGCATCAGGGTGAATATCTTATAGCCATGTTTCTAGTAACTCCTGAATGCTATTATTTTTTTATGCCTCCCCTGCACCCTTTATTGGCCTCACCTTCAGGCCACCTAGGCACACCTTGCCGCCCTCCTCCTCTGCCGCCAACTATTGCCCATATTGCAGCCCCACGGGAAGCCCAATGTTTCCCTTTGTCAGACAGGTCCCCCCTTTCTGGGGAAAATGTGCCAGCAGGTGCATCTTATTATTGACTCAGGTGCTGCTGGGGTCGGTCTGGGCTGTCTGTGGATTCTTGGTGGTGAGGGACTGGCGGCCCTCATCCGATCAATCAGGGGGCCATTTTTCTGGTTTATCTTGAAGGGTGTGACATGGTGCCACATGATGTCCAGGCATAAGCCGACATCTGCTACACTCCCTCCCTTGGTGAGGTCTGACATGTTGTCGTGCTTCTAGCCTCCATCAGGGGCCAGCAAAGGCTGGGCTACAAGCCCCCCTTCCTCCCAGGAGAAGGTGAGTAATCATTGGATGCTCAAGCCATCTCCTCCAGGCCACGGCCCTCCAACACCCGAGTCCATTCCTGAACCCAGGACATTGGCGTCGCAGGCGTAAATCCAACCATTGTGCCAGTGGGCCAGCTATTGAATGCTATTATTAAACAGATTGTGACCCACATAGGACAAATGAATGCCATCCTTATTGTATAGCCTCATGCAATCTGGTGTAATATACTGGTGATTCACTACCTGGATCCCATTAGAGAGACACAACTGAGACACCTTTCTATTTACCTCTCTGCAGACCCTGGTTAAAGGTTTTGCAGCCTTTACCACCCTCCATGTGCTCCTTGTTATGATCCTGGAACAAGACAGAGATGTGACAGGCATTTATTCCCTTAGCCATCCCAAGCTCACCTTGATCATTCTGACCACATCAATGGAGGATATGTGACCCAAGTCATTTTTACCTAAATGGATGATGAGATCCACCCGGAGAGAGTTGAGCAAGCCCAGATTCTTAACCCATGGGGTAACTTCATGCCACTGCATAGCCCCTTTTACACACCAATGTGCAATCACCTTCTGTGCAGATATACCCAGCTGAGTCCTGTTTGCCCAACATGCTGCCCTGCCATGTGCTCTTCTGATGTAGCAATGTCTTAGTATCCATATTGCTTTGACCACTGACGCTGGATCTGTAACATAAGCAACAAACTCTGGTCAGAGCCAACATGGCTGCTATAATTTATCATGACACAAAGTTTTTTTCCTTTTTTGTGTTACAGAAGTCCTTAAAATGTAATGCTTTAATTGATATAGCCTACTGTATCTGGTTTTATTGTTGAGGCGTGATGTGATACATTTCAGGGGTGTAACCACAGAGCTGTTTTGTCCAGTATGCATAGGTTTAGGTGCAACACCACCTGGTTATTGATGTTTTGCAGGGCTTGACCTCTTATGGTAAATCACGCATGCATTGATGTGTGACTATTTTTATATTGTATATGGAGATATCCACAACTTTACAGCAGCAGCAACACAAATCTACTCCCTCAGACACATTTGCAAATCTGCCTCCCTCAGTTCCCCATATACAATATTACAATAGTCATACATCAATGTATGTACAATTTACTGTCAGATGTCAAGCCCTGCAAAACATCGATAACCAGATGGTGTTGCACCTAAACCTATACATACTGGAACAATAGCGCTGGGGTTGCAACCCTAAAATGTATCACATCTCACAGTGTCCAGAGATGGTCCTGATAACCCCACCAGCTCCTCTGTTCTTAGTCACTGCTTCTGAGACACCCCTATCACCTGCCTGCAACAGTTCTATAAGCAGGGGTGTCATAGAAGTTTGTGCCTAGGTTTCCAGGGGTTGCCCTGCTTTGTGCATGCATTGGCAATTTGACCTTCTTTCCCTTCCCCCACATGGTCCTTATAGTAATAATCCTAGGGGCTGTGGCCCTTTGAAGTTGTAAGTGCTCTGGCTGCAGCTGATAAATCAAACACAACACTCCAGTGTTTCGGGCATGAAGTATTTTCCACATTAATATTATAGATTGGCTGCCTCCTCCTGACCTCCCTTGTGCTGTGTCATTGATGGGAAATCAACTGGATTGGATCACCCACATGAATTATAGTGATCCACCCAAGGGGGACCCTGCCAGCATCAAGAAGTATGAGCTTTGGGTTGCGGTCACCTATTTCTTCTCAAATGAGAAGGAGGAGATGATCAACAACTGGGTGACGACCCTGCTGAGTGTGAAATTTGACCAGGAGACAGATGCATGGGAAAAAATACGCAAATGCATTACCAACGCATGCTGCAAGAATACCTCAAAAACAACAAAAGATAAACTTTACAGAGACTTCCAATCCTCTAATTGCATGCCAGGCACACATCGGGTGCACATATGATAAAAAATGTCCTACGTTTGTATATTTTGTATTTTCCTTATGCTTCTGTAAATACCATATTGAAGAGGTCTCTGTTCAAAACTGCTGGGGGAAATAAGGAACTGCCCCATATAATCTGCTGAGTCCATTGAGCAGACAGTACAGTGGAATGTGGACTGCTGATAAAATTACTCCTGGAAATGCTGAGCTGGGTGCCCTGCAGAGGATAACTGTGAGGGTTGCTCAGGGGGGCTGAGCTTAGACACGGACACCTCTCCTGAGGTCAGTTCTCCTACCTGTTACCAAGCCCAGTTCCAGCTCTAGACTAGTGTGCAGCTATGGGGCTTAGACATCTGCACTTCTATGTAGTGGTTAATGTGTAGCCAAACTCAGAAGTAATCAGGACTAGAATAAGAATTTCTTCTATGTTTGGCTGCACATAAACAAGGGCAAAATCAATTAGCTGTTCTGCATAGGTGGCACTCTCACTGGAGCATGAGAAAGTGTTTTGCCTGTAGGATAGCTGGATCACTTATAATAGGCTGAGCGATAATATCTGCAGTATTTTAAAATAAAACAAGCATTTGTCAATGCCGAACGTTCGCTTGCAGGTATTTGCAGGGGTGCTTGGCATGTATGGTGCTTTACCCTAATGCCCTGTGCGATTGTTGGTATTTGCACAATAAATTGTCAGCATGACCTGTTTGTTACCCCCATTGTGCGCTACATAGGCGGAAACACGTTTTGGGCAGGATGTGAAAAAATGACAGCTGTACTGCTCATAAGGAAGTGTGGTAAAATGCCAATGTTGAAAATCTGGAGTGGAAATATTGAAAATTTGCAAACCTACGAGCGTGTGTGGGAACTGTGCAATGCACGCTTGTAACACAGTCATTTTTAGGAATTTTTTCACCAAATTTTCAACATTGCCATTTTAAAACCTCTACTAATGAACAGTGTCACTGTGATCATCTTACTGTGTCCCATACACTGAGTTCGCACACTGACTGTGCCATTGTGCGCTACATGGGTGGAAACACATTTTGGGCAAGATGTGAAAAATGACAGCTGCAGTACTCATAAGGAGGTGTGGTAAAATGGCAGTGTTGAAAATCTGGAGTGAAAATATTGAAAATTCGCAAACTTACGAGCGTGCGTAGGAACTGCGCAACGCAGACTCATAAAACAGTCATTATTAGGAATTTTTTCACCAAATTTTCAGCACAGCCATTTTAAGACCTCTGCTCATGATCAGTGTCACTGTGATTTTCTTGATGTGTCCCATACATTGAGCTCGCACACCGACTGCGCCATTGTGCGCTACATGGGCAGAAACACATTTTGGGCAGGGTGTGAAAAATGACAGCTGTACAGCTCATAAGGAGGTGTGGTAAAATGGCAATGTTGAAAATCTGGAGTGCAAGTATTGAAAATTCACAAACGTACGAGCGTGCGCAGGAATTGCGCAACGCATGGTCGTAAAACAGTCATTTTTAGGATTTATTTCACCAAATTTTCAACATAGCCATTTTAAGACCTCTGCTCATGAACAGTGTCACTGTGATTTTCTTAATGTGTTCCATATATTGATTTCGCAGACCAACTGTGCCATTGTGCGCTACATGGGTGGAAACACGTTTTGGGTGAGATGTGAAAAATGACAGCTGTACAGCTCCTAAGAAAGTGTGATACAATGGCAATGTTGAAAATGTGGAGTGAAAATATTGAAAATTCGCGAACTTACGAGCTTGCGTAGGAACTGAGCAATGCACGCTAGTAAAACAGTCATTTTTTGGAATTTTTGCACCAAGTTTTCAACATGGGGTTTTTGGGACACCTTCTCATGAATGATGTCACTGTCATGGCATTATTCAAGGCCAAAAGGTGATTTCACGCAGTGACCGCGTGCCTCGCGAAATCACCCTTCGGGCCTGAATAACACCATGACAGTGACATCAATCGCGAGAAGGGCCCAAAACCCCATGTTGAAAATTTGGTGCAAAAATTCAAAATGACTGAGATATGCAATGAAGTTGAAACCCCCTATCTAGCCCATTATACAGCTTACCGGCATTTCCTCAGTTCATGGTCGCCTTTGAAGAGTGCAGATGTGTTCCCGGTCCACCGAAGATCGTCGCCAGAGTCCGGAGGTAAGTATGGGGTGAGGGGGTGTGGGAAACTGGGTGCACAGTAGGTGGGTGCGGGTTGTGGGGAGGGGCTGGGAGGCGGCTGCGGGACGTTTTCTTTACAGGTAAAAACCAAAAAAAAGGACTACGTGGGACCGTTGCCACACTGGGGTGGGCTCCCAGCATGGCAGAAGATGGCTGGGGGGGCCAAGGAGCTTACAGGGGATTGGGCACCCCTGTCGGCAAACTATGCGGGGGGGCGCCGAGGAGCCAATGGGGATTGGGCACCCCCATCGGCAAAAGAAAGCGGATGTTTGCCACGCTGGGGTGAGCTCCCAGTGTGGCAGCAGGATGGCTTGGAGGGGCTGTGCAGCCGACGGGGAATTGGGCACCCCCATCGGCAAACAAGTTTGCAGCAGGAAAGCTGTGGGGGGGCCGCGTGACGCGCGTGAGGGGCAGCGCGTGACGTGAGGGGAGACATCGTGATGGTGGCGCTCAGTATGGCAGCAGTGCTTTCCTTTGAAGCAGAGTACCACCGCTGTCATACTGAGCTCCTGCACCCATTGGTGCAGGACCGCCACACCTGCTCAACGGAACAGTGCATTGGATGGGAGAGGCACACCTCCGAGTGTGCTACTCTCCCAAAACGTTCCTTGTGCATGCACGCTAGCGAACGTAAAAATGACACACTGATTCATGATTTCACTGCCTAACAAAAAGTGGCATCATACTGTTCAGCACGGTTGCCCATATCACTGTTAGGTAAACACAAGTGAAACCAGCCAAGAATATTAGTTGAGATTTCCAGGAGAAGATCCCCCCTTCTCCTTGTATAGCCATGTGGGCTATATAAGTAAATGTACTCTGTTTCAAAAACACAAACATAGGGCTGTATATGTAAAAGTACTATGTTTTACGAACACAGACATACGCAATAAAACAATTAAATAGGTACAGCAGCTCTTTCTCACCCTGGTACGCCTCTGAGAGAGTAAAAGAAAATCACCATCACATACTGATTCTACTGATGTTTTTCTTTTTGATTTTGTCAGTGTGTGTTCTAAAACAGAGTACTTTATGCATATATAGTGTCACGTCCCACCAAAAAAGCAAGTGAGGCTTTTGTACTGTGGTGTGCACTGTGATGCAGAGGGACTGCTCTTTGGAGTTTGGCTAAAACTCAAAATAGTCACAAAAATCCAAGTGTGGAGAGCATTCAGGGTCGACTGTGATCATACAGTTCAACTGGGTAATTTAATGCACAAATGCAAATCATAGATACATAGATACATAGACAGTGTCGGCAGATAAGGGCCTATGGCCCACCTAGTCTGCCCATTTGAGCTGGTAAGTTCAGTTTATGTTTTCCTAGAAGTCTGTTTCCCCTTACCCCTGATCTCTAGAATTCCTTTATGTCTATCCCATGCATTCTTAAATCCCGTGATTGTTTCAGCCCCCACCACTTCCTCTGGCAGGGTGTTCCACTTGTCCACCACCCATTCTGTGAAGAAATTCTTTCTCATGTTTCCTCTGAATTGTCCTCCCTCTAACTTCATCCCATCCACAACAAAGGCTGTATTTAAAACAAAGAATAACTTGCACAGCTTGCTGTCAGCAACCAGCAAATAACTATGAGTTCAAAGTAAATGTTTTTGAAATACAGTTGTCATTGTGGATTTGCATTTTTGTCTTTAATTACCCAGTAAAAATTTATGGCCACAGACAAATAAGTTTGTTATTCACACAGCCTACCCTGAGTGCTCTACACACTTGTGTTTTAAAAAAATATAATAAAAAAGGCTTGTGTCCCTATACACTGCAATCACCCCAACATACAAACATACTAACACACTCAATCCCCAGAAAATCACAGCAATAAGAACATGCTCTGGTCAGAGGCAATGAGGCTGCACAGTGCTGTTACCTGTGGTGGCACATGGCTATTGTAGTGGTGGTGGCGGTTTGCTCTCCAGCGGGGCACGGCTATTGGAGCTGCAGCAGTGGCTGTTGTGGAGCAGATGGCACAGATTTGGAGGTGGCAGCGGTGATTTGCCATTCTCAAGATGGTAGCGATGATGGAACTGTGCATGTGTGGTACTTGCGCATGTGCAGTTCTGCCGGAAGTGCTACAGTAAAGTAGTGTGCCCACAAGAGGGGGTGATCATGCCACAGAGGGGAGCTCCATCAGCAGAGGACAGCACCAATGGAGTCAGCGCTGTACAGATGTGGCCGCATCACTGTAGGAGAACACAGGGTTGCGTTCCGGTCACAGTCCCTTTCTTCTCCTACAGTGATCACAAAATGTCTGCAGGGCTCCGCCCACGCAGAAATAAAAATGAAGCAGGAACATAACTAGTTTACAAATATTGAAAGATCAATATCAGAACAAGGGCAATAACAATTCCTGTATTATATAAAAAACACACAGTCACATTGGGCCATATGCACAAAGGTGCTGAGTGGCTATGCACCATGTAAATGTGGCGCATAGCCACCCCACACTTGCCCGCATCCACTGAGTCCCTTGCATGGGATTCCCAAACCACATACACTCCCCATGCACCTGATCCCCCGGCCGATCATGCAGCTCTGCACCAGGGTGGGCTGGGGGGTGGGGCAGGGGCCATACCAGCACTCCATGGCATTCACCAAGGTGCGGATTGCTGTGCATGGGGGGGCTGCTGGCTACACCATTACAGGGCAGACATAAACCTGGTAAGTGCTCCTTGGGTAGTGGCCACTGGCCATGGCGGTGATGGCGGGGATCCCAGACCCCATGAATTAGATGCCCCTGCCATTGGGGCACATCTCGGTAAGCTGGGGGTGGTGAACTGGGCACAGTCCTCCCGGTGCAGTCAGCGCCCTGCATGCCAGCTACCAACATGGTGCACTGCAAGCACAAGTAATCCACTGTTGGGACCTGGGCCGGGCAGCTGATTGGCTTCCTGCCTAGGTCCACCACTCCACCCCCAGCCACCTTCAGGGATCTTGCATGCTGGGAGGGCTGCAGAAGGGAACGGCATGGAGATCAGTGTTGGTGAATGCAGCCTGTGCGTGGATCTGCCGTAGGTGTGGAGCTGCACACGTGGGATACACACCTTTGGTGCATAGGTCCTGCCCCTTTGTGCATAACCACCATTACGAGCAGCAAAAATGTTAATTTTAAGGTAAGTAGTCACAGTGGCTAACGTGTTAAAAAAGGTAAATAAAAAAAGTAAACAGTGCTGTCCAATTGCCAATCCCCCAACCACCATCCAACCCTAACAATTGCTAAACCCATTTTTCAACTCCACTTTATAAGGGATATATTTCCAGGAACAGCTTGTTCGAATCCCACCACTACCAGCAAAGAAGACATGCAACTAGCACAAGTATCCACTTGCACTAATATAAGTATACTATACACTATATTAGTGTATGTAATATATACACTAATATACACTGGACTGTTTATGCACTGGGAGGAGGGAGGGAACCATAATCGGTGACTCAGAAAGGAAATCGGCAGTGCTGGAAGAAAGAGAAAGAGAAAGCTGCAGTTGGCAGCTCGGGAGTAAACCGCATTAGCAATTAGCTGGCTTTAGTGCTAGCCAAACAAATACTGAGGCGTAACTTTTAAACTGAGTGGCTGGGCTTTCTAAGCCAGTCCCAGCCGCAGGACTTCACTGGACTGTTTGTGGACTGAAAAAAGCCCGCCCCCCACCAACTTTTATTAAATACTTAAACCGCAGAGGGTTAGGCTCGAAGGATGTAAGGGAGACACGTGGGGAGCTATAGGCTGGTTTTTGGGAGCCTTTTACTAGGTAACCTGTAAAGCTACAAACAGGTTTAACTAGCTTTTGCTAGTTAGCCCTTCAAGTTAGATAGGATATATTGTTAAAGGCTCGGGAAGCTGCAAGTTGGTTTGACAAAGCTCTTGCTTTTTGCTCCTAAAAGCTTTTGCTAGTTAGCCTTTTACAGGGGACAATCAGAGTCAAGTGAAAGGCAGGGGTGAATGTGGTGAAGCTGCGCAGAATAGGAACAATATGCTTGCAAGCTGGTAGTAAGTTTTAATAAGGGTTGGGAAATTCAAGGTGCCTGTTCTCACCTCACTGTAGGACAAGACTTGTGTTGGATTTTTTGTAATTACTGGGGGGGGTGGTGTAGATGGGGTTACAGAGGTGATCTGCATGAAAGGATCCTAAAGGGGTGCAGCAAGGAGATAGTCATACGCTTGGGTTACTATACTGTTTCTAGCTGTCTGTACTGCACTGCTTTGACTAGATCTGCTCACTAATTCCTTCATGCAACAGGGGAATTTATACTCAAATGGTATGAATTAGGTAAAAGGCACCCACAGTGTGCTTTAAGGATATTAAGCAACAGGCATTGAGGGCAAAAAGAAAGACATATAGCTTAGCTGTGCTGAAACAGCTGGGACTATAGTAGAGTGCAGAAAAATGGAGGGGCAACTGAGTTGGAGGGGCAAATAAAGTGGAATGGGGACAGGGCTGCGACATGGTCCCCAGACTGCTAGGGCAGGGGGCATCTTCGGAAGGGTGGTAGGGTGTACTAGTTGTGAGCCGGCCGTAGTACTGGCTCTGGCATGGAAGATGGGGGGGCTGCATGGTATGTAGGCAGCTGGCACAACTAAGAGAGGAGGTTGGGTGGTTGAGATGGATGCTAGAATGGACAGGGATGAGGGGTAGTGGGGAGGACAGGAGGGGATCCTCTGAGGGAGCAAGAGTGGGGAAATGGTGGAGACATAGAAGGTATAGGAGCAAATGCAGAAATAGGCAGGCATAGTCAGAAGGCATATTGGAAAGGCATAAAGGAGTATGCAAGCAGGGAAGGGGAGGCATAGAGGTGGGCATAAGAGGGACTTCTGGGAGCTCAGGTGGAGGCAGTACAGGTGTGGGGGCATGAGGGGAGCTTCTGGGGTCTCAGTTAGAGGCAGTACTGGACACAAGAAGGACCATGGGTAATGGCAAGAGGTAAGCTACAAGGGTCCAAAGCCTGCATGCAAGGGAATGGATGGGGAAGGAGCCCCAGTCAGAGGGACATAGACAGTGGACATAGAACACAAAAACAGATTTGCATCACTAGTGCCACAAAATGGGGGTGAGAATAAGGAAATTGGAGTTGAAGCAGACTCAGGGGGGAACAGGACAGACAAACATGAAGGATGGCTCAGTAAACAGGAGGAGGAGGCGGGGACAATCCTTTGTGAGAGAGAACAAGGAGGATGACAAAAGTAAAGACAAGTGGGCAGGGGAAAGCTCACTCCAGAAAGGGCAGACCCTCAAGAGAAGGGAGACAGTGAGCACAGGTTTAGGAAGGCTAAAATAGGACAGCTATGGGGAAGTGACCCGAGCACTGGAAATTTCAGTCGGGGCACTGGAAAGGGCAGGACAAGAGGGGGGAGACAGAGCTCGCGGATACTGGGGCAGGGGAGGGTGGTGTTGCAGAAAATGCCTGTGGGGGGCTCAGAACACGCAGAGAGAATGGAGAAATCATTACTCGAAGAGATTCAAGGGGTAAAGAAGGAAGCAGGAATAGGGTAATTAATGGAATGCAAGGAATGGGGAAAATGGCAGAAGTGAAATACAAGCAGAAGGCAATGGAGAAAAGGGTCTTACTTGTTGGGGACTCAATAATAAAAGGAATTAGATGGGGTAGGGGAGACAAGAGCAGTACAATATGGGTCGAGTGCCTGGCAGGTATGATGGTGGCGGAGGTCATTCACTATATCCCCTCCAGGGGGAAACAGCAGGATGGGAAAACACACCTGATGTTCCACCTAGGAACAAATGACCTGGTGGGGAATAGCTTGTTGGAGGTGCAGGCAAGATTCAGAGCACTGGCTAGGTACTGCAGCAGCCTGGGGTTCAAATTGGTGACTTTTTCAGAGGTGCTGCCCATACCAAGGGCGAGCACAGAGAGGAGACTGAAGATTGAGGAATTTAATAAATGGCTGGCAGGATGGTGTGAACAGATGGGGTATGGGTTAGTAGGGGACTCAGGAACAACTTGGGGCAATGACAGCCTACTTGCCCTGGATAGGCTACACCTGAACAGGGAGGGTATGGCAGTGCTATGGTGCAAGTTAGGAGAGTTCATTGAACTAAACTATAATTTCAACTGAATTGGGGAGGAGGGGTTTGGGTTTGAATCCACACCACAGGACAGGAGAAAAGGGGGGCTACCAGCCTCCCTTCCCCAGGATGGACAACACCAGGGTAGAGCAGAGGGGAACATAACATGCACCAGGGGACAAAAAAGGGGTCCAGCGAATGGAGAGCCATGTACACCAACATCAGGAGCCTAGGAAACAAGATCCCAGATTTAACAGCGGTCATGGCTGAGGCGAACTTGGACATTGTGGAAATCACAGAGATGTGGGTCACGATGGCCAGGATTGGAACGTGGCAATATCAGGGTATGTACTTTACAGGAAAGGCAGAGTTGGAAGGGGGGGGGTTGCCATATATGTGAAGGAACACATTAAGGCCATGGAATTGCAGGGTAGGTGGGGGGACTGAGGCTTTATGGGTATCTTTGGATATGGGGAAGGGAGGAGTCATACACACCAGGGTGGTATATAGACCACCAGTGCAGCAGAATGAGGTAGATAAGGTAATGATGGAAGAGATACAGAGGGTGGAAAACAGAGGGGAGGTGCTGCTGATGGGCGACTTGCCAGACGTGGAGTGGGGCACCCCATCAGCAGCATCTGCCAGTGGCAGGGAAATCATTGACTCCCTACAGGGAGCTCTCATCAAGCAGCTGGTAAGGAAACCAACCAGGGAGGGGGAAATCCTAGATTTGATTCTTACAAATGGGGAATGGGTGGGGGAGATATCCATAGAGGAGAACCCTGGCATGAAAGACCACAGCACTGTTTGGTTCACAGTAAAAACAGCTGCTGATGTTCATCAGCCCAGAGTGAAAGTCCTAGATTTCAGGCATGCAGACTTTAAGAAAATGTGGGATGCATTCAACAAACACTGGCAGGAGTTGGGGGGGGGGTGGAGGAACTGTGGGGTACAATAAAAGGGACATTAGTGGAGGCCATTAGCTTCTGCACCAGGAGGGTAAATAAAAATAGGAAGAAGAGGAAGCCACTTTTGTTTACTAGAGAAGTGGCAGAGAAGGTCAGGGCTAAGAGAAAGGCATTTAGGACGTATAAAATGACACAGAGGGAGGAGGATAGGGCTATATACCAGGAGAAGCAGAAGGAAGCAGGTTTGGAGGTCAGGAGGGTGAAAGCAAGAACAAAGAAAGGATAGCTAACACAGTCAAGGAGGGAGATAAAACCTTCTTCTGGTATGTGAGTGAGAGGAGAAAGTCAAAGGAGGGAATAGTCAGGCTGAAAACTGAAGAGGGGAGTTTGGTGGAAGATGACCGTGGGAAGGCGGAAATACTCAACAGCTATTTCTACTCAGTGTTAACGGTAGAGAGGGATGGAGAGGATAGGAAAATCAGGGAGAATGAGGTGGTATTGGGGGGCTGACTCCAGTCAATTCCAGGTGGAGGAGGTCCTGAGGGAGCTAGAGGGTTGGAAGGTGGATAAGGCAATGGGGCCGGGTGGGGTGCACCCCAGGGTACTGAGGGAGCGTAGCAAAGTACTAGCAGTACCTCTGACCAGCATCTCCAATAAATCCTTGTAATCAGGGGAGGTCCCTGATGACTGGAGAAGAGTGGATGTGGTCCCTCTTCATAAGGGGGGACGAGGAGGTAGGCAGTTATAGACCGGTGAGCCTAACATTGGTGGTGGGCAAGCTCATGGAGAAGCTGCTAAAGAAGAGAATCACTAATTAACTAGAAGCCAATGGCCTGCAAGATTAGTGGCAGCACAGATTCACTGAGGGAAGGTCGTATCAAACTTGATTGAGTTATTTGACTGGGTCACCAGGGTACTGGATCGGGGGGGGGGTGTCTATGAATGTTGAGTACCTCGACTTCAAGAAGGCATTTGATTCTGTGCCGCACAGAACACTACTGCACAAAATGAGATGTCTTGGGCTGGGGCTGGTAGTAGTTAGCTGGGTGCAGAACTGGCTGGGGGGCAGAAGGCAGAGGGTAATTGTTAACAGGGTACCTTCAAAGGAGAGTATGGCCACCAGTGGGGTACCTCAGGGGTCAGTGCTGGGGCCACTCCTTTTTAACATATTTATAAGGGACTTAGTGGAAGGGCTAGAGTGAAGAGTAGATCTATTCGTGGAAGACATGAAGGTCTACAATAGAGTGGATATGCATGGGGGGTTGAGAGAAATCACAGGGATCTTGAGAAGCTGGAGGAATGGTTCCTTCAATACAATGAAGTGCAAGATCATGCACTTAGGCAAGAAAAAAACGATGTGGAATACTGAATGGGATGGCATGCCCTTGAGGTTACTGAGCTGGAAAGGGACCTTGGTATTATCATTTCACGGGACCCAAAGGTGACAAGGCAATGTGAGAAGGCAGTGGCAAGGGCCAGTAGGATGCTGGGATGTATCAGTAGGGGGATAACTAGCAGGAATGAGGTCATAATGCCCTTGTATAGGCAGCTTGTCAGGCCACATCTTGAGTATGGGATTCAGTTCTGGAGGCCGTACTTCAAGAAGGATGTGGATAGAGTGGAACGTGTCCAGAGGAGGGTGACAAAAACGGTGAAGGAACTCAGTCAATTGTCATACGAGGAATGGCTGAGGGAACTAAACATGTACTCCCTAGAACAAAGAAGGGAAAGGGGGCACATGATTGAGACCTTCAAATATATTGAGGGTATCAACAGGGTGCCAGTAGGGGACATCTTCCAACTAAAGGAGCAATCAAAAACAAGGGGGCATGATATGCTGATAGTATGGGAAGGTTCAGAAGACACATTAGTAAATTCTACTTCACGGAGAGGGTGGTGGAAAACTGGAACAGACTCCCACAGGAAGTGGTGGGGTCTGGAACTGTGGGGGGATTCAAGAGAGTGTGAGATAGACACAAGGGTCCTTTAGATCTGGGGGGACAGGATGGTAGGAAATAGCAAAGTCCTAGCAGCTAGTTAGGAATACTAGGCAGACTGGGTGGGCCTGGTGGGCCTTTTCTGCCATCACATTCTATGTTTCTATAAAAAAGTATATTATTATAAGATGGTACCCAATTTGACTACAGCCTTCCATGCAGTGACTGGCACATACACTACTCTCACCTCCTTGGCTGGCTGTTAAATGACAGTTTACTATCATCTGCATGTTGAAACAGCTGATGCAGTATGCAGTTGATCATAAACTGACATTTGGTGGCCGGCTGTGGAGATGGGAGGATGGCACTCTATGTGCCACTAGCCAGTGAGTAACGAAGAGTAAAACAGTGGCACTGGAATGGTTGATAATGCTAATTACTAATGAAGAAGGGCAATAACATAGGTATTGTAGTGGGTAATGGGAGCGGTGGGGTAAACATGAATCAAGCAGCATGGGCTGCGAGAGAAAGGTGTTTGAGGGTTTACAGTTAATGAAATGAGGGAAAATGGAAATAAAACCATCAAAAGCATGCACATCAGTAAACATGTTGTGAAGTATGCGTGTATGCACATCTGCACCATACATCCACATCTCCCGAAAACATTTGTTTTAGAAAGAAAAAATTGAAATAAATAAAAAAAAAATGTGCAATCAAGTTGCCACAACCCCTTTCACCTACCAACCCAAAACATTAGATGGACCCATATTCTAATCTAACACCAGCGGGCATAAATTTCCATGAATCACAGGTTCAAATCCCAAAGCACCCAGCTTCTGAATAAATGCAACTACTGCAGCACCAGCAGACAACTGCATGAATAGAACATAGTTTTATTAATATACAATGATCCCATAGCAAACGTGAGCATCACCATCAGTTCAGGGACCAGGGCATACAACCCACTTATGATCGATTGCATAATAGATAGATTGTACTGCTGGTTAAAATAAAGGATATTTGATAATTTGAACTTTGTAGCTTGACGTTTTCACACTGGGAAATCATGAGCTATGCAAGCCATCAGAAGTTCATAGAGAAGTACCGTTTCTGTTCCTAATTGCATCAGACAAAATGATCTGACTCCCTCACTCTCATCATGTATTTAGTAGCAGCATATTACAGGATTTATCTAGTGTAATTTTTACTTAATGTCAAAAAACATGCCTGTCATAAAAATGTGATCACAATAAGATAATTGTACAAAAATCAGCAGTAACACATACCACATTTAACAGAATTAAAGGAGTGACTGGTAACTGTTTTATTTTAAAACACGTATTCTTTGTCATGTGAATACAAATGGCCATTGCTAAGTTTGTGTACTGAAAAAAAAAAATACATGCTTTATTTTCCTGGGAAAATCTAATGCTTCTTTCTTAAGGCGCACCTTACTGACAGCTTCTCAGTAGTCTGCGTGCCTCAGCAAAAAATTGGAACCCAGTATTTGACTTACAGATTTAGTGCAGCACTCCTTTAGGATGAGCAACTAGTACAGTTTGTTTGGTAATAAATTGAGCCTCAAACCAGTGTCCATATTCCAGTAAATACAAAGTAAAAACTGGGGAAAGCAGGATCCCACTGAAAACAAGATAGCATTTAAGCTATGCTATCTTGACTAAATGCAATAAAAAATGTGTCAAAACAGGAACCCATTGGAAAAGAGGCATTGTATCTCGACTGGGTTATCCTGGGCAAAAGTACTGCAAAACTACGTAAAACACATGACCCTGCCGCAGAACCCCACCAGAAAGGAGCTGTTTCATCTAAAATAATCTGTTCTAGAAAAATACATTATTAAAGCAGGACCACACTAAAATCGAGATGTTGCATCTCACCTCCACTATGCTGGATAAATGCAGCATAAAACTGTGTAACATCAGGACGCCATTGCATACGACATATTACAGCACATCTGGGTCCCAATATTCAACACTTTGCCCAGTGGGCAAACAGATTGAATGCACTTTGCGCACTTGTGCTGTATTCAAAAGCCTGATTAACACAGGCAATATGGAATAGCACCATGCAAATAGATAATGCATGCTCTGGGCAAAGAGAGGGGTGTGGACATGAATACAGGCATTGTGCTATGTTTAGCACATTAGCAACATACAAAGTGAGTTTGCGCAACACCATTGCGCTTATAAAAAGACTGACTTACTCCGGGAAAACCCTAGAGGTGTGCGGTGACTCTGCACGCAGAGCAGAAATGGCTGTATTCAGCACTCACATGCTGTTTGTAATGGAACAAGCCATGGGGTACTGGCCACGAGTCTCCTTTGAGACCCTCACTGAGGACCATCAGGTGGGCTGGTACCATCTCAATAGGGCCATGTTATGGCAGCTGTGTGAGTTCCTGCATGAGCAGCTGTGCAGTGACACCCAACGCGTAGCCATGCCATGACAGTCCAGCAGAAGGTGATGGCTGCAGTGTGCTTTCTAGCCACTGGGTTATTTCAGACACCAGTGGGTGATACCATCGGTGTGTTGCAGTCTGCCACTTCGTGCTTGCTGGCCCAAGTTCAAGATGCCTTGCTACCGCATGCTGGTGAGTTCATCATATTTCCCAGCACATCAGCAGAGTGCACAGAAACCATGCAGCTGTTCTATCGGGTTGTGCACCTACCTGCAGTACTCAGTGCCGTTGACTGCACTCATGTTGCCACGCAGGCACCCACTGGTGATGGGGTAGATGCCCACCTTAGTAGGAAGGGATACCACTTCATCAATTGCCAGGTGGTATGCAATGCAACTGGGTGCAGAACCAGTGTCCTAGCATGGTACCCCGGCAGTGCCCATGACACCATCATATGGCACAGTTCGAGACAATGTCAGGCATTTGAAGGTGGCCAGATACCCAGTGGACACCTTGTTGGTGAGTACACAACACACACACACCAACTTCCCAAAGGGGGTACACCACCATAACACAGCACAGTCATCCCTCACTGAGGGAAGGGTGGGTGAGTAGGGGAGGGTGGACAGGTGCACAGGATGCACCAGAGACCATGGGCTGTGTTATGGATGTGGGCAGCTACACCATGAACAGGTGCTAACATATGTTATCTACCTTACAGCAGACAGTGCCTATCCCTTTGCCCTTGGCTCCTCACATCAGTCCTGCATGTAGAGGTCATGGATCATGGGGTGGGGAAGGGTGATGTTCATGGGGATGGGATCACCCTGGCCCATACACACCCACTCCTCTGGCTGGATGATGGATTGTCCAAGTTACACCCAAGGGTTTGGGGAGTTCCCATGGACAATGGTGTTTCTAGTGTGCTGCCTGATCCTAACCTGCCACTCTGTGGGGTTGTTGTACACCGTGGGGTTGCCACCACTCACATTGTGCAGCTGACTGCAACTCTATGGCAGACTGCAGCAGCTGGTGAGAGTCAGAAGGAGCCTGCCTCTGGTTACACTGGCCTGTGGGACAATATGTGCTGTTTGGTGTGGGCACTGAATGGAGAGTGCATGCACCATGTCCGGGGTGGGTGACGGAGGTGGCAGGACCTCAGCAGATGTGGTGGCATGCACAGGGTGGTGTGAGATGGTGGGTGATCCTGATAGCTGTCCATGTTCTCCTTTTGTGCAGGGTGGGTGGCATGGGAGGTGGCAGATGTGGAAGCCACCCCAGTGGTGGTGGAAGTGGTGGTTGTCCCTTGGGACATTACTGTCCTTGGCAACACAGTCCTGCTCCTAGAGGTGTGACTGTCAGCAGATGCATCTGTACTGCAGGGCACCACTGGATGGACAGGGTGTTGGTGGGGTTAGGGTTGGTGAGAACACCCCCCCAAGGAAGATACAGTCTCCAGGTATTGATGTATTGGCACATATGTGTCCTCATCACTGTCCTCCATTTTCTCCACAAACAAGTTCAGCGGGTCCTCCTCCTCCTCCGGCATCATCTCTGGGTGGTACACCTTAATGGATGGCTAAGCCTTCTCCTTCTCCCTGGATGATGTATCCTGCACTGTAGAGATAGGAGTGCACTGTCAGTGTATCACTCATTACACATTAGTCAAGTTCCAGTAATGTCATATGCATGCTCAACAGTCCAGTCTCTGTCACCCACGGTCATCATGCAACTGGTGACTGAATCACAAATCACACAGCACCTATATTGGCCACACAGCTACTGGTGGATGTCAGTTCTTGTATGTGTAACAGCACCTACTAACAACATATCCCACACACAGTACACTGCTACCCACAGTGAATGCAAAAACCCCACACACAGTGGCACACACAGCACACATGGCAGCATGCACCAACACACGTGGCGATCTCCTTGGCAGATGTGACACACACCCTATGTACATGGGCAAATGCCAAGGTATCTATGGGCAGGGAAGTACCCATCAGGTTGTCTATGGCAGAAGTTGTTGTACTGGACACCTGGTGAACACAACAGAAGTCCATGTTGCAGAGCACACTAGGCCAAAAAAAAGCACACAACATGAGTGCTATGGCCATGGCTGCAGCGTGCCCCAACATCTGCGGGGTCTACATGTGTACCCATGCACACACTGATGTGCCCCAGCCATGTATTTACATGTCTGGAAGGACACAACCTGGGACTCAAACCCACCCCCAGGGACCCCTGTCACCAGCTGCAGCATGGAAACCACCACCTTTTCTGCAGGGTAAAGTGGTCTTGCAACCACCGATAGGCAGTGTCCACCACTGGTTGCACATTGCACATGGTGCTCCTCAGCCATATTTTCTTTGACATGGCACTGAAGGTCTCAGAGGCACTTGTGCACCGTGTCCGGTTGTCGACCCCAGCCACTGACAGCATTGACTGCTGCAGTGATCTCCTCCCACACTTGCCTGACAGCAGCATCTGTAGCATGGCATCATGTCAGTAAGGACTTCCTGGTTTCGTATGCCTCAGCCAGAGCTTTAAGCTCCTAGTAGGAGAGTTTGTGTGCCTACAGTCTCTCTCCTCAACCAGAGGTACCTGTTGGAGAAGGTTATGAGTTGTCATTGCCTGGTGTGTGAATAGGATGCATATGTGTGTGTGTGTGTGCTTTCCCAGCCTGAACCACCATTGCAGCATTGTTGTTTACCATGTACTGTACCTGTGTTGACAGAGTCAGACAATGCTCACTGTCAGCCTGTCATAGGCCACTATTGTTCCATGCATGGCCAACATGGAACAGCACACAAATGTTGTTGTGTATATGACACATACAACCCAACCAATGTCAGGTAGTGCAGATGTGGCAACATGCCAGGAGCACAGAAGCTACCCTCACAGATGTGGGAGCAACACATGTATGTTTTACAGGCCTGTGGTGTCAATGTTCAGTTATAGCCCACTGCCATGGATGATGTCCTGCACTGTAGGTATAAGACGGACAAAAAGGCCAACACAGGAACAGTCCCTGACATCATGGTGCCTATGAGTGCTGGTTGTACCATGCAAGTGCATGTGGCATTAACATGGTTCCCTCACCAAACATGGTCACATACATGTACAGGGACCTTGTCATCCATGCCCTGCAATGTCTGTGTTGTCAGATGAACTCCATGATGCTGGCACATGGGTTTATGTGGACAGACAGTGTGACAGTGATGCACATTGTTGGGACACACCTGACAGCTGGGGTGGGATATTCCTTGACAGCAGCATCCTAGGTTAGATAACACACATTGCTGTAATGTATCTTCTGCTGCACTACTGGAAACCCATGTTCCTGCACCATGATGTATCCCCCATCATTTTAATATGTGTATGGCATGCAGAGCACCTCCCTGTGCCTATGGATCTTGTTTCCTGTGAATGCATTTTTCTCCTGCAGTGTCCTGGTTGC
This sequence comes from Neoceratodus forsteri, assembly GCA_016271365.2. Lineage (NCBI taxonomy): Eukaryota > Metazoa > Chordata > Ceratodontiformes > Ceratodontidae > Neoceratodus > Neoceratodus forsteri. The sequence continues at coordinate 49,093,344 of CM028133.1, read as the reverse complement.
AGTTCCAGTGTGCTGTATAGGGGGGCTCTGGTCCCCTTTAAATAGCCTGGGTGATTTCCAAATGTAAATGTGTGCATATCTGGCTATAATGACATGATAATGTGTTGTTTAGCCCACTGACTGCCCAGTGAGGCTTATTTGCATAGCCTGGCTGAATATAGCAAATTAGTCCGCTGTGCTACATGGTTCTGTACTTGCACATTGTGCAGTGCAGTTTGTGCATTTGTGCAGTGCAAAATGTGCAAATTTAATGATGTCATGATGTATCTGTTTGCACTGCCCATTTGCTGTATTCAGAGCTGTCTTCAGTGCTGGGCAATCTTTGCACTGCACTCTGGTCTATGTTTTGCACACCTACATTTGCCCATTATATTCAGCAGTGTTTGCCAGCAGGCTAATCTTTTAAATATTGTATGCAATTGGATGTGGAGTAATGTTGCTTGTGGGGAAGTGCAAAATTTGCCGACGTGCAAAGATTTAAATATAGGGCCTCTGGTCTATCATGTGTTAATATACAGTAAAATGTGTACAGGTAGAACCCCGTACAACAGCAATGCAAGCCACAAACTTTCTGCATTGATAAATGCTTGTTTTCATATCTGCTTTTGTAACTCTCAAATATGTCTTGTTTGTTTCATGAAGTTGCCTAAAGTGAGCAGGGCAAGAGTTTCATGATTCTTCTAAAGTAAAAGGCTATTTCAGGAGGAACCTGGATGATTTATGGAGTTTTACCAGGAGGTTGTCAACTGGCTTTACTACCCTTTTGGCTCAGTAAAGCAATCTGCAATGTTATCTCCTTTTTCATGGCTTATGCTGAGTCTCTGACGAAAGTCAGTTAGTCACTGTGTGTGTGTGTGTGTGTGTGTGTGTGTGTGTGTGTCTATGTGCTTGAAAGGTCACTGTTTACTTTTGATGCTCTTTTAAAAGGGACTTGTTTTTCTTGGTGACATCTCCCACTCGTTCTTAGTTCATTTTTATCAGGAGCACCGAGCTCAGACAGTAGATCTGTTGAATGGGGAAGGATTCCACTCCCTTCTAATAACACAGCTGGGGGGAGGAAAACACAGTTTAGTTAATGCAGAAAACAGGGACTTGATTTCATTCCATTCCCTCTCAACAATACAAGCAGTGCCATGTTAGGAATTCAGACCCCTTTTTCCGATGAAAGCTATACAGGACAACTTTGTTAAATACTGTAGGTCTTCGACCTAAAGTGTTATCCTGTCAAAAAAATACATTTTTAACTAACTTAACTAACATCTACATGGCTCCGCCCATGTAGCTGTAAAATTGAACCCCGTCTGAAGTTTCCTCTGGCTGTAGCTGTCTAATGTATCCCTGTATCCTCTGTATAATGCATTATAAGCCCGAGAGGCCCACCTGCCAATCTCCTTTATTTTTGTCTTCTTTACAACCTAGCTGAGCCACCTCAGTGGCTGCCCCAACCTGGAATGAGTGGATATTGCATTCCCTTTGATTTCTACCTGTAGCTTGTTTTCCCTTTCTAAGGACTGCCTCAAAACTAATATCTGGTCACTGGTCCCCTATTACCGTGAATAAAGAAATCTCCCTTCCCCTGTGGCTTATGTTCTAGATATTCTTCTACCAGCCTCCAGGGGCACAGACTATGATCAGCTGTCTTAAGCAATGACATCAGCTGGGCTGGTCCTAGCTGGTTGATCTTTGATTGCCTCAGTGTTATCATGATGTGATCTGCCAACAGTCATAGAAACATAGAAATATAGAAGTTGATGGCAGATAAGGACCACAAGGCCCATCCAGTCTGCCCATTCCTTTTTCTACCTTATAAATGTGCCATCGGCTTTTGCTCTGTCAATGGCCTATCTATTCATACTCATCTGTATTGTTCCCTTATGCCTATCCCATGCTTGTTTGAAGCCCTGCACTGTATTCATATTTACCACTTCCTGAGGTAGGCTATTCCATGCATCCACCACCCTTTCTGTGAAAATGAACTTCCTCACATTACCCCCAATCGGCCTCCCTCTATCTCATGCTGTGTCCTCTTGTTCTGCTATTTTTCTTATATTGAAACATGTTAGACTCTTTCACCTTGTTAATGCCCTTAAGGTGTTTGAATGTTTTGATCATATCACCTCTCTCCCTCTTTTGCTCTAGGGTATACATACTGAGCTCTGTTAATCTGTCCTCATATGTTTTCTGATGCAGTCCCTGCACCATTGTGGTTGCCCTTCTCTGGACTGCCTCAATTTGGTTAATGTCCTTATAAAGGTGTGGCCTCCAGTACTGCACACAGTACTCCAGATGGGACCTAACCAGTGTCTTGTAAAGAGGGATTATTACCTCCCTCTTCCCACTTGTGATACCCCTACTAATACACCACAACATCCCCTAGCCTTACCTACTACTTTAGTGGTCTGCTTGGATGATTTCAGGTCATCTGTGATGATGATGCCCAAGTCTCTTTCTTCCCTTGTGACTGCCAGTAACTCCCCTCCTAGCCTATAGGTGGCTTCAGGGTTTCTCTTCTCTATGTGCATGATCTTGCACTTCTTTGCATTAAACCCCAGTTGCCACTCTTTCGTCATTTTGCTAGTTTATCCAGATCTCTTCTCATTCTGCCCACCCCATCTGGATCATCTACTCTGTTGCAGATCTTGGTGTCATCTACAAACAGACAAACCTTACCCTCCAGCCCATCTGCAATGTCATTGATGAAAATATTGAAAAGGACTGGCCCCAGGACTGATCCCTGAGGCACCCCACTAGTGACTTGCATCTCTTCTGACTGTATACCATTTACCACCACTCTGTTTTCTGCCTGTCAACCAGTTTACCACCCAGTTGACCAACTTCTGACCAACCCCGAGCCTACCATCTAACTGAATGTTATTGCCTGATAACATTTTTGAATCAGCTACCAGCTCAGACACCATGAATGCTCTAATGCACATGCAAAAACAGCTCTGCATGGGGGCTTCTCTGTAGCTGACACACATACATAATCCAGACAACCGATGATTTCACTTAATAAGCAGCAGTCTACCAGTTTCCTGGCATCCTGCCATCTTCCCCATATCTGTACCCAACTGACCACCATTTTCTGGATTAGAAGTGAGCCTTTCGTATCCCGCAAGCCAGTGCATTTTCGCACAGAAACCTATGGCTGACTATTGGCACCTTATGGAAGCTGGTGATTTTCTGCCTTCAGTCAAATGGTGGATGAACTGTTGAATCATTGTTGCTCTCTCTAACACCCCTGGCCAAGTCACCCACTAGTCACCAAAATTCTTAAATGCCCTGACACTTGCATCATATGTATGCTATGTTCCCAGGGCCAAAGTATAATGTACCAGTTCGGCTGTTCTTGAATCAATGTGGGATCTGGGCTGGGCATAAATCTTTTGCTGGAGCCACCTTGTGAAAGAGTTCAAACTGTAAGTGAGACAATGCACCTGCGACGGCATTATTTTTTCCAGGTACATTCTTAGCCCTAAATGGGAGGATGAGCTGTCTGGCAGCACAGCACAGAGATCTGCAACAGCCTCATCACCTCAACAGAGTCAAGACTGAGCATTCAAAATTTCAACCACGGCAATGTTATCTGAGTGAAATAATACTCTGCAGTTTACCAGTCTGTCGCCCCACACAAAAACAGCAGCGACAATGGGACAAAGCTTAGTAAGGACTTCTTTTATCCATGTATCATCCCACTGACCTGCAACCCATGAACCTTGAAAGTATACACCATATCCCAAACCTCCCGCTGCATCCATAATGAGAGGACAATCTTGTGTAAATGTTCCTGATTGCCGCATCAAAACCATATTAAGCTGTCTTATGAAAATGTCCCACTCCTCCATATCTGCCCTCATACCATTGTAATTCCTATGTGATGATGAGATAGAGGTGCTCCCCTTATTGCCCATGACAAATGCCTAATAAACAGACTTCTTGGTGAGATTGCTTTGCATATGAAATTGAGATGGCTGATCAACGACTATAAGGTTTTTAATGTTAACTTCCTAGCTGCCCGTACATCCCCAATTAAGTCCTACAGCCTGTCAACTTTGTCTGCCAGCAGCCTGAAAACTATCTCTGTAGAGTTTAATTCTATAATCAGGTACATGAACTTTGTCATAGGACCGTCAATCTTTTCCCCTACTAATGAAACCCCAAACCATGCCATAAATTCCATGAAAGCTTTTAGCGTTTTCCTACACCCATCAGTCCCAGGAGTTCAAATGAATAGAAAACCATCTAAGCAGCGAGTTATACACTGATTACCTGAGTGCATCTTTGTAGCCCATTTTAGGAAGCAGCTAAATGCCTCAAAGGCAGAACATGAAACCGCACAGCCCATCAGCAAGGCCATGTTATACTGTTTTCACCTTCAAAACAAAAACCTAACATCAAAATCGACTGGCCTACCCAGCAACAAATTAAAAGTTGACTTTATGTCACTTTTAGCCAGCAAGACTCTTCTGCCTACCCACCTTTGTAAGCCTGAATGCTAAATCAAAGGACATGTACGTGACTGTGCTGTCATTAGAACTGATTTGATCATTAAAAGAGGAACCTTTTGGGTATGACAGGTGGTGTATAAGCCTAAATTTACCTGGTGTCTTCTTAGAAATGACACCTTGTGATTAGATTCTAAGCAGGTCTATCAGTGGCATATTGAAGGTGCCAGCCATGTGCCCTGCCTCTATTTCCTTTTGCAACTTGAGTTCTATCATGTGCTTTAAGTGGTGAACTAAGTTTCGATTGCAAGCTGTGGACCTTTGTACAGGATGGTGAAACCATTTGTAAAGCCATTTGACAAATACTGCACGGTGGTGACACGGGGGTAGCAGTCAATCTAAGGTTGAATGTGGTAAATTTTTACCACCAGCCTACTGGGTGCTCCAATCTCCTTGCTTACTTTCCCCAATTTGTTTGCACTTCACCTGTGCTGTGACTGATGCCACTGCAGCAGTCCAACACCTTGTGTTTACTGCCGCAGATGCTGCATTCATGTTTGAATTTACAGAAGTCACAAAAATACTTTCCCACATTTAAACTGGGTACATGTCCCTTTTTGGACTGTCTATGCTACATTAGGCATCACGTGCTCACTGGCAGTGTACCTTACATTGGCTGGTTTCACCCTGGTCAAATGCCGTGACCATAAATCATGGTCTGTCTTGTCCCACCTTGTCTCTTGTACCCTCACCATCTTCATCCTGAAAAGCTCATCATAATTCAGCCAGGAGTTCTCATCATATGCCAAATGTACCATCGTTGTATTGTCCCTATACTTCCTGAGCTGTGCTGTTTTTTTGTGGGAACCACATGCAGTGCACGGTTATAAAGATATCAAATGCAGTCACCTAATTGTCAAAGGCTGGTGGCACTTTTGGTCTGCACCTTTTTTCTTTCTCAGCCTTTTCCTTGTCACTCAAGTCAGGCAACTCCTGGTGTAAGAGCTCAGACATCATCCCATACTCCCCCTTCCAAATCTTCTCTCTCATGGTGCTAGAGAGATGGGTATCCTTGGGGTCATCCACCCCCACATATGCCCAATATTTACTAACTGGTGCAGTTCCTACTGCCTGTATTGCGACAAGATTGGGGGTGTCCAATGCCAGTACCCCTGCTTCCCCCAGGCCCTGTGTAGACCCCTGATCACCCCCAGTACCCTGCTGCTTGCCACTGAGGTTATTGATCTTCCAGACTTGTCTCACAGCCTGCTCAGTTTGCAGCCCACCTGCAGTACTGATGTCTGTGGCCATTCCCTGCTGGGACCCTATGGCCCCTGCAGGCAATCACAACCAGTGGGCGCCCCAGCCAGGACATTACTGTGCTGTTGTCACCTCTGCTCAGTGTCAGAACTCTTAGTTTCCTGACCAGCATACACTTAGTTGGCCAAACATCTGCTCACCCCTACCTGAGCTGGACCCGTATTGTGTAGGCATGGCATATTACCTAGCGTCTCTTAGCAGTGGCATGCCCTAATTCACTGCCACATTATTTGCAACATTGCCACCCCCAAATAATTATGGCCACATTTGTGGTGCCAAAAGGGTATGCTCCCTGGGTGTTTGCCCCATCCCTGTCATAGCTGTGCCACCTGCGCAGCCACCTCAGAATAAAGCGGGAACCATAGGAAAGGCATAGGAGGCCAGAAAGGTCCCGTACCCCATACTGGGGCCCACCATTTCCATCGGGATGGCCCTGCCTGTAGTGTTGTCTGCACTACTGTTGGTGTCTTAACCTGACAAGCATGTTACCTGCTGCCCCCTTTCCTCACTTACTAAGAACCCTCTTGAGGGCATTGGCTTACAGGTACCTTCTGTTCGGAGCAGCCCTAACCTTACTTTTGCCCTCCTCTCCTTGTTCATGGACAACCCCCACTTCCCCTGGGCTGATTAAGGTTGACTCCCCTTCAGCCCGGGGTGACTACTAAGATCGCTGTTGCCATCTTCTAAACCATACTCACCCTCAATGCTGTATGGTACTGAAGGCACCATGGCTGACTCCACCCATGGCACCTCCAGGTGTCCTCCAGTAATAATGGATGCTCTGCTGTGCACTCGGCCCACTTCCATTGATGTGCCCCATGCTGCATACTCCTCTGAATCTCTTCTGTTGGTTCTTGAACCTTTCTTCCTTTTCACCTGAGCCTGTGCTGCCAGTGACTTGGCTAGCCTCCTTGATGGTTTCTGTAGCCTCTTGGTGGTGTGAGCGTGATGTGTCAGGGCCCCCAGGCTGCTGTGATGGTGCTATCCACATCAAGAACTGCAACCAACTGGGCCTCCCTAGCTCCATCAAATGCTGTGAAATCTGCATAAATTCAGCACTTAACTCCTTTGGTGGATCAGGGCCCTATTAAGCCATCACCTCACAATGCCCACAACCAGACAAATTGCCCTTTATTGTTAATCCTACAAAATACAAGTTTTAATCTTAACTAAGAGCACTTGCTGTTCTGCTCTGTTCCAGTGTGCCTGTTGTTGATGAAAGTCAGAAAAAAAGGCATCACATTAATCTTTGACAGTAATCAATCACAGCAGCAGAGCTGAGAGGTTAAACTCTGAAATTGCCCCAATGCAGACAGCCAGAAGCAGTGAGGCTGATAATACTGGCCAACAAGCTAGCTACTTAAGCTAATTTAGCATGCTGAAGGACGGGAGGGATGGAAGGTTAAGTTGAAAGCAATGTAGTAAGTGAAATAAATATAATCCCTTACTGAGCGGGCAAATTCCCAGGTAATGCCAAACCAGCTAGCACAGACCATAGGGGGTTTATGCCCTGATCTTTAGCACTCATGGTCACCAATTACAGTAAATGCCAGAGAAACAGTTCCCTAGTACTTAGCCGGCCAAAACCTCATGTGCCTTATTTTAAAATATATGTTTATAAGGGCCACCAGCACAGCTGCCCAGAAGCAGCAGAAGAAACCATTGAAGCCATGTGACTTCCCGCCATCAGTTCCGCTTGCAGGTCTGACCCAACTGGTGGTGGTCCACATGTGGTCTGAGAGGGAAAAAGAAGAAAGATCATATGCTGTGATAGGCCTCTGCACAGCTGCATTTCTGCAGACCTGAAGATTCCACCTCGTTATGCTGCTGAGAGGGCATCCTGATTTTAGCTTCTGCACGGCATTACCCTGAAAGCCAAACTAAATTAGCTGCATGGAAAGAAAGCTGCAGAGTAATGGCACCTGACCCTTCCCAGCTAGCGGCAAGGCAAGCTGGGGGGGGAGGCATGCTTGGATAGCATGGAACCATGGGGGCAAGCAAACTGGATGAGCCCCAGCTGAGCCCAAATTCTGGTGGTACATGACAGGAAGCATAGTGGCGGCACCCCACTTTCATTGCAGAAAGGCAAAGCCACCAGTTCCCCCCATAAGCACCCTCCATACTCCAGGACCAACAATACATCATTTCCCAAGTACCTTCCGGCTCGATCCCTGAGGTGCAGCAACAGGTCAACTGAGCTTCAATTAAAGAATGCTTTCAGAAAAGCTCCACATCTCCACTGTACAGTGAAATCATCTCTTCAGATGAAAAGTGGCAAACACATAAGTTACAGCCAAAGACACTGTCAAATCCCCTCAAATTCACATACAGAACCGCATGCCTCTCTGTTGAAGCTGAAGCAAACCAGCAAAAACCCCACTGCAGTCCCAGCCCCAGTGGCAGTGACAGGGAGAAGCAGAAGGGTCACCACATTGTCTGGCCAATCCACCTAAGGGTCCCCTGGCTCTGGTTCCCCCACAACAAGGACAAACTGTATCCCCAGCTAACCAGCCCAACACAGCCTGGCAGCTCTCCAGGGAAGTGTGACCAACTGCATGGCTACAGACCCAGTGGAGGGATGGGGTGCCAAGACGGGGAGCCAGGAGGGTGGAGAGAGGGGCTGAGGGCAACAAGCTTGGCATGCCCATTATGAAAACTGACAGTCAACAACAAGGGCATGGGGGCACCAGCTGGTGGCTGGGCAAGCCACAGACAAATTTGCTGAAGGATGCAGGGGTGCGGGCCATCCAGTGGGATAATGCAAACCACAATGTTCACCCATGACAGCACACCTAACTGGACTGTGGTAGAATTAAAATAAAAATTTCACCTGACATATTCAGGAGAAAAGCCTCAGGCAGATCAACCAACAATCCCCTTGGGAACCAATCTAAAGTCTCTTTGTCCAGATACAACACAGGCTCACCCAGATCTGCCAAGATAGGACTGTCTTTTCTTTTGTTTTTCTTCCTTCTTGAATGGCCAGACAGAAAGAGGATGAATCTCTTCTGTCTCAGACTTTTATTGTTGCCATAACCCCACCCAACCCTGTGGCCAGTACTAGCTCAGTCCCGAGTGGGGTCACTGACAACTGGCCCAGCCTTCCCTGGTTTTGGCCATCTAGGAAGATTGGAGGATGGGATTGATCCAGTGGTCCTGGGCAAGTAGTGTCCCAGTGAAAGCCAGGAGGGGCAAATCCCAGAATACATTCCATGGAGGCAGAGAAATCAAAACTGGATGGTTTTTGCACCTCACAGACTGAGCTGACATATGAAGACTGGTAGATTTTGAAAGTACATAAGAGGAGAATTTCCTCTTTGAAATGATTTGAGAGTGACATACAGAGAAAGACCAAACATTAGAACCCTGTACTTGTTTTTGCATCTCAAAGACAATAGTCTTTTTAGAAGCCACTGCATTGTATGCTGAACTGGACATTTGTAAATATTCATTGAAGAGATATTATTTTCCTATCATATGTATGTAGACTGAGTTTAGTACAGAAAGCAGTGGCAAATTCTTTTGAAGACATGACTACGCATACCAGTATGGTGCACACAGTGGAGAAAATCCATGGGACAGCGTTGGACAACCTCAACTCAAGAGAGTTATATCCAGACTGGCCCACTGGGACTGCGGTAGTGCTACTGCTCACAATGCCTGAGGCCCGAGTTTGGGAATGTGTTTGAGACACTGGGAACCATCTGGAGGAGGATTAAGCACCTCAGAGGATGCTCTCCTTCTCTGGGGAGAGAGAGCAGCCAGCTCTACTGCTATACAGACAGCTGGGTGACCACAGGTGGTAGTGAAGTTGGAGCAGCTAGTAAGTGGGAGGAAGTTGGCTGGTGTCACACCATGCACACTTGCCTGTCTGCTTGTGATGTCCTGGGGGTACTGGGTCGGAAAAAGCAGATATGCCACAACCGGCAGGATGACACTGGCCACTTGCTCCTCAAGCCGCTGCCCTAACCACCACCTGCTAGCTGCTGCCAAGAACCACAAGTGCTGGGTAAGAAATCAGCCTGGGCCAGAGAAGCTGCCATAGGTCGACCGCTTACCGCACCAGCACCTGATTGGTCTCCGGTTTGGGTCTCTGCCCTCTGATTGGACTATCCTAGTGTTGTACTGTCTGGGCTCTGTGTCCATTCATTTTCATTGCTGGCTGCTGAAATTTTACACCCACCCCCAACCCCCAACCTTAATTAAGCAGACCCTTGCTCCACCCACCTGCCTTTTGACCCTTCCCTGCTTCTTTTCTCCTTGTATCGCCTTTGCCAACTGCTTCACCCCGCCTCCCCTCCCTTCCCAGCCTACTTTCTTGGTCTGTCCCTTGCATCCACACTGACTTTACCCCCCTCTCGTACTTTCTTCTATAATTATGCCCCTCCACCACCACCTCCTCCCATTTCTTCTCGCTCTCGCTCTGCTTCCACCCCTCTACCACCTTCCGGGTGTCTGCTACCCCACTCTACCCCTCCAACTTCTTCCTAACCCTCTCATACAACCACCTTGGCACTCTTGCTCATGTTCCCCTGGGGCACCCCCCTACTCTGGAATGGCTGCTCTCAGGAACCACCGACCGGGGGTGCTTTGCAAACCTGGCACTGCTCCTAGCCAAGGCACTGCCCTGGGATATACGATTGAAATACAGAAACCAGGCTACAATGAAACAGAGGTGAAATCTCTACTGTAGTGAACTACGACAGCTTGCGCTGAAGCTCCTGCTCCTCCTCCTACTGATGTCTGGGAATGTCCACCCAAACCCAGGCCCACCCACCTCAAGTCCTACCATAAATACTAAGCTAAAGAGGGGCATCATCCTCGCTACCCTCAACATATGCAGCCTTCTCCCCAAACTTGATGCCGTACAAATCTTTGTCAACCAGCACAACCCTGATATCCTTGCAGTTGTCGAAACCTGGCTAACCCCTAAAATCCCTGATCAGGCCATTGCACTGCAAGGTTACAATGTTTTTAGACTTGACCGGAGAACCAGAAGAGGTGGGAGCTGTGCAGTCTATGTCAAGAAACATATCTCGGGCTATCCCATTCCCACTACCCCCCCCCAGTCTCCACTGCACAATTTCTCCCAATTAAATTACTCCTTGGAGCCCACAATAAAGTGCTCACGGTCATCTCAGCCTACATCCCTCCAAAAGACCAAGGGACAGGGCTCAATACTGTTCTGGACTTCGTTCGAACCCTACCTACCGGCTCTGAGATCCTTCTCCTTGGGGATTTTAATATCAACTGTCTCACACCTGAAACAGGACCTTATAAGGATGCTATAGCCCCTGCCAACCTTATGCAGATGGTTACTTCCCCAACTAGAACGAACTACAAATCAGGCACTAGTACACTCTTGGACTGGGCCTCACCAGCCACCCAACCCGTATCTTTAACACCTCCGTCCTCCCGGACTATCTCAGTGACCATTCCCCAGTCACCTGCGAATTGTCAAACAAGTTCTGTAAACCTCCCCCCAAAGTCATTACCAGTCGAGTTCTTCCTTGTGGCAAGCTGGCCCATCTCAAATCCTGCCTTAGTCGGCAAGACTGGATTCCCATCTTCAATGCGACAGATGTTGACTCGGCCCTTAGTTATTTCATCACCACCTTCAATGCAGCCTGTGACGCCTATGCCCCTGTCAAAAAGAGCAAAGTTAAATCTCTCTCCAATCCTTGGCTCTCTGCTGAGCTCCTGGCCCAGCTCAAATCTAGAGACCACCTCTGGGCAATAGCCAGAGTTACAGGCACTCAACCAGACATTCAAACCTACAAACAGGCTTGAAAAAACTGCAGTAAACTAATTTCACTGAAGAAAAGTGCTTACTTCAGGGAAACCCTAACTAACACTTGGGGAAATGGTCAGGCGTTCTGGGACAATATCAAAGAAATCACTGGGAAGCAGCCCAAGTCCACCCCTTCTCTACTCAATATTGATGGGACTACCACCCTTGACCCTATGGTCATTGCAAATACTTTTAATGAGACTTTCACAGATCTCAGTAGTGTTCTTCCTCAGAACTTTTTATGGACAACAACTTCACTACTCCCAACACCCTCCCCTTCCCCTCCAAACATCTGCCATTCCATTTCAAAGCAGTCAAGGTGTGTGAAGCCCATAAGTACATTAAAAAAGCTATCTCGAAGACCAGAGTTAGTGGCGACTCTCTGGACCTTAAATTACTGTCTCTCACTCTTGAAGAGGTACTATGCCCGCTAACAAGAATTTTCAACCTCTCAGAGGAGGTGGAGTAGCTCTCTACATAAGGGAAGGGATCAAAGCTACAGAACTAAAAAGTAAAGGGGGAGGACAAGAGGAACTCTGGGTCACCTTGGAGACAGGGAATGGCATCACAATCCGCATAGGGATTGTATACAGACCCCCCGTCTCAAGGGGAGGAAATGGACAAGAAAATGATAGAGGGCATTCTCAAAATGGCTGTAAAAGGGGAGATACTGTTGATGGGGGACCTGACTATGCCAGATGTTAACTGGGTGACATGGACTGCAGCCACATCCAAGAGCAGGGTCATTCTCGATGCCCTACAGGGAGCATGCCTTAGACAGCTAGTGGTGGAACCCACTCAGGAGGGAGCAATATTAGACCTGGTGCTCTCAAATGGAGAGAGGATCACAAACTTAGAAGTCAGTAGACATCTGAGAACAAGCGACCACTGCACAGTGTGCTTCACAATAAACACAACCATAGAGACAAGCCATACAAAGACAAGGATACTGGACTTTAGAAGGGCTGACTTTGGCATAATGGGTGAATACCTGAGGAATGCATTAGCAAATGGCCAGAAAGGAGGGGTGGCAGAATAATGGAGAAAAATCAAAACTGCCATCATGGAGGCAATAAGCCTTTGTGTGAAATAAATAAAGAAAACAAAGTGGAATAAAAAACCACTATGGCTCTCAAAAGAGGTGTCAGGGAAGGTTAAGGAGAAAAAGGCTGCGCTCAAAAAGTACAAGGAATCACAGACAGAGCATGACAGGGAATTGTATCAATTAAAGTAGAAAGAAGTAGGGAAGGCAGTTAGAAAAGCAAAGGCCCAAACTGAGGAAAAGATAGCCAACTCAGTTAAGAAAGGGGATAAAACCTTTTATAGGTACATTAGGGAGCATAGAATGGTATAGTGAAGATTAATAAAGGAGAGGGGAGGTGGGCAGAGGGAGACAGTGCAAAGGCAGAGATACTGAATGAATACTTTTGCTCAGGATTCACAAAAGAGGAAGAGGAGAAGTTACCTAAACCAAACAGTAGAAACACTCTGGATAGTGGGGTTGACACCAGTCCATTTACAGAAGAAAGAGTACTGAAAGAACTCCTAAAACTCAAGGTGGACAAAGCAATGGGGCCTGATGGGATTCACCCTAGAATCCTAAAGGAGCTAAGGAAGGACCTAGTGACACCACTAACCACACTTTTTAACAAATCGTGGGAAGATGGGGTAGTACCTGAGGACTGGAGGAGGGCAGATGTGATTCCCCTTCACAAAAGTGGGAGCAAGGCAGAAGCAGGAAACTACAGACCTGTTAGTTTAACCTCACTGGTGGGGAAAATGATGGAATCACTTCTGAAAGAAAGAATTGTTGAGTACCTAGAGGCCAGCAGGGCATAGGACCCAAAGCAGCATGGATTCACAGCAGGAAGGTCATGTCAGATGAATCTAATCGATTTCTTTAACTGGGTGACCAAAGTAATAGACCAGGGAGGGGCTGTGGATATGGTCTACCTAGACTTTAGTAAGGCATTTGACACAGTCCTGCACAAAAGATTAATAATCAAGTTAGCCAGCCTGGGAGTGGGTCCCAGGGTGGTAGCCTGAGTAGTAAACTGGCTGCACAACAGGACACAGAAGGTAATAGTGAATGGAATACATTCTGAAGAAAGGGGAGTTACTAGTGGAGTACCTCAGGGCTCAGTACTGGATCCAGTCCTCGTTAACGTCTTTATAGGTGACATTGCAGAGGGTCTGAAAGGAAAGGTATGCCTCTTTACGGATGACACAAAGATCTGTAACAGAGTTGATACACAAGGGGGTAGAAAGGATGAGAAGGGACTTGGCAAGGTTGGAGAATGGTCAGACATATGGCAACTTAGATTCAATGCAAAGAAGTGCAAAGTAATGCACCTGGGAAATAAAAATCCAGGAGAAGAGTACACAATAGCAGGGAGGTACTAACGACAACAATAATGGAAAGGGATCTGGGTGTAGTCATATCAGATGACCTAAAGATGGGTAAGCAATGTGAGAAGTCAGTAAGGAGAGCCAGGGGGATACTGGGATGCATAGGGAGGGGCATCACAAGTAGGAAAAAGGGAAGTGGTTATTCCTCTATACAGACAGTTGGTGAGACCCCATCTGGAGTACTGTGTGCAGTTTTGGAGTCCTCATCTATGCAAGGACATAGACAGGATGGAAGCAGTCCAGAGGAGGGCAACTAAAATGGTGCAGGGTCTACATCAGAAACCATATGAAGAGAGATTGAGAGAGCTTAATATGTATACCCTTGATGAAAGGAGGGACATGATAGAAACTTTTAAGTACCTCAAGGGAATTAACAAAGTCCAGGAGGGTAGCATCTTTCAGAAAAAGAGATGTGTAAGAACGAGGGGACACAATTTAAAGTTAGAGGGGGGACGCTCAGGGGTAATGTGAGGAAATTCTTTTTCACGGAGAGAGTGGTGGACGCATGGAACCGCCTTCCTGGAGAGGTTGTGGGGTCTAAAACAGTGGGGGAATTCAAACATGCATGGGACAGACATAAGGCAATTATAGTGGGGGGTTTCAGGAAGTAGGCTGTTGGTTAACTAGAATCTGCAGCTTATCCAATAGGTAGGGAAATGGGCAGACTGGGTGGGCCAAGTGGTCCTTATCTGCCATCAAAGTCCATGTTTCTCTCAGTGTCAGTCAGTTCCCTAGCTTATGGAAATCAGCTAATGTCACCCCAGTACATAAAAGTGGAGTCAAGTGCATCCAAGGCAACTACCGGCCAATCTCCATGTTGCCCCCCCCCAAAGCCTTAGAGTAGATTGTTGCAGACCAGTTTACTAATACTTGGACAAATATAGCATCTTGTGTCCTCAGCAACACGGGTTCTGGCAAGGTCACAGCACATCAACTGCCCTCCTGAAATTTACTGGAGTCTTCCACAACTCATTGGACAAAGGCCAACTAACAGGGGCAGCTTTTATTGACTTGACCAAAGCCTTTGATACAGTTCACCATGGCCTGTTAATGGAACAGCTGCTACTTGCAGGTCTCTCCCATGATTCTACTGCCTGGTTCAAAAGTTACCTGGAAAATCGCTCTCAAAGGGTAAAAATCTCTGGTCTACTTTCCAACTCTAAACCCGTCCTCTCAGGGGTCCCCCAAGGATCTATCCTAGGCCCTCTGCTTTTCAGCCTTTTTCTGAACTCCCTTCCACTTTCCTGCCGTGAACAAATCATCCTCTACACTGATGACGCTGTCCTCCTCACCTCTCACAAAGATCCACAAACCCTTCAGCACAACTTACAGCTAGGACTCACTGCCATTGAGAATTGGTTCGCTGACCACAAACTGGTTCTAAACCAGAAAAAAAAACAAGTCGATTCTCTTCTGCAGCTCCCAAAACAAGCATAAGTCTCACCCCTTGGTCATTTCTACAGGCCTCGGGACTACCCTGGAACAGGTGGCATCCTTTAAATACCTTGGAATCACACTTGACCCTAACCTAACCTATGGGGCACTCATTGATAATGTTGCCAGACACATTGGTTTATTTTACCGGAAGAGACAACACCTCACTCCGGATGCCCTTAAGGCGGCTGTTTCTTAGCTCGGTTGTCTCCATCATTGGCTATGGCCTCATTATCTGTGGCTCTGCACCTGCTACTGCTCTTAAACGTATTGTGACCTCCTTAAACAAGGCTTGTCGGCTCAGCACTGGAGCCCATCGACTCATGCATACTTGTGACTTATATGCCCAAATGGGGTGGCTACAACTTGCCAACCGCATAAAGTACCAGACCTGCCTGATGACAAAAAAAATAACCTTAGACCTTGCTCCCCCTGGTGTATGAGCTCTCCTGTGCCCAAGTTTAAATCCACACAACACCAGAGGGGCCGAACATCAGCTACTTCAGGTTCCCCGTTGTCGTACCGCACAGGGCCAATGTTCTTTTGCTCACCGTGCTCCCAGCTGGATGAATGCCATTAGTTCTGACATCCCCCCCTACCACCACCCTGGGTATGTTCAAAACCAGACTACGCCTCCTTCTAGTTGCCTCCAGCTCCTGTGACTGCCACCCCTAACTGGTCCAATCCACTAGCACATCTCCCTGCAGTCCTCTTGACAATGCCATTGTGCTGCACTAGTCTCTTCCTGTGTGTGTGTCCCCGTCATTTCTCTCGCGCACCCTCCTTTCCCCTAGCTGCCAGCCAGAGAGCTGGGCAACCTCCTGTTATTCCTCCTAGTTGTTGCATCTTTGTGATCGCTGATTTATCTATTTTATTTATGTAAATTGCTGCAGTTCTGCTTATTTTTATGTATGTACCATTTCTGATGTGGAACCTTTGTAAAAGAGCCTCGACTCAAAGGTATTTGTAATCCTAGACTTAAACAATTAAACAATTAAACTTGCAGACCCCACACGTGGCTACCCAGGCATCACCTCCAGACTCGATCCATTCTGTGGTGGGAGTTGGAGAGCCCCATTGTCCCCACCATAGGGAGCAAGCTCTGGGTAAACAAGGAGGTGAGGTAAGTCCTGGGGGACACCAGGGTGAGGGGACTGGGATGACCAAGCAGAAGGGGGCCTGCCAGAGAAAAGGTGGGATGTGAGTTATATCCAGGCAGACGCACAAGAAAGAAACGCTCAGGACAACTGGACAAATAGAAGTGTCTGCAAGAGGCACCACTGGTGGCAGCAAAAAAGCATGCAAGACTTTCCAGTCAGCATGACAGTCACAGGGACAGTTTGGTAGAGTTTATGATTAGTGTTGCAAGAGAAGTGAGTGGTGAGTAATTTGTGCAGGGACCGTTTGTCGTTTGTAGAAAAACAATTCAGTTTATGCCAGCGGAGGTCAGAGATAACATGCTTCGGGCAGAATGTACTCTTAGAGGCTAGGTGATTCATTTTAAATGTAAGGCCTAAAGAACATTAACTGAATTCTAGGGGTAACTGGGCTGTGTGCGTGCAAATATGTCGGGGATTAAGCAACCAGCAGTCACGTCTGTTTTTTGTAACCTAATTCTGGTTAGATGTGAAAACACACATTTTTGCTCGCAATATCTGCCAGATTAATCAATAAATAAAATGAAAATATAAATGGTTGCTTGAAGCCAGGGCTATTGTGCCTTACTGTCATTTACATCAAACACTATGTGAGCCAGTGGCAATTGGTCCAAGTGGCAAATGGTCAGGAGGCTAACAGAGTTGGCTGAGTGGGAGTTTGGATGAAGGGAGTAGGCTAGGGTGTCACAGCTGTTTCTAACAGGGTCGCCACCAGAGAGGACAGAAGCACACTTTGAGTGCTGCCAGGGCTGTATGATGTTCTCCATACTTCCTGGTCAGTGTTTTGTAAAGGTAATTTAACAATAAGGAATGGCTTCTGATTCCACCATAGGGGCACAGAGAGGAGGACTGTGAGCTGGGAGACGCTGCTGTGTAAGTGTGGTAGGGAAGCTAGTCTCCAGGACACTGAGAGAGAGAAAACTGCCAGGGCTGTCAAATGTACACTACACTGCCTACAGAGAGTAGGGGAGATACATCTATGACCACTATGGGGTGACTGATGTTCTCAAGAACTACCTTGCCAGGGGAGTGCAAGCTGGTGCTAAACAAAATAGAAAGCTCATCAGCTCTGCATCTTTTTATGTTACATAGATACATAGATATATAGATGCACAGACAGTGTCGGCAGATAAGGGCCTACGGCCCACCCAGTCTGCCCTTTTGAGCCTGTAAGTTCGCTTTATGTTTTCCTAGAAGTCTGTTGCCCCTCACCCCTGACCTCCAGAATTCCTTTATGTCTATCCCATGCATTTTTAAATCCCTTGATTGTTTCAGCCCCCACCACTTCCTCTGGCAGGGTGTTCCACTTGTCCACCACTCGTTCTGTGAAAAAATTCTTCCTCACGTTTCCTCTGAATCGTCCTCCCTCAAACTTCATCCCATGCCCTCTAGTCCTGGAACATCTTTTTCATTTAAAAATAGTGTATTCCTGCACCCTGTTCCTCCCTGTAAGATACTTGAATGTCTCTATCATATCCCCTCTCTCCCTCCTCTCCTCCAGGGAGTACATGTTCAGTTCCTTCAACCTGTCTTCATAGGACTTGTGATGCAATCCATGCACCCACCATCTTTGTTGCCCTCCTCTGAACCTTCTCTACCCTGTCTATGTCCTTACATAGGTAAGGTCTCCAGAACTGTACACTGTACTCCAGGTGGGGCCTCACTAGTGTCTTGTATAGTGGAATTATGACCTCCCTTTTCCTGATGGTGATGCCCCTGCATCCCAGCATCCTATTTGCTTTACCTGCTGCCTTGTCACACTGTTTCCCTACCTTGAGGTCATCAGAGATGATAACCCCAAGATCCCTTTCCTGCTTGGTGCATGCTATATCCTCACCCCCAACTGATATATTGTGCCAGGGTTTTGTGCCCCATATGCATTATCTTGCACTTCTTTGCACTGAATTTCAACTCCCAAACCCTTGACCATTCTTCATGTTTCTGCAGGTCCCTTCTTATTCTGTCTACACCCTCTGGTGTGTCCACTCTGTTACAGAGTTTTGTGTCATCAGCGAACAGGGAAATTCTGCCTTCTAGATCCTGCGCACTGTCACTGATGAAGATGTTGAATAGGACTGGTCCCAGCACTGATCCCTGTGGTACCCCACTGGTCACCCTTCCCTTGGTGGAGTTACAGCCATTTACCACCACCCTCTGTGTCCTGCCGCCCAGCCAGTTACCTACCCACCACACTACTGTCCTGCCCACACCCATATTCCCCAGTTTGTGTAATAGTCTTCTATGTGGCACAGTGTCAAAGGCCTTGCTGAAGTCCAAATAGGTCAAGTCCACTGCCCTCCTCTGATCCACCTCCCTAGTCACCCAGTCAAAAAATTCAACGAGGTTGGTCTGACATGACCTCCCCCTGGTGAAACCATGCTGCCTTGGGTCCTGTAGTCCATTGACAACCAGATGTTCCACCAATCTCTCCTTCAGTAGTGCTTCCATGATCTTCCCCACTACCGAGGTGAGGCTGACTGGTCTGTAGTTCCCTGCTTCCTCTTTGTTCCCACTTTTGTATAAGGGGACTACATCTGCTGTCCGCTAGTCTTTTGGTACCTCCCCTGTTTCCAGTGATTGGCTAAACAGGATTGCCAGAGGTTCAACCACCACCTCTCGTGTTGTTTTTGTGCACGCAGCGCAAGCAACTTTTTGTGGCAGCTTGCTGGAATAGCAGGGTGTGGAGGTGCAGCAGTGTTGTGGCCAATGCCGCCACTGCTTTTTTGGGCTGGTCTCTGTGGCACCAATGAATAAGCACGCTGTCAATGACAGCAGTTGAGAAGCATGCCACCAACTTGAAAGAATTTCACCGTTGCAATGAGGGAGCGCCCCATCATTGCAGGGTGTGCCTTGCCTGCTGAAACATTTCCATAAACATGGCAGTGGCTCTCGCCATCCACCTCTTACAATCCCTAGGAAGCCAACTTCCGGGGTGCCTAATCCCCCTGTCGGCATGTCCCCTCCCCAGTTCAATTGGTTTGCTGATGGGGGTGTCCAATCCCCATCGGCATAATGTCCCCTAATTTAATTTGTCTGCTGAGGGAGGTGCCCAGACCCCCTCAGCATCATGCCCCTCCCAAACACAGACACGCTTTCTTTGCCGACGGGGTGCCCAATCCCCATTGGCTCCTGTTCCCCCCCAAAAAAAAGTCAGGTGGCACACTGGGAACCCACCCCAACATGCCCAATGCATTACCTGAAAAAAAGATAACCTCCCCCCCGAAGTGTTTTTTTTAATTTTGACTTGTAAACAGGAAAATTGTCCCTCACTGTCTGTGGTGCCCCCTTCCCCAACCCTCACCCACCCTCTGTGCACCCCACTCCCCACAACCCCTCACCCTATACTTACCTCCGGAGGTCAGCATGGCGATCTTCGGTGGAGCAAGAACACGTCTGCACTCTTCAAAGTCGACCACTAACTGAAGAATTGCCGATAAGCTGTATAATGGCATAAATGGGGGTGGGGGGTGGAAGAGGGGTTTCAACTTAGGTGGATATCTCGGCAATTTTTTTGACTTTTGGCTCCAAATTTTCAATATGGGGTTCTTGGGACCTCATCTCATGAAATCAGTCACTGTCATCTCATTATTTGGTCCCAAACGGTGATTTCGCGGTCACTGCATGGAATCATCTTTTGGGACTGGGTAATGAAATGACAGTGCCACTGTTCATGAGGTGGGCTCCCAAAAAGCCTGTGTTGCAAATTGGGTGAAAAAATTCCAAAAAATTACTGTGTTACGAGCATGTGTTGTGCAGTTTCCATGAACGCATGTAATTTCGAGAATTTTTAATATTTTCACACCAGATTTTCAACATTGCCATTTTTTCACAACTCCTTATGAATAGTACAGCTGTCATTTTTCACATCCTACCCCAAAATGTGTTTTCGCACATCTGGAACAAAATGGCGCAATCGCTGTTGGAAATCAATGTTCGGGACAGATTAAGAAAATCACAGTGACACTGTTCATGAGCAGAGGTCCCACAATGCCTATGTTGAAAATTTGGTGAAAACACTCAAAACAATGACTGTGTTACGAGCGTGCATTGCGTAGTTTCCATGCACTCTCGTAACTTTGAGAATTTTTAATATTTTCACTTCAGATGTTCAACATTGCCATTTCTTCACACCTTCTTATGAATGGTACAACTGTCATTTTTCACATCCTGTCCAAAATGTGTTTTCACATGTGGCTGTGGGAAATCAATGTTTGAGATTGATTAACAAAATCACAGTGCCACTGTTCATGAGTAGAGGTCTCAAATGCTTTCATGAGGTGGGGTCACAAAAAGCTCATGTTGAAAATTTGGAGTGAAAATACCAACAAAAACCTGGGGTGATAGGGTTTCTAACTGTAATGCCCCACCCTGTAGAGACTGACAGGCATCAGGGAAGTGACTTTGGATTGTTGGCTGTAATGCTCATGTCATTCCACCCCCACCCTACAGCCAGTGACAGGCATCAAGGTGTGCCTTGGACTCTTCGGCCCCAAAGTTCACCCCATTCTCTTATACTGCACCCATCTCAGTGTATTTCCTTATAGAATGGGGGGAGCTTAAGGCCCGACAACCCCAAGGCACAACGTGACACTTGTTGGAGTCTGCAGGGTAGGGTGAAGTGAAAAGGCATGAGTGTTATGGCTGACGACCCAAAGGCACACCTCAGTGCCTGTCAGTCTCTGCAGGGTGGGATGGGATTGCCATCAGTTCCATACCTATTATGCATCTTTTTACCTCCGGCACTACCAATGCCAATGCCAGCAAGACAGCATTTGGGATTGACAAATGCTTGTTTTTAAGTTACTTTATACTCCAAACCATTATTTTAGAGTTGTGTTCATGTTTATTTGTTAGTTTAACATTTATTTGAATGAACTCTGGTCTCCAGACTAAACTTACCCTGTTTTTGCTGTTTTTTCTATTGAAAGAAAATTTCTCCCTCAACCACTATGATGTCTCCTGGTACCAGAAAGCCGTCAGCTGCCGCCTTGTCATCTATCAAAGTAGGTACTGAAAATACGAAAAAAGTACATCTAAGACAGACATACAGGACATTAAAAATATGCTAGCAGACATTAAATTAGAAATTACAACTTTTAAAATGTCACTGGCAGAGACAAAAATTGAAATGGAACATTTAACTGAGCGTGCTGACTACACTGACAACCAAACCGATCAAATGAAGGCAACTTTTACTGTTTCAGATGTAACCCCCCTACAAATGGGGGTCACTAAAAAGCCTTCCAATTTAAAATAATTTAGTGAGAGTACCTAATGCCTCCATATACTGTCGTTTTAAGAGCTGCCAATCTGCAGTATAATTAATTTGAACTGGGGGGACTGTGTGTTTCCTTGCTTGAGTCCCGCCTGGGTCACTGAGCAGATCGCTCTGTTCTGCAGTCGCTATATGCGCAGGGGGAGCACTTTCAAAAGATGTAATTATCTGCTGGGAATTTGTTAGAGTGATACTGACTGTACAGTTTGTCTAACCTGCCTTTCTTGCAGCTGGGACTCTCTGTTTGTTCTGCCCCTCCATTTCGGATCTGAACTGCTGAATAAGTCCAATTAATGGGGAGGGGCTCCTTAACATGGAGCCTGCTGGCAAATCAGCACTTGGACTCTCAAATGGAGCCAGTCACAAGGTGCTTGTATGGAGAGAGCCTCTGGGAAATGTAGTTTGGACTGTGGCGCCTTTTTTTGCCAATAGAGGGAGCCTGTTCAGACTGACAAGGAGAATCAGCCAACTGCAACCTTTTAGATTTGGAGGAAAGGCCCGGACTGTCTGCCGGGAGAGTCAGTCTGAGCATGGAGCTGGAAGAGTGAGCAGCTTGTGGGGCTGCTGCCCATGGGGCAGCACGGGAACCGTGTGGGAGGCCTGAAAAGGGCCGGTCTTTCGTCGGCTCTCCTGAGGGGAGAGAAAAGGACTGTGTTTTCTCAGATCCAGTATCTGAACATGGGTGAAAAATGAAAGTGGTCATTGTGGCCTAGATATTGGGCAACCAAGTGTTCAGACAGAGATTCTGAAGAGGAACCTTGATGCTGAAATTCCCTGAGGTTTCGGGCAGAAGAGAACTGTGTTTGAAGTTGGAAGCTGAGGAGAAAACTGCCCCGAGTGTTTGTGCAGCCGTTGTGCGCAGTAGATTCACGCAGGGAGCGTGTGAGAGCCATAAAGTTGGCCTGCATTTATTAGTGAGTAATTATTGGATAGCGATTCCGAGCTTTCAGAGTAAGAGAAGAAGCAGAAGTCATTTGGGACCAAACTTAACCTGAAGAAGACCGAAAGTGTGCAGAATTGCGATCGGCCTGTCAGGACTCTGTGGTCTGGTACAGTAAGTGACTTTTACATATAAATGTGTGAGTGCTTGTGGGGACTGAGCGCTGAGTAATTCCCCATGTTGTGAACTGTGTGCTGTGCTGGGAGTGTGATTCCCTAGCAGGATTCGATCTGAATCTGCGTTTGAGTCAGAGAAGAATGAGCCTGGCTATCGAGACAATCTCCTGAGGTGACCAGCTGCTTGCCTGGTAGTGTTTGTGTACATATAAACTGTGCAGCAAGCTGGAAGTTGCAGCCAGCATCTCTTGGACTGCATCTGCCTGTGACTAAAGTATATGGGTTGCTTGATGAAAGTGTCGTTGCCAATTTATTCTGGATGGATGATTTTTGTTATATAAAGTACTGGATGCGACTGTATTTGAATTGCATATAGGATGCTTGACAAAAGTATCACCAGTGTTGCTTTGGATGGGGCTTTCAAGTATTGTGCTGAATGTTCTGGATGTAAGATCCATATAGTTTGTTCTGGAATGTTCAGAAGTCTGTGAGTGCAGGGCAATCCCTGCTGTGGTTGTAAACAGTAATTTGCTGCTTTACACAAATCTGTTTCCAAGTTGCCCCCACCCTCAAATTAATAGCCGGCCACCTCGACCAGCTGCAACTCCATCAGGCCTGCAACATCTTGGACTGTGGTATCTGTTTAACCAGTATGGTATGAGATTGCGGGGTTTCTGCTGTATCTGGGACTGGTACCAGTGTGGGTATTAATAATAATTGTGTTTAACATCTGATTTATCAGCAGCTAGATAGCCAGGGCTCTGGATGTCTTAAGTCGAATGGTAAAATGTGATTTATGTCTGCCTGTTAATATGTAGCCACCCAGCTGGAGGGTTCACCAGCAAAATCAAAAATGATCTCTGTACAAGTGTAAATACGGTAAGATAACCTCTACTCCTCCTGTTTCCCTTTCCTAGCTCCTTTATTCCCCCGAAATAAAAATCTTGTTGTTGTTTGAAATCCTGTGTGAGCATATTATTAGAGAGAGCCTTTAATTCAAAATGTGGAAATGTGGGGAACTGTGTATTGGGGCATGTCTAGGGAAGGTAACTGGTCACTGTGGGTGGTGTAGCAGCTCAGAGGACTACACCCAGTACCATCTCACCCACGTAAAGCATCCTGAGTGGAGGCACTGCGCAAAGGTTTTAAAAATGTTATAAGTTAGCGAACCCAACCCCCCTAGCCTATGTTTAGGGTAGTAGGCAGGGGTGTAACACTGGGGGGGTGGCACCACCCAGGGGTTACATAGATGATCAAGTCACCTATCAAAACAAGCAAATCCATCTTTTATTAGGCAAAATTGATGCTCTCAAAAATTGGGGCAGAAGAAATAAACTAAGAATACTAGGTGTGCTTAAGGGAATGGAGAGTGGCAACAGTATCTGTTTTTTACAACAGTTCATCCCTCTACTGTTAAATCATCAATGGCTGTGGGCTCTTGAGATCGAGCGAGCCCACCGCACTCTGAGACCCTGACCCAAATCACATCAGAAACCTAGATCTATTGTTACCTATTTCCTCCACTACTCCATCAATGAGGAAATACTCAGGATTGCCAGAGACAAGAGGGAGTTGTTTTGGAAGAGGAACAATGTTTTTTATTCCAGGACTTCTCTTCAGAAGTGGTTACTAGACGTAAAGCCTCCATGGACGCTAAACAGCAGCTAACAGAAGTGGGTCTATCATACTACTTTAAATACCCTGCCACATTGAATGTTGTTACTTCTAATGGCTGCATACACTCTCTTGATAGCCCTAAGGATGTTATGGAATTTGTTTATAGCTATCACTCTTTGGCTGTTGAGACTACCCCCAACTGTAAAAAGGATTTGAATTCTGCGCATGACAGTTCTGTCACGAACACCATTCTAGGGCATGAACTGCACAAACATCTTCTGCTCTGTATTCGGAAAAAAGATCAAACAAACTGTTGTCAGTCCCCTTCACTTGAAGGCTCTGCAATTCCCTCCTCCACCCCCTCCTTTACTCTGCAGCGATACAGATACATCAGAAATAGGTCACGGCTTACAACCCAGTAAATTTGAGGAAAGCACAGCCCTATGTAACCCCTAGTTCCCAAGGGTTACTAGAATCCCACTTAGAATCAGTGGCAGGCAGGGAAAGGCAGCTTGTGAGATGCCAGTTAAATGGGCTTCACACTGTCTCACTCTTTTTGGGAGCAAGAGGTGGGAGAGCCCCCACCTAGAGTAACCAGGTTTACCTCTCCGGGTTCAGTTTGGGCACCTATGGTTTTCTCTCAGGCACTTGGCCAGTGTCTGAAGAAAGCACCCAGATGTGGGATTTTGGATTTTCCCTGAGAGCTAGAAAGTGCTCATGGGTGGTTTAGGGAGCCACCATCAACCTCCATGCTATATGGAAAAGTGTCCTAGTACTGGCTGGGGTACCATGTCAAGGAATAGAAGAGAAGTGTGCCAGTTCGGGCCCTGTGTGCACAGATCTGTTCAGAACCTGAGGGTTCGTAGTGAAGAATGTGTGCTCATTCCCTCTGTAATCTGCATTACCAGTGAGTGTAGCACTGTGGGGGTCCATCTTTGCTTTGTTATTCTCTGTGTTATGTGAATAAAAGCCACACTCTAGAATCCCAACCTGGTTTGGACATTTTAGTTATTGCTTCCAGTGTCCGGATTTACTTGGGTGCCCCTGATCAGAAGTGCAAACCTAGCACAATGCTGAGCAAACATTTTCTCCCAGGGACCCAGGTTGTTGGCCATGCTAAGTGGTCCCCCCAGGTGTGAGCCAGGTAGTTGCCACACTTGGTTTGCCTGTCTGAAGGATGGCAGGCTCAGTAGTAGAAGTAATGGGTCCACAGTTTCTGCAAAAGATAATTTGTAGTGACTTCCCCCAACCCTCTCGGTGGCGCTTAGATGTGAGAGGAGCAGCCATGCTGACAGAGAAGAAAGGGGGGGGGGCTGTTGGGGGGAGGTTACACCTATAACAGGTAGAGTTATCTCCCAGTTCTGCATACTAGGAATCCCAGGAAATGCAGGAGGTCCCGAAGCAGAGACAGTTCCCAGTCCTACTTCATGCATTCTTCTACACCACCTCCTGAAAGAGCAACTCCAGTACAACAATGTCCTGGTACATCCATGAACACTTAGCCTTTGACCTGACACCTAATTGGGTTTTCCTCAGACCTTCTACGACAACACTTCAGCTCTTTATGACCCGCTTGTCGTGAGTCTGCTGCTTTGAATTTTGCTTATCTCTTACTTTCCCCTTTGCTGCATTCAGAAATAGATGAGGTAAGCTTGTTTTCCTCTCATTGTCTAACATATTTAAATAACTATCCAGACTGCTGGACTTCCACAACTAAATTTACTTCCATGGACTTATCGTTACTGCAAAGTGCTGCCTGCTAACACTCAAAAGACTTCTGTTTTGTTTAGATTATATTGTCCTTGCTGCTTACTGTGCTTAAAATCTATCGTCATTTTCAACATCCAGCAACCTGGTTGCATTTAAATGTGACCAAAGACTGTTGTTGTATATTATTTAACTGTGGTTCAGAGCTTAGTGCTTACGTTACATACTGTAGCTGGATGTAGGTTGTGCTTGGATACAGAGGCCAGACCAGTATGTAGGATAATCTTGCAAGGTACTAGTAGTATGAAATGATTTGCGCTTAGGTACTTTAGCATAGACATGAGCAAGTCAGTGATTATAGTACATATGAACTGGATAGTATATGCAAGGTGCTTAGATGCTTGAACTGATGAGTCACTTGTTATGATTTGATAGTTTTGGCCTTTCTCTGTATCCCACCGTAGGAAGGATGCTTAGTCCAGTATTGTGAGACCCCCCCCAAAAAATAATGATATCAACGATTGTTCTGTATCCGACTGTTGAAGGAGTCGAGTAGGGTGACACCCCCAAGAAATATGAGTAGCAGCATGATCACCTGCTCCAACTCCAGAGAGTGTGACCAGTAGCATGCAGGAGAGAAACCCCCCCCTTGGGGGGAAACCTCTGAGGACCCATGGCTACTGACCTGTCCGTCCTTCTGGGCATACTAAAGGAGAGTAATCCTAAATAAAATTTTATTTAATTGGCTAATCCGAACCCCAAAGTTGTAGAACTTGATCCAGAGAAATGGAGAACTGAAGAAGTAATGAATCGTGACATGTCAGGTGAACAGAGAAAGCATCCTCTTAGTAAACTCCAAGTTAGAGAATTCATGTGCAGGCTGGAATGATAGTTAAGTGGAATCCATGGTTGATATGAATTTGAAGGTGACGAGTTGCAGTGGTGAAGCACTCCAGCAGGTGAGGATGGCTTCTCTGAAAAGAACCAGTAACCAAAGGCTAAGTATCCATATTCAGAGTAGGAGGACAGTTGGTTCATGTTCCGCTTGGCAGGCATACAAGATGAAGGCCTTGGTGATGAAGCACAGGAACTGGCACATGCTGCGCGATCTGGAGAGGGCGGCACAGTAGGAACCTCCGATCTGGAGTAAAGAAGCAGGTAGTGAGCAAATAGTGTAAATAAGTGGACTTGTATGTAGGTCAGTAGTAGTAATTAATCTGTATTATACATACATAGTAGCAGAGGAGTAGTATTGCCTAGATTATGTACGGTATGCAGAGAGGAGCGTGAGGAATTGATAATAGCACAGGAATTGAAGAGCTTCATCTGGTGATCCGAATAGTTGCTTAGCGATGTAGATATCCACATTTTGAAAGCCAGAATGGTATGGTAGCTGGAACTGACTTGGTCAGAATAGTATGACGAGTCCTGAATAGTCGAGCTTACGAAACATAGATGGTGATAACTGAAGAAGCTGAGTCAAATGAAGTAGCATTGTCACAGGGTCCAAAAACCTTTGAGCATAAACCATGAGATTAAAGTCTTCTGGATAAGCACGACTAAGAGTCCTTGTAGAGTGCAGTGGTAGTAATTATACGATTGAAGTAGCAAGACAGAAGCATTCAAGAATAGATGACGTATGGCTAACTGGTACTGGATGTGATTCCATAGTAGAAGGGAGCTCCTAAGGCTGGCAGACACGGTGGCAGGCAGGCGTATAAGAATGTGTGAACCTCCAGGCCCCGATGGGCGAAGCAGGTCATAGAAGCAGGCGATTATGGTACAATATTATAAGATCAAGGGACCTCCGGGCCCATAGGGCACAGGTCCTTGAAGTGCGATGCGGTAAACCTCTGGCCCAGTAGGGTGAGGCAGGTTGTAGAGCAGTAGTAGATATAGTAATGTCGAACTGCATGTAATGCAGAAATAGCAGCGGAGTAGTAAGGAATAGATTATAAATGGTATTGTAAATGGCAGCCTACGTCTCTGACATAAGGACAGGAATCAGGAGTGAGATGAGTCTCTTTGCAGATGACTCAAAACTGGGGGCGGTGGTGGATGGGGAGGAGGGGAAGGTGTGGCCCTACAGGGGGAACTGGAGGCTCTGGAAAGATGGTCTAGAAAGTGGAAGCTGAGGTTCAATGCAGGGAAATGCAAGGTACTGCACCTGGGGGCCAGAAACCCTGGCCAAGTGTACACCCTGGGTGGGGAAATGCTACAAGTCTCAATGGCTGAGAGGGACCTGGGGGTGGTGGTGGTGGATGTCAAGATGAACAACTTGGAGACTTGTAGAAGGGCAACAGCCAAGGCCAACAGGATGCTGGGATGCATCGCTAGGGGGATCACCTCCAGAAGGAGGGAGGTGATACTCCCTCTGTATAACTGCTTGGTGAGGCTGCACCTCGAGTACTGCGTGCAGTTTTGGAGGCCACACTTAAGAGGGGACATTAAACTCCTGGAGAGGGTCAGAGAGGCAACCAAAATGATTTGGGGCTTGGGGACAGGACCTATAAGGAGAGGCTCGAAGAGCTAAATAGTACACATTGGAAGAGAGAAGGGACCGGTCGACATGATAGAGGTCTTCAGGTACATGAAGGGGGTAAATAGGGGAGGAACAGTCAGGGTGCTTAGAAGGAAGAAGGAGGGGGCCACTAGAGGCGTGGGTGAAAGCTGGAGGGGAAGATTCAGGGAGAAAGGAGGAGGTGCTACTTCACTGAGAGGGTGGTGGAGCCATGGGATGCGCTGCCTAGGGGGCTGGTGGAGGCAGAGAGGGTGGAGGGGTTCAAGAGGGGGTGGGACAGGTACAGGGGAAGGGTTCTGGAAGCAAAATCCAATGCAGCGAGAATATCCGGAACTGGGAAGGGAGAAGCCAGAGAAGGCGAGGGGGGCAGCAAGGTCAGGTCCCAGGGTGGGGGCTGACCAAACGAGCAGACGCGAAAGACCGTTAGGCCTATTCTGCTGGCATTTTAGTATGTTAGTATATCCTGAGTCAGTTTAGTGCTGAGTAGTAATATAGTTTAAGGCAGACTTATGAGAACAGTGAGAGATGCTGAGATGCTGTAGACTGTCGTATCCTGAAGATCAAAGGTGGGAAGATTGCGGTGAAGAGACCTGGGTAGATGAACTGGCAACTCAACCAGAGGTAATAAGCATCCTGAAACTGTAGGTCAATGTCTTAGGCATCAGTTAAACTAAGGAAGGCAGTATGGAATAGAGCTCAGCAGGGAGTTCTGGTGGAGACAGTAGTAGTAACTCCGAAGGAGTTGAAATAGCATGGCGAGAAGCATCCAAGGGAATTGAGGTGAATATCTTGATGTACTGCAGAATAATCCAGTGGAAGGCAGAAGCTTTAGGAAGCTTGAGTCGGAGGTAGGTCTAAACGAATGAAGCAGCTCCGTAGGATGCATCCATGGAAATGAAAGGGGCTAAACCCAATGTGATCAGGTAGTGCGGCTAGACCACATGAAGGTCAGCTGGTGGACCGTAGGAGGCACATTGACTGCATATGTAAGCTGGTGAGCATACAGGGTGGTAGCTGAACCCAAGAAGGCTAGCATATACCTGGACTAGGAGGTCAGCTGGTAAAGTAAGTAAGAGTGGCAGCAAGCCCCACGTAAGCTAGTGTGTGCAGCTGGACCACACGTAGGTCAGCTGGTAGTATAAGTAAAAGAGGTAACTAAGTGCCACAAACATTAACCAGTACGGCTGGACCACACGGAGATCAGCTGGGAAATGAGGTTGGAGCAAACGAAGAATCAAGGTAGCATCCAGGGATAGTGATGTAATCTCTTGAGGCATGGTCTAGCAGGTAATGCACGATGGAGCACGGATGGTCCTGGACAAAAGAAGAGGAGGGAACAAGCAAAGTAAGCTGCGCCATCCAGAGGTCAATGGCAAGGTCTAGAACAATGATATGACGTAAGCTGAAGTGCATGGCAAGGTCCACCAAGGAAGAAATAAATGCGGTGTCTAGCTACCCTAAGGCTAGCAGGACAGCAAGCTCGGAAGTAGGAAAGAGCAGTATGACGACAGGCTAAGCCTATTCGTGGAAGGCAGAAACGACTGAACCCCACGTAGGCCAAGTCGATAGGGGAGTAAGGAGTCAAGCTAGGGCCCCACATAGGCTAGCAAGACCGAATGTACTGCCAAGAAGGGCCGCCAGAGTGCAGTAGGTGTCTGGGCAAGTGTGTGTGGAGGAATGGACCTGGATGTATGCAGAAGGGCAAACTGAAGTAGACAAAAGTCCATGCTGCGATAGAAGTAATATGAGCATTCTCAAAATAGAAAGGTACTGTATATGATAAAAGTACTAGTCCGTCGTAGGGAGCTTAGAGTAAATGAACCTGAAGGAATGTGAGTCCAGGTGCAGCTGCTCCATGTTAGGGTTGCTATAATTAATGAATAGTAAGCGTCTTGATGTCCTAGAGGAGAAACTGGATTAAAGCCAAATGCAGTACTATGTGTAGTAGGAATTAGTGTCAATGACTTCCAGTGATGGTATCCATGGTGTCTGCCATGCAAAAATCCATATCCAGAGGATTGTATAGAATTAATTAACCTGGTAAGAATACTTGCCCATAGTTGTGTAGACCAAGCCTGCAAGGCACAGAGGTGTCTGAATTCTGCATAGTTCCTTACATAAGGGGCTGGCTGCTATGTACTGTGTGTGCTGCAATGGTCCAATGGAGCTGTAAAAAAAGCCGTCTGCCACTAAAATGTGTAAATGTAATGGCACCCAAATGAGATCAGGCACGTAGCCCAGAAGTGTTATCCAGACACAAGGTCTAACAATGAAATATAGTAAAGTAAAAGCTGAAGGAGCTTCTCCAGCAGGTGGCGTGCTTACTGTACAATCGAAGACTACAGTTCTCTATACTGCCCCGGTAGTCTCCATGATTATCCAATGTAGATAGCTCATGACTGTCTTATCCTTTACGATGGTGCTGGTCATTCTTTCAGGTAAGTTTAAGATATAGAGGAGGCAAAAAGAAGAATAATTAGATGGCAGAGTGTAACGGGAAAGGTGCTGCGTGGATGAGGGTGCAGTGCAACGGTATTGACAAGCAGCCAACATTAGAGTCTCATTAATGGTCTCCCAATACAGACTGGCAGCATCATTTGTGTACCCGGAAGCTCAGGCTCCTGGTAAGTGATGGTGACGAGGATGA
Source organism: Neoceratodus forsteri (assembly GCA_016271365.2). NCBI lineage: Eukaryota > Metazoa > Chordata > Ceratodontiformes > Ceratodontidae > Neoceratodus > Neoceratodus forsteri. Next base: position 49,061,965 of record CM028133.1, on the reverse strand, counting down.
GGTGAGGCAAGCAGTAAACGGTATTAGGAGCGCCGAAAGTCACAGGCAAGAGGCACAAGAGGGGGGCCAGGCAGCTGTTGAAGATAGTGGCGTCAGAGCAGCGTGGCGGTATGCAGGTCAAAACGGAGGTGCTGGTTAAAGACTGCAAGCAATGGAATGAATCGTAGTGAGCATAGCAGAATCCGAGGCAAAAGCTGGCGAATGAACTGTGCGATGTCGTGGCATGGGGCCAGAAGAATCACCCTCAAAAGAAGGAAAAACACAAAGGGAAAGAAGGGGGCGGCGAGGAGCAGGCAGGAATGAGGAAACAAAGATGGGGGGAAGGGAGGCAGACCAACCGGGAGGCACGGGGAAATAGAAGGGAACAAGGAGGAACCCAGCCCCAGCGAGCGACGGAGCGAGCACAGCGAGTGTGGCTCGCTCTAAGCAGGGCGATGTGTAGCCTGCTAGTTTTAATAGGATGTGAGGGAGCTTTTGTCTTCCCCGACTTAACTACGGGCATGGCCCTACATTTATAAGAGAGAATGAACCTTTGCTATACATCCTTTTACAGGAATTTTATTTTCATTTTCTAATTAATAGAAGTACACAGCACTTGTATTTGCGTCTGTACATTCTCTACTTCTATGTACTGATATTACTTTTTATAGTGCTAAGATATTCTTAATGCTAATCTAGCTGTATGTACTTGGTGCTGCCTTTATAATGACTGTGTTAAGAAAATCCACATGCTGGTGAATGAGATCAGATAGAGGAGGGTTTTTATTGTTTTGTTTTTCTTCATGCTTGCATTCGACTCACGTCTCTCCTCTGATTAACTCCTTACATTATACAGACATGCCGAGAAACAGCTTAAGATCCTTCTCTTATATTTATCTGTAAAATAACCTGCCTGGTGAATGGATGCATATATCATAGCTGAAGGATTAACTCTTGTGATCAGGTTTAGATGCAGCATGTGAGATCCTGGGTAGTCAGGATAGTTTCATGATCCATGCTTCTCCGCTTGCATTGGATCACATAATGGCCAAGTCTTAGAATGACTCAAGCCTGAGTCTGAACCTTGAAATTAAACTGTTTGGAAGTGAATAAAACAGCTAACATACTAACATACTAAAATGCCAGCAGAATAGGCCTAACGGTCTTTCGTGTCTGCTTGTTTGGTCAGCCCCCACCCTGGGTGCTGACCTTGGTTCCCCCCTCACCTTCTCTGGCTTCTCCCTTCCCAGTTCCGGATATTCTTGCTGCATTGGATTTTGCTTCCAGAACCCTTCCCCTGTACCTGTCCCACCCCCTCTTGAACCCCTCCACTGTCTCTGCCTCCACCAGCCCCCTAGGCAGCGCATTCCATGGCTCCACCACCCTCTCAGTGAAGTAGCACCTCCTCCTTTCTCCCCTGAATCTTCCCCCCTCTAGCTTCCACCCATGCCCTCTGAGTGGCCCCCTCCTCCTTCCTTCGAAGCACCCTGACTGTTCCTCCCCTATTTACCCTCTTCATGTACCTGAAGACCTCTATCATGTCCCCCTGGTCCCTTCTCTCTTCCAATGTGTACATATTTAGCTCTTTGAGCCTCTCCTCATAGGTCCTGTCCCCCAAGCCCCAAATCATTTTGGTTGCCCTCCTCTGGACCGTCTCCAAGAGTTTAATGTCCCTCTTTAAGTGTGGCCTCCAAAACTGCACGCAGTACTCAGGCAGCCTCACCAAGCAGTTATACAGAGAGAGATTACTCTCCTTCTGAAGTGATCCCCTAGTTATGCATCCCAGCATCCTGTTGGCCTTGGCTGCTGCCCTCTACAAGTCTCAGAGTTGTTCATCTTGACATCCACCACTACCCCAGGTCCCTCTCAGCTATCGAGACTTGTAGCATTCCCAGGGTGTACACTTGACCCGGGTTTCTGCCCCCGAGGTGGAGTACCTTGCATTTCTCTGCATTGAACCTCAGCTTCCACTTTCTAGACCATCTTTCCAGAGCCTCCAGGTCCCCCTGTAGGGCCACCCTCCCCTCCTCCTCATCCACCACCGCCCCAGTTTTGAGTCATCCATAAAGAGACTCATCTCCTCCTGATTCCTGTCCTTATGTCAGAGACGTAGGCATTGAACAGAAGGGGCCCAAGGACTGACTCCTGTGGGACCCCACTAATGACCCTCCTGGGGATGAGACTATCCCGCCAATCTACGACCCCTCTGGGTCCGGGTCCTGGAGCCAATTGCCTATCCATCTGATCATCTGGTTCCCCACCCCCATTTCTCCCAGCTTATCCAACAGGCCCACGTGAGGAACAGAGTCAAATGCCTTGCTGAAGTCTAGAAAGAGGACATCCACTGGTCTACCCAGGTCCAAGGCACTCGTCACCCAGTCATAGAACTCCACAAGGTTTGTCTGACATGATTTCCCGGGATGAATCCATGCTGTCTATCGTCCAGGCACCCTGACTTTTCCAGGTCTCCCCCAGCCTCTCCTTGACAATGCCCTCCATCACCTTGCCCACCACCGATGTCAGGCTGACAGGCCTGTAGTTCCCTGCCACCTCCCTTGATCCCCCCTTGTGGATAGGCACTATATGCGCCACCTTCCAGCCCTGGTGCACCCACCCTGTCCTCAGAGAGATGGTGAAAAGCTCCACCAGGGGTTTTGCCAGGACATCCGCAAGTTCCTTCAGCACTCTGGGATGTAATTTATCCGGCCCCGGTGCTTTCTCCATCTTAAGGGAGCTGAGGGCTTCCCTCACTCTCTCTCTGCTGTGATTTCCACTTCCGGTACCTCTTCTCCCTGCTTAGCCCTCCCCCCTCCTGCCAGTGATGCCTCCCCCTCTCCCCAGACCCGCCGATCGGTAAGGGTCCCCCTCCTCAGTATCTCTGTCTCCTCCCATGTATGATGCAGCACCCCATTTTCCTTGGTGAAAATGAGGTGAAGTACTCATTAGTACCTCAGCCTGCTCCCCAGATCTTGTGCCCATCTCTCCCTGATTTAATCCTGCTAATCTGCCCCTTCACCCTTCGTTTTTCCCAATGTATCTAAAGAACCCTTGTTCCTCTCCTAATTTCCCTGGCCAGGTTCTGCTCCTTCCTTGCCTTAGCCGCCCTCACCACCCTAGTGGCCCTTCTAGCCATCAGCTCGTACTCCCTCGATCCTTTCACTCCTTGAGCACTTGAATTGCTTATAGGCTGCCTTCTTTCCCAGCACCACCTCCTGGACCTCCCTGGTCCACCAGCAGGGTTTTTAACCCCACCGCATTTTCGTCTTACTCTTGCACAGGTGCTGGTAGCATCCTGCACCCCTCTCCTGATGATTTCCCACCTACTATCAGCATCCATGTCTGACTCAATCCCATCCAAATGCTCCTTAAGGATCCTTCCCATTTCCTTAAAATCCGCTCCCTGAAGTCTGTTACTTCCGTCTTTGTGCAGCCTGCTACCCCTCCTAGGTCCAGGCAGAACCAGACCATGGCATGGTCACTCCCCGCCAATGGGTCCCTTACCTCCAGGCCCCAATCTGGTCACTGTCTGCTGGACCCACATCCAGCACCAAGGCCCCTGGTCGGTTCCCCACCTGCTGAGTTAGGAACGCATCTTGAAAGACATCCAACAACCTCTGTTCCCTGGTCACAGAAGATGTCATAGTCTCCCAGTCTGTTCCTGGCATGTTTAAGTCCCCCAACACCACCGCCGTTCCTCTGCCCAGTCTGCAGTGTCTCCCAACATCTGCCACCAGACTCTCCTCCAGCTCCTCCGCCAGGGCAGGGGGTCTATACACCACTCCTATTTTTATTCTCTTGCCCCCCCTTGTTATCAAGGTGACCCAAATCGCCTCCACGGTTCCCTCCGCCTCCTCTACTCCCCCTATGCCAATGCAGTTTTTGACTATCATTGCTACCCCTCCTCCCCTTCCCTCTCCCCTGTCCTTCCTGAACATAGTGTAACCCTCCAGGTTCAGGTCCCAGTCGTGTCCTACAGTGGCCCAGGTCTCAGTGACCGCTGCCACATCCACTGCTCCCTCAGTTAGCGTTGCCTGGAGTTTAGGCATTTTATTGCCCAAGCTCCTGGCATTTAGCAGGACTATCTTCCACCCTTTCCCTATACTTCCATTTCCCCTGCTCGTGTTCCCATGGGGATTCTGTTTTCCCCGGTCTGCACTTTGCCAGTCGGCCTTTTCCCGCAATCCTCCAGCTCCCCAGGGTGGTGGAGACAGAGTCCCTCCTTTATCGGCACCCCCTTGACAGCCTTTTCTCCCATCCCGCCCCCTTCACAAGTTTAAACCACACTTTTCACCAATGAACCCCTCTATTTTCAACTTAAGGATTCCCCTTCCCTCCAAATTGAGATGGAGCCTATCTCTAGCACACAGCTCCTTATCCTCCCAGGTCTCCCCCCAATCCCCAATCAACCCATACCCTCTGGCCTCACACCACTCCCTGAGCCACTGGTTTATCTCCCTAATCTTCCTTTTGTGCTCCCCACTAGCCCTTGGCACCGGCAGGATTTCTGAGAAGGAAACTGTGCATCCTATGTCATGACAGACCCTGGCGAGCTCCCTGAATCTTGCCTGTATCTCTAGCTCGCTATGTCCCTCAATGTCATTTGTACCCAGGTGGACCAGTATGTCTGGGGAACCCCCACAATCCTTTGCCAGCTGATATACCTCGTGCTTAGCCCTGTGCACCGTTAGTCCAGGAAAGCATTTTGTTCTAACATTTCTAGCATTGCTGTAACAAGGGTATATACTATGGCTGCAGGGTATATCCCTCATGATTAAATCTAGATGCATCTAAAGAGATCCTGGGCAGCCAGTAGCCTAAGTCGCAGCATGTACTGAATTAGGGTTTCATCCTTAAGGGTTTTTTCTTCCTTTCCCTTTCTTCTTCTCTTTTTCCTCCTCTAGTCTCATCACTTTGAAGCATTGTAATAAGAAAGAAACAATTTTCATTACTATAGAGTTATTGCGAATGGCTATATCCTTGTTACAGTGGAGCAGATGAGTGCTCTTCTCTGAGTGAATGAGAACAATCACATGCAGTACCTTGGACTTCAGTCTGGCACCTGTTGAGCTGCTGAAAGTAGCCTACTACCCACCTACTTTGTTCTATTGTTACTTTCACTTACTTTGTGTTGCTTGGGCTATTGTTTTATAGAAAGTTCTAGTGCTTCTACTGTGTGATTTTTTTTAATAGCTTTAGCTATTTTACAATTAAGGGTAATTCTTTGTTTTAAACTATTTCTGTTATCTTTTCTTATGTGTATTTTGGTTAAGTAAGCATCTACTTATAGAAACATAGCCATTCTTTATTAGGGGAGTAGTACTTAACTGAAATCTTTTAGAGACCAAATCTAATTTAGAGAACTGTTCCTTGCATTGCTTATTAGGGTACAGCTATGGTTAACTATACTGTTGTTTCTTGGAACGTAAAAGGCTTAGGCTCACCCATTAAAAGAAAGATTTTAACTTATTTAAAGAAATGTAAGGCTGGAATTGTATTAATTCAGTAAACGCATTTAAATCAGGAAGAAGCTGCTAAGCTACAACGAGGATGGGTGGGGCACATAGAGAGTAGTTGTTTCACTAAAAAGAAGAGGTACATCTATATTAATTAGAAGAGGGATTCATTTTGTAAAACATCACCATATATAAGATCAGGAAGGAAGGTATCGGATTCTAGTGGGAATCCTTGATGGTTACAATGTAGCCTTATGCAATGTTATACAAAATCACAAATACCCCCATAATGCAAAGCATCTTGGGGTGTATATGCAAACCACCATGACATTTTTAAGCTGGTTCAGCTTTAAGAAAGGATGCATGGTGCCAAAGGGCCTCTCACACAATCTGCAAAGGGTGCAAACAGAAGACACAGACACATGTTTTGTCCTACCCAGGACTCATAAGTATGCTTCCTCTGTTTCACACCCCAGGTGAAATGAGCCAGAGCCCTAAGTTGGTCTTACGGGTTTGAGTCATAGTGAGCCCCTCCCCCCCAAAAAAAACAAGCTGCATGACAACAAAACTTCAGTGCAGAAGCACTAAGGCAAGGGTTACCCAAAAGGGCACTGGCATTAAAGCCAAGTTTCAAAAAAATACAAAATCACAAATACCACTGTAATGCAAAGCATCATGGGATGTACAGTATATGCAAATCAACATGATATTTTAGGCTGGTTCAGGTTTAAGTAAGAATCTGTGGTGCCAAAGGCCCTCTCACACAATCTTATGCAATGTTTATGCACAAAATAAAAGCCAAGAAACTTTCTTCAACTCTCTTGCAGTACAACTTTGCAATTTTTTAATCTATGCATTCATAATAGGAGGACACTTCAATCTAATTTTAGATCCCATTCTTGAGAGAGCCTCCAATGAGGCCATACAGAGACAAGAGCTAGGATTTCCCTCAACAAATTAATAAAGAATATCAGCCTATCTGATACTTGGCGTTTGGTCCATCCCCAGGACAGAGACTACACATTCTTGTCCAACAGGGATCAGTCCTATGGTAGGATAGACTATACCATTTTATCTAACAAACTAACAAACACCATAGGGGATGCATATATTGACAGTATTAAAATATCAGATCACACTCTAATCAGCACTAATTTAGGATAAGGGATAAGGAGGTAAGACTCAGAGATGGAGATTTAGTACTAGTTTATTGAAAGACAAACAGTTCCTAGACTTGATCAAAAATTTTTCAAAAATGTCATTGTTTACTACAAATTGTACTGTATGCTTAGGATATTGCCGAACGATTACTGCAGAATGATAATGATGACTATATCTGTTTGCATATGTCTATTACTTAATTGTCAGATTTACCTCATAGCCCATCAGTACGTGAAGCACTTTGAAACACAGTATGCAGGAACAGTGCTTTATATAAATGTAAATCATAATAGTACACATGTGCAGATCATATCACTCCTTTTTAAGAAATCTAAGCTGGTTCTGTTTCCTTAGGAATCCTATTCAGAATCACACTCCTTAACCTTCAAGGCCCTTTATGAACTGACTCCAGACAACCTGTTCTACCTTGTCTCGCTCAGGTCCATTCCTCCCCTGTTCCTACCACTCCTTAAATTCCTTTTATCTTTATGTTCTTCTCATAACCTTTCCACGGCTGGTGGCTTAGCATTCTCCTCTGTTACATCCATCATGTGGATCAGCCTTACAATTTCTCTGTGCACCATTGAGTCATTCCCCCCTCCCATTCAAATCCTGTCTCAGAACACACCTTTTCACTGTCACGTATGACTGCTAATCTATTAATTGCTCCCCACCCACACATACACAACCCAGAGCTGTACAGGCTGAACTCTGATAATGGAACAGTTCCCCAATCCATTTATTTAGCCCCTATGTCTTATTTAGCTATTTAACAACTATATTTGGAATTTAATAGAATTTAACTTTATATACAGTACTGCATTCCATTTTAAGAGCATCAGATATCATCTCCCCAGCAGCTGACTCTGTTCTCCCTTTCTTGGAGCATTGACTTCCCTACAGCTGATGTTCCTGCTTACCAGCCTGGGACCATAGCCTACCCAGCTGCAAATTTCCTGTTCATCTCTGGGAGCATTGTTCTCCTCCATGGCTGATTTTCGTTTCCACCACAGGACATCGACAACAACATTGTTGACATCCTGCACATCAATGAGAACAATGGTTAACAGTCAGCATTGTTCCCAGTGGACCAAAGTGTTTTTCTGTGGGAGTTTTGCCCTCCGCACCCTCCCATCTCTAATTAACCAACTCCAAGTTGAAGTTAGTTCAGGGTGGGGACGCAACTATGTAACTCACTCTGTCAGTTGACTGCAGACCACCACAGCAAAAGATCTTGACTTGGGGAGATCTGTCGCTGTGGTAGTATTTTGCCATAATGGTGTTGCTGTCCTGACGGTACACCCTGATTTTCTTACTTGCACAGCTGAAGCATTTTTCTGCAGTAGTTGATACCCTGTTTACCATCTCAGGAGTATTGTTCTTCCTTGTAACTGACACATTATCTTAAATGAGGGAATATTGGCTCCCCAGTGGCTGTAATACTATTGTACTTTCACTGAGTTCATCAGCTGCCTTAAGAAACTGCCTCAGTTTTATGGCTGCATGGACAGAGGATGTAGTGCTATGATGTGGGAGAGAGAAGTGACTGTGGAAACACATGACTGGATACCTAGACTGTATCCTTCCACAGTGGAATCGAACCACAACCCCATGTGGTCCTCTCTATTCACTACAGTGCTGTTCATTTGTGTCTCTCCCCTTCCCTACTCTGCACTAAATTTTTGCTCCCATGTTTCCTTCTGTTCCACTTCTGGCCAGCCCTCTCATTCCCCCGGAAGATTCAAATTTGACAGTCCCAGGAAAAAAAAACACAGAAGGGAATAAAATTATTGTTACTAACCTTTCTGGCACCCTGCCTGGCTCTCAAACACAAGTGCAGCCACAAAGTTCTCATTCTCAAGTTCCACTCAAAATGAAGGTTGCTAGGCAACCAGCTGCTTTTTTTTTTAAATTGCAATTTTTTATTATATCTTTTATCCATAAAACAACAAAGTACAAATAAGGCAGACAAAAAGTACACACATCAGAAGGGGCAATCACACCGGTACAGCAGGTAAATTTCTAGTACAGATCAATTCTAAGTGGCTGTAGCTGCCTAGGCAGCAGACCTGACAGAGCTTGCAAGGTGACAATACACAATAAGGACTATATACAAAAACAAGCATTTGTCAATGCCGAATGTTGTCGCGCTGGCATTGGCATTGGCAGTGGTGGAGCTAGAGACGCATGATAGGAATAGCAGTGAAGTATTGAAGTTACGCCAACCCCACCCCCACCCTGTAGAGAGTGACAGGCATTGATGTGTGCCTTTGGGTCATCAGCTATATGCTCATGGCATTGTACCTCATCCTACCCTGTAGACACTGACAAGTGTCGTGGCGTGCTTTGGGGTCTTTGGGCATTATACTTACCCCATTCCATAAGGAAATACATTGATGTGGGTGCAGTATGGGAGCATGGGGTGAAGTTTGTGGCTGAACAGTGCAAGACACACCATGATGCCTGTCAGTGGCTGCAGGGTGGGCGTGGGGGTGGAATGGCGTGAGCATTACATCCGATGATCCCAAGTCACAGCCCTGACGCCTGTCAGTCTGTACCGGGTGGGGTGCTACAGTTGGAAACCCTAACACCATAGGCGTGTAGTGGTAGTTTCACTCCACATTTTCAACATGGGCTGCGTGTCAGGCCACCTCATGAAAAGCGGCACAGTCACTTTGTTAGCTGAAACATGGTTTTGCACAGTGGTTGTGCCATTTAGTGACAGAAGGAGAAAAAAACAGTTTTGGGCAGAATGTGGAGAATGACAACTGTATTGTTCATGAGGAGGTGTAAAAAATGGCAACGTTGAAAATCTGGAGTGGCAATATGAAATATTGGTAAAGCAATGAACATGCATACAAACTGCGCAACAGACATCCGCAACCCAATTATTTGTGGGAGTTTTTTAGGCACATTTTCAACATAGGTATTTTGGGACCTCCCCTCATGAACAGTAGTGCTGTGATTTTGTTATTGTGTCCCAAAAGGTGATTTCCCATAGCGAGCACACCATTGTGCACCACAGTTGCGGAAATGCATTTTGGGCAGGCTGTGAAAAATGGCAGCTGTACTGTTGATAAGGAGGTGTGCACAAATGCCAGTGGTGAAAATCTGGCATGAAAATATTGCAAATTTACGAAGTTACAAGGCTGCGTGGAAACTGCGCAATGTACACTTGCAGCACAGTTATTTTATGGACTTTCGGCACCGAATTTTCAACATAAGCATTTTAGGACCTCTGCTCATGAACAGTGTCATCGTCATTTCCTCAAACTGTCCCGAAAACTGATTTCGCACAGCGACCGTACAATTCTGCACTGGACGTGTGAAAACACATTTCAGCCAGGTTATGTAAAATGACAGCTGTACTGTTCATAAGGAGGTGTGGAAAAATGCCAATTTTGAACATCTGGAGTGAAAATATTACAAATGCACAAAGTCACGAGCGTGCGTGCAAACTGCACAACGCACGCTCGTAAAACACTAATTTTATGGACTTTTGACCCCAAATTTTCAACATAGGCATTTTAGAACCTGTGCTACTGAACAGTGTCACTGTCATTTTCATAATGTGTCTCGAACATGGACTTTCCACAGTGACCGCGCTATTCTGTGCCAGAACTGCGAAAACACATTTTGATGAGGATGTGAAAAATGACAGCTGTACTGTTCATAAGGAGGTGCAGAACAATGGCAATGTTGAAAATCTGGAGTGAAAATATTACAAATTCGCAAACTTACGAGCGTGCATGCAAACTGCGCAATGCACGCTCGTAACACAGTCATGTTACGGAATATCATCACCAAATTTTCAGCATAGGCATTTTAGGACCTCTGCTCATGAACAGTGTAACGGTCATTTTCATAATTTGTCCCGAACACTGATTTCCCACATCAACTGTGCTATTCTGTGCCTGAAGTGCAAAAATACATTTCAGGCAAAATGTGAAAAATGACAGCTGTACGGTTCACAAGAAGGTGTGGAAAAAGGCCAGTGCTGAACATGTGGTGTGAAAATATTGCAAATTCGCTAAGTTACGAGCATGCGTAGCAACTGTGAAATGCACGCTCGCAAAACAGTCATTCTTTGGTTTTTTCCCACCAAATTTGCAACATAGGCTTTTTGAGAGCCCCTTTCATGAACATTGGCACTGTCATTTCGTTCCTCACTCCCAAAAGGTGATTCTGTGCAGTGACTGCAAATCACCTTCCAGGACTGAATAATGCCATGGCAGTGCAAGAATTCATGAGGAGGGGTTCCAAAAACTCCATGTTGAAAATTTGATGCCAAAATTCCAAAAAACGCCTGAGATATGCATTAAAGTTGAAAAAACCCTATTTATTCCATTATACAGCTTACCGGCATTTCCTCAGTTCGTGGTCGGCTTTGAAGAGTGCAGACATGTTCCTGGTCCACCAAAGATCGTCGTGCCGGACTCCGGAGGTAAGTATGGGGTGAGGGGGGTGTGGGAAGGCAAGGTGCACAGAGGGTTGGTGCGGATTGGGGGTGGGCAGGGAGATGGCGAGGGACTGTTTTTGTTCATAAGGTAAAACATTGCGGGACAGTTTTTTTTTTACAGGGTATTTGGCACGCTAGTGGGGCTCCCAGCATGCCACCTAACTGTTTGGGGAGTGTGCTGCAGCTGATGGGAGATTGGGCACCCTCGTCGGCACACAACAAAAAGGTGGGGTTAATTTATGCGAGGGATTGGGCACCCCCATGGCACACAAGGAAAGCAGAGGCAAAACCCGAGGAGTTGGATATCCCCCTCGGCATATATTCAAATAGAAGTGCTTTATGCCCGGCGGAGTGGGATCTCCCATCGGCACATACATTGGGGCCATGGTAAGCTGGCAGGTGGATTGGGCACCTCCGAAGTCGGCAGTTGGGCGACCGCCATATACACAATGTGGCTGAGCACCTCGGGAGGTCCGCTGCGTCTGACGAGCTTTGCTCGGATTGCAGCGGACCTTTCCTTAGATGTGCTCGCCACATTATGTATGCATGGTGTGGTGCCGGCATGCAGGCTGATTGGGGAATGAGGGACGCACCTACTGATGCGTGCCCTGCATTTGCCCAACAGTGACTGCGCCTCCAAATCTGCACTACCGCAAGATGTTGGCTGCGCAAGCGCATCAACATAATAAATAAAGAGAGAAAAAGGGTTTTGACAATACTCAGAATTACAACATGTTACATACATACAAATAACATATACACAGGCCCCTCCAACTCCCCCCTCCCCATGCAATGTGGTCCCAGGGCTGAATATGAATAAGACCCTGGTAATGAACCTAATACGAATACAACCATAATTGAAAGCATATCCACCTGTAGTGCAGATTGGCTAAACTAGATACCTGTATATTGAAAGAACAGGTGTGCTAAAGGAGTGCGCAGGAGGAGTGGGACAAAATTACCCCCCTAAGCCAGGGTCTCTCTGGCCATTATTTCCAAGGTTGAAACCCCCTCTTTTTCACCCAGAAATTCAAAAAAAGGCAACCAATGTGCCTTAGGAAACTCAGATGTTAGGTGCAGATTGGCAGTTAGCCTCTCCATAATTTTAATTTGGTGGCAGCAAGTCCTCAACTGTGACATGTCCGAATCCAAATTGGGCCCTTTTAAATCCAAGCTACAGTGACCATCTCTGCCACTCTCTCCTGTGACTGTTTCCGCTAAACCCTTTTTGGCAATCTAAAACCCTAGCACTTGATTACTGTTAAATCTCCTTAGCACCATCTCTGACATCCCCTGCCCCCTGCTACCCTACCCCCTTCACCTTTCTTCCCCTCTACCTAATGCTCCCCATCTGTCCTGACAAGGCCTGTTGGCTGATTTTAACTTACCTTCTGATTTTACCAGTAACTGACAAAGCTTGTTTTGGCTGATTTTCAATTTACTATATGCATTCCTGTGCATGGAACTGCTTAGCGTTACTTGTTTCTATTCTTTAATTCACTGTGAAGGTCAACTATTGCTTTCTTTTCTTATTTACAATTATTTTACCATACCCTGTTTAGTCTGTAAGCCTTTTGATCTCCTTTCTCTATGTATGCTGTTTTTCCATACTTTTTGTTCTGTTAACCTGTTGTATTATGCTGCTGATGTGGAACCTTTGTAAAAGAGCTCTAAGCTCAAAGGTATTTGTGTAATCTGAGATCTAAATAAATAATAAAAAAAAAGTCAGCCATTGCTCATCACCATGGTTTTTTTCTGAGAACCAGAGCCTCGTAATTGCCTTCTGGGCTGCAGCAAACAAAACTGGGAATAAATATATAGCTTTGAGTCCCCGTAACCCGGGGGAGGCTCGCCTAGCAGTAAATATTTTGGGTGTTTGGGGACCTGAACCTGCAGGATCAGGCTCATCTGTTCACTGATTTTGCTCCAGAAACAACTGAGCTTGGGACCGCTCCAAAAGATGTGTTCTGGGGATCCCACCAACCCACAGCCCCTCCAACACTTCTCTAAATGAGTTTTCCCACAGTGTTTAGTCACTACAGGAGTTCTAGAATATCTCGTAAGTATAGTACTTGCCAGTGGAATTCCCTCCAGGAGGGCAAGGCTGTGGTTCTATGTGCCAATCCCCAGATCACATCCCACTGTAGAAGGCCTTCTGCCTCATTTAATTCCTTTTCCCATAGCTTCTGAATTTTAGATCTGCTTTCAGTGAAGTCTGCCTCACCCGCCACATAAAGCTTGGAAATCAGATGGGTATATTGCATTGTGCCATTGGTCAGCTCCAGGAGGAGATCCAGCAGGGGCTGTGCATCATGGGATTTCTCAAAGCCCCTCCAATTCTTCTCTTGAAGGTAGTGCCTGATTTGTAAAAAGCCAAAAAAATCATTTGAAGGGATATTGAACTCCTGTTGAATTTGAGTGAAACTTTTTAATGTTTTCCCTGTAAACAACTGTAAGAAATAATGTAGTCCCAGACACTCCCAATATGAAAGCACTACACTTTCCCTCCTGGGTAAGAAGTCTTCTCTATCAGTAATCTTACCATATAGCTGGACTATGAGTTGTAACTTCCTTTCCCTTATGGTCTGTGTCCATGACTTCAGCATAGTCTTAAGCCAAGGGTTGGGTAGGGCCTGCAGAAACCTGGAGGCACTTTTATTAAATAATATAGATTTTAGGGTTCTCGGTCTCATAAGGTCAAGTTCCATTTCGACCCAACTTTGTACCTCATCTGTAGCGTTATAAGCAGCCAGGTATTGCAGCTGGCTGCTCTGTAATAACCCTTTTAATCAGGAACTCCCAATCTCCCCTTCCCCTTGGCTATCTTAAGTAAAGACCAACTCAGTCTCGGCCTTTTCCCTGCCCAAATGAATGTTTTTAAAAGTTTTTGGGTATCTGGCCAGAACTTCCTTGGTGGGCAAAGGGGGACCGAGTCGAACAGGAAGAGCATTCTCAGAAGAATATTCATTCTTACCGATTCCACCCTTCCTATAATTGACAGTAGAAGGACCGCCCATCTGTCACAGTCTTTTCTAATGGCATCCAATAATTTCAAGTGGTTAAGTTGGTACAGCTTACTTAAATTGGTGGGGATATGAATCCCCAAATATCGAAAGCTGGTGGAGGTCCTCTGTAGGTTAGTTAAAGACTTGACAGCTGGGGAAACAGCTCCACCAATGGAAATTATTTTGGATTTAGTTTAATTAATTTTAAAGCCTGAGATGCTCCCGGACTCTGCCAAAGGGTCCACTGCTGCTGACAGTGAAGTCTCCTGGTTTTGTAAATAAAGAAGGGTGTCATCCGAATAAAGTGAGATACGGTTGTCTACGGAGTCCACCTTGATACCTGTAATGACTGGGCGAGACCGGAATGCCTCTACCAAGGGTTCCATAGTCAGGGCAATCAGGAGGGGTGAGAGGGGACAGCCCTGTCTGGTTCCCCTCCTGATGGGAAATGCATTTGAAAGTACCCCATTCAACCTCACTTGAGCTATGGGGCTAGTGTATAGAGTAGACACCCATGCTTGGAATTTGGGACCAAAATTAAATCTCTTGAGCACCTCACCCAGGTAGGCCCATTCAAGGTGATCAAAGGCCTTTTCCGCATCTAATGCAATTACTACTGCTGGGTCTACCTTAACTCTATTTTGAGTGTGCGCCATAACTGTGAGCAATCTTCTGACATTGTCATGAAGATGTCTTCCGGGAATGAACCCCGCTTGGTCGGGATGAAACAGTTGGGTTACCGCCCCTTGAAGCCTGTTTGCCACCTTTCTAGCAAAAATTTTGACATCAAGATTTAGAAGCGAGATGAGGCGGTAGCTACCGCATGAGGTGGTATCTTTACCCTGTTTCAGAATTACAGATATCAGGGCTTGCACCCAGGTATCTGGGGCCTCTGAGGGTTTGTGTGCTACGTTGCAGATCTGTAGCAGCAGGGGGGGATAAATCTGCCTGAAATTTCTGATAATATTCTGCAATAAAGCCACCTGGACCCATGCTTTGTTATGTTTGAGTGTTTTAATAACGTCTGCAAGCTCTGCCTGTGAGAACGGGCAGTCCAACTGTTTCCCAAGCTCCAGAGAGAGCCTGGGTAGTTTTAACCCACCCAGGAATTTCCTGATCCTCTCTGTTTGATCACTGTGAAACTCTGAGGTGTAGAGCTCCTCATAAAACTGTTTAAAGCATTCTGCTTTGTGGCCAGGTTTCGTTTCCAGTCAGTCCAGAAGTTTGGTGTCTTTCACCCCTGAGATATACCTCTCAGCCACCTGTTTTCAAAGCCTAGACAGCAATAATTTGCCGGCTCTGTTACCCCCTTTATAGTATTTTTGTGCTGCAAACCTAAGGGAACTTTCTGTTTTAGCTGTGAGGTGCTGCTGCAATTGTTCTCTGGCCAGTTTAAGGACTTGTAATAAAACTAGCTGGGCCTCACTTCTTGTGTAAATCTTCCAATTCTTTAATCTTCTGCTCTAAACTATCCTGTTTCTGCTGTTGGGCCTTCTTTTTGTGAGCTGCATACGAAATAGCCTTGAGTCCGTCCCACAAAAATTTCACCTGTGAAACAGTCCCTGTGTTTTCTTTAACATAATTTGTGATAACTTCTTTAATTTTAGAAGTAAACGCCTCCTCCTTAAGTAAGCCAGCATTAAGGTGCCAGAGAGATTGTATATGCATAGGTCCCAGGTTGAGAGCCAGGTCAACCTTTGCATGGTCTGACAGAAAAATGGGGTAGATCTGTTGATCCACAATTGTTCCTGCCCAGGATTTTTGCATGTAGAACCTGTCAATACGGGAATAGAACTTCTGGGCATGGGAGAAGAAAGTAAAATCTTTACTCGAGGGGTACTGATCTCTCCAGGTGTCTCTCAGACCTGCCTCAGTTTGTAAATTAAGAAGAGTTTTTGAACTTATACCTCCATCATGGCCTGCCCCTGGGGACCTGTCTAGTAGTGTGTTTTTTACACGATTCCAGTCACCTCCTAGAATGATTTGGCCCTCTAGGAGTGAGGCTACCAGCCCGAAAACATATCTGAAAAATTGTGGGTTGCAAGGCGTGGATGCATAGATATTAACAATTTGTATTGTCCTGGCTGCGATTTTACCAGAAAGGACCACCAGCTGGCCCTCCTTATCAGAGAGAAAATCTGTCCGTGTGAAACCAAGGCCCTGCCAGACAAGGATGGCAACCCCAGCCTTCTTTGAATTAGGGTGTGAGGAGGCACAAACCTCACCCACCCACATACAACGTAGTTTGTCGTGCTCAGTAGGAGAGAGTTGTGTCTCTTGTAAAAGACCTATGTCACATCCAGTTCTGGCTGGATCTTTTAATTCATTATGTCTTTTTACTGGTGAACCTAATCCTTTGACATTAAGGGAAACCATCTTTAACATCCCCATATGTGAGCTTTCCAAGTTACCTCCCGTTCTCCACTGGGCTTACTAAAGTCCAGAAGGTCTTGTCTGGCTCTCTCTGGCCCCACTGAACACTCAGTGCCATGGAAGTAGGCCTCCGTACCAATTTGCCTTAAGCCTTTTGTGCCACGCTGCATAGTTAACCCCAACATCCCCAAAAACTGAGAAACTTGTTCCCTCTCACCCCTCCCACCCTT
This sequence comes from Neoceratodus forsteri, assembly GCA_016271365.2. Taxonomy (NCBI): domain Eukaryota; kingdom Metazoa; phylum Chordata; order Ceratodontiformes; family Ceratodontidae; genus Neoceratodus; species Neoceratodus forsteri. Next base: position 49,045,305 of record CM028133.1, on the reverse strand, counting down.
ACTGTAAAAAGATCCACTTCCCAACATCAAACTATGTACAAGTGGCCCTTGTCTGGCCCTGAACAGAAGCAAATTCCCTCTGCCTTGGAGCATGGACTGGACTGAAAGAACCTTGCTCCCTGCACCGTTCAGCGAAGGTGAACAGGAAAGGCAGCCTCCAAGGGTGAGTCCTCGGTGAGAAGGTATAGGCTCCCTGACAATGGGCAGCAAAAGATAACTGACCACTGATGGGTGACCTTTCTCCTCAGCTGTCTTCTGGTGCGTGTGCTCAATTTTTGAAACCTGATAGTGGAGGCGGGTGTCCCCGCGTCCCCTAGTTAACCTTAATGCGGTGCGTACATCGCATCTTGCTGTAAACCCTTTCTGATGTCTGAGATGACCCTCTCCAGTGTTATATTCCCTTAGAGTAAAAGCCAGGATGAAATAAATACACTTGGGAGGGCAAGAGAGGTAGAAGAGAGGGGGGACCTTCCCCTTCCCTCTGTGTAACCCTCAGTACAATTCAGCACCCTAAGTAGCTGTTTGAGTCTAAACCCCCAACATTTGGAATGTGGTGGAGGGGGTACAAAGGACATGGGAGATAAATCAAACCTCTTCGCTCCGTCCCTGTCGCCCCAGACCCCACATATAACAAATGTCTTTCTGCTCCAGAGAGCTACCTTAATTTCCTGGCCCCAAAAGGAAGAAAGACCAGATCCTGAGCCCTTCAAAAAAGGGGCTCAAACAGGAAGGCCGTATATAATCCTGGGTGGACAAAGGCTCACCGGTCTCGGAACCACATATAAATGATGTGGCCATCTGCCCGCGAACCCCCCCCCATGTTCAAAGCAGTGAACTCGTGATCAGGCCGATCTAAACATTGTAGGCCTATATTGAGATCTCAGTGTTGTAAATACAGAATAATGCAAATATAATACAAACATTAAATACACCTTGGAGGGCAAGAGAGGTAGAAGAGAGGGGGGGACCAAACAGCTAATATTCTTCAAGTGAAACTACCTCTGGCTGGAAGCTGCAATACTGAACATAGGATTTGCAAGAAAGCGAGTTGTGCTCACAACAGAGGGAGGTGAACCTTACAATTGTCTTTGGTTTGTAGCAGATATTCTGCAGGTGGAGGCTACTTCTAACTGAAAGGTGAAATAAGGAACTTAGAATTATCAGGAAAAGACAGTCTTTCAAGCAACAAGAGGAGGTGGATCTAGCTTTACTTTTGTTAGAATTCTTAAGATTTTCAGTGCAGGAAGAGTTTAAAGCACAGCTGACTTATTTTGGGGCTGACTGCTTTCAGAGCACAAACCACCAGGCTGTTTTGGGGCTGGGGAGGTTTACCTGTGTCTGACTTGGATGTCTGGATTTTTCTCTGTTTGATTAGCAGGGTATTTTCTCTGTCAAATTGTTGTGTAGGGCATGTTGCTGACAGGAAGGCACTCATCGCAGCGGTGGGTCAGAGCTTTAGCTGATTGTTTTGTGAGAGCACAGTTTAGGACCGACCCTTCCCACCCCTCACCCCACCCACCCCTGGAAATAGTTCCTTTATACCTGGGGTTCTGACATCATTTCTCAAGAGTGCAAGGTGCATATCACTGTCATATCCTCTCTAGCACACTGCACTGACAATATAAGCACACACATTGTATAATATATATATTTCTATATAACAAACCAATCACACACACACACACACAAAAAGTAGATAAACATGTGGGGAGTAGTGCAATGTAATGGCTGTGAGGCAGCAGTCTTCCAGGAGTCCTTCTGGAGGCTGAGATGCTGCTCTATTTGCAGACAACTCTCTGCCCTGAGGGAGGAAGTTGCCCGTCTTCAGGCCACACTGGACAGTAGTAAGAGAACCTTCCCCCAGGCCACACTGGACGGTAGGAAGGGAACCTCCCCCATCCAGGGAGCACCAGAGCCACCACCACTACCTCAGAGGTTGCAAAGAAAGCACAGCAGTTGGACCACAGTGGGCTCAGGGAGGGTGAGGATGGTGGAACAGAGGCACACCCAGTCAGTTGTTCCACTCCACAATCCATACACTATTCTGGGGGAGCATAGCTCCCCTATGGATGCACCTGCAGAGGAGACTAAGGAGGCTGAGGACAACTGTCACAAGGGAGGCCCACAGGAAGGAGGCAGAGGACACCACAAGGAAAGGAAGCAGCTCCTGGTGGGAGACTCAGTTATTAGGGGGATAGAACTGGGGGGAGCAGGGAAAACTGAAGTAAGGTGCCTGCCTGGTGCCATGGCTTGGAGGGACAGGAAGCGCATCCTCAGGATCATGAGAACAGCTGCACGGGAGTCTGAGCTGGATGTCATTGTCCACCTAGGGACAAATTACTTGGCTCATCATGAGATTAGAGCAGTGCAGAAGGACTTTGTAGAATTGGGAGGGTCTAAGACAAGTAGCACACACAGTATCCTTCTCAGAGTGCTGCCTGTCAGTGGCATGAGTGAGGCGAGGGGACTTTGCACCATGCAGTTTAATGAATGGTTGAAAAAATGGCGTGGAGCACAGGGGGTTTGGCTTCATTGGGGACTGGGGTTCCACCTGGAGGGACACCAGCCTATACTGGCAGGATGGTCTGCATCTGTCCAGGAAGGGAACAAGTCTTTTGAGCAATCGGTTGAAATGCTTCATTGGCAAGCTTTTAAACTAGTCAAAGGGGGAGGCACTGATAAGCAGCAGGAAAGTCCCAGTCTCTCCCTACAAAACAGGGTACTAAATGAGAAAAAGACCGAGGTAGAAAGGTCAGTGGGAGATGCTGCAACAGAAGATAAAGCCATCAAAAAATGGAGAGCAATAAGTACCAATGCCCGTAGTCTGAGTAACAAGCTTCCTGAATTAGTGGCCTTGATGCAGGAGGAACATCTGGATATCGTGGCAGTCACAGAAACATGGTACACACAAAACCATGACTGGGACGTAAACATACCAGGATACACTATCTACAGGAGGGGCAGGGAGGATAAAACAGGAGGAGGAGGAGTAGCTCTCTTTCTATGTTTCTATGTTTAAGGAATCAAAGCAATAGAATGAAAGGGTAAACAGGGAGGAGAAGAAGCACTGTGGGTAAATTTGGAGACCGGCAATGGCACCACAATCTGCACAGGGGTTGTATACAGACCCCCTTCTCAGGGGGAGGAAATGGACAAGGAAATGATAGAAAGTATACTTAGAATGGCAGAAAAAGGGGAGATATTGCTGATGGGTGATCTGAATATGCCAGATGTTAACTGAAGTGCAGTTGCAGCAGCCACTTCAAAGAGTGGGGTTATTCTAGATGCCCTACAGGGGCATGCCTTAGACAACTAGTATTGGAGCCCACTCAAGAGGGAGCAATCTTAGACCTGGTTCTCTCAAATGGAGATGAAGAGAGGATCACAGATGTAGAAGTGGGTAGCCATCTGGGAACTAGCGACCATCGAACAGTATGGTTCACAATAAACACAGCAATAGAGTCAAGCCATACAAAGGCAAAAGTACAGGACTTTAGGAGGGCTGACTTTGCCAAAATGAGTGAGTGCCTAAGGAATGCACTAGCAAATGGGCAGGAAGGAGGGGTGGAAGAACAATGGGGAATAATAAAAACTGCCATCACAGAGGTAACAAGCCTTTGTGTGAAGCAAATAAACAAAATTAAATGATGTAAGAAACCACTATGGTTCTCAAAGGAAGTGGCAGTGAAGGTTCAAGAGAAAAAGAAAGCATTCAGGAAGTACAAGGAATTACAGAAGGAGCAGGACAGAGAACTGTATCAGTTAAAGCAAAAGGAAGCTGGGAAGGCAGTCAGAACAGCAAAGGCCCAAACCGAGGAAAAGATAGCCGACTCAGTTAAGAAGGGGATAAAACCTTTTATAGGTACATCAGGGAGCGAAGGAAGACCAAGGGAGGATAATGAGGCTTAATAAAGGGAGGGAGGGTGGGCAGAGGGTGACTGTGAAAGGCAGAGATACTAAACAAATATTTTGCTCAGTATTTACAAAGGAAGAGGAGGTACCTAAAACAAACAGTAGAAACACTCTGGATACAGAAGTTGATACCAGTCCATTTACAGAAGAAAGGGTTCTGAAAGAACTCTTAAAACTGAAGGTGGACAAAGCAATGGGGCCTGATGGGATTCATCCCAGAATTCTAAAAGAACTAAGGGTAGAACTAGTGACACCACTGACTACCCTCTTTAACAAATCATGGGAGGATGGGGTGGTACCGAGGACTGGAGGAGGGCAGATGTGATTCTCCTTCACAAAAGTGGGAGCAAGGCAGAAGCAGGAAACTACAGACCTGTTAGATTAACCTCAGTGGTAGGGAAAATGATGGAATCACTTCTGAAGGAAAGAATTGTTGAGTATCTAGAGGCCAGAGGGGCACAGGACCCAAGGCAGCATGGATTCACAGTGGAAGGTCATGCCAGACAAATCTGATAGATTTCTTTGACTGGGTGACCAAAGTAGTAGATCAGGGAGGGACTGTGGACATGGCCTACCTAGACTTTAGCAAGGCATTTGACACAGTCCCACACAAAAGATTAATATACAAGTTAGCCAGCCTGGGAGTGGGTCCCAAGATGACAGCCTGGGTAAAGAATTGGCTGGAGAATAGGACACAGAGTAATAGTAAATGGAGTCCACTCTGAAGAAAGGGGTTACTAGTGGGGTACCGCAGGGTTCAGTATTAGGACTGGTCCTCTTAATGTCTTTGTAGTTCATTGCAGAGGACTGGAAGGAAAAGTATGTCTTGCAGATGACACAAGATCTGCAACAGAGTTGATGCACAAGGTGGGGTGGAAAAGGATGAGAAGGGACTTGGCAAGGTTAGAGGAATGGTCAAATGTATGGCAGCTTAGATTCAATGCTAAGAAGTGCAAGGTAATGCACCTGGGAAACAAAAACCCAGGGGAAGAGTACACAATGGGGGGTGAGATACTAACAACAACAAAAATGGAAAGGGACCTGGGGGTAGTCATATCAGATTACCTAAAGGTGGGCAAGCAATGTGAGAGGGCAGCAAGAAGGGCTGGGGGGATACTGGGATGCATAGGTAGAGGCATCACCAGTAGAAAACAGGAAGTTATTATCCCTCTGTACAGACAGCTGGTGAGACCCCATCTGGAGTACTGCGTGCAGTTCTGGAGACCCAATCTCCGCAAGGACATAGACAAGATGGAAGCTGTCCAGAGGAGGGCAACTAAAATGGTGCAGGGTCTGCACCGGAAGACATATGAAGAGAGACTTAAGGAGCTTAATATGTATAGCCTCGAGGAAAGGAGGGAGAGGGGGGACATGATAGAAACTTTCAAGTACCTCAAAGGAACCAACAAAGTCCAAGAGGGTAGCATCTTTCAAAAAGAGTGTGCAAGAACAAGGGGCACAATTTGAAGATGGGGGTGGCTCAGAGGTAATTTAAGGAAGTATTTTTCACCGAGAGGGTTGTGGATGCATGGAGCGGCCTTCTGGAGGAGGTTGTGGAGTCAAAAACAGTGGTGGAATTCAAGCATGCATGGGACAGTCATAAGGCAATTCTAGGGGGTGGGGGTAGGAAGACGTAGGCTGCTGGTTAACTAGGATCTGCAGCTTATCCATTAGGTAGGGAAATGGGCAGACTGGGTGGGCCAAGCAGTCCTTATCTGCCGTCAAATTCTATGTTTCTATGTTTCTATTTTGATTGGAGTCACGGGGATTAATAACAGTCTCTAACCCATGAAAAACATAGGATCCCCCAACCACCCATAAGTCTGATCAGGAAGTCTCCCTCTTTACCAGTTCCCAGTCTGTAGAAGAAGATCCATTACGTACTTGAGCAACAGGAACATGAAGAGAGCAAAGTCCGTGGCAGGTGGAAAGTTGTGGTCGACATACACTCGTTTCCCGTCCAAATTTAAGTCCCTTTTATCCCAGGCTTTCCTAAGGATCATGTCCTTTACTGGGTAATGATTAAATTTGACCAAAATTGATCTTGAGGGGGCGTCACTTTTGGGTTTGGGCCCCAGCGCTTGATGCACTCGTTCTAACTTGAGAGGCTCAGAGCTTGGAATATCTAGTTCCTATCTTAACCAAGTTCTTACAAATTTGGGAGGGTCATCCTGCTCAGCCCCTTCAGGGAACCCAACAATATGAATTGTTTTTTCTTCTGCCTCTGGATTCCACATCTTCTGCCCTCAGCATCAATTCCCTCTCTCTCTCTTTGCTAGGAATAATACTCCAAGGCTTAGTCGCATGGAATTGTCTTGGAGCACATCAAGGCCCATCTCCAGATTGGCGGTCCTCTGCTCGACATGCTTCAGATCCTGTTTAATGTCTTTGACATTTGAGTTGATCTGTTGCAGCATTTTCAAGATATGGGCCGTTGCCCTGCCATCAAGAAAGCTGTTATGAGAGGAAGCTTCTTCCTCTTCCCCACTCATTCCCTCATTTAGAGGCCCTGGAGAGAGAGAGACACTCGGGCTGCGCTCACGCTGTGATCTTCAGCAGGTGGACAGCTTAATCGAGCTTCTGCCTCTCGCTTTTGCAAGTTGACTCATTTTTGCAGTAGAACTAGAAGTTTGGAGGCACAAAATAGGGAAAAAGGCATCAAATTGCTTTGGATTTATCACTGCGGCCATGGAGCTCTGTTCTAGGTGTCCATTCGGCTTGGTGACATCACCAGAAGTCGCAACCAGCTGCTTTACTGAATGACCCAAATGCACTGCCTGCCTCGAGTAAAATGTTTCCCGATATTACAAACTCACAAAATAGTTGGCACCTCCCACCCTCCGATCCCTGATCCCCATTCCCATTCATGTTTCCCTGGTGTCTAGTGGCACCCCCACCCTCCAATCTCTATTCCCATTAGTGTTTCCTGGTGTCTACTGGCACCCACCCACCCTACAGTACCTATAATAAAGAAAACTGTCCCTCAATTTCTTTTTAACCTGTAAAAAAAGGAAATGATCCCTCGCTGATCTGACCCCCCACTCCAACCTCTCACTGCGCAGTCACCATCTCACACCCCCAGTACACCACCACACCCTCACTCACTTGAACAAGTCAAACAATGAAGATCCACTTTGCGAATGAAGACACATCTTGCTCCTCAAACCATCAACTGCAATCTGAAAACTAAAGTAAGTGCAGTTCCATGTATTTCAATTGAATTTTGAACGCTGGTGCATAACATTGGCAGCTTTACATATTTTCACCCAAAATGTTCAATATGACCTTTGTGTACCCCACCTCATGACCATTGTCAGTGGAATGATGCAACTCAGGCCCAAAAGGTGTTTTAGTGGTCACTTGGTGAATTCCCCTTTCAGATGGGATTTGAAACATTTCACTGACCTTGTTCATCAGGTGGGGTCATAAGATGGCTATGTTGAAGATTTGGGATAAAAATATTTAAAAATGGCAGTTATGAACGTACGCTGAAATGTTGCAATGCATGCTCATAACTTTGGTATTTTTCATGATTTTGACCCAAAATTTCAGCATAGCCATTTTATCACATCACCTCATGAATGTGACAACTGTCATTTTTCACATACTGACCAAAATGTGTTTTTACACCTGTGGCAAGGAATGACGTTGTTGCTGCAAGAAATCAACTTTTGGGCAGGTTTTGAAAAATTTCTCCACCCTTGTTCATGAGGTTGGGTCATAAGAGGACTATGTTGAAAATTTGGAGTACAAATATTATAAAATAATCAAAGTTATGAGTGTACACTGACATTTTCCAACAACACTCATCACTTTGATCATTTTTTTTTTTTTTTAGTTGTTTAACCAGGTATAGCACACTAAGCTGAAAGCTTTTTTACAGGAGCGACCTGGGAGCACAAGGAGGTTAAGTGACTTGCTCAGGGTCACACAGTATGCAAGTGGAAGCTGTGGGATCCAAACCCAGGTCTGGTCTGCTGGATGTTACCAGATTTGCAGCTCAGAGCCTTAGACCACTGCACTATACTGCCTCCAGTCCAATTTTAATTGGACAATGTCCCTTTAAACAATATAGCAGTTGTGTTGGCTCTGACCAGAGTTTTTTTCTTATGGGATAACCCTTAACGTTGCTGCTACCTGTCCCACCGCCAAACTTTGAGCATGGGCTTCAATGTGGCTGCCTTTCTTCTCCCTTCAAGGTATCCAAATGTTCTCCTATGTTTTGTCTCCCCTTCGTGCCCTCTATCTTCCAAGATCCATGCACCAAATTCACCCAGACATTTACTGCCAATGTAAAAGTCTGGGCATACTTAGCAAAGCCTCACGTTGCTCAAGCTGGCAAACTCACCCTAACAAACACTGCCATGTGAATTCCACCCTTCTAAACAATCATATAACTCACCTCAACACATTAGCACAAAGGTCAGTCATTGTCCCTGATGTAACCCATCATATTTCCTCTGGCAAGCACCAGGAATTCACACCTAATCAAAATCAAGCATAATTTTGTACCTAGATTTACTAGCACCAACACTAAAACTGGTCTGCTGAATTACCGTTCTGTTATCAACAAGGCCTTCAGCTTGAGCGATCACCTTCTGGATCTGGATCTTGACCTCTTCTGCCTCATAGCAATGAGGTTTCCTTGAAATGACCATGTAACCATTAACAGCTTGGTCCCCAAATCTTTCAGTTCCACTTTCCTTACTCATGCCTCATGCACTGATGGTGTACTTGGTTTGATATGGAGACACCACCTGACTGCACCCAAGGTTGACACTCTTTCATTTGATTCTTTTGATCTCACCGTCATAATGGCAGAAGCAGACCTGGACTGGATCACGGTCACAGAGACATGGTTCACCAAGAACCACACCTGGGATGTAGCTATCCCTACAGATGGCAGACAAAGGAGAACTGCTGCTGGTCGGTGATTTCAAGCTACTGGATGTGATTGGCTCTCACACACAGCCTCTACGGAAAGGAGCAGAGAATTCATCCTAGCAGTAAAGGGAGCAGGGCTAGAACAGTTGGTGATCACACCAACATGAGAGGAAGCCATCCTGGACCATGTGCTCTTCAAATAGCGACCAATCTCTGACACAATGGTGAGCAGCAGTCTGGGTACCAGTGACCATAGGACTGTCTGGATCACCATCACCAGTAAAGAGGAAGTCAACCACAGCAAACTCAGGGTCCTGGATTTCAAGAAGGCCGACTTTACTGAAATGAAGGCTTCCATAAAACAAATACTTAGCAAGGAAAAAGGGGGCTCAGTGGAACAGAGGTGGAATGCCCTGAAGGAAGCTTTACTCACAGTAACTGCAGAGTGCACGAGGCAGATCTTTAAGTCAAGAAGAAGGAGGAAACCACTATGGTATACCAAGGATGTCGCAACAAAAATAAAGGATAAAAGGAAAGCGTTCAAGAGATTCAAGGATACTAACAATGAGGCAGATATGGAAGTCTACAAAACGAAGCTAAAAGAAGCAGGGAAGGCAGTAAGGGCAGCCAAAGCCCAGACAGAAGAGAGAATTGCACAAGGAGTGAAGAATGGGAAAAAAACATTTTATAGATACATCAGAGGAAAAAGGAAAACAAAAAGAGGCATTGTAAGTATAGCAACCAAGGATGGCAAACAGGAAGAAAATGCTAACAAAAAAGGGGAGATTCTAAACAGTTTCTTCTGCTCAGTCTTCACAAAAGAGGATGACGGCAATGGACCCAAAATGCAGAACACAGTTGGACTCGCCATAGAAGCAGATGCTGGACCAGTTACAAGAGACAGTGTCCTAAAACAGTTTCTCAGATTAAAAACAAATAAAGTAATGGGCCCAGATGAAATCCACCCTAGAATTCTGAAGGAGCTAGTACAGGAAATTGCAGGCCCACTGGCAGAATTATTCACACAGAATTATTCACAGAGAGCAGTGAAATACCTCAAGACTGGAGAAGGGCCACAGTGGTATCCTTGCACAAAAGTGGAAGCAGGGAGGAGGCTGGAAACTACCGGCCTATGAGCTTGACCTCAGTAGTGGGGAAGCTTATGGAGTCCCTACTTAAGGAAAGAATAGTGAAGTTTCTTATGGAAACAGGGCAGCTAGATACTAAAAAGCATGGATTTACAGCAAGACAGTCATGTCAAACAGATATGATTGAATTCTTTGACTGGGTCTCCAAAATAGTAGACCAGGGAGGGGTGGCAGACATAGTCTATCTAGATTTCAGCAAGGCTTTTGACTCTGTCCCCCATAGAAGATGGTCAATAAGCTTGAACACTCTGGGTTAGGGCAGAAAATAATCAAGTGGGTTCAAAACTGGCTCCACATAGAATGCAGAGAATCACAGTCAATGGAACACTGTCTAGCGAGGGAAGGGTGATCAGTGGTGTGCCTCAAGGATCTGTCCTTGGCCCAATCCTCGTCAATATATTCATCAGTGACATTGCTAATGGCCTGCAGGGTAAGGTATGCCTGTTCACAGATGACACAAAGCTCTGCAACATGGTAGATACAATTGAAGGGACGGCAGCAATGGAAGCAGATCTAAAAAGCCTAGAAGCATGGTAGGGACTGGCAGTTGAAATTCAACACCAAAAAGTGCAAGGTCATGCACCTAGGTAAAGGAAACCCAAGGAAAACATACACACTCGATTATGCACAATTAACAGAAACAAAACTTGAATGAGCTCTCGGAGTGCTTATCTCCGATTATTTAAAGGTGGGTAGACCATGTGAAAAGGCGGTGCAGAAAGCTAGTAGCATCCTCGGATGTATTGGCAGGGGCATTACAAGTAGGAAGAGAGAGAGAGGTCATACTCCCGCTGTACAGGTCCTTGGAGAGGTCACATCTCGAGTACTGCGTACAGTTCTAGAGGCCACACCTAAAAAAGGACATGGACCGCTTGGAGGCTGTACAGAGGAGAGCTACTAAAATGGTACAGGAACTGCACCAGGAGCAATGTGAATCTAGATTACTGCAACTGCAAATGTACTCCCTTGAGCAAAGGAGAAACAGGGGATATGACAGAAACCTTCAAATACATAAAGGGCATAAATGAGGTACAAGCAGAAAACCTCTTTCACAGAAACGAGACCTCACAAATGAGGGGGCACAGTTTGAGACTAACAGGGGGTAAGTTTAAAACCAACATTCATAAGTTCTACTTCACAGAGAGGGTGGTGGACCCTTGGAATAGCTTACCACCAGAGGTTGTGGAGGCCAAAACCGTCACTGCTTTTAAGCTAGCGTGCGACAAGTACTGAGGCAATCTCAGAAGACAAACAGAATAGGGGGGTAGGCAAACTGGGCAGACTAGATGGATCATAAGGTCCCCTTCTACTTATACTTTCTTATGTTCTCTGCTGAGGAGGCTACAGAGGAATGGAAAAAGAGGGGATCTGAAGTGGTGTTGGGCAGGAAGCAGACATGAGGCAAGAGCAATACCACTGGGACTTGGCAGACAGGAACCAGGGTATGGCAAAGGACGTAGCATGCTTTCGACGCTATAGCAGATATTGTGGCTCAGCTGAAGGAGTTACATTCTAACATGATCCCCTCATGACAGACTTGTGGTCCGATCTTGTACAACACTTACAGTCATGTTAGGTGGGTTCAGCAGGGAAATGAGGGGATAATGAATGAGAGGGGGCTTGGTCCCACTGCATCAGAAGATTGTCATATTTGGCAGTGGTGTGACTTTTCTTGACTTGACTCTGCTGCCTTCATTTATAAATCACAAAAGTCAGTACAGCTTCAGGGATGGTGCACAACTGTTTTCTGGGAGTGAGGGTGGGTGGCTAGGCCAAGTAGTTGGTCATTCTCTTCTCATGTAATGCCTTAATCAAGTTTGGACACCAGATTCAGTCCCTAAAGTTAATTAAGGCTGCCTCCCTGTATATCAAGAGCTGGGTATCTCCCATAGTTCGAAAGTGGGGAAGGCAGCTCTACCCTTTCCTGTTTTCTACAGTTGGGGAATTAGTTTTTTTTCCTTTAAAGACAAGCCTAACAACAACCTCAATTAAATTCACATGGTATTACTCTACGGTGGCCTGGCCATTTCCCTCCTGCTTCAGGCCCTGACTTAGACCACTAGTTCTAATTTCTTTTCACAACAGCAATAACGCAGATCTCAGTGCGCTTGTTTAATTTTTGACTTACTTATTGTTGAACGTTACTGACTCATTTATCTCTTCCACTGATCTAGCAGTGGACTGCATGACACCAAGCATCTATCAATCTGTCCAAGGAAGAGATCACCTCTTGATAGCTGGGATTCTAAGACTACTGTATTACACATGTTTTTTATGACTAATTGGACCTAGTACCTCAGTGCAAAATGACAGTTTCTGTATGTACTGTATTATAATGACCAGTCACGTTACCAGATTGGATCTTCCACGACCACCTAACTTTCATCAGTCCACAGGGCTTGTGTGATTATTGTAAGCCCCCAGTTTTCTAGAAAATGATCAATAACGGGTCATTTGTTTTGGTGAACAGCCTTGCCTTCCCACTCATTAGCAAGAGGAAAGCGCTACAGTTTTATTTTACTGGGCGAATGCCAGCAATCGAGTGGTGGAGGAAGGGAAGTGCATGGAACGCTTGCCTTTTCCTTGGTGAATGTCTTTCACCCTAGCCACAGTAAGGTGGCTGCTATTTTTTTATCACTTTTTTCTCCCGCCCACTCTATTTCTTTGAAAGATTCACTCCCAGGGGGCCTGAGGCACTCTGCCTAACATCATCACCCCCAGCTTCAGAGCATCTGTGCTACTACCACTACCACTACTACTACTACTACCACTACTACTACTACTACTACTACTACTACCACTACTACCACTACTACTAGCACTACTACTACTACTACTACTACCACTACTACTACTGCTACTACTACTACTATCACTACTACCACTACTACTACTGCTACCACTACTACCACCACTACTACTACCACTACTGCTACTACTGCTACCACTACTACTACTACTATCACTACTACCACTACTACTACTGCTACCACTACTACCACTACTACTAGCACTACTGCTACCACTACTACTACTACTACTACCACTACCACCACTACTACTACTACTACTACTACTACTACTACTACTACCACTACTACTACTACCACTACCACCACTACTACTACTACTACTACTACTACCATTACTACTACTATATGCTCTTAGGCACCTAGGGAAGGTGCTTTGACTTTCCCCAACCTTGGAAGTTGCAGTTCTGGTATTGAGCCACAAAGTTCTGTTTTATTACACAGTTTTTGCAATGATTTATGTTATTCTGCTGAATGTCCATTGGTTTTTCCCTGGAGTGCATGTGATTGGTACTGCCAGAGGAACAGTACTGGTTCGCTTTTTTTGTTTTGCATGTATAGAGTTTATACTGTGTATGTTAACAGGCAGGGGAGAGTGATTCAACAAAGGTTGCAGGTCTGGGCAGACAGACAGGCTTGCGTACATTTATTTATTTTGTTTTTGTTGACCAGGTAAGTGCACTAGACAAATCCTGCCTATTTTCAGGCACGACCCGGGGGAGGGGGATACAGATGAATGCCAACTGACCTTGAACCAGATTAAACTGTTGGTGGTATTTTTAGTGAATGAGGGAAATTTGGCCAGGACACCGGGGAAGTTCCCCTACCCTTTTCGATAAGTGCCATGGGATCTTTAACATCCACCTGAACTACCTCCAATCCAGGCAGATGGGACCTTGGTTTAATATCTCATCCAAAAGACGGCACCTCAGAAGTGCAGCACCCCTCTCATGTTGCACTACAGTGTCATGTTGCACTACAGTGTCAGTACTGGCATACTAACCCAAGTGCCAGATGTGGGAACTGAACCCACAGCCCTCTGATCTCCCGGCCTCAGAGGTGAGTGTGCTACCTATTGAGCCACTGACACTGCCAGGTGAGTGTGCAGGACAAGGGTACGGGTCCAGGGACTGAGCCATTGGTGCTCTGGTCAGCATTAGATCATTTATGTGAAGTCCATCAGTGGCTTCAGGTCTACTCCCCAGATGCATCTGGAAATTAATTGTTATTAGCTCAGTATGTCTTTCTTGGTAAAACCTTTGAAATAAATAAATAAACCATCACCGGCACAGACAGGAGGGCCAGGGCAAGAAAAAAAGCTGCCCTCAATAACTCCCTATAAAACTGTAGCCAGCTTGTAAAGTACGCATCAGGATGCAAATACATATGGTGGCCCAATGTCTTCCAAGCCCTGCAAAGACTTCTGGGAGATCTGAGGCTCGCACTAGTTTTGCCCACATTTCAGCTAATCAGCAACCTGCAAAACAAGAGAGCCTGTCTGCAAGCCCCGCATGGATGGGCGTGGCTGGATGACTGTTCTAATGACTGTTTTTCTGGGAATGGAGCTGATCAATCTTGCATCAAGTTTCATACCAGATTAAAGGGTCTTTCCCAGGGATTGAGGCCATTTCAAACAGACTGTCAAGTGAGTGACTGTGTACTGAAGCATAGGTTGGTGTGCCACTGTCTGTTCAGGAACTGCAGGCTTGGCAGAACAGAAGAGTCTGGGATCCAAGTTACAGTGTCTGTGTGAAGAAAAGAAGCAGTTCTAAATAAAACTACAGACTGAAGGCAAGTTTGGAGCTGGGTTTTCCTGCTCCCTCTCCCCGCTGACCTTCCCCTCGGAGAGATGAGCTCCTGCGGTGTCTACAGCTGAGAAAGGTCACTGCCTTGTTCCAGCTCCCTGGACCTTTGGCATCCATAAAATCAGAGCCTCAAGGAGAGAGAGAGAAAGAAGTGGAAACAGTGAGAGATTGCCAGTGATCCTGCAAAAGCCTGCATCCCAGCTGGGAGCACCTGTAGCCATCCTACCTGTACTAACAGTTGACACGAGAGGTATTGTTTGAGGCATCAAACCATGAGTAAATGCTGGGGTTTCGGACCCCCAACTGGGATCAAATTAGAAAATGTACTGTGCTAGGGACAGAGGAAGATGTCCTGAGCAGGACTTCACCTGTGTGCAAGGCCCAGGCAGAAGACCTCTGGAGGCCACCCAGCCACCCATCCTCTGTGAATTACAAATAGGGACCCCTTTTCAAGCAGTTACCATTCATTGTTCTGCAACAACTGTGTTTAAAGTGTGCTTTACTTGCCATAGTTTAAAGCATACCACTGAGCTCCACCCTGCTAGCAGCATCTGCGCCCCCTGTGTGGTACCCACTACAACCCCAAAAATATAGAGAGCTTTTGCCCATTGCCTTTGGGGGGAATTGAGAAGGGTACATTTGCATTGGGAGTTTGAGGACTTATGGGAGTGTGTGCAGATTCTGTGGGGCAAGCGTTGAAACTGTTTTCTTGCTTGCATAAAGTCCATGTTTTTACTGCATAAATTTTGTGTTACTGCTACCCCATTGCTCCTATTTACCCTTCTGCCTCTTGTCCTTTCTGTATTCTCCCTTTTAATAAATTATTTGTTGAATAGCATTTCTTAGTTTGGAGGTTGTTATTGCTGTGCTGTGTCAATTGTTTTGGGTGTGGGACTGTATGGGCAGCTTATGTACTATTTTCTGGGGGTAACAGCCTTCTGTGACAAAATCCAGGTACCCGATATTGTCACCCCAGGTTGAGGTACTGTGCCACCTTATGTTCATGTGTCCAGTGTAGCACATCTTTAGGTAACCTGGGCCAGACCCCTTGGAGGATTTAGAGAGCTGAACCCAGAGGGCCATGGGTGGTATACTACATTGGAGGCACTGCAGAGATTTCTGTGCCATGCATGTGGCTCCTAGAACTGTGACTTTATAAAAGAAAAAGGTTTTAGTGCCCCCCAAAAAGTTGAACGTTGCCATAGCACTTCGGGAGTTGGAAGATTGGTGCCGAGGGGAGCACCTGGACCTGAAAAAAGTAATTCTGGTTACAGGAATCATTGAAGCTACCAATAGGGCCAGTAACGTGGAGTCACTGGATGCTTTGCAGTGTTTGGGCCATTTAAAGCATATGGTGTGAGGTACAACCATACCAGCCACAGTACGACTGCTTTAATTGAGAGAGAGATTCAGAAACTGATGTGAGCAAACTGCCTGTTGCACTCAGTCTTGAAAGTTGTAAAGGTTTGTGGCACCTGTTTGGCAAGAGTAGCCTACCTTCCATTCTTCCTCCCCCACTAGCGCAGGCTGCAGATTGGGTGACAAAAATTAAAATTATATTGGCAAGTGAGGGAAAGACAGTGCAGAAGTTTCAAGCATTGTTGTCTGGCTATGCCCTGAATCCTTCACCTAAAGGCCCCATGGACCCCACCGATTTTGAAGTAAAATTTCTGTCATTCCTTAGTGCAGAAGGAAAGATTGCAAGGATGTGAGCGACATGTAACAGAAAGAAAGTGTGACACCCCAGGGCCTTCTGCTAATCTGGCACCAGTGGTACAAAGATGGGCATCTGTTCCAGTGTCCTATTATGACAACAGTTCCAACAGAAGATTATGCACATTCTCATGTACTGACACCACTCCTGATGGGGAAGACTACTACTACTACAGCTGGATGAGTCAAGCAACGCAGGTGCTTTATGAATGGAAGGGTACTGAAGATGAGAAAAGGAACCATGTAGTGTGGAGTCTACGGGGAAATGCTTTGGGTATTATCTGGTCCTTGTAAGCAAACAAGCTTAACTGTACTTGCAAGACTACCTGGCCATGTTATAGAGCACCTATGGACCCAGCAACAGTGGCACAGACTTACTGTTACAGCTGTGAATCACCATACAGAATGAGGGAGGGAAATTGTTCCATTACCTGACCCAAATGGAGACAGTTATCCGACAAACAGACTAGGCTGGCGGACTCACCCCAGATCCAGCTGATGGAAATAGACTTGAGCAAATGCTGAAAAGGCCACATGCTCACAGATGACCATGTCATCACTTTGGCTAAAGGATCAGAAAGCCACACCACCCAACTTGAAACAGCTTCTGGAAGAGGTGTGAGAAGAGGAGTCACAGGCAGAATGGAAAGAGTCACTGAAAATGTCTACAGGGAAAGCCACCTCACTCATGCTGGAAGCCACTGTTGAAGGACCTCAGATGGATGTCACTGAGCTAGGAGTGCAAATGAAACAGCTGGTGGAGCAAGTAGAAGCACTGGCAACAGCACATGAACAGTGAATAAAAGTTGATTCCAGGCATTCAGGTAAAGGAAGTGTCCCCAGATGTTCTGCTGCCCCTTGGTATGGGCCTCAAGCTCCCACCTCTGCCTAGGAACAGTGTGTTTTGTTACAGACGTGGGCAGAATTGACACCTAGCCAGAGGTTGCACTCACCCAGCAAATCCATAGCTTGTGAACCAGAACTGGGAAAGCCAACCGTGCCAGCAAGGAAATGACAGCGGAGCCCAGTGAAGGCATGAACAGGGTCTCCAACAGTACACTGCTCTGTAAAATAAACTGACCATGAAATCCCCCGATCTAATATTCCTTCTGATGGACCAAATAACCATATTTGATTTGTTAATCACTGCATCAGTATGCTCAGTATGAGTAAGGTTGCTATTAATTGAGACACCCAAATCTTTCTCCTCATGTGTAGAATTTAATAGGGTCCCGACTAGTGAGTATGTTAACATAGGACTGCGTGACCCTAAATGCATAACCTTGAACTTTTCTTTATTTATTTTCATGCCCCACCTATTAACCCATGTTGAAATATTATCTAGATCTCTTTGGGTAGTAGTCGAGCTCTCCAGGGTAAGCAAGGCCTCCTAGTTTAGCATCATCTGCATATTTAATATTGAGAGAAGTGCAGTCTGATGTGAGGTCAGCAACAAAAATGTCAAATAAACAGGGTCCGAGAATAGAACCCTATGGGGCACCACTAGTTACAAGTCCTGGGGGAGACATATAACCATTAATCACTACAGTTTGAGATCTGTCTGAGAGCCAATTACGTATCCAATGGATAATGTGTTGATTAGTGCATAAGGAATTAAGCTTAACCTGCAATGCCCAATTTGGCATAGCATCAGAGGCTTTGCTAAAGTCTATGTAAATCACGTCACATTGGATTTTTTTTGTCCAGGAATGAACTAATGTGTTCATAAAAACACATTAGGTTAGTCAGACAGCCTCTTCCCTTTCTAAAACCATGCTGTGTAGGATCTTGTGTATTCACAACAGGAGTAATAAGATCTTTCATTAGACTTTCTAGACTGTTGCTAAAAACGGAAGTCAGACTGATTGGACGATAATTTTCCCATAATGATTTGGAACTGTTTTTATGCATGGGAATCACATTTGCAGTTTTCCAGACTGTTGGTACAAAGTTTTGATTTATACAACCCTCAAACAAAAGTTTTAGGGGCAATATTAAGTAATCAGGAACTAGATATAGGAAATGGCCAGGGATAATGTCAGGTCCAGGGCTAAATGTACCCTTTTGGGCCATTAACTTATTTTTGATAATTTCATTTGAAAAGGTAATGAGATCGGTGTTATGTGGAGAAATTAAATCCAGTACTGAAGCACTGTTACTGTTTGTGAAGAAAAGTTTGCAAAATTTCTTATTAAAAAGATTACCCATTTCCTGAGGATCATGAATTAAATCACTGCCTGTAATTAAGGGGCCAACTTTAATAATGGGTTTCTTCAAGGAATTTACATAAGAAAACAATTGCTTACTATTATGTTTAGATGCAGATTTTGCTACATTTACTTCCCACATTGAGTTTGCTTTTTTATTTTGTTTTTGCATTGCTTTTGAAGTTTTTTAAATGCCAACCAGCTATTATGACTTTTTGTTTTCAAATATATACTATATTTTTTATTTTTTCTATTTATGAGATTCTTAAAGGATCTGTTAAGCCATTTTGGTGAATGGCCTTTATTATTATATTTTAATTTAGAAGGACCATATTTGTCTCTGACAGAGATGAGAGTGTCCTTAAGATATTCTCAAAAGGATTCTATAGGAAGATTATTATATTTTAACTCCCAATCAATAAAATTCAGAGAGTTTTTAATATCTGGTAGATTGGCTTTACTATAAAAATATGTATTTGTTTTGCCAATATTATGTGTAAAAAAACTGTCTAAACGAAAACATACAGTATTGTGGTCACTACTACCAATTGGTGCCTCTATACTCAATTTATTAAGATCTAAATGATTGTTGCATAATACAAGATCAAGGGTCCTGTGGCCTCTAGTAGGTACGTTTACAATCTGTTTGAGTTGTAACTGAGTACATAAGGATATTAACTTATTTCCCATTGTAGATGTAGCTGAATATGTGTTCCAGTCAACATCGCCAATATTAAAATCGTCCTTCAGTATTATGTCACCAAGGCTGCAGACTACCTCCAGCTCTTGAAAAATAGAGTTGGTAATAAGGTCAGAACAATCAGGAGGTCTATAACAAGTGCCCACAATAATGTGAGTACTGTGTTCAAGTAAAAGTTTAATCCAGATAGTTTCAGTAGCAAGATCATGTGCCTTTATTTTGTCTGTAATACTTATGCTGGTAACATTGTTAACCAATATTGCCACACCTCTGCCACATCTTTCTTTTCTATTAAGTTTAAATAGATTGAAACCTGGTACAGTGAATTCCCAATTCCCAATGGTCTTGCCGCAAAATGCAGTGTGCCGTGTGGTCAGCATAGCTGAGTTCAAGTGTCAGTCAGCCATACCTGCTCTCATCATTGATATATCAGCTGACAACAACCTACCAGAAAGACTGATGGTCCAAAGAGGAGTGAAACCTATACCTGCCACTGTAGGAACAAAGCATAAATTAAAAAAAATATTTTTGATGATTATATTAATACATTATGTTATAATATGTTGTTGTAAAATGTGGTTATTTGGGAAGGCATTGTTATGAACCCACTCCTGGGGGCCAGGTCCACTGAGCTCACAGTGCCTACCCCTAAGTGCAATCCATGAAGGGGGGAACAGGAATACCCTCCAAGTGTCCTTCTAGAGTACTTGCTGAGTTCACAACTGAACACCTGCCACGAGGTCCTAGGGCTCCCTCTCTATTCTGGGTAAGGGCAAAATACAGCCTCAAATCTGTAACTAGGTGAGAACTCTCCTCGGTTGCTATACTGGGGGGGCAAGCATTATGAGCTCTTTTGGATTTGTCTCGTAACCCTGATTGTGTCCTCTCCCATGGGGTATGCAGCACCTAGTTCCCTCTTACAGACTCTCCCCGAGACCTGTGTATCTCTCTTACTTAAGGCACCCACATTCCCTTTTTCAGGATCCTAGTCTTGGCAGTGAATGGTAGCACTTTAGCAATTACAGGCTGGTCTCAGAATTAACTAAAAAAATTTTTCTACACACATACAAATCACTTACAGGCAATTTTAAAAGCAAAAATGCTTTTACTAAATTTAAATGTTTATCAAACTTTACAAACAAAAGGTTTAGAAATCTGGTTACAGAATAACAAAATAAAGGTGGAAATAGACATGCAAAAACACACTGTAAAATGTAACTATCTAGTTTCTACCTGATTTGTGGATGATCAAAGTCCAGAGAATAAATGAGTTTGCAAAGGCCCAGTTCTCTCTCACAGCCCCTGGTCTTCAGTGTGGCAATCTTGCTTCTCTTATGTGTCAGAAGAGTGTCCAAAATAAAATGCCATGAGCTTCTGTTTGGAGGGACTATTTATAGGCCTGGCCCCCTCCAGTCTGTGGATAGCTGGTGGATTTCTTGTTTTAGGCCAGCAGGGGTCTCTCTTGCTCTTTCCCAGGTTTTAAGTGAACCATATTACTTATGAGTTAGATTCTCTTACAATTCCAATATCCTGCCAGCTAACCAAATGTACATATACCATGACAGTTTCCTGGAACCTAAAGTACTTTTCCTTTGAAGTGTAAAGTTTATGACAGGTGAGGGCTTCCCCTATTGCCCTGAGATTTTATTACACCTGTTTCCTTTTATTAACTAACCAGGGACTTCCATCCCTTTGAAATGGACTCTTGGTTTCCTGGCTAATCAGTTTGTTCTCAGTTCACAGAGGAATGTCAAATATTGTGCAAGACATTCTCTCTTTCCTATGACCTTTCAGTAACACTGGGCCTTCTTTTGACCTGTTTGGAATTTTGAAACATAACCAAGTTCCTCTGCACATAACCCTTTTAAAGCATAAACAGAAAAAACATACAAAAAAAATATCTGCAATATTCCAGCAGTTGGCAAGCTTGCCACAGGCATCTGATACTAGGCAATTAGTTCAAAAACCCCAAAGGGTTTTGTTTCCCTAAATGGACACATAAAGTCAAGAAAAAAAAAACAGACTTGCATTTTAAAAAGCACATTTCCTTCAGTAAGAGAAGCTGGCCCCATTGAGGTTCCCATAGGCTGGTCATCAAGGTCTAGAGAGGAGATATCAAAACAAGTACTGGAGGGATATGGCAACCACATGCCAATCCCTTTAAAACTGATAAGGGATGAGGCCCTTTGATAGTTCAAGAAAAAAAAAAAAGGAAAGTTTAATGTTTAATATTGAATATGTATTTTCATTTACTGCAACCAAACCCAAGATGCCACAGAGATAAAAATAATAGCATTTGTTAGCATATGTTTTTACCTGCTGGAAGACTAAAGTTTATAAATGCAATTTTTTGGGAAAACAAGTTATTTACAAATATGTCCTGTACTTAGAGCTCACAAGTTTCAATATGTGTGTTTGGACTTTCCTGAAAGCCCACATGGTGAGACATGCAAAAATGTAACTTTTGGATGTTTAAGTGACTGCAGGACTGAGTTATGCTACTTTAAAATTCTGCTGTAACAAACTTGGTAAATAAGTTATCATATAATAATTTGTGTACCATGCCTGAATGTGTTGAAACAAAGAAACTGCTTCTCAAGAAGGGATTCTGGACTCTTAATAGACTTCCTAAAGGTTCATCTGAGAGAACAATACCTCATCTTGAAGCTCAAGATATGAGAAGTAAGCCAATTATTTTCTTTCAAAAAAAATCTGCTTGGAAACAATGTTTATAACCATCATTGGACTATCTTATTAACTATAGACTTTACAGACAAGAGACTCATACCTAAATGTGCAGAATTTTGCCCTGAATCTGGATATCTTTGAATTAAAATTATATCTGGTTACATTTAAGTACAAGGAGGAAAAGTAACTTTGATGTTAAAAACTTTTAAAATGTCAAGAGACTTTGCATAGAAGAAGGGGTCACCAGAAGAGGAAATTGACCATTCCCCCTCATTTGCATGATCCAAGCAGAACTGGTAAACTCGCATATATGCATCATAATGAGGTGGACATAAAAGTCCCGGCTCCTAGGGAGACACCCAATTCTCACCTGACTTTGATGCTGCTAGGACCTGTGTCAGTCGAAACTGTGTTTTATGGCTGAAAAAAGTTTCCCACCAAATGCAAGGACTGTCTTTCTGTGTGGACCAGAAGAAGTCAAGCCTTTCTCTTTGTGTTTGCATCAGAAGAGACTTCCCTGTCTTCATGCATCCATGCCAGAATGGGTCTCCAGTGCTAGAGTGGAATGAAAGCCAGAAGCCAGCAGGATCAAAATGACATTTAGGTTCTATATGATAATGGTGAAATCCTAAAGGTGATCGCTGTTATTGCAAAGCCAGAGTGCCAAAAATTAATTTCGGCATCCTGACCCCCCAGCACACAGCAAAACAGTGCCAGGAACTTGTTTTTTAAGTGTTATATGCAGGGGGCTGTGCCTCCCGCAATCTTCCCATGGGGGGCTTCACCCCATGCACCATCCTACTTAAAGAGTCTCAACTCCAAGGGGGTGCATGTTGGGGGGGGTGCAAAAACATTGAAAAAAAAATAATTCAGGCTGGCCGCAACAAAAGCACACCAGCGCCAGGACCCAAACCCAGCACCCTGCCCACCGAAGCTGCCAACCCACCCACCATGCCACGGGGCCAGCTCAGTGATCCACTGCAGCACCACCCCTCACAATCCCTCCTGCTCCTCATTGTGTTTGCTCTCCCCACCGCACGCATACGTATAGTGACATCCCATTGCTATATTCGCTGAAACCCCCTCATCCAGTCACCCTATATCATCAGTAGCCCTGCTGACATGCGCCGGGGATTGAGTCACCATTATTGCAGGTGCTCAATCGCCATCGCCCATGTCACAGGCTACCGTCATTTAACAGCAAGGAGAAGAACTCTCACCAGTATTTTTGAATTATGAAGAAAACCCACATTCTGCAACAAACCAAATGTCTGAGTATTGCTTTAATATTTTTATAATAATTTAGTTTAACTTAGCCCTGTGATGGTTGTGTGAAGGAAATAATCTTAACATATTCAAATATGGGTGTACAAAGAAATTCTTAAAAAAATCATGGAAAGAAATTCTTTGAACTATTTATACAAGAAAATTCTTTAAAATATCTATACAAAATAATTCTTAAATGCAAATCAACTTTTAAGTATCTATGCATGAACAGCAATGTTATTAATGGGCAGACTAGGTGGGCCAAGCGGTCCTTATCTGCCATCAAATTCTATGTTTCTATGTTTCTATTTACAAACATTGACTAAGACTGCATATTGTGTCTATTTACTTTTGGTTCTTGTTTTGAAAGTTATTGTTTTGCATTTATTTTGCTTTGTGTAATATTTATTGAACTTGATATTTATACCATATAATTAAGTTGCTTATTAGTTATATTGTACAGGGATAATAAAATGTATTTTTATATAATTCCAAGGGTGTCACAGAAAAGTTAATTCATAATTATCATAACCTTTTCATATATAGTAGGTTGTGAAGGGAAATCTGAATCAATTTTCCACTGTTTTGTATGATCCATAGAAGTAAGGCCTGAGGTTGAGCAGAGTGGCCATAGTGCATAATTGATATTCTAGCCTATTGTTCTGACACCACCCCTTGGGTGAGACAAGTCACAGTAAGGATAAAGAAAGAGGCTGAGAAACTCATCATCTTATAGAAAGACTGAGTGCTGGCAAAAGTCTTCCATGCTGATGCTGATACTGTGACTGGAGTGGACCCAGAAGTTGCCAATGCCACAGAAATTGACTCCTGAGCATTCGAGTTCGGAGACTTGCCCATACCTGATCACTACTGATCACTACTGGTGGAGTCTCAGTAACAAGCTAGCCAGTGCAGTAAAAAGTGCTCCTTGAATGAATGGGATGTGGAATGCATGAAGGGAGAAGAGCACCACATTCACCTTCGGTATGACCAATCTTTCCAGGAGAGATCCTGGAAACTGGCCCCTGCAGTCACAGAAGATGTCAGGCACCATTTTCTAGCACTACTGGTGCCAGACATCATTAAAGAGTCCCAAAGTCTATACACATCGCTTGTTGTGGTGGCTCAGAAGAAGACAGCCACAATTTATTTGTGTATAGACTACTGCACACTCAGGTAGAAGACAGTGCTCAACCAATACATGCTTCCTCAAGTCGAAGATGTCCTGGCATGATTGACAGGAAACAAGTTGCTCTCAGTGCTAGATCTCCACAATGGCTACTACCAGATCCCCATGGCTGAAGAAGATAAATAGAAGAAAGCATTTATTTGCCCTCTGGGGTATTACCATTTTGAGAGGATGAACCAAGGTATATCCAGGGTCCCTGCCACATTTCAGAGACAGATGGAAAAAGCAGCAGGGGACAAGCATCTGTTGGAAGTGCTGGTGTACCTGGATAACTTAATAGTATTTGAGCAGAAACTGGAAATGCATGAAGCCTGACTGATGAAAGTGTTGGACAGACTGGAGGAGTTGGGACTGAAAGTGTCCATTTACAAGTGCCAGTTTTATCAGCCATCAATTAAATATGTGGGGCATATCACTTCAGCAAATGGAGTATGGACTAACTGCAAAAGTAGAAGCACTCATTTCTTGGCCTACAGACACAACCTTAAATCACTACAGCCATTTCTTGGATTCTTCAGTTACTACAGGCAGTTTGTGAAAGACTAGACCATTGTTGTCTGCCCTCTGAATGACCTCACCCAGGGGTTACCTCCCTGTCAATAAAAGGAAAACCCATTTTGTGATGGGCAGTCCCTGCACAGAGTACTGGAAGGTGCAAGAACCATTTGGTGCCAGGTGAAAAGACCAATGTGAAAGGGCATTCTAAGAGATAAACAGATGTTTGAGTGCGTGCCCATACTGGCATTTGTTGAGTCTACCAAATTATACAGCCTGCACACAAACATCAGTTTAAGTGGCCTAGGAGCTCTGCTGTGCCAGCAGCACCTTGAGGGACTTTGCTCAGTTGCTTTTACCAGCCAAAGTTTGAACTCATCTGGAAAGCTCTACCCAGTGCATGAACTAGAATTTCTAGCCCTAAAGTGGGCTGTCACTGAAGAACTCCATGACTACTTTTATGGGGCCCACCTCACAGTGAAAAACAAATAATCTGCTCACCTATGTAAATACAACAGGCAAGTTGGACGCAGCTGGACAGCAGTGACTTTCAGCTTTATCCACCTACAATTCCAGTCTGGAATACTGCAGTAGCCAAAGCGGCACTGACACCAGTGCGTTAGTTTGGCATCCACACGCTGATCAGCCAAATCAAAGTACCACAGTTCCAAGTGTAACAGTAAAGGCTGTCTGAAATTTGAAACTACAGATTGTACCACTCATGCAAATCTGCATGGAGCAATCAACAAGCTGCGGGCCTCTCCAGGTGCTACCCCCAACAGCATACCTCAATTTTGTGGGTTTGGACCTTTTGTCTTTGCCTCAGCCTAGCCATCCCAAACTCAAACAGGCCCAGTGGGAGGACTGTGTATTACATGGTGTGGTGCAAACCCTAGAGAAGGGGCATGATGTAAGTCAGGTACAGATAACTCACCCAGATATCTCCCTATTGTTGAGAGAATGAAACAAATTGTTTTTAAAAGACAAATTGTTTTTAAAAGACAGACTGCTTATAAGAACAACTCATGATAGTACACAACCTGAGTTCCCTTGACAACAGCTGGTATTACCCTTGAAGTACTGAACAGCCATCATCTGATCCCTACATGATGACATGGGTCACTTGGGAGTCGGTCGCACCCTGGACTTGATGCAAGCCTCTTTCTATTGGTCCAAAATGTCAAAAGAGGTAGAGAATCATTGAAAGAACTGTCTTAGATGCATCAAAAGAAAGACTTTGTTAAAAAGAGTAGCAGCTTCAGTCAACATCAAAAGTAGCGGGCCACTTGAATTAGTTTGTATGTATTTCCTCTCGTTGGAGCCTGATAGTAAGAACATTGGCAACAACCTAGTCCTAACCAGTCATTACACTCGATATGCTCAGGCATACCTGATGAAAGATCGAAAGACCATCATTGTAGTCAAAATACTGCAGAAATATATAAATTATTATCAATCAATCAATCAGTCTGTCTTTAAACCAGGTGAAACGCCATTGAGGAAAACTCATTTGGAAGGTGGACTTGGACTTTGGTCATGTACACAGTAACCAAGGAAGTACAAAAAAGACAGTGTAACAGTAAATGATCAAATACAATGAGATAAAGGCACAGTTGGTACAAGATAGAATAGGTACACATTGGAATTATGTACAACAAAATATTACAATATATACAATATGTACATGTGCAGAATACAGTGCAAGTGTTCAGAGGGTACGAAAACATAGTGCGGGGAGTAAGGGGAACAAGGCTGAAGGACAGAGGAAAAGGGGGCAGCGGTACAGTAGCAGGTCACAGGTAGAGAAAGGGCAGAGGAAGTGGGGGCAGGGACAGTAGGAGGTAACAGGTAGTGAAGTATCCAAAGTCTAAGGTATCTAGTGGTCAAGGAAAACAATTGCAACGTTCTTTGAAAGATTGTGTTAATAGTGTTTTGAAGGTGGTTAGTTTTGTAGGTAACACCATATTTAGTGTTATTTGGATCTTGTTACATAAAGAAGGAAGAACATGGTTTAGGGCCGCTTGTCCAAAACATGTGTTAACTTTTGGAATGATGGGTGTGGTGCAAGACCGGCTTCTTAAGGATTATCTACCTGCGGTGCATATAGTCAGACTTTCTGCAATGTATTGTGGAAGTTTCTTGGTGAGTGCACCTAAAGTTCCAAAGTGCAGCATTCTTTTGCCTTCTGAAGGTGAGGGATGACCAGCCTATCAAAGGGTACAGGGAGCAATGGAGGGTGGAATACGGTGCACCTTTTATAAATCTTATTGCTCGATGATAGAGGGTGTCAAGCTTTGATAACGCCGAGCTAGTACCCTGACCATAGATAAAGTCAGCGTAGTCAAGAAGTGGAATAAACGTACATTGAACTAATCTAGTTTTGGCGTCTTTGGTCAGAAAATGCTGGATCTGAAAGAATAGATCTAGTCTCTGTCTAAGTTTTTCTGACAGATCGCCAATATGGTCAGCGAATGATAATTTGTGGTCTATCCACAGCCCCAGGTATTTGAATTTAGCTACAAAATCTATAAACTCCCCTGTTTGGACAGTCATTTGGGGAACTAGGCAGAGTATCCAGGGGTTAGATGCTCTAACAACTGCAGCAAAGAATATTGCTGTAGTTTTTTGGCATTTAATAAAGAGTTTTTGATTCATAAGGTTGAGCTATAAATGACAGAAAATTCTCTTGAAGGTCCTTAATGGCTAATTCCGGAGTGGGCCTGTCCATGTAGAGGACAGTATCATCAGCAAAGAGATGGATGCTGGCGGAGTTAATTCCTTGCTTGATATTATTTATGTAGAAAGTGAAAAGCAGTGGCCCCAAAATAGAGCCTTGTGGCACACCTCTCAGGAGAGTTTTCAGGTGAGAGAGATCTCCGTTTGCTTTGACTTGCTGCTGCCGACTGGTAAGATAGCTGGTAAACCATTTAATTGCTACAGAATCCAGGCCGATGTTTTATAGAGTGACAAGTAAAATGTCATGGCCCGCCATATTGAATGCCTTGCTTAGGTCAAGGGATAGTACACCCAAGTACTGTTTGGTGTCTAAGGCCAGCTGCCAATCATTAGTGACTTTAGCAAAGGCAGAAATTGTGCTATGACAAAGTCTAATACCTGATTGAACTGGATTTAAGAGTTTGTGAGTCTCCATGTATTCCTTGAGCTGAATATTAACAATTTTCTCAAGTAGCTTGGAGAGGATAGGGAGCAACGCTATCGGCCTATAATTGTTTAGGTCGCTCGGGTCACCAGACTTAAATAGAGATATAACATGAGTGGTTTTCCAGATTGAGGGGAGTTCACTCTGGGTGACTGATCAGTTAAAAAGGTGTGTTAAAGGAGCAGACAGGAGTTGGCCCGGTGGTGCTGAGGGTTGAGGCGCTGGACGCCACACCTTGCGCTGAACCAGTAACCCGGGTTAGGGAGTGAGCCCGGGCACTGGGTATCAGCAGGGGAGGGAGTTGGATCGAGCATCCAGAGGACTGCTCTCCTCTCCTTGGGAGGGATCCAAGGGGTTTCCTGGTGCATTAGCAGCCCCCGCTGGAGACCGGGGGTACCACATAAGTGGGACCAAGAATCAGGGGACAAGCGTGGCAGACATTTATGAGGGTAGCCTTGTATGCTGACCCCATTACATGCTACACTTGTGGAGGAAAGAAAAGGAGGAAAAAGCCACCTACACCATCGGTGAGACGACGGTGGCCCCAGGGAAATCGCCCACATCCCAAACGCCAGCCTAGATGTGCCCGGATCGCTCTCCAGGACTGACCCATTGACAGTAGGTAAGGCACCTCATAATTAGGAGCCACCCACCAAAGGGAGGGCAGAACCAGCCCTGGAGGTGATACCGGGGGTCGAGCCTGCCTGTTGTCGTTCGGGGGAGGGGACCATGGGAGATATGGAGGGTTCAGGCTGGGAGTAGGGTCAATTCTGAGTGGGCACTCCTGAAGGATGCCTGGGGGTGTAGGTGTACAAAGATAAAAAAAAAAAAAAAAAGGAGCAGACAGGATAAAGAAGTGGACCTTTAAGAAACAGGGATCAATCTGATCCACGCCTGCACTTTTCCTGGTGTCCAATTCTAACAGGAGGTTTTCTACTTGTTTCACTGAGATTGGACTGAATAAGAAATCTGGAACTGGAGCAGGGGCATCCTTCAAAGTGTGTGCTAGGTCCTTGGTGCAGAGTTGGGAGCGAAGGTTATTCATTCAGAGTCCAACACAAGCCTGGCGGTAGCAAATTGATTATTCAGTAGCTCAAGAATTGAATGTTTGTCAGTAACTGAGGAGCCGCTAGTGGTAATTCTTGTAGGGAGAGAGCTAGCAGGGGTGTAGCCCTCAAGATCTGTTACAGTTTTCCAGAAGTTTGATGAGCAGTTAGAGGAGGACACAAATTCAGTGCGATAAAATGTGGTCTTTTCTTCCCTAATCAGTTTCATACACTGGCTCCTAGCTCTCCTAAACTTTGTCCAGTCAGCCGGAAGTTTGGTTTTATGTGCCTTTTTCCAAAGAAGGTCCCTATTGAGTAGGGCAGCTTTTAGGTTGGTTGTGAATCAGGGGTTCAATGTCTTCTTTGTGAGAACTTTCCCGAGGGGCATGTGTCGATTTATATGCCTGAGTACAATGCTCTGAAAAAATGCATAGGCCGTGCTCACAGTAGGGGCCAGGTAGAATTCTTGCCAGTTAGAGTGCTGCAGGTTGGAAAGGAAGGCTTGGGGGACAAAACTGCATTTTCTTTTAAAAATATACTTAGAAGAAGACACCTGTTTTGGCACAGATCTGACACATGCTATTAGGCAGTGGTCACTAAGATCACTAAAGAATATGCCTAAATGTGTAAAAAGGTGAGGTTTGTTCACTAATATTAGGTTGATTAGACTGCTATTATCAGGGTTCTTCTTGTTAGGATGGGTGGCTTCCGTGATAAGTTGCGTCAGCCCAAAGATGTCACATATGTCTTTTATGGGCTTGGAGGCAGTGGTGAACCAATCGAGATTGAAGTCACCCAGAATTACGACCTCAGAGTATAACTTTCTGAGCACACTACCCAAGTGGTTCAACACCTTTAAGCCTGCCGAGGGTGGCCCGTGGCAGCCAATAATGCAACGTGATGAAGAGTGTGAGAGCTGCACCTTTAATGCAAGCAGTGGCGGCTCTACACCAGGGTCCGCCAGGGCACGTGCCCCGGTAAAAAAAATTGCTGTGCCCCAGTTGGTGCCCCACATGGTGCAAAGCTTCCCACATAGTAACAATATATCAGTGCCCTGGCTGCCATCGCTTGTGCCCCAGCTGTGCCCTGGTAACCATTTGTGGCTAGAGCCGCTACGGAATGCAAGGCTCTCAAATTCCTTAGGCGATGTGGAGGAGTCAATAATGGTGGCCGTGAACTTGTCTAGGATGTAGAAGGCTACCCCGCCACCTTTGGAATGTCTGTCAGCTCTGAAAAAAATTACGAGATGGAACGTTTATTTCATGATCCAGCGTAGAAGGCCTAAGCCAGGTATCGGTGACCACTAGTACGTCAGGCTTGCTATGGAGCATCCATGTTTGGACCGAATCGAATTTCGTTACGAGGCTTCAGACGTTTATGTGAAGAATACTCAACCCTTTGAGCTGCACCAGATCATTGGGTGCAGTAATAGGGGCAATGGGACCTGGGTTCAATTCGACATTGCCTGAGCAGAACAGAATCAGCACTAGGAGCTTTTTAAAGAGCGCTGAGAAGCAACCTAAACAGTCGAGTCCACGTCCTTCTAGATGGGTGAAAGGAGGGGGCGGTGAAGAGTAACTTAATAGCAGACTGAGAGGATACAGGGACACATAGATCAGCACCCTAGCCTCTTTTATTATAGAGGAGAAAGTTAGACAGGACTGGCTGGGATAATAAGGTGCCCCAAAAAGCACATACAAGTGTCCCATGGCAACTGACGATCATTTCAATGCAGGAGGGAGGGAAGATATACACGTCAGAGCAAGATTAGTTTAAGTTTGGCTTAAAAGGAGAGGCAGTCTATAAGGGATCGGAACTCTGGTCAAGGATCCGAGCAGTCAAGCCTGCTAAGCAGCTGAGCCACAGTGCAAACTGCAGTTTTGGACTTGAGGAAGGGGCGATTGTGTCCAGTTTAGTTAGAAGATCCTCAGATGCCGGCAAAGCAGAAAAGAGTGACAGCAGTCCTTGATTCAACATGCAGAGCTACACAAGGACAGCAGTAGAGGATCTGAGCACCTTATAACAGGGACTGTACAAGGTAACTGTTACTTTATGGACAGAATAATAAGGGCCACCAATGGGGGGGTAGTACCATAAATGGGAGGGGAAACAGACTATATAAAGAGTGGCGGGGATGGGGGAGGGGGGAATCTAGGTAGGTATTAGCAGTTAAAGGAAGCACTTTTAGGAAGCCGAAAAGCAGTGTGAAAGTCAGTGCATTGGCACCCGAGTCCCTCTAGCCAATCCAGTACAACTGCGATTGCTTCAGTAAATCACAAACTGAGCAAAAAGGGCTATGGCCAATTGGAGCTCCACCTGTGGTCCTGGGCAGAATCCTGGATGTACCTGGCGAGAGCTGCTCCAGCAGCAGGTCAGATGTAGTAGCGCAGCCGGCTAGCTTCTCCTGCCATGCCACTCAGGAAGCGGGAGCATTTGCCCCAATCAAGGGCAGCCTGAAGGGGGAGGAAGAGAGGGCAGGGGTTGTTATAAGGCAGCAAACAAGGAGGGATGCAAAAGTAAAAAAAAAAGACATTCCTCAAAAAGAATTCAATCTGATCAAGGAAGGGACTTCGAAAGGTAACTTACAAAAGAGATTCTGGCAACCTACGGCATCAGAAAACACAGAACCACTCCTTAGCACCTACAGGGGGACCCTCAGCCTGAACGCTTTAACAGAACCCTGCTCGATATGTGAGACACCCTTGACCCAGCTCAGAAACCAAATTGGAGCCAGAAAGTAAGTTATCCGGTACATGAATACAATTGTGCCCAAAATGATGCCACTAAAGGTTCCAGTTGTACTTAATGTTTGACAGAGAAGCTCATCTACCAGTGGGTCTCTGTTTCGGAGTCTCAGCCAATGGTGCATCAGAAGAAACCTACTTAAAATAGGCAACTGTGTCAGCAGTTACAAAAGGCATACCAACTACCTCCCGTGGCTGCTGCCAGAAACAATCTTGCAAACAAACACAGGTATAACAAACAAGTTCGATACCAGCTGTTGCAAGTTGGAAACCATGTACTTCTAAGAAACTTGGGCCTACAGGGAAAACGCAAAACTCAGGACTGATGGGTGTCGTGGCTTGTGGGTGAACTGATGGACACTTACACAGAGTTGTAAGGTGTTGGAAAGGCAACTGCCAGACCAGAAATTTATTGTAGACAAAAATGAACTCAAAAAGCCGTCAAAAGCAGCTACATTTCGGCAAATAAAATACAAAATGAACAAAAACAACATCAAATAGAATTCAACTCCTGCTTTCTTGAGGCACAGGCAGCCAATAGTCACCTCATCAGCAAATAGTGTTGTCTACAGGTCTGGAAAGGAGCAGACCTACACAGAGGGGATCAGTAACCGGCTGATCCCAAGAGGAATCTGAGGTCTCCCAGCCAGGATACCTCTTTTATAGCAAAACATAATCATGTGACTATTGCTGTCTCCTCCCTCAAACCATCTAGTATAGCAAAATGCTTACAAACATTTTATTATTTCATTACTATTAGCTCAACTGAATGCATGTCTTTTATACATGTTTACAAATGTTTCAGTTCATAAAACAAAACAATATAACAGATAAAACAGCTTTACTGCAGGAACAGGTGTCTCCTCCCCTTCCCCCAACTATAACTAAGGGAAGAGAAGGGCTGCCTGCCTCCTAACCAGCCAGCAGAAACAAACAGCCCCAGAGAGAAAACCACACCCAGTCCCTGTGTTTGCAGGTAGGAGTGAACTTTAAGTTTCTAACAGTGAGAAAGGCTGTTTGTTTACAATGAAAGCAACTTAAAATACAAAGAGTTAAACTATCTTTATGCTACCTTACCAGAACCATAGACAAAATGCACTTTGGGGAAAAATATTGCAGACTGCAACACACAGTGTTCCAAAGTGGGTAACCGTTAGCAATTTCACAACACACAACTTCTGAACTCTAGCTACTTAACAAAGTGCTTTGTGCTGTAAACTCTAAAACGTATGCTTTATTTGGTGGTTTGGGAGCAGGGCTTTTTAAACAAACACAAACATGTTTTAAAACCAGCAGCTACACCCACAGTCTCATGTGTAGTTTCAACCCCCAAGTTCCTGTGTTTAAACTATGCTTTTTAAAACACAAACCTCAGTGAATGTGATAAGAGAAGGCTGGTATTTGTTCTTATGCAGAGAAAGGAAAAAGCACTAGACTGCTAGAAAAGGAATACAGAAAAGAAGCACCCATTTTTAACTCAGGTGGCCAACCTGAAGCAAGCATTTGTCAATGCCGAATGTTTGCTTGCTGGCACTGGCATTGGTAGTGTAGAAGTTACAGAGCTGCATAATAGGAATGGCAGCGAAGTATTGAACGGAAGCCAACCCCACCACCACCCTGCAGAGAGTGGCAGGCATTGGGGTGTGCCTTTGGGTCGTCAGGCATAACGACCACGCCATTTCACCACACTCTACCCTGCAGACACTGACAAGTGTCACGGTGTGCCTTAGGGTCTTTGGCCCTTATGCGCACCCCATTCCATCAGGAAATACGGTGAGATGGGTGCAGTATAGGAGAATGGGGTGAAGTTTGGGCCTGAAGAGTCCGAGGCACACCTTGATGCCTCTCACTGGCTGCAGGGTGTGGGTGGGGGTGGAATGGTATGAGCATGACAGGCAAGAATCCCAAGTCACACCCCTGATGCCTGTCATACTCTACAGGGTGGGGCGTTATGGTTGGAAACCCTAACGCCTCAGGCATTCGTTGGTATTTTCACTCCAAATTTTCAACATGGTTTTTTGTGACCCCCACCTCATGAACAGTGGCAATATCAGTTTGTTAGCCGGAAACTGCTTTTGCACAGCGACTATGGCATTTGGCACCACAGGTGCAAAACACATTCGAACAGGATGTGAAAATGACAGCGGTACTGTTTATGGGGAGGTGTAAAAATGGCAATGTTGAAAATCTGCTGTGAAATCTTAAAAAATGGTGAAGTCACGAGCGTGTAGAAACTGTGCAACGCACACCGTAATGTAACTAGTTTGGGGATTTTTTACAGTAGATTGTTAACACAGGCATTTTGGGACCTCGATCATGAACAGTGTCAGGATTTTCTTTATCTGTCCCAACAATGATTTCCCACAGCGACCACGCATCTCTGCACTGAAAGTGTGAAAACACATTCCGCCATGTTGTGGAAAATGACAGCTGTACTGTTCATAAGGAGGTGTGGAAAATGCCACTGGTGAAAATCTGGACTAAAAATATTACAAATTCATGAACCTACGAGGGTGCGTGGAAACTGCGCAATGCTCACTCGTAACACAGTCATTTTATGGAGTTTGTCACCAAATTTTCAACATAGCCATTTTAAGACCTCTGCTCATGACCAGTGTCACTGTGATTTTCTTAATCTGTCCCAAACATTGTTTTCGCAAACCGACTGTACCATTGTGCGCTACATGTGCGGAAACACATTTTGGGCAAGATGTGAAAAATGGTAGCTGCACTGCTCATAAGGAAGTACTGTAAAATGGCACTGTTGAAAATCTGGTGTGCAAATATTACAAATTCGTAAACTTACCAGCGTGTGTAGGAACTGCGCAACGTGCGCTCCTAAAACAGTCATTTTGAGGAATTTTTTCACCAAATTTTCAACATAGCCATTTTAACACCTCTGCTCATGACCAGTGTCACTGTGATTTTCTTAATGTGTCCCGTACATTGATTTCGCACACCGACTGCACCATTATGTGCTACATGGGCAGAAACACGTTGTGGGCGAGATGTGAAAAATAACAACTGTACTGATCATAAGGAGGTGTGGTAAAATGGCAATGTTGAAAATCTGGAGTGAAAATATTGAAAATTTGTGAACTTACGAGCGTGCGTAGGAACTGGGCAATGCACGCTCGTAAAACAGTCATTTTTAGGAATTTTTTCACCAAATTTTCAACATAGCCATTTTAAGACCTCTGCTCATGAACAGTGTCACTGTGATTTTCTTAATGTGTCCCGTACATTGATTTCGCACACCGACTGCGCCATTGTGCGCTACATGGGCGGAAACACATTTTGGGTGAGATGTGAAAAATTAAAGCTATACTGCTCATAAGAAGGTGTGGTACAATGGCAATGTTGAAAATCTGGAATGAAAATATTGAAAATTCGCGAACTTACGAGCGTGCATAGGAACTGTACAACGCACGCTCGTAAAACAGTCATTTTTAGGAATTTTTCCACCAAATTTTCAAAATAGGCTTTCTGAGAGCCCCCCTTATGAACACTGGCAGTGTCATTTCGTTAATCATTCTGGAAAGGTGATTTCGCACAGTGGCTGCGAAATCACCCTTCGGCCCATAACACCATGACAGTGCAAGAATTCATGAGGAGGGGTCGAAAACCCCATGTTGAAAGTTTGCAAAATTCCAAAAATGCCTGAGATATGCAACAAAGTTGAAAAACCCTATCTATCCCATTATACAGCTTATCGGCATTTCCTCAGTTCGCGGTCAGCTTTGAAGAGTGCAGATGTGTTCCCGGTCCACCAAGATCATCGCGCCAGACTCGGAGGTAAGTATGGGGTGAGGGGTGTGAGGGAGGCAGGGTGCGCAATGGGTGGAGTGCGGGGTTGTGGGGGCAGGGAGACTCGAGGGACAGTTTTTCTTTGCAGGTTTAAAAAAAAAGGCAGCATGGGACATTTTGCCATGCTGGGGTGGGCTCCCAGCGTGGTAGAGAT
Source organism: Neoceratodus forsteri (assembly GCA_016271365.2). Taxonomy (NCBI): domain Eukaryota; kingdom Metazoa; phylum Chordata; order Ceratodontiformes; family Ceratodontidae; genus Neoceratodus; species Neoceratodus forsteri. Next base: position 49,009,577 of record CM028133.1, on the reverse strand, counting down.
AGCTGGGGGGCGTGGAGCTGAGCGGGGATTGGGCACCCTCGTCGGCCATGGCATCTGTTGCCCGCTGGGGTGGGCTCCCAGCATGGCACCCTGTACTTGGGGGGACAGTGAAGCCGACGGGGATTGGGCACCCCAGTTGGTGACAGCATGGGGGGTGAGGGAGATACAGTGGAGCCGACGGGGATTGGGCACCTCTGTCAGCCATTACATCATTTGCCACGCTGGGTGGGCTCCCAGCGTGGCACCTGGATGCTTTGGGCGGAGGTGTGGAACCGGACGGGGATTGGGCATCCCCATCGGCCCGCACAGTGTGGAGGGGAGGCGCATGAACACGCAGTGTGCGTGCGCCGCGACGGTGTGGGGGAGAGCTCTGCTCACTCGCCGGAGCTCTCCTTTCAACTATATGCCACTGCATTTTTCAGCTGTCATAGACAGCTAGAGCAGTGATTGGTGCTCTGCGACCGTGCCTGCAAATACACTGACTGAATTGGAAGAGGCTGACACACCTCTGGAAAACTCGTATGATGGCACTATGTTTCTTGCACATGCGTGCAAGCAAACATAAAAATGGGGCAGTAGAGAAAAAGAAAAAGCAGTAAAAAGACAGATATGCTACTGCGGTAGACTTTTATTTTAGAAAACAGAGAGCATATGAACATAAATACCAGGCACCCTTCCACAATGGGCACCCGAATACTGTATCATAGCTGAGCAGATGCCTGACTTGCCAGTCTACCAAATTCACCACAGTAGAGGCCTATAAAAGAATGTCCACAGGAACCACCTTGTACCCACGGGAGAGAATGTGCCTAAACCTGCATCAGAAAGTAGTACATCCAGTGGCTAAGAGACCAAAGACTTAGAGTAAAAAAAAAAAATCCACAGAAAACTGAGATGCCTAGAGTCGATAACACTGCCCTTAATGTAGACTCTGTATAAGAACCAGTGGAAGATAATTCTGATGACAGTGATGATAACATTGTGTGTTGCACAGGAGAACCTGGTGTACCTCAGATTGAGCAGTATCAACCTACGGTATGGAGAAATTCACAGCCGTAAACTATCTCTAATTAGGGACTCTGTAGACATGAACTTTCACACGGTCTGAACCCAGATGCAGCACTGTTTGTGCCAGAGGAATTGGCAATTATGCAACTTGATGTGGAGTTTGAGCTGGAGGATCAAATCCCAGAGACTGATGTAATCCCCTATCATTCCTCCCAATAACTTTGTGCTGGATACAGAGTTGGAAGAGGAAAGCATGCAGCCTGTTCCTGAGGAAGAGACAGTGTTACCTTACAAGTCTGGAAGTGAGCCTAAGCCTATTACTGAGCTCACCTATGACACCTTCAGTGCCTCCTCTGACCTTCCCATTCATGTGGCCTGTAAGTATATTTCACCAACTGTGTGTGCCTTGCCCATTTTTCCCAGGTAACTGTTCAGAGATAAAGTCCAGTGCTGGGGGAGTGTACTAGGATGTTACATAGAAAGAGAATCTGTCAGCAGATAAGGACCATACGGCCCACCTAGTCTGCCCATTTCCCTACTCACTGCTGCAGCCCCAGATCCAATTTGATCTGCATCTGTCCTGCTCTGCACATCTCCAGGGTACCCTTATGTCTATCTCATGCACTTTTGAACCCCTGTGTTGTTTTCACACCCACCACTTCTGCTGGAAGGCTGTTCAATGGCTCCACCACCCTTTCCGTGAAAAAGTACTTCCTAACATTAGCCCTGAGCCTTCCACCCTTCAGCGTTGTATCATGCCCCCTTGTTCTTGTGCAGAGTTTTCTCTGAAATATGCTTTCCACCTGTATCCTGTTTATTCCCCTAAGGTACTTGAAAGTCTCTGTCATATCTCCCCTCTCCCTTCTTTCCTCCAGTGAACAGATATTAAGGTTCTTAAATCTTTTCTCATAGGGCTTCTGGCGCAGTCCATATACCATCTTCGCTGCCCTTCTCTGGACTGCCTCTGTTTTGTCAATGTCCTTCCGGAGATGTAGAGATGTGCAGATGTTGCCTGTCAAAGTTTTGCCAACTGTCTCATGTAGACAGATAGGCATCAGTTGTCTTGTAAGAAATGTGATGCAGTGTAAATATGTAAAAGTGCACTGATTAGTTAGGCATCAGGTGTTAATATTATAGGAATTTATATATTGTTGATATGAATGCTCATGCCACTGCCATTGGACTTGTGGACAGTATGGATATGGTCTTGGTGAGGGTTCCAGGAGTCTGGCAGAGGGAGTGTGCAAGACCCACCCCCCAGTCTGCTGCTTCCTGTAGCAACCAGAACAGCATATTCAGCCTCCGGTCCCCCAGGGCTGCAAAGGTGTGGATTGGCAGGGCAGTAGAGTCGAGTGCCAGAAGTCCTGGTAGGAGCTGAGCCAGGGCTTCCCTGGTAATCGTCGTGACTGACATGTAAAAACTCACTGATTAATTAAGAATCAGGTGTTAAACAGGAATCTCTCTCTCTCTCTCTCTCTCTCTATATATATATATATATATACAGAATATATATATATATATATATATATACAGAATATATATCTATCTATATATATATAGAGTTGATATGAATGCATATGCCACTGCCATTTGGGCTTTTGGACAGTATGGACATGGTCTTGGAGAGGGCACCAAGAGTCTGTTAGGAGGAGTGTGTAAGCCCCCCAGTCATGGGCTTGCCTGCTGTTGCTTCCTCCACCAACCTGGACACCATCTTCACCCTCCAGTCCCCCAGGGCTGCCAAAATGTGGACTGGCAGAGCAGTAGACAGCCAGAAACCCTAGTGGGAGCTCAGCCAGAGCTTCCCTGGTAAGCATCAGAGCCATTGCCACACAGCTCTCCCTGCTCTTGGGTCCTTCAGGACTGATCTTGGGGCTGAGGCAGGGGAAAGGGAAGGATCAGCAGCAAATGGAGGTTCCTTAAGTCCAGAAAAGGCAACAGGCCAGGGAACAAAACAGAGAAGAGCACATCAGTCATGTCACACTGTCTCGCAGTGCAGTGAGTGCACCCACAGAGCTGGAGCTCCGATCTCAATACTGGGCCACGTGGCCACTCTTGCAAAGGATCCTGGCTCCAGGAAAGGCAGTGGAGCTGGGACTGGAAATCAGCAGTGCCATTAGGCACATACAGATATGTTTCCCTGCCCTAGAGTAGGCAGCAGTGCCGGGAAGGAAAAATGCAACTGTGCATGTGCACACAATGGGTGACAGTTGCTTAGAGGCCACCTCCCACAAATGGAGCCCCAACTTGGAAGTGGGGCAAGTGTGGAATTAGCCAAGTATCTCTCTGGCTCCAGGACAGACAGCAGGGCCAGGGCAAGATAAAAGCTGCCCTCAGTAACTCCCCATACATATATGGCCAGCTTGTAAAGTCTACATCAGGATGTAAACAAATATGGCAGCCCCATGTCTTCCGTGCCCTGCAGAGACTTCTGGAAGGAGGTCAGGGGTTGGCACTAGATAGTTAATCTGGAGTCTGCAAAGCAAGAATGGCTGTACACAAGCCCGGCACAGCTGGGTGAACATTGTAAAGACTGTTTGCCTGGGAATGGAGCTGACCACTCAGGCATCAAGTTTCATACCAGATAAAAGGGGCTGTTTCCAAGGATCAAGGCCAGTCAGACTGCCAAGTAAGTGACTGTACTGAAGCATGGGCTGGTGTACCACTATGAGTCCAGGCACTGCAGGCCTAGCAGAACTAAAGAGTCTGGGATCCCAGTGAAAGTCCTTGTGTGAAGAAAATAAGCGGTTTTAAACAAAACTACAGAGTGATGGCAAGATTGGAGCTGGGGTTTCCTGCCCCCATCACAGACTTTCCATTGGGGACAAGCTCCTGCAGTGTCTATAGCCCAAGAAGGCCACTGCCTTGTTCCAGATCACTGGACCTTCAGCATCCACAGAATCAGAGCCTTGGACTGAGAAAGAGAGAGAGAGAAGTGAAAATGTTGAGAGATCACCAGCAATCCTGGGAAAGCCTGCTACCCAGCTGGGATCACCTACTTCCATTGTTCCTGTCCCAGCAATTGACACCAAAGGCATTGTTTGAGTCATCAGATCGTGAGTTAACACTGGAGTTTTGGCCCTGCAACTGAGGAGAAAGTGTACTGTGCCAGGAACTGAGTCAGAAGTCCTGGGTGAGACTTTACTAGTGTGAGAGGCCCAGGCAGAAGACCTATGGAGGCCACTTGGCCACCCATCCTCTGTGGATTACAAATAGGGGCCCCTTTTCAAACAGTTTCTGTGATAGTTGTATTTAAAGTGTGTTTTAACTGCCACAATTTAAAGCATACCACTGAGCTCTGCCCTGCTAGCAGCATCTGCGTCCCTAGCGTGGTACCTGCAGCAACCTAACAAATAGAGAGAGCTCTCATCCATGACCTTTGCAGGGAATTAGGATAGGTACACCCACACCGGGGGGTTGAGGACTGCTGGTAGGTGGGCAGATTCTGTGGGGCAAGTGTCGAAACTGTTTTGTTGCCTGCATAGAGTACATGTTTTTACTGCATAGAGTTTAAGCTGCACCCTATTGCTCCCATTTACTCTTCTGTTCCTTGTCCTTTCCATATCTTCCCTTTTAAATCAATTATTTGTTGAATTGTTTTTCTTGGTTTGGGGGCTGTTACTGCTCTACCATGTCACTAGTTTTGGGGACAGAACTTTGTCGGGTGATTATGCACTGTTTTCTGGGACTAATAGCCTTGTGTGCCAACATCCAGGTGCCCCCACATTGCCACCCCAGCTGAGGTACCATACCTCATTATGCCTGTGCACCCAGTGTAGCACATCTTGAGGTAACCCAGGCTGGCCGTCTTGGAGGGTTGGGAGACGTGAACCCTGAGGGTCCTGAGCAGTCCGCTACACATCTCTCTGTTTAACACTGTCCATTTTGAAGACCACCTTTTTTTTCCCTTACAGCCGTCTGCCACCCAACCTCCCTGGAAAACCACACTGGCCGATATGCCTCCTTTCCCTTGCCCACTTGTCTGAGGCAAAGAATCCCTTCTTTGATCTGATTCCACTTGCGCTCTGTCCCATCTAGCTGCCTGCACCCCACAAGCCCCTCCCTTTGCTCCTCCTCCTCTATCCTTCTGAAGTCAGCCTTCTTAAAGTCAAGGATCACTGTCTGGGTCAGCTGCCTCTATGATTTCAGAGCTAGTGCAAATCACACTGTCTTGTGGTTACAGGATTATAGTGGCCCTTGCACTGTTAACTGCCCCAGTTCTGTCTTGGTTGGCCAGAACTAGGTTGAGAATGGTACCATGCCTATTATGTTCCTCCACAAGTTGAGTCAGGAAGCAGTCCTGATAGGTGCCTACCTAGTCCTGATTTCTGGTGCTCCATGCCTTTGGGATGCTCCAGTCAGCATTTGCTTTGTTGAAGAGAACTAGCTCCCCTCGAGTTATTACTTTCCCGGTTTCTTCATCTACCATCTCTTCTGTCCGATTAGTGGGCTTGTAGATCACTCAAAAGTGGGTAACCCTCCTCCATTCTTTATATACTGTGTGCATACTTATTCTACCCCACCCTTTGTCTATTTATCTCCCATCACTCTGATATCTTCCCTGACATACAAGGAACACCAACCCTACCTCCCCATTATCCTGTCCCTCCAGAGTAGTATCTAGCCTGGGACAGTAAGGTTCCGGTTATTAAATTTGGTAATGCCCACGTTTCTGTTACTGCCATTATGTCAGGGTTGCCATCTGCTGCCATTGCCTGACACTCACTCATTTTTGTTCCAATATTTCTGGCACTGAAGCAGATAACTCTCCATGAACCCTGTCTGCTATCCTTCCACTTTCCATGTGCAGGTCGTACTTTGCTATTTCTACTGTATGCAACCCCCAAGGGGTGCTATCCCAAGGGCTACTACCACTGCCTGCCCTAACTGTAACAGGGTGAGGGGCCCAGATCCGTTGGCTGGTGCCTCCACCCAGAGGTCGGGGTTAAAACAGTCGAGGTTGACTCGATCACAGCCCTCTGGGTTGCTGCAACCCCCCTTTCTTCCCACTAGTGGCCCACACAAGTCAGTTACAGTGTCCTTACCATATACACTTATCCCCCGGCTCAAACCACTCGGCTCACTCCGGGACCCCCTGAAAAGTAAGGTACAGTTACACAATATTCACTGTGCAGTATTTCACCAGTAATACACAAACTAGCCAGTGTACTTTTGCAAAACAAGAAATCTGATTTATTTAAGGGGGGATAACAAGGACTGCGGGAATCAGGGTGATTGGCTTACCACTACAATATATAAGTATCTACCTAAGGCTCTGTGCACAGGCCTCACCTATAAGTTACTGTCTATGGGTACCCAAGCCCTAAAGGCTAGTTCCTCAATGCAGCTGGTTGGGGCCCTGACACAAATGAGCATTTAATTCCTATGAAGATTAGATGGAGCCAGCAGGCTGAGTTAGTGTAGTCAGCAAAGCAACCTGAAAATCTTGCCCTTGCTAGAAACATTTAACAGGGAGCTACCCTCCTTTAGTACTCACAACTCCAGAAGAAAACCCTCTCACACCACTCGCAGGGCTGAGCCTGAACTTCAGATACTGCTCTACACATTTATATGGAAAGCAACAGAGGGGTACCATACCAGGCAGCTGCTCCTAGGGCCCGACCGAACTCACAGCTAATCGGGAGTCTCACTGCAGCTTCACTTTCCTGACAGACCGAGTGCGATTTGTCAGATTTTCCAGTCCTCTACAGGGTGAGCATGGTAGGTAGCTGTGCTTTTGCACAGCCTCCTGTGACTGCTGCCCTGCAGATTTAGTCTGTAGCTTGCCGGCGATTCAAAACGTCCGCCTCTGGCCCTTCACGTGCTTCCCACATGAAAACTTAACGGCGCAGGAGCCCACAGCTCCTTCCTCGTTCACAGCCACAACGACTCTGTCCCATTGGCAGTATGGGGCAAACTTCTCAGCTCGGGCACCACCTGATCCCATTGGCTGGCTACAGATGCCAGTCACTTAATCTTGCCCTCAGTGGTGCGAAAAGGCGCCATGGTCCAGACTTCACTTCCCAGAATTGCTAGCTGTATCTTCATTGGCCAGCTGGCTCCCTAGAGAGTCCTAATTCTGGTTGGTCGCCAGTTACTCCATTTGAGATACCCCCTGCCCCTATTGGACCCTTCAGACAGTCCTGGTCCAAAATGGAGGGGCACAGCACACACAGTCTCAGCTGCAAAAGAAGCAGGTTAGACAAACTGTAATTCCACCAACATGCTAGCTAATTATGGCCAAACAGTTACATTGTTTAAAAGGGCTCCCTCTGTGCATACAGCGACTGCCAAAGGGGAGCGATCTCACTGCAGCTCAGGTGGGATTTGAACAGGGAAACACCAGTCCCCACCACACCAACCCACTGGAGCCTGCGAGCAGGCAGCTCTTAAAGAGATAGTACTGAACGCTTTGGAAGCACTGACAACACCCACATTTAGGCGGCACTACGCTGAACACCAGTTGGGAGGGAGCATACAGACAAGCTCCGGGAAGGCTTTCAGGAACCCCCATGTGTAAGGGAGTTACATCTATATGATAAATCTTTAACTGAATATTCAACTTAATCAGTCTTGGCATTCACTTGCAGGTGCATGTTCCTACCCTAACCCCTTCTGTGGTACCCCTGCTCCCTGAATGCCCTTTGTGGATGGGGGTGTGCTTTCTAGGTTTCCCTTGCCTGGGTACACACAGCCTCCCCTCACTGGTTTAACTGCTCCAGAATGAAGATGAAGCGGTACCCTCTGTAGTTGTACTTTTTTTTGTTACTGTGGTGATTTAGCATGCTGATTGTATTTATTCTGATGTATTCCCAAGAATGTATTCTGTACCATTTATATGTCCTGTATTTGTTCTGTTCATCTGTAATGGTGATGATTTCGCATTGTGTTACTTCTGTATTTTGCTGTTTTCTCACACATTTTGTAATGTATGCTTTCTGTGCCATTCCTGTGGCCCGGGTTGTGCCTGAAAACAGTCCTTTGGATCAGTGCACCTACCTGGTTGCCAAAGACATAAAAAAAATGAATACCTCAAACTCTGTACCAGTGCCCTAGCTCTGTCCCCTCTGGGATAAAGGTGATTTAGTTTAAATAGGCTTTTGTCCCATCAAAAGGCACCCCAGTCCCCCAAAACATAAATCTCCCATTTAGCATACCATTGCTTAAAACACTCATTGAACTGGAAGATTTTCAGCTTCCTTGACTCCCTTTTGTGCACTGTGAGAAACTCCAAAAAGATCGCAGTACTAGTCAACCACTTAAGCCTGGCTCCCAGTGTCCTGAAACTGTCCTTATTTCCCCGTAGTGGCCTTGGGGATGGCAGTATAGCCTAGAGGTTAGAGCAGGGGCGTAGCCAGGGATTTCAGATACTGTATGCACACCAAGCAAACTCACTACTACCCCCCCGGGTGTAGCCAGACAATATGCAAATGTACACCAGGACCGTGTTTGTTGCCTCATTTGGCACAATAAATACAACTTTTGTATCTCATGACAGTGGTTGTTGCCATGCATGGGCAAATGCAAATGCCATGCATTGTTCTCTAAGACACCCACATACCAGCCCAGAGCCTGTAAAGTTGTATTACCCTTGGGATGCAAAGAGAGTATTAGTGACCAGTCCTTCTAGTTTTAACTCCTATGAATAAAATTACAGCAAGGTTCAGTATTTTCTTTGTTAGTTTTCATGGAAAAAGGAAGCAGTTCAGTGCCTATTTGCCTTAAAAAAATCCCTTAAATAAAATTGCACACCATGGAGTGTTTGAAGTATGCCTGCCTACACCCATGGGTTAGAGTAATGAGCTGAGAATGAGCTTGTTACATCCAGCAGACTGGGGTTTGATTCCCACAACCTTCACTTGCATACTGTTTGACTCTGAGCAAGTCACTTAACCTCCCCAGTGCTCCTGGGTCACCCCTGAAGACAGGCACTTTTGCCTAGAGGGCCTTACCTGGTCACCAAAAAGACTAGGGGCTTTCCTACCAGATGTTTATCCCACCATCGACAAAAACATCTGCCTCCTCCAACTTCACTGACCAATCTGTCTATCCTAGTTAGTACCCTATGTGCTGTCATCTCTGGCAGACAGGGCACTACCCTCCCCACCTGGTCTGTGTTACGAGCCACTGTCTTGTGCCCCTAACTACTGAAACCCTCACCATGAGCACCTTCTTCCCAATTGTCACTCTCTGATTATACCCTCTCAGCAAGCTTGGTGTCTGTTGGGGTCTTAGGGCAAGCAGCTTGTGTTCCTTTATATATTTCTTGTTTAGATGCTTTACATTGTATTCTGTCTACTGTGACATAGTCAGGGTATTCTTCATGTTACTCTTATGACACTTTTCTGTTTTGTATTCTTCCAGGCTGTGCCTGAAAATATGCAGTTTTTACCTAGTACACTTACCTGATGAAATAAATAAATAAGAAAATAAAAGAATGAATGAATCAATAAGGGAGTAGCATGCACTGGTTCCCCCATTAGCCCAGCACCCTCTCCCTCTCCTGATGCAGTAATCCTCTGACCTCCCTCTTCCCACCACCTTCTATCCCCTGTTGTGAACCCTAGGGGAACACTGAGGAAGAGGGGCAGCAATGGAAACCACTTCCCCTGCTCCAGCCTACTTTGCAACTACTGTATTATGGTCCATGCTGCAGCCAGTTCAACGTGGAGGGCCTCTAGCCTTAGGTAGACTGGGCAATCCCTACACCTTCACAGTGTACCCCAGAGGAGTGAGATGCCACAGGTCCTGCCGCCAACTAACTCCTCTTCCCAGAGGTTTCACCTGCCTTCTGCCCATGTCAACTCTAGGTTCCCTCTGTGAGTCCTTAATAGCCCTGTAGATAGAACTAGTCAGTGCTGTACCCCAGATTGGGTTATACTAGGCTATCACAAATGCCAGCCACAGTCTTATATAAAAATCCCTACCACGCTCTACTCCAAATAGGTTTTGGCTGGGTGGGCCCTCTGCTAACACTAGCCTCCTGACACAGGTTACTCTCTAATGCTCCCTGGATTAAAAGCCATATAGAGACCTTCCACAGGTAGGAATTTTCCTACGTTTCCCCAATTACCTTGCAACAGGTCTGAGATCATCTGCTATCTGGCTGTCATTCTCCACCATGTGGACTGTAGGGATGTCTGCCTGCAGCCTGCATACTAGGGACGAGGTGCAAGGAGCCGTCTAACACAGGGGGAAGGAATGCATCCCACCTTGTCTGTTCAGGTAGAATGTGGCAGTCATGTTGCCAGTGTTAATCTGCACGACCTGAACCCAGATCAGCAGAGCAAATTCTATCAGTGCCAGACGCTCTGCCTGTAGCTCCAGCAAGATGCGATACTACTGAGCCTCGTTTAGTGACCCAAACCCATGGACTCTGTGGGCCAGCAGATGAGCACCCCACCAATGATGTACCCATTGATAAAGGGGATACTCCCCAAGTGCTTAGGGGGAAACAGACACCATTTGATGGCACCCCACATCAGCTAGGTCACCCAAACCAGTTTGTTTAGGTGGTCAGGGTACTAAGACCACTGGTACTCTAGTTCCCATGGAAGGGGAAGCATCTTCCAATGGAGCACTGTGATTGTAGATGCCATGAACCCCAACAGCTGGAGAAAATACAAGGCCAGGCGTAATTGCCCAACCTAAAATGACTGGGCAAAGAGGTGAGATCCTCCTCATGGTCTGAGGGTAATCTAGGGGTGGGCAAGTAATGAATAATATTTCCCAAATACCATGAATAATTCACTATTCGTTATGTGAAATCTGATAACGAACAGTGGCACTTTTTGTATTCGGGAAGTAAAGGTGCAAAAAAAAAAACAACCCAAAGAACAAAAGAAACAGCCCCTGTGATGAACAACCCCCTTCCTCATCCCCTACTCTCTGTAAGAATCCATCCTCCCTGCCCCACAGCACTTACAATTAAAAATAAAATCTCACAAAAGGCAGCTGGCACGACCTGCCCGCCTCCATGACTGGCCACCATCTTAGAGCACTTATTTACATAAATATGCAATATTAATGTTCCTCATACTCCACCCAGCTGCAGCACCTCTTTCCCCCTCCCAGCTCCCAAAATCTGGGGACTCCTGTCCCAAGTAGTGGTGGATCCATGTCAAAGGATGAAGAAGGCAACCGGTCTTGCAATGCACCATCCTCCACGGCTGGGCACCTTCTTCTGAATGACAGCACTCTCGTGCTTGCTCGTAGTAAAACCAGCTGGTTATGTGATGGAGTGTGGGTTGCATGACTAGTTGCCTTCTGCTGGGGGGGGGAGTAGGGCAGGTGCTGCAGCTTGGTGGGAAACATATTAAAGGGAGAGTCCCCATAACCTATTTTCTGTATACCCTGTGTAGTTTGAAGGCATGAACAATGATTCCCTCACTTGCATCCCCCCTAATTTTATCCTAATTTAAATATAAATGAAGTTGCTTCACTTTGCTTTGCCCTGTTGTGAAAACCTGTTTGTTTCCATTACTAAGATCATGAACCCACTCACACAAGGCATCATGAGAGTTGATGATTCATACATGCACAAGCCAGCAGAAATTATACTGTCATTCAGTTCCGTTACGTGTCTTGTGAAGTCCTTGTATTCACTAAAAGCATTTTTTTTCTAACTCAGATACACTTTAAACTACAGTAAACAGTAGGGCACTTACTATGCCTTGAAAAGTTTCATGGCCGGCATAAGACAAGGGGTACATGACAACTTGCTCCCGTCAATTTGCTCCCTCCAGATTCGCTCCTGACAACTCGCTCCCGCAAAACTCGCACTCGTTCTAACTCGCACCTTCACCAATTCGCTCCCGCTGTGACAGTCCGTGCATTACATACAACCTAAGCAGACATAATCTATGTAATTGCTTAATTGTTTGAGCTTTGATCAGTAATCTGACAGCACTGTAATTACAAAATTGCAATGTTCCCAATGAACTGTAATGTGACAGCTTGCACCAATTAATTAAATCCTTTTATTCCTGCACCCTGCTACCTTCAGGTTTGCTTAGTTCTTATCTCCTGCAATTATGGCTTGCTGGTGCTACTAATATCCTGCTGGTGCTGATTTAATTTGTTTGCTGATGGTTTGAAGTGATTTTGTCTTTTTTTTTCGTTCATTTCGTTTAGTTTTCAGCTGCTGGTACTGATTTAATTTGTTTTGTTGCACACACAACGTATACTTTACTGCTGGTGCTGATTTCATTTGTTTGTGATTTAGTTTATTTTCATTTGTTTCATTTAGTTTAAAGCTGCTGGTACTGAACACACAACAGGGAGTGTACACTTTACAGCTGATGGTTTGAATGATCACACAACAGGGAGCATATACTTTACTGCCGATGGTTTGAATGATCTGGTGAAAATAATACATTTCGTTTAGTTCATTTTCATTTGTTTCATTTAGTTTACAGCTGCTGGTACTGAACACACAACAGGGAGTGTACTAGACAGGAGTGGGTTGCTAACGGAGTGAATTGACTTGGGGATGAACTGTTGGGAGTGAAATATCATGGAGCGAATTGTCGGGAGTGCATTATCATGCTCCCTAAGACAAGAACACAGGGACTGCAGAGGACAGAAACTGCCCTGACTAATACAGTATAACTATTGCAGGCTTTAGCACCAAAACGTCATAAAATTCCAGGATGACTTTCATAAGTTAGGTCATGGCCTTTGCAATGAAGTCAAGCAGGTTTTCACACCAGAAACCTTCATTTACATTTAAATCCTGATGAAATTAGGAGGGTGCAAGAGAGGCAATTATAGTCCATGCCTACAAACTACACAGGGAAACAGAATAAAACGCTGAGTGGACCTTCCCTCTAATATAGTGGATTAGGATTTATCACAAATAAGCACTCAAAGATGGCAGCCAACCATGGAAGTAGGTGGCCTGTGTTGGCCACTCATTGTGGGATTTGTTTTTTAAATTGTGTGTGCTGGGGGGCAGGGGAGGGTGTGATGGATTCTTTCAGATGGTGGGAGATGAGGTAGGGGGTTGTTTGTTGCAGGGGCGGTTTCTTTTTTTTGGGGGGTTACATTTGTACCCAAACAACAAATACCAATACCAAATATTTGGTGTCCCAAATATGAATATTCAGTTTAATATTCAAAATAAGGTATTTGTCCACCCCTACTAGAATCCTTCATAGCAGCACCCTCCCATGGTTGCGGAGGGGCAACTTCACTGTAGGGGGCCTCTGCAGTACTGCTGACAAAACCAGGGGGACCGTTTCAGATGCTACACCACTGGTGGCATAGAGAGAGAGCAGCACCCATGACAGGGTTGAGGAGGTAGGCAGCATGGGTCAACCTCGACTCTAGATAAAGGCCGACAATCCCCATGGCCTACTGTGTCCAGCCTGCCTCACAGTTCCAGCTATGCAGTCACCACCATCAGTACTCACCATATGATGAATTCAGTTATGACTGTTTTCCATAGTGGTGGTGTTGACATGAGCAAGATCAAGTTCTGGACAAAGACCTCAACCTTGACCTTGATTATTGATCCAACGTTCAACAACAGTCCATTGGAGGTGGAGCTGTGTACATCACTGGTTTGGGTATCAGAACCACCATGGTCTGAACTGGACCCAGAATGACTGGCAGCTGCTTGGACTCAGCCTGTTTCTCCACCTGAGGATGCTCCAGTAGCACTGGTGTCAAGGGTGAAGGATAAAGACTCATTCTCACCTGACTTCAGTTCAACTGGTTCAATGATGATTTCAGCCTGATTCTTGATCTGTGTAGACTCAATCATCAAGTCTATTGGGGTACCACTAGAGTGTTGAACTGTTGCCAAACTAAAATGACCTCGACCAAAATTGAGCCCTCTGGGGAACCAAGAGGTGGAGAGGAATGGGAATGTGCCCCCTCCCAAGACCAACAGCAGCAGCATTTCATGTGCTTCTGATGACAGGGTGGGCTGCCTTCATCGAAGATAATGCACTTAGGGCACAAAAATGAGGGGAAGGAGTACATGATGGGAAGGAGGTACTGATGGCCACCAAACAGGAAAGGGACCTGGGAGTAATCATATCTGATGATCCAAAGGTTACCAAACAACGTGAGAAGGTTCTGAGGAGAGCCAGTGAAATACTTGGGTGCACAGGGAGCGGTATCTCCAGCAGAAGGAAGGAAGGAAGGAAGGAGGTGGTGATGCCACTGTGTAGAACATTGGTGGGACTTCATCTAGAGTACTATGTCAAGTTCTGGAAGCTGATTCTCTACAAGGACATAGGCAGAATAGAAGCGGTTCAGAGAAGGGCAACAAAAATAGTGCAGGGGCTGCACCAAAAGTCATACAAGAGGAGACTGGAGGATCTCAATATGTATTCCCTGGAGGAGAGTAGAGAAGTGAGGGCAGGATTTGACACAGACTTTCAAATACCTCAAGGGTGTAAATAAGGTACAAGAGGGTAGCATCTTTCAAAAAAAAGAAGTTCAAGAACAAGGGGCCTTGATATGAAAACAGAAGGTGGCAGACTTAGGGGTAACGTGAGAAAGTATTTTTCATGGAATGGGTGGTGGATCAATGGAACAACCTCCCGGCAGAGGTTGTAAGGGCAGAAACAGTAGGAGAATTATTCAAAAATTCATGGGACAGACATAAAGGAACTCTAGCAATGGGAAAGAGAGGGTAAGCCACAGATCGTTTAGGATCTGTGGTATATGAAACTGGAAGGGAAAATGGGCAAACTAGGTGGGCCAAGCGGTCCTTATCTGCTGTCAAATTCTATGAATTTGGAGGGCATGGCCACAAAAACTCATGGAACTCCAGGTCCTTTGGAGGGTGATTGGCTCCATGTTTGACCCTCTCAGTGACACGAAGGTCAAAGCTGACAAGGTCCCTGTCGCCATCTCCTCTATGGACTGATGCTGTGCTGCCAAGCCCACTACCCTCGAGGCCTTCTATTGCTGAGGTCTACCTTGGAGGAAGTGTGCCCTGCACTCGAGGAATGAAGGGTTCATGGCTAGGGACCAAGTACAGCAATCCATGTCATGTTGCGCCCCAGACAATAAATACACGCATCATGACCATCTACGGCAGGCATTTTTTGTCTGCAAAGAAGACATATCTTTAACCTGTGCTTCTTGCATGCTATCCTGCTGATCATTGACAGAGTAGCAACCAGAAGACATGATGCATCGATTCAGTCAAAAACTGAAGTAAAATGTCAGACAAATCACCCAAAAAGTGCTTGAGAACTTTGGAATCATCTAATCACTGTAGGAGGTGTGTGGGAGGAGACCTGTCCCTCCAGCAGCAAAGAAGATCTGATATCAAGAAGGGTAGCGACAGAGGACAACACCACAGGCAATGGGAGAAGCCAGGCTTGAAATTGTTCCAGTGATTGAGTATGCTCAGTAGAATACTGCCTAAGTGTGGATGGTAAACTGAATCTAGGTAGTTAGAAGAGAAAACATATCAAAAATAAACAAAACCCAGTTGTAGATAAAGTAACCTTTTGACTAAAGTATTTAGTTTTTGTCAGCCACATCCCCACCCTCTCAAGGAAAGTTCCTTTTTTATTTTCCAGTCTGGGGTAGATGTGAGGGTGTTACAAAGCAATAACCCACAATATGATACATGATGAAACCGATTTTACCACATACCCTGTGAACATTTTCCCCCTCTTCCCGGCAACCAGCCAGGAAAAGCATTAAAATCTGATTTGTCACACACCCTTGAGTGAGTGTCTATACTTGTAAAGTGAGAGACAGGAGAGAAAAAGACAGCTGTAATGCTTTTATAGAAAACAAGATACTAACTGTATTGCAAGATAAATCTTTCTGGATAGTCACGCAGTCTTTGTCAGCCAGTCTGAACGCTTCATTTATCCACATTTATGAGACCAAAGCTTATTTGGGATAATTGTCTGATGTTGCCATCATTACTAGCAGAGTACAGCTCTGCAAATTACAGCAGTAGTGTAAGCCCCCCCCTCTTTTCTGGGGGCTTACCTTAAGGGCCCATGGGCTCCTGCTTCTGCTTCTTCTGGACCATCTTGCAAATCTTCACTCTCTGGTCCTCCGACATCTGGACTGCTGCCAATTCCTTTGCTGACAGGAGTGCAGGGTGGGAGTAGAGCCCAGACTCCTTTCTTCAGTGTAGTTGGAGATGCCTTGCAAGTCCTGCAATTCTGGCCCAAGGACTGTTAGAAGGGTCCAGATTAGACCATCAGGGCTAGCATAATCAGGCACCAAGCAGGTCAGGAAGAATGAAGAATTACCCACGGGGAAGTTTGATGGCAGTTTCTCAAAGGAGTGAGAGACCCATTTCAAATACCAGGCCATGCACCTGCTCCCTACAAGGGCCCTGCACTCTAGAGTAGTAGTGGAGCTGGGGCTGAAGACCAGAAGTACCACTGGGTGCTCAATAACATATTTCTCAGCCCCAGGGCAGGCAGCTGGGCAGAGAGCTGGAGCAGCAAATGCATGCACATGCATCTACAGAGAGAGAAAGAGAGAGTGGCTCTACGCTGCCTGTACTTCACAACCCCCCAACAGGCTAAATGCCCAAATAAATAAACCCATTTCTGTCCCCATGCCAGGCAGTGTGGCAGGACATTGTAGAAGCTTAAATAAAAGCAGCAGCAAGCTGCAAAAAACTGGTAGATTGTAAACACAGATGGTAGTGCCCATGTAGCGCCTCAGACCTCCAACCCCAGAAGGATTGTTGGGAAGGAGTCAGAGGTCAACTGCAAGATCTGCTTGTGAATTTTGACCAGTCTGGCCCTGCTTTGTACCAGTGACTGCTTGCACACCCTGCATTGCTGGGATGACATTCCAAGCATGGTTTGCCATGGGAAAAGGACTAACCAAAGAGGCATCAAGCTTCAGCCAGGATAAAAGGGACTGAAACCAAGGCTGCTGTCTGTATGACTAGGAAACCTGCTAGCTGGAGATCCATTGGCTACCAGAAGCTGATGTTCTGACAGACGACCCAAAGAGCGAGCACACGTCTGAATTTTATTGGAGGAAACAGTTTCTACTGCAGGTGGGTAGACTGTTCTACTAGAAATCAGCCCCCGGACCCAGGGCTTACCCACGGACTCAGATAAATACAGACTCAGCTGCTTAAATCTAGTTCTGAGTCTGTGGACAAGGTAATGCAAAATTTTCAACCAACCAGTCGGTTTTCTCCTTGCATGTTTATGATGCCTTCCTCCTCCCGATTGCACACTTCTGACTCTGTTCCTGCATGGCTGGGCAAGTGATGGACTGGGTTAGCAGCATCAACTGCGCATGTCAGCTGCTTCACTAAGCCTCACACTCCAGGGAGGATCACTGATGAGACTTAGCAGCAGCCAGTCTGATAAGAGAGCAAGAAGTGTTACTATGTGACATGGCTCGCAGCGGTTGGGGGTGAGTGAGTGTGAAGGGGCACCATAGCATTCTTTGATAGAGAGGTGGAGAGAGACAGAGAGAGAGAGAGAGGTCGAATGGGTGCCGAACTGAGGAAAAATAACATTAAAAAAAAGTTTACTTTTTTTTTTTTTAACTTACTATCCTCTCTGTTCACTGGAGCCGCAGAGAGCAGTATTTGATATTAATATGTGGCAGTACTGCTGGCAAAAGGGGAAGGTGGGAAGGCAGTAAGCCACAGTCAGCACGCAGCTACTTATGTATGTGTACTGTGTGACTGCTCTGTGAATTCAAAGAAGAAATACTGGAATACAACAAAAGGGGTTTACAAAGTAAGAGGCAGGTTATACAGAGCAAATAAGTAAGAGAGATGAAAAGAGAGTCACATAGTAGCTGCAGAGGGGTTGTAGGATAACAGATGGACCAGACACTGCACTTCAGGTTCAACACACAGTCTCTGTGATATATTTATTTAAAATACAGGTAATAACTTTAAGCAACAGTATGTCCCTTCTTCAGTACATCAGTTTGTAATAACAGACAATGCAAATCTTTCCTTTACATTTAACCAGCACCTATTGATTCCCTGATCTGTGATCTAACTTATCTGTTGAGATTTAGCCTCACCTATGCAAGCCTTGTTTGCTTGGGTAGTGGGGGCTCAAATAAAACAAAACCAAAAAAAACAAGCTAAAGACAAAGAACCTCAGTGCAGAAGCACTGAAACAAGGGTTATCCCAAAGGGCACTGACAATAAGCTGAGTTTCAAAGAAACACAGCATCACACATACTTCCAGCAAAGCATCATGGGATATATGCAAATCACCATGAAATTTCAGACTTGTTAAACTTACAGCAATTTACATTCATTTTAAATAGCACAACTAACTTAATTTTTATAATACAGTCCCCTAGTAACTTTTTTACCTTTATCAAAAACACCAAGTGCCATGGTATTTTCAACATTTACAGGTTTCATACACGTAAGGTATATACATCAATGTATTTTATGACATAGTGCCATTGCATACTAAAACCAACAACAAGGAACACAATCTGTTGTTTTACATCACCACGATAACCTCCCTGTATGAGGACCTGAGTGGGAAAAGGAAAATTTGAAGAGGACACTATAGCATAGTCAAGAAAGGGAAGGGGGTGCCCATAGGTGGCCAACCTTATGGACTAGTAATTGCAACAGATTTAAAGTGAAACATCCATCTATGATTAAATTAATCAGTATTGTTACCAATGGAAATCTGCATTACATAAGCTAATGACTGAACCTGTAACACTTTTAGGGCCAGAATTATACCCATTCAGTTTCCCTCCCCTCCCTTTATAGCTGCAGGCATCCATTTACTAAATCACAAGCACAGGAAATTACATCACATCTGGGGAAACATATATAGTTAATTAATATTTAACGATGAGAGGCACACTAAGCTGAAGCTTGAGTCCAGGTATGACCTGAAAGCACAAGAAAGTTAAGTGACTTGCTCAGGCTCATACAATAATGCAAGTGAGGACTGCGGGATTCAAACCCAGGTCTTTTAGCTTGTAGCTCAGAGCCTTAAACCACTGCACTATACTGCCTCCTTGAAAGGCAAAGGAAACGAAACAAAAAATGCTTTTACCCGGTCCATGGGGATGTGAACTTGTCTCTATTCTTGAAGGAGTTGCTATAAACAAAAGTTGTGTACTGCCATTGCCAGTAGTTTCCGAGCTCCTTTGGGGTTTATATTGCTTTGTACAATGTTTTGTGACATTTCAGTTTAGTAAAATGTTTAGTGCCAGCGTGACTTGCAGATTTGAGGATGTGCTCCAGCTTGCTGCATGGCCCATTCAATTCGGGTGACAAAAGCAGACAACTTCTCATTTTTCCACCGTTTATCAGACTTGAACTTCCACATTCAATCCTCCCCAGATTTGGTGCTGCCGAACACCCCTTTTAGAAGTGGATAGGTACTCAGCTGCAGTGGCCTGCAGGTTTGTGGACTGGAGGAACCGAATAGCTTCCAGTGCAAGGCCCCTCAAACTTTCCATAAGTCTCTTGCATTTCTCTCCTTCAGAGCACTGCCACTCTTGGACCAGGAGAGTAGTATAGTCCATCCAAGTCATCCTCCCTCACTGGCACAGGAACTGCACCAGAAAACAATCTGAGCCTGTGATAGGAGTCCAGGTGTACAAAGGGGTATCTCAATGGGGGTGGTCACAACTGGGGATGCCTTGGGTGTGGACGGAGAGGCCGTAGGAAATTATAATGGAGTGGTCTCCTCTGAATCCTCCAAAGCCTTTTGCAAATCCTTAACTGTCTGCCCTTCAGCAGCTAGGAGTCTCAATAATTTGTCCTTAAACCCCTCTACCCTCGACTGACCCCCGGCAGAGGAAGACAGGTCAATATGTAAATGAATAATTCTCCACCCCTTCTGAGACCCTTCTGCCATAATGACAGGGGGTACTGTCTCAGGGTCTATGGGGAGGCTGCAAGAAAGGAGGACCACCAGGGTCTGAGCAAATAGATTTGAGTCCCGCCCTAGTACTTCAACCTTTCCCAGACACTTAACCTTCCCCACTGCTTCTTCAATTCCTTCATTAGTGGTCCCCACAGGGCTATCAAGTAGTAGTATGGTGTTGTGGGGATCAATCCCTTTGGCCTTACTCCACCCCATCATGCAGTGCACGACCAGCTTGTGAGGGGAAATCTTCCATTTGGGCATAGCAAGCACCTCCATTTCAAATCCTGTGTCAATTTTTCACTTGGCTGAAACTTCAACTTTTAGCCACTAGGGGGTGCTAATTCCAGTGGTGCCTCCAAGATGTAACCCCTAGGCGGTTCTATTCTAAAGGAACAACAAGAAAAGAGGAAGGAGGTGCTGTTAGAACTTTACTACTCTACTGGGACTAAAGAACTAGAACTCTACTACTGGGACCTTCAATTTAGGGTAAAACAAACAAAAAAAAAGAGTTACCCAATTGTATTTGTCTGACCACAATGTGACGTGGCACCTCTGGTGAATGTCTATTGATTTTTTGCAAATCTTTGCTATGTAACCGAAACGCAATGTATGTCTTTATGTGACGAAGTACCTTTGGAAACGAGCCTCTGGCTCAAAGGTTGTAAACTGATTCTTAAATAAATAAATAAATAAAATAAATTACTGTGTTTGTCTGAGTTGGGTGAAGTGAATTGTTATCTGTGCAGTTAGCTAGGTGTAGAAGAAAACTGTGAATTAGGGGGGAATGGCTTAGGTGGAAGGAAGCCAGGTGTTTTGGATTTAAAAATGATCCTAGATAGCTATTGGCAGAGAACAGCAAGAGGAAGGAGGTGCTGTTAGAACGTTACTGCTGTACTGGGACTATATAGCCCACTCTCTCACCCTTAGCCAGTTCCACTTTTACAGGCACAGGATTTGACTGACAACAGAAACTTCCTGTTTGGGAGCAGGAAGGGAGTGGTCACAGAGCCACCAAAGACTCACCATCCTGGAAGAAAAAGAGTAGCTCTCCATCCCCCTAGCTGCTGGAGGTCTGACTCTAAGCAAGTGAGAAGGAGACTACTGAGGAATATAGGAACTTCCCGTCCCAGAACAGGAAGATCGGAAGCTTTTAGGACACGGAGGCAGTAGGAAAGTAGGGAGAAAAAAAAAGAGTAAGTATACTAAACAACAGTTAAGGGGCCACAAATAAGACATGATGAGAGTGGTGCAGTGCAGTGGCTGTGGAGCAGCAGTCTTCCAGGAAACATTCTGGAGGATGCAGTGTTGTCCCATCTGTGGGCACCTCTCTAGGCTGAGGGAGGAGGTTGCTCATCTCTAGGTTGAGTTTGCCAGGGTTCAGGGGACCTCCTCTCCTACCCAGGGACCACCAGGGCCACCTCTGCTGCCTCAGAGGTTGCCAAGAAAGAGGAGTGGTTGGACAACGCTGGGCTCAGGGAGGGTGAGGGTGGTGGAACAGAGGCACATCTCTCCAGTTGTACCTCTGCACAATTCATATGCTGTTCTGGCAGAGTGTGGTTCCTTTATGGAGGCACCTGCAGTGGAGACCAAGGAGGATGCTGGGAACCTCCACAAAGGAGACCCACAGGAGGGTGGCACGTGACCCCACAGGGGAAGGAAACAAGTCCTGGTGGGGGACTCCATTGTTAGGAGGGTAGAACTGGGGAAGGGAGGGGAGAGGTAGGTAAGGTGCCTGCCTGGCGCCATGGCTTGGAGGGACAGGGAGCGAATCCTCAGGATGGTGGGAGCAGCTGCATGGGGGAGGGAGCTGGATGTCATTGTCCACCTAGAGACAAATGACCTGGCTGGGAAAGGGATCAGAACAGTGCAGGAGGAGTTTGTGGAGTTGGGGAAGGGCCTTAGACAAGTAACATGCACGGTAACCTTCTCGGAGGTACTGTCTGTCTATGGCATGGGTGAAGCTAGGGTGCTCTGCCCCATGGAATTCAATGAATGGTTGAAAAACTGGTGCAGAGCTCAGGGTTTTGGCTTCATTGGGAACTGGGGGTCCACCTGGAGGGATGCAGGGCTATACTGGCATGATGGTCTGCATCTGTCCAGGAGCGGAACCATGATCCTAGGTGATAGGTTTAATTGCTTCATTGGCAAGCATTTAAACTAGCCAAGGGGGAGGCACTGAAAAGGAGTAAGGAAATCCTAGCCCCCCCCCCACAAATTAGGGTAGTTAGTGAGGTAAACACCAAGATAGAGACGTTGATAGGGAGAAGGGCAGGGGTAAATGGAGAAAAAGGCAAAGTCACTAAGGACAGGGATGGGGCAAAAAGGGGTAAGGTCATTAAAAAAATGGAGGGTAATGAGTACCAATGCTGTAGTCTAGGTAACAAGCTTCCTGAACTGGTGGCCTTGATGGAAGAGGGATGCCTGGATATTGTGGCAGTCACATAAACAGTACACAGAGAACCATGACTGGGATGTCAACATACTAGGGTACACAATCTATAGGAGGGACAGAGGGGGTAGAAGAGGAGGAGGACAAACTCTCTATGTAAGAGAAGAGATCAAAGTAATGGAACAAAAGGGTAAACAGGAAGGACAGAAGGTATTGTGGGTCACCCGGGAGACAGGAAATGGCACCACAATCTGGACAGGGGTTGTATACAGACCCCCATCTCAGGGGGGGAAGAAATGGACAAGGAAATGATAGAAGGCAGCCTTAGTATGGCAGAGAAAGGGGAGATATTGTTGATGGGGGACCTGAATATGCCAGATGTTAACTGGAGCACCTTTACTGCAGCCACATCCAAAAGTAGAGCCATTCTCGATGCCCTACAGGGGGCATGCCTCAGACAGCTAGTGTTGGAACCCACTCAGGAGGGAGCAATCTTAGACCTGGTACTCTCAAATGGAGATGGAGAGAGAATCTCAGATCTAGAAGTGGGTAGCCATCTAGGAACAAGTGACCACCAAACAGTGTGGTTCACGATAAACTTAGATGCAGAGTCAAGCCATACAAAAGTGAGAGTACTGGACTTCAGGAGGGTTGACTTTGTCGAAATGGGGGAGTGCCTCAGAAAAGCACTAGCAAACAGGCAAGAAGGGGGGGTGAAGCAACAGTGGGGAAACATCAAAACTGCCATCACAGAGGCAACAAGCCTTTGTGTGAAGCAAATAAACAAATCAAAATGAAAGAGAAAAACACTGTGGTTCTCAAAAGAGGTAGCGGGGAAGATTAGGGAGAAAAAGAGCATTTAGGAAGGACACACAGAAGGCACAGGACAGAGAACTGTACCAGTTAAAGCAGAAGGAAGTGAGGAAGGCAGTCAGAATAGCAAAGGCCCAAACCGAGGAAAAGATAGCCAACTCGGTTGAGAAGGGGGATAAAACCTTTTATAGGCACATTAGGGAGTGAAGAAAGACAAAGGGAGGGATAATGAGGCTGAATAAATGGGACAGTGGGTAGGCAGAGAGGGACAGTGAAAAAGCAGGAATACTGAACAAATACTTCTGTTCAGTATTCACAAAAGAAGAGGAGGGGGAGGCACCTAATCCAATCAATAGAAGCGCTCTGGATAGGGGGGGGGTCAATCCCAGTCCTTTCACAGAAGAAAGAGTTCAGAAAGAACTCCTAAATCTGAAGGTGGGCAAAGCTATGGGGCCTGACAGGATTCACTCCAGAATTCTAAAAAAACTAAGGGGAGAACTAGTGACACCACTGACTACCCTTTTTAACAAATCCTGGGAGGATGATGTGGTACCTGAGGACTGGAGGAGGGCAGATGTGATTCCCCTTCACAAATGTGGGAGCAAGACAGAGGCAGGAAACTACAGACCTGTCAGTTTGACCTTAGTGGTGTGGAAAATGATGAAATCACTTCTGAAGGAAAGAACTGTTGAGTACCTAGAGGCCAGTGGGGCACAGGACTCAAGGCAGCATGAATTCACAGCAGGAAGGTCATGTCAGACGAATCTAATAGATTTATTTGACTGGGTGACCAAAGTAGCAGACCAGGGAGGGGTTGTGGTCATGGCCTACATATACTTTGGCGAGGTAAGTCACACACAAAAGATTAATAAACAAATTAGCCAGCTTGGGAGTCGGTCCCAGGGTGGTAGCCTGTGTAAAACATTGGCTGGACAATAGGACACAGAAGGTAATAGTAAACGGAGTCCACTCTGAAGAAAAGGGGGTTACTAGTGGGGTACTGCTGGGTTCAGTGCTGGGTCTGGTCCTTTTTAATGTCTTTATATGTGACATTGCAGAGGGACTGGAAGGAAAAGTATGCCTCTTTGCAAACGAAACAAAGATCTGCAACAGAGTTGATACATAAGGAGGGGTGGTAAAGATGAGAAGGGACTTGGCAAGTTTGGAGGAATGGTCAGACGTATGGCAGCTTGGATTCAGTGCGAAGAAGTGCAAAGTAACGCACCTGAGAAACAAAAACCCAGGGGAGGAAGAGGACACAATGTGGGGGGGGGGGGAGGTAGTAACAACAACAAAAATGGAAAGGGACCTGGGGGTAATCATATCAGATAACCTAAAGGTTAGCAAGTAATGTGAGAAGGCACTAGTGATGGCTGGGGGGATACTGGGATGTATAGGGAGAGGCATCACCAGTAGAAAACAGGAAGGTGTTATCCCTCTTTACAGACAGTTGGTGAGACCCCATCTGGAGTACTGTGTCCAGTTCTGGAGACCCCATCTTCGCAAGGACATAGACAAGATGGAGGCAGTCCGAAGGAGGGCAACTAAAATGGTGCAGGGTCTGCAACAGAAGCAATATGAGGAGACACTAAAGGAGCTTAATATGTGTACCCTTGAGGAAAGGAGGGAGAGGGGGGGCATGATAGAAACTTTTAAGTACCTCAAGGGAATCAACAAAGTCCTAGAGGGTAGCATCTTTCAGAAAAAGCGATGTGAAAGAACAAGAGGACACAATTTGAAGATGGGGGTGGGGAATGTCTCAGGGGCAATGTGAGGAAGTATTTTTTCATAGAGAGGGTGGTGGACGCATGGAATGGCCTTCCTAAGGAGGTCGTGGTGTCAAAAACAGTGGTGGAATTCAAGAATGCGTGGGACAGACATAAGGCAATTCTTGTGGGGGGTAGGAAGAAATAGGCTGTTGGTTAACTGGGATCTGAAGTTTATCCAGTAGGTAGGGAAATGGGCAGACTAGGTGGACCAAGCAGTCCTTATTTGCCGTGAAAGTCTATGTTTCTGTGTTTCTATGTTTATTACCCCTGCCTGTATGGTGATACACAAGTTGAGGGGCCTGAGTTCTGTAATTGGGTGCCTCCACCCGGAGCAATGGTACTGAGGTAGATTAACTGCTGTAGTATAGCCCTCCAGGATGCTATAACCGCCCACCAACACTTCTAGTGGCTTGAGTAATAATACAATGTTACATTCACATTCACTAGGTAGCAGTAATAATGTGCTCACACCCATTTCACTTACCACCAGGGCTGAATCTGCAGCAACTGCCCTGGAGACCCCCTTGAAAATAAACTCAGCAGTGCAACAATACAGCCTTAGCACTGTAGCCCAGCTAACAATACACCCACTAGCCAGGTGATCCAAAAAGTTCAGTTTGGCTGAGGGAACTGTCAGTCACAGTAAGGGCTACCCCTCCAGGTCCATTTAGGCACCAACACTTAAAAACTACAAAACTACAGAATTTCCTTCCCACAAGACCCCTGGGGACAGGATCCATTTTAAGTCCCCAGCGGTTCGATTGGTCCAAATACTGGAAGTCCGGGACCTAACATGGTAGCTCCCATCCAAATGTTCGAGCTGCAAAAAAAGTAGGTTAGACAAACTTCTCTATCTTTATTATAACAGCAAATAAGCAATAAACAATCACAGTTCCTACGAGAGCTCTCTCTGAGCAAATAGCGACTGCAGAATGGAGCAAAATAGCACACTGTCTGGCCGGTTGCAAGCCCAGACTAATTTCTAAACTCAGATTAGCTATGCTCTTAAAGAGACAGGCATGGAGGCTCACTAGGGCACTTACACAAACAGATAGAACTACTTTAAACAGGACACTAGCTTGACAGTGGGCATTAAGGAGCCTGGGAAGACATTATAGTAAACTCCAAATTTTAAGGGGGTTACATACATTATGATTTGAAGGGTTCTCTTTGTCCGACAGTGTTGAACACTACAGATTTTTCCTCTTAAAATACATTTTAACACATTTATTGAAATATTAGAAATAATCAGACCCCCTCCACCATGTTCCGAATCTTATTGAATAAGAGTCGGATTCAACAAGTTCTTCCGGCCCTAGTTATACAGAACTGAGGGGAGGAAGGCAAAGAAGTGGAGCTGGGGTAAATTCTGACACTAAAGACTTTTCCAAATCCGGGATCAAACTCCAGACCGAGACCGCACTGACTGAGGTGGCCACCTGCCAGAGGGTTCTGTGGAGCTCCCCTGCAAAATCGGCTGAGTGAGAACCAGGAGGAGGAGGAGGAGGAGATTGGTGAGAGAGAACAGACCCCTCCAAGGAAGATGGCCATTCCAGCTGGGAGGCACATCCCGCATCTTACCTGACCACCCATCAAAGAATCCAGAGGTGTCTGAGAATCTTCAAAACTGTGAGTAACCCCTGGGGTTTTGGCCCTGCAGCTGGGGTGTTTGTAACTATGCCAGTGGGGAAAAGACCTGTGTGGGAGGGGGAATGTGTAAAATAGGCCCTGGCAGAAGACCTGAGGAGACCAACCGGCCATCCATTTGGATTACAAATAGTGGTACCTTGTTCAAGTTTCACAGTTTATTGTTTCCACAACAGTTTGAGTTTCTGCAACAGTCTGGCTTCTTACAACAGTTTGGTAAGCATGCCAACAATCCCCTGCCCTGCTAGCAGCAACACCCCCGTCCCTCCCATGAGGTACCCACTGCAATAACAGAGAGCTCTCGTGCAAGGCATTTGGGTGGACTAAAGCCGGGTACACCCACACTGGGGACTTGTGGGACTGCAGGCAGGTGGGCAATTGTTTGGGACATTTTAAAGTTTAAGTGTAAAATATAAGATTTAACTGCATCCCCCCCCCCCCCGGGGCAACCTCATTGCTACCACTTTCCCTATTGTCCCCTTGTCCTTTAAAGGATACCTAAACAACATTTTGACAATAAACTTTCCAAAAATCTGACTCCGTAGGTGACTAAAGGAAAGGCTGCTGTATTCATTAATGCTAAAACTACATTTACATAATTTACCTGAAAGTAGTTCCAAAGCATTTGAAAATTGTAAAATCAGCCTTCCAAGTTAAAAAAAAGTCTTACCTGCTTCCTAAAATGGCCACCAAATGTGTTATATGATGATGTCATCGGAGCCAAAGTCAGAGAGATATATGGCTCTCTATAGTGCCAAGTAGTTCTTTTTTCCCTTTGTGTAGAATTGTTTCACCCAAATGGTCAAATCCATGTGCATTATTTTGTATAATACACATGTTAGGCTGTGGTTCTGTTCATTTTGTTTACTTTAACATGCTGAAAATGTGGTTTTTTTTTTTTTTATTTTCGTCTTTATCCTCCTTTCCTACCCCCGGTGCCCCCTCCTTCCATCCGCTCATGTCCCCTGACACCCCCCTTAGGGATCTGCCCCTAGAGTGCCCTTCCTCCTCTCCCTGGCACATTGGGGTCTGTCCTTGTAGGGGGTCCGGGTAGACTTAGGGCGGACTTCATCTAGGGCAGCGGAGGTGTTTTCAGTTTTCCCCTTCGCCCCGCCTCCTGGGCGCCGCGTGCGCTTGGGGACGTATGTCCCGAGTGGCTACGTGCTGACGACGCCAGCCCCTCATGCCACTTACACCTTTCTCCCGCTCCGACGAAGGAAACAGCCCATCCTTTCCTACTGTCGGTGGTTCCACCGCCATGGAAGGGATGCAGAACACAGAGCGTTCTTGGTCACCCACCCCTGAGGGAGTAGAGCATCCGTTGGGATGCTCGATCCTCCCTCCCCCCACCGACCCCCAGCTGGCCGAGTCCGTTCCCGAACCCGGGCTGCCGGCGTAGCGCGAGGTGTGGCGTCTAGCGCCTCAACCCTCAGCGCCACCGGGCTGGCCTGAAAATATGTTTTAATCCAACCGACTTTCTCTGTGGCAAACCACAGTGCAGTACAAATCTTAAATAACCTGGTGGTCTAGTGGTTATGGAGGCTCCAGGATGTTACAGTGAGGGGTGCTGGGGTGGTGTGCATACTTGATATGCACTTTTTTAACATTTTTATTAAACCTTTATATTTTCTGCTATTATTCTTCTCTAGTACGTTTTTGACTGAAACTACAAATGTAATCCATAGTTTGAATGTAAACATTTGAACAATCAATAAATCAGACTTCTTCAACAAAGTGAAATACAGCAGCAGCAGCAGCAGCAAGTACATTACTGTGTGGGGGGAAGGGGTTGCAGCCACACCCTTCACCACCCCCTAGAGCCACCACTTTTTTGTAGCAAAGTTCTTGTGCAGTCCAATGTTAGAGTTCATACTTTCTCAAAACTCAAATATATGCTTGCCTTGTCTTCTTTTTCCATGGGAAATAATAATAATAATTAGAAGAATCAGCATTTATATAGTGCTTTTCATACACATTGTATCCAAAAGTGCTTTACAAGCAGTGCTAGACTGATAGTGAAGTGACTGAGTGTGTAGTGGCAGCTGTTCCCTACATTAATATCCACACACAGCCTTGGACAATTGTATGAACTGGTTTTATGGGAAGGGGAATGTTGGCCAGGACAGTGGGGTCAGGCAGTGATCA
Source organism: Neoceratodus forsteri (assembly GCA_016271365.2). Lineage (NCBI taxonomy): Eukaryota > Metazoa > Chordata > Ceratodontiformes > Ceratodontidae > Neoceratodus > Neoceratodus forsteri. The sequence continues at coordinate 48,980,973 of CM028133.1, read as the reverse complement.
AGGTGCTGGCAGCCCACATCTTATTTCTCACAGTAATCTGCTCATATTTATCCCCTTCTGTCTTCCACTTCCCTGAATATAGCAGTACCTTGCAAGAGTGGTCTTCTCAGTCCCCGTCTGGTATTCATTCTTCACTATTCCTCCTCACACCGAAAACTGGTGAGCTCATCACCCTTCTGCATCATGAATGCAAGTAGTACAGTCCCCATTTTATTTTGACATAATAAATATAAACATATATTTCCAGTAAGTCAGGCTAATAGCAGCAGGGAACAAGAGGAATGATGGGCTTTCCTATTCTTAAAAGATCTAGGCTACCTTTGATTAGGCACTATTAAATGACGGGTGTGCACATCATTATGCACAGCATTTAATAGTGCCTAATCATAGGTGGCTTAGATCTTATATGGGTAGGAAAGACTATTTTTCCATTTGTGCCCTGCTGCTATCAGCCTGGCTTACCAGAAGATCATGTTTATTACCAATATGTAAAAATAACATGGGAGACTGTACTAACCACATTCATGATGTGGAAGGGTAGTGAACTCACCAGTTTTTGGTGTGGGGAGCAGGTGAGAAGAACGAATGCCAGAGAGGGACTGAAGAGGCCATTCTAGCAGGGTACAGCTATATTCAGGTTAGTTGAAGACTTGAAGGAGGACGTTGAGCAGATCACTGTGAGATCTGAAATGTGGGGCTGCCAGCATTGTGATCACTACCTGCCTGTGGATGAGAGCAGCCAGTGATGACAAATACTCAGAGTGGCAGGGCTGCACCTAAACTGTTACTTGAAGTCAGTGTAGGGAGATTACCCTCGGGTTGGGTGGGGGATGTTGACGTTTGTTAGGACAGCATTGAGGGAGTTGTGTATAGCTCTTCAAGATTTGGAAGGGTGGTAGCCAGCTAACTCGCATTGTGGAGTACAGTACAGAAAAGTACTGGAGAAGAATTGCTGGGAACTGTCCTGCGGGGTTCTGAAGATCACAGGTAAAGGAGTAGACTGACACTGGAAGACAGGTTGATTCGTTCAAGGTGTTAGTATGGCTCTCCTGCTAATAATAATGTTATTCATTGTAAGTGCAGTCCTTATGAGGGCATGAAGCAGTTTTTCTGATGGGTCTTGATGTCTATTGCTTGGCCCTCCTGGAAGACCTAGTTTTTGGTTAATGAGGTGAGAAAAAAACACAACAGGGAACTGTACATACTACCATCACTGTGCAGAAGGGTGGTGATCCACTCAATGTTTACTGTGGGTGCAGAAGTCAAACATCGAGAATGTAAACCGGAGAGTGATTTGGGAGGCATTTTTCAACAGTGCCAGCTGATGATGAGTATCAGTATAGGTGTGCACAACCCTCTGAGGTACAAGATTACAATCTGAGGTGTGATAATTCTCTTCATGAGACCGCAAGCTCGTGTGCGGCCCAGACAGTACTAAGGACAGGGTATGGATGGTGGGGTGTTCAACAGAAGGCAGGCTAGGGTGAGGGGGTTCACATGGAAAAAGAAAGCCTTATTTGTGAATTTATAAGAGAGCATGAGCTTTGGAACTGAACAAGACCGGTACTTCGCTGTGTGACCCTGAGCAAGTCACTAAACTTCCTTGTTCTCCCAGGCCACACCTATAAACAAGCTTTCAGCTTAGTGTGTCTCTCCTGGTCAACAAAAAACAAAATTCAGTGCATCATATAACCACTAGATCATCAGGTGTTTGAAGTATTGTACTGTAATGCAGTCTGCCAAAAAAAAAGTCAGCTGGATTGCAAAACATTTTCCGCAAGTTAAAGTAAACAAAATCACAGTCTAACATGTGTATGGTCAAAATTATTCATGAGGTAATACATGGTGTTGATAATTCTGGTACAACAATTCAAAATAAAGAGGGAAAGAAGAACTAGTTAGCACTATGGAAATATATGTGGATCTCTGGCTCTGGCTCTGGTTATATCATCATGACTCATCACTTAACACATTTGGCAGGCATCTTAGGGAGAAGCCAAGGCTGTTTTTTGAAAGTGTAAGGCTGATGTTTACATTTTTCAAAAGCAATGAAACTGCATTTATGTTATTTACATAAATGCAGTTTTAGCATACATGTAAACAGCAGCCTTTACTTTACCTCGTAATGAAGCCAGATTTTGGAGTTTGCAGTTTTAAAAAGCTGCTCATTTAGGTACCCTTTAATTCCCCTCTTCTTTAAATAAGTGATCTGTTTGAACTGTACTTCCTTGTTGGGATACGTTATTGTTGCAGTATCATTTGCTGTGGGGAGGGACTGTGTGGGCCAGGGTAACTTTATTTTCCTGGGGAGTAAGAGCCATGTGTATCAGCATCCAGGTGCCGTGTTATTGCTACCCCAAGTGGAAGCATCATGTGACTTTGAGACCGGAGTAGCCAGTGTAGCAGCAGCAACCCAGCCCAGCTGCCTCAGAGAGTTAGGAAAGGTGGATCCCAAGGGCCCCTGGGCAGATGCTACAGTGGCATCACAGCCTGTTACCACCATGTTGTTATGGGCAGTGACTAGAATGCGTTTTAATGGGGTCATAGGAGTGGAGCAGGAATGGTGCAGAAATCTGTACTGTAGCTGAAAGCCCAGGCAAACACCCATATAATCTGCTGCTGATTGCATCGTTCTCTGAACGTCACTCAGGCCAAGGACTTTGGCCTGTGGCATTCAGCTGTCTGTCTTTAAAATGAGTGCTTTGGTGCCTGTCTTTAAAATGATTGCTTTAGAGCTGAAGCTAACACAACTGCCTATGCTTAACCCAAGACCTCAGTCAAGAGCTCTGTATTGTGCAAGTCAAAAGCAGTAAACACCTTTGTAAATCCTTACTAAGTACTTAATGAAGGGCAAGCTTGGAATGCTTACTGTTGCACAGGCTTAACCCAATGGGTGCTGAAAAAAAAAACATGCATGTACAGTGCACACTATATTCTTATGTGGTGTTTGTGTATGTGTTAGTGTATGTTTGAGTACTCTGTACTTTGTTAGTGTTTTATTGCTTGTAATTTTTTGTGTTTGTAATTGTCCTTTTGCATTTTTGTACAATTTGTATCTTGTACTCTTGTAAAAGACTGTTTTATGCCACCGGGTCATACCTGAAAAAGGAAGTTGCTCCAGTGTACTTTAACCAGAAACAAACAAACAATGTCCGTGGCGGCTCATGCTGGGGTGAGGTTGGGCACATTCCCTGACAAAAAATGTGTTGTGCCCAAGGTGTGCTCTAGCAGTCTCTTCTACAGTAGTTACTGACAGAGTTCAGACTGAAATTCCACACACGTGCCTGGTAACAAAGCCTCTGCACCCTGCCTCAGTCCCAGTCATTCTTATTTCTGAAGCCACCACTAGTGCATCTCTTGTCTGTGGTATCTCCCTCTCAAGAATTATGTCCCCAAGGGAGTTAGTACACTGTTCAAGCAATGTGAGAAGGCAGTAAGGAAGGCTGGAGGGATACTGGGATGCATAGGAAGAGGCATCAATAGTAGAAAACAGGAAGTTGTTATCCCTCTGTATAGACAGTTGGTGGGACCCCATCTGGAGTACTGTGTGCAGTTCTGGAGACCCCATCTCCACAAAGACATAGACAGAGTTGAGGCTGTCAGGAGGAGGGCAACCAAAATGGTGCAGGGTCTGCACCAGAAGACATACGAAGAAAGACTAAAGGAGCTTAATATGTATAGCCTCGAGGAAAGGAGGGAGAGGGGGGACATGATAGAAACTTTCAAGTACCTCAAAGGAATCAACAAAGTCCAAGAGGGTAGCATCTTCCAGAAAAAGAGATGTGCAAGAACAAGGGGGCACAATTTGAAGATAGAGGGGGGACGGCTCAGGGTAATGTGAGGAAGTATTTTTTCACTGTGAGGGTTGTGGATGCATGGAACAGCCTCCCTGAGGAGGTCGTGGAGTCAAGAACAGTGGGGGACTTCAAGAATGCATGGGACAGGCATAAGGCAGTCCTAGGGGTGGGTAAGAGGAAGTAAGCTGTTGGTTAACTAGGATCTGCAGCTTATCTGTTAGGTAGGAAAGTGGGCAGACTAGGTGGGCCAAGTGGTCCTTATCTGCTGTCAAATTCTATGTTTCTATGTTCACAGATATTCCTAATACCCTCCGATAACTTGTAGGCAAACTACCAGGTAAATATGGCATTTTGTCATCACCATGCCTTCCGAAGCTCCCAGCTGAAGAATTCAATGAGAAATTATGACATCATGCCTAGCCAATCAGAATGGTTTATTTCTCAACATTCCAGGCACTCTTATAACAATAAGAGGTTGTCTCATGCATACAGTTCTAAAGTGTTGAAGTTCTGCGTTCAGCTGGCGCAGTCCATTTTACACAAAGAGGATTCTCCAATATTCTGCAAAGTAAAACATTTTGATTTCAAATTCAAATTCCAGTGTTTTTTTTAAAAAGGTCTTTACATGCTTGATAATATGTTTGTTTGTGCAGCTCCCATGTCTCTTAGGGTTATAAGAGTTTCTTCTCAAGTCCTTTGTGTGCTGGCAGTACTCAGCTTTGCTTCACAGTTCTCTTACCCAAAGAGCTCAAGAATTCACTTATAAGAGGCACAGTAAATGTACATGTATCAGACACCTGTCAGAGGTCATATTAATTTATATTATGAAATGACTAATAAGAATGCCAAATCCTGACTGGCTGAGAGGTATTTCCAGCTGGGCTGTTATCCCAGCACAACAGCTTGGCTGAAAGTAGCCCCACACAGTCTGGACTTGGCACTGTCAACATACAAATCCACTGCAAAATGCCCACATGTAACGTAGTGGTACCTGCAGATTTCCCGGTTGGTCTCTGATTACACGGGGGCACATCATACAGTCTCCTCTTCTCTAAAAGGACTGTTATAAAACAAACAAGCAATCAAACACGCAAACAAACAAACAAACAAACAAAAACCACCTGTATTTTATTTATTTAGCTTTTGGTAACCAGGTAAGTACACTAGACAAGTAGTATGCCTATTTTCAGGAACGACCAGGGAGATTACAACAAATGGGGTACGTGGCACAATACATCATTATGCACATCACAGTACATCATTACATCAGTACATCATTACGCACATCACAGTACATCATTACTTCAGTACATCATTACACACATCACAGTACATCATTACATCAGTACATCATTACGCACATCACAGTACATCATTACATCAGTACATTATTACGCACATCACAGTACATCATTACATCAGTACATCATTACGCACATCAAAGTACATCATTACATCATTACGCACATCACAGTACATCATTGCATCGGTACATCATTACAGCACACTTAACTGACCTTAGTCACCAAATGCGGCTAAAATTCACTTCTCCAGCTTGCACTCTTCTTCCCCTCTGCCATTGCCCGCTCATTCGCACAGTTGATATATGATATATATATAAAAAAATAAAAAATTAAACGGACAGGCTGACTGTATTAACAGATCATAGTTACCCACCACTCCACCTGATCCAACTGTAACCTCCTAGAATTGACATTTGTCTCAGCAGCCTGCTCTGCCCACAATGCTTGATGGTATGGTAGTGCCCCAATCCAACTGACAGTCGGCAAACTTGGCCTCCTCTGCCCTGGCGCTTCACTAGTGTCTGAAGCCACTGCCTGCCCTCCACTTGCCCTTATGTGAGCCACACATATGCAGCATCGGCACCGCCTACTGGCATAGTAACAGCAACTCAATGCCCAATTTGGATTATTTTTTTCCTTTAACTGTAACCCCTCACCCCTGCCTTTTCACTGAAACGACAGGTGGCATGCTGTTGGCGTGGGTAGCAATACCTGGTGGGGGTAACATATCTACGGGTTCGGGGAAGGATGAGGTTACCTGACACAAGAGACCTAGGTTTGGCTACTCTGCACAGGGGCACCCAAGTAAATCCAACTACAGGAAGCAATAACTGTAATGTCCAGAACCAGAATTGGGATTTTTCAGTGTGGCTTTATTCAGACTAGATGACACATGACAAAGCATTGCGTGGTCCCCCAAAGGGCTACGTTACTGTATGTGCAGATTAGAGGTTAACACAGCGGTCCATTTGAGGAATGAACACATTACTACAGTTGTCTGGCTTTGGACCCACCAGGCACTCAGCCCGGACTTTGCATGCGCATTGGATACATAGCCCGACTGGCCCGGCTCCCCTGCCGGCCACTTGACTGATGGTCCACTTGAAGAATGAACCCAAACTTTACTTGGAAAGACATCCCATCAAACAAGGAGACTCCCAAACTGTGGCTCCCCACACCACTTGAAATCTGCGACTCCTAGAGAGATTTGTTTTCGTACTTCCAATCGAACTCCCATCAAACAAGGAGACTCCCATCCAACAAGGAGTAATTTTCCCATCCTGTGGCTCCCCACACCACATAGAGTCTGCGACTCCTAGGAGATTTTCAGTTGAGACCCGTCTGGTACCCACCCCATCACTGGCCAAGTGCATGAGGCAAGTAGCAAAAACACAGAAGAAATCCGTAGAGGTGGACCTGGTTTCTAAAGATGGGGGGTTTTCCCAACTCCAGCTCCCACAGCCCATACCCGGCCATTTCTCTGGACACACAGAAAACTTTAGAACTGTAAAATGTAGATTGAACGGTGGATGACCTGAAGCACCCCCTCTACAGCGAACTTTAAATCCATTTAAACTTTAAACTGTTAGACTGCTCCATTTGTTCGTCCTAATAGACATAGTCCTCCCAAATAGCAGTCCACATTACTTCCCAACTGAAGAAAACAGTATGTTTGCCCCTTCAAATGGAGCCAAACACTCACCCATTTGTTGCAGGTGCCCACAGGCGAAGTAACACTTTCTTTGCTGTATACAAGAACAGACTGAACAAAACCAGGCAGCTTCCATCCATAGTGGGCAAAGGGATTGCCCTGAACCCACAGAGAACTCCCGGAGGAGGGGTACTAGTACTGGGGCGGTCTCCACCACTTTAAAAGATAAAACACAGGAACACTTCTTTTTCTTAGTGAGAGATCAGACAGCAGACTGATGCTTCCTTCTTGCTTAAGGACAAACGGAAGACTCCTTTGAATTTCCCAAAGCTCTAAACTTCACTCCCTGAGCTGGAGATTCCAAAGTGGCTCATGCAGCTGCGACAGTTCTATAGTGATGTCATCTCTCAAATCTCAGCTGTGACTGAGGACAGAGTGAGACAGTGTGAAACCCATTTAACTGGAGTTTCACAAGCTGCCTTCCCTGCCTACCACTAGGTCTTAATGGGATTCTAGTAACCCCGGGTAACAAAGGGGTTACACTCGCCCTTGACCAGGAAAATGACTGTCCCCAGTCATTATGAACCTGGCCTTAGGCCATCCCACCCTATGTGCTACCTGCAGAGGGGGGGTGATCAGGCCCCCTCCTACCATGTGCAAGCACAGATAGGCAACACTAAGGGCCTAGAGGCCTATAGCTGACATGTCAGCCTCTACTCTATCCACTTGCTATGGACACCTAGTGGCTCTGGTAGAACCGTCCAGAGCATAGCCCTGATAGATCAGCACTGCAATCCCTACGGCCGTTCAGGACCACAGCCTGTCTATCCCCCCCCCAGGGAAAACCTATCTGCCTCTTAACATAACATTCCCAAAGAAAAACAAAACCCGGGGACCTCCCCGACCTTGGGCAGCCTGCAACTACAACCATTAGCAATAATAACACAGTACATTTAAATTCTACACCATAAGCACTGACGAGGGACTCCGATGAGCCCCACCTCCTCTTCTTGTCTTCTCTTCTGTCTTCCAGGAACACCTGTAAGAAAAGACAAAAACAAAAAAAAAAAACACATCCTAATCTGCATGTACAGTCTATCTAAACAACACCAACGACAACAACAAACCTTACCATACAAAAAAAAAAAAACACTGAACAATCCCAAAAAAGAATTTTTTTAGAAAAAGGTAGAAAAACAGTATTTACATTAAAGTACAGTAATGACATTATTTACAATACACATTTGGGGGGATGGAGTGCCCTTAAAGTCCCAACTAGAGATTACAAGGCCCGGAGGCTAGTCCATTAAAGAGTCTCTCCTGGGCCGGAGCCCTGTGAACATAGTCCTTTAAGGCCATAATCCCGAAGGGGAGAGTCTTTGTGGACAGTTCACACACTGTTTGAAGTCTGTAGTGTAGGGTGTGTATTGCAATGTCATAAAGATAGAATAAGAAGGTTTTTTCGGACTTACCAGCCTCTTGGAGTATTCGAACATCACAAACCTGGTCCCTGCCGAAGACTCTCCCTGGCAGCATTTTTTCTGATACAGTTGGGTGGACATCTTCCGGGAACCCACAGGAGTGCACATCTGGAAACAGCTGGGCTGATGTCATAACTGGAGAAGGAACCTTAGAACAGGAACAAAAAGAAAAACAGCTGGTCCGGCGTCATCCGATTACCAGGCGATGAACAGGAAAACAGCTGAGCTGGTGTCCTCTCTGGATCTGAAGTCATCTGGTGGTGCCAGTAGATGGTTGCTGAACAGGACAGTACACTGTGGACTGAAGAATATGGGGCACCTGATTCCTTGTTTATTCATATTGGCAGTTCAATAACGGCACTTCACAGTCTATTGTGGCAGTATTGACTACCACTGCTCAGCTCTACATTTTGTAGGCATGGGCTTAATTACTGGGAGGTCCTTGCACTGAGGCCAATAGTAGAGGGGGTCAGGGGCTTGAATTATTACTCCGTCTGGACGTACATAATTCACACAGTGGGAGACTTCACGTCCCTCTCCGTCCACTATTCTCACTCTGTCCGTAAACAGTGTCCTGCCTCTCTTCCACTGTGTATACTTTTCGTTGAACAGTCTATTCTTTACATGCTGGTTAGCCCAAGGATGCACATGTTTCATTGCTTCGTCCCAGATCCAGGCTTTCCTGCAGTTCTCAATCTCCTCCCAGACTCTCCGAGGAAAGGTAGGAAAGGTCATTCCAAAGATTTCATTGGCCTTTCTACGAACCAGTCTCTCCTCTTTACTTGCTTTGGTCAATCTAAGACCGCTGGCCTGGCTTGGAGGTGGCCAGTCCTGGTTCTGCCAGCTTCGCATCCTCAATGAAATTAAAAACGGATCCCTGACTTCTTCTTCTGGTGAAGCCAGGGCAGTGGCATCATCACCTTCTTGAACACATTCCTCCGAGGCAAGATCTTGAGGCTGTGTACCCGTTCCTTTCTCACAAGGCCACATAGGTTCCCCCTCATCTTCCTCTTCACTAAGGATCTGAGCCCAGGAGTGAGCAGTAGTTCTCACCCCCGAGACTATCCATTCATCACTGGGAGCGGAAGTCGACACCTCCCATTCAACGGCCTCCCGCATCTCATCTTCACCTTCAAGACTTGGGCTAGGCCCCCCATCCAGGGTCCAGGGGTCTATTGATGCTTTATCTGAACTTGCCTTCTGAGATCCAGCATCCAAAACTTCAATTTCAGATTCAGTCTCTAACTCTGCACTCTCTAACTTTGTGCCACACTCGACCGAGGGACCTTCCTCCACAGGCTCCGCCTGATGCTGTGTGCTGCCAACTGCAGATTCTTGAAGTTTTGTCCATGTGAGAGCCAAAGCAATTTGAGGCGCTTTATACAAGCCATATTTTGTAGACATCCAGCACAGTGAGGAATCATGAAGACATCCCTTCCAGCACCCAACATCTGGCATACACGCACTGGATAATTAGGAATTGCCACATCAGGAGGAGTTGCCCTCTATAGCACCAATTTTCAATATCTCTCAATCTATTTACTGCTGCTGTTACTGCAACCTGGGCATGATCCGGGTAACGAGCTGGTCCTGAGGCCGTAACTGCAGAAAAATAAACAAAAGTTCACTGTAACTGAAAGTCCCACTTTAATGAACACACTCTGTAGCTTTAAAATTGCTCCTCTGCTGCTGTGTTTACTTTACTACCTCACCCTGTAATGGCGGCGGCAGCACTCCTGTGCATCAACATTCAGACTCTAGGTCAAGCCACTGCGCACCGATTTACATCAGCTACTAATAACTTTTATTCAAACTGCACAACTTGCTCTTGTTCTGGCTGTTCACACATTTACAGGATTTTCCTTGGACTTTTCACATGCTGGCAACATTCATTTAATTACAGTCCCTTTTAAAACTTCAGGTTTCAGCACAAGATTGCCTGCTTCTACTAGTGTTGCACTTATTTTACAACCCACAGTCTCTCTCTGGCTGCAAAACTTTAAACTGAGGCTACTTTCATTGCTGTGCACACATTTAATGGCTTTACAGACTTGCACTTGCCAGCAGGACATCACACAATCGCTACTTGCAAAGCGACTATACAGCTGCACACACATTTTATATGGCATTATCTGAAAATCACTGATTTGAGCAGTTTTAATTCGTTTACTCACTGTTATTGTAGCAGATTGCTGTGATGGGGTAAAACGGCCTGCAGCCAGATTTTTGAAGGCCTCAGATTGCAAACGGGCGGGCAGTCTCTGCGATCGTAGTATTAACCGTACAATTCACTGATCCCATGATCGATAAGTGGGTTGAGCCCGATTTTTAACTAGAAAGTCACTTTTGACTGTTTACAGCGCTTTGAACACTTCGCGAACACTCCTCCACTGCCAGTACACGCACTACTCTCTGTCTCCCTCTCGAATGCTGAGGCAAAGTCTGAAGAGCTGGCTGAGGGGCCGGACTACTGGCAAACTGACCAACCACATGACGCCATGCAAGTAAGCCTCTTTTTCCTCACGGCGATCGTCGAGCAGGCAAATTTAAACTGAAAAGATGCACTTTTGTTTTTCAACCGACTCCACGGCGGGAGCCCATTTCAACCATGTAACATTGCCATTAACTCTGCAGTCTCTAGTATTGCACAGAAAGCATTTCCAACGTCCAGGGCATAATTTCTCTGTTGCTACCCCTAATTTTCCACACTTTCCTTCACAGAACTTTATTTTAAAACTGATAAACGCTGTAAACTATGTTGATGCAGGACAAGGACACACACTTTGGCTTTACAGCTCCTTGGTAAACAGTTAGCATTTTTTAAACAGCAGCACAAGATTCACAGCACGCAGCAACACACTAGGGAAACTGCTTCAACTTTTTTGGGCTACCGACTGCCAGATAGCCAAAACGCTAGCCTACTTGCCTAAGCACCTTCCTTTGCGAACAAATCCAAAGCGGTGCCTCCATTTTTGTAACCCCTCACCCCTGCCTTTTCACTGAAATGACAGGTGGCATGCTGTCGGCGTGGGCAGCCATACCTGGTGGGGGTAACATATCTACAGGTTCTGGGAAGGATGAGGTTACCTGGCACAAGAGACCTAGGTTTGGCTACTCTGCACAGGGGCACCCAAGTAAATCCAACTACAGGAAGCAATAACTGTAATGTCCAGAACCAGAAATGGGATTTTTCAGTGTGGCTTTATTCAGACTAGATGACACATGACAAAGCATTGCATGGTCCCCCAAAGGGCTACGTTACTGTATGTGCAGATTAGAGGTTAACACAGCGGTCCATTTGAGGAATGAACATATTACTACAGTTGTCTGGCTTTGGACCCACCAGGCACTCAGCCCGGACTTTGCATGCACATTGGATACATAGTCTGACTGGCCCGGCACCCCTGCCAGCCACTCAACTGATGGTCCACTTGAAGAATGAACCCAAACTTTACTTGGAAAGACATCCCATCAAACAAGGAGACTCCCAAACTGTGGCTCCCCACACCACTTGAAGTCTGCGACTCCTAGAGAGATTTGTTTTCGTACTTCCAATCAAACTCCCATTAAACAAGGAGTACTCCCATCCAACAAGGAGTAATTTTCCCATCCTGTGGCTCTCCACACCACGTAGAGTCTGTGACTCCTAGGAGATTTTCAAGTTGCGACCCACGTCTGGGTACCCACCCCATCACTGGCCAAGTGCATGAGGCAAGTAGCAAAAACACAGAAGAAATCCATAGAGGTGGACCTGGTTACTAAAGATGGGGGGTTTTCCCACCTCCAGCTCCCACAACCCATACCCGGCCATTTCTCTGAACACACAGAAAACTTTAGAACTGTAAAATGTAGATTGAACGGTGGATGACCTGAAGCACCCCCTCTACAGTGAACTTTAAATCCATTTAAACTTTAAACTGTTAGACTGCTCCATTTGTTCGTCCTAGTAGACATAGTCCTCCCAAATAGCAGTCCACATTACTTCCTAACTGAAGAAAACAGTATGTTTGCCCCTTCAAATGGAGCCAAACACTCACCCATTTGTTGCAGGTGCCCCACAGGCGAAGTAACACTTTCTTTGCTGTTATACAAGAACAGACTGAACAAAAACCAGGCAGCTTCCATCCATAGTGGGCAAAGGGGATTGCCCCTTGAACCCACAGAGAACCCCCTCCCGGAGGGAGGGGGTACTGAGACCGGGGGAGCGGTCTCCACCACTTTAAAAAAGATAAAACACAGGAACACTTCTTTTTTCTTAGTGAGAGATCAGACAGCAGACTGATGCTTCCTTCTTGCTTAAGGACAAACGGAAGACTCCTTTGAATTTCCCAAAGTTCTAAACTTCACTCCCTGAACTGGAGATTCCAAAGTGGCTTATGCAGCTGCGACAGTTCTGTAGTGATGTCATCTCTCAAGTCTCAGCTGTGACTGAGGACAGAGTGAGACAGTGTGAAACCCATTTAACTGGAGTTTCACAAGCTGCCTTCCCTGCCTACCACTAGGTCTTAATGGGATTCTAGTGACCCCGGGTAACAAAGGGGTTACATAACATTTTTATTTTTAATTATTTAGATTTTCCTCCCTAAATTTAGAAGTATAAAATGATTTAGTAACAAAATACTTTTTAACCTTAAAGGAGTCATTTCATAATCGCAATAAGGCACCTCAGGGGGTGCATTAGGGTGGGATAACGGCCCTTCTTGGTTGGTGGAAGCACTCAGCTTCACCTCTTGCTTCAACCCACCTGAGGCGTGCCGTTATCACACCATAATGCACCTCGCATCATGCCTTGTTGCTTAAGTAAAGTATCTGCATCGCAATTCTGTACTATGCTTGTGGAACATTGAATCAGTTTATGAACTTTTTTATGTTTCTGGGGTGGGTTCAGTAGTCACTGAAGTCACTCCACAGTATGGAAAATCAACTGGCCAGCTAGGCAGAGCTTGACCTTTCTGGGTCAAAGGTTAAAAAATGATTAAACTGTAGCAATACCTCTTGCTAAAGATGGGATCATTGAGACATGTAGATACTAGGTGCAGAGCACTAGGGAACAAATCACCCTGTACCACAGATGTACAGAAGTACAGTAGCAGTTTCAAAGGTTAGAATCCTAAGGACATCAGTTCAGACCTAAAGATTATAGTAATGTTGAGGACATAGGGACATATGCCAAGGGTCTTGGGAAGTAGGATTAGAGGCAAGCATAGATGCAAATTAAAGGGTGAGTTCCTGGGGGCAGGCAGACAATCAATCGTCCTACAAAATAGCATCCCAAGGTCATATACACACAGAACCAATGCTGAAATCTGGAGTACACTACGCTCTAGTCACCTAAGAGCTCTGTTTACCTGCAATCTGTGCATCACCGGCCAGTGGAGCTTGGTATCCTGATATCTGGATGAAGCTTTGGCCCAGCCAACCTCAGGAAAATACAAAACATGAAATTGTAAATGTTCTTATCAGAAGAGGAGAGGAGAGGCAAAAACCTGCAAAGTATCTGTAGTGATTGGAATAAATAGCCCACTCACCCAAAACTTCAAATAACTTATTTTTTTATTTTTGTTTCTTTCTGGAAAAACAAAAATAAAAAATAAGATTATTTGAAGTTTTGGATGAATGGGCTATTTATTCCAATCGTATCATGATATATGTTAATACGTAACCGAGAGCAAGATAGGGAGTGGTTCTGACATCTTAAGGATGTAAGTAAAAGCACTCTTACATCCATAAGAGTGGGCTCTGTGAATGTATTAATGTATTATTGTTTGAGGCCAATCAATAATATATAAAAATATATTGTTGACTGGGTCCAATCCATAATGCATAAAAACAATTAAAAAAAAATATTTTGGATTGAGGCCAATCAGAGCTACATAAAAACAGTTTTAGAAACATCTGGGTTGTATACGTCGGCGTGACAATAAAAAATTGTGACTGGCATTACAACAGTGGGCTCCATGTCGACCGCAAGTTGCAGTCGGCATGGAAACACACAGTTCGGAGGTGTTTTTGCTGACCCCCCATGCAGGCTTTGCCCCTCACCCCCCGAACTAAAGGATTCTAACTCCAGGTCGGAGTTAGTTCAGGGAGGGGGTGCAAGTTGGGGGAAGTGGTTGCCCCCCTTCAGTGCCACTTGTACGGAGGCATGGCACTGTAGTCGATATCGATGCATGTCGCCGTAGAAATGTCATTGTAAGGGTGGCATACCAAAACATCCCCCAAACATATCTGTTTCCAAGGCCCTGCATGCGAAGCACTCATTACAAGGAGGTTCTGATGCACATGGAAAGAAGGCACTCTGACTGGCTGAGAACACTCCCTTGCTCTGTAATGCTTCTCAGTGTGCCTAACATGCCAGCGACATTCACCATCCATGGCCAACCCCAGATAGTTGAGCAGAGGTGGGGAGTGGGAGGGCAGAGAGGCACAGCCGTGTCAGGCACTGGGCTTCCAGCCACATAACCTGGTTCTGGAGAGCCTGGGGAGCAAGGACATGCTATCATAGGATACAGCAGTCCATGGATGGACTGCCATATCCACATCGGAAACCTTTTTTTATTAATTAAAAATATCTACAGATTGATGCCCATGTCCCCCCCACCAACCCACCATGACATGCAGACTGTCAGAACATGCTCTAGCCTTTTGAGTTGGAGGCCATGCCAGCCAACCCCTTAGGGTGCCGCACGGGGTCAGTCCTTATGGTAGGGTCTCCAGGCTTAAAGCACCCCCTTCCCCAAGTTGGTGACTGTTAAGTATAAATGACATTGTGAAAACCACAGGCTGCAGCAGCACCCTGACAAGCCCTCAGTCCTGCCAGTAGCATCACTCTGTGGAACAGCCATGATTCAGTGAGGTGCCTCTCAATGCTGGGGGGGGGGGGGAGAAGAGTTATGAATGCAGTGGTGGACTCCCTGGACACACTGCTTGACTTCAATATGAAAGATGGCGTACATAGGGTCTTTTGATACAGCACTTACTGTCTAACACATACCAACTTATTTATCCAGGACAAATCAACTCAGACATGCCATCTCATTTTCTGTGGGGTTCAGCTCTAGTTTCTATCCAATCTTGGTTAGAAGGACACAGAGGTCTAAAGACTTGCTCCAGGCCACAGACAAAATCAATGCATGAGCTAGGATTCATATCTGAGTGTGCCCTGTGTTATAATCACTAGATCACACTGCCTCAGAAGCAGTCAAATTTGCTTGCTGTTTTTGCATTCCTAGAACTTATGAAGAACACATTAAAAAGAAGGAACGTCTAAATAGTTCTCAGTACATTGTGGGTGTGTTACATATTTTTATTGATGTATTTTTATATTAATTGAATGTAAGGAGCTCTGACTCAAAGATGCAGGCCCAGATTCACCTATGTGCCAAGTTTGCACTTGCACAGAGCCCTCGTTTTTGGGGGGGTCAGGAGGTCCCGGGCTGTAGACAATCCATGTATTATTTTCTGATTTTTTATGTGTCAGACTGGACCTGTACTAAGAACACACTTTTTGTGGATGGGGGTGGGGGTGGGGGTAATGATAGGGTGTTTTGCAGCTATGCGAAACTACTTAGGGTGCAGATGTCTAAATATTTTTTCCTGAGCTTTACTGCCCTTTCTGATTGCCTGGATGGTGCATGCCACCTCAAGTGCAGACTACCAACAAGCCATGCTAGTCTTGTCAGTCTGCCTGCTGCCACATGTCGCAGTAACTGCGCCAGCACTGAGAGAATGGTGGAGTACAGTAGAACAGTGATCATGAGGCAGAGCAAGGGGCCCCCTCTCTCTCTCACGTGGTATTTTTGCAGTGGCGAGTTGGTGACATTATGTCAAAGATGAGGACTGGGTTATGTCTGGTGTAGTGGGATGCAGTGCATGGCAGGGGGCTAGTGGCAACTCAGTGGTGTATGGCAGGAGTCTGTGCTGTGGTGAGGGTCAGGCGGAGTGTCATCTGGCTTGTGTTATAAACAGGCAGGCACTATGACCCAGGACAAGTGAAGCCCAAGATGGTCGGGGGAGGAGGAGGAGGGATGGGAGAGAGAAAACTGTTAAACAGTAGGTGGATGCAACTTGGTCCAGTCGGGAATAAAGACAGGGTGACTGGAAAGATTTCTCTTCATCACCATCATCATCCAAGTCCCTGCCTAGATGTCATGGTGCAGCATAAAGAAAACATAAGGTTACGACTACTAATGAAATCATTAGCTGGGTAGAAACTGCAAAAAAGGCTGGTCTGTTAATTCCAAGAAAGGTACAGAGACAGAGCTGTCATGTGGCTCTTCATTTTCTGCACCTGCAGGGATTGCTTGCACAAGCAACCTTTGATCAAGACCTTTTCGCTGACTGTTGCCCGCCAAACATTCAGTCTCGGGTAAGAAACAGCCGCCCCAAAATGAGAGCAGCGTTACTTTGTACTTAATTGTCACTGGATGATTTGACGCCTTTTACTGAACTAATGTGTTTTGTACGAAGATGTACAACTCTGTGGGTCTCTGAAAGCTTGCGTACGATGCCATCTTTAGTTTGTACAAGACATATGTTGGTCTAAAAAAAGGCGTCAAACTGTCCATTTCCTGTTTCTCAAGGACCAGTGTAGCTAAAATCTCTTTTTACTTTGTACTTAACAGGGAATTTTTAATTGGTAACTAAGAGGCTGGGGAGGTTAGGGTTACCTGGCAGAGACTAATTATCTGCAGGGAGTTCTTAGTCTGAAAAGAATCATCAGTTGTGAGATGTAAAGTACTAAACTTAGCACATTAAAAATGATGTCAACTATACAACTATATACTGTGCATTAATGTTATACCCCATATATAATGGTCTGGACTGCATAGTTATTTACTTATCTGATGATAAGACTTATAACATTTTGCAATGTTTTTAAAATTGTGTAACCCCTAGATGGCGCTATCCCAGGGGCTACTACCCCTGCCTGATTTGCCACTAACAGGTTGAGGGGCCTGGATCCAATGGCGGGTGCCTCCACCCAGAGGTCAGGGTTTGCAATAGTTAAACTAACTTGGTCACAGCCCTCTGGGACACTGCAACCCCCCTTTCTTCCCACTAGTGGCCCACACAATATATCAAATTACCTTCAGAGTCCACACTTACCCCCAGGTCTGGTTCCGCACTGGGACCTCCTGTGAAATGAGATACAGTGCAACAATCACAGTACAGTACTTTAACATAGACAAATACCTCAGGCAGTATAACTTTGCTGAAACAAGCAGCTCTGATTTATTTAGGGGATATAACAAGGACAGGGGAAATCAGGTTAATTAGCTTATCACTCTAATAATCTACCTATGGCTCTGTGCACAGGCCTATCCCTATCAGTTACTGTCCCTGGGTACTCAACCCTAGTGGCTAGTCAAAACCGTGGCAGCTGGTAGGGCCCTTTCACACAGAGAAAAGGAGAATTAAACAGTCAGCAGTACAGTAATTCCATTTGGATTTAATGTGGCAATTCAACAGGGAGCAACCCTGAATTAGTACTCACGACCTCCAAATAAGATAGGGTCCTTCAATGTCAGCAGGGCTCACTTGAGGTACACAAACCTCTTCACACATCCATATAAAAGAAAGTACTATACCAGGCAGGCTGCATCTGTATCCCGATCGCAATTACTGCACAATACCGGGAGAACACACAGCAGATTCAGTTCCTGACAGACCGAGTGCAATTTTCAGCAATTCTTCCAGTCTTCTACAGGGTGAGCCTGGTTTCTACTCTTCAGAGATCCTTTGATTCTTTTCACAGGACAGATTCAGTCCTAACAAGCTGTTACACAAGCTGCAGACAGAACTCTGGGCCTTACACGTTTTTGACTAAACTGCACACTGAAAAGCACAGGGCTCCTTCCTTCTTCACTGCCAAAGCTCAACTGAACTCCAACTGACGAAACAGGCACTTCCTTTGAGTTCCTCCCAGTTCTTGACTGGATTGGCTGTCACTCACAATAGACTGCTGCTGTTGGTCCAAAAGGCACTGAAGTCTAAACTACATCTCCCAGAGTCACTGCCCATACAATCCTCTTGTGGCTGGCTCAGATTATGAGTCAAGTTCTGATTCGTCCAAGGCATCATTTTAGAGCTAGCTTACCCACACTGATTGGTCCAGTTCAGCAGTTCAAAACTAGAATGGGGAACTAGCAGACACAGTTCTGACTGCAAAGAAAGCAGGTTAGACAAACTGTAATTTCATTATTACTCTAAATAATTTCTGGCAAACAGTTACATCTTTTAGATAGGTTCCTTTGCACTCCTAGTGACTGCAAAATGAAGTGAATTGGCAGCAGCTCGAGTGGTACTCAGAGAAGCACACAGTCCCCCATACAAACTAATTATGTCTGCAAGCAGACAGCTCTTAAAGAGACAGTACCAGAGGCTCTAAAACACTCACTGATAAATGGCTTAAATGCCAAACACCATTCAGGCTTGGAGCATTCAAGCAAGCTCCTGGAAGTCTTTTTGGGAACCCCCATTTGCAGGGTTACACCCTTCCTAGCCTGGGAAAGCTTGGCGTCGCGTCAAGCAAGTACCCATAAGTTTCAACTGCAACCATATACATTTGCATTAGGCTCGCACATGTAATCATCAGTCAATATATCATTTTACCAAGAACACATTTCTGAAACATTGCAGTACGTCACTCTTTACACAGTATTACATACACATTGTACCATAACTCAAGTTATTACCTCTTGTACATGAAACCTGAAGAGGGCCCTTCCCTATCAGTTACCTTGAGGGCTGGATGGGGCAAGGGCACCATATAGAGGGCAACACAAGTAACTTGGAGTTAGCACTGATGCTCAGTTTGGGCAATGAGCTCAGGGACACATACACTCCTTTATGGACAACATTGAGAGGCAAGTCCACAGGCCTCCCAAGTGAATCATAACTGAGGTGCACCACAGGCTTTACAGCTCGACCAGTCTTTCTAGGGAACTGTTATAGTCTCTGCACTCTGAGCCTCATTTTCAGCATTGTCCTCACTTGTCAGGGGAGTCTCCATGGGGGTAGAGGCTAGAACTTGGGGCACTTTCAGCTCCAGGAGTTACAGTTTCTGAGTCCACAACATTTGGCTCGCATGGAGAGCTTTCGGACACTGGCAGTGGACTGTCAGGGCACTCAAAATACTCTTCTTGTTCGGTGTATCACCAGTCTGCCCCAATCTATCATTTCCTCCCTGAAAGCTCAAACAGTTCAACCATGCACAATGATTCCATTTCATCTGATCTGATGCTTTGCACTTCACTTTCTGGGAGCATTGGCCCAGGGATGAAGCTGGGGCTTAGACAGTCCAGAAGGCCCAGCTTTGTCTCCAGTATTGACTAGGGATTGCCCGAAACAATTGACTCAGTTCGTAAGAAGGATAGTATTCAAAGTCACTCTCACTTTCTTCCGATATGGACTGACAGTCATGCTCAACTGGGACTTGTGGAGGGAACACTTTAACTTTACTTCTGTAGGTGCAGACTTTCTTGATCTTTTCTTAGCAGCAGCTCTAGTCACTGGTCCAGAGGGGCATCTTCTAGGGCTCAGACTCAATTAAGATTTGTCAATGGGCAGTAAATGATTTCTATGCATTGTTTTTACATCTTTGAATTATTCTCAGGCCTTACTTTGTACACTGGCAGATCATCTAGTTTGCCCACTACAATGTGAGGGAGATGGTGCCATCTGTCAGCAATCTTGTGCTTGCCATGCAGTCCCAGATTTCTTAGCAATACGATCTCCCTCCTGGAGTTCCTGTGCTTTCACCTTTTATCATACCTTTCTTTGTTGGCCAGATTTCTTTTGGCAGCCATGGTTTGAGCCAGTTGGTACGCATGAGTTAGCTGGGCCTTTAACTTTGCACATACTGTAAATAGTTGTCAGCTTGAACCCCATCAGGAGAGACCCCAAAACACACATCTACTGGTAGTCGAGCTTCTCTTCCAAACATCAGGCGGTAGGGGAGAATCCAGTGGCATCACTTTGGTGCAGTTATAAGCATGTACCAGGGTGCTAATTTGTTGGCTCCATCTAGGCTTGTCCTTTGGGTGCAGGGTGCCTAGCATATCTAACAAAGTCACGGTTGAAACGTTCAGGCTGTAGGTCCCCTGGGGTGGTAAGGAGTGGTTCTGGACTTTCGCACTCCCCACAGAGAAAGCATCTCTTTGATCAGACGACTCTCAAAGTCTCTCCCTTGATCAGAATGGATTCTTTGTGGAGCCCATAGTGAACAAAAAGTTTTCTACAAGTACTTTGGCTACAGTGGATGCTTTCTGGTCTTTGGTGGGAAAGCTTGGGCATATCTCGTGAAATGGTCAGTGACCACCAGCACATTACTGATATTTCTTTGATCTGACTCCAAACTTAGAAAATCAATACAGACCAGCTCCATGGGTGCACTGGTGGTTATGTTAACAAGGGGCAGCCCTCTGGGGCAAAGCTTTCCTCTGTAAGCAGCGACTACAAGTTCGAATGTGTTGTCCACATCAGCCCCATCTTAGGCCAATAGAATCTGGATCTCACCAAGTCAAGTGTTCTGTCTATACCAAGGTGCCCCATGTGGTTGTGCAAGGACCTCAATACTGAGTCTCGAGGCAGTGGGCAGCACTAGTTGTTGTTTGTCTACTTGTCCCCCTCTGTCTACTGTTTCTCTGTATAACAGTTTATTGATCAGTTTCAACTTAGGACCTTCTTTGTATAACAGTGCAGTTCTCAAATCAGTGGGCGTAATTTGGACACATCTTTTCCTGCATAGAGGCTTCTAAAGCTGCTTTGATCATGGGATCGGGGATTGAGCCGCCGAATACTGTCATTGTCCAGCTGAGGCAGTGCACCAATGTCTATTGCAGAAAAGTGGCAATAAGCAGCAGGTATGCAATTCTCAGAGGCTCCCAAGCAATCCACCATGCAGTCCACTGCGTCCGTGGACATTTGTTCCTCCCTGTCAAACTTCGCAGAGAGTGCCCGAATGTCAGGTTCTGCCAGTCGGACCCAATCATTCTGGGGAACAGGCCTCGGGAGAAGCATCAGCATCTATGTGGTTCAGACCTGCTCGGTATTCGAGAGCATAGTCATATGTAGATAATGCAGAAAGCCACCTATGGCCAGTGGCATCCAACTTAGCTGAGGTCTGCACATAGGTCAAAGGATTATTGTCAGTTTTTACTAGTATTTTAGCCCCACACAAGTACTCATGGAATTGGTCAACAATAGCCCACTTCAAAGCTAGGAACTCTAACTTATGTACAGGATAGTTATTTTCGGATGGGGTCAGGCTTCTACTGGCAAAGGCCACTGGTCTCAGGCCATTCTCGTGCTCTTGGTACAACACAGCCCCCAACCCTTGCAAGCTAGCATCAGTGTGCAGGACGTAAGGTTTTCTTGGATCGGCATAGGCCAGCACTGGAGCATGGGTAAGTTGATATATGATCTCATGAAAGCAGTCTCACAATCAGGAGTCGCAGACCCCAAATACTTCACTCGGATGAAAATACACTCTTTCAGTCTTGAGGGATGCTGACTTTTGGTATTTTTGTGGGTTGGGGATACCCTTGAGTAAGAGTTAAATAAGGCGGATCACTCTTGAATAGTCCTTGATGAGCGCCGATGAATAACCACAGAATCAGGAATCTTTGCAGTTCTTTTTAGATTTTGGGCTGTGGCCAGGTGGTCAAGGCCTCAACTTTACTTGGGTCGGTCTCTATTCCCTCGGTGGATACTATGTGTCCCACATACTTTACTGATGTTTGAAAAATTGACACTTATCAATGGACAGTTTAAGGCCAAAGTCCTCCAGTCGGTCCAATACCTTAAATAATCTGCTCTCATGTTCCTCCAGTGAGCTGCCAAACACAATAACATCATCTAGGTATACCAGGCACTCTAGTAAGTTCATGTCCCCCACTGCACGCTCCATCAATCGTTGAAAAGTGGCTGGGGCACCTGAAATCCTTGAGGCATCCTCATGAATTCATAAAGCCAGCGGACAGATAAAGGCTGTCTTTTCGCGGTCCTCTGGGGCCATCGGGATCTGATAGTACCCACTGAGACCAGCACAGAGAACCACTTGCTCCCGTTTAGGCAGTCCAAAGCATCCTGAATGCGGGGCATTGTGTACTGATCAGGGATAGTCCGCCCGGTTTAAGGTGCGATAATCCACACATCCTTACTGTTCCATTCTTTTCCTCACTACCACAATGGGGAAGCATAAGGGCTTCTGGATTCTTGTATTACACCAGCAGCTAACATCTCTTGCAGATGCCGCTCACATCATCTATGTCAGCAGGTGCCAGGCGTCGAGACCTCTCACAGAAATGGTCTTTCGTCATGCAGCCGGATATTGTGCTCAGCTCCTGCCGCATCCTACATCCCATTCCTTAAAGAAAACACCTGGTCTCTCTGGGCAAGCTTCTCACTGATCTTCACTTTCCATTCAGCTGGCAGCGGGGTCGCGAAATCAAACAAGTCAGGCGTTACTCTGTCATTCTTCTTGAACTCTTGCTGCTGGGTAGCACTGCAGTGTCTGCACAATGCACATTAGCCGGATACAACCTCTGTTTACTCGAATGTCTCTTTCAGACACATTATGAACTTGGACCATTACCCTTCTGCCATAGCATGGGCTCTAGCGGGCAAAATACTAAGCTTGACCAGCAGTCCCTCTGGCAATTTTCCATCGCCTGGTGCATCCAACATTAATATTTTATTCTTAACATCCTTTCTGATACGGACCTCTCCTGTAAGGTACACTGGGCATTTGGCGCCAGGATCAGAGACTCAGGATCCTTCTTCCATACAATTCCGACCGGTTCCTCTGGTTCTGTTTTTCAGCATCTCTCTGTGCCTCATAGGCCTTCTTAATTAAAGCGGAACTCTTAAAGCTCTACTAGTCTTTGACCCCTGTTTTTCATAACACAACTGTGCCAGCCTTCCGAACATATGAGCATTTGTTCCAATCAACAAAGGGACACCATCATACAGTCCAGTGGGGACACACTAAGGCTAGGGTCTCTACTTGTTCAGCCACTCCAGCCACGGAGGTGGGAAAGACAGCCAAATTCGGATATACCGGAATAGGGTAGGCCTTCTCACTTAACCCCTACATACAGTCCTTCTAATGGTTGTAAGGTACGTCTGACAAATGCTTCTGATACCAATCTTGGAACATAATTGTCACTTGGGAGCCACTGTCTAATATAGCTCTTGTAGACACTCCGTTCACCTTTACAGTGGTCTCCATGGAGGGACCCACTATTCTGGACCAGTCTGGAGGGCGGTAGTGGGGGCCTGGGCAACTGACCTTGCCACAGGGGCGTGAATTAGCATTTTGGTGCCCTCACTGGGATCATGTCGTGCACCTCTTAACCACTGATTTCTTCTCCGAAGCTCTCCTTGTAGCCTATATGCAACTTTGTCAGTGTCTTTTTGGGGACTGGCATTCCCTTTTCATGTGCCCATCTTCCCACAATTATAGCAAAACATACTTCCTGGAGTTTGAGCTGGCGGCGCCACACTGGGAGCCAGGGCGGGGTATTAACTGGAAACCTTGGTGCCATCTCTGTCTGCGGCGTGATAAGCATTTGGAGACATCTCGTCAGTTTCTCCACTTCCATGGTCAAGGAATCGAGTTCGGAGCTGTTATCAGCAGGAGATACATGGGTGGGTACCCCCACCCCCATAGCAGATACAGTCGGATATAGGTCAGGGCCCGTACTTGCAGGCGTGGCCTTCATAAAGGGACTGTTTTTGAATTCGGATCTCTCTCAACAGTTCGCCCCATTGTGGCATATCTTTTTCCTTGTCAGAGCACTCTTTTACTGCCAACCTCTGCCCCTGAACTTCACTTGATGGGTCACCCTCAGTCACTCGGTGTGTAGCAGCTATTGGTGCAGGTCCTCCCGGTCGTCTTTTCTCAACTCCTCAATTTCTCTCATTAACTCATCATAGGAGGGTGGGATTCCAGTCGATCTGCCAGGTGTAACTGAAGCAACAGCAGTTCTGAGAGGGGCAGACTTAAGGATCCTGTCCAGCCTGGTTCGGTCCAGTTCAATCGCTGGCAAACTACCTTTTCTGAGGCATTCTTGCAACAATTTTTCCAGCCGAGATACATACACAGACAACAACTCCCTTGGTACTGTTGTGCATCTCTTACTCTCCACCATAGGTCCTCATCAGAATCTGGGCTCCATACACATTCTCAAGGCCTCAAGATAGGCCTGTGCAGTCGCTTCAGGGTTACTGGCCCGTTTAGCACGGATGGTAGCCAGGGCAGGACCTCGGAGGCTCTCACTAACCCTCTTTACGCTTTTCACCTTCCGAGCATTGCATTCTAGCACTTAGGGAGCATAGTCTATCCAGGTCTCCAGTCATCCTCCCTTGGGGGTGGGGAGGTGCCAGAAGATCCTCAACCTTCGGTAAGAGTCGTGACTAATGGCAGGTGCAGAAATAGGAGTCTGCATTGGTTCAGCCACCATTACGGGCACTGGAGCAGGAGAGGGTGTTGGGGAGGAACACCCCAGGTGGCAAGAATAGTTTCTTCAAGTCCTCCACAGTTTTCCCCTCTCCCAGCAACCATTCAGCAAATTTCTCCTCAAAGTTTCAGATAGTGGTGGGGCTGATTCCCCGGGTCTTCTGTCCTTAGTTATCACTCTCAAGCAGTGAGGGCTCCCTCTGGGGTAATGGTCTGTGGCACTTTGGAGCTATCTATGGGATCCTTAAACTCTACTAGGGCCAGGAAAGTGTGGGTGAGCAGATTAGCATGCCGACCCACCACCACAGGGTTTTGTAAACCTTCCACCTTGGAAAGTACTCCCTGCACAGTGTCCGTATTGATACCAGGGATGTCCAGGATAAGCATTAGCATTTTGGGGGTCGATCTCCTCCCCAGTACACCACTCACCAGCCGTGCACAGCCACTTCTGTCGGGTACCATTTTTTCTTAACAGTGGTTCGTAAATATGGCCACTAGAGGACACACAATCAGCGGTGAGCCTCCAAGATGTAACCCTAGATGGCGCTATCCCAGGGGCTACTACCCCTGCCTGATTTGCCACTAACAGGTTGAGGGGCCTGGATCCAATGGCGGTGCCTCCACCCAGAGGTCAGGGTTTGCAATAGTTAAACTAACTTGGTCACAGCCCTCTGGGACACTGCAACCCCTTTCTTCCACTAGTGGCCCACACAATATATCAGAATTACCTTCAGTATACACTTACCCCCCAGGTCTGGTTCCGCACTGGGACCTCCTGTGAAATGAGATACAGTGCAACAATCACAGTACAGTACTTTAACATAGACAAATACCTCAGGCAGTATAACTTTGCTGAAACAAGCAGCTCTGATTTATTTAGGGGATATAACAAGGACAGGGAAATCAGGTTAATTAGCTTATCACTCTAATAATCTACCTATGGCTCTGTGCAGGCCTATCCCTATCAGATTACTGTCCCTGGGTACCCAAGCCCTAGTGGCTAGTCAAACCGTGGCAGCTGGTGGGGCCCTTTCACACAGAGAAAAGGAGAATTAAACAGTCAGCAGTACAGTAATTCCATTTGGATTTAATGTGGCAATTCAACAGGGAGCAACCCTGAATTAGTACTCACGACCTCCAAATAAGATAGGGTCCTTCAATGTCAGCAGGGCTCACTTGAGGTACACAAACCTCTTCACACATCCATATAAAAGAAAGTACTATACCAGGCAGGCTGCATCTGTATCCCGATCGCAATTACTGCACAATACCGGGAGAACACACAGCAGATTCAGTTCCTGACAGACCGAGTGCAATTTTCAGCAATTCTTCCAGTCTTCTACAGGGTGAGCCTGGTTTCTACTCTTCAGAGATCCTTTGATTCTTTTCACAGGGCGGATTCAGTCCTAACAAGCTGTTACACAAGCTGCAGACGGAACTCTGGGCCTTACACCGTTTTTTGACTAAAACTGCACACTGAAAAGCACAGGGCTCCTTCCTTCTTCACTGCCAAAGCTCAACTGAACTCCAACTGTGAAACCGGGCACTTCCTTTGAGTTCCTCCCAGTTCTTGACTGGATTGGCTGTCACTCACAATAGACTGCTGCTGTTGGTCCAAAAGGCACTGAAGTCTAAACTACATCTCCCAGAGTCACTGCCCATACAATCCTCTTGTGGCTGGCTCAGATTATGAGTCCAAGTTCTGATTCGTCAAGGCATCATTTTAGAGCTAGCTTACCCCACACTGATTGGTCCAGTTCAGCAGTTCAAAACTAGAATGGAGAATAGGACACAGTTCTGACTGCAAAGCAAGCAGGTTAGACAAACTGTAATTTCATTATTACTCTAAATAATTTCTGGCAAACAGTTACATCTTTCAGATAGGTTCCTTTGCACTCCTAGTGACTGCAAAAATGAAGTGAATTGGCAGCAGCTCGAGTGGGTACTCAGAGAAGCACACAGTCCCCCATACAAACTAATTATGTCTGCAAGCAGACAGCTCTTAAAGAGACAGTACCAGAGGCTCTAAAAACACTCACTGATAAATGGCTTAAATGCCAAACACCATTCAGGCTTGGAGCATTCAAGCAAGCTCCTGGAAGTCTTTTGGGAACCCCCATTTGCAGGGGGGTTACAATTGAATTTATTTTTCCCAGAATAGGTAGACTGTAGTCAATATAGCTAGGAGGGACTTGAAACACAGGGATGTGCCTTAAGTGGCTCTGGGGGGGATTCAAACCTGAGACCTTTTGGGTCATGTTGATGTACTCTAGTCACTGAAACTCACATTGTTATTGTTTTCTTTACATTTTGTTGCTAAACTGGGAGTAGGTTTATGGTTCTAGTGCTCTGTTGGTTTTGGGAGGAAGACTATAAAACAAAACATAAAAACTTACAGTCTAACAAGAGCATAATTTTTCCCAAACCATAGGGGTTGCAAGACTATCAATAAAAGGCACTGATTAGTCATTGTTGATGCCCATTGTTACATAAGGTACTTAAAGCCCAGGATACTTTTTCTGTTTAACATTAACTCTCAGCCTTCTGCAGATACCACATTAAATTTAGTTTGCCCTCGTTACTGGAGTTGGCAGTACAGCCTAGAGGTTAGTGTAATAAACGATGAATGAGTTTGGTACATTTAGCAGACCTGGGTCTGATTCCCACAACCTCCACTTGCATACTGTGTGACCCCGAGCAAGTCACTTAACCTTCCCAGTGCTACTGGATTGCCTCTGAAAACGTGGGCCTTTCCCAATTACTGAAGAACTGAAAAAAAACAACAAACATTTAGAAATATTTTCTGGTGACAGATTCTGCTTATGTAATGTTGACGTTTCAAAACTATTAGTATAGCAAACAGCCAAAGGTTCTTGTTGTGTTGAGGAGAGGGACACTAACACTACCAGCAATAAACTGACTGCACAGCAGGTGCATTTTGCCTGTGGTCTGTTGTCATATTTCAGAACAATACACATCTTTGCAAACAGTCATCCTGAGGCATCACTAGTATGGGGGGATTAAGTTCTGCCAACAATCTTTATTCACATTATGGGACTGTTCAGAATTACTCCAAGCAAAGGTTGACAGACAGATCTCCTCGGCCCATATTTAAATTCCAAACACAAAACGAAGATCATTACATTACAACACAGGCAAAAACATAGACATGGAAGTGTATACAGAATACAGAAAAATAAGTATTTTGTTACTCCAATAGATAATTTATATCAGCAAAGTACAGATTTTCTTTACTCTGGAATGATGTTTAACCTAACTGAATGATAGTTTAAATGGTAGTCCCATAACTGGCTTGTCAGTAAGGATTGTTGGCAGACACCCCCCCCCCGTACTAATAATGCACCACAAGGACCACCCTTTCTGCCAGGAGATGTGTGCAGTGCATATTATCATGTACTGCATTCTGAAAGTGTGCCAGCAGGCAACGGCACCATGTTCAGCCAATTTATGACTGGTATTATTTGGTGGCTCTGCTCCCCAAAACAGATTGTTCTCAATACTTCCCTTTAAGACTTTATCATGTATAAAATTGCACAATCCACAGTTTTAGTTGCCTGCCATTTTTTATGATGACTGCCCCCACCCAACTGCACCTGGAAACAACCTTTCTATGCTGGCTCAATATACCTGCCTTTCCCGATCCGGACCCAATTCCTGAAAATCATCATCATACACCACCAATTTTTTTCTTTAAATAAGTAGTCCTTCATGCAATCAGTGCTGTCCAGCCCATACCTGCTGCAGTCTCACTTGACGGAGTATGTGTGTGAACAGAAACACCACAGCACGCAGCTGCTTGAAGCTCGGTCAGAGGCCCAACTATCTCTCTGGTGTCTCTCTGCCTCGGAGTACTATCTCTCCTTGATGACACTCTCTCCAGTGTCTCTCTTTGACTTTGGCTCAGCAGGCACCCCGATGCCTGACCTGACCAGTCCTCCTCCTACCCAAACTCAGTCCCAGGCCAGATAGCTGTGTGGGGGCTGCGGCTTGCTACTAACCTCCCCTCGCCCTGCTCAGCAAGTGAAGTCCAATGATTGGATGATGATTTGGGGCAGCAATGGCAGGCCCATTTTAGCTGTCCTTTTTGGGACTTCCTCCACTGTGTCTATGTCCTTCTGGAGATGTGGTCTCCAGAACTGGACACAGTATTCTAGGTGGGGTCTTACCAGCAATCTATACAGAGTCAACACCACCTCCCTGTTTCGGCTGGTGATACACTTCCCTACTCACCCCCAGCATCCCACAAGCCCTCCCGACTGCCTTGTAATGCTGCCTGACAGGTCATCATATATGATTATCCCTAGGTCTCTTTCCTGCTTGGTAGTTGTCAATACCACTCCACTCATTTTGTACTCCACCTCTGGGTTTCTGTGCCCTAAGTGCATTATTTTGCATGTTTTTGCATTGAAACCCAGCTGCCATATCTTTGAGCACTCTTTTAGTTTCCTCTGGTCTGTGCTCATCCTTTCCACCCCCACCTCCCAGAGTGTCTACCCTATTGCAGATTTTGGTGTCATTCACAAAAAGGCAGACCTTCCTGTCCATCTCTTCTCCAATGTTACTTACAAAGACATTAAAGAGGACTGGTCCCAGCACTGATCCCTGAGGCACCCCACTGGTCACCCTCCCTTCCTCAGAGTGAACTCTGTTTATCACCACCCTCTGTTGCCTATTTTCTAACTGATTTCTTATTCAGTTTACCATCTTTGGACCCACTCTTAAGCTATCTAGCTTGCTTACTAGTCTCCTATGTGGAATGATGTTGAAAGCCTTACTGAAATCTAGGTAGGCCATGTTCACCTCTCCACCCTGATCTAATTCCTTTGTCACCCAGACAAAAAAATCTACTAGATTTTCTTGACATGACCTCCCCTCTGTGAACCCATGCTGCCTCTGGTCTTGTAACCCACTGGATTCAATATATTCCACAATCCATTACTTTCAGCAGTGATTCCATTAACTTCCCCACCACTGATGTCAGGCTGACTAGCCTATAATTGCCAGCCTTCTCCCTGCTACCACTTTTATGTAATGGGACTACATCTGCCCTCCCCCAGTCCTCCGGAACTAGTCCTGTTTCCAGTGAGCTGTCAGAAGTGCAGGCCATACCACCCTGAGCTCCCTCAGTACCCTTGGATGCACTCTAACTGGCCACATTGCTTTGTTCACCTTCAGATTAGCAAGTCCCTTCAAGACTCTCTAGTCAGAAAATGGACTAGTGTCTCCCTCCCTCCGTCCCTAGCTTCTGTCACTTTTTTGTGTCTCTTCCCCCTTCTCCTTCCTTTGTGAACACTAAACAAAAGTATTTGTTCAGGATGTCTGCCTTTTCTTGGTTCCCCCCTGCACAGGTGCCCCTTCCCTTTTTAAGCTTACAGTCCCACCCCTGATCTTCCTCTTTTCACTTATATATCTAAAAAATGTCTTGCCCCTTTTTAGGTACCTCCTGGGCTAGTCTGTCTTCAGTGTTTGTGCCTTTGCGCTCTTTACTGCTTTCTCTGCTTCCCCTGATGTACCTCCCTATACTTTTCCCTCTGCATTTCCTTAAATGGAATCTGTTTGATTCCCTATGACATTATAGTATATGGTTAGGGTTCGTTGTGGATGGAAAACGATGGTTTTCTAAATCCTGTTGTAGGACAGTTCAAAGGTCAAAAAAGTTGTTGTACTATCATTCTGACGTCACACCAATAGTACAACAACTTTTGCCCCTTGAGCTTCTACTTGATTGGTGAAAACAGGCAGTGATTTTAAAAATGCATTCTAAAATGGTGGATCCACTTAGTGAGTGGTCAGGCGAGCAGACAGTTTGGATACAGACTGCCATAATTGGCTCCATGTGTCCAAACTATCAATTTGCATTTTTTTTTTTTATCTCTGGCACAGTTATGGTAAAAATGGAGCGGGACTGCAGCAAGGAGTACCACTATATTTGGGGACGTGACCGGAACAGTGCATGACCGTAGTGAGGAGGATCAGTATGTTGTGGGATGGGACTCGAACGAGGACCAGTGCAGGAGTGTCAATGCAAGGTATGGACCTTGTGTTCATTTTGGGGTAACTAGATACTATCAAAAACAATGGATGGTTGACCATCCACAACTAAGTCTGTGTTTCCATCTCGGGAGTTGATGATGCCATGGAGACCTCTCGAGCTTACGCTCTTGAGGTCTCTGTGGCATCATCAACTCCCTTGATGGAAACATAGCCTTGTTGTGGATGGTCAACCATCCACTATTCTATATATTGTGAAGGTTACTATGAGGATCCAGTATGTAAATTGGTGGGTTATATTTATAAAATGTTTTCAGTAAGGTAGAAAAATACAATTAAAATTGTGATGTAGAGGCATCCATTTTGTGAACAGGAAGGGTGCTGTAATGATGTCACTGCCTCTCCAGCTTTAACAGTATGCAATTAAACAGATTAAAACAAACTGCTCCTACAGACAGGGATCCTGTTCTATCATGAAGAGAAGCACTGGATTCTTGTTTTTTTAACTCTGCCAAACATAAAATCCTGGGTGTTCCTCAGACTATAATAGAATCCCTGTTATAAAATGGCAGGGTAAAATCGTGTAAACTGATTGGCTCTTATTTATGTGTAAACTATGGTTTACACATGGTTAAAAAGGACTGCTCAGCAGTGAAGAATCTGCAACACAGATCAATGGACATTTGGAACACAGGCATTACAGTTAGCTCTCTATTGACAGTACTGATCTTCCACCACAAACATTTTTTTTGTTTTAGTTTTTGTTGACTGGGTAAGTGCACTAGACAAATTCGTCCTATTTTCAGACACAACCTGGGGAGAGGGATACAGATGAATGCCAACTGACCTTGAACCAGATGAAACTGTTGGTGGTATTTTTTTAGTGAATGAAGGGAAATTTGGCCAGGGCACCGGGGAAATTCCCCTACTCGCAGTCTGTGAGTGGATTGCGATGGAGGAGGATGTGCTGGCAGAGGCTCTGCCGAGGGAGCTTCCTGAGCTTAGGGTGCAGGCGTGGCCTGCAATGGAGCTCACCAAAGAGTCGTCTTCTGGAGATATGCAGGCTTCTCAGCATGCAGTCGGGAGTTGTGAGGTGGAGGATGTTGTGGTTGCAGGTGCTGTGCTGCAGGATGCCTTTGCCATTTCAGCTTCTTTGGGGACGGTGCTTGGTGGGGATTGCGGTCCCATTGTGATGCTGGAAGCACTACGGACTGCTGAGCAGTCAGAGCCCTCAGCTATCGCGAGGGTAGTGTTAGTGGCAGAGGAAGTGGTGGAGTCGGTTGCGGAGGAGAGACGCACTGGTGGTGCGAGTATGGAGACAGTTTCTACTGCAGACTGGTCCGGGGATTTGGCATTATCACAGGCTGGGTGGATTCAGCAACTGAACGGGAGATGGATTCCGGATCCTACCTGGCTGTCCTTTTCACCGATGGAATCGGGTCCTCCCCGAAAGCTTGTGAAGGAGGGTGAGTTGCCTTTTTTGGGAACTCAGTCTGAGGTGGGACAACCTTCTGAATTACATGGGAGTTCTCCATCTGACAGTATTCTGGGGGCTGGGACAGATATTCCATTGCGGTATCCCTCTGTACAGTTGTAAGATGATCAGGAGACTAGGAGGGGTCCTCGTTTTGCAGACCTCTTCAAACGTAATAAATTGGAACAGGCCCCGAGATGGAATGCGGTCCGTCTCCGTTATAGGGGTGGTTTACCTGAACACCCGGATAGGTTTTATGTGGTGAGGAAACCGTTACTGGACTCGATGCAATTTCTGCCTGTGGATATTTATGCTTTGATCAATATTCGGGGGGACGATACGTTTGATATTAGTTTCAAACAGGTGGCTGGTTTGGATAAGTTCTGGCAGAAATATGAAAGTTGTAAGTCCCTGCCGCTATGGCTACCTTTCTGGGCTATTCCCATCACTAAACCTTTATTCAAAACTATTAACGTTATGTTTAGGAATGAGGGGGTGAATGTGGGGGATATTTTGTACTGGTTGGAACACAAATGCATGGTTCTGGGCCCTCCTGAGCCGATTCTAGATACTGAAGGGATTTGGACTGGGGCATGGCGTTTTAAAGTTAAATTACATGTGATAAATAATGAAGTCCTACATATTCCGAATAGCTTTTTCTTAGGTAAAGACCGGAGAGTGTATTTCTATCAGGGACAACCTAAAGCATGCTATTGGTGTGGTAGCCGACGGCATTTAAGCAGTGCATGCGACAAAGTTAAATGCGCACTATGTGGGAATTTTGATCATGATAGCGAGGTTTGTAGAAATGTTGGCCATGCATATCATCAATGTCCTTGGGCAGGCCAGAATAGACAGAGGGGCTTGAATAAAGAAGATTTGATATCCCAGGCTCAGGGTAGATGTCAGTCTCATCTGGCCCCTCCTCAGTGTAGGGAGTATACTCCTACTGCTGGCCAAGGTCAGGCGATGGTCCCTGAAGTCCCTGTTGCAAACCACTGTGAAGTGGAAAATACCGGGGATCAATCTGTAATTCTGGTTCCCCAACAGACTTCAGATCCCTCCCCCTTTCACAAAGCTCTGAGCCCTCTGTCCTACATCCTCCTGTAGAGGACCTTGTGGTGGTGCCTGCTTCAGACATTCCTTTCCAAACTCCTTGAAGGGTTACACGAGCTAGCAGTCGCACAGTAGGGATGGGAGGGGTCTGCCTTATTCATAATTCCTTTTCAGCATTATCTGACCTCGAGGGTGAGGTAGACCCCGAGCTGCTGAAAACTGATGAGACCTCTAGCATGGAAATTGAGAATGAGAGGGGAACAGAGTTGTTGGAGGGGAAAAAGAAAAAGGGTGGAAAGCGAAAACAAGATAAACCCTGAATTTACAACCTTTTGTTTTTTTGGCCTGTTTGAACATTGTATCTCTTAATTGTTGTAGCATAAAGAGCTACAGGAGACGCTTAATTTGCCTGCAGCAGTGTAGGGATTTCAATGTAGATGTCATCTTTCTACAAGAAACGCATTTGTCTTCTCTTGTTGAGGTGACTCAAGTTAAGAAACTCTGGTGGGATGGCCCTTCTTTTTGGTCATTTGGGGAAGATGTTGCGGATGGGGTGGGCATTCTGTTTTTGCACCCTTCTGTTCGCATCACACGGTTGGTAGATTTTCACCTGGCCGAGTGTTAATTTTGGACTGCTTATTTCACGGATTTAGTTTCAGACTGATTAATACCTATGCTCCTCAAATGAAGACATCTCATATTGCTTTATTTAACCAACTAAAACCTTATTTATTCACCTCTAAACATGTGGTTTGGGGGGGGATATGAATTGTAATTTGGATATTCGAATTAAACATGATATTCAGCAAAAAATGTATCGTGATGCTCATTCTCTTTCACAGATGGTAGCGGTGGCTAAGCTGAAGGATGCTTTCAGAGGATTGCATACCTCTACTGGCTTTACTTGTAGAAGGGCTTCTTTTCAAACTAGAATTGATTACCTTTTTCTTTCTCAATATTTAGTCCCTTTGGTTTGTTCAGTAATGCCTTGCGATTTTTCGGACCATAGGATTTTATATGGTAAACTCAGTTTACATCAAATTCCTGCTTTTTTTCCTGCTTTTACCAGTAGATGGATGTTGAATTCCCTCTTATTGTCTGAGGCAGTTTTTTTGGCCCAGCCAAAGGATTTTATGATCCTTAGGAAATCGGTGGGGGTGTTTTTTTCTGATTGGATTACATGGTGGACAGACACCAAGTTAGCACTAAAGGATTTTTTATTGCTTATGGTAAACGGAAATGTTCTTCGGAATATTTACAATATTTAGATTTCAGGAATCAGTATTATAAATTACAGTCACATCCCCGGTATCGGGATTTGGAGGTTCAGTCTCAGATGAAGTTTGCTAAGCAAAATATGCTTCAGTATCAATACCAGAGGGCTGCTTCGCTTCAATCTGGACTGAAGTTTGGTACCCATCAGCAACCCTTTCAGGACCCGTACATGGCATGTAGACATAAAATCGAGAAGAGGCTTATGACAGGGCTTCGGGATTCCTTCTGGCATTTGAAAACTTCTTTAGCAGAAATGCTGGCGGTTGCTGAAAGTCAGGTTTCCTCACAGTTTGGTGAGGAATTTATTCCGACTGCGTCTTGGGATGATGTTTTGCATTTTCCAGTCCTGCTATTTCCCAAGCAGATGCTGATCTATTACAGGGCCCATTACCCCACTGGAGGTGTAGAGTCATTGGCTCACTCCGTACTGGGGTTTCACCAGGTTTAGATGGACTAATGAATGAATTTTAAAAGTTTTATGGAAGATATGTGTGTCATATTGACCGCTGTCTATAATGATATTCTTCGATTTGGTTTCGGTGATTCGAAGTTTAATTTGGCCATTTTAACTTTTATTTTTAAAACCGGTGATGCCTCGGATTTTGGTAATTGGAGGCCAATTAGTCTCCTAAATACTGATTACAAGATTCTTTCTACTATATTGTGTAAACGGCTTCAAGTGGTGGCACAAGGGGTGCTTCATCCGGCACAGACGTGTTCTATCCCTCACCGTTTGATTCAACAGAATTTAAAACTCCTGCGGGATGTGTGTGAATTTGGATCTCAAAAAAAGCTATCTGGTTTTATTCTGGCTCTGGATCAAGCAAAAGCTTTTGATTCCGTGTCCCATGCTTTTCTTTTTCAAGTGTTAAGTAGATATGGGTTCCCGAGGGCCTTTATCCAGTTTCTTAACACATTATACACCCAGGCCAGCTCTTGCCCACTTATTAATAATTATTTAGGTTCAGAAATTCAGTTGAAGTGCGGGGTTCAGCAGGGTTGTCCTGTCAGCCCGTTATTGTATGCTTATGTATTGGACCCCCTTTTACGGGAGATTAAAATAACAGGTCAATTCAGAGTTTATCTCCTTCACTTACTTTACCTGCCCCAAAAATTTATGCATATGCGGATGATATATGTTTATTGGTGGTGGATGCCCCTTCCGGATTAGAGACACTACAAGTGGTTACCCATTTCTCGGACTTAAATGGCACTAAGCTAAATTATGAGAAATGTAAATGTTTGGCAATTGGAGATGCTCCAGGTCTTCATGATGTTGGGGGTATTTTAGTCTTTGATTCCCTTACCATTTTAGGTCTCCTCTTTGGAAAAGGGGATTTAGCCTTTTTTAACTGGGAGAAGTGTCTTGTTACAGGAGAACGGAAAGTACAACAATGGAAATCCTGGGGATTCTCGAAAAGAAGCGGGTGTTAATTATTAAGAAATTTTTATTGCCCATTTTTTTACATGTATGTTCAGTTTTTCCGGTGCCAATTTCTTTAGAAACAAGATTATATAGTTGTTTTTTTCAAATGGTGTGGGGTAGTCGATTAAACCCGATTAAATGTGCTTTTACTTATTTGAAGCTTAATCAAGGGGGTTTAGGGATGATAAACCCTATCGTCTTTTATCACTCCTTTTTCATGATTGCTTCTTTTCAAAAAGAGGTCAAGCATCAGGAGCATCCATGGTCGGCGTGGACTCTGTTGTTATTTTTTTCTTTTTTTGTCCCATTGGGAAGGTGGGAGTGTTCCTAAAAAGAATATGGCGACTGCAGCACCTTCCTATGCAGATTCTGCAGTTAGAAAACTGCGGGAATGGAAATTGGGTAAGGCACAATTACATGAGGTTCCTAGAAAAGAATTTTATTTGGAAATTATGAGGAATTATTTCTATGTTCAGGTAGATTTCCCTTTTTGTACCCCTACTAAACTCTCACAGGCCCTTCGTCTCTTAACGGACCATAGGGTACCACCTAATATGTGGGGTGTCCAATGGCTTTGTTGTCATGGGAAGCTGGGCGTCCGGGGTAACTTAAAACATAAACCGATTACTGATAGAGTGTGTCTCAGACCAGGTTGTGTTGAACAGATTGAAACATTAGAACATTTCTTTCTACTCTGTCCCTATGTTTTTTTTCCTTTTGGTCGGACTTGGCCATTCGGTGGGGATGGAGTGTGTTGAGACACATTACCTATCAGAGCTTGATTTTGGGGGATTATTCAGGTTTTCTAAGGAGGTATCATCCAAGTACATTGAATGTGATTTTTGCATGTATTAAATATCACTTATGTCAAGCCAGATGTCAGTTCTCCTTGCAACACACCCTTCTTCCTAATAGTGTTATTCTTAACCATATCGAATTAGCGTTAGGGAAGCAAAAGAGTTTTGAACATTGAACCTTGGATAATCATGTTTTTCTTAGTTTTTGGAAAAATATTATTTGGCTTTTATGAATGCTGTATGTTTTTTGTTCTCTTATTCCTTTTTGGATCCCTCCTGTAGGACTTGTTTTGGATAAGTATTTTCTTCCTGAATGTATCACAGTTCCTCAAGAGTTATAATTTCTGTTCATGAATTATGTTGTGCTTGTTTTTTCCTACTGTTTTTTCTGTTGTCCTCTTTGCTGATGTATGGTTTATTTTCAAATAAAAAATTCCCCTACTGCAATGTTGGCAGTAGGGGGGAGATGTTGACACTGGTCTGCGTTTTGTCAGACTGTTTTCAACTTTTCATGGAGCAGGACGCTTTGTTGCGCTCTCCGGAGTGAAGTATGGAAGTGGGCGACTTTTCAGAAGGTTTATTGCCTCAGGCTATGGAGGAGACTGAAGCAGCAAAGATTTCTCAGGATTTTCATCAGCTTTCACAGGAGTTTGCTGGCATGAATCCAGTATCAGAGAATGAAGCTATTGTTCAATTTTGCTATAGCGACTAACTTTTCTGGAGAACCTTTACTTCAGCAGCCAGTTTCCCAAGCCTTGGAAATGAGTAACCCTCTTTTGGGAGGAAATACAGGGGATATGTGGAAGGAACTTCCAGGTGTTGCACGAGATGGGGACTCTCCTAGTGTTCAGGCTGCATTTAACGGAACGACTTGTACCACCTCACAAGTTGTGTGCAGACAATTTGGACTGTCTCAGACATCCATGGACTTTATTTCTCTAGATTGGTCAGAAGAGGATGTACTAAATGATTCAGGTTGGATACAGACTTCTATGGGACAATGGATTCCCGATCTGAATCTGCAGGGCGATTCATCGAGCAACAAGGTCCCTATGAAGCATGCCAACACAGATAAATCCCTGAGCTCAGGTAATGACTCAATTAAGGGAGGGGGTTTTACTGTTAACACTGTGCAGCACATAGAGGAGCAAACTGCGGCCTTGCCTAGGCTGAGTACATCCTAGTCAGGGGTGAGAATACTAATAAATGAAAGGCAGGATTTGAAAAGCAGACTCATGATAGGGATGCTAATCAAAATCAGAAATGGGTATCCATGTCTGAACTTTTTAAAAACAAATTAGCGCAAGCACCGAGAAGGAATGCAGTCAGGCTGCGACATAAAGGAGGGTTAACTGAACATCCAGACAGATATTATGTTGCTAAACAACTCTTGAGAGAATCTATACAATTCTTTTCTGCAGATATTTATGCATTAATTCACATCTCAGGGGAGGATTCTTTTGATAGTAGCTTTAAAACCACACATGGTTTGGACAAATTTTGGGACAAATATTCAACTTTAAAATCTACCCCATTGTAGACTCCCTTTTACGCAATTCCTCTCACTAAACCACAAATTAGATACATTACCATTATGTTTAGAAATGAAGGGGTAAGCGTCAGCAATGTTTACCATTGGTTGAAAAATTGTTGTGATATTATGGGTCCTCCTGAAGCTATATTGGACTTTGAAGGGATTTGGACAGGAGGATGGAGGTTTAAGGTGAAATTGTTTCAGGTTAATAGTAACATCATTCATCTTCCCAATAGTTTCTTTTTGGGTAAAGACAGAAGGGTATGCTTTTATGGGGGTCACCCTAGAGCCTGCTATAAAATGTTCCTTATGTGGAGGATATGGGCATTCTGTGGATTTGTGCGAAAATATCTTTCAGTGTAATCTCTGTGATGAGAAAGGGCATGCCTTTCATCAATGTCCCTGGGCTAAACATAACAGGATGGGGGACGGGATCAAGATGCACAAAGCACAAGAAAAAAGAAGAGATGCTAGCTTTCCCACTCCTCCAGCACCTCAAGAAGAGGAGACACCTCAGGGGGATGATCCTCCACGTAACCCAGTTGTAGATAGTCTATCACCTTCAGTAGAGGAGCCCAAGCTTCACTCTCAGCAAGAACAAAATGTTCCCTCTACTGAAGTTCCTCCTGCTATTATGAAATGGTCTGCTATTACATCAATGCCCCCACCTTTTGAAACAATTAAAAATTGATGGTTCACTAGGGCTTCGCTTAAACAAACAATACCTGGTCCCATACCCATGGAGAATTTTTTTTTCTGTTTTGCAAGATAACTGTGGATACTCAGATTTAGAATCTGATACTTCACACCGGTCTGAAATGGTAACTGAAGATAAAGAAAGTAGAACTACTGAACTAGCCAAAGAAAAAAAAAGGTGAAAAAAAAAGAAAGGCAAGTCTCAATCAAAAAGGAGGGCTTTGACACTAAATTTTGATGGCTGCTTTAAGGATAGCTTCTTATAATGTTTATATGAGACATCAAGTTACCAGCACCAGCTTAACACTGCCTCTCTCCACACTGTAGAGTTAATCCGGATTAGCCATAACTGGAAAAAGGAAGCACATACAACTGCATAAAGTGCTAAAAGTGCTTCATTTTATTCCTGCCCCCTGCTTCCATCCACGCTATCTCCAAATGAGACAATGCAGTTCCTAACGCGTTTCACACCCCCTGGTGCTTAATCATAGAAATAGCAAGTTAACCATATAGTGCCATTTAAATAACAAAATCTCTTAAAGTGCTAGTACATAATATACATCATTTAAAAAACATTTCCTAACATTATCAAATCACATATCTAGGCTTATCAGACATTTGAAAAAAAAACATGTTAGTACAAAGCTTATTTATCCTAAATCTTATAAATTATTAAAAACATTATTTAACATTAAACATTACCACTATTATATACCAGTGTCCTCCTCCAATTTCTTGGGGATCCACTTTGTATTCAAGTGTTAGCTGTACAAAAATTAAAAATGTTTAAGTTAGCATATTCTTACATATACCATGTCAGTAATACATCTATGCTAATATACAATAATCATCCAAAATATATATCATAAATCTTTACTTCTTTAAGAATGGTTTTAGGTAAATTCTCTCATTTAAACCAGGTCTTTCTGACCCTCCAGTTCCAAAAATCCAATACTGCTCATGTTTTAAAAGGACATTATCATGGTCACCCCCTCTTGGGCTTTTTTGGGTTTCTCAATGCCCATGAATGACCAAATGTGTTTCTTTGGATTTGTCACTTGACCTAAATGTATGCCAGGTGCATTCTTTTGATCTTTATTTTGTATTGCTCTCAAATGCTCACCCATTCTTTCTTTTAGTTTCCTTTTAGTTTTCCCTATATAAAAACAACTACAGCTACAGGATGCCATATAAATGACTCCCTCTGTGCCACAAGTTATAAACCCTCTCACTGTAGTTATTCTTTCTGTTTTTAGGATTAGTAAAAATCTTTATTTGTGTAAGGGACTTACAGAACCTACAGTTACCACATTTAAAGCAGCCATCTTGTTGCCTTGGTAACCACATCTTTATTTGTTCTGGTTTCAGTTGAACAGAATGTACTAGTCTATTTTTTAAACTTTTCCCCTTCCTATGTACCACTCTAGGTTCTGTATTTTTAAAATCTTTCAGACCAGGATCTAAACTTACATGATGCCAATGCTTATTGACTATACATTATATTTCTTTGGACTGTGCATTATATGTACTTACATAATTTAGTCTCTGATCATTTTTCCTTTTTTTAGCTGTTTTTTTCACTAGAATATCTTGTCTATTTAACTTATCAGCTTCTTTTTTGGCCTCTAGAATGGTACTGATGGGGTATTTTCTTTCACATAATTTACCTTCCAGTTCACTAGCTCTTTTTTCATAATTTTCTCTAGTTCTACAATTCCTTTTCAATCTCAAAAATTGTCCCTTAGGTATACCAGCTATGGTGTGGTACGGGTGGCTGCTATTAGCTTGCAAAACTGTATTTCTATCTGTACTTTTTCTATACAGGAAGTAAAAATGATTTGGATAATTTAGACACAGCTGAAAAAAATGCACTTGCTGAATTGGGAAAGGATAACAATATTACTATTAAAAAAGCAAATAAGGGAGGTTCCATTGTTATACTAGATACAGATAAATATCTAAAGGAAGTAAACAGACAATTAAGTAATACTGTTTTTTACAAAAAAGTAATAACAGACCTAGTTTTAAAAAATAATGAGGAAATTGACAGTTACCTTCAGGAGGTTAAAGAAAAAGGGTGGATAACAGAAGATATTTATTCATTCTTAAGTGTACAGAACCCTATGAGAGCTGCCTTTTATATACTTCCAAAAATACATAAATGTCTTATTAGCCCCTCAGGTCTCCCCATTGCATCAGGGAATGGCTCCTTAACAGAACCATTATTCCAGTATGTGGATTATTACGTTAAGCCCTTGGCCCAGAAAATACCATCTTACATAAGAGATACAGGAAAAAAAACGTTCTGTATTGGAAGAAATTGAGATTGAAGAAAAGAGTTTCCTTATTACACTTGATGTTGAGTCCCTGTATTCTAATATTCCTCATGATGGGGGCCTTAAGACAGTAGAATATTATTTCAATATGAGAGAAGAGAAAAATCCACCTACAGAAATGCTAGTAAATATGGCAAGACATATTTTAACATCTAACACTTTCTTCTTTTTGGAGGAACAAAATGTACAGGTTAAAGGTACTGCAATGGGGGCTACTTTTGCTCCAAATTATGCAAACCTGTATTTAGGTAAATGGGAGGAAGATGTTATCAGGAACTGGGATACGA
Organism: Neoceratodus forsteri; assembly: GCA_016271365.2. Taxonomy (NCBI): domain Eukaryota; kingdom Metazoa; phylum Chordata; order Ceratodontiformes; family Ceratodontidae; genus Neoceratodus; species Neoceratodus forsteri. The sequence goes on along the minus strand of CM028133.1, from coordinate 48,939,382 downwards.
ATACATATAGGGACAAGATTGACATTTATAGTTGCTTTATTGATGATATTTTTATCACCTGGATGGGCACAGAAAATAAACTTTTTGATTTTGTTAGATTTTTGGAACAGAGTAACACAAACTTGAGATTTGCATTGTCATTTAGTTCCACACAAATTAATTTTTTGGATCTAGCAATTAAGAAAGATGGGTCAGAAGGGATAAGTACAGATCTGTATAGAAAAAGTACAGATAGAAATACAGTTTTGCAAGCTAATAGCAGCCACCCGTACCACACCATAGCTGGTATACCTAAGGGACAATTTTTGAGATTGAAAAGGAATTGTAGAACTGGAGAAAATTATGAAAAAAGAGCTAGTGAACTGGAAGGTAGATTATATGAAAGAAATACCCCATCAGTACCATTCTAGAGGCCAGAAAAGAAGTTGATAAGTTAAATAGACAAAATATTCTAGTGAAAAAACAGATGTGAAAAAAAGAAAAATGATCAGAGACTAAATTTTGTAAGTACATATAATGCACAGTCCAAAGAAATAGGACGTATAGCCAATAAGCATTGGCATCTTGTAAGTTTAAATCCTGGTCTGAAAGATCTTAAAAATACAGAACCTAGAATGGTACATAGGAAGGGGAAACATTTGAAAGATAGACTAGTACATTCTGTTCAACCGAAACCAGAACAAGAAAAGCTGTGGTTACCAAGGCAACAAGATGGCTGCTTTAAATGTGGTAAATGTAAGTTCTGTAAGTCCCTTACACAAACAAAGATTGTTACTAATCCTAAAACAGAAAGAATAACTAAAGTGAGAGGGTTTATAACTTGTGGCACAGAGGGAGTCGTTTATATGGCCTCCTGTAGCTGTAGTTGTTTTTATATAGGGAAAACTAAAAGGAAACTAAAAGAAAGAGTGGGTGAGCATTTGAGAGCAATAAAAAATAAATATCAAAAGAATGCACTTGGCATACGTTTAGGTCAAGTGAAAAATCCAAAGGAACACATTTGGTCATTCATGGGCATTGAGAAACCCATAAAAAGCCCAAGAGGGGGTGACCATGATAATGTCCTTTTAAAACGTGAGCAGTATTGGACTTTTGGAACTGGAGGGTCAGAAAGACCTGGTTTAAATGAGAGAACTGACCTAAAACCATTCTTAAAGAAGTAAAGATTTATGATATATATTTTGGATGATTATTGTATATTAGTATAGATTTATTACTGACATGGTATGTGAGAATATGCTAACTTAAACATTTTTTAATTTTGTACAGCTAACACTTGAATACAACGTGGATCCCCAAAAAATTGGAGGACACTGGTATATAATAGTGGTAATGTTTAATGTTAAATAATAATGTTTTTAATAATTTATAAGATTTAGGATAAATAAGCTTTGTACTAACATATGTTTTTTTCAAAAGTCTGATAAACCTAGATATGTGATTTGATAATGTTAGGAAATGTTTTTTAAGTGAGGTATATTACGTACTAGCACTTTAAGAGATTTTGTTATTTAAATGGCACCATATGGTTAACTTGCTATTTCTATGATTAAGCGCCAGGGGACGTGAAATGCATTAGGAATGCGTTGTCTCATTTGGAGTTAGCGTGGATGGAAGCAGGGTGCAGGAATAAAATGAAGCACTTTTAGCACTTTATACAGTTGTATGTGCTTCCTTTTTCCACTTATGGCTAATCCGGATTGACTCTACAGTGTGGAGAGAGGCAGTGTTAAACTGGTGCTGGCAACTTTATGTCTCACATATTACTTGATTTACGCTGAGCAAAGCTCCCAGGTGCAGGTTTGAGTAGTTTTATTCGTTTTTGATTCTTATAATGTTTGCAGTCTTAAAAATTTCAAGAAAAGGCTTTCTCTTTTTTCCTTTTTTGAATCTCTTCAGGTAGATGTTATCTTCCTTCAGGAAACGAGATTGTCCTATCTTGCTGAAATAGATCAGGCTAAAAGGCAAAGGATCTGGGATCCTTCATTCTGGACATTTGGCCCAGATTTAGCTGATGGGATTGGGATCCTGCTTGAATCCACTGCTTTTAAAATCTTCAAACTCGTAGATATTAGTCCCGGATGAGCTTTATTACTTGACTGTTCCCTTACAGATTTTGATTTCCGTATTATTAACATTTATGCCTCACAAGTAAAAACTGCTAGGATTGAGTTGTTTGAGGAAATCAAGTCATTCCTATTGTAAGGACCCCAACCCTGCCTTTTTACTAAAATGACAGGTGGCATGCTGTTGGCGTTGGGAGCAATACCTGGTGGGGGACCTGGGTTTGGGGAGGATGAAGTTACCTGGCACAAGGGACCTAGGTTTAGCTACTCTGCACAGGGGCACCCAAGTAAATCCATCTACAGGAAGCAATAACTGTAATGTCCAGAACCAGATTTGGGATTTTTCAGTGTGGCTTTAATTATTAACTAACTGAACATAAACAAAGCATTGCATGGTCCCCCAAAGGGCTACGTCCACTGTATGTGCAGATTAGTGGTTAACCAAGTGGTCCATTTGAGGAATGAACACATTACTACTGTTGTCTGGCTTTGGACCCACCAGGCACTCAGCCCGGACTTTGCATGCGCTTTGGATACATAGCCCGACTGGCCTGGCTCCCCTGCCGGCCACTTGACTGACGGTCCACTTGAAGAATGAACCCAAACTTTACTTGGAAAGACATCCCATCAAACAAGGAGACTCCCAAACTGTGGCTTCCCACACCACTTAGAGTCTGTGACTCCTAGAGAGATTTGTTTTCTTACTTCCAATCGAACTCCCATCAAACAAGGAGACTCCCATCCTGTGGCTCCCCACACCACTTAGAGTCTGTGACTCTTAGAGAGATTTTCAAGTTGCGACCCACGTCTGGGTACCCATCCCATCACTGGCCAAGTGCATGAGGCAAGTAGCAAAACACAGAAGAAATCTGTAGAGGTGGACCTGGTTACTAAAAATGGGGTGGGGTTTCCCACCTCCAGCTTCCACAGCCCATACCCGGCCATTCTCTGGATACACGCAGAAAACTTTAGAACTTTAAAATGTAGGTTGAACGGTGGATGACCTGAAGCACCCCCTCTACAGCATTACTTGAAATCCAATAAAACTTTAGACTGTTTGACTGCTCCATTTGTTCGTCCTAGTAACATAGTCCTCCCAAATAGCAGTCCCCATTACTTGAAATCCATTTAAAACTTTAGACTATTTGACTGCTCCATTTGTTTGCCCTAGTAAACATAGTCCTCCCAAATAGCAGTCCACATTCATTTCCCAACTGAAGAAACAGTTTGTTTGCCCCTTCAAATGGAGCCAAACACTCACCCATTCGTTGCAGGTGCCCCACAGGCGAAGTACTGTAACATTTGCTGTTATACAAGAACAGACTAAATAAAACCAGGCAGCTTCCTTCCATGATGGGAGAAGGGGATTGCCCCTGGAACCCACAGAGAACTACTCCCCCCCAGAGGGAGGGGGGCACGGAGACCGGGGGAGCGGTCTCCACCACTTTAAAAAAAAAAAAAAAGGTAAACACAGGAACACTTCCTTTTTCTTTTAAACAAACTGAAGACTGACCGACTTCCTTCCTGTTTGCTTTAGGACAAACTGAAGAAAAATGACTTTGAAATTTCCCAAAGTTCTAAACTCACTCCCTGAGCTGTAGATTCCAATGTGGCTCATGCAGCTGTGAAAGTTCTATGGTGATGTCATCTCTCAAGTCTCAGCTGTGACTGAGGACAGAGTGAGACAGTGCGAAATCCATTTAACTGGAGTTTCACAAGCTGCCTTCCCTGCCTACCACTAGGTCTTACTGAGATTCTAGTAACCCCGGGTAACAAAGGGGTTACACTATACACTAGGAGGCATGTCATTTGGGAAGGGGATTTTAATTGTGATAGTGATTTAAAATGTGTAGGAGAGGTCCAGAAGAAAATGTACTGTGACTCTCATGCTTTAAAACAGATAATTACAGATGCAGGCCTCTCTGATGCTTATAGAATTTTACATAGTACAGGTGGTGCTACATATCATAGACATATTTATGCCACTCGCATTTATATGTTTTTTGTTTCAAAATATGTTAAGCCTAATACGGGTATTGTTAAGCCAACAGAATTTTTCAGATCATCAGATCTTACTATGTACCTCTAGTCTTGCTGATGTTCCACCTAAGGTGTTTTCACCTATTCAAATATGGAGGTTAAATCTGTCTCTCTTGGATTCATCAGACTGTGTGCATGGATTAGAGGTGTTATTTGAAGCCAGGAATTCTACAGTGTGTTTTTATGATAACATGTATGACTGGTGGCAGGATACAATAATTGAGGTGAAATCTTTCCTGCTCACTATGGGAAGGCAGAAAGCTAACTCTAATTATTTAAAATATTTGCAACTCAGGAATCATTTATACAAATTAATGTCCTTTCCTCCACAGGACAAAATAAAATGTAAGTCACAAATATCTGAACTTAAAAAGCAAATGCTGCTTTATCAATATAATAGAGCAAAATCACTGGATATGGAATTTAGATATGTGATGCAGACGCGACCGGCTTCTGATCCATACAAAGCTTGCAAGCAAAGATTAGATAAGACCCTAATGACTGGTTTATTGAATGCTAATGGTAATATTGTGTCCACGTATTTCAATATGTTATTAGTTGTACAGAGATTTGTTATGGATCTGTTTTGTGATACTGCAGGGACTACCAAGGTTTTGTCGGATGACTTCACGGCATCACTTCCTTTAGTAGATGAGTCTTTTAAACAAATTTTAACAGTACCCATCTCCTCACAAGAAGTAGAAGGGGTGATCAAAACTTTAAATATGAGGATGTCCCCAGGTCTGGACAGTATACCTAATGAATTTTATAAAAAATGTCTTCCATATATGAGTTCTTTTTTGCCTTTGGTTTTTAATTTTATATTAACTTCAGATTTAATGTTTCCTGACTTTAGTACTTCAGTGCTTAAATTTATTCATAAAAAGGGTGATATAACTTTACTGTCTAATTGGAGGCCTATTAGTTTACTTAACAGCGATTATAACATCTTATCTAAAATTATCACTAACAGATTATTACAGGTCTCTGATATACTTTTTCATCCAGCACAGACTTGAGCGATCCCTCATCGCAAGATTCAACATAATCTTTATATCTTAAGAGAATTATTTGAGGTCAGTAATTTAGGACATGTTTCAAGTTTTATAGTTGCCCTGGATCAAGTTAAAGCATTTGATCGGGTTTGACATGGATATCTTTTTGATTTATTATTGCGATATGGTATTCCTTTTCAATTTGTGAAATGGATTACTATGTTATATTCTAATGCTAAAGTAATCTCCATGGTTAATGGTTTGTTTGGGTCTGAGATTAAGTTTGATAAAGGAGTTCGGCAAGGATGTCCCTTAAGTCCTTTATTGTACGCTTTTGTTCTAGATCCAGTTATTAGATATATTCAAATGGATCACTGTATTGTGGGGATGGCCCCTGATCATTCTTTACAAACAGAGAAAATCACAGCATATGCTGATGATGTTACATTATTAGTGCAAGATGTGACTTCACTTACACATGCCCTTGACATATTTCAGGTACGGGGACAATTTTCTGGAGCACAAATAAATACAGGAAAAAGTTTTATTTTTTCTCTGGATCATAAATGGGTGGACAATTTAGATGTCATGGGAATTCCTCTGGTTACTACTCCTCAGAAAATTTTAGGTATATGGTTTGGGCCAGGGGATATGGCTAGTTTTAATTGGGAACATCAGTTAAAGGTTGGGAAGGGTAAAGTTAACATGTGGAAACAATGGAAATTTGAGAAGAAAAAATGTATTTTGATTATTAAGAAATTTCTGTTACCTGTTTTTTCTTTATTTAAGTTACCTTTACCCACCCCCAGTTCATTTAGAAACAAAGCTGTACAGTGTATTTTTTCAGATGTTATGGGGTTATAGATTAAATCCAGTTAGAAAGGATATTACCTATTTACCAATGAAAGAGGGTGGGTTACATATGTTAAATCCAATTGTGTTTTATCACTCCATATTCTTGTTCAACTCATTTAGTTATTTATGGAAAAAAGCCACTTTGCCATGGCAATTATATTCACACTTTTTTTGGACCCCTTATTTTCAGAAGTGGACACTGTTGTCCCCTAAAATATTAGTTCAGGATCATCTACCATGTTATGGGATTCTGGCGATAAAAAAATTACAGCAGTGGAAGCTGCTTTTTCAGAATCTGATTTCTCGTGATAGAAAATCATTTTATTCATATATAGTTAATGACATACAAATAATTTTTTCTCCTATTTCCAGAATGTGTTCCTTCAAAAATGAATATTGCTCTTCATAAATTGATGGATTTTAGATTCCCTGCTTTCTTATGGAACATAGTTTGGATGTCAGCCCAAGTGAGGTTAGGTGTAAGGGGAAATCTTTAATATAAACCTTTAGCAGATAGATATTGTCCGAGGATTTCATGTTCTAATGAAGAAGAAAGTTTATTACATTTCTTTATCAATTGTTCTTTCAGTAACATTTTCTGGTATGAGGTAGCAACTCACTGGAATATGCCCTTCCTTTCACGTATTATATATAAATACTTTAATATTAGGAGATTATTCAGGAGTCTGGTGTAATTACCATAAAAGTACTTTGAATGTTTTCTTTGCATTTCTTCAATTTTACTTATGGCACGCTCAATGTCAATATATTTTTCAACAACAGCAAGTACTGAATACTATTATATTTTATCAGATAGAAGATGAACTGTTACAAATTAAAGAAAGGGATAGTCACAGGTTTTCACAAGAAAAGTTCTTTCAACTTTGGAAAAATGTGTTTCTGTAAATATGTTTTTTGTACGTGATATACAAATGTATGCATACTTTTATGTTTGTATGAATATTTTTCATTAATATTGTGAGATGTATTTTGTTATCACGGTGATGTTGTGTTTTTCTGTTTAATAAACTTCCCCTACTCTTTTCGAGAAGTGCCATTGGATCTTTAACATCCACCTGAACTACCACCAGAACAAACAGATGGGACCTCATCCAAAAGATGGCACCTCAGGAGTACAGCACCCCTCTCATGCTGCACTGCAGTGTCAGTATTGGGATATTAACCCAAGTGCCTGCTGTGGGGATAGAACCCACAGCCTTCTGATCTCCTGGCCTCAGAGGTGAGTGTGCTACCTGCTGAGCCACTGACAACTGGCTGCTACCTTTATACTGCAAAAAAAACTTCATCTGGGTCCTAAAAATAAAACTACCTTAAATATAACATAAAACAAATGAATTAAATGTTCTTTCCTTGATTATCCCACTCTTCTTACATACAGAAACAAATTAGAAACAATAAGTATTATAGTGTATGGTAGAAAGTTGTAATTATCAAAAATCTTATCATTTACTAAAGCTGTTGTACCATCGATGTGATGTCCAGATGTTGTTATACCATCGATGGTAGGTCACATTGATGGTACAACAAATTGGAATCTGGCCGCGCACCTACCTAGTGATCATCATGAATGCTCGAGCTGGCAGAATTCAGAGTTCACCGATCGCAACGGCAACCGGCAAGCACAATGGACTTAATATGTGACTCCTTTGAATCTGTCCCGTCATCTTGCAAGGTGAAGAAAAATGAAGTAATTTGTCGAACTTGTGTACAGTAATGTAAGTCGAAAGCGATGCCCATACCCTATAAAAGACAATGAATGGGCATTGAACAACAAAGCCTGCCATCTTGTGGCTTCCTTGGCAATCACTGAAAACCTCTCAAGCTTCGCTCTCGAGGTTTACACGGGTTGCCAAGGAAGCCACTTGATGGCAGCGTGGCTTTGTTGTTCATCGATGCCCATTCATTATCCTCTATGTTTATAGTATTCATTACAATTGTTTATTTGCTGACAGTGAAAAATCCCCCTTCTGTCTTTAACTGCTTATTACAGAACTCTCTTCTTCTTGCTCTGACAGTGAGACAGCTGAGTCTCTGGCTGCAACAAAGGCCTTTGTTTTTTGTGTGTATAGAGTGTTGGGAGAGAAACATTCTGCCAGTGGAACGGAGCAGAATTTTGAATGCATGTATTCCATGGTAAACATTCCATGATAAACATTCCAGATCTTGAATGTGGAGAACAACAGAGAAAAAAAAACAGGAAGAAGAAAGTAAGCAATGATACAATGACATCATCAATTACATAACTTGCCATGGGCGGAAGGACAATTTTATCACAAATGCACACAAGTAAATCTATTTTTTTGACATATAAACATGCTTTTCCCGATAGTCAAAAGTAAAAAAAAAAGCCAATTTTATTAGCACAATAGGGCACTCAGGGACTGTGTGTGTAAACTATAGTTTACACACGGCCAGCGGCTGAAGACACTTGGCCTTCAGCCTCGTGCCTTACTACGCCCCTGGCCGTGAGTAAACTATAGTTTACACACACCCCTCCATACCCTATTGCTTACACAGCACAGTTGAACTGATGTCACCTGCGGCACTGCACACTGTTAACACTGGTGAGGCAGTGACATCATCACAACGCCCTTCCTGTCCACAAAACGAATGTCCCCCATCCCTATTTAAAAAGTATTTTTCTGTCTTGAAACAGTTTCCAAATATAACCCAGCAATTTACATACTGGATCCTCATAGTAACCTTTACAATAATTTCATAAGGAAACATACAGATTCCCTTTAAAGCTTCTGAATGCTACCCTTTTAGCCTTGACCTGCTCAGCCATCTATTTTGAGAAACATAGCGGTCTGTTTTTCCTCTTGCTTTTGCTCACTTGTTTAATGCAGAGGTTTGTTGCCTTTACTATGCTCTGTTTTAGCTTCAGCCACTGTTACTCCACCCCAACGGCCATCCCCCCCACCAGGTCATCCCTGAGGCATTCACCCATCTTTGTCAAATCTGCCTTCCTGAAGTCCAGGACCCTCATCCTTATGTAGTTCGATTCCACAGCAGTCCTTATGTTGAACCACACTGTATGGTGATGACTGGTCCCCAGGTGGCCTCCCACCTTGACGTCTACAACACTGCCCATGCTAGTGATTACCAAGTCCAGTATTGCCCCATCAGTGGGTTCACTGACTAGTTGCCTGAGAAACACCCCCTGCAGAGAGTACAGAATGTCCCTGCTTCTAGCTGAAGCCACTGCTGGGAGACTTCAATCTACATCCGGCAGGTTGAAGTCTCTTACAAGAATCACCTCCCCCTTTTCTGCCATCTTGCCAGTGGCTTCCACCAGTACAGGGATTTATTTAGCTCTAAAAATTGATTAGCGTTTTGCTCATAAAAGTGTTAAATCTTTGTGAAAATTCATATCTCTTGCCTCACTGTGTTTGACAAACACAGCACTTCTAGAAAATCTATACAAATGATTTCTGTACAGTTAGTATAGTCCCAAGACAAAAACTGCTAATCAGTTATTTAAAACCTGCAGTACCTTATGTAATTTCTCCCCCCGTGCTGGAAGTCTGTTGACTATTCCAGTGAGAATAGTGGCTCCATTTTGCATCTCCAGCGTGACTCACAGTACCTCTGCTTCTCCCTATATTCCCTATATCTTTGTTGGTTTTATGCTTTCCCTCACATAAAGCACCACGCCCCCTCCTTTCCTTTACAGCCATCCCTTTCTGAAAAGAGTATAGCCTGGTATGGTCATGTCCCTGTCATGGGTTTCAGTGCATCATGACTCGGTAATAGTCACAATATCCAGGTCAGCCTCTGCCATAATAGCCTCTAGGTCTGGAATCTTATTTCGTAGACTTCTAGCATTTGCACACATGGTCTTCCAGATTTTGTTTGCACTCTGCTTGTTGCCCCACTTCTTTCTCGCCTTCCTTCCCTTCCCCCTTTGCCTTTACCACCCTGCTTTCTTTATTAATTTGCATCATGGAGAATTGGAGAATTTTTCTCCTCATTCTACTATAACCTGTATGTTGTGTATGTGTGGAGGAAGGCAGTTTCTGCCTACCTATTTTCTTCTGCCGCCCTCCTTAGCTAGATTAAATATTCATCGAAGTAACATTTAAACCATCCACTGAGGACATCAGTTCCCCTCCTGGATGGATGCAAGTCATCATCCCTGTGTAGGTCTTAGGCACTTATCCTCTCAGGTGGGTTCTCAGTCCCCAGTGTTGCTGAACCCCTCATCTCTGCATCATTCTTTCAGCCATGAAGTGAACATCCTGGCGTGGAGATCCTTCTCCCCCCCCCATTGTAGACAGGCAGCATCTTAGTGAAAGGCACTGAGTGAGCTCCCTGTCTAAGACCACTCTACACCTCCCTAAACTCCCCCTGCACTCTCCCAGCCCCATCTCTAGCCAGGTTATTTGCCCCCTAGTTGGACAATGATATCCAGCTTTCCCTCCTGTCCAACTGCCTTTGTGATCCTTAGGATCCATTTCCCATGCTTCCAGGCCATGGCGCCGCATGGGCACCTACTCTGCCACTCCACCCCTTTCCTAATCCCAGAACTATCCCAGTTGCAATTGAGTCCCCACCAGAAGTTGTTTCATCCTCCTCTCAGGTCCTCTATCACCTTCCTTGGGGACTTCACAGTGGAAGGCCTGGACATCTTCCCTGGCCACTACCGTGGGTACCTCCTCCCGGCAGTCCCAACCTGCCAGAGTGGTGTAGGAATTACATAGTGGTACCAGTTGAGGAATGTGCCTCTGTCCCACCAGTCCCACCTTTCCAGAGCCCACCATAGTCTGGCTGTTTTTCCTCCCTGCCATCCTCTGAGGTAATGGTAGTACACTTGGTGGCCTCTGGGTGGGGGAAGAGGTCTCCCAAATCCTGGCCAACTTGGCCTGAACTCTGGTGCCCTGCTCTCTCAACCCAGGGAGTTGGGTGCAGATGGGGCAGCACTGCAGTCTCTCTGAAAACTGCCACCCCACAGCTGCTGGCATTCTCAACTTCTACAGTATTCTCCTTGTGTTACCTGGAAATACTTTTGTACCATTACCCTTCATAGGGTGTTACTAGTTTGCCTGTCTTTTTTTTGTTTGTTTCTGTTTGTGTTCTTCTGTGCCTTGTTTAAATCTCTTTATACTCCTACCCTAGATAGGATGTTGCTACTCTTCTCAGTTTTGGTCTACCTTTGACTTTCCACCCTTCCCAGCAGTGACCGTTACACAAGAGTGAACAGGTGTCTTACCTTAGTTGACCGGCAGAGTCCTCTGCTTCCATGCTTTCTCCTACCAACACCTAAGACACCTGTGACCTGTCCCACTCCTTTGTTGTTCCACTCACCTGTTAGGACATGAATGGGTGCATTATATGTCCGGTTCAGTTAGGGAAGTGACTGTGAAAGTCCTGGTCCAGTTGGGAGGGCTAATGCATCAAGTCCTTCTGCAGTGGCTGGTGATTTTTAATGTAAGAGAGCAAATCAGTCTTAATTGTAAAGACCCCATGGGGGGGGGGGTTACACACTTCGCCTGCCAAGTGATTGACATCTACGTCTATTCCAACAGGAGAGTCCAAATTTCAGACATATTAACATGTTTATTCACCTGACTCCTATCTAGGACTAGACAAATGGCATACATCCAACAGTTTCACCTAGACAAATGCATTATTTATTTATTATTCTTTGTTAACCTGGTAAAGCCCACTAGGCACAACTGTCTGTTTTCAGGGGTGACCTGGAAGCTTTAGACTGGTTAAGTGACTTGCTTAGAGTCACACAGTATGCAAGTGGAGGTTGGGGGATTCAAACCCAGGTTTGCTGAACCAAGCTCATTCACAGCTTGTTACTCCAACCTCTAGACTATACTACCTAACGGAATTTATTTAAAGGGGAATCCTCACCTCTCCTGCAATAATGCTGTTGGACCTTTAGTTCCTGATTATGAAAAACACATTAGGATATACTTTTTAATTTACTTATTGTCTTGTAATTTGATTCCTTATCTGGTTGATCCTGCGACCCTGTGCCCGCTATGTTAATAAACTGTCTTTTCCAGTGAACCCCACAGTCAGACCTCTGATGGTGCAACTGATGGACTGAGCCGTGGGGGATGTCTATGTGCTAGCAAGTCACTTAGCTGGCATTAGTGTGAAGGAGCACATGATCCCGCTTATTCTGACAGTACCGATCATGCTAAGTTTAGTCTGGTTGGTACCAGTAGAATATGTGTGAGCATATGCTTGTTCACACTAATGCTAGCTAAAATGACTTACTGGCACATAGACATCCCCAAGGTTCAGTCTATCAGTCGTGTCATCAGAGTTCTGTCCATGGGGGACACTGGGAAAGATAGTTTATTAACATAGGCAGCGGAGGGTTGCAGGATCAACCAGATAAGAAATTAAATTACAAGTCAGTAAATACATAGAAAAAAATGATCTCCTAATGCATTTTTCTTAATCAAGACCAAAAGGTCCCACAGCATTACTGCAGGAAAGGTGAGGATTCCTCTTTAAGCATACCTTCATGTTATAATTATTGGCCATTGGGTTACCTGGGGGTATCTGTGAACACTATGAAAAGTAATACTCTGGGTGAAATGTGTATACCTATGCATACTACATGCATGGGCAGATTGGGGGCGGTACTGGGGCATCATATGTCAGTTTAACAAGTCTTTTAGAGTGCCATAATGGGGCTGATACCTCTTCCATTGAGTTCAGGGTTGCAACTCCCATCTTCTTGACCAGAGTAGGAGTATTATCAGTCGAAATTGTTTCCACTATGTCTACTAAGTCTGGTTGCTCTCCACCCTTAGCCACAGTTTTCCTCTCCTTAGGTGCTGGAATTGTATCTGAGGGCATGAAAGGTTTTGTATTTGGAACCAACTGAGTTTCAGAGCTGTTGGGTTTCCCTCTAGCCATAATTTCTTGAATAAACTGGACATGCATCCAACATCACAGTCATTCAACAGTAATACATTTGTCCATTTTGAGAATTTGCAACTCACCCTCATCCTCCACTCCTCCAATAGAGATGAGTCTCCAAAGTCAAAGACTGTGGGATCAGTACCTTGCTTGGTTCTTTTTGCTGTGGACTTTGTCTGTACTGCAGTATCTGCACACAGGGTGCCTTGGCTACAGGTCCTTTCCTCATTGAGACATCATGTAAAATCACTTTCTTCTCTTTTATAGTAATCTTTCCCACTAGGCACGTACACACACAGGCAACATCTGGGGCTTCACAAACAGTCCTTCCAGTGAGCTGTGTTCCTCAAAGGTGTCAATCATCAGTATCTGTTTGGGAGTGTGGCTATCTACCCAGGTATTCAGTTGTACTTTTGGGAGGCTCTCTTTCTTCACTTGATAATTTTATTTTATCATCTTAATCTTGTCAGATCGAAATCAAAACCTTCCTACTTGTTTCTCTCAGTGTGGTGCATAACCTGTGAGTTTTTCAGTAAGATGGGACAGAAAACTGCAAACCAAAAACTAGTATTACAACTGTCACTGCTACTACTGCTACTGATCTATGTCTCTCTGTAATTAACTCCGGGTCGCCCCCGAAAAAGGGACCACCTGGTTTCAGTGGGCTTCCCGGTTACCAAAATTAATTAAACAAATAAGTAAAAAGTCAACTTCTTCATGCCTCGTGGTAGGGTTTTAAAGGCACCTACATCTTTGGTGGTTCAAATGTCGATCAAGCTGGTTAGAGAAGACTCTTGACTGGCATCTCTCAATTTGCTGCAACTGACACCAAATATCTTTACAAAAAAAGTGCAACATATGGACATACCTTGTAAAACTGGACAGATATTGCAATCGCATGACAGCAGTGGACAACTGGGTGGATGGCCTGGTGGAAACTGCTCAGATAGCAGGAAAAACCTCAGGTAATGCCTTGGGGACAGTGGTGAACTATGTGAAGGAGCAAAGCCTACTAAGATTATATCTAGAATACTTGAAAAATATAGTTCAGGCCTCAAATGTTAGGATGACTGTGGTTCCAGAATGGTCTAAATGTGAAGAACTTCTCAGATTCGTGGTGCAGTGATTGGCAGAGACCTTTGGGTTTAACTTGCAGGGCTTATTACTATAAGCATACTGAGTGACCCCATACTGAATGAACCCAACCAGAACGAGTGGACAACCAGAATGAGCACAGACCATACTGATGGTGATAGTATTGACCATAGTTCATACCCAGATTGTGCATGAAGCCCGGAACACAAGGAGAGAAGGAGATCAATGGGGCTTGGGTCAAGCTGGTTCCACATCTGTCCAATGATATGGGCACAAAGTTTGAAAGTTTGAATGCCATCTGTAGCAAGCTCCATGAGCTGGAGATTCCTAACACCGTGATGATACCTGCTCAACGCTATGTTAACACTTTCCAAAAATCTTTCATATCAATGGATCCAAAGGCGGTAAGGAAACTAGTTGAAAAATTGGTGCCTATATCTGTTTTCATCTAAATTGAACTTATTTCTGTGCCCTGAGTGGTACAGTTGGAACAGTTATGATATTTCTGTAAGCCTCCCTCTGGAGAGGACCTATAATAGTGACCCTCTCCTCCCTCCTTTTCCATATTTGGGCCTGGGAGGTTATGCACCTGCCTCTGGGTAGAATTTCAGCAGGCCCCAAGGATATTAGCCCGGGGTGTCTGGGAATTGAGGAGGCCGATGGGAGAGAGAAACACTTACAGTGGGGCTGGGGTTCATCCTCTGGTATGGGAATTCGGGCCTTGGCAACTCGGCAACAAAGTTTTCCACCCAGGAACTGTGGAGGTGTGCAGGGTATATGGCCATTGGGGACTGGGTCCATGTTTATTGGGAGCCACAGACAGGGGAGGATTTAGGAGGCCCACTTTGTGCTGTGTGGCACCAGGGCAGGTAAGGGGCCTGATTTCCATGTTGGAAGGCTAGTAGGTGATGGTGGGGATGGTACAGTAGTGGCAGCCTGTGGTATGGGGCCAGGAAGTGGTGGCAGCCCTCCTACCCATTTACCCATGTGGCACACCAATTGCCTGGTATCGGACAGCCTGTGGGGAGAGAGTAGTGGGCCTGGTGAGCCCCCGACATAGCCTGTGTTGAGTCTGCTCCAGGAAGCTGGGGTTCTGCGTTCCGTGTCCTGAGTTACAGGAGTAAGATGAGGCGTGAGAAGGAAAGCTTCAGCCTTGTGTGTCCCAGAGAGAAGAAATATTTGGAACTGTTTTGATTGGTGTGGGAAGTCAAGCTGCCAAGAGGGTAGGCCGCAGTGAGTGGTTTAAAGGATTTGCAGCCTAGCAGTTGTTGCTGCTGCCCGAACCTGTGAGTCCTTTGGCTCTGTGTGAAGTCCAGCTATGTGGCCAGTTCTACCCAAAGTGATGTACCGTGGTGGTTAGCCACTGTTATGTGCCTGCCTCCAGTTTGTGCCCCCAGCTCCTGAGAGCTGTTTTGCTTTTAATATAAATTAGTTTTGTTTATTTTAATTGAATGTGGCCTCCTACTTAATGAAATCCACTGCCTTGTGCTAACTAAAGGTGCCCCCAGCTGAGACAGGTTCAAGTCTACCCCCTGGAGCTGCTGTGACTGCCTTCAGCAATCGAGATTCCAGCATTAGAATCCTGTTCCATAGCTAAAAGGTATGAGCCATCTTTTCTTTGCTTTTCTGGATGGTCTACTGTGGTTGTGCCCCCCTCCTCATTCCTTGTTAACATAAGGCCTCTAGACACAGGTAGGAGGGGGGGTTTACATTTTGTGATAACACTTTATTTTAAGTGTCCTTAACTACACTGTAATTACTGTATCCCTACAATGTAACTGTTATGTAAGTACTGTGCAGTTACATATAACTACAATGTAGTTGGTAATTAGTTTCACAGTTGTGTATTATTTATTTTATTTATTTATTGAAATGTTTCACCAGGAAGGCACACTGAACAACAGGTTGCTTGTCTCCCGGTGCAACCTGGGGGGGGTTACAATTGGATGAAGAATTAATACAGTTTAACATTTAAAATATACAAGAAATTAAACATTTAATTACATTTGTAACAAGACAGTTAAAAAGTATCCATAAATAATCATTCATTCACATTTGTAACATAACATACAATTAAATATATCTTACCTGTGAAATATGCATTTAATTACAAGTGGCATATCTGAGGAACACAGTACATAGTGGTGAGGGGAGGAGAGTGTGCTGAGATGCAGGCTGGGGAGGGTGGAATGCTTAATAGATGATGTGAGTCATGGAGAGGAGCAGAAGCGTAGGAGGACAGTTAAGGAGGGTTAAAGCAGGAGCAGTTAGAGGAGAGAAAGTTATGTAAGGCAGAGGCAGGGGAGTGGGAGGAGGAGGAGGGCCATGTTTGTGAGGGAGGGAGCTACAGATTTGCAGGAAATGATAGGTTAAACCTGACTGACTGATGAGAGTGGTACAACGGGGGACCAACAAAGTGCAAGTGTCAGAGGATCTGAGGGAATGGGAGGGGGAAGGCGGGGAAGACAGCATGCATGAGAGATAGGAGGGAAGTTCTTCTAACCAAAATTTAGAAGCGAGTTTGGCACAATGAGTGAGGCGCTTGTTGGCAAGCGGGGTAAGGGAAATGGTGTGGTAGAGGTCACAGTGATAAGTGTGTGATGGAGAATCAAGGGCTAATCGACAGAAGGAGTTAAATAGTGTCTCCAATCTGGTTAGGGAGGATTTGGGAGTGGCACCATAGACTACATCACAGTAGTTGAAAATGGGGAGGATCATCTTCTGGACTAGTTCACGTCATGCTGTAGGAGGGATGCAGCTACGGTTCCTGAATAAGGCACCAAGCTTGGGGCGCAATTTTTTCAGGATGGCATCAGTGTGGCCAGAGAAGTTGAGATGCTGGTCCAACTAAACCCCCCAAGGTATCTGAATGAGGAGGTGTCCTCTAATATTGTTCCATAAAGGGTATGGAAAGACAGTAAAGGGTGGAGCCTAGAGAGTCTCTACCTAGTGCCAAAGGTCATGGAGGCAGTCTTTTTGGCATTTAGGAATAGTTGATGTGAGGCAAACCATAACTGAACCTGGTGGAAGTCGAGCAGAAGGGTGGCTGCAACATCAGCAGGGCATTTGCCAGACAAGAACAGGACAGTGTCATCAGTATACGTATGGATAGAGGTGGAGGGGAGCATACCGAAGGCAAGTCATTTAGGAAAATATAGAAGAGAATGGGCCCAAGCACTGAGCCCTGTGGGACTCCAGTGGAAATATAGAGGGGGAGAGATTGCATCCTGGATCTTGACTGATTGTGTGCTGCCTGAGAGGTGAGCTCTAAACCAGTTTTGGGCAGAAGTAGACAACCCAGCAGCTGTAAGTGAGTCAAGAAGTAGGGCATGGGAGACTGTGTCTAATGCCTTGGCGAGGTCGACAAAGATGGCAGAGGTAATGAGGCCATTATCCATCCCAGTGAAGATGGAGTCAGTGAGCCTGAGTAGGGAGGAGGTAGTGGAGTGGTTCTTCCGAAAACCAGATTGGAATGGGTTAAAAAAGGAAGAGTCATCGAGGAAGGAGGTTAGCTGAGAGAGGACCAGGTGTTCTTAGAGTTTAACAACGGCAGGGAGTAGGGAGATTGGGTGAAAATTTGCAGGGGAGGAGGGGTCACCACCCTTTGGGAAAGGGAGGACCACTGCATGTTTCCAGGATGAGGGGACAGATGAGGATGAGAAGGAAAGATTTAAGATCAAGGAGAGAGGGTAAGTGATAGCAGAAGCTGAAAGGTAGAGGGGTTTAGGGTCAAGATCACCCGCCGATGAGCCTTTGGAAGGATTAAGAGAGAGAAGGACCATTAGTGTTTCTTCTGGGGAGACCACAGAAAAAGAGAAGGAAGGAAGGATGAGCATGCAGGGGTTGAGTACTGGGTGTGGGAGGATGAGGAGGGGGAGGTTAGAGGGGAGTGACTTTAGAAGTGCTGTGGCACAGGAGGTATAGTAGGAATTAAACTCTTGAGCCACTGCACATGGTTCAGAGACCAGTGAGTTGTTTATTTTAAGCACGGGGGAGGTGGATGTGAAGGAGGGGAGAATAGGGCCTGGACCACTTTCCAGAATTTGGAGAGGGAACTGATGTTTTTGAGAAAAGATGATTTAAAATATTCAGACCTGGCAAGTCTGGTAGCTTTTGTGCAGGCATTTCTTAACATGCGATACCTGGCATGGTCCAGGGGAAGCTGGGAGACCTTATGTTTCCTCCACGCTTTGTCCCGTTCGCTGAGACTGGTCAGTAATTCAGGGGAGACCCAGGGATGATGGCTGCCATGAACTCTAGCACATTTGAATGGAGCATAGGCGTTCCATGTAGTTAGAAAGTTATCTCTAAAATAAGGGAGGGCTTGGTCAATGGAAGAGGCAAAGGCAATAGGGGACCAATCGGAGCCGGCCAGTTCATTAAGAAGGGGATTAAGGTCTAAGGAGTTGAAGGAACGGAGTTGCAGAATTTTGTGAGGCGGTTTAGGTCTATGGACTTTCCTGACTTCGAAGATTGGGTGATGATCACTGAGGGCATCCAGGAGGATGCCTGATTTAATGTCTCGGTAAGAGCCCAGTCTATCAGGGAGTGGTGAAGAATTTTATGATTTAGGTGGGTGGGTTCCAGGATGAGTTGGGAAAGACTGAGGGCCATGATGTAATTTCGTGTCTTGGCAGTTGTTGATGATAGCCAGTTTTGGTTTACATCACCCAGGATGTATAGCTTGCCTTCATGTGAGAGGGAGGTTATGGAGGTAATGAGATCCAAATTATCAGATGCCTTGGAGCCAGGTCGACAGTAAATGCCAGCTATGAAGATAGGAGAGGGAAAAGACAAGGTAATGTTTACTGCAAGTGCTTCGAAGGCGGAGAGTAATGAGGATGATAGAATGGTTGAGAACTGAAGTGAGGACGGAATATACATGGCTACTCCACCACCCCTGCCAGTCCTATCCTGCCTGATTATGGAATAACCTCGGATATTAATGGCGAGATCAGGTATTTTAGCGTTTAACCAAGTTAAAATTAGTTTGTCAGGTGTGAGAGAGATTACCATAGGATATAAAAGGTCAATTTTTGACTCAAGACTGCAGTTGTTTAAGTGGAGCATTTTCAGGCCCTTGGGGAGGGAAGATGGGGTGGAGGACGCTGATACACTAGTGGAAGGATTGCAACTGGCAGGGATGTGTGTAGTGGGACCAAGACTGAGATGAACATTTCCTGATGCGAGTAAGAGGCGTGCTATTATGGGTGAGTGGAGTTTAGGGCATTTGTGACGGGCTGAGGTTTTAGGGAGTATTTTGGGGGGAGGCTAGGTGAGGTGAAAATAAGATGGTGAAGGAAAGCTAGGTGGCTAGGGGCTGATAATAGAGTAGCAAAGGGGATGTGAGGGAAGTGGGACCAGAGTACTTGAGGGGGGTGTGTAGGAGTTATGGCAAAGATAAAAGTAGGGGATTGGAGAGCAGAGGGGAAAGGTGAGAAAGGCTTACTGGACTGAAGAGAGTGTGGAGCTGAGGTAGATAAAATTGAGAGAAGAATTAGAAGGAGGGGATGTGGTGAAGGAAGGGTGGGCATAGTATATGGATCGGTGGAGCAAGAACAGCACAGGGTATCCTAATCAATAGTAAGGAGAAAGTAAGTGGCAGTGACGGAGGTGAACTAACTGGGTATCATGTAGTTGGATGCACATTTCTATGAAGTAACCACACTGTTATTGCACTGTAAATACAACGTAGTTGTTAATTACTTTCACATTCAACTGGCATGTAGTTATACAGTTTGCATGAAGTGGTAGTTACACGTGCAACCACAACAGTTTCTCTTTTGGCACAAATTGATTTATGCTGGAAGTGTAACTACACATGTAACACCTGTTGCAAAGTGCAACATACATAGAAACAGCGAAATAGACTTTGACGGCAGATAAGGACCACTTGGCCCACCTAGTCTGCCCATTTTCTCTACCTACTGGATAAGCTGCAGATCCCTGTTAACCAACAGCCTTTTTCTTCCTACCCCCACAAGAATTGCATTATGTCTGTCCCATACAGTCTTGAATTCCCCCACTATTGTCAACTCCATGATCTCCTCAGGAAGGTCATTCCATGTGCCCACCACCCTCTCTGTGAAAAAATACTTCCTCACATTGCCCCTTAGCCCTCCCCCTCTATCTTCAAATTGTGCCGTCTTGGTCTTGCACATCTCTTTTTCTGAAAAATGCTACCCTCCTGGACTTTGCTGATTCCCTTAAGGTGCTTAAAAGTTTCTATCATGTCCCCCCTTTCCTCAGGGGTATACATATTAAGCTCTATTAGTCTCTATTCATGTGGCTTCTGTTGCAGACTCTGCCCTGCTCCATTTTAGTTACCCTCCTCTGGACTGCCTCCATCCTGTCTATGCCCTTGTGGAGATGGGGTCTCCAGAACTGCATGCAGTACTCCAGATGGGTCTCACCAACTTTCTGTATAGAGGGATAAAAACTTCCCGTTTTCTACTGGTGATGCCTCTCCCTATACATCCTAGTATCCCCCCAGTCGTCCCTACTGCCTTCTCACATTGATTGCTAACCTTTAAGTCATCTGATATGCTATCCCCAGGTCCCTTTCCATTTTTGTGTTTGCTTGCTCACATGTGCAAGAAACATTGTGTGACAGCTTAGGAGAGAAGCGGGTTCAGGAGGCACGGCAGTGTGGCAGCCAACAGAGGCAATACATTTGGGAACTGGGCCATGGTGCACTAATGGAGGCACAGTGTGCTGATGACACTGGCTTCCAGAAGTGCCACCAACTTGTAATGTTTTCACTGCAGCAATCAGGGGCCACCTCGTCATTGCAGCGTCAGCGATTCGCTGCACTGAAGAAGCGAACCGTCATTGCTGGGTGGAATGCTGCTAATCTAATATTGTTAGTGAACATGGCGGTGCCTTGCCACCGTGTTCACAAACACACACTTGCCCCAGTGCCGAGGGGGTGCCCAATCCCTGGCAGCATGTGCCCTCCTCACAGCAGTGCATGTTTTAGCTTACAGGGCCCCAATCTCCGTCAAAGCCTCATCCCCGTGCTATGACTTGCTGATGGGGGAGCCCACTTCGTTGGCATTATGTCCCCTCCACTTTGATGTACCAATGGGAGTCCACTCCCCATTGGCATAAGCCCCACCAAAACAGTAGCAGGAGAGTTGTGCCGAGGGGTGCCCAATCCCCCGACTCTTGTGCCTCCCTTGTGGCGGTGCCCAATCCTCGTCGGCTACAGCTGGTCCCCCAACAGTTGTTGGCATGCTGGGAGCCCACCCCAGCATGCCAAATGTCCAGAATGCCTTTGTAAAAAAAAGTCCCGCAAGTCTTTTTTTTGTACCCAGAAGCAAAAAATGGTCCTTCGTCGAAACCTGCGGGCCCCCAACCCGCACCCACCCCTGCGACTCCTGCCTCCCCACACCTCCCTCACCCCATGCTTACCTCTGGAGCCCAGCGCGACAATTTTCAGTGGACTGGGAATACGTCTGCACTCTTCAAAGCCGATCGCGAACTGAAGAAATGCCGGTAAGCTGCTTAATGGTATAAATAGGGTTTTTTCAACTTTGATGTATATCTCTGGTATTTTTTGGAATGTTTGCACCAAATTTTCAACACAGGGTTTTTGGGACCCCTCCTCATGAATTCTGGCACTGTCATGGCGTTAATCGGCACTGAAAGGTAATTTCATGGTCACTGCGTGGAATCACCTTTCGGGACCGATTAACGAAACGACAGTGCCAGTGTTCATGAGGTGAGCTCTCAAAAAGTCTATGTTGCAAATCTGGTGGGAAAAATCCAAAAAATGACTGTTTCATGAGTGTGCATTGCGTAGTTGCTACGCACGCTTGTAAGTTCGCCAATTGGCAGTATTTTCACTCCAGATTTTCAACATTGCCATTTTTATGCACCTCCTTATGAACAGTACAGCTGCCATTTTTCACATCCTGGCCAAAATGTGGTTTCGCAGTTCCGGTACAGAATAGCACAGTCGCTGTGGAAAATCAGTGTTCAGGACACATTAAGAAAATCACAGTGACTCTGTTGAACAGCAGAGTTCCTAAAATGCCTATGGTTAAAATTTTGTGACGAAAGTCCATAAAATGAGTGTGTTACGAGCGTGTGTTGCGCAGGTTCCATGCACGCTCATAACTTTGCAAGTTTGTAATATTTTCACTCCAGATTTTCAACATTGCCATTTTTCCGCACCTCCTTATGAGCAGTGCAGCTGTCATTTTTTACATCCTGGACGAAATGTGTTTTTGCACTTCTGGCGCAGAATAGCGTGGTTGCTGTGGGAAATCAGTGTTTGGGACACATTAAGAAAATCACAGTGACACTGTTCATGAGCAGAAGTCCTACAATGCCTATGTTGAAAATTTGATGACGAACGTCCATAAAATGACTGTATAACGCGCATGCGTTGCGCAGTTTCCAAGTACCATAGGCTCGGATGTACGAGCATTTTTAATGTTCCCAGTACAGATTTTCAACATTGCCATCTCTTCACACCTCCCTGTGGATGGTACAGCTGTCATTCTTCACATGCTGCCCCATCTGTGTTTTCGTACATGTGGCACAGAATGGCACTGTCGCTGTTGGAAGTCAATGTTCAGGACACATTGACCTAATCACACTGCCACTTTTCATGAGAAGAGGTCCCACATGCTTTCATAAGGTGGAGTCACAAACAGACCATGTTGAACATTTGTAGTGTAAATAGCAAGAAGAAACGCCACAGGCATTAGCGTTTCTAACCATAACATCCTACCCTGTACAGGCTGACAGGCATCGGGTGTGCCTTTGGATTGCTGACTATACTGCTCATGCCATCCCACCCCCACCTCCAGCCAGTGACAGGCATTGAGGTGTACCTTGGACTTTTCGGCCCCAGACTTCACCCCATTCTCCTATGCTGCACCCATTTCAGCGTATGTCCTTATGGAATGGGGTGACTGTAAAGCCAAACACCCTAAGGCACAGCTCAACACGTGTTGCTGTCTGCAGAATAGGGTGAGGTGATATGGCATGCCCGTCATGGGCGATGACCCAAACACTTACCCCAATGCCTGTCCATCTCTACAGGATGGAGGTGAGGTTGGCGTGACCTTCAGTACTTCACTGCCATTCCTATTCTGCATCTGTCTAACTCCTGCATTGCCAGTGCTAATACCAGCAAGCAAACATTTGGCATTGACAAATGCTTGTTGTTGTTACTACCGCTCTCCTTCATTGTGTACTCTTCCTCTGGGTTTTTGTTTCTCAGGTGCATTACTTTGCACTTCTTTGCATTCAATCTGAGCTGCCATACTTTTGACCATTCTCCAAGCTTGCCAAGTCCTTTCTCATCCATTCCACATCCTTTGTGTATCAACCCAGTTGCAGATCTTTGTGTCATCTGCAAAGAGGCATACATTTACTTCCAGTCCCTCTGCAATGTCACTTATAAAGACATTAAAAACATAGAAACATAGACTTTGATGGCAGATAAGGACCACTTGGTCCACCTAGCCTGCCCATTTCCCTACCTAGGGGATAAGCTGCAGATCCTATTTAACCAACAGCCTATTTCTTCCTACCCCCACAAAAATTGCCTTATGTCTGCCCCATGCATTTTTGAATTCTCCCACAGTTTTAGACCCCCACAACCTCCTCAGGAAGGCTGTTCCATGCGTCCACCACCCTCTCTGTGAAAAAATACTTCCTTACATTGCCCCTGAGCCGTCCCCCCTCTATCTTCAAATTGTGTCCCCTTGCTCTTGCACATCTCTTTTTCTGAAAGATGCTTCCCTCTTGGACTTTGTTGATTCCACTGAGGTACTTAAACGTTTCTATCATGTCCCCCCCCCCTTTCCTCAAGGGTATACATATTAAGCTCCTTTAGTCTCTCCTCATATGGCTTCTCTTGCAGACCCTGCACCATTTTAGTTGCCCTCTACTGAACTGCCTCCATTCTGTCTATGTCCTTGCGGAGATGGGGTCTCCAGAACTGGACGTAGTACTCCAGATGGAGTCTCACCAACTGTCTGTACAGGGGGATAACAACTTCCTGTTTTCTGCTGGTGATGCCTCTCCCTTTACATCCCAGTATCCCCCCAGCCCTCCCTACCGCCTTCTCACATTGCTTGCCAACCTTAAGGTCATCTGATATGATAACCCCAGGTTCCTTTCCATTTTTGTTGTTGTTACTACCCCATTGTGTAATCTTCTCCTAGGTTTTTGTTTCCCAGGTGCATTATTTTGCACTTCTTTGCATTGAGTCCAAGCTGCCATACCTCTGATCATTCTTCCAACCTTGCCAAGTCCCTTCTTATCCTTTCCATGCCTCCTTGTGTATCAACCCTGTTGCAGATCTTTGTGTCATCTGCAAAGGCACTTTCCTTCAGTCCCTCTGCAATGTCACTTATAAAGACATTAAAAGGACTGGACCTAGTACTAAACCCTGTGGTACCCCATTAGTAACCCTCTTTCTTCAGAGTGGACTCCATTTACAATTACCTTCTGTGTCCTGTTGTCCAGCCAATGTTTTACCAGGCTACCACCCTGGGACCCACTCCCAGGCTGGTTAATTTGATTATTAATCTTTGTGTGGGACTGTGTCAAATGCCTTGCCAAAGTCTAGGTAGGCCATGTCCACAGCCCCTCCTGGTCTACTACTTTGGTCACCCAGTCAAAGAAATCAATTAGATTCATCTGACGTGACCTTCCACTGTGAACCCATGCTGCCTTGCGGTCCTGTGCCCCTGGCCTCTAGGTACTCAACAGTTCTTTCCTTCAAGTGATTCCATCACTTTCCTACTACAGAGGTCAAACTGACAGGTCTGTAGTTTCCTGCCTCTGTCTTGCTCCCACTTTTGTGAAGGGGAATCACATCTGCCTTCTTCCAGTCCTCAGGTTCCACACCTTCCTCCAATGATTTGTTAAAAAGGGTAGTCAGTGGTGTCACTAGTTCTCTGCTTGATTCTTTTAGAATTCTGGGGTGAATTCCATCAGGCCCTATTGCTTTGTCCACCTTCAGTTTTAGGAGTTCTTTCAGAACCCTTTCTTCTGTGAAAGGACTGGGATCGACTCCCCAGAGTGCTTCTGTTAATTGGATTAAGCACCTCCCCCACCTCCTCTTTTGTGAATACTGAACAGAAGTATTCATTCAGTATCCCTGCTTTTTCACTGTCCCTCTCTGCCCACCCACCGTCCATTCTATTCAGCCTCACTATCCCTCCCTTTGTCTTTCTACAGCTCCCTGATATACCTATAAAAGGTTTTATCCCCCTTCTTAACTGAGTTGGCTATCTTTTCCTCAGTTTGGGCCTTTGCTATTCTGACTACCCTCCCTGCTTCCTTCTGCCTTAACTGGTACAGTTCTCTGTCCTGCTCCTTCTGTGTTTCCTTATACTTCCTAAATGCTATCTTTTTTCTCCCTAACCTTCACCGCCACCTCTTTTGAGAACCATAGTGGCCTTTTCTTTCATTTTGATTTGTTTATTTGCTTCACACAAAGGCTTGTTGCCTCTGTGATGGCAGTTTTGATATTTCCCCATTGTTGCTCCACCCCTCCTTCTAGCCTGTTTGCTAGTGCTTTTCTAAGGCACTCTCCCATCTTGCCAAAGTCAGCCCTCCTGAAGTCCAGAACCTTCACTTTTGCATGGCTTGACTCTGTAGCTGAGTTTATCATGAACCACACTGTTTGGTGGTCACTTGTTCCCAAATGGCTACCCACTTCTAGATCTGAGATCCTCTCACTGTTCCCATTTGAGAGTACAAGGTCTAAGATTGCTCCCTCATGAGTGGGTTCCAAAACTATCTGTCTGAGGCATGCCACCTGCAGAGCATCAAGAATCACCCTGCTTTTGGATGTGGCTGCAGCAAAGGTGCTCCAGTTAACATCTGGCATATGAAGGTCCCCCATCAACAGTATCTCCCCTTTCTCTGCCATCCTAAGTATGCCTTCTATCATATCCTTGTCCATTCCCTCCCCCTGACATGGGGGGTCTTTATACAACCCCTGTGCAGATTGTGGTGCCATTTCCAGTCTCTAAGGTGACCCACAGTGCCTCCTCTCCTCCCTGTTTACTCTTTTGTTCAGTTGCTTTTATCCCTTCCATAGAGAGCTACTCCGCCCCCTCTTCTCCCCTCCCTGTCTCTCCTGTAGGTTGTGTACCCTGGTATGTTAACATCCCAGTCATGGTTCTCTGTGTACCATGTTTCTGTGACTACTACAATATCCAGGCATCCCTCTTCCATCAAGGCCACGTGTTCAGGGAGCTTGTTGCCCAGACTACGGGTGTTGGTACTCATTACCCTCCATTTCTTGATGGCCTTACCCTTTTTTGCCCCATCCCTGTCCTTATTGCGATCGTCACTTTCTCCATTTACCCCTGCACTTCTCCCTATCAACATCTCTATGTTGGTGTTTACCTCACTTAGTACCCTAATTTTTTGGGGAGACTAGGATTTCTCTGCTCCTTTCCAGTGCCTCCCCCTTGGCTAGTTTAAATGCTTGCCAATGAAGCATTTAAACCTATCACCTAGGATTCTGGTTCCCCTCCTGGACAGATGCAGACCATCATGCCAGTATAGGCCTGCATCCCTCCAGGTGGACCCCCAGTCCCCAATGAAGCCAAATCCCTGAGCTCTGCACCAGTTTTTCAACCACTGATTGAATCCCATGATGTGGAGCACCCTAGCCTCACCCGTGCCATAGACAGACAGCACCTCTGAGAAGGTTTCCATGTGTGCTATTTGTCTAAGGCCCCTCCTCATCTCCACAAATGCGTCTTGCACTGCTCTGATCCCTTTCTTAGCCAGGTCATTTGTCCCTAGGTGGACATGATATCCAGCTCCCTCCCCTGTGCAGCTGCTCCTGTGACCCTGAGGATTTGCTCCCTGTCCCTTCAAGCCATGGTGCCTGGCATGCACCTTACCTCCCTCTCCCCTTCCTCCTCCAGTTCTACCTTCCTAACAATGGAGTTCCCTACCAGGAGTTGTTTCCTTCCCCTGTGGGGTCCCATGCCACCCTCCTGTGGGTCTCCTTTGTGGAGGTTCCCAGCATGCTCCTTGGTCTCCACTGTGGGTGCCTCCATAGAGGAACCACACTTTTCTAGAATGGCATAGAAATTGTGGAGAGGTACAACTGGAGGGATGCACTTCTGTTCCATCACCCTCACCCTCCCTGAGCCCACTGTGGTCCAACTGCTCCTCTTTCTTGGCAGTGGCAGTGACCCTGGTGGTCCCTGGGTGGGAGAGGAGGTCCCACAAATCCTGGCCAACTCAGCCTGGAGATGAGCAACCTTCTCCCTCAGCCCAGAGAGGTGCCTGCAGATGGGACAACACCGCATCCTCCAGAACATCTCCTGGAAGACTTCTGCTCCACAGCCACTGCACTGCTCCACTCCCATCATGTCTTATTTCTGGCCCCCTAACTATTGTTTGGAATACTTACTCTTTCCTCTGTTTGTTTATTTCTTTTTTTTCTCTCCCTATTTACTTACTGCCTCTGTGCCCTTTTAGCTCCTGATCTTCCTGTTCTGAGACAAGAAGTTCCTATATTTCTCAGAAGTCTCCTTACTTGCTCAGAGTCAGACCTCCAGCAGCTAGGGGGCGGAGAGCTACTCTTGCCCTTCTAGGATGGTGAGTCTTTGGTGGCTCTGTGATCACTCACTTCCTGCTCCCAAACAGGAAGTTCCTGTTGTCAATCAAATCCTGTGCCTATAAAAGTAGAACTGGTTTGGGTGGGGTTGGAGGGAGGAAGGAGGCAATATATTAGTAGAGAAGTTTAGTTATACCAGTCAGCTCCTTCCTCCTGGTGTTCTGTCTGTTCTCTGGCAGAAGCTATCTAGGGCAGTGTTTAAATCTGGTTTTAACCTGGCTCCTTCTAGCTAAGCCACTCCCCTACTTTGCAAATCTTTCTACACTTAGTTAATTTCACAGATAACAATTCCTTCAGCCACCTGTGACAAGCACCTAGATAACTCCCCCTACTTTGCAAATCTTTTTACACTTAGTTAATTTCACAGATAACAATTCCCTTCAGACACCTGTGACAAGCACCTAGATAACTCCCCCTACTTTGCAAATCTTTCTACACTTAGTTAATTTCACAGATAACAATTCCCTTCAGACACCTGTGACAAGCACCTAGATAGCTACACAGATAACACAGATAACAGATACACAGATACCAATTCACTTCAACTAACTCTGACAAACACACTAACTTTTTTTTTGTTTACCCTAAATTGAAGGTCCCAGTACAAGAGTTCTAGTTCTTAGTCCCAGTAGAGAAATTTAGTTAAACCAGTAGCTCCTTCCTCCTGGTGTTCTGTCTGTTCCCAGTACTGAACCCTGCGGTACCCCACTAGTAACCCCTCTTTCTTCAGAGTGGACTCTGTT
Organism: Neoceratodus forsteri; assembly: GCA_016271365.2. Taxonomy (NCBI): domain Eukaryota; kingdom Metazoa; phylum Chordata; order Ceratodontiformes; family Ceratodontidae; genus Neoceratodus; species Neoceratodus forsteri. Next base: position 48,911,061 of record CM028133.1, on the reverse strand, counting down.
TACTATTACCTTCTGTGTCCTGTTGTCCAGCCAATGTTTTACCCAGGCTACCACTCTGGGACCCACTCCCAGGCTGGCTAATTTGTTTATTAATCTTTTGTGTGGGACTGTGTCAAATGCCTTGCTAAAGTCTAGGTAGGCCATGTCCACAGCCCCTCCCTGGTCTACTACTTTGGTCACCCAGTCAAAGAAATCAATTAGATTTGTCTGACATGGCCTTCCCACTGTGAACTCATGCTGCTTTGGGTTCTGTGCCCCACTAGCCTCTAGGTACTTAACAGTTCTTTCCTTCAGAAGTTATTCCATCATTTTCCCTACCACTGAGGTTAAACTGACAGGTCTGTAGTTTCCTGCCTCTGTTTTGCTCCCACTTTTGTGAAGGGGAATCACATCCACTCTCCTGCAGTCCTTGGGTACCACACCATCCTCCCACGAGTTGTTAAAAAGGGTAGTCAGTGATGTCACTAGTTCTCCCCTTAGTTCTTTTAGAATTCTGGGGTGAATCCCATCAGGCCCCATTGCTTTGTCCACCTTCAGATTTAGGAGTTCTTTCAGAACCCTTTCTTCTGTGAAAGGATTGGTATCAACCCTCCTATCCAGAGTTCCAGAGTGCTTCTACTGATTGGATTAGGTGCCTCCCCCTCCTCTTCTTTTTTGAATGCTGAGCAGAAGTATTCATTCAGTATCCCTACTTTTTCACTGTTCTCTCTGCCCACCCACTGTTCCCTTTATTCGGCCTCTCTATCCCTCCCTTTGTCTTTCTATGCTCCCTAATGTACATATAAAAGGTTTTATCCCCCTTCTTAAATGAGTTGGCTATCTTTTTCTCGGTTTGGGCCTTTGCTATTCTGACTGCCTTCCCTGCTTCCTTCTGCTTTAACTGGTACAGTTCTCTATCCTGCTCCTTCTTTGTTTCCTTATACATCCTGAATGCTATCTTTTTCTCCCTAACCTTCCCCGCCACTTCTTTTGAGAACCAGAGTGTTTTTTTCTTTTGTTTTGATTTGTTTATTTGCTTCACACAAATGCTTGTTGCCTCTGTAATGGCAGTTTTGATGTTTCCTCATTGTTGCTCCACCCCTCCGTCTTGCCTGTTTGCTAGTGCTTTTCTGAGGCATATTCCCATTTTGCCAAAGTCAGCCCTCCCGAAGTCCACTACCCTCATTTTTGTATGGCTTGTCTCTGCAGCTGAGTTTATCATGAACCACACTGTTTGGTGGTCACTTGTTCCCAGATGGCTACCCACTTCTAGATCTGAGATCCTCTTTCCATCCTCATTTGAGAGTAGCAGGTCTAAAATTGCTCCCTCCTGAGTGGGTTCCAGCACTAGCTGTCTGAGGCATGCCCCTGTAGGGCATCGAGAATGGCCCTTCTCTTGGATGTGGCTGCAGCAAAGGTGCTCTGGTTAACATCCTGTATATTCAGGTCCCCCATCAACAATATCTCCCCTTTCTACGCCATCCTAAGGATGTCTTCTATCATTTCTTTGTCCATTTCCTCTCCCTGAGATGGTGGGTCTGTATACATTCCCTGTGCGGATTGCGGTGCTATTTCCAGTCTCCAGTGTGACCCACGATGCCTCCTCTCCTCCCTGTTTACCCTTTTGTTCTGTTGCTTTGATCCCTTCCCATACATAGTTACATTTACCAGGAAGAATTGATTTGAGGCAGAAGGGAGGCAACAGTAATTCCAGTAACTACCACTTCATGTGAATTGTGTAACTGCAGCACAGCACTACCCATCTTCCCTGTGTCAATCTTTACCATTTATCACTGTCAGGGTGATAGCTGGAGGGACAGCACTAAGTGTGTGGTTTTTGCGGGGAGGAGAGCTAGCGTCAGGCGGTGTTCACCCTTGAGGCTGGCGCGTGCGTGTGCACTCGCAGGTCGGCTAGCAATGGTCACTAACTCCTCCTCTGCCCCAATTCTGCTTCTACCACCATCAAGAGTGTAGCACCTGACACCTGCTGCAGAAATTTCATCTAAGACATTGCGGCCTAGTTAGTTGTTTTGACGTCATTGTTACCATTTTGGCTCCATTCCAGTTCCACTGTTCGCTAGTAACTTGGCACTGTTTTCTGCAGGAATCCGGTAAGACCTTTCCTTTTTCTTTCTTGAAGCAGTGCTGAGTCTGTTTCTTATTTATTTTAGTTACCACGAGTCATGGGTTTGTCCGGGGACAAAAAGTGCTCTTCCAAGGCAGGCTGACCTCCTATGAGCAAATGTTCCTGCTCTGGCAGATTTCCATCACGGACTTGCATGACCAATACTGCACCTGCCTGAGTCCATCTCATGATATCGATAGTTGAGACTCTTGCTTCCCCATGGACTATGGAGCACTGTGCATGGAAAGTCAGCCATGATCCACTGACTTTTGGAGGGCAGTGTTGTATGAAGGATTCCAAACGCAGGTCTCTCCACCCTTTCTTTGGATCCCCTCCCAATTTTATGCAAACCTGTAAGGAGGGAGTCTCCTCTTCTTCTTCTAGCCTTGCCAGGAGGAGGTTTCTTCTGCATTGCTGGAGGACTGATCCAGGCATATCAGGGGCCAGGCTGGCAGCAATGCACAGACGGTCAACTCCTCAGAGGTGCAGACTCCCCAGTGTCACAGCCCATGTCTGCTGGGCCAGGCATGGGTGGCTTCTCAGTGCTGCCAACCTGTACCATTCTGTATCCCAGGGCCATTTGTGGTTCTGGTGATAGGCACTGTGAGTGATACTGGGCCCTCCTGCTGCACTGCAAGTGGCACCATGGGTGGGAAAACCTCTGGGGCTGCTCATCTGGAGGTGTTTTGGATCTCCTTCTGTCCAGAGCCAGATGCTTGGGAAACTGATCTGGACTGGCTGTCAGAGGGTTCTCTGGTGCCCATTAACTCTGTACCCTCCCAGGCATCCCTTCCCTTGGCACCAGCAATTATGATTGGTGCTGACTCCCACGCCAGTGGTGACGTCAGGAGCATGTCTGCCAATAGTGACTCTCCATGTAATGGGGGTGGTGGTTTGTGTCTCGGGGGCCTGGAGAGCTGTCAGACTCAGTGCAGTTCCTCCCCAGGCCAGAAGAGGGACTCACTCTTCTGTGGCCTCCCTCAGGAGGCTTGCAGGATTGGAGCAGTCTCTAACTTTGGGAGTGAGGATGAGGTTGACCTCAGAATTGACTGGGTTGAGGGAGCAGAACATGGGGCAGCGACCTTCCCCAGGGACCCTTGGGGGTTCAGGGATGTGTCACAGTGCTAAGCCCTTGTTCTCTCCCTTGTCCACTTCAAGGGAGGCATTATTGGGTGGGGTTGGGGTTCACCCTTCTGGTTCTATGCAGCCCCAGTCTCCTCACAGGGTAGTTTCCCCTTTTCAGGGCTCAGTCCTCACTGCTTTGAGCTGGTCAAGCAGCCAGTAACTGCACAGACCAGCAGATCCCCAGGAGGTCCAGGAATGCCAGCTAGGTCCCATAGGCCTAGCAGAGGCCACTCAAATAAGATGAAGTGTGTTTTTCCATTGCCTCTAGAGCCCCCCCCTCAATTCCCAGGGCATGTGGGTTCTTCGGGGCCCTTGACCTGGGAGCAGTTCAAAGCCACTGCCGCTGCCTTCCTCAGGTATGTCAGGGCTATGAATGAGCAGGTCTTTTGCTTGTCTCCCCCGCAGCTGCCGGACATGGACTCTTCAGAGTCATCAGCCTCCTCAACTTCCTACTTCAAGGAAGAGGATACCACTGTGCATCTGTCCTCAGACGCTAATCAGATAGAGTATCAATGCTTCCTATAGATGCTGGTCAGTGATCTTTACTCCTATTGGGTCACTATAGTGTGGAGAGAACTGCACATGCAATACCGTGCTGTCTGTAGCGCGAATGGTACTACAGTGACTGGTGTACTTTAAGCATATGGTAAGAACCGCTACCCCATCACTGTAGACCCATGAAGAGGAAGGTGAAGGATTCTGCTGGGGTGGTGCTTTCCTGAGCTACTCCATTGGTGGAGTGGCTAGAGTACCTGCCCCTGGCAGCGTCAGGAACCTGGGGCTGTGGTTAAATTCTCCCCAGGTCCCAGACTGCTGCTGCCATTGTGTTTTATGTTGTGCAAGAAAAAAATCCAAGTGGGTTCTTTTCTTTCCTCAAAGTCCACGACACCCCTGGAGTTGGTTATTTTTATTCTGGGGGTGTGGTGGGTGAAGCCACCCATGTTGGAGGTGCAGGTGGGAGCCCCCTGAAAAAACCAAAAGCATTGCTGCACTGTGCGCAGTGGTGTGTTTCATCAGTGTTTTGTGCCGACTCTATTGTACGCGTACTGTATGCATGCGGCGTTCTTGGCTATCGTGGTTTTCACCGCGATGTTATGACCCTGTGCCATCTTCACCTATCCCACTTCGCTAGTCACAATACTGAGTGGACAATGCGTGTCTTCCTTAGTGAATTCAGTGTGGACCACCTTGTCATCCTTTCCTGGCCAATTCTCTTCCAGGAAGCATTGTTCTGCACCTGAAAGTACCTATCTGTCAAAAACCCCAGCCCCTATGGACTGCCAGCACAGGTATTGCTCATACCATGGGTCTCCAGAGACTTTGCCTCATCCTACTTCAAGGGTGAGGGTACTGGGTACCCCTTCTGGGCATAGACACCTGGTGTGCAACCGGCCCCTGGATGTGGACTCTGCAGAGTTTGACTGCTGTTCTCTTCAGCTCGTATCATGTTCCGCTTTGCCGCTCATCAGGCACACCATGCTGCCTTCAACAGGCATCTGTGGTCAATGCTAGGTCAGGTGCTGACATTGCTGCCTGATATGAAGGCAACCAGGCAGGTCATTGTTCTCTCTGTGCAGGGCCTGGAGCTCTCGAGGCACCAGGCAAGGGTGTTTTATGACGCCAGTGAGGTAACTTCAAGTCTAGCGGTGACAGCAATCTGCCTTAAGTGGAAAGCGTGGCTTTGTCTATCAAGGTTGTCACCCTTGGTGTGGTGTAGAGTGCTGCCTCTGCTCTCGAGGGGAACTACCTTTTCTCCCACATGACAAGGTGGGAACTACATGGGCAACTTCCGTCTCTCAGGCAACGGGAGACCACACCTCACCCTGACCAGTCACAGGCCTAACTGGCCTGTAATGGTCTCCTCCTTTCATGGTCCTCTCCCAGAAGGGACTGAGAGACTTAAGTCCCTCAGGAAGGTGCTGGGCACACTTTGGGGGGCTTGGTACTCACCCAGACAGTAATGAATGATGAAAACTGACACAGGAAAGATATGAAAATGATGTACCTATTGTAATTCTTGATCTTCTTATATATCTTCATCATTCATCACTGGCACCTTCCCTTCTGGGCCTCAGTCCCTGGGCAATGCCCCCTCTCTGCTTGCCCTCCCCCTCCTTGAGACCAACTGAGGGCTGGGTCCTACTGGTACTTCTGTCCTTTTTTACCTTCCTAAGCGACAGGGAGCCCACCCTGCGAGGGCAAATAGGGTTTCTTGCCATGGCCTTAGGGGCTCCCTGTAGGTCCTTGCCTTCTCAGCTAGGGGGGGTTCCTCCTGGATGTGGTCTGGTCCTATGATGGGGGATATCCCTTTGGTGGGGTAGAGAGGAGAGGGACCACAGGGACTCTTTCTCCCTCCTTATGTAATTGTCCCCCCCCACACTTTTTTGGGGAGGGTAGGACCTGCTCTGGACAGGATTGCCCTCTGAACCCTATGGGATTTCCCTCTCAGGACAACAGTAACTGGAGGGGCTCTTTTTACCTATGAGTAAAGCGTCCTGTTGTACAATGCTGAACAGTCATTAGAATGACTGACTGCACATCATGTATATTGCATCCGCACTTTAGCTGCTATTCTGTTGTATTTCAGCTGTATTCTTGTACTTACTTGTACCCAGCTGTACTCAGTGTAACCCCTAGGTGGTGCTATCCCGAGGGCTACTACCCCTGCCTGCTTGACCAAGTGCAGATTGAGGGGCCTCGGTACTGAAAACGGGTGCCTCAACCTGGAGGCCAGGGTTACTGGTAGCATAGCTGACCTGGGTACAGCCCTCTGGGACACTGTTATCCCCCTCTTTACCCTCTAGTGGCCTAAACAATGTTCTGAACACACAATTACCACAACCCTGAAACAGCAGGTGTACCTCCACACTGGTTGCACTTACCACCAGGGCTGGTTCCACCAGCTTGGCCCTGGAGACCCCCTGTAAAATAAGGTTAGACACAGCAAACAATAGGAAAACAGTGCTACTAGTACAGAGATGCACCACAAACAGTTTAAGTGCAAAAAGATTCAGATCTAATTTATTTGGGGGAATGAACAAGGAAGGGGCATAATCAGGTTGATTGATTTAAGTACTGATTCAATCAGGCTACAAGGTATGCACTTTAGAGGCCCTCAACTCAGTCGCACACACTCTGGGTACCCAGTTGGTGAGGCAGGCTAGCCTGATGCGTTGCCTGGGGTAGGCCGGCGTTGCAGCTGGTCGGGGCCCCATAGGTGGAAAGAAATAGCCGTGCACAGTGACCCACAATTTGTAATCCAGAGCCAGATGGCTCAGTTTGTGACAATCAAGCAAAACAATTAAATCATAGATACATAGACAGTGTCAGCAGATAAGGGCCTATGGCCCACCCAGTCTGCCCATTTGAGCTTGTAAGTTCAGTTTATGTTTTCCTAGAAGTCTGTTGCCCTTTACCCCTGATCTCCAGAATTCCTTTATGTCTATCCCATGCATTCTTAAATCCTGTGATAGTTTCAGCCCCCACCACTTCCTCTAGCAGGGTGTTCCACTTGTCCACCACCTGTTCTGTGAAGAAATTCTTCCTCACATTTCTTCTGAATCGTCCTCCCTTCAACTTCATCACATGCCCTCTAGTCCTGGAACATCTTTTTCACTTAAAAATAGTGTATTCCTGCACCCTGTTCCTCCCTGTAAGATACTTGTATGTCTCTATCATATCCCCTCTCTCCCTCCTCTCCTCCAGGGAGTACATGTTCAGTTCCTTCAACCTGTCCTCATAGGACTTGTGATGCAATCCATGCACCATCTTTGTTGCCCTCCTCTGAACCTTCTCTACCCTGTCTATGTCCTTACGTAGGTAAGGTCTCCAGAACTGTACACTGTACTTCAGGTGGGGCCTCACTAGTGTCTTGTATAGCGGAATTATGACCTCCCTTTTCCTGCTGGCGATGCCCCTGCCTATGCATCCCAGCATCCTATTTGCTTTACCTGCTGCCTTGTCACACTGTTTCCCTACCTTGAGGTCATCAGAGATGAAAACCCCACGATCCCTTTCCTGCTGGTGAATGCTATATCCTCATCCCCCAACTGATATATTGTGCCAGGGTTTTTGTGCCCCATATGCATTGTCTTGCACTTCTTTGCATTGAATTTCAACTGCCAAATCAGATGATACACTTTGATTGAGCTGTTGTTGCAGGGAGCTACCCTGGTGATTACTCACGCTACCCAGTACAGGACACAGGATGGATGACATGGAGACTGCAGGATGACGTGCTGGTTTGCCAGGAGAAGCAGGGCCCACACAATTCATCATGGTGTCATTCCTGTTCTTGATGTTGAGCAGGGGGCTGATCCCTAGGCAGGTCTCTCGTCGATGCTCTCTGTGGCATGAGCAGCTGGCTGGGCCAAGGTGGCAGGGCCCAGGCCAGGTGAACAGTTCAGGTGGCAGTCCGGTAGTGCTAGATACAGCTTCCAGCAAGCGTGACACAATCAGGCAGTGGGGGAGCCAAATCGCGACCCACTAACAGCATTTAGCACACTTATAGTAAAGAAAACAAACTGTACCACAGTTTGGATGGCAATCCGGTTGCAATATTTATTTATTTATAGCACAGGAATTACAACCCTTTTAGTCAAATACTCATTTCCAAAGGCTCCACGTCAAATATGATAATACAGACAACAACAATCCAGTTTAACAATAGAGCAGAGTCATATAAGTGTGGATGTGCAAGTAGCAAATAATAGACAAATAGAGAATAAAGTATGGATCGGAGTGTGTAACGAGAAGTTTACACACACCCGGGGGGTTAGATGCTGCATAAACCCCGAGAGCGAAGCTTAAGGGGTTTATTAAAAGTATCTAACCCTGAGGGTGTGTGTAAACCTTGAGTTTACACACAACGACCCATTTTTTATTTTATATAATTGCTGGGTTTCCCTATTTTGCCACAGCGATTATATAAAATAAAAAGCTGTTGCTCTGCGACCGTGGTCCGGTTTCAGTTCACGGTCCGTGGTTGCCGTCAGGACTGACACATCTTTCTTACTTTTTTCTTTGGTGGGGCAGGCATATGTTTGTTTCATTATTAATTTAAGTACATTTACAGTTTGAAAAACACTTACTGCCGAATCCGAGTGGCAGTTCGCAGTACGGCGAAAAGGGAAGCGGACAGCGTCGGGATGGCAGGAACTCAGGTGGACGCATGTGCAGAGTGAGGAAAAAAAGTGTGTGTGTTTGCTGTTATAAACGCTCCTTTATAATGACAAATTACACCACGGTTTCCCTATGGAAAAAAGGGGAAGCCAGTTATTATATGTAAATTAAACATACATAGAGTAATCACTAGTACAAGTGACCTCAAATACAGGATAATTGTCTATACAATTTGGTAGCTAAACAGAGGTTGCCTAATATGCATATAGATAATACAAACTGTGTAACGTACATATATAGAGTAACTGCCTATACAAGAGGTAGCTAACAGAACTCAGCAATACAGGTTACAGTACAAGTGCAGGGTGCTGCCTCCCTGGGATGCTTTGCAGAGGTGCTGCTTCCAGGGAGGCATTGTCAAGTTCCTTTCATAGGAGTGGCAAGAACGTTAGCTAAATTTGCCAATATACAGTGTCTCTGCGCAAACTGATGCTCCGCGATTGTCTCAGGTCCTAATAGGCCAATCGCACCGAGGCAAAACTTCGGTCCCCTGCAGGAAGATTCAATTCATCACAATTCAGGATTCTGGTCACAGCACAGCAACTTCGGAGAAAGTCCGATTTCTCTTTGGCTCAGAAGGATTCCCTCATGAAGGAAGATGAGGCAAGCAGGCCAAACACAGCCTTCCCACCAGTTTCCCGCGCTACTATGCAGTGGCAGCTGCTCGAATCACTCGAGCTGTTTACTCTCCAAACTCTACCTCCAGACTGACTTCTGCTGCAGGCAGCACCTAGACTTCCTTAGAAATCCAAAAGGTTTGGTTGGCTGATCCATCTGTCTGTTAAGCTGGAGCTCCCCCTCCAGGTGTATTTAGGCGCCAAAGTGTAAAAACTACAGTTCCTACAGAATTTTACTCCCACAAAACCCCTGGGGACAGACTCCATTTTAGGGTCCCCAGTGGTACTGATTGGTCCACAATAGTAGTCCAGAACCAAGATGGTGGTGATTTACAGAACTGTCCATGCTGCAAAGAAGGCAGGTTAGACAAACTACAATATCATTACTATTATAATAGATAACCAGCAAATAAGTACAGCTTTTAGCAGAGCTCCCCTCTGTGCAATTAGTGATGGCAGAATGGACCAATTAACTGGCAGCCCAGGTGGGACTTGAGCATAGAAACACTCAGCCCCCACCCAGATTAATTATACACTACTGTATAGGCAGCTCTTAAAATGACAGGACACAGTGGCTATAAAGGCACTCGCGTGCAATAGCTTTTAAACAATTAAGACACAGGACACCAGCCAGGCAGTGGGCATTTAGGCACACCCAAGGAAGATTTTTGGGGAACCCCCATTTGAAGTGGGTTACATCAGTATATTCAATGTATTCTATTTCCTATACCTTTCTTTGTTATTGTAAGTGTAATGTCTGTATTATCTATGTACCATCTTTATAGCCATGTCGTGCCTGAAAAAAGTCCATTGGATCAGTGCACCTAGGAACACATGAACATAGGACATTTGCCATCAGAAACAAGTCACATGGTCTGTCAAGTCTGCTTGAATGTGAAGTTGTTACACCTACCTTGCAGCTGCCCCTTCCCCGTTCTCAATAACCTCCCATCTCACCCTGTCCCATCCCGTTTTGAAACCACCACTGTCTTGAGAACATCAGCTCCTCTGGCAGTGAGTTCTATTCTGTCACAACCCTCTCTGTGAAAAAGTGCCTCTTCATTTCCCTCCTATATCTACCCCCCTCCAATCTAAGACCACAACCTCTTGTGTCCCTCCCCCTGCTAAACGTAAATATCCCTTCTGTTCTGGTATTGTTATTCCCCTTTAAATACTTGAAGGTCTCAAACATATGCCCCCGATCTCTCTTCTCCTACAGGGAGTACATACTGTATTCAAGTCACGCAGCCTCTCCTCATATGGCCGTTCCCCCAGTCCCTGTATCATCTTAGTTGCTCTGTGCTGTACCCCTTCCAGTAGTCTGATGTTCTTCTTTTGATATGGGCACCAGTACTTCCCGCAGTACTCCAGGTGTGGTCTGATCAGTGACCTGTAAAGAGGCAGGATCACCTCCCAGTTCCTGGAGAAGATTCTTCTCCCAATGCACCCCAGCATCCTGTTGGCCTCTGCAGCCGCATTCCTGCACTGCCCTGAATTGTTCATTTACCCATTTACCACCAGCCCTAGATCTTTTTCCTACTCGGTGGCACCTAGCTGATAGGTCCTCCCTGGGATCTTCGCTGCAAAGTGCAACACCTTGCACTTCTTAGCACTGAACTCTGGCTGTCACTCTTCTGACCATTCTGCCGGTTTAATCAGGTCATTCTGCAGTTCCTGCCATTGCTCTATGTCACTCACCACCGCCCCCAACTTGGTGTCATCAACGAAGAGGCTGATCTTAGATTCTGATGTCATGCGAGATGTCCGCTATGAATATCCCAAACAACACAGGCACCAGTACCGATCTTGTAGCACCCTGCTTGCAACTGCCCTTGGAGATGACAGCTTCCCCCCAACCACTACCCACTGCTGTCTTCCCTGAAGTATATTTTTGGTTCAGTTAACTAACTTAGTCACAACCCCCACATACCTCAATTTCCCCCCAACCTCCAGCACTGAATCAAAGGTCTTGCTGAAGTCCAAAAATACGACATCTGCCACGTGACCTTTGTCCAATTCCCTCAGTACCCAGTCATAGTACTCAACTAGGTTAGTCTGACAGGACCTTCCTGAGACAAACCCATGCTGATGACTGTACTGGAGTCCATTATCTTCCAGAAATGTCACCAGTGTCTCCTTCAGGATTGTCTCCATCAGTTTCCTCGCAATGGATGTCAGGCTTACAGGTCTATATTTGCCTGGTTCATCCTTAGGGTCACTGTTATGGAGGGGGCACCACATTGGCCATCCTCCAGTCCTGTGGCATGCACCTTGTGTTCAGGAAAGTATTGAATAGGTCCACCAGTGTCCCTACCAGTACCTCCGCTAGTTTCCTCAGCATCCTGGGATGTATGCTGTCTGGTCCTGTTGCCTTATCCACCCTCAGAGCCCTCCGACCCTCTAATACCTGCCCTCAGTGATTACCTCATCTGTCACCCCCTACTCACCCTCATCACGCCCTGCAGAAGCAGCCTGCCCTGCTCCCTCATGAATATGGAACAGAAGTACTTATTTAATGTTTCTGCCTGTTCTGCTCCTTTCTCTGCCCACCCACGTCCTTCTTGAGCTGCACTATCTGATCCTTGCAGCTCCTTCTTTCCCTAATGTGTCAGAAGAAGTCCTTTTCACCATTTGTGATTCCTTGAGCTAGCCTCAGTTCCTTGGAGGCCCTGGCTGCTCTAACACCCATGGTAACTTCTCTGGACTTCCTCATGTACTCTTCCCTATCTTCCCCTCTCCCGGAATTCTTGTATGTACAGAATGCTGCCTTTTTGCCCTCACCTTATTTAAAACTTCCCTACTCATCCAGCTTGACTTCTTAGATCTTGCCTTCTTGCTCTTTAGTTTGGTAGAGGTCCCAACAGCCTCCACAAGCCCCAGTGTAGTTTTTTCCCCTTTTCTGGTTTGCATCCCAATGAGACTGTATTCCTGCCAGGTACTCTCCTAAGATATCACTCTTCCTACTGAAGTCAGCCTTTTTAAAGCCAACCACCATTGTCCCTGTACCAACCGCATCCCTGCCTATGTTGAACATGAACCACACAGATTGGTGGTCACTCCCTGCCAGTGGGTCCACCACCCCCACCTCCCTTACAGCCTCCCTGATAAACAAATATCTGCTGTGTGGAGTAATGGTGGGTGGTACCAGATACACATGCAGGGACTCTTCCTTAGTCATTACATGCATGTCTTCATCACCATGCCGCAACCCTCATGATATAGTCAGGGGCTGTGGTAGCTTGGTGTGAACGATAGTGCCATGGCTGCCACCTCATTCAGCTAGAGAGAAGGGCATGTAATGGCTAAGGAGGCATGCCGGCATGTGTATCTGGCATCATGCACCATAACTCCACACAGTAGATTGGTGATATTTATTTGTTTGTTTCTCTTTTTGGTTGTTTGTTTACCAGGTTGGTGCACTGATTCAGTGGACCATTTTCAGGCATGACCCAGGCCATAAAGATGGTACATAGATAATACAGACAATACACTTACATTAACAGAGAAAGGTTCAGGAAATAGAATACATTGAATATATTGAGTACAGCTAGGTACAATTAAGTTCAAGAATACAGTTGAAACACAATAGAGTAGCAACTAAAGTGTGGGTGCAATATACACGATGTGCAGTCAGACTTATGATGACTGTTTAGCATTGTACAATGGGACAGTTTAGTCTTTGGTACAGAAGAATTAGGACTCTCATCGAAGGGTAGCCCATGCCCCACCCCCAGCCACCCATCTGGGCAGCAGCAGGAGGACAGGGGTGTGGGTGCAGTAGAGGTGTGGGTCAATCTTACAGAAACAGCACATTTAAAGTTATGTAAGTGTACAAGACGCATTGTGAAACTAGTTAACAACTACATAGTGCAGTTACTGTGTAGTTATACAGTAGTTACAGTGTAGTTAGTGACGCTTAACATTATCCTTTAGAACTCACTCCCTCATGAAGCTACTGCAGTATAGTGTAATGGTTAAAAGCAATGCCTTCAAACCAGGAGCACTGGGTTTGAATCCCAGAGTCACCACTTGTATACTGTGCAACCAAAAAAAAAACAGGACTAAAAATAAACATGCAATCTAACACTGTAAATTGCTATTCAATAAAAAATCATTCATTCACAAAATTACTTATTGACTTTTAACAGTGCTGTTGTTGCTAAGGAACGTGCTGCTTCTGTGGCATTGTTTCCACAGTTAATGCCTAACTTACATGTACTTACAAAGTAAGTACACAGAAACAGACACTTAAAGTGAAAGAAGAAGGTGCAACAGTGCTGTAGTTACTATGGAATGCGCTGCTTCTGCGGCATTGTTTCCACAGTTAATGACTAACTAACATGTACTTACAAAGTAAGTATGCAGAAACAGAGATTTAAAGTGTAAGAAGGGTGTAACAGTGCTGTAGTTACTATGGAATGTGCTGCTTCTGTGGCATTGTTTCCACAGTTAATGCCTTACTAACATGCACTTACAAAGTAAGTACACAGAAACAGACACCTAAAATAAAGTGTAGGAAGGTGTAACAGTGCTGTAGTTACTATGGAATGTGCTGCTTCTGTGGCATTGTTTCCACAGTTAATGCCTTACTAACATGCACTTACAAAGTTAATATGCAGAAACAGAGATTTAAAGTGTAAGAAGGGTGTAACAGTGCTGTAGTTACTATGGAATGTGCTGCTTCTGTGGCATTGTTTCCACAGTTAATGACTAACTAACATGTACTTACAAAGTAATTATGCAGAAACAGATTTAAAGTGTAAGAAGGGTGTAACAGTGCTGTAGTTACTATGGAATGCGCTGCTTCTGTGGCATTGTTTCCACAGTTAATGACTAACATGTACTTACAAAGTAAGTACACAGAAACAGACACTTGAAATAAAGTGTAAGAAGTAGGGTGTAACAGTGCTGTAGTTACTATGGAATGTGCTGCTTCTGTGGCATTGTTTCCACAGTTAATAACTAACTAACGTACTTACAAAGTAAGTATGCAGGAACTGACGCTTAAAATAAAGCTTACGAAGAAGGGTGTAACTACTATACACTTACACTGAATTTCAATACTGTAGTTCTGATGTATGTTTTCCTTCAGAAATCAGTCTCTCATGCACTTACTGCTTAATAAACATGCAATCTAATAGTTTTAATTGCTATACAACTATACTGGTTACTTATATAATAAAAATAATTTGCATAATTACTTACTGGCTTGTAAGAATGCTGTAGTTACTAAGAAAAGTGCTGCTTCTGTGGCATTGACCCACTCCTCTTCTGTACCCACTCTCCTGGACTGCTATGGCCCAGGTGGTTGGCTGGGGTCGGGGCATGGCTACATACCATGTGCTTTACCACTGATCTGCTATGTGGAGTGGTGGTGGGTGGTGAAGGATACACAGGTACAGACCCTTCCTGGTGTGTAGTATACAGATTACATGATGTGATAGTTACACATGCAACCACAAATGTCTGTCTTTTAGCACAAATTGATTTCTGCTGGAAGTGTAACTGCACATGTAACAGCTGTTGCAAAGTGCAACAGAAAAAATCATTTATGCTGGAAGTGTAACTACAAATGTAACAGCTGTTGCAACAGTAATTGCGGTAACTACCAGTTCATGCAAACTGCGTAATCACACTAAAACACAAATGTGAAATTATTTAACTACTACATTGTAGTTACATGTAACTACACAGAAGCTGCATGGTAGCTACATTGTAGTTATATAGTAGTTTCAGTGTAGTTAAGGACACTTAAAATAAAGTGTAACCCATTTTGTTTTGGGATGTTATGTTTCTTCTCTGAGTTCAAAGACATCCTACGAGGGATAATAACAGGTTCATTACATATAAAAAAGTAAGGTTTCTATGTGAAATTGTTAACTGGTATTGGAGCTATCATATAAACAGTTTAAAACATGATTCCAGCCATTTGATTAGATTAGACCAAAGTGTGCTACTATAAGTAAAATTATTTTTAGGTTGGTGAGTGCTCTATCTCTTTCCGATCAGGATAAGATGGCAGTCATTAGCTTGCTGTGTCTTTCAAGCGGAGATTTTCCCACTCATTGGCCATAAGTTTGTGGCAGTTTTGAGAGTCTCCCAAAGCCTCAAATCCTCTTTTGGGTTGAACTATCATTTCAATCAAGACTGTCTAAATATTGCCAATAGGGGTAGTTTGATAGCTATCCTTTTTACTAAGTGTCCACTTTCCCATTTGCAGCTTATAGACACCAACCACTAGGGGTCACTGCACTCTCACCCTCCTTGCTACTGTTTGAAAGCTGACCCACTAGAGGTCACTGCAGTTCCCTTTAAATCCTTCTACTGCCTACTTTCCTCACTCCTCCCATCAGCCTACCACTAAGCACCTGCCAGCATCAAACCTGGTACCCTTTTGTCCAAGGTCTACTGACTAACCACTAAGCCAATGAACCAGGCCAACATCTTCCTCTACTTTCAAACTCTTAACCCTTCCTTCCTCCTTTTCTGAATTAAAAATAAACCTTTCTACACTCTGTCCCTTAGCTGTGCTCAAACCCAGTACCCTTGCAGTCAGAGTCAGTAGCTCTACCTCTGGACCACATTGCCTACCTATTTTATTCCTACTTTCTAAGCCTTTTAGTCTCTTACCCCCCTCCGCCAAAATATAAGTTTACCACTTCTCTCTTGCTGCCTTTGCAGGCTTTGAACCCTGCACTCTCACTTTCAAAGTCAGCAGTTCCACCACTCAGTTAGCACACCTGTCTATTATTACTGCAGGATTTCAAAACTCTAAAAACGCACTAACCCTCTGACACTGCTAAAGTGTTATCTGAGTGCTTCTGCAGACCTTCAACCCAACTCCCTGCTGCTACAGCCACTGGCTGGGCTCCTTCCTGCTACCCTAGTCAAGACTTGAATTTGGTACCCTGTGCACTTCAGGCACCAGCCCTGCCACTACACCATAGCAGCAACTAGGCTTAGAGGTGACCTCTTGCTACTATCTCCCCTCTATCGTCTTAGTACCCCCATTCTTTCTTCACTTCAGCTCCCCCACCCTTACCAACTATGCATGTGCACCCCCTGCTCACCAGCCTCTCTCTTCTCCTTATAAAGTAAATCAGTGTAACAGGTACATTAGTAGATAAAAACTGAGCTGTGATAGGCAGTGGAAATTATGCGTGCAGGTACAGTGACAGAAGGGGAGCAAAATGGCTGGGGCAATACGAGTAGGGGGAGTCAAGAGAAGAGGTCATAGACAGTGCAAGTGGGAGTGTAAAAGTCAGGAAGAAGAGATTTAAGAGAAAAAGCAGAAACGGCAGACTGGATTCATAGGGGAAAGATAGACAAGAGTTTAGGAAAGCAATATAAGAAGGCAGTTTGACCAACAGTAGATTTTCTAGATGAAATAGAACGGGAATGGGAATGAACAGTGTTGCTGCAGAGAGAGTAGGAGGAATGAGAGGGAGAGGCTAGAAGGAGGTAAGGTATGAGGCAAGGGAACCAAACCAGAATTTGGATACAAAGGAGGCACAATGGGAAAGGTGCCTGACATCAAGTGAGGGGAGTAAAAAGGGCATTATAGAGTGAACAGTGGTGGGTATGAGAGGGGCAGTATAGAGTGAACAGTGGTGGGTACGAGAGGGGCAGTATAGAGTGAACAGTGATGGGTATGAGAGGGGCAGTATAGAGTGAACAGTGGTGGGTACGAGAGGGGCAGTACAGAGTGAACAGTAGTGGGTACGAGAGGGGCAGCATAGAGTGAACAGTGGTGGGTACGAGAGGGGCATTATAGAGTGAACAGTGGTGGGTACGAGAGGGGCAGTATAGCGTGAACAGTGGTGGGTACAAGAGGGGCAGTATAGAGTGAACAGTGGTGGGTATGAGAGGGGTGGTATAGAGTGAACAATGGTGGGTATGAGACGGGCAGTATAGAGCGAACAGTGGTGGGTATGAGAGGGGCAGTATAGAGCGAACAGTGGTGGGTACGAGAGGGGCAGGCTAAGGCAAAACCACAAAAAGACTGAAAGAGGGTGTCCAGTCTGGTAAGGGGGGAATTGGCAGCTCCACTGTAAACTCCATAGTCAAAAAAATAGGGAAAATCATCTTTAAAAGAGTCTCCCAGTGGATAGGGAGCAGGATACTCACTTTGTTCCTGTACAGTGCACCAAGCTTAGGGTTGAGGTTCTGGAGTATGGCTTCAGTATGCAACAATATGTAGCAATACATTAAAATTAATTGATTTTGACTAATGCTACCAATGCCTTAAACTGATTCTTCAATCTGAACAAAAAAAGTACTTGTAACCGACTATTAAATCTTTGTGTTAAACAACTATGACGACACAGTATTTCCTCTCAGTTCACTCCCACCACCCAATTCTATCCTGTCAGTGATGCATCTACTGAAATGATAAATATTATAATTAACACAGGATGTATCAGCAGTAAAGGATGACTTGGCCCACCCCCTCTGCCCAAATGGTACCTGCCTAGTCTGTCTCCAAAGACCCTAACTGGTCTCCGGTGACCTTCCCTCCTCCCTGCCTAATATTCCACTACATCTGTCCAATGCATGCTGAAAGCCTACCTTTTATTAGGAGATGTATGTTGTATGATGTAAGATGTATGATGTATGATGTAAGATGTATTTTTTATTTTGTACTGATGTTTTATACAGTATGTGATTTTTGTTTTGTATGTCATAACTTTACAGGGTGTTTGTTGTAAACAGGGACACTACTTGTCTTTAACGATTGTTCCTGTATAAAAATAAAAATTCTATCTATCTGTCTGTCTATCTATCTATCTATCGTTATCACAATCTGACCAGGATTGCCAGAGCCTGTAAGAGGCCCTGAAGCAGCCCACTCCCTTAAGAACTCTGCCCAACAGCGAAGACTGAATTCGGGGATTGCCAGAGCCTGTAAGAGGTAAAGTGTCCTGCAGTACAGCCTGACTGTTGTGAGGCACTTCCCGCCCGCCTAACCACCCCCCACCCACAGGGTCGGCGCTCATATTTATTGTTCAAATTTTCAACATAGGCATTTTAGGACCTCTGCTAATGAACAGTGTCACTGTCAGTTTCATTATGTGTCTCAAACATGGAGTTTCCACAGCGACTGTGCTATTCTGTGCCAGAACTGCGAAAACACATTTTGGTCAGGATGTGAAAAATGACAGCTGTACTGTTCAAAAGGAGGTGCAGAACAATGGCAATGTTGAAAATCTGGAATAAAAATATTATAAATTCGCGAACGTATGAGCGGGCGTGTAAATTGTGCAATGCACACTCCTAACACAGTCATGTTATGGAGTATCGTCACCAAATTTTCAGCATAGGCATTTTAGAACTTCTGCTCATGAACAGTGTAACTGTCATTTTTGTAATTTGTCCTGAACACTGATTTCTCACATCAACCATGCTATTCTGCGCTGGAAGTGCGAAAACACATTTTGGGCAGGATGTGAAAAATGACAGCTGTATGGTTCACAAGAAGGTGTGGAAAAATGCCAGTGCTGAACATGTGGCATGAAAATATTGCAGATTCATGAAGTTACAAGCGTGCATAGCAACTGTGCAACGCATGCTCGTAAAACAGTCATTTTTTTGATTTTTCCCACCAAATTTGCAACATAGGCTTTTGAGAGCCCCCCTCATGAACACTGGCAGTGTTGTTTCATTCCTTACTCCTGAAAGGTGTTTCCACACAGTGAATGCGAAATCACCTTTCCGGACCAAATAACGCCATAACAGTGCAAGAATTCATGAGGAGGGGTGAAAAAAAAACCATGTTGAAAATGTGGTGCCAAAATTCCAAAAAATGCCTGAGATATGCATCTAAGTTGAAAAAAACCCTATTTATTCCATTATACAGCTTACTGGCATTTCCTCAGTTCACGGTCGGCTTTGAAGAGTGCAGACATGTTCCCAGTCCACCGAAGATCGTTGTGCCAGACTCCGGAGGTAAGTATGGGGTGAGGGGGTGTGGGGAGACAGGGTGTGCAGAGGGTGGGTGTGGGTTCTGGGAGGGAGACTACGAGGGACCATTTTTGTGTTACAGGGTTAAAAAAAAGATCGTGGGACAGTTTTTTTTCCCTCAGGGGATTTGGCATGCTGGGGTGGGCTCCCAGCATGCCATCTAACTGTTTGGGGGGTGCTGCAGTCGATGGGGATTGGGCACCCCTGTCGGCACACAAGGAAAGCGGGGGGACAAGAACCGAGGGGGACTGGGCACCCCCCTCAACATATAAATGGGAAAGGAGTGCTTTATGCTGATGGGGAGTGTGGCTCCCCTGTCGGCACATACATTGGGGCCATGGTAAGCTGGCAGGGGTATTGGGCACCCCCGAAGTCGACAGTTGGGCAGCCGCCATGCTTACAATGTGGCCGAGCACGTCGGGAGGTCCGCTGAGTCTGACAATCTTTGCTCGGATTGCAGCGGACCTTTTCTTAGATGTGCTCACCACATTATGTATGCATGTGGTGTCAGCATGCAGGCTGACTGAAGAATGAGGGATGCACCTAGTGATGTGTGTCCTGCATTCACCCAACTGTGACCGCGCCTCCAAATCTGCACTACCTCAAGATGTTGGCTTCGCAAGCACACCAACATAAAAAGGGGGTTAGCAGCAATGGTGTAGCACAGTATGGTATTTCTCAGCTGTTTCTTCTGTGTACCGCTGAGCTCAGTCTACTTCAATACAGGGCTGCACTTATTTGTCTTTCTAAGCACAGACATAAAAAATCATCCAACCTGGGCTATACCTATGTGCCCTTTCAGGCACAACCAAACACCTGGAATGGGCTTATGTGCTCTTCTAGGCATAGCCAAATTAATAATACACCCTGGGCTGTGCTTAGGTGCCCTTGTAGGTGCAGCCAAAATAATAATACACCCTTGGCTGTGCCCTTCTTTCCAGGCTCGGCACACTAATTTCAGCCTGCCTCCTCAAACCACTCTTTCACAGTGTCACAAACCCACTCCTGGGGACCAGGTCCACTGAGCTCACAGTGCCCACCCCAAGTGCAATCCGTGACAGGGGGAACAGGAATACCCTCCAAGTGTCCTTCTTGAGTGCTCACTGAGTTCATGATTGAACACCCGCCACAAGCTCCCAGGGCTCCCTCTCTATTCTGGGTAATGGCAAAATACAGTCTCAAGTCTGTAGCCAGGTGAGGACTCTCCTCGGTTGCTGTACTGGGGGACAGGCATTATGAGCTCTTTGGGGTTTGCCCTTGTAAACCTGATTGTGTCCTCTCCTACAGGGCGTACAGCACCTATTTCCCCCTTTCAGACTCTCCCCGAGACCTATGTATTTCCCTTACTTAAGGCACCCATATATTCCCTTTTTCAGGATCCTAGTCGTGGCAGTGAATGGTAGTGCTTTAGCAATTACAGGCTGATCTCAGAATTGACTAAACCTTTTTACTTTAGCACACACAAAAGTCACTCACAGGCAGTTTTAAAAGCAAAATACTTTACTAAAATCTAAATAATTATTATACAAACTTTATAAACAAAAGAGTTTAGACATTTGGTTACAGAATAACAAAAATAAAGGTGGAAAATATACATCAAAACACACTGAACACTTTTAACTGTCTAGTGTCTTCCTGGTTTGTGGATGATCAAAGTCCAGAGAATAAATGAGCTGTCAAAGACCCAGTTCTCTCTTGTAGTCCCTGGTCTTCAGTGTGGCAATCTTGTTTCTCTTGTGTATCAGGAACAGTGTTCAAAATGAAATGCCATGTGCTTCTGTTTGGATAGCCTTTTTATAGGCCTGGTTCATGCAGTCTGTAACAACCCTCTCTGGGTTATAGCTGGTGGCCTTATCTTTTAGGCCAGCAGGGGTCTCTTTTGCTATTTCCCAAACTTTGAGGGACTCAATATTTCAGGTGTCCCCCATAGCCCAACTTCCTGCCACTCATAAAAAAATATGTGGTAATTTTCTGACACCTCTTGCTTAACTAATTTCCTTGTGCTTCCAGGTTGCACCTGTAAACAAGCTTTCAGCTTAGTGCGTCTCATCTGGTATATGTGTATATATATATTTTTTTTTTTTTCAGCAGTGGCTAAATTGCCACACACAGTACAGCTAGTATTCAGTTCTCCTATACTGGGGGCACTATCTCTCTCTCTGTCTCTGTAGTTCCTTCCCATCTGTGAAGGCAATCTGTGTCACTGGAAGATATGGCTCACCCTCTGGTGTAGGGTAGGCCCTTCCTGGCTTCAGCAGTCTGTAGCTAATCTCCAAGTCACAAGGCAGTTTCACTTGTGAATCTCTGGATCAGTTGGCCGTGTCCAGCATGTCCTGGCATCCAGTACCAACATGTGGAATACACAGTATTGGTTGTGGTACCAATCAGGTGGTTCAGTCTCCCTCTCTGGCTGCACCACAGGAAAAGGGTCTGCAATTTTTGACTTCATTTTCTTGCAGCATGTAACACATAACTGCCTCTTTTTCCTCCTCACAGCAGGAGTTCTGCTTTTCATTCTACTCTGGCAGATGCACAGTCTGTGCCTGCAATGCTGCAGATGCACAGTTGGTGTCTGCGATGCAGCAGATGCACAGTTGGTGTCTGTGATGCAGCAGATGCACAGTCTGTGTCTGTGATGCAGCATCCACTGTATCTTTAAACTGCATGCAGGCACCAATCTGCTTGGGGTATCGCACAGACTGAACCAGGTCTGAAACAACCTCTCTTGTTCCCTGGGGAATCTGCACTTCTGGTTTGTCAGTCAAGCTGTCAATCATACAGGTAGTTCTGGGAACTCAGTTACTCAACAGATGATTGGTGGTTGCAAAGGCTGCAAAGGTGTCTGAATTAAAGATGTCCATCACAAGTCCAGGAGCCATTGGGCATGCTACACAAGCAATCCAACCCCAATTGGTAGTGCAGTCACTCTTTGACCCTGTCGCCATGCCAGCTTGGAGTAGAAGTGATGAAATTGACACTGACTTGCAATATATTGTTTATTGTATTCTAGGAATTAAAACCTTTGAGCCAAGGCTCTTTTACAAAGGTTCCGCATCAAATTAGGTACAAGCATTAAGGTTACAATGAGTGGCACAATAAAGTACATTGTGGAATAAAAGAGACATGAACAGTCAAGTATCAAAGACGTTTGTGAAGGACAGATAATTACAAAATGAACACTTTTCATCAATAGGCAAACAATGAGGAGGGGAAATATAGGTTAGGGAAGTGTGATGGATAGAGCATGTGAGAGAAAAGGAGGGAGGAGCAGACCATAGTTAGAGAAAAGGATCCTCTACCAGGCCTTTGTCAGGTAAGGTGGGCAGGGTGGAGAATTGAAATAGTTAGGATTTAATCAAGGCAGTCACAGGAGTTGGAGGTGGCAAGGTGAGAGAATAGGCTAGATTTAAATGCACCTAAAGAGGTAGAGGAGGTAATAGAGGTGCTAAGGGCATTGAGCCAGTAGGGGGGCACGATAGGCAAATGATCTTTGACCCTGGGTAGTCTGGCAACGGGGAACCTGAAGAGACTGATTTTCTGATCTTCTGGTGGGTCAGACACTTGTGTTCTGGCATATCAGGTCTTGAATGCAAGATGGAGTGAGGCCCATGATGGATTTTTTAGCCATAAGGCAGGTGAGGTACTTTAAGCGGTTTGAGAGTTGTAACCACCCAGTTTTGGCATAGAGCTTGCAAGTGTGAGTACGTCGATGAGCACCAGTAAGCAGCCGACAGGCCTTGTTAAGGGAGGTTGTAATACGTTTAAGAGCGTTAGTAGAGGCAGACCCATAGACAATTAAGCCATAGTCAATGATTGAGATGATTGAGGATTGAATAGCTAGCTTCAGTGCTGGTAGGGTGAGGAGCTGTCTATTCCGGTACAGTATCCCAAGCCGCTGATTAATAGTCTTGGCTGTACTATCGATATGGGTTGCAAAGGTTAGGCCTTGATCAAAGGTGATTCCAAGATATTTGAAAGTAGCCACCTGTTCAAGGGTGATTCCCAGGGATGTGTTGATAGTGAGTGGTACTTGCCTTTTCTTGTTTTGAGGGCTTGAGAAGAGCATGGATTTTGTTTTCTTATGGTTTAGGACCAGCTTATGTTCAACGAACCACGTCTCAACACTGGCAAATGTGTGCTGGAGGCTGAGGCATAAGGGGTTTGGATTTTTATGAGAGGATAGAATCACACCATTGTCGTTATAGAGGATAATTTGCTCTGGGCAGGATTTAGGAAGGGAGTTTAGAAAAAGGCTGAAGAGGAGAGGACCTAAGATGGATCCCTGCAGAACTCCTGAGAGGACAGGCTTTGGTTCTGAGAGAACTCCTGCTATTTTTACAACTTGAGAGTGCTGGGCGAGGTAACTTTTTATCCAGGCACCAGAACCCTGGGAGAGCCCAAGAGACTGTAGCTGACTGATGAGTAGACCATGATGTACTGTGTCAAATGCCTTCGTTAGATCAATGTACACAGCTCCAGTTAGGAGTCCTTTGTCCAAGGCCTTCTGTATAGCTCCTGAGAATTCGAGTAGGGCTGTTGATGTGCTATGCCCTTGTCTGAATCCATGTTGCTGGGCACAGAAGATGTTATATTTCTGCAGGTAGTCTGTAAGCTGGTCCGCCACTATACGTTCAAGAGCCTTTGAGAGCGGAGGTAGTATTGAAATAGGTCTATAGTTACCAGGCAGAGACTTGTCACCAGTTTTGTGCACAGGAGTGACTATTGCAGCCTTCTATTTACTAGGGAACTTGCTGGAGCAGAGGGAGAGATTGAGTAATCTGGTGAGGGGGAGTAGTACTTCATCCACATTAAGGGACAGTATTTTAAGGTCAATAGAGTCACTGCTTGCCCGGGATTTAGATATAGCCTTCTTTATGTATTTATGGACTTCATGTGCTTTAACTATTTTGAGATGGAAGGGTGGTATGTTTGGAGAGGCAGAGGGGGATATAGAGATTAGAGGGTCAGTATCAGTGAAGAAGTCAGATGAGAGGACACCGCTAAGGTCTGTGAAGGTCTCATTAAGGGTGTTTGCAATGACCAAGGGGTCAAGGGTGGTAGTGCCATCCACATTCAATATAGTAGGAGAGGACTTGGACTGCTTACCCGTGATGTTTCTTAAATTGTCCCAGAAGGATTTCCCTTCACCCCAGGAGTTGGAGAGGGCATTCTTGAAATAGGAGCTCTTCACTCGGCGAGTCTCTTTGGTACAGTGGTTTCGGGCCTGTTTATACTTTTGGATGTCAGTCAGAGAGCCAGTGGCTCTTGTGATAGCCCAGAGGTGGTCCCTACCTTTGAGTAGTGCCAATAGCTTGGCAGTGAGCCAAGGGTTTGAGAGCGCTTTCACTTTGCGCTTTTTTTCAGGTGCATAGGAGTCACAGGCAGCGTTGAAAGTGTTGATAAAGTGATTAAGGGCTACGTCGACGTCTTGAGTATTGTAAATGGGAGACCAGTCTTTCTGCCTAAGATTTTCCTTGAGATGAGTAAGGTTGCCAAAAGGTAGTACTCTACTAGAGATGGTTCTAGGAGGTGGTTTTCTGAACTTATTTGACCAGGTACATTTTATGGGAGAGTGGTCACTAAGAGAGTCCGGGAGAACAGTGACATTATTTATCCGGCAGGGTGATTGGTAGTGATCCAATCTATTAGGGTACTATTCCCAGATTTATAGTTTTCCTAGTAGGTGAATTGACCAGCTGTGTTAAGTTTGCAGCAAGGATAGCATCCTTAGTCGACCCTGTGTCTATGTGCTAGCCAGTTGATATTAAAGTCACCAAGGAGGAGGAGCTCGGCGTCAGGAGGTTGAGATCTGACGAAATCTAGTACAGACTGGAGGCCGGACCCCGGATCTTTAGGTGGGATATAGATAGCAGTAACCGTGAGGACTTTGTTGTGGGCGCCAAGGAGTAGCTTGATAGGAAGGAGTTGTACAGAGGTTTCAGTGGTGGTATACGTAACAGGGAGGCATGTGAGATAGTCCTTTATGTAAATTGCATAGCCACAACCCCTTTTTGAAGTCCTAGCCAGCCTGAGTATCTTGTAGCCTTGTAGCGATATGGCATGGTCAGGGGTGTTAGGTGTCAGCCAAGTTTCAACAATGGCCAGGATATCAGGGTTATGTTGGCTGGCAAAGGTTTGAAGGGAGGCCAGTTTAGGTAGGAGACTACAGATATTTAGGGTGGCAATACTGAGTCCCCCCTCCGTTTTGGCTGGCTTTGTTGTGCTGTGGGAGATAGGGCCAGGATTTGGGTGAACACTTCCTGACATTAGGAGAAGGAGGAGCAGGAGTTTGAGAGTCAATAGCCGTAATTCATAGTAGATGGAAATACACCTCCGTTGCTTGTGTGATTTGGTCCAGTACAGGCGTCTAGGATCCCAGTGTAAGGCATTGGTCAGAAATAGATGCCGAATCGCCCCCAGGCCAACGTCGAAATTTTTCATTTTTAAACAGTCCATTGCCAGATGGCACCATTTGTGTGAGTAGAGGGAGATTGCAATTGTACCTGATGGGGGGTAGCTGGCCAGGAGGACCAGAGTAAAGGGTGGTGAGGGATAGGAAGAGGTTGGAAGATGGCATAGAGTAGGAAGCAAGGAGAGGGCTAGAAGAGACAGAAGAATGTGGTTACAGGGAGGCATGGTAGCTAGGAGAGGAGATAGGGGTGTGAGGATAATGGATGTAGCAGGGGAGGAGAGGGAGGTGAGAGAAAAGAAGCCAGAGAGCTGAAATACACAGTGATGTGTAGCCTGTAATATCACCCAGAGACGCTAGCAGTGATAGGAAAATGCAGGAGGAGAGGGAGTGGTTTAGCAAGTGGGACAGGATAGGATGTAAGACAGGGGGCCGGCAATTTGGAGCAGGGGGCGGCTACGAAGGAGACTATTTAATAAAGGTGGGAGGAGGGGGGGGCAGGCGTAAAAATGTTGGCACTGAGCAGTGCAAGTCAATGGGCTCCGAACCCAGCAAAGCCCCAAATCACCCAGACCAATCAGGAGGCAGGGTCTGAAACCGGAGGCCAATCAGTGCTCAGCACAATGCGCGGTCAGCCAATCGCAGCCGATCACTGCTTCCCCAGTCAGAGGATGTCCTTACCCGGCTTTCAGGGGTCGGGAGGTGATCTTCCACAAAGTACTTATTTATACAATGTCCTTGCTGGCTAACAATAAACTGTGCCCTAAATCAGTCCTGTGTGGGTAGGCCTGCATATTTGCTTTGGATGAGACAACAATTGGAAAAGTCCTAGACCAGTTGGGAGAGCTCAGTCAACGGCTTCTTCGGCAGTCACTGGTGCCTTTCACGTTCAAGTGCAAAAGAGCCTTAAAGGTATAGTAGCCCCTACGGGAAGATATACTTTCTTTACAGTTACACCAGGACATTTTCCAAAATAAGTGTAAGCCCCCATGGGCTTACTAGTACTGAATGGGTTAACTCCTGACATCTCAGGGGCTGTCTTGAGGTGGGCAGCCTGGAAGGTGGAAGAGGCTATATAAGTGTGTGCTTTTTGTGCATAGAGGGAGTCCATGGGAGGACTGGTGAAGTTGGGCTAGGGTGGGGTAATTGCCCCTCAGTACCCAAGCAGGCTGTTTCAGTGGTGAAAGTTCTTTGGGAATGGCAGTCTGTGGGTGCCAACTGTGGTGGTAGCTAAGTGGATTGGTTCTGGGGTAGCCAGGGCAAGGGGCAGAAGTGAGAGCCTACTCTGGTCCCCATAGGGCAGAGATGAGAGCCTTTCATAGAATCATGGAATCGTATAAGCTTGATGGCAAAAAAGCACCATACCAGCACATCTAGTCTGCCATTTTCCCCCCTACACCTCCCCCTCTCTGCCAGCCCCTGCAGTTCCCCCGATACTCAGTCCCATATGCTTGTCCCATGCCCTCTTGAATTCTTTCACTGATTTAGCCCCCACCACTCCATCTGATAGTCTGTTCCAGGGCTCCGCCACCCTCTCCATGAAGAAACACCCTCTCACATTGCCCCTGTAGTTTTTCCTTGCAGTCTGAGGCTGTGCCCTCTAGTTTTGACCTGCTCCTTCCTCTTAAGTAAACCCTTTTCTCCCACTTTATTGAGCCCTTTTACATATTTAAAAGTTTCAATCATGTCTCCCCTTTCTCTCCTTGTCTACAGTGTGTATAGATCCAGCTTCTTACACCTCTGCTTGTATGACTTTCCCTGCATACCCTGCACCATCTTGGTTGCCCTTCTCTGAACCCTCTCCAATGCATCTATATCCTTGCAGAGATGTGGCCTCCAGAACTGAACCCCATACTCCAGGTGCGGCCTCACCATGGCTTTGTAAAGGAGCATTATTACCTCCCTCTTTCTGCTAGTAATGCCCCTGCCTATGCATGCCAACATTCCATTGGCCTTTCCCACCACTCTGCTACATTGGATTCCTACCTTAAGGTTCAAGGAGTCTATAATCCCCAGATCCCTCTCCTGTTCTGTTACTTTAAATTCATCCCCACCTAGGATGTACCCTGCTTTTCTGTTCCTACTCCCCAAGTGCATCACAGCGCACTTTATAGCATTAAATGTCAGCTACCACATCCCAGACCATTTTCAAGTGTCTTTAAGTCCTCCCTCATGTCCTCCACCCCTCCCCCGGGGTGTCCACCCTATTGCATATTTTTGTATCATCAGCAAATAGGCACATCCTCCCTCTCAAACCCCCTGCAATATCACTGATGTAGATGTTGAAGAGAAGCAGACCCAAAACTGACCCCTGTGGCACTCCGCTCTTCACCCTCGCTGTCCCAGAGTCCTCCTCCCTTGCCCTTTGTGTGGGCTTTGGACCTTTTTATTAACCTCCTCCATTTCCCTCTGGTTTCTCTTGTGTCCCTTGCTGCCTGTATCTGGGATTCCTGTAACCCCACTAGAGCCATCCTCTACCCCTTCTACCCTGCTTTCATGCTCCCTTGTTTTCCTCCATTCCCCATGGCATTCTCCCTTGCTTATTTCTGTATTTGCTCCTTGTCCCCTTATAGCTCCCTTTTTAACTGTTCCTTGTTCCCCCACAGCTCTCTTTCTAATCTCTACTCCTTCCTCCACGGAGCCCCTCCTGTCCTCCGTTATACTTCTCTTCTCCCTTTTCCTTTCCCAGTTTAGCGTCCATCTCAGCCATCTCACCTCCTCCCTCAGCTGCGTAAGCTGCCTACATACTATGCAACCCCCCATTTTCCAAACTATATCCAGTACCATGGCCAACCCACAACCAGTGCACCCCACCATCCTCCCAAAGATGCCCCCAGGCATTGTAGACTGGGACCTGCCCCAACTCTGCTCCATTGACCCCTCCAATTTGTACGCCCCACAATTTTCCCTATGGCTTATCACAAGCTTTAGTTTTCAGGCCCTAGTGTGAAAATTCCCCTCACTCGAAATATCAGTATCCAGCCCCTGTGACTTTAGATTCCAGACACTGAAACTCCTGCGGCTAGGATTTCAGGCCCCGAAGCAACTTCCGAGTTCTATGTACTGCAGAACCAAATAAACAGTACCCTAAAAACACATTGCTTTGGGCTTTTTAGATCCCAGACTCGGAGATACCCTTATAAACAGTACTCTAAAAACACAGTACTTGAGCTTTAGATTTCAGAAATTCCCACAATTTCCCCATGGTTTCACAGAACCATTTATTTATTTATTTAGTTTTTGTTTACCGGTAACCATAGAAGCCCCATAAATGTCACAGGACCTTCGTTTTTGAGGATTATGAGCACCAAGGAAGTCCCAGTTATACCACAGTACCCCAGTTCTGCTCCAAGAATGCCACAGTACCTTAGTTCTGAAGTTTTGAGCAGTCCCAAAAACATGCCCAGTACCTTAGCACAGCAGAAATTTAGCTCTGGAAAGAAAAATACACCACAGTACCTTTGCACTGAAGAAATTTAGCCCTGGAAGAAATCCAGAGTGTCACAGCTCCTTTGCAGCTGACTCCATGCCACCTGCTAGCAACAGAGATGCCCCTTTTCCAGCCACCTTGTCTGCCCCATTTTGTTTCTTTCCTTATAATTTACTGTTTACTTTACAGCTTTGTACTGTCAATAGACTTTAGTGGTATAATGTATCAAGATTTACGTCAGGATGTGGTATGTGGCCGTGTTGTGTACTGAAATAAATATATATATATATATATCCTTTTTTTTAATTTATGTTTATTATATTTTTAATAATGTTCTTGTAACCCCCTACAAATGGGGGTTCCCAAAAAAGTCTTCCTCGGGCTTGTCTAAATGCTCACTGCCAGGCTGGTGTCCTGCATTTTAACAGTTTAAATGTGATTGCCAGAGAGTGCCTGTATAGCCTCTGTGTACTGTCTCTTTAAGAGCTGCCTGGATTGCAGTAATAAGTAATCTGAGAGGGAGCTCTGTTGAAAGATGTAACTGTTTGCTGAAAATCATTTAGAGTGATAATGATAATGTAGTTTGTCTAACCTGCCTTCTTTGCAGCAAGGACTGTTTTGTTTATCTCCACTTTCTTGGTCCTGGACTGTGAATTGGACCAATCAGTACTGGTGGGACCTAAAATTGAGCCGGACTACAGGAGCTGTCTGGAGTCAAAATCTGTAGGAATTGTAGTTTTGGGCTTTTTGTGCTTTTTTGCACCTGAAGGGGGAGCCTTTGTTGTGAATGACAGGAGGATCAGCCAACCGAACCTTTTGGATCTTGGGGAATTTCTCAGGTTGCTGCAGCTAGTTTCAGTTTTGAGCTGAGAAGTGAAGAAGTAACAGCTCAAGTGATTTTGAGCAGCAGTTTTGTGTAGTTTTGCGTGGAAGAACTGTGAAAGGGCTGAATTTTGGCCTGTCTGTCTGCCCGCTGTCCCTGAGAGGGAAAATAGAGTTTATTTGGACTGAATCCGAGTTGTGAGGACTATTTAAGCCACTAGACTGTGACCAGGCTTTAACCTGAAGAAGATCGAAGATTTGCTGAATGTGATCGGCCTGTCAGGATTTCCAGCTGCTTTTGAATCCCTGGTTTGTGCAGAGACTTTGCGATCGTGACCGGAAAGTGGTTTGCCTGGTACAGTAGAATTTCCTTACATGTAAATGTGCTGTGTATTGAAAGTGGGTTGTGATTTGGTTCCCCACTGTGTGAACTGTGTTCTGCTTGCTGGAAGCTTTATCCAGCCTAATTGGACTGAATCCGCGTTCATCTCCATTCGGCCTGGGCCATGCCACGCTGGCCCTGCCAGTCTACCCCCACTGCACAGAGAAAGCCACCAATGAGAGACCTGCCTGGGGATCAGCCCCCTGCTCCACGCTTGAACAGGAATGACGCCTTGACGAATCGTGTGGGCCCTGCTTCTCCTGGCACTCCAGATTAACCACTGCTGTCTCGATTTTTGTCCAGCCTGTGTCCAGTCTTGGGTATCGTGAGTAATCATCAGGGTAGCTCCCTGCAACAACAGCCTAATCTAAAAGTGTGTTATCTGATTGTCTTGTTGTTTTCTTTTCACGAACTGAGCTCTCAGGCTCCGGATTACAAATAGTTTGTGTTGTGCATGTTGTTTTCTTCCATCACAGGGCCCCAACCAGCTGCAACATTCCTGGCTAGCCCACCATTCTCCATCTGGGTACCCAGAGTGTGTGAGTATTTATGGACCCTGAAGTGCATGCATAACTGTTTGATTGATAGAGCCTTTAAGCAAATTAACCTGATTATGCCCCTCCCTTGTTCAAGCCCCTTAAATAAATCAGATCTAACTCTTTATTGCATTTATCCTAACTGTGGTTCCAGTTTGTGCAAGAGTACTGTACTGCTGTTATTTGCTGTGTATAACCTTGTTTTACAGGGGGTCCCCAGGGCCGGGCCAGAGAAAACCCCTGGTGGTAAGTGCAAACAGTGTGGGTACTTGTGTGGTGTATCAGGGGTATTGTGAAAGTGATTATTGTGTATTGTTCCGGCCACTAGTAAGGAAAGAGGGGGGATACAGTGTCCCGGAGGGCTGTGCCCAGGTTAGCTTGACCACTACCAACCCTGACCTCCGGGTGGAGGCACCCGTTTCAGAACTTGGGCCCTTTAACCTGCTACTAGCCAAGCAGGCAAGGGTAGTAGCCCTTGGGATAGCGCCACCTAGGGGTTACATTCACAACCAGACAAAAAGAATGTTTAGTGTACCCACATTTCGCTGTGCACTAAATGCTTTAGACCGCCCTAAGGTAGCCTCAAAAACTTTTTTCAAAAGATTCACAAACAAATAGTTAGCAAGACATTAAAGATTCTACTAGACCATTTCAATGAAAAGGGGGGAGAAAAATTCCAATATACTTATTTCCTTCAACCTTGCATCTGCAGCTGCAATTTAAATTTTCAGACCATTTACTAAACAATTAGTCTGCCGTCTGGTCTAGCTAAAAAGCAAATAAAATACAAGAGGGGGGAAAATAAGAAAAAGCATCAAAGTAGATTCATCTTTTTTTAATACAACACATATATTCATTTACATCCACTAAATATCCATCCGTTCCATGGAGAGAATCATCTCCTTTTCTGAATCTGCCGGAGAGCTGGTCAAGTCTTGTTCAGATGTTGTGGAGTATTGTGATCTCAGATAAGTGGTTAGCTGATCTATTTCAAAGAAAATAAATGTTTTGTTGTCTCTAATCACCTTCACTTTTGTCGGAGGTAAAAAGGAA
Organism: Neoceratodus forsteri; assembly: GCA_016271365.2. Lineage (NCBI taxonomy): Eukaryota > Metazoa > Chordata > Ceratodontiformes > Ceratodontidae > Neoceratodus > Neoceratodus forsteri. The sequence goes on along the minus strand of CM028133.1, from coordinate 48,879,442 downwards.
AACTGTGCCCCCAACTCGAGCACCTCTTGTTGGTACATCAAAAACTTCCGATGTCGCTGCTGAGTCTGATAGTAATCAGGAAATATGTAATAATGACAACCTTTATACATTAATGTACCTTTCAACTTCACCAATTTGAAAATGAAATCTCTGTCCGAGACTAACGCCAGTGTTGCCATAATGGTAGATTTCACTGTAGCACTTGTCTCAGAATTTCTTTTTGGCACTCTGAAAGCTCAAGCCAGCAAGGGAGGGTTGTCTGCTGGAAGTTCACATGTTGTAATCAGGATATCCTTAACCATATCACGAACACTGTCAAAATCGGAATCCGTAGTATCAGGTATTACCAACATTCAAAAATTTCGGTATCGCAATTGATTTTTATTCTGTTAAAGTTTTCTAGAGATACTGAAATATTCCTTGACTACACCTTGTAGAGTCGTGTTAATTGCTTGCAGGCTGTTTTCTTGCTGGTCTAATTTAGCAGCTTAATCCATTAAAGTTTTCTCTGCTGCAGCTGATTTTTCTTGTATCTTTCTTATTTTTGTTTGCAGAAAGTCATTTTTTATGTTGATTGCGCACATGCACACAAAACATATTGCGGCAGCTTTCACCACAAGCAGGTTGTGGAGGTGAGGCACCAAGGGTGCCGGCAGATGGTAAAAGCTGAGGGGGCTGAGAATCAAAAGGGCACTTATGAGAGTAAAAGGCACGCTTTCATACTTCTAGCTGCCATACAGAAATAAAAAGTGGAGTGGTTACCGCCTTCCGCCTGTTCCGCACCTATGTGCGGCACTGTTGTGGCCAATGCCCCACAGCCTTTAAAGGCTTGTCCAGCATCCCCCAATGCCATGGCACGCTGCTGCTGACACTAGTTCAGCCAGCGTGCCACCAACTTGTAAAAAATCAGCCGCTGTAATCAGGAGCCACCTCGTCATTGCAGTGTAAGCCATTCCCTGCAATGAGGGAGTGACCCGTCATTGCAGGGCAGGATCTTGACACACTGATATTGTTTGAGAACATGGCAGCGGTTTGCCGCCGTGTTCACAAACAATATTAACCCCCCCACCGTGTTTATTTGCCGACGGGGGCCCCAATCCCCGTCGGCTTCAGTGCCCCAATGTGTATGTTGCCGGCGGGGAAGCATTATGTAAGCCCCCCCCGCTTATATTGTCTGCCGATGGGGTGCCCAGTCCCCGTCAGCATAATGTCACCCCCTTTTGTTGTGCGCCGACGGGGTGCCCAATCCCCTGGTCAGGTTACAGCTTGCCCCGCAAAGAAAAGACTGTAGCAAGCTGAGCCCACCCCAGCGTGCCACATGCCTCTGTAAATAAAAAATGGTCCTGCAATGTCTTTTTTTTTTTAACCTGTAAAAGAAACTGTCCCTCGGAGGCTCCTGCCCCCTCCCACAACCGGCTCCACTCCTGCGCACCCCTGCCTCCCCACACCCCTCACCCCATACTTACCTCCAGTGCTCGGCGCGACAATCTTCGGTGGACCGGAAACACGTCTGCACTCTTCAAACCGACCATGAACTGAGGAAATGCCGGTAAGCTGTATAATGGAATAAATGGTTTTTTTTCCAACTTTAATGCATATCTCAATCATTTTTTGGAATTTTGGCACCAAATTTTCAACATGGAGTTTTTGGGACCCCTCCTCAAGAGTTCTGGAACTGTCATGGTGTTAATCGGCCCCGAAAGGTGATTTCGCGGTTACTGCGTGGAATCACCTTTTGGGGCAGATTAACGAAACGACAGTGCCAGTGTTCATGAGGTGGGCTCAAAAGCCCATGTTGCAAATTTGTTGGAAAATCCAAAATGATTGTTTTAGAGCGGCGTGCTACGCAGTTGCTACACACGCCGTAACTTTGCAATTTGTAATATTTTTACTCCAGATTTTCAACATTGCCATTTTTTCACATTTCTTATGAACAGTACAGCTGTCATTTTTCCCATCCTGGCTGAAATGTGTTTTCGCACTTCCGGTGCAGAATAGAGCGGTCGCTGTGGGAAATCACTGTTCGGGACAGATTAAGAAAATGACAGTGATACTGTTCATGAGCAGAGGTCCTAAAATCCCTATGTTGAAAATTTGGTGATGATAGCCCATCAAATGACTGTGTTACAAGTGTGCATTGCGGACTTTCCACGCACCCTTGTAACTTCGCAGATTTGTAATATTGTCACGCCAGATTTTCAACACTGGCATTTTTTCACACCTCCTTATGAGCACTACAGCTGTCATTTTTCACATCCTGACCGAAATGTGTTTTCACAGTTCCGGTGCAGAATAACGCGGTCACTGTGGGAAATCAGTGTTCGGGACAGATTAAGAAAATGACAGTGGCACTGTTCATGAGCAGAGGTCCTAAAATCCCTATGTTGAAAATTTGGTGACGAAACTCCATAACATGACTGTGTTACAAGTGTGCATTGAACTGTTTCCATGCACCCTTGTAACTTCACAAATTTGTAATATTTTCACGCCACATTTTTAACAGTGGCATTTTTTCACACCTCCTCATGAACAGTACAGCTGTCATTTTTCACATTCTGGCTAAAATGTGTTTTTGCACTCCTGCCAGAGAATAGAATGGTCACTGTGGGAAATCAGCGTGTGGGACAGATTAAGATTGAGCGAGTGGGGGGGGGGAGTGACTGAGCTCAACTGAGCTCTGTCGGGACTGCTGCGGATTTGTTTGTGGGCAGAAAAAGGGCCCAACGCAAGAGTCCAGTACAAAAGGGCAGCCTCCACCACTGGGAGAAACAGAATGAGAGAGCGAGTGAGGGAGGGGGAGTGACCGAACTCACCAGAGCACTATCAGGACTGCTGTGGATTTCTTTGTGGGCAGAAAAAGGCATCAGTGCAGACAGGGGCCCAGTACAAAAGGCCAGCCTGCAGTGGTGGGAGAAACAGTATGGGCAAGTGAGTCAGGGGGACTGAGTGAGCTCAACGGAGCTGTATCAGGACTGCTGCGGATTTCTTTGTGGGCAGAAAAAGGTGCCAATGCAGGCAGGAGCCGCCCCGTACAAAAGGGCAGCTTTGCAGCGCCAGGACAAACAGAATGAGCATGTAAGAGAGGGAGACTGAGCGACCTCAATGGAGCTCTGTTGGGACAGCTGTGGATTTCTTTGTGGACAGACAAAGGTGCCAGTGCAGCCAGGAGCCCCATACAAAAGCGCAGCCTGCAGCGCCAAGAGAAACAGAATGAGTGACTGACAGCGTGGTAGTGAGCGAGCTCAACGGAGCTCTATTGTGACTGCTGCGGATTTCTTTGTGGGCAGAAAAAGGTGGCAATGCAGGCAGGAGCCCAGTATAAATGGCCAGCTTGCAGCTCCGGCAGAAACAGAATGAGTGAGTGAGAGAGGGGGAGTGAGCGAGCTCAATAGAGCTGTGTCAGGACTGCTTCAGATTTCTTTGTGGCTAAAAAAACTGCCAACGCAGGCAGGAGCCCAGCACAAAAGGGCAGCCTGCATCGGCAGGAGACACAGAACGAGCGAGTGAGGGAGGGGGAGTGAGTGAGCTCAACGGAGCTCTGTTGGGACTGCTGCAGATTTGTTTGTGGGCAGAAAAGTGCAGTAATGTATGCAGGGGCCCAGTACAAAAGGGCAGCCTGCAGTGGTGGGAAAACCAGAATGAGTGAGTGAGAGAGTGGGAGTGAGCGAGCTTAATGGAGCTCTATTGTAACTGCTGCAAATTTCTTTGTGGGCAGAAGAAGGTGGCAATGCAGGCAGGAGCCCAGTAGAAAAGGGCAGCCTGCAGCGCCGGCAGAAACGGAATGAGTGAGTGAGAGAAGAGGAATGAGCGAGCTCAACAGAACTTAGTCGGGACTGCTGCAGATTTCTTTGTGGGCAGAAAAAGGCGGCCACAGAGGTAGGAGCCCAGTACAAAAAGGCAGCCTGCAGTGCCACGAGAAACAGAATGAGTGAGTGAGACAGGGGGACTGAGCGACCTCAATGGAGCTCTGTCGGGACAGCTGCAGATTTATTTGTTGGCAGAAAAAGGCGGCAATGCAGGCAGGAGCCCAGTACAAAAGGGCAGCCTGCAGCTCCGTGAGAAACACAATGAGCGAGTGAGACAGGAAGTGAGCTAGCTCAATCTGAGCTCTATCATGACTGCTGTGGATTTCTTTGTTGGCAGAAAAAGGCGGCAATGCAGGCAGGATCCCAGTACAAAGGCCAGCCTGCAGCCCGCAGAAACGAACGAGTTAGTGGCGGGGAGTGAGCAGGCTCAACAACAGATTCCGTGTCGGGACTGCTGCAGATTTCTTCAGGGCAGAAAAGCACTAACAGAGGCAGGAGCCCAGTACAAAAGGGCAGCCTGCAGCACCAGGAGAAACAGAATGAGCGAGTGAGAGAGGGGGAGTGAGACACCTCAACGGAGCTCTGTCGGGACAGCTGCGGATTTCTTAGTGGGCAGAAAAAGCTGCCAATGCAGGCAGGAGCCCAGTACAAAAGAGCAGCCTGCAGCACCTTGAGAAACAGACTGAGTGAGTGACAGAGGGGCAGTGAGCGAGCTCAACAGACCAACGCAATCAACATTCGGCATTGACAAATGCTTGTGTTTGTAAGTGCTTTGAACTGACGGTTGTATCTCTCTGTCCAATCCAACAATTTATCAAGCGCCTTTCCCAATGTTTCTATTGTGTATCGTTTGGGTTCCATTGGAGAGGATTGTAAGGTAGGCTGCATTTTTATATTCACTGTGGAAAATGCGAGACCGGGTGTAGATTCTTCACTTGCTGTGATGTTTGGCTGTCCAAAGGGCAGGGAGAGTCTAGCCTGTGGGGTAGCCAGGGAACCTGTTCCACTACCACTCTCTGGGCTTGTTACAGGCCAAATCTACTGATCAAGCAGAACTGACTTGGCAGAAACAAACTCAGCAACAGGGCTGAAATGTTTCCATTTACTTTCAGACATTTTAGACTTTAAAAACAACGAGAATATTCCAGTCAGTACGGAGCTCAGGAACAACACTGCTGACAGGACGCCATCTTAACTCCCCCCCCATGTGTACTGAAATATGATGGCTAACAGTATTGTCAGAAGTTAGCTGGTACCATATGATGTCACAGGCTATGGGTATAAAGGAAGTGATGCGCTAGGGGAGGGTGTGTGTGGGGTGGGTGGAATGGGCCACTCCGGACCTCCAGAGACAATCAGACTGGTAGAAAACTGATGTCACAGAATGTAGAATCCCAGCTCCAGGTTCAAGAACAAACACTGCTGATCCACACAGAAGCAAGCTGTAATTCCTTGATTAAGTGTTCTCAGGTGCCCCAGATGATACAGGCTCTTGTGAGAGAGAGATCACTTTACAACAAGAATGCAAAGTCAATTTAGATCTTCCCCTCTCTGATACACAGGGACAGCTGATCTGTTCGGAAACACACTAACACTTTCCTGCCCCTTCTGCAGTTCATGGGGTCCCTTTGTAGGCGGAGTGAGTAGGAATGTTCAGATAGCGTGGGGAGCCTGGGCATAAGTCTCTTCAAGCTGCCCCTGCATAGGTATGTTCCCACCGTGTGCTCTGGTGTGCCCATTTTGGTGTCTGCCTCCAGAACTCATCGGCAGAGAGTCAGTCCAAGGTAGCAGCAGGGAAATCCAGCACAGGTTGGCATTCTGTGTTTGCAGCAGTCAGAGGTTCAAGCCTCAAGGGAGGCATCCATGAATTCGGGGTTGAGGACCGTTGAGCCACAGTTTGAAGAGAGTGCAGGAGGAGAGTGAGAGCAAAGCCATCTGGGAGAGTAGTTGGCCTGATTCAGCCACAGGAAAAGAATGTTGCTGCCACCAGCCCTTTTTTCAGCCTGATTCAGCTGCAGGGCAATACCTGTGAGGTCTTCATGGTCAGGGAAGTTTAATCAGAAGAGGTATTCTTGTGAACAAATTAATTTCCTGTGTAACCCCCACGCTCCATGGAGTGACTGTGTTTTAAGGTTTCCAGATTAAACTGAATTGTTTTGTGCACTTTAACACCATGTGGACATTGGACTCATTGTTTCCGTTGGCTCAATGGTGTTAAACTGCATTCCCTCCACAGCTGCTGCAGCCCTGCCAGAAGGCACCCCGTTTTTCTTCAGCAGGAACCAGGTAAACGTAGCCAGATGGTGGTTTCTGGGTTGGTGGTCCCTTTCCCCTCAGACTGCACTATCCATACTGCTAGACACGGGGAAGGGAGCTACAAATTGGGGGCTCATCTGGGATGTGTTTTGGGGTGCCCTTGTGTACCTGGACTTTAGGCAGGTGCTGCAGTGTGGGGACGGGATTTTGAAATTGTTCTCTGCTATTTTGGGATCTGTGAGAATTCGCGCCTTTTGAAAGAGTGGCACCTGGAGGGCTGGCCTGAGGAAGGAGCTCATGGCAGCAGTGGAACTGGGCTAATTCCCTCTCTAGATGGAGACTGGCTCTGGGACTGGTTGCTGGGAGCAGAGTGAGAAGGCAGGGGTCAGAGATGGATGCAGGCCCTGGCAGGAACATACCACAGAGTGAGGAGTGAGGAAAGAAGAGAGAGAACTAGAACTGCACAGCAGAAATTGTGGAGTGAAATGTTTAAGCTATAACGAAGCACAGACATGTCACTCCTGGGGTGGGTTTAGCTACCCAGGTGAAGCCGAAAGTGTTTCCACCACCCCAGGAGTGATGTTATTACACGATAACACACACCTTGGAGTGCCTTATTGCAATTATACAATGGCTCGATGTTCTAGAAAACAAAAAATAAAAATAAAAATGTTTTTAGTAGATTTTTGTGAGGCAGTGTATCTTTGTTTCTGAAAAAAAAAAGCTGCTCATAAGGATCATCCAAAAAATCAGCACAGTGATGTTATTGTGTAATAACATCACTGTCTCAGGCACACATTGACCAATCAGAGTCCAGGAAATTTTCTTGCCATTGTATAATTGCTATCAGCTGATCACAAAATGACCCAAGCACCAGAGCTGACAGGAGAAGAAATGACAGTCCCAGCTTCTATGCTGCACTGGTTGTGGGAGGCCGTAGAAACGCTGACCACCAAGGAGCAATGTATCTTGTGCAAATATCAGGATCCTGGAATGCCGGAATTGCTGCTTTGTCACATGTGCTCCCACAGAGCAGCTAAACCTTCTGAGGGTCTGCCACCCTACCTACCATCGTGGGGTCAGCCTGGACTGTTTACCCCATATAGCTCAGAGACTGCTAGCACTGAAGTCTGGGAAGAGGTGGCATAGGAGACCAGCCCAGCAGCACCTATAGCCCAGACCCACCGATTTGTGGAGAAGGACACCAGCCGTCTGCCTAGCCCATCTCCCACCCCGAGTCCAGAAGCTCCCTGTGGCAGAGGGAGAGGTCTTGGCCGAGGGGAAAGGCCATCACAGAAACTGTCGCCAGTGGGCCGAGGAGCTGCACCCAAGGAACAGCCTAAGGGAGTGGTACCTCCAGTTCCTGAGAAGTCTGATGTAGAAGTCGAGGAAGTGGTGCAGGATGGTGTAAGCAGTTCTGGTTCAGAGGATTGGGAAGAGAGCAAGGAACTGGACACTGTGACAGCCAGCCTCAGCAACTAACTGACTTTTGATGATCTGATCCTTGATAGGGACATTCCCAAGCCATATCTATCGCCCATGTTTCATTATCTGGACAACGGTCCCACCCATTTTCAAGCCAGCCATCAGAGGAGAGAAAAGATGGACTAACTTAGACCCATTGACCCCAGGGTCTTGGAGTACCACTCCGGAGTGTGGCTTCAGGAGGGACAGGCTCCCCGGACCAGTGTCCATATTATTCCGGAGTGATTCCAGGCAGAAAGGTTAATCCAGCATCAAATTCGTAAGGAGTACACGGGCAACTGCTACCCATACCTTCCTGAGTGCCAATGGGACGTGATAAAGGAGAACCACTTCAACTAGGTTTTCCATGCCACATTAGACAAGATTTACATGAAGAGGCATCTTAGCCCGTCCAACTCGGGGTTTTGGCTCCAAGAAGCCCAACACCATGCTATGACTATGTGTGATATGCATGCATATACTGGTATCACACTCTTTAAGTCCTCTGCAGTTATACAGGATATCGAGAGTCAGTGCACCAATTATTACATCATCAGCCAGGATTCCTTCAGAGAAGAGGTGACAAAGCCAGACCCCTAGTTCTACTATGTCTGCGGAAATGATAAGTTCTAAGATGCAGCTGTCAAGTTAGTAGCCACTGAACCTGCAGGACTAAGTGCTGTGACCTGCGAGAACCCCCTGTGTGAATTCATGATTAGTGGACTACTGTGCTCCTGGACACTGGGTGAGACCAACCCTTTTGGTTTATTAAATGTTTTACCAGTTCTTGTTATTGGTACAGTTCTAGTATAAGGGCAGTCTCCCTTTAAATGGACGTGAGGAGCCTTGTACCTGCTGTAAGTAGCAGATGGACTCAGTGTTCGGACTGCTTCCAAAGACTTTGCCACTAAAGACTGAGCACCTCAGTGCTGAAAGCAGTAAGCAGTGGGGTGGGGTATAAGTGGGTTATTGGAATAGATGCATGCTGTGCGTGAGTGAGTGGATGTGGTGTTAGTGTGACTGGCTAGACAGTGAGTGAGGTGTGACTGTGCTGGGGCTTTCTACAGTCCTGCAGCCAATGTATTTGACTGGTTCCTGTTGTGTTAAGGCTACCTGCGCTCCTGCTGGGTGCAGGCTGCTACGTATTGTGATAGGAGGGCAGTTATCCCAAAAGCATCATCTGGTGGCAGCAGCATTGGGGTTGGTGTTTGTGACTCAAGGGGGTGGGCCACCACCGCCATGGTAGGCAAGCCATCTATAGCACGGTGGGTGGGTTGCCAGGTCCCCTGGGTGATGTCGATCTGGTAGTAGCTAGTGAGATTTTGTGGTTCAAATTAAGTTTTGCAGGGGTCCATCATTTTGGTAGTGTAGCCAGCAGTGCTGGATGGTACCTGGGGGGAAGGAGAGTGCACATATCCTCTCTCCGGATGCTCATGGCATGTAACTGGGGCAAGGGCTCATCAGGAGGTGAGCATTTGTGTAGGAAGACATGTAAGCCCCCCGAGGGGCTTACTAATACTGGGTTCACTCCTGACATTTCTGGGGCTGTCTGAAGGAGGGTAGCTCAAAGGGTGGAGGAGGCTATATAAGGGGTGTTTTTGGCATATAGGGGGAGTCTGTGGGAGGACTGGTGAAGTGAGGCTGGGGTGGTGTGATTTTCCCCAGCCCCCTTGTTGGCTGTTTCAACGGTGAAAGTTCTTTGGGAATGGCAGTCTGTGGGTGCCAACTGTGGTGGTAGCTAAGTGGGTCAGTTCTGGGGTGGGAGCCGGGGCCAGGGGCAGAAGTGAGAGCCTACTCTGGTCCCCACAGGGCAGAGGTGAAAGCCTGTCCTGCCCCTTCTGCTGTTCATGGGGTCCCTTTGGAGGCGGAGTTAATGGGAATGGTCAGATAGCATGGGAAGCCCAGGCGTAAGTCTCTTCGAGCTGCCCGTCCCCGAATGGGTATGTCCCCGCCGTGTGTTCCAGTGTGCCCATTTTGGCGTCTGCCTCCAGGACTCATCGGCAGAGAGTCAGTCCAAGGTAGTAGCAGAGGAAACCAGCAGAGGTTGACATCATGTAGCTAGGTGCCATTTGGGGCAGTTCTCCGCACTGCAGTATATTGTTGTTTTTCTTGTTTTCCAGCACCTGGATCCACCCCATAGCCCCTCTGACCAGTTGTTGCCCCCGTTGAAAGCCAAAATGGCCCCCCTTTGTGTAGCGGTCAGAGGTTCGAGCCCCAAGGGAGAGGCATCCATGAATTCGGGATTGGGGATCGTTGAGTCGCAGTTTGACAAGAGTGCGAGCAGAGCCATCTGGGAAAGTAGTGGGCCTGATTCGGCTGCAGGAAAATAATTCTTTGAGATCAACAACGGAGATATTTTATCTAGCTCCAAGAAATAGTAGTAGTTATGGGAATAAGTCGTTAGCTGCTATGGTTTCTAGATCTTGGGATAGACTAAGTAAACATTTAAAAGTTCAAGTATTACTTCCAATAGGACTTTTAGAACAGCAATACTGAGTTTGTATAATAAACATTGTAATTTTTATGGATAATTTTATAATCTAATAATATTAGCCAATGTATTCGTGATGCAAATTGTTTTTGTATGTTTTGTATACTGTATGTTTTTATGAATTTGTTTTATGTAATGGACGCATGTGTAAATGAGATTATAACGTATGGGGAGCCTTTATTATGCATTGAAATCAGCATTGTAATAATCTGATAATCCCATCGATGTGACATCTGTAGTCTGTAAACCCTCTGTTTGGACATCACATCGATGGGATTACAGGACAGAATGACAAGTCCCTCTACATTCTGCAAGCAGAATGTCATTAATGAAAAATTCAAAGCACCACACATTCTGACCATTCCGTTGGTAAAACACAGCACAACACGCGCGATGTCCACTAACTAGATACAATGTTTAACCGCGAGGCTTTCCAGATTTCAAAATGTTTCTTTTTAGCCTCCAACATCAGGTTACCATTGAAAGTCCTCCATGCAGCTGCATGTCCTCCTCGCACAGCCAACCTGTCACGATGATGCTGACGTGGAGTCATGTGATCCTTGCTGACCAACCGATAAGCAACAATTGGACTGAAAGACTTTTCAGATTTTAAATTTTTTTTAGACTAAAGCACTAATAAATAACCGTAAATATTAACATATCCTAGCAGTATGCAGTAGGTGTGTTGAGATGTAACCAATAAATATTACAGCCTAACGATCAGCGACTCCGTGAGTTTCTAAACACTTTGGTGAGTTTCTGCAACGTGTTCTAAGGGAAACTGAAATTTTACTTGGCATTTTATTGTAGTGCATGGTACCATACACTATAAAAGACAATGCCTCAGAAATGATGGTTAACCACAGGTGTAATCACCTCTCGTAGTTGTCATGACAACTGTAAACCTCTCGAGCTGCACTCTTGAGGTTTACTCAGTTGTCATGACAACTGCTCAAGGTGATTACACCGTGGTTAACCACCATTTCTTAGGCATTATCCTCTATGTAATCTCAAATTGCTATCCAATAAATCTGAATGTAACCCCCCTGCAAATGGGGGTTCCCAAAAAGTCTTCCAGGAGCTTGCTTGAGTGCTTCAAGCCTGAATGGTATTTGGCGTTTAATCCATTTATCTGTGAGTGCTTATAGAGCCTCTGGTACTGTCTCTTTAAGAGCTGTCTGCTTGCAGACATACTTAGTTTGTATGGGGAGACTGTGTGTTTTCCTGCTTGAGTCCCACTCGAGCTACTGCCAAATTGCTCCGTTTCTACCATCGCTAAGTGGGCAGAAGGAGCACTTTTCAAAGATGTAATTGTTTTCTTGTAACCTGTTAGAGTAATAATGAAAATGCAGTTTGATTTAACCTGCTTTCTTGTAACAAGGACAGTGCAAAGTAGCTCCCTCATGTTGATTCTGAACTGCTGAATTGGACCAATCATGGGGGGTGGGGATCCTTTAAAATGAAGCCTGCTCTGGGTGAATCAGAACTTGGACTCTTCTCTGGAGCCTGCTATAAGGGGATTGTAAGGGCAGTGACTCTGGGAAATGTAGTTTTGACTTCGGTGCCTTTTTTCCACCAACAGGGGGAGTTTACTGTGAGTAACAGCCAAACCAGCCATTGAACTGGGAGGAACTCAAAGGTAATGCCCGGCTCTGTCTACTGGAAAGATCAGATCAGTTTGGGCTGTGAAGAGACAGGGAGCTGTGTGCTTCTTCGGTGTGTAGTTTTAGCACAGGGATCTCGTGTAAGGCCCTAAGTTTCGGTCTGCAGTTTGTGCAAGCACCTGTTCAGACTGAAACTGACCTGTGAAGAGAATCAAGGAGATTGGAAGGGTAGAAACCAGGCTCACCCTGTAGAAGACTGGAGAAATTGCTGAATCGAGCTCGGTCTGTCAGGAACTGAATCTGCTGTGTGTTCTCCTGGGTATTGTGCAGTAAATGCGATTGGGATAGAGAAGCAGCCTGCCTGGTATAGTACTTTCCTTTTACATATAAATGTGTGTAGTGCTTGTGGGGAATCGTGTTTCAAATCTCCTGTACAGTGAATAGAGTGCATGAAGCTGGAAGTAAACCCCAGCTTAATCCAGACTACATCCATTTGCTCTAAACTGCAGTGAGGTCCAGTCACAAGGACCTTGTCCACATGGTCTGCTCCTCCTGGCAATCCAGGACAATCTGCCTTCCATCCAGTTCCCAGCATTGAGTTTGTGAGTACAAAGCAGGGTAGCTCCCTGCCATCTGTTTATCGAATCGCAAGTGTGTCATCTAATTGTTGTTTTTTTTTTTCATTTCTTCACGAACTGAGCCAACCGGCTCCGGATTACAATTTGGGTATTGTGCCAGTGTGTTTTCCATCACAGGGCCCCAACCAGCTGCAACCGATCCTAGCTACTCCCCCATCCTGGGTACCCAGTGAAAGTGACAATTTGGGACTCTGAATATCGCACAGTACTGTGATTATTAATGTGTTTAACCTAATTAACCTTGATTTCTTCCTTGTTACAGCTCCAAATAAATCAGATCTGTTGGTTTCCAGCAAAGTTACACTGGCTGAGGTATTCATTTATGTTAAAGTATTGTACTGTGGTTTTTGCACTGTATCATCTTGTTTTGCAGGGGGTTCCCGGGGTCCAGTTGACGGAGCCAGTCCTGGGGGTGTGTACATTGTGAATATATTCCTAATGCATTGTGTGGGCCACTAGTGGGAAGAAAGGGGGGTTACAGTGTCCCAGAGGGCTGTGACCAAGTTAGACTACTGCAGACCCTGACCTCTGGGTGGAGGCACCCGCCATTGGACCTAGGCCCCTCAGCCTGTTGGTAGTTAAGCAGGCAGGGGTAGTAGCCCTTGGGATAGCGCCACCTACGGGTTACATGAATCTGAAAAAAGAATGTTGCTGCCACCAGCCCTTTTTGTAGCCTGATTCGGCTGCAGGAAAATGACTGTGAGGTCTTCACTGCCAGGGAAGTTTAATCAGAAGAGGCACTCTTGTGCCTAAATTGATTTGCTGCGTGACCCCCACGCTCCATGGAGTGACTGTGTTTTAAGTTTTCCTGATTAAACTGAATTGCTTTGTGTACTTTACCACCATGTGGACATTGGACTCATTGTTTCTGCTGGCTCAATGGTGTTAGCCTGCATTCCCTCCGCAGCTGCTGCGGCCCTGCCAGAGGGCACCTCATCTTCTTCAATAGGAACCAGGTAAACGCAGCTGGATGGTGGTTTCTGGGTTGGTGGCCCCCTTCCCTTTGGACTGCACCATCTATACCCCTAGACATGGGGGGGGGGGCTACATTAGGAAAAAAGAATCTATTTTTAAGGTGTTTCTTAAATGGTCCTGGGCCTCCTCTGTGGTGAGTACTAAACTCATCAGCAAAGTTGGTACAGGTTTTGTATACCTGGAAGAGCAACGGATGACTCTTGGATCATTATTTTATTATTAAGGAAGTACTGAGACTGTGGCCCACTCAGTCTCAGCCAATCTGGTTGGGTACAGCCTACTACTTATTTAAAGTACTGGATAAGAAGTTGTTTGAGTAACACTTACTGTATGCAGTTTATATGGATTATTGTTATTTACCTGTTTTTCGCTTTGCTCAGTAGTTAATTATTTAAGCGTTAGAAATTATTTATGTATGTGTATATCTATCATTGTTAGTCCCCTTCCTTTGAAAGAACATTAGTGAATAGTTAGTATGCAGCACCAAATGGATTGCAAATTCTGAACTGAATTAAATGTATATGTGCGTGGTCCCACCTTCCTGCCACCTCTACCACCATGTCCAGTGAAGAGCTTGCGGTGGCCGATAACCCCAGGGGATGACTCCCATGTGTAGGGGTAATCAGCTGGTTCATCTCATCAGCAGCCACCCCCTGTGGATATTGTACTTTCCCAGAGCTGGCTGTTCCCACATCCTGTAGGCATGGCTCACCGGGGTGCCATCTGTGAAAGTATCTGTGCCACCCCAGTGGAACTGCTGTGGCCTTGCTACCTGTGCCCCTTTAGGGAGACCACCTACTGTCTTCTTCATCTTTGATCTCCACTGTACACACCCAAGAGAAAGGCTGGGAGTTCTGCTGGCACGGTTCTCATCTCTTCAAGGATTTAATCTTTCCTGGCTCCAGTGAATCACTAGGAGCCACCCTTGGTTGATCAAATATAGTTTTCATTATTGCACCTCACTGTACACTTATACACCCAGCAAGGCAGCTTGGGATACACCTCCAGTTGAGGCTGGAGGCCAGACGCTGCTGCAAGCAGCATGAGAGGAGAAGCAGCAGAGAATGGATCTGAGTTGTGTAAAAGGTATGGGAAAGACCAAAGCATGCTCATCTCTCAATTAAAGATAATGATTCCACAGAAATATGAAGCCTGAGCTTAGAGGCAAGAAAAAGGATACACATGAGAAGTACCACCATATAGTTCTTTTTTTTTTACTGTTTTTTTTTTTAAACTTTTTTTCCCCCCGATTATTTTTCCCTCCGGTCACTGCTCGTTGGGACTCTCTCAGGCATCCTGGCCTGTTTCTGCCTGCCTGCCTGAGATCCCCCCAGCCCGAGTCTCCCCGTGGTACTCCAACCCTTGCACCTACCTTGCAGCTCGACACCTTTGGCTTGTACCCCACCAAGATGGGGCCACCACTCTTTCTTGGTGCGCCTTTGAAGTCTAGAATCTGCTGCAGGCAAGGCTTTGGGAGAAGGGAATTAGGAGACCGGGTGGGTGGGATCCGGAGGAAGGCTTGGGGGCCAGATGCCATTACCTATCTGATGGAGCAGGGTTTTTCCTTGTTCATGAGCTCTCCCCCCAGAGGTGTGGACGTGCAATGACATCCAGCGAAGGCATGTGCACTCCTGCACTCGTCTGCAGGATGTCTGCCGACACCTCGCCCCAACTTGTATGTGATCCCAGGCTGCAGTGCACTCCACTGGGTGTCACTAGCACCGGGGAGACACGCCCTGCCCTCCCCCCAGGAGAGGACAGCTGTTGTTGGATGCTCAATCCTCCCCAGCCAACCCCTGGTGACCCGAGCTCGCTCCCAAACCTGGGTCGCCGGCATGGTGTGAGGTGTGACATCCAGCTCCTCAACCCTCAGCACCACCGTGCCGGCTAAACTTTCTTTTTATCCATCATATAGTTTTAATAAAGTGGAGATACCACCATGAAATGTTAAAGAAGTTTAGCAGAATAAATATGCAATTAATTGAGTAAATATAGAGTTTATCATTTACTTGCTTCATTTGTGCTTTCATTGCCCAAAGGATCCTCAAAATAAACACTAATAGAGCTGTAAAGGGCATTCTGGGACCCTTGAGGAGTAAACAGTAGCTTGGGATATATGTAGTTTATTTAACTCTCAAACCATAAACTTCATTTGTGGTTTGCATTAGAAAGCCATTGCATTTGACGTTCAAACTCTGTACCCATTTTCAGTAACACTTGGGATACAGGACAGGGCATTTGAAGCCTTAATGTTGCTTGCAAAAACACCAACATTTACTTACAGGGTGTACGTACATACACTGCTTTGGTAATGAGGGATTATATGCGCCAAATCCCAACTGCAACAGCGACAAGGGTTCAGCCAGTATCAGCACTAGAAATCAGTATTATTTGGCATTATTGCACAAGTCTCAGACTAGCCAGCCTTGGATACACAATTAATGTCATCTATTTAAACACCATTACACTATTACAGGTTTCAGCTTAACTGACTGTACATCTGGAATGTCCCTTCATAGCTGCAGGGTGGGAGCGGGTCACGGGATGAACCATGCCTGTTCAGGCATAGCTTTTACTCAATACCTTGGCCGAGTTAACATGTGAGGGGTACACCCTCCTAGATGGATAGGGTGCCCCTTATAGTCACAGCTAAAGAGGCTTACTATGGCTCATCATATCCTTCCTTTGCCCTTGGGTACAAATACTCGGCACCCACCAACTGTACCAGCCTTCCATGTACACTGTTCAAGTAGGTCTTGGTTCCTCAGCTGGAAATGGTTTTCATCTCAGCTTCATTGATAGGAATAATACACACATACGAACATACGAAATGCCAGCAGAAACAGAACTCACGGTTTATCACGTCTGCTTGATTGTGCAGGTAGCCTCTCAACTTGCAGCTGCCCTACCCTCCTTATAACCACCACCCCCCACTCTGTCCCACCCTCTCTTAAATCCTCCCACCATTCTACACGATACCACCTCCTTGGGCAGAGTATTCCACTTATCTACCACCCTTTCTGTGAAAAAGTGTCTCCTGATTTCCCCCCCCAATCTCAGCTGATGCCCTCTCGTGTCCCTCCCCTTTCTGATCTGAAGAAGTCCTTCTGTATTAATCCTGTTAATACCCTTTTGGTACTTAAAGGTTTCGATCATATCACCCCCATCCCTCCTCTCTTCCAGGGAATACATTTGCAGCTCTCCCAGCCTCTCCTCGTAGGATTTTCCCTCAAGTCCCTGTATCATTTTCGTTGCCCTTTGCTGCACCACCTCCAGAAATCTGATGTCCCTCTTCAGGAATCGATGCCATTGCTGCACGTAGAATTCCAGGTTCGGCCTGACCAGTGACCTGTACAGGAGTAGGATCACTTCTCTGTGCCTGGAGAAGATTCCCCTAGCTATGCACCCCAACATCTTGTTTATCTTTGCAGCTGCCTTCCTGCACTGAGATGAGTGGTTCATACTCCCCGTTATTAGAACCCCTAGATCCTTTTCTTCCACTGTGCTTTTCAGTTGTACCCCTTCCAACTGATTTTTCATCCCGTGGTTCCTTGCTCTGAAGTGCAGCACCTTGCACTTCTTGGCATTGAACCCCAATTGCCATGTCTCTGACCATTCTTGTAGTTTGGTCAGGTCTTCCTGCAGACCCCTCCACCCCTCTATGTCATTTACCACTGCACCGATCTTAGTATCATCTGCAAACAGACTGATCCTACTCCAGATCCCATTTGAGATATTGGCTATGAATATCACGAACAGCACCGGTCCCAGTACTGAACCCTGGGGCACCCCACTCTTAACACCCCTTGGTGATGAGAATTCCTCCACCACCACCATCCTGTGCTGCCTACCCCTCAGCCAGCTGGTGATCCAGTTGACCATTTTTGTTCCCACCCCAATGTATTCCAGTTTTCCCCCCAGCCTTCCATGTGGCACCAAGTCAAAGGCCTTGCTGAAGTTCAAATATAGGACATATCGTATCGGACTTCTCTACAGGCACAGGCAATGCGTTATTCCAGAAGCCTTAAGGGTCGCAGTTCAGAGCACTGTGGTCTCGCTAATTGATTATGGCCTTATCATATACGGCTCTGCCACTACCACTGCTCTCCAATGTATAGCTACAGCCCTCAACAAAGCCTGTCGGCTCATTTCTGGAGCCCACCATCTCACCCATACCTGTGGCCTCTATGCCCAAACTGGCTGGTTACAACTCTCGAATCACATAAAATACCAAACCTGCTTAATGGCCAAGAAGACAACCCTGGGCTATTCTTCTCCTGGCGTCCAAGCCCTCCTTTCTCCTGCTTGCAATTCTTGCCTCACCAGGGGCTCAGACTCCCAACTCTTTCAGACCCCTCGCTGTCATACCTCTCAGGGGCAAAGAGCTTTCACCTACAGGGCCCCACTCTGGTTCAGTAGTCTCAGTAGTGACATCTCCTCCCTTCCCAAGCTTGGCCCCTTCAAATCAAGGCTCCGTCTACTCCTCTCTGCCTCCAGCACTTGAGACTGTTTCGCATAAACAGCCCTCCTGCCTATTCAACCTTTCTGTGCTGCCACTGCCCTCTCTACTCAGCACTTACTTTCTCCTACACCTACCCCTTTCCTTCCCCCTTCCCTTCCCCATCATGTCCTCCTTCTCCTCCTCCTCCTCCTCTTCATTGCACTTCCCTAAGTACTGCAGACAATGCATCTGGCTGCTCCTACCTCTGTATCCCTATCTAGTATCCTCTCAGTACTAATGTTTTCATTAACAAAATAAGTTAAGCCTACTGTCTCTGTAACCCAATGTTTTATCCACAACCTGTTCTGAATTGACCTGTGTTGTATTGTACTTATTCTGGCATGGAACCTTTGTAAAAGTGCCTTGGCTCAAAGGTACTTGTAATCCTAGATTCAAATAAACAAATAAACAAACATCCACTGCATGGCCCATGTCCAGTTCTCTCGTAACCCAGTCATAGTACTTGACTAGGTTCATCTGGCAGGATCTGCCCAATACAAAACCATGCTGATGGCTGTTTTGGAGCCCATTGTCTTCCAGAAAGGTCACCAGTCTCTCTTTTAGGATTAACTCCATGAGTTTCCCCACGATTGAAGTGAGACTCACTGGTCTGCAGTTGCCTGGATTATTCTTCGGGCCTCTTTTATGAATGGGCACCACATGGGCCATCATCCAGTCCTGTGGCACGCATCCTGTGTCCAGTGATGTACTAAACAGGTCTGCCAGTGGTCCCACAAGGATGTCCGCTAGCTCCCTAAGTACCCTAGAGTGAATGCCATCCGGCCCTAGCACCTTGTCCACCCTCAGTGCCCTTGGTCCTCCAGCACCGGTCCTCTATAATTCTGATATCAGTTGCCCTGCCCCGCCCTCCACCCTTCCCATGGGGTATCTGCCCCTCTTTCATTCGTGAACACAAAGCAGAAGTACTCATTCAGTGCCTCTGCCTGGTCCTCCCCTTCTTCACCCACCCCCCATCTTTCTTAATCCCCACAATCTGGTCTTTTTTTTTTCTTCTTTCGCCAATGTATCTGAAGAAGTCCTTTTTCCAGTCCTTGATTCCATGTGCCTGTCTCAGCTTTCTGGAAGCCTTGGCCGCTCTGACTAGCCTGGTAACCTCCCTGGACTTCTTCGTGTACTCATCCTTGTCACCTTGGCCTCCTGATTTCCTAAGCCTCCAGAATGCTTTTCTCTTGGCCCTCACCCCTTCCATTACCTCCAGAGTCAGCAGCTTGGTTTCTTTGCTCTCCCCTTCTTGCTCCATGTCCTGGTGCAGGTCTCAATAGCCTCTGCCAGCCCTTTCTTAATGATAAGTGCAGGTTGGTAATATAGAAACCATCAGGTGGCCCTCCTTGAGGGTGAGCCACCAACAGGTTCGGACCATCCCCAATACCAGGCTCTGAGTGGGATCCAAGTCTCCAGAGACCTGCACTGGAGGGAGTGAGGGCCACCTGGACCCAAGACCCTGCCACCATTCTGGGCCCACAGGCCACCTCCAGTTGGTTACAGATGGAGAAGTGCACCATAGGAGCTCAAAGTTCTGAAGGCTTTGATGCTAGAACTTGAACTCAGGTCACCAAGAACTTGAACTAGTTTTGGTGGGACTGGGGTCCATTTTATAAGACCCCAGCAGTGCGAAAAACACTCGGGAAAGGTTTCGAGCCAATGGGCACCAACTGTACACAGCACAGAAGAACACTCTGTTACCTGGCAGAAAATATTTGCAACAGAATAGGAAATGTATTCTTTAGACTCTGAAAATATTTGGGTTAGAACAGTCACCCTTTAAATGCAGCCCCTAAGCACAGATTTACAAGGAGGTTAATTTGTAATCCCTATTTATAATTGCCAGATTACATGTACACTGGCACTTAAAGAAATGTGTATTTTTTAAGTAGGCTCTGTTTCATCTATCCTCACCCCCGGGAAGGTCTAGTGCAGATCGAAGCACTAGGACATTAGTCGAACTCTCCATGCTGGTTTTAGTCTGGTGGTTTTGTGTAACTTTTGTTAATAAATGTTTTTTTGGCAGACTTACTTTTTGTCTGTTTGTAGAGTGCAGGTTGTTTGTTTTTCTTCCATGTTTTTGGGGTTAGGTGCCCCTCCCCTGCACCTTTCTGCATTTCTAGCAGAGGCTGGTTGTCGGTAGTCAGGAGGCAAAGAAGAGCGTGACTTACTGACAGATACTCTGCGTCATTGCCAGAGTTGGAATGACACTTTATGAGGTTTGGGAGCCGGGGGGGGGGCCCATAAGTCCCCATCTCTAAATTGAGCCCCCTCCTTTCCCATTACAAGTCAATGACAGTGATGTGTGAGCTACTGGGGCTCCCTTCACAGTTGGGGTGGGCAGAGCCCTGGCAAGCCCCCCCTGTAATTCCAACACTGGTTCATTGCACATTGACATCTGTGAGGCTGAAACACTCTGGAGGAAAATTCCATACCGGGTAAGATGAAGGATGTCCCTCTAGGCCTGGTACCACCGACTGGGCACCCACTTGACTGCTGCTTGGGAGGGGCAAGGGCATGCCCCTCTGACCCCAACACACATGGTAAGTCATGGAGGAACGTGAGTAAATCCAGGAGATGGTGGCTGACTGGGTTGGGGGGTGCATACGGATGATAAGGTATCAGGAGACAAAACACGCTAATAATATAAGAGAAAAAGGACACCCAATGGAGGCCCTATTAACTTACTATTAATCACTTGAGTTAGCTAGAATGATTTTTAGTAAGATTTAAGTATTTTTTGTTTCAAAAGTTACATGAGGCTGCTCTTCTCTGGTTGTAAATTGCAAAGCTGCACTCCTGACGTTCGTGTACAAAAGACCTCTGTATACAGTGTAAGAGGTACAGTGGTTCTCTGTGCTGATCAGCTGAAATCTTTTGGTTGTGTCCCTTTCTCAGTTATTGTATAATTCTGGCTCATCCTGACACCCTGCACCAGTATTCCATACTAATTTCACGCAGCCTACCCCACAGCTTTTGTACGTTGTGTATTTCACAACTTGGTAAATTTACACTTTGTAAATTGTATTTTTGTAGAGCTGTATGTAACCCCCAGGGGGCGCTTCCCTTAGGGCTACTACCCCTGCCTGCCTCTCCTGCGACAGGGTGAGGGGCCCAGATCCGTTGACGGGTGCCTCCACCCAGAGGTCGGGGGCAAGACAGTCAAGATTGACTCTGTCACAGCCCTCTGGGTTACTGCAACTCCCCTTTTGTCCCACTAGTGGCTCATAAGAGGTAACGACAATCCCTTTCCCGGGCACACTTACCCCCCCGGCTCAGATCTCTCAGCTCACTCCGGGGACCCCCTGAAAAGTAAGGTACCGTTATTACACTTTCACTGTACAGTACATCTTCAGCAAAACACAATCCAGCCAGGGTGTAGTTGCAAAACAAACAATCTGATTTATTCTAGGGGGGATAACAAGGCTAGGGGGAAATCAAGGTGATTGGCTTATCACTATACTTATCTACCTAGGGCTCTGTGCACAGGCCTAAACCTAATAGTTACTGTCCCTGGGTACCCAAGCCCTAATGGCTAGTCCCTCGTGGCAGCTGGTTGGGGCCCTGACACAAATGAACATTTACCGTCCCGAACAGATCAGAATGAGCAGAAGGCTCAGTTAATGCAGACAGCAGTATAACGAAAGGATCTTGCCACTGCTGGTAAGCTTAACAGGGAGCTACCCTGATCCAATACTCACGACTCCAGGAGATACCCTTCCTTCACCACTGGCAGGGCTGAACCAGGAGCTTCACAAGCCTCCTCACACATTTATATGGCAAACACAGAGGGGTACCATACCAGGCAGCGGCTTTCAGGACCCGAACAAACTCACGACCACTTTGGGTGGTAGCAGCCACTCCAAACATCCTAATGGACCGAGCGCGATTCAGCAGATTCTCCAGTCCACTTCAGGTAAAGCCTGGTAGGTAGCTGTGTCCCTACACAGCCTCCTCTGACCGCACGCTGGCGGATTTAATCCGAAGCACTGACAAGGCAAAAACGGCCGCCTCAGGCCTTTCACGCGCTTCCTGCGTGAACACTCAAAATGGCGCAGAAGCTCAGAGCTCCCTTCTCCTTCACAGCTACAACGAATCTGCCCCTAGCAGCATGGGGCACTCCTTACAGTTCGGGCGCTACCCGGTTCCATTGGCTGGCATCACCTGCCAGTCAATTACTCTGGCCCTCAGTGGCCCGAAAAAGCGCCATAGCCCATAATGCCTTTTCCAAGTTACAAGCAGTCCCTCTATTGGTTAGACGGCTCCACGAGAGTCCCGAGGTACTGATTGGTCCAAGTCGGCAGTTCGGGACCAACATGGAGGAGATAATCAAAACAGTCTTTGCTGCAAAGGAAGCAGGTTAGAACAACTACATTATCAATGTCAGTGTCAGTGGCTCAGTAGGTAGCACACTCGCCTCTGAGGCCGGGAGATCAGAGGGCTGTGGGTTCAGTTCCCACATCTGGCACTTGGGTTAATATCCCAGTACTGACACTGTAGTGCAGCATGAGAGGGGTGCTGCACTTCTGAGGTGCCGTCTTTCGGATGAGACGTTAAACCGAGGTCCCATCTGCCTGGATTGGTGGTAGTTCAGGTGGATGTTAAAGATCCCATGGCACTTATCGAAAAGAGTAGGGGAATTTCTGTGGTGTCCTGGCCAAATTTCCCTCATTCACTAAAAAATACCACCATCAGCTTAATCTGGTTCAAGGTCAGTTGGCATTCATCTGTATCCCCCTCCCCCGGGTCGTGCCTGAAAATAGGCAGGATTTGTCTAGTGCACTTACCCGGTCAACAAAAGCTAAATAAATAAATTACCGCTCTAAGAGATCCCCAGCAAATAGTTACATCCTTTCAGAGAACTCTCTTGACACATCTAGCGATGGCAGAATGGAGAGCTTACTCAGCATCCCAGGTGGGACTCGGGCATAGGACCACACAGCCCCCCTCCCATTTCAATTAACTATGACTGCGGATAGGCAGCCCTTAAAGAGACAATATATGGAGGCTTTAAAAGCGCTCACTGGCTACAACATTTAAACGGCTTAAACGCCGGACACCAACCAGGCATGGAGCACCTAAACAAGCTCTGGGAAAGCTTTTATGAACCCCCATTTGTAGGGGGGTTACATGTAGGTTTGTATTATTGCTTGTTTCCTGATTTGTGTACACGTCCCTTGCCTTTTATACATTGTTTGGTGTATTTTCCCTCTTGTAAACTCCGCCCCCCCCCCCGGCTCATGCCTGGAAATGGACTCCATCTTCGTGCGCCTCACCTAGTCAACACATTTTAAATACATAATTAAAAAAGGCAGTGTTTCACTTTAACAAGTACCTGCTCCACTGTCCATTTCAGAAACCTCCGAATGTCCCAACTGAACTCACAGTTGCCTTGTTGTAGCACAACAGTCTATTGCCATGCTAACCGAATGACTATGAAATCAGAAAATTCTTATGACAACTTCATTAGATATGTTGGCGAAAAAGAATATGAGTGTGCGTTGGAAAATTTCAATGTACGCTGATAACTTTGTTGGTTTGTAATATTTTTACACCAAAGTTTCAACATTGCCTTCTTATGACCCCACCTCATGAAGAAGGGTGGGGAAAAATTTCAAAACCTGCCCAAAAGGTGATTTTGTGCAGTGACTATGTCATTCCGCACCACAGGTGTGAAAACCCGTTTTGGTCAGGATCTGAAAAGTTACAGTTGTCACGTTCGTGAGGTGATGTGAAAAAATGGCAATGTTGAAAATTTACAGTCAAAATAGTGAAAATTTCCAAAGTTATGAGCGTGTGTTGCAAAATTTCAACATATGCTTATAACTTTGATATTTTTGGGGATGGCTTGCTGGCGCAGGGGTTGGATTTTTGTCTGTGACGCTGATGCCCTGGGGTTCGAATCTGGCCTTAGGATGTCAGAGGGCCATCGGTGGGGGAGATGAGTTTCCTGTGAACTGCTTTCCCTTCTCCGGGGAAGGTGTGTGTGTGACTGGTGTGTGATTAACCCCTGGCGAAGGCAGGGGGGATTCAGCTACCGGCGCCTGTTCTAGTTGGGAGGTATGTCAGACATTCGGCATGTCACCTTAACATCACTGTATGACAAGCCTCCTGGGAAGAAAAACTGTGAAAAATCAGAGGTCCCACCTCCGCAGGACGACACCCGCTCCATGTAGCGGACCTTGCACTGTCTCCCAGGCTTCTGCTCCCGTGCTACCTACTCATGTCCGTTGGGGGGAATGCACCTCCCCCTTGATGGCCCTGCCAATGGGAAGTAAGCCAGTGGTGTTTGGGGGTAGGGGCTGTCCTGTGGCAAAGGGTGCGAGGCGGAGCATGCAGGTGACTGATGGCTGGCAGACACGGTGCCAAGAAAAATAAAAAATTTGCCATTTTTAAATATTTTGACCCCAAATATTTAACATAGCCTTCTCGTGAGCCCATCTGATGAACAAGGTTGGAACAAATTTTCAAAACCTGTCCAAAAGGTGGGTTTGTGCAGCGATGATTTTATTCTGCGCCACAGGTGTGAAAATACATTTTGGCCAGGATTTGAAAAATGACAGTCATCATATTCATGAGGTGATGTGAAGGAATAGCTATGTTGAAAAGCTGGGGTCAATATAATGAAAATTACCAAAGTTAGGAGTGTGCGTTGCAACATTTCAGTGCATGCTCATAACATTGCCATTTTTTTAAACTCCTTGTAACTTTGCCATTTTTAAATATTTTCACCCCAAATTTTCAGCATAGCCATCTTATGACCAAACCTGATGAACAAGGTCAGTGAAAATGTCCCAATCCAACAAGAAAGGTGATTTCACCAAGCGACCATGTAAATACCTTTTGGGCCTGATTTGCATAATTCTACTACCATTGGTCATGAGGTGAGGTCCCACAAAGGCCATGTTGAAAATTTGGGGTGGAAATATGAAAAATTGCCAAAGTTATGCACAAAAGTTCAAAACCCCATTGAAATACATTGAACCACACTTACCTTAGTTTCTCAGATCACAGTTGCAGGTTTGAGCAGCAAGATGTGTCTTTGATTGCAGAGTGGATCGTCGCCACGCAACCTGTTCAGGTGAGTGAGCGTGTGTGGGGGTTGTACTGGGAATGTGGGGGTGGTGACTGCTGAGTGGGAGGTCGGGGTTGGAAGGGTCAGACTGGCGAGGGACTGCTTTCTTTTTTATAGGTTTATAGGGAAAAAAAATGATCGAGGGACAGTTTTCTCTATTACAGGTCCCATATGAGGATGGTGATCAGAGGGTGGGGGTGGGGTGCCACTAGATTGCAGGGAAACATTACAGGGAATGGGGATCAGAGGGTGAGGGATGCTGTAGACACCAGGGAAAGCATTACAACAATTGGAGGGTGCCACTAGACACCAGGGAAAATACTATAGGGAATGGGGATCGGAGGGTGGGGGGGGTGCCATTAGACACCAGGGAAACATTACATAAGCAGGGGGACAGCCATCAGACAGCAAGGCACGCACAGATCTCTTGTTTTTTGGGAGGGTTTGGCCACAGCAGGGAACCAAAACTGATGGGGAGCAACAAAATACTGCAGTGGTATAGGGGAGGGGGGAGACACACAAAGGAATAGCGCTGTT
This sequence comes from Neoceratodus forsteri, assembly GCA_016271365.2. Taxonomy (NCBI): domain Eukaryota; kingdom Metazoa; phylum Chordata; order Ceratodontiformes; family Ceratodontidae; genus Neoceratodus; species Neoceratodus forsteri. The sequence continues at coordinate 48,854,092 of CM028133.1, read as the reverse complement.
GTAGCGGAGTAATTGTGCTTCAACTCCAAAATATTGTGCTTCATTAGGAACCCGACGACGTACTTCCAGAGCTCCCTTTTCTCTTTGTGTAATAGCAAGACATCATGCATAGCTCCACTATGCAGCTGTAAAAAGTTACCTACCTTGTAACTTTGCTTCTTCTAATCAACATTTTCATCTGATTACCACATTAAGCAGACAGCCTGCATGTGCTCTCTTCCCTAGTTCATCAGGGTAGTTTGAACAAATCCATGCTCTGCTCATGCAGTCCCTGAGCTGCAACTGCCAGATCATTTACTTGTAAATATCAGACGGCCTATAAGAAAAATCTAACAAAAGTATATTCTGACTAAAGATTTTAAGAAACTTAGTATGCCTGATATTTAGGTTAGCGACATGCTAACCAGACTTTGCACTTCTGAACAGGGTGGGGACATGTCTAAAAGTACCCCCCTGCAGCACACACAGTGGATAGCACAGCACTGAATACACCACTGTGCCTCCACAAATTAGAAGGCCCTCTTGCATACAGAGAGCAGTGGTATATTAGGTGGGTTCTGGAAGTGATAATAGTCTGCTGAAGCAATGCTATTTAACACTTCCAGAACCCTGCTCTTATCAACATAGAAACATAGACTTTGACGGCAGATAAGGACTGCTAGGCCCATCTAGTCTGCCCATTTCCCTACCTACAGGATAGGCCGCAGATCCTAGTTAACCAACAGCCTATTTCTTCCTACCCCCACAAGAATTGCCTTATGTCTGTCCCATGCATTCTTGAATTCTCCCACAGTTTTAGGCCCCACAACCTCCTCAGGAAGGCTGTTCCATGCATCCATTACTCTCTCTGTGAAATAATACTTCCTCACATTGCCCCTGAACCGCCCTCCTTCTATCTTTAAATTGTGTCCCCTTGTTCTTGCAAGTCTCTTTTTCTGAAAGATGCTACCCTCTTGAACTTTGTTGATTCCACTGAGGTACTTAAAAGTTTCTATCATGTCCCTCCTCTCCCTTCTTTCCTCAAGGGTATACATATTAAGCTCCTTTAGTCTCTCCTCATACAGCTTCTCTTGCAGACCCTGCACCATTTTAGGTGCCCTCCTCTGGACTGCCTCTATCCTGTCTATGTCCTTGCGAGATGGGGTCTCCAGAACTGGACACAGTACTCAGATGGGGTCTCACCAACTGTCTGTACAGAGGATAACAACTTCCTGTTTTCTGCTGGTGATGCCTCTCCCTATACATACCAGTATACCCCCAGCTCTCCCTACTGCCTTCTCACATTGCTTGCTAACCTGAAGGTCATCTGATATGATTACCCCCAGGTCCCTTTCCTTTTTTGTTGTTGTTACTACCTCCCCACCCATTGTGTATTCTTCCCCTGGGTTCTTGTTTCCCAGGTGCATTATTTTGCACTTCTTTGCATTGAATCCTAGCTGCCATACCTCTGACCATTCCTCCAACCTTGCCAAGTCCCTTTTCATCCTTTCCACGCCTCCTTGTGTATCAATCCTGTTGTAGATCTTTGTGTCATCTGCAAAAAGGCATACTTTTCCTTGAAGTCTCTCTGCAATGTCACTGATGAAGACATTAAAAAGGACTGGACCCAATACTGAACCCTGCGGTACCCCACTAGTAACCCCCCTTTCTTCAGAGTGGACTCCATTTACAATTACCTTCTGTGTCCTGTTGTCCAGCCAATGTTTTACCCAGGCTACCACCCTGGGTCCCACTCCCAGGCTGGTTAATTTGACTATTAATCTTTTGTGTGGGACTGTGTCACATGCCTGGCTAAAGTCTAGGTAGGCCATGTCCACAGCCCCTCCCTAGTCTACTACTTTGGTCACCCAGTCAAAGAAATCTATTAGATTCGTCTGACATGACCTTCCCACTGTGAACCCATGCTGCCTTGGGTCCTGTGCTCCACTGGCCTCTAGGTACTCAACTATTCTTTCCTTCAGAAGTGACTCCATCACTTTCCCTACCACAGAGGTCAGACTGACAGGTCTGTAGTTTCCTGCCTCTGTCTTGGTCCCACTTTTGTGAAGGGGAATCACATCCGCCTTCCTCCAGTCCTCGGGTACCACACCATCCTCCCATGATTTATTAAAAAGAGTAGCCAGTGGTTTCACTAGTTCCTCCCTTAATTCTTTTAGAATTCTGGGGTGAATTCCATCAGGCCCCATTGCTTTGTCCACCTTCAGTTTTAAGAGTTCTTGCAAAACCCTTTCTTCTGTGAAAGGACTGGGATCGACCCCCTATCAAGAGTGCTTCTGTTAATTGGATTAGGCACTTCCCTCCTCTTTTGTGAATACTGAGCAGAAATATTCGTTCAGTATTCCTGCTTTTCACTGTCCCCTCTGCCCACCCACTGCTCATTCTATTCAGCCTCACTATCCCTCCTTTGTCTTTCACTCCGCTGATGTACCTATAAAGGTTTTATCCCCTTCTTAACTGAGTTGGCTATCTTTTCCTCAGTTTGGGCCTTTGCTATTCTGACTTCCTCCTGCTTCCTTCTGCCTTAACTGGTACAGTTCTCTGTCTTGCTCCTTCTGTGTTTCCTTATACTCTGGAATGCTATCTTTTCTTCCTGACTTTCACAGCCACCTCTTTTGAGAACCATAGTGGCTTTTTCTTTCATTTTGATTTGTTTATTTGCTTCACACAAAGGCTTGTTGCCTCTGTGATGGCAGTTTTGATAATTCCCCATTGTTGCTCCACACCTCCTTCTAGCCTGTTTGCTAGTGCTTTTCTGAGGCACTCTCCCATCTTGCCAAAGTCAGCCCTCCTAAAGTCCAGTACCCTCACTTTTGTATGGCTTGACTCTGTAGCTGAGTTTAACGTGAACCACACTGTTTGATGGTCACTTGTCCCCAGATGGCAACCCACTTCTAGATCTGAGATCCTCTCACTGCCCCGTTTGAGAGTATGAGGTCTAAGATTGCTCCCTCACGAGTGGGTTCCGAAACTAGCTGTCTAATGCCTGCCACCTGTAGGGCATCAAGAATGGCCCTGCTCTTGGATGTGGCTGCAGCAAATGTGCTCCAGTTAACATCTGGCATATTCAGGTCTCCCATCAACAGTATCTCCTCTTTCCCTGCCATTCTAAGAATGCCTTCTATCATATCCTTGTCCATTCCTTCCCCCTGACATGGGGGTCTGTACACAACCCCTGTGCGGATTGTGGTGCCCTTTCCAGTCTCCAAGGTGACCCACAGTACCTCCTCTTCTCCCTGTTTACTCTTTTGCTCAGTTGCTTTTATCCCTTCCTTTACATAGAGAGCTACTCCTCCCCCTCTTCTCCCCTGCCTGTCTCTCCTGTAGGTTATGTACCCTGGTATGTTAACATCCCAGTCATGGTTCTCTGTGTACCATGTTTCTGTGACTGCTACGATATCCAGGCATCCCTCTTCCATTAAGACCATCAGCTCAGGGAGCTTGTTGCCCAGACTACGGGCATTGGTACTCATTACCCTCCATTTCCTGATGGCCTTACTCCCTTTTATCCCATCTCTATCCTTCTTGCCTTTGCCACTTTCTCCATTTACCCCTGCCCTTCTCCCTATCGACACCTCTATGTTGGTGTCTGCTGCACTTACTACTGTGATTATTTGGGGGGCTAGGATTTTCCTGCTCCTTTCCAGTGCCTCCCCCCTTGGCTAGTTTAAAAGCTTGCCAATGAAGCATTTAAACCTATCACCTAGGATCCTGGTTCCCCTCCCGGACAGATGCAGCCCATCATGCCAGTATAGGCTTGCATCACTCCAGGTGGACCCCCAGTCCCCAATGAAGCCAAATCCCTGAGCTCCACACCAGTTTTTCAACCACTGATTGAATCCCATGGTGCGGAACACCCTAGCCTCTCCTATGCCATAGATGGGTAGCACCTCCGAGAAGGTTACCGTGCGTGCTACTTGACTAAGGCCCCTCCCCAATTCCACAAACTCTTCCTGCACTTCTCTAATCCCTTTCTTAGCCAGGTCATTTGTCCCTAGGTGGACAATGACATCCAGCTCCCTTCCCTGTGCAGCTGCTCGGCAATCCTGAGGATTCGCTCCCTGTCCCTCCAAGCCATGGCGCCAGGCAGGCACCTTACCTCCCTCTCCCCTTCCTCCCCCAGTTCTACCTTCCTAACAATGGAGTCCCCCACCAGGAGTTGTTTCCTTCCCCTGCAGGGTCCCCTGCCACCCTTCTGTGGGTCTCCTTTGTGGAGGTTCCCAGCATCCTCCTTGGTCTCCACTGTGGGTGCCTCCATAGAGGAACCACACTTTGCCAGAATGGCATAGGAATTGTGGAGAGGTACAACTGGAGGGATGCACCTCTGTTCCACCACCCTCACCTCCCTGAGCCCACTGTGGTCCAACCACTCCTCTTTCTTGGTAACCTCTGAGGCAATGGCAGTGGCACTGGTGGTCCCTGGATGGAAGAGGAGGTCCCAAAATCCTGGCCAACTCAGCCTGAGATGAGCAACCTCCTCCTCAGCCCAGAGAGGTGCCTGCAGATGGGACAACACAGCATCCTCCAGAACATCTCCCGGAAGACTGCTGCTCCACAGCCACTGCACTGCACTGCACCACTCCAATCATGTCTTATTTCTGGCCCCTTAACTGTTTGCAATCCTTACTCTTTCCTGTTTTTTTTCTCTCTCTCCTTACTTTCTGCCTGTGTGCCCTTTAAGCTCCTGATTGTCCTGTTCTGAGACAAGAATATCCTATATTTCTCAGTAGACCACTTACTTGCTCAGAGGCAGACCTCCAGCAGCTAGAGGGGGCCAGAGAGCTACTCTTGCCCTTCTAGGATGGTGGGTCCTTGGTGGTTCTGTGATCACTCACTTCCTGCCCCTAAACAGGAAGTTCCTGTTGTCAGTCAAATCCTGTGCGTATAAAAATAGAACTAGCTTTGGGTGGAGAGGAGGGCAATATAGTCCCAGCAGAGAAGTTCAGTCACACAGCAGTCCTTTCTCCTGGTGTCTTCTGCCAAGCTATACATGCACAATGGTACACAGCCCCCTTCCCCCAGCAGCACTGGTGCTGGCAATACCCACCTCCTTTTGCCTGATTCCTGAGTAAAATGAGTTCTTACATGCACTTTTCAACCCTGGTAGTCTAATGGTACCCCCCCGAGCCCGATCCTTAAGTAAATATTTGCTGACATGCGCTTTTTATCCCTGGCAGGCTTATGGTACTCCTCTCCAGCCTGACTCCTAAGTAAATAAGTACTTAGATGCACTTTTTATCCCTATTAGCCTAGTGGTACCCCTCTGCCAAATACCTGTGACAATATTCATATTCCCCTATTCCACCCACTCAGCACCCACCAGCTCACCATCTGTCTACCCCGACTCATCCATCCATACAACAAATTACGACCAGCAGATCTGCAGAGATGGCAAGTGACACAGACCCTCTACTCACCACCACAGTAGTCAATGACCTCATTTTCTCCCATCTCGACTACTGCTGTGTACTCTAGTAAGTCTTACCAGGGGTTCATTGTATTGCCTGCAGCTGGCTTATTTCAAAGATAATTTCATCAACGTCTGGAATGAACATGCTCCCCTGAAACAAGTTAGAGTGCGAGGTAATCATCTCCCCTGGGTAACCCCTGAACTCCTGGCCTGTCAACAAGCACGTGATAAAGCATGGAAAACCCAGAAATCCTCCAAACTCCCTCGTGACTCTGCTATCTACCGGACACTCCAAAATGCCTGTACCAAAGCCAACCACCTGACCAAAGCAGAATATTTCCAGTCCACCTTTAGTACTAACATAAACAACCCATTAAAGTTTTGGAAAGTAGTTCACTCACTTCTCTCCTCAAACTAAACCCCCATTCCCACTGCTTAAAATAAACAACCAACTCATTGCCGACTATCCTACAGTAGTGATGGAATTCAATTCCTACTTTAATTCCTGTGCCTCCACCCTGTTAGCCTCCCTCTCACCCCACCCTACTACCTCTTCCTTCCCTCCTGATTCCTCCCAACAACACCAATTAGCAGAGAGTTTTTGCCTTTTCACCCATCTCTCCCAATGACACCTTTAAGGCACTGCTCCCTATCAACCCAACTAATGGCAGCTCCCCCGATGGCCTTGACTCTAAGCTGCTGTACCTCTCTGCTCCTGCTATTTCCCTCCCTCTCGCTGATCTCCTCAGCCTGTCTTTCCACACTGTGACTGTCCCCGAAGCCTAGAAACATGCTACAGTTCTCCCCCTACCAAACGAAGGTGATCTCTCATCTCCTGGGAATTACCACCCCATATCGCTTCTACCCACCCTGGCTAAACTTCAGGAAAACCTTGTTCTCTCCCAACTCTCCTCCTTTCTTGATGACTTCTCCTTCTTCACTCCCTTCCAATCTATTTTTTGGAAGAATCACTCCACAATCACTTCTCTACTTTAGACTCACTAACTCTATCCATTCTGCCATGGATAGAGGTCACATTACTTCTGCTATCTTTGTCGACCTTGCCAAGGCTTTCGACACAGTCTCCCACTCCCTCCTCCTCGAGACTCTCTTGTCAGCTGACTCGTCTCTGTCTGCCTGCAACTGGTTCAGAGCCTATCTGGTAGGTAGAAGTCAATCTGTTAAAATAACTGACTCTACGTCCCCTCCACTACCCATCTCTACTGGCATGCCTCAAGGCTCCGTAGTTGGCCCACTCTTATTCTCAATTTTTCTAAACGACCTACCGTCAGTATGCTCCTCATCCTCTAGCCATATGTATGCTGATGACACGTCCTTGTTCACCTCTGGCTAATCTCCCGCTGATGTGACTTTCAGACTACAGCTTGACTTCAATAATGTTCAATGCTGGCTAAGCTCACATCAACTCTTCCTCAACACCTAGAAGACAATCTCCATGACCTTTAGCACTTGACAGAGACTCTCTAGGCTGCCCTCTCTTTCCTCCTTCCACACCCTTGATGGGACAACACTAGAGGACACCACTTCTTTCAAATACCTGGGTATCTGGCTTGACCAACACCTTAACTTTTCTGTACATATCGACGCCATCCTGAAAAAACTCTGCCCCAAGCTTGGTGCCCTTTAAAGAAACCGTAGTTTCTTACCACTACTGGTTAGGCATGATCTTGTTCAGAAAATGATACTCCATATTTTTGACTACTGCGACATAGTCTTCAGTGCTGCTCATAAGTCTTCCCTTACCAGGTTGAATATTCTCTTCGATGCTTTCTGTTGCTTTGCTCTTGATTCCTCCTCCCGCACACATCACTGTACCTTGTATCATTCTCTAACTTTTCCATCCCTTGTGGGCAGGTGTCTCTCTCACTGCGCCAAGTTCACTTCTAAATTCTGGTTTGGGACACTCCCCGCTTACCTCTCCTCCTTACTCTGTGCTCCATCTCCCTCCTCCCGGCCTCTCTGTTCTACTGATGCACACACTCTAGCTATTCCTCTTCACTCTACCTCCATAGGCCAACAAGCTTTCTCCTACTGCTGCCCAAAGATTTGGAACTCACTGCCACCTATCAGACTTTCCTCTTCCCCATTGTCAATCTCCTTAGCCCTTCATAATTTCTATTCCTCTAACTCCACTAGTTTTTAGCCCCCCTTCAACCCTCCCAACCCTGGTGCATTATCCTTTAGTTCTACTTTACTTCTATTCTCCTAACTGTACTTGTTACTAGCCCCCCTTCGCAACCCTTCCCACCCTTGCAAACTGTCCCCTACTCCTCTATCCCTGACTTACCTTCTGTCTTCTAACTGAACCCTTCCTCTGATTAATTCCTCACATGCTACCACCTATTATACCCCCTCCTACCACCCACTACCACAACCTACAGTGCCATTTGGACTCTCTAGGACCATCCACAACCTACTGTGCTATTTCAACACTCTGCTGCTGCCCCCCCTACCCCCCACTGATGCTCTCCTTTTCCAGTCCTAGTTTACCCCTATTTGTTTCAGACTCCCTATTCCTTATCCCTCTCCTCCGGTCACTTGCCACATTCCACTCCTCCCTGTCCCCCTTGTCTCTCCTTCTTTTCTGCCTGATCCTGTCTCCCTTGCAGGGTTCTCTGTTATCCTGAAGACATATAGATCCTAGCTCCCTCTCTTCTACCCCTCTTCCTTTCCCCCACTTTCTAATTCTGACTACTTGCAGGGTTCTCTGCATCCTGAAGGGGTATAGATTGCCCCTCTCTCCCTTCCCCCCACTTTCAAATTCATTGCCTGACCACCTCCCTACGTCCGTATCCCTATCCTCTCCTCCTGTTCCTCTGCCCTCTCTTCTCTACCTCCCCATTCCCTTTCTCTCTCCTCTCTTTCTGCCTGGTTCTGTCCCCTTGTAGGGTTCTCAGCATCCAGAGGGAGTTAGATCTTGGTTGTCCCTCTCCCTTCCTCTTCCATCCCCCACCTTCTACCCCCCTCTCCTGTCCACTTCCCCACTTGTCTTATAACTGCCCTCCCTTGGTTATAAACTAGCACTTCGAATCATGTACTCAGCCTACTTCTTCTAGCACTTCAAATGTGTTATCCATCCTCTAACCTTTACCCTACTGGATCATCTGCTCTTGGCTTGTTGCAATGTACGTTATAGCCAAACATGGTTTTGTTTACCCTGGTGGGTTGGTCTGGGTTATTTCTGCTCTGTAATTGTATTACACTGTTTTGTTTTAGTAACTGTACTTGTATTGCTCTGTTATTGCTATGTGTTTGCCTGTTCTCCCAATTCTTGTACCCCCCCCAACGGACACTTCTGGATACAAGCTTGTTACAGCTCATGTTGTATTTCCTGGTGAAACATTTTCCAAATAAATAAATAAACAAATAGTTCAGAATGCTGCAGTGACACTTCTGAGCTACACTCAGAGGTCAGATAACATTATCCCCTTGCTGAGGATTCTGGGCAGCTGCTTGTTAGGTGGCACGTTGATTTCCAGGTATTATTGGTGATATTTAATGTCTTTGTATACTGGACACAATTGTAAAAGAGGGCTCCTGCTCTCAATTTGCCTTCCAATAAACATTGATTGATTGATTGATTTAAAGTCTTGAACAGACTGGGCCCATAATACCTCAGTAATCTTTTGATTCCACATGTCCCATCTTGGGATTTCAGATCATGTGGACCTGGTCTGCTGGCAGTTCCATCTTCCTGGTTTTAGTCTGCCCATGACTGGGCTCTTTTGGTTGCAGCCACTACCACATGGAACTCGCTCCCAAAAGGTATATGCACTGCCAGATCTGTTCAGTTGTTTAAGAAGAAATTAAACAAGCATTTGTCAATGCCGAATGTTTGCTTGCTAGCATTGGCATTGGTAGTGTAGGAGTTAGAGAGATGCATAATAGGAATGGCAGTGAAGCACTGAACTGAAGCCAACCCCAACACCACCCTGTAGAGACTGACAGGCATTGGGGTGTGCCTTTGGGTCATCAGGCATAACGCCCACGCCATTTCGCCACACCCTACCTTCAGACACCGACAAGTGTCACGGTGTGCCTTGGGGTCTTTGGGCTTTATGCTCACCCCATTCCATAAGGAAATATGGTGAGATGGGTGCAGTATAGGAGAATAGGGTGAACTTTGGGGCTGAAGAGTCCAAGGCACACCTCGATGCCTATCACTGGCTGCAGGGTGTGGGTGGGGGTGGAATGGCATGAGCATTACAGGTGAGAATCCCAAGTCACACCCCTGATGCCTGTCAGTCTCTACAGGGTGGGGCGTTATGGCTGGAAACCCTAACGCCCCAGGCGTTCATTGGTATTTTCACTCCAAATTTTCAACATGGGTTTTTTGTGACCCCTACCTCATGAACAGTGGTAATATCAGTTTGTTAGCTGAAAGCGGATTTTGCATAGCGACTACACCATTTGGCACCACAGGTGCAAAAACACATTTCGAACAGGATGTGAAAAATGACAGCTGTACCTTTGAGTCAGGGTGTCTTCCAGATGCCTTGAAGGAGGCTCTGGTGAGACCCCTATTAAAGAAAGCTTCTCTGGACCCGGAGATTAGGGCAAATTACCGTCCTATCTCCAATCTTCTATTTTTGGGAAAGGTTGTTGAGAAGGTGGTATCACTTCAGTTGGGGGAACATCTCATGACCCACGAGTTGTATGATCCCTTCCAGTCAGCTTTTCGGGCTAGACATAGCACTGAAACTGCGTTAGTTCGGGTGCAAAATGATCTCCTTAGGGCTAGAGATCGGGGGGACAAGACAATTCTTGTTCTCCTTGATCTCTCCTCAGCATTTGATACTGTGGACCATTGTGTGTTACTTTTCCACCTGAGGGAGTTATGCGGACTCACTGGTGTTGTCATCAAATGGTTTGAGTCATTTCTTACTAACAGGAGGCAGCGGATTGTGATGGATAATTTCTCATCCGTACCCTGCCTCCTTTCGTGTGGAGTCCCTCAGGGTTCGATATTGGCCCCAACGTTGTTCGCAGTATATATGCTGCCCCTGTGGGGATCATTAGGAGGTATGGTTTGAGTTTTCATTGCTATGCTGATGATACTCAACTATACCTATCCTTTGCCCCAGGAACATCAAATGCAGTGGATGTGCTGAATATCTGTCTGGCCTAGATAAATGACTGGATGTCCTTCAGCTGGCTGCGACTAAACCCTAACAAGACTGAGGTACTGGTAGTGGAGTCGAACAGAGCTCGTGATGGGATGGCCTCTGATTCTGCGACTGGCCTTGTGCTAGGAGCTGTGTCAGTGATGGCCTCCCCATGGGTGCGAAATCTTGGTGTGATCTTTGACAGGAACTTGTCCATGGAGGCTCAAATATCCTCTGTAGTTCATTCCTGTTTTTTCCATCTTAGAAATATCGGCAGGATTAAGCCCCTTGTTCCGGCTCTGGACCTCCCTACTCTGATACATGCCTTAGTCACCTCTAGGCTTGACTACTGTAATGCCCTCTATCTCGGGGTCTCTGGAAGTTCTCTTCACAGACTGCAGCTAGTGCAAAATGCTGCTGCCTGGCTTTTGTCCGGACAAAGCAAATTCTGTCACATCATTCCAGTATTGCGTGAATTGCACTGGCTGCCTGTCAGGTGGAGGGTACTGTTCAAGGTGGGTTTTCTCACCTATAAGACCCTACACGGACAGGGCCCTGGTTACCTATCTGATCTTCTGGTACCGTCCACCTCTGTCCGAAATCTCTGCTCCTCCAGTGGTGGCCTTCTTAAGGTTCAGAGAGCAAGATTAAAATTGGCAGGGGATCGAGCATTTGGAGTTGCTGCTCCTGCTTTCTGGAACTTATTGCCATTTGAAGTGAGAGAGGTCCCCACTATAGAGGCCTTTAAGAGTCGTCTAAAGACCTTCCTATTTATGCAAGCTTTTGGGGTTTAAGTTTTGTGTGTATTATATTTTTATGTACTGTATATGGTATGACATACTGTATAGCTTTTGTGCGGCGCCAGAGCCTTTGGGATTGGGCGTCTTTTTAAATAAAATTGACTTTGACTTTGACTTTTACTGTTCATGGGGAGGTGTAAAAAAATGGCAATGTTGAAAATCTGGAGTGGAAATATAAAAGAACTGGTGAAGTCACGAGCGTGCATAGAAACTGCGCAATGCACACCCTCAATGTAATTAGTTTGGGGAATTTTTACAGCAGATTGTCAACACAGGCATTTTGGGACCTCCACTCATGAAAGTGTCACTGTGATTTTCTTAATCTGTCCCGAACACTGATTTCCCACAGTGCCTGCGCTATTCTGTGCCGGAAGTGCGCAAACACATTTTGGCCGGGGTGTGAAAAATGACAGCTGTACTATTCATAAGAAGGTGTGAAAAAATGCCAGTGCTGAAAATCTGGACTGAAAATATTATAAATTCGTGAACTTTCGAGGGTGCGTGGAAACTGCACAATGCACGCACGTAACACAGTCATTTTATGGACTTTTGTCACCAAATTTTCACATAGCCATTTTAACACCTCTGCTCATGAACAGTGTCACTGTGATTTTCTTAATCTGTCCCAAACATTGATTTCGCACACCGACTGCGCCATTGTGCGCTACATGTGTGAAAATACATTTTGGCCAAGATGTGAAAAATGACAGCTGTACTGCTGATAAGGAGGTGTGGTAAAATGGCAATGTTGTAAATCTGGAGTGAAAACAGTAAACATTCTCGAAGTTACAATCGTGCGTAGGAACTGTGCAATGCACGCTCGTAAAACAGTCATTTAGGGGAACTGTTTCACCAAATTTTCAACTTACAGTTTTGGGAGGCCTACCTGATGAACTGTGACACTGTCGTTTCATTACTCAGTCCCAAAAGGTGGTTCCACGCAGTGACCATAAAATCACCTTTCAGGACCAAATAACAAAATGACAGTGGCTGAGTTCATGAGGTGGGGTCCCAAGAACCCCATCTTGAAAATTTGTGAAAAAATTCCCCAAAATGGTCGAGATATGCACCAAAATTGAAAAAAAAAAACCCATTTATGTCATTATACAGCTTACCGATATTTCTTCGGTTCGCGGTCGGCTTTGAAAAGTACAGAGCGTGTTCCCGGTCCACGAAAATCATTACTTCGGCCTCGGAGGTAAGTATGGGGTGAGGGTGTGGGTAGGTGGGGTACACAGAGGTGGGCCAGGTTGGGTTGAGGAAAAGAGAGTCAGCGAGGGCCATTTTCTTTTCTTCTAGTTTTTTTTAAGGCGACATGGAACTTTTGCCATGCTGGGTAGGCTCCCAGCGTGCACCTGCAAGTTGTTGGGCTGGGGCAGTGGAGCGGCCAGGGGACTGGGCAGCCTCAGTGGGCTACAGACTTCTAGCCACGCTTGGGTGGGCTCCCAGCGTGGCACCAGGAAGTTTGCTTGTGGGGCAGAGGAGCCGGGGTGGAGGGAGCTCATGAAGTATGCTGGAGTTGGCTCTCCAGTGTGCTACGTGGAGTGTTTGTGGGGAGGGATCGGACAAACTGTCTATGACAGTTCAGATGCAGTGCTGGCGTGTACGACAATTTGCATACTGCCAATGGCAATATGCAAATTGCCTACCACCACGATACCGCTGATTGCCAGTGTTTTCTGAACTCGCGCCACTGCATCTCTGAGCGACTGTCATAGACAGCTCGGACATTTATTGGTGCAGTTGCATGTCGCAAAAAGGAGCAGGGCATTAGAAGTGGAAGAGGCACACCTACGAAAACTCGTATGGTAGCACTATGTTTCTTGCACATGCGTGCAAGCAAACATAAAAACTACTTACTGCTGAGAGCACTTGATTGATTAACTAGAGCTGGTTAAATGCATCTGCTGCTTTGGTTGTTTATGTGCATAATTATATTATAGAAAGGCAGTGGTATAAATGCATGTGATTGTACTGTTGTTTTTATATTATTTAGGACTGATTTATTATATGTATTGTACAGGTGCCCTGAGCTCTGGAGGGGCATGTGATAGAAATTTGGCAAACAAACAAATAAACAACGAAACAAACAAACGTTCGACCACCATCTGACTGACAGGGAGAAAGTGTGCATGCTGAAGTAACAGCTGTTTTGAACATCCTTCTCGGTACTTACTGTACAGTATGCTAACTTTGATGAGTTCATATGTCATCTCTTGGAACCAGTCAGCTTTTTGCATTTTGCTGTTCAAGAAATGGGATTGTTGTCTGGAAATGCTTACTGTATGACAGATATTTAATGCTCGATAAAAGTTAAAATAAGGGCTGGAAATATAACAGAATGCCAACCAGTACTGGAAAAACAACTTCTACAGGATATACTGGCTTGCAGGTTTATGCAGATCTTCTTTAAGGGGATATTTTATTATGACAAACTTTCATTTATTTCGTACTAAGGGATATCATTGATTTATAAAATGTGGTGGAACTGTTCGACTTCTTTATTAGCTAAATAAGACCCATATGTTAATTTCCCAGAAATGCACAGGTTGGAACAACTTCAGGAAGTGGGATTTGTAATGTCTGACAAATCACATGTAGATTTCATAAGCCATTTCACTCATTCTTGTGTGTAATCACAAACATGGCCTTTACTCTGAAAACCTTCAACAAGGCCCTAAAAAGGTAAAAGTACTTTACATTTTGAAAAAGGGATCAATAATTAAACATTTATTCTTCTCATGATCCCCTTCTGAGGCACATAAACAAATTAAACAAACATTTGTAAATGTCAAATGTTTTCTTGCTGGTATTAGCATTGGAAATGCAGGAGTTAGACAGACGCAGATAAGGAATGGCTATGAAGTAATGAACTTCATGCCTACCCCACCTCCACCCTGCAGAGACGGACAGGCACTGGGGTTTGCGTTTGGGTTGTCACCCATAACGTTCATGCCATTTCACCTCACCCTATCCTGCAGACACAGATAAGTGTTGAGGTGTGCCTTGGGGTGTTTGGCTTTACAGTCAACCTACTCCATAAGGACATATGCTGAAATGGGTGCAATATAGGAAAATGGGGTGAACTCTGGGGCCAAAGTGTCCAAGGCACACCTTGATGCCTATGACTGGCTGCAGGGTGGGGTTGGAATAGCATGAGCATTACAGTCAGGAATCCAAAGGCACGCCCCTGATGCCGATTGGAAACCCTAATGCCCCGGGTGTTTTTTGGTATTTGCACTACAAATTTTCAGCATGGCCTTTTTGTACCCCCACCTCATGAAAGCATTTGGGACCTCTTCTCATGAACAGTGGCACTGTGGTTTTATGAATGTGTCCCGTACTTTGAATTCCCACAGCGACCGTGCCATTGTGTGCCAGATGTACGAAAACACAGATGGGGCAGGATGTGAAGAATGACAGCTGTACCATTCATAGGGAGGTGTGAAGAGATGGCAATGTTCAAAATCTGTAGTAAAAATATTAAAAATACTCAATCTTCCGAGCGTACGTGGAAACTGTGCAACACATGCGTATAACATGGTCATTTAGTAGAATTATTTCACCAAATGCTCAACATAGGCATTTTGTGACCTCTGCTCATGAACACTGTTAGTATGATTTTCTTAATCTGTCCCGAACATTGATTTCCTACAGCAACCGTGCTATTCTGCGCCAGATGTGTAAATGCATATTTCGGGCAGGATGTGAAAAATGACAGCTGTACTGTTTATAAGGAGGTCTGAAAAATGCCAGTTTTGAAAATCTGGAGTGAAAATACTATACATTTGCGAAGTTATGAGGTTGCATGGAAACTGCACAACGTATGCTTGTTACACAGTCATTTTATGGACGTTTGTCACCAAATTTTCAACATAGGCATTTTAGTACCTCTGCTCATGAACAGAGTTACTGTGATTTTACATATGAACATACAAATCTGCCAGCAGAACAGACCAATTGGTCTATCTAAGTCTGCCTGAGTGTGCAGCTAGCACCCTAGATTGCAGCTGCCTCAGCATCCTCCCCCTAAGTTCCTCCCCCACTTGTCCCAGCCCCTGCCCCTCTACCTCTTCCTCTTGCTTTATCCAACTCCTTCTTAAAGCCAGCTGTATCCTACATGTTACCACCCCCCTCTGGCAGCGCATTCCAACTAGACACCACCCTTTCAGTGAAGTAGTGCCTCCTCATTTCCCTCTTGAAACGTCCCCCTTCCAACTTTAGTCCATGCCCCTTCGTCTCTCTTCCACTCCTCAGTTTAAACACCCCCACAGTGTTAGGTTTATTTACCTCTTCATGTAGTTAAACACTTCAATCATATCCCCTATCCCTGCTCTCCTCCAGTGTGTACGTGTTCAGCTCTGTCAGTCTAACTTCATATGCCTTTCCTTCCATCCTCTTTAACATTTTTGTTGCCCTCCTTTGCGCCCCCTCCAGTAACTTAATCTCTCTCTCTCCTCAGGTATGTCCTCCAGTATTGCACACAGTACTTCTGGTGCAGTCTGACCACTGATCTGCAGAGCAGTAGAATCACATCCCTGTGTCTGGATGAGAACCCTCTTGCAGTGCACTCCAGCATCTGTTTGCCTTCACTGCTGCTCTCCGGCACTGGGCCAAGTTGTTCATGCTCCCAGTTACCAACACCCCTAAGTCCTTCTCCTCATCTGTGATCCCCAATCTCACCCCCTTCAACCAATAGTCCCTCTTCTGGTTCTTAGTCCTGAAGTACATCACCTTACACTTCTTTGCATTGAATCCTAGCTGCCATTCCACCGA
Source organism: Neoceratodus forsteri (assembly GCA_016271365.2). NCBI lineage: Eukaryota > Metazoa > Chordata > Ceratodontiformes > Ceratodontidae > Neoceratodus > Neoceratodus forsteri. Next base: position 48,837,983 of record CM028133.1, on the reverse strand, counting down.
CCATGTCTATAGTTTGGCTAGATCCCCCTGCAGTTTTTCCCATCTGTCCTCTTCATCCACCACCACCCCAATTTGGTATCATCTGTGAACAGACTAACCCTGCTCCCCATTCCATGTGCTATATCAAAGATAAAGAGCCCAAATAGCACCGTGCCCAGCACTGACCCCTGCGGCATCCCACTTGTCACTACCCTGGATGCCAAGAGCTACCCTCCACCACCCTCTGCACCCTCCCCTGTAACCAGTTCTCTATCTATTTAGTCAGCTTTTTTCCCAACCCCACTGCCATCAGTTTCCCCCCAGTCTTCCATGAGACACTGTATCAAAGGCCTTACTGAGGTCCAAGTACAGGACATGTACCGCATGGCCCCTGTCCAACTCCCTTGTCACCCAGTCATAATACTCTTATTAGGTTGGTTTGACAAGACCTCCCTGAGATGAACCCATGTTGCCGCCCATCTTGGAGGCCATTACTCTCTAGGAATGTCACCAGCCTCTCCTTTAGTATCGCCTCCATAAGCTTACCCACTATGAATGTGAGACTGACCGGCTGATAATTTCCTGGCTCCTCCCTAGGCCCGCTCTTGTGTATGGGCACCACATTGGCCACCCTCCAGTCATGGGGCACACACCTCCTTTCCAGAGAGGTGTTGAACAGATCTGCCAGTGGCTCAGCCAACAGCTCTGCCATCTTCCTCAGCACCCTGGGGTGGATGCCATCGGACCTAGTGCCTTGTCTACCCTTACTGCACTCAGCCCCTCTAGCACCCTACTCCCTGTAATCACTGTGTCCGTCACCTCTTCTCTCCTTTCCCCACTCCCCCAGCCCATGCTGGTAGTGAACCATCCCTCTCCTTGGTGAAAATGGATAAGAAGTACTCATTTAGAATTTCCACTTGCTCCTCCCCCTTTTCCACCAATCCCCTTCCCACTTTATCTTCACAATATGTTCCTTGCACTTCCTCTTTTCCTTGACATACCTAAAAAAAGTCCTTTTCCCTTCCCTTTATGCCCTGTGCTAACCTTAATTACCTGGAGGCCTTAGCTTTTTTCACCCTCCTGGCCACTTCCCTTGACCAAGTCCTGTAAGCCTCCTTATCCTCTCCCTTCCCTGTTCTCCTGTACTTCTGGTATGCAGCTGTCTTTGCCCTCACCCCTTGCAGCACTTCCTTGTTCAGCCAGCATGGTTCCTTGCCTCTGCTCTTCTTACTCCTGGCCCTGGTGCAGGCTACTGTGGCCTCTATTAGCCCAGTCTTTATGACTCCTCACTTTTGTTCTGCATCCATCTTCAGCCTTATATCCAGGAGTCTCCCTTGCAGTATCACTGTCATTTTCTTAATCTGTCCCAAACACTTAATTTCCTCAGCAACCATGCTATTCTGTGCCGGAAGTGCAAAAACACATTTTGACGAGGATGTGTAAAATGACAGCTGTACTGTTCATAAGGAGGTGTGGGAAAATGGCAATGTTGAAAATCTGGGTGAAAATATTTCAAATTCGTGAAGTTATGGGCTTGCGTGGAAACCTTTACTGGCGTGCCTTTCGTAACACAGATTGTTTTTGATTTTTTCACGAATTTGCATCCTAGGCTTTTTGAGAGCCCACATCATGAACAATGGCACTATCGTTTCGTTACTCGGTCCCGAAAGGTGATTCCGCGCAGTGACCATGAAATCACCTTTTGGGACTGAATAATGCCATGACAGTGACTGCATTCATGAGGAGGGGTTCCAATAACCCCATGTTGAAACTTTGGTGCCAAAATTCCCCAAAGTGCCAGAGATATTCACCAAAGTTGAAAAAAAACCTATTTATGCCATTATACAGTGTACCAGCATTTCTTCAGTTTGCAGTCGGCTTTGAAGAGTGCAGATGTGTTCCCGGTCCACCGAAGATCATCGCAACGGGCTCTGGAGGTAAGTATGGGGTGAGGAGGGTGGGAGGTAGAGTATGCAGGGGTGGGCCAAGGTGGGGGAGGGGCACCAGAAACTTCCTGGGACCATTTTCTCATTTTATAGGTAAAAACCAAATGGACAATGCGGGTTGTTTTCCTTTTTTGCAGATGTGTTTGGTACACTGGGGTGGGCTCCCTGTGTACCACCTGAATTTGTGGGGAAGGAGACCGAAGCCAACAGGGATTGGGCCCCCCCATCAGCACAGAAATGGGTGAGGGGGTGTGCATGATGCTGAGGAGGATTGGGCATCCAAGCATTGGGGGATCATTATGCCAATGGGGAGTGGGTTCCCCTGTTGGCAACTGGAACTGGGAAGAGGGAGACTGAAGCTGATGGGGATTGGGCCCCCCATCGGCACAGTACTGTGGGGGGGGCACATGATGCCAAGGGAGATTGGGCACCCCCTTACCCCCTTGGCACACAACTGAAATGGGGGTGGGCATTCTTCTGATGGTGAGTGAGCTCCCCCATCTGCAAATGAACTGGGTTGAGGGCATGGTGACAGGGGGATTGAGCCCCTCCATCGGCTTTCTATGCACCTCTGAGGCGGCGGCATATAGCCGCCACGTTCCTGGTAATGTTACACCAGGCAAGGTACCTCCCTGCAATGACGGACCACTCTCTCATTGCAGCAGAATGACTGATGCTGCAATGATGAGATGGCCCCCGATTTCAGCAGTGAAATTGTTACAACTTGGTGGCAATCTGCAAAACCAGTGTCATCAGGGCACTGGCCCTGCATTGGATGAGCACTGCCAAGCCCAACAATGCAGTGCTAGCATTGGCTGCCACAGTGTCGCACCTCCACAACTCGCTTCTCTCCTAAGCTGCCACATAATATTTCTTGCGCATGCACGCAAGGAAACATAAAATGAAGTACTATTCACAGTTTCAATGCCCACCATTTCTTTGGTGACTGTGAAAAATCCCCCTGGTATTCTTACCACCTTGCCATGGCATTCTCCACTGCTTAACCTGTCATAGATAAAATTGAGATTTAGACCTTGTCTCCATATAAGGCCTTCTGCTGTGTATGAGAGGGTGACTATTCTGCATGAAGAATTTGGCAGAAGTTTTAATTTAGTTACCAATTTGCCCCTCAGGTTGTGTGCTTCTTATTAGGTGGCATTAGCCTAAATCCAAGGCTACAAAACAACAAGGCTCACAGTAATAAAGGGAATTCTAGACTTTTACCTTAATTAGTTTGGGTTCTTTCTGAGTTTCATTGTGTTTTGTAGTCTTGGGTGTAGACTGAGGCTGGCTAATCAGAAGCACATAAAGTGAGCATCTCTTGGCCGAGGCATTGATGCCTTCTGGGTGCAGTGTTACACTCTGTTGTGCTAAAATGTCCCCAGATGCCTGGATCAGTTCTATCCCTCCCCAGGGGTCTCCTTTTCCCACAGGAGTGAAGACAGAGAGGGAGAAGTGAGCCACCAAAGTCAATATCTGGGTACCAGGGGAGGGTTAGCAGGTGGGCCGCCAATGAGGGTTTGGTGGTGCAAGGGAGGCCATCACCCAGGGCTTTCTGGACTGGTATTTTTGCCTGTTCTCCCCACCCATCCTCATCTCCTGCCTGGAGTGTGCACCAAATCAGTGCCATGGTGCACTGCTCACTGGCACGTGGTCACTCATACCTACAATGGCCCCATGCAGACTCCAGGTGCTGCTCTCCATGTAGTGCACCTCTCCCCCTTCCCCTGGAGGAAAGTGTCCTTACAGATGTTTTTTCTCCCTCTGTGACAGCCTACACTCATGAAGACCCAGGCTTGGGGTGAAAAATTGTGTCACCAGCAGCCAGGGCATTCCCTTTCTAATCAGCTCCATGGAAGGGCTACTTTTTACTAGTTACTTTCAACAAAAGAAAACAACCCTTTTTAATAAAGAAAGTTGGCGTTTTATTGTTTTTTTTAAGACTTTTTTTTTCAGTTCAAAGTTTATTAACCAGTTTTACAATACAGAGGACAAGACATTATGCATATCCTAATATACTGCCAGTACTTGTGAAGTAGAAAGCCTTGCCCTCCCCCCACAATTCTGAACATTTAAAAACATATAAGAACCATATACGACATGAAATTTACTGTTAAGTAGTGCATCACTAGACAGGTTGTTGAGAATACAGGGCTTGGAAAGGGGCCCAAAGCTTTTCAGACTTAGAAGTACAATTCACTGATCTACACAGCCAGGATGATGTTATGTTTGTGCAACTGTGTTAGTTTGGTTTTGGCCATTCGCACTCTCTATTCCAGAGGAATTACCACCCTGTAGGGGTACGATGGCAAGGAACTCTCGGAGAAGGTTCCACCCCTAGAGGTGCCACGGGACAGTTCCCGTGGCTAAAGGTACCTTAGGAATCCCCGAAGGAGAGAGTGCTGCTGCTGAAGGAGGAGGGGAGGATGGTGGGGCAAAGAAAAAATGCTTCACGGTGAGGCTTAGAGGAACTGCTTATATAGCTTAGGAAGTGGGAGTGGCTGGCTGCTTGGCCCCTGAACTCCAGGCATAGCCTTACATTTCACTAACCTATGCAGTCAGTATGGTGTTATGCTTGTGCAATTGTGTTAGTTTGGTTTTGGCCGTTGCACTCTATTCAGAAATTATCACCCTATGATGCAGTGATGGCAAGGAACTCTCGGGAAGTTCCACCCTTAGAAAATGCCCGCGAGATGGTTCCCGTGGCTAAAGGTACCTTAGGAATCCCCTCCAAAACATTTAGTATCATCCCCAAAAAGTAGGCAACACGAAGCATAAAGCCAGCAGTAACAGTGACATAGACGCAGTAACTGGAACGTATTAGTAGTAGAGAAGCATAGGCAGTTTGATAATGCAATGATATGCTCTGTTGTCGTAGTAACCGTCCAAGTTTGCATAGCACGATACTGATAACTTGCTTTGAGAGTAGGGGATCCCCTAAGGAGAGAGGGAATGGCAGAACATCCTCCACCTCCATCCAACAACGGAACCTACCTAAAGAAACTAGGGAACAACTATGCTAACTAAGAGTTATGACCTGAGGCAATGGAGGAGAGAAAAAAAAACCCCTGTAAGGACGACATTTCTGGGGATCCAAGGCCTAGGTTCACCTTCCCTCCAGGCTTGGGAAAATTTAATTAGTGATGGCTCTGCAGCTGCAATTTTGAAAACCCAATTAAAGGGAGGTGGAAAATATTCCAATTTGGAGGAAGACTCTCACTCAAACCCTCTAGCGGGAACGCCATGGAAGGTTGCGAGAAAACTCTGCAACAGTACATGCATCCAAGGCACAGGAGGAGAGCAACAACTGCTGAGGCACTCACCTGGTCTACCCACCCTAAATCAAACCAGGTGAACCAGAGGTAGCCGTGGGGAGAATGTGGTGAAGGTGCCTTGCTAGGGAAACCACTAAAGTTAATGGACGACTGTTATAGTGGAACACTAGAGCCAAAGGAGATCATCGTAACCACCCTCCACCGCTAGTCTTAAATTCTACACCAGGAGCTGCTGTCGCATAGCAGGCAGCTAAAGCCAAGCCTGGGGTGAGGACATTCCCAGCTATGGGCCAGGTGAGAAGGATCCCACCCTAAGTTGGGCACACTCAATGATGCGGACCAAATGCAGAGTGAGACCGTCGGCTGCAGGAACCCTGCGTCAGAATAGAATGGCTGACATGCCCCAGAATTGATTGAGAGCTGAAAGCAGGTGAGCTGAATGAGCACGGCGTGCTGAGATCATAATGAGCATTGAGTGCTGAGACCTTGCAAGATGGAATGCATATTGAGTGCAGTAGAATCCCAGTCCAAAGCAGAGGGGATGGCAGTTGGCACGAAGCAATGGTTTGCGTAAGCAAGGAGCAATGGTTGCATAAGCAAATGTGGACCTGATAGGTCAGTAAGCGGTAGTAGTATAGGTGGACCTGCATAACAACTGCATAGCAAGTAAACAGCACTGAATTAGGAGCAAGCCAGCCAGACATGAATAGCCAAATCAAGGTGACAAACTCTGAGGATTTTCGGCAGTGAAGACAGGATTTAGAACAGAATTAACCACATAGGCCACGACCCCCCAAACATCTCCCAGTCCCCGCCGTAGGACAAACAAGGAAGCAATGAAAGGCTGAGAACCACATGCAGATATAAAAGCTAATTTAATAGCCTCAGCAGGAGCTTCCGCTAACCTCAGAGTAAACAAGGTACAATAGGAATGGGAGTACACAATGTAGCAGCAGGAAGCAAGTAGGACTGTACAGCAGTAGTAAACAAATGAGTACTGAGTTGCAACTGCAAATAAAGGAGGCATAATGCTCTTAAGCATTGTCAACAGGCAGTGCAATGAGACTGCAGCAATGAGGTAAGTAGAACAAGCATGAGTAAGCTGTATAGCTAGGTTCAAGTAAATCAGAGTCAGGTGAGAGCAATAAAATATACCAGATGGACCAGCTATAGTTGAGCTGAAACACACAGGTCAGGTTTGCAGTTGCAATGCAAGTAATTGAGAGTTATGAGTAACTAAAAGCTAGCAGTATGAGCCCTGAATAGCAGTATGCTAAGGAGCCTAGAAAAGCCCCCCAAAAAAGGAAGGAAGCATACACAGCTGAAGGCAACATATAAACCAAAGCAGGAAAAAAAAAAACAGAAGCCCTGCAGAGACAAGGGGGAGGGCAGGGAGGTCGAACCACCTCAGGGAACAAACCAGCAGAGCCTTCAGCTGCAAAGAAAAAATGCTTCACAGTGAGGCTGAGAGGAACTGCTTATATAGCTTAGGAAGTGGGAGTGGCTGGCTGCTTGGCCACTGAACTCCAGGCATGGCCTTACATTTACGAAGACTTGCAATCATCTTTTCAGTTCTCAGGTTACCTAATATTTCCTTCAACCACTCAGTATAGGAAATCACCTCGGTATCCTTCCAGTGCCTTAAAACTAATTTTTTAACAGACATGGAAATTAAAGCCATATAGAACCTATGGGTTTTGATTGGGATCTCTGAGAAATCCCCTAGTACACAAACTTTTGGAGAAAATAAATCATTAAGTCCTAAAAGGGGATCTACTCTCTGTTTGATCAGGAACCATAAAGGGAATACCATAGGATAAGACCAAAAAATATGTAGAGGATTACCTTCATGTTGTAAATATCTCGAGCAGGTAGAGGAAGGAATAATCCCAAATCTAGCAAATTTTTGAGGCGTGTAGTATAAATTGTGTAATATATTGCATTGAGTAAGGCGAAGCCTATCTTGAGCAATGTACTAATGTCAACCTTGCCATAAGATAGGCCAGTTAATATTTTCCTCAGGGAAAAGGGAAGACCAGTAAGTAGATGAACCAAAATGCCCTGGGTATCGCCAGGTAAACAAAGAATTAAATCATTTAGACACTGCATAGGGAAAGCCAACTATGGGAACCATCTCTGTTTCAAACTTGGAACTTGTTAAGAGTAAAGGGGTTTGTCCCAAAGTTTTTATCAATAGGTGACATAATTGAAAAATGTTGAATATATTGGAGGTGGGAATACCTGCTTTAACAATAATGGCAGCTGAAGACAACCAGGAACCATCTTCTGAGTGAATAAAATATGATATGGAACTGTGTTTGAAGCATGGGAGCCAAGAAGGCAAAAGCATCTTGCCATCTATTTTGAGATTGGGATTACTAAATAGAGGTTGTGTCAAATCCCGGGAGTAATCATATTTTAAAAAAGCACACAATTGAGAATGAGCTCTAATGGAAATAAAAATTGGGGTGTTGCGTAATGTTTTAGGAAGTAGTTTTACCTTAGTATATGTAACCCCCCTATTACCCGGGGTTACTAGAACCCTAGTTAGATCTAGTGGCAGGAAGGGACAGGCAGCTAGTGAAACTCCAGTTAAATGGATTTCACTATGTCTTGCTCTGTTTTCAGTCTCTGCTGAGCTGGGACTATGACATTATTTAGAATTCTGCAGCAGCATCAGCCACAATGGAATGTTGCAGTTGGGAGTTAGATAGAACGTTGGGGAATTTCAAAGTCATTCTGAAGTAGGCTCAAGGGAGAGAAGGATGTAGATCCTGTAGTACAGTGAAGGGAGGGGTGCCCTGCAGGGGCAGGCCCCCCTGCCCTCAGCTCTGACTCAGAGCTACCATGGAGTGTGTGCTTCTACCATAACAGAGGCACAAGGAACCAATTCCTGGGGCAACCCCCTGGCCTGAGAAAAGGAAGAAGCTGACTGATGAAGAGTGCTGGGGCAGTACAGTTTTTGTGTAATAGAGATTCATTCAGAGTTTTGGATGCCTGCAACGTGGAGAGTGATGAAGCTTTGATAAAAGGCCATTGTCATTCACCAAAACAGTGAGTATATAAGTCTCTGGGGCTGTGGGTCAGTCAGGATGCCAAGTCCAGGGCTTATGGAACAGTGAGATGTAATGAATGTTGTATGTGGGGGGTCTTCAGAGTAAGACAGTTTCTGCATTATAAAGCCATGTACAGTCTGCAGTACAGTAGCCAAGGATGTGTGTGTGTGTAAAGAAAGGACTGTCTGGGTATGGGTCTATGGAACAAAAGGTGGGAGACCCCCCATCTGGCATAACAGGGCTCACCTCTACGGATTCGCTTTGAGACACCAGTCACCTTTCTGTCAGGTATTGGCCAGTGCCTGAAGAGGGTGCCCAGATGTTGGGATGGAGTAGAGGGTGGTAGTGTGCCACTAGTTAAAGAGTCCATGACATATGGAAGTTTAGGATCCAAGAATGGATATGTGTCTGTGTCAGCACCTGATCTGCATTACAAGGAGTGTAGCCCCGTGAGGGTCCATCTATGCTTTTCATTCAGTGTTGTTGAAAAAAGCCACACTTTAGAATCCTATCTCCTGGTATTGGACATGATGTTATTGCTTCTAGTCTCTGGATTACTTTGGGTGCCCCTGTGCAGAGTAGTCAAACCTAGTCAACATGCCGAGTGACACCTTTCTCCCCAAATTTTCAGCTTATAAAAATGGAAGCACCACGTCATAGGACCCAGACCCCTCACCCTGTTCACTAGCCATACAGGCAGGGGTAGTAGCCCTCCCAGTTTAGCGCTGACTGGGGGTTATATATATAAAAGTGCGGAAGGGGAAATGGAATGTTGTTTCATTTGGGCTAATTTAAGTCTTAAGCCAGACTGGAGTGTAGGGAATCGTGTTTAAGGCTACCTCTGGAGTTAGCCGTCTAAGGTATTTACTGATGTGACTAGTCCAGTAATAAAGACCTACATGCGGGAGACGGAGGCCTCCATTGAGTTTGGCAGCAGTTTATTTATAAAAAGCTAACTGGGTTTTTTTATTGGCCCAGATGAAATTAATAAAAAGAGAGAGTATCTTTTTAAACCAGGATAAAGGTAACCATAAATTTAGTAAATTAATTGGATAGAAAAGTCAGGGAAAAACATTCATTTTTATCAGGTTAATTCTACCCCATAAAGATAACGGGAGAAGGGACCATCTTTTGAGATCTTGTGTAAGGGTGGACAGCAAGACATCTAAATTTTTCTTTTGGAGAGCAATTGTATTTCTAAAAAGATCTACCCCTAAGTATCTTAGAGAATCTTTTCTACAGGACAGACCTAGGCTTACAATATCTTGACGTATAGTTATATGATTGAGAGGGAATGCCACAGTTTTGTTAATGTTCAATTTATAGTTAGAGAGAGTGCTGTATAAAGACTTTTTTCTGTGTGTGAATTTAATGCGTGTGAAAGGTGCTGGAATGAGAGCACTGGAACATAAAGTCCTCTGCTTATCTACATGACAGGTGCAGCTGGGGCAATCACAGTGCAAGCTTCGCACACTGCCCTGCCAATGTGCCTCAACCATGCCACGAATGGACCACCACGTAGGTGAGAGGGTAGTTCAGACTACATACCCAGTCAGTCCTTGGAGTCTTATGTGAAAATGCCAACAAGGTTGCCAAAAAGTGGCAATTGGCTTGGTATTTTCTGTGATGTGGAAATCTGCCCAGTGGGAACTGGACTGAGACCAACACAACTCAGTTCAAATAGGCCACTAAGCAGCCCTCAAGTATTTTTATGCTTTTCAAATTGTTTCTCAGTTTACCCATTTTACAGGCATACTAAGACACTCCAGGTCATAGGTTGTGTAAGGCCATTGTAGGGTGGGCATCCTCCCAACTGGCTTAGGAAAAGGGGTGCCGCTACATTATACCCCATCAGGTCACCATAGAATATGTTGGTTGCACCTGGGTTAGTTTTCTCCATCACTAGTGATGGGTGTTCTATTCAGATGGTAGAAATAGCAAGGTTTCTCCACACACAGAAAGATGTCAGTGGGTCTGGTGACTGGGCAGTACAAACTCTGGGATGCTGTACTTGTCCACTTCCCTACTGTAGTCACGTGCATGCTCTCTGTCATTCAGATGGTGACTGGCTGAGGTGGTGAATAGAGAGACTGCATCAGTCACTGTATTCATTGACAGGTGTCTCTTAAGTGAGTGGGTGCCAGGTGGGGTGGGATTCCTGAGTGTGTGTGGGATGGGAAAGGGTCAACTGGTCATTTGGGAGGTGGGGGGACCACAGGACACCAATGAAAGTTGGACATGGCTGGATTGGTAATCAGGAGGCGGGGTGCAGAAACCACTGTACAAAAATGGGGTATTTTACATTTTCTAGATCAACAGTTCTCAAACTTTGTCACAGTGAGCCTCCCCTAAGCCATGAAAAAGATCTTGAGCCTCCCCTAAAATACTGAAATATTTTTGGGCCTCCCCATAGAAAAATAGCCTACTTTTCACAGTACATCAGCAATAAATTGAAACATCATGGCATACCTTGCTTTCATGTTATTAAGCTTATTGTACCCCCACCTCCCAAAAGGACAACCTACTTTCTCCAATATTTTGACTCTCAAACCATTGCTACCCCTTACTGCCATACCTCCATGGGTCAGACTGCTTTTTCTGTTTCTCCTCTAACTGGAATAACCTTCCTGCCGACCTCTGCATCTCCCCCCCTCACCCTGCTCTTAAGCAACTTCTCAGGGATCATTTTGCTCCCTCCTGCCCTTATTCCTACTACCTGTATGGTTAACTCTTGTATTTGGACAGTTCTGCTGCCAGTCTAATTAATCGTTGTTCCTTGCGTTGTTGGTTTATTGTTCGTAATTTGTTTGCACTTTCATTCATTTTGTATTGCTTGAGTGTTTTGCAGTTACATTTTGAATTGTATTCTCTCACTACCCTTCCCTGGGAACACCTGAAATAAGCCATGGCTCAGTGTACAGTACTTTCCCTGGTCACAGACTTGTGAATAAATACAACCATTCACCTACTATTATCCTCTTTCAGTTTGTCTTATCCCTTCACTCAAACTCTATAAAGTTCAAAATTTAAATACAGTACTTTTTCAAGACTTGCTTGAGCCTCCCCTGGAACAGGTTGGGGCCTCCCCAGGGAGGCTGGCCTCACCATTTGAGAACCCCTGTTCTAGATGGTTGGAACAGCGATTGGGAAGTGCCACTGCTAGGGACTGATAGCTCCTGCTGTCAGTCTGCTACCTGGCACTTGGCTGAGGGGAACATTACACATCACTTGAAGCAGCGATAAGGGTAAGATTCTGGCCATGCTAAACAGTGTCACAATGGAAGCTGTTTAGCACTATCAAAACCTTTGAGTATACCACTACATCCTGTATGCATGGGGGATCCCTCATTTGCACTGGCTGGGTGGATATTTTGTGTGAACACCCTAGTGGGTGAGCATCATACACTGGGGGTCTTTGAATATGCCCCCCCCCTTCCTATCATGCTATTCCTGGTTAGCACAGCACTAACATGGTTAGCACCGCACAATACTTGTAAATATGGAGGCCTATATAATGTAGATGTTAAATTACTAAATATTGTGGGTTAGATTTTCAGAGCTCCTGTCACAAGCACAAATCCCGACTTTTGTTGTGCGCGTGTGGCAGGATAAATTCGGCAGGATGCTTGCTTGCTATTTTCAAAAGTTGCGCCATATCTATGGCAGTTGCCACCACTTTACAGCAAAACAGTGACGCATGTGTCAAATATTGACGTGCTATTAAAGGGGCACCTGAGTCACTGCAAGTCACGGCAGACGCACATGATAGTTAGACCATCTTTTTGATGGTCTTAAATATTGTTGCAGGCATTGGGGATGCGGCACGATCATGCTACAGTTCTCTGGCACACAACTTAAAATCCAGTCTTGTGACTTTCAAAGCTTAATCAAAAGTCATAAGTTCACTTTATTAATGAGCTGAATACAAAAGCTTCTTTAAGGGACATAGCCAGATTGCCATCTGATTGACAAGTGTCATAATCCTTTGTCTGTGACATCATAATCGGCCTGTGTTCCTAGGATTCTGATGCCATGAATAGAGGATCAGAACGCCAACACACAATCAGGAAGAAGAGATGGTTTATGAGGAATTATAAAATGGGCAATGACATTCCTCACTGGTCAAAACTTGCCCCATGACCATTGATAATTTAAGTGATAACATTCAATTAGCAGGAGTATACGAAGGATTACAAAATGGGTTGCACATGTTCTGCATTCTGATTGGCTAATGGACTTGCCAAGGTGGGCATTTATGAGACAACAATGCCCACCCAAAAATAAGACCCACTGCCAGCTACCTCTTTACCTAGTTAAACCTCAACAAATCACTTTTTTTTTTTTCTCTCGCTTGGCGAGCAAGAGACGGCCCATCTGCACAATTCCCCAACATACCACTGGAATTACGAAGTGCAGCAAATAGTAAAACAGTTGGCATCCTTTGCAGACTGTGTGAGAGGCCTTTTGACACCATGCATTTCTGCTTAATGTTGAACCAGCATAATATTCTGTGGTGATTTGCATATACAGCCCATCATGCTTTGCATTATGGTGGCATGTGTGATTTTGTATTTCTTTGAAACTTGGCTTCCCGGCCAATGCCCTTTGGGGTAACCATTGCCTCAGTGCTTGTGTACTAAGGTTCTTGATTTTTTAGTAAAACAATAGAAAACAAACAGAATTGCCCACCACCAAGCTAAAAATCAAGTATTCGTTCTGCAACGCCACCTATTATATGAAACACATCCCCACCTTCTGACTGTCTGCTTGCCCTACTGCCATAAACCAACAGCGCGTCTCAATATACAGGAGCAAAATCTAAGAAAGTACCCCTGGTCTCATGACTCAGGGTTACAGTGTTATATGCTCCAGTTTTGCTCTGTTCCTTCCTGGCTTCTTCTAATTCAACCCCTGCTCAAGTCAAACAGACGTGGTGGTGGTGGTGGGCAAATGAGGGAGTTATTCAAAACTAACCTTCAGCTGCCGAAACCTGGGGGGGGGGGGTGTTGCATCTTGTCATTCACGTCAGTGCTCACTCTGCTGTCATCCCAATCACTGGAACCATAAGGTAGCAAAAAAAAACAAGCATTTGTCAGTGCTGAATATTGTCTCACTGGCATTGGCAGTGCAGGAGTTAGAGATGCATAATAGGAATGGCAGTGAAGTATTGAACTGATGCCGACCCCACCCTGCAGAGACTGACAGACATTGGGGTGTGCCTTTGGGTCATCAGCTATAACGCTCATGCCATTTTACCTCACCCTACCCTGTAGACACTGACAAGTGTTGTGGTGTGCTTTGGGGTCTTGGGGCCTTATACTTACCTCATTCCATAAGAAAATACATGAGATGGGTGCAGTATAGGAGAATGGGGTGAACTTTAGGGCTGAACACTTCAAGGCACACCTCAATGCCTGTCACTGGCTGCAGGGTGGGGGGTTGGGGTGGAATGGCATGAGCATTACAGCCAATGATCCCAAGTCACATCCCTGATGCCTGTCAGTCTCTACAGGGTGAGATGTTACAGTTGAAAACCCTAACGCTATAGGCATTTGTTGGTATTTTCACTCCAAATTTCCAACATGGGCTTTTTGTGACCTCAGCTCATGAAGAGTGGCACTAACAGTTTGTTAGCTGAAAGGTGGTTTTGCAGAGTGACTATGCCATTGGGCAACATGGGCATGAAAACACATTTTGTGCAGGATGTGAAAAATGACAACTGTATTGTTCATGAGGAGGTGTAAAAAATGGCAACGCTGAAAATCTGGAGTGAAAATGTGAAAAATTGGTGAAGTCATGATCAGGCATAGAAACTGCACAACACACGTCCGTGACCCAATTATTTTGGGGATTTTTTGAACCCACATGTTCAACATAGGCATTTTGGGATCTCCCCTCATAAACAGTGGCACTGTGATTTTTTTAATTTATCCCAAAAGTTGATTTCCCACAGCAACCATGCCATTGTGCGCCACAGGTGCGAAAACACATTTTAGGCAGGATGTGAAAAATTACAGCTGTACCGTTCATAAGGAGGTGTAAAAAAATGCCTGTGTTGAAAATCTGGCATGAAAATATTGCAAATTTGCGAAGTTACAAGGGTGTGTGGAAACTGCGCAATGCACGCTTGTAGCACAGTCATTTTATGGACTTTCATCATCAAATTTTTAACATAGGCATTTAAGGACCTCTGCTCATGAACAGTGTCACTGTGATTTTCTCAAACTGTCCTGAAAACTGATTTCGCACAACGACCACACTATTCTGTGCTGGACGAGTGAAAATACATTTCAGCCAGGATATGTAAAATGACAGCTATACTGTTCATAAGGAGGTGTGGAAAAATGTCAATTTTTAAAATCTGGGGTGAAAATATTACAAATTCATGAAGTTACGAGAGTGCGTGGAAACTGCTCAACGCACACTCATAAAATGGCCATTTTTTTGGATTTTTTTCACCAAATTTGCAACATAGACTTTTTGAGAGCCCACCTCATGAACAGTGGCACTGTTGTTTCATTAATTGGTCCAGAAAGGTGATTCTATGCAGTGACTGCGAAATCACCTTTCTGGACTGAATAACACCATGACAGTGACTGAATTCATGAGGAGGGGTCCTAATAACCCCATGTTGAAAATTTGGTGCAAAAATTCCCCAAAATGCCCGAGATACGCACCAAAGTTGAAAAAACCCTATGTATGCCATTATACAGCTTACCGGCATTTCTTCAGTTCATGGTCAGCTTTGAAGAGTGCAGACGTGTTCCTGGTCCACTGAAGATCGTCGTGACATGCTCCAGAGGTAAGTATGGGGTGAGGGGGGTGTGGGTAGGCAGGGTGTGCAGAAGGTGGGCGCGGGTTGGGGGGGCCACCAGAGTCGACTAAGTACCATTTTCTGCTTTGCAGGTTTAAAAAAAAAAAAAAATCACGGGACTTTTTTTCTTTTCAGGGGCATTTGGCATGCTAGGGTGGGCTCCCAGCGTGCCACCTGAGTGTTTTTTTTAAGGGGTTCTGTAGCCGATGGGGGATTGGGCACCCCATCAGCACACAACAAATGGGGGGGACATTATGCAGACGGGGAGTGGGCTCCCCATCGGCAAATTAAACTGGGAAGGTGGGGACATGATGCTGAGTGGGATTGGGCACCCCCTCACACACACTTAAATGGGAGGGGGTTGCATTATGCCAACCGGGAGTGGGCTCCGCCGTCGGCAAATGAAGTGGGTCGGGGCACTCTGTGGCAGAATGCCACCATGTTTTGTAAACTGGTTCACCAGAAAAGGCATGCCGCTGCATGAGAAGCTTGGCTCTCATTGCAATGGACCTTTTCTTTAATCTGGTAGCCAGTTTACATGTTGCTGGTGTCAGCTCCTGCAGCTGCCTTATTGGGGAATGAGGAACACATCTTCTGATGCGTGCCCTGCATTCGCCCACAGTGACCGCACCTCCAAATCTGCTACTAATGCAATATGTTGACTGCGCAAGTGCGAGCCAACATAAAAACCTGTCAAAACTTACACTCCATGGACATGGCTGCACACACTAGAAAGAGTGTGGGGGGGTTAATCAACAGAAGCTATTGACTGTTTTTCCCTGTCTGGAGTCCTGATCAGTGATTTTGCTAATAATGTGCTGTCCATCATGCCATGAACAAGGGGGGAGGCAAATTGGTAAAAAACAAACCAACCCAAAAAAAAAACAAGTCTTAGGGGCTGTTACACTTAATTGCAATGGGGAAGGGGAGAGAGCAGAAGAGCAAGAGCAAAGACCTACAAAAACGAAAAGTGGGAAAATAATAAAAAAAGTGTCTGAAACACACCAGTAGCGGGACTACTTTACAAGAAAAAGGATTTTTTTTAATTAATTTTATTCCCTTTTAATTTTTTTTTTATTTTGCAATAATTTATTAAAACATTACCTATAACCAGGCCCAGTGGCACTGAGGCACTGGACGCCACACCTCGCGCCACGCCGGCAACCCAGGTTTGGGAACAGACTCGGGCCGCCGAGGGTCGGAGGGGTGGAGGAGGAGGAGGAGGATAGAGTATCCCAACAGATGCTCTCTTCCTCCTGGGGTGGGTTCCTGGGGTGCTTCGAGCACCCGATGCTCCTATGCCTGTGGAAAGCAGGGCATCGAGGCTGGTAGCTCTCCTCGGAGTCGGGGAGAGGAGGACGCTGTAGGCACTTGACAATGGCATGCGCCAGCACACCTCTGTCTGACTTCAGTCCAGGCCGACACCCCTCAGGGAAATGAAAGGACCAAGGAAGAAAAGCAGGAAAACCCTTTCGATACAAGATGACGACCTATCTCAGCCCCGATCACCTACCCACAAGCAGACCTCATTGTGCAGGCGCTTTGAAAAGAGGAGTAAGGTGGGGGGGGGGTAATGAAGTAAGCCTGAGACTCTAGGGGCAGACATTGTGGGAGGGATCTACGGGGATTGATCAAGTCTGAAAGAGTGGACTAAGAGGGTAGTAAGGCGGGGTAAAAAGAAATTGAAAACTTTTTTTTTTACCAATAACCCATTTTCTAAGTGCAATAATACCCTCCAGTGTGGGCAGTATTGGGCTATACTGGACCTTCCAGGGGCTATAAGGCCTGTGGTGTCGGGCCTCATTATGCCCTGGGGCAGTCTGACATAGCCTAATACTGCCCACCTTGTCGGGTATTATTGCTTACTTACCTCATGATGTGGGTAATTACCCATCTGAAGCTGAAGGCTGAGGTGTTTAAACACAGAAGCTGGTTAATCTGAGTGTACTCCAGCAAACTGAATGTTAATACTATTATATAACTAGGAATTTTGAACCCAGGATTTTAAAGGTTGCTTGGTAATGAAAGTGGAACATTCCTTTTTGCTCCCTTTTTCTGTGGATTTAATGCTATGGGGAGGGGAAGGGAGAGGGAGCTGAAGAGCAAGCAACAAAGACCAACAAAATCCGGTTACTCTCACCGCCTCCCAGAAATGTGGAATTCCCTCCCCCCATAAATTTGTCACTCATCCTCCTACCACTCCATCAGCTCTGCCCTCAAAAACTTACTTACACCTAGCTGTTCCTGCTACGACCCTCCCTAACTCCCCCCTTAAGCCCCTGACAAACCCTATCCTTCTTCAGTACCCATGCAATGCCCCTGCTGCAGCTCCACCTCGCACCCACCTAAAAACCAGCATTCCTTCCCTTTCCCTTCCTCCCTTCAGGCCTTCCATTGTTCTCTTACTGTGATTTCTCAATCATCCAAAGTTGTACCAAGGGCCTGTCCCTACCCTATCCTTACACCATTAACCCAACTCTTCCCTCCACTTCTCCACATTCTGAAGGGCTGGGTTTCCGCCTTTCTTCTCTCTCACCTTCACCCTCTCTTCTGGTCTTCCAAAGCCTATTCCCCCTGCTGCCTTCAACCTGCTTCCCTCCTACTGTACTCTTTCTCTCACTGCCACAACCTGCTCCTTTCCTGTCGTTCTTGACCCCTGCCTTGTGCAGACAGGGTCCTCAGCATGCTGGAGGGGTCAGGCCCCAGCAGACCTTTCTCCTCTTACTTCCTCCTTCCATCCCTTTCTACCCCCCGCTTCTCTGCCTACCGACATACCTACCTCTCTCACCTTCCCTTCCCTTCTTCCCCTTACGTAGCCCTAGCCATGACTGACCCCTAATCTCTAATGCACCTGTAGCTAACTTGCACTTCTGTTATACCTTAGCCAACCTGTCCTGCCTGTGTTTACTCCTCACTAACTTCCCTAGATCAAACCACAACAATTCTGTTCAGCCATTTTCTAGCTACACAGTTATGTGTCACCTAGTGTATGCCTAAATGTTATTTTGTGTTGTTGTATCCATCTAGTCCAAAAGTGTTGGCATAGTAGCTATCTAGTTCAAAACTGTTAGCATTCCACTATTTCATTACTCCTGTACAGTCTGCTCAAATGATTTCAATGTAATCTACTGTAAATGTATATTGTGTACCATATCTCTGTAAACTATCCTCATGTTCCCCAACCCCCCAAGTCACACTGGGAGATGAGCAACTTGTTGCTCAACGTACCTTCCTGGTGAAACATTTTAATAAATAAATAAAATGGATAAACTCGGTGTATCTGAAATGTGGATAAAGTACTGTGGACGTGCCTAAAATGTGGTTATATTAGTCTGTGCAGTATTACATGACAGTTTTCCTCTGTTCTGATTGACTTACAATAGACACCTGTCATTTGATTTCTGACAACACCACACTACACATGAACTACAATATAGTTTTAACAGTCAAAACCCATTTTATACATTGGATAATACACTCCGGCTTGTGCAGTCACATGTACATGTCGGGTGGTTGTGGCAATTGGCTATGGCTCATGCCTAACAACCACCCAAGGTGTACATTATTTCCTTGTAACTGCACACCCTGTTATGCGTTTACCCTTATGATAGTTCTATTTTGGTTAGTCCGATGGTATGACAGCAGGATGATGTGCTCCCACATGGGAGACTGGGGCTGATATGCAAGCCTTGGAATCCAATGCTGGAGCCAGCTAGGGACTGAACACATCATGGAGGAGAGGCACATGACCCTGAGTGAGCTAGAGCACAGGTAGCCCAATATTTACACAATCCCTTCTAACCGACTAAGGTGCTGTGCAGGCATTGGCTGTAAAGGCAGCTGCTCCCTCTCCCTTCCTTGACAGAAGTAGAGTTCAGTCACAGATACCCTGATTGTTGGAATAGAGGACAGAGGGAAAATGAGGGAAAGAAAAAAACAGGGCCAGCACATCAACACAGTGATGGGGCTACAACTTGTGACACTTGGGTTTGGGAACAAGCCCAAGATGTCAGGGGTTAGCCGAGGGGAGAAGGATTGAGCACCCCACAGGACACTGTCCTCCAGGGAGGGAGCACTGCAGGCTCTACAGCAGTTCCACCAGCTGGGTGACCACAGGTGGCAGTGTAGTCTGAGCAGCAGAAGGGTGGGAGGATGCTGGCTGCATCTTAGCATGAGCTGCAGAAGGGTGGAAGGATGCTGGCTGCGTTCGAGCATGAGCAGCAGAAGGTGGGAGGATGCTGGCTGCATCAGAACATGGGCATGTTTAGCATGTGTGCATGCTCCAAATGCCTTGCATGCCAGCATCCAATGGGAGAGCAAAATGCAGGTGTAAAAGCCCTGTTGCATGCAACCTGATACTGGGGCCCCTTGGGACCTGCTGACCTGACTGGCCTCATGACCCTACACACTAGACAGACCCAATGGTGAGGAAAACAAGCCCTAGTCATTCTCCAGAAGGAGCCAATCACAGATGCAGAGGTTGCACCCTGGACCCTCCTGGAATTAAGATAAGCACCAGAGAAAGGAAAGACAGAGTTGGGGCAGTTAGGCTGTAGATGGCTGCATCAAGGGGAATAAACAATGTGAAAAAACAAACAAGCAAAAAAAAACAAAACAATTATTCTGTTCGTGCAGAAATATTTTAATGACTTGGATTCTGGAGAAGGAAAGCACAAAAAATACTTGAAAGGCCACTTAATGTATAATTAAAATGTCATGTTTTATCACGTTGTTGTCCAAAAAGCAGGAAAATTTCAGCTTTATTTCACATTGTAAAAAGCATGGCTGCCTGATTCTCTTACACAGTTTTCCTCCCTTTAAAATGATTCTTGTCTCCTCGTATTGATCATTGTGCCTTTGTTGCCCTACATACTAGCAAGATAACCTAATTATCTGCAGCATTGCATTATGGGTAGATGACCACAGCTGGATGCCAAATCTCCCTGTTGCTCCCTCTTTTTTTTTTTAAATAAAGTCAACTACATTAAGCTACTACCTTTGAAACAGCAAGGGAATGGAAGTAGAAAAGAGATGGCCTGACCATTGGGAATTGTGGGTAAGCAGCTCTGGAAAAAAAATGCAATCCATTTTTGTCTGCATGTGTGTTTTGCTGGTTGTAATTCCTCTTCTGGTATGTGGTTGAGAGAGAGAACACTGTTTTTTTGGTTTGGATTTTCATCCTTTTTTTGTCAGTTTGCCAGAGGGGACTTATTGAGTTGCTCTCTCTTTCTCGTTCTCTCTCTCTCTCTCTCTCTCTCTCTTTTGCTTGCATGAAAAGTTGTATAGGGACAGCAGTATTGGCATCTAGTAACCATTTAGCAAAACACCCAAGAGGTCACCAGTAAGAATGGCAGGACTGATTCACAATAAGCCTGCTCCGGCTATCCCAGATCATTTTGGTGAGGGAGTAAATGTTTGCCTCTTCACCAAAATTCTTGAGTGGCTGTATCTCTCCTGAACTCAGGAAGACGGTAGACATACAGTGTCTAAAAGGAATTTGTATCTCCTCTGAACTCGAGCAGCAGAACTTCCAGTAGCTGCTGTGTATTTGGATCTTACTATCTTTGGAGGGGTTCTGGTCATCTCTGTAGTAGATGTGGAATACCATAGCCTTTAAATGGCTTCAGATTTCTATGGAGGGGTTATGAATTCCCCCAAACTTTTTAGTGTTTTTTGGAGAAGGGATCTGGGTTTTACTGATGCAGGATTTGTTTTGAATTGTTCTGGAGATGATTTGGACCTTCTTCAATCCAGAGGAGATTTAGATCTTTCTGAGCACCGGAAGGGTTTGGATTTTTTTCTGGATGGTTTCTCGGGTATTCCATATATACAGATTTGTTTTGGATTGCTGTGAATGGTATTGATTTGTCTTTTTAATTTAGAAAGGCTTTAAATTCTTCTTGAAGGGGACTCAAAGCTCCCACTGCATGACAATGACATTTCTGTCCTGAGAGACATGTGCTGGCTTCACATTTCTACAGGATTCAGTCATAAGTTATCCTTTTGTCTTTAAAATCCTCCATGGACGTGTGCCTACTGCACCATTGTTGTCACCATCCCTTTCTCATTCCCTCAGCTTCTCTAGTTCTTGACTTCCCTCAGTCACATTCCATAACCTTTCACATGGTTGGCAGCAGAACATTCTCTTTCACAACATTTACCACTGGAAACAGACTTCTTCCCTCTTTTCATCTCATCCCCTCCATTTTCAAATCCCATCTTGCAAAATATCACTTTCTGGATCAAGTGCAGGTTTTTTTTTTTTTTTTAACATTTGTAATTTTATCTTCCTCCTCCGAGGACACTCTCCAACTGGTGGGTTCAGCCCTCCTACCTGAGAGACGCTCTCTCCAGACCCACTCGCACCAGTGCCTGCTGACCCCAGAATTTCCGCCCCCCGTTTTCCCCCACAGCAGGGCCAGGAAGGAGACGGCATGCTACACCTCCCCCTGGAGACCAATCCAGAAACCGGGGCCGGCCCTCGGATGTGGCGGCCATCAATGAGCACCAGCCAGGGCTCTCCTCCTTTTTCTGCTTTTCTTCCTCCCCCCTTCCCACCAAAACAAGCACATCGGAAACGTGCCTCCCGACCCATACTGCCTTTTGGCCATCGCCAGGGGGCAGTTAGCAAGAGGGATGACATGACACCCTCCCCCTGTGAGAGGAGAGCAGTCCTCTGGATGCTCGGTCCTCTCTCCCCCTTGTGGCCCGAGCTCATTCTTGAACTCGAGTCACCAGTGTGGTGCAAGGTGCGGCATCCAGCACTTCAACCCTCAGTGCCATCAGGCAGGCTGATCAAATGAAGTTTCTTTTTTTTCTTTTTTTTTTTTAATAAAGGTTTTTATCCTCTGAGCCCTGGCAGGGTCTTTGGCCCTCCGAAGGAGGAACTCTCTCTCAGATCTCGCTGCACCGCACCAGCCAGGAGGTGCCCCATGGCTTGCCCCATGGCGGGGGCCAGGGAGGTGGCACTCCCTTCCTGGGGACCCGATCGACCCAGAGTTGGTCCTCGGTGCGGCAGACGTCATGGAGCCCTGCCAGGCTCCTTTCCTCCTGTTTTTCTTCCGCCCCCCACTGATGTAATTATGTCGGAGCATGCCTCTCAACCCATATTGCCATCCAGTCACTGCCAGAGGGCAATCAGCAAGTGGGACAATGTGGAACCCTCCTCTCTTGAGAGGAGAGTAGTCCTCCGGACGCTCGATCCTCTCTCCCCCTACTGACCTCTGGTGGCCTGAGACCATTCCTGAACCTGGGTCGCCGGCATGGTGCGAGATGTGGCATCCAGCATCTCAACTCTCAGTGCCACCAGGCAGTTTTATCAAGTGCAGTTTTTGCTGTACAAACATGGTGCCCAAGATTTCTTAATGTGATTTTAGACAGATTTCTTGGTACTGTAATAAATATGCATAATTGAAGGGTGAAGGTTGCCCCCCCGCACATCCCCTTTATTTTAATACAATACCTACTGTACCATATTAGTCAATAAAAAAAAAAAGATGTAAGTATTTGTCATTTGTGGAAGTATGACTTTGAAATTAAGCACATAATTTTGGCTGCCATTTTGTGTGGCAGAAACTACATGACAAATTCTCCATTGTCTATGGTTTCTAACATCTCTCTCTCTGGATGAATTCTAAGTGCTCAGGGCCCTTCTGTCTCTGTGATCAATGAAATATTTGACTATTTGGGTGCATTATTAGTAGTTAGCACTGAGACAGCCCTGGTACGGGTACTTAATGACCTGATGGCGAGAGATCGGAGAACCCGTTCCATCTTGGTTCTCCTTGATCTCTCAGCAGCATTTGACACCATGGATCATAGGGTGCTGCTCGAGTGCCTGTGGTTCTTCTGTGGACTGAGGGGGGGCAGTCCTCAGTTGGTTTTGTTCTTTCCTCAAGGGCAGATCCCAGAGAGTGGTGTTTGGGGATTTATTCCTCGGTCCCTCACTGGCTGCCCTACAGGGTTCTACAGGGTTTGGTGCTGTCCCCCATGTTATTTGCAGTGTATGTGCTCCCATTAGGGGACATTATAAGATGTCACGGGTTGAGTTGTCATTGTTATGCAAATGACTTTCAACTGTACATGTCTTTTGTGCCTAAACAGGAGTTATTTGTTTATTGAGTAAGATTGGAATTACAATCCTTTGAGTCATAGACTCTTTTGCAAAGGCTCCACGTCAGGTTACAGGGGGTGGAGGGTAGACAAATACAGAAAAGACAAACCTGAACAGGCAGTATTTACAGTTTCAGTACTGACACAGCAGTGTTTGCAGAGTCTTCACTTCGGTTGCAGGGGGTGGAGGGAAAACAGAGAACAGTAAGGACTAACATTGACAGGCAGTATTAGAGGTAACAGTACTGCTACAGCAGTCCAGGCTAGAAACTTTATTAGGCATGAACCTTAATCAGCAGGAGAGGAAATTCGGCAGCATTCCTGGGGTCCCTAGGCAGGGGTTTGCAGGATGCCATTACGTAGGGTCTAGGAAGACCCTGAGTCAGGAGAAGTGGAGAGTTAGGGAGTTAGGAGAGTGGGCAGATTTAGCCACAATCACATCTAGCACTCTACTTTAGATGGGTTTTAAGGCCAGATTTGAATAGAGAGATGCTATGGGACTGGGAGAGAGGGAAGGGTAGTGAGTTGAGCCAGAGGGGAGCACGGTACCGTAAGGATCTTTGCCCTAGTGCTGTTCTACAGAGGGGGAACCGAGAAAGATGGGTGTGCTGTGAGTCTTGTATTGCGCCTGTTGGGGGCTGCACTGATAATGGGGAAAAGTCCAATGGGGGCAAGCTGAATGTGTATTTTTTTTTTGCGAGAATGCAAGTGTGGTATTTTAGTCTTTGTTGGAAGTTTAGCCAACCAGTCAGTGTATAAAGATTGCAGGTATGGGTTAGTCTGTCACTGCCTGTTACTAGGTGGCAGGCTTTATTCAGTGCAGTGTTTATACTGCTCAGCGAGGTGGGTTCCGCTGAGCCGTATATTACTATCCCATAGTCAACTAGGGAGAGGATGGAGGAGGTGACTGCAAGTTACATGGCCTGAGGAGGTAGGCAGTGCTTGAGTCTGTAGAGGATGCCCACTCTAGCGTTGATAGTGGAGGAGAGAAGACGGGCATGGGCTATGGCAGGAGAGGGAGGTATCCAGGGTGATGCCCAGGTATTTGAAGTTTGTAACGTGTTCCAGATGGGTGTCTAGTGAGTTCAAAATTAGGAGCACTGACTGACTATGAGGGCTCTGCCGGTGCGCAAAAATCATGGACTTAGTTTTGTTATAGTTGATGATCAGGTGGTGACCACTGAAACAGTTTTCTACCTTCCGGAAAAAGCCCTGAAGGGCTTGTTGGAGGGCACTTGGGTGACGGTGTTTCCAGTACAGGACTTTGTCATCAGCATAGAGTAGTAAGTGACCACTGCAAGCTTTAGTGAGAGAGTTTAAGAAGAGGGTGAAGAGTAAAGGGCCAAGTATAGACCCTTGCGGGACCCCGGAGCAAACTGTTTTGGAGGAGGAGATGGTGGTGTTTATCTTGACATGCTGTGATCGTCCTGAGAGGTAATCCTTGAACCAGGCAGTGGTCTCAGGGACCACATTTAGTTGAGGAAGGACACAGAGCAGTAATTCGTGACTGACTGTGTCAAATGCCTTGGTCAGATCCACAAAGATAGCCCCTGCAATTGAGCCATGGTCAAGGGCCTCGTGGATGAACGTGGTGAGTTCAGTGAGTGCAGTGATGGTACTATGGCCCATCCTGAAGCCATGCTGTTCCTGGCTGAGAAGGTTGTGTTTGGTTAGATGTTCTGTTAGCTGGTCAGAAACAATTTTTTCCAATGCTTTGGAGAGAGGGGGAAGAATAGAGATTGGTCTAGACTCGGTCACGATGTTTAATAGCTGCCTGCTGGAGATTCAGAACTGAGTGAGTGCTAGTTGGCTTTGGCTGAACTTGAGAAAAACAGAGGTATTGGTGTTGGACCCTGATTATAGGACAACAGGGGCATGGGTGGGCAGTCAGGTTTACATATTGGGGGGATCCCGCTTATTGCCTCGGGCCAGGTGCATAACCTGAGTGTGGTATTTGATGAAAGCCTGACCCTGAGGGCGCAGGTTTTGGCTGTAGTTAAATTCTCCTTTTACCATTTAAGGAACATAGCCCGGGTGAAACACCTGGTCCCACCCGAAGATCTTCCTACCTTGGTTCACACCTTTGTCACCAGTCATCTTGATTACTGCAATACCCTCTACCTAGGGCTACCGGGGGTGGATATCCACTGTTTGCAGCAAGTGCAGAACGGGATGGCCAAGTTGTTGTCTGGAAACCCTAGATCCAGTAATATAACACCTGTGCTGAGTGAACTGCACTGGCTGCCAATACGGTGGCAGATCACCGTCAAGGTCACATTGATGACCTATAAGGCCCTGCATGAGCAGGGACCCCACTACCTGAAAGAACTCCTCTCTCCTTACTGTCCATCCCGCTCACTCTGATCCTCTGGTGAAGGATTGCTAGAGATTCCCAGGGTATCCCTATAAACATCAGGAGGAAGATCGTTTGCCTTTATGGTCCCTACCCTGTGGAATTCTCTACCTCGCCAGATATGAGATAGCCTGACCGTGGAAGGATTTAAAAACCCCTTGAAAACGCATCTATTTAACGAGGCCACTCACTGATTGTTTGTTAAAATGTTTTACCTGTTTTAGTGTGTAATGTTGTGAAGTTATTTTAATGTATATTGTTAAGGTGCCCTGAGCTTTGGAAGGGCGCCTCTTACAAATAAAATTTGACTTACTTACTTACTAGTTGTTGTAATACCACAATGTTCTTATTCTGTGCTTTATTCATACAACTCTGCTGCACAAGTTTTGGTTGTAGTCAAATACTCCTTTTACCATTTAAGGAACATAGCCGGGGTGAAACACCTGGTCCCGCCCGAAGTCTTCCTATCTTGGTCCACATCATCTCACCAGTCATTTTGATTACTGCAATACCCTCTGTCACAAACCCACTCAGCAGGTCAGGCCCTCTACTCCCAAAGTGCCAACCTCTGAGCACAGTCTTGTGAACAGTGTAACAGACAAGGTAAACCTCTTGTCTGTTTCTGTGAGTTTGGATCAACCTTCGGTCTCAAGTTCTGGAGGGATTCAAACTGTGAACCTCTTGCTAGTGTACCCAATTCATAGGCTCAGATATTTCTGTCTTGGGGGGGGGGGGCAGATATCTTTGCCTACGGGCACCTAACCAGGTATACAGAGATGAACCCTTAAAAACTTTAATAAAAACCACAGATTTAAAACGCTTCTCTTTCCAGTTTGGTACCACCATTCAAGCTTATGTTTAGTATCTGCAATAACCATACACTTTTCTTACAACTAAAAAGAAGTCAAAGACAGACCAAGTAAGTTCTAAAAAGAATTTTACTAAAATAGGTAAAAATATGTAAAACGCAAAATACAGAACTCTCATATCACCAGACATACAAATCTTTTAAAAGAAACAAAGTTTAAACAGTGCAAATTCCTACTTACAGTACTTAGATTTGAAATCTTTCTAATTATCTGTTTACAAGTGCTCCAAAGATCTTTTCTCAGTCAGAGTCTAGGTAAAAGTGTGTAAGTAAAACAGAGTATTCCTTAAACAACTGTATAGGACAACCCATTTTTGTGTGTGGTCAGCTAGCTCCTCCTATGTCAGATTATGTATAAAAATATATATATCTTATACAAAAGTATTACATTCTGCAACTTCAGCATAATTCATGTTCTTCAAATGACACTTCTTTTGATCTCATAATAAACTTCCTCCTCCTCCCAGGACATGACAGCATCTTTATGATTTTCGCACTTCTATGTAGTAACCTGGGTTTTGCTTCCAGCATCATAAAATGGATGTGTTACAACAACTATGGTTGTAATTAACTCAGACAGACAGGATCCTTAATTAATGCCTTACACGTAACACATGGTCTCTAAAAACTGAGTGTGTGTGTCAACTCACATGCTGCCAGCATTTTTCTTATGGCTTTCATATTTTAGCTAAAATCTTGGGGGGGAGGGGGTTGATGAGTGAGATCATTCTAAGAGCATCAGGTTTTTTTTTTTTTAGCAGAGACAGTCAGTCATACATTTTATATTAAAAAAATGATACAGCACTCAGAGCTGGCTGTCTATGTCACACTCCTCCCCACCTAGACTGAATTTGGGGGATCTATCCCCTACATGGGATGAGCTTCCCAAATCAGTTCATGCCTCATAGACCCTAGACAGCTCAGTTGAGATCTGATTTTTCGCTCCAGCCCTATGTACGATTTTTAGATCATACCCTTTTAAAGCAAGACTTCATCTTAGTAATCTGCCATTGTTCTTCCCATCTGGCGTCAGCCAAACCAGGGGGTTGTGGTCAGTCTGCACCACAAAATGCTGCCCATACAAGTATGGCTCTAATTTCTTTAGGGCCCACACTATGGCAAGACACTCCTTTTCCACCATGGAGTACGCTTGCTCCCTGGGAAGCAGCTTCCTGCTCAGGTACACTACTGGGTGATCTGTCCCTTGGCTGGACGTCTGGCTCAGTACTGCCCCAATACCCACGTCTGAGGCATCCATCTGAACTATAAAGGCTTTACTATAGGCAGGGCTTGTCAAAACAGTAGCACTGTACAGTGCCTCCTTTAGTCTGGTAAAGGCTTCTTCATAGGCTGGGCCACAGGTAATTTTCTTTGGCATCTTTTTATTTGTCAGGTCAGATAAGGGAGCAGCCAGGGCACTGTAATTGGGTACAGATTTCTTGTAGTACCATGCTGTCCCTAGAAAGCTCCTGACGTGCTTCTGGGTTTCTGGTATGGGCCACACCTGGATCACCTCTATCTTTATTTGGTTAGGACGGAGCTGTCCCCAGCCTACCACATGCCCGAGGTATTCCACTTCTCTCATGGCAACCTGGCACTTCTCAGCTTTGACAGTGAGCCTGGCCCTCTGTATCCTGCCCAGCACTTCCCTAAGGTGGGATAGGTGTTCATCCCAACTGGTACTAAAGATGGCAATGTCATCCAGGTATACCATGGCGTACTCCTCAGCAACATTTAACACCTGGTTCACCAACCTTTGGAAAGTGGCTGGGGAGTTCTTCATTCTGAAAGGCATTACTTTAAACTCAAATAAGCCTATCGGAGTGATAAAGGCCAACCTCTCCCTAGCTCTGTGTGTCAGTTTTACCTGCCAATACCCCTTGGTCAGACCCATAGTTGTAAGGTATGTCGCCCTTCCCAACTTGTCCTGGAGTTCATCCATCGGGGGCATCGGGTGGGCATCGGACTTTGTGACTGCATTCAGTCCATGATAGTCCACACAGAAATGAGTTGAGCTATCTGGCTTATGCACAAGGACTATGGGTGAGGCTCAGGGGCTGCAGGATCTCTGGATTACCCCTAAATCCAGCATCTCCTCCACTTCCCTCCTAATGTCCTTTTGGACAGCCTCTGACACCTGATATGCTGTTCGCCGTATGGGCATCTGTGTCCCTGTCTCTACATCGTATGTCACTAAGAGGGTTAGTCCAGGCTTGGTGCTAAACAAGGGGGCAAAGTCTGCTAAAGTCTCCTTTACTTTCTGGACCTGGTCCGGGGCCAGCTGGGGAGACAATTTTATTGCCTCCACAGAGGACTCCTGCTTACTTTCTTCCAGAAAATCCATAAGCGGTCTCCTTGGTCCATTCCCTCCCCATGACTACACACTGCAAACACTATGTCAGCCCTTTTTGCATATGGCTTTATCATGTTGACATGGTACATCCTTTCAGTCTGTCTTCTGTCAGGTAACTCCACAATGTAGTTCACATCATTTACCTTCCTAACCACTTTGTATGGTCCTGCCCGCTCAGCTTGCAGCTTGTCTTTCTGGACCAGAATAAGGACCATGACTTCCTGACCCACCATGTACGAGTGAGCTCTGGCTCTGCGGTCGTACCACACCTTTTGTTTCTGTTGGACAGCTGCCAGGTTGCTCTGGGCTGTCCCCATAAACTCCTTCAGCCTTTCCCTAAACTGAAGGACATAATCCACAATGGGAGTTCCCTGGGTGGCGTGCTTGCCTTCTCAGTCCTCCCGTATCAAGTCTAGGGGCCCACGTACCCGGTGTCCATATAAGAGTTAGAAGGGGGAAAATCCTGTCGACTCTTGGGGCACCTCCCTGTACACAAACAACAGGTGGGGAAGGTATTTCTCCCAGTCCCTACCATGCTGTTCAGCAAATGCCCAGAGCATTGACTTTAGGGTACCATTGAATCGTTCCACAAGTCCATTGACTTGTGGGTGATATGGTGTTGTGCATCTCTGCACCATCCCACACTTCTCCCATAAATATTTCATCAGGTCCAACATGAAGGAACCCCCTCGATCGGTGATTACTTCCTGCAGAAACCCAACACAGGAGAAAATACCAAGTAAGGCATCTGCCACTTTGTCCGTCCTCAGATAGGGCAACTGCCTCTGGGTACCAGGTGGCATAATCCACCACAGTCAGGGTGAATCTCTTCCTTGAGGATCTGGGGGTATTTAAAGGCCCACAATATCCATTCCCAACATCTGGAATGGCTCCTCCACTATGGGTAATGGAATCAGGGTGGCTTGGGTTTTCTTGCCCGCCTTCTCTATTTCTTGGCACCGGTGACAAGACCTGCAATATTCCTTCACCTGCTGGGTGAAGTTAGGCCAGTAGAAATTCTAGGCCAACTACTGCATCATGCGTGCAATTCCCAGATGACCAGACAAGGGAATATCATGTGCAATCTTGAGCAACTGCTCACGATACCCCTGGGGAATGACAAGCTGCCTGCCTAGCATCCCTCCCTCTGTCTGTACTGCCTGAGTATACATAAGTCTATTTTCCCAATAAACCTTATGTTTGCTGTCACCTCCCTGTGTGCCATCCGAGTCTTCCCAAGCCCTCAGCTTCTCTAAACTAGGGTCACCCCTCTGAGCAGCTGCAAACCCCTCACACATTCTCAAAGCATGGGACAGGTCCCCCTTCAGTTGCTAAACTAGGGTCCCTAGCACTAGTGTCAGGGCACTCAGGATCACTGTCATCCCAACCCTCTGACAATAGGTCACCCCTCCCTCTTCAGAGTAACCCTCCATAGCTGTGTGATTACTTGTTACAGGGGAAATTTCTGCCCCTTTTTTATCAGTCTCCCCATCTGGAGACACAGGCTGGGGAAACAGTCTCTCAGTGGTTTCTGCACTGGTTTCTGTGGGATTCAGGGAACTGCAATTTTCCCTTGTCATTTGGCTACTGGTAACTGTGCATACCATCCCCTGTTGGAGATTGTTAACCAGGATCACTTCCACTGCTAATGTTTTGACTACAGCCACCTGTTGCACAGTTTCCCTGTTCACCCCAGTCTAAGAGAACACTAGTGAGGGGCAATGTTTTCTCTTCACCAGTGAACCCTTAGACAGTAACGTATTTATTGGGTATAAGCTGACCAGGTTGTACCAGATCCCCTTTCACCAGTGTCATGGATGCCCCTGTGTCCCTTAACCCCTGCGTCTGTACACCAGTTACCATGATTGGGTGCATGTGTTCCCTTATGTTCACTGGCATGCTTCCAGAGACACACAAACAACCCACTTCTTTTCTAGCACCCTGTTGTGTATTATTGCTTGCCTTTTTGGGACACTGTCTGGCAATATGCCCAGTCTCTTTACACATCCAACATGCATTTCTTACTTCAGAGAAATCTTTTCTTTGAAACCTGGGGCTAACTGGTTTTGGTGGAGGCAGTGAGGGTTTTAGCTACCCGGAAGGTGCACTTTTCCCTTTCTGCACTGCCATGCCTGCCCCATTCACTCTCAGAGCAGGTGTGCTCTTGGCACAGCGATCCAGGAGTTCAGCAGCCTCTTGCACTGTTTTTGGATCTCGGTCCTCTAGCCAGGTTTTTAGCTCGGCTGGGCAAGCCCAATAAAACTGTTCTAATAAAATCTCATTTTCAATTTTGTCAACAGAGTTTGCCTCAGTTCCTTCCCACCAACATTTTAAAAACTGGCATTGTTTCATGGCTAGCTCCTCGTAACTCATATCAGAGCTTTTTCTGAGCTTACAGAATTTAGCTCTGTATGATTCAGCAGTTAATTCAAACTTTTTTTAACAGTGCAGTGTTTAGCTTGCTGTAATCATTGCTGTCCTCATTGTCCATTTGACCCAATGCATCCTGAGCTTTCCCGGTAAGTAGCGGGGATAGCTGGAAGCTCCAGGACTCTCTAGAAAATTTAGCCTGAATACAAACTTTTTCAAAAGAATTTAAAAAGGCATCCATGTCCTACTCTTCCTTAAACTCAGCTATTGAATTTGGAGTTCAGTTTGTAACCCAGTCCTGCAGCCCCGGTTAAACCCAAGCCACTTACCTGCTCTGGTGCTGCTGGTCAGAGTCGTATCTTCTCCAGTTCATGTTGCCTCTTGCGCTCCTTCTCCTCACGGTCTGTGTCTCTCTGTTCTTGCTCTGCCTCTCAGCATTCACATTCTCTCTTCTCCTCTGCAGCTTTCTGGTGCTCACGCTCCTCATGGTCTGCCTCCATCTGTTGTTGCTGTGCCTCTCGATCCACCTCTCTCTGTTCTCACTCTGCCCCCAGTTCCATCCTGTGCAACTCAATTTGTAGCCTGAGTACTTCTGGATCCAGGATACTGGTGACCTTTCCCTGCTGCTGTGGCTCTTCACTGACAGTGGCCCTGCTGTCCTTTCCGTCACGGTCTGTGTCTTGCTGCTCTGGGTATTTGCTACCATCAGGGCCTCTATGAAGTTCTGCTTTTTGGCTGTCACCTCGAACGGGACTTCCCTGTCCATGCACAACTGCTTCAAGTAATCTACAGTGTGTCTGCTGTAGTTGGAAGCCATCTTCTTCTTCCCTGACTACGGCTACTCTGATTTGCACTTTAGGAAAAAAAAATGGGTAGGAACTGGACTGTACGCCAAATGATATATAGTTCTGTTAACTTTTTAAAATAAAACTCTGCCTTTTCTTTCTTTGCAAAAGAGCTTATGGTCTCAGCTGACACAGAACAATAAAAGCTTGTGATACCAAAATGATCTGCACTGCTGCCAACCAATCTGTCACAAACCCAATCAGCAGGTCAGGCCCTCTACTCCCAAAGTGCCAACCTCTGAGCGTGGTCTTGTGAACAGTGTAACAGACGAGGTAACCCTCTTGTCTGTTTTTGTGAGTTCGGATCAACCTCTGGTCTTAAGTTCTGGAGGGACTCAAACTGTGAACCTCTTGCTAGCGTACCCATTGCACAGGCTCAGATATTTCTGTCTTCGGGCGGGGCAGATATCTTTGCCTATGGGCACCTAACCAGGTATACAGAGATGAACCCTTAAAAACATTAATAAAGACCTCAGATTTAAAATGCTTCTCTTTCCAGTTTGGTACCACCATGCAAGCTTATGTTTTGTATTTGCAGTAACCATATACTTTTCTTACAACTAAAAAGAAGTCAAAGACAGACCAAGTAAGTTCTAAAAATAATTTTACTAAAATAGTTAAAAATATGTAAAATGCAAAATACAAAACTCCTATATCACCAAACATACAAATCTTTTAAAAGAAACAAAGTTTAAACAGTGCAAATTCCTACTTACAGTACTTAGATTTGAAATCTTTCTAAATAGCTGTTTACAAGTGCTCCAAAGATCTTTTCTCAGTCAGAGTCTAGGTAAAAGTGTGTAAGTAAAATAGAGCATTCCTTAAACAACTGTATAGGACAACCCATTTTTGTGTGAGGTCAGCTAGCTCCTCCTCTGTCAGATTATGTATAAAAATATATATATCTTATACAAAAGTATTACATTCTGCAACTTCTGTATAATTCATGTTCTTCAAATGACACTTCTTTTGATCTCATAATAAGCTTCCTTCTCCCAGGACATGACAGCATCTTTATGATTTCGCATGTCTACATAATAACCTGGGTTTTCCTTCCAGCATCATAAAATGGATATGTTATAGCAACTATGGTTGTAATTAACTCAGACAGACAGGATCCTTAATTAAGGCCTTACATGTAACACATGGTCTCTAAAAACTGAGTGTGTGCATGAACTCACATGCTGTCAGCATTTTTCTTATGGCTTTCATCTTTTAGCTAAAATCTGGGGGGGGGGGTTGAAGAGTGAGGCCATTTTAAGAGCAACATATTTTTTTTTTTAGCAGAGACAGTCAGTCATACATTTTATATAAAAAAAATTGATACAGCACTCAGAGCTGGCTGTCTACGTCACACCCTGTACCTAGGACTACCAGGGTTGGATATCCGCTGCTTGCAGCTAATGCAGAACGTGATAGCCAAGTTGTTGACCGGAACCCCTAGATCCAGTCAATTAACACCTGTGCTGTGTGAACTGCACTGGCTGCCAATACAGTGGCAGATCATCTTCAAGGTCGCGTTGCTGACCTATAAGGCCCTACATGAGCAGGGACCCCACTACCTGAAAGAACTCCCGTCTCCTTACTGTCCCTCCCACTCACTCCAATCCTCTGGCGAAAGATTGCTAGAGATTCCCAGGGTATCCCCAAAAACATCAGGAGGAAGATTGTTTGTCTTTATGGCCCCTACCCTGTGAAATTCTCTACCTCACCAGAGATGAGATAGCCTGACCATGGAAGGATTTAAAAAACCCTTGAAAACATATCTATTTAACAAGGCATTTGCAGAAACTCACTGATTGTTTGTTAAAATGTTTTACCTGTTTTAGTGTGTAATGTTGTGAAATTATTTTAATGTATATTGTTAAGGTGCCCTGAACTTTGGAAGGGCGCCTCTTACAAATATAATTTGACTTACTTACTAGTTGTTATAATATCATAATGCTCTTACTCTGTGCTTTATTCATACAACTCTGCTGCTGTTAGTTGTTCTTATTGTACTGATATGGAATAGTGACTGTGAAATTATGTACCACAGAGCAATGATTCTATCAAGGGATTCTAATGACACCAAAAACCATGAGCATGAAGCACAGGTGGTCTACTGACATTGGAATCTTAAGATGGAAATACAGGTCTGTTGTGTTTTTTCCCCAACCACAATTTTTCGTAGTGCAAAATGGAACATTTTTTAGCCAAATAAAATTGTTAACCATTATTCAATTAACATTTTTTTTATTGAACATACAGCGAGAGTGAAATAAAAGTTTCCAAGTTATCAAGTCATAAAACATTAAACCAAACAAAATGGTAATATTAAATGCACACTGAAAACAGAAAATAGGGTTCAAATCAATGTTTTGACCATAGGTCTTCAGGAATTATCTAAAGGAGGAAAAAGCAAAGTTAGTGGAGAGGTAAGGGGAAAGAAGGGTTATATATGTGTAACCACTTTGTTACCCGGGGTTACTAGAATCCCAGTAAGACCTAATGGTAGGCAGGGAAGGCAGCTTGTGAAACTCCAGTTAAATGGGTTTCACACTGTCTCACTCTGTCCTCAGTCCTCAGTCACAGCTGAGACTGGAGAGATGACATCATTATAGAATTGTTACAGCTGCATGAGCCACAGTTGGAATCTTCAGCTCAGAGAGTTCTTAGAACCTTGGGAATTTGAAAAGCCAGTCTTCCGTTTGTCCTTGAGTAAGAAGGAAGCATCAGACTGTAGTTTGAGTTTTGCCTCCACACAGAAGGAAGTTTTTCTGTGTTTCACCATTTATCAAGTGGTGGAGACCGTCCCCTCGGTCTCAGTGCCCCCTCCCTCTGGGGGTAGGAAAAGGTCTCTGTGGGTTCCAGGGGCAATCCCCTTTTCCCACTAAAGAAAGAAGCTGCCTGAAATTACTTTGTCTGTTTGGGTATACAGAAAAGGTTAAAGGACTTCGCCTCTGGGGCCCTGCAACGATTGGGTGAGTGTTTGGCTCCAGTTTAAGGGGCAAACAACAGTTTTTTCAGTCAGGAAATGTTATTGGGGACTGCTGTTTGGGAGGACTATATACACTAGGACGAACAAATGGAGCAGTCAATTCAGTTTCAAGTTTCAAATGGTTTTATTGGGGACTGCTGTTTTGGAGGACTATATACACTAAGACGAACAAATGGAGCAGTCACTTTAAAGTTCAAATGGATTTAAAGTTCGCAGTAGAGGGGGTGCGTCAGTTCATCCACCATGCAATCTACGTGTTACAGTCCTAAAGTGTCTGCGTGTTCAGAGAAATGGCCGGGTATGGGCTGTGGAAACTGGAGGTGGATAAATCCCCATCTTTAGTAACCAGGTCCACCTCTATGGATTTCTTCTGGTTTTGCTACTTGCCTCATGCGCTTGGCCAGTGATGGGGTGGGTACCCAGACGTGGGTCGCAACTTGAAAAACTCTCTAGGAGTCGATGACTTCAAGTGGTGTGGGGAGCCACAGGATGGGAACATTACTCCTTGTAGGATGGGAGTCTCCCTGTTTGATGGGAGTTTCGAATTGGAAGTACGAAAACAAAATCTCTCTAGGAGTCGATGACTTCAAGTGGTGTGGGGAGCCACAGTTGGGAGCCTCCTTGTGTGATGGGATGTCTTTCCAAGTAGAGTATGGGTTCATTCGCCAAGTGGACCATCAGTAGAGTGGCCGGCAGGGGAGCTGGGCCAGTCGGGCTGTGTATCCAATGCGCATGCGAAGTCCGGGCTGAGTGCCTGGTGGGTCCAAAGCCAGACAACTGTTGAAGTGTTCATTCCTCAAATGGACTGCTGTGTTTAATCTCTAATCTGCATTACAGTTACGTAGCCCTGTGGGGGACCATACAGAGCTTTGTTTATGTTCAGTGAGTTAATAAATAAAGCCACACTGAAAAATTCCACTTCTGGTTCTGGACATTACAGTTATTGCTTCCTGTAGTTGGATTTACTTGGGTGCCCCTGTGCAGAGTAGTCAAACCTAGGCCTCTTGTGCTAAGTAGCCTCATCCTTCCCCGAACCCGTAGATGCACACTCCCCACCAGGTATTGCTGCCAAATGCCAACAGCATGCCACCTGTCATTGTTTTGGTAAAAGGACAGGGTTGGGGAGGGTTACGTATGGGGGGGAGGAGACTGGTGGAGGCTGTAGGAGAAAAAGTGATAATAGGCAAGGTAAAGATAGCGTCTGAAAGGAAAAGGGTGATGATGGGTGTAACAAGTTGCAGGAGTGAATGAGCTGAGGGGTCCTCAAGTGAGAGCTAATTAACAGGGCCTAGCAAGCAGACTGAAAAGTGACAAATGTGGGGGAAGGAGGCAGAGATAGAGACATCTGCGGAAAATGAAAAAGTTCTGCACACATAGCTGGAATGCCCATGTTGGCATGTCCACCCACTCACCCACAGGATGGAGGTGTGTGCAGGTATACCCACACATGCAAAGGCACCATGTGCACATGTACGCAAAGATATTACAGGGGTGGGGGTTAAAAAGTCAGACTCTGTCTCTGTCTCCTTGTGGAATGCTGTGAAACTCTAATGTTCTGCCAGGTGTTTGCTGAATGATTCTAAAAAACTGAAAATATGACTGGGGTTCTTCTATAGGAACATATCCTTATTTCCAGAAGACATCAAAATATGGTTAATACAAGTCACCTTCCTTCCACTTATTGACTATGCAGACATCATATATAATAGCAGTACTGCATCTAACCTACATAGGCTGAACATTCTATACCGCTGTGCCCTATGCTTCATAACCAAAGGGCCTTATAACATGCATCACTGCGCCCTCTATTCGGCAGTGGGATGGTCTTCCCTCACAGCAAGAAGAAAGCTCCACACTGGCACCTTGGCCTTAAAAATTCTGCTGGATAAACTTCCACCCTACATCACCTTCCTCTTCCACAGAGCCCACAGCTGCTACTCCCCTCATAAAAATGACTACATCCTACCAGACAGGGGTCAACCTTAACATTTGTTGCACTAGCCAGTTGGACAAGTTGATTCAAAATTGCACTAGCCCACAGATGGTTGCACTAGCTCCCAACTGTAAAAGTACATTGAATTTTGATTACTTACATAGTAAAAATACAAGCCAAGAAATACTCTGATTATTGCATATTTATCTTGCTCCCACACTGCTTCCTGCCCCAGCAGAAAATAAAAAGACTGCAATGCCATCACACACAATGCACCCCCGACTGTTTTGTACCATGGCCTTCTCTCTTCCTCTTTCTGTCCCCCCCAAGTCAGTGGGTACCACAAAAACATATTTTCAATCAAGCAGTCCTAGCTCTGCACACAGAATAGCTGACATCATCATGCACCTCACCACACTGTCACCACCACCACTCACAGTGCAATGAATAGAGTCAGGCAGAGAAACACACTGTCAGCCCCTACATTGTGATCAACTGGAGACCTGCTCTTCTGGAAGTTTTCATACAGTGTAAAGTCAGCCAGGAGCACAGCTAGGATTTCTTTGGAGAGTGTACTACACAAATCTAAGGAGCTTGGGAAATAGAAAACTTTATGACATTTTTAATTTTTAAAGTATTGACTTTAACATGCTCTGCCCCAACAATAACAGATTTAAAAAAAAAAAAACATTCCTTTCATCAGCCCAGGGGAAACAGTACACGGGCATGAAGCTGCACTGCCTGTTTCTATATAGGATGATCTACTGTATGCACTCCAGGAATGCCAAATATGGTAAGACTGGGATAAAACCCACCACCTGCAGGGCCGACCCCGTATACCGGTTAGCATTTTGTCACTGAAATGTTGGATACAGACACTCAAAAAGTAGGGAAATTAGGGGCACTGGGCTTAATAACATGAGACAAATTGTCAGACACAGACACATTCAGAAAACTGGAAACTAGTTACTTAACAGCACTCTACCCTTGATCATACCCTGCACACTAAGCTGAAAGTCCTAACAGTGGAGTGATAATGACTCACACTGAGTCTTTTGTGGGATCCCACTCTTGAACTACAGATAACTGCATCTGTTAAAGAGCTGTTAATCACACCAGGCCATCTGTAGAGAGATTAGCAAGAGGACTAGAGCCTGCTAAAGTAAGGACATTTTTTAACTTCATTAACAGCCACGGAAAACCTGCACTAGTCAAGACGGACAAGTAGAGAGTTAGCTGCTGTAGCCCTAGTCAATTTGCACTAGGTTTTTGGGCTAGTAAAACAATGTTAAGATCGACCCTTGTGCCCAGAACATGCACGCTTCATGGCAGATGTACAATTAGCTGTGCCACCCCGGCCGCATGGAATAAACTATGAGCCACTATATAGGTCACAGAACTAGTTACTGTCAGCTCCTTCAAATCCTTGCTCAACAAGTTTTTCAAGGACATCTGTCACTGCCACAGTGGGTAGGTCTTCCCGCCCTGACTGACCTTTTAGTCAGCACTTACCACCTGTCCATACCTCTCAACCTCTTGCCTCATGAATCAGGGACAAGGCTTAAAAAAATCAGGGACAAAGATCCCAAATCAGGGACACATCTTAAAAACTGGTACTATTCTCTCAGAAAGCTGATACAATAAAGGGATTTGTCTTAAGATGCATTTTCTGAAGAAGAAGAACAAGTCTGTTACTTTAATGTTTGACATTATTTTGTGCTTTTAATCCCCACTGTTCTGTCACAAAAACTCAAATTTTACGACGGACAGAGGAAAATTCTGAGGCAAAATCGGGGACAGTTGAGAGGTATGCACCTGTCTCACCCCATTCCCTGTCACAGTGCCCCTTCCTTGACTCAGCCAACAATAAGCCCTTCTGGACCCTCCCCAGCACCCAGCCCTTTGACTTCCCATTGCTTGGATGTAGCCCTATAATGAATTCCCTGGTTGAACCAGTGCAGGGTATGGCCTCTTGTCTCTCCATTGTATCCTGATGTACCTGTCTCTTATTGTTTGATTGTAGATAACCACTTGCTCTCCAAGTCCATGATATTGTTGTCCTCTCATTACTGAAATTGCTTTGTCAATATATTGTACAGAAACTCATCTCTTGTTATGTGCAAATTCCTGCCTCTTGTTATGCGCATGCTCATTGTATTGTAATGTATCGCATTGTCCTCCCAGGACCTCCTTGTAAATGAGCATGCTCAATGGAGCTTTCCTGCAAATAAACTTGAAACCTTGAAACTTGATTCTGATTGGCTAAGATGTCCACATACAGCAGCAGACCACTCCCATACACAATAGATGATGGGCAGTTGTAAACCATAGACAGCAGCACTGCACTGCTACTGATGTCTATTGTTCAAAATGTTCTATCCTATCCTATATTATATTTGTATTTCTGCTTGTTTATTGTGCTGATGGCTTCTGTTCTGTAGTGCACATATTCATATTCAGTGCTGCATGAGAGACTGCTGGGCAAGCTGAGTCACTTGGGGAGGGGGAAGGTTGGTGAGGTGGACTGGGAACTGGCTAAGTGACAGACAGCAGTGATTGATGGTTGGGGGGAGCTACTGACACCCAGAAGGGTCTTTAGTGGGGTCCCTCAGGGTTCAGTTCTGGGTCCATTGTTATTTAATGCTTTCATTTCAGACATTGCGGTGGGAGTTAGGAGTAATATGAGCCTGTTTGCTGATGACTCTAAACCAGGTACAGAGGTGGACAGTGAGGAGGGAAGCAGGACACTGCAGGAAGACCTAGGAAGACTAGAACAGTGGTCAGTCACATGGCAGCTGGGGTTTAACATTAGGAAGTGCAGTGTACTTCACTTGGGAACTAGAAATCTAGGTTACAGCTACATATTGGGGGAGGTACAGTTAACAGTCTCAGAAAGCAGCAGCTAAGGCAAACAGAATGCTAGGGTGCAGCATTGGTAGGGGAAGCACTTCGAGAAGGGAGGAGGCAATTTTGCCATTGTACAAATCCTTGGTGATGCTGCACTTGGAGTAGTGTGTGCAGTCCTGGCACCCTTACTTAAAAAAGGACATTATGCTCCTGGAGAGGTTCCAGAGGAGAGCATCTAAGATGATCCCCGGAATAGGGTATAAGCCCTATGAGCAGAGACTTAGGGAGCTAAATGTGTACTCCCTGGAAGACAGACGGGACAGAGGGGACATGATCAAGATCTTTAAATGCTTGAACAGTATTAATAGAGTAAACACAGAGGGGGTGTTTAGACTGAAGGGGAAGGGGCCACAAGGTGTCATAGCCTGAAACTGGTTGGTGGGAAGTACAGAAGAGATCTGAGAAAGCATTACTTCATGGAAAGGGTAGTGATGCCTCAGAATGCACTACCTGAGGAGTTGGTATCAAGGGAATCAGTGGGAGCTTTTAAGAAGGGATGGGTCGAGATACATGGGCAGGGTATAGGTAAGGTGGGTAGAGACCAGGGGGACTTTGAATGGAAATCAAGGGAAGGACGGGGGGGGGGGGGTCAGAGCAGAATTTATCAAACTTTGAGCTGCATCTTGAGCAGACGCGATAGACCTCAAGGCTTAATCTGCTGGCATTTGTGTATGTTCGTATGTACTTTAATCCTGTGGAGCGTTTTGAGATGCAGCTCATATGAAAATGCTGCACAAGACAAAGGTTGTGTTGAATTGGAAGTTCCTTCTGAAGGAGTCTAGCCTAGTCCCAGTTCTGGGGAGGTTTCATATTTTTGGTACATAGGATTTAGAACTCCTTTAAAGAGCCCTGACACCATTAAAGAAAACCTGAAAAAAATGTGAGATTTAGACACAGTTCAGTTTACATTTTATATATTTTCTATAACTCTTTCCCTTTTGTCTTTATTACTGAGGATAGCTGTATGAAAGAGGATTGCTGTCCCCTTGATTTTATCTGCTCTTTCTGCTTGCCTACATCTGACATCATAATCCCCTGTTTATGGCATCATAATTATCTCCTTTATGATGTCATCAACAGAACTGTGATGTCAGGTGTAGGCAAGCAGCTGAAACACATAGGGCAACAAATCTGTTTATATGCAAATGTCTTAAGTAATAAAGAAATAAGGGAGATAATTATGGAAAAAATATTAAATATAAGCTGAATTGTGTCTAAATGTTACATTTTTTCAAAGCTGTCACAACAGCAGCAGGGGATCTTTAACTGTATTCAGCTGTACACAGGACTTTTGGATTTCTCTATAAGGTTCAAATCTACTGCAACAATAGAATGGGTTTGGTTTTGGTTTCTTGTGAAAAATGTTCTTTCTCCCACTACTCCAAAAGGCTGATAGATTCTACTTTAGGTGTTTGATATCTCTCTGTTTGTCTTCCTCCCAGCTCACTGTTAGAGCTCAGTGAAATGCGACACTGCTGACAGAATTTGTGTGAACTGGCAATTTCACTTCTGAAATGCTTCTCACAAGTTCTTTTGTAATTCTGCAAAATTCCAAAAAAAGTTTCTATATAGGATCATGTAGGTGCATGGGAAAGGAATACATTGTACCTAAACTGCCGAGTATTTTTATT
Organism: Neoceratodus forsteri; assembly: GCA_016271365.2. Classification (NCBI taxonomy): domain Eukaryota; kingdom Metazoa; phylum Chordata; order Ceratodontiformes; family Ceratodontidae; genus Neoceratodus; species Neoceratodus forsteri. The sequence goes on along the minus strand of CM028133.1, from coordinate 48,796,561 downwards.
TATTTATTTTTTATTTATTCAATCTTGGATTACAATACCTTTGAGCGGGAGACCACTCTTTTACAAAGATTCCACGTCGTAAAGGGTGGGCTTACATACATTGTGGGTTTAAGAGTATCTAGCTAGGTGAGTAAACATAGACAAAAATTCATTGTAAATAGGAAACAGGGATGGTTTTAACACTAGGATAATTCACATAACAGTAGTAGTCTAGGTGGCATTGTCAGGTAAAAGACAGTAAGTAGCTATCCAGAAAGGAGAGTAGGGGCACTGAGTGGGGAATGATGACTATTTAGGGGAAGTGGGAGAGGAGCGTACAGGGGATTGCAGGGCAAAAATGGGGACAATTCAAGGTAGAAAGACAAAGTAGGAGCAGCAAGGAGATGGTAATAACCTGAAAGGTGAATAAGACCAGGGTCAGAAGTGGGTGTGTGTGGAGTAATTAGAAAGTACAGTCACAGGAGCTTTTCTTCAGTAGTTGTTGTCTTAGCTTAGTCTTGAAAAGCTCCAGTCTCTGCATGGCATTATGTTCGGTGCTGAGGTAATTGAGTCAAAATGGTACCCAGTAGGCATATGACCTCTGCCCTTGGGAGGTTCTGCAGCGAGGGATGGTGAGAACCTGATGGTCAGAGTTCTTGGCGTGATGTGGGCCTGTGAATAAGCTTAATAGGTTTGTGACTCCGGGAGGTTGAAGTCTGAGTAGTGATTTTTTGGCTAAGAGGCAGGTTTGGTATTGTATCCTGTTTTTAAGTTGTAGCCACCCGGCTTGCTCATAAAGGTCACATGTGTGCATTAGTTGGGGGGAATTGGTGAGCAGTCTGGAGGCTTTGTTTAGGGCTACTGCTATCTTATGTAGTGAGGTAGGAGTGGCTGAACTGTATAAGACCAATCCATAGTCGATGACGGAGACAACTGTGCTACGGATTGCAGTTTGGAGTGCTTCGGGTGTCAGACACTTCTCGTGCCTGTGCAGGAGCCCAATTCTTATGTTGACTGCTTTGGCCACATTCTCAATGTGTTCTGCATAGGAGTGGGAACAATCAAGCATAACCCCCAGGTATTTGAATTGCTCCACTTGTTCAAGTGAAACCCCTGCGCAGTTAATGATGTTAAGGGATGCTGCTTTGTGTTTGCTTCTAGTTCTGCTAAAAAGCATTCCTTTCATCTTTTTATAGTTCAGAACCATCTTGTGGGCTCTGAACCAATCTTCAGTTTGTTTAAAAGCATGCTGTAGCTGATAGTTTAGGGTGTGAGGGTCATGTTGAGAAATAAATGATTAAGAGTATGATTTCACAGTTAGCATTCTGCTTTAAGAATTTTGGAATTCTGCTTCTGACATAGTTGTGTAGAAGTAAGTGGGAGTTGAAAATTTCCGTGCCCCTCTACTCACTGTTTGTTCATGTATTTATTTATTCATTTCAGACACAGTGTAGGATGAGATGAAAACATACTATCAGAATGAACCTAGTAATACTATATATGTGCAGGGACTAGGAGGAAAGGCATACCTTTATCCTGAGACAGGTTTCAGACACACTAAAGCAAATGTGCTGTGTGAATGGAGTGTAGATATGTGGTACATGAGGGTCGCATCGCTTCAGACGTCCCAGCAACAGCGATGACCTTTCAGGTCCAGGGAACTTCTCAGACATGGTGCTGCCAGATCTCCAGTATACATCACACAGCCTGCACTTTGTCACGAAAGTTATGAATACCATGTTTTTTTTTCCCATTTTGATATCCTAATCACAGAGTTTATGTTTTCAATTGTAACACCATGAATTTGAACATTTGCCATGGAAAACACGATAGTTTTGTGGTGTGTGCAAATGACAGACTCATAATTTTGTGTCTAATCACCACAATGTGGCTGGTCCAGTGTTGGATTTGGGGACTTACATACAAGGCTCAGTTTCACAGATGGCAGCACAAGGTACTGTGTCCTGTTACCAGGTCAGCTTAAAAGTATAATTTGTAAACATTTAAATCTTTGCTGATGTGCTTGTATATTGAAATTAAGTCAATACAGAGGTAACTTGTTTATTACACACTGGATCCTTGTCATTGTGTGACTTTTACTACAGTTTCCATGGATTTTGTCGTTTTGACCAACCATGACAAAACTATAATTTTCTGTGAAAGTTTCACAAATGTACATCCCTCTTAACTGTGTTTGTTAGACCCCAGTTATCCATTTTTTGTCTTCCGTTATCAGGGTTACATTGGAACTCATGCATTAAGAATTCGAACTTGAATGGGGGAGCATTCATGTCCTCAGGAGCAAATCATATACAACAAGAACAAAGTTGGCTGGGTAGAAATCTCCTTGCATTTGTCCCTTTGTATCAGATACTTGGTAAGACAGAAATACTAGAGCATTTTCTGTTTTTACAGCTCATGTTGATTGTTACGTGCCTGTTTCAAGATGCAGATGCTGTATCATAGAGAGCCAGTCCTGTATTAATCTCCTTTACTGATCCGGCTTGTTCAGTGGGTGGTTAGGGTTCCTTTGCAAGAAGCTCCACGAGGAGTGAAACAATTAGGGCTTCTGTACTTCGATATACCTGAGAGCATCCACTAACCATTTTGAACATATAAATGAAAAAAGTGTCTCTGCATAAATGAATACCACAAAGACTGGGCTTCTGTATTTTTGCGGTGAGTGCCTGAACTTCTTGTGCTTGCATGTTTGGTCTGTTTTGCTCTGTTGCACCATGTCCCCAGAAGTGACTTTGGAGGTTTGAGATGTTTGGCTCTTATCCCAGACTTGGATTTGGCCTGGGAATTCTTTCTAGGAGAGATACTCCAGATTTGCAACAAACACATGCTGCTTAAATCAAGAAAAGTAAAACATAATTCATCTATATGGTGTAATTCATGGTTAAAGAAACAGATGCAGGGAAAAGATAAAGCTTGGGAGAAGGCCAGACAGACTGGTAAGCCTGAGGACTGGCAAACATATTGAACAGTAAGAAATGCATATGTTAAGGGAGTTTGGGACACTAAAAATAACTTTTTTTAAACTAAGTTGTCCAAATCAATGAGTAATAAAAAAAAATTTGAAGACTTGTTGGGGATTTGAATGGACAATCAAAACTGAGTTCAGCTATTCAGCTTTCCAATTAGGAAACATATCTAAAGTGCTGTTTATTACCTGATAGATTTAATAGATTTTTTATTGAGTCTAGTACATTTTTTGATTCTCCATCAACTCCTTTAACATGCCTCATACTGTTATCAATGAGAACACATGTCTTTTCCATTTTCAGGAAATAGATCAGCATTTGGTATTAGACTTACTTCTTGCTTTAAAAGTAAGTGGTAGTTGTGGTCCTGATGGATTTCCTTCTACAATGTTAAAGTACTCTGCTACACATATAGATGGTCCTTTAACTTATCTGTATAATAGATCTATTTCCTTGGGTTAGTTTCCTAATAGTTGGAAATTGGCTAGGGTGGCCCCTGTTTCTAAAGGTGGGGATTCTGGATGTTTAAATAATAATCAACCCATCTCTGTTACCCTTAGTTAGTAAAATCTTTGAGAAATTATTGGTCCAGCAACTTTCTGCCTGTTTAGAGGGTCAGAAGTTGCTGGACCAATACCAATCTGGATTTAGAAAGCAACATGGAACAGTAGCTGATGTGTCGAGGGTCTTGGATGACATTGGATCAGCAAAGGAGTCCAAGAATTATACCGGTGCCATTCTGATTGATCTCTCCAAGGCCTTCGACACAGTAGACCATCAGCTTTCATTGTCTCAACTTTCTGAGGTGGGAATGGATAACCTAATCTTGGACTGGTTTCAATCCTATTTATTGGAAAGACATCAGGCAACTACAATAAATGGAATATTATCTTCCCCTTTGTTGGTGGAGTGATGAGTTCCCCAGGGCTGTGTCCTGGGGTCCCTGCTCTTCCTAATATATCTTAAAGATCATGGGAAAAATGTAGGAAATTCTCTTTATCATCTTTATGCTGGTGATACCATAATTCATGTATCAAATCCCACTCTTGATGGTACCCAAACTCTTCTCCAGAACAGCTTCAACAGTCTCCAGCTATGCTTTACCAAAATGAAACTTAAATTGAACGTGACCAAAACTAAATGTATGATTTTTGGAGCCACCTCTTATGGTGTGACAGATACATTTTTATCAATTCTAGATGGCGTTGGGGACTCTCTGGAGAATGTGGATACTTATAGATACCTGGGCTATTGGTTAGATCAAACAGGGGCTGGTAATAAACATTTGGATTATCTTATTACTCAGGTTAGTACAAGGGTGGGTTTTCTTTACTGACACAAACATAGTATGGCTGTAGATACTTTAAAATTGATTGTCCTGATGCAAATTTTCCCCTTATTGATTATGGAGCTGTTTTGTATGGCAATTCTACTTATGGTAGGTTACACAGACTGGATATCTTATATAATCGATTGGCTAGGCTAATATTAAATTGTCCTAAACAAGTTCACCATTGTGAACTGTATCAGAGGTTGGGTTGGCTTTCTTTAAATGATAGAAGAGAAACTCATTTGAGTATTTTATCCTATAAATGTGGACTGGGTAAGGTCCCTGAGTATTTAATGGATAGATTAAAATTTAGAGACTTGGATTCGACTCCGAGAAAAAGTAATCTTATGGAGATGTCGGTTCCAAATACAAAAACAAAATGATCAGACAAATGTTTTGGTCAAATAATTCCAAAATGCTGGAACAATCTTGTAAACCTGTAATCCTAGAATGAATAAATAAATAAAATAAAATATTTCAAATAAATTTAGATGTAAACATAAAAAGGCACCTTCTGCATGTGTTCTAAAAAGATATTTGTCCTTTCTTTCCAGGACCTGTAGCTGCTTTTAAAAAGATTTGTTTGTATATGTATGCATTCTAATGTGTAATATTATTGCATGATGTTTGCATTTTTGTATTTATTGTACATTTTATCTTTTGTGTTGTATATTTTGAATGTGCAAAAGTCACCACTATAAATGAGTGTTGCTCTATGGTCTTAACAATTACAATAAACAAACCAACAAATAAACAAACAAATAGTATAAATCTCCTTGTAATGACTCTGCTTGTTCTGTAGATGGTTAGGTTGGGGATACTGGGAAAGTTGGCTATAAATAAATCTCCAGGAACTGATTCAGTTTGTTCTGTAGATGGTTAGGATGGGGACAGGGAGGGAGGGGGTCCGCTGTGTATAAATCACCTTTTATTGATTGATTTTGTTTTGTAGCTTGTTAGGATTAATAGATTCATAGATACAAAGACCATGATGGTAGAAAAAGGCCAGTTGACCACCCTACCTACTATTCTGCACTGATCCCAGTGGCCATCCCTGGCCCTTTGTTTCTGGTCCCCTTTTTCTAACTTACCCCATATGCCTGTCCATCCCTGCTTGAAACTGTTCACTGAGTTGGCCTGTACCACTTTCTCTGGAAGTTTGTTCTTGTTCAGTAAGTGGTTCAGGGATACTGTGGGGATCAGCAGTTTATGAATCACCAGCATGTAAAACAAATGAAGTGCACATAACTATACAAAGGACTAGCACTTAGTAGTAGTTGGCTGTATCTGGGAGGTGGAAATAGTTATTTCTCACCCCAGGAATACTGTAATATTCCTAACTCTTCTGCTGTGTGCGTTTAAGCCAGATCTGGCCCAAGATAGAACATTATGCAAATGATGGAATCATTGGTATGAGCCACTTTTTCAAATGCTGCCACCTATCAACTGCCTACATTCTAACCCTCAGATTTCTTTCTCCGCCTGTCAAGACTGGACGCTCGGACATCTTCTCCTCATCATCTCATCATGAAAACCTAGGAAATAAAAAAAAACTTGAGTATGATTTTATTTTATTTTCAACTGCTGCCCTTATCTTTTGTTTATTTTGTTAACCGTTAGTAGTGTTAGTTAAATTACGTTGTTTTTCTCAGTTTCTCATGGTTCAGTATAACCGGTGAGAAACTTTCTTTCACGGGGGATTTTCCCCTAGTTTACTGTTATTTTTACTTTTAAAAGTTTACATTTAGTTTACTTGAGTAACCACTATTATCGGTTACTGAACCGCTAATCCCAGTTCCGTTTTTCACTGGTTCCCGGTTCCGCTCGGTTACCCGATCAGTTCCCGAATCAACCGCAAACGCTAGATTTGGGTTTAAAATTCTTTAAAATATCTTAAATTTATCTATTTTATTGTGGTTGCTGTTTTTCCTTTTATATCAGAAAAAATTAAGAAAAGGACCGGTGAACCTGGTTTCAAAAACTGCACTGAGTGTGGAGAGGTCTTTGCCAAGGCAGATAAGTACAGTTCTTGTGTCATCTGCCTTGGTTTTGACCATTTGAATACAGATTACGAGGTGTGCAAAACTTGTCCTGAGAAAGTGCTTGAAAAACACCTGGAAAGGTTAAGGAAGAAAATGCCTCCTGCTAAGGGTCCCTCTGGCTCTGACCAGCCAACACCCTCTGGGGCTGTGTGTGAAACCAAAGTTCCCATTACTTCTACCCCCAGATATGGGTACAAAGAAATGGCTGAACTGGCTAGCTCTCTGGTTCCAGCAGAAAAAGTTAAAAAAGACAAAGCACACTGAACCCCCTGCTGGTCAGCCTAAGGGGACTTCTGTGGTGCTGCCTGCTATGCCTTCTCCTTTAGAAATAGCACAGGCTTTTAACATTATGCAAGCCTTGCAAGGTTTGCTGCCTGCAGATTTGCAGGCCCCCAGTTCAGACCCCTATTACTTCCAACCCACCTTCCTTCATTAAAAATATGCAAAAAAAACAGAACAACCCAAAACTAAATAGCTGAATCATGGTTTATTCAGCCATACATAAATCAAAGAGGGTGCAGCTCAGGTGGCACTGGTGCTTTGGGTTTGTAGCAGGTCCCTTTTTCAGGGGGCTGGCTGCTCTGTTACAGAAGCTAGTTTTAAAATGCTCACTTAAAGCTATAGTACATAAAAGAGCAGCACGTTGGGGAGCACCGCCAGTAATATAAATCAGATACAGCTGCACTTTTAGCACTTTTGCTACAATAGACAAATGTTGAAAATAAACTTACATGCATTAGAATAAGTGAAAAATGATAGAATTAAACAAAAAAATGCTAAAACATAGGGGAAACTTGGGGAAGAAAGTAATGCTGCTAGACCAGGGGTTCTCAAATGGTGAGGCCAGCCTCCCTGGGGAGGCTCCAGCCTGTTCCAAGGGAGGCTCAAACAGGTCTGAAAAAGTACTGTATTTAAATTTTGGGTTTTATATATTTTGTGTGAAGAGAGGAAGCAAACTGAAAGAGGATAATAGTGGGTGAATTATATGTGTTTATTTACTAATAAGTGACAAGGGAAGGTGAGTGAGCCAAGGCACATTCAAGGTGTATCCCGGGGAAGGGTAGGGAGTGATTACATTTCAAAAGGTAACTGCAAAACAATCAAGAAATACACAATGAACAATAGTGCAAACAAATATGAACAATAAATAATGAGTGGTGGTAACTGATCAATTTGTAGACTGATGGCAGAACAGCCCAAATGCAAGGGTTGAGCATAGAAGTGCTAAGAGCAGTAGCAGGAAGGAACAAAGTAATCCCAGAGAAGTTGCTTAGGAGCAGGGAAGGAGGGGAGAGGCAAAGTATGTAGGAAGGTTATTTCATAAAGAGAGAAAGTAGTCTGACCCATGAAGGGACTGCAACAAGGGGTAACAATGGTTCAAGAATGAAAATAGTGGACCAAGTAGGCTGGCCTGTGGGGAGGGGCTTAAAATAAGCTGAATAATAATATTTATTTTATTTATTTGTTATTCAGATAACACCTTGATAACAGGGAGCTCTTTTCAAAGGTCTCATGTCAGCATACAGTAAGACAAAGAGCTGAATGAACCAAGTACTCAAAGGGGTTTCAATTTATTCGTGGCATACTGCACAAATTACAGTATGTTATTTTTCTTTGGGGAGGCCCAAGATTATTTCAGCTTTGTGGGGAGGCTCAAAATCTTTTCCATGGATTTGGGGAGGCTCACTGTGACAAAGTCTAAGAACTATTGTGCTAGACACATATGGAAGGAGTAGTAAAATCAAGTGAACATTTAATGTTGAAGTTATCAAAGCCCCACAAAATGCCGAAAGTGAGTTCCAGCACAAAAAAGGCAGCTGCAAAAGCATATAGCTAGCTGCACTTACAGATAATGCAATAATGCATATAATAATAATAATAAAACTTTATTTAGCGCTTTTCAAATACCAAGGCACTGTACAAATGAATCATAAAATCAGAATATACATATAAAAACAACAGTTGATAACAGCATCAGTCCACAAAAGCCTTGTTCCACAAAAGAGTCTTAAAATCCCGCTTAAAGGCTTCCATGGTCGTGCATTCTCTAAGCCAGTGAGGCAGAGAGTTCAAGAGGGTTGGGGCCGCGAACCCAAAGGCCCTAGCCCCAGAAGACTTCAGCATAACCCTCGGAACCTCTAGCAACCCTTGTTGGCTGAACGGAGCTGTCGCATGGGGTGGTAAGGATTAAGAAGATCTTTCAAGTAGTCTGGACCGAGTTCGTGCAGGGCTTTGAAGGTCAAAAGGCCTACTTAAAAGTGATCCACCACTGTATAGGCAGCCAGTGCAGATCGCGCTGCACAGGGGTAATATGTGTCCTTCTAGTCACCCCTGTCATTAACCTTGATGCAGCATTCTGCACTAGCTGCAAGTGACGGATATCAACCCCAGGAAGCCCCAAGTAAAGGGAGTTGCAATAGTCAAGGTGAGATGTCACGAAGGCATGGACCAACACGGGTAAATCGGTGGACAGAACAAGGTATTTCACCCTGGTGATGTTCCTAAGATGGTAGAATGTGGACTTAACGACTGCTGACACCTGATGACGAAGAGTCAGCCCATCATCAAATACCACTCCAAGGTTACATACCCGTTCAAAGGTAAGGATCAGATCCCCCCCCCCCAGCAAAACGCCAGAGGGCTGACCAGATCCCAATCCCCTGACTCACGACCCGGGTCCACTACCAAAATCTCAGTCTTACCGGCGTTCAACTTTAACCAGCTTTGTTTCATCCAGTCCTGGATTTCAGCGAGGCAGCTATTAAATACCGAGAGAGCGCTAACCTGGTTGGGGGCAAAAGAAAGGTAGAGCTGGGTATCATCAGCATAGCAGTGAAACCTCAGCCCATACCTTCTTAAAATGTCTCCGAGGGGCAGCATATATACTACAAACAACATGGGGGAAGCACCGAACCCTGGGGGACACCACATTGCAGAGGGAAAGAATCAGAGAAAAAAATCCCCAACACGACTCTCTGCGTTCTCCCAGATAGAAAAGATGAAAACCATCTGAGTACTGTACTAGACAGTCCACAGATGGACTCCAGATGCTCGAGCAAAACCCCATGGTCTACAGTGTCAAAGGCTGAAGAGAGATCAAGGAGGACCAAGATAGAGCGGTTCCTCTGATCTCTCGCCATCAAGAGATCATTGAGCACCTGAACCAGAGCAGTCTCGGTACTATGCCTCTTATGAAAACCAGACTGGAGAGGTTCATAGAAATTATGAATGGTCAAGTGGTCCTCCAGCTGGTTTGCCACTACCTTCTCAATAACCTTCCCAATAAAGGGAAGGTTAGAGATCGGTCTGTAATTGGAAAAAAACATCTGGGTCCAAAGAAGCCTTCTTCAAAAGGGGAGTCACCACAGCTTCCTTTAGGGAGCTCGGAAACTCACCCAATTCCAGGGAGCACCAGATTATTTGAACCAGAAATGGGCCAACGATCTCAATGCAAACCAAAATTAAGGAGGTAGGACCCGGATCTAAACTACAGCATGTAGGGCGCATCCCCTGGACGATCTGCATAATATCACTGAACGTCAGCAGGTCAAAGGAACACCAGGAAACAGAGGATTCCATGACCAAACGCCGACCAAAAGCTTCCCCCTTAGAGTGTGCTGGATGGATCTCGGATCTGATGTCGGCAACCTTATTCGCAAAGAATTGAGCGATCTCATCACACTCCTTTTGTGAAAAGGCTCGACGGAGCTGGAGACAGGCTGGAATGCACAGCCTGTCCACAGTTCTGAAGAGCTGAGCCAGTCGATTCTGAGCAACAGAGATCTCTCTGGACAGGAATTCTGCCTTCTTAAGGGAGATCTCTGATTGGTAGAGCCAATAATGCTCCTCCAAACTAAGGCGGTCGGCATCCAGAGCAGATTTCCTCCAATGGCACTCTAACCGTCGTCCCACACATCACAACTCCCTCAAGGACCCTTCAAACCATGAGGCCCGAGGGCGAAGAGAGAGGGGATGAACACGGACGGAAGCAATTGAGTCCAGGGCCAAGGAAATTGCCTGGTTATAAGCCAAAACCATAGCCTCTGGACCCAGTCTGGCAGTCGGAAACTCTGAGAGGTTCAACACCGCTATCAGATCTTCATGGCACACATCCCATAAAGGGCGGTATCGAACCATCTCCACAAGGGCAGACCTACGAGGGGGAGCATAAAAATTGAAGCTCATGGTGTAGTGATCGGACCAACTGACAGGTTCCACCACCAAATCAGAGGCCTCAATTCCCAGGAGAAAAACTAAATCCAAGGAGTGACCTTGGTTATGTATGGCCGAGGAAACAATCTGTGTAAGGCCCAGTGATGTCATCAACTGAAGGAAGTGCCGACCAAAGGCAGAAAGTTCGTTGTCAACCCAGGCATTGAAGTCACCCAGAACCATCAGTCTGGGCGACTCCAATGCCATATCAGCGACGAAATCTGCCACTTCCTGCAGGAATCATCTCTCGTCTCCTGGTGGACGGTAGACGAGAGCTATCCTGCAACCCACACCAGCCACAATGGTACACTCAAAGGATTCAGCTTCCTCAACTGGTACACTCGTGAGCCCCAAGCTGGTCTTAAAACAGACCGCTACTCCTTCCCCCCAACGCGATCCAGTCTCGGTCGGTGAATCACCGAGTACCCAGCTGGAACAGTCACCTCTAAAATAGGGCTGGCATTTCCATCCAGCCAGCCATATAGGACATATATAGTGCCAGGAACCATAATGAAATTGAAATAACAAGAATAGTTGTAAGAAAGGTTAAATTAAATGGAGGACCAACAAAAAAGATACAAGTGAACTAGGTCAGGTAATAGAATAAAAGGGGAGAAGGGGTAGGTTGGGGGAGGCGGCATAAGGAGAAGTGACAAAAAGAGTAAGGTGCAAACCTGAGGCTGGAGTTAAGAAGGGGAAAATGACAATCTGAATAAAGGAGCAGTGTGGAGGAAGGAAAGGATGAAAGAGTAAGAGGAAGATGCAGGTCTGGTGTGAAGCTACACAATCAATGGGACGAAAAAGGCGACACATCATGAAGTAAAGAGTTGCCAAGAGCAGTCAGCACCCTGAAGTTCAACATCACTGATGTGACTGCACATTGGAACTGTGGTTCAAATCTGCGACAAAATATAACAACAAATAGACTTAATAAATTTGTAGCAGGAAAATCACAACATACTGCAATATCATATGAATTATCATACTGGGAGAACTTGATTTTCAGTAGAAACACACTACTTAGAATACAGTTTACAAGAAGGGCAACAAATCAATATTTTATGGATCAAGGGAATAAATTCACCTCACTTCCTTCTGGGTAGGGTGCGAACCCTATCTCCATCACAAGGATGTAAAGGGACATGTTCTAGTCCCATGAATCTGAGGTAGTGTGGATCTTTACTTTGGAACTTTTCAAAATGTGTCCCCAAGGGGTATCAGGTGTTGCAGCTTGGATGGGACATACATGTTATTGAATCCTTTTGCAATGGGATCTTACTGTTCTGCTCACATAGATTTTGGGACAGGTACAAGTGATCACGTATACAGTGAAATAAATGGAGCACAAAATTAACTCTCTTATATCCACAACAATCAGTTTAGTAGGGTGACTAAATCTTAGGCCATTGTTGCAATACTGGCAAACGTTACATTTCTCACATGGGTGGGTCCCCACTGGCGGTATAGGCAGCCAGTTTAAGTGTGTCCCCAGAGCTGGAACTTTGTAAAAAATGTGGATGAGGAAGTCACTCAGATTTTTTCCCCCTGTGATATGTAATTCTGGGGATGGGACCCACTGATGCTTTCAAACCACAATCGCGACTGATGACATGCCAGTGTTTCTTTAGTATTTCAGCGGCAATGGGATGACTGCATTAAATTCAATCATGAAAGTAATTGCTTGATATAGAGGAGTACCCTTGCATCTTAGGGTGAGGAGGGATCATCGATTCAGGCTGCATGCTCTTACATATGCCTCATGTAACATAGTTTCACTGTATTTCCAATGTTGGAAGTATGGTGTCAGTTTCTTGGTCTGTTCATTACGCAGTGTAATGGTGGAACAATTCCTCTGTATGCAAATGAACTGGCCACAGGGGATGGTTTGGTTGGTGTGATGGGTGGGCTCTATGGGCAACAAGCAAACTGTTGCTGGCAGTGGGTTTCCTAAAAGTCTTGGTGTTCACAGTGTTGTTCTCACCAACTGACATAGTCAAATCCCAAAAAGTAATGGTTCCATTATTCTTTGTGGACGTAAACTGTAAGTTTACATCATTTGAATTCAGATATGACATAAGTTCCTGTGCAAATTCTACACCGCCTTTTCATATGACAATAATGTCATCTATATATTGACTCCAGTGTACCATTTGGAACTATAAGGGAAAGTCCTGGGACAGGACCATGGTCCCCTCCCACTAACCCCAAAAGAGATTGGCATATGAGGGGTCCATGGTCATACCACATTCCTGTAAGTTAAACTGGTTGTCACACAGAAATAACTTAGTAGTAAGTATTAGTCATGGGCTATTCGATGGGTAGCTACACCAGGTAGTGCCTGTTTTTAGCCAGGTAGGGTAGTTCAGTTAAGGTACTAACCTACTCAGCTTGACATTGTAATTATCAGGTTGGGTGTTTGAGCTGGGTTATTCTCGGGATGGGTAGAAGTTTGAGGCTGAGCCATGTGCAGGTGTGTGTATGTACTTTTAGTTACAGTTCTTTCCTTCTGCAGCGTGATTGTCATGAGACCTGTTCTTCTGCTTTGCAGGGCAGAATGTGGTCTGCATGCCCCGTTTGACATGCGCATCCACCATGTATAGGGGCTGTGTGGCTCGAGACTGATTAATGGGAGACTGAGTGGTCATTCAGTGAGTTGAGCAAAGCGACTAGGTGAAATTGAAAAACAAAACACAGAAAGAATCGAGAAAGATTTTTTTTGTCAACTAAAAGTGAAAGTAGGAAGGAGGGCCATGTACAGAATCAGGGGTGAGAGTGAGGGACAGTACTTGGGTGGCTTCCATCCTAGCAGGCTTGGGGGTAACGTTATAAAAAAAAGTTTTTCCTTTATTAAAGCATTGCTCGGAGGGAGCTACTCTGATGGGGGCATAAAATAATATTTTCTGTATTGCTCAATGCCCCTGTGAATAACAAAATCCTTCAGAAAAAACAACAGGGGTGGACTGGAGTACAGGAAAAGGAAATTCAGATAAATCACACGGACATTAGTCACTCTGCTGCATTAAATAAAAAATAAATCCCTTGATCAATTTAATTGTTATGCTACTTCCTGGAATTCGGATGAACAACATGTAGCGTTGGTGTATTTGTGTTTGTTATACTATCATCTGAGCAGCTGCAGCAAGTGAAGCAATGTCACCCGTGGTCAACTTATTGTGAATCATTAATAAAATCAGACCCTCAGCCCCCTACATTTTGCCAGTTCCTGGATGTTCAGACTTCAGAGACCCTTTGTGGAGTCAGAAGAAGCTCCACTGTGTGGTCCTGTGTAGGAACTAGGGAAAGGGATTTTGATCTGCATCTAACGGCAGGGGAAGGAGAATAGACTCTACAGCAGTTAATGATACAAATAGCTTTCTACTGCTGTATTAGGCAATCATCTCAGGGCCACTGTTTGTTAGGTGCCCCAAGCCCTGTCATTTATTACTGTAATGTAGCCAGCTAGACTCTCCGCAGCACTTACTGAAACAAGTAGCCTTTTACAAATGTATTAGGCAGTCATCTTAGGGCCACTGTTTATGTGTCCTGAGCCCTTCATTTACTACTGTGACATAGCTAACTAGACTCTCTGCAGCAGCTGGCAAAACAAATAACCTTTTACCACTATATTAGGCAATCATCTTAGGGCCACTGTTTGTTAGGTGCCCCAAGCCCTTGTTTTATTACTGTGACATAGCCAGCTAGAGACTCTGCAGCAGTTGCTGAAACAAATAGGCTTTTACCGTTGTATTAGTCAATCATATTAGAGCCACTGTTCGTTAACGTAGGTGCCCTGAGCCCTTCATTTATTACTGTGACATAGCCAGCTAGACTCCCTGAAGCAATTAGTAAAACAAATAGCCTTGTATGACTACATTAGGCAATCATCTTAGGGCCACTGTTAGACACCCCAAGCCCTGTCATGTATTACTGTGACATAGTTAACTATACTGTCAGTCGCTGCAGCAGTCAGACTCAAGACTTATTTATTTTTTTATTTTTTATTTATTTCTTTTTAGGAAGTACCTTTGAGCCAAAGGCTCTTTTACAGAGGTCCCATGTCGTAGTAATACATGGGCATAACATAATTTACAACGGTTACAAGTACATAAACAGATACAAGGAGGTTCCATGCCTTAGAAAAACATGAGTACATCAGGTTACAGAGGTTACATAATTACAATAACAGGGATTGCATAAGTAAAAATATACAGATACATAGTTTATAGCAGGCTAGGTTGACAAGAAGTTTAAGTGAACAACTTGAGAATCTACAGGATATAGAGCAAAGCAGGTCAGGAACAGAGGATGATATCATTTGTAAAATTAAGTAATACTATATGCAAGGAGGTGAGAGCTTGATGGGCAGCAGTTCTTTTGTCTTAAGTGCCAAAGAGTGTAGTCATAGAGGAGGGCTAGACTTAAATGGGGGGAAGTGCTGAGGTGGGGACCTGGAGCCTACTAGGGGAGAGTTAGTTAGCAAGAACAGAGGAGAAGGCAAGGGGACAGGTTAGAATGAGGGTAGCAGGAAAGAGGAGGGAAGAGTGTTGGGGGGGTTCAGGTCTCACAGTCACAGTTACTGTTTGTGACCACTTAGACTGTTGACTGCTGTTCTCTGTTTGTGATCACAGTTACTTTGTCTGCTATATCTACCACTTCCCAGTCTCGTACGTCTACTAAAAGGAAGCACAGTGTTGCTGCATATGCAGCTGTTAATGATATGGACAACATGAACCATAGCGCAAATGAATCAGAACATAGGGACGATGATAACATCAACGTGACTGTCACCAAATGTCCAGCAAAGAAAAACAGGTTAGCAATGAAAGCATAGTAGAGTTTCAAAAATTACTGACTGTAGTTACTTGTAGAAATACTGAACATTTTGCCACATACTCCAGGATACTTCCAGCTGCTGAAGCAGCATGCAAGGAGACATCCTCCTCAAATATAAGCTCGGATACTGAGTCTGCAAATGCTGATACAGACGGTGGTGACAGTGGGTATTGGGAATGGGCTGGTCCAGGGTATTTCCCACTTAATGATGATGATGATGAGACTTTGAGTTCTTCTGTATCTAAATGGTGGAGATGATGGGTTTGGTAGTTTGGATGACGAGGAAGGAGAGGATGCTGCTTTAAGGCATGAGAGGCAAGTGCAGAAAAAAAATATTTTGCTAAAAGTAAGAAGATGGGTATGAATAACAACAATTTATCTCAACAAGGAGATGGCAGTGTAGGGTTTCCTCCAGGTTCCTTGACTGTACAAAAAATAGTGCCAGGCACCGTGGCACAAAGCAAAAAAGGTAAATCTTTAATGTGGAATTTATTCTGTACTGACACTGCAGACAACTCTCAAGCTGTATGCAGTCTGTGCAAAAACAACATCAGTTGTGGCACAATGACACAATTTGGAACATCAGTAATGATGTGACGTGCAAAGGCAAAACATGCAATCAAGTGAGGCAGGTTAAAAGGCGCAGTTTGGTTGGTATGGGCAGTAGTGGAGGTGGTGGTGGAGTTACCATAGTGATAATGAACTGGAAACAGTAAGTGACATTGAATCACTTGATGTGTCCTTGCAGTCTTCCCAGAAAAATGTAGATTGTTTTCTGACACCATCCAGTAATAGACAATCCTAAAGTGGTACTCCACATGAGAAAGGCATGAAAAATACATTCCAAAAAACCAAAACTATCTCATCAACTAAAATGAAAAGAAACTATTGTAAGGACATTAACATTGACATTAATATTGCACATACTGTATCTGCTTGTTATTCTGCCTAATATGTATATGTAACCCCGGCGCCAACTCCGAACGGGCTACTACCCTTGCCTGCTTTCCTAACTGCAGGTTGAGGGGCCTGGGTTCTGTTTGTATTGCTATTGACATGGTGCCTCCACCCAGAGAAAATTTCAAGTAGGGTTGATGTTACACTAGCACAACCCTCTGGGAAGTTGTATAGGGAGAGCAGCTATCAGTTACCCTATAGCAAGAAGATGATTTACTGAGTACATTGAATTGAATTCTTAATTCAGGGGCCTGTAATAGTAAGTAGAAGTCAGTGTTTGGGTTCTCTGTTTTTGGGGTTGTCTTTACTTAATGTAACTTAAATTTGCAATGGAGGTAATCTAACTGGGAGAATATTTGCAGTCATTTGTGACTAGAGCTGTTACTGAAACTCTGTGAAATAGGTGTCTGATAAGGGGAGGAGCTGAAGAAGGCTTGAGAGACTGTGGATTACAAACAGGAGTTGACTGTGGACTTGGTTTGCTGCAGAAGCTGAGAAGGACAGCAGCTATCAGCTACCTTAAATTAGAGCTGTGTGTTTGCCCTGTAGATTACAGAAGAAAGTCTTTTTTTTACCTGATTGTTTTTTTTAGACACTGAGTACCAAAGAAACAACCCCCCACCCACCCCATTCCCCAACCACCCCGAGGTGCTCTACCTTTGTAGTGGAAGACCAGGCCACACCTACTTAAAGACACAGGAACAGTTAGGCAGCACAGCACAAGCAATAGCCTAACCGGTACATAGGCAGAATTACAAAGGGTGTAGCTAGCAACTAGGTCCACAAGGGCACATACAAGAGGAGGAGAGAGAGAAGCTGCAAGTCACTACAGCAGGAGATAAATACAGGGACAGAAGGAGAAGGAAAAAAAGGGTTAGAAGGGGAGGAATATCAGCAAGCACAGGATGATGCAGGGAGTGGTGCAGTGCTCTGGATGTGGTGCAGCAGTCTTCAGAAAAACATTCTGGTTACTGTGGTGCTGTCCCATTTTCAGGCACCTCTCTAAGCTAAGGGCGGAGGTCGCCAGTCTCCGGGCTGAGCTGGCAGGAATACTGGGGTTCTTCACCCCCACCCTGAGGCCAGCAGTTCCCCAGCCAATGCTAGGGTGGAGTGCATTACCTGCAGAAGTGGTATCTAGTAGAACAGTGGACTGCTTCAAAAGGGGATGGAATGGGACAGGACAAGGGGGAGGGTCAATGGAGGGGAAAGGGTGGAAGGGAGGGGTAGCTGCAGAATAAGGGGTGCTAGCTGCATATTCGAGCAGACTTGATAGACCTCTAGGCCTTTATCTGTTGGCAAATTTTGTATGTTTGTACAACGGTCAACCAGGCAGATGTCAGGATGGACCATGGTGGGTTCAGGAAGGTTCAGAGGAGGGAGGCAGAGACACATCCCCAATGCAGTCCAGCTCATGAATCCCTACACAATGTTGAGGAATGGAACAGCCCTGCAAAGGAACCTGAGGCTGAGACCAGGGAGGAGGTTAGGGTCCTCCAGCAAAGAGACCCAGTGGCGGGAGGAAGAGAACCCCATAGGAAGAAGAAGGGACTCAGTTGTTTGGAGAATAGATTTGGGTACAGACAGTAGAGAGGAAAGGGAGATAAAGTACCTTCCAGAAGGCACAGCTCAGAAGGAGGGAGAGTGCATCCAGAGGATTGCTGAAGCTGTGACAAGGTGGGGAGAGCTGGAGGTTATTATCCACTTGGGCAAAAATGACCTATCCAAGGATAAGGCAAGATTGGAGCAGGTGAATAAGGCAAGCTTGGAGCAGGTGAAGGAGGACTTTACAGTGTTGGGAGTATGCCTGGGGAAGGTAGCAATTTCCATGATATTTTCAGAGGTGCTACCAATCCACAGCGGGGTTCAGGGGTGGGGGGAGAGAGGAATCTTCGCATTAGTAACTTCAACACATGGTTGAAAGGGCGTTGCAATGAGAAGGGGTATGGCTTCACTGGGGACTCACCTGGAGTGATGCAGCCCTGTACAGTGGGGATGGACTGCATCTGTCCAGCAAGAGGAAGGCAGCCCTCAATGGATGGTTTAAATGCTTTGCTGATGAGTGAGACAGAAGCAAGGATACTCAGGCAGCCCACTCCTACATGGTAGAGAAAGCAGAACAATGGAGCAGGGAGAGGAGTTGATATCAAGATCACTGGAGTCAGGCAGAAATGGAGTAGGAAAGGAATCAGAAACACAAGAGAAAAATATCAAGAAGGGGGAGATGCAGGGGACCAAAAACAGGAAGAGAGAGAGATGTCAGGCAATAAAACTTGGAAGGTCATGTCAACAAATACATGCAGCCTGGAAAATAAAGTCCCAGACATGGAGGCCTTAATAATTGAAGAAGACCTGGACATAGTAGCAATAACTGAAATCTGGTACACAGCTAATCACGAGTGGGAAACAAATGTACCAGGATATGTTCTATTCAGGAGGGATAGGGAGGGCAAAAGGGGAGGGGGAGTAGCCCTGTATGTCAGAGAGGGTATAATGGCAACACAGGTACAGGGTAGGCAGGGGGAGGCCAAGCCACTGTGGGTCACCCTTCAACCTGGAAATGGCACAGCAGTATGCACAGGGGTGACAGACTGGCCTCCAGGACAGGGAGAGGAACTGCACAGGGTGCTAGTGGAGGAAATACATGAGATGGCAGTGAAAGGTGAAATTCTACTTATGGGGGATTTCAATATGCCAGACGTGGATTGGAACACCAATGTAGCTGCTTCAGCCAGAAGCAGAGGCATCCTTGATTCACTCCAGGAGGCTGGACTCCGGCAGCTTGTGCTTGATCCCACCAGAGACAGGGCAATTCTGGATCTAGTAATGACCAATGGGGAGCAAATCACAGATGTCCAGGTAGAAGGGCAACTGGGATCCCGCAATCACAACATTGTGTGGTTCAGCATAGGGACAGAGGCTCACTCAGTTCATACTAGGACAAAGGTTTTGGATTTCAAAAATGCTGACTTCGCTGAAATGTGGAGGGGTTTCAAAAGAACCGTGGAGAAAATGGGGTAGGGAGAGGGAGTGGAAGAACAGTGGAAGCATCTAAAGGAAGCCTTATTGAAAGTAACAAACCAATGCATCGGATAGGTATCTAAAGGCAAGAGAAGGATAAAGCCACTGTGGTTCTCGAGAGAGGTGGCGGTAAAGGGGTTCCACATGTTAACAGTGAAGCCTGAATAGTGACTCCCATATTGGTGAGTGCTAATCGCTGAAAACAAAATGGGTGATCATCACGATGCTGACTACAAAGTTGGCAAACATTAAGTGACAACAAGATCCATGTTTTTTATGGGGGGGGCTCTGCCCCCGCACCCCCAGTACTCCACAAAATAAAGATTCTTGACTCCAGGGTGGGCAGACACTGGGGGAGGGAGGCAAACAAGAGAGGGGGCCATTCTGGAAGCACGAGGAATGCAATTCATAAAAATAATACAAGTACAACTACAGAATACTTAAAATAGTGTTGCTTCCCACCTGGTTCCTACCGCACCACAGGCATCCACTGACTCCACTACACCACACGGCCAGCTGGGCAATCCCTGGCCAAATGCCTTCCCATATCCTGCCACAAAGGAACTTCCCAGAAGAGTCGCTGCATGCGTCCTCTCACTGTAGCCATCCTTTCACTGTTTTCTCCTGTAAATGGAGCTGTTACTGACTCTCACTATGTTGTACCAGTCGCTCTTCATACAGGTGCTCAAACTGAGTTGATCACTTATCTCTTGATACCTGGTAACGGTCAGGGCAAAAAGGAAAGGGTTCAGGAAATATAAGGAGACCCAAAGGGCAGAGGACAGGGAGGAGTACCTAGAGTGTCTAAGGGAAGAGTGAAAGGCAGTAAGGAGAGCAAAGGCATGGACTGAGGAAGGCTTAGCACAGTTAGTTAAGACAAGCATTTGTCAATGCCGAATGTTTGCTTGCTGGCATTGGCAGTGGTAGTGTAGAAGTTACAGAGCTGCGTAATAGGAATGGCAGTGAAGTATTGAACTGAAGCCAACCCCATCACCACCCTGCAGAAAGTGACAGGCATTGGGGTGTGCGTTTGGGTCATCAGGCATAACGGCCACGCCATTTCACCACACCCCACCCTGCAGACACTGACAAGTGTCACGGTGTTCCTTGGGGTCTTGCGGCCTTATACACACCCATTTCATTAGGAAATACGGTGAGATGGGTGCAATACAGGAGAATGGGGTGAACTTTGGGGCCGAAGAGTCCAAGGCATACCTCGATGCCTCTCACTGACTGCAGGGTGTGGAATGGTATGAGCATTACAGGCAAGAATCCCAAGTCACACCCCAGATGCCTGTCATTCTCTACAGCGTTGGGCATTATGGTTGTAAACCCTAATACCTCAGGCATTTGTTGGTATTTTCACTCTAAATTTTCAACATGTTTTTTTTGTGACCCCACCTCATGAACAGGGGGAATATCAGTTTGTTAGCTGCTTATGCACAGTGACTTCTGGCATTTAAACCACAGGTGCAAAACATTAACAGGATGTAAAAATGACAGCTGTACTGTTCATGGGGAGGTGTAAAAATGGCAGTGTTGCAAATCTGTAGTAAAATATTTTAAAAATGGTGAAGTCACGAAGTGTACATAGAAACTGTGCAACGACACCCGTAATATAATTAGGTTGGGGATTTTACAGCAGATTGTCAACTCAGGCATTTTTGGTGCCTCCGATCATGAACAGTGTCACTGTGATTTTCTTTATCTGTGCTGAACAATGATTTCCCACAGCGATCAAGATCTCTGCGCTTGAAAGTGTGAAACACACTTCAGCCATGTTGTGAAAATGACAGCTGTACTGTTCATAAGGAAGTGTGGAAAATGCCACTGGTGAAAATCTGGACTGAAAATATTACAAAGTCATGAACTTACGAGGGTGCGTGGAAACTGTGCAATGCTCACTCGTAACACAGTCATTTTACGGACTTTTGTCACCAAATTTTCAACATAGCCATTTAAGACCTCTGCTCATGAACAGTGTAACTGTGATTTTCTTAATCTGTCCTAAACATTGTTTTTGCACACCAACAGCACCATTGTGCAAGCGAACATATTGCGACATATGAAAATTGCAGCTGTACTGTTCATAAGAAGTGTAATAAAATGGCAATGTTGAAAATCTGAAGAAAATATTAAATTCACAAACTTACGAGCATGCATAGGAACTGCAATAACGACGTCAGAAACAGTCATTTTTAGTTTTTTCACCACATTTTCAACATAGCCATTTTAAGACATCTGCTCATGAACAGTGTCACTGTGATTTTCTTAATGTGTCCCATACATTGATTTTGCACATCGACCGCGCCATTGTGTGCTACATGAAGCGGAAACACATTTTGGGCAAGATGTAAAAATGACAGCTGTACTGCTCATAAGGAGGTGTGGTAAAATGGCAATGTTGAAAATCTGGAGTGAAAATATTGAAATTTCGATTCTGGCGTCGCGTGAGAACTGCAATGCACCTAAATAATGATCATTTTGAATTTTGGCACCAAATTTTTAACATGGGTTTTGGGACCCTTCATGAATGATGATACACTGCCATGGCATTATTCAGGCCTGAAGGGTGATTTCATGCAGTGACTACAAATAACCTTTGGGCCGAATAATGCCATGACAGTGACATCATTCATGAGAAGGGTCCCAAAACCTCATGTTGAAAATTTGGTGCAAAATTCCAAAAATGCCTGCGATATCACAACAAAGTTGAAAACCCCTATCTAGCCCATTATACAGCTTACCAGCATTTCCTCAGTTCTGCGGTTGGCTTTGAAGAGTGCAGACATGTTCCCAGTCCACCAAGATCAATCACGCCGAGCTCGGAGGTAAGTATGAGGTGAGGGTGTGTGGGGAGGCAGGGTGTGCAGTGGGTGATTCTTGGGTTGTGAGAGGGGGCCAGGGAGACTACGTGGGACCATTTTCCTTCACAGGTGTTATTTTACTTTACAATGTGATGCGGGACGTTTGCCATGTAGGGTGGGGCTCAGCGTAACAAGGATTTGGGTTGGGGAGGGGTTGAAACAGGGGATTGGACACCCCTGTCGCCAAAGCATCGATTGTTACGCTGGAGTGGGCTCCCAGTGTGTGGCACCCAGTACTGGGGTGAGGACAGTGGAGCCGACGGGGATTGGGCACCCGCTGTCAGCTATAGTTACATTAGCTGCGTGGTGGGCACCCAGCGTGGCATTTGTAAGGCTTTGGGGGCGGGGACAAGCACAGCCGACTGGGATTGGGCACCCTCGTCGGCTATACAGTGTGTGTGTGTGTGTTTGTGTGTGCGGGGGCAGACGCTCATGGGCATGTGTGTGTGTGGGGGGGAGCTGTCCATGAGCAGGCGATATCTTATCGCTGCTCACTAAAGCATAGCTCCCCCTTTGGACTGTACGCCACTGCATTTTGGAGCTTGTCATAGACAGCTCCAGCATGCATTGGCTTACAGGGGCCGCGCCTCCCAACACACTGACTGAATTGGAGAAGGAGGTGACACACCTCTGAAATCTCAGATGATGGCACTATGTTTCTTGCACACGCATGCAAGCAAACATAAAAAGGGATACAACATTCTTCAGGTACATCAGCAAAAGGAGGAAAAAAGGGGGGGATTGCAAGACTCGAGAGTAAATGGAATGCAAGGAGGATGACATGGAAAAGGCAGAAATACTGAATAAATATTTCAGTTTAGTATTCACAGAAGAGGGGGAGGGACAGGGGACACAGCAGTACAGCAGTTGCCAAGGGGATGAAGAGGTGGACAATAGTCCATTCACAGGGGAAAGAGTCCTGCTGGAGCTAACTAAATTGAAGGTGGACAAAGCGATGGGACCAGATAGCATACACCCAAGGATATACAGAGAACTGCAAAGGGAGATAGCAGAACCTCTGGCAGCCATGTTCACTGAGTCATTCAACACAGGAGTGGTACCAGAAGATTGGATGAGGGCACATGTGGTCCCTCTACATAAATCTGGCAGCAGGGAGGAGGCGGGGAACTATAGGCCAGTCAGCCTCACCTCAGCAGTGGGGAAGATCATGGAGACATTGCTTAAAGAAAGAATAGTAGGGCATATAGAAGCTTTCAGAGCCCAGGACCAGAGGCAACACAGATTCACAACGGGCAGAACATGTCAGACAAATCTGGTTGATTTCTTCGACTGTGTGACAAAGGAAGTAAACCAGGGTGGGGCAGTGGACATCGCTTACCTTGATTTCAGCAAAGCCGTTGACACTGTCCCACATAGGAGGCTGATAAGCAAGCTGGGTAGGCTGGGCATTTGGACAGGGTGGTAAACTGGGTTAGAAACTGGCTAACAGACAGGAGACAGAGGGTGGTGGTAAATGGGTTACAGTCTGGGGTGAGGGGGGTGACCAGTGGGGTGCCTAAGGGATCGGTTCTGGGGCCAGTCCTGTTCAATGTCTTCATTAGCGATATTGCAGAAGGGCTGGAGGGAAAGGTCTGCCTGTTTGCAGATGACACCAAGATCTGTAACAGAGAGGATACCCCAGAGGGAGTGGAGAAAATGAGGAGGGTCCTGGGGAAGCTTGAAAATTGGTCTGAGGACTGGCAACTAAAGTTCAATTAAAAAAACGTGCAACATTATGCACCTGGGACACAGAAACCCCTGGGAAATGCTACTTGATTGGGGCGGGGGGGGGAGTTGCTGACAGTCACAAAGGAGGGAAGGGACCTGGGAGTCATTGTATCAGACGGCCTGAAAATGTCAAAGCAGAGTGCTAAGGGAGCTGGTAGGGCCAGTGGCATGCTGGGATGCATAGGCAGGGGTATCACCAGCAGGAGGAGGGAGGTAGTGATGCCATTATGTAAAACCATGGTCAGGCCTCACATGGAGTACTGTGTGCAGTTCTGAAGGCTGCACTTTCATAAGGATTTTAACAGGCTGGAGATGGTCCAGAGAAGGGTGACTAAGATGGTACAGGGCTTACAACACAAGACTTATGAGGAGAGATTAAGGGACCTCAACATGTACTTGCTGGAAGAGAGGAGGGAAAGAGGGGACATGATAGAAACATTGAAGTACCTCAAGGGTGTAAACAAGGTGCAGGGGGAAGACATTTTCCAATACAGGAGGAGCAAATGAATGAGGGGGCATGACATAAAATTGGAAGGTGGGAGGTTAAGAGGGAATGTGAGGAAGTTCTTCACAGAGAGAGTGGAGGGCACTTGGAACGGTCTTCCTCAGGAGGTGGTGAGAGCGAGTATTGTGGATGGATTCAGTCATGCTTGGGACAGGCATAAGGGAACCATAGAGGTACAGCAGCGGGTGGGTTGGAAGCAGTAATCCAGTACAAGGGCTTACGGGCAGAGTAGATGGGCCAGGCAGTCCTTATCTGCTGACAGTTTCTATGTTTCTACCCAAACTCCCAACCAGTGGATACACACCTGGAGTTATACCAATCAGTTTTCTCAACATTCAGGTTGCAATTAGCAGCGAGCATTAATAATATGCTCACAGTCACCACTCTTGCCAACAGGGCCTGGACTGCTTGGATACCCTGTATGCCTGTAAGGGAAACTAGGCAGTGACAACAATACACCTTTTGCACCATTTCTCAATCTCCACCACTCTGTAGTAATATGCTCAGGAAGCAACTTAACATTCAAACAGCAAAGTGATTTATTGGGGGATGTTAACAGGGGGTGGGCAGATGACTCAGTGAATACTGCAACAAAATAATTAGCCTGGGTGATAGATTTAACAATCACAGACATACATTTACTCCTGATTTACTTCACTTATTTCGTTCTGGGTACCCAGGGTTAAGTTGGTGCAGGCCTGAGTGTTGCCACGGGGTGGCCGGCATTGCAACTGTTTGGGACCTTTAAATAAACAATTGGTTATTAATTTGTTTACTTTAATCTGAAACCATATTCACCTGTGCTTTAAACCCAAACAGAAATTGTAATCCCCAGGCCTGATGGCCTGCAAATGTAGTCAAACTACAACACAAACTTTGAAGGCAACTCAAATGGCAATTTCTTTGGCTTAGAGGTTGCTGGGCTACTGTAAAACCCTGATGTTACTCACGGTACCAGGACTAGTAGAGATGAAAGCTGCAGTCAAGCTGGATTCTTTCTCACCATGGATGAGCATGTGGACCAGGGCCGATAAGACTCACCTCCTCTTCACGGCCTTTCTCTTCAAGGTGGCTGCAACCTGCAATTCTGTTCTTCGCAGGGGCAGACTCCCTGATTTGATTTTTCACGTATTCAGCCAGGCCAACTTTGGATCTACAGCAGCAGCCTTGTGGGCCTCTCGTGACACAGGCCCAGGACATACAGCTTAGTCTCTGGCACAGTTTACATAGCACTCTCAGCTTAATCCACGTCTGGATTGGCAGTTTGGTTACTGTAAGCTGGACACAAATCAGGCAGGTTTCTCCTTTTTCGCACAAATGTGACAGGAGACATTCGCAAAACGTACAGGCTCCACTTTCCACAGGAGTACCTTAGATGATTCTCACTATAGGTCCTCAGCATCTCGGATAACTCAGCCAGGATTCACTTGTTCAAATGAACTGCTCTCTTTCCCAAACTCAGGGTGGATGAAAAATGCCTTTTCTGCTTTTAGGCAGTCAAACCCGGCCACGCAGGGAGGCAAATAGACCTTTCCCCACGCTTCTTAGATAAGTCACACAGGCTCCCTCTTTCTCAAGATCTCAAGCTGATCTCCCTTCAAAACAGTCCCTCTAAACAAAACAAACAAAAAAAAAAACCGGATCTCTGTATTCCGGTTGGTTGCCCAAACTGTCAGTCACAGTCCCGGAGCTCTGATTGGTTAAATTGGGTGCCAAGATAAAAAAGTTCTCAGTTTCTCCCAGAAAGCACCATAACAAGGACCCATTAGGACCCCTGAAGTTCCGATTGGTCCAAAAGCTGTCCAGGACCAAACATGGTGGCTCCCTTGCTGAGGAAGTAAATAGTCCACATATACAGTTCATTTCAAACATACCAGTCTAGATTTAAGAATAAACAGTCACAGTAGTCAAAAGATAGCACTTACACAAGTAATCGAATGTATAATGGAACTCATCTGTGTGCTATTCGACTTGTATGAGCTTTGATTTTCCCAGACCCAGCACAGGCTATTCACTGCAATGGCAGGGCTGAATCTCTTAAAGTAGCAGCATGGTGGCATTCATTTGCACACTCATGCAAGAACCAGGATTACAGCATACTTCACACTGGATTACATTTACAGTACTAGGCAGGCCAGGTCAGGCTCTTAGAAGCAACGCACCAGCTGGTATCCTATTTTGGCTGAAGAACACTGCAGGGTTCAGGCGGTTAACTTCAGGTAAGCCTGCCATTTGTGGTGTGGGTTACATATATTGTCCATTGTATTACTTTGTACAAAACTGTACCCATGTATCAATTATTTCAACTCCATCTCCGTTTCCCATCAGGACCCATCTGGAAACGAGCAATATTGCTCAGTATGCCTTCCTGGTAAGACGCTTGAATAAATCAATAAATAAATTTACCCATAAGCATCCAACATGCCAGCACTTAAACAGAGTCATTGCAGAGTTGTTGGCTGATTGTCAACTCCCTTTTGCTTTTGTTGCCCAAAAAGGTTTCCTTAAGTTCATGCACCAGATGGAAGCATAGTACACTGTTCCCTCCCAGAATAGAGCTAGAATGTTGGGCAAGACAGTGTCAATTGGAAGGGGTGAGATGGAGGGGACTTGGTAGAAGGGCTTAGCAGCCAACGCCAGGAGCTTAGGGAACAAAATGGTGGACTTGGAGGCCATCATGGGGGATGAAGGGCTGGATATAGTAGCAATAAGTGAGACTTGATGGACAGAGCATCATATCTAGGAGATAACTATCCCAGGCTACAGATTGTTTAGAAGGGACAGGAAGGACAAGAAGGGGAGGTTGCTTTATACATCAGGGACAACATAAGTGTAGTGCCACATAGTTCATGGTACCCTCCAAAAATGGGCATCCAGGTGCTCTGGGGTTGGCTAGGCAGGTTAGGAGCCCCAGGGGAGTAATAGGGGTGGTTACATAGGGATGGCACCCCATTGTATGCCCCAGCATTAGGTAAGCCCAAGGGGATGGGTGGGCAGGATGGGTGCCCCAGCATAAGGAGGTGCCCCTTAGTTAGGTAGGAACCCTGCCAAATGCAAGCCCAAGTTGGGCTGCGTTTACAAAAAATAGATTTTGTCTGCTCATTTTTCTCTGCCTGCAGCTTCACCAGAAACCCCCCCCTCCTCCCCAGCCAGTTACCTCGTGCTGAGCACCTGCTCTCATGGGCCCGGTCACGAGTCCCGACCGGAATCCTCAGCCCTTTTGAATGGCAACAGATGTTCATTCCATTTTGGAGCAGCAGAAAGGAGCAGCAGCAGCATGGAGAGGGAAGCGCTAGGCCAGCCGGGGTTCAACTAAAGGGAAGGGGCTTACTTGATGTTCTGGGATCCATCCTGATGTCCCAGGGTCCCTCCCAACATCCTGGCTGGTCTGTAGCAGATTTCTCTCTCTCCTCTGGTGGCAGTGGCAGTCAGTCAGCTTCCCAGTGCCCACGACGGTGGAGAGATCCAGTCAGGAGGTGTGGCAGGTCCAGACTGGCACCTCCAGCAGCAACAGACTACTGGATGTTCCGTCAGGGCAAAGGCGGCAGGTGTATTGGCCGGCCCCTCCAGCTCCAGCAACCTGGCAGCAGAGTATTCTGTTGGGAGGGGTGGCAACAGTAACAATCCTGGCCCCTCCATCCAGCAGCCCAGCAGATGTCCCATCAGGAGGGGTGGCAGGTCCAGGCCATCCCCTCCAGTGCAGTAGCAGCAGGAGGCTCTTTGAGATGGGAGGCAGAAGAAAAGGCCGGCCCTTCCATCATCATCATCAGATCCGTGGAGGTAGGTGGGAAGAGGCAAGTCCGGGCCTCCCCACTGTGCCTGAGCATCAGTTCTGTCCTGAGGAAGGATGGCAGCAGGGTAAGTGGTGGCAGCAGCAGGGGAGCTGGCCACCATCCAAAAACAGGAACTATGCTTTTTATTTTTAAATAAAAATAAATAACTGTGGCGTTCTGGCACCGGTAGCATCCGTTGGGCCATGCAAGGCCTCTTAGAAAGGACCACCCATGGGGCGGGTCAGAAGAGGCCCTATTGATCCAAGGAAATGTGTTGATGGGCAAGGCCCCAGTGGAAGACTGCCCATGGGGTGGAGTAAGAAAAAAAGCTCCATAGAGCTGAATGACTGTGGGAAAGGCTAAGCTCCACCTATGGATCACCCATGGGGCGGAGCTACAAAAGTGGCTTCTCTTGACAGAAAAAGAAGGGGGGCTGGGATTGTCTAAATGTTTACAAATAAAACTGACCGCCTGTCTAGTGATTTTATAGGGGAAATGACAGGCCCCTCTGGTTTGAAAGGGGCAGGAACTGTACAAATGAACAGTGATATTAGTAAATGCCTCAAGATGGGATGTAACATGGCCGGCACTGGATTTAAAGGGGCAGGAACAAGTGCAAGGCTCCGTTGAGCCATGGAACTATAAGGAAATGACTGCTTGAATAAATGAGTGTGGATTAATGCCTGCCAACCAAAGATGGTCACTGAGAGACAGTACCACTGTGATTTTCATTTAACTGAATGACTTAGACTGATTTTTGTAACGTGCCAAAACTAAATATTTGCTAGAAATAAAGACACAGACATAAGATTTAATAAATGTTATATTTGTGCTGCCACCCTTCTGCTTGCGTGTGGTCCCAGGTGTTTCCCCAGACCAGCTGTCCTGTCTGCCTGTTTGTCCTGACGTCCTGGCCACCCATGTAGGGTAATGGTAGCAAGCTAGTTCCTGGAGGGGTGATCATTTCCGGTGGTCCAGGGTGACCTCAGCTGAAGATTCACCAGCCTCAGAATAGTCTTGGCCTGTGTCCTGTTCTGTGTTCCCCTGCCCTCAACAGCTGGTTCCCCGTCCTGCTGTCCTTCCCCCATTTGGACATGCATGGGTTGCTGGTTACATTTACAGTAAAGCAATGCATCTAGAATATTGTTAGTCTAGACTGGGGGGGGTGCAGTACATGAATTTCGAACTGTGTAAATATTTAGTCTTCTAGAGTTTAGGATTTAGGGATATGGTACATCAGTTCAGTAACGCTAATGTTTTTATAGCGTTTTAGAGTTTAGACATGTCTTGTAGTAATATTTCAGTATGTTAATAAACTTTGACCTTGTTTTTGCATTTGAGTCAGCTTCACACCTGTCCTTGTGTTCCCAGTTAGTAGCAATTGGACTTGTGCCACCTTCCCGAATATTCCCCAACACCCGATGCCCAGGGCATTACAGACACAATCCATCTCCGGGTGGCTGGCGTAGTCAGATTACATGTTTTCCCTCCAAGTTATAGGTCGGTGTCAGTGACTTCCCTCACCCATTAGATAAGAGTAACCGAGGGACAGGAGGAAGATGGGGAGACTGAGCTACTGTGGGTAACACTAGACAGAAGGACTGGAGAATCCTTGTGGCTGGGGGTGGTGTACAGACCACCTATGCAGGGGGAGGAGGAGGAGGATAGACAGCTGAGTCAGGCAGTCATGTGGATGGCTCTCAAAGCAGAACTACTACTAGTAGGGGACCTAAACCTCCCAGATATAGACAGGGGAATCATGGATGTAGTATTGACTAGGAGCAGGGAGATACTAGTGGCTCTGTAGAGGGTATTCTTACAGTAGCTAGTCAGGGGGCCAACAAGGGGCAACAACCTGCTGGACGTGGTCCTGACAAACGGGGAGATTGTGGAGGAGGTGCAGGTGGGAGAAGTTCTGGGCACCAGCGATCACAGGACTGTGAGGTTCAGGGTCAGGGCAGGGAGGGAGACAAACCAAACCAGCACTGCAGTCCTGGACTTCAACAGGTTGAAAAGGATAGTGAGGGAAACAATGGAGGGAATGGAGAATATAGGGGCAGTGGAGGAGTTATGGGATTCTATTAAAGGAGGGATAATGAAAGTCACAGAAATGTACACAAAAAAGATTAAGAAGAGCAGAAAAAAGAGGAGATGGCTTTGGTTTACAAGGGAGGTAGCAGGGGCAGTCAGGGACAGGAGGAGGGCTTTCAGGAAATTTAAGAGGACACTCAGCAAGGAGGTGCAGGGAGGCTTATAGGGAGAAGAAGAGACTGACAGGGCAAAAGTGGATACCGAAGAGAGAACAAGCCAAAAGGGGGAAAACATTTCTTTAGATATGTGAGGGAGAGGAGGAGGAGGACAAGGCAGGTGATTGCAAGGCTGAGGGGGGAGGGAGGGATACAACTGGAAGAGGACTGGGAAAAAGAAGAGGTGTTAAATAAATACTTTTGGTTGATATGTATGGAGGACGAAGAAGGCAGGGAACCTCAGCTTATGGGGAATAGGAGGGAGGGCAAATGGGTAAATCAGAGTCCGATCACTGTGGATAGGGTTAGGAAGGAACTAGGAAGGTTGAAGGTGGACAAGTCAATGGGGCCGGAAGGGTTACACCCCAGGGTGATCAGGGAATTGAAGGAGGAGTTGGCTGTCCCATTGACAAAGCTATTCAGCTTGTCTCTGGATACAGGAAGGGTGCCAGAGGACTGGAGGAGGGTGGACGTGGTGCCTTTGCACGAGGGAGGAAGTAGGGAGGTGACAGAGAACTATCGCACAGTCAGCCTCACCTCAGTGATGGGAAAGGTAATGGAGGCACTAATCAAGAAGAGGGTGGTGGACTACCTGGAGAAGAGTGGCTTGCAGGACAGCAGACAGCATGGCTTCACAAAGGGAAAGTCATGCCAGATGAACCTGACTGTGTTCTTTGACTGGGGGACTCAGGTGGTCGACCAGGGAAGGGCAGTGGATGTGGCCTATCTGGATTTCAGTAAGGCCTTTGACACCGTCTCTAACAGAAGGTTGGTAAGCAAGCTGGAAAGTCTAGGGGGTGGCGGTCTGGTTGATGGGAAGAACCCAGAGGGTGGTGCTAAATGGGGTGTACTCCCAGATGGGGAGGGGGATGAAGAGTGGAGTGCCCCAGGGGTCAGTACTGGGACCTCTCGTTTTTATGTTTGCTTGTGCGCATGCACAAGAAACATTATGTGACAGCTTAGGAGAGAAGCGGGTTGTGGAGGCACGACACTGTGGCAGCCAAGGGAGGCACAGCATTTGGGGGCTTGGCAGTGGTGGGCCAATGGAGGCACAGTATGCTGATGACACTGACTTCCAAAGTGCCATCAAGTTCTAACGTTTTCGCCGCAGCAATCAGGGGCCGCCTCAACATTACAGCATCAGCCATTCTGCTGCAATGAGGGAGCGACCAGTCATTGCTGGGCGGAACTTGTCAACTGTAATATTGTTTGTGAACATGGCATTCGGCTTGCCACCTGTTCACAAACAATATTCATTAGCCCCAGTGCTGAGAAGGTGCCCAATTCCCCTTGGTAGCATGTGCCCCCCCCCGATAACAGAGGTTTGCCGACGGGGCCCACAATCCTTGTCGGCTTCAGTCCCTCCTAGTTAAAGTTGCTGATGGGGAGCCAACTCCGCTGGCATTATGTCCCCCTTCCAGTTTGATTTGCCTCACGGGAGCCCACTCCCCATCGGCATAATGCTCCCACAAAAATCCAGTAGATTTGTGGCGGTGCCCAATCCTCTTGGCTCTTGCGCTCCCCTTTTGTGCCAACAGGGTACCCAATCCCCATTGGCTACAGCTGCCCCCAAAAAACTCAGTTGGCACACTGGGAGCCCACCTCAGCATGCCACATGGCCCTGTAAAAAAAAAAACTGTCCTGCGATGTTTATTTTTTTTAAACCTGTGAAAAAAGAAAACAGTCCCTCGTGGTCTCCCTGACCCCTCCCACAACCCTCACCACCCACTGTGCACCCTGCCTCCTCACACCCCCCCATACCCCATACTTACCTCTGGAGTCCGCTGTGACGATCTTTGGTGGACCGGGAACACGTCTGCACTCTTCAAAGCCGACCGCAACCTGAGGGAATGCCGGTATGCTATATAATGGCATAAATAGGGGGTTTTCAACTTTGGTGCATATCTCAGGCATTTTTTGGAATTGTGGCACCAAATTTTCTACATGGGGTTTTTGGGACCCCTCCTCATGAATTCAGGCACTGTCATGGTGTTATTCGGTCCCAAAAGGTGATTTTGCAGTCACTGCACAGAATCATCTTTTGGAAATGATTAGTGAAATGACAGTAACAGTATTGATGAGGTGAGCTTTCAAAAAGTGTATGTTGCAAATTTGGTGGAAAATCAAAAATAGCGATTTCTGGCGTGCGTTCGTTTGCTTCTACGCATCGCTAAGTAATTTTGCTGAATTTGCAATATTTTCAGTCCAGATTTTCAACACTGCCATTTTTCCGCACCTCCTTATGAATAGTACAGTTATAATTTTTCATATCCTGGCCGAAATGTGTTTTCACACTTACGGCTCAGAGTAGCTTGGTCGCTGTGGGAAATCCATGTTCGGGACACATTACGAAAATCACAGTGACACTGTTCATTAGCAGATGTTCTAAAATGCCTATGTTGAAAATTTGGCAACAAAAGTCTATAAAATGACTGTGTTATGAGTGTACATTGCACAGTTTCCACGCACCCTCATAACTTCGCACATTTGTAATATTTTTACTCCAGATTTTCAGCATTTCCATTTTTCCACACCTCCTTATGAACAGTACAACTGTCATTTTTCATATTCTGGCCAAAATGTGTTTTCACACTTCTGGCGCAGAATAGGGCGGTCGCTGTGGGAAATCCGTGTTTGGGACACATTATGAAAATCACAGTGACACTGTTCATTAGCAGAGATCCTAAAATGCCTATGTTGAAAATCTGGTGACAAAAGTCCATAAAATGACTGTGTTATGAGCGTGCGTTACGCAGTTTCCACGCACGCTCATAACTCGGCACATTTGCAATATGTGCACTCCAGATTTTCAACATTGCCATTTTTCTGCACCTCCTTATGAACAGTACAGCGGTCATTTTTCACATCATGGCCAAAGTGTGTTTTCGCACTTCTGGTGCAGAATAGCGTGGTCGCTGTGGGAAATCACTGTTCGGGACACATTACAAAAATCACAGTGACACTGTTCATTAGCAGAGGTCCTAAAATGCCTGTTGAAAATATGGTGATGAAAGTCCATAAAATGACCGTTATGAGCATGTGTTGCGCAGTTTCCATGCACGCTCATAACTTCGATTGCGCAGTTTCCACGTATGCTCGGAAGTGAGAGCATTTTTAATATTCCCACTACAGATTTTCAACATTGCATCTCTTCACAACTCCTTATTGATGGTACAGCTGTCATTTTTCACATCCTGCCTGATCTGTGTTTTCGTACATGTGGCGCAGAACAGCACTGTCACTGTTGGAAGTCAATGTTCGGGACACATTGACAAAATCACACTGCCACTCTTCATGAGAAGAGGTCCAAAATGCTTTCATGAGGTGGGATCACAAAAAGGCCATGTTGAAAATTTGTAGTGTAAATACCAACAAACGCCCGAGGCATTAGGGTTTGTAACCATAACGTCCTACCCTGTACAGATGGACAGCCATTGGAGTGTGCCTTTGGATTGCCGACTATACTGCTCATGCCATCCCACCCCCACCCCCCAGCCACTGATAGGCTTCAAGGTGTATGCTGGAGTCTTCAGACCCAGACTTCACCCCATTCTCCTATGCTGCACCCATTTCAACGTATTTCCTTATGGAATGGGGTGATTGTAAAGCCAAAAACCCTAAGGCACACCACAACACATGTCGGTGTCTACAGAATAGGATGAGGTGACATTGCATGACCCTCATGGGCGACAACCCAAACACTTACCCCAATGCCTGTCCATCTCTACAGGATGGAGGTGGGGTTTGCGTGAACTTCAGTACTTCACTGCCATTCCTATTCTGCATTTCTCTAACTCCTGCATTTCCAATGCTAATACCAGCAAGCAAACATTCAGCATTGACAAATGCTTGTTAACATATACATCAGCGATGTAACAGAGGGTCTGAAGGGGAGGGTGTGCCTATTTTCTGACAATACAAAGATCTGCAATAGGGTGGACTCCCCAAGGGTAGTGGAGGACATGAGACAGGACCTGAAGATTCTTGAAGAGTGGTCAGAGACATGGCAACTGAAATTTAATGCCAAAAAGTGCACTGTGGACTTCCAGTGACGTCACCTGGATAATGGCAGCTTGAAACTTTGGCTCCTTCCACCTTCCTGAATCAGACTCCATCCAGCATCTGAACACCAAGCCTAAAGCAGCAAAAGGTGATCACTGAATTGCCGACATGTTGACGAGACACAAAAATAAAGAATCGGCGGTGAGCATTGCTCAGAAAGGGAGTAAGCAAGCAACACTGAACTGGCAACTTCCCCCTACCTTGTGCACAGTGGCAGTGGGGCCAAGTACCGGAGCAGAGTAAAATCAGTCAAATCAGCTAAATACTGATCAGAAACCAGAATTTACAATAACATCTCGACAGCTACTGGGTCAGCTACAAAAAATAGGAGACACCTTAATGAAAATGTAATCTCTAGTAGCTGATAATTCCAGAGATGTCAGGGCATTGGAAACACGGACAGTAAGCCTAGAGGAGGCAGCGACAGAACACTTACATACCCTGAACCAGCATAACTCAGCCCTCCTCGATCTACAGCAATGAGAACAGGAACTCTACAACCACATCGAGGATTTAGAAAACCGCAGCAGAAGATGTAACATCAGGCTGCACAGGTTGCCTGAAAAAACAGAATCGGGTATAATGACAGTGTTTATAGAGGGACTACTAAAAGAAATATTGCTCCCACCCTCCGACATCCAGCTTAACCTGATTAGGGCTCATAGATCACTGGCGTCACCTCCAAAAGATCCCTTGGCCAGGCCACGCTTCGTGGCTATGGTCTTTATGCATTTTAGAGTCAAGGCGCAAGTGTTACATGCAGCGTGGAATAAAAAGGAGGTTTTCTTTGAGGACCATCGACTGTTCTTTGAACACGACTACACCCCTGCTACATTACTACACAGAAGAAAAGTGTTAACAGTTCAAAGAAAGCTCAGAGAAAAAGGCTAAAAGCATTTTTGGAGTATCCAGTGTGGCTTCGGGTGATGACCCCTGAAGGTACAAAGAGATTCTAGGAGCTTGGGGATGTGACAGACTTTTTGTCCGAACTGGGTATTGGCACCGAAGATCTCACTCCAGGCTTCCCTGAAAAAGATTGCAATCTATAGAATGGCACCGACCAGCAAACTCCAGGAAGAGCCAGAGGAACAAGGCCTGAGCACTGTGGAGAGGAGTAAGAGAGACAGGAAATCGGGCCAAGAAGATATCAAGCACAAGCCATCCCAAAGATGCAGAGAACAGCACAGGAGAGATCGACCAGAACTCTAACCGCTGAGAGTATGTTTTGAAGATATATTTTTCTTTACTGGACAGACTCAGTAAATATGGGACTTGGGCAATTGAAACTATATCAGAAATTAAGAGTTTGGGTGGAGTAAATATAATTTTTGATCACTCGGTAAATCTTGGGCCCCATAAAACATCTGTGGGGACATGTAGGAGATACTGAGGGCTAATCTAGCTCAAAGAAATAACTTTATTTCACAAAGGGAAGGGAGAGGAGCCCCGGGATGGACAATAGCAAATCCCAGGAACCGTTAGGTCATACCCACGTGACCACCCTCTCTCTCTACAGAGCAGTTTTCGGCCAGAGGGGGGTACAATATATTTGTGATCCATCTTGTCCCTTCTCACTGCTTTTCTGCTTATCAAAAGGTGGGGTGAAGGCGTGGAATAATGGGCTTTTCACCTTGAGGTCACACAACAGGGGGGTTACTCTTATTCTCCCTGAAGTTTTAAAAGTTACAAATGTTGTAATTCTCATTATTAGGTTTGGTTAACTGATTTAAAGTGAGATGTTATATTCAATGGTTAATTGGATAAGGTGCGGTTTTAACCTTGTTGTAAGATTTCTGTTTGTTTTTTGTGTAATATATCATTGGAGTTTCAGGAAAGCTCCACAAAGTTGGGATTTTGTGAATGGAGGGACTTAAAATAATTACATACAACGTCAAGGGGATATATAGTTCAATAAAAAGGACCAGGCTGCTACAGGAACTCAACAGATTAAAAGCAGATGTGGTGTTTTTACAAGAAACACATCTGGGGGAGGGAGAGCACCATAAATTGAAGAGATCCTGGGTGGGGGAAGTCTTTGCCTCACATTATATGGGTAATACCAGAAAGAGAGGGGTAGCCATTCTGATGCGTAAGAACAGCCCAGTCCAAGTGCAAGATGTTCAGACTAACCCGGAGGGTAGATTTATAAAGGTGACGGGGGTTATGGGTGATAAAAAGCTAAATCTGATAAACTGATATGCTCCAAATGAGGAGGTGGAGAGACTCACCTTTTTTATCGGGATCTTGGCCATGGGGGGATTTGAACCTGCAGGGCTAAACATTATAGCAGGAGACTTTAACACTGTGCTGGATCCAGGTTTGGATAGGTCAAGTGGAGCACAATGGGGGCAGAAACCCAGATCAACTGTAACTCTCTTGAAAATTATGAGAGAATTTGGATTACTTGACATCTGGCGCCATCAAAACACTGGGGTTCAAAACTATAGTTTTTTTCTCACTGAGACATCGGCAGTACTCAAGACTGAATTTGTTTCTGTTGTCTACTGAGTGGGCCCACACAATGGAAAGCACTAAAACTGAGATCACTATGATCTCAGATCATGCACCAGTGAGCATGTTTCTACGTTTTGACCTCCCCAATACAGGGAACATTCTGGAGACTAAATGTTAGCCTTTTAAACAGAGAAGATTTAAAAAAATGATATCTAAGGAGACAAAATATTTTCTCAGTTTAAGTGAACAAGAATCCCCTTCCACCCCAGTGTTATGGGATACATTGAAAGCGTATCTGCGGGGAAAAATTATTTCCTATGCCTCATACCAAAAAAAAGAAATCAATACAGCGTCAGGTACAACTTGAACAAGAGATAGAGGCCTTAGAAGCCCAACATAAACCGAGTCCAGCCGAGGACACAGAAACCAAACTGAAGGTGGCAAGGAATGAATTAAATAGACTGCTAGAAATAAAATTGGAAGGGAGACTAAGGTATGCTAAACAAACATATTATGAGCAGGGGAATAGGGCGGGCACCATATTAGCTGCACAACTTAGAAAGGAGGTAGTAAACAGAATAGTCCTCAAATTGAGAAATGATCCTAATACCCCACCAGTATATAAACCAAAAGTGATAGCCCAAACCTTTGCAGCTTATTATG
Source organism: Neoceratodus forsteri (assembly GCA_016271365.2). Taxonomy (NCBI): domain Eukaryota; kingdom Metazoa; phylum Chordata; order Ceratodontiformes; family Ceratodontidae; genus Neoceratodus; species Neoceratodus forsteri. Next base: position 48,758,905 of record CM028133.1, on the reverse strand, counting down.
TAACTCTTTATAAATTAGAGAGAGGACCTCAGCATATGCAGGAGGTGGATACATATTTAAGGAAGGTAGGGTTGCCTTTAGTCAGTACACTTGAAGCGGAAGCTCTGGAGGCTCCGATTTCCTCTGAGGAATTGAAACAACAAGTCAAAAATCTAAAAAAACAAAAGGCACCAGGTTTAGATGAGTTTCCATCTGAATTCTACAAGTTCTTTGTCTCCGACCTTATGACACCCTTATTAACGACTTTCAACTCAATATTGAGGGTGGGAGATACAGACCCCGCTTCCTGGAACTATGCATAGATAACAGTGTTGCCCAAGCTGGGCAAAGACCCAGTAGATTGTAATTCATACAGACCAATATCGTTGTTGAGCATCGATCTTAAGTTATTTACCGGAATCTTAGCGAACAGATTACAATTAATAATAGGTTCAATAATACACCATAATCAAACAGGCTTTATTAAAGATAGACTTATTCAAGATAATGTTAGGAGGTTCCTAAATATCATTTCCTCACAAAAAAAAACAAGAAACAATTTCAAATTGCAATAGGAGTAGACGCGGAGAAAACATTCGACCACGTTGATTGGTACTTTCTGCCACAAACACCATCTAAATTTGGAATGGGAAATAAGTTTATCAGAGTATTTAAAGCTCTCTACGCTAGAGTGGAAGCAATGGTTTGGGTAAATGGTTGTTTGTCTAGCAGATTTGGCTTGGGTAGAGGCACCAGGCAACACTTTCCCACCTTCTTTTTGCTCTATCATTAGAACCCCTAGCAGCCACAATCAGGGAGCATAAGTCAATTAAGGGGGTGGAGACGGGAAGGACTGAACACAATACAAAGTTGTTGCACGTAGTGAAACAGGATCTTGCGAGCTGGAAAATTCTTCCCCTATCTACCTATGGTAAGGCCCAAATGATTAAAATTAATGTATTACCCAGATTCCTTTTCTTGTTTCAGACTGTCCCAATTTCAATCCCTGAAGACTACTGGAAAGAATTAAATGTCTCCATTAGAAGATTTGTTTGGGGGGGGGGGACCAGACCAAGACTCTCCCACAAGCTCTTGGTGGCATCCAGAGAAAAAGGTGGTATAGGTCTCCCAGATTTTAAAAGCTATTATCTGGTGGCACAGGGGATGTGGCTTTATTGCTGGCTAAAACAAAGGAAAGAATCGGGATGGTACAATATAGAAAAGGATCTCTTGGAGGGATTACTTATCTGGGCTTTGCCCATGGCGAAGATCACAAGATCACTTTGGTCCAAAATACGTAACCCATGGACCAAGCACACTATGGAAACGCTAATAGAGCTAAGGCGTAGGCTTGGCTCACCTAATGAGTTAGTCCCAATGTCATTGATTAGGTACCATGTTGATTTTATTCCTCCTAGGATTGACAAAGGCTGTGTTTATTGGGAAAAAAAGGGGTTGGTGTGTTTTTCACATTTCTTCACATGGGGTATATGCTTGAGCTTCCAACAGCTTAGACAAAGATTTAGTCTAAGAAAGGAAGATCATTTTTGATACCTCCAAGTCAGAAATTTTCTTTTGCAAAGTAACCATCAGGAGCTGGTCCTGAGACCTCGCTCAGACTTAAAAGATCTGTTCTTTTGGTGGATTCAGTTGGCAGTCAAGTTAAAACCTATTTCTCAACTATATGAGCTCCTAATGGAACACACCCCATCTCCAATAGATACAATTAGGCTCCAGTGGAAAAGAGAAGCACAGATAACAATTCCCCCCCCCCACGTGGGCCTCGAAGTTAGGAAGGGGATGGGCAGTTACTTCATCCCCATGTTGGAGGGAGTTTAATTGGAAAATAAGCACAATATATTTCTTGACTCTCACCTGGACTAAACACTTTGATTCACAGAACACTGACAAATGTTGGAGGGAATGCAGAGGTAGTGGCTCCCACAAGCATGTCTTCTAGGGATGTCAGAAGTTAAAACTCTTCTGGCAGCAGGTACATGCTCAGATTCAAAGCATTTTGGGGTTCCCATATCCATGCTCCTTTCAAACATTGGTGCGAGGAGCAGAGAAGCCCCTGGTGAATGCTAGAGGGAGACATAGATTATTTTATATTTTACGTACTGTGGCCCTGAAATGTATCACACTATAGTGGCTTTCTCCTGACCCCCCCCCCCGCTCATGTCATGGTTAAAGAAAGTAGAAGAGGTATAAAGTATGGAGAGGCTCACAGCCTCAATCCATCTAGGATTGGATAAGTTAATGTCTATATGGTCCCCTTGGCTCTCTAGGACCACCGACATTGCCAGAACCCCAGAGAGTTAGAAGGGCTGAAATAGAGCTTGACTCCAAACATTAAGAATAAAAATGTTGTATAATTTAGATAAAAGAAAGACACAAACTGCGCACACAAAGTTGGTGAAAGTGTTGTTTATTCAACTATTTTATTCATTGTTAATTGAATGATGTTGATTAGGAATCAAAAAGGAAAAGTTGATGAAAAATGGAAGGACTGGGCTCCTCTGGTGGGGGAGGTCTTTTCTGGATGGGGTAAAGCTGTACTGCCCCATAGTCCTCTGCTCCATTGGGGGGGAAGGAGTCTAAACAAAAAGTAAAAAAGAAACAATAAAGAAATATGGATCTTAACATATGTCAACTAACCATTTATAGTTATTACATCTCAAGTTGTAATGTATGAACCTACCTGTGTTATAAATGGGGCTCATGGAGCCATGAAATGTGTGTAACATGAGAATGTAAAAATAAAGTAAAAAATAGTGCACTGTGATGCAAGTGGGGAGTAAGAACACATCAGCAGGATACACCCTGGGAGGGGAGGCAAGCAAAATAACAGAACAGGAGAGGGATCTGGGTATTATAGTCTCATCTAATCTTAAGGTATGAAACCGATGTAGCAGGGTGGTGGGAAAGGCCAATGGAATGTTGGCATGCATCGACAGGGACATTACTAGTAGAAGGAGGGAGGTAATGAAGACCCTGTACAAAGTCATAATGAGGCTGCATCTGGAGTACGGGGTCCAGTTCTGGAGACCACACCTCCGCAAGGACATAGAGGGGATGGAGAGGGTTCAGAGAAGGGCAATCAAGATGGTGCAGGGTATGCAAGAGAAGACATATGAGCAGAGGTGTAAGGAGCTGGATCTGTACATGCTAGAGACTAGAAGGGAAAGGGGAGACATGACTGAAACTTTTAAATATGTGAAGGGGATCAACAAAGTAATACAAGGGTATTTACTTAAGAAGAAGTAGGGGACCAGAACTAAAGGGCATAGCCTCAGACGGCAGGGAGGAAGATACAGAGGCAATGTGAGAGGGCGATTCTTCACAGAGAGGGTGGTGGAGTCCTGGAATAGACTACCAGAAGAGGAAATGGGGGTTGAATTGGTGGAGGGATTCAAGAGGGTATGGGACAGACATATGAGGCTGAGTAGCGGGGGGAAGGCGGGGCAGGCAGAAGGGAGAAGGAGTGTGGGGGAATAGGGCAGACTAGATGAGCCAGCGTGGTCCTTTTCTGCCATCAAGCTTCTATGATTCTATGTTTCTATGATGACTGTTACAGCTTATTGGGCAAGTTTTCAGTCTGAAAGTAATAATAATCCCTGTTCTACTGTAATCAGTAGGAATCAGACTGCAGTGTCAGTGGCTCAGTAGGTAGCACACTCGCCTCTGAGGCTGGGAGATCAGAGGGCTGTGGGTTCAGTTCTTACATCTGGCACATGGGTTAATATCCTAGTACTGACACTGTAATGCAGCATGAGAAAGGTGCTGCATTTCTGAGGTGCCATCTTTCGGATGAGACATTAAACTGAGGTCCTATCTGCATGGATTGGTGGTAGTTCAGGTGGATGTTAAAGATCCCATGGCACTTATCGAAAATAGTAGGGGTAGTTTTATTAAAGAAAAACATAACATCACAAAAAGGAAATACAAATTTAGTCAAAGTACAATATTACACAAAAGAAATAAAAATTCAACAACAGAAAGGGAAAAAGACACCCAAAAAAAACATGTTTTTACCATCTGTTATACACATATGAAATCCCACCAAAAGGAATCAACTTTAGGCTTGGAAAATGTAACCATATCTCTAGTTTTAACAGAAGCTAATCCATTCTCAATTTTCAAAAACATGGTATTAAATTAAACTGTCTGTTGCTGAAAAATAAATTGGCAGAGAGTTTGCCAGAGATAATATTGTATGAAAGCAAAAAAAAAAACATTCAAGGTACTTCTGTGATATAGGTGCCAAATCCCTGTTTAATCACCCAAAACAATAGTTTGATAGGCAACAGTGGCTAAAAAGGAGAGGTTCCAATGTACAGCAGCGTCCTGCCAAAAGTTTTGACTAAACGGGCACGTAACAAAAAAATGAACCATAGTGTCTTCACAATTAGTACAGGTAGGCCTTAAGCAAAATCTTTCTGTAGTGGGTTTATATTTTAGGTTACCTCTGACCCCTAACCTACCTTGTATAGAAAGCTATACAATATCCCAAATATGTGGGGGAATCCTAAATCTGTTAGCTTCCTAAGAAAAAAAAACATTTTAGAGAGTATACAGTCTGGGAAGAGAAGAACACATTTTTGAACCTCAAACACAATAAAATTGTAAAAAGTTTTTTCTAGAAAGAGTAAGCAAATGTGGAAAAGATATTTCCCATTGCTGCAATTTTCTCAAAGTAGCAATACCATAGGATGGCAAAGAATCAGATGATAATATTTTAGGAGGTAAAAGAGACCATTTATTTAAATATGTAGACCACAAAAACTTGGACCAGGATTTGCAGGTCATATTGGTAGAAGACCAATTATAAGAAAAGATTCAAACAAGAATAAAGAGTGATAGAAAACAATGGGGTTAATCATGGCTAACCCTCCCTTGTTAATAGAGAAATAAGTAATATCCCTACGTACCGGGTTTAGTCTGTTGCCCCATAGCATCTGAAAAAAGAAGCTTAATATTCTGGTTTCCAGATGAAGAGGGGGTGGAAACACATAACTTAAATACAAAAAAACAGGCAACAAAAACTTTTTAATAATTGCAACCCTTTTTTTCCCAAAATTTCCATCCTTTCCAATGGTGAATTTTAAATTCTCCGATGTATAATTGTTTCTCTCAATTGTAGGCGGCTAAGTCCCCCACCCCAAACCAAATGCCTAGAATCTTATGGGGAGAAGAAACCACCTGAATACCCCTAATATCAGAAGGTACTGAAGGTGTAGGATGTAATAGAAAAATAAAACTCTTGTTCATATTAATCTGGGCTCCTGATAGCATCTTGAATTTAGAAAAAACGTGTAATACAGTAGTTAGAGAAGGGATATCTTTAAGCAATAAAGTAACATCATCCGCGTAAGCAGTTATTTTTTCAACTGGTAAAGTAGAAGAGGGCGTTAGTCCAATAATATTTGTGTCCCATACAATTTGCCTGATAACAGGGTCCAAAACAAAAGAATACAAAAGTGGACTCAATGGGCAACCCTGTCTAACTCAAACAGATATAGATATCTCTGTACCAAAAAGACCATTAACCATGGGGACACTAGTGGTGCTCTCATGCAGGATAGAAATCCACTTTATAAACGGTGTAGGGATGCCATACCATAAAAGTACGGAGAATAAATAATTGTGTCTGACCTTATCAAAGGCTTTGGCTTGATCTAAAGCAACAATGTATCCTGAGATGTGACCTGCATTACTAAGTTCGAATAAGTCTCTTAAAAGATATAAATTGTGCTGAATGCGCCTATGAGGGATAGCACATGTCTGGGCCGGGTGTATAAGAGAACCTGCTACCAGCAACAATCTATTGTTGAGGATTTTAGTCAAAATTTTGTAGTCGCTATTTAATAAACTCAAAGGTCTCCAATTAGGTAGTAGGGTTTTGTCCCCTGATTGTATAGGAAGAAAAGTAACGAGGTACTAAACCCAGAATGAGCTGTAGAGGAAAACAATAAAAAATTAAATACTTCTGGCAGAAAGTAAATCATGTAGGGCAGAAAAAGTTTATAGAATTCATTAGGGATGCCATCCCACTCTGGTGAAGTGCCCTTGCTCAATTGTAATATAGCCTGTTCCACTTCCTGGGAAGAAATAGGTTGTATTAATGAGGTTACTTGAGAGGTAGGTACTTGTGGAAGAGGGGCAGTGAAACTAGAAAAATCAGGGAAAGGATGATCAGACCTATCTTGAAAAGAAGCCTTAACATATCGTTGAACCAATGTTAACATGTCCACATCTTTGTTAAGCAAGAGACCAGTGGGTGAAACAAGTTGGGTCATAAGGGTGGCCTCCAGTCTTTACTTACAAGCCATAAAGGGGTCAGAAGCTGGTGTATTCTTGGTTCCAAATTTAAATTCTAATTCTAAGGACTTTGCTCTATCATATTGATAGGATTTCATCTGTTCTTTCAGGACTTTAATTTGAGAAATCAAATCGAGCTTATAGTCAAAAGGGGAGAACATCAATTTATATAGTTGGTTTCGTAAAAGAAGGTAATGTATATAATGAGAATTAGCTTTAGCTTTTCCAGAAGAGAGCATACGCTTTTTTGGTTCCTGTTTTATGTCCATCCACCAATTCAGAAAATTTGTGTAGGCACAAAAAACAGATTCCCTATATGCAAAAAAAAAAATTTCAGTCTGAGAATGAAGAGAGGGAGTATCAAGAAGTGACATATTTAATCTTCACCGATTATATTTTGAGGAGATCTTGGGAGGGAGAGAATGTAAACTGAAAGTGCAAAAAAGATTGTTATGATCGGAAAATTCTGAGGGTTGGGATTTACAATAAATGGGATGTAAGTGTTGAGAGAAGAAAAACATATTAATTCTTGTGGCATAAATAAATCTATGATAGGTAGCACCTTTGCCCCTGGGGTGTAATGCACGATAAGCATCCTTCATACTGGAGTCAGCAAGAATTTGTGTCAAGGCATTAGAGTCACAATATACCTTCTTCTGGGTGGCTCCAGATAAAGGGGTATCCAAAGTACAATTAAAATCCCCTCCCCAAATAACATGCATTCTAGTGAAGAGAAATGGTTTAGTTTCCCCAAATAATGCAACCCTGGCTGATTTAGTTTGTGGGGCATAAAGATTGATAAGGCAAAAGAAAGTCTCCTAGAGAGCTATCCAGAATTAGGGCTCTACCAGGACTAATATCCAGAAGCCAAATATATGAAAATTGGTGGATTTAAAAGAATGCCAATTCCATCCGCAAGTTCCAGTCCAAAGGACCAAAACGAAGGTCCCCAGTGCCACCTTCTTTTAATACTGTCTACTTCAGCCAGTAAGGAAAGACGACTTTCCTGAACAAAGATAATGTCCACTGGAAGAGTTGCAAAACAAGCCAATATGGAAATTTGTTTTTATACGACTTTAAGCTGCAAACATCAAAGGACATTAGTCGTAAAGTGGCCATAAGATTTTATTGTTCAGCAAAGTCCCCCTTTCAAACTGTTACTTGCTTTCCTTTTTTTTCCTTTTTTCCCCCTTCTTTGTCTTTAGCCAATTCTGTGGATTTACTTTCTTCATCATCTGTGATTATCTCAGATCTATGAGATGTGTCAGATTCCAAATCCGAATCTCCAAGATCATCTTGTAGGGGCCAAAAAATATTAGAAGTGGGAATAGGACAAGGAGCAGGGTTTTTTAATGAAGACCTTGTAAATCTTCATCCCTTAACAGTCTCAAAAATGGAGGGGGGGGGGTATTGGGTCTGTCAGACACACCATCCATCTCAGAGACCTGATCTGGGGTTGAAGATGGGCCAGAGATATCCACCAGGGACACAGAATTCGGTACTGCCGATATATGCATATCAGGAACTGGTGTAGGGTCATTGATAACAGGATTGTTCGATTGAACTTGAGCTTGAATTACTAAACATCGTGATCCCATCCTTCAGTTCTATTTCTTTTAGCTCAGGGGCATTGATGAAAGGCATGTCCCTTTTCGTCACATAAGTTGCATTGAAAAATATTCTGACAGAGGTCCATCGAGTGTCCATACCCCCCACACAGTGAGCATTTCATCATGTCACAAGAACTACTAATGTGAGTACATGAGCCACATTTATAACAAGCTCGGAGCTGACCACTATAAAAGCACACTCCTCTATCTTTCCCTAAAAAAAAAAACTGTTTGGGAGATGAACAATATCAGAATTCACCTGAAACAATTTCACTTTAAATTTCCAGCCTCCAGTCCAGATACCCTCTAAGTCTAATAAAGCTTCAGGAGGGCCAAGGATATCACAAAGCTTTTGTAACCAATGGTAAATGTTGTTTACATTTACCCCTTCATTTCTGAACATGACAGTGATATACCAGATTTGTGGCCTAGTCAGAGGGATGGCCCAAAAGGGGAGCCATAAGGGAGTAGTTTTTAGAACAGAGTACTTTTCCCAAAATTTTTCTAAGCTGTGATTAAGTCTAAAGCTGACATCGAAAGAATCCTCCCCAGAAACATGAATGAGTGCAAACAGGTCTGAGGGAAGAAATTATATGGAACCTTTAAGCAGAGTATTAGCTACAAAATACCTATCTGGATGTGTACTAAAACCCCCTCTATATCGTAGTCTAACTGCTTTCCTCCTGGGAGCCTGTTCAAGTTTATTTTTGAACAAGTCAGCCATAGGGACGTGAGGAAAAGTTTCAGGACCCTTGCATGAGCCAAACCCACCACTTGCTGCAGCAGTAACCTTTAGTCCCCCCAGGACGTACTGGGGCCAAAAAGCTTCAGAGTCCTTTAACTAAAGGTGCACACAAGTAGCATAATGAGAAGCAGAAGGATCATTGTCTATACCTGAGCTCAGGGAGGGGGCATGCTTAGGTGATAAGAATGAAGCCGGTTTCCAGGTAGGGTCAGGCACCCAAGTCCCAAGTCATTTTGCTTCCATCCAGCTTTAGATAGAGAATCTTCTTCCGACCAGTCCTGAAAATCTGTAGAATCTTGCGATGGCAAGCTGAATCGGTGTCTCAAAACCTGAGATGTGGAGGGGTGGTGGTCCGAGACAGCATAGGCCTCCAAATTCGCCATGCCCTCCATCACCTTAACTGGAAACATGCGTTGCAAAGAGTCTTCCGTGGTAGCAACAGTAAGCGCGAGATCTGAAGTTCCAGTCACAGAAACAAGGCATGCAGGGCTTGTGGATACAGTGGAAGATGCCTCCCGAATCAGTATCGCACCGATTAACTCTTGAGCAGCAGGCGACATCTCTAGGTCAGAAACCTCATTTTCAGCAATCAAAACAGTGGATTCCATAACAATCTGTGGAGCAATGCTAGCGGGAGCTTCCTTGCTAGCATCCATCTCCTCACAGAGTTGCAGAGATTCTGCCATGCAGCAGAGCTATCGCAGCCCTCTACTGGCCACAGAACACCAGCGGAGCAGGGGAATTTCCCTGGTGTCCTGGCCAAATTTCCCTCATTCACTAAAAATACCACCAACAGCTTAATCTGGTTCAAGGTCAGTTGGCATTCATCTGTATTCCCATCCCCTGGGTCATGCCTGAAAATAGGCAGGATTTGTCTAGTGCACTTCCCCGGTCAACAAAAACTAAATATATAAATATAAAATAAAATAAATAAATTATGTGTCACCACTTTTGAGGAAAACCACACTGATGCCAATATTTTGTAGGAACTGCAAAAAATTAAAAAAATCCAGAAATGGTTTACTCCACATTCCTTATCTCCAGTGTTTATAGTGTCAGATAATGGTGCCAACATAGTCAAAGCTGTTAGAGACAGAAACATAGAAACATAGAAGTTGCCGGCAGATAAGGACCACTTGGCCTACCTAATCTTCCCTGCAGTCCCTTCCTATTGCCACCAGAGACCCTACTTAGACTCCAGCCTACACCCCCTCTTGCTTCTAATATTCCCATGTGTCTATCCCATGCATTCTTAAACCCTGTGACTGTTCTAGGCCCCACCACTTCTGCTGGGAGGATGTTCCAAGTGTCCACCACCCTCTCCATGAAGAAATACTTCTTTACATTTCCTCTGATCCTTTCCTCCCCTAGCTTTATTTTGTGGCCCCTTGCCCCTGAGCATCTTTTTCTTTTGGTAAATGATCCCTTCTTGTGCCTTGTTTTTTTCTGTGAGGTACTGTATTCAAATGTCTCTATCATATCCCCCGTTCCCTCCTGTCTTCTAGGGAGTACATTTTTAAATCCTTAAGCCTTTCGTCGTAGGGTTTCTGATGCAGGTCCTGCACCATTTTGATTGCCCTTCTTTGTACTGCCCCCACCCTATGTCCTGTTGAAGATGGGGCCTCCAGAACTGTACACAGCACTCGAGGTGGGATCTCACCAGCTATCTATACAGAGGTATTATTACTTCTCTCTCTTTCTGCTGGTGATACCCCTCCCTATGCATCCGAGCATTCTGCTAGCCTTTCCCACTGCCTTGCCACACTGTTTTGCTACCTTCAGATCATCAGAAATGATAACCCCCAGGTGTCTTTCCTGTTTTTTCGACTGCTAATACTTCCTCTCCGAGTTGCTACGTTGCCCTGTGTTTTTGTATCCTAAGTACGTGATTTTGCACTTTTTTGCGCTGAATCTTAGCTGACAAATTCATGACCATTCTTCTAACTTCTTTAGATCCTCCATCGTTCTCCCCCGCCTGCAGTGTGTCTACTCTTGCAGATTTTTGTGTCACCTGTGAACAGGGTGAACAGGCATTCCTTCCCCTTCAGTCCTCCTGCAGTTGTTGAGTCAGATGGATTACTGATTTATTTTTTTAAGGCTGGTCTTAACATTCCAAGAGCATCAGTCAGTTTGCTGAGAGGCAGCACAAGCAGCAGTTACTGGGAGGGACAACATGACTCCGTGGTAGGAATGGGCAAAGTCAGGGTGGATCTGGATTTGGTTTTGGAGTTGCCAAATCCAGGACACAGTTGGATTTGTTTTTGTAAAGGATTTAGATTTGGATTTGCCTGGTTTGGGGCTACTGTATATTGATAAGTGGTGGGGAAAATAATGATGTTTTTCAGAAGAAAAATACCACAAAATTTAAAGGGCCAGTAGCATAATAGTACAGAGTATATTGTACTGCATGAGACACACTGCATACTGCTGTTAAAAAATTATTTATTTTTGACCTAACCCTGACCATCCTGCAAAGTAAAAAAACAAAAAAGTTGGGTGCCAAGTGAAACTTGGCTTACAGGATCCCCTCACTCACCCTGATGTTGTCAGATGAAAATAGGGCCAATAGAAAATCTACAGAACCTCGTGGACATGGATCAGTGTGCACTGGGAACTTCTCTTCTTTGCTTTCATTTTTATTAGGCTGAATTTTTAGCTGCCATTGAGTTAAAGCTGGCTCTGGTGTTTCTTTCTTTTTTTTTTTTTTTTAATTTTCCATTCTTTTTTTTCTGTCAAGGTATTTCTCTCTCCTGCAACAGGCTGCGGTATTACTGTCAGCCAACCCTACTAGACTCTGGGGTCGTTTGGGATCTTCAGATGCTATGCATGTGTTGGCAGACCCCAGGAGCCAGCCTGGAGGCTTCATCCTGCCACAGCCCCCACCTTTCTTCTCCAGTTTTTCTCCCCATTACCCCGGGGCCCCAGACAGAGAGGCGCATGTGCATGGAGACACACATGTGCCCTCTTGCTCCAGTGATGACCCCTTCCTCTCACCCTATTGGCCTAGAACCCTGGCTCCTTCAACTTGCGCTGCCCCCTGGCCTCTGCTGCAAGGCAGCCAAGAGCCAAGGGAAGCTTAGATCCCTCCCAGAGAGAAGAGCTGCCTGATGGCAGCTCAATTCTTTACCGCACCCTTCCCCTGTGTTGACCTCTGATGGCCCATGCTCATTCCAGAGTACAGGTCGCTGGCATGGTGAGATGTAAGGTGTCCAGTGCCTCAGCCCTCTATGCCACTGGGCCGACAATTTTTCATTCTTTATTTTTAATAGTAAATACATATTCCAAAACATATAATTATAATACATAAATAATGACTTAACACAGATCATGCTAAACAGACCCAACAGAAAGATAATAAAAAAATTATATAATAATACATTAATCCTACACCCTACCCCCAGTTAATGAAGACTAAGCTTTTTTAAATAGAAAAGGGTTTGACCTATGCCCTTCTGAAAAAAAGGGTGAAATATAACCAGAATTAGCAAAGCCATGTATAGTATCACAGTACATTTGTGAATCTAAAACTTGATGGAATACATATCAAAAAGAAGAAGAAATGAAAAGAAAAAAAAAATGATCATTCAATTAATGAAAACTGAACAAATATAAAGTAAGTTAATACCATAATAAATAGATGATTAGCCCGATGAGCAAGATTCTATCTAAATAAAAATATAAACAAGAAAAAACATAAATTGTAGATGTATGAGCTCGCTCTCTGAATTTATGTTCATAATGTTCGATAAAGTTTCCGCAAGACAGTGTGGTAATTAGGAAGGCTGTTATTGAAACTTGCGATTCATTTATGGAGTTGTAAATTAAGTAAAATATCTGAAGATCATTCTTGAAAGGTAGGTATATCCCTAGCCAACCTATGCTTCAAAATAGTTTGTTTAGTAGATATCACAATTAAAGCCATCATAGCTTTATCCGATTTATTGGATAAGGTGTCATAATTCCCAATAACACATCCCTCCATATTAAATGCAAACTGTAAGTTTAGTTTGTTTATTGCTCTTCGTTTTATGTCCCTCCATAAAGGTTGAACCCTTGGACAATTCCATAGAATATGGCTTAGTTTTCCTGTATCTGAATTGTATTAGGAACAATTATCAGAAACCAACAACCCAGACCTGAATAGTTTATAAGGTGTCATGCATGCATGCATTATGTGAAATTTTAAATTGCATCAGTCTCAAATTGTCTAACAGATTTTTAAATATTACTCCAGATCATTATCCAATCTTGGGAACTGTTATCCAGTTCCTGTATCCAGTATGATGATGGTTGACTTGGGTTTTCAGAAAATTTTATGAAAAGTAAAATTTTGTAGACATTAGCAATAGGTTGTAGAGTATTACTAGCATTTTTAAGTCTAAGTAGAACATCTTGGTGATCCTTATTTCAAGAGAAAGGACCGAAGTGTGAGACGAGGGCAATCTTTAACGCAAAAAGATTTACAATATGCTTTTTGCTTATGTTCAGTTTTACCAGTATTTCACTAAATGATAGAAGGAACCCATCCTTTAAATATGGAAGCCACAGTAAAGTTATTGGCTTCAGAAAATCATTAAATTGTCAAAATGTTCCCATTAAGTTTGAAATTATGATTGTTTATAAGATGTTGCTTTATGTCATTAAAGAAATATAGCTCCAAAAATTTACTTACCTGGTTATGTACTTTAGAGGAGATTGCTATAGTTGAATTTTTAAGTAAAGATGGTAAGTCGAATGATTTCATGTATAGCATAGCCAAAGGGGATAACTTAGCTTGTTTAAGGAGAAAAAGTTTTATATCTAACCAAATTGGTTTATAATTGGATTGGCTTAAGTCATAAGAAATCCATTTCAGGTATTTATTGATATGAGAGGACATATACAGGTCACACCTGGAAATGAGACTTGGCTCAGTGTGCCTTTCCCGGTCACCAATTTTAAATAAGTAAATATAGTAAAGAATACAATTAGGTATTTTAATGCTGCCCTGAGCTTTGGGTAGAATTTGTTTATTTAAAGCAATTCTGGCTGTTTCTTTTCCCTGTAAACACTCATTTATTAAACCTTGTAAATGGACAAACCATTTTAATGGAAGAAATATATTCAACATATTTAAGGGTGAAAAAGTCTAGGAAAAATATTAATTTTTATTATGCTTATCTTCCCCCATAGTGAAAGAGGGAATAATTGCTATCTGTTAATATCCTGTTTTATTTTATTAACTAAATTATTGAAACTCAGATTAATTATTTGGTTATCATCTTGTGAAAGATAGATTCCCAAATACTTAATATAATTTGGTACCCAAAGTAAACCTAATTTCAAAATATTGTCTTTAAATAAGATACTATTTAAGGGCATTGTGATTGCTTTCTCTTTATGTAATTTATAATTAGAAAATTTACTGAATTCTTGAATCATTTCCAAAATAGTAGGTATTGAGTCTTTGGGGTTGGAACCATGTAAAAGCACATCATCTGCATATGCTGAAACTTTCAGCTGGAAAGGGATGATCTTAATGCTTTTAATACAGGGATTGGTGTTCAAGAAATATAAAAGAGGTTCAAGATAGAAGTTAGACAGAATAGGAGATAATGGACAACAACAGAACATTCGAAATGGGGAAGAAAATAATCAGTTACCAAAGATTTTTGCTGAAGGAATGAAATATAGAGTTTGCATCCAATCAGTAAACAGACTTTGAAAGCCAAATTTTTCAAGGGTAGCCATAAGAAAATCCATGTTAACCCTGTCAAATGCTTTCTCTGCATCCAGGGACACCAGAGCCATAGGAGATCTGGAATCCTTGGAGGTGAAGAAAGTGTAAGATTATTTTCGAATATGGTCAGAGGCTTGTCTAGAGGAGATAAACCCCACTTGTTCTCTGCATATCAAGGGGTCCCAAATTTATTTTCTTAATTATTTGGGCCACTATTCATGTTAATATCTTTATATCATAATTTATAAGAGAAATAGGGTGGTAGCTACCAACCTTATCTCTGGGTTTATTTGGTTTTGGCAATACTATTATTAAAGCTTCTGGTAATGTGTAGTCATTAAGCCCAAATTTTTGGATGTATGTAAAAAGGGTTTCCTGAATAGTGTTATGTCTACTTAAATCCTGAGCCCGTTGAGAACTAATCTGAGGACAGTTAAAGTTATTTAAATATTTTAAGATCTCCATTTAAGAAGTGGAATTGGATATAGGACCATATAAATGTTTATAGAGTCCTTTAAATTCTGGCAAGATTTCTTTTGGATCGGTTTTAACTAGGCCATCTTCCTCTGAAATAATGGACACAATATTTTTAGAGGTTTCCAGATTTCTAAGCTTATTAGCAAGAAGCTTACCAGGCTTTTCACCCAAATCAGTATATTTCGCTTTTGTTCTCATTTTAAGGAATTCCATCTTCTCTCTGGTTAAAATTTAATATTCCTCTCTATGATCTTTTATTTCTTGGTATAGATGTTCAGAAGGACAATTAGTAAATTGGTTTTCTAGATGTTCTATTCTAGTAAGTAAATAGTTCAATTTGACCAGTTTTTGTTTTTTCTGTTTTAATGAAATTCTAATAAATTCTCCCCAATACAGCATTTACATGCCAACCAGATAATATCCATAGATTTCATATCAATTTCCATAAAGTTATTGATTAATTGGGTAATATGTTACAGACATCACTGTACAGACGTGCTGGCTGCTGTGTTATGGTGCACTATGATGCTGCAGTCTGCTGATTTATCAATGGTCCCACCTTTATTGTGTTTATTTAGGGCTGGAAATGTACATGCTGTCAGGGTACTTGCCTCTGTACGTTGTAATACAGTACCATGGACATACTGGCATTTACGAGAGTTATCACACTGTACCTGTACCCCACCAGGTACCAGTTCGGTAATAGTCTGTCACAGATCTCCCTCCAACTCATCCTTTACCACCCCCCTGTCCATACGCCCCCAGCAGCACAATGTCCATTTTGTCCATGTGGCACAAGCCACTTCGACCTCCTCCTGGCAGGTCTAAGTGGTGACTTGTCCTGTGGCCATGGCGGAGCTTGTAGAATCCCAAAAAAGGGGATGTTGAAGCCCTGCCATGGCGCAAGCCTACTTGTGACGTGGCATACCCCAAAGTAGTTGTGACCCGGTGCATCCTGAAGTAGGTCGCAAAGGTAGCATGGTGCCACTTCAACGTAGTGTTCCCCATTCTGATGCAGACCACATTTTAGAATAGGGAAAGCCACATCTTTTGATGCAAGGCACCACTTGCATCATTCATGTTTGACACAGGCACCTTGTGTCAGTCTTAGGGCTTTGAGAATCGGGTCCGTGGTCTCCAGTACTGGACACAATACTCTAGGAGGGGTCTTACCAGCAATCTATACAGCTGCAACACCACCTCCCTCTTTCTGCTGGTGATCCAGTTTCTGCCCACCTCCAGTGTGATGGACTAAGGCACTTTACTTGTGGCCCCAGGCCCCTACCGATCTGCTATAAGTTGTAGGTGACCCTAATTTGGACCCACTGCATCCCATTATGCGAGCTATATGTTTATAATGTGTATTTTTGTATTGTTTAGTCTAGGTATGGCTAAACTGTTGTAAATACCACTGTATATTCTTTGTATAGTCTATTGTATGGAGTGTTACTTGTATATTCCACTGTACTTTCTACTGTATATTTTCTCCTCTCTCCACTCCCCCAGTTCATATCTGGAATCGAGCGGTACTCCGCTCAGCATGCCTGCCTGCTAAAATGCTTAAATAAATAAATACATAATATCCTTCCCTATGCACTCTAGCATGTCACTTGCCCTAACTATTACCTTGTCACACTCGACAGTTTCCAAAGGGTTGTTACCATTAACTCACGATGCAAAGTAGGTGCTGGAAATAGAACGGGCTGTGTTTCTGTGCTTGTTTGCCTAAGAGTGCCGGTTTTTCTGAAACTGCCTTTTCACACTGCCTGGCCACCTTTAGGTCATCTGATATGATTATACCCAGGTGTCTTTCTTACTTGGTTGTCGTCAATACCACTGCACCCATTTTGTACTCTACCCCTGGGTTTCTGTGCCCTAAGTGCATTATTTTGTCCTTCTTCACATTGAAACCCAGCTGCCATGCTCTTGACTACTCCTCTAGTGTTCTCAGGTCTCTGATCATCCTTTCAACCCCCCCTGGAGTGTCCATCCTATTGCAGACTTTCATGCCATCTGCAAAGAGGCAGATCTCGTCCTTTCTTCTCCTCTGCAGTGTCACTTATAAAGACATTAAAGAGCACCTGTCCCAGCATTGATCCCTAATTCATCCAGCTGGTTACCCTCTCTTCCTTGGAGTGAACTCCATTTACCACCACCCTCTGTCTCCTATCCCCTAACCAATTTCTTATCCAGTTTACTACCTTTGGACCCACTCCTATGCTACCTAGTTTGCTTACTAGTTTCCTATGTAGAATGGTGTTGAATGCCTTTCAGAAATCTAGGTAGGCTACAGCCACCGTTCCACTCTAATCTAGTTCCTTTATCACCCAGTCAAAGAAAACTATCAGATTTGTTTGATATGACCTCCCCCCTGTGAAATCATGCTGCTTCAGGTCTTGTAACCCACTGGATTTGAGATATTCCACAATCATTTCCTTCAGCAGTGATTCCATTAACTTTCACACCACGGATGTCCAGCTGACTAGCCTATAATTGCCAGCCTTCTCCCTGCTACCACTTTTGTGTAGTAGGACTACATCCGCCCTCCTCCAGAACCACTCCTGTCTACAGTGAGCTGTTAAATAGAACTGTCTGAGATGTATCCTGTATTTCCCTGAGCTCTCTCAATACTCTGGGATGCACCCCACTTGGCCCCATTGCTTTGTCCACCGTCAGATTAGCAAGTCCCTTCAAGACTTGCGCTTCGAAAAAGAACTAGTGTCCACCTCCCTCCAAAGCTTTTGGTACTTTTTTATGGCCTCTCCCCTTCATCTTCCTCTGTGAATACTGAGCAAGAGTATTTGTTCAGGATGTCTGCCTTTTCCTGGTCCCCCTCTGCACAGCCCCCCTTCCCTTTTTAACCATACAATCCCACCCCTGGCATTCCTCTTTTTACTTACATATCTAAAAAATGCCTTGTCCCTGTTTGTTAGCTCCTGGGTTATTCTCTCTTCAGTCTATGCCTTTGTGTCCCTTACTGCTTTCCCTGCTTCCCTCTGTTTTCCACGATACACCTCCCTATCCACCTCCCGTTGCATCTCCTTATACCTTTTGAATGCTATCCTTTTGGCTTTTACCTTTTCAGCCACCTTTTTTTGAGAATCATAGCTGTCTCTTTTTCCTCTTGCTTCTGCTCACTTGTTTGACACAAAGGTTTATTGCCTTTACTATGCTCCCTTTTATCTTTGCCCATTGTACATCCACCCACCCATGTCACCCACCCCTCTAGCACGTCATCCCCGAGGCATTCATCCGTCTTTTTAAAATTTGCTCTCCTGAAGTCCAGAACCCTCACCCTTGTGTGGTTTGATTCCACAGCAGTCCTTATACTGAACCACACCATACAGTGATCACTGGTCCCCAAGAGTCCTTCCACATTGATGTCTACAACACTGTTCTTGTTAGTGAGTACCAGGTCTAGTATAGCCCCATCCTGAGTGGGTTCATTGACTAGTTGCCTGAGGAATGCCCCCTGCAGAGAGTCCAGGACATCCCTGCTTTTAGCTGAAGCTGCTGCTGATAGGCTCCAGTCCACATCTGGCAGGTTGACATCCCCCACCATCAGCACCTCCCCCTTTTCTGCCAACTTGTCAGTGGCTTCCAACAGTACCTTATCTAAGTCCTCCCTTTGTGCTGGAGGTCTGTAGATCACTGCAGTGTGGGTAGTATCTCCATTCCCCTTCTTCAGGGTGATCCACAGTACCTCTGCCTCTGCCTGTATCTCTGTGGCTTTTATGCTCTCCCTCACATAAAGCACCACACCTCCTCTTTTCCTTCCCACCTGGTCCTTCCTGAACAGAGTATAGCCCGGTATGGCTATGTCCCAGTCATGGTTTTCAGTTCACCATGACTCAGTAATGGCCACAATATCCAAGCTGGGCTGTGCCCTGACAGCCTCCAGGTCTGGAATCTTATTTCCTAGAGTTTTAGCATTCGCACACATGGCCTTCCAGATTTTGTTTCAGCTCTGCTTGTTGCCCCCTTTGCCCTTTTTGCCCTCCCTCCTTCCCACCTCTCTTCTTAATGCTCCCATTTCTCTCCCCATTTATCTCTATCACCTTGCTCCTTTTATTAATTTTCACTCTGCGGATTCCTCTCCCCTTGGGTTCTTCTTACTGTTTACTTCAGACTATGGGGGCAGGACATGTCTAACTGCCCGATTCCTTCTGATACCCCCTTGGCAAGTTGTTGCTGGATTGTTTTGTTTATTTAAAATCTGGTAAATCCATGGGCCAAAGATCGATTTTCATGGGTGACCAGAACAACATACAGATGTAAGTCAACAATACAGTAAATAGATTAAGTACAAGACAGCCAGTACAACAAGACAAAAATACATATTAGTCGGCAAAACATTTACATTGACTCCTGGAGAATTAATGTTTTCTCAAAGCATATCCAATACTATGAATAGTAACAGTAAAGCATTCAAAAATTGTAAAAATCGTATTGAAATTCAATGGTAGATTATAGAACATTGTTTTTTGACCAGCTGAAGTTTTCATTCTAGGAATAACAAAGTACCGATGTACATAAGAATGGGTAGCGATTAAACTAATGTGTTTTTTTGAAAATAGAATGAAAGAAAGTGGGAACCTTATCTGAAATCACTTTGTTTGCAAGTATCTCTGGTTGAAGTTGGTAACTAAGATCAAGGGAGAGCCACCTGACATGTTTTAACAAGTCAGTGATGGGTCTGGTTTGGTAACTGAGAGGCAAAACGGGCAATCTGATTCAAAATAATTTTTACCCTGGACACCAAACCATCCCTCACAGAGTGATAGAATAAAAGACCATAATCGATCACTGGTATAAGAAAACTTTGTGATAGAAGCAGCCTAGTGGATGGGATTAATAAAGTGTTTGGTCTGTAAAATGCACCTGACCTTTGGTGTATTACTTTAACCATTTGAGTTATATGTTGTTCATAGGTCTTACTGTCATCCGCTACCAGTCAGAGATATTTAAAGGTCCTGGTCTTCTCTATCACCACCTCCTCAAACGTGTAAAGTGAGAGAGCAGGTTCAAACAACAATTTCTTTCTGTGGTTATAAAAAAATGTAGGCTTAGTATTTTTTCACTTAATACCATCTTATTTGAGAGAAACTAATTTTGAATGGTTGTAAAATCAAATATTTTCATGTATGGTACTGAAGCAAGCTCCACCCATTAGTATCACTGTGTCATCTGTGTAAAGAAACATTTGTGAATTAGAACATACTGAGGGTAGAGTGTTCAAAAAAAGGCTAAATAAAAGGGGTCCCAAAATTGAACGCTGTGGAACACCCTGTGATATGGGGGATGGGGAAGGACAGAAACCATTAATTTTAGTAGATTGGGTCTGACTCAGCAAATAGTTCTGAAACCAGTCTACAGCATCCCTGGACATACCAAGTCCAGTGAGAGATGACAAAAGCAGTTTATGATTAACCAGGTTGAAGACCTTAGTGAGGTCCACAAACACAGCTGCTATAAAGAGACCCTTATCTAGGGCCTCATGTTCTGCGTTTGTGAACCCTACCAAGGCAGTCGACGTGAAATGTCCTGGACAAAATCCATGTTGCACGGGCATCAGCACTTCATACTTAAGTAGATACTCACTCAGTCATTTGATCAAAAATCATCCACTCTAACAGTTTTGACAAATGTGCCAACAATGAAATGGGACAATAATTCTGGACATTTGTTGTGTCTCCCATATTAAAGATCAGAATGACAACAGCACCCTTCTAGATATCAGGAAAAAGTGAAAAATGAAGTGACAAATTAAAAATTGTAGACAAAAATGCAGAATGTCCACAGTGATCCTCTCGAGTCTGAAGTCTACACCATCCATGCCCACAGTTAGCCGTGTGTCAAGTTTTAATAAATAGATCTAAACCTCATCAGGGGTAAGTGATCTAAAATAAAACTTTGGACAGGGCAGCCCTTCATCAGTATCAGCAATTTTAGAGGGGCCACAATAATTGACTGACATATCACATGCAATGTATTTTGAGAGATCTGAAAAAAAGTGTTAAACTCCTGTGCTATGAAAGAAGGGTCAGTACAAGGTCTTGTTGGAGTATTTAAGCACTAGGGTGTAAAGTTAATTTGTTTTACCCAGTGCTTCATTAATCAAATCCCAAGTGGCCATAATGTTTCTTCCTTTAAATTGCTTCTGTTTTTCAGTGAACAATTTTTGTTTTAAGTTCCTAATCATTGATTTACACTTATTATGAGCAGTCTTATATGCTACTAAGGTTACTGCATCTTTGATTTTCCTATAGGCCTTCCATTCTTGTCTCTCATATGATCTAATAGGTTTGGGGTAACCCACTGCTGTTTGTTTCCCCTGATGCTTAACTTTTTTAGGGGAACAAAATTACTACAGACAGTGCTGAAGTGATTACACGATGCCATTAGTGCCTCATTCACATCTGTTGTCTGGTCCAAAAATGTCCAGTCCACAGAGGACATGGTAGCCCTGAATTTCTCCACATCCAATTTCTTTAAATTTCATGTGTAAATGTAAACTGGGGGTACAGACTTCTGTTTTGCACTCCAACAGCAATATACAGGGCTGTGGTCACTAACACTGTCTGCAAGTGCACCATATTGTAACATTTTTGAAGTATCCAAAACCATAATCCAGTCCAAAAGTGGTTAAAATCCTGTTTTGTAATGGACTCTGGTTGGAACCTCAACAATTTGTTTGTCTAAGGCAGGGGTTCTCAAATGGTGAGGCCAGCCTCCCTTGGGAGGCTCCAGCCTGTTCCAGGGGAGGCTCAAACAGGTCTGAAAAAGTACTGTATTTAAATTTTGGGTTTTATATATTTTGTGTGAAGAGAGGAAGCAAACTGAAAGAGGATAATAGTGGGTGAATTATATGTGTTTATTTACTAATAAGTGACAAGGGAAGGTGAGGAGCCAAGGCACATTCAAGGTGTATCCCGGGAAGGGTAGGGGTGATTACATTTCAAAAGGTAACTGCAAAACAATCAAGAAATACACAATGAACAATAGTGCAAACAAATATGACAATAAATAATGAGTGGTGGTAACTGATCAATTTGTAGACTGATGGCAGAACAGCCCAAATGCAAGGGTTGAGCATAGAAGTGCTAAGAGCAGTAGCAGGAAGGAACAAAGTAATCCCAGAGAAGTTGCTTAGGAGCAGGGAAGGAGAGGAGAGGCAAAGTATGTAGGAAGGTTATTTCATAAAGAGAGAAAGTAGTCTGACCCATGAAGGGACTGCAACAAGGGGTAACAATGGTTCAAGAATGAAAATAGTGGACCAAGTAGGCTGGCCTGTGGGGAGGGGCTTAAAATAAGCTGAATAATAATATTTATTTTATTTATTTGTTATTCAGATAACACCTTTGAGCACAGGAGCTCTTTTTCAAAGGTCTCATGTCAGCATACAGTAAGACAAAGAGCTGAATGAACCAAGTACTCAAAGGGGTTTCAATTTATTCGTGGCATACTGCACAAATTACAGTATGTTATTTTTCTTTGGGGAGGCCCAAGATTATTTCAGCTTTGTGGGGAGGCTCAAAATCTTTTCCATGGATTTGGGGAGGCTCACTGTGACAAAGTCTAAGAACTATTGGTCTAAGGCTAGTTAAAGCCTCCCAAAACTTCTGTACCTCTTTCCCTGACCAGTTAAAGTTCAGGTCTCCCAGAACAATCAATTCCCTGTTGTGTGGGATGATCCCCTTATGAGCTTGTACCAAATTTAATCCGTCTTCCTGAAAACCAGGAGGGGCTTAGATAACTGCTAAGAAAATAATTTGTTTTGTCCCAAAGTAAGAGTAAGAGACAGGAACTTGCATGAAGACGTGATATCAACCACTTTATCTTGTTTATGTTCATCAAAGTAACATTTAAACCATTCATTGAGGACTGAGGTTCTCCTCCCAGACAGATGCAGGCCATCACCCCTGTATAGACCCTTATCCTACCAGGTGGGTCCTCAGTCCCAAATGTTGCCAAACTCTTCCTCTCTGCACCATTCCTTCAGCCATGAGTTGAAGCTCCTGGCATGGAGTTCCCTCTCCTGTCCCCTGTCATAGAGAGGCAGCACCTCAACAAAAGTCACTGAGTGAGCTACCTGTCTAAGATCCCTCCCCAGCTCTCTAAACTCCCCCTGCACTATCCCAGCCCCATCCCTAGCCGGGTCATTAGTTCCCAGGTGGACAATGACATCCAGCTCTCCCTCCTGTTCTGCTGCCCTAGCTATCCTCAGGATTCACTTTCTATCCCTCTTGAAAATGGTACTAGTCTCATTTGGCCTTACATCCATCAGCAGACTAAGCCCTCACACAGGCACAATTGACAGTTAATCAGCACATATTGACTCATCATCCTCATCGATATCCAAATAACTTTGTAGAGATTCAGAACCAATGGAGCCAGAAAAGAAGATGCAACGACTGACTTTAATATCATATTCTACATTTCAGGTAACAAATGGTTGCACAGATCTGAAGCAACATTATCAGCAGTGCTGAGGATTCTCTCAGTGTACACATGGGTTGGAGGACAACTTAAATATAAACAGCAAATCTGTGTAACCACTAGGTGGCGCTATCCCAAGGGCTACTACCGCTGCCTGAGTGGCTAGTTGCAGGTTAAGGGGCCTGGGTACTGAAATGGGTACCTCCACCCATTGGACAGGGTTGTTAGTAAGAAGGCTAACCTGGGTACAGCCCTCCTGGACACAGTAACCCTCTCTTTTCCCCTCTAGTGGCCTAGACAATATACAACAAACACTTTCACAGTAGCCTCTATTCAGCATACAGTTCCCTACACTGTTTGCACTTAGCACCAGAGCTGGTTCCACCAATTCGACCCTGGAGACCCCTGTAAAACAAGGTTAGGCACAGCAAATAACAGTAAAGTGCTTGTGATACAAAATGGAACCACAGTCAGATTAAATTAAAAAAAGTTAGATCTGATATATTCAGGAAAATTGAACAAGGGAGGGGCATAATCAGATTGATTGATTCGAAAACTGATCTAGACAGGCAATTATGCATGCACTTTTAGTCCCTGCACAGTCACATGCTCTGGGTACCCAGTTGGAAGTAAGGTAGGCTATCCTGGAACATTGCCCGGGGTAGGCTGGCGTCGCAGCTGGTTGGGGCCTGTGATGAGAAGAAAAGGCATGCACAACCACACAGAATTTGTAATCCAGATCCTGAAGGCTCAGTTCGTGAAAGGAAAAACAACAATGCAATCAGACGACAACACCTGAGATTTAGCTGTTGTTGCAGGGAGTTACCCTGATTGTTACTCACACTACCCAATACGAGACACAGGCTAAAAGAAATGGAGACTGCAGGTTGATGACTGGCTTTCAAGGAGAAGCAGGGCCCACACGAATCACAGAGGTGTCATTCCTGTTCGAGATGGTTGAGCAGGGGGATGATCCCTGGGAGAGTCTCTCGTCAATGATGGTTTCTGATCCTGAAGCAGCTGGCTGGGCCAGATGGCAAGGCCCAGGCCGGGTGGAACAGTTCAGATTTTGAGTCCGGTAGTGCTGGATGCAGCTTCCAGCAAGCGTGGCACATTTACACAGTGGGGAACCAAATCACAACCCACTAACAGCACACAGCAGATTTATAGTAAAGCAATCACCATACCACAATTTGGAAGACAGTCCACCTGCAATATCAGTGTCTGAGCAAAATCTGGAATTCAATGGTAAATGGATGTCCTGACGGGTCGATCGAGTACAGCAAATATTCGGTCTTCTTCAGGTTCAAATCTGGTCACTCTTCAGTGGCTTTGTCACACTCCAATTCGGATAAAGTCCGATTGCTAAGCCTTTCAGAGGACTCCATCTTAAGGGAATGCAGGCAGACAGGCCAAAAAAGCAGCTGCTTTAATCACTCAAGCTGTCTCTTCAAACTGTAACTCCAGACTGACTCACTGCAGCAGGCAGCTTGGGAATTCTCTTTCGGTCCAAAGGTCCGGTTGGTTGATCCATCTGTCTGTCAAAGCAAGGGCTCCCCCTCCAGGTCTGTTTTGGCACCAAAATGTAAATACTACGATTCCTACAGAAAGTTGCTCCCACAAGACCCCTGGGGACAGGCTCCATTTTAGAGTCATCAAGGGCACCAATTGGTGCTGACTGGCAGTCCAAAACCAAGATGGTGGTGATAAACAGAACTGTCCATGCTGCAAAGAAGGCAGGTTAGACAAACTACAATATCATTACTATGCTAATAGATAATCAGCAAATAAATACAGCTTCTAATAGAACTCCCTCTGCGCAAATAGCGATGGCAGAATGGAGCGATTATCTGCCAGCCCAGGAAGGACTCGAGCATAGAAACACTCAGCCCCTTCCGAGATTAAATAAGCACCATGTATTTGGCAGCTCTTAAAGAGACTGGTGCAGAGGCGATTAGGCACTCCCATGCAATTTCTTTTAAAAAAAAAAAACCTAAAACACAGGACACCAGCCTGGCAGAGGGCATTTAGGCACACCGAAGGAAGGTTTTTGGGAACTCCCATTTGTAGGGGGGGTTACACCTGCATAACCCAGGCCAGATTTTTCTCTTACTTTGCCAATATTTGAAAGGGCTATTCCATGCGCTGAGCTTCCTGTGATCTTTTAGATAGTCTTTAACCATAGTGGTAGCAGTATGACCCATGTCTTTGTCAATATCATGCAATCCTGACCGAATGTCACCACCCTCATCTTTTCCATTGGATGTTTCTCCCACTGGCAGTAAGGTTTGGGAAGGTGCATTCTTAACTGGATGTGAAATCAAAATAGCATTCATCATTTCATCTGACACTATTTCACTGAGTAGGTTTTTATATCTGCTGAGATCTGTGAGGCCAGAGGGGCAAAGGATGCCAAACTAACCTTAAGTCAAGGGTCGAGCATTGTGGCCAGAATATAATATTCTAATTCTAACATCAATGATATTCTGGGGTCCACTTGCAAGGAGTTAGCTATCTTTTCAACCAGAAAAACAACCCTGCCTTCCTACAGAAATGTTGCCTTCTGCTTTTTGAGTTTGCTCCCAAAAAGGAGTGTCGGGGTGTTACTTGACTCGGGCTTTGTCTGCACTCATTTCCTGAGTGGCTTCCTCAATTGGCTAAAGAATGTGACACAATTATGCCATCAGGGTCCACTGGCTTAAACTGAGTGACACATCCCCTTTGGTTCCATGTCAAAATGGTGACTACAAAATTGTGCCTACAAAAAAGAGTGAACCAAAAACAGCCGTAAGCAAAACGGCGACGAACACTACAGTGTGCTCAATATCAGCGCACAGCTATGCTTGCTTTTTGAAACCTTGGAACAGTCTGTCAGCTGAGGCGATGGGTGCAAACACAAGGGATTCAAGCAAGCATGGGATAGAATGAAGGGAATGGTGGTCACCTGGGACAACAAGACCAGGGAGGAGAATGGGGATAGAGTGGGGAAGGTTAGTACCCTGGAGGGACAATATGGTTCCTGGGAAGGTTCCAGGGAATATGGGTAAACTGGATGGACCTCTGATCTTTTTCTGCCATCATGGTCTATGTTTCTATGTCTCCCTTCTGGTTTTCAGTCAGTACATATTTAGTGCCTTGAGATGCTCCTCATAGGATCTACCCTGCCGGCCCGGAATCATTTTACTCTGTGCTGCACTGTTTCCAACCTATCCCTGTCCTTTTTGAGGTGAAGACTCCAGAACTGCTGGATGCAGTACTCCAGGTGAGACTTCACCAGGGGTCTGTATGGGGAAGGATTACCTCTTTTTTCCTGCTATCAATACCCCTCCGGATACATCCCAGCATCCTGTTAGCCTTGCTATAGGCCTTGTTGCATTGGGTCATTTGTTTAAGGGAGTTCCTGTACTGTTGATAACTCCTAGATCCCATTCTTCTTCGGTAGTACTAAGTCTCAACCCACCCATCCAGTGCTCCATCTTGGGGTTCTTTTTCCCCTAGGCACATTACCTTGCACTCTTTGGTGTTGAATTTTAACTGTCAGAACTTCATTGACTACCCCTCTAGTTATTGTAGGTCCTCCTCTGTGTATCTCTTATTCCCTCATCACTATCAACCCTCCCACATAGTTTTGTGTCATCTGCGAAGAGACACAGCCTGCCCTGGATTCCCTCACCAATGTCACTAATGAACATGTTGAAGAGGATCAGATTCAGGACAGATCCCTGTGGAGCCCCGCTTATATCCTCTTTTTCCTCTGATTTGACCCCGTTGACCATCACCTTCTGCTGCCTCCCTTCTAGCTAACTACCCACCTAGTTCACTATAGTTTTAGCCACACTCAGGTCTTCCATCTTTTTGAGCAACATTTTGTGCAGTACCAAATTAAAAGCCTTGCTGAAGTCAAAGTACAGCAGATCCACAACGTGGTCGTTGTCTACTTCCTCAGTCACTCAGTCAAAGGAAAAGAACAGGTTAGTCTGACAAGACCTTCCCACCACAAAACCGTGTTGTTTACTATCCTGGATGCCATTGCTCTCTAGGTAGTCCACGAGGTCCTCTTTAATTAGTGATTCCATCAGCTTTCCCACAGTGGAGGTCAGACTGACAGGCCTGTAGTTCCCTGATTGCTCCCTATTCCCCCCACCTTATGAAGTGGTACAATATCTACCATTCTCCAATCCCTTGCAATTTCCCTGGTCCTAATTGAGCTGTTGAACAGCCCAGCCAGTGGTTCAGCCAGTTCTGCTGCTAATTCCCTAAGTATCCTTGGATGCAACTCATCTGGTCCTGGGGTCTTATCTATCTTAAGGGCTGCCTGCCCTTTCGGGACCCTCTCGCTAGTAAGTATTGACTGCCTCATTTCCAGGATTCCCTTAGAGACTGCTTTTATGCTGCTCTCTGGCATGGACCTGTAGTCCTCTTTAGTGAATACTGAGCAAAAGTAGTCATTCAGGATAGTTGCCTTTTGCTCATAGAAACATAGACTTTGATGGCAGATAAGGACCACTTGGCCCACCTAGTCTGCCCATTTCCTTATCTATTAGATAAGCTGCAGATCCTAGTTAATCAACAGCCTACTTCCTCCTACCTCCCACAAGAATTGCTTTATGTTTGTTCCATGCATTCTTGAATTCCCCACTGTTTTGGACCCCACAACCTCCTCAGGAAGGCCATTCCATGCATCCACTACCCTCTCTGTGAAAAAATACTTCCTTACATTGCCCCCCCCGAGCCATCCCCACTCTATCTTCAAATTGTGCCCCCTGTTCTTGCACATCTCTTTTTCTGAAAGATGCTACCCTCTTGGACTTTATTGATTCCCTCATGGTGCTTAATGATTTCTACCATGTCTCCCTCTCCCTCCTTTCCTCGAGGGTATACATGTTAAGCTCCTTTAATCTCTCTTCATATGGCTTCTGGTGCAGACCCTGCACCATTTTAGTTGCCTTCCTCTGGACTGCCTCTATCCTGTCTATGTCCTTGTGGAGATGAGATCTCCAGAACTGCATGCAGTATTTCAGATGAGGTCTCACCAGCTGTCTGTACAGAGGGATAACAACTTCCTGTTTTCTACCGGTGATGCCTCTCTATGCATCCCAGTATCCCCCCAGCCCTCCTTGCTGCCTTCTCATATTGCTTGCCTATCTTTAAATCATCTGATATGACTACCCCCAGGTCCCTTTCCATTTTTGTTGTTGATAGTACCGCCTCCCATGTTATGTACTCTTCCCCTGGGTTTTTGTTTCCCAGGTACATTACTTTGCACTTCTTTGCATTGAATCTAAACTGCCATACTTTTGACCATTCTTCCAACTTTGCCAAGTCCCTTCTCATGCTTTCCACCCCTCTTGTGTATCAACCCTGTTGCAGATCTTTGTGTCGCCTGCAAAGAGGCATATTTTCCCTTTCAGTCCCACTGCAATGTCACTTATAAAGACACTAAAGAGGACCGGTACCAGTACGGAGCCCTGCGGTACCCCATTAGTAACCCCCCTTTCTTCTGAGTGGACTTCATTTACTATTATCTTCTGCGTCCTGTTGTCCAGCCAGTGTTTTACCCAGGCTACAACCCTGGCACCCACTCCAGAGCTGGCTAACTTGTTTATTAATCTTTTGTGTGGGACTGTGTCAAGTGCCTTGATAAAATCTAGGTAGACCATGTCTACAGCCCCTCCCTGGTCTACTGCTTTGGTCACCCAGTCAAAGAAATCAATTAGATTTGTCTAACATGACCATCCTGCTGTGAATCCATGCTGCCTTGGGTCCTGTGCCCCACTGGCCTCTAGGAACTCAACAATTCTTTCCTTCAGAAGTGATTCCATCATTTTCCCTACCAGTGAGGTCAAATTAACCGGTCTGTAGTTTCCTGCCTCTGTCTTGCTCCCACTTTTGTGAAGGGGAATCACATCCACCTTCCTCCAGTCCTCAGGTACCACACCATCCTCCAATGATTTGTTAAAAAGGGTAGTCAGTGGTGTCACTAGTTTTCCCCTTAGTTCTTTTAAAATTTTCATCCTCATCTATCACCCAACTCCCCTCAACTAGCTGTGCGATGTCACCCTTTTTTCCTTTTTTCCACTGATATATCTAAAAAACTGTTTTTCTCCGTTCTTGACCCCCTCAGTGATATGCAGCTCTGTGTCTGTTTTCACCTCCCTGATGGCCCCCTTTGCTACCCGATTTTTCTGTAGATAATCCTCCCTTTCTGCCTCCCTCTGCTTTTCCTTGTATTTTTAGAAGGCCTTCTTTTTGGCCCCAACCACTTCCCTGACCCTAGCTGAGAACCACAGAGGTCTCTTAAACCTGCTTTTTTTACATACTGTTTGAGAGGGTAGGGGTCTGCTGCCCTTCCCACACATCCCTCGTGGTCACAGATCACGTTAGGAGCCGGGATCCACCCCTCCCCGGAGCCAGGACTGAAGGGTCGAGAGGGTAGGGGTCTGCTGCTCTCCCCACACATCCCTCATGGTCACAGGCTGCATTAGGAGCCGGGATCTCCCCAACAAAGCCAGGACTGAAGGCTTGAGAGGGTAGGGGTCTGCTGCCCTCCCCACACATCCCTCATGGTCACAGGTCGCGTTAGGAGCCGGGATCCCCCCCCCGATGCCAGGACTGAAGGGTCGAGAGAGTAGGGGTCTGCTGCCCTCCCCACACATCCCTCGTGGTAACAGGTCACGTTAGGAGCTGGGATCCCCCCCTGAGGCCAGGACTGAAGGTATGAGGCAGGAGTTCAGAGGCTTTTGTTTTGCTTGGCGCCAGTTTTGAAAAGCGTGCAGCACAGCTCAGGGAATCTCAGAGCTGAGCTGAGGGACAGAGGTCTTTTGTGTCGGCGTATGTGTGAAGACTGTTTTTCTTCCTTTGCTTCTTGGTCCAATAGACTGTGCTTTTCAGCAAGAAATGGCAGTAGCTTTTAATGTTGAGCAGATTCCCACGATTTAAGCAACATCAGTGCCTGTTACCTTAAGTCCCATGGCCTGCAGTTTCTGTTTTGTACATCTTGCCTTATACAGTTTATTTTTTATATTCTGTTACATTATGCTGCCTAGCTGCCTGTAGTACTAAATCTATTGCAATTCCCTTTATGCTCAAAACACGGCTCCTGAAGTGCTGGCTGACTGGAAAGGCCTGCCGGTATCTGTACTCGCTCCAGCAACTTACCCAGTTGCTCAGCCACACAGGGGTCGGCCAAATTCAGGCACTTGTGAAATGACATACCGCTGAGTAGCTTTCAGCGTGGTACAAACAACAGCTATTTTTTTATAACGTGCCGCTAAACCAGGGTATCACAGGGTCAGGAAATCCCTACTCCACCAAATTCTGAAAGGCTCATATTACCAGAGTAACTGTTCTCTGCTGATATATAAATAATCCCTACCTTCTGTTTTTCTTCAGGGTCAAGAGGGTAGGGGTCTGCTGCCCTCCCCACACATCCCTTGTGGTCGGGATCCCCCCCCCCCGAAGCCAGGATTGAAGGTATGAGGCAGGAGTTCAGAGGTTTTGTTTTGCTGGCACCAATTTTGAAAAGCGCCTTGCCCCGCCTCGCCCCCACCACCCCCCACCTCCACCCTTGGTCGGCATTCTAATTTATAGGTAGTTGGTGTGTCAGGTGATCTGCTAAAACCTATCAGCCCACTTTTAGGTTTGCAGGTTATATCAACCCTCCAGCAGAGGTCACTGTCACAAAGTTTCAGAAAAACTTCAGGCAGTTACTACTAGTTTAATCCTGTAATCATGCTCCTCTACCTAATAGCTTGGTCAACCTTCGCTTTCCTTCCTACATCACTACCCCCATCTATACAGCCCCAAAAGGACCCTATTCTACTAAACTCTAGCCTTCTCCCTACCACCTTCTTCTCCCAAACACCCCCATTGTGCACCAGGCTCATAACCTGAATCCTGGCTGGCCTTCACACCCCTCTGTCGTCCCCCCTTCTTTCACCCCTTGCATTGCTGCCCTAAATAGCCTAATGCATTTACTCCCTCACTACACCAACATTCCCTGCAACCCTAGGCATAAAATGAGAAGTAAATGGCAGTCAGCCCTCCAATACCTCACCATGCTGCTTCTACTGGCGGGCGATGTTGAACCCAACCCTGGCCTCCCGACCCCCACAACCTGCCCAAGGGACTTAGCCTAATTCACCTAAATATACACAGCTTATTAAACAAAGTTCCGGAGCTGCAAGTCACTGCCCATACCCTCAAGCCGGATATTTGCTTTATATCCGAAACATGGCTAAAACCACTCATAGTGACTCTGAAATTGCCTTGCCTGGCTACACAGTGGTACGACAGGACAGATTAGGTAAAAATAAAGGCAGTGGCATTGCCATGTATATATCAAATGCTTTCCAGTATTCCTCAGTCCAGTTCCCAGGCTACACCCCCCTCATGGAATCCACAATGATCAAACTTGTCCTGCCCTACACCTCACTGGTGTTTGTGGCAGGGATATACTGTGCCCTAGCAGCCCTTACAACTGACATCATAGGCCACCTGACCTCACTAAAAGACTTAGCCACTGCCGGCGAACTCTACATCCTTTGTGACTTTAATCACAACTGGTTAGATAAAAGCTGCACGAATCTATGCAGCAAGATTAAAACCTTTAACCTCTCCCAACAGATTGAGCAACCCAACCCAAAATCCCCAAACCACTCCCTCCTGGACTGGGCCCTGACAACACATCCCCATAGGATTGTTAAAGCGAGGCTTCTCCCCGATTCACTGAGCGACCACCATATGATCTTCATGGTCAGGAAAGTGCACCGGCCCTCTCTACACCAGCCACCAAAAACTCTCCGCACAAGATCTTTCAGCTCTCTCTGCCTCAACTCCCTTCTAAATGACCTCGCCTCTACGGACTGGTCGTTCATCCGACTGGCACCTACCATTGACCTTGCCTTCAAGACGCTCCGTAATCTATTTCTCGGAATATGGGATTATCATACTCCATTGAGAAGCAAAAGGGTAAGGGAAACCCATCTCCTCTGGATCTCTGCCAACATTATCTCCAGATGCCAAGCAAGAGACCAGGCCTGGAAAAAAACACAGGCATTTAGGTACCTCTGCATCCCTACAGCATTACCACACACTCCATAATAACTGCACCAAGGCCACAAGGCAGGCTAAAAAAAACTACTTCCGTGCAGCCCTCTCCAATAATCTTAGTCATCTATCCAAATTCTGGAAAGCTATTAAATCCTTGCTCACTCCCCCTATCCAGACACCCCCCCCCTTCCCTAAACATTCAGGGTAGAACTGTATCCGAGCCAAGCGAGGTTGCCACAACTTTCAACACCTTTTTCACCCACAGTGCAACTTCTCTCCTATCAAACCTGCACCTCACTCCAACCACTCCAAAACTCCTTGCCCCAGTCTTGGTTCCCCCCCATCTCAAAGTTCTCCTTCCACCCAGTCTCCACAACAGAAGTCTTAGCTGCCCTTCGTTCTATAGACTCAAAACAAAGGTAAATGCCTGTTAGATCTGGATGCCAAACTCCTGTACCTGTCTGCCCCGGCCATCCGCGGCACCCCTAACCGCCCTCCTAAACCGCTCTTTCTGCACTGCCCAAATCCCAACTGCCTGGAAGGAAGCAGTAGTCATCCTGCTGCCAAAGGGTGGTAACCCATCGGAACCTAGAAACTACCACCCTATCTCCCTCCTTCCTTTTCTGGTCAAGCTCCAGAAACACCTAGCCCTCTCTCAACTAACACAATTCCTTGACGCCACCTCCTTCTTCACCCCCTTCCAGTCTGGTTTTCGCAAAACACACTCCACCATCACTGCGCTACTAAGACTCACTAATGATATTGCCGCTGGCATGGACAAAGGATTCCTTACCTCGGCCATATTCATTGACTTGGCCAAGGCTTTTGATACCATCTCCCACCCCAAACTCCTCACAAAACTGCATGACGCTGGGCTATCTGAATTAGCCATTAGCTAGTTCCAAGCCTACTTATCAGATAGGAAACAAGCAGTAAAGATTGGCTCACACGTATCCCCTGCGCTCCCGGTCACCATGGGGGTCCCCCAGGGGTCCATCCTTGGCCCCCTTTTCTTTTCTATATTTTTAAATGAATTCCCACTGTCCTGCCAAAACTCATCCATACAAATGTATGCTGATGATACCGTTCTATATGCCTCCGGCCCAGAAAGTGAGTCTCTAAACTCTGCCTTACAGCAGGATTTCCATGCCGTTCAATCCTGGCTAAACTCAAACCAACTTGTCTTAAATGCTAAAAAAAATGCATCCATAACCTTCGGTCCCCATCCCAGACTCTCCCGTCTAGATGCTCCACCCACCTTCTACACACTGGACGGTACCTCCCTGGATTCCTGCAACTCCTTTCGTTACCTGGGAGTGTGGCTCGATCACCACTTAGATTTCTCCGTCCATATTGACCACCTTCAGAAAAAACTTCACCCAAAGCTAGGTGCACTTTACCTTAACAAATGTTGCCTATCCACCTCGGTCAGGCAGGAACTAGTGCACAAAATGATTCTCCCAATATTCGACTACGGAGATGTGGTCTACAGTGGTGCCCCTCTAGCCACCCTGGTCAGCCTCGACCCCCTTTTGCATTCCTTCCGTCGGCACATCCTGGAATGCCCACCTTCCACCCACCACTGCTATCTGTATAGCGCACTTGCTCTCCCCTCGCTGCACTCTAGACATCAGCTTCACACGCAAATCTCGTAGCAAAGTACTGGTCTAACTCTCTCTCCCTCCCTATCTCAGCTGTGTCCTGGCAACCCAACCCCCCCCCAGCCTACTCCCTGTGAGGCGCCAATTCTAAACTCTTACAAATCCCTTTTATGTGCACCACAAAGGGGCAATCTGCTTTCATATACAGACTGCCCAAACTCTGGAATGATCTCCCAGCTGAAATCAGGCTGTCCTCTACCCAAAGGTCCCAAACAACTCTCCTACAGGATCACTTCTCCGACTCATGTAACTGCAACCTGCAGCCCAGATCGGTTCTCACAAGGCATCGTAATGTGCCTTAAACAGGCTCACTCTTCCAACAACTGATTTTGCTATTTGTAACGTTGTTTCCTCAAATGTCTCTGTCTGGTATGTACTGGGGCCATAACCCCCAACTACTGTCCAGCTACTCAATCCACGCTGCACTGCTATTCAACTATGACTACCCAACAAATGCCTGGCCCAGCCTGTTCCTCTCCAGACCTGCTGTTTTATCACTGTCTTCTCCTCCCTTATGAACTTGGGTGTTTGCCCCATTGCTTTTTCATCAATTATATTGCATTGTATGTGTTGATCTATGTATTTATGTATGCAAATCCCAGGTCGCTTCTGGAAACGAGCGGTTTACCACTCTGTATGCCTATCTGGTAAATCTCGTAAATAAATAAATAAATAAAATGCTTGCCTTTGATGCCTCAAGGATGGCTCCCTTTTTTGCCCCCCCGTCTCTCCTCTACCTCCCTTATGTCCTTAACCCTTACTAACTTATCCCTGACCAGTTCCTTCAATCTATTGAAGTTCATCCTTCTAAAGTACAAGTCTTTGGTTCTTGATTGTGGGTTGCCAGCCTGGAGGGTCAATTCAAATCACACAGAGTTGTGGTCGCTGTTCCCTAGTGGCTCCGCTACTCCCACAGCACCCACCATCTCTGAGTTGGTAAGCACCACATAAGGACTGTGTTCTGCTGGTGGGTTCCTTAACAAACTGCACCTACAGACAGTCCTAGAGGGCATCCAGTAATGTCTGACTCCTGTCACTTTTGACCACCAGGGTGTCCCAGTCGACATCAGGCAGGTTCAAGTCACCCACCATCACTACTTCTCCCTTTGCTGCCCCTCTTTTGAGTTCCTCCTTGAGTTCTCTGTCCCTTCCCTTCCCTTGCCCTGGAGGCCTATCATTCACCCCTAAGTGTACTTTCCTGCCTGAGGCTGCCATGAGTTACATCCACACTGACTCAGTCTCCCCACTGCTATCCCTAATACTTCCATTTCCTGCCACTTCAATGCCCGCCTTGACAAAAAGGGCAACCCACCCCGCCAGTTCTTCTATCTCTCCTGAAGAGTGAATACCCAGGGACTGTCATCTCCCAGTCATTTTTTCTGTGGCCCATGTTTCCATGAGGGCCACCAGGCCCACTTCAGTGTCTGCCATCAGCACCTGGAGCTTGCCAAGTTTGTTGCCTAGGCTTTTGGTGGGAAGGCATATCTCCATCCATTTGATCCCTGCTTTAACTTTGCTACTGTCCTTTTGCTTTTCGTGTTTTCTTTCCTCCTCACTTTTATTCCTCCCCTTGGTCCTTTAAACCCTACTACATTCTACATTCCCTGTACCCTCTTTGCAGTTACCGTCCCCGGATGTGGGGGAGTTCTATCTGGGATTCCCTTCTGCTGGCCACCTACCATGGATCTCCTAGACCTGGACTTCCCTTCATTCAGTTTAAATATCTGATGTAGATGTCAGAATTATTCCCTAGTACGCTAGTCCCCT
Organism: Neoceratodus forsteri; assembly: GCA_016271365.2. Lineage (NCBI taxonomy): Eukaryota > Metazoa > Chordata > Ceratodontiformes > Ceratodontidae > Neoceratodus > Neoceratodus forsteri. The sequence continues at coordinate 48,723,136 of CM028133.1, read as the reverse complement.
CTCTTTTCAGGTGAAGTCCATCATGTTGAAGAATCTCCTCTCCCAGAAATCCCCCCAATCCTCGACAAAGTGATACTCCATGTCCTGACACCACCCTTAAGTCAACTGTTGAACTCCTCTATTTCATTACTCCTAATTCTGTCCTGCCTTCCCTCCCAGCACCACACAGGGAGGACCTCAGAAAAGGCCTGGGTAGCTGAGTGTGCTGCCAATCTGTGCCCCAGTCTCTGGAAGTTCCACTTCACTGTCTCTGCTGGCTGGTTGGCCAGATCATTGGTACCCAGGTGTACCAGCATTCCCAGACACCTCCTCCTCCCTCTCCACCATCCTCTCTGTTCTGTCTAAATCCTGGTTGATGTTGATGTTGATGTTGATGGTGATGAAAGATCATGTTGTCCGCTTTTTTTGTTAAGTGGAGTTGAAAAATAGTTATTTATGCCACCACTTTTTGACAACAAAGAAACACCTTCTAGGTCACTGTCACCTACTCATCTTCTGTCTCACCAGACACGGACATCCAGTCTTTTCTGTTGCATGAAGCTGGGTGCAATTTCTTTAAGTCTCTTATTAAAGTGGATGTTTCAAGGTGATTTTCCTGTCCCCCTGCCCCTGACATCAGTTTTACAGACTGTGTATTGTACGACAAACATTTTGGGACTCAATTTAATAGCAATTCCATACCCCAAAAGTGTCCTTCTTAATTTTACCTCCTGTCATATGTACCTGTTGGCTAGCAGTAACAACAGTGCTTTCATTCATTATGCCATGAATAATAATAATATTCATAATACATTTATTTTTTAAAGTGCCTTTCAAGATATCAAGGCGCTGTACAAAATTAAAACAGAATTCACAAACAGCAGATACAATAATAATGACACAACAAATCCATGTAACTATATGTTACTGATAAGCCTGATGCCACAAAAAGGTTTTAAACGCCTGTTTAAATCCCCCACAGTCGTGCACTTCTGAAGCTGATGGGGTAGAGCGTTCCAGAGGGTAGGAGACACAAACATAAATGCTCGGGCCCCAGAAGATTTCAAAGTCAACCTCCCAGTAAAGTCAATGTTAAATAAAATAAAGAAATCCTCAACAAACAAGTTAAAACTTTCCCACACTACAAGATAGCACCACAGAACAGTCACTCTTTACCCAATAAACCCAATGACATTTATACCTCCCACCCCAAACACAGAATTTAAAATAACTAACTTAAAAGACAGCAGCAAGTGAATAAACATCTTACAGAGACTCTCCAACTGTGAATTTTAGATTAATAAATAAACGAGAAAATAATGAATGAATCTTGAAGGGGGGCTCTCACCATCCCCTAACAATGAACTGAATTTAAACTAGAAAACATGGCCCTCTCACTGCCATATTTAAAACAGAGTATAATAAATAATTACTACCAAAAAAGAAAAACAAGCTCTCTCACAGCCTATCCAAAATGAAAAGAGATTAAAAATTCCTTGCAGACCAACTGAAAAAGTCCATGGCAGGACTTTTTGAAGACTTCAGATAATGAATAAATGTTTCTTGTCACAGACCTCCACTGGATTATATTGCCAACCTCGAAAAACCACCACAAGGAGGGCACTAGAGCATCACCAATCCTCTCTACTTAAGAAGTGAGGGCCATCAGACCCCTGTCCGTTAGCCCACCTCCACTCCAGGAACTCAGAGAGTATATGCCCTATGGTTAACACCCCTGACCCCCCCAAGAGAGAATGGCTGCCCGTGATGCCAACCTCACTGTTGGACAGTTTGGCTAACCCTTGATAGGCCTCTGCAATTAAAGCTTCCTCCCAAATAACTCAGAGAGGGCTCAGGAGAATCAGGGGAACCAGTTGTCATCCTCACCTTCAGGGACATCATCCTCCTCACGTAAAAGAAATGGTGGCAGCAGGGGAGACAGCATTAGTGCTCTTGTTGCCACCTCCATTTGTGTTGGCCCCCCTTGATGGCCTATTTCCAGGACTTCAGATGGGACTTTTGTCCCACACCACATCAGTATATGAAGAAGAATCAGATAACTAAGACTCTAGCACAATGGTGACTATTCACCAAGCAGTGCAGGGTACGTGCGAGAGGCACGTACCCTGGCTGCTTGCATGGCAACTGGCATTCACGTACTTGTGCCACTGTGTGATGCCTGTCTGTGGCCCCACTCACCCGGTGTGCTGCTGTGTGGGGGCGGATTGGAGGACACAGGCTGGCATCCAGTTGGATGCTCGTCCTGGGTCCCAGAGTGGTGGTTGGCATCGTGATCCTATTATGACACCTGTTTCCATCTGGGGCCGTGTCATAACAGGATTGTGATGCCAACCGCCACTACCCAGTCCCCTCAGCTGTCTGATATGCCCTATGGCACCTCTGCCAGGTGCCTCCTTTGCTCCCTAAACCTGCTCATTCTTTGTTGTACAGAAAAGCACAAATTCATTTATCCATTTACTGAAAAATGTAGACTTCTTTACATTCACTTTGCCTTGTACAGACAATCTGATTAGTATTTTAAACCACATTTAACAATAGTATGTACATTATCTGACAGGTGGTATAGCAGAAAACTTGAAGTTGAATAATAGCTCATATGGCGGAAGGCCAAAATATGATGATAGAAAGTCCTTCTACACATTTGCTCCATATTCTTCTGACAGATGCAATTGCAAGTGCCTGTGCAAAACAAACTACTTTTTTCACATAGTGCATTATTTAAGGAAGAACTCCCTTGTGCCCTATGGCACCCTCAGTGCCTCAGCAGACCCCGTTCCCCACCTTCAATCTAGGATTCTTCCCTCCTACCTCCATGGGTCATGTAGCCTTGTGCTGGTGGGGGGGGGGGGATTTAATGGATTCCTCTGTTAAACTCTACGGGTGCGCCCAATATTTGGTGCAGCATGGTTGCTGCGGCAACTCCTGGGTCTTTGGCGCAGGGAACCCTGATTTTACAAAACTGGGCACAGGGTCCTTGATGCTCCTGAAGTTCGCTGCAGTTCTAGATCTCTGCAATTTGCTGCGATTTAAGGGCTCTTTGAAAATCGAGGTCATGATCTTTAAATTGTAACCCCGTAACTTCAGTTTTTCTTTCCATTTTATTTTGCTACTGTATGTATTTTTTTTCTTTTCTGTGTTAAATGTAACTTTTCTTTTTCTTAATTTCTTCTTTTCATGTTCTTAGTTTGTCCTCCTTAAGCACACCCTCACCCCTACAATCATTTGTTACCCTTCCTCCTTTCAGCTCACCTCCCCAGCCCCCAATTTCAGTTTCTCTTCTCTCTTTTGCCTTTTTAATATACATTATTCTTTTCCTTTTCTGTTAAAAATAATTTTTCTTTTTCTTTAATTCTTCTTTTCATGTTCTTAGTTGAGCCTCCATAACAATCCCCACCCACACACTATTTTGCCACCTTCACTCCTTTCAGCCCACTCCAAGCCCCAGTTTCAGTTTCTTAACTTCCCTTCTCTCTCTCTCTTTTTGTTTTTCATATTCTTATACTTTTCTGTCTTCTTTGTTTTATATTTCTTCTTTTCCCTTTAATTTGTCTTTGTTTTGTTTAAATTAGCACCCACCCAACCCCACAATCTTTTTGTAACCCTACCGCCTTTCAGGACATCCCCAAACCCCAATTTCAGTTTCTTAACTTTCTTTCTTTCCCTTCTTTCTCTCTTTAGTTTTTCTTATCTTTTGCTGTCTTCTTTTCTTGTATTTATTTCTTTTGCTCTTAGTTTGTCTTCTTTTTGTGTTTTGTTTAAATCAGCACATACACACACACATATGACCCCCAACCCCCTTTTGTAAGGGTGGTCCCCCTTTTGGTACTCAGATAAGGCAACAACCTACTGGCAGAAAAAAGGTATCATTCCTGGTGTTAGGGCAACACCTGGCTTGTGCATCTCAGAAGTTCGGAGAAGGACATAAAACAACATTTCTATTTTACCCAGGTCAGGGGGAGAGGTGCCAGGTCAGTGGTGCGTCTCCTATCTGTGGGGGCCCCATAAACTTTGCACAGGTACTCAGTGATGGATTGTCCGCAACCAGAAATTTGGGATTTTACTGTATGGCTTTTATTCCTGACAAAGTGTTAACAGAAATTGGTGGTGCCCCCAGGGCTTTTAACAGTATAGACAGGGATGGCACATTTGAAGCAGGCAAAACATTCCACAACTTTTTCAGGTAGAAACTGAGACTTCTCAAAAGAACATTTCCCACAGATGTCCAGCCCTATTTCAGGAGTACCTGGACTTTATTTTATTTTAGTCTTTGATAACCGAGTAAGGCCCACTAGGCACAAGTGCCTGTTTTCAGGGGTGACCTGGAAGCACTGGGTGGTTAAGTTACTTGCTCAGAGTCACACAGTATGAAAGTGGAGGTTGTGATAATCAAACCCAGTTCTGGTCTGCTGGATGTACCAAGCTTGTTCATAGCTTGTTACTCTAACTTCTAGGCTATACTTACCAGTGCATATGAGTGGCTCTTACCACCACACTAATTCAAGCACACCAGGTGAGCTAAGTTAACACCTTAGACCATTCCTATGTAACCAGTTAGATCCCTTTGAAGCCAAAAGTGAGTAGTCAGTTCACGATGGCCAAAGCTAGATTCTCTCTGCCATTACCTTTAGGGAAAAAACAGGATTTGCTAGCCACACAGAGGCTACAATAGAAATGCTTACTGTACTATCTTTGTACCAGGGTCCTGAGTATCAGTATCCTAGCCATCTTGGGCTCCTAGCAAGGCACCAGCTGTCCCACATTTGAATATTTATACAGGCATATGTATTTATTTTTTATATTTTTTTTAAAGTTGGTAACTGGGAAAGGCACACTGAGCGTAGGCTCTATTCCAGGTGCGACCTGGGGAAGGGCAAGGCAGCAGAGTAGTAAAAAAAAGATACAGCATTTGTGCACAGTATATCAAAAGAAACTTGTACTTGCAACAGCTTGTGCCCCTCGAGACAGTTGTTAAGAACACTTGAAGTCTGCAGATCGCACACAAAATCCATGGCTTCTAGGTTTGAACACACACAGTCTCTACATTCTGGGCAGTTCTGATAGCTCTCACAGTCTTTTGAGGGTTGCCCCAAAGTACTCACTGAACCTTCAGTCCCATTACGCCTTCTGTGAAAAAATCTTCACTCCCTCGGGGCTTCACAGGATCTGGTAGCCACCACTTCTCACAAAAACTGGCTGCTGATTACTGTACTAAGGCAGAAAATAGCAAACTGAGGGTCCTTCTGGACAAAGCATCACTTGCTGTTAGAACTCTTCACATGAACTGACTCACTGAAGTCAAAAACAGCATAGTACTGTGGCTTACACTGCTGCAAGGGTTCTTAACTCCATTACATCATCCCCTGCTTCAGCAGAGCTTAGCAGGTGGTGATGTAATGTTTTAGAGATGGTCTTTAAGCCCTCCAACACTGCTCAGGCTATCTGCCTGATCTAAAACTGATGGGATCCTAGTAACCCCAGGGACTGGCTGGTTATACTCACTGCCACCAGACAGCTTGCTGTCCACAGCAAGGACTTTGGGCTGCAACACAGGCCATCCAAACCCCTGGGTGCCCTACGAAGAGGGGTGGCCAGTCCCTCCCCTATCTATGACTTAATGTAGGCAGGTTACCACAGGGAACATGGAGGCATGCTGAAGCATTTTCAGCCATTACTGACAAACTAGCTTAGGGACCCCTCCATAGTGGCCCAGAGGGACCTCCTGAAGCACTCTCTGATAGGACAGAACTAGCCGCCCACTGCCATGGATTGGGCTGCAAACCTATCCACCCTTCTAGCCCACTAGGGAAAAGCTATCCAACTGCTTCAATACTCAAGGGGCAGCCTATACCTTTACACATTTCACACTGTACATTGCTTTTGAAACACACATATGACATTGCTATGCATTTCCAGAACCCAGTTCTACATATTTTACACCTGTAATTAACAAGCATTTGTCAATGCTGGATGTTGTCTCGCTAGCATTGGCATTGGTAGTGCAGGAGTTAAAGATGCATAATAGGAATGGCAGTGAAGTATTGAAGTGATGCCAACCCCATCCCCACCCTCTAGAGACCGACAGGGATTGGGGTGTGCCTTTGGGTCATCAGCTATAACGCTTATGCCATTTTACCTCACCCTGCCCTGTAGGCACTGACTAGTGTCGTGGTATGCTTTGGGTTCTTTGGGCATTATACTTACTCCATTCCATAAGGAAATATGCTGAGGTGGGTGCAGTATAGGAGAATGGGGTGAACTTTGTGGCTGAACACTGCAAGGCACATCACTATGCCTGTGACTGGCTGACGGCTAGGGGTGGGAGTGGGGGTGGAATGGCATGAGCATTACAGCCGATGATCCCAAGTCACATCCCTGACACCGGTCAGTCTCTACAGGGTGGGGTGCTACAGTTGGAAACCCTAACACCATAGGCGTGTGTTGGTATTTAAACTCCAAATTTTCAACATGGGCTTTTTGTGAGCCGACCTCATGAAGAGTGGCACTATCAGTTTGTAAACTGAAAGGTGGTTTTGCACAGCGGCTATGCCATTTGGCGACACAGGGACGAAAACACATTTTGGGCAGTATGTGGAAAATGACAACTGTATTGTTCATGAGGAGATGTAAAAAAAAATGGCAATGCTGAAAATCTGAAGTGAAAATATGAAAAATTGGTGAAGTCATGAGCATGCATAGAAACAGTGCAACACACGACCGTAACCCAATTATTTTTTGGGATTTTGTTAACCACATTTTTAACATAGGCATTTTGGGACCTCCATTCACGAAGTGTGGTACTGTGATTTTGTTAATTTGTCCCAAACGTTGATTTCCCACAGTGACCACGCCATTGTGCGCCACAGGTACGAAAATATATTTAGGACAGGATGTGAAAAATGACAGCTGTACTGTTCAAAAGGAGATGTGAAAAAATGCCAGTGTTGAAAATCTGGCATGAAAATATTGCGAATTTGCGAAGTTACAAGGGTGCATGGAAACTGCGCATACTTGTTACACAGTCATTTTATGGAATTTCGTCACCAAATTTTCAACATAGGCATTTTAGGACCTCTGCTCATGAACTGTGTCACCATCATTTCCTCAAACTGTCCTGAAAACTGATTTTGCACAGCGACCGTGCTATTCTGCGCCGGACATGTGAAACCACATTTCAGCCAGGATATGTAAAATGACAGCTGTACTGTTCATAAGGAGGTGTTGAAAAATGGCAATTTTGAAAACCTGGAGTGAAAATATTACAAATTCATGAAGTTACGAGCATGTGTAGAAACTGCACAATGCACGCTCATAAAACAGCCATGTTTTGGATTTTTTCCACCAAATTTGCAACATAGGCTTTTTGAGAGCCCCCATCATGAGCAGTGGCACTGTTGTTTTGTTTATTAATCCCGAAAGGTGATTCCACACAGTGACTGTGAAATCACCTTTTCGGGACCGAATAATGCCATGACAGTGCCTGAATTCATGTGGAGGGGTCCCAATAACCCCATGTTGAAACTTTGGTGTTAAAAGTCCCCCAAATCCCTGGGATATGCACCAAAGTTGAAAAAACCCTGTTTATGCCATTATACAGCTTACCGGCATTTTGTCAGTTCGCAGTCGGCTTTGAACAGTGCAGACATGTTCCCGGTCAACCAAAGATTGTTGCACCGTGCTCCGGAGGTAAGTATGGGATGGGGGAGGTGGGGTGCACAGAGGGTGAGCGTGGGTAGGGGTAGGGGGCAGGGAGGCTGCAAGGGACCATTTTCTGTTTTACAGGTAAAAAGTAATAATAAAAAAAACATTGCGGGACTTTTTTTAATTTTACAGGGGTACTGTGGCATACTGGGTGGGCTCCCAGTGTGCCACATGAGTCTTTAGGGCTGTGGCCGATGGGAGATTGGCACCCCTCATCGGGCAAATACCAGTGGGGGCGAGAGAGCCGAGGGGGATTAGGCAGCCCCCTCAGCACACAACAAATGCAGGCGGGACATTATGCTAACAGGGAATGGGCTCCCCCATTGGCAGATTGGACTATGAAAGGGGGTGGGGATGAAGCCGATAGGGACTGGGTCCCCCGTCGGCAAAGAAAGACTTTTTTAGGGGGGCAAATGATGCCAGGGGGGATTGGGCACCCCTTCAGCACACAGCGGAAATGGAAGATGGGACCTTATGCTGACGGTGAGTGGGCTCCCCTGTTGGCATTGTGAGAGGCGGCAGTAGTGGCAGTCACTGCCGCCATGTTGTTTGCATCTTCGGGAGGTGTGTTGTGGTCCCGTTGCATGAGAGCTTCGCTCTCATTGCAGCAGACCCTTTCTTTGTTCTGGTGGCCACATTAGGGATGCATGATGTCAGCGCCTGCTGCTGGCTTATTGGGGAATGATGGATACACCTACTGATGCGTGCCCTGCATTCACCCAACAGACACCACGCCTTCAAATCTGCTACTGCTGCAAGATGTTGGCTGCTCACGAGCGTGCCAACATAAAAATGCTTAAACATTTCTAAATCACACACTTTAAAACAGTTTAAAAGACTAGGAAAACACCAGGGCTCCAACTTGAACTCCAAATCTTTTCTTTTCTTCTTCCATCCACACCTGTAAAAGAAAAAGATGATAGCTGGTCAGCAGGGTAGGGCAAACGGGGAAAGTTTGAGGGCACTGAACATGTACTCCCTGGAAGACAGGAGAGAGAGAGGAGACATGATTGGGACCTTCAAGTACTTGAAAGGGATAAATAAGGTTGATAAGGAGAGTCTCTTTACACTGAGTGGCAACCATAACATGAGGGGGCACAGTCTTAAGCTGGAGGATGGGAGGTTTAGGAGGGAGGACAGGAAGCATTGTTTCACAGAGAGGGTGGTGGACACTTGGAATGTGCTTCCGGAAGAGGTAATCTCGTTGAAGACAGTGGGCAGCTTTAAGAGAGGCTGGGATAGGCATTGGGGGAAGGTAAGAATCATGGGTAGGGAGGATGGAAGGAGTGGGGAGGGAGGGCAGGGACATTAACTCAAGCTGTGGACCCTGCAATATGAGCAGACTTGATAAACCTGCAAGAGAGAACAAGAGCAACAAACCTCCCACCAGCAGATACAGTACAGTCCCAAACACATTGTAAAGGGTTATTCTATAAAAGGCAGTATAAAAGTAAACAATAATATATACAAGACACTTTTTTGGGGGAGGGACCTTAATTGCTATCTGAGGATGTAATGTCTGGAGTGCGAAGGCACTCACATACAAGAATGTCTTAATGGATTAAAGCCGAAGCCAGTCCAGAACAGTTCTTGCAAGCAGGCATGAGGCCTACTGGAAATGTCCAGACCAGATGTCCACTGGACCAAAGTAGTAGGGCATTATAGCATTAACAGACAGTCATACAAAGAGAAAAAAAAGCGAAATGTTGCCCTACTAGTTAAGAAGTGCAGGCTGACATTTCTGCATCACCTCTCTCACTGCTCAGGACCTCTTCTCTTCTTGGGCAGAAGACAGGTCTTTGGAATAAACTCTTTCATGACACAGCTGTATCTAGTTTCTGCTGCCCAAAGAAGAAACTGCAGCCATGACCTCCCTCTTTGCTCCCAGGGGGGACGATGTACTTCAACCTTCTGAATCTTCTTTCTTCGGCCGATTGCTTGCTGAGGGTGTGGCCTGCCAATCGTGGCTTACAATCTTTTTAGGTTACTTGCACATACTGGCTCTTCCAGGTAGTTTTAGGGGGTAGTACCACCAGGGATGAGGACCACAAATGATTGTTCCAGTTGGACTGGTCATCTTTACTGAGTGCACTGTCTCACTACCATCTCGATCAGTTAACATTACTGAGTCCAGGTGGCAGGTGCGGCTCACCTTCCAGGAATTAACTTGTCTCTGTAAACTTTTTCTCTGCTAGACAGTTTTAGTCTTTTCATCCAGCACCAAAGCTCACTTGTAGATGCTCTGGCTTCCTCCAGCAACCATTCCTCTCTCCGGTCCTCAATTTCCTCCCACATCCACCTTGGCATGAATGGATACTTGATTCCAAACTCCTTCTCAGCAGTCCTTCAGATCACTCTCTCCTCCTTGCTGCTCTTTGGTAGGTGCAGGCCCTCAGCCTGGCTTAGGGGTGGCCAGGTCTGATGCAACCACATATCTTTGTTCCACACAGGAAAAAGGCAATTCACTCCTGTGTCCTCCTCCACCTCTTGCACACTGAAGCCCCTCCCTTCAGCTGAGGGCTCCACAAATTTAACTGCTGAATCTGGTGGCCAAGTCTAACCACCAGATGCCTCCACTTCCTCCAATGCTTCCATATGGGCCACCATGTTGCCGGTTACTGATTCGACCCCTGCAGACACCCCTTCTTCACTGCTGCCAGAGGCATGGACCTCCCATGTGATGAGGTCTTCCAGCTCCTCATCCTCCCTGAACACACTGGGACTTGGACCCTTTGCCCGAGGGTCTATAGGTTCGAATCCTGACACTGCCAAACCCCTCTCTGCCTCTTTCTTGGCTGAGGGGCTACTTGTGGCTTGCAGCTCTTTGCTACACACAGTCACACCCTCAATAAATTATTTGAGGAAATTTTCAGCTTCCTCCCACTCACACTGAGTACCACTCTGTCTTTTACAGCTATGCTGTGCACTGAGGGTCCATGTTGGGGCCAACTGGACACATCGGAGAGTCTTTCTGGGATTGCCACTAGCCATACTCATGCCAAAATTTCTCCTGCAGTTCTGGCAGTGAAGGATGGCTATGACAAGGGGTTAAAATAAGCAGGTTTGCATAGCAATTTGCCACCCAAGAATCGGGAAATGTGAGTCAATTATCAGCTTGATTAGCAATGATTACTAATCATATACACTGGCCGTCCCCTGTATTTTTTTTAGTTTTCTCTGGCATCTAGTTGTGCCACCACCCTCTGATTACCAGTCCTTGAGATGTCTAGTGCTCTCTTCCATCGATCGCTGTCATCACCGTAATGTCATTTTTCTATCCCTGGTGTCTAACGGCACCCCCATCTGATGGCTGTCCCCATTATTTTGGCATTCCCTGTTGTCTAGTGGCACCCCTCCACCATCCAATCACTGTCCCTTACCCACTGGTATCTAGTAGCATCCCCCCACTATCTGATCACTGTCTCCATTTTGTCTTGAGTCACTGATTTTTTTTAAACCTGCAAAACAAAAAATGGTCCCTCGCTGATCACTCCCACACCCCCACCCAACCAGCCACTATGCACCAACCTACCCACACACCCAGTACACCCCCACAGACCATCACTCACCTGAACAGGATCCAGGTTTGAAATCCACTCTCCCGATCAAAGACCTGTCTTGCTGCTAGAACTGGTGACTGCAGTATGAGAAACTAAGGTAAATGTGGCCCTATGTACTTCAATGGGGGTTTCAACTATGGCGCATAACTCAGTCATCTTTTGACATATTGACCCCAAATTTTCAAAATGGCCTATAGGGGAACCTCATCTCATGAACAATATAACTGTCACAATGCAACTCCCGTCCAAAAGGTGATTTTGCAATTGCTTGGTGAATTCACCGTTTAGGCAGGATTTGTGTAATGACAGTCATACTGTTCATGAGGTGGAGTCATAAGAAGGCTATGTTGTAAATCTAGGGTCAAAATATGAAAGAATGTCAAAGTTATGACCATTCGTTGCAATTTCACTATACACACTCGTAACTTTGAAATTTTTTATATTTTGAGCCCAGATTTTCAACTTAGCCTTCTTTTTACCCCACCTCATGTATGTCACAGCTGTCATTTTTCAGATCTTGGCCAAAATGTGTTTCCTCACCTGTGATGCAGAATGACATTTCAGTTGTGCAGAATTGCGCCTTGGCAGGGACTGGAACATTTTCTGCACCGGATACATGAGGTGGGGTGATAGGAAGGCTATACTGACAATTTGGTTAAAATGGCAAATTCGGCCTCAAAACTATGTATACAATGCCTGTTTTAACCATACATACAATAATAAGTAATAATTATATGGTTTAAAGTAAAAATATCCATTTTAGAAAACTGCTAATTAAAAATCGTCTGATTGCTAATCATTTTTCATTTTGATTAGCAAAGGCCACTGATCAACTCTCCGACACTAATTTATGCCTTGTATGACATCTCATCTTACTTTTAAGCATACTGCACATGCACTAACTGGATAGCCAGGGAACGCTAGGTTGAGGGGAGCTCCTACACAGTTATATTCCTCTTCAAACTTCCTTAGCTCTTGCTCTGTCTGTGCCACCCATGTTTTAACATGCAATGGATACTGCTTGCTTCCACTTGCCATGTTCATTCCCTGCAAAACATGTCCATAAAAAATTGCTGTTACAAACATGCAGTTTTCACCTGTTTCTTGCAAAGTCTTTCCTGTAGCCTGCCCACTTTATTGAGTGACCTGCGTTTTGTTTTGCTTTGTTACTTTTTCGCTTTGCCCGCCCTAGAATGGCTGCTGCGCTTTCCATTGCATCACTACTAGACTCACATTGCGTTGCTGTTACTCTTTTTACTTGCACAGACACTTGTTTACTCTTTGAACTGCCCAGAAAACTTTTGCTTTGCTTTAGAAGGTTAGCTGGTACTTAACAGAAGTAGCTTTCTCTGACTTCATTGCTGCGGTCTGTAAGAGAGTTGATGGCACCTGCACTTACTTTTCGGACGGTCCTGCCTAATGACCATGAAGGAAAAACACTGCGGTGGCTACTGGAATGACAATTCCGATGTTTTAATGGGAGAAGTCTGATTTTTCCACTATTTCCAGCACTTTTTAGCAGAAATTCAACAGTCCATCAACGATACACCTTTCTTTAGGCCTGTGCCTTGCACACCCTCTCTCTCTCTCTCTCTCTCTCTCTCTCTGTCTGTCTCCCCCTCATGAACACAGGACAACCCACAGAGCTCCGGCCAGGGGACGGAGCTTCACAGAAAGAGCCAATCACTGATGCTATGTAAATAAGTTTAGGGCACTCTCCTCTCTCTCTCGCTCTCTCTCCATGGTGCTCTTCGAGCCATAAGAACCAACTTTAAAGTGTAACTGACTTTTTGTTTTCTTTGCAGTTTATGCTCATTGTCTCAACCAACACCTTCACTGAATTTTGACACTTAAAACACAGTCCTTTACAGAGACTGTGATACTTTCCTCCTCAGACATGAGGACAGATTGTATCCACAGCAAACAAATGTTTCCTTGCCCAAAATTACTTGCAGCTGGCAATTTTGACCATGTTAAACAGTTTTAAGCACTTTTAAAGCACAGTTTCAAAGTTCCACTAAAGCAGTCTTTATCAACATATTTTTCTACAAAGTTCCATACTGTAATCTACTCTTAAAGCTGTACAATACACAAAAGGCATTTTTCCACATATAGCAGTGTCAGTGGCTCAGTAGGTAGCACACTCACCTCTGAGGTGGGAGATCAGAGGGCTGTGGGTTCAGTTCCCACATCTGGCACTTGGGTTAATATCCTAGTACTGACACTGTAGTGCAGCATGAGAGGGGTGCTGCACTTCTGAGGTGCCGTCTTTCAGATGAGACGTTAAACTGAGGTCCCACCTGCCTGGATTGGTGGTAGTTCAGGTGGATGTTAAGATCCCATGGCACTTATCGAAAAGAGTAGGGGAATTTCCCCAGTGTCCTGGCCAAATTTCCCTTATTCACTTAAAATACCACCAACAGCTTAATCTGGTTCAAGGTCAGTTGGCATTCATCTGTAACCCCCTCCTCCGGGTCGTGCCTGAAAATAGGCAGGATTTGTCTGGTGCACTTACTCGGTCAACAAAAGCTAAATAAAAAATAAAAAAAATATACCAACACCAAGAACCAAGAACAGGAAAAGGGTAAGGATGAAGAATGTAATGAAGAACCCAACGCAGTATGGTACAGGGTTCAAGACAACAAAGCAGCAAAAAAGAGCAGAAAAGCTAATACCTTTGAAATTCCACTATAGAATAGCTTTGATACCCTAAGTACTGCGATAGCTATGCCAGATCAGAGTGACCTCATCACCAATAATAATTCTATACTGATGGATTTAAATACATCAGTTCCCCCTAATGATACTCCCTTGTTGCTGGACCGGAACACACCTAATGTTTGTAATATGGACCAAGGTATAATTTCACCAGGAGCGGATCTAGACATATTTGTATTAGGTGATTTTATTATTAAACATCTTGACAGGGCCGCCTGTAACCCTGACAAAACATGCAGGACATTATCTAGTGTTAGTGGTGCAAAAGTGATGGACATAACTAGGATGGGTAGTGAAATATTAAAAACCACAGGATAAAGTCCATTGGTCATTGTGCATACTGGTGCCAACAATATTTTTCATAACTCTACTGATCCAATAAAGTATGACTATGTTGCACTTACTAATAAATTGATACATATGGGTTGTGTTCCCTTTCTAGCAGAGATTGTTCCCATTCCTAAAGCTTCGCCATCTTACATTAATAAAATTAAAGTCATAAACAAATGGCTATGTAAGTGGACTCTGAAACAGAATATTACTTGTCTTATGCACTGGGAGGAATTCTACCACCATGAGGAACTATTTTGCTGGGATGGTATGCATTTAAGCAGAAGGGGTAGCTCTCTACTAGGTAAACATATTACAAACTTTATAACCACATTTTTAAACTGGCTTCTTAGGGTGGAGAAGAGACTACAGCTGCGTCTTCTAAAATAGTAATTCAGTCACCACAGAACCCACTACGTGATTCTGAAAACAAACCAAATTCTGATAATAAAGATTATATTAATGAAGATCATATAAATATCTTACTGGTTAGTGCCCGCAGCCTACACAGTAAAATGGATGAACTAAAAAGGATCTTATTAAAGAAAAATCTAACAATCTGTGGGGTTACCAAAACCTGGTTCCAAAATCATGAATGGAACTCAAGGTAGGGGAACCTCAAGGTAGTGAAACAGTGTGACAAGGTGGCAGGTAAAGCAAATAGGATGCTGGGATGTATAGGCAGGGGCATCACCAGCAGGAAAAGGGAGGTCATAATTCCACTATACAAGACACTAGTGAGGCCCCACCTGGAGTACACTGTACAGTTCTGGAGACCATACCTACGTAAGGATATAGACAGGGTATAGAAGGTTCAGAGGAGGGCAACAAAGATGGTGCATGGATTGCATTACAAGTCCTATGAAGACAGGTTGAAGGAAATGAACATGTACTCCCTGGAGGAGAGGAGGGAGAGAGGGGATATGATAGAGACATACAAGTATCTCACAGGGAGGAACAAGGAGCAGGAATACACTATTTTTAAGTGAAAAAGATGTACCAGGACTAGAGGGCATGGGATGAAGTTGGAGGGAGGACGATTCAGAAGAAACATGAGGAAGAACTTCTTCACAGAACGGGTGGTGGACAAGTGGAACACCCTGCCAGAGGAAGTGGTGGGGGCTGAAACAATCACGGGATTTAAGAATGCATGGGATAGACATAAAGGAATTCTGGAGGTCAGGGGTAAGGGGCAACAGACTTCTAGGAAAACATAAACTGAACTTACCAGCTCAAATGGGCAGACTGGGTGGGCCATAGGCCTTTATCTGCCGACACTGTCTATGTATCTATGTATATACGTAACTCAGAGATTCCTGGTTACTGAAGAATTTGTAAAAACAGAACAGACAAAAAAGGTGGCGGAGTAGCACTACATATTTATTTATTTTATTTTATTTATTAGGTCTAGGATTACAATACCTTTGAGCCAGGGCTCTTTTAGAAAGGTTCCATGTTAGGTTACAATTCAAAACATAAGATATGTAAGTCAGATTACAAATTTGATGCATAGGACAAGGTTACAAGTGTAAGCTAAACAGAGTTACAAAGCATGTGAGAAACAAAAGTTTTGGAGGCTAGGTTACAAGGAGATAGCAGATGAGGTGCAGAGAGGATAGAGGACTAGAGACAGGAAGAGTAGAGGGGGCGGAGAGCTGTAGAGGAGGAGGAGGAGCACAGCCAGAGGCATTGTCGTAGACATAATATGGGGAAGTACATGCTAAGGGGTAACCAAGTGCTAATAGGAGAGAGAACTGCATAGGGTTAGGGAAATATTCATGGGGTCAGCTAGTGGAGGCAATCACAGGAGCTAGAGGCAGTGAGAGAGAGGCATAGACTTGATTTAAATACACCAAGGGTAGGAGTGGAGGAGATGTAACTGTTTAGACAATTTAGCCAGCTGGGCACCCTGTAGACAAAAGATCTTTGACCTTGTGAGGTACAACAATGTGGAATCTGCTTGAGCTGTGATTCAGACCCCCTGGTTGAGTGGGGGTTATTGCTAGGGTGCAGGAGTGCTCACACTCCGGGGGCGCAAGGCCCATAGTTATTTCCTTCACCATGGTGCAGGTTAGGTACTTTATCCAATTGGTGAGTTGCAGCCATCCAGTTTGTGAATAGTGGTCGCACGTATTTGTGAGGTGGTGGGATCCAGTGAGAAGTCGGCAGGCCTTACTGAGGGAGGTGGCTATGCGTCTAAGAGCGGTAGCGGGGGCAGAGCCATAGATGATAAGCCCTTAGTCAATAATGGAGACAACAGAGCTCTGAACAGTGACAGGGCTTCTGGAATAAGATGTTTACTATGCTGGAAGAGTAGGCCAAGATGAGTATTTGCTGCTTTGGCTACAGAGTCGATGTGGGCACTGTAAGTTAGATGAAGGTCTAGAGCGATCCTGAGGTACTTAAAGGTTTGAACCTGTTCCAGGATGACTCCATGACTGTTTTTTATGGATAGGGAGTGCAGCTTATGCTTGTTATGAGAGCTGCTGAACATCATAGACTTTGTTTTCTTATTATTGAGGACCAGATTGTGATTTGAGAACCAAGTTTCAGCAGATTTGAAGCCAAGCTGAAGGTTGTCTTATAGAGGCTTAGGATCCTTGTGGGAGGCAATAATCGCAGCATCATCTGCATAGAGGATGATTGTTTCAGAGCAAGAATTTGGAAGGGATTTCAGAAACAAGCTGAATAGTAAGGGGACCAGAATGGATCCCTGGGGGACACCTGAGCGAACAGGCCTGGTATCAGAGAGGACATCTGCAATTTTTACTCTTTGAGACTGGTTCTGTAAGTAGCTTTTGAACCAGGCAGTGGAGTTGAGAGAGACCCCCAGCTTTCAGAAGTTGCACAAGCAGTAGGCGGTGATGGGCAGTGTTAAATGTTTTAGATCAATAAAGACGGACCCAATTAACTGACCATTGTCCAGTGAACTGTGAAGAATGCCAGAGAATTCCAATAGGGCAGATGAGGTGCTATGTTCTTTCCTAAAGCCATGTTGTTGCGAGCACAGGATATTGTATTTGTCCAGGAAATATGTGAGCTGATCTGCTGCAATATATTCAAGGGCCTTGAAGAGGAGAGGCAATATAGAGATCGGATGGTAGTTTCCATGAGTGGCACTGTCACCACTTTTATGGATAGGGGTAACAGTGGCAGATTTCCATTTGTCAGGGAACTGGCTGAGCCTAAGTGAGAGGTTGAAAGTATATGTTAGTGGCTGTCACACCTCATCAAGGGTGAGGGACAGCAGTTTAAGGACTAGTGTATTACTGCTGGATCTGAATTTGGTGATGGCTTTGGTAATTTTTTTGCAGGCTTCATGCATCTTGATTGCTTTGAAATAAAAAGGCAGGTGGCTGGAGGAGGAGAAGGAGGCATTGGGGGGAGGAGAGGGAGGGTCATAGTCCTTAAAAAAGTCAGAAGGGAGAACACTGCAGAGATCAGTGAATGCAGTGTTGAAGTTATTTGCTATGATTTTAGGGTCAAGCATAGACCCAATTATGTTGAGCAAGGTAGAGGAGGTTTTTGGCTGCTTCCCAGTGACCTCTTTAATATTATTCCAGAATGCCCTCCCATTACCCCAGGTATCCGTGACAGCGTTCTTGAAGTAGTCAGATTTCTTTTGCCGGATAGATTTGGTACAATCATTCTGTGCACATTTATAGTTTTGGATGTCAGTTTCTTTAACAGTGGTTCTGGCCAGATCCCAGAGGCGATCTCTAGATTTTAGTTGACATAAGAGATTGGCCGAGAGCCAGGGATTGCAAAGGGCTTTGACTTTACGCTTTTTAAAAGGAGCGTAGGAGTCACTGACTGTATTGAAAGTGTTGATGAAGTAATCCAGTGCAGTATTTACATCTGTTGCTTTGTAGATAGAGGACCAGTCTTGGAGGTTGAGGCATGTTTTGAGGTGTGACAACTACCCACATGATAAGACTCTACTAGTGATGATATTAGGAGGTGTCTTGCAGAATTTGTTTAACCAGTCACAGATGATGGGAATGGTCGCTAAGCGAGTCAGGGAGGACTGAAGTATTTGTGATATGAGTTGGATGGCTGGTAAGAATCCAATCCAGGAGGGTGCTGGTGCCGGATTTGTAATTTTTCCTGGTTGGAGAGATGACCATCTGGGTGATACTGGCCAATGAGATAGCATCCTTATGGACCCCTACATCAGACGTGAGCTAGTGGATATTAAAGTCTCCAAGCAGAATCATTTCAGAGTCAGGAGATTGGGACCTGGAGAATTCCAAGACATATCTGAGAAATATCCTACTCACTGCATAACCCCTGATAATATCTCCAACAGTAGTGTGGGAGCTACCTGGGCCAAAGTCAAACTGGCTAATGAAGTCCTTGTAGTTGGACTAGGATTTCGAGCCCCAAATTTAAGCCTTGAGGAAAATAAAGAACTATTACAGGCTATAAATAAAATGGAAACATCTCAAAACTATATTCGCTACTACAACCGATCGCCTTATCACTACACCCCGACATATTGACCATCTCCGAAACTTGGCTAAAACCACATTACACAGATGCTGAAGTCTCCATCCCAGGATACACAATTATATGGCATGACAGGCGAGGGAAAAAGAAAGGTGGAGGCACGGCTACATATATCTCAAATAGTCATCATTTCACTATTGTGGAGATCCCCTCTCTCCCCACAAATATAGACTCCACACTAATTAAACTGTCACTTCCTTATACCTCCCCTATATACGTGGCAAGCACATACTGCCCCCCATGCACACCCACTGATGATATCCTCTCCCATCTAACCACGCTGCAGTCCCTAGCTAAAGGAGGTGAGCTCCATGCCACAGGGGATTATAATGCCAATTGGTTAGGTGCGGACAAAGCCCACCTGAAGACTAAAATAAAGGCCCAAAACCTCACGCAACTTATGAAAGAGCCTACCAGGCTCAGCCACAAGACAAAAAAACACTCCCTACTGGACTGGGCCCTCACCTCGCACCCACATAGAATCCTTAAAGCAGGCCTACTTCCTGACTCTATAAACGATCATCACATGATTTACCTGATCAGGAAGGTTCATAGTCCCTCAGCCCCCCCCCCCCCCAAGACACTGCGCACCAGGTCATACAACTCCCTAGACCTAGTATCTCTCCTGGCGGACCTGGGAAGGTAAACTGGTCCTGCATCACCGAGGCATCTTCCATTGATGATGCCTTTAATGCATTTAAATTCAGATTCCTAAAAGTATGGGACAAGCATGCTCCACTGTGCACAAAAAGAATTAGAGGAGCGCATCTCCCCTGGATCACGGCTGACATAATCAGAATTTGCCACACCAGGACCATGCCTGGAAAGCTTATAAGAAACTGGCTGCTGGCCTCCTTACTACCTACAGAGCCCTTCAAAATGCTTGCACAAATAGCATTGCCAAGCAAAAGTCCTACTTCCAATCTTCCTTTAGCAAAATTCTAACCACCCTATGGACTTCTGAAATCCCTCAAATCCTGCTCTCTCCCCCAACCCAACCAACCTCCCCCAACTCTTTTAGTAAATGGCACCCTCATCTCCGACCCCATCTGTGTTGCTGAAGCTTTCAACACCCATTTCTCCAGTTGCGCCGACAACCTTCTATCCTCCCTCTAGAACATGCACACTCCGGCCCACCCCCACCGTACCCACACCCCTAGCACTCACCCCCCAGTCTTACCTTTCATATTCCAACCAGTTTCCCCCGCAGAAGTCCTCCACTCCCTATGGGCACTGAACCCCCAATAAAGGCAAATGCCCGTCATCTCTGGATGCCAAGATGCTATTCTTGTCAGCCCCTGCCATAGCCACCCCGCTGGCCGCACTCTTCAACTTCTCTTTCTCACTGGGTAAGGTACCAACGTCATGGAAATTGGCCACTGTCATACCCCTCCCTAAAGATGGTGACCCCTCCTCCCCAGGCAACTATAGACCTGTCTCCCTACTCCCGATTCTGGCCAAACTTCAGGAGTGACTGGTCTTGTCCCAACTCTCCCAGTACTTGGACGCCTCCTCCTTTTTCACTCCTTTCCAATCTGGCTTCCGCAAATCCCATTCTACCATCACCTCCCTACTACGAGTCACCAGGGACATCCTCACAGGCATCGACAAAGGACACATCACCACGGCCATTTTTATAGATCTAGCAAAGGCTTTTGATACCGTCTCACATTCCCTACTTACCTCCAAACTCACTGATGCAGGGCTAGCTCACCCAGCTACAGACTGGTTCCAAGACTATCTAGTGGGTAGGATGCAAGCGGTCAGACTGGCCTCTCACACATCAAACCCCCTTCCAGTCACTTCAGGAGTCTCCCAAGGATCTGTCCTAGGACCAATACTCTTCTCCATTTTTCTAAATGGCCTCCCCTCTGCATGCTCCCACTCTTCCATCCAAATGTATGCAGATGATACAGTACTGTACGCATCCGGCCCCTCAACAAGCAGTGTAGCATCTCTCCTTCAGGAGAATTTCTCAGCCATCCAGGGCTGGTTCATGACAAACCAGTTATTTCTAAACCCCCAAAAAACTGTGTCACTTACGTTTGGCTCCCAACAAAGACTCTCCCGCCAAACCCCTTGCCCCCCGTTCACAGCCCTGGAAGGGGCACTCCTTGAGCAATGCACTAGCTATAGATATCTAGGCATCTGGCTCGACCAACACCTAGATTTCGCCCCTCACATAGACTCCCTGCATAAGAGGCTGCTCCCAAAACTGGGGGCACTCTATCGAAACAAAAGCTGTCTCCCCAAGCAAACGAAGCACGCCATAGTACAAAACGATACTCCCTGTTCCCATTAGTGCTATACCCATCGCCTCTATCCACCCCTGGCAAGCTTCAGGACACCCTATTCCACTCCTTCTGTCGTTTCATCCTCGACTCTCACAATCCACTCACCACTGTACTTTATACAGCTCCCTAGCCCTACCATCTCTCCATGACTGCAGATTAATAAACTGCGCTAGGTTTGCTGCTAAATCCTGGACCCTCTCCCTTCCTTCCTGCCTTGAATCTACTTTATCCCAACAACCTCCCCCTGTGTACTCCTTAAGAGGCACAGACCCCAGACTTCTACATGTCCCACTTATGCGCACTACCAAAGGCCAGTCAGCTTTTAAAATACAGAATCCCACAGTTCTGGAACGCCATCCCCGTCCCCATCAGACACACACAAAATCCCGGTCACCGCACCAGACTACTCCAAGCACACTTCTCCTCCAGCTGCTCCTGCTAATGTTATAAGTTATAGCTCTCTACAAATTAAATACTGTACAGTAGTACTCCTGTTATGTGTATATCTGTCTGTAGACTCCTGTATTATGGTTGCCAGGAGTATACGTTATACCGATACCCTATGTACTTCGTACTCGAAAATGTGTTATAATTTGTACAAATCATATGCTATGTTCTGTATTTGCAATCACTGTACTTGTAATTGTTCCGTATTTGCTATGTACTGGGTCCCGGCCCCCGGGACGCATCTGGAACCGAGCATGTTGCTCAGTCTGCCTTCCCGGTAAATCGCATAAATAAATAATAAATAAATATTCTAATGGACGATTTTAACTTCCCTAAAATCAACTGGCTAACATTGGAAGGACATGGATATGTTGAAAACACATTTATTGGTTCAATAATAAACCAAAACCTTGAACAAATAGTAACTGAAGGAACAAGGGACAATAACATACTCGATATTATTTTAACCGATACGGGCGGAAGGACTGCAACACCACTTATTACTGATCCCCTTGCAGATAGCGACCATAAAATGGTGACACTAAACATTAACATCAATAGTAGCTATCTAAAGGGAGTCACAATGGTTACTTTTCTAAAGCAAATTATGAACTAATAAATGATTATCTTGCATCCTGGGAATAGGCATCTGACCTTTCGGGTCTTGAATTACATCAAATATGGGACTGTATGTGGAACAAGATTAAACACTGTTTGTACACATGGGTTCCGACTAGGAAAACAGTATAGTAGCGGTATCAGAACTCCACTGTGATGGAACAGAAATATTAAAAGGACAAAAAACATAAAGAAAAAATACTATAGAAAATTCAAGAAAATGAAACCATGGCCACTTGAAGATCATACAAGGGGAAAGTACAAAGGGCTAAATAAAACATAAGAAATGCAGAAAAGGAATTTGAACTTAAAATTACTACTGACAGTTTGTAAAATTATAAGACCTTTTACAACTATATAGGCTCTCTTAGAGGTAGGCAGTCAGCAGTGGGCCCTCTTGAAACTATTAATGGAACGCTGAGTGACGAACTTGTTATTGCTAATGAATTTAATAACTATTTTCTTAATATATTTACACCTAAACGAAATGATGCTGAAAACTCTTTCAATGTACAGATGCCACCCCCATAACTGAAGAGGAAGTGCAGAAGGTACTCTCAAATCTTAAAATACGCTCATCTTCAGGGCCTGATGAGTTACACCCCAGGCTTCTCAAAGAAACAACAAATGTTACATGTGGCCCAGGAATGGTACTATTTACGAACATACGAAATTTGCCCGCAGATAAAGGCCTGGAGGTTTATCAAGTCTGCTTGAATGTGCAGCTAGCACCCCTTATTCTGCAGCTGCCCCTCCCTTCCACCCTTCCCCTTCATTAACCCTCCCCCTTGTCCTGTCCCATCCTCGTTTGAAGCAGTCCACTGTTCTACTGCATACCACTTCAGCAGGTAAAGCATTCCACCCAGCCACCACCCTCTCTGTAAAAAAGTGTCTCCTCATCTCCTCCTGAACCTTCCTCGCTCCAGTCTCATATCATGGCCCTGGTGGCCCTCCTTCCTTACTTTGAACAGCCCTCTGTACCTGTCTTGTTTATTCCTTTCATGTATTTAAAGGTTTCAATCATGTCACCCCTGTCTCTATCATCCAGTGAGTACATGTTCAACTCCTTCAACCTCCTCTCGTGATGATAAGTCCCCCAGCCCCTTGATCATCTTTGTCACGCTCGCTGCACCTCCTCCAGTAACTCAATGTCTCTTTTCAGATACGGACGCCAGTACTGCATGCAGTACTCCAGGTGTGGTCTAACTAATGACCTATACAGGGCAGAATCACCTCCTCCCTCCTCAAAGATATACCTTTGCAATACAACCCAGCATTTTGTTGGCCTTGCAGCTGCCTTCCTACACTGCAGAGTTGTTCATTGACCCTGTAATGAGCACACCCAGATCCTTCTCCTCCTCTGTCTGGGCTAGCTGCACCCCTAGCTGGTAACACACCTCCTTGGGTTCTTCATTCCAAAATGCAGCACCTTGCACTTTTGACATTAAGCCCAGTTGCCAGGTTTCAAGCTTTGCCTGATCATCCTGCAACCCCTGCCATCCCCTAAGTCATCCACCAGCGCCTACCTTGGTATCATCAGCAAACAGACTGATCTTGTCTTGATGTCCCATGATATGTCTGCAATGAATATCCCAAACAACACTGGTCCCAAAACTGAGCCCTGTGGAACACTGCTCGTCACTGCCCTTGGGTGAAAGCTCCCACCCACCACCACCCCTCCGCTGTTGCCTTCCTGCAGCCAGTTTCTACCCAGATCACCAGCTTTGCACCCGCCTGCGCCTACTAACTTCCTTCCCAGCCTTCCATATGGCACTGAGTCGAATGCCTTCACTGATGTCCAGATACAGGACATCCACTGCATGGCCCCTGTCCAGTTGCCAGTTACCCAGTCATAGAACTCGACTAGATTGGTTTGGCAGGATCTGCCACATATGAAGCCATGCTGTCTGCTGTCCTGTAGTCCTTTGGCCTCTAGGAGGGCCACCAGCCTCCTTCAGGATAGTCTCCATTAGCTTACCCAACCATGGATGTGGAGGCTCACTGGTCTGTAGTTTCCTGGTTCATCCTTGGGGCCACTCTTGTGGGGGTACCGCATGATCCATCCTCCAGTCCCAGGTACACACCTCAATGTAGTGAGGCATTAAATAGGTCTGTCAAAGGTCCTGCAAGGACTCTCTGCCAGCTCCTTCAGTACCCTGTGGATGCCATCTGGGCCTGGCGCCTTGTCCACCCTCAATGCCTTCAAACCCCTCAAACTCTGCTCTCCATGATTTCCCATCTGTCACCACCCCCCCTGCTTCTGCCATTTCTCCCACCTTGGGTGTCACCCCTCTCTCTTTAGTAAATACTGAGCAGAAGTACTCATTTAGTGCTTCCGACTTATCGCAACCTGCTTCCACCCAACTCCCCTCCTTCCTAATCCTTATTATGTGGTCCTTACTGCTCCTTTTCTCCCTGATGTACTTGAAAAAGTCCTTTTCCCCCTTCTAAATGCCTTGTGCCAGCCTGAGTTCCATAGATGCTTTGGCTCCCCTTACTGCCCTTGTCACCTCCTTCGATTCTGTCAAGTACTTCTTCCTGTCCTCCCCCCTCCGTTTTCTTGTACTTCCTAAAGGCAGCTCTTTTCCTTCTTACCTTTTCCATGACCTCCTTGCTCAACCAGATCGGTTTCTTAGCCCTAGCCTTCTTGCTTTGAGCTTTGCAGCAGGTTTTGGTTGCCTCCACTGTCCATAGCTTTATGAGCTCCCACCTCTGGTTAATGTCCATACTAGATTGAATTCTGGCCAGGTACCCTTTTACCACTTCCCCCATCCTCCCAAAGTCTTCCCTACTGAAGTCCAGCACTATTGTGCCAGATTCCACTCCTTCCTTGCCCATATCAATGTAGGCCATACTGGTGGTGGTCACTCCCAACAGTTCCTCCGCTGTAAGTTCCTTACACAGTCCCCATTTGCCAGCACAAGGTCAAGGGTATTTCCTAACCTGGTTGGTTCACTGACCATTTGCAGAAGGAAGCTGTCCTGGAAGGTATCCAGCAGTACCTGCTCCCTTCTGTTCCTGGTTGTTGGGGTGCTCCAGTCCACTCCTGGCATGTTGAAGTCCCCCACAATCACCACACTACCCTTCTTGCAGGTCCTCCTGATCTGTCCCGCTAGTTCCCTGTCTAACTCCTCCGTCTGAGATGGTGGCCTGTACACCACTCCCATTCTAAGAATCCTATTCTTGGAATCCTGGATTTGCATCCAAAGTGACTCCGTACTACCCTCCTCCCCTTCCTCCCTTACACACTTCAGTCCTTCCTTCACATATAGTGCCACCCCCCCTTTCCCAATCACCCTGTCCCTACGAAATAACCTGTACCCTGGTACAGACAGGTCCCAGTCATTGTATTGGGTGGCCCATGTTTCCGTGATGGCTGCAATGTCCACCTCTCCCTCTGCCATGAGAACCTGTAACTCTGCAGTTTTCCTCCCAAGGCTCCTAGCATTAAGGGTAGCCACCTTCCACCCTTCCCCCCCCAATCCTGCCCTCCTTTTCCTAGCATCACCAACAGTACTTGCCATTTGTCCTTTGTCACTGTTATGGGGGGTAAGCTCATATGGTTTCCCAACCTGTGGTCTCTGCATAGCTCTTGCCCAGTTGCCACCCCCCACTCCTAGTTTAAATTCCCAACTTCCTCTATGTACTCCTCCATCCTCTGTTTCAACACTTTCTTTCCCTCCTCACTCAAGTGTAGTCTGTCCTTGGCATAGAGACTACTGTCCTCCCAGGTCCCAAACAGCCATACCCTTTAGCACAACACCAGGTTCTTAGCCATCGGTTAAATTCCTCTATTCTGAGCTTTCTTGTTGTGCTTGCCTTTGGCACGGGAAGTATCTCGGAAAAAGTTACTGATCTTCCTGCTGTATCCATTAATACAGGTGAAACTGTTCAGACCTGGAAGGAGGCCATAGTGACCCTGATCCATAAGGCAGGTAATAAGAAAGATGTCTTGAACTATAGACCTATTAGTCTTATGTCAGTCTTACGAAAACTTTTAGAAAGACTACTCCTTATCCGTATTAATGCACATATTTCCCAATATAATCAACAGGACATAACAGAACATGGCTTTTTCCCAGGCAGGTCTTGCCTAACTAACCTTCTAATTTTTTTTGAAAATGTTACTGCATCCTTGCACTCAGGCCTACCAGTGAAAATTATTTTTCTCGATTTTTTCCAAGGCCTTTGATAAAGTCTCTCACCAAGTTCTGATAAACCATATGGCTAATCTCAATTTTCACTCAAACATTATAAATTGGGTCAAATCATGGCTGCATAATAGACACCAACGTGTAGTTATCAGAGGTACAGCTCACAATGGGGACAGGTGACTAGTGGTGTCCTGCAGGGCTCAGTTCTGGGTCTGATTCTGTTCAATATCTTGATTTCATCTATGCAAACATCCACCAACATCTGGATGTCTAAATATGCTGACGACTGTAAGCTGGGATGTACAGTTAATAATGAACAGTCTGCCAAGGCTTTTCGGGATGAGTTAAATCAATTAGAAAGCTGGGCTACTAATAACAAGATGCACTTCAAGGAAAAGAACTGTAAGGTCATGCACCTAGGGCATTATAACCAGAAGTTCAATTATAGTCTTAATAATATACAATTACCAACCACCAGCAATAAAAAAGACTTAAGTGTGGTACTGAATGATAGTCTTAATTTTGATACCAACACAACAGCCAAGGTTAAGAAATGCCAAAGGATTATAGGATGTAATTTCAAACACATTAAAAGCAGAGACTCCAGGGTTATAATTCCATTATATACTAGCTTTGTTAGACCCCACATGGATTACTGTTCCCAATTTTGCGCACCAGTTACAATTAAAGGGAAAAAACACATAGAAAGGGTACAAAGGAAACTTACTAAATTAATTAAAGACATGAACCTTTTAGAATATGGGCACAGGCTCCAGAAACTCAACCTCTATTCAATGGAATACAGGCAACTTCGAGGTGATCTTTGCTTAACATATAAATCAATGCATGATCCCCACCTTATCTAAATTATAGGGTAAGTAAAGAGTTGCTCAACAGTTCTTACCAGAACACACAAAATCAAACTAAAGGGCCACAACTGCAAAACTAATAAGAGAAGTCAGTGGTTTACACAACGTGTTGTGGCCCAGTGGAACGCATTACCTGCAACTGTTGTAGAAAGTAACACAATGAATCAGTTTAAAAAACAACTAGACAATTTTATGAGTTGTAAAAAAGTATTTTACTTGTAAACCACTAACCAGTGATGCACTCTCAAAAGGCACTGCCTCCTGAGCCCGTAAAACTCTATGAACCTATGAACACTCACAATCTTTTTGTAACTCTCCCTCCTTTCAGCCCACCTCCCCAAACCCAAATTTCAGTTTCTTAACTTGCTTTAATTCTTCCCCTTCTCTCTCTCATTAACTTTTTAAGTATTCTTCTTTTTCTGTCTTCTTTGCTTGTATTTACTTCTTTTTCTATTTTATTTTCTTGTTCACTGTAAGTTTTAAATCAGTGCCCACACACACACTCACATGTACACACACTTACAACATCTGTCACCCTCCTCCGAGTCCCACTGCCCCAGTCCTCAGTTTTACTTCCTCTTTCAGTTCCATCTCTGGCATCTGATGTCCTCTTCATAATTTTTCTTAACATCTTATTTTCTTCTGTTAATCCCAATCCCTCCCAGACTTGTTTTACACAACTCCCCCCACATTGTCCATCACCCTTGAGTTTCCCCCAACCTTCATTATGACTTTCCTTTGGACCCCTCGTGTAAGGCTTGTCTGTTTGCAGATGACACCAAGATCTGCAACAGAGTAGATGATCCAGATGGGGTGGGCAGAATGAGAAGAGATCTGGATAAACTAGCAAAATGGTCAGAAGAGTGGCAACTGGGATTTAATGCAAAGAAGTGCAAGATCATGCACATAGGGAAGAGAAACCTAAAGCCACCTATAGGCTGGGAGGAGTTGCTGGCAGTCACAAGGAAGAAAGAGACTTGGGCATCATCATCATCGATGACCTGAAATCATCCAAGCAGACCTCTAAAGCAGTAGGTAAGGCTAGGGGGTGTTAGAGTGTATTAGTAGGGTATCACAAGTCGTAAAAGGGAGGTAATAATCCTCTTTACAAGACACTGATTAGGCCCCATCTGGAGTACTGCATGCAGTATTGGAGGCCACACCTTCACAAGGACATTAACCAAACTGAGGCAGTCCAGAGAATGCAGCAAAATGGTGCAGGGACTGCATCAGAAGACATACGAGGACAGATTAACAGAGCTCAATATGTATACCCTTGAGCAAAGGAGGAGAGAGGTGATATAATGAAACATTCAAACACCTTAAGGACATTAACAAGGTGAAAGAGTCTAACATGTTTCAATATAAGAAAAATAGCAGGACAAGAGGCCACAGCATGAGATTAGAGGGAGGCCGAATAAGGGGGAATGTGAGGAAATTATTTTTCACAGAAAGGGTGGTGGATGCATGGAATGGCTTACCTCAGGAAGTGGTGGCTATGAATACAGTGCAGGGCTTCAAACAGGCATGGGATAGGCATAAGAGAGCAATACAGATGAGTATGAATAGATAGGCCACTAAAGAGCAAAGGCACATTTATAAGGTAGAAAAATAAATGGGCAGACTGGTTGGGCCTTGCGGTCCTTATCTGCCGTCAACTTCTATGTTTCTATGGTATTGGCTTTCATTTCTTAAATTTTTTCTGTTGTTATGTAACTCTTTTCATGCTTTTTATCATCTACTTTCCCCTCCTCATCATCCCACCAGTCTGCAGCACCCCAACACACCACTGCTAGGGTCCGGGTCAGTCCCTTCCCCAAGTCTTCCCTCTCAGATCTTCCATGGCCACTGTCCTCCTCTACAAGTGTGGAATGCTGCTGAACTGCAGTGTGGACCCACTTTTATACCCTGGTTTGGGCATGCCAAACTCGGGTATGGGACCAGCTACAAGGGTGCCCTTTCACCTCTCCCCTCAGGCTCAAAAGGCAGTCACATGACTAGCAGTGACTGCAAAAAGCCTGAGACCAGGCAGGGAGGCTATGGTGAGAGAGCTAAACAACAACATCAACAACAACAACAACTACAAAAAAGGAAATGAAAATCCAAGTGGAACAGGCAGTGTTCAGCTCGTCGTTTGCTGAAACTGAGCTGTATGAGTTTGAAGCAGCTTGGTTTCAGCAAAGGCGTTTGTGCCCATCTCTGCTCTGTGAGTTCCTTTCTGGTGAGGTAGCGGCAGTCGCGGGAGTGCTTATGTTGACCACTACCAGGCAGCATAGAGTGAATGGAACTAGGGACTAGGAGTGGACTACTAGACTAAAACAGCTGAGCAGTACCACTTGACCACCAGACTGAGTGACCTGACAAAGCGGAATGCTGTCATCATCATACCGTAGGAAACAGAAGACCCCTGACCCCCAATGACAGTGGAAATAAAGGAAGGTAAGAGGAATAGCTATGGAGCTATGGACTATGGGGGGGGGAAGGGGGTTAGGCAAGAAGGGTTTTACTGTGTGCTGGGTGGAGAGAGGCTTAAAAGAATACCTGCCAGTAGTTGGAGTCAGATTCTGAATTTTGATTCTGACTCTGATTTTGTTCTGTTTCTTCAGTAAGAATCAGAATGGAACTGGAGTGGTAATTAGAATTGCTAAAAATTGTAATGTAGCCAGACAGATCAGATTCCAGAGAATCCAAGCACCCATAGTACAATCAACTTCTGATGATTTTGTTTGTTCTGTAGCTGGTTTAGATGGGGTCTGGGGATGCCGAGGGGGTCAGCTGTAGATAAAGTCTCATTTTCATGGCCACATTTGCACTGCATCATCCCGAGTGCACAGGTTGCTGTGGTGTAAATGCAGTCACGTGGACACTTACCTGATTAAGGTAATCTGATCGCTGCTCCTCTTCATGAGCCGTTGCAGAGAAGGAGATGCATTCTGTGGTGAGCGGTGCAGGCAGTATTGTGGAAAGGCTGCATCACTCATTCTACCGCACAAGGAACCCTCCCAGCATTCTGTTCTGCCCTCCTATGATCACAAAGCCCAGAACAAGAAGCATGGCAGGAGGGGTTCTGGCTGATTGCCGAGGTGTGCAGGCAACATTCTCTGATTTTTATAATAAACTAACCTGCTTGAGGTAGTGTATATATGGATTTATTTATTTTTCCCTCTGGTCCCCGTTAGGATGACCCACCCCCTTCTGCTAACTCCATCCCCCTTTGGATAACCTCTCCGCTGCTGCTGCCCCAGTCCTCGTTAGTCCTCGTTAGGATCACCCGCACCTTGTCGCTGTCCTTCATCCCTGTAAGAATCACCTTGTGGTTGACCCTGGTTCCCATGCATCACCTGCTCCCACTTCAGTTTCCTGTCTGTATCAGCCGGCAGCCAACTGCCCTAGACACGTGGATCCTCTCCAGCAAGGCTTGCATTGGCACTGAGAGGGCTATGTAAACGCAAGGAAGGATCAGCCTTGGAGGTCAGGGCAACAACAGAGCAAACCACAAATGACAGCAGAGCTGCCATGTAAACAGGCCTTAAATCTCCTTGCACTGGTTCAATATGTTCTGTAGATGGTTAGGACGGGGATACTTGGGGAGTCAACTGTGTATAAATCACCTTGAACTGATTCAGTCTGTGCAGTAGATGGTTAGGATGGAGATACTGTGAAAGTCAGCTTGGTATACAGTACACGTAAATCTCCCTGTACTGATTCAGTTTGTTCTGTAGATGGTTAGGAAGAGGGTAGTGGGAGTGTAAACTGTGTATAAATCTCCCTATACTCATTCAGCTTGTTCTGTAGAAGGCTGATTCAGCTTGTTCTGCAGATGGCTAGGACATGCTGGACAAGTTAGCTGTGTGTAAATCTTCCTGCACTGATTCAACTTCTTCTGTAGATGGCTAGGATATAACATTCCTGTACTGATTCAGCTCGTTCTGTAGACGGCTAAGATATATTGGACAAGTCAGCTGTGTATAAATCTCCCTGTATGGATTCAGTTTGTTCTGTAGATAGTTAGGATGGGGACACTGGGGGAGTCAGCTGTGTATAAATCTCCTTGTACTGATTCAGTTTATTTTGTAGATGGTTAGGGTGGGATACTGGGGAGTCGGCTGTGTATAAATCTCCTAGAACTGATCCCATTTGTTCTGTAGATGGTTTAGATGGGGTGCTGAGGGTGTCAGATATGTATTATTTATTTATTCATTTGGTAACCAGGTTGATGCAGTGATCCGAAGACCCTTTTCAGGCACGGCCCTAGCCAGAATCTAGCACATACAGTGTAAAATTACTGTGAGAGAGCAGCGTGTATCATACAGGGAACATAGGTCAAGCTGATAGAGAAAACATAAGGTAAACAATACCAGGTACATCAGCAATTGAGCAAACAAGGTATATAACATTTACTGTAAATAAACAGGGTAAGGTTGCTGCATCATTCAACAAAAGGAATAACAATAGTATTCAGGGCCGGAGAGGAGAGCGGAGCACTAGAGGGGGAGGGGATAAGGGTGAGCTGCAAAGGAGGTGAAGCCATGCTAGTGGCCTGTGGCAGATGCAGGTCATGGTGGACCGAAAGTGCATTTTTAACAGGGAATTTAGATTTAGAGGTTGGTCAGGGGAATGTAGGGAGGAGGGGAGGTCACTTCATAGTGCAGGTCCAGCTGCAGAGAAGGCTCTTAGGCCCATCCTCTTAGCTATGTTAGGGCATTCTAGTTAAAGGTATGAAGACTGATGTAGATTGTGGCAGTAGGTTCTAGGCTGGATAAGAAGGGATAGTGGATGCAATAGGACTGTGGGTGAGGATAACACTTGACACAGTATATCAGGCACAACACACCTTGGTGTGGCTTTATTTCATACAAAAGTATAAAAATAATAAATAAACATAATAATGTTTACAAAACAAATAAAGCAAAATAATAGCACAATGCTATTTCCTTTAAGTAGATTCACCTTCCTTCAGGTTTCAAAGACAGTTCAAACAGTCACTTCAGCTTTAACTGCTGTGTTGCTACCAGTACCTATCCATGTACAAGTCCTTCCTCTTGCCTTAATTCAGACTAGTGAGACCAGCTTCTCAGCTCATCTGCCTGTGCATGGGTTTGGGGGGTTTATATAGCCCTCCCACTTAATTTTAGGCACACACACAAAAGGCAATCAAACAGTTTGTCTCTCTAGAGGCTCACAACTAGGCCTATACAAAAAGAAATAGTTGTTTCTAGGTCTGGATTATAGAGAGCTTTCCAACACTATAAACTAATACAAATAACCATTTCTCTGGCCAGTGTTATTACCATTTTAAACATAAGGGTCCATTATGTACATAAACTCCTCCCACTGGTCAGTATAATTGTGAAACAATTCATTATAGATATAGGCCACTAGGGGGCCGCTATCTTCCTATCTACATGTCTGGACATGCTGTTTCATGTCTGAACATGTTGTTTCAGGGGACTTCCTGGTACAGTTCTTATTTTGTCAGTTTTAGCCTTTTTATTTTATACTGGGGACTAACCCAAGTTTATACCGTACTGTATAAAATAGGAATGTTCCTGTCCCTTTAATTTGTTTAATTGTACAGCAGAGCAGCAGTGTTCAAAAGCTCATTATGAACTGAGGAGAGTAAATAGAGGAATCTGATTGGTAGAGAGCTCTTTGAAGCCATAATGATATCGGACTACATCATCACAGCTTCAAAAAAAGTTCTGGCACCACCAGCCTCCTTGCTCTGTTCTGTCTGAGAACTATGTTTTCAAAATGTACTCCTACATCACCCAAAAACTTGTTCATAAAACATTTAAAAAACTGTTTGTTTTATTTTTCTTATTTATGAAAATTCAAACTCAGTTCATAATAGCAATAAGTCACTCCAGGGTGTGGTATATCATGGGATATCGTCACTTCTCGGGTCGTTGGACGCACTCGGCCTGTGGCTTCGTGCCCAACCACCCGAGGCGTGACAATATCCCATGATATGCCACACCCTATCATGCCTTATTGCTTAATTACCTGCTGCTTCTGCTGTGGGATCTCTACAGGCTTCTGGTAAGTCTTCATTATTTATTTAGCTTTTGTTGACCAGGTAGGTACACTAGGCAAGCAGTATGCTTATTTTCAGGTACGACCCGGGAGAGCACAGAGAAAAATATAGGTTCAAACAAGGTACATAGCAACAAGAGGGCAATTTACATAGTTACATGACAGCAAGATGAACAGATAGTCTACAGTGAGCAGTATTAGGTAAACAATTCATATACAGTTATAGGTAAAAAATGTACATATACACACAAATAAATATACTAAGACATTCAAATGGCAATTTCACTGTATGAGTGACCCTCATACCAGGACCACATTATTCATAAGCAGATAGCAAGCAATCACGTGCCTTCTTATAAGGGCTGTTACAATGAATAGCTGCAGCACAATCATTTTTTAGTAAGAAGTGCATCCGAGTGCTTAAGGTAATATCCGTTCACTCATTTATTTGTGTATTTCAATTTATTCATCTCAGCCCTATAGCACTTCTTAATTCTGTGCACCTAATGCACTATATGAATTTTATTTATTTAACCTAAGAACATTTTAAATGCACATATGCACTTTATATTGTTCCAAATGCACTTTTATTCATTCCTAGGCATTTTATGCCCTACAAGCACCTTAATAATTTTGTTGTCTGCTGGCATGCTGGACTTGGACCTGGTGGTACATGGGAATGGTGGTGAGGGACAGATAAATCAAACAGAAAAAATAAGGTTGTATGAAAAAGGTATAGAGAGAAAGAAAAAAAACTGATGTAGATGACCAACCTATGTCAGGACTAGAAAAAGGCAGAGGATAGGGTAAAGAAGTACCGTTGCACAACAGATTTATAGTAGGAAGAAAAAGATGATAGGATAGACATCCCTCCACCGGGGTACAAGGACTTGCAGAATGCAGTTCTGCCACACTGGAGAGTAGGAGAGACTGTGCAAAGTATCAGCAACGGTCCGGGCCAGCAGGTAGGAGTGTCGTGCTTGTGGAGGGAGCCAGCTAAGGGACTGGTAAAGAGTGCAGTGGTGAGTGAGGAGAGGGGCACGAAGGGCAAGGTAAGATATATGATTGTAGGTGGCATCCAGGTGGTTACGGTGGGTAGTGGAGATGTGGGAATACACTGGTCAGCTATCGTCAAGGAGAGGAAGGAGGTTGCCGTGGGCACTAGCAAGGCTGGCTTCCAGTGAGCGGTGGTCGATCATGTGACAACAGAGCCCTATCTTGTGCATTTTCCTACACTGCTCCTAAATACTGGAACTCTATACCCCTCTCTATCCGTCAAACACCCATGCTGCCTTTAAGAAACTACATCGGGAACACCTTCACACCTTACATCCCTGCACTTGTTTTAACCCACCTTGAACCCTCATTCATTCTTGCCCTCTCCCCATCTCCATCCTATCTACCCCCTTTATACTTTCCCTCCTCTCATGACCTATACCTGCCACGCTCTTTCATCATCTCTATCCTCCCTCTCTCTCCCTCTCTACTTTTCATGGCACTTATTGTACTGTAACTTACTACCTTCCTATGTTGAATTTTTCTTTTGTTACCAATCCTGTTTATTTCTTCTGCTTTCACAGTATCTCAACCTTCAGTATTCAGTATGTCAATGTACTTATTACACACTGTTTTTATCCTGATTTGTACTGCCTTCATGTGCTGCGTCACATGTTTATTGTTTGTCTGTAAACTGTTTTCTCCTGGGTCATGCCTGAAAATAGGCATTGTTTGCCTAGTGCACTTACCCAGACACCAAAAGCAAAATAAATAAAATAAAATAAATATTCTGGTTGATGTGCCCAATCAGTGAGGCACTGTGGTCAGTGTAGGTTAGGGATGGGTCCAGGATTACCCCCAGATACTTGAAGGCGGGAACAGTGTCAAAGGGAGCTCCATCTGGGGATTTGACAGTGAGAAGGTCATCACTGTGGGCTAGGGCAGACAGTTTCGGTTTGGAACTGAAAAGCATGGCCTTTGTTTTGGCAGCATTGACCAATGGTATGTTGGTGGAGAACCAATAAGGTGCTTTGCAGAAATCATTGATAAGAATGGAAGATAGAGAGAAAGGGGAGGGGTCACTTTGGTATAATATTAAGTCATCTGCATAGAGGAGTGATTTACAGGATAGGCCCTCCTATAGGAGAGAGTCAATGAAGAGGGGAAAGAGGAGGGGGCCAAGGACAGATCCCTGGGGACACCCACAGAGACAGGCAAGAGGGGGGAGGTGACACCACGAAGGCAGACCATCTGTGTTCTACCAGAGAGGTAGTTAGTGAACCAGGTGGTAGAGGCAGGGAGAAACCAAGGGCGTTGAGCTTTGCTATGAGGATCTTGTGATTTAGAAGGTCAAATGCCTTGGACAGATCAACAGACATTGCATCAGTTATCTTCCCTTCATCCATGTTCCTCCGCACATTGTCAGTGAAGAGGGCAAGGGCTCTGGTAGTGCTGTGTCCCTTCCGGAAACCATGTTGTTGAGGGCGAAGGAGATTATATTTGGAGATATGCTCTGTAATTACCAGATTGAGAAAGAAATACGGGTAAATGGATCCTGGACTTACAGAGTCAAGTGGTGCAACTTTGACAGCTCGCAGAACTCTTGGGTTGCTTTTGCCAACCTAACCCCAGCCTGTCAAGAACTGGTCCAGATAACACATATCACTAGTCCCACTACTGGAAAAGTCAACAGAGGTCTTGAACTTTGTGTAACCAGACTCAGTATTCTTCTAATGGTATTTTCTCTGTTAATAGTTCCTGCAGTAAATGCTTGCTGGTACCTCATTCCAGTGCACCTGTTGCTCATGGTACTGCATGCACTGCATTAACCTTTTTCTTTGCAGGAATGTCTCTTCAATGCACAGTCCATGTATATTTTTATTATTCTGCCGCTGTTTATTGCAATAGTCATATCTTAGGCACTGGGTATTCTCCAGCTGATACCCATTCCCCCTCCCCTGCACTGTGGAATTTGGTGCCCTAAATGAGCTTCACGTTGCTATGGTGGTTCCCCTTCCCCTAGTACATCTCCGACTGGTCACCATTGTGGTCCAGATTCTTCTCCTCCCATCACAGCGGTCTACTGTTCCGTACACTGCTGTCACGTGCTGCTTACAACTTTTTGTAACTTTTCTCGTATTGTATAATGTTTCCTTGTTCGAATGGTGCTCACATTCACTGCCCTGGGGATGGTGTGAAGTACACTTATGGCATGAGGCTTAAGGCCTGCTGCTGCCCCTTTAAGAGTTCTGAACAGATGTTGGTGTTTTATTACTGTTCTACTGTGTTAGGAGAGGCTTGTTTGGAATCTCTGGAATCCTCAGTGGTCAGTCAGTCTCGGTGGGTCTGCTGTCTGAGTTCGACCCTTTTAGAACACTGACGTCTCTGTAGTCTAAGAATAAACTCCATTCCATCCACATTTATTTTGTGTGTCTGTCTGTTATTCCTACGGTCCAGAAGGTGTCCATCAGAGAAGCAAGAGATGGGCCTGGCAGATCTGAGAAGAAGGTAAGGGTCCTAGTAGCAGACCAACACCAAAATGCCACACATGGTATTTTGGTATTAATCTCCCTGTACTGATCCACTTTGTTCTGTAGGTGATTAGGATGGGGATACTGGGGGAGTTAGATACGTACAGATGTCCTTGTACTGATTCAGTTTGTTCATTAAATGGTTATGATGGGTATACTGGGGTAATCAGTTGTTTATGGGGTGCCGTTTGTAATGATGACTTCAGTGCATGGCCGAGAGTGTATTACCCAGCCCTACTGAAGCAATACGACATGACAGGGCATGTGTTGTGGTGAGATTATGGCACACCTTGGGTGTGTTTTGAGGCACAGGGCATTATTGAGTGCCTTCTACCACCTGAGAAAAGCCATTATCCCATCCTACTACAAAGCACACCCTGGAGTGTCTTACTGTGATTATAAAATGGGTCCAATAATATTTTTTGGTGGTGATGGTGGGGTGTGTGTGTGTGTGTGTGTGTGTGTGTGTGTGTGTGTGTGAAAAGTGCAGAAAAACAAAATAATTTTAAACATTTTAATGATTTTTTAAATGTTTGTCACCCCAACAAAACAGTCCCAGCACATCCCAGCATTGGCATGACATCTTAGTTTCAAATTTCAAACATTATAGACAGCAAAATGCATGTTTTTAAATTAGCCCTTAAGCCATTTGTTTTCCCCAACCTACCCCTATTTATCTGTGTCCTGACCATTCCTCCTTCTGTATATTATTTTCTCCCTTCCCCCACCTTGTTTCTTTTCTAGCTTTCCTACATTCAATAGATGGAATATTTATTATGGATGAAATACAAGAACTCAGATCTCTGCACAGTTCTACTGACAGAATGTTTCCTCCCACAATCACACAGCAAAAGGCCTCAGATGGAACCAGGGCTTCTGTTTTATATGCAGCAGGTTGAACAGCAGAGATTTCCCTGGCAAGCAGGTGAGGATAGGTTCCTCATTGTGAGCAAATAAACTTCAGGGGCCAGATATTCATTACTTAGCCTGTGCGCTAAGAGGTGTTTGCCCGCACTAACTGGGTTTTTCACCCAATTTGTGGGTGGGGTATATGGTCAAACACTCCCACAGCTCGGGCAAAACCCATTAGCACCTGAGTGCTAAGTTACCGCTGTGCCCATGTAAATGAAAGGGTCCTCCCCTGCACACAGGTACAGTGGGTAACTGAGTGGGTTACATAAGCAGTAAATGCCACTCAAACAGGTGCAAGTTACAGCCTTTGCAAACTCCAACTTAACAGGGTGCAAGGCCCTGGTGGTGGACAAAGGTACTGCAGCCACCCATCCCAGTCCGTTGAAGCAATGACTTCAGTGGTGTCTAGTAGCACCCCTCACTCTGACTCCCATATCTGTGGTATGAATGACAGCCCTGGTGTCCAGTGGCCTCCTTGCTCTCTGATCTCCTCCCCTGTAGTATGAACAATGACTCTGGTGTCCATTGGCACCCCCCACCCACCATTCGCCTGTTCCCATTATAATCATAAGTCGCTTATGTCCAGTGGCACCCACTGCCCACTGATCAGCCACCCCTATAATTGTGCAGCTATTCCCTGGTGTCTAGTGGCACTCCCACTCTCCGATCACCCCCATAATATTATGAAAGATTTTCCTGGTGCCTAGTGGTACATCACACCCTCCAATCACCTGCTACATTACTATTTTAGGTGTCCCAGGTCGCTAGTGGTACCTCCCCCACCCTCTGATTACCCACTGCTTTATCATGCCAGCTTTCTCTGTTGTTTAGTGGCACTCCCGGCCACTGATGACCAGTTCCATTGCTCCCTCTGAGCAGGCTGCAGTGGCTAGCAGCCCCCCAGCATGACCAGAACCAAGAACACCCCTGAGCCACCCCCCCACCCCATAGCTCTCAGATAGGGGCTGTATGGCGATCCTGATATGATTACTGGCACAGCCCTCCTCTCACCTCCTTGGCCAGTCACCATATGGGATGATAGGGAGCATGCATAGAATGGGTCATCGGCAGCTGGAGGGTACCAGTAGACAATTGGGAAAGGTGACATGATAAAGCAGTGGTGATCAGAGGGTGGGGGGTATTACTAGACACCAAGGACACCTTAAATAGTATGGCAGTGGGTGATTGGAAGGTCAGGGGTACCAGTAGACACCAGGGAAATCTTTCATAATACAGCGGCGGGTGATCAGAGGGAGGAGTACCACTAGACACCTGAGAAAAGCTACACATTTATAGGAACAGGTGATTGGTGGGTGGAAGGGTGCCACCAGACACTAGGGAGTCATGATTTTTATGGGGATGGGTGATCAGTGGGTGGGGGGGTGCCACGGGACACCAAGGACTCATGGTTATAATGGGGACAAGTGATCAGGGTGGGGGGCTGGTTGCTACCATGCCTGACGTGACAGCTGGCTACAGGAGGGACCCAAACTTGCCACTGTTTCCTATGCAAATGAACCTGTGATGTACATGCATATAGCCCTTTGGTGCCTTGCATTCTCAATGGGCTCATTTGCATGTTTTGGGCTGAATATCATGCTGTGGCTCCTGGTGCTAACAGGTCATGGGGCACAGTTCCCTGCACTTCCCTCTTGGCTGCACATAGCCCGGATCCATGTTGGGGCAACACTACTTGACTTTGCGCTACCACGACATGGCCCTGTATTCCGTCAAATGGTTCAAGTGCACTCTCTGACTGAATATAGCATCCTCAGGGTCAGGCGCAAGGGCAAGCACAGCACAAATCTTTGCACTCCGCTTTTGCCCATTACTGAATATTTTGCCCCAGAGTTATTATTTTTTTTTATTTAAGGTAGTTTTATTTTTAGGGCCTAGTTGAAGGTTTTTAGTGTGTAAAGGTGCCAGCCATGTATGTGATGGCAGTCAGGGAAGAGTGTCTAGTATTAATTTTATTGTGAAGAGGCTGCTAGATCTCTAGTGCTTTTGTGATGAGATAACAGTATGGCGAAAGATGAGCCTTAGACAGTTTGGTTTTCCAATTTTTGAGACGTATGTTTACCACATGCATGTGCATGCAGCGAACATCTTGTTATGATAGTTGGGTTTTGAGAGGTATGACACTGTTTGTCCAATGCAGAGCAATGTTTTAGGGGCAACTCAGTGCCACACAAATCATCATTCATGCTAATAATGATGGAATTTTGGCTTGCTGGCGGAGACGGCATGAACTTAAAAAAGAAATAGCCAACCCAATCCTGGGTCAGCGCTTTCCTTTGATCTAGCAGCAGAGCTGCTCTGTGTAATAAGCCTGGAATTTCAAATATGCAGGGGCTCAGGCGAGCTGTAATAGAAATAACTGTGTGTGTGTGTGTGTGTGTGTGTGTGTGTTTTTGTGTTTTTGTGTCTCTCTCTCTCCATGCCCAGGTATGATAGCTGTACTAACCATATCCAAATGCAAATAACTTTAACACAAAAATGATAGCGTGATACTGTGAGCATGAAAGTTGTTTGTCACAAAAATATCAACAAAATGAGTGGGGTTTCATTTGTATATGCCTTTTAATTTTTTTTATAATTAGCAAAAAACAGTAGAAAATTAAATTTTTTTCACTTTTTCAACAAACAAATGCAAATAACTTTAAAACAAAAAATGATAGCATGGTACTGTGAACACAAAAGTTGTTCAGCACAAAAATATCTATCATGTAGTAGTAGTAGTATTACCTTATTAATAACAGTGTATAGTCAAAAGACAGATACTCATTACAAAATACATATTAATACCATGTTCTTCATAAATATAAACAAAATAAGAGCTTCCCATTACATCTCCAGTTTACAACTTCAAGATATTACATGTTTCCAAACAAAATTTAATAGCAGCAAATGAGCTAGGGATGTGCTGCCCGCTTAAAAATCTTAAAAGCAGGTCCTCTTTTCTTAAACCCCTCATATTGCATAAAAAGGTTCCAACCATTCCTTCCTTACTTCATTTAAAATAGAACATTCCAATAGCAGATGTTTGGTGGTTATAATTTCTTCTTCCTTACATTTCGACTCTCTTAAAGATGATAGGAAACAGTTTTTAGACATCTGGATGCTCTCTAGTTGTTCTTTTTTTGGCTGCCTAGTATTCTGATATGTTTTTGACCTTTTTTGTTACATTAGTAGTCTAATTGTGTTGCCTTTGTAACTACCCTCAGGGGTCAGTACTGGGGCCAGTCCTCTTCAATGTCTTCATCAGTGACATTGCAGATGGGCTGGAGGGAAAGGTTTGCCTGTTTACATATTACACCAAGATCTGCAACAGGGTGGATATTCTGGAGGGGGTGGCAAGGATGAGAAAAGACCTGGAACTGCTGCAGAGGTGGTCAGGTGCAAGGCAGCTAAAGTTTAATGCAAGGAAGCAAAAAAATTATGCATGTGGGGATCATGAATCCTGGGTGAGTTCCAGGTTGGGGAGAACTGCTGACAGTAACCAAGGAGGAGAGGGACTTGGGGGTCATAATCACAGATGACTTGAAGGCAGATAGGCAGACAGCAAAGGTGATGGGAAGGGCCAGTGGGGTGTTGGGGTGTATTTGAAGGGGAATCATGAGCTGAAGGAGGGAGGTAATAGTTCCACTGTACAAGACTCTGGTGAGACCTCACCTTGAATATGGTGTACAGTTCTGGAGACCACACCTTTGAAAGGACATTGACAAAATAGAGACGGTGCAGAGGAGCTTGACCAAAATGGTGAAGGAATTACACCATAAGCCTTAAGAGGAGAGAGTGATGGACCTCAATTTGTACTTGCTGGAACAAAGGAGGGAGAAAGGTGACATGATAGAAACATTCAAGTACCTCAAGGGCATTAACAAGGTGGAAAGGGACAACATATTCCAGATTAATAGTAGTGCCAGGATAAGAGGACAAGACATGAGACTGGGGGGTGGTTGCATAAGGGGAAATGTCAGGAAGTTTTTTTTTATAGAAAGGGTGGTGGATACATAGAATAGTCTACCCCAGGAGGTGATGACAGCTTGTACAGTGGCAGGCTTCAAACATGCATGAAACAGAAACAAAGGAATAATAGAGATAGGAAGAAAAAGCTAAAGCCACTGACCAGATAGGGTCAATGGACACTTCGTTAGACAGCTTAAACAGGCAGACTGGATGGGCCTAGCTGTCCTTATCTGCCGACAGCATCTATGTACTCTGAATCCCTCTCTTCTCAGAAGTTGCTGCTGTCTGTTTTCCTACTGCCTGAACATTCTATGAGATCAGAAACACCCATTCCAGTCCATTCAGATGAATAGCATGGAATGGAAGTTTGTGATGTCATAGAATGTCTTAGAAATATGAAAATCAAGAGCAGTAGCTGGTGAGGAGAGTGGGACTCTATATAGGTCTGAGGGCACCCCAAAACTAGATTATTTATTTATCAAAAAATCAACAA
Organism: Neoceratodus forsteri; assembly: GCA_016271365.2. Taxonomy (NCBI): domain Eukaryota; kingdom Metazoa; phylum Chordata; order Ceratodontiformes; family Ceratodontidae; genus Neoceratodus; species Neoceratodus forsteri. The sequence goes on along the minus strand of CM028133.1, from coordinate 48,681,002 downwards.
TGCGTATCAGAATATGTAACTGGCATGGGAAGGAAGATGGAAGGGGAGTTAACTATGTAGAAATAATTTCCAATCTCCTTTAACTCTGTCCATTTCTCCAATGTTACAAATTGTGACTTATAACTAAGGCTGTATTATTTTCACGGCTTGCACGGAATTCACGATTTCCGTGAAAACTGTACTTTGCTGTGAATTCTACAAGTTCAGTGTACAAGCAGTGATTTTCACCATTTTTTTAATTTTATTTTTTTACATGCATGGAAGTAAGAGAAATCCATCCAGGAGTTTCTCCCAGAATTTAAAATTGCCGCCTCCACGCTTGCTGTCTATTGGCTCCTGCAGCCTGTTGCAGCACAGAATTCCATTTCTGGCTGTTACTGCTCCAGATCTCCCAGTCCCTGTACTGCTGGGGAAGAGGTGGTCCCAGCATGGACTCCATAGCCTCCTACCCCCATCTCTGCAACTGCTGGACAGCACCGTGTCAGCAGGGATTTCTCCCAGAATTTAAAGTCAGCGCCTCCTCCGTGCTCACTGTCTATTGGCTTCCTCTGTGCAGTTTGCTCCTGCAATGTGTTGCAGCCCAGAATACCATTTCTGGCCACTCCCGCTCCTCATCTACAAGTCCCTCTACTGGGGGGGAGGAGGTGACAGTTTAAAAGTAATGTATTTTCAGTGCTGCAGCACTTTATATTGCTCTGACTGATTCATATTTATACTGTATATACGTGCTTATTTTAAAAATGATGTTGTTAATGAATTAAAGCATAGTAAACTCATAAAGTTAACTAACAACTTTGTGATTGTGTTTTCTGTGAAAAACGTAATTTTAGCCATGCAGGAGCCATGAAAAACCATCCATTTTTACTGTGAAAATAAGACAGCCTTACTTATAATGAAAGTGTATATCATATTGGATCTTGGCTCGCACATTCCTATGTAACCTGTTTTGGCACCATATAAGGTAATCCTGAGGTTCATCCTGGGTGCCAATCAATTTGTATTGATGGAAAAGAGATGAAAATGTATTTAATAACAGTCCATCTAGTAACTGCTGTACCATGAAAAACCCTCTAATATTGTTATTGTATAATATTTGTATTATAAATACATGGTATGTGATGGTCTGCCTAAGACACTCTGGTCAGCAAGTATGCTTGACCTTTGACCCAGGGTTTCAGTGGTGCTGAAAACAGCAGAGATGGTAAATTGACCAGTGAAGAGAAACCCTAATTACAAGTTTCCTGTTCTGTCTTAATTAAAGCCTTCTGGCCATCTGCCAGGAGATAAGACCTCATAACATTTTATGATTCCTGCAGGAAGAGGCCATTTGATAACAGAACCGTGTTATACCAGTTGTAAACCTGAGATCACTCTAGCAAAACAGGAAACCAGCAGGGAAGCATCAAAGGGGATGTTTTGATGAAAGACTCATATTTTAAAAATTGCTGACTGTTGATTTCCCCAGTAGAAATAAGTCTATGGGAGGATCTAACTGTGACCTCACCAAAAGGGGTGGGGAGATGGAGTCTGAAATGAACATGCATCTGGGGAAAACAGAGCACAATATTCTGGACGCAGAGAGAGACAATTCTCTGGACTTTAGAAAGTACTTAATGATAACATCTAGATAGGCAAGGACTTTTAAGTATTTGGGGTAGATGTATTTGTGTTCTGTAAACTTCTGATTTGTTTCATGTGACTGCTAGTTAGTGATATAATTGTTCTGTATTTGATTTTACCTGTTTTACAATTTTTAGTAAACAATATTTTCCTTGGAAATACTGCCGGTGTCTTCTCAGTTTTCTTTTGCATGTGATTGATGAACATGTGTTTAAGTCTGACAGCTGTTAAGGGCTTGAATGTGTTCCTAAGCTTGCGAAAAGGTAAGAATATACTTAGGTCTCATACTGAGTCATAAGGGTACATTTTGGAAACCTGACTAGGTACTCCTGGGTGAAGGATTGTACTGCATCCCCCAAAGAGGGTACATATCTGAGCCTGTTAACTGGGTATGCTAGCATAAGGTTCACATCTGACCCCCAGGACTCGAGGCTAGTAGGTGATTCGCACCCAAAACAGACAGGAGGGTAACCCTGTTTGTCCCCTGTTCACACTATTGCACTCTGAGATTGGCACTGTGGGAGCAGAGGGCCTGACCTGTGGAGCGCGTTTGTGACAATTGCTTCCTCTATATAACCTGTTACGTTTGCTAAGGTCCAGTTATCATATATGCTATGCAACTCCACCTTTCTCAACATTATGTTGAGCCTATTAAACCAAGATGTGAAATAAATTCTATCTCTATTATATAATAGGGATTCTTCCCAGCAAGCATATCTTAACTTAATTTCAGGATTATTTACTACCTTTTTCCAGTAGTTCAGTGACTTCATTTTAGCTATAAATTCAAGCGACATCAATTTAGATTCTCTTCTCAAATGGGCACCTGATACTGCCACTGGACTGGTAAGCCTAGTGTCAATCTTAAAAAAAAAAAAAAGATTTTGGATAGGTTCAAGAAGCATACACACATGATCTATTCCCCAAATTTCTGCAGCATAAAGTAGGGTTGCATTCACTATGGCATTGCATACATTTATCATCACTTTAAAGGAATTGTCTGCATATAATTTTCCAAATCTATTAATGCCCAGGGCCACTTGTCTACATTTTTGTTTGCTTTTAGATGTGGTGTCCAATTAAAAGTGAATAATATTTGCCCCTAGGTAGTTATATTCTTTAATAATTTCTAGCGGATTGTTTTTATGACCCATTTATTTTTTTAGATTACAAGCCCTACCTAGAATCATTATTTTTGATTTATTGGTGTTGTCTTCTAATGATAGCTCTTCTAAAGATTTTGACACATTATTTAATATACTCTGAAAGCCTACAGCTGATTTTGAAATTAATATTGCATCATCTGCGTATAGTAAAATGTTTATTAAATGTTCCAAAATTTCTGGTGCATCAGTCACAGTTGAATTCAAGTTACATACAATTTGGTCAATATAAATATTGCATAATAAGGGTGCTAATAAACAGTATTGTTTAACCCCATTTCTTACTTCAATCTGATTGGTTAATTTTCCATCTAAGGTGTATCTTATACATGAATTGGTACCTGAGTGTAATATCACTAATAACTTTAATAAATGTGGACCTGTCTCCCAATCTGTTAAGATTTTCCACAGGGTATTTCTGTTAACGTTGTCAAAAGTCTTTTTTGAATCCAGAAAACAACATAATTTCCCTTTCTTCAAACTCACATGTTCATCAGCTGGATAACCAAGAATAAAAATGTTATTAATTGTAGATCTTTTATTTCTAATGCCAAATTGATTTTCTGGAATTATGCCTTTTTCTTTCACACAGAGCCTTTCTAATATTAAATGGGAATAGATTCAGCACAAAAATATCTACCAAATGAGTAATGTTTCATTTATAGATACCGTTCAGATTTTTTATAATCAGCAAAAATGGCAGGAAATTCATGTTTTTCACTTTTTTGGAGGTATGGCATAAATGGAATATGCTACCCCCTACTGGAAATATTGCTGATATTTTTTGTCCTCATGCTGATTGACCTGATGACATCACTCGTGGCTTCGCCACTTGTGATGTTATTAAGTCAATTAGCACTTGAACTAGAGGAGGCAATATAGCGCAGTGGTTTAAGGCTCTGAGCTACAAACATGGAGACCTGGGTTTGAATCCCACAGCCCCCCCTTGCATACTGTGTGACCCTAAGAAAGTCACTTAACTACCTTGTGCTCCCAGGTTGCACCTGTAAACAAGCTTCAGCTCAGTGTGTTTCTCCTGGTTAAAAAAAATATATATCCCTTATATATTCTTTGCAAAAAAACTCCATTAATGCATCAGTTTGTGTTGCTATTAAAGTGACAAAAGTATGGAAATGCAATGTTAAGGTTTTCAACACTAATTCCACTTTCTCCCCAAAGCAGCCAAAGGGGGCAAGGCAACACAAGCAATCAGACATCCAGCTTCAGCTAAGACAAACAACATACAATTTTTTCCACATGACACAAGAGACGTCCATCATCATGGTCCAGCACTTCTGTAGCCATGTATACACATGCACACGTACACACCACCTGGAAAGTGTGGTAAAAAATTCCCATAGGATCACATTATAAATTGTAAGTAAGGAATAACACATGACAGGGTGTATGGCAGTGCTAAATTACCACACGCCCCAGGTGGGTTGTGAGGCATGAGGTGCAGCCGAGTGCCTTCAACCACCTGGTAAGCAGTATAATATTCCCATAGGAACACCTTGTAAATTGTAAATGAGCAATAACACATGGCAGGGTGTGCAGCAATGCTAAATTGCTGCATGCTGCAGATGGGTTGTTAGGCACAAGTACAGCTGGGTGCCTTCAACCACCTGAGAAGCGCGGTATATACTTTGTATAATATTACACTATAATTACTAGTGACCTGATTTATCAACCAGATTACCAGTCTCTTTAAATGCTGTAACAAAGGATTTTGGGTTATTATGCTCCCAAAAGCCATAATAACCAGAAATCTGGTTATTATGGCATTTCTCAAAACTTCCTCTCACTACCAGTGTCCTTCAGCATCAGTTTGTTGTGGCGCACCACCTTATTGGCCTTTAGTATGTGTGTGGGTGGGTCAAACGCATCTAAAAAGTGGTGGCTACAATATTTGGTTACCGAGAGTACTGGTGCTCATGTCGCATAAAGTAAATGTTTGCCTCTCATCTCGTCCTCCTCACCTGTACAGTAAGTTCTTATTTTTTAATTATCTGGTTGATTCCACTTTTTTGCAACAAAGCAATAATACACATGTAACCCCTTGTTACCCGGGGTTACTAGAATCCCAGTAAGACCTAGTGGTAGGCATGGAAGGCAGCTTGTAAAACTCCAGTTAAATGGGTTTCACACTGTCTCACTCTGTTCTCAGTCAAAGCTGAGACTGAGAGATGACATCACCATAGAACTGTCGCAGCTGCGTAAGCCACATTGGAATCTGCAGCACAGGGAGTGAGATAGAACGTTGGGAGTTTTCAAAGTCAGTTTGCTGTTTACCTCCTTGTGAGAAGGAAGTCTCCTGCTTGCCTGACAGCAGGAAGGAAGTGTCTTTTGTTTACCTTCTGTGTGAGAAGGTCAGTGTCCAGTTTCAAGTGATGAAGACTGCTGTCCAGGTCTCAGTGCCCCCCTCCTTCCGGGGGGGGGGAGTAAAGTATCCCTATGTGGATTCCAGGGGCAATCCCCTAATGTCTCCTAAAGGAAGAAAGCTGCCTTTTTACAGTTTCTGTTTTGGTCTGACAAGAGGAAAAAAGTTGTACTTCACCTGTGGGGCACCTGCAACGAAAGGCTGAGTGTTTTGCACTAATTTGAGGGGGCAAACAATGTGTTTCTTCAATCTGGAAAATGTGAAGAAGTATGGGATTTGGACTACTATTTGGGAGGCCTATAGTACGAGGACAAACAAATGGAGTAGTGTCAAAATCTAAAGTCTGTATGGATTCAAGTAATGTCATAGAGGGGATGCTACAGGTCATCCACCGTTTAACCTACATTTTGAAGTTTTAGTTTCTGTTTGTCCAGAGAAATGGCCGGGTATGGGCTGTGGGAGCTGGAGGTGGGAACACCCCCCATCTTTAGTAACCAGGTCCACCTCTACGGATTTCTGCTGTGATTGCTACTTGCCTCATGCGCCTGGCCAGTGATGAGGTAGGTACCCAGATGTGGGTCGCAAATTAGAAAATCTCTCTAGGAGTCACAGACTCTAAGTGGTGTGGGGAGCCACAACTTGGGAAAAGAATTCTCCTTGTGTGATGGGAGTCCGAAGAAGTAAGAAAAAATCTCTCTAGGAGTCGCAGACTCTAAGTGGTGTGGGGAGCTACAACAAGTAAAATGGGTTCATTCTTTAAATGGACCGTCAGTCAAGTGGCCGGCAGGGGAGCCAGGCCAGTCAGGCTGTGTATCCAAAGCGTATGCAAGTCCGGGCTGTGTGTCTGGTGGGTCCAGAACCTGAAATTAGTAGAACTGGTCCATTCTTTAAGTAGACTGCCTTGTAGTCTCCAATCTGCATTATCAGTAAACGTAGCCCCTTGGGGGGTCCATCTATGCTTTGTTATGTTCAGCTAGTTATGAATAAAAGCCACACTGAAAAATCCCAATCCTGGTTCTGGACATTACAGTTATTGCTTCCTGTGTTCTGATTTACTTGGGTGCCCCTGTGCAAAGTAGCCAAACCTAGGTCCCCTTGTGCCAGGTAACCTCATCCTCCCCGAACCCAGGTCCTCACCAGGTATTGCTGCCAATGCCAACAGCATGCCACCTGTCATTTTAGTAAAAAGGCAGGGGTGAGGGGTTACACACAACAGGGTGTGCGGTAATGCTAAATTACTCCCATGCCCCAGATGGGTTCTGAGGCATGAGGTACAGCTGAGTGCCATCAACCACATGGGAAGTGTGTATAGCTTCACTCGGGTGCCAAATGCACCTATGCTGCCATGGAAGTGCATGCTAAGGACATAGGAGCGTCAGCAGGTGGCTGCTCTAAGGAGCACCAAATCCTGGCTCCTTTACCTGGAAACAGAAGTAACATTCCAACTTAAATGGCACACAGCTGAATGACACAAAATGAAACCATAAAAAGGGAAATGGCACCAGAGCGAGATGTAGCTCTGGGTAGTATGGAGAAGGCAGTTTTCATGTGTACTCACTAAATGCAAGGAAGAAAAGGAAGTGTTGGTGGGTGGTTGCATGGGTAATGCAGTGTGCCCTAGATCACTTTGCCTGATAATGTAAAGTGAGAATATGAGAATCTGTGGCTCACACTGTCATGGTGAGGCAGCACTGACAGAGCAGGGGAAAATAGAAATGGAATCATTAAGCATGTAACCATTTTACACGGCCCTCCCCTAGTTCAGAAGGCAGGAGATGAGAGCTATTTAAAAACCAAATTGCAATTTGGTTAATTGGAGGAGAGGGATCTCTGATTGTTTCGGACACTCGTGCCCCTGTACAGGTCCCACCTGCAACCGGATGGAACTGCCAAACAGTTTCTGATACACTGGCTCTCCCCCCAAGCCCCATCTAATCTGCCCAGGCCTGTCTAGTTATGGGACTGTGCCCCTGTCACAGCATTAGCCATTTCCCCAGAGTTCCCTGACCATGTTCAACCCCTATTTACAGGCTGTCTTAGTCTGACTGATATTTTTATGTGGCCCCCTGCTGAGAGTTTTTATGGTTTCATTTTGTGTCATTCAGCTGTGTGCAATTTAAGTTGGAATGTTACCTCTGTTTCCGGGCAAAGAAGCCAGGGACCTGGTGCTCCTAAGAGTAGCCACCTGCTGACTCTCCCACATCCTTAGCATGTACTTTTATGGCAGCATTGGTGCATTTGGCACCTGAGTGGACATCCACACTCCCCAGGTGGTTGATGGCACTCAGCTGCACCTCATGCCTCACAGTCCACCTCACAGTCCACCAGGGGCATGTGGTACATTAGCTTTACTGCGCACCCTGTCATTTGTTATTGCTTACTTACAATTTACAGTGTGATTCTACAGGAATTTTATATCACACTTCCCAGGTGGTTAAAGCTACTCAACTGCTCCTCATGCCTCACAGCTCACTTGGGGCATGTAGCAATTTAGCATTGCCACACACCCTGCCCTGTGTTATTGCTTACTTGCAATTTACAATGTGATCCTATGGGAATTTTATATCACACTTCGCAGGTGGTTGAAGGTACTCAGCTGTGCCTCGTGCCTCACTACCCACCTGCAGCATCCAGCAATTTAGCATTGCCACACACCCTGGTGTGTGTTATTGCTTACTTACAATTTACAATGTGATCCTATGAGAATCATATACTGCATTTCCCAGGTGGTTGAAGGCACTCGGCTGCGCCTCATGCCTCACAACCCACCTGGGGAGTGTGGTAATTTAGCATTGCCACACACCCTGTCATGTGTTATTCTTTTACTTACAGTTTACAGTGTGATCCTATGGGAATTTTTACAGCAGTTCCCAGGTGGTGTGTAAGTGTGCATGTGTATCCATGGCTACAGAAGCGCTGGTTTACAGTTGACGGCTTCTGTTACAGATGTCTAACTAATCTTAACTTAAAACAAGCATTTGTCAATGCTGAATGTTTCCTTCCATGGTGTATGTGGCAGGGTTGTATTGTGTTAGCTAAGTAAAGGGACAGAAGGAGTGACAATATTGGTAAACGTCATGATTTACTTAAAGTTTAGTCCCATATCTAGTGGTGAGCAGTGAAACCCCTTCTCCCTAGCCTCATTCTCCCACACATACTGTCTGTACTGATCAAGTTCCATGTGACTCTATGTCCTGTGCCAGATTCTTCTGACCCCATTGCAGAGTAGTAACAGCCCTACAGCCTGCTTGTATGGTTCTACAGGCAGGGGGTGTTGCTAAACTCTGCTGCAAGGTAACAGGGTCACCATGCTTGTCCATGGCTCTGTAGCTGATAATGGTCTCCACCCCCCACTGCTTTCCCCAGATTGGGCCCTATGCACTTTGTGGGCAGGAGTACATGGAAACTGTGTGTACCTTATTACCATTATAGCTGCGCACCGTGGACAGGTGTGCAGCAGTATTCACTGCAGCAGCCACCATGTCCATGCCCCACCCCCAGCATGTAGGACTCTGCAGGGTGGCTGGGGGGAGTCGCAAACCCTACCAGGCATCCAATCGGATGCCTGGACTGGGCCCACAGTGGATCTCATACATTGCGGGGTGCACATTGGCAGTGTGCCACATGGATGTCCGAGGGCCAGCAGCTGTGGTGGTCTGCAGAGGGCAATGCCGCCGGCCCTCCGATGGCACTGGAGATGTGCACAGAGAAGGGGTGGGGGGATGTCAGTCGGCGGTACGAGGGGAAGGCACTGTATCCCGCTGTTAGTGATGGGTGGGCAGGCACTGCCATTCAGGGGGCGGGGGCAGCATCCATATCCTGTGCCCCTGTGTGGGGGGTGTCTTGGGGGTGTCCAATGTGTGCTAGGGCTGGTGGGAGGCACCGGGTGGCCATATGTAGTGGCCTCGGTGTGTGAGTGGGCTACTCACCCTGTTGTCAGGCACTCCCTGTGCACCCCGACAGCCGGCACTATGCACCTTGGTGCACAGCACGCCCCTTGCCCGCCCCTGGTGCATTGCTCTTCACATGGCCTGGAGACTGGGTGCATAGGTGCTGTATGTCCTCTTTTGTGCATCTCATGTGGGGGGGAGTGTAAGGTGTCAAGTGGCTGTGAGCCCCAGATACGCACGCATAGCCACTCCCCTCCAATAGTACATATGGCCCAATATCTCCACTGAGCTAGCAACTGCTCGCGGGAAAGGTTTGTGGCACATAAAAGAAAGGGACTAGTGCTAACTGGTCTTAGCCTCCTTGTGTATGTGCTCCCTAATCTTTTTTAAAGCAGCAGTTCTTTTTAACTGGGAAAATGTCTCACAATACCATTTAGGCAGCTATGTGTTTCTAACATTCCTCTGTTCTGCACTGCAATGTTCCATTCAACCTTTTTGTAAATGTGTACTGCCATGAGGTCTTTCAAAATTGTCTGAAACAAGTATCTTACCTTGGAAATTAAATAATATGCTGCACTAAATAATCACACTGCAGGGTTGACAGTCCCCTTGGCCCCATCCCAAAGGAGAGTAGTCCCTGGAACACTTGATCCTCCTTCCTCAGCCAGTTCCAACCATCCAAGTCTGCTGCCATCCTGAACCTGGGTCATCAGTGCCACAAGCAGTAGTGCTGTCAGTGTGCCTGTTGGTTCGTTAATCTCCCACTCTTTCAATATGTAAATAAGTTAGCGGGGGGGGGGCTGCTACTGAGGACAGACTTCCTCAACTATGAAGGTTCCATAACAGATGATTTTGTTGCTTTTTCAAACACACTCACACAAACAAACACTTTTATAAAATTGTCTTCTACTTAAAAACTCAAATTACATCCACCAGTGTAAACAACCAATCTCAGCAAGAAAAGTGGATTCAGTCCATTACTATCCAAAGCATAGCCCTGTAAAACTGACTCCCCTTCAGTTCCAGAGAGGTGAAAGGTGCAGTAACCACTAGGCAGCAAGAAGTGGATTCATTTTTATCAATTGTGTTAAATTGGCTTATCCATCTGCTGCAAACCATGTGTCAACAGACAATACCATCAGTTCAGTGGCTGCCAGTGATGAACTCAAGAATACTGGGCAGCAGCAGAGATGACCAGAGTCAGACACTCCCTCCATCCCTCCCTTTGACTTTGCTTCCTCACTCAGTTCACCATATCATTATCTTCACCAAGTTTTTAAAAATGATCTCTCCTTTCTGGAAATATTACAATGTCCTCTGGATAGGGAACCTGTCTTTCATTTGCATTTTATTCAACTTAGTAGATCTGACTCAAAAATGTTAATGCAGTAGAGCAGTATTTAACAGGCACCGTGTTCCGCCTCAGGCTCACCCCGACCTAAGGAAGTGCAAAGCCATGGCAGTCTGAGGTATAGTCTCATGTTCCTTCTGACTCCAGCTAATCAGACCCAGATGGGGTTCTGACACCATGACATGGGCGGCGACAGGCACAGTGGGCTAAGTGGGGACTCGGGAGGCTGTAGCCATCATGGAGAGGAGACATGGCAACAGAGAGAAGGCCTGGAACTCATCACAAGGTACGCCGCTGGACCACCAACACATATTACAGTTTTCACTATTTGTAACATCTCAAATGGGTGGGTTTTCTAGAGCTGGGTGACTGCCTCTTGCAGGTGTTTAGTTCTGTTTTCAAATAGCCCTGAGCAAGGAGAAGTAGTCAGCCTTCATGTTAACATCTCTCAACTGACCCTGGTTTACAGGAATATATGTCCCCATACTTTACAAGTGCTCAGTGCATTACACGTAGTGCTATACATGTCACACCTTAATTTTTCCTTGCTCCAGAAAGATATATGTCACAAAATGGTGGCACTATTGATGAATAATACAAACTATTAAAAAAGCAAACTGAATTTTATAGATTAAACATCCCAAAATATATGAAACCCGGTATTTGTATTCTTAGTGATGTTAAATATGAACTACGTATTCTGGCCATTTACTCTGCATTTATAAAGCCTCTCAGCTGCTTGCCAGATGGCTTTATGCAAATAAAAGTACTGAAGCACAGGGGGTGCTGTTGAGCAACCAATAGGGAAGCAGCTGTTCACATGAGCTCCGGAATGGAACACAAATAAAACATAAAATAGTAAACTATATTAACAAAAGATCTCAACTTCTGATGGGCACCAGTTGAGGCATTAGAGAGCACTGAAATGGGAAAGTCAAAAGGAACAGTGACAGCTTCAGATGATTTTTTTTAAGCCTAAAGGCCAGAAGAAAGATGGGCGGCCTATGCACCAAGAGGCAGTAGAAAGCTCAAACACTGTTCCTGCTGGAGATGTGATGTTGCAGACAATCAATACTACCCTGGTGCAATTAGTGCGGATGGTGCAAGACCTCAACAAAAAGTTTGATGCCCTCCACCTCAGGGTAGCTGCCCTAGAAGCCTGAGCTGATCAACTAGAGCAAAGTCTGCAGGGATTGGAAGTATCGTCCCTAAAATCCATAGATACCACCTCACGTTTAATTAAGGAGAACTCCCTGCTTTGCCAATGTTTGGGGACAGTTGAAATCCAGACCAGGGAATGAAATATTCGAGTAATAGGGGTTAAAGGGGAAGAGTGTCTCAGTTTTGCCAGAGCCTTACTATCTAAAATCTTGGAATTATCCGAGGTGGATCAACTCATCCCTCGAGAAAGCATACAGGGTTACACCAAGGAGAGCAGCAGTAGCAGCTTCAACACTGCGTACCTTCTTGATAATTTGCAAGGGAGTTGGGAGACAGAGACAATATCTTGATTATGGTACGGTGCAAGTAGAGCCTAAAATATGGAGAGGATGGCATTCTGATTTTCTCAGACCTATCCTATAGTGCATGTCAACCCAGAAGAGTCTTTGATGGTATTCGTGGCTGCCTTTGCTGCCTTAAGCTACAGCACCAGCTACCACTCCCTGCCAAATTATGTTTAAATTGGAACAGACAAAGTTACTTATTTTCTGAACCTAAGGAGGCAGAAAAATTAGTCTCCAGGATTGAAGCTGAATCAACAGCTCTAGAATATGATGAAGCTTCTTTGGCAGATGAATAAATGAACTGAGGGGGACTATGAACTAATTACACAGGTTTGTCTGGACAGTCTGTCAGTTGACCGTGTTGCTGCAATTTAAATATGCTAGCTCCACTTGTTCTAGGGAGATGGGGGAACTCATGCAAGATGTTTTCTTTTGTAAAATGAGTGAATTAAAATGACCAGTCTCCATGGCATGGACTATGATGCATCCCTCTCAAACTCTTCATAAAGCTTTTCCACATGGAACATGTTGCCAGTGGTCTTTCATTCGGAAGGGCAGTACTTCCCCTATAAATGTTAAAATGACTGTCTGAAGCTGTTTTATGCTCAAGTCATTGCGTTATACTAAAATCTGATAATTTGGGCATAATATCCACTTTGTCTAACCTTCTAATGTGATTTGTATACAGTACATATTTGTTGGTATTTTTAGGTGGTGAAGATCTGTAAAATGTTAGCTTGCACCTGGGTTCCAAGTCCGGAGTTTGGGGAAACTTAAGCAGTTTGCTTTATTTGTTGATATATACAGGATCTATAGGCCCTGGAGTCACGATGGTAAAAGGGTAGTACTAGTGAGCCATCTTTTACAGGATCCTTTGGTTTTCTTCTTTGGTTGTATGCCTTACTATTAAATTTGAGGATCATATTATACTGTACTTCCCCCTTTGCTATACCTAATGAGGTGATGTCTGAAAAATGCATCCTTTATAAGGGAATGATATTTGAGAAATGTCATTCATTTATTTATTTAGCTTTTGTTGACCAGGTAGGTACACTAGACAAGTTATTTGCCTATTTTCACTTACGACCAGGGAGAGTACAATGAAAAATACAGGTTCAAACAGGGTACAAAACAACAAGAGGGGCAATGTACAGAGTAACAGAAGAGCCAGGTGAACATAGATAGTGTACAGTAAGTAGTAATAGGTAAAATATATACATATATATATATATATATATATACATATATACATACAGAATAAAATACACTAAGACATTCAATAGCAATAGCAGTAATTACAGTGTGTGAGTGACACTTTTTTTAGAGCCACAGAAACAAATAATTCCTGAGCAGATAAGCAAACAAATCACATGCTTCCCAGTTGTTGTTTATTCCCTTGTGGAATGCTTGTAAGTCTTCTTCTCTTGCAAACTCAATAAAAATAAATTACAAAAAAAGAAGAAAGTACTGAAGCACTCTTTCATTGGAGTGCGTCAGTCCTTTCAAGTACACAAAGTTTCCACCCATGAAACTGTGACCACCATCATACTGAACTTGGGTGGTCATTGGTCTGTCAGGGACGAGCCCAATGTATCTTGCCCTGTACTGGGCTAGTCACTGACACACCTCTGAAATGCTGTTCTTTGTAACAAAACATTTCTTGCATAAGTGCAAGGAAACATAAAAAGGAGTTTATATAGTTTTTTAACAGAAGATGACTGATTTTGCACCTCTGGCAGCACGTCCTTTATTACTATTAACACTGCTCAGTTGTGCTACACTACAACAACGGAACTCACTCGCACTTCTTTCTCTACAGTTTGCAGCTTCCATTACAGATACAGTGGAACCCACTTATAACGGACACCCTTATAGCAGATGCCCACTTATAACAGATGGATCTGACTTGCCAGAAGCCAAAAGCTATGTCTCTAATGTTAAAAAACAGATTCATACCGTACTATGCAGCCCTTGTATAGTGGACACTATCGAGCTCCTCTCTGCCCCTGTTACATACTGCAATCTACCTGCTAACTGTCATCTGATCATATTTACTGCTCAGGTCCCTGATCCCTCAATCAGCGCAGGTACTTTACAACAAAATCTTTCCAGTCTTGTTTACTGCTCATTTCCCAGTTAGCTACAAATAGCAATTCCCCATACCCTTGATTGGCAGAGAAGGGAGCATGTTCTGATGTTTAACTCTTGTGAGTGAGCTGTGGTAGAGGAGAGTCACATTTTAAGACTTTAGGATATAGTGGACACCCCTTATAATGGACAAAACCTGGTTGCACAAATGTGTCCATTATAAAAGGGTTCCACTATATCTAAATAATCGTTAGTTAAAAAAGGCAGTTTACATACTTTTTTAAACACAAGATGCCTTATTTTAACCCTCTACCAGCACGTCCTTTACCACAATTCATACTGCACAGTCACACAAAGCATCTACAGTAGCACCCCAGGGCTTCTACACCAGTGGTGAACATCCGGCACTGAAAAATGCTTTTTATAATTTGTATCAAAGAGTTCTGAGGATGTACGTAAACCTTCAGACTGAAACTCAAGAAGCTTACAAAATGTCCTCAGAACCCAGAGAGAATGAAGTTAGCAGTAACAGAGTAACAGCTGCATTGTGTCCATGGAATGAGTTTGGGACTGGGGTGCCAGAACATGGGGAAAAGTATGTGTGAATGTGTGTGGGGGGGGCTGTAGTAATAACACAAGAGACCATGACTGATTCCCTTCTGACCTTGCATGCATTAAAGGGCACTTTGAATGCTCTTGGGCAAAACTAGGGGAACTGCCGCCACTCCTTGCCCATAGGTGCCAGCACCTGTGGTTTAGGAAATTGACATACTACATTGTTTCCTTAAAATGAAGATAGCAGTTTGACAAAATGCATTTTGTCCACAGAACAAATTTCTCCACTCCATCCAAGTCATTCCCCTGTCAGATTATCCCTGTAACTACCCACCACTGAATCTGCTCCATAACGGTCTCATTCCCCTATATCTTCCCTGCAACAATCTTGTACCCCTGTAGCTGCTGCACAACTGCCACACACCCCAGTATTTGCCCCTCAGCTACACCATAGACTGTACCTTTTTCTGCCCTATAATCATTTTGTCAAACTGCTAAGTTCATCCTATGGTTATATGCATTTTGTCAGACTGCTAACTTTATTCTGTGGACAGAATGTCATCAGACTTCATTCTTTGCATAAAATGCATATAGTCAAACTGTGAATTTCATACTGTAGACAAAACGTCTTTTGTCAAACTCCTAACGCACTCCGCAGACCAAATGTTTATATTTAAAACTGCACTCCATAGCTATTTTTTTTGCCAATAATAATTTTATTATTTTTTTCTTATTATTTTGCATACTCATACAAATCAACAGGATAGTCATTGAATTACAATTTCTTAGTGTTGTTTTAACTGCTAAAAAACATATTTTATATATACAGATAGATGGTAAGATGGCTCTTATGCAAATGTTCTCATTCTCTGTACATTTGTCTGGTAAAAATAATGGCATAATTAATCTGTTTTAGGAAATAAAATCTTTCATAGCCAACTCTTCTATCTCTTTGTTGAATAGTTTCGACAGTGGTGTTTATATCTCAAAAAAAATCATAATTGTATAAAGTGCTCAGAAAGGTTTGTTTCCATTCTACTTTTGGAAAAGGCCTTGAGACTGTATCACATTTCCCATTTTTTAAAAGCATTATTTTGGTAGTCAAAATATTAGCTTTTAAAACTAATCTGTTTTCTGGCCTTAGTCTGTATCCATTAAACATTTTTAAAATCACACATTTAGGGTCTTCCCACTGTGGAAACTGCAATCCAACTTTCTCTAGAATCCCAAAAGCTTGTGTCCACCAAGAACAGGATAGCTGAAATTCTCAAAAGAGATGTAACATGTCTGCCTTTGTTATTCCACAGTGCCAGCAGGTGTCCTGAATTCCAGGATTTATCTTGTGTAATCTATATATTGAATAATAGGCTCTAGTGAGAATTTTGTGTTGAGTGGCTCTGTCCCTAATGACTTTGTACTGTGAAATAGGCTGACTGCCATTGTTGATCTGTATGTTGTTGCCCTAACTCTTTTCCCCATTTTGTAAATGTGGTCCTATATATTATATTATATTATATTATATTATATTATATTATATTATATTATATTATATTATATATTGTTTCTGTAACTTTTTTATTAACCAGGCATATAATTTTTATGACTTGTTTTTTAAAATATTTGACAGTTCCGCTTCCATCAGTTTATTATTAGGAACTCTTTCCCACTGCTTATAGTCTTTTTCATATAAACTACTCAGTTGATTGAAATGTAATAGTTATTTTTCATTTAATTGAAATTTGTCTCTGAATTGTTCCCATTTTAGTTTATTTCCTTTTTTAAAAATGTCTCTCCACCTTCCTATCCCCCCCAAACCTTATTTTGTAGAATTTTTTCCTTCAATTTCAAAATTAGGATTTTTCCTGATTTTATTCATTGGAGATGTATGTGTTTCCCACTTAGTCCTATCGGCAAATCTGGTGATCACCCCAGCCACATTTTTTATAATCAGATTCTTGGATTTTAACAGTTTTCTAGCTGTAAACAAAACTGATTTTATGTCTGCTTTCTCCTTAAATACTTCATGCATCATTAAATTTAAGGAGTCATAATCTGTGTTATTATTTTCTTCTTTAGCCCAGTTTATCTTCATCTTTGCTGTATGGGTCGTATAACACTTCTCAAGGTTCGGACAGGTCAGCCCTCCCTGATCTTTTGTTATGGATAATTTATGCCATGAAATTCTTGCAGGTTTATTGTTCCAGATCAATTTCTTGAATAAATTGTTTATTTTTTTTAAACCAGGTAAAGGGTATTGGGGTAAGAATTGTCTGCAACCTGTAAGATGAAAAGTGAACAGTCACCATCTTAATTGTATGAATCTTGCCTCATAAAAACAATAGTATTTTATTCCAGCCTATAAATCTGTTCCTTAGAGACCTATATAATTCTTTATGGTTCAGGTCATAGAAATTTTCCAATTTGTTAGTAATATTAAGTCCTAAATATGTCTTACCATTTGCTTGTATATTTGCTTTAATAATTTGTTGTTCACCTTCAGGTTGATTTATATTGAAAGTGACCACCTGGTTTCTTTTAATTGATTTTGTACCTTGCAATCTTAGAAAATCTGTTGATTGTTATTTTTAATTCTTGTAAACTTGTTTCTGGTTCTGTTATTATTAATGGCATATTGTCTACATATGCATTTAATTTCATTTCTTGTGTACTGATCTGTACCCCTTTTATTTATTTGTTTTTGCTCTTATTTCATTCAGCAGTATTTCTAATCCAATAATAAACAAGGATGGAGACAGGAGGCACCCTTGTCTTACTTCTCTATGGAGTGCTATAGGTTTTGAAAAAGTGTTATTTACTTTTATTAGTGCCCTTGGTTCTTGTAAACAGTTTTGATGTTCTCAATAAATTCATCTTGGAATTGAAAATTCTGAGTGCCCCGTTACATATAAATATTTCCATTCTAACATATCAAAAGCTTTAGTTGCATCTAAAGCTTAAAATATTGCTAGGGTGTTAGTATTGTTTAAATATTCTATAATGAACTGAATCTTGTGCATACTTCTATCTGGAATAAATCCTGTCTGATTGTTATGTAATCATGTTAATTAGCAGTGGCAAGATTCTAGTATTTAGTATCTTGGTATAAATTGTATAATCAACATTGAGAATTGCTTCTGGTCTGTAGTTCTCTGTTTTAGTTTTGTCTTTTCCTTGTTTAGGTAGTAGTGAAATATAAGCTGTATAAAAGGAATTGGGTATTTTATTGGTTATTTTTATTTGGTTATATAATTTTTCTAGCAGCAGCACCAGAATGGTTTCAAATGTTTGAAAAAAATCTAAGCTATAACCCTCCGATGCTGGACGTTTTGCTGTTGCCGTACTGTAAAGTGTTTCTTGGATTTCTGTAGATGTAATTGGGCAAATCAATTTTTCTGCCTCTTGACTGGACAATTTATTTATTACATACTGTTTATAGTAATTAATTTCTTCATCTGAAGGAAAACATTCAGCAGTGTAGAAGGCTGCATAAAAATCTACAAATTATTTTATGATCTCCTCTTGTTCAGATACCATTTGCCCATTTCTGTTTTTAATTACTGTAATTTCTGTTTTTTTTCCCTTTTCTAGGGCCTATATTCTTTGTGCTAGCATTTTCCTTACTACTTCACTGTTTGCTTTCCATTTATGATTATACCTTGTCAGCCGGCCCGGTGGCACTGAGGGTTGAGGTGCTGGATGCCACACCTCATGCCACGCCAGTGACCCGGGTTTGGGAATTGACTCGGGTCATCGGTGGGTTGGCAGGGTAGGATCAGGATCAAGCATCTGTAGACTGCTCTCCTGATCCTGGGGAGGGTTGGGGAAATCCACCATGCTGTAGCAGCCCCTGGGGATACCCATAGGCTCTACATGCCGATGGACATATGGGAGGAGCACGGCAGATGTCGGCATGCAGTGCCCGGACATCATTGCATGTCCATGCTCCAATGGACTCAAAAATAGGTGGAAAATGGCTGGGCAGGACCATGCAGCTTGATGGCTGCACCCTGCCTCACTGGAAGGACTCGTGGAATCGCACTGGGGGGGTCCAGAGCCGGTCTGACTGGGCAGGGTAGGGGAAGGCCCTCCAGCAGACTGCTGGCCATACCGGATCCCCCATCATGTGAGTGAGCCTGGTGCTCTCCCAGCTGGCAGGGCCAGCAGCAGGATGCCCCCACCAGTAGTCACTGCAGTAAGGCAAAAATAGAGTAGTGATAAAAAAAAAAGATTATATATTGCCCTGTTCCTTTTAACCTCTGTAATGTTCTGTAATATAACAACTCAACACAATGTAGAAAGGCAGCTGCTAAGGCCAACAGGACACTGGGTTGTATTGCTAGGGGTTTCTCCTCAAGGAGGAGGAGGTGATTCTGACACTGCACAGATCGCTAGCTAGGCCTCACCTGGAGTACTGCGTGTGTGAAGAGGACATTAAGTTACTGGAGGGGGGGCAATGCAGGGTGACAAAGATGATCGAAGGGCTAGGGAACTTACCTTACGACAGTAGGCTGAAGAAACTGAACATGTACTTGCTGGGGGAGAGGGGAATATAATTGAGATCTTTAAGTACATGACAGTGATAAAAAAGTCTAGTAGGGGAGGGTAGGGACACACGAGGCCATGATATGAGGCTTGAGAGGGAAGATTCAGGAGAGAGATGAGAAGATTGTTTTTTACACAGAGGGTGGTGGACAGGTGGAATGTGTTGTCAGAAGAGGTGGTATCCAGTAGAACATTGGGGGGCTTCAAGAGGGGATGGGACAGAGTGACTGGGAGGGTCAGGGAATTGGGGGCAAGGGGGAAGGGCAGCTGCAAAATAGGGGCTGTTACCTGCACATGTGAGCAGACTTGGTAGACCGTATGACCTTTTTCTACTGGTGAATTTCATATGTTCGTATCTGTAGTGTTTATTATTTTTGTGAGTTTGTTTAGCTGCTGTTCCTTAGTTGTTTCTCCATTTTTAACTGCTGACTCTAATGCCTTAAGTTGTTGTTCTACTTTCTTTTTTGTCAAATCCCAAATTTGGGAGGCAGTATAGTGTAGTGGTTTAAGGCTCTGAGCTGCAAATCTGGACACCTGGGTTTGAATCCCACAGCCCTACTTGCACATTGTATGACCCTGAGCAAGTCACTTAACTTCCCTTTGCTCCTAGGTTGCACCTGTAAACAAGCTTTCAGCTTAGTGTGTCTCACCTGGTTAAACAATTGAAAAAAAAATCCATTTGTTTGTTTTTCCATGATGCCTCTGACATTATATGGCCCGTACTATCACTTTAAGAACATCCCAGCAGTCTG
Source organism: Neoceratodus forsteri (assembly GCA_016271365.2). Lineage (NCBI taxonomy): Eukaryota > Metazoa > Chordata > Ceratodontiformes > Ceratodontidae > Neoceratodus > Neoceratodus forsteri. The sequence continues at coordinate 48,661,156 of CM028133.1, read as the reverse complement.
CAATGTTTTCCTGTGTAATAGAATTATCTGTTATGAAATGTTCTATTTACTAGGTTACTAGGTGGACCAGACATGAGAAGGCTGAAGCCCATAGAGTATGTCTCCCTTATCTGTGCAAGCATATTAGTTATGTTGGGGCTTGGTGGACAGGACCTATGAGGAGAGGCTCAAAGAGCTAAATATGTACACATTAGAAGAGAGAAGGGTCCCAGGGGACATGATAGAGGTCTTCAGGTACATGAAGGGGGTAAATAGGGGAGGAGCAGTCAGGGTGCTCTGAAGGAAGGGGCAACTAGGGGCATGGGTGGAAGCTGGAGGGGAAGATTAAGGGGAAAGGAGGAGATGCTACTTCACTGGAGTTAATTTGTGATTGTCTAGTATGTAGGTAATCTGGGGTTGTACTTCCCCATATGCAAGATATGGGAAGTACACCAAATTCTACACTAGACAATCTAAAATAACTCAGTTTAGAAAGGGATCTGGGGTAATCATAAACAACTATTTTTCTCCTAGTGAGCACTGCAAAAAAAAAAAACACTCAAACTTCTAACATGCTTCTGAATTGCATCAAGCACACTTTCATTAACAAAGTGAACATTGCATCATCCCCCTTTACATAATCTACACCAGGTCTTATCTAGACTTCTGCTCCCCCTTTTGGAACCCCACCTTAAAAAAGACATAGACCTCATCAAGCATTAAATTTAAATTTCCAGGTGGGCCCCCTCTGTTGGGTTCCTGGCCACCTTCTAAGCTCTGAGAATCTTTGGTTTTATCTTCTATTTTTTAATTAAATAGGCCCTGTATGTAAATTCATAATGCAAACACAGAGCTGATGTGCCAAAATGAAGTGGAATACTTATATGGGTGTGACACCCTGGTCCTCCTTATTGATTTTCCAGGTGGGCCCTTAGGTCGACTTTCCAGGTGGGCCCTTTGTAGCCCAGTCCAACCCTGCAGGACAATGCATTTATTTAAATTTAATGTCATTTTGTTTTGTTCAGCCCATCTAACTATTTTATGAAGATCTTAAGCCAGCGATAATTGCTTTTCCAGGGTGTCAACCTCCCCTCCAAACTTGGTATTGTCTGTGAATTTAACTATGTGGTTCTTGATGTTTTTATTTAGATCACTGACAGAGATGTTAAACAGGGTCTGTCCAAGAATTGAGCCCCGTGGTGCACCACTGCTCACTTCTCCAATTGATGAGAGGTGCCCCCCGACTCTTACCCACAGAGTTCTTTCGCCAAGCTAGTTACTTATCCATCCCACTAGTGAGGTACTCAGCCCTATAGTTATAAGTTTGTTGATAAGTTCCAGGTGGGGGATCTTATCAAAGGCCTTGTCAAAGTCTAACAGGAGGACATCTACAGTATTTTATTGTCAACACTGGTTTTGATGAAATCATAGAAAGTCAACAGATTTGCTGTATAGGTGTGCCCTTGAGTGAATCCATGTTGGTAGTTATCAAAGTTATTCAGTGTGCCCAGTTCTAATTCTATTCTGTTTTTGATAAGCAGCTTCATTGTTTTACTAAGGGTAGATGTGAGGCTAGCTGGCCTATAGTTGGCTATGTTCTTCTGTGCTCCATTATTATGTAGGGAATCACTATAGAAGTTCTCCAATCTAGGGGACCTGACCGATGAAATTGACTTATTGAAGATTATTGTAATTGGGTGTGCCAGACTAGGTGCTGCCCCTTTAAGAAATCTTTGGCTTGGTTTATCAAGACCTGCTGAAGAGTTGGCCCAGAGTTTTCCAATAGCTGTTCCAATTTCCTCCTCGGTAAATTGTATGCTAGGTTGGTCTTTCGCTACGGTTATCAGGGATGGTACAGTTCTGATTTAAAAACAAAGCAGATGTAGCTGTTGAACCCCTGGGCAATTTTACTCTTCAGTTATTGTGACACCAATTCTTACTATTGGGCGCAGTAGGTTAGTTGAATTCTTTTTGCTGTTCTCATAAGCAAAGAAGGATTTATTGTAATCTCTAGTGTGTGCAGTCTTGAATTCTAATTTTGCCTTTTCCTGGTTGATTAGCTGTTTGAGTTTTTTTAATTCGCTCTTATATTTTATATGATTTTTGCGATTGTTGTTTCTTTTTGATTTGGAGTAGGCATTTCTTTTGCTTTAATTTGTTTTTGACTGCTCTTATTAACCACAAGGGGATTCTCCCTTTCCCATTGTGTTTAAGTATGGAGGGAACACATTTGGTTTCAGCTGTTAATGTGTGTTTTTTTAGGATGATCCACCTGTCCTTGGTAGTAGCATCTTGCAACTCAGTGTCCCAATCAATACTATTAAAATACTGATTTATGCAGCCAAAATTTACTCTGTTATTGTTTGTAATGGACTGGGATATGGCTGGTTTATGGGAGACCAAAGTAATACTATAGATTATAGTGTTATGGTCACTCTCGTCCAGTGGGCAATTTTCCTTGATGTCTTTTATCAAATTATCGTGGTTTGTAAGTGTTATGTCTAAAATATTAATTTTTTTTTTTTAATTTCGTTGTTTAACCAGGTATAGCACACTAAGCTGAAAGCTTTTTTACAGGAGTGACCTGGGAGCACAAGGAGGTTAAATGACTTGCTCAGGGTCACACAGTATGCAAGCGGAAGCTGTGGGATTCAAACCCAGGTCAGGTCTGCTGGATGTCACCAAATTTGCAGCTCAGAGCCTTAGGCCACTGCACTATACTGCCTCCATATCACCTCATATGATGAAAGTTAATAATTAATTTATGCCCACTGAAGCCATAGAGTTGATAAAGACATGTTTGGTAGGATTGGTGCCAGTTAGTAATTCCCAGTTTATCCCCGGGGGATTCAAATCTTCAGAATAAGTACTACCCCTAATTCAGTCATGTGGGAGATCTCATTAGTAACGGCCTTATTATACTCCTGTGTCAAATTTGAAGGCCTGTAACAAGTGCCATGGGTTAAATGTTACCTGTTTTTATTCAGTGTAACCTGGACCTAGATCCTTTTAACTTCATCAATGTTAGTGTTAGCTGGAAATGGCATTCCATATTGTCTTTTAAATATATACATACTTACCCACCTCTTCTGTTTTCTTTGTTATTAAAGTAGAGTCTGTACCAACTAATGTTTTTGTACCAAGAACTGGCATTGTCCCACCAGGTTTCGGTCACTATGACATCAATATTATCTCTCAGTATTACTGCCTCTATTTCAGTGATCTTGGTTGAGTTAAGGTTCCGTTCATTTAAACTCATGGGGCACGATTCCTAGAAGCATGGCGCAACTCACAGGCGAGTGCGAGTTGCAACATATGCCGCTATGCTGGGGACCCTGTACCCAATTCCAGAACAGGCTGGGTCCCCAGCATCTATGCCCTGTGACTTGCGGCAGCACCAGGGTTGTGCCACAGGAAGGGTGCACCTGACCTGGGTGCTTCAAGCCGCAACAATGCCTGCTGACAGGGCACATGGCAAAGACCCCCACAGTTCCACTCCCCCACAACAGAGCAATGCCCTGTAGGGCTGGGGAGGGGGTGGGGGGCCACTGGACCACCATGGGTAGGAAGGTACAGTGGGGGTTGTGAACTGCCCTGTGGGGCAATGATTGGGGATGGGGGTGTGGAGGTGCTAACTGCCCCCAGAGGGATTCCCTGCCATTGGGGGTGGGGTGGGGCCAATGTGGGACTGTGGGGGGGATGGCTGTAGAGGCACCAGGCATGGTGGTGCAACTCTGGTGGGCATAGGGTATAGTTAGACCACTGTCAGCCGGGGTGCTTTTGGAATAGCATATTTGCTATTCTGTCAGCTGCACTCTCGGAATTGGGCATATCAGCTGCCATAACCTGCCTTGCGCCTTGTTGCAGGGGGTTTCTTGCATAGCTGGTGGCGTAGCCCACCTGTGGCACTGGCCGCCTGGGACATGTTGCCGGCTGCCTTCTGGAATTCCAATCAGTGTAACGCATATCGCAAAGTGCTACTTGCACCATTGGGTTTGGTGCAAGTTGCTTTTCGCCATGCGTACCCATTCTGGAATCGGGCCCATGATCCTCAATTTGCTTGTAGTTGCACTAAATGAATCTTTGACTGCTCCCTTGGGAGGTAGCATTCCCCAGATCCCCATAGGTGCTAGTTCAAAGCTTTTTCGGTATGTGTTTTGAACTATTTACCCAGCATATTTACTCTGCCTGCTGAGGTGCAGCCAATCCCAACTGAAGAGGTTGTATCTATTTTTATATTCTTCCCAATGGGTTAGAAAGCTGTAGTTTTTTTGTAGCATCCACTTCTTTAACCAGTCATTGACTGCGTTGATTTTTTGATTTATATAGTAGCCTGCCCTTGGTACCAGTAATATTTCGGATAAACATATTGTGCAACACTTGGATTCTAGCTTGTTGCAGAGTTTAATAAAAATCTACCCAAATACTTTCTAAGGTTGAGCCATTAATATTGTTAGTACCAATGTGTACTAACACAAGTGGGTTGATGCCAGCATTGTGTAAAATATTGTCCAGCATGTTGGTAATGTTGGTAATTTTTGCCCCCTTGAAACTGCAACTCAATCTATTGGCTTTGTCTTGTCCACACATAGCTTTGTCTATATATTTGGTCATCGAGTCACCTAAGACAAAGATTTTTCCAATTGTTTAACCAGGTGAGACATACTAAGCAGAAAGCTTGTTTACAGGTGCAACCTGGGAGCACAGGGAAGTTAAGTGACTTACTCCAGGTTACACAGTATGCAAGTGGGGGCTGTGGGATTCAAACCCGGGTCTCCAGGTTTGCAGCTCAGAGCCTTAAACCACTGCGCTATACTGCCTCCCTAAATTTGTCTAGGTGCTGTTCCTGTGATGATGGTGCTAGTACCAGGGAAATTCAACTGGGTGGCCTCTGAAGAATCTGGATTTGAAGGTGGGAGGGGCGCAAAGATGTTTGGATGGCTTTGTCCTTAGCTTTACTTATAACGTTGGCCCTGGTGGTAGTTATGTCAGAGTTAGTCAAGTAAGGAGCTTATTGTAACAAGTCAGTAAAAGAAGGTGACAAGACTTTTTATAGATACATTAGTAAAAGGAGAAAGTCCAGAGTGGGTATTGCTAAGATCATAGGATATAAGGGGGCGTGTTAGGAGGAGGACCATGTAAAAGCATCTATCCTAAATAAATACTTCTGCTCAGTATTTACTGAAGAGAAGGTAGGGCAGGGCCCACAGCCCAGCACCATGGACACAGGGGGGGAGGGAGGTGAGCACTAGTCCCTTCACAAAAGAAAGGGTCCTACAAGAGCTCAGTAAGCTCAGGGTGGACAAGGCAATGGGACCTGATGGCATACATCCCAGGGTACTAAAGGAGCTAAGGGTGAAACTAGCAGAGCCATTATCAGAACTGTTTAGTGAGTCTCTGAGCACAGGAGAGGTCCCAGAAGACTGGAGAAGGGCTCATGTGATCCTGCTCCACAAAAGTGGAAGGGAGGAGGCAGGGAACTACAGATCAGTTAGTCTTACCTCAGTAGTGGGCAAGATTATGGAGGCACTCCTTAAGGAAAGGATAGTGCAACACCTGGAATCCATAGGAGCACAGGATCCAAGACAACATGGGTTTACAACAGGAAGATCCTGTCAAATTAATCTCATAGATTTCTTTGACTGGGTAACCAGAGTGGTGTACCAAGGGGGAGCAGTTGATGTTGCCTACCTTGACTTCAGCAAAGCTTTCGATACTGTTCCACATAGAAGATTGATTAATAAGCTGGGTAGGCTGTGGGTGGGTTAGAAGTTGGTCAACTGGGTGGCAAACTGGTTGATGGGCAAAAAACAGAGAGTGGTGGTAAATGGTATACAGTCAGAAGAGTTGCGAGTCACAAGTGGGGTACCTCAGGGATCAGTCCTGGGGCCAGTCCTCTTCAATATCTTCATCAGTGACATTACAGATGGACTGGAGGGTAAGGTTTGTCTGTTTACAGATGACACCAAGATCTGCAACAGAGTAGATGATCCAGATGGGGTGGGCAGAATGAGAAGAGATCTGGATAAACTAGCAAAAGGGTCAGAAGAGTGGCAACTGGGGTTTAATGCAAAGAAGTGCACGATCATGCACATAGGGAAGGGAAACCCTGAAGCCACTTATAGGTTGGTAGGGGAGTTGCTGGCAGTCACAAGGGAAGAAAGAGACTTGGGCATCATCATCACCGATGACCTGAAATCATCCAAGCAGACCACTGAAGCAGTAGGTAAGGCTAGGGGGATGTTGGGATGTATTAATAGGGGTATCACAAGTTGGAAGAGGGAGGTAATAATCCCTCTTTACAAGAAACTGGTTAGGCCCCATCTGGAGTACTGCATGCAGTACTGGAGGCCACACCATCACAAGAACATTAACCAAATTGAGGCAGTCCAGAGAAGGGCAACCAAAATGGTGCAGGGACTGCATCAGAAGACATATGAGGACAGATTAATGGAGCTCAATATGTATACCCTAGAGCAAAGGAGGGAGAGAGATGATATGATAGAAATATTCAAACACCTTACAGGCATTAACAAGGTGAAAGAGTCTAACATGTTTCAATATAAGAAAAATAGCAGGACAAGAGGACACAGGATGAGATTAGAGGGAGGCTGATTAAGAGGTAATGTGAGGAAGTTCTTTTTCACAGAAAGGGTGGTGGATGCATGGAACGGCCTAGATCAGGAAGTGGTGGATATGAATACAGTGCATGGCTTCAAGCAGGCATGGGATTGGCATAAGGGAGCAATCCAGATGAGTATGAATAGATAGGCCATTGACAGAGCAAAGGCTGATGGCACATTCATAAGGTAGAAAAAGAAATGAGCAGACTGGATGAGCCTTGCAGTCCATATCTGCCATCAGCTTCTATGCTTTTATGTTTCTGTGTTTCATTAGGGGTGGCTGCATTATCAAACTCCATGTCAATAGGGCAGGAGGCATAGTTGGAGGGAGGAGGAATGGTGGTCCTAGCTGCATCCTGGGTCTCTGGGCTATTTTGGTCAAGTTCAGTCAATAATGAGAACCTGTTACTAAGTGGAATTTCAAAGTGCATTGCTCCAAGGCCTTTTTTAAGCTTTTGTCTAGTTCCAATTTCAGTTAATTCTGGCAAATCAGGGACCTCCTCATCCTGCTCCTTATCCCTCTCCCTTTTCCAGGGTTATGGTTCTCAGAGACTAGATTCACCGGTGAACTGTGGCCTTCTTTGTTGGGGATGGAGTTTATACCAAATGTTAAGTGCCCCGGGGCTGGGGGGAGGGCCTGCTGTTTTGTTTCTAAGTGTCAGTATGTTTTCCCACATTTCATTTTGGTTAGTCATAATGCAGTTCATTTTGCTGTTTATTGAAGTAAGCTGACTTTCAAGAGTTTGGATGTGAGTGCATTTTTCACAGGTGAATGAGTCACTGTAGCTCTGTGGTACATTGAACAAGTACATGCAACAATTACTGCATTTGATTCCTAAATCCCCATCCAAGGATTTGATTATATACCATATTATTTTTTTTGTTTAATTTTTGTGTCTCTTAATAAACTGTTATTAAACCTCCATGTAGTCTTTGTTTTTATGATGGCTGTGCACATGCGCAAGAAACATATTGCGGCAGCTTTCTCCAGAAGCAGGCTGTGGAGGCGCAGCACTGTTGTGGCCAATGCCCCCACAGCCTTGAACGGCTTAGCCTGGTTCCCCCAATGCTGTGGCATGCTGCTGCTGACACTAATTCACCCAGCATGCCACAACTTTCTAACCTTTTAGCCGCTGCAATCAGGGGCCACCTCGTCATTGCAGCGTCAGCCATTTGCTGCAATGAGGGAGCGACCTGTCATTGCAGGGCGGAACCTTGAAACATTGATATTGTTTGTGAACACGGTGGTGTCTTGCCAATCCCCTTTGGCAGCATGTGCCCCCCCACCATGTTTGTGTGCCGACGGGGGCCCCAATCCCCATCGGCTTCAGTGCCCCAAGGGTTATGTTACCGATGGGGGAGGCCATTCCCCGTCGGCATTATGGAACTCCCCCCCGCTTTTGTTGTGTGCCGACTGGTACCCAATCCCTGTCGGCATAATGTCACCCTCCGCTTTTGTTGTGTGCCAACAGGGGTGCCCAATCCCTGTTGGCATAATGTAGCACCCTCCTTTTCTTGTGTGCCAATGGGGTGCCCAATCCTCTGTTGGCTACAGCTGCCCCCCCAAATAAAAAATTCCACTGGCACACTGGGAGCCCACCCCAGCATGCCACATGCTCTTGTAAAATTAAAATGGTCCAGCAATATCTTTTTTTTTTTTTTACCTGTAAAAGGAACCGGCCCTCGGCGTTCTCCCTGCCCCCTCTCACAACCGCCCAACCCACTGTGCACCCTGCCTCCTCACACCCCCTCACCCCATACTTGCCTCTGGAGTCCAGCATGGCGATCTTCAGTGGACAGGAACACGTCTGCACGCTTCAAAGCCGACCGCGAACTGAGGAAATGCCGGTAAGCTGTATAATGGAATAAATAGGGTTTTTCAACTTTGATGCATATCTCAGGGATTTTTTGGAATTTTGGCACCAAATTTTCAACATGGGGTTTTTGGGACACCTCCTCATGAATTCTGGCACTGTCATGGCGTTATTCTGCCCCAAAAGGTGATTTCACGGTCACTGCACGGAATCCTCTTTTGGGACTGATTAACGATACGACAGTGCCAGTGTTCATGAAGTGGGCTCTCAAAAAACCTATACTGCAAATTTGGTGTAAAACATCCAAAAAATGATTGATTTACAACCATGCATTGCGCAGTTGCTACACACGCTCATAACTTTGTGAATTTGCAATATTTTCATGGCAGATGTTTAACACTGGCATCTTTTCAGACCTCCTTATGAACAGTACAGCTGTCATTTTCCACATCCTAGCCAAAATTTGTTTTGGCACTTCCGACGCAGAATAGCAGTGTCGCTGTGGGAAATCAGTGTTCAGGACAGATTAAGAAAATGACAGTGGCACTGTTCATGAGCAGAGGTCCTAAAATGCCTATGGTGAAAATCTGGTGATGATACTCCATAAAATGACTGTTACAAGCCTGCGTTGTGCAGTTTGCTACGTACACTCATAACTTCATGAATTAATATTTTCGCTCCAGATTTTCAACATTGGCATTCTTCTGCACCTCCTAATGAACAGTACAGCTGTAATTTTTCATATCCTGGCCAAAATGTGTTTTTCGCAGTTCCGGTGCAGAATAGCATGGTTGCTGTGGGAAATCTGTGTTTGGGAAACATTATGAAAATGACAGTGACAGTGTTCATTAGCAGAGGCCCTAAAATGCCTATGTTGAAAATTTGGTGACAAAAGTACATAAAATGAGTGTGTTACAAATGTGCATTGCACAGTTTCCACGTACGCTCATACCTTTACAACTTTGTAATATTTTCACTCCAGATTTTCAGCATTGCCATTTTGCCACACCGCCTTATAAACAGTGCAGTTGTCATTTTTCACATCCTGGCTGAAATGTGTTTTCACTCTTCCGGCGCACAATAGAGCAGCCACTGTGGGAAATTAGTGTTCGGGACACATTAAGAAAATCACACTGACACTGTTCATGAGCAGAGGTCCTAAAATTCCTATGTTGAAAATTTTGTGATGAAACTCCATAAAATGACTGTGTTACGAGCATGTGTTGTACAGGTTCCACGCACCCTTATTAGTTTGTAAATTAGTAATATTTTCATGCACGATTTTCAACACTGGCATTTGTTCACACCTCCTTATGAACAGTACAGCTGTCATTTTCCACATCCTGGCCGAAATGTGTTTTTGCACTTCCGGCACAGAATAGCACAGTCGCTGTGGGAAATCAGTGTTCAGGACAGATTAAGAAAATGACAGTGGCACTGTTCATGAGCAGAGGTCCTAAAATGCCTCTGGTGAAAATCTGTTGATGATACTCCATAAAATGACTAACTATGGCGTCGTTGCGCGGTTACTACGCACTTTCTCATATCCTAGCAAATTAATATTTTCACTCCAGATTTTCAACATTGGCATTCTTCTGCACCTCCTTATGAACAGTACAGCTGTCATTTTTCACATCCTGGCTGAAATGTGTTTTTGCACTTCCGGTCCAGAGTAGCATTGTTGCTGTGGAAACTCAGTGTTCGGGACATATTAAGAAAATCACACTGACACTGTTCATGAGCAGAGGTCCTAAAATGCCTGTGTTGAAAATTTTGTGATGAAACTCCATAAAATGACTGTTACGAGCGTGTGTTGTACAAGTTCCACGCACCCTTGTAACTTCGCAAATTAGTAATATTTTCATGCCAGATTTTCAACACTGGCATATGTTCACCACCTCCTTATGAACAGTACAGCTGTCATTTTCACATCCTGGCCAAATGTGTTTCTCGCTTTAGCGCTTGAATACCCTGATCACTGTAGAAATCGGTGTTTGGGACAGATTAGGATCAAGTGACTGTGGGGGGAGTGACGGAGTTCAACTGAGTTCTGTCGGGACTCCTGTGGATTTCTTTGTGGGCAGGAAAAGGGTGGCAACGCTGGCAGGAGCCCAGTACAGAAGAGCATCCTGCAGCGCCAGCAGAAATGGAATGAGCAAGTGAGACAGGGTGAGTGAGTGACCTCAACGGAGCTCTGTCAGGACAGCCTCAGATTTCTTTGTGGGCAGCAAAAGGTGCCAAAGCAGGCAGGAGCCCAGTACAAAAGGGCAGCCCGCAGTGCTGGGAGAAACAGAATGAGCGAGTGAGAGAGGGGGAGTGAGCGAGCTCAACGGAGGTCTATCGTGACTGCTGTGGATTTCATTGTGGGCAGGAAAAGGCGGCAATGTAGGCAGGAGCCCAGTACAAAAGGCCAGCCTGCAGCCCCAGCAGAAATGGAATGAGCGAGTGAAAGGGGGGGAGTGAGCGACCTCAACGGAGCTGTGTCGGGACTGCTGCACATGTCTTTGTGGGCAGACAAAGCCGGCAACGCAAGCAGGAATCCAGTACAAAAGGGCAGCCTGCTGCAGCGGCAGACACAGAATGAGCATGTGAGGGAGGGGAGTGAGTGATCTCAACGGAGCTCTGTTGGGAATGCTGCAGCTTTGTTTGTGGGCAGAAAAAGGCAGCAATGCATGCAGGGGCACAGTACAAAAGGGCACCTTGCAGCGGCAGAAGAAACAGAACGAATGAGTGAGAGAGGGGGAGTGAGTGAACAAGATCAACGGAGCTCTATCATGACTGCTGCAGATTTCTCTGTGGCCAGAAGAAGGTGGCAACGCAGGCAGGAGACCAGTACAAAAGGGCAGCCTGCAGCACTGACAGAAATGAAATGAGCGAGTGAGAGAGGGGGAGTGAGTGAGCTCAACGGAGCTCTATCAGAACTGCTGCAGATTTCTTTGTGGGCAGAAAGAGGTGCCAACAGAGGCAGGAGACCACTACAAAATGGCAGCCTGCAGTGCCAGGAGAAACAGAATGAGTGAGTGAGACAGGCGGAGTGACCCACCTCAATGGAGCTCTGTCGGGACAGCTGCAGATTTGTTAGTGGGCAGAAAAAGGTGCTAACGCAGGTAGAAGCCCAGTACAAAAGGGCAGCCAGCAGCACTGGGAGAAACACAATGAGTGAGTGAGAGAGGGGGAGTGAACGAGCTCAGCAGACCACTATCATGACTGCTGCGGATTGCTTTGTGGGCAGAAAAAGGCGGCAACGCAGGCAGAAGCCCAGTACAAAAGGCCAGCCTGCAGCGCCGGCAGAAATGGAACGAGTGAGAGAGGGGGAGTGAGCCAACTCAACGGACCTGTGTCAGGACTGCTGCAGATTTCTTTGTGGGCAGAAAAAGCCATCAACAGAGGCGTGAGCCCAGTACAAAAGGGCAGCCTGCAGTGCCAGCAGAAACAGAATGAGCGAGTGAGAGAGGGGAGTGACCCACCTCAACAGAGCTCTGTCGGGACAGCTGCAGATTTCTTAGTGGGCAGAAAAACATGCCAATGTAGGCAGGAGCCCAGTACAAGAGGGCAGCCTGCAGCACTGGGAGAAACAGAATGAGCGCATGACACAGAGCCAGTGAGCGAGCTGAATGGACCAACGCAATCAACATTCGGCATTGACAAATGCTTGTATTCTGTGGACCAGATATTCAAAAGGGTTGCGCATGGCGCAACAGTGTTGCACCATACGCAACCCACTGATGCTCCCCGGCACGATATTCAAATGGGAATTGCACCTGGCACAAATCCCGATGTGCCAGAGTGCATCAGTAATGAATGCAGGCGCAGGTAGAGGAGGGCATGCCCATGCATACTCTGCACGGCCCGATATTCAGCCCAGGATGTGCGGAGCCATGCATGCGCAACCCCTACCTGTGCCAGCACAAAGTTGATCCAAAAAAAAAGGAACGGATGGCCACCCACACGTGAGCTGCCGCAGTGCAGGGTGCAACACGGCAGCTGCCACCTCTGGGTGGCCACCCGAGCTCCGACTGCACCTCAGGGGTGGTGCCCCCCCCATGCCTGATCGCGGGCATTAGTAAAAGTAATAAAACCTCCCACATCCCTGGTGGTCCAGTGGACCACTGTCTGCCCGATCGTGGGCTGTAGTAAAAGTAAATGATCTGAGTCCTATATCCCTGGTGGTCCAGTGTACCGCTGCCCGCCCGATCGCAGGCTTAAGTGAAATGAAGAAACCTATTTCTCTGGTGGTCCATTGGACCACTGACAGCCCGATCATGGGCTTAAGTAAAAAATGAAGAAACCCATATCCCTGGTGGTCCAGTGGACCCCCCTCCCCACCCGCCTACTGATCCCCGCCCGCTCCCCGTCAGCGGTGGGCGGCAGCACCTCACCGCCTGCTGCCCCGCCCCACTGACTGACACCGTCCGATGGGGCTGTCGTCCATTGGTCACAGTGTGAGCCAATGGGCATGCAGCCCGTACCGTCTACACATTCAGATATATGAATGTTCACATATCTGGAATGTGTAATATGGTACGAGCTGCATGCCCATTGGCTCACGCTGTGGATCAATAAGCGTACAGTCCTGCCGGCGGTGTCGGTCGGTGGGCAGCGGGGGCAACAGGCAAGGAATGCTGCCATCGCCGCTGGACGGGGGTGGGGTGGTGGGGACTAGTGGCCGGTAGAGGGGGGTCCACTGACCACCAAGGATATGGGTTTCTTCATTTTCATTTAAGCCCGCGATCGGGCTGTCAGCGGTCCACTGGACCACCAGGAAATAGGTTTCTTCATTTCACTTAAGCCCGCGATCGGGCAGGCAGCAGTCCACTGGACCACCAGGGATATGGGATATATCTTTCATTCATACTTAGGCCCGCGATCGGGCGGGCAGCAGTCCACTGAACCACCAGGGATATTGGGATCTTCTTTATTTTACAAATGCCCGTGATCGGGCTGTGGGGCACATTGCCGCGCTGCAGGGGGTGTCGGTCCCTGACGGCTGCTGCCTGGCAGGGTGCCAGGTGCAAGTCGTCAGGGATCGGCGCACCTGCATGCAAATGGGACCATAATGACATGCAAATGGCCCCATGTGTCCCTTGCATACTTTATGGCCCCATTTGCATGTCAACTTTTGAATATCGCGGGAGCTGCGCCTTGCGCAATGGAACTTGTGCTAGCGCATCCACATGCTCCACTCTGGCCACTGGCGCTGGTGCAGTGCCACTGCGCCATGCTCACTGCGGGTGGCCAGGGTGCGATATTCAACGATGCTAAGTCATGGTGCAGCTCCATTGAATATCGCCCGGTCAATGCCCCTGCACTGCCAAGTTGCGCTGTGCCCAGGCTTGCACCACAGCCTGGCGCAGTTTGAATATCTGGGCCCCTGTGTCTAATATTGTACTGCAGCTAACTGAGTTATGGTCCAAAATAAGAAGAACCTCAATATTGGCTGCAGTGCCCATACTACTTATTATATGACTGCCTGTTTCATTCTGAACTGTTAGCAGGCTCTGCAACTTAACTTAAAGGGACACTTTCAACCATCTTAGGTCTCAGAGTGCCCCTAGTTTAAGCAAGCATTTGTCATTGCCGAATGTTTGCTTGCTGGCATTGGCATTGGTAGTGTAGGAGTTAGAGAGCTGCATAATGGGAATGGCAGTGAAGTACTGAACTGAAGCCAACCCCAACACCACCCTGCAGAGGCTGACAGGCATTGGGGTGTGCCTTTGGGTCATCAGGCAAAACGACCACGCCATTTCACCACACCCCACCCTGCAGACATCGACAAGTGTCACGGTGTGCCTTGGGGTCTTTGGCCCTTATGCTCACCCCATTCCATCAGGAAATATAGTGAGATGGGTGCTGTATAGGAGAATGGGGTGAACTTTGGGGCCAAAGAGTCCAAGGCACACCTTGATGCCTGTCACTGGCTGCAGGGTGTGGAATGGTGTGAGTATTACTGGCAAGAATCCCAAGTCACACCCCTGATGCCTGTCAATCTCTACAGGGTGGGGCGTTATGGTCGGAAACCCTAACACCTCAGGCGTTTGTTGGCATTTTCCCTCCAAATTTTCAACATGGGTTTTTTGTGACCCCCACCTTATGAACAGTGGCAATATCAGTTTGTTAGCCGAAAGCTGATTTTGCACGGCGACTATGCCGTCTGGTACCACAGGTGCGAAAACACATTTTGAACAGGATGTGAAAAATGACAGCTGTACTGTTCATGGGGAGGTGAAAAATGGCAATGTTGAAAATCTGCAGTGAAAATATTAAAAAAAACTGGTGAAGTCACGAGCGTGCATAGAAAATGTGCAATGCACACCTGTAATGCAATTAGTTTGGGGATTTTTTACAGCAGATTGTCAACACAGGGGTTTTGGAACATCTGCTCATGAACAGTGTCACTGTGATTTTCTTAATTAATCCCTGAACAGGCACCCGGTGGTCTCTTGGGAGGGGGAGAAGGGTAAACAGTGGAGCCGACAGGGGATTGGGCACCCCCGTTGGTCATACAGAATGTTGCCACGCTGGGGTGGGCTCCCAGCGTGGCACCTGGAACTCTGTTGGGGGGAAGAGAGCGCAGCAGAGCTGACAGGGAATTAGGCACCCCGTCGGCCATACAGTATATGTGTGGGGGGGGGACACATGAGCACGCAATATACTTTCAACTGCTGTCATAGACAGCTGCAGCATTCATTGGCGAACTGTGGCCACACCTGCAAACACACTGACTGAATTGGAAGACAGGGTGCCACACCTCCGAAAACTCGGATTATGGCACTATGTTTCTTGCACATGTGTGCAAGCAAACATAAAAACACATTTTATGACTGCCAACATTCTGTAAAGATTGCTAATGTAGCTGGTAGTTTGATTCAGATTATTTTTTTCTTTAAAAAAGTGAAAAACAGACTGTCTACCATGCTGGTTTTACCACACCAACACAGGTTTGTTTACATTCCTTGATTAGCTCCAACTGCATCTTTCCTGGACTTCGGAACACCCACAACACTGTCTAGTCTCTCATGATGAAGTGGGAATTTAGGAGGCTACTGCCTCATGAGTGACTTCACTGTTTGGGTGTGTTTCTAACACTCAGGAGGTACGCAGTAAGAACATATCCTAGATTGTAAACATAACAAGGTTGTTTATGAATATACATTAGCATGCAGTTCAGTTCTACTAAACAAGGAGACGGACAAACAAACAGAAACATAAATGAATGTTAGAAAAGGTGAGCAATCATAAAATGTGGTTTTTAACTAGAAATATTATGATAAAAAACAGGTTGGCAGTTTCCCTTTAAGTTGCATTTCTGCCTATGACTTGTGCCTATACCACTTCTGGTGCTAAACTCAACCTTCATTTTAACTGTGTTTATTTCCTTGGCTCTCCAATGACTGTATGTACATTGCATGTAATACTTTACCATAATCACCATGTTAAGCCTCTTATATTGCATAGCCACTTAATGTATGGTACTACAGTAGTATGTACTGGTTTTCTGAAATATTTGTGCTATGTAATGAGACCTCATACCAAGTATCTTTGGCAGTGCTGTTTTGTTCTAATTGTATCTCTGTATTGTATTGATGTTTGCTGTGTTTGCCACCCTGGTGGCCCAGGTCACGACTGAAAACGGTCCTCTGGATCAGTTTGCTCACCCAGTTATCAAAGACATACATACATACAGTGCATACATACATACGTACAGTACATACATACATACATAAAACCTAGAGTACCTCCTGTGTCTTGCAAAATAGTGTGAAATCTTTTTCATTGCCATGCAAATCCCTCCATAAATCCACCATACTGTGCATGTCTAAAAAACTCTGCAACAACCTTGCTTTATATTTGTCTCATTTTGAACCAAATGTTTTATCAAAATCACTGTTCACTGTACCATTTAAATCTTTCCCAAGCAATATTCCCACAATCACATCTGTAATTTGCTTATTTCAGCCAAAAAACTTCCACAGCCCTTAAAAGGGGTATAACCTAACCTAAAAACAATATTCCAGCCATCCAATACTACTTTCACCAGCACAATTCCATCCATCTTATCTATAATAGTCCACTATTTTCCCTTAATAATTTTTGCCAAATAAGAGGGCCACCCCAGCACTTTTTTATTTCAGGTTTGTGAATGGTAGAATGACCCCGACCATTTTTATGTTTGCTTGCACGCATGTGCAAGAAACATATTGCCATCATTCGAGTTTTTGTAGGTGTGGCACCCTGTCTTCCAATTCAGTCAGTGTGTTTGCAGGTGCGGTCACGGTTCACCAATGAATGCTGTAGCTGTCTATGAGAGCAGTTGCAAATGCAGTGGCGTACAGTTGAAAGGGAAAGACCGCTTCAGACAGCAGAGACAAGATAGTGTTGATTATCATATTGCGTGCTCATGCGCTCCCCCCCCACACACCGTATGGCCAACAGGGGTGCCCAATCCCCCGTTGGCTCTGCTGTGCCCCCCCAACAGAGTTCCTGGTGCCATGCTGAGGCCCACCCCAGCATGGCAGTGTCTATAAGGCGATGGGGGTGCCCAGTCCCACGTCGGCTCCACTTTCCCCCAAACAGACTACCGGGTGCCACACTGGGGAGCCCACCCCATCATGGCAACAGTCCATATGGCCGATGGGGTGCCCAATCCCCCATCGGCTCCATTGCCCCCAAACAGCCTTCCAGCTGCCACGCTGGGAGCCCACCCCAGCATGGCACAAGTCCTGCGTTGTCTACGAAGAAAAAATAACCTGCAAGAAAAAATTGTCCCTCGCTGACTGTCCTGCCCCCCCATCCACACCCACCCTCTGTGCACCCTGCCTCCCCACGCCCCAACCTCACCCCATACTTACTTCCGGAGTCTGGCGCAATGATCTTTGGTGGACCGGGAACACATCTGAACTATTCAAAGCCGACCGCAAACTGAGGAAATGCCGGTAAGCTGTATAATGGAATAAACAGCATTTTTTCAACTTTGAAGCATGTCTCAGGCATTTTTGGGAATTTTATCACCAAATTTTCAACATAGGGTTTTTGGGACCCCACCTCGTGAATTCTGGCACTGTCATTTTGTTAATCGGCCCCAAAAGGTGATTTCGCGGTCATTGTGTGGAACCACCTTTCGGGACCAATTTACAAAATGACAGTGTCAGAGTTCATGAGGAAATCCTCAAAAACCTTATGTTAAGTTCTGGTGAAAAAATTCCCCAAAATGACTGTTTTACAAGCATGCGTTGCACTGTTCCTATGCACGCTCGTAAGTTTGCTAATTTTCAATATTTTTACTCCAGATTTTCAACATCACCATTTTACCACACCTCCTTATGAGCAGTATAGCTGTCATTTTCCACATCTCACCCAAAATGTGTTTCCGTGCATTTAGCACACAATGGCACGGTCGGTGTGCGAAATCAATGTTCAGGACAGATTAAGAAAATCACAGTGACACTGTTTATGAGCAGAGGTGTTAAAATGGCTATGTTAAAAATTTGGTGAAAAAAGTCCATAAAATGACTGTGTTACGAGTGACCATTGCACAGTTTCCACACACCCTTGTAAGTTCATGGATTTCTAATATTTTCACTCCAGATTTTCACCACTGGCATTTTTCCACACTTCCTTATGAACAGTACAGCTGTCATTTTTCACACCATAGCCAAAATGTGTTTTCGCACTTCCAGCACAGAAATGCGTGGTTGCTGTGGGAAATCACTGTTCGGGACAGGTTAAGAAAATCACAGTGACACTGTTCATGAGCTGATGTTCCAAAATGCCTGTGTTGACAATCTGCTGTAAAAAATCCCCAAACTTATTGCATTATGGGTGTGCATTGCGCAGTTTCTATGCACGCTTGTGACTTCACCAGTTTTTTTTAATATTTTCACTGCAGATTTTCAACATTGCGAATTTTTGCACCTCCCCATGAATAGTACAGCTGTCATTTTTCACATCCTGTTCGAAATACTGTATGTTTTTGCACCTGTGGTACGAAATGGCGTAGTCACTGAGCAAAATCAGCTTTCAGTTAACGAACTGATATTGCCACTGTTCATGAGGTGGGGTTCTCAAAAAACCCATGTTGAAAATGTGGAGTGAAAATGCCAACGAACGCCTGAGGCGTTAGGGTTTGCAACCATAACGCCCCACCCTGTAGAGATTGACAGGCATCAGGGCTGTGTCTTGGGATTCTCGCCTGTAATGCTCATACAACTCCACACCCTGCAGTCAGTGAGAGGCATCCAAGTGTGCCTTGGACTTTTCTGCCCCAAAGTTCACCCCATTCTCCTATACAGCACCCATCTCACTGTATTTTCTGATGGAATGGGGTGAACATAAGGGCCAAAGACCCCAAGGCACACCGTGACACTTGTTGGTGTTTGCAGGGTAGGGTGTGGTGAAATGGCATGGCCGTTATGCCTGATGACCCAAAGGCACACCCCAATGCCTGTCAGTCTCTGCAGGGTGGTGGTGGGGTAGGCTTCAGTTCAATACTTCACTGCCATTCCTATTATGCAGCTCTCTAACTCCTACACTACCAATGCCAATGCCAGCAAGCAAACATTTGGCATTGACAAATGCTTGTTTTGCTTAATCTGTCTAGTTCTTTATTGCTTAGAAATGTCTCTTGGAGACCAGCCCAGCAGTGCAGTGGCAAGGCGTCCACTTGTGGCACTGACATTCTGGGCTTGGGAATGAACTTAGGGGTCAGAGGCCAGCGGGGTGGGGAAGGATTGAGCATCCAAGGGACTGCGCTCCTTCTCTGGGGGGGAGGGGGGGAAGAGTGTCTGGCACATTGCGGACCTCTTGTGGAGGCTGGGGATACCTCTGCGGCTGGTGCCACATGTTGGGGTGGGACAGACAATGGCCATCATTGCACATCCCTGTCCCTGGGATCCTTGCAGCAAAGAAAAAATGGCAGCCTTCATGCATGATGCCAGTTTCGGTGCCATCCCTGCTGCTTACCCATGTCTGTTGGGGGGGTTCCACTCCCATGGCCCCGACCCAGAAGGTAAGATGGGTTTTGCCTATCCAGTGTCCATTGGGGGAAGGGCACCTGCCCAGAGGCCCCGCCCAGGGGGGCTAAGCCTGGGCATGTGGGGATGAAGCATAAATCTTTTAATTCTGGACACGATTCTGACTCTTTTGATTGGTGAATTTATATCATTCATGTTCCAAGTTGCCCCCTTAAAAATTCCCATCTCCTTGTGACATTCCACCTCCTGCCATCATCTTCATGAGAAATTTGATTTTACAATTTTTATGATTTAGCCTGTTTTTTGTCTTTTCAGGTGTTCTCCCCCTTCCCCCACACCCCATTCCCCTTCATCCACGCCCCTTATGCCTAGGATCCTGGTTTGGCATATCCTCTTTTTCCTCTTGGAGACAATTGTTTGACCGCAGGTAGTCCCCCCCCAACCCGCCTTAGTTTAATTAGACCTTAGTCCCTTTAAAATATATATTTTTGTATCCATTGGAGTATTTTTTCCATTCTTCTTTCTTGTTCTTTTTCTCCATTTTCTGTCTTTACCCTTGTTCAAAAGCAGAAAAACTTTCTGGCAAACGAATTTTTAGGTCTTGTACTGCTTCATTCACTGAATTGTAAAATAGCTCTTGGTTGTTGAGTAACACTTTCAGCCTAGAAGGAAAAATCACATAAGCCTTAATCCTCTTTCCACTGTCTTTCTTGTACCCCCCCCCCAAATTTCTTCCTTTGTTCCCACAGTGCTTTTGAAAAATTGTGTTTTAAGTATACAGCTTGTTCCCTATATATAAATTTATTGGTTCTGTAAAAAGCATGCATTATTCTGTCCTTTCCCTCTGATGTTAGTATTTTTACAATTGCTGGTCTCGCCCTCCCTGCACTTTCACCCATTCCATTTGTGACTCAGTGTACACTGTCTGTTACTGGTAACCCTGTTTCTGTCTCAACAATCCTGAGACCCATGACGCCCTAGCTATCCATGTGACCCTCCCCTTCACTCTCCCAGTCTTCGTAGCTGGCATATACTGCCGCCCAAATGTCCATCCTTTGGTCCCGCTAGACCTCCTAACCTCCATCATTTCCCTTGCTCGCTCTGGGGAATTATTCATCCTAGGTGACTTCAATATGAATGGGTTGCCACCTAAAACTACCAAAACTAAAAATGAAATCGGAGCCCTAAAGCTGTCCCAACTGATCTCTGAAACCACCCGCCCAAACCACAAGACACAACAACACTCCCTACTCAACAGGGCCCTTACCTCCCACCCCCACCATGTCATCACTTCTGGCATCCTCCCCAATGCTCTCACTGACCATAACCCAATATTCATAGTTAGGAAAGCCTACAGAATTAAATCAACACACAAAACCATACAAATACACTCTTTCAAGTCTCTTGACCTTGAACCTCTCTTGAGTAACCGTGCCACTTCTGACTGGTCTCCCCTAGCCTCCTTCCCCTCAGTTGAGAAGGCCCTTGTCTACCTCAATGAAGTATTTCTTGTAAACTGGAATGCCTTTGCCCCACTAAAACAAACAAGAGTCAGAGGTAACCACGTACCTTGGATAAGACCTGAACTTCTGGCCTTCCTCAGGGCTAGAGATCGAGCCTGGAAGCGTCATAAATCTACCCAGTATCCTAGTGACCTCGAAAACTACTGCATGCTCAGAAACGCTTGCACCAGGGCTACAAGGTTAGCCAAGTCCGAATATTTCAAATCTGCCTTCATCACTAACATAAATTCCCCTTCAAAGTTCTGGAAGCTGGTCCACACCCTATTTACCCTCTCATCTCGCCCACTGCCCTGGTACTTAAAGTAAATAGCTCACTAGTGTCCGACTCACCTGCTGTAGCTGTGGAATTTAACTTCTACTATACCTCCTATGCCACTGAGCTTCTGAAATCCCTCCCTTCCTACCCTTCCCCCTCCCCACCCTTTACCAGTGTGCCCCCTCCACCACTCTCCCACCTTCCCTTCCCTTCTCTTTCACTACTGTAACCCCACATGATGCTCTAAGTGCCCTCCTTACCATCAACCCCTCTAAAGGTGCCTCCCCTGATGGCCTTGACCCAAAACTCCTCTCCCTCTCCACTTCAGCCATTGCCTACCCCCTCTCAATAATCTTAAATGTCTCTCATTCTCTACTGCCTCTATCCCCTCTTCATGGAAACATGCTGTGGTCCTCCCTCTACCCAAAGGGGGTGATCCCTCATCCCCTGGCAACTATTACCACATTTCTCTTCTCCCTACCCTTGCCAAGCTTCAAGAACACATTGTCCTTTCCCAACTCACCTCTTTTCTATCTGACACCTCCTTTTTCACCCCTTTCCAGTCTGATTTCAGGAAAAAAACACTCGATCATCACCTCTCTCCTATGGCTCACAGACTTCATCCTAACTGGGATGGACAGTGGCCAAATTACCTCTGCCATTTTTGTCAACCTGGTCAAGGCTTTCGATATCGTCTCTCACTTCCTTCTCCTCGACTCAATCCCAGCAGCTGGTCTATCTCCCTCCGCTACAAACTGGTTCAAGACCTACCTTATTGGCAGAACCCAATCAGTCAAGATCTTGGACACCACTTCCTCTCCCCTCCTGATTAGCACTGGAGTCTCCCAGGGCACAGTATTAGGTCCCCTCGTATTCTCCATCTTCATAAATGACCTTCCCTCTGTTTGCTTCCCATCCTCTGCTATACATATGTATGCTGATGATACAGTCCTGTATGCATCTGGCTCCTATCCTGATGAGGTTACAACCAGCTTACAGCAAGACTTCGACAAGGTTCAGCTCTGGTTTGCTAACCATCAATCTTTCCTCAACACCAAGAAGACTGTCTCCATGGCCTTTGGCACAAGGCAGAGACTCTCTAGGCTTCTCTCCCTTCCCACTTTCCACACCTTTGATGGGACTTTGCTTGAGGACACATCCTCCTTCAGGTACTTAGGTGTTTGGTTGGACCAACACCTAAATGTCTCTGGACATATTGACGCCATCCAGAAAACAAAACTGCACCCTAAGCTTGGTGCTCTGTTCAGGGACCATAGTTGCATCCCTGCTACGGCTAGGTGTGAACTTGTTCAGAAGATGATACTGCCCATTTTCGACTACTGTGACGTGGTCTATGGTGCTGCCACTAAGTCCTCCCTGGCCAGACTGGACACCTTCTTCAATTCCTTCTGCTGCTTTGTCCTGGATGCCCCCCCTCGCACCCATCACTGTGATCTTTATCGTGCCCTATCCTTCCCCTCTTTTACAAATAGGTGACTCTCCCACTGTGCTAAATTCACCTCCCAGCACTGGCTAGGTGAGCTCCCTTCCTACCTCACCTCCTCCTTTATAACACCCCCAACCTCCCATTCCCTTAGATCAACTGACTCCCATACCCTGGTCGTACCCTGCAGATCCACCCAAATTGGCCAGTCCAGTTACTGTCACCGCCTCCCAAAAATGTGGACTTCCCTCCCAACTCAAATCCAGCACTCATCCTCTACCTACTCCATCAGCTCTGCCCTCAATAATTACCTTGTGCCTAGCTGCTCCTGCCATGTCCCTCCCTAATTCTGTCCTCTAAGCCATGGACAAACCCTACCTCTCTACCCTCACCTTCATTTTACCCTGTGCACACCCAACCCCCAAATCTCTAGCCCTCCTTCCCCAAAATTGTTCCCCCTTACTGGCCTCCCTTGATCTCTCATAGACTGTAAAAGACACAGAATGCTCTCCATGGGTCCCTCTTCTACCCTTCCCAAAGGGGCTTGTATCTCTGATCTACTTCCTTCCTGCACCATCCTAATGGGGTCTCTCTGGGACACTGCCTTAACCCCTTCTCTTTGGTCCCACCAGTCCCCTTGCAGGGTTTCTCGCATCCTGAGGGGGGTCTCCAGGGACACGACTCTTCCCCCTCCCCATCTCACCCTTCCCTCCCCTTTCCCCCTTTTTCTTTCGTGTAACCACTTGTTTACTTATTAAGCCAGCACTTATTCTTGTCCACTCTTTTGACATGTTATGTGCAACACTGTTGTAACACTGTAACACCTGCCTACAATCGTACATTAGTGTTGATCTTGTAACTTGAATGTTTAATGGCTCATTCCTTTTGTTCCCCTTCTCTCCCAGGTTGCACTGGGAGATGAGCAACTTGTTGCTCAGTGTGCCTTCCTGGTGAAACATTTCAATAAATAAATAAAATTAAAAAAATAAGAAATAATGTCCATCACCATGTCTTTCAGTGGCAGATCTTTTTCCCACTTGGGTAACAACCCAAAAATGTGGATGTTTTTTCTTCTTGCACAGTTTTCTTCATTGTCTACTTTTATTTTTAAAAAGTCCTGCTGATTCTTTAAGGATTTGACCTCTTGTGTCAATGAAACAATAGAGTCTTCCAGTTTTAAATGTCTCATTTCTAAGTCATTTATTCTTTTGGTGCTCCACTCCAATTTTAAGTCCATATTTGCAATGGTATCTGACAGATTTTTCAAGGCATCAGCGAGTTGCTGTAATTTATTGGGAGGGCTAAAGCCCAAGGTTCAGTGTGGGGGAATGGCTCCTCCCACATTCCCGTTAAAGGCCAGCCTCCTACAGCAGTCCTCTGCTTAATGTGTTGTGAAACACCCACCATACACTCCTGCCTCCTTCTTCTCCTCTGACATTGTGCTCACCCTTGGTTCTGGGCTTTCTATTCCCTACTTACTACCCGGTTTCCCTACCAAGGGTGGGAATAGAGTAAAGCCAAAAGTAAACTACGTTACACAAGCACTACTGACTTTATACGCTATTCACCAAAACATTGAACTATAGATGTTTGTAGTGCAGAAACATATTTTATTCATTGTAATGCCAATTTAGATGGAGTATCTTTATTTGTCTCATTCAGACTTGTTTCTGCAGTTTTTTTTTCTGCCTTCTGTTGTCTCCTTATGTTTATTGTTCAGTTTTAGTACTTCATCTAGATGCTGTACTAAATCTGGAGAAGCCAGTGGGGATTGTATTATAACATTGTACTTTATGTTACTTGTTTCTGCATCTTGAGTACTTGGAGCAGTTTTACTTGAGTTCTGCACTGATCTCTCTTATTTTATTGTTTCTTGTCTGACTCGGATTTGTTTTTACACTTGATTTTTATTCAGAGAGAAAAAAAGTTAATTTTCAATAAACATAATAGTAATTCATTTCAAAATTTTTTTAAAAACTTTAGGATCTCCAAAAGCATACATTTTTCTTGTTTTTGAGGGGTTAAAAAGTAACAATCACAAGTAAGTTTTTATTATAGAAATTCACCTAAATTAAATTAAATTTTAAAACTGCTGCATGCTCCAAGCTTATACACCCTTTTATCAGATTCTCACAAAAAGATATCTTTTAAACCCAAATACCAACATTAGCTTTTAAAATATTTTAAACTAAAAGGAAAACTAAGAAAAAAAAAGAAATGTCCCAATATATGTGTTGCTCGTTCTTCCTCACGAACCCACTGGTACATATTGGGTCACGGCTGCATCATCTTCTAGGTCTGAACCCAAATCAGCTGGAAGAACAACTTTCTTCTCATAGAATTCCCTTGCCTTATCTACATCCATAAAGAAATAAGGCTTTCCTTGAAAAGTTATTTTCAATTTAGCTGGTGCTGAAAACACAGCAGGTATCCCAGCCTCTGTAAATTCTGATTTCAATCACTCAATGATAGCCAGAACTATTTTTCACCACCTTTGAGTCATCATTGAAAAGTCTGGATATAAATGCAGTCTTGTGCCTTCATATACAATTCCTCTTCGCTGTTTGACCATGTTCAGGATTTTATTGTGTTCAGCTATTGAAGAAAGTACAAATGGTATAACGTACAACTGCATTTGATCCCTGAAAAGCAATCCTAGGTTGTGGTCAGAAAATAGAATACAGAACCAGAAGCTGTTCCAAAGATAAATTGGTACTTGATAATTTTTCCACATACTCTTTTAATTCAGAGGTAGCAATATCTGGCGAGAGATCTATAAGGTGTTAATTTCTTAACAAAAGTGTATTCTCTATCTTTTCCAGCTTACTCGTGGTAGCAAGCTGTTCATGCAAAGCCACAATTATGGCACTCTCTGTGTTCAGAACATGAACTGAAAGCTTTTCACAGACTTTTTTGGCAGTTACCACCCGGTTTTCCACTGCCGAGATTTTTTCCTCTATTTGTTGACATCGGTTTGTGATATTCCCCAAGGAGGAATTCACCATCTTCAGCGAGGTACACATTTCTTCCTGGAACTCCAGGATAGTGGTCCAGATTGAATGCAGTGATAGCTTTGCTGGTTGTTTGGATTTCACGCCCTGGTCTGGGCTTCCTATAGCAGGAGAAGCCATTCCTCCCTCCAGGCTGGCAGAAACTACTACCTCCCGTAACAGAGTCATCTTCCCTTGTTTTGGGGTAAGAAATTTCTCTATTGAAGTCACCTTGCTTTCAACAGCTTCCCTTAGGATTTTTGGCCTTATATTTGAAGCCATGTACTTAAATTTTGCTCCGTAAGCAAGTTCACACCGCAGAGCTCTACAGCTGCAGTGGAACCATTAAAAATTCCAAGAATGCACCCCCCTCCACCTAGTGCGACTCTGATTGAGATTTTGGCAAAATTAACTCCTGAAACAGTACAACAGTTTTTGAATGGTAATTGAAGCTGTGTTAACTTCCTTCCTTCTTCCCGTTTCAGGTGCACTTTTTTTGGGATGACTCCAAACAGTCTTGATTTCTTTTCAATAGCGATTTTTGTTTAGTGTCTGAATTTTGAAATAACTTTGAAAGTCTTTTCTTGGACAATTCAGTATTTGGTTCTCCCTTCAATGATTGCAGAGTCAAATACTTTTGGAAAATTTATATATCACCACCAGGGGATTTAGGGTCAGCAAAATTGTGGGTTCCAAGGCTCACATTCATTAATTTCTGTTATTCTGCTCTGAAGTGACCATGGTCTACCAGTGCATAAGAATGTAATTAAAAGTCAATACTTTGCTCAAGGGGAATTTTTTTCTGACTTTGCCTCTTCAGATTCTGTCAGTCCCCTTGTTCTTGGTTGACTATATTGTCTTTTGTTTTCTGTCAATTTTTGCCTGAGTGCCTCTGCAACAATTTCTTCAAAGCCTTATTCTCTGCTTTCTGGGCTCCTCACTTTCCATTTTCCTTCAATCGATTTTTATCAGATTGTGACCAGCAAAAACTGTGGTTAGTGATGAATTTCAAACTTTGTCCTTTCGGACCAATTCCGGCATATTCAAACAACTGGACGGCTAATATCACCATTAAAGCTTTAGAACATTTCTGCTACTGTGTTATCTTTTTTTAGGCATAGACCTTAAAGTTCATTAGCATTAGCGTGTTACTTGCTCAATGTCCTTTTGGACCAGTTCCGACTGTATTGCCCGCCAGACCGCTAACACCCTTTTCTTTTACAAAAGCCTTATCTTTTCCAATTTTTCAGAAGGGGGAACCGAAGTAAACTTCCAACCAACATACCAACACCAGAGTATCGACCCAGTGAAACTACCCATTCAGATTAATGCTGACCAACAATGGGGTTCTCCAGGAGAGCTTGTTATGAGGAGTGCAGCTTCCTCCTGCTGCCTAGTCTGTAATCAAGTGCATTGTGTCACCATGCTCCCCCTCCCTCACTGCACTCCATAACTGTTAACAAATATGTGTTTGCTGATGCAGCTTGTTCTGTACAGTCTTAGGATCGAAATATATGGGTGTGCGGTGGGAATGCAGTTGTGTATGAAGTGGCCATCCCTTAAAGAGTAACTCTGCACTTCAGCATGTACTTTCATCAAGATGATGTTTCAGTTGTTGCAGTTTACTAGGGGACACCTGGTTTTCATTTTCAGTGTTTCTTTCCAAGGTTTGCAGAACTTCTTGGTAGTCCATTCAAAAAGTCTGCATAAAAGCATTTGCCTCTCCCGGTTAACCTCACAGAAGTGCTTCTGTTAGAGGCATCGTAGTGATCACCATGACACAGACTGTGATGTCTCAAACAGCAATTATGAAGTCAGTGGTGACAGTAAGATACATATTTTTTTTGCACAATATTTTTATTGAAAGGTTTTGCAGATACAGCCACAAGCAATCCATCACAAACTACACATAACATATATGATAACAGGAATTTATAACTATATACAAGAATGGGTCCTATTTGCTAAAATAAAAAAATAAAAATACAGAAAGAGAAAGGGAAAAGAGATTGATAGCAATCCATCTATCTTAGTACCTTGTCAGCCAAAGTAAAAACAAACAAAAAAAATGTGTGATGTCGACCAAGCTACTAGTGAGGGGAACTAAATTCATTTCATACACTTCCCACATTGGAATCATAGATTATATCATGAACTCCCTATATACACCCTCTTAACTCCCTGTACAATTATCTCCAGATGTAACAGGACAGGAGAGAGGACCCGAGAATCCTTACACCTTCACAACAAGCAACCCTTCTCTGAGAATCTGGGCTTCGCCCACTGAGACACCAGAAAAGGGTCCCAGGTTGTCAAACAATTCTCGGCTTTCCCCTTCATGATATAGGATAATCTCTCCAGGGCAAGTACTTGTATGACCAGATGGTGCCACTGCTGTATGGTGGGCACAAGGTCCAACACCCAAGTATTTAAGGTACACTGTCTGGCTAGAACTAAGAGGACCCGAACCCAATGAGGCAGGGACCCCCTCTCCTCCGACCCCAAGTCCTCCATCCCAAAAAGCTCAAAGACTTAGTGAAATAAGTTCTGCATTATCCAAAATAGTTAGTAAACCAACAGCAGGGAAAAATTAAACAGCAAACTGGAAAACAATAAATGTTAAATAGGGTGTAAATCTAGTGGCTTTCAGCTTTTTTTGGTATAGTAGAGAGTTGCTCTTTAACTTCAGCAATGTAAACTGCAGCACAGGATGAAATTTATAATGTACCTTCATACCAGTGGGAGTTGTATATTGGGGTAATTGCTGCAGGTAACACTATTTCTACAGCAATGCCACACACAGAATGGCTCCGTCGCCTGGATGCAGAGTTATTGTTTTGAATGCTGTCGTACACTCTGCTCTTGTTTACATGATTCAACAGGCCTCAGGGAGTTTCCATATGCATAAATATATCCTTCTATTGTTCTGTTTTCTTTTAAAACCACACATTATGTTTCCATAAATTTTAGCAACACTTGACCGATATACAAATGATTTATAGGCAAGAAGGCGCATTCAGCCAAGCAGAACAAAGAATGTTGGTGCATTTATAAGGAACACGTAAAACTTGCAGGCAAATAGTTGTAAACAATGTAGCTGAGATTAAACACCAGATAATATTTTAACATTCAAAAGATAACTACCCATTAAATAATTCATGTTTGTTTTCTTAGTTGAAGTGAAGGCATGTCAAAACCAGATGTAAATACTGCTTGTGAAGGTTTAATCCTCTATTACCACCCCCCTCCCACCCCCAGCAATAGCTAGAGGGGGATAATATCTAGTACAGTATCATAAAAAAGGGATTTAAAAGACACCGCAAATCATGGGCGTGGGAAAACATGCACCTTGTAAGTCACAGTGTAGAACTTATGGTTTGCAGGGCTCTCTTTTCTCCTACCTTCAGAAGCACTATTGTTTTGTTTTAAGCGTTTTTAGTGCCGGTGCTTTAAAGCTAAATACTGTTGTAGCTGTCGCTATATTAAAGGAGAGGAGGTTCAGGGAAAGATATGCCTCTTCGCTTAAGGGACCAGGGTCTCTGGATGAGTGGACACTATGGAAGGGATAAAAGGCAAAAAAAAAAAGATCAGGAAACTTTAGAGAGCTGGCCAGAGGTGTGGCAGCTGAAATTTACTGTGCAAAAGTGCAAGCTAATGCAACAGGAGCCAAGAACCCAAGAACAGAGTATTGGATGAATAGGGTAGTGGTGGGGCACACATCAGAGGAAAGGGATCCGGGGATGTTAATAATGGCGAGTAGGAAGGGAATGGCACACTGAGCAGGGCAGGGCAAATCAGATGCTTAGGTGCATAGGGAGGGGGATCACTAGCAGAAGGAGAAAGGTAATACAACCCCAGTATAGATCCCTGGTTTGCCCTCACCTAAAAACATAGAAACAGAATTTGTTGGCAGAAAAGGACCGCTTGACCAACCCAGTCTGCCCAGATATTCCCTGCTTAGTCTGTATCCACAGACCCTAACTGGTCCCTGGTAACCCTCTCTCTTCCATTCCTATACAATAATAGTCCCCTATGCCTATACCATGTGTAACCCATGCCCCCCTTTAGGCAACAACAAAAAACACACAAAGGCATTACCCCTGGCTTTAGGGCAACACTTGGCTCAGGCATCTAGGAGGTTAGGGGAAGGCTACAAAATAACATTTCTGTTTAATCCTAGCCCAGGGGAAAGTTACCTGGGTTATGGGGGGGTCACACATGTATGAGAGGGCCCCTAAAAGTCACACAGATCACACAATGATGGAATGTCCCCAACAGGAATGGGATTGTACTGTATGGCTTTATTCTGACACAGATGTTGGTCAGACGTCGGTGGTGCCACTAAGGCTTTTGCAGGTACAGAACAAAAGTACACAGAAATTCCACAGGTGAAGAGTTTGTTACCAGAATACACACTTCAAACATCCATCCCCTTCTTCTGGGGCAAATAGAAAATGAGGCATAGCAATACCCAGAACTATTAAAGCACACTCGCGGTAGGCAGACCCAAAGCTCATATTTAGAGAGCACACAAACTAGACCTATTGAGTCCCACAGAGAACAGACCTGAACCCATCGAGTCCTGAAAGTTACTTGTGGGCATACGTTCCCGACCCGGGGGGAGCACCTTGTTTCCTCCACTTTATTGACTTTCAAAAAAACTGGGAGAACTACGTTACCTCCCAAAACACTTGTAAGCAGATTTATCCCTCTGCAGCTAGGATTGAGTGGTCAGATCAATTCAGCCAAAGCAAGACCTCATCTGAAATTACAAAATAACACATTTTTTCAAGCACTACTGGCCTCTTTAGACATTTCAATGCACCTTTGAGCAAGGCACAGTGTACCCATTTAGACATTTTAATGCACCTTTGTGCAAGGCACAGTGTACCCATTTAATATTTAAATCAGTTTTGCATTTTGATTTTGGAGTGGACATTGAATCTAATCAATTTGAACTGTGTATGCTTGTGCCTGCTAACGAACATTGCCTCCTGCAGTCAACCCTTGGAATCTTAGAATATAGCCTGCTCTTCCACTTGAGAAGCCATCTCACAACCATCAGAATAATCAGGCAATGAGCATATTTCTGTTTTCCTGGACTGCGTTTGCTTTGTTGTACAGTACCCCTCTCCCACCAACTTACCATCAGGATACCCCTAGACACCGGGAGAGTGGGGTTTGCACTGTCTAACCACCACACTACCCAAGGGGCAGCCTACACCATTACACATTTCAAGCACCAAACTTTGCTTTACAACACACATAAGGCATTGCTATGCATTTCCTAAAACCAGAAACTACACATTTTACACCTGAAACCAAAAATGCCTAACATTTCTTCCGTTAAACATTTTAAAACCATTTTAGAAGAGTAGAAAACCCCACAAAAGCTCTGTCTGAGCTCTTAATTCCTCTTCTTTCTTCTTCTTCCAGTAACACCTGCAAAGACAACAACATGCAAAAAAAAAAAACACACAGCAAGATGCAGTACAATCGCAACATGTTTTTAAAAGGTTTTCTATAAAACAATATAAAAGTACAAAATAATGCATAACAAGCATTTGTCAATGCCGAATGTTTACTTGCTGGCATTGGCAGTGGTAGTGTAGAAGTTACAGAGCTGCGTAATAGGAATGGCAGTGAAGTACTGAACTGAAGCCAACCCCACCACCACCCTGCAGAGAGTGACAGGCATTGGGGTGTGCGTTTGGGTCGTCAGGCATAACGGCCATGCCATTTCACCACACCCCACCCTGCAGACACTGACAAGTGTCATGGTGTTCCTTGGGATCTTTGGCCCTTATGTGCACCCCATTTCATTAGGAAATACGGTGAGATGGGTGCGATATAGGAGAATGGGGTGAACTTTGGGGCCGAAGAGTCCCAAGGCATACCTCGATGCCTCTCACTGGCTGCAGGGTGTGGAATGGTATGAGCATCACAGGCAAGAATCCCAAGTCACACCCCTGATGCCTGTCATTCTCTACAGGGTTGGCGTTATAGTTGGAAACCCTAATACCTCAGGCATTCGTTGGTATTTTCACCCAAATTTTCAACATGTTTTTTGTGACCCACCTCATGAACAGGGGAATATCAGTTTGTTAGCAAGCTGCTTTTGCACAGTGACTATGGCATTTAGCACCACAGGTGCAAAACATTCCGAACAGGATGTAAAAATGACAGCTGTACTGTTCATGGGAGGTGTAAAAATGTCAATGTTGCAAATCTGCAGTAAAAATATTAAAAATGGTGAAGTCACGGCGCACATAGAAACTGTACAACACACCGTAATATAATTAGGTTGGGATTTTACAGCAGATTGTCAACTCAGGCATTTTGGTGCCTCCGATCATGAACAGTGTCACTGTGATTTTCTTTATCTGTGCCGAACAATGATTTCCCATAGCGACCACGCATCTCTGCGCTGAAAGTGTGAAAACACACTTCAGCCATGTTGTGAAAAATGACAGCTGTACTGTTCATAAGGAAGTGTGGAAAAATGCCACTGGTGAAAATCTGGACTGAAAATATTACAAAGTCATGAACTTACGAAGGTGCGTGGAAACTGCGCAATGCTCACTCGTAACACAGTCATTTTATGGACTTTTGTCACCAAATTTTCAACATAGCCATTTTAAGACTTCTGCTCATGAACAGTGTCACTGTGATTTTCTTAATGTGTCCCATACATTGATTTTGCACATTGACTGCACCATTGTGCACTACATGGGCGGAAACACATTTTGGGCAAGATGTGAAAAATGACAGCTGTACTGCTCATAAGGAGATGTAGTAAAATGGTAATGTTGAAAATCTGGAGTGAAAATATTGAAAATTCGCGAACTTATGAGCATGCATAGGAACTGTACAATGCACACTAGTAAAACAGTCATTTTTTGGAATTTTTTCACCAAATTTTCAACATAGCCATTTTAAGACCTTTGCTCATGAACAGTGTCACTGTGATTTTCTTAATTTATCCTGTACATTGATTTTGCACACCAACTGTGCCATTGTGCGTTACATGGGCGGAAAAACATTTTGGGCGAGATGTGAAAAATGACAGCTGTACTACTCATAAGAAGGTATGGTAAAATGGCAATGTTGAAAATCTGGAGTGAAAATATTGAAAATTCGCGAACTTACAAGCCTGCGCTCGTAAAACAGTCATTTTGGGGAATTTTTGCACCAGATTTTCAACATGGGGTTTTTGGGACCCCTTCTCATAAACGATGTCACTGTCATGGCATTATTTAGGCCCAAAGGGTGATTTCACATAGTGACTGCGAAATCACCCACCGACTGAGCTCTTTACCATGACAGTTCATGAAAGGGTCCCAAAACCCATGTTGAATAGTACAAAAATTCAAAAATACCTGAGATATGTCAATAAAGTTGAACCCCCATCTAGCCCATTATACAGCTTACGGCACTTCCATGATTCGCGGTCGGCTTTGAAGAGTACAGACGTGTTCCCAGTTCACGAAGATCGTCGCGCTGAGCTCCGGAGGAAGTATGGGGTGGGGGTGTGGGGAGGCAGAGTGCGCAGGGTGCGCAGTGGGTGGCTGCGGCTTGTGGGAGGGGGGCCAGGGAGACTACGTGGGACCGTTTTTTCTTTACAGTTTTTTTTTATTTTTAATGACGACGCGGGACATTTGCCACATTGGTGTGGGCTCCCAGCGTGGTACAAGGATGGTTGGGGGGGTGTTCAGCTGACGGAGGATTGGGCACCCCCATCGTCCAAAGCATCACTTGCGTGGGCTCCCAGCGTTGCACCTTGTACTGAGGGGGGAGTGAAGCCGACAGGGAATTGGGCACCTGCCGCTTATAGCATGGGGAGGGAGACAGTGAAGCAGACGGGGATTGGGCACCCTGTCGGCTATACCATCGAGCTGCCATGCTGGGGTGGGCACCTAGCACGGCGCTTTGAGAGGCTTTGGGGAGCGAGCACAGCCGCGGGGATTGGGCACCCCGCTGGCTATAGAGTGTGTGCGTGGGGGCAGCATGCAGTATGCAGTGTGTGTGTGTGTGTAGGGGGAGTTGTGCATGAGCAGGTGATATCTGATCGCTGCTCGCTGAAGCATAGCTCCCCCTTTCAACTGTATGCCACTGCATTTTGGAGCTTGTCATAGACTGCTCCAGCATGCATTGGCTTACAGGGGCCGCGCCTGCCAACACACTGACTGAATTGGAGGAGGAAGTGACACACCTCCGAAATCTCAGATGATGGCACTATGTTTCTTGCACATGCGTGCAAGCAAACATAAAAATGTAGGAAGGGGAAACCTTTATTGTCCATCTAAGGTTGCAGTGTTCATTAGTGCTAGGCACTCTCAGCCAAGAATGTCTCTGGAATGTGGTAAAACCAGTCCAAAACAGTCCCTGCAAGTAGGCACAGCGCCCACTGGAAAATGTCCAGAACACAAGTCCACTGGACTAAGATGGCCCTACCAGTTAAGACGTGCAGGCTGCCTCTTCTGCTTTGCCTCTGTCACCAGTCAGGACCTCTTCTCCAGGCTCTCTTGGCTGTAGACAACATCTTTGGACTCAGTCTTCCATGACCTCTGGCTCTGGTTCTGCATCTGCCGAACAAAATAAGAAACTGCAGCCATGAACATTCCCCAATCTCCTAGGGGGATGATGCACACCAATCTTCCGGGTTTCTGCGGCCCATTGCCTACAGATTCTGTGGCCCACCAACCATGGCTTACAGTCTCTGATGGTCATTTTCTTTCACAGCTGGACAGTCCAGGACCTCTTAACCATAGTACCACCGGGGATGGGGGCAGTATATGTTGGTCCAATAAGGATGGGTCATCCTGGCAGAATGCACAGTCTCATTGCCTTCTGTATCTATAACAAGGGCAGAGACCAAGTGGAGGGTGCGGCCCACCTTCCACGCTTTAACTTTGGTTTGGAATACTTTCTCTCTGGTAGATGGTCCAACTTCGTTCTTCCAACACCAGAGCCAACTAATGGATGCCTTGGCCTCTCCCTTGAGTGAATCTTCTTGGCATTCCTTAATTGTTTCCCACATCCAGCGGGGTAGGTATGGGTGTTTCAGTCCAAAAACCTTTTCAGTCTTTCTTCTGATAACTCTTTCCTCCTTGTTGCTTTTAGGCAAGAGCCTGCCTTTAGGCTGGCTTGGGGGTGGCCAGGTTTGTAGCATCCAAGCCTCTCTGTCCCAAACAGGAACAATACTGTCCACTCCTGTTTCTTCCTCCTCTTGCAAACATGATCCCCTCTCTTCTGAGGGCTCATCAGGTTCCACAACTTCCAGTGGCACAGTCTCACCACCAGATGCCTCTAATTCAGGTGCACAGGTTGCAACCTCCAGAGGTTCAACTTCCTCCATGTAAGTCGCTCAAGAACCAGTCACAGATTCAACTCCCATGAACACCCACTCTTCATTACTATTGGAGGCATGGGCCTCCCAGATGGTGAGGTCTTCCATTTCCTCATCCACTCCCCGTACACTTGGACTTGGTCCCCTCTTCCATGGGTTCAACATTTCCAAACAAGCAACAGTTGGGACACACCCAGCCTCTTCCTTGGCTGAGGGGCCACTATTTACATCCACAATTTCAATGTGCTCTGGAAAATTCTCAAAAAATTCCCTGCAGAAATCCTCAGGCCCTTTCTCACACACAGTTGCATTCTGTGACTCAGGGTGTAGGTTCTGCACTTAAAGTTCAGGTGGGGGTCAAGTGGACACAACGGACAGTCTCTCCAGGACAGCCACTTGCCATGCCCAATCCAAACTTGTTTCTGCATTCCTGGCAGTGAGAGACTGCTATCACATCTTGTCCGACCTTCATACAAACCACACAGACACTGACTGGCCATCCTGAGAGTGGTATATCTAATGGGGCTCCCTCAGAACCATAATCTTCTCCATGTCTTTACATGCAGCAGATATTATCGCTGTTCACTGACCATCTTTGCACCCTGTAAAACACACACACACACACACACACAACAAAGCCGCTGTTACTTGTTGCATTCATTTATCTTTCACAGTTCAAAAGTCCTGTTACTGCAACCTGCACATTTTAAATTATAGAAAACAGCAGGAAAAAACGGCATCAAGTAGACGGGTAAAACATCCAAATGTATTCATATAAATAGTTAAAAGTACTTACAACATGTACACCAGGCATGTGAAATGAAACACAGAGAGCAGAGCCCTCAGTGACTCGACTGGTTTCACAAAATGCTTTCTCACATTTTAAATCATGATCTGCACTTTTGCTAATTTGTGAACTGAAATGATCTTCGTCCCCTGCCCTAGCATGGCTTGCCCAATTTAAACTGCGTCATTGAAAAATTCTCACTTTGCTCCCCTTTGAACAGTTTCACTTGCAAATTTCCTCAAACTGAATCTTCAGCTGCCCAGAATAACATTTGGTGCAAAAGAGTGAGTTTTGAAACTCACAGATGCTGATTTCTTGCACTCCTGTATTGCGGCCTATGCAGAGTCGATGGCCAGTCGCACTTGCGCCAACAGATGGTCCTGAACTGGTGACCAACACCAAAAACTATTGGATTCACAACCAGAATGAGCAACCCTTTGTTTGCTGTGGGCACTGCCCAAAATTTCATCCAGTAAATAGTTTAATCCACAAGTCCACCAATGCTTCAGCTCTTCGGCCTTGCTGCCTCGTATACTCTCCAACACTCCTTGAGCACTTGCACAATCGAGCATCAGAATTCAACTTGGAGGAGGAGTTTTCACTGAATGGACCAATCACACTACACCATGCTAATGAGCAGGTGCATACTCTCTCTCTCTCTCTCTCTCTCTCTCTCTACTCAGATGCTCCTCAAGCTAAGTTGGAACAATCTTAAACAGCAAACTGAACTTTTGTTTTTCGAAGTCCAACACTGCAGTTCACACTTTCTCAATGAAATTCACAACTGGGGTTCCACCTGGAGGGACACCAGCCTATACTGGCAGGATGGTCTGCATCTGTCCAGGAAGGGAACAAGTCTTTTAAGCAATCAGTTTAAATGCTTCATTGACAAGCTTTTAAACTAGTCAAGGGGAGAGGCACTGATAAGCAGCAGGAAAATCCCAGCCTCTCCCTACAAAACAGGGTACTAAATGAGAAAAAGACCGAGGTAGACAGGTCAGTGGGGGATGCTGCAAAAGAAGGTAAAGCCATCAAAAAATGGAGAGCAATGAGTGCCAATGCCCGTAGTCTGAGTAACAAGCTTCCTGAATTAGTGGCCTTGATGGAGGAGGAACATCTGGATATTGTGGCAGTCACAGAAACATGGTACACACAAAACCATGACTGGGACATAAACATACCAGGATACACTATCTACAGGAGGGACAGGGAGGAAAAGAGGAGGAGGAGGAGTAGCTCTTTACATAAGGGAAGGAATTAAAGCAACAGAACAAAAGGGAAAACAGGGAGGAGAAGAAGCACTGTGGGTAAATTTGGAGACCGCAATGGCACCACCATCCGCACAGGGGTTGATACAGACTCTTCTCAGGGGAGGAAATGGACTAGGAAATGATAGAAAGAATACTTAGAATGGCAGAAAAAGGGGAGATATTGCTGATGGGTGATCTGAATATGCCAGATGTTAACTGGAGTGCAGTTGCAGCAGCCACTTCAAAGAGTGGGGTTATTCTAGATGCCCTACAGGGGGCATGCCTTAGACAACTAGTATTGGAGCCCACTCGAGAGGGAGCAATCTTAGACCTGGTTCTCTCAAATGGAGATGAAGAGAGGATCACAGATGTAGAAGTGGGTAGCCATCTGGGAACTAGTGACCATCGAACAGTATGGTTCACAATAAACACAGCAATAGAGTCAAGCCATACAAAGGCAAAAGTACTGGACTTTAGGAGGGCTGACTTTGCCAAAATGGGTGAGTGCCTAAGGAACGCACTAGCAAATGGGCAGGAAGGAGGGGTGGAAGAACAATGGGGAATAATAAATACTGCCATCACACAGGTAACAAGCCTTTGTGTGAAGCAAATAAACAAAATGAAACGATGTAAGAAACCACTATGGTTCTCAAAGGAAGTGGCAGTGAAGGTTCAAGAGAAAAAGAAAGCATTCAGGAAGTACAAGGAATCACAGAAGGAGCAGGACAGAGAACTGTATCAGTTAAAAGCAAAAGGAAGCTGGGAAGGCAGTCAGAACAGCAAAAGGCCCAAACCGAGGGAAAGATAGCCAACTCAGTTAAGAAGGGTAAAACCTTTTATAGGTACATCAGGGAGTGAAGGAAGACCAGGGAGGGTTAGTGAGGCTTAATAAAGAGGAGGGAGGGTGGGCAGAGGGTGACTGTGAAAAGGCAGAGATACTAAACAAATATTTTTGCTCAGTATTTACAAAGGAAGTGGGGAGGTACCTAAAACAAACAGTAGAAACACTCTGGATACAGAAGTTGATACCAGCCCATTTACAGATGAAAGGGTTCTGAAAGAACTCTTAAAACTGAAGGTGGACAAAGCAATGGGGCCTGATGGGATTCATCCCAGAATTCTAAAAGAACTAAGGGTAGAACTAGTGACACCACTGACTACCCTCTTTAACAAATCATGGGAGGATGGGGTGGTACCCGAGGACTGGAGAAGGGCAGATGTGATTCCCCTTCACAAAAGTGGGAGCAAGGCAGAAGCAGAAAACTACAGACCTGTTAGTTTAACCTCAGTGGTAGGAAAATGATGGAATCACTTTGAAGGAAAGAATTGTTGAGTATCTAGAGGCCAGAGGGGCACAGGACCCAAGGCAGCATGGATTCACAGTGGGAAGGTCATGCCAGACAAATCTGATAGATTTCTTTGACTGGGTGACCAAAGTAGTAGATCAGGGAGGGGCTGTGGACATGGCCTACCCAGACTTTAGCAAGGCATTTGACACAGTCCCACACAAAAGATTAATATACAAGTTAGCTAGCCTAGGAGTGGGTCCCAAGATGACAGCCTGGGTAAAGATTGGCTGGAGATTAGGACACAGAGGTAATAGTAAATGGGTCACGCTGAAGAAGGGGTTACTAGTGGGGTACCGCAGGATTCAGTATTAGGACTGGGTCCTCTTCAATGTCTTTATAAGTGACATTGCAGAGGACTGGAAGGAAAAGTATGTCTCTTTGCAGATGACACAAAGATCTGCAACAGAGTTGATGCACAAGGTGGGTGGAAAGGATGAGAAGGGACTTGGCAAGGTTAGAGGA
This sequence comes from Neoceratodus forsteri, assembly GCA_016271365.2. Taxonomy (NCBI): domain Eukaryota; kingdom Metazoa; phylum Chordata; order Ceratodontiformes; family Ceratodontidae; genus Neoceratodus; species Neoceratodus forsteri. The sequence continues at coordinate 48,622,360 of CM028133.1, read as the reverse complement.
ATGGTCAAATGTATGGCAGCTTAGATTCAATGCTAAGAAGTGCAAGGTAGTGCACCTGGAAACAAAACCCAGGGAAGAGTACACAATGGGGGTGAGATACTAACAACAACAGAAATGGAAAGGGATCTGGGGTAGTCATATCAGATGACCTAAAGGTGGGTAAGCAATGTGAGAGGGCAGCAAGGAGGGCTGGGGGGATACTGGGACATAGGGAGAGGCATCACCAGTAGAAAACAGGAAGTTATTATCCCTCTGTACAGACAGTTGGTGAGACCCCATCTGAGTACTGCGTGCAGTTCTGGAGACCCAATCTCCGCAAGACATAGACAGGATGGAGGCTATCCAGAGGAGGGCAACTAAAATGGTGCAGGGTCTGCACGGAAAACATATGAAGAGAGACTTAAGGAGCTGAATATGTAGCCTCGAGGAAAGGAGGAGGGGGACATGATAGAAACTTTCAAGTACCTCAAGGGAATCAACAAAGGCCAAGAGGTAGCATCTTTCAAAAAAGAGGTGTGCAAGAACAAGGGCACAATTTGAAGATAGAAGAGCGGCTCAGAGGTAATTTAAGGAAGTATTTTTTCACAAAGAGGGTTGTGGATGCATGGAATGGCCTTCCGGAGGAGGTTGTGGAGTCAAAAACAGTGGTGGAATTCAAGCATGCATGGGACAGTCATAAGCCAATTCTAGGGGGTGGGGGTAGGAAGAAGTAGGCTGCTGGTTTACTAGGATCTGCAGCTTATCCATTAGGTAGGGAAATGTGCAGACTGGGCGGGCCAAGCGGTCCTTATCTGCCGTCAAAATCTATGTTTCTATGTTCTCCTCAGGCACTCCTAGAGCTCACTGGGGGGAACTTTTTAAACATGCTGTAGCCCCGGCGCCATGTTCCAGGGGGCTACTACCCCTGCCTGGGTTGCCACTAACCAGGTTGAAGGGCCAGGGTTTCTATTTTGCTGTTACTGGGGTTCTTGCCCAAGATAGATATAATCTGGCACAGTGCCTCCACCCAGAGTACATTTTAAGTGGGTCTGATATTTAACAGCACAAGCCCCTGGGATGCTGTACCTCCCCACCTCCCCATTCAGTCACCCCACACATGGAATTACCATTAACCATAAATCATATTTTCAATACCTTGGAATTAGTGACGTGTGCTAATAATATGCTCATGAGTCAGGATTTTCCAAAACAGTTAAAACACCATTTATTTACATGGGGAGGGCTAGGAAAGGGTGAATGGAGTAGAGGTTAAGCAACAGTTTCATTTTGCATTGTCATTTCTTTATTAGCATCAAAACAATCCTTTTGCATTTTCTAAATCACACACATATTTTAAAGTAAGCACCCACCAACCAGCTGATGAATATGTCACCAGCCAGTTCCTGGGGTTACTAGAATCGCATCAGTTTTAGATCAGACAGGTAGCTTGGGCAGTGTAAGAGGGTTTTAAATGCTCTCTGTAAAATGTTACATTATTTGCCTGGCTCTGCTGAGCAGAGGATGAGGTAATGCTGCTCGAAACTCTCGCAGCAGCATAAGCCACACTTGCCTAACAGCTATTGCTAGAGCTGTCAGAGTGTAGTCTGAAGTTGGAGTCTGAAGTGAGAGGAGCTCACTGAGAGTTCTGAGAGCAATAACTGCTTGTGGCACTCTTGTCAAGAGGGAAGGACCCTCTGTTTTGTGTTTCTGCCATAGTACAGTACTCTAAAGGTGGTTTCCTGGAACATGGCTACCAGATCCTGTGAAGCCCCAAGGGGGTGAAGATTCTTCACAGTGTAAAGAGGAATGGGACTGAAGGTTCAGTAAGTGATTTGGGGCAACCCCAAATTGACTGTAAGAGCTATCAGCACTGCCCAATTTGTAGAGATTTTGTGTGTACAAGTTAAAGAAATGGAGTTGTGTGAGATCTGAGGATTTCAAGTACTTTCCAAGTGTTCTGAAGGGAACAAATTGTAAAAAGTAAAGTGTTCAAGTGGGGTTGTCTGGTGCCTTGTCAGATACTTGGTGCCATGGACCCTGAGGAAGAAGTGTGTGAAATGTAAACTGTTTGGGGGAGGGGGTTCTGGTGTCTGTCAGATACAAGTGCCATGGACCTTAGCCCAACATTTGAAAGTAGGATGTCTCTAGCAGCCCGTGAGGTTGGAGAATCCAGAAGTCCTAAAGTAATGGCAGAGATAATCTAGTTTTTGGCCAGAGTGAGCTATCCTCTCATTCTAAGAGCAAATGGATCTAACTGGTTACCCAGGGGAAAATGTGTGCAGGTGGTCACCTAGTGTGCTTTAAATAAACCAGGAAATCTGAAATAGGACTGGTAGCAGAATCCGTTATTCCAGAGTCCCTGAAATAGGGTTGGGCAGCAGTTTCACAGAAGTCCAGGAACCCAGAAATAGGGCCAGACATGGTGTGGTAAAATGTTTGTGGGAAGAGAACAGTTTACCTGAAGGAAAATGTTGGAAATGTTTTTCCTGCTACAGTGTCATCTGTCATGTACAGAGCAAGCCCTGGGGGCACCACCTTTATTCACTGTTAACCTTGTGCCAGGAATAAAAAAGCCTTACAGTAACATCCCAAATTCCTGGTTGTGGACAATCCATCTTTGAGTAACTGAATGATGATTTTGGGTTCCCTCAGACAGGAGACACAGCATAGCCCTGGCACCTCTCTCCCAGACTTGGGTAAAATAGAAATGTTGTTTTGTGCACTACCCCCTGACCTCTGAGATGCCTGAGCCAAGCATTTGCCATAATTTCAGAGGTAAAACTTATTTTTTGCCAACTTGTGGTTTGTTGCCTTGTCTGAGTAACAATTAGGGGGGTCCCAGTTGCAAGATGGTGGTTCCTGGCTGGGGCGTAGTAGTGTTACAGATATAGATTTAGCCCTTTGACCAACTAACTGCTGCAGGTGTTTAGCATTAAACAAACCCCAACTGGTACTAGTTCTCAGTTCAGATCAAACACCCAAAAGTCTGTTCCTGGGTACCAGTACTAACTCATTGCAGGCCTGAGATGCAGCTGGTTGGCCGGCGTTGGCACACTTGCTTGAATTGGAGGTTAACTTTTCATGCATCTATTAACTACTTGCCGTAACCTGAAAGCAACTATTTACAGTTTCCCCAGATGCAGGATAATCCCTACTTTTACTCACAGTTCTGTGGACAGTCTCAGGTGGCATTAGGTCTGCAGCTCTGGGGCAGATGGAACAGCAGAACTCTGGACTTGGAGAAGCGTGGGATTTGTAGCAGGCATCTTGTAGCTTGGACCTTCCAACTTGCTTGCAGACTCTAGCAGCTTGTCACCTGCAGCCTGCAGACAGGCTGTAAAATAGGAGACCAATGCAAGGTCACAAGTGAAACCAGACCCATAAGTGACCCCATGGTGCGACTCCCCAAATGGACCGAGAGTGCTCTAGCACCCCAGCATGTGCTCGTGGATCCATGTGGCCCAGTTTGCCCCACTCAATAGGGGTTAGCAGTTTCCCTACCTGGCTTCACATTATGGCCATGTAGCTTACAGTCATGGTCCTCTGTCTGAGCTGAAATGAACAGTACCTTGATGCAGTAATGCCTCCCTTGAAGTCCACCTTGAAAGTGGCTATTGGCTAGAAACACGCAGTCTCTTGAGTGGCAGTTCCACCTTTACACAGCCTGAGTTCAGCATGGCAGGCAGGTTACTTCACTCTTGAAGTTTAGACGCATCCGGATACTAAAAACATTTTCAGCCACACTGCCAGGTGGGCAGCTGTGGCCCTTTCAAATCAGGTTACAGTCTCTAGATGCTTACTGGACACACAGTCACAGTGAGACTTGGGTATGAACAATGGGTTCTTCCGAGGACCCTAAACCTGGCACTGAAATGTAGACCTTTTCTCCAGCAGTCCCATAATGCCAGACATCATTTTTCCTCACTGTGCAGGTGCTCACGAACAGAAGAGGCTCTCTCTCTCTCTTTCCCTTTTTATGACCAATGTTGGCAGTACTGGCAAGCCCCCCATACCATTTTTCTGTAAACCAAAACCACCCATAACCATTCCTTTAGCCCAAACCATCCTGGGTTATTCCTTTAACCTTTAAACCAATGTCCACCCCCTTCTTTGTGAAGTTAAGTCAAACAGGGTAACAGACAGAATTCACCACCTTGAACCAGTGGCTAAACAGCCCCAAGAAGATCTCCAGCTTCCTTGGAATTTACAGATGACTTTTTCACTCGGGAACCTTCCATGCAAGGTCCTCCAAAATGTGGGAAGAGACATTGCAGGCCCTGGGGGACAGGTAGCTGGCAACCCCCAAGCAATGCCCTTCCCACACCTTGCAGTCACATCCTTCTGCAAAGGGGCTGAGCCCCCTCCCTCAGGAGGGGCTCCCACCGAACTGACTTAGAATCAAATGTTCCTTGGGTTCTGGGAGCTCTCTGCAGCTCCTGACTGGATGAAAAACTTGTCCTTGTGAAAAATGAATAAGCAACAGGCTCCCTCAATGCCAGATTAGTCCAGTAAAAGAGCACCAAGTATTTTCCCAGCTTTTTCCCCATAACTCTTTTGCATTGTCCCACAGTCCTTGGCAGTGATCCTGGCTCTCTGGTTGGCTGTAACTGGGGTCAAAGTCTGCCAAATATTACTGCGATTAACACAGTTCAAATGCAGTCCATACGTGTCCCAAACTTTAGAGTTTTGGTGCCGCCAGTATAAACATATTTATTTGTTTAATACCCCACTGTCTTGCAGCAGCCCCCTTCCGTTATCACCCGGCTGCACAGTTTTATATTTCCATTTAGACCCCTGCCTGTTACTGCTGCCAAAACACACTACCACCAGGCAGCAGGCAGGCTCTCCATCAATATTCAAACTGCCTCATTAAAATTTATGAGGCCGGGACCATCACTATTGGCGCTCTTTAAATAAAATACTCAGAGGCTCCTTATGCACCTCCTCCAGGTCTCCAGTCCCTGATTAGCTTAATTTCAGGACCGGGGCCGACCAGGCTTCCACTTTGCAGCAATCATGGAAAGAAAATGACTGTACTCTTCTGCGCATGCGTGGGCCACCACCAGTCATTTCAAACTGTAGGCAAAGCAAATTTTATTTTTAAGGCACTCAATCCTGGAGGCTCTGGGTGCCATACACAGTATAACAAAATACATACAGATACACTTAAAAGCAGCAGAAAATAAAATTAGTACTCAAAAATTGAAATTTACTATAATAAAGACAGGTTTGGAGTATATTATTCAGTGAATAGGCAATGTTGTGGCCCCGGGATTTAGCTGCTTTGGCCCGACTTCCACTGGTAAAACATGCAGGGGCCACACAGAGACTTAAGGGGGCAAAATGGGGACTTGGACCAGCATAGGGGGGAAAATGGGAGACCAGGGCAGTCCCTAGGGGCAAACAGGTAAGCCCCCATGTGGGGGTACGCAGCAAAATGACTTTTTTTCCTCAAAATCCAAAACAGTTGACAGTTTTGAAAGTTTTTGAAAGAACTTTAAGCAGAATTTCAAACAGTTCCTCAAAGCAGTCTTTAAAGCAGGTCTTCCACAAAATCCACAATGCAGTCCGCACTTTCCCATGTAGTCCACACACAGCTGACAATGTTCCACAGCAGATCACAACTTTCTTCTACAGAAACAGCTCTTTGGGTGGACACACTGCCACCAGACAAAAAGTCCACAATCATACCCTTTGCATGTCAACTCCTCTCTCCCCTGAAATCTTTGGATGAGCCCCCAATTTTGTAACACACTCCCCCCTTTTGGCAACAACAATGAACACACAAAGGCATTACCCCTGGCTTTACGGCAACACTTGGCTTAGGTATGTAGAAGGTCGGAGGAGGGGTACAAAATAGCATTTCTATTTAATCCTAGCCCAAGGGAGAGTTACCTGGGTTATGGGGGTCATACATGTCTGAGGGGGCCCCTAAAAGTCACACAATGATGGAATGTCCCCAACGGGAATGGAATTGTACTGTATGGCTTCATTCTGACACAGATGTCAGTCAGAAGTTGGTGGTGCCACTAGGGCTTTTGCAGGTGCAGAACAAAAGTACTCAGAAATTCCACAGGTGGAGAGCTTGTTGCCAGAGTACACACTTCGAGCATCCATCCCCCTCTTCTGGGGCGAATGGAAAATGGGGCACAGTGATACCCAGAACTATTAAAGCACACTCGCAATGGGCAGAACCAAAGCACATATTTAGAGAGCACACAAACTGGACCAATTGAGTCCCACAGAGAACAGACCTGAACCCATTGAGGCCTGAAAATTACTTGCAGGCATATGTTTCCAACACAGGGGGAGCACCTTGTTTTCTCCACTTTATTAACTTTAAAAAAACTGGGAGCATTACATTACCTCCCAAAACATTTGTAAGCAGATGTGTCCCTCTATAACCTGGACTGAGTGGTCAGCTCATTTTGGCCAAAGAAAGACCTCATCTGAAATTACAAAATGCACCTTTTTTTTCCAGGCACTATTAGCCTCTTTAGACATTCCAGTGCACCTTTGTGTGAGGCACAGAGTGCCCATTTAAACATTTTAATGCACCTTTGTGCTCGGCACTGTGTACCCATTTAGATATTGTAATGCACCTTTGTGCTAGGCACAGTGTACCCATTAAAACATTCTTCTTAAGTTCCTACAGAACTAACATTTTCTCTCAAAACTGCAGGGGTCTTTTTCCATGGAACCTATCCCACAGTTAAACACTTAAGCAGGTCACTGTAGAAGACATACGGGAGCCCCCAGGTGATTTTTATTTTATTGTATTTTATTGGAACAGTATCAGAATTACAATACTTTGAGTCAGAGACTCCTTTACAAAGGTGCCACGTCAGAGAAGGACAAAACTATATAAACAATAACTAGAGAATATACTTCACTTAAGGTAACAACAACAATAGAAGATAAAATACAATAGCGGTGGGCATGACACAGGCAAAACACAAAAGTAGGCATTGGTTTCATACAATGGAGGAGACCACCTAGAACCAGAGGTGGTCCTGTCCAGGGAGGTAGTTTAGCAGGACAGGTGTCCATTGTCAGAGAAGGAGGAATAGAAGGAAGGGGGGGAGGTAGTGGGGGGGACTAGCCAGATTGGAGCAGTTACAGGTACGGGTGGTAAGGAGATGGTCACAAAGGAGGGCTTTCTGTTTTACTGTCACTGAAGTGAACAGAATCCAAGACACTTTAGTTTTTCCATGGCTAGAGATTTTGATTTTAAACAATTTATTCTGGGCAGCACTTTTAGATAAGGCCTCACAGGTATGGAGATTACCCCAACAACTACTCACTGTTACCAGTCCAAATTAGCACATCTGTCAGGGAAAATTCACCTCATAAGGGCATTGTAGGAGATGGTTGCCACCACATCCTGCGCACAGACCACTTAACTGACTTTCACCACTTTGCTCCTCAGGCACTCCCAAGTTGTGAGTCACACTTGAGCCTGGCAATGGCCCATCAATCTGCACAGGGTAGATCTAAAGGCCTCCTACATAGGGGGAGGAGGCAGATGTGGGGCTAGTGGATGAAATACATGAAATGGCAACAAAACTGGAGGTACTGCTGCTGGGTGATTTTAATATGCCAGAAGTGGATTGGATCATCCCAGTAGCTTCTTCAGCTAGGACCTGAGACATCCTGGACTCCCTGCAGGGGGCAGGACTCAAGCACTTAGTGCTAGAACCCACCAGGGACAGGGAAATTCTGGACCTAGTACTGACCAATGGAGACAGAATCACAGAAGTTTGAGTAGAAGGCCACGTGGGGTCCAATGACCACCACATAGTGTGGTTTAACATGGCTACAGAGTCGCAGTCAAGCCACACAAAGGCAAGGGCCTTAGATTTCAGGAGGGCAGACTTTGCTAAGATGGGGATGTGTATCAAAAAAGCCCTGGTGAGGAAGGAGGCATGAGGGGAGGGGGGTTGAGGAGCAGTGGGCACACCTAAAAGGAGCCATAGTGGAGGTGATGAACCAGTGCATTAGTCTGAGAAACAAAGGCAAAAGAATGAGGAAACCACTATGGTTCTCAAAAGATGTAGCAGAGAAAGTAAAGGTCAAAAGGTTGGGTTTCAGAAAATATAAGGAGACACAGAAGGAAGAGGATAGGGTGGTGTACTTGAATTGCCTGAAGGAAACAGGGAAAGCTGTTAGGAGTGCAAAGGGTCAGACAGAGGAAAGAGAGCACAGATGGTGAAGAAAGGGGACAATACATTCTACAGGTATATCAGTGAAAGAAGAATGTCCAGGGGTGGGATTGTAAGGCTCAAAGAGGATGAAGAGGAGTGTGTGGAGGGGGACCTGGAAAAGGCAGAAATACTAAATAAATACTTCTGTTCAGTATTTACTGTAGAAGAGGAGAGACAAGGACCATAGCTGGGCGTGAGATACAAATGGGGGAGGGAGGTGAGCACCAGACCATTTACAGAAGAAAGAGTCCTGGAGGAGCTCACAAAACTGAAGGTGGACAGGGCAATGGTACCAGATAGTATACATTCCAGGATATTAAGAGAACTATGGATGGAGCTGGCAGCACCACTGGCAGCCATGTTTAGTGAGTCGCTCAACACAGGAGTGGTTCCAGAGGACTGGAGGAGGGCACATGTAGTCCCTCCTCACAAAAATGGTAGCAGGGAGGAGGCAGGAAAGTATAGGCCAGTCAGACTCACCTTAGTAATGGGTAAGATTATGGAGGCACTGCTTAAGGAAAGGATTGTAGGACATCTGGGATCCAGTGGAGCCCAGGATCCGAGGCAGCATGGATTCACAGCAGGAAGGTCATGTCAAATGAATCTGATAGATTTTTTTTGACTTGGTAATGAAGGAGGTGAATGGGGGGAAGGGGAGCAGTGGACATTGTCTACCTCGATTTCAGCTAGACTTTCAACACCATCCCACACATAAGACTGGTAAACAAGATGGGTTTTCTGGGTGTGGGCCACAAGGTGGTGAACTGGGTTAGAAACTAAACTGGCTAATGGACAGGAAGCAGAGGGTGATGGTAAATGAGATCCAATCAGGGGAGAGGGAGATGACCAGTGGGGTGCCTCAAGGATCAGTCCTGGGGCCAGTCCATTTTAATGTCTTTATTAGTGACATTGCGAGGGGACCTAGAAAAGTTGGAAAAATGATCCGAGGTGTGGCAACTGAGGTTCAGTGTGAAGAAGTGCAAAATCATGCACCTGGGGCACAGAAACCCCGGAGAGAGCTAAAGGATGGGGTGGGGAGGTTTTAATGGTCACCAGGGAAGAAACAGATCTGGGGATTATCATTTCAGATGATCTAAAGATGGCCAAGCAGAGTGCAAAGGCTGTAGGGAGGGTCAGTGGCATGCTGAGGTGCATAGGAAGGGGTATCACTAGCAGAAGGAGGGAGGAGGTGATTCCACTGTATAAAACTCTGCTGAGGCCTCATCTGGAGTACAATGTACAGTTCTGGAAGCTGCATCTTTGTAAGGACATAGGGTGGAGGCGGTTCAGAGAAGGGCGACTAAGATGGTACAGGGTTTGCACCAGAAAACATATGAGGAGACATTAAAAGACCTCAATATATGTACACTGGAAGAAAGGAGGGAACGGGGAGACATGATAGACACTTTAAGTACCTTAAAGGTATAAACAAGGTGCAAGTGGGTAACATCTTTCAATATAGGAGAAGTACAAGAATGAGGGGGCATGATATGAGATTGGAGGGTGGCATGGTAACGGAAATTTGTGAGGAATTATTTTTCACTGAAAGGGTGGTGGATGCATAGAATAGCCTTCCAGAGGAGGTGGTAGGAGCAAGCACAGTGGAGAGATTTAAACATGCATGGGACAGACATAAGGGAACACTGGTGGTGGGAAGGAGAGGCTAAAGCTGATGACCAAGTAGGGTCAGCGGCTGCTAATAAAGGTAGGGATTAGGGCAGACTAGATGGGCCTAGCGGTTCTTATCTGCCATCAATTTCTATGTTTCTAGAAACAAGGGCGAGAAAAGAAAAGAAGGGTGCTCCCCTCTGACAGTTGGGCTGCCCACAGGCAGAACACCATCTGGTTCGCTCAAATGCCAAACTCAATCTGACTCCTGAGTCAAACTGCAACACAGAGAGCAAGGGGGGCTTATGCTGCTGCTAGAGTTCTACATTCCACCACAGCATCCTCTGGCTCAGCAGAGCTAGCCAGATGATCCTTAAAGTGACCCTACAGGGGTTTCACCCTTTTCACTGCCCAGAGCCTACCTAAGCTATACTAAAGGGGTCCTAGTAACCCCAGAGGAACCCGAGTGTTACACATGTATGCTTGAAGCTCCCGATTTGTTTTGCCTCCACCACTTCTGAGGTCCGTCTGTTCCAGATGTCTACCACACAAGTGAAGTAGTACTTCCTCACATCCCACTTAACTTTCACCCCTCCAGCTTCACTGTATGCCCCCGGTCCTAGTGCTGTTTCTCATTTAAAAGACACTCCCCACCTGCACCATGGTCACACTGTTAGATACTTGCAGGTCTCTATCGTGTTCTGTCTCAGTCTCCTCTCTTCCAGAATGTACTTGTTGAGATCCCACAGTCTCTTCTCTTTGGGCTTATAATACCAGGGCTGTCCAACCCATGGCTCAAGACGACGTGTCAAAAATCACGGATGATTTTCCCCATCTATTTATTTTTTCTTTATGTTGCATCTCTGTTTTCTGGTAAAAACAGCATTCCCTGTTTGATTACTATGGTCTCTTTTGCTCCCTGACTGCATTTGTAACCTAAGTTGTTGTCTCGATTAGGTGCAAATGGCAATAGTTTCCTGCGGCGAGAGAGAGAGAGATCAGTATCACACTGCAGGCTGCAATAGTAACTTCAAACACTGCCAAGTTCCATGTTAAGTAGTTAACTGGCAGTCTAACTGATTGTGCTTTGTTCTGGATTTAACTGTGCCATTAAACCAAGGTCTGATTTCTGTGGGATGAGTGCTACAATGCTGTGGGCTGAGGGGAATTTTAATTTAGATCAGGTGAGGCACTAATTTCTTTATTGAGAGCTGCTGTGATTACTTTACCTGTGGCATTAAACTGCGTTCCGATTTGCTGTGTACAGATGGCTAAGGGCATTCGTTTTGGGTTTTTTTGCAGTCCGTCTCTGCGAGCAAAACATGCGGCAGGCTGTTCCATGAGTCTGTCACTTTTTATTCTGCTCCTGCCACCACGCCAGATATGCTCAGTATCACCTTGCTCAAGGGCTAAACCTCTTTCATCTGCTGCTGCCACACAGGTACGGTTTTGTGTGGTTCTGTGGTCTAAAATACTTGAGCATCGCATCTACACCTCTAAGGCTGGCTGCCTGGCTGTCTGAGTAAACCGACTTTGCTGCTTCATAGTAAGTGCTGTAAATGTTTTTTTTCTGCGCTATTTAGTTAAAGATATTTGGTGGGTTTGGGGGTGGGAGCATATAATGATGTGGGCACCTTTACAAGACAATTTTGTATTTCAACTGACATGCTGCAGAGCACATATTAAGGGAGAGGTGCAACAAAGCATCAGAGCAGCAGAATGATGTGGGTTTATGGGGGGGGAACTCATTTAAAGTTACATGCTGCAGAGCACATTTAATGAAGAAGTGCAGCAAATCTAAACCTGCAACAATTGCTTGTTTGATGTGTGTCTAGGGGGTCATATAATGATGTGGACACATTTAATGGAAACATGCTGCATATACACACCAAACTACATGAAGTTGGCTGGTAATATGCAGTGCCAGAGCTCAAATTAGAATAGATATAATTACAATAAAGATTTTTAAAAAATAAAAGTGTTTTTATAAATACTTAATAAAAGCTGATTCAAAAAATTACTATTGACTAATGCTGTCATTATTTTAACTAAATACATGTATAAATATGTTCAATATGGGCCCAATCGGGCGTGTGCACATTGAACGGCACGTGCCGCATGGTGATGTTGCTCTTATCTTGTTCTGTAATTTCAAATGTTGCTCCCACCACCAAAAAGGTTGGACAGCCCTGCCCTACACCATTTCAGTTGACCCCCTCTGGATTGCCGCCATCCTCTTTATGTCCTTTCTGATGTGCAGCCTCCAGAACTGGACACAATACTCCAAGTGGGGTCTTACCAGCATGCAATACAGTGGCAACACAAGCTCCCTCCTCCTGCTGAAGAGACACCTCCCTATGCACTCCTGCATCCCACTAGCCCTTCACACTTCTTTGTCACACTGCCTGCCACTTTGAGGTCATCAGACATAATAGCACCAAGGTCCCTTTCCTCCTTATTGACTATCAGTATCCCCATCCTATATTCAGCTCCTGGGTTCCTATGTCCTAGGTGCATGACTTTGCACTTTTGGTATTGAACCCCCAACTGCATTATCTTGATCTCTCCTTGTGGTAAAGAAAAAGGTCTGGTTCCCCTTATGATGCACAGGGGAAACGCCGGACCTGCCCAACAACTAACACACCGAAATCTGGCCAATGGAAAATCATGTACACAAATGCTTTGCAGTCTTGGAAACAAGATCCCAGACCTGCAGACAATAATGATAGAGGCTAAACTGGACATAGTAGCCATTAGCGAGACATGGTTTACCAGTAACCACACTTGGGAGACTTCAGTACCTGGCTATGTACTGTTCAGAATACACATAAGGAGCCAGAAGAACTGTGGGTCACCCTGGAAACAGAAAATGGGACAGCCATACGAACTGGGGTTGTGTACAGGCCTCCAGACCAGGGGGAGGACATAGACATGTTACTGTTAGAAGATATACAAAACATGACAGCTAAAGGTTAGGTTCTGATAATGGGAGACTTCAACATGCCAGATACAGATTGGTCAATACCAGCAGGGACATCTGCCAGAACTAGTCACATGGTGGATTCCCTGCAGGGGGAGGGCCTCAAACAACTGGTACAACAACCCACAAGAGACAGGGCTATCCTAGATCTAGTACTGACTAACAGGGAAAGGATCACAGATCTCCAGGTACAAGGTCACCTGGGTGCCAGTGACCATCACGTGGTATGGTTCAATTTGGCCACTAGAACAAAATCATCCCATTCCAAGGCAAAAATATGGGATTTCAGAGGAGCTGACTTTGATAAGATGGCCAACAGAGTTAAGCTAGCCCTGGCAAAAAGAAATACAGGTGAGGGGGTACAGACAAAGTGGGCAAGCATTAAAGATGCAATACTTGAAGCAACATCCCATTGTGTTAGTGAGAAAAGGAAGTGCAAAAGAAGAAGGAAACCACTTTGGTTCTCAAACACAGTAGCAGAAAAAGTCAGAGCCAAAAGGCTGGCCTTCAGGAAATATAAGGGAACACAGCAAGATGAAGATAGGGAGGCATACCAAACTTCCCTAAGGGAAGCAGGGAAGGCAGTCAGGCAGGCAAAGGCCGAAACCAAGAAAACACTAGCACGAACAGTAAAAGAAGGTGACAAGACTTTCTATAGATACATTAGTGAAAGGAGAAAGTCCAGAGGGGGGTATTGCTAAGATCAAAGGGGATAAAGGGGTGTGTGAGGAAGAGGACCATGCAAAAGCATCTATCCTAAATAGATACTTCTGCTCAGTATTTCCTGAAGAGAAGGTAGAGCAGGGCCCACAGCTCAGCACCATAGACACAGGGGAGAGGGAGATGTGCACTAGTCCCTTCACAAAAGAAAGGGTCCTACAAGAGCTCGATAAGCTCAGGGTGGACAAGGCAATGGGACCTGATGGCATACATCCCAGGGTACTAAAGGAGCTAAGGGTGGAACTAGCAGAGCCATTATCAGAACTGTTTAGTGAGTCTCTGAGCACAGGAGAGGTTCCAGAAGACTGGAGAAGGGCTCATGTGATCCCACTCCACAAGAGTGGTAGCAGGGAGGAGGCAGGGAACTATAGATCAATCAGTCTTACCTCAGTAGCGGACAAGATTATGGAGACACCCCTTAAGGAAAGGATAGTGCAACACCTGGAATCCATAGGAGCACAGGATCCAAGACAGCATGGGTTTACAACAGGAAGGTCCTGTCAAACTAATCTCATAGATTTCTTTGACTGGGTAACCAGAGTGGTGGACCAAGGGGGGAGCAGGTGATGTTGCCAGCCTTGACTTCAGCAAAGCTTTCGATACTGTTCCACATAGAAGATTGATTAATAAGCTAGGTAGGCTCGGGGTGGGTCAGACATTGGTCAACTGGATGGCAAACTGGTTGATGGGCAGAAAACAGAGAGTGGAGGTAAACAGTATACAGTCAGAAGAGATGCAAGTCACAAGTGGGGTACCTCAGGGGATCAGTCCTGGGGCCAGTCCTCTTCAATATCTTCATCAGTGACATTACAGATGGACTGGAGGGTAAGGTTTGTCTGTTTGCAGATGACATCAAGATCTGCAACAGAGTAGATGATCCAGATGGGGTGGGCAGAATGAGAAGAGATCTGGATAAACTAGCAAAATGGTTGGAAGAGTGGCAACTGGGGTTTAACGCAAAGAAGTGCAAGATCATGCACATAGGGAAGAGAAACCCTGAAGCTACCTATAGGCTGGGAGGTGAGTTGCTGGCAGTCACAAGGGAAGAAAGAGACTTGGGCATCATCACTGATGACCTGAAATCATCCAAGCAGACCACTAAAGCAGTAGGTATTGGGAGGCAGTATAGCGCAGTGGTTTAAGGCTCTGAGCTGCAAATCTGGTGACATCCAGCAGACGAGACCTGGGTTTGAATCCCACAGCTTCCACTTGCATACTGTGTGACCCTGAGCAAGTCACTTAACTTCCCTGTGCTTCCAGGTCACACCTGTAAAAAAGCTTTAAGCTTAGTGTGCTACTCCTGGTTAAACAACTAGGAAAAAAAAAAAGGTGAGAGATGTTGGGGGTGTATTAGTAGGGGTATCACAAGTCGGAAGAGGGAGGTAATCATCCCTCTTTATGGGACACTGGTTAGGCCCCATCTGGAGTACTGTGTGCAGTACTGGAGGCCACACCTTCACAAGGACATTAACCAAATTGAGACAGTCCAGAGAAGGGCAACCAAAATGGTGCAGGGACTGCATCAGAAAACATATGAGGACAGATTAACTGAGCTCAATATGTATACCCTAGAGCAAAGGAGGGTTAGAGGTGATATGATTGAAACATTCAAACACCTTAAGGGCATTAACAAGGTGAAAGAGTCAAACATGTTTCAGTATAAGAAAAATAGCAGGACAAGAGGACACGGCATGAGACTAAAGGGAGGCTGATTAAGGGGTAATGTGAGGAAGTTCTTTTTCACAGAAAGGGTGGTGGATGCATGGAACGGTCTACCTCAGGAAGTGGTGGATATGAAGACAGTGCAGGGCTTCAAACAGGCATGGGATAGGCATAAGGGAGCAATACAGATTAGTATGAATAGATAGGCCATTGACAGAGCAAAGGCCAATGGCACATTTATAAAGTAGAAAAAGGAATGGGCAGACTGGATGAGCCTTGCCGTCCTTATCTGCCATCAATTTCTATGTTGCTATGTTTCCCAGGATCTCTGCACATTCTCTCTAACCCTTTCTGAGTGTCCACACTATTACTGATTTTGGTATCATCTGCAAAAAGGCACATCTTCTCTTCCAGTTCATCTGCAATGTCACTTATTAAGACATTGAATAGGACTGGTCTCACTATTGAATCCTGAGGCATCTCACTGGTCCCTCTCCTATCGGTGAGTGCTATTAACCACCACCTCCTGTCCCCTATTAGTTAACCAGTTTTCTAACCCAATTCACCACTTAGGATCCCACCCCAAGGCTGATCAGTTTCTTTATCAGTGTGTGGCACAGTGTCAGAGGCCTTGCTAATGTCCAGATAGGCCATGTACACTGCCCTCCCCTCATCTGTTTCAGTGGTCACCCAATCAAAGAACTCAGCTTCATCTGGCATGATCTCCACCCCAATGAATCCATGCTGCCTGTGGTCTTGTAGCCCACTGAATTCAAAATATTCTACAGGCCTTTCCTTGGCAGGGTTTTCACTAAATTCCCCACCACTGAAGAGAGACTGACTGGCCAGCGGTTGCTAGCCTGCTCCCCTTCTACTGGTCTCATGTAGAAGGTCCATGTCTGCTCTCCTCCAGTCCACCAGAACCAGACCTATTTCCTGTGCTGTTGAATAAGACCATCAGTGGGCAGCTGGCACCTCCGTGAATTTGCTTAGTTATGCTTGGGTATATCTCATCCAGCCAGTCCCATAGCCTCCTCCACCATCAGAGCTTTCCTCTGAAAATGGACTTGTGTCCTCCTCTCTTGTTCTTGCTGCTCCATGGTGGTCTGCCCCTCCCCCACTGTGAAGACTGAGAAGAAGTACCTTTTGTTACTTGGGGTGTTGTGTGCACTTTTGGAGCCTGCACTTGAAGAAGGACGCAGCCAGTTTACAGGTAGTGCAGAGATGAGTCAATGAAATGATACTGGAGAAACAGCATATATCTTATGAGAAGCCCTTGGAGGATCTAGGCATGTGCATGCTTCAGCACAGGAGAAAGGGGTGACATACATAGATACATAGACAGTGTCGGCAGATAAGGGCCTATGGCCCACTCAGTCTGCCCATTTAAGTTTGTAAGTTCAGTTTATGTTTTCCAGGAAGTCTGTTGCCCCTTACCCCTGACCTCCAGAATTCCTTTATGTCTATCCCATGCATTCTTAAATCCCGTGATTGTTTCAGCCCCCACCACTTCCTCTGGCAGGGTGTTCCACTTGTCCACCACCCGTTCTGTGAAGAAATTCTTCCTCACGTTTCCTCTGAATCGTCCTCACTCCAACTTCATCCCATGCCCTCTAGTCCTGGAACATCTTTTCGCTTAAAAATAGTGCATTCCTGCACCCTGTTCCTCCTGTAAGATACTTGTATGTCTCTATCATATCCCTCTCCTCCTTCCTCCAGGGAGTACATGTTCAGTGCCTTCAACCTGTCCTCATAGGACTTGTGATGCAATCCATGCACCATCTTTGTTGCCCTCCTCTGAACCTTCTCTACCCTGTCTATGTCCTTATGTAGGTAAGGTCTCCAGAACTGCACAGTGTACTCCAGGTGCGCCTCACTAGTGTCTTGTATAGTGGAATTATGACCTCCTTTTCCTGCTGGTGATGCCCCTGCCTATGCATCCCAGCATCCTATTTGCTTTACCTGCTGCCTTGTCACACTGTTTCCCTGCCTTGAGGTCATCAGAGATGATAACTCCAAGATCCCTTTCCTGCTTGGTGCATGCTATATCCTCACCCCCAACTGATATATTGTGCCAGGGTTTTGTGCCCCAAATGCATTATCTTGCACTTCCTTGCATTGAATTTCAACTGCCAAACCCCTGACCATTCTTCAAGTTTCTGCAGGTCCCTTCTCATTCTGTCTACACCCTCTGGTGTGTCTACTCTGTTACAGAGCTTTGTGTCATCAGCGAACAGTGACATTCTGCCTTCTAGGTCCTGCGCAATGTCACTGATGAAGATATTGAATAGTACCGGTCCCAGCACTGATCCCTGTGGTACCCACTGGTCACTCTTCCCTCTGTGGAGTGACAGCCATTTACCACCACCCTCTGTGTCCTGCTGCCCAGCCAGTTACCTACCCACCGCACTACTGTCCTGCCCACACCCATATTCCCCAGTTTGTGCAATAGTTTTCTATGTGGCACAGTGTCAAAGGCCTTGTTGAAGTCCAGATAGGCCATGTCCACTGCCCTCCCTGATCCACCTCCCTAGTCACCCAGTCAAAAATTCAATGAGGTTGGTCTGACATGACCTTCCCTGGTGAAACCATGCTGCCTTGGGTCCTGTAGTCCATTGATAACCAGATGTTCCACCAATCTCTCCTTCAGTAGTGCTTCCATGATCTTCCCCACTACCGAGGTGAGGCTGACTGGTCTGTAGTTTCCGCTTCCTCTTTGTTCCCACTTTTGTATAAGGGGACTACATCTGCTATCCTCCAGTCTTTGGGTACCTCCCCTGTTTCTAGTGATCGGCTAAACAGGATAGCAAGAGGTTCAGCCACCACCTCTCTTAGTTCTTTAAGGACCCTGGGGTGCACCCCATCTGGCCCCATTGCTTTATCAACTCTTATTACTTCCAGTTCCTTCAGGACCCTTTCTCGTGTAAAGGGACTTGTGTCCATTTCTGCACCATTCTCACCCTTGTACTCCATTCAGACCCATTACCCTCCTCTTCCTCAGTAAAGACTGAGCAGAAATACCTAGTAATATGTCAGCTTTACTGTTGTCATCCTCCACACAGCCCCATCCTCCCCTTCAGTCTCACTATCCCTCCCTTTGCCTTTCTTTTTTCACTTATGTACCTGTAAAAGGTTTTGTCCCCTCTACCCACTGATTTTGCAATGTGTTCTTCTGTCTGAGCTTTGGCTTCCCTTACTGACCTCCCTGCCTCCCTTTGCTTCTCCTGGTACTTCTCCCTATCCCCTTCTGCCTGTGTCTTTTTGTATTGCCTGAATGCAATCTTTTTGGCTTTCACTTTCTTTGCTACCTCTTTGGAAAACCATAATGGTCTCCTCTTCCTTTTCCTCTTGCTAACCTGCTTAATACATAATTCTGTTGCTCTTGTAATCCCCATTTTAAATACTTCCCACTGTTCCTCAACCCTGATTCCTGCCCCATTCCCCTTTATGCCTCTTTCAAGTATCTCCCCATTTTCTCAAAGTCTGCCCTAAAATCCAGGATACGTGTTTTTGTGTGGTTTGGTTCTGCTCTTTCTGTGATTTCAAACCACAGTGACTGGTGGTCACTGTTCCCAGGTGCTCCCCACTCTACCCCCATCACACTGTCCCTGTTTGTGAGCACAAGGTCCAGTATTGCCTTCTGCCGAGTTGGTTCCATGACCAGTTGCTTGAGGAAGGCACCCTGAAGGAGTCCAGGATAAATCTGCTCTAGTTGATGCTGTTGCTGGGATGCTCCAGTCCACGTCTGGAATATTGAATTCTCCAACCAGTACTACCTCACCCTTGTCTGCCATCCTCTGGATGGCTAGCATCAGCTCCCTATCTGTTTCTTCCTCCTGGGCTGGTGGTCTATAGACCACACCTGTGCGGATGGCTGGCCCCATTTTCCTTTCCAGCTTAACCCACAGTATCTCTCCCCCATTTTGTTCCTCTTGGATCTCTGTGGCCCTTATGTCATTTTTCACATACAGTGCCACTCCTCCTCCCTTCCTGCCTGCCCTGTCTCTTCTAAATATGTTGTAGCCAGGTATGGCCAACTCCCAGTTGTGGTTATCATTACACCAGGTTTCAGTGATGGCCACAATGTCCAGGTCTGACTGCACCATGACAGCCTCCAGATCTTCCATCTTGTTGCTAAGGCTCTGGCATTTGCACACATGACTTTCCATGATTTGACCTCCCTAGACTGTTTGCTGTTCTACTCCAGCCCCTTCCTTGGTTGTCTTTTATCTCTGGTTCACCTTGCTGCTCTTCTGCTGAATTTTGCCCCTATTCTGCCTATCCACCTCCTGGGCGCTAATCTCCATCTTTTGCACTTGGCTAACCTCCATATCCTTTCCTTCCATTTCTCTGGGTACCTCTATTTGGTTGTCCCTGTTTGGCAGTGTGGCATATGAGTTCTTGAGTGGAATAGGATCTGGGATGTGCCTCTGCCTGACTGGTCTAACCTCCCTGAGCCCACTGTCATCCAAGTACTCCTCGTTCTCTGCATCCTTTGAGGCAGCTGCATTGACTGAGTGGTCTCTGGATAGGGGTGATGGTACTCCTGACCCAGTTTACTTCGCTCTGAGTCTGGCTACCTCATCCTGCAGTCCAGAAAGATGCATGCAGATAGGGCAGCACCTCAGTGTCCAGAAGGTCTGCCTGAATATGGCTGCCCACAGCCACTGCATTGCACCACTCCCACATTATACTGCAATTATACTGCTATTCCACTATTTGTCTGCTACTGAAGCTCTCCTAGTTCCCTTTTATTAATTTACTGTCCTAAAATCCTGCCACTGTTCCTCTATAATATTTGAAAATACATACACTTCTATCTCACCTCTTTATCCTTACCATCAAAAGGTAACTACAGTCACAATAATCTACCTTCTACTAATACAGATTCTATCACAGAATCAGAGCACAATGCAAAAACATCTGCTACTTAGCAACAACAAACAGGTGACAACAAACCAAGTTGATGTAGCTTTTTTTAAAATAGAAAAAAAATGTAGTCGTTTAAACCAATAGAAATCAGCAGTTCCAAAAGCACCTTGAACTACAAGAAAGAACACAGTACCACACCTCTGCCACAATAACTAAACAGTTCTAAAACATTGGAGAAAGAAGAGAAAAATCAGAGACTGAGCAAAAAGATACAATGTACTATAAAGTACTATAAAGTATGAGTGAGATGATCAAGTACCTCCATGAAATAAACAAGGTGGACTGTAGTGAGCTGTTCACAATGAGCGGTAATGAGGTACCAGGAGTAACTCCCTGATACTAGTGGGGTGAGGTTAAGAATGATGTCAAGAGTTACTTTTTTACAGAAAGAGTGGTGAAGGAATGAACAAGCTACTGTAGGAGGTCATTGGAGCCGACACATTGGGAGGGTTCCAAAAGGGATGGGACAGGCATGTGGGAATAGTGCGTAAGGCTGCAGAATGGGATTGTAATGAGGACTGATGTATGGGTAGTCTCACAATTAGACAGATTCAGCAAGCTGGATGGGTAGCTTGGCCTTTATCTTCCATCATTTTCTATGTTTGTATGGTAACGGGACACTGTAAATCCTCACAGACCTCAAACTGTTCTTTGTATGAAGATGAACAATAGTCCACTTTCACTAAACATGATGATTTACGTGGTAATATGACAGTGGAGTCTCTATACAAGGCAATAAGCTGATTGTGGGGTGGGTAAAGTACAGTAAGAGGCTGAAGGCCAAGTACTTTATTTCCCTTAGACAATCAGATTTCTGCTGAGAATGGTGAATCCACTATCATATTATTGCAACCCTTACCCTGGCTGAGAGCGGCATCTTGCAACCAGGACCCCCTAACTTGTACACAGACAAGGCATCAAACCTCAAGTTAGCATAAACAAACGTACCGCCCCTGGCTTTAGGGTGAGTACCTGGCTTGGCATTTAAGAGGTTGAGGGGTTAGAGCACAAAATAACATTTATATTTACACTGAGTTCTGGGAGAGAGGTGCTGGGGCTATGCTATGTCTCCTATCTCAGGGGGCTCATAAACAAGTTCACACTGGGAAGCATGGATGGAATGTCCAGTACTGAAAATGGGATTGTACAGTATGGCTTCATTCTGACACAGATGGAAAGCAGAAAGGGGTGGTCCTCCAGATTGATACTGTACTTTACAGAACACACATGGCACAAGAACTTTTCCTTCTCCAGGACAAACACTTTGAGTTTTTCTTACATTTTATCTTACACAGAACTATGAAAAGTCCATCCCTCTTTCCTAGGGACCTCATGGACTTACATTTTCTACAAGTGTCTATTACATGAGGGTTTCCACACACTTAAAACATTGCATTCCTCCTGACACGGTGGGATTAGTTAAGATTTGCAGGGTAACCTTGTGCCCTTCCAATAATCAGCTCTGACTGGAGTTTTAGATGAGGGTCTGCCCAACCTGGCCCCAGTCAGCCTCTGCCATTCCATCCGGCTTGCACAAACTGGATCCTTCAACTCTCTTGGATTGCTAAAGGCATCCACACATTTAAATCTACATTCAGCACATATTTGTGGTGATATTGGGTCCCTGAGTGGTGTACTCTAGCCTTATCTTCGGGCACATACACCACCAGATGACTCCCTCTCAAACATTTTCATGTTGCTGTACCCATAGTTTGCTTGTCCCTTTATTACAGACCTGGACCATAGAAGAAATACACTTCTTCCCTTTTCCAGTAACTTTTACTGAGACTATCTCTCTGTCTCTGATCTGAGCAGCTGGGCAATCTTCCAGTCCCTCAGGAATTGTCCCTTGTACCCACTGGATCTCAGTCCCATAAATTCTCACAGAAGTGACCCACTGGGGTCTCAGAAGTACAGGTCTCCATCACTTCCTGTGGTACTGCTGTTGTCTCACACAGAGGTCCTTCACTCAACCTAAAGGAGGCTGGCAGGCACCTCTACACTCAGAGCTCCACTCTGGACATTGCTCCCATGCTCAGATTGTACCCAACATTCTAAATTGTTCCCCTAGCAGCTGATTCCACTATGGTTCTAAATGACCTCACTTATGTCTCACTCAGCCTAGCTAGGTAAACAATGAGAGGTTTGTAGAGAGCTTCACATAAACTCTCTTCCAGTTGCCCACTACCTTCCTGTTCTAACGCTGTTGGGATTCTAGTAACCCCAGGGGACTGGATGGTTACATTATTCATATGATGTTACATGTTTCTAAAAAGATTTCTGTGGTATTTTTTCTGCACCTCTACCCCACTTTGAATGCAAGGTGAGATAATTCTATCACCACTTGTCATTTTATTGTGAATAAAATGACAGATGTGAGTGTGCTGTAGGATAGCCTGATTGTAGCTCTGCCTTATTATTGGAGGAGAGGGTCCATATACTAACATACTAATTACCAGCAGATTAAGCCTTACGGTCTATCGCGTCTGCTCGAACCTCAGATCCATAGTTGGGTGCCGAGGCCGTCCCCCACCTTGTATTCCAGAAACCCCTATCATCCATCCCCACCCCCCCGGGCCAGGCCATCATCTGATACATCCACTTTCTGCATCTGTCCCACCCTCTCTTGAAGTCCTCCACAGTGGATCTCTGAACCAGCTCACCAGGCAGGTCATTCCAAGGTCCACCACCCTCTCAGTGAAAAACATCCTCCTCTTTCCCCCCTCACCCTTCCACCTTCCAACTTCAAACCATGCCGTCTGGTGATACCTCCCTGCTTTAGTCTAAAGATCCCCTCCATGTTTACCCTATTTATTCCCTTGAGGTACTTGAAGACCTCAATCATGTCCCCCCTGTCTCTCCTCTCCTCCAATGAAAACAGGCAGAGCTCCTCAAGTCTGTCCTCATACATCAAATCCCCTAGTCCTCGTATCATCTTAGTTGCCCTCCACTGTACCCTCTCCAGGAGCTGTATGTCCCTCTTCTAGAGTGGTCTCCAGTACTGTACACAGTACTCAAGGTGTGGTCTAACCAGTCCATTGTACAGCAGCAGAATCACTTCCCTGCTCCTAGAGGTGATCCCCCTTACGATGCATCCCAACATCCTGTTTGCCTTGCTAGCCGCTCTCCTGCACTGCTCAGAGTTATTCATACATGCATCCACCATGACCCCTAGGTCTTTTTCCCCTATTGAGGCCTCCAGTGCCTCCCCTCCCAGGGTGTACCTGTGTTTAGGATTTCCCCGCCCAAGATGTAACACCTTGCACTTGGTGATATTGAAATTTAATTTCCATGTGTGAGCCCAGCTTTCCAGGGTGTCCAGGTTCCCTTGCAGGGCCAACCTCCCCTCTTCCCCCTCAACTACTGCTCCCATCTTGGAGTCATCAGCAAAGACACTCATTTCACACCCTATACCCTCCTTGATGTCCGATATGTATGCATTAAACAGGATCGGACCCAGGACCGAGCCCTGCCGTAGCCCACTACCGACCTCTCTAGGGTTCGAGAGCTCCCCACCGACCACTACTCTCTGGGTGCGTCCAGCTAGCCAGTTTTTAATCCATCCGACCATCAAAGGGCCTAGTCCCAACCCCATCAGTTCCTCCACCAGACCATTGTGGGGGACAGAGTCAAACACCTTGCTGAAGTCCAAGAATAATACATCCACAGGCTTTCCCCTGTCCAGTTCTGATGTTACCCATTCGTAGAACTCCACAAGATTGGTTTGACATGACCTACCTGGCAAAAGCCCATGTTGCCGACTATCCAGACCTCCCACCTCCTCCAAGTACACCCCCAATCATTCCTTTAGTATACTCTCCATTAATTTTCCCACCACTGAGGTCAAACTGATAGGTCTATAGTTACCTGGTACTTCCCTCGACCCCCCTTTATGGATTGGCACCACATGTGCCTCTCACCAATCCTTAGGTACCCTTTCTGTCTCAAGCGACCTGTTGAAGAGCTCCGCCAGGGGTGCAGCCAGTATGTCCGCCAATTCCCATAGTACACTTGGATGAATGCCATCCGGCCCAGGAGATTTGTCTTTCTTTTGGACCTTGAGGGCTAACTACGTCCTTTTGGTGGAGATAGCATCATCCGTCCCCTCCACCTTACTGGCCTTTTTATCCTTATCCTGATGTGACACCCCTGGGGTACCTCTCCCTCCCTCTTGCTCCATTTCTGTTGCTCCCCTGATCCCACTCACTGCTGCTTCTATCCCCATCATGCCTTGCTTTGTAGATATCCCATCCCCCTCCCTAGTGAACACAGAGGCAAAGTATTTGTTTAATACCTCTGCCTGGTCCCTCGCCTCTTCCACCCACCCTTCTTCTGATCTCAATCTGCTGAGATGGCCCTTAGTTTTTCTCCACTCCCCAATGTACTGGAAGAACCCTTTTTCCCCTCCATGTATCCCCTGTGCCAGCCATTGCTCTTTACTGGACTTTGCCCCCCTTACCATCTGGGTGACTTTTCTAGATGCAAGATGGTACATTTCCTTATCCCTATCCCCTCTTGTTGTTTTATATTTTTTATAGGCCGCCTTCTTTTCTCTGACCACTACCTGAACCTCACTGGACCACCAGCATGGTTTATGTGACCTTGCTCCCTTATGTTTCACCTTAGCGCAGGTCCTGACTGCCTCATGAAGTCCCCGTTTTATGACCTCCCATCTCTTTTCCGCATTTGTCATTGATGTAATTCCCTTCAAGTGATCCTTGAGAATATTTCCCATGCCCACAAAGTCTGCCCCTCTGAAGTCCACTGCCAGTGTCCTAGATCCCCATGCTTATTTGAAACCAGACAGTATTGTGGTCGCTCCCAGTCAGGGGATCCTCTACAACCAGGTCCCTTACCAGATCCCCATCTGTCAGAACCACATCCAGGACATGCCCCTCCCTTGTGGGCTTCATCACATGCTGTGTTAAAAACACATCCTGGAAGCCATCCGGCAGCCTCTGCTCCTTGGCCACCTTAGAGGACATGGTTCCCCAGTTTGTACCTGGCATATTAAGGTCCCCCATCAACACCACTCCTTCACCTTTTGGTCCACACTGGGCAATGATGTTGTCCAGCAAACCATCATCCAGAACATCACCCATCCCGGGGGGCCTATATACTACACCCAGCTGTATGTAGCTGAATTTATTATAGTTAAGTGTATAGAACAACTGTGGGTTCAGCTCATGACATCCTCAGGCAAGAAACTATGATTGGGGTGATCAGTATCACTCCAGGATGGGGGAAGAGAGACAAGCAGCTAGAGGCAGAACTAGAGAGGGGGATGGTAAAGGGGAAGGTTGTGGTGGGAGATCTAAACCTAGATCTCCCACAAAATATTGATTGGGTCATTCCAACAGCCAGTAGCTCTAGACGTCAGGCCCTGCTGTGTCCATTTCAGGACTGCCTGCTGATGCAGCTAGGTAAGGAACCCACTAAGCCGGCTGCCATTCTCGATGTAGTGCTCTCCAACTCGGAAGTGGTAGGAGGAGTGAGGGTAGGGGAGCCACTAGGGTCCAGAGACCATAACTCTATATGGTTCAACCAGGCCCTTGGGACAAGTAAGCCCTCATCAAAGGCTGAAGTCCTAGATTTCAGAAGGGCAGTCTTGTTTTGTTGTATATAAACAAATGGCTAGTTAGAATTATAAGCAACACTTTATTAATGCATCTGCTCATACATCCAGGTTCAGACAAAAAACCTCTGAGCTGGCAAGTCTGATACCTAATCCCATTTCGTATGTCGCAGGCTACCATGGTAACTGTGAGGCTTCCTTCAGTTACTCTCATTACCCTTATTTATGACTCCATAGTACTTTACCGACACATCCCGTTTTATGAAAAAAAACAAAATCTGGTCAGATCCACCACGGCTGCATAATGAAGTTAGTGAAGTTGTGTGGAATTGTTAAGGAGGTATGGAGAAACAACACAATGATTTGTAATTAGTAAGATTTGTTTTAGTTTCTGTTCTAAGGAAGGCATACACATTATTAGGAAAATACATGGAGGTGTACATTTTAATGGAAGGAATAGGAAGCAATATAGGTTTACAAAAGAACCCCAGAGCAAATGCCACTGATATCCCGGTTGATATTGGCCGGACAGCCAAATTTTAAAGAAAACACAATTGCTCATACCCCAATAATGCAAAGCATCATGGGAAACTTGCAAATCCCCATAATGGTACAGAAGGTGGCAGTACATGAAAAAGTAATGGCTGGCATATGTTCAGCCTCCGGATTATTTACACAGGTTTTTTTTTTTGTTTTTTTAGAGAAACAGGGTTTTTGTCCATGAGGTGATATAAGTTATATTTAAGGAATATGTTGATGTCAGGAAGTCAGGTATAATGATGATGAACTATTAGCAGAGAAAATGTGATAGTAACTTTGGGGGGTTCGCTTTTGATAAGGGCAAGGTAGTTATGCTTGTGATAATGGGAATATTAAGAAAGTATGAGGTCTATGCAAAAGTGGAGTACAGATATGCACAGTTTCATAAGTATGTGCTCAGAGTGCAGGCAAATGTAATATGCAGGTTTGTTTTAGAAATAGGTAAAAATAGTGATACATGCAATTGATAGAAAGATAGATAATTACATAGACATGCAGGCCCTGTCCACACTACAATCAAAAAAGCTGTAATGGATTCAAACCATTACAGACTGTAAATGTTACAATGTGTCCACACTGCCAGTGAACAGTGTGGATAATGGTCTGAAAACATTACAGCCTGTCCACACTGAGTGCGATAGTGTGTGTGGTCTCAACCCTGTAGTAGCAGTGCACATCCCATGGTGCACTCGGTGATGACAGCTGCATTTTGAGATGCCCCCCTACATGTCCTATGGAGTACTGTGTATATGGCACAGTCATATTATGTAAATAACCATATTTCACTGTTATGAGACACACTTATGTTGTGGAGGTGACAGAGAAAGTTTCAGGGGAGGGGGAGATCCATATGTTAGAACTGGGGGCTACATCAGTGAGAGGGAGGGAGGGGGAGGAGAGAGAGAGAGAGAGAGAGACATGGTATCAGTTCTGCCAGTATTAGGGCACCTAGGCACAACAGACGTTCATGTACTGCTGCTGTATGGCTGAAGGCAGACCCTCTACTACTGCCTCCAGTGTTCCCCACCGCTCCACTGTAAACAGTGCCACATGTCTATTGTCCACCACAGCAGTGCTCCACGATGCACTCAGGAGCTCCACTAATGTATTTGTTCACTATTGGCACTGCTCTGTGGTAGTATTGCTGCCACATCACACATGGGCAGGCAGGGTACTCCTGACATTTGGCACAGTCAGAAGAGTCATCAAGGACAGTACACGGATACCATCAGGAGGTGGCCCTTGGGGAGGCAAGTGCGGACAGAGAGGTAGGTTTTGTGGGGACATGGGGGTACACCCGGGGGTGCACATACAGCTGTCAGGTTACTGTGGTATGGAGGCATCCCAGTATTGCAGCCTACACCCGTGCTCCACACTGCCATCTGCATATGTCCTGGTAGCCTCTGACCTCCCTGCATGCAGTAAAACAGTGCTGCAATGCATGCAGGTATAGTGGGAGGCTGGAGGCTACATGGTGGAGCATTTAGATACACACTGGTAATGTTACAGGACTGTAACCATTACAGAAGCCATTATTGAAACCACCTCACAACAGGTTTCTATAATGGTTACGAAAATGCCTTATGTAACGCTACCAGTGTAGACGCAAACCATTACGGTAACGGTTTGACCCCTCTGTAACATTACAGAGGTTTTTTTTTTGGTGTAGTGTGGACAGGGCCATAGACAGAGAGAGAAAGAGAGAGAGAGACACACAGACAGACAGGCAGAATAGGAATGGCAGTGAAGTATTGAAGTGACGCCAACCCCACCCCCACCCCGCAGACATGGACAGGCATTGGGGTGTTCCTTTGGGTCATTGCCCATAACGCTCATGCCATTTCACCTCACCCTACCCTGCAGACACAGACAAGAGTCGAGGTGTGCCTTGGGGTGTTCTAACTTTACACTCACCCCTTTCCATAAGGAAATACACTGAAATGGGTACAGTATAAGAGAATGGAGTGAACTTTGGGGCTGAAGAGTCAAAGGCACACCTTGATACCTGTCACTGGCTGCAGAGTGGGGATGGGGGTGGAATGGTGTGAGCATTACAGTTGACAATCCTAAGTCGCACCCCTGATGCCTGCCAGTCCCTACAGAGCAGAGTGTTATGGGTAGAAACCCTAATGCCCTGGGCATTTCTTGGTATTTTCACTCCAAGTTTTCAGCATGAGCTTTTTGTGACCCCACCACATGAACAGTGACACTATCAGTTAATTAGCCTAAAGGTGATTTTGCACAGCGACTGTGCCATTTGGCACCATAGGTGCAAAAACACATTTTAAACATGATATAAACAAGCATTTGTCAATGCTGAATGTTTGCTTGCTGGCATTGGCATTGGTAGTGTAGGAGTTAGAGAGCTGCATAATAGGAATGGCAGTGAAGTATTGAACTGAAGCCAACCCCACCAGCACCCTGCAGAGAGTGACAGGCATTGGGGTGTGCCTTTGGGTCGTCAGGCATAATGGCCACGCCATTTCACCACACCCTACCCTGCAGACACCGACAAGTGTCACAGTGTGCCTTGGGGTCTTTGGCCCTTATGCTCACCCCATTCCATCAAGAAATATGGTGAGATGGGTCCTGTATAGGAGAATGGGGCGAACTTTGGGGCTGAAGAGTCCAAGGCACACCTCAATGCCTCTCACTGGCTGCAGGATGTGGAATGGTATGAGCATTACAGGCGAGAATCCCAAGTCACACCCCTGATGCCTCTCAATCTCTACAGGCTGGGGCGTTATGGCTAGAAACCCTTACACCTCAGGCGTTCATTTACATTTTCACTCCAAATTTTCAACATGTTTTTTTGTGACCCCCACCTTATGAACAGTGGCAATATCAGTTTGTTAGCCAAAAGCTGATTTTGCACAGCAACTACACCATTTGGCACCACAGGTGCGAAAACATATTTCGAACAGGATATGAAAAATGACAGCTGTACTGTTCATTGGGAGGTGCAAAAAATGGCAATTTTGAAATTCTGCAGTGAAAATATTAAAAAAACTGGTGAAGTCACGAGCGTGCGTAGAAAATGCGCAATGCACACCCGTAATGCAATTAGTTCAGGATTTTTTACAGCAGATTGTCAATACAGGGATTTTGTAACCTCTGCTCAAGAACAGTGTCACTGTGATTTTCTTAATCTGTCCCGAACAGTGATTTCCCACAGCAACCATGCATTTCTGCGCTGGAAGTGCGAAAACACATTTTGGCTATGGTGTGAAAAATGACAGCTGTATTGTTCATAAGGAAGTGTGGAAAAATGCCAGTGGTGAAAATCTGGACTGAAAATATTAGAAATCCATGAAGTTACGAGGGTGCGTGGAAACTGCGCAATGGTCGCTCGTAACACAGTCATTTTATGGACATATTTCACCAAATTTTTAACATAGGCATTTTAACACCTCTGCTCATGAACAGTGTCACTGTGATTTTCTTAATCTGTCCTGAACATTGATTTCACACACCGACTGCGCCATTGTACGCTACATGGGCAGAAACACGTTTTGGCCAAGATGTGAAAAATGACAGCTGTACTGCTCATAAGGAGGTATGGTAAAATGGCAATGTTGAAAATCTGGAGTGAACATATTATTGAAAATTCGCGAACTTAGGCGTGCGTGGGGCCTGGTATAGCATGTACTTTAAATCAGTCATTTGGAATTTTTCACCAAGTTTTCAACATAGGGTTTTTAGGGGCCTACTTCATGAACTGTGACACTGTCGTTTTGTAAATTGGTCCTGAAAGGTGGTTC
This sequence comes from Neoceratodus forsteri, assembly GCA_016271365.2. NCBI lineage: Eukaryota > Metazoa > Chordata > Ceratodontiformes > Ceratodontidae > Neoceratodus > Neoceratodus forsteri. The sequence goes on along the minus strand of CM028133.1, from coordinate 48,592,399 downwards.
CGTGCAGTGACTGCGAAATCACCTTTCCGGGCAGATTAACGCCATGACAGTGCCAGAATTCATGAGGTGGGGTCCCAAAAAACCCATGTTGAAAATTTGGTGAAATAATTCCCCAAAATGCCCGAGATAGGCACTAAAGTTGAAAAAACCCTATTTATTACATTATACAGCTTACCAGCATTTCCTCAGTTCGTGGTTGGCTTTGAAGAGTGTAGACGTGTTCCCGGTCTACCGAAGATCGTTGCGCTGAGCTCCGGAGGTAAGTATGGGGTGAGAAGGGGATGTAGGGAGCCCGGGTGCGCAGAGGGTGGGCTCGGGTGGGGGGAGATTGGGTCAGGACAGTCAGCGAGGGAAGGTTTTTTTCTTTCAGGTTTCTTTTTTTTTAACTTAAGATGATGCGGGATTTGTGCCACGCTGGGGTGGGCTCCCAGCGTGGCAGTTGGAAGGCTGTTTGGGGGGGCCGTGGAGCTGATGGGGGATTGGGCACCCCCATCGGCCATATGAATCTGTTGCTACGCTGGGGTGGGCTCCCAGCGTGGCACCCTGTAGTCTCTTGGGGGAGCAGTGGAGCTGATGGGGGATTGGGCATCCCCGTCGGCCATACGATCCGTTGCCATGCTTGGGTGGGCTACAGCATGGCATCTGGAACTCTGTTGGGGGGAGCACAGCACAGCCGTGAGATTGGGCTCCCCATTGGCTATACAGTGTGTGCGTGGGCCCAAGCGCGTATGCGTGCATGTGTGTGGGGCGATGAGCATGCGATATCTTATCGCTGCTCACTGAAGCATAGCCTCCTTTCAACTGTACGGCACTGCATTTTCAACTGCTGTCATAGACAGCTGCAGCATTCATTGGAGAACTGTGGCTGCTCCTGCAAACACACCGACTGAATTGGAAGACGGGTGCCACACCTCCGAAAACTCGGATGATGGCACTATGTTTCTTGCACATGCATGCAAGCAAACATAAAAATGACAGCTGTACTGTTTATTTTTATTTTTTTCCTCCCCCATGCTCGCTGGTCCCCCACTCCTTTGGGCTCTACAGGTTCCCCCCAGCCCCGCTGTCCTTACCCAGCCCTCCTCTGGTCCTCATATTGCAGCTGATCCCCGGGATATCCCGGTGCATCCCTTTGCCGGGCGGATCCCCCTCCTCCGAGGGAGAAGGCACCGGGGAGAGGGGATGGCCCCAGCACACACTACTAGGGTCCTGGGATGCTGCTGAGGAGCAGTAGGCCCTGGGAAGGTACTGGAGGCACTCAGGGAACAGAGAGCCATCATTCGGTGGCTAGCGAGCAATTTTTCCCTTTTTCTGTTGGGTGCAGTGTAGTGACATCACGGCATATGCTGACGTCCGCTCCTCCCCCAGTTAGCATTTGGGCCATGCGTCCTGTGATACTCCCAGCCTCTCCTAGGAGCCAGCAGGTGCTGGACCAGTCCCCTCCCCTCCCCCCGGAGAAGGAGCGCTGTCCATGGGACACTCAATCCTTCTCCCCCTGGCCGGCCCTTCAGCAACCCGGGCTCATTCCCTAACCTGGGTCGCTGGCATCGCAAGTGGAAATCCAAACACTGCGCCAGCAGGCCGGCCCTGTACTGTTTATGAGGAGGTAAAAATAATGGCAATGTTGAAAATCTAGAGTGACACTGCTCCTACTAATGTATACTTTTTTTCAAATTCCTATGCATCCCATTGTTTTCATCTCTGTGGCTGTTATGTGACTTCTTAACCTAGCAACAGCATTTAATGCATTACATTATAAGGACAAGTAAATGTTTTTAATACATTTACAGACAGTTACGTAAACTTAATTTCTTTCATAGAATAATTTAAATTTAGTAACAGTGGCAGTACAAAGCAATTACTCAGACAACTTGAAAACTATAACTACTTTATATTGTACATTGATACCCCATAAGGACCTCCCTGAAATGGAGATGCAAATGTCACACATTTATCAGTTTTCTAACAGGAATATTTTACTATCCTATATATATTTCTTGCCTCAGTAACTGCTCAGCACATCTGTTGCATGACCTACTTATTGACATTTTATATCTGCTATGTAATGTGCTGCTTCTATGGCTGAGAGACCTGGGGGTGGTGGTGGATGTCAAGATGAACAACTCAGAGACTTGTAGGAGGGCAGTTGCCAAGGCCAACAGGATGCTGGGATGCATCGCTAGAGGGATCACCTCTAGAAGGAGAGAAGTGATACTCCCTCTGTATAACTGCTTGGTGAGGCCGCACCTCGAGTACTGTATGCAGTTTTGGAGGCCACACTTAAAGAGGGACATTAAACTCCTATAGAGGGTCCAGAGGAGGACAACCAAAATGATCTGGAGCTTGGGGGGAAAGGACCTGTGGGGAGAGGCTGGAAGAGCTAAATATGCACATTGGAAGAGAGAAGGGATAGGGGGGACATGATAGAGGTCTTCAAATACATTAAAGGGGTTAATAGGGAAGGCACAGTCAGGGTGCTCCGAAGGAAGGAGGGGGAACAACTAGAGGGCATGGGTGGAAGCTGGGTGGGGAGGGAGACTCAGGGGAGAAAGGAGGAGGTGCTACTTCACTAACAGGGTGGGAGAACCATGGAATGCGCTACCCAGTGGGCTGGTGAAGGCAGAGTCTGTGGAGGGGTTCAAGAGGGGTGGGACAGGTACAGGGGAAGGGTTATGGAAGCAAAGTCCAATGCAGCGGGAATAAACTGCACTGGGAAGGGAGAAGACTGAGAGGGCAGGGGGGGCAACAAGGTCAGCTCCTAGGGTAGGGGCTGACCAAACAAGCAGACATGAAAGATCGCTAGGCCTATTCTGCTGGCTTTTTAGTATGTTCGTATGCTTACTACACCAACATTATGAACCATCAAACAGGTGACTGCTATAACTAGGGAGGCAGTATAGCACAGTGGTTTAAGGCTCTGAGCTGCAAATGTGGAAATCTGGGTGTGAACCCCACAGCCCCAACTTGCATACTGGGTGACCCTGAGCAAGTCATTTAACTTCCATGTGCTCTCCGGTTGCCCCTGTAAGCAAGCTTTCAGCTTGGTGTGCCACTCCTGGTTAAACAATTGAAAGAAAAAAAACACAATATATTATTTTTCTTGCTTTATTTTGCTACTACAAACTTTGACTAATACATCCATCCTTAAATGTACTTTTTGTAGCTTATGTGTTTGTGACCTAGGCAGAACTACACTTAAAATCTTACACATGAATAAATAAATCATCAGAATAGCATTTATTTTAGTAGTACCTCCTTCCTTTCCAGGTGCCCATGACACTATGTATATATATTTATATCTTTTAACTTCAAAGCAGTAAATCTATTCAAATGCAAAAATGCAAGACTTTATTCTCTTCACACATTACTGTTAAACTTTGGATCCCAGAATGGCCAAGAAACAATTTAGACTTCACTCTTGCATGCCACTGTAACACCCACTTCTCATGCAAACAACAGTCAGTTACAGAAACCCTGTTGTTTCTGTGCTATGCACTCTTACATCAGAGAGATATAAATCTTACAGAACTGCTAAAAAAACAAATTGATCAAGACTGGATTTCTAATGGAAATTCCCAGGAGGACCTCACGTGGCAACCCTAACTGTGGGGCACAGGTTTGTGCACAAACTAAAATCCTGGGCAGATCAGTTGAAACTCAGAAAGCAAGGTACTTGGGTAATCCAGTCTAACCTTCAGGAACAACTAAAACACTGGAAGAAGAGGAAGGATGTTCCCAAGGTATGAAGAATGGAACCAGACTGGCTAACCGATGATGATGAACTTTGGCCTCACCACGGTGAATTAAGTTTTAATATAACCTTGTACTTGTGGATTCTTGTAAGTAACCCTTTTATTCAATCGACTGTAACATAATATGAAATTTACAATAAAGATGATATTAACAAAAAAGACTGGATTTCTGAATTAAAACCTGTCGTTTACAGTACCTATGTAAATAATAGTTTACTGGCTACAAACGTTGCTACATACATGACATAAACAAAATTTTTGTTTTATATGGAAAACATCCATATAATTAACTTGCCGTGCAGGATTTGTTACCTTCTGTCTGCATGTATCTGACAAAGGAAAAGGCACCTGCTTGGTCCTTTTTTTTTTTTCCCTATTTTAATTTTATGCCCAACTTGCTCATACTGTTAGAACCAAATATTGACATGCTTAGAATTAAAAAAAAAAAAGAAAAAAATCATGATGCCTATTGTGCGTGTGCGTGTGTGGGGGGGTATGCCTACATGCAGTTTCAGGCACTCCTTAATTACTTCCCTAGGCAGCTCTGATAGTCAATTGTTCCAACATGATAGAGCCACCTCATGCCCCTCCCACATGAACCAAAAAAAAGGTGGGGTGGATCTTTAGGAGCTTCTTGGGTGAAGGTGGGAGTGGATCTTACTCCACCCCAAAAAACTAATGCTGCCTCCCACTACTCAGGTTCCAGTTCTTGTACCTCCCACTTAAGGAAGAAAATAGTGCACTGCAACCATTGACTAACATGAAAGCCTATTCATTTGAGGGCGGAAAACATTTCTTGGAGGAGGGTAAGGCGGAGGAGACTATTTACACCTTTAGTCAGTTCCACGGACAGAAAACATGACATCACTCATTTTGTACATGCAAAATGTCTGCAGGCTCCGCCTACTGCAGCCGTAAAAATAAGTTCTAGCTGGAGCATGCACTAGCACGTGATATTTTGACAGTATTCACTAATACTAAAAGAAAAGGATTACAGTAGTATTTCACATAGAAACATGGACTTTGACGGCAGATAAGGACCACTTGGCCCACCCAGTCTGCCTGTTTCCCTACCTATTGGATAAGCTGCAGATCCTAGTTAACCAACAGCCTACTTCCTCCTACCCCCCACTAAAATTGCCTTATGTCTGTTCATGCATTCTTAAATTCCCCCACTGTTTTTGACCCCACAACCTCCTCAGAAAGGCAGTTCCATGCGTGCACCACCCTCTCCATGAAAAAATACTTCCTCACAGTGCCCCTGAGCCATCCCCCCATTATCTTCAAATTGCATCCCCTTGTTCTTGCACATCTCTTTTTCTGAAAGATCCTACCCTCTTGGACTTTTAAAATGTTTCAATGAGTCTCTTTGGCTTTTTTATAAGCCTACCACTTCTCGACCTGCTCAACTGTTTAGAACTCTCATGAGTGGCAGGGTCATCAGACATCTGAGCACAAGGCATCAGCTCAGTATTCTTTTGTGACATTTCAGGAAAAACCCTGTTTGTAGAATTGGCATTTCTTTCCTGTTCAGTGTCTATACTCCTAAGCACTTCATTTTCTTCATTCTGCATTCCTGAAACTGTCCTGGGTTCCCCAGGCAAATACTCTATGTCTGTAAATGCAGTCTCTTGTGGTGCAGAGAAGTGACCTTAAGTGGCATTAAATGTCTCCTATTTCATCTTAACACTTGTCCACTTTCAGTAAGTACCAGATAAGATCTTGAAGCCACAAGCCTCTGAACAAATGCCAGTTCTTCCCAGCAACTCTCAGTTCTCACCCTGACTGTTTCTCCAGGTTGCAATTCCCTGTGATATTTGCTGTTCTGTCATATGTCTCACGGTTTTTTTGAATTGCATTGCCTTTTTCTTCAGTACACCTTTATTGTCCATGTGTCATTCAAGTTTGTGGTGAGGTAGTCTGGTTTGAACCTGATGTCCCATGCGCAGTTCCACTGGGGATTTGCCACATCCTAATGGGGTTGCTCTGTAGTTCAGCAAAGCAAAGGAGGGATCTGTGTTTTCCTCCTTAGCTTTCCTCATTAGAGACTTGATAATTTTGACCCCACATTCTGCCAACCCATTTCCTTGTGGATATGTTGGACTGGGTATGCCATGTCTATGGCAACACCGGCACAGCTAATGCCCCACAGCGAAACCCTGACCATGAATATATTGGCAGCAATGAGGATTTCATTTCATTGAACTTTGCGGCGATGGGGGGTATATATCTAACTCCGCTATTGGCTTTGCTGAGTTTTCATCATTTAAAGCCAGCTGCTGACTTTTCTGGGGTCCTGCTGTTGCAGCTGGTGAGTGGATGTTCTGGCCTGTCTCCTGTGGAGAGGTGGTGGGTGGGCACATCAGAGGGTGTAGCCCTCTCATCTATCTCTCGGGCATTTCAGAGTGTACCTGTCAATGGATGGGTTATCTCAGGGGCCCTGTCCCTCAGGTGGCCTGGGCTAGGCATTTGCAAACCTGGTTGTGATTTTGAGACCCTAGGTTTGCCGTTCTGATCTCATTACATTGGCAGTGAACTTGTTGATCTCTCTAGACTGGGACTGTGGGTATCACCTGGGCACAGCTTTCCTGGGCGGACAGCCCAGTTGGAGGGGCATTGGGGAGCACTTGCCGGTGGGTGGGGCAGCCTCAATTGCCTGGAGGTTACCCAAGACAGGTGCCGATGGGCTTGAGCCTTGGGGATCCTAAATCCAGGGGTCTGTTTTGTTCTGGTGGCCATTCTTCAGGGGGCATCGCACTTTGTGGTTACTGGTTCCATGGAGTTGCCATGCTATCTGGCAGTAAGATACATTGTGAATCCTCCAATGAAGAGCCTTGTTCTCTGGGTAATGTGGAACTGTCAACAGCTTTTTGTTCTGGTGAGGCTGTGAGAGAGCCTCTGGATCTTCTTGCACTCTGTTTATTCTACTTCGAATACAGTCACTGCTGGAGTGAGAGTACACAGTGGATTTAAAGATTTTGCTGGTTAATGGAGGAGGTGAGAGCCCCATCTGTTTTTAAATCTTACCTGTGAAGTTTTGGCATGACTAGTCCCATCTATGAACATTGACCATTATTCTTCAGTGAATTTCCGACCTTATATTATTTTTTAGAGGGGTTGGTTCTTGTTTGGGGGGGTTAAGGGTATTGTTTTATTTCATTTTGGGTGGGAGTTAATATTTTAATTGTTTCAGTAGTTTTAAGGGGGATGAGTGTATGTGGAGGTATGTGTGTAGGACAGTTTTTGTACTAGGTATGTGTGCGTGGTTGTGAGTGGGTAGCTAGTGATTGCTTTTGATATTGAAGGAATTTGTTTTTTTCTGTGGTATTTGCTGTCTGCTTGTAAGGATGTGCAGGGAGGGTACGGTGACAGTCAGGCATTATTCCCCTACCAGGCTCAGAGACTTCCACCCTTTTAGCTGTCCTCCACTGTCCTGGGAAGCATATAAGTTGTGTCAGGCTCTGGGGATAGTTAGGAGGAGGAAAAGGGGAGGGGGCCTGGGCCTGGGGGGAATTGGAAAGGAGAGGACAGATTGGGGTGCTAGGAACAAGGAGACACCCTGAGGTGAAATGGGTCAAAAAAATGGGTCCTCCCTGCTTGGTTCCCATACCCAAGGGCTCTGCTTTGTGCAGGCAAGTGACGCAGTCTTCCTTGGTTGCTCATCCCACTCGGATGGTGCTATGCAATGCCAGGTCCATTAAGAACAAGACTGCTTTAATAGTGGATCTTGCTGGGTCAGTGGACCTGGCTTGCATCACCGAGACCTGGCTGGATCAAAATGCTGGTCCAATGTTGGCTTCAGCAATTCTGGCTAGGTACTCAGTGATGCAACATCCAAGAACCGGTTTTAGGGGCCGGGGTGTAGCCATCTGTTTTAGATCAGAACTGGACTTTACAGAGGTTCTAGTAGTGACCACTAACTCCTTTGAATGTATTGTGGGTGCGGGTGCAGGGTGCAGGATACTTCTCATCTACCATTCACCAGGAGATGGGAAAGTTTTCCTGAAGGAAGTTGCGGACTTCTTCATTGAAATGGTATTGGAATTCCCCAGATGGCTGATTCTGGGGGATTTCAATGCCTGGGTTGATAATGAACTCTCGCAATTTGGTCACGACTTCCTCCAACTAATGAGTTAATTGGTCCTTACATAGGTTGTTACCTCTGCGACCCACATTTATGGTCATTCATTGGACTTGGTGTTCCTTCTGGGGATGGAGATATCCAAATTAGTTTTGGAGCCAGTTGGGTGGTCTGACCATCACACCATGGGGTTCAGTTTCATGGTTTCCTCAATAGCCCTGCCCCTACGGAGATGGTCCAGTACCGCCCTTTGAGGGGTGTGACCCCAGATGGCCTGCTGGCAGTGCTGGACCTGTCGAGTATACCAAGTGAATGCATGGATCCAGGGAATCTAGTACCCGCCTATAACAAGGCGGTGAAAGAGGCCCTGGATTCCATAGCTCCTGTTCATGTTCACCCACTCACTCTTCACTCAAGGTCCCCTTGGTTTGATGGGACCTTGAAGGAGATGAGGAGAGTGGGACGAAGGCTAGAGAGGGGCTGGTGGAAATCAGGCCTGGAGGGTGACAGACTTAGACTCATGGACCATTATGCAGTCTATCAATTGGCAATCACCTGTAAGAAGGCAGAGTTCCTGTCCAGGGAGATTGCTGCTGCTCAGAACCCACCAGCTCAGCTCTTCTGGATCGTGGACAGATTGTGTAATCCAATCTGTCTCACAGTTTGGTGCAGCCTTTTCACAAGAGAAGTGTGATGAGTTTGCTCAGTTCTTTGCAGATAAGGTTGTCACCATCAGGTCCGGGATCTGTCTGGCCCCCTCTAGTGGGAATTGCAGAGGTCAGCAGGAGGTGACAGACACCCAGTTTGCCTGGTCTGACTTCAGCTGGCCAGAAATCTTGGATGTTGTGAGGGCCATCCAGACTTTGCAGCCAACCCACTGTAGTTTGGACCCGGGCCCTACTCTTATAGGATGCGTAGATGAAATTGGCCCTTTCCTAGCTGAGATAGTCCAGAGGTCATTGGGGGGGGGGTCTTTCCGGATCCTCTAAAGGAGGCGGTTGTTCAACCCCTCCTTAAAAAATCCTCCCTTGACCCTGAGTGTCTGGCTAACTACAGACCAGTCTCTAACCTACCCTTTTTGGGTAAGGTTATTGACAAGGTGGTTGCTGTGCAGCTGGATGATCATTTGTCCAGCCACGATATCTATGATTCTCTCTGGTCAAGATTTAGGAAGAGGCATAGTATTGAGATGGCCCTTGTCCGGGTGCTAAATGACCTCCTAATAGCAAAAGATTGGAGGACCTGTTCCGTCTTAGTCCTCCTTGATCTCTTTGCAGCATTTGACACTGTGGACCATGGTGTGCTGTTGGGAAACCTGCGGTTCATCTGTGGACTATCTGGAATGGTCCTCAGAAGGTTTCAATCTTACCTTGAGGGTAGGACTCAGAGAGTGGTGTCTGGAATTTATTCATCAGCCCCTCTGTCCCACCATGCGGGGTACTGCAGGGCTCCATCTTGTCACCCATGTTGTTCACAGTGTATATGCTGCCATTGGGAGAGATCATTAGGTGGTAAGGTTTGAGTTTTCACTGCTATGTAGATGATACTCAACTGTACATGTCCTTTGTGCCCGGACAAGATGTAATCCTCCCGGTATTTAACAACTGTCTGTCCAAGATCCAGGACTGGATTAGTTCCAGCTGGCTGTGGCTGAACCCGGCTAAAACTGAGGTATTGGCTGTGAACCCAGATTGTCAGGAGGCAGGTTTATCAGCTGGACAACCTTCTGGGCTTTGGCTCGGGGGTACTCAGCTGACTACCTCTGATCGGGTGTGGAACCTGGGCATTATTTTTGATGATGGACTGACCCTTAAATCTCAGGTGTCAGCCATCATCAAATCCTCTTTTTACCATCTGAGGAATATCGCCTGGGTGAAGCATCTGGTTCCTCCTGACGATTTTCCAATGTTGGCACATGCCTTTGTAACCTACCGCCTTGACTACTGCAATGCCCTTTACCTAGAGCTACTGGGGGTTGATATCCACTGCTTGCAACTAGTGCAGAATGCGGCAGCCAGGTTATTGACTGATACTTCTAGGGCAAGTCATATAACGCCTGTGCTTTGTGGACTGCACTGGCTGCCAATACAGTGGTGGATCACCTTCAAGGTCGAATTACTGACCTATAAAGCCCTACATGATCAGGGACCCCGTTACCTGCAAGATCTCCTTTGCCCTTCCTCCCCCTCCGTCTTCTCTGATCCACCGATGAGGGATTGCTAGAGATTCTCAGGGTTCATTTAAAGACATTGGGGGCCCGATCTTTTGCTTTTGTGGCCCGACTCTGTGGAATTCTCTACCTTGTTGGATAAGAAATTGCCTGATCATCCAGAGTTTTAAGACGGCACTAAAACATATTTATTTACACTAGCATATCCAGATTAGCCTTTGAATTGAATACTTACACTGCTACACTCAGACTTTACTGAAACCAATATTTATGGTATTGTATTTTTTATGGATTTTAATATTTCTGATTGCAATGTGTGTTTTAAATTGTTCTTCAGTTGGTTTATGTACAGCGTCTTGGTTTTAGAAAGGCGCGTTACAAACAAAGATTTAATTCATTCATTCGTTCACTGTCTGTGTGATGTGGAGTTAGATATCTCAAGTAGAGGGGGTGTGGGGGCACAGCCCCCCCTGCATTGGGCATCACGGTGTTGTTAGTTGTTGTGGGGACACGTCGGTGTTGGGGGTTTTGATGGGATTCTGACACTGTCAAGGACGTTGCTGTGGGGGATGTTGCTCTGACGTCATAGATGTGTTGAACTGGAGGTTATGTGCTTGAACCCATAGCACCTTGCAAAGGCTTTGAATTTGGCATTTGCAAACTGAGGTCAATTATCCATCCTTATAGTCTGTGGTATTCCAGACCTTGCAAAGACGACTTTAAGCTCTTGAATTACTAGACCTGAGGTGGGTGTCTTGAGCATCACAACTTCTGGGTAACATGATGGGGGTACAATTATTGATGTACCCTTCTTTAAATGCCTTGGCATCTGGCTTGACAGACACCTTGGATTCTCTCAGCACAAAGACACTATTCATAAAAAACTCCACCCCATGCTTGGTACCCTTTATAGTAAAACATCGGTATCCCTTAACCTGTTCACCAGGAAATCATTTCAAAGTTGATACTTCCCAGCTTTGATTATGGTGACATAGTTTACGGTGCTATACCCAAGTCCACTTTGGCCAGACTGGATCCCCTCTTCTGCTGATTTGCCTTGTCCTGTCCTTCCTGTGCTCATCACTGTTCTCTGTACTGTGATCTCTCCCTCTACTCCTTGGTAGATTGCTGCCTAACCCACTGTGCCGCCTTCATCTCTAAATTCTGGCTGTCCTCCTTCCCCCCTTATCTCAGTTCTCTTCTCTCCCCTATGCCTCCTTCCTCTTACTCTCTCTGTAACTCAAGATATCACTCCCTAATGCTCCCTTTTTGTAAATCCCTTGTGGGACAGAATGCCTTCTCTTACTGCTTTCCTAAAATCTGGAACTCTTTTCTCCTTACAATCCGCTCTGCCTCCTCCAAACACTCTCTTTCTTTATTACTCCAAGCCCATACATCTCCCACCTGCATTGCCTGTAGTCTAATGTCTTGCCCCCCTTTCTCTTTTCCCAACCGCTGCCAGTCCCCAAGCTACTATACTACTACTACTAAATGTTTCCTCCTCCTCCGCACTCTTCCTCTTCCCTTTTTCCCCTCCTTTTCCCTCCCCCTCCTTCCACTACCTTCCTCCCTTCAACCATTTTCCTCCCTATCTCCCCGTCTCCCCTTCACTGCTACCTCCTATCTATTCATACTCTCTTTCATCTTCTCTCTTTTCCCCACTCCATACCCCTCCTTTTTCTCCTCCTCCTTTCCTATTTTGTTTAGCAATTTTCCATTTACATTACTGTATATACTGTACATAGCTGTGAGTTTTGCTTATCAGATTACTGCACTTTGCTTATGCTATGTATTTATTCCCACCCCGTTCCCCCGGACACATCTGAAAATTAGCTTTATGGCTCAGTATGTATTTCCTTGTAAATCTCTTTCAATAAATCAATCAATCAATAAATAAATGAATAAACGAGAATGCATCAATTACAGCCATGTACTCTCTGCTTTCTAATGTAAACAAGTCAACAACTACTGTTTCCCAGACGTTGGCATTTTCTGAACCTGAAATTAACGGTTCTCTCTGCAGTGCAGTCCTGTATTTCTAACATGTCTGCATGCCAAGCTGTATTTTCCACATCTTTCATAATTCCTGGCCAGAACACAACCTGTCTTGCTCTACATCTACAGTTTTTAATACCCATATCTCCTTCATGAATTTTATGTAGCATTTCCTTTCTTAAGTCAGAGGGAACCACAGTTCTGTCACCCTTAAGCAGTAGCCCATCTATCACAGATAAGTCAGCTTGAAATGGCACATAACTCCATGGTTGTATTTATTGTCCTTTCCACCCCTTTTGCATTACTGACGATACTGCCTGTCGCATTTCATCTCATGCTGTTGCCATTTTCTGTCTGTTCCGCATGTGTACTGATACAGCTCCAGAAGGCTTGATTCTATTTATAAGAATATCCACTTCTGTGTCCCCATTTTGATCAGTGTTCCTGTGTGAATCACTCTACATTCTTGACAAAGCATCACCTACAAACAAATGGTTTCCTGGTGTGTATCCTATATTGTAATCATACTTCTGTAGTTTGATTAACAGTCTCAGAATCAGTGGCGGTGCCTGCCATAAATCTCTTTTTGAAATGGTTATCAGTGGTTTGTGGTCTGTTTCAGTCACAAAGGAGGTTCCATAAATGTAATTATAAAAAGCATCACATCCAAAAGCTATGTCCAACATCTCATTTTCGATCTGTGCATATTTGTATTCCATTTTTGTCAAGGCTCTGGTAACATATGCAACAGGTCTCCAACTGCAATTTATGTGTTGTAACAGTACTGCTCCTAGTCCATCTTTTGATGCATCTGTGGAAACTTTCATCCGACAAGTAACATCAAAACAGTGCAAGGTAGGTGCTATGGCTAGAATTCTTAATTGCTTTAAATTCTTGCTCATGTGCTACTGTCCAAGACCATGTGACTGACTTACTTAGCAATTTTCTTAGATGGCATGTCTTTTCAGTCAGATTGTCAATGAACTTCCCCAGATAATTTACCATTCCTAGGAACCATTGTAAATCTTTATTTGTTTTGGGCTGTGGGATTCTGTTAATGGCTTGTACTTTACTGGGTCAGGTTTTATACCGTCCTTTGAGAGGATTTCTCCGAGGTAGAGCATCTATGTTTTTATTATCTGACATGTCTATCTGTTAAACTTGAGGCCCATCACCCTAGCAACTTGTAACACTTTCCTCAGCCTGGTACGATGTTGCTGCTATGAGGAGCCCCATATGAGGATATTGTCAATGTAAACTTTAACCCCTTCAATGCCTTCTAGCAGTTGCTGCATGGGTCTGTGAAAATTCTCAGATGCTGAGCACATGCCAGATGGTAGTGTCTTAAAGCAGTGCCTCCCATAAGGAGTGCTAAAAGCACATAAGCATGCACATGCTGGTGTTAGAGGTATTTGCCAGAATCCTGAGGAGGCATCCAGTACTGAGAAATATTTGGCCCCTGCCATTTCATTCAAAATGTCATGTCTAGTGGGGATCTGGAAATGCTCTCTTTTAATGCATGCATTGAAGTCTTTTGGGTCGAAACACAAGTGTAGTGATCCATCTTTTTTCTCGATGATCACCAAGGAGGGAACCCATGGGGTTGGCTCCTCCACGTTTTCAGTGACATCTAAATCTATTGCATGTTGCCATTCTTTTCTCAGCTTATCTCTCAGAGGGCCACGGAAACAGCTTGCGCCACATTTATTTTTTTTATTTTATTTATTATACATATTGGAATTACAACCCTTTGAGTCAAGGACTCGTTTCCAAAGGCTCCACGTCAATTCCAACAGATTCAACACATAGACAGCAACAAAGGTGTAATACGATAACAGGATGTTACAAAGGTTTTGGTACATACTAAACAGCGAACAGCAAACTATATCCATATATTTGCAGGTGGCAGTACAAACAAGATAGAGTGCAGAGCTATCCAGTGCCCAGATAAAATTACAGTTTACAATAGGAGTACAGAGGTCTATACAGTGTGATAGCTAGACTCCAAGGACAAATACATTGAAGTAGTCTTGAAGCATTTCCATGTCTCTACTAAATTGCCCACAAACCTGATCTCTAGCGGTGATCTTATTTGCTCCATTTCAGCAGACTACAGTGTCAATTAGACCAGGCCACCAAAATCTGCATTCATTTGAACCTGTATCACTATGTGGCTTGTCTGTTCCTCTTTCACAAGAATTCTCTGTCTTTGTTGCTTCTCTTTTCTTTGTTTTTTCATAAGGATCCTGAAACCACTCCTGGTACCATGTCTTGTTTTGTTGTATACAAAACAAAAGGTTTATTAGAATCATAAGCAACACTTTATTAACGCATCTGCTTATACATCCTGTAGTCTACTCATGGCTCACACTCAAAACCTCTGAGCTGGCACAGTCTGATATCTGATCCAATTTCTTATCTCACAGGCTACCATGGTAACTGTGAGTCTCAATCAATCAATCAAGTCTTTATTTAACCAGGCGTTCATCGTTGAGCAGAAGCTCATTTGCAAGATGGACCTGGGTGGAGCATGAGCAATTGTATATACAGGTCAACACAGGTATTTACAAGGCAATACAGATAATACTTTTTACAGAAGGAAAAAATAAATTCATATGTACATAGAATTATACAGGCATTGTACAGATTGCAGGGTATCTACATACACTGAAGTGTCTACAGACAGTTATAAGGCAGGTTATATAAGGTTGTCGGGAGAAAAAAAATTATACAAGGTGGAGGCAGAGGTAGGGGGAAGGGAAGGAGGTAAGGGAAGAAAGGCTAGGAGGGCACGGTGCACAGAGCAGATGTGGGAAAACAGGATGTAGAGATGGGGGTTGGAGGAAAGGAGTATGTGTGAGCCCTAGGATTGTATGCTATAAAGTACGGGGCAGGGAGGTCTCCCTTCAGTTACTCTCATTACTCTTATTTATGACTGCCTAGTACTTCACCAGCACAGGCAGACTTCAACTAGATGAGGGAGCTGCTCTGGGACAAGTTAGTTGGAGCGGACAGCATCAGAGGTGTGGAGGTAAGATGAGGGCAATCAAGGGGGCCATTCCTGAGGCAACAAAGTCCTGCATGAGAATGGTAATCAAAAGAAAAAGGTTCAATAGACAAATATGGTTCTCTGGAAAGATCAGGGAAGCAGTGAGAGCCAGAAACAAGGCCTTCACCAGGTATGAGGAAACACAAGGGAAGGAAGAATGGGGATAGTACCAAATAAGAACAAGAGTAATCAAAATGGCAGTCAGAGAAGCAAAGGCAGGCACAGAGCTACATATTGCAGAGGGGGGCCAAGGGTGGGAAAAACAGTTCTTTAGATTTATTAGGGAAAAACAAAAGATGGGGAGGAGGAATTGTTAAGCTAACAGAGGGAGGTAGAGTAATTGGTTGTGATGGGCTGAAAACAGCTGTTCTTTATGACTACTTCTGCTCTATATTCACAAGGGAAGACACAGGGCCTCTGCCAGAGAGTGGCATTAAGGCAGCTGTAAGGGGGATACCATCCCTGAGATGGGGAAGCAAGTATTTACCAATGAAAGGGTTTGGAAAGGGCTAACAGCCCTTAAAGATATATTAGGCCCCAGGGCCAAATGAGATGCATCCAAGGGTGCTCAAGGGAATGGAACGGAACTAACTGAACCCCTGCTGGGGTGATTCAATAGCTCAGTTCAGACAGGTGTAGTTCCAAAAGATTGGTGGGTAATAGACACAGTCCCGCTCCATAAGGGGAAGGGATAAGGAGCAACAGGGTAACTACAGACCTGTCAGTCTTACCTTTGTTGTGGGTAAACTGATGGAGACACTAGTCAAAGAGGACCTCGTAAACTACCTTCTTCTTGATTCTTGTTGTTTTACATTGTTTCTTGTGGATTCTACTTGGTAGAAGGTTATTTCTTTTCTTTTCTTTCTTACTACTAAGGGGCTAGCAGGGTATTGTTTGGGGCTGTTGGAATTTTTGAAACCTGTTTTGGTAGCTATAAGTGGGCTCATTTGTTTGATTCACTGTGTGGCAGGCTGCATTTGTAGAGACCTATTTCTTCTGTTTTAAAACATAATTGGTGTGATTAACTGGGTCTGTTTCTTTGAATTGGAGACATATATCTTCTAATTCCAAGCCTATTTTGATGTGTTGTTGGTGAAGCTGTTTGAATTGGAGTCCTGTTTCTTTGGGTAGCAAACCTATTTTGGGGCTTTGAGTAGAATTGTGATTCATTGTTACTGGCTTCACTAGCTGCAAAGTTTGAGTGCAGAGGGTGAAGGTGCTAATGGTCTGACCAGAGGCCCTCAGCTACCTGATTGTTTCTAGAAGACTTGGGCTGGTCCCACCTTGGTCCATTATTTCTTTATACCAGGGTTCTGACATCACTTCCTCAAACAGGCAAGGGATATGCACCTGTCATAGCAAAAGCAGACATCCAGGAAAGGAACAGCAGCAAGTGAAAAGGTGACTGCTCTCTCAGTGGAAGGGAAGTAAATGCAAATCTAGGAACTTTCATTATTACTTCTTCGCATTGATATTGCATTGGGGAAAGAAGGAGTAGGAGTTTGAAGAAGGTTGTGCAATGGCTACTTAAAGTCTGTTTTTGAGTGTGGATAGGAATATAAAAGCATTTGCTCAATATATCTAAACGTGAGCAACAAAGGAGGTAAGGGAAATAAAGAAAATGTTTTGCACTGATAGAGAAAGGAGAGGGGAGACTTGGGGGAGTGTTTGGTATCCTGCATCTGGAAGGGTGGGGGGTCGCTGGTGGGCAACGACAGCAATGGGTAGGGTGGTAGGCTGCAACAACTGCGGTGCACCAATCTTTCTAAAATTGCCTGGAGTGTGGAGGATGTTTAGTGTGCAACCACATAGAAAAACTTAGAAAGGAGATTGAGGGTCTGCAGGAGGAACTAAGACAGGCAAGGCAGATTGGGGATGGTTAGCCCAATACTGGAGGGAGGAAGAAGGGGAGACGAGGGAGGCGATTTAAGCCAACAGTGGTGAGGAGAGGGTCAGAAGAAGGAAGCAGAGACAAAGGGGCCCAGGCCAGGAAGAACAATTGCCGGGGAAACCAGGTCAGGAGACAAAAGACAAATGGAAGGAGGAGATAGGGACTTGTGAGGGGAGGTGAAGAAGTGACAAAAGTCATGGAGTAGAAAGGAGAGAACAGGCTACTATGAAGAGAGAGGGAGCGGGCATTTGTGAAGGGCCTTCAGAAAATAGTTGTGCACTGCTAGAGAGGAAGAAGGTGGAGGAGGGAAATGATGAAATTAGAGGAGTAATTGATAAATGCCTGGACCAAACTGGAGCGGGGTGAAGTTCTGCTGGGAGAATTGCAACAGGGGTAAAAGGGGAAATAATGTGCAGGAGGAAGAAGAGGAGCTGGAAATGAGAGAGGGAGATGAATGGAAGCAAGCAGGGAGTAAGAGGGGTGGAATCTTAGTGCTGGGGGGACTCAATACTAAGAGGAGTTAGGTGGGGTAGCAAGGGGGAGAGGCATAGTCGCATTTGGGTGGAGGCCATGCCAGGAATGACAGCAGAAAGGGTGGGACAGTCTATTCTGAAATATGCTAGAAGGGTAGGGACAAGCCTCATTTAATTATACATCTTGGGACAAACGACCTGGCTGACAAGACAGTAGATACAGTCCAGAGGAGGTTTGAGGAACTAGCACATTATGTGAGGGCAGGAAGATCAGTAACTTTTTCAGAGATACTTTCGCCAAAGGCAAGCACAACAAGAAAGCTGAGAATAGAGGAATTTAACGGATGGCTAAGAACCTGGTGTTGTGCTAAAGGGTATGGGCTGTTGGTGGGGTGGGAGGGACTGGGGAGGCCAGTAGTCTGTATGCTAAGGACAGACTACACATTGAGTGAGGAGGGAAAGAAAGTGTTGAAACAGAGGATGGAGGAGCATAGAGGAAATTGGGAATTTAAACTAGGAGTGGGGGTGGCAGTTGGGAAGAGATATGCAGAGACCACAGGTTGGGAAACCATATGAGCTTACTCGTCATAACAGTGACAAAGCACAAATGACAAGTACTGTTGGTGATGCTAGGAAAGGAGAGCAGGATGGGAGGGGGAGGGTGGAAGGTGGTTACCCTTAATGCTAGGAGCCTTGGGAGGAAAACTGCAGAGTTACAGGTTCTCATGGCAGAGGAGAGGTGGACATTGCAGTCATCATGGAAACATGGGCCACCAATACAATGACTGGGACCTGTCTGTACCAGGGTACAGATTATTTCGTGAGACAGGATGATTGGGAAAGGAGGGGTGGCACTATATGTGAAGGAAGGACTGAAGTGTGTAAGGGAGGAAGGGAGGAGGGTAGTACGGAGTCACTTTGGATGCAAATCCAGGATTCCAAGAATAGGATTCTTAGAATGGGAGTGGTGTACAGGCCACCATTTCAGACGGAGGAGTTTGACAGGGAACTAGCGGGACAGATCAGGAGGACCTGCGAGAAGGGTAGTGTGGTGATTGTGGGGACTTCAACATGCCAGGAGTGGACTGGAGCACCCCAACAACCAGGAACAGAAGGGGAGCAGGTACTGCTGGATGCCTTCCAGGACAGCTTCCTGTACAAATGGTCAGTGAACCAACCAGGTTAGGAAACACCCTTGACCTTGTGCTGGCAAATGGGGACTTTGAGAGAGAACTTACAGTGGAGGAACTGCTGTCAGGGAGTGACCACCGCTCAGTGTGGCTCACATTGGATATGGGCAAGGAAGGAGTGGAATCTGGCACAGTAGTGCTGGATTTCAGGAGGGATGACTTTGGGAGGATGGGGGAAGTGGTAAAAGGGTACCTGGCCAGAATTCAATCTAGTATGGACACTAACCAGAGGTGGGAGCTCATAAAGCTGGGGATAGTGGAGGCAACCAAAACCTGCAAAGCCCAGAGCAAGAAGGCTAGGGCTAAGAAACCGATCTGGTTGAGCAAGGAGGTCATGGAAAGGTAAGGAGGAAAAGAGCTACCTTTGGAAGTACAAGAAAACAGGGAGTGGGGAGGACAGGGAGGAGTACTTGACAGAATTGAAGGAGGTGACAAGGACAGTAAGGGGAGCCAAAGCATCTACGGAACTCAGGCTGGCACAAGGCATTAAGAAGGGGAGAAGGACTTCTTTAAGTACATCAGGAGAAAAGGGCTGTAAGGACCACATAGTAAAATTAGGAAGGAGGGGTTGGGTGGAAGAAGGGTGCGATAGCAGGAAGCACTAAATGAGTACTTCTACTCAGTATTTACTAAAGAAAAGAGGGGGTGACACCAAGGTGGGAGAAATGGCAGAAGCAGGGGGAAGTGGTGACAGATGGGAAATCATGGAGGGCAGAGTTCGAGAGGGTTTGAAGGCACTGAGGGTGGACAAGGCGCCAGGCCCAGATGGCATCCACCCCAGGGTACTGAAGGAGCTGGCAGAAGTCCTTGCAGGACCTTTGACAGACCTATTTAATGCCTCACTACATTCGGGGTGTGTACCTCAGGACTGGAGGATGGCTCATGTGGTGCCCCTCCACAAGAGTGGCCCCAAGGATGAACCGGGAAACTACAGACCAGTGAGCCTCACATCCATCATGGGTAAGCTAATGGAGACTGTCCTGAAGGAGGCGGTGGCCCTCCTAGAGGCCAAAGGACTACAAGACAGCAGACAGCATGGCTTCATACGTGGCAGATCCTGCCAAACCAACCTGGTCGAGTTCTATGACTGGGTAACTAGGCAACTGGACAGGGCCATGCAGTGGATGTCCTGTATCTGGACTTCAGTAAGGCATTCGACTCACTGCCACATGAAAGTACAAAAGAAGTTAGTAGGCACAGGGCGGTGCAAAACTGGTGAGATGGGTAGGAAACTGGCTGCAGGAAGGCAACAGAGGGTGGTGGGTGGGAGCTCTCACACCCAAGGGCAGTGACGAGCGGTGTTCCACAGGGCTCAGTGTTAGGACCAGTGTTGTTTGGGATATTCATTGCAGACATATCATGGGACATCAAGAGCAAGATCAGTCTGTTTGCTGCTGATACCAAGGTAGGCGGTGGTGGATGACCTAGGGGATGGCAGGGGTTGCAGGATGATCTGGCAAAGCTGAAACCTGGTCAGACACCTGGCAACTGGGCTTTAATGCCAAAAAGTGCAAAGTGCTGCATTTTGGGATGAAGAACCCAAGGAGGAGTTACTAGCTAGGGGAGTGCAGCTAGCCCAGACAGAGGAGGAGAAGGATCTGGGTGTGCTCATTACAGGGTCAATGAACAACTCGGCACAATATAGAAAGGCAGCTGCAAAGGCCAACAAAATGCTGGGTTGTATTGCAAGGGGTATATCCTCGAGGAGGGAGGAGGTGATTCTGCCACTGTATAGGTCATTAGTTAGACCACACCTGGAGTACTGCGTGCAGTACTGGCGTCCGTATCTGAAGAGGGACATTAAGTTACTGGAGGGGGTGCAGCACAGAGCGACAAAGATGATCAAGGGGCTGGGGGACTTATCATACGAGAGGAGGTTGAAGGAGTTGAACATGTACTCACTGGAGGAGAGGAGAGACAAGGGTGACATGATTGAAACCTTTAAATACATGAAAGGAATAAACAAGATAGGTACAGAGGGCTGTTCAAAGTAAGGGAGGGGAGGGCCACCAGGAGCCATGATATGAGACTGGAGCAAGGAAGGTTCAGGAGGAGATGAGGAGACACTTTTTACAGAGAGGGTGGTGGCTGGGTGGAATGCGTTACCTGCTGAAGTGGTATGCAGTAGAACAGTGGACTGCTTCAAACGAGGATGGGACAGGACAAGGGGAAGGGAGGGGCAGCTGCAGAATAAGGGGTGCTAGCTGCACATTCGAGCAGACTTGATAGACCTCTAGGCCTTTATCTGCTGGCAAATTTTGTATGTTCGTACCTGGAAAGCAATGGACTCCATGATAATAAAAAGCATGGGTTTGTGGAAGGCAGGTCTTGCTAGACCAACCTGATAATATTCTTTGACTGGGTAACGAGGATAGTGGATAAAGGCAATGCTGTGGATTTACTCCAGTTTGATTTCAGCAAGGCTTTTGACTTGGTGCCTCTTAGAAGGTTTCTGAAGAAGCTAGAGAATTTGGGTACAGTGAAAGACACAGATGGGTGAGAAACTGGTTGGAAGGGAGACAGCAAAGGGTTGTGGTTAATGAAGTCAAATCAGAAGACAGGGAGGTTAAGGAGAAAAGGATAGCATTCAGGAAATATAAGGAAACAGAAGGAACAGGACAGAGAACTTTATCAGTTAAAGCAGAAGGAAGCAGGGAAGGCAGTCAGAATAGCAAAGGCACAAACTGAGGAAAATATCACCAACTCTGCTAAGAAAGGGGATAAAACATTTTATAGGTACATTAGAGAGTGAAGAAAGACCAAGGGAGGGATACAGAGACTTAATAAAGGGGAGGGAATGTAGGCAGAGGGTAACAGTGAAAAAGCAGGGATACTGAACAAATATTTCTGCTCAGTATTCACAATGGAAGAGGAGGGGAGGTACCTAAACCAAACAAGAGAAACATTCTGAATGGGGGGTTGGGGTCAATACCAGTCCATTCACAGGAGAAAGGATTTTGAAAGAACTCTTGAAACTGAGGGCTAACAAAGCAATGGGGCCTGATGGGATTCACCCCAGAATTCTAAAAGAACTAAGATGTAGAACTAGTAATGCCACTGACTACTCTCTTTAACAAATCATGGGAGGATGGGGTGGTACCTGAGGACTGGAGGAGGGCAGATGTGATTTCACTTCACAAAAGTGGGAGCAGGGCAGAGGCAGAAAAACTGCAGACCAGTTAGTTTGATCTCAGTGGTAGGGAAAATGATGGAATCACTTCTGAAGGAAAGAATTGTTGAGTACATAGAGGCCAGTGGGGCACAGGACCCAAGGCAGCATGGTTTCAGAGCAGCAAGGTCATGTCAGATGAACCTAATAGATTTCTTTGACTGGGTGACCAAAGTAGTAGACCAGGAAGGGGCTGTGGATGTGGCCTACCTAGATTTTAGCAAGGCATTTGACACAGTCCCACGCTAAAGATTAATATACAAGTTATCCAGCCTTGGAGTGGGTCCCAAGGTGGCAGCCTCGATAAAAAAAACTGGCTGGACAACAGTACACAAAGGGTAACAGTAAACAGAGTCCACAGTGAAGAAAGGAGGGTTACTAGAGGGGTACCGTAGGGTTTGGTAATGAGACCGGTCCTCTTTAATGTCTTTATAAGTAACATTGGAGAGCACCTGGAAGGAAAAGTATGTCTCTTTGCAGATGACACAAAGATCTGCAACAGAGTTGGTACTCAGGGTGGGGTGGAAAGGATGAAAAGGGACTTGGCAAGGTTGGAGGAATGGTCAAATATATGGCAGCTCAGATTCAATGCAAAGAAGTGCAAGGTAATGCATCTGGGAAACAAAAACCCAGGGGAGGAGTACACAGTGGGGGATGAGATAATAACAACAACAAAAATTGAAAGAGACCTAGGAGTAATTATATCAGATGACCTAAAGGTGGGCAAGCAATGTGAGAAGGCAGTAAGGTGGGCTGGGGGGATACTGGGATGCATAGGGAGAGGCATCAACAGTAGAAAACAGGAAGTTGTTATCCCTCTGTACAGACAGTTGGTGAGACCCCATCTGGAGTACTGCGTCCAGTTCTGGAGACCCCATCTCATGAGAACATAGACAGAGTGGAGACTGTTCAGGAGGCAACCAAAATGGTGCAGGGTCTGCACCAGATGACATCTGAGGAGAGACTAAAAGAGCTTAATATGTATACCCTTGAGGAAAGGGGGCACGATAGAAACTTTCAAGTATCTCAAGGAACTAAAGGCCAAGAGGGTAGCATCTTTCAGAAAAGAGGTGTAAGAACAAGGGACACAATCTGAAGATGGGGGGACAGCTCAAAGGTAATGTTAGAAAGTATGTTTTCACAGAGAGGGTTGTGGATGCATGGAACAGCCTTCCTGAGGAGGCAGTGGAGTCAAAAACAGTGGGAAAATTCAAGAATGCATGGGACAGACATAAGGCAATTCTAGTGGGGGGTAGGAGGAAGTAGGCTGTTGGTTAACTAGAATCTGCAGCTTATCCATCTGGTAGAGAAATGGGCAGACTAGGTGGGCCAGGCGATCCTTATCTGCCATCAAATTCTATGTTTCTGTGTCACCAGTGGGGTGCCACAAGGATTGGTCGTGGGTCCAGTCCTTTTTTATGTGTTCACTGACAATATGGAAGATGGAATTCAGGGTAGGATGTATCTGTTTGCAGATGACACTGACCTCTGTGGCAAGGTAGACAGTGAGGAAGGAGTTAGGGAGATGAAGAGAGACTTGCAAAAACTAGAGAGGTGATCAAAGATTTGGCAGCTGAAATTCAATGGCAGAAAGTGCAAGCTGATGCACATAGGGAATGAGAACCCAAGGACAGAGTACTGGAAGGCGGGGGGAGAAAGCTGTGCACGACCTCTTAGGAAAGAGACCTCGGGATCATCATCAGTGACTCCCTAGAACAATCAAACCATTGTAACAATGTCTACAGTAAGGCAAACAGGATGCTGGGGTGTGTCGCTATGTTACTATGTTAAAAGATTACAGTTAGCTGCATCTTTAGTCATAGCTGCTTTGTAAACAATCTAACAGCAGGGACTGCTATTTTGTAGCTGTAAAACAAGACAAGTACAGACAGCTGAACAGGGCACAGGATGTAAAATCAACCAAAGTTACAAAGCTTGTTTAGCTGATGGAAAACATTCTGTTAAACAATGTTAAATGTAGTGTTGCTCAGATAGTGCTTTTGTGGATCCTACCACTATCTATCAGTTAGTGCGGGTATCCTACCTAGGATCTTACCAGACATCCTACCAAAGACAGATGTAGGATCCAGGGTCAGGGTAGCAATGGATCCTAGTTAGGACCCAAGCACCCTAGGTCAGATCCAGGGATTCTAGGTCAGATAGTTAGGATCCGAGCTGGATCTGTTGCTAGGATACACAGAACCCACAATGTTTGTTGCTAGGATCCACAGTATCCACAACATTTGTAGGATCCATGCACTGGATCCTAGAGGGTAGGGTCCATGGTTAGATAGCACTGCTGCCCTACCACAGAAATTATCTGGCCAAATAGGGGGTATCTGTTGGTATCCTAGTTTCTAGGATACCATCTGAGCAACACTAGTTAAATGACCTTTTACAACCTCTAGAGTCTCTTAAAGATGCATCATTCCCTGTCCTGTAAATGAAAACATTTTCTGTCCTTTTTGTCAGAAGGCTTCCTGAAACTCTGCGGCTTTGGACTTGTAGCAACTGACTTCAGTTCTGGTACAGGCTCAGTGGTTCTTTGTTCCTCAGACAAGTTGGGAGGAGTCTGTGTGTCCCCTGCTTATGTGTTTACATTGCCTAAAATATTTGCATTTCCCAACCACTGAGCTTATTCCCTTTTACATTACAATTAGATTCACAGGGGTTCTCAATCATTTGATTCACATTTCTATTCTGTAATTTCCCTTGTAAGTAAAATAAAGTCAGTTACAGGATGCAATACTTTATTTGCAATACCACTGATCCTTTTCTGTCCATGTCCCCCGCTCCAATAATTCCATGCTAGCACAGGCTGCTCTGGGGCAAACTCGTGGACAGAACAAACCTTATACGTAACCTGGACATTTTTCTTCTGCTGTATCTGCCTGCTTTCACATCGGCATTTGAAAGCAACAAGGTAGTAGGTAGGGCCAGAGGGATGTTGGGGTGTATATGGAGGGGTATCCTATCAGAAGGAGGGAGGGGGTGTTGCTTCTGCATAGATCACTGGTAAGACTACCCAAATGGAGTACCATATCCTGTTCTGGGGACCACATCTCAGGAAGGGCATAGAGTGGAGGCTGTCCAGAGGAGAGCAACTAAATTGGTGCAGGGTCTGCATCAGAGGTCCTATGAGGAAAGACTGAAGGACCTCAATATGTGTACCCTGGAAGAGAGGAGGGAGTATGGGGGATATGATATAGACCTATAAATACCTCATGGGGTAAATAAGGTACAGAAGGGGAGTATTTTTCAGAGGGAAAGATGCACGCGAGCAAAGGGACATGCAATGAAGCTGGATGTGGGTAAATTCAAGAGATATGTGAGGAAAAATCATCCTTGATCAGACCATGAATTTCCTAGAAACATACAATCTTGTCATGGACTCACAGCATGAGTTCCTAGCTAGTCACAATACTAAGACCACCCTTGTGAGGCTTACTAACATCACTGAAAAGACCAATGATGATGGATTCTACACCTGCCCAGTGTCTGTAGACCTAACAAAAGCCTTTGATCTTGTCAATCATAAAGTTCTCCTACATACCCTGTCTGACTTAAACTTCTCTACTGAAGTGATAAAATGGTTCTAAAATTACCTTAGTGATCGGTTCACTGAATTACAGTAGGAGACCAATACTCTGAAGTTAAGCTCATCAGACCCCATCTGGAGTACTGCTTGCAGTTCTGGAGACCCAGTCTTCGCAAAGACATAGACAGGATGGAAGCTGTCCAGAGGAGGGCAACTAAAATGGTGCAGGGTCTGCACCGGGAGACATATGAAGAGAGACTAAAGAAGCTTAATATGTATAGCCTCGAGGAAAGGAGGGAGAGGGGGGACATGATAGAAACTTTCAAGTACCTCAAGGGAATCAACAAAGTCCAAGAGGGTAGCATCTTTCAAAAAGAGGTGTGCAAGAACAAGGGGGCACAATTTGAAGATAGAAGGCCTCAGAGGTAATTTCTAAAGTATTTTTTCACAGAGAGGGTTGTGGATGCATGGAACGGCCTTCCGGAGGAGGTCGTGCAGTCAAAAACAGTGGTGGAATTCAAGCATGCATGGGACAGTCATAAGGCAATTCTAGGGGATGGGGGTAGGAAAAAGTAGGCTGCTGGTTAACTAGGATCTGCAGCTTATCCAGTAGGCAGGGAAATGGGCAGACTGGGTGGGCCAAGCGGTCCTTATCTGCTATCAAATTCTATGTTTCTATGTTTCTATGTTAGATATGGAGTTCCCCAGGGTCCATCCTCAGACCTCTCTCATTTTCTCTTATGGTCAAGCCCCTCCCTAAGATCTGTACATCCACTGAGCTTATCCTCTATGCAGATAATGCAGCCCTTTTCAGGAAAGATGAGAACCCCTCCACCCTTCAGCACAAACTACAACATGACTTCAGCAAACTGCACTCCTGGTTCTCCTCTCGCGGTTTGGTTCTCAACTCCAAGAAAACTAATGCCATGGTATTCTCAGGTTCCAGGAAGGCCCTCAATTTTGACTTTACTCTAAAATAATGATGATAATAAATAACAATGAATAATGTTGGCAATCCAATTGAGAGAATCACCGCTTTCAAATACCTGGAGATCCACCTAGACTGTCACTTAAATGATGAACTACGCACTTGTCAACTAATTAAAAAAATTCATGAAAGACTTGGCATCCTACAATGGATGAAACAATTCCTTATACCAGAAACTAGGGCCCTGCTTGCCAGCAACATCCTGCTCCCCTCTGTAGACTACGGCTCCCTCATATACTCAACCTCCATCTCCCAGAAAAATCTTGGTAGATTAAAGACCACATATCATAGCATCACGTGGCTCATCACAGGCCTTCCCAATAGGACGCACTACTGCGATCGATACAGGGCCACAAACTGACTCATTCTGGAGGATAGATTTGACAACAAAATACACACTTCCTTCTTTAAAATCCACCTGGGCTGTCTGCCTAGCAGTATTTCCTCCCTCTTCCATCAGTCCGTACACACCAGGACCACCAGGCTCTCCAGTACCCATGCCTTCACAATTCTTCACTGTCACACCACCCAAGGGCAACACTCCCTCTCTACAGAGTTGCCAAACTATTTAACAACTTCCTTGGTCCAGTGCCATACATTGACATCATTTAACAAGCATTTGTCAATGCCGAATGTTGCTTGCTTGTATGTGCTGTTTAGGAATTTGGAAATGATATTTCCATGCCTTCTTCCCAAGACATGCACTGTGTCTTTCCGTTCAGTATTCACAGAAGAGTGGGAAGGGCAAGGGCTACAGCAGTACAGCAGTTGCCAAGGGGGTGAAGAGGTGGACAATAGTCCATTCAAAGGCAAAAGAGTCCTGCAGGAGCTCACTAAATTGAAGGTGGACAAAGCGATGGAACCAGATGGCATACACCCAAGGATATTAAGAGAACTGCGAAGGGAGATAGCAGTACCTCTGGCAGCCATGTTCACTGAGTCATTCAACATGAGTGAATTGGAGGAGGGCACATGTGGTCCCTCTACACAGGTCCAGCAGCAGGGAGTAGGCAGGGAACAATAGGCCATTCAGCCTCACCTCAGTAGTGGGGAAGATCATGGAAACATTGCTTAAAGAAAGGATAGTGGGGCATCTAGAAAGCCATCAGAGCCCAGGACCATAGACAACATGGATTCACAGTGGGGACATCATGTCAGGCAAATCTAGTTGATTTCTTTGACTGGATGACAAAGGAAGTGAATCAGGGTGGGGTAGTGGACAACGCTCACCTTGATTTCAGCAAAGCCTTTGACATCATCCCACATAGGAGGCTTATACACCAGCTGGGTAGGCTGGGCATGGGGGGAATGATGGTAAACAGGGTTAGAAACTGGCTAACAGACAGGAGGCAGAGGTTGGTGGTAAATGGGGTGCAGTCTAGGGAGAGGGGGTGATCAGTGGGGTGCTGCAGGGATCGGTCCTGGGGCCAGTCCTGTTCAATGTCTTCATTAGTAACATTGAGAACGGCTGAAGGGAATTTTTTCACCAAATTTTCAACATAGCCATTTTAAGACCTCTGCTCATTAACAGTGTCACTGTGATTTTCTTAATCTGTCCCAAACATTGCGCGCACCGACTGCACCATTGTGCGCTACCTGCACAGAAACACATTTTGGGCGACGTGAAAAATGACAGCTGTACTGCTCATAAGGAGGTGTGGTAAAATGGTAATGTTGAAAATCTGGAGTGCAAATATTAAAATTTATAAATTAATGAAAGTTTAGGAACTGCACAATGCAATACATCGTGAAACAATCATTTTTAGGAATTTTTAACCAGATTTTCAACATAGGCATTTTAAGACCTCTGCTCATGAACAGTGTCACTGTGATTTTCATAATGTGTCCCATACATTGAGTTCGCACACCGACTGCGCCATTGTGCGCTACATGCGCAGAAACACATTTTGGGTGAGATGTGAGTAATGACAGCTATACTGCTCATAAGGAGGTGTGGTAAAATGGCAATGTTGAAAATCTGGAGAAAGAACATTGAAAATTTGAGAACTTACGAGCGTGCGTAGGAACAGCGCAACGCATGCTAGTAAAACAGTCATTTTTGGGAATTTTTTCACCAAATTTTTAACATAGCAATTTTAAGACCTCTGTTCATAAACAGCATCACTGTGATTTTCTTAGTCTGTCCCAAACATTGATTTCGCACACCGACTGCGCCATTGTGCATTACATGCGCGGAAACACATTTTGGGTGAGATGTGAGAAATGACAGCTGTACTGCTCATAAGGAGGTGTGGTAAAATGGCAATGTTGAAAATCTGGAGTGTACATATTGAAAATTCAAGAATTTACGAGCGTGCATAGGAACAGCGCAACGCATGCTTGTAAAACGGTCATTTTTCGGAATTTTTTCACCAAATTTGCAACATAGGGTTTTGGGGTGGGGTGGGGCCTACTCCATGAACTGTGACACAGTCATTTTATAATCGGTCCTGAAAGGTGTTTCCGACAGTGACCGCAAAATCACCTTTCGGCCGATTAACGCCATGACAGTGACAGAATTCATGAGGTGGGGTCTCAATAACCCCATGTTGAAAATCTGGTGAAACAATCCCAAAATGCCTGAGATATGCAGTAAAGTTGAAAAAACCATTTATTCCATTATACAGCTTACCGTCATTTTCTCAGTTAGCGGTTGGCTTTGAAGAGTGCAGACGTGTTCCCGGTCCACAAGATCATGCCGGACTCCGGAGGTGGGGCACGGGTGAGGTGGGGTGTGGGAGGTAGATGCACAGAGGGTGGGCGGATGAGGGAGAGGGGTCAGGACAGTCTGTGAGGGAAGGTTTTTTCTTTTAGGTTTTTTTTTTTACTAGGACGACGCTGGACTTGTGCCATGTTAGTGGACTTCCAGCATGGCAGCTGGAAGGCTGTTTGGGGTGGGGCAGTGGAGCCACTGTAGATTGGGCACCCCATTGCCATAGGATTTGCTGGGTTACCCCAGTGGGCCCCAGCATGGCACCTGATGGTCTTGATGGGGGACAGTAGAGCCGACGGGGATTGGGCACCCGCCGCCATACAGACTGTTGCCACACTGGGGTGGGCTCCCCAGCATGGCACCTGGAACCTGCTGGGGAGGGAGTGCAGCACAGCCGACGGGGATTAGGCACCCAATCAGCTATACAGTGTGCATGGGGGCGCCACCAGCACTCAGTATGCATGCGTGTGTGCGTGGGGGGGAGCTTGCATGAGCACGCGATCTTATCGCTGCTCACTGAAGCGTAGCTCTCCCTTTCAACTGTATGGCACTGCATTTTCAACTGCTGCCATAGACAGCTGCAGCGTTGATTGGGGACTGCGGCCGTGCCTGCAAACACGTTGACTGAATTGGAAGAGGACTGCCACACCTCTGGAAACTCGGATGATGACACTATATTTTCTGCACATGCGTGCAGGCAACATAAAAATGACCTAAAATCCTACCTCCTTGACAAACTCCAATGCAGATGCCCCTGACCTATGTTCTCAGCTCTGACCTATGCTAACCATTTTCCTCCTCTAACAGTCCGCTCTGTCACAGCGTTTTTATACTCTAATTTTGGTTGTATGGATTCACACTGTACCCTTGTTATTTAGGTATGCTCTGTTCATCTATATAAAACTGTCACATCTCGTATTTTTTGTACTATACTATGATGCCAGTCACTATTCCTGCACTTGTCACATGGCTTATTTTTTCTTCAAAATGTTCTGTCCCCCCTTGTACGCACTTTTATTCGTGACTATGTATTGTTTTATAATTTTGTGTCACTGGAGGCTTGTGAAAATGAACAATTGTGCTCACATGCCTTTCCAGTATAAACAATAAAATAAAACAAGCATTTGTCAATGCCGAATGTTTGCTTGCTGGCATTGGCATTGGTAGTGTAGGAGTTAGAGAGCTGCAGAATAGGAATGGTAGCAAAGTATTGAACTGAAGCCAACCCCACCACCACCCTGCAGAGACTGACAGACACTGGGGTGTGCCTTTGGGTCATCAGGCATAATGGCCACGCCATTTCACCACACCCTACCCTGAAGACACCGACAAGTATCACAGTGTGCCTTGGGGTCTTTGGACCTTGTGCTCACCCCATTCCATAAGGAAATACAATGAGATGGGCACAGTATACTAGAACGGGGTGAACTTTGGGGCCAAAGAGTCCAAGGCACACCTTGATGCCTGTCAGTGGCTGCAGGGTGTGGGTGGGGGTGGAATGGCATGAACATTACAGGCGGCAGTCCCAAGTGACATCCCTGATGCCTGTCAGTCTCTACAGGGTGGGGCGTTATGGTCAGAAACCCTAATGCCCCAGGCGTTCGTTGGTATTTTCACTCCAAATTTTCAACATGTTTTTTTTGTGACCCCACCTCATGAACAGTGGCAATATCAGTTTGTTAGTGGAAAGCTGATTTTGCACAGCGACTATGCCATTTGGCACCACAGGTGCAAAAACATATTTCGAACAGGATGTGAAAAATGACAGCTGTACTGTTCATGGGGAGGTGTAAAAAATGGCAATGTTGAATATCTGGAGGGGAAAATATAAAAAAAAACATAGTCACGAGCGTGAATAGAAACTGTGCAATGCACACCTGTAATGTAATTAGTTTGGGGAATTTTTACAGCAGATTGTCAACACAGACATTTTGACACCTCTGCTCATGAACAGTGTCACTGTCATTTTCTTAATTTGTCCCGAACACCAATGTCCCCCAGTGACCATGCATTTCTGCGCCAGAAGTGCAAAAACACATTTCAGGCAGGGTGTGAAAAATGACTGCTGTACTCTTCATAAGGATGGTGGAAAAATGCCAGTGTTGAAATTCTGGACTGAAAATAGTACAAATTTGTGAACTTACAAGGGTGTGTGGAAACTGCACAATGCATGCTCATAACACAGTCATTTATAGGAATCTTTTCACCAAATTTTCAACATAACCGTTTTAAGACCTCTGCTCATGAACAGTGTCATTGTGATTTTCTTAATCTGTCCCAAACATTGATTTTGCACACTGACACAGGCTGTTGGTTAACTAGGATCTGAGGCCTATCCTGTAGGTAGGGAAATGGGCAGACTAGATGGGCCAAGCGGTCCTTATCTGCCGTCAAAGTCTATGTTCTATGTTTCTATGACTGCGCCATTGTGCGCTACATGTGCGGATACACATTTTGGGCGAGATGTGAAAAATGGCAGCTGTACTGCTCATAAGAAGGTATGATAAAATGGCAATGTTGAAAATCTGGTGTGCAAATATTAAAAATTTGCAAACTTGCGAGCGTGCATAGGAACTGCGCAA
Source organism: Neoceratodus forsteri (assembly GCA_016271365.2). Lineage (NCBI taxonomy): Eukaryota > Metazoa > Chordata > Ceratodontiformes > Ceratodontidae > Neoceratodus > Neoceratodus forsteri. Next base: position 48,560,808 of record CM028133.1, on the reverse strand, counting down.
CGCGCACTGATAAAACAGTCATTTTTTGGAATTTTTCCACCAAATTTTCAACATAGCCATTTTAAGACCTCTGCTCATGAACAGTGTTACTGTGATTTTCTTAATCTGTCCCAAACATTGATTTCACACACCGACTGCGCCATTGTGCGCTAAACATGTGGAAACACATTTTGGGCAACATGTGAAAAATGACAGCTGTACTGCTCATAAGGAGGTGTGGTAAAATGGCAATGTTGAAAATCTGGAATGCAAATATTAAAAATTTGCGAACTTGTGAACGTGCATAGGAACTGCTCAACGCACGCTCATAAAACAGTCATTTTTAGGAATTTGTTTCACCAAATTTTCAACATAGCCATTTTAAGACATCTGCTCATGAACAGTGTCACTGTGATTTTCTTAATCTGTCCACAAACATAGATTTCACACACCGACTGTGCCATTGTGCGCTACATGTGCAAAAACACATTTTGGCCAACATGTGAAAAGTGACAGCTGTACTGCTCATAAGGAGGTGTGGTAAAATGGTAGTGTTGCAAATCTGGAGTGCAAATATTAAAAATTCGCGAACTTACGAGAGTGCGTTGGAACTGCACAATGCACGCTCGTAAAACAGTCATTTTTAGGACCTTTTTCACCAAATTTGCAACATAGGCTTTTTGAGAGCCTACCTCATGAGCACTGGCACTGGCATTCCGTTAATCAGTCCCGAAAGGTGATTCCGCACAGTGACTGCAAAATCACCTTTCAGGGCCAATTAACGCCATGACAGTGATGGTGTTCATGAGGAGGGGTTCCAAAAACCCTATGTTGAAAATTTGGTGCCAAAATTCCCAAACATGCCTGAGATATGCATCAAAGTTGAAAAAACCTTATTTATTCCATTATACAGCTTACCGGCATTTCCTCAGTTCACGGTCGGCTTTGAAGAGTGCAGATGTGTTCCCGGTCCACAAAAGATTCGTGCGGACTCCTGAGGTAAGTATGGGGTGAGGAGGTGTGGGAGGCAGGGTGCAGAGGGTGGGGCGAGGTGGGGGGGCAAGGAGACCGCGAGGGACCTTTTTTGTTTTCAGGTTGTTTTTTTAACAGCATGACTGTCAGGACATTTGCCACGCTGGGGTGGGCTTCCAACATGGCAGCTGGAAGGCAGTTTGGGGTGTGGAGCCAACGGGGATTGGGCACCCTCATCAGCCATAACAATTTTGCCACACTGGGGTGGGCTCCCAGTATAGCTGAAAGCGGTTGGGGGCGTTCAGCCGACGAGGACTGGGCAGCCCTGTCGGCCATGACAGATTTTGCCACGCTGGGGTGGGCTCCCAGCGTGGCACCTGGAGGCTGTTGTTGGGGGCGAGGCAAGCATAGCAGATAATCCGAAATGCAGTGCCGTGCAGGAGGAGCAGCGCAGTTATCTGATCGCGCGTCACTGAAGCCGCTCTCCTTTCAACCGTACGGCACTGCATTTCGGATGATAGCATTCATGTTTCTGCACATGCGTGCAAGCAAACATAATGAAGTGAAGTACTTCTTCACTGAAAGAGAGGTGGATGCCTGGAGGCTCAAAACAGTGGTGGAATTCAAGAATGTGTGGGATAGGCATAAGGGAATCTTAGTGGAATGCAAGTGGTGGTGGGGTAGCTGGAGATCAAGTAGGGTCTGTGATGTCAGTATAGGTAGGGAAACAATGGGTGGACTAGGTGGGCCAAGCAGTCCTTATCTGTCATCAGATGCTGTTTCTGTGTGTAATAACCCCAGGTTTTTAATCAGCAACAAGTGGGTGCAACCTCTCTGTTTAAGGACCATTTTTGCTAGGTTTTTCCCAGTAATAGATATGTAATTTTATAATAACCGAATAAGAAAGTCATTATACAGGGGTGCAGTGTCAAGGAGCCTCTGGTATTGTTAAAAGCCCATTTCAAATTTGGTTCATTTCTCTCAGCAGCACTGTTAGATGTAAGAGGATATGGGGGGTGTTTTGGCATGTTTTGACAAAATTTAGCTACAAAATGATCTGAAACTCCCTAGAGGTGAACTGTGGCCAATTATCAGAAATGACTTGCTCTGAAAATCGACACTCAGCAAAAATATTTTGCAAAGCCTCATTTTTGTTGTTGTTGTGCTTGCCATCAGTATCACTTCCATCTATCTTCAAGATGCATCTGTTAGTACTAAGAACATTTATCCTTCATTTTCTGAAAACTCCATATGTACTCTCTGTCACTATCTAATAGCAGACCTCTATGAGTGAAGAGGCACTGTAATTATACATTATGGTTATTCTGACAAATGTCACACTGGCTGACCAGTGTTTCTGGCTTATGATCTATTCCTGGCCAACAAACTTAACTATGAACAAGTGCTTTCAATTTTACCATAACCCAAGGATTTTCAGCTCACCCAGTAGCAGATTTAGGGAAACTGGTGGAACTGTTATTCTAAAACCCCGTAATATGCAATCATTTTCTGCATTTATTTCACATTTTCTAGCTACACTAGGTTTTAAATCCACATCTCACACCACTCAGTAAATGTGTCATGCTTAACATTTTTCAAACAGGAATTGTCTCAGTTTCGTGAGCCACATCAGCTGCACTGATAGATAACTCATTGACAATGACACTCTGAAAACTGAGTTACACTTTCCACCTTAATATCCAGTGGCAGTCTAGATACTCCATCTACATTACCATGCTGGTTTGAAGCTATGTATTGACTATTATATTGATATGCAGCCAGAATCAGTGGCTATCTGTAACCTAGCTGCTGTCAGTCTTGGGTTCTAAGTAGATGGTTGTGGTGTGTATTCAGGGTAAATTTTCTACCACATAGTGGTAGTTACTCAGAAGTTGTCTCAGTACCATGGTATACCGCAGCTGTAGTAACATATACTATGCTATACATCAGCGGCAGTTAAAAAAAACATTGGATAACATGGGTTTTTACCGCAGCTGTGGTATACCATGATATGTTTTTACCGCAGTTGTGGGGTTCTATGTCATAATGGTAATCGCGGATATTTACTATTCTTTGCATAATATAGGACTTATATTTCATGCTAATCATACTAACATACTAAAATGCCAGCAGAATAGGCCTAATGGTCTTTCGTGTCTGCTCGTTTGGTCGGCCCCCACCCTGGGTGCTGACCTTGCTGTCCCCCTCGCCTTCTCTGGCTTCTCCATTCCCAGTTCCGGATATTCTTGCTGCATTGGATTTTGCTTCCTGAACCCTTCCCCTGTACCTGTCCCACCCCCTCTTGAACCCCTCCACTGTCTCTGCCTCCACCAGCCCCCTAGGTAGTGCATTCCATGGCTCTACCACCCTCAGTGAAGTAGCACCTCCTCCTTTCTCCCTGAATCTTCCCCTCCAGCTTCCACCCATGCCCTCTAGTGGCCCTCCTCCTTCCTTCAAAGCACCCTCACTGTTCCTCCCCTATTTACCCTCTTCATGTACCTGAAGACCTCTATCATGTCCCCCCGGTCCCTTCTCTCTTCCAAAGTGTACATATTTAGCTCTTCGAGCCTCTCCTCATAGGTCCTGTCCCCCAAGCCCCAAATCATTTTGGTTGCCCTCCTCTGGACCCTCTCCAGGAGGTTAATGTCCCTCTTTAAGTGCAGCCTCCAATCCTAATATTTTTAGTGACATAGTCATGAAAAAATTCTAATCCACACACTCTGATAATCAGGAAGATTTTCGTTAGCCATTTAGATTGTAAGCATCCAAGCTTAGTCCATTTATATTTCTCCTCTAGGGAAAGGAAAGCCAGTCTATTGTGACTAGATGCTAGTAACTTCACCCAATAATTGACTTTTCTTGCAAGTACAAGGGCCTTCAGCCTGGCTAAGCCCACCTCAACATATATGAGTGAAACTGGGACAACATTGCAGACCCCCAAGGAAGATCTCAATAATTTGTTTAATGGTGTCTCTAAGCAGTCATCCAGGTTTTCCAAATCCCAAACCTCAGAGTGAAATAAAGCTTGTGCGTAATATTTGCCTTGATAGCCTTAATCAGTGGCTTTATAAAATTGCTACCATATTTATTATTAAATAGTCTTAATGAATTAGCAGTTTGCTTAAGTTTGAGTTTAAATTTTTTTATATGATTAGACCAAAGACCATTATTTGTTAGTTGTAAGCCCAAATATGTGTAAGATTTAACTGTGTTGATCTTCTTTTCACCCATTCTCCATTGTTTAGTATCATTTTTGGGTCCCAAAATAAGAACCTGGCTCTTATATAGGATAGTGCATTAGTACCAATTAACAACAGGGTTATTCTTTCACTGAGTTGGTACTATGATGACAGATTACCTTAAGAGTGCAGCTCCAGAGGTAATCAGTTGTCATAGTACCAACGAGGAGAAAGAACAGCCCTGCCATTAAATGGTTCACATGCACTGTTCTGTATAGTATATAGTGGAATGTTGTTGCTTCAAAAAAAAAATACCACATCTTTCTTTTTAAAATAAGACTAACTGTCAGATTGCTGCTTGAGGACACCATGTGTGATGTCCGCATTGCAGCAGAACAAAAAGTAGTTCTGCTGTCCTGCGGACGTCACTTTCTGGTCCTGCTGCTCTACGGACATCAGTAGTGCAGCAGAACAACATTTTGAGAGTGCTACATTTCAGTGAACAACAACAACGTTGCACTATACACTATAACCTCATTTATTCTTAACTTGTAATCAATTACATAAGACTTCAATATATCTAGCTTTGCCTGAAGACCAGGCTGAGAAAGTGAGACTAAGACCAGGTCATCGGCACATGCAAGTACTATGCATTTTCTATTACCTATCTTGGGTGAGTCAGTTTCAGAGTCTGTGAAAAGATTAAGCAATTTATTAATATATATATATATATATATATACATACACACACACACACATACATACATGCAGGGGAGCCAGAACGCACCCCTGCCTAACTCCTCTGTTAGTTGAAAATGTGGAGGATAACTGTCCTCTTTTGCCCAATCTAATCTGTGCCCAAGTGTCTGTATATAGTTCTTCAATAATCCCAATAATTGTGAGACTAAAACCCAGTTCCACCATTAATTCCCAGAGTAACTTATGTGAAATAGCATTGAAGACAGAGCTGAAATCAATAAAAGCTATGTATAATTTTTGGTTTCTTAACATATCTTTAGTAAAGATGTGTCAGGACGTAGCAGTTATCTGTTATACTATAACCTGAACGGAAGCCTGATTGACACTTCGATAAACCACCCAATTTATACAATTGCTCATTTAGTCTCATCAAACATAGAAACATAGAATTTAATGGCAGATAAGGACCGCTTGGCCCACCTAGTCTGCCCATTTCCCCTACCTAATGGATCAGTGGCAGATCCTAGTTAACCAACAGCCTACTTCCTCCTACCCCCACTTACATTGCCTTATGTCTGTCCCATGCATTCTTGAATTCCCCCACTCATTTTGACTTTACGACCTCCTCAGGAAGGCTGTTCCATGCATTTACAACCCTCTCTGTGAAGAAATATTTCCTCACATTACCTCTGAGCCATCCCCCTCTATCTTCAAATTATGCACCCTTGTTCTTGTGTAACCCCTCACCCCTGCCTTTTTACTAAAATGACAGGTGGCATGCTGTTGGCAGCAATACCTGGTGGGGACCTGGGTTCGGGGAGGATGAGGTTACCTGGCACAAGGGACCTAGGTTTGGCTACTCTGCACAGGGGCACCCAAGTAAATCCAACTACAGGAAGCAATAACTGTAATGTTCAGAACCAGGATTGGGATTTTTCAGTGTGGCTTTATTCAAAACTAGATGACACATGACAAAGCATTGAATGGTCCCCCAAGGGGCTGCGTTTACTGTATATGCAGACAAAGACTAAAGGCGGTCCATTTGTAGAATGAACACATTTTTACTACTGTCTGGCTCTGGACCCACCAGGCACTCAGCCCGGACTTTGCATGCGCTTTGGATACATAGCCCGACTGGCCCGGCTCCCCTGCCGGCCACTTGACTGACGGTCCATTTGAGAATGAACCCAAACTTTACTTGGAGAGACTCCCATCACACAAAGAGTATATTTTCCCAAGCTGTGGCTCCCCACACCACATAGAGTCTACTCCTAGAGAGATTTGTTTTTCTTACTCCATGAACTCCCATCAAACAAGGAGTATATCTTCCCATCCTGTGGCTCCCCACACCACAGAGTCTGTGACTTAGAGATTTTCAAGTTGCACCACGCTGGGTACCCACCTCATCACTGACCAGGCGCATGAGGCAAGTAGCAAATCACAGAAGAAATCCATAGAGGTGGACCTGGTCACTAAAGATGGGGGGTGTTCCCACCTCCAGCTCCCAAAGCCCATACCCGGCCATTTCTCTGGACAAACATAAACTTCAAACTTTGACATGTAGATTAAATGGTGGATGACTTGAAGCACCCCCTCTACAAGCTTAAACTGTGAAAATGTAGATTAAACGGTGGATGACCTGAAGCACCCCCTCTACAGCATTACTTGAAATCCATTAAAACTTTAGACTTTTTGACTGCTCCATTTGTTTGTCCTAGTTGAAATAGTCCTCCCAAATAGCAGTCCACATTCCAACTTCCTTTATATTTCCAAACTAATGAAACAATTGGTTTGCCCCTTCAAATGGGGCAAAACACTCACCCATTCGTTGCAGGTGCCCCACAGGCGAAGTACCACATCCTTTTACTGTTATACAAGAACAGAACTGAAAAAACAGGCAGCTTTCTTCCATAGTGGAAATAGGGAATTGCCCCTGGCATCCACAGAGGGACTTTTCTTCCATCCCCCCCGGAGGGAGGGGGTACTGAGACCTGGATAGCGGTCTCCACCACTTTCACTAGGTAAACAGAAGCTCCTTCCTCCTTGCTTTAGGACAAACAGAAGAAATCCCTTTCTGTTTGGAGGTAAACAGAAGACTGACTTTGAAATCTCCCAAAGTCCTAAACTCACTCCCTGAGCTGCAGATTCCAATGTGGCTTATGCAGCTGCGACAGTTCTATGGTGATGTCATCTCTCAAGTCTCAGCTGTGACTGAGAACAGAGTGAGGCAGTGTGAAACCCATTTAACTGGAGTTTCACAAGCTGCCTTCCCTGCCTACCACTAGGTCTTACTGGGATTCTAGTAACCCCGGATAACAAGGGGGTTACACTTGCACATCTCTTTTTCTGAAAGATGCTATCCTCTTGGACTTTGTTGATTCCCTTGAGATGTTTGAAAGTTTCTATCATGCCCCCCCTTTCCTTGAAGCTATACATCTTAAGCTCCTTTAGTCTTTCTTCATATGTCTTCTGGTGCAGACCCTGCACCATTTTGGTTACCCTCCTCTGGACAGCCTCCACCCTGTCTATGCCTTTGCTGAGATGAGGTCTCCAGAACTGTACAAAGTACTCCGGATGTGGTCTTACCAACTGTCTGTACAGAGGGCCAACAACTTCCTGTTTTCTACTGGTGATGTCTCTCCCTATGCATTCCAGTATCCCCCCAGCCCTCCTTACTACCTTCTCACATTGCTGGCCCACCTTTAGGTGGTCTAATATGACTACCCCCAGGTCGCTTTCCATTTTTATTATCAGTATCTCACCCCCTATTGTGTACTTTCCCCCTGGGTTTCTGTTTCCCAGATGCATTACTTTGCACTTCTTTGCATTGAATCTAAGCTGCCGTATATTTGACCATTCCTCCAACCTTGCCAAGTCCCTTTTCATCCTTTCCACCCCACTTTGCATATTGACCCTGTTGCAGATCTTTGTGTCATCCGTAAAGAGACATACTTTCCCTTCCAGTCCCTCTGCAATGTCACTTACAAAGACATTAAAAAGGACCAGCCCCAGTACTGAACTCTGCAGTACCCCACTAGTAACCCCACTTTCTTCACTGTGGACTCCATTTACTATTATCTGCTGTGTCCTGTTGCCCAGCCAGTGTTTTACCCAGGTTGCCACCCTGGAACCTACTCCCAGGCTGGCTAATTTGTTTTTTAATCTTTTGTGTGGGACTGTGTCAAATTCCTTGCTAAAGTCTAGATATACCATGTCTGCAGCACCTCCCTGGTCTACTACTTTGGTCACCCAGTCAAATAAATCAATTAGATTTGTCTGACATGACCTTCCTGCTGTGAATCCATGCTGCCTTGGGTCCTGTGCCCCACTGGCCTCTGGGTACTCAACAGTTCTTTCCTTCAGAAGTGATTCCATCATTTTCCCTACCACTGAGGTCAAACTGACAGGTCTGTAGTTTCCTGCCTCTGTCTTGCTCCCACTTTTGTGGAGGGGAATCACATTCGCCCTCCTCCAATCCTCAGGTACCACACCATCCTCCCATGATTTTTAAAAAGGGTAGTCAGTGGTGTTACTAGTTCTTCCCTTAGTTCTTTTAGAATTCTGGGGTGAATCCTATCAGGCCCCATTGCTTCATCCACCTTCAGTTTTAAGAGTTCTTTGAGAACCCTTTCTTCTGTGAAAGGACTAATATCAACTCCCCTATCCAGAGTGTTTCCTATTGACTGGATTAGGTATCTCCCCTTGCTTTTCCACTGTGAATACTGAGCAGAAGTATTCATTCAGTATCCCTGCTTTTTCACTGTCACTCTCTGCCCAACCACCTTCCTCTTTATTCAGCCTCAGTATCCCTGCCTTAGTCTTTCTTTGCTCCCTAATGTACCTTTAAAAGGCTTTATCCCCCTTCTTAACTGAGTTGGCTATCTTTTCCTTGGTGAGGGCCTTTGCTATTCTGACTGCCTTCCCCACTTCCTTCTGCTTTAACTGGTACAGTTCTTTGTCCTGCTCATTCTGTGTTTCCTTATACTTCCTGAATGCTATCTTTGTCTCCCTTACCTTCCCCGCTACTTCTTTTGAGAACCATAGTGTTTTTTCTTTCATTTTGATTTATTTGCTTCACACAAAGGCTTGTTGCCTCTGTGATGGTGGTTTTGATGTTTCCCCATTGTTGCTCCACCCCACCTTCTTGCCTATTTGCTAGTGCTTTTCTGAGGCACTCTCCCATTTTGATGAAATCAGCCCTCTTGAAGTCCAGCACCTTCACTTTTGTATGGCTTGACTCTACAGCTAAGTTTATCATGAACCACACTGTTTGGTGGTCGCTTGTTCCCAGATGGCTTCCCACTTCAAGATCCAAGATCCTCTATCCATCCCTATTTGAGAGTACCAGGTCTAAGATTGCTTTCTCCCAAGTGGGTTCCAAAACTAGCTGTCTGAGGCATGCCCCCTGTAGGGCATCGAGAATGGCCTTACTCTTGGATGTGGCTGCAGCAAAGGTGCTCCAGTTAACATCTGGCATATTCAGGTCTCCCATCAGCAATATCTCCCCTTTGTCTGCCATCCCAAGGATGCTGTCTATTATTTTCTTGTCCATTTCCTCCCCCTGAGATGGGGGTCTGTATACAACCCCTGTGCGGATTGTGGAGCCATTTCCAGTCTCCAGGGTGACCCACAGAGCCTCCTCTCCTCCCTGTTTACCCTTTAGTTCTGCTGCTTTGATCCTTTCCCTTACATAGACAGCTACTCCTCCTCCTCCTCCTCCTCTTCTTCCCTCCCTGTCCCTCCTGTAGATTGTGTACCCTGGTATGTTGACATCCCAGTCATGGTTCTCTGTGTACAATGTTTCTGTGATTGCCATGATATCCAGACATCCCTCTTCCATCAAGGCCACCATTTCAGTGAGATTTTTACCTAGACTACGGGCATTGGTACTCATTACCCTCCATTTTTTATGGCGTTATTTCTTTTTACCCCATCCCTGTTCTTACTGCCTTTGTCTTTTTCTCCATTTACCCCTAGCTCTTCTCCCTATCAACTGCTCTATCTTGATGTTTACCTCACTAACTACCCTGATTTTTTTGGGGGGGCTAGGATTTCCCTTCTCCTTTCCAGTGCTTCCCCCCCCAGCTAGTTTAAATGCTTGCCAATGATGCATTTAAACCTATCACGTAGGATTCTGGTTCCCCTCCAGGATAGATGCAGACCATCGTGCCTGTATAGGCCTGCATCCCTCCCAGTGGAGCCGCAGTCCCCAGTGAAGCCAAATCCCTCAGCTCTGCACCAGTTTTTCAACCAGTTATTTAATTCCATGGTGCGGAGTACCCTAGCCTCATCCATGCCATAGACAGGTAGCACTTCTGAGAAAGTTACTGTGTGTGCTACTTGTCTAAGGCTCCTCCCCAACTCCACAAACTCCAGTTGCACTGCTCTGATACCATTCTCAGCCAGGTCATTCGTCCCTAGGTGGATAATGACATCCAGCTTCCCCCCCCTTGCAGCTGCTCCCACAATCCTGAGGATTTGTTTCCTGTCCCTCCAAGCCATGGCGCTGGTGGGTACTACCTCCCTTTCCCTCCCTCCCCAGTTCTACCCCCAACAATTGAGTCCCCCACCAGGAGTTGTTTCCTTCCCTGTGGGGTCCTGGGCCACCCTCCTGTGGATCTCCATTGTGGAGGTTCCCAGCATCCTCCTTTGGTCTCCACTGCGGGTGCCTCCATAGAGGAACTATGCACTGCCAGAGTGGTGAATGAAGTGTGGAGAGGCACAACTGAAGGGATGCGCCTCTGTTCCAAGATGTACAAATAAAACAACAGAAAGGGAAAACTACAATATTAAACTATCGGAAAGCTGACTATAAAATGATTAAACAGGTGTTTCAACAATGGAATTGGAAGGTGGAATTAAAGAACTTGTCCCTGAAAGAAATGTGGGGAGAAATTAACCAGAAAATTAGGCATTGTGTGGTAGCGTATGTGCCAGTGGTGTCTAAATATAATGATAAGGGTAGAATTCCAAAGTGGTTTACAACTAAAGTCCAGAAAATAGTTAAAAGAAAGGAAAGGGCATATAAAAAATATAGAAAGAACCAAACTGAGGAGAATTGGGTTAAGTATAAAGGCAAAGTAAAATCATACAAGAGAGCCATAAGTAGGGCTAAGGCACAGGCAGAATTAAAATTGGCAACTGAACATAAAGACAATGTACGAAATGTTATAGTTATATAGGAAGTCTGAGTAAAGGGCAAAAACATGAGATTAAACTAAAAGATGGGAAAGATGTTATGGTTGATGAAAAACAAATGGCAGGAAAATTCAATGAATATTTTCTTAAAGCATTTAAAGATTCAAAAGATACTGGCTGTAGTAGGACAGTAAGAAAGAACTATAACTCTCTAAAAATTATCCAGGAATGGGAGATGAAGGATAAGTCACAAAAGTTAAAAAAGCATAAATCTGGAGGCCCGGACGATATTTATCCATACTTTCTACGTGAATTGTCTGAGGAGCTGGCTGGGCCACTTACTGTACATTACTGTTTAATGTCTCCATGGAGGAGGGAAGAGTGCTTGATGAGTGGAGGAAGGCACACGTTACACCTATATTAAAAGGGGCAGATAAAACAAATGTCAGCAACTATAGGCCAATAAGTATTATGTCTGTGGTGGGAAAGATTATGGAGGGCTTTATTACGGAGTGTTTGGAGGAAAATTTGAGACAGCTGGACCTGATGGACGTAGCACAGCATGGGTTTGTAGAGGGTAGGTCCTGTGTAACTAACCTCCTTGGTTTCTTTGAGCCTGTGAATAAGGCACAGGACTGGGGTATGCCTGTTGATGTAATTTATTTGGACTACTCTAAGGCCTTTGACTCAGTAGCTCATACTGTACTGCTGAATTCATTACAGATGATGGGTATTAATGAGGAACTGATAGACTGGATAGGATCAAGGCTGGAACAGAGAAGGCAAAAAGTGGGCATAAGAGGTAATTGGTCAGAATGGGGAAAAGTGGTTAGTGGGGTTCCCCAGGGATTGATTCTGGGCCCTATATTGTTTAGAGTGTTTATATCCACAATGCAGGTAGGAGATGGGGCATGGCATTGCATATATGCCAATGATGCAAAGGTGGGGCTATTGTGAATGAGTTAGAGTCTGTGTAAAAACTTCAGGGTCAGCTAGGCAAATTGGTTGTCTGGGCTACGGAGCATAAACTAGTGTTTAATGAATCAAAGTGTAGAGTAATGCACTTTGGTGCAAATAACAGGAAGGCCAATTATGCTATCAATGGCAACACAGTTACACCAACAGAGAATGAGAAGGACCTAGGAGTATGGATTGATGATAAACTGAGTTTTAAGAAGCAATCTAGTGAGAGTGTAAAGAGAGCATATAGGATCTTGGGGGAACATAATGAGAAATATCCGCAGTATGGAGAGTAAAGAGTGGTCCCACTTTATGGGTCATTGGTGAGACCAGTATTAGAATATGGTGCCCCTTTTTGTTCACCATGTAATATAACTATTAGCAACAGTGTGGAAAGAGTACAGAGAAAGTTAACCAAAAAAGTGTATAATATCAAGGACAGGACTTACCGGGATAGACTGGAGGAGCTGGGGATGTATTCTATGTGATATCGTAGAATACGAGGAGATCTATGTTATGTATACAGAGCTATCTATGATGAGCTAGTCCTAGAACCAGCTGGGTTGATTAGAAAGGAACCTCAAAGTAGAGATCTTAGAAGGCATAGGTTTCAGTTAGAAGGGGAATCATATAGAACTACTAGGAGGGGGTGATGGTTTAACCAGAGGGTGGTAAATATGTGGAATGCCCTGCCAGACTATGTGGTAGGAGCATCTAGTATGACTGTATTCAAACATCTTTTAGATTTGTATATGGGAGACAATAAGCTAGGATACATCCGCTGTTAGTGGCAAGTCTATTAATGGCCTATAAGCTCTTCAACATCTTCATTAGTGACCTTGCGGATGGACTAGAGGGTAAGGCTTGTCTGTTTGCAGATGACACCAAGATCTGCAACAGAGTAGATGATCCAGATGGGGTGGGCAGAATGAGAAGAGATCTGGATAAACTAGCAAAATAGTCAGAAGAGTGGCGACTGGGATTTAATGCAAAGAAGTGCAAGATCATGCACATAGGGAAGAGAAACCCTGAAGCCACCTATAGGCTGGGAGGGGGGAGTTGCTAGCAGTCACAAAGGAAGAAAGAGACTTGGGCATCATCATCATTGATGACCTGAAATCATCCAAGCAGACCTCTAAAGCAGTAGGTAAGGCTAGGGGGTGTTAGGGTATATATTAGGGGTATCACAAGTCGTAAGAGGGAGGTAATAATCCCTCTTTACAAGACACTGGTTAGGCCCCATCTGGAGTACTGCATGCAGTATTGGAGGCCACACCTTCACAAGGACATTAACCAAATTGAGGCAGTCCAGAGAAGGGCAACCAAAATGGTGCAGGGACTGCATCAGAAGACATATGAGGACAGATTAACAGAGCTCAATATGTATACCCTAGAGCAAAGGAGGAGAGAGGTGATATGATCAAGGCATTCAAACACCTTAAGGGCATTAACAAGGTGAAAGAGTCTAACATCGCTAAAATATAAGAAAAATAGCAGGACAAGAGGACACAGCATGAGATTAGAGGGGGGCCGATTAAGGGGGAATGTGAGGAAATTCTTTTTCACAGAAAGGGTGGTGGATGCATGGAATGGCTTACCACAAGAAGTGGTGGCTATGAACACAGTGCAGGGCTTCAAACAGGCATGGGATAGGCATAAGGGAGCAATACAAATGACTATGAATAGATAGGCCACTGACAGAGCAAAGGCTGATGGCACATTTATAAGGTAGAAAAAGAAATGGGCAGACTGGATGGGCCTTGCGGTCCTTATCTGCCATCAACTTCTATGTTTCTATGTTTCTATATAAGCTAATTGACTTGAACCCATAACCTATGAACCTATAAGATTACTTCTTTGGAAAAAATCTTATCCACATTATCTAATAATGAAATTGGTCTGTACATAGCTGGAATTTTCTTATCGCCTTTTTTGTAATTTGAGATTATTGTGGCACCCTTCCAAGCACTAGGTATAGAATAGTTCTTAATGCAGTAGTTAAATAATGAAGTTAAAACCTTAGCCCACACTGAAGGTGTAATTAAAAAGACCTCAGCTAGGATAAGATCAGGGCCAGGAGCTTAACATTTTTTTTAAGGAAGCGATTATAGGATATACCTCAGCTATTGTGATTGTACAAAACTGGTCCCATCCCTCGTTCATAAAGGTCTCACTGTGAAGTATTTTTGGGTTATAAAAGACTTTGGAATAATGGGAAATCCCTACATCTAAGGGACTAAATTAATATAATTCATATTTATAGTCATTCGTTCCAGATGCAACAAGTAACCAGTATGATTGGTAATCACTGTTGTTTATTACAGTTAACATTATTTCTGTATAATTAATGGTCTACGTTTTCTCCCATTGCCAAAACCGTGTGTTAAATGCCGTAACACCTGAGTAGGTGTTACGGCATTCACGCACTCCCTTTGAACAACAAAGCGCTCGAGACTAAACATAGCTAACGTTAAATTGTTCTGTCATTAGAAGCGGGAGCTTTCACTGTTCCAGCCAAGAACAGACTGGACGCAGAAAACACTTACTTCTCTGCATTACTCCATCCCAAACACACTCTTGTGCTTCTAGGCTCACTGGTAAACTGAGGTAATGCAGAGAAGTAAGTGTTTTTCTCATCAGTACTTTTTATGAAACAGGGATAGTTGGAAGCTCACGCCTGTTTATTTAAAACGGAGCTCTTCAATTATATAGAATAATATGGGGAGAAGGGAAAACAACTTCGATTTATCATTAATACCTGTTGTTGGATGGCATCTCATAAACCCTCGGGCTTTGCCCTCGGGTTTATGTGCCATCCAACAACTCGGGTGTGTGTTAAATTCTCGTAACACACTTCTCCCCATACTTTATCCTAAATGTTCAGTATGTTTTTTCTGCAAGAATAGTTCATACTTTTCTCAGACTTTGTTCAGCATTTTATGTTTATTTTTTAAGATTGCTGCTTTTAGTTTGTCTAATTAGTTGTTTATTTATTTATTTAGAGTCTAGGATTACAAGTACCTTTGAGCCAAGGCTCTTTTACAAAGGTTCCACGTCAACTGAGGTACAATACAAACATTACATAGAGTTGAGTAATAATGCAGAAATGGTGTACAGACATTGTTTTAGCACCTGAAATACATCACATTTAGGGAAAGTGGGTACCAGAGGGAGCAGGGTAGACAGAGGTAGCTGGGGCTTGGAATGGACACAAAAAGAGCAGTGTAGCCGTGGACATTTGTCAGGCCTCAAAAAAAGTGCTTGGTAGGGTAGAGGACAAAGACGGGAGGGTAGGCTGTAGGATGAGGGAGAGAGGGGGTAGGAGTAGAAGTGCTGGGGGGAGATCAGATTATGATGGAGAGTCGCAGGAGTTAGAGGCAGCTAGGTGGAGGCGAAGGTTGGCTTTGAATGGGCCTAGCATTTGTACAGAGGAGATGTCTTTGTTGAGTCCATTAATCTAGCTAGGGCTCAGTACGCAAAGGATCTTTGGCCCTGTGTGGTGCGGCACCGAGGAATGTGCAGCATTTGATTTTCTGAAGCCCTGGTGAGGCAGGGGTTGTGTGCTGTATGGAGAAGAGTTTGGACTCCAGGGGGAGCAAGATGTAGCACAATTTTCTTAGCCATTAGACAAGTTTGGTACTTGATATGGTTTGATAACTGGAGCCACCCTGTTTGGGCATAGAGGTCACACGTGTGGGTGAGATGGTGGGATCCTGTGATGAGTCAGCAGGCTTTGTTTAGGGCCAAGGATAAGCACGTGAGGGCTGTGTCAGTTGCAGAGCCGTAAATAATCAGACCATAGTCGACTAATGAGACCACCGAGCTCTGAACTGCTATCCTTAAGGCATCTGATGTAAGGCATTGCCTGTGCCTGTAGAGGAGACCAATGCATGTGTTTGCAGCTTTGGCGACACTATCTATGTGGATGCTGTAGGACAGGTTGCTGTCTATGGTGATCCCCAGATATTTAAAGGAGTGAACCTGTTTGAGGACAGCACCAAGGTAGTTTGTAATATTAAGGGGGTGAGGCCTGTGTTTGTTGTGGGAGCCACAGAAAAGCATTGACTTGGTTTTCTTCTAGTTGAGAACCAGCTTTTGACTACTAAACTATGTTTCAATGGAGGTGAAGCCCTTCTGAAGCTTGTTTTGGAGTAGGTGGGGGTCCTGTTGGGTGGTGTGAATGACAGTATCGTCAGCATAGAGTAGGATTTGTTCTGGACAGGATTGTGGAAGATTGTTCAAAACCAGGCTAAAGAGGAGTGGCCCGAGAATGGATCCCTGGGGGACTCCTGAGTGTACTGGTCTAGCATCTGAGAGGACATCGGCAATTTTCACTCTTTGGGAACGGTTTTCCAGGTAGCTCTTAAACCAAGTTGTAGGCTCGGGGGAGAGCCCAGCTTTTAGCAGTTGTGTGAGGAGTATTCGATGATGGACGGTATCAAAAGCCTTGGTCAGGTCTATGAAGACTGAACCAGTGAGGTTATTATTGTCCAGGGAGTTGTGAATTGCTCCTGTGAATTCAAGGAGGGCAGATGTGGTGCTGTGGCCTTTTCTGAAGCTGTGCTATTGTTTACAAGGGATGTTGTACTTGTCCAGATATTCCGTTAGCTGGTCAGATACCAGACTTTCAATGGCCTTGGGGGGGGTAGAATGGATATAGGCCTATAGTTTCCATGAAGGGCCTTAAGTCGCTGTTTGGCCAGTTTACACTCACGATCAAACCAAGTGTTTTGTCTCATCAGATCAATATTCTTAACTTCTTTAGTAAGTAATTTTATAATTTCGTGAAAACATGAATCCAAACTCTAAATGTTATTCCTAAAGCCTCCTTTTCACGTTGTACATGCCCTCATTCTGTCTTGGTCACAGTACAAGATGCATAGGTTATAGATTTTTCACTACTATGTGGCATTTTATGAGAAAATACAGCACCTACACCGGCTGGTGAGGTATCACAGGCCAACATTACAGGCAACACAGCATCACAATGCACTAAAACAGGGAAGGTAGAGAGATACTTTTTCACATATCTGTGAGTGCCTTGGCATTCTTTTAACCAAACCCATTTTTATGTTTGCTTGCAGACATGTGCAAGAAACATAGTGCCATCATCGGAGTTTTTGTAGGTGTGGCACCCTGTCTTCCAATTCAGTCAGTGTGTTTGCAGGCGTGGCCACAGTTCACCAATGAATGCTGCAGCTGTCTATGACAGCAGTTGAAAATGCAGTGGCATACAGTTGAAAGGGAGAGACCCACTTCAGTGAGCAGCGATAAGATAGTGTTGATAGCATATTGCGAACTCATGCGCCCACCCCACACACACACACTGTATGGCCAAGGGGGGTGCCCAATCCCCCGTCAGCTCTGCTGTGCTCCCCCCCAACAGAGCTCCAGGTACCATGCTGGGAGCCCACCCCAGCATAGCAATGGTCCGTAAGGCTGATGGGGGTGCCCAATCCCCGTCGGCTCCACCGTTTCCCCCCCAGCAGACTACTGGGTGCCACGCTGGGAGCCCACCCCAGCATGACAACAGTCCGTATGGCCAACGGGTGCCCAACTCCCCATCGGTTCCACTGCCCCCAAACAGCATTCCAGCTGCCATGCTGGGAGCCCACCCCAGCGTGGCATAAGTCCCACATCGTCTACGAGAAAAAAAATACCTGCAAGAAAAAATGGTCCCTCGCTGACTGTCCTGACCCCACCCATGCCCATCATCTGCGCACCCTGCCTCCCCACCCCCCACCTCACCCCATACTTACCTCCAGAGTCCAGCGCGACGATCTTCGGTGGACCAGGAACATGTCTGCACTCTTCAAAGCCGACCACGAAATGAGGAAATGCTGGTAAGCTGTATAATGGAATAAATAGGATTTTTTTTCAACTTTGATGCATATCTCAGGCATTTTTGGGAATTTTTTCACCAAATTTTCAACATGGGGTTTTTGGGACCCCACATCATGAATTCAGGCACTGTCATTTTGTTAATCAGCCCTGAGAGGTGATTTTGCGGTCACTGAGCGAAACCACCTTTCGGGACCGATTTATGAAACAACAGTGTCACAGTTTATAAGGTAAGCCCCCAAAACCCTATTTATGGTAGTAAAAATCCCAAAATGATTGTTCTAAACATCGTCGCTCGTAAGTTCGCAAATTTTCAATATTTTCATACCAGATTTCCAACATTGCCATTTTACCACACCTCCTTATGAGCAGTACTGCTGTCATTTTTCACATCTCACCCAAAATGTGTTTCCGTGCATGTAGCGCACAGTGGCGCAGTCGGTGTCCGAAATCAGTGTTCGGGACAGATTAAGAAAATCTCAGTGACACTGTTCATGAGCAGAGGTGTTAAAATGGCTATGTTAAAAATTTGGCGAAAAAAAGTCCATAAAATGACTGTGTTATGAGCGACCATTGCGCAGTTTCCACGCACCCTCGTAAGTTCATGCATTTGTAACATTTTCAGTCCAGATTTTCACCACTGGCATTTTTCCACACTTCCTTATGAACAGTACAGCTGTCATTTTTCACACCATGGCCGAAATGTGTTTTCGCACTTCCAACACAGAAATGCGTGGTCGCTGTGGGAAATCACTGTTCGGGACAGATTAAGAAAATCACAGTGACACTGTTCATGAGCGGAGGTTCCAAAATGCCTGTGTTGACAATCTGCTGTAAAAAATCCCCAAACTAATTGCATTATGGGTGTGCGTTGTGCAGTTTCTATGCACGCTTGTGACTTCACCAGTTTTTTTTAATAATTTCACTGCAGATTTTCAACATTGCCATTTTTTGCACCTCCCCATGAGCAGTACAGCTGTCATTTTTCACATCCTGTTCGAAATGTGTTTTTGCACTTGTGTTGCCAATGGCGTAGTCATTGTGCAAAATCAGCTTTCAGCTAACAAACTGATATTGCCACTATTCATAAGGTGGGGATCACAAAAAACCCATGTTGAAAATTTGGAGTGAAAATGTCAACGAACGCCTGAGGCGTTAGGGTTTCTGACCATAACGCCCCACCCTGTAGAGATTAACAGGCATCAGGGGTGTGACTTGGGATTCTCGTCTGTAATGCTCATACCATTCCACACCCTGCAGCCAGTGAGAGGCATCGAGGTGTGCCTTGGACTCTTTGGCCCCAAAATTCACCCCGTTCTCCTATACAGCACCCATCTCACTGTATTTCCTGATGGAATGGGGTGCGCAAAAGGGCCAAAGACCCCAAGGCACACCGTGACACTTGTTGGTGTCTGCAGGGTAACGTTCAATGAAATGGCGTGGCTGTTATGCCTGATGACCCAAAGGCACACCCCAATGCCTGTCACTCTCTGCAGGGTGGTGGTGGGGTTGGCTTCAGTTCAATACTTCACTGCCATTCCTATTATGCTGCTCTCTAACTCCTACACTACCAATGCCTATGCCAGAAAGCAAACATTCGGCATTGACAAATGCTTGTTGATCTTTCTGTAATCATTGTACCATAGGTTTTTATCAGGGTGATCAGCTTTGGTGTAAAGTACCCATACTAATGTAACAATGCCAGAATTGGTCTCAGTTTACATTTGCAGCCATTGAAAAGTTGCTGTGTATCCAGATAGTCTGTGATATTTCACAGGAAATCCCATTAATTTCAAAGTGATTTACCATAATACATATATCTGGAGATACTGCAACTCATCACTGGCTGCAACTGTAATAAGATCTGTCATTGTAGGGTCCTGATTAATATATTTTTTTATCAGTTGGGTGAATTCCAGTTACATCAGTTCTGTGCCAAGTAAATTACACTGTCTTGAAAAAACAGCATTCATATTTTTCTAACATGAGATGCTTCTTCCTGCAGTTTCCTAAAAATAGCTTTCAGATTATGCAAATGTGACTCTGTAGTGTCACCTGTGATTAAAATATCTAGGTAGTGTATCACACCATGTTCCGTGTTGCGTATCCCTTTAATAAACTAGTCCAGCATCCACTGAAGCAGTTTACCACATGGGGTAGGCAAAAACAATGAAATCACACTCAGAAGAGAAGAGAAGAGTAAACAAGCATTTGTCAATGCTGAATGTTTGCTTGCTGGTATTAGCACTGGAAATGCAGGAGTTAGATAGATGCAGAATAGGAATGGCAGTGAAGTACTGAAGTTCACACCAACCCCACCGCCATCCTGTAGAGATGGACAGGCATTGGGGTAAGTGTTTGGTTCGTTCCCCATGATGGTCATGCCATATCACCTCACCCTATTCTGCAGACAGCGACACATGTTGAGGTGTGCCTTAGGGTATTTGGCTTTACAGTCACCTCATTCCATAAGGACATACGCTGAAATGGGTGCAGCATAGGAGAATGGAGTGAAGTCTGGGGCCTAAGAGTCCAAGGTACACCTCGATGCCTGTCAGTGGCTGGAGGTGGGGGTGGGATGGCATGAGCAGTACAGTTGGCTATCCAAAGGCACAACCCGATGCCTTTCAGTCTGTACAAGGTAGGACATTATGGTTAGAAACCCTAACCCTTTGAGCTTTTCTTGCTAGTTACACTACAAATTTTCAACATAGCCTGTTTGTGACCCCACCTCATGAAAGCATGTGGGACCTCTTCTCATGAAGAGTGGCAGTGTGATTATGTCAATGTGTCCTGAACATTGACTTCCAGCAGTGACAGTGCCATTCCACGCCACATATACGAAAACACAGATTGGGCAGAATGTGAAGAATGATAGCTGTACCATCCATAGGGAGGTGTGAAGAGATGGCAATG
The DNA here is from genome assembly GCA_016271365.2 of Neoceratodus forsteri. NCBI lineage: Eukaryota > Metazoa > Chordata > Ceratodontiformes > Ceratodontidae > Neoceratodus > Neoceratodus forsteri. The sequence goes on along the minus strand of CM028133.1, from coordinate 48,540,124 downwards.
TTGAAAATCTGTAGTGGGGAATATTAAAAATGCTCACATGTCCGAGCATACATGGAAACTGCGCAATGCATGTGCATTACACAGTCATTTTATGGGTGTTCATCACCAAATTTCAACATAGACATTGTAGGATCTCTGCTCATGAACAGTGTCTCTGTGGTTTTCTTAATGTGTCCCGAACAGTGGTTTCCCACAGCAACCATGCCATTCTGCGCCAGAAGTGCAAAAACACATTTTGTCCAGGATGTGAAAAATGACAGCTGTACTGTTCATAAGGAGGTGCGGAAAAATGGCAATGTTGAAAACCTGGAGTGAACATATTACAACTGTGCGAAGTTATGAGCGTGAGTGGAAACTGCGCAACGCATGCTCGTAACAGTCACTTTATGGACTTTTTATCACCAAATTTTCAACATAAGCATTTTAGGACCTCTGCTTATTAACTGTGTCACTGTCATTATCGTAATGTGTCCCAAACACTGATTTCCCGCAGCGACCATGCTATTCTGCGCTGGGAGTGCAAATGCACATTTTGGCCAGGATGTGAAAAATGACAGCTGTACTGTTCATAAGGAGGTGCAGGAAAATGGCAGTCTTGGAAATCTGGAGTGAAAATATTGCAAATTTGCGAAGTTATGAGCTTGTGTGGAAACTGCGCAATGGATGCTCATACCACACTCATTTTATGGACTTTCATCACCAAATTTTTAACATAGACATTTTAGGACCTCTGCTCATGAACAGTGTCACTGTGATTTTCCTCATGCATCCCAAACAGTGATTTCCCACAGCGACTGTGCAATTCTGTGCCAGAAGTGCGAAAACACATTTTGGCCAGGATGTGAAAAATGACAGCAGTATTGTTCATAAGGAGGTGCAGAAAAATGGTAATGTTGAAAATCTGGAGTGAAAATATTGCAAATTTGCAAAGCTACAAGCGTGTGTAGCAACTGCACAATGCACGCTCGAAAAACAGTAATTTTTTTTTGTTTTTCCCACCAAATTGACAACATACACGTTTTGAGAGCCCACCTCATGAACACCAGCACTGTTGTTTCATCACTTAGTCCCAAAAGATGATTCCACGCAGTGACTGCGAAATCACCTTTCGGGACCAAATAACGCCATGACAGTGGCATAATTCATGAGAAGGGGTCCCAAAAACTCCATGTTCAAAATTTGGTACCAAAATTCCAAAAAATGCCTGAGATATGCATCAAACTTGAAAAAAACCCTATTTATGCCATTATACAGCTTACGGCATTTCTTCAGTTCTACGGTTGGCTTTGAAGAGTGCAAATGTGTTCCGGCCACCAAAGATCGTCACGCCAGCCTCTGGAGGTAAGTATGGAGTGAGGGGGTGTGTGGGAGATGGGGAATTACAGTGGGTGAGCACGGGTTGTGGGAGGGAGGGAGACCCATGAGGACTGTTTTTTATGGTAGAAAAAAGACATCGCAGGATGTTTTTTCTTACAGGGCCATTTGCATGCTGGGTGGGCTCCCAGCATGGCAACCCACTTTTGGGGGCAGTTGTAGCAGATGGGATTGGGCACTCCCGTTGGCACAACAGGGTGAGGCGCAGAAGAGCCGAGGAGGATTGGGCACCCTTCAGCACAACTCTACTGCATTTCTTGCAGAGGGACTTATGCCAATGGGGTGGGCTCCCCATTGGTGAGGTGAAATAGGAGTGGGGACTGAAGCCGATAAGGTGGGGTCCTGTCGGCAAAACACACTGTTTTGGGGAGCACATGCTGCTGGGGGATTAGCACCTTGGCAGTGAGGGATGATTACTAGTGTTTGTGAACATGGCGACAAGCCACTGTCATGTTCACAAACAATAGTACTGTAGCAATGTTCCGCCGAGCAATGATGGGTCGCTCCCTTATTGCAGTGAATCACTGACACTGCAATGATGAGGCAGCCCCTGATCGCTGCGGCGAAAACATTTCAAGTTGGCGGCACTTCTAGAAGCCAGTGTCATCACGCTCTGCCTCCATTGGTGCACCACTGCCAAGCCCCCAAATGCAGTGTCTCAGTTCACTGGCGCACTGCCGCGCCTCCACACTTCTCTCCTAAGCTGCCACATAATGTTTCTTGTGCATGTGCACAAGCAAACATAATAAAAGCAGTCAGCTGGAAAATAAACTACAATAATGTTTATTGCAAATGTAAAAAAAGATTCCAGAGTGACTGCACAAAGCCCTAGCGTTTCGACTCAGGACAAGTCTTCTTCGGAGGGGTGGGGCTAAAGGCATATGCAGAAAGTATTTATACAATTTCATTTAATGAGATGTACTTGGTACGTGAGACTCACATTTTTTGAAAGGAGATGCATGGCACAAAGTACAGATGTGCTGCCCATTCCAAAGAAAGAGCCCAAGTGAGATATTAAAAAAAATCAGAGATGTGGCGCGCATCTCTGGATATGCCAGTGTGTAGGAATAATGGAGGTGGCACAAATAAAGGGGACATTCCCATGAATATGCCACACATCCCTTTATTCAGCCAAAATGTGCAGTGCATCCTCTGAACAGACCATTTATTTGGGCCGGTACATCTCAGATGTGCAGCGCAGGTACTTGTGCGATTTTGCAGGGGACTTTTGAATATGGGGACCCTTAATGCCTAAAGCCATTCTGCAATTATATCTCATTACTGTATATAAGCAGCTGAACAGCACAAAAAATAACATCTTTATATATTAAAAAAAATACATAAATAATAAAAACGTTTGTGAATAAAGTGCACAGATGGACTGTTAGTTTAGAAAAGGCACAGTGCCCATATTGCTTAGAAGCAAAGCTGTAAAAGTGTGTTTGTTGATTATCAGAGTACAACACAGTTTAACAGCAGTATAGACAGTCCACATTTTGCACGAGGAACCATCAATGAAATGGAGAATGCTTCACAGGTAGAAATAAAACTAGAAAGTGAGAATATAGCAAATAAATAAATAAGCCCCCACTTGCATACTGTGTGAGCCTGATCAAGTTATGTAACTTCCCAGTGCTCCCAGGTCGCGCCTGTAAATAAGCTTTCAGCTTCATGTGTGTCTCCTGTCTGAAATAAATAAATGAATAAATTAATAAAGAAAGAAAGAACAGGGGGGAAAGTGATGTGAAGGAAAAAATGAGAGGTATAGAGAGGAATAGGCACAAGAGAAGTAAAGTAATGTGAGAAAGAGGGCAGTCTGGGGGAGAAAAAGGAAATGGGAAAATGGAAATAAAAAGTCTGGAAAAAAGAAAGGGGGTTGTGGGCTAGTTGGATAATGGGAAAGGTTAATGTAGAGAAATTGTAAATGTAGCAGAAAGAAGAAAGAAAATGAAGCAGGTGGACAGCTATAAAATGGGCTAACAGAAACTATCATGAGGCATAAAAATCCATGGGAAAAAGCAATGAGGGCTTGTTAAATCCTAATTGCTGTTATAGAAGAAAGTAATAAGCCATGACAGAGTGTACAATATAGGATTTTTATGCACACCCCAGTGATGTAGTAAGGCACAAGGCTGAAGGCTGAATGTCCTTAAGCCTGTTATAAAATGACTCTTTTTTTGGGGGGAAAATGAAAATCAGGACCTGAGCATACATTTATAGAGATTTAATGCACGGTCAGGCGATGTCTCTGGACCAATGAAATTTCTAGATTTTTTTTATTGCCATTTTATAATACATCATACATTACTAGCATTTTAGTCAATACAGAGTCCATAAAAAATATGATTTTTCTGTCAAAACGATTCCAAGGGTGCATGAAAGACCCCTCTAGGCACATACCATATAATACTCACAAATAATATATATATTCATTCTAAGGATGGGTAAAAGATCTGTCCAGATGCATACAGTTTGATAAAGCCAAGGGAAGAACACAACCATTTTACAAAGATGGCACAATATTAATGACATCTTTGAGTCCAGGAGTGTGCAGTGCTTTTAACATGAATAAATAACTCAATTCTTTCTGCAAAATAATTTTAGTTTGGTCTACTTAACATGGTGGTCTTCAAACATGTTCTAGCCCCTTGCATTTAGAATGTTGCAAGTTGCTCTGGTGGAAGTTAGCAGAGTGAGTGCTGAGGGAGTATTTAGGTCAGCAGTGGTTATCAAGTGCATGTTCCCCTGCATATAGGGAACATTGTTTAACCAGGAGTAGCACACAAAGCCGAAGCTTGTTTCCAGATGCAACCTGGGAGCACAAGCAAGTTAAGTGATTTGCTCAGGATCACACAGTATGCACCTAGGCAGCTGTGGGATTCAAACACAGGTCTCCAGATCTGCAGCTCAGAGCCTTAACCCACTGCACTATACAGTCTCCCATTGCACTATACTGCCTCCTTCGCATATGTTTTCTCAAAGAACAAATAGTACACCTAACATAAAGTTTGGGGCTGCAACATGTGACAACACAAATAACAGGATGCAGAGCAATTGATAAACTGATTAATGCACACATTTCTCAAATCATTTGGAGGAACAAAGACATTGCTTTGAATTCAATGTCTGCATGCAATACACTTGCCAAAAGTGTGGCTACCAACAGGGCTAGGGAGCAACCAGTTTGATCTATTTGAAATGGTTCCAGATATAGACATAGTATTGGTGACTACATTTTTCGCACTTCTGTAGGCTATCAATGATTTTATTTTAGGTCTTTTAAGACACAATCTCCAGAAGAACATTACAAAATTTATGAATCGAGGAAACTACTGGTTGAGTTAGACGATTAAACTCTGTGATGAAAGTAACTCTATCCAACCGGGTGCTTTTTCTATCTTTAGGTTTTAAAAGAATGCGTCTGTCAAGATTTCTGTCTTTAGTAAGGGCCTCATCCAGAGTGTGGATATCATAGCCCTTAGCCAAAAAACACATTTTTAAGTCACTGGGTTGTTGTTCAAACACTTACGCAGAACAATTCCTGCACAGGTGAGTGAACTGGCTGACATAGGGCAACCTATTAAAGTGATACAAGCCCTTCTGTGTATTAATGGTGAGAAATGGCTGCAGTTTTTCTTCAAATACCACTTGCTGATAAGCTTGTGATAAGTCTAGATTAGGGAATTATTTTCTCTTCAGCTAGCATAGTATACATACTCTGCAGTCTATGAATAGGGCACTGGTTAACAGCCAGCCAAAGGTTTATTGTGACCATGTAATATTCATAAATCTGGAAATGCACGAGGCACAGACGGAGAACTTCAATTTTTTAACCCAATTATGACTCATAAGTGTAGGATCACTTCCTTTTTACCACTAGTAATTCTAAATGTCCCACTTGAATGTTGAATTTTGCAATAACAAAAATGATTCTTTTTTTTTTTTGTAATTTAAACTTTATTGCATTTTCAACAATACAGCAAAACCACAACACAATACAACATCAAAATACAGGACTAAGAGATAGGAGTGGATACAAATCCCAAACAACATCAAACTAGAAAATACCCCCACAAAAAAAAAACCTTCCCCCCCCCCCACAAGCACACCAGGAAGTTAATCTCTGCTAAAATGACCTAGAAAGGCAGTAGAACAATTATCTGTTAACCGGATGCTCAGGTGAGGATAAGTAGGAGCAGGAATCTGGGGGAGAAACATGTTGGGATTCTAGCGGGCCAACCGAAATGGACAATAGGGCATAGAGTGGGTCCCACTGGGATCTGAAACACTGACATCTGCCCAGCTGGTATGCAATCTGTTTTTCCATCTCAAGCGCCATCAGTATTTCCTGATGCCACTCGTTATATGATGGAATGGCATCATCCAGCCAATGCTGGCAGATGATTAACTTTGCTGTTATGGCAATCAGAGACATATAGGCTCGATGGGGTCCAAAAAGCTCTTCTGGGAAGAAACCAGTAAGACAGACTTTGGGGGTAAAAAAAAAGTCCAACCCCAGAAGGGGGTCAAGGGATGACCGGATAGCATTCCAGAAGGGGGTATCCTTTGGACATTCCGAGAGGATGTGCTTCAAATGACCCTCCACTATACCACAGAGGGAGCATGTGGGAGAAGCTTGTTTGCCTATTCTGTGGAGCATAACAGGTGTGTAGTAAAGACTGTGTAAAATACAGAATTGTAACAGTCTGTAGTGGTCCTGTTTAATGAATTGATGTAAATGAAGCCAAGCCCGTTTCCAGGCCTTAACCCCCACCAGGAGCTGTAAAGCCTGTTTCCAATAGAAGCATACACCTTGCAAGCTGGCTGGGTCTCTCAACTGAAAAAAAGAGTAGAAACCAGACTCAGCATGGGGTTGGATGGCCGTGTGAAGGAGATCAGATAAGACCCCCACAGACGATGGGGACCAGGCAGGGGGACCTAAAAATGAGGCAAGAGCTTGAGAGAGTTGCAGGTATTTAAAGGGGTGGAGAATTAAGATGGCAAATCTCTGCTGTACCACAGGGAGTGGGGCAATTGCATCTCCATCAATAATAGATGAGAGGGAGGCAGTCCCGAGTCAGGGGCAAAATTGAAGAGGGATCGACTGGTGTGCGATCTGAATATTGGGATTCACCAAAACTGGCTGGGACAGGTTCATCCTCCACTCCCAGCCCATGTACGAGCAGAGTTGTCTAAGAGCTCTAAGAGACCACCATAAGGGAGTGCCATGGAGTTTAGGGGGTAGCTGGGAAGGTGTAAGATAAAAGTGACTACATAGCCAGAGCCCTGCCTGTCCACACATGCGCTGTTCCAAGGACAGCCAAAGTGGGCGGTAGTCCGGGGTACTGGGAGCAGATGTGGGGGAGTCCCAGAGAAAACATTTAGAACTATGCATGGTGCAGTAATATAGGAAAAAGTTTGGGAGTCGGATTCTACCCCTCCCTCTCGAAAAAGTGAGCTTGAAATAAGTCCTTTGGGGAGCCACTTGTTTCCATAAAAAAGCTGAGCTGGATGAGCTGAGCTTGGCAATCCATGTCTTCGGTAAATAGAAACCCAACAGTCCAAGGGGGTAAAGAATACCGGGCAAAATATTCATCTTGATAACATGCACCATATCACAGAGAGAGAGGGGGAGATGCATCCATCTCTGTAAATCAGTAGAGATTTCCTTTAATAGAGGGGCTAGGTTCTCTTGTCTCAGCACAGTAAGATCCAGAGTAACCCTAATGCTCAAGTAGGTAAGAGTGTGCAGTTCCCAGAGCAGGCCTATATCCAAGATCAATTGGTGTGGGACATGTATATTGAGTGGTAGAACCTTGGTCTTATCAAGGGTTAGTTTGTAACCCGCCACCTCTGCAAATCTGTGACTTTCATTGAGCGCTGCAGGGATGGAGGACTAGGGATGGCTTAAATGTAACAGTAAGTCATCAGCATGGGCTGAAAGTTTACAACTTAACCCACCCACCTGAATACCTTCAACAAAGTGGATTCTCCTGGAGGTTTTACAGTAAGTGTTCAGGGTAGAGACTGAACAGGAAAGGGGAAAGGGGGCAACCCTGCTGTGTTCCACACTACAGGATAAAAGGAGTGAACAAAACCCCACTGCAGTGGATCATAGCTGAGGGACGAGAGTATAGGACATGCATCCAGTCACAATACCCCTCAGGGAAACCAAATTTATGAAGAGTGGCAAAAAGAAAAGGCCAAGACACCCAGTCAAAGGCCTTCTCTGCGTTGAGCAATACCAAAACAGCAGAAACCTTGCCATCACGTGATGCAGAAATCAGGTACCAAAGCTTACGGAAGTGGTTGGAAGAGGACTGACCCACCATGAAATCCACTTGTGTTGGGCTAATTGAGATCTGACCATACCTGGAGCAAATTGGAGGCTAAAACATTCACCATTATTTTCAAATCAGAATTGAGCAGGGAACTGGGCCTGTAATTTCTGGGCAACAGGGGGTCCCTGCCTGGCTTTGGGATGAGGGAGATCCAAGTCTGAGTGTATGAGAAGTCTGATAGGCCAAATGAACGCAGGTAGTTAAACAGTAAGTAAGGATGGGAGTCACCACTTCCCCACACTCAATATAGAAATTATTGAGGAAGCTGTTGGGACCTGGAGATTTGTTTTTAGGGAGACAGTGAATAGCCACCCTTACTTCCTGCTCTGTTATGGGGGCATCCAAAAAGTCCCACTGGGAAGGGAAAAGCTGTGGTAAGTGCAAAGTATTCAAATATTCTGCAATACAGGCAGGAAGTTCAGGTGAGGAGGAATCAGCTGCTTAGAGGGATTGATAGTACTGACAGAACGCATCTGCAATCTCTCGAGGTCAGGTAAGGATCTGGCCCCGCGGGTCCAGCTAAAGGGAGTGTATGGCAGTTTTTGCCTCAGTCTGTCAGAAGCACAGGGTCAGAAGCCTCCCTGCCCTCTCCCCCGACTCCAAATAATACAACCTCATGTGCTGAAGAGCTAAGTCAGCCTGTTCACCAAAAGGCTGAAGTACTGAGCTCTCAGGGCGTTTAACTGGCATCAAAAGTCAGAATCAGAGTAGGCAGAAAGGGATCCTTCAAGGGCTCTGATTTTCAACAATAAACTGTCCGAATTTACCTTCTGTTTTTTATGGGTAGAGGCTATTTGTATCAATTCCACTGTAGTGCACATTTGGCCATCCCCTACAGCACATCTAAGTGAGAAACTGAACCTTCAATAGTCAGGAAAAAATTCTGCAGGAAGGTTTTGACCTCTGTGAGGATCTCTGGATCACTGAGTTGGGTAGCGTTGAGCCTCCACATGGAGTCCCACTCTTGTAAACCAAGGAGCCTATGATCTAAGGAGACTGATGTGTGGCCAGAGATTCCAACCCCCCAGGATTATCCGTAAATGCAAACACGGGCAAGCTGAGACAGGAGATCAGCAAGAAACTGGGGGGAGTCTACGCTGAGGCTGTAGACTGATCCCAGTACCAGTTTTGATAGTCTGAGTCTGCAACGTAAAAAGACAAAGTGACCCCCCGAGGTTCCAGATCTCCTGCAACAAGTCAAATGGGATCATCCGGTTAATAAGAATAGCAACACCACCTCTTTTATTATTGGCTCCTGCACCATACACCTGCCCCACCCATTTTCTTTGGAAAAAGAGAACATCTTCCCTGCGTAAATGAGTTCCCTATAACAGAGCAACACTGGTTTGGAGGATTTGAGGTGTCTCAGAACCATATGGCATTTCTTTTTGTTTTGGGCACCCTTAATATTCCAAGAAGCAAATCTATAATTGTAAGTCATAAGTATTATTCAAACAGAACATACTGAAACTGTTGGAAGGAAAACAGCGAAATCACAGATGAACCCAGATCCCCTGGTGTGCTTTGCACCCCACCCCTGCAAAAAAAACACACACATGAACAAAGATCTCCCAAGACCTAGAAAAAACAAACAACAAACCCAACCCCCTGTCCCGAAGATCAACCCCCTTCCCCAACAACCAATTATATACAAAGCTAAGCCCCAGTCCCAGGGACCAACCTCCCAAATTCTTACTGTCTGTGATGTTCTACAAGCTGCCCCCACGTGCATAGAGACAAAAATCAGACAGGCAGTAAACATCCTGATCCTTGAAAAAGGGGACGAAATATTAAAGCAACCCACCTCCAGTATCATTATGAAAGTACCTTCTCCCAGTGAAATTGTAATGTTATGTACAGAAACCCGCTAATGTGAAGAAAATGCTAAACAATCCAGGGAATCAGAGAACATTATACCATTGAAAAAGCCCCGGTAGCCCCATTACTAACATGTATCAACTGGCAGAATAACAATGTAGAGTCCAATGCAATAGGCAAGTTAAACATCGCTATCATACATAGGGTCCCACAGTTACCTTGAGGACCAAACACCAAGGTGCTCTGAAGATCCGGAATCCCATATGGGGGTCAGCAGGTATGTAAGACTAACAAAAATAACAACGTGGCTTTATTAGCCCCCCACCCAAATTAAACACCCCCCGATTGTCACCGGTGTGTATCTGGCAGATTAATATACTGTCCATGGGGGATTAGAGTTCACAAAAGGTCCGTGTACAAAGGGAAAAGCAATCGGGGTACACACCCAAAGGAAGGTAAGGTAAGCAGTCCCAAAAATCCAGGTGAACACTGCCAACCTGCAGGAGGAAGTTGCCAGAAAGGTGAGAAGATCAAGCCATCTCTTTCTTGATCTCCACAGGCCATGAGGCAAAGATACAGAGTGGTCAAATACCTTAGAGCAGGCTTTGTTAGTAGGGGTCCCTCCAGAACTGAATGTGCCTCAAATGCTTGCCGCAATGTGCCTAAAAGTACATTAGAGCTGAGTAATGTGGTAGGTGACATATGTTTAGCTTGAGGAGAGGAAGGAGCTCATAAAAGTCCAGGCTCAGTGGTAGGAGTCCTTGTGAAGGTGCCTCCAGGTATAGTATATGGAAGACAGGCAGGATAAGGGGGCATTTCTAAATGAGTCCAAACTGCCACTAGACAATCTGTTTCAAGTCCACAGCTACATAAACAGTTTAATCAGGGCAGGGCTCTAGTCGAGCACGTACCCAGAAATTCCAGTAGAGAGACCTTTTTTTTATTTTATTTTGCTTTTGTTTACCAGGTAAGCACACTAGACAGCCAAATGCCTATTTTCAGGAGCGACCTGGGAGGTTACAAAAGTAACAGATATAAACATTACAGGGAACAAGACCATCAGCATTTAGGCAGAGACATGGTAACATACAATAACATCTAGAATTGACAGATTCAGTTGATAGATAAATAACAACATATATACGGGCATGGTCATTATCGTTCAAACAGAGTTCAGCCATAAATCCTAGGGGTGCAGAAGGGATAGGGAGATTAGGAGAAGTGGGGAGGAGAGTGACGGGGAAGAATGGGAAGGGATTTTGCTAGGTAAACCCTCAGATAGCAGTCAGGGCAGGGAGTCGACCCCGTGCTTTGGGATACAGTTAACACAGCTAACTGAATCAAGAAACCTCAGCAGAGGAAGTGCAAATTGGCAAAACAGGATTTTTTGGCCCCAGTAGTTAAGCTGGGAGTAACAGAGCCTCAGCCCTGGGTGTAGTTTGCACAGAGACAGTCAGAGGCCAATTTAAGGAAGCTCCATAGGGTGGTTTTAAAGCATGGATGTGAGGTGGCGGAGCAGGTGGTGGCAGGAAGAGAGTTCCACACTCAGCGCGTAAGTGGCGAAAGCCCGATCACCAGCAAGGGTGTGGATTTTTGGGACTAGTAGAGCCTGTGAGTCACTGGACCTTAGGTGGTAGGAGGAGGTTCCATGAAGGAGGCATTGGGTGAGAGCAGTAGTGGTGGCGGTTCGGGCAATGTTGTCGATAAAGCTGCCAAAGACAAATGTGCGGTGCTTTTCCAGAGGGAGCCATTCCAGCCGTGAATAAAGCTCACAGCGTTGTGTAAGGCGGGGGGCAGAGAGCGCAAAGCTGCATATGTTGTTGTAAGCAGTGTCCCATACTGTGAGACTGGATTTTTTGACAGGGGCAAAGGTAACAAGCCCATAACAGAGCATGGGAAGAAGGATCCCCTTAGCAAGTGCAAGTCGTGCAGCCGGGGTGAGACAGCTTTTTGCTGTATAAGCCAGTCCCAGTTTGTGCGCTGATTTGAAGAGATTTGGGAACAAGGATGTAAGCTCCTGGTTAGCCTGAGTGGGGTTTTCAAAGCGCCTCCATTCCCCTCAGTGCTGCATTTGTAGTACCACAGGATACCTCATCTGAAAGCAGATACCCACTGCAATGATTCTAGACACCATGGGGTGGAAGTCTTTCCTCCTCTGCTGCACCGACAAGGGAAGATCCTGAGCAATTCAGAGAAGAGTGCCCTCCCACTTAATGGATTGCGTGTCCTGGGCTTTGGAGACAATGTGCTGCCTATCCAAAAAATTGAGGCCTTTGAATATCAGCGGCCTGGGAGTGGCACCCTTCGGAGGCATAGGTCTTAAAGAGTGGCGAGTCCTCTCGATGATGTATGCCGGGCCATTAGGTGAAGGCCCTGCAATACGCTCACATAATTTCTGCACAAATAAGATTGCGTTGGAGCCCTCTGCCCATTCAGGAAGTCCTAGTATTCCAAAGTTATTATGGCGGCTGCAGGCTTCGAAGTCTTTCCTCTAGCTTTTTGCAGCGTTGCTGTACTTGAGTGAGTTCTGGATCCATTCTCGCTCACCAGTCTTCCAGCGAGGACGTTCGAGCTTCAGCATCTCCCATCCGGCAGGTAAGTGAGTCTATAGATCCCTTCATTTGCTGGAGGGATTCGGTAATAGTTAGCAGTGCTGACTTCAGTGGCCCCAGTTCTTCAAGAAATCTTTCTTCGGTGAGAGCGCTGGGTGTCACAGCAGACTTGGATGTGGCCTGGGCTTTAGGCTGCTTTGAAGCGTTTTCAGGCGTCACTGGAGGAGTATGTTTGGACAGTGGGGTTTTCATCTCAGCATCAATGATAAAAATCACCAGCACAAGAAGAACTTCCAGCCAATCCTCCACAGACGGCAAGTAGAGAAAAGCCACGAATGTAGTGCAGAACAGGGAAAAATGTATTTTAATAGATGGGCAGGAGAGAGGAGAGCTTCCAGTCAGTCAGGCAGCAATCATGTGACCACAAAAAGTTTTCCTAACAGCTGCAATATTTGCTTAATATATGTTTTTCATGCACATCTTATTTGCAGTAGCTCACTTTTCTAAATTTATGTTTGTATAGTATTTCAGAAATAATAGACCTCGCTGTTCCTGTGTTGATTTCCATTTTGATTTTTATACCATTATGTAGTACGACTTTGCATACTCACTATCGTCATTTCTGACATGGGCTAGTTTTGCCTTTTGTTAAGAAACCTGGTGATCCTGAGATCGCCAGGGGGCATGATATTGATAACAAATTTGATGCAGACTCTTGATTCACATAGTGCACTGCAACCCAGACCTCCAGTTATCAAACCATCTCAGTCCCCCAAGTAGCTAGAATTACAGGAGCACATCACTACCATACCCTGGGCTGGCAGTATAGCCTAGAGGTTAAAGGAACGAGGTGTGAACGAGCTTGATACATCCAGCAGACCAGGCCTGAGTTTGATTCTCACAACCTCCACTTGCATACTGTGTGACTCTAAGCAAGTCACTTAACCGCCCAGTGCTCCCAGGTCGCCCCTGAAAACAGGCACTTGTGCCTAGTGGGCCTTAACCGGTTATCAAAGACTAAGATAAAAAAAAAAACATAAATAAATAAATACCCTGCTCACTATAACTCATTCCAGTACAGTACAGTCCAATTGTTGCACTGTCTGATCTGGCTTGGGTTGGCTAGTACTGCAAGATGGTAAAATCTTGTGTGTAGATGTGACAGGGCATGTAGTTCTCGGGTAGCTATTTCTTAAAGGAGCAGCTTTTGTGTATTGATTCAGGGCCAGTCGATGAGATTCCATTTGTCTGCAGGCTCAGGCATGGTGTCGCATCTGATGGCCAATCCTGCAGTGATACCACTGGATCTGGAAGTGCTGCAGAAGAGGATTAGTAGTCTTGAAACACTAGTAACGGGTGACTTTCGAGTGGGCTGGCTTCATGTTAATGACTGTTGTCCTCACTGATTCTATAAAATCTGTTTTAATTTACTTCTGGTGTGGAAACTGTTGTAAGCAGTGACTCGTCACTTTAAAGGTATTGGCTATTGCGAGTGCCTTATGCAAGGCAACATTTCAGTACATGAAGTATTTAAAAAAACAGATGTGAAGCTCGTGACTTGATTATGTTGTGCAAACAAATTTTTCCAAATATTCAGCTGAATGTTTGGCAGACAAATATTTGGGTATTTGCTGTTTGAAATGGAAAAAAAAAGTAAAAAAAACCTGGCTTATGTCTCAGTGTCCTACCTTCCTTCTTTCCCCAAGCCCAAACTCCGTAAATAATGTCCCCATCACTGCTACCCTACAGTATGTCAGTACCCTGATCCCACTTTCCTCCTTCGGCACCCACAGTTTTTGTATTTTTGTCCCATAGTGGGTGACTAGCACAACCCACCTGTCTCTGGTGCTACTTTACTATGCAGAGCAAATGCATGAGCCATGGAGGCAGGTGGGCTGTACCTGTTTATTTATTTATTTTTATTTATTTATTTATTAAAGTTTCAGATTTACAAACCTTTGGGTTAGAGACACCTTTATAAAGGCTCCACGTCAATTAAACAAAACCGACAAACAAAGGTGCAATAACAATAAAAGATGCAGTAACAGTTAACATACAATATACATGGAATTAGTGTGGTTACATGCCATACAGAGCAAGTTACAATCAGGAGTAAGAATCCAGGTGGGCAAATGTTTAGGAAAAACCAAGAGCAGGGGGGAGCATGAGAGGTAAGGTAAGAAGACAGGGGAAGAGAGGATAAGAGGACAGCAGAGGAGTAAGAAAAGGGGATGATGGGGGGAAGGGGAGAAGAAATAGTACAATTTGCAGTCAGTATTGACTTTGTCATATAAGATGTGGCTAAGGGGTCGGGGCAAATTAGGGGAGAGGTAAAATGGGTCAGACCATCTCCCATTGTTGGACCAAAACTGGGTGCTGGGGGAAGGAGGGTGAAGCCATTTTGGTACTATTAGGGGACATTAGGACCCAGATATTCAAAAGGGTTGCACATGGTGCAACAGTGTTGCGCCATGCAAAACCCACTAATCGTTCAGTGCGATATTTAAAAAGAAAAGTCGCCGCCAAATCCCGATACGCTGAGGCGCATCACTAATATGTAACAGGCACAGGTAGGGAGGCGTGCTTCCATCATAACCTGCACAGCCCGATATTCAGCCTGGGATGTACGAGTCATGCTCATAACCCCTACCTGTGCCCTGCACAAAGACTCACGCCCCAAAAGGAACAAGTGATGGCAACCACAGCTGACCTGCCGCATTGCAGGGCGCAACACAGCAGCTGCCACCTGTGGGTAGCCATCACTTGTTCCTGCTGCACCTGGCGGCCCCCCCATGCCCCAATCGGGGGCATCACTGAATTCCCCCCCAAGTCCGATAACCCTGGTGGTCCAGTGGACTGTGCTGAGCCTGATCGCGGGCACTACTCCATCACCCCCAAGTCCGATATCCTGGCGATCTAGTGCCCCACCCCACCCGCCACTGGGCCCCACTCACCGCTCCCCCCATCAGCCAGCATGTCCCGTTTGAATATCGCAGGTGCTGTGCATGGCGCAATGGCACTTGCGCCACCCGCATCTCCATGCTCCACTCTGACCACTGGCGCTGGCACAGTGCCACTGCTCCATGCACAGTGGGGGTGGCCAGGGTGCAATATTCAAAGCAGTTGCGCCATAGCACAGCTCCGTTGAATGAATATCAACCTGGCCACACCCCTGTGCAACAAAGTTGAGCTGTGCCCAGGCTTGCGCCACAGCCTGGCGCAGTCTGAATATCCAGGCCCAGGAGTTTTATTTTATAAGCAGAAAGAAGCACTTTCCTTCAGTCAAAATGGCAGCTGAACGTGGAGGCAGGCACTTTGTGCCAGTTGCACACCATGGGACCAAATACAAAAAATGTGGGCACTGGGGGACAGAGTGTGAAATCAGTGTTAGGACAGAGGGTGGGGATATTATTTGCTGGGTTTTGGTTGGGGAGGGTTGGAAATTGGGATATAAATAAGAATGTAGGTGGGGGGGTTGTTTTACTTTTTTTATTTTGATGTCCCAGGAGTTGGGATTGGGGAGGAAAATGGGTTGGGTGCTACGAGGGTGGGGATTCATTTACATTGTTATTGTAAGTGTGCTGTGAGGGTTGGGGATGGTTCTGTTTTCATTTTCTGCTTTTCATTTCAGCTGTTAGCCAAATAGTAGTTTCCAAATGCAATGTATTTATTTTACCACGAAATGACTCCATTGAGCAATGCTCAGTTACAAAGAGGTCCTGGTTAGGACAGCAAATAAAACTATCACAAATTCACTGTAATATATAAACAGAATATAATATAGGCAATACAACACAGATAGTGGTATAAAACATGGAGAAGCATATATTGTGCCAAAACGTCTGAGTAAAATTAAAAATAAATAGAGATACAAAGTCTGAACAGGAGACCGTACATACAGAATTGGTGACAAACATGGCATAACAATACATTAAGTCAGGGAAAAGGAAATAGGGCATGGTGGGTAAGTACAAAGTGTAATTTCATGAACTCGTAGATGATGCAAGAGGATTATCAGCAGTTGCATACATCAGTGCAAAAGGAGTCCACGAGAGCTTTAAAATCATTAAGGTTAGTTAAGGTGCCAAGCTTCAGGGTGTGTTGTAGCTTGTTCCAGAGTATGGAGACAAGCCAACAGAGTGCAGCTTTTCTGAAATGAGAGAGTTACCATGGTGGCTGTAGGATAATAGCATTGCTCCTCCTCAAGTTCTATAGACTGGTGGTTCTATGAAACAAAGCCAGTTAATAAAGTGGCAGGCCCTGTGATAGAGCATGCTGAGTTTAGCCAGTCAATTGATCACCCTGGCTGTTTCCCAGTTTGCAGGAGGAAACTAACTTCTTCTAACATGCAGTGTCCTCTGCATTAGTTTCACCCAGTTGCTTCTTTCAGCTGTGAAACTGATACCTTTCAGCTTTCACATTTGTCTTTGGCAAACAGTAGTCTCTGAGAGTTGTGAGAAGCTCTGGAAATGCAGTCTCTCCTGGTTTCTTTGGAGGTAAAAGACCTCTAAGTAGGGCAGATGTTTTGCCCGCAACCACCATAATTCACCCATAATTTTTTTAATCAAGGTTTTTATCTCCTTTACTGATACTGACCTGCCCCAGCTGGCCAGCCTCCCCAGCTCCATCACCTGCTTTCTCAGGGTACTTACCCTAGCCTCCTTGTTCCCCCATGGCTAGCCCTTCATGGCATGATCCCTGAGGAGTGCATTTCCTCCATGGGCTTCAGACTACCTAGACCTCCATTGGGGTGGTGAGATCCATGAGACAGAGAACTGTATAGGTACATTATGTAGCAGCTATGGTCTGCAGTGGGGTTGTCCAGCTGCAGAATATTTCCTGGATAAAACCCTATCTGGGACAAGAGGATCTCTTGACCTTGGTACATGCCTCAAGACTTGAATACTGTCACACTCTATACCTAGGGCTATCTAGAAGGTTGATGTGTCGTCTGCAGCTAGTGCAGAGCCCTGCAGCCAGGTTAGTTGCTAGAATGACATATTTTGAGCATATCTCACATGTGCTATATTGTCTGCACTGGCTACCAATTAGGTGTTGTACCACCTTGAAGACGTAACTTACAAGGCCCTGCATGAGTTGGGCCCTGGCTACCTGAAAGATCTCGTGATCTGATATTCTCCTGGCTGCCCACTCTAATTCATGGAGGAGTCTTCATTGGCCATCCTGAGAGTTTGCCTTCAGAAATTGGGGCTTGTGCCTTCTCAGTGGCAGGCAGTGCTGGGTGGAAACTGTAAATTCTGAATTTACAGAAATTTCACAAACTTTTTCAAATTTTGTAAAATTTTCCCAAATTCTGATATTGGCGAAATCTGAAACCTCGAATGTTTTTTTGAATTTTTGCCCTGTTCTGCAAACTTTTCTGACTGAATTGCAGAATGACACACATGAACTGTGGAATTACAGTTCTGTGGAATGCCGTTCTGCAGTTTAATCCATCCATCTACTATACATGCAATTATTCTTTAGTTTAGAGATCAGTTCCACAAAATTTCTTTCCACAGTTTAATACATTAATCTGCAATTCATACATTCGTTCCACCATTCTGGCAGAATTTTGTGAAAGTTGCCAAAGTGCATTCTGAAATTTTGAGGAAGTAAAATTCCCCACTTTCATGGTAATTCAGCCGGTGGAATTTTATTTTCGCACAGCACTAGCAGCAGCTCCTATTATATGGAACTCATTACCATCTCATCTCAGGAGTTCACCCTCCATGCAGGCATCTATGAAGGGGCTAAAATGCTTTGCTTCTGGCACTGAATGAACCGTACAGGTTGGTTTTGTAATGTAATTAAATGTGTTAATCTATTTATTTATTTGATAATGGGAAACATTATATTTGAATATATTAATGCATTTTTGTTATGCTCTTACCCTGAAGCATCCTGATCCCTAGGGGATGGGGCACTGTATAAATAAAACTGTGTTGCACTGCCTTACCACCCGCTGGATTGACAGCTGCAGGTGGAAGTGTGATTGCAGTGGTAGCACCTCATCCTTTGTATCTCACTACCCACGTACACCCATCAGTCTAGTTCCATTGGAGCTTTTAAATGTAAGCTCATTAAACACCTTTTTGAGCAAGTCTTCTCGGAGTCTATGTAGTTTTGTTTGTGATTGACAGTATTTGCAGCTTGTCTTTTCTGAAACGTGCACATTACTGTATCTGTTTATTCTAAACTTGGATATATGTACTTAAAAAAATGTGTCCTTGTGTATTCTCCCTTCATTTCTTTTCTCTCTTCTCTAAAATTATATCAGCCCTCTCTGAGCATGAGAAGGGAACTATATAACCCCCCCAAAAAAAGGTTATGGTTCTTCTTGATGGAATACCACTAGTATCTTCTAATGCAGCAGCCAGTATTACATCAAGCATTGTCCACCTCCATTTAACAGTTTGATAGGTAATATGATGTGCATCATTGCATACAAATGGTATCAACATGGCCCAAGTGGGCAGGGCACTAGAGAGCCATCTTCCCAGCAGGACATGTTCTGCATGTGGACTTCCTGAAGTTGCAGCATTTAGAAAAATAACTTCTTACATTTCAAACTTACAGTGATTTGAACAGCAGACGTTTACTCTACTCATCCAAGGAAACAGTTCAATGTAACTTTTGTTAATGACGCACCCGAAAGGACAGCAGGAGGGAGCTGCTATATCAATACCTACAAAGCAAAGTAAGGTCATGGGTACTGCCAGAGCTGGCAGACCACTCCCGACCAAAGAACTACCATGGCAGACCCTGCTTGAGCCTATGCGGTCCATGGACTCCAAAACAGGGTGAATGCTAGCCCATTTGGAAGTCTAAGATGCCTAGTACAAGAAGATTATTTTGTGTTACTTTTATAAGTTATTTGGGTTGAATCTAAATTTGAATCTAACCATTTCTAAACTAAACATTTTTATGAAAATTGAATGGTGGAGGATTAGACAACGTCAGAAAGCTGGTGTAATAACATTTTAAATATATAGAAATTTAGATTAGTCACAGCAAAGCCTTGTAAAACGTACTAAGGAATATTTCCACAGGCTACCCCAGTAATTCACATCTTCCATATGTGGAACTCTTTCTGACCAAGGCACTGGTTACTTTAGCAACTACTAAAATCAGCTGAGAGTGCTTATTTAAATAGACCTCCAATGCGTAGCTTTAGTAACAGCAGTCATTTGGTCAATGAAGCGGAGGAGAGCACCTCAGCATTTGAAGCTTCTTTGCTACAAAAGGCAGTTTGCATGCATGCTAAATCATTGCCTAGATGTTAGGCTATTCTATTAATAATGTATTTTAATTAAAAGACTTGCAAGCAAACAATTGCGCCTGACTGCTATTGAAAGTACGGAAAAATTAGAAATGATCTTGGCACAAGGAGGCCTGTACCGAAAGCTGACAGAACTGATTGGTTCCAGGTATAGCAAAACTGGGAAAGCATCTGAAAACGTATTCTAAAACACTTTGGCACCAGTAAGTAAAACTTAGAAAACTATCAAATTACTGATAAAGTAATTTAGTCTAGTTTTCTGATCTCTGCCGCCTACAAATTTGATTTAACTATTAAAATTTCTGTGTTTTTTTGTTGATGCTCAACCTATATATAAATCAATGAAATTAGACAGAAATGAACTAAATGCAGATAACAATTGTGAAATATTATAGATCTATGGTAAATACATTTTAAGAACTACTTTTTGCATCTTTTAAATAGTGGCATTTTTGGTAAAGACATTTCAAGCCAGAAGCCTAGAACTGATAGCAAACCTCAGAGTGGTACCTGGAACCATTATATCCAGCCCCAAAATTAAAAATAAAGTCAAAGAAAGATTAGAATCATTTCAGAGGAGATCATAAGAGAACTGTAGTTGGTATACAGAAGACTTCTCGAGAAAGTGGAAAAGTGTGAGAATTAATTTTAAAACCAAAGACTAAGGAAATATAAATTGATAAAGTTATTACTATGTCATTGCATTAGTTTTTCACCACAGTTATTTTGAATTTGATATATCTGAATAGTTTTACTTTAATAGTATCATTTTTTAGAGATTGTATATTGAATTTATATCATATACTGCACATTGTTCTCAGTGGACCCGGAACACTAAATCTCAAGAAATGCAACTGACACTGTCAGTGCTGGAGAGGCTTGATAGTGGTAATTAAAGAAGATTAAAGTCATAAGTAGGAAGGGGTGATAAAGCTAATTCAGGGAAATCTGACAAATTGAAAGCTAAGGGTGGAAAAATTGGAAATGTTAATGATAGTTTAGCAACTATTAATTGAAAATGTTGTGGACAAAACCACTTTAACCCCAATAATTAAGGGAGATTTGCAAACAGTAACAAGTATGAAGCTATTAACTCTGAATAAGAATACAGGTATTAATAAATCAGATTGTTTAAAAAAACAGGGAAAATTAATCCCACACGTGCATTCTATTGAAAACAGAAAGATAATGAGCAATGATTTATGGTCTGAATCTTAACTTATTTCTGACAAAATAATCCATTCATCAACTTTCACAGAAATAATATCTCATGAGAAACTACAATCTAATACATGAATAATAGATCCTCAGAATTTGACTTAATTGGGCACTACAGTTAATGGCTTAAAATGTAATAAGAACAGAGGACCAGGCAAGGATTAGTGAAGAGCCAAGTCAACGAAAAAAGCCTTTATTGAAACTCACTGTTTATCGGGAACACCCAAATTAAGAGAGCTCTCCTCTCCTAGATTCATCTGGAAGCTATTCCCTGGCAGAGATATGAGGAAGAGGGATTGCAGGGAATCTTTAAGTAATTGAACTAATTTAATCTTAGCAGAATCAAGGACAACTCCAGTAGCTACTGTCCTTTCAAAAGAACTATTAGACTACACAGTTAATCCTTATAATGCTAATATTGTGATGTTGACGACTCTGTGGGTTCTTAAGGAGGAAATCCTGGGTATAAGGGCAAATTTAATGAAGGATCAATGTATGGTAAAAATATTACTTGAGGAATATTTAGCACAGAATTATTCCATTGATGAGAACTGTTCTCTTATCAGCAAAAATTCAAACAATGACAAGAAAGATGATGAAGGGCAAAAATAAACAGAAAATAAATGCACTCTGGTTAATCTTCTTCCCAGTTTGACAAGAACATAGTAATTAATATACCCGAGACACCAAATAAAAAGAGTAATAAGAAAAGTAAAACAGATGGGGAAATACGGTTTTGGAAAGTTAAGAATAAGGAAAAGCACCTCAAAAGCTGAAATGAAATAGGGGAAACACTTGCAATGCATGGGAACAAAATTAGAGCTAATACCCAAGATAGCCAGGATCTCATCTAAAGAACTAGTAATATCGCCAAAATACAATCTGATAAAAGAGAATTTGGAGCCTGCACCTCAAATCAAAGAGAACATTAAATCTAAAGATAGTACCTCAAGGATAGAAGAACAGGCTGTAATTAAAACTGATGACACAAACCCTATTAATACTGAATGGAATAAACAGAGATCAAGAAGAGACTAGTGAAGGCCTGCTCTCTAGAATAATGTATCTATTACACCTGGAAAAAAGACAAATTGCATCCTACAAGTGATTAGATCTAAGCAGGATCCAAAACAGAAATAGTTTTTCATTAAAACTTTAGAAATGACACAAGGTATATGGGAAAGAAATAACATCTTGAGAGAACTAGGAATAAATATGGACCCACCAATCCACATTGGTACTCTATCATTGAATACAAATCCACAAAGCACCCAACAATTTGGTAATCCAGTATTTAAAAGTGAGATAAGGGTCAAAGGAATTAAAAGCAAATTAAATGAAACTGAAGACACATTAAAAGAAAAAGTAAGGTACTTATTACGAATCAGAGAACTGCCATTACTATTTACAGTTCAAAGACAGGATATGCAAGGCAATGGTAACAGAGAAACTGTTCTGATTTTTTTCCAAAATAGAGAACAACCAGCTTTAATCTGGGAAAACAGAGACTACCTAAATCAATAAGGTATTCAGATTGAAAAAAGAGACCTAATGCAAAGCAGTGATGATTTGAGACAATCAATTAATCTTAACAATGACCAATGACTTAGTAATAGGGAAAATAGATAGAACAATTACTCAGTTAGAAATGAGATTCAGTACTAAGTCAAAACAAGTTAATGACCTTAATTTAAAAGCTATTACCTTATTTGGATGCATACATATGAACATATGAAGAAGCCAGCAGAAGAAGGCCATTTGGTCTATTAGATCTGCTTATATTGCAGGGTCCACAACTTGAGCTAATGTCCCTGCCCTCCATCCCCACTCCTCCCATCCTCCCTACCCATGATCTTTACGTTCCCCCTATGCCCATCCCAGCCTCTCTTAAAGCTTCCCACTGTCTTCAATGCGATGACCTCTTCCGGCAGCGCATTCCAAGTGTTCACCTCCCTCTCTGTGAAGAAGTGCTTTCTGATCTCCCTCCTAAACCTCCCACCCTCTAGCTTAAGACTGTGCCCCCTCATGTTATGGTTGTCACTCAGCATAAAGAGACTGTTCTTATCAATCTTACTTATCTCTTTCAAGCATCTGAAGGTCCCAACCATATCCCTTCTCTCTCTCTCGCTCCTGTCTTCCAGGGAGTACATGTTCAGTGCCCTCAATCCCTCCTTGTATGCCTTACCCTGCCAACCAGCTATCATCTTTGTAGTCCTCCTCTGGACCTTCTCCAGCAGGTTAATGTCCTTTTTGAGGTGTGTGCACCAGTACTGAACTCCATACTCTAGATGCGGCCTTACCAGTGACCTGTACAAGAGTGGTATAACCTCTTCTCTCCTACTACTGATCTCCCTAGATATGTATCCCAGCATCTTGTTTGCCTTTGCTGCTGCTTTATTGCACTGCATGGAGTGCTTCAGGTCACTAGTATTCATCACTCCCAGGTCCTTCTCCTCCTCTGATGCAGATACTTGTACTCCATCCAGGTAGTACGCTGTCCTAGGATTCTTGGCTCCAATATGCATTACTTTGCATTTCTTGGCATTAAAGTCAAGCTGCCAGATCCTGGACCACCTCCCCAGCTTTTCCAGACCTTCCTGTAGGTCCTGTATCCCTTCAGCTGTGTTCACTCTCCCACAGAACTTGGTGTGATCTGCGAATAGGCACATTTTGCCCATAATGCTATCTCCAATGTCATTGATCAAGACATTGAACAACACTGGCCCAAGCACTCAGCCCTGAGGGACCCCACTGGTTACCTCCCCTGGTGCCAAATAACTCTCCCCCCACAACCACTCTCGGGGTTCTGTCCCTTAGCTATTTTTCCATCCATCTGGCCAACTTTTCCCCAACCCCAAGATCCACCAACTTCCTGATCAACCTTTTGTGGGACACAGAGTCAAAGGCCTTGCTGAAATCAAGACAGAGGATGTCTACCACTTGGTCCCATCTACTGTCTTAGTGACTCAGTCAAAGAAGTCAATCAGATTTGTTTGACACAATCTCCCCACCATGAACCCATGCTGCCTCTCATCATGGAGACCATGCTTCTCTAGATATTCCACCAACCTTTCCTTTATTGTCTCCATGAGCTTGCCCTCAGTGGAGGTCAGACTGACTGGTCTGTAATTCCCTGGGTCATCCTTGGGAACCACTTTTGTGGAGGGGCACTACTTATGTTGTTTTCTAGTCCTATGGTACCATGCCCGACTCTAGTTAACTAATAAATAGGTCTGCCAGTGGGCCTGCCAGTTCCTCAGTCAGCTCCTTTAGTACCCTTGAATGTGCTCTGTCTGGGCCTGGTGATCTATCCACCTTCAATGTCAGCAGCCCCTCCCTCACTCTATCCTCCTCTATCACTACATCTGTGTTCCCCTCCCCACCCGCTCCTCTTTTCCCTCCTGAAGGCACTGGTCCATCCTTCTCCCTGGTGAAGATGGAACAGAAGTACTCATTTAGTATCTCTGTTTTTCCCCCATTATCCTCCACCCACTCCACCCCTTTCTTAAGCCTAACAATCTCTTCCTTCTTGTCCCTTTTCTGACATATGTATTGAAAGGAAGCCTTCTCCCCTTTTTTAATTTCTTCAGCTATCTGCAGCTCCTTCTGTGCCTTTGCTCTCCAGACTTCCTTACTTGCCTCACTAGCCAACCTTAGGTAATCTTCTCTATCCACCTCTCTCTTAGTTTTCCTGATTTTTTTATAGGCCAACCTATTTTCCCTTACTGCCTGGGCAACCCCATAACTGAATCAGCTGGGCACTTTGGCCCTTGTGTTCTTCCCCCTGAGCCTAATGCACTCATTTGTGGCAATCAGTATTCCTTCCTTAATGATGGACCACCTTTGGTCCACCCCCATATCTGCTCTGATGCCCACCAGATGGCTCCTTAGCACTTTATCCTTTGTCTTTTAATCTGCCCTCCTGAAATCCAAGATTTTGGTCTTAATCAGGATGCTTTGCCTGCCCATATCCAACTGGAACCACACTGTGCAATGGTCACTTCCCCCAGTGGCTCCCTGACCATTATTTCCTGTACATGCTCCCCATTCGTGAACACCAGATCAAGAATTGCCTCAGCTCTTGTTGGTTCAGTGATGCTCTGTCAGTGTTGGACAAGTTACTTTTTTCTACTACATTTGGAAACTTGTTCCAGGAAGCTTTGTGCAGTCACTAGCAAGGTTGGAGAAGTACTAGAAAAAGGAATACACCTTACAATTATAGTTGCTTAGTTCTTTTTATACAAAAACAATACAAAAATAACAAATGACTATAACAGATTACATTTTTTGAAAGTAATAGAATAGTTACTAGTTACTTTCAAATAAATGTAATCAGTTACAGTTACATATTTATTTTGTATAAAAAGACATAAGTAATTGTAACTGTAAGTTGTATTACTATTTTCTAGTACTTCTCCATCCTTGCTAGTGATTGCACAGAGCTTCCTGGAACAAGCTTCCGAAAGTAAAAGAAAAAGTAACTTACCCAACACTGTGCTCTGAGTCAGGAAATCACTCTGTAGTCCTTCCAGGATCACCTGACTCCTAGCACATGTTGTGGAAGGCATGTTTGGGTCCACCTTGGGCAGGTTGAAGTCCCCTACAATTACCACCTCTTCTTTCCCTGCAGCTTCCAATATTTGTGAGCTCAGTTCCCTGTTCATTTCATCATCCTGACTGGGTGGTCTGTAAACCACCCCAACCTCACCTTTCTCTCTCTGTTGGACCTTAACTGAAACCATAATACCTCCACCTCCCCTTCCTCTGACTCCTTCCTCATGCAGATTATTCTCTCCTGATATAAAATGCCATCCCTCTCCCTCTTCTTGACTACCCTGTCCCTCCTGTATAGTATATATCCAGGGATTGCAAGATCCCAGTCATGGTGTGATGTTGTCCAAGTCCTGGTTACTGCAGCTAGGTCCACCCTCCTGTCTGCTATTAGTGCCTGCAGGTCATCCATCTTTTATCCAAGACTCTGGAGATTCAGAGACACCACCCTCCACCTAGAATCTGACCTTCTTTCTCTTCCCTCTATTCTTCTATTCACATTTATCCTCTCTATGTGCGCCCCTCCACATACCCTTGTTATGTGTTAGTAAATCTGTGCAAGAAGCAAGTTAGTTTTGACAAAGGAGTATGTGTGAGGTTCTTTTCCTTTATGCTGTTTTTGCTTTAGCTGCTTTCCAGAGCTGTGGTTTTGCCTTGCGGCATTTTGCTAACTCTGTTTTTCACTGAACTGCATAATTTTTAGCTCAGTTGATGTAGAATCATGCTATCTCAGGTTCAGCCATGACCAGTCAAAGCTAGTCCCACAGAATCTCAACAAAATGAACCAATTAATCAATGGCAGGTGCTATCTTGGAATACAGATAGATTATCCACAAAGCTTTGTGATTTAGATTGCATGAAATATATAAACTCCACTGTTCCCCAGGTGCTCCCATGTGTTTGAAATCACAGAAGGAGCAGAACCAAACTGCACAAAAACATGTATCCTGGATTTTAGGAGGGCAGATATGGGGAAAATGGGGACATGCTTGAAAGAAGCACTAATAGGAATGGTGAGGGAATCGGGGATGGAGGAACAGTGGGCAGTATTTAAAACAGGGATTACAAGGGCAATAAAATTATGCATTAAGCAGGCTAGCAAGGAGAAAAGGAAGAGGAGGCCATTATGGTTTTCCAAGGAGGTAGTGAAGAAAGTGACTGCCCATTATGGTTTTCCAAGGAGGGAACTGAGAAAGTGAAAGCCAAAAAGATCACATTTAGGCAATACAAAAAGACACAGGCAGAAGGGGACAGGGAGAAGTACCAGGAGAAGCAAAGAGAAGCAGGGAGGTCAGAAAAGGAAGCCAAAGCTCAGACAGAAGAGTGCATCGCGAAATCAGTGGGTAGAGGGGACAAAACCTTTCACAGGTACATAAGTGAAAAAAGAAGGGTGAAGGGAGGGATAGTGAGACTGAAGGGGGAGGATGGGGCAGTGTGGAGGATGACAACAGTAAACCTGAGATACTGAACAGATATTTCTGCTCAGTCTTTACTGAGGAAGGGGAAGGTAATGGGCCTGAAGGGATTACAAGGGGTGGAAAGAGCAAGAAAATGGACACAAGTCCTTTTACACCGGAAAGGGAAAGGGTCCTAAAGGAACTGGAAGGAGTACAGGTCGATAATGCAATGGGGCCAGATGGGGTGCACCCCAGGGTCCTAAAGGAACTAAGAGAGGTGGTGGCTGAACCTCTGGAAATCCTGTTTAGCCAATCACTGGAAACAGGGGAGGTATCTAAAGACTGGAGGACAGCAGATGTAGTCCCTTTATACAAAAGTGGGAACAAAGAGGAAGCAGGGAACTACAGACCAGTCAGCCTGACCTCTGTAGTGGGGAATACCATGGAAGCACTACTGAAAAAGAGACTGGTGGAACATCTGGTTGCTAACAGACTACAGGACCCAAGGCAGCATGGTTTGACTGAGGGGAGGTCATGCCAAACCAGCCTCATTGAATTTTTAGACTGGGTGACAAGGGAGGTGGATCAGGGGAGGGCAGTGGATGTGGCCTATCTGGACTTCAGCAAGGCCTCTGACACTGTGCCACATAGAAGGCTATTAAACAAACTGGGGAATATAGGTGTGGGCAGGACAGTAGTGTGGTGGATGGGTAACTGACTGGGTGGCAGGACACAGAGGGTGGTGGTGATAAATGGCTGTCACCCCACAGAGGGAAGCATGACCAGTGGGGTGCCACAGGTATCAGTGCTGGGGATCGGTCATAGAAACATCTTCATCGGTGACATTGTACAGGACCTAGAATACAGAATTTCCTTGTTCACTGATGACATGAAGCTCTGTAACAGAGTGGACACTCCAGAGGGTGTAGACAGAAGGAGGAGGGACCTGCAGAAGCTTGAAGAATGGTCATGGGTTTGGCAGTTGAAATTTAATGCAAAAAAGTGCAAAATAATGCATATGGGGCACAAAAACCCTGGAACAACATATCAGTTGGGGGGGAAGGATATAGCATGCACCAAGCGGGAAAGAGAATTTGGGGTTATCACCTCTGATGATCTCAAGGTAGGGAAACAGTGCGACAAAGCAGCAAGGGAAGCAAATAGGATGCTGGGATACATAGGCAGGGGCATCACCAGCAGGAAAAGGGGAGGTTATAATTCCACTATACAAGACACTAGTGAGGCCCCACCTGGAGTACAGTGTCCAGTTCTGGAGACCTTACATACGTAAGGACATAGACAGGGTGGAGAAGGTTCAGAGGAGGGCAACAAAGATGGTACAGGGATTGCATCACAAGTCCTATGAGGACAGGCTGAAGGACTTGGACATGTACTCCCTGGAGGAGAGAAGGGAGAGGGGATATGATAGAGACATTCACGTACCTTATAGGGAGAAGCAGGGTGCAGGAAAACACTATTTTCCAGCAAAAAAAAAAGTTCCAGACCTAGAGGGCATGGGATGAAGTTGGAGGGAGGGAGATTCAGAGGAAACTTGAGGAAGAATTTCTTCACAGAAAGGGTAGTGGACAAGTGGAACATTCTGCCTAAGGCAGTGGTGGGGGCTGAAACAATCACAGGATTTAAGAATGCATGGGCTAGGCATAAGGGAATCCTGAAGGTCAGGGTAAAGGGTAACAGACTTCTAGACAAACTTAAAGTGATCTTACGAGCTCAAATGGGCAGACTGGGTGGGCCATAGGCCCTTATCTGCTGACAGTATCTATGTATCTATGTATTGCAAGAAAAATGGTTGACTGATATCCCTCCCAAGTTACCTGGCTATGAAACATTTCTAAAGGGAGCTAAGAGAGGTTTAAAGAAAGGGAGAAATCAAATGTGGTTGTTGGCAGCTTTGAAACTCCAGAAAGATACCAATATTGTAAAAATAGCAACTGATATTGATAATATTCTAGCGATTAAAGTAGTTACAAAAATATTGCAGCAATTTTCATTCATGTGTATATACCTCCTCAAAATTCACAAATGGACTATACTGACATTTGGATTAAAGCATGGAGAATATTTCAAACTATAATAGAGCGATATCTAGATTATGATGTTTTTATTTTAGGAGATTTCAATGCAAGATTACTAAGTAAGCAATCTCACACATTAAATCTATTGATGGGCCTCCATGATAGAGGTAGAATTAATATTTTAAATAGTAACCTTTGAAATGAAGGTCAAATGCAAGGCAAAAAAACATAACAAGGCTGGACTACTTGTAAACAATATCGCTTTGGACTTATATTTAATAGTAAGTAATGAAAGAACTAAGGGAGATAAAGAAGGTTCATGCACATTTAATACACATAACAGATCTTCCTTAATAGAGCTCTATCTAGTTAACATGAATGCAATTGTGAAGGTGGCAAATAGAATTACCTCATTGTCCTTTAAATATGTAGTTAAATTATCTGAAATCTGAGATAGACAAAACTAGTAGTATAGAATCGGATGTTATTAATGCAAAAATGATTCAATGGTCAACTGAAAATATAAATAAATAGATCAAATGCTGCAATGTTCAAGTCCTAATCTCATTAAAATACAAATATTGAAATAGGAGTTCTCCAATATTGAAACAGCCTCAGGGAAGGCATATTTCAATTTATACTGTAGCACCATTATGCTATCATTGTAATACAACTAACAAACAAAGGAAAATAAACACTTGGATCAATTCAAAATGTAAGACAGCAAAAAAGAACTTGAATAAATTAGTGAAGCAGGTCAAAATTAATAAGACACATACAAATTTTAGCTTAAACAGGGAAAGAAAACATTATGGCAACATATTAAAGGTAGAAAGAATAAAGTTTCACAATTCTTTGTGGTCAAAATTGTGTATGACGGTGTTAGAGAAAAGACAAGAAATTCTGGGTAATGGTTGCTAAGGGCTTTAATTCTTAATCTAATTCACTTGATGTGTTCATACAACCTGAAACATGGGAGGCACACTTTATAAAAGTTTGTTATGACCTAGAAGAGGAGCGAAGACACGATATCACAACAAAATTGATTTTTATTTGATTTGTTTATTTAATCTGGTAAATTCATGGGCCAAAGACCCATTTTCATGGGCAACCAGAGTGCATACATAAAAACACAGATTAACAATACAGCATATAAAACATTGGGTACAAATAATAACACAAATATTAAAAAGTAGTATATACAATTAAGATAAGAAATATCTATGTTATACAGTATAACCAAAATCTAATCTATATCAGTAAAAAAGAAATACAAGAAGCAGTTTTAGAAATAAAACTAAATAAAGCAGCTGGATCTGATAAGGTAGTATAATATAGCTATAAACACTTTATGGACTGGTGGGTTCCATTATTCTTTTTTCTCTATAATTATATGATTAAATCTCAAATATATCCTCTATCTTGGACTGGGAATATTCTCCATCCACAAATAAAGTACCTTGGACTGGCAAGCATAGATTAATTAGCCTTATAGATATAGTTCACAAAAAAGGCATAAGGATGTTTGGGTTTGTCAATAGACAGGAAGCCAAAGTACATCTTGTTACAAGAAAAAAAATGCACATATTATTCCGACAAAATCAGAAACATGGGTCAAAAATAACAATTTATTAGAGGAAACTCAAAATGGATTTAGAAAAAAATCACTCAACAATACAAAACTGCATAGTATTATCTTATCTTATCTGATCCATAAGTACATAAACATTAAAAAGGGAAAGTTATATTACTGTTTTATTGATTTACTTATGGTATTTGATAGTATAAGTTGAAAGACATTATGGTTAGCACTGTATAATCTAGGTATAAACATATTTTATTGATGTTATCATAAAATTACATGAAGAGTACTCAGTCTAAGGTTCAATAAAATTTGAAGGGGAGTTTAACAGATGTTATAAAACAAATGTAGGTGTTAGGGCTGTATTCTTGCCCATTACTTTTCAATCTTTATATAATTGTGTCCATAAAACAATTGCACAATGATGAATTTTACATTCCAAAAGTATTTAACTGAAAAATCTCTCAGCTAGCATATGTAGATGATATTGTCTTAATCTCTAAATGGTTAATAGGTCTCCAGAGGAAGATACATAAATTTATTGATTTCTCTACAGCTAAATTTCTTTGCAAGAATCAGACTAAAACATAGTTATTTTTCTTTTGGTGTGAGAAATAATAAAACTAAATATTTAGTGTATTCTGAGGGGGAAGCTGGAAACTGCAAGATCTTATGAATATTTAGGTCTGTTATATGCTAACAATTTGAAATAGAGCCTACCTATTAGTAATATTAAAATCAAATTACAGAAAACAATGGAGATAGAAGGTTCAAGCATATGTATGGAGGACAATCAGTGGATGGTAGCCTTCTTGTCATACATGCTCAAAATAAAAGCTGCAATACTTTATGCATCAGAAATATGGGGATTTGCAAATGTGGCCCAATTAGAAATAGTTACAAATACACTCTACAGATACTTACTGGGACTTCTTAACTTTGTACAAGTTTATATTCTAAGGTTGGAACTAGGGAAGTTCTCTGTACATACTTTTATGAAAGAAAGGATACCAACATTCATATTAGAGCTACAGATATTGAATTGAAGTAGATTGCCAAGGGTATGTATGGAAGAAGAAGAAACTTGACTTTTCATTTATAAAGACAGTTATTTATCCAGCAAGATTAGGCTCAATCTTCATGGACATTTATTAATTATGAAAAGAAGTTATACATAATACCACAAAGAGAAGATATAGGGATCAAGCAACACAAAGAGACATGACTAAACTTAATTCTTCAAAAATTCATATTACTTATCAAATACTGAAAACAGATAGCAGAAGGGTAAATTATTTAACAGCACATGTAGATAAAAATGTTTTCTAATCACTAGATTTAGATTGCTTATATAGTAATAGGTTTGAGCTAAAAATGTTCAATCTAGAGAGAACATCATGCACCTTTCTGTGAATGTGGATTAGAAGAAGTGGATGATTTAACACATCATATTATATTGTCCAAAGCATATGTAACAGCAAAGAAATAGTTAGAACAGATCCTAAATAGTACATATAAAGAAGACTGAATTAACTGTATACTCATTGGAACTTAGAAGAACCAGAGGTGACCTAATGTAGATGTTTAGAATTTCTAGGGATTCCTCATTAATGTCTGACTTGGGCCTCATATATAATTGAAGGGCTTTCACTCTCAGAAGCCATGATTACCAACTTATGTTCACTAACTCTGAAAGAAATTCCAGAAGAAGTTATTTTACACAGAGAATCGCACCTTAATGGAATTCCCTTCCCAGAGAAGTGGTGGAAGTGGGATCTGTTGATACTTTTAAAGTAAAATTAGATAGGTTCCTGTTAAATCAGAGAAGGAAATAATCCTGTATCACGGGAGTTGTACATAAATGGGCTCACAGCCTTCTGTACATCTAGATAGCCTAGTATGAATCCCAGTATATAATACTCCTCAGTAAACCATAATTATGTTGTTTACACTCAATGACATGAACAAATTAAATCTGTTGGCAAATTATCTGTATGCACTACATTTGTCTTGAAATGTTTTAATTGACCTGGGGATAACAAAATAATATAAAGGGAGAATGGACATGTTGCACTAGTCTTTGGGCAAGTATAATGAATCAAAGATTTCCTTCTCAAGCCCTGGTGACAGAACTTATTTAAGATATTTCAGCTACGTTGTGAGTGGAGTGTTTGTATCTAATGAAGATATTAGTGAATACATTGTACCATCTTGTAATATAAAATATATAGTGGTATCTTGTGTCTCCTTGACTTGTGAAAAATGGACATGTATAGGAAACTAAAGATATAAAATCTCCTTCTATGACATTGAATGTTTTTTAAATTCAAACTTAGGAGTAGGGACTACAGGCAATGATGCACTAGATGGGGATGCAGGTAAACAGACCTAAACCCAAAGGTGTCCTATTTACATTCTGGCAATGTTAGGCGAATTATCCAAGGCGACAATTTCTTTAGTTCCCTAATATGACTATTTATAGCTGTGATGTCATTATGCAGTGTTATCCTTTGTCTTCTTGGTTTACAGAAATGGATTTCTATAGGTAACAAAACAAATAAAATGCTCTTTTATGACTTTGATTGCTCTTTAACTTAAATTATGAATGGGGCCACATACAGTAAATGGGTATATAACTCAAGGCTGTCCTGTTCATATTCTAGCAATTTTAGCTGAATTATTTAAGGATGTCGTTTCTTTAGTTTCCTGACAAGATTACATAAATAGATATATTAAGAATTCACAGTTCCTGGTCCCCATAAGACATAAGCAGCAAAATGTTAAAACCAATAAACACAAAAGTCATACACAACAGGATATTAGGACTGTCTTACAGCTGTATATAAAAAGTGCAATATACTTGTAATTCATATTGCTTTTAATAATTTATATGTAATGGAATATGTTTTTTAGTGTTGCAAAGACAATAATTTGTCGGTCAATCAACTTTTGAAACAGATGAGGGCTGACTACCTAACTGCAATTTTAGGCTTCAAATGCCAGTTCTGAATGAGGGACACCTTGGCTATGTTTCTTGCTGGGCCATGTAATGACTCTGGTTGTATAGCACAAATAGATCTTTGGTTATTTCTAACATTTACTTTTGTGTGGTAAGTATTTGTATTACAAGCAGTGCTTGCAGCCTTGATTCCTCTTGCATTAGTGAGAAGTGGTGTCAACTGCATGGTTGGGTGTGGTGTAGTAAGTTTGTAGTTATTCCTGGCTCCTACCTTTTTGGGCTAACGACATTGTAGGTATGATGGGCACATTACTTGGTGTCTGCAGAAGTTCATGCTTTCTTTAACTTTCCAGTATAATGCTCCTTGCTGTTTCTGTTTTTTAATCGTTTGGTAGTGCATTTGCACTACTTTTTCAAATATAATAGTCTGCAGTTTAAATAACGCAGTGCCTGGTGGGTGGCATGCTGAATCTGCCAAACCCTATGTTATTGTTCCTGCAAAAGGTTAAATAGCAGTTCTAGGTAACTTCTTTCTCCCTTGTTTTTGTAACTTGTGTTCTCCCTTATAAGAACCACCACAGCCATTGAGGAGGCTGGCATTGACTGTTATATTGTAGTGATGAGCCTTTCTTTACTCCCAACTCCTATTATTCAAGAGTATAGAATAATGGCTCTGTATATCAAATTTATGGAATATACATACAGTTTTTTTTCCTTGTGCAAGTGTTCTATATTCTGTATGAGACTGTATTGTTTTCTCAGTACTTGAAAATAATTAAATATATGCTGGCCCACCAGTGCAGAGACAAGGCATCCATCTGCGGTGCTGACATCCTGGGTTTGGGGATGGACTTGGGAGTTGGAGGGCTGGCCAGGGAGAGAAGAATTGAGCATCCTAGGAGACTGCTATCCTTATCCAGGGGGAGGTGGGAAGAGTGTCCAGTGCAATGTGGACCTCTGGCAGAGGCTGTCGGTACCACTGCAGCCAGCACCGCACATCAGGGAGATGAGGTCGACACTGGCATCATTGCACATCCCCAGGGAAAAATAGCTACAAAAAGTGCCAGCTGCTAATGATGGCCCCCATTTCCACCGCTGCTCCCACTCAGACCATGGTCCACCGGGTGGAGGTGTCCCGCTCCCGCAACCCCACCCTGGGGGGCATGCCAAGGCTAGAGACCCATGTTTCCTGGAGGGGGCACCTGCCTGCTGGCTCCACCCAGAAGGGTAAGTCTGGGGATGGGGGTGTGGTGAGCAGAAAGGGGGACCCGAACTCTTGTGGGGGGGGGCAGAAGCTGGCACAAACAAAAAGGCATAAACAAAGTGCTGGACACAGAGGAACTGTTCCAAAGAGTCACCTTCACAACAACAAGAGGGCATGAATGGAAACTGAGAGGAGGAAACTTCAGGAGGGATCTAAGGATCTACCT
The DNA here is from genome assembly GCA_016271365.2 of Neoceratodus forsteri. NCBI lineage: Eukaryota > Metazoa > Chordata > Ceratodontiformes > Ceratodontidae > Neoceratodus > Neoceratodus forsteri. The sequence goes on along the minus strand of CM028133.1, from coordinate 48,505,584 downwards.
CACTGAAAGAGTGGTGGAGCTGTGGAATAGTCTGCTGGCAGAGTTGGTGGGGCAGAGACTGGGATGAATTTCAAGTGTAGGTGGGACTGGGCTAGAGGACAATTGAGACAATGTAGTAGGCATCTAACAGACAGTTGGGTGGGGGTAACTCCTAGGACAACCATTAGGTCCTGTGCATCTCAAGGGCAGAGCCGGTGGACCATAGGTCTCCTTCTGCCGTTGCTTTCTTTGTTTCTATGTATCTCTAGCGCTGCACTGTTGGGTGAAAAATATTTAAAGTATTTTTCTTCCTCTTCTGCTAATCAGAAGATTTTTCTCTTCCGTTAATCAGAAGATTTTCTACCTGACAGTATTGGTGTGATGTGTGGAGCAGTACTCTACCTGGAGGCTGACAAAACTAGTTCTATTCCTCATCGTACATCATCATCAGCAGTATGACCTCACTGCCTGTGATGTCACAAGTGACCAAAATGACCACATCATATGCTGCAAGAGCCTTCACTTCTGATGTCACATTAAATAGCTAGTGGAGCCAAAACAAGCTGACTGGAAAATACAAATTTTAAGTAGTAGTCAGTTGTAATTTTTTTATTTCTGAAGTATTTTTCTATTTCCTTTTTCTTATCAGAAAGTCTTCTATGTGATAATATTGTACTGGATGTGTGGAACAGCTCTTTGCCTGGCAGCTGACATATCTAACTCTACTGCCCCACACTACATCATCAGTATTATGATCTCACTGACAGTGACATCACAGGTGACTGACCTGGTAGTCACTTGCTGTTCCTAAGTAGCAGTGATGTCACAGTCAGTGAGGTTGCAATGCTGATGACGTAGTGTGGGGCAGCAAAACAAGATATGTCAGCTGCCAGGCTAAGAGCTGTTCCACACATCACACCTACTAACATCAGGTAAATTATCTAATTAAACAAAGTGAAAAGAAAAAGTACCTCAGATATAACAAGCATTTGTCAATGCCGAATGTTGTCTTGCTGCCATTGGCAGTGCAGGAGTTAGAGAGATGCAGCATAGGAGTGGCAGTCAAGTATTAAACTGATGCCTACCCACCCCCACCCTGCAGAGAGTGAGAGGCATTAGGGTGTCCCTGTGGGTGTTTGTTAGTGCAGTGCGGGAAAACATGCTGGGCAGGATGTGAAAAATGACAGCTGCACAGTTCATAAGGAGGTGTAATAAAATGCCAGTGCTGAAAATGTGGCATACAAATATCACGGAATTTGCAGTTGCAAGGGTGCGTTGAAATATGCAAAACACGCTTGCACACTGCCAGTTATGGGCGTTTGGCACCAAATTTTCAACATAGGCATTTAGCACCTCTGCTCATCTACAGATGTCACTGTCATTTCCTCAAAGTGTCCCAGAGTGATTTACGCATGGCGACCACTATTCTGCGCCGGAAGTGCGAAACACATTTTGGACAGGATATGCGAAGTGACAGCTGTACTGTTCATCAAGAGGTGTAAAAATGGCAATGGTGAAAATCCAGAGGAAGATATCACAAATGCACGACGCACGAGCATGCGTAATCTGCCAACGCATTTAACACAGTCATTTTATGGAGTATCAGTCCAAATTTTCAATATAGGCATTCTAGGAGCTCTGCTCATGAACTGTGTCACTGTCATTTTCATAATCTGGCCCAAACACTGATTTCCCACAGCGACTGCGCAATTGTGCACCGGAAGTGCGGAAACACATTTCGGGCAGGATGTGGAAAATGACAGCTGTACTGTTTACAAGGAGGTGCACAAAAATGCCAATGCTGAAAATACAGCATTAAAATATTGCAAATGCGCTAAGTTGTGAGCCTGCGTAGCAACTGCGCAATGTACGCTCGTAAAACAGGCATTTGTTGGATTTTTTCCACCAAATTTGGAACATAGGCTTTTTGAGAGGCCACCTCAGGAACACTGGCACTGTCATTTCATTAATGGGTCCTGAAAAGTGATTTTGCACAGTGACTGCGAAATCACCTTCTGAGGCCGATTAACGCCATGACAGTGACAGAATTCATGAGGAGGGGCCCCAAAAACCCAATGTTGAAAATTTGGTGCCAAAATTCCAAGATATGTCTGACATATGCAGCAAAGTTGAAAAAACCCTATTCATTGCATTATACAGCTTACCGGCATTTCCTCAGTTCGCGGTCGGCTTTGAAGGGTGCAGACGTGTTCCCGGTCCACAGAAGATCGTCACGCTTGAAGTCCGTAGGTAAGTATGGGGTGAGGGAAGGCAGGGTGCGGTGGGTGGTGCGGGTGGGAGGCATCTAGACTACGAGGGCGGTTTTGTTTTGCAGGTAAAAAAGAAAACCATCGCGGGACAGGTTTTGCATTACAGGGCATTTGGAATGCTGGGGTGGACTCCCAGCGTGCCACCTAAGTGGGTTTTGTGGGGGGTGTCAGTGACGGCGGGGATTGGGCACCCTCGTCCAGCTACAACATAAGAGTATGCCGGCGAGGATTGGGCACCCAGCGGCAAACAAGAAGGGCGCGATCCAGGGGATTGGGCACCCCCTCGGCGATCAACAGTTGGGGGGTGATGCCAGCGGTGGGCTCCCGTCAGCGAGCAAAAGCGGGGGGGGGTTGCCGACAGGGTGATTGGACACCCCCGGTGTCGGGAAACGTGAGGTGGCCACCTGCTCGCCGACCATGGTCATAATGGCGACAAGCAAAGGACCGCTGCATATGACGAGCTTTGCTCGAAGTGCAGCAGACCTTTGCTTTGATGTGCTTGCCCCATTATGAATGCATGGTGTAGCGGTGGCATGCAGGCTGATTGGGGAATGAGGGACGCACCTACTGATGCGTGCCCTGCGATAGCCAACAGCAGCTGCGCCCCCAAGACCCACACTGTTGCAAGATGTTGCTTGCGCATGTGCGCAAGCCAACATAAAAAGTAATGGTTGGCTGCTTTTAAAATCTAATATTAGTTTTAGGCAGTACACTAGCTCTTTAAGTATGGTCACAGTGCTGATGAGGTGTGATAAGGAATAAAATTGAAATGTCAGTCTCCAGGTAAAATATTGCTCTTTACATACCCCCTAATGCTACCAGGAAGAATGCATTTTAATGAGCAAATGGAAAATGAAAAATACTTAAAAAAAATGTAAGGGCTTTGTTCAGGGAAGGTGCCCACCTTAGACCATTACTGGTTGCTGGAGATTGTAATAGTGGTTCATTGGTTTTAGATCGACTGCTAATGAGGGGTTCATATCCACAGGAGAATTACTTGCGTGCTACCTCCACCCAGACTGGGTTAACTGACAACCCAGTACAACCCCCTAGGGTGCTGTATCTGCCTACCCTCATATTGTTGTTAGTGCTCCCTGCCAACCTGTTTACATAACACAATGATCTCTTTACAAACGGTATGCACAGTGAATGGTTGGACAATTAAGATAACAGGGTAAAACAAAAACACAGCTTTATTAGCATAGCAGCCCCTGCGACAGAAAGATGTGATTAGCAAAGAACCCCACTGTGAACAGACTCTGTTTAACTGTTCACATAGGCAAGGCCCATGCTGTCCCAAGCTGTTTGTTAGCCATGCACTCTCAGGTGTGTGGTGCAAGGACACAGAAACGCGGTTGCCAATAATAAGGCCCAGCTTAGTGTCGTCCTTCTTATGTTCTGTTAATATATAAGGCAAACCACTAAAAAACATGGCTTCTTCTGTAGTGGAGGCTGATAACATCTTCCCCTTGGTGCCAGGTCCTAAAACAATATTAGGAGCTGTTATATACCAGTCCCTGGGTGCTCAGAGTTGGAATGTTACAGGCCCATAGATGCTGTGGGTTGGCCGGCAACGGTGCATTCAAAGTTTAACACAGAGCAACAGGCTCCTTAACAATCCCCTTCCCCCACAAGCCGTGCAACTTCTAAAATGATATTTCACCTCTACAAATGACGTGTTTCTAATCCAACCCAATAGCCAACTTACAACAAACTCCATACTTACACACAATTCTTTAGAATGGGGCAAGCCCAGTTTGTACTCATGGTTACCAGGGATGAAACCATGGGGTACTGTAAGCATCACAGGCTCCGAGCCGTCCCTTCAACCTCTATGACTTTGGCATTCCAGATTCAGGTCTGACCACTGTTCTGCATCATACCCAAGTTTCCTTTTCTCTCCTTGCAGCTGTCATTGGAATTACACAAGTTCCAATCTGTACTCGTTAAGTGAGGTCTGTGTGCTAATCTTCAGCTGTTATTTCTCATGTAGGCCAGCATATAAATGCTGCTTCCACTCTTGCTGTAATCCAGCCACAAGTCCTGGCGTGATGCACCTTTACCCATGGCTGCCAAACAGTCTGGTTCTTTTGGGATCCTTTACAGATCTGACTCCTCTTCACCAGTGTACTTTATATTCAGGACACAGAAGCACAGTTTCAATTGGCCCAGTCACTTGACATTCACTGTCCCTGATGTCCAGTTGGATCGTTAAAGGTGCCAATATACTGTACCACCTTTTCCCAGGGCTTGTCACTGCACACAAAAACTGTGTGGCAATAAATGCCGCAGGCAAAACATCACCAGTCCAAAACAAGGGCAGGTCAAACAGTGACCAGAAAACAACAGCGCAGCCCCATTACAAATAATGGGATTTCTTTATTTTTGTGGGGGGGTTTGTGCCCAACACCCCCTGGACTTATGATAATCAGCTCTGGGGGGCTGTGGACTTCAGGGATGGGGAGAAAATCTGGAGGGGGAAAAGTACTCTTTTTTTAAGTAAAGAAAAAGTTGCAGCAGGAGGAGACCTGGCAGGAACCGAACTATAGTCCCAGGTCTCCTGCCTCACCATGTGCTGGCGCCCTAGCCACTCCACCATGGGAGCAGCTTGACCAGGCACGCCAGCACACGGCAACATGATCCCATTACAGGTAATGCACAGAGTGACAGGGGTTGCGGTAATTCCCTACCACTATTATACCCCTGTCGCTCTAAATCCTTTCGTGCATTACACAACACGGTTGTTGCAGCGCTCTTCCTGGTGTGCTGTTTTGACCCGGTACCTTTTCCTAGTGACCCTGCAGTGGATCTCAGATCAGGAATCCTGTTGACTGACCATCCCCAAGGTCAAGAGGTCACAAGATGGCAGCCTTCATGGAGTCCACACAGTTTGTCCCAATAACCGTGGCTCCAACAAGTCTTTTTCACAACCAGTCCCTTGCCTCGCATCAGGAGTTGTTGAGGGTCAGTGCAAGTTCCCACAATCCTGACTGTAAAAGACAGAGATACAGAAATAAAAAGTAAAAACTGTCTACTTTTAAAAATTAATTAAGTTTTGTGCCACCTGTCTTTGGTGCCACAGGCTTTTTAAAATCCTGACACCCACTTCTTAGAACTTTGACCATATTAATAACTTTCAAATGGCAACCATTTCCCCTCACTGAAACTCCATTTAATAAAAAAATAATTAAATATTGTTACCCTTTCTTGTCCCACATTATGCACATACACAAAGTACTAATCATAGTTTTAATTTCTTGTGTTCCTTTGCTTACCATGAAAAATGCCCTCCATTCATTACCAGAGAAATAACTTTTACCCGCCCAAAATAAAAGTAAAATCCTGGCTGCATATAAGGCCTTCTGTTGTGAGAGTGATTGTATGTGTATATGTATGCATATGCGTATGTGTTGGTGTATATTTATGTGTCTGTATACGTATATGTTTATGTGTCTGTGTATGTTTATGTGTATGTATGTGGGTACATGTATGTGTATGTGCCTGTGCATGTTTATGTGTCTGTATATGTGTATGTGTGTGTCTGTATACATGTACAGTATGTTTATGTACATGTGTAGGTGTCTGTGTTTGTGTATATGTATGTCTGTGTTTATGTATGTGTATACATATGTGTATGTATAAGTGTATGTGTACGTGTATGTGTAGGTGTAGGTGTACGTGTATGTGGGGGGAGTGAACATTCTGTCAGCAGAATTGTGCAGAACTTTAATTTCTTTTATTCCATATTATGCAATCATTCCACCTACTGAATGTGAAGAAAGACAGAGTAGGGAAGAAATTACATAAAGCTGGAGCACAGATAAATGGTGGCAGTTGCAGACCCGAAGTGTTTTAAAATTCATTCATTGGATGAGGGATATATGAACCTGTTCAGGAGAAATATTCACCCCTCCCCCCACCCACTGACCTTGTGGGTTCAACAGTTTTGAAAATGGTTTAGCCTTTCTAATAAAAAATGCTTGGACTGCTTTGAAATGCCAGGGAGGTAATTGATGTGTTTTTACAAAAATGATGGCTACACATGGTTTTCATTGGGATTCCAGTAGAAAAGAAAGAGCTCTATTTGTAAGGCTGTGCCACGGTATTTTATTTGAAAACTACATAAAATGGGTAAGGACATCCCAGAGGTGGGTGCCCTTTGGCAGATGAGTATCCAAGTGGGTAAACTGTTTTGAAAAGCACCTAAATTAATACCTTTACAAACACAGGAAGGGATTCTGGGTAGGAGAGGGGCAGGATTCTATTAGAGCACAGATAGTTATCCCTGGCGGGGATGGAGGAGGAGGGAGTAAAATGACAAAACATTTTAATAAATATGGGCAGAAGAGGAGAAACATAAAAAAAAAAAAAACATAAATTCACCTTCTGTGACACAGATTCTCAACTGCCAGCTGTGCATAACTACTGAATGTGGGACTATTTTATAGATTGGAAGATGTAGCACATTATTGTTTATTGCATTTTTAGTAATAACATTTCATTTTAGCCACTTTAGTTATTATTTAATTATTTTCTTTTACACATGGGTCCCTTGTATAATTGCGGTAAGACACTCCAGGGTGTGGGTCATTGCAGGATTTACCCACTTCTCGTGGTTTACGGCACTCAGCTAGCCCTCATGCCACACGGTATGTGGCCTGGATAAATTCCACAATGACCTACACCCTGAAGTGCCTTAGTACTTAATTCAGACATTTTGCCAGGTACTGAGGTAAGGCTCACCAGTCTGTAATTACCTGGATCTGACCTTGTTCTCTTCTTGAACAGGGAATGGCATTAGCAATTTTCCAGTCCTCTGGCACTATTCCTGTTTGTAAGGACTTCTGAAAGATATCAGAGAGGGGCCCAGTCGGACTCCTTTCTTTTAATGCTGTGTTTATGCCCCTTGATCTGCACTAACCTCCTGCCAGCCCTGGGCCCAGCCAGCCCCATCACCCGTCATCTCTGGGACTAACCTGGTTCAAGCCAGTACCCAGTAGTTGGTGTAGAGTCGGTGGTGGGTTGGCAGGTATCATCCTGCCTGGCAGAGTTTTTCTGCTGTAGTTTTCACCCTGTTCCCCAAAGTCAGCATGCATGCCGTGGCATGGACATGCAACGAAAAGACATTGCACACACTCAGCACCTGGGCCTTGGCTTCTGAGAAGTGACTGCTATTGTACCACCTCACCTCCACCAGGTGGCAGCCAAGCAGCAGCACACACAGCTCCCCCTTCCCGAAGGAGGAGACCTGTCCATGAATGCTCAATTCTCCTTCTCCTGGCCGGCCTCCAAGTGACCCCGGTTCATTCCTGAAACCGTGCCAGAGCCCATCACACCAGTGGTCCAGCAAGTCAGGATTTCTTTTAACTCCATTTTTACCCTTCGGTGAATACAATCTGGACCCAGGGAATTTTCTGGATTCACATCCTTCGCATACTGAAGTAACCCCCTCCTAAAAGGGGCTTACCTTTGGCTCTTTCCAGAGCACTGCTGCCACCTTCACCTGCACCCCTCCTTCACCCGCACCCCTCCTTCACCCTAGTTCCAGTTCAGACTGCAGCTGTGGGATGCAGGGCTGGACTGGACACTGTTATTTGTTATGTGGGCTTGAACAGTGCCCTTCTCACCGTGGCCAGTATGCTGCCACCTCTCTTTGCTTAATCAGCCTCTGCACTGCCTTTAGGGTCGGGGAGCCCACAGCAAGGAGGTTACTCAGATTCAAGCAGCTCTCAAAACTGCATAAAGTGCAAAACAACCACTATTAGTACATCTTCTCCCTGGAAACTGGCATCAACTTGAAGACTAGTTCAGCTATGCAAAACAACTAAATTAGTACATCCTGTTCCTGGAAGCTGACATCTGTTTGGAGATCAGCTCTGCAAAACAGCTCTGACTTGCAAGCTGGCTCAGGACTTGTATGCATGCTTTTCACCTGGAACTGACAGTCACTGAGACCCAGGGGTTTAATGTAATGAATGAATGAAGCATGAGATGCTAGCCACTGATATTTAATCTCTGGATGTCTGCACAAGGGAGAGAGACATGCAGATAGAGCATGCTTGTCTGAAAACAAAACCTCTGAGGAGAAAAGAGCGTTTGTGAATAACTCTCACTTGCTATTTCTATCTGACAAAAAAAGTTTGTCCAAAACAGACTTGAGACTCCTAGAAAAAGGATTGATGCAGCTAGAGTGCCAAGCCTGGGCTCTAGCTTTGAATTAGAGCAGAGGGTTGCCTTAAAAGCTGCTCTGTATCCGGGACAGCGGTGAGCCGCTGCCTTCTACTGCTGTTAGGATTTTATCCTGAAAGGGGATCGAACCAGCTGAGGTCCCAAGTGACTGCTTGCCTGTCAGGATGGGCGAAGGGAAGTCTCCACTGGGGATGAATAGGATCATCATCATCTAGAGCATCACGGCCCACACCTCTTACCACCGGAAGTGCATTGGATCCACTGCACCTGTAACCAGCTTGCAAAACAGAGCTTGCATCACCCAAAGCCATCATGGTCTATATCCTTCACCATCAAGAGTGTGTTAGGTCTGCCACACCTGAATCCAGCTTACAGAAAAGACCATCCAGCCATTATCTGCCTAAGCAGGGGAGATGTCCTCATAGAAACAGCACCAGCCTGCCCTCTAAAGGTCATGCGTACTGGGTTTTACCCACAGAACTTATCATTTCTATTGTTTAGCTAGAGAGATTTTTTTCTGGCTATTCCTGCACAACCTTAGAATCAAGTACACAGCTACAGCTTACAGCCAAAAGCAACTATATTACTGTCCATCCAATTGTGTAATTTGCCAGTCAGCAGGTACAGCCAACAATTGTATTTATACAGTACTGCACAGAGGTCCAAGCATCACAGACCTGTAACTGCATCTGTGTGCACACTCAGACTGTGATTGAGAGCTCTCAGCGGGACTGTGGGGTTAACTGGTGCACCAGTGGGGGTAAGGGTGCTGACACATGCCTTATGGTGAGGGCGAATGCAAACTGCTGTCTGGTTATTTTTACCTTTGTTTCCCTTGTCCGCCACCTTGTTCTCCAACCCTGAGATACACCCATTGGTTATTTATTTGCAACTGCTGATGTGTTTTGCCATTGTTGCCTTGCAATTTATTTTTATGCTTAGAGTAATAAGAGGGGAGGGGACTGTGTTATTGTGCTGCCCATCAGAGAAGGTAGGGTTGTATTTATTTCCTGCGGGGAAACACCCTGGCAGCACTTTGTCATAAGGTTCCCCATAGGTGGAGGCACCACGCCACTTTCAAAGCCCATTTATGACCATGAACCCAGGTGCCAGTGTGTGGATTCACTTTTTACTGCACTCTGCATTGATACTTCTGATATTAAATCAAAATATGTTGACACACAGTCAAAGTATAGAGTGTGTTTTTTGGGGAGCTGAGTGCTGGATCCTTCCTGTTTCCAGTGCATGTAGTCGGTCTACAACACCAAAGTCGAGCCAGCGGTCCTTGTGCATTTTGTTTCTTGAGAGGTACCTATGTCCATGACACGGTCCCACCTGCATTCCACAGTGGAGTCTGCTGTAATTACTTCCCCCACTGCAGCCTCATCTTGTGCACTAGCATTCCTCCTTAGAATGGTACTATCAGATAGCTGCACTCCAACCAAATAAATTGCTGCACAGGTCAGATTTCTCCAAAATTGTAAATGTTTTATTCAATATTCAGAATCTTAAAAACTTAAGCAGAAGCCAGTTGCCACACAATGCACACACCCCAGCACTTTGCAATTGTTTAACCAGGTGAGACACACTAAGCTGAAAGCATGTTTACAGGTGCAACCTGAGAGCACAGGAAAGTTAAGGATTGTCAAGGTCACACAGTGCGCTTTAGGTTGGGAACCCGGGTCTCCAGATTTGCAGCTCAGAGCCTTAAACCACTGTGCTATACTGCCTCCAAAGTACTTTGCCCAAAGGCTTATTCAGGGGTCCTCCTTAGAATGGTGACTGGGAGCTGCGGACTGGCGTACAGCTATAAAAAAAGTAGACATAAGTGGGTCACATTCATTGGCTGAGAAATGGCTCCATAATGGCACAGAAAACTCCACACACAAGATGACCTTGTGTATAAATTGAGTCCCCTATTTCTAGTGCTTATTTCTGGCACTAAATATTCAACTTATATACGAGCATGTACAGAAGCGTTTCAGTGCCTCTGTCATTCCAGGTGCCTTGCTCAATGGTTTCTCCACTTCCCAGTGAGAAAGGGTCCCACCCTTTCCCTGACTTCCCTTTAGTTGCTTATGTATTGAAAAATGGGATCACTATTCCCCTTGTTCCTCCATGCAGTTTTATCTTCCAGGCCAGCCTTGGAATGTGTTATAATGGCCCCGAGTTGCTTTTGTAATAATGGTTCTGCATTGCTCTTGTAATAATGGCCCTGTGTTGTTCTTGTAATAATGGCCGTGTTGTTCTTGTAATAATGGCCCGGTGTTGTTCTTGTAATAATAGCCCTGAGTTGTTCTTGTAATAATGGTCCTGTGTTGTTCTTGTAATAATGGCCCTGTGTTGTTTTTGTAATAATGGCCTTGTGTTGTTCTTGTAATAATGGCCCTGTGTTGTTTTTGTAATAATGGTCCTGTGTTGTTCTTGTAATAATGGCCCTGTGTTGTTTTTGTAATAATGGACCTGCATTGCATTAGCTTTTATGCTCTACTTCCCTTGTTCCATCTCCAGAATCCTTCCACTAACCAGTTGCACTTCTTTTTTCCATTAACTTCCCTGGAGGTCATTGGACAACCGCAGAGGCCTCTTCCTAGCCCTCGTGCCCTTGTCATCCACAGAGCTATATCTAGGCCCTATCTCCATTATATGCTGCTTTAGGGCCTCCCACCTGGCAGCAAACCCACTGAGTTTTGTACTTGACAGTTTAGCCACAACCATCTCCCTCTGTTAATTAAACTTCGCTCTCCTGAAGTTTAGCATCCTGGTGTTATTTTCGTGAAGTAGCCTCCCTCAGATTCAGTCCTATTATGGTCACTGATACTCACTGGCAGCCCAACCCTTACTGCTCTCTCTCTCTCGTCATTCCCACTACTCAGCAGCAGATCGAGAACTGCATTCCCTGTTATCTGTATAGAATCATAGACATTGTCAGCAGAAAAAGGCCACTGGTCCTTTATTACTGACAAGTAAATACTCTCTGCTTTCCATTGGGCATTCCACCTGCTAGTCAGTCACTGAGGTTGAAATCCAACAGGAGCCCTGGCCTGGTAGCACAGTGGCAGCAGTTAGCACTACCACTCGCTACACCTGCATCCAGAGGTCAGGAGTGGACTCAGGTCATAGAGGTATGGCCAGGGGAAGGAAGATCAAGCACTCGGTGGACTGCTCTCCTTTGGAAGGGGGGTGCCAGTGTACTCAGTTGCTTGACTACCAGCTGGCTAAAGTCATGTGGCAGCACAGCAGGGCCCTGCACCACTGGCCTCAGTGCTGGACTCTCCAACAAACCAAGAGATTTGCACCCTGGGGGGCAAGTTCCCTAGAGCACAAGTCCTTCCCGGTGGGGGAAAAACACAATAGAGGAGATGAAGGTAGGCCTGCGGAGCAGGTGGATGACAATGCTGGAGAGGTCAGACTGACAGAGGCTGGCTGACTGTGTAGAATAAATACCCAAATAAAACAAATCCAGTACGAGAATCATGGGCCCTATATCTATTGCCTTCTTCATTTTATTAGCCAATTCTAAGTCATGCCCTGCCCTACTAGCTGGAGGTCTGGAACATACTCTTGGAATTGTCTTTTTCCCTCTTGCAGATCTTACTTAACATGGCAGGCTTTCTGGAAAGTTCTCATCTCTCCATACTCCCTATTTTTCACTTGCCTTTCCTTGACATAAAGAACCCCCTCAACCTTCTGATCCTTATTTACATCTATAGGAATGTATCCCTCTATCCCTTATTCCCTCATTCAGACAGGTCTCTGTAAGTTTTATTGCACCATAGCTTGGCTCAATGGCCGGGATATTCAAGGGGGTCACGCATGGTGCAACAGTGTTGCGCAATGCGCAACCCACTGATGCACCCTGGCGTGATATTCAAAGGGTATGTTGCTCTGCGCAATTCCTGATGTGCTGGGATGCACCAGTAATGTATGCGGCGCATGTGCGGGAGGCATGCCCATGAATATTCGGCACATCCCGATATTCAGCCCGAGATGTGTGGTGCATATGCATGCACACACCCGCCTTGCGCCACAAAGGGGGTGCAAAGATCTGCTAAAAAAAAAAAAGGAGCAAGGCCTGGCCACCCACAGGTGAGCTGCCGTATTGCAGGGCGCAACACCCGACCTCCAGAACCATGGTCCGTCATCGTCGTGCCCCCCCCCCGCTCGCGGGCTCCAGTAAGAAGAAACTACCTGGTGATCCAGTGGACCTGCCCCCCAACCCGATCGAAGGCTTTGTAATAATAATTTTATCCCTGGTTGTCCAGTGGACCTGCTCCCAAGCCTGAATGCAGACTTTGTAAATTTGAAACTCCCTGGTGGTCCAGCAGTACCCCCCTCCCCACCTGCCCACTCAGTCCCGCCACCCTGCCCCCCATCAGCCGTACTGTATGCTGTCAGTCGGTCGCGAGGCCAGGCCCTGCGGGTGGGAGCTGCCGCCTACCGACTGACAGCGTACAATGCGGCTGTCGCCCCATTGGTCCACCAGCATGGGCTATTATGAGTCGGGCAGATCAGTGACTGCATATCCTGATATGTGAATGACTTCCATTCACATATCAAGACTGTGTTGAACAGTACGGTCTGCACACCTCCTCCTCCCTGATTTGTTCCCCTTACAGCTGATCTTTTTGCCCTTGTAACTAGCTGGACATGGGTGTTCTACATTTAATCCTTTCCAACCCTGTCCTGGTGTAAAGCCTCCCAACAACTCTTATCAATTTTGTATGCTAGCATATCTTCCATGACTAAGCTCAGGGGAACCCTGACTGCAGTGTATAGTTTTCTCCTGTCCTGGACTCATACCTCTCAACCTTTTGTCCCCCAGATGTGGAACATTGCCTCTCAAAATGTGGAACAAATGAGCAAAATGTGGAACACTTAATCAAATATTTACCTAAGAAGCTCAGAACACTGCTAACATGTTTGCATTTATGCTCAGAAAGTTTGTCATTAATTGAATAATATATTTTTTGCATCATTTACTATCAATTTTTGCTTTAAAAAGTTAACATTGAATGTGGGACAAGTACTCACAATGTGGAACAGGGAGCTTTTGTGAAGTAAAATGAGGAACGTTCCTCGTAATGTGGTACAGTTGAGAGGTATGCCTGGACTACCTTCCAGTGTGTGAGGAACCTAAATCTTTGCTCCCTGCACCAAAGCTTTAGCCATGCATTCCACTTGTTTCGTCTGTCTCATCTGTCCTTTTAAATACGTTCTGATCTGTGTTATTCTATAGTAGTGGCTGAAGTGTCATGCTGTAGTTATGTTGCTCTACTTCTAGTTCCTGTGGACTGTATTAATATTATCCATGAACAGCTCACCCTTATAAGCCTGGACTTACACTTGACATACTCCTCTCCCTGGTAGGGTAGGTTGGGGGGAGGATGGAGGAGAGGGGGGTATATATGTTTCTTCTGTTAGTTGTTCCTTGTTTGGGCTGTGATATTGCATTGTTGTGATTTTCCTAAAATATAAAAAACTCTAGTCTTCTGCTGCCTCACTGGCCCTGCTGGTGGTATCAGTAGTATCTCAGAGAATACTACCTTGGAGGTCCTGCTCTTACTGCTCTTGTCTAGTTCCCTAAATCAATGCTGCAGTACCGTTACTTCTGCCTATAGCACTGATGCCAGCATGGACCATGACGGTCTGTTCTTTATGTTCCTGCAGAGGTATGTCCACCCTTGCCTTGATGTCTACAACCCATGAAACCAGGTAGTCAAGTTACCAAGCAGTGCACTTGGCTTCAGTGTCCCAGCACTACTCCCACCTTGCTAAAAACCTCACAGTAGAGACCCCTATAACTACTATTATGAAATGGGTGGAAAGAATGCTCAATTCTGATTGGCCGAGAGCCGCTTTCAGCTGGGCCGGTATCCTAGCACAACAGCCCAGCTGAAAGTATTATGTTTAAAAATGCATAAAATTTACTAAAAATTACCCATTTCATAATTGCAATAAGGCACTCCAGGGGGGTATGTTATGGTGGGCTAATGGCCCTTTTCGGGTGGTGGAAGCCCTCGGCTATGCCTTGTGCTTCAACCCACCTGAGGTGGGCCGTTATCCCACCATAACACACCCCGTCATGCCTTATTGCTTAAAAACTACCCTGCCTTTGTTCCTCCCCAGATGCTCCTGTACTGTGGGAGCCCCTGCAGTCCAGCATGCTCTCACCAATCTGAGATTTTTCTCTGCCTTCCCAGGAAGTGACTGGTAACTGTTTTTGTTGGACACTGGTGGTGGTCCCTGCTTAACCTCAGGACCCCACACCATTCTCCTCCCTGCCAAAATTAACCCAGTCCATGTCTCTAATACCTAGACCTAGCTTTCTGGTCTTCGTCCCCTGCATCACAGCCCATGGCTTTCCCAAACTCTTATCCTGGCGTGCTGGTGGCTGACACTCAAGCAAGTTAACTATGGTCTCAAGTACTGCAGCAGCTGCAGAATAACTGATCCATGAACATAGCCACAAATGTGTGTGTTCTGCAGCCCTGTAATGCTCCACGTGCACCATCATGGTCCTTGACAAATTCCCACTTTACTTTGTTTAGGAAAAAGTTGTCAGCCCCCTCGCTTACCCCTTCAACCCAATTCCCATTTATCCAGTTCCTGTTGCCCTCACACCTGTTTGCAATTGGAACCATTCAATGATGGCTTACTCAAAGTCTGGCTTATAAGATAGTGTGTACTTAACGTTTTATGATTAAAGCAAATAGTTTCTGCTGTGTGCTTAATCCCTGACTAGACTGTAGACATCTGATCTTTTGCCACTACTGCCAATTTAAATTGTTTGGATCCTTAAATGTAAAATGAATTACATGGCCTCTAAAATTAAATTGGACATTTTTTCACCCTTAAGTTAAATTCTGTAGCTTAGCCCCTGTAGCATATTAACCACCACATTCAACTCTCCTTCACTCTTTTCAGACAACACACTAGGCCTCGATTCTTTCACCTTACTTTCCAAGTCAGCACTCTTGTTTGTGTCTCCTACCGCAGACTCACTGTTTGACACCTGGTCCTCTCTTTGTGGGCATTTTCCAACAGGTTTCTTCCTTTGACTCTGATCTTCACTCCTACCAACCCTGAAACTATGCTACTCTACTGCCAGACTCATGGCTGCCCAGCAGACCCCTAGTAGGGACACCACATCACTACATATTGCAAGTAGTGGTTAAAGAGTTACTCTTAGTCTGATTCAGCTTCGGTTGCGCTGAGTACCACTACAGTAAGATTTGTTATATTCCACATTTAGTGCATGTAGAGTGGCATCATGCTCTCCATATGCTGCTATTACTGTTACTATGGTAGTCAACAACCCGAGTCATGCTGGGAGATCTGCTGCTCGAGCTGTTCCTCAGTTCTCAATCTTTTTGTATGGGATAAATGTCAGGCTGAAACTGAAGTGTTTCTTTATACTGCTCCGGTGTAGCACAGAATGCGTTTGCCTAATAGGGCTGGTGCTCTTTAAGTAGGGATGAAGTGAAAACGAAAATCTTCCAATAATCTGGCCAGAAATGCTGACACTGTACAACTGAACATCTGTATCCTCTATGGCTCACAACTGTATCACTGATTGTGTACTTTAAAGTGGTGGCACTCCACACCAGTCAGTACCTGCCTACTTCAAACACTGATTTATTTATTTATTTTTATTCTTTTTTCCTCCGGTCACGGCTCATAGGAACTCTCTCAGGCAACCTTATCCTTGTGCCTACCCTGCCTGAGGATCGCTGTGGCCCATGCCCTCTCTCTCTCCCCCCCTGCAGCCAGCACCCCCAGTTTGACCTGACCAGGGAGGGTAGCCTGACTCCTTACTTTGGGCTCTCTTATCAAGGCAGATTCTGGCGTGCAGGTGGGGCCCGGGTGGAGGAGCGATGAGGCCAGCCGAGACGAACCCGGTGCTGGGCATGGAGAATAGGTGCCATCGCCTATCCCATTGAGTCAGATTTTTGCTTGTTCTCCCCATCCCCTCCCTCCTGCATGCGCATCCCCTGACGCTTGGCACACAGCAATCCTGCCAGCGTCGGACACGCTTGTTACATGCTGCCCATGCTTCTGCAGCACCCCCTATCTCCACCAGGGGCTGCTGAAGCACCGGGCACCCCAATGCCCTCCGCCCCGGGATCGGAGGGCAGCCCATCAGGCACTCAATCCAATCCCTTCCCTGCTGACTCTTGGCGCCCGAGCTCGCTCCCAAACTCAGGTCGCCAGCATGGCATGAGGTGTGGCGTCCAGCGGCTCAACCCTCAGTGACACTGGGCCAGCCTAAGCAAGCATTGATTGATTGATTGTTGGAAGTCATCCAACAGGAGGTCTTTTGAACTCCCTTTTACATTTCATTAATACTACAAATACTTATTACAGTATTACATCTTTCAAACATGGCAAATGGAAGTGACCAGAACTTGTTTCAGATAGTGTGCTAACACAAATTATCCTAAACATGTGTCCCCGGCACTGCCTTGCTTGGCCAGCATCACTGCTCCTTCCATTGGCATCAGTGCTTGCTTTCCCTCTCTGTCTTAGATTCCTCAGTTCTTTAACCACTGGAATGTAAATGGGGCTCTCATCCGTGTTTTGCAGCTTTGCCATTTGCTGTTTTAATTGCAGGATTTTTGCTTCCCTATAGAATGCAACTTCATCACAACAACATACCCGATCACCACACAGTGCAAGCAAGGGTTAAAACTAGCAGTTCCAGCACCCCCATTATTTGTATCCATTGACTACTATAGGAGAGTTCCGCAACCCAGAAATGACAGTTCCACCACGTGGAAATCTAGATAGAAGAGTTCCCCCACCTAAACAGTTCCAGTTTAACCACAGAGTGCAAGACTCAATTGGCATCAGTCAATTCGGATTTACTTCCCTCATTACAAAAGACCATAGTGAAGGTGGCCTGTCCATGCTTTTCGTTAAAAAAAAAAAAAGACAACACAGGGAATGGAGTAAAAGTATGCTTCAAGAAAGTATTCACAAACTGTGGTGATATCACGCTGGAATCATTATGTTCAAACAGAGTTTATGTTGCCTTGTGAAAATATGCACAATTTGTAACATTATGCTTAGAAATATATACAAACTACGCTCCCATCACACATGTGGTAATAGCTGACTGACTGAGCCAACAACACCATGTCTAACAAATGATCTAAATATTATAAGGTAACATTACACTTTGAGAAAATATGGCCTGGACTGACTTCACACACTCAGGTTTAGATTTACCGTGAACAAATACACACATTGGATTTTAATTGCTTGTATGAGCCAATGCTTCAGGCTGCACTTGCCTTGAAGTCTTACGCAGCGTGCTTAATAAAAATATACGCAATCAAGGCATGCATAATTCTTACGGAATAAGCTAGATTAGACAGCATTAGGTTCATTGTGCTCAGCAAACCTGCCAGGGTTTGAAACCAAACGTGGAAAATCAGATGTTATATTCAGAAAGTGAGTGACTACTATTACTACCACTGCATGGCCAGTTGTTGCAGAGAACTATGTACAGCACAGACAGGGTGAAACATCTTATTCAATGAACACTGAACACAGAAACTGAGTTGAGATTACTTGTTATTAAAACTAAAGACAGTGGAAACAGATTTGTACTAACATTCATCATACCACAAAGAAATGCATTCATTTTCTGTTTGTCGAACTCAAAGAATTCCTCATGTCCAAATTCAGACATTTTTTTTAGTTTATTAAAATAGCTTCAACATACAAGACTATGAGATACAGTTGAGTACTGCAGATTCCCCTACCTCAAAAAGAAAACAGAACAGAATAGTTATTTAAATAACAGATGGATAAACAAGGATACATTCTTAGGATACTATAGTACGTTATGTCACTAATTTCCAGTCTAGTAATAACCCTCTAAGTTTCATTAGCATGTAAGATAATGTCATTATCCTATCATGTCGTATCATCTTACTGTTGCTGGTATCAATTCCTTCAGAATTAGGACAGTTCCAGGTGATCCAGTGGCACAGAGGGCTGGGGCACCTTGGGTGCCTTACCTCTCCTGCTCTGACAACCCAGGTTTGGGAACAAGCTCAGGCCACTGGGGGTCGGTCGGTGGGGGGAAGGGCTGGCAGAGGAATGAGCTTCTGCCTGGCAGCTATTCTCTTCTGAATTGTGGTGGTGGCCCTTCCCAGTGCTTGGCTGTCACTAAGTGGAGGCTCTGTGGTAGTGTCGAGCAAATGGGGGGGTTGGCACTAGGCTGGGTGGGTGGAGCGGGGTCACTGGTTCCGGCGCACATGCGTGCCTCCACACACTTGCAGGACCATGTCGTTGAGGCCATGGGGAGTGAAGTGGAGAAAACCAGGGAAAAACACCATGTCCCCCACCTGGATCCCTGCCAGTGTGATGGCAGGGGGAGTGGAAGATGGAACTGGGAGTCCCCGAGTCCTCAGCCTGATGAAAGTGCAAAGTGGCAATGGAAGGTAGACAGATAAAAAAGAAGTATTGACTGAGTTCCAAAGAATAGTTATGATACTGCATATTGAAGCATAATGATTAATAATTAGAATAGCCCTCTGTCTATTAATTTCTCTAAAGGGGTCCATATTTGATCATATACATGAGTCAAACAATAGTTTATATAGTGCAGCTGTTCTAGTCTCATGCAGTATGATACTACATTTTTCCAGAGTTCTGTCTGTGGATCGTGGTTGTTTATTTTTCCAGTGTCTCGCTGTGATATACCTGTGTACAGTAATAAGCATGATGTTTTAATACTTTCACATTTATTAACGAGGTAAGCACACTAGACAGTAAAGGCATATGACACAGAATACATGATGAAAGCCCAGTAAAATGCAAGTGACAGAAAGCACTAACAGCAGACTCACTAGCACAACAAATCAGGCACAGTGCAGTCAGCATTAAACTTTAATCGAAATGAGTTGTTAGCTAGTTTGAGTACAAGTTGATTTTCAGTCGGTTGGTAGTTTTTAATGCCAGTATTCTGATAAATAGGTAAAGTTTAATAAGTTGTTAACCAATGTTCTCTGTTTCTAATATTAATGATTGCATCTCAGAGTTGACAGCTGGTTTGCTCTTCATCGCATGCTGGATAAGAAATATCAACATTTAGAGTTAGCGGGTCGTTAAAATGGGTTCACTAAACCAAATAACAACTCAGTATCATTACGTTCATTTTCAGGTTTAATGCTGACTGAACTGTAGAAGTATATGATACAAAAGGCACAACCGAAGCCTAGGGAGGTAGACCCTGGTGGTACTACAGCCCAAAACAATGGTATGGGAAAAGCACCAGTTGTTATGTGCAAGTGCAGGCTGAGGAAGTTTATTCTTTTTTTTAATTTTTTGTCAACTTATTTCCCTCCTGGTCACTGACTGCTGAGGCATCTCTCAGGCGGGGGTCACTCGACCAGCCTCTACCATCTGCCTGAGCCCCTCCCCGACCCAGGAATTGGGTGCGGGATTCCTTCTCTCCCGCTGGCCCGATATCGGAGGAGGTTGGGACCTCGGAGAGTCAAGTTGGGTCGGGGCGGTGTTGATATGTGGACATGGACACTCGAGCCCCGCTGCCACCTTCCCAGCAGCCGGGGTTTTCCACTTTGGTCACCCCCTCAAGACGCAGACATACACTGATGTCTGAGCACAGAGGATACTACCATCCCCCTCCTGCTGACATCTGCCGTTGCCTTGCCCCATCTGCAGCCCCATTCCTTGTAGTGCCCCCAGTCTCCACCTGGAGCCACTACAGAGTGGGGGACCCCCCTCTACCCACTCCAGGAGAGGAGAGGAGAGGAGAGCAGTCCTCCGGACACTCAATCCTCTCCTCCCCCTGCTAACCCCCAGTTCCTGAGTACATTCCCGAACCCGGATCACCAGCATGATGCGAGGTGTGACGTCCAGCACCTCAACCCTCAGTGCCACTGGGCCAGCCCAGGAAGTTTATTCTTAATAAGATATTAAGAAGTGTGCCTAATGAACCATTAGGTACTGATTGTTAGGAGGGGTGCCTTATAGAAATAACTCTGCTTCAAAGTTAAGCTTTACCCCTTGGATTTTATTAATAATTTTGAAGACCTCCTTCTAAAGAGGCTGTATATCTCTACAAATGACCATAACATAAAATAAGGTGCCTTTCTGTGTACCACATATGTTGCATAGTATGGATACTATTTAATTCATTTTATTTAGTGTGGCATGAAATATATTCGATGAGGTATATTAAATTGTGTTTTGTTTATTGTTAAACAATATCCACGTGGATTTAAGAAATAAGAACATAAGAAAAGTGTTGGCAGATGGGGACCGTGTGGTCCATGTAGTCTGCCCAAGGTGGCTACCACCCCCCAATTATATATTTTTTTCCTAAATTGCTCACATTGCCTGTCCCAAGCAAGTTTGAGTTCCCTTGCTGTCTTCAATGCCACCACTTCTGGTAGCAGGCTGTTCCATGGGTCTATCGTTGTCTCTGTGAACAAATACTTTGTAAAGTTGCTTTTAAACTTGCTTCCCACTGGACACAAGTTGTGCCCTCTTGTATGCGCTACCCTGTTTTTCTTGAAGAGGTTTTCCTTTTGAGTTGTGTTAATTCTCTTGACCTACTTAAATGTTTCTAGCATGTCCCCCCTGTTCCTGCTCTGTTCCGGAGAGAGTAAATTCAGCGCTTTGAGTCTTAACTCGTATGGCTTATGATGCAGCCCCTGCGCCATCTTTGTGGCCCTTCTGTGTACTATCTCCAGATGGTCGATGTCCTTCTCTAGGTGAGGCCTCCAGAACTGGACGTAGTACTCAAGGTACTCACCAAGGATTTGTGGGGTGGCATGATACTGTAACTTCCTGCTTTCTGCTTGTAATACCCCTTCCTATGCATCTGAGGTTACCACTTGCCTTCTGCACTGTTTTTTAACATTGTTTTCCTACCTTTAAGTAGTTGGTAATGATCACACTCAGATCCTATTCCATCTTTGTCTCCTTTAATTGATGCTCTTCTAGTACGTACTTTTTTTCCTGGATTCCGTTTCCCAGGTGCATTACCTTACACTTCTTGGTGTTATATTTTAACTGACAATTTCTGGACCATTCTTCCAGTTTCCTTAGGTCAGCTTCCATACCTAATGCCCCCTCTAGTGTGTCCACCCTGTTACAGAGTTTTTTATCATCTGAGAACAGGTAAACCTTCCTCTCCAGTTCATCAGTGATGTCAGACTCACTGATGAATATGTTGAGGAGGACAAGACCCAGCACCAATCCCTGTGGAATGCTGCTGGACATACATCCCTCCCTTGATAATGCCCCAATAACCAAAACTCTCTGGGTCATATTCTGCAGCCAGTTTCTAATCCAGTTTACTATTTTCTGTCTGACTCCTGTGTGTTTTAGTTTGTTAGCAAGTCTCCTGTGGTGAACAGTGTCAAAGGCCTTGCTAAAGTCTAGGTACACCACGTCCACCACCCCACCCTGGTCCACTGTTCTGGTAACCCAATCAAAGAAATCAATCATGTTTGTTTTGCATGAGCACCCTGCTATGAAGCCATGCTGTTTGGGGTAGAGTTTTCCAGTTTCCTTTAGGTAGACAGCTACTGTCTCCTTTAGTAATGTCTCCATAACTTTGCCTACTATAGAGGTCAGGCTGACTGGGCGGTAGTTTCCCGCCTATTCCTTGCTACTACTTTTGTGAAAGGGCACAACTGTTGCACTTTTCCAGTCTTGAGGTACTCTGCTGCTTTCCAGAGATAGATTGAACAACTCTGTTAGTGGTGCAGCTATTTCTTCCCGAAGCTCTTTTAGTATTCTGGGGTGGATACCATTTGGCCTCATGGCTTTATCCACCTTAAGTTTGCTTAGCTTTTTAAGACCCTCTATTTCATGAAGGGGCTTATGTGTGCCTCTCCACTATCCTGCTCTGTCTTACTTAGTGTAGGTCCTTTGCAATATCTTCTATTGTGAAGACTGAGCAGAAGAATTTGCTTAACGACTCTGCTTTGTCTTCATATTTTTCTAACAGCTGGCCCTCCCTTGTTGCTAGTTGGACTATTTCCCCATTATTCTTCCTTTTTTTCTCTTGTGTATCTATAGAAAGTTTTATCTCCCTTCCTAACCCCCTGTGCTATTCTTTCCTCTGTTTGGGCTTTGGCTATCTGAATTGCTTTTCCTGGGCCAGATATTCAGAAATGCACCAAAGGCAGGCGCAAGTCCAGTGCCACGCAATCCAGGTGTGCTGTGGCACTGCAGGACCCATATTCAGACATTGTGCAGACTGCACTGCACCAGTGCAACTCAGCTGAGTATGGCACACATGCACCATGGCACAACCGGAGATGCGCCAGCGCAACCATGGAAGTGCAGAGCAGACCTACGCATCAACACTGGAGGGGCAGTGCACATAGAAGAGTCCCAGGGACACAGCCAGGGAAGCACAGTGACAGTGGCCACAGGCCCCCCCAACCAGCAGGGCGCACCAGTGCATACACAGGCACCAAGAAACTGTACCTCAGAACACAACGGTGGTATAGCCAGCAGGCGACAGGAGGGGCCAATGGCCAACACAAGGCTGCTGAGGGTGCTTCCTCAGCACCCAGCCAGCCTGCTGTCCCCACTGCCATGTGGCATTGGCAGTTCTCCCCCAGGACCATGGAGCCGAGCACACACATGGCCCACATGCACACACATAGCCCACACACTGGGCAGTGAACGAGCCAGGACCCAGGCAGAGTGCCAGACAACATGTGACAGGGTGCCCAACAGGGGATGCAGAGGTTCCCACCCCAGCATGCAGACATGTCCAGAACAGTGACCATGGCTGTGTGCCACCACCACGCACACACCTGCCGCCCACCCCTGACCAACACCCCATGGAGACCCCAAAGCCACACAGCACACCCACTGAACCGGAAAATGGCCCCCACTAAACCGTGACACACCACTGTACACAGCAGGGAACCATGGTAACAACCCATGTGCCCCCCCCCCCCGTGCACACACCATGGACAGACTCCAGATCGATGCAGCATGGCTCCACATGCCACCTGCAAATCAGACACGGACAGTGGCATGTAGGTGAAAAAGGTTTATAACAGTAATATGTGGCCAACAATAGAAATGACAGGGGTCAGAAACAGGGTAGGTACAATGATGGATGGGGACAGGGAACAGGGTCTGTACAGCAGGAAGGAGGACTGTAGGGGAACAGGGATAACTGGGGCTATATAAACTTGACTCAATGATGGCCATGTCCGGACACCCCACCATGCCTCCGTTCAAGCCTGTGCGCAGCTGTCATGCATCTGATGTCAACGACCACTTCCAACATACTCTATACGATGAGCAGGATCTGCCATAGGACCCTCGTCTGCAACCTCTGAGGCCATCGGGCCACTGTCCACCTGACACCTATGACAAGGGAAAGGACAGGTGATCCATGCAACAGCCCAGGGAACCAGGGAACAATGCCCACCCATAGTGCACAATGGCAGCATGAGCACACACCCCTGGAGAGCCTGGTATGGACACCTGCGGGGGGGGGTGCAATGCCAGCCAACAACACGGCACACCACAGTGCTGCAGAGAGCTGGGCGTCACTGAGCAGCAGCCACACGACCGCACAGTGATGGTCACATGACACACTGCAACAGCAGCACCGCAGCATTACTGGTGGCATCCATGTGCACGCCCACCCCACCAACAGCTGTCACATGGGTCCAATGGATGGGCCACAGTGGCGTGCACAATGCACTGTGTGACACACACAGCTGTCACGGCACATGGCACAGGAGGCCATGGCTGCACCCACTGCCCACTGCTACCCCGATGTACATTGGGAATGACCATGATATTGTTTATCTGCCCCCTGCGGTGCAGCTGGCACTAGTTGTCCACCATCAAGGCGTGCCGCCGTGTTATGCTCCGCCTCCTCCCGGGCCTGCCTGCAGTCCTCCAGCCCTGTGAATGGAAAGAAGAGAGTTGGACATCAGTACATAGTCACACCTGCCAGCCCTCCTCCCACAGCCCGCTGTGCACTGGGTGTGCCGCTGTCTATTCCATGGCCCACACACCAGCACAGCCGCAATGCATGCAGCAGCATGGCATACGGCGATGGGCAGGACAACAATGTACCCCACTATAGGACATGCCAGGCAGCGATGCTAAAACCACAGTACTGCACCAGGGCAGACATGCAACATGTGAACACCTATCTGGATGTGGCTCTGCACCATGCCAGATGCATGCCTGCAGCCTCTGGAGTTGGTCAGGGTCCCTCCTCGCAGGTCACCATAACGGTGCCTGCACTGCTCTGCTGTGCATGGAACACCCATCCTCCTCTCCAAGGCCTCCGATATGGACTGATACACCAGGCCTCTGGCCTGCTGCAGGGGCACCTGCCCAAACAGCTGAGCCTCATAGGGCTGGACAGCAGCCACGAGGTTCACTACCTCAATGTTCAACTAGTTGAGGGTACAGAGTTCAGTTCCCTGTGCCATGGACAGCTTTTGGTGCAGCACTGTAAATGACAGTGAAAAACACATGTGTTTGCCACAGGTTCAGGATCTGCAATAGGATATGAATGACTGCTATTGCGCAGCATGTAGATGCGTACCAGGATGCGCAGTGCAGGACCATTGTGAATGATGGGCATGCGCGCTATGCCTTGGCCTGGCGGGGTCATGGGGTTATGTATGTGACCGTGGGTCACAGGTCAGCACCCAGCACATGTGCGCATGTGTGCGATAGGGTGCATGCCAGGATGTGCAAGCGTGCGCAAAGCTGCACCTGTGCCACATGTACAGTGCCAATGCATCATGTAATCTACGCATGTTGTGCGATTGTACCATGGGATGTGGTGCGCACATGCACACTGTGGGCATGCTCACCACGCATGCCAAGTATTGCACCTTGGGGTTGCTCCAGCGCAACACAAATGAGCATGGCGCAAGTCTGCGATATTCAGCTGCGGAATGCAAATAACCAGCTGATGCGTGGCGTAGTGGGGAGTATTAGCATATCATTACAATTGCACTCACCCTCATTTGCATGCATTGAGCCATAAAAGTGCCACAGAACAGCACAGGCCACAGACCGGTATTGCAAACTTTCAGGTAAGTGACTGGAAACATGGATGAACAGAGGCCTACTGCACCTGTGGAACTGATAGCTGTAACATTCATTGCTGCCACTAACACACACTGGTGTGCATTCCCACAGGTGGCAGAATGTCGGGCGAGGAAGGTGCAGAGAATCAGGGGCCTGCATGCAAGCGCAGGCCCAACTTTATGGCATCAGAGACCACTGCCCTCTATGAGGCCTTCATGGGCAGGGAGGCCCTTCTCAGTGGTGCCACGGGCACACCGCAGGAGAGGGTCATGGGCTGGTATGAGGTGGCATGGTACATCAACACCCACAGCTGACACCATCGCACTCTCCAGGAGTGCAAGAAAAAGATTGGCACTGACAGGAGGCGCATTAAGGAGAAGATAGCTGCCATCTGAGTGTCCCACAGGGTGACCAGTGGTGGCCCAGCAGCAGGGCCTCCACTGACAGCCTCAGAGGAGATGGTGGTGCCCAGCATTTGCCAAGCGTCGGTGGAGGGTGTGCCTGGTGGAGGGTTCCAGACGAGTAGCAGTTCCTCACTAGATGGTGAGTACGAACAGGCCTGTGTGTGTATGCTGCACGTGTACGCTTGTTGATGTGCCACCAGCCACTTGCAAGTGTGTCTGTAGCTGCACAGTGGACTGCAGTGCTAATTGGACATGTCTGCATGTCGAGGGGTATGGTAGAAGGTGACCATGGGGAAATGGTAGGAGGGGGGGATGGTAGGGGGGCCCATGGGGGGGTAGCCCTGGACAATGAAGTAGCACTGACCTTCTGTTCTTGTCTTGAGGCACCAGCACGCCTCTGGGCAGAGGACAAGGTGGAGGCAGATGCTGACACAGATGCCCAACCGTCAACATCAGCGGGCATCCAAAGCAGGGACAGGCCCTGCCTTGGTGGTGTGAGGCATGTGGACACGCTGGACATGACATCTGCTGATGCCCTTGCTGGGATCCTGGACAGTGACAGCCTGGAAGTACTGTGTGCGGAGACCCAGCTAGGGATGTTGTCAGACACCGATGATGACATCACGCTGATCATGGATAGCATAGGACCATTGGTGGCAGAAATGCCCCTACCCACTACACAGGCACCATCAGGGCCTGTTGCTGCCCCAGTGGCTCCACAGCTGCCCCCCAGCCATGTTGTGGCTGCGGTGTGTTGTGTCACTGCTGTGTCCGGTGTGGGTGGCAGAGGTGCTGGTGGTGCAGTGGAGGCACGGGGCACTGACCAGCAGATGGTCGAGCAGCAGCAGCTGGATGCAGGTGACATTGGGCAGCTAAGCATAGTGCACACTGCTAGTGTGCCTGACACATGCATACCCCCTGTACGGCTCACTGTGCAGTGTCCACCTGAGTGGGAGGCTGTGTAGCATGCTGTGATATCCCCTGCAGCTCGACAGACGGCCCAGGTGGCCCAGGATGTTGAACGGCTGGTGGAGCACACCCGGTTACTGCGGGCATCCATGGATAATCAGGCTTTGCTTGCCTCTGAGGTGCGCAAACTGAGGGCTGATGTGCATCCCATGGCAGAGCAACAGGACAGAGGCACTGTGCAGATCATTGATGAGCCCAGACAGATGTAGGAGGCCATGACCATGGCTTTGGACTGCATGACTGGTGCCATTGCGACTGGGCTGGCGTTGCTGGTGGCCACTGGACTTGGCCGTGTGCAGGGGACACCCCACAGTGCACTTTCCACCCCATGATCCCAGCATCTGGTGACCCCAGCACAGTGGACGCTGGGGTCTGACATCAGCATCCCAGATACCCCCAGTTTGGCCGCCTCTACCCCACTGCACAGGCATGGTCGCAGTCCCGCATTTCAACCCCTGGGGGCATCAGACACACCCACTGGGACTGATGCGCAGCATGCAGATGCCACTCGGCCATGGGATTGTGCAGTTGCAGTGCCATGTGTGCTGCTCTGCCATCCACTGCAGTTGCCACAAGCACGCATGGGCGGTGCTGGTGCAGCATGCATGCAGTGGCGCGCATGTGTATTGTGCCCCATGTGCCCTGTGTGTGTGGACGGCACTGCTGGGACATGTGGCATGGAGATGATGAGGGCTGCTCAGCACTGGTGGTGCCTGTGCACTGGTGCCATGCTTCTGATTCATGCCATGTCACACAACATATGTGTGTGTGTGTGTGTCTCCTTGTGTGCATGCCAGTGCTGCATGTGTGGTGCCATGCACCTGTGTGCCAGTGGCTCCACTGTGTGTAGTGTGCACTGGTGTTTCCATGCCATCCACTGTGCACACTTCTGCCACAGTGTGGAGTACTGTCCTGTGATGCCCATGCTACTGTGTTTGTACACCCACCTGCATTGACCAAAATGCTCCCTTGCAATTGTGTCCCTGTGCTGCCTTGCCTCCTGCGCTGCTCTGGGGTTCTTTCTTCCAGGGGGTGGCAGCCCACTGCCCTCAAGCCCTTCATCGCCATCATCCCCACTACTGTCGCCCTCCTCAGCCTCGGCAACTATTCCACGGTTGATGGCCATGTTGTGCGGGATGCAGCAGGCCAGGAATATGCCACAGGCCTTTGATGGGCTGTATTGTAGGGCACTGTCTGACCTGTCTAGGCAATGAAATCATGACTTAAGCATGGCAAAGACATGCTCGATGATATTGCGTGTGCTGGCATGTGCCTCGTTATATCTGTCTTCCACGGGGGACGATGGTCTCTGGTAGGGGGTGAGCAGTCATACCCTTAGAGGGTATGCACTGTCAACTGGGTGGGAAGAGACATTTGGTTAGTCCACTGCTGTGCTGCTCCATGCTCACTCTCTGCCATGGCGGCAGCCTGCCCTCCCCGCCTGCCACCCCCCTGTGGCTCATGGTCACAATGGCACATGTCCTACTCACCGACAAGGTGGCCCATGGGAATGTCTCCCCACTGAAACATATGGCACAGCATGGAGCTGTGCCTAATGAAGGCATCATGTGCACTGCCAGGATGTGTGGCGCAGACACTGATGATGTGCCCCCCGTGGCATTGCACACCACCTGGCAGTTGATGGAAGGATACCCCTTCTGGTTTATGTACACTGGGCCCTGCGGGCTGGGTGGTGCATGGATGCTGATGTGGGTACAATCAATGGCCCCGATCATGCCTGGCATACATGCCATCTGGTGGAACTCCTGCATGTTTGCTGTATGCTCTGCCTGTGTGCTGGGGAAGTGTATGTACTCTGATGCATGTGGCAGCACAGCGTTGAGGAACTGGGTGAGGAGGCGAGATGTGGCTGACTGGGTGATACCCTTGGTATCCCCAGTGGGTCTTTGGAAGGTGCCCGTGGTGAGCAAACACATCACAGCAGTCACCTTGGTGTCCATTGACATGGCATGACTATGTCTGGTGGGTGCCTGCATCTTCTCACTGCACAGCTCACATAGCTGCCTCAGAACTGTCCTGTTCAGGTGGTACCAGCTCACTATCTCTGTGTCACTGAAGTTCACGAACGTGACCCTGGCACGGTACCACCTGTGTTGGGCATACCGCCGCTGGGCCCTTTGTCAGCCACGCAGGTGTTCCTCATGGCTCCTCACACCCCTCATTATGGCATCCATTAGGAATGGACCACTGTCCATCTCTCAGTCACTGTGCCTGTTCCTGGCTTCCTGTGGCACACTGTCCCTCTGTCCATCCATTTGTGTCTGTGTCTGTCTCTCTTTCTCTCTCTCTCTCCCACCCTGCCTGCCTCTCTCCCACTCTCTCTTTCTCTCTTGCACTCTGTCGCACCCTCTCTCCCCCTGGGCACACTGTTTCACATCTGCTGTCTGGGTATTTGAGCCTGTTTTTATATGCTCAAGTCTGCCTGGCACAACTTGGTGTTTGTTCCATGCTTGTGCCGTGCTTTCCCATTGAATATGCCATTGCGCCATATATTTCTGGGCGTGCCCCCATGCACTTGCACCA
Source organism: Neoceratodus forsteri (assembly GCA_016271365.2). Classification (NCBI taxonomy): domain Eukaryota; kingdom Metazoa; phylum Chordata; order Ceratodontiformes; family Ceratodontidae; genus Neoceratodus; species Neoceratodus forsteri. Next base: position 48,476,150 of record CM028133.1, on the reverse strand, counting down.
CATACATTACTGTTGTGCATTGGTGCAATGGGATTTGCACTGCGCCGTGGATCGCTTTCAATATTGCTGGTGGTGCAACTCGGAACTTGTGCCGGCGCAACTGTCTTGCACCATGCGCAGCTGCTTTGAATATCTTGCCCCTTGCCTCCTTGAGTTTGTTCCTGTGTTCCTTGTTTCGTTTTTATTCATTTATCTTTTAAAAATATCCCTAATTATTTTCCTCAGCTTTCTTTTAATTTTTTGTGTTTACCTGATGATGATTTGATCAAATGTTACAAATTTGAGATTGATTTTTCTTGACCAGTCTTTGCAGAGGCAATCTTTTGGAAAGAGGTCTTCACTGGTTTAATCACTGAGGCGCCTAGTTCCTTGTCACAGTAATTCTTCATCTGCAAGTAATGGAAGAAATCCATGTTTGGAATTTCATGGATCTCCTGTATCTGATGGAAAGACATCAAGTTCTTACCTAAGTACAGATCATCCGTTTGGCACACTCCCATATCTGTCCATAATTTACTTCTGTTGTATTTTGTAAATAGCAAGCCATGTTTGTTTGAATATAGGTGTGTGAATATTTATTCTAAGACTTTCTTTTGTTAATAAAGACTAAATCATCTGACAAATTCAGAAGTTGCTCTAGCTTTGCAAGAAATAACATAATTTGTAGATTTTGCATGTCAAAAGCCATAATGTTTGAGACCACTTTTTGAAAGTTAAATATAGAATAAATGATAGGCAACTGTGAGTTACAAGGAATAATTCAACTGGGGAGTTTATAGACCATGATAAACCATAAGTGTAAAGCATGAGTGGTTCCATGTTTCATAAACCCAAAGATTGAATTATTTCACTGTGATTAATAGTTTAACTATAGTTTATTGTACATATTACTAGAGAAGGGTGAAGTTTGAAAACTTCACTTTGCATGGCATATTGCAAAGTCTTTCCAACTTTGTATAGTGTGAAGTGCTGACTTTGAAACTTTTCACCAGGTGAAGTACCACTTTTTCTGGCTAAGTCTGCATGTAGTGGCAACTTCTCTGGTGAATTTGTGGCAATGTTGCCTTTATGTATACAGTTTGCGTAGGCTTTGCTGGGAAAAGTACCACTTTGCCTGGTAAAATTTTGCATTGTGGTGAAGTGAGATGTTGGTGCTGGAGTGCTGGAGGTAAAGCTTTGCAAAGGTGAAGTAATTCCACTTTGCACCATCTTCACCGGTGAAGTTTAAATTTGCTGCATCCCTGCATATTATATGGCAAATCTATACAGAAAGGGAGGTGAAGGAAGTGTGCTGTGAACTGTGTATGCAAGTTTCCCACATCAGTTAGATTAGGAAATGTTGCGTGGTACGGCAGGGTGCTGTTCACATGAATATCAGATCGTGCTATGCCTTAGGACACAGGTACTGAACATGATGACAACCAGAACCGAGGATGTGGTGGTAGAAATAGCCAATTCTAACCATGCAGGGGAAGATAGAAAAGATAGTTACGGTGAGGGTTGGTTAAAATCAGAAACTAATCTAATCAATAACTCTGCAAGTTTCTCATGTTCTCCAATGTTTGGAGCATGTGGTTAGTGTCTTGTTTTGAAGGGAAAGTACAAGGATTTGATTTACAGGTGAGCTTTACTGTAAAGAATGACATTTATAAAGTGTCTCTTGTTTTTTGATTGTTGTCCTTGGTCGTATAATATTAACAAGAAAAGGGCTGTCGATGAATGTTTTATATCTATAATTTTACATGCAACTGATACATATTCTCTAGATTTTCAGTCTTTTTTTTTCAGTTCTAATTGTGACCCCTGGCCCTCCTGGCTAGGACCTCCTTTGGCCGCTGCCAACACCACATCCTGTCCTTTAAGACCCCTTTCACCTTGCATCCTGGGACTCCAAAGCCACTCATGACACAGATCTGTGTTACCACTGAGATTGAGCCCCAAGATGTGCAGACTGCCTTCAGCTCCTGTCTCAGTTTCACCCATCAGTATCCAGTTGCCCACGGTAGCAGTGAAGTCTGGCAGCTAGCCAAGAGCCAGAAGAGTGACCACAACAGTGAACATGGTGGGCAGCCAAAGTGTCATGTGCCCAACCAGTCAGCATTATTTCCCCCACTACATTTTCCCCTGCGACACAGCTATGTTCTGATACTTGTAGGTGCATGGCTGTGCATGTGTGGTCAAGTTCCAGAACTTGCCATGTCGCATCCCTCCCTCAATTTGCCAACCCAAGCTGTGCTGCAATCCACCCTTCACTAGGTAGCAATAGGATGGTGAGCCATGCAGGCTGACCCAGTGGTGTGGTGGTAGCGCCACTCCAGAGACCCAGATAGAGCATCCACTGGGCTGCTGTCCTCTCCCTGGGATTGGAGAATTCATCACTCTGACATTGACTGTCACCGAATGGAGGCCTAGGGGTGGAGGACAAGAGTAGGGAGGGCTGCCAGTTTGATGTAGCATGTGTGTGCTCCTCATGGCACATGCTGATATCTGAATCGCAGCATGGGGGGTGGGACTAGGGGAGAAAAAAGAAAAATGACTGAGTGGGCGTATTGAAGCCCGGTTGGCCAACAACCAACCTGTGTTGCCTCCTGAGGATGCTGGCCCTGATATCTGGATGAGTGTGTCAGGGTGAGCATGGCCCTCACCTCTTGGTCCTTCCATGGGGGATAATCCAGAGTCAGGTAAATCGTTGGGGAGGCTTGGTTGCCAGCCAGGAGATGCAGGGCCAGGGCGGATAGCTGCCCAGTCTGGCCTGGTGGGATAAAAATCTCTATGGAAAAAAAAGATGGTGAGCCATGCAGTCCTCCCTCCCTCCCTCCCTGAAGCAGGACAGCTGTTGTTAGGATTCTCAAGGCTTCTTCTCCAGGTAAACCAACCCCCAATGACATGAGCTCACTTTAGTACTCAGGTAATTGGTGCAGCGAGCTGCTGGGCCGGTGAGTCAACCTTCAGTCTCACCGTTGATATAATATGCTGGTAAAACAACAGGATTGAAAACATTTTTAAACTATTTTGGGGTTTTATGTGTATTGATATATGGAAATTGTAGCAACATGCTATATCAATATATAAGCTTAGCGGAGTCCAAGCTTTCATTTAAAAAAAGAAACAAATTAGATCCTATCCCTAACGGTTCCAGATTTAACTGGTGCTAAAAATATAATTTATTTTCAATGAAATCTTGGGGTCAGATCAACATGTATAGATCACATTGATATGGTTATCATGTGTTGCTACATGTCTTTTGTATCCATGTCAAAAGTATATGTTACTAAGAACATGTATATTGATACTATTTTTTCATTTTTCAAAGATAGTATAAATACATTTTTTAAATATCTATCTGGCAAAATACATCCTAACCCAGGCCCTGCCCCCCCCTCCAGCCCACCTGCTAGGTCCACTGGTCTCCGCATAGCCTCCATGAACATATGCAGCCTACTGAAAAAATGTGATGCCCTCCAGTGCTGGGCCATGGTTCATCAACCAGACATCATAGCCCTGGTTGAAACCTGGCTGTCCAGATCCACCCCTGACTCCTTTGTCTCCCTCCCAGGCTATACCCTATACTGGGAGGACTGAGTAGGCAAACGCAGGGGAAGCTGTGCAGTCTATACCAGGGACACAATCATCGGATAAGCGCTCCCTGCCCTCGTTCTTGTGAATGGGGCCCAGGCCCTTACCCTCAAACTCACTCCTGACCCCTCAAGGGGCCCTCTCTATTTCACCACTGCCTACATTCCCCGAAAGAACCAGAACCCAGCACTGAGATCTATAACAGAATATCTTGCCACCCTCCACCACAAGGCGGAACAAATTCTAGTGGGGGACCTTAACGTGAACTGGCTCAGTGCCTCCTCTTCCACGATCCGAGATTCTATCACTGCCCAAGATCTGACACAACTCATCTCCCAGCCCACTAGAGTAAACCCAAAAAGAGGAACCAGTACCCTTCTGGACGTAATTATCACCAACTGCCCCCAAAAAATTTATAACATCCAGGTCCTCCCAGACTCCCTAAATGACCACTCCCCTATCCTATTTCTTTGGGTGGCCCCCACTCCCAAACCCACAGCTAGACCATACTCCGCTGGCACCTCCACCCTGGTGGGCTGATAAAACTCAACCCTGGGTTACCCCCTGCCCTACTACAAATGCTCAGAAATAGGGATAACCTCTGGCACCTTGCCACTGAAATGGGCTGGATGACAATGCTGCTCGGAACAGGTACAGATGGGCCATCCATAAAGCCAAGGCTGACCATTACCAGGCCACCCTCACCTCCTCCTGGGGGTCTGCCCAGACTTTCTGGGACAATGTTAAACAACTAAATGGGAAATTACACTCCCCTCCGCCATCCCAGCTAACTATTGATGGCTCTACCTCCACTGACCCTGCCTGCATTGCTAACTGCCTTAACACCTCCTTTACTGACCTTGGCTCTGTCCTCCCCAGTAATTTCTTTGACCCTCCCCCCAGCCTACCTCTCCCTGTCCTCCAATGCCCCAGCTTCCACCTACGCAAGGTATCTGCCCAGGAAGCCAGACCTCTCCTAATTAAAGCATTAAATAGCAATAGTCCCAGCAGCGACTCCCTGGACCCCAGTATTCTCATGCTGGTTATGGATGAAGTCCTTGCCCCACTCACCAGCCTACTTAACCAATCCCTCTGCCTTGGGCAATTTCCCACTGCATGGAAAACAGCCATAGTCACACCCATTCATAAAGGGGGGGACAGGTCCTCTGCCAGCAACTACCAACCAATCTCCATCCCCCAAAGCCCTGGAGAAAGGGGTGGCCATTCAAATCACTGATTATCTGGCTAAGCATAACATCTTATGCCCAGAGCAGCATGGCTTCCATGCTGGTCACAGTACCGGCACTGCACTAATTGAGTTCTCCAATTTCCTACACTCCTCCCTGGACGCCAGCTCCCTAGTTGGTGCAGTGTTTGTTGACCTCTCAAAGGCCTTCAACACTGTCTCCCACCCTCTTCTGCTGGATGCCCTCTGCCACACTGGTTTCTCCACTGGCCCCCTCGCATGGTGCATGAGCTATCTATCCGCTCGCTCCCAGTGTGTAAAAATCAATGGGACACTCTCTGAAACTTGTCCCATCCGCTCAGGGGTACCCCAGGGCTCCATCCTGGGCCCCTTACTCTTCTCACTCTATCTAAACACCCTGCCCAGTGCATGCTCTGGCAAAATTCTTATGTATGCAGACGATGTTGTCATTTTTGCCACCCACCGCAATCCCATCTCCCTCCAGAACTCCCTACAATAATCCTACAATGATGCCGAAGCCTGGTTTAAGGAGCACAGACTCATTATTAATCTTAAAAAAACCAAAACAATGCTCTTTGCCCACCCCCAAAACAAAGCCTGCAACTACCCACTCCCTATCCTCCCTAGTACCAAAAAATCGCTTGAACAAGTCTGCTCCTACAAATACCTTGGGGTTACCTTCAATTCAGCCCTCACCTTCCACACCCACATTGATGCCCTCGCATCTACCACTAATACATGGCTTGGCATCCTCTACCGCTATAAAAACTGCCTCCCCCCTGATGCTGTCCGACTTGCTGTTATGTCTTCAGTACTGTCCATTGTAGACTATGGCCTGCCAGTTTATGGTGCTACTGACACTAACGCCGACAACAAAATTCGCCTCACCCTAAACAAGGCTTGCAGGCTGATTACTGGTGCCCCCAGACTCACACATACATGTCAACTCTATGACGAGGCTAAACTCCTTAACCTGGATGAACGGCTATGTTATCAAACCTGCCTCCTCACATAAAAAACCCTACTCGGGCTCTCCTCTCCTGGGGTGACAGCCTCCATCCACCATACCACACCAACTATCGCAACCCGAACCTCCAACAAGACCACTCTGCTGGTCCCCAGATCCAGGACCACCCATGGTCAGAGGTCTTTCTGCTACAGAGCCCCATCCTGGTTTAACTCTCTCCCTGCTCCCATCTCCAGTGTCCCCGCAATCTCCAACTTCAAAACCGCCCTTCAGAGCCAACTCTTTAACACTCAGAGCTGCTTCTGTCTCTAAATGTCCTCGATCTCTCCTCACTTGACAACGCCCGCTGGGCGGCACTCCACCTCACCCCCCCCCCATTTTCTCCCCCTGTGCATCCTGCCTCTGTTAAAACCAGCTTGTGCTCAGCTGTATCACTGTAATTGCTACTAAATTGTATAATGTATGAAATCATTCTGTGTAACTCTAATTCAGTGACTTGTATTCTGTAACCTAAATTTGTTATGTCTGTCCTCAATGTGACGAGGTACCTTTGGAAATGAGCCTCTGGCTCAAAGGTTGTAAACCAATCTACAGATAAATAAATAAATAAAAAATAAATATCAATAATGCATTCTGCAGGTGGCTATTTCCTCATATTGATACATAAATTATTATATTAGGAATATCATATGGGTGGGCATGTATAACCAGAATTTTTTATACACACCCAAGGTGTGTGATGGTACACAAACCCTGAGAGTGAATCTCCAGGGGTTTATAGAACATTGCACACCAAAGGTATGTATAAAATATAGAACAATACATGTGGTTGTGTGCTTAACAAGAATTTTACGCACACCCAAGGTGTTGGATGCTACATAAATCCCAAGAGGGAAGTTTGAGGGGTTTATTTAAGCATTTAACACCGAGGGTGTGTGTAAAATTCGAGTTTTACACACAACCCCATGTATATCATTTGTTCACCACTGCAACTATACAAAATAAAATGAAAAAACGTCTCTGTGCACTGTGCAGCCGTGATCTGGTGGGGTATCAGCGGTCCGTGGTCGGAAGCGGCTGCTGAAGGAAACACTTACCATTTTTTTTTTCATTTCTTAAATACTGCAGTTTAGAAGCACATTAGCCCAGTGATTTTTTTTTTAAATAATCTTACCGCTGAGTCTGGTGTTAAGCCACGGCAGACAGTGTTGAAGAAGGGAAGAGCGTCAGCTGGCGCATGCACAGAACAAAGGGAATCCCAGCGTGTGTTCGCCGTTATAACCCGCTGGTTATAACAGCAAATTATAACCAGGTTTCGCGTAGGGAAAAACAATAGCCAAGTATTATATTCTGGATTACACCCGGCCATGTTCCATATTTATAACTGCTAAGCTTGCTTCAGTTTCTGGGGCAGGAAAAATTCACCCTCCTCCATCCCTGAGAAATGCTATCCTCCTTACTCAAAGGTATAGCACAGCTAAGCCGGCACACCGGTGCAGTGGTAGAGGTGCCACTCATGATGCTGTCAGCTGGGGTTCTGAAGTGAGCCACAGTCATTTGGGGATAGTCGGGGAGGGGGTGGAAGTGACTCAGCATCCCAGGGAATACTCTCCTTTTCTGGGGAGGAAGGTCAGCCTACGCCATTGTGGTACCACCACGTGGGTCACCACAGGTGGTTGTGCAGTCAGATGAGTCTGCAGTGCTGAATGCAGTGCTTGGAGCTGGTTGTCACAGCACAGGTGCACACTCGGGGTGCATAGCTGGCATGATAACCCCGCACAACGCTGTGCAGTATGGTGTCTGTGGGCACCACTGGGAGGGAAGGAGGCGTATTCTCTTGCATGGAGACCACAGGTGTGATGGTGCAGTCAGAGGAGCCTGCAGAGTGGGAGGGAGAAGCTGGAGCTGGTACCTGCAGCACAAGACCATGCTTTGAGTCCGTAGCTGCCATGATGACCACAACAGCACCAGCCTCAGGAGAAGGGAGTGTCCTATGAGAAAAACCTCCTAGCGGCTGTGCATCATGGCACACCAGGGCACCCGCAAGCCTCACACCCACTTAGCTAGGGCAGGCCACCCAGATAAGCATCTTAGTGCACCCTTGGGTTTCTAGGCTCCTGTATCAGGGAGGACCCCACCATTGTGGCAGCAAGCCATGGAGTCCTGCTAAAGCACGTAAGTCTTTGGGAAGGTGGGGCGATGGTGCTGGAGTGCCACAGCAAGGAACTGATAGTGTACGTCCTTAGGAGCCAGCTGGGGAGATAAAGAGAATTGCAAAAAAAGTATAGCACATCTGAGATGACATATTACAGATGTTGCAGAGGAGGGCTCGGGCTTCTACCCAGTTTTACAACTTGGAGCACTGACACACAGGCAAGTCATGTGACTTGCCCAAGGTCACACATCAAGCAGTGACTGAGTTGGGATTCAAATCAAGATCACTCTGCTCTTCACGGCCTCTTGCTCTGTCCATTAGATGGCTGTGTTTACAAGCTGAGGTTCAAAAACGGGACCTTCTTGATTCCAGTCTGACCCTGTTTATCTTTACTAGCCCGCGCTGTCTGCCATTAGTTTTATGGGTCTGAAACCCTTCCTGGCATGAGAGAGAGACCCCACCTCCTCCCATTAGTTCAGACTCTGAAGTCTATAATTAGAGAGTGTGAAATCGTTAAACAAATAGGTGTTTACTGTGACAGTAGCTGTAAAGATGAAAAACATCCCTTTCCACATTGGGTTTACAGGTGTTCCATATCATTACCATAATATGCTCAGCAGGCTGTGTGTGTGTGTGTGCGTGTGTGTGTCCAACTCCAGTGTTACTGCAGTGCAAACTTTAGATGAATGAAAAAAAATAAAAAAGGAAGACTGCTTGCAGCACTAAGCAGCTCACCCTGATAGAATGACAGCCTGTGAGGAAACCTTCACCAGCATCCCCTGCCAGCCCCACCACTACCCCTGTGTCTGGCTGGGAACACCAGCACAATGCTACATGCAACAGGGCTGAATTTAAATTATATATAGAATAATTGCTAGGTAGGTGTAATGGATGGGGAATTATACAAGCATTTGTCAATGCAGAATGTTTGCTTGCTGGCATTGGCATTGGTAGTGTAGGAGTTAGAGAGCTGCATAATAGGAATGGCAGTGAAGTATTGAACTGAAGCCAACCCCACCAGCACCCTACAGAGACTGACAGGTATTGGGATGTGCCTTTGGGTCATCAGGCATAACGGCCATGCCATTTCACCACATCCTACCCTGCAGACACTGACAAGTGTCACGGTGAGCCTTGGAGTCTTTGGCCCTTATGCGCACCCCATTCCATCAGGAAATACAGTGAGATGGGTGCAGTATAGGAGAATGGGGTGAACTTTAGGGCCGAAGAGTCCAAGGCACACCTTGATGCCTCTCACTGGCTGCAGGGTGTGGGTGGGGGTAGAATGGTATGAGCATTGCAGGCGACAATCCCAAGTCACAGCCCTGATGCCTGTCATTCTCTACAGGGTGGGGCGTTATGGTCGGAAACCCTAACACCTCAGGCATTCGTTGGTATTTTCACGCCAAATTTTCAACATGTTTTTTTCGTGACCCTCACCTCATGAACAGTGGCAATATCAGTTTGTTAGCCAAAAGCTGCTTTTGCACAGCGACTACGGCATTTGTCACCACAGGTGCAAAAACACATTCCGAACAGGATGTAAAAAATGACAGCTGTACTGTTCATGGGGAGGTGTAAAAAATGACAATGTTGAAAATCTGCAGTGAATATATTAAAAAAAACTGGTGAAGTCATGAGCGTGCCTAGAAACTGTGCAACGCACACCCGTAATGTAATTAGTTGGGGATTTTTTACAGCAGATTGTCAATATAGGCATTTTGGAACCTCCAATCATGAACAGTATCACTGTGATTTTCTTTATCTGTCCTGAACAATGATTTCCCACAGCAACCACGCATTTCTGTGCTGAAAGTGTGAAAACACATTTCAGCCATGTTGTGAAAAATGACAGCTGTACTGTTCATAAGGAAGTGTGGAAAAATGCCACTGGTGAAAATCTGGACTGAAAATATTACAAATTCATGAACTTACGAGGGTGCATGGAAACTGCGCAATGCTTACTCGTAATATAGTCATTTTATGGACTTTTGTCACCAAATTTTCAACATAGCCATTTTAAGACCTCTGCTCGTGACCAGTGTCACTGTGATTTTCTTAATCTGTCCCAAACATTGCTTTCGCACACCGACTGCACCATTGTGCGCTACGTATGGAAACACATTTTGGGTGAGATGTGAAAAAGCAGCTGTACTGTTCATAAGGAAGTGTGGTAAAATGACAATGTTGAAAACCTGGTGTGCAAATGTTAAAATTGCAAACTTGCAAGCTATGTAGGAACTGCGCAACGTGCACCCTAAAACAGTCATTTTGGGAATTTTTTCACCAAATTTCAACATAGCCATTTTAAGACCTCTGCTCATGAACATTGTCACTGTGATTTTCTTAATCTGTCCCAACATTGATTGCGACACCGACCGCGCCATTGTGCTGCGCCATATGTGCGGAAACACATTTTCTGGTAGATGTGAAAATGACAGCTGTACTGCTCATAAGGAGGTGTGGTAAAATGGCAATGTTGAAAATCCAGAGTGCAATATTAAAATTTGATAATCCTACGAGCCGCATAGAACCGCGCAACGACGCCAGAAAACAGTCATTTTTAGAGCCACCAAATTAATATAGGCTTTTTTGAGAGCCCACCTTATGAACACTGGCACTATCGTTAAATCGGAACTCGGAAGGTGATTTCGCTGAGTGACCGCAAATCACCATTCGGGCCCGATTAATGCCATAACAGTGACAGAATTCATGAGGAGGGGTCCCAAAAACCCCATGTTGAAAATTTGGTGCTAAAATTCCCAAAAATGCCTGAGATATGCAGCAAAGTTGAAACAACCCTATTTATTACATTATACAGCTTACCGGCATTTCCTCAGTTTGCGGTTGGCTTTGAAGAGTGCAGAAGTGTTCCCAGTCCACCGAAGATCATCGCACCGGACTCCACAGGTAAATATGGGGTGGGGGAGTGTGGGGAGGCAGGGTGCACAGTGATTGGGTGCGGGTGGGGGCAGGGAGACTACGAGGGACCGTTCTTTTGTTTACAGTTTTTTTTTTATTAGTAAGACGACGCTGGACGTTTGCCACGCTGGGGTGGGCTCCCAGCGTGGCAGCTGGAAAGACTGTTTGAGGGGGGGCTGGAGCCGACGAGGGATTGGGCAACCCTGTTGGCCACAACAAGCTTTGCCATGCTGGGGTGGCCCCAGCATGGCACCTTGAAAGTTTTTGGGGTGGAGCCGACAGGGATTGGGCACCTTTGTCGCCTATAACATTTTTGCCATGCTGGGGTGGACTCCAGCATGGCACCTGCACAGCTTTTTGGGGTGTAAGCCAATAGAGGATTGGGCACCTCTGCTGGCTATACAGTGTGTGCGTGGGGGGCACATGAGCACGTTAATATGCATGTGCGCCGCTTCTGTGTGGGGAGGTGGAGCGCTGCTCACTCAAGCGGTGCTCTCTCTTTCAGCTGTACACCACTCCATTTTGGATCATCGCACTATGTTTCTTGCACATGCATGCAAGCAAACATAAAAATGGATAAAAAAATACTGTAAGTTGATTGTCAGAGTGAGTCTTTATCCATGTGTAAATCACACAGCAAAAGCACGAGGCCACACCACACCCGATGTGTATGTAAATTTTACCCTCCCCCCCATGGCACGCATTATTGTTTAAATATACAATCACGGAGGCCTAATGAGGTAATACTTCCACAAGCTCAGAGGGTGAGTGGCGTTATAACCTAATTAGGCCACTGAGATGGTACATTTGCCCTACTTCACACTTTCCTCTCCTTTATTTTATATAATATGATGGTGGTTTTAAGTGTTGATTGCATGTGTGATTATTTACAAGTTTTGCATTTGCATTTCTTTGTCCAAGTGTTTTTCTTTCATTTACTGGTGTTTTTGCAGCATCCATTTTTATGTTGTCTTGCGCATGTGCAAGCAACATATTGTGGTAGCTCCAAATAGCAGGTTTTGGAGGTGCAGTCGTGTTGTGGCCAGTGGTGCCACTGCTTTTTCAGGTTGGGCTCTGTGGCACGAATTAGACTACACGCTGTCTATGACAGCAGTTGAAAAGCGTGCCACCAACTTGAAATCAATTCGCCGCTGTAATAAGGGAGCAACCCCTCATTGCAGGGTGTGCCTTCCCTGGTGTAACGTTTCAATAAAGCATTGCAGCGACGGGCACTATCTGCCTCTCACGCTCCCCAACAAGCCGACATCGGGGATGCCCAATCCACCTGTCGGCATGCCCCTTCCCAGTTCAATTTGCCGATGGGGGAGCCCAATCCCTGTCAGCATAATGACCCCCTACTAATTTAATTTGTGTGCTTCAGTCCCCCTCCCCAAAAATAGGTGGCACACTGGGAGCCCCCAGTGTGCCAAAATACATCTGCAAAAAAGAAAACTGACCCATGTTGTCTTTATGAAATTTGTTTCCTGAAAATGAGAAACGGTCCCTTGATGTGTCTGGTGCCTCTCCCCAACCCACACCCACCCTCTGTGTACCCCACCTCCCCACACCCCACTTACCCCATACTTGCCTCCGGAGCCTGGCACGATGATCTTTGGTGGACCGGGAACACATCCGCACTCTTCAAAGCAAACCACAAACTGAAGAAATGCCGGTAAGCTGTATAATGGCATCAGTGGGGGCTTTTCAACTTAGGTGGATATCTCAGCCATTTTTAAAACTTTTGGTATCAAATTTTCAATGTAGGGTTCTTGGGACACCACCACATGAATTCAGTCACTGTCATCTCGTTATTCGGTCCCATAAGGTGATTTCGCGGTCACTACGCAGAATCACCTTTCGGAACCAATTAATGAAATGACAGTGTCATTGTTCATGAGGTGGGCTCCCAAAAAGCCTATGTTGCAAATTTGGTGAAAAAATTCCAAAAAATGACTGCGGTACGAGTGTGCATTGCACAGTTTCCATGCACGCTCATAACTTCAAGAATTTGTAATATTTTTACTCCATATTGCCATTTTTTCACACCTCCTTATGAACAGTACAGCTGTCATTTTCCACATCCTGCTCAAAATGTGTTTTTGCACATCTGGCGCAGTCACTGTAGGAAATCAATGTTTGAGACAGATTAAGGAAATCATAGTACCACTGTTCATGAGCAGAGGTCCCAAAATGCCTATGTTAAAAATTTGGTGAAAGAATTCCAAAAAATGACTATGTTATGAGCGTGCGTTGCACAGTTTTCATGTACACTCATAACTTTGAGAATTTTTAATATTTTCTCTGCAGATTTTCAACATTGCCATGTCTTCACACCTCCTTATGGAATGGTGCAGCTGTCATTTTTCACATCCTGCCCGAACTGTGTTTTGAACATGTGGTGCAGAATGGTACGATCGCTCTGGGAAATCAACGTTCAGAACAGATTAACAAAATCACAGCGCCACTGTTCATGAGCAGAGGTCCCAAATGCTTTCATGAAGTGGGGTCACAAAAAGGCCATATTGAAAATTTGGAGTACAAATACCAACAAACGCCCAGGGCGTTAGGGTTTCTAACCATAACATCCCACCCTGTACAGACTAACATGAGTCAGGGGTATGCCTTTGGATTTTCGGGTGTAATGCTCACGCCATCCCACCCCCACCCCCACCCTGCAGCCACTGACAGGTATCAAGGTGTGCCTTGAACTATTCGGCCCCAAAGTTCACCCCATTCTCCTATACTGCACCCATCTCAATGTACTTCCTTATGGAATGGGGTGAGCATAAGGCCAGTGACCCCAAGGCACAACGCAACACTTGTCAGAGTCTGCAGGGCAGGGTGAGGTGAAATGGCATGAGCGTTAAGGCCGACAATCCAAAGGCACACCTCAATGTCTGTCAGTCTCTGCAGGGTGAAGTGGGGTTGACGTCGGTTCCATACTTCACTGCCATTCCTATTATGCATCTCTCTGACTCCTGCACCACCAATGCCAATGCCAGCAAGACAACATTCAGCATTGACAAATGCTTGTTCTTTTTGTGTTTCTGTAATGTAGTGGTCTGCCTATAAATGAAGGCATGTCTGAGGTGGGCTGTCATTCAGTTTGGCTTGGTCAGTGTTGAAGATGGTACAGAAGAGCAGCATGGTGCCTGCAGGCAGGAGTGGCATGGAGTTTGAGTTCGAGAGTGCAGGGACTTTCTGGTTAAAATCAGCATGGAGTGTGTGGTTGACAACTGTGAAGGAAGTTGATGTCGGCAGCAGCCGCGTAGAGGGCTTGGCCTCTGAGAAGAGAGCTGGAGCATCGAGGGACATAGCTGCTTGCTGAGAAATGGGGAATTTTTAGGTTACTGTAACTTATATGTAATTTTGTTTTATTGCTTTATGGAAGTTTGGAGATGGATTTTGTAGGTCCAGTAATGTGGACTTTTTTGTTACAGGCTTTGCTTGTGTCATTCAAATTTGAATTCTATAGAGGATAATTGTCTAACTGATGGTTCTGCTTTTGTTTGGGGGGTTATTTATTTAGTGATTCGGAAAAGATGTTTGAGCGCAAGCTCTTTTACAAAGGTCCCATATCAAAGATTGCAAAGCAAAGTACAACAGGAGAAAGCAAAGGGTACATCACAATAAACAATACAGCCTGGATTCAGAACTTACAGAATATCTCAAATCATAGGTACAAGTTAAAATAACAAGAAAAACAATTTATGAGGGTAAGCAGCCACAAAGTGCCTTGTCAGTAGTTCAGAGGGACAGGGATGGCTGACAGTGGGGTGAAGAAAGGAGGTACGAGAAAGAGGTAGGTACTATGGCGGAGGTGAAGGGTGGGGAAGAAGGGTGATAAGGTATAGGGAGAAATGGGGGTGGGGAGGCTGAGCGGAGAAGACGTGCTAGAGTAAATGGTGGAGTGTGAGGGGGCATGGTCAGGCAGCTTGCATTAGTAGTGACTGTTAGGGAAACTCACGGGACTGGGAGTTGGGGGAGGGGGGCAAGGTGGGGTGGCAGGTGCCGAAGGAGCATGATGCGAGCTGATTGCTGAGGCAAGTCATGGGAAGAGACAGAGGGAAGGGGTTAAATGGAGTAATTAGTAATTATAAGTGCATTTACCTGTGTTGTACGGTTAGTTTGTTCCTATGGTATATACCATTAAATGCAGTGATTTATGGCTTTAATTGCAGTGGTATAGAGCTTTAATTGCCGTTTGATACATGGAAATAACTGATCAATTCTCTGGGGAAACATCCCGTGCATGTATTGTATTATAATAACTGGCCAGCACTTTTTTCAATGGAGATGGCCAGTTATTATTTGCTATAATAGCTAGTTGGTTATTACAGCAAGCATGCGCTCACTGAACAGCAGCTGCAGTCTCGAGACAGTCTCAGGCACTGCGCAGTCAGTCACTATGCAGCATATGAAATGGCCATGGAGTGGGCTTTTGCATGCTTTTCTGTTACTTTTTTTTTTTTAAAAGCCAGACTTACTTTTAAAAAATATAGACTCCTGTGGGGTAGCCCATCAAGACAGTGACTCCCAAAAGGCGAGGAGTGAAAACAGCATGAAATCATAGCACGTGCCATATCGGTGACTCATGGTTCCCCCCCACCTTGCGGTCCACCCCCCACTGAGTTGGTATATTAAGTAAGGGGGGCTGTACGGCATACGCTATGATTTCATGCTGTTTTTACTCCTCACTGTTTTGGAGTCACTGTCTTGATGTGGAACCCTTCTGTGGTGCTCTTCTATACTGCATGTCACTTTAGTGTCAGAACAAGCAGACTGCCACCAAAACAAAGACCTTGCTACCCGATTTGACTTTTGGTTCCTTCATACTAGTGGGGAAAAAATTACTCACTTAAAAATGTACATAGGGCTCACTAAAAAACTTGTAAACTGGACATCTGCCCAATATTGGAGCCAGTCACTGCTGTCAAAAGCAACTTGCTACCTAACCAACTAAAAACTGAAAAAATGATGTGCTGGTGGGGGTGGGGGATTAAACATTGATGACCAGGAATAATATAAAATAAGGCAAGGGGTGGTAAGGTTACTCAAATTTAATACACACTCTCAATGTGGGATGCTTAAATAAACCCCTCGAGGAACTTCACTCTTGGGGTTTATGTAGCATCACACACTGAGAGTACATAAAAATTCTCATAACACACACCACGCCATGCATTATTCTCTCTCTCTCTCTTTCGCTCTGTCTGTCTGACTGTCTGTCTGTCTATCTATCTAGCTATCTATCTATCTATCTAGCTAGCTAGCTAGCTATCTATTTATCTGTCTTTCTATCTACCCCTCTCTCTCTCTCTCTCGCTCTGTCTTTCCTTCTGTGTGTCTCCTCCGTATTTCTGAGGTTCTCACTAACTGCACTTTTGAAGGCCCTTGTATGTTCAGGCGGCAAGATATATGACATCACTTGATGAACGGTTGAATCTCAGATTTTCTTATTTCACCACTGTCCTTGAACCAGTTCTGGCTTGCAGCTGAACGACAAACCTTACCTCTGCCACATGGGCTGCAACCCTTTGGCAGTGGTGGAAGTGAAGTAACTCTGCCCTTAGTTATTTTCAGTTGCAGACAGTGTACCACCTTGTTCTGAATGTTTGGTCCTCCTTTGTACACCATCCTTGACCTCTCTGGTATAGTGGACCCAAGAACTGAATCTGTTAGGATGATGCAGTTATAGTTTTCCAAAATACTCTTAAGAGGTCCCTGTTTTGGTGGAAAAAACTGTAACAAAACTAATTGCTTGTATATGTGTAACTTCATTTCTGTCGGGGCTATCACCAGGATCAATGCTGCTACTTGGCAGCCTCTGACTAAGTACCCTCTCTTATGGTCTTTCATTGCTAGCCAACAGGCAATGTCTATCTGCAATACCCATCCTAAATTTACCCCTCATAATGAGCACTTCAGGAGACCCCCTTTGTTTAAACCTTTCCACCATTTCTGCTGTTCTCTGTTTGTATTTCACATCAGTGTCACATAACAAGAAAAGTTGTGAATGAAAAATGAGGGGGCATAGTCCCTGGAGCCTTGGTGAATCTGTGGTGTGGTGTTCCTCGGAGATTGAAAAATCATACAACGCAGTGTTGGTGTTATCTTACTATCAGCACTGTCTTGACAGACAAAATAAATCAGTGACACATGGTATCCAATGATATGGGCGATGCAATATGAGTGACTCAAAAAGACTGATTCAATTTGCGCGCCCAACAAAAGAGTGACCGTTAGCGAGCATAGTGAGAGAAAAAGAATAGCGATTCTGAGGGACACAATAGCAAGGAACAGCGACTGATTACGGAATACTGTGCATGATAAAGGTCGGAAGTGAACAAGCAACTGCCAAGCTGGCTGCTTGGTATGCTGGTTAGGGTGACTGCCCATGAAACATATGGTACTGGGTTCGGGACTGTGTGTGGGTGAGTTTTTTTATATGATTTTGGCACTTTGTTATATTTTATTACTTTATGGTCTTCTGTTCCCCCAAGATTCTTATCCCACCTGCGGGTTGTCCCTCCCTGAGTAGCCCCCTCTGACATTTCCCTCATTACTCCAGTGTCTGCACCCTCCTCAGAGTTGATTATAATTATTTGGGGGTGCAGGGGGCTTGTCCCCCACAAAGGTGTGGGGGGATGCCCGCATAAATCATTACATAGATGGGCTGGTTTGTTTTGGTGCTGTGGTCGTGGTTTTGGTGTTCGGTGTAGTGTTAATCACTGATTTTGTTTTCTGTGATTAGCACTCACTGTTATTTCTGTCACCCATAAATGGTTGTTATTATGCATTGTTCCTCCACCATCCTAAAGGGATCTCTCTGGGACACTGCCATATCCCTTTCACATCCTGAGGGGGTCTCCATGGACATGACTCTTCCCTCTCCCTCACCTCACCCCTCCCTCCCCTTTCCTCCTTTTCTTTCATGTAAGCACTTGTTTACTTATTAAACCAGCACTTATTATTGTCCACTCTTTCTACATGTTATGCTCAACACTGTTGTAACACTGTTTGTAACACCTGCCTTACAACTGTATGTTAATGTTGATCTTGTAACTTGAATGTTTAATGTCTCATTCCTATTGTACCCCTTCCCCCCAGGTCGCACCGGGAGAAGAGCGACTTGTCACTCAGTGTGCCTTCCTGGAGAAACATTTCAGTAAATAAATAAATACATAAATTATGACATGGAACCATGACACGTTAATGCTTGGATATTAAGGTGACATCAGCACTCTGCTGCATGATTGGTTCAGACCCTGAGGAACACAACACTACAGAATCACCAAGGTTCCAGGGACTTTGCACTCTCATTTTTTATTCATGGACTTTTTGTTTTTTCTGCTTCAACTGCAATAGATGCATTAACACAGTTTGTTTAAACTTATTATAGTGGCACAGTCGCACCACTATATTTAGGGTTATGAAGGCACTTCTATGTTAAAGTCAAAATTTTGCATGTTAATAACTTTGTACCTGTTCAATGGATTTGCCTGAAATTTGGTACGCACGATGGAGCATGTTAGTTCTCTTGATCTGCCAAATTTTGTTTTGGTCGGAATTACAGTCTTTGCACACCAAAATGCTGAAAAATGCACTTTTCAACAGTTTTGGAGGCAGTTTGGGGGATTTTGCCTGTGGCCCTGTGAGGTCGTTATGTGGTGTGCTGGTCTTCAAGATGGCTTATCTGAAAGAGCTTTGCTGGCTGAACATGCCACTTTTCATTTGGTGAAAACATATAAAGGCATTCAAAAGTTATGGCACTTTTAAACTCCCATTATAAGTAAATGGGAAAATTTATATGGTTGTTTTGTGAACTAAGAATGGGGTTTGAGCCATCTCATCCCTCCTGGTGGTCAAAGAATTTGCAGCCTCGTCGTCAAAGAATCTTTGACCCCAAGAATTCTTTGATTGTGAAGTCCGCCATCTTGTTTTTTAAATTCCATCAGAAAAAATCAAATATCTCGGCTCAGGGGTCACTCCTGAAGTAAAACCTGCATGGGTTTTACTCAGGGGACTTCAATCTATCGACCCATGCCTTTGGTTTCACCTAAAATGGTCAAACAATAGAGTTATAATGTTTTAAATTCTTTGATCATTACTTGCTAATGATCTTCGATCTTGAGCCTGCAAATTCTTCGACCGCGAGATTCTTTGACCGTGATCTTGCGTCGTGAGGGCACAACGAGATGGTCCTTTGAAAAATTGAAATTTCTCAGCCCAGGGATGGCCTAGGAATACAAATGAAGGTGTTTTTTTCTCAGGGGGCTTCGTTCTATCGAGGCATGGCACTGGTTTCATCTAGTTCTGCCAAAAACTCGAGTCTCACCATTTTTTATTCTTTGATCGCAAGCCTGCAAATTCTATGACTACAAGATTCTTTGACCACTATATTGCATCACGAGGGCATGATGAGATGGCCTTTTGAAAAATTGAAATTTCTCAGCCCAGGAATGGCCTAGAAACACAAATGAGGGTGAGTTTTGCTCAGGGGACTACGTTCTAGCGAAGCATGGTGGTGGTTTCATGTCTAAAACTCGAGTTTCACCTTTTTTTATTCTTTGATCGTGAGCCTGCAAATTCTTTGATCGCGAGATTCTTTGATCGTCATCTTTGATCGTGAGGGAGGGACAAGATGGCCAGATTTTATAATGGAAAACATAGGTCAATTTTCACGATCTTTAAATATCTCAGAAACGTTTGGTCTTTTTACTTGAAATTTGGAGGGTGTTGGCAGCATGTCCTGTAGATGTGAATTACAGTATTTACATGTCAGAGAAAATATTTTTTGTGGAGGTATTGTGTCGCGCAGTTCATGTTCTGCAAACAGTGTTTTCCATTGTGGTAGTGGCTTGAAATTTGTACGGTAGCTGGCCTTGCTGCTGTCAGTGTACTTTTTAATGATTAGGTGTGTAACGTACACAGATGCTTGCAACTTAGTGGTAGCACAGGGCCCAAAGGGCTCCGCGCTCCCCTAACTTGTGCAACTTTCTACTTTCTACTTTTCTATTCTTTCTCAAAAAGTAAGGAAATTTCTATGCAAAAAACTGCATTAATACATCATTTAGGGTTAAACCACAAAAAGTCAGGAAATGAAAAATCTTTAGGGTTGCCCCTCTCCACCAGACCCGCTAATCATCCCAAGACTGACAGATGATGGAGTGTGTCATTGAGTTTGTGAGGCCTAAATGTCACCAGATTCATTTGCGGTGTCCCTTGCCAATATTGTTACACATGGAATGGGGTGATATTTAGGCCTCACAACCCCAATGGCAACCTCCTGTCATCTGTCAATCTTGGGATGATTGGCAGGTCTGAGGGGGAAGGGCAACCCTAAAGATTTTCATTTCCTGTCTTTTTGTGGTTTAACTATAAATGATGCATTAACGTAGTTTTTTGCATTGACTATATATTATACTGATGCAGTAGCACCACTATAATTAGGTTTGAGAAGGCACTACTTCTGTGTCAAACATTCATTTTTTGCACCTAAATAACACAGCTATTGGCTTGGGGTCATTATTTCACGGACGAGACAGCAAACACCCAATCCCCATTATAGTTGAGGGAACTGTCATTTTTGTGGGTGATACCAGCAAAAATGCTGACCATCAACCACCAGCTGCTTGCAGTCACTGGTCGAGTTCCATGTCCTTCAATTATTGTCTTCCTGATGCCTCAGGCATAACAAGGAGAGCATGAAATAAAATATAAAAAAGAAATAAAAAATAATATGCTAATATCACAAATAATGCATATCACCTCTAAATGATACTGTTACACTCCAGCTTTCTTCACCAGCCAAAGTGCTGGAACCATTTGGTGCTGTCTCTCGGCCCCTTACTCACTCAGTCCCAGTTCTGCTGGATCATAGCCTAATCACCCTCTTACACCTTGGATGCCTTCTTCTGTTTATCTTCTCATTTAGTTTCCTTAGTAAAAAAAAATGTTGCCTTTTATAATGCCGTCCACCAACTTCAGAAGAGAGTGGGCCCGAATATTCAAAGCATTGTGCGGTGTGCAAACCGTTTGCATGGGTTTAGTGCAGGATTAGCGTGGGTCTGCTATATTCAAAAGGCCAAATAGTGTGCACAAATTGCATTAGCGCTGGGCAAACCCTAATTATGTGCAAGAGGCACACTGAACATGAATACAGGCACTATGGGATATTTATCGGCTAGTGCCGTGCTACTGTGTTTAGCGTGACTTAGCGCGACCACTAGCACGATACAAATACTGCCAGGAAGAAGCTGGTCTTAACCCTGGGCAAACAGCTTTGCATGACATTGTTGCTTTGCATGGTGTTTGCATGGCTTTTGCGTGGCTTGCGCAACCCTAACATATGAATATGACACATAGAAAATGCCAGACATGGAGGACACATGCTGCTCACTGATGGCACCACCATGATGCCAACAGCTGCCACCAGTCCCAGCCATGCCAGGCACTAAGGGGTGATCTGGCCCACAGTGGACATCATGGTAGTGTGGCCATACAGCACACACTTGCAGACCATACGTCTGTGGTGACCAACAGATGCCAGCACACACATGCAGCACTGTGGGCATGGTGGCCGTTGAGGGGAGGGTGTACAGGTGGCCAGACCTCACCGCAGCCCAGGTGTGGTCACAAGGCTGGGACACATCATGCAGTGCACATGGGCCAGTAGTGGGAATACCCCACTACATGTGTGCCTGTTGCATCTTACGTGCCCCCCCAGCCACATACCGCACAACTGTACAGATGCTACAGCACACACAGCCAGCCATGTATATGTCACTGTGAGCATCCCATGCCACAGGTGCAGCATCTGAGAATCACACAACAGCATAACTGTACTGTACACTGTCAGTAATCACCTGCAAGCTGGGTCTGTCACTGTGTACAGTGCAGTGGTCATCACTGCCCTACATACCATAGGCATTGCTGTGTCCCTCACACTACCAGCCTCCTTGCTACTGTAGTGTCTGCTGTGCACTGTGGCATGACCTACAGTGTGACAGTTGCATGCAGCACCACCACCACCCATGCCTATGCTGTGTTGTCCCCTGGGGTACGATATACTATGCTATACTGTTTACATGTAGCCTGCAGCTATCATCATGCACTGCTTGACTGACCTACAGGTGGAGCTGTGGTCGGACCTGGCCAGCCCCTGTACTTTTAGACTGACATACAGGTGGAGCTGTGGGACCCTGCAGTAACGCTGGGCAAACTGCTTGCAAATCAGGGCATAATGAGATGCTAATGTGGCTGTTTGCCCAGAGACTACCTAAGTAGGCTCATTTGCATGTCACTTTTGAATATGGCAAAATTTAGCAGCGGGCAAACAGCTTAGCTCCACACTAATCCCGTGCAAACGTGTTAGCTCTTCGCAAATGGTTCGGGGAATGTGATACTGTTTTGCACACTGCACTTTCCCATAGGCTGCTCCCTGCAGCTGTACTGGGTCCATGCATTTGCTGGAACACACGTTGGCCACATAGGTCACCCCTACCTACCTTCACGTCGCTGTGCACTCTGTTGCTGTTGTGGTTTGCACTCCCTGGTTGCTATATTCACAGCTGTCATATTACAGGGCTATGTTTACCCTGCACTCCTAGCCCAGTTTGCCTGGCCTCATTCCCATGCTATAGTCAGTGGCTGTTTGCCCTGGGCTATTCCTTTTGAATATAGCTTGCTTTGTGCTCCCTGCTAACTTTGCTCACCAGGCAGTGCTACTTTAGCCCCGGAACAAAGTTTTGAATATCTGGCCCTTGATCTCTTAGCGAAAAAAAACAATTGTACTAATAAACACTGGACTTTAAACCACAAAATATAACAGATATGAGATGTGAATATAAACTGTATATTTATGATGTAAAACATTTATTCCTTTGTACAAAACTATTTCGCTATACTGGGAGTAATTAATGTTGGATTTATTACCCAAAAATTAAACTTGTCCACTTTTTAGAATCTTATCTTTCCAGTATGCAAAATCTTAAACTTAGTAAGTAAGCAAAGTTTATTTTTGCGTGCCCCATCCCAGAGGCTCTGGGTGCTGTATAAGTAGATTGGCAACACACATCAAAAAATAAACAGGAAAACAAATAATAAACTACAACAATTTAAGGATTGAAATTTAAAAATAGAATAAAATATTTCAGCAGTAGACCAATTTATCTATAAACAGTCTGGAAATGCTTTCTTAAAAAGATTTGCCTTTAGGCTCCACTTAAAAACCTCCGCCAATGGGGACTCCATCAAGGAACTTGGTAGCGAGTTCCACAATACTGGGCCGGCCACCTCAAATGCACGACCTCCAGATAATTTAAGGTGGGTTCTGGGAACTGCTAGGAGGACCTCGGTGGAGGAGCAAACTGAGCGCACAGGACGGGCAGGAATCAGGAGGTCAATTAGGCAGCCAGGGCCAGATCCATGTAGGGCTTTATGGGTGAGCAATTTATACCTTGCGTTGCAGAACTGAGACTGGAACTTATTTATTCTGCTGTATTTAAATGCAGATTTGTAATATAGTCATGGAATTGACAACATTTCCTTACAAAATGGAGATACTGAAGCTCTTAAATGTTATGTCTGATTTGTCCTCTGTGTATGGAGATAAGATTGACTGTATTGGGAGGCATTCTAGCAAATTTTCATCTTCATCCAGTCTAGACTCTTTTCTCCCTCCTCGATTCTCCAGATACCTATATGTTGAATGAAGTGTTATTATTTGCCTATAAGGCTAGCCTGATATAGAAACAGATTAAGAATACTTAATTTTCAACTGATGCAGAGTCTGGCCTGCATGCTGCAAGGAGGAGTTGTTTCTCTGGTTGAAACTAGAAGAGGTTAGTAAGCCAGACAAAGTTTAAAGACATTATTACTGAGTGATGAAAATAAAAAAAAAATTATCCAACAGAAACAAAGAAACATAGAAAAAGACGGCAGAAGGAGACCAAGGGTCCATTAAGTCTGCCCAGTGGGTTCCGAGATCTCTAGCGGTCATAGGTCCTAGACCCCCCTGCAGAGTTTTATGCCCTTTCCATCTCCTATGGAGTCTAAAGTACCCCTTGCTCTGTTCCACTGGTGTTTGAATGCCACCATGCACCTAGCTCCTACCACCTCAGTAGGCAACCTGTTCCATGCTTCAAGCACCCTTTCTGAAAAGTAGTGTTTTCTTAACTCCCACTTGAAGTGACCTCCTCTCAGTTTCCATTTGTGTCCCCTCGTGTTTGAGTCTGATAACCTTTTGAAGAGTTCTGAGTAGGGCACCTTGTTTATGCCCTTCATGAATATGAATGTTTCAATCATATCCCCCCCTAGTTTCCAGTGAGTGCATGTCTAGTACCTTCAATTGATCCCTATACAAGAGATTGTGGAGCCCATGTATCATTTTGGTCACCTTTCTCGGTACAGCCTCTAGTCTAGTCTAGCCTCTAGTCTATCCCTCTCCTTCTTTAGGTGAAGACTCCAAAACTGGACACAGTATTCCAGGTGTGGGCCTCACCAGGGACCTGTGGAGTGGGAGGATTACCTCCCTATTCCTACTGTCAAAGCCTCTCCCTATACATCCCAACATTTTGCTGGCTTTGCTATAAGCTCTGTTGCATTGGCTGGATTGCTTAAGGGTGTCAGATGTGATGACTCCTAGGTCCCTTTCTTCCTGTGAGGTACAGAGCTGAACTCCATGAAGCCAGTATTCTGTCATTGGGTTACCCTTACCCAGGTGCATCACCTTGCACTTCTTTTTGTTGAATTTCAGCTGCCAAACACTGGACCATCTTTTGAGCCTCTGCAGGTCCTTTTGAAGGTCCTCAACTGCCTTGGCACTGTTCACCCTACTGCCAATCTTAGTGTCATCCATGAAGAGGGTGTGTTTACCTTAGATGCCTTCATCAGTGTTGCTGATGAATATATTAAATAGAACCAGACCTAAGACTAAGCCCTGGGGTACACCACTAGTGACCTCTCCTGACCTCACTCCATTAACTATTACTCTCTGTTTCCTGGCCTTTAGCTAAGTACGTGCCCAACTAAGTATACTCGGGGCCGTGCCTAGATCCTCCAACGTTTTCAACAGGTGCCTTTGCGACAAGGCCTTGCTGAAGTTGAAATATAGGAGGTCCACTGCGTGGCTCTTGTTCAATCTCTTAGTCCCCCAATCAAAGAATGTAATTAGGTTCTTCTGGCATAACCTGTCTGTTATGAACCCATGCTGTCTACTGTCCAGAAGACCACACTTCTCTAGGTACTCTGCTAAGTAGTGCTATGCGGAATTAGCACGGAATGACCATTCCGCTGGTGAAATTTCTGCCAGAATTTCACTAGTTCTGCGAAATTCCACCTGTTGTGATCCATGGAATATTATTCCATTGAACAGCATGTTTTCTGTGGAAAATCATTCTGCAATCATTTCTTCAGAAAATATTGAGATCTGCGGAATAAAATTCTACAGAAATCTGCCATTCCGTTTCTGGCAAAATTCAGTGGAAATTCAGCAGAATTCTGAGAATTCCATGAAATTCAGTTTTGTCAAAATCTGAAAATTCCACACAGCACTACTACTAAGTCCTGCTTAATTAAGGTTTACATAGGTTTCCCCAGTATCAAAGTAAGGCTAACTGGTCTGTAGTTGCCAGCCTCCTCCCTCTATTGTGGAGAGGCACCATAGCCGCTCTTCTCCAGTCACTGGGCACAACCCCTGACCGTAGCGAACAATTAAACAAGTAAGCCAAGGGGTTGACCAATTCATCCGTAATCTCGTTTAGCACCCTTGGTTGCAGCCTATCCAACCTTGGTGCTTTATCCACCCTTAGTTGAACTAATGCCTCCCTGACTCTGTTGGCAGTAAACATCAGCAACTCCATTGGTTGGATCCTCAAAATGGCTGCTTTAATGCCACTTTCAGGCATTGGTCCATTGTGCTCCCTCATAAACACTGAACAGAAGAAGTTGTTCAGAACAATGGCCTTTTGTCCATCTTCTGCAACTAATGTGTTGCCTTCTAAGTGACAAAACTATTCCCCCTTCTTCCTCTTTTTCTGGATTAACAGAGAAATTGTTTGTTCACTTCTTTGATCCCTGTTGCAATCCTTAGTTTAGCTGTCATTTTTGCCAGCCACACTACCCTCTTAGCTTCTTTGCTCTTTTGAAGAGCTGAAAAGAACTACACAGCAGAGGTGATTTATTTTATTTATTTCATTTCAAACTTGCAGGGTTTGTGTAAGTGAATCGCTGATTGAAATTGTTTTTTGCTGGGTATATTTTCTGTTAAATAGTTGTGCAGGTTGTCTTGCTGAAAGGAAGGAAAGCACTCACAAGGGTGGTGAGTCAGTGCTGTAGCTGACTGTTTCTGGAGGGCAGAGAGAGAGAGAGACATTTGGGGAGTGGTGCAATGCACTGGCTGTGGGGCGGCAGTCTTCCAGGAGACGTTCTGGAGGCTGCGATGCTGCCCTATTTGGAGGCACCTCTCTGGTCTGAGGGAGAAGGTTGCCCATCTCCAGGCTGATCTGGCAAGGATTTGGGAAACCTCCTCCCCCAACCAGGGACCACCAGGGCTATCGCTGCATCTTTAGAGGTTGCTAAGAAAGAGGAGCGGTTGGACCATGGTGGGCTCAGGGAAGGTGAGGGTGGTGGAACAGAGGCATATCCCTGAAGGTCTTCTGGTGGTGGCTGGTCTATCTAGTGCAGATGCTGCGTGTGCGAAGCGCATGAGTGAGGCAGTTGCTACCTTTAATAGGGTGATGTCCACAGCACTTGATGCACTCACACTGGTCTATGTACCACCCAAATCCTCTCATTTTATGTCTCCCTGGTTTGATGGAAAGCTCAAGGTGATGAAGATTAGGGATTGGAAGTTAGAGTGTTGCTGGCGGAGGACCAGACTAGAGGAGGACAAACTGGCCCTGCGTACCTACTATGGTGAGTACCAGGGGGAAATCAATCATAAGAAGGAAGAGTTCCTGTTCAGGGAGATTGCTGCAGAGAAGAACTGACCAACTGTGCTTTTTTGTTGGTACTTTTTTCCCCTGGCCACCAGTCTGCTTATCTCACACTTCCAGGCAACCTCCTGAGGTTTCCGGCCACCATCCCAAGGACCACCAGCTCCATATTAAGGCCCACAGCATACCCCCATGGCTTGCCCCCATGGCGGGGAGGTGAAGAGTTCCCCTCACACTCTCACACCAGGACCGGATACAGGAGAGCCATGCATCCTCAGTGCTGAGTGAGTCCCCCTCAGAACTCATCCCAATTACTGTTACTCCTATTCTTCTTATAATTGCGAAATGCTACCCTTTTGACCTGATCCGTGAACCACAAAGGTCTTTTGTGCTTATTCCTTTTTGTCACTGTCCTAATGCAACATTTTGTAGCATCCAGTATAGCAGTTTAATTTGCCCTGAGATGTCTTCCACATCCATTGTTTCCTGGATCTTAGACAGGCTGTCCCTGACCAAGCTTCTTGAAGCTGGCTTCTCTGAAGCTCAAGACCTCCACCCTTGATTGAGATCTTATATCCCCCAAGGATAGTTCAAAGCAGACAGAATTGTGGTTGCTATTTGCCAGCAGTTCCCCAACCTCTATAACACCAACTGTCTCTGACTTAGAGATAACCATGTCCAGGATGCAGTCCTGCCTAGTTACAGTGTTAACCAGTTAGGTGAGTAGGCAGTCTTGAATGGCCACCACTATGTTCTGACTTTTTGAAGTACTGCCCACAGGGATATTCCAGTCCACATCTGGCATGTTCAGATCTCTGACCACCACCATATCTGCTTTCTGTGTGACATCTCTGATCTCCTCCAAAAACTGTTCATCCTTGTCCTCCACCTGATCTGGGGGCCTGTATACCACCCCGATATAGACCTTCTTTCTTGGTGGTGAGGTAAACTGAACCCATAGGACTTCTACCCCTTCCTTTTTATTACCATCTAGTGAAGTGGCTTTAATTCCATCCCTGAAATACTGTGCTCCCCCACCGACTTCTGTCCTGTCCTGTCAAAAGCGTGTGTAGCCTAGGATCAAGAAGTCCCAGTCATTGTTCTCCGTGGCGCATGTTGCCATCATGGACACCAGGTCCACTTGGGTGTCTGCAAATGACCACCTGTAGGTCACTCATTTTATTTAAGATCTAACAGCACTGCTTGCCCTGATGAAGACTGAATACTCAAAACACTGGTGTGTAATTTAGCAGAACATAATCTAGAACAAATTAACTTAAGGTATCAAATAATATGATGGGTGAATGGGTCATTTTCCAAACTGCTAGAGAAAATTTATATCTTGATCCAGTCTCAGCTCTATTCTACCTACTCAGTCTTCCAAATACAATACTTATCTGTTGACTCAAGTGGCATTGTTTGCATAGAAGGCTAGCTTGATACAGAAACAGGTTAAGGATCGGGTAAGGATAGAGGCCACTGTTGATGCTCCTGTATCATATTTTATGGTTTTTGACATATGGATAAAGCTGGCCCAGATGACACTCTTTTTTTGAAGGCCTCAGGACCCATTTTTCCGACTTTTCTCATATAGAATCCATTAATCATTTTTCAGGTCACTTTAACTAACCTAATGCAGGTGTTATAGAAAAGTGGCATGTAATTATCCCAAAAATGTTCTTATGATTCTCATTTAACTAAATGATTTTGTAGATAATTATATTACAAAATTGCTGGTTCTGCTTGTATGTTGGATACACTCAATACAGGCATGGGACATTTAGATCAATCTATTAAAAAATGCCTCTTTTCCATAATTTTTATGTGCTAAGTGATATTTCTTATATGCAAACTGTAATGATGCAGATGCAATTCTGATATTGTGGTTTGTGCACATTCTCGTCCTATTTAGGTTCTGCTACTTTCACAGTATCTTATTTACTTTTAAATTAATTATGACTTATTACACTATCTTACATCAATGAGTATTGCAATGCTTATTGACTATTTGTTCTGACTTTTGATTTTTAACAGCTAACTTATGAATGATTTTATTAGTTTAATGGACTTTGTATGTGTTGCACTGCTGAAGGCAAAAGCCATTAATTGTGCAATAAACACAAAAAACTTAATTTTATAACAGAGGTTTGAAATTTGAATTGTCCTTTGGCATTTATTTTGTGAGGTTCAAGGGGGTGATGCATGGGTGTGGGTGGTGTTAGGGTTCAAAAAAACATAATGTCTAATTTCCTTACTTTGCATCATTAATAATAAACTATAACTTGTGTATTAACATAGGCTTTTAGCAATGAATATACATTCTTTGCAAAAAAAAAAAACTGTGTTAATGCACCAGTTAGGATTCAGCTTAATGCCACAAGAGTAGGAAAATGTGATGTTAGGGTTTACAAGTCTAACCCCCCCCCCAGCAACAGAAGGAAAAAACATTAGGGTTTGGGGTCTCCAGAGTCTTGATGAATCTGTAGCTGAGTCTTCCTTGGAGTTGTCAGCCCTAATGCTCACCTGTTCCCCCCAGCCTGTAGCATCCTGTCCAATGCACAGGGTACTGCTCCAAGCCAATGCCTCATAGTGATACATTCTTCAAAGGTACTGAAGTAGGTGTTATCACATGTTATCCATAGAATCTGTTTTAGCTTTCTTTGGGCAGAGCCCTGGGTGACAAAAAGAGATCATGTCTGACCTTGTTTGCTCCATGGGTGGACATCAGGGTTGACAACCCCAAGGAAGATCCCATCATTGATTCACTAAGAGTCTGGAGTCCCAAAATCTTAATTTTTTTTCAATTTGCTGCTTGGGGATTGGGGGTTGGGAGTTAGGGTTGAAAACCCTAACACCACATTTTCCTACTTTTGTGTGATTAAAAGTTAGCTAAACACTGCTATTACTGGGTGCATGATTCGGGAAACCCTCCCATGAATGAATATCAGAAAGGGAGAGGTGCAGAATAATATAAACCGGTACCTTAAAATCAGGAGTTTAATACATTTTCAGTGAGGTTTTTCATTTCAACACAATCAGGAGGCATTTGAAGAGCACCATGCTGATTAAAGACTAGGGCTGCCAGGAACGTGCAACATGATGATGTCATCCTAGCGAGGCATCTCGTCCCTAATACTGAATCCCTAAGGAGTCCTATATATTGTGCATTAAGATTAGCACTATATGTGTGCCTTATCATCTTTATCGATATTTAACTTGTACAAAAATTTCGATAAAGATGATAAGGTACACATACAGTGGTACTCTTACGTACAATATATAAGGCTCCATAGGTATTCAGTATTGGGGTGGGATCTCTTGCTAGGATGACATCATCACATTGCATGTTCTTGGCAGTCTTAGGCTCCAATCAGTGAGGTGCTCTTCAAAATGCTTCCTGATTGTGGAGAAATAAAAAAATTTAATTTTAAGGTACCTGTTTATATTATTCTGTAACACCCCCCCCCCCCACTGGCCCCTTATTTAAGTAATAGGCACACCTCCCATACCATTTCTGTCTAGAGGAAAAGAGAAGGGTTGGGGTACAAAGCAATTGTAAACAGAAGAAAAACAGAATGTGTGTATATACTAGACACAAACAGACCTATACCAAAACCCAGGTCTTGAGAAGAGAACATTTGCTAAGGGCTGTGCTAGGTTTGCACTTCTGGACAGGGGTACCCCATAAATTCACACAGGGAGCAATAACTTGATTGTCCATACCAGGTTGGGATTCTAGAGTGTGGCTTCATTCCGAAACAAGGTTTGAAAACACAAAAGCAAAGATGGACTCCCAAGGGCTTACACTTTGTGGCACAAGGCAATACAGAACACATCTGTATAAACTGAAACTTGAACCTCCCATATTGCATAGGATTAAACATCTGGAATTCTGGAACTAGCCACTGTGAAAGCACACAAACTCTTCTGGAGAAGGCACTAGGCCAGTACTTAGAACACTTCCCATATGGCACAGGATTAGACATCTAGAAAATTGTGGAAATAGTCACTGTGAAAACATACAAACTCTTCTGGAAAAGGCACTAGGCCAGCACTTTGAACAGTTCCCATATGGCATAGGATAGGAATGTGGCACCCTGGCCATGACAGAGCACTCAAGGCTCAAAACTAGCAGAACACCCACATACAAGGGGTAAACTTCAGGCATTGGCCACATGCACTGACAGAAAACAAGTGCCCTTACAGAACCTGAAGTGCTGAACTGGTCACTCTAGATGGGGAGTCTCCCACCTTTTGCTTCCACGTCCATACCCAGTCATTCTTTCAGAGTTACATCCCACAAATACTGAAACTGTAGAAATTGATGCTATCTTGAAATGTTTAGCACATTTAACATCAGGAACACCACTAGGGTGTAAGGTTAAAGTCCTGAACAAAGGGCAAGTTGCATATGGGACATCCACTGTTGTCAGCAAACTTTAAAACACAAATCTTCTTGAGAAAATCTCATAGAAATGGGTGAAAGGGTCTCTTTATCAGAGAGTCACCCCACAGAAAAAGGCAGGTACATATCCTGGGTAACTCAGACAGAATCTACTCACAGTTTGTACACCAAAGGCAGCTTCACAAAAAGTTCAAGGTTGGATCAGGGGATTGTCCCTACAATCCTCAGCAGACCCCTTCATCCCACATGGGATAAAGGCATAGGAACCCCTTAAGACAGTTTCCACCAATTCTCAAGTCAGGAAAAGATGTCCTCCACTAGGGTGAGAAATACAGACACTCCACACACTGAGCTGCTCACTCTCTGAGTTGCTACTACAGAACTCCTACCAGCATTGCTGCTGACACTGAACTGATTTCAGAATTCTAAGTTCCCTCTCACACAAGCTGTGTGGCTTATGTTGCTGTGAGAGTTCTAAATGACATCACCTCTCTGAACTCAGCAGTGACCAAGCAGCAGAGGGGGCAAGGTGAAAATCCATTTAACTAGATATTCACCAGCTGCCTTCCCTACCTAACACTGACACTGATGGGATTCTAGTAACCCCAGGGCATGGGGGGTTACAATTCAGTGCCTGTTCCTTTCTGCTATACTTCCACTTCCATGGGAAAGTTTCATACACAGTGCACACAGTAATAGCAGTGTTTAGGTAGTGTTTAAAGATCAATGGCAACCATTTTACACATTGTTAAAAAAAAGCCTGAATTCAAGTCTCCGTGTCATGAGCAGTGTTTTCTGAAAATGTCATGCTATTTGATGTTGTGGTTTTCTTTAAATCAGCATTTGTTAACTTGTTCTGCACTAACTGGAAACAGTCAGGCTGTTTCTATCCTTCTGACTGAGCCTTGGAGAGTGATAACATCATATTGAACTAAGCCACTGCTGCAGCAGTGCAAATCCCTGCTTGACTGAAGAGCTATAAACTTCCTAATTAGAGCAGTCTGTAGAATTAATTGTTTGTTGTCCAGGGTTTTTACTAACGCTCTCTCTGGTATGTGTTCAGATGAATTAGCTGAAAATCTATCATTTTGTTCTTCTAAAAAGTTTACCATTTGAGTTTCAGTGCTAAATTGCAGTGGCATGCATTTGAGAAATCAGCTTGACTGTATCACAGCTGTGAGTTCTGTCCCATTAAAACTCTGTGTTTTTTGTCTAGCTATATAACACTGGGTTGTTTATTTAATAGACATAAAATAAATCTAATGTTTGTTAATTCATGCAAGTAGTTTGTCTTTGATGTAGCCTCAATAAATTGGTTCATGTAGGAACAATTGTTTTCCTCTCAGATTAAAAAACAGGTGACTGACACACTTTGCTGTATCAGGCACATATACTATATTAACTTGCAAATTTCAGTTCTTTGTTGGTTTCTGTGTGAAAATACATCAGGTATATGCATAACTAGAAACACTATATGACATACTAATGCCCCCATCTCCTGCCTACAGTTTAAGCAGCTGCACTCTGCTTCCCCCTGTAACCTGTCCCACAAGCACCCTGTCTCCTGCCCTACATTTGAGGCTGCTGCACCCTGCTGCTCACTCTGTTTTCCCATAGAGTCAGGGCTGCTGCACCCTGTTGCCCCCATCTCCTGCCTGAACAATCAGCACCACTGCACCCTGCTGCCTCTGCCTGAACAGGTTTGGTTGTTGCACCCTGCTGCAGTTTGTCCACCACCTCCAAGTCAGAGCTGCTGCACCATGTTGCTCCCTGTTTCTGTCACCACAGTTGGGGCTGCTGTGCTCTGCTGTGCTCTAGAGTCCCTTGTCCCCTTCCTCTACATTTGGGATTGCTGCACCATGCTGCCCATGCCACCAGAGGTGGGGCTTTTATTGCACCCTGCTACCTACTTCCATTTTCTGAAATGGGCAGGGCAGCGGCACCATGCGCATACTATCCCACAGTCAGAGCTGCTGTACCCTGATGCCCCTCTCATGTCCTGCCCCACAATCAAGGCTTCTGCACCATGCTGTAGTATGTCCCCTGCCACCATAGCCAGAGCTGCTGCACCCTGTTTCTGTCTACACAGTCAGGGCTGCTGTGCACTGCTGCCCCCTACAGCAATATGTCTCCACTGCCCCATGACTCCACAGTTAGTGTTACTGCACCATGCTGCTCCCTGCCACCAAAGTTAGATTTTTTGTTGCACTGCCCAAAAGAAAAAAACTGAAAAATATTTTCATCCTGTGTTATGGTGGTGAAGGACAGAAGGCGGTAAGGTGAAGAAGTCCAAACTGTTCAGCCAGGAGACAAGGGAGGCATTAGGGTACAGCCCAAACTGTGGGACAGGGTGCAGTAGCCACACGTGGGTGGAACTAGCACAACTTTGGGGGCAGAGGACAGGGTGCAGCAAATGCCATATCTCTTGTGGCAAGTGGCAGCATGGTGCAGCAGCTCTAGCAGTGGAGGCAAGGAACTTTAGGGCACAGCAGACCACAGCACCCATACCTAAATAGGCAGGAGCAGGGTGCAGCAGTCCTGGCTGTGTTGACAGGGGACTGTGGACAGGATAGTGCAGAAAGGGAAAGGGAACATTGTTTAACCAGAAGTAGCACACTAAGCTGAAGCTTGTTTTCAGATGTGATCTGGGAGCACAAAGAAGTTATGTGACTTGCTCAGGATAACACAGTATGCACCTAGGTGGCTGTGGGATTCAAACCCAGGTCTCCAGATCTGCAGCTCAGAGCCTTAATGCACTGTGCTATACTGCCTCCCCCCCAAAAAAAAACAACAACAAAAAGAAGTCTTGACTGTGGGGCAGGACACAGGGGGGGATCAGAATACAGCATCCGTGACAGTGGGATGGAGTGTACATGCTGCAGAAGCCCTGACTGTTCAGGCAGATGATGGGGCAACAGGGTGCAGCAACCCCAACTGTGTGTGAGAAGACAGTGGGCAGCAGGGTGCAGCAATCCCAAATATGGGGCTAGAGACAGGGGGCTTGTGGGGCAGGGGATGGGGCAGCAGAGTGCAGCTGCCTCAACTATGATGCAGGAGACAGTGGGCCTCAGGATGCTCTATACTGTTTCTATTTACACATTATGTATTTTCACACAGGAACCATCAATGAACTGAAGTTTGTGAGTTTGTATAGTACATGTGCCCGAACTAGCAGACTGTGGCAGACATCTGTTTGTCAATCTGAGAGGAAAGAATTGTTCTTACATGGACCTATTTATTGAAGCTATATCAAAGACAAACTACTTGTATGAATTAACAAACTTTAGATTTATTTTATATCCACTAAATTACCAACCCAGTGTTATAAAGCTAGAAAACCAAACACAAAGTTTTGATGGAACAGAACTCACAGCTGTGATAGAGACAAGCTGATTTCTCAAATGCATACTACTTCAATTCAGCACTGAAACTCAAATGATCAGCTTTTTAGAAGAACAAAATGATAGATTTTCAGTTAATTCATCTGAACACATATCAAAGACTGAGTTAGTAAATACCCTGAACAGCAAACAATTAATTCTACAGACTGCTCTAATTAGGAAGTTTACAGCTCTTCAGTCAAGCAGGGACTTGCACTGCTGAAGCAGTAGCTTACTCCAATATGATGTCATCACTCTCCAAGGCTCAGTCAGAAGGACAGAAACAGCATGACTGTTTCCAGTTAATGCAGAACAAGTTAACAAATGCTGATTTAAAGAAAACCACAAAACCAAATTGCCTGACATTTTCAGAAAACACTGCTAATGACACATGGACTTGAATTTAGGCTTTTTTTTAACAATGTGTAAAATGGTTGCCATTAATCTTTATTTTATTTTATTTATTTAGCTTTTGTTGACCGGGTAAGTGCACTAGACAAATCCTGCCTATTTTCAGACACGACCCGGGGGAGGGGGATATGGATGAATGCCAACTGACCTTGAACCAGATTAAGCTGTTGGTGGTATTTTTAGTGAATGAGGGAAATTTGGCCAGGACACCAGGGAAATTCCCCTACTCTTTTCGATAAGTGCCATGGGATCTTTAACATCCACCTGAACTACCCCCAATCCAGGCAGATGGGACCTCGGTTTAACGTCTCATCCGAAATACGGCACCTCAGAAGTGCAGCACCCCTCTCATGCTGCACTACAGTGTCAGTACTGGGATATTAACCCAAGTGCCAGATGTGGGAACTGAACCCACAGCCCTCTGATCTCCCGGCCTCAGAGTTGAACCCTAACTGATGCATTAACACAGTTTGTTTTTTTTCAAATAATTTTCTTTCTTTTTGAGATAGTGGAATCATATGCTCATTGGAACCTACATGAACAGATGTAAATGTGCAGGGTCCTCTGGACTCTGCACCAAGGGAAGACTCCATCCACCTACTGAAGTGCAGGAACAGATGTCAAGAATTCAAAGGGCTGTCTGGTGGACTGCAAAATCGCAGGGCATGTTGGGTCCGGTACTTCCATATGGCCGCAGACACAGATGCACAGGGCAAATAATCCAAATCTCAGCCAAAGCACGGGGCCCTCTGGTGCCCTTGGATGTAGAAGTGCAGGGCCCTATGCCACAAGAAGTGTTATATGCACTAAATATTACTTGGGCCCATGCGAGCAACCCTGCATCTATCCTCCCTAGGCTGGGGGATGGTGTCAAATCAAATCAACTTTATTTTTATAGCACCTTTCAAAACCAAGGCGCTGTACATAAAAACCAAATACATAAAGATAAAAATGTAAAACAAAAACATTAAAACAGATCATCTGTAACTAGGGAAAGCTAAACTAAATAAATACGTTTTTAACTCAGTTTTAAATCTATCGACAGTTGGGCATTCTCTCAACCAATGAGGTAGAGAATTCCACAGGGTTGGCACTGAAAAAGCGAAGGCATGAGATCCAGATGTCTTCAATCGTACCCTAGGAATCTCCAGCAATCCCTCGTTGGTGGAACGGAGGGACGGAGGGGCAGTAGGGTACCAGGAGATCTTGCAGGTAACCGGGTCCCTGATCATGTAGGGCTTTAAAGGTTAGCAAGCCAACCTTAAAGGTGATCCGCCACCAAACAGGCAGCCAGTGCAGCTCACGGAGCACAGGTGTAATATGACTGCTTCTAGAAGTCCCAGTCAAAAGCCTGGCCGCCATGTTCTGCACCAGCTGCAGGTGGCGGATAGCAACCCCAGGTTGCCCTAGGTAGAGGGAATTGCAGTAATCAACACGGGTAGTGACAAAGACATGGACCAATGTTGGAAGATCACCTGGAGGAACCAGGTGTTTCACCCGGGCGATATTCCTCAGATGGTAAAAAAAGGATTTGATGACAGCTGATACCTGAGATTTTAGGGTCAGACCATCATCAAAAATAACGCCCAGGTTATGCACCTGATCTGAGATAGTGAGCGACATACTACCAAGTAATAAGCCTGATGGTTGGCTAGCCCCCAAACCCACCCCCCGGATGACCTGGGTCCACTACCAGCACTTCAGTCTTATCCAGATTCAGTCTCAGCCAGCTGGAACTCATCCAAAATCTGATCTCAGCAAGGCAATTATTTAGCACGGAGAGTGCATCATCCTGTCCGGGCAGAAAGGACATATACAGCTGAGTATCATCAGCATAGCAGTGAAAACCCAGACTGTATCACCTGATGATATCTCCCAATGGCAGCATATACATTGCAAACAACATGGGGGCTAGAATGGAACCCTGCGGTACCCCACAAGGCAGGGGGTGAGCACCAGAGTAATAAATTCCAGTGGCAACTCTCTGAGACCTGCCCATGAGGTAAGAATGGAACCATTTAAGGACTGTACCAGACAGCCCACAAAAGAGCCACAGGCGCTCCAACAGCACATGACAGTGCCATTCCCCAGCTTCAGCCGATTCAACTGGGTCACTGAGCTCACCCCTGAATATAGCTCACCAGCATGGGATCATAAAACACTACCTACTGTGGTAAAGGCTTGTAATAAACACAGTGTTTCCTAATAATTATTTTTGTTTTAAATGTTGATCCCCAATTTTCAAGATAGTCATTTTATGTCTCCTCCTTATAAACATAACATGTGGCATTTATGGAATACTGGCCGAAATGTCATTTTGTACCACATGTGTGAAAACACGTCTCATCTAGGATTTGAAAAATGACAACTAGTATGTTTGTGGGGTGGTGTGAAAAATGGCTATCTTGAAAATTTGGAGTCAAAATATTAGATACTAGCAAAGTTAGGAGTAAAAGTTGAAATGTTTCAATGTTCGCTCACAACTTGGTCATTTCACCATATTTTTACACAAAATTTCCAACAGTCTTCTTATGATCCCACTTCATAAACTCGACATGAGAACATTTTAAAATCCTGCCCAAAACATGATTTCACGGAGCTACTATGAAATTACTTTTCAGGGCAGTTTTGAAAAATTTCACCAGCCTTGCTCATGAAGTGAGGTCCCAAAAAGGCCATGTCGAAAGTATGGAGGAAAAATGTTAAAAACTGGCAAAGTTATAAGTGAATGTTGAACTATTTCATCATAATCATTTTAACTTGTTTTTACTCCAGATTTTCAACATAGCCTTCTTATGACCCCACCTCGTGAACCCCATAGGTGAAAATGTTCAAACCCCAACCAAACAGTGATTTTCGGCAGCGACTGTGAAATCCCCTTTTGGGATGGACTTGAAAAATTCCACCTACTTTGTTCATGAGGTTGGGTCCCAAAAAGGCCATGTTGAAAATTTGGTGTAAAAATATAAAAAAAAATGACAAAGCTATCAGTAAAAGTTCAAAACCCATTGAAATATATTAAACCAGACTTACTGTACCTGATTTTCTTATATCGCAGTTGCTGGGTGCAACAGCAAGATGTGTCTTTGATTGGAGAGTGGATCTACGTCATGGAACATGTTCAGGTGAATGGGTCTGTGTGTGGGGGTGGGGGGTGGTAAGTGCTGAGCAGGGGGTTGCGGTAGGGTGCGTAGGGATCTGGTGGGTCAGCTTGGCTATGGACCGTCATCTTTTTTACAGAGTAAAAAAATAGACAACGAGGGACTGTTTTTTTTTTTATTCAAGAATTATTACTACTACTGTTGGCTTATACTTTACAGTGGCTCCGGGGCTGGGCACCACAGTGTCACCAACTGTGCATGGGGTCATGGAGAAGAGGAGGATGAGCAAGCAATGTCGAGCGTGGGCAGACAGGTCCACTTTTATTAAATTAGTTAAATATGTCATGAAGAATGAGGGAGCACGAGGGAGCACTGGCTGAAGTGGGAGGGGTAGGAAATTGAACAAAAATAGCTAGAGAGATAGACAACAGATAAATGGATAGAGACAAGAGCGTCGGCTCACTGCAGGGGTTCCATTAAGTTAGGTTTGGGTGTCTGTTAAACACATCATTTTAGGTATTTTCCAGTTTTTTTACTTGAAAAAAACTCAAGATGGTGGCTGCCACAAACTGAAAAACAATGTGGTTTGTGAGAGCCATTTTTGGTTCATGACAACTTAGTGATGAAACTGAAAATGCTCTCATGAACCAAAAAAATATTCTGTTCATATCAGACAGTTATCCAAAAACAAACTACTGAGCTTGCACAGAGCAGCTCAGAAAAAACCTAGAAATCCTTAGACAGTAACTCTGTACCCATCCAATATTTTTACATGAAACCTTTGAAAAGCAATACCTTGGTACCGCTTCTGGCCTGAAAGTTTTGTGACAGCAAGAAAATAGTGTATTAAATATACGACAAAAATGCACTTTTCCAAAATAAGGGGTAGGCTGATCTTGGAAACCTCACAAGATACCGTCACAAAACTTTTCATGTCTTGAGACTGCCAGCCTGACTGTGCATGCAAGTGTTTTAGTTACTCTGTCAAATGCTTCCCAAGTTAATAAGGTGCAAAAATTGAGTTTAACTTTGAGAACTCTGCTCAACTTGAACTATACTGGTGTTGCTGCACCTGTATTATAAATATATTTGGGATATCACTTAGGTTTAGTGAAGATATAATTTATCTTGAAGGCAGTATAGTGCAGTGGGTTAAGGTTCTGAGTTACAGATCTAGAGACCTGGGTTTGAATCCCACAGCCACCTAGGTGCATACTGTGTTATCCTAAGCAAATCGCTTAACTTTCTTGTGCTC
The DNA here is from genome assembly GCA_016271365.2 of Neoceratodus forsteri. Classification (NCBI taxonomy): domain Eukaryota; kingdom Metazoa; phylum Chordata; order Ceratodontiformes; family Ceratodontidae; genus Neoceratodus; species Neoceratodus forsteri. Next base: position 48,436,833 of record CM028133.1, on the reverse strand, counting down.
CCAGGTTGCATCTGGAAACAAGCTTCATCTTAGTGTGCTGCTCCTCATTAAGCAATGTTCCCTTTCCCTTTATCTTTGTTTGAGGTCTTTGACATTCTTATCCTCATGAGTGGTGAAGCCCAGAGTGGGGATCAAGGAGGTTAAAGACCATGAGTGAAAAGAAATATGATATCTTCACTCAACTTTTGTGATGTGCTATTTTGTACAACAGGTACAGAAACATTGGACCCAATTTTAAAAAGCTGAACTCTGGTGCAAAGTGCCTATGCCAAACAGCTTTGATGCATGTGGGACCTTGGCCCAAAGTTTGCTGCAATCCTGATTTTCGAATGTAGGCTACATTGAAATCGGGATGCCTTGCACCAAAGCCACCCTGTGTCATCCTTGCAGTAGAAGTGCTGCAATGCCAGGCTGCAAGGGGGCTTGTGCCATGTCAGGGCTGCACCATCTGCTTATGTGGGATTTTAGAAGCCTTACTGAGGTCACAAGATGGGGCTGAGATTACACCAGCCATGAGCTTGTCTAAGAGCTCTGTGCAAGTGTCTTGGAGGGAGGTGAATGGCGGTGGTCATCAATGTGGGGAACTGAGGGAAGAGGGAGCAATGGGGATGTTGTAAGGGGTGATGGGGGCATGGCAACAGTGGCATGGTTCTGAAGTGGCACCTGGCAGAGGTGCCATGCTCAGTTGGACAGAACTGATCAGCCCAGATAGATGGAGGTTGGCACGGATGAACCCTGACCTAGACTCCCAGATGGCAACAGCTGTGGTACCTGCCCCAGACATTACATGGCCCCTACATGCAGCAAGTGGCTACAGGTTACAGGGTGCAGGCAGTGGACAGCAACATTACCCCAGGCACCACAACATTCCCCTGGTACCCAGCCCACCATGTGGAGGCAGGCTGACACCTGACCACACTATCAGGGACTCTGTCACCTGTGGGGAAGGTGCCAGGGCTGTTGCCACATGGGGGCCTGCATCAGGGCCCAGCCATGCTAACAGCTGTCTACCCGGGCTGATTGGCTCTGTCCCACAGAGTATGGCACTACCGCCAGCTGCCGTCTCAGAACCCTGGCACTGCTGCCATGCTCCCATCACCCCCTATGGCACCCCACTGCTCCCTCTGCCCCTGGTCCCCACCTTTACTGGCATATTCTCCTCCCCTTTGCAGCTCCAGTAGGGTTGTTATAGGCTGGAGGGGCTTGATGGGTCCCTCCATCAAACCCAAGTATGCCAAAGGTTTGACGCAACCCTGCAGCTGCAGCAACTTTCGGGACTTTGGCACAGGGACCTCCATTTTTCTAGAATAGGGTGCAGGGTCCCTGACATGCCTGGAGCTTGATGTGGCTTGTGCCAATTTAGCAGCCCTTCTAAAACTGGGCCCATTGGGTTTTGTGTAATATTTGACTGGTTAAATTAAACTAAGAGATTGCAGTTCTGTTTTTTAACACAAACTAGTAGTGGCAGCTCTTTTCTAGAATCAGTTTGGTTGTTGGGGGGATGCATTAGTAAACAGGAGCCTGAGTAATTGATTTCCATTGGTTAATTGTTGTCCCACCTTCCTGATATCTGATTGGCTGCCGTACCATGGGGAAAGTATTCTGGTTGGCTGGTGAATGTTGGGTGTGTCTGATATGAGCTGCGCATGCAGAGTCTTCAGTCAATGCTTGGGAGTGGAAGAGGAAGGACATGTGCAGAGCAGCGGAGGCAAAAGCATCGTGTTGGTGTCGTTGGCATCCAGGATGGTGTTCAGTGGAGCCAGCTTTGAGTATGGAGAGTGGTTGGCACTTCTGGAAGGCCTTCTTTGGATCCATCAGAGTTCAAGAGGGAGCCATAGAAACATAGAAACATAGACTTTGATGGCAGATAAGGACCACTTGGCCCATCTAGTCTGCCCATTTCCCTACCTACAGGATAGACCGCAGATCCTAGTTAACCAACAGCCTATTTCTTCCTACCTCCCACAAGAAGTGCCTTATGTCTGTCCCATGCATTCTTGAATTCTCCCACAGTTTTAGACCCCACAACCTCCTCAGGAAGGCTGTTCCATGCATCCACTACCCTCTCTGTGAAATAATACTTCCTCACATTGTCCCTGAACCGCCCTCCTTCTATCTTTAAATTGTGTCCCCTTGTTCTTGCATGTCTCTTTTTCTGAAAGATGCTACCCATCATCTACAACTGGGATGGAGCATCGCTTCTTCATATTCATCTTCTCCTATTCATTGATGGCGTCATGTCAAGATTCCTGTGGATTACTTGGTGGCCCAAGGTCCAAAAATGTGTAAAGCTGGATTTAATTCCGGGCTTAGTTTCAGAAGATGGGCAAAAAAGGATTTACTCGACAGCCCACTTTCAAAAGAGGGGTGAAGCTGGGTTAATTTGGGGGCCGTTTTTCAGAAGAAGGGTGAAGCTAAGACTTTCTTTATTCAGGGCTATTTAAATTTTTGTTTAAACATCTACAACATAGAGACCACACATTTACTGATTCTGTTCCACAAGTTTATTTGGAAACTTGCAACAGAAGGAATTTGAATACTTAAGCAATAAAGCATATCCAGGGGTATGTTAGTGGTCTGCTAATCACCCTCTAGGGGGTATAATGTATCACAAGGCATAGCTGGGTGCCATGTGTCCCTAGAGGGTGATTAATTGGCCATTAGCATAACCCTGGTCATGCCTTATTGTTATTATAATAAAAACATTTTTTTTAAACTGTTAAACCTTGTTTGGCATGTAAGTAGGCTCTACATGTATGTCAATAAAACAGCAAAAAATATTTTTTCAAAATAAAAATTTGAATAATTTAGTGAGCACTTTGCAGACTGATTTTTTTTGCTGTACATACTTGGTTTGTTGATGAGTTACTTTTAAGCTAAAAAAAAAAAAAAAGACACAGGTTATGATTTTTCATCCTAGGAAAGAGTCATGTCCACAACTCCTTTCTATAAAAACTATAGATGGAACTGCCTTGGAACAAGTTGATGAATATAAATACCTCGGCTTGATCCTAGATAGTTGTTTCAGTTACCACCAACATACTGACAATCTTGTAAAAACTGTCAAAGAGTTGGTATGTTGAACAGAAATAAATCCAGCTTTCCATCTAAAGCCAAAAAACTGGTTGTTTTGATACACATTTTGTCACTGATTAATTATGCTCTTGTAATTTACTGATATGCCTGCAAAACATCCATTCACCAAATTGAACTTCTTGTGAACTAAGCATGCAGGTTTGGATCCGATCTTCCTTTAGAGTACCATACTTGCTTGTGTACAGTGTTTCGAATTGGCAGCCATTACAACAAAGAATCTGACAACAATCAGGCTGTTGGGCACGGAAGATGGCAAACGGAGAAATACCAACTAACCTAAAATTTATGGTGAAGAAACATCTTTGTCAAATATTAAACATAGGCCTAAGGATGTCTTATGTTTTAAACTACCAAGGTGTATAAAAATATTGGACAAGCATCTTTCTTTTCTCAGATATGTGGTTTTTAGAATCTGTTACCTCAAAACATTAGGACGCTGATGAAATATAAATGTTTTGTAACTTCCCTAAGAAATCATATTGGTGCCATTGATATTTGCAAATGCTATGACCATGGCACTCATTTATTTATTGCTCTCATGTATTTTGTTTATCTGTTATGTAATTTTGTTTGTATAGCTTGACCACGGTTGCCTTTGAAAATGGGTAATGTTGTCCATAGGCTCTCGTTTTAATAAATGAAATGAAAATGAACATAAGGCTGATAGGTACGTCTAATCAGAAAGCAGCTCTATTTCTCATACTCTTTTTTTTTTATTCACTGGTAATTGTTTTAACATTAGTGGAACAAAACAACAACAAAAGAACATGTGTACAGAATCAAATTGGTAGGAAGGGACTGTTTTTCTTTTTGCAGGTTGTCAGTGTAGGATTTAAAGAAGATCGGGGAGAAGAAAGCATCAGATAAATTGTAAGTAGTAAGGCAGGGGTTTTCTTGCAGGTATACCCTTGAGGAAAGGAGGGAGAGAGGGGGGGCATGATAGAAACTTTCAAGGGAATCAACAGAGTCCAAGAGGGTGGCATCTTTCAGAAAAAGAGATGTGTAAGAACAGGGGGGCACAATTTGAAGATAGAGGGGAGATGGCTCAGAGGTAATGTGAGGAAGTATTTTTTCACAGAGAAGGTTCTGGATGCATGGAACAGCCTCCCTGAGGAGGTCGTGGAGTCAAGAATAGTGGGGGAATTCGAGAAAGCATGGGACAGACATAAGGCAGTCCTAGTGGGGGGTAGGAGGAAGTATGCTGTTGGTTAACTAGGATCTGCAGCTTATCTGTTAGGTAGGAAAATGGGCAGACTAGGTGGGCCAAGCGGTCCTTATTTGCCATCAAATTCTATGTTTCTATGTTTCTATTCATAGTAGGACATAAACCTGGAGAGAGCAACAGTCCAAAAATGCATTTTTTGATAGAATGTTCATTTTTAGTCAGCTGTTTCAAAAAATCAGTCCTTTTGTAAAGTAAAATTGGTGTCCATAGGCCTGATTGTGTCATTTTCTTTTTAAACAGGAGATCGCTATGTGGTTTTGGTTCCTGGTTTCTCCAGCCATGTTTTCTTGAAGGTAAGGTTCTTTGGGAAGGAATCCTTTATCTTCATCATCCACTTGGTTTCCTAAATTGATAGAAAAAAAGATGGTTAAGTGTTTGGATATAGTAGATAGAAAGCAGTGTTTTTTTAGGTTTTCTTTTCAGTTTTTGTTTCACCCATTTTCTAGGTAAAATAAAAATTGATTAGACCACACAGAACTGAGATAACATACATACCTTGTATACAATAGTTTTAAGAAAAGTAAAAAGTACAGATGGCATTTATGCTTTCATTGTTTATATGTATTATTTGGTTAAAAAATGATTTTCGGCCTATTCAGCTAATGTTCAACAGAACAGGACTTTTGTCAGGGGCGGGGCTGGGGGATTGAACCCAGGGACAATGACAAACACTCAAGATTACATTGAGATTTTGGTCTATGGTATTACATATTCCTTTTCTACTGGTATTTAAGTGTTTTGTATTTTCTTACTTACCAACTTACTATTCTTAATCAGAATCTGTGTCTAGGATACGAGAATATTTGCTCTTTTTTTTTCTAGATGTAGAATCTGGTAAAATAAATAAAGCCATCTATACAAACAACAGAGGGTAAGCACCAGGATTCAGCCTGGTGCACGGCGAAAAAGTAACAACAGAACAAGGTATAACACTTTGCACCTATGGCAAGGGCAATAAAGGCACACAAAAGGGTATTAGAAGCTTTCTTACCGTTTATTATTCCCTCATCAATGTTCAAACATACAACAACCTCAGAGCCTGGAATACATGCATGACACCATGCTGGCTACAACTGATGACGGCAGACCTAACAGTTCGCTCAGGTGCCCCCAAACTTCATCAGCGTGATAATGCATCTATACTCCACATAGTATATAACCATGTGGTAACCATAGACCAATCAATGGATTTGCTCAAAATTTTGTATGCACTGTCCCGTGGGGGTAGACCTCTTGATGTGACAAGTTTCATTCCGCTTGGATGTGCAGATTCTGAGATCCAGACAGTGCAAAACGTCATAAAGTTGCCACTTTATACAGTTTTTTTCCTCATCACTCTGAGTGCAGATGGTGTGGAGTTTTAGTGTGATTTTTTTATGGTAGAAACAGCTTGGGCAACAGGACAGGCATGCTTAGTTTTGTGGAAAAACATTAATCTGTTGCAAAGTTATTCAGTTTTTCATTTCCCATTGTTTTCAAAGGGAAGATCACTTTTCAGGATACAGGGAGAAAGTTCGACAAAGGATCTGATTTCGTGAAAAAGGATTTTGTCTCATAAGACTCATTCCTTTGTCGTGAGAATAAAATCCTTTTTTGTGAGAGAAAAATCTGTTCTCGTGAGCCGCCATCTTGCTTGTTTTTCATTAACTAAAAAGTGTGGAAAACTCATAAAAAGTTTGCCATTTTAAAAATGAAACACCAGAACTTAGCTTAACGGGCCCAGTTTAGCTAGATTTTGATGTCTGTTTTTTTTCATATGTCATTTTTTTGTGTTTTTTCCCTGTTTGCACCCCAGACCCGGGACCCGGCAGACACGTATGTGTGCATGCGTGGAGGTGCATGTGCACACCGGGTACTGGCTTAGCCCCTTCTGCCCCACTCCTGACATTCACCACCGCCCCCCTTACCTAAGCTCCCACTGGACCTCCACCTGGTGGGAGTGGAACTACGAGGGGAGTGGACAGTCACCCTCAAGAGGAGACAGCTGCCTAAGGCAGCTCAATCCTGCTCCAACCCCCCCCCGTACTGGCTCCCCAGTGACCCAAGGCTGTTCCCAAACCCAGGTCACCAGTGTAGTGAGTGATGTGGCATCCAACGCCTCAATCCTCAGTGCCACCGGACTGGCATGATGTCTGTTTTTTTAAATAAAGGCCAGAAATACATTTTCTGGGCTCTCAAAATCCTGTATGCCCACTATAGCCAGAGGAGCCCTTGACCTGTGTTCTCTGTATGAGAACAGTGGGACCTTCTTGACTTCTGCAGCTGGAACTCATGCTGCGGGCTGCCGTGACAGCAGTGAGCCACAGATCCCCTGTTCTCCTTGTCTGTCTTGGTCTGTCTTTCAGCTGTCTGTCTATCTATCTCTCTATCTGTTCATTCACTTTGTTCGAGTGCGGGAATGGCAGTAGGATGAGACAGCTTGTGCAATTTTTAACAGTTTCTGAAGTCAGACCATTATTTCCTTGGGTAAGCCACCTAAAGGCCCTGATGTCACTGGGTCATTTAAAGAAATTGATGTGCTTGGGACATCAAGGCCAGTAACAGAGACTGCTGTTTTTTACTGCTGAGATGGCAGAAAGTGATACAATAAAAAGAGGACACAACTGTTAATAACGTAACAGCAATGGAACAGATAGCGGAAAATCCCACTTCATCTGTTGAACCCTCAACTCAATATAACACTGAAGCACTAGGCAAGGCACTTGATCAAGTACTTGCCTGGATCCATAAAAATAGTAACCCCTCACTATAATGTACCCCCATATAATCTTGGATCTAAGCAATGCAGTTTGTGGCCCCCTGCAAAATGAATAAATAATCACAGTCAGCTCAGATACTATAACTGCCCAGGAAAATTACAAACTGCAATTCAATTCAACCAATAAAGACTACTATTCTGTCAGCCTGCTAACTGTTTTTAAGAAGCATGAACACTAATTGTTTACCCCCTTAGAACCACCGATTGTAAACACACTTTTACAAACACCCCCCAAACACTGATCACATTTGTTACTGTTCACTTTTTAAAAGCAGGTGACCCAAAAGGAAAACTCTAACTTTTTCTCACCTGGGACTCCCAGATGTTACTTGTACTAGCCTCGGAATCCCAGATGTTACCTCCCTGATTAAATATCCCTGCACTTTGGAAAACTATGCAGTGTTAGCCGATAGTGCTGTACAGGTCTATCAATTCACTGACTTTCTGATAATGTACAGGGTAAGATCGCGCTTCTCAAGTTGCTTTTTTTGCATCTGTCCAACTCTCTCCTAGCCTTTCAAGGCATGCAGCACTCTCTCATCCCTGCACTCCCACAAAAATTACCTTATCTAGCCTTTTTGGCAGTATTGGCGGTATCAGCAGGCAGTGCTTCTCCAGTAGCAGTGTGTGTGTGCGCGCACGCGAGCGAGTAGTGTGGTATAGTATAAAACAATACTGAATCAAAATAAATAAATCAATAAATAAAAAAGCTATATTTTGTGGGTGCAGCTACAGTGTCTTCTTGGTGCTGAAATAACACGGGGTGGAAGATCTCTACTGGCAGTGGCAGTATCAAGCAGCAGAATGTCCCATTTAGGCATCCATCAATGTGACCAATGGGGAGCGCTAATAAACTCATGTTTTGGCTCACATAATAATAAACTTTATTTTTAATGTGCCTTTCAAATGTCAAGGCACAGTACACAGTTAAAATAATTTAAAACCAATGCTGCAATCACTGTAAAAACATACAATACAGTTAGAGTCTGTCATCCTCAACACCATAAGCCCTGTTCCATAAATACGTCTTCAATGCTTGTTTAAAGCCCCCCACAGTCATGCACTGCCTAATCCAACGGGGTAGAGAATTCCAGAGGGTAGGTGCCACGAACATAAATGCCCAGGCCCCAGAAGATTTTAAAAACATCCTTGGAATCTCCAGCAACCCCTCATTGGCCGAGGGGTTTTTGTATGTCAGAAACCTTGATGCCCTAAATGCTAAAGTGGATTTTTCACAAAAAGAAGTAAAAAGTAACAATGAGACACTGGTGCCACTACACAGGTTAAAAAAATAAAGAGGCAAATTTGGGTGTATCAAATCAAATCCAGGCTTTCCCTGGTGCCTAGTGGCACCCCTTCCCACCATCTGATCCCCCATCCCCTTTGTTTGTTTTGTTTCCCTGGTGTCTAGTGGCACCCCCACCCTCTGATTTATGCCCCCCTTTTCATTTCTCTTTTCTCCCTGGTGTCTAGTGCCCCGCCGACTCCCATACTTTTTTTTTTTTTTATTTTGTTGGTGTTAGTGGTACCCCCACCCGTCCATTTCTTTCCGTGGTGTCTAGTGGCAACCCCCATAATCCGATCCCTATATATATATATTGTTTTTACAATTTTGTTGGTGTTAGTGGTACCCCACCCTCCCATATCTGTCCTTAGTGTCTAGTGGCACCCCCACCCTCCAGTCCCCATGTTTATTTTTTATTTTGTGTTGGTGGTTAATGGCTGCGCCCGTATTTTGAAAATGTCCTGAAACAATGAAAATTGTCCCTCATAGTTTTTTGTCTTGTTTAAAAAACTTGCACAAAAAAAAAGGTCAATCACTGATCATTCCCACACGCCCACCGACACCCCCACAGACTGCCACTCACTTGAAATGGTCCCAGATTTGAGATCTGCTCTCCTGATTGAAGACACATCCTGCTGCTGGAACCGGTGACTGCAATATGAGAAACTAAGGTAAATGTGCTTCAATGTATTTCAATGGGGGTTTCAACTTTTATGCATGACTCAGCCATTTTTTAAGATTTTGACCCCAAATTTTCAACATGGCCTTTTAGAGACCACACCTCATGAACAATATGACTGTCATTACACAACTCCCATCGGAAAGGGGATTTCATGGTCAGATTAGTGAAATCAGCTTTCTGGTGGGAGTTGTGTAATGACAGTCATATTGTTGATGAGGTGGGGTTATAAGAAAGCTATGTTGGAAACTTGGGGTCAGAATTTCCAAAACTGGCTGCGTTATGACCATTTCTTGGAATTTCGCTATGCATGCTCATAACTCAACAAATTCAATGCAACCCCCCCCCAAATAATCTCTAATCGTAAACTAAAAAGAGGTCACCTGGAGTACCTTAAGGAGCAGCTACGCAACAGTGCCTGGAGCCCCCTTGACACAGCAGAGGATATGGACGCTGCACTCGAGTACTTCATCAAACAATTCAATGCTGTTTGTGACTGCCATGCCCCAGTGCAGAGGACAAAGATCCGTGGAAGATACAGCCCCTGGATCACACCAGACTTAATAGGCCGCATAAAAAACAGGGACAACTGGTGGCATGGGGCACAGAAGTCTGGCAAGCAATCAGACTTCCAGGAATACAGAAGACTACGGAATGACTACACCCAGACCATCCGCTCTGCCAAAAGTAAACATTTTAGGTAAGCATTACAAACATCATGGGAAAACAGCAAGTCTTTTTGGAATAGCCTAAAAGATGTAACAGGGAAAGTCAAGAAAGAGGCTCCACAAATGCTCAACATCGATGGTGCCCCTACCCTTGACCCCCTGACTATTGCCAACACATTTAACAAAGCATTTACTGACCTTAACAGTGTACTTCCAACAAAATTTTTTGAAGAAACCAACCCAGTCTCAAGCCAAAGCCTAGGGCCCACTCAAACATCCCCCCTTCCTTCTATTTCAAATTTGTCAACTATAACCAAGCAAGAAAGTACATTTGTAAGGTGCTTGGAAAATCCAGGAAAAGCAGCGACACACTCGATCTCAAATTTATTTCCCTTGCACTTGATGAAATCCTAGCTCCCATTACTAAACTGCTGAACTTATCCCTGCAGCTGGCTCAATTCCCCCAAGCTTGGAAGTCAGCCCTGGTAACTCCGGTGCACAAGAGCGGTGACGGGGCACTGCATGCCAATTACAGACCTATTTCTATCCTTTCACCACTGTTAAAAGTGCTGGAGCGCATAGTCTCAGACCAGCTGGTTGAATACCTTAATAAATAGAACATTCAGTGTCCGGAACAACATGGATTTCGGAAAGAACACATTACCTCCACCGCTCTTCTGGAGTTCATCAACTGCATACACAGTTCACTGGACCAGGGTAACCTTGTTGGCGCGGCCTTTATTGAACTAACAAAGGCCTTTGACATGGTCAGTCACTCCCTACTACTTCAACAACTCACCTCGATAGACCTCTCTAACCCTGCTACTAACTGGTTCAAAAGATATCTAGCTGATCGGTACCAACAGGTAAAGATTGGAAACATCACATCTGGGCCCCTGCCATTTCATTGTGGGGTCCCCCAGAGGTCAATCCTAGGATCCCTCCTTTTCAGCATCTTTCTATATAGCCTACTTTGATCGTGTGACCAACGGATACTTCTCTATGCAGATGATGCTGTTATTTTTACTTCTCAACATGACCCTCGCACCCTAAACTATCAGCTACAACATGCTTTTAAACATACTGAAGATTGGTTCAGAGCCCACAAGATGGTTCTGAACTATAAAAAGACAAAAGTAATGCTTTTTCGCAGTGCTAGAAGCAAACACAAAGCAGAATCCCTTAACATCACTAACTGCACAGGGGTTTCACTTGAACAAGTGGAGCAATTCAAATACCTGGGGGTTACGCTTGACTGTCCCCTCTCCTATGCAGAACACATTGAGAATGTGGCCAAAACAGTCAACATAAGAATTGGGCTCCTGCACAGGCACAAGAAATGCCAAACATCTGAAGCACTCCAAACCGTAATCCATAGCACAGTTGTCTCCGTCATCGACTGTGGATTGGTCATATACAGCTCAGCCACTCCCACCTCACTACATAGGATAGCAGTAGCCCTAAACAAAGCCTGCAGACTGCTCACCAATTCCCTCTGACTAATGCACACATGTGACCTTTATCAGCAAGCTGGGTGGCTACAACCTGAAAACAGGATACAATACCAAACCTGCCTCTTAGCTAAAAAATCATTACTCGAACTTCAGCCTCCTGGAGCCACAAGCCTATTAAGCTTATTCACAGACCCACACCGCACCAGGAACTCTGACCTTCAGGTTCTCACCATCCCTCGCTGCAGAACCTCCCAAGGGCAGAGGTCATATGCCTACTGGGCACCACTTTGGCTCAATAACTTCGGCACTGAACATAACGCTACACAGAGATTGGGGCTTTTCAAGACCAAGCTAAGACAACACTTACTGAAGAAAAGCTCCCGTGACTGTACTTTCTAATTACTCCACTCACACCCACTTCTGAACCCGGTCTTATTCACCTTTCAGGTTATTACCATCTCCTCGCTACTCCTACTTTGTCCTTCTACCCTGAATTTTCCCCATTTTTGCCCTGCAATACCCTGCACTCTCCTGTCCCACCTCCCCTTAAATAGTCATCATGCCCCCCCACTCAGTGCCCCCTACTCTCCTTTCTGGATAGCTGCTTACTGTCTTTTACCTGACAATGCCACTTAGGCTGCTACTGTTACCTGAATTATCCTAGTGTTAAAACCATCTCTGTTTCCTATTTACAATGTATTTTTGTCTATGTTTACTCACCTAGCTAGACACTCCTAAACCCACAATGTATGTATACCCACACTTTACGACGTGGAACCTTTGTAAAAGAGCAGTCTCCCGCTCAAAGGTATTGTAATCCAAGATTGATTAACAAAAATAAACTTTGGACATTTTCAATATTTTCACCCCATATTTTCAGCATAGCCTTTTTATTACCCCACCTCATGTATGTCATAGCTGTCATTTTTCAAATCCTGTGGGGATTTGAAAATGTTCTGTACTGGGTGCATGCAGTGAGGTCATAAGAAGTCTATGTTGAAAATTTGGGTCAAATTATTACAGATGGCACAATTATGACTATTTGTTGCAATTTCACTACGTATGCTCATAACTTTGAGAATTTTTAAATATTTTGAGCCCAAATTTTCAACATAGCCTTCTTATTACACCACCTCATGTACATCACAGCTGTCATTTTTCAAATCCTGACCAAAATGTGTTTTTATATCTGTGCTGTGGATTCGTGTTGCCCTTGCATGGAGTTACGTTTTGGCAGGGATTGAAACATTTTCTGCACCGCGTACATAATAATAACATGGCTGTGGTGGCAATTTGGTGACTGTTGTCCTATATTGTAACTGGAAGCGCAAGGGCCGGAGGGCCCTTTGCTTCCACAGCTAGATACATATATGCATCTATGGAGGGATGGGAGCACAGGACCCGGAGGGCCCTGGGCTCCCACAGACAAGTAAGGATATGATTATACTATCTTAAAAAGTAAGGAAATAAATTGCAAAAATCTTTGTTGATGCCTCAGTTAGGGTTAAACTGACAAAAATAGGGAAATGTGGTGTTAGGGTTTTCCAACCCTAACACCCCATTCCACACCATGCACAAACCCCCAGGTGGTGGGGTCTGTCTTGGGGCTGTCAACCATAACACTCACCCATTCTCCTATGCTGTACCCATGTTACCTTATTTTCTAATGGAATGTAGTGAGCATTATGGTTGATGGCCAAATTGAGGTCAAAATAAGAAAAAATTCCAATTTTCAGGGCAGAAAGGGACTAGCCCACAGATGTGTCTTTTGCTAGCCTTGTGAAATAATAAGCCATTTTTAAGTTACTGCATTTTAAAATTTTGAAAAAATAAGTTCTGACCATGCTCAGTAAGCACTAAATGACAGCTGTACAAAATGAAAAAGGAATCCTGTTTTGTATGGGAAAATTCCTTTTTCATTTGGCCACAATCTTGTTTTCAGTTTTGCACCCCAAAAAATTATATTCTGGAGATGAACCAACACATGTAGCTTGCTTACTGGGACCTCCTTAGGGGCAATCTGCACTTTACTGCTCAATAAATGCCATTAAAATGTGTTTTATTTAACATTGAAATTCCTTTTGCATATCAGCGTTATATGAAAAAAGATCTTGTTTCGGATGAGGACTCATGAAAAAAGATATTTTTTTGCATGGAAAATCAATGTATTTCAAAGGGATTTTCAACTTTGGTGCATAACGTTGCCATTTTTGCATGTTTTGACACCAGATTTTCAACATAGCCTTTTGAGGATCCCACCTCACAGACAATATGACTGTCATTACACAACTCCTGCCCGGAAGGTGATTTTGCGGTCACTTGGCAAATTCACCTTTTGGGTGGGATTTGCATAATAATTTTTTTTTTTTATTTAGTTGTTTAACCAGGTATAGCACACTAAGCTGAAAGCTTTTTTACAGCAGCGACCTGGTAGTCCTAATAGTCATATTGTTCATGAGGTGGTGCCATAAGATGGCTATGTTGAAAATTTGGGGGCAAAATATGCAAAAATGGCAAAGTTGTGACCATTAATGGCAATTTTGCTACGCTCACTCATAACTCATAACTTTGGAAATTTTAAAGACTTTGACCCCAAATTTTAAACATGCACTTCTTATTACCCCACCTCATGTATGCCACAGCTGTCATTTTAATGCGTTTTCACACCTGTGGCATGGAATGATGTAGTTGTGCAAAATTAGGTTTTGGCAGGGATTTGAAAATGTTCTGTTCCAGGCACATGAGGTAGGGTAATAAGATGGCTATGCTGGCAATTTGGTCACTGTTGTCCTATAAAGTGGAGTGCAGGGCCCTTCTACAGTGACATACATTTACACATCTTTGGTGGGATGGGAGCGCAGGGCCCGAAGGGCACAGCGCTCCCACAGGCAAATAAGGCTTCAATTACACTATCTCAAAAAGTAAGGAAATTATTTACAAAAAACTATGTTAATACATCAGTTAGGGTTTCTATCAAACCATAAAAAGGAGGGAAACACAACATTTGGGTTTCCAACCCTAACCCCCCACCCCCACCCTGCACACACCAACAGGCATCTGGGGTGTGCCTTGGGGTCATCAGCCATAACGCTTACCCCATTCTCCTATACTGTACCCATCTCAGCTTATTTACTTAAGGAATGGGGTGAGCATTATGGCTGACAACCTCAAGGCACCCCCCTCACCGATTCCTGTTGGTGTGTGCGGGGTGAGAACGGGGTGTTAAGGTTGGAAACCCTAACATCATATTTCCCTCCTTTTTACAGTTTGATAGCAACCCTAACTGATGCATTAATGTAGATTTTTGCAAAGAATATACTGTATATTATAGGGCATGGTTGTGCCCTATAGTTAGGGTTCAACGGTCACTTCTATGTTAAACCCCAAATTTTGCACTTTAATAACTTTACAACCGTTTGACCGATTCAAATGACATTTTGCACGTGCTATCGGGGACCAAAGATCTCTGGATCTGGCAAGTTTCGTTCCAGGCAGATCTGCGAGTGCGGAGATGTGGCATGTCAAAAAATTAGGAAATTACCATTCTTTATGTAAATTCTTTGTCACACTGTTTCTCAGAAATGGCTTGGGCGTTTGCTCTGAAATTTGTAGGAAATATCAGGCTTGGGTAGCAGATGTGCCTTTTGAAGGTTTGGTGAAATAATATACATCTTTTCAAAAGTTATTAAATTTTCAAATTTCCCATTATTTCCTATGGGAAAAATTGGATGTCCCGTGCAAAAGTGTGTTTCTCTTTCATAAAAGTGCCATTCTCTTTCACAAATGGGAAATGTTCTCTTGAGCATTCGCCATCTTGTTTTCAGTTAGCGAGGCAGAAAAAGTTAAGTATCTAAAAAAATACTGGCAGCTGGCCTGGTGGCACTGAGGGTTGAGACACCGGATGCCACACCTCGTGCCACCTCAGCTACCTGGGTTTGAGAGCAGACCCGGGGCACAGGGGGTTGGCCGGGGAGGAGAGGATTGAGTGTCCAGAGGACTGCTCTCCTCTTCTGAGGTGGATTGCTGGGGAATCCCAGGAGCACTACACCAGTGAGGATCTGTGAGTGGGTGAGGTGATGGTGGCAGTCTATGAAAGGGGGTGGGAGCATGCCCTCCATGTGCAGATGTCATTACACATCTGCATCTCAGGGGACAGGCAACCAACATGGAAAACCTTGGCTGCCAGGGGGATGACGGCGGACCTGAGGGAGTGGCACACATGCCCACCACTGGTCCTGACTTGACCAACTCTCCTGGATCCTCTTCTCTGTCAGAGGCCATGGTGGGAGAGGATCCAGCACCTGATTCCTTGGTCAGGAGGGATTCAGGCTGGGCAGTAGGGCCACTTGAATGGGTCATGCCTGAGGGGGTCCCTGGAAGCCGGTGACCGGAGTGATAAACAGAGCTGAAAAAAAATACTGACAGTTGATAAACACCAGTAGTTGTGTTTACCTAATGGGGGCCTGCAGAATCATATTCTGGGGTCAATTTGCCCTAATAAGGCATAGAAATATGTTAACTTTGCTGGCGGACATATTTCTGCCGCAAATTGCGGCAGTTGTTTTGTGAAACAAGGAGAGTTTGTGCTGCAAATTGCGGCAATATCCTATTGTTTCACAAAAACAAGTAAGGGTGTGTGGCACAAACAGCTGCCACAATTTGCGGCACAAATACGGCAGCTGAAACAAATAACATTTCTGGCCATTTTTGGCCCAAACCGACCCCAGAATTCGATTCCTCTGCCCCATTTAGGTAAATACCTTGGTGTTTACCTAATTCAAGTATTAACAAAGGGAAGGGGGCCGAGGCATGAGAAGAGATATAAATTATAAGAGCATCATTACTGCAGCAGATTTGTCGATGAAGGCCCTATTTATACAGGTTGTTAAATGACTACCCTTCCTAGCTACATTATTGCATTGATTGCTGCACTTCATGCTGCTGGATATTAACACCCCTAGGTCCCTAAATTCATTCACTCTTTTTAGGTTTGTGTTGTGAATATTGTAATCTTGCCTAGGGTTGTTTTTACTGCACTGCATCACCACACATTTATCAATGCTGAATGTCATTTTATTTTTATCTGCCTATTCCACTATTTCACCCAAGTTTTTACTCATGCTTCTGCATCCTTCTAATGTCGTTACCCTGCCTCCCAATTTCAAGTCATCTACAAATTTAAGTAGTCTATTATCTCCCTGTATTTGTAAATCATGGATGAACAGATTAAACAAACGTGATCCCAGGACTAAACCCCGGGGCGCATCACTTTTCACCCTTCCCTCAGCAGATAGGTATCCATTTACCCTCACCTTCTGTGTTCTATTGTGTAGCCAGTCCTTTATCCAGTTTATTAAATTTACCTCCACTTGTAATTTGTGGAGTTTGTCAATTATGCCTGTGTGTGGTAAGGTGTCAAAAGCCTTTTAAAAGTCAAAGAAAATGATGTCCACTGATTGCTTCTGATCTAGTTCTTTGGTTATGAAATAATAAAAACATATAAGGTTTATATTACAGCTTCTGTTTCTATTGAATCCGTGTTGTGTATGGTCACATACTCCCTTGTTCTGTAATCCCTTTTGAATCTCTTCTGTTATGATTCCTTCTATCATTTTACTATTAAAGTCAGGCTAACCAGTCGAAAAAGGTGTGTTTTTATTCCCCTTTTTATAGATAGGAACCACAATTGCCTTCCTCCGGTCCTCCTGGACCACTCCCCTTTCAATGGTTTTATTCCTGATTATAGCTATTGGTAGTGCTAGTTCTTCAGCTAGTTCTCTCATAATACGCAGATGCAGGCCATCCGATCCCTGTGCCTTGTTAATATTTAGATTGCTTAGCTTTTGTTTACTATAGCCTGCTTTACATGTATCCTCTTCCCCAACTTTTTGTGTCTGCCTTTTTCCTTCGGAACTATCTGTCAGTGCATCATTGTTACAGAAATCTGAGCAGAAATACTCATTAAATATCTTTGCCATTTCACCAGGCTCACTATAAAGGTTGCCATTTTTCGTTAATGGTCCAATTACTCTAGAACTTCTTTTTTTGTTATTAATGTATGAAGAAAAGCCTTTCATGTTGTACTTAGAATGTGCTAACCTAAATTCAACATCCCTACATGATTTTTGTATGGCATACTTCAAGTTTTTGAGAGCCATTTTGTATTTTTGTGTGTCAGTAGTGGTTTGTGTTTTTTTTCATTAATGCAAATAATTTCTTTTTTTCACTGTCAATCTCTTAATCTTATTGTTTACCCAAGCTGTTTTTTTCCCCTTTCTGTTATATAGAAACATAGAAACATAGACTTTGACGGCAGATAAGGACCGCTTGGCCCACCTAGTCTGCCCATTTACCTACCTACAGGATAGGCTGCAGATCCTAGTTAACCCACAGCCTATTTCTTCTTACGCCCCACAAGAATTGCCTTATTTCTGCCCCATGCATTCTTGAATTCTCCCACAGTTTTAGACCCCACAACCTCCTCAGGAAGGCTGTTCCACACATCCATGACCCACTCTGTGAAAAAATACTTCCTCGCATTGCCAGACCGCCCCCATCTTTACATTGTGCCTCCTTGTTCTTGCCGTCTCTTTTTCTGAAAGATGCTACCCTCTTGGACTTTGTTGATTCCACTGAGGTACTTAAAAGTTTCTATCATGTCCCCTCTCCTTCTTTCCTCAAGGGTATACATATTAAGCTAATTTAGTCTCTCCTCGTCTGACTTCTCTTGCAGACCCTGCACCATTTTAGTTGCCCTCCTCTGGACTGCCTCTATCCTGTCTATGTCCTTGTGGAGATGGGTTTTCCAGAACTGGACACAGTACTCAGATGGGGTCTCACCAGCTGTCTGTACAGAGGATAACAACTTCCTGTTTTCTGCTGGTGATGCCTCTCCCTATGCATCCCAGTATACCCCAGCCCTCCCTACTGCCTTCTCACATTGCTTGCTAACCTTAAGGTCATCTGATATGATTACCCCCAGGTCCCTTTCCTTTTTTGTTGTTGTTACTACCTCCCCCCCCCATTGTGTAATCTTCCCTTGGGTTCTTGTTTCCCAGGTGCATTATTTTGCACTTCTTTGCACTGAATCCTAGCTGCCATATTTTCTTAGGTGGTATATATTGTTGTTCTAATGATTTAATTGTGTCTACAAGGAGTTTCCAAGCCTCATCAGGTGTTAGGGATGTCATTTTCTTTGCTAACTCGAGTGCTTGAAATTTTTGTTTAATAACCTCCCAGTTAGCCTTATCATAATTGATACAGTGTTTCCCTTGGTATTGTTTCCTTTTTTTTCTACATGGAATTGAACAATATTGTGGTCACTGTTGGCTAATGGAGCTTCTTTGCTAATATTTTTAATTTCATCTGGTATGTTTGTTAAGATAACACTGAAAATATTATCTCCTCTAGTGGATTGTGTTATTAACTGATGTAAATCGAATATGTCCAGGATATCAATAATTTTTTTAATCCTCTGCTCCAGCTGCTTTCATATTCTCCCAATTGACTCCTGGTATTATATATAGATCACTGAGTATGACTGCATTCCCTTAGTGGTTTTATTTCCTATTTGGTCTAATAGTATATTTGTAGACTTGTTGTTATTGCTCAGTGGTCTATAGAATGTCCCCAGATAAAAGCTGTTTTTAGTTTTTTTTTGTTGTTGTTTAACCAGGTATAGCACACTAAGCTGAAAGCTTTTTTACAGGAGCGACCTGGGAGCACAAGGAGGTTAAGTGACTTGCTCAGGGTCACACAGTATGCAAGTGGAGGCTGTGGGATTCAAACCCAGGTCTGGTCTGCTGGATGTCACCAGATTTGCAGCTCAGAGCCTTAGACCACTGCGCTATACTGCCTCCACAGTTACACCTGTGATATGTAAATGGACTGCTTCTACCTCCACCCACCAGTATTGTTCTCAACCACACAACAATCAATGCTTTCCTTTACGTAAACTGCTACCCCTCTTCCTCCTCTACAGCCTTTTCTAGATTTGCTAAAGAGTTGGTTGCCCTCAATTTGCTGGGTCAAACAACTATTCTCATCCCACCATGTTTCAGTTATACAGACAATATCAGTATTATCGTTTAGGATCAAGGCTTGGAATTCTGCTAGTTTTTCCCCATTGAGGCTTCTTGCATTTAACTACATGCTACTGGTATCCTTTCTGCTCTAGTTTTTAGCTGAACTTCTTGTTTTTTGTCTTTTGTTTAGTTTTGAGTTTCCTTTTGCCCCCTGGTTAATTAGTTTAAATTAGCAGCTGATGCTCTTGCCACACTTTCTCCCAACATTCTATTTCCTATCCTACTGAGGTGCAAGCCATCCACACAGTACATTTCTGCATTTTTGTAGAAGTTATCCCAATGCCTGATTACTTTAATGTTCTTATTCCTAGCTCAATTGCTCAGCCATTGTTGAATCTCATACTATCATGCTGTATTTGTGGGCTGGCTCTTGGTGCTGGGAATACCTCTGAAAACATAATTTTACAACCCCTGTTCTAATTTTTCAGTTAGCTTTATGAAATTTTCAACCACTATCCTATCATGTTTTTTCCCAATGTCATTTACCCCCACATGTACTATAGTTAATGGTTTCTCCCCTCCTCCTTTAAAAATCTTATCTGCCATTTTAATGATATTGCTAGCCCCTGCCCCTAAATAGCTACAAACCATTGTGTAATCCTTGTTGTATTTGCAGATGTGTTTATCTGTATACTGAACGATGGACTCCACTACAACAATTAACTGTTTTGGTGTTTTTGTCCCTGAAGCCTGTTCTTATTCTTCTGCAATTTGAGCATATTCCATCAGTGTAACATTCTCTGCTCCAGTATCTATCGGTGGGGCGTATCTGTTATTTACCTGTATAATATAGATGTTGCAAAAAAATATCATTAATACTCCAGTTGGGTCAAAGCAACAAAAGTTGGGAAAGGAGGTGTTAGGATTTCCCTAACACCCCACCCTCCAAAACCAGGCAGGAGAGCAGTAGTGGGATGTGCCTTGGGCTTCTCAAGTCTAACACTCACCCTATTCTATCTGTAAATAAGGTCAGATGTGTAGACTTTATGAGAATGGGGTGAGCATTAGGCTTCAGAAGCCCAAGGAACACCCCACACCTGTACTGCCTGGTTTGGGAAGGTGAGGTGCTAAGGAAACCCTAATGCCTCATTTTCCAACTTTTGTCACTTTGACCCTAACTGGAGCATTAACTGAGTTTTTTTCAACTTATTTCCTTACTTTTTGAGAGAGTATAATAGTATTCTTATTTTACTGTGTGAGCGCAGGGTCCTTTGGACACTGCACTCCCATCACTCCATAGATGCGTATATGTATGTAGCTGTGGAAGCCCAGGGCCCTCCAGGTCCTGCACTTCCATTTATAGGACAACAATGACCAAATTGTCAGCATAGCCATATTATTACCCTACCTCATGTACCCAGTACAGAAAAGTTTTGAATCCCCGTCAAAACGTAATTCTGCCAACTGCAATGCCATTCCACCCCACAGGTGTGAAAACACATTTTGGCCAGGATTTGAAAAATGACAGCTGTGACATACATGACGTGGGGTAATAAGAAGGCTATGTTGAAAATCTGGAGTAAAAATATGTAACATTTCCAAAGTGGTGAATGAGTATAGCAAAATTGTAATGAACGGTCATAACTTTGGCATTTTTTTCATATTTTTACCACAAATTTTCAAAGTAGGCTTCTTATGACCCCACCTCATAAACCCTGTAGGTGAAAATGTTCAAATCCATGCCTAAACGCCATTCCACACCACAGGTGCAAAAACACATTTTGGACAGGATGTGAAAAATGGCAGCTGTACTGTTCATGAGGTGGTGTGACAAAATGGCTATGCTGAAAATTTGGAGTCAAAATATTGAAAATTACCAATGTTATGTGCATGCGAAGTAAAATTTCAATGAACGCACGTAACTCAGGTATTTTTAGGAATTTTTTCAGCAAATGTTCAGCATGGCCTTTTTGGAACCCCTCCTCATGAACCCTGGTGAAGAAATTTTATTATACAAGCCCAAAAGATGATTTTTGTGCAGCAACCACAAAATCACCTTCTGGGCCTGATTAACAAAATGGCAGTTGCAGTGTTCATGAGATGGGGTCCCCAAAAGGCCAAGTTGAAAATTTGGTGAAAAAATTCCAAAAAATTTCAAAGTTATGAACATAAGTTCAAAATGCCATTGAAATGCATTATACAGTACTCACCTTGATTTCTCAGTTTGCAATTTAGCTTTAAAGAGTGCAGATGTGTCCTGGTCCACAGAAGATGACAGCCTATGACCTCTGGTGGTAAGTGTAGGGTAAGGGAGGTGTAGGGTGGTGTGTGCTCACTGGGAGGGTCGGGATGGGGAGGGGGACAGTGGGGACGATGAGGGACTTTTTTCTTTTTTCAGGTTAAATAAAAAAAAAAAGACATCAGGGGACAGTTTTCTTCTCTACAGGTTAAAACTAAATAAATATTTCAGGACACTGGGTGTGGGCTCCCAGTGTTCCACACAGCTGGGGGGGGGCTTGTAATGCCGACATGGGGATTGGACACCTTGATGTTGGCAAATAAGAAAATGGACTGCGGGGGAACATCTGACAAACCAGGGTGGGCATCAGATTAAATAAATAAGTAAAGAAATAAAGTTAATCAGAGGGTGAGGGGTGCCACTAGACACCAAGGAAAAGGGTGTCTCACAGATGAACCTGCAGCCGGCAGCATGAGTTCCAGCTGCAGCTGCAAAAGTCAACAAAATCCTGCTGTTCTCATACAGAGAATGCTGGGGAAGTGCTCCCCTCACTAAGTTGGGCACCTGGAATTTTGGGTGCCCAGAAAAAGTATTTATGGGGTTAACTGTGAAAAATAAACACCAGAATCTAGCTAAATTGGCCTGTTTAGCTAGGTTCTGGTGTTTGTTTTGTGAAATAACATTTTTATGTATTTTCAACACTTTTTAGTTGGTGGGAAAAAAACAGATGGCGGCTTGCGAAAAAGGATTTTTTCCTCACAAAACAGGATTTTTATCTATCGAAAAAGGAACAAATCTTGTGAGAATGAATACTTTTCCACGAGGTCAATCCTTGGTCAAACTTTATTCATCTAATTTGGACAGGGGAATTCCCATTGAAAACAATGGGAACTTAAAAATGTAATAACTTTGCAGCAGATTAATATTTTTTCACCAAACTAAGCATGGCAGTTCTGTAACCTAAGCTGGTTGTACCATAAAAATCACACCAAAATTCCACACCGTGTGGACACAAGGCAATGAGGAAAAAACCTGCAAAAAAAAAAAAGGTGACTTACGATTTTAGCACTATCCAGGTCTCAGAATCCGTACATCCAACTGAAAAGAAACTTGCCACATCAAGAGACCTACCACACAGGACAGCACATACCAAATATTGTGCAAATCCATTGATCGGTTGCAAAGTTATTAAAGTGCAAAATTTGAGGTTTAACATTAAACATGCTACTCAGTCCTAACTATAGGTGCACAACTCCTATAATAGTAGATCTATCTATATATAGGGGTGAGAAAGAGACAGCGAGAGAGATAAATTGAAAAAAACTGTATTAATGCTGTAGTTAGGGATAAAGCTACAAAAGCAAGGAAATGTGGTGTTAGGGTTTTCAAAGCTAACACCCCACACCCACCCTGCACACAACAACAGGCATTGGGGGCATGCTGTGAGGTTGTCATCCCTAATGCTCACCCCATTCCACAAGAAAATAAGCTGAGACAGGTACAGTATAGGAGAATGGGGTGAGCAGTAGGGCTGACGACCCCAAGGCACACCCAGAAACCTGTTGGTGTGTACAGGGTGGGTGTGGGGTGTTAGCTTTGAAAATCCTAACACCACATTTCCCTACTATTGTGACTTTATCCTTAACTAGAACATTATTGCAGTTTTTTGCAATTTAT
This sequence comes from Neoceratodus forsteri, assembly GCA_016271365.2. NCBI lineage: Eukaryota > Metazoa > Chordata > Ceratodontiformes > Ceratodontidae > Neoceratodus > Neoceratodus forsteri. Next base: position 48,413,728 of record CM028133.1, on the reverse strand, counting down.
TTCCTTACCTTTTGAGATGGTATAATTGTATACTTATTTGCCTATGGGAGCACAGGGCCCTCTGGGACCCACACTCCCATCCCTCTATATATGTGTATTTGTATGTAGTAGGGCCCTGTGCTTCCATTTATATGGCAACAGTGACCAAATTGTCAGCATAGCCATCTTATCACCCCACCTCATGTACCCAGTACAGAACATTTTCAAATCCCCACCAAAACATAATTCTGCACAACTGCAATGCCATTCCATGCCAAAAGGTTCAAAAACATATTTTGGTTAGGATTTGAAAACTGACAGCTTGACATACATGAAGTGGGGTAAAAATATGGTTATGTTGAAAATCTGGACTCAAAATCTTGAACATTTCTAAAGTTATGAGCGTGCGTAGCAAAATTGTAATGAATCGTTATAACTTTGGCATTTTTTCATATTTTGACCCCAAATTTCACCATAGTTTTCTTATGACCTCACCTCATAAACACAAAATGCCATTCCACACCACAGGTGTGAAAACACATTTCAGATAGGACATGAAAAATGACAGCTGTACTGTTCATGAGGTGGTGTGAAAAATTAGCTATGTTGAAAATTTGGAGTCAAAATATTTAAAATTACCAATGTTATGTGTGTGCATAGAAAAATTAAACAAACACACATAACTCAGCTATTTTTAGGACTTTTTTCACCAAATTTTCAGCATGGCCTTTTTCAGACCCCACCTCATGAACATGGGTGGTTACGTTTCATTATTCAGTCCTGAAAGGTGATTTCATGCAGAAACTGCAAAATCACCTTCTGGGCCTGAGTAAAGAAATGACAGTGACAGTGTTCATGAGGTGGGGTCCCAAAAAGGCTATGCTGAAAATTTTGTGAAAAAGGTCCATAAAAATGGCAAAGTTATGAGCATAAGTTCAAATGCCATTGAAATACATTATACGGCACTTACCTTGATTCCTCAGTGCACGGTTTGCCTGTCAACAGTTCTGAAGAGTTGAGCCAGTTGATTCCGTGCGACAGAAATTTCCCTGGACAGGAATTCTGCCTTCTTATGGGAAATTTCTGTTTGGTAGAGTTTATAATGCTCTAGCAAAATAAGGTGGTCGGCATGAGTGGCGGTCTTCCTCCAATGATGCTCTAACCTACGCCCCAATTTCCACAACTCTCTGAGAGCCCCATCAAACCATGGGGCTCCAGGGCGATGCGGAAGGGGGTGAACATGGACTGGAGCAATCTGATCAAGAGCTGAAGATATGGCCCCGTTATAGGTCACTACCAACTGCTCGGGATCAGTGCAAGACTTGTCCAACAATGAGAGGTCAATAACTGCCATCAGGTCTTCAGGGACCACATCCCGCAAAAGGCGGTACCTGACCAACTCCATAGGGGCCAACCTACCTGGGGGGGGGCTCAAAATTGAACCCAACTGAGTAATGATCAGACCAACTGTACATGCTCTCTGCCTCCCACATCTCCAAGAGCATATTTGCATAGGGGCCATAATGGCCCCCAAAACAGTACCTTTCTGCTGCTTATAGTACTTAGATTTAAACACAAACATGCTGGAGTCCAGTACCAGGCTTGCCATATCCACCAGGAACTTGGTTTGGAGGTTAACATAGCTACCTCATCTCTCTTGTCAAGAATGAAAGTCAGGGTTTCGAGTCCCTCATTATGAGGGATCACAACATACAATAAGTCCATGTCTATTGTAGCAAAACAACACTCATCCTGCATATCCAAATTCTCCACCAAGTTTACAACTTCCATACGGTCCCTGATGGATGAGGGGTAAAGACTTAACAAAATGCTGTAGCTGGCCATTCAAGAATCTTGAAGGAGGTTCTGATAATCATTCATTCCCTGAGATAATGGGGCGACCTGGTGGACACTTAATTTTTATGCATCTGGGTCGCCCCTGAAAAAGGAACCTCTGGTTCCAGTGGGCCTACACAGTTACCAAAATGAAATAAATAAATAAATAATGCATAAATCATTGCTACAACAGGATGTGATACTGTAAGTGCCCGATACGTACTCTCTCCTTGCAACAAACAGTCCGATTACCAGACATTTTAGAGTAAAACTGACAATCCTGGAGCTGGCACAAAATTTAATTTTCATATTGGAGTGTCCATGACCACAACTGCCCAACTCTTATCAGCAGGTTTAAAGGATACCTAAACACTGTTTTTATGAGGCACACTGTTCCTGAAACCCTGCTGTGGAAGTATAGTAGAAAGGGAGAAGTGCTGAATAATATAAATAAGTACTTAAAGTGATAAGTTTTATACATGTTCAGTAAGCCTAAATGACTTTCACTGTGCTGCAGAGACAAATAGTGTAGCTACATCACGGTAATAAATGACAGGGCTCGGGCCACCTAACAAACAGTATAATGCAGCCTAAATGGTTTTCTCTATGCTGCAGAGACTCACAGTGCAGCTATGTCACAGTAATGAATGACAGGTTTTGGGTCACCTAGCAGTGTATACAGTCTAAACGGCTTTCACTATACTGCAGAAACTCATAGTGTAGCTGTGTCTCAGTAACAAATGACAGAGCTCGGGGCACCTAACAAACAGTGTGATACAGCCTAAATGGCTTTCACTATGCTGCAGAAACTCATAGTGTAACTATGTCTCAGTAATAAATGACACAGCTCGGGGCACCTAACAAACAGTGTATACAGCCTAAATGGCTTTCACTATACTGCAGAAACTCATAGTGTAGCTGTGTCTCAGTAATAAATGACAGAGCTCGGGGCACCTAACAAACAGTGTGATACAGCCTAAATGGCTTTCACTAGGCTGCGGAAACACACAGTGTAGCTAACAGTCATAGTAATAAATGACAGGGCTCAGCCAGGGGACCCTAACAAAGTGTAATACACAGCCGTACAAGGTTTTCACTATGATGCACAGACACACAGTGCAGCTGACTAATAGAGTAATAATTTAATGACAGCTCTCGGGGCACCTAGCAAACAGTAATACTTTTTCAAACCAGTTGCCAGTGCCTTGCCTTCTGTATTTTTTTGGCCGCTCCTTCTCTGGTCTCTACCCATCACCACACCATCCACCTATTCGACTAAGGCTGATCCCCCGATTCCCCCTCACTGAGATCATTTCAGTCCCCAACCCCGAGCCCCACATCCTTTGCTCATTTGTGGAGATTTTTATTTTATAATTTTTTTATTCAACTTTTAGTTAAACGATCAGTGCAATTTAGCTGCAGACTACAGAGTGAGCTCTTGACCACAGACACAAAGCTGCTTCCAATCCAGATTACTGCTGGCTGCTATCTGCACAACACAGGCTCATAGCAGACAGAGCACAGACACCACTGACCAATCAGGTTGTCAGCCCAGTGTCATGTGCTCCTATTCTAGTGCTGTAAGCTTGTGAAGCATCCAACAGGTTGCCCTTTAATGCCTGTTTCCAGCCAAGAAGTCCTGGCAGGAGTCCCAGGACCCCACAGGCTGCCCTTGGCTGCCCTGTAATGCCTGTTTCCAATCACCCATTATCTGTGTCAAAATTACCTGACCCAAGAAGTACACTGTTATGTTGGGTAGGGTAGTACATTACTTGAACTACCCTACGCAGACAAAAATCACCAATACCCGAACTACTTGACCCAGCTACCCATCGTGTAGCCCATACCTAATTTTAAATATATGCACAGTTTGTTGCAATTTTACACGTGAATTATGTTTAGCACTACATGGTACTGTATACATTTTAACATGTTTTTTTTGTTATGGTTACCACATGTAATATGTGGAGTATAGGTTCACCATCACTCTGATGAAGCTTGGGGCACCCGAGCGAAATGTTAGGTCTGTCGTCATCAGTCGTAGCCGCCATGGTGTCATGCATTCACTCCAGGCTATGAGGTCATTGCATGCTTGCACATTGGTGAAGCAATAATAAACAGTAAGAAAGCTTCTAATACCATTTTGTGTGCCTTGCCATAGGGTGCTAAGTGTTTTTCTTGTTCTAAAATAAATGAAGACAGAGAAAAGTATTTAATGCAAGATATTTAGCATACTCTGGTAGGCCCGTTTGGGTGTTGGTGACTTTTTTTTATTGTTTGTGTATGCTAGTGCCTGTGAGGGGGGCTGGGTTCGGGTGGGTTCAGGATATACCTAGGGTGACAAGTTGGAGAGTGGAGTTTTTTTTACTGGTTGCTAGTGATGTTTGCCTTGATGGAAGTGGAAGTTTATCTTGGCTGCTTGAAAAGAAGGCCTGAGAAAGTAACCTTCCCAGGCACTGGATATTTGGAAGGTTTGCTGCGTCACTTGAAGGTTCTCATGGTGGTGCCCTAGACCACTGGCTGTTTGATTACACCGCTTAGAATATTTTGAGATTTGTGCTGCTATTTGTTTAGATGGTAGTAATGGTTAATGTTTTTTGCATTTTTATGGCCAGTGATCTGTATGATCCTGGTGTCCTGAACACCACTGTCATTTAACTAATGATCATGTTTTCTGGCACCATGGTTAATAACTTTTTTTTTAAATATTTTTTAATTTGCATTTTGTAGCATGGTTTTTCAGGGGGTGATGATTTTATTCATGCCCGCAGCCTGATTTCTGAACCATTTGAGCTTGCCTCCTCCATAGTTGCTGTGATTGTAACTAATGGCTAGGAAGAACCGACTGTCAGGATGGGTTGCAGGATCGGGTCTCTTGGCAGCATACGTTTTGTAGAGTTGTACTGCGCATTTGTCTGGGTTTTGTTTATTTTGTTATGGCCTTGGCCTCAGTTAATGGATATTCTTAACATTTTGGCTGTTTCTGGTTTTAGTCTGCCTTTCAATACAGAATTTTAAGTACTGAAGATCATTTCAATCTGTTTTTAGGGCCGCCACCCCCCATTTAAGCTGTTGTATGTCAGTGCGGGCCCTGATCCTGAAAGGGACACAGCAGATTAACCAACTACTGTTAATAACTGAATTAGGGGTATAGGGGCCTAGCTGTTCCTGTTCATATAATTTATCTGTGAGCTGGTCTGTCAATTCGTCAGATGCATTTGCTTAGCAGCTCTTACCGACTGTTTTCAGCTCTTTCATTTTGGCAACGAGAACATTTTGTGCTACTTCAAAAAAAGGGTCTCTGATCAGAGATGCAGTGTAGGAGATCATTCATAAATGTCACTCAATACTTTGCAAGATGGCATGCAAGTTAATGGGTTCACAAGTATCCTCCGTTTCCTCCTTTTTTCTTCGCCATCGTAAAAAAATCAGCCACATTCCTGACATGGAACCCTTGAAAAAAGCATTTGTTGCTTAAAGGTATTTCCTAACAACAATAAAGCAACACAGAGTAAAGTAAAGCCAGCACTGTGTTCCAGGCCTCAGGTGGGATATCAGATAAAGGGCGATTTTCATTATGGTTTTCTGACAGGAACGTTGCGATATTTAAGATATCATAATTTGTTTTCCTTTTCGTATTTTTTATTTTGCTGAACCTTTATGAACTCTGCGGGTTTGCTATTCAACTTCTCATTTATTGTATTATTTAATACTTCCCTGAGCTGTCAGCTGCACTTGCACTGGCAGTCGAGGCAGGAACTGTACATTTCTGTTCTGGTTCATCAGGCACCTTGGTAGAAGGCTGTATCAGGATAAGGATTTCAACCAGAGCTGCAGGTAGCAACTCATTCATCTCTGTCTCAAAACTAACGTTAAGTTACCGGGTATCATTTCTGAATTATGTTTAATAGTAGTTTTACTTGGGGCGATTGCAGTGTGATTTCACAATAGCATATTGACAGGCATAAGCTACAATGGAATGGGCTTAGTATGGTAGTTTCTCTGATGGCGGAAATGGGCTCATTGCAGGCTAGGACGAGGCTGGAGCAGCTCAAGAAGCCTTTATGACGTACCCAACTTTGCAAAATAAACATTGTAATATACCCAGCTTGAGAAGGTGATATTATCTTGGCAAGCTGTGTCAGGATAACACTTTTTATCCTGCAATCTATCTGGACATGCCTGTTGTATAAAAAGGGAATATGTAATAGGCTGACTCAAAAATTATAGTTTATCTTTATGTGTGAGGAGGCAGGACCATCACTCCTGAGTGGTGGAGCCTCAAGTGAGTTATGAAAATCCTGCCCCTACACAAGTGATAATAAACTGTGTATGTTGAGTCAAACCATTGTATATTCAATTTATACAACATCAGTTTACTAGTTATGCCTTTTAAATATGCTCTTTGAAGATATAACTGTTTCTGTTTCATTTGACCTGCTGGCTTCAGTGCTGCACTTGGCTATTCTGACGTCATCAGCATTGTGAAAGCTGCACTCTGATTGGTTCAGAATGCATTGGGACATACCCTACTTTGCAAGATAACATTACCTTGCTATGTTGGGTCAAGATAGCACTTTTAATCATTATTTATTAGAACATACGTGTTGTATAAATATATTTATGCAACGCCAGTGTGGATAAAATCTGGCAAATATTTTCAATATTTACAGGGTGGTCACACCTAGAGTGAGAATATCACATTTATACTCACTCTCGGTCCCCCATGCCAGACTTTATCCACACTGTAGGTTACCATTGATTGGAGCAGGCAGCGTGAGCCGCACACTTTCACTTTCACTGCCCTCAGCTGACTTGTACGCCAGCTCTGGATCCCAAGCTTTCAGTTTCAAAACAACAAACACACACTAGCAATTTCTGTCTTTTCCTAACACCAATAAACTTTAAAAAAGCCCCACACTGTCAGTTTTAGATACAGTCATATAACAGGAGTGTCCAGATAAATTGCAAGATAAAAAGTGTAATTTTTTTTAAACACTAAACTATCTGACCCAGCCACAACACTAACCCCAGACTCAAACCTATTGCATAAATATGCTTATAAAAAGGGTAAGAAAAATCTGTGAAAATATAGTCTCTTAATTCTATGAAACACACCAAATGACTGCATTATTCCACAATGACTGCACGCCTGCACTTCTTTTCATCCATCAGAACCCTCTGGACATTTTATAAGACAGATAATCCACTACAAGGGATGCAGTCATGCTCTGATATATGCACACCTTGGGTGGTTGAATGCACTCGGCCTGTGGCCTTGAGTCTTACAACACATTCAAGGCATGCATATATCAGAGGATGACCACACACTTGTAGTGAATTATATGTTAGAGATGCCATTGGAAAAATCTGTGCAATAAATCTTTTTTCAGGACCAGTTCAATTTGTCCTCAGTGGCTTCAGCAGTGGCTTAGCTATCGGTGGGGTCACCGAAGCCTAATGGAATGGAAACAGGGAATCTTCAGCACACAGCACAAGCAATAAGTAAGCAATTTCAGTCTCTGATAGAGTGAAAAGTTAAAAGCTTACTTTGTTGTGGAGAAACCGCAGCACTCAAAAGTGAATTACGCAGACCCATACCTCTCAGCTGTACCACATTACGAGTAACAGTTCTCATTTTACTTCACAAAAGCTCCATGTTCCACATTGTGAGGACTTGTTCCACATTCAAAGTCAACATTTTAAAGCAAAAATCCATAGTAAATTATGCAAAAAATACATTATTCAATTAATAACAGACTTTCTGAACATAAATGCAGCATTTTAACAGTGTTTTAAGCTTCTTAGGTAAAGATTTGATTAAGTGTTCCACATTTAGCCCATTTGTTCCACATTTTGACAGGCAATGTTCCACATCTGGGGGACAATAGGTTGAGAGGTATGCACATACCCGGTGTCAGCAGCCCTACATTTCACTCTGGATGAGCTTTTTAAAGGACTAGTGACCCACTCTGAGCATCTCTATTTATACAGGAACGTTTCTAACTATTAAAGTCATAGCATAAAAATGTGAATCACAGTACAGACATCACAGTGAAATAAGTTTCTAGCCACTGTTTGAATTTATCTGGGGCACTACATCCACAGAAGTGAAAATACAGTCTCTTAATTCTATGAAACACACCACATGACTGTGCATTATTCCATAATGACTGCACGCTTGCACTTCTTTTCATCCCTCAGAACCCTCTGGACATTTTATAAGACAGATAATCCACTACAGGGGATGCAGTCCCACACAAAAACAAAATAAAAGAAAAGAAAAATCAAAACAAAAAGTAGTATTACATCATATTTGGAATCCTAGAACAAATAAATAAAAAATAAAAATAAAGAAGTGGCTCTTGTTTTGCTTCTCAATATCAAATTTAACTTGTCCAGATAAAGAATGTGTCACACAAGTTCCCATTGCACATCCCTTATATGCACCATGCCACTGGTAAATAAACCGGGTACATAAATCATTCTATGTTGTAATAAATATGGGATACACAATGGTGTGACTCACAGTACTGTATGCCATTTATTTTTACATGTACGACCGTAACTCATGAGTGGCCGAGTCAAGAGTGAGTTACGAAAGACCTGCCCACTCACAATTGAGGATAAATGTCACATTCTGAGTCAGGCCATTGTGTGTCCAATTCATAAAATGTATTTTAAATTGTATAGATTTCAGATTAGTTCTTTTAATGAAGATGTAACTGTTTCTGTTTGATTTCACTGCTTCCTTCTGAGTGAAGCAGAAGCTATTGTGATGTCTTCAGGCATTGTTCAAACTGCTCTCCGATTGCTTAAAAGTTCTTTTGTGGCAAACTTAAAATGGAAATAAATCCTGATGACCCATATAACCCTGAAATAAACAATTAATTTCCATTTCAGGCCTGTCATACATACACATAAATTCATTTATTTGCAAAATCTTATCCTCACGGTCATTGTAAAAATATTTTTTGCCACTTAGAACACAGTTTATTTCCAAATTGGAACATATTATTTCCATCATGAATCTGGAAACAGGACACAGAGAACAGTGGATCACTGCCAAATAGGCAGTTTACAATAGAAAAACTAGCACTTTTAAGCTAAAACAAGAGAATAGAAACATTTACAAATAGTGTGGTAAATAAACATGTAGTGGTCTCCAGAGGAATACACATTTATATCTACACAAGAGTGGTCAGATCTTTATAAATAACTTGTGGCTTCACAGCTGGTGTGTTATGGGTCTTACCACTCAGTAGTGAAAATAAATGTTTTATTCCACTGCGACTCATTATGTAATATTATATTCCATACACACACACATATACATATATATATATATATATATATTTTTTTTTTTTTCGGCAGTGTCAGTGGTTCAGCAGGTAGCACACTTACCTCTGAAGCTGGGAGATCAGAAGATGTGGGTTCTATCCCCACACCAGGCACTTGGGTTAATATCCCAGTACTGACACTGTAGTGCAGCATGAGGGGGATGCTGCACTCCTGAGGTGCCGTCTTTTGAATGAGATGTTAAACCGAGGTCCTATCTGCCTGTTCTGGTGGTAGTTCAGATGGATGTTAAAGATCCCATGGTACTTTTTGGAAAGAGTAGGGGAATTTTTTTTGCATAAATCAAAAACAACATACACAGAAATGTATTAACCCATACAAAAACAAAAAAAAAAAGAAAAGAAAAATCAAAACAAAAAGTAGTATTACATCATACCTGGGGAATAAAACTAGATTTTATGCACTAGATAGAAAAGAAACCCACCCCTCCCCCCAAAAGCCTAAAATGTCTTTTAATTCAAACATTCATAAAACAATATCTCTAACTTTGAGAAACTTCATACTAAAACAAATATTAAAATAAGAATTACCCATACACCAGCATACTTCTATCCCCATAACCCTACCCCCTATTTATGCATATTTAACAATTGTGTCTTAGATGTGATTGACAATCGTTTCTATAAATCTCTCTCAATCCTGCCACACACAAATTCCCTACCCCTTTAAATGACATTTCCTTCTGTCGTAACAATAGTTGGCAACAACTCTGTCACATATAATACTTTAAACAGGCAAACAGTAATTGCAACGTCGGGAGGTGATATTTACCTCCAAATTCAGGCACGACCCCAGTACCAAATTTTTATAGGATAAAGATTTTAGCCAAGGCAACTTCCACTCAGCTGCTAAATAGTACCAGAGCCCCTTAGCATATTTACACTCTAACAAAAAGTGTTCCTGCGTCTCTTCAGGACATCCACACCCTGGATACAGACATGTCCTTTTCACTCGACCATACGCCATAAGCCACTGGATATCCCACATTATTTGTGGTACCCTAAAGCTGTTTAACATTCCAAGTACCAATTTTGTTTCTCCTGGGCTTCCCCCTTTGAACTCAGTGTCCCCTAAACTTGTTTCTACAATATTTCTTCCATACATTCCTTTCCTAGAAGTGCTCCCTATTCGAACTCTTTTAACTTTCCATTTAACCATCTTCCTCAAAGCTATTTTAAAATACCCAAGTACCTCTCTAAGCTGACTCCCACCCAATGACTCCCCTGACCATTCCCTTACCCAGGTTCCCAGAACATTTACCTCCCACTTGCTACTTCAGTTTTGTTTTACAAATATTTTTTACAAGTTAGAATACCAGAAAATCATATGAAAAAAGATGACTGAGTTAACCATCCCAAAACCTCCTTGCTTCCTAACTTTATATAATATTTCTCTTTTAATGAGGTTCATCCTATTCCCCCATATTAGTTGGAAGAAAATTTTAAATATTCTAGCTTAAAATTCCACTGGAAGTGGAAACACTCCTGCCACATTTAGAAAAACCGGGATCAGAAATTGTTTTGCCACATACACTCTTTTTAACGTAGACAGTCTCCATGATTTCCATCTGGCCACTTTTCCTTCAGCAATCCCCAATGCCTCATTTCAATTCTCCTTCCCCATATCCCCTTCTCCAAAAAACATCTCTAGAAATTTCATGTTCTCATTTGTTATTGATATCCCTCCATCACCTAATAAAGGTGCCTTTGAAATCTTAAACCACGTTCCTTTACTTTAATTCATGTTTATTTTAGCCCCCGCTACCTCTGAAAATTCATCCAGGATTACCATTAGTGTCCTAACTTCTTCCTCCGATTCTAAAAAGACTGTTATATCATCAGCATAGGCCATTACTTTTATCTCATCTCCCACCTGCCCCCCTTTTATACCCCTAATCGCCCTAGATTTCACTATTTTCCTAACCAAGGGGTCTGTTGCAAAAGTATACAATAAAGGACTCGGGGGGTCACCCTTGTCTTACTCCTCTTTGAATCCTAATTTTCCTACCTTTACCCCCCTACCTCAGTACAAATAACCACTTTCTTATACAGTATAACAGTTTAATCCACTGCACAAATTCATCTGGAATCCCATATTTCTCCAGCACTAGAAAGAGAAAATCACAACTCGCCCGATCAAATGCCTTATTCTGGTCCAACGCAATCACACACCCCTCACACTGCATTCTTCTCCCATACTCAGTCACGTCCCTAATTAATACTAAGTTCTCTTGTATGTTCCTCCCAGGAATTCCACACGTCTGAGCTTCGTGGATGACCTCTCCTGCCCCTACCCTTAATTTTCTTTGTAGCACCTAGGTAAAAAGCTTAAAGTCAGCATTGAAAATACTGATTGGTCTCCAGTTCCGCAATACTTCCTTTTCCCCAGATTTATATAGAAAAATCACAATCCCAAGAGTAAACTCTGCTGGTATAGTATTCGCTCTCTTCATAAAATTAAACACCCTGACCAAAAACATAGACGCTATACTCAAGAAGGGTTTGTAAAACTCATTTGGTACACCATCCTCAACAGGCACCACCCCTAGTTTAAGATTTTTGATAACTTCTACCACCTCAGATTCCAAAATATCTCCCTTAAGTAAGCTAATGGTGCTAGACCCCACCCATGGGATATTTAAATTCCCCAAATAACCCCTGATCTCCTCTATATCCAACTCAGTCTTTCTGCCCTCTCCCTCAAGATAATCTTCTATTATACAATGGCAAGAAAGAATCCTGGCTTCTGACTGGTCAGTTGGCCACCACAGCAGGGATGTTATCCTGCATAACATCCCAGTTAATTGTTTGCTGATTGCTTGGATTTGGATTTGCATTGTTTGCATCTTCTCTTAAGAAACAAAAATATTTTTACACACAAACAAAAACATTCTTTGAAATTATTTTTTTATTCTGTATATAACAACAAGCCATTGTTTAATAAGAATAATGCCCTCCAGGGTGGGTGTTATGCTAGGATAACATCCCTTCTCGGGTGTTGGACGCCCTCGGTCGGTGGCCTCGGGCCCAACCACCCGAGGTGGGATGTTATCCCAACATAACACCCACCCTGTCGGGCATTATTCTTTTATTATTCCCCTCATCCCATCCACATCAGAAATAATCTCCCCCCTTCTCATTTTTCAAAACTGTTATACGAGACCTGCTTTTCCTCTCTTTAAATGCTTCACAGGGATCCCCTGTCAGGGTTTTCTGGGTCCCAAAACTAACTTCTTTTCTAAGGGACTCTCCTCTATCATATTGCACTACCCTCATCTCGGCCTTGACCTTCTCAGTTTGGTCTCCAACCTTCCCCCCGGCCTTTATATTCAGTTTCTAATAATCTATAAAGCTTCTGAGTGTTATATATTTCATAAATTTCCTGTTTGCCACCCTTTTACCATAACCCTTCAGCCAATTACTGATCTCTTTTTTCGTGCCCCACCACCAACACACTAGATCCTCATATAGCCCTATTACTGATTCCCTAGCTTCTAACACATCCCCGTGACAATTTAACTTCCCCCATTAGCAAACTATGAACATTCATCTTCCACCTGGTTACTGGTTGTTCTCTCCCTGTTTCTGTATTTAACCCGCATTTAATAATCATATGATCAGATAAAGCAGTAGGTAAAACAGATATTTTCAGTGCCTCAAGCCTGTTGGATAAAAACAAGTAATCATTACTAGAAAACAACTCTCCTTTCCTAAAGTAAAATGGATAGGAGCTGATGCATTACCAAAAATATTTCTTAATTCAACAATTTGAATACTACTTTTTAACGCATTTCAGTCACAGTACACTTTTTTCCCCACATTTCTGCCTAGCCGTAGTCTGAAGAGAACAATTAAAATCACCTCCATAGACACAAATAAACCTACTAGGCTATCCATGCCAGATCCCATCTATTATCAACATCCTCCTGTGTTGGAGATCTGTGATGTTTGTTAGTTTAAACCCGTTTCCTGAAAAAAGTACCCCCACCCCATCTGCTTTATCCAACCCAAAAGACCAGTAAGAAGGCCCCCAAATCCATTCCCTCCTAGCCTGAGCCACTGAAAGTACAGAGTTAAGCCATGTCTCTTGTACAAATATCACTCCACATGCTAAATTCCTCAACTCAGCCCACATAGCCTCTCTCTTAGTCCTATTCAAAACACTGTTCACGTTAATTGATGCCACAGAAAACAACACCATTTTTTTATGTTTGCTTGCATGCATGTGCAAGAAACATAGTACCATCATCCGAGATTCCGGATGCAGTGGCATACAGTTGAAAGGGAGAGCTTCACTTCAGTGAGCAGAGCTCTCCCCCCCCATGCACGCAGGCACGTAAGCAATGCATTTTGCATGCTTGTGTATGCCACCCAAATGCACACACTGTATGGCCGGCCAGGGTGCCCAAACCCGTTGGCTCCAGGCCCCCAAAACAAGCTTCCTGGTGCCACGCTGAAGCCCACCCCAGCATGGCAAACAATGTAATGGCCGATGGGGGCGCCAAATCCCTGTCGGCTCCACATCTCCAGGCCCCCCAAAATGTTTCCAGGTTCCACGCTGGGAGCCCACCCCAGCATGGCAGAAACTGTTATGGCCGACAGGAGTGCCCAATCCCCGTCGGCTCCAGCCCCCAAGCAGCCTTCCCGGTGCCACAATGGGAGCCCACCTCAGCGTGGCAAATGTCGATGTCGTCCTCCTTTAAAAAAAAAAAGAAGTCCCTGAAAGAAAAAAATGGTCCCTCACAGTCTGTTGGCCCTTCCCTCACCCGTGCCCACCCACTTCGCACCTGCCTCCCCACAACCCTCACCCCATACTACTCCTCCGGACTCGAGGCGACCAGGTGGACTGGGAACACATCTGCATTCTCCAAAGCCGACCGCCAAACTGAGGAAATGCTGGTAAGCTGTATAATGTAATAGATAGGGTTTTTTCAACTTTGATGCATATCTCAGGCATTTTTTGGAATTTTTGTACCAAATTTTCAACATGGGGTTTTTGGGACCCTTCCTCATGAATTCTGTCACTGTCATGGCATTAATCGGGCCCAAAGGGTGATTTCGCGGTCACTGCATGGAATCACCTTTCGGGACCGAGTAATGGAACGACAGTGCAAGTGTTCATGAGGCGTGGCTTCCTCAAAAAGCCCATGTTGAAAATTTGGTGAAAAATTCCAAAACAACTGTTTATTAAGCGCATGCTAGCAGTTCCTACACACGCTTGTAAGTTCACGAATTTTAATATTCAGCACTCCGGATTTTCAACATTACCATTTTAACACATCTCCTTATGAGCAGTACAGCTGTCATTTTTCACATCTCGCCCAAAATGTGTTTCCGCGCATGTAGTGCACAATGGTGCAGTCAGTGTGAGAAATCAATGTATAGGACACATTAAGAAAATCACAGTGACAGTGTTCATGAGCAGAGGTCTTTAAAATGGTTATATTAATTTGGTGAAAAATTCCTAAAATGACTGTTTTGGCGTGTGTTGCATACTTCCTCACCTTGCGTTAGTAAGTTCATGAATTTTTAATATTTTTCAAGCCAGATTTTCAGCATTGCCATTTTACCACGCTTCCTTATGAGCAGTACAGCTGACATTTTTCAATCTCGCCCAAAATGTGTTTCCACACATGTAACGCACAATGGTGCAGTCGGTGTGCGAAAACAATGTTTGGGACAGATTAAGAAAATCACAGTGACACTGGTCATGAGCGGAGGTCTTAAAATGGCTATGTTGAAAATTTGGTGACAAAACTCCATAAAATGACTGTGTTATGAGTGAGCAATGCGCAGTTTCCACGCTCCCTCATAAGTTCATGAATTTGTAATATTTTCAGTCCAGATTTTCACTAGTGGCATTTTTCCACACTTCCTTATGATCAGTACAGCTGTCATTTTTCACAACATGGCCGAAATGTGTTTTCACACTTTCAATGCAGAAATGAGCGGTCACTGTGGGAAATCATTGTTCGGGACAGATAAATAAAATCACAGTGACACTGTTCATGATCGGAGGTCCCAAAATGCCTGTGTTAACAATCTGCTGTAAAAAATCCCCAAATTAGTTACATTACGGGTGTGCATTGCACAGTTTCTACGCACGCTCGTGACTTCACCAGTTTTTTAAATATTTTCACAGCAGATTTTCAACATTGCCATTTTTTACACCTCCCCATGAACAGTACCGCTGTCATTTTTCACATCCTGTTCGGAATGTGTTTTTGCACCTGTGGTGCCAAATGCCGTAGTCACTGTGCAAAAGCAGCTTTTGGCTAACAAACTGATATTGCCACTGTTCATGAGGTTGGGGTCACAAAAAAACCATGTTGAAAATTTGGAGTGAAAATACCAACGAATGCCTGAGGCGTTAGGGTTTATGACCATAACGCCCCACCCTGTACAGAATGACAGGCATCAGGGCTGTGACTTGGGACTGTTGCCTGCAATGCTCATACCATTCCACCCCCACCCACACCCTGCAGCCAGTGAGAGGCATCGAGGTGTGCCTTGGACTCTTCAGCCCCAAAGTTCACCCCATTCTCCTATACCGCACCCATCTCACCATATTTCCTGATGGAATGGGGTGCGCATAAGGGCAAAGACCCCAAGGCACACCGTGACACTTGTCGGTGCCTGCAGGGTAGGGTGTGAGTGGCTCCTGTTATGCCTGACGACCCAAAGGCACACCCCAATGCCTGTCACTATCTGCAGGGTGGTGACGGCTTGGCTTCAGTTCAATACTTCACTGCCATTCCTAGTATGCAACTCTATAACTCCTACACTACCAATGCCAATGCCAGCAAGCAAACATTCGGCATTGACAAATGCTTGTTTTAACTACCCATCACCAAGAATAACAATTTTCCCACAGACATCAACACTTCCTCCTTTTCTTTTTCTTCTTCTTAGCCAGGACTTCCTGTTCCTCATGTTCCTGGGGGTAGGATTCAACCTGCATCTCTGATGACACATCCAACCCTTCTTCACCTGAGGGGCCTTCCTGTCTCCCCAGACCTCCTAAAATGCAAAGGGGTTCTCCAGTTTAAGGTCAGAAGTAGTTCCCTTACAACTTCTGAGACTCCATTTTCTACTGGAATCCTGGGAGCTCCCCGAGGGTTGGGGGGGGCATGTTGTTCTCCCTTGGATCCTGCTCTCTTATTTCCCCCTCAGCCTCACCTTCAGTTCTTCCCTTCTCTCCATTATTTCCAGAAATCTCCCCCATTAAGGATTCTTCCACTAGGGGGCACTTGTTCTCCTCTACCTCCGTTGCATCTTGCTCCTTTTTTTCATCCACAGTTACCACCAACTGAGATGAAGGCTGCATGGCCTCCTCCTCATTTCCCTGATCCTGTGCAGTGTGGCCGCGGGTTCACATCTTGCTCCTGCTCGTTGTGCTTTATTAATCAACTCTTCCTGATTCATGCTTCTACTGTTATTTCTGGCTGCCCACAGGGAGGTATTAAACATATGCCCATATTCCTCACACAGATTACAGCGTACATGATTAGCACATTTTGAGTTGCTGTACCCACATGCCCCACATAACCCACATCTAATCACATCACACATGTTAGATAGGTGTGTATGAGATCCACACCTGTAGCATGCCTTGGGCTGCCCCAGGTAGAAAACTACCACTCTGTCTATTCCCAAGAAAAAGCTGTTAGGAATATACTAACATGCTAAAATGCTAGCAGAATAGGCCAAATCATCTCTGGAGTCTGCTCGATTTTCAGCACCCACACTGAGGGCCGATTTTAGTGTCCCCCCTTCCCCTTGGGTTATACTGTCCCCAGTCCCAGATGTTCCACCTGTATTGGGCCAGGTCAGATTTACCCTCCCCTGTACCTGTCCCATCTCTTCTTAAACCCGTCCACAGTCTCCACCTCTACCAGCTCCCTGGGCAGTGCATTCCATGGTTCCACCACCCTTTCAGTGAAATACCATCGCCGCCTTCTCCTCTCCCCTCTGAGCCTGCTCCCTTCCAGCTTACACCCGTGACCTCTTGTTGCCCCACCCTCCTTCCTTTGGAGCACCCTGACTGGGCCTCCTTTATTGATCCCTTTCATGTACTTAAAGACCTCCATCATGTCCCCCTGTCCCTCCTCTCCTCCAGGGTGCACATGTCAAGCTCCTTGAGCCTCTCCTCATAGGTCCTCACCCCCATGCCACAGATCATTTTAGTTGCTCTCCTTTGGACCCTCTCTAGGAGTGTAATGTCCCTCTTTAAATGTGGTCTCCAAAACTGTACACAATACTCAAGGTGCGGCCTAACCAAGCAGTTGTACAGTGGAAGGATCACTTTCACCTTTCTGGAGGTAATCCCCCTGGCGATGCATCCCAGCATCCTATTTGCCCTTGCTGCTACCCTCCTACAGGTTTCTGAGTTGTTCATTTTGACATCTACCACTACCACTAGTCCCGCTCACTTTCCGTGACTTGAATCATGTGTCCTGCCAGGGTATACCCCTGGCATGGATTTCTGACTCCCAGGTGCAGAACCTTGCACTTCCCTGCATTGAATTTTAGTTTCCATTTTCCCGACCACCTTTCCAGAGCCTCCAGGTCCTCCTGCAAGGCCACCCTCCCCTCCTCTCCATCCACCTCTGCACCCAGCTTTGAGTCATCTGCAAAGAGACTCATCTCACTCCTGATTCCACTCCTGATGTCTGAGACATAGGCATTGAACAGGAGTGGCCCCAGCACTGACCCCTGGGGAACCCCACTAGTAAGCCACCTTGGGGATGAGGCTAACCCTCCAATCACCACCTTCTGAATACGCTCAGAGAGCCAATTTCCTATCCATGTACAATGCCAGTATCCGAGAGGTCCAGTTTCACTTTAAACCTCCATCCTCCTGTCCAGAAAAATCCCTCATTAATTATTGCCTCAGGACATCCCATAACAGTGCATCTCTGCTGTAACCACGCAAGATGTCTCCCATGTGTACACACTTGGACCAAAGCATTACAGTCACATTTTTAATTATAGGTTTGGTAAGGGGGATTGCCAAAAAAGAAGCCCACAGAGGGGTGTTTTTCAGGGCTTTATATTTTGCCCAGAAACGATCCAGCCCTTTCATTGATAGAAAGCTGACATTAAAAACATCTTCACCAGCTATGTGGATAAGAGTATACACCTCTGTAGCTATAAACCCCATAGAATTTTAAATAAAATTTCGCCTCGCATGATACCTATCTGGGAAGCTTTCCATACCCACTCTATAACGCAGACGCACCGCAAATCTTCGGGGGGGGAGTCACTGAATCCTGCCTGGGAGGACCACCCATTTTCTTTCTCTTTCAGGAAGCATGAAACCTCCTGTTGCCCCCTACCCTCTCTGGCCACAGTTTTGCCCTTCACAGTCAAGAGCTCCTCCACTGGTAAACTCTCCTTCACAATATGATTCTCTCCACCCCCTTCTTTATAGCACACAGGGCCCATTTTAAAAATCTCATCAGAGGTTAAGCGACCACTTTCTTCATTCACAGGCTCTGCACCCCACCCTTTCTTAGCCCCTTCAATTTTACATATCAGGACCCCCTTACCGCTCTGGGTGAAATCCTCCCACTCCATTTCTGGCTTCCAACTGCCATCCTGCTCCTGTATCCATCCCCCCTCGAAGGGACATCCTTGGGGACCATTTTTCCTCATTCCAAGTAGTTTGCAGGCCAAACAAATGCACCACCACTTCCTTTACTGACAAGAGATGTTCTGTCCTTTTTTTTTCCTCCCCTCGCACATTTCAGCCTTCCGACTGGGCTCCACATCTGATTCCAAGGCTGCACTAGGTTCCGGGTCAACTCTCCCCCCAGGCTCTCTCCTTCACTCCTCCAAGCAATTCTAATCTTCTTTCTTCAAGATTTTCAGCACAGACATCCGCTTCTCTTCCATCGCTTGTTCAGGTGACCTGAAGCCAATTCTTTATCATGCTTTGTGGTTTCCAAAGCCTCCTCCGGTTTTGCGAAGCTCCTATTCAATATATCCTCCACCTCCCCCTCCAATTCCTCCGATGCTGGCACAGATGCAAAAAACTCTAGATCCTCTTCAGAATCAGGAGCAGTTGCATCTCTTTCTAATTCTCTGTTGATATCCCACACCTCCATAGCACACTCCTTCCCCTCTGCTGCATACTCCCGACTGGCCATGGCTCCAACAACACCACCACCAAAAGAATAGGGGAATGTCCCCAGTGCCCTGGCCAAATTTCTCCCATTCACTAAAAATACCACCAACAGCTTAATCTGGTTCAAAGTTAGTTGGCATTCATCTGTATCCCCGGTTATGCCTGAAAATAGGCAGAATTTGTCTAGTGCACTCACCCGGTCAACAAAAACTAAATAAATACATAAATGATATCTTTACATGGTTGGGCATTTTGTCCTATAGGAGCCATTATTGTGTATTTCCATGTATCTGATGATACCAAATTAGAAGACATGCTACCAGTTAACCGCTACCTCTGTTGCATTAATGTGTTGTTAACACCTTAATAATAAATTAACACATAACAAACACATTATGGACCACCTCATTACAACCTTAATAACAAATGTAACAATCACCTTATTAACACATGCAAGAGCCACATTGTGAAGACATGCTACAACCACCCAAATGCTTTAAAAATGACCAACCTGGGGCCAGTCCAGTGGTGCAGAGGGTTGAGGTGCTGGATGTCACACCTTTCACCGTGCCCATGACCCAGGTTCGGGAATGGACTTTGGTCACTTGGGGTTGGCTGAGAAGGGAGAAGATAAAGCATTTGATTGAGTGTTCTGCTCTTCTAGGGAGTGGGGGTCAGCTGCACTGTGGAGGAGAGATAGGGCATAGGTGGTGAAAAAGGAATTGATGGAAGAGGCAATGGAACCAGGGTCAGTGATGTGAGAGATGCCAACCTTGAGGATGGTGGGGGGAGGATTACGTCGCGGGGGAGGAGGAGAAGAGGGAGTGGATTACTTTCCAGAACTCTTCCTCCAAGACTTCTTTGCTCACTTCTGCAGCTGCACCTGATAAGGGAGTGGACTTCTGTTAGCTGCACTTCACCCTACACTGACACTAGTACATTCCTTCTCCCCCAGTTATCAGTTGCTACTCCCACCCCTCATATTATTACATTGTCACTCACTGATAATTGCTCATTTGCACTTTTCCTGCAATGTTTTTGTATTGCAATGTTATTACGTTGAAGTATTTTCCTGTAATTCACTTATTTTGTTGTACTTTTATTATTGCATTTTTGTGCACCATACTTTGTATTTACACTGGTTGTAGCTCTTCCCCTTCCCCCAGGATGCATGTAGAAAGGAGCTAATACCAGCTCAGTTTGTCTTTCCTGGTACAACTTTTGAAATAAATACATACATACAGTACATACATGCATACAGTACATACATACATACAGTACACACATACAGTACGTACATACAGTACATACATACAGTACGTACATACACACATGCATACATACACACAGTACATGCATACATACACACAGTACATGCATACATACACACCGTACATACATACATATAGTACATACATACATGCATACAGTACATACATACATACAGTACACACATTCAGTATGTACATACAGTACGTACATACACACATACAGTACATACATACATACAGTACACACATACAATATGTACATACAGTACATACATACAGTACGTACATACATACATACACACAGTACATACATACAGTACATACATGCATACAGTACATACATACAGTACACACAAACACATACAGTACATACACACATACAGTACATACATACATACATACAGTACACACATACAGTATGTACATACAGTACATACATACAGTACGTACATACACACATGCATACCTACACACAGTACATACAGTACATACATACATAACAAGCATTTGTCAATGCTGAATGTTCCCTTGCATGGTGCATGTGGCAGGGGTGTATTGTGGTGGTTGAAGTAAAGGGAGAGAAAGAGTGACAATATTGGTAAATGGCAGGGTTTACTTAAGAGTTCTTAGTAAATATGATGCATTAAAAATGGACTCCTCTCTCTCTCTCTCTCTCTTTCTCTCTCTCTGTCTCCCCCCACACACGCACTAATACCAGTGGAAGATTCTGTAGCAAGCCTGAGGGGTAGTGGACATGTACGCACAAAGATAACAGTGTGCCCCTCTCCAAAGACTTTGTGGCATATAGCAAAGGGCGAGCAGGTGAAAATTAACCTAGATGCCTTCTCCTGGGACAGCTACAGGGCTGCTCGGGATCTGTAGAATGTTGCACTGTAGGAGGATATGCACTAATGAGACAGAAAGTATGGATTCCCATGGACTACAGAGATAGTTAATTATTCTGCTGATTGCCTGCTGAGCCTTTAACAAGACTGGGCCATGCTGTAAAAAAGCATTTCAACTTCAACTAACTACTAAAAGTAGTTCATTAGCAAAGCCAGTTTATTTTAACTGTTACTACAAAAGTAATTAATTTTCTTCTTTTAAGAAAGTAGCATGGGATACAGTTGACTGAAGGGATACAGTATGCTGGGCCTGAAAATACATTCATATTTTCACCAGCCCGTTGGCTTTGAGGGTTGAGGCGATGGATGCCATACCTCATGCCATGCTGGCAACCTGGGTTCAGGAATGAACCTGGGTCATCGGGGGAAGGGCCAGGAGTTGGACTGAGCAGCCTTAGGGTGGCACACCTCTCCTGGGTGGGGATTCAATCATGACCGCTGCGAGGCTGCCCCCTGGGTGGAGGCCC
Source organism: Neoceratodus forsteri (assembly GCA_016271365.2). Taxonomy (NCBI): domain Eukaryota; kingdom Metazoa; phylum Chordata; order Ceratodontiformes; family Ceratodontidae; genus Neoceratodus; species Neoceratodus forsteri. The sequence goes on along the minus strand of CM028133.1, from coordinate 48,391,783 downwards.
AAGGGTAGTGCAGAGGGGAGTGGATAGGATGGAGATGGTGCTGCGGATTGCTTCATGTGTGTGCCTCCACATGCACTTAAATGGCTGCCGCAAAGGGGAGAGGAGAAAGTAGAGGAGCAGGCAGACTCTATGACAGCTTTGCAGTACCTGTACTGGCCCCCTGGAGTCTGGATGTTGGTCTTCGGGGGAGCGGGGAAAGTCGATGCCCCTCACCTCCAGACTTGTCACTGGGGGGTGGAGGAACCCTTGGGAGATTACCGGGTGGATCGGGTGCAGGAGTGTCAGGGCCAGAGAGTGAACATCTCTGAGGGAGGGGCCAAAGCCACCTGTCAGCTCCAGGAGGGGAAAAAATATACATTCATATTGAAAATGGGTTAAAGCTTTGATAGGAAAACATTTTAAATATCTTTAGGCATCCTCTTGCATCTGTTATTCAGTTGCATCCATTATTCTTAATTGCATTGGTTGGTTTGCGATTCAGAATATTATTTTTTTATGAGGCAGTCTGTTCCCACTTTTACAGGCTGATTAGTTAACATTGCGCAACAGTGTAAACGTGACATCACAGAATGTCCAGGATACCCAGAAACAGTCAGCATGAGCACCGACAAGTCAAAGGACAAAACAGTAATGCATGTCATTGAATCCTGGTGTCCTGAACTACATTCTCTCACAGGATGAATAGGTTTTAATGTAAATGCCCTTGTCTGTGTATGAGATGTGACTGATTTTTGTATTTATTTAAAATTTGGTAACCAGTAAAGGCACACTGAGCCGAGGCTCATTTCCAGGTGTGACCCGGGGAAAGGGAAATACATGAAAAACAAATGTATAATATTTAAAGAAAGCATATACATAGTAAACAAATTGGGGAAAAAGTAGCATACAGTATTTGTACAATTAATGGAAGAACATACACAGTATGCAACTACAACATTTAGGAAAAGTAAAAACAATACTTGCTTATATGCAAAAGTAGAACAACACTATATGGAAATGGATCACTAGGAATAAGTAGATAGGCTCTACCCAGCACCAGAGCAAGGGGGATCAGGTAGAGGAGTCAAGTGAAAATTGTGATATTCTTGAGGGGGGTAGCTCAGATTGCAGGGGAGATTGGTGAACACTGTGGGGTGGGGAGAAGTCTAAGGAGTCTTTTAAAGGAAGAGATGGAAGGGGGTTAGGTGAAGGTCAGAGGGGAGCTTGTTCCAGAGAAGGGGAAGATGAAAGGAGAAAGCAGACTGGCCAGCAGCAGAATGGGGTGGAGAATAGTGAAAGTAGGTGGATCTTTGTGGTGAAGGGAGTACGCTAACATGTTTGCTTGAGAGAGGTAGGAGGAGAGGTGGGGGGAAGCATCCCAAACCAGAACTTGACAGTGAGGGAGGCACAGTGAACCATCCTTCTGTGAGATAGTGGAACTAGGGAAACAGCAAAATAAAGAAGACAGTGGTCGGTGAGGGGAAGGGCAGAGGTGGCAAAATGGCAAAAAGAATTAAGAAGAGTATTCAGTCTAGACAGGGTTGAGGTGGGAGCTGTGCCATAGACCACGTCAGCATGATCAAGGACAGGCAGAATCATTTCTGTTACTAGCTCTCACCAGGAAGGGAGAGGGAGACTGTCTTTGTGATGGTAGAGGACTGCGGGCTTTGGGTGGGACCTCTAGATATTTAAAAGCTGGGACATTCTCAAGTGGGGAGCTATCCACAGAAGAGAAAACTGGGGTTGATTGGAGAGTAGACAGTTTCTGTCTAGTGCCAAATGTCATGGTAATGTTTTTTTCATATTTAGTTTAAGTTGGTTTGCCTGAAACCAAGTCTGGACTCTGCTGAAGTCGTGTTGGAGAGGGGATTGTATGTTGATGGCTGAGGGAACGGACGTAAAGATGACGGTATCGTCAGTGTACACGTGCATGTGGGAGGAGGTGCAGACAGAAGGAAGGCTGTTGACAAACAGGGAGGCTAGGATGGGGCCGAGTATACAGCCTTGAGGGACACCAGTTAAGATGGGAAGAGGGGAGGAAAGAATGTTACCTATTTAGACTGATTGCTGCCTATCATGTAGATAAGAGCAGAACCAGTTAACAGTTGGAGCTGCTAAACCAGCAGATTTTAGTTCATGAAGCAGGAGGGAGTGAGAGACAGAATCAAAAGCCTTTGCCAGGTCTATGAATGTAGCTGCCATCATATGACTCTGATACGTAGCTGAGAAAATCGAGTCTGTGACCCACATCAAGGATGAGATGGTTGAGTGCTGTTTCCTGAAGCCAGGCTGTACAGGTGAGAGGGTGTTGTTGGTGGAGAGGTTATCTGAAAGCCTGGAGTGGATGAGTGACTCCAGGAGTTTGGCAGGTTGAGATGGAGAGGTTTAGGATATAGGCTACGGTGGAAGCTATGGTGGGAGCAGAGATATGAAGAAGCCTGAGGTGGACACCATCAGAGCTGGTTTTGGCAGGGTTTATAGCAGTAAGAGCTGCGTAGACTTCATGGGGGGAGATCAATGGGAAGTAGAAATTGGTAGGGGTGGGGAGTGAGTCAGGAGGGATGGGGCGGGGTTATCAGGGAGTGCGCAGGTGGCAAAGAATTTGTTGAAAATTTCAGCTACTGCAGAGGGGTCAGAGACTGGGGAGCCATCAGATTTGAGGATGGGGAGGACTGTTGAGCAGGAGGATCAAGGAGTGAGTGAATAACTTTCTAGAAAGATACAGGTGTGATCTAATCTTGTTGTAAGTGGCATTTGAAGTATTTAGACTTGGAGAGTCAGATTGCTTTGGTGCAGTTGTTTCTGAGAGCTTTATATGCTTGTCGGTCTGCCTGGGATAAGGAAGCTTTGTATTCGTATATGCTGTTATCCAGGGGTGATGGTGGCGTTTCACTCTAGCTTTTTTAAGGGAGCGTGGAAGTTCCAGATATGTGTACATGTGCTAATGAACAGGGATATTGCAGAGTCAACATCCTGAGCCGAGAATACAGGTAGCCAATCCACATGGGTGAGATCTTGGAGGAGGGCTGCCACATCCAGAGCATGGAGATGATGAGTCCAAATGTATTTAGGGGCAGCATGGGGGAGGTGTATCTTTCTAACACAAAAAGTGATGCAGTGATCACTGAGAGCATCAGGGAAGATCACATAAAGGCTGTCATGTTTCAGCACACAGTCCTTGCATTATTGCTGTCCAGTTCTCTCTTTGTAAAGGGGTCTGAGATAAGTATGCCTAACAGGTACTTTATAAATTACAGAGGATAATGACTGGGTTTTGGTTAATAACCGTGCAGTAATCACCACAAGTGGTTGCCAAGACAACACAGTAAACCTCGAGAATGCAGCTCGAGAGTTTTAATGTTGCCCTGGCAACTACGAGAGGTGATTTCAGCGTGGTTATTTACCGAAACCCAGTCATTATGTTTTATAGTGTATGGGCCACAGTTACTTTACTTATCACTTGAAATCACATTTTGAAAGAAAACAGCTGAAACAATCCAACTGGTTGCACTGATGACATGGTTACTGACAGAACTGCACCATGGGTAGCATCACCACATCACCATCAGGAGGAGTAGTCAGCACATGTGTGCAAAGCAATCTGTTGCCTGTGTGGACTCTCTTACTTCAGCTAACTAGGGGGAAAACAAAACAAAAAAAAAAAATGTTTGGAGCAAAAAGAAATACCACAGATGTGTATTTTACTAAGCTCCGGGTCCAGCTGTAGCTGCCGCGGCCTGTTCAGTAAGGCCAGCAGTTAGGTAAGCGTATATGAGCAGATCATTTCTTGTTGTTATACCATCGATGTGATGTACCATCAGTGGGTTAGCAACATAGTGACGTCACATCGATGGTATAACAAACCTGTAAAACTATAGATTTTTGCAGCTAACATTCAGCCATACATTCTAATCCATTATCTCCCAGTTCAGCCAGGAATCTCTGCTCCACCTTTCCAACACACAGTAGACTGCAACTTGCCTGTTTTTCCATCACGTCATTTACTAGTTCTCAATTACAAATGCCATTGATGCAGAAAGTACTGTAAACAGCAAATACTAAAAATGCTGTTGCAAAATGTCTGTTTTGTTGTAAAATATAGAAGACATTTTTTAAGTCGCCCTTACTAAATATTAAAATTAATATTCATTAACATTGCCATGTTCAGTGGTGATGATAGCAGTCGCGACGATCCTGAGAGCAGGGGCCTTCTAGGCTTACATGAGGGCACCGCCCCTCACTAAGCCCCAGGTGGCTAAAGAGAAAAGAAGCAGTACCTTGTGAAATATGACATCCAATTTTCAGGGAGCTGCAGCTGTGGTAAACTGGGCAGAATGGCCTGCAGAGGTGGCCTCCTCCTGGTTGGCAAATTCCACGGCTCTATGGTTATGAACCCTCTCGGCCTGTGGCTGGGTATCAGGATGCAGAGGCAAGTGGGGAATTGATGCGAAAATTGCCAACTCCTATGAAACAAGTTGGGTTTTAAGTTAACAAACTTTTGGCATTCACATTGGATCTTCCAGCTATAATCTTGGAACACACTGACCCGGGAGTTGTCTACTTGCATGGGGTCTCTCGCTTTTACTGCTCATATCACTACCTCCCAATACTGGAACTGGAGAAATTTCACTAGGTAGTGATGGGCCCGGTCTCCCAGTTTGGACTTCCTACCCGGGGTCTGATGAGTGGGTTTGATTTCAAAGGGCCCAGCCACATTCTCCCAGCTAGAGGATTCAGCTAAACAGCCTCTGATGAAGCTGATGGGGTCAGATCCAATAAGCTTTACCTTGTCCCTGTAGCTGCTAATAAACTGACATCCATGTCTTAATTTCCCTATCTAGCTCGTTCCCTTGGTCACCAGAATCACTTATTATCTCAGTCGACTGTTGGTATTGTGGCACGCATCTAATCCGGTGGCTGTCACAGTCACATGGGTTCCCGGCCTTTCTGATATGAGTCATGCAGCAGCTGATCATTGTCCGATTGTGATGGGGGGAGGGTGACTCCCGAGTTTGAGGATCGTTGGAAAAGTGAAGACTGGAAGACACAGGGCAACCATGCACACCACCATAACTCTGCTGGCAGGACAGGGATAATTTAAAGGGAACAGTACAATACAAAAAAAAAGTGACTTTAAAAGGGAGGGGAGTTCATTTGAACCTGATGAACCCCAACTGTCAATTGGCCTGATAAACGAATGCCCAAGCGAGCATGCTTGCTTCAACAGTGTGTTTATAATAACACACCATATAGTACTCTAACTCAAACCTGGCTTTGTCAGCATATACATAAAGCTTAAGGTGGTATAGTGCACTCCGAGCTTATTATCTTGCTGCAGACAGCATCTGATCAGGATCAGGTTACCAAGCTGCTGCAGCCTGAGCAAGCCAATTTGCTTTTGGTGGCGGCTGGGCTTTAGGATGATTGGAAATAGGGTGAGGTTTCATAAAAAAAAGTTCTGCCGCCCAGCTGTTTGTGAAGTTGAAGATTTCCTATTTTCACTACAGTATTTAATGGAGTGACTCATGCAGCAGTATATTATTAGCTTCAGGTTGTGACAGCTGCTGCTGCGGCTTTCAACGCTGTCTCTCTCATCCCACCTTACCCTGCAAGTAACAAGTGGAGAGCTAACGTTCTGTTTAAGGGAGCTGTCAAGGCTGCAAGGGTAGCCGACTACAAGGATTACCCACTTTTTCTGTGAAAACTAGAATGTACTATCTCGTTGGAGCTAATGAATTCTGTCTGGTTTTATGTGTTCTTCCTGAGTTTGACAGTCAGAGTTATTACACCAGTCACCCCGCTCCTCGGGTAAGTTTTTTCATCCTTCATAGTTCTCTGTCTTGGGAAGAAAACGTGCATCTTCAACATGCCCAGCCAAACAAAGGCAAGACGACTGGCAGGGAACGTACTATCCACAAAATTATAAAGCTGCTCAGGTTCTTGCCAGCCAGCTTTATGCAAATGAAAGTACTGAAGTGCTCTCTCATTGGAGCGCTTCAGTACTTTCACGTACACAAAGTTTCCGCCCATGAAACTGTGACCACCATCATACTACACTTGTGTGGTCATTGGTCTGTCAGGGATGAGCCCAATGTAGCTTGTTCTGTATTGGGCTAGTCACTAACACACCTCTCAGATGCCGTTCTCTGTAACAAATTTTTCTTGTGCACGCACAAGGAAACATAAAAAATAAATAAAAACTTGGAAGGGTGATTAAGGTTGTTCTGGAGTATGGATGTGAAGTATTCAGATTTTGCAAGCCTGCAGGCTTTAGTGCAAGCATCATGAAGTGTCTGGTAATTTAATAGGGTATCAGGGTAGCCACTGGTCTTAGAGGACCACCATACTAGATCATGAGCTGAAAGGCTTGGCAATCAAGGAAAGATTAAAATCCTGAAGCCTGGTTTTCATGAGGGGAGCATGGGGTCCCAGACAGCTATAAAACTGGTATGGAAGAAATCAAGGTCTGTGTTGGTGTCAATGGCGGTTGAGATGTGGGACCAGTCAGTGGCCAACAGGTTGGTGTCAAGGGATGACAAATCCAGTGACCTAAAAGTCTGAAGAAGGAATATTTTAGGGACAGATTTAGGGCAATGAATCTTGTGCACACAGTAGGTCATATGATGGTAACTGAGGATTCTGGGGAGGAGACCTGCAACCACAATTCAGTGGGGGTGAGAGGAACGGATTTATGATTAAAATGGATGAGATCTAAAATCAGTTAGGATAACTCGAGAGATTTTTAACTTTTTGATACAGTTTGTACACTGTATAGGACAGCCAATTGATGTTAAAGTCACCAAATATTAGCAACTCATCAGAGGAGGAATGGATACAGATGGGTAATAGAAGCTCAGTGATTGATGTAGAGGCAAGGCCAGGATAGCAGTTCACCACTGCCACAAAAAAAGGGACAAAAAAGGGGAGGGTGAGTTTGGGGAGGAGCAGCTCCTAGGTAGAGGGGGAAGAGACTGACAGCACTGGTATAAATTAGATGTCAGAGGAGAGGTAGACAGCAACACCACCACCTCTCTCGGGGTGATCTTGTCTGGCTATGGAGTATCCAGGCATTGCCGCTGTAGAGTCTTGGACCCTGTGAGAGATCCAGGACTCTGAGGTGACAAGGACATCTGGCTAGAGGTCAACCATGAGGGTCTGCAACTGATCCAGTTTTGGTAGTAGGCTGCAGATGTTGAGGTGGACAACTCACAGTCCTTTGGGAAAGCTGCATTGGTGAGGGCGTGATATGGTCAGCATTAAGTTCGATGTTACCTGCAATCAGAAGTAGCAAGGATAGATAGAGCTTAAGTGAGCCATGGAGCTGTTTGGAGGGAGTGGAGGACAGGGCAGAGGAGGCAGGAAAAATGGGAGGAAGGGGAGGGGGTACCAGAGACTTCAAGGTGAAGCCAAGGAGCAGGTAGGAGACAGCACCCAGGACACCAGGGAGTATGAAGAATGGAGAGGGGAGGAGAGAGGAGGAGGGGTGGGTGGGGGAAGAAGAGGGGTGGAGAGTGAAGCAGGGGAGAAAGGGAGAGGCAGCAGAAAAGGGAAGGGAGGAGAGGGAAATGAGGAGGCGTTAGAGAAGTTAGAAAATGTAGCAGCATAGTGGAAGAGTCTAGCAATAGAGTAGGTACACCAGGAATGTTGGCCTGGACAAGATTGGAAGGCTAGGTGGAGTGTAGGCCTGACCCAGATAGGGAGACTAGAGGGAGCGTTGCCTAACCTAGATAAGGATGCAAGGGGAGGTGGGTTTGGAACAGAGGAAACCAAGTGTGGGGTGAAACTAAGGGCAATAATAAGCAGTCACAACAGTAACAAAATAAATGTAATCCCTGAAAGTAACAAGTAGATGCAGGGCAGAAAATCAGCAGAGAATTCGAAGCAGCAATAACACTAGATACTTACTGTATCACAACCTGGGAGTCTATAATACAGTATAGGGGATGGCCCCTTACACAACCCACAGAAGCTACAAGGTAGCTTCTTACAAAAAGTGCTTATCAACAATATATATTAGTTGCTAGCAGGACCTATGTCATTAACACAGATTAAAAGAGGACCCCAACAGACACCTCCAATAAGGTACACCAGAAGAGTAATATATATATAAATATATAATATATATATTTATATACACACACACACGCTACTTTACACAGCTACCCCTGGCACCTATAACTGGGTACAAACATCAGAATTATTTAAACAATTGGTACCACCCCTAGCTTTGGGAATGTATACAAGGCTCATTACTTTTAGAGATCAAGGGGTTGGGGTGTAAAAAAGCAATGCAACCTATTTGGTATTTACAAACCAGGTCCTGGGGAGAGAACTTTTTGCTAGGGCTATGCTAGACCTAACTTCTGGAGGGGTACCTAGTAACTCCACACATGAAGCAATAACGTAACTGTCCAGACCATAGTTGGGGTTCTAGAGTGTGACTTTATTCCAAAAGATGTTCTCTAAAGCAAGGGTGGACCCCAAAGGTTCACACATCGTGGCACTAGGAACATACAGAACAACAACAAAACCGACTGTATCTGACACAAAACTCTTTGTATTTCCACACTGTAGGACATAGAACATCTTGCACTGGTATTCCCACATGTCGTAGGACACTGAATAACTTAGACTTGGATTCCCACATTTCGTAGGACATTGGACATTGCTTCCAGTGGCACTGGCCACAACTGAACACACATTTTGCTAAGAACGAGCACCATTCTTCATAACCAGAGAAGAAACTGTAACCCACTTCAGGGGGTAAGATTCTCTTCAGACATTTATTTATTTATTTATTTGCTTTTGTTGACCGGGTAAGTCACACTAGACAGCCAAGTGCCTATTTTCAGATGCGACCCGGGAGAGTTACAAACTTAGGTAGGCAGGTACAGTGATAAATCAGTTTTACATACAATGGAATAACAGGTGATGGAATAGAATGACAATCAGTAACAAGTCACGAACCCGGGGGGTGTTACAGATGACCCGGGAGAGTTACAAGCTAGAGCATACACAAACAATGAGTGAGTCAAGATTTACATATAACGGGAGAGCAGGCGAAACCAATATGGCACTCAAGGAGGAGATGGTACGCTTTAGAATGATTTGGGTAGGTAGCTGACAGTGCTCAAAAGGGTTAGGACAAGGTAGGTGCAGTGTACATAATAACCATAACACAGGTTCAGCCATATATTAAGCCGAATAAGTGCCAGCATGTGGGGGGGGACCTCGGGATGAGCTAACGAGGGGGGGAGGGCCAGGTGACCTCATTCGGGAGGTAAGACGGGGTCAGCCATTACTTGATCGGTGGACGGGAAAATAAGTGCAGTGGACCCTGGGGTCGCAGAGACCCCCCCATGCCTGCATAGTGCAGGGGGCTACGAGGTGCATAGACAGGTGGAGGAGCCCTTCAGGAAGTTCCAAAGGGAAGTTTTAAAGCTTGGATGGGAGGGGGTGGCCCGAGTAAGGGCTGGGAACGAATTCCATAGTTTAGGGGCATAGTTGGCGAAGGCCCGATCACCCGCAAGGGTGCGTGTCCTAGGAACCGGACAGCTGAGTGTTGTGCTTGACCTAAGGTGGTAGGAAGAGGTGTCAGGGTTGAGGGGAAGGTCAAGGGCAGCGTGGGTGGCTGATCTTACAATGCTGTCAATGAAGTTCCCTACTACAAAGGTGCGGTGTTTCTCAGGAGGGAGCCACTCGAGGCGTGTGTAGAGGTTGCAGCGGTGTGTTAGGGGTGGGGCAGATAGTGCAAAGCAGCAGATGCTGTTGTAGGCCGTGTCCCATTTCAAAAGGCTGGTTTTTGGCATGGGGGCAAAGGTCATTAGCCCATAGCAGAGAGAGGGGGGAGGAGAACACCCCTGGCTAGGGCCACCCAAGCAGCTGGGGTCAGGCAGTTTTTGGCTCTGTAGGCGAGACCGAGTTTGATGCTTGTAGACTTGCAGATGTTACGGATGTGCAGGGAAAGATCCAGCTGAGGGTCCAGAGTGACGCCCAGGTATTTGGCAGTGGCCACTGTCTGCAGGGGCGTGCCATCAGCCCCGTAGATTAGTAGGGGGGGCAGGGCTGGACTTTGTTTTGTTCAGGGAGCTGAAGAGCATAGCCTGGGTTTTCATAAGGTTGGTGGTAAGCTTGTGTTCCACCAGCCAGGACTGGGTCCGCTTGAAGTCGGAGTTTAGTTGGGAATTGATGGTGTCAATGTCGCGGGCACTGTCCAGAATGACAAGGTCATCGGCATACAGGGTGGTAAGCCCATGGGCGGTGACAGAGGGTAGCTCGTTGATGAAAAGGGAGAAGAGCGTCGGACCGAGGACCGATCCCCATGGGACTCCACATTGCACAGTGGTGGGGTTGGAGAGAGTCCGGTTAAAGTTGGTGTATTGCTTCCTACCAGTAAGGTAATTGAGGAACCAGGCATGGGCGGAGTTTGAGAGTCCAAGGGAGAGAAGAGTGGAGCTAAGGAGGGAGTGATCTACCCTGTCGAAGGCTTTGGAGAGATCCACGAAGATCGCTCCAGTGAGGTAGCCCTGGTCAGTTGCAGTCCTGATCTGCGAGGTGACTACAGCGAGGGCGGTAGCTGTGCTGTGTCCCTTCCTGAACCCGTGTTGGGCTGGAGAGAGGAGGCTGTGTTCCTGTAGGTACTTGGTTAGCTGAGAGGTCACAACTTTCTCCAGAATTTTGGAGATGGCCGACAGGATAGCTATAGGTCGGTAGTTCAGGGGGTCTTTGGGGTTTCCTTGTTTAAGAACAGGGGTAACCTTGGACACTTTCCAGACATCTGGGATGACACCAGTGGTTAGAGAAGAACTGAATATATGTGCTACGGGTCTGGCGAGAAGGTGGGCTCCTAGCTTGAGCAGCTTTGGCTCGAGGCTGTCGTGCCCTGCTCCAGTATGAGGGGAGAGGCTAGCAAGCAGCCTCTGGGCCTGTGTGGTAGATACCTGTTGTAGGAAGAAGAAGAGTCGGATCTCAGGGCCGAGTCGAGGGGTGATAGGGGACTTGGGCTCGGGTGGTTGAGAGTTTGGGGACTTGGGGGCAGTGGGCTGGGAAGGGGGGGCTGCTCGGAGAACATAGTGTTGAAGATATTAGCAATTGTGTGTGGGTTATTGCAGCTAACCCCATCAATGAGTAAGTCCATGACTTGCGATCTTGCAGAGCCCCCAACCACGCTTCTAATGTTCTGCCAGAAGCTCCTAGGATTGCTGGCTGAGGAGAGTAGGGCGGATCAGCAGAACTCACTTTTTGCTGCCTGGATGGCTTTTTTACAGGAGTTTCTGAGGCACCTGTAAGCAGTGAGATCATTGATGCTTTGGGAGGCCTTGTAGGTTTCCCAGCATTTGTCCCTGAGTTTCATTAGGGAGAATAGGCCCCCATGAAGCCATTTGGTGACTGTGCCCCGTACCCTCTTCCTTGTAAGGGGGGCATGTTTGTTCTGCACCGATATGTACTTGATTGAGAATTCATTCAGTGCTTGGTCCGGGTCCAAGGAGGCGGTAACCCCTGACCAGTCAATTGAACCGAGGTCAGCGAGGAAGACTGGTAAGTAGAATTTTGAGTAGTCCCTCATTTGTATCACTTTACTGGGAATCTTTGCCTGAGAGGTGCCCCAAGTGCAGAAGATAGGCGAGTGGTCCGAGATGGCATCAGGTAGGATGCCCGAGGATGTGATCCTGTCAGGTCTATTGGTCAGGATCCAGTCAATCAGCGAACCCTTGTCCCCCTGGGGGGAGGGCCTTATTGGTTCAGATATAATTTGGCTCGGGGCAAGGCCCGAGAGCAGGGGCTCATAAGATTTAGAGTTAGAGCCCAACCAGTCAAATTTGAGGTCTCCTATAATAAGTACTTCACTTGTGCCCACTCTCACATTGACGCTGTGGAGAAGTGAGGAGAGTCCAGGTAGTCCACCTCTAGGGGGGTTGTAGCAGCAGATCAGGTGGATTTTTTGTGTGTGTCCAAGTAGAAGAAGAGTGTGCAGGAGCTCACATGTCAGGGGGGTGGTAGGCAGGTGATCAATGGCAGTCACATTGAGGTGTGTCTTATAGTAGAGTAGTACCCCACCGCCTCATTTGCTCCCCCCACGATCGTGTCTGATATGGCTGTACCCTGGCAGGGTGCACACTGCATAGGTAGTGTGTGGCTTTAGCCATGTTTCCGTGATACCCAAGATATCCGACTTGTAGTGGGCAACCCAGGCAGTAAGCTCAACAAGGTTGTGAAGGATGCTGCGGACGTTTAGATGGACGATTTTTAGTCCCTTGGTGGATCGCCATGAGGGAGGGGTTGAGGGGGGGCAGGAGGCCAGCCTGGATGGGAATGTTAGTCCCACCCCTGGAGGGCCCGGAGGGGTGGAGGGGACAGCCATGACGGCAACGAGGTAAGGGGCTATGAGGAGGAATAACAGCGACTGGAATTGTTACAGCCTGTAACTGTGCACAGTAATGTAACAAAACCTGCAGCAAGGTATGTCTTCTTAAAAACAGCAGTGTATTCAGCCAGCTAGGGAATTGTTCCAGCCTGTAACTGTGCACAGTAATGTAACAAAACCTGCAGCAAGGTTTGTCTTGTTAGAACAGCAGTGTATTCAGTCAGCTAGGGAGTTGTGGGAGCTGGAATTATTAGGTCTGCCCCTAGTGGCAGAAAAAGATAACCTGCAGATGGAAAACTAGGCTGGTTAAATTTCAGCCCATGTGACCACCTATCAGCCTACTTAAGGAGACCCGACCAAAGAACAGTGAGGCGGTGGGGAGCTAGACAAGTCTGGCTACAGAAAGCAATCAGCAGCTGCCTTAAACAGAGGGGCTTGCATGAAGTAATGTTCAGATGCAAGGAGGTAGGAATTCTCTTGTGTTTTCAATTTGGATTCCCAGCGTTTGAAAAAAAGGCACCAAAGCGCTTAGGGACACAAAGGGAATGCTGCCGTCTCTGCAAGCGCTGTTTACCTTATCCTCTCTCTGCAGATCCTCTGCTGGGTTGGGAAGGGCTATGGAGTGCCCTCGCAACCTCCGCTGCTTGGGGGGTCCAGCTCAGCATGGACTGACTGGGGATGGGAGGGCTCTGAGCACCCTCGCGACCTCCGCTCCTCTGGGGTCCTGGTCTGCTTATCCCTCTCTCTGCAGATCCTCTGGTGAGTTAGGGGAGGGCTATGGAGTGCTCTCGCGACCTCTGCTGCTCAGGGGGGTCCGGCTCGGTGTGGACTGACTTCGGGGGGATGGGGGAAGGCTCTGAAGTGCCCTCACGACCTCCGCTCCTCGGGGGTCCTGGTCTGCTGGCCCTTTGTCTAAAGAAACCAGGTGCCCTTACTGAACCTGTATTCCTGAACTGGTCATTTCAGATGGGGGTCTGCCCACTCTTTACTCCCAAACCCATATTCAGCCATTCTTTCAGAGTTACACCTTAAATGTTCAGAAATACACTTTGGAAAATGCTTATTGAATGAAACTTTGGCATCCAGCATTTGAATCACTACACTGGTAGTGGAAAACTAAAGTCCCTTAACAATGTGATATAGTCTTACTTCTGGACATCACACACTTCAGCCAACTTTACATAGAAACATAGAAGTTAACGGCAGATAAGGACTGCAAGGCCCATCCAGTCTGCCCATTTCTTTTTCTACCTTATAAATGTGCCATCGGCCTTTGCTCAGTCAGTGGCCTATCTATTCATACTCATCTGTATTGCTCCCTTATTTATGCCTATCCCATGCTTGTTTGAAGCCCTGCACTGTATTCATATCCACCACTTCCTGAAGTAGGCCGTTCCAGGCATCCAGCACCCTTTCTGTGAAAAATAACTTCCTCACATTACCCTTTAATTGGCCTCCCTCTAATCTCATGCTGTGTCCTCTTGTCCTGCTATTTTTCTTATATTGAAACATGTTAGACTCTTTCACCTTGTTAATGCCCTTAAGGTGTTTGAATGTTTCAATCATATCACCTCTCTCCCTCCTTTGCGCTGTTTAAATTAGAACAGTCTCACACTTCTGAATTCACAGAAAAATTGTGCCTTACCTTTTAGCCAGAGAACACAATAGCACAGGTACTTGCTTTCTGCAGCAAAAGTCAGATCCTACTCACTGTTAGACATTTCAGGGAGCTTCAAAACATACTGGGTCAAAAAGGGGATTGCCCCTTGGATCCATCCACTAGCAGTCCTCCCCCCCCCCCGGATGAAAATTGGGAGATCCTGCTGTAGACAATGATTTCCACCACTTTTCTTGGCAAACTGTAGAATTACCAGGACTAGGGTGAGAATTCAGTGCCCTCAACTCAAAGCCCTCAGCTGAACAGTTCTCCCTCCTCCAATGTCAAGCTGCTACTTCCAACTACTGAATCACACTGACTTTGTCTCAACATTCTAAATTCCCTTCTTACAGCTGGCTAAGGCTTATGCTGCTGTGAGAGTTCCAGATGAGCTCATCACTTCCTTCTCAGCTGAAGCCAAGTAAACAGAAGAGTGAGCAGGTGAAAACCCCATTTAACTAGTTAATCACCAGCTGCCTCTCCCTGCTTAGCACTGATACTGAGGGGATTCTAGTAACCCCAGGGGACTGGGTGGTTACATACTGTATAATATATACTGTATATATATATATATATATGTATACACACACATATATAGGGGATATGACATGGCCTGAGTGAAGATATTATATTTATCTTCACGAGAGGCTAATGATGTCATGATATCTCATGAGTGGTGAAGCCATGAGTGAAATATCTTGATGTCATTGGCTTCCAGTGATAAGTATGATATCTTCACTCAGGCCATGTCATGTTCTGTTTATACAACATACGTTTGGGGATAACTGGAATGGAACCCCTCCCTGAACACAATCGAAAATGCCCCCCCAAAACATAAGAGATGACATGTTATATTAAATAAAATTATATATATGGTTGATTCTGCCAGTTTAAAATGATGTGAATAACATTATCTGGTTGATCCTGCCGTTATTTTTATGTAAAAATGTAATTTAAGCACTTATCTGGTAGAGCCTGCCACTGTGACATTCAGCCGAGAATCATATCACTTTCACTTTCCCCCTTAAAAGTAGCATGACTGAGCAGTAGGAAGATCAATGTATTAGGAGATTCCAGTTGTTCACAGTAAACAAGTCTGTATCCTTTTAGTTCAAAAAAACTCTGTAATTTCGTATTTGTTTTCCAGAAGGTGTAGACTGTGTTTAGAAGAGAGAGAGAGAGAGAGCGCGTGCGAGTCAGCAGCATTAGAGCAGCAGGAGGAAGCATATATGCTGCTATAACAATGAACGCTCGTGGTTCCTGCTGCTGCTGTTACGCTGCCGACTCGCTCTCTCTGTCTGTCTGTCTCTCTCTCTCTCTCTCTCTTTTGAATACAGTCGTCAGCTTCTGGTATAGAAATTCAAAACTACAAAGTTTTTTTAACTAAATGGATACAGAGCTCTTTACTGCAAACATCTATAATCTCCTAATGGGTCAATTTTCGTACTGCTCGGTCATGCTACTTTTCAGGTGGAAAGTGAAAGTGATATGATTCACGGCCAAATGTCAAAGTGGCAGGATCAACCAGATAAATTCTACATGAATTGTTTTACATAAAATAATGGCAGGATCAAACAGATAGTCATATGTATTGTGTGTGTGTGTGTGTGTGGGGGGTTGCTTACAGGTAGTAGAGAGAGACTAGTGCTGGAAAGTGGAAGAGTTTCACTGTGATTAGGATGATGTATAGGAACATAGAGATATCTCCATGACATATAGGAACATGGAGATATCACTATGACGTATAGGAAAATACTGCCTGCCTGAGATATCACTTTTTATCCATTCATTCATTCCAAAACATGTGTTGTATAAATATATGTGTGTGTGTGTGTGTGTGTATATAGGGGATACATGATGGGCATGAGTGTGATATGGCAAATATTGTCACTCCTGCAGAGTGAGCTCTGGATATCTCACGAGTGCCGAAGGCACGAGTGAGATATCCAAGCTCACGATGCAGGAGTGACAATATTTGCCATAGCACACGATCTGCCCATCATGTATTCGATATATACAATAGGGCCAAGAGTTTCAGAAGTTTTGTTATGCTGTCTTGTGTTCTGTTCCTGTTAATGTGTTTGCTCATTCTGTGTGTGAGCTTTTCTGAATGGGCTGGCAGTGTTATAAACTCTGAGAGACACATGAGTGTGTTTTGCAATGCTAAATGAGTTAGTTTCAGATAGGAATCAGAAACATACTTTTGTGAAGCTGTATTGTTTAGCAGTCTGGCTGCAGTGAAGCTAAGAGCATGTAATTGTAATGAACTGAGAGGCAGAGTGTCAGAACAGCTGATACTGT
This sequence comes from Neoceratodus forsteri, assembly GCA_016271365.2. NCBI lineage: Eukaryota > Metazoa > Chordata > Ceratodontiformes > Ceratodontidae > Neoceratodus > Neoceratodus forsteri. Next base: position 48,375,482 of record CM028133.1, on the reverse strand, counting down.
TTTCAGTGGTAATTAAGTTAGCTGCAGACAGAGTGCAGAGTGTTCTGTGAAATTGTGCTCTTTAGGATTCTGGCTGCAGTGAGGTTGAAATTGTCACAGTAACTGGGTGAGAATCAGAGTTTGAGGAGCAAGTGAGAGTGTGTTTCAGTGGTAGTTGAGTTAGCTGCAGGCAGTAGTTTAGACTTCTGTGAAGCTGTGCTGTTTGGAATTCTGGCTGCATCAAGTTGAGAGCTTCACAGTAATGAGCTGGAAGTTGGGGGGGATAGGTGTGTTTTGTAATGCTCACTGAGTTAGCTGTAGGCAGCAGTGAGACCTCTCAGGTAGTTCTGCATTTGTATCTATGGTAACAGCACAGGTGTTTCTTTCATGCTGAGGGGAAAGCTACCTAGAGTGATGATATCTGTGACCTTTTGTGATCTGTGTGTGTAAATGTCTCATATCATCACAGTAGAGCAGAGGGTAAAAATATCACACTGCTGTGGATGATACGCTGTTTTATCGCACTCATTTACCACTCACCCCTATTGTGTGTATATATATATATATATATATATATATATATATATATATATATATCTACACATACACTAAGGTTCATACTAAGGAGTTAAGAGAGCCAAAGGCCCATGAAAGCTCCCATACTAATCAGTTATAATATGATCTTGAAGTATTAGATATTAAAGCGGCGTCCAGCCTTGTTTTGAATTCTATTTTATTTTTACTGATAATGACAATAAGTGGAAGATTATTCCAGGGATTAGTAATCCTTAAAGTAAAGAAACACTTCCTTCTTAAATAATTGTAGGATTTTTGCCTTAATTGAAGTGGATTACCTCTGGTATCGTATCTATGATTCTTAAATTGAAGACTCAAGTCAGTCATAAGGACTGGGTCCTGAACAATATCATATAGAAACAATAAATCCCCCACTTAACTGACGTGTTTCCAATGACATCAAATTAAAACTATTTAGTCTATCTTTATAAGTCAGATTATACAATCCTTTTAAGTGCTTAGTGTATTTTCTTTGCACCTTCTCTGATTGATGAATATGAGTCTTTTTATATGGACACCAAAGCTGTGACAAATATTCCAAATGAGGCCTAACATAGGCCCTAAACAGTGTCATCATAACCCTAGAATCTCTAGAGGTGATGTTATGTTTAGCGGACCATATGATCTTATTAGTCTTATTTACTGCCTCATTATTGTGATGGTCCTACTCCAGGTTATTGGTTACAGTCACCCCTAAATCCTTCTTGTCGGTGGTAATTGCCAAATTACAGTTCCCCAGAACATATGTACTCATGGAGTTATGTGGGTGTAAATGCATAACCTTAGATTTGTCGATATTTAACCTCATGCTCCATTTATTAACCCAAGATGAAATATTATCAAGATCACGTTGGATTGTGCCAATGTCTTCAAGGTTGGAGCATGGACCGCCAATCTTAATGTCATCAGCATATTTGATGGTAGTGGAAAAACAGTTTATGGTAAGGTCAGAGATAAAGGCCTGAAATAGACATGGCCCAGTACCGAGCCCTGGGGCACCCCACTAGTAACATGTCCAACATCGGATAAAAACCCATTAATTGTAACGTGCTGTGTATGGTTGGATAGCCAGTTACAGATCCAATGTATTATGAATGTATTGATATGTAGAGTTTGTAATTTAGTCCTTAAGGCCCAGTGAGGCATGACATCAAAGGCCTTGCTGAAATCTATAAAAATGATATTGCATGTTTTTTTAGGATCTACTATCTGATTGATATTTTCATAGAAGCACATTAGGTTGGTAAAACAACCTCTCCCTTTCTTAAATCCATGTTGTTTACTGTCAGATTTGTTTAAGATAGGTGCTATAATTTCCTTAATCAGACTTTGCACAGAGGTGAAGTTAGGCTAATGGGTCGATAATTAGACCAATCCGATTTAGTCCCTTTTTTTATATATAGGAATGACATTGGCCCATTTCCACTCTTTAGGGACACAATTTTTACTAAGACATGAGTCAAACAGGAATTTTAAAGGAAGCACCAGTCTTTCAGCAAGTAGATAAAGAAAGTGTCCAGTAATGAGGTCTGGCCTCATACTAGTTTTACCTTTCTGTAAAAGAAGTTTATCAGCTATAGCATCAAGCTCAACGGTAATTGGGACTTCACAGTAATCTAGTGGACAGGGCCCCAAAGGTGTAGAACCAGTATACACTTTACAGAATTCTGCAGTAAAGATGTTTGCCATGTCGCTGGGATCATGTATATCAACATCATTCCCCTGAATCGGTCTGATCTTATATTGGGTTTTTTTCAATGAGTTGATATATGAATAGAAATATTTAAAATTAGATTTATTAGCATACATGGCCAAATTAAGTTCCCACTTTGTTTTTGCTTTCCTAATGCTGTTTTTACATTTTTTCTGAGCAGAGTGGTAACCTTCCCAGTTTTGTAGAGTTTTAGATTTTAAATATTTAGCATATTTATTGTTTTTTAGCCTAATTAGCCTTTTAATGGTTTTGTTAAGCCATTTAGGACTAAGTTTCCCCTTTTCAAATTTTTCTTTAACTGGAATGTATTTATCTTTTATTTGTAATAGAGTATTATACAGCAGTTCCCAGTATTTATGTATAGGGAGATCATTATGTGCTTTATACCAACCTATTAGGCCAAGTGCTTGATCCATACCCACAGTATCAGCTTTGTCATACATGTATATCAAGGAGGTTTCCACATCTACTGAGCACATACACATTAGGCAAAAGGAGACAGACATATGATCGCTATTCCCAAGTGTTACCTCGATCTGTAGATCCTTAACACTAAGGGTATCATTATGCAGTACCAGGTCTAAGATGTTACTACCTCTTGTAGGGACAGAACTCTTTGTTTTAACTGAAGCTGTGCACAAGTAGTCACAAAAGTACGACTATTAGTGGATTTAGCTGAAGCATTAATCCAGTCTGTATCACCAAGGTTAAAATCTCCCATAACTAAGATGTTCCCCAGTTCACAGACCAGTTCCAATTCATGAATTATATGTATATCTATAACGTTAAACACTTACAGGATGCAGGGAGGTAGTTGAGCAGAGTCCCCAGGGGTCTCCCCTCTGGTGACTCCCCTCAAAGACCTCTACTCTTGCTGTGCCAATAATGCTGGGGCTGCTCATGTAGGACTGCAGTGTGACTCCGAGAATAAGAGTCAGAAGTCTCTTCTCCACAAGTGCACCCAGTGCGGATTGGCCAGGCAGCAGGCGGGCCAAACGTGTAAAAGTAGAAGCTCTTGCTGCTGCGTCATGCTGGGGATAAGGATGAATGTCTGTGGGGAGGCAGCCCAAAAGTCAAGAGAGCTCATGATCTCCTACTGGTCACATGGCTCACAAGATGGCTTTCTGGCTGATGTACAGCTGGTGATCAGGTTATTAGTCTAAGTCCCTCCTCCTACAAACGCTCACAGCCAGATTGCCTGGGTGGCAGGCAGTCCAAAAGTGTTTGTGTAGCAGCTGTTTCTGAATGGGGATGAGGATAAAAGGCTGTGGGGGGAGAACCCAAAAGACACGGAGGCTTATGACCTCCTATTGGTCGTGTGTCTCGCAGGATGGCATTCTGGCTGGTGTGCAGATGGTGATGGGGTTGTTAGCCCAAGCATCTCTCCTCCTGCAACTGCTCTCCGTCCCTACTGGTCAGGTGAGGCAGTCCTAAAGTGTTCTAGTAGCAGCTCCTGCTGCTGCTTCAGGCTGGGGATGAGGACGAAAGGCTGTGGGGAAGGAGCCCTAAAGACAAGGAGGCTCATGACCTCCTATTGGCCACACACAAGATGGCATTCATTTCCTGCCAGGTGTTTTATATATTACATGAGGCTGGTCTGTGTTTGCTTTTGGTTTATGTGCTTAGTTTTGCACTTGGATAGTGTAGTGTTTTTGCTTAGTTTAGTGTTTATCCGTAGTGTGGTGGTGTCCCTCTTATTGTGTGCCCCTTACTGTTTTCCATAGTGTAGTGGTGTCCCTCTTATTGTGTGCCCCTTACTGTTTTCCATAGTGTAGTGGTGTCCCTCTTATTGTGTGCCCTTACTGTTTTCCATAGTGCAGTGGTGTGTCCTCTTATTGTGTGCCCCTTACTGTTTTCCATAGTGCAGTGGTGTCCTCTCTATTGTTGTGCCCTTACTGTTTTCCATAGTGCAGTGGTGTCCCTCTTATTGTGTGCCCCTTACTGTTTTCCATAGTGCAGTGGTGTCCCTCTTATTGTGTGCCCCTTACTGTTTTCCATAGTGCAGTGGTGTCCCTCTTATTGTGTGCCCCTTACTGTTTTCCATAGTGTAGTGGTGTCCCTCTTATTGTGTGCCCCTTACTGTTTTCCATAGTGTAGTGGTGTCCCTCTTATTGTGTGCCCCTTACTGTTTTCCAGTAGTGTAGTGGTGTCCTCTTATTGTGTGCCCTTTAGTGTTTTCCATAGTGTAGTGGTGTCCCTCTTATTGTGTGCCCCTTAGTGTTTTCCATAGCGTAGTGGTGTCCCTCTTATTGTGTGCCCCTTAGTGTTTTCCATAGCGTAGTGGTGTCCCTCTTATTGTGTGCCCCTTAGTGTTTTCCATAGCATAGTGGTGTCTCTCTTATTGTGTGCACCTTAGTGTTTTCCATAGTGTAGTGGCATTTTTAGGGCTTTATTGTGTTGACCCTTAACAGTTCCCATAGTGTAATGGTCTCTTAGAAATGGAGGCATGGTTTTGGTGTGGCTTCCCTTAGTGTACTTCAGGATGCAGTGAGCAGCGGTCCAATTAGTGTGGCTGCTATTGTTTTGTGATTGAGAAGGGAAGTTTGTGGTGGAGAGTGGTGTTTAGGAGCTTTGTGTGTGGTTGGGAGTGGTAGGCAGGAGTCGTACACTGGGTCTGGAGTGGCTCTGTTGAGCAGAGTCACGGGAATGAGCAGCATGGATGCTGGAGCAGCACAAAGGGCAAGTGTGCAGAGACAGCAGCAACTTGGACGTCTTTGGTGAGCACAAGAAAGCTGGAGCATTGAGGGGTATGACTGTTTGGAAAATGTTGCAGGAGGAACTGATTTTGTGCTGGTTAGGGAAACTTTTTATGTTTGCTTACAGATGCGCAACAAATATTTTATTATGAGAATGGCATTTCAGTAGTGAGTCACTGTCAGGTCCAGAGCAGCTCAGGCTGCAGCAAGCTCAACAATGACAGCCCAATGGCCAGTGAGGTTGGTCAAGACACTGTTCTGTGCTTGTGGTGCAGAAGCTTCTTGTAGTTGAAAGGACTGAGATGCTCCTATAAGTGAACAGCTCATGCTTTCATCAGCATGACACTGCACAGCAAGCAGTTGAGCAGTGTCATTATCAGCCTGCTTTGTTTTGAGAGCCACCTGCCACACACAGCTGTCGGCAGGCATATGCTCAGTACAACATCTGGTAAAGTTACTTAAATCTCTTAAAATGTAAATTATAAAAAGGGTCTGAGAAATAGAGCTTTCTGATTGGCTGCAAACATGCTAACAGACTTATGTTACTCTTTTATTAACATACATGTACAGCTTGGCCATATGCTGAACAAGGTTTAACACTGTTTAAAAACATGTTTTACTATAATAGCAATAAGGCACTCCCAGGGATTATGTTAATGGTCAGTTAATCACCCTGTAGGGGCATGTGGCACTCGGCTACACCTTGTGCCACAGTACACCCCTAGAAGGTAATTAACAGACCATTAACATAACTCTTGGTCATGTCTTATTGCTTAAATAACATTCCAGATCTCCTTAAAGCCATTATCTCATAGTATGCCTGTAAAAATTAACTTAAGGGGCCAGCCAGTGGTGCGGCAGAAGCTTGTTACACTGTTACTTATGAGTTTGGGATTCGCGTGTAAGCATGTCGTGGAAGTAAGTGGTACAGCACTCTGCTGTTGGAGGGGAGGGGCCGCATGGAACCGGATAGACTGTGAGCATCATGGATGAGAATAAAGGTTCTATCCAGGCACGCCATTACATGGGCATATCTCTACCTTAATTCTGAGGTGAGCATAAGTCATGCAGAACTGCTTCTGGAAAGAGATGACACATTATATTTATTTCAAAATTAGATCTTTTTGTGATTACAGCATAGGAACATTTTGAAATTATGTTGTTCTGAAGTATGAGGCATTTAGGCATTATATGGTCCAAAAAAGCATGGAATTTATGATTTTGCTCTCCATTTAAGTATTTTGGTGAGTACAATATAAGGACTACTTCAACTAATGTGTTGCCACTAGGTAGAACACTTCATCATGTACTGTATCAGCTTCAACACCTCAGTGGAAATGTTCCCTTTAAAAGCTGCTGAGTGAGTGGTCTCTTAGTTATTATTAACCGCTTACCATTAGTGTTAGCTAACAGCAGGGTAAAGATTTTGCTAGGCAAGTAAGATTATGGTCATTTTATTTAGAAAAGAAAAAGATGTAAAAAAGTTCAGAATCATGGCTTTTATGCAGTTAAACAATTTGGACAAAACAATGCACATTTGCATTTTAAACAGTTATAACATTGTGGAATTGTTTTAAAGGTATTTTTTGAAGTTGGGTTTTTAAACTTAAATACTTGATAAATTTTCATCAAAAAAATAAACATTTCTAACACAGGAGATGATTGTTTAATATTCACTTTGTGTGAAGACATGCTTATACTTGCTGACTGGCTCATGGTTAAGGCCATATTTTTTATAAGAGATAACAATAAGTTGTCATTTGATATTCAGAGACTGAACGCCACTGCTTTCCTGTTAATCAGTAGATGGAAATTTGAAAACAAATATGTATGACAGAGTGCCAAAATTCTAAAAAAAAAAAAAAAAGAAAGAAAAAAAAGTTTTCTGAAATCTTCTGGAGACCAACGTACCTCTCGCAACCTTCTCATGTTACCCTAAATAGAAATTATGCATAGCATATTTAATTTTAGAAGGTACAAAAGTTCAGGAAAGGGTTTTAGAGCAATACACTTTAAAGTTTACATTTTGTAATTGAAATGTTTTCAATAAGTCATTTTTTTCTTCATAATTAACATACTTTTGTTTTAAATTGTTTAAACAAAAGAATCCCCTGCTTGTGAAATACTGCCATAATAACCGCAGCCCCAAATTTATTGAGTAATGACATAGTTAAAGCAGGTATATTTTAAAGTGACTGCAGAAATATATGAGAACATACAATAATTTTAGGATATATAACATTTAAAAAGAGAGACGCGGTGCAGATGTGTCCATCACAAGGGTAGACTGTCTCTGGGTGCTTGTAATGCTATTTGCATCCTGGCCTATCTGCAGTTGGCCTGTGATGCAGGCCCTGTTCTTCACTTTTTCTTTTTTTTTTAATGTCTCTTCCCCTTGTCATGTCAGACTGTCACAGGTTTTTTTTGTGTGGGGGTCTCAGACTCTTCGTTTCTTTCCTTATAGCCAGACTGGAGACAGAACTGGGTTCACCATCACATCACTACACGACACATGGAGTCCACAAGATAAACGAGAGTCAGTCACCTACTGGACCACCAATGAATAGTTCAACCAGAGCTGTTTATGCCTCTGCCATAAGAGTCGATGACTTTCCTCCTCCCCCTCTGCCCTGGCCCCAACTCAGTCAACCACAAACTCATCTGTCCGAGTCTGCGATGTGCTGCTCTGCCTGCCCACCCACCCACTCAACTGCTGCCTGGTGGTGGCGTGCATTGTTGATCTTGGCAACAAACACCATTTTAGGCAGTCACTGGACAGACTTGTAGGCAGCGTAGAAGAACCAAGCAGAGAGAGAGAGAGAGAGAAAGTACCAGTGGATCAGTGTGGTGAGAATGGGTGATCACCAGTCTAGATTAGGTGGTGCAGTGAGGCACCAACAGTCAGTGTGTGTTCAGGACTTGGGTCAGCTGTCTGATCATTTAAATTGAAACCAGGCCAGCGTGGCTCTCTGACATTCACATGGCTGAGGGCAGAAGCAGTGCCTAGTTGTGGCCTGAGGACCGGCTTGCCCGATCACTATTAGTGATCCTCCACAAGTGAAAGTAAGTGTTGAAACCCATTGCAGTCATGTCCTCAGTCACTCAGACAATTTAAATGATTGTGCAGAGGTTGGCAGCTGGCAGATCAGGTGGACAGCTGAGCAGACATATTAGCTCAGCATAACAATCAAGATGACGACCTGGGATCTCCTCATGACTCCCTCCATGACTGTCTATAAAGGACCACTGTCCAGTCAAGACAAGAAGTAAGTCAGAAGGACTTAGGAGGACAGTGAGGGTCACAGCAGCTCACAGGTGAGAGGCAGAATCTGAGCGAGGAGACAGCTGAGAGAGGCAGCAGATGCCAACAATTTATGGGGAGGCCTGGATGGGCAGCAGATGGTGCAGATGAGCAAGAGGCAGGGCAGAAGAAGGGGAGACAGGCTCAAATTTGGGAGGGAAGCCAGGGAATGGAAGGCCAGGGTGGTGGCTGAGGGAGGGGTTGTCAAACAGTGCATCACACTGCACTTAAGTCACTGACTGAGACAAGTTAGGGAAGGGGGCAAGGGGGGGCCGGGTGTTGTAGAACTTGAGCAAAGAACAACTGCAGCCTACTGGGAGGGGAGGAGGGGAGAGCAGAGAACCTAGAGGTGAAGGCTCAGCTGGCAATCAGCAGCTGTGTGGGGCAATGGACAGGGACAGAGTAATTGGTAAAAGTGAATGAGGTGGCTTTCTCTTACTTACCCTATTAGTCTTGGTGGGGGGTAATTTATAAATTTTAGAGGTACTGGCAACAGCAGTCTATAGATACATGTATATAGACTGGATGGATGGTCCTCTAAGTAAAAGCTGTGTGTGTGGGGGAGGGGGCAAAGAGGACTCAGGTGAGCCAGTGGGCAGGGCAGCATAAAATCGCTTGGGTCAGATGTGGGCAGTGGACAGACTCAGATTTCAGAGGGAAGGCCAGGTGGTGGGTGATGAGTCAAATAGTGCATCACTGATCACCCAGTCACTGACTGAAACAAGTTATGTAAGTGGGCATGGGGGGGGGGTATTGTCCAGACAGGAGTACCAGAGCAGGACTTGGAGCAAAGAGCAGCTGCAGCCTGCTGGGAGGGGAGGGGAGCGGAGCGGAGCAGAACTGAAGGCTCAGCAAGCTCTGTGTGTAACCAAAAAAAAAAGCATTTGTCAGTGCTGAATGTTGGCTTGCTGGCATTGGCATTGGTAGTGCAGGAGTTAAAGAGATGCACAATAGAATTGACAGTGAAGTAGTGAACTGATGCTGACCCCAGCCCCACCCTGCAGAGAGTGACAGGCATTTGGGTGGGTGTGCCTTTGGGTTATCAGCCATAACGCTCATGCCATTTCACCTCACCCTACCCCGCAGACACTGACAAGTGCTGCGGTGTGCCTTGGAGTCTTCAGGCCTTACACTCACCCCATTCCATAAGGAAATACGCTGAGATGGGTGCAGTATAGGAGAATGGGGTGAACTCTGGGACCGAAGAGTCCAAGGCACACCTCGATGCCTATCACTGGCTGCAGGGTGGGGGTAGAATGGCGTGAGCATTATAGCTGATAATGCTAAGTAACATCCCTGACACCTGTCATCTTTATAGGGTGGGGCGTTATGGTTGGAAACTCTAATGCCCCAGGCATTTGTTGGTATTTTCACTCCAGATTTTCAGCATGGGTCGTTTGAGACCCCATCTCATGAATATCGGCACTATGAGTTTGTTAGCCGAAAGGTGATTTTGCACAGCGACTGTGCATTTTGCACCACAGATGTGAAAACACATTTCGGGCAGGATGTGAAAAATGACAACTGTGCTGTTCATGAGGAGGTGTAAAAAAATGGCATTGTTGAAAATCTGGAGTGAAAATATGAAAAATTGGTGAAGTCATGAGTGTGCGTAGAAACTGTGCAACACACATCCATAACGCAATTATTTTGGGGATTTTTTTAACCAAATTTTCAACATAGGTATTTTGGGAACTCTGGTTATGAACAGTGTCACTGTGATTTTGTTAATCTGTCCCGAACATTGATTTCCCACAGTGACCTCGCCATTGTATGTCTCATGTGCAAAAACGCATTTTGGGCAGGATGTGAAAAATTACAGCTGTACTGTTCATAAGGAGGTGTATAAAAATCTTAATGCTGAAAATCTGGAGTGAAAATATGAAAAATTGGTGAAGTCATGAGCATGCGTAGAAACTGCGCAACGTGTGCCCGTAATGCAATTATTTGGGGGAATTTTTAACCAGATTTTCAACATAGTTATTTTGGGACCTCTGTTCATGAACAATGTCACTGCAATTTTGTTAATGTGTCCTGAACATTGATTTCGCACAGTGACCGCGCCATTGTGCGCTACATGCTGGAAAACACACTTCAGGCAGGATGTAAAAAATGACAGCTGTACTGTTCATAAGGAGGTGTGAAAAAATTACAATGTTGAAAATCAGGAGTGAAAATATTAAAAATTGTCGAAGTTATGGGTATGCTTTAAAACTGCATAATGCACGCTCATAGCACAGTCATTTTTAGGAATTGTTTCACCAAATTTGCAAGATAGTCTTTTTGGGACCCCACCTCATGAACAGTGCACTGTTGTTTCATTAATTGGTCCCAAAAGGTGATTCCACGCAGTGACCGCGAAATGACCTTTCGGGACCTAGTAACGAGATGACAGTAAATGTGTTCATGAGGTTGGGTCCCAAGCACCCCATGTTTAAAATTTGGAGGCAAAATTCAAAAAAATGACTGAGATATCCACCTAAGTTGAAACACCCCCCATTTATGCCATTATACAGCTTACTGGTATTTCTTCGGTTCGCAGTCATCTTTGAAGAGTGCAGATGTGTTCCCGCTCCACCGAGGATTGCGGCGCCAACATCCGGAGGTAAGTATGGAGTCGGGGTGAGGGGAGGGTGGGTGCAGGTTGGGGGAAGGGACCTGACAGAGAGGGACCATTTTCTTTGTTTCAAGTAATTAAAAAAAAATGAACACAGCGGACAGTTTTCTTTTTTTAGTGGTGTAAGAGAAAAATGTTTTGCACATTGGGGTGGGCTCCCAGTGTGCCTCATGACTTTGGGGGTAGTGATATTGCGTGGGGGCAGGAACATGCCAATGGTGATCAGCTTTCGATAACATGGAGGCACACTGGGGTGGGCTCCCAGTATGCCACACAATCTTGGGGGGTTATTTAACATACCAACAGGGAGATTGGGCACCCCCGAAGTCAGCTTTGTGGGCACTGTTTGGCAGACGGTGGCAGCTGCCGCAGCCATGTTTGTTGAAATGCTTCACCAAGGAAGGCATGTCGGGACTCGTGTCATCAGTGCCGCTGCATGACAAGCTTGTCTCTGATTGTAGCGACACTTTTCTTAGAAGTTGTGTCCACTTTACATAATGCATGTGTCAGTGCTAGCATGCTGGCTAATTGGTGAATGAGGGATGCACCTACTAAAGCGTGCCCTGCAATCACCAACACTGAAGCACCTCTGAAATTTGCAACTAGCACAAGATGTTAGCTTGCGCTTGTGCAACAAGCCAACGTAACAACTTTAAAATTACTTATGGGACAGGGATGGTAGCCCTGACTTTGAAGAAAAGGAACCCTTAAGGCACTGTTCCTCTCTGCCAGCAAAGCGTGGTGAGCAACCTTCCTGATTCTTTTTTTCTTTTGACTCCTGGACTCCTCCAAATGACTGCAGAGACAGGCTATAACTTTCTCCAGGTATCTGTGAATTAGCACTGGTCATGTGGAGGTAATTTTGCACACACAATTTAACACATTTTTTTCACTGTGGGAGGTCAGTTTTTTCATGCTTTGATACTGATAACAGGTTAAATTCAGTACAATTGCAAGTATATTGCTATATGTCTACAGTTAGTATAAGGACAATAATTACGTTTTATGTAGGCAGACGGCTAAGGTGGATGTGGCCTGTCCTCCTCAGGTAGCACTTTGGCCTGTGAACCAGACAGTTTGCCCCAGCCTATTACAAATGCCCAGATGGAATTGCTAATAAAGTGCACTGTGATTTTTGCACACCGCCAAAGTAACTCCAGAAATGCTCCCCTTCGCATCATCCCCAGCACCCTACACCCCCTTGAACAGGTATCAACACACAAGTACCTGGGCATCACCTTCGACTCAGCTTTCTCCTTCCATGCCCATCTTAACTCTCTGTCCTCTGCCATGAATACCCGGATTGGACTCCTCTACCGCCACAAAGACTGCCTCCCTGAGTTTGCCCTACAGCTGTCTATCACTTCCTCCATCCTGTCTTTGGTTGCTTATGGACTCCTTACCTATGCAGCCGCTGACCCCACTGCCCCCACCAAAGTCCAGACCTCTATCAACAAAGCCTGCAGGCTCCTGACTGGTGCCCCTAGCAGAACCCACACATGCCAGCTCTAATCCACCTCGAACCCACTCACTTTTGAAAAACGCCTGCAATACCACACATGTATACTAGCAATAAAGACTCTACTTGGGCTGTCCCTCCCAGGAGTCACCACATCCCTTAAACGGGCCTCCCATTCGGTCGTCGCCCGAAACACAACAAAAGCCACCTTCCAGGTGCCAAGAGCCAGGACCTCACTCGCCCAAAAGTCTTTCCACTACAGAGCACCATCCTGGTATAACTCCCTCCCCATGCACATAACTAACATCTCCAAAATTGGACCCTTCAAAATCGCCCTACGCAAACACCTCACTGACACTTAGAGCTGTAAATGCCCATTATAGGGCCTTACTGAGAGTGCGTTTCTGACCCAATCTGCAAACATAGACCCCCCCCCCCGGCAACCACTACCTACTACTCCTAATCTCTTACAGTATTACGTATGTACTAGTTTACTTAAAATAGCTTCTTGTAGCCTGTACACTATGCACTGTAACCTGCGTGCTACAGTGTGTCACTGAAATTGCTTAATTTTTGTATGCTGTTCTGTATCTAACCTATATTGTTTACTGAAATGCCTTGCTTTGCATACTCTTTTGTATCTCACCTGTATTGTTCTCCACTGTCTTGCTCCACCAATATGTTGTCTCCCCTCCCTGTGACGAGATGCCTTTGTAAATGAGTCTTTGACTCAAAGGTTGTAAATCCGAATTGTGAATAAATAAAATAAAATAAATAAATAAATAAAAAGTAAAAAAAATGTTCAAATTGTATGTTAAAACTTTCCCTTAGCCCTGAATGTTTTGCTATTCACATATTTATTATTAGTAAAATAAATCACAAAACAAAATGCAGTTCCAAAATTCTATAAACCTATGATATGTGTGCTGCTACAAGTGGAAGTTTAGACATCCTTTTTTGTCACTCTGTCTCTGTCTGGTGGTCCTTTTTCAGGGATGACCCAGGATTTATCACAGAGAAACATAGAGCAGTAACACATCCATTACACAGGTAGCATCAACAAATTCATCATACAGAGGTGAACGACATTATAGTCCACATATTTCTTAACATGATACTAGACACAATTTACAGAGCAATATTTTAGCTATAATTCATATGTCATGTGCTCACAGATTGAGACCTAGTATGCTAATTTTAACCATTTTTACTTGTAACAGCAACATTGGTTAGATTTCAATAGATGAGATTTGAGCTCGTTCTTGAAGACCCTCAGGGAGGCCATTGTTTGGATGTTACCTGGAAGTCCATTCCACTGGGTAGGGGTGAAGCAGGAGAATTACCTCTCTCCAATGGAGGTTCTCACCCTGGGCACCTGGAGTAGGTGGAGTTCCAAAGATCTTAACATTCTTTTGCATTGTTTGGGTAGCAAAAGATTTATTTAGGCTGGGGGGGGGAGTATTATTCTGCTTTGGTTTGTAGGCGAGGCATTGGGTGGGGTAGGCCAGCCTGCACTCAAGAGTCAGCCAGTTCAGGGATTGCAACACCGTACAGTGATGGTCAAGTGGTCTTGCTGAGTTGGCAAATCTCGTTATTCTGTCATATAAGGTTTTCAGTGTCTGGAGTTCGGTTCCCTTGACAGAGGCCAGCACTGGGTCTCCACGGATTAGGGTAGGAAGTAGAGTGCCTTGGGCAATTTTTCTGTGAGACTCTGGGGTAAGAAAAGGGCTCAGTCAATAAAGGAAGCCCACCATTTGGTTAATATTTTAAGTTAGGTGGCTGAGGTGGGTCTTGTATGTACCATCCTGGTCAAGGTAGAACTGTAGGTACTTGATGGAGTTAACCACCTCTGTTTTAGTACTATTTGTGAGACATAGCTCGAGTGTTTCAGTATGGTCTGAGCCTAGTCTCCTATGTCCAAATACCATTGCCTTTTTTTCTTTCCATTGAGCACTAATTTATCAGTAAGGAGCCATTTTTCTAGCAACAGGAGATCATTACCTAACTACTTATTTAGTTGTGTTGCGTTTGGGGCAGTACTGTAAAGTACTGCATCATCTGCATAAAGGGTAACCTTAGCTTCCCTAGTGTGTAGTGGTAGATCATTTATAAACAATGAAAATAACAGTGGTTTGAGGACTGAGCCTTGTGGGATCCCCTCATGAATGGACTGCCGGTCAGAGAGAGTCCCACACCATTTAACAGTTTGTGATCTGTCATCCAGATAGTTTGATAACCATTTTATTGAGTGGTTGTCTAGTCCCAGGCATACTAGTTTTTCCATTAGTAGTTGGTGGTTTACTAAGTCAAAAGCTTTGGTGAGGCCTATAAAGACCCCACCTATTAGTAGACCTTTATCTACTGTGTTTAAGATGTTAGTGGTCAGGCTAACAAGGGCAGTATCAGTACCATGTTGTTTCATGAAGCCATGCTGTTCAGGAGTCACGTTGTTATATCTCTTTAAGTAATCCTGTATCTGAGTGTAGATTAGTCTTTGAAATATTTTGTTTAGTGTAGGAAGGATCGGTATTGGTCTGTAGTTTTCTACTAGCTCGTTTATGTATTAGTGTAACCATGGCCACTTTCCATAGTGATGGTATATTCCCTTCGAAGAGGAATCTCTTGAACAGCCAGGTGATAGGGGATGCAATGACCGGGGCAGCTAGCATTAGTAGTTTAGGCTCCAATTTGTTATAGCTGGTGGATCCTGTGATATCCACCTTCAGTAAAAACTTAAGGACATCAGACCGGGAGATATTTTTAAGGTGGAACTGTGCTCTGTGGAGGGGTGCATCAGCCTTTTTTGGCTGAGGGGATGGGATTCCAGTTGGAGAAGGTCTATATTTATCGAGATTCATAAAAAAGGCATTATTTTCTTTTGCCGATTCAGCAGGATCCCTGTATCGGGTTCCATTGGATATTATGTCAGTAGCTGCTGTTGAAGCTTTACCCTTTAGAAGGGTATTGATGTTAGCCCAAAATTGTTTAGGGTTAGATAGGTTAGTAGTTTGCAAGTCTCTTAGATGCCTTTTTTAGCTGACTTTAGTTTACTCTCACATTTATTCCTCGGGGCCCTAAACTTCACCCAATCATCCATTAGATTTGAGGATTTGTATGTAAGCCAGGCCTTATCCCTCATTTTCATGAGCAATCTTAGATCCCTAGTTATCCATTTTGCAATCTGAACTTTTACTCTCAATTGTTTGAGGGGGCATGTTTGTTGGCGGCAGAGTTTAAGTTATTTACAAAGCTGTCTAGGGCTTCACATAGCGTAGGGGCATGCTTGACCTGGGACCAATTCATGTCAGACAGCATGCCTTGGAAGGAGGCGTGGTCAAATTTGGAAAAATCTCTAGTCCAGAAGGTTAGAGGAGGGAGTGAGGAGAAATCATTTTTCCAAATTAAAAATGTCAGGGCATGGTCACTAAGGGAGTCACTGAATGTACATGCAAGTTTAGCTCTATCTGGCCTGGATACAAGAATCCAGTCCAAGATAGAATGATTGCCAGTTTTCACATTTAGTCTAGTTGAGTTTTGGATTAACTGAGTCAGGTGCAGGTCCATTAGGGTGGATTTAGTGGCGGAGTCAGATGGGGTTCACCAGTGGATTTTGAAGTCCCCTAAGATAATCATTTCTGAGGGAGGTAGGCCCTGTACCGTTGCTACAAATGCCTGGAATGCAATAGGGGCCTCTTTTGGTGGGTTGTACACACATCCATTAATCTCAGGTTTCATGTCACCCAATACTAATTGTGCAAATATACCTCACAAGTGGTGTTAGCTGGTATGCTAGGAGCAACTAGTTTAACATCGAGTGATAATTTCATGTAGAGGGCAGTCCCCCACCCTTTTTGTTGATTCTATCAGAGCGAAAAGTCTTGTAACCTGGAAGATCAACCTCATGGGCTAGTATACTGAGTTTAAGCCAGGTCTTGGAAACTGCAAACACACCCGGGGAGTATATATCTACCCATGCCTCCACTTCGTGCATTTTAGGTCAAAGGCTACAAGCACTAATATGCACTAGTTTCAGCCCCTTGGTGGATGCCCATAACGTGGTGCCTGTGTTACCAATGTGTACATTGGGGTCTGGAGGACCAGGGTTAAGTTCAACATCTACAACAGGGTTTTAAATAATTGATTGGCAGTTTTTTTCTTGGGACAATACTAACTGTACAGAAAGCATTTATATAGGTTTTCTAGACGTGTTATGTTTGTTAAACACAGTGAGGCAAGTGCTATGCATTTGCACAATGTTTTAGAACTTTTATGAGCAAAACTCTGATCAATTTTCAGAGTTAAATAAAACCCTGTACAGCTAGGTTAATTTTGAGAGTTTGTAATATACCTTTCACTAACACTTTCGGCAGTCTAGGGCAAAGAAGAGTAGGCCAGTGCAGATGGCTACTTGTAAATGATATTAGGGCATAACAGTTCCTCCTCATCCTGAGCCCATCCAAGTATATTAAGGTAGTTAGCTAAGAATTGTAGGGGCTACCCTCCAGTAAGTCACTTTCTGTTGGGTAGAGCGGTTTGCCAGTAGCCAGGTATACATTTTGCATGGCCAGGTCTGATCCTAGGACTGCCGTGACGTTGAAGATTGCCAGCAGAGCCTCCTTTATCATTGTTATAATATTCTTGTAGTACGAGTATCAACAGAGAAAGTGGGCGCACTTCTATCGACAGCATTTCTGTTTGGAGATCTTAAATGATCAAATCCCAGTTACTACTGCCTTTAGAATGGGGAGGAAAAAGGAAGGCTCGAACGACATCCATGAGTAATAGACATACTGTACACCTGGAGATATCTTGCTATCACAGCCCTGAACCTGAGAAAGTAGCGTTTAGTGGCAATTATAGCTGGTATACGTTGTCTAGTAATAGCTTGCTCACTAGAATACTAGCCAAATAAGTTCTCCAGATTACAACATCAGACCTCTTAAGAAGAAATTGACTAAGTCTCAGAACTATAGTTGTCTGCCAGCACTTTATGTTTGCTGGAGGCAATCATTTTTAGAGGAAATAGCTAGAGGTACTAGCAGATTCTGTATAACCACTGCCCTGTTGCTTTTTCTAAGTTAAATGTTCTCTAGCCACGTGTACACTGCCAAGCAAGGTATCAGTAACCAGCTTATGTAGATGGCAAATATATAGGTTAGATGTTCAATATACAGTTTATACACAGAGTTTATACATATGTCTACGCAATGGCACTAGTGCAGACTATTTCCACTTAATTGGCCAGCATTATGATGTGGGTGGTGCTAGGAAGACTATTTAAAAAGTCGTGGGGGTGGGGGAGCTGGGAAAAAAACCCAGCCGAAGACACTCTGGCAGCTCCATCTGTGGTGTGGGGGGAGGACTGCCCCACAGATTACGGCATACTTCAACCCCCAGTGCAAAATTTTAGCTCCTGTGGCAATTTGGGGCAGAAGCAGGCAGCAGAGGTCCATTTTAGGTGTAGGGGGAGGAACCCAGCAGTGAGAGGTCTTCCCCGTTACCCCTGATACATTCCATTGTTCTCTCTGTTGGCGTCTGAAGTCAGGCAGCTTAGATTTACTTTTTAAATGCTGGCTGGGTCAAATTGGGAGAAGTTCAGTTTAAATTTTGGCACCAATCTGTTAAGGTGCCCTGATTGACTGAGATAAGAAACCTAGTAGTGAACTCTCTGGTAGCTCTGTCTGCAGTGTGGGGGAAGGACTACCCCACATATTATGGTGTTCTTCAACCCCTGGTGTTTATTTTAGCTCCTGTAGCAATTCGGGGCAAGTGTGGGCAGCAGCGGTCCATTTTCGATGTAGGGGGAAGGGACCAGCAGCGAGAGGTCTTCCCCTCTACCCCGATGCAATCCCTGGTTCTCTTCGGTAATCAGGTAAGGCCCACTAGACACATGTGCCTGTATTCAGGGGAGACCCAGGAGTCCTGGGGAGGTTAAGTGACTTGCTGAGAGTCACACAATATGCATTGCAAGTGGAGGCTGTGGGAATCAAACCCAGGTTTGCTGGATGCATCAAGCTCACTCACAGCACATTGCTATAACTTATTTGCTGTACTGCCAGTCCCAAGTAATCCAAGGGACAATATTTAAAATATTGGTAGTGGTAGCCATTCTTTAATGAGTCCATATATAATTAATAATAAAAGCTCTTTTAAAAACATCAGACAGAAATACAAGTGTGTTGATAATGAATCTAATTGTGTCTCAGATACACATGCCCCAAAAATATGTGACCTTTTTCTGCCAACTAATAAATACTGCTGCTTTAATATAGGGCACCTCAAGATTAAAGCATGTCGAACACTTCACCACTAATTATTTAGGACAACTATCAAATCGGATGCCACATATAGCCAAATAAACGGTATCCGCTCCACCTGACTAACCTTATGATATTTTCTAACTGCTACCCTTTAATACTTTAGAAGATCTCCATCAAAATATCAAATGGCAGGCCAATCAAATGTCATCCACTTCACTTCTGACTTTGGGTGTCTTTGTGAAATTGAGCAGCCCCCTCTCTACTCACCTAAAGACTGGAGTATATCCTCAAAACACATTAAATATGAATTATCTTGTTTTTTTATACAAACCACTATTCAAACTTTCAAGTATTTTTTCAAAGCAATTACAGCTTAATATGAAATATCCTGTCAGCAACCTATGCATGACAAAGAGTAGGCATGCACTTAAGAGCACTTTCTTGAATGTTTCAACCATCCCAAGTTATGAGAGGACATATTTTTAAAATGTTGTTTTCCTTTCCTGGGTTTACAATGCATCTTAGCAAGCTAACCAGAAAACGCATGTAGAATGTTTGAATGTCCCCAAATGACCTCATACTTTTGTTGATGGCATCATATTGCTTACCATAACAACAGACAGCGATGGCGCAAGAACAGCAATTGTAAGGTCAGCTGGGGTTAGTTTCGTTTTGAAAGTTATCATGAAATGAGCATGGTGTTATCTACAATATGATCAATAACTGGAGAACGCACAAAGAAACAAAAATACCATCATAGTTAAACATGGCCATTGTAAATATTTGCATTTTAAGCCTTTTATTAAGATACATACTCTTTACATGTATTAGCCTAATACAATATCTTTCGAGCTGCATCCAGAAAACAGCCTATGTTCCTAGTGGGCAAAAAATGTAACCAAATACCAAATAAATAAATAAATGCCATTTGTAGCAAAGCACAGTATTGTTATTAAATTCTTCTTATCCGAGTTGTGATATTGCAATACCCCAGCAGTTTGGCACTACCAAAGGAATTCCTACAGAGTGGGGGTACAACCATACAACCATCATATCTCTCTCTCTCTCTACACCTCCGTATCTCACCCTTCATCTTCTCTGTCTTGCACGCTCTCTCTCTCTCTCTCCACTCCCCCACCCCTATCCACAAATAATACACTATGTAGCCTGGTTGGCAGATTGTTCATAGGACTGGATATGCTCCAAAGCATACAAAAAGCCATCTTCTCTTGGCTGTAGTCCCGGATAAATCTACGTAATGATCTATTTACTTAATACCAGTCAAAATGAATGCAAACGTAATATGTCTCATTGGGATAAACAATAAATAAAATAGAAATATGAAATAGAAATAAAGGCAGAACACATCTATGGTCCATTTTACCATGATCATAAGACTGATAGCTTAAAACTTTGTATACACGCTACGTACCCGAACACAAGAATACCAGTGTTGAGCTGTTACTGTATTTGCAAAGAACACAGCTCTGTTTGTCTGTCTGTCTATCTATCTAAAGCTTGGGAACCATGTTATTTTGATAGGGGGTATAGTATGAATATCATGAGACTCATGTCTTCATTACAGAAACAGCTTGGGAACAGCAGTCTTCTTTCAAAGAGACAAGTTGCACAATACATTCTGTCATAATACTAGTGGAAAACATCTGCTCTCGATGGTCAAGTTTTGCCTCACTCCTTACTCTGTCACACCACAGGGCTGCATGGTGTTTAATTTGGTGAGTTCACTGCTCTCCCTGAGTCCTTCATGGTGTGCATTACAGTACAGTGGGCATACATTTTTTGCCAGTACAGTATTTTGCCTCTGCTCTCTAAATATAATGTTGTCTGTCTGTCTGTCTGTCTGTCTATCTATCTATCTATCTATCTATCTATCTATCTATCTATCTATCTATCTATCTATCTATCTATCCATCACCCTTGTGTGGTGCTCAGCTCTGAAGATGGTGGAATGAATGAGTGGAACACCAAGGTCCGAATTATTGTGGATAAGATAATAGTTACCCAGACAAGGAGAGGCAGGAGTTGTCCAAGAGATTGAGTGTCCACAGGGCATTTATTCAGTACCAGTGGGTGGGGAGACACAGTCACAAGAGAGGTAGGCACCACAACAACAGGACGATCGAGAGATCAGAATTACTTTTACCTAACACTTCTAAAATAATTGCCAACAGTATTTTGAGATGCACCTTGGCCTATTGCCACTATACTCTAAAATTTCTTAGCAGAAACCTGTTTGTAAAACTGGTACTTAGACAGAAATCAGGTGTTATTTACTACCCACAGCATCTGGTTTTTACAGTGACCACAGAAACATAACAAGTCCAAATGTCTGACGTCTTCGTGCACACCATCGTTCTCCGTTGGTAGCTACAAGTGAAGTAAAACAGAACTGTAGAACACTTAGACACAATTCCCAGCATGGACCTAGCTAAGGCCACTGTGGTGGTGAGAGGTTTTGTAAACAGACCATAGGGTTCTCACCAAAACCAACTCTCTCCAAGGCTGCCAGAAAGAAAGAAAGAACCAGAGAAGCTGGTTCCTGGAATAAACCCACTTATGGGCTGTCAGATCCAACACTGTATGCAAAAGATTCCTCGGTCAAGACCCACTTCCAGGGCTGCCAAGGAAGAAGAGAAACCAGGAGATGCATGGCAACGAATCCACTGGAGGACTACCACGACCTGGACAATGCTGCAGCACTCCAAGGGCCAGCAAGACTTCGATGGATCTGAGGTGAAGATGGATCACCAATGCAACCAGGAACCAGAAGGATCTGAAGTGAAGATGGCTGATTCTGTAATCTTGTCACAAGGAACTAAAACAAAACAAGGAAATGGTGGATGCGTCCAGCACTGGGCTTCGAAGGACTTGACTTGCAGCAAACGACCAGGGGGCGCAGACCAGGTTCTTCTAGGATGTGCACACTCTTCTGTGGAGGGCGACCAACTTCGGGACATCTGGATCAGGAACCAAACAAAACGACACTGGCATGGCGTTCATGGTGTGCTTGAACTTCGGTGAATGTAACTTTGAATTGTAGGACAGAAGAAATGGTGGATGCGACTTGTACGAATGGTGACAAACTCGACTTCGGAGAATGACACAGATGGAGCAGATGATCTGATGGTTGGAAACCTTCTGGTGTAGAATGATGATAAAGACGTCTTCCTCTGGGTAGAGACTGATTCTGGACACGTAGAACAGCAGACCACACCATGGAACATCAATGTGGTGGAAGATTGAGGCTGTCCCCATAAGTTGGCAGCAATGTAACTGTTACATACACACTTCCACCATACCAAGAGAACTGCGTGGTGACCAGATAATTTGCCAGGAGAAGGGGCAAATGATAACTTTTGGGGCAATTATTTACTGGTGGGGCAATTGTTAAGATGCACGTGGCAAAAGTTCAGATGCACGGGGCAATTGTTCAAATGCCTGGGGCAATAGTTCAGATGCCAGGGATAATGGTTCAGATGTCAGGGACAATTGTTCAGATGTCTGGGGCAATAGTTCCGATGACAGGGGCAACAGTTCAGATGCACAGGGCAATTGTTCATATGCATAGGGCAATTGTTCATACAACCAGGGGCATAAGCTACAATCCTAATGTCATAATGCAGTCTTGGTGCTTTTAGCCAATTACACAGTCTTTCAGATGCTGTAGCAATAAATAGTTGCATAAACAGTACAGTTGCTACAGTTACTTTGCAGCAGATTGTGAGCTAAGCACCCTTGATTGGACCCTCTTCTTGCTTTAGGGCCCTGCTTCATAGGATCTGGCTACCCCTGAACGTTTTGCTATGACTGCCTTAATCAGTATACTAGGGTGTACCACTTGCCCTATACTAGTTGCCCTGAACACTAGAGGCCTAATGGCCTTATTTACTATGGGGCCTATATGCCCTACCTACTACTAGGCTGGCTTGCCTTTGCTGGCTAGGTCTGGGCTGCCCTTACTACCACTGGGCTGGCTTGCCCTAACTCACTAGGCCGAGGTTCCCTTACTACCACTAGGCTGGCTTGCCTTTGCTGGCTAGGCCTGGGCTGCCCTTACTACCACTGGGCTGGCTTGACTTCACTCACTAGGCCAGGATTCCCGCTCAATATGATGGGCCTAGTGCCCTCTTTACCTTGGGCCTGGCACCCTCTGAAATGGACCTGGTGCCCTATTAACTGTGGGCCAGGTAGCCCTAAACACTGTGGGCCTGGATTGCCCTTTTGTTGTTGTTGTTGAATTTTGTTGACCCGGTAAGCCCACTGGGCCTAGAAAGTCCCTTTTTCAGGGGCGACCGGGGGGGGGGAGAGGGATACAGATGGTAAGCAACTGAAATTGAACCAGATTAAG
This sequence comes from Neoceratodus forsteri, assembly GCA_016271365.2. Taxonomy (NCBI): domain Eukaryota; kingdom Metazoa; phylum Chordata; order Ceratodontiformes; family Ceratodontidae; genus Neoceratodus; species Neoceratodus forsteri. The sequence goes on along the minus strand of CM028133.1, from coordinate 48,352,511 downwards.
CTGTTTTAAACTGTGTGGCCCCTTTAAATCTGATGGCTCACTGAGCCTTCTGTCACTCCTGGGGTAAATCACCGCATATGCCCGCCCCCCCTCATGAATATTCATAAGCTCTTGCTTGGCCTTACTGTGTTTGCCCCTCCCCGTGGGCGTTGCTACTTTACTGCCCCTTTTTAATATTAAGTAGGGTCCTGGTGACCCGATTCCTCTGCAGCGCTCAGCCACTCCTCCAGAGCCTTGTGCACTAACGAATAAATAAAAAAAAAACAGTCCTTTTTCCAGTTCTTTAGGCGGACAGCACGAATTAGCGTGCTGCCGCTGACTCACCACACCACAAGCTTCAAGATGCAAACGGGAGGTGGGCAGTACTCTGGCAGTGGGAGGGAGTGAACAAGGCAGCAGGCAGAGTGAGGGATGACCTATGCGGGGCCTTGGAGGGCCAACAGAATGAGTGGCGATGCTGCGCTTCTCTGCCGCCGACGGGGGACCGAAATTAAACTTTAAAAAAAAAAGGGGCAAAATAAAGAAACGGACGAGGCTCTTAAGCCCAAAATGGCTGAACTGGACATCTACTTTCTTCATGATGCCCCTATGGCACCACCGACCGCAAAATAAAACAGCATCAGGAGTCTTCAGGCAGGGGAGGCAGAGCAGGCACACAGCTAAGTCCTCAAGGACGGCTTCAACAACCAGGTATGCCCTTCCTTGTCCCCACGACTTACTGTGTCCTCTCTCCTCTACAGCTACCCAGGATAAACTGAACTTAAAAAAAAACTGTTAAACTTTCAAACTTGAACCCCCAGGGTTCTAGAATGGCTGGAGTGGAATGCTGTGCATGAGTAGCTCAGCACAGCATTCCATCTAGGCCATTGTTACCAGAGCCGCAACAAAATCTGTTTTTTTTACCATGTTTTAAGTGCACAGGGCACTTATTTTTATTATACACAGTGTTTCTCCACTATACAAGGAGGGGGGAATTAACTTAGTGGCCCCTTTTATCTATCCCCTACGATTTACACCTGTAGCAGGCACCCGGGCACCTGTAGAACCCCTAATTCATTTGTTTATTTTCTTGTTCTGTGATGCCCCAACTCTAAGGCATTAAGCTTGGATAGTTACTTGCGATATAGTTGGTTAAACTACAGTCACATGACCAAGCATAGTTTGAGCTAAAGCCCTGTTTTTTTGTTTTTTTTTTAACCAGGGGAGACACACTAGGCTGAAAGCTTGTTTACAGATGAGACCTGGGAGCACAGGGAAGTTAAGAGACTTGCTCAGGGTCACACAGTATGCAAGTGTTACCCATTGCCACAATGCAGCTTCTTTCTGTACCTCACATACAAGTGGGGGCTGTGGGATTTATCCATGACTGTTTCCATGGCTGTGGTCAACAGTCTCTGAACTCCTGCCCTTCAAACCAGTCAATAGTCTTCTGGGCATGAGCAGTGGATTATGTAGCCTGGCTGCTGCTCTTCAAAAGCATTTCCTGGTCTTAAAAGTTACGTAGAAACATAGAAAAATGGTGGCAGAAAAGGACCGCCTGGCCCACCAAGTGTGCCCAAGGTGCCCAGCAGAAGGCTAGGACTTCCTCCCACAACCTACTTGTACCTGTGGTCTCCTCTTCCCCTCATCCCTCCCGCTCCCGATACCCTTGCCACAGTGCAGCTCCGTTGTGCACCTTACTGCTGTTTATTAAAAAGTATCTGCAGTTCACTAAATGCAGTAGCTGGTTAAGAAAAATGTGCAGGAAAGCTGAACAAAAAAATGTACAGATCTGGTGTTTAAAATAAAAACTAATATGGACAATTGTAACATGGCATACCAGAGAGCAGTGAAATGGAGCAGCCGCATTGGCCGAAGTGGCACAGGTGACAGAAACCGAGCGGGTATTAACCCACAGTTAACGCCCGCTCGGTTAGTACCACCTGTCGCCACCAGCGGCAGTAGAGGGGAGCCGCCCGCTCCGCATCACCCCCTGAGGCCACCCGTGGCGCTCGAGAGCCGCAGCCCCCCGCTGACTCATTACTGAAAGTGTTTCATGTTAATTATTAAAGCTGCGGCATACCTGAAGAAAAATGGAGTGCAGGCAGTGTACAGGTGGAGGACAATGAACCCCGGCAGTGTAGAACTGGAGAGCAATGGGGCTGCTGTTTCTAATAGGGGGCGGTCACAGCCAGGCCCTCTTCATGCAGCAAAACCCTTGCCGCTCTCCAAACTGTCTCTGTCTCTCCGTAGGGTCTCCGGCACCGAGGGACACACACCGGTAACATAGGCTCGTCGCCGCCGCAACAAGCCTATGTTACAAGCGCATTAGTCACCTCCAGCATTGGGCTCTGCTGGTGATTAATGCCCGCTGGGCTGTTGGACCCCTTGGGCTTCGCCCTCGAGCACCAACCCCACCAGCGGACATTAATCCACCGGCAGAGCCCTCCTCTGTCGGTGATTAATGCTTACTAGTTCTCAGCTTGTTTAGTTTAACTTAGTTTTCATTACACATAAAACCCTTTAGGCAGAGCCTATTTTCAAAGGGTTTAGAGTTGAGTACAAAAAAAAAAACTACTATTACAGAGTCAGTTACAGGTGTACAATACAGTGCAGTAAGACTGCAGTTATAATCTTTTGGATACAGGTAAGACAATGACCAGTGGATGAGGTACAGTGATAACAGTACATGGGTTACAATTTGACATTACAGAGAAAGAGCAGCATACATAAATACATTGCAGGTAATGCTGACGGCCAACAATAACAGTTGCGTGTCCAGGGTGGGGTAAGTGAGGAGAGCAGTTGGGATTTAAACAGCTTGATGAAGCAATCGGTTTTTAGAGATTCAGGCAGGTCATTCCATTGCTTAGCAAAACAATATGAAAAACAGGATTGGCCAAGGGGGGTTCTTTTCCTAGGATGCAGCACAGTGTGTTGCTCCACACCCCTGGTGGAGCATTTGCTGTCCACTGGGGTGAATGTTGACCCTAGGCTGGGGGACAGCAAGCCTTGCAGTGCTTTTTGGCAGTGACAAGGGTGTGGTAGAGCAGTCTTGTGTCAAGATTTAGCCAGTTCAGGCCATTGTATAGCACACAGGTGTGTGTGTGTGTGTGTGTGTCATTTTTTTGGCCAAGCGCAAAGCAGCTGGCCCTATAGAGGAGAACCCTGACTCTGGACAGCACGTTGTCACTGGCAGAGCCATAAACCACAATCCCATAATCAATAATACTTGTACTGAGGCACTGTATAAGCAGTATCTTAATTTCAGGGAGAAAAGAGTTTCTGTGCCTGTACAGTAGCCCTAGCCTAGAGTTTGCTGCCTTAACCAAGATGTCAGCATGTGCACCGAAAGACAGTGCACTGACTAGTGTTGCCCCAAGATAGTTAAAGGTTTGTACTTGTTCAAGTGGGGTTCCACTTGCAGTGATGATAGTTAAGACAGGGGAGGTGTGGAGCTTGTTAGGGGTGCAGAAAAGCATGCATTTTGGTTTCCATGTGGTCATTACTAGCAGGTTAGCAGTGAACCATTCTTGTATGGCACTGAAGTCAGAGTGGAGTCTCACCCTCAATTTCTTCAGGCTTTTATCGTTGGAGTAGATGACAGCATCATCTGGATAAAGTAGTATCTTGGTTAACCTGCAGACAGTTGGTATATTGTTTATAAATAGACTGAAGAGGAAGGGATCAAGGACTGACCCTTGGGGAACACGCACTGCAACAAGCCCACCCTGGGAAAGTACGCCATGTCATTTTATTTATTTTTATTTGAAGTATCAGATTTACAACCTTTGAGCCAACGGCTCATTTACAAAAGTACCTCATCACATGGAGAACATAAAAACAGAGAGGGTACAGTTACAATGGAATAGCCATCACGTAATCTGACATTGTTTACAGATATTATATACAAATTTGGATACAGATATTTACATAAGCACATAAAAAACATTGTTACCATGAGATAGCATCCATTACAGTATAATTCACCTTATTCATGAGCCAGCGGTGGATTAGACATTGTTATAAGTGGTGGCAGTCCATAATGGACCTTGTCAGGGATTAGTGCCCTAGAGGATGTGAGAGCGCAGGTTAGTAGCAGTTACATGAGTGGTTATTGAGGAGGTGGTTGCGGAGAGCCACTTTGAAACGGGCAATCTTGGGTGTGCTGGTGATGGTAGCTGGGAGTGCATTAAACCAAACAGGGGCCCTGTAGTGGAAAGATCTCTGGGCAAGGGAGGTTTTTACCCTGGGTACCGCCAGGATAGCTTTGTCCAAGTTGCGGGTGGAGACAGAGGGGGTGGCAATTTGGAGGGAGGCAGTGACCCCAGGAGGGGAGAGACCTAGCAGAATTTTCTTGGTCAGTAGGCAGGTCTGGTAGTGGAGTCTTTCATCGAAATTGAGGAGATTGGCAGTGGAATAGAGGGAGCAGGTGTGGGTGAGTCTAGGGGCACCAGTTAGGAGCCTGCAGGCATTGTTGAGGGTGATTTGAATTTTCTGGAGAGCGGAGTTATCTGCTGCCCTATATACAGGCAGCACATAATTCACTAGGGACATTATAGAGGAGATAATGGCAAGCCTAAGGGCATCAGGAGGGAGGTAATCCTTGTGCCGGTTAAGGAGTCCAATCCGAATGTTTGCAGCAGCTGCTAGGGTGTTTATGTGGTCATGGAAGGTAAGGGCAGAGTCAAGGGTAAGCCCATGATATTTGTAGGTGGATACCTGTTCAAGGGGATGCTTGGTGCTGGGAAGGATGAGGAGAGGTGCACTTTTTGCTTTGTTTTGGTGGTGGGAAAAATCATTGATTTCGTCTTTTTTAGGTTTATGACCAGTCTACGGTCCTTGAACCATGTTTTGGCCTGAATGAAGGGAGTCCTGGAGGGGGACAGGTTTATGGTGCGAGGCATAGAGCACTGCATCATCTGTATACAGTAGGATTTTTTCCGAGCAGGGCTTTGGTAAGGTGTTTAGGTAGAGGGTGAAGAGTAGTGCACCCAGGATTGAGCCCTGGGGCACCCCGGAGTGGACAGGTACTGTGTCGGATGGGGTCCTGTTTATTTTGATGCATTGGGACTGGGTGGAGAGGTAACTGGCACACCATGCCAGGGAGCCCATGGAGAAACCGAGTTGGTAGAGGGAAGTCAAGAAGTAGTGGATGGCAGACCGTGTCAAAGGCCTTGGAAAGGTCTATGTAGACAGCTCCATCAATGTTACCCGAGTCTAGGGAGGAGTGTAGGAAGTTGGTGAATTCTAGGAGGGCTGTGGTTGTGCTATGGCCTGAGCAGAAGCCATGCTGCTCCGGGCATAAGATGTCATGCTTGGCTAGGTATTCAGTGAGCTGTGTGGCAACCACTTTCTCTAAAGCTTTGGAAATGGGGGGAGAATGGAGATGGGTCGATAGTTACTGGGGGAGTATTTGTCACCACTTTTATGAATGGAAGTAACAACAGCTGTCTTCCAGGCACTGGGGAATTGCCCCAAGCAAAGGGATCTGTTGAGTAGGTCCATGAGAGGGACTAGGACCTCATCGAGGACTAGCCTAAGGAGCCTAGCGTCTAGGGGATCATTGCTAGGGTTATTGCTGTTTAGTGCATTTTGCAGGTTTGGATGGGTTTCTTGGGTCGATATTTTGCACAGGAGGAAGTGAGGGCACTGCAGGGTTGGGGGTTGGGATTCGGGCACAGGGTCAAAGAAGCAACTGGGGAGAACAGTGCTGAGATCTGTGAAGGTGATGTTTAGAAAGTTAGCTGTGGTAAGTGGGTCAGTGGAAATGGTGCCATCTATGGAGAGCTGGGAGGAAGGTGGGGAGCATGATTTCCCATTAAATTCTTTGATATTACTCCAGAAGGTCTGGACGGACCCCCATGTGTAGGTGAAAGTAGATTGATAGTAGTCCGCTTTGGCCTTGTGGATGGCCCGCGTGCAGCCATTGCGTGCGGCATTATAGGATTGTCTGTCAGCCGTCTTTGCCAGACTCTGTGGCTTTGTACCAGAAATAGAAACATAGAATTTGACGGTAGATAAAGACCGCTTGGCCCACCTAGTCTGCCCATTTTTCTACCTAACAGATAAGCTGCAGATCCTAGTTAACCAACAGCTTACTTCCTCCTACCCCCACTAGGACTGCCGTATGTTTGTCCCATGCATTCTTGAATTCCCCCACTGTTCTTGACTCCTCGACCTCCTCAGGGAGGCTGTTCTATGCATCCACAACCCTCTCTGTGAAAAAAATACTTCCTCACATTACCTCTGAGCTGTCCCCCCTCTATCTTCAAATTGTGCCCCCTTGTTCTTGCACATCTCTTTTTCTGAAAGATGCTACCCTCTTGGACTTTGTTGATTCCCTTGAGGTACTTGAAAGTTTCTATCATGTCCCCTCTCTCCCTTCTTTCCTCAAGGGTATACATATTAAGCTCCTTTAGTCTTTCTTCGTATGTCTTCTGGTGCAGACTCTGCACCATTTTGGTCTCCCTCCTCTGGACAGCCTCCACTCTGTCTATGTCTTTGCAGAGATGGGGTCTCCAGAACTGCACAGTACTCAGATGGGGTCTCACCAACTATCTGTACAGAGGGATAACAACTTCCTTTTTCTACTATTGATGCCTCTCCTATGCATCCCAGTATCCCCCAGCCTTTCTTACTGCCTTCTCACATTGCTTGCCCACCTTTAGGTCATCTGATATAATTACCCCCCAGATCCCTTTCCATTTTTACTGTTGTCAGTATTCACCCCCCATTGTGTACTCTTCCCCTGGGTTTTTGTTTCCCAGGTGCATTACCTTGCACTTCTTTGCATTGAATCTGAGCTACCATACATTTGACCGTTCCTCCAACCTTGCCAAGTCCCTTTTCCTCAGTTTTTGGAGCAGGGAGGGGGTGATCCATGGTGCATTTTGTCTTTTGGTGCAGTGTTTGGTGAGTGGGGCATAGAGATCACAGGCTTTAGTGAAAGCCTATGTAAACAGATCGAGCACAATGTCAATGCTGGGGGCTATTTTAATGGGGGACCAGTCCATCTGGGTGAGAAGCTGTTTGAGTTTTCTTAACCCCCCTGGGTGGAGATGCCTACGGAAGGTGGTTTGGGCTATGGGTTTGGGGGGTGGAGGAGGTCCATAGGAATAGGGTGGGTGAGTGGTCCCTTAGGGAGTCGGGAAGAACTTTTATGTCCTGGATTTTGTGGGGGCGGTTAGAGGTAATGACATCCAGAAGAGTGCTGGTACCAGTAGAGGGATGAAATCTAGTAGGTTGGGTGACTAATTAGACCATGTCGAGGGCAGTGAAGGAGTCCTTCGTTGGCGCAGCTGAGGGACAAAGCCAGTTGACATTTAGTTCCCCTACTAGTGTCTGTTCAGCTTTGTGTGGGAGGGTAGAGAGATAATCGGTGAGGGATATGTTGGCCGGCTTTTGGTTCTTAGGGGGAACATTGGAGGCTGTGAGGTATAGTGGGCCCCTGGAGGGGTCTGGGGTGATTTTTAAGGTGAGGGCTTGGGCACCATTTTTTAGCTTGGGGGGGCGGGAGCATGTGGCCAATAATGTTACCTCTGATGTAGATCGCACAGTCACCTCCACGTTTTCCCACCCGGTCTTCCCGGTATAGGGTGTACCCAGGGAGTGAGACAAAGGAGTCAGGAGTAGAATTGGAGAGCCAGGTCTCAACTAGTGCAATGATGTCTGGTTGGTGTAGGGTGGCCCAATATTGGAGCGCTGCAGATTTTTTTGGCAGGCTGCATATGTTCAAAGTGGCGACGTGGAGTCCTGTGGGTGATGTCCTGGGTGCGCAGGTGGGGGCGGGATCTGGGTTGGGGTGGACATTTCCCGAGAGTAGTAATAATAGTGTGAGAATTCTTACTAGAGGGGGGTAGTGGTTGGTGACCCTGGCTCAACGTCGAGAATGGGGCTGAGCAGTTAGTATGCAGGGAATGGGTAGGGTGCAGAGGGTTGGACAGGTGGTGAGGAGGTGGGTCCAGGGATGGCCTGGGGGGGTGGAGGAGTTTGGAGGGTGGATGGGGGTGGTTGCTGGGGCCCAGAATCTATGGTGAGGGTGGTGAGGAAGTGGTAGCCAAGATGAAGATCAGGCTATATAAGGGGGTGTATAGCTTAGGGCAGTGACTGTGTTAGGATTTGAAGTGGGGCAGTGGAGTGGAGTGGAGTGGACGGGCGGGAAAGAAGGGCTCTAGCTCAAAGAGAGTGGCAGTGGGTAAGCAAAGGAGTCCAAGGAGGACTAAGCCCTCTGGTGGCCATCAGGTATAACCTGCAAATGGGGACTTAGAAAAAAGAGTGCCAGAAAGTGATGTCATAGGAAGGGGACAATAAAAGGAGGGTCGGTCTTGGGTACGAGGGTGGCTGGGGTGGGCAGGGCAGTCAATGCACAGCGTTGAAAGTCTAACACCCACCACAAATGCTGTCTGAAGGGAGGAGGTCTTTACCTTCTGTGGTGCTCTCAAGTGTTCCCCTGCTCTAGGAGGGAGCTTGTTGTGAGGGCTAACGCTGGATTCTACCAGCTATGTAGCTTTTGAACTGAGACTGAGTCTTAAGAGAGGCCCAGATTAATTTGTTTCTGGCATAGTAGGGCATGGTTTGCAATGTCAAAGGCCCTGGTTTGGTCACCCAACCAATTATCCTTTGTCCAGGGCACAATGAATTGAGTTAATGAACTTGAGGAGTGCAGTCACAGTACTAAAATTATCCCTAAGCCCAAGTTGCTCATTTGCTAGTATCTCATGCTGATTCAGGTATTGGGTGAGCTGATCATTCACTACCCTTTCTAAGGTTTTTGATAGAGGTGGTAAGATGGAGACTGGGCGGTAATTGGATGGCAGGCTATGGTCACCCCCTTTAAATATTGGGGTCACATGGGCTTTTTATGTTTGCTTGCGCACTTGCGCAAGAAACATTATGTGGCAGCTTAGGAGAGAAGCGGGTTGTGGTGGTGCGGCACTGTGGCAGCCAACACTGGCACTGCATTTGTGGGATTGGCACTGTTCACCAAATGCAGGCCTAGTGTCCTGATGACATTGGTTCTGCAGAAGTGCCACCAAGTTGAAACAATATGGCCACTGCAATCAGGGGCCATCTCGTCATTGCAGCATCAGCCATTCCGCTGCAATGAGGGAGTGACCCGTCATTGCAGGGTGGTACCTTGCCTGGTGTAACATGTCCCTAAGCATGGTGGCGGCAGAGCCCCATGAAAGCTGCCTGACTGGGGTGCCCAATCCCCCTGTTGGCATGCCCCCGGCCCAGTTCATTTGCTGATCCCTGTCGGCATAATGCTCCCCTCATTTGTTGTGTGCCAAGGAGGCTGCTCAATCCCCCTTGGCATCATGCCCCCCCAAAATAGTCATACTTTGCCAAAGGGGGGCCCAATCCCTATCAGCTTAAGTCCCCCCACCCCAGTAAGGCAGGTGGCACACCAGGAACCCACCCCAGTATGCCGAATGCAGGCCTGCAAAAAAAAAAAAACCTTCCTCTGACGTCTTTGTTTTTTTTTTTGTTTTTCTCTCCTAGAAAGAAGGAAACAGTCCTACGCCAGTCGGGTCCCCCACCCCAACCCACCCACTGTGCACCTACCTCCCACACTCCATTCACCCCATACTTACCTCCGGAGCCCAGCGCGATGATCTTCAGTGGACCGAGAACACGTCTGCACTCTTCAAAGCTGACCGCGAACTGAAGAAATGCTGGTGAGCTGTACAATGGCATAAATAGGGTTATTTCAACTTTGGTGCATATCTCGGGCATTTTGGGGAATTTTGGCACCAGATTTTCAACATGGGGTTATTGGGATCCTTCTTCATGAATTCAGTCACCATCATGGCGTTATTCGGTCCCTAAAGGTGATTTTGCGGTCACTGCGTGTAATCACTTTTCAGGACTGATTAACAAAATGACAATGCCACTGTTCATGAGGTGGGCTTTCGAAAAGCCTATGTTGCAAATTTGGTGAAAAAAATCCAAAAAAAATCACTGTTTTACGAGTGTGCGTTGCGCAGTTTCCACGCATGCGCGTAACTTCACGAATTTGCAATATTTTCACCACTAGAATTTTTCCACACCTCCTTATGAACAGTACAGCTGTCATTTTTCACATCCTGGCCGAAATGTGTTTTCACACTTCTGGCGCAGAATAGCGCAGTCGCTGTGGGAAATCATTGTTTGGGACAAATTAAGAAAATCACAGTGACACTGTTCATGAGCAGAGGTCCTAAAATGCCTATGTTGAAAATTTGGTGACGAAAGTCCATAAAATGACTGTGTTACGAGCATGCATTGTGCAGTTTCCACGCACCCTCGTAACTTCGCTAATTTGTAGTATTTTCACTCCAGATGTTCAACACTGGCATTTTTTCAGATCTCCTATGAACAGTACAGCTGTCATTTTTCACATCCTGGCTGAAATGTGTTTTCACACTTCTGGCACACAATAGCGCAGTTACTGTGGGAAGTCGGTGTTCGGGACAGATTAAAAAAATCACAGTGACACTGTTCATGAGCATAGGTGCTAAAATGCCCATGTTGAAAATTTTGTGACAAAAGTCCATAAAATGGCTGTTATGAGCGTACGTTACACAGTTTCCACACACCCTCGTGATTTCATGCATTTGTAATATTTTTACTCCAGATTTTCAACATTGGCATTTTTTCACACCTCCTTATGAACAGTACAGCTGTAATTTTTCATATCCTGCCCAAAATATGTATTTACTCATCAGGCACAGAATAGAGCGGCCACTGTGAGAAATCAATGTTCGGGACAGATTAAGATAATCATAGTGACAGTGTTCATGAGCAGAGGTCACAAAATGCCTATGTTGAAAATTGGTGAAATAATTCCACTGAATGACTGTGTTACGCACATGCATTGCGCAGTTTCCATGTACGCTCGGAAGTGTGAGCATTTTTAATATTTTCACTACAGATTTTCAACATTGCCATCTCTTCACACCTTCCTATGAATGGTACAGCTGTCATTCTTCAAATCCTGCCTGATCTGTGTTTTCGTACATCTGGCGTAGAATGGCACAGTCACTGAGGGAACTCAAAGTTCGGGACACATTAACAAAATCACACTGCCACTGTTCATGAGAAGAGGTCCCAAATGCTTTCATGAGGTGGGGTCACAAAAAGGCCATGTTGAAAATTTGTAGTACAAATACCAACAAACGCCTAGGGCGTTAGGGTTTCTAACCAGAATGTCCCACCCTGTACAGACTGACAGGCATCAGGGGTGTGCCTTTGGATTGAAGACTGTAATGCTCATGCCATCCCACCCCCAACCCCCAGCCAGTGACAGGCATCAAGGTGTGCCTTGGACTCTTCAGACCCAGAGTTCACCCCATTCTCCTATACTGCACCCATTTCAGCATATGTCCTTGTGGAATGGGGCGACTGTAAAGCCGAACACCCCAAGGCACACCTCAACATGTGTCGGTGTCTGCAGCATAGGGTGAGGTGACACGTCATGAACGTTATCGGTGACGAGCCAAACGCATACCCCAATGCCTGTCCATCTCAGCAGGGTGGAGCTGGGGTTGGCATGAAGTTCAATACTTCACTACCATTCCTATTCTGCATCTGTCTAACTCCTGCATTTCCAAGCTAATACCAGCAAGCAAACATTCGGCATTGACAAATGCTTGTTTCCATAGCTTTGGTACTTGCCCAGTAGACACTGACAGATTAAAAATGATCTGTAAGGGGTAGGAGACCTCCCTAAGCCCCAGTTTGAGCAGTTTCATATCTATGTTGTCAGGGCCAAGTCTAATTTTAATTTTGGTTCTTGTTAGGTAGCCATGCGCTTCAACCTAACTAAGCCTTTTAAAATAGAAAGAAGGTTGAATGGGGCGGTCAGGTGTAACTCCTTCAGTGGCAGGGTGGACAGTAGGGTTTGGAGTGTATGCTGATAGGTCACTGAAGGTTTTGATAACGGCATCAGCAAAGTTCTTGTCCCCTATGATTGTAGTGCCACCCTCTACAATAGAGTAGAGAAGAGATGTTTTTGGATTTGCTGATGAATTTGTCTGTGTCACCCCATAATTGTTTAGAGTGGTTGAGGTTTTTTGTTGTTGTGTTTTGTGAAAGGCAGCCTTTGCTTCCTTAATGTAGGATTTTACAGTGTTCTGCAGTTCCTGGTATGGGATTTTACAGTGTTCAGCAGTTCCTTGTATGGAATTTTACAGGTTTTGCAGTTCCTTGTATGGGATTTTACAGTGTTCCACAGTTTCTTGTTTTTTGTGTGGTATTTGCTTTGGCCCAACTCTTTGCACAGGGCCCAACTTCTGTCCCACTGTCTCATCAGGGACTTGATGGCAGGAGCAAACCAGGCTTGGGAGTTTCCCCAGTACCCTTATGAAGTCCCATGGCTCACTATCCCAATACACACCTGCCCAGGCACTATTGCCCAACAGGTGTAGTGTCCTGATAGTGAGCATCCCGGCGATGGATTCCCCGATGTATTATTACAGGGGTAAGGTAGTGGATGTGATGAGTTGCTGCCTTACCCCTGTTCGTGCATGTCAAGGGACAGTTGATTCGGGGAGTTGGTCGAGCTGCTCCAGTGGTGTACAGGGCTAAACCACCAGCAGCTCTGCCAGCACGCTCCCTCAGACCCGGGTTCTGGACCAGGCATGTCCTTTTAGGGAACTCCCCCCTCCCCACTGTAACACTTATTTTTTTACTCCAGGGTACGCTCTCTTTTGGAGTTGGTTATTTTAGTAGCGGGGGTGGGGGGGTAGAGCCTCCCACATGGGGGGGGCAAAGCCCCCCCGCAGTTTACACTTGGTTTCGGTTGTAATGCCCGAAATATTGCTGTCGGGCATACGATCCATTCAGGGCTGTGCATTTTGGGCACATTGGCTCGGTATGCTGAGTGTCGGCACACCGGGATTGCATAATATATCCATTTCCCCTCCTGTGGAGGGTCCTGGAAGGGAGACGATGTCACAGATCCTGTTAAACTGGAGGATGAAATACTCCTGGGCTATACAGACATCTCATGTACTGCCCAAGAAGGACCAGTCAACTTGTTGGAATAAAGCTTGAAAGTATGGGAGCTTGTGGGTGTGGAATACCCGGGCTTTAATGCTGGAGGGCTCATTTTTGGCCACCTTGGCAGACCATCTGCAGGTAACTGGGGAGTGGTTACTGAGGAAGTCATGCAGGACAGAACCTGGGATGACCCTATCAGGATGGCTGACAAGGACCCAGTCTAGCAGGGCGGCTGTGCCAGTTTTGTAGTTAACTCTGGTAGGGAAGCTAATAACCTGGGTTAGGTACACACCAGCTAGTTTATCTTTAAGAGCCCTGTTCTTGCATGTAAACCAATTGCAATTAAAGTCACCTAATACACTTTTTTCATGCTGCGGATTTAAATCAGATATAGTTTTGATGAAGCCATCAAAGTCATCACAGACATTCTTTGGCGGAATATAAGCCACTAAGAGGTTGAGGTTTTTTTTTTTTGCCCTTGGGGCCAAGTTTTAGGTTAGCTGCAAGGAGTTCACAGTCAGTAGGTTCGAGAGTGAGGGAGAGTCTGCTAGCTCTAAGGAAGGACTTTATGTATATGAGATATCCACCACCTTTTTGGAGACCCTATATTGTCCGAGTGATATGTAGTTAATGTCAATTTCTCTGTCTGGGATCCTATAATGAGCCAGATTTCAGGGACAGCCATGGCATCAAACTGGGAGTTTGTTACCCCATGCTTGTGTTCATCCAGCTTGGGCATAAGACCGCCGATGTTCACATGGGCCACCTCCAGATAACCTCTGAAGGATGTTTGAGATGTATCAGGGCCAGGATTATGATGCACACTGCCCCCAGTGATTAGTAGGGGGAATAACACTTGCCTGATTGTGAGGTACAATCAACATGTTTTGGGGCCTAGTACTGTTTGTCTATTTTTTGCCTTCTGATTTGAGTAGCAGGTTTGTTGGAGGAACCATAGTAAAGTAGTTCCAGCTAGGCCTCTAACATTTAGTGAGGGTGCTGTACACCACAGTATAGGATGTGCAGAGGGTTCCATGGCTGTACTGGCTTGAGTGTAAGTGTAGAGGGCATGAATCACAGTATCAAACAACATTTGGTGAGGGTAAGAGGTGTTTGCTACCGATATGGTATAAGTTAGTGCTGACATATAAACTAAGGCCATAAGACTTGTGATAAGGCTCATCATTGAGAGGGAGTCCATACTTTCTGACTCTCTGTTCAAAACAGAGTATACCTCAGTCTGGGGGGAAGGGTCTTTGTAGTTATCTAAGTACAGCCAGTAGCCCAATTTATCCATCTGCAGTGGCAATTTTTAAAGGCTGCCTGTTTGATGGCAGGCAAAAAATGCTACGGTAGCATCAACTATATGGGAAGTACAAGACAAAATTGGCTATTATTATCGTATGCTAGCAGGCAGTAGAATTCAATGCAGAAAACGTTCAGGCTCTACTTAGGTGGAATGATTTCAAATCAGAATTACCCTGGAAAGGGTGTATGGCTAAGTCCTGTAAGGCAAGGTAAAAAAGGCAGTTTCTATACTTAGAATTAGATCCACCCTAGAGAGGGTGTTTGGCTCATTCCTATTAGGCAAAATAAAACAGGCAGTATCTATACTTAGGAAGAACAGTTGCAAGTCAGACCTACCCTAGAAAGGGTGTTTGGCTAATTCCAATTAAAGCAAGGAAAACATGCATTATCAATACATAGGCAGAACAGTTGCAAGTCAGACCTACCCTAGAGAGGGTATTTGGTGAATTCCTATTAAGCATGGTATAGCAAGCAGTATCTCTCCCTTGGGTTACAAAAATGACCTCCAGTGGTGATAATGCACTCTTTTTGTAGACTCAGGCACTATAACCCACTTTCTGTTGCTTTTTATGCTTGTGTGCATGCATGCACAAAGCAAATACATTGTTACAATAATGGGATTTCAGAGGTGTGTTACTGTTGGGTCCAGTGCAGCTCAGGCTGCAGGTGGTTCGACAGTGATGGCCCGATGATCAGCAAGGCTGATCATGACACTGTTCTGTGCTTGTGGGGCACACACTTCAGGTAGTTAAAATGAGTGAATGACTCCTACCTCAGAGCAGATCGATCTTTCCATTAGCATGATGCTGCCCAGCAAGCAGATGAATGGCGTCATTATCAGCCTGCTTTGTTTTGAGAGCCACCTGTTGCACACTGCTGTCAGCAGGCATATGCTCAGTCCTTTGGAAGGCACTGTGCAAATGATGAAAAAACAGGGGCAAGCAAACTAGGGACCAAATGCATCGGCAGCAACAATAAAGATTCTATTATCAAAAAATGATTTGCTTTTTTATTTTGCAATGGGCCTAGGCATAGATACGTCAATTATGCCATGGCATACATAATCTAGTTTGGGGGGGTAATAAACAAACAAGCTGATGGCTGCAAGGAAACAGACTCAGCCAGCTGGCGGTCACATGGCGCCTTTTGTTTTCAAGCGCTGTTGTTCCAAAGGCTATATTGGACCATTTAGTGAATGTGTTACTAGGATTTAAAATTGCTTGCAGGTGGTAAGATATTGTAGGGATACCCATTATTTTTATAATATGTGCTTCCCCCATAGGGATAATGGAATCTTGCCCCATGCTTGCAGTGTCAGTTTTATATCATCTAAAAGTGATCCACAGTTGAGTTCTATAATATTTTGGTTATTGTTGGATTGCCTGATTGCCAAATACTCCATACAATCTTTCTGAATTATAGCTTTTCACATACTAGAGATGCCAGCAGTACTGCTTATATTAAATGTTAAAATTTGTGATTCCCCTCAGTAACCTGTAGTGATAGTATAATATGTTGATTATTGTTACTCCATTTTGTATGCTATTTCATGTAATGTATGTCATTTTATACTCCATTTTGTATTGTGTGACTCCATTTTACATGCTGCTTCATTTAATTGGTATTTTGCTCTTTAGATAGCCTTATTATTATGTTTTGCTTCAGACAGTGTATTTTACTGACTTGAAGGTTGCATATTATCAGGCAACCTGTTTTTGTAGTTTTGTTTAAATTTCTGCTTAGCTCATAGTGTTCTAGGCACCCGGCCAGTGTTTGGAGCACAGTGACCTAGCAGGTGTAGGGAATTCTGAGCAGTCCTTATGGTGTGAATTTGCAGCATCCTGGGAGCCCGGCCAGCTTCTAGAATGTGGCAAAACAACACTATGAAGGCTGCACGGTTATTTTTAGCATAGAATAAGATATAAATGTAGCTTTCTCAATGCCTGGTTGGAAGCCTCATCTGCAGGGTGGACGCATCGCTGTGGAACTTTCTCCCGGTTCAAGACTCCTGGCCAGGCTGTGAGATGATTAGGGGCTTCCCCAGCTACTGGGAAAAGGCTTGGATGTAGCATAGAATCAGTGATGTATCATGTTTTGCTTAATTGAAGTATATATTAATGCTGATAGTAATATTGCTAATGAATGAATGCTAAAGTGTAATCATTAATGCTGATAGTGACATTGCTGCTAAATGAAGTGTAATTATCTTTTGCTTGCAATAAATTGTGCTGATGTGTGAATGCCAAGTGTGCTTATTCCTTTGTGACTCTTCGATTAGACAAGACATAACCCGATAACCAGCTGTTTTAGAAAAATGAGAAATGATCTGCTTAAAGCAGCAGTGCAACAATCTGGTGAAAATTTTGACCTATGCTTTTTTATGCAATTTTAGATTGCCACTTACCTCCTGACTTGTATGATACCCTTCTTTCCACAATTTGAGTTCACTTTAGTACTCTTTTTTCATGTCTGAAGTAATAAAAGGAGTGCTCCTTTTAATACAGTGTGGATCAGGTCTTCATCAGTATTTTTAACTGTTTTTGACCATCAGTTGTTTATATATCACTTCTGTTGTGATTAGAATTATTATGCAGCAGACAGCGCTCTCTGATCTTACAGAATAATAGTTGTTCAAAAACAGCTGCAAATACTGATGACAACCTGATCCGAGCCATTTTAAAATGAGCGCGCCTTTTATTATTTCAGACATGAAAAAAAATACTAAAGCAGACTCAAATTGTGGAAAGAAGGGTATCATACAAGTCAGGAGGTATGTGTGTCAATCTAAAACAGTATAAAAAAGTATAGGTCAAAATTTTCACCAGATTGTTGCACTGCTGCTTTAAGCTCTTTTACACTGTTTTCTGGGGAAGTCAATAACAAAATAATGTTGCCTGTGTAAGCCCTTAGTTTGATTTTATCATTAACAATTTGAATATCTTTTGTCTTGGAATTTGAGCACATTTCTGGTAATAGTATCTCTAAACTTTAAACAAAGAAAATTGGGGAAAGCGGCAACCCTGTCTTACCCCTCTGTTGATTAAAGCTCCTTAGATAATTTGTTGTTGATTTTTAAAGATGATTTTAGAGAGTCATATAAACATTTTAGGACTTCATTGAAATGGTGGGGGGAACTCCATTCCATAAGAGCATGAAAAAGAAAAGTCCATTCTAGCATTTCAAAGGCTTTGCTAGTGTTTAATGCCAAATAAATAGCCTGTGTAACTGTGGCATTCAAGTAGTGTGTGATAAATTCAATTTGGTGTATCCCTGAATGGATTAATCTGCCAGGAATGACTCCCCAACCCCACCCCTAGATGTGGATGGATCATGTCTGGCAGGAAATCCAAAATCCTGTTATTGAATATTTTTGCAAACATTTTGTAATCAGTATTTAGAATGGTGATGTGCTAGAATTTCTTTTTCTTTTTTGTGATCTTTTCCCAGTTTAGGTATAAGGGAAATAAATACTTTCCTGAATGAAGCTGGTGTTTTTTTTAGCTGTCAAAATAGTTGTATATAATAACCTCAAGTAAAGCATAAGAATGTACTTGAAATCTAGCTAAAATGCAACAGTGAAAGCATCTAATCCAGGACATTTACCCCTTGACATTGAATTTATAGTTCACTCAATTTCTACTTATGAAATGAGAGAAATCAGCAATGCCTGATCTTGTGAATTGCTTATTGTTTTTTTAATGAACTGATTATAGTACTGTAATTCTTGTTGTGAGGGTATACACTCAAATTTATATAGATCTAAGAACAATTTAAGAAAACAGTTCTCAGTTATAAGTTTACTGTCTGGAACTTTATTATTACTGTCTATTATTGATGTTATTTTGTTCTTTTTAAAATTTCTTTGCTAATCCTTCACCAGCTTGCTCAATGTATAGTTGCCAATTCCTTTTAATTTTCATCCAAATATCTTTAATTTGTAAAATGTCTGTCTCTTGGATCCATTGTATAAGTTGTTCATACTGTTTTCCTAGATGAGTCCCCTAATCTGACTTGGTCTTCTAATGTTTTTTAACTTAGATTCAGTTTATTACAGGGATTGTTTTGCTTTGTTTTTTAACCAGAATGACTTGGAGATTATTATACCCCTTATGTTATATGTCAGAAGAGGGCAAAGAATCAAGTGGCGTGCCTCAGGGATCCATTTTGGGTCCACTTATGTTTCATATTTTTATAGCTGACTTAACTAGGAATATAAATGGTTGGCATACTAGATATGCCGACGATACCAAAATAGGGGACACATGCAACAGTATTGAGGAAGCTAATAAAATCTAGCAAGCTCCTGATCATCTCTCTTGAGCTGGGCATCTGCTTGGGGAATGCCGTTTAATGTTGATAAGTACAAGGTAATACATTTGGGGGATAGAAATAAGAAATGTGCTTACTTTTTGTGTGGTAGGCAACTTTCTGAGACAAATATTGAAAGAGGTCTTAGTATACTAGTTAGCAGTGACTTACAACAAGCGAGGCATATTAATGAAGTTATCAATAAGGCCAATAAAGTAATATGGTCTCTTAGGAGAAATATAAAATCTACGGATCCGACTGTACAGTACTGGCTCCACTGTATAGGGCATATGTCCATCTCCATTTGGATTACAGCACGCCAGTTTGGTGTTCGTTCAAGAAGAAAGATGTTTATTAGGTAGAGAGAGAGAGTACAAAAAAGATTCATTAAATGAATGGCAGGTCTGCAGAATCTTATTTATTCAGAAAGATTATCATTCTTGGATTTGATGTCATTAGCGCAGAGATGCTTATGAGGAGATCTGATGCTAACGAGGGAGGTTGTGCAAGACCAGTACTTAATGAATAAAATGGGGTTTCAATTTAAGCATGGCACAGTTATTACTAGAGGGCACCCCCTTCAGATTAAAGGGACATATTTTAAAAGTAGTAGGAGAAAATATTGCTTTACTCAAAGAATGGTTCATTGCTGGAATTCACTCCCAATTGATATTGTTACCGGCAAAAATAAACAAACATTTAAAGTTAAGTTGGATGATTTAACTTTGGCAGGAGTGCAGTTAGAATATTATGGGTTCTGAGAAAGGAGTGCTTTCTGGACCTCAGCCTTTGGCTCCTGATACAGCCTTAGTATGTCCCTTGTTGCTGACTTAAAAGTGTCCAATTTGTCTATAATTGTGCCCTTATATCCTTTATTGTCTTCCCAGGAATTATGAATGGCTCTCTTTATTGCATTTGCCACTTCTTTGTTTTCTGAAAGGTGACCGTTGTATCTACAGATGTATGGACTGAGTTGATCTATATCTAAAATAAAGTATGAGGAGACAGGGCTGTGGTCAGGTATTATGGGTGGGGGAACTGTAAATCGATCATAATCGCTGTTTACCACAAAGATTTTTAGAAACTAGAAAAGAATCTAGTCTTGCAGACGAATTGCATCTGGGAGGAAAGTGGTTACTATCTTGTGCTGTGGGCTATAGTTCTCTCCAATAGCCTATAAGCAGATTGTTAGAAATAAAATTCTGGAATACTCTGGATTTGTAATTGTCCTAACCTTTTGGCGGTGATGATCTGTCTAGCTTGGGATCAGCCAAACAGTTTAAATCACCTCCCCAAAATAATTTTGTACCCCCCTCCAAATTAATCAAAAAACATTAACTGATGCTAAGTGGGTACCAAATCCCTGAAATGGGGCATATAAAGTGCCCAGAATAATTGTTGTATTGTTAACTAGAACAACTAGAACTTTAATGAGAGCAATCCTCTCTTCTTCATTTTTTTGCACATCTAAAATTTGTTTGAAGAACTTTATTGGTAATAATAATCAATCACCTTTATTGTTGTTTTTTTTTTTTTTACTGGTTGAAGCAACAATGTGTTTTATCCACTTTTTTTCAAGCATTTCTACTTCTGTATCCAGTAACTATGTCTCCTGTAATAAGATAAAATCAGGTTCTAATGACATTAGATACTTTAAAATTCTGTATCTTTTAATGGGAGAATTCATACCATTAGTGTTCCATGTGTCATCTCTTTTAGGCAGACTCGTAGTGAACAAAGTCATGTAATTAAACCTATAGAACTTTGAAGCATAAAGAGAATACTACAGGGTTATTTTACTGTATGTCCCATGTGTGTCAACTCTCTTGTTAGAGTACCAATATATGGGATGAAATCCATATTCATTTTTGTGATCCAGTGTGGAATTCCCATATAGAAGAAAACTAAATAAAATGTTAATACAAACCTAATGGCATATTGTTATTAGACTTATAATACAAATGTAACCCTCCTGCCTCTTGTTTTACTCCTCAACTGCCCATAATCCCCTCTCCACCTGAACATAAACCCACCGCTAGTGAAGCCATTGGCATGACTTGGCGTGTTGATGAACACCTTGGCCTGTAGGTGCTATGCGGAGCTATTACTCTCCCTCCTTACATCACCTCATGTTTGCATGTTCATGTTCAGCTTGCTATTAAAGCTGTCCCTCCCCCTGACAGTAACAATGACCCATGTTTCTTAAAGGATGCAGAACCATTCACATCAATTTTGTTTGTTAAACAGCTGAGGCAGTCTCAGGCAGAGGTCTTCGTATGCTTCATCCTTATTATTGTAGAAAAGCGTTTGGTTATTCAAGACGTCTTTTAATCTGAATGGGTGAATCAAAGTAGCTTTGATTTTTTCTTCCATAAGGTTTGTTAAATATTGAAGATCTGTTGCTTGGTTTTTTATAACTCATACAAGAAATCTTGCCTGTTAGAGATTGGATGGTCTCTAAATTTGAACACTTTATTGTTTGAAATAGCTTTAATGAAAATGGTTTTGTCATTGCTTCTTAATAGTTTAATGATAACTGGTCTCATTCTGCTTGAATTGTTTTCTGAGGATCTGGGGCCTGTCCAATGGCTCTGTCTGTTGAAGAATTTGATGAGAATCCAACAGATCTGAAAAAAAAAAGTTCTTTTAAAATGTCTATGAGATTATTTGCCTTTTCCCAATTTTCACTCTTCCCAAAAACTCTGATAGCCCTCCTCCTGGAACAGTTCTCCAAATCCTCTTGTTTACTTTTTAACCATTTTTGTTCTTTTTTATGTAGATTGCGTGCATGCGCAAGAAACATATTGCATCAGCTTTCTCCAGAAGCAGATTGTGGAGGTGTGGCACTGTTGTGGCCAATGCCCCCACAGCCTTTAAAGGCTTGGCCCGCTTCCCCCAATGCCATGGCAAGTTGCTGCTGACACTAGTTCAGTCAGCGTGCCACCAACTTGTAAAAATTTAGCTGCTGTAATCGGGGGCCGCTCGTCACTGCAGCATCAGCCATTCGCGACCTGTCATTGCTGGGTGGAACTTTCCAAGTGCAATATTGTTTGTGAACATGGCAGCGGCTTGCCGCCATGTTCATAAACAATAATAAGGAACCCTCAGTGCAGAGGGGGTGCCCAATCCCCCTCGGAAGCATGCGCCCCCTAACAACAGGTTGTGTTTGCCGACGGGGCCCCAATCCCCATTGGCTTCAGTGGCCTTGCCCTTTGATGTTGATGGGGGAGCCCACTCACCGTCAGCATTATGCCCCCCCACAAACACCTAGAACATTTGTGCCGAGGGGGTGCCTAATCCCCCTTGGCTCTTGTGCCCTCCTTTAGTGCCAATGGGGTGCCCAATCCCTGTTGGCATGATGTGGCCCCCTCCCTTTTGTTGTGTGCCAACGGGAGTGCCCAATCCCCATTGGCTACAGCTGCCCCCCCAAGAATGAGTCTGTTGGCACACTGGAAGCCCACCCCAGTGTGCCACATGCCCCTGAAAACAAAAAAATGGGCCCGCAATGTCTTTTTTTTTTTATCTGTAAAAAAGGAAATGGTCCCTTGGCGGTCTCCCTGCCCACCTCCCACAATCCACGCCCACCCACTGCACACCCTGCCTTCCCACACCCCTCTCACCCCATATTTACCTCCAGAGCCCGGCGAGACGATCTTCGGTGGACCGGGAACATGTCTACACTCTTCAAAGCCAACCGTGAACTGAGGAAATGCCGGTAAGCTGTATAATGGAATAAATAGTTTTTTTCCAGCTTTGATGCATATCTGAATCATTTTTTGGAATTTTTCCACCAAATTTTCAACATGGGGTTTTTTGGACCCCTCCTCATGAATTCTGGCACTGTCATGGCGTTAATTCGCCCTAAGAGGTGATTTCATGGTCACTGTGTGGAATCACCTTTTGGGGCTGATTAACAAATGACAGGGCCAGTATTCATGAGTGGGCTCTCAAAAGCCTGTGTTGCAAATTTGGTTGAAAAATCCAAAATGACCGCTTTTACGCTTGCAGATTGTGCAGTTACACAAGACTTTCATAACTTTGCAAATATGCAATATTTTCACTCCAGATTTTCAACAGTGACATTTTTTTCACACCTCCTTGTAAACAGTACAGCTGTCATTGCTCACATCCTGGCCGAAATGTGTTTTCACACTTCCGACGCAGAACAGCACGATCGCTGTGGGAAATCAGTGTTTGAGACTGATTAAGAAAATGACAGTGACATTGTTCATGAGTAGAGGTCCTAAAATCCCTATGTTGAAAATTTGGTGATGAAACTCCATAAAATGACTGTGTTACAAGTGTGCGTTGCGCCACTTTCCACCTGTAACCATCGATTTGTAATATTGTCACGCCAGATTTTCAACAGTGGCATTTTTTCACACCTCCTTATGAGCAGTACAGCTGTCATTTTTCACATCCTGACCGAAATGTGTTTTCGCAGTTCCAGCACAGAATAATGCGGCAGCTGTGGGAAATCAGTGTTCAGGACAGATTAAGAAAATGATAGTGGCACTGTTCATGAGCAGAAGTCCTAAAATCCCTGTGTTGAAAATTTGGTGATGAAACTCCATAACATGACTGTATTACAAGTGTGCATTGAACTGTTTCCATGCACCCTTGTAAATTCGCAAATTTGTAATATTTTCACACCACATTTTCAACAGTGGCATTTTTTCACACCTCCTTATGAACAGTACAGCTGTCATTTTTCACATCCTGGCTAAAATATGTTTTTGCACTCCTGATGGAGAATAGCATGGTCGCTGTGGGAAATCAGTGTTTGGGACAGATTAGGATCGAGCGAGTGAGAGGGGGGAGTGACCGAGCTCAACTGAGCTCTGTCGGGACTGCTGCTGATTTCTTTGTGGGCAGAAAAAGGCCCCAATGCAAGAGCCCAGTACAAAAGGGAAGCCTGAAGCACTGGGAGAAACAGTACGAGCGAGTGAGACGGGGGACTGAGTGAGCTCAACTGAGCTCTATCAGGACTGCTGCGGATTTCTTTGTGGGCAGAAGAAGGTGCCAATGCGGGCAGGAGCCCTGTACAAAAGGGCAGCCTGCAGCGCCAGGACAAACAGAATGAGCACGTGAGAGAGGGAGACTGAGCGACCTCAACGGAGCTCTGTCAGAACAGCTGCGGATTTCTTTGTGGTCAAACAAAGGTGCCAATGCAGCCAGGAGCCCCGTACAAAAGTGCAGCCTGCAGCGCCAAGAGAAACAGAATGAGCGAGTGACAGAGCAAGCTCAACGGAGCTCTATCGTGACTGCTGCTGATTTCTTTGTGGGCAGAAAAAGCCACCAATGCAGGCAGGAGCCCAGTACAAAAGGTCAGCTTGCAGTGCCAGCAGAAACGGAATGAGCGAGTGAGGGAGGGAGAGTGAGCTGGCTTAATGAAGCTTTGTTGGAACTGCTGCAGATTTGTTTGTGGGCAGAAAATGGCAGCAATGCATGCAGGGGCCCAGTATAAAAAGGCAGCCTGCAGTGGTGGGAAAACCAGAATGAGCGAGTGAGAGAGGGGTAGTGAGTGAGCTCAATGGAGCTGTATTGTAACTGCTGCAAATTTCTTTGTGGGCAGAAGGAGGCAGCAACACAGACAGGAGCCCAGTAGAAAAGAGCAGCCTGCAGCACTGGCAGAAGTGGAATGCGCAAGTGAGAGAAGGGGAGTGAGCGAGCTCAACGGAGCTCTGTTGGGACTGCTGCAGATTTCTTTGTGGGCACAAAAAGGCGCCAAATGAGGCAGGAGCCCAGTACAAAAGGGCAGCCTGCAGCCCCAGGAGAAAAAGAATGAGTGAGTGAGACAGGGGGAGTGAGCGACCTCAACAGAGCTCTGGTGGGACAGCTGCGGATTTCTTTGTGGGCAGAAAAAGATGCCAATGCAGGCAAGAGCCCAGTACAAAACGGCAGCCTGCAGTGCCAGGAGAAAATATAATGAGCGAGTGAGACAGGGGGAGTGAGTGAGCTCAATGGAGCTCTAGCGTGACTGCTGCAGATTTCTTTGTTGGCAGAAAAAGGCAGCAACGCAGGCAGGAGCCCAGTACAAAAGGACAGCCTGCAGCACTGGCAGAAATGGAACGAATGAGTGAGAGAGGGGGTAGCAGGCTCAACAAACCTGTGTCAGGACTGCTGCAGATTTCTTTGTGGGCAGAAAAAGCCACCAACAGAGATAGGAGTCCAGTACAAAAGGGCAGCCTGCAGCACCAGGAGAAATAGAATGAGCGGGTGATAGAGGGGGAGTGAGCCACCTCAACGGAGCTCTGTCGGGACAGGTGCAGATTTCTTAGTGGGCAAAAAAAGGTACCAAAGCAGGCAGGAGTCCAGTACTAAAGAGCCGCCTGCAGCATCAGGAGACACTGACTGAGCGAGTGATAGAGGGGCAGTGAGCGAGCTCAACGAACCAACGCAATCAACATTCGGCATTGACAAATGCTTGTTTTAGCCTGTGGAGCTCTTTGTCTAGTCTGGCTAGTTTGTCCTCCATACCAGACTGTCTTTTTTCTAATTAATTTGCTCTCTTGACTTCTTGGTCCAGTTTAGTCTCCAACTTCTTCAGAGTAGTCCGAAGTTGTTTTATTTTCTCTGGAAAACTGTTGTAACTTTTCAAGTTCTTTTTGAATAGTTTAATTTCCTGCAATTAACATTTTTCCCAGCCTGGGGGGTGTTCTTCTTGGGCTGAAGTGCCTGCATTGTTTACTGCTGCTATATTAGCGTTGGATGCTGTTTCTTGCTCATTTGCTATAAGTTGCATTTCATTAAGCATTATATTGCCTTCTGGCTCTATGTTTCCCCTCTTTATTTTGATCTTCATTTGTTTAGTTTTTTTCTTTAAAGTTGCCTTGCTTTTAGTAAATGGGTTTTGAAAACTTTAGAGTTGATTACTTAAGCTCAACAAAAATTTTTTTTGTTTAAATTTAAGTTTATATTATCTTGAGTTGAATTATCGTTTGTATTAAACAGTTTACTAGATTTTTTATAAGCTTTATTAAAGGGAGTACTGGTGATAGCTTTTTGTTTATTCCTAGAGCTAGAGTGACTGGGTTCTGCAGGAGTTAAATTTCCATTTTCATTGTCTTCCTCTGTCTGCATTAGAAAAAATTTCTCACGAAAAAAACAAACAAACAAACTTCAGTATTGCATTTAAATGAACATGGGGAGGGAGACGCTGTGCAGAATCTCCTAAAAATGGCCTTCCCCTTTCCGTTTTCTGTATATAACAGTTTTGCCCTTAATTTTTTTTATATTGGATACAATTGGCTCATGAATGGATAAATGCTGGTCTTACTTATTTAGCCAGGTGTTACTTCTTTCTTGAAGAGAAGTTTGTGATCTCTGTTCCCCCTACAAAAATGGGAATCTTGTTCCATCAGTAGGTTATCCCAGTAAAGTCGGATTGCAGAGGGCTTCATTCCTCTGTTATTTGCAAGGAATCCTGCTCCATTTCAGCTTCACCTTCTCCTGACTAAAGGATTTCTGGTCAGGAAGAGATGCCGATAACCAGGTGAGTTTTGACTCGGCTACGAGCTATTGTAGTAATAGCTTCACTCGTGCTACTGCAGAACCAGTAAAGCAGTTTGGCTGCCAATGGCAAAAATTGATCAGTGCTAAACAAAAAGGAGAACTAAAGAGTGCAGAAGTCTAAAACATAAATAAATAAAAATAAACATTAGGCTGAATAAATGTACCATTTAGCTGTTACTTGCAGCATCTGCATTCTGTGCTAGGTGGCCAGGTGAGTGAACTGCATGCAACTGCTGCTAGCACTTGTACGTGCCTAACAGTGCTCACCTCTACACCACCCCTTCAGTTCAAATGGAAAATGTTCTTCTGGTTGTTTTGCTTAGAAGAATGTAGACATTTATTTTAAAAAATAGAATTTCAACCACCCATTGGCCCAGCAGTATTGTGTTGTACTTCCATGTTGGCGATCCAGGTTTGGGAGGAGACCTATGTCCCTGCAGCCAGCGGGCTGGGTTGGGAAAAATGCTCTGGAGTGCAACACCAGCCCAGCATGGGTGGATGTTATTGCCTGCCACTGTGGCAACCCCTCACAATGGGGCAGCTAGCCTGCTTCCCTGCAAAATGTAGGGGGCGCTTGGTACTACTTGCTGCTACATGTGCACAAGGCTGACAGAGGAACAGCACAATGTTGAGATGGAGGGTTCAAGGGTCAACATACCGGAATGAGCACAATACCAACACATCAGGAGCAATACAAGGTACGAAATATTTCCCAAATGCCTTCAGCAGGATAGTAGGCACACTCAATTCCCATGCCACGATCTCCGTCACTGAGAAACAGATGTGGACACACCAGCAGGTGAAGGGTGCCCTACTTTGAAGAACCCACCATTCTGAGAAAACCCAGAGGGGGAGGAGCGAACCAGAAACAAAAAGTGTTTGGGTGGGGAAGGGTAGAATCACATAGAACACCTTTGGTCAGGGTCACAGAAAACAATTGTCTTCTTAAACATATTTCAGTCAACCTACCTGGCTTTTAATAATCCTGAATAATCTACAAATTTTAATGAATAATCTACGACTTTTTAACAGAACTGAGTGTGTGTTATTCATGGTTATCAAAATAAAGCAGAGTGATCGGAGTACACCTTTTGGAGAATTTTGAAAGACGAAAGGAAGCCCGTACATTGCAACCCATGCAATAGTAAAAACAAAATCTTCTATAACGTTTTGTTTCAGCCTGGATTTTCAGGGTATGTATCTTGAATACAAAAAGGCTAAAAAGCAGCCTCCTTCCTGTCATTAAAGAATTTCCAGTAGCCTGATTTTAATGCAGAAAAAAAAATGGGGGGCGAGCAAAATGCATTGGCTGTCCCACTGCTTCATAAATGAAGGATCTGCTAATTCCCTGAACCCCTGGCTCTGCTACCTAAGGTGCAAACCATGGAAGATGATATGGAAAAGATGAGTGGTGTTGGGACTGGAAGGTCACTGCCTTAATAGGGTATGTGTGTGCAGGTGCAAAATAAAAGTGAATATGCAACTGTGAAAGTTCAAATAAGTCATTTATTTTCCTCTAGAAGAAAATAATAAAGAACATTCCACATGTGAAATGTTATTTATTTTCACATAGCAGTGTCATGGTCAGTGTATTGATGGCTCAACCTCCGAGCCCTCTCCTCATTTCCCTGTTTAACCAAACCAGTCAACACACTCCTGATCAAACTTGCACAGTTTAAATCATCACCATCTTTTCCCCCACGGCAGCCTTGCAACTGACTTTAGTTTTGGGCTTCCAAACAGCACTACTTTGTCCAAAATACACTTCTCTAAATCCCCATTTCATTTAAGTCATAAAACCATTGCCAGCCCTCTGTTTTTCTAACTTACAGCCATCTCCTTTCATGTTCCTCCCCATTCCCGATTCCTCTGGTCCTGAGTCTCACAGCCACACATGCTCCAGGTGGCTGCAAGATACCTCAACACATTGCAGTTTGGAACATACAAGTTAGAAGATGAAAAAGAATCAGCATTTATATAGCACTTTTCATACACAGTATCCCAAAGCGCTTTACAAGCAATGCTATACTGGTAGTGAAGTGACTGAATGTGTGGTGGCAGCCATATCGCACATCATCACCCACACACAGCCTGGATAATTGCATGAACCAGTTTATAGGAAGGAGAATGTTGGCCAGGACACTGGGAATGTTCCCTGCTCTTTGCAAAGAGTGCCCTGGGTTCTTTTACTTCCACCTGGACACCCACCAGGATGGGCAGAAGGGACCTCAGTTTAACATCTCATCTGAAGGACGGCACACCCCAGCAGTACAGCACCCCCCAATACTGCACTCGGATGCCAGCGATTTTTAGGTGCAAGTCCAATCCCAGTGTGGGACAAGAACCCACGACCTTCTGGTACAGAGGCGGATGTGCTACCAACTGAGCCACGCTGACACCCATTTAAAAAAACAGTTATCTTAGCTGTGATCATATTCTGGGATCCGCATGTGATTTAGCAGCTCCCTGCACTGACTTGATGCACAGACTGACCGTTCCAACTTGACTGCCGTGCTCTCTACTGCCCCACAACCACTGCACACACAAACCACTCTCACTTGTGCTCCCCACAAAATGCGCTCTCCTTGACTCAGTTGGTGCTTCCCCTCAACTCTGTCGCACACAAAAACTTTTCTCTCTCTCTGTCTCTCGCTCACATCGTTAAAAAAAAACTGCAAATGAACCAAAGCAAAACTGAACCATATTTCAAAATATTCAGTAACACAGGCAAGATGGGGGGGGAGGGGGCACAACATGAAATCCTAGGGAAAAAAACTAAGAGAAAATTGCTCTTAAGAATAAACAGGAGGGGGAAGGAGAAAAGAGAGGGGACAGATTTAGCACACATCATTTATATATACTTTATATAAATCAAACATACAGTGGGTGAGATGGAAATAAACTATTTCCCTTCATGATGGGGAGGGACTTTCTTAACTCACTTATGGTTTTGCCTCTTGTAAGTAAGGTCATCCCGCCCCCCCAACTCGTGGAAATAAATAGTTTATTTCTATTCCATCCACTGCATGTTACATATATCTGATCACCCATTGGTGCATCATCAGCGTTCTGCACTATAACTTGGTAGACTCAGATTCACGAGCTGGAGCTCCTATCCTGGAACTGGATGGCACCTGTGCAAACAATGGAGGTGAAGTATTTGACTCCAGGGCTGGGGATGCCTCACATCTGCCCACCTCATCCCACCTGCTGACCACTAAGCAGCACTTACTTTATCTGGGAAGGCAGTCGCTCACCTGCTCTTCAAGCCGAGGTGAAGGAGACACTATAGTGGCCCCTATGTTAAGTATGGGAGACACGTGTGATAGTGTTTGTGTGTGTGTGTGTGCATGCGCACATGTGCAGGGGGGAACATACTGGTATTTAACGTATCCAAAACAATTATTCCAAATACATATATCCCAGAATGGAATGTTAGTGAGACCGCAATGAAATGAAGGATTTTCTGGAGGGGGAGGGTTCTATGTAGATAGTTGTATAAAAATAATCTTTACCCAGTAGAAAAGTAATTTGTGAATTTGTGTTCAGTGGGAATTACAATCAATATTTTCAGGTATGGATGTTTTGGTCACCATATTCTGCTTGAAAATTGTTGGGCGTCAACGTACCTGTCACATTTGGCTGATGTCCTCTTTCTGAGTGTGAAGCCTTCGGTACATCCACTGCTATTACATTAATTTGGTAGACAGTAGTGTGGCTTGGATAGTATCCTACCAGGGTGAATACCACTGAATACAATCATTTTGGCCAGATTTTGGATGGCATCAGATGGCATAGACATCTGACCAAGGATCTGACCTCCTAGGATACACAGTAAGTATCAGAGATATCTGTAGATCCAACCAGGATCTGATGGATCCAACCATCATATCAAGCTATTCAAGATTGGATTTGATTGGATTCGACATCAGATACCTGGATCAGACCTCAGATCCACTACTAACTGACTACGGAACCAAAATATGACTTTGGTCAGATTCAGAGGTGGATACCAGCACTTTTCAATGGAAGGTAGCCAGATCCATTAAAAGTACTGTCTGAGCACCGCTAGTAGTGGCTTTCGATTTGCGATAGAAACGTCTGTTCATTTCCTAGTTTGTTGTGAAATCTGCGCACTGAAACAGAACTGCCAAGAATGAGTGCATTTTGTTGTCTCAGCAAAAGCAGATACTGTATATCCCCATGAATACATCAACTTCACATATAAGTCAATCCCTTTTCGTGAATGTTGTTGATTTACCCATATACCTCACATATAGTTCATTCCCTCTTTATTGTAATATATTATTGGTATACGTTTACCCATCCTGGTACTATAAAAGGTATCCCTAACAGTAATATTCTTTTTAATACAATTGACCTGCTCCCTCAACTCATCTGCAACACTGGCTGGCACTCACTGACATTGTATCATCACACCTCTGATTCAGAAAAGACATGGTAGGCAAAAAGGGAGGAGCGACTCTTTATGTCAGGGAGGGTATAAAAGCAACAGAGGTGCAGGGAATGCAGGGAGGGACGGAGGCACTGTGGGTCACCCTAGAGATGGTTAATGGCACCACTATTTGCACTGGAGTGATCTATAGACCTCCAGCAAAAGGGGAAGAGTTGGACAGGATTCTAGTGGCAGCAATCCATAAGATAGCAACTAAAGGGGAGGTGCTGCTGTTGGGAGACTTCAATTTGCCAGATGTTGATTGGAGCATCCCAGCTACAGTCTCAGCCAGAAGAGGGTCATCCTCCGCTAGTGATCAAACAGGAGTTCAGCATGTTTGTAGTTCATTTGCATCACCAGGTAAGGAAAAGGGTCCAGCTCCCCACATGATGTGCAGGGGAAATGCCAGACCTTGCCCAAAAACTAATGCACTGAAATCTGGCCAATGGAAAATCATGAACACAAATGCCCACAGTCTGGAAAACAAGAACCCAGACCTGGAGGCAACAATGACAGAGGCTAAACTGGACATAGTAACCATTAGCAAGACATGGTTCACCAGTAACAATATATGGGAGACTTCAGTACTCGGCTATGTACTGTTCAGAAGAGATTGAGGTGCAAAAAGGGGGTGGGGGTGGAGTGGCCCTTTATGTCAATGACAGTATCAAAGATGCAGAAATTCAGAATACACATAAGGAGCCAGAAGAACTGTGGTTCACCCTGGAAACAGGAAATGGGACAACTATAAGAACTGGGGTCATCTACAGGCCTCCAGACCAGGGAGAGGACATAGACACATTACTGTTAGAAAATATACAAAACATGACAGCTAAAGGGGAGGTTCTGCTAATGGGAGACTTCAACATGCCAGATACAGATTGGTCAATACCAGCAGGAACATCTGCCAGAACTAGACACATAGTGGATTCCCTGCAGGGGGAGGGCCTCAAACAATTGGCACAACAACCCACAAGAGACAGGGCTATCCTGGATCTAGTACTGACTAACAGGGAAAGGATCACAGATCTCCAGGTAGAAGGTTACCTGGGGTCCAGTGACCATCACATGGTATGGTTCAGTTTGGCCACTAGAACTAAATCACCCCATTCCAAGTGAAAAATATGGGACTTCAGAGGAGCTGATTTTGATAAGATAGCCAACAGAGTTAAGCTAGCCCCGGCAAGACAAAATACAGGTGAGGGGGTACAGGCAAAGTGAGCAAGCATTACGGATGTAATACTTGAAGCAACATCCTATTGTGTTAGGGAGAAAAGCAAGAGCAAAAGAAGGAGAAAACCACTTTGGTTCTCAAAAACAGTAGCAGGAAAGATCAGAGCCAAAGGGTTGGCCTTCAGGAAATATAAGGGAACGCAGCAGGACAAAGATAGGGAGGCATACTAAACTTCCGTAAGGGAAGCAGGGAAGGCAGTAAGGCAGGCAAAGACCCAGACTGAGGTAACACTAGCACGAACAGTAAAACAAGGGGACAAGACTCTCTATAGATACATTAGTGAAAGGAGAAAGTCCATAGGGGGTATTGCTAAGATCAAAGCGGATAAGGGGGAGTGTATGGAGGAGGATTAAGGAAAAGCATCTATCCTAAATGGATACTCCTGCTCGTGTTTACTGAAGAGAAGATAGGGCAGGACCCACAGCTCAGCACCATAGACACGGGGGCACAAGTCCCTTCACAAAAGAAAGGGTCCTACAAGAGCTTGTTAAACTCAGGGTGGACAAGGCAATGGGACCTGATGGCATGCATCCCAAGGTACTAAAGGAGCTAAAGGTGGAACTAGCACAGCCATTAGCAGAATTGTTTAGTGAGTCTCTGAGCACAGGAGTGGTCTCAGAAGACTGGAGAAGGGCTCATGTGATCCCGCTTCACAAGAGTGGCAGCAGAGAGGAGGCAGAGAACTACAGACCAGTCAGTCTTACCTCAGTAGTGGGCAAGATTATGGAAGCACTCCATAAGCAAAGGATAGTGCAGCACATGGAATCCATAGGAGCACAGGATCCAAGACAGCATGGGTTTACAACAGGAAGGTCCTGTCAAACTAGTCTCATAGATTTCTTTGACTGGGTAAACAGAGTGGTGGACCAAGGGGGTGCAGTTGATGTCACCTACCTTAACTTCAGCAAAGCTATCGATACTGTTCCACATAGAAGATTGATTAATAAACTGGGTAGGCTCAGGGTGGGTCAGAGGCTGGTCAACTGGGTGGCAAACCGGTCGGCGGGCAGAAAACAGAGAGTGGAGGTTAACGGTATACAGTCAAAAGAGATGCAAGTCAGAAGTGGGGTACCTCAGGGATTAGTCCTGGGGCCAGTCCTCTTCAATATCTTCATCAGTGACATTGCAGATGGACTGGAAGGTAAGGTTTGCCTGTTTTCAGATGATACCAAGATCTGCAACAGAGTATATGATCCAGATGGGGTGGGCAGAATGAGAAGAGATCTGGATAAACTAGCAAAATGGTCAGAAGAGTGGCAACTGGGATTTAATGCAAAGAAGTGCAAGATCATGCACATAAGGAAGAGAAACCCTGAAGCCACCTATAGGCTGGGAGGGGAGTTGCTGGCAGTCACAAAGGAAGAAAGAAACTTGGGCATCATCATCATCATCACTGATGACCTGAAATCATCCAAGCAGACCTCTAAAGCAGTAGAGTAAGGCTAGGGGATGTTAGGGTGTATTAGTAGGGTATCACAAGTCGTGAATAGGGAGGTAATAATCCCTCTTTACAAGACACTGGTTAGGCCCCATCTGGAGTACTGCGTGTAGTACTGGAGGCCACACCTTCACAAGAACATTAACCAAATTGAGGCAGTCCAGAGAAGGGCAACCAAAATGGCACAGGGACTGCATCAGAAGACATATGAGAACAGATTAATGGAGCTCAATATGTATACCCTACAGCAAAGGAGGGAGAGGTGTGATATGATCGAAACATTCAAACGCCTTAAGGGCATTAACAAGGTGAAAGTGTCTAACATGTTTCAATATAAGAAAAATAGCAGGACAAGAGGACACAGCATGAGATTAGAGGGAGGCCAATTAAGGGGTAATGTGAGGAAGTTCTTTTTCACAGAAAGGGTGGTGGATGCATGGACGCCACCCCAGGAAGTGGTGGCTATGAATACAGTGCAGGGCTTCAAACAGACATGGGATAGGCATAAGGGAGCAATACAGATGAGTATGAATAAATAGGCCACTGACAGCAAAGGACGATGGCACATTTATAAGATAGAAAAAGAAATGGGCAGACCTTGCGGTCCTTATCTGCTGTCAACTTATCTGCCGTCAAACTTACTGAGGGTATAACAAGAGGCAAAAAGCCATCAGTAGATTAAAGTCACTTAGCTTGTCTGCCACATGGAAGTTATGCATGACCCATCATTAAGGCTACGCAGTCAATTGTCCCCCTCTGAATCCTGACTGGCAGCGGTATCACTACGACTCCTAGAAGTTGCTGTCATTCTGATAACCCTTTTACTGACATCCACAGGGTCCATAAATAAAAAAACTTTCCCATGGTAGGTAATTATGAGCTGTGCTGGGAAAATCATGTTGTGCGAGATGCCCACATCCCTTAACAACCGTCGCACCCCATCAAATCGCTTTCTTCGCTGACGGGTGGAGTTGCTTATGTCAGAGAACAGGAGAATTTGATTTTTGTCTTGCATGATAGAGCTTGCACTCCGTGCGAGCCGAAGAATATGGTCATGAACTACCACTCCCGAACTGACTACCATAACTGTGCGGGTTTCCTCCACATTCTGGGATCAGCCTCTGGGATTGACCCTATATACACTTTTAGAATTTCCCAAGAGACATCCTCACCTTCAGGGACAAGCTTATTCGAGAGCCATTCTTGGATGAACATCGTGGGGGTGATTCCCTTCAATACCTTCTGGGAGGCCAAGTATTCTGATATTTCCAGAGCGAGCTTGGTTCTGCAAGGCCTCCAGTTGAGCACAAAGGTGCTGGTTTTCTTTAACCACGAGGGCGTTGGTGGTGGTATTTGAATCAGTTTGTCGGTAGACCTCCTGTAGGTCTGGTTTTAGCCCATCCACCGCATTTTCAACCACCAGTACTCATCCGTTGAATTCATCCATCTTTTGGTTCAGGGTGGAGTCTGAGGTGATTAGATTCTGGAGCTTGTGTCCCAGGGGAAGCAATAGTTTCCTGGGGTTCAGTGTCTACTTCGGCCTGCTGAAGAGATTGCGATTGCGAGGCCCCACCAATTACTTTGCTCCTGTCGACTCCATCTTGTTGCTTTTCTTTCTTGAATTATAACAATTATATATCCATTATAAGTATTTTCAGTCTGCTCTTCCTGATTCTGTTGGAAATAATGTAGTTTGTAGACTTTTAAATATAGTTTTAAATAATTTATAAGACTTCTATCAGGAGCTCTGGAAATCTGCTGTTTAGCTCAGGCTCCACAGAACCGCCCTTGCTGGCAATCATAAGGGAAGAAAGAGACTTGGGCATCATCATCACAGATGACCTGAAATCATCCAAGCAGACCACTAAAGCAGTAGGAAAGGCTAGGGGGATGTTGGGATGTATTAGTAGGGGTATCACAAATCGGAATAGGAAGGTAATAACCCCTCTGTACAAGATACTGGTTAGGCCCCATCTGGAGTACTGTGTGCAGAACTGGAGGCAGCACCTGCACATGAAATTAACAAAATTGAGGCAGTCCAGAGAAGGGCAATCAAAATGGTGCAGGGACTGCATCAGAAAACATATGAGGACAGATTAACAGAGCTCAGTATGTATACCCTAGAGCAAAGGAGGGAGAGAGGTGATATGATTGAAACATTCAAATATCTTAAGGGCATTAATGAAGTGAAAGAGTCTAACATGTTTCAATATATGAAAAATAGCAGGACAAGAGAACACAGCGTGAGATTAGAGGGAGGCCAATTAAGGGGTAATGTGAGGAAGTTATTTTTCATAGAAAAGGTGGCGAATGCATGGAACAGCCTACCTCAGGAAGTGATGGATATGAATACAGTACAGGGCTTCAAACAGGCATGGGATAAGCATAGGGGAGCAATATAGATGAGTATGAATAGATAGGCCATTGACAGAGTACAGGCCTATGACCAGGGCCCCGAGTTTTCTGCGATTCCGCGGTGCGGCAAACCCGGAAATATCCATGCGAATTGCCGGCCACCCGCTGGAATCTCCATGGGGCTGCTCATGAACAAACATGCCCCCTCGCAAATGTTAGTATGCCACGCTGGGAGCCCACCCCAGCGTGGCAAAAGCTTCATTTGCCGACAGGGGTGCCCAATCCCCTGTCAGCTTCACTGTCCCCCTCCCCCCCAAGCTGCCTGGTGCCACGCTGGGAGCCCACCCCAGCGTGACAAAAGCTATTTGCTGGACGGGTGCCTAATCCCCATCGGTTTCACTGGCCCCCCGACGTGTTCTATGCCACGCTGGGAGCCCACCCCAGCATGGCAAAACTTCCTTTGCCGAAGGCCCAATCTCTCAGCTTCACTGACCCCCCAAGCCGCTGCCTGAACCTGAAACAAAACCTTCCATCGTTGATTCTTTTGCCCCTCCCCCAACCGCACCCACCCTCTGCGTACTCCACCTCCCCACACCCCACCTCACCCCACCTCAACCCCATACTTACCTCGAGCCCAGCGCGATGATCTTCTGTGGACCGGAACACGTCTGCACTCTTCAAAGCCGACATGAACTGAAGAAAATGCCGTAAGCTGTATAATGGCATAAATGGATTTTTTCAACTTTAGTGCATATCTCAGCCATTTCGGAATTTTTCACCAAATTTTCAACATGGGTTTGGGACCCCACCTCATGAACTGTGACACTGTTATTTTGTTAACTGGTTCGAAAGGTGTTTCGTTCAGTCACCTGCACGGAACCACCTTTCTGGAATGATTAACGAAATGACAGTGTCACAGTTCATGAGGTAGGCCCTAAAACCCTATGTTGAAAATTTGGTGAAAATATTCCCCAAACAACTGTTTTACGAGCGCTGCATATGCGAGGTCCTACACACGCTCGTAATTTCGAGCATTTTAATATTTTCACCCAGATTTTCAGTATTGCCATTTTACCACCTCCTTATGAACAGTACAACTGTCATTTCACATCTCACCTGAAATGTGTTTTCCACATGTAGCGCAATGGCGGCGGTCGGTGTCTGAAATCAATGTTCGGACAGATTAATAAAATCATAGTGATACTGTTCATGAGCAGAGGTCTTAAACTGGCTATGTTGAAAATTTGGTGACAAAGCCCATAAAATGACTGTAGATGAGTGTGCATTGTGTCAGATTTGGCAAAAAACAAAAAAAGGAAAAAAAATTATGGTAAAACGCACGCATAATTACCGCGAGAAATTGGTGTTGAGTGTTTAGAAGTTCTGTGGCAAATGAGAACCCTGCCGCAGAACTTTGCTCTGATGTGCCGCAGAAAAATCGGGGCCCTGCCTATGACACATTCATAAGGTAAAAAAAATGGGCAGACCGGATGGGCCTTGTGGTCCTTATCTGCTGTCAACTGCTGTGTTTCTATGTTTCTATCCTGGATGCCCTGGAGGGGATGTGCCTTAGGAAGCTAGTGGTAGAGCCCACCAGGGAGGGAGGGAGCGATACTGGATCTAGTAATCACCAACTGGGACAGAGTTGCTGATGTCATGGTGGGTAGCCCCCGGGGTCCAGCGATCACTGTATGGTGTGATTCAATGTGAGAACAGTGGCAGAGTCAAACCACATGAAAGTGAAGGTCCTAGACTTAAAAAGGAACAACTCTGCAAAGATGGGGAAATGTCTCAGGAAAGCCTTGGCAGGGGGGAGGATGGGGGGTGTAGAGGAACTGTGGAAAAATCTAAAAGGAGTCATAGAGGAGGCATCAAACCTTTGCATTAGCAATTAAGCAAAAGCAAGAGGAAATAAAAACCACTATGGTTCTCAAAGGAAGTGGCTGGGAAGGTAAGAGCAAAAAGACTGGCATTCAGGAGGTACAAGGAAACACACAGAGGAAGGAGGACAGGGAAGTGTATCTAGAAAAACAGAGGGAGACAGGGAAAGCAGTCAGGAGCGCAAAGGTGCAAATGGAGGAAGAAATAGCCCAGGCAGTGACAAAAGGGAGCAAGACATTCTTCAGGTATGTTAATGAAAAAAGAAAGACCAGGGGTTGGATTGTTAGGCAAAAGGGGAAGGAGGGGAGTGTGCAGAGGGGGACCTGAGGAAAGCAGCAATCCTGAACAAATATTTTTGTTCAGTATTCACAGAAGAAGGGGAAGGTGTGGGCCCTCAGTTAAGCGACAGGAATATCGATGGAAGGGAGGTTGACACCAGTCCATTTACGGAGGAGAGAGTCCTAAAGGAACTCACAAAACTGAGAGTGGACAAGGCAACGGGGCTGGACGGGATACATCCAAGAATATTAAAGGAGCCTAGAGAGGTACTTGCAGCACCACTGACAGCCCTGTTTAACAAATCACTGGAAACAGGAGTGGTTCTGGAGGACTGCAGGAGGTCAGATGCAGTTCTTCTCCACGAAAGTGGGAGCAGGGAGGATGCTGGCAATTACAGGCCAGTCAACCTGACCTTGGTGGGGAAGGGGAATTAATGGAAGAATTGCTAATGGAAAGGATTGTGATAGATCTTGAATCCAGTGGATCACAGGATCCGAGGCAGCATGGATTCACAGCGGGAAGGTCATGCCAAACAAATCTGATAGATATCTTTGACTGGGTGACCAGGAAATTAGATCAGAGAGGGGCGGTGATTATGGATTTCAGCAAGGCCTTCGACACCGTTCCACATAGGAGGCTTGTAAACAAGTTGGGCAGCCTAGAAGTGGGTCCCAAGGTAAACTTGGTCAGATATTGGTGAAGCGATAGAACACAGAGGGTGGTGGTAAACAGAATTCATTCTGAGGAGAGGAGGGTGCCACAAGGATCAGTTCTGGGGCCAGTTCTCTTAATGTCTGCATAAGAGACATTGCAGAGGGTCTGGAAGGGAAGGTATGCCTCTTTGTAGATGACACTAAGATCTGCAACAGGGTGACACTGGGGGATGAAGGAAACATGAGTAGGGACCTAAGCAGGATTGAGGAGTGGTCAAGAGTGTGGCAGCTAAGATTCAATGCAAATATGTGTAAAATCATGCATTTAGGGCACAGTAACCCGGGGAGGAGTACATGACAGGGTGGAGATACTGACGACTTCCAAACAGGAAAGGGGACCTGGGTGATCATATCTGATATCCTTACCCCACCTCTTCTCATGTCCTCCACTCCCAGCCCCTCTCTTACTCTTCCCAGCCCACCCTCCCACATCCCTTCCTACACCCTGTGCTCTGTTTGTCTTCACAAAGCCTGCTGACCGATAATAATGTATTGTATGCATTTTCCTGTGCCTGAAACTGAGTACCATTGTGTGTCTCTGTTCTTTTACGTTGACTGTCTGTTATGATTTTGTGTCCATTATGAGTTTGTACCTCCTATTTACACTTTATTGTACCGTACTTTACTGTTCTGTTTAATCTGTTGTGCTTTCTACTGACATGGAACCTTTGTAAAAGAGCTCTTAGCTCAAAGGTAAGTGTAATCCAAGACTTAAAGCAGCAGTACTACCGAATCAGGAAGTGATCTATCAAAATTCTGCTTTTTGGCTGCAAGCATGCAGCAAAAGTTCCAGTTTCCATACCTGTTAATATATTTTTCAGTCATCTTTAGTTTTTTAGACATTTGCAATGTATTTGAATTGTTGTAGCGCTACAACAAATATGGTGGCTGACTAATTTTTCAGCTGCGCCTTTCCTTCAGGTCGCATCATGTCTTTTGACTACAGCAGTGGGACCATCTGCTGACTATTCCCAATGTCCATGCAAGTCATACACATGAGTAGTTGGTAGCAGAGGGGGTTACAGTGCAACATATCTGGTGGCAGCATGGTAAAAGCAGCAGGGGATAACTGAGCAAATTACTCGGCGATAGTACAATGCTGGCGGGAAAGAGTTCCAGGTATATGATTAGCAGGGCACAGGGAATAAACTGTCTAAAAAGCGCACATTTTTTTTTTCCCTAATACTGCTGCTTTAAATTAAAAAAGTATAAAAGGTGAATAAGTACTGTGAAAAGGCTGTGGGGAGAGGCAGTGGGATGCTGGTGTGCATAGGGAGCGGTATCACCAGCAGAAAAAGGAGGTGATGATACCACTGTTCAAATCATTGATGAGACCCCATCCGGAGTACTGTGTCCAGTTCTGGAGGCCGCATCTCTGGAAGAACATAGACAGAGTAGAGGCAGCTCAGAGAAGTGCAACAAAAATTGTGCAGGGTCTGCACCAAAAGTCATGTAAGGAGAGACGATAAGACCTCAAAATGTATACCCTGTAGGCCCTGTGAGTGGAATTCCAGGCCCCGGGAAAATTCAGACTCTGGGGCCCCTATGCAGCTGCATACAGTTGCATACCAGGTAGCCTGGGCCCAGGGAATTATTCCCGGCTCCCCTACCCTCTCAAGGGCCCTGATACCCTGGAAGAGAGGAGGGATATGATAAAGACCTTCAAATACTTCAAGGGCATAAGTAAGGTGCAAGAGGGTAGCATCTTTCAAAAAAAAAAAGATGTACAAGAACAAGAGGTCATGATGTGAGGCTGAAGGGGGTAGACTCAGAGATAACGTGAGGAAGTATTTTTTCACAGAAAGGGCGATGGATGCATAGAACAGCGTCTCAGCGGAGGTGGTGGGAGCAAAAATGGTAGGGGGATTCAAGAATGCATGGGATAGGCACAAGGGAACCCTAGTAATCGGAAAGAGAGGGTAAAGTCTGGAGATCTAGTAGGATCTGCATTATTGCAGTAGGTATGGAAAACAGTCAGACTAGGTCAGCCAAGCAGTCTTTATCTGCCGTCAATTTCTATGTTTTTATGTTTCTATGTGTCCTCTTCCCCATCTGCCAAGCAGCACTGACAGACACCATGTGTTTGTAACCATACTCACACTCCATCCCACCTTTGCACAACAATATTTAAGCAATATTGACCAAAGAGCTGGTCATTTCCTAGAAATGAATGACTGGCTAGGGGGGAAGGATGGCCCAAGGCTCAGCCAAGGTCCACTGCCACCCAGCCATTTATTACTCTTGAGGAAATGACTGTCTCTGAGGTTATTATTGCGATTATAAGTCTAAGCACAATAATAGCTTCTTTTTAAAGATATTTACTTACTTTTTCTGTGGCAGCACTGGGAGCGCAACAGCAGGAAGCACAGATCGGGTGCCACGCCGGTCACTTCTTAGAGATTTCAGACTGGCGAGGCAACCAATCACAGACGGCGCTGCTGATATGAATAATTAACTGGACTTATAGTTTTCGGTATCAACTGGGTAATTTACAGCCTTCCCCTTTCCCCACACCAGCTCTTGACAGCATTGCAAATGACATAAAGGCTCCCTCTGCTTCCCCGAAACAGAAGTCAACATTATGTCTTCAAAGGATTCTCCTACTCACCTGCAGCAGTAACAGCTGCAGTCAATGGCATCCATCACACCGCACATCACTACTGCTAGCAGAACTGGTCTCATCAGTAGGTAATCTCTCCCAGCCACCACTGCTGTTTCACTTTAGTTCTTGTGTGCTGTTTTTCCTCACAGTCCACTCTTACAGCTTGGCAGGTTCAGGAAAGAAAGCATGCTATGCAGATCATATCCAGCAAGCCTCAGCGAGGGAGGTGGCAGATTACAGTATTAAAGGCAGTTTACTGCTGCAGCATTTTAAAATTATTTTAGTTATCTGTGGTTGCTAGAGACCATCACAGGAAGTAAGTGGAAGCTACTTCTGCCCTGCAGACTATATCCAGCAAGCCTCAGTGAGGGAAGCTCTAGATTACAGTATTGTCATTACTGGTGAAATGCACTAAGGGTTTGGACACTGTTGCAGACATCAAACGCAGTGTTTTGGCAGAAGAAGCACTAATTCCTGTAAAGGGACAGCTGAACTAAATTGCTTGGTGACCTCCAACTCCCACAAGCATGAGGCTGAGGTACTTGCTGCTGCCGAATTATCTGCAGTTGGAGAGCCCCTAAACGCACTCCAGTAGCTTTGAAACTGCTTTTTTTTTTTCAACTCTATTTTTGCTCCTTACACTGGCCCCTTAGACCTCTCTTCAGTGAGGTCACTCAGCACTGCCTTTTTCCCCATCCAGCCTGAGATCCTCTTGAAACTAGTCCTCGTTCCTGGGATGTGCTCCTCCACAACCAACAACCGCCCCACTCTCCGGCTCTGAGTTCCCCCAGGGTGGGACCGTCATAACTCCTCTTGCACTCTATCCACAATCTAGAAGGGCACCCGGGGAGTGAAGAAGACACACAGGAACCTGCCGGGAAGGATCTGTCTGAGGACCTGGGGGCTGGCCACTGGACCCACCTTCACCTGTCCAGACCAGGGTCCGTTTTCTTCATTCATGGAGGTGTGGACGTGCAATGACATGCAGCGCGCAGCAGGTGCACTCCCACACCCACCTGCAGGACATCCACCACCACCTCCAAACCCCTTTGCATGCATCCACTGGCTGCAATGCTCCCAGTCTCCACTGGGAGCCACACTAGCTGTGGGATCAACAACCCACCCACCCCCAGGAGAGGAGAGCAGTTCTCCAAATGCTCAGTCCTCTCCTGCCAACCCCCGATGACCCTAGTCTGTTCTGAAACATGGGTTGCCGGCATGGCGTGAGGTGTGTCATCCAGCGCCTCAACCCTCAGCACCTCTGGACCAACCGAAACTACCTTTTTAAGGGCAGTTTACTGCTGCAGTATTTTTGAATTATTTTAGTTGTCTATAGACCATCACAGGAAGTGAAGGAAAGCTACTTCCACCCTGCAGACTATACCTGTCACAAGCCCACTCCAGTGGGACAGGATTCCCTGGGCTACAGTGAATCTCCTTGTGATCTGGGTCAGGAATACTCCCTCTCCTGTCCTTTTAGAACACATGCTGTTTCATAACTGAACATCCGCCAAGCAGGTCCTTGGGCTTCCTCTCTCTGTGTGAGGGGTACAAATGCAGTCTCGAGTCTGTGTTCCTGGGAGAGAACCTTCTTGGCCACTGCACAGCAAACCAGAAAAGCCACAGGCATATATAGGCCTTCAGGGATAACCTATACGCCCTATATGCATCTTTTCCCAGAAAAAATGCAGAGACCGGTTCAACCTCACAGACCCCTTTTGAGAGACCTTTTGTATTCCTCTCTTCTTTCATTTACTGAGTCCCTACTTGGATTTTATCTTGATAGCATCTGGCCCTTAAGCGTTAGACAGTTGTAGAATAGTTTGAGCAAACGTTCCCAAAACTAACACACACTAGACGCTGGCAGAATTAAAGTAAGCCAAAAGCTTTACTAAATGGTAAATAAGTACTGTAAATAACATACAAGAAAATTATATACTTTTCTTAATTTTGGTTACAGGATATGAAAAGAAATTACGAAATATACAGAAAAATATATACTGTTTAAATTCTAACGAATATAGTTCTACATTGAAAAGTCCCTTAGTGCTGGGAATGAAAAGAGTTCTTAGTAGGTTTCTGACTCTCCCATCTGTTTGGTGGAAATTCACACAGGGGTCAAAAGTCTTTTTCTGTTTTTTCCAGGAGAGTCTTTGAAAGAGAGGTTATGTCTGTCTCTCTGGCAGGTTCTGCAGGCTCTTTTAAGTAAAATCAAAAGTCCTGCCTCTGATGTTCCTTGTTGTGACAGGCTGTTCTTGTCACATGCTGAGAAAAGGCCAACCAGCACCCATGTTCAAAGTTTAAAAGTCTAACTGAAAGTTTCCTAGCTGGGGGGGGTCCTCCCATGTAACTGGAGTCAGCATGTCTCACCCCTTGCTGGTTTTGCTGTCCAATCTCTTTTGTTCCCAATACACCACTTAGCCCTTAAGTGGCTTCACTCAAGTTGTAATGACTCCAGTTCAGATGCCAAAGTCCTAAAACAATAGGACTCTAGACTCCATGGCACCTTCATGCTGACGTTAAACCAGGGCCCTTTGTGAAAGCCAATATTTCCAGTAATCCAAGCTTCAATAAATGGCCCTGATATTAGCTTTAAATGACCCTCCCATTTAACACAGGAGCTCTGGAGGTTCAAATCCCTTTTACAATTTAAAGAAATATTGTTTGAATTAAAAAAAAACAGGTCACCTAGTAAGCTATAGGGCTGCCCACCCAAAACACAGGGAATTTTACCCCTCCAGTAAACCACATTTGAAATCTGGTTTATGCAATGGGGCCTTTTATGAATTACATAAATAACTAATATACCTGGAAACGCAGCAATGGAACATGGCATGATCCTGCCACAGTATCCAGCAACTGGAGGTGAGCGCTGGGTGGAGGCAATGCTTGCAGAGGCAAGCAGCATCTGCTGGCATCAGCCAGAGAAGGAGGAGAAGGGGGCCAGGAATTATAAACTAAGTGTGGGAGAGAACAAGAACTGTTATTTAGGAACGTAAAAGGAAACTGTTGGGAAGCTTAAATAATACTAAATTGTTAAATTATAAATAAAGAAAGCAGACTAGTGAGGTCTGGTAGGACCGTAAGATGAAGTTGAGGGGGATAATTGGAAGAACAGTCTATATACAGTAACAACACATATAATAGAAATCGTTAGGTTGATATCTTTCTACTCTGTGTAATTATGTAATTGTCATTCAGGTGATAGTGGTGTAACAAAGCAGAGCAGGCAACAATGGAAACTGGTAACACGTATAGGCCTACAAGTGGCAACCAAGGACTATGTAGCCTCCCCAAATGAGTTATACTAGGGAGGGTTAAGGAGCACTATTACACAGGAGAGAAAAAAAATAACTTAAGTCACCAGCGAACAAGCGAAGAGGCTAAAATGACTAAGATCTAGACAGTGGTGTTACTGGAAGAGATCTCTGCTCTGTTAGGAAAGTTCAGTACTAAACTCGGGAGACAAAGACAGAACCTGATGTTACAACAATGGCATATTTTAAGACATCTATATTAACACTGGATACTGGAATTGTCAGACCTGAAAATGGTGAATTAGGAGTCAGATGCATTGGATGTGGTACATTTAGCACAAAATCTTACTCAGACTTTACAGCTTTCATATGTTGTGAA
The DNA here is from genome assembly GCA_016271365.2 of Neoceratodus forsteri. Lineage (NCBI taxonomy): Eukaryota > Metazoa > Chordata > Ceratodontiformes > Ceratodontidae > Neoceratodus > Neoceratodus forsteri. The sequence continues at coordinate 48,307,823 of CM028133.1, read as the reverse complement.
TGTAAAGAAATCAAGGATCTTAAACTTAAAATGATTAAGTTGAAAATGAAAATTGTAAAACTTAAACAGAATGTCATCTTTAATGATTTGGATGTCAGTACTGTAATTATAGAAAAAAAACAAATGACACAAACTCTGATACGTTAAAGAGAGATAGAGAAGATGATAGCCATGAGGGGGGAGTTATGGACTGTAGAGAAGAGAAGAGAAAATTAAAGAAAGGCAAGACAGCTATGAGATTTGACCTTACTTTATCAAATACCTGTTAACCTTTTCTTGAGATTGAAAATACCGAATCTGGCTCCTATGGAGTACGATTCGAACCCATGAATACGAGTCCCTCAGAAATGTGTTGAGAAGCAATAAGCACAGCAACCCCTGTCCTAACAACAGAAACCATAGACACTGTAAGCCCTGAATTGCAAATAAATCAGTCCACCAATGAGGTTACAATAAGCAAGTCAAAGTGGATTTATGTGCTAGGGGATTTGATAGTAAAATATAGACAGATATACAGCTAGAGATAATAAGTGGAAACACCACTGCTGGCTACTTTTCTGGAGGAAAGATCAGGGATATCGAAAACATTGTGCAGAATATTGTAATGGAAAGGGATAATACGCCAGCTGTAATCATGCTTATTAGAACAAATAACATTAATAAGCAGGATGAATCTAAGATAAAAGAGGAGTTTAAAAGTATAAAAAATGTTTTGCAGAACATGTAGTGCGAGGTGGTATTTTCAGAAATCCTGCCAGTTCAGAGGGCCAGACTAAGGGAAAACACCAAAATAAAAAAAAACCATGAATAATTGGCTGAGAAACTGGACGCCAAAAGAGGGGATCACCTGCCTTACTCATTGGGAGGAGTTCAGTCACAATCTAGGTTTTTACAGTCATGATGGCTTGCACCTAAATAAGTTAGGTAGTGGAAAGCTGGACAACAGTTTAAGATCATACATTGAAAAACATTAAACTAGTGTCTGGGGTTGGAGATGAGGGAAAAACTCACACAAATAACAAGCACAATAGGGAAACAAAGGCTGGAAAAGGCTAAAAGGGAAGTCTATGGGCTCAGAATAATTTCACTTAATGCTAGGATCTTAAACATCATAAAGAAGTCAGAACTCGAGTTACTTTTACTAATGGAAAATATAGACATATGACCTGTGTCTAAGACATAAATATATACTGGGATATATGTTGTCTTTTAGGGACAGAGTTGAGAGGAAATGAATGGGGGGGGTGGCATTCTATGTCAAAAGCTAAATTTAATGTTCAGTATGCAGTGTAACTAATACAAAATCAAACAACAAATCAATCTGGATAAAGGTTTATGGACACAACAACAAAAATATATTTTAGGGGTATACTATAGGCCTCCCAACATATTGGCTAGTGAGGAATCTAGCATTAACCAAGAAATAGTTGAAATGGCTAGTAAGGGAGATACCATCATTATAGGAGACTTCAAATACTCAAATAATCAAATACTGATTGCCCCAGTATGACACCAAAAACTAATGCAGAAAAGTAATTTATCAACACAGCTTTAGAGGCTGGTTTTCAACAGCTAGGGCAGGATTCACAAAGCTTTGCCCGGGCGCAAACCCAGTTTACCGTGGGCAAACTGGGCTTTGTGAATAGCTGGTATTCACAAAGCCTAGTTTGCCCCTGCAAACTGGATTTGTGCCTGGGCAAAGTAGTGTGGGGGGGGGGCGCAATGCAAATTAGGGGGAGGTAACCTGCATATATCTGTAGTCTCATTCACAAAGGATTTGCTCCACGCAAGGGCCTTTGCGAAGGTCCTTGTGTGGAGCAAATTACCACCCCCAAAAAAACCTGGTGATAATCCGAACAATCCTAGTGGTTTGCAGAGGTACTGCAGTCCCCCCACCCCCTCTCCTTTTCCCAATCCTCTGGGCTCCCACGTTACTAAAAATAGTTTCCATAGTGTAACTGTCCCACCCCATGCCCTATCACCCACCCAATAATAAAATAAATCACTTTCCATAGTGTAGGGTCCCACTCCAGTCCTCAATTGTATGAATTCCCACCTGTTAATATAAATAATATTTTCCATGGTGTAGCTATCCCACCCTGGTCCTCAATTGCCCAATCACCCACCCATTAATTAAAGACCCTTGACACTGTCAACCAATGGGATTGTAGTGTATACTTTAAGCTGTCATTAACAGTTCAGTCGACAGGCAGCTGTAGAGGTGTTATGAGGGCTGTGCTACTCACTGACCGACGGCCATGTGGGGCGTGCAGGGTGGCATGTGCCTACCAGTGTGGGTGGGGGGGTTGGGGAACACTACACTATGGAAACATGATAATGTAATATCAAGTGGAGATCGGGCTATAGGGTGGACCCTTCACTATAGGAATGAGTCTTTCATTTACAGGTGGGTGATCAGGGACTGGGGTTGGACCACTACACTATAGAAAAGGGTCTTTATCTTATGGGTGGGTGATCGAGTGATCAAGAATGGGGTGGGACCCTACACTATGGAAATATATATATTTTTTATCATCGGGTCTGTGATTGGGGGTGAGGGAGGGCAACATTAAACTGTAAGGGAATGTGGCTGCGTGGGGCTTGGGCTGGTGGGTGGGCCACACACTGCCACACTAATGGCATGCAGAAGAGTCCATCATGGGCATGCTGTTGGCCACTAGTGCCTTGCATGCCCAATGAGCTCATTTGCATGCCTCCTTTCATAAATAACACTTTAGAGCCTGAGCGCTATTGGCTGTGGGGCCATTTCCTTGGCTGACAGTGGGGGCAGTGCTACTGGGTATTCCACTTTGTTTTCTGGGTTAGCGCTGCCCCCAACAGCCCCTATTCACAGTTGGATAGCCCATCAGGCAATCCAGCTGTGAATAGCTTCATTGCCCACCAGCATAGCCGGGCAGTGCAGCGTGAATTTTTGCGCCCACTTTGCACTCCCTTTATGAATCCAGGCCCTATTGTTTAAACCCACAAGAGGTGATAATACATTGGATCTCATAGTAACTAACATTCTGGATTTAGTCAAAAATATAATCATAAGAGAACCTCTGGGCAACGGAGAATGACAACATGAATGAGTTTTCTTTCTTTTTTTTTTGTCCGTCTCAGCACTGACTTCAGCCCGGTCACAGCCCCCATCGCCCCTTACTCCCAAGTCAGCTGTTCTCCCATTTTGCCCCCTGGCTTACCCCCAAGGGTGGGGCCGTGGCACCGGCCAAGGTGTCATGGACATGGGTCAGGTTATGGAAGCCAGCCTGAGAGTGAGGAGGAGCAACGAGGTGGCATCATGGAGGCACTGCAGCGGGATTTTCTATTTTTGCTCCCTCTGGAGCCAGGTGTGTGCAGTGACGTCGGCCAAGGCAGAACTCGCACGATCCCATGAGCGCTCCCCTCAAAGCATCTTCACTTGGCTCCCCCCATGCTCACAGACATCACCTTGTTCCCCAGCCTCCGCCAGGGGGCACTCTGGTGCCAGTGCTGCAGATCTCCCCCTCCCTGGGGAAGGACAGCAGTCCTCCAGATGCTCAATCCTTCCCTGCCCCTGCCGACCCCTGGCGGCCCATGCCCATTCCCGAACACAGGTTGCCAGCATGGCGCAAGGTGTGCATCCAGTGCCTCAACCATCAGTGCCACCGGGCCAGCCATGAATGAGTTTTCTATCAAATCTAATATTAAAAAGGCTATAGGGAAGACAATTATTAACAAGCATTTGTCAATGCCGAATGTTGCTTGCTTGTATGTGCTGTTTAGGTATTTGGAAGTGATAGTTCCATGCCTTCCTCCCAAGACATCCACTGTGTCTAATGACAGTTGTACTGTTCATAAGGAAGTGTGGAAAAATGCCACTGGTGAAAATCTGTACTGAAAATATTACAAATTCAAGAACTTAGGAGGGTGCATGGAAACTGAGCAATGCTTACTCGTAACACAGTCAATTTATGGACTTTTGTCACCAAATTTCCAACATAGTCATTTTAAGACCTCTACTCATGAACAGTGTCACTGTGATTTTCTTAATCTGTCCCAAAAATTTATTGCGCACACTGACTGTGCCATTGTGCGCTACATGCGCAGAAACACATTTTGGACAACATGTGAAAAATGACAGCTGTACTGCTCATAAGGAGGTGTTGTAAAATGGGAATGTTGAAAATCTGGAGTGCAAATATTAAAAATTCCTGAACTTACGAGCGTGCGTAAGAACTGCACAATGCACTCTCGTAAAACAGTCATTTTTAAGAATTTTTTTCACCAAATTTGCAACATAGGCTTTTTAGAGCTCACCTTATGAACACCGGCACTGTCATTTCGTTAATCGGTCCCAAAAGGTGATTTCGCGCAGTGCCCGCAAAATCACCCTTCGGGCCTGATTAACACCATGACAGTTTCAGAATTCATGAGGAGGGGTCCCAACAACCCCATATTGAAAATTTGGTGCCAAAATTAAAAAAAATGCCTGAGATATGCATCAAAGTTAAAAATAACCCTATTTATTATGTTTGCTTGCACGCATGTGCAAGAAACATAGTGCCATCATCCGAGATTTCGGAGGTGTGTCACCTCCTCCTTCAATTCAGTCAGTGTGTTGGCAGGCACGGCACCTGTAAGCCAATGCATGCTGGAGCTGTCTATGACAAGCTCCAAAATGCAGTGGCATACAGTTGAAAGGGGGAGCTACGCTTCAGTGAGCAGCGATAAGATATCGCCTGCTCATGCGCAGCTCCCCCTACACACACACAGAAACGCAGACATACTGCGTGCTGCCCTCCCCCCCACACACGTAAAGCCGACAGGGGTGCCCAATCCCCCATCGGCTTGTGCTGCGCTCCCCCACTCAAGCCTTCCACATGCCACACTGGGTGCCTACCCCAGCATGGCAACTGATAGAATAGCAGACAGGGGTGCCCAATCCCCCGTCAGCTCCACTGTCCTCACCCCCCCACGAGTACTGGGTGCCACGCTGGGAGCCCACCCCAGCATGGCAACTGATCAAATGGCCGACGGGTGCCCAATCCCCGCCGGGCTCCACAGCCCCCCAGCCATCCTTGTGCCACGCTGGGAGCCACCCCATGTGGGAAACGTCCCGCTCATCTTTTTTACCTGAAAAATAAAATGGTCCCATGGCGCTTCTCCCAGCCCCCTCCCACAACCCGCACCCACCCACTGTGCACCTGCTCTCCCCACATCCCCCTCACCCCATACTTACCTCTGGAGCTCAGGCGCGACGATCATCGGTGGACGGGAACCGCCTGCACTCTTCAAAGCCGACTGCAAACTGAGGAAATGCTGGTAAGCTGTATTATGGGCTAGATAGGGTTTTTTCAACTTTATTGCATATCTCAGGCATTTTTTGGAATTTTTGCACCAAATTTTCAACATGGGGTTTTTGGGACCCCTTCTCATGAATGATGTCACTGTCATGGCGTTATTCGAGCCTGGAGGATGATTTTGCAGTCACTGCATGAAATCACCCTTCAGGCCTGAATAATGCCATGACAGTGACATCATTCATGAGAAGAGGTCCCAAAAACTCCATGTTGAAAATTGATGCAAAATTCCAAAAATGAGTGTTTTGACGTCGTGTACGCGGTTCCTCGCAGGCTTGTAAGTTCACGAATTTTTAATATTTTTTCTCCAGATTTTCAACATTGCCATTTTACCACACCTTCTTATGAGCAGTACAGCTGTCATTTTTCACATCTCACTGAAAATGTGTTCCCACCATGTAGCGCACAATGGTGCAGTCGGTGTGCGAAATCAATGTATGGGACAATTAAGAAAATCACAGTGACACTGTTCATGAGCAAAGGTCTTAAAATGGCTATGTTGAAAATTTGGTGAAAAAATTCCAAAAAATGACTGTTTCACGAGCGTGCGTTGTACAGTTCCTATGCACGCTCGTAAGTTCACAAATTTTCAATATTTTCACTCCAGATTTTCAACATTGCCATTTTACCACACCTTCTTATGAGTAGTACAGCTGTCATTTTTCACATCTCACTCAAAACATGTTTCCACCCATGTAGCGCACAATGGCGCAGTCGGTGTGCGAAATCAATGTACGGGACAAATTAAGAAAATCACAGTGATACTGTTCATGAGCAGAGGTCATAAAATGGCTATGTTGAAAATTTGGTGAAAAAAATCTAAAAATAACTGTTTTATGAGCATGTGTTGCGCAGTTCCTATGCATGCTCGTAAGTTTGCGAATTTAATATTTTCACTTCAGATTTTCAACATTGCCATTTTATTACACTTCCTTATGAACAGTACAGCTGCCATTTTTCATATGTCACCCAAAATGTGTTTTCGAACATGTAGCGCACAATGGTGCTGTTGGTGTGCGAAAGCAATGTTTAGGACAGATTAAGAAAATCACAGTTACACTGTTCATGAGCAGAGGTCTTAAAATGGCTATGTTGAAAATTTGGTGACAAAAGTCCATAAAATGACTGTGTTACAAGTGAGCATTGTGCAGTTTCCACGCACCCTCATAAGTTCATGACTTTGTAATATTTTCAGTCCAGATTTTCACCAGTGGCATTTTTCCACACTTCCTTATGAACAGTACAGCTGTCATTTTTCACAACATGGCTGAAGTGTGTGTTCACACTTTCAGCGCAGAGATGCATGGTCGCTGTGGAAATCATTGTTCAGCACAGATAAAGAAAATCACAGTGACACTGTTCATGATCAGAGGCACCAAAATGCCTGAGTTGACAATCTGCTGTAAAAATCCCCAACCTAATTATATTACGGTGTCGTTGCACAGTTTCTATGTCAGCTCGTGACTTCACCATTTTTTAATATTTTTACTGCAGATTTGCAACATTGCCATTTTTTACACCTCCCCATGAACAGTACAGCTGCCATTTTTTACACCCTGCTCGGAATGTTTTTGCACCTGTGGTGCTAAATGCCGTAGTCGCTGTGCATAAGCAGCTTTCGGCTAACAAACTGATATTCCTCCTGTTCACGAGGTGGGGTCACAAAAAAAACATGTTGAAAATTTGGAGTGAAAATACCAACGAATGCCTGAGGTATTAGGGTTTCCAACCATAACGCCCAACCCTGTAGAGAATGACAGGCATCAGGGGTGTGACTTGGGATTCTTGCCTATAATGCTCATACCATTCCACGCCCTGCAGCCAGTGAGAGGCATCGAGGTATGCCTTGGACTCTTCAGCCCCAAAGTTCACCCCATTCTCCTATATCGCACCCATCTCACACGTATTTCCTAATGAAATGGGTGCTTAAAGTCAAAGACCCAAGGAACACCGTGACACTTGTCAGTGTCTGCAGGGTGGGGTGTGGTGAAATGGCGTGGCTGTTATGCCTGACGACCCAAACGCACACCCCAATGCCTGTCAGTCTCTGCAGGGTGGTGGTGGGGTTGGCTTCAGTTCAATACTTCACTGCCATTCCTATTACGCAGCTCTGTAACTTCTACACTACCACCGCCAATGCCAGCAAGCAAACATTCGGCATTGACAGATGCTTGTTCTATTATACAGTTTACCGGCATTTCTTCAGTTCGCTGTCGGCTTTGAAGAGTACAGACATTATCTCCGGTCCACCGAAGATTGGAGTGCTGGACTCCAGAGGTAAGTATGGGGTGAGGCGGGGTTGTGGGGAGGCAGAGTGCGCAGAGGGTGGGTGCGGGTGGAGAGCGGGGCGCTGAGACCGTCGCCGAGGGAAGTTTTTTTTTTGTTTACAGGGTTTTATGTTTTTTTGTTTTTTTTTAGGAAGACGTCGCAGGACATTTACCACACTGGGGTGGGCTCCCAGCGTTGCAGCTGGAAGGCTGTTTGGGGGGGGTCCTGGAGCCGATGGGGGATTGGGCACCTCTGTCGGCCATAACAAATATTTGCCATGCTCGGGTGGGTTCCCAGCGTGGCACCTGGAAAGCTTTTGGGGGGCGTGGAGCCGATGGGAGTTTGGGCACCCCCGTCGGCCATACAGAGTGTGCGTGGGGGGGAGCACATGAGCACGCAATATGCATGCATGTGTGGAGGGGAGTGCTGCTCACTGAAGTGGAGCTCTCCCTTTCAACTGTATGCCACTGCATTTTCAACTGCTGTCATAGACAGCAGCAGCATTCATTGGAGAACTGGGGCCGCACCTGCAAACACACTGACTGAATTGGAATACGGCTGCCACACCTCCGAAAACTCGGATGATGGCACTATGTTTCTTGCACATGCGTGCAAGCAACATAAAAATCAGTCAGACAAAAACACAAAAAGTTTACCAGGTAGGCACTCCAGTTGGAACAATAGGTGATAATAAGGGATTGCTTTGAAGCACTTGTACTCCTCTAGAGGAAATACATATACCAGAGCTGAAATTTGATCAAAACAATTGTTTTACTTTTTAAAACAGCAAAGTGTTGTAGGTAGATCCAATCTCTAATATCAGCCTTTTCTGCCTAATCCCTCCTGGTGGTAGTGACCTACATCTTTATTATTTGACTTCCTGTAGATCTAGTGACACTATAGGCAAATAAATCAATAAATAAATAGTAAGCCATTAAAGAATGGTTTAATATCAACTGATCATATTTAACCATCCTTTTGCATTCTGCCAATGTGGGAAGCAATGTCCCAATGTTTTGTTAATGGACATACTGTACTGTAATAAGACTTTGTAATATTAAGGTAAATAACTAATTAGCAAACCAAACATGTTACAAACTTGTATTTAGAAAGCAATTAGAGGGTTGTTGCAACCAGAACCAGAAAGAGCAGATTTAGAAAGATTATTAAGCCTACAAGTAGGGACTGCAAACCACACGTGTGTTTACCTTTGCAGGGATTTTGCATGATTTCAAGTTATTGCATAATTCTGTGTACATTTTCATTTAGAACTGCACCCCCCCACCACCACCACCACACACACACAAACACACACGCACACGGGCTCATTATAAACACTGTGTAGTGGGTTACGGGATCCAACAAAAGGCTTACTTTAGTAGCTAACAATTTACATATCAATAGTTACAAGAATACACTTCAGTAGCATTGGCCAGCAAAGTAAACTGAATCGAGAACTGCTTTGTGCAAGGTTTTTTTTTTTTCTTTGTAGATGCATTATCCTCTTCAAGTCTTTATTAAATGCTAAAGCATCAGTGCTTATCATACCCCTGCATTCCTTATCTCTTGTAGTCGGTACTTTATCTCAGGTGCCTAAAATAAATTGAAGACCTAGCCTAATGCTGAACTGATACCATCTTTTGCATGGCTGCATTAGTTTCCTATTTTCTTTCAATATTAATGTTTGCCAGTGTTGCATAAACTGAGGAGCATGTACTGAAAAAGATGTAGCAGTCAAGTTGGTCTTTAACCAATTGCCGAAACAATTAACACACTTAGTTTTACCAGCCTGAGCTCTCACTCTAGTTTTAGCAGAGAGAAGTGTATGTGTGTGTGTGTGTGGGGGGCTCATTTCAAAATAAACAAAGGCAACTTCTTGAAAACACTTGCTGATACTGAGGGTCCTATCTAAGTAACACTAAAATGTTTGTATCTACTGTACCTCACCTGCAAAGGGGATTGTGGAGCACAGTCTGAAGCTACCCCCCACTCCATGACACAACCGTGGAGGTAATTGTGATAACTTCAATTATAGAAATCACACCTTCTTTTCTTCTTGCTGATTTCTTATAAGCATTTATACAGCTAAACTGAGCTTCCGAGGATGTGCTTTTTCATTCTTCTCAATGAACCTACAATCAATTTGGCTATGAACATGATTGCACTCCCAGCATCAAGTGAGCACCGCGAAATGCCACACAACTGTATTGTGCTAAGCAAGAAAATGAGGGGGCAGTTAACACATTACGTTCACTGGGCATCCAAAACTATAGGCAAATAAATCAATCAATAAATAGTAAGACCATTAAAGAATGGTTTAATATCAACTGATCATATTTAACCATCCTTTTGCATTCTGCCAATGTGGGAAGCAATGTCCCAATGTTTTGTTAATGGACATACTGTACTGTAATAAGACTTCGTAATATTAAGGTAAACAACTAATTAGCAAACCAGACGTGTTACAAACTTGTATTTAGAAAGCAATTAGAGGGTTGTTGTAACCAGAACCAGAAAGAGCGGATTTAGAAAGGTTATTAAGCCTACAAGTAGGGACTGCAAATCACATGTGTGTTTACCTTTGCAGGGATTTTGCATAATTTCAAGTTATTGCATAATTCTGTGTACATTTTCATTTAGAACTGCACCCCCCAACCCCCACCACCACACACACACACAAACACACGGGCTAATTATAAACACTGTGTAGTGGGTTGTGGGATCCAACGAAAGGCTTACTTTAGTAGCTAACAATTTAAATATCAATAGTTACAAGAATACACTTCAGTAGCATTGGCCAGCAAAGTAAACTGCAACGAGAACTGCTTTGTGCAAGGTTTTTTTTTTCTTTTACTTTGTAGATGCATTATCCTCTTCAAGTCTTAATTAAATGTTGAAGCATCAGTGCTTATCATACCCACGCATTCCTTATCTCTTATAGTCGGTACTTTATCTCAGGTGCCTAAAATAAAGTGAAGACCTCGCCTAATGTTGAACTGATACCATCTTTTGCATGGCTGCATTTGTTTCCTATTTTCTTTCAATATTAGTGTTTGTCAGTGTTGCATAAACTGAGGAGCATGTACTGAAAAAGATGTAGCAGTCAAGTTGGTCTTTAACCAATTGCCAAAACAATTAACACACTTAGTTTTACCAGCCTGAGATCTCACTCTAGTTTTAGCAGAGAGAGAGAGAGAGAGAGAGTGTGTGTGTGTGTGTGTGTGTGGGGGCGCAAGGGTCTCATTTCCAAATAAACAAAGGCAACTTCTTGAAAACACTTGCTGATACCGAGGGTCCTTTCTAAGTAACACTAAAATGTTTGTATCTACTGTACCTCACCTGCGAAGGGGACTGTGGAGCACGGTCTGAAGCTACCCCCCACTCCACGACACAACCGTGGAGGTTATTGTGATAACTTCAATTACAGAAATCACACCTTCTTTTCTTCTTGCTGATTTCTTATAAGCATTTATACAGCCAAACTGAGCTTCCGAGGATGTGCTTTTTCATTCTTCTCACGGAACCTACAATCAATTTGGCTATGAACATGAACGCACTCCCAGCATCAAGTGAGCACCGTGAAATCCCACACAAATGTATTGTGCTAAGCAAGAAAATGAGGGGGGCAGTCAACACATTACGTTCACTGGGCATCATCCGTGCTGTCAGCACAACTCCCTCTAGCCTTGAGAAATATTTAGTCTCTGACAATAGCACTCAGGTCCGGAGCTACAATGAGAATTGCTCCTGGTTGCCAGTATAGGGTAGTAAATGGTGGAACCTAAATATTAACACGATGATCAGTTTATGAAAAAAAAAATTACTTAAAATGCCTAACTCTAGAAACAGATGGCAACTAGAATGATGATTCTTATAGCAAGTGATGACAACCCAACACAGAGTGCCGGGGTGGTGCATGAGCACAAATATGCATGCCTGCGTGTGTGCGTGTGTGTGTGTGGGGGTGAGAGTGCTGCTCAGTGAAGCAGTGCTCTCCCTTTCAACTGTATGCCACTGCATTTTCAACTACTGTCATAGACAGCAGAAGCATTCATTGGAGAACTGGGGCCGCGCCTGCAAACACACTGACTGAATTGGAAGACGGCTGCCACACCTCCGAAAACTCGAATGATGGCACTATGTTTCTTGCACATGCGTGCAAGCAACATAAAAATTACATTCAAGCTAATTTCCCTAAAATGAAGAGTGAACTCATGAAATGGTATTGGCAAAAAACATTCCAAAACAAAGGAGTGGATGAAATGTGGACTATATTAAAAAACAAGCTGTTAGATTTAGAAAACAAATATGTACCTAACCGGTGCATGTACAATTAAAAAAAGGTAAAATACCAGTGTAGTGCACACAGAAAGTACTGAAACAAATCAGGAAAAAGAAAATGGCTTATAAGACAATGAAAAGAAATCAGGACAACTACACTGTATCTAGCTATAAACTGGAACTCAAAAAATTAAAAACCAAAATAAAATAGAAAGTCAGAAATTAGAATTCCACATTTCACACACAAAAGATATTGACAAGAATTGTTATGCTTACATAAACAATATGAGAGTGTCAGATATGTCCATAGGACCAATAAACATAAGGGGTAAAAAAAATTAAACAACCACTTGAAATGGCAAACACTTTTAATTAATAATTTTGTGTGGTATTCAATTAGGGCACATCAGTAACTAAGATTAGTAAACAAATTGAAGGCCCCCTGGTTCATCAAACATTTAATCATTGGAGGTTTTAAAACTGTTATCCCAGTTAAAACCTAAAAAATCTCAGGGACCACACATGCTGCATCCAAAATTGTTGGGAGAACGTAGGGAGATCATTGCAGACCCTTTAACTCATCTATACAATACATCATTTAACACAGGGGAAATACCCAAAGATTGGAAGAGGGCAATAGTAATAACCATATTCAAAAAGGGAGACGGATCGGAAGTAGCCAGTTAATAGTCCTATTAGCTTGACTGCAGTACTGTGTAAAATCGGTGAGAACCTGATTAAAACAAAATTAGAAGAAAATCTTATAAATAATAAATTTAATGATAGTACACACCATGACTTTAAAAAGAACAAGACATGCAACACCAACCTATTGTGCTTCATTGAAAAAGTGAATAAAACCATAAATGAAATTATGCTTGTTGACAATGTCTTTTTGGATTTCCAAAAAGCCTTTGACAAAGTTCCACATTCCATCTTATTAGAAAAAAAAAATTAGAATTAGATCACAGAATCCTTAACTTGGTGCAGAACTGGTTGAGTGATAGGATGCAGAAAGTAAGAATAAGAGGAGTTCTCTCTCTAGAAATGATGGTGTCACAAGCGAAGTGCCACAGAGCTCTGTGTTGGGTCTGGTACTTTTTTCCGTATTTGTCAGTGACCGTCATGCTAACATCAACAGTTGGGTAGTTAAAGTCACTGATGACATCAAGCTAGGGGGCCCCATGAACACTGTCCAAGATAGAAGTAAACTCAGCAACGACCTGTACAAGGTTGAACAGTGGGCCATAAGCACTAACATGTTCAGTGTCAAAAAAGTTCCATTTTGTACCTTGGGAAAAATAGTGCATATCAGGATTATCACGTAAATGCTGAAGTTATGAAGAAAGTGGAAACCGAAACTGACTTTGGTATCATAATAGACAAAAAGTTGAAATTCAGTAACCATTGTACTAAGCTGGCTAAAAAAATCAAACCACATAGTTAATTACACAAAAAACGCTTTCTTAAGTAGAAGTAGACAAAGTATTATGGCCATTGTGTAGAGCATTTGTCAGATCTCACTTAGATTACTGTGCACAACTGTGGAGTTTGTATAGGAGGAAGGATGTAGAGAGGTTGAAGAAGGTCCAGCATAGAACAACCAAGTTGATCTCTAGGTTGCAACACATGATATACAAGGATAGATTGGAAACCCTAGGGACGTATTGCTTCAAAAACAGACAAGTGAGAGAAGACCGCCCAATGATGTTTAAAATAATGAACGATGATGAACTGATGAGGGAAATGGGATTCAAGATTCATAATAAACCCCTTAGTCTTAAATCGCACAAACTACAAATGAAATTGGAACACACTACAAGAAATGGGAGATTAAATACCTTCTCAAAACACGTAGGAAGGCTATGGAATATTCTTCTAGATAATATAATACAGGGCAATAATATGGATATATTTAAGGATTCTGCATTCTGTCCCCCACCTTGTAGAAGGCGCAGCCCTCGAGGTCCAGGGAGCGGAGGGGCTCCGAGCCGCCAGCGGGTTGGCGCGCCTGTGCAGCCGACCAAGGGTTCCAGGAGGCCGGGAGAAGCAGGCAGAAAGAAGGCACAGCCTCGAGGTCCAGGGACGGAGGGCCCGGAAGCGTGCCAGCGGGTCGGGCGGCACTCTGTGCAGCCGACCAAGGGTTCCAGGAGGCCGAGAAGCAGGCAGAAAGAAGGCGCATTCCCTCGAGGTCCAGGGAGCGGGAGGGCCCGAGCCGCCAGCGGGTCGGGCGGCGCCTGTGCAGCCGTATCAAGGGTTCCAGGAGGCCGGGAGAAGCAGGCAGAAAGAAGGCGCAGCCCTCGAGGTCCAGGGAGCGGAGGGGCTCTGAGCCGCCAGCGGGTCGGCGGCGCCTGTGCAGCCGACCAAGGGTTCCAGGAGGCCGGGAGAAGCAGGCAGAAAGAAGGCGCAGCCCTCGAGGTCCAGGGAGCGGAGGGGCCCTGAAGGCCAGTGGGTCGGGCGGCACCTGTGCAGCCGGTACTCAAGGGTTCAGGAGGCCGGGAGAAGCAGGCAGAAAGAAGGCGCAGCCCTCGAGGTCCAGGGAGTGGAGGGCTCCAGCGCCAGGGCCGGTGCGGGCGCCTGTGCAGCCGACCAAGGGTTCCAGGAGGCCAGGAGAAGCAGGCAGAAAGAAGGCGCAGCCCTCGAGGTCCAGGGAGCGGAGGGGCTCCGAGCTGCCAGCGGGTCAGCGGTGCCTGTGCAGCCGACCAAGGGTTCCAGGAGGCCGGGAGAAGCAGGCAGAAAGAAGGCGCAGCCCTCGAGGTCCAGGGAGCGGAGGGGCTCCGAGCAGGGAGCGGAGGGGCTCCGAGCCGCCAGCGGGTCGGCGGCGCCTGTGCAGCCGACCAAGGGTTCCAGGAAGCCAGGAGAAGCAGGCAGAAAGGTACGGGCAAAGCCGCAAACCAATCGGAAAGTGACCGCAGTCTGTGCCTTGCTTCCGATTGGTGCGCCTTCCCCATAGACTTAAACTGGGGTTTGCTGCACTATTCTGGCCGGGATTTCTGCTTTTCTTTAAATTATTTTGAATTCCTCATAAAAAGTGCTGTTTTCTCTTACTTTGTGCCTGATTTATGGGCTGTTTTTCTGTATTTTAAAATAAGTGTTACAGTCTTTTGAAATGCTGTGTGGGCTAGACGCTTAGGCGCCTAACCCCCATACCCTCCCAGTCTATTGTTGTGTAAATCTTAAGTTTTAGCACCTTATTGCAGATTACTGCAATAAAGGTACCTTGCTGACTGCCTTCTCCTCTGTCCCCCACCTTGTAGAAGGCGCAGCCCTCGAGGTCCAGGGAGTGGAGGGGCTCCGAGCCGCCAGCGGGTCGGGCGGGCGCCAGTGCAGCCGACCAAGGGTTCCAGGAGGCCGGGAGAAGCAGGCAGAAAGGTACGGGCAAAGCCGCAAAATTTTTGCCCGGCCCCCCTCTTGGTTGATTCCTTTTATACACTTTCTCCGCCATTTCTTAATCCACGCCCACATCCCTTTCCTTCCTCCTTAACCCATACCTAACCTCCACAATGCTACTTTGCTTCCTTTTGCTCCTGAGCCTCGATCTCACCCAATCCCTTATGATATTAAAGTTATGCCCAGTGTCAAGATAAATAACTCAGTTAATACGTCCTGCCCACTTCTAGCCATCCACAATGGCCAACCACGGATTCCTTATTCACCCCGAACCACGTTTCAATGCAACCTCTGGGATATCCCACATAAGGCCACCTAACAATTCAGCACAGCCCTGGCACTTTACTTGTATCATGGCTTTTTATTAACCCACTATGCCTGTCCATTAAATTATTATGCTATGATAAAATTAGCACCTATATACCAGGACCATCACTCATCTCACAGCAGGCACCCAGGATTAGGAGAAACGCTCTGACCACTCACTATCCCTGTCCCTTGGTGCCCTCCTCAAATTAATCTTCTACCTTCTGATCTGTTTTGGTACCATTGAAATAAATCCTGGCCCCATTGAAAGTTTATTTTCCCTGCTGATCTATCCTCTATAAATGGCCTAAGCTTCTACACTTCAATGCCTGCAGCCTCATAAAAATTCTCCTTAATACAGGCCTGGGTGGCATACCCTGCCTGACTTTCTGTCATCTCTGAATCTTGGCTCAGACCTTCGACCAAAGACAGTGTTGTAAACCTTACCAACTATCAGCTCTTCAGAGCAGATCGCCCTTCCAGGGGTGGTGGGGTGGCCATATACATTAAGGACACCATCTCTGCTACCTGCCTCATCAACACATCCGAACCAAAGGAATTTGAATGTTTGTCAATCAAAATATCCTTCCTAACTTGTCTTCATTTAAATTGATTGGCTGCTATAGGCCCCCTCAGCAGGCCTCAAATTACTATCTCACCTGGGGTCAATAACCAATCTAGGCCCTGAAGATACCATCATCCTTGGTGATTTGAATTTAAACTGGCTATCTAATGCATCTGCTCCATTGGTAACCTTTGTGACACCTATGGCTTTACACAGCTAATTAAAGACCCAACCAGGGTTAACCTAAATAATTCTAGCAACAGCTCACTCCTGGATATTATGTTGGTAAACAAGCCTCACTTATATCGCATGC
Organism: Neoceratodus forsteri; assembly: GCA_016271365.2. NCBI lineage: Eukaryota > Metazoa > Chordata > Ceratodontiformes > Ceratodontidae > Neoceratodus > Neoceratodus forsteri. The sequence continues at coordinate 48,291,358 of CM028133.1, read as the reverse complement.
AGGAGTACTACCTAATGATGTAAGTGACCATTGTCCCATAGCTGGCATAAGATCTTCACTAAACCACCCAACCCTGCTGAATTTGTCCTCAAAAGGTCAAAAGAAGTTCAACATACCAGGATACCTCCATGACCTGAGTAACACAATATATTGGCAAGATTTCTACCTACAACCTCAGTGGAAACAGCTCTCCAGATCCTAAAGGACATTATCACTAATGCTCTCAATATTCATGCACCATTCACCAATATCAGAACTAAAGCAAGGTCCTGCCCTGGTTCACCACTGAACTTAAAACAGCATTGCTAGCCAGAGACAAACTGTGGAAAAGGCAAGAAAAACTAAGGATTCCAGAGACTGGCTAAATTTCAGAAAAGCAAGAAACTCATGTACAACACAAATAAGATCTGCAAGCTGCCTATTATAGAGCTGAATTGGATGCCTCCTATAATAACCCAACCAGGCTCTGGGGAACTATAAAGGTATCTTGGGCCAAACTCTACTCCTGCCTTAACCTGCAAACTGCTACTAAATAACACAGACATTACGGACAAACAAGAAATCCTAAATACCTTCAATGACCACTTCACCACAGCTGGACTAACATTTGACTCTTCACCTGCAAATCTCCTGAGATCTTCCTTGAACCTTCAATCCACCGTGGGTCAAAGGCTACATCAACCTTCTCCTTCAACCCAATATCCTTGAAAGAAGTGGAAGATCTCTCTCAATTTAGATACTTCAAAAAGTGCAGGTACAGACTCCCTGGACCCCTACTTCCTCAAGATTGCTTCTCAAGTCTTATCTGCCCCCTCACTCATCTCTTCAATCTTTCCCTCACCACTGGATCCATTCTCTCCACTTGGAAAACAGCTCAAGTAGTTCCTTTACTCAAATCTGGTGATCCCATGGACCTCAATAATTACAGGCCCATTTCCATCCTATCAGTTCTATCCAAGATGCTCAGAAAGTTAGTAAACTCACAATTAAGGGACTACCTGGATAACAATAACCTCCAAATACAGCACAATCAGGATTTAGATCAAGGCATAGCACCATTTCGCCCTAGCCAAAGTAACCAACGACTGGCAGATTGCTATGGATAAGAAGAACAGTACCTGTGCTGTGTTCCTGGATTTGAGCAAAGCATTTGACACAGTGGATCATGGAATCATTAATCACCTCCTTGGCTCACTAGGGTTGGATTCCCTTCACTTAATTGGTTCAAGTGCTATCTATCAGATGGTCACAACTGGTAAAAAATGGAATCTACTATCCACCTTAAAACCACTGTTAAGAGGTGTACCATGAGAGCTCTATTCTTGGCCCATCCTCTTTGCCATCTATATTAATAATATTGATGCTAACCTCCCTCAATCCAACATCCATCTGTTTGCTGATGATACTGTATTATATGTTAGCAATCCTTCATTATCTAAAGCCTGTGAACTGCTACAATCTGAATTTTCCATCCTACAACACAACCTACTGGATAAAAACTACTTCTAAATGCCAAAAACAAAGCTATGTTCTTTACCTCAAAGGTTGCTCTGCCACTACCCACCATCCACCACCCTACAACTAACCACCTTACTTGAGAGAAGCTGGAATTCGTTGATAACTTCAAATACCTTGAGTCTGGATTGATAACAAGCTTGACTATTCTGTCCATATTGAGGAGCTACTAAAGAAACTGAGACAAAGGCTTGGTTTATTTTTTAGAATAAAACACTACCTCAACAGAGACTCCAAAAAGATTAATCCAGGCTTCATTCCTATCCCTCATTGACTATGCTGACTTTCTGTACGGACATTGTTCACTCCCTCTTAAATAAACTGGACACCTATACCACAGGTCCATCAGATTCATTACTGACCTTCCCTTCAGCACCCATCATTGCTCCCTTTATAAGGCAGTTAACTGGACATCACTACAACACAGAAGAAATAGGAATGCTGCAATTTGGATATTCAAGCCTTATCAGGCAAGCTACCTACCTATATCTCAGACTGTTTACTCAAATTACTTCTAGGCCATACAACCTAAGGATCAGCAAAATTATCATTCTTAAGGTCCCCAATGTCTGCACCCAGTTTGGGAGGGCTGCTATCAGCTACTCACTAGCAATTGTTTGGAATTCACTCCAAAAAACCAAGCTAAATAACCTCCTACCCTTAATATCCTTCAAAGATTATTCACCACCTATTCCCAGAACTCTGCAACTGCTTCTACAGAGCCTAATATGCTGATAAAACTCCCGTTTCCAGTCCCAAGATTCACCCTCAAAATGCCTGCTAGGTCCTATAATCTACATATTACTCCTGATGTGCCCATTACCTTCTGTCTCACAGATTAAAAGTTTTAATGTGCCTTGTACATATGTATATTGTTATATATTAGCACTTATGTCATTGTATTACTGTTTATGTTACCCTGTCATTGTATTACTGTTTATGCTACCCTTGTCAATGTAATAACACTTGCACTTCTTGACCACTCAGGTTCATCTTGTAAATGAGCTATGCTCAATGATGTTCGCCTGATTAAATAAAGATTTTGATTGATTGATTGATTGATTAATTAGACAAATATCTACTTAATGGGGGGTGGTGGGTACGTTGGACCTGCTAATGCGGGTAGACAGACATGATGAGCTCCAAGCCTTCTTCTGCCTATCACCCAGTGTAAATAACTAATGTAAATAGCAAACTGCATCTCACAACTGATGTATAGCAACACTAGCTCTCTATTCATGGTATTGGTTTTTGGGGGTGGGGGGAGGTGCTACCGTAAAATGGTGTTTTTCCAGTTAGAGATGCACAGTGCAGAAAGAAAATAACTTTCAGTTACTAAACCTCTGCAGGTAACGTGTCGTCATCTGTAAGTCCAGTCCCCTTTCTTTAGTGCTTATGTTTGGCCCTGAAAACTTGACTTATACACAAGTATATACATTAAAACAGAGATTTGCATTAGGAGTGCTCATAATTCATACCAACATAATCAGATCAATTGGATTCAGACCTGTTTTTCAGAAGCCAGAATTCTGGTATTGAGGTTGAGAACCTGAATCTTTACCTGGCACAATACCACAGAGAGTAGACAAACCTCCTCAGCTGGTTGTTGCAACTTGTGAGTGACTCCCTCCTTTCCAGTTCCCTTCCCACTCTCCCTTCCTACCTTACAGACTGAGCCTCCATTTTTCTGGCCTGTTGGTGTGGGCCGTTGGGGTCATGGTGGTTGTGGATGATTACTGATAGCCAGTTTGGTCACTGGTTCACTCCTGAGCCATGGCATGAGTACTGTGTCATCACCCAATGTGTCTGATTGTCCTCTGGTCAGGTCACGGGTGAGTGTTCAACTTCAAATCCAACCTGACGTGAGTTCACTCAATCCAGTCTCTCCTGTTCCCCTTAGGCCTCTGACTTGAGTCCCCTCCTAATCTGACTTTGCAAGTTCTGGAAGAGTCCAGAGTTCATCCAGGACTAGTCCATCCACGTTCCCCTCGTGCTCACTCATCGATCATTTAATTCCTCCACACAACCTAGTGTCCTACTGCCCGAGGACATGGGAAAATATGATTGTTGGAAGTGACAAGGACAGGCCAGCTTGCAGCAAACCCTTATATTTAGCCACCAGATGATGTAGAATATGTAGGATCTTCATGGCGTAATTCAAGGTTTTGCACAGGTGAGCCTCCTTCTGCCTCCTCCCAGGTCATTTCAGCACCTTGATGGAGCAACACAAGAGGTCATTTCTATCTGTTACTCATGGTTTGAATGGGTGTCAGGTTAGAGTGCAGTGATGAAGCACCATGACATGGCCATGACACACTGAGCATTAGCCAGTTATGCCACATTTGCCACCGGACCGGCAGACAGATGTGGATGTGAAACCCCACGTAGGGGAGTAACTAGGGTCTCAGACATTGAGGGCCCAAGCATAGGTACATGCTATTAAGGGCAAATTTGTAACCACAGCCAGATAAGTTAAGGAATATTTGGTCAAAGTGTTTGAATCCAAATGAAGGCCTAGGTCTTCAGGGTATAGCTCGGCTAACACCCTGCCAAGTTTTTCCTTCCCTGCAGCAGGCAGTATCCATGCCGAACTGAAGAGTTTCATAGCACAGCAGCATCAGATAGGAAGCAGTGCAGCGGTACAAGGTGGTGGGAGTAGGGGAGGACACAAGGAAGGCAACAAACTAGAGAGCGACAGTGTGTAACTTTTTTTCTTTTAACAGGTTTTGCAGTTTGCATTTTACACCTGCTGTAATGGGAGCCGGTTTTAAGATACAGAATCGGAACTTCCGATTTCATCCCAATGCCTTAATCAGATGAGAAACAAAATAGGAATCAAAATTTCCAAAATTCTTAAATATTTAAATGGAATGGATTTGTTGATTCCGAGTACCCCTACTTTGCATCAGAAAGGTGGAGCTGGATTGTGACAAAATTATTATGGTGAAATACTTCCCCAGTTGACAAGCTTTCACCCATCACGTATGTACATATCAATCAACCAATCAATCTTTATTTAACCAGGTGAGCATCACTGAGAAAAACTCATTTACAAGATGAGCCTGGGCATTCACATATGTAAGTACAGGTAACAGTATATACAATGTTACAACAATTGGGAATGCAGCAACACAGTAATTCAAAAAAAGAAAAGAAAAATAAGAAAGTAAATACATGATAGGTACAGGACAGGGATATATACAGTGTTACAACAAATTATTGTTCATACCATGCAGTAATGCTAGCGTAAACAAGGAGAAAGTGCACATATCTTAGATGAAAGTAGCATACATATTATGGTACAGAAACCTATGTACATTAGCTGCGACAGGAACCTATGAGGCAGGATAGAACTTTAAAGAGCTAGTGGAGCCAAAATAGGCAAACAGGAAAATAATACAAATTTTAAGAAGTAATCCATTATCATTTTTTATTTCTGGAGTATTTTTCCTTTTCCTTTTGCTCATTAGAAATTCTTTTATGTCATAATATTGTGCTGAATGTATGGAACAGCTTTTAGTCTGGCAGCTGACATATTTATATCTATCCCCCCACTACATCATCAACATTGTGATCTCACTGACAGTGACAACACAGTTGATTGACCTGACAGCCACAGAGTGGCTGTTTCTAAGCAGCAGTGATGCCACTATCAGTGAGGTAATAATACTGATGATGAACTTTGGGGATAGAGATAGATGTGTCAGCTGCCAGGCACAATGCTGTCTCACACATTACACTTACTAAGATCAAGTAAACAATCTTCTAATTAAACAAAGGGAAAAGGAAAAGTACCTCAGATTTAAAAGGTAACGGCTGACTGCTTTTAAAAACTAATATTAGTTGTAGGCAGTACAATAGCTCTTTAAGGAGGAAAGATGACCATCTGTTCACTGAGCAGCTCCCTTCTTCCCACCAGCTCATTGTGAAAACTCTGTCGGTCCCTTTTTATGTTTGCTTGCATGCATGTGCAAGAAACATAATGCCATCATCGGAGATTTCAGAGGTGTGTCACCTCCTCCTCCAATTCAGTCAGTGTGCTGGCAGCGCTGCTGAAGCCAATGCATTTTGGAGCTGTCTGTGACACGCTCAAAATGCAGTGGCTTGCTGATTGAGGGGAACTATGCTTGAGTGGCAGCGATAGATAAGGCTGCTTATGCAGCTTCCCCAGACAGGCGCCCGCAGGCGTGCGCGCCCCCAAGACGAACGAAACTGTAAGCACGACGGGTGCTCAATCCCCATCGGCTGTGCTGGCGTTCCCCGCCTCCCCACAAAGGCTTCCAAAATGCCATGCTGGGTGCCCACCCCAGCGTGGCAACTAATCATATAGCCGACGGGGTGTCCAATCCCGTCGGCTGCACTGTCCTCCCCAGTAGTGAGTGCCGCTGAGGCCCACCCAGCGTGGCAAAGCAATTCGTAGGCAGCAGGGTGCCCAATCCCCCGTCCGCTGAATGAGTCTCAACGTCCTCTTGTGCCACGCTGAGCCCACTCCCAGCATGGCAAACGTCCCACGCCGTCCGTTTTGTTTTGTCACCTGTAAAGAAAAAAGCGGTATCACAGCCGATCTCCCGCCCCTCCACAACCCGCACCCACCCACTGCCCCAGCCTCCCCACCCCCATCACCCCATACTTACCTCCAGACCTCGGCACGATGATCTTGGTGGACTGGGAACACGTCTGCACTCTTCAAAGGCAACGCGAACTGAGGAAATGCCGGTAAGCTGTATAATGGGCTAGATAGGGGGTTTCAACTATTGCATATCTCAGGCATTTTGAATTTTGCCAAATTTTCAACATGGGGTTTTGGGACCCATTCTCATGATCGATGTCACTGTCATGGCCTTATTCGGGCCGAAGGTGATTTCTTGCCAGTGACTGCGAAATCACCCTTCAGGCCCGAATAAGCCATGACAGTGACATCAATCATAAGAAGGTCTCAAAACTCCATGTTGGAAATTTGCGCCAAAATTCCCAAAAATGACTGTTTTACGACCGTGCGTTGCGCAGTTCCTATGCAGGCTCGTAAGTTTGCGAATTTTCAATATTTTCACTCCAGATTTTCAACATTGCCATTTTACCACACCTTCTTATGAGTAGTACAGCTGTCATTTTTCACTTCTCACCCAAAATGTGTTTCCGCCCATGTAGCGCACAATGGCGCAGTTGGTGTGCGAAATCAATGTACGGGACAAATCATAGTGACACTGTTCATGAGCAGACATCTTAAAATGGCTATGTTGAAAATTTGGTGAAAAAGTCCTAAAAATGACTGTTTTACGAGCGTGCATTGCGCAGTTGCTACGCACGCTAGTAAGGTCGTGAATTTTCAATATTTTCACTCCAGATTTTCAACATTGCCATTTTACCACACCTTCTTATGAGTAGTACAGCTGCCATTTTTCACATCTCACCCAAAATGTGTTTCCGTTCATGTAGCGTACAATGGCGCAGTTGGTGTCGTGAGATTAATATACGGACAAATTAAGAAAATCACAGTGACACTGTTCATGAGGTGAGGTAAAATGGCTATGTTGAAAATTTGGTGAAAAATTTCAAAAATGACTGTTTTACTGAGCCGCAGCGTTGTACAGTTCTCACGCATGCTAGTTAGTTCGCAAATTTTTAATATTTTCACTCCAGATTTTCAACATTGCCATTGTACCACACCTTCTTGTAAGTAGTACAGCTGTCATTTTCACATCTCACTAAAACGGCCACTTCAAGGAAGCGCACAATGGCGAGTCGGTGCGCGAAATCAATGCACGGGACAAATTAAGAAAAATCACAGTGACACTGTTCATGAGCAGAGGTCTTAAAATGGCTATGTTGAAAATTTATTGACAAAAATTCTAAAAATGACTTTCATGAGCGTGCGTTGCACAGTTCCTATGCATGCTCGTAAGTTTGCAAATTTAATATTTTCACTCCAGATTTTCAACATGTCCATTTTATTAAACTTCCTTATGAACAGTACAACTGCAATTTTTCATATGTCACCCAAAATGTGTTTTCGCACATGTAGCGCACAATGGTGGTGTTGGTGTGCGAAAGCAATGTTTAGGACAGATTAAGAAAATCACAGTTACACTGTTCATGAGCAGAGGTCTTAAAATGGCTATGTTGAAAATCTGGTGACAAAAGTCCATAAAATGACTGTGTTATGAGTGAGCATTGCACAGTTTCCACGCACCCTCGTTAGTTTATGACTTTGTAATATTTTCAGTCCAGATTTTCACCAGTGGCATTTTTCCACACTTCCTTATGAACAGTACAGCTGCCATTTTTCACAACATGGCCGAAGTGTGTTTTCACACTTTCAGTGCAGAGATGCGTATCGCTGTGGGAAATCATTGTTCTGGCACAGATAAAGAAAATCGTGAGTGACACTGTTCATGATCAGAGGCACCAAAATGCCTGAGTTGACAATCTGCTGTAAGAAATCCCCAACCTAATTATATTATGGGTGTGCGTTGCACAGTTTCTATGTATGCTCATGACTTCACCATTTTTTTAAATATTTTCACTACACATTTGCAACATAGCCATTTTTACACCTCCCCATGAAAGAGTACAGCTGTCATTTTTTACATCCTGTTCGGAATATTTTTGCACCTGTGGTGCTAAATGCTGTAGTCACTGTGCATAAGCAGCTTTCAGCTAACAAACTGATATTCCCCCTGTTCATGAGGTGGGGTCACAAAACAAACATGTTGAAAATTTGGAGTGAAAATACCAACGAATGCCTGAGGTATTAGGCTTTTCAACTATAACGCCCGACCCTATGGAGAATGACAGGAATCAGGGGTGTGACTTGGGATTCTTGCCTGTGATGCTCATACCATTCCACACCCTGCAGTCACTGAGAGGCATCGAGGTATGCCTTGGACTCTTCGGCCCCAAAGTTCACCCCATTCTCCTATATCGCACCCATCTCACCATATTTCCTAATGAAATGGGGTGTGCATAAGGGCCAAAGACCACAAGGAACACCGTGGCACTTGTCAATGTCTGCTGGGTGGGGTGTGGTGAAATGGCGTGGCCGTTATGCCTGATGACTCAAACGCACACCCCAATGCCTGTCACTCTCTGCAGGGTGGTGGTGGGGTTGGCTTCAGTTCAATACTTCACTGCCATTCCTATTACGCAGCTCTGTAACTTCTACACTACCACTGCCAATGCCAGCAAGCAAACATTCGGCATTGACAAATGCTTGTTTGTTCAGATATGCATGTCTGAGCTCAGTGGTCATTACGCTACTGGCTGATACCACCTGCTTTTGAAGCCTATTCCAAATATCCACCTCACGTTTTGTGCAGTTGTTCTTGCTCACACTTCCCTTGGATCATCCTCTTTTCAGTGACAACGTGTGCCCTTGTTCACAAGTACAGTAGTCCACTAGGTCCTTTAAGAAGACTACTTGGAGAGCAACAGTCTCCAGGATAGTAAGCAGCATGGATTCATGGCAGGGAGGTCTTGTCAGAATAATCTGATAGTTTTCTTTGACTGGGTGATGAGGGAATTAGATAGGGGCCAGCCACACTATGGATTTGCTCTACTTCGACTTCAGCAAGGCTTTTGATTCAGTGCCTCACAGACACTTACTGATGAAGATGGAGGATCTGGGTGCACTGTGCAGCTAAGGTCATACTAATCTGGGTAGGTAACTGGCTAAAGCGAGGCCACAGAGGGTTGTGGTCAATGGGGTTAAATCAAAAGAGAGGGAAGTCACAAGTGAGGTACCACAGGGGTCTGTCCTGGGTCTGGTCCTCTTCAATATGTTTATCAGTGACATAGGAGAGGGATTCTGAAGCAGGTTGTGTCTCTTCGCAGATGACTCTAACCTCTGTGGGAAGGTGGATAGTGACAAGGGAATAGAGGAAATGCGGAGGGACTTACAAAAGCTAGAGGGGTGATATAAGGTTTGGCAGTTGAAATTCAATGCCAAAAAGTGCAAGTTAATTCCTCTAACAAAGAAGAACCCTAGGATGAAGGGCTGGGAGAGAGAGAGACTTGGCACACTACAGCTGAGGAACGAGACTTTGGAGTTATCATCAATGACTCCCTAAAGCAATTGAGTCAGCACAACAAGACATGTACCAAGGCAAGTAGGATGCTGGGATGTATTGAGAGTGGCTTTGATAGCAGACGAGAAGAGGCAATACTTCCTTTTACAGGTCCTTAACGAAGCCACACCTGGATTACTGCGCCCCGTTCTGAAGTCCTCACCTCAGGAAGAATAGGGATAGGCTGGAGGTGGGACAGTGCAGTGTTAAAAAAATGATTTGGGGCCAACAGGACAGATCCTATGAGGAGCACTTCAAGGCACTGGACATGTACTTGCTGGAGACCAGAAGTGAAAGGGGAGCTATGATACAGACCCTCAAGTTCCTAAAAGGAATTAACAAGATGAACTGTGGGAACTATTTATTTTTTTAAATGTTGTCTTTTTATTTAATTTATAAATGCAGCAATTTTACAGGCAGCAAGTCATCACTTATTATTATCAGTTAATAACATCACAGTACATTACATGTATACTTGTAGCTGTCATGTTAAAGGAAAATAAATTAACATCTTATTACTTCAGTATCCAGAGAATCATAATTACTCATTTTAAGTTCAGTCTGTGATCCACTCAAGTCAAACCAGACATAGCACAGTGGGCCCTCCCCTCTCATTTCCAGATTTTAGTCCCATTAAAATTCAAGGAACATCACAGGTCATATCCCGAGTAACTTTTCAGTGCAAAAGAAGAGCAAAATTTACATGTTCAGTACATAGCTTAAGGTGTAAAATCATCATAACGATTTAATTGATATGGTATCCACTTTTGCCATTGTACATCAAATTTCTGAACTTTGTCCATCATTTTGGCCGAGAGTCGCTCAAGGGCATATATCTCCCTGGACAAAACAATCCAGGCTTTTTTAGTGGGTATTTTATTTGTAAACCACAGTATAGTGATAATTTTGTGGGCTGCTGTTATACATTTTTTAATTTGTTTTAGCAAATTTTTGTCAATTCGCAGACCTTCTGGTTTAATAAAAGTCAATATAAATGTGGGCGTGAATAAATCAGTAGTGTCATAAATTGCACTCAGCTCCTCGAGGATCTCCCTCCAAAACTTGGATAGCTTAGGACATGACAAAGGACATGGCTCTGATTTGCTCTATCATCCCCACATTCTCTCCAACACTGTCCCTTCCCTAATTCTCCCATACTGGCCAGCAAGGCTGATGTACGGAAGAAACAAGAACGGTGTTTCCACATGTATTCATGCCAGTATGGTGAGGAAAAGATTTTTATAGTTGGTAAAGCAGACTCATTCCAGTCCTGCTCTCTGATTGATATCTGCAATTCCTGTTCCCATCTAAGCCTGACTGAGTTGGTCGAGTCTCCCTGTCTTTCATTTAAGGCCTTATATATCTTACTAATCAGGTGATCTGAGGCCGTTCCTCTGATATGAGCCTGTAACAGTTGTACTATTTGGGTCGGGTTTTCAATTAGGGCCACGAGTGACCACTCGTATGGCTGAAGGTAGGATTTAAGATGTAAATAAGAAATAAAATATTTATGAGGCAGGTGATATTCCTTCTGAAGGGAGACAAAGGGGAGGAGACCTGTTCTTCCCACTAAATGGAAAATTAATAAAATGCCATATCTCTGCCATTGAGCTACATAGGGGCCTGAGGGACCTGCTGTCAAGTCTGCATTATACTTCAGTGTTCCCAAGAACATTTTTTCAGGGAATGTAAAATAAGTATTACTGACCTTAAGCCATATTTTTAAGGGTTCCCTGGTGAACTTCAGATAATTCATTATCCCTTGACACTTGAGGGGCATCTCTAAAAGGAACTCCTGAGTGTTGTATAGGTCCCCACAAGTTGCTTCTAATTGTTTCCAGTGTGCATCATGCTGTTTATTTAGCCAGTGTAGGACTACCCTTAACTGTGCTGCCATTGCATACTTTCTGAGATCAGGGAGGTTAAGTCCACCTCTCTCTCTCTCTCTCTCTGGCCAGTTGCAGAACCGAGTATCTAATTCTGGGTTGCTTTCCACTCCAAATAAAGTGGGATATCATTTTGCCTCATGGCTGGAAATGTGTTTTGGACGGGGTTAAATTATGATTACATCCCAGGTGGGTGCCCCTAGAGAGTTGGAATATATCTCAAAGTGCCCCATCCACCTTAACATTTGCTTTAGGGGAGGCATAAATATTTTGTTATTGTTTGCTCCAGTGTCTGCCATAAAAATGACCAGCAAACCTGGTCAAATGCCTTTTCAGCATCTAACCCCAGTAGCACTAAAGGGATTTGTCTTTCCATGGCATAATCTACTAAGAAATGTGCACGCTTTATGGCATCGTGGGCTTGTCTGACCTTAATAAAGCCCACTTGATCAGGGTCAATAATAGCTGGTAGTAAATGGTCTATTCTAGAGGCCATGGCTGACATGAACATTTTGTAATCATAATTTAACATTGAAATGGGGTGAAATGAGGAGGGGTGTTTAACATCTTTATGGGGTTTAAGTATGGCTGATATGGTGGCGTATTGCCATGTTGGAGGAGTCTCCCTCCTGGACCACATGTAAGGCAGGGAGTATTATGGGTAGTAGCAGCTTTTTGAATTTGTTATAAAATTCAGAGGGATACCCATCTGGACCTGGCGCCTTCCGGGTCTGAGCTTTTTTTTAGAACTTAGAGTAGTTCTCCCTCTTTGATTGGCTCCAGCAAGGCTTCAGCCTGTGGTGGGCTGATTCGTGGTATTGGTAAACTCTGTAAATATGATTTGATGTTGTCTAAGTGAATTTCCTCTTCTTTAGTGTACAACTCGCGGTAAAACCACTATAGAATGAGTCTAATTTCCTGGGGTCTTTTTGCTAATCTCCCTGTTTTAGGATCTACCATGCTGGTTATGTTCACTCTGGGTCTCTGTTCTCTCAATTTTCTTGCTAAATTTCTGGTGGCCTTAGGTCCCCCCCTCATGATGTCTTAACTTTAGATAAAATAGTTTTTGTTATACCGATTGATCTACTATTTTTTGTAACTTTTGTTTTACAATTCTTAATCATTGTCATACTGTGGGGTCCTTTTGATCTGGCCAATGCTGTAAATGTAATAGCTCCTCCTGCAGGTCTTTATGTGTTTTTTCCCTCTGCCATTTTTTAATGACAGAAAATCGTATGATCTCTCCCCTTAATACTACTTTTAAAGTATCCCACAGAATTGTGGGGGCAACTTCGTTTTGCGTATTTTCTTGTTTAATTCTAGGTACAGCCTCCTGGACCAGTTCAAGGAACTCTAGGTCCCTAAGATGGGCAAGGTTCAGGAGCCAATTGGCTTGCTTATATTGCGACCCCAAGTCCACCCTGAGATATAAGGGAGCATGATCCGATAAGAAGGTGGCCCCATGCCATATATCACAAATGGAGTCTAAATGCTCGACCTTGGTAATAAAATAGTCCAGTCGAGCTCCACTTCCCACGTGTGGGGCCCAGTGGGTGTATTCTTTTGTCTTAGGAAAAAAATGTCTCCAGTTGTCCAACAAGCCCAAAGAAGTGAAAGTTTGTTTTCTGTATTTTTGGAGAGCATTAGATCTATGGGCCAGAGGGGTAGCAGCATCCAAAGAGGGGTTTAAAGTGATATTCAAGTCTCCCCCCAAGCAGCAATTGTCCCTCCATGAGGGACATTAAATCCGAGAAGAATTTTACTGCTAAGGGCTTCCCTGACCCAGGTGGGAAATAGACAGATGCCAGGGTAACGGGTCGTGAGTACAACTTGCCCGTCACTATGGCATAGCGGCCCTCCGGGTCACTGATCTCACTTTGTTTTTCAAAGGGCACCTCCTGGGAGAGTAAAATCATCACCCCTCTCCTTTTCCCACCCTAGGATGATTCAGTTACTACAGAATACCCACACCTCTGAAATTTTTTATGTTCGTCCGAGGACATGTGGGTTTTCTGCAGCATAATAAGCCCCGGTCTCTCTTTTCTGAATAATTGAAATAATCGAGAGCGCTTTATCGGATTACCAATCCCATTCACATTTAAAGATAAAACCAAAGCTGACTTTGCCATATCTGCTTCTGATCAGTCCTTGTATGAATATTTCCCGTGTGTTAAAAGTATAATATATCCCCTTCCCATCGTACTTATGCCTTTTCACTCCTATGTTCAATAATATTGAATTATTAATTGCTTTATGCACTGTCACTGATATAAGTGAATTGTAATATCTGCCTGTTGTTCTATTCAAACACCATAACACTGTCCAAGTGTTTGGAACTACACAAGGATCTAAAAGATTCAGCACTAGGCCTATAACAACTAAACATGTGCAGGCTTATTGCATTTTAATGTTATACATGACGCTCAGTACATTTAGGCCTGCCAAAATAACCAAATGCCAACAGGGCATCAACTTTTTTGTATCAGCAAATTGTACCTGCAGTAACAGGTCTCTGAACCTGGCAGAAAATTTAAGCAGCTCCCAAGGTAGGGAGAGGGCAGATACCTCTCCTTTGAAGGGGCAGATGTATGCGACCTGAGGGAGAGTGTCAAGACAATGCCAAGGGCCAACAGCACCACTATTTCCCTGGTACCTAGTGGTACAGCAGGCCACACTGGAAATAAAAATGAAGAACAGAGACCACCAGGGATATAGGACTTACTTTTTTTAATACAAATGCCCATGATCGGGCTGCGAGCGGTCCACTGGACTACCAGGGATATAGGACTTAATTTATTTAATACAAATGTCCGCGATCAGGCTGCGAGTGGTCCACTGGACCACCAGGGATATAGGACGTGGAATTATTTATACCTAAGCCCGTGATTGGGTGTGTAGCGGTCCACTGGACCACCAGGGATATGGGACGTTATTTAACTCTACATATGCCCGCGATCGAGCAGAGGGGCGCATTGCCGTGCTGTGCAGGGGGCATCGGTCCCCGACAGCTGCTCGCCAGGTGCAAGTCACTGGGGATCGGTGCACCTGCATGCAAATGGGGCCATAATGACATGCAAATGGCCCCATTTTCACCTTGTATACATTATGGCCCCATTTGCATGTGCATTTTTGAATATCGCGGTTGTTGCACATAGTGCAAGGGAACTTGCGCTAGTGCATCCCCCTGCTCCACTCTGGCCACTTGCGCTGGCACAGTGCCACTGCGCCATGCACACTGCGGGTGGCCAGAGTGCGATATTCAGCTATGCTGTGCCATGGCGCAGCTCAGTTGAATATCGCCTAGTCAACGCCCTGCTTGCGCCACAGCCTGGCGCAGTCTGAATATCCGGGCCAGTGTCTCTCATTCTTCAGGCTCTGGTAAGCATAGTTTGTTTAGTAGTATAGTTTAAAAACTTCATTATGATGGAGTGAGGTCGTCTATCTGGCTGAGCTGGTCTCAGCGATAAAGCCCAATGGACTCACTCTATGTCGAATTTAAAAGCTGGATCTACTTGCAGAGAGTCATGGGGGAGCTCCTCCACAAATTTTAAAATATCTCTCCCTTCATCATTCTTCGGAATTCCATGTGTTCCCAAATTATTCCTCCGCGATCTGTTTTCCAGATCCTCACATTTCTATTTTAGAGTATGCTGTTCATCTAGCAAGTGTACTACCATACATTCCAGCCTGTCAGTCCAATCATCTAATTCAGTATGTTGTGCTCCTACCTCAGTAACATGAGTTGAAAGTTTACTGATTTCTGTAGTTAATTCTGACCAGAAAGTATGAACCTCAGTCCTGAATTCCTGCAGCTCTGCTAGAGTGATAGCTTTGCTGAGTTGTTGAGAGGAGGCCCCATTTGGAGCCGCCATGTCTGGTTGAATCTCAGCAGCGCTTAATGAA
The DNA here is from genome assembly GCA_016271365.2 of Neoceratodus forsteri. Taxonomy (NCBI): domain Eukaryota; kingdom Metazoa; phylum Chordata; order Ceratodontiformes; family Ceratodontidae; genus Neoceratodus; species Neoceratodus forsteri. The sequence goes on along the minus strand of CM028133.1, from coordinate 48,275,991 downwards.
GGGCAAGAGAATCCTGCCGAATCCTTGCTTCTGGGGGTGCGTACAGTCCGTTTTTTTGCCTCCCATTCAATGCTGTGGCTCACCCTGATGTTCTTTTTTGATTATTTTTGTGTTTTATTTGTGAGAGAGTCTGTTTTTAGCCCAGGATCAGCAGAGCTAGGTTTTACCCTTGCATCCCGGTCAGTGACGTCACCAGAAGTCCCTATGGGAACTATTTAGGTTGAATACTAGTTCACGGTCATGTCGACATGAGTAGAAACTAACTGGAAGGAGGTTCAGGAGGGATATGAGGAAGTACTATTTTGCAGAAAGGGTGGTGGAGCCCAGGAACACTCTACTAGCTGAGGTGAGGGATGCAAAAGTTGGTGGTTTCAACCATGGATGGGACAGAATGAAGGGTACAGTGGCTGCTGGAGCAGTGGAATCAGGAAAGCGAAGAGAATGTATGGGGAGGGCTAGGACCCTGAAAGGACAGTAGGTTCAAAGGATAAATAGGGAACTTGGTATACTGGATGGACCATTGGTCTCTTTCTGATATTATTGTCTGTTTCTGTTTCTTTCAACCCTGTGAATCCTGAAAAGCTGCACGACTGCCTTACCTCTGTCATTTATTTGAAGACTGTAATAATGTCCCTTTGAATTCTTTTCTCCATGAAGAACAACCCCAGTACTATCTGGCAGTCCTAACAGATGATGTTTTGCAAACCTTCAACCACCTTGGTCACTCTCCTTTGTCTTTCTCAATCACGTTAATATCTTTCCTCAGACGTTAGGACCAGAACTGCTGTACACACACACACACACACACATATACACAGCATTTGAGGCATTGCCTGATCAAGCATCTGTATAGCAGCATTATTTATTTATTTATTTTTTGATAACCGGGTAAGTGCACTAGACACAAAAGTGACTATTTTCAGGCACGACCCGCGAGGTTAACAACACAGAGCGATACAATTACGTAGCATACAGTGTCAGGAGATATGCAATACACCACACCAAGAGAGTGAGACAAGATTTAGACAAATATTGGTACAAGGCACGTAAAGGTATAAATTATAAAAATGGAGATAAGTGTCCATGAGAAGACTGACGTAGTAATATCACAATATTTGATGCATAAAAGAAAGCAAATATAACGACAGGGTAAAGTTACATCCAGCTAAGTCTCTCTCTCTACACATAATTTACCAAGTTTCTCTTTATAAACTCCAAGATTTTTTTTTTCTTTCTTGCTGCTATCCGACATTGTTACTCAATTAAAATTGCTGCTCATCACAGCTCCCACATATCTTCCCTTATGGGTTTCAGCTGTTTTGGTGGATTTTTGCCCTGTGCTCTTCTTTCCTAGCTGTCTGTCTTATCTACATATCTTGCATTTTTCAACACTGAAGTTTCTCCACAGTTTCTTTATCCACTTGCCAAGCCAGCCCAGTTCCTTAATGTCATGCATCCCTTGCTACTACTTATCCCATCTTGGTGTCATCAGCAGACTTGGCAACCCAGCTGTTGGTGCCTACCCCTAGGCCAGTTATAAATATATTGAACAACAGATAGAGAGATACGATCGACAGACAGACAAACAGACAGATAGATATTTTATTGTTATAATGCTCCTTCCCAGAGGCTGAAAGCGCTTCTCTGTTCATGAATACATCAGATGTAAGAATAACAGCAATCATTTAGCAGAATAAAATTAAAATAAAGTCAAATAAGCAATTAAAATGAGATGGCTCTAAAAACAGAAAATGTAACACTCTTCTGTCATATCAGGACAGTCATGGAACATAAAATTATATTCACTAGTCATGTAACTCAAATGCTTGGCCAAATAAGAATGTTTTCAGGCCCTTTTTGGAGGTTTCCACTGAGGGTGCCTCCCTCAGATGGCTAGGCAGTGAGTTCCACAGGGCTGGCGCGGCAACTGAAAATGCCCCGGTCACCTGACTGCCGCAGTCTAGCCCTGGAAACCACTAGGAGGCAATCTTCAGAGGAACAGAGAGAAGCGGGTCAGGCAGTGAGGAACCAGGAGATCTTGCAGGTTGTCCAGTCCCCAGCCATGTAGGGCTTTATAGGTCAGTAACCCAACCTTGAAGGCAATCCTCCACTGTACCAGCAGCCAGTGCAGTCCACGAAGAACAAGCATAACATGATCTGATCTTGCTGCACCAGTCAGCAGCCTGGCCGCCGCATTCTGCACCAGCTGCAGATGGTGGAGTTTGCCTCCAGATTGCCCTAGGTGGAGAGCATTGCAGCAGTACAACCTAGACATAATGAAGGCATGCACTAAAGTGGCAAGGTCCTCAGCCGGTAACAGGGCTCGGATCTGTGCAGCATTCCTCAGATGATAAAAAATACTTTGGATGGCAGACAATGTAGGTTCCAGGACAGACCCATGTGGAACCCCTTTTCAATTGTTTACCTGTTTATAGATTACTATATATTATGACCCCATGTTTCATGTCTTGCAGCCAGTTGCAATCCGTGTTATCTTCACACCCTGTTGTAATTAGGTTCTCAGTTTTAGGACCGAAATCCCTCCAGTGTGCTACAGTAATAAAAGCCTCCTGCCTAATGGATGATCCCAATGCATCCCTGGTTTTGATATGCACAGCAGCTAGACTCAAAGAGAAGCTACGTTAGCTCATGCTGCTATTCAAGATCCTTTTTATAGGCAGGAGAATGCCACCCTTTTCTTCAGTCTGGGTTGGATCATCCCATTCTTCATGTAATCCTTTTAAACTCTCCCACGGCAACTTGCTGGCAGCTGCTGTTGCATTACAGACTGAGGGGGCACTCTCGACCAATCAAAGCGCTCCTTCCCTTTGCATGTGAGGCATTCTTATACTATTAAGAGTGTCTAACTTGCAGGTGTATTGGAACTGGACCAATTTTGGGGGGTATTTACATTTTTACATATATATTTATTTATTTATATAGCTTTTGTTTACGGGTGAGTACACTAGAAAAGTATTATGCCTATTTTCAGGAGCGACCGGAGAATACAACATGAGGAACAACAGTCAAAGAGACATGGCAAAGAGAGTACAGTTTTTGTCACAGTAAACAAACACGTGGGAAATACATCATTTGGACGCTAGGAAACATATAGTAGTAAGCACATTTCAGATTATATACTCTAGACTAGCTAGTTCAACTGACAGATATATACAGGTCATCATACATAGGAGTGGAGCATAGCTCAAGGACTGGATTGGTCATAATATAACTTATAACATTGTCGTATACACCTCCTAGGCTAGTTGGATTGCGGACAGGTATATACAGCTTATCACATTTTTCTAAATATGCACATATTATTGCTTCCCTTTTATTGATAATACATTACTACATCTTTAGTGACCCATCTCTATGGTTGCAAGTGTGATCTCACATTCGTAGGCTATCATAACTGGTTCTCATACCCTGAGAATGTATGAGACCACTCTTGCAGCTGTAAAAGTGTTTTTCATGGATGTCTTAATGAACATATAAAGTGCTAAATGGAACTGGTGTGGCTGGTCTCAGATCCATGACTCCGGCGCAACAACCCTGACCATGACATCCGCTACAGCGCTGGGAACCCATTGACACCCCCAACCACGACGTGACCCTAAACCGACCAGCAACACTGTAATACACAACTACACCCTCCAGGCGGGGTCTGTGCCCCCCGCTCCCTCCCTACTACAAATATCTAACTCCATGTCCCAGAGACAGTGGAGTTATTTACCCCCCTGTCATCCTAAAGTGTCTCAATGCAAAACCCCCATTGCTCCTGATATAGGCCCAGTAGGGGTTTCGCTGTGGGGGGTTCAGTGTACAGGTGTCGCTGTAGCGACAGTATACTGCTGTGCTCAACCAGGACTAAATCTCACATGATAAGAAACCCAACTGGGGGTGGGTGGGTAGTGGCTTTCCTATATAGGGATGCATATGGAGTTCCTCCCACAAGCAGGCACTTCATTTTTGCAACCAGTCCACCTTCCATTAGCTTGGAGATCCAGAGTCCTGAGGTTTTTCCTTACCTAGGCCTCCTATGCCATCAAGCCAACATGTATTCAGTCTTTTGACATCTTCTTAATTGCTTATGCCTACACATAGTGTCAGGAGAAGAAATTGAGAGGAAACCATGTGAGTCTGAAGAAATGTTTTGTGTTCCATCAAACAGAATGCTTAGTTCCTACAGGGCAAATGCTTTCCTCTCCCTCTCTTGCTTTCTATACTGCACATACTCTATAATGCATTCTTAAGGATAATCATCCTGTAATTTCAGTAGCATAATCCCACCTGCATTTTCTTTGAAACCCTAGCTCGAATACAGACAATATCAGGCACTCCCACGCAGTGCATTCCAAAATCTTCAAACACTAAGATGTGTTCAAACAACAGATTAAAATCATATTAAAAATGGTTAAGCAGAATGCCAGCAGTTTTGTTGGAAGCCATTTGGTATTTTTATAATATTTATTATAAAAATACCAAATGGCTTCCAATAGTTACAAACCTCATACTGCTAGTCTGACCACCATACATTATCTTGTTTGTATTGGTCCTTGCTTTGCAAACTTCTCTTATATAGTGCATTCTTGGCAACGCCCCAGTTTCTTATAATATATACTAATTAAGAAAAATCCCCTTTTTATAATCCATTAGTCCCTCTGGTTATGATGAATATTACGAGCAAGACAGTTCCATTTTACACTTCTTTTGGTTGCTCCAAAGGGTCTTTAGGCACTTCATTAGAAATGTGAAGGGGGGGTGCTGACCTGTTGGTGCAGTGGGAGTGCTAATGTTTGTGATGCCAGCGACCCAAATTCACAGCTGAGTTCAAGTCATCGGTGCTGGCAAATGAAGGAGGACTGAACATTCCAGAAGATGCTCTAATTCTTCAGGGAGGGAGAGATGAGCTCCCCACTGAATACTGTGTCACCAGGGTGACCATGGATATAGTGAAGCAAGGATGGCAGGGTTTCATACCACATGCTTGCATGTGTGCAGTTGGAGCATCTTGTACACTGATGACCCGAGGTAGTGGGATAAAGCAGGAAAAAACTGGATAAGCCCTTGAGCAAGCAGGATGATCCTGGGAATGCTCAGTCCCTGCCTTCCACCACTAGCCACCATTTCTGCTCAAGGTTCTCCCACCTGTACCTCACCTTAAGGGTAAAAGATGCCATGGGGGCGAGCTCATGAGGTTGAAAGGAAGAGAGGTAAGTGCTAGGTTCACAGGTGGTGAGGGGCTGGGCCCAACCGCAGGGATAGGGGCTGCACCAGTGAAGACCATGAACTGTAAATGATATAAAAAATGTGAAAGGGAAGGGCCCAGCCAATGGTCTAAATGTGCTTATAAAATGGCAAGAAAAAATATAGAAATCTCATTGGCCAAGAGACATCAGCTGACTGTACATTAAATCTCTATATACACACAGTCATCCTGGTCCTAAACCACATTATAAATGAGCAAATTAGTCCTCATACAACCAGAACCATCTTCCATCAGTCCTTTTGCAACCAGAACTGATCTTCCATCACAAACATGGCTACTACCGTTACACTGTAAAAACCTTCAACTGGGCCCTAAAAATAAACCTACCTTGAAAAAAAAAATAAAACAAATTAATTAAACATTGTTTCCCTGATCATCACACTCTCTTTACACACATAAACAAATTAGAAACAGTAAGTATTTTTTATAGTTTTCATTACAAGTGTTTCTTTACTAACAGTGAAAATCCTCCTTCTGCCTTTACCTGCTCATCGGGAAAATCTCTTCTGCTTGCTCTGACAGTGAAATAATTGAGTCACTGGCTCTAAACAGGCCTTGTTGTCTGTGTGTACAGTATATTAGAGAGTAACATTCACCAGCAGAACTGAGCAGAATTTTGAATCTTGTATTCATGGTAAACATTCCATGATAAACATTGTATGTCTTGAGTGAGGGGAAAAACAGAAACAAAAACAGGATGAAGAAAGTAGGCAACACAGTAATACTTTATAAACAGAGAAAAGGTGGGGAAACACAGTTACATAGGTAGAGGCAGATCCAAACTGCTCAAATAATACATTGCTGTCCCTCCAACTCACTGGTTTAGCATTTTTCAGTGAGTTGCTATTCAAACAATTTTACCACTCCTCTGCCCAAGTCTGGGGACTATTTTTCATCATATTTAAATAAAATAACATACTGTTATTAAATCTTTAATAATGTGTCCAGAGTTTTGTTTAATTGTTATAGAAATAGTTGTTACCCAGTTTATAAGAGCGATAAGACACTTCAGGGTGTGGGTTGTTGATTGATAACAGCACTACCCATCTGCTGTAGTCACTCAGTGCAAGCACCTCGTGCCTAACAATGCACCTGGGGGAATGCTCTTATCAATCAGCAACCAACACCCTATCGTGTCTTATTGCTTTCTTACTGTGCACAGTTCTCGGAAGACATGTGCTTGATTTTGGGGTGGTTGGAACCATCTGATGATGCATGGCTACTCTGTGGGGAGCCAGGGCAGGACTTGAAATCATGTCCCCAAAACCCTGTACCCTATCCCAATGCAAAGTACAGGCACGCCCACATCTTGCATTGACTCACCATGCATTAATAGCAAAGAAACTGTTTAGATTGCTCCAACAAATATTTTGTTCTTCTTTCACTCTGGGATTGGTTGCCACTCTTGTTCTGGGGGAGGAGCCCAACGTGCTGGAGGTGGTCTGTCGCTGGGAACTCAGAAACAATGCAGGAGGGATGGTGCTGGAAGAGGCAGACCAGCAGAGAGTTGAAAGGAAGAGCAGAAGGAGAGAAAGGAATGGGGAAGAAAAGAAAACTGGAATGAGGAAATTATAAATGGGAATTTATTTTAATGGTATTCATTTCTTTCTCAGTCATTCATGCCCAGTACTCATTTGTTGATAAATGCATGTGATGCCAGTGTTTCTGGCTCATATTAATTATATTTATTTTATTGGTTGAAAAGATTTACCAGGAAGGCATACTGCGCTGAGAACAGCTCATTTCCAGAGACATTCTGGGGAAGGGGGTGCAGGTGAAAATTCAATAGCCATACAACAGGCATGAGGAAAATGCAATAACCAGACAACAATGCAATACATAAGAAATAACACAAGCCAGGGTGTGCATTAAGTAATGCCTCTGCACAATCATGTGCTGGGTCTTGACCAATCCATGTTTTTAATGTACACTAATGTGCAAAAAGAAGGACATGTGGTATTTGCTGGTCTGCCACTAGGACCCTTACCTTCTCTTTAGGCCAGCCATTATCCATTTCTTGCTGGTCCTGATGCCATGATCACTGCACTTGCAGACTTCGTCTTGGTGGACCTGTTCAGAAATAAACTAAGCAAGGTTAGTTATAGCAGAAGCCTTTCTTCAGCAACAGGGAGCTACTTGTAACCCCCAGAATCCCTTTGGGTTCCTAATATGACTGGTACTTCCACACCACAGTTGGTTAACTCTTGAGAGATGGCAGTCTGACTCACTGCAGGGGGCAAGACTTGCTGTAGCAGCATTAGCTCTATTCGAGTCTTTCAGTGACAGCTGGTGAGAAGGCACTGAGCTGCACACACCTCACATTCCCTGTTGCAGACCCACTTTCTGATAAGAAGGAGGCATCAGCAACCAAGGAATTCATGGTGGGAACCATTTATACAGCAGTCCCAGACTAGGCACAGCCTATCTAAAGACATCTCTCTTGTGGTAATAGTGAGTCAAAAAGCCTGACGGCTTTCCTGGGAGGAAAAGAGACTTTGACACCCCATGTAAGCACTGGTTAAGGCTGAGAACAGTGTCCAGAAGGCGGAAGTGCTCATACAGTTAGTTTAAGAACTGTGTAGGACTACTTTCTGGAGATACTAGAGCCCTGCCTTAAAAAAAAAAAAAAAACTGCACTTTCTGTAAGAGGGAAAGAAAGTAAAATTGCTTAAACTTTTGATTAAATTCCCTTCCCCATTTGGAGGGTGTCCTTATTTTTGGAGACCACTCAACGCCTATCCTCTCCTTAGTGTAGGTTGTAGAGGGGTTCCTGACCCCACAGTACCTGGTCAGTTAAGGGTAGACCAGACTGAATGGGACTGGTGTGGAGGAGGTTTCACCATGGAGGTTAGAGGAACAGACTCAGCCCCCGTCTTAATTGAGGTTTGAATCCATTGGTGTACCTCCTGGGTGTAAGTCATGCTTGTGCCTAGGCAAATACTATTGCAACCCCCACCCCCATCATTTTGCAAATCAACACTTCAGCCCTCAGGCTCTGAACCCACCGGGCACATAGCCTGGACTTGCACACTGCTTTGGGTACACAGCCCGAACTTGTACACTGATCTGGGATTCCCAGGCTCAGCTGCCTTGTCAGCCTCGGACACCTTCCATATGTCATGGAAACATTTCTGGTGGCTCCTAAACCACCGAAGAGCACCTCAGCTCTAGCAGGGAAACTTCCTTTAATCCCACATTCAGTACTTTCCTCAGGCACTGGCCAAGTACCTTGGAGAGAAAGTAAAGGTGCCACAGAGCAAATCCATGAGGTGAATTTGGTTACTACTGATGGGGGTCTCCCACCTCGCTTCCACAGTTCATACCGCCATTTCTCTGGACAGTAAACACCTCCTACTGCAAAGCTTGGCAATGTAGATTAAGGCTAAATATATGTCACATTTCCTCTACTTGCCTTGCTTTCCCTTTGTGCTGGACTTGAACATACTTTTACTTGGCATAGCCCATTGCTCTAGGCCCCCACTGTTTAAGCAATCCAATCCCACTTTACTTCACTCTTTGGTGTTGGACTTGAACCTACTTGAGTTAACTGGCAATGTCTATTACACTAGACCTCCTACAGATTAAGTGGTCAATCCCATGTTCCAACAGTTCAACTGAAAACATTGACTCTGTCAGGCGAACTCTTTGGTTGCAGGTGCCCCACAGGCAATTCCTCCACAGGAATTTCTCTCTCAGAGCTTCTGGTGCCGCAGCACAACTTGAAATAGGCAGCTTCTTCCCTTAGCCGGAACCAGGAGGGTTGCCCCTGGAAGACAGGCAAACCTTTTCCCCCATCCCCTCAGGGAGGGGGCACTTGGACCAGTGACAGCGGTCTCCACCACTTCAGCAATAAGTTTCTGTGTCCCTCTTACGGTGGAAACACACACCTTCTTAACAGTAGTTCTAAAACAGAGCTTAAAGCTCTGACAGCCTGCACACAGACTGCTGTGCTGCTGTCTCTTTCCAAGACTGCAAGCAGACTCTGTTCAAAATCCCCAACATTCTATCCTAACTTCCAAATGCAGCACTCCAGTGTGGCTCATGCAGCTGTGAGAGTTCTACAGTGATGTCATCCCTCAGTCTCAGCTGAGACTGAGAACAGAGTGAGACAGTGTGAAATCCATTTAACTGGAGTTTCACAAGCTGCCTTCCCTGCCTACCACTAGGTCTTACTGGGATTCTAGTAACCCCAGGTAATGGGGGGGTTACACTATGTGTGGTGAAATATTTGGGGATGTGAAGTTCAAAAGAAGTATTTTAAAGCAGCAGTACTGGATAATCAGGAAGTGATTATCAAAATGCTGCTTGTTGGCTGGAAGCATGCAGCCATAATTCTGGTTTCCATATCTGTAAATATTTTTTCTAGCAGTCTTTACTTTATTAACTATTTAAAATGTATTTCCAGTGTTGTGGATCCACAGTAAATATGGCTGCTGCCTAATTTGCAGCCGAGTACCCCTCTCACGTCACATCACATTTGTTGTTTACTTCCATGGGACCCTGTGCTGTGTGTTCCTACTGTTCCTGTGTAGTGCTGTGAGTCATGTGCATGTGTGCTTGACAGCAGAGGGTTCCAATTCAACATGATGGGTGAGAATAAATGTAAAGAAACAGAGCAAATTACAGGGTGATAGTACAGTGAAAACAAGAAAGGTTATCAGGTAAGTGATCAATACAGCACAGGGAACAAACTGTTGCAAAAGATTCAGTTTTTTGTCTAGTACTGCTGCTTTAAGGGCTTCCAAAAGTAGTCCAGCCCACAGCGGAGGACTCCGAACATCAGTAACAGCATTTACTGTAATTTCTGTACCTAAGGGGCTGCATGCAGTGTCATTGCAAACTGTTTTATGTGCCGTCTGAAAGATATTTCTTTTAAAAAGTACAAGTGAGGGATGTGCACCCCTTTGGACATTGGACTCTGCCTCTGCAGGTGTGTGTGTGTGTTGGGGGGGGAGATGAAGCGAGAGGCTGCACCTGTGAAAATGAACTTTATGCATGCTAATCCATGATTGCCATCCTGGCTGCAGGCTAACCAAATTATTTCTGTGGTAAAATAAATTTGATCCTAGTTTTAGACTGTAACCTTTTGATATGGGCATTTGATTTGTGTTATAAAATATTCTGCAACTAACTTATGTGTCATAGCCCTGTTACACCTGGGTTATGACCCCTATTGTCCGACATACACCTCACATACACCTCACACTGTATTCCTGGTCTATTGTACTGTGATACTGCTATTTTGCACTTATATATAGATATGAGTGCTAGGAATGTGCTTTGCTGCTAAGATATGCCAATATTATCATGCATGATTTATTATACCTCACTATAATACATTTATCTAGATTATGTTTGTCTTTTACATATGTTCCATATATAATCTATCTAATCATTGATAAGATGACTCAAATGGATAATCATTGATTTTTGTGTACTTATATTCTAATATAATTATATGTAATGTGTTTTACACTCAGATATGCCATGTAATAGACCTGTCAGCAGTTCTCTTTGTCTAAGCAAGCTGTCAGAGAGAGACAGCTTTTGTTATGTCTCAATGTTTTATATTGTATGTAAGTAAGAAATGTGCATGTAGTTTGAACTGTCAGCATTTCTTTTGTCTAAGGTATAATGCTAATGGAAACATATTCTGTCTCATATGATACTCATTAGTAATTCTGTCTCCTATGTCATTATCCAATGGAGAATGACTTAGGACTAATACATATTGTTTCTCATAACTGTAACTATGTTGTAATCTCTGTTGCTATGCTGTTATCTGTAGTATTTAGCTGTCTGCAACCCATTGTAGTGCTCTCAAGACACTACTGTAACTTCTCTAGAAGGGCAGAGAGCTGGAGTGCTGGGAGAGATAGAACAAGATCTTAGAGAACCTAAGATCTACAGTTCTGGAGATTATGTACATTCTTCAGGAATGGTGAGAAAACCATCTCCCTTGTGATTTTGTCTGTCACATGCTTGGTGTGAGTAGCATAATAAACTTTATTAGTACTCTTTGCTTGTTTAAGAATGTTTCTTGGCAGACTCTGAGACACAAGAATCTGTATTATTATTTTTATTGTTTACCCTACACACCAAAAGTGTTTAGACAATAGCCCCTTGCCAGTGACATCGCATGCTGCCACTGTGGGAGGTCACGCCAGATCCAGAGGTCAAGTAACTGCACAATGTAGGTAATTGATGTAATGTAGCCCTTGCAGGAAGCAAGTTGTTTTAGAGTTTTTTCTCCTAGACCTGGGAGGGAGCTAACATACAGCACACCATGAAGCATTGCCTCTGATTGGAAGTGCCATGAGGTATTGTCTCTGACTGGGGCACCATGGGGCAATGACTCTGACTCAGGCACTGTAGGGCATGACCTCAGACTAGGGAACCATGGAGCATTACCTCCAGCTGGGGAAACGTGGAGCATTACTTCCAGCTGGGGAAACATGGAGCATTACCTCCAGTTGGGGAAACATGGAGCATTACCTCCAGCTGGTGAAACATGGAGCATTACCTCCAGCTGGGGAAACGTGGAACATTACCTCCAGTTGGGGAAACGTGGAACATTACCTCCAGTTGGGGAAACATGGAGCATTACCTCCAGCTGGTGAAACATGGAGCATTACCTCCAGCTGGGGAAACATGGAGCATTACCTCCAGCTGGGGAAACATGGAACATTACCTCCAGCTGGTGAAACATGGAGCATTACCTCCAGCTGGGGCACCATGGTCATTGCCTCAAACTACAGCATCATGGGGCATTGCCTCAAACTGGAGCACCATGCAGCATTACCTTTAATTGGGGCACCATGGGGCATTGCCCCCTATAGGGGCATCAAGGGGAATTACCTCAGATTGGGGCATTGTCAGGCACTGCCTCCCACTGGGGCATCATGGGACACTGCCACTGACTCAGGCACTATGGGGTATGGCCTCTGACTGGGGAGCTATGGGGCACTGTCTCAAGCTGGGGCAACATTAGGCATTGCCTCTGTCTCTGTCATGAGGAGGTGTGGCCTGTAACTGAAGTACCATGGGCCAATACCTCTAACTGGGGCACCATGGGGCATTGCTGCCAACTGGGGCAGTATGGGGCATTGTTTCAAACTGGAGCACCATGGGGTAATGCCTATTATTGGGGTAATTGTCTTCATTTGGGACACCATGGGGCATTGCCTCCAACTGGGGCACCATGGGCAATTGCCTCACACTGGGGCACTATCAGGCACTGTCCCCAATGGGAGCACCAAGGGCATTGCTTCCAACTGGGGCACTGTGGTGCAGTGCTTCCACTGGAGCACCATGGGGTAATGCCTCTGACTGTGGCATCATGGGGCATTGCCTTCAATTGGGGGCACCATGGAGCATTGCCTCTGACTGGGGCACTATGGGCCATTTCCTCAGACTGGGGTTTTCCTCAGTGCCTCTAGCATCTAAAAGACACTGCCAAGCAGGGAAACAATTTTTTACAAGTGTTTAAAGTATTTAAAAGGTTGGCATTTAAAGTGTAAGCCACATGCTTAAATCTACTCCATGGAACTTTTTCTCTTGCAAAATGGAGTTTCTGCTAAGGCAAAATGGCCTTGCTTGTGTAACCTGGGCGCCGTGTACCAACAGGCTACTACCACTACCTGATGACTGCAATACAGGTTGAGGGGCCTGGGCTCTGTTACTGATGGAAAAAGAAGTTTGTTACCATAAGATAGATAATTAGCGCAGTGACTCCACCCAGAGTAGAAGGATAAGTGGGTCAGATGACAAGCTAGTACAACCCTTTGGGATGCTGTCCTCCGGTCCATATCTTTCCCCATCCCACCTGCACAATCCCGGAATCAGACAGCAGATACCACATGGTACTGTACAACAGTACCATGCCCATGCAATTCCTGGTGTCTGCATCCAGTGGTTACTGCTCCTGCCATATAGCTATATTTATTTATTTAACAAATTGGAAAGACCTTTGAGCCAAGGGCTCTTTTACAGAGGTCCCACGTCAGGTCACAAGAATGACAAATGACAATGGTTTCAGTATGTAGTAAAACATGAAGAAAGCAATTACATAAACAAAAGAATAATATGGCAAGATAATGACAGTGGCCTTGTCTGAAGAGGGGTGGAAGGGATTACAAGGAGAGGATAGGTGATGAATTGGGGGGGTTGGAAGGTGCAAAATAAGAGCAAGGAGGTAGCTGTCACAATGTAGCTTATGTAGGAAAAGACCCACCGGGGGGTAGAGGGACAGAATAAGTTGAGGAAACAGAGAGGAGGGGGGAGTGGGAGTGGTGGGGTAGAGGAAGGGGGGGATGAGGTAGGATGAAAAGAGGGCAGGGATCGGGATGGGAACGGGATGAAGGAAGGAAGTGCTGTATGTGGAATAGAGCAGCAAAAGGGTAAGGCTATATGGGGCAAATGGAAAAGGGGCTTTCTGTTGAAGGCTTTGGCCATGGTATGCGGAGTGGCCCCCTGCACTGACACCCAAGCACCACTGCACCAGCAGCAGTGCAGGAATCAATGCAGTGCTGTCAATATGTTCATGTATATTCACAAGCAGCTGCCCTTCCAATCCACGGACAAACCTACCACTGCTTGCTACTTCCTAGGTACAGATCTCTGCATACCACACTTGGGGTTCAGTGACTGGATCTGCAGTACAGAAAATGGAAGTAGTGGCAATCCTGAATCCAGCTCATCATTTTTATAGGGTTCTTAATTTTCGTAGTGTTCATAATTTTCATAGTGTTCATAATTTTTATAGTGTGGTATGACTTGGTCTGGGGAGTTTCCTGTTTAAACAGCTATTCTCACTAGATAAAGTGAATTCTCCATTACATAGGGAGGCAGTATAGCCTAAAGTTTAGAGCACCAAGCTGTGAATCTAGAAACCTGACAAACCTGTGTGACATTGTGCTGGCAAATGGGGACTTTGTGAGAGAACTTACAGCGGAGGAACCGCTGTCAGGGAGTGACCACCGCTCAGTATGGCTCACATTGGATATGGGCAAGGAAGGAGTGGAATCTGGCACAGTAGTGCTGGACTTCAGGAGGGCTGACTTTGGGAGGATAGGGAAGTGGTAAAAAGGTACCTGGCCAGAATTCAGTCTATTATGGACACTAACCAGAGGTGGGAGCTCACAAAGCTGGGAATAGTGGAGGGAACCAAACCTGCTGCAAAGCCCAGAGCAAGAAGGCTAGGGCTAAGAAACCGATCTGGTTGAGCAAGGAGGTCATGGAAAAGGTAAGGAGGAAAAGAGCTGCCTTTAGGAAGTACAAGAAAACAGGGAGGGGAGGACAGGAGGAGTACTTGACAGAATCGAAGGAGGTGACAAGGCAGTAAGGGAGCCAAAGCATCTACGGAACTCAGGCTGGCACAAGGCATTAAGAAGGGAGAAGGACTCTTTAAGTACATCAGGAGAAAAGAGCTGTAAGGACCACATAGTAAGGATTAGGAAGGAGGGGTTGGGTGGAAGCAGGGTGCGATAAGGCGGAAGCACTAAATGAGTACTTCTGCTCAGTATTTACTAAAGAGAAGAGGGGGGTGACACCCATGGTGGGAGAAATGGCATAAGCGGGGGGGGGGGAGTGGTGACAGATGGGAAAATCATGGAGAGCAGAGTTCGAGAGGGTTTGAAGGCACTGAGGGTGGACAAGGCGCCAGGCCCAGATGGCATCCATCCCAGGGTACTGAAGGAGCTGGCAGAGGTCCTTGCAGGACCTTTGGAAGACCTATTTAATGCCTCACTACATTCGGGGTGCATACCTCAGGACTGGAGGATGGCTCATGTGGTGCCCCTCCACAAGAGTGGCCCCAAGGATGAACTGGGAAACTACAGACCAGTGAGCCTCACATCCATCATGGGTAAGCTAATGGAGACTATCCTGAAGGAGAGGCTGGTGGCCCTCCTAGAGGCCAAAGGACTACAGGACAGCAGACAGCATGGCTTGCCGTGGCAGATCCTGCCAAACCAACCTGGTCAAGTTCTATGACTGGGTAATTAGGCAACTGGACAGGGGCCATGCAATGGATGTCCTGTATCTGGACTTCAGTAAGGCATTCGACTCAGTGCCACATGGAAGGCGGAAGGAAGTTAGTAGGCACAGGGACGGTGTAAAGCTGGTGAGATGGGTAGGAAACTGGCTGCAGGAAGGCAACAGAGGGTGGTGGTGGGTGGGGAGCCTACACCCAAGGGCAGTGACGAGCAGTGTTCCACAGGGCTCAGTGTTGGGACCAGTGTTGTTTGGGATATTCATTGCAGACATATCATGGGACATCAAGAGCAAGATCAGTCTGTTTGCTGATGATACCAAGGTAGGCGCGGTGGTGGATGACCTAGGGGGATGACAGGGGTTGCAGGATGATCTGGCAAAGCTTGAAACCCGGTCAGACACCTGGCAACTGGGCTTTAATGCCAAAAAGTGCAAGGTGCTGCATTTTGGGATGAAGAACCCAAGGAGGAGTTACCAGCTAGGAGGAGGCAGCTAGCCCAGACAGAGGAGGAGAAGGATCTGGATGTGCTCATTACAGGTCAATGAACAACTCGGCACAGTGTAGGAAGGCAGCTGCAAAGGCCAACAAAATGCTGGGTTGTATTGCAAGGGGTATATCCTTGAGGAGGGAGGAGGTGATTCTGCCACTGTATAGGTCATTAGTTAGACCACACCTGGAGTACTGCGTGCAGTACTGGCATCCCGTATCTGAAGAGGGACATTAAGTTACTGGAGGGGTGCAGCGCAGAGTGACAAAGATGATCAAGGGGCTGGGGACTTATCATATGAGAGGAGGTTGAAGGAGTTGAACATGTACTCACTGGAGAGGGAGAGACAGGGTGACATGATTGAAACCTTTAAATACATGAAAGGAATAAACAAGACGGGTACAGAGGGCTGTTCAAAGTAAGGGAGGAGGCCACCAGGGGCCATGATATGAGACTGGAGTGAGGAAGGTTCAGGAGGGAGATGAGGAGACACTTTTTACAGAGAGGTGGTGGCTGGGTGGAATCGTTACCTGCTGAAGTGGTATGCAGTAGAACAGTGGACTGCTTCAAATGAGGATGGGACAGGACAGGGGAGGGTTAATGAAGGGAAGGGGTGAAGGGAAGGGCAGCTGCAGAATAAGGGGTGCTAGCTGCACATTCGCGAAGACTTGATAGACCTCTAGGCCTTTATCTACTGGCAAATTTCGTATGTTCGTATTGAGCAACTCTCTTAACCTCGCTATACTCCAGAATAACACATTGAAAGATTTATTGCTCAGGGTGTATTTCCCAGCTAAGAATTCTAAGAAAGAAAATGTATGACATTGTCTGGCAAAACCATTTAGTTCTAAGGGCAAAATCGGGAAGCACTATAGTTTTCTGTAAAATGCATGTTGATGTAATTTGTCTGTTCTAGAGCACTCATTTGGGGGGGGGGGGAACCTCAGCAGCACAGTGTCTGCTGTCATCGACTGTGCCAACGGATTGACGGCATGAAGTTATCGCATCTTCCTCACCTGGGTTTTGAGTAATGACAGGTTGATCTCCAAAGGCAGAGCTAGGCTTGCAAGAGAAAAAAGCTCTCATTTGTAAAGACGTTTGCCAACAATGGCTGAGTAATCCAGAGCCTGATCGATTAACAGGAGGTTTTATTTTTTGTAAATCTTGTTACACTCGCTTAGGCTCTCACCTAAACATCAGTAATGCAGCTAAGTTATTGTGCAGGCTTTTATACTGTAATTGAAAAACACGTCTCCCTCCAGGGCATTTATGTGTCATTAGGACTCTTCATATTATCTGTGTTATGCATATTTTTTTAAACTTTGCTTTCCGGAACAGCCTCATGCAATGCAGCATCGTTTTCATGACAGACTTGGAGAACAACAGTAGGCACACATGCATTCAATTGCATCAGACATACAATACTGGGGCAAGCAAAATTATAGTCCTTAGTCACAAAAATGTAGGACTAGCGTGGAACAAGATGGGGAAAAAAGGTTCCCTCACACTCTAAGGCATCAGTAGGCTTCTGGATTAGACCCCACAGGGTTAAGATCACACATGTTCTTATTTTAATTGGATTGAGTCTGGCTGAAACAATGTGCAATGCTCACACCATTCTAGTTCATCCAAGTACTGTGATTCTATCCGCCTCGTGTTCAATGATGTGATACTACGGAAGTCTGTGGCACTGTGGGTCTCCCTGGAGACTGGAAATGGCACCACGATCCGCACAGGGGTTGTATACAGACCCCCATCTTAGGGGTAGGAAATGGACAAGGAAATGATAGAAGGCATCCTTAGAATGGCAGAGAAAGGGGAGATATTGCTGATGGAGTACCTGAATATGCCAGATGTTAACTGGAGCACCTTTGCTGCAGCCACATCCAAGAACAGGGTCATTCTCAATGCCCTACAGGGGGCATACTTCAGACAGCTAGTGTTGGAACCTACTCGAGAGGGAGCAATTTTAGACCTGGTACTCTCAAATGGGGACAGAGACAGGATCTCAGATCTAGAAGTGAGTAGTCATTTGGGAATAAGTGACCACCAAACAGTGTGGTTCATAATAAGGTCAGCTGTAGAATCAAGCCATACAAAAGTGAAGGTACTGGACTTCATGAGGGCTGATTTTGTTAGATTGGGAGAGTGCCTCAGGAAAGCACTAGCAAACAGGCAAGAAGGAGGGTGGAGCAAAAATAGGAAACATCAAACTGTCATCACAGAGGCAACAAGCCTTTGTGTGAAGCAAATAAACAAATCAAAATGAAAGAAAAAGTACTATGGTTCTCAAAGAGGTGGTGGGAAGGTTAGGGAAAAAGATAGCATTCAGGAGGTACAGGAAACACAGAAGGCGAGGACAGAGAACTGTATCAGTTAAAGCAGAAGGAAGCGGGTAAGGCAGTCAGAATTGCAAAAGGCCCAAACCGAGGAAAAGATAGCCAACTCGGTTAAGAAGGGGATAAACATTTTATAGGCACATTAGGGAGTGAAGAAAGACAAAGGGAGGGATACTGAGGCTGAATAAAGAAGAGGAGGGTGGGTGGGCAGAGAGGGACAGTGAAAAAGCAGGATACTGAGCAGAATACTTCTGCTCGGTATTCACAACAGAAGAGGAGGAGTACCTTATCCAATTAACAGAAGCACTCTGGATAGCGGGGTCTATATCAGTTCTTTCACAGAAGAAAGGGTTCTGAAAGAACTCCTAAAACTGAAGGTGGACAAAGCAATGGGGCTTGATGGGATTCACCCCAGAATTCTAAAAAAACTAAGGGAAAACTAATAACACCACTGACTACCCTTTTTAACAAATCATGGGAGGATGGTATGGTGCTTGAGGACTGGAGGAGGGCAGATGTGATTCCCCTTCACAAAAGTGGGAGCAAGACAGAGGCAGGAAACTACAGACCTGTCAGTTTGACCTCAGTGGTAGGGAAAATGATGGAATCACTTCTGAAGGAAAGAACTGTTGAGTACCTAGAGGCCAGTGGGGCACAGGACTCAGGGCAGCATGGATTCACAGCGGAAAGATCATGTCAGACAAATCTAATTGATTTCTTTGACTGGGTGACCAAAGTAGTAGTCCAGGGAGGGGCTGTGGACATGGTCTACCTAGACTTTAGCAAGGCATTTGACACAGTCCCACACAAAAGATTAATAAACAGATGAGCCAGCCTGGGAGTGGGTCCCAGGGTGGCAGCCTGAAGTAAACACTGGCTGGACAACAGGGCAGCAGAGGGTAATAGTAAACGAAGTCCACAGTGGAGAAAGGGGGGGTTACTAGTGGGGTACTGCAGGGTTCAGTACTGGGTCTGGTCCTTTTTAATGTCTTTACAAGTGACATTGCATAGGGACTGGAAGGAAAAGTATGTCTCTTTGCAGAAGACACAAAGATCTGCAACAGGGTTGATACACAAGGTGGGGTGGAAAGGACGAGAAGGGCCTTGGCAAGGTTGGAGGAATGGTCAAATGTATGGCAGCTTAGATTCAACGCAAAGATGTGCAAAGTAATGCACCTGGGAAACAAAAACCCAGGGGAAAAGTACACAATGGGGTGAGATATTGACAACAACAAAATGGAAGGGACCTGGAGGTAGTTATATCAGATGACCTAAAGGTGGGCAAGCAATGTGAGAAGGCAGTAAGGAGGGCTGGGGAGATACTGGGATGCATAGGGAGAGACATCGCCAGTAGAAAACAGGACGTTTTATCCCTCTGTACAGACAGTTGGTGAGACCCCATCTGGAGTACTGCGTGCAGTTCTGGAGACCCCATCTCTGCAAAGATATAGACAGGGTGGAGGCTGTCCAGAGGAGGGCAACCAAAATGGTGCAGGGTCTGCACCAGAAGACGTACGAAGAGAGACTAGAGGAGCTTAATATGTATACCCTCGAGGAAAGGAGGGAGAGGGTGGCCATGATAGAAACTTTCAAGTACCTCAAGGGAATCAACAAAGTCCAAGAGGGTAGCATCTTTCAGAAAAAGATGTGCAAGAACAAGGGGGCACAATTTGAAGATAGAAGGGGGCGACTCAGAGGTAATATGAGGAAGCATTTTTCACACAGTGGGTTATGGAGGCATGGAACAGCCTTCCTGAGGAGGTCATGGAGTCAAAAACAGTGGAGGAATTCAAGAATGCATGGGACAGACATCAGGCAATTCTAGTGGGGGGTAGGAGGAAGTAGGCTGTTGGTTAACTAGGATCTGCAGCTCATCAATTAGGTAGGGAAATGGGCAGACTAGGTAGGCCAAGCAATCCTTATCTGCCATCAAATTCTATGTTTCTATGTTTCCAAGTCACTGTTTTCAAACTATTTTACTCCAGCCGTGTGCAATGGCACCAGCCACCTCTTGTTAATGGTTCAAGTCAATTCCTCCTTGTATATGTGTATATTGTACAGTTATAGGGTCTCGTATGCTTGTCAGAATATCTTCTTTGAGTTCTTTGGATGAGAGAAACTGAGGCAAACCTGAATGGTTCTGGCAACCAAAAAGGACTTTATAAAATGGCAAGAAAAATCCTGAAACCTCATTGGCTGAGAGACATCACATGACAGTGCATTAACTAGCTAGTGGTGCACAGTCTGGTGCCAGATCTCATTACCAAACCAAAACAGCCTCATTTCTTACAAAATCAGTGACTTTTCAGGGACATATTTTGTTATTTAAAATGTTACTTAAACAAACAATTTTTTGTACAAACTAAAATCTTATTAAAAAATATTACCTTTTGAATATAATACATAAGAACATTGATCCATTTTTGAAGTGCAATAGGCCACTCCAGGGTGTTCGCTAAAAGATTTGAATGCACTTCCTGGGACATAAGGACACTCAGACTTTGACCTCATGCCTCACTCTCCTGGGGCATGCATGGAAATCCTTTAATGCAGACCCTGTCATGGCTTATTGCTTACAAAAAGCACTGTTACAACTGTAAGGAACCTAGTAACTGCACATATAAAGATCATAAAATGCGTTCATTTATTTGTGAAATGGAGCCTTCATTTTTAATGAAACAATTTGAATAGAAAAACAAAGACACCTTAATGAGGAAAGCAGCTTATTCAACTAGAACCTAGAATGCTGTGCTATCATACAGCATACTGTATTCTAGAATCCTTTGAAATAAAGCAATCCTTTTTTTTAATGTTCCCTCATCCTGGTCAGCCCTCCTTCCCACTGGTCCTCCCAGCCCCGTTATCCTGGCTTCCCCCAGTGCTTACCTCTCCTGGATTCCCCAACGCCTTGCACTCTGTGGCAGGGTGGTGGGGAGTCCCTTGACCTGCCAGGACCAGATCTAGATTTCCAGGAGATATAGATGCATAGATACACAGATGTTGATGGCGGATAAGGGCCTACAGCCCACCTAGTCTGCTCATTTGCGCACGTAACTGTGCTTCTTCAAGCTTCCCCAGAACTAGATTGCCCGTTGAGTCATCAGGTGTGGGGCCTACAGAGGCTGACGATCATCCTACAGTACAGGGAGTTTTCTGTTTTTCCCCCTTGGGAAACATGACATGCACTGACATCAAGGTGTGCCGATGTCTACCACGTCTTCCCTACTTTTTCAGCTCATGCTGCTTCTCCCCTGGCTTCTGCTAGGGGCCAGTTGAGCATCAAGTTCTGCCCTCCCCCCCCCGGAGGTGAAGAGCAGTCCCATGGATGCTCAGTTCTCCTCCCCCTAGCCAGCCCTCTGATACCTGGGGCTCGCTTCCAAACCCGGGTCATTGGCACCGCATGCGGTAGCGCCACTGCTGTGCTGGCGGGCCGGTGAAATAAAGGAATCTTGCTAGGTTAAGAACAATTCCATGATTTATTCCACTCTAAGTGAGCTGCCATACTTTTGCAGTTTCAGCACAAAACAGTATGACAACAACCCCAACTCTCACTTTCTTTTCTGTGGGTTGATTCTGCTTTGTCTGCCCCTTGTTTAGTGCAACTGCATCCAACTCTTGTCTGTGGAAGCCACCATGTTCGCATTAACTTCAGTCCAGCAGAGTACAGTGGCAGCAGTTGTCTGCAAGGGTTGAAAGTGTGTGGCTTTTCCTTCCTTAATACTGTTTAACCTATTAAATATATTAAATATCTTTATCTTATTTTAATATCTTATCTATTAAAGATAAGATTCTCTGACGTTTTCAGTACAGCAGAATACTGTGGCAGCAGCCACTCTGGTATTCATAGCTTGAATCTGTATAGCTTGTCCTTCTTTAATACTATTAAGGTAACTCCATCAGAGCTGTCATACTTTCACAGTTTCAGGAAAGCAGCATATGGTGGTAGCAGCAACATCTCATTATTCATGGGGTGAGTCTGCATGCTTCACTCAGAGTTTCACAGGTTGCAAACCCATGGCTCTAGCATGTTCCATTGTGACGGCGTAATTGGTCAGAACTCTGCCTCCAGTTTCCCTCTCCTCCCACCTGATGAAGAAATTGTTCCAAACAACAACTCTCATTGCCGGACACATCGACACTGATTACGCCATTTACCTCAGTGACAATTTAGCTGAACTAACTGCCAGTGCTGGCAATTAAATTGCATCCTCTCAGTAATCAGCCTCGACTGATTTGCTGAGAACTGACCAAATCACTCTGCTTTAAACAAGCTGCTGACAGAAACTCTGGCTTCCCACTATGGCCACCTTTCCATGCAGAGTACAAAAGACCCCATTAAATGGATGGGAGAGGATAAGAAGTGCAACAAAAAAAAGGGTTGCTCACATAAGAGGCTGGCGCTGATAAGTCCAAAGTCAGAAACTGGAACAAAGGACTCAGAGCTCGTGCCACAAAAAGCTTACTGACTCTTCAAGTTGTTTTGCCAAATATCATTATTTATTGGAAAGCAAACACAGTTGTGGAGAGCCGTGTAGCCTAGGAGGCCGCCACCATAACCGACCTTTGTACCTACTGTATATCAGGTGCTGAATCATGGTATCACAATAAATAATATTTGGCAAAATGACTTGAAGAGTCTAAATGTTTTGTAGCACGAGTGCTGAGTTCTTTGTTCCAGGAAAATAAGTTGTTTGCTCAGTTCTTCTGGGGCATAGATACACACACACACACACACACACACACACACACACACACACACACACACACACACACGAGCTTAAACAGAGCCTGCAATCATCAGCTTTGGGTTTCTGTGGGTTAATAAGAAACAGCTCTGGCTTCCACATTGATGGCACTAGTCTGAATGTATATAAATTCCTATAGCACTGAAAGCCTGGTTTCATATGTTCTTTGGGACACAATTCAGTTCGAGTAAAGAAACATGAGGCGTTCCATTCCACATGCACACTCTGAACAAAAAAAAAACCGTTAAACACACAAATGCCCAAGTCAAAGTTTAGTTTTATTGTTGTTGGACAAACTGCCCATGCCTTTGTTTTTTATCCAGTCACATATATATTTTTGGACTACGCCCCTCATGCTATGTCTCTTATATTTAGATTTTCTTTCATTCAGGCAGCACACTCTGTCCTGTTACATGATCTATCTGCAGCTGAGCGTTCATGGTTTGCGTGAGTATTTCTGAATGTGTGGGTATGATGTCACTGCATCATTTGCAGAGTAACTGGATTCCTTTAAAGCAGCCATGCTTGCTGGTTTCACCCTTTCTTTATTCTCTTTTCTCCACAGACCCCACCCAGGTTAGGCTCTCCATTCCCTTTCCCCATATTGTGGCCAGAGAGCATATGCTATTGATAGGGCAGGCATCCTACTACTGACTCTGGATCTCAGGAAAGGCAGGGAGGCGGTCATCATGCCTCCAATTCTAAAAAGGGTGGTGTAGATTTCCTTCATATCCCCACTTCCGCTGTTGCAGAACCACTGCACCACTCCAGGACCTCTGATCCCTGCTGGCCAACATGCATGTACTGTAGGACCACTGAAATATAGAAAATGTCTGCAGAAAGAGGCCAAGTAGCCCATCTGCTCTGCCCTTCCCTGCCTATCTAATGAACTGAACCTCTGTCACTCACCCTGTCCGCCCCTGCCCCACTTTGTACCCACCGTCACTTTATCCATATGCCTGTCCCATCCCCTCTTGAACCCTCCACAGTCTCAGCACATATGATTTCATCTGAAAAGTTTGTTCCATTCTACCTCTACCCATTTGGTAAAACAAACTTTCTGGCATCTTTTTTGGCCATCTTCCCTCCCCCCTCCAGTTTCATTGAGTTTCCCCTGGTGGAGGTACCTTACTGAAAACAAATCACAAGGGTCCACACTGCTGATTTTGTGGAGGAACATGAATGTCTCGATCATGTCCCATTGTTTCCTCCTATTCTTCAGAGAATTCATGTTCAGAATCTCCAGGTGGTCCTTGTACATCCTCCAGCTGTTGCTCCCGCATCATCTTGGGTAGCTCACCTCTGCACTGCTTCCAGTCTGTCCCTATCTTTCATTAGGTGTGCATTCCAAAAGTGTTCACAGTGCTCCAAGCATGGTTGAGCCACTGACCTGTACAGGGGCATTATCACCTCCCATCCTTCCGCTAGTGATTCCCCTGCCTATGCATCCCAGCATCCTATTTACCTTTCCCACCACTTCATTGCATTGTGCCACAGCCTTCAGAGCATATATGATCATTACCTTTGATCATTTTCCTTCACTGTACTGTCCACCGCCCCGTGTGTCTCTGTGGCCCACACATCAATAGGGTAAGCTACAGTTCAGTGGGTGCCCTCATTCCTCCCTTCTCTAGAGGTCAATAGGCTACAATGAGGCGGTATAACCTTGAGGTGAGAGCACTGAGCTGTGAATGTAGTAACCCAGCAGACCTAGGTTTGAAACACACAACTGCCACTTGCATACTGATGATGAGTAAGTCACTTAACCTCCCTGTGCTCATTGGACACATCTGGAAAGAAGTTTTGGCCCAGTGTACCTTTCCCAACCCAAAATTATATAAAAAAAAAAAATTAAATACATACACTATATCTCCCCGCTTATTGAGGCAGCAGCATCCCATCCTCATCACCACTGTTACGTCTGTCCCCTCTTTTGGTCAGACTCAACAAAATCAATCCCTCCCTTCCTTCCTCAGGAGTGAACACAATATTATGCAAAAAACAACATTGCAAGTACTATGACATATAGCAGATCTAGAGACAGAAAATTGTTACAGAGTTCCTAAGCTTACAAAGCTACAGATAGTTATAAAAAACAACACCACCTCAGCACAAAGCACTAAGGCAAGGGTTACCCATAAAGGGCATTGGCAAGAAAGCCAGGTTTCAAAGAAATACAAAATCACACATACCCGTAATGCAAAGCATCATGGTATGTATATGCAAATCACCATGAACATTTAGGCTGGTTCTGCTTTAAGCAGGAATGCAGGTGCCAAAGGGCCTCTCAGACAATCTGCAAAGGCTGAGAACAGAAAACACAGATACGTGTTTCATCCTACATAGGAATCATTGGTGTGCCTCATCTGTATCTCCTCCAGGGAAAATGAACCAGCCTGTATGTGGTCTTATGGGTTTGGATATTCTAGGCAAGCTTTTAATCTGGTCCAGTACAGGCTGAGACTGACAAACCATGGCCATGTGTTTATCATGTTGGGGTTCCTCAGTGCAATGTAGTCATTGTCTAAGCCAAGTACCAGGTCAACCAAGGGGCAATCAGGCATTTAGTACACTTGGAGATAGCTTATAAAATGGAGAGAGAAAATCCTGCTTTTTGATTGGTTCTTACCTGTGCATTAAATCTGTTCCATGCACAGGTAAAAACAAGTACTGGAAGGCATGATTGCAGTGGAAAAAAGTGAAATCAGTGTGCCATTGGAACGTTTGGTTTCAAATGCCACCATTTTTTTTTTACTCGCTAATGTGCCTCATCCCACACTTGGGGCCATTCAGGGAAACTCTGGTGCCACTAGAAACATAGAAATATAGACTTTGACGGCAGATAAAGACCACTTGGTCCACCTAGTCTGCCCATTTCCCTACCTACAGGATAAGCTGCAGATCCTAGTTAACCAACAGCCTATTTCTTCCTACCCCCCACAAGAATTGCCTTATGTCTGTCCCATGCATTCTTGAATTCTCCCACAGTTTTAGACCCCACAGCCTCTTCTGGAAGGCTGTTCCATGTGTCCACCACCCTCTCTGTGAAAAAACACTCCCTCACATTGCCCCTGAGCCGTCCCCCCTCTATCTTCACTAGCTCCTCGCTTCTGCCTGCTTTCAGTCAAAATAAAAAATGAAAGCATAAAACAAAAGTTAGCCCTGGTTTGTCATTTAACTTGTTATTACTACCTCTTACCATATCCGTCTCCGTCACCCATGCTGTCAGCCCGTCTGTTTGTCTCCCAGTACTGTCCCTCACCCAATGAAAACCTCACTCTCCTGCTTTCTTCAACTCTCCTCTGCTATTTCTACAAGTATTTTTTTATTTCTACCATTGTTAGTTGAGTTTCCTTAAGGCACCCAGATACAAGTACGTCCTCTCGCAAGGGCACTGTCTCTGTCATGGGAAGGAGAAGATCCATGTCTGTCACCGATGCTGTCTGCCAGTCTCTCTGTTTGTCTCCTGATACTGTTCCTTGCCTGAAGAAAACCTCACTCTCCTGCCTCTCTATTCAAACTCCTCTACCATCTCCTCAAGTATATATATATATATATTTTATTTATCATCACTAATTGATTTTTAAGGCACCCTGAAGCTAGGACTTCCTCTCTCAAGGGCAGTGTCTCCATCATGGGAAGGTGAGGGGCTGCTATCTTGGATGTGTCCTCATACCAAACATGCTTCCTAAAAATAAATAAATAAATAAATAAAACAAGTACAGTTTTGTTACAGCACCCTCTTTCAGTTCATTTCTCATTAACACAGTTTGTTTGTTTGTTGACCCGGTAAGCCTACTGGGCCTAGAAGTCCCTTTTCAGGGGCTACTGGTGGAGGATACAGATGGTAAGCAACTGAAATTGAACCAGATTAAGCTGTTGGTGGTATTTTTAGTGAATGAGGGAAATTTGGCCAGGTCACCGGGGAAATTCCCCTGCTCTCCTGTAGGTGGATGGCTTGTCAGATGGCATGATGGCCACTCGGGGAGAGACTTCATAGGAGAATGATGTGTGTTTGGTGGGGGCCTTCAGAGGCCACTCATGCCACTAGCCTAGAGAATGATTTTGAGGAGATGTTTCATGAGACGGTAATTTCATTCGAGGAATAGGGAGAATCAAGTGAGCAGCTAGGACCTAATAATACTGGAATGAATACGGGTAAAAAAGCGGAAGAATTCGATTTTCAAACTCCACGAGATTTGATCCAGCAGCCTGCCTCAGTATCAGCTGTTACGATTGACAGGATTGCGGAGTGGCCTGACAGCAATGATGCAGAGAACTTCAATGAGTTACTCAAAAAAGGTGAGTCATTACCTTCCACTAAACCTACTTCGGTACCTTGTCAAAGCAAGGATGCACTTTCAAGGGCTGGCAGTAAAAACGTAATCAATAATGTGTGCCAAGAGCCTGTGATCCTTGTGATAAAACCTGAGACTAGTCATTTGCTACCTAATGCTTCGGAAAACAAAACAGCAAATATAGCAAGGCAACTCATGGGGGATAAAGGTGTTAGTAACAGCCAACAGCAACAAATGTCTAAACAGACAGGCTTTGTATTTAAACCTCCCATGTTGTACAAAAAACGTCCGATGGACACTCCGCATTATATGTCAAACGAGGCTGCTCAACAAATGGGAGTTACTGAGTTTCAATTTGGCAAACAGAATAACAGTGCGCACTTACAGTCTAAAGCTCTCGGAGATGTTAAGGAAACATCGGGGATTGAGTTTACTCAACAGCAGGAGATGAAAGTGGTGCATTTCAGTGAAAAGTCAAGTCCACCTTTAGATGTTCATGATGAATCCTGGTCTCCACAGAAAGTGCTCCTAGGGGCAGGTTGGGAGAAGACAGGATCCGGGATCTGGACTCCAGATTCAGCATGGGTCTCAGCCTTTACACAATCACAAACTGCGCCTAATTGGAAGCCAAATGTAACAGATTCATTGGATAGTAAAAATTCTCATGTACAGAGCATTGATTTAACTGCATCTCTACCCTCCACTATAATAGCGCATGGTTTGTCTAAAACTGAACTAAGGGATTCCACCAATGCACAAGGGGATTCGCCACCATCTGATGCTCCCTCTCTAATTAGCGAAGGACCCTCTGCAGAAAGTAAAACACCCCTAATGTCGGAACTTTTTCAAATGTTAGAAGAGAAGCTGCTCCATGGAGAAACGCTGTTTGTATCTGCTATAAAGGGGGTCTAACAGAATGCCCTGTTAGACACTATGTCGGGAAATGTTTACTCAAAGACTCTTTGCATTTCTCACTGAGGGAAGTTTTTGTGTTTATAAACATTTCTAGGGAGGACAATTATGTTGTGAGCTTCAGATCCTCATATGCTTTGGATATGTTTTGGGAATGCTATGGCCAAATTAAGTTTTCACCTACGTGGACCCCCTTTTTAGTCATTCCCCTTACAAAGCCTTTAATAAAATTTGTCACAGTAATGTTTCGGAATGAGGAGGTCCACATAGAGGACATAACTTATTGGCTGTCACAGAAATGTGACGTCCTGAGTGAACCTGAGCCTATTCTTGACTCCAAACAGTTTTGGACTGGGGGATGGAAATATAAAGTTAAACTTAGACAAACCAATTCAGGGATATAGCATATTCCTAATTCTTTCTTGCTAGGTAGAGACAGTGGGGTTTGTTTTTATGGAGGTCAACCCAGGGCCTGTTACAAGTGTGACACAAAAACTCACCTATCTAGTGTATGTGATCAACCCAGGTGCGATAACTGTGGAGAAATTGGGCATGTAACCATGCAATGTGCGAATCACACAAAATGTGACCTTTGTGAGGGAATTGGACATGTCTTTCGGGAATGTCCCTGGGCTGCAATAAATAAAGCAACATGCATCAGCCCAGACCTTCTGATACAACAAGCCCAAGACGCATCTTCTAAAGTAATCCCTGTCCTTCCCGAACCCGAAACTGAACCCCAACAGCAAGAAGAGGTAGTTGACCCTGCCCTTAACCCCCCTCCCTTCCTTTGGTTTCTTGCACAGAACACATGGTAGCTCCTACACATGATCTGATTAAAAATGCAATAGTAATAGGAGATCCTTTTGAATCTTCTGAACCTCCACTCCTAAAACCAGTTTGTTATACGGATTCAGTGTTTTTTGGCAAACCTACATTAGATGCTGCACCTCTCTCACCATTACCCCCTAGAAGGTCCACAAGAAACCAAAAATCAAAATCCCCTCCACCTGTTTCATTTGAATCACATAATTCTTATGCTGCATTGTTCACGAATTGGGGGGACACTGAAATGGACCTGGGGATTCAGACTATCAGAAATCTGTGCAAGAGCCTTCAGGGTCACTTACTGAGGATTATAAAGGGAAAAAAAGGAAAAGTGAGGTTTCCTTTTAAACTAGACAATGTTTGTACAAAATGGGGTTCTTTAAATACCCATTGTATTCTAAATACATTTAAAAAGAGGGCACTATTTCAGTACCTGCATGATGAAAATGTAACTGTTACATTTCTACAGGAGACTTGGATGTTCTCAATAGAACAAGTAGCTTCCTTTCAAAGGAATTGGCCTTGGGGATCTTCTTACTGGTCCTTTGGTATCGACAGTGCAGATGGGGTGGGAATCCTGTTTAATACATATCAGTTTACTCTTTATAAAATAAGTGATCTGATACCAGAAAGGGTACTGATTCTTGATGGGAAATGGAATGCCTGTCATTGTAGGTTCATTAACATATATAACCCACAGATGAAAGCAGAAAGAGTTAAATGCATGAAATCCATTCAACCCTTTTTAGTCACTTCATATAGGATATTCTGGGGAGGAGACTTTAATTGTAGTCTAATGACTAAAGCACAAATGAAAACATTTTTTATTGTGACTCAAATGCATTAGAGTCTATAATTAAATCAGCAGGACTTGTAAATTGTATGGAGTATTTACAGTCAGGACTTAGCAGCACGTTTACAAGAGGAAATTCAAAACCACAATTGACCATATGCTGGTATCACCTATAGTTAAGGTTGGAAACTTCAAATCTTCTCAGTAGTATTTTCAGACCACTTCCTTTTAATCTGTACTTTGGGTCCATCACATTTGGAACAAAATAGATGAACTAGGTGGAAATTAAACACCTCTGTTCTCACTGGCTTCAAGTTAGAGTTCTATACAGACTATTTTTAAAGCACGTTTGTCTGTAGCATTTTATATACAGATTTGGGAGAACGGTGGATGGACACAAAATCGGATTTAAGTAAGTGGTTTAAAAAATATGGAACTTCTGGAAGGAATGCTAACTTTTTTACATATCTAAAACTAAGAAGACAGTTACAACAGTTAATCTCGCTTTCTAACACTTCTCGGTTAGACTATTCAACTCAAACCGAAAATATAAGGGAAGAAATGAAAAAAATTAAATATAACAGAGCTCATACAATTGAAATCATGCTGGCTAGTAGCACTCACAAAACCTTGATTGGTGATCCTTTTGAGGCTTGTAAAACATTAAGGGAATCAACTGCTATGGAGTTTTTAATAACAGATGGATTAAAAAGGGATAGTGCACAGGACACCGGTAAAATGATTCAATCCCACTATGAGACTTTATGTCCTAGTACACCAGTTCTACAAATGGATATTGATAAATATTTAGGATCTATACCAGCCCCTTACTTACACTTAGAGACCACTAATATACTAGTAAGAATGACAACAAGTATTGAAATGAATCAGTTATAATGTCCTTAATAAATAACGTATCACCGGGGCTAGATGACCTTCCAAATCTATTTTATAAAACTTTTAAACCAGAAATAGTGGCCTGTTTGCATCTAGTATACAACTTTTTTAATGGTAGGGAATTCACCACCACCCTCCTTCACAGATGGATTATTAATTCATATTTTTAAATCAGGAGATAAGGGAAATATTAAAAACTGGAGACCAATTACCCTTTTGAATTCAGATTATAAGATTTTTACAATGATGCTAAATAATAAACTTAAAATATATGCTGGGAAAGTGATATCTCCTTATCAATACTTTGGGTTACCAGATAGACATATTCAATCAGCTATTATGATTATCAGGGACATTATAGAACATTTGTCATTAGAAGGTAAGACAGGGTATCTAATCTCCACAGACTTTGAAAAAGCCTTTGATAGAATGTATTTACCCTTTTTATTTTCAGTGTTAAAATATTCTGGGATCCCTTCCAAGATTATCAGCACCATTCAGTCGTTATATTCCAATGTATTAGTGTTTCCGTTTATCAAAGGAATAAAACAGAAGGAATAAAATGGAGACGATATGTCAAAGATGTCCCCTAAGTCCCCTATTGTATATTTTTTCATTGGAACCTTTATTATGCTCTTTAACCTACTCACCTAGGTGGAATGGTATCATAAGCCCAAACCAAAAAACAGTACTTACTGCAAGCATATGCAGATAATGTTTGCCTTTTCTTTTCCAGATATGAACAGCTTCAAGAATTTTTACAGAATTTCAGTTATTTTCAGGTGTAGCTAATGCTAAACTCAACATAGACAAAACAAGGAGACTAATTATAGGTGCAGGACACTATAGAGATATTTGTCAAAATGATATTCACAGAGCCACTTAGCATTTTGGAATTAAGTTTGGACCGCAAAATCTTCCAGATGAAAATTGGAACACTGTACTTAAAAAAAGTATGGCCAGATGGAGGGTGTGAAATTTGCTAAACAAAATGTATTCAGGCTATTAAACAATTTTAGTCCCTTACTTACAATTTGTGGCAATGATTTTTCCTTACCAACCCAGTACGAGACAAAGGTTGTATAGTTGTTTTTTCAGATGTTGTGGGTAATCGGTTAAACCCAGTAATAAGGTGTTTTACTTACCTAGAAAAAAGAAGGGAGGACTTGGCATGATTGACCCGTTGTTTTCTTTCATGCACTTTTTTACTCAGACAATTAAAGTGGTCTTTAAGACCTGACAGAAGAGAAGGTAATTGGATACTAATAATTTTAGGTCATTATTTAAAAGCTTGGCAGAATATGGCCAAAATTAAACCCATATTCATGTTCCTGTTTACTTTAGACCATCAGTCAAAAAGCTATTTAAATGGCAGATGACTAAGGAAATGATTTGTAAAAATACTGTCAAAGTATTGTATACTATTATTATGAATAAGATATACCCAACAGAACCTAGTTTTAAAAACTGCCCTACAGCTCAGAACCCATATATCTTGGGACAACTTAATAATGATAGGATTCTGGCCTTTATGTGGGAAACGCAGTAGCTTATAATGTACAGGAAACTAAACGTCAGAGGAAATGCAAAGTACAAGGCAATGGAAGAAAGAAATTGCCCATACCCTGAATGTATCAACCAGGAAGAGTATATGGAACATTTTTTATTGCATTGCTCTTACACGAAAAACGTATGGGATTATTCAGCATTGAAATGGAAACTCCCTTGGCTAAAAGGATTAACTGATGATATTTTGGTTGTAGGTATTTAACCCCCTAGTTTAGCATTATTTAACCATAGTACATTAGCATTTTTTTTTTTGATGTTTGAAATTTTACCTATAGCAAGTCAGATGTCAATGGGTTATTTACCAAAATAAAGTTTCATACAAAGGTTATTGTCAATTGGTAACAAAAGAAATAATGAAAGTATATTCCAAAGAAATGCACTCGAATGACTCAAAGAAGGTCAAAAACTGGTGGAATGGGTTTTCCTTTATCATAAAGTATAAATTAAAATATATATTCTTGTTACAGAGTGAAACTGATATTTAGTTAATTATGTATTAGGATTAAAGGTTTACTATATCTTGTTAAATTTTCAGTGTTGTGATTTATGTATTATACTTAATAAAAACTCCCTTACTTTTGGATAAGTGCCATGGGATCTTTAACATCCACCTGAACTACCACCAATCCAGGCAGTGGGACCTCGGTTTAACATCTCATCCGAAGACGGCACCTCAGAAGTGCAGCACTCCTCCTCATGCTGCACTACAGTGTCAGTATTGGGATATTAACCCAGGTGCCAGATGTGGGACCTGACCCCACAGCCCTTTGCTTTCCCAGCCTCAGAGGTGAGTGTGCCATCTACCGAGCCACTGACACTGACACAGTGTGTATGTATATATATCTGTGTGTGTGTGGGGGGGGCTGTACAGTAACAAACACAATAACATCATAGTATAAGGGCAGAAGGACTATTTTATCAGAAATCCTGATAATAGCCTTTTTTCAAATGTATTTAATTTTTCTAACAGTAAACACTTATAAAAATGCCCATTTTATAGGCGCAATAAGACACTCTGGGTGTGCATGGAATAGATTTTACCGCACTTCCAGGAGCTGAAGGCACTCAACCTATGGACCCATGCCCCACTACACCCCCTGGCATGTAAAGTCTGTTCTATGCACACCCCATTGTCTGTTATTGTTTACATACCTAAGCATCATTTTGCTAGAACTGCAGTATGCAGGATCCTAAATAAGGATGCTAGAGAGAAGAAATATTTATTTTATGCACTATTAGACTACTGGGGCTAATATTATGAGGCATCAGCACAGTGATTAGGTGGTGGATGGGCCATTAGACTACTAGGGATAACATTACAGGGTATTGATACAGCAGTTGGGGGTCACTAGACTACTAGGGATAACATTACAGGGTATTGATACAGCAGCTGGGGGGTCACTAGACTACCAGGGATAACTTTACAGGGTATTAATACAGCAGCTGGGGGGCCACTAGACTACCAGGGATAACATTACAGGGTATTGATACAGCAGCTGGGGGCCACTAGACTACCAGGGATAACCTTACAGGGTATTGATACAGCAGTTGTGGGGCCACTAGACTACCAGGGATAATATTACAGGATTGATACAGCAGTTGAGGCCACTAGACCACCAGGGATAATTACGGGCATTGATGCAGCAGTTGGGGCCACTAGACCACCAGGGATAACATTAGAGGGTATTGATACAGCAGTTGGGGCCACTAGACCACCAGGGATAATATTACAGGGTATTGGTACAGCAGTTGGGGGCCACTAGACTACCAGGGATAATATTGCAGGGTATTGATACAGCAATTGGGGGCCACTAGACTACCAGTGATAATATTGCAGAGTATTGTTACAGCAATTGGGGGCCACTAGACTACCAGGGATAATAATTCAGGGTACTGGTATAGTGATCTGGTGGTGCAGATGGGCACTAGACTACCATGGACTGGGAGGCCAGGAGATCAACCAGAAGAAGGCAGTGGATGTGGCCTATCTAGGTTTCAGCAAGGCCTTTAACGCCTGTGCCAGACCGGAGACTGAAAAGAAGTTGACCAGCCTAGGAATGGGGTCCGAGGTAAACTGGGTTAGAAACTAGTTAATGGGTAGGAGATAGAGGTAGTGGTTAATGGCACTCACTGTAAGGATGGGGGATGAGTGACTAGTGGGGTACCATAGTGTTTGAATCTGGAACCAGTCCTCTTCAAAGTCTCCACAGTGGACATGGCACAAGAACTGAGGGAAGTTATGCCTTTGTGCAGATGACACCAAAATCGTAATAAAGTGGCCACTCAGGAGAGGGTGGAGAAAATGTATCAGGATCTTAGGAAACTCAAGGAGTGGTGCAAGACATGGCAGTTGAATTTCAACATCAAAAGTGCAAAATAATGAACCCAGGGAATAGGAACCCCATTGCTGAGTATAGGATGTGGGGAGGTACTGACAGTCACTAGACAGGAAAGAGACCTTGGGGTTATTATATCGGAGGACCTCAAGGATGAAGCTGTGGGCAGGGCTAGTGGGATTCTGGGGTGCATAGGGAAGGGCATCTTCAGCAGGAGGAGGGAGGTGATGCTGCCATCATATCACTCCCTGGTACACACCCAATCTGGAGTACTGTGTCCAGTTTTAGAGACTGCACCTCAGAAAGGACATAGACAGTGTGGAGGATGTCCAGAGAAGGGCAACTAAAATGGTGAAGGATTTTCATGGGAAGTTGTGAAGAAACATAGAAACATAGAAGTTGGGCAGATAAGGACCAAGGCCCATCCAGTCTGCCCATTTCTTTTCTACCTTATAAATGTGCCATCGCCTTTGCTCTGTCAGTGGCCTATCTATTCATAGTCATTTGTATTGCTCCCTTATGCCTATCCCATGCCTGTTTGAAGCCCTGCACTGTATTCATAGCCACCACTTCTTGTGGTAAGCCATTCCATGCATCCACCACCCTTTCTGTGAAAAGAATTTCTCACATTCCCCTTAATCCGCCTCCTCTAATCTCATGCTGTGTCCTCTTGTCCTGCTATTTTTCTTATATTTAAACATGTTAGACTCTTTCACCTTGTTTATGCCCTTAAGGTGTTTGAATGCCTCGATCATATCACCTCTCTCCTCCTTTGCTCAAGGGTATACATATTGAGCTCCATTAATCTGTCCTCATATGTCTTCTGATGCAGTCCCTGCACCATTTTGGTTGCCCTTCTGGACTGCCTCAATTTGGTTAATAATGGTTGAAGTCCAACAAGAAGAGGCTGAGGGAACACAAATGTGCATCCTGAAGAGAGGTAGGAAAGGTGATTTGCTGGAAACCTACAAATACCTCACAGGAGTGAGAGATGCAGGTGAGAGTCACCTTCAAATGAGGATCTGGCGCTAGGACCAGGAGAATTTAATAAAGCTGGGGGGAAGGGGAAGAGTTCAGGAGAGATGTGAGGAAATATTTCTTCACTGGTAGATGCCTGGAACAGACTACCAGCAGAAGTGTGGCTGAAATGGTGGTGGGCTTCAAGAATGCATGGGATAAACATAGAGGTTTATTAGAAAAAAGACAGGGAAGGGAGGGTCGCTGGAGACCAAATAGGGTCTGTAGAGGTGGAATAGGAAGGAACACTTGGGTAGATTGGGTGGGCCAAGCAATCTTTTCTCCTGACAAATTCTGTATTTCTATGGATAACATTACAGGTATCAGTACAGCAATTGGGTGGACACTAGATTACCAGGGATAATATCACAAGGTATCAATATAGCGATTGGTGGGGTCCACTAAATAATCATGGATATTACAGGGTATCAGTACAGCAAGCAGGGAGCCACTAGATCACCAGGAATAAGATTACATGGTATCTGTACGGTGATCAGCAGGACCCATTAGACTAACATGGGTATTGCAGGGTATCTGTACAGCAATCGAGGGGCATTAGATACCAAGGATAATATTACAGTTACTGGTACAGAAGTTGGGGAGGGCACTTGACTACCGGGGATAATATTATTGGGCATTGGTACAGCAATCAGTTAGTGGGGGCACCAATAGAATACATGGGATGAATTTATAATTGATCTGGACAGTGTTGGGGGGCCACTAGACTGCCAGAGAATCATATACCTATTGGTACAGTGCTTGGGCATTATATGTGTGTGTGTGTGTGTGGGGGGGGGAAGAGTGCTATCTCTGGAGCAACTGTTTTCCCCTAGCCTGATATAAGGATGTAATACGATGCATTCAGTTCAGCTTATATTTCTCATTAGTTCAAAACTGTCCCATCCCTTTACTTATGACTAGGGTAATTTGCCAGAAAACATGATCTTTGATCCTGAAGAGTTCATGTTATCCTGCTGCTTATACCTTACCTGATGTTTTAATATGCTGCTTGTGATATCACAGTTACTCCCATGGCAACAGATTGTGATGTTACAACAGAGGATTATGCCTTCAAGCAGGGAATAAGCTACTGTGGCATATGAACTGTAGGGGACAAAGATCCTGTTCATGCAAATTTCCTCAGTAACAAATAATCGGGAGGAGAAATCTCTAGGAAATACGTGGAATACAAATTGAATTGCACCTAAATATTCTGTTTTTCAAAGTTTTCCTTGTGGTGTCTGCAGCTCTTTAAACACCTCCAATACATCTCATCTCTTTCTCTTGAAACGAACAATCCTAACTTGTTGCCTTGCTCTTCACAGCAGAAATCCTTCAATGACTTCATCAACCTTATTGCGTTACATACACTGCACCCCCTATGCTACAATGCTTGGGACCTCCAACCCCTCCATGGAAGATAATAAACAGTGTAAAAAAATTATTTTTAATGACTATCAGGCCCATGGAGTAAAATAAATAATCGAATATAGTGAAACCAACAGGTAACATGCAACACAACAGGCTGGCAACTATAGGCTGGTCAGTCTGACATTAGTGGTGGGGAAGCTAATGGAGTCACTTTTGAAGGAAAGGACTGTGCAATATCTTGACTCCAGTGGGTTACAAGACCTGAGGCAGCATGGATTCGTGGTGGAGGGCCACCAGCAGAAGGAGGAGGTGGTGATGCCACTGTATAGATCCTTGGTGAGATCCTACTTGGAGTATCGTAGTAGTAGCGTAATCAGCATAGCAACCCCAGTGATTACAGTCTATCCCCTGATGCACCTGCAGCAAAAAAAAAAGCTATGAGACAAACCATAGAGACTGAAAGGAAGGTCACTAAACGTATCCCTGAAAAATGTAAAAGGGTAATACAAAATGGACACATACCGACTAACAATAGATTCTCCATCTTGAATATGGAGACTAATACCGAAAACATTACAAACTATCCTGAACAGGCCCAAAGTACTTCTTAGTGTAAAATGGTAATTGGTGACTCCACATTCAAATATACAGAGGAGTATGTGTGTAGGAAAGACAAGAAGAGCACCATGGTTAATTGCCTTCCTGGTGCTAAAATAGTAGATGTGGAAATTGGAAAACTGCATAGATAGAACGCGTATACCACAGAATTCCTCCATACTTCTTCACATAGGTACAAACAATATGGGAAGGAGTCATGAGAAAGATATATGTACAAATCTAATTTTGCTAGGAAAGAAATTAAACTCTAAGGGACACAAGGTAGCGATCTCAGTTATACTACCAATACCAAGGGCACCCTGAAAAAACAAAACAATATCAAGAATTAACTGCAGGCTCATTAATCACTCTATACGCTGATATTAATTGGCTCACTCCCTCTGATACTAGACTCCTCTCCCTTGGCTCCCTTGTGGACAGTGTTATTAGATCTCAAACCTCTTCATCTCTAGCTTCCTTAGTGCTTCCTCAATCCTCCTCCTATGGCTTGTGATCCACTGAAAAGTCTCTTCTCCAAGTACCTAGATGTAAAACTGCCAAAGGTACCTGTGCCTTCTCTCACACTGCCTCGCAATACTGGAACTCCCTTCCCCCAGCCATTCATCAAGCGTCACCTATTGCCATCTTCAAAAAGGAACTTAGAAGTTTCCTAGCCAAATCAGTCCAATGCTCATGCTTCCATTCTCCCTAATTTATTATAATTGGCTGCCCATTCCATTGCATCTATAATATCTCTTTTCCTGCCCTCCTCTCTTTTCCATCCTGGCCCTAGCTAGTCTGCTTGCTGCCGTATGGTGTATTATCTCCTTATATCCCTCTTCTGCTTTCAGATGTTTACACTTATCCTGTACGGGGTCTTACTTGACCCTGCCTTGTTACTAATTTTAGATTCTGGTTGTTGTTTTTTTTTACTGCCGTAAGATCTCTTCGTTGTCTGTACATTCTCATTGTTATATGTTGAGCCATTCTGTGTCATAGCCTAGCACGCTTCTTTGCTTTCTCACCACCATTACTTACTGTTCTCACTTTTTTCCTTAGTGTTGTACTTAATGCCTGCTCATTACTCATATTATGTACTGTTACCCCAGGTCTTCACTATTTGTTCATTATGGTATTGCTTCTGCTATCTATTGTGTATTTTTCCTCTGTATTACAGATTTCCTGTTATCGTGCTGTTCTGCAGTGTTTTGACTACCTTTGTGACCTCCCGGGTCATGCCTGAAAATAATCATTTTATGACTAGTGCACCCACCTGGTTAACAAAAACTAAATAAATAAATTGGTGTAAAACTAACAAAATAAACTATATAAATAACTGGAACGACTTCAATAATAAATGTGAACTGTTTGCCAAAGATGGGTTACATCTAAACAAATTGGGATCAAAGCTATTGGGAATTAATTTTGAACAGCACTTCACAGATATGGATTTATTTTTATTTTTTAATTCTGTTTTTCACCCCTATCACTGAACTCTCTCCAGCGACCTGTGGATCTGCAGTCTCTACCTCCCTACGTGACTTGGCTGACCCATTAGCTCCTCTCCGGCACCGGGCATCCCCTGGGTCTACCTTCTGGGGAAGAGCCGCCCCCGCCCAGGGCGCTCTTTCTATTAGTATTGAGGCACCAGGCCCGAGAGGGTGGGCACAGCATAGGGAGCCGAGTCCATTTCTGGGAGGGCTACAGAAGGCACCTTGCCTATCAGCAGAGGGGGGGATTTTACATGTTACACCCTGTGGAGCCTGGCTACTACACACACTGCTGCTCCACCCCTGGCATACGCCATGACGCTGCTTTGGCTACCCCCAGCCTCCCTAGAGGTCTCTCGTTGAGTGGTCATTGCCTAGCCTCCCGGGCAAGAGAGAGCAGTCCTCCGACACTCAATCTCTCCCCACCGACCTCCCAGCTGCCCCGGTCTGTTCCTTAGACCCGGTCGCCGGGCATGGCGCAGGTGTGGCGCCCAGCCGCCAACCTCCTCCGAACCACTGGGCCGCTCACAGATATGGATTTAAACTGATAACGACGGGGAAAGAAATAATTATGAGAAAACTTTTACATAAGAAACTGACTTAAAAGACAACACATGACTCGTAAACAATATTGATATCATCCTATAAAATGCAAGATGTCTTAATAATAAAATAGATGAATTAATAGCCCAAATTGATGTCCACAAATCCAAAATTGTAGCCATCACTGAGACATGGGAAAATGAAAAATCTGCATGGGAACAAAAAATACAAGGATTTAACATGTACAAATGTAACAGGACTTCTAGAAAAAGAGGTGGTGTAGCCCTTCTTATAGATGAAAACCTAGTATCACTGGAAGTTACAGACAAAGTTAAAATACACCAGCTGCTTACTGAATCCTTATGGGTAATTATCAAAATAAAACACATGGATTCACTGTATGTAGGTGTCTGCTATCACCCTCCAAACCGCACAAATGCAACATATAATGCTATGATTACTGAAATAGAAATGGTTGGGGAACTAGATGATATGATAATTATGGGTGATTTTAACATGGGTGAAATACTGTAGATTGGTCTAACATATCATCTATTAGTTCAAAAGGGAAAAAACAGCTGTTATCACTATGTGAAAGGCCACATTTGGTGCAGCATGTGAAATCATGCACTGGGGCAATATGATTTTGGATTTGGTGACTGGCTCAGAAAATTTGCAGATTAAAAAATGTGTAAATCCAGTTTTCCACAGTAACAGTGATCATAATAGGGTCCATTTTCAAATGCCAAGTGGCACAGCAAGGTCCGTTAGTAAAACTACTGTCTGTCTACATGGCAAAACTAACATTAAGGTAATGGAAGAGACAGTTAGGAAAATCAACTGGACGAAAGCCCTAATAAATAGAACGGCTGAGGAAATGTGGAACCTCATCAAAAACACCATGATCAACACTTGCATACAAAAATAACTGGACAAAACTGAAATATAACAACAAAACAAAATGTCCAAAGTGGATGAGTCTTAAAATAGGAAAATGGCTGAAGAAAAAACATAAGGCCCATACAAATTATATGAAAAACAAAACAACTCCAAAGTGGGAAGTTTTCCTATCCCTGCAAAAGAAATGTAAGAAAGAAATTAGAAGAGCTTTGAATACAAACTGGCGGCCGAAGAAAATAAAGATGATAGCAAGAGTTTTTATTCATATGTTAACTCCCTAAAATAACCTTCTAACAAAGTAGGACCAATCTTATACAATGGGACATTATTAAATAAAAATGCACAAATGGCAAATGCACTAAATACTCATTTCTGTAGTGCATATAGCCCAAGTCAAGCACTAGCACTTGATCAGTTAGATGCAGATGTTACCCACATTGTGTTTGACCTAGATGACATATATAGCAAACTTCTTAAACAGAAGGGTAAAACAACCCGAGGCCCAGATGGAATAAGTGGCCACATGCTATATATGTTGGCATGCACCGTAAGATTTCCAATGAAAATGTTATTTGAAAGTTGCTTAAAGGAGGGATGTGTGCCACAGGATTAGAAACTAGAACATATAGTGCCAATACATAACAAGCATTTGTCAATGCTAAATGTTACCTTGCTGACATTGGCATCGGTAGCGCAGGAGTTTAACAGATGCATAATAGGAATGGCAGTGAAGTACGAAAGTGACGTCAAACCCCACATCACCCTACAGAGACTGACAGGCACTGAGGTGTGCCTTTGGGCATCGCCCATAATGTTCATGGCATTTCAGCTCACCCTACCCTGCAGTGCGACAAATATTGCATTGTGCCTTGGGGTCCTCGGGTGTTACACTCACCCCATTCGGCCATAACACTCATGGCATTTTACCTCACATTATCCTGCAGACACCAACAAGTGCTGAGGTGTGTCTTGGGGTGTTTGGCTTTACAGTCACCCCATTTCATAAGGACATACGCTGAAATGGGTGCAGTATAGGAGAATGGGGTGAACTGTGGGGCTGAAGAGTCCAAGGCACACCTCGATGCCTGTCAGTGGCTTGAGGGTGGGGGGGGATGGTATGGCGTGAGCATGACAGCCGGCAATGCAAAGATGCACCCCTAACTCCTGTCAGTCTGTACAGGGTGGGACGTTATGGTTAGAAACCCTAATGCCCCAGCCATTTGTTGGTATTTGCACTACAAATTTGCAACATGGCATTTTTGTGACCCCCACCTCATGAAAGTGTTTGGGACTTCTGCTCATGAATAGTGGCACTGTGATTTTGTTAATCTGTCCCGAATGTTGATTTCTCACAGCGACCACGCCATTCGGTGCCAGATGTGGGAAAACACCATTCAGGCAGGATGTGAAAAATGACAGCTGTACTATTTATAGGTAGGTGTGAAGAGATGGCAGTGATGAAAATCTTGAGTGAAAATATTAAAAATGCTTGAATTTACGAGCATACGTAGAAAATGCGCAATGCACACTCATAACACAGTCTTTTAGTGGAATTATTTCACCAAATTTTCAACATAGACATTTTGGGACCTCTACTCAAGAACACTGATACTATGATTTTCTTCATCTGTCCTGATCATTGATTTCCCACAGCGACTGCACCATAGTGCGCCACTTGTGCGAAAACACATTTTGGGTAGGATCTGAAAAATGACAGCTGTACTGTTCATAAGGACATGTGTTAAATTAACAATGTTGAAAATGTTGAGTG
The DNA here is from genome assembly GCA_016271365.2 of Neoceratodus forsteri. Taxonomy (NCBI): domain Eukaryota; kingdom Metazoa; phylum Chordata; order Ceratodontiformes; family Ceratodontidae; genus Neoceratodus; species Neoceratodus forsteri. The sequence continues at coordinate 48,233,832 of CM028133.1, read as the reverse complement.
AAAATATTACAAATTGTCGAAGTTACAAGTGCGTCTGGAAACTGCACAACGCACGCTTGTAACATAGTCATTTTATGGGCTTTTGTCACCAAATTTTCAACATAGGCATTTTAGGACCTCTGCTCATGAACAGTGTCACTGTGATTTTCTTAATCTGTCCTGAGCACCGATTTCCCATAGCAACCGCGCTATTCTGCGCCTGTAGTGCGAAAACACATTTTGGCCAGGATGTGAAAAATGACAGCTGTACTTTTCATAAGGAGGTGTGCAAAATGCCAATGTTGAAAATCTAGAGTGAAAGTATTACAAATTGGTGAAGTTAAGAGTGCACGTGGAAACTGCGCAACGCACGCTCGTAACATAGTCATTTTTGGGAATTTTTTCACCAAATTTGCAGCATAGGCTTTTTGGGAGGCCACCTCATGAACAGCAACACTGTCATTTTGTTACTCTGTCCCGAAAGGTGATTCTGTGCAGCAACCACAAAATCACCTTTCGGGACTGAATAACGCCATGACAGTGACTGAAATCATGAGGAGGGGTCCCAAAAAACCCATGTTGAAAATTTGGTGGCAAAAGTCAACAAAATGGCCGAGATATCCACACAAGTTGAAAAAACCCATTTATGCCATTATAAAGTTTACCAGCATTTCTTCAGTTCACGGTCGGCTTTGAAGAGTGCAGACCCGGTCCACCGAAGATCATCGCGCTGGGCTCCAGAGGTAAGTATGGGGTGAGGGGTAGGGAGGCAGAGTGCACAGAGGGTGGGCAGGCTGGTAGGAGAGGCCACCGCTCAATGAGGGACCGCTTCTGTTTTAAGGTAAAAAAAATCACGGGATTTTATTTTTACAGGGACATTTGCCACATGCTGGGGTGGGCCCCAGCGTGCCACTTGAGTGTTTTTTTTGGGGGGGGGCTGTAGCCAATGGGAGATTGGGTACCCTGGCCAGCCATATGGAGTTGGGAGGGGTCGCATGAGCCGAGGGGGATTGGGCACCTCCTCGATACACAAGAAATGGGGGGTACATTATGCCGACGGGGATTGGGTACCCCAAGTCGGCAAATTAACTTAGGAGGGGGCATGCCGACAGAGGGATTGGGCACCCTCATTGGCTTTCAGAGGGACTGTGAAAAGACGGCAGCTATCCCTCGGCTTCTGTGGGGACTACGAAAAGCTGATGGGAAGCCGCCGCCATGCTGCTTGATAGGGACACCAGACGAGGCAAGCAGTAATTGGCTGCTGCAATCAGGGAGTGTCTCGGGGTGCTCCCTGGTTGCAGCAGCTAATTTCTTTCAAGGTGGTGGCACATTTCTCAACTGCTGTCATAGGCAGCGTGCTATGCCATTGGCACCATAGAGGCCAGCCACAAAAAGCAGTGGTGCCATTGGCTGCAGCAGAACTGCACCTCTGAAACCCACTTCTCCACTGAAGCAACCACAATATGCTGTCTGCACTGCATGCGTAAGACAACATAAAAAGGGTCCCAAACAGGACTGCTTTAATCCAGGGTTTCTCAAATGGTGAAGCCAGCCTCCCTTGGGAGGCCCCAGCCTCTTCTAGGGGAGGCTCAAGCAAGTCTGAAAAGTACTGTATTTAAATTTCATGTACTGTAACCATTTACAAATCAGTGACCAGGAAAGGCACATTGAAGCAAGGTTCATATCAGGTGGACCCGGTGAAGGGCAGGGAGTTACTACAGTTCAAAAGGTAACTGCAAAACAGTCAAACAATACAAAATGAATAATACTGCAAACAAATCCATTGCATAAAACTCTATTGAGACCACACCTAGAGTACTGTGTACAGTTCTGGAGGCTACATCTTCATAAGGACATTGACAGGGTGAAGGCAGTCCAGAGAAGGGCGACAAAGATGGTACAGGGCTTGCACCAGAAAACATGAGGAGAGATTAAAGGAATTCAGCATGTACTCGCTGGAGGAGAGGAGAGGAGCGGGGAGACATGATAGAAACTTTCAAGTACCTTAAAGACATAAACAAAGTGCAGGGGGGCAACATCTTCCAATATAGGAGGAGTACAAGAACGGGGGGGCATGATATGAGATTGGAAGGTGGCAGGATAAGGGGAAATGTGACAAAGTTTTTCTTCACAGAAAGGCTGGTAGATGTATGGAATAGTCTACCACAGGAGGTGATGGGAGCAAGCATAGTGGGGAGATTTAAACATGCATGGGACAGGCATAATGGAACCCTAGAAGTGGGAAGGAGAGGAGAAAGTCATTGATCAAGTATGTTCAGAGGCTGCAAATAAGGGTAGGACTTAATACAAGCATACTGAATGGGCCTAGTGGTCCTTATCTGCCGACAATTTCTATGTTTCAAATAGGAACAATGAAAAAATAATGAGGGGTACAACTGACCAATTAGACTGGTGGCAGAACAGCCCAAATACAAAGGTTAAGCAGAGAAATACTAAGAGCAAGAGCAGGGGGGAGCAAAAAGATCCCTGAGAAGTTGCTTAAGAGCAGAGTAAGGAGGTGGGGAGAGGCAGAAATGATTAGGAAGGTTATTCCAGATAGAAGAGAAACAGATGGAGAACCCAATCTGACCCATGAATGTATTGAAACAAGGGGTAACATTGCTTTGAGAGTCAAATTAGAGAAGCAAGTATGCTGGCCTGGGGAGGGGGGTTACAAGTGGGGGGGCTTACAATAAACCGAATAAAATGACAGACAGCTACTCAAAGTAGTTGCACTTTATTCCTGAGGTACTGTGCAAAGTGTGCTATTTTTCTATAGGGATGTCCAAGATTATTTCAATATTTGGGGGAGGCTCAAGATATTTTTCCTGGCTTGGGGAAGGCTCACCATAGCAAAGTCTGAGAACTATATAGACCAGTAAGTCTCACCTCAACAAGTTGTAGTTGTAGGGCTGACAGTATAGCCTAGAGCAACAGTTCTCAAACTTTGTCATAGTGAGCCTCACCTAAGCCATGGAAAAGATGTTGAGCCTCCCCAAAAATACTGAAATATTTTTGGGCCTCCCCATATAAAAATAATCTACTTTTCACAGTACATCAAGAATAAATTGAAACCACTTTGCATAGCTGGCTTTCATGTTATTATGCTTATTGCAACCCCCCCACACACACACAACAGGACAACCTACTTGGCTGCAATATTTTGACGCTTGAACCATTGTTACCCATTACTGCCATACCTTCATGGGTCAGACTGCTTTTTCTGTTTCTCCTCTTACTGGAATAACCTTTCTGATGACCTCTGCCTCTCCCCCTCTCACCCTGCTCTTAAGCAACTTCTCAGGGAACATTTTGCTCCCTCCTGCTCTTATTCTTAGTACCCATATGGTTAACTCTTGTATTTAGACAGTTCTGCTGTCAGTTTAATTGATCAATTGTTCCTTGCATTGTTAGTTTATTGTTCTTAATTTGTTTGCACTTTTATTCATTTTGTGCTGCTTAAGTGTTTTGCAGTTATATTTTGAATTGTATTCTCTCACTACCCTTCCCTGGGTACATCTGAAATAAGCCATGGCTCAGTGTACAGTACCTTCCCTGGTCACAGACTTGTGAATAAATACATATATTCACCTACTATTATCCTCTTCCAGTTTGCCTTATTACTTCACAGAAAATCTATAAAGTTAAAAATTGAAATATAATACTTTTTCAAGACTTGCTTGAGCCTCCCCTTGAACAGGTTGTGGCCTCCCCAGGGAGGCTGGCCTCACCATTTGAGAATCCCTGGCCTAGAGGTTAGAGTAACAAGCTGTGGATGAGCTTGCTACATCCAGCAGCCTTGTGTTTGATTCCCACACCCTCCACTTGCATACTGTGTGACTCTGAATAAGTCACTTAACCGCTCAGTGCTCCTGGGTCACCCCTGAAAACAGAACAGGCACTTGTGCCTAGTGGGCCTCACCTGGTTACCAAAAGAATAAAAAAAAAATCATGGAAAGTTTACTTAAGGATAAACTGACTCCATTATTAAGTACACAAGATGCAGATCAATATGGTTTCATGAGGAAACGCAGCACTGTGACAATCTTATGGGTTTTTGTGAAAAAATAAGCAAAATGGTTGACAAAAAGATACAGAATTACATCATTTTTTTAAATTTTAGTAAGGTTTTTGATTTACTGCCTCATTACACCTTAATTGATAAAATCAAAAACCATAATATTCACAGTACAATTTCGACATGGATCTGTGAAGGGTTAAAAAATAGAACTCAGTGGGTTGATATTAACAGCAGTATGTCTGAGACTGGCACAGTTAGTTGTGGGGTGCCACAGGCATCAGTGTTGGGACCGGCCCTGTTTCAACTATTCATTTCAGATATAACTAAAGACCTGTTAAACCATTCTATAAAATATGCAGATGCTATTGAGATAGGAGGCCCTTGTAATTCCTATGAGACAAGATCTCAATGTGGGTTACAAAGTGGGGAATGAGACTGAACTCAGAAAAATGTAAAGTGATGCACATGGGCAAATCAAACCCGAAAAATACTTCTGTGTTAAACGGAATTGAATTAAACATCACAGACAATGAAAAAGACCTGGGCATTCATATATCTGATGATCTTGCTTGTACACATCTGAACTCTGCAATAAGTAAGACTAATTAAGTAATACGGGCATTCAAGCGGAACAAATTCCAAGAAATCTGAAGTACGAATGCCCTCATATAGGGCATATGCCTGGCCTCTCTTGGAGTACTCCTCACAATTATGGTGCTCATATAAAAAACAGGAATGTAGCCGGCATGTTGGCACTGAGGGCTGAGGCACTGGATGCCTTACCTCATACCACGCCGGCGACCCGGGTTTCCGGAACGAGTACAGGGCACCGGGGGTCAGCCAGGGAGGAGAAGGATGGAACACCCAACGGCTGCTCTCCTTCTCCGGTGGGGGGTCTTCTGCACACTCCCACCACAATACAGCCATCTGGGGGAGCCCGGGTGGAAGGAGCGGTAGTTGGGGGTAGCAGCAAGGGCATTGGGCAGATGTCAGCAGAGGGGTGGAGCAGGAGGCATGTCTCAGTGTGCCTCCTAGCTCATTGGCCCTCATTGCACGCCAACATCTGGGAGACAAACAAGAGAAAAACCCCTCAGTCTCACCTAAGTGACAGCACCTCACTGCGCATCTCAGGCTCGTAGAGGCAGACTCCACTGTACTGTATCCATGACACAGCATGCATGGCTCTGGGGAGGTAAGAACGGGGGTCCCTCCTCACCCTGCCCAGGGGGTTATCCGGGTACCTAGACTAGTGGAACCATGTACTTGGGGCAGACCGCGATGGGACTAGAAGGTGCAGGAAGAGGATGTCTGAGAGAGTGGAGAGAGGAGGCATTTGGGAGCATAAATACATGGTTAAAAAAAACCAAAAACAGGAATGTGCATCTCTGGAGAGAGTACAAAGGAGATGCACCAACAACATATACAACCTGAAAGACAAAACCTATGAGCAAAGGATGAATACTCTAAACCTTATGCCCTTGGAAACAAGATGGCTCAGAGGTGATCTATTACTTATGCATGATGTAATAAACAACCCGTACCTAATGTGTGAACTAGGTACTGAATTAAAATTATACTAGAAATAATAGAGATCATCCAGTGCAAATTATGGGTAGGATGCTTAAATATTCAAACCAAAAATTCTTTATCTGTAGAATTGTTCATCCTTGGAATAACTTACCAATAGTTGTTGTGGTGAGCGAGTCAAAAGAAGCTTTTAAGAGAAGGCTGGACAATCTGATCGTATCTGGACATAACTTACATTATTTTAGCTATTAGAATAGAAGCAATTATGGGCAATAAAACATTTACGCTTCTCATACCACCTAGTATTTGAAATCTAGTATAGTATTGTCTCTAGTTCTGGAGACAGCATTTCATTCCAAGGCAAAAATATGGGACTTCAGAGGAGCTGACTTTGATAAGATGGCCAACAGAGTTAAGCTAGCCCTGGCAAGAAGAAATGCAGGTGAAGGGGTACAGGCAAAGTGGGCAAGCATTAAGGATGCAATACTTGAAGCAACATCCCATTGTGTTAGGGAGAAAAGCAAGAGCAGAAGAAGGAGGAAACCACTTTGGTTCTCAAAAACAGTAGCAGAAAAGGTCAGAACCAAAAGGCTGGCCTTCAGGAAATATAAGGGAACGCAGCAAGATGAAGATAGGGAGGCATACCAAACTTCCCTAAGGGAAGCAGGGAAGGCAGTAAGGCAGGTAAAGGCCCAAACCGAGGAAACACTAGCATAAACAGTAAAAGAAAGTGACAAGACTTTCTATAGATACATTAGCGAAAGGAGAAAGTCCGGAGGGGGTATTGATAAGATCAAAGAGGATAAGGGGGCATGTGAGGAGGAGGAGGACCATGTAAAAGCATCTATCCTAAATAGATACTTCTGCTCAGTATTTACTGAAGAGAAGGAAGGGCAGGGCCCACAGCTCAGCACTGTGGACATAGGGAGGGAGGTGTGCATTAGTCCCTTCACAAAAGAAAGGGTCCTACAAGAGCTCAATAAGATCAGGGTGGACAAGGCAATGGGACCTGATGGCATACATCCCAGGGTACTAAAGGAGCTAAGGGTGGAACTAGCAGAGCCATTAGCAGAACTGTTTAGTGAGTCTCTGAGCACAGGAGAGGTCCAAGAAGACTGGAGAAGGGCTCATGTGATCCCACTCCACAAGAGTGGTAGCAGGGAGGAGGCAGGGAACTACAGACAAGTCAGTCTTACCTCAGTAGTGGGCAAGATTATGGAGGCACTTCTCAAGGAAAGGATAGTGCAACACCTGGAATCCATAGAAGCACAGGATCCAAGACAGCATGGGTTTACAAAAAGAAGGTCCTGTCAAACTAATCTCATAGATTTCTTTGACTGGGTAACCAGAGTGGTGGACCAAGGGGGAGCAGTTGATGTTGCCTACCTTGACTTCAGCAAAGCTTTCGATACTGTTCCACATAGAAGATTGATTAATAAGTTGGGTAGGCTTGGGGTGGGTCAGAAGTTGGTCAACTGGGTGGCAAACTGGTTGACGGGCAGAAAACAGAGAGTGGTGGTAAATGGTATACAGTCAGAAGAGATGCAAGTCACAAGTGGGGTACCCTGGGATCAGTCTTCTGGGCCAGTCCTCTTCAATATCTTCATCAGTGACATTGCAGATGGACTGGAGGGTAAGGTTTGTCTGTTTGCAGATGACACCAAGATCTGCAATAGAGTATATGATCCAGATGGGGTGGGCAGAATGAGAAGAGATCTGGGTAACTGGCAAATGGTCAGAAGAGTGGCAACTGGGGTTTAACGCAAAGAAGTGCAAGATCATGCACATAGGGAAGAGAAACCCTGAAGCCACATATAGGCTGGGGGGGGGGGGTTGCTGGCAGTAACAAGAGAAGAAAGAGACTTGGGCATAATCATCACCGATGACCTGAAAATCATCCCAGCAGACCACTAAAGCAGTAGGTAAGGCTAAGGGGATGCTGGGCTGTATTAGTAGGGGTATCACAAGTCGGAAGATGGAGGTAACAATCCCTCATTATGAGACACTGGTTAGGCCCAATCTGGAGTACTGCGTGCAGTACTGGAGGCCACACCAGGAGGCCACACCTTCACAAGGACATTAACCAAACTGAAGCAGTCCAGAGAAGGACAACCAAAATGGTGCAGGAACTGCATCAGAAAACATATGAGGACAGATTAACGGAGCTCAATATGTATACCCTAGAGCAAAGGAGGGAGAGAGGTGATATGATCGAAATGTTCAGACACCTTAAGGTCATTAACAAGGTGAAAGATTCTAACATGTTTCAATAAAAGACAAGCATTTGTCAATGCCGAATGTCATGCTGGCATTGGCAGTGGTGGAGCTAGAGACGCATAAGAGGAATGGCAGTGAAGTATTGAAGTGACGCCAACCCCACCCCCACCCTGTAGAGAGCAACAGGCATTGGGGTGTGCCTTTGGGTCATCAGCTATAATACTAACATACTAACATACTAAAATGCCAGCAGAATAGGCCTAACGGTCTTTCGTGTCTGCTCGTTTGGTCAGCCCCCACCCTGGGTGCTGACCTTGCTGTCCCCCTCGCCTTCTCTGGCTTCTCCCTTCCCAGTTCCGGATATTCTTGCTGCATTGGATTTTGCTTCCAGAACCTTCCCTTGTACCTGTCCCACCCCTCTTGAACCCTCCACTGTCTCTGCCTCCACCAGCCCCTAGGTAGTGCATTCCATGGCTCCACCACCCTCTCAGTGAAGTAGCACCCTCCTTTCTCCCTGAATCTTCCCTCCAGCTTCCACCCATGCCCTTTAGTGGCCCCTTCCTCCTTCCTTCAAAGCACTCTGACTGTTCCTCCCCTATTTACCCTCTTCATGTACCTGAAGACCTCTATCATGTCCCCCCGGTCCCTTCTCTCTCCAATGTGTACATATTTAGCTCTTCGAGCCTCTCCTCATAGGTCCTGTCCCCCAAGCCCCAAATCATTTTGGTTGCCTCCTCTGACCCTCTCCAGGAGGTTAATGTCCCTCTTTAGTGTGGCCTCCAAAACTGCACGCAGTACTCCAGGTGCGGCCTCACCAAGCAGTTATACAGAGGAGTATCACTTCCCTCCTTCTGGAGGTGATCCCCTAGCGATGCATCCCAGCATCCTGTTGGCCTTGGCTGCTGCCTCCTACAAGTCTCAGAGTTGTTCATCTTGACATCCACCACTACTCCCAGGTCCCTCTCAGCCACTGAGACTTGTAGTATTTCCCCTAGGGTGTACACTTGGCCTGGGTTTCTGCCCCCAGGTGGAGTACCTTGCATTTCCCTGCATTGAACCTCAGCTTCCACTTTCTAGACCATCTTCCAGAGCCTCCAGGTCCTCTGCAGGGCCACCCTCCCTCCTCCCATCCACCATCATTCCCAGTTTCGGGAGTCCTCTGCAAAGAGACCTGCCCTCACCCCTGATTCCTGTCCTTATGTCAGATACGTAGGCGCTGAACAGAAGGGGCCCAAGGACTGATCCCTGTGGGACCCCACTAATGACCCTCCTTGGGGATGAGACTATCCCACCAACTACGACCCTCTGGGTCCGGTCCTGGAGCCAGTTGCCTATCCATCTGATCATCTGGTTTCCCACCCCCATTTCTCCTAGCTTATCCAACAGGCCCACGTGAGGAACAGAGTCAAATGCATTGCTGAAGTCTAGAAAGAGGATGTCCACTGGTCTACCCAGGTCCAAGGCACTTGTCACCCAGTCATAGAACTCCACCAGGTTTGTCTGACACGATTTCCCCGGGATGAATCCATGCTGTCTATCGTCCAGGCACCCTGACTTATCCAGGTTCCCCTTAGCCTCTCCTTGACAATGCCCTCCATCACCTTGCCCACCACCGATGTCAGGCTGACAGGCCTGTAGTTCCCTGCCACCTCCCTTGATCCCCCTTGTGATAGGCACTACATGCGCCACCTTCCAGTCTTGGGGCACCCACCCTGTCCTCAGAGATGGTGAAAGCTCTGCCAGGGTTTCGCCAGGACATCTGCAAGTTCCTTCAGCACTCTAGGATGTAATTTATCCGGCCCCGTGCTTTTCTCCGTCTTAAGGAGCTGAGGACTTCTCACTCTCTCTGCTGTGATTTCCACTTCTGGTACCTCTTCTCCTGCTTAGCCCTCCCCACCTGCCAGTGATGCCTCCCTCTCCCAGACCTGCCAATCAGTAAGGGTCCCCTCCTCATTATCTCCGCCTCCTCCCATGTATGATGCAGCACCCCATTTTCCTGGTGAAAACTGAGGTGAAGTACTCATTTAGTATCTCAGCCTGCTCCCCGGTCTTGTGCCCATCTCTCCTGATTTAATCCTGCTAATCTGCCCCTTCACCTTCGCCTTTCCCCAATGTATCTAAAGAACCCTTTTCCCTCTCCTAATTTCCCTGGCCAGGTTCTGCTCCTTCCTTGCCTTAGCTGACCTCACCACTCTAGTGGCCTTCTAGCCATCAGCTGTACTCCCTCAATCCCTTTCACTCCTTGAGCACTTGAATTCTTATAGGCTGCTTTCTTTCCTCAGACCACCTCCTGGACCGCCTGGTCCACCAACAGGGTTTTTGGGCCCTCACCGCATTGCCTTACCTTGCACAGGTGCTGGTAGCATCCTGCACCTCTCCTGATGATTTCCCACCACTATCAGGCCCATGTCTGACCCAATCCCATCCAAATGCTCCTTAAGGATCCTTCCCATTTCTTAAAATCCGCCCTGAAGTCGGTTACCTGCCTTTGTGCAGCCTTCTACCTCCTAGGTCCAGGCAGAACCAGACCGTGGCATGGTCACTCCCGCCAGTGGGTCCCTTACCTCAGGCCCCCAATCTGGTCACTGTCTGCCAGGACCACATCCAGTACCCGTGCCTCCCTGGTTGGTTCCTCACCTGCTAAGTTAGGAACGGCCTTGAAAGACATCCAACAACCTCTGTTCCTGGTCACAGAGGATGTCATAGTCTCCAGTCTATTCCTGGCATGTTTAAGTCCCCTAACACCACCACTGTTCCTCTGCCCAGTCTGCAGTGTCTCCTAACATCTGCCACCAGACTGTCCTCCAGCTCCTCCGCCAGGGCAGGGGTCTATACACCACTCCTATTTTTACTCTCTTGCCCCCTTGTTATCAAGGTGACCCAAATCGCCTCCACAGTTCCCTCCGCCTCCTCTACTCCCCTTGCCAATGCAGTTTTTGACTATCATTGCTACCCTCCACCCCTTCCCTCCCTGTCCTTCCGGAACATAGTGTAACCTCCAGGTTCAGGTCCCAGTCATGTCTTGCAGTGGCCCAAGTCTCAGTGACCGCTGCCACATCCACTGCTCCTCAGTTAACATCGCCTGGAGCTCAGGCATTTTTTGCCCAAGCTCCTGGCATTTATCAGGACTACCTTCCACCCTTTCCCTATAGTTCCATTTCCCCTGCTCGTGTTCCCATGGGGATTCTGTTTTCTCCTGGTCTGCACTTTGCCAGTTGGCCTTTTCCTGCAATCCTCCTGGTCCCCAGGGGGGTGGAGACAGAGTCCCTCCTTTATCGGCACCCCCTTGACAGCCTTTTCTCCCATCCCACCCCTGTTCACAAGTTTAAACCACTTTTCACCAATGAACTCCTCTATTTTCAACTTAAGGATTCCCTCCCTCCAAATTGAGATGTAGTCATCTCTAGCATACAGCTCCTTATCCTCCCAGGTCTCCCCAATCCCCATCAACCCATACCTCTGGCCTCACACCACCCCTGAGCCACTGGTTTATCTCCCTAATTTTCCTTTGTGTTCCCCACCAGCCCTTGGCACTGGCAGGATTTCTGAGAAGGAAACTGTGCATCCTATGTCATGACAGACCCCGGCGAGCTCCTGAATCTTGCCTGTATCTCTAGCTCGCTATTTCCTCAATGTCATTTGTACCCAGGTGGACCAGTATGTCTGGGAACCCCCACAGTCCTTGCCAGCTGATATACCTCGTGCTTAGCCCTGTGCACCGCTAGTCCAGGAAGCATCTTGTTCTAACTGGCCAGGCTTCTCCCTCCTATCCCATTTGATACCCCTGATCATAAAATCCCCAGCAGGAGCACTCTGACCACCCTTCCCCCTTCCATGTCCCTCATCCTTTCTACCGGACCTCCACCCAGCTGGCTCCTTGTTCCTCCCCTATCTGGGTGCCACATGCCACCCCCCTCCAATCCTATGCCTCCCTCCTCCTGAGTATCCTTCTGTTCCTTGCTAATTCCCCTCACTGCTCGCAACTGGTCCTTCTCCCATCTGCAAACTAGCCTGGCTCATCCTCCTTCCTTCCTGTCTCCATTTAGTTCCTCCTTGCTCATCGTGCTCCCCTGGCCTAAACCCTCAGCTCCCTTTACTGAATCCTCCTTGTACTTCTGGTCCTTCTTCTTTACCTTTCCTCCCAACTGGTCCTTCTCCTTGCGCTTTCCTCCCTCTTCCCCCTGCTCCTCCTGCTCTGATTCACTGCTCCCACCATTCTCCTGCATTCCAGGTCCCCACCTGTTCTTCCTGCTATCTGGCCCCTGCCTCCTGCCTCCCACTCCCACTCCTTTCCGTCTCTAACCACCTCTGTCGTGGCTACATCACCCCCTCATCCTTGAGCAGAAGAAGAAATTGAAGCGGTTACTGAGGGTAAGGTCTGATCCACCTCCCGCCTTGCTTCCTTCTGTCCAGCACTGGCCATCTGCCTACTTCCTGAGAATGTTGTCCTCTGTCCCCTTTGTGAGGGTCCCCAGTTACCTGCCTGCTTCCTTGGTAGTGTCCTTTGGACCCTCTGCCAGGGTCCCTATGTGACCCTGAGTATTCTCCTGCACTCCTTTCCCTATACCCCCACCCGCAGTGCTTGGTGCAACCCTGTAGGAGATTTCCAGCCCCTTCCCCAACCATACCACCCCCTTCCCCAGCTTTCTCCTCATCCCCTCAACCTCCCTAGTTGTGCTAGCTGGTAGCACACTGGGCAACCACCAAACTCCAAGCCCAGTCCAGTATCATGGCTGCTCCACACCCTGTGCACCCCACCACCCTCCCAAAGATGCCGGCCCCACATGTGTGTGGTTCCATCCTTCCTAATAGGTTTCCTTGGTGAGCTACCAGGTCTCCCTTAGTCCAAGATACCCTACTGCCCAATCAGGTCACCCACTAATCTTAGAGACAGTCCCACTGTACACCAGTAACTCTGTTACTAGGTGCAATACAACACATTAAACTTATAAGGAAATGAACAACCCCAAGCTCCTCTCTCCCAGCCTTTAAATCCAACCCCAGTGGCTAGAACTACATGAGTTGCACAAGCAGCCTTTTCCTCCAATTGCAGGGCAGGTGTTCCCCTATAAATTCGCAGACTTCTGGGGACGGAGGGCGGGTCTTGGGCAGACACCTGACAAGAAAGAGTGTATCAGCCCTGTGTCTCCCCTCCAAGCCCTGCGGCTAAAGAACCAGGCCCAAGCAAATCCCACCAAATAGGTTTTAAATCAGAAGAAATAGGCCTCTACCAGCACAGCCTGTTACACAGTGAAACATCAACAAAAAGAGCCCCACTTACAGCCACCAAATCAGTTTACAAACATCCAGCATCCCCCAAAACAATACCCTGCTAGCCCCTTAGAAGTAAGAAAGAAAAGAACTAACCTACCAAGTAAAATCCACAAGAACCCTGTGAAAACAACAGCAGCAGCTACTGTCCTGGAACACAACTGATCCTGTCCCTTCCAGTTCTTTCTGAGAAGACAAAGCAGCCACCTCAACCTGATTCAGCCCTGCCTCCAGTCAATTGGCTGAGTGAGACCTGACCAGACCATTAACACCCCTTCCCCACTATGAACTAACCTTTACCGCTAATGGAGTCAGCACAAGGAATCAAACTTCAAGTCAAAGCCCCAAAAATATGTTTGCTGCCAAAGGAAACAGGTCTCCAATTTAATCAGCTTCACTAACACCACATCAAAATAGGCTTTAAATTAACAGATATAGGTCTCCAATTCAAATAACCATCTCCAAGCAAATCCCACCAAATAGGTTTTAAATCAGAAGAAATAGGCCTCTACCAGCGCAGCCTGTTACACAGTGAAACATCCACAAAAAGAGCCCCACTTACAGCCACCAAATCAGTTTACAAACATCCAGCATCCCCCAAAACAATACCCTGCTAGCCCCTTAGAAGTAAGAAAGAAAAGAACTAACCTACCAAGTAAAATCCACAAGAACCCTGTGAAAACAACAGCAGCAGCTACTGTCCTGGAACACAACTGATCCTGTCCCCTTCCAGTTCCAGGTAATGCTCATGCCATTGTACCTCACCCTACCCTGTAGACACCGACAAGTGTCGTGGTGTGCTTTGGGGTCTTTGGGCATTATACTTACCCCATTCTATAAGGAAATATGCTGACGTGGGTGCAGTATAGGAGCGCGGGGTGAAGTTTGTGGCCGAACAGTGCAAGACACACCACGATGCCTGTCAGTGGCTGCAGGGTGGGTGTGGGGGTGGAATGGCGTGAGCGTTACATCTGATGATCCCAAGTCACAGCCCTGACACCTGTCAGTCCATACCGGGTTGGGTGCTACAGTTGGAAACCCTAACACTGTAGGTGTGTAGTGGTAGTTTCACTCCACATTTTCAACATGGGCTGCTTGTCAGGCCACCTCATGAAAAGTGGCACAATCACTTTGTTAGCTGAAACGTGGTTTTGCACAGCGGCTGTGCCATGTAGCGACAGAGGGATGAAAACACAGTTTTGGGCAGGATGTATAGAATGACAACTGTATTGTTCATGAGGAGGCATAAAAAATGGCAACGTTGAAAATCTGGAGTGGCAATATGAAATATTGGTGAAGCAATGAACGTGCATACAAACTGCACAACAGACATCCGCAACCCAATTATTTGTGGGAGTTTTTTAGGCACATTTTCAACATAGGTATTTTGGGACCTCCCTCATGAACAGTGGCGCTATGATTTTGTTAATGTGTCCCAAAAGGTGATTTCCTACAGCGAGCACGCCATTGTGCGCCACAGTTGCGGAAACGCGTTTTGGGCAGGCTGTGAAAAATGGCAGCTCTACTGTTGATAAGGAGGTGTGCACAAATGCCAGTGGTGAAAATCTGGCATGGAAATATTGCAGATTTATGAAGTTACAATGCTGCATGGGAACTGCGCAACGCATGCTTGCAGCACAGTCATTTTATAGAATTTCGGCACCAAATTTTCAATGTAGGCATTTTAGGACCTCTGCTCATGAGCAGTGTCATCGTCATTTCCTCACACTGTCCCGAAAACTGGTTTTGTACAGCAACTGTGCAATTCTGCGCTGGACGTACGAAAACACATTTCAACCAGGATATGTAAAATGACAGCTGTGCTCTTCATAAGGAGGTGTGGAAAAATGCCAATTTTGAACATCTGGAGTGAAAATATTACAAATGCACGAAATCACGAGCGTGCGTGCAAACTGCTCAACGCATGCTCGTAAAACACTAATTTTATGGACTTTCAGCCCCAAATTTTCAACATAGGCATTTTAGGATCTCTGCTATTGAACAGTGTCACTGTCATTTTCATAATGTGTCTCAAACATGGACTTTCCACAGCGACTGCGCTATTCTGCGCGAACTGCGAAAACACATTTTGGTCGGATGTGAAAATGACTGCTGTACAGTTCACAAGAAGGTGTGGGAAATGCCAATGCTGAACATGTGGCATGAAAATATTGCAATTAATGAAGTTATGAGCATGCTAGCAACTGTGCAACGACGCCATAAAACAGTAATTTTTGGATTTTCCCACCAAATTTGCAACATAGGCTTTTTGAGAGCCCCCCTCATGAACACTGGCACCGTCATTTCATTTCATTCCTCACTCCTGAAAGGTGATTCCACGCAGTGACTGCGAAATCACCTTTTGGGACCAAATAACTCCATTACAGGAAACCAACAGACAGACAGAGATACTTACACAAGAAAAGTAATCACCTGAGCCACACAAAGAAATCTATCATATATAGTCAAGCACTTCGGTATCACCACCTCTGTTCAAATGAGGAAGACAGAGACACACATCTGGCAATGTTGAAAAACACCTTTATTGAGCAGGGACACTCGTCCAGGGAAATTGACAGAGCAGTGGAACGTGCAACACAGGTCCCAAGAGAACAACTACTGCAATATAAGGAATGGACGACTACCAACAGAATACCCTTAGTAGTCACATACCATCCTGACTTTGAACTTCTACGTAAGATTGTTAAGGATCTCCATCCGATAATTAGTGAGGATGAAACCCTTAATTGTATTTTTCAAGAACTACCACTACTATCTTTTAAACAACCACCTAATTTAGCCAATCTGATTATTAGGAGTCAACTTCAATCGAAACAGAATACCATGACATCATATGGTACACAACCCTGTCATCAACGCACATGTAAGACATGTAACCTCATTTCCACTTCAGACTGTGTAGTTACATCACAAAACAGACTGTTTAGGATACAGGGGAATTGTACACGTACATCAAATAATGTGGTCTATTTTATCCAATGCAAGAAATGTCCTCGCACAGGTTATGTGGGGGAGACAAGCCAACAACTCTGCACTAGAATGAATTCACACAGACATTCTATTAATCACAAGAAGACTGAGAAACCAGTAGCCCAGCACTTCTCACAGGAAGGCCACTCAATCTCAGATATGTCTGTGATGGTCTTAAAAGGACATTTCAACAGTACACAACAGAGACGGGCTTCTGAAATTAGACTTATTTTACTTCTCAATATGGTGGCGGATTGATTGAACACTGATGTTGGTTATATGACACATTATTCCACTTAAACTTACACGGACCTTTTCTTTAAAAGATGGACATAAATACTTTAGTTCTTCAGCGGGCCTTTGATTTTGTAAGTTTATGGTTATCTACATGTTGACTTCTCACCTTAACACTGTGGTGAGTGTGTGTGTATTGATGTATGTGTGTTTGTGAGTTTTGCATGTGTTGTGTTTTTGTGTTGTGGGTGTGTGTGTGTGTGTGTGTGGTGTGGTGTGGTATGTGTGGGTTGTGTTTGTTATATTTGTTGTGTGGGGTGTGCAGGTGTGTGTGTGTGTGTGTGGTGTATGTACACACGTCTGTGTGTGGGGAGTGTGGCATGGGACAATTGTTATGTGGCTAGGACACTTAGTTTTCACATATAGTGTACATTTACTTCCTTCTACTAGTTGTCAGTGGTTGGATTACACACTGTCACATTTTTAAATCTGCTCACATTAAGATGCCTATTTCATTTGCTTGGGAGTTCATAAAAGGTGTAATTCCTTTGGGTAACGATTAATATTGGTGTGAATGATGCTATATTATGACTCTTGTACATACAGTATATCTCATTCCTACTAGTTACAGTATATTTCCCAAGGAGAGAGAGAGGGAGAGAAAAAGGAAAAAAAAAGGAGGGGCCTAGAGGAGTTCATCCTTGGAAATTTTCATTTAGATTCCTTAGACTGATTCTGTGCATTTTTGTTATACACTGACTCTGTTGAAATCTGCACTTATCAGGCTCATGGTCTCATTTTCTTGGGGGTCCTTGACAAGTATTTTTATTTGGCACTTATACTTACAAGTGATACTATCATGCATCATGTATATATGTGTATGTTAATTTGAGGCTTGTTTTCAACTTGCAGTTATACCTAATTTCAAGATTTTTTCTGTCATTATCTGTTCTTTAATACACCAGGACATTTGTAAGATGTAACCTCATCTTACATGTATTAGAGAGAATGCTATCCCAGGTTTTTTATCACTAGAATGCTTTTTTAGCATACTGAGACATTTTAAAATTTATGTGAGAAGAACTCTCTGGTTGTTGAGAATTCTTGATAACCTTTGCCCTTCTGAGGCTCCTCAATTAAAAGCATACTGGTGTTAATTAGCTTCCCTGACATAATCTTCTGTTACGTTTTAAATGTATATGTTAAACCAATGAGAATTATTTCTGTTTTTTCAACATAATCTGGTGTTAATAGTATGGCATTTTCAAAATAACTGCCATAAAGCATCTGAAGAAGGACCGGGTAGGTTCGAAAGCTAGAGCACTTTGTTCTTTTCTGTAACATCCATGTTGGTCCAATAAAAGGTATCAAATCATTTGTTTCTGGATCCAACTATATTAAACAAACGCTGGTCAGAGCCAACACGACTGCTATACTGTTTTAAGAGAGCTCACAGAGTTCCAAGCACAAAATGCAGTTTTGTTTTGCCGGAGAAAAAGAGCCCACTGTGCCCAAGACGGCTGCTGTGAACTCCACTCGCATGCATGACTTCGCTGCTACTGCAGAAGTGAAATGGCGCATGCACAACTGCGGAAGTGAAGGCATGCATGCACACTGAGCTCACAGTGGCCATCTTGGGGACAGTGGCCTCTTTTTTCAGCGAAACAGAAGTGATGGGCAGCAATCAAACAGTGTGCCTTCAGGTGAGGCTGCTGCAGCTGCAGAGGGGAGGGGCGGTAAAGAAAAAACAGTAAAGTACTGACCACAGCACTGCGGAAGAACAGAGGGAAGGAATCTGGTCACGTGCTTGCACCGTTCATTCTCCCTTCTGTGTGATAGCAATACGTCAGCATTGCTATGCCCATGCAGACGCAGAAATTGAATCAACAGACGTAAAAATTGAAACAGCAGGGTTTATGTTCCACGTAGTTCCTGCTACTGTACGTCCATTGGGTGATTAAAAACTAGGGATAGATGTGAGATTACCCATACACTAAATATGGTTAATATGACTTTTGGGGTTAAGTCATTCTGCTGATTAAACCTTTGGACAGTTATAAATGAGCTTGCTTGCAGTTTGGGATTCTTATGCTATTTAGAGAGTAAATGAAAGCGGTAAGTGAGAGAATCAACAGATTTGGTGTCTTCAACGTAGGTTCCTTATCAAGATAATATCTGATCCTTTTTGGGGTATATGTATATGTATAGAAACAGAAACATAGAAGCTGTCGGCAGAAAGGGACCTCTTGGCCCACCTAGTCTGCCCTAAAGCCCCTACCTACCATGTTACTGTAGACCCTAATTGATCTCTGGCCTATCCCCCAGCCCTGTTACTAATGATACCCACAACCTCTGCTGGAAGGCTGTTCCAGGCGTCCACCACCCTTTCCATGAACAAATATTTCCTCACATCCCCTCTAAATGTTCCCCTTTCCAGCTTCATATCATACCCTCTCATCCTTGAGCATCTCTTTATGTGCAATATGCCACCCTCCTGTACAATATATTTAATGTTCTACTCAGAATGCATTTTTGTTCATCTGTACTAAATAAGAGTTTGCATGTACATAGAGTAGATTTTATCATTTATGTGAGGTGTTAATATAGTTATATTTTAGAATGAATTTTCTGTAGTATTACTAAAAGCAGCTGTGTATATTGCAGTGAAAATGTTAACCCATACTTTGGTATTCCATTTTAGATTGCTCATTATCTGCTGTTTAGAACAGTACCCTTGTTTTCCCATTTTGAGTCTGTTTTATCTCTTTTTTTTAATTTAAAATAATATGGCTTGAACCAGGTTTCATCAGTCATCGCAGCTGTTGTACACACATTGTTCCATAAGGTCAGGGAGCACTGCCTGCTATATATAGAATAGCGTATGGGGAGCCATAGACAACAAGGCTGTGTTTCCACTGAGGAGTTGTCATGATGACAAGCTGACCTCAACAGCACAGCTCGAGATACTCCTGTCATCATGACAACCCCGAGGTGTAAATGCATGCCTTGTTGTATAGGGCACCCCATGCACTGTTTTATATAGTACATATTTAAAAAAACAACTGACTTGTGCCTCATGCACTTCTACTCCCCCCCCACCCGCCTACTCGCCCACTTGCCGGCCAACTCACATTGTCAAATTGTTCAAATTACACTACATTTCAATCATCCCAATCACTTACTTGCAGGCAATGTTAATTTTCTTTCTGCTGCAGTGCTGCTTTCCTTCCTCTGTGTATTTATCATCAACATGTAACCAGGTCCTGGGTTGATGTTATTTTATTTATTAGCGCACGGTTGCCTCCATTTTGTAACCCATTACCTGGCTAGCCTGGGTTTGGGGGAAAACATTCGCCTGGCATATGGCTAGGTTTGTACTTCTGGACAGGGGCACCCAAGTGACTCCAGATACAGGAAGCAAGAACGATGAACGTCCAGACCAGGAGTGGGATTCTAAAGTGGGTCTTTTATTCACTTACATATAGGAATACAAAGCAGGATAGACCCCCACAGGGCTACACTCACTGGATGTACAGAACTATAGAGGTCAGAACACATCTTCTTCATCATCGCAACAACTTTTACCCTCCGGTTCGGAACACACTGGGCTCTCAGCCCAAACTGGTACTCTTTCTGTCCCGGATTCCCTGGCAAGGCCCTCGGCCAGCACTGGCACACACTTTCCATATGACATGGAACATTTCTTCTGGTGGCTCCCTCTACCACCCATGAGCACTTCCAAGCTCTAAGGGAAAACACATATCCTAATCCCATGTCTGGGTACTTTCTGAAAACACTGGCCAAGTGCATGGGAGAAAGCTGTAGGTGCCCAAAGTGAATCCGTAGAGGTAAATCTGGTTTCTCCAGATGGGGGGGTCTCCCACCTCTTGTCCCCAAATTCATACCCGGCCATTCCTTTGGAGTCAACACCTTTCCTTGTGAACCTCTCTGTTTGTAGAATGCTATCTCAAAATGTATATCACATTTAACAATCTACAATCTCTGATAACTGGTGTCCTGACTTGTAACATTCTTTAAGTGCTATGTTCATCCCTGTAGACCCCCACTGATTAGATGCATTTCAAGCCATACACAAACTTAAGTACTGTACTTGGCTGTCCTTTCCTGATTCACAGTAGCAGATACTTAACACAACAGTCTCGATGAAATATAGGCTGTCTGGCAGAGCAGACTCACCCTGGTTTGCAGGTGCCCACAGGCTTCTCTCAGGAAAAACAAAACATACTTCTCAGTGCCTCAGCACAAATCTTCTTCACAGGCAGCTTCTCTTCCTCCAGCAGGGACAGGGGAATTGCCCCTGAAGAGCTGGTCTTGTTCCCCCCATCCCTCTCAGGGATGGGGCACTGGAACAACTGGGGGGACGGTCTCAACCACTTCAAAACGGTTTCTTCTGTGTCCTTCTCTAGGGTGAGAACACACACACACTATGGAGGTAGCTCTGATCAGAGCTGAGGGCTCTGAGGGACTGCCAACTGCAGTGCTCCTCCTCCCTCCACTGAGTCTCCCACTAGACTACTACTGAAAACCCCAATGTTCTAACCTAACTCCCAGCTGCAACATTCCACTGTGGCTTATGCTGCTTTGAGAATTCTATATGATGTCAGCTAAGACTGAGGACAGAGTGAGACAGTGTGAAACCCATTTAATTGGTGTCTCACAAGCTGCCTTCGATACCTTCCACTAGATTTAAATAGGATTCTTGTAACCCCAGGTGACAGGGGGGTTACAAACACATACCCATCAACACGTATTGCTGCCAGACCCCGCTTCACTCCATTAACAAAAGAAAACAATCTGTCAGCAGCCTTCTGTGGCATTTAGGGCCAAAAACTGGTGGATTGGATTGGTGGAGGAAGGCTCTCTTACCCTAGCTTCCACCACCTTGGAATCGTCACCAAGTTGATCTGCTCTTCCCGATGCCCTTTGAAATGTGTAATGTGGACAGCTCAAAGGTCAAAAAAAGCTGTTTGTGATGGTGTTGTGGTGTCAGAACAATACCACAACAACTTTTCATGACCTTTGAACAGTACCACAACAGGACAATTATCTGTATGGAAATCCATACATAATAGGGGCTAACCATATATAGAACGGTGTATGGACAACCATACACAGCAAGGCTATGTTTCCATCAAGGGGATGAGATGACATCACAGGGACCTTGAGAGTGAAGCTCGAGAGGTCCCAATGTCATCTCAACCCCGAGATGGAAACATTGTCCTTGTTTGTGTATGTTTTTCCATACACTATTTTATATAGTATATGGTTCCAAAAACTACAGCACACAATGGGCTGCTAGCTTATCTCCCCCCCATTCACTCATCTACCCACCTCTCGCTTGTCTCCCCCACCCACCTGCTCATTCATTCACCTCTCTTGCTGCCCACATGTTCTGAAACTGCAACAACTGGAGCACATTTAAAAAAATTTATATATTTTTTACATTAAATGCAGTGTTTTTTTCTTTTCAGAGAGCTTCAGTGCAGCGTTCATCAGCAGCTCCTGACTGCCACTAACAGACTGTTGCCAGCCTGATCCACTGAGACATACTCGTGCTACTAAAAAGAAACAAGAAAAAAATTAGATTAAATTTTCCGCTACTGCTCTGAGGGTAAGGGATAATATTTGATGGAGGGTGGTTATATTACCCTAAGTGGTGTACCTCAGAGAAACTCCAGAACTGTAATGACAAACGAGGCAGTTCAAAGGTCAGAAAAAGTTGTACTATCGATGTGACGTCAGAACAATAGTACAACTTTTTTGACCTTTGACCTGTTCTACAACAAAATTTTGAAAGCCTTTGAATTCAGTACACAATACGCTTTAACCAAATACTATATACTATATTCTAGTTCATTTTAATCACAAGAAAAGTAATGTTAAGCAGTGGATGTTAGAAAAAAAAAAACAGAGAATACTGATGAAAACCTGGAGCAAGCCATATTAAAAGGAGTGCTCTCTTTATTATTTCAAAAGTTCAAAAAGTGCTAAAGCAGATTCTAAATGTGAAAGAAGGGTATTGTACAAGTCAGGAGATAAGGGGCAATCTATGACAGGGTAAAATGTATAGGTCAAAATTTTCACTGCTAACATCCAGTGCTGCTTTAATAGATTCCATAAATTTGTACCAGACTTTTTGTGGTTGCGATAAACTAATGTAGAATCTCCTATTTCTAATGTGCTGCCCAGCACAGTGCACAACCCTCTGGATGCAATCTGACTACTGCCTTATGAAGTTGCCCTGTCTGCTCCCTTTTCATGGTGCCTCTAGTGACAAGACCCATCATTCTGTTTGCTCTCCTGACTGTTGGCAAAGATTGGTCCAAGTGCTTGAAAGAGGAGCCTATGAAGGTTCCCAACCCCTTCTTTACTCTGGTTTCCCTAATGGGGAGCTGTACAGCCTGCATGTCTTTCATATTTTTTCCCACAGTGCATGATCTCAACATATGCCCACAATACATGCCATCAGGCACTTATGTACCTAACTACATAATGTATACAAGTTTCTTTGCAGATTTTTACAGACTTCCATTGTGCCGTGCCCATCTACTACCTGCACCAGCTTTGTGTTGTTTACAACCTGTACAAGTAGACTGCAAACATCCTACTCCAGATCTTTTACTATTAAGGTTAAAAAGTACTAGTCCTAGTCAGTGTAGTCCTGCTATAGCTGCACATCGTGCGGCTACTAGGGAGACCGCAGTTCACATGTGAGCCGCATACTTCCACATTGGGGCTGACTGGGGGCTGGGCATTGCTAAGGTGAGGCAACTGGCTTATTTGATGGAAGACTGTGGGCTACCTAGCGTTTGCACAACCCCACTATCCTGACCATGGAGCAGCATTGCAGACAGCGGTGAGGACAGCTTTTCACCTGCCCTTCTGGTCAGAGGAGTAGAAAATCGGGGGTGATGGGGAAAACAAAAATATTTTATGTTCTAGCATCTCTAATGTATGCTAATACACTTAGGAGACCACATTTACCATTGTATGAATTGTCTCGCATGCATTCTTAGGGTACAAAAACTGCAAACCAAAGATGGGCAGTTCGGATACTCCAAAAATATAAGGGAGACCACTCTTACAGCTGTCAGCATGGTCTCCAAGGATGTATTAATATAGTATTTGTATTTAGTTATTTATTTTTTGTTGACCAGGTAAGTGCACTAGACATATCCTGCCTATTTTCAGGCATGACTTGGGGAGGGGAAATACAGATGAATGCCAACTGACCTTGAACCAGATTAAGCTGTTGGTGGTATTTATAGTGAATGAGGGAAATTTGGCCAGGACACCGGGGAAATTCCCCTACTCTTTTTGATAAGTTCCATGGGATCTTTAACATCCACCTGAACTACCACCAATCCAGGCAGATGGGACCTCGGTTTAACATCTCATCTGAAAGACGGCACCTCAGAAGTGCAGCACCCCTCTCATGTTGCACTACAGTGTCAGTACTCAGATATTAACCCAAGTGCCAGATGTGGGAACTGAACCCACAGCCCTCTGATTTCCCAGCCTCAGAGGCGAGTGTGCTATAGTCATGGCCAAAAATATTGACGCCCTTGCAGTTTTTTCTAATAATGCACTATTCCTTCCAGAAATTGTTGAAATTAAAACATATTTTGGTATCCACATATGTATTTCTTTGGTTTGCAGTGGAAAAAAACACAAAAAGCAGAAAAATTTACTAAGTCTTAGCTTATTCCGCACAGAAATCCTTAAATGTCCTGGACAAAATTATTGGCACCTTTTAGAAGTAGTTAGAAATAATTAGATTTCAAGCAGGTGATTCTCCTTCACTTTGGAATTGAACTCACCTGTGGTGAGTTGCAGGTGCCTGCAATATAAAAATCACTCATTCAACCAGTTTGAATAGGGAAAAGGACTCATTCTCCTGTTTTGTGTGACTGAGTGTACCATAATGAGCATGGAGAAAAGAAAGACAGACAGAGAATTGTCTGAGGAGGTCAGACAGAAGATTGCAGCCAAGCATGGACAATCTCAAGGCTACAAATCAATTTCCAGAGACCTTGATGTTCCTGTTTCCACCGTACATAATGTTATCAGGATGTTTAAGGCCCATGGCACTGTAGCCAATCTCCCTGGACGTGACCACAAAGAAAACTTGATCGAAGATTGCAGTGCAGGATTGTTCGAATGGTGGAGAAAGCACCTCGATCAACTGCCAAACAGATTCAAGCTGACCTTCAGACACAAGGTATGACAGTTTCAACCCGCACCATCCATCGCCAACTCAATGAAAGGGGGTTATATGGTAGAAGGCCCAGGAGGACCCACTGCTGAGAGAGAGACATAAGAAAGCCCGACTGGGGTTTGCCAAAACACAGCTGAACAAGCCAAAATTCTTCTGAAAGAATGTCCTGTGGACAGATGAGACCAAATTAGAGCTTTTTGGTAAAGCACATCATCTCTGTGTTTACAGAAAACAAAATGAAGCCTTCAAAGAAAAGAACACCTTCCCTACAGTCAAACATGGAGGAGGTTCAGTGTTGTTTCGGGGTTGCTGTGCTGCCTCTGGCACTGGGTGCCTTGAACGTGTGCATGGCATCATGAAATCTGGAGATTACCAGGCCATTTTGGAGTGCAATGTTGAACCCAGTGTCAGAAAGCTGGGTCTCCGTCGAAGGTCATGGGTCTTCCAGTAGAACAATGACCCCAAACACACTTCAAAAAGCACCCAGGAATGGTTCAAGACAAGACGCTGACTGTTCTGAAGTGGCTAGCAATGAGTCCAGATCTAAATCCCATTGAAAACCTTGGGGAGATCTGAAACAGCAGTTGGGAGAAGGCACCTTCAAATCTGGGATAACTGGAGCAGTTTGCACAAGAAGAGTGGGCCAAACTGCCAGTAGAGAGGTGCAGGAAGTTCATCCATGGCTATAGGAAGCGGTTGATTGCAGTTATTTAGACCAAAGGCTGTGCTACCAAATATTAAGTCTATGGTGTCAATAATTTTGTCAATGCCATTTCTTTTCATTTTCTGATTTAAAAGGATATATTAAATTCTGAATCAAAAACAAAGGTTCTGTAATATTAACAGAGAAATAAAGAATTGTGGAGACCAAATACTGTACTGTTGTTAATTTCAACTTATGTTTAGAGGAAATTGTGAGTTATTTGAAAAAGTGCAAGGGCGCCAATATTTTTGGCCACGACTGTACCTACTGAGCCACTAACACTGCTTAATCAAGAGTAATTAATAACATATTTAAAGTTTCAAAATCTTCTCCCAAGCATGCCTGTTTCCAGGGCACCTGAACATGAGACACTCTTTGCAGAAAAAGACTATATCTTGTGCAGAATAAAAGAATGCTCTGTTTGGTCAAGAATATTTCTTTGCTCTGTAATAGTTATAAGAAAGAATGCCTTATCGAGTTCTTTGGGTGAGAGAACTGAAGCTGGGCAGTTATGCTGCACAAAGAATTTGAGAAAGTGCTCATAACTGTAAGAGATGCTGAAAATGTACAGATTTTAAATTCTAAATCATGTAAAAATTTCTGTTAAAAAATGGAACTTAAATTTAAAATAAAAAAAAATGTTTCACTTAGAAGCAAATAAAAGAAATCCATGAATGGGAAATGTGCAATGCCAACTGAAGTTGTAACTTCAGAATTTAAGAATTGGAAAAGTGTCTGGAATGTTTAGACAGGGCACACCTCCTCAGGATCTAGATTCTGAGGGGGGTTGTTCCCACCCTGACAACCCCACCATGGGGGGGCAATCTATGGGAGTAGTAGAGGCTTGGTAGGCCCCCCAAAAGGTATGCTTTGGATCATGTTGGGGATCATGCTGAAGTGGGGATAGTAGCTGTCAGAAATTGGAATTATAAATAGAAAATTTAAAAACTGCAGAAATCCATTGTGCTCATAGTAATTGAATTTAACTATAATATTTTCTGCTGCAGGTTTTGGTTTTGTCCCATGTTCAGTCGTTTAAGCATTTCATATTAACAAGAATGTATTCCAAAGTTGGCTCAGTGGCACAGAGTGGTGGAGGACAGCTCTGACATACTGGCAACCTGGGTTCATATCCCAAGTTGGGCACACCTGAAGAGGAGGCCAGCAGAAAGAATGCAGATCATCCGTGTGGACGGTGGGTCCAGTGCTGTACTGCTCACAAAGCGACACCTGATTGGGCTCATTAGAGATGCCATTGGTGATGTGGGTGACCACATGTTGCCTGGAGTCTCCCATCCCAGGAGCATCATGGGTGTGCACACTTATGATGGAGAGGAGCATGGGATGAAAATGTGAAGAAAAGTCTCCATTGTACACAGTGATGTCAGGCCTGATGCCACCCATCCAATGAGCACACTGAGAGGACAGCTTCCTCTCAATGACCATGGCATGGTGGACCCTCCCTTACAGTACGCTGGAGAAAGGGATGCTATCCTGGGTGTACAAGCTGATGGGGAAAAAGCCATGGCCAGCAGGGAGGCCATGCCCACTGGGATGGAGACCTCAGACAGACGATGGAAGAAGGCCCCAGCAGAGGCACAGCACAATGAAGAATAAAGCAAGTAAGAGTAAAACAGAACTTATGCCACAGACAGGTTCAAAAACATCTGACTGCTCCCAACTGACCTCACAACTGCCACGTTTGTGACATCACAGTATGTTGTTATGACAAGCACTATGATGTCATAAAAAGTGCATGGTGCTGGGGTTGCCCAGTGCTGGTGGGGTTTTGGCAGGCCATACAGATGGCAGTACATGCCATTAGTGGAATCCTTCTTCCATTAACATTTGAGGAATGGGTATTGGGGATTCCTACAGCAACACGTCAGAAAGCAGAAATTAGGGACATTCTTTTAACACTAATATTAGTAGCCCTAAAATGCATGACAGGAAAATGGATGCAGCAGGAACATCCCCTGTGGGTGAGTGGATTCGAAGAGTCAAGGAGGTGCTGGTGATGGAGGTCTTAACAGCTAAATTACGTCTCTGCTTTGATCAATATGAAGCAAGGTGGCAGGGATGGGAGGTGTTGTTGCAGGGAAGGGGAGAATCGTAGGCTCCCTACATGGGAGTAATTTTTGTCTCTTGCGATCACTAAAGATAAGGTGTTGTGTATAGCCTGGGAGGACATAGGTAGGAATTATCATTTATTGTATAAGACCAGGATGTAAAACATCTGGGGGGGGGCAGGGAATACGTGCGGCCGAATGTTGGGCCTTGTTGGTTTTTGGCCCGTTTCTAATTTTGACAATTTTAGGTTGTGTTCACAGCAACTCTCTGAATTTTGGGAGACACTGTAACACAACTTATCTTCTATTATGCGGCAGTTAAGCTTATCTCTACTTTTTTGGATCATTTGTCAATGCTTTGTTATTAAATATTGTCATCACTATGTTATACTACAGTATCAGTGTGCAAAATAAAGCTGAGTTCAAAAAAAAAGTGCATGATGAAACCAAAAACTCCTGTTATCAGGACATTTTATACAAACTTCTTGAATAAATTGGCAAAACACACTACCGAGCCTGGGATGGACAAGTGGAAATTAAAAAGGGTCCTCTCAGTGAATTGTAATTTCTGAGTTCAGCATGTTTGTGAAATTATTGACTGCAGCGGACACTTGGGCCTGGATTTTCAGATGTTTGGATGCAGCACTTGCAACAGTTGTACTGACCCAGCTGCATCCTGGTAAATGGTCCAGAATATTTGCTGGTGATTTTCAAACATTCTAATGCATTTCTGA
The DNA here is from genome assembly GCA_016271365.2 of Neoceratodus forsteri. Classification (NCBI taxonomy): domain Eukaryota; kingdom Metazoa; phylum Chordata; order Ceratodontiformes; family Ceratodontidae; genus Neoceratodus; species Neoceratodus forsteri. Next base: position 48,205,847 of record CM028133.1, on the reverse strand, counting down.
CATTTCGCTCAATTTACGGCTGAAAAATGATGCATACATCACTTTTACGATGCGTCATTTTCGGTGCATAACTTGCGGCACTTGTGACATAGTGTTAGACCACATTTTCTGTGGTCTAACATCCATGTCGCAAGTAGCGCTATCGCATGAGAATTGTGAAAAATCCAGCCCTTGCTCTATGCATGCTTCATTCCATTTACACGATCTGCTGCTCTGCTCTGAACTCTTTCTGGCATACAAAACAAACTGGTTACATTAAATGCACGTTGAAAATAGAAAATAGAGTTCAAATTGGCGTTTCTACCGTGGGTCTTCTTCAGAAATATCTAAAAAGAAAAAGCGAAATTAATGTAGTCTACACTAATTTTGCTTTTTCTCTTTTAGATATTTCCTGAAAAAGAACTACAGTCGAAACGTCAATTTTTAACTATTTTCTATTTTCATCGTGCATTTAATATAACCATTTTGTTTTCAGACCACATGCTGATGCTGCACCTTGTTTTTGCTTTTACATTTTCTTTCTGGCATATATACTTATTTGTTGACTAGGTAAGCTTGCTGGAAAACAAGTTCCCCTTTTTACATGAGCAACCCAAATGTCAATACAATGGCTAGACAATAGCGTGGTGAGACAAAGGCATAATAAGGGTGTATACAACATACATAGTTATCATGTTTTACATACAGTACTAATGCAAGAACACTAAGTTAGCGACAAAGGCATAGTAAGGGTCTTTACAGCATAGATAGTAATCATGTTGGAAATACCAAAGCAAGTATATTTTACATTAGAGATAGGATCATTTTTAGACAGTATAAGAACTGTTAGGACCACCATAGGCCTATTCTCAAAGTTGTCTTGTGGTTAAATACATTACAGAAGTTTCAACATATGAACATATGAAAATGCCAGCAGAAGCAGGCCTTACGGTCTATCGAGTCTGCTCGATTGTGCAGCTAGCCTGTCAACTTGCAGCTGCCCCACCCTCCCCACCCTTCTTTATCACAACCCTCCCGCCCATGTACAAATGTTAGTGCAAACTCATTACATTAGGTTCTACACTGATAGGTAGGAGTACAAACACAATGTATGGAAACAGTTACAGCTATAATATATGGTTCAGTGTTCTCAACTATAGTATATGGTTCAGTATTCTCAGTTATAGTATATGGTTTAGTGTTCTCAGTTATAGTATATGGTTTAGTGTTCTCAGTTATAATATATGGTTCAGTGTTCTCAACTATAGTATATGGTTCAGTGTTCCCAGCTATAGTATATGGTTCAGTATTCTCAGCTATAGCATATGGTTTAGTGTTCTCAGCTATAGTATATGGTTTAGTGTTCTCAGCTATAGTATATGGTTTAGTGTTCTCAGCTATAGTATATGGTTAAGTGTTCTCAGCTATAGTACATGGTTTAGTGTTCTCAGCTATAGTATATGGTTTATTGTTCTCAGTTATAGTATATGGTTTAGTGTTCTCAGCTATAGTATATGGTTTAGTGTTCTCAGCTATAGTATATGGTTCGATGTTCTCAGCCATAGTATATGGTTCGGTGTTCTCAGCTATAGTATATGGTTCGGTGTTCTCAGCTATATTATATGGTTTAGTGTTCTCAGCTATAGTATATGGTTTAGGGTTCTCAGCTACAGTATATGGTTAAGTGTGTAATGCATGGTTCAGTGTTACTGTGTATGGAAATGCATGCATTGCCAGATGCGTCTGTACCACAATAGTGATCTTAGAATTCTGTTGTACCACAGTAGCTATGTCACTACTATGGAACAACAGCATCGAATCTTGTGCCTACAATTCCTCATGCTTATCACTTACCCACACTGCAGATTCCTCATAATGAAGATGTCTCCAAGGCTGTAAACACCACAACTGAACTATCTGTAAAAAAGCTGAGCTACAAGAATGTTGCCAGCTCATATTGCCAATACTTAACTTACATTAAATGTTTTAATCTATCCTGCTGTATACTGTTTTCTGTTTATGTCACCACAGTTCAAGACAGAGTTAGAAAGAAGATAAAGTAATTAAAACATGCATATACTATACAAAATAATGTTATGGGCAACCGTACACAACAAGGCTGATGTTTCCATCTCAGGGTGAGAGGACATCATACAGACCCCTCGAACTTTGCTCTTGAGGTCTATGATCTCATCTCTCAGTGGAAACATAGGCTTGTTGTGCATGACTGTCCATACATTATCCTCTATTTCAATCAACTTACATAGACACATACATAGATGGTGTAAGGCAGAAAAAGGCTAAAATTCCATCACGTTTGCCTGTTGCTCTTACAGTACATAGAATTCTTCAATCTTTTTGGAGCTTGCAGAACCCTGTCCTCCCTTTTACTTCCAGCTCCTCCCCTTGTACATAGCCCATTGGATTTCAAACCCCAAGATTGTTCTAGCATTAATCACATTCCAGGGTAGACTGCACCACCTATCTGCCACCCTCTCATCAATCAAGTATTTTCTGAAATCCTTCTTGAGAGTTCCCTCTGCTAATTTGAGATTGTGGTCTCTGGTGGTTGTGTGGTACATCTAAATTAGAATAAATCCAAGGGGTACACTCTTTTTTTAAGCTGCCTTGAAGAGGGGCTCAGCTACATAGTCAAGAATGAAAGAAAAAAAAATCCGAGAAGATGCATTTGAACAATCAGATGAGAATTAAACTAGATTATATCTACAACCTAAGGATGTAATAAACTATTACTAAACCAGGGTAGACTAGATGGACCAGGAGGTCCTTTTCTGCCGACAACTACTATGTACTATATACTGCATGTAACTATGTAACTTTAATGATATACCTAAATTCTGGTCACACATGCCACATTTTCCATAAGGACAATGGTTACAGGCTTAGGTTGCTGAGTTACTAATGTATAGTCTGGAAAGGGTTTTGCCTCATGATGGGTTTACCAGAAGTTGAGATCAGGGTCAAGATTAGTTTAGAAATTTAATTGAGGGAAGGTGCTGGACAGCCATGTTGAAAGGTAGACATATTTCACTTCCTCTCTCTCTGGAAGTACTATAAGTAAAATTTATACTTTTCAGCTCTTTTTGGTGCTAGAGCTTCAATATACTCAGACACAGGAAAAGCTTCAAAACAAATTGATGTATTCTATGTGCAGCTTACTGTAAGTGGAACAAATATGGTCTGTCCGAATTGGAATGCTGGTGGAGGAGTCACAAAACAACTGCAGGCCCTGCCAGAACCTTTGGGTGGTCTGTGGTGGTGGGGGCTGCTCCTCCCTGGAGATGGATCACAAAATTGAGCAGCAGGTATTGGTGTGTATGTCCTCAGAAGACATAAAATAGTCTTAGCATTATCAGCAGCCAAGGAAGTAGATGAATACTCCCAAAAACTTCTGCCTGTTGTAGCACAGCTAACCACCAAAAATATTCCTCTGTAGAACTGATTGGATTCCTTGGCAAATAAGTCAAAGAAACAGAACATCTATACGGCTAGAATGCCTGAAAGAAGGTAGGCAGACAGTTTGATCAGGTTTGTCCGGACCCTGCTGGGTGAGCGATTACAGTTGGTTGAATCCTGAGACTTGAGGAGACTGAAGAAAGCCTACAGAGTGAACATTCAGCATCAGGCTGCAATAATGGAAGAGACCAGAATAATACTAACTGTGACACTGGGAGTGGAAGCAAGGGATGCCATTTTGAAATCAGCTAGTAATGTGGGTACATTGGGCTCTGGTGCTGCAATGATTCATTTATTCCCGGGCTGGTCATTTAGAACTTGTTCCAGATGCAAGCAGTTTGATGCTGTAAGAAAAATAATATGTGGACTTAGTATCACCCACTCATGTTTGGCTCGAAGTCTCCTATGGAGGTAACCAGCTGTATTTCACAAACTCTAAAGATTCAGGCTTATGGGTGGTAAAAGCAGTTGTAGTGTTCTGCAGGGTATGGGAGGAAAGTGTTGAGTGCAAGGGAGAATGGCGAGTACAGAGCTCATAGTGGACACATGAATACTGGCCCCAAATGTTCCTGAACTTCGCTCATGGGCTGGATAGGTCTGGTGAAGACCTAAAATAAACTATGGGAGTACATTGCACAGTATAAATTGTGTTTGAGATACTTAAAAAGGATTTCATGTGTAACTTTCTTGGGGTCAAAATGGCATCAGCCACAAGGAGCTTCAACTTATCTGTGGTATCCTGTTTTATGGCATGGTTTTGCCTGATTGAATATGGTATGTGTTGAAAGGGGCAGAGTTGTTTTTCCAGCTCGGACACAGAGTGACAAATGTGGAAGTATCTGTTTTCTTTTTATAACAAGATGTGGAGATGGTAGTAGCGCTGTTTTAGTTCTGTCGGTAAGAAATTTTATCAGTAATGTAGATGTGCATCAATTGTTAGTGAAATAACTAAGTCACAGAGTCAGCTTTGTTGTTTTTGAAAGTCTGTAAGTTCAAGTGCTAGAGGGTAGCTAAAGCTGTTGTTGGAATAAGCAACATATTAGTTGGTTTTATAACACATGCTATGCAGTTCTCCTTAGGTTCCAAAATTATTAAGGATGATGTACACAATATACAGGAATACCACCTCATCTTGTATTATAACAGTATTTTTTCACAGAGAGGGTTGTGGATGCATGGAACGGCCTTCCGGAGGAGGTTGCGGAGTCAAAAACAGTTGTGGAATTCAAGCATGCGTGGGACAGTCATAAGGCAATTCTAGGGGGTTGGGGTAGGAAGAAGTAGGCTGCTGGTTAACTAGGAGCTGCAGCTTATCCATTAGGTAGGGAAATGAGCAGACTGGGTGGGCAAGCGGTCCTTATCTGCCGTCAAATTCTATGTTTCTATGATATTGCTATAACCTGTATATTAAAATGTATTTTGTGAACTACAGCCTGATGGCTCATATGATGCTGTAAGGCTTTGGCATAGTTTTTTTCTGAAAATCAATAAACTATAAGTTAAAAAAAATTATGTAATATTGGTTTAGTAATATATGGATCCTTAAAATAATATCCCCAAAAAGCATATAAAAAAATCATTGTAATAGATTAGTTAGTCCCGTAATAGTATACTTCCGGTGCTCGTAATACTACACTTCCGGCCCAATAATACTATACTTCCGGTCCCCATAATACTATCGTTGGGATTACAGGACGCGACTACTGTATGAACGTGTGTTTTTGTTTTTTTTTCTCTGAATGAAGTGGGAACAGATTGGGAGCTGGGGGAGTGTGTGCAAATGAGGAGCAAGGAACACTTGGAGTCTGACGAACTCTGCAGACTGCAGCAGCACAAGTAAGAACTTGGAAATTCCTCGCATCCATATATTACAAAAATAACATATAGGTTCTGGTGTTTCAAGGCAGAATTCCATCTTGAGTTCTAGGGGCACAAGAAACCTCAGAAGCTTAAGCTCTCGAGGTTTCTTATGTCCCCAGAACCTCTTGATGGAATTACTGCCTTGTAATACACCAGAACCTATCTATTATTCTGTTTGTATTCTCTGCTGCATATATCTATGAACAAAACACAATGATGTAGTACGTCCTGGGTGTTAGTACTGGCACTGGTCTCAGGCTGCTAACCTGAAACAATAGCTGAAAAGCAAGAAGGGGGCACTCAAAGGATTGCTGTCAAACAAAAATTGCTGGAGCCTTCAATAATGTGGAACATTTTAATGTGCATATGAAGAAAACCACTAACTGACTACCCTGGCACTTTTACCTCCAATGTCTTCATCAGAGAACATCCCCTGAGGAAGACCTTTGTGGTCAAAGTGCCAGGGCAGCCAGTCAGCAGTTTTTTCTCGGAAGCACCAAGGGAGATAGACAGTGAAAATGCCGACCTCCCCCACAGCAATGGTGCAATACCGACGCAGGTATTGTGCCACCCATGCAGTGAGTGTTTTCTGTGGGGGGGCTGTGCCCACCGCACCCCCTAGACTTTAGGATTATCAACTCCAGGTCAGAGTTGGCCAAGGGGGGCGGAACACTGGCAGAAAGCAGAACCGAAAAAGGACCATTACAGCGAATGTCGCCATAATGGTCTTTTTTCCTGTTTTGCCATCGGGGTGTCGACATGAAGGGGTGCACCATTTTTTCTCAAATACCCAATAAAATGTTTAGTGTTATCCTAGGCTGCAGCAATTTTTTTGATAGCAAACTTTCAGGTGCCTCTCATTTCCTTCTATATACTTATGAAAAGAGCCCCACATTTTATGAACGATATCTAGCTTTTTACTATGGCCATACTGATTTTTTTAGTTTAAACATATCCATCATGAAGTTCATCCATGTCAAAATGGTTGGGAGATATTTATGTTTCCATTTTATCAGATTTTTTCTGGCTAATGTAATACCAATAGTGATTCATTTGTAATATTTACTCTGGTTTCTGGTTTGATGGGCCCCAGTAGGTTCAGGGCTGGGGAGGCTCTGAGGTGCAGTTCACTGGTGTAGAGATTGCATGCATTATTTGGGACCAATAGTTAGACAGATATGGGTCGGAACACAGTAAGTGAATTAAGGTGCCTGTGGTATTAGAGCATCTTGGACATGAATTGCATATGGAAGGGTTAATTTTATGTCATCTAGCAGGGGTTTAATACGTACAGTTGGATTTTCTGGTGTTTTGACGCCTTAACTGGAAGATGGAGTTTTTTTTCCTATGGTATGCCATTCCTCCTCTAAATACCAGTAATCAAGATCCAGTTCTGATTTATATCTTTGAGTTGTTCAACATGGAATTAGAGATTTCACTATATACTTTAGAGATAAGTTTTGGTGTGTAATAAGGATTTCTTCATCGCCCATAGCTTTCAGGGGAGTATGTAAACCATTAATTTTCCTAATGTAAATTCTCAGTTGCAGTTATTTCAAAAAGTGGGATCCTGGCAGGCTGAAATGCTCCTGAAGAATCTCAGATGTGACAAAGGCATAGTCTATGCAACAAAGTCCTATTTCAGTGAGTCCTCGGTCATGCCTGACTTTAAAAGCTTGATCACTCACCGAAGGAGGAAAGTTATAGTTCAAAAGAACTGGAGAATAATTACTGATGATACTATTTTGCCCCATAAGGGCATCAACTCTCTGCCATATGATATAGCATATTTGGGCTGTTGTATTCATCAGTTGTTGGTTCTTTTGGCAGTACAAATGGGACAAGAGGACTTGTTTAATTAATGAGTGGATCTCTTGTTCAATTGCACTAGAGGCTTTAAGATTATTTAGATTGAACCAGTCTTGTATCATACTTATTCATGCAGCAAGATGGTGCCTGTAGAAGTTTGGAAGGGCTAGCCCTCCATGGATCTAAGCAAAATTATTTTGTCTTGTTGTAGATATGTTTTTTTTTTTTTTTTTTATTATTTCACAAGAGCTGGTAATTGGGTTCTCGGCAAGGACTTGACAAACCAATGTGGAATGCCTATGGGAAGAGTTTGGAAAAGAAATAGAAATTTTGGGAGAACATTCATTTTTATGTTGATTGCGCGCATGTGCAAGAAACATGTTGAGGCAGGTTTCTCAACAAGCAGGTTGTGGAGGCATGGCACTGTTGTGGCCAATGCCCCACAGCCTGTAAAGGCTTGTCCCATGCCCCACAATGTCGCGGGCATGCTGCTTCTGACACTAGTTCAGCCAGTGTGCCACCAACTTGTAAAAATGTAGCCACTGCAATCAGGGGCCACCTCATCATTGCAGTGTCCGCCATCCACGGCAATGAGGGAGTGACCTGTCATTGCAGGGCGGGATGTAGAAACACTGATATTGTTTGTGAACATGGCGGTGGCTTGCCGCTGTGTTCACAAACAATATAACCCCCCCACCATATTTATTTGCCGACGGGGGCCCCCAATCCCTGTTGGCTTCAATGCCCCAATGTTTATTGTGCCGACGGGGGAGCCCACTCCCTGTCTGCATTATGTACCCTCCCACTTTTATTGTCTGCCGACAGGGTGCCCAGTCCCCATTGTCATAATGTAATATCCCCTCCCCCTTTTGTTGTGTGCCGACAGGGGTGCCCAATCCCCTGTCTGCTACAGCTGGCCCCCCAAAAGACAGATCGTGACACGCTGGAGCCCACCCCAGCGTGCCACATGCCCCTGTAAAATGAAAAATGGTCCTGCGACGTCTCTTTTTTTTAACCTGTAAAAAAGGAAACTGTCCCTCGGCAGTCTCCCTGTCCCCCACCCACAACCCGCACTCACCCACTGCACACTCTGCCTCCCCACACCCCCCTCACCCATACTTACCTCCGGAGCTTGGCGCGACGATCTTCGGTGGACCGGGAACACATCTGCACTCTTCAAAGCCGACCGCAAACTGAGGAAATGCCGGTAAGCTGTATAATGGAATAAATGGGTTTTTTCCAACTTTAATGCATATCTCAGTCATTTTTTGGAATTTTGGCACCAAATTTTCAACATGGGTTTTTTTGGGACCCCTCCTCATAAATTCTGGAACTGTTATGGTGTTAATCAGCCTCAAAAGGTGATTTGCGGTCACTGCATGGAATCACCTTTTGAAACATATAGAAACATAGAAGTTGACGGCAGATAAGGACCGCAAGGCCCATCCAGTCTGCCCATTTCTTTTCTACCTTATAAATGTGCCATCGGCCTTTGCTCTGTCAGTGACCTATCTATTCATAGTCATTTGTATTGTCTCCTTATGCCTATCCCATGCCTGTTTGAAGCCCTGCACTGTATTCATAGCCACCACTTCTTGTGGTAAGCCATTCCATGCATCCACCACCCTTTCTGTGAAAAAGAATTTCCTCACATTCCCCCTTAATCGGCCTTCCTCTAATCTCATGCTGTGTCCTCTTGTCCTGCTATTTTTCTTATATTTAAACATGTTAGACTCTTTCACCTTGTTTTGGTGCCGATTAATGAAATGACAGTGACAGTGTTCATGAGGTGGGCTCTCAAAAAGCCTATGTTGCAAATTTGGTGGAAAAATCCAAAAATGACTGTTTACTGGCGTGCATTGTGCAGTTGCTATGCATGCGTAACTTCATAAATTACAATATTGTCATGCCAGATTTTCAACATTGCCATTTTTCACACCTCCTTATGAACAGTATAGCTGTCATTGTTCACATCCTGGCCAAAGTGTGTTTTTCACTTCCAGCGCAGAATAGCGCAGTTGCTGGGAAATCAGTGTCTGGACAGATTAAGAAAATGACAGTGACACTGTTCATGAGTAGAGGTCCTAAAATGCCTATGTTGAAAATTTGGTAGCGATACTGATAAAATGACTGTGTTACTAGCATGTTTAGCGTTTGCCTGCCTTTCAACTTCACGAATTTATAATATGTTCACTCCAGATTTTCAACATTTCCATTTTCCCCACTCATGAACAGTACAGCTATCATTTTCCCATTCTGGCCAAAATGTGTTTCGCACTTCCAGCGCAGAATAGAGCAGTCACTGTGGGAAATCACTGTTTGGGACAGATTAAGAAAATGACAGTGATACTGTTCATGAGCAGAGGTCCTAAAATACCTATGTTGAAAATTTGGTGATGATAGCCCATCAAATGACTATGTTACAAGTATGCGTTGCGCACTTTCCACGCACCCTTGTAACTTCACAGATTTGTAATATTGTCACGCCAGATTTTCAACAGTGGCATTTTTTCACACCTCCTTATGAGCAGTACAGCTGTCATTTTTCACATCCTGACCGACATGTGTTTTCACAGTTCTGGCGTAGAATAACGTGGGTCGCTGTGGGAAATCAGTGTTCGGGACAGATTCAGAAAATGACAGTGGCACTGTTCATGAGCAGAGGTCCTAAAACCCCTATGCTGAAAATTTGGTGATGAAACTCCATAACATGACTGTGTTACAAGCGTGCGTTGCACTGTTTCCATGCACCCTTGTAACTTCGCAAATTTGTAACATTTTCATGCCACATTTTCAACAGTGGAATTTTTTCACACCTCCTTATGAACAGTACAGCTGTCATTTTTCACATCCTGGCTAAAATATGTTTTTGCACTCCTGCCGGAGAATAGCACAGTCACTATGGGAAATCAGTGTTTGGGACAGATAAAGATCGACCGAGTGAGGGGTGGAGTGACCGAGCTCAACTAAGCTCTGTTGGGACAGCTGCGGATTTGTTTGTGGGCAGAAAAAGGCCCCAAAGCATGAGCCCAGTACAAAAGGGCAGCCTGCAGCACTGGGAGAAACAGAACGAGAGAGCGAGTGAGGGAGGGGGAGTGAGCGAACTCACCGGAGCACTGTCAGGACTGCTGTGGATTTCTTTGTGGGCAGAAAAAGGCATCAGTGCAGGCAGGAGCCCAGTACAAAAGGCCAGCCTGCAACGGTGGGAGAAACAGTATGAGTGAGTGAGATGGGGGACTGAGTGAGCTCAACGGAGCTCTAACAGGACTGCTGCGTATTTCTTTGTGGGCAGAAAAAGGCGCCAATGCAGGCAGTAGTCCTGTACAAAAGGGCAGCTTGCAGCACCAGGACAAACAGAATGAGCACGTGAGAGAGGGAGACTGAGCGACCTCAACGGAGCTCTGTCAGGACAGCTGTGGATTTCTTTGTGGACAGACAAAGATGCTAATGCAGCCAGGAGCCACGTACAAAAGCGCAGCCTGCAGTGCCAAGAGAAACAGAACGAGCGAGTGACAGAGCAGTAGTGAGCGAGCTCAATGGAGCTCTATTGTGACTGCTGCAGATTTCTTTGTGGACAGAAAATGTGGCAATGCAGGCAGGAGCCCAGTATAAAAGGCCAGCTTGTAGCGCCGGCAGAAACGAAATGAGTGAGTGAGAGGGGGGAGTGAGAGAGCTCAATGGAGCTTTGTCAGGACTGCTTCAAATGTCTTTCTGCCCAGAAAAATCCGCCAATGCAGGCAGGAGCCCAGTACAAAAGGGCAGCCTGCAGCGGTGGGAGACACAGAACGAGCGAGTGAGGGAGGGGGAGTGAGTGAGCTCAACGGAGCTCTATTGGGACTGCTGCAGATTTGTTTGTGGGCAGAAAAAGGCAGCAATGCACGCAGGGGCCCAGTACAAAAAGGCAGTCTGCAGTGGGAAAACCAGAATGAGTGAGTGAGAGAGGGGGAGTGAGCGAGCTCAACGGAGCTCTATTGTAACTGCTGCAAATTTCTTTGTGGGCAGAAGAAGGCGGCAACGCAGGCAGGAGCCCAGTAGAAAAGGACAGCCTGCAGCACCAGCAGAAACGGAATGAGCGAGTGAGAAAAGGGGAGTGAGCGAGCTCAACGGAGCTTTGTCGGGACTGCTGCAGATTTCTTTGTGGGCAGAAAAAGGCACCCACAGAGGCAGGAGCCCAGTAGAGAAGGGTAGCCCGCAGCGCCAGGAGAAACAGAATGAGTGAGTGAGACAGGGGGAGTGAACAACCTCAACGGAGCTCTGTCAGGACAGCTATGGATTTCTTTGTGGGCAGAAAAAGGTGCCAACACTGGCAGGAGCCCAGTACAAAAGGGCAGCCTGCGGCGCTTGGAGAAACACAACAAGCCGAGTGAGAGAGGGGATGGAGCGAGCTCAATGGGAGTTTCAGAGCGTGATCAAGGCGCTTTTGTGGGCAGAAAAAGGCGGCAATGTGCAGGCAGGATCCCAGTACAGAAGGGCAGCCTGCAGCACCGGGAGAAACAGAATGAGCGAGTGAGACAGGGGGATTGAGCAGGCTCAACAGAGCTTTGTTGGGACTGCTGCAGGTTTCTTTGTGAGCAGAAAAAGCCACTAACAGAGGCAGGAGCCCAGTACAAAAGGGCAGCCTGCAGCGCCAGGAGAAACAGAATGAGTGAGTGAGAGAAGGGGAGTGAGCCACCTCAGAGGAGCTCTGTCGGGACAGCTGCACATTTCTTTGGGGGCAGAACAAGGTGCCAATGCAGACAGGAGCCCAGTACAAAAGAGCAGCCTGCAGCACCGGGAGAAACAGACTGAGCGAGTGACAGAGGGGCAGTGAGCGAGCTCAACAGACCAACGCAATCAACATTCAGCATTGACAAATGCTTGTTGTAGCTTGATTCTGCCTATTCATTTTAAGGCAGGTTACAGAACATTTTTTTAAGTCTTACTGTACTTTGGTTAGGAGAGGTGAATAACTGTAATGAAATACATCATTAAGTGGCATTACTATTACTGTTTCTAAGTACTCTAGACAGGTAACTATCTTGCAGTGGCAGTTTGAAGGTATTGAGGGTTTAATTGTTTCATTTAGACAGTGTAATTTGTTTTTTGCCTAGTTGTCATTATATCCTGATGCAGCACCAAATGTGGCTGTGATTTGTAGAAGTTCCTTTAGAGACTCATGAAGGTTAGATAGACAGATAGATAGGCAGACAAACAGACAAAGCTAGATAGATAGATAGATAGGCAGACAGAGATAGATAGATAGATAGGCAGACAGACAGATAGTAGATAGCAATAGATAGAGATAGATATAGTAGATAGATAAATAGATAGAGCTAGATAGATAGATAGATAGGCAGACAGATAGTAGATAGCAATAGATAGATAGAGATAGATATAGTAGATAGAGATAGATATAGTAGATAGATAGAGATGGATAGAGATAGATTTAGTAGGTATACAGATAGATAGCTAGATAGCGATAGCAACATAGATAGCTAGATAGATGATAGATAGACAGAGATGGATAGATATAGTGATAGCGATAGAGATAGATAGATAGATATAGATAAATAGATAGAGATTGAAATAGATATAATAGACAGATAGATCGATATGGATAGATAGATAGACAGACATACAGATAGACAGACAGGCAGACAGACACACACATAGATAGATAGATAGATAGATTGAGATAGAGATATATAGATAGACAGAGATAGATAGAGAGATAGAGACAGATAGAGATAGCGATAGTGACAGAGATAGACAGACAGACAGACAGACAGATAGATAGCTAGATAGATAGAGATAGCAATAGCAACAGAGATAGATAGATAGTTAGATAGATAGATAGATAGATAGAGATGGATAGAGATGGGTTTTGATTGATAGATATAGCAGATAGAGAGACAGACAGATAGATAGATAGTGATAATGATAGACATAGATAGATAGATAGATAGATAGATAGATAGATAGATAGATAGAGAGAGAGAGATGGATAGAGATACATATAGATATATATATAACAAACAGGTAGGTAGATAGACAGACAGGCAGACAGATAGACAAACAGACGGAGATAGATGGATAGATAGATATAGTGATAGTGATTGAGATAGACATATAGATAGATAGATATGGATAAAGATAGAGATAGAGACAGATAGATATAATAGACAGATAGGTAGGTAGATAGACAGACAGAGATGGATAGATAGATCGATAGTTATAACGATAGAGATAGATAGATAGATAGATAGATAGGTAGACAGATAGAGATAGCGATAGCGACAGAGATAGATAGGTGATAGACAGATAGTGATAGAGGGAGATGGCGATAGAGACAGAGAGAGATAGAAAGAGAGAGAGAGAGGGAGGTGGATAGAGAGATGGATAGATAGGTGATAGACAGACAGACAGACAGATATAGATAGCAATAGTGACAGAGATAGACAGATAGATATAGATAGCGATAGAGAGATAGAGATAATGATAGAGATAGATAGATAGATAGGTAGGTAGAGATACAGATAGACAGACAAACAGATAGATAGATAAACAGATAGATAGTGATAGTGACAGAGATAGACAGACAGACTGACAGGCAGATAGATAGATAGATAGATAGATAGATAGAGATAGCGACAGAGAGAGATAGATAGATAGAGATGGATGGATAGACAGATAGATAGAGATAGTGATAGTGACAGAGATAGATAAATGATAGACAGACATAGATAGATAGATAGATAGATAGAGGTAGCAATAGAGATAGATACAGTATATAGATAGATAGATATGGATAGAGATAGAGATATGTAGATGGAGAGATATATAGATATATAGATAGATAGAGATAGATAGACAGATATAATGATAGCGATAGAGATAGATAGATAGATAGATAGATAGGGATAGAAATAGAGCTAGAGATAGACATAATAGATGGACGGATGGATGGATGGATAGATAGACAGACACACAGAGATAGATAGATAGAAAGATAGATAGATATAGCGATAGAAATAGATAGATAGATAGATAGATAGCAACAGAGAGATAGATAGATAGATGATAGACAGACAGACAGACAGAGATAGATGGAGATAGTGATAGATAGAGGCAGATAGCTAGATATATAGCTAGATAGATAGATACATAGACAGACAGCTAGACAGACAGACTGATTTCTATATCATGTGTCACATGCATAGCGTTTTATTTCATGGTCACTTGTGCCAGATGAGAAAATGTAATATATTCATTGTTACAAACTGCTAGTTCTAGAGTTTCAATTGTCAGGGAAAAGATGTGAGGTGAAAGATGACATAATTGATGTGTGCCTCTGCTAAGGGAGAACTAGGGCAACAAAACATTATCGGTTTTGATCTTGGAGGTAGGGGAGTGGTAATGTAATTTAACCCATAGTCTGAATTTGGGTCTGAACCTTGCAACTTCCAGAATCTTGTGCATGTAGTCCCACTGAAATCTATCAAATGTTTTTCAGCATCTAAAGATAAAACTATTGCTTCTGGTTAGATGTTTTAGGCATTATGTCTCTGGTTCTTCTTCTATTATCCCTCCCCCAGTTTCCTTACCGGATGAATCCATTCTGACCTGACAAGAGAAGGATATGGATGATGTGTTTTCCACATGTGAAGATTACATTTTTGAGAATAGACATATGGAGGAATCAAAAGCTACAGACAAGGGCTACTCTTATAGATCAAAATAATTTATCACCATTAGCAGTTTATAATCTTGCTAAAACATATTTTGTAAATAATGTAAGAAGGTTTCACATTCATGGAATATCTATTTCCGACAGGTCTATGATCACCTGTAGTATTGTCCCCTCATTTATTAGGTATGTAATGCAAAACTGGAGATTTGATAATACTTCACTGGCCAGTAAAGAATTTATTTCAATTATGAAGAAATTGATTGAATGATATTGGGTTTATAACAACTCTCCGAGTATACTGACGGAAATAAAATATAATGGCCTAGATATTCAAAGCAGATGCGTGGCAGAAAGTGGAGATGCACTGCGCTTCTCAGAAGATGGGCGGACCTGCGATTTTCGAAAGGGAGAGATGCATCGCGCATCTCCGGATGCGCCATCACGTATCTATAATGTATGCAGCACATGTGCCGCACATCCCTATATTCAGCCAAAACGTGCAGCGCATCTGCAGTGCATCAAATAGAAGAGCTGTCCAAAGTTAGGCATGGAAAAAACATGTCTAAATGGCCAGACACCCACAGGCAGGCCACAGAACTGCAGGCAGGCTGAATACAACCCTTGGAGGTGCTGCAGGATAAACTCCAGGCACCCATACATAGCAGCCATGCCAGCATGGATGAACCCTGAGCCACTGGCACAGTCCAGGGAGCAACACCTCAAACCGCACCCTGGATATAGACACCCAGCAGCTGCATACCAGTGCTGTCAGGTGCCGCCCCGGACACACCAGAGGTGCGGACAGCCACTATGCAGCAAATGTACCAGGGGCCATGGCCCGCACCCACATGGCCTACAGGGAGCAACCAGGTGGTGGCATGCACCCAGGGTGCCATCTGGGGCAATGTTGCTCAGGTAGTCTGGTGGACGGGTGGCAGCCTGGCACATGCTAGGGACTGACCTGTGGCACATGCACCATAGGTGCACAGAAGTGGGACCCAACCACTACTGTACGTGGTCACTTCCATTCCTTGCAGTCATCACCATGTTTAACTTTCATGGGGGTGTGCGGGGCACTGCAGGTGACTGCGCGCTGCATATGGAGCTGATGTATCACGTGCATGTGGTATGCCGATCAAACTGTGTCACCCTGTGCCCTTCCCTGTAGCTGGTTCAGGTGGGCCCCTGTGGCCACTGTCTGGGTGGGCCCCTGTACCCCTGTCCGACCCTGTACATAGCTATGGGGTCTATCACTGTACCCAGGCCAATGCAGTCCACCTTCACACACACAAACATTCCACCACACCTGCCTGCTAGGCTGCAGTTCCTCCTGTTCACCTTTGTGGAGTGGTGGGGCAGCCCTTCAAAGCTGGAACTGAGCATGCCTGGGGTATGGAAATGGCCTGAATACATTCCAGCAATGAGCTCCGGCATGTGGGAGATAGGCTTGGAATGTGCAATGAGGTCATCTGCATATGCCGGCTGAATATTGCACTTTTGTGCACCACGCAAGTGACTCTGCATTGAGCATTTCTCCATGCTCCACATAGGGCTAAGATCACCTGCTGCACCGCGCATCTCCCACTGCGCTATCGCGCATGTTCGGAATATTCAGCAGGGCATGCATGAGTGCATCTCATGGCGCATCTTCTGAATATATCATTATTTTGGGCTGGCACATCTCAGATGCATGGCGCAGGCTATTGTGCATGTTTGCAGAGGGCTTTTGGATATCTAGGCTCATGTCTGTAAATCAGTTTTGAGAGTGGTGGTGATATAGCTTCAAATTAATCTTCATAAAATTAATAAATGCAATTCTGATATAATTAGAAAAAAAAAATCAAATCCCTTGAAAAAATAATTAGAAATGAAGGCCCCACTACTGTCTTAAACAGTACACTACAAGAGATAATTAGTAAAAGGAATGGCTTTTTTTTTATGAGGACATTTTTCCCCAACTGCCAGCGAGGCTTGTGGTGGTGTACCGACCATCCACTCCATCCCCCCTTTCAGGGATCACAGGGCACATCAGGGTGTGTGTTTTTTTTCCATGGTTACAGATGTTGCTACAGGAACCCCTACCCCCCCTTCCGATGGTGCTGGCATGAAGGACCACAGTCCAGGTGGGAAGCCATGCAGAGACATGGCTTCTACCAAGTACCTAACAGTGCCCTCCCCTCCCAATGCCATCCACTGGTTGGATCAGTGCTCAGTCCTCCCCAGAGAGGACAGCTGCCCAACGGCGGCTCAGTCCAGCTCCTCCCCGTTCTGACCCCTGATGACCCAAACTCGTTCTCAAACCTGGCTAGTTGGTGCAGTGCAAGTTGTGGTGTCCAGCACCAAAACACTCTGCGCCACTGGGCCAGCTAAAAGGAATGAATATTTAATACTAGTAGTAGAAAAGAACCTTTATAAAGTTAAAAATAAAATTTATTACTACAGAGATAAAATGGGTAAATTGCATGCTCATGCTTTAAAAAGGCAAAAAGAGGTCAATATAATTAAGCAGTAATGACTGAACAGCTGGTCATTTCTAGGCATTAACGACTGGCTGCAGGGAACCCACCTAGCAGATCAATAATCAAAAGGAAATAACTAGCTGTGAGATCATTATTGCGATTATAAGTCTAATCACATTACACACAGGAAAAAATGTTTTTTTTTTTAAGGGAGAGTTTATGAACTTGTACGCCACTCTGATCTGTACCGGGCATTTCTAAAAGATTAATGCACTGCACACCAGCCAATCAGAGCATGCATTTACCTCATGAGTAATTAATTAGACTTATAACTAAGCAATAATACACAAGGTGTGCAATATCGTGGGGTATCGTCCCACCTCAGGTACATTGTGAAACCTGAGGCTGCAAGCCGAGTGACTTCAGCTCAGATTGGATGCTATCCCATTACATCGTACGTTTTGGAGAGTATTACTGAATTATGAAATGGATCCATTATGATTTTGTTGGCTAATGGAATGACCTACTTCAGACCAAGATTGTGTAATGAGGTACCAACCAGATTGAATGTGGTCTCAGCCAATCATTTAAGGATTTTGACCATCCATTTCATAATAACTAACACAGTGTATTAAAACAAGATGGTACTATTGCTCACACAGGTCAAGAGATTATATCAGTTTATTAAGTATTTTAAAACAGTTTATGATAAACTTTCTTCAAATATATTAGATAAGACAGAGGAATATTTAGAATCAACAAACCTTTTGAGATTGGATATTACGGGAGAAAAGTTTTCATTTGTGGAAGTAATGAATGATACATAATCAAGGAAAAAAAACTTCACACCGGGACCAGATGGTTCACCACTGAATTTTATATTTGCATTTACACAGGAACTCTTACCCTGGTGATGTTATTACTGAATGAAATTACTACTCAGACATAATTCCCCCTTCTATGCTAGAGTCCAAAGTGGTTCTCCTACCTAAAGAAGAATAACGACAAAAAAATAAAAACTGAGAACTACAGGCCTATCACACTCTTAAGTCAAGATTATAAAATTATTTCTAACCTTATTGTTAGCCGAATTCAAGACCAGGGTTCAAATTTTCAAATGAAGGGGGACTAAGTCCCACTCCACAACTGCAGTTGTGGTCTGAAATCTCCACAGCTGTGAAGATTTGTGTTTTCAGTCTGGCACAGCTGTGGGAGATGTTATGCCTGGTCCCAGCGGGTGTAACATTTTCCCACAGCTGTGGAGGTTTGTATTTTCAGTCTGGCGCAGCTGCGGGAGATGTTACGCCTGGTTCCAGTGGGCGTAACATTTTCCCACAGCTGTGGGGAAAAACAGCCGCAAGCTGCTGGAAATCATGGAGCCGGTCGTAAATCGGCTCCACCGTTGGAAATACCGTTACCGCATGTAAAACAGCTGTGGGAGCTTCAAAGGCTCTATAAATCCAGCCACAGATCTGTAAGGTAATTCACCCAGAGCAAAAAGGCTTTGTTGACCTCCATGTGCAAGAGAGTGCTGAGGTGAGGAGCACACCCTCAAAGATAATCAAACTTGCAAACCAAAATCCAGCGGGAACAAATACAATGAAAGGTACAGCTCTTGGAAAACATATTATAATTTGGAGGAAACAAAATACTTTTCAGTAACATAAATCTAACAGATACGATGAACTGGAGAAGTAAATGATACAGTGTTTCTCACTGAGGAAGGGCTATTGTACGAAATGTTTGGGAATAAATACAGACCCTGTATTCCAGCTTTACCAATCTGTCTGATATGTGCAAGAAATAAAAATATTTTTGATTACACTGGGTGAGTTGGCTCTATTCCTACCAATTTGTCTACGTATAGTGAGTGCCTTGATTGGTAGAGAGCTACTCCCTTAATATATACTTTTTTGTTTACCTACGTTGGCTTAACTGGATACCACACTACTCTATAAATCCAGCCCCATAACTCTAAGATAATTCCCCCATATCAAAAAGTCTTTGTTAACGTTTGATTTGATGAATCAGTCATATACAGTATGTTCTCATGTCTTATGTAAATGAGGCTTTCATCCAACACTGATACATTTTTTAAACTGCTTCACAGTACCCCAGGGCTCACCTACTATTCCTTAATGGTGTGAGACAAGATGTCTTCCTTCCCCTTCAATCTTTTATGTATTGAACCATTACTTATAAGAATTAGAGAAATAGAGAGAGAGAATGATATTTGGACAAAGAAAGCTGCAAGCAAAGCTTGTTGAACATGCAGATAAAATGCTAGTGTTTATATCTAATCTCCTGCGAGACATGACATGCCCTTGTCCAGGAAATAGAGCACCCAATTTCACCCCACCCCCTTTGGATATGTACTTAACTTTAATGAAATTATACAATGCAGTATAAAAGAAATGTATCTAATGGTTAAAAATTGCTGAAGCCCTGGGAGAACATATCTCTGACTCTGTGGAGAAGGGTAGAAACACTTAAGATGATGACCATGCCACACTTTATTTACTCTTTGCAAGCCCTGCAGGGCTCTCTACATAATTTGTGGTTTGATTAAGTTAAACAAATTATGATTAGGTTTCTCTGGAAAGCGGCTTCACCCAGGATTGCGGGAAAAACATTGACTCTTCCAAGATAGAATGGAGGTATGAGGTAACCTGAACCTTTAGCCTATTATACTTCTAATAAGATAAAAATAGCTCTCATATGATCAAAAAAGATAGTAATAAAATTTACCACCTAGGTAATTATTGTTCTCATATCAAATATTGCTCGAATAAGGAAGACCCTGACCTATACGTTCAACATTTGTTGGAGTCCTAAAGAAGTTTGCACATATTAAATCACTAATTATTAAAGCTGTTGTTGATGCATGCTTATTGTTGAATAAGAAACAAAGACACAATCACTGGGCTGTACTTCAAAATAGTAACAAAAATAACATACTCTGGAAACAAGGTGAAAATATAGTACCTTGGTCTTCTGTCTTAGTAGAAGTGAATTTGAATTGAAACTTCCCTGTCTGAACAGGCGTTCCCTACCTCACTGTAGTCTCCTTTACTGTTAATCCCTTATCCCTTGCTTTTGTTTTCTGTTAACCCCCGCTACTGCATCTCCCTAAGTAATATCTCCTGCTAGGTTAATATTATTCCACTATGCTTATTTCCTTACTTTCTCTCCTCTTCTCTCTCACCTCCCTCTCCTTCTCCCCTTCAACTGCTCCTTTCCTCCCCCTCTCCTGCAATCTCTCTCCCTCCTCTTTCCTTATCCTCACCTCCGCCTATCTCCTTCCCCTTCTCCATTGCCCCTGAAGTCCTGAGTGCTATCCTCTACTTGCTCCTTGGTTATACCTTGAAGTACTCTGGTGCATTTTGCCACTTTCTCACTTATCCTTCTCTCTTCTACTCCTCATCCTCCTCACCACCAAACAGCTTATTGATTCCTTTAAGTTCCTCATCTCTCTGCTGTTTTTGGTATGAGGTGACATTGAACTTAATCCTGGCCTCTCTTCTTTTCATCCTCTTAGCTTCTCAAAGGACTGATGGTTGCCCATCTAAACATCTGCAGCCACCTCCCAAAATAGGATGAACTGTAACCTGTTATGGTTGACCTCCAGCCAGATGTACTTATCATCTCTGAATCATGGCTCTCCTCTAAGGTCCCAGATGCTGTGATGACTAATTAAGGAATAATCCACGAGAAGGTGTGGGTTGGGCTGGGATTTACCCATACCTGGTGTGGTTCGGTCACTCAGCCCCAGGCCGAGAGACCAACCACACCAGACATGGATAAATCCCAGCGCAACCCACACACTGGAAGGGATTATTCCAACAATGCAATTTGAAAAAATTACTAATACACAAAAAAGTGAAAAAAAAAATATTTTTTTTAAATCTTTTCATGCTTGAAGGAGTAAAAATATCATTACGGAAGATTAAAAAGTTCTTCATTTTAACTTTTTGTTTGTGGACCGGAGCAGGAGTTGTAGCTGAGTCACCAGGTCTTCTTACATTCCTCACCAGGCGATTGGCTGTTGAGCACCACTTTCTGTGGTTCTGGCCCTGTCCACAAAGCAACATTGTAGTAGGGTGTAATTGGTAGCTATTGGCAATGGCAGTTATAAATTAAAGAGACCCATGTTTAAAGCACTTACAAGTGGCTGACAGGTTCAGTGAGAGAAGCCGCATATTAAAATGGAGAGAGAGAGAGAGAGCCTGACAGTACAACTGAATCAAATGCAGCTGTGACTGGACAGAAAGGCGGTAACTGCATAGCATGGCTTTCAAATGTTTTAGAATCAGTAACTGTGATGTGCAGGATGGAGGTACAGAGCAATGTTTATGTGAACACTCAGGAGGGTGTAGTGATTTTCTTTACATGTGCAGTCAGCTGGTACTTTATGTGGTGGTTATTCAAAAATTACCCCATGGCATAAAGTTGACCAATCAGGACAAATAATTTTTTAACCCCACTGTCTAATCTATGATCAAACCTTAGTCAGACAGACTCCCCCCACAAGGGGCAGTGGTGTGGCAATGTGTCTCTCCACTGGCATTCAGTCTGTGGTTCTGTCATTATCTCATCTCCCTCTTCCTATGAGCTGCTCCTTCTGAAGCTCTCTTTCCCCTTCTTGGTTCCCATCTTTATTGATGAAGTGTACCGTTGCCCTGGTATGTCCCCTGCTTGGGTCAATGAGCTCCTTTCCTCTGTCTGTTCCCACTCTTCCAAAGGGGAGCTGCTCCTCCTTGGCAACTTTAATATTAATTGGCTCTCTTCTCCTACACATAAATTTTCCCAAAACATAAAATCTCTTCGGTTATCTAAGTTGCTTACTGTGCCCACTCAACTCAATCATAAATCCTTAAATCACTCCCTCCTAGACTGGGTTCTCTCTTCCCATTCTCACTGTATCATGGCTGCATGTATCCTCCATGTGGTCTGTGTGCATAAAATTCACCACCCTAAAGCCCCCCTAAATTCATCTCTCTCCAGTCCTTCAGGTCGCTGGACTTGTCCTCCCTCTAAGCCAACCTTTTGACCATTGACTGGTCCCCATCTCTGGAGCCACCAATATTAATTCTGCATTTAAATACTTCCAGGCCAAATTTATGGCTGTCTAGAATCACCATGAACCCCTCAGAAAAACTGGATTATGGGTCTCTTACCTCACCTGGATATCGGCTATGTTGTTAGCTTGCCTCTGTACCAGAGACATTTTCTGGCCTTCCTACATGATTACTGGCTCCCAGCCACTTTGGCCTATTACCGGTACCTTCACAGTGCCTGTACCAAAGCCACCAGGCTTGTGAAGTCAGAGTATCTTGCATCCCCACTCCAGAACAATCTTAATTGCCCCTCTAAGTTCTGAAAGGTTATTGGTGCCCTTTTCTCTTTTCTGACCCAGTCTCCCTCACCTGTCCTCAAGGTTGGCAACTCCCTAATCTCTGACCCTTCTGCCATTGTCTCTTCCTTTAACTCCTACTTTATCACCTGTCCTCTTTCACTCATCTCCTTCTTGACCTCCCCCCTTTTCCTTTGCCTTCTTTCCGTCACTCTTTCTCCTTCTCTCCCAACAATTCTCTCTGCCTCACTAAAGGCTCTCCTTGTGCTTAATCCTCACAAGGGCGTTAATTTTGATGGTCTCACCCCTTAGCTTCATTTACTCTCAGCTCCTGCCATTGCCTTTCCTATTACCTACCTCCTCAATCTCTCTTTCTCCTCTGCCATCATTCCTGATACCTGGAAAGAGGCTACTGTCACCCCTTTCTATGAAAGTAGTGATCCATCCTCTCCTAGTAGTTACTAACCTATCTCTCCTCTTCCCACTCTGGCTAAGTTATAGAAAATGAAAATTATGTATTTACCATAATTGCTGATCTTCCAGAATATCTTCAGCATTGATTACCACTTATGGTTCTGGGTCAAGAGTCACTAGAACCCTGTAGAAACAACGGTTTTGCAGGGAGAGTGCCAACATTGGCTACTGACAGCACCAGTGCACCTCACATGGTGCCCCATGTGCCAGCCAATGACTGTCACCTCACCGGCTTCCTCATGCACCTCAGTTCTGTTTGCCAGGGCATGAAAAACCTGCTGAGAAATAAAGAGGGCTAGATACTTACTAGCTCAAAGGGACAGGGAAAAGATCTAGGAAACAAACAACAAAATGAAAGCCGACTATGAACTTTGAATAAGAACAGGGCACACTAGATGGCACAAGGAGTAGCTGGGTTTATAGAGCCAGAGCCTCACACCACTAGCTGGACAGAAGGTGGATAGAGGTCTGGAAAAAATAGGGCAGCAGCCCTGAGCATGTGGATCTAGTAGAATCACGAGGAAGATGCCAATGAATGGGATTTCATTGCAAATGAAATGGCACAGTGTGCCAAAACAGGAAAGGAACACACACAGACTCCTGGAATAATGGGGAAACTCCATGCTAGCAGACAGAGAATGGATTAAACTTGTGAGTTAAACAGGTCCCTCTTTCTTACCTCAGGGAAGTGGGAAGTGGAAAGTGGGAACCTAGATGCGTCCGGAGTTATAGGACTGAAAAGTGCAAGGGAGTTGAGATGTGTACATTTCCACAGACACCTCTCAGGGTAGTGGTCTAAGGGCCTTAATACATAAAAAAGGAAAAGGGCATACCAACCAAAAAAGGCTGACATAGTCAGAAGAAAGATTCCATCATACAAATGACCTGCTTCTGCAACCACAGGGATGTACCCTGTGTAGAAGCTAGTGTGACCAATTCAAAAAGATGCAGCCCCTGCCCCCATATGCAGTGCAGTGCAGCTGCTAACCAGACTTAGACCTGACATAGCTCAAAGGCACATGCTGTATGTAGAAACTAGTAGGTGTATACCCACATGGGGATATACATAGAGATGGATGAAGTCCTCAAATTTCGCTCCACAAAATATTTCACGAAATTCCACATTTTGCAGGTGAAATTCCACTGTTCACGAGTGAAATTCCGCATTTCATTCCCACAAAATATTTCCCAAAAGGCACAAAATTCACAAAATATTTTGCAGGGCGAAATTCCCAATTTTGCAAGAATTTCACCGGTGAAATTAAATTTTGCCGCATCTATAGCTATACCACAAGCAGTTAGGAGGAGGAAAAGAAAGAAAAAGGAGCGAAGACACTACCTTCCTTTTGGTGTGATCACCCCAAAGGGCCCTCACCCCAATTTTTCTTTGTGAGTTCTTATAGCAAGAAAAAAGAGACCCCCGGGGGGGTGATGGGGGAGATACCCAATAGTTTGCTCATGGTGCTGCCAGGACCAGGAAGGTGAGCATGCATAGAGGCCCTGGCTCAGTCTGAATGAGGAACGGTGGGCAGGGCATGGTAGTCAATGGTGAAGATATTCTGGAAGATCAACCATTATGGTACATATGTAATTTTCACATCTTCCAGGACTCAATTTACACATGTGATTCTCATTTATAGGCCAGAGTTCCATGCTTTCTGTCTTTTCAGAGGGAGGAGCTGAAACATAGAATTTGTTGGCAGAAGCCTGGCCCATCCAGTCTGCCCATTTGTTCTGTGCCTGTACTGTCACTATAGACTCCATCTGATCTCCAGCTACCCCCCCACACACACTTTCCTACCAAGATTCTATCCCTTGCATGGTTGAAGTCCGCCACTGTTTTCACCCCCACAACCTATGCTGGAAGATTGTTCCAGTCATCCACCACTCTTTTAGTGAAGAACTGCTTCCTCACATCCTTCCTAAATTTCCCTCCTCCCAGCATCATTGCATGCTCCCTTCTCCTCGTGCACCTTGCCGCTGAAAAATACTCCCCTCCTGTACTTTATTCATGCCTGTGAGGTATTTTATATGTCTCCATCATGTCCCCTTTCTCCCTCTTCTCTTCCAGGGTGTACATACTGAGATCAATTAGTCGCCCCTCATAGGGCTTATGTTATAACCCATGCACCATTTTAGTTGCCCTCCTCTGAACAGTCTCTACCCTGTCTATGTCCTTCCTGAGACATGGTCTCCAGAACTGGACACAGTATGCCAGGTGGGGTCCCACCAATGATCAATATGGTGGTGGCATCACGTCTCTCCTTCTGCTGGTGCTATCCCTTCCTATGCACCCCAGCATCCTGCTGGCCCTGCCTACTGCCTTGTTGCACTGCCTCGCCACATTGAGGTCATCACATATGATTACCCCAAAGTCCCTTTCCTTTTTATTAACGGTCAGTATTTCTTGCCCCATTTCATATGCTGCCTCTGGGTTTATGTGCCCTCGATGCATGATTTTGCATTTTTTCGCATTGAAACCCAGCTGCCATACCCGTGACCGCTCCTTGAGTTTTCTCAGGTCTCTGCTCATCCTCTCTATTCCCTCTGGAGTATTTGTCCTATTGCAGATATTGGTGTCATCTGCAAAAAGGCATGCCTTCCCTTCCAGCACTGAGCCTTAAGGTACCCCGCTGGTCATTCTCCCCTCATTAGAGTGAGTGCTGTTTTTGCCACCACCCTCTGTCACCTATCCATCGACCAGTTCCATACCCAGTTTACCACCTTGAGTCCCACCGCAACTGCTAAGTATCCTTATAAGCCTCCTATGTGGTATGGTGTCAAAGGCCTTGCTGAAATCTAAGTAGGCCATGTCCACCACCCCACCCTGATCTATTTCTCTGGTCACCTAGTCAAAGAAATTGATCAGGTTCATCTGAGATGACTTCTCCCCCATGAATCTGTGATGTCTTGGGTCTTGTACCCTGCTGGATTCAAGACACCCTATATGTCATGGCACTCACCAGTCATACAGGAAAGCAAGTAGGCACAAATGAAGAGCCCTGTATTTCAGTTTAAGGAAGAACAATTTCTTTATTTATTCACAGTACCACAAAGTTTAAAAAAGACCTATCAAGCCCTGGAGGACAGAAAAACCTACTGACGTTTCACCTGTAAACGAGGCTTTCTCAAAGACACTGTCTCCTAGTGTTCATCCTTATTTATAGCACCATGTAAGTCACATGTTTAATTTAAAATCCCCTTAGTGGGACATCACAATATAATAGCAACACAAAAGTGCAAAACCATATAAATAGAACAATAAAGTGCAATAGTGCCCAATTGTGCTTTAAATACATTTGTAAACAATAGACAAACACAGAAACAGTACTTAAAATGCTCTCAGTACTAAAGGTTTGGAAATCTGATATTCCATAACATATAGGGTCACTAACACCTTATATATTTACTTTTAGTCTGACTCAAAGAACCAATAGAAAGAGCAAAAAAGTGGAGAAGTTCAGAAATGGATACAACCCATTACATAATATATACGTGTTTGCATGGTAGTGTAAGAGATGGACCAGCCTGTTCATATGACTAAGGGTATGGAAACAACCTAATACTCCAAACTTTTAAGGAAATCTCTAAAGTTTATAATAAAACTGGCCCAAAAGAAGGATGGGCAACAAAAAACCATGTGTTTAAGCATATATGTGGGGGGTGAGGGGTGGGGTTTTGTTTTGTTTTTGTTGTTTAGGAACAGGACAACTGGATAACAGTCAGATTGGAAACATATAATTTAACTTTAGGCAGAAACATGAAGAACTAAGTGTTGCCATGACTTTTCTGTAACAAGTATACTTACAGTAAGCAGGCCTAGTTAAAGAAAGTGAAGGGAAAGTATGAATCAACAAGATGGAAAAATAGCCAACCAAACAGGTTTGCTCCTTCTCTCTCTTCCTAAATCTGAAAGAGAACAGAAAATTGGTTTATTAACACATAGCCATTAAAAATGGCTTTATTCCAATCTGCTCATTCAGCCCTCTACCTTTATATGCATTCAAAGTATAAATCCAGTACATTTCTCTTTTCTCTGATAAGCCATCCCTGTCACTACTTCTTGGGCCCACTGTTACATGTTCAGTCCCGGTAAACATTAATTCATGTTCTTCTGCCCTTTCAGCATTTACCATGTGTACTGCCCGTATGCATTCCATATTATGGTTTGCTACTGCCCTAATATGCTTCCCCACTCTTTCCTTAAACTTCCTTTTTGTTTTTCCTACATAAAACGCCCCACATTTGCAAGTTGATAAATAAACAACATGAATGGTGTCGCAAGTGATGAGTCTAAAGATATCGTACATTTTGTTATTGTCTGGACATTTAAACATCCCCCACTCTTTCACCACTAGGCAGTATTTGCAGTGCCCACACTTCTTACAGCCCTTTGTGGGTAGGGGTAACCAGTTTAGGTGCCTAGTTTTCTCCTTAGTATAAGCTGAATGTACTAGTACATATTTAAGGTTGCTTGTTCTTCTATATGCCATCCTGAGTGGCTTTTTAGCTGTCTCTGTTGGGCGTGGATCTGTACCTAATACATACCAATGCTTTTGTATTATGTCCTTCATTTTGTGTGACCTAATACAATAGGTGCCAACAAAACTGATTTGGTTATCAGCCTCACCATTTTCTGCCTGCTCTACCTTTTTACGGCTGCATGGGTGGAGCCCTGCAGACGTTTTGCATGTAGAAAAGGGCTGACGTCATGTTTTCCATCCGTGGAACTGTTTTTCCTCCACCTGACCCTCCCCAAGAAGCAATCTGTCCATGTTGTCACTATGGACTGCAGCACTGCACTATATCACAGTGGGTGTTTTTTTTTATGGGCGTTTTTGTACCGATACATCTGGCACACTATGGTGTGCAGCACACCATGGTGTGCAGCACACCACACGTGGGAGGGGGGATAGCAGCCCATAGTAAGTGTGTCTAACGCAGGTTAACACAAAACCAATACAAAAAAAACATCTTTCTCACAGACATATCTTCAACTATGGTGCAATTAAATGTGACCTCTAGGAATCGCAGCACTTGTACAATCGAACGTGTAGTGCCAACATCAGTCTCATTCATGCCCAATACTGATACCTTTGTTGTTGTTTTTTTGACGCGGAGCAGCTGATTAAATATGACCTCTAGGAATTGCAGCGCTTGTACAATTGACCATGTAGTGCCGACATCAATCTCATTCACGTCCAATACTGACACCTTTGGTTTTTTTTGACATGGGGCAGGCTGATGCCAAACTTTGACATTGTTCCAGAAGAGGCTGACTTCCCCCTTCCCAACTTTTTCACCAAAAAAATAACTCTACTGACTGAAGCACCCATCTGAAGCTGCAGCTGTTAAACCTATTTTACTCTGTACCATTGAACAGACTACACCACTGGCGAGATTCGACAACTTGGGAGGGAGTCCTCGAGAAGTGAGTGTTCCAGCAGTGCCAGGCTGATGACAGTTCTACGCAACCTGCTTGGAAGCTACCCAAGTGTGTTTGCAGCACTGGTAGGTACCATCACTCACAGAGCCTTTTATTACTATTACAGAAACAGCCGACCCACACTCTGCTGAAGACAACTAGAATCGCAGACAGCTGCAAACGGGTCGAAGTCCACTCACAGCAGTACTTCTGCAGCTAGTTCTCATTTGTGCAAGCTGCATTTGGCTACCAGTATGAGATGTTTGCTTTCTTCATTATTCTTTCTATGATGCCTTTTATCCAGGAGACGGATGTTGCATTAAAAGCTCTACATAGTAACTTGGAAAGAAAATAACTGATTTGGCATTATGGAGACAACAGTTACCGAGGATGTTTTAATCCTCTATTTAGAGTGTAAGTACAATCGTTAGCTCATATTAAGAACGTTATTAAAGCATAGGAAAGCTTTCGAATGGTAAACCTACTTCAATCTTTGGCCCCACCTTCTACTACTTATCGAACCTGAATCCCGAGTCAAAAGTAAACTGGTCTAGTCACATAAGATCTGTGCCCCCTGTCGATTTACCTTTATCGGGGGAGCTGCTTAAATTTATGAAGCATTCAAAGCAAGTTTGTTTCCATTAAGGTGACAAGGGAAAAGAAGGGACCAATGCTGAAAAGCCATCCTGTACCCATGGTGTCCACAGCCCTTCCCTATGCACCTGACAACAACCATCTCCTATCTGTCGCTGGCTCAAATAAGCAAGAAAACCCTGGGAACAGCAATCCTGCTTTGATCACCAACTCAACCTTCTGCCAGCCAAGAAACCCAAATCTTGGATCGAATGCAGACTTCTCTGATAGCCTAAAATCTATACTTCACAGCCAATTTATTATCAGAGGAGATGTTTAGGTTGTAGGAGCATTTAAAGCAAATACGTTTTCACTAAGTTAATAAAGAAATATAAGGGGCAAATGTTAGCATGCTGAATTACACTAATACAACCTGTAAACCTATTTTACACACATTATCTTGTCTGTGTGTCTAACTGACTCTAACAGCTACCTCAGAGATTATTTAAGATAAAGGAAAATGCCCTTTTCTTAAGTTAAACTGATC
The DNA here is from genome assembly GCA_016271365.2 of Neoceratodus forsteri. Classification (NCBI taxonomy): domain Eukaryota; kingdom Metazoa; phylum Chordata; order Ceratodontiformes; family Ceratodontidae; genus Neoceratodus; species Neoceratodus forsteri. Next base: position 48,176,222 of record CM028133.1, on the reverse strand, counting down.
TCTACCCCCATTGCCAGAACAGTTTTACATATTTTGTGCTTACCCAGTCTTTACCATTATTATTCCAACCTCTGAAATATCTGAAATAAAGACTGGAAATCAAAAAATTAAAACCAGAGAGCGATAAAAAGAATCAATTGCATCAATAACCCCCCCCCCCGAGAAAAAAGAAATATCTCTCCTGAGAAAAGGATTTGTATAACCCAGGTTTTCAGTATGTATTTTTAAGCCACTAAAAGCTTGCTCCTTGGAGCTTTTAGGTAGAAACAGACATAGGAAAAAAACAAAACTCCAACTCCAGAAGTTTTCCAGAGATCCAAGCAGTCTATCATCCTCCGAAAGTCTTGTCCGGTAAAAGTCCTCACTTGTGAAAAGTACTGCGTCTAAGAAACCAACACAAAGCTAATGTTTTGCTGTTTGAAGTAGTAAAATATCGAATGAAAAATATGTATTACTGTATAAACCATTGCCGCATCTTTATTCTTTGGGCATAAATGCTACCCCAAGCAAAACTTTAGTCTACTTTTATACATCAGAATAACTAAAATTAAACCTGAAACACAGTCCCAAACTAGTCTTTAAATTCCTTCAGTAGACAACAAAACAAGCTGACGTTGTCCAAAGAACTTATGCCTTTCAACCTGATTTGAATAAGTCGGGGAACAGTTGTTTAACACACATAAACAAATTGGAAACATTAAGTATTGTTTATAGTTTTCATTACAACTGTTTCTTTACTAACAGTGAAAAATATCCCTTCTGTCTTTACCTGCTCATCAGGGAAATCTCTTCTGCTTACCCTGACTTTGAGATAATTGAGTCGGTGGCTCTAAAACAGGCCTTTGTTTTGTGTGTATAGTATGTTAGGAGAGTAACACTGTACTAGTGGAACAGAGCAGAATTTTGAATCCCTGTATTCCATGGTAAATATTCCATGAAAAACATTGTGGGCTGGATATTCAGAAGGGTTGCACATGGCGCCTTACAGGTCGCCATCTTAACTACTATTCCTTGACACGATATTCAAGCGGGGATTGTGCCTGCTTTAAAATCCCGATGCGCTGGAGCGCACCAGTAATGTATGCGGCGCAGGTAGGGGGTGCATGCCTATGCATACTCCGCACATTCCGATATTCAGCCTGGGATGTGCTTAGCCCATTCATGTGCAACCCCTACCTGCGCTGTACACAGGTGAGCCAAAAAAAAGGAGCAACAGCTGGCCACCCACAGGTGAGCTGCCATATTGCAGGGCACAACACGGCAGCTGCCACTTGTGGGTGGCCACCCGAGCTCCGGCTGCACCTTCGTGGTGGCGCTCCCCCAAGCGATCATGGGCATATGTTGTAAAAGAAAAGTCCAATATCCTGGTGGTCCAGTGGACCCTCACAGCTAATCATGGGCATATGTAATAAAATTGAGGTCAGTATCCCTGGTGGTCCAAGCGGTACCCCCTCTACACCCACCCACAGGCCCCACCCTGCTCCCCGGTCAGAGGCGGGCTGCAACCCACCCACCTGCTGCCCACCGCCCGCCTGCGGCACACCATACAGCGGTAGGGCTGTCGCCACTGGTCCTGGCGTGAGCCAATGGGCGTGCAGCCGTACCATACTACACAGTCAAGATATGTAGATGGATCCAGTCACATATCTGGACTGTAATCGTCTCAGTCTGGTGCATGCCCATTGTCTCCGGCTGTGAACCAATAGATGTACAGCCCTACCGCACAGTGTCAGCGGCACGGCAGGGGCGGCAGACGGGTGGGGTGCTGCCGCCCACCGCTGACCAGGGGGGAGCGGGGCAGTGGGGCTCAGTGGGCAGGTGGGAGGGTGTACCACTGGACCACCAGGGATATTGGACCTCTCTTTTTTTTATTACATATGCCCGTGATCGGGCTGCGAGCATTCCACTGGACCACCAGGGATATTGGACGTTTCTTTTACAACATATGCCTGCAATCAGGCTGTGAGCGGTTCACTGGACCACCAGGGATATAGGACATATGCTTCTTTTACACGTGCCCATGATCGGGCATTGGGGCACTTTGCTGCGATGTGCAGGGGGCGCCAGTCCCCGACAGCTGCAGTCTGGCAGGCGCCAGGCACAAGTCATCGGGATTGGCACACCTGCCTGCAAATAGAACCTTAATGATGCATAAATAGCCCCATTGTGCAGCTGCCTTGCTTATGGCCCCATTTGCAGAGCACTTTTGAATATACGTGGTTGTTGCGCCTAGTGCAATGGAACTTGTGCTGGTGCATCCCTCTGCTCCACTCTGGCCACTTGTGCTGGTGCAGTGCCACTGTGCCATGTGCACTGTGGGTGGCAGGTGTGATATTCAACTATGCTGTGCCATGGCGCAGCTCTATTGAATATCACCCTGTCAACGCCCCTGCGCAGCCAAGTTGCGCCGCACCCAGGCTTGCACCACAGCCTGGCGCAGTCTGAATATCCGGCCCTCTATGTTTTGAATGTGGGGAAACACAGAAAAAAAAAACATGATGAAGAAAGTAGGCAATACTGTAATGCTTTATAAATAAAGAGAAAAGGTGGGAAAACACACCATGCATAGGCAGAGGCAGACTCAGACTGCTCAAATACATTGCTGATGTTTATAAAAGCACACACATTTGAATCATACAGACGTGTGTTCAGGTGAAATGTACCCCCTTCCCCACCAAAAAAAAGGCAACTTGGCAGGTTTAAAGATTTTTTTTTTCTTACTAACCTTTCACCTCAATCCTATAGCTGTTTTCCTTTTATGTACTGGACCATAACACATAAGTGAAAAACAAAAATAAAGAGAAGGTTGCCTTCAATGAAACTATATAACTACAGTGTAATCAAAATTAAGTTTTAAACACTGCTTATGTTTTACAAATTTACAGATATTACAGTGCATTTATATCATAAAATTTACATGTCACATTGAAAATATTTATTTTCAACCAACTCTACTAATAAATACTTTAACTGCAAAGTACTGCAGTAGTTAACCTATTACTGAGATATGCTATTTTATGCATTAATAGGGACTACTTTTTCCATTTTTAGATGTTTTAGAGGTAATGTATTGTACACTCATGAAAACAGTAAATACGTTTTAATCCCTATCAGTGTAATTCAAATTAATTCTTTTATGATGGTGGCCCATTTTATAAGTGTAATAAGCCACTCCAGGGTGTGCATTAAAGGATTTTAATGCACTTCCCAGGGGTGTAAGGACACTCGGCCTTTGGCCTCGTGCCTTAACACACCCCTGGGGTTTGCATTAAAATTCTTTAATGCACACCCTGTCATGGCTTATTACTTACTTATTACATCAGATGCATTTTATTCATTCTGCTAGTACAGGACTTAGTGGTATGATACTTCTTAGTATCTGAAGTCTAACAGGGGGCACAGCTCAGATTGCTACTTTATCGTAGGTTATGGCTGGTGCTGGGAATTGAACCTGAAACCAATCAAGATAGGCTGGAAGATTATTTTACAGAGCTGTTTTTTTTTAACATTTGGCCAGCACTGTTTCCATTATTGTTATGTAAAACACAATAGCAGTAGACGGGGGGAAAAACAACAAATTATTTCTGTATTTTTATCTTAATTTGCTACCGCATGCTACTTAGGACTTCATGCCTTTGTGGGACCGTTATTGTGTATCATAACGCCCACCCAGCAACCCTTGGTTTCCAGATCAGAATTGAGCTTCTATAAAAAAATATATAGTGTTCCTTCCTCTTGCACCAGACTCTGTATATTTATTTTGATGGGAAAAAACTGAACTGTGGGAACAAGGGGAGTGCAATACAGAACCGAACAGTATATTTTTTATGTCCCACTCCAAGGAATCACCCACGATCCACTATTTGGGATTTTAACATTTTTTTTAATTTTTAATGAATGGGGCATCATTATTTTAAATGTAACATGTATTGTGACCAAAGTACTAGGAAGAGGGTTAAAAACAACTCAGCATGGTGATAAAAATCAGTCATGGAGGGTATACAGGACCACATGGCTTCCATTCATAAAAACGGTCCAGTAAAGCATATGTCCCAAGTAGTGCCTTTGTGACTGAAATGTGAAACAGCAGTACTGTACATGACATCTGGTTATTCTAGACATTTCATTTTTGTGTGTTTCAACTCAGAGAAGGGAATTATCTCTACTAATTGTTAACCAAGTTGATTTGGACTGCTTTAAGTCCCCCGTACTTGCCAGATACCCTGTACTTTATAGCCCAACCTTGTGAGCTTCTTGGAATTTTGTTTTAGTTATCATATAATGAACTGTGCACTATGTCAGTATCAATTTTGTCTGGCCTCATTAGCACAGGATTCCCTTGAATGCCCCATGGCCTCTATAGAGTGTTCCACAGCCTCGTCACTGCCCTGTTTAACTTCTAACTAACTAGAATCTGACGCCCATTATTTCATGCATCTAGCATGTAAACAGGTTAGAGCTGGATGAAATAGTAAACAGTTTATAGTGTTATAAATGAAACAAATTGATTTGATAATAGCAATAAGGCATGAGCGGGGGTTACATTAACAGCCTGCTAGTCACCCACTTGGGGTGTAACGTTGCATGAGGTGTGGCCGAGTGCCATATTGCACAAGGGGTTTATTAACTTATGGTAAATCTAACCCCTGGTCATGCTGTACTGCTATTATAAAAAATATTTCAAAATAAACTATTAAAAGTATACTTTTTGAATGTTTTTCTAATTTAGAGGGAGAGTGCTATTTAAATATTTCTTCTTCTAACAGTTACGTAACAATGGTTCAAAACCAGAATGCAACATTCCAGAAAATAAACAGTGTCACAAGATGCACTGCCCAGGGAGCTGGTAGAGGTGGAGACTGTGGATGGGTTTAAGAGGGGATGGGACAGGTACAGGGGGAGGGTAAATCTGACCAGGCCCAATACAGGTGGAACATCTGGGACTGGGGATGGTATAACTCAAGGGGGGGGGACACCAAAATCGGCCCTCAGTGCGGGTGCTGAAAATCGAGCAGACTCGAGAGACTGTTAGGCCTATTCTGCTGGCGTTTTAGTATGTATGTTAGTATGTAAGATGGAATGTTGACAGGAAGAATATGGCATTGTGATCAGGCTGTACATGACATTGTAATGGGGATTAATTTAAGACTTCTGGTGGCATAACAGCCAATCATATTGCAGCACTTTGAGATCCTTTTTATAATTACTTTTAAACCATGTCTACAGTATGGTGAGGGTGACAGGTGTGTTGTATTTATTAGGAACTGAATATTTAGCTCTGCAGCACCTGCTATCATAATTTGTCGCATCACTTGGTTGCCTCCACACTCAGTCCTGTAGCCTACCCCAACCCTTCTTGCACCAAGAAAAGCACAAGACTTCACTGAAATGATCCAGCCAGGGTGCTGTTAGCCCACAGGAGGGCAACAAAAGTGCATTGTTTTGCTGATGTCAGCTGCTGTTTCAGAAAATACCACAGAAACAAAAATGGGTGCACTAGATGGACCCCTAGTCACCTTCTGCTGTCACCTTTCTATGTTTCAGTTATGTGTGGTCCAGCATCATTGCAGTGGTAGTGTATACTTGGTTGTAGGTGGTGGGGGTTGGGAGGCTTCAATCATACAAGACCTAGATAATTTGTCAAGAGGGGCAGTAAGTGCAGAGAAAGGATTTCATAGCAGTGCTAGTGTTCTCTGGAATAATTGAGCATGTTAATTTCTTTTAATGTTTGCCATTGTTCCAGATGCACAGGTGTGATTAATGGCTCCTTAAGATCTTGCACCTAGCAGTACAATGTTAGGGATCACACAATGGACTAAATATGAATCTTTAGCACACCATTATTTATCCCCAGCTAATCTCCTGGCTTTCAGCAGGTGATGTTAAGGGCCCTTGTTTTGTAACAATATATTTAATTACATCTAATCTTGGTGTAATTTAAACAGAATTTGCCATCAGAATTGGCAATATGACACAGAAAAGATAGCTCTTGGTGTATTAACATTTCATATTTTCCAAAGCAACTGACTACATTACCCTCATAAACATATAATTTGACACTAGGTAATGACCACAGGGGCCATCCTAGTCTGCCCATTTTCTTCACAAACTTCATTATGCAGCTGTGGTGGATCTGACAAGAATTTGTTTGTTAAGAGTGAATCTCTCTCTGTCTCTTCTACCACTGATCTTGCACTTTGTACTGTGGAACCTGCATAACCCCTTGCCAAAAAGTGTCCATCTAAGTCATCAAATTCTATCTTCATTTCAGCAGGATCACTACAATTACACTGTCCTCTTATAAACTGACTTTTAGGTATATTCTCCATGGTGTGGCATGGCTGGCAACTGCTGGCTAATAACACAGTGTTCCAGTCTGTGGGTTTTCTTTACGTTTTTGTACCCATAGTAACATCTACTTCTACCCTTATTGTCAAATCTAAAAATGCTACCTCATTTTTACTGATATTACTCGTAAAATCAGTCTCAACTTGTCCAGGATGTCACCTGTATCTCTTAAATATGATGGTAGATGAGTTACAGGATCCCTAATAAGGTCATCTATGAACTTTGCTGAAGGTTCTGTCACTGTACCAGTTCCCAAAATGATTGGCCTACCAGGGGGGTTCTCGAGCGTCTTATGGACTTTTGGGAGAGTATAGAATTGGGCTTTCAGAGGATGTTCAGTGATGAGAAAATCTTTCTCTCTACTGCTGATCAGACCTTCATTGTATGCCCCAAAAATAAACTCACCCACTTTTTTCTTTAAGTCAAGGATTGGATCCTTATCTACAGGCATATACAATTCTTTCTGTAATAGTTGTCTCTCTGCTTCCCTTATATAGTCACTAGTGTTCTGCACAACCACACTGCCCCTTATCTGCATTTTTAATTGTTATTTGCTTCTTCTTCAGTGAAACAACAGCCTTACTTTCCTATATAGTGACATTACAAAACCTGGGTTCAAATTCTTCTGTTTCTAGCTCATTAATGTCCTTTTCACATAATTTCAAAACAGTAGTCACAGCTGGTGACTGTAGGGGGCAAAAGGTGCTAGGTTTCTGTCTCTCATAATTAGTACTTGGGACAACATTCACATCACTATTCTCTAGTTCAGCTAAGGCTTCTGAAACGTCTTGCATTGGGATGACACTCACAACAGTTTAATTTAAATTTTCTGTTGAATTTTCAGTGACATTTTCTTCATGACAACTCATGATGCTTTTAGTGCCATAAAAACCCCTCAAATTTAAAACTCTACACAGATGGTCTAGATCAATAGTTAGTTGAAAAAAAATTGATATCTGTTGTTGGCACGAAGGTTACACCTTCATTTAAAACCTGTTCTTCTGCTGGTGTAAGGGTATAATTAGACAAATTGGCAATATTATTCTTGCAAACAGCACTTTCAAGTCCAGTACAATTTTCAACTACTAGATCTGCTGATAACATCTCTTCTGTTGACCTCTCTGGTCTGTACGACCTCCTGCGTCCTCGTCTTGTTCGTCATTGTGTAGCAGATACCTGCCCTTCCTTTTTTCTTTCCTGGTTAATTGTCCCAAGTCCTTGCCTAAAAAAGACCTCGAATTGTCAGAGTCACTGTTGTAACTTGTATTCGAAACACTGGTTGCACTTGCTGCAGAGCTTTCTCCATTACTGTTCACTGGTACTGCATGCTTAAGTTTAGATTTTTTCTCAAAATGCACTCTTGGTTTTCCTTTTGGGCTCCTCCAGCTCTGTTTCCTTTCATTTTTGGGCCAGGAAAAAATGTTCCCCTTTAAATAATCTCCGTCATCATGCTTACATTTCATTTTCTTTGTTGCAATGATTTTATTCTCTTGAAAGTTCAGTTCCTTTTGAAGTTCTCCTTTACACTTATTAAAACTAGAGTGTGCTGCAAATACCTCAAGCTTCTCTTCCTGATCCCACAGTCTTTTTTCCATTCAACCTGATCTTTCTTTGATTTTTTACAATTGGCTGCATCCATTTTGTTGTTACTTCTTCTGATATAACCCTCCAATCAGAAATAAATGCTTCATTGTCCTGTCCAAATGTAGGTTCTTTCATAATTCTTAGCCCTCTTGGTGCATGGGTAACATTCAAATAAGATTCTATAGATTTTATTTGCCACAGATTCTTTTAGTTTTTATCGCGGCTCTTTCATAGGAAAAAAATGCTGACCGAATATTGTTTACACCGGCTGTAGTTACACCTTCCTGTCAGGCAGCTGGTGTAGCTGAACAATCATTCCTACTTGTAATTACTTCTGAACAAAAAGGGTCCTCAGTCCTAAAACTTCCGAACAAACTCTCCGTGATTCCAAAAGTCCTCCTCTCACTTGCTGTCTCCGGAACTGCATCTGTGCTGGTACCAGTAACTACTGTGGACATTTAAAATTCCTGTGGCTTCTTTCCTTTCAACAGAAGGTTCAGACTGACACCTGGTTATTTTGCAGGTAAGAACTTATTGGCAATAAACTTATGTGACCCGACTGCTCGTACTCACTACCCATGCATTGCTCAACTTAATAGCAAGAAACAGCAAAAAGAACCACACTAGGGTAGAGCGTGGTGCTCTCTGACAATAGCTATAAATGAATAACAAAAGTCATGGCACTCACCAGTCATACAGAACAGCAAGTAGCACAGAGAGTCCTGTATTGCAGTTTAAGGAAGAACAATTTCTTCATTTATTCACAGTATCACAAAGTTCAAACAAGACCCAGGAGGGCCTGGAGGACAAGAAAAACTTCTGACATTTCACCTGCTAATGAGGCTTTGTCAAAGACACTGCCTCCAAGTGTTCATCCTTACTTATAGCACCACATAAGTCACATGATTAATTTAAAACCTTGTTAGTGTGACATCACAATATAATAGCAATACAAAAGTGCAAAACCATATAAATAGACTGACAAAGTGCAATAGTGCTCAGTTGTGCTTTAAATACATTTGTAAACAATAGACAAACACAGGAACAGTACTTAAAATGCTCTCAGTACTAAAGGTTCAGAAATCTGATATTCCATAACATATAGGGTCACTAACTCCTTATATACTTACTTTCAGTCTGACTCAAAGAACCAATAGAAAGAGCAAAAAAGTGGAGAAGTTCAGAAATAGATACAACCCATTACATAATATGTACACGTTTACATGCTACTTTAAGAGATGGACCATCTTGTTCATATGACTAAGGGTATGGAAACAACCTAGAACTCCAAACTTTTAAGGAAATCTCTAAAGTTTATAATAAAACTGGCCCAAAAGAAGAATGGGCAACAGGAAATTATGTGTTTAAGCACATATGTGGGGGCAAGGTGGGGGGGCACATTCGGCAGATTTAAGTTCCCCACCAGCAGCAGCTCCCCCTTTTCTGCCATGCCACTGATGGCTTCCCCCACTGCTTTATTCACTTCTTCCCTCTGTACTGGAGGTCTGTGTATTACCCCAGTGTGAACAGTGACTCTGGATCCTGTCTCCAGGGTGATCTACAGCACCCCCAACCCCTCATTTTCCTCTAGGTTCCCTTGCATTTCTGTTGCTGTAATACCCACCCTCACATACAGCACAACCCTTCCACTCTTCCTCCATGCCAGTCCTTCCTGAACTAAGTGTAGCCTGGTATGACCTTGTCCCAGTCGTAGCTCCCTGTTCACCATGACTCCATAATGGCCACAAGATCCAGCTCTGTCTCCACCATGATGGCGTTTGGGTCTGGAATTTTATTTCCAATAGGCTTTGTGATGGTACACGTGGCTCTCCACATCTTGCTCCCACTTTGCCTACAAGTCCCCTTCCCCCACTTGCCTTTGTTGCCACTTGAAACTTTCCCCTCTCCCCCTCCCCCCTCACTACCATCTTTATGCCTTGCTTTTTCAACACCTCCTTTCTACACACAAGAATGGAGGGAGGACAGACAGCAAAAAATGGTTGGGCATGGTTACAAATGCCCGCAGCCTGGGAAATAAAATCCCAGACTTGGAGGCCTTGTTAGCAGAAGCAGACCTGGACAGAGCAGCAGTAACGGAGACCTGGTACACTGCAAATCATGACTGGGATGCATATGTTTCAGATTATGCTCTATTCAGAAGAGATAGGGAGGGTAAAAAAGGTGGGGGAGTGGCCCTATTTATCAGAGAGAATATAAAGGCAATAGAAATGCAGGGCAGACGGGGAGGTCAAAACACTATGGGTCACCCTTGAACCAGGAAACAGCACAGCAAGATGTACGGGGTGATCTACAGACCTCTGGCACAGAGAGAAGAAGTGGACAGGGACCAGTGAATGAAATACACAAGATGGCAACTAAAGGTGAGGTTCTGCTTTTGGGGGATTTCAATATGCTGGATGTTGATTGAACCACCCAGGCAGCTGCTTCAACCAGAAGCAGAGTCCCATCCTAGATTCCCTACAGGAGGCAGATCTCAGGCAGCTAGTGTTGGATACCACCAGGGGCAGGACAATCCTGGACCTAGTATTGACAATGGGGACAGAGTGGTAGGCGTCCAGGTAGAAGGACAGTTAGGGTCCAGCGACCACCACATAGTGAGATTTATCAGGAGACAGGGACTAAATCAAGTCACACAAAGGCAAATGTATTAGATTTCAGGAGGGCAGACTTCACTGAAATGGGTAGATGTCTTGGAGTAGCCCTGGAGAAGGGGGTAGTAAAGGGGGTTGAGAGCAGTGGGGGGCATCTAAAAGACACCATAATGGAAGTCACAAACCAATGCATCAGGTTGGTCTTGAAAGGGAAGAGAAGGAACAAGCCACTATGGTTCTCAAAGGAAGTGGTAGACAATGTAAGGACTAAAAGGGTGAGTTTCAGGATGTATAAGGGGATCCAAAGGGAGAAAGACAGGGAGGTGTACCTTGAGTGTCTAAGAGAAGCAGGGAAGATTGTTAAGACTGCAAAGGAGCAGACAGAGGAGGGGTTAGCACAGGCAATGAAGAAAGGGACCAGACAATCTGTAGGTACATCAGCGAAAGGAGAAATAACAGGGGATAGTAAGGCTGAAAGGGGGAAGGAAGGAGAGTGTAAAGAGGAGACCTAGACAAGGCAGAAATGTTGAATAAATACTCTGTTCGGTATTCACAGAAGAGGGGAGGGACAGGGACCACAGTTGAAGAACAGATGGGGGGGGGGGAGAGGTGGACACCAGTCTATTCACAGTGGAGAGAGTCCTGGAACAGCTCACAAAACTGAAGGTGAACAAAGTGATGGGGCCAGATGGCATATACTCAAGGATATTAGGGAGCTGCAAAGGGAACTAGCAGCGCCACTGGCGACCATGTTCAATGAGTCACTTCACACAGGAGTGGTCCCAGAGGACTGGAAGAGGGCACATGTTGTCCCTCTACACAAAAGCGGTAGTAGGGAGAAGGCGGGGAACTACAGGCCAGTCAGCCTCACCTCAGTGGTAGGGAAGATCATGGAGGCACTGCTGAAAGAAAGGGTAGTGGCACACCTGGAATCCAACAGTGCCCAAGATCCAAGACAACATGGATTCACAGCAGGTAGGTTGTGTCAAACGAATCTTATAGTTTTTTTTGACTGGGTGAGAAAGGAAGAAAATCAGGGGGTGGTTCTGTGGACATTGCCTACCTTGATTTCAGCAAAGTATTCAGCACCATCCCACATAAAAGACTGGTTAACAGGATGGGTAGTCTGGAAATGGGGCACAGAGTGGTAAGCTGGGTTAAAAGCTGGCTAACTGACAGTGGCAGAGGGTGGTGATAAATGGGAGCCAATCCAAGGAGAGGGGGGTGAGCAGCGGGGTTCCTCAGGGATCAGTCCTTGGGCCAGTCCTATTCAATGTCTTCATTACTGACATTGCAGAAGGGCTGGAAGGAAAGGTCTGCCTGTTTGCAGATGACACCAAGATCTGCAACAGGGTGAATACTCCAGAAGGGGTGGAGAAAATGAGGAGGCACGTGTGGAAGCCAGAAGTATGGTCAGAGGTGTGGCAACTGAGGTTCAGTGCAAAGCAGTGCAAAACAATGCTCCTAGGAAGAGGAACCCTGGGGAGAGCTACAGGATGGGGAGTGCTGATGATCACCAAGGAAAAAAGAGACTTGGGGGTCATCATTTCAGATGACCTAAAGGTGTCAAAACATAGCACAAAGGCTACAAGGAGGGCCAGTGACATGCTGGGGAGCATAGGCAGAGGTATCACTAGCAGAAGGCGGGAGGTGGTGATGCCATTGTATAAAAGCCTAGTGAGGCCTCACCTGGAGTACTGTGTGCAGTTCTGGAGGCCGCACCTTCACAAGGACATTGACAGGGTGGTAGCAGTACAGAGAAGGGCGTCCATGATGGTACAGGGCTTGCACCACAAAACATATGAGGAACGGCTAAATGACCTTAATATGTACTCACTGGAGGAAAGACAGGAGTTGGGGGACATGACAGAAATATTCAAATACCTTAAGGGCATAAACAACGTGCAGGGGGGAGACATTTTCAAATGTAGAAGGAGTCAAGAATGAGGGGGCATGACATGAAATTTGAGGGGGGCAGGTTAACAGGTAATGTAGGAAAGTTCTTCTTCACAGAAAGAGTGGTGGATGCATGGAATAGTCTTCCACAAGAGGTGGTGTGAATGAGCACAGTGGGGGGCTTTAAACATGCCTAGGACAGGCACAAGGGAACCTTGAGTTGGGAAGAAATGAAAAGTCATTGACCAGATAGGGTTAGTGACCACAAACATTATAGGGCTTATGGGCAGACTGGATGGGCCTAGCTGTCCTTATCTGCCAACAATTTCTATGTTTCTATGTACTTCTTCAGTTCCCATTCATTACAGTCCTTCAGTCTCACCTGGAGGGTAACAAGTTCCCCCAGACCTCTATGTGGGGGAGAACACCTGAGAACAGGGGCTCCTCATGGCTCTAGCAGGACCCGAGACTGGTCAGAACCGGGTGAAGGCTTTGTGGCACAAGAGAGGGAGGCCTGACAACTTTTGCCTGGCCCTGCAGAAGAAAAAAAATGAGCCTCCTGGAAATGTGAATTCAGCTCCTTACTCTGAGCCAAAGGGTCCAGTCTAGAGAGGCTAAGCCATGCCATTCGCCTGAGGCAGACTGCAGTTCCTGCAAGCCTGGAGGTCACCTCATTGGCATTGTATGATGCCTTTGATTAGTGCCTTGCCACCTCTAAGCCTCAAGCAGAAAGGCAAATGGCCTCCCTGAATAATTCATGCTGAAACACTGCAGCTAGGAGCTGACCTAGCTGCAACCACAGATGTCTGTTAAAGGCTGCCTGAATGGCTCGATGTACTGCAGTGCACGTGATGATGTGTGCCGAACAAAAACTCTTCCTTCCCAAGGCATCTGTGTAGGGAGAGTCCACTTTGGGAGGTCAGTCGCACATGGGACATCTTGGTACCGACTGGGTTTGCAACACCTGCAGGCCAGAAGAGGGGTGGGGATTACTGCACCAGCAGATCCCATTGGTGCACAATACCAGAACATGAGGTCCCTTGTGGTGGGGGGACAAGAGAATGTCTCCATGCTATCCTCAATGCCTCCTCAAAGTCTCTGGGCCAGGGAGAGATGGCAGAAGAACCATCATTGGGAACTCTGAGGAGTCCAAATGACAGAGCTACATAGCCTGTAAAGGATCCAACATCCAGAGCCTCCAACCAGTTCACCAGGAATCTCTGGTATAGAGCATACTCAGCAGTCAAGGACAAGAGATTGAAGATTTACTGTCCTCCGAGGAGGACATTATTGGAGAGGAGGTGCTGGATGCAGAGGTTGATGATGCCATGGAGAAGGGCTGAACCTGGGCTCTGCTGGAGTCACTATGGAATTACTCAAGGGTACCAATGAACTCTGCATGCTATTCCCAAGTAATTGACCCCAAAGGGCCTATTAAAGGTGGTCTTGCTCACGTACAAGGCCCTGTAAGGATCAGGCCCTGGCTACCTGACTAATCTCCTTATACCAGCCATTCTGGTACACTCCCTCCACTCCTCCACCAGGGGCCTTCTTGCGGTTCCAAGGGCCAGGCTGAAAACCTTGAGTGACTGTATGTTTGAGGAGGCTGACCCGGTCCTTGTCCAGTTCCTGGACCAAGTTAGCCAAAAAAACAAACAAATTGGGAGCTGGTAATACTTGGTGACTTCAACACTAACTGACTTGCCAAGGATACCGTGGCCATTACAGATAGAATTAGTGGCCTCTACCTCTCTCAAATGGTCTCACAAGAAACCAGAAAGAACTACAATACCGGTACTGCTACTGTCATTGACTGGCTCCTCACCAGCTGGCCAGAGCACATCACAAAGGTCTCTGTCCTTCCTGATACCCTAAGTGACCACTCCCCAGTAATATGCCACTGGACCAATAAGTGCCCTAAGGACCCACCGATTCTAACAAAAAATTGGTCACTGATAAAAAAGGACAACTGCACCACTTTAGAACATACCTAACTAATGTAAAAAACAAAAACAAGGCACTGCGTCAGCATGTGGTCTAAAAGCAAAACAAAATGGTTATATTAAATGCATGCTGAAAATAGAAAATAGAGTTAAAAATTTACATTTTGACCTTAGGTCTTCTTCAGGAAATATCTAAAAGAGAAAAAATACCTAAATAATACTGACTGGTCCCCCCTTGGATGACAAGATTGATACCACCCAGGCACTGGACTACTTTTGTGCCCTCTTCAACAAAGCCTGTGACTTATTTGCCCCGGTCAAATCCACCAAAGTCAAAGGCTCTTTTAACCCCTGGCTTAATGGCTCCTATATAGAGCAAATGAAATTGAAAGATAATCTCTGGCACATTGCCAAGGCTACAGGAAAACATTCTGACTATACTGCTTACAAAGCAGCCGGCAATAAATGCACCAGATTGCTGAGGGATGCAAAGGCTCACTACTATAATCAGAAGTTGGAAAATAGCTGGGGTAACGGGAGGGAGGGAGTTTTGGAATAATGTTAAGTCTCTAACAGGTCAGGAATCCAGAGCTCCACCCCGACCTCATAGTCACCCCTGCAGGTCCTCTGAAACAACCAATTGACTTGGTTAGTGCCTTCATTGATGCATTTACTAACCTCTCCGTGGTTCTGCCTCCTGAGTATCTAGTAACTGGCCCTTCTAGCAGACCCAAGGTCCCAAACCTTCACCACGCTCCTAACCTAGGACATGCACCCTTCTATTTCAAACAAATCACCAGGTCTCAAACAGTATGATATGTCTGTAGGGTACTAGGTAAAACCAGGATGGGAAGCTATAATATTGATATGAAGCTAGTTGCCCTCTTCCTGCAAGAACCAGCTCTCCCGCTGATGGAAATATTTAATATGCCTCTACGAACTGGTATATTCCTGGATAGGTGGAAGAATGCCCTGGTCACCCCTGTTTTTAAAAATGGGGATATAACGAACATAGGAAATTACTGGCCTATTTCCATACTGCCTCCACCATCAAAAGCACTAGAATGAAGTGTAGCTGACCAATTGACAGATTACCTGAACAAATATAATCTCCTCTGCCCGCAACAGCATGGTTTCCGGCAAAGACACAGCACAACTTCTGCTCTGATTGATTTCATCTCACACCTATACAATGCTTTAACCACTGGGAGGTCTGTGGCATCCATCTTCATAGATCTCACTAAAGCATTCGACACTGACTCACAACATTCTTCTGGACAACCTTGTGACCCTTGGACTGTCTCCTGACACAGTCACCTGGTTTGGAAGCTACCTGTCCCACAGGTAGCAGTGCATAAAAATAAGCAGGGTAGTATCTGAACCTAGGGAAGAGACCTTGGGGATTCCCCAGGGCTCTATACTGGGACCTCTCCTTTTCAGCTCATTTATCAACATGCTTCCAAGTGCCTACTCAGCTAAAATGCTACTGTATGCAGATGAAACTGTAATCTCCGCACCAGGCAACCACACGTCAGAAATAACCGGTGAATTACAAGAAGCTTCAACAAACTCGAGTCATGGTTCTCCAACAATAAACTGCTCCTCAATTACAAAAAAGCAAAGGCTCTTCATTTTGCTATGCCCCACCTTAAGAAAAAAGCTGGTCCTCTGACCATTAGAAGCCATAAGGGTGATCCTATTGAACAAGTCACCACCTTCAAATATTTAGGCATACACCTAGATGACATCCTCTCCTTTGGCCCTCACATAGATCATGTTGTTAAATCAGCTAACATTAAACTGGGCATGCTTTTTCACCACAGACATGCTATGACGCAGGAGGCTCTGAATCTGGTTACCCAGGGCTCAATTCTGTCTACCATAGATTACGGGCTTGTCATCTATGGAGCAGCCTCTGACACTGCCCTGAAAAGAATCAAACTTCTCAACAAATCCTGTAGACTGGCCCTAGGAGCAGACCACCTCCTGTACACATGCAGCCTCTACACAGTGTCTGGTTGGCTCTCTTTACAGCAAAGGATCAGGAACCAGACCTGTCTGGTATGAAAAAAGACCCTTCTTGGCCTAATGCCAGAATCACCTGTGGATTTATTTCAACAAAATGTAACCTCATAGCCTACCAGAAGAACTGCCAAGGGAGCCCTCAAGGCCCCCTACAAGTGCACTTCTTTTGCCCAAAGAACCCTGGCGTACCAAGGGCCTGTGTAGTTAAACAACCTCCCTCCTCCCTCCTTGAACACTGCAAGATTGGTCCTTTCAAAAGAGACCTCCGCCACCACCTTGTGGTAGCAAGCAGTTGTGATTGCCCTTCCTAGTGGAGTATGCATGTCATCCCCGACCTTTCACACTTTCCTGTCTACCTACCCTTTTCCACTTCCACCCCCCACTGCCTCCACTCCCTCCCCCCTCCTGTCTGACAAAGCCTCCTGCCTGATACCTGCCAACCGCGCTGCACTTAGCAACTGACTTTATGCTATTGATTGTTTTTCTCTCCGTGATATCATGTTATCTTCTAATTTCATGTTGTTACCTAACACTGAACAATTCTCCTCGAACCTTTGTATCTTTCACTGTGCTATCGTGCTACGTGTTCAGTTTGTATTTTTTGTTGACATGGAACCTTTGTAAAAGAGCCTTGGTTCAAAGGTGTTGATCTGAATTCCTTTGGAATTCACTTCCCAGATCTGTGAGGGAGGCCCCATCAGTGGAGGCATTCAAGAGGGATCTGAAAACTTATCTTTTCAGAGAGGCATTCCCAGATTAATAGCAGCTCATTTCAAATGGCTTATTTATTACCATTATTTATTAATGCTTATTTATGGTAACATTTTTATTGTGTAATTTGTGTGACTCTTTTACTGCTTTGATTTGTATGTCATTGCTGTTTTGCCTGCCTGTTCTGAATTCTAAATGAACTAAGGGGAGAACTACAGTACAGTAGTGTCACCACTGACTACCCTTTTTAACAAATCATGGGAGGGTGGGGTGGTACCTGAGGACTGGAGGAATGCGGATGTGATTCCTCTTCACAAAAGTGGGAGCAAGGCAGAGACAGGAAACTATAGATCTGTTAGTTTGACCTCAGTGGTAGGGAAAATGATGGAATCACTTCTGAAAAAAAGAACTGTTGAGTACCTAGAGGCCAGCAGTGCACAGGACCCAAGGCAGCATGGATTCACAGCGGGAAGGTCATGCCAGATGAATCTAATCAATTTCTTTGACTGGGTGACCAACGTAGTAGACCAGGAAGGGGCTATGGACATGGCCTACCTAGACTTTAGCAAGGCATTTGACACAGTCTCACACAAAAGATTAATAAACAAATTAGCCAGCCCAGGAGTGGGTCCCAGGGTGGTAGCCTGGGTAAAACATTGGCTGGACAACAGGACGCAGAGGGTAATAGTAAATGGTGTGCACTGCAAAGAAAGGGGGGTTACTACCGGGGTACCGCAGGGTTCAGTACTGGGGCCAGTCTTCTTTAATGTCTTTATAAGTAGCATTGCAGAGGGACTGGAAGGAAACATATGCCTCTTTGCAGATGACACAAAGAGCTGCAACAGGATTGATACACAAGGGGGGTCTGGAAAGGATGAGATGGGACTTGGCAAGATTGAAGGAATGATCAAATGTATGGCTGCTTAGACTCAATGCCAAGAAGTGCAAAGTAATGCACCTGGCAAACAAAAACTGAGGGGAAGAGTACACGATGGGGGGTGAGACACTGACACCAACAAAAATGGAAAGGGGCCTGAGGGTAGTCATATCAGACGACCTAAAGGTAGGCAGGCAATGTGAGAAGGCAGTAAGGAGGGCTGGGGGGGATACTGGGATGCATAGGGAGAGGCATCACTCCATCTGGAGTACGGTGTGCAGTTCTGGAGACTCCATCTCCGAAAGAACATAGACAGAATGGAGGAGTCCAGAGGAGGGCAACTAAAATGGCGCAGGGTTTGCACCAGAAACCATAGGAAAAGAGACTAAAGAAACTTAATATGTATACCCTTGAGGAAAGGAGGGAGAGGGTGGGCATGATAGAAACTTTCAAGTACCTCAAGGGAATCAACAAAGTCCAAGAGGGTAGGATCTTTCAAAACAAGTGAAGTGCAAGAACAAGGGGACACAGTCTGAAGATGGGGGAGGGGGACAGCTCAGGGGCAACATGAGGAAGTATTTTTTTACAGAGAGGGTGGTGGAAGCATGGAATTGCCTTCCTGAGGAGGTTGTGGGGTCAAAACAATGGGGGAATTCAAAAATGCATGGGACAGACATAAGGCATTTCTAGTGGGGGGTAGGAGGAAGTAGGCTGTTGGTTAAGTAGGATCTGCAGCTTATCCAATAGGTAGGAAAATAAGCAAACTGGGTGGGCCAAGTGGTTCTTATCTGCCATCAAAGTCTATGTTTCTATGTTTCTAGAAGGAGCACAGAGCCCCTGAGATTGGGCAACATATAAATGACGTTTACCTTACCTATGAACCCGGGTCATGGCTGCAGGAGGCAGAGAGACCTGGGAGGGAGTTAAGATGCAGGGTCTCTAGTGCTTCTGCCAGGGCTCCAGGGTTGCATAGGGCACCTCACCAAAGGGGAAGGCTTTTCAGGACTGCCCACATGGGGTCATCCTACATCAGAGGTATGAGCCAGTCTGTGCCCAAGGGAAGTTATCCCCTGGTGGGGACAGCAGAGCTGTACAGTCCCTGTAGGGCAGCCCTAGTCCCCACTGATGACAGTGTCTGCCAGTGGCTATGGGGAAGAATACTGCCTCTGGGCCACCATTAGACTGCTCGGGATCAACCAGTGACTTGGAGACAGGTTCATCCAGTCACTGCGATGTTGATCTAAGGGCAGTCCTTGGCCCTTTGGGCCTGTCCCAGTGCCAGGGACAACCCCATTGTCAGCATCATGCTCAGCAACAGGACCAGAACTGACACCATGGCTAGCACTGCATCCGTTGCCTGAGGCATTGTCATCCTCTTTCTCAGCATTACTAGCAACACCGGAAGAAAGAGTCAACTCCACCACAACAAGATGTAGCACAATCCCAGTGTCAGACCCTCCTCTGACATCATGAATGCTCCTGGAGGGGGACCCAATGTCTCAGCTGGTGCCAGCTCACCCACTGACACTGTGAATGATGCCAGGAGCTGGGGTGGCACCAGGCTGTAACACCAAGGTGTCCACTGAGAGGACTGAGAATATTTGGCCTAACTATTGGGGATGTCTGCTGCCAGGGCAGACTGTGGGAGTTTTTTTTTCTGAAGGGCAGATCTAAGGAATTTAGCAAAAAAAGGCTGCCAGATTCAGTTGAAAAGGGGAAGATTACCCAGCAGTCGGTAGGAGGTCTGTTCATATCTGGCTGTCAGAGACAGAAGATGAAACCACTCTTCGTAGTAAGGGGGATCAGGGGAATGCCAGTGCCTGAGTATGACTGACTCTTCGCTAACGTAAAAGCACAGTTAGCCCAGGAGAGATGAGATGTGGAGAGAGGCACATCCTGTTGGGGGAGGCCTAAAATGGGAAGCTGGGGGTCTCTCAGCCTTGGCAAGGGTATAATCGAGGAACAGACAGCCCAAACCCTGGACCAAAAGCAGTTAAGAACAGGGCAGGACCATAAAATATGTGTCAAGGATGCTTGGGGGAATTGCAATGCCAGCAGTTACTGTTCGAGAGAAGACCAGCCCTGTATAACCACAAAGGGGTTCTGTAAGCCCTGTGGAGTATCTCGTACTGGATAGAACAGGCCTGAAGATCCTTCATTGAACAGAAAGAATTGAGTCAAACCTGGCTCCAGTCACGGGCTGAAATATTAATTCTCCGTTCTAACTCCCACTTGTCTTTGGGGACTACACAGAGAGATTCTTGAGAAGACTTACTCCAAAAAGTTTTAAGCTTGGCTGTCAAGTGATGGGGGCCTGGGAATCCGGTCAACCAATCCTCAAAAGGAAGGGTATGAGGAATAGTAAGATCACTAGAAATCTTTTGTCTGAAAAGGCTACGCAGTTGTAAAAATTTGCCAAAAGTGGAAAGAAGGGAGACTATATTGATTTTTAAGCTCTGCGAAGGAGTAGAAAATTCCAGAGAAAGGATCAACCAAATGCCCAATAGAGGTGATACCCTGCTGTTCCCAAGCTTTCCATTGAAACAGTTTGCTGTCAATAGTTAAGCCAGGGTTATCCCATAGTGGTCTCCTGGGCGAGGTACGAGAGCACCATCCTAAACTGGGGGCATACTTATTCCAGATAAACTGCATATAGCAGGCACACGGAGAGATGGAAGACCAGAGGGACCAGTCTGGAAAAAACAAGGCTTGTGGAATTGGGTGATATCCCTGGTCTAGTTCCAGGCAAAGCCACCTTGGCACCATGGCAAGTAGGGAAGGAGCATAACCCAGTACCGCTTGACGCAGTGCAGTGAAATCATGAAACCATTTCATGTCGGGGAGATTAATGCTGGCTTCCACCCAGGATCTTTGCAAAATGGCATATTTAATTCTGGGAGGTGTACCGTCCCATAAAAAGGCTAATATTCTAGATGCCAGCCATTTGAAAAAATATAATGGCAGTGCCAATGGAGATTAGAGATAACATATTGGACTTTTGGAAGTGCCACTAATTTTAGGGCGTTGACCTTGCCCCATAAAGACAAGATCAAAGAACTCCATCTGGAAAGATCTGTATCAACGGTATCTAATACTTTCTGTACATTAGCTGATATTGTGTCCGAAAAGGTGGATCACAGAGCAATCCCAAGATGAGTGATACCAGCCGGGGACCATTGAAAGGGAAACCGAGTAAACATTTCAGCAGTGCAATGTGAGATAAGTGGAAGGTCCTGAGACTTACTGTCATTAGGTGTAAAGCCTGACAAGGCAGATCAATGAGAGATAATAGTCTGAAGAGAAGGAAGCGAGGTCTCAGGGTGAGAGACAAAAACAGTTACATCATCAGCAAAAAGCACACTTTTATGGGGTACGGTGTCCACTGTAATGCCAGGGAAAGTGGTGTCTGCTCTGATCTTAGCTGCTAAAGGTTCCATGGCTAAAAGAAAAATAAATGGAGACAAAGGTCAGCCTTGATGAGTACCCCGATAAAGGGCAAAGTAGGGGGATAGCACTGAATTGGTTAGAACTGCCACCTTTGGACTCAAATAAAAAATCCGGATTAATGCAAGAAAATAGGGGGGACCAAACCATCGCAGAGCTTCAAACAGATAGGGCCATTCCACCCTATCAAATGCCTTCTTGGCATCCAAGAATAGTGTGACAATGGGATGAGGCGGACCAAGCTACTGAGAGGAGATCTAACACCTGGCGTATATTGTAGGAGCCCAGGTGGCCTGGCACAAAACCAACCTGATGCAGCTGGATTAATAGTGGGATAAGGGGTTCCAACCTTTTTTGCTATTATCTTAGCAACAATGTTAAACATCTACGTTCAAAAGTGAAATAGGCTGGAATTGCAAACAGAGGATACTATCCCTGCCCTTTTTAGGGATCAGGGTAATGATAGCCTTGATAAACGTCAAGGGGAGCCTGTCTGTCTCCCATGCTTCGTTAAAGACCCATGTGAGGCAACGGGCAAGCTGGTCAACAAAGTTAAGTAAAACTCCACCAGAAAGCCATCAGGGCCTGGAGATTTACCCTGTGACATGTCCCCAATAGCTGAAACAACCTTAGAGGGCTGAATGGGATTTACCAGTGAAGGAAGGAAAGAATCTGGTACCACAGGAAGGATAATGCCTGAGAAGAAAGCAGCCAGTTTTTCAGAGGAGGTGTTAACTTCGAAGAGTAAAGCAGCTGATAGTAATCAAGGAAAGCCTGGTTAATATCCTTTGGCAATGTAACAGTAACCCCATCAGCCACATGAATCTTTGAATACATTTTTCCTGAGTCAGAGCCCTCAACCAAGAGGTGAGTAGCTTCCCGGAATGCTCACCAGACTCCTAATACTTCTGATTAAGTTTGTAAAGAGCATACTCAGTTTGGTATTGCAAAATACTTTCAATTTCAGCTTTAAGAGACAGTAACCAGTGTTTAAGGGCTGGGTTCTCTCTGGGCATCTGGGAAAGCTGAGTCTGCAAGATTTTCAGTTCGGACTCAAGGCCTTTCAAAGTCGACTCTCTTTGCCGTTTAAGGCAAGTTGCATGGGCTATCAGGGGGCCTCTCAAAACAGATATAAGAGCCTCCCAAAGGGTTGTCTGTTAACATTCTGGGGAGTCATTGAGAAGAAAATATTCTTGGATAGCTTGGACAATCTTCGCACAGGTGTCCCCTAGAGATAGTAGCACTATATTGCGGTCGCAGGTGTTACACCTACCCATCGCCATATCCCAGGAAAAGGATAGGAGAACTGGAGCGTGGTCTGATAAGAGAATGTTCCCCAGGGCAACATCCCAAGTCCTGGAAAGAAGGTCAGGAGAGGTGAGGAAAACATCTATTCTACTATTAAGAACTATGGGATGTAGAATAACAACTAAAATCCATCTCCACCAGGTGCATGGCCCTCCAAATATCTATGAGGCCAGTCTCTCAGAGAAGAGGATACTAAAGGAGCCAGGGAGGGCTCATATCGAGGTCCAGGGCCCGTTCTATCCAAGGGGGTCCAAAGCTAAATTTAGGTCACCTCCTAGAATAATCATGGACAGTGTCTGCGGGAGTTCAGTACAAAATATTCTGATAAAATTATACATCAGGGGAATTCAGGGCATAGAAACTACCAAGGACTATAGTCTCCTCCAGATATGTGCTAACTACAAGGACACAACATCCATCGCTATCCTTATAGACCCATGAGATACCCAGGAGCAGGTTTTTCTTACAGAGTATTGCAACACCCCTTTAACGTGATGTGTAGGTGCTGTAGTAATATTGACCGACCCACATCCATCCCAAACAAACAACATCTCTTTCTAACAGATGTGTTTCTTTGACCAGGGCTATATCGCATTGCGCATGTAGAAGATATTGCAATACAGTTCGATGCTTCTTAGGATCATTATGTCCTCTAATGTTCCAAGATACAATTTTCAAAAGGTTAATATTAGCCATTGTTCCCATACAATTAGCAACCAACCCTATAACAGAACAGTTATACACTGCAGATGCCCCCCATCCTCCCATCCCACCCCAAAATCCCCAGTAAATACTACTACTCCAAATTCAAAACAAAAAAGAAACAGTACATTGAAGACAAGAGAGACAACTAAAAACAAAAGAAAAACACAATAACTAGGACCAACAAGAGAAAGCAAGAAAGTACTAAACAAAAAGAATAGAATGAGCATTCCCAAGCCCAGTGGAGGTACACTGGGTGCTTCTACTAGCTGAAAACTGGGGGCGGCGCACAAGCCAATGCTCTCATGGGCCTGTGGAGACAAGAAAGAACATAGGGTCCTACGGCCCCACCCAGCTCCTGGCTCCCTCTCTGGCCAAGGACTAGCCCTACGAAAACAACACGAATATAATGAAACATTATAAGGAAAACAATATGAACATAATGAAACAGTATAAGGAAAACAACACAAATATAATGAAACAGTAAAAGGAAAACAACACAAATATAATGAAACAGTATAAGGAAAACAACACAAATATAATGAAACAGTATAAGGAAAATAAGAATTGGATCAAATCTAGCTCCGCCCATCCACCAGACTGACCGTGGGGTTTGAGAACAGAGAGAGGTCTACAGGGGCAAGCCAATAAAATAGTTTGCAGAGGGGCAGGCAGAGAAAAAAGAAGATAGTAAAGGAAAGAAAGCAATCAAGGGGATAAAGGACAGAATCACACAGAGAGTGAACTAAAAAAAGCAAGTTCAAAGGAAAGCTGGGGTTAACACTACATTCAAAGCAGCAAAGTGTAGAAAGTAAAGAAAACCAGCAAAGGGCTCTAGAAGCTGTAACAACAATTAAAAGGTCGAGGCGAATTTAAATTGCCCCAAGATATTTGAACATTCTTTGTAACCAGAAGATACCTCAGACATTTAAGAAATAATATGCATAAATGCAAAAGTGCAGTGTATAGAAACCTTCTGCTCTGGAAAATGTTAACAATTAAGGTTGCCGAAAAGAGCAGCAAATGATAACCTGGTGAACGTATAACCAGCTTTTAAAACCTAAAACAAGAACATGAAGGTAACTAGCCCCGGTAGCTCTCAAGACTCAGAACATAAATAAAAGCTGCTCCTGTAGCACTCGTGCCTGTTAATGAAAAGGCAAAAGCAAAGCTATACAGATTAATTAATAACTGAAGCATGTGAATTGATGAGCAGTACTGGGAGAACTAGGAGGGAACTTCAGATGCAGACTAATAAGGTATAACAGAAATAAAGCCTCAAAGTTCCAGGCACAGCTGAGTGGGTAAC
Organism: Neoceratodus forsteri; assembly: GCA_016271365.2. Lineage (NCBI taxonomy): Eukaryota > Metazoa > Chordata > Ceratodontiformes > Ceratodontidae > Neoceratodus > Neoceratodus forsteri. Next base: position 48,151,463 of record CM028133.1, on the reverse strand, counting down.
CAGAGTATCCATTAATGTGGAGAGCTGGCAAACGTGACGATCGTGACGATCTTGCTGAAGTAGAACATGAAGTTCCTCAAACAAGTATGATGTTCCCCAACACTTCTTTGATCACAGTAGAATGTCCTGGGAGAAGCAGATACATGAACAAACTCAGCACCAGATGCTAGGCAGAACCCCTTGCCAAAACACTCCAAGGAAATAAGAGCCAATGTCCTGGAAGGGAGAGGGGATCCAGGGACTATAATGGACCCGGCTGGAAATCATAAGAATGAATAGAGCCACTAGTGTACGGCAGGGGCAACCAGTAGTAAAGCAGTACTTACAGTTCAAAACTGGAAGTCTCACAAAGAAAACAAAGTCACTGCATTCCACACCTCAGAAGCAGGCAGGTCTCCTTAGCTGGCAGGCAACACATTTAGTCCTGCTGGGGTGGAGTAGAGGCAGAAGCTTCTGTCGGGGGTTTGGACAGAGGCTTTGATGGCAACAAAGGATTGGAGGGGGGAAGAGTCCAGATGCTGATGCAAAAAGCGATTGGCATTGGCAGGAGAGGTGAATTGCACTGGCAGACCATCTCAAGAAAACGCCAATGTAGCTGGATACAGGAAAACATAAGTAAGTCCCTCACTCCTGAGTGCCTGCTTCTCTGAATCAAATGCCTGTTGCCTCTTGAGCATGGATTTGGGGTAGTCAGGATAGAGCGATATGCGGGCCTCTCCCACCCGTATCTCATGAAGCTCCCATACCTTAGTAAGGATAAGCACCTTATCCAGATAATGGAGCAATTTAAATATGAGAGGTCGAGGCTTGTTGGAGGAACGGGGCTGGGCTCTTCGTATACGGTCCACTTGCTCAATTTTAAAAAGGTACTCCTCCGGAGGAAGCTGTAGCCAACAGAGAGATGGTTGCAGAGATAGGAAACTGGATTCTTCCCCTCCGTTCCCTCTGGGAGACCAATCAGTCAAAGGTTCTTCCTCCGTCCTTGGCCTTCTAGGTCCTCCAGTTTCACAGACAGCCATACCACCTGGGCCTCTGCCTCCATCAACCACCGATCACGAATGGTGACTTTTTCTACAGTGGCCGATAAGGTCGCCTCAGTTTTTTCCGCCCAGCAGGTCAGGAGAGAAAGACTGTGCTGTGTTTCCGTAACAGTACGGTGTACTGCCTCCACCGACTGGGTGATCTGCTCGATTAGTTGCACTTGCTGAACAGGATCTGGAGAGGTAGAGCGGCGGTCTCCCATGGTGGCCATCTTTGACTCAGGCAGCGGACTTTGAGGGGGGAAACTTGTCAATGGATTTTTTATGTTTCTGGAGCGATTGCAATTCCATTGAGATAAAGTCTTTCTGCATCAGTAATTCAACAAATCAGGTAAGGCAACAAATGCCAAGTCCAGTGCAAAAATACTTACATGGAGTGAGGAAACTGAAGGATGGATCAGAGCAGAAGGTTTAGGCAGCCATTCCGTGCAGGCGCTCATGTGATCTCCACCACTTTTTTAACTTTCTTTGACCCTACTTTTTCGGCTTTGGCATCGGGGAAAACAAAAGAAAAGGCACCATGGACTGCAAAGAGATGGTGATGCAGTTAGAAATGGTGACAGAAAGCGCTGTGCTGCTCCCATGGTGTTGCCTCAGTGGTGGGAAGAACAGAACTAAGGTACGTGAGGTAGCAGGTGATGGTTATTGGCTAGCATGAGCGGCACCAGATGAGGTATGCAGGTACCCTCAGTTACTGACATCGGCCTCCCTACAAAAAAATTGTTGCTGCTAGGTCCTAGTGCCTCCGGCCCCAGACCCATAAGTTGGAATCAATGGAAGATTGATTCCTGGAAGATCACCTTGTTCTCTCACAGCTTTCTTCCTTCCTTGACTCCTCGTTCTTCTTTACTCCTCTCCATTCTGGTTCCAGGAACTCTCACCCCACATCCACCTCCATCCTCTGACTCACCGACTCAACCCTTTCAGGGGATCTAATCTCCTCTGCATCATTGTCCATTTGGCTAAAGCATTATATACTGTGGCACATCCCGTACTTCTGGACAAGCTTCTGGTGGTGGGCCTCTCTGGCTCCTTAGTCAATTGGTTCTGCTTCTACCTCGAGGACAGGTCTGTAACACCTTATCCCCCTCTACTGATTTGCTTAGGTGTCCCTCAAGGGTCTGTGCCAGGCCCCATTCTCTTTTCCATATTCCCGAATGATCTTCCTTCTACCTGCTCCTCTGTATCCATTCACATATACGCTGATGATACAGTGCTCTTTGCCTCTGGTTCCTCTGCCACTGACCTTGTTAACGGAATATAACTAGCCTGATAATATTCAATGCTGGTTCCAGGCAAACCAAGTGTCTCACAGTGTCAAACAAATGGTCTTTATGATCTTTGGCTCCCAAAAGAGGCTGCAGGCTCACCGTCCTCCTATTATTCTATACTCTTGAGAGTGCTATGGTTGACAATATCTCCTCTTTTAAGTACCTTGGGGGTGTGGCAGGACCCCAATCTTGATCTCTCAACATGCATTGAAGCTTTTCACCTTAAGCTCCACCCCAAGCTTGGTGCAGTTTACAGGAAGAAAGAATGTATCTCACTTTCTGTCCACCTTGAAATTGTATTGAAAATGACTCTCCCCATCTTTGACTATGATAACATAATACAGTGCCGCTCCCAAATCCTCCCTTGCCAGACTGGACCCCCTCTTTCACTCACTCTGTCTTGGACTGTCCCTCTCACCCACATCACTGCTCTCTTAATACCTCACCCTCTTTCTCCCCTTCCTTTATGCCAAGCTTCTTTCCCACTGTCCTCCCTTCCTTCCTTCCCTTCCTCTCTGCCATCCTCCCCACCACTACCACAGTGTTTTCCATTCCCTTTCCATTACTCCCTTGGAATGCTACTGCTGGCTAAGCTGCCTTCCCATATGTGCCTAAACTCTGGTCCTCTCTCCCCCTTATCAGCTCATCATGTATTTCCTGGAAAAACTTTTGAAATATGTAAATACATAAATAAATAATCTTCTCATTAAGGGAAAAGTAGTTACTTTTTATGTTTTGTGGGAAAATCTATGACATTGTTGCCAAATACTTTTTTTATTCTCTGAATTAAAATCCACATTTCTGGAGTTGAAAAGTTAATAATGGGCAAAACAATATTCCAGTAGCATACTTTCGGCCAATTAATTACAGTGCAGTGGTCTATCCAAATCTGACAGTATAACTGCTTAACTATACTATTAAAAGGTACCCCACAAGGACCCAGTATTGCATAATGGATGGCTCTGCAGTTCCATTGCTGTATAATGTTATCTGTATGTGGGGTTGCAGGGCCCTCTGAGCCCTGTGCTCCCATCTACCTATAAGGGCCCTACACTAATGGTATACAAATGTGGGAGCGCAGGGCCCCTGCCTGTAATTGTAGAGATGCAGCGCAGGCCTAGCCACATTCCAAGTAACCCTTGTGCTGCAAATGGCGGAATATCTCAGTACCTGTAGCAACCTTGGAAAACATTCCACTGCAGTTGTAATCACAGGCTGGTAACCTGTATGCATGCTTAGTACACCTAAAGGTGTACTAAGCTGTACTTAGTGAAAAATCTGTATCTTAAACCATTTTCGAGATATAGGCACTGAAAGGTGTTGCATTTGCCACAATGTCATCCTGTGGGAAATTTCTCAATTTTGGAATGGCATAACTATGGAACCGATGAAAATTTTGACACCAAACCAACATAAGTCACATCTGTGGGACAATCCCTTTGTACTCAGCAAATGTTAAGCCAAAAGTCCTAACCATTTCTTTGCAATGAACTGGCAAAGAAACAACAAACTTTAAAAGTCTCTGTTCATGAGCTGTCAAAATCCCTGTTCATGAGGTGTCAAAATTCCTGTTCATGAGAAATCCTTGTTCTTGAGATAGGGCCATCTGGTTGTCTCCATATGAACAGGGATTTTGACAGCTCACGAACAGATATTTCTCACGAACAGGGATTTTGATGCCTCACAAACATGGATTACTTTTTATAATCCCTGTTCACGAGCCAAATCCCTGTTTGTGAGGTGTCAGAATCCCTGTTGATGAGAAATCCCTGTTCGCGAGATAGCGCCATTTGGTCATCACCATATGATCAGGGATTTTGACACCTCACGAACAAGGACCGGAAATGAGTCACAAATTTGGATTTTCACATTTTAAAATGGCTATTATTTGACTAAACTAAAATAAACTAGAGGGTGTTGTCCTGAACAAAACCCATACTTCAATCTCTACAGAAGACATCCCTTGGGCAAGTTACAAGGTTTTGTTTTTGAAGAAAATTGAAAAAATGATGGCAGCTCACAAACAGGGATTTTTTTTCAAACAAACAAGAATTTAATGAATCCTTGTTTGTGAGCTGTCAAAATCATTGTTTGTGAGGCCATATCCTTGTTTGAAGCTGTGCTGCTATCCAAAAGACTGAGCTGAGCATGCTCAGAACCTGGAATTTCTAAATTTAATAACTTCAGAACGGATTACTATTTTCTCACCAAACCAACACTGGCTTGTTCTTTTTAGCAAGCTTTTCTACCCTGAAAATGTTCAGTCAAAATCCCAAATGGTATGGCTGCAGCATGATGAGGACAATTCATCAAAAATGGGTGAAAAAAGTGACTTTTCCACTTTTTCCACTATAACTCTGCAAATCTGATCAAAACTAAACTTGGTACAGCAAGAGATATACCCCATGGGACAGCACATACCAAATTTTGTGCAAATCTGTTGGACGGCTGCAAAATTATTAAAGTGCAAAAGTTGGGGTTTAACATTAAACTGCCTACTCAACCCTAACTATAGTAGCATTACTGCACCACTATAATATATATATACACATACACATATATATGTTTGTGTGTGTGTGTCTATATTATCTATCTATCTATCTATCTATATATATATATATATATATATATATATATATAAAGGGATATCAGGGGAGTGTCTGTGGGAAAACAAAGTTATTTGTACAGTTGATTGTGACCTCGAGTAATCTCCGAGTGGCTTTGCCACTCATGGGGGTTACAAGTGGTCACGGGCAACTGTACAAATAACTTTGTTATCCCACAGGCGCCCCCTGCATATTTGATCTATGCAACATGATTTTTTGAGGTTCTGGTTTGTCATATTTAATTTTTTTGTTAAGTTTCTTTTCATGTGTTTTCTCTGTGCCTGGTTGCTGTGTTTGGTTTGCAGGATTGCAGTGCTAAGAAAGAGTGAAAAATGTCTTTTGTTTCTTAAGAGTGTTTTCATTTAAAATGTGGTTCCGGTTTGGTGGGGGTGAGGTTTCGTTATGGTGTGCATTTTGTGAGTGTCTGAGACTGTGATAGCTTGGGTTTAAAGCACACTGTGAGGAGATGAAAGTGAAACTGGGAGGCAGTACTGCTAAGCAGGCACCACAGGTGGTGGTAGTTAGTGATGTAGTCACTGTGTGGATAAATGGGTGATGATGTAGTTACTATGTGGATAAATAAATGTATCCACACAGTGACTCAGATAAATGGATTTATCACACCCCATTTATCCAGACACCTGTTGCATAAATATATATATTTTAGACTGGTATTGGTAAAATTGAATAAATCAGTACTAGGGTTTGTGAGAGTGTCAAACAGACATAGAATTGGTTGACTCTGCCTTGGGCTAAAAGAGTAATGAGTCTCCCAAACTTTGTAACTACTATCTATCAGCACAGATGGTGTTGTTGATGGCCAATGTCAAGGAACAAGTCAATACTGGATGGTATGACCTAGAGAACTCTCCCAGCCTCTAGGCCCCCCTGTTTGCTCTCCAATTTATAAACTTACAGCTGGAGATCTGGAAACAAATTATTAATCCCTAGAAGAAACATTCATTAAAGATAATCCAGAAATTGAGAGATCTATTGCAAATGCTTAACCTGGTGGTACCACTAATAGTGATTGTGGAAGACCCGTGTCTCCCCCAAGGATAGACGATACTTATATTGCCTTGGAACAGAGGAGCACTGGCCCACTATAATCAGTTGATAGAGAATTGTAGACTAAAAGCATCTGAGACCTTAAAAACTACATTTTATCTCCAAGATAGGGATTTTCATAGGTTTTTACAATTGTGCCCCTACTTACAAGGGGAGGTGGGAAAAAATGTCATGGTCACTAGCAAACTGGAAGAGTTCTTGCATTGGGCATTTACTATAAAAGAGGGAGGAAAGTATATTTCCCAGGTTTGCAACTTGTTATTCCATTCGGGGAAGAATCCCACCACCTACATAAAGACATAGTCTTCCCTGCAAGAAAAAGAGTGGGAGACTTATGGGGAAAAGGGTAGCATGTGTCATCTTCAGTGATCTGGCAGGTATTCCACTGGAAGGTGTGTGTCAGGTTTTTCACTCCCCACACACAATTTTATTTAGTTAGTTTTTGATTACTGGGTAAGTACATTGTACCAAAAAGGACAGTTTACGGATATAACCCGAGTACATCAGACAGGGTTAAAGTTAAAGTTAAAAAGTACATAAAAACAAATTGTACATAACAGTTATACCTACAACTAACCATAAATAAGCAATCTTGTATTAATAAGAGTTAGATTCAACATTAGAGAGCAAGTATTTGGTTATCTGCTGTTAAAAGACATTGTAAGAACCAACTTGTCAAATCTGAGATGAAATACTGTTCCACTTATTGGAAGAAATATACAAGAAATCTTTCTGTCCTGTTACAGGTTTTAAAGTTGGAGCAGCTAGAAAGTGTTGGTTAGATGACCTCATGTCTTTGTTGTATGGCATTTCAACAAACCAAGTATGGGACTTACAGGATAAAGAGTAACGGTCTTGTAAGTAAAAAGTGGCAAGCCCAGGAAATTCCTTTCCTGGAGGGAGAACCAATTAAGCTTGGTGTATAGGCTACAGTGATGTTCATAGCTATTTGTAGTAATACAAATCTGGAGACTGATTGCACTAGGTTGTCCAACTGTTCTTAACTCCAAGTGAGGCAGAACCCCAAATTAAACTTCCATATTCCAATAATGAAAGAAGGCTGCTTCTTGCAACTGTTTTCCTTGTTTTATTACTTAAGTACGTTTCGCAGTCTGTACAACAAGCCCAGTTTATAATCTGGCAAATTACATTTTTCAATATGTTTTTCATATGTACAGCAGGAGTCAACTGTTACACCCAAGTACTTAAAATGATCCCCTTTTCTTCAAATAGAAATTGACGTTCATTGTTACATTACAATCAACAAGATGTTTTCCAAGTTTTTCAGGGGTACTTGGGAGAATAGACTTTTTCTTCTGTCTGTTCGGTACTAGTCTGTTACCTTCAAATGATGGCTTTAATTTAGAAAACTTACAAACAATTTAAGCATTAAGAGATGAAACATCTGTTACATATGAACATACATATGAAATTGCCAGCAGAAGAAAGAAATTTCAGATGCTATTGAATAAATCACAGTTGTGCCAGCATATAATAACATTTTAGACCACTTCTGCCCTTACAAATTACCAGACACTTTGTAATGCCTGTACTAAAGCTACTAGGCTTGTGAAGTCTGAACACTATGCATCCAAACTCTAGAACAACCTTAATCACCCCTCTCAGTTCTGGAAGATAATTCACGCCCTTTTCTCCCTTCTGACCCAGTCTCCTCTCCCTGTTCTCAAGATGGGTGATACTCCTATATCAAACCCCACTACTCATCTTTCAATTCCCTTTTCCCCTCCTGTGCCTAATCCCTTGTCTCTTCCTCCTCTTCCTCTCCCTCTCTCTCTCTTCTTCTCTTCCATTACACTTTCCTCCTCCACCTGTCCTACTGCCCACCTCCTCCTGTTTTTCATTCTCATCCACAGCCCCTACTGCTGCTCTTAAGGCCCTCTTGGCCTAAACCCACACACAGGTGACAGCCCTGAATGTCTTGACCCCAGACTCCTATATCTCTCTGCTCATGCCATTGCCCTCCCTATCACCTACCTCCTCAGCCTTTCCTTATCCTTACCCTTATCCTGTGTCCCTAACTCTTGGAATCTGGCTACTGTCACCCCATTCTTAAAGGGGATGACCATTCATCCCCTCGTAACTTGTGTCCTATCTCTCTTCTCCCCACACTGACTAAATTCCAGGAACACCTTGTTCCTCCTTCATCTCTTCTTTCTAGTCTGGCTTTAAAAAGCCCACCTCCACCTTTCTGCTCCGGTTCACTGTTACAACCCTCGTGGTCATGGATCAGAGTCTTGTCACCACCGCCATCTTTGTTGACTTAGCCAAAGCTTTCAACGCTGTTGTCCACCCCATTCTCCAGGATGAGCTTAAGGTAGGTAGACTTTCTACCACCTCACTTGAGTGGTTCCACTCCTACCTTGGGGGCAGGTTGTAAGCTGTCCATATTGGAGATTTCCCTCTCCTTCCCAGTCAGCTCAGGCATCCTCCAAGGGTCTGTAGTTGGCCCAGTTCTTTTCTCAGTTTTTCTAAATGAACTCCCCGCTACCTGCTCCTCTGTGACCATTCATATGTATGCAGATGATATGGTTCTCTTTTCCTCTGTCTCCTCTGCCTCTGACCTCATGAACCAACTCCAACTGGACTTTAACAACCTCCAACACTGGTTCCGAGAAAATCAGTTATCCCTCAATGCTATGAAAATGGTCTCTGACTTTCAGCACCAGGCAAAGGCTTGCTAGCGTCTCCTCACTTCCTTCCTTTCATACCCTTGATGGTGCTTCTATTGAAGATGTCCCCCTGCTTCAAGTACCCCACGGTCTGGCTTGATCGCCACCTTGATTTCTTTGTTTATGTGGATACAGTTCACAACAAGCTCCACCTGAAACTTGGATTACTTTATAGAACTCGTTCTTTTTGCAAAGAGCTCCTCACTAAGACGATGCTCCTATTATTGACTATGGAGATATTGTTTACAGTGCAGTTCCAAAGTCTAATTTAGCTAAACTGGACCACATCTTTCATTCCATATGTTAATTTGTCCTTAACAAACCCCTGTGTACTCATCACTATTCTTTGTATAACTCTCTTTTTTCCCCCCTCTCTTGATGCTAGGTGCATTTCCCACTGTAACCGCTTTATCTCCAAATTTTGGTTTGGCTCCCTTCCTCGTCTTGCTTGTCTCCTGTCTATCTTCACTTCTACCTCTTACTCCCTTCACAATGCTTGCTTTCTCTTGCTCTCCAACAAATTAAATCTGCTGCTGGACAAGCTGCCTTCTTGTTCTGCTTCCCTAAAATATGGGTCTGTCTCCTCCCTCCATTCGCTCTGTCCCTTCCCTATCCACTCTGAAATCTCTCCTCCGTGGGTTGTCTGTTCACTCTTGTAGTTGTTACAGTATTGGGGAGGATTTCTGTCACCTGCCTTTCACACTGCACTGACACTAGCTTAGCTTCTCTCCCCAAGTTTATCAATCAGTACCCCATGTCCCTGATATTATTGTTTTGTTGTTCACTGTTTAATGTTCTTTTGCCTGTTTTAGAATTTTACTATACAGTAATTAACTATATGAAAATTTTATTCTTGAAGTGTTTTCTTGTCATTTGTATATTTAGTTATACTTATGTCCATATTATTTTGTACATTGTACTTTGGATCTGTTCTGTTTTGTTCTGTTTTGTTCTGTTTTGTTCTGTTTTGTTCTGTTTTGTTCTGTTGTGTTCTGTTGTGTTCTCTTCCTCCCTCCCCCAAGGATGTATCTTAAAACAAGCCGATATCAGCTCATTATGATTTTCCTGGTAAACTTTTGACATAAATAAATAAACAACTAGTTCATATATTTCTGGCAAGTCATTCACAAAGATTGTGAACAACAGTAATCCAGTATAGACCCCTGGGGTGTCTTGTACAGTAGTGAACAGGAAGAAGCCAAATTGCCATCCATCCTTACCATCCGTTTCCTACCTTTTTTTTATTTTTTATTTTATTTTAGGTGTTTATCCTCCTTTTTACCTGCTGGTGTACCTCTGTTCTCTGCCAGCCCTGGTCGCCATCTTAGCCCCCCGGCACACCTCAGGCCCTGTATCCCCCACAGATTACCCTTTGTGGTTGGGTAGGAGAGGGCCATCCTCCCCACTTACCAAGCACATATCCAGAGTGAGCCCGATAGCTCCATGAGGCTATGGCACTGGAGTACTGGAGGGGCTTCCAAGAAGCCAGCAGTCAATTTTCCTGTTTTTCTGTGGTCCCTTCCCCCTCGCAGCTGTGAACGTGCGTACGTGGAAGTGCATGCACATCACGATGACACGCTGTTTGTCTCCCTGGCTCTGATGCTACCCCCATCCTCCACTGGGGGGGGCAGCCAAGGAGCAGGACGACATGTCCACCCTTCCCCAGGAGAGGAGAGCTGTCATCGGATGCTCGATCCTCTCTCTCCCCTGCTGACCCCCAGCGGCCCATGCTCATTCCCAAACACGGGTCACCGGTGTGGCGCAAGTTGTGGCATCCAGCACCTCAACCCTCAGCACCACCAGGCCGGCCTGTTTCCTACCTTTTAAATAGTCACCAAACCAGTCAAGTGCTGGATGTCCAACCACCAAACTTTCAGTCTTTACAGCTGCATAGCATTAGCTATGCAAAGTGTTGCTAATTATGCTAACAAGGGGAGAGGGAGCAAGACAGATAGGAACAGGAACTGACATACAGTATATTACCTTGTCTTCCACAGCAGAGTTTCATCAGCTCATTGGTATGCATAAGATTCCTGCTCTTCTATGTCTGTCTGTGCCCCCAACCCCTTTCTCTCTCCCCATCCTCCATCCACATCTAGTTTATTCATGAATCTATGGCTTTGACCCTTTTCCTGTTTTTTTGTGTCACCTCTGCAGATGGAAGAATGCTGCTGGCTACACACAATATTCGGAGCCAGCCTTAGCCACCATTAGTCACAGTGGTCACTGGTGGCCCCTTACTTATAGGGGCCCCCCCAAACAGAGGCTGTGAAGGTCATTAGTCTTTCAAACTTTGTGTTTGTTTTAGCATACACAGGTCTCTCCCCATGTACTGTGGAATGATCACACAAGGGACATCACTGGGTTGGGCAGAACCTTCTAACTATACATCAAAATGCCAAATGAATACTCGCTAAGGTACATTCATGGGTCTTCAGTGGCTACCCCTGCTGGGGGCCCCCAGAAACACAGGACCAGCTCTGGCAATACTTAACATGGCAAGTGAGTGAAGAACAATTCTATCATCAACTAATGTGCTGTAAAGCTATTTAATTTTGTGCAACAAAATGTTCACGCTGTCAGCTAGTTACAAAGATTTGTGCCAAAAATTTTTGCGCCCTTACGCTTTCTGCCAATCACCTGGTCAGCTGTCAGTGTCATTTAAACAGTTGATCAGCCGAGTGCTCTTCTTTGTCATATCCTGTGCCTGTGCCAAGTTACCTTGCTAGTTTACCTTACTGGGTGATCACCATGTCGACTGTCAAGTGGCTTCACAGCTCAAAATCAAAACCTGTAGAAAGAGATTTCTCCTGCCCGCAGACAGCTGACATGGACCCCGAAATGCTAAGTTTGACAGCTAGAATTTCAAACTTAATGGCGAAGTCAGTCATAATTGAGTTATCCGCTGCTGCTGCCAGTCTGTCTCCAAAGAAATGCTGAACTCGGTATTCCTCCTGCTCACCACAAGTCTGATTTAAAATTGGAAACATACTTTAGTGCATGACGTCATGAATACCATTACTTTTTATCAGAGCAAGCATAAAAATGAAAATAATGAAAGTGTGTTCCGTAAATATAAGACAAATTAAGTGGCCAAACTGAAAGGTACACTGGACCCTTCCAGCTGCTACATGCACTCCAAGTAAAACCTCGGGATTGCCCAATTCTTCTCAATGAAGACATTAAAGAGGACTTAAAACAAATTTTTGTTTTGTTGTTTAACCAGAAGTAGCACACTAAGCTGAAAGCTTTTTTACAGGAGCGACCTGGGAGCACAGGAAAGTTAAGTGACTTGCTCAGGGTCACACAGTATGCAAGTGGAAGCTGTGGGATTCAAACCCAGGTCTGGTCTGCTGGATGTCACCAGATTTGCAGCTCAGAGCCTTAGACCACTGCACTATACTGCCTCCAAATTGTTGGATCACAATAGGTCTGACTGTGCGGAAACAGTTTTTTTTTTACTTCCATGGTACTGTACTGTCCTGTCCTGTCAGGGAGAGCAAACAAAAGATGGAGACACATCATCTCAGACCAGCTCACAGAATACCTGGATACGCACAACATCCTGTGCAAGCAACAACAGGGGTTCCACAAAGGTCACAGCACCTCCACAACCCTACTTGAATTCACCGGCACAATCCACAACGCACTTGACTCCGGTGAACTACTAGGCTCAATCTACATTGACCTAACTAAAGCCTTCGACACCATCAGTCACCATCTCCTGCTTGTCCAGCTTCGGAACACTGGGCTGTCAACCGACTCCATTGGCTGGTTTAAGAGCTACCTTGAAGAACGGTCCCAAATAGTAAGAATCGCTGATACATTTTCGGACCCTAGACCGGTCTGCTCAGGAGTCCCCCAGGGCTCCATTCTGGGACCCCTCCTCTTCAGCCTATTCCTAAACTCACTACCGGACAGCTGCCCAGAACAAATAATTCTCTACGCTGGCGATGCTGTGATCCTCACCTCAGACCCTGGTCCAATCCAATTACAAAATAAACTTCACCGGGCCTTCTCCTCCATCAAATCCTGGTTCCTAAATCATAAACGGCTTCTCAATCAGAAAAAAAACAAGTCTATGGTCTTCTGCAGCACCCACAACTAAAACAAACAACTCCACCTCTCCATTGCAACCGAACAAGGAGCCATCCTAGAGCAAACACAATCGTTCAAGTACCTTGTCATCACCCTTGATCCCCACCTCTCATACGCTGCCCATATCAGCAATGTTGCAAAGTCTGTCAATGCGTGGTTAGGCATATTATTCCGGCACAGGAAACACCTAACCCCAGAAGCACTGTCAGTGGCCGTCCAAAGCTCCATCGTCAGCATCATAGACTATGGTCTTATCATATATGGGTCTGCAACTACCACTGCTTTCAAACATATCGTGACCTCCCTGAATAAGGCCTGTCGTCTCATCACTGGCTCACATCACCATACCTACACATGTGACCTTTATTCCCAATCTTGATGGCTTCAACTGGACAAACGCATAAAATACCAAACCTGCATCACAGCCAAGAGAATTATAATGGGGCTTGTCCCACCTGGTGTCTGTGCACTCCTTAAGCCTAGACATAGGAACATCACTACAAGGAGATCCAATTCCCATCTACTACATATCCCATGATGTCGCACGACCCAAGAACAAAGATCATTCGCATATTGGGCATCCAACTGGCTCAACTCTCTTGGCAGCGACATAGCGACCGCTCCAACACTCGACCTCTTCAAGTCCAAGCTGCGCCTCTCACTGCTTGTATCCTGCGATTGCCCATCTTAACATTTCCACCATTCCAGCTGCACATGCCCCAGCACCCAGCACTTACAATCAGTCCTTGCACCCCTAGCACCTTATCTGTCATATTAACATACTACAATGCCAGCAGAATAGGCCTAATGGTCTTTCGCGTCTGCTCGTTTGGTCAGCCCCCACCCTGGGAGCTGACCTTGCTGCCCCCCTTGCCTTCACTGGCTTCTCCCTTCCCAGTTCCAAATATTCTCACTGCATTGGATTTTGCTTCCAGAACTCTTCCCCCTGTACCTGTCCCACCCTCTCTTGAACCCCTCCACCAGCCCACTAGGCAGTGCATTCCATGGCTCCACCACTGTCTCAGTGAAGTAGCACCTCCTCCTTTCTCCCCTGAATCTTCACCCCTCCAGCTTCCACCCATGCCCTCTAGTGGCCCCCTCCTCCTTCCTTCGAAGCACCCTGACTGCTTCTCCCCTATTTACCCCCTTCATGTACCTGAAGACCTCTATCATGTCCCCCCGGTCCCTTCCCTCAACAAGGCCCCCTGGCTGCACTGTCTCCCACCACTTCCACCCCACCCACCCACCCCTTCCATTGTAGTGCTCATAGCTCAGTCTTTGTACTGGTTATTACATGTCTGTAAGTCAATGAATATATGTTTGTAACTAAAAATGATGACTGTTGCACATGCTGATGTGGAACCTTTGTAAAAGAGCCTCTGCTCAAAGGTATTGTAATCCTAGACTAAAATAAATAAATAAATAAAGGAGGATGAAACAGCCAGACTGTCATTAAGCTAATGATTCCAATTTACATAGGTATATGGAGAGTGGCAATGTAAAGCTGAGTTTTTCTGTGCTACTCTAATCACCAAGGCCTCCTCTTCTGTGTCGATCTGTGCCCTCACCCTCACCCTCTCCATCTCCCTACCCTCTATCCAGATCTGCTTCATTCATTAATCTATGGTTGTGGTACTGTTTTCTATTTTCTGTGCCACCTCTGTAGCTGGAAGAATGTTGCTGACTGCATACAAAATAGTTAGCATAGGAGGGACAAGTGACTGAAAAACAATTCCGTCATCAACTAATGTTGAACTGATATAGCAGGAACATTTTTTTTTTTTACTTTCATAGTATGTAATGTACTGTATGAGAGAACTAACAAAAGGTGGAGAGAATGAGATAGCCAGTCTATCATTAAACAGTGACTCAAATTTACATAGGCATGTAGGGAGTGGAAAATGGCAGTGCAGAAATCGGAGCTCTGGTTTGAATTTTCCTCTGCTGCTCAGATCACCAAGGAACTGTACCAATCCAAGACAATAATACAAGTAATTATACTGCTTTGTATCAGAATACAGTAAATGGAAAATAACACCACATGGTATGTTACAGGAGGGTGACAACTTTAATTGGACATTTAACTCTTGAAAGCTAGTCTCAAAATCAATTGTGTTAGTACAATAAAAATTATCACCTGCAACTTTTTTTCTTCTACATCATAGACTGGACTAGCAGAGCTGCCAAATTTCTCCATCAGGATAGAGCAAACTAGATCCACATTGTTATGTACAGTGTATTGTGCAGAAACCAGTGGCAGTGGGGGAGAGATGAAGAAAGGATAAAAATGTTAGTACAATAGTTTTGTTGGGAAAGTGTATTTCAGCACTTGCTCTTGACAGAAGCCCTCCCCCAAGCCGAACTTCATCAGCCATTTCTCTGGATTGGATCCCGGTCGGTCGCGAGGGCCTGAGTGCAGACGCCTCCCCCGGTTTAACTTCACCAGCCATTTCCCTGGATCGGATCCCGGTCGGTCACGCAGGGCCTGAGTGCAGACACCCTTCCTCAAGCCGAACTTCACCAGCCATTTCCTGGATCTGATCCGGTCGGTGGCGAGGGCCTGAGTGCAGATGCCTCCCGAGCTAAACTTACCAGCCATTTCCTGGATTGGATACCAGTCCATCGCAGCGCCTGAGTGCAGATGCCTCCTCAAGCTGAACTTCACCAGCCATTTCCCTGATCGGATCCCGGTCGGTCGCGAGGGCCTGAGTGCAGATGCCCCCCGCCGAACTTCACCAGGTGTGGAACGCAGGCTCAGCAGAAGAGTCGGAAAATTTCTGGCGCAGTTGGAAGCACTGTGTGTCTTTGTGCTTTGCCGCCTTTTTCTCTGTAACATTTTCTGTCGGCATAGCAGTGGAGATAGTTTTATTTCAGTAGAATCTCCACTGCCTTTACTTGTATAGCCCTAATCTTGTGCATTAAGTAGTTCAGGAACTGTGAGTGCTTTATTTTAAGCAAAATTGGAAAAGTAACCTTAAGAATCTCCACTGCCTTTACTTGTATAGCCCTAATCTTGTGCCTACTACAGTCAGCTCAGGTTCAGGTTTAACTTTAATTACTGCTGACAGACTAACTTATGTAAAATATTTGCAGCCATTTGCTTAGCTGTAATTACTGCTACCAGGCTAATTTATTTGAACTCACTCACTGCAGCCATTTGCTTTGGGCATGTCCCGATAGATGTGTTGTGCCTCAGAATAATCTGTAAGTCTCCTCCCCATTTCACAAAGCATAAATAACCCTTACCTGCTTTCTCTCCACAGCCATTTCCCTGGATCAGATCCTGGTCGGTTGCGAAGGCCTGAGTGCAGACGCCCTCCCCCCCGAAGCCGAACTTCACCGGGTACAGAACGCGGGCTCAGCAGAAGAGTCGGAAAACTCTGGTGCAGTTGGAACCACTGTGTTGCCCTGCCGATGCTTTGCGTCAGCTCCCCACTGCCCCACCACCACCCTTGGTGGGCACTCAGCTATATAGGGTGGATAAACCAATAGGAGTGCAGCTGTGTTTTCAACCAATCAGCCCACTTCTCCACCTGCAGATTATATTTGTTGGCCACTAGGGGGATCCAGCCTGCCACCACTTCTCTGTCTTCCTCACATCCCATACTCCAGCATGTCCCTTGTAGTGTTCTCTATACTAGCTCTGCTCTTCCCTGTGCTGTCCCCCCACCACTATCCCTCTGGTGAATCTCTCCAGCTCTGTTGTAAGAATACACCTGCCAGACTGTCAGCCTCCACTCGCCAAACCACCCATTGCTCCCAGCATCCCCATCTGTTTACCGCTTACCACTAACTCACCTCGCACGCTGGACCACCCTATCACCCTACCACACCCTCCACCAACATCCACTCCCCCGGCCCCTGTCCACGGTGCATGGTGGGCTCTCTTCATCCTAGCCATACCTGCCCTTAGCTCCCTACCCATCCCCTGCTTCTCCCCCCCAGATCCTCGCATCTGCCCAAGCACTTCTACCCCACCCGCTGTAGTCCACTTCTCCGACTCATCACCTTACTCCTCCTGCTCTCTGGGAATGTCCACCCAAACCCTGGGCCTGGATACTCTACCCCCTTCACCCCCTGCTGGGTGTGGCCTCTATGAATATCTGCAGTCTCCCAAAGAAAACTGCTGCACTCCAGTGCTGGGTCACCCAACACAGGCCTGACAGAAAATCGTGTGGGTAAGCGTGGTGGCAGATGTGCAGTCTACTTGCATGACTCCCTCCTGGGCCACACACTACCTGCCCCCAAGCTCGATCACGGTGCCCAAGCCATCACCTTAAAAATCTCCCCTGACCCGGGCCGGGGCCCTCTTTATCTTACAACCACATACACACCCCCACGGTCCCAAAGTCTAGCTATCCACTCCCTCACTGACTATCTCTACCCTGCCCCACGGTTGAACAGCTCATCCTAGGTGACCTCAACATCAACTGGCTTGGCTCCACTGCAGCACGCATAAAAGACACCTTCACGGCTCTTGACCTAACTCAACTAGTCACTCATCCTACCAGATTCAACCAATCAAGTGGGTCCAGCTCCCTCCTTGGCATAATACTCTCCAATCGCCCCCACAAAATCAAGTCTGTTAGCATCCTAGCCAACTCCCTTAGCGACCACTCCCCTATCCTCTGTGTCTGGTCCTCCCCCATGCTCAACCCCACATGCAAAGTCACCCCCCGCTACCGCTTTCACCCCGTGGGGCCTAAATAAGCTAAAGCAGTACCTAGCCCAGCTTGACTGGTCCCTGATCTCCCGTGCGACGGATATAGATACTGCACTAGCCTTCCTCACCAGAGCCTTCTGCAAGGCCTGTGACATCTTTGCCCCCATCACCAGCACTCGCTCCAAAAGACACAATATTGCCTGGATTTCTCCCTCCCTAAGTCCAGTATCCAAGGATACTGGACTTTAGAAGGGCTGACTTTGGCACAATGGTGAATACCTGAGGAATGCATTAGCAAATGGCACAAAAGGAGGGGTGGAAGAACAATGGAGAAAAATCAAAACTGCCATCATGGAGGCAACAAGCCTTTGTGAAACAAATAAAAGAAAACAAAGCGGAATAAAAACCACTATGGTTCTCAAAAGAGGTGTCAGGGAAGGTTAAGGAGAAAAAGGCTGCATTCAAAAAGTATAAGGAATCACAGACGGAGCACGACAGGGAACTGTATCAATTAAAGCAGAAAGAAGTGGGGAAGGCAGTCAGAAATTCAAAGGCCCAAACCAAGGAAAAGATAGCCAACTCAGTTAAGAAGGGGGATAAAACCTTTTTATAGGTACATTAGGGAGCATAGAAAGGTTAAGGGAGGGATAGTGAAGATTAATAAAGGAGAGGGGAGGTGGGCAGAGGGAGACAGTGAAAAGGCAGAGATACTGAATGAATACTTTTGCTCAGTATTCACAAAAGAAGAAGAGGAGACGTTACCTAAACCAAACAGTAGAAGCACTCTGGATAGTGGGGTTGACACCAGTCCATTTACAGAAGAAAGAGTACTGAAAGAACTCCTAAAACTCAAGGTGGACAAAGCAATGGGGCCTGATGGGATTCACCCTAGAATCCTAAAAGAGCTAAGGGAGGACCTAGTGACACCACTAACCACACTTTTTAACAAATCATGGGAAGATGGGGTGGTACCTGAGGACTGGAGGAGGGCAGATGTGATTCCCCTTCACAAAAGTGGGAGCAAGGCAGAAACAGGAAACTATAGACCTGTTAGTTTGACCTCAGTGGTGGGGAAAATGATGAAATCACTTCTGAAAGAAAGAATTGTTGAGTACCTAGAGGCCAGCAGGGCACAGGACCCAAAGCAGCATGGATTCACAGCAGAAAGGTCATGTCAGACGAATCTAATTGATTTCTTTGACTGGGTGACCAAAGTAATAAACCAAGGAGGGGCTGTGGATATAGCCTACCTAGACTTTAGCAAGGCATTTGACACAGTCCCGCACAAAAGATTAATAATCAAGTTAGCCAGCCTGGGAGTGAGTCCCAGGGTGGTAGCCTGGGTAGCAAACTGGCTGCACAACAGGACACAGAAGGTAATAGTGAATGGAACACATTCTGAAGAAAGGGGGGTTACTAGTGGAGTACCTCAGGGCTCAGTACTGGGTCCAGTCCTCTTTAACGTCTTTATAGGTGACATTGCAGAGGGTCTGGAAGGAAAGGTATGCCTCTTTACAGATGACATAAAGATCTGTAACAGAGTTGATACACAAGGAGGGGTAGAAAAGATGAGAAGGGACTTGGCAAGGTTGGAGGACTGGTCAGACATATGGCAACTTAGATTTAATGCAAAGAAGTGCAAAGTAATGCACCTGGGAAATAAAATCCAGGAGAAGAGTGCACAATAGCAGGGAGGTACTAACGACAACAATAATGGAAAGGGATCTGGGTGTAGTCATATCAGATGACCTAAAGGTGGGTAAGCAATGTGAGAAGTCAGTAAGAAGAGCTAGGGGATACTGGGATGCATAGGGAGGGCATCACAAGTAGAAAAAGGAAGTGGTTGTCCCTCTATACAGACAGTTGATGAGACCCCATCTGGAGTACTTGTGCAGTTTTGGAGACCCTCATTTACGCAAGGACATAGACAGGATGGAAGCAGTCCAGAGGAGGGCAACTAAAATGTTGCAGGGTCTACATCAGAAACCATATGAAGAGAGACTGAGAGAGCTTAATATATATATATACCCTTGATGAAAGGAGGGACAGGGGGACATGATAGAAACTTTTAAGTACCTCAAGGGAATCAACAAAGTCCAGGAGGGTAGCATCTTTCAGAAAAAGAGATGTGTAAGAACAAGGGGGCACAATTTAAAGTTAGAAGGGGGACAGCTCGGGGTAATGTGAGGAAATTCTTTTCATGGAGAGAGTGGTGGACGCATGGAACCACCTTCCTGGAGAGGTTGTGGGGTCTAAAACAGTGGGGGAATTCAAATATGCATGGGACAGACATAAGGCAATTATAGTGGGGGGTTGCAGGAAGTAGGCTGTTGGTTAACTAGAATCTGCAGCTTATCCAATAGGTAGGGAAATGGGCAGACTGGGTGGGCCAAGTGGTCCCTATCTGCCATCAAAGTCTATGTTTCTATGTTTCTATGATCCAGCAACTGAAGCAGTGTGATAACCTGTGGCACATTGCGGTTGAGTCAGGAAGGACAGTAGACAGACGAGCCTATAATGCCACTCGCAACCAGTGTACCTGGGCCATAAGGCAAGCCAAGGCCAGATACTACCAAACCACCCTGGCCTCATCCAGGGGCTCCTTATGAGCTTTCTGGGATAATATTAAGGAGCTTAATGGGAAACCTGCTATCTACCCCTCAGATGCTTGTTAACAGCGCTATTACCACTGACCCCCCACTTCTTGCCAACTGCCTCAACATGACCTTTTCCGACCTAAGTGCAGTCCTTCCTGTCCACTTCTTCGATCCTATCCATGCCTCCAACCCCCCCCGCTATGAATCGCCCCCCATTTCTCCTCCAGACCATATCTCCCCGCGACCAAGCCACTCCTACTTAAAGCCCTCTCTAGCCGCAACCCCAGTTGTGACCCCCTTGACTCCAGGATTCTCCGCCTAATGCTTGATGTCATGCTAACCCCTCTCACTGACCTTTTTAACCGGTCTCTATGCCTCAGCCAATTCCCATGTGCATGGAAATCGGCTGAAATTACCCCAATTCATAAAAATGGAGACCATACATTATCAAACAACTACATACCGATCTCCATCTTCCCCCCACTCTCTAAAGCCCTGGAAAAAATAGTATCCACCCAACTCATGGATTATCTATCCAAATACAACATATTATGCCCAGAGCAGCATGGCTTCCGTCCTGAACACAGCACCACTTCAGCCCTCCTGGAGTTCTCACACCAAATACACTCTGCACTTGACTCTGGGGAGATCGCCGGGGCAGTGTTCATTGACCTATCCAAGGCCTTTGACACTGTGTGTCACCCCCTATTGCTTGACTCCTTCCGTCATCTTGGTTTCTCCTCTGGCCCCCTGGCCTGGTTCTCCAGCTACCTCTATGACAGATCCCAACGGGTCAAAATCAATGGTATCCTATCAACTGCCCTACCTGTACGCTCTGGGGTCCCTCGGGGCTCCATCCTGGGCCCCACATTGTTCAGTCTCTTTCTAAACACCCTCCCCAGCTCTTGCTCCAGCAAAATACTCCTATACACCGACGATACGGTCCTCATTGCCTCCCAACCCGACCCACTCACCCTCCAGAGCTCTCTGCAACTCACCTTCAACCAAGCTGAAAAATGGTTCCTCAACCATCATCTGGTTCTGAACCACAAGAAGATGAAATCTATGATTTTTGCATACCACCAAAGTAACTCCGGAAATGCCCCCCACTTCTCATCCTCCCCCGCACCCAACACCCCCTAGAACAGGTATTAGCATACAAATACCTGGGCATCACCTTCGACTCAGCTCTATCCTTCCATGCCCATCTTAACTCACTATCCTCTGCCATGAATGCCTGGATTGGACTCCTCTACCGCCACAAAGACTACCTCCCTGAGTATGCCCTACGGCTGGCTGTCCCCTCCTCCATTCTGTCTTTGGTTGATTATGGGCTCCCTATCTATGCAGCTGCTGACCCCACTGCCCTCACCAAAGTCCAGACCTCAATCAACAAGGCCTGCAGGCTCCTGACCGGTGCCCCCAGCAGAACGCACACATTCCAGCTTTACTCCACCTCCAACCTACTCACCTTTAAAGAGCGCCTGTTTTACCACACCTGATTACTGGCCAAAAAAACGCTATTTGGGCTCTCCCCTCCAGGAGCTACTACATCCCTACAATGGGCCACCCACTCGGTCGCCACCCAAAATGCAACCAAAGCCACCTTCAAGGTGCCGAGAGCTAGGACCTCGCTCGCCCAAAGATCTTTCCACTCCAGATCCCCCTCCTGGTATAATTCCCTTCCCGCTCACATCACAAACATCTCTAAAATTGGCCCCTTCAAAATCGCCCTACGTAATCACCTCACGGACACTCGGAGCTGCAAATGCTCATGACTGGGCCATACCTAGGGTCTTTGCCTGAGCCAATCCACAAATAGTCTTCCTGGTCCACCACTCTTCCTAGCATCTACCCTCCGCACCCCCCCAGGTATCTGCCAGCTAGTATCTCTAGGGATCTTATAGTATGTCAAGTGTACTAGTTTATTTAGATTAGCTTACTTGTAGTCTGTACACCATGAATTGAAGCCTGTGTGCTCCACTGTATCGCTGAATTTGCTTGTATGTCCGTTTGCTTTGCTTTGTATGCTCTTTATTGTATCTCACCTGTATTGTTTCCCAGTGTTGTACTCCACCAAAATGTTGTCTCCCCTCCCTGCGACGAGGTGCCTTTGTAAGTGAGTCTTTGACTCAAAGGTTGTAAATCCAAATTGTGAATAAATAAACAAATAAAGAACAAACCCCAGTTTAATGTGTTGCAAAACACCTTGCTAATTCTTTTCTTTTTTTTTATTCTGTTTCTGCGCCGCCCTCAGGGAACTCTTTCTGGCATCCTCTGTCCTCCAAGATCTACTTCCCACCTGAGACACGTTTCTCTCTTCCTCGCTCCATCCTGACACATCCCCAAGTTCTGAACCCCCCAAGGAGGGGCCACCCTAGCCACCCAGGGTGCTCTATCTATAGTGTAGAGTGTCGGGCCGAGCGAGCGGGGCATGGAGAGGAGTGTAGTCTAGGGCAGAGGTGCCTTCGCCTATCCCTGAAGATGGGGATTTTTCTTGTTTCCTCCCCAAGGAGTGCCGTGTGCAATGGTGCCCGTGCACGGCTGCCCTGCTGGTGTCTGCCGTACTCCGCCCCTTACATCGACCGGTGAACCTGCAGTACCCCTGATCTCCATCAGGGGCCGCCATGACACCAGCCATCCCTGGATTCCTCCTCTGGGAGAGGAGAGGAGAGCAGTCCTCAGGAAGCTCAGTCCTCTCCCTCCCCTGCCGACCTCCAGCCGCCTGAGTCCAACACCAACCCGGGTCACCAGCACATCAACCCTTAGCACCACCGGGCCGGCCACCATACTAATTCTTGATATTTAGACTTGTTCTTACGCTTAGCTCCTGCAGCTTGCTCAGGATAACAGTGAATACGTGACTTTGGTGGGATTTGAACCTGAACTTGCTTGTTCCCAAGCCTGTTATCTAACCACTAGACCTCAAGATCATCCATCTGTCACATTAGTAAGGCTGCTTAGTGAAGCTTAAATCAATTCCAGGAGTGAAATTAAATGCCTGAGTCAGTTCTAGGAGCAAAATTCGGAATGACTGCTTCTATGTAAAATACACCCCCCTAAAAGCATAAAACAGACTAAATAAAGTGTAAAAACACAACATATAATGAAGACACTTATCCCCAGACCATGCCCTATCAGATGTGCTCACTACTAGAACACAGGTGATGGGTTCCCCAGTTAATACTTCCATTTCTAGCACTAAAAGCAGACTTCTTATTAGCATTCTGCTGGCCATGGCCAAAACCGGAAAAGGTGAACTTTGTTGTTTTAATATTTCTGAGAGAAAAAGTCAGTGGGGTGCTGATCACAGCAGAGGTGTCATGCAGTTCTATAGATTGCGCTGAAATATATACCATTGCATACCAGCTGCTTGACCCCTCCTTCATTTCAAGTAGTTCCCAGAAGGTAGCAGAATCCATGCCCAATAAACTTTTTCCCTGTTATCCAGTAAACGTGGGATTTTTACATAACAATAATACAAGTAAATTACAACTAAGCCACACATTACATTTCTATATCCCTTATCAGGCTAATGCATTAGGTGCTGTGTTGGCTCTGACCAGAACTTGTTTTCAGGAGGTAGTGTTCCACCAACTCAAATGCCTTGATCAGATCCACAAACACCCCACCAGTTAACAGATCCATGTCTATATTTAGGGGCAGGTTCTTCATGAACCTGACCAAGTCAGTGACAGTGCCACAATCCCTCCTGAAGCCGTGCTGTACCCTTTGGGCCCAACAGTTCTGCCTTTTGCTGGCACGGGTGTCCTCAATTAGAAACTCACCACCATATTTTTGCAGTTGCTCCAAACTACTACCATACTGGACAGCAACCCATGCAGAACTCTGGAAAATTCAACAAACAGAGATACCAAAGGGGTTCCACTGCTTGGGTTTGGGGCTACCTATTGGAGGTCATCACATCCAAAAACAAAGAGAATTATTTTCTCTGATGCATTTGGTAGCAAGCAAGGCAGCTCTCCCTACAACAGAGGAATAACAGACACTCCTTACAGAAATTAAAGGATGGCGAGGATCACAGCAGAGCTCAGGTTCAGTAGAGAGGCATGCCTGGAGCTTTGGTCAGGCTGGGATTACATTTTTTTTATTTTAGTCTTTGTAACCAGGTAAGGCCCACTAGGCACAAGTGCCTGTTTTCAGGGGCGACCTGGGAGCACTAGGCAGTTAAGCGACTTGCTCAGAGTCACACAGTATGCAAGTGGAGGTTGTGAGAATCAAACTCAGGTCTGGTCTGCTGGATGTATCAAGCTTGTTCACACCTTGTTCCTCTAACCTCTAGGCTATACTGCCATACCAAACCGGCAGGAGAATCAGCCTTCTAGAATCCCAAGCTGATACTGTTATGGTTTTCCCTCTCATCTTTACCCCCATTTAAGATAGGGCTAATTAAATGAATAAAAGCACAACTCGTGCCATGCTACTATTAATGTAAATTCAAAGTTTATTCTCTTTATTCCTTTAACTAACTCCAGTGCACCAACAGGCCGGACCTCCACAATCAGACTATTTAGCTAACTAGGTTCCAACTGGTCACTTTCCACCTTGGAGTAATTAAAAAGCTTATTTTTCTTTACTGCATAAAAATTGCTAGGTCAGTTCAAAGACCATGGCACTGTAACACAATATGACTGCACTAGGAGAGAAATATAGTTCTTGGAACCAAAAATGATGTTGTGAACCAAGAAGGACAGATGTGAAGTTTGCTTCAGATAAACTGTATATACAAGGATATACACAGTAAGAATTGACTGTATGTAATGCCTATGTATTCATTTGAATAAAGCTGAGTTTAAAAAGGTTACTTATTGGGATTGGGACTGAGCTTTAACCAAAAAGGCATTCAATCACATCCTGCTGAGACTGATGTCAGGAGGGTTGTCCTTTATGCACTTCATGGTGTTAAGAAATCTGCAGCGATATATGTAGTAAGAGATGTTTCTCATATATTAGCAATTTTTAAATGCTCTGGCTCGAGAAAGGCTTCCTACATAGACTTGAGAATCTGAAGGACTCACTTTTATTTTTGCCCGTCTCACGTGCCAAGATTTGTTGTACTTGGCTGCCTGGCTACTCAAGTTAGTCTTCATTTAGCTAGAGGGATCAGTGGGGTTTGTGCTCTCAGGATCCACTTTAACCAGTGGTAAAAACATATTTTCACTGGTAATTTCTGACGGGACTGAACTGACGCCATTGTCAAGTATTTTGCAGGGCTTATGTGCCCTCTGACCTTCCCCTTCGGACTGGCCTCCCGGATTGTATTTTGACAATGACATGTCTAATAATTGTTGAAAAAACATAGGGGTGCTTGCTCTGCCACTTGTCTGCCCCACTTTTAGCATCAAGACCCTGACTGGGCGGCCTGGTGGTGCTGAGGGTTGAGGCGCTGGAAGCCACACATCATGCCATGCCAGCGACCCTGGTTCAGGAGCGAACTCGAGTCTGCGGGGTTGGCAGGGGAGGAAAGGATTGAGCATCCAGATGACTGCTGTCCTTTTCTGGGAGGGGGGACATTGATCATGCTGTCTGGTGACTCCCAGTGGAGATTGGGGGTTCAGAAGCAGTCGTTATCCATGCAAGGGGATAGGCCATGGTGGTGCTCTTGTGGGCGTGTATGGGAGCACGCATGCACCATGCTGGTGCACATTGCACTGCTGGGCCAATGGGGTGACAGAACAAGGAAAAACCCTGGCACCCAATAGGTAATGGCGGAGCCAGTGATCGGCCCCCACCCCCAATGCCGGGCCTTCCATCTCCGCCTTTGGCACTTCCTCCAACTCCTGGTCGCTCAATCAGATTTCAGATACAGTGCCAGGAGGAGTCGGCGGTACCGCCCTGGGGGGCTCAGAGTTGGACGGTCGAGTGACTGGGAGATGAGGAGGGAGATGGCCCATGTCAGAGAGAGGAGTCTGGAGGCTTCAGGCGGGTGGGAACAGGTCGAACCGAGAGTCCTCACTGGAGAGAGTTCAGGTAAGCCGGTGATCAAGGGGCATAAAGAAAGTTGGAAAAAAAAAGACCCTGACTGAACTGAGCTGTGCACCTTGTCTGAGGTGTACACATCATGAACACCTCCACTGTACCTTATATACACCTCCAAAATACCGTACACCTCAACTGCACCTTAAAAACTTGTACTTTTACTGATATACACCTCTGCTGCACCTTCTGAACTTCACATTTTGAAGTATACACCTCAAATGCACCTCACAAATATAACGTTTAGCTGTATACACCTCAACCACACCGTGACTTCAACCTTGTGTTACTGAGTGGATCTTTTTTGGCCCTGTAGGGACACCATAGGCAGTTTTGATTTCTGAACTCCCTTTCAGTACTTCCTGGTTAGTGGCAGTTTGATCTCAAGCAGCTGTTGGAGGTCAATGCTTATATGGGCAGTGCTTGCAAAATAAGTAACCTTTACTCCAGGTAAGACAATTTATTTTTACAGGTTTTGGCCAGGAAAGAAAAACTAAGCCAAGGCTTGTTTACAGGGGCATACTGGGAGCACAGGGAAGTTAAGCGACTTGCTCCTGGTCACACAGTATGCAAGTGGTATAACACAGTCTTAATACAAGTAAATAGGTGCCATCCAACACCGGCAGTACAAATAAGTGCTAACAGAGGCACATTGTATAACACAGTCAATAACACTGAGTTCAGAATGAGCAGTCCAACACGTCTGTACAAGTGGTGGCTGTGGGATTCAAACCCAGTTCTCTAGGTTTGCAACTCAGTGCTCTTAACCACTACACTTTACTGCATCCCCCTTTCTTGTTTATAATAACAGTTTGTTTATGTTGCAGAAAGTGGCACGGTCCTACTAGGTTGTGCAAGGTTGTGTTTTTATGTATATCTCTCTTGTTTATTTAATGGAGGTGAAAAATGGGGCCTGTGACTCCACAGTACTTTTTATATATTTTTTTAAGGTTCAATATTTCCAGTGACAAATGTATAAAATAAACATCTTTTGAATGTAGTTCCTGCAGATGCTGCTCCATCTGTTTAATGTAGGAATTACTAGGCATTTTGTCCATTTGTGTAAGAAGTTTAATGCATGAATTCCTAGGTATTTTATCTATTCCCATAATGAGGCTGGACTGGTAAAGAGGTAGGGGTTTTCCCCTTGGTTAATACTTTTTAAAGTTCAGCTTAAAATTAGTTAATAAATCAAATATTATTTCCTTTTTTTAGACATCTGTCTGTATTTAGAGCAGATTTTTTTTCTACAGCTGGACTGGTGGTATTGATGTGTGCACCTCTACTACGTCTCTTGACTACATCTCTGGTGGAGGTGTACACCTCGCTGAGGTGTACCTAATTAGCATTTTTTAGACACGCATCAACTACACCTCCTGACTATACCTCGCTGAGGTGTACCTAATTAACATTTTTGAGACACACATCAACTATACCTCCTGACTACACCTCATCTCAAAGAGTATACCTCACTGAGGGGTGTCTAATTAGTTTTAGATGCGCATTCACTACACCTTTACAGTGTCAGTGCATTGTTGTTGAACCTCATGTACACCTCTCAGACAGTAATACAGTTAAAGGCGTACACCTCATTTAAACCTTATCTAAACATCATATAGACCTCAGTTGGGTCAGAGGGGTTGTTAAAGCTGGGCAGGCACCTGTGAGGGGGAAAGAGACTCATTTCTCTTGAAGGA
Organism: Neoceratodus forsteri; assembly: GCA_016271365.2. NCBI lineage: Eukaryota > Metazoa > Chordata > Ceratodontiformes > Ceratodontidae > Neoceratodus > Neoceratodus forsteri. The sequence goes on along the minus strand of CM028133.1, from coordinate 48,123,736 downwards.
GTTGGTTTGAGCTCTGGCTTGGAGTTAAAACACTCAAACTGACATCCCATTCGACTTCCTCAGGATTGGTAAATGTCGTTACCCTGCCATTAATTGAAAAGTGTATCCTCACAGGGGCAGTCCTGCAAACATGATTCCTTTTGCATTAAATTTTATTTTAATAGGGTTGAACTGCATTTGCTTGGCAATGGGTTCAGGCAGGAAACCTGGTTATATGTTAAAATGTACATTTTTTGAAAGTTAAAACACTATCCATCCTTGTTTTCTTCAAGACAGCCTCTTAATCCTACAAATTGTGTGGTTTAATGTATACCATATGGTGTTAGTTAAGGCATTAGGATCAAGTCTTTGACCCCCGAATAAGCACATTCCAGGGGGTTCTTTTCCTTTTGCTATTTCCTCCACACAGTGATCGTAACAAACTCCACAAAAAAGTGAAGTGGAACTTCCAGGAACTCGGCCTAACCAGAGGTTAACACTCCTCATTTGATCTTCCTGTTCATTTATCTTAGAAAGTAAAGCATTTATCTGGGCTGTAGGCTAAACCACTGTTACCATCAATTTAGATATGGGGTCCTGCAAGGTGCTCACCCTTTCCATCAGCTCCCCTGTCAGCAACGTCAGGTTTTCCATTTTTTCACTTACAGCTGCTGTAGCATTTCTGCATGTCGTCAGGAACTGCTTAATTTCTCCTAATGCCAGAAGCATGTCTTGACATATTTCCTGTCAAAGATTTGTGACAGATGAGCAAAAGTGACAGTTTGTGGTGCATCTGGATGACCAGCTGTATGGGCTGAGATTTGGACTGTGGATTGCTTTTCAAGTTTTTTTTTCTGCTCCTGCTATTCTGACAAGATCAGTTCAATCTGAAGGGGTAGGGAGTCCACAATATTGTCTGCTCAGAGCTGTATTGAGGTCAGTGGGAGAGGCGACAGCATCAGTTGTACTGATGTTAGCAAGTGGCATAAACTTAGGAGTTTGTCATTCTTCTGACTCTCAGGTCTGGGAAGAACATCTTGGTGTTCTACCAGACTCTCCTCATGGATTTGAACATATCCTTGTTGTCTCAGCCTATTCCTAATTCTATCTGGCAATTGAAAATTACGGTACAGAGGCATTTTCAGGGAAGATTTTGCCATAGGTTCAGAAAGATTAGTCCTAGAGAGACATAAAGCACAGCTACCTAAGCGACCATCTTGGACTGGAGTAGACCCTGTGGTATCCCTGTATGTACCGTATTCGTAAGTTTCCATCAAGTCCCTCTTCCCTCTCCAGGCCTCTAGTGAGTACATGTTTAGGTTGTCTATTATTTCCTGATAGGGCCTACCTTTCCGACCCCTGGATTATTTTTGTTGCCCTCCACTAAATAGTTTTTGTGTGTTCCTTATCCCTTCAGATGAGGATTCCAAGACTGCACACAGTTTTCCAGGTGTGGCTTAACCAATGACCTGTACAGTGTGGCAATATCACCTCATGGTGCTGACTAGTGAAACCCCACCTGAGACATCTCAGAATCTTATTAGCTTTCCTATATGCTGTCCTGCCTTCAGAAGAGGATTTCAAAGTGCTGTTTATTGAAATCCTAATGTCCCTTTCTTGTTTTGAATACTCTACTATGTATCCATTGATGCTACATTCTCTCAGTGACTTTCTGCTGCTAAAGTGCTTCACGTTACCTTTCTTTTGGCACTGCATTCTTTTTTTTTTTCATTTACATCTTTTCCCCTGGAGTCAGTGTGGGCGGGCTTTCTGCCCTAGCCCCACCTCCTCTCACCCAGCATCCACCACACCAGACAACCATGCCCAAGATCCCCCACAGATTTTCCCCCGTTGTGGGGCCGGGAATGGGAGGGCCTTCCTTCTCTTCCCCCCCCCCCCGGTGACACACATCCAGATGGGGCAGGATGGACGGTCAACAGCATGGGGCAGAGGCAGGGCTTCATTTAGCCCACACAAACCTGTTTTCCCATTTTTCTGTCACCATTTTCCCAGTGATGAGGCCACTTGTGAGCGCACACATGTGAAGGCACATACTCACCACAGAGTCCCGCAGCCCTCCCTACCACTGCCTTCCTCATCCCGCACTACCACATGGCCTCCACCAGGTGTCAGTCATTTGGCAGAATGTGCAGGTCTCCCCCTCCCCCCGGGAAGAGGAGAGCTGCTGTTGGGTGCTCCATCTTCTCCCTCCCTGGCCGACCTTGGCAACCTACACTCGTTAACTGAACATGGGTTGCTGGCATGGCAGGAGGTAAGGTGCTGATGAGGCCTCAGCTTTCCATGCCACTGGACTGGCTAGGCACTAAATATTTAACTTCCAAAAGTGGGGTGAGCGTTTCTGGCGGACAACCCTTGTCAGAAAAAGTCTGGCAAGATTTGTACAAAGGACGTAGTTTGCATTCCAGAAAGTCTGTCGTGCATCATGAAACCAGCAGACAGAATTTTGTAAAAAAGGGTTCTGGCTTTTATTCAACATCTACAACTTTCTTTTCCTACTCAACTAAACCTCCCAAACGTTTGCACCTAATCCCCTGGGCTTTATATTTATTTATTTATTTAGTTTTTGCTTACCAGGTAAGTGTGCTACACAATAAAATTGTCTATTTTCAGGCACGAACCCGGGAGGGTTACCAACATGGTGACAGAAGTCACACGGTGACAATACATTACAGAACAGAGCAAATGAGGCTGATATTGAGATACATGACCTCAAAAATGTTACGAGACAGAGCATTTTACTATGTTACAGCAGTGCTATATACATTACAGAAACATATAATTTAACTGTGTTACAGCAGTACAGACAGTTATTAGGGTCAAAACAAGAATATTACAGCCAGATCCCAAGGGAAATTAGCAGGGCAAGAACGAAAAATGTGATGGCTACAACCCGCCCAGATCAGGCAGGCAACAGTTGCAATAAACTGCATAGCAGTGGTGCAAGTTTGTATCTCTTTGTCATATGAGGGGAGGTAAGAGCGAGTTTCATAAGGGCAGGGCAGAATCAGCAGCATGAACATTTATTGCTGCACATAAGCAACATATGGAGTTCCTTCTTGAAAACCATGTGCGACGGAGAGAGCCTTAGCTCAAGAGGGAGAGAGTTCTGAAGTTTGGGAGCAGACATTGAGAAGGCACTTTCTCCCATTTTTGATGCATATTTGGGTGCAGCCACTAAGGACTTGTCATTTGATCTCAGAGGGTAAGCAGAAGTAGCCAGTTTGAGCATGGTAGCCAAAGCTGCTGATATACCAGCGTTTGAGAGCTTATAAATGAGATGGAATGTGGTGTACCTCTGAAATGATAAGGGAGTGAGTCATCCAAGATGAGAGTAGAGTGAGCAGTGGTGCGTGATCTTGGGCATGGATGAAGCAAATCGACAGTTGTTATTGTAACAGATGTTTCATTTCTTCATTAATCCTTTGTTGGTCTCCTGATACACTACTAGCCCATGAGCAAGGCTCAGCCAGAGGACTCCCTGGGCAATTGCCATTCTGGCAGCAGTGGTGAGGTTATGCCTGATCCTGTAGGTGAGCCCAAGTTTTGAATTTACTGCTTTGGGGATGGTTGACAAATATAAGGTGAGATCCAAGGCAGGGTTAAGGGTGACTCCAAGATACTTAAAGGATCCAACCCCGTTTAAAGGTGAGCCATCCTGGCTGTTAATGGTTAGTTGTGTGGAGCAGATTCTGAGCTTAGGTTTTGAACCAAAGAGCATGGAGACAGTCTTTTTGGTATTTAAGGTGAGCTTGTTTAGCCGGCCAGGTGGTGCTGAGGGTTGAGGCGCTGGACGCCGCACCTCGCACCACGATGGCAACCTGGGTTCGGGAGCAAACTTGGGTGCCGTGGGTCGGCGGGGGAGGGACTGGATTGAGCACCTGTAGGGCTGCTCTTCTTTCCCGGGGGGTGGGTACTGGGGATGTCCGGTGCTCTGGTGGCCTCTGGTGGAGACCAGGGGCACTGCAGAGCATTGGACTGCACGTTCTCAGCGTGGCCCAACACTGGCAGGGTTGCCACACGACGAGAAGTCGGGGGCATGCACCATGCATGGAGGGAGGGGGGAAGAGGGCACATAAAGGGAAAAAGCCCCCACCTGCCAGATAGGCGACAGTTCCTCCAGTGCCACTGCCACATGCCCAGCGCTGGTTCCCCATCACTGCCCCTTCGATCTCCATGGGGGTTGTAGGGCTCCATCCTCGGGGAGTCACAACATCCTTGAAGATGATGGGGGACACAGTGGGCGGTAGAGCAATTAGGCGAGTGGGGTAGCCAGACAGAGTTCTGGACAGGAGGGAGAGAAAAAGAATCTACAAAAAAAAAAAGATGAGCTTGTTTTGCTTCAGCCAGTGTTGGAGGATATCAAAATCAGTGTTCAGATTATGGTTAATAGTGGACAGGTCAGCAGAGCTGGAATAGAGCACCATATCATCAACATATAATAGCAAAGAGCTTTTACCTTTCATAAAGGGCAGATTATTTGTAAACAGAGAGAACAGGAGGGGACCCAGGATGGATCCCTGAGGAACGCCAACAATGTGGGCAAATGCTGATTTGATGCTGTCAATCTGCACGAACTGCTGCCTCTCAGAGAGATAGCTAGAGAACCAGATGATTGTGTCAGGGGTGAAGCCCAGAGTGGACAGTTTGGAAGATGGCAAGGAGTGGTCCACAAGGTCAAACACCTTCAACAGGTCAATGAAGACAGCCCCCGTGAGCATGGCTGACCTGAGGTCATTAGTGTAACCCTGGCACTGCTATACCAAGGGCTACTACCCCTGCTTGCTTTTCTGGCTGCAGGTTGAGGGGCCTGGGTTCAGAAATAATAGATTCTAAGGGGTGCCTACCAGCAGTAGAACTACAAATATGGTGCCTCCACCCAGAGTAATACTTAAATGGGTCAGTAACCAAGTTGGTAAAGCCCTCTGGGAAGCTATAACTGCCCTTGATCCCACCTAGTGACCTTTTAGGTTTAACAAAATAGTTGCAATGCTTAACAATAAGAACACAAAGCACTTTTACCATTAATGATATCCTCATGCAACTTCCACTTACTAGTAGGGTTTGGTCTCTTGGCATTTACCCTGCAGCCCTCTGTAAAAGACAGTCATAGTATCATACACATGCACTTTCAGAAAACTTTGCAGTACTTCTGTAACTTTAGACCAATTAATAATATGCTCACAAACCAGGTTAACAGCAAAACAGTAAATTATATTTATTCAGGGGGATGTTAACAAGCGAGGGATGTGAATCTAGGCAAATGATTGCTGTACTGTGATTAAAACAGGCTATGTTGCTTTTAATCACTTTAGTCCCTGAATTTATCAGTCTGGCAACTACTAAGTACTCAGAATGGAAAACAGGCATGCCTGAAGCGGTGCCGCGAGTTGGCCGGCGTTGCAGCTGTTGTTGGAGCCCTTGATGGAAAGAAAAGTGGTTAATTGGCAGCAACACATTTGTAAACCATGAATTATTTGTATCCGTGGCTGGATGGCCCCGTCACCCGCAAACGCATTAAATAGGCAAATGAGAACAGTTAATACCATTTACAATTGATGATTGGTTGCAGGGAGCTACCCTGGTTTTACTCACGGTACCCAGAAGATGTAGATGACAGAAGGCTCTGGCAATATCAAGACCAGCTGCTTGTTTGAGCTGTAGATGGGGACCTGGGCCGAGGGTGCAATTCATCTGTGGATTGTTGGGGGCAGTTCACAGGCAGGACTCAGAGAGTGGTATCAGGGATTTATTCCTCGGCTACTCTTCCCTTGTCCTGTGGAGTACTGCAGGTTGTCACCCATGTTGTTCACTGTGTATATGCTGCCATTGGGAGATGTTATAAGATGGTATGGGCTGAGTTTTCATTGCTACGCAGATGATACTCAGCTTTACATGTCCTTTGTACCCAAACATGCTGAGGCTTTTTTGCTGTTTACTAGCTGCCTCTCTGAGATCCAAGACTGGATGAGTGCTAACTGGCTGAGGTTGAACCCTGATAAAACTGAGGTGTTGGTGGTGGATCCAGGTCAGTAGGGTCTGGGGTTTTTGGCTGGACAGCTGTCTGGTCTTTGGCTCGGTGGAAGCCTGCTGCTGACCTCAGACCAGGTGCATAATCTGGGCGTTGTACTTGACAGTGGTTTGATGCTTAAGTCTAAGGTGTTGGCCATTGTCAAGACCTCTTTTTTATCATCGGAGGAAAATCTCTCAGTTTAAACACCTAGTTCTGTCCCCCTGGCCTTCCAACTTTGGTCCATGCTTTTGTGACCTCCCACCTTGACTATTGCAACGCAGTGTACATGGGGCTTTCGGGGGTTGATATCCGCCTCTTGCAGCTGGTGCAGAATGCAGCAGCCAGGCTGTTGACTGGCATATCAGGAACTTGTTATGTCACATCTGTGCGCTGTAACCTGCACTGGCTGCCAGTACAGTGGCGGATCACCTTCAAGGTCAGTCTGCTGACCTACAATGCCCTACATGGATGGGAACCTCGGTACCTGCAAGATCTTCTTTGTCCTTATCGGCCCTCCGTACACTCCGTTCCTCTGATGAGGGATTTCTGGAGGTTCCCAGGATTCAATTAAAATCCTCGGGGCCTGTTCTTTCATTTTTATGGCCCCAACTCTGTGGAACTGTCTACTTCGTCATGTATGGGAGTGTCTGACCTTCAAGAGCTTTAAATCAGCTCTTAAAACTCATCTGTTTGGTATGGCATTCCCTGACTGCAATTAATTGGTTTCTTTACTGTAATTGTCTGTATTTATATTTTAGTGTTTAGGATTATTTAATTGTACAAGCGCTTTGATCTTTTTGGAATTGTACTTTCTATAAATAAATGATTGATCGACTGACATGACTCACCTCTGCTTCATGACCTTTCCCTGTAGGTGGCTGTAACCAGTGATCAATTGCTGCGTAGGGGCTGAATCCCTGAGGCTGGTCTCTTGCCAGGATGCTGAAGATGGCACAGGAATTGTTTGTCTGGGCCCTTTCTGACATAGGCTGAGATTGAAGGAAATGTCTCTTTTTAACTTTAAACTTGGTCTGCATGTTGGTGAACCCCCCAGTAGGGCTTTGGCAAATGAAAATCCTTATTTCAAAGAAGTGGCTCCTATTTTGCTTCAAATGTCCCAGGATCAGTGTCTCCACACACACGCGGAAGGCCATGGCTTGTGGCTGAAGAAACAAGACTCTTAAGCTTTCAACTTTCTTGCTGGCCCCAATTCCCCCAGTTGCTTTGGGCAAACCTTTCCAAGTGTGCCACACTTAGTTTCAAGTGTCTGATCCCTTTGTGGACCAACCTGGGACCACAGGAGGCAATACAGGTCTTTCCTGTGGAGAATCTCCACAGCCTGAAAACACATGCTACTATCTTCTCGGTGTCTCAAGCAGATCTCTCCACACACAGGCTTCCTCTCTTTCCAGAGCCCTGGCTGAACTGAACCCTGTTGAAATAACAGTATCAGACTTGTCCAGTTTTTCTGTATTCCGGTTGGCTGACCTGGCTGTCTATCACAGTCTGGAAGCTCCCATTGGTTAATTTAGGCACCAGCCTGGAAAGTTCACAGTTTCACCCATATGGGCAGGAAGGAGAGATGGAAGAACAATGGGGAAAAATCAAAACTGCCATCACAGAGGCAACAAGCCTTTGTGTGAAGCGAATAAAGAAAATAAAACAAAGTAAAAAAACACTATGGTTCTCAAAAGAAGTGGCGGGGAAGGTTAGGGAGAAAAAGATAGCATTCAGGAAGTATAAGGAATCACAGAAGGAGCAGGACAGAGAACTATATCAGATAAAGCAGAAGGAAGTGGGGAAGGCAGTCGGAATAGTGAAGGCCCAAACCGATGAAAAGATAGCCAACTCAGTTAAGAAGGGGGCTAAAACCTTTTATAGGTACATCAGGGAGCGAAGGAAAACCAAGAGAGGTATAGTGAGGCTTAATAAAGGGGAAGGGAGGTGGACAGAGGGTAACAGTGAAAAGGAAGAGATACTGAATGAATACTTTTGCTCAGTATTCACAAAAGAAGAAGAGTGGGAGGTACCTAAACCAAACAATAGAAGCATTCTGGGCAGGGGGGTCGATACCAGTCCATTCACAGAAGAAAGGGTCCTGAAAGAACTCCTAAAACTCGAGGTGGACAAAGCAATGGGGCCTGATGGTATTCACCCCAGAATTTAAAAAAAGCTAAGGGGAGACCTTGTGACACCACTGACTACCCTTTGTAACAAGTCATGGAAGGATGGGGGGGTACCTGAGGACTGGAGGAGGGTGGATGTGATTCCCCTTCACAAAAGTGGCAGCAAAGCAGAGGCAGGAAGCTACAGACCTGTTATGTTGACCTCAGTGGTAGGGAAAATGATGGACTCACTTCTGAAAGAAAGAATTGTTGAGTACCTAGAGGCCAGCAGAGCACAAGACCCAAGGTAGCATGGATTCACAGCAGGAAGGTTATGTCAGACGAATCTAAAAGATTTATTTGATTGGATGACCAAAGTAGTAAACCAGGGAGTGGCTGTGGATATGGCCTACCTAGACTTTAGCAAGGCATTTGACACAGTCCCAAACAAAAGATTAATAAACAAGTTAGCCAGCCTGGGAGTGGGTCCCAGGGTGGTAGCCTGGGTAACAAATTGGCTGGACAAAAGGATGCAGAGGGTAATAGTAAATGGAGCACACTCTAAGGAAAGGGTGGTTACTAATGGGGTAGAGCAGGGTTCAGTACTGGGACCGGTCCTCTTTAATGTCTTTATAGGAGACATTGCAAAGGGGCTGGAAGAAAAGGTATGCCTCTTTGCAGATGACACAAAGATCTGCAACAGGGTTGATACACTGGGTGGGGGATGAGAAGGAACTTGGCAAGGTTGGAAGAATGGTCAAAAGTATGGCAGCTTAGATTCAGTGCAAAGAAGTGCAAAGTGATGCAGCTGGGAAACAAAAACCCAGGGGAAGAGTAAACAATGGGGGAAGGGTTTCTAACAACAACAAAAATGGAAAGGAACCTGGGGATAGTCATATCAGATGACCTTAAGATAGGCAAGCAATGTGAGAAGGCAGTAAGGAGGGATGGGGGGATACTGGGATGCATAGGGAGAGGCATCACCAGTAGAAAACAAAAAGTTGTTATCCCTCTGTATAGACAGTTGGTGAGACCCCATCTGGTGCTGTGTGCAGTTCTGGATACCCCATCTCTGCAAGGACATAGACAGGATGGAGGCAGTCCAGAGGAGAGTAATTAAAATGGTGCAGGGTCTGCAACAGAATCCATATGAAGAGAGACTAAAAGAGCTTAATATGCATACCCTTGAGGAAAGGAGGCAGAGGGGGGACATGATAGAAACGTTCACATACCTCAATGGAATAAACAAAGTCCAAGAGAGGAGCATCTTTCAGAAAAAGAGACGTGCAAGAACAAGGGGGCATAATTTAAAGATAGAGGGGGATGACTAAGGGCAACATGATGTAACCCCCCCCACCGGACACTTGTTTAACTAGTAAGCAAATCTCCTATATTTTCTGTCTAGGGGAAAGAGAGGGGTGGGGGTACAAAGAACTAAGTAAGTACTGAAACACAAAATAACCATTACTAAACCGAGGTCCTGAAGAGAGAACTTTTGCTAGGGGCTATGCTAAGTTTGCACTTTAGGAGGGATACCCAGTAATTCCACACAGGAAGCAGTAACAAGATTGTCCATACCAGGTTGGAGTTCTAGAGTGTGGCTTTACTCCAAAGTTGGTACACAAAGGCAAAGGTGGACCCCCAAGAGTTTACACTTCATGGCACAAGGCAATGCAGAACACAACATCTGTAGCAGACAGAAACTCTGAACTTCCCATATTGCATAGGACTTCAAACTCTTTTCAGTGGCATAGCCTCAGCTGAAACACACATCTCTTCTAGTGGCACTGGCCATAATGGAGCACACAATTTCTTCTAGTGGCAAGGGCCATGACTTGGAAAATTTCCCATATGGCATAGGGATTTAAACTTCTGGAAATATGGCACTGGCCACGACGAAACACACTGGTGCTTAAATTAACACAAACCCACACTAGAGGGTAAACTTTCTCTTCAGGCATTGGCCACATGACCTGAAAAATAGGCACCCTTACAGAACCTGAAAATGCTGAACTGGTCACTCCAGATGAGGATTGCCCACCTTTTGCTTCCTCAGTCCATACCCAGCCATTCTTTCAGAGTTACACCTCAAACTTTAAGCAAAACTGTAGAACTATACATCTTGGAATGACTTTCACATTCAGCATTAGGTACACACTACTTCTGAGTGCAGGTTAAAGTCCTTGTTCAAGTCTCACTGGGGACTCCACAATTGTTAGCCAACTTTAGGAAAGGCTTGAGAACAGTCTCAAACAGAACTGGGTACATAGGTCCCGTTGTCAGAGTAACACCCAAAAGAAAACAGGCAAAAAACAGGTACATTCCTCCTGGGACACACAAAGTCAGAGTTACTCATGGTTGTCAAACAAAAGGCAGCTTCAAATGTCCTGGATCAAAGTCAGGGGATTGCCCTTCAGATCCATTCTGCAGTCCTCCTCATCTCCCCGGGGATGAGGAAATCAGGAACTCCTGCTAGACGGTTTCCACCACTTCTACAAGGCAGGTAGATGTTTCTTAGCACTAGGGTGAGAAAAAGTAGGCTCTCCTCAGAGCCCACACTGCAGCTCTTCACTCCTCCAACTGCGCACTCTGGCTCCAACCAACAACTCACAGAAGGTTCTAAAGCTCCCCACTCACAACTAGCTACCATGGTTTATGCTGCTGCAAGAGTTCTAAATGACATCACCTCTCTCATCTCAGCTGAGATCAAGTAGACAGAGAGGGAGCAGGTAAAAATTCATTTAACTAGTTATTCACCAGCTGCCTTCCCTACCTAATTCTGACACTGATGGGATTCTAGTAACCCCAGGGGACCGGGGGGTTACAGTAACGAAGTATTTTTTCACAGAGACGGTGGTGGATGCATGGAACCGCCTTCCTGAGGAGGTCATGGAGTCAAAAACAGTGGGGGAATTCAAGAATGCATAGGACAGGCATAAGACAATTATAGTGGGGGTTGGGAGAAAGTAGGCTGTTGGTTAACCAGAATCTACATCTTATCAAATCGGTAGTGAAATGGGCAGACTAGGTGGGCCAAGCGGTCCTTATCTGTCATCAAAGCCTATGTTTCATAGTCCATTGTATTTAGGACCCCTTGGTTCTGATTGGCCAAAATTGGGAAGTCCCACACCAAACACAGTGGCTCCCATCGGAAAAATAGTAAGCTGGCTGTACTGCAGTCCAAAATAAATAATTTTATCTAATAACAGCAGTGATTTAGAAATAAATATTTAAAGAACTCTGAAGGGCTCTGTTTGCTCAGTTAGCGACAGCAAAGTGGAGCTAATTGGAGTAGAGCCTGGCTGGTCACAAGCCCTGTTGTACTCGGACCCAGCCCAAGCTATTAACACTACACACACTGGCTGAAGCTCTTAAAGAAACAGTGAGGTGGCATAAAAGTGCACACACACACACACAGAGCAACAGCAGAACATCACTGCACATGGATTCAGATTTCCTTCTGAATATCTGCCAGGCAGTGAGCATTTAAGGAGCCCAGGGAAATACTGGAGGTAAGTCCCCCAAAATTGGGGGGGGGTACATTAGTTAACTGAATGATGGTGGTGGATGTACTGTGCCCCACTCTAAAATCAGGTTGTGCTCTTGAAGGTGGTCTACTACTTGGGTGGGCACTATTTTTTGCACTGATAATACAGCTATGGGATGCTAGTTGTCCATGTTCTTATTATCCTCCTTTTTGTGGATGGGAACTACCTGAGCTATCTTCCATGTAGAAGGCACATGACTAGTGGATACTGATAAGTTGAACAGCCTTGTAATGGGAGCTTCTATTTGTGAGGCGATGTATTTTAGGAATCTGGGAAATAATCCATCAGCTCTAGCTGACCCTTATGCAGCTATGGACTTTAGGGGACGCCGCACCTCCAATGTGGTGACTGGCCTAAGTTTAAATGGAAGGTTGGCCGAGCTATTAGTTATAGGTGTTTAAGCAGTGTCAGGGTTAGGCAGATTAGTGTACCCAGAGAGCTCCGAGAAGCATTTGATTAGGGCATTTGCAATTGTTGAGATGTTGCAGTTTATTCCATCCAAGGTCATCTCCATTATGGGAGAGCTTGTACTCTGCCCCATGATGGATGTAATGTGACTCCAGAAGCCACGGGAGTCCCTAACTGAACTTTGAAGAAGCTGTTCACAATAGTTACTCTTAGCAGAATGAATACATTTTTTACACTGGTTCCCAAGCCGTCTATATTCATCCCAGTCAGCAGGAGACTTGGATTGTTTAGCCTTGGTCCAGGATTTATCCCTCCTTCTGATGGTGGTGAGGAGATTACTGCTCAACCATCTGGTTGCTGAGCCTCTAATTCTGTGCGTCTTAAGTGGAAGATGCTTTTCCTGCAGGTTCAAGAAAGTACATAAGATAAAGTTAAACAACAATGCTGTATCTGAAGTATGATACAGGAATGCCAAATTTATTTTGCGTAGATCAGAAAATAATGCCCCTCTGTTCAGTTTAGAGAAGTCCCAGAATTGTATTTCCTTATGAGGAGGCTTAGGTGCACAGGTATTCTAGACACAGAAGACTAGCATATGGCCGCTGATTGAATCAGGCAAAGCACCAACAGAAGAGATCCGGTCAGGTCTATTTGTGACGATCCAGTCAAGCAGGGACTGGAGATTGCTACTTGTAGATATCCTTGTTGGGACAGTGACCAGTTGGGTTAGGTGGAGCCTTCCGAGTCTGGCGCGGTACTGCCCCAAACTTTTACCTAGCCAGTCAAGATTTAGATCACCTATGAGGAGACATTCATTTTTCCCTTTTTGAGAAACCAGAAAATTGATGACATGTGAGAGACCACTTATGCTGCTCTTAGGTGGGTTACAGATATATAGAATATTTAAGCAATATACCATGATGGAGAGTGGGTATATTGGTGGATTTACCACGCCTGGTGTGGTTCGGTCACGGGGCGCAGCCAAGTGACTTTACCATGCCAAAAGTGGTAAATCCACCCATATACCCACTTTCTGTTATGGTATATTGCTATTATACAATGTTCAACTTGTTTTTTTGTTTTTATAGGGATTTTAAACTTTTTGCAGTGGGTACACTGGAGGATTTATCACGGTCATGTGATGTGCTTTGACCGATGAGGTTACAGGATTTTCATACCCCATTGTATATCAGCGTTTTGGATTGTCCTAAGATTAGGGCAATGTGGATGGACTGACAGACACCCATTGTACTCATAAATAGGACAGATACATTGAAGTGCTCTTTAACGTACAACATAACCCCATCGCCCCTCTTCGATGTGAGACGGTCACTCTTAAATAGTTTGTAGCCTTTAATAGCACTCACACTGTCAGGGATACTAGGTTTCAGTCAGGTCTCAGTAACCCCTAATAAGTTGGGTGAGTATTGTGTCATCCATGCCTCAAGTTATGCAAAATTTGCTGTGACGCTTCTAATATCCATGTGTGCGATTTTGATACCAATACAGGAAGACCACTGGGAGGGAAAAACAGATGCCCCTGCAGAGTGAGGGCCTGGACTAGACTCAATATCACCAGATAGAGACAGAGGGTACATAGCCAGAGTTGAGAGAAGCGTTTCAGGAAATGGTTCTTTATGGGTGCGTAAAAGGTGGCTGAGGTTAGAAAGTGTGCTATTTTAGCCATATGGATAAACTTTGTGAGCCAGGTACTGGGTAATGGTGTATCAGTCCTGGTCAGCAGATTTGAGAAAACAAAATTATTGATATCAAAACTGATATTTCCAGGTGAAGAGTCTGGGGAGTAGATAGGAGGTCAGTGATTAATGTTAGGTTAAACAGTAGTAGCCCCACCACGGCTATGTATGAGAGGGTACTTTTACCAATCATGTTGTACAACTTGTTGGGGGAGGGCGGGGAGCACACTGTGGTAAAATGCCAGATCAGCCAGTCATGGTAGACTGCAGGAAACAATTAATGTAGGGGAAGTAATGAGACTCTGCACAAGATGCTTAAACAACTGACAAATCAAAGTTAATGCAGTCCGTGATACAGTTCAAACCTTAGCCGGCAACTCCTGAAAACTCTCAGCACAAGTTAGTGGAAATAATTTATAGTAATATTCCATGTGCAGAAACTCATAGCCTTCCCCAGCTAATACATAGCCTTGTAATCTCATTTTCATTGCAGTAACCAGGTGGGATATCAACTTAAAATCTCAGCACCTTCCTCATTTCACGGTTGAGTAGATTACACAGTTCAGAAGTACAGAAGACCTCTCTTTTCCCCTACCTCAGCAATAAAAATTCCAGACAGTTTAAACATAAACCATTTAGACCAGTATTCCATTCTTAGAACAGTCATAAGACTATTTTATTGTTATTTATTTATTTAATTTCTTGGAATTTGGATAACTTTGAGTTAGCAGCCCATTTACAGAGGTCCCACGTCATTTGTGTACAGACATACAGGATATACAGGTCAGCTTGACTTGATTACAATACATAGGAATGACACATTCCTCGTCAGTGATACGCACGGGGAAAACAGAAGAAAAATCCAGTATAAAGGAATACTGCAAAATGATTAGGTCGTATAGTGGATTACATTTCATTGGAATAGCACATACCATGACAGTTTGACATATAACAGTATATACAGGTTTACAGAGGCATGTTCGCTCTAGTAATCTGTAACTATGATACATGATGCTTAGTGCAATACTGCCAGTATAACAAGCATTTTTCAATGCCGAATGTTTGCTTGCTGGTATTAGCATTGGAAATGCAGGAGTTAGACAGATGCAGAATAGGAATGGCAGTGAAGTACTGAACTTCATGCCAACCCCACCTCCACCCTGTTGAGATGGACAGGCAATGGGGTATGCATTTGGGTCATCACCCATAACGTTCATGCCATGTCACCTCACCCTGTGGTGCAGACACTGACACGTGTTGAAGTGTGCCTTGGGGTGTTCAGCTTTACAGTCACCCCATTCCATAAGGACATACGCTGAAATGGATGCAGTATAGGAGAATGGGGTGAACTGTGGGGCTGAAGAGTCCAAGGCACACCTTGATGCCTGTCACTGGCTGGGGGTTGGGGTGGGATGGCATGAGTATTACAGTCAGCAATCCAAAGGCACACCCGGATGCCTGTCAATCTGTATGGGGTAGGACGTTATGGTTAGAAACCCTAACACCCCAAGCGTTTTTTTGGTATTTGCACTACAAATTTTCAACATGGCCTTTTTGTGACCCCACCTCATGAAAGCATTTGGGACCTCTTCTCATGAACAGTGGCACTGTGATTTTGTTAATGTGTCCCGAACTTTGAGTTCCCACAGTGACCGTGCCATTCTGCGCCAGATACACGAAAACACAGATCGGGCAGGATGTGAAGAATGACAGCTGTACCATTCATAGGGAGGTGTGAAGAGATGGCAATGTTGAAAATCTGTAGTGAAAATATTAAAAATGCTCGCACTTCTGAGCATACGTGGAAATTGTGCAACATATGCGTGTAACACAATCATTTAGTGGAATTATTTCACCAAATTTTCAACATAGGCATTTTGTGACCTCTGCTCATGAACACTGTCACTATAATTTTCTTAATCTGTCTCGAACATTGATTTCCCACAGCAACCTCGCTATTCTGTGCCAGATGTGTAAACGCATATTTCAGGGCAGGATATGAAAAATGACAGCTGTACTGTTCATAAAGTGGTGTGAAAAAATGCCAATGTTGAAAGTCTGTAGTGAAAATATTATAAATGCATGAAATTATGAGGGTGCATGGAAACTGCGCAACGTACGCTCGTAACACAGTCATTTTATAGACTTTTGTCACTAAATTTTCAACTGTGATTTTTATGTTGGCATGCTTGTGCAGCCAACATCTTGCGGCAGTGGGGATTTGGAGGCACGATTACTGTTGGGTGAACGCAGGGCACGCATCAGTAGGTGCGTCCCTCATTCCACAATCAGCCTGCATGCCGGTGCCACACCATGCATGCTAATGTGGTGAGCACATCTAAGGAAAGGTCTATTGCAATCCGAGCAAAGCTCATCAGACACAGCAGACCCTTCCTACCTGCTCACTACATTAGCAGCATAGCGGGCGGGCGGCCGTCCAACAGCCGACTTCAGGGGTGCCCAATCCCCCTGCCAGCTTACTGTGGCAGCACAAATTTGCAGACAGGGGAGCACACTCCCCGTCAGCATAAAGCAGCCCACCCCACATTTCTTATATGCTGAAGGGGGTGCCCAATCCCCCTCGGCTCTTGGTCCCCCGCTGCTTTCATTGTGTGTTGATGGGGGTGCCCAATCCCCATCAACATAAATTCAACCCCACTTTGTTTGCCGATGAGGTTGCCCAATCCCCTGTTGGCTGCAGCAAACCCCCAAAACAGTTAGGTGGCATGCCGGGAGCCCACCCCAGTGTGCAAAGTCCCCTGAAGAAAAAAACTGTCCCTCGATGTTAGTTTTTTTTTCCTTCCCTGTAACATAAAAACGGTCCCTCGTAGTCTCCTGCCCTCCACCCACACCCACCCATGGCGCACCCTGCCTCTCCACACCCGCCTCACCCCCTCACCCCATACTTACCTCCGGAGTCCAGCGTGATGATCTTTGGTGGACCGGGAACACACCTGCACTCTTCAAAGCTGACTGCGAAGTGAAGAAATGCCGGTAAGCTGTATAATGGAATGAATAGGGTTTTTTCAACTTTGCTGCATATCTCGGGCATTTTTTTGAATTTTGCCACCAAATTTTCAGCATGGGGTTTTTGGGACCCCTCCTCATGCATTATATCACTGTCATGGTGTTAATTGGCCTCTAAAGGTGATTTTGCAGTCACTGTGCAGAATCACCTTTCGGGACCCATTAACGAAATGACATTGCCAGTGTTCATGAGGTGGCCTCTCAAAAAGCCTATGTTCTAAATTTGGTGGAAAAAAAATCCAACAAATGCCTATTTTACGAGCATGTGTTGCACAGTTGCTATGCAGGCTGGTAAGTTCACAAATTTGCAATATTTTCATGCCAGATTTTCAACATTGTCATTTTTGTACACCTCCTTGTGAACAGTACAGCCGTCATTTTCCACATCTTGCCCGAAATGTGTTTCCACACTACCGGCGCACAATAGCGTGGTCGCTGTTGGAAATCAATGCCAGATTATGAAAATGACAGTGACACAGTTCATGAGCAGAAGTCCTAAAATACCTGTGTTGAAAATTTGGTGACGAGGGGCATGGCCTGACAAATATGGAGGTCTGAATCCTGAGCTCTGATATTCAATAAACAATCTAGCATCATCTTCAGCCATCTAAGTCAATTCTGCAAGACAAACTTGAAAATCAAGTGCTCTGGACCACAATACAGCACTTTGTTAAGATATTTTTTATTATATTTCATCTACACAGGGCTATACTCTAACAGACTTCTACTGGAAGCATAAACCTTAGGCCCTAAATCATGGCTGAAAATGCAGAGAAATCGGCTCCCCTGGATAACATTGAAAGCATGTTTCAGAAATTAATTGCAGATATAAGTGATCTAAAAAATCACAACTCAGCATAATACTACCACACTAAAGAATATAGACTCTCGACTTGCCAACACAGAGCTCAAAACCAAGCAGAATGAAACATCTATACAAGATCTAAAAGCTACTATCAGGGAGCAAGATCGTACTATCAAAGAGCTTCAATATAAAATTGAAGATATTGAAAATCAAAATCGAAGGAATGACTTATGATTCTTTGGATTTCCTGAGAATTCTGAATCAGAAGACACTACTACTTTTTTGCTGCATGTCTTACCAACCATGCTGAACCTTCCTGCAGATCATAACATAACTACTGAGTGCTCCCATCGTTCATTAGGCCCTAAACCTCCATCTGATTACAGACCCAGACCAATTGTGGCCAAATTTCTGAATTTCACACACACTGAACTTATTCGACAGAAATCCAGAGAAACTGGGCACCTTACCTGGCAAGATCACCAAATATACATATATAGAGACTTTTCAAAGGAGGTTCTAAACAAAAGGAAATCCTTTACACCGGCTCGGAAACTGATGCACAAATTGGGACTGCAATTCTCGATGCGGTACCCTGCAACAATGCGAGTATTCAGCGGCAGCTCCCATAAAGATTATAATACCCCAGAATCACTGATGTCTTTCCTAAGCAGATTTGAGTTACCCCTGGTAAGCACATCCGATACTCGGGATACATCTCTAAGCCAGTCTAGTAAAATTAATAATAGCCCTGATTCCAGTGTTCAGACTGCTTCGGAACCTGCTGATTTAAACACAACTACCTCGGAGCCTCTCGCAGATTTAAATGTGAGGCATTCTGCCCGACTGCTTGAAAAAAATTCATTTAAACCCATGAACTGTAAACTCCAATGCTGCATACAGAAATCAACAAATGCAAAACATGTTGAACCTCATACAGGCGCTACGGTTTCATCATCCATACCCTTAAGCAACAGATTCGAGCTTCTATGTGATGTTAAGGTTGACCATCTGGAACTGTAGATAACGGAGACTCAGCTTTTATGGAGGCATTGCAGAGCGTCCCTGAAGCTGAGGAAGAATCTGTTGATGTTTCGTGGTCAGAAACAGTAGTGAGTTTGCCACAAAAATCTTTGGAACCGCCAAGGAAAAAACACCGTAGCAGAGGGAAGAACAGATCAGATGCAGTTGCTGCAAAGAGGGCAACTTAATCAGTCTTTTTGTTGTCTCTTGCTTGTATTTGACAGAATGTGGCATTGATGAATCTGGATCTTTTCACAGATGCCAGTGGGTTCCTGTCTGATGTGCTATGCCATTGACTCTGATTGGCGAGTTGTAAGGGGTAGACATACAATTTGAAACTTAGTTCCTATGTAGCAAAGCTTACCAGGAAATAGGGTCTTAGTTAACTACTGGATGTAGATCTCAGCTTACTGCTTGACAGTTCTTACTATATGTTTTGCCTAAATTACTAAGTAAGGTAAACAACATACAAGTAATCTTGTGTCACAATGAAAATGATTTACTCTAAGAGGGAATCTGATATTTACAATCGGATTGATGTAGGGGAAACTGTGCAGGCAATTTTCGAACTACTGAGATGCAGTCAATCCATACAATAGGTTATAGCATCTTTCTCAGTATGCTCGAAGTCTGGCAGTATCAACCTAATTTCATTATATAACTTATTATTTCTCTAATTTGAACTGGCTGCATATACAATGCTTATTTTCTTACAAATTTCCAGCTTCTACAGAACTGGTACATATCATTATATTCTTTAGTGGTTTAAGATACCTTAAGAATTGTTGAAAGACAAAGGCAAGCGGGGTATATTTTCTATTGTAATGGTGAAATTTAACCATTTGTTACTTAATTATTTTGGGGGGGGGATTGGTATTTCTTTTAGCTTAATTCACATGTTAATAGCCTACCTTATATTTAATTTTCTTCTTATTATAAATAATTTCATTAAAGGAAAAGACATTTATCAGATTCAAACTATAAATGTTTTTTTTTTCTCGCTTCTCTCCTTCTCCAGTTATGGTTCAGAATTTAAATCATTATTTAAATATCTAACACGAATGATACAGATTGTTTGTTGTATATGGGAACAACTGTTTCTCATTATTATTTCATTAATCTATATACTATATTCATTAAAAATACCACCAACAGCTTAATCTGATTCAAGATCAGCTGGCATTCATCTGTATCCCTCTCCCCCAGGTCGTGCCTGAAAATAGGCAGGATTTGTCTAGTGCACTTACACGGTCAATAAAAACTAAATAAATAAATAATAAATATATAGATAGTTTCAACCTTTAATATTAGTTAAGGAGTGTCAGACTGTCTGCTCTCCTTATATTTCACTACATGTCCTAGAGAGCTTAGGAATGGTCTTGGTTTAGTGCTGTATATAAACCAACCAATACTCCTCTGCTCATCCCTAATGACCGTTATAGTGTTCTTGTTAATAAGTTTGTTGTTAGTTACTGTTGTTATAATAGTTAGGGAGATTTATAACAAATGGTACCAAGGCATTTTCCAGATTCCCTTGTATATTCTAGTAGTTAATACTCATGCCACAAACTGGTTTATAATCATCAGTCATGTATTTTTGATCTGTAGTGTCTGCCTCTCCTTTGCTCGGTGCATAGAAGTCCAGACATGGATGCCATTACTGATTAATCATTTCAATGTCTGATTTAATACTATATACATGAAATGTCAAGGGCCACAATGCACCGAGCAAATGTAAACATGTTTTAAATCAGCTTAAAAGAAAAAAAAGCACAAATTGCCTTTTTACAAGAAACTAAACCAATAGAGGCAGATAATGGCAGATTAAAAAATGACTGGGTTGGTCAAATTTATGCCGCTTCTGCTACAACCAAGAAATGTGGGGTTGCAATTTTAATACATAAAAGTTTAAAATGGAAAGTATTGAATATAAAGAAAGACCCTGATGGCGGATGGTTGATTGTTGCCTTTGATTCTATAACTGGTCCATTAACCTTTATGCCCCGAATTCAGATACATCCTAATTTTTTCAAAATGTGGCACAACAATTAACCTCTCTAAATTTAAATACCCCAATTTTAGTTGGTGGTGATTTTAATCTTACATTAGAGTCATATCTTGACAGAAGCAATGCTTCATTAAATGCCCATCTGAGGAGCATTGCTGCACTTTCATTATTAGTGAAAGACCTGGGATTAGTGGATGTATGGAGACTTTTTCACCCTAGAGATAAAGAGTATACATTCTATTTCCCCATGCATCATTCATATAGTAGAATTGATTATTGGTTAACCTTCCCTACTATCACAGCTAATATTATAGATTGTAACATTCTACCCCTTCTTATTTCAGATCACGCTCCAGTTAAACTTCACTTGTTATGGAATTCCCCCCCTTTGAAATCACCTTCCTGGCGATTAGACCCACTCTTACTTAAACACCCAGAATTTGTTCCTTGGTTAAAAACCAAATTCAGGAATTTATTTTACTCAATAACCCAGAGGCTACGTCTATGGGCACTACTTGGGAGGCACTCAAAGCTACTCTTTGTGGCAAAATCATCAGTTTTTCTGTACATAGGAAAAGAAAGAGAGAAAAACAACTTAAAGATCTTGAGAACTTACTTAAAATTAAAAAATTACAATATTCAGCTACCCCACACCCTGACCCTAAATCCCCTTTACATCATGAAATCCTTAGACTTCGTATGCAAATTAACAATTTAATCTCCCGGAAAACCGAAATCGCATTACTTAGAATTAAACACAAGTACTGGGAGGGGGATGAAAAAGGTAGCAAGCTACTGGCTTATAGACTTAGGCCCAGATATTCAAAAGGGTTGTGCATGGCACAACAGTGTTACACCATGCGCAACCCACTGATGCACCCCAGCGCAATATTCAAATAGGAATTGAGCCTGGCACAAATCCCAATGTGCCAGAGCGCATCAGTAATGCATGCAGGTGCAGGTAGTGGGGCATGCCCATGCATACTCTGCACATCCCGATATTCAGCCCGGGATGTGCTGAGCCATGCATGTGCAACCCCTACCTGCGCCGCACAAAGCTGATCCAAAAAAAAAGGAGCAATGGCTGGCCACCCACAGGTGAGCTGCCATATTGCAGGGTGCAAAACGGCAGCTGCCACCTGTGAGTGGCCACCCGAGCTCCGGCTTCACCTCTGTAATGGCACCCCCCCTATGCCCGACCGTGGGCACTGTTATGAAAAAATAGAATCCTATATCTCTGGTGGTCCAGTGGACCACTGTCAGCCCGATCACGGGCTTCAGTAAAATAAAAATAGGAGCCCAGGGAAATACGGGCTGCACACCCATTGGCTCATGCTGTGGACCAATGGGTGTACAGCCCCACTGATGGTGCCAGTCGGTGGGCGGTGAGGCAGCAGGTGGGTGGGGTGCTGCCACCCACCGCTGACTGGGGGGAGTGGGGCAGTGGGGATTAGTGGGCAGGTGGGGTGAGGGGGTCTGCTGGACCACCAGGGATATAGGCTTCTTTATTTATTTTACTGAAGCCCGCGATCAGGCTGACAGCGGTCCAGTGGACCACCAGGGATGTAGGATTCTCTCTTTATTTTACTGAAGCCCACGATCAGGCTGACAGCAGTCCACTGGACCACCAGGGATATAGGATTCAGTTTTTATTTTACTGAAGCCTGCGATCGGGCTGACAGCGGTCCACTGGACCATCAGGGATATAGGATTCAGTTTTTATTTTACTGAAGCCCACGATCGGGCTGACAGCGGTCCACTGGACTACCAGGAATATAGGAGTCTATTTTTATTTTACTGAAGCCCGCGATCAGGCTGACAGCAGTCCACTGAACCACCAGGGATGTAGGAGTGTATTTTTACTTTACTGAAGCCCGCGATCGGGCTGACAGCAGTCTACTGGACCACCAGGGATATAGGAGTCCATTTTTATTTTACTGAAGCCTGCGATTGGGCTGACAGTGGTCCACTGGACCACCAGGGATATAGGATTCTTTATTTATTTTACTAATGCCCACGATCGGGCTGTGGGGCACATTGCCGCGCTGCAGGGGGCATCGGTCCCTGATGGCTGCTGCCTGACAGGGTGCCAGGTGGAAGTCGTCGGGGATTGGTGCACCTGCATGCAAATGGGGCCATAATGACATGCAAATGGCCCCATTTGTGCCTTGCATACATTATGGCCCCTTTTGCATGTGCACTTTTGAATATCGCGGTCATTGCGCCTAGCACAATGGAACTTGTGCTAGCGCATCCCCCTGCTCCACTCTGGCCACTTGCGCTGGTGCAGTGCCACTGCACCATGTGCACTGCGGGTGGCCAGGGTGTGATATTCAATGATGCTGAGCCATTACGCAGCTCCGTTGAATATCGTCCAGTCAGCACCCCTGTGCAGCCAAGTTGCGCTGTGCCCAGGCTTGCACCATAGCCTGGTGCAGTTTGAATATCTGGGCCATAGAGTACAACAGTCAGAGTGATACAGTTCAGGTCTAAAAAAACACTACTGGGCAAATATGTACTGATAACCCTAGCATTAATAAGATCATGTCTTCATTCTATAAACAGTTATATACATCCACTACCTCCACAGCAAATTTGCAGATTGACAACTTTCTGGATAAATTAGTGCTTCCCCAGCTTTCACATGATGCAATAAATTCTTTAGATAAACCAATTACAATAGAAGAAGTTCACCATGCACTCGGTTCCCTCACAACTGGATGTGCCCCTGGTGGCGATGGTTTCCCCAGTGGAGTTTTATAAAAGTATGGCTGATTTACTTTGCCCTTTATTATGCAGGGTATTTCTTGAATCCATAACTTTAGAAAAACTATCTCCAACTTTAACGGATGCAATCATTATAGTGCTCCCCAAAAGGATAAAGATGTTACTCTTCCCTCTAACTATCATCCCATATCATTACTTAATGTAGATGGTAAGATGTTTGCGAGTCTATTAGCTATTCGTCTTAAACTCTTCATTCCCCGATTAGTTAATAAATCTCAAACAGGTTTTGTCAAGGGCAGGATGGGTTCAGATAATCTTCACTCTTTATTCAACCTCATGTATAAAGCTAAATTACTAAAATCCCCTGCAGTCGCTAGTGCCATCGATTTTGAAAAGGCTTTTGATTCTTTGAATTGGAATTTTATTTATTTAGTTCTATCTCGCTTTGGCATTAGTGACCGCTTTTGTTCATATATAAAATTACTATATACCTCCCCTACAGCAAGGGTCCTTACTAATTCTACTTTATCTCAGTCCTTTAATTTAAATAGAGGCACTAGACAAGGATGTCCCTTATCCCCATCCCTTTTCGTTTTAGCCTTAGAACCTTCGGCAGCTACTCTCCATCAATCTGACAAAATCAGAGGTATATCGATTGGCAATACACAATATATATCTTTGTCTTATTCTGATGATATGCTAATCTTATTAGAAGATTTAGAATTAGCTGCACATCCACTTATACAATTACTAAATACATTTGTGGAACTCTCTGGTCTTGCAATTAATTACAAAAAAACTGAAATATTACCACTTAACACATTTTGTAAACCCTACATGAATAATGTCCTTGGTTTTGGTTGGGCATCCCAGGGCATTTCATACTTAGGAATTAAAATTTTAACAGATACTGAAAAAATGGGAGGCAAATCTTACTCCTATCCTCTCAGAAATTAAAACAACACTTGAAAGGTGGAAAAATCTTAACCTAACATTAATTGGTAAAATCAACGCAATTAAAATGTCTATTACTCCCAAGGTATTGTACCTTTTTCTAACATGCCATTGATTTTGCCCTTTATTTTTATCTCTTGAACTGATAAATTGATAGGGAATTTTATCTGGGAAGGTCATATCCCAAGATTTAGTAGAAATAAGCTACATACCCATTGGTCCCAGGGTGGGTTTACTCTTCCCTGGTTCTTGGCCTATCTATCGGCATTTCATGCCTCACAAACCACAAAATGGTTTACTAAACCTAATAATGAATCCCCTTTATGGCTCAATATGGAAGCCTCCTGGATACTGGGAAACATTCCCACCAATTTTATTTTCAATTCTTTGCCACAAAAAATTAAAAAAATCCTACAATTGCTCCATCAATTTATTATTGACTTAAATTACATAGATGGTTAAAAACTGACCCAGTTCCTACATTTTACTCTCCTATATGGGGAAACCAATGTATAACCTTAGATGACCAACCATTGTTTTGTAGCCCATGGAAACATAAACATATAATATTTTTGGGTGATATCGTAATCAAAAATAGTAATATTTTGGATTCTTTTGCAAATTTATAAACCATTTGGGATATAAATAAAAAGGATTTCTGTAAATATCTACAAATTCATGCGGCATTAGCTCCTATATTATAGCATGAACATAGAATAACTTATTCCAACCTAAATATCACCTCATGGGTGAATACCTCATCCGGGCTAGTTAGTAAAATTTATAAAATGATCAGGAACAATCTACTAAATCAACAAATTTCAGCCAAAACTAAAAAGAACTTAGTATTACAACAAAATATAACTGAATTTCAATGGATCCAGTGCTGGACTGTTTACCATAACACATTTAGAGATGTGCGGCGTGCACTTATTCAATATAAAATTCTTCGCTTGTGGTACAGAACACCAGCCTTACTATATAAAATGGGAGTTACACCAAATGATATATGTTGCAGATGTCACTCATCTAATGGTAATTTATTCCACATGTTGTGGCTTTGCAGTCCCATATCTATATTGTGGCATTTGGTCCACCATTTGGCTTCTAATATCATAAAATACTCCTTACCTTTTGACCCCAAGTACTTTATTCTAGGGATTATTGACAAAAATATTAAACTGTCTAGATACCAACATAGATGGCTACAAATATTATTTATGCAGGTCAAACGTTTGATTTTAATTAACTGAAAGTCACAGATAATACCTACACTTACTGATATTCTTAATAGCTTAACTCAAATTGCTTCCCTGGAATGCATATCTTATTTGACTTTAGACCGACTAAATCTATATAAATTGTGTTGGCAGGATTAGTTCTCATTTTCTGGACTCTGGAGGATTAGGAAACACCTGTAGATTTCTCCTTTAGATGTATTCTAAAACATTTTATAGAACAGACAGATTGTATCTCTCTACAACATAGATAGGACATATTGTTATTTAGTGTAGTATTGTGTTTATTTTATATACTGTGCAGAAATAAGAATCAATGGCAATGAATGCCACTACATATCATGACATGTAGTGTATATATATATATATAAAAAAAATTATACTAATTTTTAATCCAATTCTGTATAATCAAAATTGTGGATTGTGTAAAATGTTATACTACATTATGTATTGTATTCATGTCTGCATGGTATTATTGTGTGATAATATAGAAAATGCTTTTTATTTTCTAATAAAAAGATTAACTGCAAGAAAATTTGGTGACGATACACCATAAAATGACTGTGTTACGAGCGTGCATTGGCAGATTGCACGTACGCTCATACCGTTGTGCATTTGTCATATTTTCACTCTGGATTTTCATCACTGGCATTTTTCCACACCTCTTGATGAACAGTACAGCTGTCATTTCACATATCCTGCCCAAAATGTGTTTTCGCACTTCCGGTGCAGAATAGCGTGGTCGCCGTGTGAAATCACTTCTTGGGACAGTTTCAGGAAATAACAGTGACACTGTACATGAGTAGAGGTGCTAAAATGCCTATGTTGAAAATTTGGTGCCAAACGCCCATAAAATAACTGTGTTCCAAGCGTGCACTGCATATTTCCCACGTACCCTTGTAACTTCACAAATTTGCTATATTTACATGCCACATTTTCAACACTGGCATTTTTTTACACATCCTTATGAACTGTACAGCTGTCATTTTTCACATCCTGCCAAAATGTTTTCCCATACTGCACTACCAAAGCTAATGCCAGTGCGACAACATTCGGCATTGACAAATGCTTGTTTTAATCTGTCCCAAACACTAACTTCCCACTGTGCTATTGTGTGCCGGAAGTGCGAAAACACATTTTGGCCAGGATGTGAAAAATGACAGCTGTACTGTTCATAAAGTGGTGTGAAAAAAATGCCAGTGTTGAACATCTGGAGTGAAAATACTACAAATTTGCGAAGTTACGAGGGTGCGTGGAAACTGCACAACGCATGCCGCAACACAGTCATTTTATGGTCGTGTGTACCAAATTTTCAACATAGGCATATAGGACCTCTGCTCCTGAACAGAGTCACTGTGATTTTCCTAATCTGTCCCAAACACTGACTTCCGACAGCGACCGCGCTATTATGCACTGGAAGTGCGAAAACACATTTTGGCCAGGATGTGAAAATGACAGCTGTACTGTTCATAAGGAGGTGTGGAAAACTGCCAATGTTGAAAATCTGGAATGAAAATATTACAGATTCACGAAGTTACGAACGTGCGTGGAAAGTGCACAACGCACACTCGTAAAACAGTCATTTTTTGGATTTTGTTCAACAAATTTGCAATATAGGCTTTTTGAGAGCCCACCTCACAAACAGTAGCACTGTCATTTCATTAATTGGTCCCAAAAGATGAGTCCTTCCAATGACTGCAAAATCACCTTTCAGGACCGAATAACACCATGACAGTGACTGAATTCATGAGGAAGGGTCCCAATAACCTCATGTTGAAAATTTGGTGCCTAAATTCCCAAAAATGTCCAATATATGCACCAAAGTTGAAAAAACCCTATCTATGCCGTTATACAGCTTACCGGCATTTCTTCAGTTCGCGGTCGGCTTTGAAGAGTGCAGACGTGTTCCCGGTCCACCGAAGATCATCACGCCGGGCTCTGGAGGTAAGTATGGGGCGAGGGAGTGTGGGGAGGTAGGGTGCATATTGGGTGGGTGCAGGTTGGGAGAAGGGACCCGACTGGCATAGGACCGTTTCCTTTCTTTCAGGGAGAAAAAGAAAAAAAAAGTTGAGAGAAGGGTTTTTTTTGCAGGCTTGCTTTCCGCATACTGGGGTGGGCTCCCAGTGTGCCATCTGCCTTTTTGGGGTGGAGGGACTTAAGTTGACAGGGACTGGGCCTCCTGTCTGCAAAGAATGATTGTTGTGGGGGGGCATGATGCTGAGGGATTAGATCTCCCCCAGGCACACACAACAAAGGGGGGCATTATGCAAATGAGGAGTTGGCTCCTGTCACAAATCGACTGGGCTAGGCATACCGACAGGGGATTGGGCAGCCCAGTCAGTCGGCTTTCATGGGGCTTGGCGGCGGCGGCTATGCCACCGCCATGTTTAGGGACATATTACATCAGAAAAGGTACCGCCCTGCCATGTCAGGTCGCTCCCTCATTGCAGTGGAATGGCTGATGCTGCAAAGACGAGGCAGCCCTTCATTGCAGCGGCCAAATAATTTCAAGTTGGTGGCACTTCTGCAGAACCAGTGTCATCAGGACACTGGGCCTGCATTGGGTGAACAGTGCCAAGCCCACAAATGCAGTGCCGGCATTGGCTGCTACAGTGCCGCACCTCCACAACCCCCTTCTCTCCTAAACTGCCACATAATGTTTCCTGCACATGCGCACAACCAAACATAAAAACTTGCAATTGGTAGAAAGGGTGAAAAAGATTGAGTATAGTAAACAACTTTAGGGAGGCAGATGGTGCATAGTACGGAGAGAGGTCAGAATAAGGGGAAATATCAGTGCAGGAGGGATGGAAAGATAGCGTAAGCCTGACCACCAAGGTGGCAATTGTCAAATGGGGGTGGGATTGGTTGGGGGGAAGGTGAAACATTAGGAATGTAGATTGGGGTAGGGGGGGAGGGGTGGAAAGTTAGGGAGGGGGAAGGGATGTAGCAGGGAGACAGTGAAGAAAGTAGGGGAAGGAGGGCACATTGTTGACAGCCAAGATGCAAGTGCATAGTTGTAATTAAGTACAAATTCCAACTGAAATCAACTTAGAAGGGGCATTCACAAACGTTAAGCGCTACAAGGTGGTGAACATAGTTTACTTTTGAATGGTGCAAGCTTTGTTTCTGCCAGGATGTCACCAGAAAGAGAGTTGAGCCAGATGGCAGCATGGTAAACAAATGACCTCTGCCCTTGAGATGTTCAACAGAAGGGAACCTTAAATGGTTTGTTGTTAAGAGGCCCTTGTTTGTCTGGAGTTATTCACTGGGCACAGTAGGTTCTGGACTCCAGAATGAGTAAGTCCCAGGGTGGGTTTTTTGGCAAGCAGACAAGTCTGGTATTGCAGCCTGCTTTTCAGATTGAGCCATCCAGACTGTACATATAAGTCACATGTGGGAGTGAGCCTTTGGGCCCCAGTGACAAGTCTATGCCTTATTCAGGGCTACAGAGATCCATTTAAGGGCAGTGTCTGTAGCTGCTCCGTAGACTACAAGACAGCTAGTTTCAAAGTTCACAGACTACTTAGTTTTTGAGTACTATCTGTGTACTAGTTTCACCCCTAGAACCACAGTTTCAAGGTGCTCCCCTCCTCCCTGTGAAGCATCCAACCAGGGTAGCTATGGGCAGTGCCTTAGACTGCCTGTTTAATAGAAAGGGGGGGAAGGGGCACTTGTTTAACCAGGAGAAGCACACTAAGCTAAAGCTTGATTATATGTGTGACCTGGGAGCACAGGGAAGTTAAGTGACTTGCTCAGGGTCACACAGTATGCAAGTGGGGGCTGTGGGATTCAAACACAGGTCTCCAGGTTTGCAGCTCAGAGCCTTAAACCACTGCACTATACCGAATCCAATTAATAGAAGGTGGAGGAGGAGGAGGAGGGGGCAGGGAAGCAAAAAATATCCTCAAACTGGTCCAAAGACTCCTGTATTTCCAGTGAGAAAAGTGCCGCAAAAGGCGGACAAGTCTTTTTTCAACCTCCGATGAGCTTAGAAATAAATTCAAGATTTGTTGCAGGGGGTGCAAGTCTTTTTTACAAGCTCTAATGAGCTTAGAAATAAAATTTGAAGATTTGTTGAAGGGGGCGGACAGAGAGCTCACTGCCATGTCTTCCTACCCCTATTTTTCAAGGGAAAGTGGTCCTATGGTACAGTCATATATGGATATATATTTTAGTAAAGCATTTTCACTTTCAAGATAGTTCATTTAAATCAACTTAGCAATGAGAAACTAATTGCAGTAGAGTCTTACCAGATTCAGTATTATCAAATGGTGATTCTCACAAGCACCACAAGCAGTGCAGCGATGTTCACCTCCACTCAGCCAGTGCATATCTGCCTTGGAGGTTGACCCGTTGAGCTACAGATCACTGCTTGAGTGATGTTGCAGGACACTCCTCATTCCCACATCATGTCAGAGACTCTCCCCTCAGTGCCAGTCAAGCGAGAAGCTTAAAATATTACAACCTCCCAGAAAAGTGCTAAAGAGTGCTTAGGAGTTTAGCACTGTTTTGTGTCTAATAATGTAAAATGCATCTTAATACAGTTTAAATCACCTTGTAGGTTTCAGATGTTTTAAGTGCACAAAACACGATGCTTACATTATTGAACACAAAGTGATCCTTTGGCTCACCTCCAAGCCAGATATGCACTGGCTGACTGGGGGTGAACTTCACTGTACCGCGTGTGGTGCGTGTGGGAATCACCATTTGATAATACTGAATCTGGTAAGACTTTGCTGCATTTAGTTTCTCAGTGCTAAACTGATTTTAATTAGCTTTCTTGAATGTGAACATTCTTTACTAAAATATATTTTTATATTTGTCTGTAATATAAGACCACTTTCCCTTGAAAAAGCCTAGGGAATTAGGCAAAAAATGAATTTTTAACTGCCATATTCTGGGCTACTAGTCCAGGTTTTCTTCATCCCTTTTCATGCTACTAATCCCCTCATCGTTGTCTGTGGTCCTACAAAGTTTTGTCATCTATGAACAGGCTTTCCTTACCCTATAAGCCCACTCCAATATCTCTGACATACATTTTGAAGAGTACCAGTATCAGGACTGATCCCTAGGGCATACTCTCAGTGATCTTCCTGTTACCAGAGCCTTTCCCAATTAGAATCACTCTCTGGGTTCTATCTGACAACCAGTTACCAATCCACTTAGTTCATTCCCAGTTTCTTTTCTCCCACCTTCTGGATAAGCTTCTTGTGATGCACTGAATCAAAGACTTTGTACTCGAGGTTTATTAAATTGTCACAGTAACCTCTCGAAGTGATTACAGTGTGGTTACCAATAAATCCCCCACCCATTATCCTCTGTCTTAAAGAACTGTTGCCTAAGAGGAGGAGGAGGAGCAGAGAAGAGAGGGAGTTTCAGATGCAGGTTGACCAACAGCAAGGTGAGATCTGAGAGTACAGAATGAGTGGAGATTTGCATGCCACAAGGGACAGGTGGGGGTAGCAGTGGAACGGTAGGATAAGTGGTCAGTAAGAAAGTTGGTACGGAATTTGTAATTCTGATAGGCACAATGCCTGGCCAGCACCCATCCAGGAAAGGAGGGCATAGTCTGGATTACATGTCACAGAAGTGGTGGCAGTGGGGGGCAGTTTAGAGTGAAATAGCAGACAGCATAAAAGAGGGTGTCCAGTCAGGTTAGGGAGGACTTTGGTGCTGTGCCGTAGACAATATCCCCAAAATCAAAGACAGGAAAAATCATTTTCTGGGCAACCCCACCTAGAGTACTGTGTCCAGCTCTAGAGACCACATCTCTACATGGGCATAGACAGAATGGAGGTGGTCCAGAGGAGGGCAACTAAAATGGTGTAGGGTCTGCATCAAAAGCCCTATGAGGTGAGATGAAAGGACCTAATGAAGTTTGATAGTTTCAGGGTCTTATGAAGATTGCTCCATAAAATGGGGAGAGCATGACTTACAGAGGAAGTGCTATGATGGGTTCTAATTCTGGGAATGTCTAATAAAATGTAAGAATATCTCCTGAGTGAATAGTTCCCATGTGTACTGGCTAAGAGACAGGAAATGTATTTTGGGAGTTTATTGGTAAGGGCTCTGTAAGTCCAGGTGGCTGCATTTTTCAGCCTTCTGGCTTTTAATGAGTGCCAGCCCAGCTGCAAATAGAGGGAGCAATAGTGTACGTTACAAGGCGTGCAGGTGATGAACCTTATAGCCCGGTAGTACAAAGTGTCCAGTTTGGCTAGTGCGGCCAGTAAATTTATATAAAATAAATATATAATAAAATATAATAAATACCTCACAGGGGGTAAATAAGGTACAGGAGGGAAGTCTTTTTCAGAAGAAAAGGTGTTCAAAAACAAGGGGACATGATATGAAGCTGGAGGGGGTAGATTCAGGAGAGATGTGAGGAAGTACTTCTTCACAGAAAGAGTGGTGGATTCCTGGAACAGCCTTTTAGTGAGGGTGGTGGGGGAAAAAACAGTGGTGGAGTTCAAGAATGCATGGGATAAGCACAAGGGGATCATAGGGGAAAGGAAGGGGGAGGAAGGAGAAAAAGCTGCAGATCGGGCACGATCTGAGGTAATGGGGCAGGCAGGGAGAAATGGATAGACTGGACGAGCCAAGCGGTCCTTATCTGCCATCAAATTCTATGTTTCTCTGTTTCAATCTCCTGTCCAGCAGTGGCGGTGAGGCAGGAGTTGCTACAGTGAAGAGCACCAAGATTGGGAAGGAGTTTGGAGGTGATGGGTCTGTATGAGTTAGAAAGTTTAGAGCCTGGTCTGACCAGACCCCAAGGTATTTGAAAGATGTTACCTGATCTAGAGAGCAGCTGTCACTAGACTTAAAGGTAGTACAGGAGGTGAGTTTGGCCAGTTTCAGTTTAGAAGGCCATGGACACTGTTTTAGCATTCAGGGTCAGTTTGCTTGAGCAGTACCATCTTGGCATCTTGATCAGGTTGAATTTAGGTTTCAAGAGACCAGATGTCTGGTCCTCTAACATTAAGTATTGTATCATCTTCATATATTAGGGATGTACGAATATCTTATTTTAATACTCAGCTGTATATTGGTTTTCAGTACCCAGCTACTCAGAATTCATTAGATACTTGGTATTCAGGCTCCCTGCCCTGGCCCTGACACAGGGTGAAATCTGTGGGAGATCTCAGAGTGGGGAGGGTGGGTGACAGGGCTGGATGGACCGGTGCAGAAGGGTGGCCATCAGGGTGATCATGCGATAAACACCTCCATGGAAAAAAGAATAAATACAATGCAAAGAAATACAAGTTAGGTGAAGGCCACACAGGGGTTTTCATTTGTTTACTAAACTAGGTCAACTGGCCTAGATTACAATTTGGGTTTTGTAATTACTTGTTGTCCACAATGTGCCAATGCTGGCCAACCATGTGTGCCTCGGCCATTGAGCATGCCGTGATCTAATGCCTAGGGTACCCCAGTGACTAAAAAGGAGCTCATAAAAGAGGAAATGGCAAAGCTGGTACCAGTAGGGAGAGGGTAATAGCCCCGCAGTACAGTTGGGCCAGACACTACGCTTGTTCGAGCAAGGGCTGTGCCTGGACCATGGAAGGCCTGATTGCTAGGCAGTCATCAGATACTTTTGTGATTGTTATCATTTGTCTAACCATTTTCCTATCCCCAGATCCCAATCCTGACCCTCCAATAACCCCTTGTTATTAGTTTGAATTTCTGACCCAAACTGTTGCTTCCATTGTGGGGGAAGCGGGGGTGTTGTAACGGGTGTGGGGGGGGGGAAACATAGTGACTTAGTAACACTACCCAGGTGGCAGAAAGGAATACTAGCTTATCATCTGGCCTACTTAATTTTTTCTGGGTGAGTGCAACACACATATTCAAACAAATTATCTTTGGGTAACAAATCTCCACAGGAGCTGTTGACCCAGGCTCCTCAACTTATTTGGACCCTTAAGGCAGGGGGCGCATACAGGAAGTAGCCAGGCCATAGTCCATAGGCCCAGACCTTCACTTGGATTGAAACATTTTGAACAAATAAGCCTTAACTCAACTAGCCATGGATACAGATGTGCCCCAAACAGCATGTATCTATGTTTGTGCCTTCAGTTTTTGAAATCCTGGCTACTCCCCTGACATATATCAATGGCAACCCAGTAAATGGAATACCTACCGTTTTGTATTAAATTATCAACCATAACATGAGCATGTGGTGTGTAAATTTAATAAACGTGCCTTCAAAGATGTAAAGAAGGAAGCTAAGTAGGGGTAATTCCTAATACCAGGAATGAAAGAATTCCAAGAAGAAGAGTCACCAAATAAAAAAAAAACTTTTCCAAATTGGTGTAAATTTTTTGGTAAAACTAAAGCACGGTAGGGTACATCCCTTAGAGACCATCTGAGATACTGCCTCTGCAATGCACTCTAGATTCAACTGCTCTGATGCAGAAAGTCATGCATCTTGCAGCTTGCATCATAAACCCAGATCTCCCACATTGCAGTGCACATCACTATCCTGATTCCAGTAGGCTGGGCCTGTAAGTCCTCTTTCTGACCTTAGAGCTCCTCTTGAAGACAAAGCATATAAACTATGTATCACCCCTTTTAGTCGAGCACCTGGCCAAAACAAGGAAAAGGACTAATGGCGATGACTGGTAATGGTTCATTTTCCTTGTTGCATATTCCCCAGTGTTCCGCCCCTCCCAAGACCACTCCGACCTGGGTTGGAATCTTAGAATCTGGGGGCACAGCTCCCGCATGGTGCCCCTGAAAAACAAGGAGTCAGGCGGCTTACCTGCATCGGTATTGTGCCGTCACTGTGGGGGAGGTCGGCATTTTCGCTGACGGAAAAACTTGGTGCTTCCTATCAACTATGATGGCAAAAGGATGAGACCTCCTGCTTCTGCACTACTGCCCCACTGTCCAATGCTGAAGTGACACTGGTGTAGTCATGTTTAGATGCTCAAATATTAGCCCTCAAAACTGGTGTCAAGGAACACTGATGGTAGTGTATGACATTGGGTAGGCAGATATGGGGATCCCAGGGGAGAAACTATTCACAAGAAGAAGAGGGGTGAAAGTTAAATCACTTTAACCCTTAAAAGCTATAATACATGACAGTGTGTGTATTAAAGCATTTGCGATGCACACCACTGAGGTGTTGTGCGATATAAGGCTGAAGGTGCAGCGCCATTTTGCTCCTGAGAAGTGCACTGAAAATGCATAACACACACTCTAAAATGTACTGGCTTTAGTGTGCTTATAAAATGGCTTGTTGTCATTTCCTGATTTAAAAATCAGATCTGGCACTTGACTGTGCATCAACAGTAGTTCAATGCATAACCAGGTGCATGTTTCGACCTATTGTATATTGCCATTTAAAAAAAATATTAATCAGAGAACTACCAGGGTGACCGAACAAACAAGGCATACATGTCAGGGAGTTTGGCTTGGTGGTTAAAGCACAGCCCTGGGAATCTGATGAACCAGGTTTAAATCCAAGACCACCACTTCTTTACTCTGTAACCCTGAACAAGTCACTTTACAGCTTATCTGTTAGGTAGGAAAATGGGCAGACTAGGTGGGCCACGTGGGCCTTATCTGCCATCAAATTCTGTGTTTCTATGTTTACCTCTAATTTCTTTCTACTCTATCTCTGCATTGTTAAGAATCTCCCAGTCCACCTAAAATGACAACAATATTCTCCCCCTCTTCTTCAGAATTGTAACATACTTGGCCATGTCATTTGAGTTAAAGGTACTATAAAGGGATGTGGGGGTAAATTGGGATCCATCAGAAAGCAAATAATAGAAAAGGGTTTTTGTGCCACAGTGGTTACAGTCCAGTCCCTCACCAAAGCATCATGGTAGTGCATCTGTTCTTATTTAGATGGCAGTGAGAGAGGATAACACTTTACTCAGATGGTTTACATTAAAAGAGGCTTAACTATTCTCCACCAAATGAACTGTTAGCTGATTTATTCTTCATTCATTTATTTATTTGCAAGGGATGTTTTTCTTTTCATCCTGTTGTGGCCAGAATTCCATTAGTGATTGGGCAATTAAATATGCCTCTTTCATGCTGCGCTGAATAATGAAGCATTCATCTTTGAATTAGGTCTCCACAATGTTTATTAGATTTTGGGTTAAAACACAGCAACTTCAAACTGCTGACGTGTTAATTATTTGGGACTGCTGCATAGGTCTGCAGAGGGGTGCAGGAATAATGAAAGAATAGGTGACAAAGAGTTATTAATCAATGGTGTTGCAATGCTATAGGAGGGTTACTGAACCTAGCAATAGAAGGAAAAAGAAACTGCAGTATTGAAGGATTAATGATCATCAGTATGGTGTGATCATCATCATATGTGGCTATAATAAGGATTATAGTACAGGTAGACAGACGGGAGCGTGAAAGAGCTAATGATAGTGAAATTAGGTTGTCAGCTCTCAAAATGTATGCACAAGACTTGTACTTTCTGACTTTAATTTGGACTTTTACCCATTCTTATAATAAAGGGGACTATCTTTGGCAAGTTGTTATTAAACAAAAGTAAGCCTCACGTCATGATGTTTGGCACGGAGCACAAACTGAGAACTGTGACAACTAACTTGCACGTTATTTATAGTCCATTTATATACTATATTGTAGTCCATCCCCTTATGTCTCCTCCACCTCCCCCATATCCTTGTCCCCACCCTACCCACACTCCCACCCCTCTGCACTACTACCTCCCCCTTCACTGCCTACACCCCTTGACCGCCCTACTCCAATTTTCTCCCCATCCCCTATCACCTCCGACCCTCCTCCCCCAGTGATAAAGCCCTCTTAGGTTGCCATTCATTTACAACTTCAACAAAACCTCACATTCTGGTGGTCTTGCCTCACCCAAGCACTAGCTCACTGTAACTCTCCTGCTGACTTATGCTATTTATATTGGACTACTCGGGAAATTTCTATTTACATTTCTTGACAATCTGCAACCAAAACATAACTTGACAATTAAGCACAATTATTGTATTTTCTTATGTATATTATGTAACAATGAATTCATATTTTCCTATGTATGCTTATGTATTTTTGTATATTTACTGTTGTCATTGTTTATTCTGTTCTGTACTATGTGTGACTTGGAGCCTTTGTAAACGAGCCTTTGGCTCAAAGGTTTTAATCCCAAACTGCAATAAAAAAAAAAAAAAATTAAAGAAATGGCACCCAACTGAACACTGTCATAAACTACAAGGACTATCCACAAATGACCACACTTCTATACTGGTCACTACACTGAATGCCAAACTTGACACTTTCCATAGAGTCAAAAGCAATGTGTCCCACAATAAATGTTCTCTGCACTTTAATGTCAACACTAGCATCTGGCAGCATCCTATTTCATATTTGTTTTCTAATTTGGATTGAGTGGATTAACTATAGCCACAAACTGTATTAGATTGAGACTTGGTGTCCTAAAGTTCATTCATTGTACTACTTAATGACTCGTTTATGTTATTTCTATCAAAGACAAACACGTTTACAATTAGCTAGCTACAGCTTTTACCATCTTTCACAAAAAAATCTCTCTCAGCAATTTTCAGTTTTTAAAAATTCACAGATTGTGTTTATTCTTTTCATTCTTCCAGTGAACAAGTAACAACATCACTAAAATTCAATCTGAACACAGTTAAAAAAGATTTCCAGTAATCTGCACTTTTTTAGGAACAACTTTCCACATGCTAGTAGAAACGTATCCAGTCCTAATAAATTTAAACAAACACTAAAAGAACACCAAGCCTGCCAGCAGCATCTGCTGATATCATGTCCAGTTACTTATAGGGTATGTAAAAGGGAATATTATGCTATGAATAGAAAGAATCTAGCAACTTGATTGGCTGCGACATCTTCATTCCCATAATTAAATCCAAGTACATAATCACAGCTAAAAAAAAGTCCCAGCCAACAGTTTTTTTTACCTACTTTGAATCCCTCTGCTAACATACTAATTGCCAGCAGATTAGGCCTTACGGTTTATCAAGTCTGCTCGAACCTCAGATCCCTAGTTGGGTGCCGAGGCCCTCCCCACCCCCTTGTGTTCCAGAAACCCCTATCATCCATACCCACCCTCCTGGGCCAGGCCATCATCTGATACATCCACTTTCTGTGTCTGTCCCACCCTCTCTTGAAGCCCTCCACTGTGGATCTCTGAACCAGTTCACCAGGAAGTGCATTCCAAGGGTCCACCACCCTCTCAGTGAAAAGCCTCCTCCTCTTTTCCCCCCTCACCCTTCCACCTTCCAACTTCAAACCATGACCTCTGGTGATACCTCCCTGCTTTAGTCTAAAGATCCACTCCATGTTTACCCTATTTATTCCCTTGAAGTACTTGAAGACCTCAATCATGTCCCCCTTGTCTCTCCTCTCCTCCAATGAAAACAGGCAGAGCTTCTCAAGTCTGTCCTCATACATCAAATCCCCTAGTCCTCGTATCATCTTAGTTGCCCTCCTCTGTACCCTCTCCTGGAGCTGTATGTCCCTCTTCAAGTGTGGTCTCCAGTACTGTACACAGTACTCAAGGTGTGGTCTAACCAGTCCATTGTACAGCAGCAGAATCACTTCCCTGCTCCTAGAGGTGATCCCCCTTACGGTGCATCCCAACATCCTGTTTGCCTTGCTAGCCGCTCTCCTGCACTGCTCAGAATTCATACCTGCATCCACCATGACCCCTAGGTCTTTTTCCCCAATTTTACTTTTTACTCAATAAGTCTAACACATCCTTTGGAACAGTAGAGTCAAAAACAGAACAGAGCTATTTTTTTTAAATGTATACATACACATAAAAATACAATCACAAAACATATTTATAAGACTTTTTTTTGTACTTTTAAAATACATAAACAATCTATTACATAATAAGCAGTAATACTCTGCAGGGTTTTGTATGTCACTGTGAACATCGTCACTTCTTGGGTGCATGAGGCAGAATGCACCTGACCCTTTCTGGTATCCCATTACAAACAACACCCTACCACGTGTTACTGATTAAATTACCTTGTAAGCCTTCATGTGATTTATGTTGCAATTTATGGTGTAACCTTTTACTGCTATTGTAGTTCACCATGCACTAGATGTAGGTGAAAACAGGACTGTACAAGATGTATTTTGCTGGGTGTTGGTTACTGATTCCACCATGTTGCAGTGACAAGAAACACCACGACCATCATTAGGACACCAACACAATGCCAATGGCAAACATCGTGCCTGGCAATTGTGCCACCTGACCCACATCATGCCCAGTGCCCTGGGGCATGTTCTTGCTGTTTGAAGAGTGCTGTGCCCCCTGCACCCCATACTTTAATATAATCACATCAAGGTCGGAAGTCTATGGGGCAAGGGGGTTCAAAACCCAGACGGCATCATCCCTGCTGAGCACCACAAAATCCAGTTCACCAGCATGATAGGTGAACTGGTTATGGCGCCCTAATTGCAGCATCCACATAATGATATACATAGATACAGAGATATCATTGGCAGATAAGGGCCTTGTGGCCCAGCCAGTCTGGCCCGTCCCTCTTTCTAATGCTGAAGGTACCCTGGATGCTACAAGCCCCCCCCTTCACCCTAGCTTGATAATTCTCATATGCCTATCCCACACATTCTTGAATCACTGAACCGTGGCCACCCCACCACTTCCTGGGGGTGATTATTCCATCTCTCCACCACCCTTTCAGTGAAGTAGAATTTCCTCAAGTCCCCCCAAAGTTTTTCCCCTTTTAGTCTCATGTTGTGCCCCCTTGTTCTGCTTTTTCCCCTTCATGTGAAAGATGCTCCCCTCTGGTACCCTGTTGATTCCCTTTAGATACTTGAAGGTCTCTATCATATCCCCCTTCTCTCTCCTTTCCTCCAGGGAGTACATATTGAGAGCTCTGAGTCCCTCCTCATACGACTTATGCTGCATCCCAGACACAATTTTTGTTGCCCTGCTCTGTATCATCTCCATCCTGTCTATGTCTTTTTGGAGATGGGGACTCCAGAACCGAATACAGTACTCCAGATGGTTATTTCTTATATGTAAGCAAGTTTTGTGTCTGGGGATGTGAATGAGAGTGCAGTTTAGGATTAGGGAGAGATTTTAACACTTTTAAAGTAGCCAGATCCTGCATTTCACATGCCTGGGTAGGCAGCCTATTTGTTATTTCCTGCAACAGCTGAGGCAGTTCTGCCATTTTGAGGGTTGCATTCCTTGGCTGGAGTGGAAGATATTGCAATGGTTTAGGTCACTAGGCATTTTGAGGAGGGATTTGAGAAAGAACCCCTGTTGTCTTACAGGTGGGTGGGCCAGAAGATGTCTATCAGGTAGACATGTGAAGGACAGAAATGTTTCCTGTCTGACACCCATGCCCTGATCCTGTTTATGCAGGGAGAGGGTGATGGGGCAACGCACTATGTTTCCTCCAGCCTGGGTACTGCTGTCAAATGCCAGATCAGTCACTAATAATACTGCGATTGTGAGAAACATGCACTCTGAGTCTGGAGCAAATTTGGTGTCTATCACAGAGACCAGCTTCGATCACAACCCAGGGCCAATTTTGACTGATTTGCCCCTACCAAGTTTCTCCATTATACACCACCCAAGACCAGAGCGTGGGGGTGATGGGGTGGTTTTGTTTTTTTTCAGAGCTGAGATGACACTCATGATGTCATCTGTGAAGCAGCCTGGGTCATTTGAGTGGATGGCCATTTAGTCTGATCAGTTTGAGGTGCAGTTTCATCCTGCTCTACCGGCTGTATGGTGTGAGTTGGAATTCCTGCAGGAATTTGCTGATCAGCTGCCAGTCGTGATAATGGAATCTCAGATGACTATTGCTGGGAGATTTCAGTGCCAGGGTCGCCAACCCTCTGATAATGTTGCTAACAGATTCCTTTCAAATCTTGATGGTCTGGGCTTCAAACAGGTTTTTGCCTCAGCCACACGCAAAAGTTCACGCATTGGACCTGCCATTACAGGGTTGAAGGTGAACAATACCTCAATAGATCCAGTCACTGGGTCAGACAACTGTAGTGTGAGTTTCAACCGCAGGGCCCCATTATATCACCTCAGACTGGATCTGGTATTGCTCTAAACAGGACCTAGATCTGGACAGAGTCTGCTAGACATTTCAGGATTTTTAGTTGTATCCACCAAGGGGTCCACCATGACCTTATAATTTGGCACTGATGTCAGTGATTGACACCCCATCACCAGTCCCAGTGTGTGCTATGACCCATGACTTCTCTTCGAAGCACAACCTGCTTTACTGATGAGCTTCAACAACTGAAAGTACGGGAATGCTAGTTAGAGTGCAAGTGAAGGAATTCTAGGGCAGATGTCAACAAGCTTGTCCTGATCCTGCATTATTTTATTGTTTAAGATATTTTACAGGAATGCATATCAAGCCCAGAGGTACTTTACAATACAGTCCTGCCCAAGATGGTTAATAATTACATAGACAATGCTAAATGATTACATATTGCTGTACACATTTAAAAAGAAAATCAGGTTTAAACAACAATGTTATCCATTTCAAAAGGTTCCATGTCAAAACAGCACAAATGAAATCATGAAGACAAACATGACGACTCAACAATAGCACATCCACAGACAGTGACTGCAAATAAC
Organism: Neoceratodus forsteri; assembly: GCA_016271365.2. Lineage (NCBI taxonomy): Eukaryota > Metazoa > Chordata > Ceratodontiformes > Ceratodontidae > Neoceratodus > Neoceratodus forsteri. The sequence continues at coordinate 48,082,570 of CM028133.1, read as the reverse complement.
AGTGATCGCTGTCAACTGCGAAAACAGTGCCGCACTGCCTTTCTGCCAAAGGTACCATGCTGCCTGGCATGGACCATCCAGGGCATGTGCACTATGCTCCTAGATGCAGCTCTACAACTTTCTCCAATCGGCATACAGTGTATCTTTGCCAGATATGTGGCAACCACTCTGGTGGAGTCAGCATCCGCACTGTCCACTAATTTAACCTGACCCATAGCACAGCAGCGGCAAAGGCAATTCACAATCCAGGCAGAAATGCACTTTATTGTAGCAGTCTGTCCCTTCCAGTTAGGACTGGAGAAGGAAAACAGCTGTGTGGATTGTCTAAAGTTCTTGGTTCTGTCCAGATAAGACATAAGGACCGCTTAACATCAATTGAACGGAGAGTTCTTTCTCCCTCATTCTGGAAGTTAGCAAAGTAGGTAGGTAGGACTAAGGCCTGGTTAAGATGGAACTCTGATGTGACTTTCAGTAGAAGCTTGGGGTGTGTAAGGAAAATTACCTTGTATCTAAGGAAAACTGTATACAGAGAATCTGTGACCAAAGTATGGGTTGCAGATACTCTGTGTGCAGAGGTGATAGCTACCAGAAATGCTGCTTTCCACATTAGGAATTTCAAGTCACACACTGCACTAGGATTAAAGGGCTTGCAAGTGAGCATGCCCATAACAAGGTTGATGTGCCAGGGAGCTACTGGCTTCCTGATGGGAGGCCTTGTGTGTGAGATATCTTTGAGGAACCTCTTGAACAGCAGCTGTGTTAGGTAGAGGGTACCAATAGGCTTATGGTATGCAGAACTAGCACAGAGGTGGACCATTACTGTTTGATACTGCAGGACAGCATCAGAAAGGTCCAGTAAGTACTCCAGAACCTTGTTGGGTGGACAAAGAAAGGGGTCCATGTGGATTTAGGAGTACCAGATGGAAATTTTTTTCCATTTGTCTGTGTAAGTCTTTCTAGTGGAGGGTTCATTTGCAGCCAAAAGTATTTTAGAGACCCTCTGAGATATGTTGTACCTGTTCCCAATCCCAAAATAACCACATTTAAGAGAGAATTGAAAAAGGTGCTCACATGTGGTTCCAAATGTAATTGCCATAACTGACATACTTGCCTATCGTAAATGATTTTTATGTTGCTTGCATGCATGTGCAAGAAACATAGTGCCATCATCGGAGATTTCGGAGGTGTGTCACCTCCTCCTCCAATTCAGTCAGTGTGCTGGCAGGCGCGGCCCCTGTAAGCCAATGCATTTTGGAGCTGTGTATGACACGCTCCAAAATGCAGTGGCATACAGTTGAAAGGGGGAGCTATGCTTCAGTGAGCACTGATAAGATATCGGCTGCTCACACACAGCCCCCCCCCGCAGGCGTGCTCGCCCCGCATGTCACTGAGCTGACGGGGTGCCCAATCCCCATCAGCTGAGCTGCGTCCCTGCCCCCCCAAGTAGTAGGTGCCATGCTGGAGCCCACCCCAGTGTGGCAAGCAGTCCTTTGCCAGCGGGGGTGCCCAATCCCCCATGGGCTGAGCGCCCCCCGTCCTTGTGCCACGCTGAGGCCCACCCAGGCGGGGCAATAACCTCAACATAACCCAGCGGTGCCCAATCCACAAATCGGCTGAACACTACCACGTCCTTGTGCCATGCAGGGAGCCCACCCCAGGCGTAGCCAAGCAATCCCACGGCGTCTTTTTTTTTTTTTCGACCCTGTAAAACAAAAAGCGGTCCCGCGGCACGTCTCGCGACCCCCCTCCCACAACACCCACCCACTGCGCAGCCTCCCCACCCCACCTCTCCCCCCATGCCTCCGGACTCCGGCGGCGATCTTGAGTGGACGGGAACCGTCTGCACTCTTCAAAGCCGACTGCAAACTGAGGAAATGCCGGTAAGCTGTATAATGGGCTGAATAGGGGTTTCAACTTTGTTGCATATCTCAGGCATTTTTGGGAATTTTTGCACCAAATTTTCAACATGGGGTTTTTGGGACCCCTTCTCATGAATGATGTCACTGTCATTGCGTTATTCTGGCCCGAAGGGTGATTTCGCGCAGTGACTGTGCAGTGACTGCGAAATCACCCTTTGGGCCTGAACACCACCATGACAGTGACATCATTCATGAGAAGGGGTCCCAAAAACCCCATGTTGAAAATTTGGTGCCAAAATTCCAAAAAATGACTGTTTTACTTAACGCAGTTAAGCAGTTCCTACTAGGCTCGTAAGTTCACTTAAATTTCAATATTTTCACTCCAGATTTTCAACATTGCCATTTTATCATACCTTCTTATGAGTAGTACAGCTGTCATTTTCACATCTCACCCAAAATGTGTTTCCACCCATGTAGCACACAATGGCGTCAGTCGTTGTGCGTGAAATCAATGTCTGGGACAAATTAAGAAAATCACAGTGACACTGTTCATGAGAAGAGGTCTTAAAATGGCTATATTGAAAATTTGGTGAAAAAATTCTAAAAATGACGCTGTTTCTGACGTCGTTGCGCCAGATCCTCGCGGGCACAAATGAGGTTTGCAAATTTTCAATATTTTTCACTCCAGATTGTCCAACATTGCCATTTTACCACACCTCCTTATGAGCAGTACAGCTGTCATTTTCACATCCTGCCCAAAGCGTGTTTCCACCATGTAGCGCACAATGGGCGCGGTCGGTATCTGAAATCAATGTATGGGACACATTAAGAAAATCACAGTGTCACTGTTCATTAGCAGAGGTCTTAAAATGGCTATGTTGAAAATTTGTGAACAAATTCCTAAAAATGACTGTTTTACGAGCATGTGTTGCACAGTTCCCACACACGCTCGTAGGTTTGCGAATTTTCAATATTTCCACTACAGATTTTCAACATTGCCATTTTACCACACCTCCTTATGAGTAGTACAGCTGTCATTTTTCACATCCTGCCCAAAACATGTTTCCGCCCATGTAGCGCACAGTGGCGCAGTCGGTGTGCAAACTCTATGTATGGGACACATTAACAAAATCACAGTGACACTGTTCATGAGCAGAGGTCTTAAAATGGCTATGTTGAAAATTTGGTGAAAAAATTCCTAAAAATGACTGTTTTACGAGCGTGCGTTGCGCAGTTCCTACGCGCGCTCGTAAGTTCGCAAATTTTCAATATTTGCACTCCAATGACTTCCAAATACCTAAACAGCACATAGAAGCAAGCAACATTTGGCATTGACAAATGCTTGTTAATTCACTGTTACTGCTGTCTCTTCCTAATAGGTTAATGCCATGTACTACTGTCTCTTCCTTATAGGGTAATGCCATGTACTTTGCTCTAGTTGTCAACTACCCTTGACAATACATCATGCTGTTATTTGAACTTGCTTGTACTGTTATTTGACAATGTTCCTCTGGAACTGCATACTGTATATCTTGTAGTTAATCAGTCTGTGTACATTGTATTTGTCCATTGATGTAGAACCTTTGTAAATGAGCTCCTGTGCTCAAAGGTTTATTCTCAAGTCAGTCAATCAGTCTCTTCAGGAGCCAGGCCTGGAGGTGAAGGGAGCACAGATTTGGATGGATCAGCTGACCCTGCATCAGTAAGTCCCTCCAGATGGTAGAGTCCTCGGTTCTTTGACTGAAAGTCTGCTCAAGAGATGAAACAAGATCTGCCGAGGCCAGCAGGGGGCCACTAGTATCATCCTGCCCCCATGTGCCTCCAGCTTGAGTAACAATCTCTGGATGAGAGGGATTGGGTAATACATAAAGAAACAGATTTTGCCATGGCAATCTGAATGCAACCTGACAGAAAGCCCAAGCTCCTGGATTTCTGCAGCAGAATCGAGGCAGTTTATTATCAGTCAATCAATCAATCAACTTTTATTTGATTGAGCACATTTCTTGAATTGCGACTTAATGTGCTTTACATAGTTCCACACTTTAAAACAAAATAATACAAACTTAAAAACAAGTCATGCACACACATATAAATAATAATTCACATTAAAACATATTAACTGGTAAAAGCTTGGTTAAATAAAAACATCTTAAGCTCCCTCTTGAAGATGTCCACAGTTTGGCTCTCTCGAATATGATGAGGGAGGGAGTTCCACAGGATTGGGGCTGCAAACGCAAAAGCATGAGCCCCAGATATCTTTAAATACATCATGGGAACTCCAAAATAGACCCTCATCTGCAGAGTGCAGGAGGCAAATGGGCTGGTATGGACACAGGAGATCTTGCAGGTAACCAGGCCCTTGACTGTGTAGGGACTTATAGGTCAGCAAACTGACCTTGAAGGAGATCTGACACCTAACCGGCAGCCAGTGCAGGGAATGCAGTTCAAGCTGAGACTAGTTCGGGGGATGCAAAAAGGTCCACATCTGGAGTACCACTCTCATCAAATAGCGCTCTCATGATATCTGAAGCTAGTGACCCCTTATGAGGATTGCCCTCTGTTTGACTGAGCTCATCTACCAGAGTGTTCGGTACTCCTGGCAGAAAGGTTGCTTGGAGCACGATCCCCTGCTCCATGCGCTATTCCCATACTCTTATCACCTCTTTGCAGAGAGGGTAAGAGTGTGCTCCTCAATGTTTGTTGACATAATACATGACAGATTTGTCTGGAGGAAGACTGTTTTGTGAATAAGTCCAGTAAGGCTCTCAGACCATACAAAACTGCTCACATCTCCAATGCACTGACGTGGAGATAAGTCACTAAAGGGTCTGACACCATGTGGTTGAAGGCCCAGGCAATGGGCTCTCCACCCCAACAGAGAGGCATCTGTGGTAAGAACCACTTACAGCTCTGGTGGGGAGAAGAGGAAACCCTGGAAGAGGTTTTCTTCCAGGGACAATCATGTCAGGGACCTTAGCAGGGGTTTGATCACCTAGATGGGGTAACTCTGAGGGTGTTATGCCTGTGACAATTGTGCACTGAGCATCCATGTGGTTGTCCGCATGTGTAGATGTGCCATGGCACTGTCAACACGGAGGAAGCTATTAGACCCAGCATGCATTGCATGGAGTGGGCTTGCACAGTTTTGTGTTCCAAGATGTAGCATGCCATCTGCAGGATTGCTTGTTGCTTGCATTCCGGAAAAAAAAGGCCTGGGTCATATCCAGAACAGCCCCTATGAACAGTTGTTCCTGAAAAGGTTCGAGCTGAGACTAGTTGAGGAGCTGAGACTAGCTGAGGTTCAGCAAGGCTCCCATGGAAGTTGGGAACTGGGAGGCAATGGCTACTGCCTGTTTTGTCTCCTGTATGGACGGACTTGAAATTAGCTAGTCATCTAATTATGGGAAGACTTAGAGTCCCAATTTTCTCATGTGCACCGTGAGTACTGCGAAGCACTTTGAAAAGATTTGCAGCACTGAGGAAAGCCCAAAGGGCAGGGCATGGCTCTGAACTGGTACGGTGGTCCCAGCACAATGAAACAGAGGTATCTGTGGTGGCAGGGGGTGCAGCAGTATGTGCTGGTGTGCATCTTGCATATTTAGTGGCACTAACTAGTTCTGTGGTTTCAGGTAGGGTAGCAGAGAATCCAGAGAAATCACTTTGAAATTTTATCGATTCCATGAATTTGTTCAGGTTTCTGAGGTTGAAAATAGGGTGCATGCCACCTGAATTGTTCATAACTGGCAAGTAGCGGGAGTAGAACCTTGTGTTCTCTTCTGACTCTGGCACTATGTTCACTGCCCTGTTGCTTAGAAGGCCCATAATCTCCTGCACCAGAAGTACTGACATGTGAGCTGACAAAGGGGGATGCATTCTGGGTAGATAATCCTGTGGAGGGGTCTATCAAATCCAAGGAGTACTCATCTCAGATAATCTTGAAGATCCATTTGTCCATTGTGATGGACTCCCTCTCATTGATGTTAAAACTGGGCCAAGCACCCTCCCACCCTCACACTGCTGAGTAGAGGTCTGCCTTGGACAGCTGAGGCAAAACAGGGGCCAGAGCTGCTTCTGACAGTGTCACTACCGGTAAGTCTTTTCTGCACCTGTACCTTTGACTGTGCTTTTGCTTTCTTGTTTTTCTGTGGGGCGGGGTTGTTTTTTATTGTTTTGGGTTCCTCAGCCTCTTCCACAAAAGGGTTGCTTGTTGTGGAAATTTCCACGGACCTTGCCTCTCTGGGAGTTAAGAGGGACTTGCCTGGAAGTCTTGAGTTGTTCTGGTTTCATTAGATGCCTTCAGAGACTGCCTCACCTGCTGCCCGAACAAGTAAGTTCCATTGAAGCAGACATTCATTACCTATTGCTGGACATCCTAGGTGAGGCAAGCAGTCTGCACCCAGAAGTGCCACCTGATGTAGATGCCTGCAGCCGCAGAGTGAGATGCTGCATCAAAGATACATACATAGAATTTGTCGGCAGATAAGGACCATTTGGTCCACCTAGTCTGCCAATTTAATCCTACCAACAGTATCCCTGCAGACCCTACTTGATCTCCAATTCTTTCACCATCCCTCATTTCTATTCCCTAAGATTCTCTTGTGCCTATCCCAAACGTTCTTGAACCCTTCCACTGCTTTTGCCGCAACCACCTCAGTTGGTAACACGTTCTAGGTGATTAGTTCCCAGATGGAAAATGACATCGGGAGATGCCTCTTTTCCTGGTGCCCTAACTATTCTAACTATTCTCTTCCCATCCCTCCTAGCCATTGTGTCAGGTAGGCACTTAACCTCCCCCCCTTCCATATTCCAAGGTCTATCCTCCTTGCAATCGTGTTCCCCACTACAAGTTGTTTCCTCATTCTTTGGGGTCCTCTATCACTCTCCCTAGGGTCTCCATTACGGATGATCCCCATATCCTTTCTGGACTCACCCATGAGTGCCTCTTCCTGGCTATCCTCTCTGACCAAAGTGTCACAGGAATTAAATTGTGGAACCAGTTGTGGTATGCGCCTCTGGCCCATCTTCTCCACACTTCCTGAGCCCACCACAGTCCAGCTTGTCATCTTCCTAGGTTCCCTCTAAAGTAGCAGTATCAGACTTAGTGGCTCTTGGGTGGGGGAAGAGATAACCCTCATCTCAGTCAACTGGGACTGGAATTTTGAGGTTCCCTCTAAAGTAGCAGTATCAGACTTAGTGGCTCTTGGGTGGGGGAAGAGATAACCCTCATCTCAGTCAACTGGGACTGGAATTTTGCAGTCTCCTCTCTCAACCCAGAGAGGAGCATGTAGATTGGGCAACACCACAGTCACCAGAAGGTCTCCCTAAATACTGCTGCTCCACAACTGCTACACTACGCCACTCCTAGCACTTTTAAATCTTACCTTTCCTTGTATGATTTAGGCAATGTTTATTTACCCTTCTCCTGAAAAAGCGTTTGAAGTTTTCCCCGTTTTTGTTTTATCCCCATATATACCTACCCAAGATAGTGTTGACTCCTATAATCTGTTTAGGCCTTACCCTTTACTATATACCGTCCCCTTATATGCCGTACCCCTGATGGTGCATTTCTTGTTACTCCTCTTTTATGTTATTTGTTACTTTTTATTTGAACATGTATCCTAAATGGGCTTAACACTTACTATTCCCCCTAGCAGTGTGTTAGAACTGTTTGACACACACCTTGTCATGCCTTATTGCTCTTATAAAATGGGATGCTCCATTTAATATGCATGTAGAAATTAAAATTATTTGGGTGACATAATAAAAAAGCAGAATATTTGTCTAAATTTTACATAAAAGAAAGGGTTTAATCCTGGCTGCTTAACCTAGCCTACAAGAGAAGCTGTTGCCAAAAACGTAAGCGGAGGAGTTTCCCTGTAATATGCTAGTGTGAATTTGAAGTATCCTATGGGAGAGGAAAACTGTTAAACTCCAAATCCTAGACACAAAGTATATTTTACTGATACAATAATAAACACTACCTATCTAGGTCCAGCCAAAGTTTTGTATTAGCAAAATGAATACATTGAGTGAGTGCTTTCATTGATGAACGTAGCATTTTACCAACGTATAATTCAAGGAGTTTCTTTTTTTCCCCCATTTTCTGACCTTTGTGGCCTTTGGGATAAAAATGGTTTATAGTATTATATATAGCCAGTAACTTTATAGAACATAATAGTTGCACTTTAATATTGTAATGACGCTGGTAGATATATCAGAATATTGGGATAAACGTTTTAGAGGTTTGGAGCTCAAGGATGTCTGACCTCTGGTGGATGCTTAAAGAGATTAGGGGTCTGGCGATTTCAAATGGGATTGTGTAATACAAGAAAAGATAGTTTGCGAATATAACATAAGACCACTTATATATAACTGAGGCTCAAGTTTTATACATGGATTATTTTGAAAGGTGGATTACTGTGTATATGAACTGAAAGTTTTTCTCTGTTTTACAAAACAGAACCACTGCCGGGCCCTGAGGAGGTGGCCCTTTCGGCTAAGAAACGGTGGCTGGACCTAGATACTGTAGGTGCCAATTTAATATTGTATCAATAAAATATACTTTGTTTCAAGGATCTGGAATTTAAGAGTTTTCCTTCCCTGTAGCATTTTTTTTTTTAATTTTACATAAAATAGTTCATCTGCCTGGATGAACTTGCTGACTTTTTTTAATGTAGGACAGTTGTACTACTTTGGCCTCCACAGCTATAGTTTCCTTGAATTAGTCCATATATTGGTAGTTCGTTGTGTGAATGTCCCCCATTCATACTAATACACACCCAAAACATTAAATAATGTTCACATTCACCGGCCTGGTGGCGCAGAGAGTTGAAGTGCTGGACTCCACACTTCGTGCCATGCCGGTGACCCGAGTTCAGAAGCAAGTTCTGCAGCTGCGAGAGGTTTCTCTGACTTATGGCTGCCACCCAGTGGAGGCCGGATGGCAGTGCCAGGCCAGGGGAAGCTTAGGCACTAGGCCAAGGGGGAGGATGGGACCACTGCTGTAGCCGTGGGACGCAAGCGTGCCTCCACACGCATGTGCATCCAAGTGCCAGGGTCCTGGAAATAGGGGAGAAAATACAAATACCATGTCTCCTCAGTGCTATAAGGTGCCAGAGGTACTGGGGGAGCACCAAGTTAAGTTAAAAAAAAAATGTTCGCATTCTAATTTTGTAGTTTTTTTAATGTGTTTTTAATATTTATTTGTTCCTTTGACGTGACAAACACGGTAAGAACACTCTACCATGTGAGTGAGGATGCATGGTGATGGCTCCTGCCTATATTGTGGAAAAGGTGCTGTTTCACTGTTTAAACAGCAGTCACAAATGGATGAGTGCTGGCATTGGCTGTGAGGTGGCGCAGGGGATGGGTGTAGGATGTATGGTGATTGGCTCTGAATCATGTCCTTAAAAAAGGTATGGGACACATGAAATCTGCGTTATCCAAAGGCACCCAGTACATGCGAGTAAGTGCCATGACAGCATGAAATGAATGGGGGGGGGGGTGGAATGGAAAGGATCGGTGAGCAGGTGGGAATATCGAAATATTGAAAGAAAACTCTTACTACATATCTGCAGCATTTCTTCTACTCGGTACAGCTACCTATTTCTGTTGTGGGCAGCAGGGGAGGATGGCTGGCGGGGGAGGGAAACAAGTGAGTGAGTGAGTGGAAGACAGGGACTGGTGGGCAAGGGATGAACTATGCAAACAAAAAATACCAAAAGAACATAGACAACCGTTTTTAAAAAAGGGAGTTTTTGTTTATTTCTTTTGTTACTTATAAAGTGCTCTGAAATGGTAGACAGGGATAGATGCAGCTAGTGTGTTAGGGACTTAGGCCATGACATAGCCTCGCTAAGCGGTTGAAAATAATAGCAGCTGTTGGTTTTATAAAATTCTGTGGCTCAAGGATTTCAAGCAGGCACAGTTCCTGTTTAGGCCTACCCTTACCCTTTACACCTCTCCCATCAGTGACTGCAACAACAGGAGCACACAGGTACTGTACCTTACCTTATTCGCCAGCAGAGTTCTCCGCTTTCCTGCTTCCTTCTGCTGATGCCCGCCAACACCTAAGATGCCAGTCTTTGACCTGTTCTACTCCTTTACTGTTCCACTCACTCACTGGGATACAAATGTGCGGGGCACGTTAGATGTGCCTCCTTATATACCCACAGTAGATCCTTTCAGTAGACCAACAGGCCCGAGCACATAGATACACTAAGCTCCTCCCCCTCCTGTCAGTCCTTGTTCCTGACTACAGCACAACAGCAGCAGGGGCAGAGTCCCAGACCAGTAAGTCTGCTCTAGATGACACACAGAACGTTCGATTCCCCGATGTTCCATGTCCTGGCTGACAGCATTCTTGACGCCTGACTTGCTCCCTGCTTACTCCAGCAGGTCTCAGTCTCTGGCATAGCTTATGTGATTGGAATGTGATGGCAGCAGTTCAGAAGCTGCCTGTTAGCCCGGTGGTGCAGAGGGTAGAGTTGCTGGATACCACATCTCAAACCATGCCGGCGATCCGGGTTCAGGAACGGACTTGGGTCGTGGAGGAAGAGAGGATTGAGTGTCCGGAGGACTGCTCTACTCTCCTCTCCTGGGGTGGGTTGGGGTTGAGCCTCGCTCTGTAGCGGCTCCTAGTGGAGACCAGGGGCACTACAAAGAGTGGCACAGTGAAGGCCAACAAGGAAAAATGTGGAAAAGGCATGTTGCTGTCCAGATGATGGCAGCCCTACCTCCTTGCACCTGTCTGCTGCGATGCTTCCAGGCTGCATGTCCACATTCCACCTAGATACAAGGGAGTGCTAAGTGCACTCCGATCTCCCCTCCCTGCAGCCCTCCCAGGTGGGGAGGGCCCCCCCCGGTGAAGGGATACGCCCGGGACAGTGGAGTGACGGAGCAGTGGGATGGCAGGACGGCGAGAAGGCAATGGCAGGCTGGCTGCCCGAAGGACAGGACGGCTGCATGTGGTAGGAGGCAGATAAACAGATAAAAAAAAAAAAGCTGCCTGTTCCTGTTCTTCTCAAGCTCTGCCCCATCCTGTCAGTCCTTGCTCCCAAGTGGAGCACAACAACAACAGGGACAGAGTCCCAGACCAGGAAGTTTGCACCAGATGACACTCAGCAGTCTTGATTTCCCGATGTTCCGTGTCCTGGCCAACAGCACCCTTGAAGCCTGACTGGCCCACTCAAGCAGCTCTCAGTCTCTAGGACAGGTGATATCATCCATAGAAGCTTTGAGCTGGTGACTATTGGAGTTAGTACCTTGCTTAACAGTCAGCAGTACATCTTGTTTAGCCTCTAAATCTGGCATGACCTCTGCCAGAGACTAGCTTGCTCCAGAAGGTATAGTCATAGTTCGAAAAATTTTTCTGGTAGCTAGCTGTCCTCATGCCCAGGCTAGCTAAAGCATAAGCTTACTTGCCTATGCTGTCAAGTGTGCTCAGCTCCATATTGGTAGGATGCTCAGTGACCTTGGGCACGACACAGTGGCATTGTCATTCTCAGTGAGAATGACAACAGCATCAACTCTGGGTTGAGTGAAATACACTTGACTTATTTTTAGGAGCAGCATATTTCTTGTCTACCTGCTTAGGGACAGTGAGAACAGCACAGTAGAAGGCCTGTGCCAAACCACAATAGACAAGGGGCTTGATTCTTAAAGGAGCTTGAAATGGCACAAGGTGCTTGCGTCACAGAAACATGATGCAAGGGGCCCACTGTGCTGCATCTTGCATCATTCCCGATTCTCGAAAGGACCTTGCCACATTGAGGGGACCCAGTGTACTAGACACCCTTGTGCCCGACTTGCAGCATGCCACAGGCAGCACTATGGCACTGAGAGGTATTGTGCCAGTAGGTGGCTGCCATATCCCTAAGGTGGAATTCTGGAAGAACAGTATTGTCTGCAGCACCAGCCCAGAGTTGGACCAGCCCTGAGCTGGTCTAATGCTCGGTGTGCCAAAAAGGTTCCCACCTGCGGACCCCCCAGGGCATGGTGGCAGCAATAGCACTACCCTACAACCATGCAGGGACACTGAGTGCTGTGCCAGTGGTAAGCCAGGTGATCTAGCAATGATGGGAACCCCAGTGGTAGTGCATAGGCACTGTACCATAGCCCTCACAGGTGTCACTGGGCAGCTCACTGAGACCCAGAGACAACCGCCTACATGCTACCCACTGGCACTGATGGTGCTGGACTGCTGCTGGGCTTGGATTGTGGGCTGGCTGCAGTGCTGGCGGCATAGCATGCTGTTGGGGAGTGTGCCCTCTGTCATGCCAGGGGCACTAATGGGCCTGCCTTGCTGTGGGGGGAGGGGGAACTTACCCTGAGATGCCAGCCAGGGGTCCCAGTGCTAGCAGACTGCATTGGTGCCAGAGGTGGGGCCAGAATACTGCAGTGGACATCGGGCCCACCCTGTGGGCAACATGTCCGCTGGTGCTGCCAGTGCCACATGACTGTCCTGTAGCTTGCGGCATTCTTCTTCTGTGCACCTTCCCTTTGCCACACGGCTGTGCTTGGTGCAAGTTGTGGGACTTTAGAGCCGGGACCCCTCCTGTTCAAGAATTGTATGCAGGGTCCCAGGCGCAGTGAGGATTGATGCAAGTTGCCATTGGCGGATCTTGTGCCGATCTTTGAGAATTGAGCCCAAGGTCTCTAGGGTGGGTAGGATAGGAGAAATTAAACTAATTGGAATATTAGACATGTTTAGGAACTGCGGCTGGAGGTGCCTAACCTGGTCAATGGTTGTTGGCTTGAAATTCAATGCCAATCGCGTATTTCTGACTAGACTCGGAGTCAATGACCCGGCAATGACAAGTGGTGGCATCATGGCTGTCCCCGTCCATTGACAAGATGGCGGCAACACCACAAGTAGGACAGACATTGGTGGTGCCACTCATGGCAAGGATCTGGAGGCCCTTGCCACTGATGAACACACTACCAGGCACAGTAGCACTGGCTACGACACCAGTCCAGTAGACCAAGAAGGATCAGGGGCCTGTGACATCAGCAATGCCACATGGGCCAGACACTGCACCCACTGCTCCATAAGCACTGCCCAGTGGTGGACCTGCCCACTGGAGTCCTCACTAGAACACAGGGGGGACTCCAGGCCAGAGACAGTGACCTCACAGGTCTGGAAGTCCCTGGTGTCATTGGGGATGACAGTGTGGACCTCCACCCCATGGAGGTCATATGTCTCACAGCAGACCTCACAGAGGGTGACCTCGACTGATGTGGTTCCTTAACCTTCTTATAAGAAGAGGAAGAGGCTGAGGAGGAATGGTGCTTGAACCTTGACGCCAAGCATGTGCGTTTTCGGTACCGCTTGGGCTGAGAGAAACTCTAAATTATTTATGTGTAATAAACTAAACAGACACAAAAATAACAAACTCTGTAGTTAAACACTAAACCTGAAGAAATGAATGCTGTTGTCATATAGATAGTGAAGTTCTGACTCCCGGTGGTGAGCAACGTCATTACTGATAGACACTCGGCACGAAAAAAAGGAACCAATTCAGTTGGGGACTGGTGCCTCTGTATACCAGTGGGCATATGTGCCATATGACGGCATGCACGCATTGCCTACTATGTCACAAGCCCTCTGAAATATTCTGACTTCTGCTGGGTCCTGGCACCTCTGACTAAGACCCACTAGTGGGAATCAAAAGTGGAGACTGATTCTTTGAAGACCTGCTTCTATCATTGAAGGAACACTGACAGGTTGTGACTTTTCCCAGAATGTTGTAACAAGGGAACAACAGTGCTGGAGTTCATTTTTTCATGACTCGACTACAGTATTGCTTTCTATAAGGGCCTATGCTGTGGTTAGAGTCCATGCCTGCAGCTGGTGCGGCATGTAGAAGCATGTTTACTGAGCTCACCTAAGAGGTCAGATCCCATCACCTCTGTGCTACACAGACAGTACTGTCTGCATTTTAAGGTCATTATGTTGACATTTAAGGCCCTAAACAGTCTGGGTGCAATTTTCAAAGGACCTAGCATCTCCCAGGGACTAAGTTCCTGTACCCAAAGTGGAAAATGTAATTTTTAGCATTTCTTCGTGCACCAGTAGTAACTTCAGCTTTTTGCACAGATGCTATGCCTAATAATACCAGGTGTACCATCTGTGAAAAAAAATTGTGCAAACATCCGTAAAACATGGAAAAGGTTGAAAAAAGGCACAATTTTTTGCAAAAATCGTGTGCATGCAGGAAAAAGTACATTTGCACAAGGACTTGCGCAACATTTTTGTCACACATATGTAATTTTTCTTCTTCTGAGATTCCAACCCTCTAGGTCCAGGCTTTCTCCATGAGCTTCTGACAACCTCTCCACCCTAAACAGGAGGAGCTTTTCATTTCGGGGACCAGTGGCTCCTTAGTGTCCTCTGCTCACGCTGAAGCTGGCAAGGGGTCACGCTTTCTGTATGACCACCCCTGTCCTCTGAAGCACCCTCCCAGCCTCCAGCAGAATCATTACTAGAAGGAAAGACATTTTAGGACTGCATCTAATAAGCGGCACCTCAGTCTTGCCTCTGCTGGCCTCGTGACTCGAATGCACTGTTGGTTACTAATGGCTACTCCATTTTTGCTCCGGATTAGCTTTCTCACATAGTGCATTTAAAGAATGTATTCCTGTATATTCCAGTTATTTTATTTGATGCTGTGAAGTGCTGCAAGATTGTAGATGAACATTCAACAAAACGAAATTATAGATTGAAGGAGTGTTCCCGACCAAATGGAGAGTGCTTCTTTCCTCTGCCCATGAGACACTCTTATTCTATGTAAAGCATCTAACGTGATACAGCCCTGGAAATGAGCAATTCCGGGAAGTTTTTTTTTTTAAATTTTAATATATTATTGACCACTCTCAAACAATAATATATTAATACAACCACTTAGACCGCTCTTACGGTTGTCAGAGTGGTCTTACATCCTTAGGGTATCGGAACAGCTTGCCTTCAGTTTGCAGTTCTCATACCCTAAGAACACATGTGAGAACACCTTTACAAACTGTAAGAGCAACCTAACCCAACAAAACCTAACTTAATCTAAATAAAATTCTAAAACCCATCATGCACAGATTCCAGTGATTTTAAAACCATAAGGATGCGTGCTTCAAGTGTCTAACTACAGTACATTGGCATCCTATACTTTTTTTCTATTTTGGAAAATTGCCAATGTTTATCTTATCATTTTCTCCACTTTTTTCAAACAGAAAGTGTGTGTGAATAAATGCATGTTTTGAATATTGAATGACACAATTTAGTTTGGGGTATCTTTTTGAGACGACTGGCTCCCTGCAGTGTTTATATAGGTTATTTGGCGTGTCATCAGTCCAGCTGTTTAACTTTTATTATAAAATGGGCACAATGAATTTTGGCTGCTGATTGGCTGACACAGGCTGTCACCAAGCTTTACTCTGACCCATGTCTAACTCACAAGGGGAAAAATACCACTGTCAACCTGATCACACCCGACAGTTTTTAATTTCACACTTGAAATTTTTGGACTGTTTTATCCCTTAAAAAGTAACATTACACTTAAATAAAACACTTCATTAACTATTATTTTGTAGTCAGCATAAGCTTTTATCATAAAAGCAAAATTATAAGCAAAATGAAACACTCCAAGGAGCGAGTTAGGCTGACAGAAAAATGGAATCTGTCAGCAGAAAAGGAATGCTTGGCCCACCCAGTCTGCCCAGATGGTCCTTGCCTAGTCTGTATCTGCAGACCCTAATTGGTCTCCAGAGACCCTCCCTCCTCCCTTCCCATTTCCTAATACACTTGTATGTCAATCCCATGCATGCGTGAAGCCCCCTATTGTTTTCCACTCCACCACTTCCGCTGGCAATCTATTCCAGGCATCTACCACTCTTTCAGTGAAGCAGTACTTACTTCATCACATACCTTTTAAACTCCCTTCCCCTTCAGCTTCATCATAGGTCTTCTAGTTCTGGTGATCTTTGTCATTTGAAAGAGACTCCCCTCCTGCACACTGTTGACCCCAGTGAGGTACTTGTAGGTGTGACAAACCCACTCAGCAGGCCAACCCTCTACTCCCAAAGTGCCAACCTCCGAGCACAGTCTTGTGAACAGTTAACAGAAACAGGGTAACCCTCCTGTCTGTTTTGGGGGTTCAAATCAACCTTTGCTCTCAAGTCTTGGAGGGATTCCAACTGTGAACCTCTTGTTAGTGTACCCAATGTAAGGCTTAGACAATTCTGCCTTTGGGGAGCCAGATATCTTTGTCTACGGGCACCTAACCAGGAGTACAGAAATGAACCATTAAAAACTGTAATAAAAGACCTCAGATTTAAAACGCTTACCTTTTTCCAGTTTGGTATCACCATTCCAGCTTATGTACAGTGTCTGTTTTAACCATATATACTCCACTTGTAAAAGAAAAGAAATCAAAGACAGACCAAGTAGGCTCTAAAAATAGAGTTTTACTAAAATAGATAAAAATATGTAAAACATAAAATACAGAACTATTATATCACAAGACATACAAATCTATTAAAAGAACAAGGTTTTAACAGTACAATTCCTACTACAGTACTTAGAATTGTCTCTCTCTCTCTCTCTCTTAAATACCTGCTTAAAGTGCTCAAAGATGTTTCTTTGTCAGAGTCTAGATAAAAGTGTGTCCTCTGAAGAAAAACAGAATATTGTTTAAAAGCTGGCTTTGCCCACCTCTTTGCATGAGGTCACCTAGCTCCTCCCTGTCAGAATATATAAAAAAATATATCTATACAAAAACAGGTTGTTTTTTTCCAGAAGGTAAATTAATATTCTGTGATCTCAGCACAACTTATTTTCTTTATTCAAATGACATTTCGTTGATCTTCAAGCAGTATCCTCTCTCACACGGACATCAAAGCATTTATGTCTTTCTGCCAGATCTCAGAGGTGCAAAATGCTTTGTATCACCATGTAAAAATTTAACTGTGTTTCCTCTGGACGTCATAAATATTTATGATATCCCTCTAGAAACTACAGCTATAATTAACTTAGATAAATAGGAGATCCTTGATCAAGGCCGGTTCTACTCTGTAATTAGCTTCTGGCCTTCCAGGTAACACCTTGTACCTAAAACCTGTGTGTGTGTGTGTGTGTGTGTGTGTGAGATCTGACATGCTGTTTCAGCATTTCTCAAGAGATACAGTCCATAACCCATTTTTATATTACAAAAAATGATACAGTGATCAGAACCAGCTGTACAAGTGTCACAATTCCTCCCCACCTAGACTGAATTTGGGGGCTCTATCCCCTGCATGCGATGAGCTTCCCCAAATCAGTTCACTCCTCATAGACCCTAGACAGCCCATCTGAGTTCTGAGTTTTGGCTCCAGCCCTATGTACCATTGTCATATCATACCCTTGTGAAGCAAGACTCCGTCTTAGCAATCTACCATTGTTCTTTCCCATCTGCATCAGCCAAACCAGGGGGTTGTGGTCAGTCTGCACCAAAAAAATGCTGCCCGTATAAGTATGGCTCTAATTTCTTTAGTGCCCACACTATGGCAAGACACTCCTTTTCCACCATGGAGTATGTTTGCTCCCCGGGAAATAACTTTTTACTGAGGTATGCTATTGGGTGATCCCTCCCTTGGCTGGATGTCTGACTCAGTACTGACACAATACCCACGTCTGAGGCATCAGTCTGAACTATAAAGGTTTTGCTATAGTCAGGACTTATCAAAACAGGAGCACTTCACAGTACCACCTTTAGTTTGGAAAAGGCTTTCTCTCAGGCTGGGCCCCAGGTAATTTTCTTGGGCATCCTTTTCTTTGACAGGTCAGATAGGGGAGCAGCCAGGGCACTGTAATTGGGTATACATTTCCTCTAGTACCCTGCTGTCCCTAGAAAACTCCTGACTTGCTTCTGTGTTTCTGGTCTGGGCCACACCTGGATTACCTCATCTTTATTTTTTAGGATGGAGCTGTCCCCAGCCTACCACATGCCCGAGGTATGCCACCTCTCCCATGGCCACCTGGCACTTCTCGGCTTTGACCGTGAGCCCACCCCTCTGTATCCTGCACAGCACTTCTCTAAGGTGTGAAAGGTGTTCCTCCCAGCTGGTACTTAAGATGGCAGTGTCATCCAGGTATGCCACGGCGTACTCCTCAGCACCATTTAACACCTGGTTCACCAACCTTTGGAAAGTGGCCGGGGCGTTCTTCATTCTGAAAGGCATTACCTTAAACTCAAATAAGCCTATCGGAGTGATGAAGGCTGACCTCTCCCTGGCTCTGTCTGTCAACTCTACCTGCCAATACCCCTTGGTCAGGTCAATGGTCATAAGGTAGGTCACCCCTCCCAACTTGTCCAGGAGTTCATCCATCTGGGGCATTGGGTGGGCACCTAACTTTGTGACTGCATTCAGTCCATGATAGTCCACACAGAAACAAGTAGAGCTGTCTGGCTTAGGCACAAGGACTACAGGTGAGGCCCAGGGGCTGTGGGATCTCTGAATTACCCCTAAATCCAGCATCTCCTCCACTTCCCTCCTAATGTCCTTTTGGACAGCCTTTAACACCTAATATGCTGTCCGCTGTATGGGCATCTGTGTCCCTGTCTCCACATCATGTGTCGCTAAGGGGGTTAGTCCAGGTTTGGTGCTAAACAATGGGGCAAAGTCTGCTAAAACCTCCCTTACTTTCTGGATCTGGTCCGGGGCCAGCTGGGGAAACAATTTTACTGCCTCCACAGAGGACTCCCACTTACTTTCTTCCAGCAAATCCAGAAGGGGGTCTCCTTCATTTGTCCCCTCCCCAGGACTACACACTGCAAACTGTAACACCTTGTCAGACCCTATTTGCATATGGCTTCATCATGTTGACATGGGACATCCTTTCTGTCTGTCTTCTGTCAGGTAACTCCACAATGTAGTTCACATCATTTACCTTCCTAACCACTTTGTATGGTCCTGCCCACTCAGCCTGTAGCTTGTCTTTCCGGATTGGAATAAGGACCATGACTTCCTGACCCACCGTGTACGAGCAAACTCTGGCTCTGTGGTCATACCACACTTTTTGTTTCTGTTGGGCAGCTGCTAAGTTGCTCTGGGCTGTCCCCATAAGCTCCTTTAGCCTTTCCCTAAACCTAAGGATGTAATCCACAATGGGAGTTCCCTGGGTGGCATTCTTGTCTTCCCAGTCCTCCTGGATCAAGTCTAGGGGCCCACACACCTGGCATCCATATAAGAGTTCAAAGGGGAAAAATCCTGTCAACTCTTGGGGCACCTCCCTGTATGCAAACAACAGGTGGGGAAGGTATTTCTCCCAGTCCCTCCCAGACTGTTCAGCAAATGCCCGGAGCATTGACTTTAGGGTACCATTGAATCTTTCCACAAGCCCATTGGCTTGTGGGTGATACGGTGTTGTGCATCTCTGCACCCCCCCACACTTCTCCCATAAACATTTCATCAGGTCTGACATGAAGGAACCCCCTCAATTGGTGATAACCTCCTGTGGAAACCCAACATGGGAGAAAATCCCACGTAAGGCATCTGCCACTTTGTCTGTCCTCAGTGAGGATAGGGTGACTTCCTCTGGGTACCGGGTGGCATAATCCACCACAGTCCGGATGAATCTCTTCCCTGGGAGCTGGGGGTATTTAAAGGCCCCACAATATCCAGTCCCACCCTCTGGAATGGCTCCTCTACTATGGGCAATGGAATCAGGGTGGCTTGGGTTTTCTTGCCTGCCTTCCCTATTTCTTGGCATCGGTGACAAGACCTGCAACACTCCTTCACCTGCTGGGTGAAGTTAGGCCAGTAGAAATTATGGGCCAACCACTGCATTGTGCATGCGTTTCCCAGATGACCAGACAAGGGAATGTCATGTGCAATTTTGAGCAACTGTTCACAATACCCCTGGGAAATGATGAGCTGCCTGCCTAGCATCCCTCCCTCTGTCTGTAGTGCCTGAGTATACATAAGTCCATTTTCCTAATAAACCTTATGTCTGCCATCAC
Organism: Neoceratodus forsteri; assembly: GCA_016271365.2. Taxonomy (NCBI): domain Eukaryota; kingdom Metazoa; phylum Chordata; order Ceratodontiformes; family Ceratodontidae; genus Neoceratodus; species Neoceratodus forsteri. The sequence continues at coordinate 48,062,724 of CM028133.1, read as the reverse complement.
CTCCCTGTGCACCGTCAGAGTCTCCCCAAGCCCTCAGCTTCTCTAAACTAGGGTCACTTCTCTGAGCAGCTGCAAACCCCTCACACATTCCCAAGACATGGGACAGGTCCCCTTCAGTCACTAAATTAGGGACCCTAGCACTAGCGTCAGGGCACTCAGGATCACTGTCAGTCCCAACCCTCTGACAATGGGTCACCCCTCCCTCTTCAGAGTAACCCTCTGTAGCTGTGTGGTTACTTGCTACTGGGGACATTTCTACCCCCTTTTCATTAGTCTCCCCATCTGGAGACACAGGCTGGGGAACCAGCCTCTTGGTGGTTTCCACAATGGCTTCTGTGGGGTTCGGGGAACTAAAATTTTCCCTTGCTGCTTGGCTACAGGTAACTGCACATACCATCCCTTGTTTGAGATTGTTGCCCAGGATCACATCCACTACTAATGTTTTAGCTACAGCCACCTGTTGCACAGTTCCCCCTGTCTCATCCCAGTCTAAGAGAACACTAGTGAGGGGCAATGTTTTCTCCCCACCCGCAAAGTCCTGTAAAGTGATGTATTTATTGGGTATAAGCTGACCAGGCTGTACCAGATCACCCTTTACCAAGGTCAGGGATGCTCCTGTGTCCTTTAACCCATGCGTCTGTACAACATTCATCATGACTGGGTTCATGTGTTCCCTCATGTTCATTGGCATGCTTCCAGAGACACACAAACAACCCACTTCCTTTCTAGCACCCTGTTGTGTGTTGCCTGCCTTTTTGGGACACTGTCTGGCAATATGCCCAGTTTCTTTACACAACCAACATTCATTTCTTCTCTCAGAGAGAAAGCTTTCCTCTGAAACCTGGGGCTAACTGGTTTCAGCAGAGGCAGTGAGGGTTCTAGCTGCCTTGAAGGCATGCTTTTCCCTTTCTTCACTGCCACGCCCACCCCATTCATTCTCAGAGCAAGTCTGCTCTTGGCATAGCGGTCCAAGAGTTCAGCAGCCTCTTGCACTGTTTTGGGATCTCGGTACTCTAGCCAGGTTTTTAGTTTGGCTGGGCATGCCCAATAAAACTGTTCTAATAGAATCACAGTTTCAATTTTATCAACAGAGTTTAACTCAATTCCTTCCCATCAATGTTTTAAAAAACTGATGTTGTTTCGTGGCTAGCTCCTCGTAGGTCATGTCAGGGCTTCTTCTGAGCTTACAGAATTTAGCTCTGTATGAATCAGCAGTTAATTCAAATTTGTTTAACAGTGCAGCTTTAAGTTTCCTGTAATCATCACTGTCCTCATTGTCCATTTGACCCAATGCATCCTGAGCTTTCCCAGTAAGAAGCTGGGATAGCTGGAAGCTCCAGGACTCTCCTGGAATTTTAGCCTGAATACAAACTTTTTCAAAAGAATTTAAAAAGGCATCCATATCCTCCCCCTCTTTAAATTCGGCTATTAATTTGAGATTCAATTTGTAACCCAGTCCTGTAGTCCCAGTTAAACCCAAGCCACTTACCTGCTCTGATGCCACTGGTCAGAGTCGTAGCTTCTCCAGTTCGTGTTGCCTCTGGCTCTCCTGCTCCGCACGGTCTGCGTCTCGGCATTCTCACTCTCCCTTCTCCTCTGCAGCTCACTGGCACTCACGCTCCTCACAGTCTGTGTCTCACTGTTCCCACTCTCTCTTCTCCTCCTCTGCAGCTCACTGGTGCTCACAATCCTCATGGTCTGCCTCTCAGCATCCTCGCTCCCTTTTCTCCTGGAACTCCAGCATCATCCTGCACAACTCAGTTTGCAGCCTGAGTACTTTTGGATCCAGGATACTGGTGACCTTCCCCTGCTGCTGTGGCCCTTCACTGACAGTGGCCATGTTGCCCTCCTCATTGGATCTGGACACTGCACTGGCCACTAGCCTTGCCACACTCGAGGTTTGGTCCTTTTCAGTCATGGTCTGTGACTCACTGCTCTGGGTATCTGCTACCATCAGGGCATCTTTGAGGTTCTGCTTACTTGCTTTCACCTCGAACGGGACTCCTCTGTCCCCACACAACTGCCTTGAGTAGTCTACAGTGTGCCTGCTGTAGTTGGAAGCCATCTTCCCTCACTACTGCTACTCTGACTTGCACTTTAGGAAAAAAAATAAAATGGGTAGGAACTTGACTGTATGCCAAGTGATAGTGGTGTTTCCTTTTAAATTAAAAATCTGCCTTTTTCTTTCTTTGCAAGTGAGCTGATGGTCTCAAGCTGACCCACTGAACAATAAAAGCTTGTGATACCAAAATGTATGCCACCGCTGCCAACCAGTCTGTCACAAACCCACTCAGCAGGTCAGCCCTCTACTCCCAAGTGCCAACCTCCGAGCGCAGTCTTGTGAACAGTTAACAGAAACAGGGTAACCCTCCTGTCTGTTTTGGGGGTTCGAATTAACCTTTGGTCTCGAGTCTTGGAGGGATTCAAACTGTGAGCCTCTTGTTAGCATACCCAATGTACAGGCTCAGATAATTCTGTCTTCGGGAGGCCAGATATTTTTGCCTATGGGCACCTAACCAGGTGCACAGAAATGAACCCTTAAAAACTGTAATAAAAGACCTCAGATTTAAAATGCTTACCTTTTTCCAGTTTGGTATCACCATTCAAGCTTATGTACAGTGTCTGCTTTAATCATATATACTCCACTTATAAAAGAAAAGAAATCAAAGACAGACCACGTTGGCTCTAAAAATAGAGTTTTACTAAAATAGATAAAACATATGTAAAACATAAAATACAGAACTTTTATATCAAAGACATGCAAATCTATTAAAAGAACAATGGTTTTAACAGTACAATTCCTACTACAGTAGTTAAGATTTCTCTCTCTCTCTCTCTCTAAATATCTGCTTAAAATGTTCAAAGGTGTTTCTTTGTCAGAGTCTAGATAAAAGTGTGTCCTCTGAAGGAAAACAAAATATTGTTTAAAAGCTGGCTTTGCCCACCTCTTTGCATGAGGTCACCTAGCTCCTCCCTGTCAGCATATATAAAACAATATATCTATACAAAAACAAGTTGTCTTTTCCAGAAGGTAAATTAATATTCTATAATCTCAGCACAACTAATTTTCTTTTTTCAAATGACATTTCTTTGATCCTTTCTCACACAGATATCAAAGCATTTATGTTTTTCTGCCAGATCTCACGGAGGTGCAACATGCTTTGTATCACCATGTGAAAATTTAACTGTGTTTCCTCTGGATGTCATAAACGTTTATGATTTCCCTCTAGCAACCACAGCTATAATTAACTTAGATAAATAGGAGATCCTTGATCAAGGTCGGTTCTACTCTGTAATTAGCTTCTGGCCTTCCAGGTAACACCTTGTATCTAAAACCTGTGTGTGTATGTGTGTGTGATCTCACATGCTGTTTCAACATTTCTCAAAAGAGACAGTCCGTAATCCATTTTTATATTACAAAAAATGATACAGTGATCAGAACCAGCTGTCCAATTGTCACAGTAGGTCTCTATCATGACATGTTCCCTCTTGCTCTCCTATCTTCCAGTGTGTACATGTTGTGATGTCTCAGTCTCTCTTCATAGACCTTTTGGTACAACCCCTGCACAATTTTAGTTGCCCTCCTCTGGACTTCCTCCACCCTGTGTCCTTTCTGAGGCCTGGACTTTAGAACTGGACACAATACTATAGGTAGTGTCACACCAGTGATAGATATAGTGACAACACCCTCTCCCTCCTCCTGTTGGAGATACTTCTCTGTATACATCCCAGAACCCCACTGGCCCTACTCACTACTTTGTCACACTGCCCTGCCACTTTGAGGTCATCAAATATAATAACTCCAATGTCCCTTTCCTGCTTAGTGACTAAAAGTTACTCCCCCACATCCCATACTCAGTTCTTGGTTTCCTAATCATGCATCTTTTGGCACTGAGCCCCAACTGCCAGACTCTTGGCCACTCCTTAAGTTTCCCAAGATCCCTCTGCATGCTTTCTACCCCTTCCTTATTGTCCACCCCATTACAGATTTTGGTATCATCTGTTAAAAAGGCAGTTCCCTTACAGTTCATCTGCAAGGTCATACTGAGACAATAAAGAGGACTGGTCTCACTATTGAGCCTTGGGCACTTCGCTGGTCACTCTCCTATCATTAGACTGAGTGCTGTTAACCACCTCCCTCTGTTCCTTATCCATCAATTAGTTTCTAACCCAATTCACTGATTAGGATCCCACACCAAGGCTGCTCAATTTCTTAGTCTCCGCTTTGGCACAGTGTCGAAGGCCTTGCTAAAGTCCAGATAGACTACATGCACTGCCCTCCCCTGATCTATTTCCCTGGTCGCCAAGTCAAACAACTCCATCAAATCTGTCTGGTGTAACCCCCCCCCCAAAAAAAAAATCCATGCAGCATTTTAGTCTCGTCGTAGCTAACTGGATTCATGATGCTCTACCAATCTTTCCTTTAGCAGTGTTTTCATTAATTTCTCCCCCCAACCCATGAGGTGAGGCTCACCAGCCAGTAGTTACTAGCTTCTTCCTTGCTGCCGCCCTTATGTAGAGGGACCACATCTGCTCACCTCCAGTCCTCCAGAACCACTCCTTTTTCCAGTGAGCTGTTGAATAAGGCTGTCATCATGGCAGCCAGCACCTCCCTGAGTTCTTTCAGTACCCTTAGGTGTATCCTGTCCGACCCCATACCCTTATCCATGTTCAGAGCTGCAAGTCCCTTCATGTCTCTTTCCTCTAAGATTGGATTTGAGTCCACCCCTCCCTTTTGTTCATGCAGCTCACTGGTGGCTTGCCCCTCTCTCCCTGCACTGCAAAGACTGAGTAGAAGTACCTGTTCAGGATGTCTGCTTCTTGTTAGTCCTCTGCTCCACAATCTTCCTCTACTACCCTCCTTACCCTCACTACCCTTCCCCTTGCTTTCCTCTTCTTAATTATGTACCTGAGGAAAGTCATATCCCCATCTGATGCCCTTTTGGCTATCCTTCCCTCTGTCTGTGCCTTTGCTCCCCTCACCACCTTACCTGCTTACCTCTGTTTTTGTCTTCCTCCCTCTGTGTTTCCTAGTGCCTCCTGAATGCCACCCTTTTTTCCTTCACCATAGTGGCCCTTTCCCTACAGTTCCATAATGGTCTCTTTATTTCCTTTTGCTTTTACTCACTTCCTTCATGCGGAGGCTGGTTGCCTTAATTATGCCCTCTTATTTTCTCCACTGTTCCTCTACCCCTCCATGGCATTCACCCCACTAGACAGTAGCTGATGCAGTCTCCCAGTTCCTTAAAATCCGCCATCCATCCATATCCTCATGTGACTTTCCTCTACTCCTGTCCTAATGTTAAATCACACTGTACAGTGATTATTTGTACACACTGGACTGCCCACTGTGATGTTTGCAATGCTGTCCCTGTTTGTAAGTACCATGTCCAGCACTGCCCCATTCCTGGTGGGTTGGTTGACTAGCTGTCTGAGAAAGGTCCCTTGTAGGGAGTCATTGATGTCCCTGCTCCCCTGCTCCTTGCTGAAGCTGCAGCTGGATGTCTCCAATCCACATCTGGTACATTGAAGTCACCAACTATGAGCACCCCCCCTTTATTTGCCATCCTGGTGATGTCCTCCCCAAGTGCCTTATCCAATTTCACTCCGAGTGCTGGGGGTCTGTATACCACCCCTGCATTAATAGCAGCCCCAGTGCCAGGGGTCAACCATAACCTTTTATTTGCACTAGCCAGCAGGGCAAATTGATTCAGAATTGCACTAGACCACAGAAGGTTGCACTAGCTCTTAGTTATAATGGTACATTTCGATCACTTATACAAGAAACAATGCAAGCCAAGAAATACTGATTATTGCACATTTATCCTGCTCCCAGATCCTCATTGCTTCCAGCTCCCCTGCAGAAAAAAAAAGACTGCAATGCCATCACACAGTGAGACCCCCCCCCCCGTTGTTTTGTACCATGGCCTCTTCTCTTTCTGCCCCCCCACCACACTAGAGGACATCACAACAGCAAATGTTCAATCAAGCAGTCCTAGCTCTGCACACACAATAGTTGACATCTTCATGCACCTCACAACACTGTCACCATCACCGACAGGGCAATGAATAGAGTCAGGCAGAGAAAGACACTATCAGCCCCCACCCTATGGTCAACTGGAAACTTGCACTAGTGGAAGTTTTTGTACAGTCTCAAGTGAGCCAGGAGCACATCTAAGATTTCTATGGGGTGGGGGCTACACAAACCTAAGGAGCTTGGGAAGTAGAAAACTATGACATTTTTATTTTTAAAAGCATTGATTTTAATATGCTGTGCCCCAACAATAACAGATTTTTTTTTAACATTGGCCTTTCATCAGCCCACGGTAAACAGCACACAGGCATAATGCTATACTATCTCTATTTCTGTACAGGATAATCTATATACCCCAGGAATACCTATTTTAAGCTTTCAAATTATGCATTTAAATAAGATTTAATTTTGTACCATACATGATCCAAAGCTTTGTTTTTAGGATGAAAGGACTTGTTGGGTGGGATAAGGGTGAGACTGTGTGGATGATGATGGCTGGCATAGCTTGCCCACAAACATCCATCCACATATATGCAGACGATACCATCCTGTATACATCTGGCCCCTCAACTTCTGATGTGGCAACCAGACTACAGTGCGACTTTGAGAATGTCCAGCACTGGTTTGACTCAAATCAACTCTTCCTAAATGCCAAGAAAACAGTCTCCATGACCTTTGGCACAAGGCAGAGACTCTTTTGGATCCCTTCCCTTCCTCCTCACTTTTCACACCCTGGATGGAACAACGCTGGAGGGCTGCTCCTCCTTTAGAAAATCTCAGGTTCTGGCTTCACCAGCAGCTCAACTTTTCTGTACATATTGATGCTATCCACAAGAAACTGTGCCCCAAATTGGGCGCCCTGTATCGCAACCTTAGGTGCATCCCGCTACCAGCCCGCTGTGCAATAGTACAGAAAATTATTCTCCCTATTTTTGACTACAGGGATGCAGTCTACTGTGCCACTCCCAAATCCTCCTTAACCAAATTGGACACCCTCTACCACTCTTTCTGCCATTTCCCCCTAAATTGTCCACCCCGTACCCACCATTGTCCCCTCTACCAGTTCTTTTTGCTCCCAGCTCTATAGGACAGGAGGCAAGCAAACTGCTAGTCTCACAGCTAAGTACTGGTCTCAGTCCTTGCCCTCTTATCTCTCTTCTGCCCTCTCTTCCTCTCCCACTCCCTCCCATTCCCTCAGACACTTTGCATCCCAGATCTTGTCGGTCCCTCACATGTCCACCTCTGCAGGCCAGGCTGCTTTCTACTAGCGATTGCCCAAATTGTGAAATTCTCTCCCCTCTGCAATTCTCCATGCTCCTTTTCCAGGTTATCTCAACACTCTCCTCAAAGACCACTTCAGCACCTCCTGTTCCTGCTCCTAACCTTCTTGCTGCTGTACTATGTTCCAGCACTTGCATACCTGTTTAGCCCGGGATTTAAAAACTGCCCTAGATAGCTTCTGGCAGAGGACAGCAAGAGGAAGGAGGTGCTGTTAGAACTATCCTTCTCTACTGGGACTAACAAACTAAAACTCTACTACTAGGACCTTCAATTTAGAGTAAAAACAAACAAACAAAAAGAAAAGAGTTAGTGTGTTTGTCTGAGTTGGGTAAAGTGAATTGTTATCTGTGCAGTTATCAAGGTGTAGAAGGAAACTGTTAATTAGGGGGAGTGGCTCAGCCAGAAGGAAGCCAGGTATTTAGGATTTAAAAACTTCCCTAGATAACTTTTGGCAGAGAACAGCAAGAGGAAGGAGGTGCTGACAGAAATATACTTCTCTACTGGGACTATATTGCCCTCCTTCCCCACCCATAGCCAGTTCTACTTTTATAGGCACAGGATTTGACTGACAACAGGAACTTCCTGTTTGGAAGCAGGAAGGGAGTGATCACAAAGGCACAAAATACTCACTATTCTTGAAGGAAAAGAGTAGCTCTCCATCCTCCCCTAGCTGCTGGAGGTCTGGCTACAGAGAATATAGGAACTTCCTGTCTCAGAACAGGAAGATCAGGAGCTTTAAGGACATGGAGGCAGTAGGAAAGTAGGGAGAAAAAAATTATATAAAAAAGAAGAGAGAAGAAAGAGTAAGTATACAAAACAACCATTAAGGGGTCACAAATAAGACATGAAGGGAGTGGTGCAGTGCAGTGGCTGTGGAGCAGCAGTCTTCCGGGAGACATTCTGGAGGATGCGGTGTTGTCCCATCTTCAGGCACCTCTCTGGGCTGAGGGAGGAGGTTGCTCATCTCCAGGCTGAGTTGGTTAGGATTCAGAGGACCTCCTCTCCCACCCAGGGACCACCAGGGCCACTGCTGCTGCCTCAGAGGTTGCCAAGAAAGAGGAGCAGTTGGGCCACAGTGGGCTCAGGGAGGATGAGGGTGGTGGAACAGAGGCACATCTCTCCAGTTGTACCTCTCCACAATTCATATGCCATTCTGGTAGAGTGCAGTTCCTCTATAGAGGCACCCTCAGTGGAGACCAAGGAGGATATTGGGAACCTTCACAAAGGAGACCCACAGGAGGGTGGCATGGAACCCCACAGGGGAAGGAAACAACTCCTGGTGAGGGACTCCATTATTAGGAGGGTAGAACTAGGGGAGGGAGGGGAGAGGGAGGTAAGGTCCCTGCCTGGTGCCATGGCTTGGAGGGACAGGGAGCAAATCCTCAGGATCACGGAAGCAGCTGCATGGGGGAGGGAGCTGGATGTCACTGTCCACCTAGGGACACATGACCTGGTTGGGAAAGGGATCAGAACAGTGGAGGAGGAATTTGTGGAGTTGGGGAGGGGCCTTAGACAAGTAGCATGCACGGTAACCTTCTCAGGGGTGCTGCCTGTCTATGGCATGGGTGAGACTAGGGTGCTCTGCACCATGGGATTCAATCAGTGGTTGAAAAACTGGTACATAGATACATAGATACATAGACAGTGTCGGCAGATAAGGGCCTATGGCCAACCCAGTCTGCCCATTTGAGCTTGTAAGTTCAGTTTATGTTTTCCTAGAAGTCTGTTGCCCCTTACCCATGACCTCCAGAATTCCTTTATGTCTATCCCATGCATTCTTAAATCCCGTGATTGTTTCAGCCCCCACCACTTCCTCTGGCAAGGTGTTCCACTTGTCCACCACCCGTTCTGTAAAGAAATTCTTCCTCATGTTTCCTCTGAATCATCCTCCCTCAACTTCATCCCATGCCCTCTAGTCCTGGAACATCTTTTTCGCTTAAAATAGTGTGTTCCTGCACCCTGTTCCTCCCTGTAAGATACTTGTATGTCTCTATCATATCCCCTCTCTCCCTCCTCTCCTCCAGGGAGTACATGTTCAGTTCCTTCAACCTGTCTTCATAGGACTTGTGATGCACTCCATGCACCATCTTTGTTGCCCTCCTCTGAACCTTCTCTACCCTGTCTATGTCCTTATGTAGGTATGGTCTCCAGAACTGTACACTGTACTCCAGGTGGGGCCTCACTAGTGTCTTGTATAGCGGAATTATGACCTCCCTTTTCCTGCTGGTGATGCCCCTGCCTATACATCCAAGCATCCTATTTGCTTTACCTACTGCCTTGTCACACTGTTTCCCTACCTTGAGGTCATCAGAGATGATAAAACCAAGAACCCTTTCCTGCTTGGTGCATGCTATATCCTCACTCCCCAACTGATATATTGTGCCAGGGTTTTTGTGCCCCATATGCATTATCTTGCACTTCTTTGCATTGAATTTCAACTGCCAAACCCCTGACCATTCTTCAAGTTTCTGCAGGTCCCTTCTCATTCTGTCTACACCCTCTGGTGTGTCTACTGTGTTACAGAGCTTTGTGTCATCTGCGAACAGTGAAATTCTGCCTTCTAGGTCCTATGCAATGTCACTGATGAAGATGTTGAATAGGACACGGTCCCAACACTGATCCCTGTGGTACCCCACTGGTCACTCTCCCCTCTGTGGATTGACAGCCATTTATCACCACCCTCTGTGTCCTGCCACCCAGCCGGTTACCTACCCACCACACTACGGTCCTGCCCACACCTATATTCCCCAGTTTGTGTAATAGTCTTCTATGTGGCACAGTGTCAAAGGCCTTGCTGAAGTCCAGATAGGCCATGTCCACTGCACTCCCCTGATCCACCTCCCTAGTCACCCAGTCAAAAAATTCAACAAGGTTGGTCTGATATGACCTCCCCCTGGTGAAACCATGCTGCTTTGGGTCCTGTAGTCCATTGACAACCAGATGTTCCACCAATCTCTCCTTCAGTAGTGCTTCCATGATCTTCCCCACTACCGAGGTGAGGCTGACTGATCTGTAGTTCCCTGCTTCCTCTTTGTTCCCACTTTTGTATAACTGGTGCAGAGCTCAGGGTTTTGGCTTCATTGGGGACTGGGCATCCACCTGGAGGGATGAAGGCCTATACTGGTGTGATGGTCTGCATCTGTCCAGAGGGGAACCAAGATCCTAGGTGATAGGTTTAAATGCTTGCTTGGCAAGCATTTAAACAAGCCCAGGGGGGGGCACTGAAAAGGAGCAGGGAAATTCTAGCCCCCCCAAAACAATCAGGGTAGTTAGTGAGGTTAACACCAAGACAGAGATGTCGTTAGGGAGAAGGGTAGAGGTCAATGGAGAAAAAGGCAGTAAGGACAGGGATGGGGCAAAAAGGGGTAAGACCGTAAACAATTGGAGAGTAATGAGTACCCATGCCCGCAGTCTAGGTAACAAGCTCCCTAAACTGGTGGCCTTGATGGAAGCGGGATGCCTGGATATTGTGACAGTCACAGAAACATGGTACACAGAAAACCATAACTGGGATGCCAACATACCAGGGTACATAATCTATAGGAGAGCTAGGGATGGTAGAAGAGGAGGAGGACTACCTCTCTATGTAAGGGAAGGGATAAAAGCAATGGAACAAAAGAGTAAACAAGGAGGAGAGGAGGCACTGTGGGTCACCCTGGAGACTGGAAATGGCACCACAATCTGCACAGGAGTGGTTAAGGATATGATAGAAGGCAGCCTTAGGATGGCAGAGAAAGGGGAGATATTGTTGATAGGGGACCTGAATACAGTATGCCAGATGTTAACTGGAGCATCTTTGCTGTAGCCACATCCAAGAGCAGGGCCATTCTCAATGCCCTACAGGAGGCATGCCTCAGACAGCTAGTGTTGGAACCCACTTGGGAGGGAGCAACCTTAGACCTGGTACTATCAAATGGGGACGGAGAGAGGATCTCAGATCTAGAAGTGGGTAGCCATCTTGGAACAAGTGACCACCAAACAGTGTGGTTCACAATAAACTCAGTTGCAGAGTCAAGCCATACAAAAGTGAGGGTACTGGACTTCAGGAGGGCTGACTTGTCAAAATGGGAGAGTGCCTCAGAAAAGCACTAGCAAACAGTCAAGAAGGAGAGGTGGAGCGATAATGGGGAAACATCAAAACTGTCATCACAGAGGCAACAAGCCTTTGTGTGAAGCAAATAAACAAATCAAAAACAAAAGAAAAAAACACTATGGTTCTCAAAGGAGGTGGCAGGGAAGGTTAGAGAGAAATAAATAGCATTTACAAAGTACAAGGAAAAACAGAAGGAGCAAGACAGAGAACTGTACCAGTTAAGGCAGAAGGAAGCAGGAAAGGTAGTCAGAATAGCAAAGGCCTGTATTGAGGAAAATATAGCCAACTCAGTTAAGAAAGGAGATAAAACCTTTTATAGGTACATTAGGGAGTGTAGAAAGACAAAGGGAGGGATAGTGAGGCTGAATAAAGGGAACAGTGGGTGGGCAGAGAGGAACAGTGAAAAAGTAGGGATACTGAATGAATACTTCAGCTCAGTGTTCACAAAAGAAGAGGAGGGGGAGGTACCTAATCCAATCAATAGAAGCGCTCTGGATGGGAGGGGTTGATAGCAATCCTTTCACAGAAGAAAGGGTTCTGAAAGAACTCTTAAAACTGAAGGTGGACAAAGCAATGAGACCTGACAGGATTCACCCCAGAATTCTTAAATAATTAAGAGGAGAACTAGTGACACCACTGACTACCCTTTTTAACAAATCATGGGAGGATGGTGTGGTACCTGAGGACTGGAGGAGGGCGGATGTGATTCCCTTTCACAAAAGTTGGAGCAAGACAGAGGCAGGAAACTACAGACCTGTCAGTTTGACCTCTGTGGTAGGGAAAATAATGGAATCACTTCTAAAAGAAACAATTGTTGAGTACCTAGAGGCCAGTTTGGAACAGGACCCAAGGCAGCATGGATTCACAGTGGGAAGGTCATGTCAGATGAATCTAATCAATTTCTTTTTTTTTTTTTCAGTTAATAGTTTTATTAGTTTTCAGTTTACCAAAACAAATAGAACTAATCAATTTATTTGACTAGGTGCCCAAAGTAGTAGACCAGGGAGGGACTGTGGGCATGGCCTACCTAGACTTTAGCAAGGCATTTGACACAGTCCCACACAAAAGATTAATAAACAAATTAGCCAGCCTGGGAGTGGGTCCCAGGATGGTAGCCTGGGTAAAACATTGGCTGGACAATAGGACACAGAAGGTAATAGTAAACGGAGTTCACTCTGAAGAAAGGGGGGTTACTAGTGGGGTACCACAGGGTTCAGTACTGGGTCCGGTCCTTTTTAATGTCTTTATAAGTGACATTGCAGAGGGGCTGGAAGGGAAAGTATGCCTCTTTGCAGATGACACAAAGATCTGCAACAGGGTTTATACACAGGGGGGTGTGGAAAGGATAAGAAGAGACTTGGCAAGGTTGGAGGAATGGTCAGAAGTATGGCAGCTTGGATTCAATGCAAAGAAGTGCAAAGTAATGCATCTGGGAAACAAAAGCCCAGGGGAAGGATACACAATGGGGGGGGGAGGTAGTAACAACTTCAAAAATGGAAAGGGACCTGGGGGTAATCATATCAGATAACCTTAAGGTTAGCATGCAATGTGAGAAGGGAGTAGGGAGGGCTGGGGAAATACTGGAATGTATAGGGAGCAGCATCACCCGGTAGGAAATAGGAAGTTGTTATCCCTCTGTACAGGCAGTTGGTAAGACCCCATCTGGTCTATTGCATCCAGTTCTGGAGACCCCATCTCCACAAAGACATAGACAGGATGGAGGCAGTCCAGAAGAGGGCAATTAAAATGATGCAGGGCTTGCAGCAGAAGCCAAATGAGGACATAATAAAGGAGCTTAATATGTATACCCTTGAGGAAAGGAGGGAGAGGGGAGACATGATAGAAACTTTCAAGTACCTCAATGGAATCAACAAAGTCCAAGAGGGTAGCATCTTTCAGAAAAAGAGATGTGCAAGAACAAGGGGACACAACTTGAAGATAGAGGGCGGATGGCTCGGGGCAATGTGAGGAAGTATTTTTTCACAGAGAGGGTGGTGGATGCATGGAACCGCCTTCCTGAGGAGGTTGCAGGGTCTAAAACTGTGGAAGAATTCAAGAATGCGTGGTACAGACATAAGGCAATTCTGGTGGGGGGTAGGAAGAAATAGGCTGTTGGTTGACTAGAATCTGCAGCTTATCCAGTAGGTAGAGAAATGGGCAGACTAGGTGGACCAAGCAGTCCTTATCTGCCATCAAAGTCTATGTTTCTATAATGACTCACATTGCATCTTTTGTGGGACCCGCTTCTTGAACTGCCAGAAAACTGCAGCTCTTAATGAGGTGTTAATCACACCAGGCCATCTGGAACATTGAGAGAGATTAACATGAGGACTACAGCCTGCTAAAGTAGAGACTTATTTAACTTCATTAACAGCCATGAAAATCTTCACTAGTCAAGATGGACAAGTAGAGAGTCAGCTGCACTAGCTCTGGTCAATTTGCATTAGGGTTTGGGATAGTAAAACAATGTTAAAATCAACCCCTGCCCAGCTCCTGCCTCCAGGATGACCCAGAGCACCTCCAGTTCTTTCTTTCCTCTAGGTGTCCCTGCAGTTCTGTAGTCTTGATTCTCTCCCTCACATATAATATAACCCCCTCCTCCCTTCCCTGTCTCATCTGAGTGGAGAGTAGCATGGTATGGCCATATCCTAATCATGGCTGTCATTGCACCATGACTCCATATCACCATCAAATCCAGGCTAGCTTTCTCCATGATGGCCAACAGGTCTGGAATTTTATTTCCCAGACTCCTTGCATCAGAACATGTGACTCTCATACCTTACTCCTGCCCTGCCTACCTCCCTCCCTCCCTGCTTTCCCCTGCCTGTGCCATTTCCTGAAGCTCCCCCTAACCCCCTTTTCCCTTGTAACCCTCTCTGTTGCCTTTCTCCTTTGCTCCTCTCTTTTTGCTACCCTAATTTATACCTCCCTTGTCCTCTTCCATGTCTCCACCCCTATATTTCTATGCCCCTGCCCTGGGGAGCTTCCTTCCCTTGGGCCCTCCCTTCTTGTTTATTCATCATCTGAGGGGCAATCTATGCCTCCTTAAGTATTACAGCCTGCCCCCAGGGGTTGATTAAATGCTTATCCAAGTATCTTTTAAAACTTCTACTAAAGAGCGTGGTTCCCCTCCTGGAAGAATGCAGGCTGTCTCCCCTAGAGACACCCATGTCCTGCAGGCTGGTCTGCAGTCCCTCGTGTAGCCAAAGCCCTCCTCCGTGCACCATGCTTTCAACCAATTATTGAATGCCATGGTGCAGAGTACCCTTTCTTCTCCTCAGTCATCCACAGGTAAGTCCCTGGCAAATGCCACCATGCATGCTAACTGCTTCAGGACCCTCCCCAGCTCCTTGAGTTTATCCTGCACTACCCCTGCCATATCCCTTGCCAGGTAATTTGTCCCCAAGTGGACAATGACATCAAATTTCCTCCCATCACTTGCTGCTCTAGTGATCCTCTGGATCCACTCTGCATCCCTCCAAGTCGAAGCTGCAGGGAGGCATTTCACCTCCCTCTCCCTTCCTCTCACCACTCCCAAATATATTCCCCTAATGACAGAGTCCCCCACCAGCAGCTGCTTCCTCCTCAACTGGGGGCCTTTTCCTCCCTCCTTGAGGCCTCCATTTCTGAGAACCCCTATTTCTTCCCTTCTCACAGCTGTGGGTGCCTTTGGCTTCCCTGTCCTCCCAGAACAGCAAAGGAACTGTCCAGTGCTAGAGGTTTAGAAGCATGTTCCCTTCCCGCCATCACCCCCCTCCCAGAACTCACCAAGATCCAACTGCTCTGCTTCTGCCTAGGCATCTTCTGAAGGAGTGGTGGTAGACTTGGTGGCACTTGGGTAGGGCAGAACATTCTCTTTTTTTTCCAATTGTTAATCAGGTGAGACACACTAAGCTAAAAGCTTGTTTACAGGTGCAACCTGAGAGCACAAGGAAGTTAAGTGACTTTCTTGGGGTCACACAGTATTCAAGTGGGGGCCTGTGGGATTTAAACCCAGGTCCCAGATTTGCAGCTCAGAGTGTTAAACCACTGTGCTATACTGCCTCCCTCTTCACCCTTGCCAGTTTGGCCCAGAGTCTAGCAGCCTCTGCCCTCAACCTAGAGAGGCAAATGGGTCAGCATGTCCATCTCCAGAATGTGTCCTGAAAGACGGTGGCCCACCCTTTGCACAGCACCACTCCTATTCTCATTTCTTTCTTGATCTTTTGTCTGCTGTTTGTTGTCTATTGTTTGTTTTGTCTGTTGAAACATTGGTGTATCTTTCTGCCTCCTTTCTATGACTTTGACTTCCTAACTTTTCCTTTACCTGTTTGAAATGTATTTGTTACCCAACCCCAGATAGAGAGTCTCCTACTTTCCCTTTTCAACTCTACCACAACTTGGAATCTTTGTAATGTCTATTACTTCATAACCCCTAGTTGTTACCGCGCTACCTGCCCCTATTTTTTTTGTAATTATATTTTATAGAAATGTTATATATTATTTATACAGTGATTATTCAGATAAACAATCAAAACAAAAATAAAATACAAAACTCACCATTACTGAATATATAAATTAAAATAAAGTCTGACACATCCTTGGGAGGAGGAGAAGAAATAAAAAAAACACATCTAATATATAGGTCATTTGCTGACAAACAAAATTGGATAGTCATGACTTCAAATTGATCATGACAAAATTTTCAAACCACAGCTTACACACTTTAAGAAAATAACTGCCTTCCTCAAAAATGCCCAACAAAACCAGTGCCATATCTATTGGCACGGGGTCATAATGTTGTGGACGAAACAGCATGGCAAACAATGCCACAAGCAAAACAGCGTCCGCTGAAATAATGTCAAGCAAAACACCGACTACAACAGAAACAGCGTGCACTGAAATAACGTCAAGCAAAACACTGACTACAACAGAAACAGCGTGCGCTGAAATAACGTCAAGCAAAACACAGACTACAACAGAAACAGCGTGCGCTGAAATAACGTCAGGAAAAACACCAACTACAACAGAAACAGCATATGCCATAGACAATAATGGAAATTTCTGGGGGTGTTTTAGTATCACTTTGCATTCCCCAACGTGGGGTTGACTCCACATTCTTGAATTAAGATAAACTAACCCGAGGGGTGTGGACTTCGGATGGGCAGGAAACTTGGAAGGAGAAAAATTAATGTCTTTAAAAAAAAATAAACAAACAAAAGAGTTGCAACACAAGGGGGGATCCAAATCGTGGTCCCAGGTCCCCAACCCTCCCGTGTGCTGGTGCCTTAACCACTCCACCACAGCAGCAGCTCAACCAGGCACCACACACGGTAACTTGATCTCTCAGTAGAAAGAGCACAGAGTGACAGGGGTAGTGGTACTTCTGCATTCCTATTATACCCATCTGTCTAAATGTTTCTGCACTTCACACAGCGCATTTTTGTAGTGCTGTTTTTAAAGCGCTATATTGGCTCATCTATTATACCATTATTTAAATGACTTAAAACTTGTATTTACTTTATTAAATGTACAGGGTGGATCTTCTTATCTATCATTATTTCCACATTAATTATTCCCACTTTATGTAAACAGAAACTGGTCTCACAAAAATTATATTTAATGAATTTTACATATACTGTAGCTCTCCTGTACTGGGAAGAAAAAGGAAGATAACTTTTGAAGTTCATCTCATTATGGTTTATGCCATCATCATTTCTTCCACAGATGCTATAGAGGATTCTGTTTCTCTCGTTTTATGAGAGTACTGGTCATATTGGTCTCTTATGAAAGCTGTAAGATATTCACTTCTGCGCACCTGTGCTCCACACTCTTATATCTCATGCAAACCTTTGCAGGGGTGAGAAGTTGGAACTTTGCACCTATCTCAAGAAGTTCCTGCTGACAGGCTAGCAATCAATGTTGATGCTGCTGTGTTGCAACAGCATAGTCAGGGAAAATTGAAAATGTTGAGGGGGGGGTTGATAAATTAACAGAGTTTTCTATCTAGATAGACAAACAATAAGATCTCGCTCTGACTCAAAAGCAAATGTCAGCATGATAGTAGACTTTTTAGTTGTTGAAATTTCTGGATCTGGCTGGGTATGAGGCATGTTAGGGGCCAGTTCTTGAGCTCTGTTTTTTAAGGGTATTCAATATGTTCAGATTATGAAGGGTGAATTACCAGCAGGCAACTTGTACACATTCACGAAAATATCTTCAATCGTATCCCGTATTGATTGAACTCCAAGTCAAATGAAACAGACAAACCAACTAACCGTAGATTATTATAGCTCTGTTGATTCTCTAAGAGCTCTGTTTTCCTAGACGTGGCATAACTGTCCAGAATGAAATAAGCAGCTGTGGCTTCCATCCCAAGAATGTTATTAGTTGATTTTTCAATTTCTCTTTGATTTTTCTCAACATCTTTAGTGATCACCTCAATTATTTTTCTATTAAGTTTGGCATCGACTTTGCAGGAAGTTAGCTTTCTCCAACAAAGCATGACATTTTCTATCAAAGGGCTGTGTCCTTGACAGCATCTTATCCAATGCTTCTCTCAGTGAATAAATTGCGTGCTTACCTCCTGCAGACATGTCTTGAGTAGGTTTACTGGATGCAGTCTTGGGGAGAAATAACAGAGGTTGATGTTTTCTACTCTGCCCACTTTCAACTACTGCCATTATGTTTAGTAAGAGAACGAGAACACTTTACAAACTGCTGGAATGGAACACGTCTTACAGGCAGCTGGCTGTGACCATATTGGTTCCTCTCTCCTTTTCTATCTGTGTCTACTGTAATGGGCAAAGGAAGCCACTGATGCCGACCTGTCTCAAAATGGCCTAGTCGGGTCAGAGCACCAGTCCACCCCAGCTACAACTTGGAAGGGAACACATGTAATCCGACTACGCCAACCACCCGAAGGTGGATTTCTGTGTGAAGCCCAGTCAGCGGGTGTCGGGGAAATTTTGGGGATGGGGCCCAAGTTCAATTGCTACTAACTGGGAACACAAGGAGAGGCAAGAAACTGATCTGAATGAAGAAACAAGGTACAAGTTTATTGAACGTAACAAAATAATAACATTACACTAAATATCTAAACTCTAAAAGGCAAAAGAACTATAATATCATTAAGTTATTACTTACATCCTGTACTGTATATCAGTCATGAACACCCGTAGCCAGCCACCCTTGTGTGTCCAAATGGGGAAGAGAAGGAAACAAGATGGGGAACCAGCTTGCTGGGACAGGGAGAGAACACAGAACAGAACACAGGCCAAGACTATTCCTAAGGCTGGTGAATCTTTGGCTGAGGACACCCTGGACCACCAGAATTGATCACCCCTCCAGGAACTAGTCTGCCACCATCACCCAGCCATAGCCCCTCCATGGGCTGCGGGGACATCGGGACAAACAGGCAGACAGGACAGCTGGTCTGGGGAAGACAGGGTCAGGGCACCAGGGACCACATGCACGCAGAAGGGTGGCAGCACAAATAAAACATTTATATACTAAACTTGGTGTTAGAAACATAGAAACATAGATTTTGACGGCAGATAAGGACCGCTTGGCCCATCTAGTCTGCCCATTTCCCTACCTACAGGATAGGCCGTAGATCCTAGTTAACCAACAGCCTATTTCTTCCTACCACCCCACAAGAATTGCCTTATGTCTGTCCCATGCATTCTTGAATTCTCCCACAGTTTTAGACCCCACAACCTCCTTAGGAAGGTGTTAGTGTCTTTATTTCTAGAAAAACATTACTACGTTAGTGCACTTACCCAACAATAAAACAATTCAGGTCATTAGACTAAGTAAAATTACTGGGGCACTGTCTCTTGGTGAACATCTTCTGATGGCACACAGAAACTGGCACAGGGGCAATGTCATCATAGGGGCCCCAAAAGCATTGCAATAAATCATTTAGGTACATTTATTTACAAACATTCATTTCTGAGGGTGCATTGCCCCTTTAAACCTGGCCTCTGGTGCAGGCCCTTTTCGATCTGCTAACAGGTATTAATCCACAGTATTTAGGCAACCAGTCAGTTCCTGCCCCTTTTAGACCTGAGTGGCCTGTCATTGCCCCTTTAAATCCCTAGGGCCTGAAATGTTCCCTTTAAGTCACTGTTAACCTGCCCTCTGCTCACTGTCAAAGAGGGTCTGTTTAGTAGCTCCACTTTATGGACGGCCCAGTTCTGGGACCTAGCCTGCCCCACAGTTATTTGGCTCAAGGGAGCTTTCTCCTTGCTCTGCCTCGTGGGCGGTCTTTCATGGGGCCTTGCCCACCCACACATTTTTCTGGCTCTATGGAGCCTTCTTTCGACTCCACCCCATGGGCGGTTCTTTCACAGGGCCCTGACATGGCCCAGTGGCTGCTCACATACTGACTGGTGCCTGGAAGCACCCAAGTTTGTTTATTAAGAAAAAAAAGTCTCTTGTTCCAGTGGCTAGCACCCTACTGCGGTGCTGCTGCCACTCACCCTGATGCCCTCTTCCCTCAGGCCGGGCCTGCTGTTGCTGTGGGGAAGCCTAGATCCATCTCCTCCCACTTGCCTCCTTGACTATGGCTGGAGTCATCATGGGGAGGTCTGGACCGGCCTCCTCTCACGGGCCATTTGCTGCTGCTGACTGGAGACTGGAGGGGACAGCCTTTTACTGTTGCTACTGCCCCTCCTTATGGGATCTACTGGCCTGCATGGGTTGCTGGAGCTGGAAGGGGTGGCTGGATTGCTGTCACTGCCCCTCCCAAACATCCTGCTGCTAGGTGCACTGCTGGAAGGGCCAGCTTGAAGTCGCCAGCACTCCCAATGGGAATCTCTCTCACCACTGCAGCACCGGGAATCCCAACAGATTACTACCGCCACCAAAAAAGAGGGAGTGATCTGCTAAGGACCCGCCAGG
Organism: Neoceratodus forsteri; assembly: GCA_016271365.2. Taxonomy (NCBI): domain Eukaryota; kingdom Metazoa; phylum Chordata; order Ceratodontiformes; family Ceratodontidae; genus Neoceratodus; species Neoceratodus forsteri. The sequence goes on along the minus strand of CM028133.1, from coordinate 48,042,433 downwards.
ACATTGGGAGGGACCCCAGGACAAAAGGTAAGTCCCTTCACTTTGGCCGAGCTCCGGCCGGCCTAGCACTCCCTTCTCCATGCTGCTGCTCTTTCTCCTCTACTGACTGGAATGAACAGTTGTTGCTGTTCAAACGGGCTGAGGATTCTGGTCGGAATCCTCTCAAGCCCATCCCTGCCTGCTTGCACTCACGACCGGGCCCATGAGGAAAGGTGCCCGGCGCAAGGTAACATGGGGGGGGGGTTCTGACAGGACTGCAGCAGGCAGGGAAAAATAAGCAGCAAAATAACCATTTGTTTTAAAATGCAACCTGCTGGGGCTTGCTTGGGAGGGGGGAGTGTTCCTAACTAGGACCTATTCTGGGGCACAGTACAGGGCACCTCCCTAACTCTGGGCACCTTCCCTACCTAGCCAACCCCCAGAGCACCTGGATGCCCATTTTTGGAGGGCACTGGAACTCTGGGGCACTACACTACTTAACCTTGGAAATCCTGCCTTGGTCAGGTGTCTCCTCTGCAGAGATTCCTGTGGACTGCAGACTATCTATAGATGCCTGCAGATTACTTAAGATGCATTTTCAACTCCTGCTCTGTCCCACTCATGCACTGGGACAAGAGCGTGATGGGACACGCTGGGTCTGCTGAATGTAACTCTGCTCCCCACTTCCTGATGTGTCCTGATTGTCCAGTTGGAAATCACACATCCTCCCCAAGATGTCCTCCGGTCCATTTCCTTTCTCCTCCCTCCGAGAACTCTCCTGAATGAAAAGGGTTGAAATGCCCTTCAGTTAAGCAGCACAGTAAGTTTCTTGTTTTACAAGTTTTCCCCTTTGCTTGCAGTGTCGCACTGACCTCTTGGCTAAAAAGTGCCAATATAATACAATATGATGATATAACCATACTTCCAGAGGCTGTAATACTTTAAAGCCCTCAACCTGCAGTATCAGACCTCACTATGCCCCTTGTCATGCAGTTATCGCAGTCTAACTCACACCCTGATATTGCTTACTTACACTGTATGACTTGGTATTTGTTTGACTAACTAACCTTATTGAAAATCTGCAAAGGAAGCAATTCGCCACTTTGTTTCTCTGAATGACCTGTTATAAAAGAGACCTGTGCTCACCAGAAGCCATGCATCCCGGCTGAAGCTTCAGTGTGAGGCAAAGCACCAGGGCTGTTTGAACCTGCTGGATTGGATTGGAATGAATAAACAAGTTTAACTCATGTAAATCTTCTTTAGGTTACTTTCTCACTGATTTTCTCTGAAAGCGTGGCATGGTTGTGCTTCTATTTGTTTTCTGGTGTTTTTATTTATTTATTTATTTTTTGATAACCGGGTAGGTGCGCTAGACATGAAAGTGACTATTTTCAGGCTCGACCCGGGAGGTCAACAACATAGAGAGATAACAGTTACATAGAATACATTGTCAGGAGATGTGCAATACATCGCAAACATAAAGTGTGGATTATCATAGTAATAACACAAGATATGAGGTACAGAGAGAAGAAATATACCAACAGCCACATCATAACAACTTACTGAGAGTGAGAGTGTGTTGGTTTGGAAGGGGGCAGGGAGAGAGGTAAAGTTGGGATAGGTTTAATGGAGGCTGAAGGAGCAAGGTGCCAGTTTGAAGCAGCACGTCCTGCACCAGGCAGAGTGCTTTTCTTTGTGTTTATGTATCTTCACCTGGAGGATACCTGCTTTGTGGAACGACTTACCCACACAAATTAAATTCTCAACAAAAAAAAATAATAATTCTCCGCCCATCCTCAGGATGCCGCTATGTGATCAGACCAGACCCAGCTTCAACTGTTTGACCTAGTTTGTCATAATTGTACTTATCACCAATATCATATGCTGTCCTAATACCCCAATGAAACGATGCCTTCACCTCCTTACCTGCACTGATTGTTTGTACTAGTCATGCCTTGTGCTCAATTTCTAGTCACCAGAGGAGTTTCAAATTGAGTGTCCAGTTTCATATACATGGTTTGTATCACATATATCATAGGTCTTGTACCCCATGCATCCTATAAATACAAAATCACACATACCCCCATAATGCAAAGCATCATGGGATGTATATGCAAATCACCACAAAATATTATGCTGGTTCATGATGCTTTGCATTATGGGGGTATGTGTGATTTTGTATTTCTTTGAAACTTGGCTTCCTGGCCACTGCCCTTTGGGGTAACCATTGCCTCAGAGCTTGTGCACTAAGCTTCTTTGTGTTTTAGCTTGTTTTTTTGTTTTTATTGGACTCACCACAACCTAACCCTGATAGACCAACTTAGGGTAGCTGGTTCATTCTGCTGGGGTGTCATACAGATGAGGCACACTGATGAGTCCTGGTAGGATGAAACACATGTCTGTGTCTTCTGTTGGCACCCTTTGCAAACTGTGTGAGAGGTCTTTCGGCACCATGCATTTCTGCTTTAAGTTGAACCAGCATAATATTTTGTGGTGATTTGGTGGGATGGAAAGAATGAAAAGGGATTTGGCAAGGTTGGAAGAATGGTCACATGTATGGCAGCTTAGATTCAACGAAAAGAAGTGCAAAGTAACGCACCTGGAAAACAAAAACCCAGGGGAAGAGTACACAATGGAAGGTGAGATACTGACAACAACAAAAATGGAAAGGGACCTTGGGGTAGTCATATCAGACGACGTAAAGGTGGTCCAGCAATGTGAGAAGGCAGTAAGGAGGGCTGGGGGGATACTGGGATGCATAGGGAGAGGCAACACCAGTAGAAAACAGGAAGTTGTTGGCCCTCTGTACAGACAGTTGGTAAGATCACATCTGAAGTACTGTGTACAGTTCTGGAGACCCCATCTCCACAAAGACATAGACAGGGCAGAGGCTGTCCAGAGGAGAGCAACCAAAATGGTGCAGGGTCTACACCAGAAGACCTATGAAGAAAGATTAAAGGAGCTTAAGATGTATAGCCTTGAAGAAAGGAGGGAGAGGGGGGACATGATAGAAATTTTCAAATAGCTCAAGGGAATCAGCAAAGTCCAAGAGGGTAGCATCTTTCAGAAAAAGAGGTGTGCAAGAACAAGGGGGCACAATTTGAAGATAGAGGGGGGGACGGCTCAGTAGTAATGTGAGGAAATATTTCTTCACAGAGAGGGTTGTGGATGCATGGAACAGCCTTCCTGGGGAGGTCATAGAGTCAAAAACAGTGGGGGAATTCAAGAATGCATGGGACAGACGTAAGGCAATTCTAGTGGGGGTTAGGAGGAAGTATGCTGTTGGTTAACTAGGATCTGCAGCTTATCCGATAGGTAGGGAAATGGGCGCACTAGGTGGGCCAAACAGTCCTTATCTGCCATCAAATTCTATGTTTCTATATTTCTATACAGCCCATGATGCTTTGCATTATGGGGGTATGTGTAATTCTGTATTTCTTTGAAACTTGGCTTCCCGGCCAGTGCTCTTTGGAGTAAACCTTGCCCCAGTGCTTGGACACTGAGGTTCTTTGTGTTTTAGCTTGTTTTTTGTTTTTATTGGACTCACCACAACCCAACCCAGATAGACCAACTTCGGGCAGCTGGTTCATTCCACTGGGATGTCATACAGACGAGGCACACTGATGCGTCTTGGTAGGATGAAACATGTGTCTGTGTCTTTTGTTGGCACCTTATGCAGACTATGCAAGAGGCCTTTCAGCACCATGCATTTCTGCTTAAATTTGAAACAGCATAATATTTTGTGGTGATTTGCATATACAGCCCATGATGCTTTGCATTACGGGGGTATGTGTGATTTTGTATTTCTTTGAAACTTGGCGTCCTGTTTGGGGTAACCCTTGCCTTAGTGCTTGCGTACAAAGGTTCTTTGTGTTTCACCATGTATCATATGTCTTGAGTCATATTTACCCCTGTTACTGTGATAGTTGTGTTATTTATAGCCTTATTGCTGTTCACTGCGTTTATGGCCACCGTTCATTTCCCTGTACCCATTCCTCCAGGATGCACATGCAACAAGCTGTTCGCAGCTCAGTTTGTCTTTCCTGGTCAAATATTGCTAATTAAGTAAATCAAATAATAAATAAAAGACACTCCATTACGTGGAGCTGTCCGTGAGAAAGGCACAGAATCATATATCCATGTTAAAATAATAAACTATGTCATTTCTTAAATACATAAGAATGCTACGCAAGCTGTTCAAAATTCCATTCAGCCTAGACATCAGAATTAATAGCAACTATGAATAATGAACTATGGTATGTTATTTCTGAGCTTACATTAAAGCACTAAGCAGGCTGATAACAAATGTTAGATGTTCCCAGCCAAAAATAAAATAAACAGCAACATTTTCGTAACCACAAGTAAGTAAATTATATGACTTCTCATAACTGGTTTAATTTGGAGACTTTCCACAAATGGGAGAAAAAGAGAGAAAACACCATCTGGTTTCTAGCAGCCCAACTGGAGAACATTAAAATGAGTACCAGTCTAGACACCAACATAAAACATAAAATAAAATACCAGTATTTCAGGAATAAATCATTGCTAACCACATCATGAATGTGGAGATTTTCTACCAGTCTGACTAAGTAATTATTGAAATTAGCACCAAACTAGAGACCTACATTTTAAAAATAAGAAACACATCACAGAGGCGAGGCAAGTGGCTCCTAGAAAGGAAGGTCATAGGCCACCTGTTGTTCAAGCTCCCTCTGTCAGCCGATCTATAAGCAACATCAGCACAAGTTGTGGAAGGAGCCACTCATTTGCCATCCCCAACAGAGGAGGGGCCCACCTATGATGACCCTCTCCCACCATCAGGATAGAAAACATGGAGAACAAATGGGGGAAAATAATACAAAAAAAAATTCTAAAAACCTGCATTGCAGGAGTAAAATATATCTTATGTGGTGGATGTAGACATTTAGCAGTAGTTCAGCCAAGAGATTATCAGACAAATTTCAACTCAGTCGTAACTGATCCTTGTACTTTCTCTGCACCAACCAAGTCTGAAGTCTGAGCAAACCTGTGACTTCGTGGCATGTGTTTTTTCCCCTTGGCACCAGATAGGCACTATCAGACCACCACATTCTTCCATGCCTTCTACATTTTGTGGTCAATGGTATTGGGTAATCTGCTTAGTTTTTGTGCCAAATGATGTGACTGTGTGTTGAATGGAGAGTGTTCTAGGCTCATCACATAGCACAGCACGTTGGTCACTTGAGTTAATGCTGTTGTTTCCTACCTCCGTCTATGGTCAGGACATCTATTATATCCTTCCATACTGTGAAGGGCTATATGGGGGAATATACTAGCAACAGTGATCCTCAATTGTGAATGTAGGGACTGTCCTTGCTATAAATGAGGCTGTATCTTTTTGGCCTTGCTGTTATAAATAAGTGGTATTTTTGTACTCTGTAACAGAATATGACAGAAATTGATAACAGATTGATAAAAGGCTCTTTTTCAGAAACTAGTACTGGTTCTGAAAGGTCCCCAATTGATCCAAACCATGTCCCATGTTGTGTTGTCTGTAATGGCGGCCCAAATTCATGGTGCTCCTGAGCAGGGTGAGGGTCAGGCAGTGAGAACTGTCTCTGAGGGACGATTAATGAGGCATTTCAGTTCATGCCTCGTGTTCCAGCTCTTTCAGATTCAGTGCAGGGACATTTGGATGGGCTTGTTCAAGCAGAAGGAACAAGAAGTGTACTGCTGAGCTGGCAGATAGTGAGGGACAGCAGTGGCAGGGGATCTACCAACAATGTCAATTATAAAATGGATATGAGGAAGCAGGGCCTGTGATTGGCCAAATGGGGTCACATGACTGTGTGTTATTCCAGCACAACAACACAAGTCAGAAATACTTAATTCTCTGAACGTCATTACTTAGCTTGTTTTCAAAAAAATCAATGGAACCATTTTATAACTGCAGTAAAGCATTCCAGGGTGTGTGTAACTGTGGGATATCAGTACTTCTCGAATGTGAAAAGTACTATACGTTGACTCATGCCTCACTTTCCAAAGCATATTGTTATCCCACAATCACACACACCCTGATATGCTTTATGGCTTAAGTATATTACAATTGCCAAATGGGTGCTTGGATAGGGCATTTGAAGATCTGAATGTCCATCCACTAGATAGTGCTGGTATCCAACTCCTTGGATCCAACCATCAGATCCAGTGGATATGAGTATTCTGATTAGATCCATTGGTTCAATGGGTGGGATCTAAGGTTTTTGGAGCTGTTCTCAGAGGTCACCGCTATTCGATGGCATCCAGCATCCAACATTTTGCAGGCTACCGATGGTATCCGACTTAGTTGGATACTATCCGAGCACCACTAAGCCTGTGTTACTGGATGTAACAGATAGCCAGTAATGTGTGACCTCCAGTGGCTCACTGTTTCATACCATTTTGGCTGAGGAAATGTCTGCACTGCACTGAGGAGTCCCAACAGGATGAACATAGGTCTGTAGTTTGTCATTTGAAGCCTATACTGGATCAGAAGAGCAAGGTCATTTAAAAGGAGTGGTCTGTCCTGGTGAAGCCTTTCCAGCCTGCCTTGCACAAGGATTTGAATACCCATACTGCCTTGCACTGGGACTGAAGCTTTAGAGTACCTGTGTGGTTAGGGCAGATGAACAAAAAACAAATAATTTGGATACTACTTGTACTGTTTTGTTTTTATTTATTTATTTCATCTCAGATCACAAGTACCTTTGAGCTAAACAAAGCTCATTTACGAAGGTACCATGTCAGGAGGCATAGGTAACAAAGATGAAGGGAAGCTAGTTAAGTAATATACAAGCAAACGCTGGCAAATATAATACATCATAGTAAGCAGACAAGAAAGAGCGGAGCTGAATTAGTGGAATTTTAGCAAACATTGGCAATAAAGCATGCAACATAGTAAAAGTGGTATAGAGTGGAGGTGCTAACTGAATATCTGGCAAACATTGTGTAACCCCTCACCCCTGCCTTTTTAGCAAAACAACAGGTGGCATGCTGTTGACGCTGACAGCAGTACCTGATGGGGACTGGGTTCAGGGAGGATGAGGTTACTCGGCTCAGGGGACCTAGGCTTGGCTACTCTGCACAGGGGCACCCAAGTAAATCCGAACACAGGAATCAATAAATGTAATTTCCAGAGCCAGGAATGGGATTCTACAGTGTGGCTTTTATTCACATCCAAGCTGAACAAACAAAGCATAGACGGACCCCCACGGGGCTACATTCCTGGTAATGCAGATTAGAGACAACAGAACACTTTATCACTATTTCCAGCCCTCAGGCTCTGAACCCACCAGGCACACAGCCCGGACTTGCACACAGCTTGTGGTACACAGCCTGACTTGTACGCTACTTGGGTTTTCCCCACTGGTCCGGCTCTCCTGCCAGTCACTTGATCCGCGGTCCATTTTGGGAATGAACCAATTATTCTGTTGTGGCTCCCCAAACCACACTAGAGCCTAGAAACATAGAAACATAGAATTTGACGGCAGATAAGGACCACTTGGTCCACCTAGTCTGCCCATTTTCCCACCTAACAGATAAGCTGCAGATCCTAGTTAACCAACAGCTTACTTCCTCCCTCCTACCCCCCAATAGGACTGCCTTATGTCTGTCCCATGCATTCTTGAATTCCTCCACTGTTCTTGACTCCACGACCTCCTCAGGGAGGCTGTTCCATGCATCCACAACCCTTTCCATGAAAAAATACTTCCTCACATTACCTCTGAGCCATCCCCGCTCTATCTTCAAATTGTGCCCCCTTGTTCTTGCACATCTCTTTTTCTGAAAGATGCTACCCTCTTGGACTTTGTTGATTCCCTTGAGGTACTTGAAAGTTTCTATCATGTCCCTCTCTCCCTTCTTTCCTCAAGGGTATACATATTAAGCTCCTTTAGTCTTTCTTCGTATGTCTTCTGGTGCAGACCCTGCACCATTTTGGTTGCCCTGCTCTGGACAGCCTCCACTCTGTCTAAGTCTTTGCGGAGATGGGGTCTCCAGAACTGCACACAGTACTCCAGATGGGGTCTCACCAACTGTCTGTACAGAGGGATACTAACTTCCTGTTTTCTACTATTGATGCCTCTTCCTATGCATCCCAATATCTCCCCAGCCTTCCTTACTGCCTTCTCACATTGGTTGCCCACCTTTAGCTCATCTGATATAATTACCCCCAGGTCCCTTTCCATTTTTACTGTTGTCAGTATCTCACCCCCTATTGTGTACTCTTCCCCTGGGTTTTTGTTTCCCATGTGCATTACCTTGCACTTCTTTGCATTGAATCTGAGCTGCCATACATTTGACCATTCCTCCAACCTTGCCAAGTCCCTTCTCATCCTTTCCACTCCATTTTGTGTATCAACCTTGTTGCAGACCTTTGTGTCATCTGCAAAGAGACATACTTTTCCTTCCAGTTCCTCTGCAATGTCACTTATAAACACATTATAAAGGACCGGTCCCAGAACTGAACCCTGCGGTACCCCACTAGTAACTCTCCTTTCTTTACTGTGTACTCCATTTACTACTACCCTTTGCGTCCTGTAGTCTAGCCAATTTTTTATCCAGGCTACCACCTTGGGGCCCACTCCAAGGCTGGCTAACTTGTGTATTAATCTTTTGTGTGGGACTGTATCAAATGCCTTGCTAAAATCTAGGTAGGCCATGTCCACAGCCCCTCCCTGGTCTACTACTTTGGTCACCCAGTTAAAGAAATCTATTAGATTCATCTGACACAACCTTCCCATTGTGAATCCATGCTGCCTTGGGTCCTGTGCCCCACTGACCTCTAGGTACTCAACAATTCTTTCCTTCAGAAGTGATTCCATCTTTTTCCCTACCACTGAGGTCAAACTAACTGGTCTGTAGTTTCCTGCCTCTGTCCTGCTCCCACTTTTGTGAAGAGGAATCACATCTACCCTCCTCTAGTCCTCAGGTACCACCCCATCCTCCCATGATTTGATAAAGAGAGTAGTCAGCGGTGTCACTAGTTCTACCCTTAGTTCTTTTAGAATTCTTGGGTGAATCCTATCAACTCCCTTCGACTCCTAGAGGGGAATTTTCCTTCCAATCCCACATCTGGGTACTTCCCTCATCACTGGCCAAGTGCCTGAGGCAAAGTAGAAATCCACAGAGCAAATCCATAGAGGTGGACCTGGTCACTAAAGATGGGGGGTCTCCCACCTCCAGCTCCCACAACCCATACCCAGCCATTTCTCTGGAAACTAAACAATTCATTTTTACTTGCAAATGTAGATTCCTGAGTAGACGTATATCACATCTCCTCTACATATCATTTTCATCCCAATAAGCTCTGGACTTGAACCTACTTTTACTTGTTGGCTTAGCCTATTACTCTAGGCCTCCCACTATCTTAGTAGTTCAATCCCCACATTGTCACACAAGTCCCAGGGTGAAAAACATAGGCCCTTTCAGGAACAGCAGACACAGGTGACTCACAAGTCTTCTTGTTCCCCAAAAGAATTCTGGAACAAATAGGCAGCTTCTCCATTACTTGCAGAACTATGGGGTTGCCCCAGGAATTTGCAGTGAACCCTTTCCTGCCCCCATCCCTGGAGGGAGGGGGCACTGAGACCCGAAACAGCAGTCTCCACCACTTCAATTATCTTCTGTGTCTCTCTTTTGATGGAGACACACACCCTTATTACCTAAAAGTAGCCCTCTGGCAGGGCTGAGGCTCCTAGAGCCTACACTGAGCTGCTGTGCTGCTTTCACAGCAAGCTCCCAACACTAACTGACCACTGAACACTGTTCAAACCTCCCAACATTCTATTCCAACTCCCTTGCTGCAGATTCCATTATGGCTCATGCAGCTGCGATAGTTCTATTGGTGATATCATCCCTCAGTCTCAGCTGAGACTGAGAACAGAGTGAGACAGTGTGAAATCCATTCAACTGGAGTTTCACAAGCTGCCTTCCCTGCCTACCACTAGGTCTTATTGGGATTCTAGTAACCCCGGGTAACAAGAGGGTTACAATTGGGTGTTCATTCAACAGCAAGGTCAGAAACAAATAGTTGTGTGAGTGAGACTGTGTCATCGTAGAGGACAGTACATTAACTCTGTCTTATGGACTCAAACAAGGTTGAGTGGCCTGGGTTGCTAACTCTTGTAGGAATTTGCTATCCAAAAATGTTACTGATGATAAGTTGCACAGTACTTCAACCTAGGGAACGATTAAGTGGGCTAGGTAATAAGCTCGTACAGCACCCTGGGAAATAATACCAACAGCTATGGTTCCTTACTGGTACAGCCCTGCCAGTCCCTATACATGGCAATAACCATCATAAAGAAATACAAAAAATAGTGCTCTACTAATAATATGTTTGTAGCACAAAGATTCAAAAAAATAAAGGTTTTATATTAGAGGATCAGGAGTGAGGTCCTGGGGAAGGAAAAGGGTAAAGGCAATTAAATAAGAATGAATAGCTGCAATAGCTTTTAATTAATTCCTCCATGGCTCTCCCTAGCAACATATCTCCCCCAACCCAGCCAGTACTCAGTCCACCTGTGCTACTGGATTGCTATCTTGTACCCTTTGATACCAATAAGTTAAAGAGTGACTGACTCCTCAAAGAAAACTTTAAACAACGTAATAATTAGGTATATTTCTGCCTGCATTCCATTTATATTTTGTATATTTTTCTCCCCACTATTTATTACTAAGAAAATGTGCATGGATATATGATTTTTATCCCTTAGAATTGCCTTAGAGTCCATCTGCTGCTGTAGCTTACTCCCTACTTCAAGTCATGATCCTCTGTTGTGACATCACAATCTGTTGCCATGGGAGTAACCATGATGTCACAAGAGGTGCTGTATGACTTCAGTTAGGGAGAAAGCAGCAGGAATAGATAAACTCTTTGGGAGCAAATATCCTGTTTTCATACAGATGACCTCAGTAATAAGTAACGGGGAGGAGGAATACAGCACTAATGGGAAATACAAGCTGGACTGTGTCTAACTATTAGGTTTTGTTAAAGTTCTCCTGAACATGTCACCAGCTCTTTAATACTCCTAGTTCTAGGGAGCTCCCAGGGATGCCTGGTTACCCAGTTGTGGAATCAGTTTAGGCCTGCTGATCATTGCCCATGGTTGGCCACTGTTGGCACCCTTAAACGACAAACAACCAAACTTGTTATCCTGTTCAGATGACCTTATCCATTACACAACACAGCAGTCTCCAAAACAGTGGCCCTGTCTAAACTTGTTAAGGATGGGTGTTACAGGACCACTGGGTCCTTGTTCTCTACTCATGGTATCCATGAAGATCAGTAGCCTTCAGTTAGCCTCTGCAGCCCTGGCTGGATGCACTGGCTCTCATCCTGCAGTTGTGTGGCACGCTGCCGATGGTTCAGTTCAGTTTGAGTTTGTTGTGTAGGGATAGCTTCCATTGAGCATGCTCATTCACAAGGAGGTCCCTGATACAAAGTACAAAACATCACAGATGATCAGTACAAGGATACAACATAGTAACACAGCAGGTATATCGTGGTACATAGAGTAGATTGGTTGTAACAAATACATAAAGGCAAAAGCATGGCATGACAGTAAGTTTACCACCACCCGATAAAAATCATCACAGACAATCAGTACAAGTAGTACATCACAGAAAAACAGCAGGGATATCGTGGTATGTAGAGTAGGCTGGTTAGAGCAATATGTAGAGATAAATTAGAAGCATTACTTAACAGTAAGTTTACCAACACCTAGGAAGGAAGATGCATGCCAGTATACACAGGAATCTATAAAGACAATAAGAGAGTGATGGGGAGAAGGTAGACCTGTGAGGGATGCTAAGAGTAGTTGCAGGTCTCAGCAGGTCTCTCACGTACCCTATCAATGAACACCCTAACTAGGATAAGGGTATGGAGTTTTAGGCTGGTTTGAAGCTTATTCCAAAGGCAGGGAAGAAAAATGCTTATAGATGCCCTACCAAACCGTGTCCGATAATTTGGCACATTCAGGGTAATATATTCACATTTTCTGAGGGCATAGGTGCTAGTTGGCCATGAGAAGAAGGCTAATATATAAGGGGTTAGCTTATTGAGAAGTGCTTTATACTGTATGTCCACGTACTGTATAAATGTGCACCATTCTGGTGGATAAGGAGGTCCACTTCATCGCTTCATACAAGGTACAATGATGGGTTCTGCCTGGGGCATTGGTGATGAAATGGATGGCCAGGTGATAGAGTGTGTCTAATTTGTGCAGGTAGACGGGTGTGCAGTTGTTATAGAGAATATCAGCATAATCGCATAAATTGCACTATTGCTTCATGCCTTGTATTTTCGCTGCCCTAGCATAATTTTATATATATAGTCACGTCTGACTGATTATTGTACCTGTGTCTAACCATGATGTGGAGCCTGTACCAGTCTAGTTCTGGAGTTTCGGGAGAACAATGATTTGTTTCTGAAAAGGAAGCCAAGCCTACATTTCTGGGGGTTTTTTGTAAGACCTTTGACATGTGATGAAATGGATAAGTGTGAGTCGAGTATGAAGCCTAAGTATTTAAAGCGATTCACCACTTTGAGCAAGTCTTGATAGGGTGGTGATGGGAATGTAGTGGTTTGTCATGGGACATGCTGAGGGGACATTAAGGGGATAGAAGAACATAACCTGTGTTTGTTTTTTTCATTTAGGAGCAGTTTGGCTGTTATCAAGTTATGCTGAAGTTTGACAAAATCAGACTGGAGAACAGAACATACTTGACTAACTGTAGGTTTCGATATGTAGAGGACCATATCATCAGCAAATAAGTGAATACTGGAGTCTGTAATGCCTGAGCCCAGATTATTTATATAGATTAAGAACAACAATGGACCCAGGATGGATCCTTGAGGGACCCCTCTTGCAACTGGCAAGAGTAATGAAGAGGTTCTGTTTATCTTAATGCATTGATGTCTATTTCCTAGGTAACTGGCAAACCAGGTTCCCTCAGCTCTGTTCTGCAGATTCTCTGGCACTGAACACAGACAGGTTCAGCTAGGCTCTAATTCTGCTGGTCTCTCAGGGTGTCTTGAGGATCCCAGATCTCTGTAGCTCTTCTGGCAAAGCCACAAGGCAACACCCATTGCTGTTGTGACATGGCGGTAGTGATCTGCATGGTGGCTTTAGGCCCTACTGGATCCATTTAGACTGCTTAGTTCAGTCTCTGAGGAAGTCTCTCCTGATGCATGCTAAGGCTCAGCTGCAGAGTGACTTACTCTTATAGGTTAATGCCTTCTGCAGCAGACTTCAGTCACTCTCTTTCCCTTTCTCTCCCTCTCTGCATGTAGCAGCCTCCTCTTGATGCTTGGCTGTTTGAGTCCAGTGAATGCTTCGTGGTTATAGGCTGTAGCAGCCCCAAGCTGGCCTCCAACTCAATCAGGTTCAGCAGCAGCTTTGCTGCCACACTGTCTCTAATGAAGAGAACTGAAATTTTCAGGAACAGTTCCTGCTGATTACTGAGGAATTCAGTCCTCCGACTGGTTGAAACCCCTGTCAGTCACTGGAGAGAGTCTGTCTGGCTGCTTCTCAATGGCAGATTGGTACCCTCACTCCTGAGAAAATTAATTAAATTCTTCTGTGTTCTACAAACCCTCTATGGCTCCCTGGCACACACTGGGGCCTGATTGGCTGCTGTTTCATCCTCTGATCCCATAGCCATGTTGAGAGGGGTCAGCTGGTGAACAAGATGGTTGCCCCTTTTGTATAATATGGGCAGTGGCCCCAAAGTCTTTATTCAAAGGACTCCTGCTCTTTACCATTATTGCTGTGCCACCTTGGGTCTGAATGTGGGTTGTGCTTTTATGTCTTGTTGGACTGATGGCAACATCAGGGAATTCCTGGTTTCATCAGGAGCATGATCACTCCTTCTTCACTGGCAGGCAAGCATTTTTGATATATGGTGGGAGCTGCAGGTATCCATGGCACATTCAGCATCAACAAACAAGCACTCCTCTTCACTCCTCACTCTTACTCTGGTCCATTTTGCAGTCCTAGGGACCAAAGAGAGAGAGAGAGAGAGAGCATCAGGCTGTGGCTCTGAGGAGCCCATGGTAAGCCCCTACCAGCTAATGGGGTGCATTTCCTTCCCTAGTATCCTTTTATGGATCCTATATACTACTCTTTCAACAAAGTGCCTCTTTGATATGCTAATGCCAAGCATACTAAATGCCCAACACATACAATACAAAGTTGCCATTATCATAGATACTGTACAATAAGTCCCTCCACGGCCTAACCCCCACTTACCTCTATGACCAATTTCTCCAGTACTCCCCCTCATGGTCCCCCCCTCAACTCCAATATCCTCTATATTCCAGTCACCAGCCTTGTCAAAGACAGTAAACAGGCCTTTTCTAGTTACTGTATGCTTCGACTCCCTGGAATAGTAAGCTCCCTGAATTACAGTTAGTGAACTCCCTTCCCTGCTTCAAGTCTCTCTGCCTTTGCTTTAGTCAGGTAACACTGAGAGCAGTTTTCTGCCATTCCACAGCGCTGCACTCAACCACCTGACTACATACTACTATATACTCACACTTTGTTACGTAATTACTGTACTGCATTTTGTGATAAAATATATGAACAATGTTATGTAAAAATGATATCGCAGTGACACCCTATCAACCAATGACATTGCTTATCTATTGTGCATTATTGTAGTACAACCCCCCTGTAGATATGTTAATGAAGGTAAAAGGCCCCCAAGAGTGTAAATAATGTGAAAAAGGCATTCTGAGTATGTAAAGGAGCAGCTGACCTTACCTGCACCTTGTGAATATTTGGTCAGAAGCTCAGTCACAGAAAAATACAAATGACAACCGCATTCCTCCTTGTCCAGCTCTCTCAGAGAAACTATTTTGATCAAAATAGATGTTTTCTTTCTTTTCAAAAATGTGCGGTCACCTTGATATGATGGCTGTAATGCAAGGGTCAGTGATTAATATTCATTCAAAAGTGCATGTACTTGGCCTCGGTTTATCTACTGCCCAGTGCATTATAACCTTGTACAACTGCCGTCCTTAATCTTCATCGCTGTCTCGAATCAATGTACTGAGTGTCTGTTAGGATGCTGGAGCAAGCTCCAGAACGACTGAATCATGGCTGGGGCTGGGGCAGTGTTGAAGGTCAAATGCCAACGTGAAGCCTCACTGGCTTAGAAAATGCATTAGCATTTTATCTGTTTAACATTCGGCGACCAAGAAAGGCAAATCAAGCCAAGGTGCAACCCAGGGGAAGGGGTACAAGGGAGGAAGACACCATAACCAGCAAATACAAAGTAAGATGTCTAAAAATCGGTAATTGCAGAGAGTATGCTGACCCGACAGCGACACCAATACAGCAACATACCTCGCTGTCAGCAAAATTGACACTTTGCCGACAGCTCGCTGTGTTGGTGCACCGAGACAAGGGCACACTGTCTTCCAGTCCTGCACACCCTCGCCAAATCTACTCTGACAGGAGTTGAGAATCTAAAGTACAGGGGGTGCAGGGCAGAGCCCCACATGGGGTTCAGGGCAGGCCCTATTGAAAAAACAGGACCAAGGAGGCAAATTGGATTTATGTCGACTTCAACTTAAGGGTGACATAAATCCTGTCACTGTGATGCCAGTCGACAAAAATGTTGTCGAACCGGCATCATAGAACCATTACAGAGTACCACAAAGGAAAAGCTAATTGAAGAGATAGGAGCGTAACCCAGCAAGAGACTCATATCTGCGATGCAACACCTCAGTTGCCAAGTTAGTACAGTATTCAGTTTCCACTTCTTTTTTTTCTATATTCTTTTTATCCATTTTTTTCATACTTTTCTCTTCGATCCTGGGAACCCAGCACACGGCGACACATGCATGTGGAGGCACGCATGGTACTGGCCACCCATCCCTGGCGATTGCCAGACTCCCGTACAGCTTGGCGCTTCCTCTCATCCTCCACTGGGAGGCAGCGAAAAGCCGGGGAACCCCACATCCCTCCCCAGGAGAGGAGAGGAGAGCTGCCTCACAGCAGCTCAATACAGTTCCTCACCCCCCCACACACTGACCCAGGCTCATTCCCGAACCTGGGTCATCGGCGTGGCGCAAGGTGTGGTGTCCAGCGCCTCAGCC
Source organism: Neoceratodus forsteri (assembly GCA_016271365.2). Classification (NCBI taxonomy): domain Eukaryota; kingdom Metazoa; phylum Chordata; order Ceratodontiformes; family Ceratodontidae; genus Neoceratodus; species Neoceratodus forsteri. The sequence goes on along the minus strand of CM028133.1, from coordinate 48,026,334 downwards.
CTTAGTGTCACTGGGCCAGCCTAGTTTCTACTTCTTATAGTTTCACTTTTACAAGATATTATTAAAATATTAATAGGTGACCATACGTTTTTAAAAACATGTGTCTGATCTTGGCTGAAGCAATGTATTTTTTTTCTAACTGCATACATTGCCAGAATATTGTCTTCCATAACATATAATCTGGTGGTTGTACGTTTTTCCAGTGTCTAGTTATGCATCGTCTAACACTGATTAAGTGTATGTTTATTAGTGTCTAAGAGAACCTTGCTTTATTACGTTGTGGTGATATGGTGCCTAACAAACATAGCTCTATTTCATAATTCAAATGAACTCCACTGGGCTCGGTTTTCAAACGGCAAAACTAGGACGCAAGGTGCCTGCACCAAACAGGGATGCCACAAGTGGCACCTTGCTTCATAGTTTTCAGCAATCATGATTTTCAAATGCTGGCTCCTGCAAAATCGGGATGCCGTGTGGCCAAGCCCCTCTATGCCACCCTTGAGGCAACAGCACCTGTGTGCCAGGTCACAAGGGTGGTTTCGAAATGGGAGGGTTGCACCATCCCCTTATTTTCTATTCTCCTAGCCTCGCCATGATCACAACAGGGGGCTGCCTTTAGACCAGCCAGAAGGTGGTCTAAGGGACATATGCCACTGCCTGCAAGGCAGCAATTGTGGGGGGCTGCAAGGATGGGACTGGGGGCAGAAGAAGCATGGGGGAGACCTTAGGGGCAATGAGGGTATGGCGCTTAAGTGTGGGGGATGAGGTGACACCCTGCGGAGGTGCTGTCATTGCCAGACAGAGCACACATTGGTGCTCTTTCTCTGCCATTAAATGTACAAGTCATAAACACAAAACAAAACAAAAGTCTATTAATCTATGGTAATCACCTGAGCAGGCAGCATCTTTTTCCACTTGTTGCAAATTAAGCAGCTGTTTTTTCACGGATATTGTTTTGGCTAGGTAGTTAAACGGCAGGACAGGTCTTCAATGATGAGTTCCTTGTCTGTTTAGGTGTTCCTGAGAGGCGCTGCTTTAAAGAACTATTATCCACATCCTTTTTTCTGCTTCTTGGGGATGTGACCTTCCCAAAGCTTTCTAACGGCAAAAAAAGCAATTTACTGTTTTGTTTGCGCTAAGCATTTTGCTTTCACTGCAAGGGGATTGGGGGGGGTGAGGTGACGTGTCACTGCCGAGCCCATTGCAGTTCAAAATAGCAGGGGTTCGGCAGTCTAGACCAACCATCACATACTGGTTGTGACACCACTCATTGCTTTGTGTATTTCAAAGGACCAAAGCCACTCCAGTCAAGGGCTCTGAATCTCAATTACTGCATATTTCAAGATGCCGGACCTCACAGGGACAAAGATCCTTTGCCTACAGAGCTCCCAGCTGGCTAAATGGTCTCACCAGGGACATCTTCTCCCTACCTAAGCTAGGCCCATTCAAATCTAACCTCTGCCTATTCCTCTCTGCCTCTAGCACATGTGACTGTCTTCTCTAACCTGCTGTTCCCTTTTTGGCACTTTTCCCTTCTCATCCACCCCCTACTCTCCCCCTTTACCTTCTCCCTCCTCCTCCTGTTACTTGCACTTTCCACTTGCACTTCTTGTGTGCTTTGACAATTATCTCTGGCAGTGTCTTCTTCTCGTCTCTAACCAAGTTCTTAATATCAATGTTATCCCTGTCCTGTGCATGCCCCTAGTACTGCCTAATCTGTATGTACTCATGTGATGATAAACAACTATACATACATAGATACATAGACAGTGTCGGCAGATAAGGGCCTATGGCCCACCCAGTCTGCCCATTTGAGCTTGTAAGTTCAGTTTGTTTTCCTAGAAGTCTGTTGCACCTTACCCCTGACCTCCAGAATTCCTTTATGTCTATCCCATGCATTCTTAAATCCCGTGATTGTTTCAGCCCCCACCACTTCCTCTGGCAGGGTGTTCCACTTGTCCACCACCCGTTCTGTGAAGAAATTCTTTCTCATGTTTCCTCTGAATCGTCCTCCCTCCAACTTCATCCCATGCCCTCTAGTCCTGGAACATCTTTTCGCTTAAAATAGTGTTTTCCTGCACCCTGTTCCTCCCTGTAAGATACTTGTATGTCTCTATCATATCCCTTCTCTCCCTCCTCTCCTCCAGGGAGTACATGTTCAGTTCCTTCAACCTGTCTTCATAGGACTTGTGATGCAATCCATGCACCATCTTTGTTGCCCTCCTCTGAACCTTCTCTACCCTGTCTATATCCTTACATAGGTATGGTCTCCAGAACTGTACACTGTACTCCAGTTGGGGCCTCACTAGTGTCTTGTATAGCGGAATTATGACCTCCCTTTTCCTGCTGGTAATGCCCATGCCTATACATCCCAGCATCCTATTTGCTTTACCTGCTGCCTTGTCACACTGTTTCCCTACCTTGAGGTCATCAGAGATGATAACCCCAAGATCCCTTTCCTGCTTGGCATGCTATATCCTCACCCCCAACTGATATATTGTGCCAGGGTTTTTGTGCCCCATATGCATTATCTTGCACTCTTTGCATTGAATTTCAACTGCCAAACCCCTGACCATTCTTCAAGTTTCTGCAGGTCGCTTCTCATTCTGTCTACACCTCTGGTGTGTCTACTCTGTTACAGAGCTTTGTGTCATCAGCTGAACAGTGAAATTCTGCCTTCTAGGTCCTGGCGCCATGTCACTGATGAAGATGTTGAATAGGACCAGTCCCAGCACTGATCCCTGTGGTACCCCACTGGTCACTCTTCCTCTGTGGAGTGACAGCCATTTACCACCACCCTCTGTGTCCTGCCACCCAGCCAGTTACCTACCCACCACACTACTGTCCTGCCCACACCCATATTCCCAGTTTGTGTAATAGTCTCTATGTGGCACAGTATCAAAGGCCTTGCTGAAGTCCAGATAGGCCATGTCCACTGCCCTCCCCTGATCCACCTCCCTAGTCACCCAGTCAAAAATTCAATGAGGTTGGTCTGACATGACCTCCCCTGGTGAAACCATGCTGCCTTGGGTCCTGTAGTCCATTGACAACCAGATGTTCCACCAATCTCTCCTTCAGTAGTGCTTCCATGATCTTCCCCACTACCGAGGTGAGGCTGACTGGTCTGTAGTTCCCTGCTTCCTTCTTGTTCCCACTTTTGTATAAGGGGACTACATCTGCTGTCCTCCAGTCTTTGGGTACCTCCCCTGTTTCCAGTGATTGGCTAAACAGGATAGCCAGAGGTTCAGCCACCACCTCTCTTAGTTCTTTAAGGACCCTGGGTGCACCCCATCTGGCCCCATTGCTTTATCAACTCTTATTACTTCCAGTTCCTTCAGGACCCTTTCTCGTAAAGGGACTTGTGTCCATTTCTGCACCATTCTCACCCCTTGTACCCCTTCAGACCCATTACCTCCTCTTCCTCAGTAAAGACTGAGCAGAAATACCTGTTCAGTATGTCAGCTTTACTGTTGTCATCCTCCATGCGGCCCCATCCTCCCTTCAGTCTCACTATCCTCCTTTGTCTTTCTTTTTCACTTATGTACCTGTAAAGGTTTTGTCCCCTACCCACTGATTTTGCAATGTGTTCTTCTGTCTGAGCTTTGGCTTCCTTACTGACCTCCCTGCCTCCCTTTGCTTCTCCTGGTACTTCTCCCTATCCCCTTCTGCCTGTGTCTTTTTGTATTGCCTGAATGCAATCTTTTTGGTTTTCACTTTCTTTGCTACCGCTTTGGAAAACCATAATGGTCTCCTCTTCCTTTTCCTCTTGCTAACCTGCTTAATACATAATTCTGTTGTTCTTGTAATCCCCATTTTAAATACTGCCCACTGTTCCTCAACCCCTGATTCCTGTCCCATTCCCTTAATGCCTCTTTCAAGTATCTCCCCATTTTCCCAAAGTCTGCCCCTAAAATCCAGGATACGTGTTTTGTGTGGTTTGGTTCTGCTCTTTCTGTGATTTCAAACCACAATGACTGGTGGTCACTGTTTCCAGGTGCTCCCCACTGTTACCCCCATCACACTGTCCGTGTTTGTGAGCACAAGGTCCAGTATTGCCTTCTGCCGAGCTGGTTCCATGACCAGTTGCTTGAGGAAGGCACCCTGAAGGAGTCCAGGATAAATCTGTTCTTTGTTGATGCTGCTGCTGGGATGCTCCAGTCCACGTCTGAATATTGAAGTCTCCAACCAGTACTACCTCACTCTTGTCTGCCATCCTTTGGATGGCTAGCATCAGCTCCTGTCTGTTTCTTCCTCCTGGGCTGGTGGTCTATAGACCACACCTGTGCGGATGGCTGTCCCATTTTCCTTTCCAGCTTAACCCACAGTATCTCTCCCCATTTTGTTCCTCCCGGATCTCTGTGGCCCTTATGTCATTTTTCACATACAGTGCCACTCCTCCTCCTCCCTTCCTGCCTGCTCTGTCTCTTCTGAATATGTTGTAGCCAGGTATGGCCATCTCCCAGTCGTGGTTATCATTATACCAGGTTTCAGTGATGGCCACAATGTCCAGGTCTGACTGCACCATGACAGCCTCCAGATCTTCCATCTTGTTGCTAAGGCTCCTGTCATTTGCGCACATGGCTTTCCATGATTTGACCTCCCTAGACTGTCTCACTGTTCTACTCCAGCCCCTTCCTTGGTTGTCATTTATCCCTGGTTCTCCTTGCTGTCTGCCCATCTGCTGAATTTTGCCCCTTTTCTGCTTATCCATCTCTTGGGCACTAATTTCCTTTTGCACACTGCTTTGCAGAGATAGCCACTCCTCTGGTTTACTGGTTCCACTGCTAGCTGTGGGGGTGAGCAAGTGGGTACCCTCCTTGCTGGCCTGCCACCCCTTTGCTAGTTTAAATGCTTGTCAATGTAGCATTTAAACTTATCATTGAGTGCTTGATTCCTCCAGGATGGATGCAGGCCATCAGGCTTGAACAAACCTCCATCCTCCAGGTGGGTCCCCAGTCGCCAATGAATCCAAACCTTCCTCACAGCACCAGTTCTTCAACCATGAGTTAAAGTTCCTGGTGCATGCACTCCTATGTTTCCCTTGTCTCTCACAGGTAGTACTTGAGAAAGTGACAGAAGTAGCTACTTGCTTGAGACCCCTCCCCAGTTTCCTAAACTCTTCCTGAACTTCCTTTGGCTCCCCATTTGCCAGGTCATTAGTACCTAGGTGGATAATGACATCCAGCTCACCCTTCCATCTTGCCTTCCCAGTGATCCCCAGGATCTTCCTTCCATCCCTCCATGCCGTGGCACCTGGTAGGCACCTCACCTCCCTGTCCTCCCCCTCCTGTGTTCCTAGCTGGATCCCTCTTATGATGGAGTCCCCCACCAGGATTCACTTCCTCCTCCTCTGGGGTCCACTGCTTTCTCCGCTGAGGTCACCTCCTTGGCTAACCTCCACATCCTTTCCTTCCACTTCTCTGGGTACCTGTATTTGGTTGTCCTCGTTTGCCAGTGTGGCATATGAGTTCTTGAGTGGAATAGGATCTGGGATGTGCCTCTGCCTGACTGCTCTAACCCTCCCTGAGCCCACTGTCATCCAAGTGCTCCTCGTTCTGGGCATCCTTTGAGGCAGTGGCATTGGACTGGGTGGTCTCTGGATAGGGGTGATGGTACTCCTGACCCAGTTTACTTCCACTCTGAGTCTGGCTACCTCATCCCGCAGTCCAGATAGATGCATGCAGATAGGGCAGCACCTCAGTGTCCAGAAGGTCTGCCTGAATATGGCTGCCCCACAGCCACTGCATTGCACCACTCCCCACATTATACTGCAATTCCACTACTTGTCTGCTACTGAAGCTCTCCTAGTTCCCTTTTTATTAATTTACTGTCCTAAAAATCCTGCCACTGTTCCCCTATAATATTTGAAAATACATACACTTCTAACTAAGCTCTTTATCCTTACAATCAAAAGGTAACTGCAATCACAATAATCTACCTTCTACTAATACAGATTCTATCACAGAATCAGAGCACAATGCAAAAACATCTGCTACTTAGCAACAACAAACAGGTGACAACATACCAAGTTGATATAGCTTTTTTAAAATAGAAAAGAAAATGTAATTGTTTAAACCAATAGAAATCAGCAGTTCCAAAAGCACCTTGAACTACAAGAAAGAACACAGTACCACACCTCTGCCACAATAACTAAACAGTTCTAAAACATTGGAGAAAGAAGAGAAAAATTAGAGACTGAGCAAAAAGATACAATGTACTATAAAGTATTAGGCAATAGGTATACTCAGTTGTTTAACAGAGAAAATAAAGTACCTACCAAAACAGACAATTACAACTGTAACCTGTTATCCTGTAATAATTAATGTCCTGCTTGTTTGTTCTCATCCTGATGTGGAACCTTTGCAAAAGAGCCTTAGCTCAAAGATAATTGTAATCCTAAACTCTAATAAATAAAAATAAATAAAGTCAGAGGAGCTCGGTCCATTGATTTGCATGAAACCTGCAAGCAACTGATCAACTTTCAGTGTCAGGAGCCTGTCAGCATCCTTGTGTACTTAACTGACCGCTCCCTTCAACTTCCAGAAAGGTCTGGAGCAGTGGCTGAAACAGACTGAACTGTATCTTTAGGCATTACACACACACCATGTCACGAGCATAAAAGCTTGTAAAAGTCAAGATTCTTATGTCACCGCTGTTACATTCTAGTTAAAAAAGAATTCAGGCCAGCCCAGTGGCATGGAGGACTGAGGCATCTTGCCTTGCCTCCTACCATGCCAGCGACCTGTGTTCATGGTGTGAGTGGCTCATCAGGGGTCGGCTGGGGAGGGAGAGGATTGAGCGTCCGGAGGACAGCTCTCCTTTCCCGGGGAGGGGTGGGACTGGAAATCGGTGCATGCCTGGCCCCTAGCGGCAGTTGGGGGCTAGCACACTGACTTCACCAGAAGAAGGGACAGAGATGAAGCAGACGCCCGGTGTGCTGCATGCAGAAGTGCGCACGGCTTGGCCACTTATGTCATTGCAAGCTTCAATCTGCACTCAGGGAGATAGGGAAGGGAGAAAACCAGAGGCACAAAAACCCTCTGCACAAGTAGCGATGGCAGAAACGGAGCAAGTATCCAGCAGCCTGGGCGGGACTTGAGCATGTAAACACATAGTGCCCCTTCCAATTAATTATGACTGTAAAAACAGGCAGCCCTTAAAGGGACAGTACATGGAGGCCACACAGGCACTCACTGACAATACTTTAGGTCGCTAAACGCAGGACACCTGCCTGGCAATGAGCATTTGGGTAAGCTCACAGAAAACTTTTGGGAACCCCCATTTATAGGGGGGGTTACATCAGTATTCCACCCCCCATTGTGTACTATTCCCCTGGGTTTTTGTTTCCCAGGTGCATTACCTTGCATTTCTTTGCATTGAATCTAAGCTGCCATACATTTGACCATTCCTCCAACCTTGCCAAGTCTCTTCTCATCCTTTCCACACCTCCTTGTGTATCAACCCTGTTGCAGATCTTTGTGTCGTCTGCAAAGAGACATACTTTTCCTTCCGGTTCCTCTGCAATGTCAACATACTTTTCCTTCCAGTTCCTCTGCAATGTCACTTATAAAGACATTAAAAAGGACCAGTTGCAGTACTGAACCCTGCGGTACCCTACTAGTAACCCTCCTTTCTTCACTGTGGACTCCGTTTACTACTACCCTTTGTGTCCTGTTGTCCAGCCAATTTTTTATCCAGGCTACCACCTTGTGACCCACTCCAAGGCTGGCTAACTTGTATATTAATCTTTTGTGTGGGACTGTATCAAATGCCTTGCTAAAATCTAGGTAGGCCATGTCCACAGCCCCTCCCTGGTCGATTACTTTGGTCACCCAGTCAAGGAAATCTATTAGACTTGTCTGACACGACCTTCACACTGTGAATCCATGCTATCTTGGGTCCTGTGCCCCACTGGACTCTAGGTACTCAATAATTCTTTCCTTCAGAAGTGATTCCATCATTTTCCCTACCACTGAGGTCAAACTAACTGGTCTGTAGTTTCCTGCCTCTGCCCTGCTCCCACTTTTGTGAAGAGGAATCACATCCGCCCTCCTCCAGTCCTCAGGTACCACCCCATCCTCCCCTGATTTGTTAAAGAGGGTAGTCAGTGGTGTCACTAGTTCTACCCTTAGTTCTTTTAGAATTCTTGGGTGAATCCCATTAGGCTCCATTGCTTTGTCCACCTTCAATTTTACTAGTTCTTTCATAACCCTTTCTTCTGTGAATGGACTGGTATCGACCCCCGTATTCAGAGTGTTTCCCTTGTTTGGTTTAGGTACCTCCCCCTCCTCTTCCTTTGTGAATACTGAGCAGAAATAGTCGTTCACTATCCCTGCTTTTTCACTGTCACACTCTGCCCACATTCCCTCCCCTTTATGAAGCCTCAGTATCCCTCCCTTGGTCTTTCTTCACTCCCTAATGTATTTTTAAAAGGTCTTATCCCGCTTCTTAACAGAGCTGGCTATCCTTTCCTTGGTTTGGGCCTTTGCTATTCTGACTGCCTTCCCTGCCTCTTTCTGCTTTAACTGATAAAGTTATTTGTCCTGCTCCTTCTGTGTTTCCTTATATTTCCTGAATGCTAGCCCTTTCTCCTTAACCTTCCCTGCCACCTCTTTTGAGAACCATAGCGTTTTTTTCCTTCATTGTGTTTTGTTGATTTGTTTCACACAAAGCCCTATTGCCTCTGTGATGGCTGTTTAGATTACTCCCCAATTGTTTCTCCACTCCTCCTTCTTGCCTATTTGCTAGTGCTTTTCTGAGGCACATTCTCATTTTCCCAAAGTCAGCCCTCCTAAAGTCCAATACTCTTGCTTTTGTATGGCTTGACTCAATGGCTGTGTTTATTGTGAACCACATTGTTTGGTGGTCGCTTGTTCCCAGATGGCTACCCACTTCTAAATCTGAGATTCTTTCTCAGTCCCATTTGAGAGTACTAGGTCTAAGATTGCTCCCTCCCGAGTGGGTTCCAATATTAGCTGTCTGAGGCATGCCCCTTGTAGGACATCAAGAATGACACTGCTCTTGGATGTGGCTGCAGCAAAGGTGCTCCAGTTAACATCTGGCATATTCAGGTCCCCCATCAACAATATCTCCCCTTTTTTCTGCCATTCTAAGGATGCCTTCTATCATTTCCTTATCCATTCCCTCCCCCTGAGATGGGTGTCTGTATACAACCCCCATGCAGATTGTGGTGCTATTTCCTGTCTTCAGGGTGACCCAGAGTGCCTCATCTGCTCCCTATTTACTCTTTAGTTCTGTTGCTTTGATCCCTTCCTTTAGAGAGCTACTCCTCCTCCTCCTCATTTACCCTCCCTGTCCCTCCTGTAGATTGTGTATCATGGTATGTTGACATCCCAGTGATGGTTCTCTGTGTACCATGTTTCTGTGACTGCCACAATATCCAAGCATCCCTCTTCCATCAAGGACACTAGTTCAGGGAGCTTGTTACACAAACTATGGGCATTGGTACTAATCACCCTCCATTTGTTGATGGCCTTTCCCCTTTTAGCCCCATCCCTGTCCTTACTGCCTTTGCCTTTTTTTGCATTTACCTCTGTCCTGCTCCTTAATGACTTCTCTACCTTGGTGTTTACCTCGCTAATTACCATGTTTTGTAAGGGGAGGCTGATATTTCCTTGCTCCTTTTCAGTGCCTCCCCCCTTGGCTAGTTTAAATGCTTGCCAATGAAGCATTTAAACCTATCACCTAGGATCCTGGCTTCCCCCCCCTGGACAGATGCAGACCATCGTGCCAGTATAGGCCTGCATCCCTTCAGGTGGCTCCCCAGTCCTCAATGAAGCCAACACCCTGAGCTCCACACCAGTTTCTCAACCATTTATTGAATTCCATGGTGTTAAGTACCCTAGCATCATCCTTGCCATAGACAGGCAGCACCTCCGAGAAGGTTACCATATGTGCTACTTGTCTAAGGCCCCTCCCTAACTCTACAAACTCCTCTTGCCTGCTCTGATCCCATTCCTAGCCAGGTCATTTGTCCCTAGGTGGACAATGGCATCCAATTCCCTCCCTCATGCAACTGCTCCCACGATCCTGAGGATTCGCATCCTGTCCCTCCAAGCCACGGCGCCAGGCAGGCACCTTACCTCCCTCTCCACTTCCTCCCCCACTTCTACCCCCCTAATGATTGAGTTCCCCACCAGGAGTTGTTTCCTTCTCCTGTGGGGTCCAGTGGTGCCCTCCTGTGGGTCTTCTTTGTGGAGGTTCCCAGCATCCTCCTTGGTCTCCACTGCAGGTGCCTCCATAGAAGAACCACTATCTGCCAGAACAGCGTATGAATTGTGGAGAGGTACAGCTGGAGGGATGTACCTCTGTTCCACCACCCTCTCCCTCCCTGAGCCCACTTTGGTTCAGACATTCCTCTTTCTTGACAACCTCTGAGGTAGTGGCGGTGGCCCTGGTGATCCCTGGGTGGGGGAGGAGGGTTCATGAATCCTAGCCAGGTCAGCCTGGAGATGGGAAACCTCCTCCCTCAGACCAGAGAGGTGTCTGCAAATAGGGCTGCATTGCAGCCTCCTGAATGTCTCCCGGAACACTGCTGCCCCACAGCCATTGCACTGCACCAATCCCATCATGTCTTATTTTGTGTCCCCTCTCCTGTTGTTCTATATGCTTACACTCTCCTTTCCTTACAGCTCTCACCCTTCCTGTTCTGGGACAGCAACTTCCTGTATTCTTCAGTATTCTCCTTCTTCCTTGCTCACAGTCAGACCTCCAGTAGCTGGGGGGAGAAAGACATACATTTTCTTTCAGAGTTGACAAAACAAAGGTTTCTCTATGATCCTTCCCTTCCTACTGCCAAACAGGAAGTTTCTGTTGTCAGTCAAATCCAGTGGCTATAAAAGTAGAACTGGCTTAGGATGGGAGGGTGGAGGGGTGGGATGGAGGGCAATTAGTAAGAAAAGTGGTAGCTTTTTTAGTCAGCTGCTTTCTGCTCTAAAAGCAAGATTTCTTTCTTCCAAAAGCTAGCAGCAGGAAGTTGTAATTGGAGTCACCAATTTTTCTACTGCCTAAGTCACACCTCCAATTAACCTCTCTTCCCTCCTACTGATTTAGCAACTAAGTTGATCCAGTACCCTTCCCCAACACAGAAACATACACTGACTTTCTTTTTTTAACCCTAAGTAAGACCCCCTCTACTTCTAATAAAGTATCTATTTGCTTAATCCCAACAGGCACTGACTCTGGCTGAGATAGAAGTGTTAAATTAGTAAGAAAAATTGTAGCTTTCTTAGTCAGTTGCTTTCTGCTCTAAAAGCAAGATTTCTGTCTTCCAAAAGCTAGCAGCAGGAAGTTGTAATTGGAGTCACCTGCTTTTCTACTGCCTAAGCCACACCCCCAATTAACCTCTGTCCCCTCCTACTGATTTAGCAACTAAGTTGATACAGTTCCCTTCCCCAACACAGAAACACACACTGACTTTATTTTTTATCCCTAAATGAGACCCCCTCTACTTCTAATAAAGTATCTGTTTGCTTAATCCCAACAGGCACTGACTCCTGCTGAGATAGAAGTGTTAAATTAGTAAGAAAAATGGTAGCTTTTTTAGTCAGCTGATTTCTGCTCTAAAAGCAAGATTTCTGTCTTCCAAAAGCTAGCAGCAGCAGTTGAGCCAGGACAAGTCCTTGTTCGTGGTAGCTTAAGGAGGACAAAGGAGGAGTTCCTTAGTCCATAGACACCCTTTGAACATTCAAATAGGTCACAGATATAGGGTGGTAGTTTTTCGGACAAAGCCCGGAATAGCCATATGAGGGTGTTTATTTGCCTCCTTGTGGAGAGGGGTGGCCAATCTAACACTTGGTACAATGAGCAGTGATTAGTCTGCAAGGGCAAGTCAAGAACAAATCTCAGTGCACAATGATAGAGTGTATCCAGCTTTTGGAACACATACTGGGGGCAATGGCTGTATAGGAAGTCGGCGTAGCAAATCAGGAGAAGAAAGGTTGCTTGGACCAGCCGGTTTCTAACTCCCAGAGTGAGTAGGCATCTTATGCGGTAGAAAATACAGAGGTGCTGCCTTAGCTTTTTTGTTAACTCGCTTAGACGGACACAGAAGGTGAGTTTGTTATCCAACCAGACTCCCAGATATTTAAATGTATCCACTAGCTCTAGTGGTTCATTAAGGAGGGTAATAATTTTTGGGGTTGCAGGCATCCCTGTATTATAGCATGGAGCGATAATCATAGCTTTGGTTTTTTGCATTTAACAAGAGCTTTAGATTCAGCACATTTTACTGGAGGATGATAAAATCCTGCTGTAGCTCCTTGTATGCAATATCCAAGGAGGGGTTGGTCATGTAGAGGACTGTGTCATCTGTGAAGAGGTGAACGTTTCCAGCAACCAGCCCAGAGTCGATGCAGTTGATGTACAGGGCAAAGAGGATAGGTCCCAAAATGGAACCTTGCAGAATGCCTCGGGGCAGTAGTTTTAGTGAGGAGAATTCCCCTCAGGCTTTAATTTGCTGGTTACAATTTGTGAGGCAGCAGCGGAACCACTTTACTGCAGCAGAGGTTAGGCTGATGCTACTCGGGGAATCAAGAAGTATGGAATGATCAACCATATCAAATGCTTTGCTGAGGTCAGGCAAGAGTGCATAGATGTGCTGTTTACTGTCCAGGTCTTTTAGTCAGTCATTTGACACTTCGGCAAGAGCGGACACTGTACTTTGCTTGGATATGAGATCTGACTGGATTGAGGATTATCTCATGATCCAAGTACTCCCCTTAATTGAGAGTTTACAATTGTTATGTTGATTGCGTGCATGCACAAGAAACATATTGCGGCAGGCTTCCAGAAGCAGGTTGTGGAGGCGCGGCACTGTTGTGACCAATGCTTCCACAGCCTTTAAAGGCTTGGCCCGCTTTCCCCAATGCCATGGCACACTGCTGCTTACACTATCTCAGCCAGTGTACCACAACCTTGTAAGGTTTCAGCCGCTGCAATCAAGGGCCGCCTCGTCATTTCAGCGTAAGCCATTCACTGCAATGAGGAAGTGATCCATCATTGCTGGGCAGAACCTTGTTACTGTGATACTGTTTGTGAACATGGTGGCAGCTTGCTTCCATGTTCACAAACAATATTAAGCCCCTCTCCCACCGAGGGGGTGCCCAATCTTCCTCGACAGTATGTGCCCCCCGACTGTGTTTGTTTGCCGATGGGGTCCCAATCCTGTCAGCTTCAGTGCCAGCTGATGTTACCGATGGGGAGACCACTCCCATTGACAGTATAACCCCCCTTTTGTTGTGTGCCAATGGGGTGCCTAATCCCCATCAGCATAATGTCACCCCCGCTTTTGTTGTGTGCTGACAGGGTTGCCCAATCCCCATTGGCATAATGTAAACCCCCTTTGTTGTGTGCTGATGGGGGTGCCCAATCCCCTGTTGGCTACAGCTGTCCCCTGAAAAAAAGACTCCATTGGCACACTGGGAACCTGCCACAGCAAGCCACATGCCCCTGTAAAAACAAAAACGGACCCACAATGATTTTTTTTTCCCTGAGGGAAAATAAAGGCCCCTTAGCGGTCTCCCTGCCCACCCACTTCATATCCTGCTTCCCCACACACTCATCACCCCATACTTACCTTCAGAGACCTGTACGATGATCTTTGGTTGACCTGGAACACGTCTGCACTCTTCAAAGTCGACTGCAAACTGAGTAAATGCCGATAAGCTGTATAATGGAATAAATAGGGTTTTTTTCAGCTTCGATGAATATCTCAGGCATTTTTTGGAATTTTGGCACCAAATTTTCAGCATACGGTTTTTGGGACCCCTCCTCATGAATTCTGGCACTGTCATATCATTATTCACCCCCGAAAGGTGATTTTGCGGTCACTGTCACGGAATCCCTTTGGGACTGATTAGCGAAATGACAGTGCCAGTGTTCACTGGTGAGCTCCTCAAAAAAACTATGTTTACCAAATTTGGTGGGGCATAAAAAAATGACTGTTTAATGAGCATGCGTTGTGCAGTTGCTATGCACGCCGTAACTTTGCAAATTTGCAATATTTTCACGTCAGATTTTCAGCATTGGCTTTTTTTCAGACCTCCTTGTGAACAGTACAGCTGTCATTTTCCACATCCTGGCCAAAATGTGTTTTCGCACTTCCAGCACAGAATAGCATAGTCGCTGTGGTAAATCAGTGTTTGGAACAGATTAAGAAAATGACAGTGACACTGTTCATGAGTAGAGATCCTAAAATCCCTATGTTGAAAATTTGGTGATGATAATCCGTAAAATGACTGTTACGAGCATGTGTTGCACAGTTTGCATGCACGCTCATAACTTCGCAAATGAATAATATTTTCATTCCAGATTCTCAACATTGCCATTCTTCTGCACCTCCTTATGAACAGTACAGCTTTCATTTTTCAGATCCTGGCTGAAATGTGTTTTTGCAGTTCCGGGGCAGAATAGTGGGGTCGCTGTGGGAAACCCCTGTTCGGAACACATGAAGAAAATCACGCTGACACTGTTCATGAGCAGAAGTCCTAAAATGCCTATGTACAAAATTTTGTGATGAAACTCCATAAAATGACTGTGTTACAAGCATGTGTTGTGCAGTTTCCATGCACCCTTGTAAGTTCGCAAATATTTTCACGCAGATTTTCAACACTGGCATTTGTTCACACCTCTTTATGGTTAGTACAGTTGTCATTTTTCACAACCTGGCTGAAATGTGTTTCCACGCTTCCGGTGCAGAATACTGCAGTCGCTGTCGGAGATCAGTATTTGGGACAGATTAGGATCGAGCGACTGGGGGGGGGAGTGACAGAGCTCAACTGAGCTCTTTCGGGACTGCTGTGGATTTCTTTGTGGGCAGGAAAAGGTGCCAATGCAGGCAGGAGCCCAGTACAAAAGGGCTGTCTGCAGTGCCGGGAGACACAGAATGAGCAAGTGAGGGAGGGGGAATGAGTGACCTCAACAGAGCTATGTTGGGACTGCTGCAGATTACTTTGTGGGCAGGAAAGGGCAGCAATGCATGCAGGGGCCCAGTACAAAGGAGCAGCCTGCAGCAGTGGGAGAAACAGAATGAATGACTGAGATAGGGGGAGTGAGCGAGTGCAATGGAGCTCTACCGTGACTGCTGCAGATTTCTTTTTGGGCAGAAAAGGGCGTCAACGCAGACAGGAGCCCAGTACAGAAGGGCAGTCTGCAGCACCAGCAGAAATGGAATGAGGGAGTGAGTGAAGCCAACAGAGCTCTGTTGGGACTGCTGCAGATTTTTTTGTGGGTAGAAAGAGATGCCAACATAGCCAGGAGCCCAGTACAAAAGGGCAGCCTGCAGCGCTGGGAGAAACAGAACAAGGGAGTGAAAGAGGAGGAGTGAGAAAGCTTAATGGAGGTCTATTTTGACTGATGCAGATTTCTTTGTGGGTAGGAAAGGGCGGCAGTGCAGGCAGCAGCCCAATACAAAAGGCCAGCCTGCAGCGCTGGCAGAAACAGAATGAGTGAGTGAAAAAGGGGGAGGGAGCAACCTCAACGGAGCTGTGTCAGGACTGCTGCAGATGTCTTTGTGGGCAGAAAAAGCTGCCAACACAGGCAGGAACCCAGTACAAAAAGGCAGCCTGCAGCAGTGGAAGACACAGAACAAGTGAGTGAGTGAGCTCAACGGAGCTCTTTTGGGACTGCTGCAGATTTCTTTGTGGGCAGAAAAAGGCAGCAAAGCACGCAGGGGCCCAGTACAAAAGTGCAGCTTGCAGTGGTGGAAGAAACAGAACAAACGAGTGAGAGAGGGGAGTGAGTGAGCGAGCTCAATGGAGCTCTATCATGACTGCTGACGATTTCTTTGTGGCCAGAAGAAGGCGGCAATTCAGGCAGGAGCCCAGTGCAAAAGGACAGCCTGCAGTGCCGACAGAAACAGAATGAGTGAATGAGAGAGGGGGAGTGAGCTAGCTCAACGGAGCTCTGTAGGGACTGCTGCAGATTTCTGTGTGGGCAGAAAAAGGTGCGAACAGAGGCCAGAGCCAACTACAAAATGGCAGCCTGCAGCACCAGGAGAAACAGAATGAGCAAGCGAGACAAGCGGAGTGAGCGACCTCAACAGAGCTTTGTCGGGACAGCTGCAGATTTCTTTGTGGGCAGAAAAATGTGCCAACACTGGCAGAAGCCCAGTACAAAAGAATAGCCTGTAGCACTGGGAGAAACAGAATGAGTGAGTGACACAGGGGCAGTGAGCGAGCTCAATGGATCAACGCAATCAACATTCGGCATTGACAAATGCTTATTTCAAGTAGCTTGGATAAAACAGGAAGCAATGAAATAGGCCTATAGTGGTTCAAATCAGTGGCATCTCCTGACTTGAATAGGAGGATAATGTACGTGGTTTTCCAACTAGGCAGCAATTCCCCTTGGGACAATGAGCTGTTAAAGAGATGGGCAATTGGAGCTGCCAGATACTTGCACCTGAACAGAATACCATGACACTAAATGGTACACAACCCTGCAATCAACCCAGAAGTAGGACTTGTGAGCTCATTTCCGCTTTGGATTGTGTGGTTACATCACAGAACAGACAATTCAGGATACAGAGGAATTATACATGTACATCAAGTAATGTTTATTTCATTCAATGAAAGAGATGTCCACAAACAGGGTATGTTGGAGAGACAAGCCAACCTCTCCGCACTACAATGAACTCGCACAGACATACTATTAATATGAAGATGACTGACAAATCAGTGGGACAACACTTCAATTAGTCTGATCAGTTCATCTCAGATATGTCAGTAATGGTCTTAAAAGGACATTTCAAAAATACACAACAGAGATGGACTTTTGAGATCAAGCTTATTTTACTTCTCAGTATGGTAGCAGATGGTATGAACATTAATTTGGGTTTTATGGCACATTACCCTACTTAAACTTACACAGACCTTTACTTCATATGGATAGACATTTAACAGGACTTCAGTGTGTTGCTTTTTTTTTTTTTTTTTTTATGTTGTCTTGCACGCGCAGTGCAAGCAACATTTTGTGACAGCTTGCTGGAGAAGCACGTTGTGGAGGTGAGGCCGTGTTGTGGCCAGTGGTGCCACTGTTTTCTAAGGCTGGTCTGTGTGGCACCAATGAAAGAGCACGCTGTCTCTGAAGCACTTGAGAAGCATGCCACCAACTTGAAAGAATTTTGCCGCTGCAATGAGGGAGCGCCCCATCATTGCAAGGCTTGCCTTGTCTGCTGAAACATTTCAATAAACATGGCGGCTCTCCCCATTCGCCTCTCACAATCCCCAGCAAGCCAACTTCAGGGGTGCCCAGTTCTTCTGTCAACATGTTTATAACCCCTCCTCAAGATTGTGTGGCACAAGGGGAGCCCACTCCAGTGTCCCCAACATTTGTCATTCACCTGTAAAGAAAGAAAATGGTCCTCGCTGTTCTTTTTTTTTTTTAGAACCTGAAATAAAGAAAATGGTCCCTCGGTGTCAGCGGGCTCCCTCTCCCAACCTGCACCCACCCTCTGCACACCCCACCTCTGCACGCCTCACCTCCGCACACCCCCTCACCCCATACTTACCTCCAGAGGTCCAGCTCCATCATCTTCGGTGGAGCGGGAACACGTCTGCACTCTTCAAAGCCGATCACGAACTGAAGAAATGTCGGTAAGCTGTATAATGGCATCAATGGGGGACGTTTCAACATAGGTGGATATCTCAGTCATTTTTTTGACTTTTGACTCCAGATTTTCAACATGGGGTTCTTTGGACTCCTCCTCATGAAATCAGTCACTGTCATCTAGTTATTCAGCCCCAAAAGGTGATGTCACGGTCACTGCACGGAATCACCTTTCTGAACTAATTAACGAAATGACAGTGTCACTGTTCATAAGATGGGTTCCCAAAAAGCCTATGTTGCACATTTAGTGAAAATATTTCCAAAAATGACTGTTATGAGCATACATTGCTCAGTTTCCACACATGTTCATAAGTTTGAGAATTTTTAATATTTTTACTCCAGATTTTCAACATTGCCATTTTTTTCACACCTCCTTATGAACAGTCCAGCTGCCATTTTCCACATCCTACCTGAAATGTGTTTTCGCACATCCAGCCACAATGGCACGGTCACTGTGGGAAATCAATGTTCAGGACAGATTAAGAAAATCACAGTGGCACTATTCATGAGCAGAGGTCCCAAAATGCCTATGTTG
The DNA here is from genome assembly GCA_016271365.2 of Neoceratodus forsteri. NCBI lineage: Eukaryota > Metazoa > Chordata > Ceratodontiformes > Ceratodontidae > Neoceratodus > Neoceratodus forsteri. The sequence continues at coordinate 48,008,171 of CM028133.1, read as the reverse complement.
AACATTTGGTGAAAGAGTTCCACAAAATGACTATGTTACGAGCATGTGTTGCGCAGTTTCCATACACGCTCGTAACTTTGAGAATTTTTAATATGTTCACTCCAGATTTTCAACATTGCCATCTCTTCACACCTCCTTATGTATAGTACAGCTGTCATTTTTCACATATTGCCTGAACTGTGTTTTATCAATGTTCGGGACAGATTAGCAAAATCACAGTGCCACTGTTCAAGAGCAGAGATCCCAAATGCTTTCATGTTGTGGGGTCACAAAAAGGCCATGTTGAAAATTTGTAGTGCAAATACCAACAAATGCCCAGGGCATTAGAGTTTCTAACCATAATGTTCCACCCTGTACAGACTGACAGGTGTCAGGGATGTGCCTTTGGATTGTCAGCTGTAATGCTCATGCCATTCCACCCCTACCCCCATCCTGCAGCCACCGACAGGCATCAAGGTGTGCCTTGGACTCTTTGGCCCCAAAGTTCATCTCATTCTCCCTATACTGCCCCCATCTCAATGTACTTCCTTATGGAACTGGGTGAGCGTAAGGCTCGACAACCCCAAGGCACAATGCAACACTTGTCAGAGTCTGCAAGGTAGGGTGAGGTGAAATGGCATGAGCGTTATGGCCGACAACCCAAAGACACACCTCAATGCCTGTTAGTCTCTGCAGGGTGGGGTTGGGTTGACGTTGGTTCCATATTTCACTGCCATTCCTATTATGCATCTCTCTAACTCCTGCACTACCAATGCCAATGCCAGCAAGACAACATTCAGCATTGACAAATGCTTGTTAAAATCCTGGACGAGATGGGTTTTTGCACCTCTGGTGCGAAATTACATTTCAGCCAATGTACTATAAATGGTGCATGTAATGTCTCTAAGGAGAAGCCTGAAACAAAATATCTTCAAAAGTTGGGGTCAAAATAAAAAAAAAAATTGTTTAACAAGCATCAAATGTTTTTTCATTGACAAATGCGTGTTACTTCTGCAGCTGACCCCCCTGTAGTCTGCTACTGTGGGAGTTCTTCACCATTGGAAGGGGATCCCCTGAGGTCCTATTAAGTTTTTTGGTGGGAGCACATGCCACACTGAAGCAGAGGGGTCACCTTTGACACTTCAAATAGTACAGTAACAAATGAATTGTCTACATATACTGTATATTCCAGTCAAACAGTAGGGGTTTATTATGCATAGAGGCTGGACTCCCAGGCTGCTTCCTAGAACGAGAGCAGACTCAGCTGAGCCACTTCAGAATTTTGGACTCTATTCAACCCCAGAGAAAGGACCTTAATAATTCACAACAGCTTCATTCTGGCAGGTACATCAGCCAATAGCTCACTTTAACCTGGATGCTGGCTATATCTGGCTAGCACAGTTACAGGAGGTTCATGAATACCACACTGCCAACCTGCCCTGAAACAAACCTGATTGGCTACTGCTTGAGAAGCACCTGCCTTTTGTGGACCAACCCACACTTAAGGAGCTTGCTAAGGTGCTGCCAACATCCTCCCTGGCTTGCTACCTACAAGAACTACATTAAGTTCATACCATTCCTTCGGACCCGCAGGAGGGGCACACACTTCCCTCGGTATCTTATTTTTCCTGTAGTCTCTCAGTTCTGCTGCTCACGGGGCTAGATGCATTCAGATGGTTCCTCCCATGGCTGGGTCACGCTACAGCCATCTGGGTGACCCACTTCTTATTCTGGGAGTGGCTGCTGGAATGCGTTTTTTGCCACTTTACCCCAGAACTGCTTGAGCTCCACTGCTGATGCAAGTAAAAGACTATAGGCCCCAGCTCACTGGGTCCTGCACTAGTAACTGCTCCCCCTGGAGCTGCTGGGTTGACAAGCCTCTAGAAAAATAGCTCCATTCCCTCTTCTTACCTACAGGCAGCCTGCCCTGGTACACCGTCTGAGGGGGGTAAACCATACTACTATTAACTCCTAAACGCACATGGGGTTACATTGTAATTCTTTTTTCTTGTCTCGTAGCCAGAGGATGGGCTTGCCAACCATGGCTACACCCTTCCTCCAGCAGAGAGAGGGCTTGTGGCTGCCTTTCCTGCTGATGTCACTGCTGCTCCTTTGTCAGCTGGTAGGGGGTCCAGACATGCCGTATAGCCCACCTTGCACCCTCCCTCCTCCCCAGAGCTAAGCAACTCACCTCAGCTAAAGTGAATAGCCAACAGCTGACTTGGGGTTACTATGTTTTTAGAGAGAAAAAACTATCTTCAGTCATCTATTCTGTACACCACAGTGAAATAAGCTTCATGATAGCATGACAACTGAGAAGTGTCTGTCATCACATAATATTGACATAAGTTTAAAATGAAAAAAAAAAGATTTGTTTCAAAAATAAATATTCCATTATATTTTAATTATTAAATATATCATATTTTATTGTGGTCGGGCCACAAGTATGGGTAGTGCTGCTTTCAGAAATAGTCATCTCTCAGCCGCATGTATCGCTGTATTTGAGAAAAAATACCAACTGCTAATTTGTGGATTAGGTTCAGTTCAGAAGATGGCTCGCTCCCAACTATCTTTCAGCAGGATTCCAAATCATGCAAAAGCCAATGTAAGCATTCATGTATTACTCACCTTGTCTTCTTCATTCATCCAGTATATATACCCTATTATGCATCATGAAATTTATGATACTATGAAAACTAGACCTATCTATTTTCTCTGTTGTCATTCGATTAGCATTTACAAATGTTTCTGAGATAGCATACTAGATCGTACTTGTACTCAAAAAACAGACCCTTTTTCCATATACCCCATACAGAATTCTGAGGTTCCTCTACTTGAATTTTAGCACTAATGTGAAATACATTACAGTTACTGACAAGCACTTGCTCTGTTATACGCAGACAATGTGGTGTAACTAACATTTCTGAAAGTTAAAGACATTGGGCTACATTTAGGAGTGAATGTGCCAGAATTTCCAGCAGTATTTGTCCCACCACCACTGTCTGAAACCTTGTCAGATGCAGGATAAGGGCACTTGGTAATGGTCCTGGAATGAGTGCTGCCTATGTATGTATGTATATATGTATGTACTGTATGTATGTATGTATATATGTATGTATGTATGTACTGTATATATGCATGTATATATATATATATGTACTGTGTGTATGTATGTGTGTACTGTATGTATGCACTGTGTGTATGTAATGTATGTATATATGTATGTACTATATGTATGTATACAGTATATGTATGTACAATATGTATGCATGCATATACTGTATGTACATATGTATGTATGTGTGTATGTATATATGTATGTATGTGTATGTGTGTATGTATGTATGTATGTATATATGTATTTGAAAAGTGGTAGCTGGTAAAGGTACACTGAGCCAAGGCTCATTTCCAGGTGTGACTCGAGGGAGGAGCAAGTGGAACAAGTAGCAGACAATAGAAGTATCAAAACATCAGATCAACCTATTATACAAAGATAAAAATAAATAATGACAAATGTGCATGTATCGAAATGAAGTGCCGAGACCGCCCAACAGTGCATAACAACTGGCAGCAATAATAGAATTAAGAGCAATAATCTGGATGGAAAAAGGTTCAGCCATCAAAATATCCGGAAGAAAGGAAATGGGGACAGGTGGGGAAGGGTTAAAGTTTCAACTGGCATCTATCATGATGAAAGCTGCGGTACCAGCAAGTGCAACATCTTGGATCACTGGGCTAATTTCCATGTGCTTCATACAGGAGCACAGCATGCAGGAAAGGGTCAGATGACAGACATGTATTCATTAATTAAGAAAGGATTAATTCCTTTTTAGATGTCCACCACCACCTGAAGCACCCATTCAGAGCCTTGCATCTCATAATTCATGCACTGAGTGATGAAAAAAATACCTGTCTTCTCAAGGCCTCCTTCTATCGCTCTGATGGGGGTGTCCACGATGGTCTTCTGTTCTGATGCCTGGTATCACTGCACCCATACATCATCAGCAAGAAACACACAAGATATTTGCTAGGCTCATTCATATTCGCAAGCTGACCACCTGCCTAATGCATGGTTCTGTTCGGGGGGGTCAGAAACCTGCCCACCACGTTAAGTGGACAGTGGTATCTTCAATAGTAAAAGTGGCAGCTGGGCAGGTATTCCTGAATCCAGCTCTCTGTCTAGCCACCTGCAAACAAATGGCAATCAGCGTCAGCAGAACTCGGCTGTACTGCAGTTTAACAACAATCTTGAATTGCATACAGTTCCACAATTTATCATACAAGGGCTATGCCTGTGGTTAATTCATGCCCCCCACTGAGAGGTATTTTAAACTGCACATGCCCAAGTGTCCCTTGGACACTTGTTTTCATTGATGATTGCTGCTGCACCATGCACCTTCCTCTTTCCCTTCAGTTCCAAGCCCAGCCTATCTTGCAGTATGTTACTGCTTTCTTGGACATTCCTCTCTGCCTCTGCGCTCTTTGCTTGCTGCTGCTGTTGTTCCTCCAAGGTGCTGCTTTCTGGTGCTTTGCACTTACCACTCTTGCCTGTTTCAATTGCCTTAGTCGACTTGCTCCAACCTTCATACTAGCCTGTCTGACCCTTACTGCTTCCGCTGCTTTGGATTCCTTCTTGGCACTTACCCTGTTGGCGCAGTACTCCTGGCACCTGTGCCTCATGCTGCTTCTGGTTTGCTGCCCACTGGCTGGCTGTTGCATTCCCTCTTTCTGTCCTACTTCCTTTACTGCCTGCACTTGCCTCTGCTTCATGGCCTGGTTTCCTACCGATCCCACAACTGCTGCTGCCACCTGCCTTTCCTTTTCTGCACCCCCTTGTGACCTGGATGCTGGCTTCCTTGCACAGTACAGCTCCCCTGCCATCTGCATTTACATCCCTCCCCTGCCGCTTTCTTACTAGTTCTCTGTCTCTCTGCTCACCTGCTCATTGACTGGTCCTGTTGTGGGTGTTGGTATTGCTTTATAAGTCCCTCTTCTTCCTCCTTTTGTGGCTGCCTATGCATTGGCACTCTCCGATGTTCCTCTGCTTCTGCCTGCATCCTGCAAGGTCCTTCCCCTTCAGTCATTTGTCCCCACTCAGCCTGGCTGCCCATTTTCTTTGCTGCTTGCTCTGCTGTCTGTGCTTTACCAGACTGGATATTTTTGTGCTTTCAGTCTACTGCTTCTCCCCCCTAATGTTGCCTGCAAGCTTGCTTGGGTAGCTGTCCAGAATCCTCTGAGGCATTGCCGTTTCAAAAATACTGTGTTTGGGCAACAATACCCCAATGACTACCAGGCAACAATATCCCAAAACCTGCCAGGCAACAGTGCCCCAACTATGCCAGCAATAATTCCTAACCTGGTGGGCTATACCTGCCTACCCAAGGTGTATCATGGCCCAGTGCTGTGGACAGCATGCCTAAGAGCCCCTGAAAGAGCAGGTATAACCCATGACTCCCACCCTGGAAGGTATTAGTTTGCTCAGAAAATGTCTTTTTTTATTCACATTATAAATAACATATTTATAATAACGCAAAAAAGGCAAAAAGTAAATAAAAACAAGCATTTGTCAATGCCGAATGTTGCTTGCTTCTATACTGTTTAGGTATTTGGAAGTCATTGGAGTGTAAATATTGAAAATTTGCGAACTTACGAGCGTGGTAGAACTGCGCAATGCTGCGGCTAAATAAAACAATTCATTTTAGGATTTTTCACCAAATTTTCAACATAGCCATTTTAAGACCTCTGGTCATGAACAGTGTCACTGTGATTTTGTTAATGTGTCCCATACATTGAGTTTGCACACCGACTGCGCCATTGTGCGCTATCATGGGCAGAAACACGCTTTGGCAGGATGTGAAAAATGACAGCTGTACTGCTCATAAGGAGGTGTGGTAAATGGCAATGTTGAAAATCTGGAATGAAAATATTGAAATTTCGAACTTACGAGTGCTCATGTGAGGAACTGCGAATGCATTGTTAAATGAGTCATTTTTGAATTTTGGCACCAAATTCTCAACTTGAGGGTTTTGGGCCCCTTTCATGAATGATGTCACTGTCATGGCGTATTCAGGCCCGAAGGGTGATTTTGCAGTCACTACGGAAATCACCCTTCAGGCCCGAATAACGCCATGACAGTGACATCACTCATGAGAAGGGTTCCAAAACCCATGTTGAAAAATTTAGTGCAAAATTCCCAAAATGGCTGAGATATGCATAAGTTGAAACCCCTATCTAGCCCATTATACAGCTTACCGCATTTCCTCAGTTCGCGGTCGGCTTTGAAGAGTGCAGACGTGTTCCCAGTCCACCGAAGATCGTCGCGCCAGAGTCCCGGAGGTAAGTATGGGGTGAGGGGGTGTGGGGAGCTGGTGCGCAGTGGGTGGGTGCGGTTGTGGAGGGGGTCGGGAGACGACCGCTGGACCGCTTTTGTCTTACAGGTACAAAAATAAAAAAGACGTCAGGATTGCTGCCACGCTGGGGTGGGCCTCATGTGGCACAAGACTTTAAGAGTCTAGCCGACGGGGATTGGGCACCCCGCCAGCAAATGAGGGAAAAAAGAAAAAGACCTCGTGGGAACGCTTTGCCATGCTGGGGTGGGCTCCAGCGTGGCACAAGGACTTTGGGGCGTTCAGCCGACGGGAGATTGGGCACCCCGTCGGCAACATGACTGATTGCCACCCTGGGGTGGGCTCCCAGCATGGCACCAACTACTGGGAGACGATGCAGCTCAGCCGACGTGGGATTGGGCACCCCATGGGCTATACATCTGCAAGGGCGCAAGACGCCTGCGGCTGGGGAGCTATGCAGGAGCAGCTTCTTATCGCTGCTCACTCAGCGTCAGCTCCCCTTTCAACTGTATGCCACTGCATTTTGGAGCGTGTCATAGACAGCTCCAAAATGCATTGGCTTACAGGGGCAGCGCCTGCCAGGACACTGCCTGAATTGGAGGAGGAGGTGACACACCTCCGAAATCTCCGATGATGGCACTATGTTTCTTGCACATGCGTGCAAGCAACATAATCACCAAAAAAGTCTGTAAAGTAGTGCCTCCAGTACTGCAATTGACAGTAGAGGGCACTCGCTGCCCTATCATGTTTTAATACTGGTAACTGTTTAGACCAGTTTGAATATCTGTAGCTGTTTATTATACTTTTTATAGCTTTATTTAACTCTAGCTAAGGACTACAAGCACTAACCAGGTACAGAGAAGGAACTGGGAAGCTGGGTTGAGATAAGGAGCCTGTTATGCCTCTGGAAGATTGAGAGCCAGGGGAAGATGGAAAGGCTGCTAAACTGGGAGCTGCCAGTGTCAGTAAAGGATTCCCCAGAAGGGCAGATGCTCACTACCTTTCAAGTTTCTCTCATTGCTCCACTGTCCCATCTGAAGGTGCTACTATCGGAGTCAGGCTGTATCAGCAGACACACACTGAAACATGAGTCTCACCCCAGAGCCAGGCTGTATCGGCAGACTCACAGGTTGAAACATGAGTCTCTCTCATTGGGGAGGATGAGAGACCGATTGCCAACCTGATCTAACATCTAATATATGAGAGGTACTGTCCGACACTGTATTTGAGGCAGCTGTTCTGGGACAGCATCGCAGGAGACCCCAAGTTAATGATTTATGTGCAGAATCCCAGAAATGTAGATAAGTCCTGCTGTATGTCCTGTGGTTCCATACTGTTGGTTCCCCTGAATGATGAGCTGTGCAACTGCCAGCATGGGACCAAGACAGAGTGCATGGCTAAGCAGCTACATTTTCAGTTTTGCTATTTTTTTTTTAGATAAATGGAGCTGCTTACAGCAGCCAAACCAGTCAGTTTAGAAAACTGAGTGGGTGGCAGGGAGGGGGCCAATCATTAAACATCATTTAAAAAAGGTGGCTTTGATTTGAAAACTGAGCATCCTATTTGCACTCAATTCTTTCTACAATAAAAAGGCGGGCAAGGACTGGGTCTTATTATTTCCTGGTCTCTGTTTGCTGAAACCGGACCGGGTGGTTGGTGGTCTGTGCCATTCAGGGTTCAGGATTTTCCTTACCCATTTTCTAATGGTCAACCCTTCAACAAAAACTGGTCAAATGCCCTCTTATATTCTTTCATTCTACCATGTCAGGGCTCCATACTACTATGCTCTCGTCACCCCTAAAGGGGTTGATGCTCCAACAATGCTTGCAGTAGGCCCAGTGCTACGAAGAATGGCTGGGCAGTCATGCCTTCTGCAGCTGTTATTGATCAGTGTTCTCATTATCCTTAGAGCTTCGTTCCCCAACATTCCTTTAGCTGAGCTAATGTCTGGAACCAGGGTAGAGCCTTCATCAATCAGAGGTCCTGTGGTTGCACAGCCATGCTCTACAGCACCTCACAAATGTGGAAATCTTAATAATGAGGCAGAAGAAGAGGACAATCATTCCTATCATGAAACAGGTTTTGTGTTTCTTCTGTTCTGAGCATGTTCAGTAGGGTTCTTGAGATAAAGTTCTGACATGGCACCAAACATTTTGTGTTGCAAGTGTAACACCTAGGCTGCGCTATCCCTAGAGTTACAACCCCTGCCTGAAATTCAACCACAGGTTGAGGGGCCTGGATTCGATATTATGGTGCCTCCACCCAGAGTGACAATAGTGGGGGTATCTACCTAACCTGGTATAGCCCTCTGGGAAGCTATAACCACCTACAGACCCACCTTGTGATCTTGTACTTCTGGCAACAGTCAACACACTGTCAGCAATTAATATTAATAATATGCACACATCCTTTACACTTACCACCATGGCCTGGCCTTGAACAAGTTCCCTGGAAATCCCTTTAAAGGCAAGGTTAGCAAAGCAGGTATACACTTTTAATACAGAAACCCAGCTAATAATGTGTTCATGAGCCGGGTTAAACGTGAAACAGCAATCAGATTCATTAAGGGGGTCGTGAACAAGGAAGGGGCATGAATTTAGATGAATGATTACTATACTGATTAGATTTCAGATTACTTGACATGCACTTTTAGTCCCATATGATTAATCTCACAACACTGGGTACCCAGGATGTTCTACTGGCTAGCCAGAGGCATTGCCTGGGGGTGGCCAGCGTTGCAGCTGTTGTTGGGGCCCTTGATGGAAAGAAAAGGCAGTTGGCATGCACAACAGAGCTTTGATTATTTGTAATCATGGCTAGTTGGTCCAGTCTCTTGTAACCCAGAAAATCAATGAAACAATTAGATGATACCACAGATGTAACCCCCAACCAGGTATGCCATTTTCATCTTGACAGCACTACCTGGTGGGCTGGGTTCAGGGAGAAATATGTCACTCGGCACATTGGCTAGGTTTGGCTACTCTGCAACAGGGGCACCCAAGTAACTCCGGACACAGGAAACAATAACTGTAATGTCCAGTACCAGAAGTGGGATTCTAAACTGTGGCTTTTATTCACATCCAACAGAATAAACAAAGCATAGATGCACCCCTACGGGACTACATGCCTGGTAATGCAGATTTATGGAGATCAGAACACATCCTCATTCACTTTAGCCCTTAGGCTCTGAAACACACTGGGCACACAGCCTGAACTTGTACTCTGATCTGGGTTTTCCTGGCTCAGCTCCCTTGCCAGCCACTTGGACTACCTTTCTTCCATGGCTTGGCTATCATGCCAGCCCTTTGGATACTTTCCATATAGCATGGAAACATTTACTGGTGGCCCCCCAAACCACCTATGAGTACTTCTGGCTCCATCAGGGAATCTTCCTCATCAATCTCATGTCTGTGTACTTTCCTCAGGCACTGGCCAAGTACCTGAGGGAAAGCAACAGGTGTCCCAAAGCAAACCCACAGAGGTGAATTTGGTTACTACTGATGGGGGGTTTCCCACCACTCGCTTCCATAATTCATACCCGGCCATTTCTCTGGACTGTAACACCTCATTCTTGAAAACACTTTGCTGTGTAGATTCTCTTTAAATGTATTCACATTCAGTCTACTGTCTTTACATCCCATTTGTGCTGAACTTGAACATTTATTATTTTTTTTTTATTAGAACATCAGTTTAACAACCTTTGAGTCAGAGGCTCATTTACAAAGGTACCTCGTCACAGTGAGGACAAAACAGTGCAAGAAACAAACATCAAGGCAGACAAAAAATCAGAGTACATTTAGGAATCAGCCAAAAAATACAGGCATTTGTCACACTTAATAAGTGGCTGTGTCCATTACTCTAGACCCCCCACAGAGTTAAGCAGTCCAATCCCCACATCTCCCAAACTGTACTTGGCTGTCTTTTCTTGACCCCACAGTAACAGTTACTTTAGTTTCATCTTGTTTCAGGTGAAAACACATTGGCCCTTTCGCAGAGCGAACTCACCCCTTGGTTGCAGGTGCCCCACAGGCGTTTTCTCTTCAAATAAATCTCGTCCAGAACTTCTGGTGCCTCAGCATGAACTTAACTCAGGCAGCTTCTTTTTTCCCTAGCCGAACCAGGGGAATTGCCCCTGGAAGCAGGCTGATTCCTTCCCCCCATCCCTGCAGGGATGGGGCCCTGAACCACTGAAAGCAGTCTCTACCACTTCACTGGGCTCTTCTTGTGTTCCTCTTCAGGTGAGAACACACACCTATAAAAATAAATAGCTCTTTGACAGAGCTTAGGACTCCGAGGGCCTGCTTACAGCAGAGCACCTCCTTCCTCTACTATGGACTGCAACAGACTGACTTCAAATTCCCCAACATTCTATCCCAAAAAAACAAACTCTGGCACTGGTTTCGCTAACTGACGATCTCTCAACCCTACCTCACTCAGCTGACCAAATCCTTGTGGGTGACCTGAATGTGAACTGGCTCAGCTCATCCGCTGATACCACCCGTGACTCTTTCACAGCCATTGACATGTCCCAACTAATTTCCCAACCCACCAGAGTTAACAGTAGGACAGGTACCAGCACCCTACTAGATGTGGTCATCACCAACTGCCCTCAACAAATACATGATACTCAGGTCCTTCCTGACTCTCTTAATGCTCACTCCCCTCTCCTTTTCCGTTGGGCGACCCCCACACCCAAACCCATGGCCCTTCCCACTTTACGTCGGCGCCTCAGACCACAAGGACTAAAAGGCCTTAAGCAACTTCTTGCCCAAATTAACTGGTCTCCTATACACCATGCCCCGGATCTAGATACTGCCCTTACCTTCTTCTCCCAAACCTTCAACAAAGCCTGTGACATTTTCGTACCCATTACAGCAGTCCGAACCAAAGTTTGTAATGCCCCCTGGGTTACCCCATCCCTGCTGCAGCTGCTCAAACACAGGAATAACCTGTGGCACCTGGCCTCCGAAACAGGCGGGTCAGTGGACAGACAGGCTTACAATGCCACAAGAAACAAATGCACATGGGCCATCAGGAAAGCAAAAGCCAATCACTATCAGGCCACACTTACTTCCTCCTGGGGGAATGCGAGAACTTTCTGGGACAACATAAAACAACTGAATGGGAGCGTGCGCTCCCCACCCCCCTCTCAGATCACCATTGATGGCTCTATCTCCACTGACCCTGCCCTCATAGCCAACTTCCTCAACTCATCCTTCACAGACTTTAGTTCGGTCCTCCCTAAAGACTTTTTGACCCCCCTTCCTCCCTGCTCCAGTCACTCAATATCCTAGCTTCCACTTCCACGGGTAACTCCTGGAGATCAGGCCACACTTGCTGAAAGCTCTAAAGAGCAATAATTCTGGCAGTGACTCCCTGAACCCCAGTATCCTCCGACGGGTTCTGGATCAGGTCCTTATCCCACTAACTAGCTTGCTCAATAAGTCCCTCTGCCTGGGACAAGTCCCCTCTGCCTGGAAAACTGCCACAGTTACACCCATACACAAAGGAGGTGACAGGTGCACAGCCGGAAATTACAGGCCAATCTCCATCCTCCCATCCCCCTCCAAAGCCCTTGAAAAACTGGTGGCTACCCAGATTACGGGTTACCTGATCAAGTACAACATTCTTTGCCATGAACAACATGGTTTCCGTGCAGGTCACAGTACCAGCACTGCTCTTATTGATGTAACCCCCCTGCAAATGGGGGTTCCCAAAAGACTTCCAGGAGCTTGCTTGAATGCTCCAAGCCTGAATGGTGTTTGGCATTTAAGCCATTTATCAGTGAGTGTTTTTAGAGCCTCTGGTACTGTCTCTTTAAGAGCTGTCTGCTTGCAGACATAATTAGTTTGTATGGGGGGACTGTGTGCTTCTGTGAGTACCACTGAGCTGCTGCTAATTCACTTCATTTTTGCAGTCACTAGAGTGCAAAGGGAACCTATCTGAAAGATGTAACTGTTTGCCAGAAATTATTTAGAGTAATAATGAAATTACAGTTTGTCTAACCTGCTTTCTTTGCAGTCAGAACTGTGTCTGCTAGTTCCCATTCTAGTTTTGAACTGCTGAACTGGACCAATCAGTGTGGGTAAGCTAGCTCTAAAATGGTGCCTTGGACGAATCAGAACTTGGACTCATAATCTGAGCCAGCCACAAGAGGATTGTATGGGCAGTGACTCTGGGAGATGTAGTTTAGACTTCAGTGCCTTTTGGACCAACAGCAGCAGTCTATTGTGAGTGACAGCCAATCCAGTCAAGAACTGGGAGGAACTCAAAGGAAGTGCCAGTTTTGTCGGTTGGAGTTTCAGTTGAGCTTTGGCAGTGAAGAAGGAAGGAGCCCTGTGCTTTTTCAGTGTGCAGTTTAGTCAAAAGCGTGTGTAAGGCCCAGAGTTCCGGTCTGCAGTTTGTGTAACAGCTTGTTAGGACTGAATCCGTCCTGTGAAAAGAATCAAAGGATCTCTGAAGAGTAGAAACCAGGCTCACACTGTAGAAGACTGGAGGAATTGCTGAAAATTGTACCGGTCTGTCAGGAACTGAATCTGCTGTGTGTTCTCCCGGTATTGTGCAGTAATTGCGATCGGGATACAGATGCAGCCTGCCTGGTATAGTGCTTTCTTTTATATGGATGTGTGAAGAGGTTTGTGTACCTCAAGTGAGCCCTGCTGACATTGAAGGACCCTATCTTATTTGGAGGTCGTGAGTACTAATTCAGGGTCGCCCCTGTTGAATGGCCACATTAAATCCAAATGGAATTACTGTACTGCTGACTGTTTAATTCTCCTTTTCTCTGTGTGAAAGGGCCCCTACCAGCTGCCACGGTTTGACTAGCCACTAGGGCTTGGGTACCCAGGACAGTAACTGATAGGGATAGGCCTGTGCACAGAGCCATAGGTAGATTATTAGAGTGATAAGCTAATTAACCTGATTTTCCCTGTCCTTGTTATATCCTCCTAAATAAATCAGAGCTGCTTGTTTCAGCAAAGTTATACTGCCTGAGGTATTTGTCTATGTTAAAGTACTGTACTGTGATTGTTGCACTGTATCTCATTTCACAGGAGGTCCCAGTGCCGGAACCAGACCTGGGGGTAAGTGTATACTGTGAAGGTAATTCTGATATATTGTGTGGGCCACTAGTGGGAAGAAAGGGGTTGCAGTGTCCCAGAGGGCTGTGACCAAGTTAGTTTAACTATTGCAAACCCTGACCTCTGGGTGGAAGCCGCCATTGGATCCAGGCCCTCAACCTGTTAGTGGCAAATCAGGCAGGGTAGTAGCCCCTGGGATAGCGCCATCTAGGGGTTACATCTTGGAGGCTCACCGCTGGGATTGTGTGTCCTCTAGTGGCCATATTTACTAACCACTGTTAAGAAAAAAATGGGTACCTCGACAGAAGTGGCTGTGCAACGGCTGGTGGAGTGGTGTACTGGGAGGAGATCGACCCCCAAAATGCTATGCTTATCCTGGACATCCCCTGGGTATCAATACGGACACTGTGCAGGGAGTACTTTCCAAGGTGGAAGGTTTACAAAACCCTGTGGTGGTGGGTCGGCATGCTAATCTGCTCACCCACACTTTCCTGGCCCTAGTAGAGTTTAAGGATCCCAAAGATAGCTCCAAAGTGCCACAGACCATTACCCCAGAGGGAGCCCTCACTGCTTGGAGAGTGATAACTAAGGACAGTAAAGACCCGGGGGGGAATCAGCCCCCACCACTATCTGAAACTTTTGAGGAGAAATTTGCTGAATGGTTGCTGGGAGAGGGGAAAACTGTGGAGGACTTGAAGAAACTATTCTTGCCACCTGGGGTGTTCTCCCCAACACCCTCTCTGCTCCACTGCCCGTAATGGTGGCTGAACCAATGCAGACTCCTATTTCTGCACCTGCCATTAGTCACGACTCTTACAGAAGGTTGAGGATCTTCTCTGGCACCGTCCCCACCCCCCAAGGGGAGGATGACTGGGAGACCTGGATAGACTATGTTGCCCCCCAAGTGCTAGAATGGCAATGCTCGGAAGGCGAAAAGCGAAAGAGGGTTAGTGAGAGCCTCCGAGGTCCTGCCCTAGCTACCATCCGTGCTAAACGGGCCAGTAACCCTGAAGCGACTGCACAGGCCTATCTTGAGGCCTTGGAGAATGTGTATGGGAGCCCAGATTCTGATGAGGACCTATGGTGGAGAGTAAGAAATGCACAACAGTACCAAGGGGAGTTGTTGTCTGTGTATGTCTCTCGGCTGGAAAAATTGTTGCAAGAATGCCTCAGAAAGGGTAGTTTGCCAGCGATTGAACTGGACCGAACCAGACTGGACAGAATCCTTAAGTCTGCCCCTTCTCAGAACTGCTGTTGCTTCAGTTACGCCTGGCAAATCGACTGGAATCCCACCCTCCTATGATGAGTTAATGAGAGAATTCGAGGAGTTGAGAAAGGCGACCTCGGGAGGTACCTGCACCAACAGCTGTGGCTCGACCAGTGACTGAGGTGACCCATCAAGTGAAGTTCAGGGGCCGAGGTTGACAGTCAGTGAGTGCTCTGACAAGGAAAAAGATATGCCACAATGGGCGAACTGTTGAGAGAGATCCGAATTCAAAAACAGTCCCTTTATGAAGGCCACGCCTGCAAGTACGGGCCCTGACCTATATCCGACTGCATCTGCTATGGGGTGGGGTACCCACATCTATCTCCTGCTGATAACAGCTCCAAACTCAATTCCTTGACCATGGAAGTGGAGAAACTGACGAGATGTCTCCAAATGCTTATCACGCCGCAGACAGAGATGGCACCCAGGTTTCCAGTAATAACCCCGCCCTGGCTCGCGAGTGTGGCGCCTCGGCCAGCTCAAACTCCAGAAAGTATGTTTTCTATAATTGTGGGAAAGATGGGCACATGAAAGGGAATGCCAGTCCCAAAAGACACTGACAAAGTTGCATATAGGCTACAAGGAGAGCTCGGAGAAGAAATCAGTGGTTAAGAGGTGCACGACATGATCCCAGTGAGGCACCAAAATGCTAATTCACGTCCTTTTGTGGCAAGGTCAGTTGCCCAGGCCCTCACTACCGCCTCTCCAGACTGGTCCAGAATAGTGGGTCCCTCCATGGAGACCACTGTAAAGGTGAATGGAGTGTCTACAAGAGCTGTATTAGACAGTGGCTCCCAAGTGACAATTATGTTCCAGGATTGGTATCAGAAGCATTTGTCAGAGTGACCCTAACAACCATTAGAAGGACTGCATGTATGGGGTTAAGGGAGAAGGCCTACCTCTATTCTCGGGTATATCCGAATTTGGCTGTCTTTCCCCACCTCCGTGGCTGGAGTGGCGAACAAGTAGAGACCCTAGCCTTAGTGTGTCCCCCACTGGACTGTATGATGGTGTCCTTTGTTGATTGGAACAAATGCTCATATGTTCGAAGGCTGGCACAGTTGTGTTATGAAAACAGGAGTCAAAGACTAGTAGAGCTTTAAGAGTTCGGCTTTTAATTAAGAAGGCCTATGAGGCACAGAGAGATGCTGAAAAACAGAACCAGAGGAACCGGTCGAATTGTATGGAAGAAGGATCCTGAGTCTCTGATCCTGGCGCCAAATGCCCAGTGTACCTTACAGGGAGAGGTCCGTATCAGAAAGGATGTTAAGAATAAAATATTAATGTTGGATGCACCAGGCGATGGAAAATTGCCAGAGGGACTGCTGGTCAAGCCTAGTATTTTGCCGCTAGAGCCCATGCTTATGCCAGAAGGGTAATGGTCCAAGTTCATAATGTGTCTGAAAGAGACATTCGAGTAAACAGAGGTTGCATCCTGGCTAATGTGCATTGTGCAGACACTGCAGTGCTACCCAGCAGCAAGAGTTCAAGGAAGAATGACGGAAAGCGCCTGACTTGTTTGATTTGGTGACTCCCGCTGCCAGCTGAATGGAAAGTGAGGATCAGTGAGAAGCTTGCCCAGAGAGACCAGGTGTTTCTTTAAAGGAATGGGATGTAGGATGTGTGCAAGGAGCTGAGCACAATATCCGGCTGCATGACGAAAGACCATTTCGTGAGAGATCTCGACGCCTGGCACCTGCTGACATAGATGATGTGAGACGGCATCTGCAAGAGATGTAGCTGCTGGTGTAATACAAGAATCCAGAAGCCCTTATGCTTCCCCATTGTGGTAGTGTGAGGAAAAGAATGGAACAGTAAGGATGTGTGTGGATTATTGCACCTTAAACCGCATGGACTATCCCGATCAGTACACAATGCCCGCATTCAGGATGCTTTGACTGCCTAAAAGGGAGCAAGTGGTTCTCTGTGCTGGATCTCCGCAGTGGGTACTACCATCCCGATGGCCCCAGAGGACCGTGAGAAGACGGCCTTTATCTGTCCGGCTTGGCTTCTATGAATTCATGAGGATGCCTCAAGGATTTCAGGTGCCCCAGCCACTTTTCAACGATTGATGGAGCGTGCAGTGGGGGACATGAACTTACTAGAGTGCCTGGTATACCTAGATGATGTTATTGTGTTTGGCAGCTCACTGGAGGAACATGAGAGCAGATTATTTAAGGTATTGGACCGACTGGAGGACTTTGGCCTTAAACTGTCCATTGATAAGTGTCAATTCTTTCAAACATCAGTAAAGTATGTGGGACACATAGTATCCACCGAGGGAATAGAGACCGACCCAAGTAAAGTTGAGGCCTTGACCACCTGGCCACAGCCCAAAAATCTAAAAGAACTGCAAAGATTCCTGGGATTCTGTGGTTATTATCGCGCTCATCAAGGACTATTCAAGAGTGATCCGCCTTTACTTAACCTTACTCAAGGGTATCCCCAACCCACAAAAAATACCAAAAGTCACGCTCCTCAAGACTGAAAGAGTGTATTTTCATCCGAGTGAAGTATTTGGGGCCCACTGGACTCCTGATTGTGAGACTGCTTTTCATGAGATCATATATCAACTTACCCATGCTCCAGTGCTGGCCTATGCCGATCCAAGAAACCTTACGTCCTGCACACTGATGCTAGCTTGCAAGGGTTGGGGCTGTGTTGTACCAAGAGCACGAGAATGGCCTGAGACCAGTGGCCTTTGCCAGTAGAAGCCTGACCCCATCCGAAAAGAACTATCCTGTACATAAGTTAGAGTTCCTAGCTTTGAAGTGGGCTATTGTTGACCAATTCCATGAGTACTTGTATGGGGCTAAAATACTAGTAAAAACTGACAATAATCCTTTGACCTATGTGCAGACCTCAGCTAAGTTGGATGCCACTGGCCATAGGTGGCTTTCTGCATTATCTACATATGACTATGCTCTCGAATACCGAGCAGGTCTGAACCACATAGATGCTGATGCTCTCTCCCGGAGGCCTGTTCCCCAGAATGATTGGGTCCGATTGGCAGAACCTGACATTCGGGCACTCTGCCGGAAGTTTGACAGGGAGGAACAAATGTCCACGGACGCAGTGGACAGCATGGTGGATTGCTTGGGACCCTCTGAGAATTGCATACCTGCTGCTTATTGCCACTTTTCTGCAATAGACATTGGTGCACTGCCTCAGCTGGACAATGACAGTATTCAGCGGGCTCAATCCCGCGATCCCATGATCAAAGCAGCTTTAGAAGCCCTCTATGCAGGAAAAGATGTGTCCAAATTACGCTCCACTGATTTGAGAACTGCACTGTTATACAAAGAAGGTCCTAAGTTGAAACTGATCAATAAACTGTTATACAGAGAAACAGTAGACAGAGGGGGACAAGTAGACAAACAACAACTAGTGCTGCCCACTGCATTTCGAGCCTCAGTACTGAGGTCCTTGCACAACCACATGGGGCACCTTGGTATAGACAGAACACTTGACTTGGTGAGATCCAGATTCTATTGGCCTAAGATGGGGGCTGATGTGGAGCAACACATTCGAACTTGTAGTCGCTGCTTACAGAGGAAAGCTTTGCCCCAGAGGGCTGCCCCCCTTGTTAACATCACCACCAGTGCACCCATGGAGCTGGTCTGTATTGATTTTCTGAATTTGGAGTCAGATCAAAGAAATATCAGTAATGTGCTGGTTGTCACTGACCATTTCACGAGATATGCCCAAGCTTTCCCCACCAAAGACCAGAAAGCATCCACTGTGGCCAAAGTACTTGTAGAAAACTTTTTTGTTCACTATGGGGCTCCACAAAGAATCCATTCTGATCAAGGAGAGACTTTGAGAGTCGTCTGATCAAAGAGATGCTTTCTCTGTGGGAGTGAAAGTCCAGAACCACTCTTACCACCCCCAGGGGACCCACAGCCTGAACATTTCAACTGCACTTTCAGATATGCTAGGCACCCTGCACCCAAAGGACAAGCCTAGATGGAGCCAACAAATTAGCACCTGGTACATGCTTATAACTGCACCAAAGTGATGCACTGGATTCTCACCCACCGCCTGATGTTTGGAAGAGAAGCTCGACTACCAGTAGATGTGTGTTTTGGGGTCTCTCCTGATGGGGTTCAAGCTGACAACTATTTACAGTATGTGCAAAAGTTAAAGGCCCAGCTAACTCATGCGTACCAACTGGCTCAAACCATGGCTGCCAAAAGAAATCTGGCCAACAAAGAAAGGTATGATAAAAGGTGAAAGCACAGGAACTCCAGGAGGGAGATCGGTATTGCTAAGAAATCTGGGACTGCATGGCAAGCACAAGATTGCTGACAGATGGCACCATCTCCCTCACATTGTAGTGGGCAAACTAGATGATCTGCCAGTGTACAAAGTAAGGCCTGAGAATAATTCAAAAGATGTAAAAACAATGCATAGAAATCATTTACTGCCCATTGGACAAATCTTAATTGAGTCTGAGCTCCTAGAAGATGCCCCCTCTGGACCAGTGACTAGAGCTGCTGCTAAGAAAACATCAAGAAAGTCTGCACCTACAGAAGCAAAGTTAAAGTGTTCCCCTCCACAAGTCCCAGTTGAGCATGACTGTCAGTCCATATCGGAAGAAAGTGAGAGTGACTTTGAATACTATCCTTCTTACGAACTGAGTCAATTGTTTCGGGGCAATCCCTAGTCAATACTGGAGACAAAGCTGGGCCTTCTGGACTGTCTAAGCCCCAGCTTCATCCCTGGAGCCAGTGCTCCCAGAAAGTGAAGTGCAAAGCATCAGATCAGATGAAATGGAATCATTGTGCATGGTTGAACTGTTTGAGCTTTCAGGGAGGAAAATGATAGATTGGGGCAGACTGGTGATACACCGAACAAGAAGAGTATTTTGAGTGCCCTGACAGTCCACTGCCAGTGTCCAAAAGCTCTCCATGCGAGCCAAATGTTGTGGACTCAGAAACTGTAACTCCTGGAGCTGAAAGTGCCCCAAGTTCTAGCCTCTCTACCCCCATGGAGACTCCCTGACAAGTGAGGACAATGCTGAAAATGAGGCTCAGAGTGCAGAGACTATAACAGTTCCCCTAGAAAGACTGGTCGAGCTGTAAAGCCTGTGGTGCACCTCAGTTATGATTCACTTGGGAGGCCTGTGGACTTGCCTCTCAATGTTGTCCATAAAGGAGTGTATGTGTCCCCGAGCTCATTGCCCAAACTGAGCATCAGTGCTAACTCCAAGTTACTTGTGTTGCCCTCTAAGTATGGTGCCTTGCCCCATCCAGCCCCAAGGTAACTGATAGGAAGGGCCCCTCTTCAGGTTTCATGTACAAGAGGTAATAACTTGAGTTATGGTACAATGTGTATGTAATACTGTGTAAAGAGTGATGTACTGCAATGTTTCAGAAATGTGTTCTTGGTAAAATGATATATTGACTGATGATTACATGTGCGAGCCTAATGCAAATGTATATGGTTGCAGTTGAAACTTATGGGGGTACTTGCTTGTCGCGGACGTCAAGCTTTCCCAGGCCAGGAAGGGTGTAACCCCCCTGCAAATGGGGGTTCCCAAAAGACTTCCAGGAGCTTGCTTGAATGCTCCAAGCCTGAATGGTGTTTGGCATTTAAGCCATTTATCAGTGAGTGTTTTTAGAGCCTCTGGTACTGTCTCTTTAAGAGCTGTCTGCTTGCAGACATAATTAGTTTGTATGAGGGGGACTGTGTGCTTCTCTGAGTACCACTCAAGCTGCTGCCAATTCACTTCATTTTTGCAGTCACTAGGAGTGCAAAGGGAACCTATCTGAAAGATGTAACTGTTTGCCAGAAATTATTTAGAGTAATAATGAAATTACAGTTTGTCTAACCTGCTTTCTTTGCAGTCAGAACTGTGTCTGCTAGTTCCCCATTCTAGTTTTGAACTGCTGAACTGGACCAATCAGTGTGGGGTAAGCTAGCTCTAAAATGGTGCCTTGGACGAATCAGAACTTGGACTCATAATCTGAGCCAGCCACAAGAGGATTGTATGGGCAGTGACTCTGGGAGATGTAGTTTAGACTTCAGTGCCTTTTTGGACCAACAGCAGCAGTCTATTGTGAGTGACAGCCAATCCAGTCAAGAACTGGGAGGAACTCAAAGGAAGTGCCCGGTTTTGTCGGTTGGAGTTTCAGTTGAGCTTTGGCAGTGAAGAAGGAAGGAGCCCTGTGCTTTTTCAGTGTGCAGTTTTAGTCAAAAAACGTGTGTAAGGCCCAGAGTTCCGGTCTGCAGCTTGTGTAACAGCTTGTTAGGACTGAATCCATCCTGTGAAAAGAATCAAAGGATCTCTGAAGAGTAGAAACCAGGCTCACCCTGTAGAAGACTGGAGGAATTGCTGAAAATTGCACTCGGTCTGTCAGGAACTGAATCTGCTGTGTGTTCTCCCAGGTATTGTGCAGTAATTGCGATCGGGATACAGATGCAGCCTGCCTGGTATAGTGCTTTCTTTTATATGGATGTGAAGAGGTTTGTGTACCTCAAGTGAGCCTGCTGACATTGAAGGACCCTATCTTATTTGGAGGTCGTGAGTACTAATTCAGGGTCGCTCCCTGTTGAATGGCCACATTAAATCCAAATGGAATTACTGTACTGTTGACTGTTTAATTCTCCTTTTCATGGTGAAAGGGCCCTCTACCAGCTGCCACGGTTTGGACTAGCCACTAGGGCTTGGTACCCAGGACAGTAACTGATAGGGATAGGCCTGTGCACAGAGCCATAGGTAGATTATTAGAGTGATAAGCTAATTAACCTGATTTCCCCCTGTCCTTGTCATATCCCCCTAAATAAATCAGAGCTGCTTGTTTCAGCAAAGTTATACTGCCTGAGGTATTTGTCTATGTTAAAGTACTGTACTGTGATTGTTGCACTGTATCTCATTTCACAGGAGGTCCCAGTGCCGGAACCAGACCTGGGGGTAAGTGTATACTGTGAAGGTAATTCTGATATATTGTATGGGCCACTAGTGGGAAGAAAGGGGGGGGTTGCAGTGTCCCAGAGGGCTGTGACCAAGTTAGTTTAACTATTGCAAACCCTGACCTCTGGGTGGAGGCACCCGCCATTGGATCCAGGCCCCTCAACCTGTTAGTGGCAAATCAGGCAGGGGTAGTAGCCCCTGGGATAGCGCCATCTAGGGGTTACATTGAGTTCTCAAATTTTCTGCATTCCTCCCTGGACTCAGGCGCACTAGCCGAGGCAGTGTTTATTGACCTCTCTAAGGCTTTCAACACTGTCTCCCACCCTCTCCTGCTGGATGCCTTCAGCCGCACTGGCTTTGTCACCAGTCCAGACTCCTGGTGCTCCAGCTACTTGTCTGACCACTCTCAGCATGTTAAAATTAATGGGACCCTCTCCAATTCATGTCCCATCTGTTCAGGTGTCCCCCCAGGGTTCTATCCTTGGTCCTCTTCTCACCTCACTTTACCTCAACACCATGCCCAAAGCCTGCACTGGTAAAATCCTGCTGTACGCAGATGACGCCGTCATCTTCGCCACCCACCGTAACCCCAGTTCCCTTCAAGACACCTTGCAAATATCCTTCAATGATGCTGAAACCTGGTTCAGAGAGCGCAGACTAGTAATCAATCTAAAAAAGACCAAAGCCATGCTCTTCGCTCATCCCCAAAACAAATCCAGTAATTTCCCACTCCGCATCCTCCCTAGCTCCAAGCATCCTCTCGATCAAGTCTGCTTGTACAAGTACCTCGGGGTTTCCTTTAACTCAGCACTCACATTCCACGACCACATTGGTACTCTAGCCTCAGCTACAAATGCACGGCTAGGTATCCTCTACCGTTACAACTGCCTCCCTCCTGATGCCCGTCGACTAGCAGTCCCCTCCTCAATAATGTCCCTCGTGGACTATGGCCTGCCAGTCTATGGTGCCACAGACACAACCGCCCTTAATAAAACCCGACTCGCCCTGAATAAGGCCTGTAGGTTAATTATGGGAGCTCCAGGGCTCACTCATACCTGCCAACTATATGATGAGGCTAGGCTGCTCAATCTGGACGAACGGCTCAGGTACCACACCTGCCTCTTAGTGAAAAAAATACTCCTTGAATTTCTCGCCTGACCGATGATTCCCCATCCATCTTGCACAGCCCTTAGTCCAACCGCATCACTTAAGACCACGCTGCTTAGTCCCTAGGTCCAGGACCACACACGGTCAAAGATCCTTCTGTTACAGAGCTCCTCCTGGTTCAATACTCTTCCCTCCTCCATCACCAGTACACCTACAATGGCCCGCTTCAAAACCGCGCCAGTCAGTTATTTAACATGTGTGCTGCTGTCTTGTCCGTAGGTGATCTAGCACCCCATGCCCTTACAAAACTCCTGAGTGGCTCTTCAACAAACTAACTGACAACACTCTCTGAGTGGCTCCACGCCCAAACGTATCACCAACTGTGCCCTTACCACCTGTATTATTCACTTCTTGCTGTCTCTGCTCTAGACTACCTGTCTGCACTACCAATGTATGCTTTATCCCTCAATCTGTTCCCAACTACTGTACTAGCTTGTGAATACCAAACCTGTATCACTCCTATTGTAACAAAGATGTAACTGCATATATCTACCTAGACGGTAACCGCGATGATGTAAAAGCTCTAACTGCAATGTGTAACTAAATGTTGTACTGTATGTGTCCTCTTTGTGATGAGGTACCTTTGGAAACGAGCCTCTGGCTCAAAGGTTGTAAACCGATGTATAAACAAATAAATTCTAACTTCCCTAGCTGCAACATTCCAGTGTGTCTTATGCAGCTGCGACAGTTCTAAAATGTCATCCCTCAGTCTCAGCTGAGACTGAGAACAGTGAGACAGTGTGAAATCCATTTAACTGGAGTTTCACAAGCTGCCTTCCCTGCCTACCACTAGGTCTAACTGGGATTCTTGTAACCCTGGGTAACAGGGGGGTTACACAGATAATTAAATGATTTGTTGCAGGGAGCTACTCTGGATTTATTCACGCTACCAGTTGGCTGTGATTGGACTGGTGATATGAAGACCTCATGTGGATCGCCTAGGAGCATGGGAAGCTGGGCCATCACGACATACCTCCAATTTATGGCCTTTCCCTCCAGGTGGCCACAACCTGTGAGTTGTCTCTGCACAGGGACTGGATCTCAAAGCCATTCTCTCACTGAGGAACAGTCTCTGGTGCAACACACTCGATTTGGGCTGGGTTGACAAAGGCTCAGACCTGATGAACATTTTTGGCAACGTTTAGTTTACTTTGCTGGTGAAACCTCCAGCAGGCATAACAATCTGGTCACTGGCAAGACAAGCCTCGACCCATGACAAACATTCAGCACATTTACCCAGAACAGCATTAACTTTCCTCCACACCGTTCGATTATAAGCTGGTTGCTATTGCAGTCAATTTACTGAGCAAACCTCTCGATCATTAAAACAGTCTCTCACAACCTCTGGACCAAAAGCTTCAAACGAGCTTCCTCTCAGTCCAAATCTCAGGCTGTACCTACAAATGTATCAGAGCTTTCTGCCGCAAGTAAAAGTTCCTTCTCGGATTATCCCGATTACTGCTATAGGGCAGTCCCAAGCAGGAGAATCACAGCAGAGCGGCAAGTCAGGCCTCTCCCCGTCGATTCCCCTAGGCTCCTTCCTAGGAGCAGTTCTTGATAGTTTGAGCTGCTCACTCTCCAAACTCAAACTCTAACTGAACGCTGTCTCTTTAACAGTTCTGGGATTTCCCTCTGTTTCCAGAGTTCTGGTTGGCTAGGGGAGCTGTCAGTCACAGTTTGGATGCTCCCACCAGTTCAGTTTAGGCGTCAACCTAAAAACTACAAAAATTACAGTTTTCCTTCCCACGAGGCATTTGAGCAAAGGACCCTTCAAGGCCCTCTGTGTCCTATTGGAGCAAATCTTGGAAGTCCCAGACCAAACATGGTGGCTTCCATCCAGATAAACAAAGCTGTAAGAAGGCAGGTTAGATCAAGCACTCTATTTCAAATATAACAGCAAGTTAGCAGTAAATGATTACAGTACTAGTTCAAGTTCCCTCTGCTTTACTATCAACAGCAGAGTGGAGCAAATTAAAACAGTGTCTGGCTGGTCACGAGTTTTGAAGCACTCAGACCCAATCCAGACCATTTACTATACACATACTGGCTAAAGTTTTAAAGGGACAGGCGTGGAGGCACAGCATGGCACTCTCATGTAAATCAACAGGACCAAAAAAATAACCTTGGATTTACTACCTATGAAGGATGTTGGCCTGGCAGTGGGCATCGATGGAGCCCAGGAAGACATTAAGGTAAACCTCAAATTGGTCGGGGGGGTTACACAAGACTGTTTTTGGTTTCTCACCACTTGCTTCTCACAGTACAAAACATTTTTTTGTGCCATGAGAGGTGTCATCTTATTTCTTTTCCTTTCAAAATAAAAAACATGCCCAGTACATAAAATGGTGTAATTTTAAAGAACAAATGCCTGAACCTTGCTAAACAGGCCCTGTTTGGCTAGATCCCAGTTTTTGTTTTTTTACCAGATTTGTCAGAAATACCTTAACTGGGCACCCAGAATCCAGGATGCCCAGCTTAGCAAAAGGAGCCATTCACTTGCATTCTCTGTATGAGAACAGTGGAACTTTGCTGAGTTCTAAAGCTGCAGCTGGAGCCCTGCTGAGGGCTGCAGTGAGAGGAGTGAGCCACCGATTCCCCATTCTGTCTGTCTCCATCTGTCTGTCTATCTATCTATTTATCTAGCTATTTCTCTGTATTATTATGCGGACCTGGGTGCCCATACCAGTACTGCTCCTTTCTCCCCCCTCCCCCACAGGTGTCCTGCCACCCTTCCCAATTTTAATGTTTAGTTTTTGTTAAATAAATATATATAAGCAGACCAAAGAGCCCACCCCAGGTACCACTCCTCTGGACCCCCCTTCCCTCCAGGTCACCCGACCCCATTTCAGTACAGTGCTCCAACACTTGGGTGCCCAATCCCAGTGTTGGATTTTATAATCTGAAATAAAGAAAACCATCCCTTAGGGATTTATTTTTAACCTACAAAAAAGAAAATGGTCATTTGTCGTTCTGACCCAGCCACCCCAATCTCCCACTCAGCTCCCCACACACACACACCCCCCAGACACCCTCACTCACCGGAACATATGCCATGGCAAAGATCCACTCTCTGATCAAAGACATGTCTTGCTGCTGGAATCAGTGACAGCAATATAAGAAAGTAAGTAAGTGTGGTTCAATGTATTTCAAAGGGGTTTTCAACTCTGATGCATAACTTTTTCATTTTTGCATATTTTGACCCCAAGTTTTCAACATAACCCTTTTGGTACCCCCACTTCATGACCAATGGCATTGGAATTATGCAAATCAGACCCAAAATGTGATTTTTGCAGTCACTTGGTGAAATCAACTTTCAGACAGGATTTGAAAATTTTCACTGCACTTGTTCATGAGGTGAGGTCATATAAAGGCTATGTTAAAAATTAGGGGTCAAAATATTTAAAAATGGCGAAGTTATGAGCATACATTGAAATTTAACAATACACACTCATAATTTTGGTAACTTTTAATATTTTGACCCCAAATCTTCAAAATAGCAATTTTTTCATATAACCTCATGAAGGTGACAACTGTTATTTTTCAAATCCTGGCCAACATGTTTTTTTGCCCCTTTGGCATGGAATGGCTTTGTTGCTGTGCAAAAATCACCTTTTGGGCAGGATTTGGACATTTTCTCCACCCCTGTTCATGAGGTGTGTTCATAAGAAGGCTATGTTGGAAATTTGGGGTAAACATATTACAAAACAACAAAGTTCTGAGCGTATGGAAGATGTTAGTATGAATTAGTTGTGGGGCAGTTATTTTGAGAGTTATTATTTGGAGGTTCTTGAGTGGGGATGGGATGATTTATTTTCTTGTGACCTATTTATTATATTGGGCCCAGTCTCCATATAACGGTATTCCAGATTTTCCTTTCTTTACTTGATAACATGTCGAATCCCTTAACTTTGGCTTCTTGGAATATTAGGGGTGCTAAATCCAGATCTAAAAAAATGAAAACATTGAAACATATCAAACATTTGAACATTCGGATTATTTTCCTACAGGAGACCAATCTCTTAACTGAAGAAGTTAACCTTTCGGGCAAGTTAGGTTATTTTCGAGTATTTGGAGTAGGTGAATCTACAAATAAAAAGGGTGTAGCAATTTTGGTACATAAAAATATTCCCTTTAATTATACAGTTGTGATTTCTGATCCTGCTAGTAATTTTTTTTTTGAGGGGGGGCTTAATAAATAATTACCAGCTGTTTGTTGGGTAGTATTTATGGCCCAAATATTAACACTTCTTTTTTGGAAGACTTAACTAATTCTTTTCTGCCTTATGCACCACATAATATTGTAGGTGGGGACTGGAATCTGTAATTGGACTTACAGTTGAATAGATTGTCTGGAGAAAATCCTCGATTACTTCCAGAATTTAGGGCATTGCTTGAATTTGTAGACTGCTTTGATTTATCAGCTCCCTGGAAAACATTAAATCCAACAACTAAGCAATACTCCTTTTTCTGTTCTGCGCATAGAATTTTTTCAAGAATTTATTTTTATGTTGATTGCGCGCATGTGCAAGAAACATATTGCGGCAGCTTTCTCCGGAAGCAGGTTGTGGAGGTGTGGCACTGTTGTGGCCAATACCCCCACAGGCTGTAAAGGCTTGGCCCACTTCCCCCAATGCCGTGGCACACTGCTGCTGACAGTAGTTCAGATAGTGTGCCACCAACTTGTAAAAATTTAGCAGCTGCAATCAGGTGCCACCTCGTCATTGCAGCATCAGCCATTCGCTGCAATGAGGGAGTGACTCGTCATTGCAGGGCAGGATATTGAAAAGCTGATATTGTTTGTGAACATGGTGGTGGCTTTCCACCGTATTCACAAACAATATTAACCCCCCCATCGAGGGGGTGCCCAATCCCCCCTCGGCAACATCCCCCCCACCGTGTTTATTTGCCGACGGACGGCTTCAGTGTCACAAGATTTATATTGCCGATGTAACCCTCCCCACTTTTGTTGTTCGCTGATGGGGTACCCAATCCCTATTGGCATAATGTCACCCCCTTTGTTTTGCTGATGGGGATGACCAATCCCTGTCGGCATAATGTAGTACCCCCACTTTTTTTGTGTGTCGACGGGGGTGCCCAATCCCGTCAGCTACAGCCCCCAAAAAGAAAGTCTCCTTTGTCACACTGGGAGCCCATCTCAGCATGCCACATGCCCCTGTAAAATAAAACGGTCTTATGATGTCTTTTTTAACTTGTAAAAGGAAACGGTCCCCTGTGGTCTCCCTTGCCCCTCCCAACCCGCACCCACCCACTGTGCACCCTGCCTCCCCACCCCTCACCCCATACTTATCCCCAGAGTCTGCTGCAATGATCTTCGTGGACCGGAACACCTCTGCACTCTTCAAAGCTGACCGCGAACTGAGGAAATGCCAGTAAGCTGTATAATGGAATAAATAGTTTTTTTCAACTTTGATGCATATCTCAGGCTTTTTTTGGAATTTTGGCACCACATTTTCAACATGGGGTTTTTGGGACACCTCCTCATGAATTCTGGCACTGTCATGTCACTATTCAGCCCTGAAAGGTGATTTCGCGGTCACTGCGCGGAATCCCCTTTCGGGACCGATTAATGAAATGACAGTGCCAGTGTTCATGAGGTGGGCTCTCAAAAAGCCTGTACTGTAAATCTGGTGGGAAAATCCAAAAAATTACTGTTTTATGAGCGTGTGTTGCGCAGTTGCTACGCACGCTTGTAACTTTGCGAATTTGCAATATTTTCAGCATTGCCATTTTTTCAGACCTCCTTGTGAATAGTACAGCTGTCATTTTCCACATCCTGGCCGAACTGTGTTTTCACTTTTCTGGCGCACAATAGCGCAGTCACTGTGGGAAATCAGTGTTCGGGACATATTAAGAAAATCACACAGACATTGTTCATGAGCAAAGGTCCTAAAATGCCTATGTTGAAAATTTTGTGATGAAACTCCATAAAATGACTGTGTTATGAGCATGTGTTGTGCAGGTTCCAAGCACCCTTGTAAGTTTGTAAATTAGTAATATTTGCACGATAGATTTTCAACACTGGCATATGTTCACAACTCCTTATGAACAGTACAGCTGTCATTTTTCACATCCTGGCTGAAATGTGTTTCCATGTTTCCGGCACACAATATCGCAGTCGATGTCGGAAATCAGGGTTTGGGACAGATTAGGATCGAGTGACTGGGGGGGAGTGACAGAGCTCAACTGAGCTCTGTCGGGACTGCTGTGGATTTCTTGGGGGCAGGAAGAGGCAATAACGCAGGCAGGAGCCCAGTAAAAAAGGCCAGCCTGCAGCCCCGGGTGATAAAGAATGAGCGAGTGAGGAAGGGGGAGTGAGTGAGCTCAACGGAGCTCTGTTGGGACTGCTGTGGATTTCTTTGTGGGCAGGAAAAGGCAGCAATGCATGCAGGGGCTGAGTACAAAAGGGCTGCCTGCAGCGGTGGGAAAAACAGAATGAGTGAGTGAGAGAGGGGAAGTGAGTGAGCTCAATTGAGCTCTGTCGTGACTGCTACGGATTTCTTTGTGTGCAGAAAAAGGTGTCAACGCAGGCAGGAGCCCAGTACAGAAGGGCAGCCTGCAACGCCGGCAGAAACAGAACAAGCAAGTGAGACAGGGGGAGTGAGTGAGGCCAACGGAGCTTTGTCAGAACTGCTGCAAATTTTTTGTGGGCAGAAAAAGATACAGACAGAGGCAGAAGCCCAGTACAAAAGGGCAGCCTGCAGTGCCAGGAGAAACAGAATGAGCGAGTGAGACAGGGGGAGTGAGTGACCTCAATGGAGCTCTGTTGGGACAGCTGCGGATTTCTTTGTAGGCAGGAAAAGGTGCCAACGCAAGCAGGAGCCCAGTACAAAAGGGCAGCCTGCAGCGCCGGGAGAAACAGAACGAGTGAATGAGAGAGGGGAGTGAGTGAGCTCAACGGAGGTGTATCGTGACTGCTACGGATTTCTTTGTGGCCAGGGAAAGGCGGCAATTCAGGCAGGAGCCCAGTACAAAAGGCCAGCCTGCAGCGCTGGCAGAAACGGAATGAGCAAGTGAGAGAGGGGGAGTGAGCGAGCTCAATGGAGCTGTGTCAGGACTGCTGCAGATGTCTTTGTGGGCAGAAAAAGCTGCCAATACAGGCAGGAACCCAGTACAAAAGGGCAGCCTGCAGCAGTGGGAGACACAGAATGAGTGAGTGAGGGAAGGGGAGTGAGTGAGCTCAATGGAGCTCTGTTGGGACTGCTGTAGATTTGTTTGTGGGCAGAAAAAGGCAGCAATGCATGCAGGGGCCCAGTACAAAAGGGCAACCTGCAGCGGCGGGAGAAACAGAATGAGCAAGTGAGACAGGGGAATGAGTGAGGCCAACGGAGCTCTGTCTGGACTGCTGCAGATTTTTTTGTGGGCAGAAAAAATGTCAACAGAGGCAGAAGCCCAGTACAAAAGGGCAGCAGAAACTGAACAAGTGAGTGAGACAGGGGGAGTGAGTGAGGCCAAAGGAGCTTTGTCGGGACTGCTGCAGATTTCTTTGTGGGCAGAAAAAAATGCCAAAAGAGGCAGAAGCCCAGTACAAAAGGGCAGACTGAAGCGCCAGGAGAAACAGAATGAACGAGTGAGACGGGGGAGTGAGCGACCTCAATGGAGCTCTGTCGGGACAGCTTCAGATTTCTTTGTGGGCAGGAAAAGGTGCCAACACAGGCAGGAGCCCAGTACAAAAGGGCAGCCTGCAGCGCTGGGAGAAACAGAATGAGCGAGTGAGAGAGGGGGGAATGAGTGAGCTCAACGGAGGTCTATCATGACTGCTGTAGATATCTTTGTGGGCAGGAAAAGGCAGCAATGCAGGCAGGAGCCCAGTACAAAAGGCCAGCCTGCAGCCCCGGCAGAAATGGAATGAGCGAGTGGTGGGGGGGGGAGTGAGCGACCTCAACAGAGCTGTCGGGACTGCTGCATAAGTCTTTGTGGGCAGAGAAAGCTGGCAATGCAGGCAGGAAACCAAAACAAAAGGGCAGCCAGCAGCAGCGCGAGACACAGAATGAGTGAGTGAGGGAGGGAGAGTGAGTGAGCTCAATTGAGCTCTGTTGGAACTGCTGCAGATTTCTTTGTGGGCACAAAAAGGCAGCAATGCACGCAGGGGGCCCAGTACAAAAGGGCAGCCTGCAGCGGCGGGAGAAACAGAATAAATGAGTGAGAGGGGGGAGTGAGTGAGTGAGCTCAACAGAGCTCTATCGTGACTGCTGTGGATTTCTCTGTGGGCAGAAAAAGATTGCAACGTGGGCAGTAGCCCGGTACAAAAGGCCAGCCTGCAGCGCCAGCAGAAACGGAATGAGCAAGTGAGACGGGGGAGTGAGCAAGCTCAATGGAGCTGTGTCGGAACTGCTGCATATGTCTTTGTGGGCAGAAAAGCCACCAACACAGGCAGGAACCCAGTACAAAAGGCAGCCTGCAGCACCAGCAGAAACAGAATGAGTGAGTGGCGGAGGAGTGACCCACCTCAATGGAGCTCTGTCAGGACAGTGCAGATTTCTTTGTGGGCAGCAAAATGTGCCAACGCAGGCAGGAACCCAGTACAAAAGAGTAGCCTGCAGTGCCGTCAGAAACGGAATGAGCAACTGAGAGAGGGGGAGTGAGTGAACTCAATGGAGCTGTGTTGGAACTGCTGCATATGTCTTTGTGGGCAGAAAAAGCCGCCAACGTAGGTAGGAACCCAGTACAAAAGGGCAGCCTGCAGCAGCGGGAGACACAAAGTGAGTGAGTGAGGGAGGGGGAGTGAGTGAGCGAGCTCAACGAAGCTGTATTGTGACTGCTGCAGATTTCTTTGTGGGCAGAAAAGGGCGGCAATGCAGGCAGGAGCCCAGTACAAAGGGGCAGCCTGTATCGCTGGCAGAAACTGAATGAGTGAGTGAGACAGGGGGAATGAGTGTGGCCAATGGAGCTCTGTCGGGACTGCTGCATATTTCTTTGTGGGCAGAAAAAGCCGCCAATGCAGGTAGGAACCCAGTACAAAAGGGCAGCCTGCAGCAGCGGGAGACACAAAGTGAGTGAGTGAGGGAGGGGGAGTGAGTGAGCGAGCTCAACGAAGCTCTATTGTGACTGCTGCAGATTTCTTTGTGGGCAGAAAAGGGCGGCAACGCAGGCAGGAGCCCAATACAAAGGGGCAGCCTGTAGCGCTGGCAGAAACTGAATGAGTGAGTGAGACAGGGGGAATGAGTGAGGCCAACGGAGCTCTGTCGGGACTGCTGCAGATTTCTTTGTGGGCAGAAAAAGGTGCCAATGCAGGCAGAAGCTCAGTACAAAAGGGCAGCCTGCAGCAGCGGGAGACACAAAGTGAGTGAGGGAGGGGGAGTGAGTGAGCGAGCTCAACGAAGCTCTATTGTGACTGCTAT
Organism: Neoceratodus forsteri; assembly: GCA_016271365.2. Lineage (NCBI taxonomy): Eukaryota > Metazoa > Chordata > Ceratodontiformes > Ceratodontidae > Neoceratodus > Neoceratodus forsteri. The sequence continues at coordinate 47,976,057 of CM028133.1, read as the reverse complement.
AGATTTCTTTGTGGGCAGAAAAGGGTGGCAACGCAGGCAGGAGCCCAGTACAAAGGGGCAGCCTGTAGCACTGGCAGAAACTGAATGAGTGAGTGAGACAGGGGGAATGAGTGAGGCCAACGGAGCTCTGTCGGGACTGCTGCATATTTCTTTGTGGGCAGAAAAAGGTGCCAATGCAGGCAGAAACTCAGTACAAAAGGGCAGCCTGCAGCGCCTGGAGAAACACAATGAGCGAGTGAGAGAGGGGGAGTGAGTGGGCTCAACAGAGCTGTGTCAGGGCTGCTGCAGATTTCTTTGTGGGCAGAAAAAGCCGCCAACAGAGGTAGGAGCCCAGTACAAAAGTGCAGCCTGCAGTGCCAGCAGAAACAGAATGAGCGAGTGAGAGAGGGGGAGTGACCCACCTCAACAGAGTTCTGTCAGGACAGCTGCAGATTTCTTTGTGGGCAGCAAAACTTGCCAATGCAGGCAGAATCCCAGTACAAAAGGGCAGCCTTTAGCACTGGGAGAAACAGAACGAGCGAGTGAGAGAGGGGGAGTGAGCGAGCTCAATGGGAGATCTATTGTGACTGCTGCGGATTTCTTTGTGGGCAGGAAAAGGCAGCAACGCAGGCAGAGGCCCAGTACAAAAGGCCAGCTTCAGCAGAAATGGAACTAGTGAGAGAGGGAGAGTGAGCAACCTCAACGGAGCTGTGTCAGGATTGCTGCACATGTCTTTGTGGGCAGACAAAGCCGGCAACGCAGGCAGGAACCCAGTACAAAAGGGCAGCCTGCAGCAGCGGGAGACAACGAGCGAGTGAGGGAGGGAGGGGTAGTGACTGAGCTTAACGGAGCTCTGTTGGGACTGCTGCAGATTTCTTTGTGGGCAGAAAAAGTCAGCAATGCATGCAGGGGCCCAGTACAAAAGGACAGTCTACAGTGGCAGGAGAAACACAACGAGTGTGTGAGAGAGGGGAAGTGAATGAGCTCAACGGAGCTCTATCGTCACTGCTGTGGATTTCTTTGTGGGCAGAAAATCATGCCAACGCAAGTAGGAGCCCAGTAAAAAAGAGCAGCCTGCAGCACTGGGAGAAACAGAACGAATGAGTGACACAGGGGCAGTGAGCGAGCTCAACGGACCAATGCAAACAACATTCGGCATTGACAAATGCTTGTTTAATAAGTAACAGATTCATCCCAAATGTTATGGATTCAGTCATTACACCTAGAGTTATTTGAGATCATTCTTTGGTTAGGTTAACTTTGAATATGGGAACCCCCAAGAGAATTCATCGATTTGGAGATTAAATAATCAGCTATTAAAAGATGCTTATGTAATATCTTACATTAAATAAAAAAATAGTACCTTTCTACAGCACAATTTAAATTCAGTAGATAAGATTGATTTGGCTCTCCTTTAAATGTTTTATTTGTGGGCTATTTATATGTTTTACTTCTAAGCAGAAGAAGTAACGAATAAGCAAACTGGAGGAGCTCTTGGATAATACTGTATTAATATGTTGGAATCCCAATATGTCATCAATCCCAATGAACAGGACTTGTTGAGGTTACAAAAGTTGAGAAATTAATATTATGAAATAACCAGAAAGAGCACAGAATATTTAATTTTAAAAACCAGAGTTAGGTATTCTGATCAAGGTGAAAAGCCTAGTAAGTTGCTTGCATATAGGCTTAAAAAGATGGAAGCTACTAGATTTATTACAGCTATAAAAAATCACAGAAGGACAATTCAGTTAAAACTCTTCCGTGTGAGATCATTTCTGAGTTCGAACAATATTTTAAACAAATATACAAGCCTGTAGATGACAATCTAACTAATAGGGATTATAAAGCCTATCTTGAAAATTTCCACTGTTCCACCCTAACACCAAAGATGGCCTTTGACTTGGTTCGCCCGATTACCTCTCAAGAAATTTTGAGCATGATACACTGTATTAGATTGAATAAATCTCCTGGCCCTGATGGACTAACTTCTAGTTTTTATAAAACTTTTGGTGAGGACATTGGCTCAAGTTTAAAGGGAAACACTGGAAAAGGCACAGCTTTATGCAGGTGCTACAAAAATGCCCAATTAGTGCTTTCAGACAGTAACATTTAAAAAAAATTGCCTCTATTTGCTTTTCTAGTGATTTAAACAGTGGCCTTCAGCTTTCACTTTCTATTGCTGGCAGCCACCATTTCATAAGTATCAGAGAGCTTCCTGAGCTCACTTTATGCTAATATGACCTGCCAACCAACAGCAGAGGTCAAACAGACATATTAGCATACAGTGAGCTCAGGAATCTCACTGCTGCTCATGAAATGGTGACTGCCAGCAACATAAAGTAGAAGTTGTAGGTGGCCATTTTAAATCATTAAAAAAAGTTGTTACTGTCTGAAAGCACTAATTGAGAGTTTATGTAGTGTCTGAGGAAAGTTGTGTCTTTTCCAGTGCTTTCCTTTAAGTGCATTTTACACTTACTGTATATCTTGGCAGAAAACACCAGGAGAAAGGACTGCTGTGTGACTGAACTTCTCTGCTGGGACTAAAGTAGAAGAACTTTTGTATGTGGACCTTTAATTTAGGGTAAAAAAAACTAACATACAAAACAAAAAAAAAAGTGTGTGTTTGGGTTAACTGAACTGAATGGATAACTGAAAAGTCATCTAGGTGTAAATCTCAGGTGACTGAAAGGACTTAACTGCTGTGAGGTTTAAATTACTTGTAGAAAGATCTGGTAAGTAGGGGGAGTGGCTTAGCTAGAAGGAAGCTACATTTAAAGACTGCCTTAGAAAGATTATGCTAATAGCTTGGCAGAAGACACCAGGAGAAAGGACTGCTGTGTGACTGAACTTCTCTAGTGGGACTATATTGCCCTCCTTCCCTCCCCTCCACCCAAAGCTAGTTGTATTTTTATAGGCACAGGATTTGACTGACAACAGGAACTTCCTGTTTAGGGGCAGGAAGTGAGTGATCACAGAACCACCAAGGACCCACCATCCTAGAAGGGCAAGAGTAGCTCTCTGGCCCCCTCTAGCTGCTGGAGGTCTGCCTCTGAACAAATAAGTGGTCTACTGATAAATATAGGATATTCTTGTCTCAGAACAGGACAATCAGGAGCTTAAAGGGAACACAGGCAGAAAGTAAGGAGAGAGATAAAAAAAACAGAGGAAAGAGTAAGGATTGCAAACAGTTAAGGGGCCAGAAATAAGACATGATTGGAGTGGTGCTGTGCAGTGGCTGTGGAGCAGCAGTCTTCCGGGAGATGTTCTGAGGATGCGGTGTTGTCCCATCTGCAGGCACCTCTGGGCTGAGGGAGGAGGTTGCTCATCTCCAGGCTGAGTTGGCCAGGATTTGGGACCTCCTCTTCCATCCAGGGACCACCAGTGCCACTGCCGTTGCCTCAGAGGTTGCCAAGAAAGAGGAGCGGTTGGACCACAGTGGGCCCAGGGAGGGTGAGGGTGGTGGAACAGAGGCACATCCCTCCAGCTGTACCTCTCCACAATTCCTATGCCATTCTGGCAAAGTGTGGTTCCTCTATGGAGGCACCTACAGTGGAGACCAAGGAGGATGCTGGGAACCTCCACAAAGGAGACCCACAGGAGGGTGGCAGGGGACCCTGCAGGGGAAGGAAACAACTCCTGGTGGGGGACTCCATTGTTAGGAAGGTAGAACTGGGCAAGGAAGGGGAGAGGGAGGTAAGGTGCCTGCCTGGCACCATGGCTTGGAGGGACAGGGAGCGAATCCTCAGGATTGCCGGGCAGCTGCACAGGGGAGGGAGCTGGATGTCACTGTCCACCTAGGGACAAATGACCTGGCTAAGAAAGGGATTAGAGAAGTGCAGGAAGAGTTTGTGGAATTGGGGAGGGGCCTTAGTCAAGTAGCACGCACGGTAACCTTCTCGGAGGTGCTACCCATCTATGGCATAGGAGAGGCTAGGGTGTTCCTGCACCATGGGATTCAATCAGTGGTTGGAAAACTGGTGTGGAGCTCAGGATTTGGCTTCATTGGGGACTGGGGTCCACCTGGAGTGATGCAAGCCTATACTGGCATGATGGGCTGCATCTGTCCGGAGGGGAACCAGGATCCCAGGTGATAGGTTTAATGCTTCATTGGCAAGCTTTTAAACTAGCCAAGGGGAGGCACTGAAAAGAGCAGGAAAATCCTAGCCCCAAACAATCACGATAGTAAGTGTAGCAACACCAACATGGAGGTGTCGATAGGGAGAAGGGCAGTGGTAAATGGAGAAAGTGACAAAGGCAAGAAGGACAGGGATGGGGCAAAGGAGTAAGGCCATCAGGAAATGGAGGGTAATGAGTACCAATGCCCGTAGTCTGGGCAACAAGCTCCCTGAGCTGGTGGCCTTGATGGAAGAGGGATGCCTGGATATCGCAGCAGTCACAGAAACATGGTACACAGAGAACCATGACTGGGATGTTAACATACCAGGGTACATAACCTACAGGAGAGACAGGCAGGGGAGAAGAGGGGGAGGAGAAGCTCTCTATGTAAAGGAAGGGATAAAAGCAACTGAACAAAAGAGTAAACAGGGAGGAGAGGAGGCACTGTGGGTCACCTTGGGGACTGGAAAGGGCACCACAATCCGCACAGGGGTTGTGTACAGACCCCCATGTCAGGGGGAAGGAATGGACAAGGATATGATGGAAGGCATTCTTAGAATGGCAGAGAAAGGGGAGATACTGTTGATGGGAGACCTGAATATGCCAGATGTTAACTGGAGCACATTTGCTGCAGCCACATCCAAGAGCAGGGCCATTCTTGACGCCCTACAGGTGGCAGGCATTAGACAGCTAGTTTCGGAACCCACTCATGAGGGAGCAATCTTAGACCCTCGTGACTCTCAAACGGGGCAGTGAGAGGATCTCAGATCTAGAAGTGGGTTGCCATCTGGGACAAGTGACCATCAAACAGTGTGGTTCATGTTAAACTCAGCTACAGAGTCAAGCCATACAAAAGTGAGGTGTACTGGACTTTAGGAGGGCTGACTTTGGCAAGATGGGAGAGTGCCTCAGAAAAGCACTAGCAAACAGGCTAGAAGGAGGTGTGGAGCAACAATGGGGAATTATCAAAACTGCCATCACAGAGGCAACAAACCTTTGTGTGAAGCAAATAAACAAATCAAATGAAAGAAAAAGCCACTATGGTTCTCAAGAGAGGTGGCTGTGAAAGTCAGAAGAAAAGATGCATTCCGGAAGTATAAGGAAACACAGAAGGAGCAGGACAGAGAGTTGCACCAGTTAAGGCAGAAAGAAGCAGGGAGGAAGTCAGAATAGCAAAGGCCCAAACTGAGGAAAAGATAGCCAACCCAGTTAAGAAGGGGGATAAACCTTTATAGGTACATCAGCTGAAGCGAGAAAGACAAAGGGAGGGATAGTGAGGCTGGAATAGAAATGAACGGTGGGTGGGCAGAGGGGACAGTGAAAAGCAGGAATACTGAACGAATATTTCTGCTCAGTATTCACAAAAGAGGAGGGGAAGTGCCTAATCCAATTAACAGAAGCACCTTGATAGGGGTCGATCCCAGTCCTTTCACAGAAGAAAGGGTTCTGCAAGAACTCCTAAAACTGAAGGTGGACAAAGCAATGGGTCCTGATGGAATTCACCCAGAATTCTAAAAGAATTAAGGAAGGAACTAGTGAAACCACTGGCTACTCTTTAATAAATCATGGGAGGATGGTGTGGTACCTGAGGACTGGAGGAAGGCGGATGTGATTCCCTCACAAAAGTGGGACCAAGACAGAGGCAGGAAACTACAGACTTGTCAGTCTGACTCTGTGGTAGGGAAAGTGATGGAGTCACTTCTGAAGGAAAGAATAGTTGAGTACCTAGAGGTCAGTGGAGCACAGGATCCAAGGCAGCATGGGTTCACAGTGGGAAGGTCATGTCAGGCAGAATCTAATAGATTTCTTTGACTGGGTGACCAAAGTAGTAGACCAGGGAGGGGCTGTGGACATGGCCTACCTAGACTTTAGTAAGGCATTTGACACAGTCCCACACAAAAGATTATTAGTCAAATTAACCAGCCTGGGAGTGGGTCCCAGGGTGGTAGCCTGGTAAAACATTGGCTGGACAACAGGACACAGAAGGTAATTGTAAATGGAGTCCACTCTGAAGAAAGGGCGGTTACTAGTGGGGTACCGCAGGGTTCAGTATTGGGTCCAGCCCTTTTTAATGTCTTCATCAGTGACATTGCAGAGGGACTGGAAGGAAAAGTATGCCTTTTTGCAGATGACACAAAGATCTGCAACAGGGTTGATACACAAGGAAAGTATGAAAAGGGACTTGGCAAGGTTGGAGGAATGGTCAGACGTATGGCAGCTAGGATTCAATGCAAAAAAGTGCAAAATAATGCACCTGGGAAACAAGAACCCAGGGGAAGAATACACAATGGGTAGGGAGGTAGTAACAACAACAAAACAGGAAAGGGACCTGGGGGTAATCATATCAGACGACCTTAAGGTTAGCAAGCGATGTGAGAAGGCAGTAGGGAGGGCCGGGGGTATACTGGGATGTATAGGGAGAGGCATCAGCAGCAGAAAACAGGAAGTTGTTATCCCTCTGTACAGACAGTTGGTGAGACCCCATCTGGAATACTGTGTCCAGTTCTGGAGACCCCATCTCCGCAAGGACATAGACAGGATAGAGGCAGTCCAGAGGAGGGCAACTAAAATGGTGCAGGGTCTGCAAGAGAAGCCGTATGAGGAGAGACTAAAGGAGCTTAATATGTATACCCTTGAGGAAAGAAGGGAGAGGGGGGACATGATAGAAACTTTCAAGTACCTCAAGGGAATCAACAAAGTCCAAGAGGGTAGCATCTTTCAGAAAAAGAGACTTGCAAGAACAAGGGACACAATTTAAAGATAGAAGGAGGGCGGTTCAGGGGCAATGTGAGAAGTATTATTTCACAGAGAGGGTAGTGGATGCATGGAACAGCCTTCCTGAGGAAGTTGTGGGGTCTAAAACTGTGGGAGAATTCAAGAATGCATGGGACAGACATAAGGCAATTCTTGTGGGGGCAGGAAGATATAGGCTGTTGGTTAACTAGGATCTGCGGCCTATCCTGTAGGTAGGAAAATGGGCAGACTAGATGGGCCTAGCGGTCCTTATCTGCCGTCAAAGTCTATGTTTCTATGTTTCTATCTTAGAAAATGGAATTGCAGATTATTCACCGTTGGAGGCTTTAATCCCCAAGCCTGACGAACCTAGAGATCAGCTTAGTAGTTATTGGCCGATATCTTTTATAAATGGAGATATTAAAATACTGGCTAAAATCCTGGCTCAGAAGATTAAAGCTTGCTGGGCGGGGTTAATTTCTACTGAGCAGGTAGGGTTTATATCAGGCAGATCATCCTCAGATCACATAGGGAAACTTGCTCTAATTTTCTCTGCATATAGGGATTCAAGGTACCCTGTGGTCCTTGTCTCCCTAGATGCAGAGAAAGCTATTAAAATTTGGCTTTCTGGCTACATTTCTCAAATGGTTAAAAGTCTTATATTCTCAGCCTTACGCTAAGATTCAGCCTTATGCTAAGATTCAACAAATGTCTGAAGGAGGGAAGGAGTGGTACCAGAGAACAGGAGGAGGGTGAATGTGATATCCCTCCATAAAAGTGGGAGCAAGGTGGAGGCTAGAAATTGCAGGTCAGTCGGTTTGACCGCAGTGGTGGGAAAAATAATGGAATTGTTATTAAGGGAAAGGATCATAGTATATCTTGAGGCCAGAAGGGCACAAGACCTGAGGCAACATGGATTCACAGTAGGGAGATCTTGTCAAACAAATCTGATAATTTATTTTACTGGGTGACCAAGGTAGTTGATCAGGGAGGGGCAGTAGACATGGTCTACCTAGAGTTTAACAAGGCATTTGACACTGTTCCACACAAGAGGTTAGTACACAAGTTGGGCAGTCTGGGAGTGGGTCCCAAGGTGGTAAACTGGGTTAGAAACTGGCTGAGCAATAGGGCACAGAGAGTGGTGGTAAACAGAGCTCAATCCAAGGAAAGGGGAGTAACCGGCAGGGTGCCACAGGTATCAGTGCTGGGGCCTGTCCTGTTTAATGTCTTTATAAGTGACATTGCGGAGGGGCAAGCAGGGAAGGTATGCCTCTTTGCAGACGACACTAAGATCTGCAATGGGGTTAACACTCCAGGAGTTGTGAAAAGAATGAGAAGAGACCTAGGTAAATTGGAAGATTGATCAAGTGAGTGGCAGTTTAGATTCAATAAAAAGACTGCAGGTGTTGGCAGTCGTCAAATCCTCCTTTTATCATCTGAGGAACATCTCCAGGGTTGAGCACCTAGTTCCTGGTCCACGCTTTTGTGACCTTGTGCCTTGATTATTGCAACTCCCTTTATCTAAGGCTATCTGGAGTTAATATCCATCGCTTTCATCTGGTGCAGAATGCTGCAGCTGGTTATTGATGGGAACTCCCCAGTCTTGTCACACCTCTCTGGTGCTGCGCAAACTGCACTGGCTGCCAGTACAGTGGCGGATCACCTTTAAAGTCGGACTTCTGACTTATAAAGCCCTACATGGACAGGGCCCAGACTACCTGAAAAAGCTTCTGGTTCCTTACTGCCCCTGGTGATCACTCTGCTCGGCTGATGAGGGGCCGCTAGAGATTCCAAGAGTTTCTTTAAAATCTTCGGGGGCCCGTGCATTTATGTACATGGCCCCAGCCCTGTGGAATTCACTACCCCATCAGCTCCAGGAGTGCGTGACCATGGAGGGATTTACACAGGCCCTAAAAACCCATTTGTGGCATTGAGCCTACCCTGCTTCTGAATTTTTTAAGAGACTATATTTTTGACATCTGAATTTTATGAGAGACTGTATTTAATTGTTTTATAGCACTCTGTTTTATCTTATTGTCAAGGCACCTTGATTTTCTGAAAGGCGTGTTACAATTAAAGTATTATTATTATTATCTCAAGCACAATACTAATATGAAGGGTATTATGATTGAATCTCATCAGTTTACGTTATCTGCTTATGCAGATGATATTTTGCTCCATATATCCCAACCAAACATTTCCATACTGGCTGTATTAAATACTGTTGAACAATTTAGTAAGGTCTGCAATTATAAAATAAATACAGCCAAAACTGTAGTGATGCCTTTGAACAATAAAGTACAAAAAGAAGATTGGATTGACATGGTCCCCTCGACAACTAAAACATTTGGGTTTATGTCTTTCTTAAGCTAAAGCATCGATGAAGTCCCTAAACTTTTCTAACCTTATTTCCACTGTAAAGCAAGATTTGGATAGATGGAAGAAACTCCCTCTTTTGATGTTGGATAGGATTAATACTATTAAAATGAATATTTTCCCAAGAATTGTTTGTCCTTTAAATATGCTAAATATTTTCTCCCTCTCTTATGGTTCAATAATTTACAATCATTTATAGTGAAGTTTTTCTGGCTTAATAAACCTCCCAGAATTGCTTATAATAAGTTGACTCTAATTAAACTACAAGGTGGTTGTAAAATCCCAGACTTCGCTTTATATTATAAGTCTAGTCATGTGAACAAATACTTCAGGTGGGATATTAATAGCAATGGCAAATCCAGTTATTAACCAGTCTAGCTTAGTTTAGAGTGTAGGTTGCCGAAGAAATATAATATTTTCACTCGCAGCTTTTTATATTAGATACAAGAACTTATCCAAAGATTTTTTAAAAATTCTATAAATGGTGTTTCTTATCGTATACAGTACATGAACAATTTTGTAAATTTCTTTGTATATATCTCTAGCTTTGGACACCAATCAACCCCTGCTTAATAACTGTAATGTAAAATTGAATAATAAGCTTTTTTCCGATCACTTGCTCCCTTCCCTCAAAAATAAAACTGTAGTTACCTTTCTTGATAATGACTTTCTTCTCCCTTTGGACAGGGTTAGAGCTAGCTTGGATCTTAGTAAGGGATCTTTTATCAAATTATTTGCCTTGAAACATGCTCTACTTTCACACTTTGGACCCTTGCCTTGATTACATGATAATAATAAAGACTTTGTTGAGGGAATTTTTAAAAGAATCAACCAGCCTCATCCAGTTTCTCAACTTTAACAATTATTTTTATTATTCAAAGTTTCACCTGGGTCATTGGTCTCCAAATATTGGTCCACTATGTCAAATATTAAAAATAAGCTAGGCTCTGGGACTGGTCTGCAGCAGTATATTACACCTGAGGTTTGCATTCTGGGGGACTTTACCTGTGTAATCTCTTCAAAAAATATATCATTTAACTATTGCATCCTTATCAGCTAAGAAAATTATCTTAAAGCAGTGGAAGGACCATTGTATACCTTCATTGGCTAAATAGAGGCAAATACTTTTATTTAATCTTAGAACAGAAAAAAATGGTAGCTGGTATGAAGCCTTTCCAGTATAACAAATAAAATGAAATGAAATACTGTTATTTCCACTTGATCTGGATCTGGCACTCTTCAGGCTTCTGCCATTCCCATATATTTAAATTGTTATTGTTGACTTCTTTTAAGAGTTAACATTTAGCCTTATCAGTTCACTATTACCTGTATTTATTGTCATATTTGTACAGTGTTAGATTTGTATTTCAGAAAATGTGTAATTCTTTTTATTATCTGGGCTCCTTTACATTATCTACATTGTGATGAACTTTTATAGGTCTCTTGGGGTTGGGGAGGGAATTTTTCCTTTTTTTTAACATATGACATTTTAATTTTAATTTGTAATTTATTTTCATTCCATCTGTGTTGTAATTTTTATAGTACATTTTTATTTTGTCTTTCTGAAATTTAATAAAGATAATAGAATTGGGAAAAAAGTTATGAGCGTACACTGAAATTTTGCAACGCATGCTCTTAACTTTGGAAATTTTAAATATTTTGATCCCAAATTTTCAACACAGCCATTGTTTCACATCATCTCGTGAACATGACAACTATAATTTTCAAAACCTTGCCAAAAATGTGTTTTTGCACCTGTGCAGAATGACATTTCAATTGAGATTTAAAATTTTTCCACATATCGTGTTCTTGAGGTGGGTTCGTATCAAGTCTATGGTGAAAATTTGATATCTAAATATTAAAAAACACAGTTATGAAGGTACATTGACATTTTTCTACACATATTTATAACTTTGGTAATTTTTGACATTCAATGCTGCCTAGAAGGGCAGAGTCATCAGGGCCCTGCACTTCCATAGGCAGATGGAGTCTTTTCTTGGTGCATGGCCTGGGTGGCTGTGCATATCTACATCTGTTCAGGACCTGGGTGAATGAGGATACAATTCAATTATCTCAAAAAGGAAGGAAATTATTTGCAAAAAAAGTTAATGCACCAGTTAGTGTAACTTAATGCCACAAAAGAAGGGAAATGTAACATTATGGTTTCTAGTCAACCCTAATGCTCACCCCTCCTCCCCAGCTCATAGCCTCCAATTCAAAGCACAAGGTATATATTTATTGCATAAAATGTTGTTAATGCACCAGTTAGGGTAACTTAATGGCACAAAAGTAGGAAAATGTGGCATTAGGGTTTCCAATCCTAATGCCCCACACCTACCCCCAAGCAGCAAAAGGGGAAAAAACATTAGACTTTTGGGTCTCTGGAGTCTTGGCGAATCAGTGGGGCCTGTACTATTGCAGCCACATATTCACAAGTCTCTGGTAAGGCATACACAGCTGCAGATACAAATCCAGGTCCCACATATTAAAATGCTACTTCTGCAGGGCCTGCACTTTTGCATCCAAGGGTACACATGCACACTGTAAGACATACACAGCTGCTTTTGCAGCCACAGATACAAATCCATGAAGGTAGCACTGATGTGCAACTGCATTTATGTTATCTGGAAACAGCCGCATGTTGTTAGTCTTATCTGATGATCGCTGTCTGTGGTTGCTTCTATTGTCTTGTCCTTTTGCTGCTTGTAGGGGTGAAGGAGTTAGTGTTGGGAACTCAGTGACTCCTTTGGTATTTTTATGTTTGCTTGCACGCATGTGCAAGAAACATAGTGCCTTCATCGGAGATTTCGGAGGTGTGTCACCTCCTCCTCAATTCAGTTAGTGGGCTGTGTGTGGCCCTGTAAGCAATGCATTTAAGGCTGTCTATGACACGCTCAAAATGCAATGTACTACAGTTGAAAGGGGAGCTACGCTGGGTGAGCACCGATAAGATATCGGCTGCTCACGCGCAGCCCCCACGCACAGACAGACGCGCCTCTGCATCAGTATAGCCGACGGTGCCCAATCCCTGTCGGCTGAGCTGCATCCCCCAGTTGCTGAGCTGCGCCCCCACCCCCAGTTGTAGTGCCATGCTGGGAGCTCACCCCAGCGTGGCAAGCACTGTAGTCCTTGGCCGAAGGGTGCCCAATCTCTGCCGGCTGACCGCCTCTGTCCTTGTGCTATGCTTGAGCCCACCCCAGCGTGGCAATGTCCCACAATGTCTTTTTATTTTTAAACCTGTAAATAAAACTGTCTGCGTGCGCTCTCCCAACGCCCTCCCACAACCCGCACCCACCCACTGCGCACCCAGCTTCCACACCCCCTCACCCCATACTTACCTCCAGACTCTGGCGCGACGATCTTCGTGGACCGAGAACACGCCTGCACTCTTCAAAGCCGACTGCGAACTGAGGAAATGCCGTAAGCTATATAATGGGTTACATAGGGGTTTCAACTTTATTGCATATCTCGGGCTATTTTGGAATTTTGGCACCAACATTTCAACGCAAGTTTGGACTTCATGCACTTTGTCACTGTCTATGAGTATTCAGGCCCGAGGGTGATTTCGCGCAGTGACTGCGCAGTGACTGCGAAATCATCCTTCGAGCCTGAATACTGCCATGACAGTGACATCATTCATGAGAAAGGGTCCCAAAAACCCCATGTTGAAAATTTGGTGCCAAAATTCCAAAAAATGACTGTTTTACGAGGGTGCGTTGCGCAGTTCCTACGCAGGCTCGTACGTTCGCGAAATTTCAATATTTTCACTCCAGATTTTCAACATTGCCATTTTACCACACCTTCTTATGAGCAGTACAGCTGTCATTTTTCACATCTCACCAAAATGTGTTTCCGCCCATGTAGCGCAGAATGGCGCAGTCGGTGTGCGAAATCAATGTAGGACAAATTAAGAAAATCACAGTGATACTGTTCATGAGCAGAGGTCTTAAAATGGCTATGTTGAAAATTTGGTGAAAAATTCAAAATGACTGTTTTACTAGCGTCGCGGCGCAGTTCCTCACGCACACTGTAAGGTCGCGAATTTTCAATATTTTCACCCAGATTTCCAACATTGCCATTTTATCACACCTTCTTATGAGTAGTACAGTTGCCATTTTTCACATGTCACCCAAAACATGTTTCTGCCCATGTAGCACACAATGGCGCAGTCGGTGTGCTAGATCAATGTACGGGACAAATTAAGAAAATCACAGTGACACTGTTCATGAGCTCAGGTGTTAAAATGGCTATGTTGAAAATTTGGTGAAAAAATTCCCAAAATGACTGTTTTACGAGCGTGCGTTGTACAGTTCCTACACACACTCGTAAGTTCGCGATTTTCAATATTTTCACTCCAGATTTTCAACATTGCCATTTTACCACACCTCCTTATGAGCAGTATAGCTGTCATTTTTCACATCTTGCCCAAAATGTGTTTCCACCCATGTAGTGCACAATGGCGCAGTATGTGCAAAATCAATGTATGGGACACATTAAGAAAATCACAGTGACACTGTTCATGAGCAGAGGTCTTAAAATGGCTATGTTGAAAATTTGGTGAAAAAATTCCTAAAAATGACTGTTTTACAAGCGTGCATTGCGCAGTTCCTATGCATGCTCGTAAGTTTGCAAATTTAATATTTTCACTCCAGATTTTCAACATTGCCATTTTATTACACTTCCTTATGAACAGTACAGCTGCCATTTTTTCATATGTTGCCCAAAATGTGTTTTCGCACATGTAGCGCACAATGGTGCTGTTGGTGTGCGAAAGCAATGTTTGGGACAGATTAAGAAAATCACAGTTACACTGTTCATGAGCAGAGGTCTTAAAATGGCTATGTTGAAAATTTGGTGACAAAAGTCCATAAAATGACTGTGTTACGAGTGAGCAATGCGCAGTTTCCACGCACCCTTGTAAGTTCATGACTTTGTAATATTTTCAGTCCAGAGTTTCACCAGTGGCATTTTTTCACACTTCCTTATGAACAGTACAGCTGTCATTTTTCACAACATGGCCGAAGTGTGTTTTCACACTTTCAGCGCTGAGATGCATGGTCGCTGTGGAAAATCATTGTTCGGCACAGATAAAGAAAATCAAAGTGACACTGTGCATGATTGGAGGCACCAAAATGCCTGAGTTGACAATCTGCTGTAAAATATCCCCAACCTAATTATATTACGGTTGTGCGTTGCACAGTTTCTATGTACGCTCATGACTTCACCATTTTTTTAAATATTGTTACTGCAGATTTGCAACATTGCCATTTTTTACACCTCCCCATGAACAGTACAGCTGTCATTTTTTACATCCTGTTCGGAATGTTTTTGCACCTGTGGTGCTAAATGCCGTAGTCGCTGTGCATAAGCAGCTTTAATTAATAAACTGATATTCCCCTGTTCATGAGGTGGGGTCACAAAAAACATGTTGAAAATTTGGAGTGAAAATACCAACGAATGCCTGAGGTATTAGGGTTTCCAACCATAACACCCAACCCTGTAGAGAATGACAGGCATCTGGGGTGTGACTTGGGATTCTTGCCTGTAATGCTCATACCATTCCACACCCTGCAGCCAGTGAGAGGCATCGAGGTATGCCTTGGACTCTTCGGCCCCAAAGTTCACCCCATTCTCCTATATCGCACCCATCTCACCGCATTTCCTAATGAAATGGGAGTGCATAAAGCCAAAGACCAGGAACACCGTGACACTTGTCAGTGTCTGCAGGTGGGGTGTGGTAATGCGCGGGCCGTTATGCCTGACGACCCAAATGCACACCCCAATGCCTGTCACTCTGCAGGTGGTGGTGGGGTTGGCTTCAGTTCAGTACTTCACTGCCATTAATATTACGCAGCTCTGTAACTTCTACATTACCACTGCCAATGCCAGCAAGCAAACATTCGGCATTGACAAATGCTTGTTTTGTATCCTTTAACATGTTTATTAGCTCTTATGTCACCCCCACGTTATTCCCCCACAACACTGCCACCACTTCCATGTTACACCTGGAAACAAGCAATGTGATTATAATGCACTGCCCACACTTTGCAAATGTAGCTAATTAGTATCACAACTGTAATTCTTTATTGCACCTGCAGTGCAGTAGAATGCTGTTACAGTAGATGCCAGTTTAGTTGATGTTTTGACTGTTTGAAAGATGATACATATAACAGGACCAATGAGATGAGATTTGTTTCCAAGTGTAGCACAGGGATGGGTGAGAGTGTTGCTGGGGGGGGGGGGCCACAAGGGGAGGACATACAAGCTAATAATCATGTTAAAGGATACCACTAAGTTTAAGTACAGTGGTAACAAAAAACAAATCAAACCAATTACAGTATGCTATACTAGTATTTTTTTTATTTTTTAAAATTACAATGTTCCATTCTATAAATTCACAACAGCAGTTCTGTGATGGTAGCAGCCATGTAGAGTGCCAAATGACTAGTGCAGTCTCAGGGGTGAGTCATAAAACGCTGGTACAGAAAGGGTGAGCGCGAATAAACAGAGAAACACAGCATGAGAGTAAAAAGCTCTTCAACCCGGTAAGGGCACCCCCAAGCACAGCAAGCAGCAGAACCGCAAGCCCCAGCAGGCCCGCAGGCAGATGAGAGGCCACTGACAGACAGACACAATCTGACAGCGAGCACAGCAAGCCACGGCCAGCGGTGGCAGCTGGAGTCAACGGGTGAGCACAGGGAGACAGAACAGGGGACGTGGCCCTGTACAGTACTACACGGTGTGACCCTCTGACACTACCCTGCATGGGTCTGCCCTTCCAGGAGTGCCCACGCATCCACCGCATCCTCTGTAGTCACCCTTTTGACTCAACATGCATGTCAGGGCCCTCTCGCTTTTGCCACATGCTTGTGGCCCCTGCAACCCTCCTGCTGGCAGCCAGCCTCTGTGTGGTGAGCTACTGCAGTGCCCCTGGGCTGCACCCTCTGGCATTCTGGCCATCTCCATCCCACTGTGCATGCTCCTGTGCTGGGCCCACCCTGTCCCTGTGTGCTGGCCACCTACTGCTGTCACTGCCAAGCCTCCCATGTGGTCGTGCCCTGCCCTTGGCCATCCCTGGCAGTGCTGGCTGCTTGCGCACCCAGCCACTCTTTCTGTGAGGCATCCTTCTCAGCCGGGCCATGCCGCGGTGTGCTTTGCCCCCTCTGCCTTGCAGGATGCACCATGTGCTCTGTGCCCTTCCATCTGCTCCCTGCTGCAGTCACCCTTTCGGGCAGTCGGAGCTTTTGTGCCATTGCCTTTGCGGCGTTCGCTTTTTCTCCCTTGCTGTTGCAGGCATCACGATTTTGGGTGTGCCCATATCACATAAAACCTCTGTGACTCCTGTGTATATAGGACACCATTTAGCAAGGCAAGTATGCACCTGACATACATCTGAAAATACTCTGATATTACTAAGCAGCAAACATGACAAGTGATGCTTCTGCATAGAGTGCTGATAGGCATGCGTGAGGCTCCTTGCCAGATGAAATTTCTCTCCCCGTGCTCCTCATGCATTTTACTCTAAATGCTGTTACAAAGCTTTAACTTTCTGATCGTTAAACACAGTCTTTTTTGTTACTACAATTGCTGCTACCAGTTTCACTGCTTCCAGGTGTGAGAACAGCTACAAATCTTCTGCAGAGCTGGTTTGGGACATGTGAGCTGAGTAGGCAGGTTGAGTTGGTCAGTCCATAATTTGGAAAGGGCTGGCCGGCTGCTTAGCGTGGTTGAGTTGTTTTTTTCACAGACTTTTTTTTTATACCTCCTTCTCTGCCGGTGCTATTCTGTCCTTCTGCAAATGAAAACAAATCAGTCAGGTGGTTCTGCGGAGACTCAGTGAAATTTCCTAAATGGGTTGGTACCCCCTTTTCCTTTTCATGGACTGAAGTCAAGAAGCTCAGGAGACTGTTCAGATGGCACAGTGAAACCTCTGATGACACAAACAGGAATGGCAATATCTTTTCCAGGCCGGTGTTCAGTTGTTCCTATAGACGACATACAATTACGATAACCAGGAAAAGAAAAACAAGCCCTACATTACAAGACACTAAGAGCACTGAGGTAAAACAAAAGTGAATCAAGTGAGACTTATCTATTTACAGTACTACAGTGACCTCCTAAATGGTTTCTTCCCAATATTTTGCAAATTTATATTGCGACAGGCAGGTTACATCTCTATGAATAGATGCAAAATAAGGAAATAACCTTTAAATTGCTTCCTAAGTCAACAAGCTGAAAAATGCAATTAAAGGCCGAGTTGGGGGTAATGCGAGATGTAAAATGCCGATAAAGGAGGCAACACTGCTACAAAGTTGACTTTTTACGCAATAAGCAAGCAAACTGATACACTGGATGAAAAAATTGCAGGAAAGTGGTTATCAACTACATAATAAATGAAAACAATATCATAAACCTGATGCAGGAAGAACCAGAGGTACAATCTCCTGCAGAAAAGAATGGCAATATTCAGAAGCCCCAATGCACTCCACATACCCGACTGCTCTACAGCACAGCATATTGTGATGTGTCCATGCAAATTAGTGGACCTTCATACATAAGCCATGCATCACAATACTGAAGGGCCCCCTGGCAAAGGCACGGCTGTCTGCGCCGGCATACAGTTAGGGTCGCAAAATCCTACTTTAACTAAGTGCGTGGCAGGACTCAGTCAGGTGCATAGTATAGTGTGGTCACTAATCCCCCCAAGCCCCAAACAACTGCCCCAAAGCACCATCACCCTGGCCCAGAATGCAGTTACAGAAAGGTACGCAAACACCCATCCCCATAGTGTAGTGCCCCCACCTGCTCTCTGATCGCTGTCAGTAATAATGTCCATCAGAATGCCATTTCTGTAGTGTAATGCCCCCACCTGCTCCCTGATCACTGTCAGTAGTACTATACATCTGTAACCCCCTTGTAAATGGGGGTTCCTAAAAGCTTTCCCAGAGCTTGTTTCCTGCTCCATGCCTGGTTGGTGATTGGCATAAAGCCGTTTAAATGGGTGGCAAGGAGCGCTGGTAAAGCCTCCGTGTGCTGTCTCTTTAAGGGCTGCGTGGTGGTATGCCCGAGTCCCGCCTGGGATGCTGGAAAATAGCTCACGTCTGTCACCGCTAGTGGGGCAGAGGGAGCTTTATTGGGGGATGTTTGCTGGCAACAACGTAAATTAATCATGATAATGTGGTTGTTCTAACCTGCCTTCCTTTGCAGTGAGGACTGTTCAGTTGTCTCCTCCATTTTGGTCCAGAACTGCTGAATTGGACCAATCAGTACCCCGGGACTCTGGAGAGCTGTCTGACCAATAGGGGAACTGCTTATAAGTTGGAGAATGCATTATGGGCTATGGTGCTTTTTCGCACCACTGAGGGGCAGAAGATTGATTGACAGACAGGTCCATCAGCCAATAGACTCGGGTAGCACCCGATCTGAAATGAGAGCCCCATGCAGAGGACGGTCAGATGTGTAGTGCCTGAGGAGAAGGAAGGAGCTGTGTGCTGTGTGAGTGTTCACGCGGGAAGCGCGGGTAGGTCTGAGGCTGCTGTTTTTGCCATTTTAAACTGAGTCGGACTAAATCCGCCGGTGTGCGGTCAGAGGAGGCTGGTGCCAGCCCAGCTACCTACCAGGCTCAACCTGAGAGGACTGAAGAAACTGCTGAATTGTGCTCGGTCCACCCATGAGGTTAAAGTTGCCGTTTATTGTCCGAGTCTACTGCAAGTTCGTGTGGAGTCTGGAAGCGGCGGCCTGGTATGGTACCCCTCTGTTATTTGCCATATAAATGTGTGAGGAGACTGGTGAACTTGAGGCTTAACCCTGCCAGAGGTGAAGAACTCGTTGCTTACTGGAGTCGTGAGTACTAAGCCAGGGTAGCTCCCTGCTAAGTTTGCAATCCGTGGCTTTCAGTTGCCTTAGCAGACTGCTGACTGTTTGCTTGAGTTTTGCTTCTCATACTGCCTCGTTCAGTATTTCAAAGGCTATCTGTGTCAGGGCCCCAACCAGCTGCCACGGTGGACTAGCCATTTGGGCTTGGGTACCCAGGGACAGTAAATATTAGGTCCAGGCCTGTGCACAGAGCCCTAGGTAGATAAGTATAGTGATAAGCCAATCAGCTTGATTCCCCCCTTGTTCTGGTTACTTCCCCTTTTGAATAAATCAGATTGTTTTTTCTGCAACTACACCTTGGCTACTGTGTGCATTGCTGGTGAACTGCTGCATAGTGACTGTGATAAAACTGTATCTTACTTTACAGGGGGTCCCTGGAGTGAGCTGGGAGATACTAGCCGGGGGGTAAGTTAACTGGGGAAAAGTATTGTGGGTACACTGTGTGAACCACTAGCGGGACAAAAGGGGGGTTGCAGTAACCCAGAGGGCTGTAACCGAGGCAATCCCAACAGTGCTAGCCCTGGCCTCTGGGTGGAGGCACCCATCAATGGATCTGGGCCCCTCAACCTGTCTCAGGGGAGGCAGGCAGGGGTAGTAACCCTAAGGATAGCACCCCCTTGGGGTTACAAATTGGAGGCAAAGCTGGGATCAGCGTCCCCTAGTGGCCAAGTGGAGAAGCACACAAGAGATGGAAAAAGCAGAAGGGGATATGTTGAGAAAAATTAAGCTGGGATCTATTAAGACCATGGTACACAGACTGATGGGGTGGGGTGAAGCCGAAGAGTTGTACTCCCAGAAAATTGTGTTGCTGCTAGATGTGCCTTTGGGAACCCCAACTGCTGACATTGTTTCTGCAGCAGAGCGAGTAAAATGTTTAGGCAAAGTGGAGGTAAAAGGGCGTATAGCTGACTTGCTCGACCAGATGCTGCAGGTGTTACTCCTGTGCAGTGTGGCCATTGACCCCGAGAAGGTACCTCCGTGATTTACCCGGAGGGTGCTTCACAGGGATGGAGACTGATTCACATTCGAAGTGGGTCAGTCACCCCTGGGGGTCTCCCCAGATGAAATATTTTAAAAACAAACTGCTTAAATTGCTGGCTGTGGAGGGGAGAACTACCCAGGAACTGCCACAAGCATTGGATTTGTCCAGTGCTGCTACCCCTCAGGGCTCCCCCGACACCTCCCCCAGTCCTCCCAAGAGTTCTGTGTTGGCTTCACTGCCCCTAGTGGTTCCACCTATGCAGCTCGATTCTTACCGTACGTTAAAACTTTTCTCTGGCTCGGTGCCAGTGCCCTCAGGGGAGGATGACCTGGAGGCTTGGATGGACCAAGCTACCCCTTTAGTCCAGGAATGGCAATGCTCTGAGGAGGAGAAAAGGAAGAGGCTGATGGAGAGCTTGCGGGGTCCCGCTTTAGAAGCCATTAGGTTCTTCTGGGCCACCAGTCCGGAAGCCACCGCTGCAGAGTATCTCTCTGCTTTGGAAGGGGTTTTTGGGAGTACAAAGACTGGTGAAGACTTATTATGGAAATTCAGGTCTGCTAAGCAGTGGAGAAATGAGAAACTATCCGCCTTCGTCACTAGAGTGGAGCGGGCCTTGCAGAAGGCCTATAGAAAGGGTGAATCACTGCCGCAGCCCTGAATCAGGTCAGGTTAGAATATGTTTTAAAGTCTGCCAGATTTTCTAGTGTAATACTGCTGAAACTTAAGTTACATGATCAGTGGGCCACCCCGCCTGAATATTGTCAATTAATGAGGGAAATTAGAGAGGTGGAGACCGATGAAGAGGGGTGGGAACCCTGTGTGGGGGCAGTAAACCCTAGTGGGAACCCTGAGCCTAGCACCCCTGAGG
The DNA here is from genome assembly GCA_016271365.2 of Neoceratodus forsteri. Classification (NCBI taxonomy): domain Eukaryota; kingdom Metazoa; phylum Chordata; order Ceratodontiformes; family Ceratodontidae; genus Neoceratodus; species Neoceratodus forsteri. Next base: position 47,955,124 of record CM028133.1, on the reverse strand, counting down.
AGGTCAGCCTGTCCAGAGGGTCTGAGGGATCCCCAGATTTTCCTGGTGCTGTGGGAATGTGAGTTGTCTCCTCTGACCCCCATGTAGACAGTGAGTTGAGGGCTGAGGTCAGGAATTTACAGGAACTGGTGAGGGACTTAAAGCAATCTGCTATGTATCCTGTTAGGTCCGGGGCCCCTGAGATAAACCGAAATCAGACCCCCGGCCCAAGGGAGCCCCCTCACCCCTCTCAGGGCCCCCCACAAATATGGGGCCCACAGCCAAACAGTGATCTCCGGGACCCCAAGTTCTGTTACCATTGTGGAGAAGATGGGCATTTTCAACCTGAGTGTCAGAGGCCGGTGAACTTAAGGAAAGTCAACAGTAGACTGATCACTTGGCATTGCCAGACCCAGTCTCGACCCCCTAGGAAAAGTTTTGTGACTCGGGCCCAGGCTCAGTCGACCCTCAGTGCTGTGGCCCCAATTGGTCTGATGTGGTCGGGCACTCAATGGAGACCCCGGTGCGAGTAAATGGGATTCCCGCTTGGGCTGTATTAGACAGTGGCTCTCAGATAACCATTATGTTTCAGGACTGGTACCAGGCACATTTGCCTGAGGTGCCCCTGCAACCCTTGAATGGTCTACATGTGTGGGGGTTGAGCGACAAGGCATATCCGTATCTGAGGTATATCCAAGTTTGGTTATCATTCTCGACTTCTGTGGCTGGAATGGATGAGCAGGTGGAAACTTTAGTTTTAGTTTGCCCACCCATTGGACTGTATGATGGGGTGCCTCTGTTGATTGGGACGAATGCTCATATGTTTGGACGATTGGCCCAGTTGTGCTCAGAAAAACTGGCATTCAAAACTGGGCGAGCTCTAAAAATACCCGCTGTGCTCCAAAATGCAGTTGCCACCCAGAGGAAGGTTGGTCAGGAGGAACCCGAGGGCCCGGTTGGGGTGGTGTGGAAAAAGGATCCGGCTCCAGTGATACTCGTCCCAAATGCACAGTGCGTCTTGCATGGAGAAGTACGACTAAGGACGGAGGTCAAGAATAAATTGTTGTTGTTGGATGCGCCTGGGGAGGGAAGGTTGCCTGAAGGACTGTTGATAAAGGCCAGTATCTTGCTGGCTAGAGCTCATGTTTATGTCCGGAGAGTGATGATTCAAGTGCATAATATGTCTGACAAAGAGATTCGAATAAGAAGAGGGTGCACCCTGGCAAGTGTCCATTGTGTAGATACCACAGTACTGCCAAGTAGCAAGGGTCCCAAGGCAGATGATCAAGTTACTCCTGATTTGTTTGATTTCAGTGACTCTCTGTTGCCAGCTGAGTGGAAAAAGAGGATCAGTGAGAGGCTTGCTCAAAGGGACCGGGTATTCTCCCTGAGAGAATGGAATGTGGGATGTGTGCAAGGGGCTGAGCATCACATTCGACTGCATGACGAAAGGCCTTTCCGAGAGAGATCCCGGGGCCTGGCCCTGGCTGACATCGATGATGTACAGAGGCATCTACAGGAGATGTTGGCTGCTAGTGTGATACAAGAGTTCGGAAGCCCCTATGCTTCCCCCATTGTGGTAGTAAGGAAGAAGAATGGGACGGTTCGGATGTGTGTAGACTATCGCACTTTGAATTGGCGGACCATCCCCGACCAGTACACCATGCCATGAATACAGGATGCCTTGGACTGTTTAAATGGCAGCAAGTGGTTTTCTGTGTTGGATCTCCGCAGTGGGTACTACCAGATCCCAATGGCCCCAGGGGACTGAGAGAAGACTGCATTCATTTGCCCCCTAGGTTTCTATGAGTTCATTCGGATGCCTCAAGGGATTTCAGGCACCCAGCCACCTTTCAGTGCCTGATGGAGAGAGCCGTGGGGGATATGAATTTGCTTGAGTGTCTATTTAGATGACGTCATAGTGTTTGGACGCTCATTGGAAGAACACGAACAGCGACTATTTAAGGTTTTGGATCGGCTGGAGGAGTTTGGCCTCAAGTTGTCTATAGATAAGTGTCAATTTTTCCAGACTTCTGTACAATATGTGGGCCACATAGTGTCTACTGAGGGCATAGAGACCAACCCTAGCAAAGTGGAGGCATTGACTACATGGCCCCAACCCAGGAACTTGAAAGAGTTGCAACGGTTTCTGGGGTTTTGCGGATATTATAGGCGATTTGTCAAGGACTATTCTAGAGTGATTCGTCCCCTCCTCAACCTCACTCAGAGGTACCCTCCTACACACAAGAAGTATAAGAAAGTTGAGCGATCCGAAACCGAGAAGAGGTACTTCCAGCCGAACGAACTGTTTGGGGATCGTTGGACTGATGAGTGTGAGGACGCTTTCTATGACATCATATACCAACTCACCCATGCCCCCGTGTTGGCTTATGCTGACCCGGCCAAGCCCTACGTTCTCCATACTGATGCTAGTCTTCAAGGTTTGGGGGCTGTGTTGTATCAGGAGCACTTGAATGGCCTGAGACCTGTGGCTTTTGCCAGTAGAAGTCTGGCTCCATCAGAGAAAAACTATCCCGTGCATAAGCTAGAGTTCCTGGCTCTGAAGTTGGCCATTGTTGATCAATTCCATGACTATTTGTACGGTGCCACGATATTAGTAAAGATGGATAACAACCCTCTGACCTATGTACAAACCTCAGCCAAGTTGGACGCCACTGGCCACAGGTGGTTCTCTGCCTTGGCCACTTACGACTGTGCTGTTGAGTACAGGGCTGGTTTAAACCATATAGATGCGGGTGCCCTTTCTTGAAGGCCTATGTCTCAAGCTGATTGGATCAGGTTGTCTGAGCCTGACGTAAGAGCCCTCTGCCAAAAGTTTGACAAGGAAGATCAGGTGTCCCTGGATGCTGTGAACTGTATGGTGGATTGCTTGGGGCCATCTGAGAACTGCATACCTGCTGCCTACTGTCATTTTTCCACCCAGGACACTAGTTCACTGCCTCAGTTTGATAATACTAGTCTTCAACAGGCTCAATCCTGAGATTCTCTGATAAAGCTGATGGCGAAAGCCCTGCAGGCCGGGCGAGATGTGTCCAAATTGCACTCTACCGACTTGAGAGCCACCTTGTTATATAGGGAAGGGCCCAAATTAAGGCTGATTAACCAACTACTATACTGAGAGACTGTACATAAAGAAGATCAGATCGTCAAGCAACAGCTGGTGCTGCCTTCAGAGTTAAAGGAACTGGTTTTAAAGTCTTTGCATAATCAGATGGGGCATCTTGGCATCGACCGAACTCTCGATTTGGTACGAGCCCAGTTTTACTGGCCAAGAATGGGCGCAGATGTGGAGCAGTATGTCAAGACCTGTAATTGGTGTTTGCAGAGGAAGGCCTTGCCCCAGAGATCTGCTCCTATGGTCAACATTACTACTAGTGCCCCTATGGAACTAGTCTGAATTGATTTCTTAAGTCTGGAACCCGATCTGAAGAATGTCAGTAACATATTGGTGGTTACCGATCATTTAACCCAGTACACACAGGCGTTCCCTACTAAGGATCAGAAAGCAACCACGGTGGCTAAGATACTTGTTGACAATGTTTTTGTCCAGTACGGGGCCCCCCAGCGGATCCATTCCGACCAGGGGAGGGACTTCAAGAGCCGCTTGATTAAAGAGATGCTGTCTTTGTGGGGGGTGTGAAAGTCAAGAACCACTCCATACCATCCTCAGAGGGATCCCCAGCCTGAAAGGTTTAACTGCACATTGCTTGACATGTTGGGCACATTGCAACCCAAAGACAAACCGAGGTGGAGCCAGCAGATTAGCACCCTGGTCCACGCTTATAACTGCACCAAAAATGATGCCACGGGATTTTCCCCGTACAGACTGATGTTTGGGTGAGAGGCTAGATTGCCAGTGGATGTGTGTTTTGGAGTTTCCCCTGATGGGGTGCAAGCAGAAAATAATCTACAATATGTACAGAAGCTGAAGGCCCAGTTAAACCATTCTTATCAGTTGGACCAGACCATGGCTGCTAAAAGAAACTTGGCCAATAAGGAGAGGTATGACAAGAAAGTAAATACATTGGAGCTAAGAGAAGGGGATAGAGTGTTGCTGTGAAATCTGGGGCTGCATGGAAAACATAAGATTGCTGACCGATGGCATCACCTCCCGCACATTGTTGTGAGCCAGCTGGCCGATTTGCCTGTATATAAAGTGTGACTGGAAAACAATTCCAAAGATGTGAAAACTATTCACCGAAATCATCTGCTGCCAGTCGGGCAAATTCTGATTGAAGCCGAATCTCCAACTACCGACACCTCCTGGCCTGTGACTAGATTTGCTGCCAAGAAAAGAACCAAACCCATGGATTCTTCAACAAGACCACCAAAAGAGCCTTGTCCCCGCCCTGCCGAAGGAGATGAACAACAGTCGGTGTCGGAAGACAATGAAGATGATATTGAATACTATCCCTCTTACAAACTGAGCCAATTGTTTCGGGGCAATCCCCGTGTTAACTCTGGAAATGAGATTGGCCCATCTGGACTGTTTGAGCCCTCAACTATGTCTCCAGAGCCGATACCTCCAGAATATAAGCTGGGAAGCAGACAAGCCCAAGGGGTGGGGTCCTTAAGCCTGGCTGAACTGTCTGGCCTAGCTGAATTATCTGACTTCTCGGACAAAGAGAGTGAGGTGGAGAGACCAGCCAGTGATGTGCCCAAGTCAGAAGAATATTTTGAGTGCCCTGATAGGTCCTCACTAGTAGCTACCCAGCCCTCAGCTGAACCCAGTGAGTAGAGGGTCAGGCCACCAATAACGCTATGAGTACCGGGCCCTGTCCCCCTGTGGAGGTTCCTGTCCCTAATGTCAGTGGGACTGGGTTGGAATCAGGGTTTGTTTCAGGGTTCCCCGAGACACCTAGACGCTCCAGCTGAGAAGTACGGCCTGTAATAAAGTTGAGTTATGAGTCTCTGGGTCAGCCAGTGGACCTGCCCTTGAATGTGGTCCACAAAGGGGTGTATGTGTTCCCGAGCTCCTTGCCTAAGCTAGCTTTGGGGGATAACTCTAGTTTGTTGATATTACCCTTTGGGTATGGTGCCCCTACTTTAGGTGACCCGCCAGTAACTGAAATGGAGGGGTTCCCCCAGTCCCGGGAACATGAGCAGGAAATATTGACCTGATTGGGAAAAAGAGAAACAAAGGGTTATGTGGGTACAACGTTGTATAACCCATAGTACACTGTGAATAGTCATGTATGTAATGCAAAGTGTGATGTAGTGTCAATTAGGCTGTGTGCCTTTCAGCGAATTAAGTGTAATTACTTGGCGCGGATGCCAAGCTTTTTCAGGCCAGGGAAGGTGTAACCCCCTTGTAAATGGGGGTTCCTAAAAGCTTTCCGGAGCTCATTTCCTGCTCCATGCCTGGTTGGTGATCAGCAAAAAGCCGTTTAAATGGGTGGCAAGGAGCGCTGGTAAAGCCTCCGTGTGCTGTCTCTTTAAGGGCTGCGTGATGGTATGCCCGAGTCCCACCCAGGATGCTGGAAAATAGCTCACGTCTGTCACCACTAGTGGGGCAGAGGGAGCTTTATTGGGGGATGTTTGCTGGCAACAACGTAAATTAATCATGATAATGTGGTTGTTCTAACCTGCCTTCCTTTGCAGTGAGGACTGTTCAGTTGTCTCCTCCATTTTGGTCCAGAACTGCTGAATTGGACCAATCAGTACCCCGGGACTCTGGAGAGCTGTCTGACCAATAGGGGAACTGCTTATAAGTTGGAGAATGCATTATGGGCTATGGCGCTTGTTCATACCACTGTGGGGCAGAAGATTGATTGACAGACAGGTCCGTCAGCCAATAGACTCGGGTAGCACCCGATCTGAAATGAGAGCCCCATGCAGAGGACGGTCAGATGTGCAGTGCCTGAGGAGAAGGAAGGAGCTGTGTGAGTGTTCGCGCGGGAAGCGCGTTAAGGCCTGAGGCGAACGTTTTTGCCATTTTAAACTGAGTCGGACTAAATCCACTGGTGCGTGGTTAGAGGAGGCTGGTGCCAGCCCAGCTACCTACCAGGCTCAACCTGAAAGGACTGGAGAAACTGCTGAATCATGCTCAGTCCACCCGTGAGGTTAAAGTTGCCGTTTATTGCCCGAGTCTACTGCAAGTTCGTGTGGGGTCTGGAAGCGGCCGCCTGGTATGGTACCCCTCTGTTATTTGCCATATAAATGTGTGAGGAGGCTGGTGAACTTGAGGCTTAACCCTGCCAGAGGTGAAGAACTCGTTGCTTACTGGAGTCATGAGTACTAAGCCAGGGTAGCTCCCTGCTAAGTTTGCAATCCGTGGCTTTCAGTTGCCTTAGCAGACTGCTGACTGTTTGCTTGAGTTTTGCTTCTCATGCTGCCTCGTTCAGTATTTCAAAGGCTATCTGTGTCATGGCCCTAACCAGCTCCCACGGTGGACTAGCCATTTGGGCTTGGGTACCCAGGGACAGTAAATATTAGGTCCAGGCCTGTGCACAGAGCCCTAGGTAGATAAGTATAGTGATAAGCCAATCAGCTTGATCCCCCATTCTGGTTACTTCCCCTTTTGAATAAATCAGATTGTTTGTTCTGCAACTACACTTTGGCTACTGTGTGCATTGCTGGTGAACTTCTGCATAGTGACTGTGATAAAACTGTATCTTACTTTACAGTGGGTCCCCAGAGTGAGCTGGGAGATACTAGCCGGGGGGTAAGTGAACTGGGGAAAAGTATTGTGGGTACACTGTGTGAGCCACTAGTGGGACAAAAGGGGGGCTGCAGTAACCCAGAGGGCTGTAACCGAGGCAATCCTGACAGTACTAGCCCCGACCTCTAGGTGGAGGCACCCGCCAATGGATCTGGGCCCCTCATCCTGTCTCAGAGGAGGCAGGCAGGGGTAGTAATCCTAAGGATAGCACCCCCTTGGGGTTACACATCAAATACCCCATTTCTGTAGTGAAGTGTCCCCCATCCCACTGCCCAATCCCTGTAAAATAATAGGAAATCTACCCTTTGCCATAGTGTAGTGTCCCCCCTCCTGCTGCCTGATCCCCATAAAGGAAGAGTAACCACAACCTTTCTGTAGTGTAGCATTCCCCCCTGCCTGAGCCCTGAAGCATCGTACAAACACACATGAACCCCTCCAGTAGATGAAAGCCTCCCCAATGACCCCATCCTGGTAGCCATCATCCCCCACCCTGCTCCCCCCACAAATTCACCAGAGCCAGAGACTGGCACAGCAGTCTGCACCCTGCCACTGCCAGCCACCGACTGATCAGTACCAGGGAGCTCACTATATGCAGAATGCGCTCAGCCATTGATCATGTCCTCTAGTTAGCTTGCAGTCCTGCCCTCATGTTGCTGAGCTGGTGTTTCTGCTTAAATAATTCCTTGTAGTTCACTTTGTTTATGCCTTTCAAGAACTTGAAGGTTTCTATCAAAACCCCCCCTCCCTTCTGGTCTCCAGCAAGTACATGTTCAGCGCCCTAAAGCATTCCGCAAAGGACTTCCTCTGCTGGCCCTGTATCATCTTCATCACCCTACACTGTACCACCTCTAGCCTATCCCTGTCCTTTCTATGGTGAGGCCTCTGGAACTGGGCACAGTACTCCACGTGTGGCCTCATCACGGATCTACAGATCAGAAGTATCACTTCTTTCTTCCTACTATCAGTACTGCCAATACACCTCAGCATCTTGTTAGCCTTACTACAACCCTTGTTGCATTGGCTAGCCTGTTTAAGGATGTCACCGCTGATGCCTCCTAGGTCCCATTCCTCAGCTGTGGTGCTATGTTTAACCCCTCCCATCCAGTATTCGGTCCTTGAATTCTTTTCCCCTAGGTGCATCACCTTGCACTTTTTAGCATTGAATTTCAGCTGCCAAACATTTGACCACTTCTCTAGCATTTGCAGATCGCCCTGTAATTCTCCAATTCCCTTGGCAGTATCCAGCCTCCCACAGAGTATAATGTCAACTGCAAAGAGGCAGAGAAAAAACAGGACACAGCTGGTGCGGCAGCATTGATTTTTATTAAAGCTGGAGAGCGACCGCCAAATATTCAGCTAGGCTCAAAAGAGAAGTGAGGGGCATTTCTTTCACAGTTGGGGAATCAGCCAGTCAGATGGCTGATCCCCCATACAGCATCACTTCAGTGGGGGATTTAAACCTGGGAGCCGGTCCCCTGTAATCCCCGGACCGTGGCAGTGATTTTATCTTCCGTCCAAGAAAAGACAGGATGCAGGCAGCTCAGTGACACTGATTTTCACTAAAGTTGCAGAGCGACTGCCAAATATTCAGCCAGGCTAAATTTTATTTATTTTTTTTTAATTTAGCTTTTGTTGACTGGGTAAATGCACTCAACAAATCCTGCCTATTTTCAGGCACGACCCGGGAGAGGGGTATACAGATGAATACCAACTGGCCTTGAACTAGATTAAGCTGTTGGTGGTATTTTTAGTGAATGAGGAAAATTTGGCCAGGACACTGGGGAAATTCCCCTATTCTTTTCGATAAGTGCCATGGGATCTTTAACATCCACCTGAACTACCACCAATCCAGACAGATGGGACCTCGGTTTAACGTCTCATCTGAAAGACGGCACCTCAGAAGTGCAGCACCCCTCCCATGCTGCACTGCAGTGTCAGTACCGGGTTATTAACCCAAGTGCCAGATGTGGGAACTGAATACACAGTCCTCTGATCTCCCAGCCTCAGAGGTGAGTGTGCTACCTACTGAGCCACTGACTCTGCAAATAATACTACCCTCCCACCCACCCAGGTGTTGCTCAATATATTGGGTGCAACAACTCATTGATAGTAGGAACTTCCTGCATGGACAGGAAGACAATATTTGTTAGGTTCCTCCCACAGGCAGGAAGAAGCTTCAAGGGCTACCTGTGACATAAGCAGCGTCACCAGGCTAAGCATAAAAGAACCGACCATGGATAAAGTAAATTCAAATAAAAAGGGGGAGGGACAGAAAATCCGGGCCCAGGGAAGAAATTATATCTACTAGGATGGATAACGTTAGTTGTCAGGGGCGCAGAGCACTCTTCCACAGAGGACCTCTCTGGGCAGTAGGGCTGTGCCCCCTTTGCCGAATCCTAAATGAGCTAAAAGACCAACTAAATGCAGCATGGGCAGTAATCTCCCCATTGTAGCAGAAACTATACAGAGACAGGACTTCACAACCTCCTTCGCCATGGCCTCAGATCCTACCTGCAGAACCATTCCCACAAAGGCAAGTGGATGGCAGGTGGTGAGAGAGAGAGGTGGAAAAATTGGCAGGATGGATCAGCTGAACTAATTCCATGCCAAACCCATTCCAACAGCGAATCGCTTTACACCTCTAACTAAGGAAAGTAATATCAGCCACATGGCTGCAACAAACAAGTTGACTGAGGAGGCAGGGTAGCATTCTGGAGGGACAAGCAGTGGCAGAAGAGCACTGAATAATAAAACAAGGACAAGAAGAATTCTTATATTGGGAGACTCCAAAATGGTGCTGGAGACCAGGATTCTAATCCTAGTCTCTGGTCATTTTTTCTGAGGCGGGTGTCAGGTTTTACTAAGTCCTGAGTCGCGGACCAAACCCCCCCCACTTTACCATTTACCGTAATATAACTGCAACTTGAATTAATTATTTTAGTTACGGGGTGTGGGGTGTCGTGGTGGGTGGAGCCTCAGAAAGATATAATTTTAGTTTTTTGTGTGGTAGTGATCCTGCCTGTGTTTGGGACCACTGCCATGGACCGATACTGCAGGTGTTGTTGTTGTGGCACTGTGTTAGCGAGCACTATTGTTGCGTTCACTGTTATAACCTAGTGCCCTGTGACACTGGTGTCAGGATAAAGAATACCACTTCACTCGAGAATGGGGAGACTCCTAGGAAAGGAAGTCCTTCAGGTATGATGGCTTGCACCTGATAAGAGAAGCGGTGCAGGCACTTGGACAAAGGTTTGATGTCACCATCGGGTATTTAAACTAGGAGAGGGAAGCCTGAGGCTGAGATCCCCAACGAAGATGGGAACCTGGCCATCACTCCCCCAAAAGCAAGTATTTCACATGATGTAAAGAAGACGACAAATAGAAACACAAAGGGTGGTTATCGAGACCAGTCTGCAATGGAAGAGATAAGAATGACTACTTAGGGTGTTAACAAAAATGGACTAGAGAAAATACACAAGGGCGAGGGTGAAAACACAAAAAGGAAGGGTAAAAAGAATTGGAGAGCCATGTGTACAAATGCCCGTAGCCTGGCGAATAAAATCCCAGACCTAATAGCCTTAAAGGCTGAGGCGGAGCTAGACATTGTAGCTATCACTGAGACATGGTACACAGACAGCCATGCCTGGGACATAGAAATACCATGGTATACCTTATTCCAGAGAGACAGGAGTGGGAAAAAAAGAGGGGAGGAGTGATTATATACATTAGAGAGGGAATTAAAGTGACAGAGGTGCAAGGGTGTCAGGAAGGGGCAGAGGATCTGTAGATTACGCTGGAGACAGGAAATGGAAAGCAATTCAAACAGGAGTGATCTACAGACCTCTGGGACAGGGGGAGGAGATACTGTAGACAAGGAGCTAGCGGAAACCATATACAAAACGATCGGAGAAATGTACTAGTTATAGGCAACTTCAATATGCCAGACACCAATTGGAGCACCCATGCTGCAGGCATAGCAAGGAGCAGAGCCATGCTGGAAGCTCTGCAAGGGATGGGACCATCAGGCAGCTTGTGATGGAGCCCACCAGGGAGGGAGCTATTCTGGACCTTGTGCTCAGCAATGGGGAAGGAGTTACAGACGTACAGACAGGCAATCCTATAGGGTCCAGTTATCACTGTACTGTGTGTTTTTCCATAAAAACAGTGAAGGAGTCCAGCCACAGAAGGATAAAAGTCATGGATTTCAAGAGGTCTGATTCTGCGAAGCTGGGAGAATGTTTAGTGACAGCATTATGAGGAAGGAGAGTTGACCAGCAATGGACAAATCTAAAGGATGCCATAGTTGAAGCTACTAATAGCGCATTAGGCAAGTAAGTAAGAATAAGAGAAGGAAGAAAACACTGTGGTTCACTAAGGAAGTAGCCAGGAGGGTAAGAGAGGAAAGGAAGGCATTCAGAAAATACAAAGAAACACACAGGGAGGAAGATAGGGAAGCATACATGGAAAAACGGAAGGAGGCCAGAAAAGAAGTTAGAAGGGCCAAAGCACGAACAGAGGAAAGGATAGCCCAGTCAATTAATAAAGGAGAAAAGACCTTTTTTAGATACATCAGTGAAAGGAAAAAGACTAGGAGAGGGATAGTGAAATTAAAAAGGGAAGAAGAAGAAGAAGGAGGGCTGGCTGAGGAAGACTGGGAAAAGGCAGAAATCCTGAATAAATAGTTATGCTCAGTATTTACAAAAGACGGGGAAGAGGAGGGACCAAAACTGAGAGAAAAAGGAAGTCAGAGACAGGGAGCGGATCCCAGTCCATTCACAAAGGAGACAGTCCCAAAAGGGCTTGAAAAACTGAGACTAGACAAGGCAATGGGACCAGACGGAATTCACCCCAGAGTACTAAAAGAGTTCAGAAATGAACTGGCAGCACCTCTGGCAGAACTAGTCAATAAATCATTAGAGGCAGGGGTGGTCCTGTCAGATGGGAGATGGGCAAATGTTGTCCCGCTCCACAAGAGTGGGAGTAGAGAGGAGGGGGGCAATTACAGGTCAGTGAGCCTAACCTCAGTGGCGGGGAAATCGATGGAATCATTACTCATAGAAAGGACTGTGGACTACCTCGAATCCAGTGGGCAACAGGATCCAAAGCAACATGGTTTCATGGCAGGTAGGTCTTGCCAAACAAACCTGATAGAGTTCTTCAACTGGCTAACCAGAGTGGTAGATCGGGGGTTGGGGGGCCAGTGGATGTGGCGTACTTGGATTTTAGTAAGGCCCTCGACACCATCCTGCATAGAAGGCTAACAAACAAATTGAGCAGCCTGGGAGTGGGGTATAGGGTGGTGGACTGGATTAGAAATTGGTTGAGTGGGAGGATACAAAGAGTGGTAGTGAACAGGGCTCAATCTGCGGAAAGGGAAGTGACCAGTGGGGTGTCCCAGGGTTCAATACTGGGTCCAGTCCTCTTTAATGTCTTAATAAGCAACATTCCAGAGGGATTGGAAGGGAAGGTGTGTCTATTTGCAGATGACACAAAGGTCTGAAATAGAGTCGATACTCTGGAGGGGGTGGAGAGAATGAGAAGTGATCTATGTAAGCTTGAAGACTGGTCAAAAGTGTGGCAGCTGAAATTTAATGGAAAAAAAATGCAAAATTATGCACTTGGGACATGGAAACCCAAGAGAAGAGTATTTGTGATGCCCACCAAGCAAGAAGGGGATCTAGGGTTGATTATAACAGATGACATAAAGGTGGCGAGACAGTGTGAGAGCGATGAGGAAGGCAAGCGGAATCTTAGGGTGCATAGCGAGGGGCATTTCCAGCAGAAAAAGGGAAGTGATGGTGACACTTTACAGATAACTGGTGAGATCTTATTTGGAATACTGCATCCAGTTCTCGAGGCCGCATCTCAGGAAAGACATAGACAGAGTGGAGGCAGTCCACAGGAGGGCTACAAAGATGGTGCAGGGGCTACACAAGAAGACATATGAGGAGATGCACAGAAACAGAAACATGGTACACAGAGAACCATAACTGGGATGTTAACATACCAGGGTACACAACCTACAGGAGAGACAGGGAGGGGAGAAGAGGGGGAGGAGTAACCCTCTATGTAAGGGAAGGGATAAAAGCAACTGAACAAAAGAGTAAACAGGGAGGAGAGGAGGCACTGTGGGTCACCTTAGAGACTGGAAATGGCACCACAATCCGCACAGGGGTTGTATACAGACCCCCAAATTAGGGGAAGGAATGGACAAGGATATGATAGAAGGCATTCTTAGGATGGTAGAGAAAGGGGGGATACTGTTGATGGGAGACCTGAATATGCCAGATGTTAACTGGAGCACATTTGCTGCAACCACATCCAAGAGCAGGGCCATTCTCGATGCCCTACATGTGGCATGCCTTAGACAGCTAGTTTTGGAACCCACTCGTGAGGGAGCAATCTTAGACCTTGTACTCACACATGGGGACAGTGACAGGTGGGTAGCCATCTGGGAACAAGTGATCACCAAACAGTGTGGTTCACGATAAATTCAGCTAGAGTCAAGCCATATAAAAGTGAGGGTACTGGACTTCAGGATGGCTGACTTTGGCAAGATGGGAGAGTGCCTTAGAAAAGCACTAGCAAACAGGCTAGAAGGAGGGGTGGAGCAACAATGGGGAAACATCAAAACTGCCATCACAGAGGCAACAAGCCTTTGTGTGAAGCAAATAAACATATCAAAATGAAAGAAAAAGCCACTATGGTTCTCAAAAGAGGTGGCAGGGAAGGTATGGGAGTAAAAGATAGCATTCAGGAACTATAAGAAAACACAGAAGAAGCAGGACAGAGAGCTGTACCAGTTAAGGCAGAAGGAAGCAGGGAGGGGAAGTCAGAATAGCAAAGGGCCAAACTGAGGAAAAGATAGCCAACTCAGTTAAGAAGGGGGATAAAACCTGTTATAGGTACATCAGGGAGCGTAGAAAGACAGAGGGAGGGATAGTGAGGCTGAATAGAATGGACGGTAGGTGGGCAGAGAGGGACAGTGAAAAGCAGGATACTGAACGAATACTTCTGCTCAGTATTCACAAAAGAGGAGGAGGGGAGGTGCCTAATCCAATTAACAGAAGCACTCTGGATAGGAGGTCAATCCCAGTCCTTTCACAGAAGAAAGAGTTCTGAAAGAACTCCTAAAACTGAAGGTGGACAAAGCAATGGGGCCTGATTGAATTTACCCCAGAATTCTAAAAGAATTAAGGGGAGAACTAGTGAAACTACTGACTACCCTTTTTAACAAATCATAGGAGGATGATGTGGTACCTGAGGACTGGAGGAAGGCGGATGTGATTCCCCTTCACAAAAGTGGGACCAGGACAGAGGCAGGAAACTACAGACCTGTCAGTTTGACCTCTGTGGTAGGGAAAGTGATGGAATTACTTCTGAAGAAAAGAATTGTTGAGTACCTAGAGGCTAGTGGGGCACAGGACCCAAGGTGGCATGGGTTCACAGTGGGAAGGTCATGTCAGACGAATCTAATTGATTTCTTTGACTGGGTGACCAAAGTAGTAGACCAGGGAGGGGCTGTGGACATGGCCTACCTAGACTTTGGCAAGGCATTTGACACAGTCCCACACAAAAGATTAATACTCAGATTAACCAGCCTGGGAGTGGGTCCCAGGGTGGTAGACTGGGTAAAACATTGGCTGGACAACAGGACACAGAAAGTAATTGTAAATGGAGTCCACTCTTAAGAAAGAGGGGTCACTAGTGGGGTACTGCAGGGTTCAGTAGTGGGTTCAGTCCTTTTTAATGTATTTATTAGTAACATTGCAGAGGGACTGGAAGGAAAAGTATGCTTCTTTGCAGATGACTCAAAGATCTGCAACAAGGCTGATACAAAAGGAGGTGTGGAAAGAATGAGAAGGGATTTGGCAAGGTTAGAGGAATGGTCAGAAGTATAACAGCTTGGATTCAATGCAAAGAAGTGCAAAATAATGCACCTGGGAAACAAAAACCCTGGGAGAAGATTACACAATGGGGGGGAGGTAGTAACAACAACAACAAGCATTTGTCAATGCCGAATGTTTGCTTGCTGGAATTGACAGTGGTAGTGTAGAAGTTACAGAGCTGCGTAATAGGAATGGCAGTGAAGTATTGAACTGAAGCCAACCCCACCACCACCCCGCAGAGAGTGACAGGCATTGGGGTGTGTGTTTGGGTCGTCAGGCGTAACGGCCATGCCATTTCACTACACCCCACCCTGCAGAGACTGACAAGTGTCACGGTGTTCCTTGTGGTCTTTGGCCCTTATGCGCACCCCATTTCATTAGGAAATATGGTGAGATGAGTGCGATATAGGAGAATGGGGTGAAGTTTGGGGCCGAAGAGTCCAAGGCATACCTCGATGCCTCTCACTGACTGCAGGGTGTGGAATGGTATGAGCATCACAGGCAAGAATCCCAAGTCACACCCCTGATGCCTGTCATTCTCTGTAGGGTTGGGCGTTATAGTTGAAAACCCTAATACCTCAGGCATTCGTTGGAATTTTCACTCCAAATTTTCAACATGTTTGTTTTGTGACCCCACCTCATGAACAGGGGGAATATCAGTTTGTTAGCTGAAAGCTGCTTACGCACAGTGACTACGGCATTTAGCACCACAGGTGCAAAAACATTCCGAACAGGATGTAAAAAATTACAGCTGTACTCTTTCATGGGGAGGTGTAAAAAATGGCTATGTTGCAAATCTGTAGTAAAAATATTTAAAAAAATGGTGAAGTCACAAGCGTACATAGAAACGGTGCAACGCACACCCGTAATATAATTAGGTTGGGATTTTTTACAGCAGATTGTCAACTCAGGCATTTTGGTGCCTCCGATCATGAACAGTGTCACTGTGATTTTCTTTATCTGTGCCGAACAATGATTTCCCACAGCGACCACGAATCTCTGCACTGAAAGTGTGAAAACACACTTCAGCCATGTTGTGAAAAATGACAGTTGTACTGTTCATAAGAAAGTGTGGAAAAATGTCACTGGTGAAAATCTGGACTGAAAATATTACAAAGTCATGAAGTAACGAGGGTGCGTGGAAACTGTGCAATGCTCACTCGTAACACAGTCATTTTATGGACTTTTGTCACCAAAATTTCAACATAGCCATTTTAAGACCTCTGCTCATGAACAGTGTAACTGTGATTTTCTTAATCTGTCCTAAACATTGAGTTCGCACACCAACAGCACCATTGTGCGCTACATGTGCGAAAACACATTTTGGGCGACATGAAAAATTGCAGCTGTACTGTTTATAAGGAAGTTTAATAAAATGGCAATGTTGAAAATCTGGAGTGAAAATATTAAATTTGCAAACTTACGAGCATGCATAGGAACTGTGCAACACACGCTCGTAAAAGTCATTTTTAGGAATTTTTTCACCAAATTTTCAACATAGCCATTTTAAGACCTTTCCTCATGAACAGTGTCACTGTGATTTTCTTAATTTGTCCTGTACATTGATTTCGCACACCGACTGCGCCATTGTGCGCTACATGGGCGGAAACACGTTTTGGGTGAGATGTGAAAAATGACAGCTGTACTACTCATAAGAAGGTGTGGTAAAATGGCAATGTTGAAAATCTGGAGTGAAAATATTGAAAATTTGCGAACTTACAAGCATGTGTAGGAACTGTACAACGCACGCTCATAAAACAGTCATTTTTGGAATTTTTTCACCAAATTTTCAACATAGCCATTTTAAGACCTTTGCTCATGAACAGTGTCACTGTGATTTTCTTAATTTATCCCATACATTGATCTCGCACATCGACTGTGCCATTGTGCGCTACATGGGCGGAAACACGTTTTGTGTGAGATGTGAAAAATGGCAGCTGTACTGCTCATAAGAAGGTGTGGTAAAATGGCAATGTGGAAAATCTGGAGTGAAAATATTGAAAATTCACGACCATTTAGCGCAGCGTGAGGAACTGCGCAATGCACGCCTGTAAACAGTCATTTTAGGACTTTTTCACCAAATTTTCAACATAGCCATTTTAAGATGTCTGCTCATGAACAGTGTCACTGTGATTTTCTTAATTTGTCCCATACATTGATTTCAAGACAACCGAATGCGCCATTGTGCGCTACATGGGCGGAAACACATTTTCGTGAGATGTGAAAATGACAGCTGTACTACCATAAGAAGGTGGCAAAATGGCAATGTTGAAAATCTGGAGGAAAATATTGAAAATTCGTGAACTTACGAGCCTGAGTAGGAACCGCGCAACGATGCCAGAACAAGTACTTTGGGACTGATCATTAACATGGGTTTGGGATTCTTCGAATGATGTCATTGACATGGCATACTAGGTTCAAAGGCGATTTCACACAGTGACTGTGAAATCACCTTCGGGCCTGAATAACGCCATGACAGTGACATCACTCATGAGAAGGGGGCCCAAAAACCCCATGTTGAAAATTTGGTGCAAAAATTCCAAAAAATGCCTGAGATATGCAGCAAAGTTGAAACCCCCCTATCTAACCCATTATACAGCTTACTGGCATTTCCTCAGTTCGTGGTCGGCTTTGAAGAGTGCAGATGTGTTCCCGGTCCACCAAAGATCATCGCCCTGAGGTCCGGAGGTAAGTATGGGGTGAGGGGTGTGTGTGGGGAGGCTGGGTGCACAGTAGGTGGGTGCGGGTTGTGGGAAAGGGGCTGGGAGACTACGTTGGACCGTTTTTTCTTTACAGGTAAAACTACAACAAAAAGGACAATGTGGGACATTTGCCACACTGGGGTGGGCTCCCAGCGTGGCACAAGAACGGGTGGGGGGGCATTCAGCCGATGGGGGATTGGGCACCCCCGTCGGCCTAAGGATAGACTGCCATGCTGGGGTGGGCTCCCAGCGTGGCACTTACTCCTCGGGGAGTGGGGGAGGACAGTGGAGCTGACGGGGGATTGGGCACCCCCGTCGGCTATATTATTCATTGCCACGCTGGGGTGGGCACCCAGCATGGCATTTTGGAAGCCTTTAGGGAGGGAGGCAGGGGAACGCAGCACAGCCGACGGATTGGGGCACCCTGTCGGCTATACAGTGATGCGGGGGACGCGCACGCCTGTATGGGCGCTGCATGTGTGGGCGGGCGGCTGCATGAGCAGGCTTATATCTTATCACTGCTCACCGAAGCATAGCTCCCCTTTCAACTGTATGCCATTGCATTTTGAGCGTGTCATAGACAGCTCCATCATGCATTGGCTTACAGGGGCCGCGCCTGCCAGCACACTGACTGAATTGGAGGAGACGGTAACACACCTCCAAAATCTCCGATGATGGCACTATGTTTCTTGTACATGCGTGCAAACAAACATAAAAATGGAAAGAGACCTGGGGGTAATCGTATCAGATGACCTTAAGGTTAGCAAGCAATGTGAGAAGGCAGTAGGGAGGGCTGGGGGGATACTGGGATGTATAGGGAGAGGTATCACCAGCAGAAAACAGGAAGTTGTTATCCCTCTGTACAGACAGTTGGTGAGACCCCCATCTGGAGTACTGCATCCAGTTCTGGAGACCCCAGCTCTGCAAGGACATAGACAGGATAGAGGCAGTCCAGAGGAGGGCAACTAAAATGGTGCAGGGTCTGCAAGAGAAGCCATATGAGGAGAGACTAAAGGAGCTTAATATGTATACCATTGAGGAAAGGAGGGAGAAGGGGACATGATAGAAACTTTTAAGTACCTCAGTGGAATCAACAAAGTCCAAGAGGGTAGCATCTTTCAGAAAAAGAGATGTGCAAGAACAAAGGGACACAATTTAAAGTTGGGGGGTTCAGGGGCAATTTGAGGATGTATTGTTTCACAGAGAGAGTGGCAGACGTATGGAACAGCCTTCCTGAGGAGGTTGTGTGGTCTAAAACCGTGGGAGAATTCAAGAATGTATGGGACAGACATAAGACAATTTTTGAGGAGGGTAGGAAGAAATAGGCTGTTAGTTAACTAGGATCTGCAGCTTATCCTGTAGGTAGGGAAATGGGCAGACTAGATGGGCCAAGCGGTCCTTATCTGCCGTCAAAGTCTATGTTATGCTAACAGACCTTGACATGTATTCACTGGAGATGAGAAGGGAGACGGGGATATGATAGAGAGACGTTTAAATACCTCAAGGGTTTTAATAGGGTCCAGGAGAGGAGCCTTTATTAAGAAAAGAGAATGCTCAAAAACAAGGGGTCATAATATGAGGCTGGAGGGAGGCAGACTTTGGAGGAATGTGTAGAAGTACTTCTTCATGGAAAGAGTGGTGGATGCATGGAACAGCCTCCTCATGGAAGTGGTAGGGGTGCAAACAGTGAAGGCATTGAGAAATGCATGGGATAGACATAAGGGAACCCTAGCAATGGTGAGAAAAGGATAAACAAGAGGCACTTGGGAGGGTAGGGTAAATGGGCAGACTAGATGGGCCAGGCAGCCCTCATCTGTAGTCAAATTCTATGTATCTATGGATCCCTTCTCTGGTGACACTGATGAACATGTTAACAAGGACCAGGCCCAAGACAGACCCCTGTGGCACCCCACTCATGACCTCTGGCTCTTCTGATTTGAATGCTCCCACCGTTCTTACAGATACCACCTCCTCTGGCAGCTCATTCCAAGTGGTCACCACCCTCTCCATATAGAAGTGTTTCGTTACATCCCTTCTGAATCTCCCACCATCAGTTTTAGGCTATGCGCCCTAGTGGTGTTGTTTTCACTCATTTTAAAGAGACACCCTTTTTTCACTCTTTTAATTCCCTTCATGTACTTGAAGGTCCCTATCATATCCCCCCTCTGCCTCCTCTTGTCCAGGGAGTACATTGCCAGGGCTCCCAGCCTCTCCTCATAGGACCTATCCTGTAGCCTCTCTATCATCTTGGTTGCTCTCTTCTGGACCCCTTCCAGCATGCTGATGTCCTTAAGGTATGGATGCCAGTACCTCACACCATATTCAAAATGTGGTCTCATCAATGACCTGTGCAGCGTAAAATGACCTTGCTCCACCTGCTACTGAATCCCCCTGCAATACACCCCAGCCTCCTGTTAGCCTTCGCCACCTCACTTGTAATCACCACTCCCAGATCCTTTTCCTATTTGGAAGCATTTACCTAAACCTCTGCTATATAATACTCTGCCCAAGGGTTCTTGATCCCCTATGTGCATCACTTTGCACTTTTTGGCATTGAAACCAAGTTGCCAGATTCCTGACCATCTCTCTAGTCCAGCAAGGTCCTCCCTTATGGCCTATATCCCCTCCTTTGTGCCCCCCCCAACAGAGTTTGGTATCATCCACAAACAGGCATATTTTGCCTTTAATGTCTTCCTTGATGTCACTTTTGAGGACATTGAACAACACTGGCCCCAACACCATTCCCTGCAGGACCCGGCTGGTGATCCTCCCTGGTGCTGGAGAACTCGCCCCCAACCACTACATTGTGGTTTCTGCCCCTCAACCAATTTTCAGTCCATCTTACCATATTCTCCCCCACTCCTTAGTCCCTCAGCTTTATTATCAGCCTTTTGTGTGGCACCAAATCGAAGACCTTACTAAAGTCCAGGTGTATGATGTCCACTGCCTGGCTTTTGTCCGCTGCCCTCATGACCCAGTTGAAAAACTCGATCAGGTTCATTTGACACATTCTGCCTGCCACAAACCCAGGCTGTCTATCATCCTGCAGACCATTATCCTCCATGTACTTCACCAGCCCCTCTTTTAGTATGGTCTCCATAAATTTATATACTGTCGATGTCAGTCTGCAATAACAATAATAAAGTTATAATAATATAACAATGCAATAAGGGGCTGAAGGATAACATCTGTAATGTGCAAAAGACAACACAGAAATCAGGGCAGGATCAGTGGTTGTAATGTGGGAGGGTGGAAAAAGGGACAGCACTACAGTAAGTGAGGAAGCAGTGGTTGGAGTGCAGCGAACAGCAACCCACGGCCAAGAATCAGGTGAAGCTGCAAGAATGAGTAATGATGTCATGGAGGAAAGCTTTGAGTGAGTGGAGGAAAGGGGCAGAGTGGATGGTAAGGGGGAGTGTGCCCCTAAATTTGGGGAGTTGGTAGCAGAAGGCAGAGGATTTTGTTGCAAGAAGGAAAAGGGAGGGAGAGCCATGGTTGTGAAGGGAGTATGAGGCAGATGGGGATGGTGATGTAACTTGAGGGAATGGAGACAAGCTAGAATTTAGAGATAATGGAAGCACAATACTGGCTGTCACTAACTCGTTCCTCTAACCTCTAGGCTATACTGCCAGTGCTAGCAGTATAGCCTAGAGGTTAGAGGAACAAGTTGTGAACGAGCTTGGTACAGCCAGCAGACCAGACCTGAGTTTAATTCTCACAACCTCCACTTGCATACTGTGTGACTCTGAGCAAGTCACTTAACCGCCCAGTGCTCCCAGGTCACCCCTGAAAACAGGCACTTGTGCCTAGTGGGCCTTACCTGGTTACCAAAGACTAAAAAAAAAAAAACTATGGGCAAGGTGCCTGGCATGTACTCTATAACAAAGCTGGCATGAGTTCCAAAATATACATTCAGCATTATCTAACATGAATGGGACTAAAGCTATCCTTATGATAAGCACCAATACATTGTGGCTTTGAAAGGGCCGGACTCCCACAGAAACATAGCCTTCATTAACTATGATCAGACATGTCAAATTGCTTGCGATTTATGTGCAACCCAAGCCATCACAATCTGAAGCAACCTGAAATCTGTTACTGAAGCTTCTCCAAAAGTCCCATGCCGCTATCGAGATATTCTAACCTTTTAGGGCTGGTGTGAATAGTAGAGCAGTTCTTACCGTGATCGAAGTCGGGATGTGTTTTGCAGCTGTGCCATTGCAATGCATTGGGGGCTGGGACTTCTGATACACAACCAGTGTCTGAACTCACTCACTCTGCTGCTACTGTTGTCTGTCACAAGTATGCATTTGGTTGTGGTGTGAACAATTCCTAAGGACCTGGATAACGAGTGATGAATGTGACAAGAAAACACACTTCTAAGCAATGAGATCTGCAGAACGTGCATCTGCTTCTGTGTGTGTGTGTGTGTGTGTGTGTGTGTGTGTGTAGTAGTGTGGTACTAAAGACAAAAGGACTATAAACTCTGTCACACACTGCATGATGACTGAGTTTGCACGCTCAAGCTGATGTATTTTTACCTTCGCAGAGGCTGTGTGGTGACACTTTTCTTGCTCTTTGCTGTCTGCTGAGATGCTGATCGTGTGCCAATCAGGTTTCTTGCTCAGGCCCTGCTTTGGTATTTATTTCCCAGTTCCAAGCCTGCATAACCCCCCCCCTCTTCCCCCAACACTAGAGAGCAAAGAAAAGTGAAGTCAGTGACAATCCTGCAAAGGACTGGGGGAAAATACATGTGGCTGGGAAACTATCCATCGGCACACAGGGATCCTGGGGTGGTGGACTGATTCAATGCTGATCTCTTCGCTACAACAAGCCACATCCCATGAAATATAATTTCTGGGAGAGAGATCAGAATAGGCGTCCAATTTAGAGGTGAGGCCATACCTGCTGCTTAGAGCTCATAGCTGTACCTGACCTGAAATCTGACTTGTTCAACATGTGTGTGGGTGTGTAGCTCAGACTGTGCAAGGACTGAACTCTAAACAGTACAGACAACAAACGTGGGTTCATCTTCAAATGTTGTTCCTGAACCAGAATGGGAATTCCATCCCTGTGTCAGTAGCTGTGATTGATCCTGAGCAATGACACACACTGTGCAAGTTCAGTGAGGGTGAGAGAGGGGCTTTGACCCTTATGAGGAGAGCGCTCACCACTATGAGAGCACTACATGTTAGGTCAGTAGTGAGCAGATTAGCCATCATTTCTGCCAAGCAGAATATGGTTGGAATAATAATTATTGGCCAGACCCACTGTAAACAAAAATGTAGACACCTGGAATAGAGAGCCAGCAGAAGTGATGAAGGTGAAAACAGTGTGTGGGGGCTTCAGGCATATGTAGGATAGACTTTGGGGAGTATTAGGAAATGGGCAGGAGGACAGAGGAGGGTCTCTGGACACTAGTTAGGGTCTGCGGAGACAGACTAGGCAGGAACCATCTGGGCAAACTGGGTGAGCCAAGCAGTCCTTTTCTGATTTTCTGCCAACGAATTCTATATTTCTGTGTTTGTACGTGAAGTGATCAAAAATTCTCACCGGCATTATAGGAAAATGTTTTCCTGTCCAAGCATCTGAGTGGTCTCTGGACTACAGTACGATGGGTTAACCACTCACTCTACAGGCAGGGCCAAGACAGAACTTGTACTGCAATAACCTTTATTTTCCTCAGATACACACTTTACGTATCTTTGTCACTCTGTTCAGCACACAAGACAAAACGTGCATAATCTCCCCACGCTGCTGTCTGCAGCACTGCTGTATAGTCCTTTCATTTTATTTATTTATTTATTTGAGAAAATCGGAATTACAACCCTTTGAGTCGTGGACTCATTTCCAAAGGCTCCACGTCAGTTAATGGCAACAATAACATACAATAAAGTACAAGAGGGTACAAGCATGTAAAGAGAGGCTGTGAGCTTACAGGTAATGGTGGGATGCCAATACAAGCAGTAGCTAAGCAGTGGAGAATGATACAGTCGGTGAACAGGCATATTTTAACATTAGTGCAAAAGGTAGGACCAGGATGTTCAGTGGGTAGGGCTGTGCAAATTACAGACTGGCGGGTACTCAGCAGACAGGTAAGCTGGAGATGTAGGGACCACAAGAAGCAAACAGAGTAGCAACACAATGTAGGTTGAAATTAGTGTCAGGCTACAATTGGTGACTAGCAAAAGAACAGTGAACATACCTATATAGTTGGTAGCTAATAGGTGAACAGTGAGTAGCCATAAAGAATTGACCTATCCAAATTAATGAAACAGGCATCAACACAAAGAGGAAATCTATCTAGCAGAGAGCAGCCCACAGGGGCTTTGTCTGGGGAATAATATACTGCTAGTCAGGCTAGTAGTGAGAGTCTGGTGGTTACCAGGGAAGACATAAGGGTTAGCGATGACACTGGCAGGTACATGAGGATAGGATATGGGCCCTCAGAGCCATTTTAAATGTGCCTAAGGTGGTGATGGTTGTGATGGCAGGAGGGAGGGCATTGTACCAGGATGGGGCTCTAGATGGGAAGGACCACTGAGCTAGGGTGGTCCTGGCTCTGGGGATCTTCCGTATTGTCTTAGAGGTGCATGCGTAGCTGCAGAGTGGGTAGCTGCTTGGAAGGAGGCCATGACTCTAATGGGGGTTAGGCCCAGGTGGATTTTCTTGGTGAGGAGACAGGTCTGGTATAGTAGTCTCTCTTCGAGTGAGAGAATATTGGTGTGTGTGTGTAGAGAGTACAGGTGTGCATCCCTCGGTCGGCACCAGAAAGGAGCCAGCAGGCCTTGTTGATAGCTATTTGGATATGGTGCAGCACCGTATGGTCGACGGCAGCATAAATTGTAAGACCAAAGTCTACCAAGGATAAGACAGAGGAGGTGACAGCCAGGTGGAGCGCTTCTGGCATCAGGCAGTCCCTATGTCTGTAGAGAAGACCCAAACGGATGTTAGCGGTGGAGGTGAGGATTTTGACGTGCTCATGAAATGAGAGGGAGGTGTCGAAAGTGATGCCCAGATATTTATAAGTCTGGACCTGTTCCAGGGGGGAGGCGGACACTGGAGTGGATTGTCATGATATAGTCCTTTGCTTTAGATTGGTGGTGGGCAAAGAGTATAGTCTTAGTTTTTTTGATATTGACAACCAGCCTGTGATCAGCAAACCAGTGCTCGATCTGTCGGAAGGAGCCTTGAAGGGAGGTCTGAAATGTGGAGGGGTCGTGATACGTGGCATATAGGACTGCATTGTCTGCGTAAAGAAGTAGATTTCTGGTGCAGGCTTTGGGCAGGGCATTGAGGTATACGCTGAAGAGCAGGGGACCCAGGATAGACCCCTGGGGGGATCCCAGGGTGGATTGGCAGCAGAGTAGATAGGGTGTTATTGATTTTCACACATTGTGTTGTGGAGGAAAGGTAGCATGAGAACCAGGAGAGGGGTCCTTGTGAGACACCGATTTGCTGCAGTGTGTTAAGGAGGAGGAGGAGATGTGAGACTGTATCAAAGGCCTTGGAGAGGTCTACGAACACAGCCCCTGTGAGGTGACCTTTGTCGAGTGCGATGTGGAGTGAGTTGGAGAATTCTGTAAGGGCAGTTTGATGGTATAAACAGCTCTAAAGCCATGCTGCTGTCTGCAAAGGAGGTTGTGAGAGAGAAGGTAGTTGGTGAGCTAGTCGGACATGATTTTTTCAAGTGCTTTGTAGATGGGGAAGAATAGAGATGGGGCGATAGTTATTTGGAGAGGAGCTATCAATGCTTTTTAAGATTAGAGTTATAGTTGCTGTTTTCCATAGAGATGGGAACTGGCCCTTGCACAGGGACAGGTTTAGAAGATCAGTGAGAGGGAAGAAAACCAAGTCAAGCACATGGTATAATATGCGCATGTCAAAACCATCTTTACAGTAGCTAGAGCTTTAGACAGGTAGGCTTTGGCTTCCTGTGGGGCTATGGTTCTAAGGTAGAAAGGAGGACTTTGGGGGATCAGGGGTGCGGGCAGGATGGGGTCGAAGAAATTGCTGGGAAGGACTGCACTGAGGTCGGAGAAGGTGGAATTAAGGCAATTACCGATGCTGGGCGGGTCAGTAGCAATAGTACCATTAATGCTAAGTTGTGTTGGTGGGGGGATCGGGATTTACCATTAAGGGCCTTAATGTTATCCCAAAATTTCCTAGCACTGTCCCAGGAGGTAGCCAGAGCAGTTTTGTAGTGGTCAGCTTTGCCCTTGCATACTGCCCATGTACATTTATTGCGGGCAGCACTGTAATTCTTTACTAGACACTAACTAACCTCCCTCCCTCAAACGGCGGCCCCCCCAGCTGAAATGTGTGCCTCTGCCTCTAGCAGGCCCACCAACAGATCCACAGGATTTATTGCCAAACTCTCATATCTTATTCTTTGGTGCTCTGAACAGCTGCAGCCTGATTCTAGCACATGCTACCACACTTGGGGATAATTATCGTCTTTTGCTCCAAAAAATATTTGGTCCCTCGTTCATCCAACACCTCCCTCTTCCCCAACCTCCAGGACCCTCCCAGTTATGCCCCTGCTACTATATTCCTCCTCTTGCACTTAGTACAACGGCAGCTTTTCTCCTCCATATGTCGCCATGCTTTGGGGCAAAAATCGCTTTGTCGCCTTTCGTACGGTCCTCCGCCCTCCCAATCCCTCACTCTGCTCTAACAATTGGGTCCTCTTCGCTTGCGCCCCTATTATCCACCTCTCCCTACATTATGCGTTTGATATCTTCTATCTGGTATGCCTACTCTCTCCCTAACATTTCCCACTACAACATGCACAGTTTTTGGGCTTGGATCCAGCACAAGTTCATTATCCACGACCCCTTGTAGTTCTATGTTCAATGTATATTACCTGTAAATGTGCATTTTTCCTATAACAGCAGCTATTTTTACTGTTTGTACTATTGTAACTTGTTTTTCTGTACTATTACTGTAGGACTGCAGGTCCACCTTGTAAATGAGCTTGCTCAATGGTGCCCTCCTGGATAAATAAATATATTGATTGATTGATTGATTGATTGATTGATTGATTGATTGAATTCTGTCTATCATTTTGCAATCCTGAGGCCATGACTTGGTGCCAGAGGTTGTTCCACAGCTTGAGCTGCTGTAGTAGCTCAGGGGCGATCCAAGGTGGGTACGTTTCTTGGCCGTCGATTTGAGAATGGGGGCATTTGTGTCACAGGCTTTGTTGAAGGTATTGGTGAAACAGTGTAGGGCATCATCTGCGTGCTGGGCCTGGGGAAGCGGGAATTTTAAAGTGATGCTGTATGAAAAGCCTGGATGTTTTCTTTGGAATAAAACAAAAAAAAATCACAGTACCAATCTCCTCGCTAGTTGGGCCAATGCTATGCGACAGCAGCTTAATACAAGTATTTGTTAATGCCGAATGTTGATTGCGTTGGTCCGTTGAGCTCGATTACTGCCCCTGTGTCACTCGTTCATTCTGTTTCTCCCGGTGCTGCAGGCTGCTCTTTTGTACTGGGCGCCTGCCTGCACTGGCATGTTTTTCTGCCCACAAAGAAATCTGCAGCTGTCCCGAAAGAGCTCTGTTGAGGTGGGTCACTCCCCCTCTCTCACTCTCTCATTCTGTTTCTGCTGGTGCTACAGGCTGCCCTTTTGTAATGGGCTCCCACCTCTGTTGCTGGCTTCGTGTGCCCACAAACAAATCTGCAGCAGTCCTGATACAGGTCCGTTGCGCTAGCTCACTCCAACTCTCTTGCTCGGTCCATTTCTGCTGGCACTGCAGGCTGGCCTTTTGTACTGGGCTCCTGCCTGTGTTGCTGCCTTTTTCTGCCCACTCAACAATGCGCAGCAGTCACGATAGAGGTCTGTTGAGCTCGCTCACTCCCCCTCTCTCACTTACTCATTTGTGTTTCTCCCGGTGCTGCTGGCTGCCCTTTTGTACTGGGCTTCTGCCTGCATTGGCACTATTTTCTGCCCACAAACAAATCTGCAGCTGTCCCAAGAGAGCTCCATTGAGGTCACTCACTCCGCCTGTCTCACTTGCTCATTCTGTTTCTCCTGGCGCTGCCGGCTGCCATTTTGTAGTGGTCTCCTGCCTCTGTTTGTGGGCAGAAAAAGGCAGCAAGAAATCTGCAGCAGTCCCGACACAGCTTCATTGAGCTCGCTCACTCTCCCTCTCTCACTCACTCGTTCCATTTCTGTCAGCGCTGCAGGCTGCCCTTTTGTACTGGGCTCCTGCTTGCTTTGCTGCCTTCTTCTGGCCACAAAGAAATCTGCAGCAGTCACAATAGAGTTCCATTGAGCTCATTCACTCATTCTCCTCTCTCACTTGTTCGTTCTGTTTCTTCCGCTGCTGCAAGCTGCACTTTTGTACTGGGCCCCTGCATGCATTGCTGCCTTCTTCTGTCCACAAAGAAATCCGCAGCAGTCCCAATAAAGCTCCTTTGAGCTCACTCACTCCCCCTCCCTCACTTGCTTGTTCTGTGTCTCCCACTGCTGCAGGCTGCCCTTTTGTACTCGGTTCCTGCCTGCATAGCTGGCTTTGTCTGCCCACGAAGACAAGTGCAGCAGTCCCAACACAGCTCTGTTGAGGTCACTCACTCCCCCTCTCTCACTCACTCATTCTGTTTCTGCTGGGTCTGCAGGCTGGCCTTTTGTACTGGGCTCCTGCCTACATTGTCACCTTTTCCTACCCACTAAGAAATCTGCACCAGTCACGATAGACCTCCAGTGAGCTCGCTCACTCCCCCTCTCTCGCTCGCTCATTCTGTTTCTCCCAGTGCTGCAGGCTGCCCTTTTGTACTGGACTCCTGCCTGTGTTGGCACCTTTTCCTGCCCACAAAGAAATCCGCAGCTGTCCCGACAGAGTTCCATTGAGGTCGCTCACTCCCCCGTCTCACTCGCTCATCCTGTTTCTCCTGGCGCTGCAGGCTGCCATTTGGTACTGGGCTTCTGCCTCTGTTGGCATTTTTTTCTGCCCACAAAGAACTCTGCAGCAGTCACGATACAGCTCCGTTGAGCTCGCTCACTCCCCCACTGTCACTTGCTCATTCTGTTTCTCCCACTGCTACAGACTGCCCTTTTGTACTCAGCCTCTGCATGCACTGCTGCCTTTTTCTGCCCACAAACAAATCTGCAACGGCCCCAACAGAGCTCCGTTGAGCTCACTCACTCCCCCTCCTTCACTTGCTCGTTCTGTGTCTCCTGGCACTGCAGGCTGCCCTTTTGTACTGGGCTCCTGCCTGCGTTGTCACCTTTTCCTGCCCACAAAGAAATCCACAGCAGTCCTGACAGAGCTCAGTTGAGCTTGGTCAGTCCTCCCCTCTCTCAGTCGCTTGATGCTAATCTGTCCCAAACACTTATTTCTGACAGCGACTCCGGTATTCTGCGCCGGAAGTGCGAAAACACATTTCAGCCAGGATGTGAAATATGACAGCTGTACTGTTCATAAGGAGGTGTGAACAAATGCCAGTGTTGAAAATCTGGCATGAAAATATTACTAATTTGCAAACTTACAAGGGTGTGCATGGAACTTGCACAATACACACTCTTAACACAGTCATTTTAGGGAGTTTCATCACAAAATTTTCAACATAGGCATTTTAGCACCTCTGCTCATTAACAGTGTCAGTGTGATCTTCTTAATATGTCCCGAACACTGATTTTCCACACCGACCGCGCTATGGTGCACTGGAAGAACGAAAACACATTTCGGCCAGGATGTGAAAAATGACACATGCACTGTTCATAAGTAGGTGCGGCAAAATGGCAATGATGAAAATCTGGAGTGAAAATATTGCAAAGTTACGTGTGAGCGTGGAAACTGCGCAATGCACGTTTGTAACACACTCATTTCATGGGCTTTTGTCACCAAATTTTCAACATAGGCATTTTAGGACCTCTGCTAATGAACAGTGTCACTGTCATTTTCATAATGTGTCCCAAACACGTATTTCCCACAGCGACCATGCTATTCTGTGCCAGAACTGCAGAAACACATTTCGGCCAGGATGTGAAAAATGACAGCTGTACTGTTCATAAGGAGGTGCAGAACAATGGCAATGTTGAAAATCTGGAGTGAAAATATTATAAATTCGTGAACTTACGAGCGTGTGTGCAAACTGCACAACGTACGCTCGTAACAGTCATTTTATGGAGTATTTAGGACCTCTACTTATGAGCAGTGTCACTGTCATTTTCGTAATCTGTCCCGAACACTGATTTACCACAGCGACCTTGCTATTCTGCGACGGAAGTGAAAAAACACATTTCAGCCAGGGTGTGAAAAATGACAGCTGTACTGTTCACAAGGAGGTGTTAAAAAATGCCAATGTTGAAAATCTGGCACGAAAATATTGCAAATTCACAAAGTTATGAGCGTGCATAGCAACTGCGCAACGCACGCTCATAAAACAGTCATTTTTTGGATTTTTTCCACCAAATTTGCAACATAGGCTTTTTGAGAGCCCACCTCATGAACACTGGCACTGTCGTTTCATTAATCGGTCCCGAAAGGTGATTCCGCATGGTGACCGCGAAATCATCTTTTGGGGCTGATTAACGCCATGGCAGTGATAGAATTCATGAGGAGGGGTCCCAAAAACCCCATGTTGAAAATTTGATGCCAAGATTCCAAAAAATGCCTGAGATATGCATCAAAGTTGAAAAAACCCTATTTATTCCATTATACAGCTTACCGGCATTTCCTCAGTTCGTGGTCAGCCTTGAAGAGTGCAGACGTGTTCCAGGTCCACCGAAGATCATCGCACCGGACTCCGGAGGTAAGTATGGGGTGAGCAGGGGTGTGGGGAGGCAGAGCGCACAATGGGTGGGAGCGGGTTTTGGGGGGCGCAGGGAGACCGCCAAGGGACCATTTCCTTCTTTACAGGTAAAAAAAAAATTACATCGCGGGACCGTTTTTTAATTTTACTGGGGCATGTGGCATGCTGGGGTGGGCTCCCAGCATGCCAATGGAGTCTTCTGTTTGGGGGAACAGCTGTAGCAGAGGGGACTGGGCACCCGTTGGCACACAAGAAAAGGGGGGGCAGGGGTGTTACAGTATGCCGACGGGGATTGGGCACCTCGTTGGCAGAAAACAAAAGTGGGGGGGACTTACATAATGATGATGGGGAGTGGGCTTCACCGTTGGCAACATTATGGCACTGAAGCCGACGGGGATTTGGGCCCCCATCGGCAAACAAACACAGGGGAGGGGGCACATGCTGCTAAGGGGGATTGGGCACCCCCTCATCAGGGAGTGTGTGTGAATATTGTTTGTGAACACGTGGGCAAGTTGCCACCATGTTCACAAACAATATCAATGTTTCAAGGTCCCGCTAGGCAATGACGGGTCGCTCCCTCATTGCAGCAAATGGCTGACGCTGCAATGACAAGGTGGCCCCTGATTGCAATAACTAATTTTTTACAAGTTGGTGGCATGTTGGCTGAACTAGTGTCAGTAGCAGCATGTCACGGCATTGGGGAAGCAGGCTAAGCCTTTACAGGCTGTGGGAGCATTGGCCACAACAGTGCCGCACCTCCACAACCTGCTTCTGGAGAAAGCTGCCACAATATGTTTCTTGTGCATGTACACAATCAACATAAAAACAAGCATTTGTCAATGCTGAATGTTTGCTTGCTGGCATTGGCAGTGGTAGTGTAGAGGTTACAGAGCTGCGTAATAGGAATGGCAGTGAAGTATTAAACTGAAGCCAACCCCACCACCACTCTGCAGAGAGTGACAGGCATTGGGGTGTGCGTTTGGGTCGTCAGGCATAATGGCCACGCCGCTTCACCACATCCCACCCTGCAGACACTGACAAGTGTCACGGTGTGCCTTGGGGTCTTTGGTCCTTATGCGCACTCCATTCCATCAGGAAATACAGTGAGATGGGTGCGGTATAGTAGAATGGGGTGAACTTTGGGGCCGAAGAGTCCAAGGCATACCTCGATGCCTCTCACTGGCTGCAGGGTGTGGAATGGTATGAGCATTACAGGCGAGAATCTCAAGTCACATCCCTGATGCCTGTCATTCTCTACAGGGTTGGGCGTTATGGTTAGAAACCCTAATACCTCAGGCATTCGTTGGTATTTTCACCCCAAATTTTCAACATGGTTTTTTTGTGACCCCACCTCATGAACAGTGGCAATATCAGTTTGTTAGCTGAAAGCTGCTTATGCACAGCGACTACGGCATTTAGCACCACAGGTGCAAAAATATTCCGAACAGGTTGTAAAAAATGACAGCTGTACTGTTCATGGGAGGTGTAAAAAATGGCAATGTTGCAAATCTGTAGTAAAAATGTTATAAAAACCTGGTATAGTCATGAGCGTACATAGAAACTGTGCAACGCACACCGTAATATAATTAGGTTGGGGATTTTTTACAGCAGATTGTCAACTCAGGCATTTTAGTGCCTCCGATCATGAACGGTGTCACTGTGATTTTCTTTATCTGTCCCAAACAATGATTTCCCACAGCGATCACGCATCTCTACGCTGAAAGCGTGAAAACACACTTCGGCCATGTTGTGAAAAATGACAGCTGTACTGTTCATAAGGAAGTGTGGAAAAATGCCACTGGAGAAAATCTGGACTGAAAATATTACAAAGTCATGAACTTACGAGGGTGCGTGAAAACTGCGCAATGCTCACTCGTAATACAATCATTTTATGGACTTTTGTCACCAAATTTTCAACATAGCCATTTTAAGACCTCCGTTCATGAAGAGTGTAACTGTGATTTTCGTAATCTGTCCCAAACATTGCTTTCGCACACCAACAGCACCATTGTGCGTTAAATGTGCCAAAACACATTTTGGGTGACATATGAAAAATGGCAGCTGCACTGTTCATAAGGAAGTGTAATAAAATGGCAATGTTGAAAATCTGGAGTGAAAATATTAAATTCGCAAACTTACAAGCATGCATAGGAACTGCACAACGCACGCTCGTAAGACAGTCATTTTTAGGAATTTTTTCACCAAATTTTCAACATAGCTATTTTAAGACCTCTGCTCATGAACAGTGTCAGTTTGATTTTCTTAATGTGTCCTATACGTTGATTTCAAGATATCGACCGCGCTTGTTGTGCGCCACGGGCGGAAACACATTTTGGGTGAGATGTGAAAAATGACAGCTGTACTGCTCATAAGAAGGTGTGGTAAAATGGCAATGTTGAAAATCTGGAGTGAAAATATTGAAAATTCACAAACTTACGAGCGTGCGTAAGAACTGCGCAACGCACGCTCGTAAAACAGTCATTTTTTGGAATTTTTCCACCACATTTTCAAAATAGCCTTCTTGAGAGCCCACCTTATGAACAATGACAGTGTTGTTTCATTAATCGGTCCTGAAAGGTGATTTTGCGCAGTGACTGCGAAATCACCCTTCGGGCCCGAATAATGCCATGACAGTGACAGCATTCATGAGAAGGGGTCCCAAAAACCTCATGTTGAAAATTTGGTGCAAAAATTCTAAAAAATGCCTGAGATA
Organism: Neoceratodus forsteri; assembly: GCA_016271365.2. Classification (NCBI taxonomy): domain Eukaryota; kingdom Metazoa; phylum Chordata; order Ceratodontiformes; family Ceratodontidae; genus Neoceratodus; species Neoceratodus forsteri. The sequence goes on along the minus strand of CM028133.1, from coordinate 47,922,398 downwards.
TGCAACAAAGTTGAAAAAACCCTATCTATCCCATTATGCAGCTTACCGGCATTTCCTCAGTTCGCGGTCGGCTTTGAAGAGTGCAGATGTGTTCCTGGTCCACTGAAGATCGTTGCGCTGGACTATGGAGGTAAGTACGGGGTGTGGGGAGGTAGGGTGCACTGTGAGTGGGTGCGGGTTGTGGGAGGGCAGGGAGACTGCATGGGACCGTTTTTTATTCAAAGGTTGTTTTTTTTTTTAAATGACGATGCGGGACGTTTGCCACACTGGGGTGGGCTCCCAGCGTGGCACAAGGAGGGCTAGTTGGGGGGGACGTGGAGCCGACGGGGGATTGGGCACCCTCGTTGGCCATAGTATTTATTGCCATGCTGGGGTGGGTTCCCAGCGTGCACCCTGTACTCTGGGGGTGGGGAGGACAGTGGAGCCAACGGGGGATTGGGCACCCCCGTCGGCTATACCATGATTTGCCACGCTGGGGTGGGCACCCAGCGTGGCATGTGGAAGGCTTTGGGGGGGAGCGCAGCACAGCCGACGGGGGATTGGGCACCTCCGTCGGCTATACAGTGTGTGCCTGGGGGGGGCAGCATGCAGTATGCGTGCGTGTGTTTGTGTGGGTGTGTGTGTGTGTAGGGGGAGCCGCGCATGAGCAGGCGATGTCTGATCGCTGCTCACTGCAGCATAGCTCTCCCTTTAAACTGTACGCCACTGCATTTTGGAGCTTGTCATAGACAGCTCCAGCATGCATTGGAGGACTGGGGCTGCGCCTGCCAACACACTGACGGAATTGGAGGAGGGGGTGACACACCTCCGAAAACTCGGATGATGGCACTATGTTTCTTGCACATGCATGCAAGCAAACATAATGACTGCTGCTGTTACTTTTTGATTAAAGTTTCAGTTTATTTTCTATACATGATGGCCAGTAACCTGTAGGTGTTGTACTGGAATTCAGTAATGTACCACACTGTAAAATAAGGGTATTCCCAACTGTACATACTGTAATTATCCCCTTTAGGACTTTGCAAAAAAAGGTAGAAGGAAAATGAATGATACGTTTTAAACTCTGCAGTAATATATTTAATCAGGAGGTCGAAGTTGGCAGCAGCCCACTAGCCAAATGCTTGATTTTGTATACAGCTAACATTTTCCTTTAACTAGCCATGTTGACTTGTATTGGTGAAGGTAACATTTCAATAAATACACCATTTGGGGTAGTGGATTTTTGCAGTCACTAGCCTTGCTGGCTAGTGGCTGTTAAACTTCATGTTGACCCCTGTACATAGTCTGTGTCTATGGAATAGGTAGGCAATAGCACAAAACAGGTTCCACATTCTTTGGTAGATACAGGCATTCCTGTGTGTGTGGAGTCATGACACAAGTGCCTCTATCACTTGACTCCCAACAAATACTGCACCCAGGAATCAGTTATTGCATTATTCTGGCACCTCTAAAATGGCCTGTTTATTAGTAATCATTTTGGCATAGAAAATCCAGAAGTGAGCATACGTGAGTATAATGTACACAGGCATAATGTGCGACCTGTTGCCTCAAATGAGGTCAGTATTTGGGGCAGCCTGTTTTATTATGTTGTCTTGTATGTGTGCAAGCAACATCTTTTGGTAGTAATAGCACAGTGAGAGGTGTGTCAGTGTTGGTGAATGCAGGGCACGCTTTAGTAGGTGCGTCTCTCATTCCCCAATTAGCCAGCACGCTAGTGCTGATGCAAGAATTATATAAAGTGCCACCAACTTGAAAGAAATGTGCCACTGCAATCAGAGACAAGCTTGTCATGCAGTAGCACAGATGACATGCCTCCCATACGTGCCTTTCCTGGTGAAACATTTCAATAAACATGGTGGTGGCTCCTGCTGCTGCCACACAATCCCCAAACAAAGCCAACATCGGGGGTGCAATCCCTGTGTTGGCATGTCCCCCACCCCCCACATTGTGTGGCACATTGGAAGCCCACCCCAGTGTGCCGCCGCTCACACAAAGCTGACTGTGTTGGCACCACTGTCCGGGTCCATTTGTCTCCCACCCTCATTGTGTGGCACACTGCGTCCACCCCAGTGTCACCACACAACGCCAACCGTGTTGGCATCATAATGTTTGGGTCCGCTTTTTAACCTGAAAAAAAGAAAACCGTCCCTCATCCACGGCACCCCCCTCCCCCAACCCACACTCACCCTCTGTGCACCCCACCTCCCCACGCACCCCTTACTTACCTCCGGAGGTCTGGCACTGTGATCTTTGATGGAGTGGGAACACGTCTGAACTCTTCAAAGCAGAACTGCAAAATGATGAAATGCCGGTAAGCTGTATAATGGCATCAATGGGGGCTTGGGGTCAACTTAGGTGGATATCTCAGCCATTTTTTTGAATTTTGTTTAACATGGGGTTCTTTGGACACCACCTCATGAACACATGCACTGTCATCTTGTTATTCGGTCCCAAAAGGTGATTTCATGGTCACTGCACGGAATCACCTTTTGGGACTGATTAATGAAACAACAATGCCACTGTTCATGAGGTAGGGTCCCAAAAGCCTATGTTGTAAATTTGTAAAAATCTCAAAATGACTGTTACAAGTGTGCATTGTGCAGTTTCCAAGCACATTCATAACTTCAACAATTTTTAATATTTTCACTCCAGATTTTCAACATTGCCATGTTTTCACACCTCCTTATGAACAGTCCAGCTGTCATTTTTCACATCCTGCCGATGTTGCGGTCATTGTGGGAAATCTACTTTCGGGACAGATTAACAAAATCACAGTGCCACTGTTCATGAGTGGAGGTCTCAAAATGCCTATGTTGAAAATTTAGTTAAAAAAATCCCCCAAATAATTGTGTTACAGGCGTGCATTGTGCAGTTTCTATGCACGCTCGTGACTTCAACAGTTTTTCATATATTCACTCCAGATTTTCAACACTGCCATTTTTTTACACCTCCTCATGAACAGTAAAGCTGTCATTTTTTCACAGTCTGCCTAAAATGTGTTTTCACACTTGTTGCGCCAAATGGCGCAGTCGCTGTGCAAAATCATCTTTAGGCTAACAAACTGATAGTGCCACCATTCATGAGGTGGGGTCACAAAAAGACCATGTTGAAAATCTGGAGTGAAAATACCAACAAACGCCTAAGACGTTAGGTTTTCCAACCGTAAAGCCCCACCCTGTAGAAACTAACAGGCATCAGGGGTGTGACTTGGGATTGTCGGCTGTAATACTCACGCCGTTTCACCCCCACCCTGCAGCCAGTGACAGGCATTGAGGTGTGCCTTGGACTCTTCGGCCCCAAAGTTCACCCCATTCTCCTGTACTGCACCCATCTCAGCATATTTCCTTATGGAATGGGGTGAGCATAAGGCCTGAAGACCCCAAGGCACACTGCAATACTTGTCGGTGTCTGCAGGGTAGGGTGAGGTGAAATGGCATGAGTGTTATGGCTGATGACCCAAAGGCACACCTCAATGCCTGTCAGTCTCTGCAGGGTTGGGGTTGGATTGGCGTCAGTTCAATACTTCACTGCCATTCCTATTATGCATCTCTCTAACTCCTGCAGTACCAATGCCAATGCCAGCAAGCAAACATTCGACACTGACAAATGCTTGTCTTAATATTGATTTGCCCATGCCCGGAATCACCTCATTTCCAGTGGAATCCTCCTTCTACCCATTTCCTCAGTTGTGTGGACAAGAGAACTAGGACTTTAAGTGACTTGCTCCTTGTCCAAGGACACATAGAGGGTATTTGAAAGCACAGGGGTGCAGATGAGGCAGCTGGAGCAATCAAACTTGATGGTCTGGGCCCAGAATATGGTGCCCCCTGAAAAATCAACCACAATGATGCATGCGTTCTAATAAGCCAATGTTAAAAGTGACTGGTAATCATTTTTCTATTGTACATATAATCCTTTTGAAAACATATTGCCCTATATTCAACAACATTACCTCTGCCATAAGGTAAAGTAGGAGGGGAAAAGGGATGGAAATAGTTCCTAGGGCCACTGCACAAGTAATAGGTAGGGTTAGGCAGACTGGATGTGCCAGTAGGCATTTTTCTGTCATCATGGTCTGTTTCCATGTAACAGCACTTTATTTTGCCTGAACAAACCTGATAAACCAATCCGCCATGTTGCCAGGGGTGTAGCCAGGGATTTCAGATCTGCACACCAAGTGGACTCACTGCTACACCCCGTGTAGCCAGACAATATACAAATGTACACCAGGACCGTGTTTGTTGCCTCATTTGGTACAATAAATACAACTTTTGTATCTCATGACAATGGTTGTTGCCATGCATGGGTAAATACAAATGCCATGCATTGTTCCCTAAGACACCCACATACCAGCCCAGGGCCTGTAAAGTGTACTGTCCTTGGGATGCAAAGAGAGTATCAGTGACCAGTCATTCTAGTTTTGACTCCTATGAATAAAATTACAGAAAGGTTCAGTATTTTCTTAGTTAGTTTTCATGGAAAAAGGAAGCAGCTTAGAGCCTATCTGCTACCCCCTTAAATAAAATTGCACACCATGGAGTGCTTGGAGTATGCCTGGCTACACCCATGCATGTTGCTGTATATCTCAATCAGGCAACCTACGGCAAAGTGCAATGTTGTTAATGCCAGAGGAATAATTCATAAATACAGGCAAATCTCCTAACAATGCAACAGGTAAAGTCAAGTCCAGTCTTGTCACCACCAGTCAAAATTGTGTTTTTTTGTTTTTTGGTTTTGTCTTTTGCTACAAGGCTTTGGAATTCTATACCCAGCACTATTCCTCTTCTGAATGTAGGGCCCACATCTCAATGAACTCTTGAGTCAATACTAAGCCAGACTGAGGGTTAGTTCTAGATACTGTTTCCTAACGAGAACTAACAAGACATAGACTGGCTGCTGCATTATGAGACCACAGTATCATACTACACTGTACTAGTACAGAGTAAGAGAAAAGAGGAATGGACTACCGAAACTGGTAAATTGGTCAGGGGGTAGTTGATGGGCTTTTCCACTCTGATAAAAAAATCTCAATAAATTAAGCAAAAGTGTTTCATGCTGAGAAATGCTGAATCAGTATGATGATAGCATATAAGATTTTGCCATTTTTATGAGTCAGTGTCTATATTCGCTCCCAAATTGTAGTGAGAAATAAATATTTCCCCTGTACCCCCCTTCCAATCAAGGCTGCCCAAGTTACACCCTTCCTCTGACTAGAAGGGCCAGAGATCACATGTCCTTCACTGTGGATGACGGTACCACTCGGTTCTTTTTCTATTAAGTGAAATATCACTTTTATTGGAGAGTTCTGTTCTACCCAGTTTACAGCTTGTGGGACTGAAGCTCAGGGAGGTCAAGAAGCTTGTGCAAGGTCAAACAGTGAGCTGGTGGAAGCAGTGGGATTTGAGCACTCGATCTACTTGATTCACAGCTTTAAGCATTAGACCACATTGCCTTCCAATAGCAATTATGTGACCTGTGGGCCCAGTGGTGCTGGCTAGTAATGCCCTGCACTACTGTGAAGAGGATCTCAGAACTGAAACTTGTTCCCAATTCCCTTGCTCTGGACTGGTAAGGGTTTGAGCATGTTGTGAAGGAACTGTGCACAAGCCCCTGGTGGTAGGGTTGAGGCCGCTCACTCTGCAGTGCCTCCCCGGTACATGGAGAGCCTTGATGCCATGGGTGACCACATGAAGTTGGCTCCCACCAAAGGTCCAACATGACCATTGCAGAAATGTTTGTCATCAAAGAGAAGTGGGAGGGGACTTAATGGAGAAAACTATACCCTGCCTTCAATGATGGCTGGCCCCCTGCTCAAGCCAAGAGTCCTGATCTCTGTGGTCCCTCACATCCCTTCCTCTGGCTGCAGATAAAAATTTCTGAGATGCCCTTCACAATTCAAGGTCTCACTGAAGGAGGAAGCTTTGTGGCACTGTCAACGGTGTAGGAAGTCTGGTATGGTAGGTGGCTATGGGGAGCAAAGATGCTGCAAAAAATAAGGAGGCGGGAGCAGCCAGACCAAGCTGGCAGGACCACTTGGTGTCAGGTAGGGTGGGGACAAAATGTAAATGAAAAAATGAAAAATGTGACCCACTCAGGAACTGAGCCCAGGTCTCTGAATACAACCCAGGTGTTCTGCCAGCTATTGTATCAAGCAAACTGCTTAGTTAATCTGAGTTTTCCCAAGTCACAGTTTTTCTCAAACTACATGTTAAGCAATGTTTTTGATGAAACAAAGGGAGTTACCACCAGTAAACCACAGATATATCCCTTGTCACTGCTAAAGTCATCTTCTCTTGTCTGCATTTGAGCACTTGGCATTTTTACGTTCGCTTGCGCGCATGCGCAAGGAACGTATTGGGAGAGTAGCACACTAGGAGGTGTGCCTCTCCCACCCAATGCACTGCTCCCTTGAGCAAACGTGGCGGTCCTGCACCAATGGGTGCAGGAGCTCAGTATGACAGCGGTGTTCCTCTGCTTTAAAGGAAAGCACCGCTGCCATACTGAGCGCCATCCCCCCTCGCGTTGCACTATCCCCGCGACGACCGCCACGCCGTCCCCCAAAGCTTTCATGCCACGCTGGGAGCCCACCCCAGCGTAGGCAAACATTGTTTGCCGACGGGTGCCCAACTCTCCGCTCGGCTCCACGACTCCCCAAAGCCATACTGCTGCCATGCTGGGAGCCCACCCCAGTGTGGCAAACCTTTTATGTTGTTTTGCCCTGTCGGCTCCTCATCCCCCGCGTAGTTTGCCGGGGTGCCCAATCCCCGTCGGCGCCTCGGCCCCCACATCTTCTGCCATGCTGGAGCCCACCAGCATGGCAAACCTCCGGTCGTTCTTTTTTTTCCTGTAAAATAAAACGGTCCCACGACGAGTCTTGTAGCCCCCCTCCCACAACCCGCACTCACCCACTGCACATCCAGCCTCCCCACACCCCTCACCCCATACTTACCTCTGACTCTGGCACAACGATCTTCGTGGACTGGAACACGCCTGCACTCTTTCAAAGCCAATTGCAAACTGAGGAAATGCGGTAAGCTGTATAATGGGCTAGATAGGGGGTTTCAACTTTATTGCATATCTCAGTCATTTTGGAATTTTTGCACCAAATTTTCAACATGGGGTTTTTGGGACCCCTTCTCATGAATGATGTCACTGTCATGGTGTTATTCGGGCCCAAAGGGTGATTTCGCAGGCACTGCGCAGTCACTGTGCAAAATCACCCTTCGGCCTTGAATAACACCATGACAGTGACATCATTCATGAGAAGGGGTCCCAAAACCCCCATGTTGAAAATTTGGTGCCAAAATTCCAAAAAATGACTGTTTTACAAGCGTGCGTTGCGCAGTTCCTACGCAGGCTTGTAAGTGTGCAAATTTTCAATATTTTCACTCCAGATTTTCAACATTGCCATTTTATCACACCTTCTTATGAGCTGTACAACTGTCATTTTTCTCATCTCACCCAAAACATGTTTCCACCCATGTAGCGCACAATGGCGCAGTCAGTGTGGGAAATCAATGTATGGAACACATTAAGAAAATCACAGGGACACTGATCATGAGCAGAGGTCTTAAAATTGCTGTGCTGAAAATTTGGTGAAAAAATTCCTTAAAATGACTGTTTTATGAGTCTGCGTTGCGCAGTTCCTACGCACGTTCGTAAGTTTGTGAATTTTCAATATTTTCACTCCAGATTTTCAACATTGCCATTTTACCACACCTCCTTATGAGCAGTGCAGCTGTCATTTTTCACATCTTGCCCAAAACATGTTTCCACCCATGTAGCGCACAATGGCACAGTCGGTGTGCAAACTCAGTGTATGGGACACATTAAGAAAATCACAGTGTCACTGTTCATGAGCAGAGATCTTAAAATGGCTATGTTGAAAATTTGGTAAACATTCCTGCAAATAACTGTTTTACGAGCGTGCGTTCTGCAGTTCCTATGCACGCTCCTAAGTTTGCGAATTTCCAATATTTTCACTCCAGATTTTCAACATTGCCATTTTACCACACCTCCTTATGAGCAGTACAGCTGTCATTTTTCACATCCTGACCAAAACGTCTTTCCCCATGTAGTGCACAATGGAGCAGTCCGAAGCGTAAATCAATGTATGGGACAAGTAAGAAAATCACAGCGACACTGTTCATTAGCAGAGATTTTAAATGGCAATGTTGAAAATTTGGTGAAAAAATTCCTAAAATGACTGTTTCTGACGTCGTTGCACAGTTCCCATGCATCTCGTAGGTTTCGCGATTTTCAATATTTCCACTCCAGATTTTCAACATTGGCATTTTACCACACTTCCTTATGAGCAGTACAGCTGTCATTTTTCACATCCTGCCCAAAACGTGTTTCCACCTATGCAGCGCACAATGGGGGTAACAAACAGGTCATGCTGACAATTTATTGTGCAAATACCAGCAATCGCACAGGGCATTAGGGTAAAGCACCACACATGCCAAACACCACTGCAAATACCTGCAAGCGAACGTTTGGCATTGACAAATGCTTGTTATGTTTGCCATATGTGCATGCGCAGGAAACATTATGTTACGAGAGTGGCTTTTGAGGGTATGACAGTGTCAGTCCAATGCAGAGTGGTCTGCAAGGGGCCCATCAGTGTCACACCAATCAATCAATCAGTCAAAATCTCTATTTATTCAGGTGAACATCATTGAGCACAGCTCATTTGCAAGATGGACCTGATAAGGTCGAGGTTCAAATAACTGGTTTATATACAGTTATACTAAGACACATAAATACATAATTCAATAACAAGATTGTCTAAGCATAGCAAGATACATAAGTATGTATAAATGTACACCATCTAATCTAATATATACATATCAACATTAGTATTGTCTTGGTATGTATCCTAATTAAATCAATCAATATTTCAATGTTCAAGTGTAAGGTCATAGTGGACAAAGGAGACGCTGTGATAGAATGTCTGGATGATGGTGATCATAGACTGTGATAGGTGTCTTGGCAGGATAGTATAAAAGTGGCCTGAGCAAGGGCTGGGGCCTGCTCTAGAAGATAGATGGCAGGGATAAGGGCTAAGATATGTGCCAGGAAGTAATGGGAGCTGGCAATGGGCAGGATGCACGGAGTCTGAGGGGTTGAGGTTCTTGGAAGGTGTATTCAAACCAAGTATTGGCTGCCTGAAGAGGGGAAGGTTAGGAATAGGAATATTCTAATGCTTGTGGAAGCAATTGCATTTTTCTTGGATAAAACTTAGGTATAAATGTTTAAAGGATGTTAATGATATAAAGTTGTTCAATTTCAGGGTCTTCTGTAACATATTCCATGATGTAGATAGTAAATAGCTGATAGCAGATCTCCCATGCCGGGTGTTGAGTTTAGGCACTTTAAGCACGATGAGATTATGACTTCTTAGGGCATAAATACTTGCTGTGGCTTGTGTGAAGCAGTCTGAGATATAATTTGGGAGCATCTTAGTTAGTGCTGTGTACGTCCATGCTGCGGCATTTCTGTTTCTTCTGAGATGGAGTGATGTCCATCCGACTGCAGCGTAGAGAGAGCAGTGGTGAGTGCTAAATGGTAGATCTGTTATAAACCTCAAAGCTCTGTGGTAAAGTGTGTCCAATTTGTTTAGATAGAAAATAGGGCAGCCACTGTAAAGAAAATCTGCATAGTCTAATACTGAGAGAAATGTGGCCTGGACCATCATCTTCTTAGAGTCTCTGGTTAGAAAGTGCCTTATTCTGTAAAAAAGTCCAAGCCTCTGACAAAGTTTTTTTTAGAAGTTTTTCTAGGTGATCTATGTAGTCGAGTCTGCTATCTATCCAGACCCCCAAGTACATGAAATTTTTTACATATTCAAGGTTTTCACCAAGAACAGTGGATAACTGGGGGAGATTGTTTAGTGAGGGGTGACTTGTCTGACTTTGGGTGGAGAAAAACATTGCCTTTGTTTTTTTTGCATTGAGGAGAAGCTTTTTTTCCAATAGTTGATGTTGTAGTATGTGGAATTCCGTTTGTAGATCTTCATAAGCCATTACAGGCGAAGGGTTGCTGACATATGATACAGTGTCATCTGCAAACAAGTGTACAGTGGCTTTAGTGAGGTTAGTGTCAATGTTATTGATGTAAATGGCAAAGAGGATAGGGCCCAGGATGGATCCTTGTGGAACTCCTCTTTGCAGTGGTTTGAGTGGAGATAGGTCTCCTTCAGCTTTCGCTTGCTGTGTCCTTCCCATGAGGTAGCATCTAAACCATCTAAGGGAGGATGGATCTAAACCTATGGAATACAAGGAAGAGAGGAGCAGTTTGTGGTCAACCGTGTCAAACGCCTTACTTAGGTCTAGGAATACAGCACAAACACTATTTTTTTTTGTCCAGTTCAATTTGCCAGTCATTTGTTACTTTAGCCAGTGCTGAGATAGTGCTATGCTTGGTTCTAAACCCAGATTGTGCTGGATTTAAGAGATTAACCTCTTCGAGATATTCGCTTAGTTGAGTGCTCACTAATTTTTCTAGCAGCTTGGATAGCACTGGGAGGATAGAGATTGGTCTGTAGTTGTTGAGGTCCATAGGGTTCTCTGCTTTCAATAGTGGGATAATTTGGACTGTTTTCCAGATTGAGGGAATAAAACCTGATATTAACGAAAGATTATAAAGGTGTGTTATTGGAACTGCTAGTGGTTGCATTGCAATCTTTAGAAAATAGGGATCAAGGGAGTCTGCGCCTGCACTTTTTTGATATCCATCTGTGAAATTAGATCCTCCACTTGTTTCAACAAGACTGGTTTGAAGGAGAAGGAAGATTCCGTTTTCTGAACTTCAGTGCTCTGGATGCATAACTGAGTGCGTAGAAGATTAGCCAGGGAGGTGTCGAATGCAAGGCCAGCAGTTGTAAAGTAATTGTTGAATGATTCAATCATCACCCAGGCTGATCATATCAGTATTCTGGCTTGCTGGTCAGATACTTTGTATATTTCAAAGGAAAGAGCCAACCCAATCATAGGTCAGCTCTTTCATTTGATCTATGTCACCCAGCAAGCACAGCTGATCTGTCATGATCAGGCTTCTGAGGAATTACACCCTGTAACAAAGAAAACGTCTATCAATGTCTGTTGCTGGCACCACCATAAATGTTCCCCAACCTGATCCTCCCTCTCAGCACACCACACACAAACATAACATTGACACTAGGGGTGCACAGTCCCCCAGGGTCACCACCTGTAATAAAGAAAACCGTCCCTCATATATATATATATATATATATATATATATATATATACACCCTGTAAAAAGAAAACGTCCATCGATGTCTGCTGCTGGAGCTGCCTTTACTGTCCACCCATATCCCCAGTCGCCACCTGAAATAAAGAAAATCGTTCTTGTAGTTTTTTTTAATATATATGTATCTATACCATGTAAAAAAGAAAACTGTCCATCAATGTCGGTTTCTGCAGCCCCCTTTCCTTTCCACCCAACCAACCCTCCCTTTCAGCACCCCCCCAAACATAATACCGACACTGGGGGTGCCCAATCCCCTAGTGTTGCCACCTGAAATAAAGAAAACTGTCTTAGGGCCGGCCTAGAGGCACTTAGGGCCGAGACGCTGGATGCCTTACCTCACGGCACGCCGGCTACCTGGGTTTGGGAATGAGCCCAGGCCATCAGAGGTCGGCAGGAGGGGAGGGCTGAGCTGGATGAAGCTGCTGACAGGCAAGCTCTCCTCTCCAGTGAGCTGCAAGGGGCTTCCTCCAACTGATGGCTGCCACCTGGTGGAGGCTGGGGGCAGCACAGGCCAGGAGGAGCCAGGCGCTAGGCCTGAGGTGGGAGGAAAGGGGCCATTACTGGGGCCGTGGGGCTAATGTGTGCCTCCACACGCATGCGTACCCACTCTTGGGGCCCCTTGGGTAAAAACGGAGGAAAAAGCCAGAGGCAGGATGGCCACCGACTCCCCGCAAGCTCCACTCCCAGGCCAGTTGTAAGGTAAGCCCTGGTAATTCCAGGTGATGGAGCTGTTGAGGTCGATTAGATGGGGGCTGTCTGGGATGCGACAAAAAAATGTTTAATGATAAAAAAAAAAAAAAAGAGAAAACTGCCTTTGTAGTTTTTTTATATATGTGTATCATACATCACACCATGACTAGGACCTTGTGATCCCTGGATATAAACTATGCAGGAGGGACAGGGTAGTTGAGGAGGGGTGGCAATTCATATCAGGGAAGGAATAACTTGCATGAAGGAGGAGTCGGAGGAAGGGGAGGTGGAGGCATTATGGGTTCAGTTAAGGTCCAATCACGATGAGGGACAGGGAACTGAGCTCACAAATATTGGAAGCTGCGGGGGAAAGGAGAGGTGGTAATTGTGGGGGACTTCAACCTGCCCAAGGTGGATTGGAGCTACCCTCCACCCCTCCACAACATGTGCTAGGAGTCAGATGATCCTGGAAGGACTGCAAAGTGGGTTCCTGACTCAGGGCATCACTGAATCAACAAGATCTGATGCTAGGAAAGGGGAAAGTTCTCCGGGAATTCAAGCAAGGCATAGCTAGGGAAAATCAAAGGGGAAGGAAAAAACTTGCAGATGGTGGGACAGAGGTGGGCAGCATAGCAGTAAATGCCTGCAGGGGGCATGGAGATAGGGAAGCGCAGGGGGAAGACAGTATACCGGGAGATGAAACAGGCAAGGGGATAGTGAGAACAGGGTGGGGAATGAAATGCAAGGGATTGGGAGAAGGCTAGAAGGGAAGTGCAAACAGAAGGTGATGGAGAACAGGGTCCTACTTGTTGGGGACTCTATAATAAAAGGAATTAGGTGGGGGGCAAGAGTAGTGCAGTATGGGTTGAGTGTCTGCCAGGCATGATGGAGGTGGAGGCCATCCACTATATCCCCTCAAGGGGGAAAACAGCAGGATGAGAAACGACACCTGATGTTCCACCTGGGAACAAATGATCTGGCAGGAAAAAGCCTGTTGGAGGTGCAGGCAAGAATTTAGAACACTTGCTAGATACTGCAGCAGTCTGGGGTTCAAATCAGTGGCTTTCTCTGAGGTGTTGTCAGTACCAAAGGCAAGTACTGATAGGCGGCTGAGGATTAAGGAGTTCAATGAGTGGCTGGTGTGGTGGTGCAAGCAAATGGAGTATGGGTTAGTAGGGGACTGGGGATCCATGCCGGTGCGCCCCTTCAGCTCGACACCCTGACAGCGAAACACGACAAAAGACTTATGGCAACAGTCATTGTAATGGTCCTTTTCCATGGTTCACTTTCCCCCAGTGTTCTGCCTCCTCCCCTGACAAACTCCAACTCCGACCTGGAGTTGATAATCCTAAAGTTTGAGGGGTGCGTGGGGCAGAACCCCCTGCATTGGGGGTGTGGAGGAGGCACAGCCCACCACAGAAAACACTCATGCATCAGGCGGCACAATACCTGTGTAGGTATTGTGCCATCACTGTGCGGGAAGTTGGCATTTTCACTGTTGACCTCCCTTGATGTTTCCATCCATGTGGGGGAATGAAAGCCTATTTGCTCCAGACAGACTGCACCTGAATAGGGAGGACACGGCATGCTAAAAAGCAAATCAGGACAGTTCATAGAAGAAACCTGCAATTTAAACTAGATTTGGGGGGGGGGATCCACACCACAAGGCAGGAGAAATGGGGTGGGGCTACCAGCCTCTCCTCCCCAGGATAGTGCTTAAATACTAGGCATAAAGAAGGGAGGGATGGAGAGGGAACCTGGTGGAAGGGCTTAGTAGCCAGCGCCAGGAGCTTAGCAAATGTGATGGTGGACTCGGGGCCATCATGGGGGACAAAGGACTAGATATAGTAGCTATAAGCAAGACCTGGTGGACAGAGCTGCACACCTGGGAAACGACTATCCCAGGTTACAGACTGTTCAGAAGGGATAGGGAGGGTAAGGGGGGGAGTTGCTTTGTACATCAGGGAAGGCATAAGTGTAACTGAAGGACAAGAGGAGGATGGGGAGACTGAGCTACTGTGGGTAATGCTAGGCAGGACTACAGGAGAACCCTTGCACTGGGGGTGGTATACAAACCACCTACACAAGGGGAGGAGGGTGATCAACAGTTAATTCAGGCAGTCACAAGGCTGGCCCTAAAAGGAGAGATACTGCTGGTAAGGGACCTAAACCTCCCAAATGTAAACTGGGGAATCCCAGATGCAGCATTGTCAAGGAGCAGGGAGATACTAGCTGTGCTTCAGGGGGGTATTCCTTCAACAGATAGTCAGTGAGCCGACATGGGGCAACAGCCTGCTGGATGTGGTCCTGACAAATGGGAAGAGTGTGGAGGAGGTGCAGGCGGGAGAAGCCTTGAGCAACAGTGACCACAACACATTTATGTTCATGGTCAGGGCAGGGAGGGAGACAAGTAAAACCAGTACTACAGTCATGGACTTCAGAGGCAGAGACTTTAACAAGATGAGAAGGATAGTAAGGGAGACAATGGAGGGTACAGAGAATATAGGGGCAGTGGAGGAGTCATGGCAAGCTATCAAGGGAGGGGTACTGAAAGCTGCGGAAATGCGCATAAAAAAGGTTAGGAAGTGCAAAAGGGGGAGGAAGATGCTTTGGTTTACAAAGGAGGTTGCAGAGGCAGTCAGGGAAAGGAGGAAGGCTTTCAGAAAAATTTAAGAGGACACTCAGCAAGGAAGATAAAGAAGAATATAGAGAAAAGAAAAGAATGGCAGGGAAGAAGATCAGAAGGGCAAGAGCTGATACTGAGGAGAGATTAGCAAAAAAGGCCAAAAGGGGGGATAACACCTTTTTCAGATATGTGAGGGGGAAGAGAAGGGAAAGGCAGGATATTACTAGGTAGAGGGGGGAGGGTGAAATAAAATTGGAAAGAGACTGAAAAAGCAGAGTTATTAAATAAGTAATTTAGCTCGGTATTCACTGAGGAGGAGGACGTTAGGGACCTGAGCTAAAGTCAAAGAGGAAGGAGGGCAAATGGGTGGATCTGAGCCCATTCACTGCGCATAGGGTTAGGGCAGAGCTAGATATATTGAGGGTGGGCAAGGCAACGGGACCTGATGGGTTACACACCAGGGTGATCAGGGACTTGAAAGAGGAGTTGGCCACACCCTTGACAAGGCTCTTCAACTTGTCCCTGGATATGGGGAGAGTGCCGGAGGACTGAAAGACGTAGCGCCTTTCCACAAGGGAGGTAGTAAGAAGGTGAAGAGGAACTACCAACCTGTCAGCCTCACATCAGTGGTGAGGAAGGTAATGGAAGCATTAATCAAGGAGAAGGTGGATTACCTAGGGAGAGTGGCTTGCAGGACAGCAGACAGCATGGCTTCATGAAGGGGAAGTCTTGCCAGACAAACCTAATTCAGTTCTTTGATTGGGTGACTCAGATGATTGAACGCGGGAGGGGGGGCAGTGGATGTGGCCTATCTGGACTTCAGTAAGGCCTTTGACACCATCCCCCATAGGAGGCTGGTGAGCAAGATGGAAAGCCTGGGGTTGGGTGGGAAAATAACAAGCTGGGTGGAGGCCTGACTGTCAGAAAGAACTCAGAGGGTGGTGCTAAATGGGGTGCACTACAGGACAGTGAGGATAATGAGTGGAGTGCCACAGGGGTCAGTTTTGGGTCTGCTTCTCTTCAACATCTACATCAGTGATATTGCTGAGGGTTTGAGCGGGAAGGTGTGCCTATTTGCTGATGATACAAAAATATGCAATAGGGTGGACACCCCGGAGTGGGTGGAGGACATGAGGGAGGACTTAGACACTTAAAAAATGGTCTGGGACATGACAGCTGAAATTTAATGCCAAGAAGTGCGCTGTGATGCACTTGGGGAGTAGGAACAGAACAGCAGGGTACTGCTAGGTGGGGAGGAAATTAAAGTAACAGAACAGGAGAGGGATCTGGGAATCATAGTCTCCTCGAACCTTAAGGTAGGAATCCAGTGTAGCAGGGCGGCGGGTAAGGCCAGTGGAATGTTGGCATGCATAGGCAGGGGTATTACTAGCAGAAAGAGGGAGGTAAGAATGCCCCTTTACAAAGCCATGGTGAGGCTGCACCTGGAGTATGGGGTTCAGTTCTGGAGGCCACAGCTCTACACGGATATAGATGCATTGGAGAAGGTTTAGAGAAGGGCAACCAAGATGGTGCAGGGTATGCAGGGAAAGTCATACGACTGGAGGTCTAGAGGGCACAGTCTCAAACTGCAAGGAAAAAGATACAGGGGCAATGTGAGACAGCGTTTCTTCATGGAGAGGGTGTGGAGCCCTGGAACAGACTACCAGGCAGAACACTGGGGCTAAATCGGTGGGCGAATACAAGAGGGCATGGGACAAGCATATGGGGTTGAGTATCATGGGGAGGGTGGGAGCTGGCAGGGAAGGGGAGGTGTAAGGGGGGGGACAGAAGGGCAGACCAGATGGGCTGCTATGGTCCTTTTCTGCCATCAAGCTTCTATGATTTTGTGATTCACAAATGGAGAGCATGTACAGGAAATAATGGTCAAGGAGCCACTAGGTGGAAGTGACCATTGCACAGTGTAGTTCCAGTTGGATATGGGCAGGGAAAACATCCTGACTAAGACCAAAATCTTGGATTTCAGGAGGGTGGACTTCAGGAAAATGGGCATAGTGCTAAGGAGCCATCTGGCAGGCATCAGAGCAGATATGGGGGTGGACCAAAGGTGGTCCGTCATTAAGGAAGGAATACTGGTTGCCACAGATAAGTGCATTAAGCTCAGGGGGAAGAACACAAGGGCCAAAGCACCCAGCTGGTTCAGTTCTGGGGTTTCCCTGGCAGTAAGGGAAAAGAGGTTGGCCTATAGAAAATTCAGGAAGACCAAGATAGAGGTGTATAGGGAAAATTATCTAAGGTTAGCTAGTGAGGCAAGTAAGGAAGTCCGGCGAGCAAAGGCACAGAAGGAGCTGCAGATAGCTGAAGGAATTAAGAACGGGGAAAAGGCTTTCTTTCACTGTATAAGTGAGAAAAGGGACAAGAAGAAAAGGATTGTTAGGATTAAGAAAGGGGTGGAGCAGGTGGAGGATAATGGAGGAAAAGCAGAGATACTAAATGAATACTTTTGTTCCATCTTCACCAGGGAGAAGGACTGACCAGTGCTTTCAGGAGGGAAAGAGAAGTGGGGGGTAGGGAATACAGATGTAGTGATAGAGAAGGATACAGTGAGGGAAGGGCTGCTGGCATTGAAGGTGGACAAATCACCAGGCCCGAACAGAGTACATCCAAGGGTACTAAAGGAACTGGCTGAGGAGCTGGCAGGGCCACTGGCAGGCCTATTCAATAGTTCACTAGAGTCAGGCATGGTACCGCAGGACTGGAGTACTGCACATGTAGTGCCCATCCGAAAAAGGCAGTCCCAAAGATGACCCAGGGAATTAGACCAGTCAGTCTGACCTCCATTGTGGGCAAGCTCATGGAGGCCATACTAAAGGAAAGGTTGGTGGAATGTTTAGAGGAGCATGGTCTCCAGGATGTGAGGCATCATGGGTTCATGGGGGGGATCGTGTCAAATGAATCTGATTGACTTCTTTGACTGTATCACTAAGACAGTAGACAGGGCCCAAGTGGTTGACATCCTCTGTCTTGATTTCAACAAGGCATTTGACTCTGTGCCCCACAAAAGGTTGATCAGGAAGTTGGTGGATCTCGGGGTTGAGGAAAAGATGACCAGATGGGTGGAAAACTGGGTGAGAGATGGAACCCAGAGGGTGGTTGTGGGGGAAGAGTTATCTGGCAGCAGAGAGGTAACCAGTGGGGTCCTGCAGGGCTCGGTGCTGGGGCCAGTGTTGTTCAATGTCTTCATCAATGACACTGGGGATGGTATTAAGGGCAAAATGTGCCTATTCGAAGACGACACCAAGCTCTGTGAGAGAGTGGACACAGCTGAAGGGATACAGGACCTACAGAAAGATCTGGAAACGCTGCAGAGGTGATCCAGGATCTGGCAGCTTGGCTTCGATGCCAGGAAATGCAAAGTTATGCATATTGGAGCCAAGAATCCCAGAATCCCAGGACAAAGTACTACTTGTGTGGAGTCCGAGTATCTGTATCAGAGGAGGAGGAGAAGGACCTGGGAGTGATGATCACTAGTGACCTGAAGCACTCCATGCAGTACAAGACAGCAGCAGCAACGGCAAACAAGATGCTGGGATGCATATCTAGGGGGCTCAGTAGTAGGACAGAGAGGTTATACTGCCCTTGTACAGGTCACTGGTTATGCTGCTTCTAGAGTATGGAGTTCAGTACTGGTGCCCACACCTCACAAAGGACATTAACCTGCTGGAGAAGGTCCAGAGGAGGGCTACAAAGATGATAGCCAGTCAGCAGGGTAAGGCATATGAGGAGAGGCTGAGGGCACTGAACATGTACTTCCTGGAAGACAGGAGAGAGAGAGAGAGGGGACATGACTGGGACCTTCAAGTATATAAGGTTGATAAGGAGAGTCTCTTTAAGCTGAGTGACAAGCATAACACGAGGAGACACAGTCTTAAGCTGGAGGGTGGGAGGTTTAGGAGGGAGGCCAGGAAGCACTTCTTCACAGACAGGGTGGTGGACACTTGAAATGAGCTGCTGGAAGAGGTCATCTCAGTGAAAAAGTGGGCAGCTTTAAGAGAGGCTGGGATAGGCTTGGGGGGAAGGTAAGGATCATGGGTAGGGAGGATGGGATGAGTGGGGAGGGAAGGCGGGGACATTAGCTCAAGCTGTGGTCCCTGCAATACGAGTAGACTTGATAGATCAAATGGCCTTCTTCTGCTGGCTTCTTCGTATGTTCGTATGTATCTATACCCTGTAAAAAAGAACACTGTCCATCGATGTCTGTTTCTGCTGCTGCCTTTACTGTCTACCCACCTGACCCTCCCACTTAGTACCCACCTTCCCACCCCCACCCCCACAAATATAACACAAACACTGGGGTGCCCTATCCCTCAGTGTCACCACCTGAAATAATGAAAACCATCCCTCATCTTTTTTTTAACCCTGTAAAAAAGGAAAACGTCCATCAATGTCCATTGCACGGTTAGTACCCCCACACAATCCTACCAGTCAGCACTCACCACCCTGCCCCCGCAAGCTCTTACCTACCCACCGGGGGTCCAGTGCTGTAATCCTCTCTGGACCACAGACACATCTTCACTCTTTAAAGCCAGACTGTGAACTGAGGAAATCAGGTATGCAGTTCAATGTATTTCAATGGGGGTTTGAACTTAGTGATTTAACTTGATCATTTTTGAAAATGTTTGCCCCAGATTTTCAATATGCCTTTTTTGGGGGGATCCCACCTAATGAAAAATGGCAAAAGAAATTGGGCAAATCTGCCCCAAAAGGCGATTTTGCAGTCACTGAGTGAAATCGCTTTTTGGCCAGAAGTTGAACATTTTCTCCACCCTTGTTCATGGGGTGGGGATCGTAAGAAAGCTATGTTGAAAATTTGGCATAAAAATATTAAAAAACAACAGTTATGAGCCAACGTTGACATTTGCAAAGGCAGTCTCATAACTGTGGCAATTTTTTTCACAGCACCTCATGAATGTGACAGCTGTCATTTTTTCAGATCCTTGCAAAATTGTGTTTTTGCTTTCCAAAAGGTGATTTTGCGATCGCTGCTCGAAATTACCTTTCAGGCAGGAGTTGAAAATTTTCATGAGGTGGGGTCATAAGAAGGCTATGTTGAAAATTTGGAGTAAAAGCCAGCCTCCTGGCATGGAGGGCTGAGGCACCTAGTGCCTTAACTTCTTCCACACCGGTGACCCAAGTTTGGGAACGGAGTCGGGTCATTCAGGGGCTGACTGGGGTGAGAGGATTGAGTGTCCCATCAGACAGCTCTTCTCCTTTGGGGAGGAGGTTGTGTGACCCACTGTTTGCCAGCCACCAGGAGGTTTCCAGGTGGTAGCGCAGTTTTGTCACACACAAGCAAGCCTAACAGACATTTGAGGACATCTCCGTGGAGGCGGAGCTTGTCCATTATACCACTGCACGTGAGGGCTACAGGAGCAACAGTTCAGAGAAGAAAAAACAATCAGGTGAAAAAATTCGAGGTTGGGCTGCATGAAGCCCGACCCACGAGCACCAATGGCCCGCCCGGTCTTGGGGGGAGAAATGGAGAATGGAGACTCAGGACAGCCAGGGACTGTGGAATGCGCTAATACAGCCCCCAGTCTGCCATGGAGAGACAAAAATCTGTATGTAAAAAAAATGGGGGGTTAAAATATTAAAACACAGCAAGGTTGTAAGCCTACATTGAAATTTATGAACGCAGGCTCATAACTTTGGTAATTTTCAACATTTTGACCCCAAATTTTCAACATAGCCATTTTTTCACAGCACCTTGTGAATGGGACAACTGTCAGTTTTCAAATCCTGGCCAAAATGTGTTTTTGCACTTGTGGCACATAATCACCTTTTGGGCAGGATTTTAAAATGCTCTTTGCCATTTTTAATGAGGTGGGCTCATAAGAAGGCTATGTGGGATCATAAGGAGGCTGTGTTGAAAATTTTGGGTACAAATATGAGAAAACAACAAAGTTTCAAGTCTATATTGCCATTTTTCAATGCACGCTAGTAACTGTGGTAATTTTCAATATTTTGACCCCAACTTTTCAACATAGCCATTTTTTACATAGATACATAGAAATTGTTGGCAGATAAGGACCACTAGGCCCATCTAGTCTGCCTGTAAGCCTTAAACTTGTATGCAGTCACTGACCCTAAGCGATCACTCCCTCCCTATCCAGTGTTCCCTTGTGCATGTACCAGGCATGTTTAAACCCCTCCACTGTGCTTGCCTCCACCACCTCTTGTGGCAGACTGTTCTAAGCATCCACCACCCTCTCTGTGTATAAAAACTTCCTTACGTTACCTCTTAATCTACCTCCTCCAATTTCATATTGTGTCCCCTCGTTCTAATATCTTTTCTACATTGGAGAAGATCCCCCACCTGAACATTTTTTATGTCCTTGAGGTACTTGAAAGTTTCTATCATGCCCCCGCCTTCTCTCCTCTCCTCTCCTCCAGTGAGTACGTATTGAGGACTCTTAGTCTCTCTCCTCATATGTTTTGTGATGCAAGCCATGCACCATCTTTGTCACCCTTCTCTGGATCGCCTCCACCCTGTCTACAGTATGTCCTTATGCATGTGTGGTCTCCTGAATGTGACAGCTGTCATTTCTCAAATCCTACCCAAAATGTGTTTGAACACTTGTGGCACAAAAATTACGTTTCAGCCATTGTTTTACAAATGACAACTGCCATGGACAGAAGGAGTGGTCATAAAAAGAGTGTGTCAAAATTTGGGGTAAAAATGTAAAAAAACAACTAAAGTTATGAAGAAACAAATTGTTCCAACATTTACTCATAACTCTACTTTTTGCAGATTTTGGCCCCTAATGTTCCAGATATCCCTTGTGTTACCCCACCTCCTAAACATAGCAGGTGACATTTTTCAAATACCCTTAGAAACTTATTTTATTCTTTGGTAACCAGGGAAGACCCACTAGGCACAAGTGCCTGTTTTCAGGGGCAGCCTGGGAGCACTGGGTGGTTAGGTAACTTGGTCAGAGTCACACAGTATGCAAGTGGAGGCTGTGAGAATCAAACCCAGATCTGGTTTGCTGGATATACCAAACTCATTCACAGCTCATTACTCTAACCTCTAGGCTATACTGCCAGCCCAGACCCACAAACCCACAATGAAATCACCTTTCGGATGGGATTTAAAATATTCCACCTGTCTTGCTCATAGTGCCAGGTCATAAAAAGACTGTTAAACATTTGGGGTCAAAATGTGGAAGCCCATTTAAAAGTAGATATTGCCTCTCAGCTGCCCTGTCCTTGGTAATTACAATCTAATGAAGTGTCAGAGCAGGACACCACTGAAAATGAGACATTGCATCTCATCTGCTCTATCCTGGTTAAATAGAAAGTAAAAATGTGTACAAGCAAGACTCGATACAACAGCAACACCAGCAGTGAATATTCGGCATTGACAAATGCTTGTTTTATTCTGCGCCCTTAGAGTATGATGCTCTTGTCTGTTGATGAAAACACTTGAAGGGCACCTTTCATTTCAAAACCTAATGGTACACTTTTGTAATCTTTGCTAATCCACGGATCTCTGTGGATACCTCCTGGCTTATTAGTGGAAATCCATGTTTTGTTCATGACTACAGGGCATACAAAACATCTTTATACTTACACACCAAGCCTGCACAAATAAAATCTTGTGGTTTAGCTGATTGGTTTTAATTGTTTCCCACTGTGGTATCTGATTCCATTTCCACAAGCTGGGAAGCTTCTCTCTGCTGTTCCTGAATTTTTTTTTTTTTAATGTTGGCAAACAAAAGTTGCCACTAAGCCATACAGACTGTAGTTAAGTGCAGCGCCGTATGTGTCGAGACGCCCTATCTCAGTTAACCCAGCTGCTGTCCCAGCCTAAAGCATCTGTTTTCCTGGCAGACACTTTCTCAAATCCAAGTACTTTCCACTTTTTGTTTTTGGCTCCATGGTTCAATTGCGGGATTTGTAATGCCAGCATTTGGCTTTGTGAGTACATGGGCTTTCCCACTAAATTAGTTACAATGTAAAAAATATATATATATATATATAGTGTATGTTTTGGAACTTGTGAAAGGAAGAAGTGCCCAGATGACACTAGGAACCGCGCATTATACCTATAACAAATTTGTATCATGGGCACTTCTGACAAGACAGCAGGGGGAAGGACGATACGGACCACTCGGCCTTTTTCTATTTTTTAATATTCTATGCTCCTAAACTGTAGATTTAGGGGTGTTCACTATATGTTTTATCATGCATTACACTTGTCAGTATTCGATGTCTTTCTTCCCACATTGTAAACCCCCCACACCTGAAAATAAGCTCTGGCTCAATGGGCCAGTCCCAACTAACAACTTCAAAATAAATAAAAAATAAAAAATTAAAATATTCATCAACAAGTTTTGTACCTCCCCCCAATCTTTTCTTGAAGAAATGAGAGCATGAAGGATAACTTGTTACAAAAATCAGAACCTTGTTGGGGGAGTTGTCTATAAATGTTGCTTTGACATTTTTGGGGGAGGGGTACTGAGTGCAGGTACCCACTGAACATTTTAGCCACTTCCATTGGTGAACAACTGCATATAGGGACATTTAGATCAGAATGCAATGGCCTCTGCAAAAGAAAAGCTTCTGGAGTCAGGCATCATCTCATCAGTGAAGATGCATCACTGTCATACCCCAAACTTAACTGGGAGGGACCAGTAGGAAATGATTTCATAGATGACGCTTCACCATTATACCCCAGACCTGACTGGAAGACACTAGTAAGCATTGTTGTAACTGAATAAGCTTCTCACTGCACCCCAATCCTGACTGTGCGGGACCAGTAAACAGTGTCATAACTGAAAATGCTTCACTGCTGCACTCCAAGCCTGATTGGGAGGGACCAGTAGAAAATGGTATCATAACTGAAGATGCTTCACCACTGCATGCCAACATGACTGGGAGAGACCTGTGGTGAACAGCGTCAGTAACTGACAATGTATTTATTTGTTTGTTACCTGGGTGGGTACGTTGATCCCAGGGACCATTTTCAGGCATAACGCAGGCCATTAACATGCTTTACTGTTGTACCCCAAACCAGACTGGGAGGGACCACAGGGAAATGGTGTCAAGACTAAAGATGCATAACTGTCATACCCAAACCTGATTGCAAGGGGCCAGTGGGAAACAGTGCCATGACTGAAGATGCTTCACCACTGTACCCGAAACCTGACTGGAAGGATCCTGTTGTAACTATTGTAACTGAAGATGCTTCACTACTGTACCCCAAACCTGACTGGAAGAGACCAGTGGGAGACAGCTTTATAACTGAAGATGCTTCATCACCGTACCCCAAATTTGACTGGGAGAGACCAGTGGGAGACCGCATTATAACTGAAGATGCTTCACCACTGTACCCCAAATTTGACTGGGAGAGACCAGTGGGAGTCAGTATTATAACTGAAGATGCTTCACCGCTGCACCCCAGACCTGACCAGGAGAGACCAGTGGGAGTCAGTATTATAACTGAAGATGCTTCACCACTGTACCCCAAATTTGACTGGAACAAATCGATGGAAAACATTAACATGACTAAAGATGCATCACCATTATACCCCGAACCTGATTAGGATGGACAAGTGGGAAGCAGTGTGTGATAACTGAAGGCACTGAACCATTGTAATTCGCACTCCAAACATCACTGGCAGAGACCAGTGGGAGACTGTGTTGTAACTGAAGACACTGAACTATCATACCCCAAACCTCACTGAGAGAGACCAGTGGGAAACAGTATCATAACTGAAGATGCTGAACCAATGCACTCTAAACCTGACCACAACAGATCTGCAGTGTATCAGGATGTAAGGGGCAGGGTTTTTTAAAAAAGCAAACACAGAAGTGCATGCATTTTCCACCTGCATCTACCCAACTGCGTTACCACCCAAGAGCTCTAGTTTCAGAGGCCCACATTTTTGCAACTGTTTGTGCAAGTCGTAGCAATTTGCATTAAAATGCGTAACTTGTAATTCTGTTATGCATGCTCCAATTGTTTGGACACATCGGCATCCAAAATTCCACCACTGCTAAACCAACTTGTGGTTTACCAGTGTCAAATCTTTGGATGCAGTGACATGACAAAGGGGACATGGGGTTTTGAGAATATTACCCTGAGACATCGTTTTGGATATTACCCTGAGACCTTGTTTGAGCAAACACCCAATAATTGGTGCTCACTGTGTGACATGAGCTTCTATCTCAGTTGAGATTAGAGCCGAGGCCCCCAAAAACACAACTTGCGGGGGGCATGAACCAAACATTAAAGGCAGGGAGAGCTGAGAGGAAGGAATAACAGGTCAGCCAACCCTACTAAAGGGTCTGTGTGAGCAGGCAAAAGTAAGTGTTTTTTTTAATTCAGTTTTCATGGCTTTTTTCAATTTTCTGTAAATGTTATTAGATAGGGAGGGGACCTAGCTGGTGTTGCCTCCTTTGTGGGTTGAGTAGTTGGTTACAAGCTGTGAAACAGGTGTCTGATTATGGGAGAAGCAGAAGCAAGCTTAGAGGAGACAGTAGATTCATAGGGGGAGTTAGCTGTGGGTCCTGTCTTGGAGAGCTGACAGAAAGGGAGAACAGACCAGCTAACCTTATTTGGGAAGGGTCTGGGTGAGTGAGTAGGCGGAAGTATTTTTATATTCAGTTTTTTGGGGCTGTTCTTTAAATTTTTGTAACTCTTATTAGCCAGGGTGGGGACATAGCTTGGGAGAACGTTTTTAGTCTCTTGTGGGTTGAGTGGTTAGTTACAAGCTGTGAAACGGGCACCAGATTGTGGGAGGAGTTGAAGCAGGCTTGGGGGAGACAGGTGATTTAAGCCCCATGCCTGCCAGCGTCCCATCGCATGGTCCCCTCGCATCATCTTTTAAGTGTCATGGAGCAGGAGTATGGAATCAGTCTAAGAGGACTTGCAGGCCAGGCCATCTGCAGGAAGACTGTAGGACCGTAGGAGAATCTGTCAGTGCAGGATATAGCAAGCCGCATGTTGTAAGCAAACCAGTTTCTGAAAGTGATCGTAGTAATTCTCTATCTAAGGTACAGCAAGACAGCATTTGAGTATGTACACTTATAATAACAAAACTGTGCTGATTAGTAACCACATCCAACTACCGATCTAGGGAAGGGTATAAGGGAAGCATAGCCAACTGCCTATTGAGAGCAGGGGTAAAAGGGAAGCATCTAAAGGCATGACAAGCTGGTAACCATGCTAAGCAGTACCTTAGGCTGAAAGGGGAGTGTAATGTAGGGTAGGCCTGTTTGGGTTTAAAGAGCTAGTGTACTACCTAAAATTAATCTTAGATTTTAAAAGCAACCAGCCATTACCTTTTATATCTGAGGTACTTTTCATTTTCCCTTTATTTAATTTGAAGATTGTTTGCCTGGTGTTAGTAGGTGTGATATGTGGAACAGCTCTTAGCCTGGCAGCTGTCATATCTTGCTCTACTGCCCCTCCCCCCACTACATCATCAGCATTGTTACCTCACTGACTGTGACATCACTGTTGCATAGGAACAACCATTGAATGACTGCCAGGTCATTCACTTGTGATGTTGCTTTCAGTGAGATCATCATGCTAATGATGTAGTGGGGGGGGGTGGTGATACAGATAGATAAGTTAGCTGACAAGCTAAGAGGTGTTGTCCGCATCCAGCACAATATTATCACATCGAAGACTTTCTAATGAGCAAAAGAAAAAAGAAAAATGCTTCAAAAATGAAAACTTAAAACTGACTACTTCTCAAAATTTGTATCATTTTCCTGTCTGCCTGCTTTGGCTCCACTAGCTCTTTGAGCAGTAACAGGCAAGAAGAAGGGGGAAGAGTACTACCATCAGTTACAAGGAGACAGGTGACAGTAGGAAGCCCAGGTACAATGAGGAGATCAGCAGCTGTGATTGCGGGATGCTCATCTCCAGGGCTAGGTTCTGGAGGAGGGGACAGTGCCCCATATGCAGGACCTTTGGGGAGCTCTATGCTCAACTGGTAGCAGAAGAAGAGGAGATATCAAAGCTGTACACCAACTGAGTTCGTGCCCACACTCCCACTCTCCCAGAAGCCCATTGGCCTTTGGGGATGGGGAGAGGGAGGGAGGGGAAGGGAGGCAGGGGTAGTCATATGGTGGCCAACCAAACCCAAGAAATCCTGACAGCAAATCACTTTGCAACTCTGATGGAGGCACAAGTGTATAACTTCTTTGAAGCGGGGGGGGTCTAAGTCAGTTGGGAAGAAAGGTCCGGGTGACTTGGTGCCACTTGGGAGTGAAAGCAGCATGAAGTTAGCAAGAAGTAACTTAAGCACAGGGGACTCAATGGTTGAAGGGATGGTGTCAGGAGGAAGGGTATCGCTTTGTGGAGGACTGGGAGGGCTTCAAGGACAAGAGGTTCTTCAAGGCTGACAGCCTTCACCTAGAAAAGAGAAGAGACCAGTACAATGGTGCAGAAGATTGACGTCTACATTGATGGACAATTACATTGACTGTTGGGGAAGCTGAAGCTAGGTATACCACAGAGAAGGGTAGAGAAGTGGGGAACCTAGCTAGAACTATCCCTGAACTGAGGCTAGAAGCATTGGGGGAAACAGCAAGGCACAAGTTCACAAAAGGGTCGAGACTGATGGAGCTCAGTAAGCCTGCAAAAAATGGGGAAAACAAGAACTTATGGAGGCTAGGGAAAAATGAAGGGGAAGGTCATGTAAAAAACAAAAAATGGGTGTGGGCTCAAGGTGGAAGGTCAGCAGGGCTGGCCTTAACCATTCTGGGCCCCTGTGTAGCTCCCTGCCAGGCCCCACCACGCCATTCCCTGTGCCCCCCCCAATTTTACACCTAACTTTTAATTACCAAATACCTCAGACCTGGAACGCCCTACCAGCCCCCATCCGCCATGCACCAAATACCTCCCTGCAAAACAAGTTACTCCGAACACATTTCACCTCCAGTTGCTCATGTATCAGCTAAGAACTCTTACTTAAATGTCTCACTGCTATATTCGCATACGTATTGAACTGTATCTTCCCTCTGTTTTCTCTATACTGGTTGTAAGTATCCTACCCGTGACTGTAACTTTCCCCCAGCTATGTAATTTTTCCCACACAAATGTACTGTAACAATCCTTGTACTACTCTGTACTGTCTAAGCATTGCTAAATGTAAGTGGGTCCCGGCCCCCGGGTCACAACTGGAATCGAGCACGTTGCTCAGTATGCGTTCCTGGTAAATCTCGTAAATAAATAAATAAAAAAACTAACCCTCCTGTCCTGTATTAATAAAGCAGTAGCAGGTCTTCTAGTTTAACCAGCATCTTTTAATTAGTGCCATTGACTGCATTGAATTATTTGACTTCACCACTGGAAATGAATCTGACTGAGCCTGGAGCAAGAACTTAAGTAAGTATGGTACTACTGCTGCATTCATTTCTGTAAGGACAGGGACATCATCACTGGACACTCACACCTCTGATAATCCGATCTGCAAACAAGTTAAGCAACTTTACTTTTCTGGAGGTGTGAGTGAGAGAGAACAGAGCGGATTATCATGGGACACCAGTAAGGTTGCCACCTGTCAGGTTTTTCACCTGGTGATCAGGTTTTCAGGGTCCCTGTCAGGAAATCTGGTTTTGCTCTGTGCTGGTCAGATTTTTGAGCCATTTTGAGTGCTTACATACTTTTGAAACAGATTTTGTCATATCATTTATTGTTTCAGCTACATGTCCATGTTACAAACAAGTTCGCTTGTCTATATAGCCCTTTGTTTGTGAAAACAGTCAACCTGGGATTTTATTTATTTAGGTTTTGTTGACCGGTTAAGTGCACTAGGCAGGTATAAAGTATGGCCATTAACACCATTAGCACTTACTTAATCTTATCTTTTCCACTATATCTTAAAGTGGCATAGCAGCAAGCTATACCCACCTTTTGTAACAGTAATAGAGCCAGTTGTCTTCCACTTTCATTTGATGGTAAACATTTTCATCTCTAACAAAATTTAGGCATTTTTAAATGTTTTAAATAATTTTTTTCCTCAAGAAAAAAGTATGGGCCCCCAAGATGCATGGACACAGCTTGCACCTAGCTAAGGCCAGCCCTGGGAAGGCAGTGCCTTAATATTAGCAGCCTGGGAACAAAATCAGTGAGCACCAGGTTACGGTAGCAGAAGCTGGGCTGGACCTTGTAGCCATTATGGAAACTTGGGCCACAGAGAACAATGACTAGGACCTGATGGTCCCAGGCTACATCATGTATAGCCATGATGGGGAACGGTAAAGTAGGAGGAGGGGTAGCCCTCTATGTCAGGAAAGGAATCAAGGTAATAGAAGATGCATTCTCCAGGGGAGGGAAGGGGGGTAATAGAATTGCTGTGACTTCAGCTCACAGAGACATCAGGTAACAAGCATTTGTCAATGCCGAATGTTGTCTTGCTGGTGTTGGCATTGGTAGTGCAGGAGTTAAGAGAGATGCATAATAGGAATAGCAATAAAGTATAGAACCGACATCAACCCCACCCCACCCTGCAGAGAGTGACAGGCATTGGGGTGTGCATTTGGGTCACTGGCCATAACGCTCACGCTATTTCACCTCACCCTACCCTGCAGAGAGTGACAAGTGTCATGTTGTACCTTGGGGTCATCTAGCCTTATGCTCACCCCATTTCATAAGTATGTACATTGAGATGAGTGCAGTATAGGAGAATCGGTTGAACTTTGAGGCTGAAGGCTTCAAGGCACACCTTGATGCCTGTCAGTGGCTTCAGGGTGGGGGTGGAGGACCAATGGCGTGAGCAGTACAGCAGACAATCCAAAGACACACCCCTGATGCCTGTTAGTCTGTACAGCATGGGACGTAATGGTTAGAAACCATAACACCCTGGGCGTGTGTTGGTATTTGCACTCCAAATTTTAAAACATGGCCTTTTGGCGACCCCACCTCATGAAAGCATTTGGCACCTCTGCTCATGAACAGTGTCCCTGTGATTTTGTTAATCTGTCTCAAACATTGACTTCCCACAGTGACCACGCCATTCTGCACCATATTAAAATGTCAGCTGCACCATTGATAAGGAGGTGTGAAGAGATGGCAATGTTAAAAATCTAGAGCTCAAATATTAAACATTCTTGAAGTTATGAGCGTGTGTGAAAACTGCACATCGCATGCTCATAACACTGTCATTTAGTGGAATTATTTTACCAGATTTTTAACGTAGCCGTTTTGGGACCTCTGCTCATGAACAGTGGCACTATGATTATCTTAATCTGCCCCAATGTTGATTTCCCACAGTGACTGCGCGATTGTGTGCCACATGTGCAAAACTACATTTCAGGCAGGATGTGACAAATGACAGCTATACTGTTCATAAGAAGGTGTGCAAAAATGACAATGTTGAAAATCTGGAGTGAAAATATTACAAATTCTCAAAGTTACGACTGTGCGTGGACACTGCACAACACAAGCTTGTAACATAGTCATTTTATGGAATTATTTCACCAAATTTTCAATATAGGCATTTTGGGACCTCTGCTCATGAACAGTGTTAATGTGATTTTGTTACTCTGTCCTGAATATTGTTTTCCTACAGCAACTGCACCACTGCACGCCGGATGTGCGAAAACACAGTTCGGGTAGGATGTGGAAAACTAAAGCTGTACTGTTCTTAAGGAGGAGTGAAAAAATGGCCATGGTGAAAATCTGGAATAAAAATATTAAAAATTATCAAAGTTACCAACGTGTGTGGAAATTGCACAACGTACGCTTTATGACACAGTCATTATATGGACGTTTGTCACCTAATTTTCAACATAGGCATTTTAGGACCTCTGCTTATGAACAGTGTCACTGTGATTTTCTTAATCTGTCCCAAACACTGATTTCCCACAGCGACCGTGCTATTCTGTGCGGGAAGTGCGAAAACACAGTTCAGCCAGGATGTGAAAAATGACAGCTGTACTGTTCATAAGGATGTGTGAACAATGTCAATGTTGAAAATCTGGAGTGAACCTATTCCAGATTTGTGAAGTTACAAGTGTGCGTGGAAACTGCGCAACACACGCTCATAACACAGTCATTTAATGAATGTTCATCACCAAATTTTCAACATAGGCATTTTAGGACCTTTGCACATGAACAGTGTCACTGTGATTTTCTTAATCTGTCCCGAACACTGATTTCCCACAGCAACCATGCTATTCTGCACTGGAAGTGCGAAAACACATTTCAGACAGGATGTGAAAAATGACAGCTGTACCGTTCGTATGGAGGTGTGGAAAAATGCCAATGTTGAAAATCTCAAGTGAAAATATTACAGAGTTGCGAAGTTACGAGCGTGTGTGGAAACTATGCAACACATGCTCGTAAAATTGTATTTTTTTTTAATTTTTCACCAAATTTGCAACATGGGTTTTCTGAGAGCCCCCCTCATGAACAGTGGCACTGTGGTTTCATTAATTGGTTCTGAAAGGTGATTTTGCACAGTGACGGCAAAATCACCTTTCAGGACCGAATAACGCCATGACAGTGACTGAATTCATGAGGAGGGGTCCCAATAACCCCATGCTGAAAATATGGTACCAAAGTTCCCCAAAATGCCCGAGATATGCACCAAAGTTGCAAAAACCCTATTTATGCCATTATACTGTACAGCTTACTGGCATTTCTTTAGTTCGCAGTCGGATTTGAAGAGTGCAGATGTGTTCCCGGTCCACCGAAGATCATCGCATTGGCTCCAGAGGTAAGGATGGGGTGAGGGTGTGTGTGGGGAGGTGGGGAGTGCAGTGGGCGGCGCAGGTTGGGGAGGGGCTGCAGACAACGAGGACCATTTTCTACTTTACAGGGTTAAAAAAATTATAAACATCAAGGAAGATTTTTTCTTTTAACAGGTACTTTTGGCACACTGGGGTGGGCTCCCAGCGTGCCACCTGCGTGTTTTTGGGGTGGGGGACTGGAGCCGCGGGGATTGGGCACCTGTCGGCATATAAAAGGTGTTGGGGGGTGATGCTGAGGTGGTGCAAACAACTGCCATGGGACATGATGCTGGCGGGGCTTGGGCTCCCCACTGCAAATGAACTCGGGTGGGTGCTGATGATGTCGACAGGGGATTGGGCACCAATCGGTCATCAGCTTTTCTGGGGGCTGTGCGAGGCTGACGGCACAGCCGCCATGTCTGATTGAAATGTTACACCAGGAAAGGCACGCCCTGCAGTGAGGTGAAGCTCCCTCATTGCAGCGGCTAAAATGTTTTAAGTTGGTGGCACGCTATTGCACTGCCCGCATAGACAGCGTGCAACCTAATTCGTGCCACGGAGCCCAGCCCCAAAAAGCAGTGGCGCCACTGGCCACAACACGACCGTGCCTCCCCAACCTGCTATTCTAAAGTTACTGTAACATGTTTCTTGTGCACGTGCAAGACAGCATAATAAATTGTGCATGAGGGTGGTCTACAGGCCACCATGGCAGGGGGACAAGAGCAATAGGGAACTAGGGGCAGAAGTAAAGAAGGGGGCAGCAAAGAGCAGGACTGCATGCTGCTTTAGCTGGTCAAGGAACCCACAAGACAGGCTGCCATTCTCGACATTGTGCTCACCAGCTCAGAAATAGTAGTCAGAATGTGGATTGGGGAACCACTGTGGTCTGGCAACCATAGCACTATATGGTTTGAGCTGGACCTTGGTACCAGTAAGCCCTCGTCAAAGGCTGAAGTTCTGACTTTCAAAAGGGTAGACTTCAACTAAATAAGAGAACTAGTCAGAGACAGGTTAACTGGAGTAGACAGCCTCAGTGGAGCGGAGAAAGATGGGGAGAAATAAAAGGGGCCATTGCTGAGGGGACAAAGGCATGCAGGAGAATGGCCACAAAGAGAAACAGGTAGAAGAAACCAGTATGGGTCTCTGAAAAGGTCGGGGAAGCAGTGATGGCCAAAAGGAAGGCCTTCATCAGATATAAGAAGCAGGGATGAAGAACGAGGGGAGTACCAGGTAAGAACTAGGAAGGCCAAGAGTGCAGTCAGGGATGCAAAAGCAGACACTGAACTACATATTGTGGAGGGGGCTAAGGGCATAGAAAAACAGTCTTCAGGTATATAAGGGAAAAAAGAAAGATGGGTGGGGGAACTGTTAGGTTAACAGAGGGTAACTGGATAATAGAGGAGGATGAGCAAAAAGCAGCCATTCTGAATGACCACTTCTGCTCAGTATTCACTATGAGGACAGTCGGCCTTTGCCAGAGAGCAGCATAAAGGCTGCTGAAAGGGGGTCCCAGAAATGAGATAGCAGGTATTTTCTACTGAAAGGTGCAGAACAGGGCTAACAGCCCTGAAGACAGATAAGATCACGGGGCTGGATGAGATGCACCCAAGGGTGCTTCAGGAACTGGCATCAGAATTAGCCAAACCCCTGGTTAGGATATTCAGTAGCTCTGTTCAGACAGAGGTGGCTCTGAATGACTGGACAGTAGCAGACATTGCTCTGCTGCACAAGAGTGGGGACAAAAGGCAGCTAGGTAACTACAGACCTGTCTGTCTTACCTCCGTTCTGGGTAAACTGATGGAGACACCAGTCAAAGAGAACCCAGTGGACTGCCTGGAGAAAAATGGGCTCCAGGATACTAAACAGCATGGGTTTGTGGCAGGGAGGTGTTGTCATACCAACCAGATGGTATTCTTTGACTGGGTAACTAGGACAGTGGATAACGTTCATGCAGTGGATTTACTCCACTTCGACTTGAACAAGACATACCACTCGGTGCCACACAGAAAGTTGCTGAAGAAGCTAGAAGATCTGGGCACATTAAAAGACATGCAGTAGTTAGATAGGTGGGAAGTTGGTTAGAATGGAGACAGTAGAGGATAGCAGTAAATGGAGTCAGATGTGAGAAGAGTGAGGTCACCAGTGGGGCATCACAGGGATCAGTCCTGGGTCTAGTCCTTTTCAATATGTTCATCAGTACCATAGGAGAAGGAATACAGGGCAAGATATGTCTCTTCACACATGATACTAAGCTTTGGGGTAGGGTAGGAAACC
The DNA here is from genome assembly GCA_016271365.2 of Neoceratodus forsteri. Taxonomy (NCBI): domain Eukaryota; kingdom Metazoa; phylum Chordata; order Ceratodontiformes; family Ceratodontidae; genus Neoceratodus; species Neoceratodus forsteri. The sequence continues at coordinate 47,888,827 of CM028133.1, read as the reverse complement.
AAGAGGAGGGAAGGGAGATGCAGAGGGACCTGCAAAGTCTAGAGAGGTGGTCTAGGGTTTGGCAGCTAAAATTCAACACCAAAAAGTGTAAGGTGAGCTGGCCCGCTGGTGCAGCGGTAGCGCTACCGCTACAGCGCCGTTGACCGAGATTAAGGAATGAGCCCAGGAAGGTGGAGGGATGGCGGGGGAAGAAGCGCGGGCATCCATAGACACTTGCCTCCTCCGGGAGGGGGGGCGGTTCTGGCTCAGTACTTGACTGTCCCTGGTGGAAGCCGGAAGCACAGCAAGTATAGCGCACCAGAAGAAGGGGTCGAGCAAGGTGGACGTCGGTGTTCATCACCTTGACGTCAGGGCACATGCCTTGCCCTAGAACAGAAAAAATCAGCGTCAGAGCATCAAGATGACAGAGTACTGAAGCGGAGACCCTAATGGCTCACACCTGCCTGATCCTCTGGAGGTCCGATGAAACAGTGATGTGTCTCTGGGTGTCAGGCCCCACCTCATACCCGACTGGGAGGTATAGCCACGGCTCCATGGGGACCCACTGGAGGTCAGGTAGGTCATGAAGCGGGGCTACCACAAGTGTGTATGTCTCCCAAAGGAGTGGTGTTCTGGCGCAGGGAGCAGTATAAACAGAAATTTCAAAAAACAAAAAGTGCAAGGTGATGCATATAGGGAACAAGAACCCCAGAACAGAATACTAGATGGGGGAGGGGTTAAGATGGTCACCACTTCTGAAGACAGGGAACTAGGAGTCATAAGTAACTCCCTTAAACAAACTAACCAGTGTAACAAGGCTACAGTAAGGCAAACAGGAAGCTGGAGTGCATTGCGAGGGGTTTTGACAGCAGGAGGAAAGAGATATTACTATCTCTATAGATACCTGGTGAGACCAAACGTAGAATACTGTGCCCAGTTCTGGATTCCCCCCCAAGGAAGGAAAAGGACAGACTGGAGATGGTGCATCATAGGGCAACCAAAATGATTCTGGGCCAGCAGGGCAGATCCTACGAGGACTGGTTTAGAGCACTGAACATGTTCTCTCTCAAGGCCAGACAAGAGACTGGTGATATGATGGAGACCTTCAAGTTCCTGATAGGAATAAACAAGGTAGATTGTGAGGAACTACTCAGCATGAATAACAAATCTAGAACATGAGGACATGAGTGGAAGCTGGCAGGGAGGAGGTTCAGGAGGGACATGAGAACGTTTTATTTTACAGAGGGAGTGGTTGAGCCATGAAACAGTCTGCCAGCAGAGGCGCCAAAACTATTAATGGTTTCAGACACGGTTGGGACAGAGTTAAGGGCTTAGTAGTTAATCAGGAGCAGTAGTAAAACAAGGAGCAAGGGGTAGATAGTGTAAACAAAGACCCCGTACTGACAAATGCTCTTGACGTATGATAGGGTGTTACGGGCAGATTAGTTAGGCCACTGATCATTTTCTGCCATCATTGTCTATGCTTTTATGTTTCTAAAGTGTTTTCTACGGGTTGGCTGCTAATACAGTTCTCCATAGGATCAAAGTTGCCATGAATAAAGCCTGTTGTCTTCTTCTGGGTGCGACAGGCGCACTCACACCTGCGACATCTACCGACTGACTAATTGGCTCAACTTTGATTGCAGGCTCAGATATCAAACAAGTCTTCTAGACAAGAAAATCGCCTCAGGGCTCACCCCTCCAGGGCTCCAACACCTTATTACTCCTGCCCCTATAATTCGAGCAACCAGAAGCTCTGCTAAAGCATCCTTCCTTGTGCCCCACTGTAGGATGTCCATGGGGCCGAGGCATTTATATACAGGGCTCCACTCTGGCTGAATGCCTTTCCAGCCTGTATTTCATCTGAAGTGAAACTTGGTCTTTTCAAAGCAAATCTCAGGGAGCACCTCCTTTCCTCCAGTCAATGTGACTCCTTCTAGCTCCCCCACACCTCCTGTCCAGGTTTTAACAAGGTCTTCTCTGACTGCATCGGCCCCATCCATTTCCTCCTGCATCCCACAACTACCCACACCCCCTCTCTCTACCCTTAAATTCAGCATATTGCTGAATACTATAGTTCTGAAAGTTTTGTACCGGGTCTTGCATGGCCTGATTTTGCCTAAATACTTGTGTAGAATGTACTGTTTGTTTAATCTGTACTGACTGTCTCACTGTGTGTGTCAATAAGTTATTGTTTGTCGATACACTGTATTATTTGGATCCTCCTTATTATATGTATGCACCCTTAATTGTCTTGCACTTCTCTGATGTGGAGCCTTTGTAAAGGAGTCTCTGACTCAAAGGTATTAATTCCAATATGTTTCAATAAATAAATAGAGTGTAGCCTTCTGTCATGCCATACTGGCTGACTTATAGGGCTTTTCCTTTGGATGATTAGGAAAGAAACAGGTTACTGTGAAGTAAGGTGATATTAGAAATGAAGAACCAAGAACATCAAGATATGGCTATAACAAAGTGGTGGTGGCTATGAATCGTCACCTCAAGTGTCTGTAGTGTGTCACATAAAGAACAAAGAATAAAAAAATACACTACAACATAGTGGTGTGAACACCAGCCTTTGAACTGACATTTAATAGAACTAAGATCACCAAGATTTATTCACTAGCAAGATGTGACCTGAGTACAGGGCTGAGAGCCCGGTCTCCAACAAAAGTGACAGACCCTGTGAACTGTTTCATGCCTGGTATTCAACAGTGGGTAATTTATTCATTTATTTAGTTACTTTAAGCCCCTCAGTGGACTTATTTGTTAGGGTTTCAGCCCTCAGGACCCCCACCACTATCCTCTGGTGGCTCTGGGAGGGTTTCAGACCCTGGGAGGTCCCGAGGGTGTCCCGCAGCTGTGGCTGCAGACTCCTGTGTCCTCGGCCCATTGGCAGAGGGAGCTGAGAACCAAAACACTGTTTTTGTGCCTTTGGGCATGTTGGGAGGCATTTCGGTGGTCCGTGTAGGCTGAGAAGACAGACCACCGAATGTAAACAAACAAAAAGATGCGCCACGCCATCTGTGCATGTGCAGCTGCCAGAATTCAACATTTAAAGGTGCCATGGCTCTGTTTTGGTGTTGTGGTTGTGGCCGCTATTAACCAATATCCCCAGCTCCAGGGCAGGCAGCAGAGCTGTGGATTATCCAAATAAAGCCTCCAAGCATCAGAGGGCAAGGTTCTCTGCCCTCTTAAGGGCAAACAATACTAAATTAAAGGCAGGACCTTTGGGGATTGAAAACAAACTGCAAACATGGCAACCCCCATGGGACTACAGAAGCAAGGGGGCTGCTGGGATAAAGTGAGAGGGCACAGAAAAGCCCAGGACTGCAGCATTCAATCAGAAGAGAGCTGCTAGAAACCTATGAAGAGGACTGTTTTGCCTGCCAAATGGGGACAGAGCCAGAGCTGGAGTGCAAGAAAGACTGCTGTGGGCTGCTCAGCCCATTTCCTGCACCCAGACAGCAACGGCCTGCTCGGCCCCAGCTTTTCCAGACAAGCAGTGTACTGTTGGAGCCAGTGCTACAGACAGAGGAAAGAAGAGATTTTGGAGTCAGCTGCTGAAAGAGAAATCTGGAGTTTGCAGCTTGAGATAGAGAGTCTGGAATTCACTGCAGAGAAAGAGCACAGTGCTGCTGTATGAGAATAAAGACTATGAATTGCAATTAGGAATTGAAAGTTCTGCAGTCAAGCGACAGCTGTGTTTCCCCCTTGGAGGGGTAGGAACAGGAAAATGCCAATTGCTGCAACCTGAAAGTTGGGGTGTGCTGACGCTAAAGGCTGTGCTAGAGCTCAGTCACCGTCATGTGGAAGGAAGCTTAAGTGAGAGTACTGGGTACTGAAGCCCAGTTACCATTTGTGTTCCAGAGGGTGTGCAACAGAGGGGCCTGGGACTACACTACTGCCTGTCCCTGGCCTGAAGAAGATGATGAGCGGACAGGAAGATGGCAGGAGGTCTGCCTGGTGAAACCACTTACAAAGGCCTCTAAGGCGAAGCTGGCAAGGGCAGGCAGGTGAAGACCAGCTTGCTTCAACTTCCTTCAGCCAGCTCTCCTGCTTCCAGGGTGCACCCTACAGAGATACCTCCATGGTACCATAACAAATCAAGCCTGGTGACCCCTCCCCCTGTGAACTTCTGAACTGAAAGTACCCCTAGAGCTGCGGCTTTGGGGAATCTTTATTAGCTAGCTAGCCAGTTAAGTTACAAGGGATAGGCCCTGGGCTGGACTGTATCTAGTATAAAGCTGTGCCCAAGCATCTAAACTTAAAGTTTGCAACCGTTAAATGGTTATTTGGGCCCAACGAAAGATCCCCCTGTGCTGATGCCTGCATCATGGTGAGGTACCCACCGAAAAGACTGTATAGACTTTCTGGGCAGCTGCCAAGGGAAAGACGGGTGCACCCATGGGTGGGAGGTGGGGATTGTTTGGGGCAGAACTGTTAGTTATCATTCTTGTTACTGTTTTAGCTCCCCTTTTTCCCCTTCCCTTACAATAAAGTATTGCTGTTGTTCATGTTAATTGCTGCTATACTGTGTCTCTGAAGTAGGGAATGGTCACTGTGTGTGGGGAACTTTTTTGGGGGGCAGCTAATGTATTTTCCTGGGGAGTGGTGATCTGCTATCTGCCCACAGGTATTCCCTACCATTTGCTCAGGTGGAGTCACTGTGCTACTCTATAACTACCTGTCCTAACCCAGGTCGGCTCCCTCAAAGGTGATTGCTGTGAGGACCTTGAGGGCCCTGGAACAGCCGAATGTGAGTCAGAGGGCTGTTACATTAGTTTTTATTTTCCAGGTAGGTGCACCAGACAATCAAATGCTTATTTTAAGGCATGGCCCGAGAGATTAAAGCTAAATTGGTCAAATGCAGTACAGTGTGTACAGTTCTAGACAGATACAGACATACGACAGCCATAGAGTACTGAGTTAATTCATATCAGTTCTGCTCAATTCAAGCATTTGAAGGCTCATACGAGAAATGCATTAAAATAATGCAGACGTATAAACAGAGAATCCAGAGCATTAGGAACGTTTTATGGGAGGGCCGAAGCCTGAGGTTCACGGAAAAGGTACAAGCCAGCCTCTCCAAGCAGCTCTCATTTAGCATGTTGTGAAACACCCACCATTCTCCCCTTCCTCCTCCTCCAGCACTCTGCTCACCTTTTGTGCTGGACCTTCTATTCCCTACACGCTACCTGGTTTATCTATCAAGGGTGGGAATAGAGAAAGGCCAATGTTTTTTACAGTATACACACGCACTACTCCATTCACCAAACACTGAACAATACATAAACACAAAAATTCTGTGGGCCTCAGGACAAAAGCAATGTACTATCTTAAGAAGATGCTCACAGTACCTATACCAGAAGGAGGACGTCAAGGGCCAGTATCGTATATGGGAAGGAACGGAGTTCCACAGCCTAGGGGCAACATAACCAAAGGAAGATTCTCCAGCCTTTGTGCTAAATCTGAGAACAGACAGGGGGGCATTCTCACAGAATATGAGTGGATAAGTAGTGCTAGCAGGTTGAAGGCAGTTGAGGGGGATAACAGAAACCTGTTTGTCATAGTACTAAAGATAACACCCCCAGTCATAAGGACCCTCCTTGAGGTAGGGGGTGCCAACTGAGTTTAGCATACAGGGAGCAATGATGGGTAAGACAATGAGATGCGGGTGCAAAATGGCATATATTTAAGCAATAAGCCATGAGGGAGTGTGGGTTCTCGGTGGATTTACCACGGCTGGAGTGGTTTGCCCATGAGGTGCAGCCGGGTGGGTAAATCCGGCCAGCCGTGGTAAATCCCCTGAGAACCCACATCCCCCAAGTAGCTTATTGCGATTATACCAAGTACTGCTTTTTTTTATTATTTAAAAAAAAAAACAGTACTTGGTATAATGCTTAAATAAGTCAGTGAGTAGTACGGCAGTTTTCATTTTGTTTTGTTTTTCACTGATAAATGGAGCTTCTGTTTTACAGTCTCCGCTTAGCGGGGAAGCAAGATGGAGGTCGTAGTTCCGTGATTTTGCCGTCGGATTGTTTTTTTTTTTTAACATGCGGCCGGCTGGCACCTTTTCCATTGGCAATGCTAGATTTTACAATGGTGGTAAGGTGCCAGCCCGCTGTTCTGATTGGTTATTCTGAGAGATGCATGGTATAATATTGTATTCCACCCATGGAAAGTGGTTTAAGATGCAGCATAGAAAACTGGAGCCCATAGATAAGTTTAGAAAGCAGTATCCCATGGGCAGTGGTCAGTCTGGCTTGGGGAGAAAGGTTTATAAGAGACAATCAGCACAGATTTGATAGCTTTACACACTCTCTCCACATGGAGGAAGAAGTCAAGGGAAGGGCCCAGGGTGACACCAGGTACATGAAAGAGGTGACTGAGGAGACTAGAGCACCATCCTGGCTGGCAACAGTTAGTAAGGACGGACATAGCCTTAGCTTAGGAGAAGTACCAAACAACATGGCTTGAGGTCTGATCACGTTTAGGATCAATGTATTCAGAGACAACCACCTGGATACAGACTGCCGATCTTTGGATAAATTACAATTAATGGTGTCAGCATTTTGTGAGCTAGTGAGCAGGACCAGGTCATCAACGTATAATATTGCTAAGCAATAAGACAGACTTTCACCAGTCAAATTTATATGCAAAGTGAATAATAGGGGCCCAAGGGTAGAGCCTTGGGGAACGCCTGCTGAGGTGCATGACTGAGCAGATGGATCCCATTTTATGTTTATATAGAAGAAATGGAAGGTAGGCCAGTTCTGGAGCAATGTTTAGCTTGAATGGACTCTTTTTTTTATGTACCTGATTTCCCCTGACTGGGGGAGACAATGCTTATCGTTAGTTCTTTTCTCTCCTTCTATTTTACTTTCTATATCCTCCACTTTCATATTTGTTCAGAAATTGTTCACATGAAGTAATGGAGACAGGGAATAAGTTCACACATACAAAGCAATGAGTTTAAAGGTTTAGCACATTTTATTTAGTTTAAGAGTTTGTTAAAGTTGAAGATTAACTTTGAATAAGTTACTTCATTGGTTGTCTTTCTGAAATAATATATAGGTAGGGGCAGACACCTTGTAAGAAACCAACAATCACTCGATCAAGGACGGTCTAGTAAAGATGTGGACAATATATTCCTTTTATATTCTTCAGATGTGATGAGTCTGGATTATTATTTTTATTTATCAGTTCTCCAGGGATAATAAAATCTTAGGACGCTTGGTTGAATAACAATGGACATTCCTGGAATATAGACAGAAGCATGAACTTACTATAATTATTTTAAATTCTGAGTTGTTCAAGCTTGTTTGGACTATTTGGACTGTGATTTACTAAATTAGTCCTTCCTGTTGCATTATGTTTTGTATACTGTGACATCCTTGGTTATGATCTTTGTCATAAATACTGCTCTCTAAATAAATAAAGAGACATAAGTTCAAAAAGAATGCTTGAGCAGAAAAGGAGGAGCCAAATTTTACCCACTGCGATCTGTTGAAAAGGTAGTTCTGGAACCAGAGGAAAGCCATGGCTGAGAGGCCCAATCTAGCTAAATCAGAGCAGAGTATGGCGTGATCCACCAGATCAAAGGCCTTAGTGAGGTCTATGAATGCTGCACCTGTAAGGCCACCTCTGTCCATGGCCATGGAGATACTATTTGTAAATGTTAAGAAGGCAGTCGCAGTACTATGCCCCTTTCTGAAGCCATGTTGCATGGGGGAGACAAGGCTATAAGAAGCCAGGTAGCTATTGATCTGGGAGGCAACTATTTGCTCTAGTTCCTTGTTCAGAATGGGAAGGATAGCGATGGGCCTGTAATTGCTTATGAGTTTCTGGTTCCCTTGTTTGAAAACAAGGACTATGCGGGGAAAATTTCCACAAGTACAACACCAATCATCCATAAGAGTCTCGGTTGTCAGTTAGTGTGTGTGTGTGTGTGTGTGTGTGTGTGTGTGTGTGTGTGTGTGTGTGTGTGTGTGTGTGTGTGTGTTTGTGTGTGTGTTTGTGTGTGTGTTTGTGTGTGTGTGTGTGTGTGTTTGTGTGTGTGTGTGTGTGTTTGTGTGTGTGTGTGTGTGTGTGTGTGTGTGTGTGTAAGACATTTCCAGTATCTAGGAAAATGTTTTAAACATATTGTTTGAAAGAAACAGAAATGCTAGTGGCCATAGGTTCTGGTCTTGTGGAAGGCAACTAAAAACACTACTAAGGAAGGAAGGAAGATCATTCTCTCACCATGTTTTTCTTGAATCACTAAAGAACTAAATTTCTTTGCAGAATTTTTACCAGTCCTGTTGATTTCAGCCCACCAATGTTTGTGGCTGTGCCACTTTTTCAAGACAGGAAGGAGGATACTCTACTACAGTTCCTCTTTAAATACACTTAGTGTGTGCTGTTGAAATTCACTGCACTCCTGGCCTCTAGTAAGCCTATATCCAAAGTCTTAGCCTCTACTCAGGGTGGACTTTCTCTGTTGAAGATTGAGCATAAACATTGCCACTGAGAAAATTACTCTGAGGTCCACGAATTTCAGCTGTATGCACTGCACTAAAGCTTGTATGCTTGATGTTGCACCAAGGCACTAAATCTTTCTCACCTGTTGGCGGTGTTTAGAAAGAAGGATGCTCACCACCCTCCCTCCAGGGATCAGCACGCAATGCCTCTGCATCATGTTTCAAACCCTGCCAGCCCAGGTGAGTGAATATATTCTGGAATTCTTGGAAACAAATGATTTACAGGACAGGAGGCAGCATGGGTTTATATCAGGGAGATTTTGCCAAACTCACCTGATAGACTTCTTTGACTGGGTCACAACGGTGGTGGACAGGAGCCAAGCAGTGGCCATGTTCTAACTCAACCTTAGCAAGACCTTTGACTCTTTTCCTCACAGAAGGCTAATACAAAAGCTGGGTGACCAGGAGGCAGGAAACAAGCTGGCCAGGTTCATAGGGAACTAGCTGATTTAAACTTGGGTGATACAGAAATAAGAGAACAGTGGGACCCTCAGGCAGAAAAAGGGAAGGGATGGGATGGGATGCCTGTGGAAGCAGATGACAATCAGCCACTAGGATACTGGATCTCTGAATCCATCTCCGCATTAGGCTGAACACGGAGCTAGGCAAGGAAATGAGCAGACTGGATGGACCTATGTTTTTTTTTTCCTGCTGACTTAATCTATGTTTCTATGCTATGGAATGTGCTCTGCATTTTGCCTCCTTCATGTTTAATCTGTTTCCCTGGACATTCCTTGATGTCAGTTTCCACTGTTACACAGTGAAATTATTCAGTAAGTACTAGTGGGACTGGATAACACAGAATGTCCAGGAAACACAAAGTTATAAACTAAAGAGTGCGAAAAAAAAATGCTCATTTGCTGATAAAAGTAATAAAATGCCTTTTCAAAGTTACAAAAAAAACAAACAATAGTTATAGCTAACAGCAAGTCTTTCTCCTCATCATTCACCAGGCAGAAAACATACTTTTTCTCCGCCTCTTCCCTTTGTTTAAGAGGCTGGGGAATTCAGCAGACTGGGATCAGACAGTGTCTGATGAGTTGCAGGTGAAACAATCTGGACTTTGACTGCTGTTTGCCGTAGGGTATGAGGGCAGTTCCAGATGTCAGGCTCGCAGCACCTGCCTGATGGGGAGAGGTAACCGGAAAAGAGGCCTGAGCTAAAAGCTTCCTTGTAGTCAGCAAGGTACCTGAGCATAAACAGTAAAAAGCATAGCAGAAAATGTGGTTTTTGCTGTACTCCATTTATTAAACTTGTATCTATAACTATGCAAAAAAAATAATTGTTCGAGTAGGGCTTTGAAATACCAGTTAAAGAGCAGCCAACACCTCCAGGGGTAATTTGGAAAATACAATATTAAGACACAGTTCAGCTTGTATTTCTCATCAGTTCTGTATTTCTCCTCCCCCTTTGTTGCATGTAGTATAGTAAGGATATAAATCTTTATGATTAAAGGTGTGGCCCTTTAAATGCCGTTGTAATTATTTTCTGTGCTTGCATTTGTTTACTTGCCCCTTTTATTATTTTAGTTTTATTTTGCCAACAACTAGTAACAAAAAAAAATAAAAGAGTCCTACAGAATTCTTGTATTACAAAGTCAGAAAATCTTTGCTGGAAAGGTTGACAGTCAATTTATGTGGGAAACTCCGAATCTGCAGATTTGTATAAAAAAATACTTTCTTACATTAAAAGCACAGAAAAATCGATAAATACAATAATAATGATAAAAAATAGTATAGATTAAATAGACATATGTGAATTCTGAGAACCTGTGAGTGTCTGTTATGATTTAGCAGGTAATATTTTCTTACCAACCAGATGTTATTTGGGAAGAAGAAAACAGAAGCCAATTACTGTTTTAAACAAGCATTTGTCAATGCTGAATGTTGTATCGCTGGCATTGGCATTGGTAGTACCAGAGCTAGAGATACATAATAGTAATGGCAGTGAAGTATTTAAGTGACACCAACCCCACTCCCACCCTGTAGAGAACGACAGGCATTGGGGTGTGCCTTTGGGGCGTCAGCTATAACTCTCATGCCATTGTACATCACCCTACCCTGTAGACACTGACAAGTGTTGTGGTGTACTTTGGGGTTTTTGGGCATTATACTTACCCCATTCCATAAGGAAACACACTGAGGTGGGTGCAGTACAGGAGAATGGGGTGAACTTTGTGGACAAACAGTGCAAGGCACACCACGATGCCTGTCACTGGCTGCAGGGTGGTGATGGGGGTGGAATGGCATGAGCATTGCAGCCGATAATCCCAAGTCACACCCCTGACACCTGTCAGTCTCTACAGGGTGGGGTGTTACAGTTGGAAACCCTAACACCATAGGCATGTGTTGGTATTTTCACTCCAGATTTTCAACATGGGCAGTTTGTGAGCCCACCTCATGAAAAGCGGCACTATAAGTTTGTTAGCTGAAAGGTGGTTTTGCACAGCGGCTATGCCATTTGGCGACACAGGGACGAAAACACATTTTGGGCAGGATGTGGAGATTGACAACTGTATTGTTCATGAGGAGGCGTAAAAAAATGGCAACGCTGAAAATCTGGAGTGAAAATATGAAAAATTGGTGAAGTCATGAGCATGCATAGAAACTGCGCAACACACGTCCGTAACCCAATTATTTTTGGGATTTGTTTAGCCACATTTTCAACATATGCATTTTGGGACCTCCCCTCATGAACAGTGGCACTGTGATTTTGTTAATCAGTCCCAAAAGTTGATTTTCCACAGCAACCACATTGTGCACCACAGGTGCAGAAACACATTTTGGGCAGGCTGTGAAAAATAACAGCTGTACTGTTGATAAGGAGGTGTGAAAAAATGCCAGTCTTGAAAATCTGGCATGAAAATATTGCAAATTTGCAAAGTTACAAGGGTGCGTGGAAACTGCACAACGCACATGTGTAACACAGTAATTTTATGGACTTTTGGCACCAGATTTTCAACATAGGCATTTTAGGACCTCTGCTCATGAACAGTGGCACTGTCATTTTCTCAAACTATCCCGAAAACTGATTTCGCACAGCGACCGCTCTATTCTGCACTGGACGTGCGAAAACACATTTCGGCCAGGATATGTAAAATGACAGCTGTACTGTTCATAAGGAGGTGTGAAAAATGCCAATTTTGAAAATCTGGAGTGAAAATATTACAGATACACGAAGTTACAAGCGTGCGTCGAAACAGTACAATGCACGTTCATAAAACAGCCATTTTTGGGATTTTTTTCACCAAATTTGCAACATAGGGTTTTTGAGAGACCCCCTCATGAACAGTGGTACTGTCATTTTGTTACTCGGTCCTGAAAGGTGATTCCACGCAGTGACTGCAAAATCATATTTCGGGATCGAATAACGCCATGACAGTGACTGAATTCATGAGGAGGGGTTCCAATAACCCCATGTTGAAACTTTGGTGCCAAAATTCCCCAAAATGCCCGAGATATGCACCAAAGTTGCAAAAACCCTATTTATGCCATTATACAGCTTACTGGCATTTCTTCAGTTCGCTGTTGGCTTTGAAGAATGCAGATGTGTTCCCGGTCCACCAAAGATCGTCGCGCTGGACTCTGGAGGTAAGTATGGGGTGAGGGGGGTGTGGGCAAGCAGAGTGCGCAGAGGGTGGACGTGGGTTGTGGGAGGGGGCAGGGAGACCGCGAGGGACAGTTTTCTTCTTTCACAGGGGTAAAACAACCAGGAAAAAAAACACATCGCGGGACGGTTTTTACTTTTCAGGGGATTTGGCATGCTGGGGTGGCCTCCCAGTGTGCTAAGTGTTTTTGATGAGGGATGCTGTAGCTGACAGGGGATTGGGCACCCCCATCGGCACACAATGAAAGCAGGGGGGCAAGAGCTGAGGGGGATTGGGCACCCCCCTCGGCACATAACAAATGGGGGGGTGCATGATGCCGACGAGGAGTGGGCTCCCCCGCCAGCACATACATTGGGACAGGGCATGCCGACAGGGGGATTGGGCACCCCTGAAGTCGGCATTATGGCAGGCAGTGTGCCACCATGTTTGTTACTTTTTCACCAGAGCAAGCACGTCAGGAGGTGCCACTGCGTGTGACAAGCTTTGCTCGCACTGCAGTGGACCTTTTGTTAGATGTGCTTGCCACATTATGTATTCATGCTGTGGCGCTGGCATGCAGGCTTATTGGGGAATGAGCGATGCACCTACTGATGCGTGCCCTGCATTCGCCCAGCAGTGACCGTGCCTCCAAATCTGCAACTACCGCAATATGTTGGCTGCGCATGCGCGACTCAACATAACAATGTAAAATCATACAGATGGGCCACAGTACTGCAAACATTTACAGGCACAATTTGTTACTGAAGGGTGTATCTATTTCTTTTGTAAGTGATAGAAATAATTTTATTGTTTCTCACTGAAATAAACTGAGCACCTAAGTAGTTAGGATTTTCTGACATCACAATACCAGAATTGCAAGGTGAAAAAAACACTTGTTTCACTGCACAAACACGGATTTTATTGTAAAGGTAGAAAGTAGTTACTAATGCATTAAAATGCAATAAATAAAACAGCCTGTTGTGTAAAAGTGGAAAGGATATATTTTGAAATCTAGAAATTCAGTATCCCCAACGCTACAAGACCGAGTTCAGGATACTGAATTCTGTAAGACCACAAGGTACTGAAATGTAATGCGGGGGGCTTTGCTCCCTCCGTGCCCTCCGTAACTTAAAGAACAAACTACAAGGGGGAGTGGACCTCTGAGTAAAAAGGAAAAGTTACAGGGGGTGGAATAGTGTGGAGCAAAATTAGTGGTGACTGGGAACAGAACCTGGGTCCAGCAGATCATGTTGCCCAAACTGCTACTGTGTTAGACCTCCATGCCACAGAAGTAGCTCAGGCAGTGTCCACATTTTTTGAGTCCTTGTTATGCCTGGCTAGGGGTAGGGTAGCAGTTCATCACATCTGCTACCATACCCCTGTCGGCATTGACTTCCTCCTGTCGGGTATCTAAATATGTCAGGAGACTGAATTCGCTCCCATCAGTTTTGGGATTCCGAGATTCACCCTTTTAAATAGATACCAAGTGGAAACATGCTGTTTAAGACTTTCATCTGCTCCTGTCATTAAGCTCTCACCTAAAGTCATAACCCTCTGCCTGAAACACAACAGCCATTTCCATGGCAACACAGGATGATGCCACAACAGAGGATTATGTTATGACTTTAAGTGGCTCATAAACTGCAGAGGCAGAAGAAGTTCAAGGAATAAAGTTTGTGTCTTTCAGCAAATCTCCTTAACAATAAATGAGGGGGAAGGAGAAATATAGAAGATATATAACAAATGCAAGACACACTGGGCCTGATATTCAAAAGTTTGCACGGGCACTAACCAGTGTTTGCGTGCACAAACCAGGTTTTGCGCTACAGCCCACTATTGAAAAGGCTGTGTTGTGCGGGCAAATAGGGGTAGCACCCGTGCAAGCCAAAAGGGGAGGTATGTAAATGGTGAGGCAGGGACAGGAATATCAGCACAAGCAGATATTCAGCAGATCTGCATGGTGCAAAAGGGTTTTGCATGGTCCTTTTGCACCACACAAATACCACCAAAGAAAACCTCCTTTTATTCTGCACAACCCTAGTGACTGCCGGAGGTAATGCAGCTAACCAGCTGGTTAGCTGCTGGGGAAGCATACCCACCCCTGTAATCTGTGGCCCCCCACCCATCCCCAGCCCCTAAATTAAAAAAACAGTCTCTGGTGCTAGTGGTCCCCCTTCCCTCCGATCGCCACTCCATAAAGTTTAAAACACATTCCTGATGCTAGTGGTCCCCCCCACCAATTGTCAGTCCATCATGTACAAACTCACACCCCTGGTGCTAGTGGTCCCTTCCCCAATCACCAGTCCTTCATGTATAAACCCATATCCCTGGTGCTAGGGGTCCCCCCTCCGATCGCCAGTCCTTCATGTATGAACTCACATCCCTGGTGCTAGTGGTCCTCCTCCCCCCCCCCCGTCACCAGTCTGTCAGGTATGAACTCACATCCCTGGTGCTAGTGGTTCCCCTCCCCCGATTGCCAGTCCATCATGTAAAAACCCATATCCCTGGAGCTAGTGGTCCCTCCCCCAATCACCAGTCCTTCATGCATAAACTCACATCCCTGGTGCTAGTGGTCCTCCTCCCCCCCAGTCACCAGTCTGTCAGGTATAAACTCACATCCCTGGTGCTAGTGGTTCCCCTTCCCCGATTGCCAGTCCGTCATGTAAAAACCCATACCCCTGGAGTCAGTGGTCCCCCCCCGTCCTCTGATCTCCAGTCCATCATGCATGAACTCACATCCCTGGTGCTAGTGGTTCCCCTCCCCCGATTGCCAGTCCATCATGTAAAAACCATATCCCTGGAGTCAGTGGTCCTCCCTTCCTCTGATCTCCAGTCCGTCATGTATAAACCCATATCCCTGGTGCTAGGGGTCCTCCCCCCACCCCAGCCCCCAGTACCACTGCCAACCCTTCCTGGTGGCTACTGGTTCCCCAATCATGATCCACAGTACTACCACTCACAATTACCAAATCCCTGACGTTTAGTGCCCCCAACTCCCACAAAGCACGCCCCATCGCCTTACAGGTATCCTCGGCACCATGGTGCATATGGCAACTGGTGCAGTTCTCCTCACATCTCCTTAGACAGCCACTGTATGTCCAGGCAAAGAGTGTGACCCTTATTTACTGCAATGATTTTGTGGTTGTCATGGCTGCCCATCACTGCTCTAGGGCCCTATACACATAAGCACTTTGCATCCTGACAAGGAATCCAAGAAACTGGATGTTATGGGCAAAATAACTTGCGCTTCTGCATCCTCAGGTCTATGAATTGCTAACAACTAGGCATACATAACTAAATATCAGAATCGCCTGTGGAAATCTGCTATGCCTACCATTCAGGTTCTGCCTGATGATCCTGCCAGGACTGACTTGATTAAAGTCACCTCAGGTGGTGTAGATACTGGAAGGTATCTGTTATGGTCTGAATATGATGCTTCTGCCAGGGCTGCTGCCTCAGGCACATGCCTTCGGATGCCTTCAGAGATATTCCTGGCTTAGGATAGCTGGATTTCAACTGATGTGCAACAGACTGTGCTGAATGCCCCTTTTTGGTCTGATGTTGAAAATACTCCATGTGAGCTTCAACTCT
The DNA here is from genome assembly GCA_016271365.2 of Neoceratodus forsteri. Lineage (NCBI taxonomy): Eukaryota > Metazoa > Chordata > Ceratodontiformes > Ceratodontidae > Neoceratodus > Neoceratodus forsteri. The sequence goes on along the minus strand of CM028133.1, from coordinate 47,873,149 downwards.
CCAGGATGACTTTAAGGTTATGCAGATCTCTGACCCCTCAACCTGCCAGGGGGTGTGGTAGAGGTTCATTTTGCAGGCCTGTGTCCCATGGCAGCCATGCCTCCCATCAGCAGCCCTGTGCACAAGCCACGGAGGTGGTCCTTTCGCTCCTCATGCTCAAATAGAAGCACCCAAAATATCAGTCAGGGTGGTGCACCTGCAGCCCCCAGTACCTTCTGAAACTCCTCTTCCTCCTTCTCCATTGTTATTTCTGGGGTATTGGTTTGGGGGGGTCAGAATCTCTCTTCATATGCCAAAGTGGAGGGCAAACACAACAGATGTATGGGTCCTGAACACAGTGGAAAAAAAGGTATGCTGTGGAGTTGCTGTCTACCCCTCCAGTTCATCCTCTACCTCCTTTTCATTATCCTCCAGCCCACTTGTCCCTTCTGCTAGAGGAGGTTCAGTCACTCATACACAAGTGAGCTTTCAAACCCGTTCCTCCCCTAGAAAGAAATGAAGGGTTCTATTTCATATACTTTCTGGATCCCAAGTGGACAGCATATCTGCATCCCATACTAGACTTGGGAGACCTAATCTGTTCATCAAATACTAAAAGTTTCAAATGGTGTCTCTTCAGGTTCTCAACCCCCCGCCCCCCCAAAAGGGGTATTGGCTCTGTGCCCTGGACATTTTTATATCAAAATTCACAAGTATAACAGACAATAACTCTGCTTCATGCTGGAAGGCAGCCATTATCAGTTCTGAGTCTTGCCCTTGGGTTTATCCTCTGCACCACAGATATTTACCAAATGCTTAGCAGTTGTGGCAGTGGCCATTTGGAGGGAAAGGCATTATGTTTTCCCATATCTGGATGATTGGCTCCTGAAGGGCATGTCCAGAGAAGTGATTCAACACACATTGCCCAGAATGAGCCAGCTGTTTGAGGAACTTGGTGTTATGGTAAATGTACTGAAATCTGTGCTCGTTCCTTGTCATTGCCTCCAATATATTGACGCAGTGCTGGGCATGACAGTGTGCAATGCCTTCCTGCCTGCAGACAGGGCGGGGGCTATTGTTGCCCAGGCCCAGCTGATACAAAGAAGTCATTACGTGTCCACTTGGATGATGTTGTCTCCTGGGACTGATGGCTGCTCCCATTGTTATGGCTCCCTTTGCTCATCTCCACGTGCTCCAACCTCATTGTAATTTTCAGGTACAATGGGATCAACTGACGAATGAGCTGGAACAAATGGTTCTCATCATGCCCTCTCTCGACTATGCTCTGGTGTGGTGGATGGACTGCCTGAAATTAATCTGTTATAAGGCATTCCATTCTTTTTCCTACCTCCTGTGCAGATCCTTACAATGGATGCTTTAAAGCTGAGGTATCCAAACCATCTTGGCAGAAAGGTCAGGCCAGTCTCAGTCCCTGGTACATGACTGGAAACTGATGACCTCTATGATACACAACCTCTTTGCAAGATGGGGTCATCCAAAGTTAGATTCTTATACATTCCCCCACAATACAAAACTGCCATGTTTCTGCTCGCTCACTCCAGGGCATTGAGTTTTTTGGTCAGACACATTGTCCCTCTCCTAGAAAGAGGAGCTCCTTTATGCTTTTCTTCTGGTACCTCTTATTCAGAGGGTTCTGCTCCAACTGCGGGTGGAGCATGCCACCCTAATACTAGTGGCTCCATCTGGCCTCACCAGATTTGATTCCACTTCTGCAGCATCTGACAGTGGAGCCTCCTGTTCTGCTCCTCCTGTGTCATAGCCTACTGTTGCAAGCTCGTGGTTCCCCAGTCCATTTGGTCTGTCATCCCTGCATCTTCATACCTGGCTCCTAAAGACATGACCATTACCCCGTTTGGTGTTTCTTCCACATTGCTGGTGTCTTGCTGATGGCTTGATAGCCTTTCACTAGACACAAATTATTTGAAAGGGAAGTCCTTCTTCATATGGTGTGGTTCCTGTTCAGTGGACTACCTTTTCTCCCTGTCTGACTCTAATCTCTCATACACATCCATTAAGGTACACTTTGCTGCCATTTTGCCATTCCACGCCCTTACTGATGAGTGCACGGTGACACAACTAGAGATGTACTACATGATTTTGAAAGCTATTCTGCACATGCAACCCCCGATTCATAAATCAGTTCTGCCTTGGGATCTGAATTTCATGCTTGAGAAATTGACTCAAGCTCGGTTTGAGTCTGCTGAAGCCTGTGAGATGCATTTTCTTTCATGGAAAATGCTTTTCCTTGCCACTATGACTCCTGCCTGTAGGATTTCCAAGCTTCAGGCTCTGATGCACAAGTCTCCTTGTTTGATTTTCCATAAGGACAAGGTGTCTTTGCAGACCATTGTGAAATTAACCTAAGCTGCCTGCTTGCCTTGTTAAATAATGTATTTAATTGTGCAATTTTGCTCCTGTAGCCTGTTTGCTGCTGTCTGAATTTCCCTCTCTCTCTCTCTTTCTCTCTCTCCCTCCCTGTAAGTTGTCCCCCTGCATTCTCTCTGAATCCCTCCCAAAACTCTGCCACATTCTGAACCGCTGTAATTCCCAACCCCCCACTAGCTCCTGGCCCTCTATCCACTCTCTCCATTTTTGCTCAGAAAGCCCTAATTTCACCTTAGTTCTTGCCTCCTCTACCCTCCCTCATCTGTAACCTTGTCCTCCCACTCTCTTAATTTGCACCTCAGCTCCTTTGTCTTTCCACCCCACCCTTAGCTACCTTGCCCTATTCATAGTTAATTTTGTTTGGCACCCCCGCCCCTGCTGACGGACTGCCACCAGCCTCCCGCCCGTACTTGCTAAAATTATTGGGTTAAATTAATCCTCCACTCTTTTTTGGCCCCATTAGGATCCCCGGCATCACAGCTGAAAGCGGCACTCAACGGCCGCCGCACTGACTCTTGTAGCATCCTCTGGCCGCCTCACTGGAACTCTGCATTGGATCCTGACCCCAGGTGTGAGAGCCTAAGGCTGTGAAAGCTCCATACTTGCGGCTGCTTTCTGATTGGTGCGGTGCTGCTGCCAGTGTCCAGTGATTGGACAGGACAATCTTTTCACCTCAGCCATTGGTGTGCACTCAGACTGCTGCCTAAACTGCCTTTCTTCAACCTCCCGAAGCATTTCAGCTACTATGGTCTTTGAGGAAATTGTTATTTTGTCCCACCCCCCCAGGCCTCCTTTAAATACACTCGCACCCCCTCCCACATCAGGCTGCTTCACCAATCCGTTACATCATCCTTAGTCTCAACCAATCATACTTGCCATAGCAGATCTCCTATTTTGTTTTCTGTTTTTTTCTCTCTCTCTTCCCCCCTCTTAGCCAAACTGTGCTTCCCTCCTATCCCAAACCATGGCAGCTTTAAACCTGCTTGCCACAGTGTTATTTGCGATTTATGATAGTGCTGCTCTGTCCCACTGCACTTGAGGTTACTTCCTCTCAACCCACCTGCCAGCTAATGCCCATTACCTCTCTGCATTACACTCTTGGCATGACAACTGGGATTCAACATAATTATCCCATGGCCCACTGCTCCCCACTTTGGCTTACTGTTTATCTTCTGAAGCCTCTACTACTAGCCCACCGAGGAACCTACTTGCAGTAGCAGCTCTCTGCAATAAGGCAGGACAACCCCTGCACCATTACACCAGGGCACCCAGACGTCTAACAAACAAGCAAGCCATCAAAATTCTTAAAACATCTCTCATGAGATTTCTTTTAATGCTACTTCTCCTCTCAGGAAACGTTCACCCTAACCCTGGACCTCTTGGACCATCTGCCCATCCCCAGAATAGAACAATGGGATCTCTCACTCTGGCATCTATCAATGTCTGTAGTTTCCTTAGCAAACTCAATAACCTCCAAACCTGGATCCAACAACACAATCCTGACATCCTCTGTGTCATCGAAACATGGCTTACCCCCAAGATCCCTAACTCTGCGGTTGCAATTCCCGGATACTCGATCTTCAGGCAGGACAGGATTTTGAAGCGGGGCAGTTGCTGTGCCATCTACCTGAGAGATACTATCACGGAACATGCTATCCCTTTTCCAAGCCCAGGATCCCCATCTCAGGTCCTCACTATCAGAGTTCTCCTAGGGATCGATAACAAAAATCTTACTATAGTCTCCGTATATATGCCCCCAAAGGACCGGATCATTGGCTTCAATAACATAATGGAATGCCTCAAGGGACTGCGCCATAGTGTGGAGACCATACTTATGGGTGATTTTAATATCAACTGGCTTGCACCAGAGGCCTGCATCTACAAGGATACTGTCACTGCACAGCACCTCATACAGCTTGTCCCCACACCCACTAGATGCAACTATAGGATGGGGACCAGCACCCTAATTGACTGGATACTGTCAAACCGCCCTGAAAGAATCACTAAGGGGTCTGTTCTCCCAGACTCCTTAAGTGACCACTCACCTGTAATCTGCTCTAGGGCTAACAACTTCACCAAGCCCCCCCAAAAATAATATACACAAGGGTTTTCAAGAAGGGGCACCTACATCTGCTAAACTCTCATCTAAGCAGGCTGGATTGGTCTAAAACTGACACTCTCAAGGACATAAACAAAGCCTTGGAACTGTTCATCAGCCACTTCACTGGGGCCTGTGATATCTATGCACCACTTTTAAAGAAGAAGGTCAAAGGCAGGTCTAACCCTTGGATAAACTCTGAGCTCATAGCACAGCTCAAATAAAGGGACCACCTCCGGCACTGTGCTTGAGGCACAGTAGAGCAAGGGGACATCCAACAATACAGAACGGCAAGAAATGACTGTACCTGAGCTATACGGAAGGCCAAAAGCAAATACTTTAGAGAGGCACTTTCCAACTCCTGGGGTGATGGAAAAAAATTTTGGAATAACTTGAAGGACCTCACAGGCAAGGAAGCTAAGGCACCACCCACTATGCGCAACATTGATGGTACACCTATGCTTGACCTAAATACCATCTCCAACACGTTCAACAATGCATTCTCTAACCTGAGCAGTGTCCTTTCACCCGATTTTTTTCAACACCCCCATCTCCAACTCCACCTTTACAACTGTGCCCCAAGCACACTCTGCTCCACAGTTCTTCTTCAAAGAGATCCCAATGCACCTAGCCAGAACCTACATATGCATGGCCATCAGCAAAACTGGCTACAGTGGTGACTCCCTTGACCTGAAGTTGCTTGCACTAGTCCTGGATGAGATCCTTGAACCTCTGACAAAGATCTTTAACCTATCCTTAAGACTGGGTCAATTCCCATCTCTCTGGAAACAGGCAACTATTACACCTGTGCACAAAAGCAGAGACAAGTCACTGCACACCAACTACAGGCCCATCTCCATCCTCCCCCCATTATCAAAAGCTTTGGAACGAATAGTCTCTGACTAACTTGTAGAGTTCCTGGACAAGTATGAAATCCTTTGCCCAGAACAGCATGGGTTCCAAAATGGGCATAGTACCAACACGGCACTGTTGGAATTTACCGGTTTCCTCCACGACATCCTCAACCAAGGTATATGTGGGGGGCGGTATTCATTGATCTAATGAAGACCTTTGACACCATTAACCACCCACTCCTACTCGATCAAGTGACCGCCCTCAGGCTCTCCAAAGATGCACTGCTCCAGTTTGCTAGTTGCCTTGGGGATAGGGTCCAACGTGTCAGGATTGCTGGAGTCACCTCTGACGAAAAACCAGTCCTCTCAGGTGTCTCCCAAGGGTCAATACTGGGACCATTAGTCTTTTTTGCTCTTTCTTAATGATCTCCCTAGTGTCTGCCAACAGAGAATATTACTTTATGTGGATGATGCAGTACTGTTTACCAGGGACCGAGATACTAGTCAACTTGAGAGTCAACTACAATGCGACTTCAGGCACGTTGAAGATTGGTTTAGCTCACACAAACTTGTACTGAACTATAGCAAAACCAAGGTCATGACATTCTACAACCCAAGGAGCAAGTACAAACCTCTTATTTATTTATTTATTTCATAAGAATCGGAAATACCTTTGAGTCATAGACTCCTTTACAAAGGTTCCACGTCACATATAGTAAATCAGATTACACAACAACAGTTTGTACAGACAGAGCTACAGAAACAAATAAAGTGATTGTTACATAGTAAAGATATGTACAACAGGAATGCAAGGTTAATCAATCAGGATCTAGTTCAGTTCGAGACAGATAAAAAAAATAGACTGGGAGAGTAACATCCCTAAGTTAGTGGGCTAGGAGTAGTGTGTAGAGGCAAGCCAGAGGCCATTGTCAGTAATAGAGGGCCAGACACCGATTTACATACAGTCATAGTCACTTGAGGACAGAAGATGGGTCCTAAGGAGCGTTTTGAAGTGACCAATGCTTTGGTCAAGATGCAAGGAGGGGGGTAGGTTATTCATCCACAAAGGTGCCCTGTAGCGAAAGGATCTTTGGAATTGAGTTGTGCGACAGGAAGGGATGGAGAAACGATGGGTATCTGAGCTACGGGTGTGCTTAGCTTTAGAGTCCAAGGTGATTAAGGAGGTGAGTGAAGCAGGGGAGAGGCCAAGGGTGATCTTTTTAGCTAAGACACAGGTGTGGAATTTTATTCGATTTTCAAGGTTAAGCCAATTTGTGTCCTTATATAGCACACAGGTATGGGTGAGTCTGTCACACCCTAAAATGAGGCGACAGGCCTTGTTTAGCACAAGTCTAAGACTATCTAGGGCCGAGGGGCTTGCCCCACCAAAAGTCAAAAGGCCATAGTCAAGTAGGGAGAGTACCGAGGAGGAGATAGCAAGTTTGAGGGCCTCAGGGGTAAGGCAGTGTTTATAACGGTGCAAGAGACCAAGCCTAGTATTTAGGGCCTTGGACAACTGATGTATATGCTCATGATAGATGAGGCCAGTATTGAGAGTGATGCCCAGGTATTTAAAGGTATGCACAAATTCCAGGGGGGTCAAGGCCAATGACAGCAATTGAGGAAAAAGCCCTATCCTAGAATTCTGCAGGTGTGCAAACAGCATGGCTTTGGTTTTTTTATAGTTAATAATAAGGCGTTGTGAGGCGAACCAGCTCTCAACAGCTTTGAAGGAGGACTGGAGGGAGTGGTGGAGTTGAGAGGGGTCTGGGCTGGAGGAGAAGATGACAGCATCATCTGCATAAAGTAATAGGTTGGAGGTGCAGGATGCGGGGAGGGAGTTTAGGAAGAGGCTGAAAAGGAGAGGACCCAAAACGGACCCTTGAGGGACCTCAGAGAGGACCAGCGATTTGGAGGATAGTGTATTGCCAATTTTAACTTGAAGGGTCCGGTTGATAAGATAGTCTGCAAACCAACCCACAGCATCCTGTGAGAGACCCAGGTTGATCAAGGCGGTTTGGAGTAGTGAATGGTGGACGGTGTCAAAGGCCTTAGTGAGGTCAATGAAGACCGCACCTGTGATATAGCCTTTATCCAATGCAGAATGGATGTGTGATGTTAGCTCAAGCAAGGCCGTAGTAGTGCTGTGCCCTTTGCGGAAACCATGTTGTTGTTTGCAAAGTAGGTCATATTTATTGAGGTGATCAGAGAGCTGATCCGAAACTATCCTCTCCAATGCCTTGGACGGGGGGGAGGATGGAAATTGGGCGATAATTATTAGCAGAGGAGGAATCACCCCCTTTAAATATGGGCGTGATAGAGGCAGATTTCCAAGAGGTAGGGAATTTACTTAGTGAGAGGGAGAGGTTTAGAATGTGGGTGAGGGGAGTAAGGACTTCCTTAAGGGAAAGACGAAGCATTCTGAGGTCCAGGGGGTCGGCATTGGAGGAGGGATGACTAAGGGCAGCGGTGAGGTATGGTTCTGCAGCCTTAGGAGAAATACAGCGGAAGTAAAAGGGGGGGCACTGAGGAGCGGTGCAGGTATGCTAGGAGATGGTGGGTCATAGAAATTCGCGGTAGAACATGGCTAGGGTTGGAGAAGGCATCTCTGAAAACTGCAGCAATGTGAGTAGGGTCAGATGTCAAGGATCCATTTGACATGACTTGGGAGGGGACCAGGTTGGGGACCTTACCACAAATTTCCTTAATGTTGTTCCAAAACTTGCGGCCGGAGCCCCAGGATGAGGTTAAGGTGGATTTGTAATAATCTGCTTTTGCTCTGCGAATGGCCCAAGTGCACTTGTTTCGGGCCACTTTATAATTCTGTCTGTCAAGAGGGAGGCCGGACTCAATGGAGAGCTGCCATAGTCAATCTCTGGTTCTCATTAAAGACTTGAGCCGCTCAGTGAACCAGGGTACGTGATTGCCTTTAACCATTTTTTTTGTGAATGGGGCATAGAGGTCACATATATTATTGAAGGACCGGGTAAATAGATCCAAGGCACTGTCAACGTGAATAGTGTTCAAAATGAGGGACCAATCCATGACCCTGAGGTGAGCTTTTAGCTGTGCCAATTTACCAGGACCAAGTATGCGTTGCATAATTATTTTGGGAGGGGATCTAGGGATTTTACAGGACCAGGAACAGATAATGGGGAGTGGTCGCTGAGGGCGTTAGGAAGGACGGAAATATTAGAGATCTTGCCGGGCGATTGGAGAAGATGAGGTCTAATAGGAGGAGGAACCAGTATGTGGATCCAAGAGTGTGGGGGATGTGACCAATTGAGTTAGGTCTTGGGCTGAGGCTAGGTCAATGTGTGGGGTGGCATCCTTACTTAGCCAGTTGATATTAAAATCGCCAAGTACAAGTAACTCCGATTGTGATGGTAGTGTATCCAGATGAGACAACAATGCTTGGAAAGCTGATTTTGGTCCCTTGGGAATGTATACCGTTAGTTATGTATAATGGGTTTTGTGCTCTTCCCAGGGCCAGTTTGACAGTGAGGGCCTGTGCACCAGCCTCAAGTTGAGGGAGAGAGTAGAGACCTTGTAAGGTGTCCTTGGTGTAGAGGGCACAGCCCCCCATGCTTACCCCTGTCTATCAGCATGGTAAAGGACAAATCCGGCAGTGATACAGCAGAGTCTGGGGTCCGAGGGTGAGCCAGGTTTCAGACACTGCTATGACATCTGGTTGGTGATGTAGTACCCAACCCTGGAAGGAGTCCCACTTTTTAGGATGCTACAGATATTGAGAGGCAATGCGAGCTGACCCTGGTACGCTGGGGGAGGTGACATGCCATTTGGGGGTCCAGGGTTAGGGTGAATATTACCCGATAGGAGGAGGAGGAGGAGAAGCAGGAACCTAGAGGAGGGGTACCAGGAACACTTCCTCCTAGCAAGGAAAGAACACAAGGTATGAGGTATGGTGGTAGTAATGGTTGGGATGGGTAATGCATGGGCAGTAAGGTAGGCTTTCAGGAAGTAGTGGAAGTCTAGGGAGGGGGATGGTGTTCCAGGTTGAGGTTTCAGCATCATGACTACCCCCTTGGGAGCGACCAGTGTAGGATGCCTAGACAGGCAATCATAGTGAGAGGGTGGACTGAACGTAATAAGCCAATCTCCTATAATGGTATGATGGGGGGGCTAAGGTTTACACAGTGTATAACTAGCTGCCAGGCATTCAGGCTGTGGTCAATTGCAGAGTGGGGGGGTGGAGGGGTAGCAGGGAATGACAGGGAAGGGGTATGAACCAGGGGGAGCACATGGCAAAGCAGCAGGATCAAAATAAGCATCCTGTCAGCCCAGTGAACTATGAAACAGGAGTACAAGCAGTAGAGCAGCCTCTAGTGGTTGAGAAATATAAGCTGCAAATGGGGAAAGTGGCTGATTGGTTAAAACGCCTATGGAGCTGCCTATAAAAGGGAGTGCTCACCAAGGGTGGTGGGGGCGGTGGGGAGCCGGCGTCCTCGGCCAAACTGCAGGCACAGAGACTCCGAGCAGCACAGCGAGTCTTATTTGCCTCCGAGGATAAACACAAAAGGTTCCTTAAGCAGTAAGTTTTAAGTGGAGGCAGCATGCGTGGAGGTTCCCTGCGCTTTTTCTCGTACCTGAATCACTTGGAATTGGGGGGTGGGGGAGGGCACCGTTTCCACTAGCCCTCGCGACCTCCGCTGCTTCTGTGGAGAAAGCAAGAACAGGTAAGGGGTTATAAGCGATCGTTTGTTGGAACAAAGGGGGCAGGGGATACACCAGGAGAGACGTGCAATTGGTTAAGTTTTAAGGTAATAGCATTTGGTTAGCCACAGCTCTTGCCCTCGTACTACACGGTCGCTAAACTCACCAAACTCAGGGTAATTGAATGCTTTATAAGAGAGACCCTTACTTAAATCAGGGAGCCCAAACTTAAGGAACGGCCACTTATATTTCCCAATAACTAGGAAGCCTTCCAGCAGTAGTCTGATTATAGTTAAAAGTGGCGCTAATAATTCCAATTACTGTGGTGCTTAAGGCTCCCTCTGATTCATGCACATCAGAAAATATTCTACTGAATGTGCAAAGTATGGGCTATTTCCACGGAGGCAGGTTATTACGGCACAACTTCAGAAATAAGACACCATACAGGAACATGCAGCTAAGAAGGGCCTCTGCAGGAGACTATCTTCACATCTGCGCCGACTGAAAATGGCGCCAGTTTCAAACTGCAGCAGCACAGCGAGTCTCGAGCAACTGTCAGAGGTCTTATTTGCCTCAGGATAAACACAAAAGGTTCCTTAAGCAGTAAGTTTTAAGTGGAGGCAATGCGTGGAGGTTCCCTGCGCTTTTCTCATACCTGAATCACTTGGAATCGGGGGTGGGGTGGGGGAGGCGCCGTTCCACCTAGCCCTCGCGACCTCCGCTGCTTCTGAATCACTTGGAATCGGGGGGTGGGGGTGGGCGCCCGTTCCATTAGCCCTCGCGACCTCCGCTGCTTCTGAATCACTTGGAATCGGGGGGTGGGAGGCGCCCGTTCCACTAGCCCTCGCGACCTCCGCTGCTTCTGAATCACTTGGAATCGGGGTGGGGGTGGGGGGGCGCCGTTCCACTAGCCTCGCAACCTCCGCTGCTTCTGAATCACTTGGAATCGGGGGTGGGGAGGCGCCCGTTCCACTAGCCCTCGCAACCTCCGCTGCTTCTGAATCACTTGGAATCGGGGGGGTGGGGGTGGGGAGGCGCCCGTTCCACTAGCCCTCGCGACCTCCGCTGCTTCTGAATCACTTGGAATCGGGGTGGGGGTGGGGGCGCCGTTTCAACTAGCCCTCCAACCTCCGCTGCTTCTGAATCACTTGGAATCGGGGTGGGGGTGGGGGCGCCATTTCCACTAGCCCTCGCAACCTCCGCTGCTTCTGAATCACTTGGAATCGGGGGTGGGGGTGGGGGGCGCGTTTCCACTAGCCCTCGTGACCTCTGCTGCTTCTGAATCACTTGGAATCGGGGGTGGGGGTGGGAGGCGCCGTTCCACTAGCCTCGCAACCTCCGCTGCTTCTGAATCACTTGGAATCGGGGGTGGGGGAGGTGCCGTTTCCACTAGCCCTCACCACCTCCGCTGCTTCTGAATCACTTGGAATCGGGGGTGGGGGTGGGGAGGCACCATTTCCACTAGCCCTCACCACCTCCGCTGCTTCTGAATCACTTGGAATCGGGGGGTGGGGTGGGGAGGCGCCGTTCCACTAGCCTCGCAACCTCCGCTGCTTCTGAATCACTTGGAATGGGGGTGGGGTGGGAGGCGCGTTCCACTAGCCCTCGCAACCTCCGCTGCTTCTGAATCACTTGGAATCGGGGGTGGGGGGGCGCCGTTCCACTAGCCCTCGCAACCTCCGCTGCTTCTGAATCACTTGGAATCGGGGTGGGGTGGGGCGCCCGTTCCACTAGCCCTCGCGACCTCCGCTGCTTCTGAATCACTTGGAATCGGGGGTGGGGGTGGGGGGCGCGTTCCACTAGCCCTCGCAACCTCCGCTGCTTCTGAATCACTTGGAATCGGGGGTGGGGGTGGGGAGCGCCGTTCCACTAGCCCTCGCAACCTCCGCTGCTTCTGAATCACTTGGAATCGGGGGTGGGGTGGGAGGCGCCGTTCCACTAGCCCTCGTGACCTCTGCTGCTTCTGAATCACTTGGAATCGGGGGTGGGGGTGGGGGCGCCGTTTCCACTAGCCCTCGCAACCTCCGCTGCTTCTGAATCACTTGGAATCGGGGTGGGGAGGCGCCCGTTCCACTAGCCCTCACCACCTCCGCTGCTTCTGAATCACTTGGAATCGGGGGTGGGGTGGGGAGGCACCATTCCACTAGCCCTCACCACCTCCGCTGCTTCTGAATCACTTGGAATCGGGGGTGGGGTGGGAAGGCGCCGTTCCACTAGCCCTCGTGACCTCTGCTGCTTCTGAATCACTTGGAATCGGGGGTGGGGTGGGAGGCGCCGTTTCCACTAGCCCTCGCAACCTCCGCTGCTTCTGAATCACTTGGAATCGGGGGTGGGGGCGCCGTTCCACTAGCCCTCGCGACCTCCGCTGCTTCTGAATCACTTGGAATCGGGGGTGGGGAGGCGCCGTTCCACTAGCCCTCGCGACCTCCGCTGCTTCTGAATCACTTGGAATCAGGGGTGGGGTGGGGAGGCACCGTTCCACTAGCCCTCGCGACCTCCGCTGCTTCTGAATCACTTGGAATCAGGGGTGGGGTGGAGAGGCACCATTCCACTAGCCCTCACCACCTCCGCTGCTTCTGAATCACTTGGAATCGGGGTGGGGTGGGGAGGGTGCCGTTCCACTAGCCCTCGCGACCTCCGCTGCTTCTGAATCACTTGGAATCGGGGGTGGGGTGGGGAGCGCCATTTCCACTAGCCCTCGCGACCTCCGCTGCTTCTGAATCACTTGGAATCGGGTGGGGGTGGGGCGCCGTTCCACTAGCCCTCGCGACCTCCGCTGCTTCTGAATCACTTGGAATCGGGGGTGGGGGAGGCGCCGTTCCACTAGCCCTCGCGACCTCGCTGCTTCTGAATCACTTGGAATCAGGGGTGGGGTGGGGGAGGCGCCTTTCCACTAGCCCTCGCGACCTCCGCTGCTTCTGAATCACTTGGAATCAGGGGTGGGGGTGGGAGGGCACCATTCCACTAGCCCTCACCACCTCCGCTGCTTCTGAATCACTTGGAATCGGGGTGGGGGTGGGAGGCGCCCATTCCACTAGCCTCACCACCTCCGCTGCTTCTGAATCACTTGGAATCGGGGGTGGGGGTGGGGAGAGTGCCGTTCCACTAGCCCTCGCGACCTCGCTGCTTCTGAATCACTTGGAATCGGGAGTGGGGGTGGGGGAGGCGCCGTTCCACTAGCCTCACGACCTCCACTGCTTCTGAATCACTTGGAATCGGGGTGGGGGTGGGGAGGCGCCCGTTCCACTAGCCCTTGCGACCTCTGCTGCTTCTGAATCACTTGGAATCGGGGGGTGGGGGTGGGGGAAGGTGCCGTTTCCACTAGCCCTCGCGATCTCCGCTGCCTCTGCCCCTCAACATCAAGAACCATGCGGGGGCCTCACTTGAACATGTTCCTGAGTTTAAATACCTTGGCATCACCCCGGACAGCTCACTTTCGTACTCACGTCACATTGGTAATGTAGCAAAGGCTGCCAATATACGGATTGGCCTGCTCCACAAGCACAAGCATTGCCTGACCCTTGAAGCCCTTAGGCTGGCGATCTGTAGATCTGTCACCTCCATTATTGACTATGGTCAAGTCATCTATGGCTCTGCCTCCCCTAATGCTTTCTGGAGGATATCTGTGATGCTTAACAAAGCCTGTAGGCTCCTAATGGGTGCTGTCCACCTAACGCACACCTGTGACCTATATGCCCAGGCCGGATGGCTGCCACTCCTTAGTAGAATACAATACCAGACTTGTCTACTCACCAAAAAAATTCTCCTTGGGCACATGCCACCAGGAGTGGCAAAACTCCTTACCGCCTACAGCAGCACCCAGCCAACATGGAGAGCTCAAAAACAGACCTTCCAGGTCCTCAGATGCCAGACCACTATGGGTCAGAGGTCATTCTTGCACAGGGCTCCTCAGTGGTACAATTCCCTTAACAAAGAAGCACTTGCAGCTGTGACTCTTGGTCCCTTTAAAAGGGAGCTACGACTATCCCTTGCCTCTACCACGCAGTGCGACTGCCTCTCATAAACAATGGTCATCAGCCCCCTACCCCACTCATTGGTGATCTGTAACCAGCCATACTGCCTCAATCTTTTCTTCACCAGACTCCTCTACCCCACCCTTTACCCACCCCTCCCCTCTCAGCTGACACGATGCCTCCAACCTACCCACACCAGTCTCTTGCTATCCATCTCTACCCTACAACAATGGCCCTTTGCCTGCTGACTCCATTCTGACTCCCTCCTATTGCATATACAGTTCACCTTGAAAACTAATTCAAGCTGGCTTTTGCTGTCTCTCTCCACAATTTACTGTATATATCATGTTTAAGTCAGCTTTGTGTGTTAAGAATGTAACTGTCATTTTCCTTTGTATGTATGTTACCCTACATCCTTTGACGTGGAACCTTTGTAAATGAGCAGTTCCTGCTCAAAGGCATTTGTAATCCTAGATTTTAATAAATAAAATCAAAAAAAAATAAATCTTCATTTTCTACCTAAGATGGTATTTGATTTTTACATTAAATCAGACCATATACCTTCCTGTTTACTATCCAGAGAATGCTATCAAGGATGAGGCATTACTTCACGTACTGGATGTACAAGAATACTGCATTTCTATCTTGATCACACCAAAGACTGTAAAAAGTCCTCTCAGCTTTTTGTTTCATTCACTGGTGGTAAAGAAGGCACCCCTGGGTCTAAACAGTGCCTGTTCAAATGGCTGTATAACTGTATTGCATTTTGTTCAGGAAAGTAATTTTTTTTTTATACTCTTTAATGTCGCAGAACAAATGACAATTAGCAAATCAACAATAGGAGGGCAACCAAAATGATTTGGGGTTTGGGGGACAGGACCTATGAGGAGAGGCTCAAAGAGCTAAATATGTACACATTGGAAGAGAGAAGGGACTGGGGGAACATGATAGAGGTCTTCAGGTACTTGAAGAGGGTAAATAGGGGAGAAACAGGGTGCTTTGGAGGAAGGAGGAGGGGGCACTAGAGGGCATGGGTGGAAGCCAGAGGGGGGAAGATTCAGGGGAGAAAGAAGGAGGTGCTACTTCACTGAGAGGGTGGTGAAGCCACGGAATGCGCTGCCTAGGGGGCTGGTGGAGGCAGAGATGGTGGAGGGGTTCAAGAGGGGGTGGGACAGATACAGGGGAAGGGTTCTGGAAGCAAAATCCAATGCAGCAAGAATATCTGGAACTGGGAAGGGAGAAGCCATAAAAGGCGAGGGGGGCAGCAAGGTCAGCACCCAGGGTGGGGGCTGACCAAACGAGCAGACACGAAAGACTGTTAGGCCTATTGTGCTGGCATTTTAGTATGTTAGTAATATACATTATGTCAATTCTACTAAAAGTGCAATTCATGAAGGATAAAACTTAAATGTTATGACAAGGGGGCTGGTAATACTCTATTAAAAATTTTTCAATTCAAACTGTTAAATAAAATATGGTGGGCATAAAAAAATACCTTGAACAGAGGTAAATTGACAAATTCAGTCTCTACACAAACTGCCCTGTACTTTGGTGAGGTCCAGGCTGCTCCCATCCATCAGCCCCTAGGCCAACTCTGTCAGGTAACCTCTCAACATAGCACCCCCTCCCTTCAAGGAAGGTATTTGACTAATTGATATTTTGTATTAAAGAACCTATAATTACACTTCCAGGCAAACTCCTTCCAGTATGGAGCTAAGGGTACTTTCATAGAGGGAAGGGTATATTTAAGCCAAGTCATATAGGAAGTATTCAATGATAGTTCCTTGTTCCAGGCCTGTAATATCAAAGAAAATGATAATCAGCATAATTGCTAAGGGCCTTATATGCCTGTCCTATCAAATGTTGCCAGGGTATCCCTTTCAGTGAGTCCAAAATAAGTTTCAGTAGTAGCGGTGTAGGGTTGAGGAGTCGATTCCTCTCGGGACCTTTATGTAAAGAAAGGTTTGCACCTGCAGGCAGTGAAAATGTTCATGATTCTTCAAAGGGTAAATGGCTTACAGCTGAGAAAAGGAAAGGACTCCCATAGTGTCCAAACATAGAAAGATATAGGACAAGCCCGTCTGATGCTACCTCTGA
The DNA here is from genome assembly GCA_016271365.2 of Neoceratodus forsteri. Classification (NCBI taxonomy): domain Eukaryota; kingdom Metazoa; phylum Chordata; order Ceratodontiformes; family Ceratodontidae; genus Neoceratodus; species Neoceratodus forsteri. Next base: position 47,857,067 of record CM028133.1, on the reverse strand, counting down.
AAGGCGTAATCTGTGCAGGTTGGTAAAAAATCCGCCTCTGTTGATAATAAGCAGACAAATTAGAATACTGTAGACAAATTGGGAAGAGCATGAATCTGAAACCAAGAACAAAGTATGTTCGCAGTTCCAAAACAAAAATGATTTAGGTTAGGGAGATCAGTCAAAGGTGCAAATAAAATCTTTCCCACATACAAAAGGTAATCTAATACAAATTCTATATGTTTCTGGTTTTTCTTTTTTCACAGTATGGTTCAGATAGAATATATGCACCATCATGTTTTGATTGAATAAATCAGTATAGATTGTGCTTATAAATCATCATTAAATTACCATATCGCCCTACCTGCCTAAGGGGCCAAATATACCAGGCTATCCTAACATTAAAAACTCTTTATCCCCGGCTGCTGGAGGTCTGAATCCAAGCACAGTGGAAGGAGACTACTGAAGACTACAGGAAGTTCCTGTCCCAGAACAGGAAGGGTGAGAGTTGTAAGGGCACATAGGCAGTAGGAAAGTAAGTGTAAAAATACATAGAGGGAGGAGACGATGAGCATACACAGCAACAGGAGAGGGGACACAAAATAAGTCAAGATGGGAGTGGCGCAGTGCAATGGCTGTGGAGCAGCAGTGTTCCGGGAGACATTCTGGAGGCTGCGCTGCTGCCCTGTTTGCAGGCACCTCTCTGGTCTGAGGGAGGAGGTTGCCCGTCTCCAGGCTGACCTGGCTAGGATTTGTGAAACCTCTTCCCCCACCCAGGGACCACTAGGGCCACCACCATTACCTCAGAGGTTACCAAGAAAGAGGAGCGGTTGGACCAAGGTGAGCTCAGGGAGGGAGAGGGTGGTGGAACAGAGGTGCATCCCTCCAGTTGTAGCTCTCCACAATTCATATGCTGTTCTGGCAGAGTGGTTCCTCTATGGAGACACCTGCAGTGGAGGCCAAGGAGGATGCTGGGAACCTCCACAAAGGAGACCCACAGGAGGGTGGCATGAGACCCCACAGGGGAAGGAAATAACACCTGGTGGGGGACTCAATCATTAGGGGGTAGCGTGGGGGAGGAAGGGAGATAGGGAGGTAAGGTGCTGCCTGGTGCCATGGCTTGGAGGGACAGGAAGGAATCCTCAGGATTAGTGGAGCAGCTGCACGAGGGAGGGAGCTGGATGTCATTGTCCACCTAGGGACAAATGACCTGGCTGTAAATGGGATCAGAGGGTGCAAGAGGAGTTTGTGGAGTTGGGGAGGGGCCTTAGACAAGTACCATGTACGGTAACCTTCTCGGAGGTGCTGCCTGTCTGTGGCAAGGATGATGCTAGGGTATTCCGTACCATGGGATTCAATGAATGGTTGAAAAACTGGTGTGGAGCTCAGGGTTTTGGCTTCACTGGGGACTGGGGAGCCACCTGGAGGGATGCAGACTTATACTGGCGCGATGGTCTGCATCTGTCCAGGGGGAATCCAGGATCCTAGGTGACAGGTTTAAATGCTTCATTGGCAAGCATTTAAACTAGCCAAGGGGGGAGGCACTGAGAAGGAGCAGGGAAATCCCAGCCTCCCCCCACAAAGCGCAGTAGTTAGAGAGGTAAACACCAAGGCATAGAAGTTAGTAGGGAGCAGGACAGGGATAAATGCAGAAAAAGGTGTTAAGGACAGGGATGGGGCTAAAAGGGGTAAGGCCATAGAAACATAGACTTTGACGGCAGATAAGGACCACTTGGCCCACCCAGTCTGCCCATTTTCCTTCCTATTGGATAAGCTGCAGATTCTAGTTAACCAACAGCCTACTTCCTACAACCCCCCACTACAATTGCCTTATGTCTGCCCCATGCATGTTTGAATCCCCACTGTTTTAAACCCAACAACCTCCCCAGGAAGGCGGTTCCAGCCATCCACCACTTCTCTGTGAAAAAAATTTCCTCACATTACCCCTGAGCCGTTCCCCCTCAATCTTTAAATTGTGCCCCCTTGTTCTTACACATCTGTTTTTCTGAAAGATGTTACCTTCCTGGACTTTGTTGATTCCCTTGAGGTACTTAAAAGTTTCTATCATGTCCCCCCATCCCTCCTTTCATCAAGGGTATACATATTAAGCTCTCTCAGTCTCTCTTTATATGGTTACTGATGCAGACCCTGCACCATTTTAGTTGCCCTCCTCTGGGCTGCTTCCATCCTGTCTATGTCCTTGCGTAGATGGGGTCTCCCAAACTGCACACAGTTTTCCAGATTGGGTCTCACCAACTGTCTGTACAGAGGGATAACCACTTCCCTTTTTCTACGTGAGATGCCCCGTCCTATGCATCCCAGTATCCCCTGGCTCTCCTTACTGACTTTTCACATTGCTTACCCACCTTTAGGTCATCTGATATGACTACCACCAAGTCCTTTTCCATTTTTGTTGTTCTTAGTACCTCCCCTGGTATTGTGTACTCTTCTCCTGGGTTTTTGTTTCCCAGGTGCATTACTTTGCACTTCTTTGCATTGACTCTAAGTTGCCATATGTCTGACCACTCCTCCAACCTTGCCAAACCCCTTCTCATCCTTTCTACCCCCCTAGTGTATCAACTCTGTTACAGATCTTTGTGTCATCTGCAAAGAGGCATACCTTTCCCTCCAGACCCTCTGCAATGTCACCTATAAAGATGTTAAAAAGGACTGGACCCAGTACTGAGCCCTGAGGTACTCTACTAGTAACCCACCTTTCTTCGGAATGTGTTCCATTCACTATTACCTTCTGTGTCCTGTTGTTCAGCCAGTTTGCTACCCAGGCTACCACCCTGGAACCCACTCCCAGGCTGGCTAACTTGATTAATAGTCTTTTGTGTGGGACTGTGTCAAATGTCTTGCTAAAGTCTAGGTAGGCCATATCCACAGACCCTCCCTGGTCTATTACTTTGGTCACCCAGTCAAAGAAATCAATTAGATTAGTCTGACATGACCTTCCTGCTGTAAATCCATGCTGCTTTGGGTCCTGTGCCCGCTGCCTCTAGGTACTCAACAATTCTTTCTTTCAGAAGTGATTCCATCATTTTCCCTACCACTGAGGTCAAACTAACAGGTCTGTAGTTTCCTGCTTCTGCCTTGCTCCCACTTTTGTGAAGGGGAATCACATCTGCCCTCCTCCAGTCCTCAGGTACCACCCCATCCTCCCATGATTTGTTAAAAAGTGTGGTCAGTGGTGTCACTAGGTCCTCCCTTAGTTCTTTTAGGATTCTGGGGTGAATCCCGTCAGGCCCCATTGCTTTGTCCACCTTGAGTTTTAGGAGTTCTTTCAGGACTCTTTCTTCTGTAAATGGACTGGTGTCAACCCCCCTACCCAGAGTGCTTCTATTGTCTGGTTTAGGTAACTCCTCCTCATCTTCTTTTGTGAATACTGAGCAAAAGTATTCATTCAGTATCTCTGCCTTTTCACTGTCTCCCTCTGCCCACCTCCCCTCTCCTTTATTAATCTTCACTATTCCTCCCTTAACCTTTCTGTGCTCCCTAATGTACCTATAAAGGTTTATCCCCCTTCTTAACTGAGTTGGCTATTTTTTCCTTGGTTTGGGCCTTTGCTATTCTGACTGCCTTCCCCACTTATTTCTGCTTTAATTGATACAGTTCCCTGTCATGCTCCTTCTGTGATTCCTTATACTTTTTGAATGCAGCCTTTTTTCTCCTTAACCTTCCCTGCCACCTCTCTTGAGAACCATAGTGTTTTTTTACTCCACTTTGTTTTCTTTATTTGTTTCACACAAAGGCTTGTTGCCTCTATGATAGCAGTTTTGATTTTTCTCCATTGTTCTTCCATCCCTCCTTTTTGGCCATTTGCTAGTGCATTCCTCAGGTATTCACCCATTTTGCCGAAGTCGGCCCTTCTAAAGTCCAGTATCCTTGTTTTTGTATGGCTTGTCTCCATGGTTGTGCTTATTGTGAAGCACACTGTGCAGTGGTCACTTCTTCCCAGATGTCTACTGACTTCTAAATTTGTGATCCTCTCTCCATTTGAGAAGTACCAGGTCAAGTATTGCAAATAAATGGAAGGTGATGAGTACCAATGCCCATAGTCTGTGCAACAAGCTCCCTGAACTAGTAGCCTTAATGGAAGAGGAATGCCTGGATATTGTGGCAGTCACTGAAACATGGTACACAGATAACCATGAGTGGGAAGTCAACATACCAGGATACACAGTCTATAGGAGGGACAGAGTGGGTAAAAGAGGAGGAGGAGTAGCTCTGTATATAAGGGAAGGGATTAAAGCAACAGAACTAAAGAGTAAACAGGAAGTTGATGAGTCACTATGGGTCACCCTGAAGACAGGAAATGGCACCACAATCCGCATGGGGGTTGTGTACAGACCCCCATCTCAGGGGGAGGAAATGGACAAGGAAATGAAAGAAGGCATCCTTAAAATGGCAGAAAAAGGAGAGATATTGTTGATGGGGGACCTGAATATGCCAGATGTTAACTGGAGTACCTTTGCTGCAGGCACATCCAAGAGCAGAGTCATTCTTAATGCCCTACAGGGGGCATGCCTCAGACAGCTAGTGTTGGAACCCGCTCTGGAGGGAGCAATCTTAGACCTGGTACTCTCAAATGGGGAAGGAGAAAGGATCTCAGATTTAGAAGTGGGTAGCCATCTGGGAACAAGTGACCACCAAACAGTGTGGTTCACAATAAACACAGCCATAGAGTCAAGCCATACAAAAACAAGACTATTGGACTTTAGGAGGACTGACTTTTTGGAAAATAAGAGAGTGCCTTAGAAAAGCACTAGCAAATGGGCAAGAAGGAGGGGTGGAGGAACAATGGGGAATAATCAAAACAGCCATCGCAGAGGCAACACGCCTTTGTATGAAGTAAATCAATAAAACAACATGAAGGAAAAAAACACTATGGTTCTCAAAAGAGGTGGCAGGTAAGGTTAAGGAGAAAAGGATAGCATTCAGGAAATATAAGGAAACACAGAAGGAGCAGGACAGAGAACTTTATCAGTTAAGGCAGAAGGAGGCAGGGAAGGCAGTCAGAATAGCAAAGGCACAAACTGAGGAAAAGATAGCCAACTCTGTTAAGAAGAGGATAAAACCTTTTATAGGTACATTAGGGAGCGAAGAAAGACCAAGGGAGGGATACAAAGACTTAATAAAGGGGAAGGAATGTGGGCAGAGGGTGACAGTGAAAAAGCAGGGATACTGAATGAATATTTCTGCTCAGTATTCACAATAGATGAGGAGGGGGAGGTGCCTAAACCAAACAAGGGAGAAACTCTGAATAGGGGGTCGATACCAGTCCATTCATAGAAGAAAGGGTTTTGAAAGAACTCTTGAAACTGAGGGTGGACAAAGCAATGGGGCCTAATGGGATTCACCCAAGAATACTAAAAGAACTAAGGGTAGAACTAGTAACACCACTGACTACTCTCTTTAACAAATCATTGGAGGATGGAGTGGTACCTGAGGACTGGAGGAGGGCAAATGTGATTCCACTTCACAAAAGTGGGAACAGGGCAGAGGCAGGAAGCTACAGACCAGTTAGTTTGACTTCAGTGGTAGGGAAAATGATGGAATCACATCTGAAAGAAAGAACTGTTGAGTACCTAGAGGCCAGTGGGGCACAGGACCTAAGGCAGCATGGTTTCACAACAGGAAGGTCATGTCAGATGAACCTAATAGATTTCTTTGACTGGGTGACCAGAGTAGTAGACCAGGGAGGGGCTGTGGATATGGCCTACCTAGATTTTACCAAGGCATTCGACACAGTCTCACACAAAAGATTAATATACAAGTTAGCCAGCCTTGGAGTGGGTCCCAAGGTGGTAGCCTGGATAAAAAACTGGCTGGACAACAGGACACAAAAGGTAATAGTAAATGGAGCCCTCAGTGAAGAAAGGAGGGTAACTAGCAGGGTACCGCAAGGTTCGGTACTGGGACCAGTCCTCTTTAATATCTTTATAAGTGACATTGGAGAGCACCTGGAAGGAAAGGTATGCCTCTTTGCAGATGACACAAAGATCTGCAACAGGGTTGAAACACAAGGTGGGGTGGAAAGAATGAAAAGGGACTTGGCAAGGTTGGAGGAATGGTCAGATATGTGGCAGCTCAGATTCAATGCAAAGAAGTGCAAGGTAATGCATCTGGGAAACAAAAACCCACGGGAAGAGTACACAATGGGGGGTGAGATACTGACAACAGCAAAAATGGAAAGGGACCTGGGGGTAATTATATCAGATGACCTAAAGGTGGGTAAGCAATGTGAGGAGGCAGTAAGGAGGGCTGGGGGGATACTGGGATGCATAGGGAGAGGCATCAACAGTAGAAAACAGGAAGTTATTATCCTTCTCTACAGACAGTGAGACCCCATCTAGAGTACTGTGTGCAATTCTGGAGACCCCATCTCCGCAAAGACATAGATAGAGTGGAGGTTGTTCAGAGGAGGGCAACCAAAATGGTGCAGGGTCTGCACCAGAAAACATATGAGGAGAGACTAAAGCAGCTTAATATGTATACCCTTGAGGAAAGGAGGGAGAGGTGGGACATGATAGAAACTTTCCAGTATCTCAAGGGAATTAACAAGTTACAAGAGGGTAGTATCTTTCAGAAGAAGAGATGTGCAAGAACAAGGGGGCACAATTTGAAGATAGAGGGTGGACGGCTCAGAGGTAATGTTAGAAAGTATTTTTTCAGAGAGAGAGAGTTGTGGATGCATGGAACAGCCTTCCTGAGGAGGTTGTGGAGTCAGAAACAGTGGGAGAATTCAAGAATGCATGGGACAGGCATAAGGCAATTTTAGTGGGGGGGCAGAAGGAAGTAAGCTGTTGATTAACTTGAATCTGCAGCTTATCCATCAGGTAGGAAAATGGGCTGACTGGGTGGGCCAAGCAGTCCTTATCTGCCATCAAATTCTATCTTATTACAATGTTAGATAACTCTACATCAGAAACAATAATTAAGAGTAATTTATTTATATTTAGTACATATATGTTTGATTTATTTCTTTGTACCTGCATTCTTTTCTCTTTCTATCTGTTTATACTTCATTTTATAGCTTTCTTCATTGCGTCTTGAAATGAGGCCCATATTTTTGAAAATATTTTCATTTGTTCCATTCTGATATAATGCATTTTTTCCAGCTGCATTGTATCATTCATGAAGTTAACCCAGGTTTCAAAAACTGGAGGGTTAGTGTCTTTCCACTTTATCAGAATACATTTGCGAGCCATGTTCAGTGCAATTGTATATAATATTTGGGTATTTTTTTTTGTTTTACCTGTTAATGTAAAAATTGATAACAGGGTAGATATTGGTGTAAACTGATAATTGTGCTTTGTAATTTTATTTAAAAAATTAAATATTTTAGGCCAAAAATTTGAGAGATTCAGACAAGAATGTATTGGGTGAATTAACGTACCAGAAGTATTCCCACACCTTGGGCATTTGGGATCTATCGTGGAGTTAATCTTATGAAGTTTGGATGATGTATAGTATACACTATGTATTGTATTATATTAAATTTGTTGAATTTTGCTTGATTTAATTATAGTAAAAGGTATTTTGAGGATTTCCTGCAATAATTGTCCTAAGATAATTATTCCCAAATCTTGCTGTGATTTTCTTTTTAGACTAGATCATTCAAAATCTACTTCTTCATTAATAATTTTATATAATATTGAGATTAATTTTGAGTCATTTTGTTTTTAATGAATATCTCAGAAATTGGTGAGCCTGGATATAATTGTAAGGTACCATTAATTTATTTCATATAATTTTTCAGTTGTAAATATTGCAATACATTACTAATTTTTATATTATATTCATTTTTAGACATGTGAAAGTTTTAAATCTGTTATCCTGAAATAGTTTTCCAAAATGTGTTAAGCCTTTACTGTACCAGATCTTGTATACTTTATCTATTTTTGAGGGCATAAACATGGGATTTTCATATATAGGAGTGTCCATTGATATTTGTATTTTATGATTTATTATTTTATGTGCTCTATACCAAGCTTTATGGGCTGTTGCTGTAGCTATATTATTTATATTTTGTTTTAATTATCACATCATATTTTTTTATTAAATTGTATAAATAATAAGTTGAAAGAGTTTTTTGTATATCTTGTTTCATTTTTACTGATGGTGCTGATTTTTCTTTGCTGTTTATCCAATATCATATGATGCCATATTAAAGCATTTGACACAGTCCCGCACAAAAGATTAATAAACAAGTTAGTCAGCCTGGGAGTGGGTCCCAGGGTGGTAGCCTGGGTAAAACATTGGCTGGACGACAGGATGCAGAGGGTAATAGTAAACAGAGTCCACAGTGAAGAAAGGGGGGCTACTAGTCTCATACCGCAGGGTTCAGTACTGGGTCCAGTCCTTTTTAACTTCTTTATAAGTTACATTGCAGAGGGACTGAAAGGAAAAGTGTGCCTCTTTGCAGATGACACCAAGTTCTGTAACAGGGTTGATACACAAGGTGGAGTAGAAAGGATGAGAAGGGACTTGGCGAGGTTGGAGGAATGGTCAAATGTATGACAGCTTAGATTCAATGCAAAGAAGTGCGAAGTCATGCACCTGGGAAACAAATACCCAGGGGAAGAGCACACAATGGGGGTGAGATACTGACAACAACAAAAATGGAAAGGGACCTGGAGGTAGTTATATCAGATGACCTAAAGGTGGGAAAGTAATGTGAGAAGGTAGTAAGGAGGGCTGGGGGGATACTGGAATGCATAGGGAGATACATCACCAGTAGAAAACAGGAAGTTGTTATCCCTCAGTACAGACAGTTGGTGAGACCCCATCTGGAGTACTGTGTGCAGTTCTGGAGACCCCATCTCCACAAAGACATAAACAGCGTGGAGGATGTCCAGAGGAGGGCAACCAAAATGGTGCAGGGTCTGCACCAGAAGACATACAAAGAGAGACTAAAGGATCTTTATATGTATACCCTCGAGGAAAGGAGGGAGAGGGGGGGACATGGTAGAAACTTTCAGGTACCTCAAGGGAATCAGCAAAGTCCAAGAGGGTAGCATCTTTCAGAAAAAAAGATGTGCAAGAACAAGGGGGCACAATTTGAAGATAGAGGGGGATGGCTAAGAAGTAATGTGAGGAAGTATTTTTTCACGGAGAGGGTTGTGGATGCATGGAACAGCCTTCCTGAGGAGACTGTGGAGTAAAAAACAGTCGGGAAATTCAAGAATGCATGGGACAGACATAAGGCAATTCTAGTGGGGGTAGGAGGAAGTAGGCTGTTGGTTAACTAGAATCTGCAGCTTATCCATTAGGCAGGGAAACGGGCCGACTAGGTGGGCCAAGCAGTCCTTATCTGCTGTCAAATTCTATGTTTCTATGTTTCTATTGCACCGATACAAATTTTATTTCTTTCAGTGGGGAGTGATATCTGGATTGATCCAAAGCGTCACCATTCTTAGTGTAGCCGCACAAAAATAACTAAGTATATTGGGAAGATTTAGGCTGCCCTAGACTGGTGTTGTGGGAAGTTATTTAAGGAACTTCCTGGTGATGTGAGGTGCCACCCAGCATGTGGTATGGCCACTTCTGTTGCTTGCTTTCAGAATGCTTGTGCAGCGGACATATGTACTTCTGCCACGTGGAGCACTTTGCATACTTTCACTAAACATTATAGTCTAGACATCATCTCTCTTAGATGTGCTGGATTTGGTCTTGAGGTATTGCAAGGCCTGTCCAGACTGCATATCAGACTTTGCCATCCTTTCTGGGTACATTGTGTACTGCTTGGGAATTGTTCCAAATGTGTGGTCCAATCGAACAGCTATCCTTGATGAAGATAGAACAGTCACCATAAGAGTACATCTTTGAGAGAATCTCCATCACTGAGCCACGGTGCACCCACTCTTCCTCCCCCTTCTGAGGTTTCAGCTGGCAGGTTTGTCCACGGTCTTATTTGGAGGTGTCCATAAGTATCTTATATATATTATGTTTCCAGTCCCATGCTTCTCCTTGTGTGCCTTGTACTGGTTTGGACTCCTACTTCCTCATGGTAAGAGGCCCTCTAAGCTTATCTCCAGCAGGAACTGAGGAGTAATGGGGCCACACACAATTATATAGGAGCTAATATAGCATGTCTTCATGGATGGTGCCAGCTAGCAAACATTTCCAAGTGGTCCTGATGCCGACGGCTTAAAGATGTGGCGCAACAGAGGAGATTATCTCAAAGATCTACTGTTACGGTGAGTAAACTGTTCTTTCTGATGTTAGCCATTAGCTTTTGTTACTGGAACCAGCACTGGATGTTGTTAAAGACATGCCACGACAATGATTCTGAAACATTGACCAAGGCATCAAATAGCATGATGTTGTCAACAAACATGAGGATGTCTTTGTCAACAAAAGTGGTGGCAAATCCTCTAGGAAGACAGAGAAGTGGCTAGAGTCCAAGCTGGAACTTTTGGGAACCCTGGAATGGATGAGGAATGTGGAAGAATTACTTCATTCATTCAGTCTCATAAGAATACACCAATCACGGTTTTAAGGACTTGGACTGGTTCAGCAAAAGGATGGCAACTCTTCAGGACAATCACTTTCCCCCTGAAGTATACCAAAGATCATTTTTTTCACTTTTTCCTACAGCTGCATGCTGATCAGCTGAAGAAACTATATTGCTTATACTACTGCTGCACGGGGCTGCCACTTGTTTTCTGTGTCTCCTGCAATGGTTTCATGCTATAAGGCCACAAGCCTTAGGAGAATACACAGTTTTATTATAGTAACATAGTGTTGTGATAATGGAATGGAATGTCAGTACCCAACTAGGGATCTGAGGAGCAGACTTGATAGACCGTAAGACCTAATCTGCTGACAATTAGTATGTTAGTATGTAAGCTTCAGTACCACTCCCCATCAAACATCGGTCTAGTCTTACTTTGAACAGGACTAGCTTTCACAACATGATGAAGTAGGAGGAGAAGATTTTATTGCAGCTCTGCTAAGGGCTGAATTAATACATTTATATGTACAAATCAGGCCTTCATACATCAAATTACAAAAGCACAGAATGACTCTGAGATGCCGGCCCATTGGTGGCGCGGTGGGATTTCAAATCTACGATGCTGGCGACCTGGGTTGAGGGAAGGGATTCGGTCGCTGGAGTGCAGGCTGGGGAAGAAGGATGGAGCATCCTGTGGACTGCTCTCCTTCTCTGGGGGAGGTTGGGAGTCCATCTGGTGCTTGATGGACCCCTGGTGGAGGCCGGGGGTATTGCAGCTACTGGCGCATAGCAGCACTCCAGGGGGCCGGGCAGACACATGATGTCATTGCACATCCCTGCCCTCCAGAAAACCAGGAAAATGGAGGGAGCTGCCAGTCGCCCTACGGCCCTCTGACCAATCCCGAAGTCTGTGGTGCTAGGCCAGGGTGCCACAGCCCCGCCCCATGGGGCAATCTGGGGGTTATCAGAGGGTCACAGCTGATATAGGGGGTGTAAGCCCTGTGGTCCATGACCGAGCAGAGGTAATGGGCGTCAGGCGGTTCGGGTGATAAAGACAAAAAAAAAACAGAACAACACTGAGACACACAATCCGATGACATGCTCATCTTAAACTTAATGTATAATTTTTATAAACAAGAACACAGTCTACTGCATCTTAAACTCACTAGCAGCAAAAGAATCATGCTATGGGGGAGTTGGCACTATGCCAGCTCTGACACTAGCTTTTGAACCCCTCCCAAATCCAACTAACGTCAAGTCTAAAATACCACGTTAGGTTAAAATTCTCCTGACCTTAGATCCATGATTCAGGGGGATAGTAGGCAAATATCCCAGCTACACACAATGGTCCCTCCCCTCTAACCTGAAGCACACTGCCTGCTGCTCACTGTATTGTTAGCGTACCAGTGACAAGTCACAGCAGCTTATGCAGCACATCTTGGAGGAGCGGGAAGAGGAGTGGACTCTCATCATTCCATGACACTAAGCAGAGTGATTTGTCTCTCTGCTTACATCATGAAATGACACCAGTCTGCACCCCACGACATGCTGCATACAGTGTTGGAATTACACATTATGAGCCTTGGGAACTGTGGGGGGCCCATGAGGTTCCTGTCTTTAAATTGAGCTCCCCTTTCCATTAGAAGTCAATGGCAGTGATGTGTGAATCCCTAGGTCTCATTTCAGATCTATGGGGCCAAAACCTGACAAGCTCCCCTGTAAGTCCAACACTGGCTGCTGTGACCTGCCACTTACTAGGTTTACATGAGTTGGTGATCAATTACCTTTCGATGCCAGGTAAACGATTACTTCTCTGTTCACGTCTACATGATGGGCATCAATTGATGCTCTGAGACGAGAGCTGGTTTACATGTAGAGTAATAGTCAATTACAACGTAACTGATTACTATGTAATTGATTTTACTCTGCATGTAAACAAGGTACATGACAACTGAGCATGTGTGTGGGATCGGTTCCAGCTTCGATTGCATCTTTGTACATTTTTAAAACCAATGCTCGTGGAATTGGTGCACACTTTTGGTGCACTTGGGTCGCTCCCCAGATCAAGCCTGTCATCAGAAGCGTTGTTTACATACAGGGTTAGAATAAACTACAAAGTAACTAATTGCGCTGTAATAGATACCAGCCCTGCATGTAAATGCGGTAACTGACACTCAAATAACAGCAGACAGCACACTTTGGGTTAGGAAGGGGGAAACAGCTGTATCTAGCCCAGGTATTCGCCTACTGCTGCTCCCAATTATGAACCTAGGGTTGATGGTGGTCGGGGGGGTGCTTTTTGCAAAATGTGACTCTTTGGAGTGTAAGTCAGGTTAAGAAAGGGGCCATCATAGAAGGATGATATTGAATGATGGGACTGCACCAGCTTTACTACAGCATAAATCTTTTTTATTTACATATTATATAAAAAATACATAAAAATAGTATAAAATATAGTATTTGGGGCAGTGGACTGGGGTCTCCACCGAGGGGGTAACTAGTATTCATATTTGCTACTCACACAGTCCTAATCACCCTCTTGGTGAAGGGGTCAGAACAGCACGGTCAAAGCATGTGCTGCGTGGACACCAGAAAATAGGCATGGTGACAAACAACCACTCTAATATAAATAAACCAACTCTGAAACTGCACACACTGTAATGTCAGCACGGTTTTCAACTGTGGCATTCTTCTGATCACTGGCGGCCCTACACCGGGGCACACCGGGGCATGTGCCCTGGTGAAAAAATGCTGTGCCCCCATTCATGCCCCGGTGCTCCGAGTCCACTTCTACCACTACATACAGTGCGCCGAGCTCTAAAACCTTTTTGTTGCGTCTGACACATGGAATCAGATTACCAGCCCAACCCTTTGTCCAGGAAGAATAAACCGTTGCCATGCAGTGATCTGATCCCCCGCCGCGCAGCACAATAGACACGGTGCCAAATTCATCCTCCACTCAAGTGAGTAGTCTGGCTGCAATACACAAACAATCCTGTTGGCATCCTCCTACCAAGCTGGGAGCCCTATCCCCCAGAGCATAATTCGAAAACTTGTGCTGCGCGGGTTGGGGGGGAACACAACACATCATTATGGAGCTAAACTAAAGCCAGGCTTGCAGAATCAGGAAGCAGCCAACGGGGGAATTGGAAAAGAAGTACTAGGGACCAATCCAGAAACAGGAAAAGCTGCACCAATGAGAGGTAGGCGCGTGGAGCCAATCCAGTGAAGCAGCCAACTGAGTGTTTGCTTCAGCAATAAGGAAGTATGGACACAGGACCAGTTTTTCTTCATTTGCCGAGAAGAAGGTTACTATTGATTTGGATTCCTGGCTCCTTCCTTGTTTCATTTGCTGACTGTGTGCAGCCTGCCTGATCTTGAGTTGACCCGTTGATTTTTTTTTTTTTTTTCCGAGTCTTGGGACCATGAACCCGCTGCCGCCGAGTTGCTGACCTGGAGTCCCACCAGTGCTGCTGAGTCACCTACTTGGAGTCCCACTGTCCTGGACCAGATCTGAGTGGAGAAGCCGCAGACAAGGCTCAGAGTCACCGAGGCTAACCTCAGCTATCTTCTCCTGGGCTGTCTGCAAACTGCATTTGCAATCTGGACCTCAAGAATGGCTGCGGCTGCTGACGGCCTGGGCCTGACCACTGAGGCCTTCCCATGCCCTTGCTCTGACTGCACACCTCACCTACTGTACTAGTAAGGAGAATGGGGGCATTTTTTTTTTTTTTTTTTTTACAGTTGAGTTGTTTGGTTTGGGGAAGCCAGGGGCTGCTGGCCTGCCGCTTGATTGAAAGGGGTTGGGAGAGACTCGAGTTTAACTTACAATATAACTAAAGTGTCTTGAGATGTTTGGATGGCTGACTTGGGGAAGGAAAAGAGGGGAGGGTGGCGGTCGCTGGCTGTGCTGTTGCATCTTGTGTGGGATATATTTTGACTGCTGTTTGGGGAATCCAGGGGTTAGAAAGGGGGTGTGACTGGGAGAGAGTTTAATGAATCACTAACTAAAGAAGTGTCTCACGATGTGGATGTCTGACTTGGGAAGGCGGGACTGTGCTGTTGTATTTTGTGTGTTGGGTACTGGGTTGAGGTGGGGGGCTAGAGTGTTGCTGTTGCCTGCTGTAATGGGGCAGTTGGTGTTGCATGGGGGAAGACTTGGAGTCCTCTGATGTTTTTATTTTTTTACCTCTCCTTCACCTCTACTGGGCCCGGCTCAGACTCTGCATACCCCACATACTGGTAAGGACAGAGAAAGGGGGCATTTTTTTTTACAGTTGTTGTTTGGGGAAGCCAGGGGCTTGAAAGGGGGTGGAGAGGCAGTGGTGCAAGTGGTAGACAAGAAGTACAGGAACTCATACATGAAATGCAGAATGAAGATCCTCAATCTGAAGGATTGCTGTGGCAAGACACATCTATCTGTTTAGACAGGAGTAGATTCAGTTAGAGATATTGAAGTATTTCTAGAAAAATAAAATTGTTGTACAAGTCAAAATTTGTTATGGAAACCCTGATTTCACATCACAGGCCCAGAAACTGTCATTATGTTGCTGGTTTAAGAAATCCAGTTCTAGTGTCAGTGGGAAAAAGTACAGGAACTCCATTCCTGCTGCAAAAAAAGGTACAGGAACTGAGTTCCTGTGTGTTCCTGTTCACTTTCATCACTGTGGAGAGGAACTGTAAAACTAAAGTGTCCTGATGTTTGACTGGCTGACTTGGGAAGGGGGGGCACTGTTGTATTTTTGTGTGTTGGGGTCTGGGTGGGGGTGTTGCAGTTTCCTGGTGTAATGTGGCAGTTAGTGTTGCATGGGGGGAGACTTGGAATACTCTGATGTGGTTTTGTGCTTTGGCCTGCGATTTTAAAAATGAAACTCCTGTGTTCTGTTTGTGGAGTGAGAGGAGGCTTGAAATGGTCTGATGACTGGCTGGCTGTGGGGGAGCTTTATTTATTTATTTATTTATTTATTACCTCTCATGCACCTCTACCAGGCCCGGGCAGGCAGGACTATACATGCATGATATACATTCTGGTTTCTATAGGTTCCCTGGCTGCCAACTGTGGTGCCCACCCAGTGCCCTGGTAACCAACAGAAGCTGGAGCTGCCACTGCTTCTGATGTGGTTTTGACCGGATACCATGATGAAGTAATCACTTCTAATGTTTCACTTTATCCTGACCCCTTCAGGTATAACACATACCCTTTAGTTTTACCTGCACTCACCAGCTCAGATTTTTCTGTGTACTCCACCTTGCCTATCTCATTCACTACTCAGATTATAATGTCACAGACAGATTTGATTCCCATTCCAGAGGGCTAATCCCTTAGCTGGGGATCTGATCAGAGTTCATATTTACAAAATTACAACACTTTTCTATACCTTGGACTCCACAAATTATACCTATGTGACATCTCAACTGCAACATGGGTTCATAATCCGGTAGAGTGGAGTGGTGGTGGTGGTGGTAGAACTTCTAAGGGTAAGCAGAAGTAGCAAAGGGGTGCCAGTAGAAAGCCCTTAAACTTTTTCAAGTAGATCTCAATGAGTGGGCTGCTTGCAGGTCTGCGTGGACAATCTTGTGAGAATTGGTTGAGGAAAGAGATTGTAATATCTCCCTGTCAGTTTACAAATTCTCAGTTTGTTATATTAAGGATTTCTTCCTACCCTAGAGTAATGTAACGTTGTTGAAACTGAAATATGTAAGCTAAGAGAGCCCTCTCCATTATGGCCCTTAAACTCTGAAACAGCCTTCCTGCCTCGCTACTCTCCATTGACTCACCATCTGCCTTTAGAACAAACCTGATTAGATAGATAGATAGATAGATAGATAGATATACTTTATTTCTAAAATACCCAGACTCCAGGGCCAGATTAAGGCAACCTGGGGCCTAAATCCAAGTGAAATCTGGGCCCCCCCCCCTCACTGCAACTGTGCACCTTTACCACGAGTGTGCCCCTTTGCTGTGACCGCACCCCAAGTTGGCCATTGCATATCAGTTGCTAAAACTTGAAAAAAAAATCTTGCTGTCTCTAAAAAGTTGCATAAAACATAAATAACCTAACTAAATTGCTTCAAATTTAATGAAACTAATAATATCAGTATGGAAAAATAACAGAAGTCTGAGTTTTGATCATTTAGAGAAAATAATTGCTAATTGGTCTGGTAAAAATAATTTTTTGGGTGTGAAATGTCATGATTTGCAGTTCTCCAAAGCCCCTTCCCCCTCGCAAACACACACATGTGTGCTTGCAGTGTGGGTATTATCATTTTGTCTTGTCAGGTAGTATGAACCAGGATGTGGGAGTTTTGTTGGGTGGGGTATGAACCCATCTTTAAAAGAGGCTAGGTCCTGCCAGGTGTAAAAGTTAAGTCTGTGGATTACCAGAGGCAGGGCTGTGCCAATGATGTTAAGGGCTCCCCTACAAAATATTTTTTGGGGCCCTACCTCCCACCAATTAGCGTAAAACAACCATTAACATACATAAAATACTTATAGCATTGATTCGTTTGTATCAGTCCCACTAAGCATCCATATTTTGTCCATACTGCCCCCCGCCTCTTGCTGGCACCAGAATCAAGGAATTGAGCAATGTAATTGGTTCCAGCTCCTCTTGAGGACACCAGTACAGTCGGCGCCACATTAGGCGGACATGCCTACCTCGGACAATCACTTTCCGCGGACAGATACGCAAAACCAAAACCCATCTCTGCATAACTAATGTTAAATACATTGCTTAGAATGGACATTGGCTATCGTCAAAGGTGGACACTTTAAAAGGCACTTAAGCACAACATTTCCCCAGCTGGGAGCATTAAGTGCAGCTTAATGAGGTGCTAATTACAAGCATTACTTAATGGGCAGGCTGTGCAGAGCCGTTTGTAACTTTCCTGCTGTTGTTCTCTCTGTGAGCTGGAAGTGGTCTGCTGTTACAAGATGTCTAAGAGAAATCCCCCTCGCTCATAAAATTGAGTCACTATCAGAGATGAGTGTGCATGACCTCGCTTCTCATCTGTCCCCGACCTGCAGAAATAAAGTTACAGAAGCAAAATTCCAGCCACCCACCCCTTCTCATGCTTCACAACAGCATAGTTAAAGTTAAAATCCTTTCCCCTGGTGTTTCTTTTAAAAACAGTCACATGCTGCTGAACAAGCTGCACAGCTGAGCAAGCGGCAGAAATCAAGTTATACGTGCATCCCGGGTGTTTCTTTTAAAAACAATCACCAGCTCCCAACATAGCAGCAGACTTAAAATTTAAAGCTCAGGAAATATAAAGCCTACATTTTTTACCATTTTTAACTATCTCCCATCCCTGAGCAGAAATTCATATGTTACTGTATGGATTTGGAAGTACAGTACCATTCGGTGACCAAATCATGATTCTCTGCAATACTGCTCTTGCCGACAAGTATGGACATCGCATATTGTGGACATTGCAGCTGTGCATGGATGTGTCCGTACAAAGCGGCTTACACTGTGCCAAGATTAACATTTTTTAGGGTTTTAAGCAAGCCTTGAAAACATTTTTATGGCACCAGGCATTCAGTGATTGATGGTATGATGATACTACTGATTTTATATGATGTAGGTTGTTGATGTTTGATTTGTGATCTTAATTTCTTAGGCACCTTGGTATTTGAAAGGCACCCTAAAATATAAAGTTTATTATCATTATTGTTCCACTGTTGTCAGTACCAGTTTCAAATGGATAAACAATGTACTGTATAAATACAAAGTTGCAAGTTAGCCTGACAATAAATTATTTTTTTACAATGCAGACTTTTGAGGCAGTGGGCCCCCTCACAATGCGGGCCGTACTACAACCGCATCTCTTGCACCCCCCTCTGGTCAAGGCCCCGACTAGTGGAGTTGTGAACATTTAAGATTATATCGCAAAGCAAGTGATTGTTGGAAGAAATTATTCCTGGGATCAAAGATTTCTGTTATTGATAAGTAATAAGTGGCCACTACCTCTAATTCTCCTGGTTGTGTGAATATATTCACTAGTCTTTTGTACGTGAGTTATCTTTACTTACTGACTCAGACAATGCTCAAAATGTTATGGTTTGTACCTCATCCTCCTCCTGAAATGGTATTGTTCAAAATGTTATGCTGTGTAACTCATACTTTCTGAAACTGTATTGTTTTCTACTGTTGTAGAAACATAGAAACAAAGAATATGATGGCAGATAAGGACCGCTTGGCCCACCTAGTCTGCCTGTTTCCCTACCTGATGGATAAGCTGCAGA
Organism: Neoceratodus forsteri; assembly: GCA_016271365.2. NCBI lineage: Eukaryota > Metazoa > Chordata > Ceratodontiformes > Ceratodontidae > Neoceratodus > Neoceratodus forsteri. The sequence goes on along the minus strand of CM028133.1, from coordinate 47,838,378 downwards.
TCCTAGTTAACCAACAGCCTACTTCCTCCTACACCCCCCCCACTAGAATTGCCTTATGCCTGTCCCATGCATTCTTGAATTCCCCCACTGTTCTTGACTCCACAACCTCCTCAGGAAGGCTGTTCCATGCATCCACAACCCTCTCCATGAAAAAATATTTCCTCACATTACCGCTGAGCCATCCCTCCTCTAACTTCAAATTGTGTCCCCTTGTTCTTGCACATCTTTTTCTGAAAGATGCTACCCACTTGGACTTTGTTGATTCCCTTGAGGTACTTGAAAGTTTCTATCATGTCCCCCCTCTCCCTCCTTTCCTCGAGGGTATACATATTAAGCTCCTTTAGTCTCTCTTCATATGTCTTCTGGTGCAGACCCTGCACCATTTTGGTTGCCCTCCTCTGGACAGCCTCCACTCTGTCTATGTCTTTGCGGAGATGGGGTCTCCAGAACTGCACACAGTACTCCAGATGGGGTCTAACCAACTGTCTGTACAGAGGGATAACAACTTCCTGTTTTCTACTGTTGATGCCTCTCCCTATGCATCCCAGTATCCCCCCAACCCTCCTTACTGCTTTCTCACATTGCTTGCCCACCTTTAGGTCATCTGATATAATTACCCCCCGGTCCCTTTCCATTTTTATGTTTGCTTGCGTGCATGCACAAGAAACATTATGTGACAGCTTAAGAGAAAAGCGGGTTGTGGAGGAGCAGCACTGTAGCAGCCAAGGGAGGCACAGCATTTGGGGGCTTGGCAGTGGTGGGCCAATGGAGGCCCAGTGTGCTGATGAAAGGGGGAGGCACTGATAAGCAGCAGGAAAATCCCAGCCTCTCCCTACAAAACAGGGTACTAAATGAGAAAAAGACCGAGGTAGAAAGGTCAGTGGGAGATGCTGCAACAGAAGGTAAAGCCATCAAAAAATGGAGAGCAATGAGTACCAATGCCCGCAGTCTGAGTAACGAGCTTCCTGAATTAGTGGCCTTGATGGAGGAGGAACATCTGGATATCGTGGCAGTCACAGAAACATGGTACACACAAAACCATGACTGGGACGTAAACATACCAGGATACACTATCTACAGGAGGGACAGGGAGGGTAAAGAGGAGGAGGAGGAGTAGCTCTGTACATAAGGGGAGGAATCAAAGCAACAGAACAAAAGGGTAAACAGGGAGGAGAAGAAGCACTGTGGGTAAATTTGGAGACAGGCAATGGCACCACAATCCGCACAGGGGTTGTATACAGACTCCCTTCTCAGGGGGAGGAAATGGACAAAGAAATGATAGAAAGTATTGCTGATGGGTGATCTGAATATGCCAGATGTTAACTGGAGTGCAGTTGCAGCAGCCACTTCGAAGAGTGGGGTTATTCTAGATGCCCTACAGGGGGGCATGCCTTAGACAACTAGTATTGGAGCCCACTCGAGAGGGAGCAATCTTAGACCTGGTTCTCTCAAATGGAGATGGAGAGAGGATCACAGATGTAGAAGTGGGTAGCCATCTGGGAACTAGCGAACATCGAACAGTATGGTTCACAATAAACACAGCAATAGAGTCAAGCCATACAAAGGCAAAAGTACTGGACTTTAGGAGAGCTGACTTTCCCAAAATGGGTGCGTGTCTAAGGAATGCACTAGCAAATGGGCAGGAAGGATGGGTGGAAGAACAATGGGGAATAATAAAAACTGCCATCACAGAGGTAACGAGCCTTTGTGTGAAGCAAATAAACAAAACAAAACGATGTAAGAAACCACTGTGGTTCTCAAAGGAAGTGGCAGTGAAGGTTCAAGAGAAAAAGAAAGCATTCAGGAAGTACAAGGAATCACAGAAGGAGCAGGACAGAGAACTGTATCAGTTAAACCAAAAGGAAGCTGGGAAGGCAGTCAGAACAGTAAAGGCCCAAACCGAGGAAAAGATAGCCAACTCAGTTAAGAAGGGGATAAAACCTTTTATAGGTACATCAGGAGCAAGGAAGACCAAGGAGGGATAGTGAGGCTTAATAAAGGGAGGGAGGGTGAGAGGAGACTGTGAAAAGGCAGAGATACTAAACAAATATTTTTGCTCAGTATTTACAAATGAAGAAGTGGTGGTACCTAAAACAAACCGTAGAAACAGTCTGGATACAGAAGTTGATACCAGCCCATTTACAGAAGAAAGGGTTATGTAAGAACTCTTACAACTGACGGTGGACAAATCAATGGGGCCTGATGGGATTCATCCCAGAATTCTAAAAAAACTAAGGGTAGAACTAGTGACACCACTGACTACCCTCTTTAACAAATCATGGGAGGATGGGGTGGTATCCGAGGACTGGAGGAGGGCAGATGTGATTCCCCTTCACAAAAGTGGGAGCAAGGCAAAAGCAGGAAACTACAGACCTGTTAGTTTAACCTCAGTGATAGGGAAAATGATGGAATCACTTCTGAAGGAAAGAACTGTCGAGTATCTAGAGGCCAGTGGGGCACAGGACCCAAGGCAGCATGGATTAACAGCGGGATGGTCGTGTCAGACAAATCTAATAGATTTCTTTGACTGGGTGTCCATCATTTTCCACTGAAGTCAAATTGACAGGTCTGCAGTTTCCTGCCTCTGCCCTGCTTCCACTTTGTGAAGTGGAATTACATCCACCCTCCTCCAGTCCTCGGATACCACCCCTTCCTCCCATGATTTGTTAAAGAGAGTAGTCAGTGGTGTCATTTGTTCTGCTCTTAGTTCTTGGACGAATCCTATCAGGCCCCATTGCTTTGTCCACCTTCAGTTTTAAGAGTTCTTTCAGAACCCTTTCTTCTGTGAATGGACTGGTATTGACTCCCCTACCCAGAGTGTTTCTCTTGTTTGGTTTAGGTACCTCCCCTCCTCTTCCTTTGTGAATACTGAGCAGAAATATTCATTCAGTATCCCTGCTTTTTCACTGTCACCCTCTGCCCACATTCTCTCCCCTTTATTAAGCCTCAGTATCCCTCCCTTGGTCTTTCTTCGCTTCCTAATGTACCTATAAAAGGGTTTTATCCCCCTTCTTAACAGAGCTGGCTATCAATGGGCCTTTGCAATTCTGGCTGCCTTCCCTGCCTCCTTCTGCTTTAACTGACTTAAGTTTTCTGTCCTTCTCCTTCTGTGTTTCCTTTTATTTCCTGAATGCTATCCTTTTCTCCTTAACCTTACCTGCCACCTCTTTTGAGAACCATAGTGTTTTTTTTCTTCGTTATGTTTTGTTGATTTGCTTCACACAAAGGCTTGCTGCCTCTGCAATGGCTGTTTTGATCACTCCCCATTGTTCCTCCACTCCTCCTTCTTGCCCATTTGCTAGTGTTTTTCTGAGGCACTCTCTCATTTTCCCAAAGTCAGCCTTCCTAAAGTCCAGTACTCTTGTTTTTGTATGGCTTGACTCTATGGCTGTGTTTATTGTGAACTACACTGTTTAGTGGTCACTTGTTCCCAGATGGCTACCCACTTCTAAATCAGAGATCCTTACTCCATCCCTGTTTGAGAGTACCAGGTCTAAGATTGCTCCCTCCCGAGTGGGTTCCAATACTAGCAGTCTGAGGCATGCCCCTTGTAGGGCATCAAGAATGACCCTGCTCTTGGTTGTGCCTGCAGCAAAGGTGCTCCAGTTAACATCTGGCATATTCAGGTCCCCCATCAACAATATCTCTCCTTTTTCTGCCATTCTAAGGATGCCATCTATCATTTCTTTGTCCTTTCCCTCCCCCTGAGATGGGGGTCTGTATACAACCCCCCATGTGAATTGTCGTGCCATTTCCTGTTTCCGGGGTGAACTACAGTGCCTCATCTGCTCCCTGTTTACTCTTTAGTTCTGTTGCTTTGATCCCTTCCCTTACATAGAGAGCTACTCCTCCTCCTCTTTTGCCCTCCCTGTCCCTCCTGTAGATTGTGTATCCTGGTATGTTGACATTCCACTCATGGTTCTCTGTGTACCATGTTTCTGTGACTGCTGCAATATCCAGGTATGCCTCTTCCATCAAGGCCACTAGTTCTGGGAGCCTGTTACACAGACTACGGGCATTTGTACTCATCACTCTCCATTTTTTGATAGTCTTACCCATTTTAGCCCCATTTCTGTCCTTACTGCCTTTGCCTTTTTTTGCATTTACCCCTGTCCTGTTCCCTAATGACTTCTCTATCTTGGTGTTTACCTCATTAATTACTGTGTTTTGTAGAGACTGGTTTCCTCGCCTCCAGTGTTCCCCCCATTGGCTGTTAAGTGCTTGTGATGAAGCATTTAAACCTATCATTCTAGGATCCAGGTCCCCCCCCCCGGACAGATACAGACCATCACGCTAGTATTGGCCAGCATCCCTCCAAGTGGCTCCCCAGTCCCCAATGAAGCCAAAACCCTGAGCTCCACACCAGTTTTTCAACCATTCATTGAATCCCATGGTGTAGAGTACACTAGCATCACCCTTGCTATAGACAGGCAGCACTTCCGAGAAGGTTATCATACGTGCTACTTGTCTAAGGCCCCTCCCCAACTCTACAAATTCCTCCTGCACTGCTCTGATCCAATTCCCAGCTAGGTCATTTGTCCTTGGTGGACAATGACATCCAGCTCCTTCCCTCATGCAGCTGCTCCCCTGATCCTGAGGATTTGCTTCCTGTCTCTCCAAGCCATGGTGCCAGGTTGGCAGCTTACCTCCCTCTCCCCTTCCTGTATTCTTCAGTAGTCTCCTTCCTTGCTCAGAGTCAGACCTCCAGCAGTTGGGGGGAGAAAGAGCTACTTTTTTCCTTCAAGGTTGGCAAAAGTAAGGTGGCTCAGTGATCCTTCCTTTCCTACTGCCAAACAGGAAGTTCCTGTTGTCAGTCAAATCCAGTGGCTATAAACGTAGAACTGGCTTAGGGTGGGAGAGAGGGCAATTAGTAAGAAAAGTTGTAGCTTTTCAGTCAGCTGCTTTTTGCTCTGAAAGCAAGACTCCTTCTGCCAAAAGATAGCAGCAGGAAGCTGCAATTGGAGACACCTGCTTTTCTACCATCTAATCCACACCCCAATTAACTTCTCTCCTCTCTTTCTGATTTAAGCACACTGAGTTGATACAGTCCCCTTTCCCAACACAGAAACACACACTGACTTTCTTTTTTTTATCCGAAATGAGACCCCTCCCTACTTCTATTAAAGTATCTGTTTGCTTAATCCCAACAGACACTGACTCCTGCTGAGATAGAAGTGTTCAATTAGTAAGAAAATTTGTAGCTTTTTAGTCAGCTGCTTCTTGCTTTGAAAGCAAGATTCCTTCTGCCAAAAGCTAGCAGCAGGAAGCTGTAAGTGGAGACACCTGCTTTTCTACTGTCTAAGCCACACCCCCAATTAACTTTTCTCCTCTCCTCCTGATTTAGCAAACTAAGTTGATACAGTTGCCGGCCCAGTGGCACAGAGGGCTGAGGCATTGGTGCCTTAGCTTGAGCCATGCTGGCAACCCGGGTTTGGGAACAGACTCAGGACACCAGGGGCTGGCGGGGGAAGGAAAGGATTGAGCATATGTAAGATGGCTTTCCTCTCCTGGGGTGGGTAGTGGGGATGCGTCACTCTGCAGTGGCCCCCAGTGGAGAGTGGGGGCAGGGCAGATGAAACGCAAGGGAACATCACCAGAAAAAGTGGAAAAATGGCTCTGCATTCAGCTGGATGACAGCCACCTAGCGATCTGAGGCTGTCAGTGTCCTGGAGCTCCCAGTCCCTCAGCAGTTCCCAGAGGGCCAAGTACTGTGCTAGCTTGCCCCCCGGTACCTTCCCCCTTAGAGGAGGGGGACCCACCTGGTGAAGGGTTACGTCTGGGATACCCTTGGGGATGACTGCGAATATGAGAGCTGGGGCTTGGGAACAAGATGGATCAGATGCAGCCTTGGCACAGCCTGAAGTAGTGGCTGAGGCAGTAGCACGTAGTGGAGAAAAATAGATAACACAAAAAAAAAGTTGATACAGTCCCCTTCCCCGACACAGAAACACACACTTACTTTTTTTTTTTAACCTAAATGAGACCCCCTACACTTCTAATAAAGTATCTGTTTGCTTAATCCCAACAGGCACTGATTCCTGCTGAAATGGAAGTGTTCAATTAGTAAGAAAAGTTGTAGCTTTTTAGTCAGCTGCTTCTTGCTCTGAAAGCAAGATTAATTCTGCCAAAAGCTAGCAGCAGGACTGTACTACAGTTCTGTAACCTCCTGGGTCATGCTTGAAAATAGGCAGTGTTTTGTCTAGTGCACTTACCTGGTCAACAAAAATGGAATAAATAAAGTCAGGATCAATAAATGGCAAGATTTATTAATGGGACTCTGGAAATACACTCATTCGTTCACCATGAAAATGGAGCTATATCAAGATCAGAACTTAAATGTGAGTGAGATAAGGGAATTAAAAAAAAGAGTATGATCTTTAATTGTACCATTGAAATGCATTGTAGTTTTCTTAATTTTAGGAGTGCGATTAAATATAAAGCATACACATTAAATTGCACTGTTAATCTTTTATATTTAAGAGTAAGACTTGATTCTGAATAGAGATTCTAAGTGGGGGTGGTAGACAAAGCAAAGGAAATAAGCCTGTTCACACTTTAATGGTCAAAGCCCGGCCAGGGCTCCCTGAGCCATAAACTGCATTTAACACCTAATCAGGGATGTGAGAGTCATGTCACAGTTCAGCCCCTACCTTGTTCAGATTACTTAGTGGCTTGGTCCCTTGAAAATGCAGCTCTGGCAGGCAGAAAAACAAATACTGAAAATATATGTTGGTAACTGTTGGGGGCCCCTTAGCTGGCAGGGGCCCTAGGCCTGTGCCTATGTTGCCTAAGCCTTAATCCAGCCCTGAAAGACTCGGGGCGCTGTACAGTATACAGTACAATTTTTTTAAAATCATACAGAATTAATACATTTAGCTGGGAGTAAACAATGAATCTATACATCTCACTTTAAAAGGATGTATATTAGTCAATAAAAGCCTGTTGGAACAGATAAGACTTTAGCCCTTTCTTAAAGGCTTCTACCAAGGGGGCCTCCTTCTAATAAGCAGACAACAAGTTTCACAGGGTGGGCGCAGCCACCGAAAACGCCCGATCCCCGAATGCCGCAACCTAATCCTGGGAACTCCAAGGAGGCCATCTCAGCAGCATGGAGTGCCCAGGGATGCCGGTAGGGGACAAGGAGATCTTGCAGATAGACTGGTCCCCTTTCATGCTGGGACTTATAGGTCAGGAGTCCTAGCTTGAAGACAATCCTCCAGCTGACTGGCAGCCAGTGCAGTTTGTGGAAGACCAGGGTGATATGATCACACCTTTTCACACCCATCAACAATCTTGCCACTACATTCTGCACCAGCTGCAGCCTGTGGAGGTTGCCTCCACGTAACACCAGGTACAGGGTAAGCTTTCAGATGCCCTCACTCCCACCTGACCTCTGCACTCTGGCTTCTCTGTCAGGATGCCCTTGGCCATGTTTGGAATTGCTCCATACTCTATTCAAGTTTCCTTTACATATAATTACATTACTTTTGCTATTGCCCACTGCGCCTTTACTTCGACTGTTACATGATCTACGTTTGTTCTATCTCCTACAGTAGCTTTGCTGAACTGCTAGATATCTCATGCTAAGTTACCATTAGATTGTACCATTTATGCTCTCCAGGTCACTCATATAGCATTCTCACCTGTTAGCCCTCTGATGCACTGTGTGGTTTCCTGACCTCTGTATGGTATCTAACGTGTTAGTATTCCGAATTACTGCATGTATCACTGGACCTCTGAATGTGTATCCTCATGTGTTGCTCCCTGATGTACTATGTATTCTAACTACTCATGACATGTGCCATTTACCCCCTGTAAGCGCCACCTTGATGGCCCGGGTCATGCCTGAAAATGGTTCCTGGGATCAGTGTATGTACCCAGTTAACAAATGAATAAATAAATTACCCCCCCCGGGTTCCTCTTGGACATTTGGGGCATTCAAATGGCACAGGATTGTTATAAGGAAAATGGCGTTAGTTCCCTGGACAGAGAGGTAGTAGGCACTAACAGAGCAAGAGGAAGGTAGCAATTATACCTTAAGTTATACTACAGACCATAGAGACTTTCAGCTATTTAGTAAGCTCGGAGGTGGCAAACCAGAGAAGCTGATTGGAAAAAGAGCATGATGTGGGATCCATACAGGATACAAGGAGAGATTATGGAGACTTTTACAGAGATCTACAATATTTCTTTGGAAAAGCAGGACAGCTGGGTGGTGGGGAGGGGACACCTCTTCCTCAGTTGATTCATTAATATCACTTATATCCGAATGTGGGGGGATGCTTCGGCAACCCCCCCCCCACATCAGTGTTCATAAAGTGATGTCTTAAAAATATTTTGAAACTGCCCATATTCGTTGGGAACCTACAAATAACCAACTAAGCCCCTTTGTCTTTATCTGTATAAAACGGAGCAGCTCAATAATGAAGACACACAGGGAAATTCCTATCCTGAACATTCACTGTACGATTCCTCTTAGCTCTCTAGAAATGGGACACAGAGCAGGACATGAAACAGTTCCTTCATAGTGCACATTATTTTGTACTATATGACTGATATAGAACTGATTTTAGCTCCTCTACTTTTTTGTTGTCTTGATATAGGAGAAATAAGTTGCCCATTTCACATTTAGCTAGCTAGACTATCAGCAGGGGAACAGGATCAGGAGGCGCTAATAGAGGTTCTTTTTTTATGGTATGTTCTTGGCAGTTCCCTCTGAATTAGTTCTTCTTTCTTCCTTACCCCACCACATTACATCACAGTTAGGGATCAGCGAACAGTTTGAGAAAAAACCCGAACCAACAAAATTATAGGGAGTCGAGACACATCAGAACTTGTTCTGCAGTTTGAAACTGTTCGGAAAATGTTGAAAAAAAACGTACATGTTGGCTTTTTAACTGGGCCTTTTAAAGCACCCAAATAATTTTTCTGGTGTCTAGTGAGCCCCCCAGCCCCCTCAGCAGGTAGCACCCCACCACTCCGCTCTGCTCCCTTTCAATCCCCAAGCCGGCAACTGGCACAGCTCTCAGTCTCCACCATGGCTGGCCACTGGACTGAGCTCTATCAATGAATGAGCATGTACTTGTACAAGTACGTACTCTTCATTCAGCTCTGTTTGCTGTCATCCATGGTGGTCAGAAAGGAGAGCAAGGGGCTGATTTGGTCACCCATGGTGGGTCAGGATGGGGGATGGCATTGTGAACCCCCAGAGGGGGGTCCACAATACCATTTGCCCCATCCTGAGCCACCAGATGACTGTGAACAGCCTTGCTCTCATTTCTGACCACCACGGGTACGTGAGACAGAGTTGTCTTGTCAATGAACGAGTGCGCATTGTACAGGTACACATTCATTCATTCACTCTATAGAGATCAGTCCAGTGGGCTGTGGAGAGGGAGGGCTGTGCTGGTCGCTGACTTGGGGATGGGAGGGGAACGGGTGTGGGAACTACCGCCAGGGTGGGGGGTAGACACTAGACACCAGGGAAAAGGAAAACCAGGGGTGGGGGAGCCGCTAAACACCAAGGAAAAGGAAAACTGAGAGGGGGGGCACAAAACACCAGGGAAAAGTTTGTATTTTATTTTTAAATAATGGGGGTGCTCGGGGACAACTACAACAGTTACCCTTATGCCACTGCCTAAAGGTTCTAAAAGGCTTGGATAACCATCTGAACCTTTTGATCCTTATCATAACCTTTTAGAACCTCCAAACCTTTTGAGGTTTGCCCATCTCTGATCACAGTGTAGCTGGGAGCTTGATTATCAGAAAGATGTGTGTATCAATAAAACTTTTTTATTGCACTGAGCATTCTTGGCCTTCCTGGCTGGTCTGGTGACTCCCTGCACCCTCGTGTGCACCAACCCTTACCCACATGGGTGGGTTCTCCCCACCCCAGGAGACCTGGTCCCTTCTTCATGATCACCTATTCATTCTACTTGCAGAGGATTGTCTCACCTCCAACTACAAGGCACATTGATAGTGAAGGGAACCACAGCACTGGTCCCCCAAATTGAAAGTCACCCCTTCCTCCCTCCCCCAAGAGGAAGGACTCAGTTTTCCCAACTGCTCTCAGTTCTGTATCCCTACCTACTCCCCCCCCCGAGACACACACACACTTTGGACCACTGCAATGCAGGAAGTAGGGGAGCTGCCACTCTCCAATACGGTTTCTCTACCATCCTCCTCTTTTTTTTGGAGTGGAGGGTTTAATTACTTCAGGTTGTTCATAATTTTCTTACTTATCTTCATGATCTCCTTGTTATTCCTGTTGTTTCATTATTGCTGCATAGAAATGAATAGCGGTAAAAAGCATATAGTATGATATGGCCTAGTACTTGCAAGCTTATTTGATTACTGAATGAGCTCTGGAGTTCTCTTCACTGTGGTGGGTGGACCCTTGAGGCCATGTGCTAGCCTTACTCGGGCCTCAACCTGTCTGCAGCAGGTGAAGGTGACAGTGGTGCGTTGCACTTTTCTCACTACCTCCTACCATCATGACTAATATAATTCCTACCAAAATATACTTACACAACACAACTGGGGTAAATAACCCCATAAAGAGTACACAAGATGCTGACTAGTATTAGGACATCCCACCCATCATTTATTCCATTACAAGAAACACCTGTCTTCAGAGGAACATGGCAAGCTCCAAAAATCTGGCTACTCCTCAGTAATATCCTCCAGTTTTGGAAAGGGCAAGAGAAGGGGAACTGCTATATCAATACCTAGAACTAACCCATTTACACTATTAACTTCTTATTCAGACCCTCGGGGGAGACTTGCCATAGCCACAGGACAGTACTTGGGAAAAGGAAATTACCCTAGTGGGCAAGCATCTATCTACCCCCGGGAATGGATACTGTGACAGTGAATTCACTACCAGGAAAGGTTTTGTGATATCAGACAAGCATTCTAATACTTGGAGGAGGCCATAACATGGTCATTGACCCCCTAGACTCCACCAACCCTCACTCACCAAGAGAACTGGGAGCCACAAAGTGTAGTAAATTCTTGCTCAAGATTTATGCATTGCAGGGTACCCACAGAAACTTAAACCCCCACACACAGTTGTATACTTACTCTCAACCCCCCCCCCCGCTAAATTTATTCCAGAACAGATGAGATCCACACATTCCAGGGAGCACTTTCATATGCTGGTAAAATGTGACATCCTATCAATCTGTATGGATTCAGAACCCGCATCACTATAGCTTTACCCTTCAGTGGGGGACCTCTAGACCCAACAGTCTCTGACATCTCAGTAATTCACTGTTGAACTCAGAGGAGCTCCAGACATTATTTAAAGTTGAAATAGCCCATATAATCATGGAGAACTCCCATCCAGAGATCTTTCCCAGCACTCTGCAGGACTATGTTAACGTAGTCATGCAAGGTGAACTGATTAGCTATGTCTCGAAGATTAAATGATTGCATTTGCATGAGAAGCTGCTCCAGTTACAGCAGTCCATGGTGGAGGCCCAGTTCCAGCATCTACAAGAGGACCCCACTCTGATCCCTACCATATCCAAACTCAAACAGGAAATTCAGGAAATCCTGAATACAAAGGCCAAATTAGCCCTGCGTTATCTCAGACAGAGGTACTGTGAGGGTAGAGCATGAACAACTAAAATTCTGGCCTTCCGCCTCCGATGTAAATGAACAGAAAGCCCAGTAACTCACATTCGTGACCCCTGCTCAGTGGTCATGTGTACTGCACAAGACAGAATTCTAGAAGCCTTTAAAACCTGTTATACACAGCTGTACACTCCCAAGCAGTGTGCAGATGACCAGTCCATTTCTGATTTTCTGGATGCTGTTCATCTCCTTTCTCATACTCCACATCAGCGCTCTCTTCTGGGGGCTTCTATCAAGGGGGAAGAGATTGCTGAGGCTATCGAGAACCTTGAGAATAACAAAAGTCCAGGCCTGGACGGGTACATCAGTGAATTTTACAGACTACCTCAACTTCAAAACACCCTTCTAATACCGTTACAGAGTGTCTGTACCTGGACGGCGGAGGGCAACCCGGCCCCCTCACATGGAACCTAGCCACCATCTCAGCACTCCTGAAGCCCAACAAGGACAGCTCCTTCTGTTCCTCACACTGATACATAAATGATAAAATATTCACTTCCCTCCTGACAAAACGCCTGAACATCACACTATCGACAATTATCAAGCAGGATCAAACAGGATTCATAAGAGCGAAGCAGACGCTAGACAATATAAAGCACACCCTCCATATTCCACACCACACCACATGATCAAAACACGCTTTTCTATTGCTAAGTTTAGATGCAGATGTAACCCCTAGGTGGCGCTATCCCAAGGGCTACTACCCCACCTGCTTGGCTAGTAGCAGGTTAAGGGGCCTGAGTTCTGAAATGGGTGCCTCCACCCGGAGGTCAGGGTTGGTAGTGGTCAAGCTAACCTGGGCACAGCCCTCCGGGACACTGTAACCCCCGTGTTTCCCCTCTAGTGGCCTGGTCACTGCACAGTAATCACTTTCACAGTACCCCTGGTACACCACACAGATACCCACACTGTTTGCACTTACCACCAGGGCTGGTTCCTCTGGCTCAACCCTGGGGACCCCCTGTAAAACAAGGTTAGGCACAGCAAATAGCAGCAGAACAGTACCTTGAACACAAACTGGAACCATAGTCAGATTTAATGCAGAAAAAGTTAGATCTGATTTATTCAGGGGCTTGAACAAGGGAGGGGCAAAATCAGGTTAATTAGCTTAAAAGTTATATCAATCAGGCAGTTGTGCATGCGCTTTAAGTTCCCCCACACAGTCACACCTCTGGTTACCCAGATGGAGAAGAGATGGGCTAGCCAGGACCATTGCCAGGGGTAGGCCGGCATCACAGCTGGTTGGGGCCCTGTGATGGAAAAAAAAACAACATGCACAATACACACTATTTGTAATCCAGAGCCAGAGGGCTCAGTTCATAAAGAAAAAAAGAAACAACCAGGCAATTAGATGACACATTTAGATTAAGCTTTTGTTGCAAGGAGCTACCCTGATCATTACTCATGATACCCAAGACTGGACACAGGCTGGATGAAAATCAAGACAGCAGGTGGTTGATCTGGAGAGCCAGGAGAAGCAGGGCCCACATGATTCTCGAAGGCGTCGTTCCTGTTCAAGCATGGAGCAGGGATCCAATCCCCAGGCAGGACTCTCAACGATGGCTTCTCTGTGCAGCTTGTAGTCTGGCTGGACCAGTCTGGCAAGACCCAGACTGCATGGAAACAAATTCGGGTGCAGTCCACTTTGGGCTGGATACAGCTTCCAGCAAGCAGAACACAGTTCACACAATGAGGGACCAAATCAGGACCCACTTGCAGCTCACAGCACATTTACATGTAAGGGAATTCTACTGTACCAGGTAAAGCGCTCCCCAGTCACAATCGCAAAGTCTCTGCACACACCAGGAACTTGGGGGTAACTGGAACTCCTGACAGGCTGATCGCATTCAGCAAAATCTTTGGTCTTGTTCAGGTTGAGCCTGGTCCCACTTCAGTAGCTTACTTTAATCACACAACTTGGATTCAGTCCGAAAACAATTCTCTTCTCCCCTCTCAGAGCAGTAGACAGACATGCAGGCCAGAAATCAGGCCTTTCCACAGTTCTCCCACGCAAAAACTATGCAGATGGCTGCTCAAACTATATTGAGCTGTTGCTCCTTCATCTTACAACTTAGATCCGACTTAAACAGCAGGCAGCTTAGGGATTTCCCTCAGATTCAAAAGGTTCAGTTGGCTGATTCGGCTGTCAGTCAAAGCAAGAGCTCCCCCATTCAGTTGCAAAAAAGGCGCCAAAAGCCCAAAACTACAATTCCTACAGATTTTGACTCCCAGACAGCTCCTGTAGTCCGGCTCCATTTTAGGTCCCACCAGAACTGATTGGTCCAATTTGCAGTCCAGGACCAAGTTAGTGGAGATAAACAAAACAGTCCTTGCTGCAAAGAAGGTAGGTTAGACAAACTACATTATCATTATCACTCTAAATGATTTTCAGCAAATAGTTACATCTTTCAACAGAGCTCCCTCAGATTACTTATGACTGCAATCCAGGCAGCTCTTAAAGAGACAGGACACAGAGGCTATATAGGCACTCTCTGGCAATAATATTTAAACTGCTAAAATGCAGGACACCAGCCTGGCAGTGAGCATTTAGGCAAGCTCGAGGAAGACTTTTCGGGAACCCCCATTTGTAGGGGGGTTACACCGAGAAGACATTTGATCAGGTGGAGTGGAATTCATCATTTGCCATGCTTTGGTAGACAGCCTTTCCTGATGCATTTCTAACCACTATAAGAGCATTATATAACTCGTGGCAGATGTATATTAAAATTAAGTGGTAGGTGTCATATTCATTCCCTTTATTCCAAGGTACCAGACAGGGCTGCCCCCTATCCCCACTCCTCTTTGTGGTGTATTTAGAGCCACTAGCCCAAGCACTGCGACAGGATATCAATATCAAGGGGAACAGCTGGGGGCAGGTAACAGGGGTTTGCCTTATATGCAGGTGATCTGCTTATATTCATGTCCTCTCCAGATACTGCATTGTCTTATCTACTGTATCTTTTGATATACTGCAACACTTTAGAAACTGTGTGGGATAACTGACTGCAACTAAGATAGAGGTCTTGCAATTTCACTACCACTGTAGTGACCAAATTAAAAAAACAATTCCAATTCAAGTGGGGCATGCACTCCCTTAAATACTTAGTGGTGCATTTGCCAAATGGTTTTTGCTCCCTGTTGTTTCTTTTTTTTTTTCCCATATACAGTTTGTATTTTTCTTTGTATTTCCTCCCACCCCTCCCAGGGCCACAGTGTACACATGTGTGTACGTTTGTGGAGGTGCCTGTACACGACAGGATCCGGTGGCCCCTTCTGCCCCTCCCCTGGCTTTCGCTGCTGACCATTACCACCTATGCACCCACCGGACCTTCACCCGGTGGGAGTGAGACTATGGACGGGTGGGCATCCACCCCTTGGAGGGGAGAGCCATGACTCAATCCCATTCTGTCCCTCCCCCTCCAGCCGGCACCCCGGCAACCCAAGGTCATTCCCAAACCTGTGTGACTGACATAGCGTTAGGTAAGGTGCCAGCGCCTCAGCCCTCTGCACTACTGGGCTGGCTTCTCCCTGTTTCTGAAATATACCACACTCCTGCAGGCTGTTCAGGAGGACTTGCAAAGATGGTAAGCCATAAATTTATATACTGAGAACTGATTCTGTCAATGAATGTCCTCCCTCAACTGCTACACTTAGCCCAAACCCTTTCCATAACACCAACTAAAGCATCATTTCTACATTGGAACAGAATGATTTCATAATTCATTGGGGAAGGCACAAACCCCAAATTAGGTATGCTATGTTGCAGCTCCCAAAGGCAAAAGAGGGCCTAGCCTTACACACTTAAGAGTGCTACCATCAGGCAGCCCAGACACAAACAGTCCTGTACTAGCTATCCCGTAGATACAGCGCCCTATGGAAAAGGATTGAAATAATGGAAAATCTTATACCCACCACGAAAATAGTATTACAGCCCCAGTCCCTGGGTAAGCTTGTGCCTGGGGATAACCAGTTTACAGACACATCTCATTACCACTGGCATAAGACACTTAGCCAGAAATCCAGACAGCCTGTTGATACTAATAATGTCATTTGCCTGTAGGCCCCACTTTCCACCAGGCCAAACTGGACCATACTTAACCAGAAATGGGATAGACAGGGCTTTTTCCTCCACATTGACTGTATGCAGGAGGCAAATATGATTGATTTTACAACCTTAGCAGCAAAATTTAACTGGAGGCAGGTGGATGTATATCATTATGCGCAGCTCAAGGGCTACATATAGCACCAGAGGGAAGCTACGCCTTGCAACCAACCTGCCCCTAGCCTTGTCACATTATTATTGCAGACTGTCAATGGAGGACCATTAGACTCCCTCATCTCCCATATGTAGTCTGTTATAATGGAACTGAATGGCCATTCCACAGAATACTTTAGAATAAGATGGCTATAGGACTGAGGAACAGAGATACTCCCCCCCCCAAAAAAAAACTATGGGAAAAAATTAATCCCTGATAGTCTAGTGGGGCTAGTAGTTATTATAACTGGAGATTGGGGCTTGGGGGGAGCACTCTACCAGGGATATTTTAATAATTATGGTGGGAGATCGGGGCTTAAGGGGGGGCCACTAGACTATCAGGGATATTTTAATAATTATAATGAGAGAGATTGTGGCTTGGGGTGGCCACTAGACTACCAGGGAATTTTCATAATTATGACAGGAGAGCGGGGCTTGGGGGGGCCACTAGACTACCAGGGATATTTTAATAATTAAGATGGGAGATCAGGGCTTTTGGGTGCAGGTTCCATGGCATACCGGCGATCAGCGCAAGGTGCCTTTGGCATGACTTGAGCCGAGTTTTGGGAGTCGGGCCCCAGGAGATAATCAAAACCTTTGGTTCACCCCAACACCATGACCTAGTGTTATAAGAGAAAGAAAGCTCGGGATGCCTTTTTGGGGTATTGGGAGGATTATCTTGTTTTTGACATGTGTCCATCTAGCACTGGCCTTCTCCATTCCCAGTGATGTCACTGGGTAACCTTACACCCATAACTCCCCCCCCACCTCAGTGATGCTAACTGTTAAGTGGCCTGCCCAGTGAAATCATAGACCCTGTCTTGGGAGGAACTGGGACTTTGCCCAGTGTCTACATGAAAGACAATATATTATCTCATGGATCCCCCTTTTCTCTCCCCTATATATTACAATTTTTGTTTTATGTTGCATGCCAAGGTGCTTTACAGAGGTGAGTTACACAAAATCAGGTGGCATGTTGACAGAATCATATCACATCTAGGCTGGCAGACCAACAAGCAACACTTTAATATTCCCTTTTGTGTAAGACAATAAGTGTATGATTTTTTTGGAAGGGAGTGTTGCAGTGTGTGGTTGTTGTGGGACTCAAATCCGGAACGGATACTTTGTGTGGTGGAGTGCCTCAAGGTACCAAATTGGGAATAATTATGTTTCTGAGCATGATAAATGACTTGTTAACAGGAGGGCCCTTGCATAAAATACGTGGATGACACCACACTCATGGACAATTTTATGACCGGAGGAGTTAGTACAATGCAGAGTGATCTAAGGCGAATCCAAGACTAGTCTGAAGTAAACCATATGGAAATAAAGCCAGGAAAACAAAAAAAATCTGTTACAGAAAATCAAGTAGCTGGAATTCCCCACCCCCAATGTTTGCAGAGTCTGAAGTGGAAGTGATGGATACAGTGACCTTTTTTTATTATTAATCAACAGCATTTTGGGTAGAGGGTACAGGTAGAATCAATACTTAGGAAAGCAAATTTAAGACAATACTGTATTTCCTTACTTTATTATGTAGAGTGGGAGTTAATGAGCAGGACCTAGTTTATTATTACTGCATGGCCATCAGACCAGTTTTGGAGCACGCAAGTCCAGTATGGCATGGGGGACTTAAAAAAAAAAAATATATATATATATATAGAAAGGATTCAGAGAAGGGCTACAAGACTAACATATTTCTGCTCAGCATTCACTGAAAAGGGAAAGGGGAGGGACCACAGCTTAGAAACAGGATTGGAAAGGATGTGGACATCAGTTCATTGACAGAGGAGAGAGTCCTCAAGGAACTGGGGTTGGCAGTATAGCCTAGAGGTTGGAGTAACAAGCTGTGAATGAGCTTGGTACATCCAGCAGACAGAACTGGACTTGATTCCTACAACTTCCACTTGCAAACTATGTGACTCTGAGCAAATCACTTAACTGCCCAGTGCTCCCGGGTCACCCCTAAGAACAGGCACATGTGCCTAGTGGGCCTTACTCACCAAAGAATAAAAATAAATAAAATAAAAACTTACAAAACTGAAGGTGGACAAGGAAATGGGACCAGATGGGAAACATCCTCAAATATTAAAGGAGTTAAGGAAGTGCTGACAGCACCACTGGCAGCCCTGTTCAATAAATCACTGGAAATGGGAGAGATTCCAGGGAACTGGAGAAGGGCAGATGTAGTCCCTCTTCATAAAAGTGGGAGCAAGGAGGAGGCTGGAAACTATAGACCTGTCAGCCTGACTTTGGTGGTGGGGAAAATTATGGAATCGCTGTTGAAAGAAAAGACAGTGGAGCACCTTGATTCTAGCAGAATACAAGATCCAAGACAGCAGGAATTCACATCGGGAAAGTCATGTCAAACAAATCTGATAGATTTCTTTGACTGGGTGACCAAAGTAGTGGATTGGGGGGAGTGATGAATATGATCTATCTGGATTTCAGCAAGGCATTCGACACCGTTCCACATAGGAGGCTGGTGAACAAGCTGGGCAGCCTGTGATAGGGTCACAAAGTGGTGAACTGGGTTAGGAATTGGTTGAGGGATTGAACGTAGAGGGTGGTGGTAAATGGAGTTAAATCCTAGGAAGGCAAGGTGACCAGTGGGATGACACAGGGATCAGTTCTAGGGCTAGTCCTGCTTAATATTTTCATTAGTGACATTGCGGAGGGGCTGGAGGGGAAGGTATGCCTCTTTGCAGAGGACACAAAGATCTGCAAAAGGGTAGACACTCCAGGAGGTGTGGAAAAAATGAGGAAGGACCTAGCTAAACTGGAGAAATGGTCCAAAGTGTGAAGCTTAGATTCAATGCAAAGAAGTGTAAAATTATGCACTTGGGGTGCATGAACCCAGAGGAGGAATACATGATGGGTTTGGTGTTACTAACAGCCACCAAACAGGAAAGAGATCTGGGGGTGATCATATCTGATGACCTAAAGATGGGCAAACAGTGTACCAAGGCTGTGGGGAGAGCCAATGGCATGCTGGGGTGCATAGGGAGAGGTATCTCCAGCAGAAGAAAAGAGGTGGTGATGCCACTGTACAAAACATTGGTGAGGCCTCATTTGGAGTACTGCATCCAGTTCTGGAGGCCACATCTCTGAAAGGACAGGGTAGAGGCAGTTCAAAAAAGGGCAACAAAAATTGTGCAGGGCCTGTACCAAAGGTCATATGAGGAGAGACTGGAGGCAGTCAATATGTATACCCTGGAGAACAGGAGAGAGAGGGGAGACATAATAGAGACCTTCAAATTCCTGAAGGGAATAAATAAGGTGCAGGAATGTGGCATCTTTCAGAAAAGGAGATGCTGTAGAACAAGAGGGCATGACATGAGACTGGAAGGGGGTGAGATGCTCTAGAACAAGAGGGCATGACATGAGACTGAAAGGGGGTGAGATGCTCTAGAACAAGAGGGCATGCCATGAGACTGGAAGGGGGTGAGATGCTCTAGAACAAGAGGGCATGACATGAGACTGGAAGGGGGTGAGATGCTCTAGAACAAGAGGGCATGACATGAGACTGGAAGGGGGTAGACTAAGGGGCAACATGAGAAAGTACTTCTTTACAGAAAGGGTGGTGGAGGCATGGAACAGCCCCCCAGCTGAAGCGGTGGGGGGAATTCAAAGCTGCATGGGTTCAACAATGGGGAACCCTATCGACTCAAAGGCGGAGGTAGAGCCAGAGGTACAGCAGGATCTGCAGCTTTATTTGGTAGGTAGGGAAAATGGGCAGACTGGATGGGCCTTTCGGTAGTGCTGTGTGGAATGTGGAATTCCACTGGCTAAATTAACATGGAATGGCCATTCTGCCAGCAGAATCTCTGTCAGAATTTCTCTGGTTCTTCTGCAGAATTCTGCCTACTGTGATCCACGGAATAACATTCTGCAAAACAGCATTTTTCTACAGAAAATTATTCTGCAACAATTTCTGCAGAAAATATTGAGATCCGTGGAAAGCATTTTTTCCCCCACAGAAAATCATTCCACAACTATTTTCTGCTGCAGAATTGCACCATTCTGTTTCTGGCAAAATTCGGCAGTATTTTAAAAATTTGGCGGAATTTTGTCCCGCTGGAAGATGAAAATTCTGCACAGCACTACCTTTTGGTCCTTATCTGCCATCAAATTCTATGTTTCTATGTAAGAGCCATTTTAGGGATGGAGGTTTACTATGTAATTGTTGTAAGAGAATGGAAACTGGAAAAGTTAGAGGGGTTTTAATTTTTGGTTTACCCTTACCATTAAGGCCTTGATTAAAGAGCGAAATGCAGTGTGGACTACTTATAAAATGAACCCAACAGCTCAACTTCTTGATAATTATCATCATGTTAGAAATAAGGTTTCAAATGTGGTGCGTAAAACAAAAAAGAATTTTTATGGAAACAAATTTTAGACAAATTGTTGAAATAGCTAATCTTTTAAATCAGACATTTTCAGATTTATCTAACTACGGAAGTGCTGGAATTCAGATGGGAAATGAAAGCTTAAAAGCAACTCCTTTCACACCTGATGGACCATGTTTCAGGTTTAAGAAGATCTCTGAGGTCGATGTCTTAAAACTATTAAATACTCTTCATGATTATTATAGTAAATGTGGAGGTGGGGTTGATGGAAGATTCATAAGGTTGGCTATTCCATTTATAGTCAAACCCCTTTGTTTTCTTTTTAATTTTTCTTTAGAATTCAGCCAGTTTCCATCACATTGGAAGGGACGAGAGTTGTGCTAATCCCTAAAACATCACAGGCAGTCTTACTGGAAGATTTTAGACCAATTTTGATTCTCAATCCTCTAAGTAAGATGCTTGAGAAGGTAGTAGCCAATCAAATTAATGATTATCTTGCTAGTCATGGTTTACTCTCACCACACCAACATGGTTTCCATAAAAATTATGGAACAGGAACTGCCTTGGTCAGATTCACAAACTCCGTCCTAAGGGGCTTTGAAAAGGGCCTCTTGACTGGGGCGGTGTTTGTGGACCAGACCAAGGCATTTGATTTAATTGTCAGTGTCAGAGGCTCAGCAGGTAGCACACTTGCCTCTGAGGCCGGGAGATCAGTAGGCTGTGGGTTCTATCCCCACACCAGACACTTGGGTTAATATCCCAATATTGACACTGCAGTGCAGCATGAGGGGGGTGCTGCACTCCTGAGGTGCCATCTTTCAGATGAGATGTTAAACCAAGGTCCCATCTGCCTGTTCTGGTGGTACTTCAGGTGGATGTTAAAGATCCCATGGCACTTCTTGAAAAGAGCAGGGGTAACTTTATTAGAATAAACACATTCATATAATACACAGGTACAAATGAAAATTCAACAAAATCTCAGACAGTCCAGGATAGCAGGAAACAAATATTAAACCCCCAAAAACAAAAACAGACATCATACCCCTCACTTAAATATTCTCATTCTCAACAGCCAAGAAAAAAACTAAACACTAGAGACATGCTTACAAAATCAAGAAAATATTAAGGAGAAAGGTCAAAACCACAAAACAGGCTAAAACAAAGACTTTTGATACACCTTCCCCACCCCAGACCAAAATATTCATCAAAGAAAACTCAGACATCCCATTTTTATTTATATTTGATAAAGTGTAAAAATCCTCCACCATAATCTTACTTTTACCAGAGTTATATAATTGGCATTCTTCTAAATAAATTTTGGTCAGAACATTCAGAACATACCCTCTAAAACCCTCCAAAGAAGGACGTTTTTGGTATAACACCCATTGGCATCTAGTTTGCCATAAGCAAAACGCAAGACTAGCAAAAATAAGAGCAAAGTATTTTTTTCAAACGGCTCAAAAGGGGAAAGTTCCCAATCACTAAAATATCATAGGTAAGCTTTGCCAGCTAAGGAAAGTCCCAAACCTGTGCTAAAAGCCCCACAGTTTTGAAGGGAAAGAACATTGCAGAAAAAAGTGCTCCATCATCTCTTCTAGATTAATGCATTCAGGGTAAGGACAGTATCTTTCTTCAATCGCCTTGTGTTTAGCCGTACCCCTTATGTTTAA
Source organism: Neoceratodus forsteri (assembly GCA_016271365.2). Taxonomy (NCBI): domain Eukaryota; kingdom Metazoa; phylum Chordata; order Ceratodontiformes; family Ceratodontidae; genus Neoceratodus; species Neoceratodus forsteri. The sequence continues at coordinate 47,816,467 of CM028133.1, read as the reverse complement.
TTTCCCATACATCATGAGCCATAAGTTTTCCCACATGTATGAGGGGAGCCTTGTATTATTAAGTTGCTCAAGCACGCCTCGTATCCTATCTCCGAGCAGTTTTGAAGTTTGGCTCTAAATAAAAAATTGTAACATTATTTCCTTTATATAGCACCTTTGTTGAACACCTTAATATCTGATCTTTGGAAACTTTCCACTTATATAATTTTGAGCAGCTGGTTTAAAATACAACGGCACCCCTAACCTCAGGGACCATTTAGGTGCATGAGGCCCCCAAATAGAGAGGTAGGACTTAAAAGACTCTTAAAACCAAACCTATCCAACTCATCAGAAGGACCGAATCCCTTTTTAAAGAAAAGGAGAAGAAGAGGGTAAAAAAAACACCACCGGTCTATCATTCCTAGACCCCTTGTTTTCTGTCAAGATAAGTACAGCCTCTCTTGACCGAGTTTAATCTATTACCCCATAGCATCTGAAAACAGATGCTATAGAGTTTTGTCTCAAACTTCAAAGGTAGGGGGAAAATTACCGCCATATACTGTAATCTTGGTAAAATGAATTGTTTTAAAACCTGAATTCTTTTCATTTTGGTGAACTTAAACTTCTTCCAAATTGACACTTTCTTTGCTATTGTATCCAATACTCCTGACCAATTCTCCAGCGGGCAGTTCTGATTCATAAACTTAACCCCTAAAATTATTAAAGGTTTTAATGAAAATTCTATAGACTTAAAGAAAAATACTTCTCCTTTAAATTCACCTAACAATAAACCTTTAGATTTATGCACATTCAATTTAGCATTAGCTACGCTTGCATATACAGAAAAAAATGAAAAAAAATCTGCTAATTGAACGTGGTTGGAAAAAAAAAAGGCAAATATCATCTGCATATGCTTGGATGATACAAGAACCTTTTGAACCTGGCACACGAAAACCCTGCCACAAAGGGGGGACACAGACCGCTCTTATCAAAGGTTCTAAAGAAAAATTATACAAAAGAGGGCTCAATGGGCAACCCTGCCGGACCCCACATTTAATATAAAAACCCTCCCCTAATCCCCCTTTTAGAACTGGAAAAACTTTTGCCTTACTATAAAATCCCTTTATCAACTTCAGAATTACCTTAGGAACACCAAACCATTCCAATATAGCAAATAAAAAGGAATGATCCACTCTATCAAATGCTTTCTCCAAATCTAGGGAAACAATAACCCCTGACTTCCCATCATGATTAACTTGTTCAATGATATCCCGTATCAAACATAATACTGATTGTATTCTTCTGTTGGGAATTCCACAATGTTGGACAGGCAGGAACATCCCCTCCGCTACCCATTTAAGTCTATTATTAATCAAAATTGCCAGAATTTTATAGTCTGAATTCAACAGGGTTATGGGTCTCCAATTTTTGAAGTCACCCTTATCCCCTGCTTTGAAAATGTATGTCTGAAGCCTATCTGAAAAGGAATTCGGTCCCACCCCTTCTTTAAGGAAATAATTAAACACCAAAAATAAACAGTCCACTATTTCAGCTTGGAATTTTTTATAAAATGTGTTCGATAACCCATCTAAACCAGGGGCCACATTCAGTTTCAGGGAATTGATGACCTCCTTAATCTCCAATGTCGAAAAAGGCTGTTCTAACTTACCCAGGGATACCTTGTCAATTTTTTTAACTAAAACAGGGCCCAAAAACGGACTAATCTGAAAAGACGATGGAGTAACCTTAGGCTCAATATTCCTAAAATGATTTCGGATAATATCTCCTAAAGTTCTGACTGAACTAGCTTTAACATCCCCTTGATATAAAAATTCTAATGACCCCTGATCCTTAATATTCTTACATAACTCAAAGGGGTCCCCAAACACTGATTTATTTAAGCGATTCTGCACTAAAGCTTGAAGCATTTTTGTTCTATCATACTGAAGATTTCTCATTTGATATTTAATTTCAGATATTTGTGCCGAAAAGTTTCCCCTAGAGGAGTTAGCCCACGTCAAAACTTGTTGGAGCTGGTTTCTAAGTTTCAGATATTCAAAAAAAACTGAATTCTTCTTCCTTATGCCATATTTTTTAAACCAACAAATACAATCTTCTTTCGTTTCCTGCCACCAAACCCCTAAGTCTCGATACAGAAAACCAACTGATAACCTAGCCTCCAATATACAATGAATGGAATTGGTTACCACCTTTTCATGAAGAATCAAGGAATTTAATTTCCACCTATTATTTTGTCTTAAAAAACTATGATTTGCCCCCACTTTAATGACAACTAACGCATGGTCAGAAAATTCCATTGGGATAATCTGTGGACTATGTATCGGAATCTTGTTTGAGATAAACAAATAGTCAATCATGAAACTTTTCCCCTTTGTAAAAAAGGTACCCCTAAGACCAATATCACTACTATTAATACAATTGACTAAATCAGCTGTTTTTACAATGTTCTTTAAGCAAACAGTATCACAATAAATCTTCTTCCCACTATCCTGCCTGTCCCCACCCTTATTCCTCATTAAATTACAATTAAAGTCCCCTCCCCAAAAAATAGGAATTGTTGTGACCAAAAAGGCCGAATGTCCTAAAACACTTGACCCTACCCGCTTTAGTTTGAGGATCAGAATATTAATTAATCTAATCGTATATCATGCCAACTCCCTCTATGATTAATATTCTACCAGGATAAACCTCAATTAACTTATGTAATTTGAAATTAAACGAATTGAAAAGAATCCCTACCCCATCCGCCCTCTCTTCCCCAAAGGACCAAAAAGAAGGTCCCCATGGCCAATCTTTAACAAAAGTAGCTATTTGATTCCTAGCAAACATCCATGTTTCTTGTAAAAAACAAATGGATATTTGTAAATCAAAAATCAATTGAAAAACAGCTTGTCTTTTCTGGATTTTTAAGAGACTATGGGTATTTAAGGTAGCCCAAGTTAAATCCATCTAGCAGAAAAGGAGCCCAGTATAACCTTTTCATTTTTTCCTTCTTTTCTTCTTTTTCCCTTTATAATCGTCCTTCTGTAATCTCCCTACCTCCTGTACCAAAATTTGGGAATCAGTGTCTCCCATGTCCATTTCTGAATCTCCCCAAGATAAATCAGCATAAGGATTTTTAGATTCAATGTCTTCTGATTCCAGAGACACAAGATTTTTGGATGTTCTACTCGACCATCTTAAAGCTAAAGGGGCCACAGGGGGTTGTAAAACGTTATCACCAGGCTCACCCTTTCCCTCAGTATTCTCTATATAACAAACAGGCTGAAGGAGATTAGGAACTACCTTTTCTAATTCCTGTTTCTGAGATTCCTTCTAGAAACCTCCAATCCTTCCTTAAGTTTTACTAGACTCTGAGAAACAGAAAGGTCTTTAACCACGAGCCTCCTTTTGCTGAGACCCACTGGCTTCTTGTGCCTGTTGAATCAGAAGGTCAGAATTACCACAAGTATGTTTATTCTGGGCAGCCCAGGGACAATCTTTAAAAGCATGATTCAGTTCCTCACACAAATCACATTTCAAAGCATTAGTACAAAACATGGTGATATGACCTACTTCTCCACAATTGTCACATTTAGGCTGGTCACAGGAACTAGACAAATGAGATCTAGATCCGCATCTGTAGCAGGCCCTGGGCTGCCCACTATAAAAGCAGACCCCCCTATCCCTCCCTAACAAAAATGAATTAGGGATATGTTCTACACCTGCCGCAGTCTGTCTTAGCTTCACCTTAAACTTCCACCCACCCGTCCAAAAAAGTTCTGAATCTAATATTGGTTCAGGTTCACTTAGCACTTCGCACTTCTGAGATAACCAAAATTTAATATCATCAACGTGAACACCTTCATTCCTGAACATTACTGTCACGAACTTTATCAAAGGTTTTGACAATGGAAATGGGGTACACGAAGGGGAAAATTTTACTTGATTATACCTCTCCCAAAAAAGGTCCAATAAAGCTGGGGAACGAAAACTGATATCATAGTTGTCTTCCCCCGAGATATTAATAAATGCAAACACATCTCTGGGGGAAAACTTTAAAGAGTCTTTAATTAAGGTTCGACCTACAAAAAACCTGTTCGGTCGTTCCTTTAAACCCCCTTTATATCGAATTTGTACTGCATTTCTCCTTGAGCCTCTTACTTTGAGCAAACAAACTCGACAATAAAGGTTTTCCAGGCCTAGCTCCAGTATCCCTCCCTGCTCAACGTTATCTAAATTAGGCACCCCTCTTTAGAACCAGGAACACTAAGATTACTAGGTACAACCCAGGAATGGTATCTTTATGTGATAAAACATTACCAGCCAGAACCTTTGACCTACCCCGGTTCCACTCTGGTTTATGAGACTAAGAACCCCAAGAATCATCCCAGGCTGAGTCCGAGTCCACACCCATGTCCCATCTGCTTCTATCCAGCCGCAGTTAAAGCAGCCTCAGGGTCCAGTTATTATCATGCTCTCCCGACATCACAGTTCTCCCAGAAAGGGCAGTCTTGGATTTACCAAAATCCAAGTCTGAGGCTTAGTAATTGCTTTAGAGCAATTTTGAGGCTTAAACAAAATTCAGTCACCCTTCCTGTACCCGTTCACAGTTTGATAAACTACTGGGAAGCCCCTTGATCAGAAGCAGCCTCTGGTTTGAACACAAATCCTCAACTCTTTAGAAATGGGAATAGTAGGAAAGGTCTTAACCGGGGGCATCATACTCACAGACCGCGAGTAATCAATAGCGGTTCCATTTCCCCTCGCTCCTGCCTCTCGCAAACAGCTCACTTTAGGTCCCGCTGCAACCTTCAACTGTTTAGCAGCCAGTATACTGTCCAGTATTGGGATATTTCTCTGCAGCCCTCTCAAAACTTGCACAGCCATCTCCGCCAAGCTCCGAATCTTTCTTTCGCTTACCGCGACTTCCGCATTGCCGTCTTTCATCACTGCTTCTTTCGCCGGATTTAAAGGCGCCACTGCCTCGGCCAGCATACCAGCAGCCCAGGGATCCTCCACACCTTCTGCCATCAAGGAACTCCCTATTCATTCTTGTGATGCTACAGCACCGGACATCTTCTCCAGGGGTAACTTAATCTCCTCTTCAAAACTCTGGAAAATCACCTTGAGAAAGAAACGCTTTTCCATCTGCCAACTCAGCGCCTACCAGTGCCCTCTCCACCTCCTCCTCCTCCGACTGAGCCATGGCCATCGTGGACACTGCTCACTCAATACTTCATTCCCCACTGGCTACTGAGCAACAGCAGCAGTAGGGATTTCCCTGTGCCCTGGCCAAATTTCCCTCATTCATGAAAAATACCACCAACAGCTTAATCGGGTTCAAGGTCAATTGGAATTCATCTGTATCCCCCTCCCCCGGGTTGTGCCTGAAATAGGCAGGATTTGACTAGTGCACTTACCTGGTCAACAAAAACTAAATAAATAAAATAAAACAAAATTGAGCATGATTTAGCATGCTCAAAGTTGAGTGTTTTGGGTTTTTCTGAAAAAGTTTCTTGGATCAGAGATTATTTAACAAATCGCTCACTATATGTTAGTATTGGTCCCTGTACTTCTGAAACATCATTGATCAGTTGTGGAGATCCTCAGGGGTCCAGTTTGGGCCCCTTATTGTTTTCAGTCTTTGTAAATGAACTTCCTTCAGCCTGCAAGAGCTGCAATCCCATTCTTTATGCAATGACTTGATTGTTTTTTCTCAAGGTGATTCTTCTACTGAATTAACAGCAGTCTTGAAACATGATTTTGAGAGCATTTGTAATTGGTTCATGCATAATTCAATGGTTTTGAATTAAAAAAAGACAAAATCAATGATATTTGGCACTAAATTCATGCTTAGAGATAATCCTTCTTTATGTCTTCACAATTTGGATGGTTTGGTCATTGAACAGGTACATCTATTTAAGTATCTTGGTGCCCTATTGGACCCCTGATTGTCTTTTTCATCTCAGATTCTTTCAGTTGCTCTTACTATTAATCAAAGGTTGGGACTTCTGTATACATTTAAAAATAATTTTTCCCAAGAGGTTAGAAAATCTATTGCTGTAGGTTCTTTATTACCATATTTTGATTATGTTTCGTACATTTATTGGAATCTTGTGAGTAAGGAACTGCAATTGTTGAAAACTGTTTACAATAATATCTGTCGATTCATCCTTTTGGTGCCTATGCGTACTCACCACTGTGCTATGTGTTCTCAATTGGGTTGGCTTGCTCCAATGGTAAGAACAGAGTATTTTTTGTTGCATAATTTTTAAATGCATTTTCTTAAAATCTCAATTTCCATTATGTAATCTTGTAAGCTCACGAAATGTCCTCCTAAATTTACATTCTTCAAATGGTATCTTACTGGATATTTTATTGCCTAAACTTAAAGTTTCTTCTTGTGCTTTTTCTATCACTGGTCCAGTGTACTGGAATGCACTACCTTTGGTGCTACGTCAGGCTTCATCTATGATAAGTTTTAAAGAAAAATTGAAAGAACACTTATTATTGAAATATTTGTGTAACTGTTTTCTGTAATGTATTGTTATTGTGTGATTTATTTCAGTGGTGTTAAGTAACGTATGTTCAGTCACTGTCTTCAGGGGTCAGGCCTGAAAAAGGGCTAGTGATCCAGTGTCCTTACAGGGTTGACAAATGAATAAAAAAAAATTAATAAAAAGTTAAGTGAGACAAGGGAAAAGATAGAAATGAAGCTGTTCAACAAAATTTGTGTTCCTAATCATAAGCTATTCATATCATCCTACAAAACCAGTGCAGATATAAGAAACCAAGTGCTAGGACAGAAACATACATACATCTGTGCCTACATACATACATACATTCATACATACATACAGTCATTTATTATGAGGGGGATTGATCATTAACAACTGTTAAGCTTTTGTAGCTCTGGCTAAAGAAAAAGAAGGAACTACAGTATATCAACTTCTGAAAGTTATGGAAAAGTGTTTTGGGGATACAATAACCCTTTTTATGTTGATTGCGCGCATGCGCAAGAAACATATTGTGGCAGCTTTCTCCAGAAGCAGGTTGTGGAGGCACGGCACTGTTGTGGCCAATGCCCCCACAGCCTGTAAAGGCTTGGCCCCCTTCCCCCAATGCCCTGGCATGCTGCTGCTGACACTAGTTCACCCAGCGTGCCACAACTTTCTAACGTTCTAGCCACTGCAATCAGGGACTGCCTCGTCATTGCAGCCGCCAGCCATTCGCTGTAATGAGGAGCGACCCGTCATTGCAGTGCTAAACTTTGAACACTGATATTGTTTGTGAACATGGTGGCAGCTTGCCGCCATGTTCACAAACAATATTAACCCTGCTCTCCACCGAGGTGCCCAATCCCCTCAGCAGCAGTCCCATCAGAGTTTGTTTGCCGGACGGGGCCCCCAATCCCCATCAAGCTTCAGTGCCATATGGTTTATGTTGCCGACAGGGGAGCCCATGCCCCATCAGCATAATGTCACCCCCTTTGTTGTGTGTCATGGGTGTGCCTAACTCTGGCATAATAACACCCTCCTTTTCTGTGTGCCAACGTGGGTGCCCAATCCCCAGTTGCCACAGCTGCCCCCAAAACAGAAGATCCATTGGCACACTGGGAGCCAACCCCAGCATGCCACATGTCCCTGTAAAATTAAAAACAGTCCCGCTATGTCATTTTTTTTTTTAACCTGTAAAGAACGAAACAGTCCCTTGGCAGTCTCCCTGCCCCTCCCACAACCCGCACTCCACCCACTGCACACCCTGCCTCCCACACCCCCATCACCCATATTTACCCCCCTCCGAGCTCCGCACGATAATCTTTCAGTGGACTGGGAACACGCCTGCACTCTTCAAAGCCAATCGCTAACTGAGGAAATGCCGGTAAGCTGCATAATGGAATAAATAGGGTTTTTTCAACTCTGATGCATATCACAGGCATTTTTTGGAATTTTGGCACCAAATATTCAACGTGGGGTTTTGAGATCCCTCCTCATGAATTCTTGCACTGTCATGGCGTTATTTGGCCCTGAAAGGTGATTTCGCAGTCACTGTTAGGAATCCCCTTTCTAGACTGATTAACGAATCGCCAGTGCCAGTGTTCATGAGGTGGGCTCTTAAAAAGCCTATACTACAAATTTGGTGGGAAAAATCCAAAAAATTACTGTTTTATGAGTGTGCATTGCACAGTTGCTACACACGCTCGTAACTCTGCAAATTTGCAATATTGTCACGTTAGATTTTCAACATTGGCATTTTTTCAGACCACTTTGTGAACAGTACAGCTGTCATTCTCCAAATCCTGGCCGAAATATGTTTTCGGACTTCCGGTACTTCCAGCGCAGAATAGCGCGGTCGCTGTGGGAAATCAGTGTTCAGGATAGATTAAGAAAATGACAGTGGCACTGTTCATGAGCAGAGGTCATAAAAATAAAATTTTCAGTAAAATGAGACTCTTGTCAATAGCAGGAGTATGGGATTCTGAGCCGTAAGAGTGAGTTTTCATATTTTGTGTTGCTGGAAATGCAATGTAATCCACATAAGGAAAAAAAATGGAATACAGAATGAGGGGCAGCAGTAAAAATTACAACTGAGGAGAATGACATGGGGTAGTAATATTGGCCAATCTGGTAACACCAGCACAGTGTACTAGGGCAGTAGGAAGAGCAAATCATTATAATAGCAATGGGGATTTATTGAGTGCTTTACAAACATTACAAAGCTCTGTACAAGGAACTGCAAAAAATAAAGTTAAACCAGGAAAAATAATAAAACAATCAAACATCGTAAAATGCTAACCAGAATAAAAATGCAGGAATAGACTTATGTAACAACCTACAGTAGGGAGCAGGGTTGTCACCATAGTGCCCAGCAGTAGGAAATGGCGGTTTGCATCACCCTCTGGTGTGTTAAGGACGGGGAAGGAGCTTAGGTGGTAGAGTATATAAGGTTCTGTTAGGCAGGAAAAAAGTGGTGGTGGGCCCCAATAAAGTAAGTAGGTGGGGGCCATGGAATAAGCAGCTGGAGGTGCAGGTCTCCTAAAGGGTACAAGGGTGTCCTGTTCCTAGGTTCTCTTTGCTAGGTGCCCATGGGCACAGTACGGTGTTGTCCTAGTACCCTCTTCTGTGTACAGGTCAGGCAAGATCTACTGGCATGGCAAGGTCATTCACTGGGTGCCAGGGTTCTGTATGGCCCTTTGGCAAGAGGGCACAAGAGATTTCAACTCAGAGTCTTTCTCAGGAAACAATCCAGGGTATTGGATCCCATTGCAGATCATCACCTGAGGATACAAGTGCTGCCTAACTGTAGCCATCAGGCCGCAAGTGGTCAGACCTTCTCAGACCCTCTCTCACTGGTTTAAATACAGCATCATCCGGCCTCAGTGCTCAGGATGTACCCACACCATAAAGATGGAGATATTAGAACATGTTCAGGCCCTAGTCATTAGGACAGTCAAGGAGTTTCTTGGGAGGGGTTCCCAGGAAGGGGTGTACCCCTCAAGGAGTCCCACTTGATGGCCCTCTGACCTGAGGCAGACTTCCGTAAAGAGGGTATGGTGTACATGCAGATGGAGGGGTGTTTTGGAGAGGACCATTGCAAGGAATGAAGTGAGAGGATGAGAGCGACCACAGCTATGGGCAGGTTGGGTTGGATGACTCAGAGAAAATACTGAATAAGCTATATCCAGTAAGGTTTTTTGGATACCAGTAACCATCTGGTCATGGAGGTCCAGGGGGGGTGACTGACTACAAGATGCCATATTTAATGCAGAGGTCAGGTCAGTTCTTGCCTGGCTTTGTGTGGGAGAATTGAGAGTTTCCGGTGGGGTATGGAGGTTGAAGAATCAGTTGTGTTTGGCCCAATAAAAGTTTGCAGACACCTTGAATATTTAATTTCATTGTTTTATTTCCTTTTTTTCAGGGTTAAACTCCCTGAGTTAAATTCATTTGCAGTGGGACCTACTGCACTTATTAATAAATTGTATTTACAATACATAATGGGATAAGCTCATAAAGTCATGTCACATTAAAACAATTATAAAACATCATTCAAGTGATATCAGTGGGTATGTAACAGTAACAACTGACCAGGGAGGAGATGAACCATGATATAACTACAATAATTGAAGAATGTTTAGAGTCCACCATTCGAAATTGGGCTGGAAGGGAGTCCCACAATATGGGCACGAAGTAACTAAACAAGCATTTGTCAATGCCGCATGTTTGCTTGCAGTGTATGCCCTGCAGACCACCATAATAATAATAATAATAATAAGTTTATTTGTATAGCATCTTTCAGCATACCAAGGCGCTGAACATATTAAAACCACAGCATCAGATATAAATCAATAATACATATAAATAAAATCATATCATATTAACGATTATTAAAATCAATTAATAAATACAAATAATAAAAATCTCAGCAGAATAAATTTACTTAAGCATCCAAGAAGGATTAAGCATCCAAAAAGGCCATCTGCCACAAATAGGTTTTCAAGTTCTTCATGAATTCCTCGACGGAGGTGCACTCCCATAAACGGCGTGGTAGAGAATTCCAGAGAGTAGGAGCAGCATAAGAAAAAGCTCTACTGCCAGAAGATTTTAAACTCACTCTTGGAATCTCTAGCAACCCCTCGTCGGTCGAGCGGAGCGATTGGCCAGGGTAGTAAGACACCAGAAATTCTTTCAGATAGGCCGGACCCTGATCGTGAAGGGCTTTAAAAGTCAATAAAATGACTTTAAAGGTGATCCGCCACCGTATAGGCAGCCAGTGCAGTTCGCGCAGTACCGGGGTAATATGGAGGGCCTACTTGTCCCAGTCAAAACCCGGGCTGCAGTGTTCTGCACCAGCTGTAGGTGGCGGATTTCAACCCCAGAAAGCCCAAAGTAAAGGGCGTTGCAATAGTTCAAACACAAGGACACAAAGGCGTGGACCAACGTTGGCAAAGAGTCAGACGGAACAAGGTGCTTAACCCTGGCGATATTCCTAAGATGGTAAAAGGAAGTCCTGACAACAGCCGACACCTGAGACTGTAATGTCAGCCTGTCATCTAGGACAATCCCAAGGCTACGCACCTGTTCGGAGGACGGAAGTGACACGCCACCAAGAGATATTCCAGAAGGCGTGCCATCACACGACCTCTCTATCTGACCTCCAGATTCCACAACCAGAACCTCTGTCTTCTCTGAGTTCAACTTTAACCAACTAGAATCCATCCAACCCTGGATTTCCTCAAGACAGTTGTTAAACACCGCGAGAGCTCCATCCTGGTCGGGTGCAAAAGACAGGTATAGCTCGGTATCATCTGCATAGCAGTGAAACCTCAGCCCATACCATCTAATAATGTCTCCGAGGGGCAGCATATACACTGCAAATAACATGGGTGACAGCACGGAACCCTGAGGCACCCCACACAACAAAGGAGTTGGGCCAGAGGAAAAAACTCCCGACACAACTCTTTGTGATCTCCCAGTGAGGAATGAGGTGAACCACTGTAAAACAGTTCCCGATATTCCACAAATTTGCCTCAGGCGTGCTATCAACACCAAGTGATCCACAGTGTCAAAAGTGGACGAGAGATTAAGGAGAACCAGAATGGAATATCACTTCTGATCTCTCGCCCTCAAAAGATCATTAAGCACCCGAACCAGCACAGTCTCGGTGCTATGTCTTTTACAAAAAGCGGATCGGAGGATTACGTAGATATTTATGGATGGTTAAATGGTCTTCAATTAGGCAGCCACTACCTTCTCAATAACCTTCCCAATAAAGGGAAGGTTAGAGATAGGTCTGTAGTTTGAGAAACAGTCTGGGTCCAAGGTAGCTTTCTTGAGAGGTGTCACCACCGGCTCTTTCAGGGAGCTAGGAAACTCACCTGACTCCAAGGAGCTCCAGACTATTTGCACCAGGACTGGACCAATGATATCAATACAACCCAAAATTAGGGGAGTCGGTCCAGGGTCCAAACCACAGCTTGTGGGCCGCACACTATGGATGATCCTCACAATATCCACGGACTCAGGTCGACCAAAGGAACTCCAAGAGAATTGGGGTACTGTGAGCTCACATTGTTCTACAGCACCACCCTTAGAGATTGCCAGACAGAGGTCCGCCCTGATCTCGGCCACCTTAGTTGCAAAGTAACGAGCGAGCTCCTCATACTGTAATTGCAAAAAGGCTTTCCAAACTTGTAGACAGGCTGGGTTGCACAGTCTGTCTACAGTCCGAAACAGCTGAGCCGGTCGATTTTGTGCAACTGCAGTCTCCCTTGACAGGAATTCTGCCTTCTTACGGATGATTGCAGAATGATAGATAAAGTAATGTTCCATCAATCTAAGGTGGTCAGTATCAAGGGCGGACTTGCGCCAACAACGCCCTAACCTTCGCCACCATGGTTCCACTGCTTGCTGCCAGTGCCACAAAATGGTGATTGGTCACAACAGCAGCAAGCAGTGAGTGAGCAGCAGTCCCCTAGTACTAAGGGCCAGTCCACAGCAGTGCCCTGGTCCCTGTGGGCATGCCCTCACACAGTGCTCTCTTGCTATAATGTACCCACTATAGTGAAATATCAGTCATAAGAAACATAATGCATGGTTCTTAAAGAGAAATCACATTCAGCTGTTCAGTAGTTAACCGGCTGTACTTGCAGTCACAAGCTCAGTCCAACAGTTTAGCGTCCTGCTTTCAACAGAAGTTATAACAGAAGTTATGGAATATACATAAGGGTATGTTAGACGTGATACAGGGAAGTGGGAGGGTTGACAGAGACCAGATAGGGTCTGCAGAGACAGAATAAGTAAGGAAACTCTGGGCAGACTGGGTGGGCTAAGCAGTCCTTTTCTGCCATAAAATTCTGTTTCTGTAATTCCAGCTAACTGAACCTGTCCGAAATCCAACTTTTGTCCACCCATACCTTACTCTGACCCCCTTATGCCGCATCCAAAAAATGACAGGGACGGTCCCTCCTGGCGTTTACTGGGAGGAGACTTGTCCAGGGCCACTGGACCAATCCTGGGGGCCAACCTTTCCTGGTGGACAAGCTAGGGATGGTCAGACCAATAGGTCTGGTCCAACTCTGAGCAGTTTGGTATACATCATGCCCTAGGAATGGGATCAGGCACAGGATCTTAAAGGAGTACTACAGTTAAAATTTGCAAAAAAATATGTTATGCAGAGTGCTTTGATTTGTGTGTTTAATACTGGCATGTCCTTCCCATTGTCTGCTATTAGGACTTTTTAGTTTTATGGCCTCTGGGAATCTTCATCTTAGAATGTTTTATTGCTCTTCTTTGTCTTACAATGCATCCTGTCTCATGTGACAGTGATGTGTCTGGGACCAGTGATTCAGTGAGGGAAAAGTACTATAGCAGTAATCTGAAGATAAAAGCCTGATGTTCTGGCCTCAACCAAATAACTGTAATTCAATATTTTTGTTTTCTATGTGTTTGTCTAGGTCTAGCCTGCAGGAGTAAATGTTTTGCATTTAAAGCTTTTAATTTCAACAAACACCACCCAGCCATAAAAAACACAACTCACCCTAGACCATCAGCGCTATTGTTCGTAAAGATTCTAGCTGTTTTCTTACAGAATACCCACTCAGTTAGACCTCAAGTGATTGCTAAGCTATAAATGTATCCTTCAGTGCCTACTGGACAGTAAGATGACTTAAGATCACAGTTGTACTGCTTTAAAATTGACTGTAAACCTGTACTTGCTGAATCTATGGTCCTGGATGCATCACTGTCACGTGGGACAGGAGTCATTGTAGGAAAAAGAATGGCAATAAATCCTGGTAATATGATGATCCCCAGAAGCCATAAAATTAGTAGGAGAGGCAAGCAAACTAGTAGGCAAGTTGAGAAAAAACTTCTAATCGCAAACAAAGGGAAGGACATACCAGGACTACACGCACAAATCAAAACACCCAGCGCAGCATATGTTTTTTGCAAATTTTGACTGTAGTACTTCTTTAAGGCCAGGAAAGAGAGATGACCATCCTCCCTGTTCTGTGCCTTTGTTGTGTTTAGGTAAGCCGGGGGGGGAGCTAGAGGCCCCCACATGCAATGTGGTAGGCCTAGGGCAATGGTATTGCCAGCTTAGTTGGTGCATGGGGTTTTCTGTGGAGGTTGGTTGCTGTTGTTAGGGTTGGTGTTGTTTTCATTTTAATTTTCATGGGTGAGCTGCTCAATAGCTGGATCTTCTTTCCCTGACTCCCTACTGCAAAGCGATTCACCTAGGCCCTTCCCCCTGGGGCTTTCTTGGCCATGCTACCCAGCACAGAGAGGGAGGTCTGGAAGTAGCCCCAGACATCAGAAGGCAGCCTCACTAATGGGTCAAAGTCACACTGTGCGGTCTGGTCCAGGAGGATTTGTCATCCCACATCTGCTGGAGACTGGGGTGGGTAGGGGGTGTCTGAAATAGTTTCAGGATAGATGCTCTCACCGTGCCAGTGTTGCCTAAGCTTAATGCTGAGGCAGGAAACTGAAATGCTACACGTATTCTGATTTTAGCAGTTTTTACCACAGAACCCTTACCGCCATCCTCAGTCCAGAAAACAAAGCATTGCAGGCAGCCCTGGCCCCAATCTGTCAAAAGAACATTTTTTTCTTAGCTCAGAAGCTGAGCAGCTATGTGAGAAACAAGCTTGAGGTGAAGTGCAAAAGACAACAGTTGCAAGCAGCAATGTTACAGAGGAGGCAGGGTCGGCAACTGAACAAAATAAAAAAAAAATTTGTTCAACTTTGCCACACCCCTGGGTCATTGGTCAAGCTCTCATAAGGGTTTGCAGCAGTCATGGGGCTTTCCTCTGTCACTTGGGACAGGGTGAGAGTGATGCCCTCCCTTGCACAGTTGTGTTCCTCTTGTTGAGTCCCAGGGCAGGATTCTTGGTTGCCCACTGCCTGCTGTCCAGTACAAAGCACAACACACACCTGTGAAGTGTCTGTAACTGGACAAAATAAAACCAAGTAGAGGCGTGAGCAGGGGTGCTATGTCTCAAGCCTTAAACACCCTGGCAAGCCTATTGTCCCCTGCCAGCTCTGCTGTGAAGACTGCTAGCAAGGCTGCTCTCCCCCAGTAAGCAGTGAACTGGGGGGGGGGCACAGTGTTTCTGTTTTTTTTTTAATTGTCATACATCCCCACGCTAACCATCTGAACTAGGTAAACTGACTGTGGCGGCAGTGGGTAACCGGGCAGCTGTTGTGCTTGACTCGGTGACATTTGAGAGTGGGCTGTGGCCCAGCCAGAATCCAACCCTGGAATGAAACGAGAGGAACACCAATAGGCAAGGCAGGCCATCACTCTCACTCTGTCCCGAGGGACAGAGGAAACCACCCTCACTGTGCAAATCCTTACCAGAGTTGGACCGAGGACCCAAAGTGTGCTACACTCAGCCAACAGTGGAGGGCGGAAGGTAGGCCAGCACAGACAAGGAGCAAGAGAAAGGTTTCTAAGTTAATTACACTGAACAGAGTTTCATAGTAGAAAAAAAAGGAGCTATTTGCTGAATAGGGAAAAGCGTTGGTAGGGATTGGGCAACGAGAAGCAGGCTGAGCATAACAGAGCTTAACTGACTGCTGGACAGCACCTTGTAGATGAAAGGATGAAGCTGCTGTCTGATAGGTGCGGCTGCTTCCTTACAACTGCATGAAGTTTCTGACTATTCCCAGCAGAGCAGCATCATGATCAGCTGTGCTGGTCATTGACCTGTCCCTGTCGAGCCACCTGCAGCCTAAGCTGCATTGGATGTGACACTGACATGTCTCTGAAGTTTGCTACTCTACTCTTACAGTATGTTTGCTTTGCTCACGCATGCAATTAAATGTAAAAAGTGTGTAGTCCGTACAGTCCTCCCACACATAATTATGAATTCAGTTCTGCTATGGAACTGCAGCCCTTGCCTTCGATGTTGCTCAAGCTGTCAGAGCTACCCCCAGGCCTCCACCTGGGGGCAGCCAAAGGCCAAGTCAACACAGCTCCCTAACCTGGGAGAGGAGAGCTGTCTGACGGATGCTCAGTCCTCTCCCGTGGCTGACCCACATTAACCCAAGTTTGTTCCTGAACTTGGCTCAGCAGACAGTCCAGTTAGCAGCAAAGTTTGTGAGGCTGTGCAGGTGGTTGCAGCGGCATAACTCTTAAGGGCCGCTGGCCCTGTCCCCTTATAATGCTTGGCTGCGATTGCCCTTCCAACCCCTCCAACACTTGTGCACCCAAGCAAGGACAAACACTGTTGCATCTGGTGGTGACAGCTGAAAGCGCCGGCAGCACTGCAAAGGGCAGAACAGGGCTGGCAAATCTAACACAGCCTGAGGCTAAACAGATAGTGTGGTTAGCAGCAAAGTTTGTAAAGCTATGCAGTTCACTGTCACTCTTAAGGGCTGCTGGAACCCTTCGACACTCATGCAACCAAGCCAGGACAAACAGCATCTGGTGTTGGTAGCTGAAAGTGCCTGTGGCGCTGCATAAGTCAAGACAGGGCTAATAGATGTGTCAGTCTGAGGCTCAGCAGGCAGTTCAATTACCAGCAGTTTTTGAAACTGTACAGGTAGTTGGAGCAGTGTCACTCTTCAGGGCAGCTGGACCTGCCCCTCCTTATGACGCTTGTCAGGGATTGCCCTCGCAACCTCTTCAACACTTGTGCAGGTAGGCCAGAACAAACAGCGACTGACGGTGGTAGCTGAAAATGTCTGTGGCTCTGCAAAGGGCAGGACAGAGCTGGCAGATGTAAGAAAGCCTGAGTCTCAGCAGACAGTGTGGTTACCAGCAAGGTTTCTGAGGCTATGCAGGTAGTTGGAGTGTCATCATTCTTAAGGGCCACTGGACCCACCTTCTCATGACACTTGGCTACAGTTGCCCTTGAAACCCAACTCAACACTAGCGCAGCCGAGTCAAGACAAACAACATCTGGTTGTGGTAGGTGAAAGCATCCATGGCACTGCAATAGGCAGGACAGGGCTGGCAGATGTAACATAGCCTGAGGCTCAGCAGACAGTCCGGTTAACAGCAAAGTTTGTGAAGCTGAACATGGGGTAATGGGACCGTAGGGGCAGTTAGAGAGAAACAGTGTTTCCAGTTAGGAACCACCATGTAAGCTGAATGAGCATGAAGTAACCAGGGACAGAGACAGATGTCTGGAAGAAGGGTACTGGTTGCTCCACAGCTGCGGTGGTGGTCTTAGACCCTGCAGTTCAGTGACAGGAGAAGTGATTACTGTAGTTCCCTGCAAAAAAGATGCATTAGCTGGAGTCTATGGACCCACACATATGAAACTGCTATGCACTATCTGAATTTTATCCACTGTTCATCAAGTAAAGAGAGTCAAGTGTATGGAACTCTGTAGTTAGTTAAGCAATAAACCAAAACAGGGTGTGGGTTACGCTGGGATTTACCCATGCCTGGTGTGGTTTAGTACGCTACAGCCACAAGTGACCAAATCCGCACTAGAAGTGGGTAAATCCCAGCAAAACCCACACCCTGGTGTGGTTTATTGCGATTATGCAATGTTCCGCAATTTTTTTAGTATGAAAAAAAGTAAAAATGAAAAGGTTTTCTGTATTTTAAATTGTTTTTAAACATTGTATTACTCTGCTAGAAAAGGTAGTCCTTTGTTGCTAGGGAGACAGCATGTCACTTCTAGTTGTAGCTGTGAACTGTTCTTCTTGATTACAATAGACTTCATTCACTGAAGTCCGAAAACTGCTCTGTCCCTGCTGCCACCATAGAAATGTCTCACGTTGGGTTGCTGTCTGTATTGCAAATAAATGCCTCCGCCTCATAATTAACGGTGGATACGAAAACACTTATTAAGCTGGATGGCAAACCGTGATAGTTTCAACTGAAGGCACAGAAGGCTCGTTCTCACCCCCTTGGTCTCCGCTCATCTAGTGACATATTTTAAGTGTCTGCCAAATGCTGAACTTGGGAAACTCTTTGTTTATTAAAAATGAGGGCTACAACTTATAGAAATCTGGGCCAAAAAGCAGAGAAGTGTTTCTGCGCATGCACTGATGCATGAGCACGTGCCCAATATCATCGCTCTGCTTTTCAGCCGTGACTTTAAAGGAAAACTGAGCAAAACAGTGCCTGCAATCACCAGGGCCGTAGAAATGCCCGATTAATATACCCTGTAAAGTTTACAATGACTGCGGCTAACCTTTGCAAAGTTATTTGTTGTTTGTAAGGTGGTCCTGGATGTGCCATTTCTAAGGTGCCGCCGCACCGGAAGACAGAGTGTGACCTTAATACCTCCCAGATCATCCTGCCCTTTGCCAGAATGCTCGTTCATGACGAGCGCGCTACTACGCATGCCCGAACTCGGAGCAGTAATTTTTAATAACAAATGTAACCACCTTACACTGCTCCATTTTCAATGGGAATTGCTTGTAGAGGTACAGCTCAAAGACCTCTACATGGGACATCATTTATTTTTACTCAGTGTAAATGTACCTCGCTCATCTTGAACGAGCATTCTGGCAAAGGACAGGATGATCCGGGAGGTACTAAGGTAACACTCTGTCTGCCGATGCAGTGGCACCTTAGAAATGGCACATTCAGGACCACCTTACAAACAGCAAATAACTTTTCAAAGGTTAGCCGCAGTCATTGTAAATTTTACAGGGTATGTTAATCGGGCATTTCTGCAGCCCTGGTGATTGCAGGCACTGTTTTGCTCAGTTTTCCTTTAATAAGTTTGTAGCCCTCGTTTTTAATAAACAAAGACTTTCTTAACCTCAGCATTCATGACACACTTAAAATATGTTACTAGGAGAATGGGGACTATATGGGCAAAAACGAGCCTCCGGAGTTTTAGGCGGTCGCGCTTTTACTGGGGAATTACATGGTAGCATTTTCCTTTTTAATTTCGGTGTCGGACTGATTTTAGGCTCATGCAGCTGACTGGTACCTTTTTGAGTGAGTTATAATAGGATTTACTCATGCTTCACAGTACCAGTCAGCCAATCAGATGCATTAATTTTACTTTGCCATTGTATAATGTTGTTTATTGCCCACCTAAGGGAGGTGCCCTGATACTGCACTCTGGCTGTACTCTTTTTGCAAGGAACTCTCTACAAGCATACCAACATATACCCCTAGACAGAGCAGCACCCTGAGCCATGCCCACCCCTATGAAAGACACATTGCAGGTCGGTTGGTGAACTGAGAGGTGATGGGAAGGTTGCACTTAAATGAAGTGGTTATCAATATGTACACACTGGATGCAAGAAGAGAGAGCAGGGGCAAGATCGAGGCATACAAATACCTGCTCAGCATGAAAAATAAAGTAGAAAAACAGAGAGGTGTTCACACATGATGGGAAAACAAGCACCAGGGGAACTCAATGAAACTGGTAAATGTGAAATGCAAAGGGGACATTAAAAGCATTTTTTAACATGGAGGGTGGTGGAGGGTAGAAACGACTATCAAGGGAGGCAGTCTGTGGGATATCAGTGTGATGGTGGAGGTTCCAAAATGTGTGAGCCAGACACATGGGACTGGTAAGGACATAAGCAAACTCAGAGTGGGAAAGGAGAAGTGAAGGAGCAAGGGTCCTCATAATTAGCAGTAGCTAGGCAGAATCTGGCTGACTTGACAGGCTGTAGGGCCTTTTACTGTTGACAATGTCTACATTTTATCCCTATCTTGGAAATCAAAACCCTTATCATCTGGGGCACCTTGTTGGGATATAAAGTTACCCGTACCTGATTTATCTTTTAATCTGAAAACACATCTTAGCTGCAAGGGGTCCAGGGAGGTTAGAGGCTACCACCAGCAGATACAATCACTACATGCACTACGTCATATGCATGAGATCAATGAATTAGGAAAACCACACATCACTACATGACCGAGCTTGCAAAGTGAGTCTTTACATTTATTAGGTCACATGTCTTTTCAAGTGATATGGTATGCTTGAAGCTGGGTCTGTGGAAAGTAGAAACTCAATGCCCCTGCAGTCCATTTCTTGAAATAGGGCACCAATAAACTATAATGTTAATGTGGTGCAGGAAGTGTTGCCCTGCAGATATTCTGCTTTGCTCGTTACCTAGATTCATGTTGTCTTTTTTTGTTTTGGGTGACTCTGTACTTTGACATGTACTTGTGTAAATGTGTCTTAGCTATGAGAATTTACTAGAGAACACATTTTTCTTTCATTTTTAATGTTCCTTTCCAAGGTTTAAGGCATAGTGTGATAATCTGTCTAAAAAGTCTATATAAAAAAAACTGCCTCTCCCCTGTTAACCTCACAGTGCCTTTGTTTATGACATCATAGTGATCACCATGACAACAGACTGTGCTGTCACAAGCAGCAATTGTGAGGTAAGCAGAGGAGAGCCACATACATTTCAAAAGACTCAGTGAGATACATACTGCATTATCTACAATACTTAGTAGACCAATAATAGGAAAAAGTTGAAAAAAAACATAATTTGAAAACAATAAAGTTAAAACATTATAGGTGTAAATCGTGTGGTTTAAGCTTTTATAATAGTAGAGAGTTGCTGTTTAACTTATTACCCTCCTTCCATGACAGCCAAAAATGGCAAGGCATTTTTGTTTGTATGGCGCCCTTTGTGCCCTATCCGGAAGGCTCAGGGTACTTCACAGAAAATCAATAAAATATATAAAGTAAACAGATAAATAAATAATATTATCACCACCACAGTATAGACAGTATAAAATGCTGAGGTACAGATCTGACAGAAACTCAGCAGTGCCAAAAGCTAATGTGAATAATTAACATTTACATTTAAGCTCCTTTTTAAATGCGTCTGTCAAGGGGAAACTCATTGTATGGTGAGGAGTTACAGATGGGTGGGGACGCTACCAAGAATACATCTCCAGATAGCCTACGGTGCAGCCTCAGGATGGCCAGTATAAACTCCTAGTTGGTGTGGAGTGAGCGGCTGGGAGTATCCCAGACCAAGTAGTCTTTAAGGTAGCCAGGACATAAACCATGCAGGACTCTATGTTAGCATCCAGGAGACACAGGAAAAAATAGGTCACTCACACTTATTAAACTGCACACTCTTAGAGGATTGCAAACACCACCTACAATTCTGGGGGAAAAAAACTACATCAGGGTGTGCAGCTTACCCATGAAAATAGTAGTATATGCTTTCAGGATATTTCAGAATTATTTATTACCATTCAGTTATCACAATCAAACCACTAAAAACCTACACAAGTAATGGAGTATGTAAATAATGTACCTTTAAACATGAAAATTTCACTATTCTGTACCTCTAATGGGTTTGCTTTACGCAGAATCCTCTTTAGTAAATGCCTGTAGGAAACACAAAACGCACATTCAGTAGTGTAACACTGCTTTCCATAATAGTGGTCCCTAAGTCTTGGAGTGCTCCACAAAGTGAATACCTGCAAAGTAGTTGTAATCTGCATGTGAGCGTGAGGCTTCTAAAAATAAGACTGCAGCAGTCAGTAAGAGTCTGTAAAACAAAGGCCCAAACAGTGACTTTTTGCACAGATTTGAACTTCGTGTTTACCTTAGTTAGCTCTTTGTAGTTCTTGGTTCCTCTGGATGGTTTTAGCTTGGTAAGGGAGCAACAGGTATGGGAAAGAGACTGTTAAGACAGAGCTTCCTGGTTGGCATTGGGAGGGTGCCATGTGTCATGACGTCACGGCATGTGATGTCAGCAGGCATCAATGATGGCTGTAGTGGAGGCCATGCCCCAATCATGCTCCTGACTAGCCAAGTGGCTACCTCTTCTGGCAAATGATTGCTTCAGGTGCCAACTAGAAATAAAAGGAGACTAGTTAGTCGAAATAAAATAAATGTGTCCTTGGCTGAAATAGACAGTTTACTTTGCAAAAGCACCAATGAATTATGTCCTATGAAACAGAGGGCGCCAACATGCTATATAGAAAATACTTTATAGAACACAAACAAAGGGGAGAATAATCACTTGAATGTAACATTTAAACCTCAGGGTCCATTTCTTCCAGAGAGGTGGCCACAATAAATTAGTGGTGCTAAATGGGGTGAAAAAACTTGCCATACGCAGTATGTGTGTGCATACTGGATATTAGTGAGTTACATACCCACTGGAAAAAGAGATCCAAAGAAAAGCACAACCCTTTACGCACCTTGTGAATATTGTGAGAATAGAGAGAATGGTCCCTTAGATTTATAAATATCACAGAAACTATATACCTCTGGGTGAGTGGCTTAGTATTCCTATGTCTCCTGGGTACTGACCGTGACTTAAGGAACAGGCTGCACCCTGTTTTCATTTTCTATTGCTCTGCAGCCTCGGAGGCCCCGGATTCCCTTTCTTTTGGCTTTGTATGTTAGCAAAGTGATCTTGAAGGCTGTGCACCAGCTAATTGGTTGCCAGTGAGTGCAGATACCACAGCAGACAGCACAGAAGGAACATGAGCTGCAGATGCCGACCCTGCGATCTGCACAGCTGCAACATACTGCACCAGTTGCAGGCAGCACACCAGCTTCTCAAACAGTAGTAGGTAAACAGCATTACAGTAGGCAGGCGTCAAGATTACAAATCCATATATCACGGCTGTCAGGTCTCCTTGCATCAGGTAGGGTTTAATCCGGGATATATTCCAAAACTGGTAAATACACTGTGGATCATGGCGGCCAACATATGACGTTTAAGTTTCAGTCCACAGTGACTCCTGGATTTTTCACCCTATCCACAGCTGCCAACACAGTGTCATTTAGCAATGGTGACACAATGACATTTTATCTGGCAATCAACCCACAAAGACCTGCTTCTAACAACGACAAGAGAATCTTGGTCAGATTGAGATTCAGCCAGCTGGAGGCCATCCAGTGCCGCTCTCCAGCAGGCATCATTCGAACGGTAAGGCCATTCCCTTGCCTGTTTGCACAGGTATAGCTGAATATCACCTACATAGCAGTGAAAATAACTCATGTCATGCTGCCTAATGACCTGCATGGTCTTCTTCTTGTTATGAGGTCAGAAATCTGGCTGGAATGGTGCCTACTGTACATGTCATATCTCTCAAGGTTAGCCACCACCTGCATTGCCACCACCTTCTCAACACCACCACCACCTTCCCAAAAGTTTGAGACAGGTCTGCAGTTTGTCAACGTGTCTGGGTTCAGAGATGTTTTCATCAGAAGAGGTCACACTGAGCTTGTTTTAGAGCCCCAGGAAAACAGCTCTCAGGGAACACTGATTTATGCTGACAAACACTGGACCCACAGCCTCGCGGCAGCTCATGAGTAGCCACTTAGGCCTAGGGTCCAAATCGCAGCAGGTGGGATGCAAACATGAGATCACCTTGAGCACGCCCTCCAAAGAAACTGACTGGAGCTCTTCCACTCGTCATATCTATCTTGGAACAAGACTCCACCAGACTGTAGACAGGGCAGATGTATTAGCCTGTCCATAGAGCGGCAGAGTTGAGCTGGCGTGTTCTTACATGCGGCAACAGCCCATGACAGCTATTGTCCTGATGACCTTTTTAACGTGACTTCAGAGCCATCCTGTCATTCACAGAGCTAGACCTCTTCCAGAAATGCTCCAAGACGGAAACCAGCACAGCTGAAATGGCCAGAGTATAGCCCTTGATGGCTGCATCTGTACCATCACAGCATGCTGCCTCCATGCCTAAGATGGCCAGTACACCCCAGAGCTTCTCTGGCTCCAAATTATGTAACAGACAACTGTAACCTTCCTACAAATGGGGGTTCCCAAAAAGTCTTCCTTGAGCTTGCCTAAATGCTCACTGCCAGGCTGGTGTCCTGTGTTTTAGTAGTTTACATGTATTGCCAGAGAGTGCCTGAATAGCCGCTGTGTACTGTCTCTTTAAGAGCTGCCTGGATTGCAGTGATAATTAATCTGGGAGGGGGCTGAGTGTTTCTATGCTCAAGTCCTGCCCGGGCTGTCAGATAATTGCTCCGTTCTACCATCACTATTTGTGCAGAGGGAGTTCTGTTAGAAGATGTACTAGTTTGCTGATCATTTATTAGAATAGTAATAACATTGCAGTTTGTCTAACCTGCTTTCTTTGCAGCATGGACATTTCTGTTTATCTCCACCATCTTGGTCCTGGACTGCTGAAATGGGTCAATCAGTACCTTTGGGGACTCTAAAATGGAGTCTGTCCCAGAGGCTTTGTGGGAGCAAAATTCTGTAGGAATTGTACTTTTGGGTTTCTTGCACCTAAATGAACCTGAAGGGGGAGCCCTTGTTGTGACTGACAGAGACATCAGCCAACCAAGCCTTTTGTATCCTGTGGAAAGTCCCAGGCTGCTTGCAGCTATTTTCAGTTTGAGTTGGGAAGTGAAAGAAGTGACAGCTTGAGAAAGTCGAGCAGTAATCCTGCATAGATTTGCACGGGAGAACTGTGAAAGGGCAGAGCTTTGGCCTGCCTTTCTGCCTGCTGTCCCTGAGAGGGAAATTGAAGTTTATTCAAACCAAATCCAAATTATGAGGATGATTTAAGCCACAGAACTGTGACCAGGCTTTAACCTGAAGAAGACCAAAGATTTGCTGAATGCGATCGGCCTGTCAGGATTTCCAGCCACCTTTGAACTCCCGGTCTGTGCAGAGACTCTGTAATTGCGACTGGATAGCAATCTGCCTGGTACAGTAGAATTTCTTACATGTAAATGTGCTGTGTGATGTTAGTGGGTCGTGATTTGGTTCCCCACTGTGTGCTGAACTGTGTTCTGCTTGCTGGAGGCTGCATCAGCCTCCAATGGACTAAATCCATTTGCATCTCCATTTGGCCTGGGATTTGTCACACTTGCCTAGCCAGACTACCCGCTACACAGAGAAAGCCATCGACGAGAGACCTGCCTGGGATCAGTCCCCTGCTCAATGCTATGAACAGGAATGATGCCTTGGTGATTCGTGTGGGCTCTGCGTCTCCAGGCACTCCAGCTCAACAACCTGCAGTCTCAATTTCGTCCTGCCTGTGTTCTGTATTGGGTATTGTGAGTAAACATCAGGGTAGCTCCCTGAAACAATAGTTAAATCTAAAAAGTTGTCATCTGATTGCTTTGTTGTCTTTTCCTTCACAAACTGAGCCCTCCGGCTCCAGATTACAAATAGTGTGTGTGTTGTGCTTGTTGCTTTCTTCCATCACAGGGCCCCAACCAGCTGCGATGCCGGCCTACCCTGGGCAACGGTCCTGGCTAGCCCACCTTTTTCCTACCTGGGTACCCAGAGTGTGTGTGTCTGTGTAAGGACTCTGAAGTGCATGCATAACTGTCTGATTGATTTAGCCTTCAAGTCAATCAACCTGATTATGTCCCTCCCTTGTTCAAGTTTCCTGAATAAATCAGATCTAACTCTTTTTTGCATTTAACCTGACTGTGGTTCCAGTTTGTGCCAAGAGTACTGTACTGTTGCTATTTGCTGTGCATAACCCCAGGGTTGAACTAGAGGAACCAGCCCTGGTGGTAAGTGCAAACAGTCTAGGTAATTGCACGGTGAATAAGGGTCATTGTGAAAGTGATTATTGTATATTGTTCAGGCCACTAGAAAGGAAAGAGGGGGGTTACAGTGTGCCCAGGTTAGATTGACCACTAACAACCCTGATCTCCGGGTGGAGGCACCCGTTTCAGTTCCCAGGCCCCTTAACCTGCTACTAGCCAAGCAGGCAGGGGTAGTAGCTCTTGGGATAGTGCCACCTAGGGGTTACACAATATTGAACCATCTCTGTAGGAAGGAGCATTTTTCGGGGGCCCCTGATAAAAAAATGGACAACGTGGTGATTGGACCAACCTACTGGATCCTCCCTGACATCCCCAATGTGCAGCCCCATAGAGAAATCAAGGTCCAAGGAGTGGCCAAGTTCATGGTCACCAGTGTAAACTGTTTAAGGCCCAATGAATCCATCAACTAGGGGAATTGCTGAGCAAATAATGAGGTTTCCTCATCGCTCATACGTCAAAATCCCCCAGCACAATCAATGGTTCCTTTTTGTCCCTACTTCTCTGCATCAATTGTCATCAAAGGTCAAATTTACTGCTTTGACTTATTGTGGGCATGGTTGCAAATTGCCCCAGACTAGTGTGGCTAATCCTTGACCTGTTTAAATCCTAGTTCAGGTTCTCTGTGGCTGCCACTGATATAATTCCAGTGACTCATGAAGCTATTTACTGGCTGCTCACTTAGCACAACACTGTCACTTTTGTTTGGACACAACCTGAAAGCTGAGTGTGTATTTCTCTGCCTGACTGTTCATTGCCCTATGGGTGGCGGCAGGATTGTATTCTGACACTCAATGATGCTACCAGAGCTCCGTCAGCTACATTATGCAGGGCTGGGATTGCTTAACTGAATAGCTGTTGCCACAGGGTCATTCAGTCTGTAGAGGAAGGAGTGTGGAAGAAACAGAGGCAGCCATGCCACAGAATTGGGGGTGCAGACTTCATGTGTCTGCACAGTATGTCTTTTTGCTATGGTTTTGGGGATGGGGAACAACATACAGTAGGAGCGGGATAAAAATAATCCTGTAATACTTCTTGCCTTACATTATTTACTGTACAAGTACACAACATTTCCCATTATAATTCTGAACTATTGCAACCATCTGCAGGCTAGTGTAATTTGAAGTCAACTGTACCTGCTGGTTGTTGCAAAAAATGTTAAGGTCAACCCCTGGTTATCAGTCACATTTACGACTGGAGGCAGTATAGCGCAGTGGTTTAAGGCTCTGAGCTGCAAATCTGGAGACCTGGGTTTGAATCCCACAGCCCTCACTTGCATACTGTGTGACCCTGAGCAAGTCACTTAACTTCCCTGTGCTCCCAGGTCGCACCTGTAAACAAGCTTTCAGCTTAGTGTGCCACTCCTGGTTAAATAATTGGATTAAAAAAAAATAAAAAAATACATGACATTATAGGCCTATTTAAAGCATAACCATAGCTGAGGCTGAGAGGGGTGGGATACCTAAAGCTACCCCCCTCTCCTTCACACTGATCACCTCTCCAATGGTGCAGCACACAGCACCAAGACTGGCTCCCTCCCTGCAACCCAGTCACATGAATCTGCCAATCAGGGCTCTTAGGGGAGGAGCCAGAGTTTGGGCACTGAATTTAAACTGCCTTTTGAACACAATCAGTGTTCAAACACAACAAAGCACATATTTTGTTCTGCAACTGGGATTGAGAGCCATGGGATACCTGAAGCTATCTCCCCTCCCCCCACAATGATTGCCTTCCCAGTGGTGCATCAATAGGACTAGGACCATGTCCCCATCCAGGAACCCAG
Organism: Neoceratodus forsteri; assembly: GCA_016271365.2. Classification (NCBI taxonomy): domain Eukaryota; kingdom Metazoa; phylum Chordata; order Ceratodontiformes; family Ceratodontidae; genus Neoceratodus; species Neoceratodus forsteri. Next base: position 47,789,255 of record CM028133.1, on the reverse strand, counting down.
CCACATGGACCAGCCAGTCAGAGCTCTCAGGGCAGAAACGAAGTGTGGGCGTGAGATTTAAACTGCTTTTTGAGTGAGATTCAAACTACCTTTTGAATGCAATCAACATTCAAACACAACAAGGCATAGACTTTCTATTGCAACTCAGTTCCAGAGGGGTGGGATACCTATAGCTAACCTCCTTGCTCTGACACCAATCGCTTCTCCAACAGCACAGTATCAGTACCGAGATTACGTCCCCTCCAGCAACGCAGCCACACTTTGGCAAAATGGGTGAATACCTGAGGAATGCACTAGCAAATGGCCAAAAAGGAGGAGTGGAAGAACAATGGAGAAAAATCAAAACTGCTATCATAGAGGCAACAAGCCGTTGTGTGAAACAAATAAAGAAAACAAAGCGGAGTAAAAAACCACTATGGTTCTCAAAAGAGGTGGCAGGGAAGGTTAAGGAGAAAAGGCTGCATTCAAAAAGTATAAGGAATCACGGAAGAAGCACAACAGGGAACTGTATCAATTAAAGCAGAAAGAAGTGGGGAAGGCAGTCAGACTAGCAAAGGTCCAAACCAAGGAAAAAATAGCCAACTCAGTTAAGAAGGGGGATAAAACCTTCTATAGGTACATTAGGGAGCATAGAAAGGTTAAGGGAGGAATAGTGGAGATTAATAAAGGAGAGGGGAGGTGGGCAGAGGGAGACAGTGAAAAGGCAGAGATACTGAATGAATACTTTTGCTCAGTATTCACAAAAGAAGATGAGGAGGAGTTACCCAAACCAGACAATAGAAGCACTTTGGGTAGGGGGGTTAACACCAGTCCATTTACAGAAGAAATAGTCCTGAAAGAACTCCTAAAACTCAAGGTGGACAAAGCAATGGGGCCTGATGGGATTCACCTCAGAATTCTAAAAGAACTAATGGAGGACCTAGTGACACCACTGACCACACTTTTTAACAAATCATGGGAGGATGGGGTGGTACCTGAGGACTGGAGGAGGGCAGATGTGATTCACCTTCACAAAAGTGGGAGCAAGGCAGAGGCAGGAAACTACAGACCTGTAAGTTTGACCTCAGTGGTAGGGAAAATGATGGAATCACTTCTGAAAGAAAGAATTGTTGAGTATCTAGAGGCCAGGCTGGTGTCCTGTGTTTTAGTAGTTTAAATGTACTGCCAGAGAGTGCCTGTTTAGCCTCTGTGTACTGTCTCTTTAAGAGCTGCCTGGATTGCAGTCATAATTAATCTGGGAGGGGGCTGAGTGTTTCTATGCTCGAGTCCTGCCCAGGCTGTCAGATAATTGCGCCGTTCTGCCATCACTACTTGTGCAGAGGGAGCTCTGTTAGATGATGTACTAGTTTGCTGATCATTTATTAGAATAGTAATAATATTGCAGTTTGTCTAACCTGCCTTCTTTGCAGCATGGACATTTCTGTTTATCTCCACCATCTTGGTCTGGACTGCTGAAATGGGCCAATCAGTACCTTTTGGGACTCTTAAATGAAGCCTGTCCCAGGGGCTTTGTGGGAGCAAAATTCTGTAGGAATTGTAGTTTGGGGTTTCTTGCACCTAAATGAACCTGAAGGGGGAACCCTTGTTGTGACTGACAGAGAAATCAGCCAACCAAACATTTTGGATCCTGGGGAAAGTCCCAGGCTTTGAACCCAGGTCCTGGACCAGCAAATCAGAAGATTAAAATGGTCCATGAAAATGCAAGAAGCTTGGTTAAACAAATGGACCTATTTAAATTTGGGTCCAACAGGAAGACTGGGATATCATAGCACTAACAGAAACCTGGTTAACTATAAGTGTCTTGGGCAAAGAAATCAGACTGGAACCTTACAATCAAATCAGATTGGACAGACCCCCCAAGGGTGGTAGGAAGGAACTGGTTTATATAAAGGAAATCTAGGCAGTATGGAAACAATTTATTCAGGCTCCTTGGAAGGAACAGAATGCTTTGTAGTAGCAATAAGCTTTTTGAAATTAAGCACTGGGATTGTTTGTTTTCCTCCAAAAGTAAAGCAACTCCACTTTGCCCTGCAGGCCCAGAACTTACAAGAAATTGTTAAAGGAGGGTTGGTCCTTGTCTAGGACTTCAGAGCAACCTGGAGTGTCCCAAGGGGGGATAGGCTTGCAGAGAGCATGGTGGCCATGGGCATACTCCAGCTGGTTGACTCCCTGACCAAAAAAAGGTCATACAACAGTGCCAGGAATGTACTGGATCTGGTATTCGTCCCTTCATATTTGAAAGTAATAAGTCACGGGGTACTAAGTCCAAGCCTGGAAGACCATAGACCACTTACCTGCAGCCGTGATAAAGCAACTTAACCAACCAAAACTACAAATCAAGCAGATGTTACAGAAATATTTGAAAGGAAAACTTTAATCTCAGAGTGTCAAATGAAAGGTGGGACAGGTTGGAACTGATTATTGACTTCAATATGGCTACTGGGGAATTCACCCAATCCTTTATTGCAATCTGCAGCTAACATGCCCCTTACAAAACTAGTAGAATTAGAAAAAAAATCACATGCCATGATCCACATCTCATCACCTAAGAAAACAAATTAGGATAAAGGACAAAGAGTGGAGAAAGGCAAACTGGACAGCAAAGGTAGAAGACTGGGACTGGTTCAAAAAATGAAGGAACAGCTGTAAGAAGAAAATTAAAAGGACAAAGCCCAACTATTTTATTTTCCATATAGGTGTTTGTAGCTCCTTCAGCAGGCTGCACCTGCCATCCACCAACCTACCGTGGTCTTTCAGGATCTTGTGATGCTTATGCATGTCTCGGTGGACTCCTGGAGCTGGCCTGGAGGCATCATCCTGCCGCAGCCCCCAACCTTTTTCCTGGTTTACTCCCATGTTAACCCAGGGCCCCAGACAGAGTACGCATGTGCGTGAAGGTGCGCATGCACCCTCTTGCTCCAGTGATGGCCCCATCCTCCCAGTCCATTGGCCTAGTACCCCTGGCTCCCTCGGCTGTGCTGCTACCTAGCCTCCACTGCTAGGCAGCCAAGCACCAAGGGAGGCTCAGGTCCCTCCCCGGAGAGGAGATCTGCCTGTTGGCAGCTCATCCTACACCTCCCCCTTCTCCCCATGCCAACCTCCAGTGACCTGCACTCGCTCCTGAACATGAGTCGTCAGCATGGCAAGAGGTAAGGCATCCAGTTCCTCATCCCTCTATGCCACCGGGCTGGTCAAAGACCAACTATTTTAAGAATGAAACTGAAAAAAGAACCAAACCCCTCTATGTAGTGGCAAAATGATAAGTGGTAGAAGAAATGGGATAACATTTACAAAAGAAGACACTACAGCCCAAGATCCCAAAAATTGTAGCAACTCAACTAAATAAATATTTCTACACACTCCCTGATGTAAAACTCCCCCCAGCACTACAATCATCTGCCAATATCAAGGTTAACTGAGTATAAAAGCCATAAACAGATCCCATTTCCGCGTTAAAGTAATAAAAGGTAATGAGGTTTGAAGAGACCTAAGCAAACTACATGCAAACAAATCCTTGGGCTTGGACAATGTAAAAATGATGTTTCTAAAAAAAAAGCAGCAGTTCACATATACCCAATCCTGACAAAACCTTTCAACAGAAGCCTAAGAAAAAAATTACTCACCGCAGTAATCTTCTTTCTTCCAAGAGGTCCTTTAGCATCAGTAACTATAGCAGTTAGCTGGCTAGGTGCAACTACCCCGGAGTATGGCTTTAAGGGAATTATAATGAGCTAGGGTATCAGCCAATCAAAATACAGGAGGGGAGTGTGCTGAGTGAGAGCAGCCTGAAGGGTTTCAGAATTTTTTACAAAGAAAATGGGCACATGCCCCGAAATGCGAACCAACAGGATTTAAAAAACATGCAAATGTCTGAAAACTGGAAACAGATAACCTGAGCATGGAAACTCATTAATAAAAACCCAAATTTGGTAAGAAAAACTGAGAACAGAGCCCTTCTCCTGACAGGTTAACCAGGGAGGAAAGGTGGGAGGTTACTGTAGCTAAAGGACCCCTCGGAAGAAAGAAGATTACTGCAGTGAGTATTTTTTTCTTCTTACCCCTGGAGTCCTTTAGCATCAGTAACTATAGCAGACTACCGAGCAGTACCAAGTGGGAGGTGGGCAGAGAACCTACTTAGGGAAGAGTCTCTGCAGATCTGCCCTGCCAAATTTGGCATCAGATCTGGACTGTACATCTAAACTGTAGTGCTTTACGGAGGTGTGCATAGATTTCCAGGTGGCTGCTTTGCAGACATCCAGAAGGGAGATGTCCCTTGCTACTGCCACAGAGGCTGCAGTGCCCCTGGTGGAGTGGGCCCTGAATCCCACAGGAGATTGATGATCAGCTTTTTCATAGAAGAATCTGATACAAGAGACCAATCAGCGGGAAATAGTTCTCTTGGTAGCTGGTCTTCCTTTGCCAATGTCCCTGTACGTGAGGAAAAACTAAGTGAAAAAGCCTCTGGACTGCCTAGTATGCTCTAGGTAGTAAAAGAGAGCTCTTTTGACCTCCAAGCTGTGGAGCTTTCACTCACCAGGAGTGGATTTCTCCGTAAAGATGATAGGTAGAGTAATGAACTGGTGTAGGTGAAACTCTGAAGCCACCTTAGGCAGGAACTTCCTATTTGTCCTGAGCTCAAATTTATTGTTGCGCATAATGATGTAATTGGGCTCAGTGCACAGGTCCTGTAACTCTGAAATCCTCCTGGCAGAGGTAATGGCCACCAGGAAGACAGATTTCTAGGTCACAAAGTTGATATGTGCTGTGGCCATAGACTCAAAAGGTGGTTGCATGAGCCTGTCTATGAAGAGGTTCAGGCTACAAGAGGAACTGGCTCCCTGACTGGAGGTTGGAGGTACAAGAGGCCTTTGGAAAACTGAATATGGTGTGGGAAAAAATTGACTTTTTCTTTCCCACTGAAAGATAGGCTGAAATTGCAGCCAGGTATATCTTGAGGGAAGAGGGTTTCAAGCCCGATGCCTGCAGATGTACCAGGTAATCCAGCAGTTGAGGTTCTGAAGCTGTAAGGGGATTGACCTTTCTGATCTTGTACCAGAGGGACAATATTTTCCATTTGGCTGCATAATTCTTTTTTGTGTTAGGTTTTTTAGTCATTCTCGGGATCTTAAGGACCTGTTCTGAGTACTGAGAGGACAGAAACCCTTAACTCCTCAAGAACCAGGCCCTGAGGTGAAAAGAGTGTATGTCTGGATAATGTACTCCTGTCTGAGGTAGGGTCAGCAGAGAGTGAGTTGGCGGCAGGCAAATGGGCCTGCTGCAGGACAGTGAGAGAAGGAGAGGGTGCCAGGCTTGCCTGGGCCAATCCCGAGCCACCTGGATCATCAATGCAGGCTGTTGCCTGAGCTTCAGCAATACCTTGAGTGTCAGGGGAAAAGGAGAGAATGCGTATAGGAACCTCCATGACTAGTCAATGATCAAGGTGTCCAGAGGAAGCTTTCCCGGGACTGGGAGTCTGCAACAGTACAGAGGAATCTGGAAATTGAGGGGAGACACAAAGAGATCCACTTCTGCTGTGGCCCACTGCCTGAACACTGTGGCTAGTACTTGTTTGTTCAGAGTCCATTCGCTCTGGCCTTGACTGATGGGACTTGTGTGTTGTGTTTGCCTGGGTAGTGAATACTTGAAAGGCTGACTCCCAGAGAGAAGGCAAGAGACCAGATTTTCACTTTATCTTTTTATTGATGTTTTGAATACATAAAGAGGAAGAAAAGATACAATGCATTTGGAAGATATCATCCATTATAAAGAAACAGAACATCACATTATGCATAACAATATATGGGTTATAGAAACACAGAGGTCTCATTGCATGATTTTTCTTAGATCTTAAGCCTAAACAAATGTGCAGGTGGATAATGGCAGGGTTAAAATCAAGCAGGGCAACTGTTAATTCAAAAATATCCACCATATACTGTATAAAGTGAGTACTAGTAAATGCTTTAACCCGGATTTTAAGTAAAATGCATAAAGTGATATATAAGAGAATACAATCGGTGCTCAGTATTAGGAGGATAAGAGTAGAAAATTTAATGTGTGAAAGGGAGATAGTAAAACAGGGAAATGACAGTGAAGAACTGAAAAGAAAGAGAAAGGAGACAAGAGAGATATCTGTGTGAATGAACAGAGATGACCCTAATCTAAAGTCAGTATAAAAGGGAAGACTTGAATACCCATAGATTAAGGTCTAGAGGAGCCGAAGGTTTCAATATATATCTAAAATAGTCCTGCCAGCATTTATTTCACACACAGTGAGTCGGTCATGGATGACATGAGATAGTCAATCCAGGGTGTGTACTAGGAAAGGTTTTGAAGGACATCTGAAAGGGTTGGGACATAGGATGTTTTCCAGTTCATGAGAATCATGCTTTTAACAAGGAGAAATAGTATGTTTAGCCATCTAAAATGTGCACGTGAGAGGGGAGAGTTATTTGAGATAAAGATACCTAATAGAAAAAGTTTAGGGTCTAAAGAAATATTTTGTCCAGTGACTCTGGTAGCCAATAAATAGACTTTATGCCAAAGCTTATTAATGGGAGCACAAGACCATAAAATGTGAAGTAAATCCCCATTAGGTGAGTTACAGCGCCAACAATTATTATTATTTAAAAGTCTCATGCGATGAAGTACAGCAGGAGTTCTGTACCATAAATGTAGGATTTTAATTTGTATTAAGGGACTATGGGCATCTTTGAATGTATTGTGGGACAGACACCAGCAATTACGCCATTGTGCATCTGTGATATTATAGTTAAGTAGTACACTCCATTTGTTTTTGGCTGGAATAGAATGGTCAGGTAAATTGTCTAAGATATCCTTATACATGGAGATATTCCATTTTACAGACAAGTTAGCCCAGTGCGAGATATATTGATCTTGGAGAGTATGTTTATACATATAACGGGAGACAGAATTATAAGCAGCCCTAATTTGTAAATACTTCCAGAAGTCTTATTTATGGATCTTCCAGATACTCTGTAAGTCTGAGAACATTTTGAGAGTGAGTGAATTCTGGTCCAGGATGTCTCCTAAGAAAAATATACCTTTGTTTTTCCAGGAACAGCAGAATATTGGGTGAGTATCTAAAGCGAGTGTTGGGTTGCCCCAGAGAGGGGCATACAGCCAAGGAGTTAGGTTAGATTTTAAAAATGTGTGAATTAGTTTTCAATAAAGAACAGAGGATGATATAGTTGGATTAGATTTTAACTTAGAAGGGAGAGGGTTAAAGATAAAGGAAATGGGAACTCTTCCAGGGCACAGTGCCAATTCCATTGCAATCTATAATGGGGAGTGAGATGAGGGCTTCTGAAACCACTTAATGGTTTGAGTGGTTCAGAAGGTCCACAGGTAACCTTTGAACCAGGGAAGTCCAAATCTTCCTTTTTTCTTTTGTGCCCGAAGTTTGCTACAGCTGAATCTTGGTGGTTTCCCATCCCATAAAAAGTTACCAATTAATTTGGAAATTTTAGATAAGAAGGAAGATGGTAAGATCAAGGAAATGTTGGTGAAAAGGTAAAGAATCTTGGGAGAAATGGACATCTTAATGGCAGCGATTTTCCCCATAAAAGAAAGGTTAAGAAGCTTCCACCTATAGAGAATCATCTTGATGTTATGAATTAAGGGGTTAAAATTAATGTCCCAGATTTTTTCCAGGTTTCAGGTTATTTTGATTCCTAGGTATGTGATGCCTTGTGGGGACCAATGGAATCCGAGGGATAGATTCATAGAAGGTTTACAATAGTCATTAAGGGTAATGTTTCTGATTTCCCATAATTCAAAGCAAGGCCTGACATGTTAGTGAACTTATTAAGTAAGTCAACCAGCTGTGGTCCAGCTTCATTTAGGTTTTCAAGTAAGATTAGAAGGTCATCTGCATAGGAAACAGAAACATATCTTGAATTGCCAACAGGGATTCCCTTAATGTCTGCGGACCGATGAAGACTAGCAGTCAGGGGTTCCATGGCTAAAATGAACAGAGAGGGTGACAAAAGGCATTCTTGTCTGGTTCCTCTTGCCAACTGCAAGTGAGGAGAGAGGGTAGACTTAGCAAGAACTTTTGCCACAGGGGAGGTATATAATAACTTGATCCAAGAACAGAAGGTCTGAGAGAAACCAAAGTGAGATAGAACTTCATAAAAGTAGTCCCAGTTTAAGGAATCAAACACCTTTTTGAAATCAATGGCAATAGCAGCCGCTGGTGATTTAAGGGATTTAGCTTTGTGCATTAAATTTAAATAGAGAATGTAAATGGTCAGAGCCAGATCTGTTCTTAATAAAACCAGCTTGTGAACAGTGAGTTAACTTGGGAATCAGAGATTTGATTCGAGTTGTTAGTAGTTTAACGTATATCTTCCCATCCGTACTTAATAAAGATATTGGTCTAGGGCTCGCAGGAAGAGTAGGGTCTTTATCTTTCTTAAGGATTAAGGTGATAATTGCTTCAGTGCATGTTGGCGGAAGATTGCCGTTAGTGGTGGCTTCTTGAAAGACATTAAACAGAAGAGGACAGAGAGTATAAGAAAGTATTTTATAAAAGTCTGTGGAAAAACCATCTCCCCCTGGAGATTTACCAGACTTCAAGGAGGATAGGGCTTTCTGAATTTCTTGAAGAGAAAAGGGTTTGTCTAGGTTATTCATTTCGGAGGCAGAGAGGTGAGGTAGATGCAGACTTTTTAGGAACTCCTGTATTTGTATAGTAGAAGAAGGATGTAAGTTTGAATATAATTTTTGATAAGAGGATTTCATGATATTGTTTATAGAGGGGTTATCAGAATGGATTATACCCTGAGCATCTTTAGACCTAAAATGTGTCGCTCCATTTGCTGTGCTTTAAGTTGGTAAGAGAGAAGCTTCCCATTTTGATCACCTTGCTCCCAGTATTTGTGTTTAAGTTTAAACATAGCAAACTCAGTTTTGTGGGAGATTAATTCGCTTATTTTAATTCCAAGCTGAAGAATTTCAAGATGAAGCTGGGAGTTCGGGTTGTGTTTTTTTGGATTTAAAATATACATTCTCTTTGGATTTAAGGGATTTTTCTATCTCAGCCAATTGGTGCTCTTACTTTTTTTCTGTGGCAGCATAGCTGATAATTTTCCCACGGATCGTGGCCTTTAAAGCTTCCCATACGGTGCACGCAGATGTGTCAGAGGGTTTATTTTGGGAGAGGAATTCCTGAATCTGTGATTTAACCATAGGTAGAAAGTCAGGATCTTTGAGAAGGAGAGGATCCAGACGCCAAAAAGAAGTTTTGAGAGTTGGAGGGTCCCACAAGAGTTGTAACTTAACAGGAGAATGGTCCGAGATTATAATGGGTGAAATAAATGAATCAATAGTTTTTTTCTGTTATAGCAGGGGAGGCTAACCAGTAGTCAATTCTATTGTATGTTTTGTGCAGGGAAGAGTAGAAGGTGAAATCTCGATCTCGGGGGTGAAGGAGATGTCAGACATCAGCTAAACTGAGATCTTTCATTAGTAGAGAGAGAACTTTAATACTTTTAGGGTGGGCATCCATGGATAAGCTACTTCTATCTATACTAGCTTCTAAAGCTAGGTTAAGATCACCCACAAGAATTATGGGTATGTTGTCAGTATTAAAAGATAGTATCTGTTGAGCTAGGTGATGGTAAAGCTCTGGAGAGTCGGAGATAGGTGCATAGACATTAACAAGCAGGAGAGGACCGGAATGAGTATTTAATTTAACCATTACCCATCTGCCTTCTTTATCAGAGATGGAGTTGATAAAAGACCATTTGAGAATTTTGTGGATAAGAATAGCGTCTCCTCTTTTTTGAAAGAGAACGATGATTCATAAATTTGACCGACCCAATCTTTTTTAAGTCTGTTAACATCCTCTGCTAATAATTTTGTTTCCTGAAGGAAAGCAATTTATGTTTTATGTTTTTTGAGATATGAAAGGATTTGCTTTCACTAGCAGGGAGAGTTAAGTCCCTTCACATTCCATGTATATAGAAGTAAGTCATTCATGGTGACTCTGCTAAGGAAAGGAAATAGTTGTCGGAATAGTAAGGGACATATAAATTAAGTGGAGGATGATCAGAGTGTGAGGGAGACAATACTTGTATATGAGAGGAGTGGCAGGTTCTTTCAGGTAATTAAAGTAAGGTATATATAGTATAAGTAGCACAGATATCTTTCTATGTTTAGAGTAGTAAAAAGAGAAAGAGAGCATCATTAAATATCAACAACAATATTTAACACACTAATTAGGGAGGAAAAAACCTCTTACAGGTGAGGAGAAATATGAGTCAGCTAACTTGCTGGGAGACTCTTTCACCACACTCTAGGGCATCAAAAATAGGAAAAGACCAAAGGGGGCCAGCTTAACTGAAAGCCCAGTCCTAGGTCTAAACCCACAAGTTAATAGAACAGGTATTCTTAACAAGCCAGATTGGAGTGAACTATACCATATCAAAACAGGGAGCTGTAATAACCTCAATATAACAAAAAAATTAGTAAGTCAGAAAAAAAGAATAAGGTAACACACCAGAACTTATATGCTAAAGGTAGTAACAACAGCGTTTTAGATATACCAACTTCTTATAACAGTGAGTCAGAACTGTTATACGGAGTACCAGTGGAGCCTTAAACAAAAGGATAGGGGAGCAAGGGTACCAGGTACCTTGGTGACTGAACTTGTATGTCGGAAGAAAAAAAAAGACATTAATTACTACATATAGCATGACTCCAAGCAAATTTTTGAGCTAAATATCCCAATTTAGCTGAAGATAATGCTTCAGGATGGATACAATTTAAATATAATAGGGAAATAAAAGAAGGGAAGGGAAAAAATTAAAATAATTGAGCCCCTGCAACTCGAGCCAAATATAAACCAGGTACATATGAGAGATGTAGGCTTCGGTAGTGACTGTGGACAGAGGATGAGCTATAAATGAAGGCTATCTTCCTTTACTCGAAAATTACCTAAGTAAGTATTGTATGGAGTAACTAGGTTTGTTGAAAAGGCCCAGTGAGCCCCAAAACAGAGGAGAATACACAACTAGAAGTCTCCTTTAGTTTCTGTAGGCTTCGAGTAAATTGGGGAGTATAAAAAGAATATAGGTTAGAAAGCCCTTTGCGACAGTACACCGAAAATAGCCAATATCTGTGAGTACTTATATATGTTTCCATACTGTAGGAAGGAAAACAGAGTAGTAAATTGCAGGGGAGGAAATATGGTGAGATACATTCGGCATTGGCTCATATAAATTGTTATTCGAAGAGGAAAGAAATATATTGCCTGATTGCTAAAAATTGCAGGGCATCATAATGAGTGCAAGAATTGAGCTGAATATTAATTAGAAAATGTATCTAGGCATCCTGAAGTTATAATCATGGTGCCTGGCTGAGTTGGAGAGCAATAAAGGGTATAAAATTAAAGAGTCTGTCAGATGTAGTAATAATTGTTTAAATATAACCCAAATAAGGGGCTTAGGAAAATGTGAGTAAGATACCAAAGTTCCCTTGAAAACCTAAGTGAATAGGCTATCCAAGACAGCCCTGCTACTAATTTGAGCGCACCACGATGTACAGCCTTTACCTTCAAAACTGGTGGGAGTGAAAGTAACTGGGTCATAAGGGCTGTAGAGAGGGTGGTTAGGCATGAAAGATATTGGCACTCCGTTTTCAGTTACAGTATCCTGGTTAAGAGAAAACAACCAGAATAAAGTGTCTATGACTGCATGTATCCTGCAAGAAAGCAATCATGTCACCATAGCTTTGCGGGAGGGGTTAGAGCTGTGGCGATTCTTGTTTTTCGTTTTTGCTTTGTGCTTCTTTTTGGCTGACTCTAACTCCTTAAGGGGGGAACTTGCAACAGCTTCTGCCCATGAAGAGTCGGCAGAAATGCTGCCCTGGAGCACTGGACAGATGTTCGGAGTGAGGTCATCTGCAGCTTGTTGTAATATATCCTCCTGCGATGAGTGTGTTTCCTCTTCCAAAAGGGCAAATCTATTGCTTAAGGTTATGGATGGATCAATTTGTGAGTGAAAGGTTGCAGCTAGGGGAGCTCTAGAAGGCACCTTAGAAGGACAGCATGAACGGTCAGGCGAACGGGGGGCAGTTTGAAACTTTCCTGGCAGCCGACTAGACTGTCTGGGAACAGGCGGGGCCGCAACAGTGTTGCTAGGGACTGCAAATTTGGTGGGACTTTCCTTACTCTCCTGTGCAGTAGAAACTTCCTTCTGTGTGGGCATCAAAATACTGGTCGAATTTTCCTCCATAGCAGGGCCTTCCAAGGTAGTAGTAGTGCATGGCGAAACACCTAAATAACTGGCTAAGGCTTTGGGTGTGTACAAATCCTTGAAAGAGGATCTGAAAAAGAGGCACAGTGTTGATGGGTAGTGCAGAGCAAATCTAATGTCTCTTTGATGTAAGATTCGTTTTAGTGGTTTGTAAGCTTTCCTTTTGGTGGTCAAGTCCTTTGAAAAGTCTCTGTAAATAGAAATTCTGAATTTCTGCCACATTAGTGTCCCAACTGCTCTGGCATGCTTTAAAATTATTTCTGTGTGTGAGTAGTTCAAAAACCGAGCTATGATGGGCCTAGGTCGCTGATCTTGGCCTGGCCTGGGGCTCAAAGTGCGGTGGGATCTTTCAACTGTAAGAGTAAGTTAAGGAGGTAATTTTAACATTGCTGGCAGTCTGTGCAGTAAGAAAGCAGTTGTATCCCCTAACTCCGAAACTTTGGAGAAGCAAAAAAAGCACAAGTTGTTCCTTCTGTTGCGGTTTTCAATATCGTCAATTTTGGCATTCAGGGACTTTATGATGCGGTCTTGATTACAAACAGTGGCCTGAAGGTCCTGAATGGTGGCAGAATTACAGGAGGTTGTGTTTTCATTGACAGAGATTCTCTGTCCAAAAGCTTCAAGTGTGGCTATGTTCTAGTGAGTGGAGGTTTTTAAATCATTAATCTCAGCCATTAGTTTTGAGAACATCACCTTGACTCTGGCAAGTGAGATGGGCTGAGAGTGAAGATCTGTCATCGCGGTGGTTATTGAGGCCTAGTCTGGTACAGTGCAATATTAATAAAGCTGAATAAAAGTATGCAGGATCAAAAATGACTCACAATTCCTATGGAGAGTTTAGTCGTGGGATGATCTCAGGAGTTGGTACCAAAAGAAGGTCTGGTGAAGGCTGGATGAGGTTGGATTATATTAATCCCTGCAGAGAGATTAAGCTATGCTGCCATCTTCTGCCTGGTTAGGCCATGCCCCCAGAGACCAGATTTTCAAAGCCTCCAAACAGAGTATTCCTGATCTGGTACCACCCTGCTTGTTTATGTAAAACACTGCAGTGGTGTTGTCTGTTCGAATTTGTACAGCCTGTCCTTTTATGATGGGAACAAATGCTTTGAGAGCTAGGAAGATTGCTCTGAGTTCCAAAAAGGTTTATGTATAACTGTGACATTGGGAGAATCCAGGTGTCACTTACTAAGGCACTGTCCAGATGTGCTCCCCACCCCAGGAGGGAGGCATCTGTGGTGATCACCTTTGTGGGAAGCTGAGCCCGGTAGGGTACCCCTGCTGCCAGATTTGCAGGGTTCTTCCACCAAAGCAGAGTCTGAATGAACTGCTCCATCACAGGTACCAGTTTAGAAAAATTGTTGCTTCTCTGAGACTAGTGAGGTCTGAGGTAGGCTTGTAGGTGTTGCATCCTGTACCTGACTCCTGAGACCATTGCAGTCATTGAAGCCATGTGTCCCAAGAACCTGAGGAAATGTCTGGCTGGTCTTGGCTGTTCCTGGATGAAAGGACCTGCCATTTAGAGGAAACTCTGAATTCTCCCCTGTGGGAGGAAGGCATGCCCTTTCTGTGTGTCCAGTTGAGCTCCTATGAAGATGAGTAGCTGGGTGAGTTCCAGGTGAGACTTCTTTAGATTTACCAGGAAACCCAGAGACTCTAAAGTGTACTCTGTAAGGGAAAGGGACTCCTTGACCTGACAAGGAGAATTTGTCACTATGAGCCAATCATTTAAATAGGGATAGACAGTGAAGGGTCGGCCCGGTGGCACAGAGGGCTGAGGCGGTGGCGCCTTAACTCAAACCATGCCGGTGACCCGGGGTCGGCAGGGACGGGAGAGGATTGAGCATCCGAAGGACTGCTCTCCTCCCCGGGGGTGGGTTAGGGTGATGCCATGCTCTGTAGTGGCCTCCAGTGGAGACTGAGGGCACTACAAGAAGTGGCGCAACGTCAGGGGAACCAGAAAAGTGGAAAAACATCCTGGATTGGCCAGGATGATGGCAGACGATCTGCCGGCACACCAAAGGACTCTCGTGGAGCCTGACCACCTCAGCAGTGCCCTGAGGCTGAGAGAAAGAGTGTGCTGGCTGCCCTACCAGTGCCTTCCCCCTTTGAGGAGAGGGATCCACTCAGCGAAGGGTTACGCCGAGCTACCCCAGGGTTGGCTGAGATCTGAGGTAGGGGGCTCCAGGGGGAGGACAGTAGGTAGGTGTCAGGGATCATGGCCGCCAGAAGGAAGTGGCAGATATGGGGCATGTAGGAGGATAAAGAAACAATGCAAAAAAATAAATAGGGATAGACAGTGACACCCAGCTTCCTGAGGTGTGCTGCTACCACTGCCAGGCACTTGGTAAAGACTCTTGGGGCCGAGGACAGGCCGAAGGGCATTGCAGCAAACTGATAGTGGCCCAAAGGGAGTTTGAATCTGAGAAATTTCCTGTGAGACCTCTTTATGGGTATATGGAAGTAAGCATCCTTTAGGTCCAGGGAGGAGGCTAGCCAGTCTCCCTGCTGTAAGGACTATATAACTAGTGAAAGAGTAACCATCCTGAATTTGGGTTTTAACAGATGTTTGTTTAAATATTTGAGATCCAAAATAGGTCACCACTCCCCAGATTTCTTTTGTGGTCAAAAAGTACCTGGAGTAGAGGCCCTTGCCCTTTTCATTGGCCGGGACACCCTCCACCACTCGCAGTGCCAGAAGGTTTTTTACCTTCAACTCCAACAGTAACACCTGTGTTGGGGTTAGGGGCTTTGACACCTGGGTACACTTGAGGTCTGGCATCTGCTTGAACTGTAGTGGCAGACCTTTTTCCACTATCTCCAGAACCCACCAGTCCGATGTAATAAGGGACCAGTTCTGAAGATAGTGGAAGAGTCTGCCTCCTACTGGCAGAGGGGAAGTGACCTGTACACTCACATCAGGGCTTAGACTGCGAGACCACTGGCTGGGTAGAGGTGGACCTTCTTTGGCCCAATTCTGCCCCTTCCTTTGAAAGCCCCTCTGTACTGAGAGAAGTCAGACTGGGGATAGGCAGTGTAAGGCCTGGGAAAAAAACTTCTGCCCCTTCCACCCCTGGGGCCGGATCTCTGCAGGGCAGTAGGCTTAGGTTTAGAGGAATGACTCTGCCAAAAGGCCTTGTAATAATCAACCTTTTTCATGGAGTCAGTTGTTCTGGAATCAAACTACATGTTTTGATCACAGGGAAAGTCCATAGCCAGACCCCTTAGTGTCTGGGGTTAGACTGGTAGTTATAAGCCAGGCAAAGCGCCTCAGAGGGACAGCGTGGGCCATGGCTCTGGAGGTGGCATCATTGTTGCTGTCTGCCATGTGGAATTGGTACTTAGTAGCTTCCAGGACATTCTATGCTGTATCCACCAGCTCCTGTATCATTGTATCCATCCCATTGCGAGCAATGGCCAGGACAGAGTTCCACAGAGCTTCAGGTATTTGGCAGTGAAAGCCATGTAAGAAGAAAGTCTGACTAGTAGGGAAACTGTGGTGTATGTTTTCTTTGCTATAAGGTGTATTTTCTTGGAGTCCTTGTCCAGGGGTAAGGAGGAAAAGGGACCTTCATCTTTCTCACAAGCCACCTGCTGTATTATGGTCTCATGACTGGGAGATACAGACAGAAATTCAGTGCTGTTTTTAGACAGTTGGTATTTTCTTTCAGCTCTCTAGTTAACCCCTGCCACAGAAGTGGGGTTTTGAAGCGGCTTCATGTTATTTTTCCTGAAGGCATTATAAATAGGCACAACTAGTCTCTTAGGAGATGAGAGACCTTTTATTTCCCTATAATCTTTACCCTCGTCTTCATCCTAGATGGACTTCTGGATAGGGAAGTCCAGGTTGTCTAACAAGTTTTGGGTAAATGTAAGCATAGAAGAGGGATCCTCCTGGTCAGCTGGAGGAGCTCCAAATGGAGGGTCCAGGGACACATCAGGTTCTAGGCTCTCCCAATCCATGTCAGGTGCATCATAAAAACATTCATCATTTGCATCACCCTCACAGTCTCTGGAAGAGAGAACTGTGGAACAGTGTTTACCAGCCCCTGAAAATATAGACTCCATCTTTTGTAGGGTCTGAAAGACGTTCCAAGCTTTTGCCATGTCCTGCACAGACGGGCGTTCCTGCACAGGCTGTGGCTGTATATGTTTGGTTTTTTTGTATGTTTTACACCCCCTGCTGTCTCACTAATAGGTTTTCCAGGAGTAACAGTAGCATTTTTGTTTTTACAGACAATCTGTTTGAGGGAGGCAGTATAGCACAGTGGTTTAAGGCTCTGCGCTGCAAATCTGGTGACCTGGGTTTGAATCCCACAGCCCCTACTTGCATACTGTGTGACACTGAGCAAGTCATTTAACTTCCCTTTGTTCCCAGGTTGCACCTGTAAACAAGCTTTCAACTTAGTGTGTCTCACCTGTTTAAACAATTAGAAAAAAATATATATATATATTTTCAGCTACTTAGTCAGCAGCTTGCTCATGCTTCCTTTTCGGTACAGACACTTCATCAGTGTCTTTAATATTTTTAAACTTGGGAGGAACTTCATCAGCTCCTTTGGAAGCTTTCATTTTTGGCTGGGACTTGGAGGCTTCATCAGCACCACTGCTTGAGCTTTTATTATGATTAGATTTAGATGGCCCCTAATCGGTAGCCTTTGATTTTTTCTCAGCCATATTTTATAAGTCTCTCTCTCTCTCTCTCTCTCTCTCTCTCTCTCTGTTTCTGACCAAATTTGCAGAAAAAGAACCAATAGATCTGGACCAAAACAACTAATACACAGGTTGCTGAAAATGGTGTTAAGCCAGTCCTGTAACAGTTGATACCTGTTCTTTCTTTTTTTTTAGGTTCCGATTTCTATTTATTTCTGGAAATCTCTGTTCAACCAATCCACAGAGAACCCAGCAACAACTGTCAACAGTTGAAAATCAATTGGTGACCTCGCGGTTGGGACCTGCGAAGTCTGAGATAAAAATTAAGTCAAAACACAAAAATTCAATGGGTTCATTAACAACTTGCATTAAAAAAGTGAAAAACCATCGAAAATAAGTATCCATGGTAAAAAAAACTAGTAAAAAAATAAGCAGATGCGGTAAATATAATGTAAAAATAATGCACTTGCGATAAAAATAACGCAGATGCATGAAAAAAAAACGCTAACAAAAAAAACGTAAAATTATACTCAGCAAACTAAAAATTTAAGTTTGTGAGGAAAACATTACCAAGATAAGTGAATAGAAGGCTGTCAACAAGGAAAGTAGAGAGGCACCTCTGGGGCAATGTTGCTCAGTCAGCAGAGATAAAATTCTGAAGCCCTTCAGGCTGCTCTCACGCAGCACACTCCCCTCATGTGTTTTGATTGGCTGATGCTCTAGCTCATTATAATTCCCTTAAAGGTATACTCTGGGGCAGTTGCACCTAGTCAGCTAGCTGCTATAGTTACTGATGCTAAAGGACTCCTGGGGTAAGAATAAAAGGATCCTTCCCAGAGACCTGGAAACATGCAAAAGTAGTCACAGTCCACAAGGGAGGGGTGCAAATGACCCCTCCCACTATAGGCTTTTAGCTTAATTGTCCATGATTTCAAAACTGTTTGAGGGGGTCCCACGGGGGTCAATACTGGGTCCCTTTGTTATTCCTGTGATAAGTGAACAACCTAACTGGGCACATACAACACTTAAATATACAACTCTAAGCCGATGACACAGTCCTCATAACAAGATCAACAGATTTCTCCCAAATGGAGGAAAATTTATGACCAGATTTCAGTAGTCTCCAAAAGTGGTTTGTCTCCACTAACATGGTCTAGAATGGGAAAAAGGCCCAGTCCATGGTCTTTTACAAAAAATGAACTAAATTAGAGTCACTGTGAAGGCAGGAGCTAAAAATACAGCTCCTTGATAGTTCTACCATCAAAGAAATTAAAGACAAAAGAAGAGGAGAGGGGAGGTACCTAAACCAAACAACAGAATCACAAAAGAAAAGGAGGGGGAGGTACCTGAACCAAATAATAAAAGCACTCTGGATAGGGGGGTTGATCCCAGTCCATTCACAGAAGAAAGGGTCCTGAAAGAACTCCTAAAACTGAAGGTGGACAAAGCAATGGGACCTGATGGAATTCACCCCAGAATTCTAAAAGAACTAAGGGGAGAACTAGTAACACCACTGACTACCCTTTTTAACAAATCATGGGAGGATGGTGTGGTACCTGAGGACTGGAGTAGGGCAGATGTGTTTCCCCTTCACAAACGTGGGAGCAAGGCAGAGGCAGGAAACTACAGACCTTTTAGTTTAACCTCAGTGATAGAGAAAATGATGGAAACACTTCTGAAAGAAAGAATTGTTGAGTACCTAGAGGCCAGCAGGGCACAGGACCCAAAGCAGCACAGATTCACAGTGAGAAGGTCATGTCAGATGAATCTAATATATTTCTTTGAATGAGTGACCAAAGTAGTAGGCCAGGGAGGGACTATGGACATGGCCTGCCTAGACTCTAGCAAAGCAGTTGACACAGTCCCACACAAAAGATTAATAAAACAGTTAGCCAGCCTGGGAGTGGGTCGCAGGGTGGTAGCTTGGGCAAAAAATTGGCTGGACAACAGGACACAGAGGTAATAGTAAACAGAGTCCACTCTGAAGAAAGGAGGTTACTAGTGGGGTACTGCAGGGTTCAGTACTGGGACCAGACTTCTTTAACGACTTTATAGATGACACTGCAGAGGGATTGGAAGGAAAAATATGCCTCTTTGCAGATGACACAAAGATCTGCAACAGGATTGAGACAGAAGTGGGGGGGGCTGGAAAGGATGAGAAGGGACTTGGCAAGATTGGCAGAATGGTGAAAAATATGGCAGCTTAGATTCAATGCAAAGAAGTGCAAAGTAATGCACCTGGGAAACCATAACCCAGGGGAAGAGTACAGAATTTGGGGGGGGGGTACTAACTGTGACGTAGACAGCCAGCTCTGAGTGCTCGAGTGCTGTATTAATTTTTGTTATTACATATAAAATATGTGAAGGGAAGGGTCAGTTCAAGGAAAGACTGTCTTACTGGAACTGACACACCAAGACCCCCCAGGGATAAGTTCAAAGGACAGGAGGTATTTTAAACTGCAGAGATCTGGGGTGCAATTACCTTGCCAATTTGCTTTCATCCCAGGAAATACGATTAGCCATTCATAATGCCCTCAGGGAGATCCTTTGACTTGCATAGTTGCCAGGAAAGGACTTGTGGGGAGGGGTGTCGAAGAGAGTCCAGAATGGACATTGAAGAAGTTTGATGTCTGAGCCAGGGAGGACCCAGATGATTCTGGAAGGTCCAATATACATTTCCAGGGAACCCTTGAATTACATGAATACCCTTTGATGTGTAGATACCCAGTGCCCAGACGAGGTTTAGGAGTCAAATACACTTCTGATTTGAATACAGTGACTTACGTCAAAAGACTGTTTGTGTGTGTGTGTGTGTGTGTGTGTGTAGCAGAGCACAAACCAGTTCTGACCAGTTAACCTGTAGAGAGGAAAGTCAGTGAGGTCATCTCATATGTTTTTTTAATTATTTTATTTGGAGACCCTGTATTGTAAAATATAGAGTTTGATTCACCAAGGTGGAGTTAGTGACCTCATGAGAAGGCCGGCTCAGAAGTGTGTTCAAGTGCTGAAAGAACCTGACAGAGGGACAGAAGAAATTATTTCTGACTGACACAAGAGAATATTAGAGGGAGAATCATCACAGCACTGAAAAAGAGTAAGATTAGACCAGTCTAAATGTATGTATTGTAGGAACAGTACTTTTTCCTGTTTGTTTTAAGGCTGTATGTGTTGGATATATATATATATATATATATATATATATTTTGTTCTATAATTATTGTTCTGTTTTGATATTTTTAAAGTAAAGATATTTTTTTACAAATGAAACTGCTGGAGTGCCTTGACAATTCTTTTTATTTTAAGTGGAGCTTTTAAAGGTTATAAGTACACTGTGTATGGGCTTATTGTACACCAAACTGGGAAATTGATGGCGTTCTCTAAAAGTCTTGCATTGAGTTCTAAGGGTTCATTTCAAAAACCTGGTTGGGTGCCCGTAGGTAAAGATATCTGGCACCCCGAAGACAGAATTATCTGAGCCTGATAATTGGGTACACTAACAAGAGGTTATCAGTTTGAATCCTTCCAGAGCTTGAGACTAAGGTGACTTGAACCCACAAAACAGACAAGAGGATTACCTTGTCTGTTCACTGTACATAAATCATATGCTTAGAGGTTGGCACTTTGGGAGTAGAGGGTTGAACGACTGAGCGAGATTGTGACACTAACAACAAAAAAATGGAAAGGGATCTGGGGGTAGTCACATCAGGAAACCTAAAGGTAGGCAAGCAATGTGAGAAGGCAGTAAGGAGGGCTGGGGGATACTGTAATGCATAGGGAGAGGCATCACCAGTAGAAACAGGAAGTTGTTATCCCTCTGTACAGACAGTTGGTGAGACCCCTTCTGAAGTACTGTGTGCTGTTCTGGATACCCCATCTCTGCAAGGACATAGACAGAGTAGAGGCTGTCCAGAGGAGGATAACTAAAATGGTGCAGGGTCTGCACCAGAAGCCATACAAAGAGAGACTAAAGGAGCTCAATATATATAGCCTTGAGGAAAGGAGGGGGGGTATGATAGAAACCTTCACATACTTCAAGGGAATCAACAAAGTCCAAGAGGGTAGCATCTTTCAGAAAAAAAGATGTGCCATAACAAAGGGGCACAATTTGAAAATAAGAGGAGGGATGGCTCTGGGGCAATGTGAGGAAGTATTTTTTCATGGAAAGGGTGGTGGACGCATGGAATGGCCTTCCTGAGGAGGTCGTGGGGTCAAAAACAGTGGAGGAATTTAAGAATGCATGGAACAGACATAAGACAATTCTAGTGGGGGTAGGAGGATGTAGGCTGTTGATTAACTAGGCTCTTCAGCTTATCCAATAGGTAGGGAAATGGGCAGATTAGGTGGTCCAAGCAGTCCTTATTTGTCATCAAAGTCTATGTTTCAATGTTTCTATGACTACAAATACCTGGGTGTAGAAATTAACAATAGCCTAAGCTCTGAGAACCATATTAAATCAACAGTCGTGAAAGTAAATGGTGGGAGGCAATGAATGATTTTACTAGAGGGGATGGTATACAAGGGTAAACAGAAGACACAGAGGCAGCTGGATTTGGAGAGCAAGATCCTGGCCTTAGAAAAGTCTCACAAGAGTAGCTCCTCCCTGACTACACTGGGGCAGTTTCATCTCCTAAAGGGAATACTCAATCAGCTAGTGTCGGCAAAAGTAGAGCATAACATTCTTTTGTGGCATGCGGGATCCTGCTTTGGAGGGGATAAGCATGGACACTGGCTGTCCTGGTTGTTGAAGGAAAAGCTATTCTTTGCATCAGGAGCCCCACCGGGGTCCTGGCCACTGACCCACTAGAGACTGGAGAGGTTTTTAAACATTTTTACTCCACTCTGTACACCAACGCATGTGACTTGGATGCCCAGTAGCCTTTCTGGACTATTTGCCCCTTCCCACCTTGTCCCTAGTGACCAGAGAAATATTGGAGGGTGATCTTACTAAGGCAGAGCTACAGGCACTGAACCAGTCTTCATCCACTGTAAAGGCTCTGGGCCCAGGCAGTCTGCCAGTGAAATTCTACAAGCTTTTTTGGAAGGTACTGCAGGACCCTATGGAAGATAAAGCACTGGAGGCATTTGACCTCAGTGCACACCTGCCTTGGTGGTGCCTGACCACCATTACAGTGCACCCCAAGCCCAGCACTGACCGCATCCAGTGTGGCTCCTACTGCCCTATGTCTCTGCTTAATGCAGACTGTAATATCTTAGTTAAAGTGCTGGAGGGGAGGCTGAAGAGGGTCCTGTTGGGCCTCATACACAAAGACCAGAGTGGATTTGTTATGGTAAGGTGAGGGAAAAAAAGTATCTGGGGTATACTGTTTCCCCAGTGAAGGGAACACAGTGAAGACCATCAGAGTGACAAAATTGACAATTCACTGTGATGGTCTGCTGGTTTCCCAACGCTGCTGTCTCTGGGGAGTTCACCCCTCTCCCCAACCAACTCCAACTCAGAGTTGATTATCTAAGTGTGGGGTTGCAGGGGTCTGCCCTCCGCAAAAAAAAAAAAACACTTTTGTACAGTAACAGCACAATGCCAGTTGGCGGCGTTGTGCCATCGCCGTAGTGATGGTTGTCACAAACGCAGTCAGCAGGTCAGGCCCTCTGCTCCCACAGTGCCAACCTCAGAGCGCAGTAGTATGAACAGGTAACAGACAGGGTAACCCTCCTGTCTGCTTTTGGGTCTGAATCACCTTTACTCTCAAGTTCTGGGGGGATTCAAACTGTGAACCTTATGCTAGCGTACCCAATGTACAGGCTCAGATATGTAACCTCTTCGGGGATTGAGGTACAATCTTTCGCCAGGGGCACCAAGCCAGGCTTCCAAAATGAACCCTTAAAACTCTATAAAAGACCTTAGGTATATTCTTACCTTTTCCCAGTTTAGTAACACCATGAAGCTGTTGAACAATTGTCAGGCCCTCTATACATCACATGCAAAAATAACTGACAGACACCCAGGCAGTCTTTCAAATAATAGGTACTTTACTAAAAGATGATAAAAATATGAAAAATGTAAACACAGAACAATATATCAAAGAGCATACAGTCACTTAAAAGAACAAGGGCAAAGTACAACACAAACACTTTTACCACAATACAGTTAGACTTTTTCTATCTAATGTATTACCTCTAAGTGCCTTGAAAGTTGGAGAACTGTGTGTCTCTCTCTAGAGTCCCAAAATTATATGTCATATTCCCCAGTTACAAGGATACATTTCAACTCCATCTCCCCACCCCCTTGGTGAGTCATCTAGCTCCTCCTTTTAGAATATAAAATTACAAAAAAATGATTTCCTGTCAGGAGAAATTTTAAATAATGTGACTTCAGAAGGAAAAAGACATTTCCTAAATTATGACAGTCTTTAATCAAGCCTTTCCTTTGAACTGGTGGCTGATTCCTGTTCCCAAGGCATATCAAAGGGTTTTACAATGTTTAACACCAGGTTGGTATAAAATGTTCTTCCTATAGGAATCATAAAACTTTACGAGTCCTATATCCTGGCAGTTGTGTCAGTTCTAATTAAGATAGAAAAACAGGAGTCCCTTAATTAAGTCTCTCTGGTCTTTTAATTACCTTCTGGTTTCAGGTCACTTGTCACTGTAGCTTCACTGAAACCTGGGAGAGGGGCACCCATAAGCCCAGGCTGTCTTATGTGAGACAATCACCAACTATATTTTTTTATATTACAAATATCATACAACGATCATAACCAGCTGGCCATGCGTCACAATCCTCCCCACCTAGACTGAATTTGGGGGCTCTATCCCCTGCATGGAATGAGCTCCCTAAGTCAGCTCACTCCTCATATAGATGCAACAAGCCATCTGCGTTCTGATTGGTTGCTCCAGCCCTTTGTAAGATCATCATGTCATATCCTTGCAAGGAAAGACTCCATCTTAATAGTCTACCATTAGTTTTTCCCATTTGTGTCAGCCAAACCAGGGGGTTGTGGTCCATTTGTACCTCAAAATGCTGCCCGTATAAGTATAGCTCTAACTTCTTTAGGGCCCACACCATGGCAAGAAGAAGAAGAAGAAGAATCAGCATTTATATAGTGCTTTTCATACATCCAAAGCGCTTGACAAGCAATGCTAGACTGGTTGTGAAGTGACTGAATGTGTGGTGGCGGCCATATCGCACATCATCACCCACACACAGCCTGGATAATTGCATGAACCGGTTTATGGGAAGGGGAATGTTGGTCAGGACACCGGGAATGTTCCCTACTGTTTGTGAAGAGTGCCCTGGGTTCTTTTACTTCCACCTGGACACCCACCAGGACAACATCAGGATGGGCAGAAGGGACCTTGGTTCAACATCTCATCCGAAGGACGGCACACCCCAGCAGTACAGCACCCCCCAATACTGCACTCGGATGCCAGCAATTTTTAGGCGCAAGTCCAATCCCGGTGTGAGACGAGAACCCATGACCTTCTGGTCCAGAGGCAGATGTGCTACCAACTGAGCCACGCTGACACCTATCAAGACACTCTTTTTCCATAGTAGAGTAAGCCTGCTCCCTAAGAAGTAACTTTTTACTCAGGTACACAATGGGGTGAGCCTTCCCTTGGTTGGAAGTCTGGCTCAGTACTACCCCAATACCCACATCTGAGGTGTCACTCTGGACCATAAAGGGTCTGCTGTAGTCAGGAGTTGTCAATACAGGAGCACTGCACAGTGCCTCCTTCAGTCTGGTAAAGGCTCTTTCATAGACTGGTTCCCAGGTAATTTTCTTAGGCATCCTTTCCTTTACCAGTTCAGATAGGGGAGCAGCCAGGGCACTGTAATTGGGTACACATTTTCTATAGTACCCTGCTCTCTCCAGAAAACTCCTGACTTGCTTCTGTATTTCTGGTCTGGGCCATGCCTTGATCACCTCTATTTTCACTTGGTTAGGATGGAGCTCTCCCCAGCCTACAACATGCCCGAGATATGCCACTTTAGCCATGGCCACCTGGCACTTCTCAGCTTTGACAGTGAGCCTGACGCTCTGTATCCTGCCCAGCACTTCCCTAAGGTGGGACAGATGTTCTTCCCAGCTGGCACTAAAGATAGCAATGTCATCCAGGTACGCCACAGCGTACTCCTCAACATCATTTAACACCTGGTTCACCAACCTTTGGAAAGTGGCAGGGACATTCTTCATTCCGAAAGGCATTACTTTAAATTCAAATAACCATATTAGAGTGATGGAGGCCCACCTCTCCCTAGCTCTGTCAGTTAACTCTACCTGCCAATACCCCTTTGTCAGGTCAATAGTCATAAGGTAGGTCGCCCCTCCCAACTTGTCCAGGAATTTGCCCGTCCAGGGCATCGGGTAGGCATCAGACTTTGTGACTGCCTTCAGTCCATGATAGTCCACACAAAAATGAGTAGAGCCATCTGGCTTGGGCACAAGGACGACAGGTGATGCCTAGGGGCTGTGGGATTTATGGATTACCCCTAAATCCAGCATTTCTTCCACCTCCCTCCTAATGTCCCTTTGGACAGCCTCTGACACCTGAAATGCTGTCCGCCGTATGGGTGCCTGCGTCCCTGTCTCCACATCATGTGTCGCTAAGGAGGTCAGTCCAGGCTTGACACTAAACAGTGGGGCAAAGTCAGCTAAAACCTCCCTTACTTCCTGGATCTTGTCCAGGGACAGCTGGGGAGACAATTTAACTGCCTCCACAGAGAACTCCTGCTTGCTTTCTTCCAGCAAGTCCAGAAGGGGGTCTCCTTCATCTGTCCCCTTCCCAAGGCTACACACTGCAAACACCATGTCAGCCCTATTAACGTATGGCTTCATCATTGTTGACATGGCATATTCTTTCTGTATGTCTTCTGTCAGGTTATTCTATAATATAGTTCATGTCATTTACTTTTCTGACTACTTTGTACGGTCCTGCCCACTTAGCCTGCAGCTTGTCTTTCCGGACCGGGATAAGGATCATGACTTCCTGACCCACCGTGTATGCGTGAGCTCTGGCTCTGTGGTCGTACCACACTTTTTGTTTCTGTTGGGCAGCTACCAGGTTGCTCTGGGCTGTCCTCATAAGCTCCTTCAGCCTTTCCCTAAACCTAAGGACATAATCCACTATGGGAGTTCCCTGGGTGGCGTGCTTGCCTTCTCAGTCCTCCTGGATCAAGTCTAGGGACCCATGTACCCAGCGTCCATATAAGAGCTCAAAGGGGGAAAACCCTGTCGACACTTGGGGTACCTTCCTGTATGTGAACAACAGGTGGGGAAGGTATTTCTCCCAGTCCCTCCCATGCTGTTCAGCAAACGCTTGGAGCATTGACTTCAGGGTACCATTAAATCTTTCCACAAGCCCATTGGCTTGTGGGTGATAAGGTGTTGTGCATTTCTGCACCACCCCACACTTCTCCCACAAACATTTCATCAGGTCCGACATGAAGGAACCTCCTCAATCGGTGATAACCTCCTGCAGAAACCCAACATGGGAGAAAATCCCTAGTAAGGCATCTGCCACTTTGTCTGTCCTCAGAGAGGATAGGGCGGCTGCCTCAGGGTACCGGGTGGCATAATCCACCACAGTCAGGATGAACCTCTTCCCAGAGGAGCTGGGGGTATTTAAAGGCCCCACAGTATCCATTCCCATCCTCTGGAATGGCTCCTCCACTATGGGCAAAGGAATTGGGGCAGCTTGGGTTTTCTTACCTGCCTTCCCTATTTCTTGGCACCGGTGACACAACCTGCAATATTCCTTCACCTGCTGGGTGAAGTTGGGCTAATAGAACTTCTGGGCCAATTGCTGCATAGTGCATGTGATTCCCAGGTGACCAGACATAGGAATATCGTGTGCAATCTTGAACAACTGCTCACGGTACCCCTGGGGAACGACAAGCTGCCTGCCTATCCCCCCTCCCTCTGTCTTAGCATCCTGTGTATACATCAGTCCATTGTCCCAATAAACGTTATGTTTCCTGTAACCTCCCTGTGCTCTATCAGAGTCTGCCCATGCCTTCAGCTTGTCTAGACTAGGGTCACTTTTCTGAGCAGCTGCAAACTCGAAACACATTCCCAATGCATGAGACAGGTCCCCTTCTGTGTCTAAACTAGGGCCCTAGCTCTAGCATCAGGGCACTCAGGATCACTGCCATCTCTAACCCTCTGAAAATGAGTCACCCCTCCTTCTTTGGAGTAACCCTCCGTAGCTGTTTGGTTAACTGCTACCAGGGGAATTGCTACCTCCCTTTCATTAGTCTCCATATCAGGAGACACACCCAGTGGTTTCCACAGTGGCTTCTATGGGGTCCGGGGCACCCCAATTTTCCTTTGCTGCTTGGCTACGAGTAACTGCACACACCATCCCCTGTTTGAGATTGTTGCCGAGAATTACATCAACTGCTAAAGTTTTGGCTACAACCACCTGTTGCACAGTTCCCCCTATTTCACCCCAATCTATGAGAACACTAGTGAGTGGCAATGTTTTCTCCTCCCCAGTGAACCCTTGTACAGTTACAAATTAATTGGATATAAGTTGACCAGGCTCTACTAGATCCCCTTTTACCAGTGTCAGGGATGCCCCCTGTGTCTCTTAACCCCTGTGGCTGTACACCATTCACGGTGACTGGGTGAATGTGTTCCCTCATGTTCACAGGCATGCTTCCAGGGAGACACAAACAACCCACGTCTTTCCTAGCACCACCTTGCATATTGCTCGTCCTTTTGGGACACTATCTGGCAATGTGCCCAGTTTCTTTGCAAACCCAACATTCGTTTTTTTCTCAGAAAAATCTTTTCTTTGAAACCTGGGGCTAACTGGTTTCGGTGGAGGCAGTGAGGGTTTTAGCTGCTCTGAAGGCATGCTTTTCCCCTTTCTGCACTGCCACGCCAGCCCCATTCACTCTCAGAGCAGGTCTGCTCTTGGCATATCAGTCTGAGAGTTCAGCAGCTTCTTGCACTGTTTTGGGATCTTGGTCCTCCAGCCTGGTTTTCAGCTCTGCTGGGCATGCCCAAAAAAACTGCTCTAACAATACAGCATTTTCAATTTTATCTATAGAGTTTGCTTCAATTCCCTCCCACCAATGTTTTAAACATTGACATTGTTTCGTGGCTAGCTCCTCGTAGCTCATGTCAGGGCTTCTCCTGAGCTTATGGAATTTAGCTCTGCATGCTTCTGCAGTTAAATCAAACTTCTTTAAAAGTGCAGCTTTAAGTTTGCTGTAATCATTACTGTCTTCATTGTCCATTTGACCCAATGCATCCCGAGCTTTCCCGGTAAGTAGCGGGGATAGCTGGAATCTCCAGGACCCTCTAGGAATATTTGCCTGAATACAAACTTTTTCAAAGGAATTTAAAAAGGCATCCATATCCTCCCCCTCTTTAAATTCAACTATCAATTTGGAATTTAATTTGTAACCCAGTCCTGTAGTTCCAGTTAAACTCAGGCCACTTACCTGCTCTGGTGTTAGTGGTTGGAGTCGTAGCTTCTCCAGTTCATGTCACCTCTGGTGCTCACACTCTTCATGGTCCGCCTCTCATTGTTCACGTTCAGCTGCTCGCTGTTCTCGCTCTGCATCTCTCTGGAACTCCAGCTCCATTCTGCGCAACTCAATCTGCAACCTGATTGCTTCTGGCTCCAGAATGTTGGTGACATTCCCCTGCTGCTGTGGCCCTGCTGCCCTCCTCACTGGATCTGTACACTGCACTGTCTACTGGCCCCTCCATGCCCAAGGTTTAGTCCTTTACAGTCACAGTCTATGACTTGATGCTCTGGGCATCTGCTGCCATCAGGGCATCCATGAGATTCTGCTTGGTGGCTCTCCCCTCGTGCAGGACTCCTCTGGCCTGGCACAACTGCCTCAAGTAGTCTGCAGTGTGCCCACTGTAGTTTGAAGCCATCTTCTTCCCTAACTACGGCTACTCTAACTTGCACTTTAGAAAAAAAATAAAACAGGTAGGAACTTGACTGTAAGCAAAATTATATAGTTCTGTTTCCTTTTTTTAAAAAATAAATCACTGCCTTATTTTGCAAGTGAGCTGTACAGTATTAAGCTGACACACTGAGCAGTTAAAGCTTGTGTTACCAATTTTATCGCACCGCTGTCAACCAAATCTGTCACAAACGCACTCAGCAGGTCAGGCCCTTTGCTCCCACAGGGCCAACCTCAGAGCACAATAGTGTGAACAGGTAACAGACAGGGTAACCCTCCTGTCTGTTTTTGGGTCTGAATCACCTTTAGTCTCAAGTTCTGGGGGTGATTCAAACTGTGAACCTTATGCTAGTGTACCCAATGTACAGGCTCAGATATGTACCCTCTTCAGGGATTGTGGTACAATCTTTCGCCAGGGGCGCCAAGCCAGGCTTCCAAAATGAGCCCTTAAAACTCTATAAAAGACCTTAGGTATATTTTTACCTTTTCCCAGTTTAGTAACACCATGAAGCTGTTGAACAATAGTCAGACCCTCTATACATCACATGCAAAAAGAACTGGCAGACACCCAGGCAGTCTTTCAAATAATAGGTACTTTACTAAAAGATTATAAAAATATGAAAAACGTAAACACAGAACAATATATCAAAGAGCATACAATCACTTAAAAGAACAAGGGCAAAGTACTACACAAAAACTCCTACCACAATACATTTAGACTGTTTCTATCTAATGTATTACCTCTAAGTGCCTTGAAAGTTAGAGAACTGTGTCTCTCTCTAGAGTCCCAAAATGATATGTCATATTCCCCAGTTACAAGGATACATTTCAACTCCATCTCTCCACCCTCTTGGTGAGTCATCTAGCTTCTCCTTTTAGAATATAAAATTACAGAAAAATGATTTCCTGTCAGGAGATATTTTAAATAATGTGACTTCAGAAGGAAAAAGATATTTCCTAAATTATGACAGTCTTGAATCAAGCCTTTCCTTTGAACTGGTGGCTGATTCCTGTTCCCAATACATATCAAAGGGTTTTACAACTTTTAACACCAAGTTGTATAAAATGTTCTTCTAATAGGAATCATAAAACTTTACGAGCCCTATATCCTGGCAGTTGGGTCAGTTCTAATTAAGACAGAAAAACAGGAGACCCTTAATTAAGTCTCTCTGGTCTTTTAATTACCTCCTGGTTTCAGGTCACTTGTCACTGTAGCTTCTCTGAAACCTGGGGGGGGCACCCATAAGCACAGGCTGCCTTATGTGAGACAATCACTTACTATATTTTTTTATATTATAAATATCATACAACAATCATAATCAACTGGCCAAGCATTACAAGGTCAGCAAATTTCCTGTCACTGCGGTGACATAGAACCATATCCAGTGATCATTAAAGACCATCTGGCATTAGTCTGGGGGTGGATGCTTTTGGCCCAGTCTCCTGGTACTGGATGCACAAAAAGCCTTTGACTGGATTAAGTGGCCCTTCATGTTTGCTACCCTTGAAAAATCTGGCCTGGGTCCAAAATTCTGCTCCTGGATTGCTGTATTGTACTGGTCTCCAAATATTGACTAATGGAACCCTGTCACAGCCTTTCTGCCTGTCCCAGGGCACCCAGCAGGGCTGCCCCATCCCTTCATTGATATGTCCTTACCATAGCACCCCTAACTGTGACAGCTCAGCAGCACCTAGACATTACGGGGATGGATCATACAGTCTCCCTCATTGCTGATGGTGTTCTTTCATATCTGGTGGAGCCTGGAAGGGTGGCTAAAGCTTTGATGAACATCATCAAACTAAGTGGACCCCTTTCTGGTCATAAAACAAATTGGTCAAAGTGTGAGTTGCTCCCCCTGGGGTGAGTTCCTTTTCCCTTTTACAGGTAGCTGATGTACTTCTCCTTCTGGCCTTGTACTCAAATACCTGAGTGTGTTATTGCCTAGGAAACTCTCCAGCTTGGTGCATTATTATGTAACCCCTAGATGGCACTATCCCAGGGGCTACTACCCCTGCCTGATTTGCCACTAACAGGTTGAGGGGCCTGGATCCAATGGCGGGTGCCTCCACCCAGAGGTCAGGGTTTGCAATAGTTAAACTTACTTGGTCACGGCCCTCTGGGACACTGCAACCCCCCTTCTTCCCACTAGTGGCCCACACAATATATCAGAATTACCTTCACAGTATACACTTACCCCCAGGGCTGGTTCAGGCACTGGGACCTCCTGTAAAATAAGATACAGTGCAACAATCACAGTACAATACTTTAACATAGACAAATACCTCAGGCAGTATAACTTTGCTGAAACAAGCAGCTCTGATTTATTTAGGGGAATATAACAAGGACAGGGGAAATCAGGTTAATTAGCTTATCACTTTACTCATCTATTCTATGGCTCTGTGCATAGGCTCTATCCCTACCAGTTACTGTCCCTGGGTACCCAAGCCCTAGTGGCTAGTCCAAACCGTGGCAGCTGGTAGGGCCCTTTCCCACAGAGAAAAGAAAATTAGTTTAAACAGTCAGCAGTACAGTGATTCCATTTGGATTCAATGTGGCAATTCAACAGGGAGCACCCTGAATTAGTACTCACGACCTCCAAACAAGATAGGGTCCTTCAATGTCAGCAGGGCTACTCTTGAGCTCCACGAGACTCCTCACACATTTATATGGCAAACTGCAACAGGCAAAAGTCCTTTAATGGCAGCAGGATTCACTTGAGCTAACCAAGCCTCCTCACACATTTATATGGTGAACAGTAACAGGCAAAAGTCCTTTAATGGCAGCAGGATTCACTTGAGGTACACAAGCCTCTTCACACATTTATATGGTAAAACAGAAAGTACTATACCAGGCAGGCTGCTTCTCTATCCCGATCGCAATTACTGCACAATACCGGGAGAACACAGCAGACTCAGTTCCTGACAGACCGAGTGCAATTCAGCAATTTCTCCAGTCTTCTACAGGGTGAGCCTGGTTTCTACTCTTCAGATATCCTTTGATTCTCTTCACAGGACGGATTCAGTCCTAACAAGCAGTTACACAAGCTGCGGACCGGAACTCTGGGCCTTACACGTTTCTCGACTAAAACTGCACACTGAAAAGCACAGGGCTCCTTCCTTCTTCACTGCCAGAGCTCAACTGAAACTCCAACAGACAAACCGGGCACTTCCTTTGAGTTCCTCCCAGTTCTTGACTGGATTGGCTGTCACTCACAATAGACTGCTCCTGTTGGTCCAAAAGGCCAAAGTCTAAACTACATCTCCCAGAGTCACTGCCCATACAATCCTCTTGTGGCTGGCTCAGATTATGAGTCCAAGTTCTGATTTGTCCAAGGCACCATTTTAGAGCTAGCGTACCCCACACTGATTGGTCCAGTTCAGCAGTTCAAAACCAGAATGGGGAACTAGGCAGACACAGTTCTGACTGCAAAGAAAGCAGTTAGACAAACTGTAATTTCATTATTACTCTAAATGGTTTCTGGCAAACAGTTACATCTTTCAGATAGGTTCCCTTTGCACCCTAGTGACTGCAAAATGGAGTGAATTGGCAGCAGCTCAGTGGTACTCAATCAAAAAACACACAGTCCCCCATACAAACTAATTATGTCTGCAAGCAGACAGCTCTTAAAGAGACAGTACCAGAGGTTCTAAAAACACTCACTGATAAATGGCTTAAACGCCAAACACCATTCAGGCTTGGAGCATTCAAGCAAGCTCTTGGAAGTCTTTTGGGAACCCCCATTTGCAGGGGGGTTACACCCTTCCTGGCCTGGGAAAGCTTGACATCCGCGTCAAGCAAGTACCCCCATAGGTTTTAACTGCAACCATATACATTTGCATTAGGCTCACACATGTAATCATCAGTCAATATATAATTTTACCAAGAACACATTTCTGAAACATTGCAGTACGTCACTCTTTACACAGTATTACATACACATTGTACCATAACTCAAGTTATTACCTCTTGTACATGAAACCTGAAGAGAGGGGGCCCTTCCCTATCAGTTACCTTGGGGCTGGATGGGGCAAGGGCACCATACTTAGAGGGCAACACAAGTAACTTGGAATTAGCACTGACGCTCAGTTTGGGCAATGAGCTCGGGGACACATACACTCCTTTATGGACAACATTGAGAGGCAGATCCACTGGCCGGCCAAGGGAATCATAACTGAGGTGCACCACAGGCTTTACAGCTCGACCAGTCTTTCTAGGGGGAACTGTTACAGTCTCTGCACTCTGAGCCTCATTTTCAGCATTGTCCTCACTTGTCAGGGGAGTCTCCATGGGGGTAGAGAGGCTAGAACTTGGGGCACTTTCAGCTCCAGGAGTTACAGTTTCTGAGTCCACAACATTTGGCTCGCATGGAGAGCTTTCGGACACTGGCAGTGGACTGTCAGGGCACTCAAAATACTCTTCTTGTTCTGGTGTATCACCAGTCTGACCCAATCCATCATTTTCCTCCTGAAAGCTCAAACAGTTCAACCATGCACAATGATTCCATTTCATCTGATCTGATGCTTTGCACTTCACTTTCTGGGAGCATTGGCTCCAGGGACAGCTTGGGGCTTGGACAGTCAGAAGGCCCAGCTTCATCTCCAGTATCGACTAGGGATTGCCCCAAAACAATTGACTCAGTTCGTAAGAAGGATAGTATTCAAAGTCACTCTCACTTTCTTCCGATATGGACTGACAGTCATGCTCAACTGGGACTTGTGGAGGGAACACTTTAACTTTGCTTCTGTAGGTGCAGACTTTCTTGATCTTTTCTTAGCAGCAGCTCTAGTCACTGGTCCAGAGGGGGCATCTTCTAGGGGCTCAGACTCAATTAAGATTTGTCCAATGGGCAGTAAATGATTTCTATGCATTGTTTTTACATCTTTTGAATTATTCTCAGGCCTTACTTTGTACACTGGCAGATCATCTAGTTTGCCCACTACAATGTGAGGGAGATGGTGCCATCTGTCAGCAATCTTGTGCCTACCATGCGGTCCCAGATTTCTTAGCAATACCTGATCTCTCTCCTGGAGTTCCTGTGCTTTCACCTTTTTATCATACCTTTCTTTGTTGGCCAGATTTCTTTTGGCAGCCATGGTTTGAGCCAGTTGGTACGCATGAGTTAGCTGGGCCTTTAACTTTTGCACATACTGTAAATAGTTGTCAGCTTGAACCCCATCAGGAGAGACCCCAAACACACATCTACCGGTAGTCGAGCTTCTCTTCCAAACATCAGGCGGTAGGGGGAGAACCCAGTGGCATCACTTTTGGTGCAGTTATAAGCATGTACCAGGGTGCTAATTTGTTGGCTCCATCTAGTCTTGTCCTTTTGGGTGCAGGGTGCCTAGCATATCTAGCAAAGTGCGGTTGAAATGTTCAGGCTGTGGGTCCCCCTGGGGGTGGTAAGGAGTGGTTCTGGACTTTCTCACTCCCCACAGAGAAAGCATCTCTTTGATCAGACGACTCTCAAAGTCTCTCCCTTGATCAGAATGGATTCTTTGTGGAGCCCCATAGTGAACAAAAAAGTTTTCTACAAGTACTTTGGCTACAGTGGATGCTTTCTGGTCTTTGGTGGGAAAGCTTGGGCATATCTCGTGAAATGGTCAGTGACCACCAGCACATTACTGATATTTCTTTGATCTGACTCCAAACTCAGAAAATCAATACAGACCAGCTCCATGGGTGCACTGGTGGTTATGTTAACAAGGGGCAGCCCTCTGGGGCAAAGCTTTCCTCTGTAAGCAGCGTATCACAAGTTCGAATGTGTTGCTCCACATCAGCCCCCATCTTAGGCCAATAGAATCTGGATCTCACCAAGTCAAGTGTTCTGTCTATACCAAGGTGCCCCATGTGGTTGTGCAAGGACCTCAATACTGAGTCTCAAAAGGCAGTGGGCAGCACCAGTTGTTGTTTGTCTACTTGTCCCCCTCTGTCTACTGTTTCTCTGTATAATAGTTTATTGATCAGTTTCAACTTAGGACCTTCTTTGTATAACAGTGCAGTTCTCAAATCAGTGGAGCGTAATTTGGACACATCTTTTCCTGCATAGAGGGCTTCTAAGCTGATTTGATCATAGGATCGCAGGATTGAGCCCACGAATACTGTCATTGTCCAGCTGAGGCAGTGCACCAATGTCTATTGCAGAAAAGTGGCAATAAGCAGCAGGTATGCAATTCTCAGAGGGTCCCAAGCAATCCACCATGCAGTCCACTGCGTCCGTGGATATTTGTTCCTCCCTGTCAAACTTCCGGCAGAGTGCCGAATGTCAGGTTCCGTAATCGGACCCAATCATTCTGGGAACAGGCCTCCGGAGGAGCATCAGCATCTATGTGGTTCAGACCTGCTCGGTATTCGAGAGCATAGTCATATGTAGATAATGCAGAAAGCCACCTGTGGCCAGTGGCATCCAACTTAGCTGAGGTCTGCACATAGGTCAAAGGATTATTGTCAGTTTTACTAGTATTTTAGCCCCATACAAGTACTCATGGAATTGGTCAACAATAGCCCACTTCAAAGCTAGGAACTCTAACTTATGTACAGGATAGTTCTTTTCGGATGGGGTCAGGCTTCTACTGGCAAAGGCCACTGGTCTCAGGCCATTCTCGTGCTCTTGGTACAACACAGCCCCAACTCTTGCAAGCTAGCATCAGTGTGCAGGACGTAAGGTTTTCTTGGATCGGCATAGGCCAGCACTGGAGCATGGGTAGTTGATATATGATCTCATGAAAAGCAGTCTCACAATCAGGAGTCCAGCGGGCCCCAAATACTTCACTCGGATGAAAATACACTCTTTCAGTCTTGAGGGACGCTGACTTTTGGTATTTTTGTGGGTTGGGGATACCCTTGAGTAAGGTTAAGTAAAGTGGATCACTCTTGAATAGTCCTTGATGAAGCATGATAATAACCACAGAATCCAGGAATCTTTGCAGTTCTTTTAGATTTTTGGGCTGTGGCCAGGTGATCAAGGCCTCAACTTTACTTGGGTCGGTCTCTATTCCCTGTGGATACTATGTCCCACATACTTTACTGATGTTTGAAAGAATTGACACTTATCAATGGACAATTTAAGGCCAAAGTCCTCCAGTCGGTCCAATACCTTAAATAATCTGCTCTCATGTTCCTCCAGTGAGCTGCCAAACACAATAACATCATCTAGGTATACCAGGCACTCTAGTAAGTTCATGTCCCCCACTGCACGCTCCATCAATCGTTGAAAAGTGGCTGAGGCACCTGAAATCCCTTGAGGCATCCTCATGAATTCATAGAAGCCAAGCAGACAGATAAAGGCTGTCTTCTCGTGGTCCTCTGGGGCCATCGGGATCTGGTAGTACCCACTGCGGAGATCCAACACAGAGAACCACTTGCTCCCGTTTAGGCAGTCCAAAGCATCCTGAATGCGGGGCATTGTGTACTGATCAGGGATAGTCCGCCGGGTTTAAGGTGCGATAATCCACACACATCCTTACTGTCCCATTCTTTTTCCTCACTACCACAATGGGGAAGCATAAGGGCTTCTGGATTCTTGTATTACACCAGCAGCTAACATCTCTTGCAGATGCCATCTCACATCATCTATGTCAGCAGGTGCCAGGCGTCGAGACCTCTCACGAAATGGTCTTTCGTCATGCAGCGGATATTGTGCTCAGCTCCTTGCACGCATCCTACATCCCATTCCTTTAAAGAAAACACCTGGTCTGGGCAAGCTTCTCACTGATCCTCACTTTCTATTCAGCTGGCAATGGGGAGTCGCCGAAATCAAACAAGTCAGGCGTTACTCTGTCATTCTTCCTTGAACTCTTGCTGCTGGGTAGCACTGCAGTGTCTGCACAATGCACATTAGCCAGGTTGCAACCTCTATTTACTCGAATGTCTCTTTCAGACACATTATGAACTTGGACCATTACTCTTCTGGCATAAGCATGGGCTCTAGCGAGCAAAATACTAGGCTTGACCAGCAGTCCCTCTGGCAATTTTCCATCGCCTGGTGCATCCAACATTAATATTTTATTCTTAACATCCTTTCTGATACGGACCTCTCCCTGTAAGGTACACTGGGCATTTGGCGCCAGGATCAGAGACTCAGGATCCTTCTTCCATACAATTCTGACCGGTTCCTCTGGTTCTATTTTTCAGCATCTCTCTTGCCTCATAGGCCTTCTTAATTAAAGCCGAACTCTTAAAGCTCTACTAGTCTTTGACCCCTGTTTTCATAACATAACTGTGCCAGCCTTCCGAACATATGAGCATTTGTTCCAATCAACAAAGGGACACCATCATACAGTCCAGTGGGGGGACACACTAAGGCTAGGGTCTCTACTTGTTCGGCCACTCCAGCCACGAAGGTGGGGAAAGACAGCCAAATTCGGATGTACCCGGAATAGGGGTAGGCCTTCTCACTTAACCCCCATACATGCAGTCCTTCTAATGGTTGTAAGGGCACGTCTGACAAATGCTTCTGATACCAATCTTGGAACATAATTGTCACTTGGGAGCCACTGTTAATACAGCTCTTGTAGACACTCCATTCACCTTTACAGTGGTCTCCATGGAGGGACCCACTATTCTGGACCAGTCTGGAGAGGCGGTAGTGGGGCCTGGCAACTGACCTTGCCACAAAAGAGCGTGAGTTAGCATTTTGGTGCCCTCACTGGGATCATTTTGTGCACCTCTTAACCACTGATTTCTTCTCCGAAGCTCTCCTTGTAGCCTATATGCAGCTTTGTCAGTGTCTTTTGGGGACCGGCATTCCCTCTTCATGTGCCCATCCTTCCCACAATTATAGCAAAACATACTTTCTGGAGTTTGAGCTGGCCGAGGCACCGCACTGGGAGCCAGGGCGGGGGTACTACTAACTGGAAACCTTGGTGCCATCTCTGTCTGCGGCGTGATAAGCATTTGGAGACATCTCATCAGTTTCTCCACTTCCATGGTCAAGGAATTGAGTTTGGAGCTGTTATCAGCAGGAGATACATGGGTGGTACCCCACCCCATAGCAGATGCAGTCGGATATAGGTCAGGGCCCGTACTTGCAGGCGTGGCCTTCATAAAGGACTGTTTTTGAATTCCGGATCTCTCTCAACAGTTCGCCCCATTGTGGCATATCTTTTTCCTTGTCAGAGCACTCATTGACTGTCAACCTCTGCCCCTGAACTTCACTTGATGGGTCATCCTCAGTCACTCGGGTCGTAGCCGCAGCTATTGGTGCAGGTCCCTCCCTCGGTCGCCTTTTCTCAACTCCTCGAATTTCTCTCATTAACTCATCATAGGAGGGTGGGGATTCCAGTCGAGTTGCCAGGCGTAACTGAAGCAACAGCAGTTCTGAGAAGGGGGCAGACTTAAGGATCCTGTCCAGCCTGGTTCGGTCCAGTTCAATCGCTGGCAAACTACCCTTTCTGAGGCATTCTTGCAACAATTTTTCCAGCTGAGATACATACACAGACAACAACTCCCTTTGGTACTGTTGTGTATTTCTGACTCTCCACCATAGATCCTCATCAGAATCTGGGCTCCCATACACATTCTCCAAGGCCTCAAGATAGGCCTGTGCAGTCACTTCAGGGTTACTGGCCCGTTTAGCATGGATGGTAGCCAGGGCAGGACCTCGGAGGCTCTCACTAACCCTCTTTCGCTTTTCGGCTTCCGAGCATTGCCATTCTAGCACTTGGGGGGCAACATAGTCTATCCGGGTCTCCCAGTCATCCTCCCCTTGGGGGGTGGGGAGGGTGCCAGAGAAGATCCTCAACCTTCGGTAAGAGTCGTGACTAATGGCAGGTGCAGAAATAGGAGTCTGCATTGGTTCAGCCACCATTACGGGTACTGGAGCGGGAGAGGGTGTTGGGGGAGGAACACCCCCAGGTGGCAAGAATAGTTTCTTCAAGTCCTCCACAGTTTTCCCTTCCCCCAGCAACCATTTAGCAAATTTCTCCTCAAAAGTTTCAGACAGTGGTGGGGGCTCATTCCCCCCCAGGTCTTTACTGTACTTAGTTATCACTCTCCAGGCAGTGAGGGCTCCCTCTGGGGTAATGGTCTGTGGCACTTTGAAGCTATCTATGGGATCCTTAAACTCTACTAGGGCCAGGAAAGTGTGGGTGAGCAGATTAGCATGCCGACCCACCACCACAGGGTTTGTAAACCTTCCACCTTGGAAAGTACTCCTGTACAGTGTCCATATTGATACCCAGGGATGTCCAGGATAAGCATAGCATTTTGGGGTCAATCTCCTCCCAGTACACCACTCCACCAGCGGTGCACAGCCACTTCTGTCGGGTACCCATTTTTTCTTAACAGTGGTTAGTAAATATGGCCACTAGAGGACACACAATCCCAGCGGTGAGCCTCCAAGATGTAACCCCTAGATGGCGCTATCCAGGGCTACTACCCCTGCCTGATTTGCCACTAACAGGTTGAGGGGCCTGGATCCAATGGCGGGTGCCTCCACCCAGAGGTCAGGGGTTTGCAATAGTTAAACTTACTTGGTCACAGCCCTCTGGGACACTGCAACCCCCCTTTCTTCCCACTAGTGGCACACACAATATATCAGAATTACCTTCACAGTATACACTTACCCCCAGGGCTGGTTCAGGCACTGGGACCTCCTGTAAAATAAGATACAGTGCAACAATCACAGTACAATACTTTAACATAGACAAATACCTCAGGCAGTATAACTTTGCTGAAACAAGCAGCTCTGATTTATTTAGGGGGAATATAACAAGGACAGGGGAAATCAGGTTAATTAGCTTATCACTTTACTCATCTATCTATGGCTCTGTGCATGGCCTATCCCTACCAGTTACTGTCCCTGGGTACCCAAGCCCTAGAGGCTAGTCCAAACCGTGGCAGCTGGTAGGGCCCTTTCCCACAGAGAAAAGAAAAATTAGTTTAAACAGTCAGCAGTACAGTGATTCCATTTGGATTCAATGTGGCAATTCAACAGGGAGCGACCCTGAATTAGTACTCACACCTCCAAACAAGATATGGTCCTTCAATGTCAGCAGGGCTACTCTTGAGCTCCACGAGACTCCTCACACATTTATATGGCAAACTGCAACAGGCAAAAGTCCTTTAATGGCAGCAGGATTCACTTGAGCTAACCAAGCCTCCTCACACATTTATATGGTGAACAGTAACAGGCAAAAGTCCTTTAATGGCAGCAGGATTCACTTGAGGTACACAAGCCTCTTCACACATTTATATGTAAAACAGAAAGTACTATACCAGGCAGGCTGCTTCTCTATCCCGATCGCAATTACTGCACAATACCCGGGAGAACACACAGAAGATTCAGTTCCTGACAGACCGAGTGCAATTCAGCAATTTCTCCAGTCTTCTACAGGGTGAGCCTGGTTTCTACTCTTCAGATATCCTTTGATTCTCTTCACAGGACAGATTCAGTCCTAACAAGCAGTTACACAAGCTGCAGACCGGAACTCTGGGCCTTACACACGTTCCGACTAAAACTGCACACTGAAAAGCACAGGGCTCCTTCCTTCTTCACTGCCAGAGCTCAACTGAAACTCCAACAGACAAAACCGGGCACTTCCTTTGAGTTCCTCCCAGTTCTTGACTGGATTGGCTGTCACTCACAATAGACTGCTCCTGTTGGTCCAAAAGGTGCCAAGTCTAAACTACATCTCCCAGAGTCACTGCCCATACAATCCTCTTGTGGCTGGCTCAGATTATGAGTCCAAGTTCTGATTCGTCCAAGGCACCATTTTAGAGCTAGCTTACCCCACACTGATTGGTCCAGTTCAGCAGTTCAAAACCAGAATGGGGAACTAGGCAGACACAGTTCTGACTGCAAAGAAAGCAGGTTAGACAAACTGTAATTTCATTATTACTCTAAATGGTTTCTGGCAAACAGTTACATCTTTCAGATAGGTTCCCTTTGCACTCCTAGTGACTGCAAAAATGGAGTGAATTGGCAGCAGCTCGAGTGGTACTCAATCAAAGAAAC
This sequence comes from Neoceratodus forsteri, assembly GCA_016271365.2. NCBI lineage: Eukaryota > Metazoa > Chordata > Ceratodontiformes > Ceratodontidae > Neoceratodus > Neoceratodus forsteri. Next base: position 47,748,486 of record CM028133.1, on the reverse strand, counting down.
ACACAGTCCCCCATACAAACTAATTATGTCTGCAAGCAGACAGCTCTTAAAGAGACAGTACCAGAGGTTCTAAAAACACTCACTGATAAATGGCTTAAATGCCAAACACCATTCAGGCTTGGAGCATTCAAGCAAGCTCCTGGAAGTCTTTTGGGAACCCCCATTTGCAGGGGGGTTACAATTAACTTCCACCTGATACTCATGAAGGTGAAACAGGACAGTGACCAGTGGAAATCAGGGCACCTCCCTGTATGTGAACAACAGGTGGGGAAGGTATTTCTCCCAGTCCCTCCCATGCTGTTCAGCAAACGCTTGAAGCATTGACTCCAGGGTACCGTTACATCTTTCCACAAGCCCATTGGCTTGTGGGTTATAAGGTGTCATACATTTCTGCACCACCCCACACTTCTCCCACAAACATTTCATCAGGTCCGACATGAAGGAACACCCTCAATCAGTGATAACCTCCTGCGTAAACCTAACATGGGAGAAAATCCCTAGTAAGGCATCTGCCACTTTGTCTGTCCTCAGAGAGTATAGGGCGACTGCCTCAGGGTACCAGGTGGCATAATCCACCACAGTCAGGATGAACCTCTTCCCAGAGGAGCTGGGGGTATTTAAAGGCCCCACAATATCCATTCCCATCCTCTGGAATGGCTTCTCCACTATGGGCAAAGGAATTAGGGTGGCTTGGGTTTTCTTACCTGCCTTCCCTATTTCTTGGCACCGGTGACACAACCTGCAATATTCCTTCACCTGCTGGGTGAAGTTGGGCTAATAGAACTTCTGGGCCAATTGCTGCGTAGTGCATGCGATTCCCAGGTGACCAGACATAGGAATATCATGTGCAATCTTGAACAACTGCTCACGGTACCCCTGGGGAATGACAAGCTGCCTGCCTATCCCCCCTCCCTCTGTCTTAGCATCCTGTGTATACATCAGTCCATTGTCCCAATAAACTTCATGTTTACCGTCACCTGCCTGTGCTCTATCAGAGTCTGCCCATGCCTTCAGCTTCTCTAGACTAGGGTCACTTTTCTGAGCAGCTACAAACTTGAAACACATTCCCAATGCATGGGACAGGTCCCCTTCAGTCTCTAAACTAGGGTCCCTAGCTCTAGCGTAAGGGCACTCAGGATCACTGCCATCCCTAACCCTCTGAAAATGAGTCACCCCTCCTTCTTCAGAGTAACCCTCCATAGCTGTTTGGTTAACTGCTACCAGGGGAATTGCTACCCCCCCATTAGTCTCCATATCAGGAGGCACAGGCTGGGGAACCAGCCTCCCAGTGGTTTTCACAATGGCTTCTATGGGGTCCGGGGCACCCCAATTTTCCTTTGCTGCTTGGCTACGGGTAACTGCACACACCATCCCGTTTGAGACTGTTGCCGAGAATTACATCAACTGCTAAAGTTTTGGCTACAACCACCAGTTGCACAGTTCCCCCCTGTTTCACCCCAGTCTATGAGAACACTAGTGAGTGGCAATGTTTTCTCCTCCCTAGCTTTTCCCTTTCAGCACTGCCACGCCAGCCCCATTCACTCTCAGAGCAGGTCTGCTCTTGGCATAGCGGTCTGAGAGTTCAGCAGCCTCTTGCACTGTTTTGGGATCTTGGTCCTCCAGCCAGGTTTTCAGCTCTGCTGGGCATGCCCAAAAAAACTGCTCTAACAATACAGCATTTTCAATTTTATCTACAGAGTTTGCTTCAATTCCCTCCCACCAACGTTTTAAACATTGACGTTGTTTCGTGGCTCGCTCCTCGTAGCTCATGTCAGGGCTTCTCCTGAGCTTATGGAATTTAGCTCTGCATGCATCTGCAGTTAAATCAAACTTCTTTAAAAGTGCAGCTTTAAGTTTGCTGTAATCATTACTGTCCTCATTGTCCATTTGACCCAATGCATCCCGAGCTTTCCTGGTAAGTAGCGGGGATAGCTGGAATCTCCAGGACCCTCTAGGAATATTTGCCTGAATACAAACTTTTTCAAAGGAATTTAAAAAGGCATCCATATCCTTCCCCTCTTTAAATTTAACTATCAATTTAGAATTTAATTTGTAACCCAGCCCTGTAGTTCCAATTAAACCCAGGCCACTTATCTGCTCTGGTGCTGGTGGTTGGAGTCGTAGCTTCTCCAGTTCATGTCACCTCTGGTGCTCACACTCTTCATGGTCCGCCTCTCGTTGTTCACGTTCAGCTGCTCGCTGTTCTCACTCTGCATCTCTCTGGAACTCCAGCTCCATTCTGCACAACTCAATCTGCAGCCTGATTGCTTCTGGCTCCAGAATGTTGGTGACCTTCCCCTGCTGCTGTGGCCCTTCGCTTGCACTGGCCCTGCTGCCCTCCTCACTGGATCGGGACACTGCACTGTCTACTGGCCCCTTTCAAGTTTTCGGGTTTCTGCAAGTTCCATCCGCCCCAGAGCTACAGATTGAATGTCACCGGAGTTTATCTGCAGAACTGTAAGTAACCACAGGGATTGTCCTGCCCATGGGGAACTGTACATAGTTACAAATTGCAAGCTACGCCCCATGGCGTGGAAAGTTTTAATGAGTTTTAAATGCCATTTAAGCAGTTGCATGGCCTTTGGGGTTATGGGGTTGTTATTCTGATTTTAAAGTATGCCAACTGCTGGCCAACCAGCTGCATCATGCAGGCCTGCAGCTAGAACCTGGGTACCCAGCTAGGACTCATAGGAGTTATAGTGGTACTATTTTAGGAATGGGTAATGTGTTAACACCTGTGATGAGTGAAGGGGAGTGCTGGTGGGAGGTGGGCACTAAAAAATGTGTTACCTGAAAGGTGAATGTTTTCAGACTTGCACAAACTGAATCCAAGTGTTGACTCCATGCCAATTTCCTTTTCCTAGCCCTCCCCCATGTAAATAAATGTGTTTTATTGTTTTGGAACAATACCTGACTTGTGAGCATATTATTAGCTGGAGTCTTTAATTGCAAGTGTTATGAAAATGGATTTTTTGGTCTCAGGTATGCCATATGTGTGGAATGACTGTAAGGGAAGGTGGGTAGGTACAACATCCCAGAGGCATGTACTGCTAAAATAACATCTGACCCACTTTATATTTAACTCCGGGTGGAGACACCGTGTTATTTACCTAACCTTTGGGAAAGAATCCCTTCTTTCCATCAGAATCCAATCTCAGGCCCCTCAACCTTGTGTTGAGCTGTTCCAAGCTGACAAGGCAGGGGTAATGTCGTCCCCTTCTCTTCTCTTTCCAGACCATGGTGCTAGGGAAGGGGTTACATGTACAAACGTGTATTCAACCCCATTTCTTAAATATGTTTCAAGTTCTCCCAGTACTCCTCCCTTTGAAAACTTTAATTTCAATTAGGAGCTGCCTTACCGCCTTTCTCTGGCAAAACAAGTGTGTGAAGGTCCATCATGTAGCCCTCTGGCACCATCTTGCAAATGGAGGGCTGATCCTACCCAGCTTCAGGCTCTACTTTTTCGTGGCCCATCTGGCTTTTGTCAAGGTTGCCCAGTACACCACTTGGAACAACCTGCCTAGTTTGAGTCTCAGTAGGAACCCCTATAGGGCCCCCTAATGCGTACACTGCTTTTACCGGCAATGGAGGGAGTATAGTCAAGAAAATCCTGAACCTTTTCATTACAGCTATGACTAGGGATCGACTCACAATGCATACCCTTATATCTCCTTCAGAAGACATTTCCCCCGAGGTTGATATCAGGGTGGCACTTTGGCACATCCCCCCCAACCAATCAAGGCAGTACTATAGAGATGGAGACAGCGGGGGCTCACCATAGTGTCCAGCCTTTTTGAAGGGGGAGTGCTAGCCACCTATAAGCAACTTGCCTCCCGATATGCCCTACACTCTAGGGATTTGCCTATTTGCAGGTTAGGCATGGATGGGGGGGGGGACAAATCATTCTCCACCATAGACCCCTCGGAGATCTTCTGGAAAGAAATTGTGGTAAACACCTGAGTAACTACTAGGCCCATTGGTTATTTCTATGCTCTGTTGATGGGGAGCTTGTATAACTCAATACTGGAAATTCTTACTAAATGGGAGTGTAACCCCCCTACAAATGGGGGTTCCCAAAAAGTCTTCCTTGAGCTTGCCTAAATGCTCACTGCCAGGCTGGTGTCCTGTGTTTTAGTAGTTTAAATGTGATTACCAGAGCCTGTATAGACTCTGTGTACTGTCTCTTTAAGAGCTGCCTGATTGCAGCATAAGTAATCTGAGAGGGAGCTCTGTTGAAAGATGTAACTATTTGCTGAAAATCATTTAAAGTGAGAATGATAATGTAGTTTGTCTAACCTGCTTTCTTTGTAGCGTGGACTGTCTTGTTTGTCTCCACTATCTTGATCCTGGACTGCAAATTGGACCAAACAGCACTGGTGGGACCTAAAATGTAGCCAGACTACAGGAGCTGTCTGAATTCAAAATCTGCAGGAAATGTAGTTTGAAGCTCTTTTGCGCCTTTTTTGCAACTGAAGGGGGAGCTCTTGCTTTGACTGACAGCCAAATCAGCCAACCGAATCTTTTGGATCTTGGGGGAAGTCCCGAGCTACTTGCAGTTTTCAGTTAGTTCTGAGCTGGGAAGTGAAATGAGAGGAGCTGAAGTGATTCTGAGAGCAATCCTGAGTGGATTCACGTGGGAGAACTATGAAAAGGCTGAGTTTTTGGCTTGCATGTCTGCCTGCTGCTCCTGAGAGGGAGAGACGAGAATTATTTTGGACTAAATCCAAGTTTGTGTGACTAAAGTAAGCTACTGAAGTGGACCAGGCTCAACCTGAAGAAGTCCGAAAATGTTGCTGAATGCGATCAGCCTGTCAGGAGTTACAGCTACCCCTAAGCGCCCGGTGTGTACAGAGACTTTGCAATTGTGACCGGGAAGCGCTTTGCCTGGTACAATAAAATTCCCTTACATGTAAATGTGTTATGAGCTGCTAGTGGGTCATGAGTTAGTTCCTCACTGTGTGAACTGTGTTCTGCTTGCTGGAAGCTGTATCCAGCCCAAAATGGACTGCATCTGAATTTGTCTCCATGCGGTCTGGGCCTTGCCAGACTGGTCCAGCCAGACTACCCACTGCACAAAGAAGCCATTGATGAGAGACCTGCCTGGGGATCAGCGCCCTGCTCCATGCTTGAACAGGAACAACGCCTCTGCGACTCGTGTGGACCCTGCTTCTCCTGGCATTCCAGATCAACCACCTGCAGTCTCGATTTTCGACCAGCCTGTGTCCAGTCTTGGGTATCATGAGTAAATACGGTTCTATGTCAAAATTGCGAAAATGAAACAGCGATTTCAATAATAGCGCTGGTACAATAGCGTAACTAAAAATAGCGATTGAAAGTATAGTGAGTGTCAAAATAGCTCCATTACAATTATAGCACGCATTGCTTTTCATTCTCTTGGTTTGCTTTGACAGCGCTCCTATGGAACAGACTGTGTTTTGTGCTGGTTCAAGCAGGGCACTTAGTAGCTCTGCACAGAAAAGCCCCATGTACAATATATTCAGTTTGAGGTCTCAGTATATTGTATGTGCTGCACGGGACTTGCAAGGAATCCAGCATGCCGTTAACAACACCCATGGAGATATGCAAACAAACCTTAACTACACGTACTTGAAAGCTGACTACTGAAACCTAAAGCTGGCTTTGTAAACACAAAGGTAAGGTGCTCTTCCTGCCACCCACCATCGTTATGTTTCTATGTGGGAAGACAATTTGCATGTCCCTGCAGCAAGCTTGAGGTTACCTCATGCAGCAGAACTATTTCGAATCACATAGAAAGTGAGCATTTAGTGCACTTTTTCAACAGTATTGTCTCCCCGAGTGCTTAGTTTAGTCTGTTGCTCAGGTCAGGGTTGCACACAACAAGTCGTGTCTCAGTTGCTGTCTTACAGTGGGTCTTCCTCTGAGCTTTTGTCTCATCAATAGAGGGGGGTGCTTACACTTCTGCCTTAATTGCTAGATGGCGCTATTCTGACGCGGTAAAACTCACCATTAATGGCGATTGCCGTTAAATGCCACTTGTTATTGTTAGTGTAGCGATTCTTTATTCGCTATTTTTTCTTCGCTATTTTTTTACTCGCGATTTTCACAGGATACCATAAATACCAGGGTAGCTCCCTTCAACAACAGCTTAATCTCAGTGTGTCATCTGATCATCTTGTTATTTCATTTCCTTCACAAACTGAGCCCTCTGGCTCCGGATTACAAATACTGTGTACTGTGCATGTTGTGTTTTCCATCACAGGGCCCCAACCAGCTACAACCCCGGGCAACGGTCCTGGCTAGCCCATCTCTTCTCCACCTGGGTACCCAGAGGTGAACTGTGCAGGGGGACTCAAAGCGCATGCATAACTGCTTGACTGATATAACCTTTAAGCTAATTAACCTGATTTTGCCCCTCCTTGTTCAAGTCCCCTGAATAAATCAGATCTAACTTTTCTGCATGTAATCTGACTGTGGTTCCAGTTTGTGCTCAAAGTACTGTACTGTTGCTATTTGCTGTGCATAACCTTGTTTTACAGGGGGTCCCCAGGGTCGAGCCAGAGGAACCAGCCCTGGTGGTGAGTGCAAACAGTGTGGGTACTTGTGTGGTGTACCAGGGGTATTGTGAAAATGATTATTGTACAGTGTTCGGGCCACTAGAGGGGAAAGAGTGGGGGGTTACAGTGTCCCGGAGGGCTGTGCCCAGGTTAGCTTGACCAATACCAACCCTGACCTCTTGGTGGAAGCACCCATTTCAGAACTCAGGCTCCTTAACTTGCTACTAGCCAAGCAGGCAGGGGTAGTAGCCCTTGGGATAGCGCCACCTAGGGGTTACAGGAGGAAGATCTGTCATCCCAGGGTGGACGGAGGAAGACTGGGAGGACTTTTCAAAGGATATTATCACCTATTCAAGTAAATAACATACATAGGCAGGTCCACTTTAATTTCTGGCATAGGATATACTTTGCACTTGCCCTAGCCCATAGAATAGATGCTAGTAAATCGGACAGGTGTCCCAAATGTTCTGTAGCCCAGGGGAGCTTCTTACATTTAACATGGGGGCTGCCCCTATTTTCAGGCATATTGGGTGAGATGACTTCTTTATTGGCCAGAACACCTCATTTTGCATATAACCGTATAGCTGACACTATATTATTGAGCTTCGACCCGTGGTGACCAGCTAACATGTACTGCAAACACCCCTTATGAAGACTGTGGCGGCTGGAGGCACACATACTTTAGTTCAGCACTGGATGTCTGAACCCCCCCAAGTATAATGCAGTGGGCAGCTGCCCTGGTGGAATGCCTGAGGCAGGAAAGAGCCCCGTACACAGCTCTTAATGAACTGTCTACCTCTGAAGGGGTGAGAAAGGTGGGAGGCAGACACACAGAAATTACGTTTAACACACTGAATTCCATGTGCCGTTTATTAAGGCAGATGATAATTCAGGATACAAAAATAAGAAAATAGGCCTGAGGAGGACAACATATATACATGCTGGAGTTGCAACAGCCCATAACACTAGAAAGTCTCAAGGCAACAGATACTGCTAGTGTCTGTCCATTAGGGATTACTCTGCAAGGCAGCTTCCTTCCCTCTAAGGTCTCTCTCACTATTAAAACAGAGTGAGGGTCTATCTCCTGAGCAGGTGACCTTATTCCTTCTCTGGCATGAGTGGCATGATCTGGACTACCTCAGGTCAGCCTCAGGTGGTCGTGTATACTCCTCCTGGATCATATGATCCACCCCTTCTTCAAATTAAAAAGTATTCAAGCTTCAGTTTCTCTGTATTACCAAGTGAAACAGGCATACAGTACAAAACATTGATGTTTTAACCATTGGAGAACAGTATTAAACACAACAGTACAAAATACTCCATAAAGCCTTAATTTGTAACATTTTTACTAAGACATTTCTTCCTAGAAGACTGGATCCAGGTGTAAGTGGAATACATTGTATCCAAAATAAAGGAACAGGGCAAAAACAAACCTGTAACCATGACAACTTCATTCACTTTTTTCAGGCTGCCTTAAAGCTTAAAATGACTAGAATTTTTCTGCACGTTATAAGGGCATACTAGGAAGAAAAGCAGAGAAGGTAGAAACAGGAAAGTATGTAAGATTAGAATACTTGCCTACAGGTGGCCATCCTGCGGACAAAAAAAAAAAAAAAAGACAAATTCTGTTGCGTAACAAACTTAGAGAAAAATAATACAAGGCACTGAAAGTATGCTACAGAAAGGTTTCTTCTAACTTTATTTTTATCAAGCGCACAGGAAAATAGGAGCAGGGAGTTAACCATGCCACAGTACCTATGAAATAATGTGGAACCCCCTTGAATTAGTATTGGAGGTCAGATGGTTTCCTGGTTAAGAAATATTGGGGATCTCAAAGCTACAGAATGGGGTGGGCAACTCCCTGATGTCTGCATTTTCTAGCACTGTGACTGTATCTCTCTCTTTTGCTATTAAATGGTAAGCGTTTCCTTCTATGAACCTCGGGTGAGAGGTCTGTGTAACCTCCTCGCTGGGTACTTTCTGCTTCAGCACAGAATGTACTGTTTTATTTATCCATTTCTTTATGCATGTAATCAACCTATGACATTAATAAATACATTTTACAAAAAAAAAAAGACAGGGAGCACTCCACCGCAACACTTACATCATACCTAAAAAAGTCACACCGACTCTAGCTACCCAGCTGCCGCTGCCAGTCTTAGAGTACAGAAGCACAGTGTACCAATATGCAAATGACTATTTATTAGAAAGACAGGACATAACCTACCACGTAATGGCAAGTTTCACTCTCAGATGCCCATATCACACGCACCACTATGAAATGCTCAACAGACTAAACTGGAATTCTCTAAAATCCAGAAGAGAGAAACCCAAAGCAATCAGGGCCCATAAAACAGTCAACAGCTTGATAATTGGTTATAACAAACTCTAGCCAGAGTCGATACGGCTGTGGTGAGCTGCCCAGTGACCAAAGTTACATACGTATGTAGAAAAATTTGAATGACCTGGTGTAACTCAGCCATGTTTTGGAGTTGTTTCACCAGATTTTCAACATGGCCTTTCTGGGACCCCACCTCATCAGGAGTGCCACTGTCATTTCGTTCACTTGTCCCGAAAGGTGATTTTCACAGAGTGACTGTGCCATTCTGTGCCACAGGTGTGAAAACATGTTTTAAGCAAGATGTGAAAAATGACTGCTGCACTGTTAATAAGGAGGTGTGCAAAAATGGCAATGTTGAAAATCTGGAGTGAAAATATTAAAAATTGGTGAAGATAAGAGCGTGCGTAGAAACTGTGCAATGCACGCTTGTAACAGTCATTTTTTTGACTTTTTTCAACAAATTTTCAACATGGGCTTTTTGGGACCCCAACTCATGAACAGTGGCCCTGTTGTTTCATTAATCAGTCTGAAAAGGTGATTCCACACAGCGACCACAAAATCACCTTTCGGGACCAAGTAACGAAATGACAGTGACAGTGTTAACCAGGTGGGGTCTCAAGAACCCCATGTTGAAAATGTGGGGCCAAAATTCCTAAAAATGGCTGATATATCAACATAAGTTGAAAACTCCATTGACTGCCATTGTAGCACGCTTACCTTTCATTCTTCAGTTTGTGGTTTGGCTTTGAAGAGTGCAGACGTGTCCCGGCCCAGAGAAAATGACAGCACCAACTTCTGGAGGTAAGTATGGGGAGTGAGGGGGTGTGGGGAGGTGGGTGCTCAGTGGTAGGGTGGGGATGTGGGAGGCGTGACTGGGGCGACAACAAGGGATCATACGCCAGGGGATGGTTTTCTTTATTTACAGGGGAAAAAAACATACATTTAGGCACACTGGGGTGGTCTCCCAGTGAGCCATATGAGTTGGGGGGGGTACATGATGCTGACATGGGGATTGGGCACCCCGATGTCGGTGCAGGGATGGGGAACGGAGGGAGCGGGGAGGACAGCAGCAGTGGAAAGGAGCAAAAAAAACCCCATAAATTTGGGCACACTGGGGTGAGCTTCCAGTGTACCACATGAGTTGGGGGGTACATGATGCTGACACGGTGATTGGGGCACCCCAATGTCAGCACAGGGGTGGGGAATGGAGGGAAGGAGGAGGACAGCAGCAGTGGGAGGGATTCTGCCATTCTCAAGATTGCAGTGCCAGTGGAACTGCGCATGCGTGCAAGGCCCACATGCGCAGTTCTCGTACCAAAATGCAAAAAGGAACAGTCGAAACAGTGCAGCTGCTACTCTGCAACAGCTGACCGTGGCGGAGTGCTCTCAGCTCTGCTGGACTTTCGTAAGGATACTTCCAGAAGTCCAATGGAAACGTGCCATGATCGACCATTTTCAGGCTACAGATCACAAAATGGCTGTCGGCTCCTCCCACAGCCGTAAAGATCTACCAAAAAACAATTACGACAGGCAAAAAACAGAGGCCTCCACATCTTTAGAGCCCAAACCAACTACAGAAAAATGACCCTTGAATTCTTTATCTCAAACTTAGAACTCTTTTGTCTTTTGGATCACATAGAAGTAAAACTCTAATAGAATCAGAAACTTGCTGAGAACCATAACTCTAATTAAAGAGCTACTGACGCCTCAAAGAAAACTTTAAAAAAAGACAATAATTAGCTACAATTCTGCCTGTAGTCCATTTATATTCTGTATGTTTCTCCTCACCATTATTTATTATTAAGAAAATTTGCATGAATGTATGATCTTTATCACTTAGAGTTCCTTTAGAGTCCGGCTGCCCCTATAGATTACTCACTACTTCAAGTCATAATTCTCTGTTGTGACATCAGTCTGTTGCTATGGGAGTAACGGTAATATCACAAGCAGTGCTCTATGACTTCAGGTAGGGAGAAAGCAGCAGGAATAGATAAACTATTCATGAGCAAAGATCCTGTTTTCATACAGATGACCTCAGTAATAAATACTGGGGAGGTGGAATATAGCACTAATGGGAAATACAAGCTGGACTGTGTCTAAATATTAGGTTTTGTTAAAGTTCTCCTGAACGTGTCACCAGCTCTTTAAATTGCAACCAGTAATCAATTGCACATGTAATTTTCTAACAGCATTTTGATTTTGCATTGTATTAGTCTGTGTTTGTACTGCTACTGAGAATGCCAGAAACAATGTAATATGCTTAACACAGGACAACTTTGTAAATAGGCCTATGGGGGTCCCAATAGTTCTCATTCATTCTGTCTAAAAATAAAGATTTTTACTACTGTAATGGAGATTAATGTACAGCTCTGATGAATAAAATAGTGGTAAACCTCCAATATCATTATTTATTTATTTTACAATTTATTATTTTTTTCCTTTTCTCTGGTGCTGCCCCCTTCCTGCCACACACACCCAGCCCTGTCCCCGAAATCACCAGCACGTACCTACACTGCTCAGCCCCTTGTTCCCACAGAAGGGCCTGGCCAATCACCCACCAAAGCAAACAGGAAAACAGGCTCACGTTGCAACCAGAACCAGGTGGGGTGCGTGCTAGGGTGATCCCCAAAGTTGACAAGTATATCAGGAAAGCTGCATGCCAGTTGAAGAGATGCAGACAAACTGCTGCAAACTATTATTGTAATTTATTGTAAATTCAGTGTTCTTTTGGGTCAGGCAAACGCTTCAACACCAGATGCCCCTGTGCTTCGACCATTAGGTCTTCTTCAGGTAGCACGCTCTGGAGTGACAAGACCACCTTTTAATTCAAAAGTATAATAACATCATTAGTCACCTGGTACATAGTATGCCATTTTGGACTTGTAGCATATAACATTCTTATGCATTAATTCACTGTGTACACAGTATAAACAAAACACATGATTAGAATTGGTGTACCATGTCAAAACAATTTATAGAGTAAACGGTAACCATTGTGCAGTGTCTAAGTACACACATTCCTCGGCATCTAATACAAAATTATTGGCTGTAATTAGAAAAGTGCAGAAGCAATGCAGAGGACCAATACAAAGAAAAGCACACAAAACAGACAATCGGTCATACATTTTAAACAGCACAAGTGAGATATTTCGACATAAATTTGCATTAAAAAAAGAAGAGATATCCCAAAAACATTACTCAAGAAAAAAAATCAGTGCAAGCAAAACAAGCACAAAAGGGGGGAGGTATAGAGTAGCCAGTGGAAAGGATCGGTACTAGTTACAGGGGCAGAAAAAAGCACACTTAGAGATGAAGAAAAAAATATAAATATGATAGAGATGGGGGGGGGGGGCAAGGAGAAACAGAAGAAGGCTGTTCCATAAGAGGAAGAGGAGCAAATCCAATGGTGTAAAGATATTCCAAATGGACAATAGGACATGTAGCCTGCGTTCACCATTCCAAATAGAGAGGACCCTAGAAACAAATGAAAATTACGTACCTACCGTAATTCTTGATCTTCTCTTGTGTCTTCACCATTCATTACTGATTGGTGTAAGCCAGAGGTACTCACCTGTGCAGGAGCTTTTTTTTTGGTGGGGGAGTCAGCACCGACAGCGCCACCCATGACGCTGTTGCACTGCGTGGTGCACGAGGGTTGGCCATTAGGCACCTCAGACTCCTCCTCCTCCTCCTCCGCCCCAGTTCTGTTCTGCTGGAGAGGATGAAACAAAGAGGAATAGAGAAAACTAAGGTGAGGCAAGAGAGATGAGGGATAGGTAAAGGAAAGGATATAAAATAAAATAAAAAAGGAAGAAGCCGACCAGAGAACAGAAGGATTGAACTTTTTTATCCTAAGAGGCCACAGGGCCCCAACCCTTGGGCGGTAACACAGGAAAAGGGAAAAGAAAAAAAGAAAGAGAGAAGAAAAAGCATATGTAACCCCTTTGTTACCCGGGGTTACTAGAATCCCAGTAAGACCTAGTGGTAGGCAGGGAAGGCAGCTTGTGAAACTCCAGTTAAATGGGTTTCACACTGTCTCACTCTGTCCTCAGTCACAGCTGAGACTTGAGAGATGACATCACTATAGAACTGTTGCAGCTGCATGAGCCACTTTGGAATCTACAGCTCAGGGAGTGAGTTTAGAACTTTGGGAAATTCAAAGTCAGTCTTCCGTTTGTCCTTAAGCAAGAAGGAAGCATCAGTCTGCTGTTTGATCTCTCACTGAGAAAAAGGAAGTGTTCCTGTGTTTACCTTTTTTAAAGTGGTGGAGACCGCTCCCCCGGTCTCAGTGCCCCCCTCCCTCCGGGGGAGTTCTCTGTGGGTTCCAAGGGCAATCCCCTTCTCCCACCATGGAAGGAAGCTGCCTGATTTAATTTAGTCTGTTTTTGTATAACAGCAAAGGTTATAGTACTTCGCCTGTGGGGCACCTGCAACGAATGGGTGGGTGTTTGGCTCCATTTGAAGGGGCAAACATATTGCTTTCTTCAGTTGGGAAATAAATGTGGACTGCTATTTGGGAGGACTATGTTCACTAGGACAAACAAATGGAGCAGTCAAACAGTTTAAAGTTTTAAATGGATTTAAAGTTCGCTGTAGAGGGTGCTTCAGGTCATCCACCGTTCAATCTACATTTTAAAGTCTAAAGTTTTCTGTGTGTCCAGAGAAATGGCCGGGTATGGGCTGTGGGAGCTGGAGGTGGGAAAACCCCATCTTTAGTAACCAGGTCCACCTTCACGGATTTCCTCTGTGTTTTGCTACTCGCCTCATGCACTTGGCCAGTGATGGGTGGGTAGCCAGGCGGGTCGCAACTTGAAAATCTCTCTAGGAGTTGCAGACTCTAAGTGGTGTGGGGAGCCACAGGATGGAAAATTACTCCTTGTTTGATGGGAGTTCGATTGGAAGTACGAAAACAAATCTCTCTAGGAGTTGCAGACTCTAAGTGGTGTGGGGAGCCACAGTTTGGGAGTCTCCTTGTTTGATAGGATGTCTTTCCAAGTAAAGTTTGGGTTCATTCTTCAAGTGGACCGTCAGTCAAGTGGCCGGCAGGGGAGCCAGGCCAGTCGGGCTATGTATCCAATGCGCATGCAAAGTCCGGGCTGAGTGCCTGGTGGGTCCAAAGCCAGACAACTGTAGTAATGTGTTCATTCTTCAAATGGACCGCTGTGTTAACCTCTAATCTGCACATACAGTAACGTAGCCCTTTGGGGGGCCATGCAATGCTTTGTTTATGTTCAGTTAGTTAATAAATAAAGCCACACTGAAAAATCCCAATTCTGGTTCTGGACATTACAGTTATTGCTTCCTGTAGTTGGATTTACTTGGGTGCCCTGTGCAGAGTAGCCAAACCTAGGTCCCTTGTGCCAAGTAACCTCATCCTTCCCCGAACCCAGGTCCCCCACCAGGTATTGCTGCCAAATGCCAACAGCATGCCACCTGTCGTTTTAGTAAAAAGGCAGGGGTGGGGCCCCATATGTTACAAAAATGGAGGCACCGCTTTGGATTTGTTCGGGAAGGAAGGTGCTTGGGCAAGTAGGCTAGCGTTTTGGCTATCTGGCAGTCGGTAGCCCCCAAAAAAAGTTGAAGCAATTTCTCTAGTGTGTTGCTGTGTGCTGTGAATCTTGTGCTGCTGTTTAAAAAATGCCAACTGTTTACCAAGGAGCTGTAAAGCCAAAGTGTGTGTCCTTGTCCTGCATCAAAAAAGTTTACAGCGTTTTTGTCAGTTTTAAAATGAATTTCTGTGAAGAAAAGTGTGGAAAACTAGGGGTAGCAACAGAGAAATTATGCCCTGGACGTTTGAAATGCTTTTAAAATTAATTTCTGTGAAGGAAAGTGTGGAAGACTAGGGGTAACAACAGAGAAATTATGCCCTGGATGTTGGAAATGCTTTCTGTGCAATGCTAGAGACTGCAGATTTAATGGCAATGTTACATGGTTGAAATGGGCTCCCGCCGTGGAGTCAGTTGGAAAAAAAAAAAGTCCATCTCTTCAGTTTAAATTTGCCTGCTCGACGATCGCCGAGAGGAGAGGAGCCCTTGTGAGGAAGAAGAGGCTCATTTGCATGGCGTCGTGTGGTTGGTCAGTTTGCCATTAGTCCCGCCCCTCAGCCAGCTCTTCTGTGATTGCCTCAGCATTCGAGAGGGAGACAGAGAGTAGTGCATGTACTGGCAGTGGAGGAGTGTTCGCGAAGTGTTCAAAGCGCTGTAAACAGTAAAAAGTGACTTTCTAGTTAAAAATTGGGCTCAACCCGCCAATCGATCAAGGTGATCAGTGAATTGTGTGGTTAATACTACGATCGCGGAGACTGCCCGCCCGTTTGCATTCTGAGGCCTTCAAAAATCTGGCTGCAGGCCGTTTTACCCCATCGCAGCAATCTGCTGCCATAACAGTGAGTAAACGAATCAAAACTGCTCAAATCAGTGATTTTCAGTAATGCCATATAAAATGTGTGTGCAGCTGTGTAGTCGCTTTGCAAGTAGCGATTGTGTGATGTCCTGCTGGCAAGTGCAAGTCTGTAAAGCCATTAAATGCGTGCATAGCAATGAAAGTAGCCTCAGTTTAAAGTTTGCAGCCAGAGAGAGACTGTGGGTTGTAAAATAAGTGCAACACTAGTAGAAGCAGGCAATCATACTAACATACTAACATACTATTTGCCAGCAGATTAGGCCTTATGGTCTATCAAGTCTGCTCGAACCTAGATCCTTAGTTGGGTGCCGAGACCCTTCCATCCCTTGTGCTCCAGAAACCCCTATCATCCATCCCCACCCCCCCGGGACAGGCCATCATCTGATACATCCACTTTCTGTGTCTGTCCCACCCTTTCTTAAAGCTCTCCACTGTGGATCTCTGAACCAGCTCACCAGGCAGAGCATTCCAAGGGTCCACCACCCTCTCAGTGAAAAACCTCCTCCTCTTTTCCCCCCTCACCCTTCCACCTTCCAACTTCAAACCATGCCCTCTGGTGATGCCTCCCTGCTTTAGTCTAAAGATCCCCTCCATGTTTACCCTATTTATTCCCTTGAGGTACTTGAAGACCTCAATCATGTCCCCCCTGTCTCTCCTCTCCTCCAATGAAAACAGGCAGAGCTCCTCAAGTCTGTCCTCGTAAGTCAAATCCCTAGCCCTCGTATCATCTTTGTTGCCCTCTCTGTACCTCTCCAGGAGCTGTATGTCCCTCTTCAAGTGTGGTCTCCAGTACTGTACACAGTACTCAAGGTGTGGTCTAACCAGTCCATTGTACAGTGGCAGAATCACTTCCTTGCTCCTAGAGGTGATCCCCTCATATGCATCCCAACATCCTGTTTGCCTTGCTAGCTGCTCTCCTGCACTGCTCAGTGTTATTCATACATGTATCCACCATGACCCCTAGGTCTTTTTCCCCTGTTGAGGCTTCCAGCACCTCCCCTCCAGGGGTGTACCTGTGTTGAGGTTTCCCGACCAAGATGCAACACCTTGCACTTGGTGATATTGAAATTTAATTTCCATGTGTGAGCCCAGCTTCCAGGGTGTCCAGGTCCTGCAGGCCAACTCTCCTCTTCTCCCTCAACTACTGCTCCCATCTTGGAGTCATCCATGAGAGACTCATTTCACACCCTATACCATCCCTGATGTCTGATATGTATGCATTAAACAGGATTGGACCCAGGACCGAGCCCTGTGGTGCCTCACTACCAACCTCTGTAGGGTTCGAGAGCCTCCACAGACCACTACTCTCTGAGTGCGTCCAGCTATCCAGTTTTCAATCCATCTGACCATCAAAGGGCCTACTCCTAACCCCATCAGTTTCTCCACCAGACCATTGTGGGGACAGAGTCAAACGCCTTGCTGAAGTCCAAGAATAATACATCCACAGGCTTACCCCTATCCAGTTCTGATGTTACCCATTCATAGAACTCTACAAGGTTGGTTTGACATGATCTACCTGGCACAAACCCATGCTGCCACTCATCCAGACCTCCCACCTCCTCCAAACCCCCAATCATTCCTTTAGTATACTCTCCATTAATTTTCCCACCACCGAGGTTAAACTGATGGGTCTATAGTTTCCTGGTACTTCCTTGACCCCCTTTATGGATTGGTACCACATGTGCCTCTCGCCAATCCCTAGGTACCCTCCTTGTCTCAAGTGACCTGTTGAAAAGCTCCGCCAGGTGCAGCCAGTATGTCCGCCATTCCCATAGTACTCTGGATGAATGCCATCCGGCCCAGGAGATTTGTCTTCTTTAGGCCTTGAGGGCAAACCACACCCTTTTGGTGGGATGGCATCATCCGTCCCCTCCACCTTACTGGTCTTTTATCTTATCCAGATCGACACCCCTGGGGTACCTTTCCTCCTTTTGCTCCATTTCTGCTGCCCTGATCCCACTCCTGCTGCTTCTATCCCTTTGTGCCTTGCTTTGTAGATATCCCATCCCCTCCTAGTGAACACAGAGGCAAAGTACTCGTTAAATACCTCTGCCTGGTCCCTCGCCTCTTCCACCCACCCTCCTTCTGATCTCAATCTGCTGAGATGGCCTTAGTTTTCTCCGCCTCCCAATGTACCGGAAGAACCCCTTCTCCATATGTATCCCCTGTGCCAGCCGATGTTTTACTGGACTTTGCTCCCTCACCATCTGGTGACTTTTCTAGATGCAAGCTGGTACATTTCCTTATCCCTATCCCTCTTGTTGTTTTATATTTTTGTAAGCCGCCTTCTTTCTCTGACTGCTACCTGGACCTCCCTGGACCACCAGCATGGTTTATGTGACCTTGCTCATGCGTTTCAACTTAGCGCAGATCCTGACTGCCTCATGAAGTCCCCGTTTATGACCTCCCATCTCCTTTCCACACTTGTTGTTGAGGTAATCCCCTTCAAGTGATCCTTGAGAATATTTCCCATGCCCATAAAGTCTGCCCCCTGAAGTCCACTGCCAGTGTCCTAGATCTCACCCCACTCCCCCCAATGCTTATTTGAAACCAGACAGTATTGTGGTCACTCCCAGTCAGGGGGTCCTGTACAACCATGTCCCTTACCAGATCCCCATCTGCCAGAACCACATCCAGGACATGCCCCTCCCTTGTGGGCTCCATCACATGCTGTGTTAAGAACACATCCTGGAAGCCATCCAGCAGCCTCTGCTCCTTGGCCACCTTAGAGGACATGGTTCCCCAGTTAGTACCTGGCATAAGGATGTCCCCATCAACACCACTCCTTCCCTTTTGGACCACACTGGGCAATGATGTTGTCCAGCAAACCATCCTCTAGAACATCACTCATCCCGGGGGGCCTATATGCTACACCCAGCTTGACCTTATATCCTGCTGGGGATCGTAAGGTGACCCATAAGGCCTCCACGTTTCCCTCTGCCTCTTCTACCATAGCAATTTCTATGTCATCTCTAATGAACATAGCCACTCCACCCCCTCTGCCCTCCTTTCTATCCTTCCTAAGCATAGTGTACCCCCATACATTTAGGTCCCAGTCATGATTTTTGTTGGCTCCACGTTTCGTGACTCGCACCACATCCACCCCTCCCTCGAACAGCATGGCCTGGAACTCTGGCAACTTGTTTCCAAACTCCTGACATTTACTAAGACTAACCCCACCCCTTATCCCTGATCCTTTTGTCGAACCCCACCCAGATTCCTTATACTTCCATCCTCCCCTGCTCCTCCTGAAACCTCCACCTCCAGTCTGTTTCCCCTCCCCTTGGGCTTGAGGCTACTCCCCTCATCTGGAGGGAGGCTTCTGGTCAGCCCCTCCCTTATCCCTCCCCCTACAAGTTTAAACCCCACCTTTCTTGTATGTAGTCAGCCATCCCTGTTTAGGACTTCCTTCCTAATGGGGCAAGATGAAACCTGTCCTTGGCATATAGTCCCTTATCCTCCCAAACTCATTCCAGTTCCTAACACCCCCAACCCATTCTCTTCACCCCACTTCCTGAGCCATTCATTAACCTCTGTAGCTTCATTTTTTCTCCACTGAGGCCTTTGGTACTGGCAATATCTCCGAAAAGGAAATGTTGCATCCATTATCCCGACAGACTCTGGCAAGTTCTTGGAACCTTGCTTGATTTCATAATGCTATTTCCCTCTAGATCATTAGTTCCCAAATGCACCAGGAAACGGTTTCTCTCCACAATCCTAACCATTTCATACACCATGAACTTTGCTCTGTGCACTGTCAGCCCAGAGATACTCACTACCTTCACCTGGCTATGGCATCCATCCCCTGTCCCTCCCAATGGATACCCTTAATCATCGAGTCTCCAGTAACAGAACCTTAACACCGCCATCATCCTTATGGTTACCTCACTATGCCCTCTCAGCCCCCCTCTCCACTCTTTATTCATGATCACATTTTCATGGGAGTCTTCCTGCCTTATTAGAGACCCCTTGTCACCCTCCCTTTCTGCCTCCTTGCTATTTTGCCACTTAACTCAAACCCCTCTGAATAGGTGTCCCTTAACCTCTCTTATCTGGAACCATTTATCCTGGCCCTGATGGTTTCCCTTCCCCGCACCCTCATCCCCCCTGTAATAGTACCCTGTCTCCAGAGGCCTCTGTGGGTCCCCTTTAGCTAGGGCCCCATCCTGGTACTGACCTTCCGCATGAAGGGGCCTCTCCCACCTCCTGTCTCCCAGTTCCTCTCCAATCATGCTCTCTCCCTCATGTCTGGAATATGTTGCATCTCCCATTTGCTTAACATATATGTTTCCCTTCTCCCTCTGGGACTATGTCTATCCTTTCCATAGCTGTTCTGTGATGCCCTATGGGTATCTGACTCCCTCCCCGGCCTCCTTATAAGTTTCCTCATTTCACCAACCCTTCCCTCCCTCTAGGATGCTTAGTATCTCAAATTTATTGTAGACACTCTATGTCAGCCTCCATCAAGTAACCAGTTTCCCTGACTGCATCTCTAAACTGACCCTCTTTCTTCCTCTCTTGCACTGTTCACCTTAGGGAGCTCCTTCCCACGTCTGTTGTTTTAGGCTTCTGCACAACAGCCCCTCCTGACTTTTCCCCTCCAGTCTCCTTGAATTCAGAATTTTCACCCTGTACGCTTTTCCCTTAGCATCAACTTCCCTATCTAAGGGTCCTCTGTCCCTAATATCCCCCTCTGCTTGCTAGATAATGTCCTGTAATTTCAGAGCGCTGGCCCCAGCTCCTCAGCCCCACCCTTCTGCTGCCCATATCCACACCCCTTATCCTTGGACACCCCCCCAGCTCCCACAGCTTACTCCCTAACCAATATACCTCACTCCTAATACAAGATAGCTGTTCACAGAGTGGGCAGCCTCCTCTCCAGGCCCACTTAGAATTACCATCCCACAGCCTGTGCAGCCTACAACCCTTCCGAAGATGCTGCCATGGTGGAATATGGCCACCCAGATTATCCCCCTGTTTATATTAGCACACCCCTTTTCTCAGTCCCTTTCCTGGAGGTACAGTTTTCTCATACGACTGTAGTTATTTACAAACCCAATTTCAACCCCACCAACAAAGTTCTTGTCTCACAAACACATACAGTCCAGTATGTGTTCAGTCCCACTAACAGTGTGTGTAAGCAGACCCAGGTACCAGATGATGTCACAGGCCCACCAACTCCTGTTGCTTCAAAATTTCAGTCCCAAACAGAAATACTCAGCCCTTCAATCCCAACCCCAGTGGCTTTTCAGTATTTAAGTAAGCCTACAAACAGGGTGGGTAGGAGGCTCTTACCAAACACCAGGCAAACACATTTAAATTACCTTCTAATTTTCCCCAAGACATCTATCCCCAAACCTACAATATCACAGGTCAAGTATCAGTTCAAATTCAAGGTAATAATTTTTAACACATAGAACTAATTTCCACTAACAAACTATTCAAATATTTCAGTTTAAAACAAAATATAACTCCTGAGCCTCTTTTCTACCAACCTGTTGCTTAAGCTCCCAAGTGAACAATGAAAGCCACAGTAATTCCTGTTTAAAGACAAGTTAACTGCAGCTAATGTCCCCCTCCTAAACACCAGGCAAACACATTTAAATTACCTTCTAATTTTGCCACAAACATCTATCCCCAAACCTACAATATCACAGCCCAAGTATCAGTTCAAATTCAAGGTAATAATTTTAACACATAGAACTAATTTCACTAACAAACTATTCAAATATTTCAGTTTAAACAAAATATAACTCCTGGCCTCTTTTCTACCAACCTGTTGCTTAAGCTCCCAAGTGAACAATGAAAGCCACAGTAATTCCTGTTTAAAGACAAGTTAATTGCAGCTAATGTCCCTCCTCCAAACATCCAGGCAAACACATTTAAATTACCTTCTAATTTTAGCTGCCAAACATCTATCCCCAAACCTACAATATCACAGCCCAAGTATCAGTTCAAATTCAAGGTAATAATTTTTAACACATAGAACTAATTTCACTAACAAACTATTCAAATATTTCAGTTTAAAACAAAATATAACTCCTGGCCTCTTTTCTACCAACCTGTTGCTTAAGCTCCCAAGTGAACAAAGAACAATCCTGTGCTGAAACCTGAAGTTAAAGGGACTGTAATTAAATGAATGTTGCCAGCATGTGAAAAGTCCAAGGAAAATCCTGTAAATGTGTGAACAGCTAGAACAGAGCAAGTTGTGCAGTTTGAGTAAAAGTTATTAGTAGCTGATGTAAATCGGGTGTGCAATGGCTTGACCCAGAGTCTGATTGTTGATGCACAGGAGTGCTGCCGCCGCCATTACAGGGTGGGGTGGTAAAGTAAACACAGCAGCAGAGGAGCCATTTTAAAGCTACAGAGTGTGTTCATTAAAGTGGGACTTTCAGTTACAGTGAACTTTGGTTTATTTTTCTGCAGTTATGGCCTCAGGACCAGCTCATTACCCGGATCATGCCCGGGTTGCAGCAACAGCAGCAGTAAATAGATTGAGAGATATTGAAAAGTGGTGCTATGGAGCGCAACTCCCTCCTGATGTGGCAATTCCTAATTATCCAGTGCGTGTATGCCAGATGTGTTTGAGTGCTGGAAGGAATGTCTTCATGATTCCTCACTGTGCTGGATGTCTACAAAAATATGGCTTGTATAAAGCGCCTCAAATTCGTTTAGCTCCCACATGGACACAACTTCAAGAATCTGCAGTTGGCAGCACACAGCATCAGGCAGAGCCTGTGGAGGAAGGTCCCTCGGGGAAGTGTGGCACAAAGTTAGAGAGTGAGAATAGAGACTGAATCTGAAATTGAAGCATTGGATGCTGGATCTCAAAAGCAAGTTCAGATAAAGCATCAATAGTCCCTGGGTGGGGGGCTAGCCCAAGTCTCGAAAGGTGAAGATGAGATGCGGGAGGCCTTTGAATGGAGAGGTGTCGACCTCCCTCCCAGTGATGAATGGATAGTCACGGAGGTGAGAACTACTGCTCACTCCTGCTCAGATCTTCAGTGAAGAGGAAGATGAGGAGGAACCTATGTGGCCTTGTGAGAAAGGAACGGGTACACAGCCTCAAGATCTTGCCTCGGAGGAATGTGTCAAGAAGTGGTGATGCCACTGCCCTGGCTTCACCAGAAGAAGAAGAAGTCAGGGATCCATTTTTAATTTCATTGAGGATGCGAAGCTGGCAGAACCAGGACTGGCCACCCCAAGCCAGGCCAGCGTCTCAGATTACCAAAGCAAGTAAAGAGGAGAGACTGGTTCAGAAAGGCCAATGAAATCTTTTGCACTTTCCTACCTTTCCTCGGAGAGTCTGGGAGGAGATTGAGAACTGCAGGAAATCCTGGATCTGGGAGAAGCAATGAAACATGTGCATCCTGGGCTAACCAGCATGTAAAGAATAGACTGTTCACGAAAGTATACACAGTGGAAGAGGCGGGACATTGTTTATGGACAGAGTGAGAATAGTGGGCGGGAGGGATGTGAGGTCTCCAACTGTGAATGGTATGGGTCCAGGCGGAGTAATAATTCAGCCCCTGACCCCTCTACTATTGGCCCCAGTGTAAGGGACCTCCCAGTAATTAAGCTGCGTGCCTACAAAATGGAGAGCCAAGCAGTGGTAGTCAGTACTGCCACATCTAGACTGTGAAGTGCCCTTATTGAACTGCCAATATGAATAAACCAGGAATCAGGTGCCCCACCTTCATCAGTCCACAGTGTACTGTCTTGTTCAGCAACCATCTACTGGCACCACCAGATGACTTCAGATCCAGAGAGGACACCAGCCCAGCTGTTTCCTGTTCATCGCCTGGTAATCGGATGATGCCAGACCAGCTGTTTTCTTTTTGTTCCTGTGCTAAGGTTCCTTCTCCAGTTATGACATCAGCCCAGCTGTTTCCAGATGTGCACTCCTGTGGGTTCCCGGAAGATGTCCGCCCAGCTGTATCAGAAGAAATGCTGCCAGGGAGAGTCTTCGGAAAGGGACCAGGTTTGTGAAATTCGAATACTTCAAGAGGCTGGTAAGTCCGAAAAAAAACTTTTTATTCTATCTTTATGACATTGCAATACACACCCTAAACTACAGACTTCAAAAGTTTGTGAACTGTCCGCAAAGACTCTCCCCTTCGGGATTATGGCCTTAAAGGACTATGTTTCATGGGGCTCCGGCCCAGGAGAGACTCTTTAATGGACTGGCCTTCGGGCCTTGTGGTCACTAGTTGGGACTTTTAGGGCATTCCATCCCCCCCCAAAAGGTGTATTGTTACCATTGTCATTACTGTACTTTAATGTAAATACTGTTTTTCTACCTTTTTCTAAAAAAAAAAAAAAAAACTTTTTCTTTTTTGGGATTGTTCAGTGTTTTGTTTTTTCTGTATGGTAAGGGTTGTTGTTGTTGTTTAGATAGACTGTACATGCAGATTAGGATGTTTTTTTTTTTTGTCTTTTCTTACAGGTGTTCCTGGAAGACAGAAGAGAAGACAAGAAGAGGAGGAGGGGCTCATTGGAGTTCCTCGTCAGTGCTTAATGTGTAGAATTTAAATGTACTGTGTTATTATTGCTAATGGTTGTAGTTGCGGGCTGCCCAAGGTCGGGGAGGTCCCCGGGTTTTGTTTTGTTTGGGATGTTATGTTAAGAGGCAGATAGGTTTTCCCTAGAGGGTTAGGGGGGATAGACAGGCTGTGGTCCTCAGTGGCCATAGGGACTGCAGTGCTGATCTATCAGGGCTATGCTCTGGACGGTTCTACCAGAGCCACTAGGTGTCCATAGTAAGTGGATAGAGTAGAGGCTGATGTGTTATCTATAGGCCTCTAGGCCCTTAGTGTTGCCTACCTGTGCTTGCACATGGTAGGAGGGGGCCTGATCACCCCCCTCCGCAGGTAGCACATAGGGTGGGATGGCCTAAGTCCGGGTGCATAATGACTGGGGACAGTCATTTTCCTGGTCAAGGGCGAGTGTAACCCCTTTGTTACCCGGGGTTACTAGAATCCCAGTAAGACCTAGTGGTAGGCAGGGAAGGCAGCTTGTGAAACTCCAGTTAAATGGGTTTCACACTGTCTCATTCTGTCCTCAGTCACAGCTGAGACTTGAGAGATGACATCACTATAGAACTGTCGCAGCTGCATGAGCCACTTTGGAATCTACAGCTCAGGGAGTGAGTTTAGAACTTTGGGAAATTCAAAGTCAGTCTTCCGTTTGTCCTTAAGCAAGAAGGAAGCATCAGTCTGCTGTTTGATCTCTCACTAAGAAAAAGGAAGTGTTCCTGTGTTTACCTTTTTTAAAGTGGTGGAGACCGCTCCCCCGGTCTCAGTGCCCCCCTCCCTCCGGGGGGGAGTTCTCTGTGGGTTCCAGGGGCAATCCCCTTCTCTCACCATGGAAGGAAGCTGCCTGATTTAATTTAGTCTGTTTTTGTATAATAGCAAAGGTTACAGTACTTCGCCTGTGGGGCACCTGCAACGAATGGGTGAGTGTTTGGCTCCATTTGAAGAGGCAAACATATTGTTTTCTTCAGTTGAGAAATAAATGTGGACTGCTATTTGGGAGGACTATGTTCACTAGGACAAACACATGGAACAGTCAAACAGTTTAAAGTTTTAAATGGATTTAAAGTTCGCTGTAGAGGGGGTGCTTCAGGTCATCCACCGTTCAATCTACATTTTAAAGTCTAAAGTTTTCTGTGTGTCCAGAGAAATGGCCGGGTATGGGCTGTGGGAGCTGGAGGTGGGAAAACCCCCCATCTTTAGTAACCAGGTCCACCTCTATGGATTTCCTCTGTGTTTTGCTACTCGCCTCATGCACTTGGCCAGTGATGGGGTGGGTACCCAGACGTGGGTCGCAACTTGAAAATCTCTCTAGGAGTCGCAGACTCTAAGTGGTGTGGGGAGCCACAGGATGGGAAAATTACTCCTTGTTTGATGGGAGTTCGATTGGAAGTACGAAAACAAATCTCTCTAGGAGTTGCAGACTCTAAGTGGTGTGGGGAGCCACAGTTTGGGAGTCTCCTTGTTTGATAGGATGTCTTTCCAAGTAAAGTTTGGGTTCATTCTTCAAGTGGACCATCAGTCAAGTGGCCGGCAGGGGAGCCTGGCCAGTCGGGCTATGTATCCAATGTGCATGCAAAGTCCGGGCTGAGTGCCTGGTGGGTCCAAAGCCAGACAACTGTAGTAATGTGTTCATTCCTCAAATGGACCACTGTGTTAACCTCTAATCTGCACATACAGTAACGTAGCCCTTTGGGGGACCATGCAATGCTTTGTTTATGTTCAGTTAGTTAATAAATAAAGCCACACTGAAAAATCCCAATTCTGGTTCTGGACATTACAGTTATTGCTTCCTGTAGTTGGATTTACTTGGGTGCCCCTGTGCAGAGTAGCCAAACCTAGGTCCCTTGTGCTAGGTAACCTCATCCTTCCCTGAACCCAGGTCCCCCACCAGGTATTGCTGCCAAATGCCAACAGCATGCCACCTGTCATTTTAGTAAAAAGGCAGGGGTGGGGACCCCGTATGTTACACATAGCATACGTAGAGGGAGAAAGGGGGCCCCTAGCTATGCTGAGTTGGAAGACCATTGGCTTATAGTAGCCTCAAAATTCTGAAAGGTATGAAGACAAGACACAGGAGCAAGGATCCTGTCAACTTCAGGGACCACTGGAAGGAGGTCCAGAACAAGAGAATTTGAAATGGTCTTGGAGAATATAAAACATGACAGTCAGCCCCCCCCCACCCCTAAACCCACATTTGGGAAGAAAGTCCTGGAACATGGCCCTCTACAGTTTAACACGGACAGCTTAGTCAGGGGGAGAAAAAAATACTTTAACAGGAGAAGACTCTGTCCAGAATTACCTCGAAGTAGAGGGGAAGTGAAAAAGAGGAAAGGTGGAGGAAAATCCCTATGGGTTCCCCCACGAGATGCAGTGATGCAGTCCCCACATCAAGAAGAGGAAAATAAACAGATACCCGTGTCGGGTTAAGGAGGATACCACAGTGCACCCCGCTAAGAATCCAGGGAGTTCCCTCCGAAGCCATGGCGAAGACCCTACTTGCCATCCTCCTAGAATGAGCGGTCTGTGACTTTTAGAGAAGGAAACAGAGAGCCCTGAGGTACCAGGGGGACTCTGCCCTCAACTGGCCCTGAAGAGGCGGAGGGCAAGCAGGGTGGAGGTGGCACCCAAGAGTTGAGACCCAAGACAGAAAGGTGAGTGGGAATTAGTAATGAATGGTGAAGACACAAGAGAAGATCAAGAATTATGGTAGGTACGTACTTTTCATATCTTCCCTTGTCAGTCTTCACCATTCATTACTGCTGGGTGAGTACCAAGCCGGAGAGGACCTGGCACTGCCCTGAGGGAACAGATTCCCTCAGCCTCCTGTGGGGGAGACACAGGAGGAAGAGACCCTCCTGCCATACTAGGTCAATATGGCCTAAGGCTGATTAGGCTGAGGAGGTGTCCCCCATTGCCAGGGGGATGGAAGATGCCCCTGAAGATTTCTCCTTGCCCTGAAAGGAAAGACAGGTCCCCCGGAAAGCAGAGGAAATTACCCTATGCCGGGCAATGGGTGACAATTTAGACAGGTGAAGCCATGCTGTCTGCCTAATACGGATTCTGTCCCTTCTAGTCTGGAAGCCACCTCGTTGGTGTCGTATGATGCCCTTGCTTGGTGCCTTGCAAGCTCCAGACCCTGTGCAGAGAGGCTAATAGCTTGCCTAGATTCCACCGAATCAGGCAAGGATGCTAAAACCTGCACCAGCATCGACCACAAGTGCCTGTTTTAGGCAGCATGGTGTGTCTGATGTGAGCTGATGCAGAGTAACACGTGAGCTGATGAGAAAACTCTTCTTACTAACTGGTCGAACTCAGCAGAATCTGCATCCTGTGGTCAGTCGTGTGCTGGGTGTTGAAGCCCAGAAGGAGTGTCTAAAGTCATCAGCCCCAAGGGCAGTGAGGCAAAGAACCAAGAGATTCATGGGGAATGCAACACCACCTCCTGCAGTCCGCTGGGGCTGGTGATGAGACGGCTGGTGACTGCAAGGTGCGGATAGATGCCTTCTGGAAGGGAATAGGCCAGGAAGGCACCACTAGATGGTTAGCACTCAATTCACTCAGAAATGAGCATGTCTCCTGCTCAGTATTGCGTCTTACTACATGGGAGATATGGAGCTCCTGAACTAGCCTCCAGAGGAACCGCTGATATTCAGTGAAATCAGCATCGAAGGAAAGGTGGACAGAATGTTCTTCTTCCTCAGATGAGGAAGTCGAACAAGTAGAGGAGCTCGGGTGTTTGGAGTCCTCCTGTGGCGGGGGAGACAGGTGAAAGGCCTGCTCGCCCATAACTCTAACATACCTAGGGAAGGCCGCCGGAGTGGCCCTGAATGTCTCCCAGGTTAAAGGACCTATATGGGGGGGGGGTCTGCAGAGGGATTGGAGAAGGGCACTTCACAGAAAGTGTCCAGCCTCTGCCAGGGCTCTGAGACCCTGCATCAGATCCTCCCACACAGGAGGACCTGGAGGTCGATCCAGTCAGTGAATGCTGCAAATGTATAAACAAATCCTGGCTGAGCCCTGAGGGAGAATCTCCCCTGTTGCAACTAAGGTTGCATGGTTCCAGAAGGGCAACCTTCAGCACTGCCCACTAAGGGTGCCCCTGAAGTCTCAGAGGAGGAGGAGAAATGGGGCTCAGCTCTTTGACTCCTCCCCACTCCCTGCAGGGTAGTGGAAGAAGGCATCCATACCTCACCCCGTCCTCTCAACCGCTCGGACTCCAAAGCCACCCTCTTCCTCAAACTCAGTGCCAAGGGGTCCACCAATCCCACAGGCCCCCACCGAGGGAAGCCACAGAATAGGAGGTCCCTGTCCACATCAGAAATGGCAGCAGCCACAGCCCCCATGGTCGAGACCGCCACACCAGGCCCCCTGAGACTGCTACCCACTGCAGCTCCCTTAACACCGGCATCGGTGCCGAGGGGGGCCACAGGAACCACAGACTCTGGGGAGTCCGGGAGGCAAACACTGGGCCACCTAGTGCCATGTCCAAGAGGACTCCCTGACCCCAAGGAGTCAGGGCACCAGTCTGGATCAGCCAATGAGTCATCCACCTCCAAAGAGGAGAGGACCACACATACCACTAGACTAGTGACCCCAGGAGCTCTCTTACCAACAGCACAGTGAGCGGCACCATCACAGGACATGGCACCACCCACGGCGCAACCCTGATTATCGGCATCACGAGTGGCACCGGGATCAGAAGTAGCGCCAGCAGGTGGCGCTGAGGGTCCAGCAGCCGTGGGCCTCAACATCGGGGGAGCCTGCACCTCCGAGGAGGTGACTGCCATGGCGATGCCCTCAATCTGGCTCCTCAGGGGACCAAGATGATCCTCTGGCACTGCAAAAGAAAGCTCCACAATGGCAAGGCTGGAATCCGAAGAGGTTTCCTCCTCACTAGACTGTACAAATCCAGGAGGGGACCCGGAGGCAGGGTCAAGAGATCTTGCCATGGCATTCCTAGAATGACACCATCCTCCGAAAGCTGGTGGGGCCCTGCCAACTTTAAACATGTGGATCTCAAGAACACAGCGGTCCATGGAAAAACAAGCATTGCAGTTGTCCATATCGTGGTTGGGACCTAGGCAACGCAAGCAAACATCATGTCAGTCCATAACGGAAAAATGCTGACCACAGAGGCACTGACACATGGGAGCACAGCCCACTTTGGAGTTACTCTTAGCCCCCGAACCAGACATGATGCAAAAGAATTCAACAAACTTTACAGAAAAAAGGACCTGGTGCTATCAGTAGAAATAAAAGGAATGGGCTTACTGGATTCCAACGGCGTCAGGTTGAATTCAGAACTGCGATGGAGATGGAAAGGCAGGAAAACAGAGTTGAATGGCGAAGGCCTAGTGACGCAGATGAACTTTCAGCAACTCTCGTGGCAGGTGTGACCTTGACGGTGGGAGGAACAGAACTGGGGTGGAGGAGGAGTCTAAGGCACCTAACGGTCAACACTCGTGCGCAATGCAGTGCGTCGGAGTCATGGGTGGTGCTGTCGGCACCGACTCCTCTCCCCCCCAAAAAAAATCTCCCACACAGGTGTGCGCCTCCGGCTTACACCAATCAGTAATAAATGGTGAAGACTTGCAAGGGAACATCAAGCATTTTTCAATGCCGAATGTTGGCTCGCTGGCATTTGCATTGGTAGTGCAGGAGTTAAAGAGATGCATAATAGGAATGGCAGTGAAGTACTGAAGTGATGCCAACCCCATCCCCACCCTGCAGAGACTGACAGGCTTTGGAGGTGTGCCTTTGGGTCATTGGCCATAACGTTCACGCCATTTCACCTCACCCTACCCTGCAGACATCAACAGGTGTCGTGATGTGCCTTGGGGTCTTCAGACCTTACGCTCACCCCATTCTATAAGGAAATACGCTGAGATGGGTGCAGTATAGAAGAATGCAGTGAACTTTAGGGCTGAAGACCCTAAGGCATACCTTAATGCCTGTCACTGGCTGCAGGGTGGGGGGTGGGGGTGGAATGGTGTGAGCATTACAGCTGATGATCCTAAGTCACAACCCCCATGCCTGTCAGTCTCTACAGGGTGGGACGTTACAGTTGGAAACTCTAATGCCCCAGGTGTTTGTTGATATTTTCACTCCAAATTTTCAACATGGGCTCTTTGTGACCCCCATGCTCTTAAACAGTGGCACTATCAGTTCGTTAGCCAAAAGGTGATTTTGCACAGCGACTGCACCATTTGGTGCCATAGGTACTAAAACACATTTTAGGCAGGATGTGAAAAATTACAGCTGTACTGTTCATGAGGAGGTATAAAAAAATGGAAATTTTGAAAATCTGGAGTGAAAATATGAAAAATTGGCAAAGTCATGAGCGTGCATAGAAACTGCAGAACACACACCCGTAACGCAATTATTTTTTGGATTTGTTTTACCAGATTTTCAACATAGGCATTTGGGGACCTCCGCTCATGAACAGTGGCACTGTGATTTTGTTAATCTGTCCCGAAAGTTGATTTCCCACAGCCACCCCACCATTGTGCTATACAGGTATGAAAACACATTTTGGGCAGGATGTAAAAAATGACAGCTATACTGTCAAAAGGTATAAAAGGTATAAAAAAATGCCAATGTTGAAAATCTGGAGTGAAAATATTAAAAATTGGCAAAGTTACGAGCATGCGTGCAAACTGCGCAATGCACACTCATAGCGCAATCATTTTTTGGAATTTTTTTACCAAATTTGCAACATGTATTTTTTTTGGACCCCACCTTATGAGTAGTGGTACTATAATTTCCTTAATCGGTCGCAAAGGGTGATTCCGTGCAGTGACCGTGACATCACCTTTCGGGAATGAAAATGACATGTTCAAGAGGTGGGGTCCCAAGAATCCCATGTTAAAAATTTGGAGCTAAAATTCAAAAAAATGGCTGAGATGTCAACCTACAGTAAGTTGAATCCCCCACTGATGCCATTACAAAGCTTACTGTGATTTTCTTTAGTTTGCATTTAGCTTTTGAAGAGTTCAGATGTCCTCTCCACCAGATGGCGGTATGCAGGACCTCCAGAGGTAAGTATGGGGTGAGGTGGTTGCGGGGAGGTGGGTTGTGCAGAGGGTGGGTGTAGGTTGGGGTAGGGTGCAGCTGGATGACAAGGGACTGTTTTCTTTTTTACAGGGGTAAAAAAAACAGACGGGGAAGGTTTTCTTTATTTACAGGTTTAAAAAAAATACTTTGGGGCACTCTGGGGTGGGCTCCCAGTGTGCCACATGAGTTTGGGGCGGGGCGGACTGATGTTGACGGGGACTGGGCACCCCTGTTGGCAAACAAAGTGGGGGGAACATGACACCAACAGGGATTGGGCACCCCCATCAGCAAACAAATTAAACTGGGGGGACATTATGCTGATGGAGATTGGGCACCCCCGTCAGCAAACAAATTAAGCATGGGGAGGATACATGATGCCATCGGCAAACACATTGAACTGGGGGGGGGGCACATGAATACACTGGGATTGGTCACCCCCAAAGTCGACTTTCTGGGGATTGTGTGGCAGATGGCAGGAGCCGCCATATTTATTGAAATGTTTCACCAGGAAAGGCACATAACGGAGTCTTGTCATCTGATGCTCCAATGAGAAAATTGCACCTCATTGGAGCAGCAGATTTCTTTCAGCTCCGTGGCTCTCTTTCAAACTGCTGTCATCGGCAGCATGCTTGCTAATTGGTGGCTGAGGGACGCACCCATTAAAGTGTTCCCTGCATTAGCGACAACACTGACACATCTCTGAAGTGTGCTACTGCCACAAGATGTTGCTTGGGCACAAGCAAGCCAACATAATAAGCAGAAATTTTTTTTAAAACAAATTCACATGTCATAGCAGTAAATTCATAGTTTGTTTACAAATACGGTGTGATGTCCAGCTCATTATTCAGCCACACCAGATTTAGACAATTCAGTGTAAAAATCCACAACGTCTCTTGTTGTAATAGTTTGTTTTCCTTGTTACCACCCCGTATGCCTAACCTAATCTCTTCCAGACCCATACACGGGAGATCTCCTGGGTCACCATTGTGTACATTCAGATAATGTTTGGCCACAGGGTTTGAAATGTCAGCATTCCTAATGTCTCTGATATGTTCCTGTGCTCTAACTGTTAATTGTTTTCTTGTTCTACCTATGTATACTTTATGGCAAGAGCACCACAATGCATAGAAAATAACCGTGGATATACATGATATGAATTGTCTAGTTTCAACTCTCTTAGGGCATCCTGGCATGGAAAAGGAGCTACCTTGTATCATATACTGTACTTGCAAACATTGCAATGTCCACACCGGAACATGCCCGGAGGTTCAACTGGTAACCAGGTACGATTAGTTGGGGATGGGGCTGTGAAGCAGCTGGAAACCAACATCTCTATCAAGTTTCTCCCTCTCTTGACTGTTACTCTCGGTTTTTGACCAATACTGTTAAATAACGCAGCATCATTGGATAAGATCGGCCAGTATTTGATTAGAATTCCACCCGCTCTACCTGCTACTGAGTTAAATTCAGTTATGAATGTTACCCCAGAAAAGTCATCTTTTGGTTTAGTTCTTGGAGTCAGCAATGACTTCCTATGTAAAGATTCTGCTCTTTCAAGTGATCTGTCTAAGACCTCTTTTGAGTAGCATCTGACTGAAAATCTGTTATAAAGCTCTGTGGCCTATATACAAAAATCCTGTTTCAATCTACAGTTGTGTTTTAAAAAAATCGCCCATGAGGTAAGGAATCCTTCAAACTGCTAGGGTGGTAACGTCTAGCGTGTAATAAATTATTTGTGGCAGTGTGCTTTCTGTAGGCTGTACTAATAACGTCATTGTTTTTACTGATTGTGAGTGTAACATCTAAAAAGTTAAATTTTTCTATCTGTATGTCACATGTAAAACGTAAGTTGATGTCATTAGTTTTTAACCATCTGTCAAATTCTTGGGCCTCAGAGTATGTTCCCTTCCAAATATAGATTACATCATCTACATATCTGCACCATTGGACAATTTTATCAAATTATGGGTTGTTTCTGGCATTAGAGATCAGCTCCTCCTCCCACTGACCCAAGAACAAGTTTGCTGCCCTCATTGCAATCCCGAAGCATTGGAGACAGTACTTCCCATCAAACATAAAATGGTTGTGAGTAAGTAAATACTCAAGTCCCTCCAATATTAATTGCTCTGGTAATGATTCATTAAGCAGATCTTTCTGCAAATAATATTTACATGCGCTGAGTCCATCATGGTGTCAAATCTATGTATACAAGGACTCAATGTATATTCCCAACCATAATGTTTCCCACTTAAACCCTTCTAAATGAACTAACAAATGCATCATATCTCTTGTATATGAAGGAAGAGACATAACACTACATTGTAGGAAGAAATCCAAAAAGATGCAAACATTATCAATAAGGGAGCCTGCCCTTGAGATGATAGGACGTCCCAGGGGGTCAATATTCTTATGCACCTTTGGTAAAATATAAAGTACTGGTGTTATGGGAAATTCTGCCCAGAGTGTGGAGGGGGTTGTGGGATAACAGATGGACCACACACAGAACGTCAGGTTCAACACACAATCTCTGTGTGATGTTTATTTAAAACACAGGGACTAACCTTAAGCAATTGCATATCCCTTCCTCAGTACATCAGTTTGCAGCAAAACATAGAAACATAGAAGTTGACGGCAAATAAGGATTGCAAGGCCCATCCAGTCTGCCAATTGCTTTTTCTACCTTATGAATGTGCCATCTGCCTTTGCTCTGTCAATGGCCTATCTATTCATACTCATCTGTATTGCTCCCTTATGCCTATCCCCATGCCTGTTTGAAGCCCTGCACTGTATTCATAGCCACCACTTCCTGAGGTAGGCCATTCCATGCATCTACCACCCTTTCTGTGAAAAAATAACTTCCTCACATTACCCCTTAATCGGCCTCCCTCTAATCTCATGCTGTGTCCTCTTGTCCTGCTATTTTTCTTATATTGAAACATGTTAGACTCTTTCACCTTGTTAATGCCCTTAAGGTGTTTGAATGTTTCGATCATATCACCTCTCTCCCTCCTTTGCTCTAGGGTATACATACTGAGCTCCGTTAATCTGTCCTCACATGTTTTCTGATGCAGTCCCTGCACCATTTCAGTTGCCCTTCTCTGGGTTGCCTATATTTGGTTAATGTCCTTGTGAAGGTATGGCCTCCATTACTGCATGCAGTACTCCAGATGGGGCCTAACCAGTGTCTTGTAAAAAGGAATTATTACCTACTTCTTCCGACTTGTGATACCCCTACTAATGAACCCCAACATCCCCTAACTTTTTACCTACTGCTTTAGTGGTCTGCTTGGACGATTTCAGGTCATCGGTGATGATGATGCCCAAGTCTCTTTCTTCCCTTGTGACTGCCAGCAACTACCCTCTCAGCCTATAAGTGGCTTCAGTGTTTCTCTTTCCTATGTGCATGATCTTGCACTTCTTTGCGTTAAACCCCAGTTGCTACTCTTCCAACCATTTTGTTAGTTTATCCAGATCTCTTCTCATTCTGCCCACCTCATCTGGATCATCTACTCTGTTACAGATCTTGGTGTCATCTGCAAACAGACAAACCTTACCCTCCAGTCCATTTGCAATGTCACTGATGAAGATATTGAAGAGGACTGGCCCTAGGACTGATACCTGAGGTATCCCACTTGTGACTTGTGTAACCCCCCTGTTACCCGGGGTTATTAGAATCCCAGTAAGACCTAATGGTAGGCAGGGAAGGTAGCTTGTGAAACTCCAGTTAAATGGATTTCACACTGTCTCACTCTGTTCTCAGTCTCAGCTGAGACTGAGGGATGACATCATTTTAGAACTGTTGCAGCTGCATAAGCCACACTGGAATGTTGCAGTTGGAGGTTAGAGTAGAACGTTGGGGAATTTGAAGTTAGTTCAGTAGAGTCTGTGCAGTCTGTAGTAGAGGTGCTCTGCTATATCTGCTATAAGCAGGCCCTCAGAGCCTAATCTCTGTCAAAGAGCTATTTTTTGTTGTATAGGTGTGTGTGTTCTCACCTGAAGAGGAACAAAAGAAGAACACATTGAAGTGGTAGAGACCGCTTTCAGTGGTTCAGGGCCCCATCCCTGTGGGGATGGGGGGAAGGAATCAGCCTGCTTCCAGGGGCAGACCCCCCTGGTCCGGCTAGGGAGAAAAGAAGCTGTCTGATTTAAGTTTGTTCTGAGGCACCAGAAGTTCTGTACGAGATTTCCTTTGAGGAGAAAATGCCTGTGGGGCACCTGCAACCGAGGGGTGAGTTCACTCTGCTAAAGGGCCATTGTGTTTTCACCTGAAACAAGATGAAACTAAAGAGACTGTTACTGTGGGGTCAGGAAAAGACAGCCAAGTACAGTTTGGAAGATGTGGGGATTGGACTGCTTAACTCTGTGGGGGGTCTAGAGTAATGGACACAGCCACTTATTAAGTATGTTCAAGTTCAGCACAAATGGGATGTAAACACAGTAGACTGAATGTGAATACATTTAAAGAGAATCTACATAGCAAAGTGTTTTAAAGGATGAGGTGTTACAGTCCAGAGAAATGGCCGGGTATGAATTATGGGAGTGAGTGGTGGGAGACCCCCCATCAGTATTAACCAAATTCATCTCTACGGGTTTACTTTGGGACACCTGTTGCTTTCTCTAAGGTACTTGGCCAGTGCCTGAGGAAAGTACCCAGATGTGGGGTAGATGAGGAAGATTCCCTTATGGAGCAGAAGTGCTCATAGGTGGTTTAGAGAGCCACCAGTAAATGTTGCCATACTATATGGAAAGTGTCCAAGTGGCTGGCAAGGGAGCCGAGCCAGGGAAAACCCAGAACAGCGTACAAGTTCGGGCTGTGTGCCCAGTGTGTTTCAGATCCTGAGGGCTAAAGTGAATGAGGATGTGTTCTGATCTCCATAAATCTGCATTACCCGTGGTGTAGCCCCATGGGGGTTAATCTATGCTTTGTTTATTTTGTTGGATGTGAATAAAAGCCACACTTTAGAATCCCACTTCTGGTATTGGATATTACAGTTATGGCTTCCTTATCCGGAGTTACTTGGGTGCCCCTGTTGCAGAGTAGCCAAACCTAGCCAATGTGCCGAGTGACATATTTCTCCCCGAACCCAGCCCACCAGGTAGTGCTGTCAAGATGGAAATGGCATACCCGGTTGGGGGTTACACTTGCATCTCTTCTAACTGTATACTGTTTACCACCACTCTCTTATTTCTGCTCGTCAACCAGTTTGCCAACCACTTGACCAACTTCTGACCCAACACGAGCCTACCCAGCTTATTATTCAATCTTCAATGTGGAACAGTATCAAAAGCTTTGCTGAAGTCAAGGTAGGCGACATCAGCTGCTCCCCCTTGGTCCACCACTCTTGTTACCCAGTCAAAGAAATCTATGATATTAGTTTGATAGGACCTTCCTTTTGTAAACCCATGCTGTCTTGGATCCTGTGCTCCTATGGATTCCAGGTATTGCACTATCCTTTCCTTAAGGAGTGCCTCCATAATCTTGCCCACTACTGAGGTAAGACTGACTGGTCTGTAGTTCCCTGCCTCCTACCTGCTACCACCCTTGTGGAGCAGGATCACATGAGCCCTTCTCCAGTCTTCTGGGACCTCTCCTGTGCTCAGAGACTCACTAAACAGTTCTGATAATGGCCCTGCTAGTTCCACCCTTAGCTCCTTTAGTACCCTGGGATGTATGCCATCAGGTCCCATTGCCTTGTCCACCCTGAGCTTATTGAGCTCTTGTAGGACCTTTTCTTTTGTGAAGGGACTAGTGCACACCTCTCTCCCCTCGTGTCCATGGTCCTGAGCTATGGGCCCTGCCTACCTTCTCTTCAGTAAATATAGAGCAGAAGTATCTATTTAGGATAGATGCTTTTACATTGTCATCCTCCTCACAGACTATGCATGCCCTTCCTCTGCAGTTAGTCAGCACCTACTGACGCACTGATCTACTGATCTATCACTTCAGTGAAAATTATTTAATTCCCTATGTTGATCTTGTGTGTTTGGGTGATGGGGAGCTCAAAAAAGGAAAAAACAAACAAAAACAAGCTAAAGACAAAGAACCTCAGTGCAGAAGCACTGAAGCAAGGGTTACCGTAAAGGGCACTGGCAATAAAGCCACATTTCAAAGAAATACAAAATCACACATACCCCCGAAATGCAAAGCATCATGGGATATATTTGCTAATCACCATGAAATTTTAGGCTGATTCAGCTTAAAGCAGGAATGCATGGTGCCAAAGGACCTCTCAAACAATCTGTAATTTACATGCATTTTAAATAACACAACGGGGAGTTTCTGATATCTCTACCCCGGTAACTTAATTTTTATAATACAGTCCCCTAGTAACTTTTTACCTTTATCAAAAACACCTAGTGCTGTGGTATTTTCAACATTTACAGGTTTCATACACATAAGGCATATACATTAAGGTATTTTATGACATCGTGCTATTGCATACTAAATCCAACAATGAGGAACACAGCCTGTTGTTTTACATCAGCTCAGAGGTCACCACAATAACCTCCCTGTATGAGGACCTGCGAGAGAAAATGAAAATTAAAGAGGACACTATAGCATAGTCAAAATAGGGGAGGGGGCGCCCATAGGTGGCCAATCTTATGGACTAGAAATTGTAAAGGATAAATTAGGCTAAGAAATCAAAGACCTGTTGCAACAGATTTAGGAAAAGGTTAGTCTTCAAGAG
The DNA here is from genome assembly GCA_016271365.2 of Neoceratodus forsteri. Lineage (NCBI taxonomy): Eukaryota > Metazoa > Chordata > Ceratodontiformes > Ceratodontidae > Neoceratodus > Neoceratodus forsteri. Next base: position 47,710,931 of record CM028133.1, on the reverse strand, counting down.
TGGCAGGATCTCCCTGTCACACAGAGGAATTTAAACTCTGTTTAACTGATCTGACTATTAGTTTTAGCAATCTTGAGCAGAGTTAATAGTTCTTGTCTGAATACTGGTAAAGGGTTACCTTATAAGCATTTATAGTTGTTGGTATCGCCAAGGAGATCAAGGATTTTTCTTTTGTAAAATTCCTTCGTCATAATCACAGTGTTTCTGCCCCATCAAATGGTTTCAAAACAAGGTCCTTGTTATTTTGTAATTCCATCAAGGCATATATCTCTTCCCTAGACAGAATAAGTGTTTTTTTCAGTATTCATAAATTTGCAGACTTCATGCCATGCAGTCTTTTTGTATGTCAGGATTGCAAGATTATACAGATTAGGGGAAAAGTCTGATTTCGGTTTAAATTCTGTTTTCCAATCATGTTTAAAAGTCTCTCAGTCAGTGAAGTTGCTGTCGTCATAATGTTCTTCCAATAGTGACTCCAGAATAGAAAGATTGGCTTGATCCATTGAGGTTCAGTCTTCCATCAGTGAGGTTTGAGCCTCTGGGTCCATATTGGGGATGGTTTTAGTGCTATCCATGTTAAAGTCCAGGATAGATGACTCCAGAGTGATGTCATCAGGTTGAGACTCGGAAATCAAGGATTGGTACTGTCTCCCCATTTGTTTGCTGAAGTAATCCTTTAAATGGATTTTATGGGAAAACTTCTGTAAATCAGTGTTTTTTATTTTTATTTATTTTAGTCTTTGGTAACCGGGTAAGGCCCACTAGGCACAAGTGCCTGTTTTTAGAGGCAACCTGGGAGCACTGGTAGGGGTTAAGTGACTTGCTCAGAGTCACACAGTATGCAAGTGGAGGTTGTGAGAATCAAACTCAGGTCTGGTCTACTGAATGTATCAAGCTCGTTGACACCTCGTTCCTCTAACCCCAAGGCTATACCGCCAACCCAGATGTAGATGTCTAAAATGGTTCAGAGGTTGGTACAAATGAGAGTACTTTATATAATACAGAATTTTTGGCCTCAGTAAGTACATGGTCAGTTAAATTAATGATTTGCCTCTCCATGTCCTGGTGTAAGTTTCTTGTCCAGCGGTTCCATCCACCTCTCTTCCCTCTCCTCGTCCTCTTCCGCTTGCAGCACTTTTGTGTTTGGCTTTGCTCCCTGGCACCCTTTCAGAAAAAGACACATTGTTTTGGATTGCCCGACTTCAATCTCAGTATCACTCCCCTCAGAGTTGAGCATTTCAGACTGATCCATTGCCACTGGAGGTGTGTCTGCTGTAGTTTTGGGGTTAGACTTAGATGTAGTCTGTTTGGTTTTTGTTTGATTTTTATTGTTTTTGCTGTATTTTCATCTGGTTTTTGATCAACCCCTTGAAGCTGATCTATTTGCACCAAGCCTAGTCCATTTATAAGTTCTCCCCTCCTTGTAATCCAGATGGTCCCATGTTAGTGCAGTGTGCTTGTGTTCTGTTAATTCAGTTTTGTGTTTCTGGAGTTTTTGTTTTAGATTCTTATCCAACTTGGCAAACTGAGGGTTTAATGAGATTTTTTAATGCAGCTTTAGTAGTGGCAATTTCCTTAGTTAGCACCTTGTGTTTCAGAATGTTTTCCTTAATTAGGATTAAATAAATGTTTTGCTGCATACCGGAGCTGCTGCCTCCCATTCTTCTTTGTGAAAAAGATTTTTAAGACCACTAGAGGGTAGAACAGTTACCCCTAAATCTCTGGGTGCCAGTTCCTGCTCAATATGGTTTTCAAGTCCCAAAATATTGTAGGTAGCGTTAAGTTCATTGAACAGTTGCAGCTCTAGAGTTTGAAACAATGCTTTCAGTTCACCAACCTCAGTGTTCGTACTTGTGTGCTCAACACCCAGTCTGGACCTCAGGTATGCCTTGCATTTCTGTAAATCCTCCATTACCGTCAGACACACTGGAGGGTAATCCTGAGCTTCGTGCTCTATTGCTTCATGCATATCAAGGGCGTGAAGTGACACCCTCCGGAAAGTGGGGATTGTCCCACCAGGCAAACAGCCAATTGTCTCTATGATACACCTGTTGACCAAGGAAAAACCTTGATCTCAGGTCCATAAGCCACAGCATTCAGATACGAAAGCAAACAGGAAAAAGGCTCCTGCTGCAACCAGAACCAGGTGGGGTGCGTGCTAGGGTGATACCCAAAGTCAACAAGTCTATCAGGAAAGCAGCACTCCAATTGAAGAGATGCAGACAAACTGCTGCAAACTATTATTGTCATTTATTGTAAATTCAGTGTTCTTTTGGGTCAGGCAAACGCTTCAACACCAGATGCCCCAGCACTTCGACTGTTAGGTCTTCCTCAGGGGCGGGCTCTGGAGTGACAAGACCACCTTTTAATTCAAAAGTACAATAACATCATTAGTTACCTGGTACATAGTATGCCATTTGGGATTTAGCATATAACATTCTTATGCATTAATTCACTGTGTACACATTATAAACAAAACACATGATTAGAATTGGTGTACCATGTCAAAATAATTTATAGAGTAAATGGTAACCACTGTGCAGTGTCTAAGTACACACATTCTCTGGCTTGTAATACAGAAATATCGGCTGTAATTAGAAAACTGAAGAAGTAATACAGAGGACCAACATAAAGAAAGGCACACAAAACAAACAACTTGTCATACATTTTAAGTAGCATAAGCGAGGTATTTCTTGAGTAATGCTTTTTGGATATCTTTTCTTCTTTTTAATGAAAATTTATGGTGAAATATCTCGCTTATGCTTATTAAAAATGTATGACCGATGTTTGTTTTGTATGCCTTTTTTTACATTGGTCTTCTGTATCGCTTATTGCAAAACAGCGTACTATGTACAAGGTGGCTAATGATGTCATTATACTTTTGAGTGCAGCTTTCCTGATAGACCTGTATCACCTGCCCCCCCCTTCAATGGTGAGCAAAATCCTTGGTGGAGTGACATGGCTGATGGTCAGGAGTGGGGCCCAAGCATGCTGGCATTCATCCTGCAGCACAGCATGGCTTTTGCATTTTCTGGTCCCTCCCTCATCCCTTGGTGTACTCATACATTATGGCATCCCGTGGGTGGGGCACACAGAAATGTGTGGTCACACAAGTAGCCAAGTGTACCTCCACCAAGCCACCACCACCGGGAGCCGCTCAGAGTGGTGCACTGACTGAGACCCCTTCCTTGGGAAGAGCATCTGTGCAGATGGATTTCACCCTCCACTCTTGTCTCTGTTCCAGTCAACCTGAGTGGGGATTGCAAAGGTCGCCAGCATGCTGAGTTGGAGCATCTCTGCTCAGCGCCATGGAGCCGGCAGCAACACCAATTCTTATCTCAAAGATATACAAACCTAATCCATTTCCAATGTGTGAATATCAAAACAGTTTAGTCCTAAACACAGTTTGGCTAAGTGTACAGGTTTTGCAGACAGTATTTAAGTACGAAACATAAAATAAAAGTTACCCAAAACATTTTGCCAGATATACAGATCAGTCGTAATATTTTCAAAAATGTCCTTCTTGGCCAGTCTACTGCTGTACCATGCAAACCAGTTGAAAGACGGGGTTGTTGTTTGAACCATGGAATCCCACTCGAAGGCCTGCAGGTGCCTGAGTGCATCATGGAGGTAAAGGTGCTTGGCTTCCATGGAGGGGGGTCAGGTTGCACAGCACTTGCACACACCCTTGTTATAATCGAACAAACTTTATTGCATTGCCTTCTGCCCTAATTAATTTATTTAGAAATTGGTAAATGGGGGCGGCTAAGGCTTGTTTCCAGGTGCTACTCGGGGGGGGAGGGGGGCATACAGCAGGAGTGAAAGTACAAAAACAATGGAACAATTATAACAATTCAAAATACAGTTTCAGCACATACAAAAAGCTGAATTTTTTATGTATTCCTGTCAAAACACAAGAAGCAAACAAAAATATATAAGGAACAAAAAACATGGGATAGCTATACTCTGTCAATCCTAACAGGTAAAATACATTCCAGAGAAGGGCAACTAAAATAGTACAAGGGTTGCATCAAAAGCCCTCTGAAGAGAGACTGAGTGATGTCAACATGTACACTATGGAAGAAAGGAGAGCGAGAGGGGACATGACAGAGACCTACAAGTACCTCACGGAAGTGAACAGTGTGCAGGTGGGGAGTCTTTCAAATGAGAAAGAGCACCAGCACAAAAGGGCAAGTAGTGAAGCTGAATGGGTGACATTTAAGAGGGATGTTAGGAAGTACTACTTCACTGCCAGAGTGATGGACGCCTGGAACAGACTGCTAGCAGAGGTGGTGGAGGCAACACCCATAGGGATCCCCAAGCATGCATGGGATAGACATCGGGGAATATTAATAAATAGGCAGAAGGAGGGAGGGTCACCTGTGACCATTTAGGGTCTGTGGCGTTAGTCTAGGGAGGGACCATCTGGGCAGACTGGGTGGGCTAAGTGGTCCTTTTCTGCCAACAAATTCTATGTTTCTATGTCTGTCCCTCTTATGAAACGTCTGTGGGTCAGTTCACTTTCAACAACAGATTTTCTCGACTCTGAACTAGCCTTCCTCCTCTTATCTTTTTCGCTACTTTCCCTTTTTCCCTAAAAGTCCTTCTTTATGACATACAAGCCAATTTTGTAAAACGCAAACTCAGTACAATATTAAATAAAATACCTTGCAGGCACAGAACATAGGTGCAGAAAATTAAAGTGCAACATTCCAGACAGTAAGTCACAAACTGTACAAGAAAACACAAATTGCACATACCCCAATAATGCAAAGCATCATGGGAAGCATATGCAAATGCCCATGAATTAATTTGGACTGGCTCATGGCAGCCCATGACCCAAACAAATAAGATCCCCTATAGGGTGGCTGACTCCCTCTCCCTGGGCTGATGAGTCCAAATGAGGATGAAACACTTGTCTGTGTCTGCTGTTCTCAGCCTTTGCTGATTGTATTGCGAGGCCTTCTGGCACCATGCAATTTTGCTTAAAGTTCAGCCAGTCCAAATTAATTCATGGGCATTTGCATATGTTTTCCATGATGCTTTGCATTACTGGGGTATGTGCAATTTGTGTTTTCTTTAAAATTTGGCTGTATGACCAATATCCTCCGGGATAACCCCTGCCCCAGTGCATTTGCTCTGGGGTTCTTTTGTAGTTAACTGTACAAGAGTAACATAACATGGAATAATACCCCAGAGCTGGACAAACAGCAAGCATTACAGTGCACGAGACACCTGAACTGGACTGGGAAGAAACAGACCTTTGTGTAAACCATTGTTACCAGGGAGTGCCTCCTACTGGAAACAGCTACAGGTGGGGGAAGGGAGGAGTTTCAACTGGTGCTTGAAAGAGTAAGTTGAGACGAAGCTGTGGAGGGAAAAGTAAAGCAGGTCCCAGAGTGCTGAGCATACCTCTCAACTGTCCCTGATTTTGCCTCTGGAATTTCTTCTGTCCCTCCTAAATTTGGCATTTCTGTCACCGAAGAGTGGGGATTTGAATCACAAAATAATGCTAGCCATTGGCGTTACAGTCTAGTTCTCATTAAGAAAATGCTAGTCATACTTTCAAAATCAATCAATCAATCAATCAAAATCTTTATTTATCCAGGCAGACACCATTGAGCAAGCTCATTTGCAAGGTGGACCTGCGTCGCACAAGTGATAAACAATTATGCACAGTTATACATATATACAGGCATTGTGACAGTATGAGAAACAAAACATAACAATATCAACAGTGAAAAACAGTAGGATCAGGGAAAAAAAGGAGAGACATAGTACATAAAAACACATATAAGTGCAGGCAGTGTTGGAATACATATTGCTAGAACTGAAGAAAATGTTCTAATACGGGCAATGGAGACTGTGATACAGTGGGTGCCTGATGGTGTATCCGGATTTTTATGCATGACAGGTGATGGGATATGCGAGAGAAGCGAAAGTTGCAGAGTCTCCAGAAATAGGGTACATGGGTTGGGAGGTCGGGGCAGGTGCAACTGGTTCTAAGTGTGGCGCAGAACAGGGAACCTACTTGTACTTTATAGCTAAAAGGTGTAAAGTTTAGGAGGATTTATAGTGGCACTGAATGCTCATACAATGCTATAGCTGTATGAGATAGCTCGCTGCCGACACGCTCTGAGTGAGCTAGTGCATGAAGATTTGAGGTCATTGGCAGCCTGGGCACTGAAGATGCGAGGCAACAGATTGGGCAACTGAAGAGAACACAGCAAGGGGAGATGGATGTTATTGTGGCTTCGTAGAAGTGGCATCTGGGGCGTTGAGCGCCAAGCAGCTTCTGGTCCAACGACCACTGGTGTTCATGACATTGGCTGCTTGGGGTAAAGTAGGCTGTGAACACCGTTCTCAAGGGGTGGCATACAGACGATGTAATCGTCAGTATAGGAACTGTAGGTGTATGCGATGTCCTGGCTGGGGAGCTAGGGCCTTTACAGTACTAGAAGAGCATAATCCTGTGCATTGGTTCTCGGGGGCGGCTTCAGGGACATCGACCAGGGGTGGCCATAGATCTTGGGGCGTCTACCCAAGGAATTCTGAGGGGCAGTTTGGCATAGTGGGGAGGGGATAGTGGCAAGAGGAGGAAGTGAGGAATGGGGTAAGTGGAGTGAGAAGTCAGATTGGTTGTACACGGCAAGGCACTCATGCTGCGATGGGTTTATGGCTTTACCGCGATTCAAGGTGACTTGAGTCCAGGCTTGTGGTCTCGATCATCTGCTTATAGGGCAATGCTGCCCAGTGACCGTTGAAAGAGCGATGATAGGGCAGAGAGTTCTTGAAGGGTGATGAAGTATTAGTATGGCATAGTGGGGAGGGGGTAGTGACAAGAGGAGGAAATGAGGAATGGGGTGGGTGGAGTGAGGAGCCAGTTTTGGTGTCAACGGCAAAAAGTGCTTGTGCTGCAAAGGGTTTTCAGCTTTACCGCGATTCAAGGTGACTTGAGTCCGGGCTTGTGGTTTCAAGCGTCGGCTTCTGGGGCACCGCTGCCTGGGGACCGTTGAAAGAGCGGTGGTAGGGCAGGGAGTTCTTGAAGGGTGAGAAAGTCTTAGATCAAGGGTGGTGGAAGCAGTGACATATCTCTCTGATTGCTTTTGCGTACAAATTCTTGAATACTGTGATGCTTACTGGAGAACTTAGTTTCAATGATTTCTGTATTTAGTTCCAAATAGTTGGCAGCGAGAAGCTTATGGCTGCTCTTCCAAGGCGTGTGCGGGCCCTGGGAATCTTAAGAGAGATTAGTGAGCAACTTCTTAGGGCGTAGGTTTGGAGCTCGCTTAGGGGCAGTAATTCGGATATATAGTGTGGTAGTTTGCAAATAATAGCTTTCAATGTCCATGTTGCGGCATTTCTGCTTCGTCTGTATTACAGGGAGGACCACCACAGTGTATAAGGAGCAATGGTGGGTAGACGACGGGAGGCCGGTGATGAAGCGCAATGCTCTGTGGTATAAGACATCCAGCTTGTATAGGTATGAGGCATTACAGTGACTATAGATGAAGTTGGCGTAGTCTAGTAAGGAGATGAAAGTGGTCTGAACGAGCTGTTTTTTTGCTTCAGGATTCAGGAGGCGGTTTATCCGGTAAAAAAGTCCCAGCCTCTGTTTTAGTTTTTTCATCATGTCCTCCAGGTGTTCCCCAAAGGAGAGTTTGTGATCAAGCCAAACTCCCAAGTATTTAAATTTGAGGACGAACTACAGATTTTCCCCCAGTAAGGTGGTGACAGGGGGTATAGCACCACTAGTCAGGGTAGACTGTAGGTTGCCAGAGGAAAGGATCATTGCCTTGGTTTTTTTAGCATTCAGGAGTAGCTTCTTGTTAAGTAGCTGATACTGAAGGATGTCGAAGTCATGTTGTAGATCGGCACAAGCAGCTTCAGGTGTTGGCCGGCTTAGGTAAAGTACTGTGTCATCCGCGAACAGGTGGATACTGGCTCTTTTTATGCCACGATCTATGCTGTTGATGTATATGGAGAAGAGTATTGGGCCCAGGATGGAACCTTGAGGGACACCTCTTAATACTGATTTAAAAGGTGATAGCTCCCCTTCTGCCTTTATCTGCTGTAGCCTTCCCGTCAGGTAGTCCTGGAACCATCCATAGGAGGCGGGATCTAGGCCTAAGGCTATCAAGGAGGAAAGAAGTAAGGAGTGATCGACAGTGTCGAAAGCCTTGCTTAGGTCAAGGAAGACAGCGCAGACAAATTTTTTGCTTTCCAGGTCAGTTTGCCAATCATTTGTTACCTTGGCCAGTGCCGTAACCATACTGTGATTTGTTTGGAAGCCTGACTGTAAAGGGTTTAGAAAGTTTGTGCTTTCCAGGAAGACTCGTAGCTGGGCATTCACTATTTTCTCTAGCAATTTAGATAATATGGGGAGAAGTGAGATTGGCCTATAATTGTTTAGGTCGCTGGGATCCCCAGATTTGAAAAGCGGAATAATGTGTGCAGTTTTCCAAACGGTAGGGAGAGTTCCCTGAGAAAGTGACAAGTTGAACAAATGAGTGATGGGCACTGCCAAAACATGCCAGGCCACCTTTATGAAGTAGGGGTCTAGCAAGTCTGCCCCTGCACTTTTCTTGGTGTCCAAGTGAAGGAGTAACTCTTCAACTTCTTTTAGAGTAACAGGAGAGAATGAGACGGTAGCATTTGTTAGGTTAGGCTCTGGGGGAAGTGTATCCATTTGAGAGTGCAGGTTGCAGGCAGGCGAGTTATCGAAGGCTAGTCCAGCTGAGGCGAAGTGGGTATTGAATGCTTATAGGATTTCCTTTTTATCATTGAGAAGGACATTGTTGCAGGAGATTTTTGAGGGAAGAGCACTTCCTGGCATGTGGCCAGAGAGGTCTTTTATTGTGGACCAGAATTTGGTTGGGCAAATTGAGGCAGCATCTAGCTCTGTGCGGTAGAATTTGGGCTTAGTCTCTCTGATTAACCTTGTGCAGGAGTTCCTGGCAGATCTGAAGAGACACCAGTCTTTGGGAAGTTGTGACTTACGAGCGTTTTTCCATAGCTTATCCCTTTTTAATAATGCGGCTTTAAGGTCTGGGGTAAACCAGCGATGGGTTCTAGGTTTTAAACGAGATTTGACCAGTGGAACATGGATATTGAGGGCATGTGATAGCATTTCTTGGAATATGGCATATGCGTCATTCACTAATTTGGCAAGGTAAAAACTCTGCCAAAGTGGGGAGCCCTTGAGATCGTTTATATAGGCATGTGAGTTAAAGTTCTTTTTTGATCTCTTAGTAGAAAATTTTGAGTTAGATTTGGGCATTTGATTTGTTCTCACACCAGCAATAAGGCAATGGTCACTGACGTCGGCATGGAAGATACCAGGATGTGAGAAGAGGTGTGGTTTGTTTACTAATAGGACATCTAGGAGGGTGCTGTTTGCTGGGTTTTTCTTATTAATGCGTGTTGGTTCACTGATAAGCTGTGAGAGTCCATGAAAGTCACATAAGACTTTGAGGGGTATTGAGGCACTGGACAGCCAGTCGTAGTTGAGGTCTCCCAATATAATAGTTTCTAGGTTGCTGGAGTCCAGCATAGAAGATAGGTAGGACAGGAGCTGAGGTCCAGCTGAGGGTGGTCTGTTGCAGCCAATGATTCAGATGGCAGATGTAGGAGTGAATTCAATTTTTAGGGATAAGCATTCATATGCATTTGCATGCGAGGAGGAATCAATTATAGAGACTGAAAATTTATCCTTGATATAGATCGCAACTCCGCCACCCCTGGTTTGCCTGTCGGATCTGAATAGTAGGTAATTAGGTATTCCAGTTTCTTTATCAAGGGTGGCTGGCCGTAGCCAGGACTCTAAGATAATAAACACGTCTGGGTCAGTGTGGGAGATCCAAGCCTGGATGGAGGAGAATTTTTTTTACAAGGCTACATGCATTAACATGCATGAAGCTAATTCATTTTATCTTAGGAAGCTCTGATGGTGAGGTGATGTCAATCATGGGTCCAGGATTGAGCTCACGCTGCCTGAGCATAGTAATAGTAAGAGTAAAGTTTTCTCCAGACCACAAGGGAAGTTTTGAAGATTTTGGCCTTTCCTAGTGGATGTAGTATCGAATAAGTTAGAGTGTGCATATTATTAGGCTTATGTTGACCTACCATTATGTGGCATGGGACACTTGCCATTGAAGTACCAAGGTGTTGAAGATGGTTGTAGGAGAGTAGTTGGTACCTTTGAATAATATTTGACTGCTTGATGCACATTGGATATGCCACCCAAGTTGGTGAGGGTGTAATGGTGCAGAGGTGTTGCAAGAGTTAAGCATGCACCTAATATGTGCACATTGAATGGATTCAGGGTGGATTTCAACACTAAGGTAGGTCCAGTCTAGAGGGTTCCCTACTATGGGCAATATACATAGAATACTGAAGAACTGAGGGCAAAGCGCCATGGTGGCTATTGTAAGTATTCAGGTAATGATCCTTAGGAAGGAGGAGGACTCCTTGGGGTTGCTATAGATAACTGAGCTAAGGGGCTGGCCGGCGCCTTGGCAGGGCTCACTAGGGAATAGATCCATAGAATTAAGTAAAAAGGGAAGGGGACAGGATTGACAGGAAAGGACCAACGGCAGTAATGGGGGAGCAGGCGGCCTATATAGAAATATTAGGGGAGGGGATGGGCGGGGTGGGCGTAAGTTTGCAGCTTTCCCGTGCCTCTCAGCGTGTTGAGTCCGAGCTTGTGGTCTCGGGCGTTGGCTTGTAGAGTGCCGACCGCCGTGCATAAGTGGTCTAAGGGCGGAAGAGCTGGGGAGCCCAGGAGGGTCTCAAGCAAAGAGGGAAGGAGAGAGGAGTCAAATTAGTATGGAGGAGGACAAAAAGGGTCTCACAAGCCAGTGAAATAAAATTTACACTTGAAAAGGGACGATTTCCTTGGTGCCTGGGAGTCTGGCTGCAGTTACCAAGTCAAAGAAGGGCTGTAATCACTCTAACAATTTAGGTAGCTTTAACAAAGTAAAACAGCTTTTCTATGCAGATTTAACAATTCTAGGCAGGTTTAGGCAGTAAAAAACAGTGTAAATATTAGATTTCAGTCTGTTTTGCAAGTAAAAGGGCGCCTTTTCGCTCCGCTAGATAGGAACGAATGGAGGAGTAAAAGGGACCAATCGGAGCGAGCCTGGAGAAAGGTGCTCGCGCTCTGATTGGTACTAAGAAGCATGTTGTACACAGCTTCTGGAACTAATATTATTATTTTTTTCAGATGCGTCCCTGATTTTGGTCATTTGTTCCTGATCATTTTAAGCCTTGTCCCTGACTTGTGATGAGGGATGGTGCTGGGAGGCAGCAGGAGAGGGCAGATTGCCCAACAAAGGAACGTGGGTGTGGAGTGGTGAAGGTTTGCTGGTCCCTAAAGCAGAGGGAGCAAGGAGCGGCGGGGGGACTGGAGAGAACAGTGAGGTGAGGTACTGGGGTAGGGTACAAAAGCAGTGTTTAGAAATGGAAGAGGTACAGTGTGACTGGCGACGTGAAGGTAGGGGGATGATGGATAGGGAGGGGTAGAGAAAGCAGTGATATGTACAAGGAGGGGAGTTGATAGCGAAGTGACAAAAGGCATTGCAGAGGGTATCTAGTCCGGCTAGGGAAGTGCAGGGGGCAGTGCCGTAGACCACGTTTGCATAGTCAAAGACCGGGAGCACCATTTTGGTGACCAGCTCCCAGCAAACCAGCAAGGATAGGTAGTTTTTATTGCGATACCTGGCACCCAGTTTAGGGTGGTTCCACGTTAAAATCGCGAAAACTTAATCGCGACTAAATTATTAGCGAGTACATTTTAGTGAATCTGAATATAGCGCCTCCACATAAGCGGCTCTTTAAGAATAGCGAGCATGTAAATATAGCGTTACTATCTGACCACTTGGGCGAGGAGTTGGATGATGATAGTCACAGGCCAGTCAGATTCTGCCTTCCTTCGTCCCTCCTCCATGATACCAGCTGCAGCACGCTGAACTTCACAGCCCAACTGGTGCATATGAGTGCATTCATATGCTCATGACAGCTGGAAGGGTATCACATGGAAGGGTGAACTGCTGCTTTGCTGTGTATTGTTTAAGGGTCATTAGCATTACAAGCTAGGAGAGATCGGGGGGCGTGCTGTCAGCAGGAAGATGTTTGGATTGTGTTTGGAGGATCTTTAGGGCTACAGTACTGTTAGCTGGATAGTGCTGGGGATGTTTGCTGAGTGTTGTTGGGATTACTGTCATGTCAGCTGGGAGACGTCAAGGCTATTTACAATGGGCTGCTGTCAGCTGTCAGCTCATGAGGGTCAGAACGGTTGCTATCAGCAGGGGGTGCAGGTGGTACTGTTTACCCAAATCAGATCCTTTGCAATACTGGTTTTACTGCAAGCACATGAAGGCTTGTTTAAAAGCTTTCCTCTTTACTTGCCAGCAGGAAACAATGTTGAAAAACACAATACTAAATCAAACAATGGTCAAGTAGCCCTAACAATTATCTCCGTGTATGAGTGAAGATTAGTTAAATCTGGACTGACCAATCCAGCTGATCCGGGCACAACTTGCATGAATATTTCTAGTTACAGGGTTGTTGTTTTTTCTTCCGATGCAAAATCCTACTTTGATTGTGCACTGTTTGATGCGCTGACCCAGCTCAGGGAGTTCCCGGGTAAGCCTGCATATCTGGAGAACTGTCTGATTATTTGTTTTGCTTACATGATTTTGAGCAATATATTCCTCCTCGTTTCGATCTCCATGCCTCACTTTCACATCTGGTGAACACAGCATTAGTTTCATTTCAGTCTATAACCTTTGCCCTGATGCAAGTTAGGTGTTTGCTGGATTGCATTTTAAACATTTTAGAAATTTAAACTGATCGCGATTTCAAGCATCGCTGTTTTTGCACATAGAGATTCGCTAATACAGCCAAGCACTGTTATTTACTAGTCGCCAATTCAGTTTTCACTATAATTGATGCGCAATTTTTTATTTGCTATTATTGCATCGCGATTATCATGGGATACTATTTAGGGTGAAGTTTCACGTCGATGGAATCAGTGGGGGCTGAGAAGTCAAGCTTGCTATCAAGGCACACGACAAGGTACTTGAAAGACTGCACTGCTTCAAGGGAGGGGGGTGCATCCAGTGTGGGGAAGACTGGAAAGCTCGAGAGTCTGGCCAATTTCTGGCTGGTACCAAAGGTCATAGACACCATTTTTTTTTTTATGCTGACCCAGAGATGGCTGGAGTGGAACCAGAACGGGACACTGTGGAAGTCTCACCCACAGAAACTATAGAGGCACTGGTGGTGAAAATAACGATGTAATCATTGTACATGTGTATATGCAAGTTGGTACTGGTGGAGGGGAGGTTGTTCAGAAAAATGCAGAACAGGATAGGACCAAGGATGGAGCCCTGCATAACCCCAGCCTGGATGGGAAGGGGTGGTGATAAGATGCCTCCAATCTGTACTGACTGCTGATGACCTGTTAGGCAGGAATGGAACCAGTCAACAACAGGCACTCAGAAGCCAGCAGAGCTCAGCTGATCCAGGAGGAGTGTGTGGGACACTGAGTTGAAGGCTTTGGCCAGATCAAAGAAAATGACTGCCATGATGTGGCCCTAATCCATCCCTGCGAAGATGAAGTCAGTGACATACACCAAGGAGGATACTGTGGAGTAGTGCTTACAGAAGCCAGACTGGAAGGAGGATAGTAAACTGGAAGATGTGTGGTAGTCTAGCAATCTAGCGTAGTTTAAATTCTCTTGCAGCTTAGTAAGGGAGGGGAGGAGGGAGATGGGACGGAAGTTGCCAGGAGATGAGTGTGTCACCCCCTTTGTGAAATCAAAGAACTCTGGCAATCTTCCAAGGCTGAGGAACACAGCAGGAGAATGAATAGTTGAGCAGGTGAGTAAGTGGAGATGTAATTTGCAGGAGTCAAGAGATGGAGAAGGTTAGGATTAAGCCCATCGGGGTGGGACTTTGAGAGGGTGAGGGGGGAAAGTGCAAGCAGGGTTTCCTGAGTAGTGATAGGGGAAGCTGGAAACCCAGGGTGGGGAGGTGAGGGGAGGAAGGGGGGGCAGGAGGGGAAGCAGGTGGCCTGGAGCATGGGGAGAAGGGAGGGCACATGTGGTGAATGTGATGAAAACTGCCCCTTGGGTTGTCCCTGCTTACAGGCAGTCAGAACAGCAAAGGCCCAAACCGAGGAAAAGATAGCCAACTCAGTTAAGAAGGGGGATAAAACCTTTTATAAGTACATCAGGGAGCGAAGGAAGACCAAGGGAGGGATAGTGAGGCTTAATAAGGGGAGGAGGGTGGGCAGAGGGAGACTGTGAAAAGGCAGAGATACTAAACAAATATTTTTGCTCAGTATTTACAAATGAAGAGGGGAGGTACATAAAACAAACAGTAGAAACACTCTGGATACAGAAGTTGATACCAGCCCATTTACAGAAGAAAGGGTTCTGAAAGAACTCTTAAAACTGAAGGTGGACAAAGCAATGGGGCCTGATGGGATTCATCCCAGAATTTAAAAGAATTAAGGGTAGAACTAGTGACACCACTGACTACCCTTTTAACAAATCATGGGAGGATGGGTGGTACCCGAGGACTGGAGGAGGGCAGATGTGATTCTCCTTCACAAAAGTGGGAGCAAGGCAGAAGCAGGAAACTACAGACCTGTTAGTTTAACCTCAGTGATAGGAAAATGATGGATCACTTCTGAAGGAAAGAATTGTCGAGTATCTAGAAGCCAGAGGGCACAGGACCCTAGGCAGCATGGATTCACAGCGGAAGGTCATGCCAGACGAATCTGATAGATTTCTTTGACTGGGTGACCAAAATAGTAGATCAGGGAGGGCTGTGGACATGGCCTACCTAGACTTTAGCAAGGCATTGACACAGTCCCACACAAAAGATTAATATACAAGTTATCCAGCCTGGGAGTGGGTCCCAAGATGACAGCCTGGGTAAGAATTGGCTGGAGAATAGGACACAGAGAGTAATAGTAAATGGAGTCCACACTCAGAAGAAAGGAGGTTACTAGTGGGGTACGCGAGGTTCAGTATTAGACGGTCCTCTTCAATGTCTTTATGTTTACATTGCAGAGGGACTGGAAGAAAAGATGTCTCTTTGCAGATGACACAAAGATCTGCAACAGAGTTGATGCACAGGGTGGGGTGGAAAGGATGAGAAGGGACTTGGCAAGGTTAGAGGAATGGTCAGATGTATGGCAGCTTAGATTCAATGCTAAGAAGTGCAAGGTAATGCACCTGGGAAACAGAAACCCACGGAAGAGTACACAATGGGGGGTGAGATACTAACAACAACAAAAATGGAAAGGGACCTGGGGTAGTCATATCAGATGACCCAAAGGTGAGCAAGCAATGTGAGAGGCAGCAAGGAGGGCTGGGGGATACTGGGATGCATGGGAGAGGCATCACCAGTAGAAAACAGGAAGTTATTATTCCTCTGTACAGACAGCTGGTGGGACCCCATCTGGAGTACTGTGTGCAGTTCTGGAGACCCAATCTCCGCAAAGACATAGACAGGATGGAAGCTGTCCAGAGGAGGGCAACTAAAATGATGCAGGGTCTGCACTGGAAGACACATGAAGAGAGATGAAAGGAGCTTAATATGTATAGCCTCGAGGAAAGGAGGGAGAGGGGGGACATGATAGAAACGTTCAAGTACCTCAAGGGAATCAACAAAGTCCAAGAGGGTAGCATCTTTCAAAAAAAGAAGTGTGCAAGAACAAGAGGGCACAATTTGAAGATAGAGCGGGGGAGGCTCAGAGGTAATTTAAGGAAGTATTTTTCACAGAGAGGGTTGTGGATGTAATGAACGCCTTCTGGAGGAGGTTGTGGAGTCAAAATCAGTGGTGGAATTCAAGCATGCATGGGACGGTCATAAGGCCATTCTAGGGGGTTGGGGTAGGAAGAAGTAGGCTGCTGGTTAACTAGGATCTGCAGCTTATCCAGTAGGTAGGGAAATGGGCAGACTGGGTGGGCCAAGCTGTCCTTATCTGCCGTCAAATTCTATGTTTCTATGTAAGGCAGTTTTAGCCAGGGACTTCTAATTCTCTGCAACCACCTGATTTTTATATCTGAAATCAGGAAACTACTCTTTGCCCCCTGCTCAAGGGCAGGAAGGTCAACACAATAACTATTGGTAGAGTACCCTTCGGAGACGGACTGCAAAAAGGGTCCAGCATAAATATTAAAAATTACCTTGTCAATAAACAGGCAGTCACTGGTTCTATCAAAAATAGATTCTTTACTCGATGATACTACAGTTGTTTACAAACAGGATATATTTACAGTCAGACAAACGGATTACACTTTTACTTAGAAATAGAAAATAAAGCAAGTTAAACAGACAGCTGATGGTTAGAAAAATCTGAACTTTCCTTACGTATCACCTCTGTACCTGCTACTAGCTGCAGAAGATACTTTCCCCTAAGCTGTGCTTCCTTACCAAGCTCGTAGCAGGGCTCCCCATCATCAGATGTTGAATGTCCCAGAGAGAGAGAGAGAGCCCATCTCTCTCATTTATACACTTCTGGCTGTCAGGAGTGACCTCACCTTCTGAGTCACAGTTCCCCCAGCCCCCCAGCATCCCCACCTGTGTGAGTGCAAGTGTGTGTGTGTGTGTGTGTGTGTGAGTGACGTCATTTCCTTTGTACTTCCTCAGTATCTCTGAGGTTTTTATAACATCCACCTGCACTACTGTCTGCTATGGGAACATGTCTCAGGAAAAGACCCTCACAATGACTTTATGACTTAATTGCCTCCTGTCTGCTATCTTGCCAGTAATCTTCCCTTGAAAAAGTCAGCAATAGAAACTGTAACAGAAGAATGATTTTTAAACTAACAGAAAATGCATCTAGTCACATATCATGTCACATCTTAAACTAACAGGAAAAGGAAAAGACTATATGCATCTGGTTACATATCCTGTTACAGTGAAGAACTCACGGAAGTGAGCGCAACAGAGGAACGGTTAGGCACCACACCAGTGAACCATCTACCATGAAGACAGGGGGAGCAGACTGGGCAGGGGGGTCAAAAAGGGAGTGAATTACCCTCCAGAATTTGTTCACAGAGTTAAGAGCGTTCTGGAGGTTTGCTTTGAAATAATGGGATTTTCCAGCCTGGACAGCATTTGTACAACTATTTCTCAGGGTCCTGTAATGGGAGAGATGAGGAAGGGATTGAGATAAATTTATAGCGGGCCGAAGCAAGATCACTGGACTTGCACTGATCAGTGATTTTGGTGGAGATCCAATGGAGGTGTGAAGATCTGACCCTAGATTACCTGAATGGGGCACGGAAGTTTCAGACAGAGGAGAATTTAGAATGAAAAAGGGAGAGGGCCACATCAATGTTAGTGGCTAGGTGGATGACTGATCAGTCTGTTGCAGGAAAGTTGCTCAGGAGAGCATTGACGTTCAGCCACCTGAGGCACCTGGAACAGGTGTATTTTGGGACTGATGGGGATACCAGATTATTCTGATGCAGAACGTCATGCAGCGGTTACTGAAGGAGTCAGCAAAATACCTGCTGCAACAGCGTGGTGGGAGGACAGAACCCAGTCCAACAGGATGTGGTTGGCAGAATGGGGATTGAGCCATGTGGGTTTGGATACGTGCTGCAACAAATTTAGGGACTCAGTCCTCTGGGTGGTCAATCTGGAGAAAGGGGAGAGCCAATTTACATTGATGTCCCCAAGGAGAATGAGTTCACTGGTGGAGGAAAGTGAGGTGATATGAGAGAGACAGAGAGGCGGGTGAGATCTTGGGTGAGGCATAGAAAACCCCAGTGAAGATGGGGACAGATTAGGGGAGTGAGAGCCTGACAAGGAGAAATGTGTGAATTCAGTCAATTAATAAATAGTAAATAAGAGAAGTGAGCTGAGATGGGCATTTCTAATTTACCAATAATGTATGGGCAGCAGGGTGAAACGAGTTTTACATACCTGAGGTGTGGTGCCACATGAGAGGGAAGCTAGCATAGTTTATACTGGTATCACACATCGAGGATGCGTAAAAAAAAAAAAAGTTTTGCTACTGTCCATAGTTTTGTTTTTTTATAATTACTGGTTCATGGCACAGTTGGGTAGTTTTGCAGTCAGCGGGCTATAGCAGAGTGAATCAAAAACTGAAAGTAATGTGTCTAATGCTCAGTGTTTTAGCATGCTTTCATGCATGGTGCTGTGTCTGAGAATGAGACAATTCTGTTACACACACTCATGTATAATGTTGCCTGTGTAAAGGATAATTTTAGGTATTGGTTTCAGGTCATAATCAACTCTAAACAATTAGATAAAGAATAATACATAGGTGGCTGTGTGTAACCAAAAGTTTACACACACCTGAGGTGTGGGATGCTACATAAACCTTGTGAAACATTCTTAGCTTAAGGACGAAGAGAGACCTGAGAAAGCTGGAGGAGTGGTCTAGGGTATGGCAACTTGATTTTGGCGTGAAAAAGTGCAAAATAATGTTCTTGGGGTACAGGAACCCAGAAGCTGAATACAAAATAGGAGGAATGATATTGACAACAACCAAGCAGGAGAGAGTCCTTGTAATTGTCTCAAATGACCTAAAGGTAGCTAGGCAGTGTGACAAGGCAGTTAAGAAGGCTAATGGGATGCTTGGTTGCATAGGGAGGGGGATTGCTAGTAGAAGTTGGGATGTTTTGTTACCTCTGTATAGGTCACTGGTGAGACCTCATCTGCAGTACTGTATACAGTTCTGGAGATCACATCTATGGAAAGACAGACAGAGTAGAGGCAGTCCACAGGAGGACAACTCAGATGGTGAGGGGCCTGCAACATAAGACCTATGAGGAGAGACTGAGGTAACTCGGTATGTACACCCTGAAGGAAAGGAGAGAGAGGGAGCGGGGGAACATGATAGAGACATTTAAATACATAAAAGGGTGAATAAGATGCAGGAGGAGAGCATTTTTCAGAAAAAGATGTGCTCAAAAACGAGGGGGCATGGTGTAAAGCTGGAGGTGGGTAAATTCAGGAGGGATACGTGAAAGTTCTACACAAAAGGTGGATCCCTGAAACAGATTGCCAGCTGAGGTAGTTGGGGCTAAAACAGTGGAAGAATTTTACACACATCCGAGGTGTGGCATGCTACATAAACCTTGAAAGCAAAGCTTGAGGGTTTTAAAAAGTATCCCACGCCCAGGGTGTGTGTAAAATTCTGATATACATACACCCACACATGTCTTGTTTTTTATAATTACTAGTGAATGTTTTTAATTAATGTGGCGTTTTGGTGATTTGCTTGTATAGTTTTTACTATGTGAACTATTAAACACAAACTTAAAGACAGTAAAGAAATGACCAGACATTGGCCAGTCTTCCCCTGCCACATCACATGGTCCCAATTTGCATTTCAAGCATAAATAACACTTTTTAATACCTTCCAATGTGTTTCTTTAACTTCATAATGTGTGTCCGTAGCTGCCTTTTTGGGTTTTTTTGTTTTTATGCTCCATCACCTGCAGCTGCCCCCACTGGTAATGTTCCTGCCTCCCAGCCCCATCCATGCCTTCTCTACCACTTACCCCGGTCCTCCATCACCTTGGACTTCCCTGTCTGAGGTGGGGTGAGGGGAGTTGGCCAGGCTCTGGGCAGACTGACAGCGCGTGGGGGCCCAGGACAGCCAGCATTGCCGCACCCTGCATGCTGCACTTGTTTTCCTCCTTGTAATTTCTTCCTTATAGAGACACCAGGCCAGGCTCAGTGACATGCGTGGCACCATCCCATGTATCCAAGAAGTGGCTCCTCTCACCCCGTCTCACTCCTCACCTACACCTACACCTGGTATCAAGTGGCAGTCATGTGGCAGAGGACACAGCCCTCTCTCCCCTAAGGAAGTGACCATTCTTTGGGATACTCAGCCTCCTTCCCTAGCCCATCCTCCAGCCAGTCCTCCAGCAACTTGGGCTCGTTTCTCGAATCTGGGTTGCTGGCGTCATGAACGGTAGCACTACTGCTGTGCTGATGGCTGACTAGCTGCCAGTTTTAAAGACTTCCTGCAGCCATCTCATGGCTGTCGCGCACATCCCTCACTTTCTTTATGCTAATATGCCCCGATAACATGTGGCTGATTCAGCAGGGTATATTAACCTAAAGAAAGCAAGGGACATGCGTAGCAGCAGGAGGTGGCTGAGGGCAGTCTTTAAAATCAGAAGCTATGGATACACATTTGAAAGTTAACAAAACACATCAGACGGTATTTAAAAAAAATGTAATTTATGTTTAAAGCACAAATCAGGGGTTGCCATGTGGTGGGGAGGACAGGTCAATATCTGGTGTTTTCCTTTCCCATGGCAGTTATGACTGGTGCTTGCGCTGCTCACAGCACGAGCTTGACTGAATGGGACCGACTGCAACTGCCCAGTCGTAACGCACAATTACAACTGGGAGTTTGTGATGCAGTTTTAACACCTTGTTATCCGATAATTATAAATACTTCCTAGTTATTATATTCAGGTTACCTCGGCCACCTTCTACATAAATCTATCCAGTTTTACACACTGCAATCCCGATGTATGCACCTTCTCCATGTACCAAGAATACATAGCACAATGAAAGCCTTTCCAACAGCAGCTCAAATACCAGAGAACGCCCCTCGCAATTGATGCCAAAGTGATTCTGACCGCCAATACCTTCAAGAGGGGCATGCACTGCCAACTCTGTACCCATGTACTGTGGTTGCCTCCATCCTTACTCATCTGGCACCCCCAACATTCCAGTCCCCCCTTCCCTTTTTCCTCCAGAAGCCTCCTCCCCATAAGATTTTCACTATTCTATCTTCTTAACCCTTGCAGGGCCGCAGACTGATATATCAGTCCAGAATTCCTATACGTTCTAATTCTGTTGCCAGTCAAATATGGTTATGCTGTTTTATGTATAATGTCTTTAATTTTTGAGAACTTATTGCCATCTGTGCTGCCTTAATTAGTGGATAATTTACTGCTCTGTGTAGTAGTTAGTAACGTCTGCTGCTGTAACTATCACCCCTCACCCCCACCCCCAGCCCGGAGCATCTTGAAAACTAGGCTTGTAGCCCACATGAGAATAACCCAGTGTGCCAAAGTCTAAATTATATAAAATAAACAGGTAGAGCCAGTAATGTCCACCAAACTCATACAGTAATACATTGTAAAACTGGCAATAGCCTCCTAAGTGTCTTCCGTCCATCAGCACAGCCATAGACCTAGAAGCAGAACCTGGGAGTTAGGCTAAACTAGACACAGCATCGATAACAGCAGCAGTTCATGGCAAAATACAGTTCATCTGTAGAATTGCCCGTTTTGTGCTGGATGCACCCCCCAGAACCCATAGGTGTATGTTATTTAAGGTGCTGAACTGGTATAAACCCTTAGTGAGAAGAAATTTACATTTATTACAATTTATGATCAAAGTATGGAAAAAGGAGGTTCCTGGCTATATCACTGACCTCTTTAGAGTTAGGAAAGTGAAGGAAGATTTGAGAAACTCTGCTGGAATCCAATTTGTATTAACTGATTGTAATTTGAATATAGGAAGGACATCTGTCCCCTTTAGAGGAATTCGCTTATGGAACAAATCTCCTCCAGATTTGAGAAATACCAGAACGAAAGCTAATAACGTAAAACTACTGAAATGGTGCACATCTGGATTAAATAATAATCAGGCCTGCAACAATTGTTAGCACTTTATTATGGTTTTAGTATTTGTTTGTTTCTCTTTTATTATCTGTAAGTTTTGGATTAATGTTTTTAATGTTTTAATGTGTAACTTGTTTGTGTTTTTGACAAGGAACTTCATTGAAAATGAGCATTGCTCAATTAAATGTATCCTTTATTCTTATGAATAAAAAATTATTTACTACTTTACATGTACACGGGCAAACAAAAGCTGGTGGATGGGTGTTTGGGTCTCGCCACCTATATTACAAATTCCCTGGACATAATCTCCTGGTTTTGATCAGTATTGCCAATTGACTAGAGTGAACTAACATGCAGCAGACAATGCTTCCCGATCTTATGGGACACCTGGGTCCCGATTCTCAAGGTTCCCGGCATGGCGCAAGGGGCTTGCACCACAAAGAATGGCGCAAAGTGCTTCTTGAGCCAAAAGATGCGCCGGGGGTGATTCACAAAGGCAGCCTGCATGCACCATAGGGTGCTTTCACCATCCATGCACCACAAAATGGGCTGCGGCATGGCACTAGGGGGCATGTGGCAGATGCAAGCTGCCACATTCCCTAAATAAAGATTCTCAAAACCCTCCCAGAGGGCAACATTCTAAGTACCTGGAGGGTTTGACCACTTGTGCCAATATCGGAGCCCTCCTTCACCATGTGCCACGCCCCCCCAGCCCAAATATTAAAATGTTAGATTAAATCATTCCTTGGTGATGTAGCATCCCCTCCCAGCTCCGATATGCTCACATAGTAGAATGTTAAATAAAATCATTCCCTGGTGAGCTAGCAGACCCCACCCCAGCTCTGATCTGCCCAAAAATTAATATGTCAATAACAACCAGTCCCTGGTGGTCTAGCGCCCCCTCCCCCAGCCCCAATATGCCTGTATATTTAAATATTAAATTAAATCATTCCCCAGTGACCTTTTGGACTCCTTCAGCTCCAATATGCCTGTATATTACAATATCGTTACTATCATTTCCTGGTGGCCTAGTGGACCCCCACCCCTCCCACTCTGGCAGGTAGTGCCCACCGCCTTACTCCCCCCCTACAGTCCAAACCCTGAGCCGGTGACTGGCACAGCCCTCCTCTCACCACCACGGATGGCCTCCAACTCAACTGTTACTGAGAGTGTACTTTACACAGGACACGCTCACTGACTGACAACTCATTCTGAATGGTGAAAGGAGGGCTTTGCCAGTCGCCGGCTTGGGGTTCAGGCTGGGGGGGCGGGGTGGTGGGCACTACCACCATGGGGACCACTAGACCACCAGGACAAGATGATAACAACATTGTAATATACATGGCATGCCACGGCTGGGGGTGGAGTGGTGGGCACTACCTGCCAGGGGGACCACTAGACCACCAGGACAAGATGATAACAACATTGTAATACACGGGCATACCACGGCTGGGGGGTGGGGTGGTGGGGTGGTGGGAACTACCTGCCAGGGGGACCACTAGACCACCAGGACAAGATGATAACAACATTGTAATACATGGGCATACCACGGCAGGGGTGGTGGGGTGGTGGGCACTACCTGCCAGGGGGACCACTAGACCACCAGGACAAGATGATAACATTGTAATATACGGGCATACCACGGCTGGGGGGGGGTGCTAGGTTACCAGGGAATGATTTAATTTAGCATTTTAATATGTGGGAATATTGGGGCTGCGGGCAGGGACCGCTAGACCACCAGGGAATGATTTAGTATCATGTTAATTTATGGGCAGATCGGGACTGGGGGGGGGGTTGCTAGATTACCAGGGAATGATTTAATGTAACATTTTACTTTATGAGTAGCTCAGGGCTGGGGGGTGCCACTAGTCACCAGCTCATGTCTAACCCTCCAGATGCGCTGTCTGTTTGGTGCACGGCCATGGTTGCTGCAAGCTAAGAGACTTTGCCACTGGGATCCTGACCAATCGAGAACTGGGTGCAGGGTCCCTGTTGCATCAGCTTTGTCACAAGCTGCCTTTTGCTGCAGCTTGTGTCAGTCTAAAAGCCCTTTGAGAATCAAGCTCAGTGCGTTCAAAAACAGCCAATAATACTAAAACTTGGCCAACCCGGTGGCACTGAGAGCTGAGGCATCTGCCTTACCTCGTGCCACGCCAGTGACCTGGGTTCAGGAACGAGTCTGGGAAGCCAAGGTTCGGCAGGGAAGGAGAGGATTGAGCATCTTATGGACTGCTCTACTCTCCTGGGAGGAAGGGGGGGTCTTCATCCTGCAATGCTAGTGACACCCAGTGGAGACTGGGTGCACTGCAGTCGAGGACCAGGAACAAGGGGACGATGTCAGGCGGCCATCCTGTGGGCATGTGCAGGAGCACACACGCCATGTGCTGGACTGCACTGCATGTCCTGCATCAAGGGGGGAGCACCAGAAAGCAGGAAAAACCCCGGCTTCTGAGGAGGTGACGGTGGACCCCGATGGCCGCAGCCCACATGCCCAGTGCTGGCTCCAACCCCCTACTTGACTCTCCGTGGTCCCTACCCCCGAGTGGAGTGGGGGTGTGGGTGACCCAGCAATCGATTCCTCGTTCAGGGCGAGGAGTTCAGGAAGGCGGTGGAGGCAGGAGTTGAGTGGGCCACCCGAGAGATGTCTTGGAATGTCAACGACAGGAGGGGTATAAATAGAACTGAAAAAAAAAACACTGACTAAAACTTGGAGACAGCCATATTTAAAGGGGCACTTCCTTAATGATTTCAAATCTAAAAATAATGTTAAAGCACACTCAAATTGGGGGGGGGGATCTTACTAGACAGGGGGAAAAAGGGCAGTACAAAACAGAATAAAATGTATAGGCCAAAATGTTCTCTGTAAAGTGCACTACTGCTTTAAGATATAGGACATCGGGTATTAAGTGTTGCTGTGATTTCATATGTCATGCACTTTGCAGATCAGTGTCCTACACTGTGAGGTATGGCTGCAGTTAGAGGCGTTTGACTAGTGGAGCCGGATATTCTGATTACTACTTAGCGTGACTTGCGGCACAATAGCATCATTGCTATTGTTTTTTTTTGTTTTTTAAAAAGGAGAGATTTGTTGCCATGGATATTAAAATGTTACAGACACAGTATGTTTTGTGCTTAACTCTGCATGGATTAACGTGGGGGTGCTCATTATTCAGTGGGGTGAGGCCAGAGGCTGAGCTTTCCTTTTGAATAACCTGGTCTGAATATCACCTATCTCATTCCAGCACAGAGACAAGCGCAAACATACGGTACCTAGCATAAAACTATTAGGGAATCAGATTTTTTTAAATTACTTGTTTTAAACTTCTTTTTATTGAACATTGTCTCAAATTATATGTAGGCACTACAACATCACATTATTGAGCCAATATATTACATCTTAAAACAAACTTATTTAACCAGGTTCATAATGTACATATCAAAGGTGACTGTCACAGAGAGTACTACCATACCTCTCAACCTCCAGCTTCATAAATCAGGGACAAGGCTTTAAAAAATCAGGGACAAAGGACCAAAATCAGGGACACATCTTCAGAATTGATGCTATCCACTCAAGAAGCTGGCAGAATAAGGGGCTTAGTGCAAAATGCATTTTCTAAGGAAAAACAAGTCTGTAACTTTAATGTTTACCATTATTTTGTGCTTACAACCATCACTGTTTGGTCATGGAAACACAATTTTTAGGAGGGACAGAGTAAAATTTTAAGGCAAAATCAGGGACGTCCCTGAAAATCAGGGAGAGTTGAGAAGTATGAGCACTACACCGATTTTGTCTCTGGGTCTTCCAGGCTGCTTGCAACATACAGTCAGAAGACAGCTAACACTAATTATACTTAAACATTAAAAAGAGAAAAACTAGACACATACTGGACACAGAAATGTTCTTTCTTTAAATACTATTCATAGAATTATGTTGCTTTTGAATTCATCTTCAGTTCTATGTAAAATAAGCTTTTCCTTTTAGTTTAGATTAAACTACTACTGTTTTTCGCTAGCCCTTAAAGATCCCTCCATTGTCCCACTGTGCCTCTAGCCTGCCGGATGCATTACCCTATCCCACCATACGGATCATGGCAGCTTCCAGCCAAGATAGGGTTGCTAAGTATGAGCCCCACTGTGCCTCAGACCAGTACACCCAGTCTCCTAGTGCATATACTAGGTGCTCTAGGGGGAGCACACCCAACATTTGCTCCCTGCACATGGCTTTCATGGGAGGGGATATGTGAAACCCATGTGTTCTTAATGCATTTCCCCATCATTAGTAACATTTCTCTCACAACCCTCGGGTATAACTCCCAGCCCTCCCCCTTCCGGGCCTCCACACCAAGTAACAATGACACCACCTTGTCCTTAATATGAATCCCTAGAATAGCCATAATTTCTCTCGCCATATCAGACCAGAAGCTCCTCGACTGGTGACAGCTCCAGAAACAGTGCATGTGTATGTCCAGCGCCACAGCACATCTCCCACACATCAGAAAGATCCCAGTACTGAATTTGCTTACTATCTGGGGTGGCATGTATAAGTGATACAAAAATTTGTACTGGGCTTCCTTAAATTTATTACAAATGAGGAGTCCCATATGTGATTCATAGACAGCAGCCCATGCTTGCTCTGGGATACCCCCCCCCCATATCACTCTGCCACTGTGCCCTAACCTTTTGTGAGAGATCCAGAGAGTACACCCTTAGTGCCTGGTACACCCTAGCCAACATTCCCTTGGGAGTCCCTCTATTCTGTAATATACATACTTCTATTCTATGTATGGAGGACTCACCAGGATCTAGCTTCCCTAATGTTGATGCCAACTCTTTCACCTGCAAATATCTGAATAGAAAGTTTTGGGGTATACCCAACTGCTCCCGCAGGATACCAAATACTAAGAGACTTAAATCTCCACTCTTGTAAAGGTCCCCTAAATATCTGACCACCCCCCAGCATCCAAAACTTGGCGTTCTCTACCGCAACAGAGATTGCATCCCTGTACCTACTCGTTGCGACCTTGTCGTAAATACAATTCTGCCCATAACTGACTACACCAATGTTGTCTACTCCTCTGCTTTTGCAACTTCCCTCTCTAGACTTGATACCCTCCTAAACTCTTTGTGTCACTTTGCTACTTCCTCCCCTCCTCTCACTCACCACTGTCTCCTCTACTCCTCCCTCTCCGTCATCCCTCTCTCCCACAGATGAGTGTTCCATTGCCTCACCCTCATTGCCAAATATTGGTTAGGGACTCTTCCCACCTACCTCTCCTCCCGCTTATCACCTGCTTACCCTTCTACCTACTCCCTCCGCTTAAAGGATTCTCGATTTTTCTCCCTTCCCCACCCTCACTCTGTGGCGGGGCTGTCTGCTTTTTCCTATCGCCTACTACTTCTCTGGAACCAACTCCCCTGAACTGTTCACCACATCTCCTCACTCACCTCCTTAAAATCCAATCTTCTTCTCCTTCCTAGCTCCAACTGCTGTTGCCGTCCCTCCCTGCTTGCACCCACCTAGCCCAGTAACCCTCTGCTCTATCCCTGTGCTTCCCTCCTGCTGCTGCTTTGCCTCCTTTTGCACTTACCTCCTCTCTTATTGCTACCAACTTATTACATAGCTGCTGAACTCGTACTCTGTGTCCTGACCTGATGTTATTTCTGCTTGTATAATAGTTGTCTCTTCTCCTAGATTGTTATTGCAATTCAGTAGTTACCTACAGTAGGTGCTGTACTCACACTTTGGTGTAAGGTCCTGATTTTATTTCTGATTGTATACTAGATGCCTCTCCTCCCTAAATGCTGCCCCCGGGTGGCACCTGGAAACGAGCTTTGGCTCAGCGTGCCTTTCCTGGTCACAAACTTTTAAATAAATAAACAAAAACCAGGGTCTTCGAGTCCAGGCAAAAATTCTGGATTTCCCACAATGGGGGCAAGTATAGCATTCACCTCCCTCACTGCTGCATGATTTTTAACCTTCTCCCATACACAAATCGTGCTCCACCAGGGAAGGCCAGACTTCACATTCCTCAGGGCCCTCATTCCCCCCTTTATTCAAAAAAGCAGTCAGGGGCAGGTGTGTTTTCCTTCTATCCAATGCCACCCAGCTCGCTCCCCTAGGCCTCGTCACCCAGTCTGCCCTCAGCCTCATTTGGGCTGCTAAGTGGTACAAGCCAAAATCTGGGAACCTGAGCCCCCCCCCCCCGCTCACTGTACTCATCACATGCTCCAGCCCTGTCCTCAGCTGCCTTCCTACCCATGTAAACTCAGAACACCATCTGTCCAGACTCCTCAGATCTCCCCAGTCTAGTCCCATCGGTAACATTTGCAGAGGGTATGACTCCCTGGGCAAGATGTTCATCTTGATAAGGCTGATGCAGCCTAACCATGAGATAGGAAGGCCCTGCCACCTCTGAAGGTCATTCCTGATGACCTTCAAGATCGGCCTGAAATTAGGCTCATACAAAGAGCACAATGTTGGGCCTACCTTTATGCCCAAGTATTTAAGGCATGAGGAAACCCTTTCATACCTATGTCCTCCAAGTACATTTTCAACTACCACCCCACCCCCATTAACTCTGATTTCTCCAAGTTAACCTTATAACCAAAAAGGTGGCAGAGCTCTCCATAGTGCTAGTTATCTCTGGAATAGTACTCTCCAGATTAGTGATAAAGAGCAGCAGGTCACTGGCATACAGCAAGATTTTGTGTTGTGTACCCTATTCTCCTTCCACACCCCTCACTGCCTCATTCATGCAAAAAGCCTCCGCCAAAGGCTCTGTTGCAAGAGCAAGTGACAGTGGAGAGAGGAGGCAGTTCTGATGGGTCTCCATTCAAAGCTCAGACACAGTCAACAGCTCACCGTTCACCAGAACATTAGCTCTAGGAGCCCTATATAACAGGTGAACCAAGTTAACAAGCTGTTGTCCCAACCCAAAAATATCCAAGACCTTGAACATATATTCCCATTCCACTCTGTCGAAGGCTTTCTTGGCTTCCAGAGAAAGCCCATATGCCACCCCCCCATGCTGAGCCCCTGCTCCCACTGAAGAACCCTCAGAAACCTTCAAATATTGTGATAGGAGTGCCGCCCCTTCACAAACCCAGTCTGACCCCACCCCCACTAGATCTGGTAAAACTTGCTCTAGCTGGCGGACTAGTGCCTTCACCAAGATTCCACTGTCACAGTTTAGGAGTGAGACTGGCCTATATGGTACGCACTCCATGGGATCTTTCCCCTAATTAGGGATAACTGTGATTGTTGCTAGCCCACAAGATTCCAGCAGTCCTCCCTCCTCCTGAGCTTCCTGGAGCATGTTGAACATGGCCTGCCAGATTGGCTCTCCTAGCACCCTGTAATATTCCAGAGGTAGACCATCCAATCCTGTTGCCTTGCCTTTCTCTAGTCCCACTGAAGCACCTCAAATCTCACCCAGGGAAAGGGGTTGGTTCAGAAGGGCCACTTGCTCTTCAGAATGGGGTGGGTACAGTCAGCCTCCTCAGAAAGGCAGCTGCCTCTTCATCCTTATTTTGACTTTCACTCTGGTATAATTTCAAGTAGACCCAAACAAATTCTACCCTTATCTCCACAC
The DNA here is from genome assembly GCA_016271365.2 of Neoceratodus forsteri. NCBI lineage: Eukaryota > Metazoa > Chordata > Ceratodontiformes > Ceratodontidae > Neoceratodus > Neoceratodus forsteri. The sequence goes on along the minus strand of CM028133.1, from coordinate 47,681,689 downwards.
CCCTTGTGGTCAGTGTTCCATCCTCCTCCTTCCTAATAGTGCACACCACATTCAACCCTCTTCTCTCTCTAGCTAGTCACACAAGTAGGGGGCAAGGTTTATTGCCGCACTTGTAGAATCTCTGTCTGATTCACATACAAGATGGCTACACTGGCCTCCCCTGTTATTTCCCTATTGACTGCTTCCATTGCTTCTTTAGGGAGCCTGTGTGCTTTCTCTGAGAGCTGCTGCACAGCTTGGAGCTCCAGTTGTCTAATTTTGTGCTCCATCTGTTTGAAGCACTTTTTCCTCTCCTTAGCAGTCATGTAGGCCACCACTGCCCCTTGCATAAATGCTTTATCTGCCTCCCAGCAGCAGGCCTGTGCAGGGGCCATAGCCAGATTGGTATCACTATATAAGAGCCATTGTTACCCCAAGCATTCCTTAAACTTCTTGTTTTGAAGCATGTAGGTTGGGAATCTCCAGTTCCATACCTTTTGCTGGGGTTGCATCTTTTGCAGTGTGACCATGACCCTCACATGATCCAATACAAGAACTGGAACTGATCTGCATGTATACCATCTTAGCATACCAAGTCCTAGGGATCATAATATAATCGATCCAGGAACATGATCCATGGGGATTTGAGAAAAAGGAATATTGCCAAGCTCCTGAGTTAGCCTTCCACCACACATCTGGCAATTCCAGTTGACTCAGCCCACAACCACTTGGGAGAAAGTAAGACAGAAATTTCTCAGTCTTGGGGAGAAGATCCCGAGATGTGTTGTCCCCAAGGTAGTCAAATAACCCCCCTCCCCCCGCAAGCAGAAGGAGATCATCATTGCTTATCCATAAGACTTCTTCCTACCTTTTCCTCCCCTCCCCCCATATGCAGTGTAGAGGGGACCAACATCTCCATCCACCACTTGCCTCGGGTACATCTACCTCAGCAGGAGTCAGTGCCTGTTGGGGTTAAGGAAACAGATACTTTATTAGAAGCAGGGGGGGTCTCATCTAAGTAAAAAGAAAAAAAAAAGAAAGACACTGTGTGTTTCTCTGTTTTGGGAAGGGGGCTGTATCAACTTAATTTGCTGAGTCAGGAGCAGAGAAGATAAGCTAATTAAGCAATAAGGCATGACCAGGGGTTAGATTAACGGTCTATTAATCACCCCTTAGGGGTGTAATGTGGCACGAGGCCCAGCCGAATGCCATACTGCCCCAGGGGGTGATTAACTGACTGTTAATCTAACTCCTAGGAGTGCCTTATTGCTATTATAAAAATGATTCCAAAAAAAAGTGTTAAAAGTATACTTTTTGAATGTTTTCCTCATTTAGAGGGAGGTTTTTAATAAAATAGTTCTTCCACCAACAGGTAAAGAATGCTGATTCAAAATCAGAATGCATCATTCCACACATTCAGCATTGCTAGAGGATGGAATGCTGACAGGAAGAATCCATGTGCCACGGTGATCAGGCTGTACATGACAGTGTAACATGGATTAATGTAAGGCTGTTGGAATCCTAACAGCCAATTAGATTACAGCATTTCTAAGGCCCTTTTTATAATTGCGGGTGTGGCGTGAGCAGTAGAAAAGCAGCTGACTCCAATTATAGCTTCCTGCTGCTAGTTTCTGGCAGAGGGGAATCTTGCTTTCAGAGCAAGCAGCTGACTAAAAAAGCTACAGTTTTTCTTACTAATTGCCCTCCTTCCCAACCTAAGCCAGTTCTACTTTTACAGCCACTGGATTTGACTGACAATAGGAACTTCCTGTTTGACAGTAGGAAGGGAAGGATCACTGAGACACATTAGTTTCATCAACCTTGAAGGAAAAAAATAGCTCTTTCTCCCCCCCCCAGCTGCTGGAGGTCTGAGTCCAAGCCAGGAGAAAGGAGACTACTGAAGACTACAGAAAGTTCCTGTCCCAGAACAGGAAGGGCGAGAGTTGTAAGGGTACATAGGCAGTAGGTACCTAGGTGGAAAAATACGTAGAGGGAGGAGAGAGTAAGCATAATAAGCAACAGGAGAGGGGACATAAGAAGGTCATGATGGGAGTGGTGCAGTGCAATGGCTGTGGGGCGGCAGTGTTCCAGGAGACATTCTGGAGGATGTGATGCTGCCCTATTTGCAGGCACCTCTCTGGTCTGAGGGAGGAGGTTGCTTGTCTCCAAACTGACCTGGCTAGGATTTGTGAAACCTCTTCCCCCACCCAGGGACCACCAGGGCCACCGCTGTTACCTCAGAGGCTGCCAAAAAACAGAAGCGGTTGGACCAAGGTGGGCTCAGGGAGGGAGAGGGTGGTGGAGCAAAGGTGCATTCCTCCAGCTGTATTTCTCCACAATTCATATGCTGTTCTGGCGAAGAGTGGTTCATCTATGGAGGCACCTGCAATGGAGACCAAGGAGGATGTTGGGAACCTCCACAGAAGAGACCCACTGGAGGGTGGCATGAGACCCCACAGGGAAGGAAACAACTCCTGGTGGGGGGCTCAATCATTTGGGAGGTAGAAGTGGGGGAGGAAGGGAAGAGGGAGGTAAGGTGTCTGCCTGGTGCCATGGCTCAGAGGAACAGGGAGTGAATCCTCAGGATCACGGGAGCAGCTGCACGAGGGAGGGAGATGGATGTCATTGTCCACCTAGGGACAAATGACCTGGCTGGGAATGGGATCAGAGCAGTGCAAGAGGAGTTTGTAGAGCTGGGGAGGGGCCTTAGACAAGTAGCACATACAGTAACCTTCTTGGAGGTGCTGCCTGTTTATGGCAAGGATGATGCTAGGGTACTCCACACCATGGGATTCAATGAATGGTTGAAAACTGGTGTGGAGCTCAGGGTTTTGGCTTCATTGGGGACTGGGGAGCCACCTGGAGGGATGCAGACCTATACTGGCATGATGGTCTGCATTTGTCCAGGAGGGGAACCAGGATCCTAGGTGATAGTTTTTTTTTTTTTTGTAACTTAATTTTTATTTCTCTTTGTTAAAACAGATACAGGTCATTACAATTACCTTTAACAGGAACAATTATAGGCATGTATTCCACAGTTAATTAGTTATACAAGAGATGATCATACAATCTGATTTTTTTGTCATTGCATTCCCAGGAGTGGGTAAGGTGTCAGTTTGCAGAGTCTTCACTGGGTTCGCCAGAGGATAGTGCAGTAATTGCCTCCCCCAGACTCTCCAGTGGTCCTATGTCCAACAACCCTCCCTATCCTCTGTTTTCCCAGGATCTGTAGTCCACACGCTGATTATCATACTTCAAGTAATAACAAACCAAAGGACTTGAAAACTGAACTTTAACTTAAAGTAAATGCTGAACTATTAAATAAAACCATTTTGTTGTGTGTGGTCATTGCTGCTTAAAAAGGAACAAAAAGAAATATATTTAAAAAAAAGACTCCATTCCAAGACTCTATCAGGAATCTTCCCTGCCTTCCCACTCCAGGCCTTTTACCTCTACTCCAATAAGGGAATCCTGGTGTGCCATGGGGACCACTACTGCAGGAACCTCTCCAGACATAAATGAATTGAGGCTGCCATCCTCTCCAACTCCTCCATCTTCTGGAGCCACATGGATATTGTCGGAGGGTCCGGAGAGAGCCATTTAATGGTTATACACTTAAGAGCTGCCACCCTCATTATGTGGAATAATTTGTGTTTTCCTCTAGCCTCACTAATCTGCACACCCAGGCCCAGCACCAAAGCCTGGAAGGAATGGGGATGGGGGACTCCAGGATTACCCGTATTTTTGCATGTACCTGTTGCCAGAACGGTATCAACATTGGGCATCCCCAGAATATGTGCCAGTGTGTATCTCTGTCCCCACACCTTCTCCAACATCTATCTGAGCTGGAAGGACTAAAATGGTTTGTGCGAGAAGGAGTAAGGAAGAATCTAGTGATTATTTTCCAATTAAATTCACTCAGTGATGGTGACGAGGTAACCTCCCAACCTTTTTCCAGTCTTCGTGTCCAGCTATATGTTGAGATCTGTCCCCGTGATTCTTACTCCCATGTTGAGCGCAGCTGCTCGCTCCAGGGTGGGGGGGGGTCTTATCTACTAGCAAGGAGTGCAACTGTGATATTGGTTTCATTTTTGCTGACAGGCGAACCCACCAGAAAAACAAGTCCTCCAACTCAGATCGATTCCTAAGTACCTTTATTTGGTTGTCATCTCTCTGGAGGAAGTTTCTAACCTGTAGGAACCTAAAATGGTCTTCCTTTCTTAATCTATACTTCTGTTGAAGTTGGGCAAAACTCATGTACTCCCCACGCAAGAAAAACTGTGCAAAACAGACCAATCCCTGACTTTCCCAGTACGCATAGCCACCATCTAGTGTGGGGGATATAAAATCCATATGGTATTTAATCAGTGAAAGTGGCCCCAAATCATTAGGTGTATCCAATAGCCGTTTTAGTTTCATTAGTGACCTGATGGTGTGCTTTGTCCAGAGATTAACAGCTTTAGCCCAGATGGTCAAAGTGATTTTCCCCGTGGCTATTGTCCATCAAGGGTGACACCCCAATTGTGTCCTTTCAATTCCATACCACCCTGATTCCTTTCTTTGTTTGAGCCAAGACCAGAGCCATGGCCCCCTGTGCCGCAGAGATAATATTTCTTAAAGTCTGGAAGCCCCAGGCCACCTCTGGTTCTGAGAGTTGTCAAAAGAGTGTGCGAGAGAGCCGTGGCCTTCCACCACCCCACACAAACCTCTTTATCGCAGTGTTTAATTCTTCCCAAAAGTAGTCTGGGATGGAGATTAGTAGTGTTTGGAAAAGGAACAGAAAACGTGGTAGGATGTTCATTTTAATAACCTGAGTTCTACAGTACAAAGAATGAGGCAAAATTTGCCATCCAGCAAGATCTTGTTTCACTGTATAAAGAAGCTTCATATAGTTATTGGGAAACAGTTTTGATAGATCTCTCGAAATCTGTACCCCCAGGTATCTTAGCGTGTTCTTATTTGCCCATGTAAAGGGAAATCTGAGTTGAATCGGGGATAGCCACTTAGCAGGAGGGCCTCGGACTTGTCTTTGTTAATCTTGTAGCCTGCTAATTTTGAAACTGCTCTTGGTCCTTTAACAAGGGGGGGAGGGAGCTAGTAGGGTCCGACAAGAAGAGTATTGCATTATCTGCATATAACGCAATTTTTTGATTAGCACCTCCTACCATTATCCCTTTTATTGATGCATTGTCCCGGATCTCCGCCGCCAGAGGCTATAATGAAAGGGCAAAGAGTAAGGGCGACAAAGAACACCCCTGTCTAGTTCCCCTGTGTAACTGAAACTTGCTCGATGCACACCCATTCACCCTAACCAAGGCTTCCGGCCCCTCATACAAACTGAAGACTGCTTCTATGAATTTCTCTCCCAGGCCTAATTTGTATAAGGTTTTTTTTTTAGATAGAGCCAATCAACTCGGTCAAAGGCCTTTTCAGCATCAACTCCTACTGCAATTTAAAATTGTTGTTTACCTCTTTGGGATGAAATAATGTTTAGGAATCTACTAATATTATCCTGTATGAGTCTATCCCTAATAAAGCCTGTTTGGTTATGATGAACCAAAGAGCCTATAACTTTTTGCAACCGATTCGCCAGGACCCCCGAAAAGATTTTAAGGTCATTATTTAGTAAGGAAATTGGCCTGTACGAACCGTATTCTTGGGGATCTTCCCCCAGTTTGGGAAGCACGGTGATTTGTGCATACTTCCAAGATGGCGGCGCTGGACTGGACTTCAGCAATATTGAGTTCAGGGTTCTTTGTAAAGTAGGCATTAGATCCGGTAAGAAGGTCTTATAATATTCCATAGGGAGCCCATCTAGTCCTGGGGCCTTACGGTTTTTCTGATTTGTGATGTGTTGTTTAAGCTCTTTTTGGGATATGTGGGCAGCCATCTCCTCTCTCCCTGCTCCACTTAAGTGCGGTAAGTCTATGCAGTCCAAATATTCCTCCACCTCCTGTGTGTGTGGTTGGGTCCCCTTTCCCAATCATATAGGGCTCCATAGAAGTTTGCAAATTCTTTTGCAACCTCCCTTGGTTTACCTGTCAATGTTCCCTGTGGGTTAACTTTCAACTTTAACATCATCCTATTAACGGTCTCTCTCCTGAGCTGAGCTGCCAGTAAGGTCCCTGCTTTGTTTCTATGTTCATAGTAAAATTGTTTCGTATACCTGAGTTTAGCTTAAATTTTTTGGTCTAAGAGTTTTCCTAGTTCTCTCCTGGCAACCTTTAATCTTGCCTCACTTTCAGGATTCCTGTTTTTCTTGTGAAGGGCCCCCAATGAGCCTATTTCTTGTTCCAGTTCTTGCTGATGTCTTATGTTCAGCTTTTTTTGGTGGGAGGAAAAGGATATTATTTTGCCCCATAAGTAAGCCTTCAGGGCATCCCAGACCATATGTGGCGGAGTATCATCCGCTTCGTTTAGCTCTGAAAAGGATTTGATCTCTCTTGAAACCATTTCTTTGAAATCTGCCCGGTTTAGCAAACAGGTGTTTAACCTCCAGGTTGAATCTCACTCAACCTCTCCAAAATGGAGAGACACACTAACCGGGGCATGATCTGAAAGTGTGGAAATACCAATCGTTGATGCTTCCGCCAGATGGGCCCACTCGGTGGACACCAGAAAGAAGTCTAGTCTGGAACACAGATTGTGTCTGGGTGAAAAGAAGCTATAATCCTTCTCTCTCGGATTCAAGCTTCTCCAAATATCAAGCAGACCGAATTTGGTCATAATTTTTTGGAGAGTGGAAGATGACCTAGGTTTGAGTCCCAAGCCCCCTCTTCCCGACCTGTCCCAGAGAGGGGACTGAATCGTATTGGAGTCTCTCCCGATGATGTTTATACTACTATAATCCACCTTCCCCCTAGTAAGGGTTTCCAGGAAAAAGGTGTTTCGCAGCTGTTCCACGTTGGGGGCATAGACATTCAGTAAATTTACCTTGTGGTCCCCTAGAACTCCCACTACCTGGATGAAGCGGCCTTCGGGGTCCGTGAATATATCCTTCACCTTAAGTGGGCAATTTTTCCTGAACAGGATAGTGACACCTCTTTTCTGTGTGTGTCCTATATAGTGGGATGCATACACCTCCCCCACCCAGGACCTTTTTAACTTTTTATGATCTTCAGTCCCGAGGTGTGTTTCTTGAAGAAACACAATGTCGGCTCTTTGTCTATTTAATTCCTGCAAAATTCTGGAGCGTTTTATGGGACTATGTAGGCCCCTCACATTATACGTAATAACGTTAAGGGTTCCTATCTTGGATGTCACCAAAAGGGGGCCACACACCTCGTGCAGCATGACCACTTTTTACCATACACAGCACTTTTAACAGTAGTTAACTTAAAACAATTTAACAAACATTTCAACATTAACATCTCAACAGATATTCGTAGTAACCGTCTATAGAGAAACTATAGTCGTTTTTTTTGGTGGGGCTCGATGACCTACCCTTAAATGAATACATGACCTTAAGGTGCAAACGCCTCTGCAATCTCCCCCGAGCCTTCACCCTTGTTAAGGAATCGAGTGGCAAGGGGAGAAAGATGGTACGAACAAAGCTTTGCTAACTCCTCTTAGTGCTGTATACCAGCTAAGAGGGAGGGGGGTTGTCACCTTCATGACACACACTTACAGAAACAGGTGTGTCTACTGGCGGTCATCTTCTGTTGCCCATCTTTTAATGGTTGTGATCTGGAAGGTCAGCCTAGTAGTAATACCCCCTCAGGAGAAAGAAAAAAGTGGGGGGCATGGGAAAGGAGGGATGGAGAGTATTGGGAGATATTCAGAAACTCCTTATGTAGTCAAGGCCTCTCCTAAGGCTTTCAACAGCCTTTTCAGTTATATTTCATTTCCCCTCCCTCCCCTCTCCTCCACCAAGCCAGACCCGACTTCAAGGCTTAAACTCCATCCATTTTTATGTTTCTTGCATGCATGTGCAAGAAACATATTGTGGCAGCTTTCTCCAGAAGCAGGTTGTGGAGGCGCGGCACTGTTGCGACTGATGCCCCCACAGCCTGTAAAGGCTTGGCCCGCTTCCCCCAATGCTGTGGCACGTTGCTGCTGACACAAGTTCAGCCAGCGTGCCACCAACTTGTAAAAAATTAGCTGCTGCAATCAGGGGCCACCTCGTCAGTGCAGCATCAGCCATTCGCTGCAATGAGGGAGTGACCCGTCACTGCAGGGCGGAACCTTGGAACATTGATATTGTTTGTGAACATGGCAGCAAGCTGCCGCCATGTTCACAAACAATATTCACCCCCGCCGAGGGGATGCCCAATCCCCCTTGGCAGCATGTGCCCCCCTTCCCCATGTTTGTTTGCCAACAGGGGCCCTAATCCCCATCTGCTTCAGTGCCGTAATGTTTATGTTGCCGACAGGGGAGCCCACTCCCCATCGGCATTATGTAACTCCCCGCCTGCTTATGTTGTCTGCCGACAGGGTGCCCAATCCCCGTCGGCATAATGTAACACCCCTGCCACCCCTTTTCTTGTGTGCCGACAGGGGTGCCCAATCCCCCGTTGGCTACAGCAGCCCCTCCCAAACAGAAGACTATGTCGGCACACTGGAAGCCCACCCCAGCGTGACACATGCCCCTGTAAAAGTAAAAAATGGTCCCGCGATGTCATTTTTTTTTTACCTGTCAAAACGGAAACAGTCCCTCAGTGGTCTCCCTGCCCCCCTCCCACAACCCGCACCCACCCACTGCACACCCTGCCTCCCCACACCTCCTTCCTCACCCCATACTTACCTCCAGAGTCCGATGAGACAATCTTCGTTGGACCGGAAACACCTCTGCACTCTTCAAAGCCGACCGCGAACTGAGGAAATGCTGGTAAGCTGTATAATGGAATAAATAGGGTTTTTTCAACTTTGATGCATATCTCAGGCATTTTTGTTTTTTGGTTTTTTTGAAATCGTAATTTTGTACTCCACTCGTCCTGCCAGCCCCAACCCTTCGGGGCTGCCAAGGAGTCATCCTCCTGCCTCACGCTCTACCCACATCCACTGCCAGGCCCCATGGAGCTTCCGCTTACCCCCAAGTGGGGACGAGGTGGGGCGGCAACACCCCGAGCTACTTACATCTCATCGGTCCGGAAGTGGCTGGGTGAGCAAGGGCACATCGGAGGCAAGCTCCAGGCAGCCCGTCTTCCCAGCGCTGGCAGGTGTTTCCTCTTTTTCCTCCCTCCCCTACAGTGCACAGCCTCTCTGATGTCAAGGCGACAAGCGCCGACATCCACACTGGAAAGCGGCCATCCGTTCCCCTGTGATCGGGGCTTGTAGTACTCTGAGCCTCCATTCGGAGTCACACAAGTGCCCGGGCATTAGCCGCAACCCTCCCCAGAGAAGGTGAGCTGTCATTGGATGCTCAAAACTGTCTCGCCCCGGCCGACCACCTGCGACCCGAGTCCACTCCCGAACCCGGGTCACCGGTGTGGAGCAAGGTGTGGCGTCCAGCGCCTCAACCCTCAGCGCCACCAGGCCGGCATTTTTTGGAATTTTGGTACCAAATTCTCAACATGGGGTTTTTGGGACCCCCTCCTCATGAATTCTGGCACTATCATGGCGTTATTCAGCCCTGAAAGGTGATTTCTCGGTCACTGCGCAGAATCCCCTTTCCGGACCGATTAACAAAATTACAGTGCCAGTGTTCATGAGGTGGGCTCTCAAAAAGCCTATACTGTAAATTTGGTGGGACAAATCCAAAAAATGACTGTTTTACGTGTATGCATTGCACAGTTGCTACGCACATTCATAACTTTGCGAATTTGCAATATTTTCATGCCAGATTTTCAACACTGGCATTTGTACACACCTCCTTATGAACAGCACAGCTGTCATTTTTCACATCCTGGCTGAAATGTGTTTCCACGCTTCCGGCGCAGAACACCACAGTCGCTGTTGGAAATCAGTGTTTGGGACAGATTAGCATCGAGCAACTGGGGGGAGTGACCGAGCTTGACTGAGCTCTGTCAGGACTGCTGCAGATTTCATTGTGGGCAGGAAAAGGTGACGATGCAGGCAGGAGCCCAGTACAAAAAGGCAGTCTGTAGTGCCGGGAGACACAGAACGAGCGAGTGTGGGAGGGGGAGTGAGTGAGGTCAACGGAGCTGTGTTGGGACTGCTGCAGATTTCTTTGTGGGCAGGAAAAGGCAGCAATGCATACAGGGGCTGAGTAAAAAAGGGCAGCCTGCAGCGGTGGGAGAAACAGAACAAGCAAGTGACAGAGGGGGAGTGTGCAAGCTCAACGGAGCTGTATCGTGACTGCTGTGGATTTCTTTATGGGCAGAAAAGGGTGGCAATGCAGGCAGGAGCCCGGTACAGAAGAGCAGCCTGGAGCGCAGGCAGAAATGGAATGAGCGAGTGAGACAAGGGGAGTGAGTGAGGCCAACGTAGCTCTGTCGGAACTGCTGCAGATTTCTTTGTGGGCAGAAAAAGATGCCGACAGAGGCAGGAGACCAGTACAAAAGGGAAGCCTGCAGCGCCAGGAGAAACAGAATGAGCAAGTTAGACAGAGGGAGTGAGCAACCTCAACGGAGCTCTGTCGGTACAGCTGCAGATTTCCTTATGGGCAGGAAAAGGCGCCAATGCAGGCAGGAGCCCAGTACAAAATGGCAGCCTGCAGTGCCGGGAGAAACAGAATGAGCGAGTGAGAGAGAGAGGGACTGACCAAGCTCAACAGAGGTGTATCATGACTGCTGCGAATTTTTTTGTGGGCAGGAAAAGGCAGCAATGCAGGCAGGAGCCCAATACAAAAGACCAGCCTGCAGCGCCATCAGAAACGTAACGAGCGAGTGAGAGAGGGGGAGTGAGCAAGCTCAACGGAGCTGTGCCGGGGCTGCTGCAGATGTCTTTGTGGGCAGAAAAAGCCACCAACGCAGGCAGGAACCCAGTACAAAAGGGCAGCCTGCAGCAGCGGGAGACCCAGAATGAGTGAGTGAGGGAAGGGGAGTGAGTGAGCTCAACGGAGCTCTGTTGGGACCGCTGCGGATTTCTTTTTGGGCAGAAAAAGGCAGCAATGCATGCAGGGGCCCAGTACAAAAGGGCAGCCTGCAGTGGCAGAAGAAACAGAATGAGCGAGTGAGACAGGGGGAGGGAGTGACCTCAACAGAGCTCTGTCGGGACAGCTGCAGATTTCTTTGCGGGCAGGAAATGGTGCCAACACAGGAAGGAGCCCAGTACAAAAGGGCAGCCTGCAGCAGTGGGAGACACAGAATGAGCGAGTGAGGGAGGGGGAGTGAGTGAGCTCAACGGAACTCTGTTGGGACTGCTGCAGATTTTTTTGTGGGCAGAAAAAGGCAGCAATGCACGCAGGGGCCCAGTACAAAAGTGCAGCTTGCAGCAGTGGAAGAAACATAATGAACGAGTGAGAGGGGGGAGTGAGTGAATGAGCTCAACGGAGCTCTATTGTGACTGCTGCAGATTTCTTTTTGGCCAGAAGAAGGTGGCAACTCAGGCAGGAACCCAGTACTAAAGGGCAGCCTGCAGCAGCTGCATACACAGAACGAGCGAGTGAGGGAGGGGGAGTGAGTGAGTGAGCTCAACGGAGCTCTGTTGGGACTGCTGTGGATTTCTTTGTGGGCAGAAAAAGGCAGCAATGCATGCAGGGGCCCAATACAAAAGTGCAGCTTGCAGCGGCAGAAGAAACAGAACAAGCGAATGAGAGAGGGGGGAATGAGCAAGCTCAACGGAGGTCTGTCGTGACTGCTGTGGATTTCTTAGTGTGCAGGAAAAGACGGCAACGTAGGCAGGAGCCCAGTACAAAAGGCCAGCCTGCAGCCCTGGCAGAAACGGAATGAGCGAGTGAGGGAGGGGGAGTGAGCAACCTCAACGGAGCTGTGTCGGGACTGCTGCACATGTCTTTGTGGGCAGACAAAGCCGGCAATGCAGGCAGGAACCCAGTACTAAAGGGCAGCCTGCAGCAGCGGCAGACACAGAATGAGCAAGTGAGGGAGGGGGAGTGAGTGAGCTCAACGGAGCTCTGTTGGGACTGCTGAGGATTTCTTTGTGGCAGAAGAAGGCAGCAATGCACGCTGGGGCCCAATATAAAAGTGCAGCTTGCAGCAGTGGAAGAAACAGAATGAACGAGTGAGAGAGGGGGAGTGAGTGAATGAGCTCAGCGCAGCTCTGTCATGACTGCTGCAGATTTCTTTGTGGCCAGAAGAAGGGGGCAACACAGGCAGGAGCCCAGTACAAAAGGGCAGCCTACAGCACCGACAGAAATGGAACGAGCGAGTGAGAGAGGGGGAGTGAGTAAGCTCAACGGAGCTCAGTCAGGACTGCTGCAGATTTCTTTGTGGGCAGAAAAAGGAGTAAACAGAGGCAGGAGACCACTACAAAACAGCAGCCTGCAGCGCCAGGAGAAACGGAATGAGTGAGTGAAACAGGCGGGGTGAGCGACCTCACCAGAGCTCTGTAAGGACAGCTGTGGATTTCTTTGTGGGCAGAAAAAGGTGCCAATGCAGGCAGAAGCCCATTACAAAAGGGCAGCCTGCAGCGCCGGGAGAAACACAACGAGCAAGTGAGAGAGAGGGGCAGTGAGCGAGCTCAACGGAGCTCTATCATGACTGCTGTGGATTTCTTTGTGAGCAGAAAAAGGTGGCAATGTTGGCAGGAGTCCAGTACAAATGGGCAGCCTACAGTGCCAGCAGAAACAGAATGAGCGACTGAGAGAGGGGGAGTGACCCACCTCAACTGAGCTCTGTCGGGACAGCTGCAGATTTCTTTGTGGGCAGCAAAATGTGTCAATGCAGGTAGAAGCACAGTACAAAAGAGCAGTCTGCAGCACCAGGAGAAACAGAATGAGCGAGTGAGACAGGCAGAGAGAGCGACCTCAACGGAGCTCTGTCGGGACAACTGCAGATTTGTTTGTGGGCAGAAAAAGGTGCCAATGCAGGCAAAAGCCCAGTACAAAAGGGTAGCCAGCAGCACCAGGAGAAACACAATGAGAGAGTGAGAGAGGGGAGTGAGCGAGCTCAACAGACCTCTATCATGACTGCTGCATATTGCTTTGTGGGCAGAAAAGGTGGCGCACGCAGGCAGGAGCCCAGTATAAAAGGCCAGCCTGCAGCACTAGCAGAAACGGAACAAGCGGGGAGGAGCTAGCTTAACGGACCTGTGTCAGGACTGCTGCAGATTTCTTTGTGGGCAGAAGAAGCCGCCAACAGAGGTGGGAACCCCGTACAAAAGGGTAGCCTGTAGCGCCAGCAGAAACAGAATGAGCGAGTGAGAGGGGGGAGTGACTCACCTCAACAGAGCTCTGTCGGGACAGCTGCAGATTTCTTTGTGGGCAGAAAAACATGCCAATGCAGGCAGGAGCCCAGTATAAAAGAGCAGCCTGCAGCGCCGGGAAAAACAGAATGAGCGAGTGACACGGGACAGTGAGCAAGCTCAACGGACCAACGCAATCAACATTCGGCATTGACAAATACTTGTTTATATAACACAATTGCTCAAGTCTCACTTTCCTCTTTCCCCGTTAGTGGTGAGAAGAGGTTCAGAAACAGTTAAGGTGATGGGTTTAAATGCTTCATTGGCAAGCATTTAAACTAGCCAAGGGGAGGCACTGAAAAGGAGCAGGGAAATGCCAGCATCCCCCCACAAAACACAGTAATTAGTGAGGTAAACACCAAGGTAGAGAAGTCATTCGGGAGCAGGACGGGGTAAATGCAAAAATGCAAAGGCAGTAAGGGGTAAGGCCATCAAAAAATGGAGGGTGATGAGTACTAATGTCTGTAGTCTGTGTAACAAGCTCCCTGAACTAGTGGCCTTAATGGAAGATGGATGCCTAAATATTGTAGCAGTCACTGAAACATGGTATACAGAGAACCATGACTGGGATATCAACATACCAGGATACACAATCTACAGGAGGGACAGGGAGGGTAAAAGAGGAGGAGAAGTAGCTGTGTATGTAAGAAACATAGAATTTGATGTCAGATAAGGACCGCTTGGCCCACCCAGTCTGCCCATTTCCCTACCTAATGGATAAGCTGCAGATCCTAGTTAACCAGCAGCCTACTTCTTCCTACCCCCACCCTCTAGAGTTGCCTTATGACTGTCCCATGCATGCTTGAATTCCACCACTGTTTTTGACTCCACAACCTCCTCGGAAGGCCGCTCCATGCATCCACAACCTCTCTGTGAAAAATACTTCCTTAAATTACCTCTGAGCCGCCCCATCTTCAAATTGTGCCCCCTTGTTCTTGCACACCTCTTTTTTTGAAAGATGCTACCCTCTTGGACTTTGTTGATTCCCTTGAGGTACTTGAAAGTTTCTATCATGTCCCCCCTCTCCCTCCTTTCCTCGAGGCTATACATATTAAGCTCCTTTAGTCTCTCTTCATGTGTCTTCCAGTGCAGACCCTGCACCATTTTAGTTGCCCTCCTCTGGACAGCTTCCATCCTGTCTATGTCTTTGCGGAGATTGGGTCTCCAGAACTGCACGCAGTACTCCAGATGGGGTCTCACCAGCTGTCTGTACAGAGGGATAATAACTTCTTGTTTTCTACTGGTGATGCCTCTCCCTATGCATCCCAGTATCCCCCAGCCCTCCTTGCTGCCCTCTCACATTGCTTGCCCACCTTTAGGTCATCTGATATGACTACCCCCAGGTCCCTTTCCATTTTTGTTGTTGTTAGTATCTCACCCCCCATTGTGTACTCTTCCCCTGGGTTTTTGTTTCCCAGGTGCATTACCTTGCACTTCTTAGCATTGAATCTAAGCTGCCATTTGACCATTCCTCTAACCTTGCCAAGTCCCTTCTCATCCTTTCCACCCCACCTTGTGCATCAACTCTGTTGCAGATCTTTGTGTCATCTGCAAAGAGACATACTTTTCCTTCCATTCCCTCTGCAATGGCACTTATAAATGTAACCCCCCTGCAAATGGGGGGTTCCCAAAAGACTTCCAGGAGCTTGCTTGAATGCTCCAAGCCTGAATGGTGTTTGGCATTTAAGCCATTTATCAGTGAGTGTTTTTAGAGCCTCTGGTACTGTCTCTTTAAGAGCTGTCTGCTTGCAGACATAATTAGTTTGTATGGGGGGACTGTGTGCTTCTCTGAGTACCACTTGAGCTGCTGCCAATTCACTTCATTTTTGCAGTCACTAGGAGTGCAAAGGAACCTATCTGAAAGATGTAACTGTTTGCCAGAAATTATTTAGAGTAATAATGAAATTACAGTTTGTCTAACCTGCTTTCTTTGCAGTCAGAACTGTGTCTGCTAGTTCCCATTCTAGTTTTGAACTGCTGAACTGGACCAATCAGTGTGGGGTAAGCTAGCTCTAAAATGGTGCCTTGGACCAATCAGAACTTGGACTCATAATCTGAGCCAGCCACAAGAGGATTGTATGGGCAGTGACTCTGGGAGATGTAGTTTAGACTTCAGTGCCTTTTGGACCAACAGCAGCAGTCTATTGTGAGTGACAGCCAATCCATCAAGAACTGGGAGGAACTCAAAGGAAGTGCCCAGTTTTGTCGGTTGGAGCTTGAGTTGAGCTTTGGCAGTGAAGAAGGAAGGAGCCCTGTGCTTTTCAGTGTGCAGTTTTAGTCAAAAACGTGTGTAAGGCCCAGAGTTCCGTCTGCAGCTTGTGTAACAGCTTGTTAGGACTGAATCCGTCCTGTGCAAAGAATCAAAGGATCTCTGAAGAGTAGAAACCAGGCTCACCCTGTAGAAGACTGGAAGAATTGCTGAAAATTGCACTCGGTCTGTCAGGAACTGAATCTGCTGTGTGTTCTCCCGGTATTGTGCAGTAATTACGATCGATACAGATGCAGCCTGCCTGGTATAGTACTTTCTTTATATGGATGTGTGAAGAGGTTTGTGTACCTCAAGTGAGCCCTGCTGACATTGAAGGACCCTATCTTATTTGGAGGTCGGAGTACTAATTCAGGGTTGCTCCCTGTTGAATTGCCACATTAAATCCAAATGGAATTACTGTACTGCTGACTGTTTAATTCTCCTTTTCTCTGTGTGAAAGGGCCCCTACCAGCTGCCACGGTTTGGACTAGCCACTAGGGCTTGGGTACCCAGGGACAGTAACTGATAGGGATAGGCCTGTGCACAGAGCCATAGGTAGATTATTAGAGTGATAAGCTAATTAACCTGATTTCCCCCTGTCCTTGTTATATCCCCCTAAATAAATCAGAGCTGCTTGTTTCAGCAAAGTTATACTGCCTGAGGTATTTGTCTATGTTAGTACTGTACTGTGATTGTTGCACTGTATCTCATTTCTAGGAGGTCCCAGTGCCGGAACCAGACCTGGGGGTAAGTGTATACTGTGAAGGTAATTCTGATATATTGTGTGGGCCACTAGTGGGAAGAAAGGGGTTGCAGTGTCCCAGAGGGCTGTGACCAAGTTAGTTTAACTATTGCAAACCCTGACCTCTGGGTGGAGGCACCGCCATTGGATCCAGGCCCCTCAACCTGTTAGTGGCAAATCAGGCAGGGGTAGTAGCCCCTGGGATAGCGCCATCTAGGGGTTACATCTTGAGGCTCACCGCTGGGATTGTGTGTCCTCTAGTGGCCATATTTACTAACCACTGTTAAGAAAAAATGGGTACCCGACAGAAGTGGCTGTGCACTGGCTGGTGGAGTGGTGTACTGGGAGGAGATCGACCCCAAAATGCTATGCTTATCCTGGACATCCCCTGGGTATCAATCACGGACACTGTGCAGGAGTACTTTCCAAGGTGGAAGGTTTACAAAACCCTGTGGTGGTGGGTCGGCATGCTAATCTGCTCACCCACACTTTCCTGGCCCTAGTAGAGTTTAAGGATCCCATAGATAGCTCCAAAGTGCCACAGACCATTACCCCAGAGGGAGCCCTCACTGCTTGGAGAGTGATAACTAAGGACAGTAAAGACCCGGGGGGGAATCAGCCCCCACCACTATCTGAAACTTTTGAGGAGAAATTTGCTGAATGGTTGCTGGGAGAGGGGAAAACTGTGGAGGACTTGAAGAAACTATTCTTGCCACCTGGGGGTGTTCCTCCCCCAACACCCTCTCCTGCTCCAGTGCCCGTAATGGTGTCTGAACCAATGCAGACTCCTATTTCTGCACCTGCCATTAGTCACGACTCTTACCGAAGGTTGAGGATCTTCTCTGGCACCCTCCCCACCCCCCAAGGGGAGGATGACTGGGAGACCTGGATAGACTATGTTGCCCCCCAAGTGCTAGAATGGCAATGCTCGGAAGGTGAAAAGCGAAAGAGGGTTAGTGAGAGCCTCCGAGGTCCTGCCCTGGCTACCATCCGTGCTAAACGGGCCAGTAACCCTGAAGCGACTGCACAGGCCTATCTTGAGGCCTTGGAGAATGTGTATGGGAGCCCAGATTCTGATGAGGACCTATGGTGGAGAGTAAGAGATGCACAACAGTACCAAGGGAGTTGTTGTCTGTGTATGTATCTCGGCTGGAAAAATTGTTGCAAGAATGCCTCAGAAAAGGTAGTTTGCCAGCTATTGAACTGGACCGAACCAGGCTGGACAGGATCCTTAAGTCTGCCCCTTCTCAGAACTGCTGTTGCTTCAGTTACACCTGGCAGATCGACTGGAATCCCCACCCTCCTATGATGAGTTAATGAGAGAAATTCGAGGAGTTGAGAAAAGACGACCCGGAGGGACCTGCACCAATAGCTGCGGCTACGACCCGAGTGACTGAGGGTGACCCATCAAGTGAAGTTCAGGGGCAGAGGTTGGCAGTCAATGAGTGCTCTGACAAGGAAAAAGATATGTCACAATGGGGCGAACTGTTGAGAGAGATCCGGGAATTCAAAAACAGTCCCTTTATGAAGGCCACGCCTGCAAGTACGGGCCCTGACCTATATCCGACTGCATCTGCTATGGGGGTTGGGGTACCCACCCATGTATCTCCTGCTGATAACAGCTCCGAACTCGATTCCTTGACCATGGAAGTGGAGAAACTGACGAGATGTCTCCAAATGCTTATCACGCCGCAGACAGAGATGGCACCAAGGTTTCCAGTTAGTAATACCCCCGCCCTGGCTCCCAGAGTGGCGCCTCGGCCAGCTCAAACTCCAGAAAGTATGTTTTGCTATAATTGTGGGAAAGATGGGCACATGAAAAGGGAATGCCAGTCCCCAAAAGACACTGACAAAGTTGCATATAGGCTACAAGGAGAGCTTCGGAGAAGAAATCAGTGGTTAAGAGGTGCACGACATGATCCCAGTGAGGCACCAAAAATGCTAATTCACGCCCTTTGTGGCAAGTTCGTTGCCCAGGCCCCCACTACTGCCTCTCCAGACTGGTCCAGAATAGTGGGTCCCTCCATGGAGACCACTGTAAAGGTGAACGGAGTGTCTACAAGAGCTATATTAGACAGTGGCTCCCAAGTGACAATTATGTTCCAAGATTGGTATCAGAAGCATTTGTCAGACGCACCCTTACAACCATTAGAAGGACTGCATGTATGGGGTTAAGTGAGAAGGCCTACCCCTATTCCGGGTATATCCAATTTGGCTGTCTTTCCCCACCTCCGTGGCTGGAGTGGCCGAACAAGTAGAGACCCTAGCCTTAGTGTGTCCCCCACTGGACTGTATGATGGTGTCCCTTTGTTGATTGGAACAAATGCTCATATGTTCGGAAGGCTGGCACAGTTGTGTTATGAAAACAGGGTCAAAGACTAGTAGAGCTTTAAGAGTTCGGCTTTAATTAAGAAGGCCTATGAGGCACAGAGAGATGCTGAAAAACAGAACCAGAGGAACCGGTCGGAATTGTATGGAAGAAGGATCCTGAGTCTCTGATCCTGGCGCCAAATGCCCAGTGTACCTTACAGAGGAGAGGTCCGATCAGAAAGGATGTTAAGAATAAAATATTAATGTTGGATGCACCAGGCGATGGAAAATTGCCAGAGGGACTGCTGGTCAAGCTTCAGTATTTTGCCCGCTAGAGCCCATGCTTATGCCAGAAGGGTAATGGTCCAAGTTCATAATGTGTCTGAAAGAGACATTCGAGTAAACAGAGGTTGCATCCTGGCTAATGTGCATTGTGCAGACACTGCAGTGCTACCCAGCAGCAAGAGTTCAAGGAAGAATGACAGAGTAACGCTGACTTGTTTGATTTCGGACTCCCGCTGCCAGCTGAATGGAAAGTGAAGATCAGTGAGAAGCTTGCCCAGAGAGACCAGGTGTTTTCTTTAAAGGAATGGGATGTAGGATGCGTCAAGGAGCTGAGCACAATATCCGGCTGCATGACGTAAAGACCATTTCGTGAGAGGTCTCGACGCCTGGCACCTGCTGACATAGATGATGTGAGACGGCATCTGCAAGAGATGTTAGCTGCTGGTGTAATACAAGAATCCAGAAGCCCTTATGCTTCCCCATTGTGGTAGTGAGGAAAAGAATGGAACAGTAAGGATGTGTGTGGATTATCGCACTTAAACCGGGCGGACTATCCCTGATCAGTACACAATGCCCGCATTCAGGATGCTTTGACTGCCTAAACGGGAGCATGGTCTCTGTGCTGGATCTCCGCAGTGGGTACTATCAGATCCCGATGGCCCCAGAGGACCGTGAAAAGACAGCCTTATCTGTCCGCTTGGCTTCTATGAATTCATGAGGATGCCTCAAGGATTTCAGGTGCCCCAGCCACTTTTCAACGATTGATGGAGCGTGCAGGGGGACATGAACTTACTAGAGTGCCTGGTATACCTAGATGATGTTATTGTGTTTGGCAGCTCACTGGAGGAACATGAGAGCAGATTATTTAAGGTATTGGACCGACTGGAGGACTTTGGCCTTAAACTGTCCATTGATAAGTGTCAATTTTTCAAACATCAGTAAAGTATGTGGGACACATAGTATCCACCGAGGAATAGAGACCGACCCAAGTAAAGTTGAGGCCTTGACCACCTGGCCACAGCCCAAAAATCTAAAAGAACTGCAAAGATTCCTGGGATTCTGTGGTTATTATCGTGCTTCATCAAGGACTATTCAAGAGTGATCCGCCTTTACTTAACCTTACTCAAGGGTATCCCCAACCCACAAAAAATACCAAAAGTCAGCATCCTCAAGACTGAAAGAGTGTATTTTCATCCGAGTGAAGTATTTGGGGCCCGCTGACCTCTGATTGTGAGACTGCTTTTCATGAGATCATATATCAACTTACCCATGCTCCAGTGCTGGCCTATGCCGATCCAAGAAAACCTTATGTCCTGCACACTGATGCTAGCTTGCAAGGGTTGGGGCTGTGTTGTACCAAGAGCACGAGAATGGCCTGAGACCAGTGGCCTTTGCCAGTAGAAGCCTGACCCCATCTGAAAAGAACTATCCTGTACATAAGTTAGAGTTCCTAGCTTTGAAGTGGCTATTGTTGACCAATTCCATGAGTACTTGTATGGGGCTAAAATACTAGTAAAACTGACAATAATCCTTTGACCTATGCAGACCTCAGCTAAGTTGGATGCCACTGGCCATAGGTGGCTTTCTGCATTATCTACATATGACTATGCTCTCGAATACCGAGCAGGTCTGAACCACATAGATGCTGATGCTCTCTCCCGGAGGCCTGTTCCCAGAATGATTGGGTCCGATTGGCAGAACCTTGACATTCGGGCACTCTGCCGAAGTTTGACAGGGAGGAACAAATGTCCAGACGCAGTGGACTGCATGGTGGATTGCTTGGGAGCCTCTGAGAATTGCATGCCTGCTGCTTATTGCCACTTTTCTGCAATAGACATTGGTGCACTGCCTCAGCTGGACAATGACAGTATTCGGGCGGCTCAACTCACGATCCCATGATCAAAGCAGCTTTAGAAGCCCTCTATGCAGGAAAAGATGTGTCCAAATTACGCCCACTGATTTGAGAACTGCACTGTTATACAAAGAAGGTCCTAAGTTGAAACTGATCAATAAACTGTTATACAGAGAAACAGTAGACAGAGGGGACAAGTAGACAAACAACAACTAGTGCTGCCCACTGCCTTCGAGACTCAGTACTGAGGTCCTTGCACAACCACATGGGGCACCTTGGTATAGACAGAACACTTGACTTGGTGAGATCCAGATTCTATTGGCCTAAGATGGGGGCTGATGTGGAGCAACACATTCGAACTTGTAGTCGCTGCTTACAGAGGAAAGCTTTGCCCCAGAGGGCTGCCCCTTGTTCAACATCACCACCAGTGCACCCATGGAGCTGGTCTGTATTGATTTTCTAAGTTTGAGTCAGATCAAAGAAATATCAGTAATGTGCTGGTGGTCACCTGACCATTTCACGAGATATGCCCAAGCTTTCCCACCAAAGACCAGAAAGCATCCACTGTGCCAAAGTACTTGTAGAAAACTTTTTGTTCACTATGGGGCTCCACAAAGAATCCATTCTGATCAAGGGAGAGACTTTGAGAGTCGTCTGATCAAAGAGATGCTTTCTGTGTGGAGTGGAAAGTCCAGAACCACTCCTTACCACCCCAGGGGGACCCACAGCCTGAACGTTTCAACCGCACTTGCTAGATATGCTAGGCACCCCTGCACCCAAAGGACAAGCCTAGATGGAGCCAACAAATTAGCACCCTGGTACATGCTTATAACTGCACCAAAGTGATGCCACTGATTCTCCCCTACCGCCTGATGTTTGGAAGAGAAGCTCACTACCAGTAGATGTGTGTTTTGGGGTCTCTCCTGATGGGGTTCAGGCTGACAACTATTTACAGTATGTGCAAAAGTTAAAGGCCCAGCTAACTCATGCACTAACTGGCTCAAACCATGGCTGCCAAAAGAAATCTGGCCAACAAAGAAAGGTATGATAAAAGGTGAAAGCACAGGAACTCCAGGAGGGAGATCGGGTATTGCTAAGAAATCTGGGATTGCATGGCAAGCACAAGATTGCTGACAGATGGCACCATCTCCTCACATTGTAGTGGGCAAACTAGATGATCTGCCAGTGTACAAAGTAAGGCCTGAGAATAATTCAAAAGATGTAAAACAATGCATAGAAATCATTTACTGCCCATTGGACAAATCTTAATTGAGTCTGAGCCCTAGAAGATGCCCCTCTGGACCAGTGACTAGAGCTGCTGCAAGAAAAGATCAAGAAAGTCTGCACCTACAGAAGCAAAGTTAAAGTGTTCCTCCACAAGTCCCAGTTGAGCATGACTGTCAGTCCATATCGGAAGAAAGTGAGAGTGACTTTGAATACTATCCTTCTTACGAACTGAGTCAATTGTTTCGGGCAATCCCTAGTCAATACTGGAGACAAAGCTGGGCCTTCTGGACTGTTTAAGCCCCCAGCTTCATCCCTGGAGCCAATGCTCCCAGAAAGTGAAGTGCAAAGCATCAGATCAGATGAAATGGAATCATTGTGCATGGTTGAACTGTTTGAGCTTTCAGGGAGGAAAATGATAGATTGGGGCAGACTGGTGATACACGAACAAGAAGAGTATTTTGAGTGCCCTGACAGTCCACTGCCAGTGTCCAAAGCTCTCCATGCGAACCAAGTGTTGTGGACTCAGAAACTGTAACTCCTGGAGCTGAAAGTGCCCCAAGTTCTAGCCTCTCTACCCCATGGAGACTCCCTGACAAGTGTGGACAATGTGAAAATGAGGCTCAGAGTGCAGAGACTGTAACAGTTCCCCTAGAAAGACTGGTCGAGCTGTAAAGCCTGTGGTGCACCTCAGTTATGATTCCTTGGGAGGCCTGTGGATTTGCCTCTCAATGTTGTCCATAAAGGAGTGTATGTGTCCCCGAGCTCATTGCCCAAACTGAGGCCAGTGCTAACTCCAAGTTACTTGTGTTGCCTCTAAGTATGGTGCCCTTGCCCCGTCCAGCCCCAAGGTAACTGATAGGGAAGGGCCCTCTCTTCAGGTTTCATGTACAAGAGGTAATAACTTGAGTTATGGTACAATGTATGTAATACTGTGTAAAGAGGACGTACTGCAATGTTTCAGAAATGTGTTCTTGGTAAATGATATATTGACTGATGATTACATGTGCGAGCCTAATGCAAATGTATATGGTTGCAGTTGAAACTTATGGTACTTGCTTGACGCTGACGCCAAGCTTTCCCAGGCCAGGAAGGGTGTAACCCCTGCAAATGGGGGTTCCCAAAAGACTTCCAGGAGCTTGCTTGAATGCTCCAAGCCTGAATGGTGTTTGGCATTTAGCCATTTATCAGTGAGTGTTTTAGAGCCTCTGGTACTGTCTCTTTAAGAGCTGTCTGCTTGCAGACATAATTAGTTTGTATGGGACGTGTGTGTGCTTCTCTGAGTACCACTTGAGCTGCTGCCAATTCACTTCATTTTGCAGTCACTAGGAGTGCAAAGGGAACCTATCTGAAAGATGTAACTGTTTGTCAGAAATTATTTAGAGTAATAATGAAATTACAGTTTGTCTAACCTGCTTTCTTTGCAGTCAGAACTGTGTCTGCTAGTTCCCCATTCTAGTTTTGAACTGCTGAACTGGACCAATCAGTGTGGGGTAAGCTAGCTCTAAATGGTGCCTTGGACGAATCAGAACTTGGACTCATAATCTGAGCCAGCCACAAGAGGATTGTATGGGCAGTGACTCTGGGAGATGTAGTTTAGACTTCAGTGCCTTTTGGACCAACAGCAGCAGTCTATTGTGAGTGACAGCCAATCCATCAAGAACTGGGAGGAACTCAAAGGAAGTGCCCAGTTTTGTCGGTTGGAGCTTGAGTTGAGCTTTAGCAGTGAAGAAGGAAGGAGCCTGTGCTTTTCAGTGTGCAGTTTTAGTCAAAAAACGTGTGTAAGGCCCAGAGTTCGGTCTGCAGCTTTGTAACAGCTTGTTAGGACTGAATCCGCCCTGTGCAAAGAATCAAAGGATCTCTGAAGAGTAGAAACCAGGCTCACCCTGTAGAAGACTGGAAGAATTGCTGAAAATTGCACTCGGTCTGTCAGGAACTGAATCTGCTGTGTGTTCTCCGGTATTGTGCAGTAATTGCGATCGGATACAGATGCAGCCTGCCTGGTATAGTACTTTCTTTTATATGGATGTGTGAAGAGGTTTGTGTACCTCAAGTGAGCCCTGCTGACATTGAAGGACCCTATCTTATTTGGAGGTCGTGAGTACTAATTCAGGTTGCTCCCTGTTGAATTGCCACATTAAATCCAAATGGAATTACTGTACTGCTGACTGTTTAATTCTCCTTTTCTCTGTGTGAAAGGGCCCCTACCAGCTGCCACGGTTTGGACTAGCCACTAGGGCTTGGGTACCCAGGGACAGTAACTGATAGGGATAGGCCTGTGCACAGAGCCATAGGTAGATTATTAGAGTGATAAGCTAATTAACCTGATTTCCCCCTGTCCTTGTTATATCCCCTAAATAAATCAGAGCTGCTTGTTTCAGCAAAGTTATACTGCCTGAGGTATTTGTCTATGTTAAAGTACTGTACTGTGATTGTTGCACTGTATCTCATTTCACAGGAGGTCCCAGTGCGGAACCAGACCTGGGGGTAAGTGTATACTGTGAAGGTAATTCTGATATATTGTGTGGGCCACTAGTGGGAAGAAAGGGGTTGCAGTGTCCCAGAGGGCTGTGACCAAGTTAGTTTAACTATTGCAAACCCTGACCTCTGGGTGGAGGCACCCGCCATTGGATCCAGGCCCCTCAACCTGTTAGTGGCAAATCAGGCAGGGGTAGTAGCCCCTGGGATAGCGCCATCTAGGGGTTACATAAAGACATTGAAGAGGACCGGTCCTAATACTGAACCCTGCGGTACCCACTAGTAAGCCCCTTTCTTCAGAGTGGACTTCATTTACTATTACTCTCTGTGTCCTATTCTCCAGCCAGTTCTTTACCCAGGCTGTCATCTTGGGACCCACTCCCAGGCTGGCTAACTTTATATAATCTTTGAGGGACTGTGTCAAATGCCTTGCTAAAGTCTAGGTAGGCTATGTCCACAGCCCTCCCGGATCTACTACTTTGGTCACCCAGTCAAAGAAATCTATCAGATTCGTCTGGCATGACCTTCCCGCTGTGAATCCATGCTGCCTTGGGTCCTATGCCCTCTGGCCTCTAGATACTCGACAATTCTTTCCTTCAGAAGTGATTCCATCATTTTCCCTATCACTGAGGTTAAACTAACAGGTCTGTAGTTTCCTGCTTCTGCCTTGCTCCCACTTTTGTGAAGGGAATCACATCTGCCCTCCTCCAGTCCTCGTACCACCCCATCCTCCCATGATTTGTTAAAGAGGGTAGTCAGTGGTGTCACTAGTTCTACCCTTAGTTCTTTTAGAATTCTGGGATGAATCCCATCAGGCCCCATTGCTTTGTCCACCTTCAGTTTTAAGAGTTCTTTCAGAACCCTTTCTTCTGTAAATGGGCTGGTATCAACTTCTGTATCCAGAGTGTTTCTGTTGTTTGTTTTATGTACCTCCCTCTTCATTTGTAAATACTGAGCAAAAATATTTGTTTAGTATCTCTTCTTTTCACAGTCACCCTCTGCCCCCCCTCCCCTTTATTAAGCCTCACTGTCCCTCCCTTGGTCTTCCTTCGCTCCCTGATGTACCTATAAAAGGTTTTATCCCCCTTCTTAACTGAGTTGGCTATCTTTTCTTCGGTTTGGGCCTTTGCCCAAAGGGAAGGGATTAAGACAACAGAACTAAAGAGTAAACATGAAGTAAATGAGTCACTATGGGTCAACCTGGAGACAGGAAATGGCACTGCAATCCGCATGGGAGTTGTGTACAGACCCCATCTCAGGGGTAGGGAATTGACAATGAAATGATAGAAGACATCCTTAAAATGGCAGAAAAAGGGAAGATATTGTTAATGGGGGACCTGAATATGCCAGATGTTAACTGGAGCACCTTTGCTGCAGGCACATCCAGGAGCAGGGTCATTCTTGATGCCCTACAAGGGGCATGCCTTAGACAGCTAGTGTTGGAACCCACTAGGGAGGGAGCAATCTTAGACCTGGTACTCTCAAATGGGGAAGGAGAAAGGATCTCGGATTTAGAAGTGGGTAGCCATCTGGGAACAAGCGACCACCAAACAGTGTGGTTCACAGTAAACACAGCCATAGAGTCAAGCCATACAAAAGCAAGAGTATTGGACTTTAGGAGGGCTGACATTGGGAAAATGAGAGAGTGCCTCAGAAAAGCACTAGCAAATGGGCAAGAAGGAGGGGTGGAGGAACAATGGTGAATAATCAAAACAGCCATCACAGAGGCAACAAGCCTTTGTGTGAAGTGAATCAATAAAACAAAATGAAGGAAAAAAACACTATGGTTCTCAAAAGAGGTGGCAGGGAAGGTTAAAGAGAAAAGGATAGCATTCAGGAAATGTAAGGAAACACAGAAGGAGCAGGACAGACAACTTTATCAGTTAAAGCAGAAGGAGGCAGGGGAGGCAGTCAGAATAGCAAAGGCCCAAGGAAAAGATAGCCAATTCTGTTACGAAGGGGGATAAAACCTTTTATAGGTACATTAGGGAACAAAGAAAGACCAAGGGAGGGATACAGAGACTTAATAAAGGGGAAGGAATGTGGACAGAGGGTGATACTGAAAAAGCGGGGATACTGAATGAATATTTCTGCTCAGTATTCACAACAGAAGAGGAGGGGGAAGTACTGAAACCAAACAAGAGAAACACTCTGGATAGTGGGGTCGATACCAGTCCATTCACAGAAGAAAGGGTTTTGAAAGAACTCTTGAAACTGAAGGTGGACAAAGCAATGGGACCTGATGGGATTCACCCCAGAATTCTAAGAGAACTAAGGGTAGAACTAGTGACACCACTGACTACTCTCTTTAACAAATCATGGGAGGATGGGGTGGTACCTGAGGACTGGAGGAGGGCAGATGTGATTCCACTTTACAAAAGTGGGAGCAGGGCAGAGGCAGAAAACTACAGGCCAGTTATTTTGACCTCAGTGGTAGGGAAAATGATGGAGTCACTTCTGAAGGAAAGAACTATTGAGTACCTAGAGTCCAGTGGGGCACAGGACCCAAGGCAGCATGGACTCACAGCAGGAAGGTCATGTCAGATGAATCTAATAGATTTCTTTGACTGGGTGACCAAAGTAGTAGACCAGGGAGTGGCTGTGGATATGGCCTACCTAGATTTTAGCAAGGCATTTGACACAGTCCCACACAAAAGATTAATATACAAGTTAGCCAGCCTTGGAGTGGGTTCCAAGGTGGTAGCCTGGATAAAAAACTGGCTTGACAACAGGACACAGAGGGTAATAGTAAACGGAGTTCACAGTGAAGAAAGGAGGGTAACTAGTGGGGTACCACAGGGTTCAGTACTGGGATCGGTCCTCTATAATGTCTTTATAAGTGACACTGGAGAGCACCTAGAAGGAAAAGTATGTCTCTTTGCAGATGACACAAAGATCTGCAACAGGGTTGATACACAAGGTGGGGTGGAAAGGATGAAAAGGGACTTGGCAAGGTTGGAGGAATGGTCAAATGTATGGCAGCTCAGATTTAATGCAAAGAAGTGCAAAGTAATGCACCTGGGAAACAAAAACCCAGGGGAAGAGTACACAATAGGGGGGGTGAAATACTAACAACAACAAAAATCGAAAGGGACCTTGGAGTAATTATATCAGACAACCTTAAGGTGGGCAAGCAATGTGAGAAGGCAGTAAGGAGGGCTGGGGGAACACTGGGATGCACAGGGTGAAGCATCAACAGTAGAAAACAGAAAGTTGTTATCCCTCTGTACAAACAGTTGGTGAGACCCAATCTGGAGTACTGTATGCAGTTCTGGAGACCCCCATCTCCGCAAAGACATAGACAGAGTGGAGGCTGTTCAGAGGAGGGCAAACAAAATGGTGCAGGGTCTGCACCAGAAGACATATGAAGAGAGACTGAAGCAGCTTAATATGTATACCCTTGAGGAAAACAGGAGGTGGGGGGGAACATGATAGAAACTTTCAACTACCTCAAGGGAATTAACAAAGTCCAATAAGGTAGCATCTTTCAGAAAAAGAAATGTGCAAGAACAAGGGGGCACAATTTGAAGATAGAGAGGGGACGGGTCAGAAGTAATGTTAGAAAGTATTTTTTTCATGGAGAGGGTTGTGGATGCATGGAACAGCCTTCCTGAGGAGGTTGTGGAGTCAAGAACAGTGGGAGAATTCAAGAATGCATGGGACAGACATAAAGCAATTCTAGTGGGGGGTAGGAGGAAGTAAGCTGTTGGTTAACTAGAATCTGCAGTTTATCCATCAGGTAGGGAAATGGGCAGACTAGGTGGGCCAAGCAGTCATTAACTGCTGTCAAAATCTATGTTTCTAGTTTTCTATGTTTCTATGATTTTTTGATCCTACTCCTCCCTTCCTAGGTTCACCGTGGTATGTCTAAGTTGGAGGTGGCATACAGCTTCCTGGACATCTGCATATCACTGAGTGCTGAAGTTAAACATGATGAGCTCTGGCAGGTATGTGAGCCCCTAGGGGGCGATATCTTAAAACACAACCCCTTTTTCCATTATAGGTAAACAGCAGGGTTGCTTGAGCTACAGGGGCTCATTTCAGAGCTACAGAGCATTTCTAAGCCCATTGGAGGTGGTGCTTAGATCCTAGGACATGATGAGGACACTGTATGAGGACTACAAAGACATTGATTTTGTCAGCTATACAGAGAAAGCCAAACAAGGTATACAGCAGCCATATTTATTTCAGGAAAAAAATGAATATTAAAAAGATCTTGTTAGCATGAGGGAAAGTGGAAAATCCAAGTAACGAAAATTGACAGTTGTCAGAAATACTTGTAACAACCCCCTCCTGCCACCGGGGGGGGGGGTTGGTTACCAGACTGCCAGACCCACAGCTACTCTCTAGTAGTGATTCTGATTTTTATAGTCTGATGGACAGAACTTAGTGACAGAGAGAGGAGGGTGCTGGGGTGACCTTGAGGTCAGATTCTGTCGTGACAAGTGCCTCACATCTCACAGCTGTCAATGGATTCAGACTTCAGTCACGTGATAGCTTGCAGGGACAGGCTTGAGGCAGTAGTGGAAATCCCAAGGAAGAAAAATGGGAACATTTAGGCCCTGTCCACACTGCAGCCTGAAAACTCTTCTGTAACGTTACAGAGGGTGTAAACCGCATCGGTAACGGCGTGCGTTTACACTAGTAACGTTACAGGAGGCATTTTCATAACCGTTGTGGAAACCACCTGATGAGGCGTTTCCACAACGGTTATGAAACCGGTCCCCGCAGGGCACAAAGTGCAGCGAGCTGCATTAGGGATTTTGCGCCGTGTAACGGCCGCCTGATCTCGATGTGTGGACCGGCGGTGCCGGTCCCGTAACGGACACCACTGGGGTGTGGTCGCACTGCGCCGCTCCGCGGCCGTAACGGACTGCATCCGTTACCGGGCGCAAGCAGTGTAGTGTAGATGGGGCCTTAGTGTAGATTGAGGTTAAGTTTGCGGATCACATGAGGGGGACACATCAGTAGGGTATTAGGGGTGTACA
Organism: Neoceratodus forsteri; assembly: GCA_016271365.2. Classification (NCBI taxonomy): domain Eukaryota; kingdom Metazoa; phylum Chordata; order Ceratodontiformes; family Ceratodontidae; genus Neoceratodus; species Neoceratodus forsteri. The sequence goes on along the minus strand of CM028133.1, from coordinate 47,652,320 downwards.
GGTACTGAATATTACTTTCCAAATACCACAAATGATGCACTATTCGTTATTCAGTTCCAAATAGCAAACAGTGGCACTATTCATGCCTATTCCTATTTGGAAAATACAATATTAAAAAAAAGTGAAACAGCTCCCCACCCTACACCCTATAAAATATATAACCCCCATCCCCCACCCTCTCATAGAATCCATCCAACCCTCTTCCCCCCTTCAGCACCCACAATTTTCAATACCATTAGTAATATTACAAAAAAACCTCACGATGGGTGATTAGCACGTTTGCCAACCTCCACGATCAGCCAGCCTTTTACTCAAATAAGTGCTGAAAGACAGTGGCTGACCATGGAGGTGGGCAGGTTATGCTGGTCACCCATCGTGGAGGTTGTTTTTTTACATATTGTTAATTGTATTGAAAATTGTGGGTGCTGGAGGGATTGACAATTGTGGGTGCTGGAGGGGAGGAGGGTGGGATGGATTCTATCAGATGGTGGGGATGGGGGTTGTATATTTTACAGGATATAGGGTGGTGGGGGCTGTTTTCTTTTTATTTATTTTTTAATAATTTTACCTGGCTAACAAATATGAATACCTAACTGAATATCGAATATTTGGGGCACAAACAGAATATTCATCTCAAATATTCAGAATAAGGGATTCACACACCCTTAGAGGGTATGGGGACCCAGAGGGACTTCATTCAAGGGTAGTTTTTAGCAGCCCTGTGGAGCAGAAGGGGTTTCCCCAGGAGAGGCGGAGTTACATTTGTGGAGCGTTTGCACTCCTGTGTTTCAGTGACGCTACCAGCTGATGACAAGAAATCTTGTGAGAGAGACAAGGCTGCTGACTGAGATAGGAGATACACCTGCATTGTGTGGCAGAAGATCCCAGGCTGGGATGGGTACCAGGGCAGCTGGCTGAGACAATCAACAGCTGCTGCCAGTGGACAAACTGGAGTGCACGCTGTCACGCTATATATAGCACATGATCAGGTGAATGGGAGAAGCTGAGATGTGAGGCACCCAGCATGTGGGGGGGCCGGGATGACCACTGGGCTCCAGAGGAAAGAACTATTTGCCATGAAGGGGCTGCCCTCAGGATGAGACACACATGGATACCCATCAACGAACAAAAATCCAAAAAGTGTTGTTCCTACAGTGGGGGTGACTCCAGCATCACTGGCTCACTAGGCACCACAGAAGTGTGAAATGAGAAGCTTATAACATAGTGGGAAAATGAATAAAGTTGTGCAGAATAAAACAAACTCTGACCCAAGGTATAACCTCACTCACTCACTGTTGTGGGTGGAAAAGAAGGAATGGGAGGGGTCATGTGGCTGCTGTTGTGAGTGGGGGCTACAACCTTTTACAAGGGAAGCCAAGGTCCTGGCTCATGTCCGGGGTCAAGGTCGAACCTGTCAGTACAGTGCTAGTACATGGAGGGTGAATGGGGATTCTCTTCCCACCTGTAGCTGCTGACTGGTCAATAAAGTATGACTACTGCTTAAAACCCCATGCAGCGTGATTTATTTTCCTGTCAGAGCACAGGTCTGAACTGCATCTGCCCCATGACTATTGTGAGGTGTGCAGTGGTGTGCAGTGATTGTGGATGTTACTGTTGTGGAGCTCTATAGCAAGAAGATAATCTTACTCCTAGACACAGAGGGTCTCCTCAGACCATGCCCACCCTAACTGACACCAACAGAGGGTTACCATGTGATGCCAGTAGAGAAAAGAGGGGTTACATATTTAGTAGTAAAAAACAAAACGATAAGTCCATACTGTATATAATACTTTTCCCATGCCTTGTTGCACTGGTGCTTTAAATAACATTAGAAACATATTCATCATTCATATGAACCCTTCAAGTACCAGACGTCTCCTGCTGCTGAGAAAGGCCCACATCATACCTTCTCTTGGAAATCAGCAGGCCTTTTCTGGCTGCAGTGTTGGCATTCTGACTGGCTAAGAACAATCCTTTCATTTGTAAACTTTATTAAAAGGGTCTTTGTTAAAACTGGATAGATTGAAAATTGGACTCTGTCTTGTTTTCTGTGTAGTAGAATGTTTAAATACTCAGTTTATTAAGAGTAGCCAATAAGAATGCTGGGATTCCTCTACTGTGTCTGTTCTGTATTTTTATGCACAGTGCCAGTGACTTTGTAGGTTACACGATTGCTTCGGGAGCAAGATGATTGTAAGATCATGGGTTCTAGTCCCACTCTTGGAACTTGGGCTAATACGCCATACTGTACTGTACTGTACTATAGTGTGGCTCTAGAGGGGTGTTGCAATGTTGAGGTGCCACATTTGGATGAGACCTTGAAACAAAGTCCCATCTACCTGTAACCACTCCAACCCTCAAAGTGTGAGACTACACCTGTCCGATAATACACTGGCACAATCTATAAGGCCTTAGGGTGAATGGCGCCTGGGCTCAGTTGGTATTGGAGGTAATACAAAAATGATCTGGTGTCTTCACCTGCGGGGATCCTTTTGACAGATGACTGCCAGGGTACTGCCCCACAGGAAATTAATGCAACCCCCACCCTATGGACAGGAAACCTTTCTGACTATACACAACTCCCAACTTACACTGTCTGCATGCAAACACAACAATATGTAAAATTCAATCAACTCCAGTTTAAACACAAGGGATATTTATTAAGGGAACAGGAACATGCTCTGGGTGGGGGAACAAAATTGATTAAATGCAGTGAAACAGTCTGAGATCACTCCCCAAACCCCACTACCATCTGGTGAGTACCCGCACAGTATTTGCAGTTTCTCCCTACTGGTGCACCAGTACCCCAAAGTTCCTTTGGAGCTCCCAGTGCAGTCCATTAATTGTGTGCACACAGTGGACAGTTGCAAGCCTGATGTTGGACCATGGTGCAGCACTGATTGAGGGCTGGTGTCTGGGGACCGTAAACAAATTATTCAACACAAATGCTAGTTGCTCCTGGCTGTTGCAGTTCTATAAATGGGCTTTGAATAATAATTGTGCAGAAATGCCCAGCAATTAGTCTTATCTGTTCCTGACTGGCAGAAGAATTGGAGGGGTACTGACCCAGTACTCATGATCTTAGCAGAGTCTGTAGGCTGGCTCTATCAGGATGTCTCCCTCAGGGTTGCAGATGCAGATGCAGGTGATGGTACAGGCGCAGTGAACCTAACACACTTCCAGGTGGCAAGAGGTGTGGGCCATGAAGGTCTCCGATGTCCTCCTTACACCACAAGGGACTTGCCTTCACCCTTCCCCAAGGAGTAAGCAGTCACTTGAGACCTCATGCAACTTAGACACTCTGTCAGCACAAGTCCTGATAGCTCACAAAGCCCTGGCAGGAGCTTTGGTGTTGTTCCTGGAGGAAACAGAGGTCTTTTTGCAAAGATTCTTTAAATTGCTTTCTTCCAATCTTGTGGCTGACTGCTGACTTTACTCATAAGTCTTTCTCCTTGGGTCTCCCAGACTAATACCTTTCTCTTGCACCTGACCAGGGTGGGGCTCCCTCAGTCTTTAATAGCTGCCTCGGAGAAATACAGGAGTGGATGGACTCCAGTTTGCTAAAGTTGAACTCACAAAAGAGTGAGGTGCTGGTTGTGGACCCGGCGCACCAGATAGGGGGGCCGGGAGCGGGTTCACCCTCAGGGCTTTTTCTTCGGGGCATATCACTTCTGACCTCTGAACGGGTGTGAAACCTGGGGGTAATCTCTGACGAAGGGCTGACTCTGCATTCGCAGGTGTCAGCTGTCATCAAATCCTCCTTTTACCATTTAAGGAATATCTCCAGGATTAAGCACCTCGTTCCATCCAGTGATCTTCCTACGCTGGTCCATGCCTTTGTGTCCTTGTGCCTAGATTATTGCAACTCCCTTTACCTAGGGCTACTTGGGGTGGAAATCTGTCACTTGCAGCTAGTGCAGAACGCTGCGACCTGGCTTTTGGCTGGAACCTCCAGGTCTTGTCATATTACGCCAGTGCTGCGTGGACTACACTGGCTGCCGGTACAGTGGCGAATCACCTTTAAAGTCGGTCTTCTGACTTTTAAAGCCCTACACGGACAGGGCCTGGACTACCTGAAAGAGCTTCTGGTTCCTTACTGCCCTGGACAATCGCTCCACTCAGCTGATGAGGGGTTGCTAGAGATTCCAAAGGTGTGTTTAAAATCTTCTGGGGCCCAGGCATTTATGCATGCGGCCCCAACCCTCTGGAATTCTCTACCCCATCGGTTATGGGAGTGCATGGCCGTGGAGGGATTCAAACAAGCTTTAAAAACATACTTGTGGTTCCAAGCTTTTGGTGAATGAATGATTTCTGTAACTGGATTAATTGTTTTATACTATTTTAAGATTCTGGATATTTGATGTATTATTTTAAATTTGTTAGGCGCCTTGATATTTTGAAAGGCACCATAAAAATAAAGTTATTATTAAGTTATTATCTGCTTTATAACATGTGTAGAAACATTCTAGTGATTTGATTGGCTGAAAGCAGCTCAAAGCTGTGTAATTATTGACCCATAATTACACTACTGAACTACTTTCAGACATTCAAGTCCTATAACATAAATATAGAAAAATATCCCTTCACTTCCACATTCTGGCAGGAACTGTCACTTCACCAGCAGGCAGTAAAAGTGAAACAACATCTACACAGACTGGCAAATGATCTTTTTGGCCTACCTGCATCGCAAAAACATTTTTGACTGTATTACTGTAAACACTACTAAATGGGATAAATAAGAGACTGCATTTTGATTAGGGAGCTAGAAAAATCAGCTATTTACTGTACCCACAATGCTTCACTATGTAAATTAGTATACAGGCTATTATATATCTGTACTCACTACAGAAATAGGAGACTACATCTCAGTAAAGAAATCTTGTCAATTAATACTGTATGCACAATGCCTTACTTTGAAAATAAACATCTGAGATCTTATCTTGTAACCACTACAAAAATGAGACTACACATCCCAGTAAGGGAAATGAAAAATAACTTCATATTGTACCCGCATTGCCTCATTATGTATATTTACATATTAGGAACTATGCTGCAGTCACCAGTACCAAAATAGAAGAATGCACCTCTGAGTAAAGAAAATTTAAGACAACTTTTTAATTAACGGCAACCATTTTTTTGTAAATGGACAACGATAGTTTTATTCACGATTACAACCTCCCGGTTGATATTTTTAATTATAACTGGGAGGTTGTAATCAGTGCCTGTCAATCTAGCTTGCACTCACCTTGGCATGAGCTAAGCAACCTGCCAAGAACTACTTGGAGGCGCTTCCTCGGAGACAAAACAGGGCAGTAAACAAAACATCAGCAAACTGCACAAAAAAGTAAACAGCCATTGTCTAAAGAAAAAAAAAGCCATGAAATCCAGATTTGACTTCAGTGACTTACCGAACTGGGAGGACTTAATCTTGGAGCAGAAAAACAAAAACACCCTCCGAAAAATGACAAGTGACATAAAGCTTTTCAAAACATTTCTGTCAGAAATCTCTGCATAAAAAAATGGTATCCATTAATTAAATAAAATAACATACGAGTGGGGAATGTGTGAACCAGAATTTTACACACCCTTGGTGTGGGATGCTTGTATAAACCCCTTGGCTTCACCCTCGGGGTTTATGTAGCATCTCACACCTCAGGTGTGTGTACAATTCTGGTTACACACACACACACATATTTTATTCTATATACAGTATAATCTACCCAGAATTCCTTGTTACTGTATGTAAATCACCATAGTAGCTGTTCATACCCATTACCAAAATAAGAGGTAACTGATTTAACAGAAAGGGATTACTTTATGTTAAAATGCAGCTACAATAATAAATGAAAATGTTTTTGTGAGCAGTTTAATGATTTTTTAAAAATTGTACAGCTTCAATAATTTTCTACACGTTATAAGTGCAATAAAACACTTCCCGGAATGTGTAATTATGCTGTAATAATCGCACTTTGCTCTTGGGTGTCTAAAGGCACTTGGCGCAAGTGCCTCATGCCTAAGAACACCGTCAAGCCGTGCAGTTATTTCAGCATAATTACACACCCTGTTGTGTCATATTATATATGTATTGTACATGCCTCTCCTTGTGCAGAAATCCAGTGATCAAACATCAGTGGCTAGTACCGCATGCATTATTCATTATGCTAAACCTCAGGCTCTCAGTGGCTATCATTTCCTAGGAAAAAGCATGCAAACAAGTCTAGATCCAGCTTGCACTTTAGCTGTTTTGCACAGCTGAGTTAGAGCTCCAAATTGATGTAGTTTCACAGGGTCAGGCTGTAGTAATTTAGCTGTTTTGCAGAACTGAGCTAGTCTCCAAATTGATGTCTGTTTCACAGGGATAGTATGTACTAATTCAGCTATTTTGCAAAGCTAAGCTAGTTTCCAAATTGATGTCAGTTTCATAAGGATGAGATGTACTAATTCAGTTGTTTTGCGGAGCTGAGCTAGTCTCCAAATTGATGTCAGTTTCTCAGGGACAGGATGTATTAATTTAGCTGTTTTGCAGAACTGAGCTAGTCTGCTGCTGGCTGGTTCTGCAAAGCTAAACACATGAACACTCAACATTCCCAACCAGGTTGTGCATCCTCTGACCCTTTTTCAGTAGTCTTGGGGCTAGAGAAACTACAAACATGGCTGCTTTTGTAGTCATATTATCTTCTATTTTAACATGTTTCTTCTTGGTGTGGCATCTGGCCATCAGGATCAATAGCTCCCGGCCCCTGCTGCCATCTGGTGGGACTGAGCGGGTGAATTGGTGGCAGGGGAGTGCTGTTGAGTGTTCCCAAAGTAGTGCTCCCAGGAAAGGGACAGTTTTGCACCTTGTGCAGCTTTGAGAGATGCTTCAAACTGAGCAACCTCCTTACTGTCAGCTCTCTGACCCTGATGGCTGTCCAGGGACTGGTTGTGCAAAGAGAAGTGGCAGCACACCAGCCTCATTGAGAAGGATAACGAACAAATGACAGTGTCCAGTCCAGCCCCAGGCCCTACAGCTGCAGTCTGGTCTGGGACCAGGGTGAAGACACAGTGCAGGAGGAGGCAGCAGCTGTGCTCTGGAGAGAGCCAAAGGTAAGCCCCCTTCAGGAGGAGGTTATGTACCCACCTCTGTTGACTGTTCTGGTAGAAGTTAAAATCTCATGCCACTTATCATACTGTATGAGCAGAGGATTCTCCTGAGATCTTGGCCAACTTTTCCCTTGTCAATAAAACCAGTCCATGTAACTGACTCACCCCCAAGGACTCACCTGGAAATGAGCTGCCACAGCTCACTGTCTCTGTCTGGGTCAGAAATTACAAATAAATAACATACATATAGATTATTACACTTGCTCTGATTATATAATCAGATTTGTTTTCATGAGAACTTCCAAGTCTCTTTATTTAAGTGTGGTGTTGCCATGAGTGTGTTATTAGGCTTAGAGGTATGAGTGAAAATTCATCCGATTGTACCATCAGGGCAAGTGTAATACTGTATATACTCACATATTAGTCCATTTTTTTTGTGTGTGTTATCCCTTTTTACCCCAACTTGCATCCATGTCAGCCTCTCCTTCAGGCAAGCCAATGCTACTTCCGACTCATCCTGTCCCCTGAGTCCTCCACTCTCATATGACAGCTGATCCCCCGGTAACCCAACGTAACTCTTTGCCAGATGGGTCCCCCTCCTCTGAGAGGGAAGGCACCCACCAGAGGGGCCGCAGACCAGCGCAACATCTTGGCCTGGAGGGTGTTGCTGAGATGGAAGGCTTCAGAGGCATTGATGAGCTCGGAGAGCCAGGCAGCCATCATCTGGCGTGACATGGAGCATTTTCACGTTTTCTGGTTGACGTCCCTCCTGTGCCATCATGCAGTGCTCCTGATCTCCACCAGAGGCCGCTGCCAACCGACATCTTCCCTAACCCACCCCCGAGAGAGGAAAGCAGTCCCTACAGATGCTCAATCCACTCCTGCCCCAGCCAGCCCCCGGCGTCCCGAGTCTGTTCCCGAACCTGGGTCAGCGGCGTGGGTCCAGGTAAGGTGCCCGCACTTCAACCCTCTACGCCACAGGGCCTAGTCCAGTTTTTGATGCTAAGAAGGAGAGCTCGACTTATCTGTGAGGTTTAGAATATTGAAGTAAATTGGTAAGATTTTTTATTTCTGTTTTTGCCTTCATATCCATGTACTCTAATGCGGTGATTGTTTGTGACAAATAACAATTTTTCATACTGTCGGGATAGTAAATCCATCTAAATGGCCGGCCATCCTATCCCTTCCACTTCCTGTTCCTCCATTCCTGCCCCCGTGCTCAGACGTTTTGTGATGTTTTACTTGGGACAGCACAGGGGCCACCCCATTGAAGCCTATGGGGCAGGTTTTCTGGACATTATTATGCATGTTTCAGCTACCTTTGATAAAAATGAAAGCACCACTCAACTAATAGGGCCCTACTAGTTGAGCAGTGGCTTTCATTTTCATCAAAGGTAGCTTAAACATGCATAATAATGTCCTGCAAATCTCACCTATAGGCTTCAATGGGCACACCCCCAGGCTCTCCCTGGTAAGACGTCACGAAACCTCTGAGCGCAAGGGTGGAGATGGTGGCTGGGAAGTAGAAAGGATCAGCTGGCTAGCAGTTTGGCCAGATTTACGATCCCTTCCCTCCCTTACAGGACAGTATGAACAATTGCTATTTTGCTACAAACAGACTATCACCACATTAGGGTAGAGGGATATGAAGGGAAAAACAGACAGTACGAAAAATAGTTATTTTTCCCCACACTATCGCTGCATTAGGGTAATGGGCTATGAAACCCTGTATAGAATATTAGAAATTTCCCTTGAACCATTTTTGCAACTGTGTAACCTAATTTTGTGTCCAGTTTTGTCCACAAAGACAGATTCTGTGCTTGATGTTGGTCACTGAAAAGATTTTTCCACCTAATTTGGGCAACAAAATAATATAATATATAGCTGCCTTGACTGTTTATGGATTGCCGTGTAGTTCTTTTTCTAGGTTCATAGGTGTACAAGTTTAGGAGCATCAAGACCTCTTGTTGTAGGACAGTTCATTTTTTTTATCATATCACTATTTTTCCACCTGCAGCCACTGACCTGCCTCATAGTCCAGCCACTGCTCCACCTCCACCACCGACCCCAGAGTTGCACGCCCAGCTGACATATGCAACTATACCTTCAAGAGGGGCACCCCTGATTGCCCCCGCTCCAGGCAAGGATCCAATACCAGCATGCGACTGTCTCAGGATCATCGGTTGATGGGAGTAGCGGCCATCAAGCTGCCGCGGTCTGTGCTGCCATTTTCCATGTTCTTTTGCCCCGGAGTGCAGCGTGCAGTGACGTCGGGCACATACGTGTCTACGCCTGCTGCACTTCCTACTTGTTGCACCATCCCTAGCAGTGCCCCCGGTCGTCACCAGGGACCACTGCAGAGCGGTGGCACCCTGGTTCCCACCCTGGGATAGGACAGCAGTCTTCCAGATGCTCAATCCTATCCCCCTGCCGACCCCTGACACCCTGGGCTAGCGTCCAAACCCAGGTCACCAGTGTGGCACGAGGTGTGGTGTCCAGCACCTCAACCCTCAATGCCACCGGGCAGGCCATTGTAGGACAGTTCAAAGATGATGACAAGTTGCTGTAGTATAATTCTGACATACAACAATACTGCAACAACTTTTTAGCCTTCAGACACGTGCCTATGCAGTCCTTTTCCACCAGTACCACAGCTAACTGCCTTTTACTTATTCATTCATTGAGCTGTGGTGTCAGCACGCTCAGTTCATGACGGCAGCGGCTGTTTCCTCTAAAGAAATGTCAGATACTGTAATTTATCTTTGAGCAGGAAAAGCCAGTATGATCTTGACGTATCTGTGAAACAAAGGAAGTGACAGTTCAAACCAATCAGCTTTTACTTATGCACTCTTCTTCCAGCTCAATTTCATCATCATGCACAATGAAGTGTTTTATCACCAGACCTCCCCCTGTTTCACTGTGGTAAAAAGTTTCAGTGTTTTTTTTGGGGGGTTTACACTGTGATTTGGGTTGGGAGGTACATCAGTAAAATCTGATCAGTATAAACTACCACTTTGTTTGTTTCACAGACATGACGAGGGTCAAAATCACCAAACCCCCGAGACTGTATCCTTTATGAAAGAAAAGATAAAAGTGAACTAACGGACTCTTTTATTTTAAAAATGCCTGTAACAGTTTGTAAGTTTCTGGAAGAAATAATGAAATGCATAATGAAGTGTACATCACTGTACCCTATACAGTAGGTGTTGCCGGAAAATTGGTAACTTGTAAAATAAAAGAAACGTGGTGAACAAAACATGGTTGCTGGAGCAAATAAGTAATTTATTGTCAGTGCAAGAGACTCAGCCAGGACACGAGACACTGGGAGTTCCAGTCAGTGCCTTGGATGATTCTCCTGCACTGATAATAAATTACTTATTTGCACCATCAGCCATGTTATGTGCATCTTCTTTCTTTTTTTATTCTGAGAGAATTTTTTTTTTTAACTATGGGTGGGATATTCAAAGCAGTTGCGCATGTGCAACTGCGGAAATGCGCCACAGAGGAATATTCAGTGGCAGCAACTGTGCAGCACAAGTAGCAGTGCATCAATGTGCAATGGGAATGTATGCATGCGCAAGGGCAGGGGGCGTACCCATGAATATGTGGCGCAGAGCGATATTCAACACCGGACCAATGGCGAAAGCGAGGAGCAAATGGCAGTTGCGCAGAGCAGACATGAGCCTATAAATACAGGGAGCAAGTAGGAGGAGGGCACTTGCGCCAGAGGGGAGCAGGACAGAGGGAGAGAGACAGGCCACCAGACCACACAGTAGGGAACAAGGAGATAGAAACAGACAGAGACAGGGACAGAGAAGGAGAGACAGTGTGTGAAAGAGTGAGTGAGTGAGAGTGTGACAGACAGGGAGGAGATGGCAGGTGTAAGAGTGTGTGGGCATGACACAGTGGCACCAGGCCCAAGAGGAGTGACACAGGCACCCACAGGGTGAGAGACAGGGGCTGCAGGCAACAGACAGCCAGCCGGGGGCAGGGTACACAGGCGTGGGCCCTGCAGAGCAGCACGCACAGCCACACACAGCTGGCTGGGCCTGTGGAGCCGGACGCCCAGGGGGGACAGGAAAACAGGGGCCATGGTCAGTGCTATATTCCAGATGGAGGCCGTAATGAGGGGTATGGGGAGGCAGGAGGCAGGAATCAGGGTGGCGCAGCCGTGGAAGGGCCCGTCAGTGCTACACCCGGAACAGGGGGTACTGACCCCGCATCAGCTGTGAGACCTATGCTGGCACCGAGATTGTGGGCTAGTACCAACTGAACCGGGCAATTCTGAGGCAGCTCTGTGAGCTGTGCAGTGAGGAGATGCAGGCACCCACTAGATGGAGCCACGCCCTGACAGTGGAGACAAAGGTAACAGCTGTCATGTGCCTGCTCACCACGGGCACCTTCCAGAGACCAACAGGGGACACCACAGGCATAACCCAGTCAGCCGCTTCACATCTCATCACACAATTCCTCAACACCCTGCTGCCACATGCTGTGGAATACATCCACTTCCCCAGCACACAGGCAGAGCGTACAGCGAACATGCAGGAGTTTCACAGGGTAGCACTCATGCCTGGCATGCTAAGGGCCATCGACTGCACCCATGTGGGCATCCGCATGCCACCTGGCCCGGAGGGGGTAGCCTACATCAACAGAAAGGGCTACCCCAGTATCAACTGCCAGGTGGTGTGTGATGTCAGGGGGTGCATAATCAATATATGTGCCACACACCCTGGGGGAGCACATGATACCTTCATCTGGCACAGCTCAGCACTGTGCCACGGGTTCGAGAGTGGGGACATCCCCAACGGTCACCTAGTGGGTGAGTATGCCAAGACCATGGGCAGCTGGGTACAACAGGGCAGGGGGAGCGGCCAGGGTAGGGGTGCCGCAGAGTGCAGCTGGGAAGGACAAGGGGCACGGCAACAGAGGACACCAGGCTAACCATATCTCCATCCACACAGGTGACAGTGGCTACCCACTCCGGCCCTGGCTGCTCACCCCCTATCGGTGCCCGTCATCCCCTGTGGAGGAGCGGTACAATGAGGCACACGCCAGCACGTAGAACATCAATGAATGTGTCTTTGGTCTGCTGAAAGCATGATTCCGGTGCCTGGACAGGTCTGGCGGTGCCCTACAATACAGCCCCTCAAAGGCCTGTAGCCTATTCCTGGCCTGCTGCATGCTGTACAACATGGCCACTGACTGTGGAATAGCTGTCAAGGTTGAAGAGGGAAACAGCAGTGGGGACGACGCAGCCAACGGGCCATGTGGCGGTGGGCCCAGGCGGAGGATCCCTGGCTGACAAGGATGGCACACCAGCACCGAGACACGATAGCAAAGGAGTACTACAGTGTACACAGGTAGGTGGACAAACACCCATGTACGGGACGGCCATAGTGGCAAGACACACAGGCATGTGTGGGCGTGCCCTGCAGCTTGCACAGATAGGCGAGGGGCAGGGGTGTGCGTGGGGTAATTCCACACGGCCACATGCATCAATTCGCAGCACAACACAGCACACCCACACACCCCTCCCCCCACACACACACATACACACTGGCGCCTGCAGGCACGCGCCTGGGCGCTAGCACCTGGCGTGGATCAGACTCAGAGTACTGGTGCACATGTGCATCTGGTGCTGTGGTGGCATCATCATGCACACGCCACACAGGCCAGCGGCCAGGCAGGTGTGCACATGGCCAGTGTGTGGCTCAGTCCACGGATGCCATGTCCATGGCATGCACACACACACACACACACACACACACACACACACACCCCTAATGCCCATGTGCACACAGGTGGCAGCAGCGGACTGCGGACAGGGTAGCGGGCACATCAGGTCCACGGCAGACACATGGACAGCCTCGCCGCAGCTGCCCAGCAGATCCAGGCTGTGCGATGGCCACAGGGAGGGTTTGTGACTGTCCCACAGTGGTGGAACTGTGGGATCATGACTGTGTCCCTGCAGGCATCTGCAGGCTCTCAAAAAGGCCTGCTCCGGGTGTGCCTGGGATGCTAACAGCACAGCACAGCGTCGACACCAAGGGGGTCACATGACGCCGTGACCATAGGGTGGACAATGCACTTTGTGGGGTCTGCGGTGGCCAGCCACGCCCCATGGCAGCCAGTGGGGCAAGGCCGACCATGACCACAGTGGCTAAGTGATCCAGGGCCGTGTTCATGTCCTCTTGCAGGTGATGTATGGCCTCCTGGACCTGCGCGAAGCCCCTTTCATGCTGCTCGGCTGCCTGACTCACCTCTGCATGGAGTGCATGTACCCCAGCCACGAGCAGCACCTGTTGGTCCACAGAGGCCCACAGCAATGAGGTGTGCTCATGCAAGGGGTTGGAGCCCCGGGGTGCATGGGCATTGCCCCGACCCACTGGTGGCATACTACCACGCTGCCTAGACTCCCGCTCAGGTGGGCACTGCACAGCATGGTCCCCTTGGGGCTGCTCACTGACCGGTGCACAGGCAGCGGATGCTGCACCTGGCTCCCCAATTTCCCCAGCCTTCTGCTACTGACGCCCCTCCAGCCGCTGTGCACTGGGCAGCGCCTGTGCGGCTGTACCACCACCACCGTCCCCCGGCACTGCACCGCCATCACACACAGCAGTACCAGGGGTGGTGGCGGGCGACTGAACCACCACCAACAGGCCCATGGCCATGCTGCCAGGGATGGTGGATGATATGGGTGTCTCCCCCTCAACAATACCCCCGCTGTCCAGGACAATGGTCACATCATCATCAATGTGGGACCCCGCCCTAATCTGTGTCTCTGCACACTGCACGCCATGGCTGGCATCCCACTGGAACACAGCCAGGACCTCGTCCGCCACCATGCCCAGGACATCTGGATGTACAGCAGTGGTGTGCTGCAGCCGATCGGGCCCTCGGACGCCAGTGGAGGTGGATGACTGGTCCTCCAGGGCTGGGCATGCTCCCACGGCTGTCGCCACCGTCCCTGCCACTGCATGCTGGTGTTTCAGTGCTGGAAGGGAACACAGATGCATTAGTGTCACCGATGCACTGGCCCCCCCCAATCACCACCCCCCAACCCCGACACTGCTGTACCTATCATGCAGTGTCGTGCACCCATCGGTCAGTGGCTGTGCCCTGGGGTGGCCATGGACTGGCTGTTTGGGATGTGTGGTGTATGTGTTGGGTACTGTGTGCCAGGGTGTGGCTGGCTGTGGCCCAGGTGGGATGGGACATGCCGTCCAGTGGAGGGTGGCCGATGGCGGCCCACCCTTGGCTGTTGGTGCCTCCTTTCCTACATCCACTGCTCTGGTGCTTGTGGTCAGGGGCTGGCTACATGCCCGTGCTCCTTGGGCAGTGTTCCATTGTGGGCCAGCTGTGCCTCTGAGCCTGGTTCCACTGCCTTCCCAGTGGCCACCCCCCTCTTCCCTGATGCCTTGCTCCTTGCTGTGCCTGTGGCTGGTCCATTTGTGACTTGGCACATCTTCCTCGGCCCCTTGCACATCCATGGTTGCGCTATTGCTCATGTTGGGTTGCTCCCTGGTGCATTCTCTGATGCGCTCTGGTGCATCCATGTGATATTCAGCCATGTTGCATTGGCGCACGTCGCCATACGCAACCTTTGAATATCACGCTCATTGCACCATGGTGTACTGGATTTGCGCTGTGCCGGCCTTGCACTGGCGTCTGGTGCATTTCTAAATATCCCACCCTATAAGTTTATTGTTTTGCAAAACAAACATACAATTTGGTCACAAGCACTGAATTACTATAATAACACATATAATCCATGAGGACGCCACCCCCTCTCAGTATACCCGTGTATATCCGTCAAACGCTTCAAGATACATCATTGGGAGGAACCAGTAATATAGTAATAAAAAGAAAATAATGCAGTTAGCTGCACAATGAGCCCATGAGCTACATGGTATTAATTACTGATGTTAAACAATGATATAAATTACCTAGTTCTCATCCTCCACCAGGAAGTGAGGTATCCACCACGTGTACCTCAACAGTTAAAGCACTATATGCGTTGTAGCATAGAAAGAAAATTGCTTTCATGTGAACAAACAAACAAAAAAAAAAACTAATAATCGTTGTTTTGTGACATATAATAATTACGGTTCAAAATCTAGATTTAGTTAAGCTGTAAAAAGTAGGTATAACTTGTATAAAGAGCAGATTTAAACTTTGGTAACAAACTTTTTGCAACTTTCAAATAGGAACGTAAAGTTAAATAAAGAGGGCTGGATTTTCAGCTGCTGATTTCGGAATTGTGGCACAATCATGCCACATTCTAGACACTCATGCTGATACCTTATACAACTTAAACAAGCATTTGTCAATGGCAAAAATTTGATGCTTGGCAAACAATTTGTTGTTTCCAATTTTGACTCCAAATTTTGAAGATGCTTGCTTTAGGATTCACCTTATAGACATAACATGTACGACATGTACCATTTATAATATATTGGCCAAAATGTCATTTCGCACCAGAGGTGCAAAAACACATCTCATCCAGGATTTTAAAAATGACTCATCATGTTTATGAGGTGGTGTGGAAAAATAGCTATGTTGAAGGGTTGGAGTCAAAATATTGAAAATTAGTGACGTTATGAGTGAACGTTAAAATAGTGTAACGTTCAGTCATAACCTGGGCCTTTTACCTTATCTGTACACCAAATTTTTAGCATCACCTTCTTCTTACCCCGCCTAATGAACCTGATAGGTGAACATTTTCAAATGCCTGCCAAAATGTCATTCCGTGTCACCGAGACATCATTCCACACCACAGGTACAAAAACACATGTTGGCCAGGATTTGAAAACTGACAGCTGTCACATTCATGAGGTGCTGTGAAGAAATGGCTATGTTGAAAATGTGGGGTCAAAATATTGAAAATGACCAAAATTACAAGCCTGTGTTAGTACATTTCAAAGTAGGCTCATAACTTTGTTTTCTTTAGTATTTTTGCCCCAAATTTTCAACATAACCTTCTTATAACCCCACCTCATGAACAAGGATAAAGAACATTTTCAATTCCTGCCTGAAAGGTGATTTCATGCAGCAACTGTGAAATCACCTTCTGGGGCAAGAAAACACATTTTGGCCAGGATCTGGAAAATGACAGCAGTCACATTCATGACGTCCTGTGAAGAAATGGCTATGTTGAAAAGTTGGGGTCAAACTATCAAAAATGAT
The DNA here is from genome assembly GCA_016271365.2 of Neoceratodus forsteri. NCBI lineage: Eukaryota > Metazoa > Chordata > Ceratodontiformes > Ceratodontidae > Neoceratodus > Neoceratodus forsteri. Next base: position 47,636,048 of record CM028133.1, on the reverse strand, counting down.
GAAAGCTATGAGCCTGCGTTTGCAAATTTTAACGTAGACTCATAACTTTGTTGGTTTTTGATATTTTTACACCATATGCTCAACATAGCCTTCTTATGACCCCACCTCATGAACAAGGGCAGAGGAAATGTTCAACTATTGCCCGAAAGGTGATTTCAAGGAGCGAACATGAAATCACTTTTCCAAACAGATTTGCCTAATTTCACTGTAACTGTTCATGAGGTGTGGTTCCCAAAAAAGCATGTTGAACATTTGGGGCAAAAATGTTCAAAAATGGCCAAGTTACGCCACTAAGTTCCAAACCCCACTGAAATACATTGAACCGCATACCAGAATTCCTCAGTTCAGGGCCCGGCTTTAAAGAGTGGAGAAGTGTCTGCAGTCCAAAGAAGATTACAGCATCAGAGCCCCAGTGGGTATGTAAGGGCTTGGGGGGTGGGGGTGAGAGCTGAGTAGGAGGGTCAGGTGGGGGGACTAATGGTGCAACAGACATCATTGGACATTTTTCTGTTTTACAGGGTTAATAAAAACATTTTTTTAAATGATGAAGGGTGGTTTTCTATATTCAGGTGATAACGCTATGGGATTTTGCACCCCTGTGTCAGTGCTATGTTTGTGGGAGGAGTGCTGATAGGGAGGGTCGGTAGGAGGGAACAGTTACAGGGATGCCATCAACAGACATCAAGGGTTCTTTTTTACATGCTTTTTAAACAATATATATATATATATATATATATATATATACACACACACGACATGGCAACACTGGGAGATTGGGCACCCACAGTGTCAGTGTTATGTTTGTGGGGGGTGCTGAAAGGGGGTCAGGTGGGGAACAGTTACGGGTGCCAGCAACAGATATCAATGGACTCTTTTTGCTACAGGCTTTAAAAATAATATATATAAAAAAACTACGAGGTGGCAACACTGGGGGACTGGGCACCCCCCAGTGTCAGTGTTATGTTTGGGGGGGTGGGGTGATGGGTGTTGAGAGTGAGGGTCAGGTAGGTGGAACAGTTACAGGGGTACCAGCAAGAGAAAGTGGATCGTTTTCTTTGTTGCAGGCGATATATAATAAAAAAAAAACCTATAAGGTGGACACTGGGGAATTGGGCATCCCCAGTGTCAGTGTTATGTTTGTGGGGCGGGAACTCTAGGGTGGTGGGTGCCAAGAAGGAGGGTCGGGTGGGGGAAGGGTTACAGGGGCACAAGCAACAGACATCAGTGGATGGTTTTCGTTGTTACAGGGCTTGATACAGTAGCTGTACACCAGTGACGTCCATAGCAAACGTCCGGTGTGCAGCTTATAACTGTTTTGAAAGCCAATCAGCTAATTGCTGATGTGACTTCATGCAAATCAAAGGACTGAAGCCCTCTCTGATTGAAATGGCTTTGGTCCTTTTAAGTACACAAAGTTTCCACCCACCAAACAGAGAGTTGCGCCAGGACCACAGTGCATGATCACTGGTATAGACTGCTGAGCCCCTGCTATTCTGAACTGCAATGGGCTAGGCAATGACACACCCCTGACATCCCATTTCACTCGTCACAAAATGTTTGGTATGCAGGTGCATCAAACATAAAAATGCTCAAAGTATCTTATGCATCTGTCAAGACTTGTGGTGATGGAAGCCCTATAATGGCGTACTGTGTGTGTCAATATGTAATGCACGTGCCATTATTTCACCATAAATCATTTGGAACTTATGTAAATGGTCACAGTGTTTGAAAACAGGATTCAGGTCTTGTGCCACATTTAAGATGCCACTGGCACAGCCCAAAATTAGGACCTGTGCCTGCAACATCACAGCCAAAAACTCAGCCCAGAGTATTTAGGGACTTTAATACTTTAGAACTGGAGCGTCCTTTGGGACCTTAATGACAACAGCCTGGTGACTTGGTATGAGTAAGAGGGGTGAGCCATTCCACTGACACACTTTAAGAATCTTGTTATCCTGTGAAAACAAGCAGGGTTGGATTTTCAAAGCTGCAGGGGGCTTTGTGGCATGGTGGTACCACATTTACTGAACTGCACCAGAAACTGAGACTATCTCAGAAATGTTTTTATCTTTGGACACCGCTGCCACAGTTTGCAGCAGTAAAAATACCGCATGCAGCAAAATGGTAATGTATGAGTCGTTTTCCAGACACAAGCTGCCATAAATCGGGGGAAACTGTCACAAGTGTGTCAAAGCATTTGCCAGGAGCATTCAAACATCTCAACACATCTTGGAGGATGCAGGCCCAGCCCTAAATCAGGAACTGTGCCTGTTTCCTCCCCTTTGGAAGCAGCCCTCTGTATTTAGTGTAAGAAAATTTGATTGGACAGTCACTAGATAAATAATCCATCGTTACTGTATGTAATCGTAACTCCTGGGTGCTTCTGCCACCCAGTAAGTTCACAGACCACACAGAGTTAATACTAGCCATGTTGGAGACTTCCTGCTGCCTAGATTGGCTGGGACTTTTTCAGGGGCTGTGGCCAGCTGCTGGTGACTGGAGAGTCATCAGGTGTGGTTCTAGGCTTGGCTTGAAGGAGAGGGGGAAAGCTGCAGCCTGCAACTGAGGGAGTAAAGGCCTTGCAAGAAGTAAGACCCACCCAAATCTTGAGATTATGGTGGAGGCCTGTACCATGGAGCTTCTGCTGGGGGAGCTACCTCCACCAAACGTGGATCCCCACGGGACATTCTTTTACACAAAATTTAAAGAGCTACTGACGCCTCAAAGAAAACTTTGAAAAACATAATAATTTGTCACAATTCTGCATTCCATGTATATTCTGGCCCAGATATTCAAACTGCACCAGGCTGTGGCGCAAGCTTGGGTGCAGCTCAACTTAGCTGCGCAGGGGTGTGGACTGGGTGATATTCAACGGAGCTGCGCCATGGCTCAGCAGCGTTGAATATCGTACCCTGGCCACCCCCAGTGTGCATGGTGCAGTGGCCAGACTGCAGCATGGGGATGCACTAGCGCAAGTTCCATTGCGCCATGCACAGCAACTGCGATATTCAAAAGTTAACATGCAAATGGGTCCATAATGTATGCAAGGTGCACACGGGGCCATTTGCATGTCATTATCGCCCCATTTGCATGCATGTGTGCCGATCCCCGACGACTTGCGCCTAGCGCCCTGCCAGGCAGCAGCCGTTGGGGACTGACGCCCCCTGCAGCCGGCAATGTGCTTCACAGCCCAATCGCGGGCATTTGTCAAAAGATAAATAAATATGTCCAATATCCCTGGTGGTCCAGTGGACCGCTGTCTGCCCGATCGCGGGCATTTGTACGAAAATAAATAAATATTGCCAATATCCCTGGTGGTCCAGTGGACCTGCAAGCCTGATCGCAGGCTAAGTACATAAAAACCAGCAATGTCCCTGGTGGTCAGTGGACCCCACCCGCCCACTGAATCCAGCCCTCCCCCGTCAGCGGCGGGCGGCAGCCACCGCCTGCTGCCCGCCGCCCACTGACTGACACAGTAGGTAGGGCTGTCGCCGGTGGTCCCTGGCGTGAGCCAATGGGTGTGCAGCCATACCGTCTACACATTCAGATATGTGAATGGGATCCATTCCATATCTGGAATATGTAATGCAATATGGGCTGCAGCCATTGGCGCTCGCGAACAACAAGGCCTGATCTTCACTGACTGTGTCAGTGGAAGCAGGCGATGGGGCAGGCGGTGAGGTGCTGCTGCCCGCCGCTGACCAGGGGGGTGGGGTGGTGAGATTCAGTGGGCAGGTGGGGGTCCACTGGACCACCAGGGATATTGCTGGGTTTTTATGTACTTAGTCCTCGATCGGGCTTGCAGGTCCACTGGACCACCAGGGATATTGGCAATATCTTCTTTTGTACAAATGCCCTGGTCTTGTAAGAGTCCACTGGACCACCAGGATATTGGACGAATTCTTCATTTTTTAACAAATGCCCACGATCGGGCATGGGCGCGCCAGGGTGCAGCCGGAGCTCGGTGGCCACCACAGGTGGCAGCTGCGTGTTGCGCCTGCAATATGGCAGCTCACCTGTGGGTGGCCATCAGTGTTCCTTTTTTTTGGATCAACTTTGTGCTGGCGCGGGTAGGGGTTGTGCATGCGTGGCTCTACATCCCGGGCTGAATATCGGGCTGTGCAGGGGTATGCATGGGCACGCCCCCCCTACCTGCCCCTGCATATATTACTGATGCGCTCTGGCGCATCAGGATTTGTGCCGCGCACTTTTCCCTTTTGAATATCACGCCAGGGCACATCAGTGGGTTGTGCATGGCACAACACTGTTGCGCCATGCGCAACCCTTTTGAATATTTGGGCCCCTATATATTTCTCCTCCCCATTATTTATTATTAAGTAAATTTGCATTAATATATCTTCTTTGTCCCCTAGAGTTCCCTTAGAGCTCATCTGCCTTTATAGCTTACTCCCTACTTCAAGTCATAATCCTCTGTTGTGACATCATAATCTGTTGCCATGGTAGCAACTGTGATGTCACAAGCAGTGCATTATGACCTTAGGTAGGGAATAACAAATGGGAGTGGAATAACTCTTCAGAAGCAATGATTCTGTTTTCATGCAAATGATTTCAGTAATAAATAATTGGGAGGAAAAATACAGAGCTAATATGAAATTCAAGCTGAACAGTATCTAAATATTATGTTTTGTTAAAGTGGTCCTGAAGGCATCAGCTGCTCTTTAAGTGTGTACCCTCCACGTAGAAATGTGATTGTTCTGGACTTTGAAACAATATGTGCTGGGTAGGGGGGGTGGAACTCCTATAATGGGAGGCATGGGTAATTTGGTACTTGACCCTCTGCACTATGGGGGTTGAGCATGGGAGAGGGTGAGAGGCAGGATTTGTGGCAACTGGGAATGGTGAATGCCTCTCCTATCCCTTGTAAAGTATGTGGCAAATCTACAAAAGATGAAGCTGTTTAATTAATTTGTATCACTACCTGCTTGCACCATGTGGGCCGAATTCTTGGAAAAGGGTGAGAGGCCCCAGCTGTGGCAACTGTAACTCCCATGGGGTGATGGCCTCTCCTGCGATGATGAAACTGTGGGGAAATCCTTTCTGGTTCTTTAACCCAGGGGACAAATGCCCGGAATAGGTGAAGAATGGAGATTATATTATATAGACTCCTGGGCCTCTAAATTGGTTATCATAATTCCACAGGGAGGTTGGCGCACCAGTACCCTTAGGTTAAGGTAGGCTCTCCCTTTGGGGGAAGCAGCTAAGTGGGTAATGAGTCTAGGGATGCTTGGAAGGCTGAAATTCCCAGGTAGCCTCTGGGTTGATGGGTAGAATGCCCCTTACATTTGTATTTTATGACTGATGCTGTTCAAAACCTCAGCCTATAGTCTGAGTTGAAGTCTACTTCATGCTGAGTCCTATTTAATATTTTGGGTAAGAATCCCACAATGTTCTAGTACACCAGGGTTGTGTGCAGCCCCAGAAGTTATAAAGATGCCTATTAAAGGGCCAATGCCGTGACAATGTGCTTCTTGAAGTAAGACGTTGGAGTTCATAAAAGGCATTCCTCCCTGTAGAAGATTAAGTATCTGAAACACTCCTGGTTGAGACTTATGATTTTTCCCCTTGTAATAATACGATCATGGGCTTTTTTAAATTAAATGGATTCTGCTGGATTTGCACTTGTGTTGGATATTCAGTTACTAGTTACAAAGTGTTTACCTGCTAACCAGTTGATTTGCAGAATTCAGTGACCCTGAAGATGTTCTGCACCCAGGAGGTCACTACAGGCAGGGGAGGTCAAATAAGTGATTTTATTATTTCATGGGCTTCCTCTCCATGGAACGAGTCAAGATGATTAGCTCTAGGTTAGAGAGGGGGTTACATAATCAAGACTGAGTGAAAAATCTGTTGCTGTACAAGGCCATACTTTCTCTGTATTCTTGGTTGAAGGCATTTGGCTAAGGGTTAGAAAGCTGATCTGTAAACCTGGAGACAAGGGCCCACATTTTCAAAGGAGATGCACGACCCAAAATGGAGATACATGGCGCATCTCAGAAAATGCACGGAAGCATTTCCCCAAAAGGGCAAATGACATGCATCTGTCATAGCAGAAGCAGACCTCCAGGAAAGGAACAGCAGCGAGTGAAGAGGTGACTGCTAGCTCAGTGGAAGGGAAGTAACTGCAAAACAAGGAACTTTCATTGTTACTTCTTTGTATTGCTATTTGCATTGTGGAAAGGAGGAGTAGGAGTTTGAAGAAGGTTGTGCAACAGTTACTTAAAGTCTCTTTTTGGGTGTGGAGAGGAAGGATAGGAATGTAAAAAAGCAGTTGCTCAATCTATCTAGACGTGTACGACAAAGGGGTTAAGGGAAATCAATAAAAGAAGAATGTTGAGCACTGATAGAGGAGGGAGAGGGGAGACTTGGGGGAGTGTTTGGTATCCTGCATCTGGAAGGGTGGGGGTCGCTGGTGGGCAACGAGGCAATGGGTAGGGTGGTAGGCTGCAACAACTGCGGTGCACCAATCTTTCTAAAAATTGCCTGGAGTGTGGGGGGATGTTTAGTGTGCAACCACATAGAGAAACTTAGAAAGGAAATCGAGGGTCTGCAGGAGGAACTAAAACAGGCAAGGCAGACTGGAGGTGGGTTTAGCCCAATACTGGAGGGAGGGAGGAGGGGAGATGAGGGAGGGCAATTTGAGCCAACAGTGGTGAGGAGAAGGTCAGAAGAATGGAAGCAGAGATAAAGGGGTCCAGGCCAGGAAGCATGATTGCCAGGGAAACCAGGTCAGAAGACAAAAGACAAATGGAAGGAGGAGGAGACAGAGACTTATGAGGGGAGGAGAAGAAGTGGCAACAGTCATGGAGTGGAAAGGAAGGAAGGAACAGATTACTATGAAGAGAGGGGAAGTGGGCATTTGTGAAGGGTCTTCAGAAAATAGTTTTGCACTGCTAGAGGAGGAGAAGGAGGAGGTGGGAGGTGATGCAGTTGGAGGAGTAATTGATAAATGCCTGGACCAAACCGGAGCAGGGGCAAGTTCTGCTGGGAGAAATGCAACAGGGGCAAAAGGGGGAAATAATGTGCAGGAGGAAGAAGAGGAGCTGGGAATGAGAGATGGTGATGAATGGAAACAAGCAGGGAGTAAGAGGGGTGGAATCTTAGTGCTGGGGGTCTTAACACTAAGAGGAGTCAGGTGGGGTAGCAAGGGGGAGAGGCATAGCCACATTTGGGTGGAGGCCATGCCAAGAGTGACAGCGGAAAAGGCAGGACAGTCTGTTCTGAAATATGCTAGAAGGGCTAGGGACAAGCCTCATTTAATTATACATTTTGGGATGAACGACCTGGCTGACAAGACAGTAGATATAGTCTAGAGGAGGTTTGAGGAACTAGAACAATTATGTGAGGGGGCAGGAGGATCAGTAACTTTTTCAGAGGTACTTCCAGTGCCCAGGGCAAGCACAACAAGAAAGCTGAGAATAGAGGAATTTAACGGATGGCTAAGAACATGGTGTCATGCTAAAGGGTATGGGCTGTTGGGGAGGTGGGGAGGGACCTGGGAGGACAGTAGTCTCTATGCCAAGGACAGACTACACTTGAGTGAGGAGGGAAAGAAAGTGTTGAAACAGAGGATGGAGGAGTACATAGAGAAAGTTGGGAATTTAAACTAGGAGCGGGGGGTGGCAAGTGGGCAAGAGTCATGCAGAGACCACAGGTTGGGAAACCATATGAGCTTACCTCCCATAACAGTGACAAAGGACAAATGGCAAGTACTATTGATGATGCTAGTAAAGGCGGGCAGGATGGGGGGGAGGGTGGAAGGTGGTTACCCTTAATGCTAGGAGCCTTGGGAGGAAAACTGCAGAGTTACAGGTGCTCATGGCAGAGGGAGAGGTGGACATTGCAGCCATCACAGAAACATGGGCCACCCAATTCAATGACTGGGACCTCTCTGTACCAAGGTACAGGTTATTTCGTAGGGACAGGGTGACTGGGAAAGGAGGGGGGGGTGGCACTATATGTGAAGGAAGGACTGAAGTGTGTAAGGGAGGAAGGGGAGGAGGGTAGTACGGAGTCACTTTGGATGCAAATCCAGGATTCCAAGAATAGGATTCTTAGAATGGGAGTGGTCTACAGGCCACCATCTCAGACGGAGGAGTTAGACAGGGAACTAGCTGGACAGATCAGGAGGACCTGCAAGAAGGGTAGTGCGGTGATTGTGGGGGACTTCAACATGCCAGGAGTGGACTGGAGTACTCCAAAAACCAGGAATAGAAGGGAGCAGGTACTGCTGGATGCCTTCCAGGACTGCTTCCTGCTGCAAATGGTCAGTGAACCAACCAGGTTAGGGAATGCCCTTGACCCTGTGCTGACAAATGGGGAGTTTGTGAGAGAACTTACGGTGGAAGAACCACTGTCAGGGAGTGACCTCCAGTCAGTATGGATCACATTGGATATGGGCAACAAGGAGTGGAATCTGGCACGAGAGTGCTGGATTTCAGGAGGGCCAACTTTGGGAGGATGGGGCAAGTGGTAAAAGGGTACCTGGCCAGAATTCAACCTAGCATGGACACTAACCAGAGGTGGGAGCTCATAAAGCTGGGGATAATGGAGGCAACCAAAACCTGCTGCAATGCCCAGAGCAAGAAGGCTAGGGCTAAAAACCAAGCTGGTTGAGCAAGGAGGTCATGGAAAAGAGCTGCCTTTAGGAGGTACAAGAAAACAGGGAGGGGAAGGGAGAGGACAGGGAGGAGTACCTGACGGAATTGAAGGAGGTAACATGGGCAGTAAGGGGAGCCAATGCATCTACTGAGCTCAGACTGGCACAAGGCATTAAGAAGGGGGAGAAGGACTTCTTTAGGTACATCAGGGAGAAAAGGAACTGTAAGGACCATATAGTTAGGATTAGGAAGGAGGGGGGTTGGGTGAAAGCAGGGTGCAATAAGGCAGAAGCACTAAATGATTACTTCTGCTCAGTATTTACTAAGGAGAAGAGGTGGCTGATACCCAAGGGGGAAAAAACGGCAGAAACAGGGAGGGAGGGGGTGACAGATGGGGAAATCATGGAGGGCAGAGTTCAGGAGGGTTTGAAGGCACTGAGGGTGGACAAGGCGCCAGGCCCAGATGGCATCCACCCCAGGGTACTGAAGGAGCTGGCAGAGGTCCTTGTGGGACCTTTGGCAGACTTATCTAATGCCTCATGACACTCAGGGTGTGTACCTCAGGACTGGAGGATGGCTCATGTGGTGCCCCTCCACAAGAGTGGCCCCAAGGATGAACCAGGCAACTACAGACTGATGAGCCTCACATCCATTGTGGGTAAGCTGATGGAGACTATCCTGAAGGAGGGCTGGTGGCCCTCCTAGAGGCCAAAGGACTACAGGACAGCAGACAGCATGGCTTCATATGGGCAGATCCTGCCAAACCAACCTGGTGGAGTTCTATGATTGGGTAACTAGGCAACTGGACAGGGGCCATGCAGTGGATGTCCTGTATCTGGACTTCAGTAAGGCATTCGACTCGATGCCACATGGAAGGCTGGGAATTAAGTTAGAAGGCACAGGGGTGGATGCAAAGCCGGTGAGATGGGTAGGGAACTGGCTTCAGGGAAGGCAACAGAGGGCGGTGGTGGGTGGGGAGCTGTCACACCCAAGGATAGTGGCAAGTGGTGTCCCACAGGGCTCGGTGTTGGGACCAGTGTTGTTTGGGATATTCATTGCAGACATATCATTGGACATCAAGAGCAAGATCAGTATGTTCGCTGATGATACCAAGATGAGAGTGGTGGTGGATGACCTAGGGGGATGACGGGTTGCAGGATGATCTGGCAAAGCTTGAAACCAGGTCAGACACCTGGCAGCTGGAGTTTCATGCCAAAAAGTGCAAGGTGCTACATTTTGGGGTGAAGAATCCACGGAGGAGTTACCAGCTGGGAGGAGTGCAGCTAGCCCAGACAGAGGAGGAGAAGTATCTGAGGGTGCTCATTACAGGGTCAATGAATAACTCGGCACAATGTAGGAAGGCAGCTGCAAAGGCCAAGAAAATGCTGGGTTTCATTGCAAGGGGTATATCCTCGAGGAGGTGATTCTGCCACTGTATAGGTCACTAGTTAGACCACACCTGTAGTACTGCGTGCAGTACTGGCACCCGCATCTGAAGAGGGACATTAAGTTACTGGAGGGGGTGCAGCGCAGGGTGACAAAGATGATTAAGGGGCTGGGGGACTTACCATACGAGAGGAGGTTGAAGGAGTTGAACATGTACTCACTGGAGGAGAGGATGGACGGGGGAACATGATTTAAACCTTCAGGTACATGAAAGGAATAAACAAGACCGGTACAGAGGGGCTGTTCAAAGTAAGGGAGGGGAGGGACACCAGGGGCCATGATATGAGACTGGAGGGAAGGAGGAAGGTTCAGGAGGGAGATGAGGAGACACTTTTTTACAGAGAAGATGGTAACTGGGTGGAATGCATTACCTGCAGAAGTGGTATCCAGTAGAACAGTGGACTGCTTCAAAAGGGGATGGGACAGGACAAGGGGGAGGGTCAATGGAGCGGAAGGGAGGGGCAGCTGCAGAGTAAGGGGTACTAGCTGCTCATTCGAGCAGACTTGATAGACCTCTAGGCCTTTATCTGCTGGCAAATTTCATATGTTTGTATGTTAGTAAGCGTGAGATTCGAAAGGGAGAGATGTATCATGCATTTCCGAATTCGCCTTTGCGCAGAAATAATGTATGCGGCACAAATAAAGGGGGCCTTTCCATGAATATTCCGTGCATCGTTATATTCAGCCAAAATATATGTCACATCTGCTGTAAAACAGAGACAAGAGCAGCCCAAAGTTAGGCAAACAAAACGATGGCCTAAATCAGCCAGCCACCCACAGGCAGGCCATGGAACTGCAGACAGGCCATCCAGAGACAGCCCTCGGAGGTGCACCAGAACATGCTCCAGGCACTCATACACAGCAGTCATGCCAGGATGGCCGTATCCAGAGCCACAGGTGCCATGTCACCACCAGTACTATCCAGAGGGCAACCCCCCACATTGCACCTTGGACCTAGACACCCAGCAGTCACTTGCCAGTGCTGTCAGGTACCCCTTGGGCTCATCAGCGGAATGGACAGCCACACTCTTGTACATGTACCAGGGGCCATGGTCTGCACCCATGTGGCCTGCAGGGTGCCACCCGGTGGTGGCATGCACCCAGGGTGATGTCTGTGGCTACGGTGTTCAGGTAGCATGGTGGTGGAACTAGTGGCCACATGGCACAGTCCAGGTACTGACCCGTGGCACACACCTATGGTGGTACACTATAGGTGCACACAGGTGAGACCCACCCACCCAACCCAGGTACCTGGTCACCATCTGCACACTGCCATCCCTTGCAGTTCTCACCATGTTCCTCTCATATGGTGCTGTGTGGGGCACTGCTGGTGACTGTATGCAGCATATGGGGCTGGTGTATCACATGCAAGTGGTATACCAATCAGGCTTGTCACCCTGTGCCCTCCACTCTTGCTTGTCCAGGTGGGCCCCCCATACCATAGTCCAACACTGTACATGGCTATGGGTAATAGCACTGTACCCAGACCAGTGCAGTTCACCCACCCAACCCCACACATTCAGTCACCCCTGCCTGCTAGGCTGCCCTACCTCCTGTTCACTTTTGTGGGGCGATAGGGCCGCCCTGCAAAGCTGGAATTGAGCATGCCCAGGGTATGCAAATGGCCTGAATACATTACAGTAATGAGCTGCGCATGTGGGGAATGGGCTTGGAATGTGCAGTGAGACCATTTGCATATTCCAGCTGAATATTGCAATTCTGAGCACAGTGCAAGTGGCTTTGCATCGTGCATTTCCCCTATGCTCCGCATGGGGCTCAGGTCACCTGCCACGCCGCGCATCTCCCACTGCGCAATCGTGATGTTTGAGATATTCAGTCGGACTTGTGTGATCTCATCTCACAGCGCATCTTCTGAATATCTCATTATTTTCTGCCAGCGCATCTCAGTTGCGCGGCACTTGCACGATGCGGCCTGGGACTTCTGAGTATGGAGCCCAAGGATGTGAATCCCACATATGCCAGTTCCTAATTGTGTGACCCTGTGCAAGTAATTTAACCTCCAAATGCTTTATGTCTCTAATCCTACTTTATAAAACAAACTGGGAAAGGGGCCACCATCATGGCCCAGTGGCAATGCTGTGCACTGTTGTGCAGACAAACTGAGTTCAAGTGCAAGTTTGGGACACGGGAGCTTCAGAACACCAGTGCTTATATCTGGGTTTCAGGTCAAGAGGGAATCCCCACGATGTCAATCATGGGGGGATCACAAACTTTTGAGAGAGTTGTTCCTTAAAAAAATACATTTCTTTTTTTCTGATATTCATGAATAAAACAAGCATTTTTACTTACAGTTTGTATCTTTTTGTCATCTTTTTTGAGGTGACTCACCTTGAAGCCCTAAATCTTTTCATTAAATTTCTGAGACCACTCTGGGAGACAGTATAAGCAAAGCAGCAGATTAAACAAGACATACGGAGTGTCAATGTCATCAACTAGCCAAATGAGTGAAAACACAAAATACGGAGCTAAATGATCCTGCCCTGCTCCCAGTTGGGACCTGTCCGGCGTGTAAGGCAGTAGCAAAATATACTTATTCTATTTCTCTCTTCTTCTGATCTTCCTCCTCATGTTTGCAGCTCTGTCAAATTCTAAATCTCTTCCACTAACTAATTCTGAGCTGATCCATCAGTTTGGAAGATTTTTATGAGTCCGCAGATATTAACAACTGCAAAAGGCTAAGGCCCTGTACACACTGAGGAACTTAACACGGTTTAAGTGCCTTAAAATGTTTTATATCCCTCTAGCACTGTTGCATCCAGAGTACAAGCTCTTAACAAAAATGTTTTTAAACTCTGCTAGATACCTGGGGCCAGATATTCAAAACTTTGCCCCGGACAAAAAACATTTGTGCAGGTTTAGCGCGGGATTAGTACGGGTCTGCTATAGTCAAAAGGCCAAATAGCGCAGGCAAACTGCATTAGCACTGGGCAAAATCATAATGTATGCAAGGGGCAAACTGATATGAATACAGGCGCAATGCTATATTCAGCGACTAGTGCCGCGCAAAGTGGTTTTGTGCGACTTAGCGCGACACTTAGCGCGGTGCACATTACCGCCCAGGAAAAGCTTGTCTTAACCCTGGGCAATCAGCTTTGCATGACACTATGGCTTTGCGCGGTGTTTGCGTGACCCTAACAAATAAATATGACACATAGACAAAGCCAAACATAGAGGAAGCATGCTGCTAACTGATGGCATCACAATAATGCCATCATCTGCCACCAGTCCCAGCCATGCCAGGCAGTAAGTGGTGACCCTGTCACCAGTGGACAGCATGGCAGTGTGGCCATACAGCACACACCTGCGGACCACACTTCTGTGGACACCAACAGATGCCAGCACACAGATGCAGCACTGTGAGCATAGTGGATGTTGAGGGAGAGTGTATGGGTAGCCAGGCTGTGCCACAGACCAGGTGTGGCCACAAGGCTGGGACACATCATGCAGTGCACATGGGCCAGTATTGGGAATAACCCAACACCAGTGTGCCTTTCGGATGATATATGCCCCCCCCCAGCCACATACCACACAGCTGTACAACTGCCACAGCACACAAAGCCAGACATGTATATGTCACTGTGAGCATCCCATGCCAGAGGTGCAGCATCTGTGGGTCACACAACAGCGTAACAGTAATGTCCACTGTCAGTAAATACCTGCAGGTGGGCCTCTCACTGTGTATAGTGCAGTCATCATCACTGCCCTACACACCATAGGCATTGCTGTGTCCACACACTACTGGCCCCCTTGCTACTGTAGTGTCTGCTGTGCACTGTAGCATGACCTACAGTGTGACAGTTGCATGCAGCACCACCACCATCTGTGCCTATGCTGTGTTGTCCCAGTACAGCTACAGGCAGCAGCGCATGTGGAAGTAGTGTTCAAAACTGTATAATATTCCACAAGCTGTTTGCACAGCACTAACACGTTTGTGCGGGTTTAGCGCAGGGCTAAACAGTTAGCCCGGCGCAAACTGCATGCAAATCAGGGCATAATGAGATGCTAATCTGGATATTTGCCCACAGACTACCTAAGTAGGCTCATTTGCATGTCACTTTTGAAAATGGAAAGTTTAGCGCCGGGCAAACATGTTTGCACCAGGCTAACGGTTTAGCCCTGCGCTAAGCCCACGCAAACGTGTTAGCGCTGTACAAACAGTTCGGGGAATATTTTACAGTTTTGCACACTGTACTTTCACATACGCTGCTGCCTGCAGCTGTACTGGGTCTACGCATTTGCTGGCACACACATTGGCCACATAGTTCAACTCTACTTACCTTCACATCGCTGTGCACTGTGTTGCTGTTGTGCTTTGCACTTCCTGGTTGCCATATTCAGAGCTGTCTTATTCCAGGGCTAAGTTTGCCCCGCACTCCCAGCCCAGTTTGCCCGGCCTCATTCCCATGCTATATTCAGAAGCTGTTTGCCCTGGGCTATTCCTTTTGAATATGGCTAGCTTTGTGCTCCAGTCTAAATTTGCCCACCAGGCAGTGCTAATTTAGCACTGGGGCAAAGTTTTGAATATCTGGCCCCTAGTCTTAAAACCATTTTTAAAATTGTTTTAGAGCTAGCATGATTTTACTCACAGGTTTGGGTGGGAGTAAAAACGTTTTAAGCTGTAATGGTTTAACTAAAACAGCTCCAGCTGCAGTGTGTACAAGCAAACACAGTTCTGTGTGCTGGACTTAATACAAAATAGTTACAAGGAGAACAGGATTAACACTAGCCGTGTAGACACACTAAACTGTTATCAAACATGATTACCGAATAGTCTGGATGCACTGAAATGGTTTAGCTAAACTGGTTTTAAAAATGTTTTTCAAAAACAGTTCTGTAGTGTGTATAGGGCCTAATAGTTTACATACAATACTTAGAAAATAACACCCCCTGTCTATTGCAACATAAAAGTCACTGATGGAAATGCTGAAACTATTTTTAAGGACCTTTGTAGGCTTCTGAATGAGAAGGGCACTGGAGGTAAAAAAAAAAAAAACAACCTTGCAACGGTGTGTACAGATGGAAAATATAGTACAAAAACTAAGAACTGAATATTTATTTATTTGGTTTTTGATAACCAGGTTAGAGCATTAGACAACAAAATGCCTATTTTCAGTCATGCGACCCAGGACAGTCACAAGTACACTGTAGAACAGATACAATGAAAAAGGTACAGAAAAATGAGTAGTGTCACAGTACAATACATAAACTACAGTAACAAGGAGTACAATACATTAAATATTATATTGGTACCTGCAGTATAAAAGTACAGCAGACAAGAATGCAATTAACTGATAAATGCAATGTATAATGAAAGCAGTCATAGGCATTTATGCCACTCAAGGACTGGTACATACCTAGGAAGCCTTTAGAGATAGGTACAGTATAACTTAACCCTGAACTGATCAGTATACAATGTACAACCCTTTGGTTGTCCTCCTTTGCTAGTGATGCAGCACAATCGTTGGAACGGGTGAAGAAAGATCACTGAAACTTGAAGATCATTTTAATTTTCTTCAGTAATTCGACTATCAGAAATAACAAATTGAATGAACTACAGAAACAGCTGGAAAAACCTGTTCTGAAGTACTGTCAAGCACAAGCAGTTTGGTGACTGTCAATTTACAGTGCAGCACCTGCAGTGTGTAGGATTCTAAACACCTTAAAGGATGTGTTAAAACACATAATTGAATCAAATACTCCAGATAGTGACAAAGCAAAAGGACTGCTGTTGTCTGAATCAGTTTCATTTTGTAGCTCTTTCGCATGTAATGCTGCATGTCTTGTCACATATTTGTTTAACATTGCCAAAGGGAAAATCGTGATTTCTCCACTGTGCAGCCAAAGGTAATGACTACCAAAGAGGCTCTAAGGTCTTTAATGTATGCTGTTGCCGCAGCAAAATTTTGATGGCAAATGGCATTACAGCAACAATTAGCTGTTGCCGCTGTAATGTCGCTGCAGGACTCTGGCATTGCTTTCTCAGGGTCTTGCACCCCCTCCCCAAATCAACTCTGACTCAGAGTTGATTATATTAATTACGGATGGTGCAGGGGGCAAAGTTGTCTCAGACAGCTTTATGCCGACCGCAATTGCAGTCGACATAAATCCATCGCTGTAAGGTTGTATCGCGGAAAAGTTGTCACTGTGGCATAGTAGGTCCGGTCTTTTATGTATGTATGTATGTATGTTTTTAATGTATGTTAATTAGGGTTGCTTGGATTATGGACTGCCAATTCATAATCTTCAGATTCCGGGCATTTTTTTGGAATTTTGAAATTCGGTATTTAGGCTCAAAAATACAAATTCCAAAAAACAGATGAAACGGATACAGAATAGGAACTGGAACCTGATTATCTAGCTGGCAAACTTGTAGAACCCCCAACCCTCTGCCCAGTGAGAAGGAGAAGGAACAATGCATTACCACTTTACTTCACCCTTGTGGCCCACTCTCCAGTCTCTCTAGTTCTTGTTGTACCTTAGTCAACTGGCTGTGTGGGGTTTAACTGGCTGGTCTAGTGCTGTCAACTGTGTGAAGCATGCTCCAATCCTTCAGTTCCTCCATCTGTGAGCCCATCCACTCCTTTGTTGGTATGAGTCATTGACTGACCAAGGTGAGGTAAAAACTGATATATATAATGTATAGCTTAGAATTTGCGTAACAAGCTGTGAATGAGCTTGGCACATCCAGCAAACCTGGGTTAGCTTCCCACAACCTCCACTTGCATACCTTGTGACTCTGAGCAAGTCACTTAACCTTCCAGTGCTCCTGGGTCACCCCTGAAAGCAGGCACTTGTGCCTAGTGGGCCTTACCCTGTTACTAAAGAATAAAGAAAAAAAGTTAAATCCAGCGGCACTCACAGACCACTATCTGTTGCTGCCTAACCTGCTCCAGCCCCAAGCCCCTAGTAGCCATCTACCCCCCCCCAAATAAAAGAGAAAATGAAAACAAGAACCGAGTCCAACCGAAACCAAACCCCTGCTTGACCTTGCCCTGCCATCATGGATGGTCTAGCTCTCCTGAAAGTCTCCTGACAAGACAGACCAGTAACCCTCCTAAGTGGCCAGAGTGGAATGGCTGACAAAACTCCAGGGTTTTGTGCTGATAGGCCATCTCTGCAGGTCTTCAGGCTGGGTCACGGGGTCTCTCAATCTAATTCTGTCTGTGAGTGAGGAATGGGATAGGGGATATGATTTAATTGTCAACAGTAGCACTACTAGGAGAGCCACCTAAAAATAGTCACAGGGCTTATTGGTTCTACTGTTTGATTCTTTCGGGCCCATTTTGGTGGACTAGGTCTCGAATGGTGTGGTGCTGACGGTGTGATGCAGCGGGGCCAGAGATGAAGAAGTGGATATAATTGGATTAGGATACTAAGAGGATAAATTAACCACCTCAGCAGGCACATTGAGGGTGGCCAGGAGGACATGGATACAGTAACATGCTACAGCACCAGATCAACAGCTAGATGGAGGGTGGGACCTGGTCTGTCCTCTCTTTCCAATCCACCACACACAGCACAGCATCCCACTAAGGTACATCAGGAAAGAACTGTGTGACATTTCGGGGGAGTTCAGGAAGGTACTTTTGTGAGTGTCATAGGAAGAGAACTTGAGGATTTTTGTGCATCTAGTTTGAAGGGGGAGGGTGGGCTTTTGCAAATACCGGATGGTATTCGGAGGTGGAGTCTATATTCCAACTCCAATTTTGGCACCGGAAACGGAAGCAGAACGGAATCAGAGTCTGTATCAGAACTTCTGATATTCGAGCAGATGCAAATGAATCAAATTCTAGAGAGAAACTGAGCAACCATAATGTTAATACCACTGCTGAGACCACTCTTGCAATTGTAAGAGTGATCTCATATGTATTCCTTTTTAATTTTTCATACAGCTTTTCACCCTGGTGGCAACCCTACATCTGTCCCCACCGCCCCCCAGCCAGCACTCAACTTCCCTGGAGCTTACTTGAAGCCAGTCCCCCACAGATTCCCCCCTGTAGTGGGAATGAAGAGGGAGAGCAATCCTCCTCCCCTCCAGATGAATAATCCAGAGGTGCCCTGGGTGGCTGTGCAGGCCTGGGAAGGTGCACGGAGCAGTGGTCCACTGTCAGGTCCCTTTTCTGTTTTCTGCCCTAACTTTCCCTTACTGCAGCAGCACGTCAGGATATGTGTGTGTGGAGGCACACACACCCTGCAGAACCTCAGCCCCTCCATTAAAGCCGCTTATCTGCCTGAACTATCACCAGGCCTCCACCAGGTGGCAATCAAAGGCTGAGCTGACTCGCCACCCCTCCCCAAAAGAGGAAAGCAGTCCCTGGGATGCTCAGTCCCCTTCCGCTCTGCTGATCCCAAGCAACCCGTGCTCATTCCCGAACACAGGTCGCCAGCATGGCAGGAGATAAGGCATTGAATGCCTCAGTCCTCCACACCACCGGGCCACCCTCACACACATTCTTACAGTATGACAACTGTGAGCCAAAGCTTAGCGGTTCTGATACCCTAAGAATGTAAGTGAAAGCACTGTAACAACCGTAACAGGGGTTTCAGCAGCAGTATTAATATATTATCTATAGAGCTCAATCAATTATGTTTTAACATTTTTAAAAACCTTCCCCAAACGTGTCCATTTCCATGGTAGCTGTACACAGGACACTCTTTACAGAATCAGTGTCTCATGAGCAGGGGAAAGAAAAACTCTGACTGGTTGGGAGTACTCCCTCAATGTATAATTGAAACCCCAGGTGCATCAGAGAGAACATTTTTATGTTTGCTTGCATGCATGTGCAAGAAACATAATGCCACCATATGAGTTTTTGTAGGTGTGCCTCCCCCACTTCCAATGCCCTGCTCCCTTTTGCAGGCACGGCTGCACCACACCAATGAATGTCTGAGCTGTCTATGACAGCCGTTCAGATGCAGTGGCGTACAGTTCTGAGGAAAACACCACCACACTCAGCAGTGGTAACGTGTAGTCAGTTTGAATTCTGCTGTCGGCAGTATGCAAATTGCCTACACGTACGTCAGCACTGCATCTGAACTGTCATAGACAGTTCATCATCCCCCTCTGAACACTATGTAGCATGCTGGGAGCCCACCCCAGCGTGCTCGTACTCCCCTCCACCCCGCACACTGTATGACTGATGGGGTGCCCAATCCCCATCGGCTCCTGCCCCCCCCACCAGACTTCGTTGCCAGCAGGAGCCCACCCAGCATGGCAAAAGTCGGCGTACGACGGGGTGCCTAATCCCCATCGGCTCCACTGCCTCCAAAATTATTTCCAGCTGCCACGCTGGGAGCCCACTTCAGCATGGCAAAAGTCCGCATCATCTTCCTAAATAAGAAAGAAAAACTGTAAAAAGCCCTCGTCGTCTGTCTTGCCCCTCCCCCAACCCCGCCCACCCTCTGTGCACCTCCCCACACACCCCAGACCCCATACTTGGCTCCGGGCCCAGCGGCGATCTTGATGGACGGGAACACGTCTGTACTCTTCAAAGCTGACCGCTGAACTGAAGAAATGCCTTTAAGCAGTATAATGGCATAAATGGGGCTTTTTTTCAACTTTGGTGCATATCTCAGCCATTTTGGGGAATGTTTTCACCAAATTTTCAACATGGGGTTCTTGGGACCCACCTCTTGAACTCAGTCACTGTCATTTTGTTATTCTGTCCCAAAAGGTGATTTCGGGGTCACTGCACGGAACCACCTTTCAGGACTGAGTAATGAATTGACAGTGACACAGTTCATGAGGTAGGCCCCCCAAAACCCTATGTTGAAAATTTGGTGAAAAAATTCCCAAAAAAGACTGTTTTACGAGTGTGCGTTGCGCAGTTCCTACGCACACTCGTAACTTCACAAATTTGTAATATTTTCACTCCAGATTTTCAACATTGCCATTTTACCACACCTCCTTATGAGCAGTACAGCTGTCATTTTTCACATCTCGCCCAAAATCTGTTTTCGCTCATGTAGCGCACAATGGCACAGTTGGTGTGCAAAATCAATGTTCAGGACAGATTAAGAAAATCACAGTGACAGTGTTCATGAGCAGAGGTCTTAAAATGGCTATGTTGAAAATTTGGTGACAAAAGTCTATAAAATGACTGTGTTACGAGCGTGCAGTGCGCAGTTTCCATGCACCCTCGTAAGTTCACAAATTTGTACTATTTTCAGTCCAGATTTTCAACACTGGCATTTTTCCACACCTCCTTATGAAAAGCACAGCTGTCATTTTTCACACCCTGGCCAAAATGTGTTTTCGCACTTCCGGCACAGAAATGCATGATCGCTGTGGGAAATCAGTGTTTGGGGCAGATTAAGAAAATCACAGTGACACTGTTCATGAGCGGAGGTCCCAAAATGCCTGTGTTGACAATCTGCTGTAAAAAATCCCCAAACTAATTACATTACGGGTGTGCATTGTGCAGTTTCTACGTACACTCATGACTTCACTAGTTTTTTGATATTTTCACTCCAGATTTTCAACATTGCCATTTTTTATACCTCCCTATGAACAGTACAGCTGCAATTTTTCACATCCTGTTCGAAATGTGTTTTTGCACCTGTGGTGCCAAATGGCATAGTCGCTGTGCAAAATCAGCTTTCAGCTAACGAACTGATATTGCCACTGTTCATGAGGTGAGGGTCACAAAAAACCCATGTTGAAAATTTGGAGTAAAATTACCAATGAACGCCTGGGGCATTAGGGTTTCCGACCATAATGCCCCACCCTGTACAAACTGACAGGCATCAGGGGTGTGACTTGGGATTGTCGCCTGTAATGCTCATGCCATTCCACCCCCACCCACACCCAGCAGCCAGTGACAGGCATAGAGGTGTGCCTTGGACTCGTCGGCCCCAAAGTTCACCCCATTCTCCTATACTGCACCCATCTCACCATATTTCCTTATGGAATGGGGTGAGCATAAGGGCCAAAGACCCCCAAGGCACACTGTGACACTTGTCGGTGTCTGCAGGGTAGGGTGTGGTGAAATGGCATGGCCGTTATGCCTGATGACCCAAAGGCACACCCCAGTGCCTGTCGGTCTCTGCAGGGTAGTGGTGGGGTTGGCTTCAGTTCAATACTTCACTGCCATTGCTTTTATGCAGCTCTCTAACTCCTACACTACCAATGCCAATGCCAGCAAGCAAACATTCAGCATTGACAAATGCTTGTTTGATGATGGTCTGGAAAGCATTAAGTACAAAGGTGATAAGCTCTTCGATAGTCACACTCGGAGACCAGCTTTTGATAACTTAAAGGACAGATTCTTTAGTTCCTTAATTGATGAACTGGACAGACATTTTCCGCAGGGTGCCTTAAAACTACTGAGCTGCTTCTCCATTTTAGAGTCAAAGAAAGCTGCAGCTACAACACAGACAAGTGTAGGTTTCGGTACCTATGGTAAGGAGGTTTAGGTAATTGGGTAATTCATTTTCAGCAACAAAATGTGTGGTTCTTGTGGCAACCCTTTCAGTTGTTCATTACTGCGTACACTAGCCGTATCAAGTGCCTTTGCCCTATAAGCTGATTCAGTCTCCACTTTTTTTTATTCTTTAGTAAGAGCAGTGCTGCTTTTGAGGTTGCTGTTTTGTGAAGAGTACTTTTAAGGGGAACGGGAACATTTGTTTAACCAGGAGTAGCACACTAAGCAAAAGCGTGTTTCTAGATGCGACATGGGAGCACAAGGAAGTTAAGTGAAGTGCTCAGGATCACACAGTATGCACCTAGGCGGCTGTGGGATCCAACCCCAGGTCTCCAGATCTGCAGCTCAGAGTCTTAATCCACTGCGCTATAAACAATATGTGCATAATGATTACAAACAGAACAGCTTGTCTAACTATTGCCTTTATCAAACAACAACCAGCTGCAGAAATGTTGCCACCTTTATCAAATGGATTTTGTCTTTAAGACTGACAGCATGGTGCAGCATCTGTTGTGTCTGGCTCATGTTTTAATTCTTGAGGCTCAAGTTCGGTCTCAGGCTCATACTGTACATTTCCTTCACATGCCCTTTTTTCTGGCAATTCGTCAGATGATACATTGTTTGCTTGCTCTTCGGCCAGGTCATTAATGAGGATGCAGATGCTGCCATTAAGTGGCAAAAAGGTGCCTAAGTATTTTTTGTTTGTTTGTTTCTATTTATTTTTATTTTATTTAGTTCTTGGACACAGCCCCAGTTTATAGACCTTCCCACCCCTTTAAGTTTCCCTCCAAAATCAAACTGTTTCTTGTTTCTGGGTGTCACCCAGATCCCTGCTTTACCTACCCTTGTTTTAGTTACAATAAAATATTATTTCTCCTTATCCCATTAGCTTAATAACATTCTTGTTTCTTGGTGTTAGCCACCCACCGTTTCCACCACTTTGTCTTCAGTAATTACTGAGTCTTGTTGCAGCCCATTATTGCTTGTTTTTTTAACTAAGTTCAGTTTTTGGTTGGGCATAGGTCCTTAACCATAGTGTTCATTTTGACAAAAAAAGTCATTGGTACTGCCCTTTTTAAATTTCCTTTTTTTTTTTTTTCATGTTTCTCGTTTCTTGCTCCTACCACGTCCCTCCTTACCCACCACTCATTTCATGGGCAGATCCCACTTGTTAGACAGCCCCTTTTATTATTCAGTATTTGGTGCCCGCTATTCAAGTTGCCACCTGTATGATCACCCTTTAGCCAGAGTTAAAACAGAAAAATAGTGCCCAGTATTAATAAAATTCCCTTTGCCATATTTCTGTTTTTTTTTGTATTTTGTTTCACTCACCAGAATTTAATTCAGTATTTGGTGTGTTCATTCATTTGGCTATTGTAGTGCTGGTGTGACACTGTCATGTTACAGTCCATCATCTCTGTGCCGGCAACGCAAACACTTGTCAAGACTTGCAACTTTTGTTTTTAAAAGTCAACTTTTTGCAGTTTTTACTTATTTTGCCCATCGGGCGAACTGTTACCCACTCGATTGACCATCATCTCACACTACTGCTGCCCTACAACAATTGACTGACCGACCTCTCACCGTTGTGGCCATCTGTTCTGCTACCTTATCCACTAGGTGTTGATCTCCATGTGTTGGTTCCAGTGCTTCATCCCTTCTCTTTGCCACAATACCACTCATGTGACTGGCCTTTCTCATGAGCCAGTGAGGAGAAACATAGAAACATAGAATCTGATGGCAGATAAGGACCGCTTGGCCCACCTAGTCTGTCCATTTCCTTACCTAATGGATAAGCTGCAAATCCTAGTTAACCAACAGCCTACTTCCTCTTACCCCCCCACTAGAATTGCCTTATGTCTGTCCCATGCATTCTTGAATTTCCTCACTGTTTTTGACTCTACAACCTCCTCAGGAAGGCTGTTCCATGCATCTACAACCCTCTCTGTGAAGAAATAGTTCCTCACATTACCTTTGAGCTGTCCCCCCTCTATCTTCAAATTGTGCTCCCTTGTTCTTGCACATCTCTTTTTCTGAAAGATGCTACCCTCTTGGACTTTGTTGATTCCCTTGAGGTATTTGAAAGTTTCTGTCATGCCCCCCCCCCCACCTCCTTTCCTCGAGGCTTTACATCTTAAGCTCCTTTAGTCTTTCTTTATATGTCTTCTGCCAACCATTTTGGTTGCCCTCCTTTGGACAGCCTCCACTCTGTCTATGTCTTTGCGGAGATGGGGGTCTCCAGAACTGTACACAGTACTCCAGATGTGGTCTTACCAACTGTCTGTACAGAAGGCCAACAACTTCCTGTTTTCTACTGGTGATGCCTCCCCCTATGCATCCCAGTATCCCCCCAGCCCTTCTTACTGCCTTCTCACATTGCTGTCCCACCTTTTGGTCATCTGATATGACTACCCCCAGGTCCCTTTCCATTTTTGTTGTTGTCAGTATCTCACCCCCCTTTGTGTACTCTTCCTCTGGGTTTTTGTTTCCCAGGTGCATTACTTTGCACTTCTTTGCATTGAATCTAAGCTGCCATACATTTGACCATTCCTCCAACCTTGCCAAGTCCCTTTTCATCCTTTCCACCCCACCTTGCGTATCAACCCTGTTGCAGATCTTTTTGTCATCTGCAAAGAGACATATGCTTCCTTCCAGTCCCTCTGCAATATCACTTATAAAGACATTAAAAAGGACCGGTCTCAGTACTGAGCCCTGCGGTACTCCACTAGTAACCCCCCTTTCTTCACTGTGGACTCAATTTACTATTACCCTCTGTGTCCTGTTGTCCAGCCAGTGTTTACCCAGGCTACCACCCTGGGCCCACTCCCAGGCTGACTAATTTGTTTATTAATCTTTTGTGCGGGACTGTGTCAAATGCCTTGCTAAAGTCTAGGTAGGCCATGTTCACAGCCCCTCCCTGGTCTACTACTTTGGTCACCCAGTTAAAAAAATCAATTAGATTTGTCTTACATGACCTTCCTGCTGTGAATCCATGCTGCCTTGGGTCCTGTGCCCCACTGGCCTCTAGGTACTCAACAATTATTTGCTTCAGAAGTGATTCCATCATTTTCCCTACCACTGAGGTCAAACTGACAGGTCTGTAGTTTCCTGCCTCTGTCTTGCTCCCACTTTTGTGAAGGGGAATCACATCTGCCCTCCTCCAGTCCTCAGGTACCACACCATCCTGCCATGATTTATTAAAAAGGGTAGTCAGTGGTGTTACTAGTTCTTCCCTTAGTTCTTTTAGAATTCTGGAGTGAATCCCATCAGGCCCCATTGCTTTATCCACCTTCAGTTTTAAGGGTTCTTTCAGAACTCTTTCTTCTGTGAAAGGACTAATATCAACATCCTATCCAGAGTGCTTCTGTTGAGGATTAGGTATCTCCCCCTGCTCTTCCATTGCGAATACTGAGTAGAAGTATTCGTTCAGTATCCCTGCTTTTTCACTGTCGCTCTCTGCCCAACCACCTTCCTCTTTATTCAGCCTCAGTATCACTGGCCTTAGTCTTTCTTTGCTCCCTAATGTACTTATAAAAAGGTTTTATCCCCCTTCTTAACCAAGTTGGCTATCTTTTCGTCAGTTTGGACCTTTGCTATTCTGATTGCCTTCCCCGCTTCCTTCTGCTTTAACTGGTACAGTTCTCTGTTCTGCTCCTTCTGTGCTTCCTTATGCTTCCTAAATGTTATCTTTTTCTCTCTAACCTTCCCCGCCACTTCTTTTGAGAACCAGTGTTTTTTTTCTTTCATTTTGATTTTTACTTTACTTTTGTATGGCTTGACTGTACAACTAAGTTTATCGTGAACCACATTATTTGGTGCTCGCTTGTTCCCAGTTGGCTACCCACTTCAAGATCAGAAATCCTCTCTCCGCCCCCATTTGCGAGTACCAGGTCTAAGATTGCTCCCTCCTGAGTGGGTTCCAAAACTAGCTGTCTGAGGCATGCCCCCTGTAGGGCCTGGAGAATGGCCCTGCTGTTGGATGTGGCTGCAGCAAAGGTGCTCCAGTTAACATCTAGGATATTCAGGTTTCCCATCAACAATACCTCCCCTTTCTCTGCCATCCTAAGGATGCCTTCTATCATTTCTTTGTCCATTTCCTCCCCTGAGATGGGGGGGGGGGGCTGTATACAACCGCTGTGCAGATTATGGTGCCATTTTCGGAGGGGGGGAAACATCCTGAAAGAGTGCAAGAATATGATGTGACAATGTAAAAAAAAGGTAATGTGAGCATGCTCCTTTGGCTTCTATGTCAAAATGCCACAAAAGCCAAAATCAGGACAAGTGTGTGTTTGCCTGGGACTGTACCACATGAGGATGACATAATTTGCAAGGGGCACTAAAATAGCAGGAAATGCATAGCCCCTCCCAAATTGTAAATCTGGGATGTCCCATTGGTAGGCAGATCAGATTGCAGCAGCTGCCGCTTGGCAGTGTGCTGTGGTCAGGGAGGGATGGTGCTGGGCTCCAGTGCCACAGCAACTCCTGCATGGGCAAAGGGAACTTGCTCCATCGGCAGGGCATTGCTGTGTGCAGCCAAGGCCAACCAATGGGCTATGATATATAGAGAGATAGATAGACAGACAGACAGACAGACAGACAGACAGACGGATGGATAGGCAGATAGAGACAGATACATAGAAAGATAAACAGATGGACAGACGGATGAATGGATGGATGGATGGCTAGCTGGATGGATA
This sequence comes from Neoceratodus forsteri, assembly GCA_016271365.2. NCBI lineage: Eukaryota > Metazoa > Chordata > Ceratodontiformes > Ceratodontidae > Neoceratodus > Neoceratodus forsteri. The sequence continues at coordinate 47,609,843 of CM028133.1, read as the reverse complement.
GAGAGAGATAGATGGATGGATAGATAGATAGATAGATAGATAGATAGATAGATAGAGACAGATAGATGGATGAATAGCTATCTGGATAGGTAGATGGATGGCTAGATAGATAGATACATAGATACATACATACATAGACAGACAGACAGAGACAGATGGATGAATAACTAGCTGGATAGGTAGATAGATGGATGTATAGATAGACAGACAGACAGATACATACATACATACATACATAGACAGACACATAAGAGTTCAAACAGATGGAGGGTAAATGACTTGCTCAAGGTCACATAATAAAGCAGTGCTGGTCAGATTCAAACCTGCATGCGCTAACCACTAGCATACACTGTCTTTTGATACAGTTTCAAAATGTACTGTTGGAATGACTGGAACAAGTAGATGTGAGTAACCTACTTTCTTCTTGGGTGACCATAGATGCCCCTACCTGAAGGCACTGGCTGCAAATCATCCAAAGCATCCTGACCATAACCAGTGCATGCAGACACTGTCAACACATGCCTCTCCCTCTGTTACTCTTTCTCTCTCGCTCTCTCGCTCTCTCTACACATGCCTCTCTCTCTCCATCTCTTTAAAATAACAAACCAACCTGTCATGAGGGCTGCCAGCTCAGTTAAGTAAGCAGCAATTACTGGCTGGATCCTGCAACAGACTCACCTGTATGAAGTATTACAGTAATAATACAGCACCGAGTTGTGGGTGGTGGTTTATTTACTTTAGTTCATTTGATGCAGGTAAGAGGGTCATTAGTTAATCATCCCTTTAACAACTCGGAATATGTTTCTGCTGTCAAACTGGTATTGTGAGCTACGCAGACTGGCAGGTGGAAAGAAATAGGCACAGAAGAAAAAGCAGGTTCTGCACTCACAGAATTATTTGGAAGTAATTCACCCACATGCTGAATTAAATTTCTAAACTAGCTTTATTGGACTTTCTGGGTGAAGGCACAGACCAAGCTGATTACCACTCCTGCCCCAGCACTTTAAGAACAAACTCTGTTTGTCAGGGGGCATTCCCCCCTTTCGCCTGTACTGCTGAGTGCCACTTATGCACCAGTGGGGATGGGCATAGCCCAGGGTGACTCCTGTGTCTAGGGTGTAAGATGTTACATCTTGCTGGGTGCTCCTTGCAAATGCTTGAGCAGACACAGTCTTCGTTTCCTTTTGTTTCACAACTCAGAAATGGTTAGGATGTCACCAAATAATCACACAGCATACATAGAATGACAGTTAATGTGCAATCCCTGTGCTAAGGGGAATAGGGTTTAAAGGTAGATCATATTATGCACCCACAATTCATTTCACTCTGTTTAGGGACAATCACCACCCAAGTACTGTCCCCAGCCACCCGTACCATTTACCCCCCCCCCCATGTAATCTGTCTGGAGGAATCCAAACCCAATACTGGCTACACATGACCCAGTGAAACCTAGAATGGTGACCCAGACATGTGAGTAACCTAAGAGTTAGTCCCCAGATGCCTGGTGAAGGTGCACCTCTTTCTTACGACCGCTGGGTGTTACCCCTCCTCCAAAAAGTTTAAACCAATCCCATCCCACTACATGCATGCCTACCAAATCCCTTTCAAACTCAGTACAAGAGGCTCACAGAACAACCCAAACCAAACCCCTTCCACTCCACAAGGTCATGGGCAGAAAAGGCCTGCTGAAAAACAATGTGCAACCCCAAACCTTGCACCCTATGACAGAACCAGATTCAGCGGACACACTAATACCCCCACCAGCATTCCAGGAACCCCAGAGACAGCTCCTGTCACCCAAGTCTAGCACCCTATCACTAAACCAAATCAAGTAGGTCCTTCCCCAGGCCGACCCAGCAGGCCAGCACTAGGTATGGACATAACCTCCCCATGGGGACCATCTGACTCCAGAAGCCACAAAGAACTAACCAAATAATAAAAAAACTTCCTCCTGCCAAAACTCCTATTTATCCCTCTGTCCCCATAATCACCTCCTCACTTGCTGTGGGACAAAGAGATTAATGCATTGGAAGACAATGCTGTGATGGACACTCTAGTAACAACCCACCTCCATTCCTAGGGAAATGGCTGTTACATAGCTAGTCAGCCTTTGCCCTTTTTTTGGAATTATCCCCCACTCTTATGGCACCCACTCCATATTCCTCCCTCCATCTCTGAGCATAACAAAAAAAATGCTTCCTTCTACCCACTCTCGTAGCAACTTATCCACCCTCCTCCCTGATCCAGCCCCGAAGACATTCTAGAGCAGTTGGTTTAAAAGTAAAACCTTCTCACCCCCTCATAGCATACCCATACCTTAATGACCACCTCCTCCAAAGCTCAACCCACAAAAGAAACTGACACCCACATCCCCCCACCCTCTAGGCACCCATCCCAACTCTCTCCTGACACCCAAATATTCAGTCATTAGGTGCTGTGGAGGGACAAGCACAACCTGCCCTTCTTCCTCATCTGACCACTGTCTAATGAATGAAAGCATTCACTTCCGTGCACTTGCCTTGTCCTAACTATAGCAACCAGCTGATCAAGGTCTGCTGATAGGGGCTCTTCAGTTAGCCCAGACCACTCTTGGACTGCTTCACTCTTGGTGGTTGGGTGGATTCCTGTCCTACACAGCTGCATTAAACTGCAGTTTAACACAGTAAATCTGGCGGGCACTGTTCATGACACTGCAGCCTGATTGGCTACAGTCTGCTCATGTGACTCTGTGGGGTAGGAATCCCACCAAACCAGGCAACAAGACAAAGAACTAGAAGGGCTGCTGATTTTCCATTTTCACAGATGGACAAATTCCATTTTACAAAATCTTTAAAGTCCTTTTTCTTTCTGTTTTTCCATTTTTCACCTCCGAGTGTACATCAGCATGTTTGGCACTAAAATGTGATGCAAAATAGGGGTTCCACACAAATGTGGCACCGGGGATGATTGTACTATGAATGTGGTGCAAACAGTGTTTTTATTTCTATATAGCTTTTTGCTCCCCTCCATGAACTGTTGTCTATTGTCGGGCCTATGTTCTGCTACCCTGACTTCCCTTCCCCCATCACCCAGCCAGTGGGGATTCACAAGGCATGGGACCAGAGAGCGCGTGGAGTCATCATAAATGATGGCAGGAAGATACAGATCTTCCATGTTTTCTCCCTCCCCAGGTGTCCAGCTGCAGACCGTGTGTCCCATTTTCCACAGTTTCACACCATGCTTTTGAGTGTTTGCCTCAAATTGTACACATGCAATGTTCTGCTGGGGAGAAAAGTGCACTCGGTCCCCTGCACAGGGTTGCTACTGCGGCAGAACCTGGACACTGCCCTTCCCTGGCTGGGAGTGCTGTCAAACAGCAGCACTGCCTCAGCCACCCAGCTGCCTGACCCAGCTTCCTGTGTTTGCTCCTAAACCCGGTGCATTGGTGCAGGAGCGCATAGTGCTTCTGCTGGGCTATGGAGTAGTCCTAACAAACAGGATTTTCTTTGTATGACAAACTGACTCTTAAGTGGTGAAATGTCAGTTCTGTTTTTAATCCCAATTTTGCAGACTAAAAGGTGGCCTCAGATCAGGTTGTACTGGGGGGCTTTTCTGTTAGATCAGACCCCTCTTGGACTAACTTACTCTCAGTGGTTACACGGATTCCCATCCCACAGCTCAGCTGAGCCACAATTTTAAAGAGTAAGCCCAGTGAGGGTGCACTGTAGCTTACACAATTTGAGGTAAACACTCAACAAAATGAATGAAAATGTGCAAAATGCTTTTATTTTGTGGAGAACAGTGAAAATGGCAGATTCCAAAATAAAATTGCAGGTACAATTTTTTCAATGTCAATAACTTATAAAGTGGAAAGAGAAATCCTGTATTATGATTGGTAAAATTCAGTCACATGACTGTGCCGTTATAATAAAATGATATTATAATGTCATGGGTCAGTTAAAATGTCTTTTCTTTTAAGCTTTTGGTGATTTTTTTCACCTTAATATAAGCACAACAACATACTCCAGGGTGTGTGGTTATGATATTTTTTAATATTTGCACTTCCGGGGTGGTTAAAGGCATTCGTTCCTCACACCTCACCCAAGGCACCATTTGACTGGTACAGGATCAGTGCCTGGTGAAGGGGCAATCAGCCTCCATGCAAACATAAACAAAGCCAAAAAAAATCCAAAGATGCAGCAGGAAACCCCAAATCCTCTCAGGCAAGCCTTCATATTACGCTGATAGTGCCCGAAACTGGTGGCAGTTTACAGCAGTTAGCAGCAGAGAACAACAGAGATGGAAAACCTTTTTAAATACTCTGCAGGTGCAAAAATTTAGTCCCCACTGCAGCAGTACAAACAATCCTACTACCAGAAGCTATGAGCCCCGGCACTTTGACTCAAGCAGAGTCTTCCTCAATGGGGCGTTAACCTGCAAGGCATTTACTTGGTGTTTTTGGCTTTGCATGTTATTATTACAGCACACCCACACATGCTGTCATGTGTTATTATTGCTTACATAACCTACACTCTGTCTTGTGTTATTCTTATATGCAGTATAGCCTAGAGGTTAGAGTAACAAGCTGTGAATGAGCTTGGTACATCCAGCAGATCAGACCTTGGTTTGATTCTTACAACCTCCACTTGCATACTGTATGACTCTGAGTAAGTCGCTTAACTGCCCAGTGCACCCAAGTCGCCCCTGAAAACAGGCACTTGTGCCTAGTGGGCCTTACTCGGTTACCAAAGACTAAAATAAATACATCCTTTACTACTACAACAGTTATCTGCAAAGAATTCCTAAACAAAAAAAAGAAGCAGGCTTTTTTTAATGTAAAACTGTACAAATCAGAAGCTCCCCTTCCCCAAAGCCTTACCCCCTGAATAGGCTTTTCACAAGGAAAAACTTTTTTTTGTATGTGTTATAATGTATTTTACATTTATTGTCATAAAGTCCAAGATTCGGCAACATGGCGGATGCTGTGCAGTTTCATTTCATGTCACATTTTATTACAATAAACAATAAACAACAGTGTAGTTCAAGCTGGAAGGGGCTCAGCAGTCCAGACCAATGAGCATGCGCTGTGGTTGTGACACTGCTCACTGCTTGCTGGGCGGAAACTTTGTGTAGTTGAAAGGACTGAAGCTGCTCCTATCAGAGGGGGCTTTGGTCCTTTCATTTGCATGAAGCTGGTCAGCAAGCACCTGATAGGCTTTCAAGATCAGTGGCATATATAAAATGCGATTTCAGCCCAGTCAGTCTCTCTCAGACAGTAATTGTGAAGCATTTTATTTATGTAATGTTTAAAATCTATGTAACTCCTTTAAATTCAGTGATGTTTGTACTCAGTTACTCGGTTAATGGACAAAAGAAGGCATGAGCCCATCTTTTTTTGTTTCTGCTGTATTTTACTGTACCATTGTAACTCTCTACCCCTAGGGCGCATCTGGAATCGAGCAGTACTCTGCTCAGCATGCCTTCCTGGTAAATCTCTTAAATAAATAAATAAATAAATAAATAAGATTGTCCTCCACACCTTGTGGATCATTATACCTCTCAATTTACTTTAGAAGCCATTTATCTAGCTTATTTTTGAAATTGTTTATCTGGTCACAGTCCACAATATCTTGTGGCAAAGTGTTCCAGACTCTAGGTGCTCTAACTGTGAAGAATTGCTGTCTTTTATTTGTTTTATTCCATTCAATTTCAATTTGTTTATTATGACATCTAGCCACTATTTTCCTAGATGTAAATGAGATGCCACATAGATCCATTAAGGTCGGAGAATGAACAATCTTAAACAGCTGAAGAAGACCACCTCTTATTCTTCTAAGACTAAGTGGATACAGTCCTGTTTTTTGAAGTCTAGTTTCATAGTCTAACTGGGAGAGATGAGCTATAAGTTTAGTTGCCCTACGCTGGATCTGTTCTATTCTGGAAACATCCGCGGTCAGATAGGGACTCCAAAAGGGTGATCCATAATCAGTATATGGCCTTACATGAGATCTGTACAGGGATATGATACAGTCCTCAGATTTATTTACAAATGTATTATTTATTCTTCGAAGAAGCGCATTGGCTTGGTTAGCCAATTTAGTACAATGGTTAGTAGACGATAATTTATTATTTACTAATATACCCAAATCCTTTTCTACAGTTGATTCTTTAATAATGATGTTGTTAAGAAAATAATTTTGTTTGGGGTTATTTTTACCCATATGTAAAACTGCACACTTTGTAACATTAAAGGACATCTGGTTGGTTATTGCCTAACATTCAATACTAGCAAGATCACATTTTAGATTGTTTTTATTAATCTCACTGTCAACACGTCCCCCCAACTTTGTGTCATCTGCAAATTTTGAAATTATATTATTTGATGAAACAGTTAGGTCACTAATAAAAATACTGAAAAGTGTTGGTCCCAAAACAAAATCCTGAGGGACACCACTCGTCACCCTTCTCCTATCTGAGAGTTCACCATTCACCCTAACCCTCTGAGTTCTATTCTCCAACCAGTTATGAACCCATGATACAATACCAAGCAAAAATCCTAATGTAATGAGTTTATTTATTAGAATAGAATGTGATACTTTATCAAAGGCTTTACTATAATCAAGCAAGATAACATCAACTGAGATATTGGAATCCAGATGTTTACTGATAGTGTCATAAAAAGAGAGCAAATTGGTTGTACACAAATAACCTGATTTAAACCCATGCTGTGATTTATCTAATATATTTAAGTGTTGCATTTCTCCTTCAATAATGGATTTAATATTTTTTTCCAATTATTTACATGGTATTGAGGTGAGACTGATAGGCCTATACTTTTCTGCTTTAGAATGAAGTCCCTGCTTGAAGATAGGGGTAACCATAGCTTCTAACCAATCTGAGGGGACCCTAGATTCCGTAAGGGATTTATTAAAAATCATGGTAAGTGGCATGGCAATGGATTCAGATGTTCCTATAAGAAATTTGGAATTTATATTATCTGGGCCAGGGCTTATTGTTTTTTTTATTGTATCTAGAAGTTCTTGTGTTTCCTGAAGTGTAATATTATAGTCAAATTTTTTACAGTTTTTTTGTAAGTTCCATGTACTACCAGCCAAAAAGCTTCCGAGCTGAAAAGTGTCATTAACAAATTCTGGAACCCAGTCTCAATACTGTATGTACATAAATTCCTAGCGATGCACATCAGGTTCAGTTTTGCTCTTTTTTTTTAGTTCATTAGCAGGTTAATGATGTGTGCTATAACAGTGCTAAATTTCAAAACTTTAGATTCACTCTCCAAACACAGGCTGCCATAATGTGCTTGTTGGGAGGGGTGGTTGGGTGAACCTATCCCCTTATGTAGGTGATGTTACCAGAGTGCCCACCCCTGGTGCTGCCGAACATGAACCTGACACTGGAGTGCCCAATCCTCAGTGTCATAATATCCCTGAAATAAAGAAAATCATCTCTTGATTTTGTTTTTAAACCTGTAAAACAGAAAACAGTTCCTTGCCGATCTTCCCCCCACACATACCCTCCACCCACTCCATCCCAATTGCCCACTCAGCACCTACCACCCCACATCCTCGGTCACCTGAACATGTCCTGTCCCAGGGCAAAAATCCACTCTCTGATTGAAGATATGTCTTGCTGCTGGAACCAGTGACTGCAATGTGAGAAAGTAAGTTAAGTGCAGTTCAATGTATTTCAACAGGGTTTTGAACTTTGATGCATAACTTTGTCATTTTTGCATATTTTGGCCCTTAATTTTTAACATGGCCTTTTTGGGACCCCACCTCATGACCAACAGTGGTGAAATTATGTAAGTCAGGCTCAAAAGGTAATTTCATGATCACGTTGCAAAATCACCTTTTGGGCAGGATTTGAAAATTGTCACCACCTTGTTCATGAGGTGGGGTCATAAGAAGGCTTTGTTGAAAATTTGGGGTCAAAATATTTAAAAATGGCAAAGTTATGTACATACGTTGGAATTTTTCTATGCTCGCTCGTAAGTTTTGTAATTTTTTTTAACTTTTTATTTATAAGGTTTTAAATGTTATTAAATGATAACACACAATCAGTAGAGATGGGTACACAGACCATGTTGAAGATGAAACTAACAATTAGTATAGGATCCATCTAAAAAAAGGCAATTAGAGTCCATCCAACATCAAGGTCGACCAGCATTCTGACAGGAGATAAAATCCAGCAAGATAATACTGTAGGATATAACAGTCTCACCTATATAATGCCTCAAAGACTTATTCACCAGTATTCCTCACTCCCTGCAGCAGAAGAAAAATTACAGGGGGAAACTTAGTTATTAAACTAGAGATGGCCATTAAATAAATAAAGCAGATAGCCTGGACTCAATAAAGTTGCATTTCACGCCTGCACCTCTAGGCTCCCAAAGAACCATGTAGGGAAACCATATGTAACAGGTAAATGATCTATAGTTCACTAATTGAGTGGAGCGTACTTACACTCCAAAACAAGCATCGAACCACCCTCCAGAAAAACAACTAATAACATATATAGGTTCTCACTAGAAGCTAAGCAAGCAGCAAATTAGAAATGAACATGACCTTATCTTGCTTAACAATGACAGTCTAATATATCAGAGTGGAAAAACAAACAGTCAAATCATGAATCAGCCATTGTTGTCCATATCGTCTTCTGTATTATTCATGGGAGGTTCCAGTTCAGCTTTTAATTTGGCAGCAAAAGTGGATGCGATTCTGGTTAAGTAAAAATGAGGGTCTTAGTTTTGTGCCGTACCTGAAGTCGCGCTGGAAATAACAACTGCTCTTGTATGCCATGTTGTAGCAGATCTTTTTTTACTAGTTGGAGGGCTTTCTTTTTTGTCTGTGTTTGGGAAAAGATAGCAGAGGGGAGCCAATTTACTTCCCTCCCAAACAATCTCTCCCTGAGCCCTTGCAGCTTGCAGCAAAGAGATTCATGCATCTGGGCTGAAGGGCGTGATGATCGCTGTAAGAGGGCGCTGATCTTCTGGCCCATGCAGACGAGACCTCATAGGAATCGCAAAGGCCTTCAGGATAGAAATGCCAGAGTCGTCAGGCAATAATTGAAGGTCAGCAAAAATCAGCCTATGTATGGCTGACAAAAGGTCCTTTTGCCCTGCGAAACGAGGAGGGAACCCCACCACTCAAACAATAGCCTGACATTGTGCATTTTCAAGGGCTTCCACTTTCGCGTGTAAGAAACTGAGGTCCCTCACAAAATGGGCATTGCACTCCTGTTGTCTCTCAGTCTCTCTTGGGATAGGTTGGAGATATTTTTAGCATTTGTTTGTACTTGAGCGTCCATTTCCCCAAATTTAGCCTCAACTGCAGCAAGTTAATGGTTGGTCTCATCACCCGTCTCCTGAAGCTTTTGAAACATTGCTAGTATCTGTGTAGTCAGCAGATCAGAGGCTCTAGAATCTGCAGAGGTAGTCGACCCTGTTCCAGCACAAGTCCCAGACAGTTGAAGAAGGTAGTAAACCAAGCCTTGGGATTGCGATTTATGCTCCCGTTTCGGGTTCATTTTCATCCAGCAATGTTTTATAGTAGAGGAGATAGTATTGGAGCACCGAACAAAGCCCGCCAAATAGAGAAACAACCTTTTAAAGCTGGTGACCGGCGGAGCTGAAAAGGTTTGCATCCGCCATGTTTGCCACTCCACAGTGCCCCTGTAAGTTTGGTAATTTGTAATAGTTTGTCCCCAATTTTTCAACATAGCCATTTTTTCACACCACCTCACAAACATGACAGCTGTCATTTTTCAGATCCCAACTAAAATGTGTTTCCACATCTGTGTTGCAGAATTACATTTCGGTGGTGCTGAATGACATTTTGGCAGGGATTTGAAGATGTGCACCTACCAGGTTTGTGAAGTGGGTGATAAAAAGGTTATGTTGAAAATTTGGTGTACAACTGGTAAAATGCCTAGGTTGTGACTGAATGTTACAGTATTTCAGTGTTCACTAATAACTTTGCTAATTTTCAATATTTTGACTCCAAACTTTCAACAAAGCTATTTTTCTACACCATCTCATAAACATGATATGTGTCATTTTGTAAATCCTGGATAAGACGTGTGTTCGCACCTCTGGTGTGAAATGGCATTACAGCCAGTATACTATAAATGGTACATGTCATGTTTATAAGGCAAATCGTAAAACAACTATCTTGAAAAGTTGGCGTAAAAAAAATAATTTATAATTGTTTAGCAACCTTTGTGTGTAGTGCCAGTGTTCACCCCTGTGGCCATGCTTTGTGATCCCATGCCAGTGAGCTGAGCTCGTGGGTGAGCTCAGTGACCCAGCTAGATGGTGTGAGGGTGGTGGAATGGTGCTGTTATGTGACCACCCTCCCCCAGCCAGAGAATGAATGGTGCAGGGTTTTCCGCATAGGCCCCGGTACCACACAATAAAGACAACTGTCCTCGTGGCATAGGACCCTGCACACCTCTGCCTGTGGGTGGCAGAGTGCCTTGTGCATTGGCTGACAGATGCACTCTTTGCCCTGTGCATCTGTATCTATAGCCACATGGAAGTGCAGGGTCCACAGGGCCCTGTGCTTCCACAGCCCACCAGGCAGCCCCATGAATTCTTCACATTTGTTGTTGCATAGAAGTGCAGGGACCACAGGGCCCTGCGCTTCCACAGCTCACCAGGCAGCCCCATGAATTCTTCACATCTGTTGTTGCATGGAAGTGCAGGGCCCTTGGATGGAATCTTCTCTTGGTGCAGGGCATCTGCATCTGGGCCCTATCAGTACCAAACCCCTGCACAGCACATACATACAAGCAAATGTTTGGCACTGACAAGTGCTTGTTTTCCTTTGAAATATAAATGACTTTTCTGAGATTGAAATAAGCTTCCCCTGATGGAGGATGTCATTCTGAAACACTGAGATTCTTTCCTTGACTCCTTATTCAGGAGACATGAATGTACTGACTGCTAGAGTTGCCTGCATAATCTGTGACATCTGCCAGATATCCTGGATAGTGTCTAATTTTGATCCAAATTACATTTTCCAGCTCAGATCATTTGGAATCTAGATCAAATAGGCTTAGTTCCCAGTGGGCTTACCCAGTTACCAAAAAACACAAAAAAATACATAAATAACTTAGCTTTCTAGGTTATCTGGTCAACTCATTTATTACCCAGGGGGTAATAAGTTGTTTTGTTCATTTTAGTCACTTTTTGTATTACTCTTTTTTTTAGTGCCCTGCCCCAGATCCAATCATTAGGCTGCCTCTGGCCACCTCTCAATCCCATCATCAATCACTTGCACCACCCTGAGGCCTTCAGGCCTCTCCCTCCCTTTAGGGACCCTTGAGGATGGATGTTCCCCATCACCACTCTGGAGACAATCTGGTAAGGGAAGGTAAGCACAGTGGGACCCAAGAGTGCCAGCACCCACCACCATCCCGAAGAAGACTGGAGATATTTTTTCCTGTCAAGTCCCATCTCTCAGAGGGATCCAGATGTACACATGTTTGTGCCCTCTGACCCTTCTGCCTCCTAAGGATACTGTGCATAGCTTTTAGGCCTTGTATACACACAGCATGCCCCTGTAGGGAGCCAGCTCCCTTGCCCATGAAAGGGTCACTGTGGTGGTAGAGTGGGGCAGCATCCTTCTACAGCTGGTATGCACTGCCATTGGTACAGTACAGGGTGAATTAAAGTATCACACAAATGAGTTGGTTTTACATTGTTTTTTTTCTAAATCTGGTAATGCATCGGCAACTCATGTTGTGATGTTTTTTAGCAAATAAACAGCTCACGAGAAACTTTAATGGAATGTTTTCACAACTCAGGTGAACCAAATCTGCAGTTCTGCCACAATGAAATGCAAACCTGAGGGGAAACTTAAGAAACAGGTTTTGCACAGCTTTCTGCTGGGTATCCAGTTAACAGTGCGTCGGAAGAATGGTGATTTCAAAAACTGCGCTGACATTACAGGGTGCATGGTTTCGGAGTTGGTTTATTGATATTAACGTGGTTTTTGACTGTGCCCATTTTCTGGTGTCTGTTCCGAGCGATTTTTTTAACCCACCATTGTTCCTACATGGTTTTGACCTAGTCCCTTTGTGCTGGCTCCAGTAACACTTCTGCAACTTGTTGAGAAATGCTAAGGCAACTCATTGGTGTCATAGTTTACATACTAACATACTATTTGCCAGCAGATTAGGCCTTACGGTCTATCGAGTCTGCTCGAACCTTAGATCCTTAGTTGGGTGCCGAGGCCCTCCCATCCCTTGTGCTCCAGAAACCCCCTATCATCCATCCCCACCCCCTTGGGACAGGCCATCATCTGATACATCCACTTTCTGTGTCTGTCCCACCCTCTCTTGAAGCCCTCCACTGTGGATCTCTGAACCAGCTTGCCAGGCAGTGCATTCCAAGGGTCCACCACCCTCTCAGTGAAAAACCTCCTCCTCTTTTCCCACCTCACCCTTCCACCTTCCAACTTCAAACCATGCCCTCTGGTGATACCTCCCTGCTTTAGTCTAAAGATCCCCTCCATGTTTACCTATTTATTCCCTTGAGGTATTTGAAGACCTCAATCATGTCCCCCCTGTCTCTCCTCTCCTCCAGTGAAAACAGGCAGAGCTCCTCAAGTCTGTCCTCATACGTCAAAACCCCTAGCCCTCGTATCACCTTAGTTGCCCTCCTCTGTACCCTCTCCAGGAGCTGTATGTCCCCCTTCAAGTGTGGTCTCCAGTACTGTACACAGTACTCAAGGTGTGGTCTAACCAGTCTATTGTACAGCGGCAGAATCACTTCCTTGCTCCTAGAGGTGATCCCCCTTACGATGCATCCCAACATCCTGTTTGCCTTGCTAGCCGCTCTCCTGCACTGCTCAGAGTTATTCATACATGCATCCACCATGACCCCTAGGTCTTTTTCCCCTATTGAGGCCTCCAGTGCCTCCCCTCCCAGGGTGTACCTGTGTTTAGGGTTTCCCCGACCAAGATGCAACACCTTGCACTTGGTGATATTGAAATTTAATTTCCATGTGTGAACCCAGCTTTCCAGGGTGTCAAGGTCCCCTTGCAGGGCCAACCTCCCCTTCTCCCTCCACTACTGCTCCCATCTTGGAGTCATCCCGAAGAGACTCATTTCACACCTATACCCTCCTGATGTCCAATATGTATGCATTAAACAGGATCGGACCCAGGACCGAGCCCTGCGGTTCCCACACCAACCTCTCTGGGTTGAGAGCTTCCCACAGACCACTACTCTCTGGGTGCGTCCAGCTAGCCAGTTTTCAATCCATCTGACCATCAGGCCTACTTCTAACCCCATCAGTTTCTCCACCAGACCATTGTGGGGGACAGAGTCAAACGCCTTGCTGAAGTCCAAGAATAATACATCCACAGGCTTTCCCCTGTCCAGTTCTGATGTTACCCATTTGTAGAACTCCACAAGGTTGGTTTGACATGCCCTACCTGGCACAAACCCATGTTGCAGACTATCCAGACCTCCCACCTCCTCCAAGTACACCCCCAATCGTTCCCTTAGTATACTCTCCATTAATTTTCCCACCACCGAGGTCAAACTGATGGGTCTATAGTTACCTGGTACTTCCCTCAACCCCCCTTTATGATTTGGCACCACATGTGCCTCTCACCAATCCCTAGGTACCCTCCCTGTCTCAAGTGACCTGTTGAAGAGCTCCACCAGGGGTACAGCCAGTGTGTCCGCCAATTCCCATAGTACTCTCGGATGAATGCCATCTGGCCCAGGAGAGTTGTCTTTCTTTAGGGCCTTGAGGGCTAACCACACCCTTTCGGCGGAGATAGCATGCATCATCTGTCCCCTCCACCTTACTGGCCTTTTTATCCTTATCCAGATGTGACACCCCTGAGGTACCTCTCCCTCCCTCTTGCTCCATTTCTGTTGCTCCCCGATCCCACTTACTGCCACTTCTATCCCCTACGTGCCTTGCTTTGTAGATATCCCATCCCCCTCCCTAGTGAATACAGAGGCAAAGTACTCGTTAAATACCTCTGCCTGGTCCCTCGCCTCTTCCACCCACCCTCCTTCTGATCTCAATCTGCTGAGATGGCCCTTAGTTTTTCTCCACTCCCCAATGTACCGGAAGAACCCCTTTTCCCCTCCATGTATCCCCTGTGCCAGCCGCTGTTCTTTACTGGACTTTGCTCCCCTAACCATACGGGTGACTTTTCTAGATGCAAGATGGTACACTTCCTTATCCCTATCCCCTCTTGTTGTTTTATATTTTTTGTAGGCCGCCTTCTTTTCTCTGACTGCTACCTGTACTTCACTGGACCACCAGCATGGTTTATGTGACCTTGCTCCCTTACGTTTCAACTTAGTGCAGATCCTGACTGCCTCATGAAGTCCCCGTTTTATGACCTCCCATCTCCTTTCCACACTTGTCATTGATGTAATCCCCTTCAAGTGATCCTTGAGAATATTTCCCATGCCCACAAAGTCTGCCCCCTGAAGTCCACTGCCAGTGTCCTAGATCTCACCCCCCTTCCCCCAATGCTTATTTGAAACCAAACAGTATTGTGGTCTCTCCCAGTCAGGGGGTCCTGTACAACCATGTCCCTTACCAGATCCCCATCTGCCAGAACCACGTCCAGGACATGCCCCTCCCTTGTGGGCTCCATCACATGCTGTGTTAAGAACACATCCTGGAATCCATCCAGCAGCCTCTGCTCTTTGGCCACCTTAGAGGACATGGTTCCCCAGTTTGTACCTGGCATATTAAGGTCCCCCATCAACACCACTCCTTCCCCTTTTGGTCCACACTGGGCAATGATGTTGTCCAGCAAACCATCCTCTAGAACATCACTCATCCCGGGGGACCTATATACTACACCCAGCTTGACCTTATCTCCTGCTGGGGATCGTAAGGTGACCCATAAGGCCTCCACGTTTCCCTCTGGTCAGCCCCTCCCTTATCCCTTCCCCCCTCACAAGTTTAAACCCCACCTTTCTTGAATGTAGTCAGCCATCCCCTGTTTAAGGACTTCCTTCCCTAATGGGGCAAGATGAAGCCTGTCCTTGGCATATAGTCCCTTATCCTCCCAAACTCCATTCCAGTTCCCTAACACCCCCAACCCACTCTCTTCACCCCACTTCCTGAGCCAGTCATTAACGTCTGTGAGCTTCATTTTTTTCTCCACTGGGGCCTTTGGTACTGGCAATATCTCCGAAAAATGTTGCATCCATTATCCCGACAGACTCCGGCAGAGTTCTTGGAACCTTGCTTGGATTTCAAACGCTATTTCCCTCTAGATGGTTAGTTCCCAAATGCACCAGGAAATCCGGTTTCCTCCACAATCCTAACCATTTCATACACCATGAACTTTGCTCTGTGCACTGTCAGCCCAGAGATACTCACTACCTTCACCTGGCTATGGCATCCACCCCATGTCCCTCCCACTAGATACCCCTAATCATCGAGTCTCCCAATAACAGAACCTTAACACCGCCATCATCCTTATGGTTACCTCCACTATGCCCTCTCAACCCCTTCCCCCTTTATTCATGATCTCAATTCCATGGGAGTCTTCCTGCCTTATTAGAGACCCCCTTGTCACCCTCCCCTTTCTGCCTCCCTTGTTATTTTGCCCACTTAACTCAAACCCCCTCTGAATAGGTGTCCCCTTTAACCCTCTCTTATCCGAACCATTTATCCTGGCCCTGATGGTTTCCCCTTCCCCCACACCGCCATCCTCCCCCTTGTAATAGTACCCCTGCCTCCAGAGGCTCTCTGTGGGTCCCCTTTAGCTAGGGCCCCATCCTTGGTACTGACCCCCCTGCTGAAGTGGGGCTCCTCTCCCACCTCCTTGTCTCCCAGTTTCTCTCCAATCATGCTCTCCTCCCTCATGTCTGCAATATGTTGCATCTCCCCATTGCTTAACATTTATGTTTCCCCTTCTCCCTCTGGGAATATTTCCATCCTTTCCATTGCCGGTCTGTGATGCCCTATGGGTATCTGACTCCCTCCCCCCGGCCTCTGTATAAGTTTCCTCATTTCCACCAACCCCTTCCTCCCCCTCTAGGTTGCTTAGTAGCTCAAATTTATTGTGACACTCTATGTCAGCCTCCATCAAGTAACCCGAGTTTCCCCTGACTGCACCTCTAAACTGGCCCTCTTCTTCCCCTCTTGCTCTGTTCACCTTAGGCGCTCCCTTCCCACAGTCTGATGTTTTAGGCTTCCACACGACAGCCCCTCCTGACTCTTCCCCCTCCACTCTCTTTGTATTCAGAATGATCCCCCCGTACTCTTTCCCCTTAGCGTCAACATCCCTATCTAAGGGTCCTCTGTCCCTATTATCCCCCTCCTGCTTGCTGTAACATAGCTCCTGTAATTTCAGCTGCCCCCAGCCTCCTCAGCCCCACCCTCTGCTGCCCATATCCACCCCTTATCCTTGGACACCCCCAGCTCCCCCAGCTTACTCCTTAACCAATATACCTCACTCCTGATACAAGATAGCTGTCTACAGAGTGGGCAGCCTCCCTCCTCAGGCCCAATTGAGAATGTTGCCATCCCACAGCCTGTGCAGCCTACAACCCTTCCAAGATGCCTGCCATGGTGGAATATGGCCACCCTGTTTATCCCCCTCTGTTTATAATGGCACCCCCTTTCTCAGTCCCTTTCCCCTGGAATACAGTTTCTCTCTATACTGACTGCAGTTATTTACAAACCCAATTTCAACCCCACCAATAAAGTTCCCAAGTCTCACAAACACATACAGTCCAGTGTGTGTATGCAGACATCAGGTACCGTATGATGTCACAGGCCCACCAGCTCCTGTTGCTTAGAATTTCAGTCCCAAACAGAAATACTCAGCCCTTCAATCCCAACCCCCAGTGGCTTTTTAGTATTTAAGAAAGCCTACAAAACAGGGTGCGTGGGAGGGCTCTTACCAAACACCAGGCAAACAACACATTTAAATTTCACTCTAATTATCACTGCCAAACAACTGTTCCCAAGCCTCCAAAGTTACAATATCACAGCACAAGTAACAGTTCTAACTCAAGGTAATAATTTTTAACACAAAGAACTAATTTCACTTACAAAACTATTCAAATATTTTAGTTAAAACAGAATACAACCCCAGACCTCTGTCCTTACCAGCCTGCTGCTTATGTTCCCAAGTGAACAATGTGAATTGTACTTTAGTGTTTACCCAGGCCTAGTCAACTGACAGTCAGCTCCAGGCTACACCCCTAAACCCAGATCTCTGGCATGTTAGCGCAATGCATTAATGCTTAGTTACTTTTAAATATGGTCATACTGTTAGCCCCATGTATCAACAAACTGAGATCTGTATGAAACTGTCAGTGTTAGCAGCTGCTTACCCTTTTATTTTTCTTGTCTTTTCTTAATTTAAATCTGACTTGTCATTTATTTTCTTATAATTAAAGTGCCTTTGTTTTAGAAAGGCGTTTCTTAAATTATCTGTCTGTCTGTCTATCTATCTATCTGTCTGTCTGTTTACCTCTGCATCTGTCTAAAAGGGAATGCCGCTATAAACATGCCTGGCTTTCACACTCATGTCACTCATCTCTGGAGAAGAGCCTTGTAGAGATTTTTATCTCTGTCTCCTTCTGTCCTCCTTTGATGAAGTCTAAGTACCTGGGCATCTGGGAAATCTTTAAGTGAAGCTCTTTTGTCTCCACTCCAGAAGTTAATGTGGCTTGGCTCAGTCTTATATGAGTTACTTCAGGATCTGCACCCACCCCCCAGCCCCTGGGGGGATTACACCTCCTTAAACATTTGAACGTGTGTTTGTTATGCTGTGGCATGTTTATTACAACTCAGGAAATATTTAATTTGTAACATCTGCCTGGGCTAGTAGGCTTAGTGGAATTTCAGTGACTCTGAGCATCGGCAGGGCTCAGGCATCTAGTACTGGCTGTAAAGGAGCACATAATAATACTGTTTGTTTTTTTTCCTATTTATTGAGCGCCCATCTGAAACTCAGAGTATATAACAGCCTTCCGTCCAAGCAACATTTATTTAGTTAGAACTTTGCCACACCAGGGTAGTCTTACTTAGCTGCAGTACTTAATTTCCAAGAGGGTCCTAGGGCAGCAGGACAGCAGCATGTCTGACTTATAGTAATGAGTCATTTAATTTGATAACCGAATGGGTGTAGCCCTTTTCCTGGCATGACTGAGGCCAGATACACAAAACACAATGCATTACATTTACTTAAGTACAGGTCAATATGAAATGTAGAAAAGGAAACGGCAAAGCACAGAAAAAGTATATACTGATGTATGTACTGAATTTAAAAATATGCGTACTGTATAGAGAATAAATATTAAAAACATGTAGTGTACATAGAGAATAGCATATGGGTCTTGTGCATTATGTGTTTTTGTTTTGAACACCTGAGGTGTGTGATACCATATTAACCATGAGTGGTTTGTGATGATACGACACATAAAGGGTGTGTAAAAAATAAATAACGTTAGCACCCCATAGTTTATTTAATGTAATTGTTGTTTTTTTTTTAATTACAGATCGCAAAAGTGTCCCCAACCAATCACCACAGTTCCTTGAGTTGCTCTTGAGGTGCACGCTGAGCGACACTAACGGGCTTCTCACTGACTGCACTTTCCGTAAGCAATCTGAAATTAAAAAAACTATGATCTATAATAATTTTATTCATTTATTTTTTATTTATTTTTGAAAGTCGGATTTACAACCTTTGAGTCCGGGACTCATTTACAAAGGCACCTCATCACAGGGAGGGTAGACATGGTTACAGTGTGAGATACAACAGTGGTAACATACAGGTGCAACACAGATAACAAAAGAACACAATATAACAGTGGTTTACAGAATAAAGTTACATGCAGTAAATAGCAATTGTATAAAGTATAACAGTAGTAGAAGTCACAACCCTGGTTGTACCAGGGAATTACCCAGGTGGAAGGGTGGAGGGGGAAACAGGGGTGAGGAAAAAAGGAGTGGGGAAAGCAGTCCAATGGACATTGTCATGCCTATGGGTCAGAAAATGGGGAGGGACCCCAACATTAGGTTGATTAAGGGCAACTACATCTTTGGGTGCCAAAGAGGTGGTTACGGAGAGTGACTTTAAATGGACCAATTTTTGTAGACTTAGTGACAGAGGGCGGGAGGGAGCTGAAACATGTGGGGGCACGGTAGTGGAAGAATCTTTGGTCTAGGGAGGGCTTACTATGGGGCACCAGAAAGGTGGCCTTAACTGAGCTACAGGTGGCAACAGATGGGGAGGCAAGCCGCAAGGACATGGTGACCCCTGGGGGGAGAGTCCTAGCAGGGATTTTTTGGCAAGTAAGCAGGTTTGGTAGCACAGGCGTTCCTCCAAGGCGAGCAGGTTGGCAGTGGAATACAGCAGGCAAGTATGGGTGTGGAGGGATGCGCCAGTCAGAAGCCTGCAGGCCTTGTTTATCTAGGTCTGGATTCTGGTGAGGGCGGTATTATCGGCCGCAGCGTAGCTAGGTAGGCCGTAGTCCGCTAGGGACAGGACAGAGGAGCTGATGCCCAGTCGGAGGGCATTTTGGGGGAGGCAATCTCTGTAGCGATAGAGAAGGCCAATCTGAGAGTTTATGGCTGAGGACAGGGTATTGATGTGGGCGTGGAATGTAAGAGCCGAGTCGAAGGTGATGCCCAGGTACTTGTAGGGTGACACCTGCTCGAGACGGTGACCATTACTGGGGAGACTGCAGAGGGGGGCATTTTTGGGCCTTATTCTGGTGATGCGAAAAAAGCATAGTTTTCGTTTTTTTGAGATTAATGACCAGCCAGTGGTCAAGGAACCACTTTTCGGCTAGGTTGAATGTGTACTGCAGGGATTCCTGTAGAGGTGCGGGGTCAGTGTGGGAGGCAAGGAGAACTGCATCATTGGCATAGAGTACTATATTGTCTGAGCAGGAGCTGGGAGGGTGTTGAGAAATAGGCTGAACAGAATGGGGCTCAGGATCGATCCCTGGGGGACCGCCGAGCAAACGGGCAGGGTATTGGCCAGGGTGCCGTTTACCTTCACACCCTGTGATCTGGTAGAGAGGTAACTGGTGAACCAAGCCAGTGGGCCAGGGGAGAAGCCAAGTTGGTGGAGGGAGTCAAGTAGGAGGGGGTGACAGACAGTGTCAAAGGCCTTGGAGAGGTCAATGAGCACTGCAACCGCAACATGACCAGAGTCGAGAGCAGAGTGGAGGTGCTGGGAGAACTCCAGGAGGGCTGTAGTGGTGCTGTGTCCAGGGCGGAATCCATGTTGTTCCAGACACAGCAGATCGGATTTGGCCAGATACTCGGAGAGCTGAATGGCCACTATTTTTTCTAGTGCTTTGGAGAGAGGGGGACAGAATGAAGATGGGCCTGAAAATGTTAGGGGGGGTTCTATCTCCACTTTTATGGATAGGAGTGATTTCTGCAATTTTCCAGGCACTGGGAAATTGACCAAGACATAGTGACCAGTTTAAAAGGTTGGTGAGAGGTGCTAGTACAGTTTCTAGGACTAATCAGAATCCTGGAGTCCAGGGGATCACAGCTGGGGTTGTTGCTAGTTAAGGCTTTTTGCAGATGAGGCCTGGCTTCAAGGGGTGATATGGCATGCAGGTAGAAAGGGGGGGACGATCCAAGGTGGGGGGGTGGAGGCAGGGATAGGGTCGAGAAAGTAGTTGGGGAAGACAGAACTTAGATCTGAGAAAGTCATATTGAGGCACTCAGCTATGCGGGGAGGATCATTAGTGACAGTACCGTCTATGGAGAGTAGTGATGGTGGAGGGGAGTGGGTCTTTCTATTGAACTCTTTCATATTGTCCCAGAAGGCACGGGATGATCCCCAAGTGGATTCAAGGGTGGCTTGATAATATTTGGCCTTAGCCTGCCTTATAGCCCAGGCGCACTTGCTACGTGCTGCATTATAAGCTTGTCTGTCAGCCAGTTTACCTGTCACGATAGCAATATGCCAGGGATTATCTCTTTGTTTCAGTGTTTGGATGAGGGATGGGGAGATCCATGGGGCGTTGTGTTTCTTGGTACGGATTCTGGTCAGGGGGTCGAAAAGGTCGCAGGCCTTGCTGAAGACACTGGAGAAATAGGCCAGGGCAGAGTCAATATCCATTGTGAGTAGGATTGTTGACCACTCAAGCTGGGCTAGGTGCGTTTTTAGCTTTCTGAGACCTCCAGGGTGAAAGTACCGGCACAAGGTGACCTGTGACACTGGCTTTGGTGTGAGGGATGACCAGTGACAGAGGACCGGAGAGTGGTCATTAAGAGTCTGGTAGTACATTAATATCCCTGATTTTCTGGGGGCGATTTGTCAGAATTACATCTAGGAGGGTGCTGGAGCAACCTGACCAGTTAAATCTAGTGGGTGAGGTAACTAGTTGGGTCATATCTAGGGCAGCTAAGGCGTCCCTGATATGGGGGGCAGTGGTAGTCAACCAATTGACATTAAGGTCACCTAGGATGAGCTGCTCTGCCCTGTGTGGGAGTGTGGTGAGGTAATCAATGAGGGAGTGGACAGCTGGTCCCTGGTCCCTCGGGGGTATGTAAGAGACTGTGAGGAAAAAGAGGGCCCCTGGCTGGGTCAGGGGTAACCTTAAGGGTTAGGGCTTGGGCACTAAAACCAAGCTTGGGGACAGGGAGAGCATGGCCTAAAAGTGTGCCACGCATAAAGACTGCGCACTCACCACCACGTTTGCCTATACGGCCTTCCCTGAACTGAGTGTAGCCAGAAGTGAGATAACCGAGTTGGGAGTTTTTCTCCTGATGTTATAGCCCTAGTCGAGACCTGGCTCTCGAGAAAAACTCCCGACTCGGTTATCTTACATCCCACTCTGGTACTGGCCTCAGTATTGCATCCATGAATATTTGCAGCCTCCTAAAAAAATCTGCCACTCTCCAGTGCTGAGCTGCGTATGCAATGCTGAGGCCAGTACCAGAGTGGGATGTAGGGGTGGCTAGCTGACAATGGCCCAGGGTTGGGGTGTATGTTCCCGGAGAGCAGAAGGAGTAGAGCAATTAATCTGATGAGCTGTCTGTGGTGACTAGGACCCTTAGCCAGGTACCGATTCGAGGTCCAACTAGTGGGGGTACAAGGGATGGGTAGGGAGCAGAGGGTAGGTATGGCAAGGAAGGGGTGGACCCATGGGGTATCCCGGGGGGGAGGGGGTATTGGTTGGAGGTGGGTGCCATGAAGAAATAGGGGTGTCCAAGGTGGGGGCGGTTGGCTGCTGTGGGGTGGTAGAGGGGGGTGAGGCTCAGGGTGGAGGATGGGGGGCAGGATGGGACATGGGCAGAGCAAGAAAGGTAACCATAAGTAGGCTGAGTGTGATCTTGAGGAACTCTTGTGGCTCTAAGTGTGTCACCTCTTGTATCCTTAGGACCATAAAACTTCATCTTCAGTTCACAGTCATCTGATCCTAAGTACACATGAGGCGACACTCATATCCAGAATAGGCCTTACAACCGGACCCATAAACTTATAAATGGATATGCAAATGTAGCTGGAAAAGCATTCTGAAAATCTGAATGATTTATTTGCATTACCATTTGTTGTCTTAAATGATGAACAGCTTGGATTAAAAAAGCATTTACACATGGGGCTCAATTTTCAAAAGTGCAGCTTCAACACATCTTTGTTGCAACTACATATGATTTTGGTACGAGCAGGCACAGTAATGAGACTTTGCCTGATTTACAGCAGCATGAGCCAAATATTTGGCACAAGCTCCGTAAAAAGGGTACCTAGGATTGCTGCAAGCTAGACCAGAAAAAGTTAGTTTAACTTGCAGCAACTGGTGCACGGGACTGAAAATCACGCTCACCGGCTGGGAGAACACTGCAAGCCCCGTACGCCATATGTTAGGGGCTTGCGCCATTCAGAACCATCTGAAAATCCAACCCCTGGTGTAAAAAGTCTCTTTGAGGAAAAACATACATTTGCAGACTTTTTTTTTGGGGGGGGGGGCAAAGGTCATTGTGAAAATGTGACTGAAAATGCAGTGAGTACAGAGAAACACACAGTAAAAAGAAAAGTAAGTTAACCGAGAGGCATTTTTACTTTCTAGTGTGGTACTTCACAAACTTTGTGACAATTGTTTGTTGAAGGACTTTTTGTACTGGCAACGGGGGCTATGTAGCACATGACTGCATGCAATGGTGGTTTGCTTACTTGGTTTAAAAGAACAAGAGGGTTAAGTATTTTTTTTACTTGAATGGATTTGATCGACAGGTATGCCATAATGACCCTTTGTGTAGTATGGTGAAACCAGTTATTATGGCATTTCAAAGTGCTGGTTGGTTACCCAGTTATTAAATAACTTAACTGGTAATTACATAGAGAATAATATATGGGGTGGTGTGTGTAACGAGATTTTACACACACCTGAGTTGTGGGATGCTACATAAACGCTGAGGGTGAAGCCCGAGGGATTTATGAAATGCATCCCACAACGAGGGTGTGTGTAAAATTGAGTTTTACACACCACCCCATATTTTATTTTTTATAGTTGCAGCATGCGCTTTTTCACCTCAGCAATTATATAAAAGTAGGAAACAGATTGGCATTCAGGAAGCCACGGACTAGTTGGGTTTCTGTGCTGTCCTGGTCTGTGGTCTGCTAAGTTACAGCGATCCGCTTATGCTGAGAAAGTAAAGTGGTAGTTTGCATATTTTTTTTATTTTTGTAAACTTACCAGCGGACAGCGGTTGCGGAGCTGCGGTAGGAAGAGGTAGGGAGACCCGCTGGCAGGGAAACCAAAACTAGGCTAGCCGGTATATTTAAATATTTTCTGTTTGATATTCCCTGCCAGTGACTACAGGATGATACTTTTTTTTTTGTAATTAAAAAAAAAAAACATTCATCAACGCCGACTGCGATGGGGCGATGTTCCGAACATCGCATGCTGAAGGAAGACCTCACAACCAGTAGCGTAGCAAATTCCCAGAGGGCCTGGGTGCAAGGCGATGTTACAGGGCCACTCCCCAGTTTTAAATAAACATCAAAATTATGATTTGGGCCCCTCAAACCTCGTGGGCCCTGGTGCCACTGCACCCTCTGCACTCTCTTAGCTACACCCTGCTCGCAACTGGCACATGAGTGGTGCGAGGGAAATCTGGCGTGTGTTTGCCATTATAACCAGCTGGTTATAATGGCAAATTATAATCGGGTTTCCCTATGGGAAAAAGTGCTAGTCAGTAATTATAAAGAAATAATGCTATCAAAGGGTTTAATGAACTGATCGATCAGGAGTCCAAAGGCTGAGTGGATTTATAAGCTGAGCTGACTTTGACCATATGAAAGAACTAGTCAAGGATGAGCTGGGGGGGCATGGATGAAATCAGGAGGGTGAAGGAGAGGTAGGGAGTAATTAAAGGGGCCATTCTAGATGCAATTAAGGCGTGCCTAGGAATAATTACCAAGAGAAACCGGCACAAGAGACCAATCTGGTTCTCAATTAAGGTCAGGGTGGTAGTGATGGCTAAAAAGACGGCCTTCAGTGCATACAAGAGAATAGAAGTGGATTTACTCTGCCTCGACTACAGCAAGGCATTCGACTCTGTGCCACACAGACGGCTGCTGAAAAAAGTAAGGAATCTGGGTGCAGCAAAGGATCTAGTTAAACGGGTGGAAAGCTGACTTGGAGGGAGACAGCACAGGGTGGTAGTAAATTAGGTCAGTTCGGAGGGGAGGGAGGTCACAAGTGGTGTACTACAGGTTTCAGTACTGGGGCCGGTCTTTTTTGATATATTCATCAGTGACATAGGAGAAGGAATACAGGGCAAGGTGTGTTTCTTTGCAAATGACACCAAGCTCTGTGGCAAGGCAGACAGTGAGGAAGGGGTTAGGGGGTTGCCAAGGGACCTGAAAAAGTTAGAGTTGGCCAAAAGTCTGGCAGCTGAAACTCAGTGCGAAGAAATGCATAGTGATGCACATAGGGAACAAGAACCCCGGGATGGAATATTGAATGGGAGGGGTTAAGTTGGATACTACCTATAAGGAAAGGGATCTGAAAGTCATCATAAGCTACTCCCCTAAAACAATTCATCCATTATACTGAGGCCTACAGCAAGGCAACCAAAATGCTGGGGTGTATTGTGAGGGGGTTAAACAGCAGGAGTCAAGAGGTGATACTACTTTCTATAGATCACTGGTGAGGCCACATCTGGAATACTGAGCCCAATTCTGGAGTCTACTTAAGAAAAGACAAAGACAGGCTAGAGATGGTACAGTGTAGGGTAACCAAAATGATTCAGGACCAGCTTATGGCTCTGAACATGTACTTGCTAGGGACCAGAAGGGAGAGGGGTGATATGATAGAGACCTTCAAGTTCCTAAAATGAACGCACAAGGTAGATTGTGAATAAATATTCAGCAGAAATGGTGAATCAGGAACACGGGGGCATGAGTAAAAGCTTGCAGGGAAGAAGCAGGAAGGACTTGAGAAAGTTTTATTTTATAGAGAGAATGGTTGAACCATGAAACAGCCTACCAGCAGAGGTGACAGGTGTAAGAACCATTAATGGTTTCAAGCACAGCTGGGACCAAGTAAAAGGCTTAATAGTTACACAGGGGGAAGCAGTAGTGGAAGGGAGAGAGGAGGGCAATAACCACAACTAGACAATAGTTCCCTGGGTAGGATAGGGTAAAACAGGGCACACTGGATGGACCATTTTTTCAATTTATATTTATGCAGTTTCTGCTTAACAAAATACAGATTTAATATGTACATGGCATACACATCAGTTCACTATTAGTCTAGGTAATATTACGGTAGGTGCTCTCTTACCATGTGCTAGTTACATGAATTGAATCAATCCCTAAAAATCTAAAGGCCCAGAAAATATATTGCAACTGATCTTTCTGCTATCGGTGCATGGGGTCACGAAAGTACATTATATTTAGTTACATCTTGTTACTGACTTGCTCGTAAGTCTCAACAAACCCCAGGTCAAATACATGCACCATATCCTGTTAATCCAGATAACAAGACAGGCTTATAAACAGATAAACTGCAGATAAAAGCTTGAACTGTAAGGTCCTCAGCTGTGGAACTTGGCCGAGTGTAAGACAGTAACATCACTGAACAGGTATAAAGAAAAGGCAGGGACATAGAACAGTTATACAGTAATATTTGCATTATTTATTTATTTAGTTTTTTGTTGACCGGGTAAATGCACCAGACAAAACTTTGCCTATCTTCAGGCACGACCCGGAAGGTTACAGAACAACAGTACAACAGTAGAACAACACATATTAGTATACCATACAGTGGATAAAGCATAGCATGGCAGTATAGCCTAGAGGTTAGAGTAACAAGCTGTGAACGAGCTTGATACATCCAGCAGACCAGACCTGGGACTGATTCTCATAACCTCCGCTTGCATACTGTGTGACTCTGAGCAAGTCACTTAACCACCCAGTGCTCCCAGGTCACCCCTGAAAACAGGCACTTGTGCCTAGTGGGTCTTACCCAGTTACCAAAGACTAAAAAAAAAAAATAAATAACATTTTTTTTTTACAATACCATTACAGGAGGGAATAACATCTCATAGTGAGCATATCTGGAAGAAGGCTTATGGGGGGAAAAAAGAGGGGGAAAAAAGGGTCACCTTCTGCATACCTGGTGCAATGTCTCTTAACTTGTGTTCAGACTGCTGCTCTGAAAATGTCACCAGTCCAAAAAGTCCAGGAAATATGTACAATAGAACATGATATGAGTGAAATACACCATTATGCATATAAACATTGGATATATTCCACCAATGCTGAGTCACAACCTTTGAGTTCCAAGACTAAGCAGGTACACTAATATTTCCCCCTCAATGTACAGCGTATTCTCTTACCCTGCATACATATTTAATTGGGTACCTGCTACTGGATCCCATTAGAAGCCTTACCTTGGCGGTTATCTTAGTAATAAACCCCAACAGTGTAGAAGGAGATTGTCTCTACTTACAAAATCCTTTCAGGTGGTCTCATCTCTGTTCTTTTCATCTTCATCTTCCAACTCGTCCCGTTGTTCCATCATGTTGGCTGCACACCACTCCTTCAGCTTCTCCACCAGTCATGCTGCATCTTTACAATCACTAAAGGACTATGGCGTATTCCCAACTGTACCATGCAGATGAGCTGGAAGCAGGAATGCAATGAGTATCTGGAGCAGCTTCAGCCCTGGTTTGACTCCCTCTAAAGCTTTCCAACACCGCTGTGTAGCGCATGACCAGACCTGAAACAGCAACATGCGATTGTCTCCAACCACAGGAGAGGTCCACTTGTCCACTTAGATTATGTGGTACCAATCCATGGTGGATAAAAACAGTAACATGATTGCCAGTGGTAGATCTGTTCTAGTCACTGCCCGACATAGTGCTACCCGGTAAGCCTTCTCCAAGGCTACCAGCACTGTGAGACCCAGTTCTTCATACAGCCATTATTCCATGAATGAGACAATGTCAGATCATTTGGTGTCCTCAGGTATACCAAGAACATGGAGATTGTGAACTCTCAGCATATTTTCTGCGCTCTCCAACTACAGTCACAGAAGTATATTTTTGGAAACCATGGCTGCATGCACCACCAGTGCCCTGTCTGTATTTTTGTTTGCCTCAGCAGTACCTAGCTTCACAACGTCTACATGCTGCTCTAGTGACATGAGACTGCTGGAAATAGTGTTCAATTGTTTATTGATGGTTTGGACTGATTTGTACAACTGGGCCACCAAGGCTTGTAAAGCTTCGAGCATGGTGCTTGTCGTCATCAATGGTACTAGACCGTGGCACCTTGGCGCCTTCCTGCTGGCTGCCACATGGCTGAAATAAATCTGAGATGAAGAACTCTGTACAGTAATTTTTTCAGCAGTTCCCAATAGCTCAGTTTGGTATAAACATAATTCTCTCAGTGCACAGAGTCCCCAAATAACATTACAACATGGCTTGAAATAGAAGTTTTTTTTCAGAGATTTTAAAATGTTTCCAATAGCTAAGGAGTTAAGCTTGTTAAGTACTAATGACCTGTTGATAGTTTCCATGGTTGCTGATTAAAAAGAGTTGAAGGCAGAGCCTCTGTTAGTTGACTGTTGTTAAGGTTGCTGATTGAGAAAATGTAGGAAGTGTTTCACTTAGTCGTGTTATATGGAAGTGATGTCACTGGAAGAATTATGGCTTCTGTTACCTTGTGTGTGTTTAAGCTAGCCTGCCTTTTTCAACTTTTGAAGTTGTTTGCTGGAGGTTTGTGGCTTCTTTTTTTCATATTGTGTTTTGTAGTAAGGTAAGGTGGTAAGGTTGTACACAGTTGTACCACAAAGACAGCAAGTGGTAGTGAAGCCTGCTTGAACAGCTTGGACAGTTAAGCTGGACATGCAACAGACAATGACATGTAGACCATCCCCAGAAGAGGGGATGAACCTGCACAACTTGTACAAACATCAATGGGCAGCAAAGTGGTTTAGTTTGCACAGTGGTAAATGATGTTTCCATAGTCGAAGGAAAAGCACAGGAAGTGGGAGACCACCTGCTTCCTCACATGATCACTGGGCCGGTGGTTAGACCTGTAGAGAAAATTGAGCTTGGGCCTTACTGTTGTTAAGATGTGACCAATGTGCCTATTGTATGTAAGTGATACATCAAGCCAGATTACTAGGTATTTGAACTTGTTGACCTGCCCAACAGCATTGCCATCTGATGCTATGATTACAAGTGGAGTCACTGAATGAGTTTATTTATTTATTAAATTTTGTTAACCGGGTAGGCCCTCTGGGTCTCTGAGGTCCCTTTTTCAGGGGAGACCCAGAATTAGTTACATAGAGTGAGGCATTTATATAGTACAGTACATTTTTGAACAGACAATACAAGGTCAGAGATACAGTGTTCCATGCAAAGCAAGATTACATAAGTAGGGTATTTAGCTAACTAACAGAAATTTGTAGCAATCACAATACTATAAGACAGGGTTTGGTTGGTTAGTATCAAGACGGGCTTGGGTGAGTTGAGGGTAGAGGATGAACAGGAGAGATGTCAGAGAAAGAGAGGGGACTGTTCTGAGAAGAAAAGTTATTCACTGGGACAGGAGCAGTGATGATGGTCCTGTGAATGCACGCGTAGACCCTTTCAGAAATTCACTATGGAAGTTGCTAGCTGAAGGTGTCCAAGGGGTAGCACAGGCAAAGTCTAGCTGTGGCTCTGGTCCAGGGTTCTTCGAGGAGCCTTAGTCCAGTGGTACAGAGTGGCCTGCTGGAGAGTTTTGGGGCTAGTAGTCCAGCTAGTTCTCGAATCCAGCTACCATAGACTTTGTTTGAGTTACATTAAGGATCAGGCAGTTGTTGATGAGCTAGAATGAGATTGTGTTGAAATCAGCTTTGAGTATTGAATTAACCTTGGACATTGTTGTTACACTATAGTAGAGTATGGCGTCATCTGCTTACATACTGTATGTAGATGACACCTGCCGCTGTGTTTCAGGGAGTCGTTAACACAATAGAGAACAGCAGAGGGCCAAGGACTGAGCTTTAAAGAACACCAAGATTTAAGATGGCAAGGTCTGAATTAATGCCTTGTATGGCCACTAGCTGGATCAGGTTACTCATGTAGTTTTTATTAACCATTTGATGGCTGGTTGGCCGAAACCTAGGGCCTTGAGCTTGAGCAAAAGTACTGCATGATCCACCAAGTTTAAGGCCTTGAAGAGGTTGACAAAGATGGCCCCAGCGAGGAGACTGTTATCTATGGCTATTTGGAGATCTTCAGAGACTTTAAGCAATGCAGATATGGTGAATTGGCACTTCCTGAAGCCAGATGACATGGGAGAGAGCAGATCATATGGAATGAGATGCTCAGATTCCAACAATTTAAAGGATCAGTCACAGAGAAACATGATCCAGAGTTCAGGACTCATAGATGAAGGAAAAGAGGTGGGTTTTGACACGAAGGATCATTTTATTTAACTGGTCTTTAAGCTGGCTCCAGTGTTACCTTACTGACTGGGTGCAGTATGCTAGTTTCCAGGGTGTTCTGCCTTCCAGACTTTCAGTGAGCAAGGGTGTCTTGCAGGGCTCTATCCTTGGGCCCTAGCTATTTTCTCTTTATCTGAAAGACTTGGCTAACATTTGCATGCCGATGACACCATCTTGCACACTGGTGGGAAGACTATGGATATTGTTCAGCTCTCTCACCAGTAGACCTTCAATAGCATTCAATAATATATGTTGCATAATGGGCTTGTTGTAAATGCTACTAAAACATAAGCAAAACTGTTTGGCTCAGATTGCACATTAAAACATTAAACTCCAAATTTTCTGACTCATGTAACCCTTGACCATAAAGAAAAAAAACGTCAACCATACAGTGTTATAAGTACTGGATTTAGACCTATGGTTCGATACTCGTCATCTATCCTGGAATATCCATATTTCAAATTTGAGCAAAATAAATTGGGTCCACATGTAAGTTTTTTTATTTCAGCATAAAGACGGCTTCTCCAAAACTACGCAAAACATTGTTTCTTGTGTGTCGGTTCACATCTCTTGGTGATTGTAATTTTATTCCTGGATCAGCCTGGGTCACCAATATGAGCAGATTGGGCATTACTTTGAATAAAGGATCTTGCTTTATGTTTTTCTCCCCAAGAGACCCCCACCACAGCGACCTGTATTGCAAATTAGGGTGGCTGCCCATGGGGGAGTGAAGACATCTTCATTTTCTTCAATTCATTCACAGAATGTCTTCTGCTAAAGTCCCCTGATTAAATTAGTAATATGCCTATCCCTTGAGAAATTAGATCTGACTTACATTATTCTGGGTTTGAGTTGTTATATTAATTCCATTTTTAGATCTTTCAATAGAAGGGGTTTTATAAACTGTTGCCCTTACCTATGGAATATGTTCCCAATACATCTCTGCCCAACTCGTGGACTTCTGACCTGCTTTTCAGCTATATATTATTGGCTTTTGGATCAGGCTAAACTCCTCCCCCCCGTTACATGGCATTGTGTTAAAACTATCAGTGCAAATATTTATTTTTTGTGAATTATCTGTAGGTTATATTGTACTGTCTATTTAATGATAAATTAATTACACATTTATTCATCTGTCAGTACCTTTATGATGTATACTTGCCCCTGCTATGTGTTTAATGTGGTTCTCAAATACCCAAGTCTCTGTTAAGGTTGCAGTGAGCTCTTCTTGTTGTTGACCAATCTATGTTCTTGTACAGTACGAACTGAATGGCTCACAGGATGAGTAGTATAGCGCACCTGAAGCTGTGCGCCTGAATAGGTTACTCACTTGAGGTATGTGTACACATACAAGCCCTGGGCTCCAAAGGTAACTTCCAAAACCATCATCACTTTGGTAGACATTCTGTGGAATGTTGCAAGGACAATGGGTAGAAAGACTGATACAGGAAACAGAGCCCTAGTATGCAAAAATGAAAGAACTTCTGGAGTGCTGATCTGCTGGGGAATTTGAGGTATACATCCTGTAAATTGACCAAAGAACATTTTCTGGATAGAACACCTGGATGGTGAAACAAGGGTTTTTTATTTGAAGTGCAAAGCTCTGAGATGCCAGTTGAGCCTTTTGTGAGGTTCAGCACTGCCCTATAGTCCTTTGGTCTTTTTGGGTATAAGAAAGAAGATGGACTATATTTTTTGTCATTGCTCATGCTCTGATACTGGAATGATTGTCTGGGGTTGTGAGAGTTGCTGAAGGCAGTGAAGTACTGCTTGTGATTTTGCTTGAAAGAGCAAAACTGGAGAGGAAAGGAAGCAGCCGGTTGCATGAATCTGAATTCTATAGCGCATTCAATGGAGATGAGTCTGAGAACTCACTGGTCTTGAGTAGTCTCTGACCATCTGTTGGCAAATTGTAGTAAGCTTGCTCCTACTGGAGAAACTGCTTGATGGACTAGCCCCATCTCAGTAGGAGTTTGAGCAGAAGTGTTGCCTATTTCCTCCTCTGTAATTGTCTTCTTGAACCGCTTTTAAAAAGAAAGGTAAATCTACAGTGTCAAGGGAGTTCAACAAAAGTTACTTAAAGAAAAGAAAGAAATCCAAAAATAAAGAGAAAGGAAGTCAGTAAGTGTTCTGAAAAAACAGAGTTTTCACCAAATCAAGGATGTAGGGAAACAAAAGAGAAAATAAGTGACTGCTCACCCTGAGAAATTGACTCTTGCCATGAAATGTTGGTGGGCTATATTGTGGAAGGTGCATGTCACTTGTAAATTGAATTGTACTGTAAGTGGTGAATAAATCATGTTCCTGCTTTCCTGATCATCTGTCCTCTTTGGTGGCCATGAAAGAATAGAATGAAGCTTTGCTGGTTGAAGGATGAGAAGCAGCTTGATTGGAAGTTAGTTCACTTTGCTGGGCAGTACCGATGAGCCTCTGCTCTTCTGGGTTGCTGCTAGCTGAACCTGAAGTGAGCTTGTTCTAAGGAAAGACTAATCTGTGGTTTTCAAACTGCTTAACTGCCTTCTCAAGTTCCTAGCTGAATAATAAATCTCCCTGAAATGGCAGATTCATGATGTGGCCTTTCAAAAGCATAGCAAGAGGCACATGTGTTGCAAACGGACATTAACATTGACCTGGAAGTTAGGGTTACTAGATCATATGCAGTGCCCTCAAGATAATTTGCTGCCAGAGTGAACAATGGCATCTATGAAGCAGTACCTGAGCCTAGTGAAAAGTCAAGTTAAATTTTCTTGAGCCATCAAATTAGTACCCTAATTGCATATGTGGAGGTGACTTATATGACACCTTAAAGATATCACCTAACTTCTTATCCATGAGGCCTTTGAGGGCAGCTGTTCTAGCCACTGGGATTGTTGTTTTTGTGGACAGGGTTCCAGTCATGGTATCTACTCCAATCCCTAGATTTTCAATGGATTCCATGGAATATACTATGGAAACCAAGCTTGGAAGCCATAGAGTATTTGCACATATTTCCATGGGCTTCCCTGGAAATCAGAATGAAATTAACAATGTTTTATGTGGTTTCCATGATTAAAACTTGTAGCCCTGGTAGTTTATTTCTATGATAGCATGGAGCAATATATTTTCCTTAGAATTCCATGCTAATTAATGTTGTTCCATATGTTCTGTGTGCCCGTTTCCACAGAAAACATTGATGGGGACTACTGAAGACCAAGTCAGTTCTATCACCATGTTCATTGAAACTATGGAAAATGAGTTTGAATATTATATGGCTTCCAAGATCTTGTTCTGTGGTGTATTCCATAAAAAACATAAAAACCTAGAGAAACCATGGGAAATCTAGGGGACAGATTCCCACCTTTTTGATGCTCAATGACTAGATATATCGTTATATGTTTGCATTCTGACTTTCTAGAATATCATATTCTGTATCGAGTTGCAATGAGAATGAGTGTATCCAAGCAAGTGGAGGTCTCTGGTGAAGGGTTCAGGGGCTTGAAAGTGTTTCAGCTCTAGCGGCAGGAGCACCTGCTTGATGAGGAATGGCAGTTCCTCCTGTGGGGGCAGACATAATAGAAAACAAAACAGAATTTGTTGGCAGGTAAGAACTTCTTGGCCAACCTAGTGTACCCAGTTTGTCTCTGCCTATACTGTTACTGCAGAGCCTACCTGATCTCCAGATTCCCCACCCCCTCCACTTTTCTACTAAGATTCTTTTGTGCTTATCCTATGCATGCTTGAAGCCCACCACTGTTTTCACTCCCACTACCTCTGCTGGTAGATTGTTCCAGGCATCCAGCACTCCTTCAGTGAAGAAGTACTTCCTCACATCATTCCTAAACTTCCTCTCTTCCGGCTTCATTGCATGCCTTCTTGTCCTGGTCCACCTTCTTCTCATAAACATGCTCACCTCTTGTGCCCTGTTCACCCCTGTGAGGTACTTATAGGTCTCTATCATGTCCCACCTCTCCATCCTCTTTTCCAGGGCATACATATTGAGATCCCTCAGTCTTTCCTCAGACTTTTAATGCTACCCCTGCACTAGCTTAGTTGCCCTCCTCTGGACAGCCTCTGCCCTGTTGTATGTCCTTCCTGAGATGTGGTCTCAGTACTGCAGATGGAGAACCATCAACAGTTGATACAGTGGCAACACCACCTCTCCCTTATGCTGGTGATTCCCTTTCTTATGCCCCCAGCATTCCACTGGCCCTGCCTACTGCCTGCTACGTCATGGTCATTAGATATTATAACCCCAAGGTCTCTTTTCTGCTTTGTGACTGTCAATATCCACCCCACCCCACCTATTTTATACACTGCCTCTGGGTTTCTGTGTCCTAGTTGTATGATATTGCACTTTTTTGCACTGAAACACAGCTGCCATACCCTGGACTACTCTTCCAGTTTTCTCAGGTCTGTACTCATTCTCTCCACCCCCACCAGAGTATCTACCCTATTGCAGATTTTGGTGTCATCTGCATAGAGACATACTTTCCCTTCCGGCTCTTCTGTGATGTCCCTTATGAAGACATTGAAGAAAACTGGTCCCAGCATGGAGTCATGAGGTTCCCTGCTTGTCAACCTTCCCTCATAAGAGTGAGTGCCATTTACCACCACCCTCTGTCACCCATCCATCAACCAGTTCCTTACCCAGTTTATTGGGTCTTACCCCTAAACTGCCCAGTTTTCTTCTAAGTCTTATATGTGGTACGGTGTCAAAGGCCTTGCTGAAGTCTAAGCAGGCCATGTCCACCACCCCACACTGAACTATTTCCCTGGTCACCCAGTTGGAGAAATCAATCAGGTTCATCTGACATGACCACCCCACCCCATGAATTAATGCCCACTGAAGTCAAGATATCCCACAAGCCCTTATCTTAAAAGAGTCTCCAAACCATCAGGAGTGAAAGAGAAAAGGGAAGGTGATAGAGCATTGGCATGGATGCTCTCCTCCTGAGGGAGGGTGCTGCACAGCACTGCTCAGACATTGACCCCTGGTGGTATGCGCAGTCTTACTGGTGGGGGGGTCACCACATTCAGCTAGCCCCGCTTCCAGGGTGCCATCATGGTGCACGCTGTTGGGGTGTAAGGAGGGGCCCAGAAAACAGAAACAGTGCCTAGCTCAGCTGGCCAGATGACTTCTGCCTACTCCCCCAAGCCACAGTCCCCCTAGCACACCGCTCCTACCCTCTAGCCCTTCACACCTTCGAGGACCCCCCAGGAATGCTACTCTTCTTTCCCACGGAGGGAAGCACCCTGACAGGGATAAGCTAGACCCTCCATGGATGTGGGGATAGCCTGGGGAGCCAGGTGACAGGATGCAACATCGAAGGGTGAGACTGGCGGGCAGAATGGGATAATGAGAAGCCAGAATGAGCTGCAGGTTGGAGAGTGCAAGAGAAACAAAATAAAAAAAGAAGAAGAAGAAGAATCAGCATTTATATAGCACGTTTCATACATCCAAAGCGCTTTACAAGCAATGCTAGACTGGTAGTGAAGTGACTGAATGTGTGGTGGCAGCCATATTGCACATCATCACCCACACACAGCCTAGATAATTGCATGAACCGGTTTATGGGAAGGGGAATGTTGGCCAGGACACCGGGAATGTTCCCTACTCTTTGCGAAGAGTGCCCTGGGTTCTTTTACTTCCACCTGGACACCCACCAGGACAACATCAGGATGGGAAGAAGGGACCTCGGTTTAATGTCTCATCTGAAGGATGGCACACCCCATCAGTACAGCACCCCACAATACTGCACTCGGATGCCAGCGATTTTTAGGTGCAAGTCCAATCCCAGTGTAGGACGAGAACCCACGACCTTCTGGTCCAGAGGCAGATGTGCTACCAACTGAGCCACACTGACACAAAAAAATCTCTATTAACTTCCCTGCCACTAACGTTTGACTGACCGGCCTATATTGGCTAGTCTCCTCCATGCTGCCACTCATATGGAGCAGGACTACATCTGCCCTCCTCCTGTCCTCTGGAACCACTCCTCTTTCCAGTGAATTGTTGAATAGGGCTTTCAGAGATGCAGCCAGTACCTCCCTGAGCTCCCTCAGCACCCTTGGATGTATCCTTTCCAGCCCCAGAGCCTTGTCCACTTTCAGATTTACAACTCCTCTCAGGACTCTCCTCTGTGAATGGACTTTGTCCACCTCCCTCTTCCCACTGTCTCTGCTGCTTTTATGTGCTTTGTTCCCCTCTCCCTCTACTGTAAAGACTGAGTAGAAGTACCTGTTCAGGGAAACTGCTTTTTGCTGATCCTTCTCTGTGCAATCTCCCCCATCCTTGTTATCCACACAATCCCTCCCCTTGTCTTCTTCTTTTCACTTATGTATCTCAAGAAAGTCTTTTCCCTATTAGCTACCCCTCTGACTATTTTTTCCTGTTTCTGTCTTTGTGCCCCTCACCACCTTCCCTGCTTCCATCTGCTTTACTTGGTACACCTCCCTATCCTCTTTCCTCTGTGTCTCTTTGTACCTCCTGAATGCCACTCCTTTAATGTTTACCTTGGCAGCCACTTCTCTTGAGAACCACAGTGATCTCTTGTTTCCTCCTGTTTTTGCTCACTTCCTGGATTTTCTGCCTTCCCTAATTTACTCCCACTGTTCCTCCACCCCAGCCTGGTAATCTTCTCCGCTAGAATGTCCCTGAAATACTCACCCTTTTTTTTAATACTCACTCCCTTCCGCCTGAAGTCCAGTAGCCCTGTCCTTGTATGGTTTGTCTCTGCTGTCATTTTCATGTTAAATCACACTGCACAGTGATCGCTGGACCCCAGGTGACACCCCACCTACATGTCTGAATCACTGTCCCTGTTTGTGAGCACCAGGGCCAATATTGCCTCATCTTGAGTGGGCTCTTTGAATAGTTGCCTGAGAAATACCCAGTGCAAGGGATATAGGATGGCCCTGCTTCTAGCCAAAAAAATAGAAAAACACGGCCATAGCAATGGGTGGATTACTAGTGACCTTCCAGATCACATGAGGGCAAGGGACAACCTTTGACATCAAGCCAGGGTCTCCAGTAAGCCCAGTGACCTTCAAAGATACAGGGCAGCCAGAAACAAATTCACACATCTCATCAGGACTGCAAAGGCCAGTTTCTAGAAGGATCAATTGGAAAGAACCTGGGGTGATGGGAGGTGGTTTTGGTGGCAATATAAAGGCACTCACAGGGAAGGACGACAAAACACAGTCATCACTGCTAAACATTAATGGCACAAATACCATGGACCCCCACACCATTGCTGAAGAGTTCAACTCCACCTTCACAGATCTTAGCTCTGTTCTACTGGCTGAATACCTCAAGCCTATCAAAGCTGATAATAGGCGCCAACTGGACATCAACTCGTACCCTCAATTTTACTTCAAGAGAGTCACTGTCGAAGAAGCACTGGGTTATGTTAAAAAGGTCCTGGGGAAAACCAGAATGGGGTCTGACAACATTGACATGAAACTGCTGGTGCTGGCAATCCATGAAGTCATCGCTCCCATCACTACAATTTTCAATAAATCCCTCCAGCTTGCCAAATTCCCTTCTCCTTGGAAACAGGCACTGGTGACCCCAGAGCATAAGGGAGGCGATAGGTCACTGACTGCAAACTACAGGTCCATCTCTATCCTCTCCCCCCTCTCTAAAGCACTGGAAAGGATTGTGGCAGACCAATTTACTGACTATACTCACAAATACCAGCTGCAATGTCCCCAGCAGCACGGCTTTAGGAAACTCCACAGCATGGACACTGCACTAGTGGATTTCACATAGTATGTCCATAAGGCATTGGATGAGGGAAAACTGGTTAGGTCCATCTTCATCGACCTAACAAAGGCATTCAACACAGTCTGCCACCCACTCCTTTTGTCTCAACTGCATGCCCTTGGTG
The DNA here is from genome assembly GCA_016271365.2 of Neoceratodus forsteri. NCBI lineage: Eukaryota > Metazoa > Chordata > Ceratodontiformes > Ceratodontidae > Neoceratodus > Neoceratodus forsteri. The sequence goes on along the minus strand of CM028133.1, from coordinate 47,572,052 downwards.
TTTCCCCAAATGCCGCTCTATGGTTCCAGGACTACCTAACCTCTCAGTCTCAAAGGGTCAAGATAGGTCACTCCATATCTGCATCCAAGGAAGTCTCACTAGGGTGTCTCAAGGGTCCATCCTGGGTCCATTGCTCTTCAGCATGTTTCTGAATGACCTACCCGATGCCTGCACTAGCAAAGTCATTCTATACACCAATGATGCTGTCCTACTTAGCTGTCACTCTCATATAGAGCACCTACAGGTCGAGCTACAAGCATCCTTCCAGCAACTGGAGACCTGGTTCTACTTCCAAAGGTTGCTACTAAACTACAAAAAAAACAAGACAATGCTCCTCTCTAGCCCCCAACTAAAAAGGAGATGCCCAGAACTAACACTCACAAATCACCTGACTGCCCCACTGGAAAAGGTTCACTCCTTCAAGTACCTGGGTGTCATTGTGGATGATACCCTCTCATATGTTCAGCACATTGACATGGTGGTGAAAGCTGTGAACACTAAATTAAGGATCCTGTTTAGGCACAAGAAAAGTCTAACTGCTGAAGCCCTCCGACTCTCAATCTTCAGCTCTGTCCTCTCCCTGGTCGACTACGGGCTGGTGGCTTATGGTGCTGCCACTGATACAGCCCTCAAAAAGGTTGCCACAGCCCTTGACAAGGCTTGCAGACTATTGCTAAATGCTGACCACTTCACGCACACTTGTACCCTGTATGGTCTGGCCCACATATTACTGCTTCAATCCAGAAGCAGATATCAAACTTGCCTGCTAGGGAGAAAGGCCATGCTCTCCCAAACCCCTACCTGCACTGCAGACCTGGTAAAGGAAGCAAGCTCCAAATACAACACATGAAGAACAGTGACAACACAGCTTGATGTCCCATTTCGTAGAACTTCCCTAGGACAAAGATCCTTCATGTACCGAGCTCTACTATGGCTAAATGAGATCCCTACTGCAGCTCTTAATACAACAAATGTTCGGTCCTTTAAAAGAGAACTGAAGCAATACCTGCTGAACTCAAACGCCTGTGACTGCCTTACCTGAATCCATATCTTCAACCTGTATATCCCTCTTAAACACCTCTGACTCCCTTACCTGAGTCCATATCCACAACCCGGATAACCCCCTCATCTGTCTGAGCTTTCCTCCTGTTTTACCTACCCTGGACCCCCACCTACCATCCCTTGCCACCCCTCTCTCTAGCTCCCTCCAACTCACTCTCCTCCATACTCTCCCAACACCTCCCCTTTCCACCCACTCTCCCCCCCTAAATATTCTCTTTCTCCCAATCCCTTTCTCTCTCTCTCTTTCTCTCTCTCTAATCTATGCCTCGTCTGCACTCTCCCCCCTTTCTTTCTCCTACCCTTTCAGATACTCTACCACGGGGCAGCTATACTGCATGTTGCTAATTGGGAAACCTCATTAGCACTCTCCTCCTTTCTCTCCTACCTTTTCGATACTCTACCTTGACAGCCCCAGAGTGGCTATATAATGCGTTGCTAATTGGGAATCTCCTCCCGCTGTTTAATTTCAGTTGTCTAGGTTACTCACATGTATTATTTATCTATTTTCTGTATTACATAGCAATCTTATGTTTTGTGTTAACTGTCAAGTTTTTGTTATGTCTCTGCTGTTTTACATCCTGACGTGGAACCTTTGTAAAAGAGTGTATACTCAAAGGTTGTTTCCAAATTTACAAATAAAAAAATAAAAGGATGCAACTAGGAGGCTCCAATCTACATCAGGCAGGCTGTAGTCCCCAACCAGCAGCAACTGCCCCTTTTTTGCCATCATGCTAATGGCTTCCCCTAGTGCCTCATCCAATTCTTCTCCCCATGTTGGAGATCTGTATATCACCCCAGAGCAAACTGTGGCTCAGGCTCATATGTCCAGGGTGACCCACAGCACCTTCAACCCATCCTTTACCCCTAGGTTCCCTTGTATTTCCATTACTCTGATACCCTCTCTCACATACCACGCAGCCCCTCCACCCTTCAACCCCTCCCTATGCCTTCTGAACTGATAGAAGTCTGGTATGGCTATGTCCCAGTCATGGTTCTCAGTATACCATGACTAAGTTGTGGCCACAAGATCCAGGTCTGCCTCCACCATGAAGGCCTCCAAACTAGGAATTTTATTTCCTAGACTTCTTGCGTTGGCACACATGGTTCTACAAATCTTGCTCTCTCCCTGCCTGCAATGCCCCTTCCCCCTCCCTGCTTCTGCTGCCCCTTGAAACTTCCCTCACTCCCTTGCTACCCTCTCTGTGCTTTGCCATTTCAACACCTTTCTTTCCACATCTTCTGTTCTTGTCTCCGTTATCCCCTACTATGCATGCGTTTCTTCAATTTGCACCTTGGGGGAGTTTCCTCCCCTTGGGCCCGTCTTCATGTTGTTTCAGTCTGTGGGGGCTGTGCAGTTTATGCCTTGCTTGGTAATACCATCTCCCTCTATGGCTAGTTTAAATGTTCATCAAAGTAACATTTAAGCCTCTGACTGAGGACTGTGGTCCCTTCCCAAAAGGATGCAGGCCATCATCTCTGTAGAGACTCACCTTTTCTAGGTTGGACCCTAGTCCCCAACGAAGCCGAACCCCTCCTTCATTTATTTATTTATTTATGTTTTTGGCAACCGGGTGAGCAAACTGATCCAAAGGACCATTTTTAGTTGAGACCTGGGCCATACAGTGGTACAGACAATAGGTACACGTTACAATACAGTAGGTACATACGATACAGCGAGTACAGTGGCACAGACAGCAGGTACAAGTTACAATACAGTAGATACATACGACGCAGTGAGTACAGTGGCACAGACGGCAGATACATGTTACAATACAGTAGGTACATACGACGCAGTGAGTACAGTGGCACAGACAGCAGGTACAAGTTACAATACAGTAGGTACATATGACGCAGTGAGCACAGTGGCACAGGCAGCAGGTACAAGTTACAATACAGTAGGTACATATGACACAGCGAGCACAGTGGCACAGGCAGCAGGTACAAGTTACAATACAGTAGGTACATACGACACAGCGAGCACAGTGGCACAGGCAGCAGGTACAAGTTACAATACAGTAGGTACATACGACACAGCGAGCACAGTGGCACAGGCAGCAGGTACAAGTTACAATACAGTAGGTACATATGATACAGTGAGTACAGTGGTATCAGAAACAGTGATACATAATCATATCTTAAAATAGGGGTTAATGACATAAGAAACAAGTTCATGACAAATAAAGCAATGCTTCTCTGCTTGCAGAGAACTAGGACATTCACTTACAGCAAATCAAGACATTATTCAGCCAGTCCAAGGTTTCAATAAAGTGCATAAGGAATTACACTATAGCAATCAACATTTTCACAATGGAGTCAAAAACATGTCAGTTGTTTATGTAGTAGCCAGTACTTGGGAAGTAAGGCAAATGGTACACTGGGTCCTTAAGGCGGATTTCTGTTGAGGGTGTTACCAAGGGAGCAGGCACAGGTGGCCTGAGACATGAGCCAATCTCTTAGCTTTGATTTGAAGGACTGATGAGAGGGTAACATACAGATAGCAGGTGGTACTCTTTTCCAGAGGTAGGGGGCAGAGACAGAGAAAGCCTTGCTCCTCATGACAGTAGATACACGGGGGACTACCGGGGGGGAACAGAAGAGACCCTGAGACACTGAGTTACCACCCTGTCAGTGAGAGGCGAGGAGTACGGGGACTTATATGAGTTCCTGAGAGAGGTGTCGACTAGACAGCCCATAGCATATTCAAAACGGCCCTGCAGAGAGAGCCAGCCTAAGGACTGATATAGAGAGCAGTGATGAGTGGGGAGGAAGGTACCTGAAGGGCAAAGCGACAGAGTTGTGTGTGATATTTAGATGAGAAAGAAGTGAGAAGGACATGGAGGAGAACACAGGGGAGCAATAGTCAAGTAGGGGCAGTAGATTTCCCTGGGCAATTGCAAGATGAGCCTCTGGGGTCAGGAGGTGGTTAACACGGTAGGCTGCCCCCAGCTTCTGGTGGACTCTCTTCATAGTGTTAGAAATGTGGTCATTGTAGGTAAGGGAGGGATCAAGAGTCACTCCTAGGTATTTAAAGGAGGTCACAGTGTCAAGAGGAGGGCCTGCAGGGGTGACTGTGTAATGAGGTTTTTGATTTGGTGGCCCTTGCAAGGTACAGCTTTGAGTCAAAGAGCATGGCCTTCGTTTTTTTTCCTCATTTACAAGACATTTTTTGGGGAGGAACCAATGTTGAGCTGATCCATAGTTTGTAGTGAGTGTAGAAGATATAGATTTGAGGGACTTGGCGCTATGGTAGATAACGAGGTCATCAGCATAGAGGAGTGCATTACAGTTCATACTTTCTGAGGGAAGATCATTTATGAACAGTGAGAATAATAGAGGCCCCAGTATGGAGCCCTGGGGCACACCAGTATGGATGTGTAATGCAGCAGAGGTATCTTTGCCTATCAGAACAGACTGGGATCTGTTAGTGAGGTAGCTGCTAAAACAACTGGTGGTATCCAGGGAGCAGCCTAGGTTTAGCAGGGTGGACTGTAGAAGGTGGTGGTCAACAAGGTCAAAGGTCTTTGATAAGTCCACAAACACCGCACCTGTGGACATACCCATGTCCATGTTTCTAAGGACATGGTTGGAGAAAAGGGCTAAGGCTGAAGAGGTGCTGTGGTGTTTGTGGAAGCCATGTTGGAGTGGGCTCAGGAGGTTGTACTTCTCTAGATGCTCGAATAGCTGGTGGTGAATGATTTTTTCTAATAGTTTACTTAGATGTGGGAGGAGGGAGATGGGACAGTAGTTTTCCGTGGCAGCGGGACTGCCGGATTTGAAAATAGGCACCACGTACGCATGCTTCCATGAGTCAGTCATATTAGATGATGAGAGGGCAAGGTTAAATATGTGGGTCAGTGGCTTTACAAGGGCAAGGGAGAGGAATTTCAGAAAGGTGGGATACAGACCATTGGTACCTGGGCTGCCCCTGACGGGTAGCGTCTTTAGGAGTTTGCCAGTGACACTATGGTCGATGGCTCTGAAATAAAAGACAGGGCTTGATGTCTCCTCCCTGCACCATTCCTTCAACCAACCATTGAAGCTCCTGGTGTGGAGTACCCTATCTTCCCCTCAGCAGCAGATAGGTAACACCTCAGAATGGATTTGAGCTACCTGCTTTAGACCCCTTCCCAGTTCCTTGAACTCTTCCTGTACTACCCCTACCCCGTCCCTCACAAGGTCATTAGTCCAGAGGTGACATCCAGCTCCCACCATGCTCTACCACCCTAGCATTCCGTAGGATCCACTGTCCATCCCTCTGAGCTGAGGCAACAGGTAGGCAACTAACCTCCCTCTCTCCACCCCTTTCTGCTTCCAAATCTATGCCCCCTCACAACTGAGTACCATACCAGAAGCTGCTTTCTCCTCTGCTGGGGTGCTCTACCTCATAACTTGGGGCCACCACTTCAGAGGACCCCCACATCTTCCCTTGCCACCACTCCGGGTGCCTCCCCTCGGCAGTCCCATCCCACCAGAACAGTAAAATAATTCTGTAGCTGCCCAGACTGAGGAATGTTCACCTGTCCTGCCACCCCACCCTCCCAGAGCCCATCAAGGTCCAGTTAGCCCTTCTCTGCCTAGGCAACCTCTGAGGCAATGAGAGCAGACTCAATGACCTCTCAGTGGGGCAAGAGGTCCACTGGATCCTAGCCAGCAAAACACAGAGACCAGCAACCTCTGTCCTCAACCCAGGGAGGTGTACACAGATGGGGAAACACCTCAGTCTCCAGAATGTGTACCAGAATACTGCGTTTCCACAACCACTGCACTGCATCACTCCCATATCTGCTGATCTGAATTCACTCTCTTTTACTTCTAAATGTAAATTGTCCCTACTGTCCCTTACCTTTTACCTGCTTCTTTTCCACTTACACTCTCTCTATCTGGATTTTAACACTAGAACCTTACTCTAGATAGGGTATTATCTGCTTTCCCTTTTAACATTAGTTAGTTTTAGTTATAGCTTTTCCTCTACCCCTCTTGCCTCTTTACTCCTCCCCTTTTAACTAATTATCCCCTTTTGTCCTTCCTGAACTGCTACTAAAATAGGGTGTCTCCTGTTTTCCCACTTGTAGTTGCTACCTGCATCTCTCTAATCTGTTACTGTCTGTACTGGCAGTCTGAGAGTTCTTTTTCCTCCAAATCTGAATCTTATTGAAGTTTGGGAGTTAGAATGGTGGCTCACCAGAAGGCGCTAAAGGTGGTGGAGGGGCAGGAGTAACCATCTGAGATAACTGAAGCAGAGGAGGTGTGGCTGAACTAGAATCATTTGAGAAACAGCTAGGGCTGGGAGGGGCCACCTGGTGACAGAGGTGGCAACTGAGGACTAGGGTCTCATTGAATAGATGATGGAGGCCTCTGGGGAGGGATAAACCAGAAGGACCTGTATTGCCAAGGTCACTATTTTGGCTTTGGTGGGGAGGGGGGGCTGAGTGGGCCCTTCAGTCCTAGACAGTCCTGGGTGTTTGTTACGACAGGCCTCTGCTGGCCATTTTCTCTTTTAGTCCACAGCCAGGACCCTGAATGCTGTATTTAGCAAACATACACTCTTTAGTGCTAAAATCTCTTGAGGAGGATCTTTCTCATCAAATTCATCCTCCCTAGCCTATTCTGCAACTTCCGTGAGGCCACTAACATTGATGAGATGCTCTGTAAGCTGTCACATATGTCGCATTGAAATTATGGTTTGCAGTAGGAGATGCAGACATGCTGCAGTCCTTGCTGTTAATGAGACCAGGTGCTGGGTTGCAGTCACCGCAACAAGAGCCAGCTACCAAGACATAGAGTTGTTCATGGTGTGGGCTGCACTTCAGGGCCAGTGATCAGCCAGACTTATCCCCTCAAGAGTTCTGGGGCTAAAGCTGCCAAGTTTGGGACACAAAAGGCCTGCCAGTGCACTGCTTGGGAGGTGCCAAATTAAAAAACACTGATGTACTCTCCTTTTGTAAAAAGACCTTACCTTGTCATGGCACTTTTGCAGAGATGCTGCCAGGTTATGAGATTCTGAAGGCTGCAAGGTTAGAACAAGCATTTGTCAATGCCGATTGTTGTCTTGCTGGCATTGGCATTGGCAGTGCAGGATTCAGAGAGATGCATAATAGGAATGGCAGTGAAATATGGAACTGATGCCAACCCCACTCCCACCCTGCAAAGACTGACATGCATTGAGGTGTGCCTTTGGGTCATCAGCCATAACACTCATAACATTTCACCCCACCCTACTCTGCAGACTCCAACAAGTGTTGCGTCGTGCCTTGGGGTCGTCGGGCCTTACGCTCACCCCATTCCATAAGGAAATATGTTGAGATGGGTGCAGTATAGGAGAATGGGGTGAACTTTGGGGCCGAATAGTCCAAGGCACACCTTGATGCCTGTCACTGGCTGCAGAGTGGGGGTGAAGGTGGAATGGCATGAGCATTACAGCCAACAATCCAAAGTCACTTCCCTGATGCCAGTCAGTCTCTACAGGGTGGGACATTATGGTTAGAAACCCTAACGCCCAGGGCGTTTGTTGGTATTTGCACTCCAAATTTTCAACATGGGCTTTTTCTGACCCCACCTCATGAAAGCATTTGGGACCTCCGCTCATGAACAGTTGCACTGTGATTTTGTTAATCTGTCCCAAACATTGATTTCCCACAGCGACCATGCCATTCTGCGAAAACACTTTTTGGGCAGGGTGTGAAAATGACAGCTGTACCATTCATAAGGAGGTGTGAAGAAATGGCAATGTTGAAAATCTGGAATGAAAATATTAAAAATGCTCGAAGTTACAAGCGTGTGTAAAAACTGCACGACACACACTCGTAACACAGTCATTTTGTGGAATTTTTTCACCAGATTTTCAATATAGGCATTTTGGGACCTTCGCTCATGAACAGTGGCACTGTGATTTTGTTAATCTGTCCCAAATGTTGATTTCCCACAGCGACCGCGACATTCTGCGCCAGATGTGCAAAAACACATTTTGGGCAGGATTTGAAAAATGACAGCTGTACCTTTCATAAGGAGGTGTGAAGAAATGGCAATGTTGAAAATCTGGAGTGAAAATATTAAATATTATCGAACTTACAAGCATGCGTGGAAACTGCGCAATGCACACTCATAACAGTCATTTCGTGGAATGTTTTCACCAAATTTTCAACATAAGCATTTTGGGACCTCTGCTCATGAACAGTGTCACTGTGATTTTTTTAATCTGTCCCGAACATTGATTTCCCACAGCGACTGTGCCACTGTGCGCCAGATGTGCGAAAACAAATTTTGGGCAGGATGTGAAAAATGACAGCTGTATTGTTCATAAGGAGGTGTGAAAAAAAGGCAATGCTGAAAATCTGGAGTGAAAATATTAAACATTTTCAAACTTACGAGCATGTGATGGAAACTGCTCAACGCACGTTCATAACAGTCATTTTTTGGAATTTTTTTACCAAATTTGCAACATAGGCTTTTTGGAAGCCCACCTCATGAACAATGACACTGTTGTTTCATTAATCGATCCCGAAAGGTGATTCCACACAGTGACCACAAAATCACCTCTCGGGACCGAATAATGAAATGACAGTGATTGAGTTCATGAGGTGGGGTCCCAAGAACCCCATGTTGAAAATTTGGAGCTAAAAATCACAAAAATGGCTGAGATATCCACCTAAGTTGATCCCCTCCATTGATGCCATTATACAGCTTACTGTGATTTTCTTCAGTTTGCAGTCAGCTTTTGAAGAGTTCAGATGTCTCCCACTTCATCGATCATCGCGCCGGGCTTCAGACCGGAGGTAAGTATAGGGTGAGGGGGGTGCGGGGAGGTGGGTTGTGCAGAGGGTGGGTGCAGGTTGGGGGAGGGTGCGTCATGACCACGAGGGACCTTTTTCTGTGTTACGGGGGGGAAAAAAGACGTTGTGGGAATTTTTTAATTTTTTTGTTACAGGTTTGCTTTGGGCACACTGGGGTGGGCTCCCAGTGTGCCACCTGTGTTTGTTGGGGACAGGGGACTGAAGCCAATGGGGATTGGGCCCCCTCTCTGCAACAAAAGTGTCTATGTTGGGGGCACCCCCCTCGGCAGACAAATAAAATATAGGGGAACATTATGCCGACGGGGATGGGGCTCCCCCATCGGCAAATGAACTGGGGAGAGGGCATGCTGACAGGGGGATTGGGCACCCCTGATGTCGGCTTTCTAGGGACTGTGAAAGGTGGACAGCGGCAGTTGCCACCATGTTTATTGAAATGTTTCAGCAGGCAAGGCACGCCCTGCAATGACGGGGTGCTCCCTCATTGCAACGGCAAAATTCTTTCAAGTTGGTTCCATGCTTCTGAACTGCTGTCATAGACAGCGTGCTCATTCATTGGTGCCATAGAGACCATCCCAAAAAAGCAGTGGCGCCATTGGCCACAACACTGCTGCACCTCCACAACCTGCTACTCCAGCAAGCTGCCACAAAATGTTGCTTGCGCTGCGCGTGCAAGACAACATAAAAATCAGTTAGATATTTAGATAGGCTGCACAGAGCACTTAGAGGATTTCATTTTATTTTTTGTACTTATAAGCTGGATGAGCAAGTCTGCCATTTTTCACCAACGACAAATAACTGCTTCCCTGCTCAGAGAGACAGAGGAAGACTGCAGCACATTAGGTAGGGCAGCCAAAAAGCAAAGCTTCAGTGTTCCTCTGCCTCCACCAGCTATGGAAAGGAGTCGACTCAAAGGCCTGGATGTCAAGCGAGTCACTGCAGAGCTGTATATCAAAGATATAATGTTTTTAATATATAGCGTAAGACTTTGGTAGTATAGTGGATGCATAGCACCACTGTGTATTTTCTTCTGTACACAGCCACCTGCTCTGATAACGGCAGATCAGCATCACATTCTTGCTCTTTGTTTTTTGGTGAACTTCAAGCTGTGTCAAAAAGTCATGGGGACATGCCAGCTGCTATGGAGAAAACCTGCAAAATGCGCATTTAAGACAAATAGCAGCAGCCACACTTACTTTTGTGTTTTAAGTCATAGTTTATTCCCCTTTCCTATCTGGCACCAGCTGATCCTACCAGCTTGCTTTGGCAGCTCCAGCTCCTGCTTTTCCAGACATGTCACCACCCCTCGTGGTTGCCTGCCAAGCCAGATCTCCCCACAGCCAGCAGTATCCCATAGGCAGGTTTGTTTTTCCTTTTACAGAATCCCTCCCACCTCCCTATTATGACCTATGTTCACTTTCTCTGTTGCACTCATGCCTGGTTTTGGGGGGGCAGGAGGCTAGCATCACGTGGTCACCCACAATGCCAATGTAAGCCTCCCAATCCTGTGTCTAGGGGTATCCATGTGTACGGTGTGGGAGGGGGTCCAACAGTGGAAACTTAGCACAGTCCCAAATATAGTAAACAGTTCAGCCCTTGCCAGCAGATGGCTTTGTTGATGGCCAGGTCTCTCTTGCCAGCTGACATAGGTCAGTGGGGTGCTGAGCTGTGGGACTTAAAATGAGGTTAGTTACATCACAGTTCCACAAAACAGTTCAACAAATGGAATGTCCACACCAACTTGCAGGAATAGGGGATCCCAATTTAATGAAACTTGCTGGCCAGGTGCCAACATATATGCAGAAGTGGTCTCCAGGCTACAGGAACTCACATGAAGTAAAGACAATTCATTCTGGTGGTTCAGGTGGTCATGAAGACCCCCACCTACAGTACATTAAGCTAATCCCTGGGCCGGGTGACCATACACTGGGTAAAACCGCAGTAGCTTAATGAGAGGCCGGGATTGCTGACAAATGGCAGCTGCTTCCTCTACAAGCTCCTACTTCTGACTGTACTTCTCACACATCTGTGAAGGTGGGATGGAGATCCCTTCAATCTTGGGGGCTCCACATAACCTCCCCTCCACAACCATGGCTCCACAGTGACTCCCCCCTAACATCCATCAGGGCAGATGTCTCCACCAACTAGGCTTCTCCCTTAAGCTGACTCCTTATACTGGCTCCCTTCACATGGATGGAGCTCTGAACTGACTCCAAAGTGGCACATGGTCAGGGGCAGAGTGGCACACACTCCCCAATCCTACCAGTTCCACATGCTGACCACTGCCAAAGGCACTCCCATCACTCACTGTCCGGAAGGGCCTTCCTTACCCATACCCAACAAACTCGGGCTGCAGGTTCGAAGCTAGCCCTCTCAATCCTGCCTTGAGCTAGTGGGCTGCCACCACTATATCACCACTGCTGCAGTTCTAGATAGAAATTAATGACCAGGAGCAGGCAGTTGGCCCTACTCCTGCAGAACCACCCACCAAATACTCAGTGCAGAAAAAACTGCCTCAAAAAAGGCACCAAACAGCCCTATTTATAGCCAGCTGTCCCTGGGGCTGATCTCTGATCTGCAGAGACTCCATCCCAGGGTGGAAGCCACAAGCAGCAGCCTGCACACCACCATAAATGGAGAGGAGGGAAAACTGGTAAACCCAACCCATGGGTGGGTTACTCCTCCCCCCAATAAATGCTCACCATCCTGGTGAGCATCTACTACAGCTACCAGGCCCCAGCAACTCCGCAGAGTATGTACACTTCCCCACAGAGCCCCAGGCCCTGGCCCACTGGGACACCACTGCAACAGTGCAAATAACCCCCACCAGGCCATAACCAATCCCCAAAACTAGGAACGTACCCCTTTCCAAACCACAGGACCTAAAATCCAGGCATCCCAAACACAGTACACTGGTTACCTGCTGACCAAGAAACCAGAACGAACTGCGTAGCACCCAGGTGGCAGCATCCCAGACATAACTGCTAGCTGTGACACTCTGCCCTCTGCTTATGGTTATTGTGTGATAGTTATATTATAAATAAATGGTCTGTGTATGAAATGTCAATATGTGAGAAATGTGGCCTTTAACTTTAAATGTCAGTAGCTGAAGCCACAGGATGTCATTAAACTGACCAAGGGAACCATGTAATTAAGACTTCCTTACAGAAGGGCATTTATTACCTTTTATGACCTGCTCAGGCTTTTGAAGTTGAAACTAAATGTGAGTTTTATGACGTTACAGGAAGAAAGGTAATTGGGCTGGTTCCTTTCATTTTAGCACATAGTCAGAAGTGTGTGAAGAGTCATAAAACCCTCAGATCACACTAACAGCCAGAAATAAGGAAAGGGGACATCAAAAAGAAATGTTTGATTAAAGATTGTCATATTTGGGAAATGTCTAGTTACAGATTTCTCAAAGTAATGACTCACATCCTCAGGGATAACTATGTTAGAAATTAAAATCTAAGGGAGGATCTAGCTGACCTCAGCAAAAGGGGTGGGGGCAGATAGAGTTAAAAATGAAACATTATATCTGGGAAATGTGACACATGATTTTTGGGCTCTGAGACAGAAGTTCTCTAACTTAACACTTATAAGGTAATATTTAGAAGAAATTAAGTCTTTGTGGTAGGAGTATTTTGTTCTGTAACTTCCTTCTTGTTTTACATGATTGTAAGATATATGATATATTGTTCTGTATTTAATTTTACCTGTTTTTATCATATTTTAGTAAACAACCCTTTCTTTGAAATACTACCTGGGTGTCTACTCAGTTTCATTTTGCAGGTGAGGTACCTGTGTTTAAGTCTGACAGCTGTTGAAAAGCTTGATTGTGTTACTGAGCTTGCCTAAAAAAAGGTAAGAAATGCCTAGGTCTCTTATTGAATTAAAAAGGGTTCCTTTTGGATACCTGGTTAGATGCCCTTAGGTGAAATATATATTGCATCCCCCCGAAGAGAATATTATCTGAGTCTGTACATTTGGGTATGCTAGCATAAAGTTCACAGTTTGAATCCTTCCAGAATTTGAGGCTAAAGGTGATTCAGACCCAAAGCAGATAGGAGGGTTACCCTGTCTGTTACCTGTTCACACTGTTGCATTCTGAGATTGGCACTGTGGGAGCACAGGGCCTGACCATCAGGAGTGCATTTGTGACAGATTTGGTTGGCAGCGGTGCAATTTAAAGTATTGGTAACACAAGTTTTAACAGTTCAGTGTGTCAGCTTAATACTGTACAGCTCACTTGCAAAAGAAGGCAGTGATTTATATTAAAAAGATAAACAGAACTATATCATTTTGCTTACAGTCAAAGTTCCTACCTGTTTTATTTTTTTTTTTATTAAAGTGCAAGTTAGAGTAGCTGTAGTTAGGGAAGAAGATGGCTTCCAACTACAGCGAGCACACTACAGACTACCTGAAGCAGTTGTGCAAGTAGTGAGGAGTCCTGCATGAGGGGAGAGCCAACAAGCAGAACCTTGTGGATGGTCTGATGGCCGCTGATGCCCAGAGCCTCAAGTCATAGTCTGTGACTGAAAAGGGCAGAACCTTGGGCATGGAGGGGCCAGGGTCCATTGCAGTGTCCGAATCCAGTGATGAGGACAGCAGGACCAGTGCAAGCCAAGGGCCACAGCAGCAGGGGAAGATCACCAGCATTCTGGATCCAGAAGCAATCTGGTTGCAGATGGAGTTGCAGAGAATGGAGCTGGAGTTCCAGAGAGAAGAAAGGCGAGAGCAGCGAGCCACGGAGGAGAAGAGGGAGCGAAAACAGCAAGAAGCTGACTGTGAAGAGCATGAGTGCCAGAGACAACATGAACTGGAGAAGCTACGACTCCAACCACCAGCACCAGAGCAGGTAAGTGGCCTGGGTTTAACTGGAACTACAGGACTGGGTTACAAATTAAATTCCAGATTGATAGCTGAACTTAAAGAGGGGTGTGGCAGAGTTAGGCTACACCCTAGGCTGTGACTGATGGACCACTTTTCTATCTCCTTATTTCCTAGCTACCAAAGCATCTGTGCACAACAGTTAACACTTTTCTCTTTGCTTTTCTTCTTTTTCCCTCCCTACCCCAGGTTGGCCACCTAGCGCAGCTCTTTATTGTCCCTACTAAACTTCCTACTAATTCTCTCCTTTCATTCTTTTTCCATTTCCATCCATCCAGTCCCTGGAATGGTGCCAAACACCCGGGGAGGTGTTGTGTAAAGTGTATAAGTGCATTTTGTGAACAAAAAGCATGAAGGCTATTTTAAATAGGAATGAATACAGTTAGTAAAGCCTTTTTAAAGAAAAAGGAGTCAGAAGTCATATAAAACAATAATAATGTCATGATTAATACAATTATAAGAAATCCTTTAGGTATTTTCATAAAGACACACTATAAACATGTTACTGTATGAAGCTAAACAAAAAACTATGGCATGCTTTATAAAAATGCTTAGTCATTATGAATCAGAGATATAGAGATACCATATCTGTAGAGATATACAGTGTACCTTTAACTGAACCAGGAAGTCCCCTGAACTAACCCCTCCCCCCTTGGTTTTAAAACAACATGTTCAGACATGAAGCAACATGTCCAGACTTGTAACTAGAAGAGGGCTCAGTAAAGTGATCCCCCTCCAAAAAGATATAAATACCTCTTCAGTGAGTTTACTTCAGTTCAGCCCAGAGGGGCTCAGCCCTAGGAGAGGGAGAGGGAGAAGAGAGGCAGACAAGCTGTTGAATGCAGATGAGAAAGGTCTTAGGAGCTCTAAGATCTGGGACTGTATTATGGGAGAAACTACTGATGTTAAGTAATGATTTTCTTTGCAATTTTTTTGTTTTCATTTATTATTTTTTGAACTTTTGAAAAATAAATATCACATCAAGGTGTGTTCTAAATCTGTAAATTTGCCTCATCTGAAGTTTATTCCCACACGCTGTGACAAACTTGGTGTCAAAAGTGGGATAGTACTGGTTGTCCAGAGAAACAAGGGGGGGGGGCCAGTACCCAGATACCAGCCCTGGCATCCAGACATAAGGGGCAAGGAGCAGGATGGCGTACCTCTAGGATCTCGTTGATGCCAAGGATCTGTTGAAGGAGGAGGGGCTTCCCAGTGTGCATACCACAGCCCAGGTCAGGAGGACCGGAGGGGAATTACTAACTGGACTGGAGTTCGATGGAATGTGAAGGTGGACCAGCACCAGAGAGAGACAGAGCACCACTGCCAGGTGCTGATGGAGGGTTCCCAACCAGAGAATTTTGTGGTGGAGACAAAGGACCAGGATCCATGGGTTCTGCAGGAGGAGGAGGACCCCTGATGGAACCTTTGTTGCCTGTCACTTTTGAAATCCCATTGTTGCCCATTTTTCAGGGCTGCTGCTACTTGGAGGATGATGAGATGAAGGCCCCAAGTAAGACTGTTTCAGGACATTTGCATACTGGGGAGAAGACTACAAGCAACAGGGAAGACACCATGGTGGTTGAATGGACTTTCCCATGTTTTGAACCCCCTGTGATATGGTATGAAATGTATGAAACAAGTAATGTTTTAAATGAATATAGCATTAAGGCCAGTGCTGAGTACAGTCAGTTGAGAGTACCAGAACAGTGTAAGGGTGGAAAGGAAACCCCTGGTATGTTAAAAATAAGGATTAAAAGGAAACCCCTGAAATGTTACAAATAAGGGTTGAAAGGAAACCCCAAGTATGTTACAAATAAGGGTTAAAAGGAAACCCCAATAATTCTGGGAATTAGGAACTGGCTGGTTGATATTCAGCATGAGAAGATTCCTTGTCTACCAAAAAAAAATATGAAAGGGAAATGGATAAGTGAGATGTATAAAACGATTACAAGAAATGTCTATACTGTATGATATAAAATGAGGAATCTAGGATCATGGAGGATCTAGGTATGGGGTGGAACCTATGATTGGGCCCCTGAGTGGAAACAATGGCAAGTGATGGATATGGAGGAAGCTCGAAGTCAGCATAAAACTGCTGTGTATTGCTTCCTCTTTTTTAATGTACTGATGAAGATACAATAGTGGGTGCACAGGGTTCTGAAATGATTCCAAGTGATCGGTTCTGAAAAGATGCCAAGTGATGGGTGCTGAAACGGTGCCTATTGATGGGTGCCTGATATTACGTATGAAATGTCTGAGTTGTAATAACCAGAGTTAAATAGTTATGGGGTAGACTGTAACTACAGACTGAAGTCCTCTGAGAGCACAGATGGGTACTGCGCTGAACTGTATGACAGCCCCAGGGTAATGTTGTGAAAGTATTGTTAAAGTGTAGTAAGTTGGTATGGTGAACAATACTAAAGATAGCTGAATTAAGGGACCCTGGGGTGAAACTCTGATAGTGGGTGAGAGAAAGTTTCAATCAACCCCCATTCTACTGTATTGGTAGAATATTTATGACTGAGAGGGGATTCTTGAAAAAACAGTATAGTTTTGAGAACTGTTTTTTTCTTAAGGAGGGAGGTGTGTGACAGAGTTAGGCTACACCCTCGGCTGTGACTGATGGACCACTTTTCTATCTCCTTATTTCCTTGCTACCAAAATGTCTGTTGCGCAACAGTTAACACTTTTCTCTTTGCTTTTCTTCTTCTTTCCCCTCCTACCCCAGGTTGGCCACCTAGCGCAGCTCTTTACTGTCCCTACTAAACTTCCTACTAGTTCTCTCCTTTCATTCTTTTTCCATTTCCATCCATCCAGTACCTGGAATGGTGCCAAACACCCGGAGAGGTGTTGTGTAAAGTGTATACGTGCATTTTGTGAACAAAAAGCATGAAGGCTATTTTAAATAGGAATGAATACAGTTAGTAAAGCCTTTTTTAAAGAAAAAGGATTCAGAAGTCATATAAAACAATAATAATGTCAAGATTAATACAATTATAAGAAATCCTTTAGATATTTTCATAAATTCACACTATAAATATGTTACTGTATGAAGCTAAACAAAAAACTATGATATGCTTTATAAAAATGCTTAGTCATTATGGATCAGAGATATAGAGAGTCCATATCTGTAGAGATATACAGTGTACCTTTAACTGAACCAGGAAGTCCCCCAAAATAACCCCTCCCCCCTTGGTTTTGAAACAACATGTTCAGACATGAAGCAACATGTCCAGACTTATAACTAGAAGAGGGCTCAGTCAGGTGATCCCACCAAAAATATATAAATACCTCTTCACTGAGTTTACTTCAGTTCAGCCCAGAGGGGCTCAGCAGTAGGAGAGGGAGAAGAGAGGCAGACAAGCTGTTGAATGCAGATGAGAAGGGTCTTAGGAGCTCTAAGATCCAAGACTGTATTATGGGAGAAACGACTGATGTTAAGTAGTGATTTTCTTTGCAGTTGTTTTGTTTTCATTTATTATTTTTTGAACTTTTGAAAAATAAATGTCACACCAAGGTGTGTTCTAAACCTGTAAATTTGCCTCGTCTAAAGTTTATTCCCACACGCTGTGACAACAGCAGAAAACATTGGCACTCGCTAGTGTTCTCCTAGACTGGGGTGAGACGGGGGAACTGTGCAGCAGGTTGCTGTAGCTGAAACTTTAGTGGTTGATGTAATTTTCGGCAACAATCTCAAACAGGGGATGGTGTGTGCAGTTACCCATAGCCAAGTGGCAAGGGAAAATTGTAGTTCCCAGGACCCTGTAGGAGCCCCTGTGGAAACCACTGGGAGGCTGGTTCCACAGCCTGTGCCTCCTGATATAGAGACTAATGAAAGGGAGGTAGAAATTCCCCAGGTAGCAGTTAACCACACAGCTATGGAGGGTTACTCTGAGAAAGGAGGGATAACCCATTGTCAGAGGGTTAGGGATGACAGTGATTTTGAGTGCCCTGATGCTAGAGCTAGAGCTAGGGACCATAGTTTAGACACTGATGGGGACCTGTCCTATGCCTTGGGAATGTGTAAGGAGTTTGCAGCTGCTTAGAAAAGTTACTCTACTCTAGAGAAGCTGAGGGCTTGGGCAGACTCTGATGGAGCACAGGGAGGTGACTGGAAACACAAAGTTTATTGGGACAATGGACTGATGTATATGCAGGATGCTAAGACAGAGGGAGGGGTGACAGGCAGACAGCTTGTTGTTCCCCAGGGGTACCGTGAGCAGTTGCTCAAGACTGCACATGATATTCCCTTGTCTGGTCATCAGAGAATCTCGCACACTGTGCAGCGATTGGCCCAGAATTTCTATTGGCCCAACTTCACCTAGCAGGTGAAGGAGTATTGTAGGTCTTGTCACCAGTGCCAAGAAATAAAGAAGGCAGGTAAGAAAACCCAAGCCACCCTAATTCCATTGTCCATAGTAGAGGAGCCATTCCAGAGGGTGGGAATGGATTTTGTGGGGCCTTTAAATACCCCCAGCTCCTCCGGGAAGAGGGTCATCCTGGTTATGGTGGATTATGCAACCCAGTATCCAGAGGCTGTCACCCTATCCTCACTGAGGACAGACAAAGTGGCAGATACCTTACTTGGGATTTTCTCCCATGTTGGGTTTCCGCAGGAGGTTATCACCAATCGAGGGGGTTCCTTCATGTCAGACCTGATGAAATGTTTGTGGGAAAAGTGTGGGGTAGTGCAGAGATGCATGACGCCTTATCACCCACAAGCCAATGGGCTTGTGGAAGATTTAACGGTACCCTTAAGTCAATGATCCAAGTGTTTGCTGAACAGCATGGGAGGGACTGGGAGAAATACCTTCCCCACCTGTTGTTTGCATACAGGGAGGTGCCCCAAGAATTGACAAGGTTTTCCACCTTCAAGCTCTTATATGGACGCCGTGTATATGGGCCCCTAGACTTGATCTGGGAGGACTGAGAAGGCAAGCACACCACCCAGGGAACTCCAATAGTGGATTATGTCCTTAGGTTTAGGAAAAGGCTGAAAGAGCATATGGGGACAGCCCAGAGCAACCTGGCAGCTGCCCACAGAAACAAAAAGTGTGGTACGACCGCAGAGCCACAGCTCGCTTGTACACAGTGGGTCTGGAAGTCATAGTCCTAATCCCAGTCTGGAAAGACAAGCTGCAGGCTGAGTGGGCAGGACCATACAAAGTAGTCAGAAAGGTAAATGACATAAACTATATTATAGAGTTACCTGACAGAACACATACAGAAAGAATGCACCATGTCAACATGATGAAGCCATATACTAATAGGGCTGACATGGTGTTTATAGTGTGTAGTCCGGGGAGGGGATGGACAAAGGAGCCCCCCTTCTGGACTTGCTGGAAGAAAGCAAGTGAGAGTCCTTTGTAGAGACAGTTAAATTGTCACCCCAGTTGGCCCCAGACCAGATTCAGGAAGTAATGTAGGTTTCAGCAGACTTTGCCCCACTGTTTAGCACCAAGCCTGGACTAACCTCCTTAGTGACACACAGTGTGGAGACAGGGACACAGACACCCATACGGCGGACAGCATATCGGGTGTCAGAGGCTGTCCAAATGGACATTAGGAGGGAGGTGGAGGAAATGCTGGATTTAAGGGTAATCCAGAAATCCCACAGCCCCTAGGCCTCACCCGTAGTCCTTGTGCCAAAGCCAGATGGCTCTACTCATTTTTGTGTGAACTGTCATGGACTGAATGCAGTCACGAAGTCAGACACCCACCCAATGCCAAGGATGGATGAACTCCTGGACAAGTTGAGAGGGGCAACTTACCTTACAACTATTGATCTGACAAAGGGGTATTGGTAGGTAGAGATAACTGACAGAGCTAGGGAGAGGTCGGCCTTCATCACTCCAATAGGGTTATTTGAATTTAAAGTAATGCTTTCAGAATGAAGAACGCCCCATTCACTTTCCAAAAGTTGGTGAACCAGGTGTTAAATGGTGCTGAGGAGTACGCTGTGGCGTACCTGTATGACACTGCCATCTTTAGTGCCAGCTGGGAGGAACACCTGTCCCACCATAGGGAAGTGCTGGGCAGAATACAGAGGGCTGGGCTCACTGTCAAAGCTGAGAAGTGCCAGATGGCCATGGCTGAAGTGGCATACCTTGGACATGTTGTAGGCTGGGGACAGCTCCGTCCTAACCAAGTAAAATAGAGGCGATCAAGGCATGGCCCAGACCAGAAATGCAGAAGCAGGTCAGGAGTTTTCTGGGGACTGCAGGGTACTATAGTAAATTTGTACCCAATTACAATGCCCTGGCTGCTCCCCTATCTGACCTGGTAAAGAAAAGAATGCCTAATAAAGTTACCTGGGAACCACCTGTGAAAAAGCCTTTACCAGACCGAAAGAGGCACAGCGCAGTTCTCCTGTATTGACAAGTCCAGACTATAGCAGACCCTTTATAGTCCAGACTCACGCCTTAGGTGTGGGTATTGGGGCAGTGCTGAGTCAGACATCCAACCAAGGGAAAGATCACCCCATAGTGTACCTGAGTAAAAAGTTACTTCCCAGGGAGCAGATATACTCTACTGTGGAAAAAGAGTGTCTTGCCATAGTGTGGGCCCTAAAGAAGTTAGAGCCATACTTATATGGGCAGCATTTTGAGGTACAAATTGACCACAACCCCCTGGGGTTGGCTGACACAAATGGGAAAAACGAATGGTCAACTATTAAGATTGAGTCTTGCCCTGCAAGGGTATGACATGACGATCTCACATAGGGCTGGAGCAACCAATAAAAATGCAGATGGCTTGTCGTGTCTATATGAGGAATTAATTGACTTAGGGAGCTCATCCCATGCAGGGGATAGAGCCCCCATATTCAGTCTAGGTGGGGAGGATTTTGACGCTCTGCCCTATGCTTATGGTTATTGCATGATAGTTTTATTATAAATAAATGGTATGTGTATGAAATGCCAGTATGTGAGAAATTTGGCCTTTAACTTTAAATGTCAGTAGCTGCAACCATAGGATGTCATTAAACTGACCAGGGGAACCATTTAATTAAGACTTCCTTATAGAAGGGCATTTTATTACCTTGTATTACTTGCCCAGGCTTTTGAAATTGAAACTAAATATGAGTTTTATGACGTTACAGGAAGAAAGGTAATTGGGCTGGTTCCTTTCATTTTAGCACATAGCCAGAAGTGTGTGAAGAGTCATAAAACCCTCAGATCACACTAACAGCCAGAAATGAGAAGGGACATCAAAGAGAAATGTTTGATTAAAGACTGTCATATTTGGAAAATGGCTAGTTACAGATTTCTCAAAGTAATGACTCACATCCTCAGGGATAACTATGTTAGAAATTAAAATCTAAGGGAGGATCTAGCTGACCTCAGCAAAAGGGGTGGGGAAGATAGAGTTAAAAATGAAACATTGTATCTGGGAAATGTGACACATGAATTTTGGGGCTCGGAGACAGAAGTTCTCTAACTTAAACAGCACTTACAATGTAAAACTTAGAAGAAATTAAGTCTTTGTGGTAGGAGTATTTTGTTCTGTAACTTTCTTCTTGTTTTACATGATTGTAAGATATATGATATATTGTTCTGTATTTAATTGTACCTGTTTTTATCATATTTTAGTAAACAACCTTTTCTTTGAAATACTTCCTGGGTGTCTTCTCAGTTTCTTTTTGCAAGTGAGGTAACTGTGTTTAAGTCTGACAACTGTTGAAAAGCTTGATTGTGTTACTGAGCTTGCCTAAAAAAAGGTAGGAAATACCTAGGTCTCTTATAGAGTTAAAAAGGGTTCATTTTGGATACCTGGTTAGGTGCCCTTAGGTGAAAGATATATTGCATCCCCCCGAAGAGAATATTATCTGAGCCTGTACATTTGGGTATGCTAGCATAAAGTTCACAGTTTGAATCCCTCCAGAACTTGAGGCTAAAGGTGATTCAGATCCAAATCAGACAGGAGGGTTACCCTGTCTGTTACCTGTTCACACTATTGTACTCTGAGGTTGGCACACTGTGGGAGCAGAGGGCCTGGCCTGTGGAGTGCGTTTGTGACACTACCTACTACACTACTAGTGAACCCACGCTGTCATCGCTGCTAAAAATGCTGCCATGCTAAATACAGTAACCATGTTCACATTCCCCACACAGTATTCAGATAGTTTCCCAAACATGCAACACTTTAGCCAAACACGGCATGCTACAACCACTGTAAAATGGAACATTTCAAGGCTACAACATTTTTGCATTTAAACTTTGGCTAGTCAGAAACCAGCACCGAAGTGCAAAGTTCTGTACTGTGTACATAAAAGATCCTTAGTCTGAATAAAAGTTGCAGACTGCAGGAAAACAACCAGTTCTTATGGAAAGAGCACCACAGTGCTAAGTCCACCTGTGCAACAAAACAAAGAGCAGTACCAGACATTAATACTACAACCAAAATAAACAGCAAAAAGAGTTAATCTCACCCAGTAGGGGAACAGTCACAGTCCAAAGAGTTCTTTTAGGTCACATCTGCAGGGGGCTGCTGGACTGACTTAGGGCACTGCTTCTTCAATGTTGGGCCAAAATAATAAGATGATGGAAGCTTGGTGGTGGCCTGACCGAATAAATCCATGCCAGCTACATAGGTCTTGATCCAACGTCCCTTCAGGTCTTGAACCAAGGTGAATGTTTTATGTTTTAAACAGGGTCAGTCCCTCCAAGGCAATGTTGGCACACATTGGTTTCACCATATTCTGCACCTGTTACAAGGCATAACTATTACTATCCAAGCCAAGACAATTCCCTCTTGTACAGCTTGTCCAGGGTGCCCCAGTAGACCCAATCCTGGTGGTTTTATTCAATGATGTCCCAGAGCCTCTCTGGCAGATACGGTTCAGATACTGGGAATAGTCACCACGTATCTTCTTGCGGATGATCCGTTCAGCTTGGCTCCATTCAGGTAGCTGTGAGCTGAGGGACCTGCCCATCTGGCAGCCACACACCTTCCCAGTACCCAGGACATTGGGGTCATCATTTTGCACATTCTCATACTGCTCCCTGTGGTGTCGGCACTTTGCCACCAGACTAGGCCTGTCCTTCCATGGCATGACAAATAAGGTTTCTTGCTCCATGGGGATGTCACACTCCAGGTCTCCATCACTAACTTGGCTGCACCCCCTCATACACCACTATTACCAGTGTCCATTTTACCAGGCCGCTCCGAAGTACTCTGGGGAGAAGATGGCATATCCTGGCACTCCTCCCAGTTCT
Source organism: Neoceratodus forsteri (assembly GCA_016271365.2). Taxonomy (NCBI): domain Eukaryota; kingdom Metazoa; phylum Chordata; order Ceratodontiformes; family Ceratodontidae; genus Neoceratodus; species Neoceratodus forsteri. Next base: position 47,549,101 of record CM028133.1, on the reverse strand, counting down.
CAGATGGAACGGGTGCTGGTGCAACAGGTTGAGAAAGTCCAGACTGGGTGGGCTTTTCAAAGTCCTGGGGGGTCAGTAACTTTGGTCTGGCACCACGGCACCTACCTGAGCAGGGAGGTAAGGGCTCCTCCAGCAGTTTTGATGGTTTTGGTACTGCCAACTCTTCTGTCCCCATAACACTTCTTTGAGGCTGGGGGACTGCCAAATAAATAGATGGGGCAGGTAGCTCTAGTTCATCAGTGGGAGTTTGCAGTGTCTCCAACTTCACCTTAGGAACAGAGTCAGGGGCTTCACCCGCTGGTGGGACATCTGATGGCTAAGCAGCTTTGGGAGCAGAAACCGCTGTAGAAGCTGCAATTAACTCATCCCACCCATCCAGAGCTGAGTCTGTGGAAGTAATGGATCCCTCAAGCCACAGCAGTCCAGGAAAAATAGCTAGGGATGTAGACATCAGGATACTTATGACAACACTGGTAACACACCGGCTGAAGGGTCACACTCGCTCCCTTCATCTCACAGTAAATACACTTCTGCCCAGTGGTGCACTCAACTACACTCCAAAACCATCTCAGCATGGTCACTGGGACTGAAACTTTGGGGCCGTGAGGCACAGTTGCCATCATCACCATTTTTAGAAGCAGGAATTCAGCTGCTCACTCTCAGCTACTGAGCCAGAAGCAAAAACTTCCGAGGAAGGACTAGGTTGGTCCAAAAGCTAAAGCACTTTGTTCTTTTTGTTACATCTATGTTGATCCAATAAAAGGTATCAAATCATTTGCTTCTGGATCTGTTCTTACAAGGACTAATACAGCAAAGACTAAATCTGTATCTCAGCTACTGGTCACTCCCAGAATAACACTAGGTCTCTCCACCAGTCTATACAGTGCCCCCTCACGCTCATTAGTCCATAGCCCACATGTCCAAACCCACATGGAACTGTCCAATTAGGTGGTACTTCCACGGCAATTTGCATACTCCTCACATGGCCTGGACATGCTGCAAGCTAACCTCATGACAGCAAGGTGCCTAACCTGAATTCAGAGGTGCGAAATCAGCCACCTCACCATTTTGTCCACTCCACAGTCCCCAAAAGCAGGCTGGACTTTCAGTGGCCTGAAACTTCATGTCCAACACCCGACGTCCAATATTTGGGATCCTGGATAAGCACCCACCTTTTCAAGCCCCCCGTCCTGTGTTTAGAGGTTCCAGGTGTTACAATATGGGAGGGGGGTAACAACAACAGAAAACTAGTACAGACCCAAAGATAGTAAACAGTTCAGTCCTTACTGGCAGATGGCTTCGCTGATGGCAAGGTCTCTCTTGCCAGCTGACATAGGTCAGGAGGGTGCTGAGCTGCGGGACTTAAAATGAGGTTAGCTACATCACAGTTCCACAAAACAGTTAAACAAATGGAATGTCCACACCAACTTTGCAGGAACAGGAGGATCTTGATTTAATGAAACTTGCTGGCCATACAGAAGTGGTCTCTGGGCTTCAGGAACCCACGTGAAGTAAAGGCAATTCATTCTGGCAGTTCATGTGGTCATGAAGACTCCCACCTATACTCAGCGAATCCCTGGGCCAGGTGGCTACACACTGGGTAAAATGGTAGCAGCTTAACAAGAGGCCAGGACCTCTGTCATATGGCAGCAGCTTCCTCTACAAGCTCCTACTTCTGACTGTACCTCTCACACATCTGCGAAGGTGGGATGCAGTCCCCTTCAATCTTGGGGGCTCCACATAACCTCCCCTCCACAACCATGGCTCCACAGGTGACTCCCCCTAACTTCCATCAGGGCAGACTTCCCCACCAACCAGGCTTTTCCCTTTGGCTAGCTCCTCATACTGGCTCCCATCACACAGATGGGGCTCCAAAATGCCTCAGATGCGGCACAGGGTCAGGGGCAGAGTGGCACACACTCCCCGATCCCACCAGTTCCACATGCTGACCGCTGCCAAAGGCATTCCCTTCACTCACTGTTGAGAATGGGCCTTCATTCCTCATATTCAACAAACTCAGACTGCAAGTTCAAATCCAATCCTCCCAATCCTGCCTTGAGCTAGCTGGCCGCCGCCTCAATACCACCGCCACTGTAGTTCTAGATGGAAATTAACAGCTAGGAGCAGGAACATGCAATTGACCCTGCTCCTGCAGAATTACCCACCGAATACTCAGCACAGGAAAACTCCACCAAAAAAGCATTTATAGCCAGCCGTATCCAGGTCTAATCTCTGAACTGCAGAGACTCCACCCCAGGACGGACTTCACAAACAGCAGCCTGCACGCCATCATAAATGGAGAGGAGGGAAAACCAGTAAACCCTACCCAGGGGTGGGTTACACCAAGACTCCCTGCAGACCATAAGAGGCACTGCAGAGCAAGTGATGTATACACTTACCCGCGGACAAAGCCGCTACACCCTGGAACATTTGCATTTATTTCCATGTAGTGGAAAATGTTTCATTTGGGTAGACTGTGATAAACTTGGGGAGTTGACAGAGACATAAGGAGACATTACTTGCATCGTGACACAGTCACTCGTCTCTTATCTTACAGTATCTATATCATTTTTATGTTTGCTTATTATGTGGCAGCTTAGGAGAGAAGTGTGTTGTGGTGGCACGGTAGTGTAGCAGCCAATGGAGGCATTGCATTTGGGGGCTTGGCACTCGTGGACCAATGGAGGCACAGTGTGCTGATGACACTGGCTTCCAAAAGTGCCACCAACTTGTAACATTTTCACTGCAGCAATCAGGGACTGCCTCATCATTGCAGTATCAGCCATTCCGCTGCAATGAGGGAGTGACCTGTCTTGCAGGGTTGAACGTTGCATAGTGTAATACTGCTTGTGAACACAGTGGCAAGCCTCCACCATGTTCACAAACAATATCAGATAGCCCCCAGTGCCAAGGAGGTGCCCAATCCCCATTGGTATTATGTGCCACCCCAAAAACAGTTTTTGTCCCCATCGGCTTCATTCCCCCTCCTTCCCAGTGTAATTTGCTGATGGGGGAGCCCATTCCCCTTTGACATAATTCCCCCCCATGCCAGTGTAATCTGCCAGCGGGGGAGCCCACTCCCCATCGGCATAATGTCCCCCCCAAAAGAAAAACACTGGTTTTGTGCTGAGGGGGTATCTGATCCCCTTCAGCTCTTGACCCCCGATATGTGCCGACAGGGGTGCCCAATCCCCCATCAGTTATAGCCCCCCCAAGAAAATCACTCGGGTGGCACGCTGGGAGCCCACCCCAGCATGCCAAATGTCCCTGGTTAAAAAAAAAAAATCCCACAATGTTTTTTTATTTTCTTTTCCTGTAAATCAGAAAACGGTCCCTCATTGAGTCCAGTGGTCCCACCCCCCCAACACGCTCCCACCCTCCTCCGGAGCCCAGCATGACGATCTTCGGTGGACTGGGAACACGTCTGCACTCTTCAAAGCCAACCGCGAACTGAAGAAATGCCGGTAAGCTGTATAATGGCATAAATAGGGTTTTTTTCAACTTTGGTACATATCTCAGACATTTTGGGGAATTTTGGCAGCAAATTTTCAACACGGAGTTATTAGGACCCCTCCTCATGAATTCAGCCACTGTCATGGCGTTATTCGGTCCCGAAAGGTGATTTCGCTGTCACTGTGTGGAATCGCCTTTCCAGACTGAATAACAAAACAACAGTGCTAGTGTTCATGAGGTGGCCTCTCAAAAAGCCTATGTTGCAATTTGGTGGAACAAAATCCAAGAAATGATTGTTTTATAAGCGTGCATTGCGCAGTTGCTACGCATGTTCGTAACTTTGCGAATTTGCAATATTTTCACTCCAGATTTTCAACATTGCCATTTTTCTGCACCTCCTTATGAACAGTACAGCTGTCATTTTTCACATCCTGGCCGAAATGTGTTTTCGCACTTCCAGCGCAACACAGCGTAGTCGCTGTGGGAAATCAGTGTTCGGGACACATTAAGAAAATCACTGTGACACTGTTCATTAGCAGAGGTCCTAACATGCCTGTGTTGAAAATTTGGTGCCGAACATCCATAAAATGACTGTGTTATGATTGTGCGTTTCGTAATTTCCACGCATGCTCGTAACTTTGCACATTTGTAATATTTTCATTACAGATTTTCAACCCACCATTTTTCCGCACTGTCTTATGAACAGTACAGCTGTAATTTTTCACATCCTGGCCAAAATGTGTTTTTACCCTTCTGGCACAGAATAGCGTGGTTGCTGTGGGAAATCATTGTTTGGGACACATTAAGAAAATCACAGTGACACTGTTCATGAGCAGAGGTCATAAAATGCCTATGTTGAAAATCTGGTGACAAAAGTCCATAAAATGACTATGTTACGTGCATGCATTAGGCAGTTTCCATGTATGCTCGGAAGTGCGAGCATTTTTAATATTCCCACTACAGATTTTCAACATTGCCATCTCTTCACACCTCCCTATGGATGGTACAGCTGTCATTCTTCACATCCTGCCCAATCTGTGTTTTCGTACATGTGGCGCAGAATGGCACTGTCACTGTTGGAACTAAACGTTTGGGACACATTGACAAAATCACACTGCCACTCTTCATGAGAAGAGGTCCCAAATGCTTTCATGAGGTTGGATCACAAAAAGGCAATGTTGAAAATTTGTAGTGCAAATACCAACAAATGCCTGAGGCATTAGGGTTTCTAACCATAACGTCCTACCCTGTACAGGCTGACAGGCATCAGGGTGTGCCTTTGGATTGCCGATTGTACTGCTCATGCCATCCCACCCCCAACCCCCAGCCACTGACAGGCATCAAAGTGTACCTTGGACTCTTCGGCCCCAGACTTCACCCCATTCTCCTATGCTGCACCCATTTCAGCGTATGTCCTTATGGAATGGGCTGACTGTAAAGGCAAACACCCTAAGGCACACCTCAACACGTGTTGGTGTCTGCAGAATAGGGTGAGGTGACATGGCATGACCGCCATGGGTGATGACCCAAACACTTACCCCAATGCCTGTCCGTCTCTACAGGATGGAGGTGGGGTTGGCGTGAAGTTCAATACTTCACTGCCATTCCTATTCTGCATCTGTCTAACTCCTGCATTTCCAATGCTAATACCAGCAAGCAAACATTCGGCATTGACAAATGCTTGTTTATATTTAATCTTTATTGTTTTTCATTTATAACAGCAAAGTAAAGCTTACCACAGCAACAACCAGTAAGGAGTTGCAAGGCAGTTACATGTATGGAGTTGATTCTTATTCTATTAATATTCGCGGCTGTGGGAAGGGTGGAAGAACCGGGTGGGGGGCAGGAACAATGAAACATCAGAAAATCAAGTATATAATGGACCTGAGAAAAACTGTAGAGTCCTCTAATGTCAAAGTTCGACCCACCCATTCACAGCCCCACCTGGACAGGGGCGATCACAAAAGTTGAACATACTCTCTATGGCACAAAGAAATCATCATAATGCATTACCTATATAATTGATTCATTGTAAATAAAAAACATGCTAATGTATCAGTTAGGACTTAAACACAAAGTGTGAAAGTAGGGAGGTGTGATGCTAGGGCAAAAAGTCCCCTGAGCCTTGGTCAGTTTGTGGCATGGTGTTCCTCGGGGGTTAAACAATGGCACAGTACAGCACTGGCCTTGCTGTGACTTCAGCACTGTCTGCCCAGACACACAGTAGTACTCCCACGCCAGCACTTGGAGACGGGTTGCCAAACTTAGGGCAAGCCTTCACTGCGCTGCATGACTGTTCAAACCCTGAGTCTACAAACGGTACACACCATTTAAAAAAAATACAGAAAACTAAATCAGTAGTTCCCATTTAAAGAGCAGCCAAATCACCTGAGTCTGTAGGAGACTGTGTCAAACTCAACCACATCTCTTGCACATGTTTCCAATTCGAGGAAGGCTGAGGGCTCACCATGAGCTGTAAGGCTGCCATCCCCAGTTGTACACTTTTCTGGCTGGCTGGAGAGACCCACACCAGTCAGCAAACCCTTCAACTCAAACCTCAAACCCCAGGGGGAAGTAATGGGAACCATCTTCTTCAATAAAGCCAGACAGACATTGCAGTCCGCCAACAGGATTAGGGCAGAGGGAGTTCCTCAAGTGACATGTAACGGTGTGCTAAGTGACTCTTAAACACCTTCAGTACCTTCTGGCACACTGATCTGCATATCTGATAAAGCTTTCAAGAAGTCATTCTGTATATAATCCATGAAAATGCTGAGAGATTTATAACCTTGTTCTGACTGATCTAATAACTTTTGCCAGATATGAAAACACTTGCATGTGTAACTTCATTGCTTAGACTCGTACACATTATAAATAAAATGCAGTTCTTGGCAGGAAAATGGCTGTTTTTTTTTTTGGGGGTGAGCTCGTCAAAGACAGAATTTCCTACACCATTGTATACATTGACTGTGGCTGGGAGAGGCTAGGAATGGGGTAGCTGTGAGCTCCCCAAAACCAGTACTCCCAACATTTCTACAGTGACTTCTGTTGATAGAGGTGGGCACTGGAGTAGCTGTACATTCCCCCACAGCAAATGCTCACAGACCATTTACTATACTGACTTCTACTGGGAAAGGAGTAGCAGTGAGCCCCCTTCCCCAGACAGTGCTTCTTCACTATTGAATGCTGTGCTTCCTGCTAGGAGAGAGTAGGACAGGAGTAGCTGTGAGCGCACCCACTACCAGTGCTCCTATACCATTGTCTACAGTGACTCCTGCTGGTTGAGGCTTGGACAAGACTAGCTGTGAGCTCCTCCCACAGTTCATGTTCCAACATTATTACATACAAAGATTATTTTTGGAGAGGTAGGCACAGGAGTAAGAGTGAGCTCCCCCCACTGCCAGTACCCCTATATCATCGTCTACAGTGCCTCCTGCTGGTAGGGGCTGGAACAAGATTACAGCATCCATAATTTACCCTCAGTGCTCCTGCGCCGCTGTACACAGTGACTCCTGCTGGTAGGGGCTGGGACAAGATTAAAGTATCTATAATTTACCCTCAGTGCTTCTGCGCCGCTGTACACAGTGCCTCCTACTGGATGAGGCTGGGGCAGCTTACAACACCTTTCAGTCTTGTTCTTTGATAAAATGTTGCAAGAGAAAGTACAATCTGATAAAAGACGCCGAGCTCTATGGTCTCTGGCAGCCCATATTCGGTAATGTTTTTTCTCAGATCAGTCTCCAGTTTTAAAAGGCAGGATATTAGAGCTTGGTTTTGCTTAGTTTCACATCCATCTGAGATGAAAGAAAGACCAGATCTCAAACATATTGTTAGTAAAAAAAAAAAAAAAATTCCCTTAGCGAACTAAAAACAGAAATACAAAACGTAAACAGATGTCCCATCTCTGTGAGGGGTTGATGGGATTCCAGTGACATGATGGAACACAATGTATGGGAAGGAGGGGTCACTTCCTAGAAAGGAAAATGCCCCCCACCCCACCCCTATCCTCAAAGGCAGAGACAGAGAGAGAGAGAGAGAGAGAAAGATATCATAAAACTGGAGGGCGCCGTATACTATAGCTGCATGCAGAACAGGAATATCTCCAGACTGATAAGTAGGTCCTTCGGCTGCTCCATCAAGAGCTTCAGTTCCCACCGCTTCCTCTTCCTTTCTATTTATCTGCTTCTTTTTTTATTCTCTCCTTCCATCTCCCATAGTTAGGCACTGCAAATCTTGATGGTGGCTGAAGTTCTTCTGCTTGTGGTCCCCGCCCCCCAAGCTGGAGCCAGTGCAATTCCTAAGTGTTTAAATGTTGTCATAAAATGGCAAGAGATAACCTAAAAACTTCTTTGGAAAAACACATGACAGTCATTTCATCTATGATGTACCCACTGTAAAAACTTTACCCGCCACCTGTGTTAGCAATCAGTCCACCAGCTCCAGCTTTCAGAATCAACCTGCATGCCTTTTCTCCCTATCTATTGAATAAAAACATAGAAGTTGATGGCACAAAACCAAAATACAACAGGTCCATCTAGTCTGCCTAGAATACCCTACACTACCTCTGAGACCTAGTGTCTGTACATGGTTTATGCCCATGCTACCCACCTCATGTTCCCTGCCTTCCTGCTATCCCCGGGTGGCTACTGAGCCCTTAACTGTGTCCCAACCATATTTAAAGCTATTAATGGTCTTGGCACCCACTGCCACAGCTGGGAGGCTGTTCCATGGCTAAACCACTTTACACTGATGTAACGGACCCCCCCTCCTGCGTGGTGGGTGTACTTAACAAAGCCCATTAAGGTCTATTGAAATACTTGCTGGTGACTTCGGTCAGGTCCTTCAAATACTTGGGAGTCACCCCAGATTCCTCACTTACCCTGAATGCACATATTGTAGCCATCACCAAAACTATAATCCAAAACATCTGTGTCCTCCACCGCATCCGTCCGTTCCTTACATTGAGCTCCTGCCACAGGATTGCGGATGCCACACTCCTGCTCCTCCTCATGTATGGTGCTCCATTACTGCTCTCTGCTACCGCATCCGTACTATCACACCTGTCACAGGCCTTCCGTAGAGCTGGCAGGATTGCTCTTGGGGCCAGTGCTCAGCACCATCACTGCGATGTCCTGTCTGCCCTGGGATGGCTACAGTGTGAAATAAAATTACGCTATGCCACACTAAGTTTTATGTATGAGCATGTCCATCACTTCACTCCTCCTTGCCATGCTGATATTGTTCAACGTCATCTCCCTCGATGTGCCCTCAGATCTGCCACCTTGCCCTTTCTCTCAGTGCCAGACTTACGACTCTCCATAACTCTGAGATCGTTTGCATTTTCTGCTGTGTCCTACTGGAACTCTCTACCTCCTCCTATACTGGTCTGCACCTCTCTCTCTCGATTTCAAAGTTCACTGTTGTCTCACCTTACTGCCCCACCTTGTTCCTGCTTCCACGGACTCCTAACCCCTGTTCACTCCTTGTGTGATTCTCCTAGCAAAACTTCCCCACTCTTTCTCTACCTCCAGCCCTCCAAGAAAAAAAAATACTGTTAATGATGTCTGTATGTAAGGTTTTGCTGACTGTGCTTTACACTGCTTATATTGCATAACTGAATGTAACTGATGTACTCTCTTACTGTATGACTATTCCTTGTGTCAATGAATGCACTATCAATGCACTGCAAGTCCCGGGTCACCCCTGAAAAAGGGACTGTCTTGTCTCAGAGGGCCTACCAGGTTACCAAAATTCAATAAATAAAGAAATAAAAATACATTTTGGGGCTTCATTAATTACTTATTCTGGTCTCTGCCCACCGGCAGGGACTCCTCAGGTTGGAGGTCACGAAAGGTGCCTGGGGCCATAAATCTGGGGTTTTGGTGAGGAGAGGGGAGAGCCCTGCAGTGGTAGTGTTGTGGCAGTGGGAGCAGGGGCGATTGCCTGCTCCCCACCTGAAGAGATCTGGTTCTGGGTGGTCAGGCGTATGGAAGGCAGCAGTCTGACATGGTGGTGGCCATTGCCAGTGTTTCGGGACAGCTCTGTGGGTGAAGCCAGCGAGAACCACTATCCCTCCGGCAAGGCCTATCTCTATCTCTGGCTGGAGCAGACTGATTGGCAACTCAGAGGGGAGTGGCCTCGATCCTATGGCAACCCAAAGTCAATGTGAAGTTGGAGAGAAAGATCGGGGTAGGATGGAACCCCGAGAGTTTCAGAGGGTGCACAGCTTGGAGCGTAACCACCCACCTGGCTGTGGCAGCTCCCAGTGGATGGACGGGATCAGCTTGTGGTTAGTTGAGAGAATGAGGGAGCACCCCGAGCAGAATGGACAACCCAGTATTGGCCGTAGGTGGGGACATCTGCCCCATGAACTTAAGGGAGGGAGTCGCCTGCCTGCACTGGGAGATGGGAGAGCTCAAGAAGGAGGGAGAGCTTTGGAGGGACCCTGAATTGTGATGGCTTCCCTCAGCCTGCCACCTTGAACATTCATAGAGGATCAGAATGAGTAGCGCTGTAAGGAAGGAGAGAGGCAGCCCCAATCTGGGCTGGCTATTTCCCTTGCCTTCTGGATTGAGAGAGCGAGAAGTGAGGGGAAAATGTTTGGAACAGAAGTTGCTGCCTTGTATTTGGGGTCACTCAGCCCCTAGGATGTAAAAGCTGCTACCCAGAACCCAAAAGTGGGCACCTGGCCCAGGGGGGAAAAATATGTCTTGGTGGGGGTCAGCATGACCACGATGTAACCACCTTTACTCCACTGTGGACTCCTGGATCTGGAGGGCTGCACATAGTTTTATGGACTAGCTCAAGTTATCAATTAAAATGGGATCCCCTGTTTGACTTTATTTATGGTGTGGACCTTCTTTTATTTGAACTGGTCTGCTGTCTAACCTAAAAGTTCCCTTGCAGCCCAGCACAGAAGATGGCACCCCGCTGGCAATAAAGGACCTATCAACGTAGCCAGATCATGGTAAGAACTGGTAAAATTGACCTGGTCTATGTTTCTACTGCTGTGAGCAACCCTCCTTGATTTTTACCATTAGGCATACCCCTTGACATGGGGGTGGAGGGGGCTTACACTATGAATGTGGCACAGCTCTCACCCCCAGACCACAGGTGTGTGTCAGATTGTAATCAGCAGCATTTCCACCACACTCACACACCAGCTAGCTCTGAAAGGAACCAGAACAGACTGTCTAATCACTTCTAACACTGTAATACATAAGTTCACTATTCTATTGCACCCATATGCAGATCAGTTGGGGCATTTTATAATTGTAATAAACCTTGTCAGATTGTGGTTTAAAGGGTTTTAAATGTACTTCCCAGCAATGAAAGGACACTCAGTCTTCGGCCTTGTGTCCTTCCACCTCAGGGCATGCATCTCAAAACAATTTAAACCACTCTCTGGAGTGATCTTGTTTAAGCAATAACAATGAAAAGATTTATTTTCTAGGAATTAATGGCCAGATAGATAGATGTGTAGCCCAAGTAGCAACTGAGGGCCACTTTCCAACAACACATTATTAATTCAAACAAATGAACAGCTTTGAGGCTGTCATTTTGGTTATAAGTCTTATCGCAACAAAAACCTCACTTTGTGAACTTTTGTACATACAGTTGATGTTCTGAGCACCGTGGGGGGAATGATGTGACGCGAAGATGTCTCGTGTAGCATATGTTGCTGGCATATGATGTGGATTGACAGCTAGAGTGCTGATATCTAAGAGATTAATGACCTATCCAGTAGCCAATCGGGAACCTTGCTCATATAATGAAATTAATCACCAAGGTATGGGCCAGTCAATCAGAAGTACATCAAACAAAATGGACAGAGTATGAAGAGGGGCTCCAAGGATTTATGCTGCTTCTCCCCCAAACAAATTATAATCTGGCTATATTGAAAATAAAATGGCTAAATTGAGTTGGTAGGGAGAACCGACTGCTAAGCACAAGGGGGGACCTCCAAACATAAAAGTCAGCTCTTCCCTCCACAACCCATGCTGTGTCTGTCACCAGTAACACACAACACGGCATGCGTTGCCAGAAAATTCATGTATGCCCTGCATAAGTTGGAAGGCACAAGATCAACGGCCGAGTGATTTTCAACACACCCAGGAAGTGCATTAATTCTGAAGAAAACCATGCCTCGGAATGGGTTATTGCATTGATACTTTTTTTTTTTAATGAAAAAAATATTTTATTTTCCTTTAGCTAGGTTGGTGCTAGGCAGACTAGGCAAGCTTGCTAACGGCTGTGCCCTTTGAATGAACCTGAACTCCGATTTATTTTATGAGATCTATGTCCTTTTGAGTTTGTTTGTTTTTGTTTAAAAGGTGAAAAAAATTATTTTAGTGGAAAAAAAGTTTTATTTTCATTTAGTTAGGTTATTGCTAGGTAGATTAGGGCAAGTTAGTTGCAAACTGAGCAGTTGCTACATAAATAATAAACAGTCAGCTGCTGTGTTTTAACCAATGAAGTCGTTTGAACTGGTCAGTTTTTATACCCCATTGTATAGAAGAGGATAATAGAAACATAGAAACATAGAATTTGACAGCAGATAAGGACCGCTTGGCCCACCTAGTCTGCCCATTTACCTACCTAACGGACAAGCTGCAGATCCTAGTTAACCAATAGCCTACTTCCTCCTACCGCCCCCCACTAGAATTGCCTTATGTCTGTCCCATGCATTCTTGAATTCCCCCACTGTTTTTGACTTTACGACCTCCTCAGGAAGGTTTTTCCATGTATCCACAACCCTCTCTGTGAAGAAATACTTCCTCACATTACCTCTGAGCCGTCCCCCCTCTATCTTCAAATTGTGCCCCCTTGTTTTTGCACATCTCTTTTTCTGAAAGATGCTACCCTCTTGGACTTTCTTGATTTCCTTGAGGTATTTGAAAGTTTCTATCATGTCCCCCCTCTCCCTCTTTTCCTCGAGGCTATACATCTTTAGTTCCTTTAGTATTTCTTCATATGTCTTCTGATGCAGACCCTGCATCATTTTGGTTGCCCTCCTCTGGACAGCCTCCACCCTGTCTATGTCCTTGCAGAGATGGGGTCTCCAGAACTGTACACAGTACTCCAGATGTGGTCTTACCAATGTCTGTACAGAGGGCCAACAACTTCTTGTTTTTCTACTGGTGATGCCTCTCCCTATGCATCCCAGTATCCCCCAGCCCTCCTTACTGCCTTCTCACATTGCTGGCCCACCTTTAGGTCATCTGATATGACTACCCCCAGGTCTCTTTCCATTTTTGTTGTTGTCAGTATCTCGCCCCCCATTGTGTACTCTTCCCCTGGTTTTTGTTTCCCAGGTGCATTACTTTGCACTTCTTTGCATTGAATCTAAGCTGCCATACATTTGACCATTCCTCCAACCTTGCCAAGTCCCTTTTCATCCTTTCCACCCCACCTGTCAGAGTGGGTTGAACCTGACGGAACTAATTGTAACAGGACCCACATGCACAACGAACTACACCCTGGATAACAATGCGCAGGCGGAGGCTAGAAGCAGTGCAATATAGTCAACCCTTCCACTCATCCCACAGTCTCCCAGTGACAAGAAGCCATGTAGTTGGGTTGGGGCAACTGATTATTTGACTCAATAATATGTGTAGCAGCATCATGAGTACAAGAATGTGAGGGCTGGCTGGGGAGGGAATGGGACATGGGGAGCTAGAGTGTCTGCTGCTCTTCCCATTTTCTCTAATCAACTTTCCTGTAAGAAGCCAGAGGGGGTCTTTAAATATCAGAAATCTGTCCACTGCAATCTTGCTTTGTGGGGAAGATTTTTTCCTTGGTTTCAGTGAAGAAAATTGGTTTAGGATGTCTGTGCTCCCTCGGGCCTTATTTTCTTGTTTGATTCATTTTTGTTGAGCACTTTAGTTCTGAAGCACCACACCACATGACTGCACTGGAGAAAAAAAAGTCCTCTGTTTCTGCATTTGCTAGATGCCAATGCATTTGCAAGATGTCTGTTTCTGCATTTGCGAGATGCAGCAGAGGCAGGCGTAGTATGGGATTCCTCCATCTATGAGGAATGTGGTGCTGGAGAAGGGGGAGAGACTGACTCTGCTTAGAACTAGAGCTTTCTCTTTAACTGTAGGTCAAGCACAGAGTGGGCAGGCTACGTGCGGGCTTCTGCACACTATGATGAATGGAATGCTGGTCAAGGTGAAGGACTGACACCACTGGACGATAAAGCCTTCTATTTAACTACGGGCGAGTGCAGGCGTATATACCACAGACTTCCCCCTACAATGTGATGTAGAGTAATGCTGGGGTAAGGTGAGGGACTAAGAGTACAGGAGAAAATAGCCCTCTTTTTAGCCACAGATCAGGTGTCGTGCAGGTGATGAGTGCAGTGCACACTTGCCCACACTGCCCTGGGGGATGAACCTCTGGTTCTGACATGGAGGGATCACCTCTCTAAGATGCAAACATAAATCTAAACCCCTGCTCATTCAGCCCTGAGCCTCTTTGGAGTGAAGAATGACAGCAGTAAGGCGATGGCTCTGTGACGAGGGCTCTGGACACTGGGACTGTGTTGTAGTACATACCGTACATACATCATTCATTTATTTATATGAAAATTGTTAACTGGGAAAGGTGTTCTGTGCCGAGGCCTACTTCCAGGCATGGCACGATGGTAAAGAAGAAGGAGTTCCTCCCTCCCTCTCACTAGCTCAGTGGGAATACCTTCCACAACCCCTTTTAGTTAAATACTTGTTGAATCTGAGATTCAAGGTCATAACAGTATCAGCCGATTCTGAATGCCCTAGCAGTCCATTCGAAGTGTTCACCACTCATTCTGTGAAGTAGTTCTTCCTGATGTTTCTCTTGAATCTTCCTCCCTTCAGTAACACTGAATGACCCCTTCTCTTTTCCTCCTTATGCAACATGAAGAGCTGTATTTGATCAGTTGATGTCATCCTGTTTAGGTGTAAACAACAACCTACAACAAGAGGTGTGATAGGACAGATCTTATTGCACAACACAGTAGGGTATGAAGCATGAGGCACAAAGAGCAGATTTCAACCACCTAGGATGCACAGTAAGATTCCTCTTACTACACACCCTGGAGTGGGCTATTGTGCTGACAAAATGGCTAATTTAGGCAGACAATACTCAGAATGATACATTTTATAAGTCTGAAAGACAAGAGCTAATTTGATTGACACTCAGCTGTGTAGCAAGACTGATCTTATGGCATGGTCACATCACAGCCAATCACATGCTTCTGTTTCTCACAGCCATTTTATAAAATGCTATACCATAATCATGTCTTCCCGAAGTCTTTTCTTTTCCATGGAGAAAAGTCCTTGTCCTGCCAGTTGACAGTAGTCGTCCATGTTTTCCAGGCTGTCAGCCATCCTGGTCGCTGTCCTCTGTGTGTTCTCCACTGCATCAATATCCTTCCACAGATATGGGGACCAAAACTACACACTGTACTCAAGATGGGGCCTGACCGAGGATCAGTACAAGGACACTAAAATGTCTCTTGACCTGCATACAAAGTTTCTCTTAATGCATGCCATGACTGGGTTTGCTTTGCTACCTGCTGCCAATCAAAACTGCTCCCATTACTGTTGTTGACGACTTGCAGTTTTTTTCCTAATTTCTCTGCTGTTCAGGTAGTATTTTGTCATTATATTCACTTTATATTTTTACTTTGTGTCAGTCTGATTCTGCTTACTTCCAAGCTGACATTTGCTGTAACCAAAACAATCGAAGAACCCCCTGCAGCTGACATCAGAGCAAGGCTACAGCAGTAGGAGATTCCATAGGTTGAAGTGCATGTTAGAGTTTTGTTAAAGCTCTGAAGTTTTGTTTGCTGGTCCTTCTGTCCTCCCAGGATTAAGTACAGTCACAGAGGACTGTACTTCACCCCAGGAGAACCACGGGACCAGAAGACATCTGATCTGAGCATATAAAACTCTAGCATGCACTACAGGCTACTAAATCTGCCACTGCTGCAGCCCTGCTCTGATGTCAGCTGCAGGGGATTCTGGGATTTGTAGTTACAGAAAATGTCAGCTTGGAAGTAAGCAGAATCAGCCTAATACAATGTGCAGTAAACAGTAAGTAAAAATATATGTGTATATATATATATATTTGTGCAAAAAATGGAAATTGGGATTAGTCCCACACTTGCAATTGTGTCTGTTAGTGCTGACTGTTCCCCTTTAAGGACAACGAAAAGTTACTTGTAGAGTAGCACAGCAATCACAAGAGGGAAAGGAAGGATAGTGAAACAGAGGGAGTGCTTTTGCGATGGTTCAGCAATGTTAGTGACAGGAATGCCATGATGAGCAGGCCATTCTTAACGGAAAAAAATGAGCCACGGAGCAGAGAGCTGATCTTTAATTCCTGACTGGGAGGTTTTCTCCAGCACTAAGCGCATGTGGGCGAACTATGCGACAACAGAGAAACACAAAACAAGTAACTGAGATGATTTTATAAAATAACACTTTTCACTTTTTAACTAAATAAAAATAAACCTGCATCTGTTTTTTTAATCTTAAGAGTTGCTCTAGTGTATTTTTTTGACTATTTCTTCTGTTGAGCCAGTGCTATTGTGTTAGTAAACAACAGCATCTTTATATAGTACTGCTGTGTGCTACAGCAGTGGGAGATTCTACAGCCTGCAGTGCATTTTAATAGTTTTTGTAAGCTGTGATTTTTTTACTGTACTGCCTGCCAGCAGAAGCAGGTTGTGCGGAGTGTGAGGGACTACTCCCTATCTGGAGTAGGCGTGGGGAGGCAGGCTGGGGGAGTGCGACTACTCCCTATGTGGGGTAGACCTGTGAAGGCAGGCTGGGGAAGTGTGACTACTCCCTATCTGGGGTAGGTCTGCGGAGACAGGTTGGAAAAGTGTGACTATTCTCTGTGAGGAGTAGGCCTGTGGGCTTGGGATTACTCCCTATCTGGGTAGGCCTATGAAGAGAAGTTGGGGGAGTGTGGCTATGCCCTACCTGAGGTAGGTCTGTGGAGACAGGTTGGAGGAGTGTGACTACTCCCTACCCAGGGTAGGCTTGCAGAGGCAGCTTGGGGAACACTCTTCGGGCAACTCCCTATCTGGATTAGGCCTGCAGAGGCAAGTTGGGGGAGTGTGTGAAACTACTACCTACATATCTAGGAGGGGCATAAAGAGGGCCCACCTGGGTTAGCACTATGGAAACAGGTTTGGGGAGTGTTTGGGGCTACTCCCTATCTGGGTAGGCCAGCAGATTCAGTTTGAGAGAGTTTCTGTGGCTAGTCATATCTTGGAAAAGCCTGAAGAGGTAGCATACAACATGGAAATATAGATATTGATGGTAGATAAGGACCACTTGGCCCACCTTGTCTGCCCATTTTCCCGACATACTGGAACACCGCAAACCCTACTGGATCTCTGGCTTTACCCCTCCTTTTTCTACCTCTAAGATTTCCTTATGCCTATCACATGCATTCTTGAAGCCCATTACTCTTTTTGCCCCCACCACCTCCACTGGGAGGCTATTCCAGGCATCTACCACTCTTTCTGTGAAGAAGTACTTCCTCACATCTCCCCCTTCCAGCTTCATAGCATGCCCCCTTGTTCTTGAGCTTCTTTTCATCTGAAAAATGCTTCCTTCTTTAACCTTATTTATACCCATGAGGTATTTGAAAGTTTCTATCATATCTCTACCACCTCTTCCTCCTTTCCTCCAGGGTATAAATATTGGAGTTCTTCAGTCTCTCCTCACAGCGTCTGTGATGTAGACCCTGCACCATTTTAACTGCCCTCCTCTGGACTGCCTCTACCCTGTCCACATCCTTATGGAGATGTGGTCTCCAAAACTGGACACAGTATTTTAGGTGAGGTCTCACCAGTGATCTATACAGCAGTAACACCACCTCTCTCTTTCTGCTGCTGATTCCCCTCTCTATGCACCGTAGCATCCCACTAGCTCTCCCCACTGCCTTGTCACACTGTCTGGCTACCATTAGGTGATCTGATATGATTACTCCCATGTCCCTCCCCTGTTTGGTGATGGCCTGTACTACTCCCCCATTTTGTACTCTGCCCCTGAGGTTTTGTGCCCCAAGTGCATCATTTTGCACTTCTTAGCAATGAAACTTAGCTGCCACATCCTTGACCATTCCTCTGACTTTCTTAGATCTCTATTTATTTTTTCCACCAACAACCCAAGAGTGTCTACCATGTTGCAGATTTTAGTGCCATCTGCAAAGAGGCATACCTTCCCTTCTAGCCCCTCTGTAATGTCGCTAATAAAGACATTAAAGAGGACCAGTCCCAGTACTGATCCCTGTGACACCCCTCAGGTCACCTTCCTGTCCTCGGAGTGAACTCTGTTTACCACCACCCTCTGTCTCTTGTCCCCCAACCAATTTCTCACCCAGTTTATGACCGTTGGACCCACTCCCAGACTTCACAGCTTGTTTACAAGTCTCCTCTGTGGAATGGTGTCAAAGGCCTTACTGAAATCTAGGAAGGCCACGTCCACTGCTCCGCCCTGATCTACTTCCCTGGTCACCCAGTCAAAGAAATCTATCAGATTTGTTTAACATGATCTCCTCCAGTGAATCCATGCTGCCTCGGATCTTATAGGCTACTGGATTCAAGATATTCCATAATCCTCTCCTTTAGTAGTGAGTCCATTAATTTCACTACCAGCAAAGTCAGGCTGACTAGTATGAAATTTCCAGCCTCCTCTTTGCTTCCACTTTTGTGAAGTGGGACTACATCTGCCCTTCTCCAGCTCTCTGGAACCATTCCCGCCTCCAGTGAGTGGTTGAGCAAGGCTGCCAGAGGTGCAGCCAGCTCCTCCCTGCACTCCCTCAGTATCCTAGGATGCACCCTGTCTGGCCCCATCGCCTTGTCCACTTTCAGATTTGCGAGTTTCTTCAGGACTCTCGGCTCTGTAAATGGACTAGTGCCTGCCTTCGATGTTCCTGGCCCTTATCTGTGGTCCCTCTCCTTCCCCTTCCTCTATGAACACTGAACAAAAGTATTTGTTCAAGATGTTCATTTTTTCCTGGTCCCCTCCATGCACTCCTCTCCTTCACTCTTAAGTATTACTATCCCTCCTCTGGTCTTTCTCTTTTAACTTAAATACCTTGTCCCCTTTCTGTACTGCCTGAGCTATTTTCTCCTCTGTTGCATCTTTGCAATCCTAATTGCTTTCCCTGCCTCCCTCTGTTTTCTTCTGATACACCTCTCTATCTTCCTCTCTCTCTCTCTCTCTCTGTCTCCTTATATCTCCTAAATGCTAACCTTTCTGCCCTTACCTTCCCGGACGTCTTTTTTGAGAACCACAGCGGTCTCTTTTTCCTTCTACTTTTGCTTACTTATCTGATGCAGAGGTTCACTGCCTTCTCTAGCCCTCCTTTTAGATTTGCCCACTGTTTCTCCACACCTTCCAAGTCTCCCCCCCCACCAGGGCATCCCTAAGATGGTCCCCCATCTTTTTAAAATCTGCCCTCCTGAAGTCCAGGACCCTTGCCATATGTGGTTTGATTCTACCACTGTACTCATATTGAACCACACCATACAGTGATCACTGATCCCCAGGTGACCACCCACTGTGATGTCTGCAACACAGTCCCCGTTAGTGAGTACAAGGGACCAGTATTGCCCCCTCACGAGTGGGCTGTTTACTATTTGCCTGAAGATGCCCCCTGCAAAGGTCCAGATGTCCCTGCTTTAAGCTGAAGCTGCAGTTGGGATACTCAATCTACATCTGGCAGATTTAAGTCTCCCACCAGCAGCACCCCCCTTGTTTGCCGCCTTTTGGATGGCTTCCCCAAACCTTATTCAACCCCCCATGCTGGAGCCTGTAAATCACACCAGTGCAAATATTGGCTCCTTCCCTGTTTCTAGGTGACCCACAGTACCTCTGCCCCACCCCACCCCAATTTCCTGTATCTCAGTAGCTTTTATGCTATTCCCCACATAAAGAGACACTCCTTCCCCTTTCTTTCCCACCCTGTTCTTTCTGAACAGAGTGCAGCTTGGTATGGCTACATCCCTGTCAAGGTTCTCATTGCACCATGACTCAGTAATGGCGACAATGTCCAGGCCAGCTTCTGAAATGATGACCTCTAGGTCTGGGATTTTGTTTCCCAGGCTTTGAGCATTTGCCCACATGGCCTTCCAGAATCTGCTACCACCCTGTTTGACAACATCATATGTACCCTTTTGCCTTCTCTCCATACCCCCTCTGCGCTCTTTCCCATCTCTCTTCACTTCTCCCATATTGTTTCTTTTGTTGTTGGATATCCTTGGGGATTTCTCTCACTTAGGATTCTCCATACTGCCTACTTCAATTTGGGCAGGGGCCAGTATGTGTCTACCCATTTTCTTCCACCACACCACTCGGCTAGATTTACATGCTTGCCAATATAACATTTAAACCATTAATTGAGGACTGTGGTTCCCCTCCTGGATGGATGCAGGCCATCTCCCCTGTATAGGCCCTTATCCCTCCAGGTGGGAACCAGTCTCCAGTGCAGCCGAACCCCTCCACTTTCACCATTCCTTCAGCCATGTGTTGAAGTTCCTGGTGCAGAGTACACTATTCTTTCCCCTGTCGAAAACAAGTAGCACCTCAGAAAAGCCCACCGAGTGTGCTGCCTTCCTAAGACCCCTCCCCAACACCCTGAACTCCTCCTGCACTATCCTAGCCTCATCCCTAGCCAGATCATTGGTCCCTAAGTGGACAATGACATCCAGTTCTCCATCCCATCCTGCCACCCTAGCGATCCCCAGGATCTGCTCCCCATCCCTCCAAGCAGTGGCACCAGGTAGGCACCTAATCTCCTTCTCCCCTTCCTGTCCCCAAGTCGATCCCCCTAACAATTAAGTCCCCACCAGTAGTTGCTTCCTCCTCCTCCTTCTGGGTCCTCTTCCACCCTCCTTAGAGTCTCCACTATGGAGGATCCCCACATCCTCCCTGGCCACTACTGCAGGTGCCTCCATGGGACAGTCATGCCCTGCCAGAGTGGTGAAGGAGTTGTGTAGTGGTACCATGTTGTGGATGTACCTCTTGTCACAAATGCACTCTGCAGGTCAGGCCCTCTGCTCCCACAGTGCCAACCTCAGAGTGCAATAGTGTGAAAAGGTAACAGACAGGGTAACCCTCCTGTCTGCTTTGGGTCTGAATCACCTTTAGCCTCGCGATCTGGAGGGTTTCAAACTGTGAACCTTATGCTAGCACACCCAAATGCACAGGCTCAGATAACATTCTCTTCGGGGGATGCAATATATCTTTCCCCTATGGGCACCTAACCAGGTATCCAAAATGAACCCTATTTTTTTACCATATTAAGCAAGCTCAGTAACACAATTAATTAAGCTTTTCAACAGCTGTCAAACTTAAACACGGGTACCTCACATGCCAAAAAGAAACTGAGAAGACACCCAGGCAGTATTTCAAAGAAAAGGTTATTTACTAAAATATGATAAAAACAGGTAAAATTAAACACAGAACAATATATCATACATCTTACAATCATGTAAAACAAGAAGGAAGTTACAGAACAAAATACTCCTACCACAAAGACTTGATTTCTTCTATCTAAGTACTACATTGTTATGTGCTGTTTAAGTTAGAGAACTTCTGTCTCCGAGCCCAAAACTCATGTGTCACATTTCCCAGATACAATGTTTCATTTTTAACTCTATCTGCCGCACCACCGTTTGATGAGGTCAGCTAGATCCTCCCTTAGATTTTAATTTCTAACATAGTTATCCCTGAGAATGTGAATAATTAATTTGAGGAATCTGTAACTAGCCACTTCCCAAATATGAGTCTTTAATCAAACATTTATCTTTGATGTCCCTTCTCCTTATTTCCTACTGCTAGTGTGATCTGGGGGTTTTATGACTTTCCACACACTTCTGGCTATGTGCTAAAATGAGAGAAACCAGCCCAATTACCTTTCTTCCTGTAACATCATAAAACTCACATTTAGTTTCAACTTCAAAAGCCTTGGCAGGTCATAAAAGGTAATAAAATGCCCTTCTGTAAGGAAGTCTTAATTAAATGGTTCACCTGGTCAGTTTAATGACATCCTGTGATTTCAGCTACTGACCTTTAAAGTTAAAGGCCAAATTTCTCACATACTGACATTTCATACACAGACCATTTATTTATAATATAACTATCATACAATTACCATAAGCAGAGGGCAGAGCATCACACCTCTGACCCACCACCTTAACCTTCCCAAGCCCACTGTAGTCCAGCCTCTCCTTCTCCTTAGCATCCTTTGAGACCATGGTAGCAGACTTGGTGGTTCTTGGTGGTAGGGGGAGGGGAAGGCACCCTGAATCCTAGCCAACTTGGCCTAGAATCTAGCAACCTCCTCTCTCAGCCCAGAAAGGTGCATGCAGATGGGTAACACTGTAGGCTCCAGAAAGTCTGCCTGAAAACTGCCACTGCACTGCACCACTCCCAGCACATCTATATGATACCTTGCCTGTTTTCCTGTATTCCTTCCCTTCCCTTCCCTTCCCTTTACACCCTCTTTTACCCCTTCCCTAGATGGTGTGTTTCACTTTTATCCAAACTACCCTGTCTGTCTTTGTTTTGGTCTTTTTAAACCTTTATTTACTCCTACCCAAGACTGGGTGTTTCACCTTTACCTAAACTGTTGACCCTATCTCTAGACCTTAATTCACCACTACCCTGCTTGTTTTTTTTCCTACCCTAGATGTGGTGTTTCACCTGTACCCCACATACTGCTTGTCCCTGACCATTCCCACTCCCCTTCTATGTGTGTGCAGTTGCAGAAGTTTAAACAGGAAGCTTACCACAGACGTTCTGGTGCCCTGCTTCCTCCTATCTTACTCTTTCATTGTTCCCCCACTTGTCTGTTCATCTGCTGAGTGACTGGCCACCGGCTGCCTCATTGGGCTGCTTCCGGTGGGCAGACTCCAAAGTCCTTAGTGAGTTGGTCCTTAGCACGGGGGGGTGCTTGATGGCCTCTTCCTTCTAAAGCAGCAGCAAATGGAGAATAGCAAAGGAGTTATTGCTATCAATTACCAAAGGGTAGGCTCAAAGGGCAGAGACGAGTGAAATATAAGACTTGGGAGGCTGAATTAAAAATTTCTCTTATCCCCAAGCAGTGGACAAAAATTTGGCTCAGACAACATAAAGTCACATGCTCTTACAATTGGTGGGATTTGGGCTGAAAAGTACTAAGTCAATACTTTAGAACTCCCCCAGATAACTGCCAAATGCCATCCCTCTCAAGATTCCACATGCTGGAGACAGTGTGGTTCTGAAGTGGCCACACACATATACATTTTTTTGGTCCTGTCCAATCCTCTTTCCATTTTGGAATGATGTGGACAAAGTTCTTTGGAACCTGGTACCTGACCTAGGCCCTCTGACCCAGAAAAAGCACTCTTGTTACATTACCCTCCACAGCTTAAGCATAAACATCTTCTATATTTACTAGGAATACTTTTGGTGGAGGTAAAAAGACTATAACTAGTTTATGGCTACAACAGACCCCACCACAGGTATCTCAATGGGAAGATATAGTTTATCAAATATACAGTATATAAAATGAAAAGAATGACAGTGCAGCTACAGAATACCCTAACTGTTCTGCAAAATAGGTGGAGTGCATGGCTGTTGTCCATAGCGAAGCATAGACTGGATATAATTCCATAGAAGTAATCAGAGTGCTAAAGGGGAAGGGAGGCCTGTATTATCGCTTAATGGCCGGGCTGAGCAGTCCTTCTTTATTTATATACCTTTCTTACCCTATTACTCAGGATAAATAGTCCCCAAGGCTATGCTATGCTCCCATTCCCCTTATAACCCATATATAGAGCTATTACATTGGAGAGACTATACCCTGTATCACAATATTCAGAATGTATGCTGTCTGACTGATATACAATGTTGTTAAACCACCAATGAGCTGAATAAAAATTTCAAGTTTACAAAAAAAAGAAAAAAAAGGAGTGAAGTATAAGAAAAAGAATGCTGAGGCAGAAGGCGGGGGGGGGCAGGGTGGTGTGCTGTAGGGGGTGTGAGGCAGCAGTGCTGCTGGGAACAATGTGCGAGGCAGGGGGATGCCCAGTGTGCAGAAAGCTAGAATTTTTGATGACTGAGGTACAGATGTTAAAAAGAGATGGGAATATTGACAGGAAAACAGACAAACTGAGCCGGGCAAGAGGGGGGAACAAGGAGTAGAAGCAGGGTAGGGGATTGGTGGTCCAGATGCACTGGGACCAACTACCCCAGAGGGAGAGGAAGCCTAGGGAGGTAGGATGGAAGATTATGGGTGAGGAGGAGGGTTCAGCAGAGAGAGAGGAGGGAGAGAGGGAGAGGTGCACCCATTGTGGTACCAGTAAGGAATCTATTCCAGCCACTAAGCAGTATAGGGAATGGGTGTGACCTAGGTGGAGAACAGTAAAGGATGACATGGGGCAGCCGGTCTGTAGAGGGGGTTCGAAGGAGGCTGCAGTGGGCTCAGGAAGAAGGGGAAAGAACAGACTCACTAGACCAAATGGCCTTCCTTTGCTGGCTTAATATGTTCGTATAGTATTTGCAGTATGTCTTTCCTCTGTTCAGCATGGATTTATTTTCCCAGAAATGTGTTTTTTCAACTTTATTTTTATTATATTATGTCAAATAGATAAATAACATGCATATCCTCAGTTCCAAGGCAAAGAAAGAGCAATAGTAAATACTGTAAAACAAGGATAATATTCTTGTCATCCTCAGTTGCTCCTCATACGGACGGTTATCTAAAATAAAGTATACCTAAGAAAGCACAGCCACTTATCCATCTGCAGCAAAACTGTGGACCATAAAACTATTAAAAGTGTTCGTTAAGACCCTGAATCAATTGCAGTCTTGATGCGGCACAACTGACCATCAAAGTCGATGTAAAAACAAAATAAGCGATAAGTCCTCCAAAAAATGATAAGTGCGGATACACAGCCCTGCCCCTGTTCAATCGAACATCTCGTACACTGGAGCTAGAAACTGTCTGGCACTTAGTTACAATGTCAAACATTGTCAAAGGTATATGAAAGTCGAATATTCCTCATTCAGCAGAGGTGAGAATTCTATTCTAAAAAGTAGAAACATATTAACACAGTAGACTTCAGGAAAAAAATGCACCACTACGGTGTTTAAAACTAATTATAAAGAAAAGCATTGGTTAACTGCGGGAAGCATAGACGTGAGGCAAGGCTTCATGCAGGGAGTAAGCTAATGGAACACACAGCGTGCAAAACTCCACTGACCATGCAGTCTCAGCCATCTTGGGGCTGAAGGCCGACACCTAACAGTCCCAGACAAGCACCTACCGACATGGAAAGGAGGAACATTGATTTCAAATACAGTCCTCTGGTTAGAAACAGGTGAAGAAAAACCCAGTCCCCTACATTTAATAACTGTTGCTCCATATTCCAACCATACACCTGTTCTATGAGACAAGAGCACTGTACACAAAATAGTCTACTATAAAGGGTTTGCACTGTAACTGATCTTCCCGTCTCAGCATCATCAGCAAACCTGGCGATCCAGCTAGTAGTACCCACCTCCGGGTCACTTTTAAAAATATTGAACAATGTAGGTTCTAGAACAGGATCCTATGAAGTCCCACTGCTCAGCTGTTTCCAAGCTGATTGGTATCTGTTTCCATGCCTGCATCACCATTTCAGCTATGCATAGGCTGATCATAAGCATGTAATGGGTGTGGATTGGGGGAGTCAAGTGCCTATGGCAAAGGTGACGCCCTTAGCCCCACCTGGCCCTTAAACTGCAGAAAATGCCCGAAAAGCTAGCTCTCATTACTGCTACATTATCCTAAACCCAAGTTTTAGGTTTAAGAAAGTTCCCTGGGGTTTCAGCAACCCCATATCAATGTCATAATTTTTTGCCTCGTGCATAAACATTTAAAATCCACAGCAAAAAACATAGGTTGCCATGCTTGTTTTTATGTTACATTGATGAGACTTAATCTCTCTCTTTATGGAAAAAAATCTGGAAGGGGTTAGATTGGTATATGTGGTTACAACATCAGTATTTTAGGTGTCAACATGAGTGTGAATGAAAAAAGTGAATCAAGGACACATCGTTTGTCATAATGCTTGTTTCATTTTGTACACAAATGCAAAAATAAAGAATACATCAAGAAGGCATCTAACTTATGAGGGGGGTCACCTTGCCCTCAGTGGTTAGGCTAGTCATGAAGGTGACCCCCCCCCAATAAATCAGGGACCTACACTTTCCATTTTAACTCTGAGCCAAGGTCCCACTGCTTTCTCTATTTGTCTCGTATGGAAACTACAGGCCAATCATGATTTGGCTGAATGATGAGAGCAATAACCCCTTTAAAATGATGGCATGAAGACAGAAAGTGAGGGAGAAACTGGAATACGTTTAAATGGTTTACAGGCTCTTTTGAATAGCAATTTGGAACGTGCACTGTCGCTAGAGCTGTTTGTTAATGATCATTACCATAATCAGAAATGACAAAACGTGACCAAGTGTTCGACTGGTGTTTACAGTAACCCATATAGTTCCCAAAACAGATGGTGACAAACAACCCTGTAACTTCACTGCATCACAGGAAGACATTCCAAACATTCATTCATGAACAATTCTCATTGCAAAACAGTACACTGTAACTCGGAAATTAAGCATTCTCCATTTACTATGTAAGAGATAACACATGACAGCCAGGGAATTATAGCATAGTAATAGACCCATTGTTTATATTAAACCACCAGAAGGTATGCTACTATTAACCATAATTGCCTGCCTTGAATGTGTTATTCCACTAACTGAATCAATGTTTAAAGCAGCAGTACGGGTACAGAACATTTGAAATAATCCAGCTAACCATTCAGACAAAAACATCAATGTATCTGTTTTTCATTTTGTTTTATTTCATTTCTGGGGCAAGACTGATCATTTTGAACTTTTTTTCCCACAATGGTTTTTACCTTTTAAGATTAAGATGGGAAACATAGAAACATAGAATTTGACAGCAGATAAGGAGCGCTTGGCCCACCTAGACTGCCCATTTCCCTAGCTAATGGATAAGCTGCAGATCCTAGTTAACCAACAGCCTACTTCCTCCTACCCCCCAGTAGAATTGCCTTATGTCTGTCTCATGTATTCTTGAATTCCCCCACTGTTTTTGACTCTACGACCTCCTCAGGAAGGCTGTTCCATGTATCCACAACCCTCTCTGTGAAGAAATACTTCCTCACATTACCTCTGAGCCGGCCCCCCTCTATCTTCAAATTGTGCCCCATAGGCTCCCAGCCCCATCCCTGCTCATCTCGGCAATCATACACTTCACGAGCATCCCCCATGGATTGCCCCCCCCCATGGCTGGGCCATCCTCCCCCAGTACATAATCTAGATGTACAGTACCTGGGGAACTGGCCAGCAAAGCAGGCTGAGAGGGCATGGGTGGGCCTTCATGAGCTGCACCTGACTCCCCCTTTTCCATTTTTTCCAATGTGCCCCTTCTGGTGGATGTGCTGCCATGGGGGTGGAGGCACACATGCCACACATCGTGGCATCCCCCTTCCTTCATGCCATCCACAGTTGCACTGCCACCAGACCTCCAACTAGCAGCAGCCTAAGCAGCCTGTTGGGTACTAGATCCTCTCCCACCCTGGCAACCCAACCTTAGGTCACCAGTGTGGTAAGAGATAAGGTGCACAGTGCCTCAGTCCTCCATGCCATCGGGCCAGCTGTCATTTTTAACTTTTTAAAAGTTCCTTCTCCCTTGCCGGGTCCACCATCATGTATGTCAGTAGAGCAGGGTGGCGTTTTTTTTTTTTATGCTGTGTTATGCTGCTGCTTATCAGAACCATGTGCCAGCAACCCCCAGACATAGTGTAGCTGCATTATGCATGCAGTGTGTGTGTAGTTAAGGAGCTGCTGGCACCTTACGGAAAACTTCAGAAACTCTAATATTTGACACAGTTCAACCTGTTTTTAATATAACTTCTGTAGATTTTTCCTCCCCTTAATTTATTACTGTGTGCATTTGGACAGCAGCAGGATATTTGTCCCTTGGAGTTCATCTGCTCCTACAGCTTTTCCCCACTCAAAGTAATAATCCTTTGTTATGAGGTGTTTCAAGTAGAAAGCCCATGAAGGAAACACAGACAAATATTTTCAATCATCAGAAATCCATTTTATTGGTGCAATGATCAAGCTGCTTGCCCCAGTGCTTCGGCTAAACAGCCTTCGTCACCCCCTGATGAAGGCTGTTTAGCTAAAATACTGAGGGTAAGGGTGTGATTGAAAATTTTTGTCAGGTTACCTCTGCAGGCTTACTTGGAACCATTCATTTGTGTAGGACTGGCTGCCCTTCTGTAAGCACTGACCACTGCCATTGGGGGATTTGCAGCTACGATCCCTGGAACTGATGGTCTGTTATGAATGACAGTATGTTGCCATGGGAGTAACTGTTACATCACAGCAGAGTATTAGGACATTTAGTGCTCCAGATTAGGTGAGTGCTGGCTTATTTCTCACCAATTTCTAACAAATACTCATTTAAAAATGTTTGGTGAGTAACGACAATCAGCCCAAACCTTGGAAATGGTCCATAGATACTTCAAACAGAGCTGTTTTTCCAAGTTTATAGCACTATTACTCATCAAAATTATATTTTACTCACCTAATATAAACAAACTCTGGCCAGAGCCAATAGGGCTGCAGGTGAGGAGGTTGGGTATAAATATCGTATGTTGGACCCTGGGCTGACCAGGCTCTTTTTAGAGTACTGGGATTTGCTTGGTCCAATTGTGGTTGAGATGATTCACTTCGGGAGGGTGTCTTTCCCTCAGCCTGAGAAAAGGTGGTGGTGAGACTGCTTCTTAAGAAGGCTTCTTTGAACCCTGATGATCTTACCAATAATAGACTTGTCTTGAACCTTCCCTTTTTAGGGAAAGTGATCGAGAAGGTGGTGGCATCAAAGCTGAAACAAGACTTGGAGAGATATGACATCTATGATTCCTTCCAGTCTGGGTTTCAGTCTCATTATAGTATGAAGGCTGTCCTAATCAGGGTATTTCATGATCTGCTGTCAGCACGAGATAGTGGACAATGCTCTATTCTTGTCCTTCTAGACCTTTCATCAGCATTTAACACAGTTGACTATGGTGTGCTTTTGGCTTGTCTTAGGCACTATGTGGGTATCTCAAGCACTGTTTTATGATGGTTCAAGTCCTACACGACTGCTAGAACACACAAAGTGGTACCTTTGCTCCTGTACATTGAGCACTGATGCACTTGGCCGTGGGGTGTCTTAAGGAGTGATCCTGGCTCCCATGTTATTTGCTGTGTACATGCTACTTCAGAGAGATCACTAGACACTACAGCTTGGCATTTCATTGTTATGCCGATGACACCTAGCCATATGTGTCTTGTGTCCTAGACGATGTGCCTGCTACCTCGGTATTGAGCACGTGTCTCAATGAGATCCAGGACTGGCTGGTGGCCAGCTGGTTCAGGCTGAACACATCTAAGATGGAGGTGCTACTAGTGGAGCTGGGTCAACATGGCTCTTCCCCAGCATATGGAGGCACTGCCCTCCATTCATTGGCACAAGTGACCCTCCGACACATTTCTTTAGTTCATGTGGTGGGCTGGCCTCTTAACCTTTTTGCACTCATTTTAACTTGTTTTAATTGTTTTATCTGTTTGTTGTAAGGTGCTCAGAACTATCTGGATTGAGCGCCACATAAATAAAATTAACTTGACTGTATTACTGCAGTATGTACAGTAGAGTGACTTGCACCTATACGCAGCTTTGCAGCTGGGATGTTGAACCACTTCTTCACTGGCTTGTCAGGGGTCATGTTTGTCCTTGGCTGAACTGGATTTAGATACAGCTGGAACATTCCTTGTTCATTTAAGCAATAAGACACAATACACCATATGTGATGCTGGGATAACATCATGCCTCAAGTGTATTGTGTGGTAATGCGGTCCTAGTATCACACATGCCCTGGGATGCCTTATTGTAATGATACAATGGCTCAATTTAGTTAAAATTAAAACGTATTATCTCAAAATGGTTTTAAATGTGTTTTACAGTGTATATTGATTGGACTAGCTGTATGTGTTAAAACTGTTCTTATTGACATTAGATGGTACTGTTTATTTGGTATAAAGTCCTGCCCCATCCTATCCTTCAACAAACATTAGCAAGGAAGGCTGGGAGAAAGTTGTTTAATTCTTTACAGGAAAAGTGTAAAAATGAATGGGTGAGCAGTTAAAAAGGGCATGGTCTGAGAGTAAATAAGCTGTGATTCGGAGTAAAGTTCACCCATCAGCCTGGAAAAAAGCCTAACCTACCTACCCTTAGTATTTCCACTAACAAGGGTGACCCGTTACAGGTAGTTCACTCCTTCAAATACCTGGGTGTGACCTTGGATCCTGCACTATTGTTCAACTCCCATGTCTCTAACACTATCAAAAATCTCAATCAGAAAATTGGACTCCTATATCGCGTGTGCCCGCACCTCACACTTGCCTCTTGCCAAAAAATTGCTACTGCATCCCTCCTTCCCCTACTATCCTATGCAGCACCCCCCTCCTCTTCATTAATTCCTCCTCCATGTCCCTCCTCACTCAGGCATACCACAGGATTGGTCGCTTTATGTTAGGGGCACCTACCCGTTCTCACCATTGTGATGTTCTCGCCTCACTGGGGTGGCCCTCCTATGGGGCAAAACTGAGATACTCCACCTTGAGCCTCATGTTCAAGCTTGTCCATAAATTCACCCCTCCCTGTCTCAGGGAACTTATATGCCTCAAACCAGCTCCATGCACACTTCACTCTACCTCTCTCCCCCTTCTCATTATCCCCAAAATACATCTTGCTGTATCTAGACGCTCCTTTTCATATGCTGCTGCTGTAACTGACTGGAACTCGCTCCCTCCCTCCATTCTCTCCTGCTCCTCCCTCTCACAATTTCAGTCCCATCTGTCTGTCTTTCTGTCCTCTACTACCTGCTCCTGCTTTTGCTAAAGGGTGCCTACCCGTGCACCTAGCATAATAGGAAACTAATGCGTGTGGGATTCTCTGGTCCCAGCCACTCCCATGTATATTACTAGTATATTTACTATCAAGTCTTGTACTATAACTGCTCTGTACATAGCCCAACAAGCACTCAATTTCATGAATCACTTGTCAAATCTGTTGTCAAATTGTTTGTGTACTTGCAACAATTTGTCTTGTCATGTACTCTGCCTAATGACATCCCTGTAACATGAAAACTGTATCGCTTGTTGCACTTATGCCTTTGTGGTTGATGCTCAACCCCGGGTCGACCCTGAAAAAGGGACTGTAATTGTCTCAGTGGACTTACCCAGTTACCAAAACTCAAATAAATAAATAAAGTGGGCATGATTCAAAGCCATGTGCATGCTGATTTGAAGCCATATGCCCTTTTTGTTGTTATCTACTGCCAGGCAGCTGGAAAGAAGCCCTGGATACTGTGAAGTTGGTCAAAGCAGTGGTTTGAATATGCAGTAAATGTGGGAGGAGGGGGAGAACAGAAGAAACATAAAAAAGTAGGTGCTAACATCAATTGAGGAATATGGCAGTTAGAGTTTTACTTTTGTTTTATCAATTCTGCCACTGTAGGTGGAAGGGATTAATGTTTTACTACTGGTGCCTTGTAGTGGCATAATTGAAAGTGTTCATTGGAAGCTAGGGCCAAGACTAAGCAGAGAGATGTGGTGGGGTCCTGGTGTTATGCGGTCATGTGTGTGCTGGAACTTGATCCCATAGCGTTGTTCCAGGATTACATCATGGGTGAAGGTCCCAACTGGCCAATCAGGTCCCGGCATTTTACTTGCCATTTCGTGATAAACTTATTTTATTTCTTATTCACGTTTTCAATATCCTTTATGACTGCGTTGAATTGTATTTAATTTGGAGGAAAATACAGCTGAGCCTGTTTTGTGTCAACTCACACATGCAGAAGTAATTTAGAAACATTTAAGCACATTTTAAAGACCTAATCTGCCTCAGAAGTGTGCGTATACTGTGCCTAAACTGTTTGAAGTTGCAATGACATGCCATTTTGTATCAGCCAACAACAGCAAAAAAAGGATGTATACTCTTGCCAAAAAAGATCAAGTGAAATACTAGCCTGTAAATGTTGGCAGCTACCCCAGAAATCAGGCTTCCTTGATCAGTCTTTTTATTGGATATAGTCGAGAGTGCGTGTTGTCTTAAAAAATACCTAAAGTACAAAAACTGGAGATAGTCTGTTCACTGCCTTTTCTTGTAGTGCACCTACCCTATGGAACTCCCTCCCTCCTCAGGTATGAGAAAGTCAATCGGCAGAAGTGTTTAAGAGAGAGTTGAAGGGATACTGCCTACCTTTTGTGCATCATATTATGTTTAGATAAAGACCCACATATTATGATTGCTTACTTTCTCTAAAATTGATTGATATTACTGGTTATTTTATCTGCCTCCTTGCTTATTAGAACTGAAATGCGTGGGAATGTATAGATATTCCCTGCTTTTTTTGCTTCTAATCCCAGAACCACAGTTACTTCATACTTTCTGTTAGAAACACCCTCAAACAGTGGAGCCACTCATGATACAATAGTCTCCTCTACTCCCACTGCATAATGAGTGACCAGATTGTGTTGGGGGTGTTTGTGAGTCTAAGAAAGATGCAGTTCTTTCAGACCTCCGTGAAGTATGTGGGGCACATAGTATCCACTGAGGGGATAGAGACTGACCCTAGCAAAGTTGAGGCCTTAACCACCTGGCCCCAGCCCCACAATCTAAAAAAATTACAATGTTTCCTAGGATTTTGTGGTTATTACCGACGGTTCATAAAGGACTACTCCAGAGTGATTCTCCCCCTGCTGAACCTTACCCAGGGTTACCCTCCCACGAACAAAAAGTATAAGCGAGTGGCCTCCACCGAATGAGAGAGAGAGTGTACTTCCACCCTGGTGAACTTTTTGGGTCTCGATGGACACCCGACTGTGAGGCTGCTTGCCACGAAATTATATATCAGCTCACACATGCTCCCATTCTCACCTATGCTACTCCTGCTAAACCCTATGTGTTACACACCAGTGCTAGCCTACAAGGTTTGGGAGCTGTGTTATGTCAGGAGCATGAGAACGGCCTGAGACCAGTGGCCTTTGCCAGTAGGAGTCTGATCCCATCAGAAAAAAACTATCCTGTACATAAATTGGAGTTCTTGGCATTGAAGTGGGCCATTGTTGACCAATTTCACGACTGTTTTTATGGAGCAAAGATACTGGTAAAGATAGATAATAATCCACTGACCTATGTGTAGACTTCAGCTAAATTGGATGCTACCGGGCATCGGTGGCTTTCTGCATTGTTCATTTATGATTACGTTGTTGAATACAGATCAAGCTTGAATCACATAGATGCTGATGCTCTCTCTAGAAGGCTCACTTCCAAAGGTGATTGGGTTCGACTGTCCAAACCTAACATTTCAGCACTGTGCCAGAAGTTTGACAAGGAGGAACAGATGTCCGAAGATGCAGTGGACTGCCTGGTAGATTGTTTGGGCCCTTCTGACACTTGTATACCAGCTGCATACTGCCACTTCTCCGCACTAGATATTAGCGCATTGCCTCAGTTTGATAATAACAGCCTCCAGTGAGCTCAATCTTGTGATCCCATGATTTGATCAGCCCTCAAAGCCCTCTATGCAGGGAAAGATGTGTCCAAGTTATGCTCTTCTGACTTGAGAACTGCACTATTGTACAAAGAAGGCCCTAAATTGAAGCTAATAAATCAGTTGCTGTACCGAGAGACTGTAGTTGAGGGGGTCAAGTAAAAAAAGAAACAATTGGTCCTGCCCACAGAGTTCAAAGACTTGGTGCTGAGGTCCTTACATAACCACATGGGCCATCTGGGCATTGACAGAACCCTTGACCTGGTGCAGTCCCGATTCTACTGGCCTAAAATGGGGGCAGATGTTGAACATCATATATGAACTTGTAGTCACTGCCTACAGAGAAAGGCTTTGCCACAGAGGGCTTCCCCCCTTGTTAACATCACCACCAGCACACCCATGGAGTTGGTTTGTATTGACTTTCTAAGTTTACAGCCTGATCAGCAAAATATCAGTAACGTGTTGGTGGTCACAGATCATTTTACCAGATATGCCCAAGCCTTTCCCACCAAAGACCTAAAGGCCTCCACCGTGGCCAAGGTGCTGATAGAGAATTTCTTTGTTCACTATGGGGCCCCCCAAAGAATTCATTCTGACCAAGGCAGGGATTTTGAGAGTTGCTTAATCAAGGAGGTGCTCTCTCTATGGGGAGTATGGAAGTCAAGAACTACCCCTTATCATCCACAGGGAGATTCACAGCCAGAACAATTTAATTGCACCCTGCTTGACATGCTGGGCGCTCTCCACACAAAAGACAAACCAAAATGAAGCCAGCAGATCAGCACCTTGGTCCACGCCTATAACTATACCAAAAATGATGCTACTGGGTTCTCTCTCTATCGTCTCATGTTTGGGAGAGAGGCTCGGTTACCAGTGGACATTTGTTTTGGGGTCTCTCCTGATGGGGTCAGAGCTAAGAATTACTTACAGTAAGTACAAAAGCTAAAAACTCAGTTGAACCATACTTACCAATTAGCTCAGACCACGGCTGCAAAGAGAAACTTGGCCAATAAAGAAAGGTATGATAATAAGGTGAAGGCTCAAGAGATTCAATCTGGAGACCGTGTGTTGCTGCAGAATCTAGGATTGCATGGCAAACATAAAATTGCTGATCGGTGGCACCATCTTCCTCACATAGTAGTAGGCAAATTGCCAGGTTTACCTGTGTAAAAGGGAGGCCGGAAAACAACTCAAAAGATGTCAAGACCATGTACCTAAACCATTGTTGCCCATTGGTCAAATAATGATTGAATCTGAGTCCACAGTGACCTGGGCTGCTGCAAAACAGAAACAGAGTAAGCCTGACCCCATAGTCACTGATTTAAGTGTAACCCCCCTTAAAATGGGGGTTCCCAAAAGACTTCCAGGAGCTTGCTTGAATGCTCCAAGCCTGAATGGTGTTTGGCATTTAAGCCATTTATCAGTGAGTGTTTTTAGAACCTCTGGTACTGTCTCTTTAAGAGCTGTCTGCTTGCAGACATAATTAGTTTGTATGGGGGACTGTGTGTTTCTTTGATTGAGTACCACTCAAGCTGCTGCCAATTCACTTCATTTTGCAGTCACTAGGAGTGCAAAGGAACCTATCTGAAAGATGTAACTGTTTGCCAGAAATTATTTAGAGTAATAATGAAATTACAGTTTGTCTAACCTGCTTTCTTTGCAGTCAGAACTGTGTCTGCTAGTTCCCCATTCTAGTTTGAACTGCTGAACTGGACCAATCAGTGTGGGGTAAGCTAGCTCTAAAATGGTGCCTTGGACGAATCAGAACTTGGACTCATAATCTGAGCCAGCCACAAGAGGATTGTATGGGCAGTGACTCTGGGAGATGTAGTTTAGACTTCAGTGCCTTTTTGGACCGACAGCAGCAGTCTATTGTGAGTGACAGCCAATCCAGTCGAGAACTGGGAGGAACTCAAAGGAAGTGCCCGGTTTTGTCGGTTGGAGTTTCAGTTGAGCTTTGGCAGTGAAGAAGGAAGGAGCCCTGTGCTTTTCAGTGTGCAGTTTTAGTCAAAAACGTGTGTAAGGCCCAGAGTTCCGGTCTGCAGCTTGTGTAACAGCTTGTTAGGACTGAATCCGTCCTGTGAAAAGAATCAAAGGATCTCTGAAGAGTAGAAACCAGGCTCACCCTGTAGAAGACTGGAGGAATTGCTGAAAATTGCACTCGGTCTGTCAGGAACTGAATCTGCTGTGTGTTCTCCCGGGTATTGTGCAGTAATTGCGATCGGGATACAGATGCAGCCTGCCTGGTATAGTGTTTTCTTTTTATGGATGTGTGAAGAGGTTTGTGTACCTCAAGTGAGCCCTGCTGACATTGAAGGACCCTATCTTATTTGGAGTCGTGAGTACTAATTCAGGGTCGCTCCCTGTTGAATGCCACATTAAATCCAAATGGAATTACTGTACTGCTGACTGTTTAATTCTCCTTTTCTCTGTGTGAAAGGGCCCTACCAGCTGCCACGGTTTGGACTAGCCACTAGGGCTTGGGTACCCAGGGACAGTAACTGATAGGGATAGGCCTGTGCACAGAGCCATAGGAGATTATTAGAGTGATAAGCTAATTAACCTGATTTCCCCTGTCCTTGTTATATCCCTAAATAAATCAGAGCTGCTTGTTTCAGCAAAGTTATACTGCCTGAGGTATTTGTCTATGTTAAAGTACTGTACTGTGATTGTTGCACTGTATCTCATTTCACAGGAGGTCCAGTGCCGGAACCAGACCTGGGGTAAGTGTATACTGTGAAGGTAATTCTGATATATTGTGTGGGCCACTAGTGGGAAGAAAGGGGGGTTGCAGTGTCCCAGAGGGCTGTGACCAAGTTAGTTTAACTATTGCAAACCCTGACCTCTGGGTGGAGGCACCCGCCATTGGATCCAGGCCCCTCAACCTGTTAGTGGCAAATCAGGCAGGGGTAGTAGCCCCTGGGATAGTGCCATCTAGGGGTTACATAAGGTTTTCTCCACAGCAAACCCAAATCGATAGTGACTGTCAGTCCACTTCAGATGACAGTGAGTGCAACTATGGTTATTACCCTTCTCATGAACTGAGTCAGCTGTTTCAAGGTTACCCCATGGTCAATTGTCGGGATGAAGCTGGGCCCTCTGGACTGCCTAACCCACCAGCTTTGTCCCTGAAGGCAATGCTCCCTGAGAGTGAAGTGCAAAGTGTCAGGTCTGATGATATTGAATCACTGTGTATGGCGGAACTGTGTGATTTCCCTAAGGAGGAGACAGATGAGTTGAGACCAACTGGTGACCTACCAGAACATGAAGAGTACTTTGAATGTGATGACAGTTCCTTTCCAGTGCCAGAGTGTTTCTCAAGTGAGCAAAGTGTTGTAGAACCTGAATCCACAGAGCCCGGGGCTGACTGTGCCCCAAGACCGAACTCTCCCACTCAGACAAAGGCCCCCCCTTGCAAGTGAGGAAAGTGCAGAGATTGAGGTGAAAGGCACAGAGACTGTGACTGTTCCCCCCAGGAAGACTGGTCGAGCTGTCAAACCAATAGTACGCCTCAGCTATGATTCCCCTGGGAGGCCCATGGACTTGCCTCTCGGTGTAGTCCATAAGGGATTTTATGTGTCCCAAAGCTCACTACCCAAACTGAGCTTAAGTGCAAATTCCCGATTGATTGTTCTGCCCTCTAAGTTTGGTGCCCCTGTCACATCCAGCCCCAAGGTAACAGATAGGAAAGGGACCCCCTTTATCATTGTTCAATGTGCAGGAGGTAATAACCTGATTCACAACTGCAGGGTATATGTGAGTAATCTGTGCAACTTATGTGTGGTGTACTTTAGCAACAGTAGTGAACTGTGAATAACAGAAACTGTGTATGGTAAAGCTTTAATGTGTTGACCAATGCCTTAGAAATTATAGGTCTGCTAATGGTATAGAATCGTAAGATAATTTGCATTTGAAATTACTGTGATGGGACCCACTTGACGCGGACGCAAGTTTTTCCAGGCCAGGAAGGGCGTAACCCCCCTACAAATGGAGGTTCCCAAAAAGTCTTCCCAGAGCTTGCCTAATTGCTCACCATCTGGTAGGTGTTCGGCATTTAAGCCGTTTAGATGTTGCTACCAGTGAGCACTTTAAAAGCCTCCATGTACTGTCTCTTTAAGTGCTGCCTTCTTGCAGTCCTAATTAATCTGAATGGGGGGGTCTGTGTGTTTCTATGCCCGAATCCCGCCCGGGCTGCTGAATTTTCGCTCTGTTTCTGTCGTCACTAGTGGTGCAGACAGAGCCCTGTTAAAAGATATAATTAATTGCTGATGAATATTTAGAGTGGTAAAGGTATGGTGTTTGTTCTAACCTGCCTTCTTTGCAGCGCAGACTTTTCAGATTAGCTCCACCATCTTGGTCCCGAACTGCTGAACTGGACAAATCAGTATCGGGGGACTCTAAAATGGAGCCTGCTGAAATGGGACTGTATGGATTACCAGTTCGGATTTGTAGTTTTAGACTGTTGGTGCCTTTTTGCAACAGAAGGGGGAGCTCTTACTGTGATTGACAGCTAAACTGCCCAACCGAACCTTTTGGATCTAAGCAGGGGAGCAGATGGGGGGGGCAGGGGGGACAACTGTCCCGGGCCCAGTGGCTCAGGGGGGCCCAAAGGTGGACCTGTAACAGGGGATGTGAGGCTAAGGGGGACCCAGTCCTAAAGGTGTGTCCCGGGCCCAGTAATTTCTACTGGCACCCCTGGATCTAAGGGAAATCCCCTGAGCTGTCTACTGGCAAGTCAGATTCGAGTTGGAAGTTGAAGAGGAAAGAACTCACATAATCGAGCAGCCGTGTTGCACAGTAGTTCACGTGGGAGAACCACGGAAGGCCCAAAACTCGGCCTGTGCCATCTTGCTGAGAAAGAGAGAGAGAGAAAATTAGTTAGACAGTGATCCGCTTGATGTGCTGTGAAGTAAGCTGTTGAAAGAATACCAGGCTCACCAGAAGAAGACCGAAGATTTTGTTAAAAGCGATTGGTCTGTCAGGAACTTTAGCTACCGTTGTACTCCCGGGTTTTAGCACTGATTTTGAGATCGGGACTGAGGAGTGGCCTGCCGGGTACAGTAAACTTTCTTTACATATAAATGTGCTGTGAACTGGAGGGGGGGTCACTGCCTGGTTCTTCTCCCCAAACTGAGCTGTGTGTTAAAGGCTGGAAGCTGCACCCAGCGGCATGGGACTGAATCCACCTGCTTTCAAATGCAGTTGGGCCCTGCCACGAGGGTCTTGTCTCCCTACCCTGCTCTTTCTGGCAATCCAGAACCATCATCCATCCTGTTCTCAGCTTTGGGTATCGTGAGTAGTAAACAGGGTAGCTCCCTGCAACATATCTTTTAAATCAAAAGTGTGTCATCTGATTGCTGTGTTGTTTTCACGAACTGAGCCCTCCGGCTCCGGATTACAGTCCATGGGTGTGCATGTTAATTCTTCCTTTTCACAGGGCCCCTACCAGCTGCAATGCCAGCCCACCCTGGGCAACGGTTCTGGCTAGCCCCCTTTTCCATCCTGGGTACCCAGAGAGTGTGACTGAGTGGAACTCTGATTGCATGCACAGCAGAATGATTTTTAGTGTGATTAAGCCAATTAACCTGATTGCCCCCACCCTTGTTATAGTCCCCCTGAATAAATCAGATCTACTTTTTTCTGCAATTTACATTGACTGTGGTGTCAGTTTATGTTCAAGGTATTGCATAGTTTCTTTGGTATTGCATCACCTTGTTTTACAGGGGGTCCCCAGATCCAAGCCGAAGGAGCCAGTCCTGGGGGTAAGTGCCTTGCATATGTGTGTGTGTCAAACTTGTCAGGGGTATTGGGAAGGTATACATTGTGTACCGTGTGGGCCACTAGTAGGAGACAAGGGGGGTCACAGTGTCCCAGAGGACTGTGGCCTGGTTAGTCAGACTAATACCAACCCTGACCTTTGGGTGGAGGCACCCGTCACTGAACCTAAGCCCCTTAACCTGTCACTAGCCAAGCAAGCAGGGGTAGTAGCCCAAGGGATAGCATCACCTAGGGGTTACATAAACACACATGTTTTGGTGTGATAACACCAATATGGTTGTCAATCAGTGTTTCACTTATTAGAAGAAAAGAAGGGATCTAAATCAAACTACCAGCTGCATCAACAGTCTCTATAGAACGTGAGCAATCCAAACATCTGTTTCTTAAACTAGCGACACTTTGAGGCCTAAGGGGGTTGACAGTATCCCTTTAAAAACTGTCTTGTTTAGTAAGGCTTTTCTATCTAATTAACTAGTTGACCTGTTATCCTTTTAATGATGTTTGTTATATGTGTTTACTGCTTATGGATTTTTATGACTATCAATCAATCAATCAAAATCTTTATTTAACCAGGCGGACAACATTGAGCAAGTTCATTGTCAAGGTGGACCTGGGACAAACAATTAGGTGAATACAATTTGGGTGAGATCAACATACAATTACGATTTTGTGTACAACAATCGGGTATAGGCAGTACAAATGCAGGTAAAAGGTGCAGATTAGTGTATAACATTAATTTACAATTAGGCAATTCATACACCACAGACAAAGTGCAGAACATACAGGAAAACAGTAGGTACAGAGTAGGCTCAGGCCAGAATCCAAGTGACATCCAGAGGTGAATAGGGCGAGATGGAGTTCAAGGCAAGGGGAGGGAGGAGGTAGGAGGAAGAACAGATAAACAGACAAAAAAATAGGTTGAATAGTCATGGGTAAGAGGATATGAGGTATAGGTGGGGGTGGGGGAGTGAAGGAGATAGGCATGGGGATGGCAGTAAATGGAGTCTAACAACAGAGAGTGACCTAAAATCATGAAGAGGCAGGGACAGAGTCAGTGAACTGAACAGGAAGCTCTGTAAGGGATAGGAGTACCTAGAGTCAGGAGGAGCAGACACAAGATTCTTTAAAATTGAGTGAATATAAAGATTTGAAAGCTGCCAGACTAATGGGGAATTTAATTTTTTGTTTTTTTTGTATCTTGTTCCACAAAAGAGGCCATACATGACTAATAGATGCCCCACCAAACCGAGATTTGGCCTTGGAAGCCTTCAGTGAAATGTAAGAGGCACTTCTCAAGGCGTACTTACATATTGGGCAGAATGGTAAACAGTCCGAGATGTAATCTGGCAGTTTGTTTATGATGACTTTGTAGGTCCAGATAGCCTCATTTCTCTGGGGTCTAAAGCTAAGGGATGACCAACCTACTGCCGAGTACAGACAGCAATGATGGGTGGAATAGGGAAGGCCCGTTATAAAACTTAGACCTCTATGGTAGAGCGTATCAAGTTTGGAAAGAGCACCTGCAGGACCCTGGCTGTAGAGGAAGTTGGCATAGTCTAATAAGGAGAGAAAGAAAGTTTGGACTAGCCTCAATTTTGCATCCCTAGGGAGGAGATTTTTTATCCTGTAGAAAAGACCAAGTCTAACTGTAAGTTTCTTTATCAGCTCTTCTATATGAGCAATGAAGGAGAGTCTAGAATCCAGCCATTCCCCCAAATATTTAAATTTTGATACATACTCCAACTGTTCACCCAGAATAGTGGTAATTGGGGGGAGTAACCCCATCACGGCCGGATCTGCTAAGTTAGGAAAGGGTGACAAGAACATAGCTTTTGTTTTCTTGGCATTTAGGAGCAACTTCTGGTTTAGGAGCTGAGTCTGTAGCCGATTGAAGTCATCCTGGAGTTCTGAGCATGCCATTTGAGGGGAAGATCCACTAGAGTAAAGCACTGTATCATCTGCAAATAGGTGTATATGGGCCTTTTTGATGGTGGAATCGATTCTGTTGATATAAAGTGCAAAAGGCAAGGGACCCAGAATGGAACCTTGGGGAGCGCCCCTCTGAAGGGGTTTCAGAGGTGAGACTTCACCTTCCGCTTTTACTTGCTGTGAACGGCCTGAGAGGTAGTTACCGAACCGTCTGAGAGAAAGAGCATCCAATCCGATAGTTTGAAGTGATGTGAGGAGCAGACTATGATCAACGGTATCGAAGGCCTTACTTAGGTCCAGGAATACTGCGCAAACAAAGTTCTTACTGTCCAGCTCATGCTGCCAATCATTAGTAACCTTGGCCAAAGCAGAAATTGTGCTGTGTTGTGCTCTGAACCCTGATTGTAATGGGTTGAGAAGCTTTGATGATTCCAGATGTTTCCTGAGCTGGGTGTTCACGATTTTTTCCAACAACTTAGACAGGATAGGGAGAAGGGGAATCGGCCTATAGTTGTTGAGGTCACAGGGGGCTCCTGATCTGAACAAAGGGACGACATGTGCCATTTTCCAGATGGGAGGAAAGTCGCCTTGCGACAGGGGTAGGTTGAACAGATGTGTAATAGGTGCAGCTAAGACCCTATAGCCTAGGTGCACTATGTTAAATGAAGCATGATTGATTACACTGGAATTTATGTTATTATAGAATCAAGCCAGCTGCTGAATCAAGCATTTGTAGATTTATAATGAATGTGGAATTCTTCAAATAAAATGTACTACAATTCTTATATTGGTCTCAGCTACTTCCTAACTATGGTACCCTCCCTTAATGAAATCTCACAGTCATGGTGTTTGCCTACAGTACAAGGTTTTGAGAACTGAGTAAATGAACAGAGATCTGATCTTTTATACAAAACACACATGTAGTATGTCTCAGGAAAACAGATCAACTGAGCTGTGGGGTCAGGAAAGTCATGTTAAGCCAAGGCATGTTTCCAGGTGTGATGGGTGGGAAGGAAACGGGAAGAACAAGTACATTCTAGATAAGGTCAGTTATGTAGTAAAGGAGTGTACACACATGGATGAATTACTAAGGTTATTAAAACTAAAATAAATAGGCTAAAACAGAGGGAATTTAGGAGTCAATCAGGAATTTGTATAATTGATCAAAATAAAAATAAAAACAGATAAGAAAACAGAGAAAAGCTGTACATACAATAACTAACAGTTGGAGGCAAAAATAGAAGAACAGAAGGAGAAATAAGAACAACACATAATGGGACGGAGAGAAGGCAGATGGAATAAGTTAAATAAATGGGAGGATAAGGGCAAGCTAGACAATGCCAGAGCAAGAGGGAGCAAAAAGGAAGATGGTGCTTAAGAGAAAAGTAGGAAGTAAACAAAGTGTGGTGGAGAGGAAACTCCACATGGAAGGAAGATGAAAGGAGAAAAAGTACTGACAGCAGCAGATTAAGACATGTATTTGTCAATGCTGAATATTTGCTTGCTTGTGTTAGCTGTGTGGGTGTTATGCATGAATAGCGAATCTCACCTAATTCAATAACTGAATCTTGCCCTTATATAGTGGAGGCAGGATCTCCTGGTCTGATAATGCCAAGCATGTTTCCACCAGTGCACTGGTAAATGTTTATATTATATCGTTTAGTGTCTTTGTTATTGCTCAATTGTCCTAGGTCTAGTTTAGCACCTTTCTACCAATGCACTTGTAAATGTTTATCTTACATTGTTCACTAACATATCAGTGCTTTATTGTCCTCAATCTTGTCTCCTGTTTCCCTATTTTGTAATCCTTTTGCTGTTTTGCCTTACCTTATGTAACCTCCTGTTGTATTTGTCCAGAACTGGACACTTGAGAAAATGGG
This sequence comes from Neoceratodus forsteri, assembly GCA_016271365.2. NCBI lineage: Eukaryota > Metazoa > Chordata > Ceratodontiformes > Ceratodontidae > Neoceratodus > Neoceratodus forsteri. The sequence goes on along the minus strand of CM028133.1, from coordinate 47,506,384 downwards.
CAACTTATGCTCACATGCCTTTCCAGTATAATAAATGAACTGAAATAACATGAGTTATAATAGTGACATTGTCATGCTTGGGAAGTGAATAAGTTCACACATAATGTTATTGTCTTTCATTTTACCTATGTTCCTAAGTCTTGCTAAATATGTAAAAGTCACCATGATCTTGCCCAACCAGTTAGGCAGCTCAACATCTAATCCAGGCTGATCCAACTTTATTTGTAGAGTGCTATTCAAATACCATAGTGCATATACAATTCAATTTTAAAGCACATTAAATAGACATAAACAGATAAAAGCAGTAATCCAGCATTAATCAGTTCAACCAAAATCAGGGAAAGCAAGATAGAACAAATCATTTTTTAAAGCAGATTTAAAGCTCTGCACAGTCTGGCACTCTCTTACCTGATGAGGTAGAGAATTCCACAGGTGCAGGGCCAGAAAAGTAAAACCCTGGGACCCCCGAGGTTTTCAAATGGACCCTGGAAATCTCTAGCAATCCCTCATCGGTGGAGTAGAATGAGCAAAGGGGGCAATAGGGCGACAGAAGCTCTTGCAGGTAACACAGACCCTGTCCATGCAGGGCTTTATAGGTCAGCAAGCCAACCTTGAAGGTGATCTGCCACTGAATAGGCAGCCAGTGCAGATCACGCAGCACACGCGTGACATAGGTAGATCGAGACACACCAGTCAACAACCTGGCTGCTATATTCTGCACTAGCTGCAAGCAATTGAAATCAACTCCCAGTAGCCCTAAGTACAGGGAGTTGCAGTAGTCAAGGTAGGTGGTCACAAAGACATGGACCAATATTTGAAGATCATCAGGCAATACCAGGTGCTTAATCCGAGCGATATTCCTCAGATGGTAAAAAAAGGACTTGATGATGGATGACACCTGAAACATGAACTGATAGGTTGCAGAGGGTTTCCCTGAGGAGAATCATTGCTGCCCTGTCCTAAAAAAGATGCCCCACTTTGAAAATGGGAGCAGTTGCTGAAGTATGCTTCTCTGGAACTGTGCCATGGTTAACAACAGTGACTTACATCACGATTTGATTTAGCATAAATAAGTCCCAAGCAGAAATCCTGGTACCCATAGTAGCTCACCAATTCCAGCCCTGTCTACAGTGCAGTTTGAAGCTTCCTTGAGAGGGGCTCTCCAGGTCAAGAGGATGTAATTTGCAAAGAACCACGCACACTGTGCAGCTCAAGCTGCTGGCTTCACTTGGTCACAGACTGCACAAAATGAAGAGGATAATGTAAATATTGTTTACTCTTTTGTGTTGCAATCATGTTACTTGCCCACATGCGGAACGGACATGCAGTGGAACAAATGTGGAGTTTAGCAGGGACCAGAGAGCCATAGAGAGAGCACAGAATGCATTTTTGTTAGAACTGCTGTTTTCACTGCTTTTGTGTGGATGCCCCAATCTGGCTGTATCCCAGTGACCTTTCACTCCAGCATTAACTACCTTATGTAGCTAGTTAGTAAAAAATGGATTCCCTATAGCATCCATAGACATTTTCCCAGTACAGTAACCTAGAACAGGTAGGGTGGATTTTTCTGAGCCACTGGGCTACCTTTTACAAGAGGTATGTATTCACAGCAGGGATGGGCTGCGCCAAATTCAACAAGCATTTGTCAATGCCAAATGGTGTCTTGCTGACATTGGTACTGGTAGTGCAGGAGTTAGAGAGATGCATAATAGGAATGGCAGTGAAATATTGAACTGACACCAACCCCCACCCCCCGCAGAGACTGAAAGGCATTGGGGGTGTGCCTTTGGGTCATCTGCCATAATGCTTAAGCCATTCCACCTCACTCCACCCTGTAGATAGCAACAGGTGTCGTGGTGTGCCTTGGGGTCTTTGACCCTTACGCTCACCCCATTCCATAAGGAAATAAGCTGAGATGGGTTCAGTATAGGAGAATGGGGTGAATGTTAAGGCCAAAGACCAAAAGCTACCTCAACTCTCTATCAGTGGCTGGGGTGGTAGTCAGTGTGAGCATTACGACCGACGGATCCAAGTCACACCCCCGACACCTGTCAATCTCTACAGGGTGGGGTGTTACAGTTTGAAACCCTAACACCCCTGGCATTTGTTGGTATTTGCGCTCCAAATTTTCAACAGGGGCTTTTTGGGACACCACCTCATGAACAGTGGCACTATCATTTTGTTACTGAATCCCAAAAGGTGATTTCACACAGTGACTGCACAATTCGGTGCCACAGGTGTGAAAACACATTTTGGGCAGGATGTGAAAAATGACAGCTGCACTGTTTATGAGAAGGTGTGAAAAAAAGGCAATGTTGATTATCTAGAGGGAAACAAGCTGGCACCAGCTAATGAGCTTGCAAAAATCATTTAATTATAGATCATAACTCAGTACATAAAAAACGTGCATACAGACATTTCTAAAAACTCCAGACCAGGTTTCACCCAAAATTGACTTTCTCAAGGGATACTGGTCTGTTGGAGGAGTCACACTTTTATACATGACTTGAACCAATCACCACGTAGAAACCATTTTTTTTTAAAGTGACATTACTTATTTATACATAGTCTGTGTATACTAAAGTACCTTACAACTTATCCCAATATATTATTACTTTATATAAAAAATGTATCCAAATAATTGAATAGGTTCACTCTTAGTTTCTACTGATAGATCTCGATACGGTAATCAAAAATTATACTGATTTGTCATTTATAATTATATATATATATATATATATTTATATTTATAGCATAATTTCAAAATTAAAGACCCTCCTTTAATATTTATTTATTTAATACTCAACAAAAGGCAGTAGTACAGCATCATTGTCTATATGCACATGTGTACATGCAATTGTCAGTACATATACACATGTGCACATATATCTAAAACTCTGAGATTTAAATTTCACATGTAAATTTATACATCCCCCACATGTTTATTCACGTAGAACACATTTTAGGGCATTGATATAGTCTGACCGATCCCCCAGGGACCCACATCCAATAATATACATTACAATCCCTCCTGGGCAAAAACTTCTATATTTACCCAAGTCTTTTAAAGCTGTAATGTGGCACCATCTCTTTTTTTTTTATTACTATATCAGCTGTATTGTTATGTACTATTTTAATATGTATTGTAATTTTTATTTGTATGATGATTTGTGAAGTGCTCCGAGCCCTACATACAGCCATCAGGCTGTCACCATTTCAACGGCTGTTCTCTACCATACTCCGCTTTCACTGTCTCTCTATCTATGTCACACTGTACAGTACTGTTTTGCGTGGCATGGCAGTGCATAGACATAGGTTATCAGTTACCACACTCTTACGTGGAGTTTTACTGAATGATCAGTGTATAGCATATACTCTCGTGGATATTATGCAGACACGCTTCAATGGAGGGAGACAGAGACAGAGTGAGACAGAGACAGAGAGAGACAGAGAGAGAGAGGCTTTCTTCTCCATCCCACATATCAGTTTTAAAATCTTTTTTTTTTTTTGGGGGGGGTTACACCAGCCAGCTTCAGTAGCTGATTTAAAGTAACACTATTGGGCAGAATTGCGGTTCCTTTTAATGCGTGCACCTTAGCCCTCAACATAGTGACAGTGCATTGTCCAGCTGTTAACTTTAACTAATTTTAAGTGTTGACTTTTCCATTAGCAGATTATATCTTTTAGCCACTAGAGGGCCCAGTTATAAGGACACTTACCCAATACAATACAATACCATTCCTGTCTCATTTCACTTATTGTGTGGTCAGTCTATCACTATTCATCAGTCTTTGCCCCCTCCCTCTTCTACTGATTGATTGGCCACACCTGGTCAAGTTCCTACCCAATCCTTCTGTGCGCTTCTACTCCTCCTTAGAGCTACTGATCTGCACACCAGGCTTGCTCTCTCTGGCAGGCACGACACTTTCTAATCCTGTCTTCTCCTAGCCACTTAACCGACTGTGTCCATAACTCTCCTAGCCCTCGTGTTTGCGGTGCCATGGCACGCTCTTTATACTCAAATCTTTTCTTATTCCTAACCACCTTATCCATAGCAGCTCACCACAACAAAGAACAAGGATCAGGTCCACCTCTAGAAATTTCCAATCCTGTAACTGGAACCTCATCCCACTGCACCTCCCCTTATTTAATATGTCCACCTCCTTTTATCCTCGGCCCATATCCTTCACCCTTACACTTTCTGCTCCCTTCATATATGTCGATCAGAGCACTCTCCTTAGCTTCCCTTTAGTGCCGCCCTAGCATTACGTCGCATTCATCATCACCTTGCGGAAGGTCGAAAAGGAAAAAAGCACTCCTATTCTACAAAAACTGGATCAAGTAACTGCTTGTCTTGCTCCTTCTCTGTTCAGGTAACGTGGAGCTAAACCCTGGACCCCCATTACTACTTGTATCTCCTGCAGAATTTGTATCTGCACCCGGACTTAAGTTAATGTTAGTCAACATATTGAGCCTCACAAAAACGTTTGCTCAGCTCCAAGTATGGGCTGCCTACACCGAGCTGAACCTCATTATTATAACCGAATCTTGGCTCAAAAAGTCAAACAGTGATCAACAAGTCTCTCTTCCTGGCTACAATCAGCACAGGGCAGATAGGGAAGCCAGAGGGGGCAGTGTGGCCATCTACACTAAATCTAAGTTTACAGTCAGTGATACTCACTGTAAATCTAAACCTAAGGAGTACAAAATTGTATCTCTCAAATGACACTTTCCATCCACTGAATGTCTCATTATTATTGGTGGTTATTGCCCCCAATCTGGTGGCACTGACATCCTCACCATACTTAAATCCTTAATCGCCTCTGCCAACACTGAAACTTTAATACTTGGTGATTTTAATATGGACTGGCTTACCCTCAAGTCGCACAGCCTGAAATCCTTCTGTGATGAAGTCGGCTTAGCCCAGTTAGTCGGTGAACCTACTAGAACCAATACATCCAATCCCAACAACAGTTCTCTCCTTGATGTCATACTTTCTACGCATCCTTACAAAATTCTTCACTCTGCAGTCTTCCACAATGACATGAGTGATCATGGGGTGGTTGTTTGTACAAGATCACGAATTATAGCCCGACAGCAACCAACACTCATAACTAAGCAGTCCTTTCACAAGTTTAATGCATCGGACTGCTTATCTGACTTGAGCAAAATTAGATGGCAAGAACTCTTCCTTGCCAAAATGATCGATGAGGCAGTCACTGTCCTTAACAACAACCTCACTGAGCTGGCCAACAAGCATGCCCCTTTGATCAAAGTCAGGGTGCGTAAAACATCCAACCCATGGTTTACATCAGATCTCAAGGCTACACTCCTACGCCGTGATAAACTCTTGGCTAAGGCTAGAAAATCCAAAAGCCCAGCTGACTGGCAAGCATTCAGAGCAGCTAGAAACACCTGCATTAAACAAATCCATGCAAGCAAAGCCAACTATTATGTCTCCACCCTTGAACAGGCAAAAGGGAATTCCCCAAAAATCTGGAAGACACTCAAGTCCATCGAAGGTCAGCCTGTAGCCCCCTCCATCCCTCTGAAGATCCTCAGCAATGGTAGGACTGTGGAAAACAGTTGCCTAATCCTCGAGGAAATCAACAATCACTTTGTAACTGCTGGCCTAGCTTTTGACTCTTCGCCTTATACAGCCTGTGGTAGCAACCAAGACTATAATAACATTGATCCGCAAACTTCAACCCATCGTGCCCGCTTAGCTATAAAAAAGTCGAAGATTCACTTCTTAACATAGACATTCGAAAAAGTGTAGGAGACGATGGTCTAGAACCTTTTTTTCTTAAACTAGGCTATCTCGACCTCACCGCCCCTATCCTCCACATATTCAATCTTTCCATTTCCACTGCCACTGTTCCCTCCTGCTGGAAATCTGCCCACGTCCTCCCATTATTCAAGTCAGGGGACCCATGCAACCTAAACAACTATAGGCCCGTTTCAATCTTACCTGTCCTCTCCAAAGTCCTCGAAAAGCTAGTTTACTCCCAAATGAAACTCCATATCAAATCATCTTCAATCCTAAACCCTGCGTAATCTGGCTTCCGGCCCAACCATAGTATGGTTACTGCTCTAGCCAAAGTTACCAATGAATGGATCACAGCCATGGACTCCAAGAAAGTTACTGGTGCAGTATTCTTAGATCTCAGCAAAGCATTCAACACTGTTGACCACAATCTGTTAGTCTCAAGCCTAATAAAAGTAGGTGCCACCCCCGCTGCATAGTGGCTTATCAGCTATCTATATGGTAGGACCCAGAAAGTAAAAGCAAGTGGCCTCTTTTCTTCATCCCTCCCAGTTGTCAGGGGAGTCCCGCGAGGTTCCATATTAGGTCCCATCCTCTTCCCCCTGTTCATCAATAACCTTGACGCATATATATCCCAGTCCCATCTGCATTTCTTTGCTGGTGATACTGTACTGTATACATCAGGCCCTACACTGGCTGAAGTGAGGGATGTACTCCAAGCCGACTTTGCACAACTAGAAATCAACCTAATCAATGCCAAACTACTCCTCAATGCCAAGAAAACTAAGGCCGTGATCTTTGCCCCAAACACCACCTCCACTTCCCTTGCAAACACGCACAATGAATTCATCATTACCTCCCTAGGTGAACCCCTTGAAATCACCTCCAAATTCAAATATCTTGGTATGTGGCTAGACAACAAGCTTTTCTTTCACGACCACCTCGACGATTTGGCAAAGAGGCTAAAAATTAGGCTAGGTTTCTTCTTCCATAACAAGTCCCTCTTTCCACTGGATATCAGAACTAGGCTGGTCCAGGCCACTTTCTTGCCGCTACTCGTCTATGGAGATCTAATCTATTCCTCCATAGTGGCCTCAGGACTCAACAGACTAGACATCCTCTACCACTCCGCCATATAGTTCATGACAAACCTACCCTACCGAACCCACCATTGCAATTTGTACCTAGCCGCTGGCTGGACATCACTCTCAACTAGACGCACGCTTCATGCTGGTATCTGGACTCTTAAGCTACTCCTGAACAAGCTCCCAAACTATCTCATAACCCTTTTCGGTATTTCCATAGCACCTACTCTCTTAGGAAAAATGACCTCCTCCTCCTCGATGTACCGAGAACTCGCACCTCACTCACAAGCGGGCCATATCGAGCGTGCTCCCAACTATCTGGAACCAGCTCCAAGGCATACTGAAGCTTCCCAGTACTGTCCCTGTCAGCCTATTTAAAAGGTTGGCTGCATCAAAAATAAAAGATACATGCGGCTGCTTCTCAATCCCAGCTCACTGCTCTAACCCTAGTCCACTGCTTCCTCTTACTTACCTAGAAATTAGCTGCCTTGATACTCCAAAACAAGCACTTTGTACCTTTTTTCTGTACTTGTATTTTTTCTATGTCATTGTCATTTTTATGCAACATGTTAATGCTTGCCCATAATTCTGTACTTGAATTTGTACTGTTTTTTTTATTATGCAATCTGTAACTACCTGTCTGTGTCAAAGGATCTCCTTGTGAATCAACTTGCTCAACGGAGTTTTCCTACAACAAACCTGAACTTGAACTTTGATATAAAACAAACAAACACACCTATTTTATAACAGAAGTGTTACAAATTAGACAATCCCTTCCCTCTTTAAAATAGGTGAGAGCTGTGACTGACTTACGGGTGGGTGGTAATGGGGAACCACACAACCTAGAAAAACAGTCCGTTGCATCTTCCTTTTTGCAGTCCACCAGAGTACATGCTGATCATGCAGTAAAACTCCATTTCAATTGCAAGCTATAAGAATGATACAAAGGATCATAGGAACATGCAAAAAGTGTTGCATTGGCCTGGTATTTTATAATAAAAGCAAAAGACAGACTGCACCTTTCCTAAGTAATATGAAAACAGAAATTATATGCTTTATAATTCCCATTAAAAGATCTATGCAAAGAGGCAATTACCTTATTTGTCATGCTGTAGGAATAATCTTTGATGTGCTCATTTTAAAAACCAGCTAGACAGTACTATTTTAGAAGTACAAATAATACTCAAGTTTACTAAAACCTGTGTGGCAACTTTTAGCTGATATGATGCTGATGACAGTCCCTTTGTATCTGAGAATAAAACTGTTGTGTGTAGATCAGCGTGTACTGTCACGGATATAATGCAGACATACTTCGCCAGAGGAGACAGAGGTTTTTCTGTCCCACATTATCAATTTTTGAATCTTGTATTTTTCATGTTTGTTTACTGCAGCCAGCTTCAGTAGCTGATTCAAAGTAATACTATTGGTTAAAATTGTGGTTCATTTTAATGTCCGTACTCCGGCCCGGCGGCCCTTGACATAGCGGAGATTGGTCTCTTGAAGCGAAGTGACTGAGTGACTGTAAAAGTGTAATGGCTGCCACGTAACTGCTATGGAAAGTTGCCTGATCCGGAGCTGGCAGATACTGTATTCAGTGACGCTATTTTATTGCATTCCTTCTTGTACTAAAATGACAACTCCTTTCTGTGAAACAATATTTGAGGTTAATAACATACAGATCGGGATGGAGGGGGTCTGATAGTGTTCTGTTACGAAATATGCTTGGCCCCTAGTTTATGTATTAAGAAAGACACACATGTATTGATGGCATTCATATCTGTCCCGTCTTCCTTTTGACATTGCTGTGTATCATTTTTATCTACTTCTCATTTAATTTTAATTTAGGATGTGAAAATCATACGTCCCTAGCCTATCCCTGGAGACTACTCTGTCATGTTTGGTATGTCCTATTTTTTAAATAAATTTGTTTCATCTCCTTCTCCAGTAGGTCCCATTGAACAAAATTGTGGGGAGCAGCTTAACTGTATTTTATACTAAAACCACAGATGCAGCAGTTCATTTCTGTATCTGCACAGAAGTTGCTGAACATAATGCCTGTTAAGTTGTCCTTTTTCAGTATACTATACTGTTAAACTGGTCCCTGCAGTTTTGTTGAGTGGGACTTGCTAGTGAATGAGATGAAACAATTATTCAGCATTTTTGACTATTAAGTACTTTCTGAGGCTTTCTTTGACATGGGCTTTTGCTCTTGCCTTTTCTTTTGCATGGTCTCTAAAATGGGAGAGAACTGTCAGTGTTTTTGGTAATGGACAGAAGACCCTCCCTGCTGTACGTGCACTGCTGGTGTTGCTAGGAACCATCATCCTTGTTGTAATACAGGGGTGCAGGTTCTGTGAGGTTTTTACACTGATAGAATCCTTCCAATTGCTCGGACCCTGACCGAACTTAGAAAAACGGGCTATGTGTAGGAAATGATCAATTTCTCAGTGGAGACCTATTATTTTATAAAACTTTTTTATACACACACACAGAAGTTATATATTCTTAAAAAAAAATTAAAAAAGAATACTTGTTCCAGTTTGCCATTAGTCTGCCAAAGAAAGCCTCCCGTATGCAAAAATGAGGTTTATTTCAAAAATCCTTTTAAACACCAAGACTACTTAAAAAAGGTTTCCTCTGTCACTCCTCTATCCTTCTGTATTTTGAATAATTGTTTCATCTCATTCTCTAGCAGGTCCCATTCAACAAAATTGTGGGGAACAGCTTAACTGTATATAATACTAAAACCACAGATGCAGTAGTTCATTTCTGTATCTGCACAGAAATTGCTGAACATAATGCCTGTTAGGTTTCCCTTTTTATGTTTTCTTGCATGCATGTGCAAGAAACATAGTGCCATCATCCGAGTTTTCGGAGGCGTGTCACCCCCTCTTCCAATTCAGTCAGTGTGTTGGCAGTTCTCCACTGCCTGCTGGAGCTGTCTATGACAGCTCCAAAATGCAGTGGAGTACAGTTGAAAGGGGGAGCTACGCTTCAGTGAGCTGTGATCAGATATCGCCTACTCATGCGCACTCCCCCTACACACACACACACACACACGTGCACGCATACTGCGTGCTGCCCCCCCCACGCACACACTGTACAGCTGGGGGTGCCCAATCCCCCGTCGGCTGTGCTGTGCCCCCCCAAAGACTTCCACATGCCACGCTGGGTGCCTACCCCAGCATGACAAGTCATTGTATAGCCGACGGGGGTGCCCAGTCCCCGTCAGCTCCACTGTCCTCCCCCCCCCAGAGTACAGGGTGCCACGCTGGGAGCCCACCCCAGCGTGGCAACTTATGCTATGGCCGATGGGGGTGCCTAATCCCCTGTTGGCTCCACGCCCCCCCAACCAGCGTCCCTTGTGCCACACTGGGAGCCCACCCAGTGTGGCAAAGCGTCCCAGCGTGGTCATTTTGGTAAAAAAACAACCTGTAAAGAAAAACGGTCCCACAGTCTCCAGCCTCCCCACAACCGCACCACCCACTGCACACCCTGCCTCCCCACACCCACCCCATACTTACCTCCGGAGTCTGGGCGGCGGTCATCGGTGGACCAGGAACACGTCTGCGCTCTTCAAAGCCGACCTCGAACTGAGGAAATGCCGGTAAGCTGTATAATGGGATAGAAAGGGTTTTTTCAACTTTGTTGCATACCTCAGGCATTTTTTGGAATTTTTGCACCAAATTTTCAACATGGGGTTTTTGGGACCCCTTCTCATGAATGATGTCACTGTCATGGCATTATTCGGGCCCGAAGGGTGATTTCGCAGTCACTGCGCAAAATAACCTCTCGGGCCCGATTAACAAAATGACACTGCCAGCGTTTATAAGGTGGGCTCTCAAAAAGCCTATTTTGAAAATTTGGTGGACAAATTCCAAAAAATGACTGTTTTATGAGCGTGCGTTGCGCAGTTCCTACACACGCTCGTAAGTTCGCGAATTTTCAATATTTTCACTCCACATTTTCAACATTGCCATTTTACCACACCTTCTTATGAGTAGTAGAGCTGTCATTTTTCACATCTCACCCAAAACGTGTTTCCGCCCATGTAGCGCACAATGGAGCAGTCGGTGTGAAATCAATGTACGGAACAAATTAAGAAAATCACAGTGACACTGTTCATGAGCAGAGGTCTTAAAATGGCTATGTTGAAAATTTGGTGAAAAAATTCCTAAAAATGACTGTTTTACGAGCATGCATTGCGCAGTTCCTATGCAGGCTCGTAAGTTCGCAAATTTTCAATATTTTCACTCCAGATTTTCAAAATTGCCATTTTACCACACCTCCTTATGAGCAGTACAGCTGTCATTTTTCACATCTTGCCCAAAATGTGTTTCCGCCCATGTAGCGCACAATGGTGCAGTCGGTGTGCGAAATCAATGTATGGGACACATTAAGAAAATCAAAGTGACAATGTTCATGAGCAGAGGTCTTAAAATGACTATGTTGAAAATTTGGTGAAAAAATCCCTAAAAATGACTGTTTTACAAGCGTGCGTTGCTCAGTTCCTATGCATGCTCGTAAGTTCACGAATTTTCCATATTTTCACTCCAGATTTTCAACATTGCCATTTTACCACACCTCCTTATGAGCAGTACAGCTGTCATTTTTCACATCTTGCCCAAAATGTGTTTCTGCCCATGTAGCGCACAATGGCGCAGTCGGTGTGCGAAATCAATGTATGGGACACATTAAGAAAATCCCAGTGACACTGTTCATGAACAGAGGTCTTAAAATGGCTATGTTGAAAATTTGGTTAAAAAGTTCCTAAAAATGACTGTTTTACGAGCTGCGTTGCGTGGTTCCTACACATGCACGTAAGTTTGCGAATTTTCAATATTTTCACTCCAGATTTTAAACACTGCCATTTTATAACACTTCCTTATGAACAGTACAGCTGCAATTTTTCACGTCGCCCAAAATGTGTTTTCGCACATGTAGCGCACAACGATGCAGTCAGTGTGCGAATGCAATGTTTGGGACAGATTAAGAAAATCACAGTTACACTATTCATGAGCAGATGTCTTAAAATAGCTATGTTGAAAATTTGGTGACAAAAGTCCATAAAATGACTGTGTTACGAGTGAGCATTGCGCAGTTTCCACGCACCCTCGTAAGTTCATGACTTTGTAATATTTTCAGTCCAGATTTTCACCAGTGGCATTTTTCCACACTTCCTTATGAACAGTACAGCTGTCATTTTTCACAACATGGCGAAATGTGTTTTCACACTTTCAGCGCAGAGAATCGTGGTCACTGTGGGAAATCATTGTTTGGGACAGATAAAGAAAATCACAGTGACACTGTTCATGATCGGAGGTCCCAAAATGCCTCTGTTGACAATCTGCTGTAAAAAATCCCCAAACTAATTACATTACAGGTGTCGTTGTACAGTTTCTATATGCATTCGTGACTTCACCAGTTTTTTAATATTTTTACTACAGATTTGCAACATTGCCATTTTTACACCTCCCATGAACAGTACAGCTGTCATTTTTACATCTGTTGAATGTTTTTGCACCTGTGTTGCTAAATACCCGTCGCTGTGCATAAGCAGCTTTTCGGCTAACAAACTGATATTGCCACTGTTCATGAGATGGGGTCACAAAATAAACATGTTGAAAATTTGGAGTGAAAATACCAACACGAATGCCTGAGGTATTATGGTTTCCAGCCATAACGCCCAACCCTGTAGAGAATGACAGGCATCAGGGGTGTGACTTGGGATTCTTGCCTGTAATGGTCATACCATTCTACACCCTGCAGCCAGTGAGAGGCATCAAGGTATGCCTTGGAGTCTTTGGACCCAAAGTTCACCCCATTCTCCTATACCACACCCATCTCACCGTATTTCCTGATGGAATGGGGTGCGCATAAGGGCCAAAGACCCTGGGCACACTCTGACACTTATCAGTGTCTGCAGGGTGGGGTGTGGTGAAATGGCGTGGCTGTTATGCCTGACGACCCAAAGGCACACCCCAATGCCTGTCACTCTCTGCAGGGTGGTGGTGGGGTTGGCTTCAGTTCAATACTTCACTGCCATTCCTATTACGCAGCTCTGTAACTTCTACACTACCACTGCCAATGCCAGCAAGCAAACATTCGGCATTGACAAATGCTTGTTCAGTATACTATACTGTTAAACTGGTCCCTGCAATTTTATCGAGCGGGATCTGCTAGTGAATGAGATGAAACAGTTATTCCACATATAGGGGGAAAGAGTGATGTAACAACAAAGGAGACTTTTTTGACATAGATGGCAAACCATACTGGGAAAAGATTGACGTTTATAAAGATGTAGCTAAGTGGATTTTTTAAATCCTGATTCTGATGGAATTCTACAACATTTTGGAAAGTCTGCTGAATTATGTGGAATTCTAGTGGAGGTGCAATTCTGAAATACAAAACCTTCAGCAGTGCAATTTTTTTCGCAGGCACCCCCCCCCCCAGCCTTTTTACATAGGCTTTACAGTTTAATTTACTGTCAGCAAGCATGTCTAAAATTGCCCTAATCCAGGGCACTTCACTCTGAGAAAGCCTCAGAGAATGGGGGATGAGCTCAGTTTATGGCTGCTACAGACTTACTTGCTTTCAGTATGATCAAATTAATTTGCCATTTTACCACTCTTCAGCTTGCATGGATGTTTCCTGTGGAGGAGATTTGCCTCTCCTTCTGGATCCCTGATAGTAAGTAGATAAGATACTGTGTTACTGTGATATCTTATCCAAATATAAAAGTTAAAACACTGTGTCGATAAGTATAAAATGGGGTTTAAATTGCTCAAGAACAAAAGTTTAATTTGAAACATATTAAGTAAATTTTTCCCATTATAAAGTGTTTTTTTTCTACCTACAGTACATAAGCAAATCAAGTTGGCTGCTTTTAGAAGTTTGATTAAGTCAGGACTGCTATAGTGGTCTGTCCTGCCATTAGCACACAGCCGTCTCCATGCAGTGCCAAAAACATTATATCATACAGAGATCTGTAAAACAACACTTAAGTAAATCATTGTTGTAGTCAAATCCAACCCACCCCCCCAAACACACACATGTATGCACACATACAGTACATATACACACACACACATACACACATACTCTCACCAAGCAGACAGACTCATTGTGTAAGCCTGAGCAGTCAGTGCGAGTGAAGAAAACAAACAATTAATCAATAAATCAGGTATGGTTATGGTCGTAAGTGATGCATTTTTTAAGGGTTTGCCAGGTAAGACATACCAGTCTGTATGTGCTGCTGCTGCTGTCAGTACGGCTAAGCAGAATCAAAGTACTGACTGTCAGTATGGGGAAACAAAATCAAAGCAGTTTTTGAAACTCTGTGCAAGTGGTAAGATATTCCTGTGGTGCAATATTCTGAACTGAAAAATTGGTAGTGAAATGTCACTTCAGGTGAAACACTTTTGATTGTCAGTATGGCTAAACAAAGCACAGTGGGAGGGACAGTGGGTGGAAAGTTAGGAAGGAATGCAGAGTCCCTTTACTCATTCCAAAAGGTCTGCAGGGCTATGCCCACTGCAGCCCTAAAAATGGTGAGTATATTACTCTTGAATGCCAATGTTATCTGGGGCACTGACGGCATGAAGTGTAGAAAAAGCAAGAGAAGGTGATCAATATTCAAGTGACAAAGGTCCTGTTTTCATGCATTTTATCTCAGTAATAAATAACGGGCAGGAGAAACACAGAACTAATGAGAAATTCAGGATGAACTGTTTCCAAAAATCATGTTTTTCAAAATTCTAGAGATGTTAGCTGCTTTTTAAAGAGTGACACTTGGGGAGGAGATTTTTAAAAGCTACCAGGGACTGCAGTCTTCATAGTAAATCCACCCAAATTACAGTGTTTGTAATTAAAAATGTTTTTAACAGTAGCCTGATTCATTTTAAAAACCACAATGATGATTCTAAGAATATCAGGAATACATGCTGCAAAAATAGGGGTTGGAGGACACTTTCTGCTAACTAATTAGTACTGCTGCTTTAAAGGGAAGATAAACCATGTTTTTTTTTTATCAATTCTCTTTATACTCCTGCACTGGCCACATAGGACTCTCTCAGACAGGACACTTGGCGCTGACCCTGTAACCGCTCACCTAAGACCTCCTCACTTTGCCTCTCTCCTGTGTCATTCTTCCTCTGCATCCCCAACTCACCATCTCCCCGGCTCTGAACCCCGCCAATTCCTGACCGGCACTCTATTTATAATCCAGAGTGCGGTCGGAGTGCAGGACAGAACCAGAGGACAGCTAGGTAGGTCCGGTGTGTGTGTTGGGTACTCCGTTGTTCCTATCATTGCCTTCCCAGGTGCCATGATGTTTCCAATTTTCTTGGTCCTGGAGGAGCAGATGTGCACTAACATCCAGTGCGCAATGGGCGCATTCCCGCACCCACCCGAAGGACATCTGCCGTCACCTCCCTACTCCTTCAGTAGGTCTCCGCATGCTGCAATGCCTCCAGTTGCCACTGGGGGCCGCTGGAGTGATGGATGACATGGTTCTTCCTCTCCAGGAGAGAACAGCAGTCCTACGGATGCTTGATCTTCTCCTTTCCTTGCTGACCTCCGACAACCCAAGCTTATTCCCGAATCCGGATCGCTGGCATGGCGCGAGGTGTGGCGTCCAGTACCTCAACCTTCAGTGCCACCGTACCAGCAAGATAAACCATGTTGTTTACTTTTTTCAATAAAATTATAAATTTGGGTATTTGTGAAGTTTGTTTAATTCCCCCACCCTGTGTATTTTTATGTGTTTGTTTTTTGAAATAGTCCTACTTTTTTCCTTATTTAGGACCCCATTTTTTGAAATAGTTCTACTTTTTTCCTTATTTAGGGCCCCATATCAATGCAGCCTTTTTTCTGCTTACTATTCTTTTTTGTTACTTCTAGAACCCAGTGACATCATAACATCAGCTGAAGCCACTGGATTTCTCATCACAGAAACATAGAAATGTAAACTCTGATGGCAGAAAGAAACCAATGGGCCACTGAGTCTGCCTATATTAGACTACTTCACCCCCCACCTAGTGTCCTGGAGGGCTGTCCCCCTCCTAAAATTATTATTATTATTTATTAAAAAAATTATTACTACATCCCTATCCGTGGTTCCCTCTAGTGGGACCATAAGTCCCAGCACTCTGTCCCAACCATGCCTGGATCCATTAAGAATACTTGCCCCCCACCACCTCTGCTGACAATATTTATTTAATTTATTTATTTATTTTTGTTTTGCTTTTTGCTTGTGAATTTAGTGCCCGTGAAAGGTGCCGGATTGGCAGGACTGAAACTCGAAGTCCTCTAGTTATCCACATGACAGGTACAGCACAAGCAATCACAGTGCAAGCTTCCCCGCACTGCCCTGCTGATGTGCCTCAAGCCTCTCGTGGAGGCACCACCATGTACAGTAAGTGAGACAGTAGTGCACACTCCATGCCTCAAGCCTCTCACGGAGGCACCACCATGTACAGTGAGTGAGACAGTAGTGCACACTCCATGCCTCAAGCCTCTCGTGGAGGTACCACCATGTACAGTAAGTGAGACAGTAGTGCACACTCCATGCCTCAAAGCCTCTCGTGGAGGCACCACCATGTACAGTAAATGAGACAGTAGTGCACACTCCATGCCCATGCAATCCGTTGTCTCTCATGTGAGGCTGCCAATAAGGGTGCCAATTAGTGCTAATCTGTTCCATGGCCCCACCACCCTCTCAGTCAAGAACTTCCTCACATCCCTCCTGAATTTACCCCACACTAACCTCCAGTTGTCCCTGCTGTGACTTCATCCCTATTTCTAACAAACATGTCTTCTCTACTCACTCTTTTTTTACTCCTTAGGTCACTTTCATACCCTCGCTTCTGTTTGGCCTCCACAGAGTGCATGTTCAGGGCCTCCGGTCATTCCTCATAGGATCTGGCCCTTCTAGCCCTGGATCAGTTTGGTGACATGTCTCTTCACTCATTCCAGCCTGTCTATGTTCCTTCACAGTGGAGGGCTCACCAGTGATCTGTATAGGGGCGATATCGCTTCACTTTTCCTACCACCCAAACCCCTCCCAGTACACCTCAGCATTCTTGATGCTATGCTGTGGGCCTTGTTGCACTGGCTGGTTTGCTTGAGTGTGTCACAGATTATTTATTTTATTTTTATTTATTTATTGAATAATCGGAATTACAACGTTTGAGCTAAAAGCTCTTTTACAAAGGATCCTTGCCAGACAAGGGAGGGAAAACAAATATATGAGTAGGGGAGACTGTAGCAGCCAATGGCACTGTCAATAATCATCAGTTAAGAACATACAGTAATCAGTATAGGATAAAATAAGATAAAAGCATAACATAAAACATGGCGTGTGTACAGAGCGCATGGGGATACATTTCCCTCAGCACTGTAGATAATAAAGTGCACCAGTCCATATGTGTACAAGCATAAATGATCACAAGTGGTAGCAATGCAGCTTTGTCAGAACTAGAATAAAGAGAGATAAGCAGGTGGGCACATCTGGGGTATGAGAAGGTGGAGGGTTTAAGGAAGGCAGGTGAGGGCTCATCAGGGGGAGACATTGGGAGTGGGGGAAGGGTACAAGGCAGTTAGGCAGGGGCAAGTGGGGAGTAATGAACTTCAAGGACCACTTGAACAGTACAAGGTGATCTTGAGCGTGGCCCAGGGGTACAAGGAGGCTAGTTACAGCTGGGTTAAGTGTGACAGTAGCAGTGTTCCAGAGGGGAGATAGAATTCCTGAACTCAGACTTAAAGGGACTGAGGTGTGTGAGGCTTTTGGTGGTGTGCGGGAGCTCATTTATCCAAGTGGGAGCCCTTACCACAAAGGCTCGCCTCCCCAGGGCAGTTCTTCTGAACGGCACTGCTAGGGCTTGTTTAGTGACACTTCTTGTGGCATGTTCGGTTGGGACAAGACAGAATAAACAAAGAAACATAGAAACATAGAATTTGATGGCAGATAAGGATGTCTTGGCCCACCCAGTCTGCCCATTTCCCTACCTGATGGATAAGCTGCAGATTCTAGTTAATCAACAGCTTACTTCCTCCTACCCCCCACTAGAATTGCCTTATGCCTGTCCCATGCATTCTTGAATTCTCCCACTGTTCCTGACTCCACAACCTCCTCAGGAAGGTTGTTCCATGCATCCACAACCCTCTCTGTGAAAAAATACTTTCTAACATTACCTCTGAGCCGTCCCCCATCTTCAAATTGTGCCCCCTTATCCTTGCACATCTCTTCTTCTGAAAGATACTACCCTCTTGTACTTTGTTAATTCCCTTGAGATACTTGAAAGTTTCTATCATGTCCCCCCTCTCCCTCCTTTCCTCAAGGGTATACATATTAAGCTGCTTTAGTCTCTCCTCATATGTCTTCTGGTGCAGACCTTGCACCATTTTGGTTGCCCTCCTCTGAACAGCCTCCACTCTGTGTATGTCTTTGCAGAAATGGGATCTCCAGAATTGCACGCAGTACTCCAGATGGGGTCTCACTAACTATCTGTATAGAGGGATAACAACTTCCTGTTTTCTACTGTTGATGCCTCTCCCTATGCATCCCAGTATCCCCCCAGCCCTCCTTACTGCCTTCTCACATTGTTTGCTCACCTTTAGGTCATCTGATATAATTACTCCTAGGTCTCTTTCAATTTTTTTTTTTTGTTATTAACTCACCCCCCATTGTGTACTCTTCCCCTGGGTTTTTGTTTCCCAGATGCATTACCTTGCACTTCTTTGCATTGAATCTGACCTGCCACATATTTGACCATTCCTCCAACCTTGCCAAGTTCCTTTTCATTCTTTCCACCCCACCTTGTGTATCAACCCTGTTGCAGATCATTGTGTCATCTGCAAAGTTGCATACCTTTCCTTCCAGGTGCTATCTAATGTCACTTATAAAGATATTAAAGAGGACCGGTCCCAATACTGAACCCTGCGGTACCCCGCTAGTTACCCTCCTTTCTTCACTGTGGACTCTGTTTACTATTACCCTTTGAGTCCTGTTGTCCAGCCAGTTTTTTATCCAGGTTACCACCTTGGGACCCACTCCAAGGCTGGCTAGCTTGTATATTAATCTTTTGTGTGAGACTGTGTCAAATGCCTTGCTAAAATCTAGGTAGGCCATATCCACAGCCCCTCCCTGGTCTACTACTTTGGTCACCCAGTCAAAGAAATCTATTAGGTTAATCTGACATTACCTTACTGCTGTGAAACCATGCTGCCTTGGGTTCTGTGCACCACTGGCCTCTATGTACTCAACAGTTCTTTCCTTCAGAAGTGATTCCATCATTTTCCCTACCACTGAAGTCAAACTAACTGGTCTGTAGTTTCCTGCCTCTGCCCTGCTCCCACTTTTGTGAGGTGGAATCACATTTGCCCTCCTCCAGTCCTCAGGTACCACTCCATCCTCCCATGATTTGTTAAAGAAAGTAGTCAGTGGTGTTACTAGTTCTACCCTTAGTTCTTTTAGTATTCTTGGGTGAAACCCATCAGGCCCCATTGCTTTGTCCACTTTCAGTTTCAAGAGTTCTTTCAAAACCCTTTCTTCTGTGAATGGACTGGTATCGATCCCTCTATTCAGGGTTTCTCCCTTGTTTGGTTTAGGTACCTCCCCCTCCTCATCCGTTGTGAATACCGAGCAGAAATATTCGTTCAGTATCCCTGCTTTTTCACTGTCACCCTCTGCCCACATTCCCTCCCCTTTATTTAGTCTCTGTATCCCTTCCTTGGTCTTTCTTCACTCCCTAATGTACCTATAAAAGGTTTTATCCCCCTTCTTAACAGGGGTGGCTATCTTTTCCTCAGTTTGTGCCTTTGCTATTCTGACTGCCTTCCGTGCCTCCTTCTGCTTTAACTGATACAGTTCTCTGTTCTGCTCCTTCTGTGTTTCATTATATTTCCTGAATGCTATCCTTTTCTCCTTAACCATCACTGCCACCTCTTTTGAGAACCATAGTGTTTTTTTCCTTCGTTTTATTTTGTTGATTTGTTTCACACAAAGGCTTGTTCCCTCTGCAATGGCTGTTTTGATTATTCCCCATTGTTCCTCCACCCCTCCTTCTTGCCCATTTGCTAGTGCTTTTCTGAGGCAGTCTCTCATTTTCCCAAAGTCAGCCTTCCTAAAGTCCAATACTCTTGTTTTTGTATGGCTTGACTCTACGGCTGTGTTTATTGTGAACCACACTGTTTGGTGGTCACTTGTTCCCAGATGGCTACCCACTTCTAAATCTGAGATCCTTTCTCCTTCCCCATTTGAGAGTACCAGGTCTAAGATTGCTCCCTCCCGAGTGGGTTCCAACACTAGCTGTCTGAGGCATGCCCCCGTAGGGCATCAAGAATGACCCTGCTCTTGGATGTGCCTGCAGCAAAGGTACTCCAGTTAACATCTGGCATATTCAGGTCCCCCATCAACAATATCTCCCCTTTTTCTGCCATTTTAAGGATGCCTTCTATTATTTCATTGTCCATTTCCTCCCCCTGAGATGGGGGTCTGTACACAACCCCCATGCGGATTGTGGTGCTATTTTCTGTCTCCAGGGTGACCCATAGTGACTCATCAACTTCCTGTTTACTCTTTAGTTCTGTTGCTTCATTCCCTTCCCTTATATAGAGAGCTACTCCTCCTCCTCCTCCTCTTTTACCCACCCTGTCCCTCCTGTAGACTGTGTATCCTGGTATGTTGACATCCCACTCATGGTTCTCTGTGTACCATGTTTCAGTGACTGCCACAATATCCAGGCATCCCTCTTCCATCAAAGCCACTAGTTCAGGGAGCTTGTTGCACAGACTGCAGGCATTGGTACTCATCACCTTCCATTTATTTTTTATGCTTTACCCCTTTTAGCCCCATCCCTGTCCTTAACACCTTTTGCTGCAGTTATCCCTGTCCTGCTCCCTACTGACTTCTCTATCTTGGTGTTTACCTCTCTAACTACTGAGTTTTGTGGGGGAAGGCTGGGATTTCCCTGCTCCTTTTCAGTGCCGCCCTTGACTAGTTTAAATGCTTGCCAATGAAGCATTTAATCCTGTCACCTAGGATCCTGGTTCCACCCCTGGACAGATGCAGACCATCACGCCAGTATAAGCCTGCATTGCTCCAGGTGGCTCTGCAGTCCCCAATGAAGACAAAACCCTGAGCTCCACACCAGTTTTTCAACCATTCCTTGAATCCCATGGTGCGGAATACCCTAGCATCATCCTTGCCATAGACAGGCAGCACCTCCGAGAAGGTTACTGTACATGCTACTTGTCTAAAGCCCCTCCCCAACTCCACAAACTCTTCTTGCACTGCTCTGATTCCATTCACAGCCAGGTAATTTGTCCTTAGGTGGACAATGACATACAGCTCCCTCCCTCGTGCAGCTGCTCCCGCGATCCTGAGGATTCGCTTCCTGTCCCTCCTAGCTGTGGCACCAGGCAGGCACCTTACCTCCCTATACCCTTCCTCCCCCACTTCTACCTCCCCAATGATTCAGTCCCCACCAGGAGTTGTTTTCTTCCCCTGTGGGGTCTTGTGCCACCCTCCTGTGGGTCTCCTTTATGGAGGTTCCCAGCATCTTCCTTGGTCTCCACTGCAGGTGCCTCCATAGAGGAGCCACTCTTTGCCAGAACAGCATATGAATTGTGGAGAGGTACAACTGGAGGGATGCACCTCTGTTCCACCACCCTCTCCCTCCCTGAGCCCACCTTGGTCCAATCGCTCCTCTTCCTTGTCAACCTCTGAGGTAATGGTGGTGGTCCTGGTGGTCCCTGAGTGGGGGAAGAGGTTTCATAAATCCTAGCCAGGTCAGCCTGGAGATGGGCAACCTCCTCCCTCAGACCAGAGAGGTGCCTGCAAACAGGGCAGCATCGCAACCTCCAGAATGTCTCCCGGAACACTGCTGCCCCACAGCCATTGCACTGCACCACTCCCATTTTGACTTATTTTGTGTCCCCTCTCCTGTTGCTTTGTATGCTTACTGTCTCCTCCCTCTATGTATTTTTACACTTACTTCCCTACTGCCTATGTGCCCTTACAATTCTCGCCCTTCCTGTTCTGGGACAGGAATTTCCTGTAGTCTTCAGTAGGCTCCTTCTTCCGTGCTTGGATTCAGATCTCCAGCAACTGGGGGGGGGGAGATAAAGAGTTATTTTTTTTGTGTGGTTCCGTCAAGGTTGATGAAACTAATGTGTCTCACTGATCCTTCCCTTCCTACTGCCGAACAGGAAGTTCCTGTTGCCAGTCAAATTCAATGGCTATAAAACTAGAACTGGCTTTGGGTGGGAAGGAGGGCAATTAGAAAAAAAAAGCTGTAAAGTTCTAGACTGCTGTTATTTGCTGTGACAGCAAAGTTCTCTGTCAAAAACAGTAGGAAGCTGTAACTGGAGATAGCTGTTTTTGTACTGCTAAGCCACACCCCCAATTAGACTCACCCTCTGCTCTGACTATGTAAATTAAGCTGATACAGCTCCCTTCCTCAGAGAAACACACAGTGACTTTCTTTTTTTTTTTTACTTAAATGAGACCCCCTTCTTCTAATAGAGTATCTGTTTGCTTAATCCAAACAGGTACTAACTCCTGCTGAGATAGAATTGATTTATCAGTAAAAAAGCTGTAAAGTTCTAGACTGCTGTTATTTGCTGTGAAAGCAAAGCTCTCTGTCAAAAACAGCAGCTTGTAGGGAGGGAGGTGCAAGTCTTAGGAGGGCCTTCTTCCCTATCAGACAGCAGAGGAGCTTAATGCGATCCATAAGAGGAAGCCATTTTGTCCTAATGTACAGGTCACACGCATGTGTTAGGTGATCGGCACCTAAAACAAATCTACAGGCTTTTATTGAGGGTTGTATGGACTCTGAACAGGCTTGTATCAGAGGCTGCACCATAAACCACGTTACCATAGTCCAAGATAGGTAGGACTGTACCTCTAACCACCAGAAGCCTAGCCTCGGGTGTGAGGCAGAATCTGAGCCTATAAAGGGGCCCCTAGTTTCCTGTTGACTGCAGTGGTAATATTGCATAAGTGATCATCGGACGAGAGGGACTCGTCTATTGTGATCCCTAGATAAGGGAATGAAGACACCTGCTCCATGATGGAGTAAGAGTCACAGGCAATTGAAAAGAGTGCAGTAGATCTCCTCTGTTGGCATCCGACAAAGAGCATTATCTTGTTTTTTTCTTGCTGTTGAGCACTAGCAGACTATCTTTGAACCAGTCCTGTAGGAGGTTAAAGTTGTACTGCAGATTCCTAGTGTGTGCTTCTTGGCTGGAGTCACAAGAGAATACTACCATGTCTTCTGCACAGAGCAGGATCTTAGAAGTGGGGCAAGCATCAGGGAGATTGTTCATAAAGAGGATGAACAACAGCGGGCCCAATATAGATCCTGGGGGACACCCTACTGTGACTTTGCGGGTGTCAGAGATCACACCACTGATTGTTACTTTCTGAGATCGCCCGTAAGTGAATTGTTATCTGTGCAGTTATCTAGGTGTTTGTTCCAGGTGGCTGAAGGGAATTGTTATCTGTGCCATTAACTAAGTGTAGAAAGACTTGTAAAGTAGGGGGAGTGGCTTAGCTGGAAGGAAGCCAAGCTAAAGCCAGATTTAAATACTGCCCTAGATAGCTTTGCCAGAGAACAGGCAGAGAACTCCAGGAGGAGGGAACTGCTGTTTTAATTAAATTTCTCTACTGGGACTATATTGCCATCCTTCCCTCCCCTCCACACCCACCCTGCCCTAAATCAGTACTACTTTTATAGGCACAGGATTTGATTGACAACAGGAACTTCCTGTTTGGGAGCAGGAAGTGAGTGATCACAGAGCCACAAAATACTCACCACCCTAGAAGGGCAAGAGTAGCTCTCCATCCCCCCCAGCTGCTGGAGGTCTGACTCTGAGCAAGTAAGGGGACCACTGAGAAATATAGGACTTCTTGTCTCAGAACAGGAAGATCAGAAGCTTAAAGGGCACAGAGGCAGTAAGTAAGTAGGGAGAGAAAAAAAAACAGAGGAAAGAGTAAGTATTCCAAACAACAGTTAAGGGGCCAGAAATAAGACATGATGGGAGTGGTGCAGTGCAGTGGCTGTGGAGCAGCTGTCTTCCAGGAGACGTTCTGGAGGATGCGGTGTTGTCCCATCTGCAGGCACCTTTCTGGGTTGAGGGAGGAGGTTGTTCATCTCCAGGCTGAGTTGGCCAGGATTTGTGGGACCTCCTCTCCCACCCAGGGACCACCAGGGCCACTGCCGCTGCCTCAGAGGTTGCCAAGAAAGAGGAGCGGTTGTACCACAGTGGGCTCAGGGAGGGTGACGGTGGTGGAACAGAGGTGCATCCCTCCAGTTGTACCTCTCCACAATTCATATGCCATTCTGGCAAAGTGTGGTTCCTCTATGGAGGCACCCACAGTGGAGACCAAGGAGGATGCTGGAAACCTCCACAAAGGAGACCCATAGGAGTGTGGCATGGGACCCCACAGGGGAAGGAAACATCTCCTAGTGGGGGACTCCATTGTTAGGAAAGTAGAACTGTGGGAAGAAGGGGAGAGGGAGGGAAGGTGCCTGCCTGGCACCATGGCTTGGAGGGACTGGGAGCGAATCCTCAGGATCACCGGAGCAGCTGCACAGGGAAGGGAGTTGGATGTCATTGTCCACCTAAGGACAAATGACCTGGCTAAAAAAGGGATCAGAGCAGTGCAGAAAGCATTTGTGGATTTGGGGAGGGGCCTTAGACAAGTAGCACGCACGGTAACCTTCTCGGAGGTGCTGCTTATCTATGGCATGGGTGAGGCTAGGGTGCTTCACACTATGGGATTCAATCAGTGGTTGAAAAACTGGTGCAGAGCTCAGGGATTTGGCTTCATTGGGGACTGGGGGTTCACCTGGAAGGATGCAGGCCTATACTGGTGTGATGGTCTGCATCTGTCCAGGAGGAGGACCAGGATCCTAGGTGATAGGTTTAAATGATTCATTGGCAAGCATTTAAACTAGCCAAGGGGGAAGGCACTGGAGAGGAGAGGGGAAATCCTAGCCCCCCCCAAAAAATCAGGGTACTAAGTGAGGTAAACACCAAGATAGAGATGTCGATAGGGAGAAGGACGTGGGGTAAATGGAGAAAATGACAAAGGCAATAAGGACAGGGATGGGGCAAAGACGGGTAAGGCCATCAAGAAATGGAGGGTAATGAGTACCAATGCCCGTAGTCTGGGCAACAAGCTCCCTGAACTGGTGGCCTTGATGGAAGAGGGATGCCTGGATATCATAGCAGTCACAGAAACATGGTACACAGAGAACCATGACTGGGATGTTAACATACCAGAGTACACAACCTACAGGAGAGACAGGGAGGGGAGAAGAGGGGGCGGAGTAGCTCTCTATGTAAGGGAAGGGATAAAAACAACTGAACAAAAGAGTAAACAGGGAGGGGAGGAGGCACTGTGGGTCACCTTAGAGACTGGAAATGGCACCACAATCTGCACAGGGGTTGTATACAGACCCCCATGTCAGGGGAAGGGAATGGACAAGGATAGGATAGAAGGCATCCTTAGGATGGCAGAGAAAGGCTATATACTGTTGATGAGGAACCTGAATATGCCAGATGTTAACTGGAGCACTTTTGCTGCAGCCACATCCAAAAGCAGGGCCATTCTTGATGCCCTGCAGGTGGCAAGCCTCAGACAGCTAGTTTTGGAACCCACTTGTGAGGGAGCAATCTTAGACCTCATACTCTTAAATGGGGACAGTGAGGATCTCAGATCTAGAAGTGGGTAGCCATCTGGGAACAAGTGACCACAAACAGTGTGGTTCATGATAAACTCAGCTACAGAGTCAAGCCACAAAAGTGAGGGTTCTGGACTTCAGGAGGGCTGACTTTGGCAAGATGGGAGAGTGCCTTAGAAAAGCAATAGCAAACAGGCTAGAAGGAGGGGTGTAGCAACAATGGGGAAACATCAAAACTGCTATCACAGAGGCAACAAGCCTTTGTGTGAAGCAAATAAATAAATCAAAATGAAAGAAAAAGCCACTATGGTTCTCAAAAGAGGTGGCAGCGAAGGTTAAGGAGAAAAAGATAGCATTTAGGAAGTATAAGCAAACACAGAAGAAGCAGCACAGAGAACTGTACCAGTCAAGGCAGAAGGAAGCAGGGAGGGTAGTCAGAATAGCAAAGGCCCAAACTGAGGAAAAGATAGCCAACTCGGTTAAGAAGGGGGATAAAACCTTTTACAGGTATATCAGAGAGCGTAGAAAGACAAAGGGAGGAATAGTGAGGCTGAATAGAATGGACAGTGGGTGGGCAGAGAGGGACAGTGAAAAAGCAGGGATACGGGAATGAAAACTTCTGTTCAGTATTCACAAAAGAGGAGGAGGTGGAGGTGCCTAATCCAATTAACAGAAACACTCTGGATAGAGGGGTCGATCCCAGTCCTATCACAGATGAAAGGGTTCTGAAAGAACTCCTAAAACTGAAGAAGGACAAACCAATGGGGCCTGACAGGATTCACCCCAGAATTCTAAAAGAATTAAGACGAGAACTAGTGACACCACTGACTACCCTTTTTAACAAATCATGGGAGGATAGTGTGGTACCTGAGGACTGGAGGAAGGCAGATGTGATTCCCCTTCACAAAAAGTGGGAGCAAGACAGAGGCAGGAAACTACAGACCTGTCAGTTTGACCTCTGTGGTAGGGAAAGTGATGGAATCACTTCTGAAGGAAAGAATTGTTGAGTACCTAGAGGCTAGTGGGGCACAGGACCCAAGGCAGCATGGGTTCACAGCAGGAAGGTCATGTCAGACAAATCTAATTGATTTCTTTGACTGGGTGACCAAAGTAGTAGACCAGGGAGGGGCTGTGGACATGGCCTACCTAGACTTTAGCAAGGCATTTGACACAGCCCCACAAAAGATTAATAGTCAAATTAACCAGCCTGGGAGTGGGTCCCAGGGTGGTAGCCTGGGTAAAATATTGGCTGGACAACAGGACATAGAAGGTAATTGCAAATGAGTCCACTCTGAAGAAAGAGGGGTTACTAGTGGGGTACCATAGGGTTCAGTACTGGGTCCAGTCCTTTTTATGTTGGCACGCTTGCACAGCCAACATCGTGGGACAGTGCAGCTTTGGAGGCGGGGTCGCTGTTGGACGAATGCAGGGCACGCACCGGTAGGTGTGTCCCTCATTTCCCAATCAGTCTGCATGCTGGCCACCATGCATACATAATGTGGCAAGCACATCTGAAAAGGTCCGCTGCAATCCGAGCAAAGCTCATCATCAAGCAGCGGACCCTTCCTTGCTTGCCGACATTATGAGCATAATCATAAGCGACGGCTGCCCAACTACTGCCGACTCGGGGTGCCCAACCCCTGTCAGTTAACCCCCGCTTTGTGTGCTGGCATGGGGAAGCCCACCCCATCGGCATAAACCCCCCAATTGTTGAATGCCGAGGGTGCCCAATCCCTCTCGGCTCCCCCGCTTTCTTTGTTTGCACGGGGGTGCCCAATACCCGTCAGCATTACTTCCTCATCCCCCCCGTGTTGTGTGCTGACGCGGGTGCCCAATCCCCCGTCAGCTATAGAACCTCTCAAACAGTTAAGTGGCATGCTGGGAGCCCAACCCAGTGTGCCAAATCCCCTGCAAAACAAAAACTGTCCTGCAATGTTTTATTTTTTTTCCTGTAAAATGAAAACGGTCCCACATAGTCTTGATGCCCCCCCCCCCACACCCACCCTCTGCGCACCTGCCTCCCTCACCCCCTCATCCCATTCTTACCTGTGGAGTCTAGCGCGACGATCTTGCGTGGACCGAGAACTCGTCTGCTCTCTTCAAAGCTGACCATGAACTGAAGAAATGCCGGAAAGCTGTATAATGGAATGAATAGGGGTTTTTCAACTTTAATGCATATCTTGGGCATTTTTGTGAATTTTGGCCCCAAATTTTCAACATGGGGTTTTTGGGACCCCTTCTCATGAATTCTTGCACTGTCATGGAGTTATTCGGTCCCGAAAGGTGATTTCGCAGTCACTGCATGGAATCACCTTTTAGGACTGAGTAATGAAATGACAGTGCTGCTGTTCATGAGAGTGGCTCTCAAAAAGCCTATGTTGCAAGTTTGTGGGAAAAATCAAAAATGAATTGCTCATTTAGCTGCAGCATATAAGTAACTGCACAACGATCGTAAGTTAGTACTTATTTGGCACTATTTTCATGCCAGATTCTCAACATTGGCATTTTACCACACCTTCTTGTGAACTGTACAGCTGTCATTTTTCACATCCTGGCCAAAATGTGTTTTCGCACTTCCGGCGCAGAATAGCGCAGCCACTGTGCAAAATCACTGTTCGGGACACATTATGAAAATGATAGTGACACTGTTCATGAGCAGAGGTCCTAAAATGCATGTGTTGAAAATTTGGTGACAATACTCCATAAAATGACTGTGTTACGAGCGTGCATTGCGCAGTTTGCACACATGCTCGTAAGTTCGCAAACTTATAATATTTTCACTCCACGTTTTCAACAGTGCCATTGTTCTATACCTCCTAATGAACATTATAGCTGTCATTTTTCACATCCTGACCAAAATCTGTTTTCGCAGTTCCGGCGCACAATTGCGCGGTTGCTATGGAAAGCCCATGATCGAGACACATTATGAAAATGGCAGTGACACTGTTCATTAGCAGATATGCTAAAATGCCTATGTTGAAAATTTAGGGACAAAAGTCAATAAAATGAGTATTTTATGAGCGCGCATTGCGCAGTTTGCACGCACACTTGTGACTTTGTGAATTTGTAATACTTTCACTCCAGCTGTTCATCATTAGCATTTTTCCATACCTCTTTATGAACAGTACAGCTGGCTGAAATGTGTTTTCGCATGTCCAGTGCAGAATTGCACGGTCACTGTGCAAAATCACTTTTCGGGACACTTTGAGGAAATGACGGTGACACTATTCAACAGCAGACGTCCTAAAATGCCTATGTTGAAAATTTGGTGGCGAAAGTCCAGACAATGACTGTGTTACGAGCGTGCATTGAGCAGTTCCCACACCCTTGTAACCCGTCAATCTGCAATATTTTCATGCCACATTTCACCACTGGCATTTGTGCACACCTCATTATCAACAGTCAGCTGCCATTTTCCACAGCCTGCCCAAAACGCGTTTCCGCAGCTCTGCCGCACAGTGGCGTCCTCGCTGTGCAAAATCACCTTTTGGGACACATTAACAAACTCACAGCACTATGCCTCTCCACCTCCGCCACTGCCAATACCAGCGCGACAACATTCAGCATGGACAAATGCTTGTTAATGTCTTTATAAGTTACATTGCAGAGGGACTGGAAGGAAAAGTATGCCTCTTTGCAGATGACACAAAGATCTGCAACAGGGTTGATACATAAGGAGGCATGGAAAGGATGAGAAGGGACTTGGCAAGGTTGGAGGAATGGTCAGAAGTATGGCAGTTTAGATTCAATGCAAAGAAGTGCAAAATAATACACCTGGGAAACAAAAACCCAGGGGAAGATTACACAATTGGGGGGGTAGAAACAACAAGAAGAAGCATTTGTTAATGTTGAATGTTTGCTTGCTGGCATTGGCATTGGTGGGGTGTGCCTTTGGGTCGTCAGGCATAACGGCCATGCCATTTCACCACACCCTACACTGCAGACACCAACAAGTGTTATAGTGTGCCTTGGGGTCTTTGGCCCTTATGCTCACCCCATTCCATCAGGCAATACAGTGAGATGGGTGCAGTATAGGAGAATGGGGTGAACTTTGGGGCCGAAGAGTCCAAGGCACACTTTGATGCCTCTCACTGGCTGCAGGGTGTGGGTGGGGGTGGAATGGTATGAGCATTACAGGTGACAATCCCAAGTCACACCTATGATGCCTGTCAGTCTCTACAGGGTGAGGTGTTATGGTCGGAAACCCTAACGCCTCAGGTGTTCGTTGGTGTTTTCACTTCAAATTTTCAACATGGGTTTTTTGTGACCCCCACCTTATGAACAGTGGTAATATCAGTTTGTTAGCTGAAAGCTGATTTTGCACAGTGACTACGGCATTTGGCACCACAGGTGCGAAAACACATTTTGAACAGGATGTGAAAAATGACAGCTGTACTGTTCATGGGGAGGTGTAAAAAATGGCAATGTTGAAAATCTGCAGTAAAAATAGTAAATAAAATGGTGAAGTCACGAGTGTGCAGAGAAACTGCGCAGCGCACACCCTTAATGTAATTACTTTGGGGATTTTTTACTACAGATTGTCAACACAGGCATTTTGGGACCTCCGTTCATGAACAGTGTCAATGTTATTTTCTTAATCTGTTCCGAATACTGATTTCCCACAGCGACCACGCATTTCTGCGCAGAAAGTGTGAAAACACATTTTGGCCATGTTGTGAAAAATTACAGCTGTACTGTTCATAAGAAAGTGTGGAAAAATGTCAGTGGTGAAAATCTGGACTGAAAATATTACAAATTCATGAACTTACGAGGGTGCGTGAAAACTGCGCAATGCTCACTCGTGACACATTCATTTTATGTAATATTGTCACCAAATTTTCAACATAGCCATTTTAAGACCTCTGCTCATGAACAGTGTCACTGTGATTTTCTTAATCTGTCCCAAACATTAATTTCGCACACCGACTGTGCCATTGTGCGCTACATGCGCGGAAACACATTTTGGGGGAGATGTGAAAAATGACAGCTGTACTGCTCATAAGGATGTATGGTAAAATGGCAATGTTGAAAATCTGGAGTGCAAATATTAAAAATTGGCAGACTTACGAGAGTGCGTAGGAACTGTGCAACGCACGTTCGTAAAACAGTCATTTTTGGGAATTTTTTTGACAAATTTTCAGCATAGCTATTTTAAGACCTCTGCTCATGAACAGTGTCACTGTGATTTTCTTAATCTGTCCCAAATATTGATTTCGCACACCGACTGCGCCATTGTGCGCTACATGCATGGAAACACATTTTGGGGGAGACGTGAAAAATGACAGCTGTATTGCTCATAAGGAAGTGAACAGTCATTTTCTGGAATTTTTCCACCAAATTTTCAACATAGCCATTTTAAGACCTCTGCTCATGAACAGTGTCACTGTGATTTTCTTAATCTGTCCCAAACATTGATTTCGCACACCGATTGAGCCATTGTGCGCAACATGCTCGGAAACACATTTTGGGCAAGATGTGAAAAATGATAGCTGTTCTGCTTATAAGGAGGTGTGGTAAAATGACAATGTTGAAAATCTGGAGTGCAAATATTAAAAATTCACAAACTTACGAGCATGCGTAGGAGCTACGCAACACACGCTCGTAAAACAGTCATTTTTGGAAATTTTTTCCCCAAATTTTCAACATAGGGTTTTTCGAGGAGTATCTCATAAACTGTGAAACTGTTGTTTCGTACATCGGTCCCAAAAGGTGGTTTCGCGCAGTGACAGCGAAATCACCTTTTGGGACCAAATAACAAAATGACAGCACAAGAATTCATGAGATGGTACCTACTTGCTCACCCCCCACAGCTAGTAGTGGAACCAGTGAACCAGAGGAGTGGCTATCTCTGCAAAGCAGTGTGCAAAAGATGGAGATTAGTGTCCAAAAGGTGGATAAGCAGAAAAGGGGCAAAATTCAGCAGAAGGGCAAACAGCAAGGAGAACCAGGGATAAATGACAACCAAGGAAGGGCTGAGTAGAACAGTAAAGCAGTCTAGGAGGTCAAATCATGGAAAGCCATGTGTGCAAATGCCAGGAGCCTTAGCAACAAGATGGAAGATCTGGAGGCTGTCATGGTACAGTCAGACCCTGGACATTGTGGCCATCACTGAAACCTGGTGTAATGATAACCATGACTGGGAGATGGCCATACCTGGCTACAGCATATTCAGAAGAGACAGAGCAGGCAGGAAGGGAGGAGGTGGCACTGTATGTGAAAATGACATAAGGGCCACACAGATCCAGGAGGAACAAAATGGGGAGAGATACTGTGGGTTAAGCTGGAAAGGAAAATGGGGCCAGCCATCCGCACAGGTGTGGTCTATAGACCACCAGCCCAGGAGGAAGAAACAGATAGGAGCTGATGCTAGCCATCCAAAGGATGGCAGACAAGTGAGGTAGTACTGGTTGGAGACTTCAATATACCAGACGTGGACTGGAGCATCCCAGCAGCAGCATCAACTAGGAGCAGATTTATCCTGGACTCCTTCAGGGTGCCTTCCTCAAGCAACTGTTCATGGAACCAACTCGTGCAGAAGGCAATACTGGACCTTGTGCTCACAAACAGGGACAGTGTGATGGGGGTAACAGTGGGGAGCACCTGGGTAACAGTGACCACCAGTCATTGTGGTTTGAAATCACAGAAAGACACAACCAAACCACACAAAAACACGTATCCTGGATTTTAGGGGCAGACTTTGGGAAAATGGGGAGATACTTGAGAGAGGCATTAAGGAATGGGACAGGAATCAGGGGTTGAGGAACAGTGGGCAGTATTTAAAATGGGGATTATAAGAACAACAGAATTATGCATTAAGCAGGTTAGCAAGAGGAAAAGGAAGAGGAGACCATTATGGTTTCCAAAGAGGTAGCAAAGAAAGTGAAAGCCAAAGATTGCATTCAGGCAATACAAAAGACACAGGCAGAAGGGATAGGGAGAAGTACCAGGAGAAACAAAGGGAGGCAGGGAAGTCAGTAAGGGAAGCCAAAGCTCAGACAGAAGAACACATTGCAAAATCAGTGGGTAAAGGGGACAAAACCTTTTACAGGTACATAAGTGAAAAAAGAAAGACAAAGGAGGGATAGTGAGACTGAAGGGGAGGATGGGAGCACGTGGAGGATGACAACAATAAAGCTGACATATTGAACAGGTATTTCTGCTCAGTCTTTACTAAGGAAGAGGGGTAATGGGTCTGAAGGAGTACAAGGTGAGAATGGTGCAGAATGGACACAAGTCCCTTTACAGAGAAAGGGTCCTGAAGGAACTGGAAGTAATAAGAGCTGATAAAGCAATGGGGCCAGATGGGGTGCACCCAGGGTCCTTAAAGAACTAAGAGAAGTGGTGGCTGAACCTCTGGCTATCCTGTTCAGCCAATCACTGGAAACAGGAGAGTACCCAAAGACTGGAGGACAGCAGATGTAGTCCCTTATACAAAAGTGGGAAAAGAGGAAGCAGGGAACTACAGACCAGTCAGCCTCACCTCGGTAGTGGGAAAGATCATGGAAGCACTACTGAAGGAGATTGGTGGAACATCTGGTTGTCAATGGACTACAGGACCCAAGGCAGCATGGTTTCACCAGGGGAGGTCATGTCAGACCAACCTCATTGAATTTTTGACTGGGTGACTAGGAGGTGGATCAGGAGTGGCAGGGACATGGCCTATCTGGACTTCAGCAAGGCCTTTGACACTGTGCCACATAGAAGACCATTACACAAACTGGGGAATATGGGTGTGGGCAGGACAGTAGTGTAGTGGGTGGTGGTAACTGGCTGGGTGGCAGGACACAGAGGTGGTGGTAAATGGCTGTCACCCACAGAGGAAGAGTAACCAGTGGGGTACCACAGGATCAGTGCTGGGACCTGGTCCTATTCAACATCTTCATCAGTGACATTGCACAGGATCTAGAAGGCAGAATTTCACTGTTCGCTGATGACACAAAGCTCTGTAACAGAGTAGACACACCAGAGGGTGTAGACAGAATGAGAAGGGACCTGCAGAAACTTGAAGAATGGTCAAGGGTTTGGCAGTTGAAATTCAATGCAAAGAAGTGCAAGATAATGCATATAGGTACAAAACCTGGCACAATATATATCAGTTGGGGGTGAGGATAGCATGCACCAAGCAGGAAAGGATCTTGGGGTTGTCATCTCTGATGACCTCAAGGTAGGGAAACAGTGGACAAGGCATCAGGTAAAGCAAATAGGATGCTGGGATGTATAGGCAGGGGCATCACCAGCAGGAAAAGGGAGGTCATAATTCAGCTATACAAGACACTAGTGAGGCCCCGCCTGGAGTACAGTGTACAGTTCTGGAGACCATACCTACGTAAGGACATAGACAGGGTAGAGAAGGTTCAGAGGAGGGCAACAAAGATGGTGCATGGGTTGCATCACAAGTCATATGAAGACAGGTTGAAGGAACTGAACATGTACTCCCTGGAGGAGAGGAGGGAGAGAGGGGATATGATAGAGACATACAAGTATCTTACAGGGAGGAACAGGGTGCAGGAAAACACTATTTTTAAGCGAAAAAGATGTTTCAGGACTTGAGGGCATGGGATGAAGTTGGAGGAGGGCGATTCAGAGGAAACATGAGAAAGAATTTCTTCACAGAACGGGTGGTGGACAAGTGGAACACCCTGCCAGAGGAAGTGGTGGGGCTGAAACAATCACGGATTTAAGAATGCATGGGATAGACATAAAGGAATTCTAGAGGACAGGGGTAAGGGGAAACAGACTTCTAGGAAAACAAACTGAACTTACAAGCTCAAATGGGCAGACTAGGTGGGCCATAGGCCCTTATCTGCCAACACTGTCTATGTATCTATGTATCTATGGGGTCCCAAAAACCCCACTTTGAAAATTTGGTGAAAAAATTCCCCAAAATGCCTGAGATATGCATCACAGTTGAAAAAACCCTATTTATCCCATTATACAGCTTACCAGCATTTCCCCAGTTCGCAGTCAGCTTTGAAGAGTGCAGACATGTTCCCAGTCCACCAAAGATCATCACACCGGACTCCGGTAGTAAGTATGGGGTGAGGGGGTGTGTGGGGAGGCAGGGTGCGTACGGGTGAGGATCAAGACAGTCAGCGAAGGACCGTTTTTTCTTTCTATGACTTTTCCTTTTAGGAAGATGACGCAGGACATTTGCCAAGCTGGGGTGAGCTCCCAGCATGGCAGCTGGAAGTTTTTTTGGGTGGCCAGTGGAGCCAAAGGGGGATTGGGCACCCTCATCAGCCATAAAGATTTTTGCCTTGCTGGGGTGGGCTCCCAGCGTGGCACCTGGAAGTGTGTTGGGGGGCAGCAGACGAACGTTTGCCACGCTGGGGTGGGCTCCCAGCGTGGCACTTCGAAGGCTGTTTGGGGGGGCCAATGGAGCTGAAGGAGGGATTGGGCACCCCCCGTCAGCCTTACAGATTGTTGCCACACTGGTGTGGGCTCCCAGCATGGCACCTAAAACTCTGTTGGGGGGGGGAGCGCAGTGCAGGAGATGGGGGACTGGGCACCCCTGTCAGCCATAATGTGGGGGAGGGAGTGCGTGAGCATGCTGGGGTGGGCTCCCAGCGTGTTACTTGTTTGTGGGGGGGAAAGAAGAGCTGTCTATGACAGCTCTTGCACTGCAGTGTCGATGTGTAGGCACTTCCCATACTGCCGACATCAGTATGCAAATTGCCTACACACAGCAGTACCTTTCTTTCAACTGTACGCCACTGCATTTGCAAACGCTGTCATAGACAGCTCTTGCATTCATTGGCGCGGTGGGACTGTGCCTGCAAAAGGCAG
This sequence comes from Neoceratodus forsteri, assembly GCA_016271365.2. Taxonomy (NCBI): domain Eukaryota; kingdom Metazoa; phylum Chordata; order Ceratodontiformes; family Ceratodontidae; genus Neoceratodus; species Neoceratodus forsteri. The sequence continues at coordinate 47,471,054 of CM028133.1, read as the reverse complement.
CACGGCATTGGAAGTAGGGAGGCACACCTACGAATTCTCGTATGGTGGCACTATGTTTCTTGCACATGCGTGCAAGCAAACATAAAAATGGAAAGGGACCTGGGGGTAATCATATCAGATGACCCTAAGGTAAGCAAGCAATGTGAGAAGGCAGTAGGGAGGGCTGGAGAGATACTGGGGTGTGTAGGTAGAGGCATCACCAGCAGAAAGCAGGAAGTTATTATTCCTCTATACAGACAGTTGATGAGACCCTATCTGGAGTACTGCATCCAGTTCTGGAGATCCCATCTTCGCAATGACATAGGCAGGATGGAGGCAGTCCAGAGGAGGACAACTAAAATGGTGCAGGGTCTGCAAGAGAAGCCATACAAGGAGAGACTAAAGGAGCTTAATATGTATACCCTTGAGGAAAGGAGGGAGGGGGGGGACATGATCGAAACTTGTAAATACCTTAGTGGAATCAACAAAGTCCAAGAGGATAGCATCTTTCAGAAAAAGAGATGTGCAAGAACAAGGAGGCACAACTTGAAGATATAGGGGGAACGGCTCAGGGGCAATGTGAGGAAGTATTTTTTCACAGAGAGGATGGTGGATACATGGAACAGCCTTCCTGAGGAGGTTGTGGGGTCTAAAACTGTGGGAGAATTCAAGCATGCATGGGACAGACATAAGGCAATGTTTGTGGGAGGTAGGAAGAAATAGGCTGTTGGTTAAATAGGATTTGCAGCTTATCCTGTAGGTACGGGATAGGGCAGACTAGGTGGGCCAAGCGGTCCTTATATGCTGTCAAAGTCTATGTTTCCATGGACAGGTAGCTGGAAAACCACCTGACTGTGACAGTGGACAGCCCTAGGCAACTTAACTTGTGGAGCAGCAGCTGGTGGTCGACAAGGTCTAAAACCTTGGTTAGGTCTATAAAGATTACCCCCAACTAAGTGGCCCTGGTCAAGAGCCTTGTGCACATAGCCAGTGAAGTCAGTTAGTGCAGTATTAGTGTAACTCCTAGCGGCACTACTCCTAGAGTTACACCCCTGCCTACTACCTAAGATGCAGGCTGAGGGTTTTGGGTTCTCAAACTTACATTAGACTGTTGCTTTTCCATTAGGTTCTATAATGCACAGTGCCTCCACCTCAAGTTTAACTTTAAAGTGGGCAAGCTGTTCTCTGGTATAACCGCCGGGGATGTTATACCACCCACAGTTACTACTGGCCACCCCAACACGACCCAAATTACAGTTCCCCACATTTCAAACCTTTTCGTAATTAAAGTCTCTCTCTCTCCAATAATATGCTCACAACAACAATTTGCAAAACAGTAACAATAATATTTATTTAGTAGACTAGGAGTTAGGAGTAGGGAAACAGGAGGAGTAGAGGTTATGCAGTGATTCTATTATTTACAAAATATACAATTGATTTGGCTTGTGCTGGTGAAACCCTCCAGCTGGGTAAGTACCAGATTAAGCAGAAAGAAATCACCTTTTAACAACCAGAATGATATCCAGAGCCCTAGCTATCTGAATTTCATTTATCAGCTGGAACATATTTCATTTCCCCACCACTGGTGCCAGTTCCCAGACATGAATGAAACCCCGCTATCTCACACTTTACCCTGGGTTCCAGTTACCAAAGTCCTGGGCAGTTGCAGGCCTGATGGACGTTGGAGCTTTGGAGTTGGCCAGCGTTATTTCCATGAAAATTAAATCTTGGAACTTGGCTTTAAACAAACAATGTTGAAACTATTTACAGTCTCTGTAAAGTGTGCAGGGTTTGCCCTGCTTTTGGCAGTGGAGCAGGGATTGCCCTGCTTGTAGCAGACTGAACAATTCAGGAGGAGGTAACCCGCCTGGTTACAAGGGTTGGAACAAGGACTGGCAATCCTGAATATTCAGCACATCTACACTTTAGTCACATCCAATACATCAATATTTCAAGACATAAGCAAGTAGGTTGGAAAACTGTAATTTCCAGATTGTATCAGCCAGTCCGACATAACTTCGGGGTCTCAGTCCCTCAGTGTGGCAGTTCGGCTATGACTGGCGGCTCCACAGGTCATCTTGGCCAGATCTTTAACACAAGTACACTTCAACACATTTATATGATACTTTTGGGCTCACATGGGTCCCCCAAATAGTTGAACGTTTCTTGGAGTCACTTGGGCCCCCCAAATAGTTGCAATGCTTGGGCTCTCTTGGGTCCCCCAAGTAGTTATGATGCTTGTGCTCACTTGGGTCCCCCAGAAACAGTTATGATCAGCAAAATAGATCAAAGAGATCCACCCACACTGGGCCAGATAAGGCAGCAGGGCAAGGTGTGAACCCAATACCTATCTTACATTGAACAGTCACTTGGGCAAAGTTGCCCCACTTCAGCAATTCAGATCGGTCAGTTTCTTTCTTGTACCGGGGCATACAAGAGTACTCACTCAGGCTCCTCACAATCGATCCCTGCTATAAAGGCTCCTGATGAACAGTTCTCTCACAACTGAGGTCTTTTTCAGCTCTCTCACAGCTGCTTGATGTCATCTAGTTCTGGTCCACATCTTTCCCCGACGTGGAAGGGAGGGCTAGCACCTAGGGGACATTCTGGCAACCCCCAGGCTAGCAGGCTCAACATTAAATAAGTTACATTGACTTAAACTGTAAGAAAACAAGAAAAAAACCCTCCTGGATGGAGGGGCTTAGCTGGACTACCAGACCATTTACTCTGCTGGGGACCTGAGCCCCCACTCCTGTGGGGGGGGGGCTCCTGCTCAATTCTCTCTTGATCTCCCTCTCTCTGGGGGATTGTGGTGGATGACTGGAGGTGTCTTGTCCTCAGTCTGTCTGGTTAGATTTTCACCACCTGGAATTTGTGGACATTGTGAAGATCATCCAAACAATGCGACCAACTAGTTGTAGTTTGGATCCGGGTCCTACACCGCTGTTAGTAGGTTGTGTAGAAGTTATCTACCCAATCCTTACTGACATTATCTGGAAATCCTTGGAGAGGGGGGTTTTTCCTGACCCCCTTAAGGAGGCAGTAGTTCGACCACTCCTTAAAAAATCCTCCTTGGACCCAGACTGTCTAGCTAACTACCGGCCTATCTCTAACCTGCCATTTGTTGGTAAGGTTATTGAAAAGGCAGCTGCGTTGCAATTGGATGATCATCTTACATCTCACAATGTCTATGATACTCTCCAGTCTGATTTCAGGAAAAGGCATAGTACTGAAACTGCCCTTGTTCGAGTATTGAGTGATCTCCTAATAGCCAGAGATCGAAAGGCTTGTACCATTCTGGTCCTTCTCGATCTCTCTGCTGCATTTGACACTGTAGACCATGGGGTGCTAATGGAGTAACTGCGGGTCTTTTGCGGGCTGTCTGGTATAGTCCTCAATTGGTTTCGTTCTTACCTCACTGGCAGGTTTCAGAGAGTTGTCACCGGAATTTATTCCTCTGACACTTACTCCCTGCCTTGTGGGGTACCACAGGGCTCCATTTTAGCTCCCATGTTGTTTGCAGTGTATATGCTGCCATTGGGAGAAATCATCAGGTGATACAGTCTGAGTTTTCACTGCTATGCAGATGATACTCAGCTATATTTGTCCTTTCTCCCCGACCAAGGTGATGCACTCGATGTACTTAATAACTGCCTAGATGAGATCAGACTTTGGATGAGCTCGAGCTGGTTGAGACTCAGTCCGGATAAGACTGAGGTACTGGTTGTGGATCCAGGTCGTCCTGGGGTGGGTTTGGGTGCTGGACAGCCATCAGGTTTATTACTTGGTGGTGTACCGCTCTCTACCTCTAGACAGGTGTGAAATCTGGGCATTATTTTTGATGATGGTCTGACCCTGAAATCTCAGGTGTCAGCTGTTGTCAAATCCTCTTTTTACCATCTGAGGAATATCGCCTGGGTGAAACATCTGATTCCCCAGGATGACCTTCCAACTTTGGTCCACGCCTTTGTCACTACCCGTCTGGACTACTGCAATTCCCTCTACCTAGGGCTACCTGAGGTTGATATCCACCGCCTTCAGCTGGTGCAGAACGTTGCAGCCAGGCTTTTGACTGGGACTCTTAGAACCAGTCATATCACGCCTGTGCTCCGTGAACTGCACTGGCTGCCAGTTCGGTGGCGGATCACCTCTAAGGTTGGTTTACTAACCTTTAAAGCCCTACACAACCAGGGACCCGGTTACCTGAAAGATCTTCTGATTCCATATCGCCTCCTCCGTCCTCTCCGTTCTGCCAGCGAGGGATTGCTAGAGATTCCCAGGGTTCGATTGAAGTTATCGGGATCTCGTGCTTTTGCCTTTTCGGCACCAACCCTGTGGAATTCTCTAGCTCGCTGGTTGAGAGAATGCCCAACCGTTGATAACTTTAAAACTGCTTTAAAGACATATCTTTTTACTTTAGCTTATTCTTCTTAGTTATGGTTGTTTAAATGTTTGGATTTTATTACTTTATCTATTCTTGTACAGCGCCTTGGTTTTGAAAGGCACTTTGTAAATAAATTTGACTTGACTTGACTCTTGAATCTGCTAAAATGCTGGAAAACACAGTCGCTTATAAGGCTCTCCTGAGGCTCCTGATTGGCTGAAGCTTTGGTTGCAAGGCCTCCGATTGGCTGGAAGGCTTGTCAATCAGAAAAATGAATTATGCATGAATCTCACTTGATGCACAGTTGGTCTGCTGTTTTGGAGCCTAGAATTAGGTCCCTGCAGTTCCCCATGAGTACTTGGCATTTACCAATGAGCTTTGGTTAATGTCCCACAACTCCTGGCTTTAATATCCTTGCTTTCTGATTGGCTGTGGCTGCTTGCAATGGCTGCTTAACCCACTGTCCTTTAAGTGAATTAGATAGTCTCAAATTAAAGTTCTGGTGCAGCCAGAATAAAGAAAATATTTGCCCCAAAGCCCCACAGTCCATTAGCCCTGAAGGGGCACTTGCTGTCGCTGCACAGATAAATAAAATTGCACAGTCCATTTTCCTGTTGCTGCTGATGATATTTTAGCTCCCTGACATGCAGCAACAGATAGGCTGACATTTCTCTGAGTCCCAATATTAGTCTGGTGCAGCCAGGGGTAGAACATTATTTATTTCAATAGCTTTTTCCCCGTCAGCATTTCTCCCCAACATTCATGCAGTTACAATTATTTATTTAAAAATGTTCTTTTCCTCTTTCTTTGGTCACAGCCAAACACAGTCTGCCCCGAGGGCAGACAGGCCCTCATGAATATTTAAATATTATTCAGGCTCAGGCTATTTATATTCATGATCCCCGATCGAAACTTCCTTGTGGATCTCTCCTAATTTTCAATACAGTGGCCACTCAGGGGCTTGTCCATGGTCACCGGGTCCGACTCATGACATGGGGATCCCAGGACCAACGGAACACTCTCTGGTTCAACCGGAAACTCAAGTGGTCGAGAATCAAAGGCACCGCTCATGCCTGTGAGATCCCCGCTGCCCTGAGGGCATGCTTCAAGCGGGAGATTGTGGTAAAACTTTTCGAGCCCCGGATGGCTGGATTATTTCATGGGCTGCTTTCTGGAGCACAGTGAGGGCAGAAAAGGACCAGGAGGGACAGAAAAAAATGCATATCGGGAGGCACACAGGAGAGCAGGAGCAGGACAAAGCTACGGGGCTACAGATAAGCCCCTGATTTGGTGGTGGTGCTGGGTTACACTAGTGCTATGCATCTTGTGGAAGCCATGTTGTTGGGGGTAGAGTAGGTTGTATTTATGCAGATAGTCTGTAAGTTGATCGCCAATGATTCTTTCCAGTGCTTTAGAGAGCAGGGATAAGATTGAAATGGGTCTGTAATTGAATACTAGAGACCGGTCACCTCCTTTGTGCACAAGTGTAACCAAAGCGGTTTTCCAGGTAGAAGGGAAAGTGGACAGGCGAAGTGAGAAGTTGAACAGCTTGGTGATGGGTATGATGACCTCAGATTCCTCTCTTCCAATGTAATGGCCAGCCTATCCCTCACCCAATATTCCCTTCATGGGTTCCTTTTCCCCAAGTGCATTGCCTTGCACTGCTTGGCATTCAATCTCAACTGCCAAATTTTTGACCACCTTCCCAGTTTTTCAAGATAACTCTGAAGTTCTTTCACCCCTTCCCCACTGTCCACCCTGTCGCAAAGCTTTGTGTCTTCAGAAAAGAGGATGAAAGCTATCAGTGCCTGCCACTTTATCTACCCTAAGGGTCTCCAGCTCAACTTGAGACACTGCCTTACACCCCCTGGAAAAGGGTCATGCTAAGGCCCGAACTACTGGGATTCCTTTGTTGCACTTATTTAATAAACCGTTAGTGTATTTTTACCATGTACTGAGTGTCACAAACGCACTCCGGGGATCAGGCCTTCCGCTCCCACGGTGCCCAACCTCAAAGTGCAATATGTGAACAGGAGACAAACAGGGTAACCCTCCAGTCTGTTTTGGGTCTGAACCACTACCAGTCTTGAGTCCTGGGGTCAAATATGAACCCCTTTTCACTAGCACACCCAGGTAACAGGTCCAAATATCACACCCTCTTCGGCAATGCAGTGCAATATTTAACCCAGCGGGCACACCACCTGGTTCACAATCCCCCTTCTGACTCAATTGAGACCTTGGTATTTTTCTTACCTTGCTGCATATGGTAACACACTGTAAGCGCTTAACATTTCTGTCAGAATTATCAACACTGTCCCAGCATTCACACTCAAAATGAGAAAAAGGCTCAGGCAGGATTTCCAGGAAAACAGAGTTTACTAAAATTAAAAATAGTAAATACAATACAAAACACAGAACATATAACATTAATGGTACAGTCACAAAAGTAATGAAAATTACAAAAAACAAACACCTTTTTACTGAGCAACTGATCCTACCCGTTTCAGTTTGTAAATAGTGGTTCTGAAATTACCTAACTTTAGTAGAAGTGTTTCTTATGAGTCCAGAAGTAAAAGAGTCTCTTGAAAGTCCAAACACAAGAAGGCCAAGTCTTGCAAAGTTGGAAAAAGAGTGTGTTCTCTCAGGAGTCCAGAAGTAAAAAGCACAATGTTCCCACAGCCCTGACAATATCATGAGGGGAAAAGGGTCCCACCCAGCTTATGAGATCACAGCTCGGTGGTGATAATGGCTGTGAGGTCACTCTCATTCCTGCATACTGAATTAGTCACATGCATCTGCACATTGCTAAACATCCCACTTAAAAAAAAATGTATACTTTTTTTTAATTAGTGAGCCACAGCTTAATGGAGGTCAGAATTACCCCTTTGATCTTCGGAGGAACATCCTGAAAGCTATTTCTCCTATCTGTGTGAGGATTTTCACAGGTATCTGTTGGAGTTGGCTTACCTCCTGATAGGTCGTAAAATGCAGTCTGTTATGGCCAGTTTCCTAGGTTTCAAAGCAGTAATTGTTTTACAACTTGTTACAACCCGGTGTCTAAAGGAAGCTCTTAATTAGTTTTTCCACTGGGTCAGGGATAGGGCAGATCCTTCTTTTCTCTCTGTTCAAAAAATCCCATGTCCCATGAGGCCTTGCTGCTTGGCCTGTTTTTCTAAGCAGAAGTCTAAACATATATTTATATCAAAAATATAATAAAAATAATAACAAGCAGAGGGCTATCGTCACACTGAGTATTTATTTTGGCCAAGTGCAGTATCTTGTGTTTTTTGCTTTGAGTATTTTCCTTACCTGCACTAACTGCAATTAGCTGAAAGCGAAAGGTGTCCTGTGCACTTCCTACCTCAGCATTCAGTGGGCAGACTGGATGGGCCAAGTGGTCCTTAACTGCTGTCAAATTCTATGTTTTTATGTTTCTATTCAAGCTCCTCTTTCAAGTGAGTAAACATGGGTTCAGTAGGTAAACTCTAAGTGCAGTGAATGAACATGGTTTCATCAAGCAAGATCCAATTTTAACATACTTTCTTAGGCTTCAGTAGGCACGTTCTGCTTTCATCAAGTGAGTACTGGTCCAGGGGGCCATTATGGCTTTAGCAAGCCAGTTCCAGCACTGGTGCAGCAGGAGTCCTATCCATATGCTTCCTTCTGATATGCCGGCACATATTTTGATGTCTATGTGGGGCGGGGCCTTTCATGTCAGGTAGTATCTGTCCTGCCCATTTGTTGTCCTTCCTCTCCTTTCCTGGAATACCTTTCCTTCCCTGCATCCCCTTTCCCAAGCTATGCCTCTGATTCTAAAGCACAAAAAGTTGGAATGTGTTGCATAACCTCTGCCCCCTCACTCCATTCCCTCCCTCTCCTCCCCACCCTAGCCTGTCAACCTTACCGGCTCTCAATTCCCTAGTGTGGCAGAAATTACAGACTACCTTTGTATAGCCTGCTCTTGATGTATATAGAACCTGTAGATATGTAGCCAGTGTTACAATGTCTAGCCTTACACTATTGTTGCTCCTGTCATTGTTTACTGCTATACTTCACTGAATCTCTGTACAACCTGTATTTGCTTCATTGTACCCCAGGTCGACCCTGAAAAAGGGACTGTAATTGTCTCAGTGGTCTTACCCGGTTATCAAAACTAAAATAAATAAATTATCCTAGCAGTCCATCAAGATGTAAATAGCTCTGCTCTACTGTTCAATCCAAATGTGATACTTTCCGTAGTGTGTAAGATATTCACTGTATCCCTTTACTGGTGAAGGTCAGACACTTCGGCTGTAAGCCACTTTCTATATGCATTCCTGTGCGGCCACCAGCATTATGCCCAGTAAGCATTTAGTCTGGTGTCCATTTAATTGTCTAGGGTATTGAAATAGTAAATATGTTTCTGGGCTCAGGGTGAGTCTGACCAGGAGCATGTCCAAGACTACCTTCTCTAGGTTCTTAAAGAAATCCGCAAGGAGGGGAAAAGCCCACATGACATGCATCTTGGTTGCTCTGGCCTCCCCATAATACCTCAAGCATGCCACATTGGTTCCCATTCCATATCTGGTTGTGACCACTGGGGTCTGGAAATATCTCACCAGCTGCTTCCACCCAAAATACCTCCAGACATTGGATGAGGTAACCTGATCTGCCTCAAAGCATCCTCTTCCACACGTTTTGGTTTCTGACTTGCAGCCCAGTTACCTGCTCCATTTTTCGGCTATATAAAGTATAGAGTGGGGGTGAGTCTGATATGTAATTGAGATAAGGTAATTGATGTTTTGGTAGGCAATCTATGCTGCCAGTGTAGTTATCAGCAGTGGTAGCTATGTGATGTTCTGTGCAGTGCTGGGTTGGGATCCAATAAAGTGTCAGACCTGGAGGTACCAGTAAAAGTCTTTTTGTTCCAAGCCATATTGGGCCTGCATGTCAGCAAATGACTTAATCTGTTACCCAATACAGAATTGTGACAGATATACTAAATTCAGTCATCACCATTACTGGAGTGTGAGATCCTGAGTAGTGGGATGAAGTCTCTAACTTGGGCTAAAGGGCAGGCCCAGATATGTGCATAATTCTGACCACTGCTATCCATGGGTTCTGAAGCTGCCATTCCATTTCTTATGGGTGGGGCCTATAAAGGCACCCTTCCCTGTCCCTGGAAGGGAACAAGTCCCATTCTAGATCCAGCCACTTTGGGCCCGAGCACTCTGTGTGTCACTGAAACAAGACTCATAGTTGGGTAGCTTGTAGTACACCCTTAAGTCGGGTCAAGCCAATCCTCCTCATACCTTTGGTAACATCATTGTGTGGAGGCAAATCCTAGGATGCTTCCCTGCCTGTATACACTGGGAGATGGCTACATGCCATTTTCTTCATTCCTGTTCGGGGATCTTAGCTTGGACATTCTGAAAGATATATAGACAATGGGGTAGAATCACCATCCTCACCAGGTCTATTCTACATATCATGCTCAGGGGGAGAGTGTGCCAGTGTTGTAAATTGGCCAACTGTTGGGCAGATAGGGACTTGATGTTTATCTCATACAGCCTTCCCAGGCACAGTGGGATTTTGATTCCTAAATATTTAAGTTCATAATAAGTCCCATTTAAAGAGGTACATTAAATCTGTCACTGGGGTCTTATGGGGGACCAGTGTAGGGGAAGGACATCCGTCTTTGTTGTATTTACATGGTAGTCTGTCACCCTGCTGAAGGCCTCCAGTATACGCAGTAACTCTGACAGCATTGAGTCAAGGTCTGTCACATAGAGAAGAACATCATCCACATATAGTGCGACACAATAGTCTATGCCCCCAGGGTCATTCCACTTATGGCATTGCTTTCTCATATTGTTTGACCCAAAGGCTCTATATAAAGGGCATAGAGAAGTGGGGACAAGAGGCACTCCTGCTAGTTCCCCCTGCCTAGTCTGGAAGATTGTGACACATGCCCATTTACTTTAACAAAGGTCTGCATGGAGGTGTAAATACGTTCCAAAAGGGTGACAAAGTCTGACAAGAAATAGAACTTATGGAGGGTGGCTGTTTTGTGGATATGGCGGAGGACATGGAGGGTGTGTCAGATGTTATCTCTGGTTTGCCGGGCTCTTATGAATCCCATTTGATCTGAGTGTAACAGGAATGGCAGGAGGGTGTTCAGCCGTTGTACAAGTATGGTCATAAACAATTTATGATCTGCACTCAGAACCAATATTAGCCTATATGCTGAACTTTCAGGAGGGTCTTTCCCCTTTTTAGTGATAACTAGTATAGTGGTGTACTATAAGCTGGGTGGTATATCCCCTGCCACAATGACCTCATTACAAACTTTCATCAGCTGGGGGATCAGCAGTTCCTGCACTGTCTTACAAATTTCTAAGATGTACCCATCCAGTCCAGGGGATTTCTGCGTGTGTGTTCCGCAGAGAACATTTTCTAATTCTGGGGCTTGTATGAGGCTTGTCAGGGTATCCACCTGTTCTGTGACAGCTGCAGTAAGGGGGAGATCAGGAACACTTCCATCTTCTCTGGGTTATGTGCTCCTTCTGGGGTATATAGCAAGGTGTAATAGTCTTAGTCCGGATTATCCGGTGTTCTTTAGATATGGGAGTGTTTCCTAGCTCCCTGACGGAGGGGGTGGTGATTCCCCTTCTGAAGAAAGCTTCTCTAGACCCGGATAACCTAGCAAACTACAGGCCAATCTCTAACCTCCCTTTCGTGGGGAAGGTTATTGAGAAAGTTGTGGCTGCTCAATTGGATAACCATTTGACCATCCATAGTTTATACGAACCTCTCCAGTCTGGTTTTCATAAGAGGCATAGTACTGAGACTGCTCTGGTTCCGGTGCTCAGTGATCTCCTGATGACAAGAGATCAGAGACACCGTTCTGTATTGGTTCTCCTTGATCTATCATCAGCTTTTGATACTGTGGATCATGGGGTTCTGCTCGAACGCCTGAGGTCCATTTGTGAGCTATCGGGTACAGTCCTCAGATGGTTTTCATCTTTCCTCGCAGGGAGAACGCAGAGAGTGGTCTTGGGTGTGTTTTCTTCCGGGGCCTTCTCTCTGCCATGTGGGGTGCCTCAGGGCTTGGTGCTGTCCCCCATGTTATTTGCAGTATATATGCTACCCCTCAGAGACATTGTAAGATGGTATGAGCTGAGGTTTCACTGCTATGCTGTCTTTCGCACCTGAACAGGTTGGTGCTATCTTGGTACTGAACAACTGCCTCGCAGAAATCCAAGACTGGATGAATTCCAGCGGTCTAAGGTTGAACCCAGGAAAGACTGAGGTTATGGTTGTGGACCCGGGTCATAGGGTAGAGGGATTGAGGACTGGGCTTCCCTCTGGTTTAATCCTGGGGGAGGACCAGATCCTCACCCCTGAACGGGTGTGTAACCTAGGAGTGGAGCTTGACGTCAGTTTGACCCTTCGACATCAGATGTCTGCAGTCGTCAAGCTGTCTTTCTTCCATCTTAGGAACATTGCCAGGATTAGGCACCTTGTTCCACCCAGTGACTTGCCGGTTTTGGTCCATGCCTTTGTGACATCACGCCTTGATTACTATAACTCCCTTTACCTAGGGCTTCCTGGGGTTGATATCTGCCACTTGTAGCTAGTACAGAACGCGGCAGCACATTTGTTGACTGGGGCTTCTAGAAGATCTCACATCACCCCTGTGCTGCGCGCTCTGCACTGGCTGCCAATACAGTGGCGGATCACCTTTAAAGTGGGTCTTTTGACCTACAAAGCCCTACATGGTTTGGGTCTCGACAACTTGAAAGAGCTCCTGAGTTCTACTTTCCGTTAGCGTATTGAAGCTCCTCATTGACGAGGGGTTGGCTGAGATTCCGAGGGTAAATTTGAAGTCATCTGCGTTAGTGCATTTGTTTTGCTGCACCTACCCTCTGAATTCTCTGCCCCACCAGCCCGGGAGTGCAGGAAAGTGGGGAGTTTTAAGCAGGCACTAATGACTTTTTATGGGAAAAGGCATTTCCTATTTTAATCTGATTTTATATTGAATGTATTTGATTATGTGTTTGTATTTGATTTTATATTGAATGTATTTGAATATGTTTTTGTGTTTGTATTTGCTGTGTAGCACCTTGAAATTTTGAAAGGCGCTCAATTAAATAAATTTTATTATTTATTATTATTAATAGCAGTGAAAAGCTTACACCATCTCACTAGTTTTCCCACAAGCTGCAAGGTGTGTGGATGTTTCAGCTTGACAGTCATGGCCTTGATCTTCTGCCTTCTGGCTTGGTGTACCAACAGCCATGTGGCTGTAGGTTCCCTCCTCATAATACTTGTGGCAGAGGACCAGCAAGGCCATTTCTGTTTTTTTCCAGTACTAATTTGTCTGTATCATGTTTAGTTTTGTCCTGCTGTAGTTTGACAGACCTGTTGCCTTGCATATGTGCAAGCTACAAAAAGTGTAGTTATCCTGTAGGTCTGTTAACCTCTGGTCCAGTTTTGTGCTTTTCTGGAGCAGTACTCTGTAATGTGGCCCCTATGCATCATTTTTAAAGTGTCTCACCAGACTGCTTCTGAGTTCTCCCCCCTTGACTCAGATTATTTATTTAATCTGGAATATAGTCTGCCAGGAAAGTGCAGAATTCTTCTGATTGCAGGTGGTACCAGCTCAGGAGTCACTGCATTCATGGGATTTCCATTTCTAGACAGAGATACATCAAAATCAGAGCATGGTCAGAGACCAGAATGCCCCCTATCCTGCAAGCTTCTCTAGTTTAAGCAGATGTGTTCCATTGGTTTCAGTAGGTGTGCTGCTCCAGTTTCAGCAGATGTGAGCCTCCAGGTTTAGCAAACATGTCTCTCAGTTTCAGCAGATGTGTTTTGCCAGTTCCAAGAGAAGAGCTCTTCTGTTTTCTTCAAGACAGCTCCACAGTATTCAGAAAATAAACTCTGGTTTTCTGCAAGTTCAAGGGTGAACTACTTCATTATCAATAAATTAACTCCTCCAGTTTCAGCAGGTGAGTTTATCTGGTTCCAGAATGTGAGCTCCTCTTGTTTCAGCAGATTGCTCCTCCAGTTTCAACAGGTGAGCTCCTCTAGTTTCAGCAGGTGAGTTACTCCAGTTTTAGCAGGGGAGCCCCCCTTCCCCAATTTGAGCTATTGCGTCTCTCCAGTTCCAGCATATGAACTCCTCTAGTTTCAGCAGGTAAACTCTTCCAGTTTCAGCAGGTTAGCATCTCTAGTTTCAGCAGGTGAGCTCCTCTAGTTTCAACAGGTTAGTGCCTCTAGTTTCAGCAAGTTAGCATCTCTAGTTTCACCAGATGAGCTCCTCTAGTTTCAGCAGGTTAGCACCTCTAGTTTCAGCAGGTTAGCTCCTCTAGTTTCAGCAGGTTAGCTCCTCTAGTTTCAGCAGGTGAGTGTCTCCTGCTTCAGCAGGTGAGCTACTCCAATTTCTGGCTAGCTCCTCTAGTTTTACCAGGTTAGCTCCTCTAATTTCAGCAGGTTAGTGCCTCTAGTTACAGCAGGTGAGCTACTCCAATTTCAGGAGGTTAGCTCCTCTAGTTTAACCAGGTGAGCTCCTCTAGTTTCAGCAGGCTAGTGTCTCTAGTTTCAGCAAGTGAGCTACTCCAGTTTCAGCAGGTTAGTTCTTCTAGTTTCACCAGGTGAGCTCCTCTAGTTTCAGCAGGTTAGTGCCTCTAGTTTCAGCAGGTGAACTACTCCAATTTCAGCAGGTTAGCTCCTCTAGTTTCACCAGGTTAGCTCCTCTAGTTTCAGCAGGTTAGTACCTCTAGTTTCAGCAGGTGAGCTGCTCCAATTTCAGCAGGTTAGCTCCTCTAGTTCCACCAGGTTAGCTCCTCTAGTTTCAGCAGGTTAGTGTCTCTAGTTTCAGCAGGTGATCTACTCCAGTTTCACCAGGTGAGCTCCTCTAGTTTCAGCAGGTGAACTCCTCTAGTTTCAGCAGGTTAGTGCCTCTAGTTTCAGCAGGTGAGCTACTCTGATTTCAGCTGGCAAGCTCCTCTAGTTTCAGCAGGTTAGTGCCTCTAGTTTCAGCAGGTGAGCTACTCCAATTTCAGCAGGCGAGCTGCTCCAATTTCAGCAGGTGAGCTATTCTAGTTTCAGCAGGTGAGCGCCTCTAGTTTCAGCAGGTGAGCTCCTCTAGTTTCAGCAGGTGAGCTACTCCAATTTCAGCAGGCAAGCTCCTCTAGTTTCAGTAGGTGAGCTACTCCAATTTCAGCAGGGGAGCCCCCCTTCCCAGTTTCAGTGGATGAATCTCTCCAGTTCCAACACATTAGCTCCTCTAGTTTCAGCAGATCTAATCTGCCAGTTCCAGAATGTGTGCTTCTTCAGTTTCAGCAGGTGTGTGCTTTGCTGGTTTCAGCATAATAGCTTATCTAGTTACTGCAGGTAAGCACCTCTAATTATTTATTTATTCAGATCTCAGATTGACACCTAGGAGCTACTGTAAGAGCTCTTTTATATAGGTTCAACATCAGGATACATAGGCATGGTACAACAAGATTCATAAAGTATAATAAGAGGCATACAAGAGATATCAAAGGACGGACAAACAGTGTACAGGCAATTAGACAGTGTATGCCTGGTCCAGTGACATTAACAAAGAACTAAGAATAAGGATATGCAATTACTAGTGCTCATAATATTACTGAATTTAAGGGGGAAATAATGCCACCCGGAGGCCTTGTCAAGAGGAGAGGAGAGGTAAAGGGCAGAGAGATTAAAGTGAGGGGATAGGGGAGTGGGGGGAGTGGAGGGAAATAGGGGGCTGCAGTGTTAAGGTGAGAAATAGGGGGAATCCAGAATAGACAGGCATGTACAGTGGGAGCAGGAGAGGTGGATAAGAATTATGGAGAGACAGGGGGAGAGAACAAGATGGGGTGGCGGGGACAAGGGAGGTGATTTAAATGAAGCAATCACAGGTGGCACATGCCACAAGGTGTCGCTGGAGTTTGTGTTTGAAAGGGCTGAGGGTGGCAATGCTGGCAATATCACAGGGAAGAGAGTTGAACCACTTATGGGCCCTGATTGCAAGTGACTGCTGCCCTTGGGAAGTATGACAATGTGGCACTTGGAAGGTAAGGTTTATGGAGCTTCTAGTACGCTGGGAGCAGCAGTAATGACTGAAGATCCTCTGGATTCCAGGGGCATAAGTCCAAGAGAGATTTTCTTTGCTAATAGACAGGTATGATAGGAGATTCTACTCTTAAGCTGGAGCCAGTCAGCCTGCTCACAGATGTCGCAGGTGCGGATGAGGCGTGCAGCCCCAGTAAGGAGACGGCAGGCCTTGTTCGGTGCTATGGCAATGCGACATAGGGCAGTGTCATGTCAGACCCATAGATCACTAGCCCATAATCGATGATGGCAACTGCTGAGCTTTGGATAGCCAGTCTAAGGGCCTCAGTAGACAGACAGTGCTTGTGTTTGAACAATAGTCTGATACAGATGTTCATAGGTTTGGCAACATTATCTATATCACTGGTGTAGGATAGAGTGCTATCTAAGGTCACTCCCAAGTAGTTGAACAGTGGTGTCTGTTCAAGGAAAACATCCAAGCAGTTCCTGATTGTTAATTGCTGCTTTTTATGCTTACTGTGTGTGCTGCGGAACAGCACACACAGTAATAGTTGTTAGAAGATGACCTCCTCTGGTTTCAATAGCAAAGTTCCTATAGGTTCAGTAGGTGAGCTCCTCCCATTTCAGCAGGTGAGTTCCTCCAGTTTCAGTAGATCTGTTCCTCCAGTTTCAGCAGATGTGTGCTTTGCCAGTTTCAGCAGAATAACTAAGTTATCTAGTTACTGCAGGAAAGCTCCTCTGTTTTAAGATGACCTCCTCTGGTTTCAGCAGCAAAGTTCTTATAGGTTCTGTAGGTGAGCTCCACCAGTTTCAGCTGGTGAGCTCCTCTAGTTTCACGCAGTGAGATAGTCCAATTTCAACAGGGAGCCCCTTCCCAGTTTCAGCTAAGCCTCCCCTGTTCCAGCACATGAGCTCCTCTAGTTTCAGCAAATCTGCTGTGCCAGTTTTAGCAGGTGTGCTCCTCCAGTTTCAGCAGGTGCACTCTTCCAGTTTCAGCCAATGTACTCCTCCAGTTTCAGCAGGTATGTGCTTTTCCAGTTTCAGCAGATGCGTGCTTTCCCAGTTTCAGCAGAATAGCTTATCTAGTTACTGCAGGAAAGCGTGTCTGTTTTTAGAAGATGACCTCCTCTGGTTTCAGCAGAAAAGTTCCTATAGGTTCAGTAGGTGAGCTCCTCCAGTTTCAGCAGGTGAGCTTCTCCAGTTTCAGCAGGTGCGCTCCTTCAGTCTCAGCAGGTGTGCTCCCCCAGTTTCAGCAGGTGAGCTCCTCTAGTTTCAGCAGGTGTGCTCCTCTAGTTTCAGTAGGTGAACTCCTCCAGTTTCAGCAGGTGCGCTCCTTTAGGTTCAGCAGGTGCGCTCCTTTAGGTTCAGCAAGTGCACGCCTCTAGTTTCAGCATTCAAGCTCCTTTAGTTTCACTAGGTGAGCTCCTCCAGTCTCAGCAGGATCGCTCCCCTAGTTTCAGCAGGTGAAATTTCAGCAGGTGAGGTCCTCCATATTTAGCGGACAGCTCCTCCAGTTTCAATAGGTGGGGCTCTTTCAGTACAAGCTGATAATCTCCTTCAGTTTCAGCAGGCAATACCCTCCCATCCAGTTCCTGTGGGAGAGTGACACACCTTCATTTTCAACAGAACAGTGCCTACGATTTCACTACATGAACGTCCCAGTTTGTGGAGGTAAACTCCACCAGTTTCAGCAGATGACTGTTTAGTGTTATATGTCAGTTTCCTCCATGTTCTACTAGAGAGTTACTCTACTAAAGAGCCTTTTTCTACAGAGCCCATCGCTGGCTCAACAGCCTCCCCCCCCATCTCCCTGGAGCCCAGGATCGGGTCCCTTCAAAACCAGTCTCAAAGCTCTTCTGCTAGAATCTTCATCCTGTGACTGTCCCTAACGCTCTCTTCCTCCTGCTCCCACCTCTTTGCAGGGCTCTGTAGCATAAATCTACCTCATAAGTGTTATGCTATATATGGAAAACAAAATGTGTATTCATGCACTACCTAAATATTATGCAAATTATGGATAACGCTGGGTCTTCCTCTCCCAAAGACTATTGTCCTGTATCCCCGTCTGTGTGGTTTTGTGTATTGTCTTTCCTCCATGATCACTGTATTTATGTCATTTTTTGTATGCGTACCTCCATTACTTGTTTTCTCTCTTGTTTCTATTACCTGAACACTGTACAGCTTAATACTATATGTAAGTCCTTATTGTTGTTTGACATGGAGCCTCTGTAGAGGAATCTGTGACTCAAAGGGTTGTAATTCCAAATGTTATTAAATAAATAAATACTCCAGTTTTTGAAATTATACTCCATTTTTAGCATGGAAGCTTCTACAATTTCAGCAGGGGAAACCTGGGCATCACTAGTCGTGGTTCATCTTCATCAAGTGAGTTCTGTCTTCTGTGGGTGAACTCCACCTGTAGCTCTAGCTTGACCGGTAAGCTTTAGCAGGAGAAAGTCAGCTTCAGGAAGTGAACCCTAGCCCTAGCAGTAAAATCTTGTTTATCTGCCAAGCAAACTTCCATGTTTGCAATAGGGAAGCTCTGATGCCCCATCACTAGAAAACTTTACATGTTCACCCAAATCAACAGTTTCAGCATTGAGTCTCTTTTAATTTATCACTGGGGAAACTTAAAAGTCCGGACGGTGTTCCATTTCAATGTTAAACTTTCAAGGCACCTGTCTGACTGACTCGACTAAGCGAAAGGAGGATGTAGCTTTAATTTGATTACAACTACCCTATCAAAGCTAAATAGGCGCATGCTGTCAGTTTCCTTCCTATTCTTGACAATTTAAGACCTGCCTCTGATCTTGCCTTCAAGGTAAAAGGGGTGGGGCAGCAGAGCACGACATCGCTCAAGACTTTTTTTTTCAAACTATTTCTGTCTGTCAAGATATGCCTCACACAAGATCATTGAAAAAAGCAAACAAACCTGAAACCATTTCATGTGCACTTGTCTTTTTAGTTTTTTCACTTTGCCTCCTCACCTCAGATAGTTGGGGTGAGGAGAGTCCACCCCCCCAAAGCAACTATGAGTCTAGCTTCTGGAATTCTTAGGAGAGGGCAGCTGTCACAACACCTGGATCTACCTGCCCAAACTGCCTTGAAGCCTCAAGTTACCTTGGACTACACCCAATGGGACTAAAAGCATTAAACATATTTTTATTATAAACCTGCCATATAAAGGGGCTATTTGTTTTGGCACCTGAAAGTTGGACAACTGCTCCCAGATGGTAAATTTAAAAAAAAAATGTGTTCGGATGTAACTGCTGTGTATTTTCAACAAATTTGTTGTCATGTAAGTGCTGTGTATTTTCAACAAATTTGTTGTCATGTAACTGCTGTGGATTTCTAACACCCACATCACTACTTCAGTTTTAAGGCTTTTCTTTTCTTGTATTCTCTGTCACATCTGGTACAGTTCCAAGTTCTTGAAACCAGATCACTGAGATCATGAATAAGGCATGACAGATACATTTACCTAATTGTTTTTTTTTTTTCGAGTAAGGTTCATATGTTGAGTACCATATGCAATAACAAAGGGAGACTGGTAGAACACTCATTCAGAGGGTTACTGTATAGGAAGTCAAGTGTGTCCGGTGAACTTTGTAACATTTTGGGAATTTTTGTGTGTTGCCTGGTCCTGTACCTGTCAGTTTATGTTAATATATTACACTCAAAGCATTAAATCTGCCACAAATTGTAACTTGTGCTGTATTCTTTATCGTCGTTTTTCTCCTCTGCAACCTGGACTAGCTTGGTTGCAGCTGGGGTTTTATTTTATTTTTTCCTTTCTTTAACCAGGAAGTCCCATTCAAATTAAAGACACCTTTGCAGCAGCAGAGACTTGGCCAAAGTGTCAGCAATCGAGTCAAATAACAAAACAGAAATACAAAGGAATGATACAGCTAACGACTAGTCACGTGTAAACGAAAAGTCAACAGATTCAAATGATCTGTGTGGCTGTGGTATGTTGCAGTCCTATTTCTGGGTGGTCCACTTGTGTTCCATCCTCTTCTGTCATCTAGGAGGAATCCATGGTGCATGGCTTGATGTAGAGCAAGACCTGCTCTCCAATAATCAATGTTTGCAGGCCGTATGTTAGGCCATGTACCACAGGACAGAGTCCTTAGAGTTAATTAAGGTCCTAAACCCCTGGCTGCAATACCAGGTGAGAGCCTGGCATGTTATCAGACAGAAGCTCCACTTAACCCCCCTTCCACCTGCTCCTGTGCCTAATAGCACAGCTACAGGACTTCACCCCACTCCACCTAGATCATGGCTACCGTACATGAGAGACATACTCTGTCCAGGAGAGAAAATGAAGTCCTGCCCTCCCCAACCCTGCAAACTCCATATAACTTGAGGGGAACACAGTTCTACCGATAACTACAGTACTGCCACTTTATCACATCTCTTCCAGTGGGAGCTCGCTCCCCAAGATGCACCCTCCTCTGGTTTTCAGGATACGGTCGACTCAGGGACATTAAGTTCCCTGGTAAGGTCCATTATGTTGAGCAGGGCTCAGGGACTCTGAGGCATGGCATGCCCTGGGTCTTGTGTAGCACTGTAATGACTGGTGTGTCTGACGATGAAATGATGAGTCCCATCTGTTTGTAGTTAATGAACTGCTATGACTGCACCTTACCAAAGACCAAAATCCAAAGGTATAGCACTCCAGTAGTAATACAGATAAACACACCAACTCGCAAAATGATGTAGATAAAAGAACTTTATTGCTGAAAATCAAGTGTGTCTCCTAAACACACCACACTCCACTTGCCCCGGTGCTTCGGGTGAAGACCCTTCATCAGGGAGCGTACTAAAGTCCACCGATGAATAGCCACTCTGGGTGCTTAGCGATTACTGCTCTCATTGTGTCAACAGTGTCTGTCTCAGTAAAAATCAAGGGGCACAGATGGCAGCTGTGCCATAACTGTTTGAGAGGGGGTGCTCTCGGACAGCTGTAATATCCCTACACCCAAAGACATGGGAGTCACCCTGGCCACACCCACCCCATCTGAGCTAATACAGGATCAGCTGGTGGGCCAAAGGGGAAGGGTTGCCTTTTTTTTTCCTTTTTCACAAATGTTTTTATCCTCCTAGGCAGGTCCGGGTGGCTTATCAGCCCTGTCCTAATGCCCAACTGGTGTCCCTTACCTCTCTCAAGTCCAAAGGAGGGCCCCCCCATGGATTTCTCTTTATGATGGAGCAGAATGGGGAAGGCCATCCACCCTCCCACCCCAACAGACATAACCAGCATGGCCTCAGGACCAGAGCAGCTGGGCAGACAGCTGGGAGACGGGTGGGGCTTCACGAAGTCCAGGCCCCCAATTTTCCATTTTCTCCCTCACCGTCTGCCACGGTACCCAGTTAGAACAGCGCTACATGAATAGCACCAGTCTACAGAGCACTGGTTCATGTGGCACTAGCACAGACAGCAAGAGGGGATCTACAACACTTTTAGTAAGCGCTCCCCAGGTTGCTGTCCATGGTGCTTACCAGAAACAAGAGCACCAGGATCCACAAGGCTGGCTGAGCTGCTCCCGTGGTGTGGAGGGCTAGGGCATAGAGCAGCTCAGCCAGCAGCAGTGAAGACTAGGGTTCTAATCCTGGTCGCCAGCTCTTTTGTGCACTCGGGACTTTGTTTCTTTGACATGGGGTCATGGAAACAGCATTCCATGACCCCACATATTTTAACTTTCCCCATGATCCACTCCCCCCCTGGAGTGAAAATCCTTCAGTTCAGGGGGTGCCGGGGGTGGGGACAGAGCCTCCCACAAAAGTTCACTGACTACATTATTGCTGTGCTATTGTTGCCGACGGCATTGTGATCAGTGCTGTTCTGACTCAGTGCCTCTGCCACAGCGTCACATCAATACGTGCATGTGGGAGGTGCTCACATCCTGCAGATCCACGGCCCCATCCATTCTAGTCATTTACGCCTGCACTACTACTGAGCCAGCACCCAGTGGCAGTCATGAGACGAGAAAAGCCCCCCCGGACAGGACAGGACAGCAGTCTGTGGGATGCTCAACCCTCTCCATCGACCCTCGGTAACCCGTGCTCATTCCCGAACAAGGGTCGCTGGCAGGCATTTTTGCATTCACTTGTGCTTGCACAAGGAGCGTATTGGGACTATACGGCACTTGAGAGGTGTGTCACTGCCGAGCTGAAATTGCAATGGGCTTGGCAGTATACACCAATGACCAGGCACTCTTGTCATCACACTAATTCGACTTTGCTGATATGGCATGTTCTCTAGTTAAAAGAAATGAACCACTCCAATGGGAGTGCTTCATTTCTTTCTGTAGCTGTAACTCTGGCTATGCACATCAGAGTGCACACCAATGCTCACGGCTTGAGTTACAGCCACTGTACTCTCTTCCCCCGGCTTCAACATTAGCGACAGTGCGGCTTTCTCTCTTGGTCCTCGCTTTTATGCCCCCCCCCCCCCCCATTGAAACAGTTTTCATCTTAAGCATGTACAGTTCAGATCCCCAAACAGCATCATGTATGAAACTCTTCTGGAATCTAAATGAACATAAAATGACTCGGTTCGGATCCATGCGAGTACTGGGATGACTTCACTGGTCTAGTTCGGTGCTTGGCTCATTTTGGTACCGTTCCTCAAAGGTTGACTGGGTCTGTTTGACAGTGAGTGTGTCCAAGGGGCATTGCTCCCCTCCCCCCTTTTGGGTGTCCAGTGGCCCTCCTGAAAAGTGAGGAGGGTGCTCCAGGCTTTGCCTCCGAGACTCTGGCTCTTCAGGAAATAGGGGAAGGTGTACAGTGGCCTTGTTGGCAATGACTGCCAATTTCCTTCTCCTGTAAAGTATGACCCCCTCCAACTGTCACATCGTGTCTCACAGTCTTATCCACTTGTCCATCCATGCCTTTTCTTTTCTCTCACTTCTCTTGGAGCAAGCAGCAAGAACAGATGCTCATGCAGAAGCCACACACCAAAAGCAATAGCTGCAGCATAAGCAGCAGCAAAACTCACAACACAAAGAGCATCACGGCCAGCTGACCCTCTCTGCTCCCCCTCTGCTGCTCCTCCCGCTCGGCCCCTCTCTCTCTGCCGCTGTCATCTGCTCCTCACCCTAGATCCGAACCTGCAACAGCAAAGAAACAAGGTAAGGATCATCTCATTCTGAGACACGACACACAGCTCAGACACACATTGTATTATTTCACTTAAAGTGGCAGCAACAAGTTTGAAACATTTACTTTTCTTGCTGAGGCTTCCATTTTGGAATCTGGCACAACTCCACCATAATCAGGAAATACTGGTTGTCATATCTCCTTCGGCACCATACCCTCATCATGACAGGTGTCTTCTGAGCACTGAGCCCTGCAGGGGCACTGCTTCAGTCA
Source organism: Neoceratodus forsteri (assembly GCA_016271365.2). Lineage (NCBI taxonomy): Eukaryota > Metazoa > Chordata > Ceratodontiformes > Ceratodontidae > Neoceratodus > Neoceratodus forsteri. Next base: position 47,448,250 of record CM028133.1, on the reverse strand, counting down.
CAAGACAGGCTAACACCCAGCAGGGGATTCGAACTTGCTGCCCGCTGCCGCAGGTCTCACTAGCCCCGAAGGGCGTTTGTTGGTTTTCAACTGTAAGGCACCACAGGTCGACGAGTGGAACAGCATTAAAAGAAAAAAATCTGCAGCCCAAACACTTGTTCTCTCAACTATTCAGGGATTCAGAGGCTCTGGGACAAGCCCTGAATGGATGGACTCAGACGAGGACTGAGAGCATGGAAAGGATCAGAGAGGGACATATGATGGAGGTGAGTTTCAAGAGTGACCCCAGGTTGTTTTTTTCTTCTTCTTCTTCTTTTTTTACATTTGCACAATATGTGCGTTTAGATCTTCCCATGCAACAGTCCTCTGGAGAGCACCCATAGCAAGCTGGTAAGTATAATGCAGATCGAAACGGGCGTCACCTATGGTAATGCTCTACTGTATTACACCAAGGGCCCTGCATCATTCTGACTTTTCCCTATAATGCCAAGGCAATTTCCCTGAGTTTTCCTATAGATTAAATTTGGGAGCCTAGTTTACACGACACTGATTTAGCCTTTAAAATGTTGTCTTTGTCAATTAAGGCCAGTGTCTTAGAGATATATGTTTGCTACACACAAAGTAGTCTGTTATAACTTAGAACATAATAAATTTTTTGGAAACAAAAATGCAGAAACCATTAAAATTCTGAAACCTAAAACTTTTGGCTCTATCAGACCCTTACAAAAAGCTGCTCCTTTTTATTTTTCTTATTTAGCCTTATTATGGCCCCATTAACTGCTGTGTCCAGTCCTTTGACTGCCCCCCCACCAATGAATTCCCAGCCACATCACAGCTCACTTCCCTTGTATCATCCAAGGTTTCTCATCCTCCCCTGTGGTGGTGCTGTTAGACTGATGACCTTCCCTACACCTTTTCAACACATACACATCTGGTGGGGAAAGGGTCTTTCTGATCAGGGCCCACACAAGAGGGACAGAGTTCTACAATTATGCTGATGAATCGCCGTGGAATTTTATACCCATAGGGTTGCATGTATGTGCATGTCATCATGCGTGCTAACTGACCACTGATCATCCACCTTCCCTAATGCCACCCAGTGCCTCAGCAACCTCATCTACATCAGTGTCTTGGTGCATGTGCCCCTCCCCCATGCACACAGATGAAACCTGACTCCCTGGTCCATTGCAAGAGGTAATTGCTGCAGGTGTCAAAAGCACCAACTTCAGTAATTGTGACGTTCACTTGCGCTTGCACAAGGAATGTCTTACTACTAATGGCATTTTAGAGGTGTGTCACTGCTGAGCCAATTACAGCTGACACTGCAATGGGCTTGGCAGTGTACACCAATGACCGGGCACTCTGATCATGACACAAGTTCTGCTTGCTGATGTGGCATGTTCTGTAGTTGAAAGAAATGAACTGCTCCAATGAGAGAGTGCTTTATTTCTTTCTGTAGCCGTAACTCCAGGCATGCACATTATAGTTGACACTAATGTGCATGACCAGAGTTATGGTTATTGTCAGCTCCTGCCACCTGCCTCACTGTCTCTCTCCCCAGTCCTCACTCCTCTCACCCCCCCCAGACATCTGCATTGGCTGTGGCATGACTTTACTTATTGGTGGCTCCTGCCACCCGCCACACTTTGTCTCCCTGGTCCTCGCTCCTCTGACCTTGCCCCCAGGCTTCTACATTAGCCATGGTATGGCTTTACCTATTGGCATCTCCTGCCGCCCAGCACACCCTCTCTTTCTCTCCCCGGTCCACTAAGGCCGGCAGGAGTGGCTTCTTTGACCAGCAGCTCCTTGCTGCATTTACAGTGCAGCTTCCACCACGTGGCACACACTGCTCCCACTGCTGCCTCCTCACTCCTCTGAAACCATTATCAGTACCAAATACCTGCTAGTAAACGTTCGCTATTGACAATTGCGTGTTGTTTCTGAGGTGTCTTTCTTTTTTCCATTTGCTCATTAGAAGGTTTTCTATCTGATATTATACAATGGGCACACTATAAAACACGAAATGCTGCATTCTGATTGGTTGGCTGGCACCTTTTCAGTGTGATAAATCCTTCAATGTACCACTGGAAAAGGTGTCAGCCACCAGTCTGCCACATAGCAAAGTATCCCTAAAATCACTCCGACCGTCACCAGCCCAAGAGTAGCAAATAGTGCAACAGATAATGAGCTGTCTCTGCCACCACTTAACCACCGTACATTGCCACACTCCCCAATCACTTCCAGTCCAGAGGAGGGCAACTAAAATGTTGCAGGGTCTGCAAGAGAAGCCATATGAGGAGAGACTAAAGGAGCTTAATATGTATACCCTTGAGGAAAAGAGGGAGAGAGGGGACATGATAGAAACTTAAGTACCTCAGTGCAATCAACAAAGTCCAAGAGGGTAGCATCTTTCAGAAAAAGAGATGTCCAAGAACAAGGGGACAAAATTTGAAGTTAGAGGGGGGGTGAATGGCTCAGGGGCAATGTCAGGAAGTATTGTTTCGCAGAGAGGGTGGTGGATGCATGGAGCAGCTCTACTGAGGAGATTGTGGGGTCTAAAACTGTGGGAGAATTCAAGAATGCATGGGACAGACATAAGGCAATTTTTGTGGGGTGTAGGAAGAAATAAGACAAAAGTCATGATTTTCGCCCACCCTCAGAACCTACTCAAGAACCTCTGCCCCCAATTTCTCACTGCCAATCAGACCCCATTAGAACAAGTCAGCAGCTTTAAATACTTAGGGATCACACTAGACCCTGCCCTCAGCTTTAATCAACATATCCTACATCTATCAACAGCCCTTAGCTCCAGACTAGGTGTACTATACCGGCACAAACACTGCCTCACCCCTGAAGCATTACAACTTACCATAAACTCCTTGATCCTCTCCCTGCTAGACTACGGCATCCTAATCTACAGTGCCGCTCCATCCACAACCCTAAGCAGACAGTGACTCGTGCTAAACAAAGCCTGCAGTCTCATCCTTGGATGTGATCATTTTACACACTTCTGCTCCCTTTACAGCAGCACAAACCGGCTGCACCTAGATAGCAGAATGAGGTACCACACCTGTCTTATGACCAAAAAGGTATTACTAGGCCTCACCCCACCTACCCTAGACCAAATTATCCTCCCAACACCACCAGGCAAAACAACCTGTAGCTCAAACAAGAGGATGCTTTGGGTACACCGTGGCCAGACTTCCCAATTCCAGCGAACTTTCAGTTTCAGAGCCCCTTCCTGGACTAACGCCCTCCCAAGTCATATAACAAACAAAATAAGGCTTGGCCTTTATAAATCCAAGCTAAGGGAATACCTTCAGGCCTCAAACCAATGTGACTGCCCCTTGACGCCAGATTGACTTATGCCTCTTTCAAACTAACTATTGTTGGATCCCCGTACTAAATTGCGCCTATGAAACTCTATGACTATCAGCCTTTACAGAACCCTCTGTAACTATTATGGCTGTGCTAAGAAACAAAACTTCTGTTAGCCAACAACTGAACAACTATGTAATATCATTGACTGTTATTTGTAATGCGCTGTAATCTGTATTTCAAGTACTGTCCCGGTACCTTTTATGTATGACGTGGAACCTTTGTAAATGAGTCGCTGACTCAAAGGTCTTTTCTGAATATTACAATAAATAAAACAAATAAATAAAATAGGCTGTTGGTTAACTAGGATCCGCAGCTTATCCTCTAGGTAGGGAAATGGGCAGACTAGGTGGGCCAAGCAGTCCTTATTTGCCGTAAAAGTCTATGTTTCTATGTTTCAGTCAAAACCCTGTTTAAAAAATTTTTTTAAACCAACACAACTGATAAAATCCACACAGTCTCTGCTTTTGCTTTCCCCCACTAAATGTAGCCAACAGAAATTATAAGATATCACTCACACACACATCTGCCGATCGTTCTGCCACCCCTCGCAACTACATATGAGCTGGGGAAACAAACTGATTAATCCATTGCTGTGCCACAATACCTAATATGCTCCAGCATGGTCCATCCTTCTGCTTTTAGCAGCGCTGCCCTAGTGCCCCTCTCGAACCTCACTCGAGCTCCCTGACTAAAAACACGCTCCGAGCTTCACAAACAGCAGCGGACGTACAGGAGATGCTTACCCGATAAACTTTTACTAACTGAACACCTGCAGCCACTTGCGCCACTCCCTCTCAGAGAAAACACTCACTCGAGATCACACTTTACTATTGCAAGACCCAGCAAACAAAAATGTCCACAAACTCAAGTATTCTTTTTTTTTTTTGGGGGTTCTACTGTATCGGGGAACAACTTTCACCTGCAAATGCACACAACTGAGGAACTCAAGCACTGTCTCCCAAACATCAAAGAACTATTTTTTTCTTTTGGAAGAATAAAATCATTAAAATCATTTAAAACAAAAATATATTTTTTTATTTGTTTTCCTCACCAAAGAAAAGCAGACACTGTATAATAACAGTATACCCCTCCACGGAGTGGGCATATGGGTGGATTTACCACTTCTGGTGTGGTTAAGTCACTCGGTTGTGGCTCATGACAAGAACTACACCAAGCGTGGTAAATCCACCCATATACCCACTCCCTGTCGTGGTGTATTGCTTATGTATTAGGTAGATGTAAGCAGCATTACTTTACCTGGAGACTGCCTTATCTAGTTCTATTCCCTTTCAAACTTCATCAGCATTGTGACCTCACGAACTGAGACATCACAAGTTGCCAGTCTTGCAGCAGGTGATTGGTTCTTCTTGGCCTGCTGTGATGTCACAGACGGAGTGAGGTCCCAGGGCTGATGTATGATGAGGAACTATCTAAGTCAGACTGTAGGCAAAGGACTGTTCCATACATCATACCAAGTATTGTCTGGTAGAACAATTTCAAATTCGCAAAAGGAAAAAATACTTCAGATATAAGAAGCACTAATTCTCTGCTTTTGAAAGTTAATATTAATTTCAGCAGTAAAACAGCTCTAAGAACATTATGGGCCTTAGTCTTAGTCATGGCTGGCACTGTATGGTCACTGTTACCGCTCAGTGCAAGCTGCGATGCTACAACCCTCACTGAGTGCTGCTCGTTCAGTTTGAACACATTCCTTGCATGGATTCAAAAGTGTTTGTAATCGGGGGGGGGGCAGGGCCACCATGCAAATGACCCTCACAGCCATTCCAAAAGTGTGACAGACCTCACAATCCCTGTCCTCTCCCTTCTCCACACCCCCTCTTTCCCATAGAACACTGACAGGCAGGTGATACTGGGGGCAGGGGGGAATCTGCTATGACTGGAAGGAAATTGGCCAGTGGGCAAAGCATTTTGTAGTGGGATACTGCCAAAGATGGCATTTTACTGAGGACTTGGATGGGGTGAGAGTACCACTGGACTACCAGGGAGTACTGAACTCAGAAGAGCAGGGCACTGGACCAGCAGGGTGATGGACAACAGACCAAAAAAGGGAAGATCACATAGCCCAGTTGAACAACTAAGGTACAGGAGATCTAGGGGGACTTCCGGGCAGCACTGCTCAATTGCATGAGTTGCAGACTGTCACAGCACCATGTGACTAATGCTTCGTGATGTTGGACTCTGTGCAAGTTGCAAAATAGCACGTTAGCAGTGGGTGCAGACAGACTCATTTGAAGTGCGACTTAGTGTCAGGGAGACCCCTTTCCATTTGACAAATTACAAACTTGGAGAATATGGCGGCAGTGCATCTGGGCAACAGTTTGCCCATCATTTTGCACCACTGCCCTGTGAATGTGTAAGGGACCTGATGCTGAACAGTATGCTTTTGCGGTACAGTGCACATGACAGTTGAGGGTTTCCCATGGAAGTTTGTTTGGGACTTGTAGATAGCAGCTTGAGGGTGGCAGCTGACATTTAAAAATGTTCAATTGTTACCAGACAGACAAAAAGACAATAGTTGGCGCATCCCTCCCACAAGACAAATGTCAGAAATGCAGCTAAAATGGCAGCGCGTGAAATTACATTGAGAAGTAGTATGTTTCACTGGTTAGAGCACAGCATAGTGAACCAGGAGTCCCCAGGGATGACTCCCACCATTGCCACTGTGTGAGATGTTGCATCTCAGCTAGGCCATCTTCTAAACCATGAAATTGAAATATATATATAATAAATGTCCTCAAAACACAAAGTAAAAACCTGCTCTAACACTCAAAACTGTTTTCCTAAATCAAGAATTTTTGTATTTTGTGGACATCCCACTGTCAGTAGTACAAAGGAACGTAGAAACATTGAATGTGTCAGCAAAAAAAACAGACCAGTAGGCCCATCTAGTCTGCCCTATTTTCCCTGCCTATCACTACACCTTGGGCCCTATTCAGTCACAGGTGATCCTCCCACCTCCCTTTCCTCTGCCTGTTATGCCCATGTACCTGTCCCATGCATGCTTGAAACTCCCCACTGTTTTTGTCCCACCACCTTTTCTGGCAGGCTGTTCCAGGAGTCCACCACCCTTTCTGTGAAGAAGTATTTCCTCACATTTCACTTAAACTCTTCCTGATCAAGCTTCATAGTATAGCCCCCGTGTTTTGGTTCTCCTCCTCTGAAAGAGGCTCCACTTCTGCACTTTGTTCACTCCCGTGAGGTACTTATAGGTTTCAATCACGTCCCCTCTTACTCTCCTGTCTTCCAGGAAGCACATATTGTGCTCCTGCAAGTTCTCCTTATAGGATTTCTCATGCAACCGTCGCACCATTTTGGTGGCCCTCTCTGGACCACTTTCACCCTGTCAATGTCCTTGTGGATGCAGTACTTCAGGTGGGGTCTCACTAGTGAATGACATAGTAGCAATACCATCTCCCTGCTCCTGCTAGAAATCCCCCTTCCTATGCAACCCAACATCTGACTAGCCTTGCCTACTACTGCCTTGTTGATGGAATCTGGCCCAGTGACATAATGGCAGCACACTGTACCGTAGCACAGGAAATCCAGTTTTGGGAGCCATCTTGGAGTCAGAGATGTTGCTTTTGTTCTCTTTGAGGGAGGGCTCAACACTGCCGTACATCGCACCATGTGAACAGTTTAAACCGGAGCCTGGTGCTGGTTTCTGGAGAGACTACTCCCCCGCACTTTTCATGGCTGAAGTAACAGGATGGTGATGCAGGTGGAATGTAGTGGTAAGAGGATAAGGGGACAGCAAAAACATGTTCTGGTCAGAGCCATAATGGCTGCTAATTCAACAGTACTGAAATATTTCGACTGACATTAAAGAGCACCTTTCTCAGTACAGCAAAAATGGTCAGGGGGCTCCCTTACCTGAAGAGGAATACCTCCATAGAAGTTGTCAATTTGTTTCTTCACCCCCCCAAAGGAAGAGAAGGGATCGTATTTTGCCCTCGAGGGGGCTAGACACTCGATTCTTCCACTTCCTGATCTTGGACGCCATCCCCACGCTTCCTTGTTTTATGATGTCACTATAGGACTAGCACTGGAACATGCTCCATGCAAGCCTTTGGAGCGTAGTTTAAAAAGTTTTTTTTAAATTTTAACCCAATTCTTAGTACAAATTGTAGGCAGTATTCAAGTAACAAGGCTCATGTTACTTGAATACTGGATCCGATTTGAACTAAAAATCAAGTTAAAATCAAAAAATAACTTTTAAAATAACACTTGATAGGCTTACATGGTGCACATCCCCACGCTAGTACTATAGTGACATCATAAAACAAGGAAGCTTGGGAATGGTGTCCGAGATTAGGAAGAGGAAGGAATCGAGTGGCTAGCTCCCTCAGAGCAAAATACGATCCCTTTCCTTCCTTAGGGGTGTGAAGAAAAAAATTACAACTATGACGGAGGAACTCCTCTTCAGGTAAGGGAACCCTGATCATTTTGCTGGCACAGGACAAAATATGGGAAAGGTGCTCTTTAATTGCATTTAAAAAAGCTTCTGACAACATCTCAAAAGCTTTGAAAAATGTAAGCTTTAGACACAGTTCAGATTATATGTCATACGGTTTCAGTCATTATTTACCTTTTTTCTTTTTTACTGAAGACAGCTGCATGAAAACATAATAATTGACCCTAGCATTATTTGTTCTGGCTACTCGCACACCTGATGTCATAATTGTTTCTCCAGCAACAAACTGTGGTGTCAGGCGTAGGTAAGCAGCCAGACCAGACATGGCAAAGATGCCGTTTTCAAGCAAATGCTCTTAATAATAAAAGAATACATGTGAGAGTTACAAGAAAAAATTGAAACATAAGCTGAACAGTGTCGAAATATTCCATTATTTCATTTCATTTTCATTTTATTCATATTCTGAAGACCTTTGAGCTCACAGCCCTTTTTTTCCATAAAAGATTTTTAATTACATTTTTGAGATTTTACGGTAAGCAATGCGTACAGTAGTACAACTGACAACTACAATAAGTTCCATACAATGTTTAGGAGAACACAAGTGTACAGTCAAAGTGGATCCATCTGGTGATGATCATAATACTGTAAGAAAGGCCAGATACAAACATACTTCCCATATAGCTGACACTAGCAGGAGTGCAGTACAATCAACTCTCAGGATTTTTTGCAGGCCCCATGAGAGGAATTCTGGACCCCGGGGAGAAGTTCAGATTCTGGGGCCCCTGTGCAGCTGCATACAGTAGCATGACAGGCAGCCTGGACCCCTTTTTGGTGCGTGGCCCCCAGGAATTATCCTTGCTCCCCACCCTCTCAAGGGCCCTGACTATTTGACACAGTTGTATCCAGATCAAAGGCCTTTCTTAAATGTGTCCAAGTTCTAAAATGTCACACACCATGCAATTCAATAAATAACAGGCAGTAGTGTACAAAGCAAGTCAACAACCAACATTTAAAACTAAAACAATAAATAAGAGATTAAAATAAGCTCAAGTTAATTACACCTACACAAATTATTATTATTATTATCTCTAAGGTTACAACCCCTGCCTGTATTTCTGATAACAGGTTGAGGAGCCTGGATTCAATATGTTGGTGCCTCCACCCAGAGTAATATAGGTGAGGGTATCTACCTACCCTGGTGTAGCCCTCTGGGAAGCTATAACCACCCATAAAGCCACCTAGTGACCTCATACCTTGTAATGTAGAGCAACCCTTTGCAGCAGTTAACACACAGTTAGCGTTAAACAAGAATATGTATACACCCTTTTCACTTACCACCAGGGTCTGGCCTTCAGCAAATCCCCGGATCCCCCTATAAAACAATATGCAATACACGCATACACTTTTAAACACTTTCTACCAAACACATTAACCTTCACCCAAACAATGAGATATTCATGAGGTAATGTAACTGTGAAACAGCTCAGTCGACTTATTGAGAAGAATTTGAATGGATCCACGACGGGTGTTCAACAAAATGTTTGTCGAATGCCCCGACAGCGAAATGAAGACCTGCTGTAGAAGTCTGAAGATCATAGGGAAGTTGGGCCTGCATGACTCACCTCCACTTCATGGCCTTTCCCTCCAGGTGGCCGCAACCTGCGATTCTTTGCTGCGTAGGGGCTGGATCCCTAAGCTGGTCTCTTGCCGAGAAAACAGTCACTGATGCATGAACAGCTGGCTTGAGTCGGGTTTGGCACAGGCCCAAGTCTGGATAAACACTTTCGGCACAGTTCAGTTCAGTTGCTGGTGAAAACTTCCAGCTGGCAAACAGTCTGGTCGCTGGTAAATGTAGGCCTCAACCCACGATACACATTCAGCACATTTAAAGAAAACAGGATTCACTTCTTTATCTTTCAGAGTGGTTTCAGTCTGGTTTGCAATTGCAGTCTATTTACCAAGCAAACCTCTTAGTCTATAGAAACAGTCTTCAACCACAGTTCCTGGGCCAAGCACTTCACAGGAGCGCCTTTCTATCCAATATTTTGAGCTGTACTCCTCAGAATCTCAGAGCTTTCTGCTACGGTTTAAAGTTATTTTCAGATTAGTCCGATTGCTGCTATAAGGCTGTCCAATGCTGGAAAATGATAGCAGAAAGGCAAGTCAGGCCGTTCCCTGCCAGTTCTCCGCAGCTCCTTTCCAGGAGCCCCCCCCTCTCCATGGCTCAAGCTGCTCACTGCAACTGCCCCCACAGTTTCCTTTCAGTTCGTGAACTAGTCTGGTTTTGCTGGATTCTGACTGGCTAGGGGAGCTGTCACTCACAGTTCTGGCGCTCCCATTTGTCAGTTTAGGCGCCAACTTATAAAACTACAAGAACTACAGCTTTTTCCCATGAGGCACCTGAACTAAGGACCCCTCGAGGTCCCCGTGTCCCAATTGGTCCGAAGTCCTGGAACAAACATGGTGGCTCCCATTTGGATTCATGAGTTGCAATAAAGGCAGGTTAAAACGAGCACTCTAATTTAAATATAATGACAGAGTAGAAGAAAATATTTAAAGTACTAACTAAAGCTCCCTCTGATTTACCGTCAACAGCAGAGTGGGGAAAATCAGAGCAGTGCCTGGCCGGTCGCAAGCTTTGAACCATTCAGACCCAGCCCAGGCCATTTACTGCAAACGCACTATTTATAGTCTTAAAGGGGTAGGCTTGGAGACACATCATGGCACTCTCACGCAAAACAACAGGACAACAACAAATAACCAGGGATTTACTATCACTGCAAGATGTCTGCCTGGCAGTGGGCATGGCTGGAGCCCAGGAAGACACTTAAGGTAAGCACCCAAATTGGTGGGGGGCTACATTTTTCATAAAAGTAAGACCACACATGATTTTTAAAGGAAAATAAAGAAGGAATTTCACAATAATAGGTAGGTAAGGAGTTCCGTAATTTGGTGGCCCTGTAAAGGAAAGACTGCTGTCCTAGAACCTACCGGGTCAGAATGTCATACACTTAATAACGTACGAGTACGACATTCCAGCTAACCCGGAATAGCACTGCACAGGTAAGCAAATGGTGCAATACCGTGTATACTGCTGTATGCAGTATTGTACCATTCGCACTATCCCAGGCAGAGGATTAGACCTCTGCTGGGACTGGGTTCTGACAAGCAGCTGCCATGGCTCAATGGACTGAGCCACAACAGCAGGATCCCAGGCACTGCTTCTGGGACTGGGTTTGATTCTTAGTCCTAGAAACTTTTATTTTTTTTAACTTTGTGTGCTCCCCGAGTTTAACCCCCCCCCCCTTGGAGTTGATAATCTTTATTGTGGGGTTCAGGGGGTGCAACTCGCATAATGGGGGGTGTTGGGGTGGAGCCCCTCACAAAAAAGAGAGTAATGCCACATGGCAGAAATTGTGCTGTATTGGCAGCACGATTTTGCCATACAGCATAATGTCTTGTGACATTATGACCCCGTGCCATCCTAGAACAGTCATCCTCTAGGGTGTTTCGAACCTAAAGCCACATATTGTGGCCATGGTACCAAAATAGGGGTTATTGCTGGGATTGGCCTGTGATCTAGAGGGAACTCGGAGGGGCTTAGAGCGATGGTGGTGTGTCCCTCCAGGGATTCCTAAGGCTATCAGCGGGGGCCTGTATTTTTTGGTCACAGCCTACTAGTTTTAGCCCTGAGATTGGTGTATTGGCCTGAGGTTCTGAGTGGTTCTCTAAGCAGGAAATCAGAGAGAAGCAGATTTGGAACTGGTTTGGCTGTTTGGGAGAATTATTTGGTGGCTCTCTCTCAAAGTGAACTGTACGATTGGATTGGATTGGGAAGGGACTGAGAGAGGGTGCCCAATTAAACATCTGTTGAACTTTCGGACTGTCATATCTGGACCTTCAACTTTTTTTGGACTTGTAATATTTGGTTTTGTTTTCTTTAGGACTGGGAGAGGGTGAGAGCCTCTCCTGCTCTAAAATATTTGTTTCAATTTTTTGACTTTTCATTTATCTGGACATTGCTTATTAATTATTTTTGGATTTTTAAGTTTTGTTTTGGGGGTGGTTTTAGGTTTTGTTTCCCTGAGTCTCACCTGGTGTGTTTTAATATGTGTAGAAGACCTGCGCCCATGGTCGTATGCTATTCGTCCTCCGCTCTTCATGCCCTCCGCCTTTCTCCCTCTTACCATTACAGTTATAAATGTACCAAAGCTATAGAGTGCTGAGTATTGTGCGAGGGGGAGGAGGGGTTTTGAGGGGTATGAACAGTGGAGGTTGAATGAGTGGAGCCACCATATTGGGGTAATGAGAACCAGAAGACGCCCTGGGCGAAATGGAATCTGGAACGAGATTATTCCTGTCTGGTTTACATACCCAAGGGCACCACCAATATTGATGGGCAAGCGATCTGTGCAGCTCCAGAGGCCCGTCCTACACGAGCAGTGTTGTGCAATGCCAGATCCATAGGGAACAAGACTACAGTTATTGCAGATCTTGTTGGGTCTGTGGATCTGGCATGCTTCACTGAGACCTGGCTGGATGAGAATGCAGGTCCTATATTACAAGCCGCAGTTCCAGCTGGGTACTCGGTGTTACACCGCCTGAGGTTGGACCACGGGGGTTGCGGTCTGTTTCAAGACCAAACTGGACCTCACAAGTGTACCAGTTGAGGGGGCTGAGTCCTTTGCATGCACTGTAGTGGCAGGTGTGGGTTGCAGAATCGCCCTCATCTATCATCCACCAGGTGATGAGAAGCGTTTTCTGCAGGAAGTAGCAGACTTCGTGATCGACATGGCATTTGAGTCACCCAGGCTGATGGTCCTGGGCGACTTTAACAACTGGGTCGATGGCAGACTCTCACAGTTTGGACAACACTTCCTCCAACTGATGACATCTTTGGGCCTTACACAAGTGGTTACTTCTGCCACTCATAAAGGTGGTCACTCCTTGGACTTAGTCTTCCTCCTGGGGATCGAAGCCTTCGATTTAGGGGTGGAACCTGTCGGCTGGTTCGATCATTACATTGTGGAGTTCAGTTTTTGCACCCCCCTTTATAGGCCTACTCCTGTGGAGATGGTCCGGTACCACTGTTTGCGAGGTGTAAGTTCTGTGGGCCTGTCAGTCGTACTTGACCCATCGGAGCTTTCTGGAGTGAGCAATGATCCTGAAGCCTTGGTTATTGCCTATAATAAGGCCATTTCCTCAGCTCTAGATTTAATTGCTCCTGTCCGTGTTCGTCCTCTGCCCCTTCGCCCTTGGTCACCATGGTTTGCTGAGACTTTGAGGGAAATGCGGCGACAAGGATGAAGATTAGAGCATTGTTGGCGGAGATCCACCCTTGATACCAACAATCTTAGATTGATGGAACATTATCAATTCTATCATTCCGCAGTCTCCCGTAAGAAGGCAGAGTTCTTGTCCGGGGAGATTGCGGTCACTCAGAACTGACCAGCTCAGCTCTTTCAAACTGTTAACAGACTGTGCAACCCAGCCTGTCTACAGGTCCGAAGAGCTTTTTCACAAGTTGAGTGTGATGAGCTTGCTCACTGCTTTGTGACTAAGGTGGTCGACATCAGGGCGGCACTCCGGCCGGCATCCTCTATAGGAGAAGCTGTGGATCGGCATTTGGACACAGCCTCTAGGTCCTCCTGGAGTTCCTTTGACCGACCTGAGTTCATCAGTGTCATGAGGATTGTCCAGAGTATGTGCCCAACGTGCTGTAGTTTGGACCCTGGCCCGACTTCCCTGATAAAGGGTTGTCATAATATTATTGGCCCAGTCCTAGCATGGATAGTCTGGTGCTCCCTGGATATGGGTGAGTTTCCTAGCCCCCTGAAGGAGGCAGTGGTAACACCCCTCCTGAAGAAAGCTTTCTTGGACCCAGATTGCCATGCTAACTACAGATCAATCTCTAACCTTCCCTTTGTAGGGAATGTCATTGAGAAAGCAGTGGCCGTATAGCTGGAGAACCATTTAACCATCCATGACATCTATGACCCGCTCCAGTCTGGTTTTCATAAGAGGCATAGTACAGAGACAGTGCTGGTTCTGGTGCTCAATTATCTCCTCATGGCAAGAGATCGGATAAGCCGCTCCATCTTGGTCCTTCTCGATCTCTTCTCAGCTTTTGACACTGTGGACCATGGGGTACTTCTCGAATGCCTGGAGTTCATCTGTGGCCTGTCGGATACAGTCCTCAGTTGGTTTAGATCTTTATTCACAGGCAGAACTCAGAGGGTGGTGTCGGGGATTAATTCTTCCCGCCCAGTCTCTCTGTCTTGTGGGGTTCCCCAGGGTTCGGTGTTGTCCCCCATGTTGTTCACAGTGTACATGCTACCCCTCAGAGACATTATAAGAAGGTATGGCTGAGGTTTCATTGCTGTGCAGATGATACCCAGCTCTACCTATCTTTTGCACCTGACCAGGATAGAGCTCTCTCAGTATTTAACAGCTGCCTCACTGAAATCCAGTGCTGGATGAATGCAAGCTCGTTGAAGTTGAACTCGGAGAAGACTGAGGTAATGGTTGTGGACCCAGGTTGCAGGATAGAGGGGACAGGAGTTGGTTTACCCTCGGGACTTTTCGTGGGTGGTATCCAGCTCCCTACCTCTGAACGGGTGCGGAACCTGGGGGTGATTTTTGACAATGAGCTGACACTGTGTTCACAGGTGTCAGCAGTTGTCAAATCATCCTTTTACCATCTGAGGAACATCACCAGGATTAAGCACCTTGTTCCGTCCAGCAATCTGCCTACATTGGTCCACACCTTTGTGACCTCATGTCTTGATTACTGCAACTCCCTTTATCTAGGGCTTCCTGGGGTTGATATCCGCCACTTGCAGCTCGTGCAGAACGCTGCGGCCTGGTTATTGACGGATACTTCTCGTGCCTGTCATATTTCTCCGGTTCTACGCGATCTGCACTGGCTGCCAATACAGTGGCGGATCACCTTTAAAGTCAGTCTTCTGACTTATAAAGCCTTACATGGACTGGACCCGGACTACTTGAAAGAGCTTCTGGTACCTTACTGCCCTAAGTGATCGCTCCGCTCGGCGGACGAGGGGTTGATAAAGATTTCGAGTTTTTTTTTTTAAATCTTCGGGGGCTCGGGCTTTTATGTACAGTATGCTGCCCCTACCCTCTGGAATTCTCTATCCCGCCCACTTCGACAGTGTGAGTCTGTGGAGGAATTTAAAAAGGCCTTAAAGACCTTTTTTGTGGTCCAAGATTTATTATGACTGATATGATATTGGAATTTTATGAGCTCAGTAATTGTTTTATTCTTTATCTGTAATTTATTGTAAGGCGCCTTGAGTGTAAGAAAGGCGCAGTATAAATAAAGTTTTATTATTATTTATTATTACTGAAAGATACCAGGAAAGGCAAACTGTATCAAAGTTGCTAGTTTACAAAGACATTCGAGAAGGGGGGGACAGGGAAGAAACCAGTACAGTAGTATGTAAACAACAGTATAGCCTAGAGGTTAGAGTAATGAGCTGTGAATGAACTTGGTACATCTAGCAGACCTGGGTTTGATTCCTACAACCTACACTGGTGCAACCCCCCTGCAAATGGGGGTTCCCAAAAGTCTTCCAGGAGCTTGCCTGAATGCTCCAAGTCTGGGTGGTGTTCGGCGTCTGAGTTGTTTAAATGTGGTTCCAAGTGAGTGCTATTTGAGCCTCCACGTACTGTCTCTTTAAGAGCTGTCTGCTTGCAGACTTAATTAGTTTGTATGGGGGGACTGTGTGTTCTAATGATCGAATCCTGCCTGGGCTGCTGTCAATTTGATCCGTTTCTGCTGTTGCTACATGTGCAGAGGGAGCCTTGTTGAAAGATATAACTGTTTGCCAGAAATCATTTAGAGTGACTGAGAAAATGTAGTTTGTCTAACCTGTCTTCATTTTGGCACAAACTGTTTCAGTGTAGCTCTTTCCTTTTGGTTCTGAATAGCTGACTTGGACCAATCAGGATGATAGGGAGACCCTAAAATGGAGCCTGTGGACGAATTGGAACTTGGACTCTCAATTTTGAGCCAGCCACAAGGGGATTGTATGGGCAGTGACTCTGGGAAATGTAGTTTTAACCTTGGTGCCTTTTTCCACCAACAGAGGGAGTCTTATTGTGAGTGACAGCTCAACCAGCCAACAGAATGGTGTGGAGCTAAAGGAAATGCCCTGCTCTGTGACTGGAAAGATTAGATCAGTTGTGACTGTGAAGAGAGAAGGAGCTCTGTGCTTCTGTGGTGTATAGTTTCGTGCGGGAAGCATGTGTGAGGCCCTGAGTTTCGGTCTGCAGCCTTTGTGAGTGCCAGTTTGGACTGAATCCAAGTTGTGAGGAGAAAGAAGCACTAGAAGTGTGGAAACCAGGCTCACCCTGTAGAAGACTGGAGAAATTGCTGAATCGCGCTCGGTCTGCCAGGAACTGAAGCTGCTGTGTGTGCTCCTGGGTATTTTTGCAGTAATTGCGATCGGGATCGAGGAGCAGCCTGCCTGGTATAGTACTTTCCTTTTACATATGAATGTGCGTAGTGCTTGTGGGGAATCACTAATTCCAATCTTCTGTGCCGTGTGCTGTGTATTGAAGCTGGAAGCAAACCCCAGCTTGTCTCAAACTAAATCCGTTTGCTATAAACTGCAGTGGGGTCCAGTCACAAGGACCTTGTCTCCATGCCCTGCTGTTTCTGACAATCCAGAAGAACATCCACCATCCAGATCTCAGCTTGGGTATTGTGAGTACAAATCAGGGTATTCCCGTGCAGCCTGTTTTCAATCACAAGTGTATCATCTAATTCTTGTTGTTTCTTTGCTTCATGGACTGAGCCATCAGGCTCCGGATTACAATTGGGTGTTGTGCATATATTTTCTTCTACAGGGCCCTATCCATCTGCACCTGCCGGCCAACCCCGGGCAACGGACCTGGCCAGCCCCCCCCGACACACTGGATACCCAGAGTGTCACTTTTCTGGCCCTGTATGTGTGCACAGTACTGGGATTTAATGCCACTAATTAACCAGATTTCCCCCTCCCGTGTTACTGTCCCCTAAATAAATCAGATTTGTTGTTGTTAAACTTTAAACTGTCTGAAGTGTCAGTACCTTCATGCCAAGCACTGTATTGGTTTGTGTATGCTGCTTAACCTTATTTTTCAGGGGGGTCCTCAGAGACGAATCTGCGAATCAGTCTCGAGAGTAAGTGGTACCTTATGATTGAACAGTGTGTACCTGTGGAGTATTGGTACTGTAACTCCTGTGCATCGTGTGGGCCATTAGAGGGATTAGAAGAGGGTCTCAGTGTCCCAGAGGGCTGTGACCAAACTAGGCCAACCATTACAAACCCTGACCTCTGGGTGGAGGCACCCACCATAGAACCTAGGCCCCTCAACCTGTCAGTAGTCAAGCAGGCAAGGCTAGTAGCTCTTGGGATAGCACGCCACCTGAGGGTTACATCTTGGAGGCACCACTGGGATTTTGTGTCCTCTAGTGGCCACGTTTACGAACCACTGTTAAAAAAAAAAATGGGTACCCGACAGAAGTGGCTGTGCACCAGTTGGTGGAGTGGTGTACTGGGGAGGAGATCGACCCCAAAAATGCTATGCTTATCCTGGACATCCCCCTGGGTATCAATATGGACACTGTACAGGGAGTACTTTCCAAGGTGGAAGGTTTACAAAACCCTGTGGTGGTGGGTCGACATGCTGATTTGCTCACCCACACTTTCATGGCCCTAGTAGAGTATAAGGACCCCATAGATAGCTCCAAAGTGCCACAGACTATTACCCCAGAGGGAGCCCTCACTGCCTGGAGAGTGATAATTAAGCACAGTAGAGACCGGGGGGGAGTGGGATGAGCCCTCCCTACTATCTGAAACTTTTGAGGAGAAATTTGCAAAATTGTTGCTGGAGGAAGGGAAAACTGTGGAAGACTTGAAGAAACTATTCTTGCCACCTGGGGGTGTTCCTCCCCCAACACCCTCTCCCGCTCCAGTACCCGTTATGGTGGCTGAACCAATGCAGGCTCCTATTTCTGCATCTGCCATTAGTCACGAATCTTACCGAAGTTTGAGGATCTTCTCTGGCACCACCCCCCGGGGGGGAGGATGATTGGGACACCTGGATAGATTGTGTTGCCCCCCTGATACCTGAATGGCAGTATGTGGAGGCTGAGAAATGAAAAAGAATCGTAGAATGTCTGAGGGGTCCTGCCCTAGAGGCCATTACATTTTTGAGGTCCACAAATCCTGATGCATCTGCCCAGAAGTACCTATCTGCACTTGAAGGCAATTTAGGGAGCACTGAGTCAGGGGAGAGCTTGATGTGGAAATTTCAAGGTACAAAACAGTGGCCAAGGGAAAGTTTTTCTGCATATGTTACTCGTCTGGAAAGAGCTCTGCAGAAGGCTTACCGAAAAGGTGGGGTAGGCTCCAGTGACTTAAACCGTGTAAGGTTGGAGCACCTACTACAGCATGCAAAGCATTCTAAATTGCAGCTCCTTCAATTAAGGCTCCCAGACAGAAGGGGTAACCCACCGGACTATTGTGACTTAATAAAAGAACTTCGGGAGGTTGAAGATGAGGAGGGAGATTCTAATTCTGGGGTGAGCACAGCCCAAGTGATCACAGCATCGGAAGGTCCTTGTGAAGTGGGGACCAATGAGGGTGTGCCACCATGGGGTGAACTGCTGAGAGAGATCAGGGAATTCAAAAACTGTCTCTTTATGAAGGCCGCGCCTGCAAGTACAGGCCCTGACCTATATCCGACTGCATCTGCTATGGGGGTGGGGGTACCCACCCAGGCATCTCCAGCTGACAACAGCTCAAAACTCAATGTCTTGACCATGAAAAAGGGGAAATTGACGAGATGCCTTCAAATGCTTATCACGCCACAGACAGAGATGGCACCAAGGTGTCCAGTGAGTAGTACCCCCGTTCTGGCTCCCAGTGTGACGCCTCAGCGAGCTCAAACTCCAGAAAGTATGTTTTGCTATAATTGTGGAAAGGATGGGCACATGAAGAGAGAATGTCGGTCCCCAAAAGACAGAGACAAAGTTGTATATAGGCTACAAGGAGAGCTTCAGAGAACAAATCAGTGGTTAAGAGGTGCACGAAATGATCCCAATGAGGGTCTCAAAATGCTAACTCACATCCCTTTGTGGCAAGGTCAGTTGTCCAGGCCACCACTACCGCCTCGCCAGACTGGTCCAGAATAGTAGGTCCCTCCATGGAGACCATGTAAAGGTGAATGGAGTGTCTACAAGAGCTGTATTAGATAGTGGCTCCCAAGTGACAATTATGTTCCAGGATTGGTATCAGAAGCATTTGTCAGATGTACCCTTACAACCATTGGAAGGACTGCATGTATGGGGGTTAAGTGAGAAGGCCTACCCCTACTCCGGGTATATCCGAATGTGGCTGTCTTTCCCCACCTCCATGGCTGGAGTGGCAGAGCAAGTAGAGACCCTGGCCTTAGTGTGTCCCCCTACTGGACTGTATGATGGGGTTCTGCTACTAATTGGGATGAATGCACATATGTTTGGATGGTTGGCGCAGTTGTGTTATGAGAAACAGGGGTCACAGACTGGTAGAGCTTTAAGAATTCCGGCATTGTTCAAGAAGGCCTATGATGCCCAGAGAGATGCTGACAAAGTGGAACCAGAGGAACCAGTTGGAATTGTCTGGAAAAAGGATCCTGAGTCTCTGATCCTGGCGCAAAATGCCCAGTGTACCTTACAGGGACAGGTCCGTATCAGAAAGGATGTCAAAAATAAAATCCTCATGTTGGATGCTCCAGGCAATGGGAAATTGCCCGAAGGACTGCTGGTCAAGCCAAGTATTTTGCCTGAAAGAGCCCATGCTTATACCAGACGGGTAATGGTCCAAGTTCATAATGTGTCTGATAGAGAGATTCGAATAAATAGAGGTTGCACCCTGGCTAATGTGCATTGTGCGGATACTGCAGTTCTGCCTAGTAACAAGTGTTCAGGGGACAATGACAGAGTGATGCCCATTTTGTTTGATTTTGGTGACTCCCCATTGCCAGCTGAATGGAAGATGAGAATCAGTAGAAAGCTTGCCCAGAGAGACCAGGTGTTTTCTTTCAAAGAATGGAACATAGGATGTGTGCAAGGAGCTGAGCACCACATCCGGCTGCATGATGAAAGGCCATTTCGTGAGAGGTCTCGACGCTTGGCACCTGCTGGCATAGATGATGTGAGACGGCATCTGCAAGAGATGCCTGCTGCTGGTGTAATACAAGAATCCAGAAGCCCATATGCTTCACCTATCGTGGTAGTGAGAAAAAAGAATGGGACAGTAAGGATGTGCGTGGATTATCGCACCTTGAACCGGCAGACTATCCCTGATCAGTATACAATGCCCCGCATCCAGGAGGCTTTAGACTGCCTGAATGGTAGCAAGTGGTTCTCCATGCTGCATCTCCACAGTGGGAACTACAAGATCCCGATGGTCCCGGAAGACCATGAGAAGACAGCCTTTATCTGTCCGCTTGGCTTCTATGAATTCATGAGGATGCCTCAAGGGAATTCAGGTGCCCCAGCCACTTTTCAATGACTGATGGAGCGTGCAGTGGGGGACATGAAGTTATTAGAGTGCCCGGTGTACCTGGATGATGCTATTGTGTTTGGCAGCTCACTGGAGTAACAAGAGAGCAGATTGTTCAAGGTGTTGGACTGACTAGAAGACTTTGGCCTAAAACTGTCCATTGATAAACGTCAATTCTTCCAAACATCTATAAAGTATGTGGGACACATAGTCTCCACCGAGGGAATAGAGACCGACCCAAGTAAAGTTAAGGCCTTGACCACCTGGCCACAGCCCCACAATCTAAAAGAACTGCAAAGATTCCTGGGATTCTGTGGCTACTATTGACATTTCATCAAGGACTATTCAAGAGTGATCCGTCCTTTACTTAATCTTACTCAAGGTTACCCTTCTACCCACAAAAAATACAAGAGGTCGGTTTCTTCTGAGCCTGAGAGAGTGTATTTCTGTCCCAATGAAGCATTTGGAGCCAGATGGACACCTGAGTGTGAAGCTGCTTTTCATGAGATTATATATCAACTTACCCACGCTCCTGTCCTTGCCTATGCGGATCCAGCGAAGACCTATGTCTTGCACACTATTGCTAGCCTGCAAGGCTTGGGGGCTGTATTGTACCAAGAGCATGAGAATGGCCTGAGACCAGTGGCCTTTACCATTAGAAGCCTGACCCCATCCGAAAAGAACTATCCTGTATATAAGTTAGAGTTCCTAGCTTTGAAGTGGGCTATTGTTGACCAGTTCCACGAGTACTTGTATGGGGCTAAGATACTAGTAAAAACTGACAATATTCCTTTGATCTATGTGCAGACTTCAGCTAAGTTGGATACCACTGGCCATAGGTGGCTTTCTGCATTATCTACATATGACTATTCTGTTGAATACAGAGCAGACCTGAACCACATAGATGCTGATGCTCTCTCCCGGAGGCCTGTTCCCCAGAATGACTGGGTCAGACTGTCAGAACCTGATATTCGAGCACTCTGTCAGAAGTTTGACAGGAGGAACAAATGTCCACGGATGCAGTGGACTGTATGGTGGATTGTTTGGGACCCTCTGAGAATTGCATACCTGCTGCTTATTGCCACTTTTCAAATAGACATTGGTGCACTGCCTCAGCTGGACAATGACAGTATTCAGCGGGCTCAATCCTGAGATCCCATGATCAAATCAGCTTTAGAAGCCCCCTATGCAGAGAAAGATGTGTCCAAATTACGCTCCACTGATTGAGAACTGCATTGTTATGCAAGAAAGGTTCTACATTGAAACTGATCAATAGACTGTTATACAGAGAAACAGTAGACAGAGGGGTACAAATAGACAAACAACAACTTGTGCTGCCCACTGCCTTTCGAGACTCAGTACTGAGGTCCTTACACAACCACATGGGGCATCTTGGTATAGACAGAACACTTGACTTGGTGAGATCCAGATTCTATTGACCTAAGATGGGGGCTGATGTTGAGCAACACATTCAAACTTGTAGTCGCTGTTTACAGAGGAAAGCTTTGACCCAGAGGGCTGCCCCCCTTGTTAACATCACCACCAGTGCACCCATGGAGCTGGTCTGTATTGATTTTCTGAGTATGGAGTCAGATCAAAGAAACATTAGTAATGTGCTGGTGGTCCGTGACCATTTTACGAGATATGCCCAAGCCTTCCCCACCAAGGACCAGAAGGCATCCACTGTGGCAAAAGTACTTGTAGAAAACGTTTTTGTTCACTATGGGGCTCCACAAAGAATCCATTCTGATCAAGGGAGAGACTTTGAGAGTCATCTGATCAAAGAGATGCTTTCTCTGTGGGGAGTGCAAAAGTCCAGAACCACCCCCTACCACCCCCAAGGGGACCCACAGTCTGAACGTTTCAACTGCACTTTGCTAGATAAGCTAGGCACCCTCCACCCAAAGGACAAGCCTAGATGGAGCCAACAAATTAGCACCCTGGTACATGCCTACAACTGCACCAAAAGTGATGCCACTGGGTTCTCCCCCTACCACCTGATGTTTGGAAGAGAAGCTCGACTGCCGGTAGATGTATGTTTTGGAGTTTCTCCTGATGGGGTTCAAGCTGACAACTATTTACAGTATGTGCAAAAGTTAAAGGCCCAGCAAAATCATGCGTACCAACTGGCTCAAACCATGGCTGCCAAAAGAAATCTGACCAACAAAGAATGGTATGATAAAAAGGTGAAAGCACAGGAACTCCAGGAGGGAGATCGGGTATTGCTAAGAAATCTGGGACTGCATCGCAAACATAAGATTGCTGACAGATGGCACCATATCCCTCACATTGTAGTGGGCAAACTAGATGATCTGCCTGTGTACAAAGTAAAGCCTGAGAATAATTCAGAAGATGTTAAAACAATGCACAGAAATCATTTACTGCCCACTGGACAAATCTTGATTGAGTCTGAGCCCCCAGAAAGTGCTCCTTCCGGACCAGTGACCCAAGCTGCTGCTAAGCAAAAGCCAAGAAAGTCTGTACTTACAAATGCTGAGTTAAAGTGTTCCCCACAACAAGTCCCAGTTGAAAATGACTATCAATCCATGTCAGAGGAACGTGAGTGCAACTTTGAGTACTACCCCCTTACGAACTGAGTCAATTGTTTCAGGGCAATCTCCTAGTCAATCCTGGAAATGAAGCTGGGCCTTCTGGACTGTCTCAGCCCCCAGCTTTGTCCCTGGAGCCAATGCTCCCAGAAAGTAAAGTGAAAGCATCAAGTCAGATGACATGGAATCATTGTGTACGGTTGAACTGTTTGAGCTTTCAGAGGAGGAAAATGATGAACTAGAACAGACTGGTGATATAGCAGAACAAGAAGAGTATTTTGAGTGCCCTGATGGTCCACTGCCAGTGTCCGAAAGCTCTCCATGTGAGTCAAGTGTTGTGGACTCAGAGATTGTAACTCCTGGAGCTGAAAGTGCCCCAAGTTCTAGCCTCTCTACCCCAGTGGAGACTACCCTGACAAGTGAGGACAATGCTAAAAATGAGGCTCAGGGTGCAGAGACTGTAACAGTTCCCCTAGAAAGACTGGTCGAGCTGTAAAGCCTGTGGTGCACCTCAGCTATGATTCCCCTGGAAGGCCTGTGGACTTGCCTCTCAATGTTGTCCATAAAGGAGTGTATGTGTCCCAGAGCTCATTGCCCAAACTGAGCATAAGTGCTACCTCCAAGTTAATTATGTTGCCGTCTAATATGGTGCCCCTGCCCCATCCAGCCCCAAGGTAGCTGATAGGGAAGGGCCTCCTCTCTTCAGGTTTCATGTACAGGAGATAATAACCTGAGTTATGGTACAATGTGTGTATAATGCTGTGTAAAAAGTGATGCAGTGAAAAGTTTCAGAAATGTGTTTCTGTTAAGGTGATATGTTGATTGATGATTACATGTATAGGCGTAATGTGATATTGATGTAAATGTATATGGTTGTGTTGAAATTTATGGGGGTACTTACTTGACACGGACGCCAAGTTTTTCCAGGCCAGGAAGGGTGTAACCCCCCTGCAAATGAGGGTTCCCAAAAGTCTTCTAGGAGCTTGCCTGAATGCTCTAAATCTGGG
Organism: Neoceratodus forsteri; assembly: GCA_016271365.2. NCBI lineage: Eukaryota > Metazoa > Chordata > Ceratodontiformes > Ceratodontidae > Neoceratodus > Neoceratodus forsteri. The sequence continues at coordinate 47,424,327 of CM028133.1, read as the reverse complement.
CGGTGTTCGGCGTCTGAGTTGTTAAAATGTGGTTCCAAGTGAGTGCTATTTGAGCCTCCACGTACTGTCTCTTTAAGAGCTGTCTGCTTGCAGACTTAATTAGATGTATGGGGGGACTGTGTGTTTTAATTCCAGAATCCTGCCCGGGCTGCTGTCAATTGTCTCAGTTTCTGCCATTGCTACCTGTGCAGAGGGAGCCTTGTTGAAGGATGTAACTGTTTGCCAGAAATCATTTAGAGTGACTGAGAACATGTAGTTTGTCTAACATGTCTTCATTTCAGCACAAACTGTTTCAGTGTAGCTCTTTCATTTTGGTTCTGAATAGCTGACTTGGACCAATCAGGATGATAGGGAGACCCTAAAATGGAGCCTGTGGACGAATCGGAACTTGGACTCTCAATTTTGAGCCAGCCACAAGGGGATTGTATGGGCAGTGACTCTGGGAAATGTAGTTTTAACTGTGGCACCTTTTTCCACCAACAGAGGGAGTCTCATTGTGAGTGACAGCCGAACCAGCCAACAGAATGGTGTGGAGCTAAAGAAAATGCCTTGCTCTGTGACTGGAAAGATTACATCAGTTGTGACTGTGAAGAGAGAAGGAGCTCTGTGCTTCTGCAGTGTATAGTTTCACGCAGGAAGCATGTGTGAGGCCCTGAGTTTCAGTCTGCAGCCTTTGTGAGTGCCAGTTTGTACTGAATCCAAGTTGTGAGGAGAAAGAAGCACCAGAAGTGTGGAAACCAGGCTCACCCTGTAGAAGACTGGAGAAATTGCTGAATCGCGCTCGGTCTGTCAGGAACTGAAGCTGCTGTGTGTGCTCCTGGGTATTTTTGCAGTAATTGCGATCGGGATCGAGGAGTAGCCTGCCTGGTATAGTACTTTCCTTTTACATATGAATGTGCATAGTGCTTGTGGGGAATCGCTAATTCCAATACCCTGTGCTGTGTGCTATGTGTTGAAGCTGGAAGCAAACCCCAGCTTGTCTCGAACTAAATCCGTTTGCTATAAACTGCAGTGGGGTCCAGTCACAAGGACCTTGTCTCCAAGCCCTGCAGTTTCCGGCAATCCAGAAGAACATCCACCATCCGGATCTCAGCTTGAGTATTGTGAGTACAAATCAGGGTATTTTCCTGCAGCCTGTTTTCAATCACAAGTGTGTCATCTAATTCTTGTTGTTTCACTTCTTCATGGACTGAGCCATCAGGCTCCAGATTACAATTGGGTGTTGTGCATATATTTTCTTCTACAGGGCCCTATCCATCTACACCTGCTGGCCAACCCCAGGCAACGGACCTGGCTACCCCCCCCACCCCACCTGGGTACCCAGAGTGTGACTTTTCAGGCCCTGCATGTGTGCACAGTACTGTGATTTAATGCCACTAATTAACCTGATTTCCCCCTCCCATGTTACTGTCCCCTAAATAAATCAGATTTGTTGTTGTTAAACTTTAAACTGTCTGAAGTGTCAGTACCTTCATGCCAAGCACTGTACTAGTTTGTATATGCTGCTTAACCTTATTTTTCCCGGGGTCCTCAGAGACAAATCTGCGAATCAATCTCGAGGGTAAGTGGTACCTTATGATTGAACTGTGTGTACCTGTGGGGTATTTGTACTGTAACTCCTGTGCATCATGTGGGCCATTAGAGGGATTAGAATGGGGTCTCAGTGTCCCAGAGGGCTGTGACCAATCTAGGCCAACCATTACAAACCCTGACCTCTGGGTGGAGGCACCCACCATAGAACCTAGGCCCCTCAACCTGTCAGTAGTCAAGCAGGCAAGGGTAGTAGCCCTTGGGATAGCACCACCTGGGGATTACACTTGCATACTGTGTGGCTCTGAGCAAGTCACTTAACCTCTCCAGTGCTCCCAGTCACCCCTGAGAACAGGCAGAAACATAGAAACATAGAAACATAGAATTTGACGGCAGATAAGGACCGCTTGGCCCACCCAGTCTGCCTGTTTCCCTAACTAATGGATAAGCTGCAGATCCTAGTTAACCAGCAGCCGACTTCTCCCCAACCCCTAAAATTGCCTTATGACTGTCCCATGCATGCTTGAATTCCACCACTGTTTTTGACTCCACAACCTCCTCCGGAAGGCCGTTCCACGCATCCACAACCCTCTCTGTGAAAAATACTTCCTTAAATTACCTCTGAGCACGCCCCCCCATCTTCAAATTTGTGCCCCTTGTTCTTGCACACCTTTTTGAAGATGCTACCCTCTTGGACTTTGTTGATTCCCTTGAGGTACTTGAAAGTTTCTATCCGTCCCCTCTCCTCCTTTCCTCGAGGCTTACATATTAAGCGCCTTAAGTCTGTCTTCATATGTCTTCCGGTGCAGACCCTGCACCATTTTAGTTGCCCTCCTCTGGACAGCTTCCATCCTGTCTATGTCTTTGCGGAGATTGGGTCTCCAGACCTGCACGCAGTACTCCAGATGGGGTCTCACCAACTGTCTGTACAGAGGGATAATAACTACCTGTTTTCTACTGGTGATGCCTCTCCCTATGCATCCCAGTATCCCTCCAGACCTCCTTGCTGACCTCTCACATTGCTTGCCCACCTTTAGGTCATCTGATATGACTACCCCCAGGTCCCTTTCCATTTTTGTTGTTAGTATCTCACCCCCCATTGTGTACTCTTCCCCTGAGTTTTTGTTTCCCAGGTGCATTACTTTGCACTTCTTAGCATTGAATCTAAGCTGCCATACATTTGACCATTCCTCTAACCTTGCCAAGTCCTTCTCATCCTTTCCACCCACCTTGTGCATCAACTCTGTTGCAGATCTTTGTGTCATCTGTGAAGAGACATACTTTTCCTTACAGTCCCTCTGCAATGTTGCTTATAAAGACATTGAAGAGGACCGGTCCTTATACTGAACCCTGCGGTACCCCACTAGTAACCCCCCTTTCTTCAGAGTGGACTCCATTTACTATTACACTCTGTGTCCTATTCTCCAGCCAATTCTTCACCCAGGCTGTCATCCTGGGACCCACTCCCAGGCTGGCTAACTTGTATATTAATCTTTTGTGTGGGGCTGTGTCAAATGCCTTGCTAAAGTCTAGGTAGGCCATGTCCACAGCCCCTCCTGATCTACTCTTTGGTCACCCAGTCAAAGAAATCCATCAGATTTGTCTGGCATGACCTTCCGCTGTGAATCCATGCTGCCTTGGGTCCTGTGCCCTCTGGCCTCTAGATACTAGACAATTCTTTCCTTAGAAGTGATTCCATCATTTCCATACCACTGAGGTTAAACTAACAGGTCTGTAGTTTCTGCTTCTGCCTTGCTCCCACTTTTGTGAAGGGAATCACATCTGCCCTCCTCCAGTCCTCGGGTACCACCCCATCCTCCCATGATTTGTTAAAGAGGGTAGTCAGTGGTGTCACTAGTTCTACCCTTAGTTCTTTAGAATTCTGGGATGAATCCCATCAGGCCCCATTGCTTTGCCCACCTTCAGTTTTAAGAGTTCTTTCAGAACCCTTTATTCTGTAAATGGGCTGGTATCAACTTCTGTATCCAGTGTTTCTGTTTGTTTAGGTACCTCCCCTCTTCATTTGTAAATACTGAGCAAAAATATTTGTTTAGTATCTCTGCCTTTTCACAGTCACCCTCTGCCCACCCTCCTCCCTTTATTAAGCCTCACTATCCTCCCTGTACCTAAAAAGGTTTTATGCCCCTTAACTGAGTTGGCTATCTTTTCCTCGGTTTGGGCCTTTGCTATTCTGACTGCCTTCCCAGCTTCCTTTTGCTTTAACTGATACAGTTCTCTGTCCTGCTCCTTCTGTGATTCCTTGTACTTCCTGAATGCTTTCTTTTTCTCTTGAACCTTCACTGACACTTCCTTTGAGAACCATAGTGGTTTCTTACATCGTTTCATTTTGATTATTTGCTTCACACAAAGCCTCGTTACCTCTGTGATGGCAGTTTTTATTATTCCCCATTCTTCTTCCACCCCTCCTTCCTGCCCATTTGCTAGTGCATTCCTTAGGCACTCACCCATTTTGGCAAAGTCAGCCCTCTAAGTCCAGTTTTTTTTCCTTTGTATGGCTTGACTCTATTGCTGTGTTTATTGTGAACCATACTGTTCGATGGTCGCTAGTTCCCAGATGGCTACCACTTCTACATCTGTGATCCTCTCTTCATCCCCATTTGAGAGAACCAGGTCTAAGATTGCTCCCTCTCGAGTGGGCTCCAATACTAGTTGTCTAAGGCATGCCCCCTGTAGGCATCTAGAATAACCCCACTCTTAGAAGTGGCTGCTGCAACTGCACTCCAGTTAACATCTGGCATATTCAGATCACCCATCAGCAATATCTCCCCTTTTTCTACCATTCTAAGTATACTTTTTATCAATTCCTTGTCCATTTCCTCCCCCTGAGAAGGGGGTCTGTATACAACCCCTGTGCGGATTGTGGTGCCATTGCCGGTCTCCAAATTTACCCACAGTGCTTCTTCTCCTCCCTGTTTACCCTTTTCTTCTGTTGCTTTGATTCCTTCCCTTATGTAAAGAGCTACTCCTCCTCCTCCTCTTTTACCCTCCCTGTCCCTCCTGTAGATAGTGTATCCTGGTATGTTTACGTCCCAGTCATGGTTTTGTGTGTACCATGTTTCTGTGACTGCCACGATATCCAGATGTTCCTCCTCCATCAAGGCCACTAATTCAGGAAGCTTGTTACTCAGACTATGGGCATTTGTACTCATTGCTCTCCATTTTTTGATGGCTTTACCTTCTGTTGCAGCATCCCCCACTGATCTTTCTACCTCGGTCTTTTTCTCATTTAGTACCCTATTTTGTAGGGAGAGGCTGGGATTTTCCTGCTGCTTATCAGTGCCTCCCCCCTTGACTAGTTTAAAAGCTTGTCAACGAAGCATTTAAGCTGACTGCTCAAAAGACTTGTTCCCTTCCTGGACAGATGCAGACCATCCTGCCAGTATAGGCTGGTGTCCCTCCAGGTGGAACCCCAGTCCCCAATGAAGCCAAACCCTGTGCTCCACACCATTTTCAACCATTCATTAAACTGCATGGTGCAAAGTACCCTTGCCTCACTCATGCCATTGACAGGCAGCACCTCTGAGAAGGATACTGTGTGTGCTACTTGTCTTAGGCCTCCCCAATTCTACAAAGTCCTTCTGCACTGCTCTAATCTCATGATGAGCCAAGTCATTTGTCCCTAGGTGGACAATGACGTCCAGCTCAGACTCCTGTGCAGCTGTTCTCATGATCCTGAGGATGCTTCCCTGTCCCTCAAGCAATGGCACCAGGCAGGCACCTTACTTCAGTTTTCCCTGCTTCCCCCAGTTCTATCCCCCTAATAATTGAGTCCCCCACCAGGAGCTGCTTCCTTTCCTTGTGGTGTCCTCTGCCTCCTTCCTGTGGGCCTCCCTTGTGACAGTTGTTCTCAGCCTCCTCTGCAGGTGCATCCATAGGGGAGCTGTGCTCCCCCAGAATGGTGTATGGATTGTGGAGTGGAACAACTGACTGGGTGTGCCTCTGTTCCACCATCCTCGCCCTCCCTGAGCCCACTGTGGTCCAACTGCTGTGCTTTCTTCGCAACCTCTGAAGTAGTGGTGGTGGCTCTGGTGTTCCCTGGATAGGGGAGGTTCCCTTCCTACCGTCCAGTGTGACCTGAAGATGGGCAACTTCTTCCCTCAGGGCAGAGAGTTGTCTGCAAATAGGGCAGCATCTCAGCCTCCAGAAAGACTCCCGGAAGACTGCTGCCCCACAGCCATTACATTGCACTACTCCCCACATGTTTATCTACTTTTTTTTTTGTGTGTGTGTGAGTGAGAGAGATTGGTTTGTTATATAGAAATATATATATCATACAATGTGTATGCTTATATTGTCAGTGCAGTGTGCTAGAGAGGATATGACAGTGATATGCACCTTGCACTCTTGAGGGAAATGATGTCAGAACCCCAGGTATAAAGGAACTATTTCCAGGGGTGGGAAGAGGTTGGGCCTAAACTGTGCCCTCACAAAACAATCAGCTAAAAGCTCTGACCCACCGCTGCGATGAGTGCCTTCCTGTCAGCAAGATGCCCTACACAATAATTTGACAGAGAAAATACCCTGCTAATCAAACAGAGAAAATCCAGACATCCAAGTCAGACACAGGTAAACCTCCCCAGCCCCAAAACAGCCTGGTGGTTTCTGCTCTGAAAGCAGTCAGCCCCAAAATAAGTCAGCTGTGCTTTAAACTCTTGCTGCACTGAAAATATTAAGAATTGTAACAAAAGTAAAGCTAGATCCACCTCCCCTCTGTTGCTTGAAAGACCTACTTTGGAAATAGGCTCTGAAGCACTGCTGTGCCAAACCAAGCATCACTCCTAGCCTGGGTATCCAGACAGTAATGCTTGGTAAAAGTGTGTACTGTTTTCCAGGTGGCTGCTTGACAAATCTCTAAGATAGGAATATCCCTGGCAGCTGCCAGGGAAGCAGCTGTACCTCTGGTAGAGTGAGCCCTCAGGCCTGACGGTGGGATCCTACCTAGTTTTTCATAGCAAAATTGAATGCAAGAGACAATCCACCTGGCAATAGATCTCTTAATAGCAGGTTTTCCCTTACCAACCTCACCACAAGTGTGGAACAGTTGGAGGGAGTTAAACCTGTGACCCTTGGTGCGGCTCTATGTAGTAGCTAAGGGCCCTTTTCACATCCAAACTGTGCAGCGGAGGAATGGTCAGTGAAGAAAACAGGAAGAGACCGACTGGTTAAGGTGGAAATCTGAAACCACCTTAGGCAAAAACTTCCTATTAGTCCTGAGGACCACCTTATCTCTATGGAAAGAGATAAAATCAGGCTCCACTGACAGGGCCTGTAACTCACTTATGCGTCTGGCAGAAGTGATGGCCATCAAAAAAACAGTTTTCCAAGTCAAGTACTTAAGCTCTGCTGAGGACAAAGGCTCAAAAGGGGGGGTTGCATAAGCTGAGCAATGCAAACATTAAGGTCCCAAGCTGGGGCAGGGGCCCTGAAGGGAGGATTGGTATGCAGCAATCCCTTGAAAAATTTAGAAAACATTTGTGCCTAGGGAGCCTTACCCAGTTACCAAAGAATAAAAAAAAAAAAAATCATTGCACTGGTACTGTATCCATTGGACATAAAGGTAAAAAAGTTTGAATGCTCACTAGCATAAGTCCTAGTACTAATTTTTCACACAGCAGTGCCTACTGGAAGGGTGCTCGGTGGTAGAAAGGGCAGTCAATTTAAAGTAATGTACAGATCACATGTATGCAAAGCATGCTTAACATCAGGTGCACTTTTATAAGCTTGACTAAAAGCCAGAGAGATTATCTGAAGCTCAGCTTTGTTAGCAGCAGAATAAACCATCACCCCATGGTCAATAACTGGTACTCTTAGACGCTGGGCCAACATCAGTTTCACCTTCTTTGGGAAGCTCTTCTTGTTCCTATGCACTAAAATGGTTAATTTTTCCAACCACAACATCGATATGCACAGCAAATGAGATCACTGGATCAAGAATGAACCCCAGATATTTGAACGCCTTTGCCTGTTGCATAGGGTTGCTAGAGGGTGTGGTGATGCACAGACCGGAATTGCCCTTAAGTCTGTGGTTACTCCCAAACAGCATTGTTTTAGTTTTCTTTGCACTGATTACCAATTTATTAGCCAAAACTTAGTACCAAGCATTGTTAAAATCATGCTATAATTACTGGTCATCAATTTTTAACATTGGAATAAGCAGTTGATATTTCCCGTAACAACCAGCTGGTTGTTACGAGATTCACGCGCTGCGATTCTCCTAGTGATGTCGTGAGCATTCTCAGAGTGTATGCATAAGCCAAGAGACAGCAAGTGAAAAAAACGGCATCAGAATTTGAAATAAAATCCACTCTTACTTGCCGAGCGCTGCATGTCTGTTCCAGGTCTCCTCGGTTCACGGATTAGTTCAATAAAGTGTTCCTTCCTTCGGTTCACCAGTAAAATGTGTAAAAGTAATGAAAAATAAAGTAAAAAAGTATTTAGCCATGATTCTTTACTGAAAAACAAATCAGTAATGCGAACACAGTCCCTTTCCACCGGAAGCCCTGAACATGTGGGCGCGTTAGCTAGACGACCAACCAATGAAGAACCAAGATCGTGCTGTGTTTTTAACATTTCAATGACTATAAAATCTACATTTTAGTGGACAGTTGTAGACAAGAAACAGTTTTTGTTTTCCCTGTACTCAGTTTTCTGTTCCCATAAATGTATTCCCGACCATGCTGAATCCCCGTTCTTTATATGTATGTGATCTCCACTGCATAAAGAATTAATGCCAAGCAATTATATAAAATAAATCATGATGAGGTGGTTTTAACTTGAATTGAATGCAAGCCCTTGTTGAGCGATGCTTGAATAAACCCCTTGAGCTGCGCTCTCGGGGTTTATGTAGCATCACTCGACTCGGGTGTGTGTTCAGTTCTAGTATCAACCACCTCCTCATGCATTATTCTCTATGTAAACATTGTTCATGAGTAGGCAGATCCAAAATAAGTATATCATTTGCATAAAGTAAAGTCAGGGAGGCAGTATAGCACAGTCTGTTAAGGCTCTAAGCTGCAAATCTGGTGATATCCAGCAGACCAGCTCTGGGTTTGAATCCCACAGCTTCCACTTGCATACTGTGTGACCCTAAGCAAGTCACTTAACTTCCCTGTGCTCCCAGGTCACTCCTGTAAAAAAGCTTTCAGCTTAGTGTGCTACTCCTGGTTAAACAACTAAAAAAAAAAAAATTCTGAGGTAGTCACAGATTCTAGAAATGTTATGGATGAACAAATTAAGTAACAAGTGAACCAGGATGGAACCCTGGCAGGTCTCAATCTATCTGCCTCAATAGGCAAAGAGTTCTCCTCCACTCTACCTATTCATACAAGGGTACCCCAGGTTCTATACTTGGCCCACTACTCTTTTCCTTGTTTTCCAATGCTCTCCCAGCGGATAGCCTCAACTATAATGCTCTCCTTTATACAGGCAGTCTCGTCCTGTACCATAGCAACAAGTCACTCCAATCAATCTCGCCACCCTCACACTAAATTATGCCTCCGCACACCAATGGTTCCTCACCAACAAAGTCCTTGTTAATATAAAGAAGATGCTCTTTGGCTCCAAACCATTCCTAGCCAAGGTCGCCACATCCGCCTCCTCCCTCCTGGTACTCACCTCATTGGGCCATCCCTGGAAAATGTTCTTACCTTCAAATATCTAGGTGTCACTCTCGACCCCTCCCTTACTTTTGCTGAACATATAAATAACATTGTGCGGAAAACTCACTAAAAGTTAGGTGCTGCCTACCGTATCAAACAACTCTTGTCCCCTGAAGCTTGCCTTGCTATTGCGCAAGGAAGCCTACTACCCCTCCTCGATTACTGCTCCCGTCTACTCCTCTATGCCTGGTACTCTATGCTCTCGACTAAATACAACTTACAATTCTGTTGTTTTGTTCTCCTAGTCCCCCATTCCACCCACCACTGTGTACTCTACCAATCCCTAGGGTGGCTCCCACTACAAGGTCATTTTGATTACACCTTGGGCTGCCTAGAAACACATAGAAGTTGACGGCAGATAAGGACCACAAGGCCCATCCAGTCTGCCCATTTCTTTTTCTACCTTATAAATGTGCCATCGGCCTTTGCTCTGTCAGTGGTCTATCTATTCATAGTCATTTGTATTGCTCCCTTATGCCTATCCCATGCCTGTTTGAAGCCCTGCACTGTATTCATAGCCACCACTTCTTGTGGTAAGCCATTCCAGCCATCCACCACCCTTTCTGTGAAAAGAATTTCCTCATTCCCCTTAATCGGCCTCCCTCTAATCTCATGCTGTGTCCTCTTGTCCTGCTATTTTTCTTATATTTAAACATGTTAACTCTTTCACCTTGTTTATGCCCTTAAGGTGTTTGAATGCCTCGATCATATCACCTCTCTCCCTCCTTTGCTCAAGGGTATACATATTGAGCTCCGTTAATCTGTCCTCATATGTCTTCTGATGCAGTCCCTGCACCATTTTGGTTGCCCTTCTCTGGACTGCCTCAATTTGGTTAATGTCCTTGTGAAGGTGTGGCCTCCAATACTGCACGCAGTACTCCAGATGGGACCTAACCAGTGTCTTGTACAGAGGGATTATTACCTCCCTCTTACGACTTGTGATACCCCTACTAATACACCCTAACACCCCCCTAGCCTTACCTACTGCTTTAGAGGTCTGCTTGGATGATTTTAGATCATCAGTGATGATGATGCCCAAGTCTCTTTCTTCCTTTGTGACTGCTAGCAACTCCCCTCCCAGCCTATAGGTGGCTTCAGGGTTTCTCTTCCCTATGTGCATGATTTTGCACTTCTTTGCATTAAATCCCAGTTGCCACTCTTCTGACCATTCTGCTAGTTTATCCAGATCTCTTCTCATTCTGCCCCCCATCTGGATCATCTACTCTGTTGCAGATCTTGGTGTCATCTGCAAACAGACAAAGCTTACCCTCTAGTCCATCTGCAAGGTCACTAATGAAGATGTTGAAGGGACTGGCCCCAGGACTGATCCTGAGGTACCCACTTGTGACTTGCATCTCTTCTGACTGTATACCATTTACCACCACTCTCTGTTTTCTGCCCATCAACCAGTTTACCACCAGTTGACCAACTTCTGACCCACCCGAGCCTACCCAGCTTATTTATCAATCTTCTATGTGGAACAGTGTCAAAAGCTTTGCTGAAGTCAAGGTGGCGACATCAACTGCTCCCCTTGGTCCACCACTCTGGTTACCCAGTCAAAGAAATCTATGAGATTAGTTTGACAGGACCTTCCTTTGTAAACCCATGCTGTCTTGGATCCTGTGCCCCTATGGATTCCAGGTGTTGCACTATCCTTTCCTTAAGGAGTGCCTCCATAATCTTGCCCACTACTGAGATAAGACTGACGGTCTGTAGTTCCCCACCTCCTCCTGCTACCACTCTTGTGGGCGGGATCACATGAAACCCTTCTCCAGTCTTCTGGGACCTCTCCTGTGCTCAGAGACTCACTAAACAATTCTGCTAATGGCTCTGCTAGTTCCTCCTTTAGCTCCTTAAGTACCCTGGGATGTATGCCATCAGGTCCCATTGCCTTATCCACCCTGAGCTTAGCAAGCTCTTGTAGGACCCTTTCTTTTGTGAAGGGAGTAGTGCTCACCTCCCTCCCCACTGTGTCCATGATGCCTAGTGGACAATGCACTCAGGAGCAAACAGCTGTCACCCTACGCTTTACTGTTAACAGATAGGGTGGTTTCTAGGAGCCCCAGGGCCTCCTCTGTCCTTCCACTTGTAGTCCCACATGCTACCACTGTTATGGGAAGTATGGCCTTTTCTGTCTCCACTCCATTCCTATGGAACAGGCTGTCGTCATCCATTTGCTTGTCCCCCTCCTACCTCTCCTTTAAATCTGACCTGAGATCCTGGCTCATGACCGAATCCCCTTGCAACTGTTTCCCTGCACAGTCATAAGGTCAAAATCTGTCTCTGCCTTGCTTATCTCTGCTCTTCTATGTACCCTTGCTGTCTAGTACTGCTGCTCCCTTGTCCTACCCTTCTCTCTTATCAGTCCCTGATGCGATCTCTCTCTGACTCTGTCTCTCGACCTCTGTTAGGCATGTTAGCTTGTGTGATCTGTATTTGTTTGCCACATTTAGCATGTATCTACTGGCGGCTGTTTGTGTAATGACCTTAAATCCTCCTGTTTAGCGCATGTGTTAATAACAATAACTTTATTTTTACCGTGCCTTTCAAGATGTCAAGGCGCTTTAACAGTAAAAAGATAAACCTGAATACAATAAAACGCAATTAAATACTAATAACAATAAAATTCATAACTTCAGTAAAATTAGACAGGATAGGCTTGGTACCATAGATAGGTTTTTAAGGCCTGTTTAAATACCCCCACTGCCGCGCACTCCTGAAGCCAACGGGGTAGAGAATTCCAAAGGGCTGGGGCCACATACATAAATGCACGAGCCCCTGATGATTTTAAAGATGCCCTTGGAATATCTAGCAACCCCTCATCAGTTGAGCAGAGTGATCGCCCGGGGCAGTAAGAAACCAGAAGCTCGTTCAGGTAGTCCAGGTGTTCACCTTGTATTGCTTTATAGCTGTTTTGTATCTTTATTAACTTAACTACATTGTATCTGTGATGTGATTATATCTTTGTATTCTCTGTATTCTACTACTTCTGTAGAATGCTTGCTGCCACCTGTGTGGCCCGGGTTGTGACTGAAATCGGTCGTTTGGATCAGCTCGCTCACCCGGTTACCAAAGACTTAAATAAATAAATAAGCGACAGTTTCTCAGAGAGAGCATCACCACACCTTATTCAGTTTGATCTATTGCCCAAATAATCCAAAAACCATGCCAGTCTCACCTGACAGTCCTATATTTCAAAGCTGTCCCCACAGAGTAAGGGGCTCTTTAAAGTAACCAAACAGAAAAGAGCAGGTGCAATGGGTGGCCCTTTCCTCTCTAGGTGTGACCGCTGAAGCAACTTGCTGAAGCCCTAATGACTTAGTCAGGTAAAGGTGTTTGGAAGCAAAGGCATTCAAGTGGTTCTCCACTTAAGTCAGAACATGCACATGGTGATAATAGCAAAGCTTCCCATCATCCTGAATGCTGCAGCAAGTGAGGTAAGAATGCTGCAGCTATTCCTTTGTCTTCAGTGGTGATTGGATTTGGTTACCTTGAGGTACGTTAAGGTACACTGCAGTAGGGGGGCAGCTTTTTTATGCCTACCATGTACCTGAGACAGGTGAGTGAGGGGAGTTCTCATGGGCATGGTCGGGCTGCAGCACATGGTCTCAGTCCACATTCACTGGGACTATGAAATGTGAACTAAGAATCCTGAATCCTGAAGCAGACAGACTTGTTCCTTCTCACTGGACTGAGGCAGCAAAACCAATGGGTATGAAACAGTCCCAACACCAATGATGCTCAGTTACTACAAATACTAGCGTGCAGCTCCTAGATGTTGCAATTCCTCATTCCAGTTTCACTTTCAGGCACAGCAGTGGTTCTGGGGGGAACAAAGGGGACGGCTGCACCCACATGGTAACTTACTTGCTTGCTGTTGCTGCATTTCACTTTGTTGAAGAAGTCTAATACTGTACATTGATTGTGAGAAAATCTACATTAAAAACTATAGATTGCATTTGTATTTTCTGTCAAATATGTAATGAAAAAGATAATAACAGACAACATAAAGGATTTAAAAAATGTTTTAATTGCATATCAAGTATGCACACCCTCCAGCACCCCCTCCCAACCCCATTGTAAAATCTTGGATCGGACACTGTTGTTCAAGCAAACTACTACCTTGCTGATTCCCTCACTGAACTAAAACACTTAAAGCCAATTATTTCCAATTCAAATCCACAAAGTAAAACAATATCAAGTTTTTTTTTTTTTATTTAAAGAAAAAAGTAGAACAAAATCAGTGTGTGTGTGGGGGGGCCTTCAAAGAGAGAATTCACATAAAAAGCGTGCACATCACAGTGGGCCACACAGTACAATGCAGGCTAGCACCCTGTAGTGCCAGACCACCTGCGGAGGAACTATTTCACACACAGCCTCTGATTTTTAAACATTAAAGTTTTTATTTTCTCATATTCTTAACATAAAACCCATTTTATAAACACAATAGACTCTGGGGTGTTGGTTGTGCTACCGCAAGCACTCTTCAAGAGGCAGAAGGCACTCAGCCTGGGGGCTTGTGCCATACCACGCTCCTGGGAGTGCGGCTTGTGGTAGCACAACCAATACCCCATTGTGTCTTACTGTTTATTTACACAAACATAAAAAACTACTTTGGGTCATACAAACTATTTTTCTAATTTGCAGGATCTAATTGTTGCCTCAAACAATAAACCATTTTTTCCTTTCCTGCTTCCGCCCTTTGTCTGTTTATAGTCAAACAGCTGGTGCATACCACCACTATTCAGTTGTAAAAATGGATTTGTGAAGAGCGCCAGTCATGTTCAATTTGCCACCCCCTTCCCAAAGCCCCTGGAGGAGGCTTACCTGGAACAGACACAAACATGGTTAAATCAGCTTTCCGCTCACACAGTTCCCTCTCTTTTTAAGTAAGAGAACTGGCCCCTCTTAATTTGTTTCACTGAGTTTCAGGTATAAAGTTTCATTCCCTCTTGGCTGCAATGGTTCCTGTCTCAAAAAAGTGGATTATGATTAAGAAATACAGATTTCAGAACCTGCCACCCTAAGGAAGTGACCTTTAGTCGTAAAACATCGGTAGTTATCTTGGATAGCCCAGATGAGCTGCAACATCTGTTTTTAGTGGAGTTCTGCTTTTACACATTTTTTAATGTACTGTATTTACCTAGGTTAACCCAGCTGAGATGCAGAATATAATTTTTAATGGGGTCCTGCTTTTACCACTATTTAGTGTGTTTAGACAGGACAGCCCAGATGAGATGCAACATCTTGTTTTCAGTGGGGTCCTGCTTAGGTCCTGCTTTTGTGACTGTTATGTAAGATGTAGCATCTGAAACAAAATCCATATTGCTTTGTCAGAGATGGAGAACCTCAACTGTCTGGCAGCATAGACTGTAAAATATTCACAGATCCAAACCCCAAGTCATTTATGCAATCCGGGTTCAGGAGTGGCCTTGAGCCACCAGGTTGGGGGGTAGGCCAGACAAAGGAGGCTGCCACATGGCAGTGTGCCCCAGCCAGGGAGGGCGATGGTAAGGTCTGATGCCATAACGAACCCTGCAGTTGCGCCAAGAAGCTTGATATGCTGCAAGGGACGCTATGCTCACATGAGACCAAATCCTCTTTTGGCTATATCCTGCCAAAGTAGCGAGGAGATTGCCAGGACTAAGGAGAAACTGGGGATGAAAACATTTGCACACCAAGCCATTCTGTCTGACAGTTGTCAGCACCTCTGACCTCCTCTGTGTTGGCCTGTTAGTGGGGAGGCAGATGGGGCTAAGGGTCCCCAGCAGCGCAAGTGAGATGCAGATGGTGACTGGGGGGGGGGGCCAAAAGATAAATAAATAAAAAACAGACACTGCACAGATTCCTGGAGTTAGGCTTTGAGGGCTGCTGTGGCATCTCAAGTGGCATTCTTCCTGTAAGCTGGGTCATTGAGCTGGTACAGGATAAGCACTGCTTCTGTAAGACTGGTAGCTGATCGCCTTGGTCATGCCTGTTTTGTGAGCATCATAAGAAGAACACAGTTATGATGGGAATCAACTGGCAGCTGGGTTTCTCAAGTACTGCAGTGGGCTTCAGAAGCTGACACAGGGTGACATGAAGATAGCCAAGCCTGGGCAGGGAATGAACAGCAAGCCTGTGCTGCCCCATGGAGTGAAGAGCTGTTCCCGCACCAGTAAAGAGAGACGTAGACCCTATCAGCAGGAGAAGATCATTGGTCCATCCAGTCTGCCCTGTGTTACCCTACCCTACCCTACTCCATGACTTATTATCTAGCCTAGGTTTTCACTTTCTCCTCTCTCATTCCTGCCTGCCTTATTGCTACTGTAACCCCCGGGGGCGCTCCCTTAGGGCTACTACCCCTGCCCGCCTCACCGGAGACAGGGTGAGGGGCCCAGATCCGTTGATGGGTGCCTCCACCCAGAGGTCGAGGGTAAGACAGTCAAGATTGACTCGGTCACAGTCCTCTGGGTTACTGAAACCCCCCTTTGGTCCCACTAGCGGCTCCCACAAGGTAGCGACAACACTCTTCCCTAGCACACTTACCCCCCGGCTTGGATCTCTCAGTTCACTCCGGGGACCCCTCTGTAAAGTAAGGTACCGTTATTACACTTTCACTGTACAGTATATCTTCAGCAAAACACAATCCAGCCAGGGTGTAGTTGCAAAACAATCTGATTTATTTAAGGGAGGAATAACAAGGCTAGGGGGGAAATCAAGGTGATTGGCTTTTCACTATACTTATCTACCTAGGGCTCTGTGCACAGGCCTAAACCTATTAGTCACTGTCCCTGGGTACCCAAGCCCTAATGGCTAGTCCCTTGTGGCAGCTGGTTGGGGCCCTGACACAAATGAAACAGTTACTGTCCCGAGCAGCTAGAATGAGCAGAAGGCTCAGTTAATGCAGGCAGCAGTATAATGAAAGGATCTTGGCCACTGCTTGTAGGCTTAACAGGGAGCTACCCTGATCCAATACTCACGACTCCAGCTGATACAATTCCTTCACCATTGGTGGGGCTGAACCAGGAGCTTCAACAGCCTCCTCATACATTTATATGGCAAAACACAGAGGGGTACCATACCAGGCAGTGGCTTTCAGGACCCGAACAAACTCACAACCACTTCGGGCAGTAGCAGCCACTCCAACCGTCCCAATGGACCGAGCGTGATTCAGCAGATTCTCCAGTCCCCTTCAGGTAAAGCCTGGTAGGTAGCTGTGTCCCTACATAGCCTCCTCCGACTGCACGCCGGCGGATTTAATCCGAAGCTCTAGACAGGACAAAACGGCCGAATTAGGCCTTTCACGCGCTTCCCGCACGAACACTCAATGGCCAGACGCTCAGAGCTCCCTTCTACTTCACCACCACAGCGAATCTGCCCCTAGCAGCATGGGGCACTCCTTACAGCTCGGGCGCTACCCGATCCCATTGGCTAGCGCCACATGCCAGTCAATTTCTCCGGCCCTCAGTGGCCCGAAAAAGCGCCATAGCCCATAATACCTTTCCCAAATTACCAGCAGTTCCTAGGCACTGATTGGTCCTATTCAGCAGTCCTGGACCAAAATGGTGAAGCAAACAGACAGAGTTTGTGCTGCAACAAAAGGCAGGTTAGATAACTACGTTTTCATTGTCCCTCTGCACTTTTCCAAAAAATGGCTACAGCTCTTGACTGAGCTCTCTCTGCACACTTAGTGATGGCAGTTACAGAACGCTTAGTCAGCAGACCGGGTGGGAGTCGAGCATAAATACACACGGTCGCCCCTTACAAGCTAATCTGGCCTGCAAGCAGGCAGCTCTTAAAGGACAGTACACAGAGGCTCTAAAAGCACTCACAGCATTGCCATTTAGAATGGCTTAAACGCTGAATGCCAACCACCAGGGGGAACACTTAGGCAGCTCTTAGGAGGCTTTTAGGAACCCCAATTTATAGGGGGGTTACACCCTTCTTGGCCTAGAAAGAACTTGGCGTTCGCATCAAGTAGTTACCCTTAAATTACTTTAAGGCAAACATCTTAATTAACATTTTGTCACTCTTTAAATCACCTGCATTACTACTGTATGTACAGTTTACGCAACATCACACACTTTTATAACCTTTTTCCTCCTCGAATCATGTCATTACTCTCTGCCCATGACTCCTGGAAAGAGGGGGGGCCCCTCCCTATCAGCTACTAGTGGGCTAACTGGGGTAGGGGTACCACACTCAAAGGGCTACACTGACAGGCTGGAGTTATCCCCCAAGGCTAACTTAGGCAAGGAGCTCGGGAACACATACACCCCTTTATGGACCATATTTAAGGGCAGGTCCACAGGCTGACCCAGAGACTCATAACTCAACTTTACTACAGGCCGTACTTCTCAGCTGGAGTGTCTAGGGGTCTCGGAAAACCCTACTACAGGCCCCCATTCCGGTTCAGCCTATTGAGATCAGTAGGGGGAACCTCCACAAGGGAAAGAGGCCCAGGGTTCATAGTACTTTCGGGGGCATGACCCTCTATATCTGGACCCACACTACTTGGCTCAGCTGAGGATTGTTCGGCACTAGTAAGGAACCATCAGGGCATTCAAAATATTCTTCAGGTTACGGCATATCACTGGCTGGTTCCCCCATATCACTGTCTTCTGAAAAGTCAGATAGTTCAGCCAGGCCAGACAGTTCAGCCAGGCTCAAGGATCCCACCCCTTTGGCTTTACGGCTACCCAGCTCATCTTCTAGGAGCCTTGGTTCTGGGGAAAAAGTAGGGGGCTCAAACAGTCCAGAAGGCCCAACCTCATCTCCAGAGTTAACAAGGGGATTGCCCCGGAACAGTTGGCTCAGTTCGTAAGAGGGATAGTATTCAACATCATTTTCATTGTCTTCAGACACAGATTGGCGATCATCTTCATCAGTGGGATTTGGACAAGGCCCTCTTATTTGGCTTGCTGAAGAATCAATTGGTCTGGTTCTTTTCCTGGCAGCAGATCTAGTCATAGGCCGGGGGGGGGGCAGCTGGAGGTTCAACTTCAATCAGGATTCGCCTGATTAGCAGCAGATGATTTCTGTGTATAGTTTTCACATCTTTGGAATTGTTTTCAGGCCGCACTTTATATACAGGCAAATCTGCCAGTTTTCCCACAACAGGTGAGGGAGGTGATGCCATCTGTCAGCAATTTTATATCTGCCATGCAGTCCCAGATTTCTCAGTAACACTCTATCCCCTTCTCTCAGTTCCATTGTCTTCACTTTCTTATCATACCTCTCTTTGTTGGCCAGGTTTCATTTAGCCGCCATGGTCTGGGCCAGCTGATAGGCATGGTTTAGCTGGGCCTTCAGCTTCTGTATGTATTGTAGATGATTTTCTGCTTGCACCCCATCAGGGGAGACTCCAAAACACACGTCCATGGGCAATCTAGCTTCTCTCCCAAACATCAGTCTGTACGGGGAAAACCCAGTGGCATCACTTTTGGTGCAGTTATTACCGTGAACCAGGGTGCTAATCTGCTGGCTCCATCTCGGCTTGTCCTTGGGTTGCAGTGTGCCCAACATATCAAGTAATGTGCGGTTAAATCTTTCAGGCTGGGGATCTCCCTGAGGGTGATATGGGGTGGTTCTCAATTTTCGTACTCCCCACAAAGACAACATCTCTTTAATCAGGCAGCTCTCAAAGTCCCTCCCTTGGTCAGAATGGATCCGCTGTGGGGCCCCATAGTGTACAGAAAAGTTTTCAAAAAGTATTTTAGCCACTGTGGTTGCTTTCTGATCTTTAGCAGGGAAAGCCTGTGCATACCGGGTAAAATGAACAGTGACCACCAATATGTTACTGATATTTTTCAGATCTGGTTCTAGACTCAAGAAATCAATGCAGACCAGTTCCATAGGGGCACTAGTGGTAATATTGACCATGGGGGCAGCTCTCTGGGGTAAGACTTTTCTCTGCAAACACCGGCTACAGGTCTTGACATAATGCTCTACATCCGTACTCATTTTTGGCCAGTAAAATTGGGTCCATACCAGACCAAGAGTTCGGTCTCTGCCAAGATGCCTCATGTGATTATGCAAGGACTTCAGGACCAGTTCCCTAAATTCTGTGGGCAACACCAGCTGTTGCATGGCTACCCGGTCCTCCTTATCCACAGTCGCTCTGTATAGTAGTTGGTTGATCAGCCTTAATTTGGGCCCTTCTTTGCATAACAAGGCAGTTCTCAAATCGGTAGAGTGCAACTTGGACACGTCCCGCCCAGCCTGCAAAGCTTCCACAACCATCTTTATCATAGAGTCTCGGGATTGAGCCCGTTGAAGACTAGTATTGCTAAGCTGGGCCAGTGAACTGGTGTCCAATGCAGAAAAATGACAGTAGGCAGCAGGTATGCGGTTCTCGGATGGCCCCAAGCAATCCACTATACAGTCCACAGCATCAGGAGACACCTGTTCCTCCTTGTCAAATTTCTGGCAAAGAGATCTTATGTCAGGCTCCGACAACCTGACCCAATCGGATGGGGGCATAGGTCTCCGAGAGAGGGCATCCGCATCTATATGGTTTAGGCCTGCTCTGTACTCAACAGCATAGTCGTAGGTGGCCAATACAGAGAGCCACCGGTGGCCAGTGGCATCCAACTTGGCTGAGGTCTGTACATAAGTCAGAGGATTGTTATCAATCTTTACCAATATCTTGGCACCATACAAATAGTCATGAAACTGATCAACAATGGCCCACTTCGGGGCCAGGAACTCTAGTTTGTACACTGAATAATTTTTTTCTGAAGGGGCCAGACTTCGGCTCGCAAAGGCTACAGGTCTTAGACCATTCGAGTGCTCCTGATATAACACAGCCCCCAGTCCTTGTAGACTGGCATCCGTGTGGAGAATGTATGGCTTGGCTGGGTCAGCATAGGCCAACACTGGGGCATGGGTAAGTTAATATATGATGTCACAGAAAGCTTTCTCACACTCAGCAGTCCAACGATTCCCAAACACATCATTCAGCCGGAAATACTTCTTCTCCATCTCAGAGCGCACAACCTTCTTATACTTTTTGTGCGTAGGAGGGTACCCCTTAGTGAGGTTGAGGAGGGGGCGAATCACCAGAGAATAATCCTTGAGAAACCGCCTATAATAGCCACAAAACCCCAGAAACTGTTGCAGATCTTTCAAATTCCTGGGCTGAGGCCAAGTAGTCAAAGCCTCCACTTTGCTGGGGTCAGTCTCTGTGCCCTCAGTGGACACTATGTGGCCCACATATTTCACAGAAGCCTGGAAGAATTGACACTTGTCTATAGACAACTTGAGGCCGAAATCCTCCAACCGATCCAAAACCTTGAATAGTCGTTGCTCGTGCTCTTCCCACGAGCGGCCAAACACTATGACATCATCTAGGTAGACCAAACACTTGAGCAAATTCATGTCCCCCATGGCCTGCTCCATCAGGCGCTGAAAGGTGGCTGGGGCACCTGAAATCCCTTGAGGCATCCAAATAAACTCATAGAACCCTAGGGGGCAAATGAATGCAGTCTTCTCTCAGTCTTCTGGGGTCATCGGGATCTGGAAGTACCCACTGTGAAGGTCCAACACAGAGAACCACTTACTACCATTTAAACAATCCAAGGCGTCCTGTATGCACGCGGCATGGTGTACTGGTCTGGGATGGTCCGCCGGTTCAAGGTGCGATAGTCTACGCACATCCGAACTGTCCCATCCTTTTTCCTTACTACTACTATGGGGGAGGCATAGGGGCTCCTGGACTCTTGTATTACACCAGCAGCCAACATCTCTTGCAGATGCCACCTTACATCATCTATATCAGCCGGGGCCAGATGCCGGGATCTCTCTCGGAAAGGCCTTTCATCATGCAGTCGAATGTGATGCTCAGCTCCTTGCACACATCCCACATCCCATTCTTTCAGGGAGAAAACCTGATCCCTCTTGGCAAGCCTCTCACTGATCCTCCGTTTCTACTCAGCCAGCAGCGGGGAGTCACCGAAATCAAACAAGTCAGGAGTAACTCGGTCGTCTGTCCCGGGACCCTTGCTATTCGGCAGTACTGCAGTATCTGCACAATGTACACTTGCCAACGTGCACCGTCTTCTTATTCGAATCGCTTTGTCGGACACATTATGCACTTGAACCATCACCCTCTTGACATAAGCATGAGCCCTAGCCGGCAAGATACTGGGTTTGACCAACAGTTCCTCAGGTAATCATCCCTCCACAGGAGCATCTAACATCAACAACTTGTTCTTAACATCTGTTTTTAGTCGTACTTCTCCATGCAGGACACATTGGGCATTCGGGGCAATTATCACCGGAGCCAGATCCTTTTTCCACACTACACCCACCGGACCCTCGGGTTCCTCCTGACTACCCCTCTCCTGGACTGGAACTGCCTTTTGGATCACAGCGGGTATGCTTAAAGCTCACCCGGTCTGGAATGCTTGTTTTTCTGAACACAACTGGGCCAACTGTCCAAACATATGAGCATTCGTCCCTGTCAACAAGGGCACTCCATCATACAGTCCAGTAGAGGGGCAAACTAAAGCTAAGGTTTCCACCTGCTCATACATTCCACCCACAGACACAGAGAATGACACCCAGATCCGGATATACCCCAAATACGGATAAGCCTTGTCGCTCAATCCCCACACATGTAGGCCTTCCAAGGGTTTTAGGGGCACCTCAGGTAAGAGTGTCTGATACCAATCCTGAAACATGATGGTTACCTGAAAGCCACTGTCCAATACAGCTTGAGTAGGAATCCCATTTACTCGCACTGGGGTCTCCATAAAAGGCCCGACCACATCAGACCATTCAGGGGGCACAGTATTGACAGTTGGTTGAGCATGAGCTTGGGTCACAAAGCTTTTCTTGGGGGGCCCAGTGTGGGCCCTGGGATGCCGAGTGATTAGTCTGCTATTAACTTTCCCTAAATTCTCCGGCATCTGGCATTCAGGCTGAAAATGCTCATCCTCCCCACAATGATAACAGAACTTAGGGTCCTAGGAATCTCTATTGGGCGGTGGACACCTTATCTGTTGGGGACCCTGAGGGGGAAAAGGGGGCTTCCCAGGGCCAGGGTTCTGATTTCTGGATAGCTCAGGCTCTCCCGACCTAACAGGGTACATGGTAGATTGCTTCAAGTCCCTCACCAGTTCCCGCAGATTTCTGACCTCGGCCCTCAACTCACTCTCCATGTGGGGGTTGGGAGAAATAGCCTGCATTCCCACATCACCGGGAAAATCCAGGGACCCATTAGTACTTCCTGATAAGTGGGTCTCTTCGAGGGTGCTAGGCTCAGGGGTCCCACTAGGGTTCACCGCCCCCACAAAGGGTTCCCACCCCTCTTCATCGGTCTCTCTCTAATTTCCCTCATCAATTGACAATATTCTGGCGGGGTAGTCCTTTGGTCATGTAACTTAAGTTTTAACAGTATTACACTAGAAAATCTAGCAGATTTTAAAACATGCTCCAACCTGACTTGATTCAGGGCCGTGGCTGTGATTCCCCCCTTTCTATGGGTTTTTTGCAAAGCCCGCTCCACCCTAGTGACAAAGGTGGAGAGCTTCTCATTTCTCCACTACTTAGCAGACCTGAATTTCCATAATAAATCTTCCCCAGTTTCCGTGCTCCCAAACACCCCCTCTAAAGCAGAAAGGTACTCTGTGGCACTGGCTTCCGGGTTACTGGCCCTCAGAAACCTAATGGCTTCTAAAGCGGGGCCCCGCAGGCTCTCCATCAACCTCTTCTACCCTTCAGAGCATTGCCACTCCTGAACTAAGGGGGTGGCATAGTCCATCCAAGCTTCCTGGTCATCCTCCCTGGTGGGCACTGGCACCATGCCAGAAAAAAGTTTCAGCCTACGGTAGGAATCGAGCTGTATAGGTAGGACTACTAGGGGCAGTGGAGCCAAAATAAAACTCTTGGGGGAACAGGGGGAGGTACCTGGGGAAACCTGAGGGGAAGCATCACTAGACAAATCCAATGCTTGCAGCAGTTCCTGGGTAGTCCTCCCCTCTACAGCCAGCAATTTAAGCAGTTTATCTTTAAAACTACTCATCTGGGGGGAACCCCCAGGAGTGACTGATCCACTTTGAATATGAACTAGCCTCCATCCCTGTGAGGCACCCTCCAGGTAAATCACTGGAGGTACCTTCTCGGGGTCGATGGCCACACTGCACAGGAGTAGCACCTGCAACGTCTGGTCGAGCAGGTCAGCCATATGCCCTTTTACCTCCACTTTGCCTAAACATTTAACTTGCTCTGCTGTGGAAATGATGTCAGCAGTTGGGGTTCCCAGAGGCACATCTAACAGTAACACAATTTTATGGGAGTCCAGCTCTTCGGCTTCACCCCACCCCATCAGTTTGTGTACCATTGTCTTAATAGGACCCAACTTAATTTTCGCCAACATATCCCCCTCCAGTTTTTCCATCTCTTATGCACTTCCTCACTTGGCCACTAGGGGGTGCTGATCCCAGCAGTGCCTCCAATTTGTTACCCCCGGAGGTGCTCCCTTAGGGCTACTACCCCTGCCCACTTCTTCGAAGACAGGGTGAGGGGCCCAGATCCGTTGCTGGGTGCCTCCACCCAGAGGTCGGGGGTAAGACAGTCAAGATTGACTCGGTCACAGTCCTCTGGGTTACTGGGACCCCCCTTTGGTCCCACTAGCGGCTCCCACAAGGTAGCAACAACACCCCTCCCTAGCACACTTACCCCGCCCCGGCTCGGATCTCTCAGCTCACTCCGGGGACCCCCTGTAAAGTAAGGTACCATTATTACACTTTCACTGTACAGTATATCTTCAGCTAAACACAATCCAGCCAGGGTGTAGTTGCAAAACAAACAATCTGATTTATTTAAGGGGGGAATAACAAGGCTAGGAGGGAAATCAAGGTGATTGGCTTATCACTATACTTATCTACCTAGGGCTCTGTGCACAGGCCTAAACCTATTAGTTACTGTCCCTGGGTACCCAAGCCCTAATGCCTAGTCCCTTGTGGCAGCTGGTTGGGGCCCTGACACAAATGAAACAGTTACTGTCCCGAGCAGCTAGAATGAGCAGAAGGCTCAGTTAATGCAGGCAGCAGTATAACAAAAGGATCTTTGCCACTGCTTGTAGGCTTAACAGGGAGCTACCCTGATCCAATACTCATGACTCCAGCAGATACCCTTCCTTCACCACTGGCAGGGCTGAACCAGGAGCTTCACCAGCCTTCTCACACATTTATATGGCAAAACACAGAGGGGTACCATACCAGGCAGCAGCTTTCAGGACCCGAACGAACTCACAACCACTTTGGGCAGTAGCAGCCGCTCCAACCGTCCCAATGGACCGAGCGCGATTCAGCCGATTCTCCAGTCCCCTTCAGGTAAAGCCTGGTAGGTAGCTGTGTCCCTACACAGCCTCCTCCAACCACATGCTGGCGGATTTAATCCGAAGCTCTAGACAGGACAAAACAGCCGAATCAGGCCTTTCACGCGCTTCCCGCGTGAACACTCAACGGCCAGACGCTCAGAGCTCCCTTCTCCTTCACCACCACAGCGAATCTGCCCCTAGCAGCATGGGGCACTCCTTACAGCTCGGGTGCTACCTGATCCCATTGGCTAGCGCCACATGCCAGTCAATTTCTCCGGCCCTCAGTTGCCCGAAAAAGCGCCATAGCCCATGATACCTTTCCCAAATTACCAGCAGTTCCTCTGTTGGTCAGACGGCTTCTACTAGGGTTTCAAGGCACTGATTGGTCCAATTCAGCAGTCCTGGACCAAAATGGTGAAGCAAACAGACAGAGTTCGTGCTGCAACAAAAGGCAGGTTAGATAACTACGTTTTCATTGTCCCTCTGCACTTTTCCCAAAAATGGCTACAGCTCTTGACTAAGCTCTCTCTGCACACTTAGCGATGGCAGTTACAGAGCACTTAGCCAGCAGACTAGGCAGGAGTTGAGCATAAATACACACGGTCCCCCCTTACAAGCTAATCTGGCCTGCAAGCAGGCAGCTCTTAAAGGGACAGTACACAGAGGCTCTAAAAGCACTCACAGCATTGCCATTTAGAACGGCTTAAACGCCGAAGGCCAACCACCAGGGGGGACACTTAGGCAGCTCTTAGGAGGCTTTTAGGAACCCCCATTTATACGGGGATTACACCCTTCCTGGAATAGAAAGTACTTGGCGTCCGCGTCAAGTAGTTACCCTTAAATTACTTTAATGCAAACATCTTAATTAACATTGTGTCACTCTTTAGATCACCTGCATTACTACTGTATTTACAGTTTACGCAACATCACACACTTTTATAACCTCTTTCCTCCTCGAATCATGTCATTACTCTCTGCCCATGACTCCTGGAAAGGGGGGGGCCCCTTCCTATCAGCTACTAGCAGGCTAACTGGGGTAGGGGTACCACACTCAAAGGGCTACACTAACAGGCTGGAGTTATCCCCCAAGGCTAACTTAGGCAAGGAGCTTGGGGACACATACACCCCTTTATGGACCACATTTAAGGGCAGGTCCACAGGCTGACCCAATAACTCATAACTCAACTTTACTACAGGCCGTACTTCTCGACTGGAGCGTCTAGGGGTCTCGGAAAACCCTACTACAGGCCCCCATTCCGGTTCAGCCTCATTGAGATCAGTAGGGGGAACCTCCACAAGGGAAAGAGGCCCAGGGCTCATAGTACTTTCGGGGCCATGATCCTCTATATCTGGACCCACACCACTTGGCTCAGCTGAGGATTGTTCTGCACTAGTAAGGAACCATCAGGACATTCAAAATATTCTTCAGGTTACGGCATATCACTGGCTGGTTCCCCCATATCACTGTCTTCTTCTTCTGAAAAGTCAAATAGTTCAGCCAGGCCAGACAGTTCAGCCAGGCTCAAGGACCCCACCCCTTTGGCTTTACGGCTACCCAGCTCATCTTCTAGGAGCCTTGGTTCTGGGGACAAAGTAGGGGGCTCAAACAGTCCAGAAGGCCCAACCTCATCTCCAGAGTTAACAAGGGGATTGCCCCGGAACAGTTGGCTCAGTTCGTAAGAGGGATAGTATTCAACATCATTTTCATTGTCTTCAGACACAGATTGGCATTCATCTTCATCAGAGGGATTTGGACAGGACCCTCTTAGTTGACTTGCTGAAGAATCAATTGGTCTGGTTCTTTTCCTGGCAGCCAATCTAGTCAAAAGCCTGGAAGGGAGGGCAGTTGGAGGTTCAACTTCAATCAGGATTCGCCTGATTGGCAGCAGATGGTTTCTGTGTATAGTTTTCACATCTTTGGAATTGTTTTCAGGCCGCACTTTATATACAGGTAAATCCACCAGTTTTCCCACAACAATGTGAGGGAGGTGATGCCATCTGTCAGCAATTTTATGTCTGCCATGCAGTCCCAGATTTCTCAGTAACACTCTATCCCCTTCTCTCAGTTCCATTGTCTTCACTTTCTTATCATACCTCTCTTTGTTGGCCAGGTTTCGTTTAGCCGCCATGGTCTGGGCCAGCTGATAGGCATGGTTTAGCTGGGCCTTCAGCTTCTGTATGTATTGTAGATGATTTTCTGCTTGCGCCCCATCAGGGGAGACTCCAAAACACACGTCCATGGGCAATCTAGCTTCTCTCCCAAACATCAGTCTGTACGGGGAAAACTCAGTGACATCACTTTTGGTGCAGTTATAAGCGTGAACCAGGGTGCTAATCTGCTGGCTCCATCTTGGATTGTCCTTGGGTTGCAGTGTGCCCAACATATCAAGCAATGTGCGGTTCAATCTTTCAGGCTGGGGATCTCCCTGAGGGTGATATGGGGTGGTTCTCGATTTTCGTAGTCCCCACAAAGACATCTCTTTAATCAGGCGGCTCTCAAAGTCCCTCCCTTGGTCGGAATGGATCCGCTGTGGGGCCCCATAGTGGACAAAAAAGTTTTCAACAAGTATTTTAGCCACTGTGGTTGCTTTCTGATCTTTAGTAGGGAAAGCCTGTGCATACCAGGTAAAATGATCAGTGACCACCAATATGTTACTGATATTTTTCAGATCTGGCTCTAGACTCAAGAAATCAATGCAGACCAGTTCCATAGGGGTGCTAGTGGTAATAGTGACCATGGGGGCAGCTCTCTGGGGTAAGACTTTTCTCTGCAAGCACCGAGTACAGGTCTTGACATAATCCTCTACATCTGTACTCATTTTTGGCCAGTAAAATTGGGTCTGTACCAGATGAAGAGTTCGGTCTATGCCAAGATGCCCCATGTGATTATGCAAGGACCTCAGGACCAGTTCCCTAAATTCTGTGGGCAACACCAGCTGTTGCTTGACTACCCGGTCCTCCTTATCCACAGTTGCTCTGTATAGTAGTTGGTTGATCAGCCTTAATTTGGGCCCTTCTTTGCATAACAAGGCAGTTCTCAAATCGGTAGAGTGCAACTTGGACACGTCCCGCCCAGCCTGCAAAGCTTCCACAACCATCTTTATCATAGAGTCTCGGGATTGAGCCCGTTGAAGACTAGTATTGCTAAGCTGGGCCAGTGAACTGGTGTCCAATGCAGAAAAATGACAGTAGGCAGCAGGTATGCAGTTCTCGGATGGCCCCAAGCAATCCACTATACAGTCCACAGCATCAGGAGACACCAGTTCCTCCTTGTCAAATTTCTGGCAAAGAGCTCTTATGTCAGGCTCCAACAACCTGACCCAATCAGATGGGGGCATAGGTCTTCAAGAGAGGGCATCCGCATCTATATGGTTTAGGCCTGCTCTGTACTCAACAGCATAGTCGTAGGTGGCCGATGCAGAGAGCCACCGGTGGCCAGTGGCATCCAACTTGGCTGAGGTCTGTACATAAGTCAGAGGATTGTTATCAGTCTTTACCAATATCTCGGCACCATACAAATAGTCATGAAACTGATCAACAATGGCCCATTTCAGGGCCAGGAACTCTAGTTTGTGCACTGGATAATTTTTTTCTGAAGGGGCCAGACTTCGGCTTGCAAAGGCTACAGGTCTCAGACCATTCGAGTGCTCCTGATATAACACAGCCTCCAGTCCTTGTAGACTGGCATCCGTGTGGAGAATGTATGGCTTGGCCGGGTCAGCATAGGCCAACACTGGGGCATGGGTAAGTTGATATATGATGTCATAGAAAGCTTTCTTACACTCAGCAGTCCAACAATCCCCAAACACATCATTCGGCCAGAAATACTTCTTCTCCGTCTCAGTGCACATAACCTTCTTATACTTTTTGTGCGTTGGAGGGTACCCCTGAGTAAGGCTGAGGAGGGGCGAATCACCCGAGAATAATCCTTGGCAAACCACCTATAATATCCATAAAACCCCAGAAACTGTTGCAGATCTTTCAAATGCCTGGGCTGAGGCCAAGTGGTCAAAGCCTCCACTTTGCTGGGGTCAGTCTCTTTGCCCTCAGTGGACACTATGTGGCCCACATATTTCACAGAAGCCTGGAAGAATTGACACTTGTCTATAGACAACTTGAGGCCAAAATCCTCCAACCGATCCAAAACCTTGAACAGTCGTTGCTTGTGCTCTTCCAATGAGCAGCCAAACACTATGACATCATCTAGGTAGACCAAACACTTGAGCAAATTCATGTCCCCCACGGCCCGCTCCATCAGGCACTGAAAGGTGTCTGGGGCACCTGAAATCCCTTGAGGCATCCAAATAAACTCATAGAACGCTAGGGGGCAAATGAATGTAGTCTTCTCTCGGTCTTCTGGGGCCATCGGGATCTGGTAGTACCCACTGCGAAGGTCCAACACAGAGAACCACTTACTACCATTTAAACAATCCAAGGCGTCCTGTATGCGCAGCATAGTATACTGGTCTGGGATGGTCCACCGATTCAAGGTGCGATAGTCTACGCACATCTTCTTTTTCCTTACTACTACTATGGGGGAGGCATAGGGGCTCCTGGACTCTTGTATTACACCAGCAGCCAACATCTCTTGCAGATGCCGCCTTACATCATCTATATCAGCCGGGGCAAGGCGCCGGGATCTCTCTCGGAAAGGCCTTTCATCATGCAGCCGAATGTGATGCTCAGCCCCTTGCGCACATCCCACATCCCATTCTTTCAGGGAGAAAACCTGGTCCCTCTTGGCAAGCCTCTCACTGATCCTCTGTTTCCACTCAGCCAGCAGCAGGGAGTCACTGAAATCAAACAAGTCAGGAGTAACTCTGTCATCTTTCCTGGAACCCTTGTTATTTGGCAGCACTGCAGTATCTGCACAATGTACACTTGCCAACGTGCACCCTCTTCTTATTTGAATCTCCTTGCCGAACACATTATGCACTTGGACCATCACCCTCTTGACATAAGCATGAGCCCTAGCCGGCAAGATACTGGGTTTGACCAACAGTCCCTCAGGTAATCTTCCCTCCACAGGCACATCCAACATCAACAACTTGTTCTTAACATCTGTTTTTAGTTGGACTTCTCCATGCAGAACACATTGGGCATTCGGGGCAAGTATCACCGGGGCCGGATCCTTTTTCCACACTACACCCACCGGACCCTCGGGTTCCTCCCGATTACCCCTTTCCTGGACTGCAACCACCTTTTGGATCACAGCGGGTATGCTTAAAGCTCGCCCAGTCTGGAATGCTTGTTTTTCTGAACACAATTGGGCCAATCATCCCAACATATGAGCATTCGTCCCAATCAGCAAGGGCACTCCATCATACAGTCCAGTGGGTGGACGAACTAAAGCTAAGGTTTTCACCTGCTCGTCCATTCCAGCCACAGACGCAGAGAATGACACCCAGATCCGGATATACCCCAAATACAGATAGGCCTTGTCGCTCAATCCCCACACATGTAGGCCTTCCAAGGGTTGTAGGGGCACCTCAGGTAAGTGTGTCTGATACCAATCCTGAAACATGATGGTTACCTGAGAGCCACTGTCCAATACAGCTCGAGTAGGATTCCCATTTACTCACAATGGGGTCTCCATAGAAGGCCCGACCACATCAGACCATTCAGGGGGCACAGTATTGACAGTTGGTTGAGCATGGGCCCGGGTCACAAAGCTTTTCCTGGGGGGCCCAGTAAGGGCCCTGTGATGCCAAGTGTTTAGTCTGCTATTGACTTTCCTTAAATTCTCCGGCATCTGGCATTCAGGCTGAAAATGCCCATCCTCCCCACATTGATAACAGAACTTAGGGTCCCAGGAATCTCTATTGAATGGTGGACACCTTATCTGTTGGGGACCCTGAGGGGGAAAAGGGGGCTCCCTGGGGCCAGGGTTCTGGTTTCTGGATAGCTCAGGCTCTCCCGACCTAACAGGGTACATGGTAGATTGCTTCAAGTCCCTCACCAGTTCCCGCAGATTTCTGACCTCCGCCCTCAACTCACTCTCCACGTGGGGGTCGGGGGAAACAGCCCGCATTCCCACATCACCGGGAAAATCTAGGGGCTCATTAGTCCTTCCTGACAGGCGGGTCTCTTCGAGGGTGCTAGGCTCAGGGGTCCCACTAGGGTTCAACGCCCCCACATAGGGTTCCCACCCCTCTTCATCGGTCTCTACCTCTCTAATTTCCCTCATCAATTGACAATATTCTGGCGGGGTAGTCCGTCGGTCATGTAACTTAAGTTTTAACAGTATTACACTAGAAAATCTAGCAGATTTTAAAACATGTTCCAACCTGACTTGATTCAGGGCCGTGGCAGTGATTCCCCCCTTTCTATGGGCCTTTTGCAAAGCCCGCTCCACCCTAGTGACAAAGGCGGAGAGCTTCTCATTTCTCCACTACTTAGCAGACCTGAATTTCCATAATAAATCTTCCCCAGTTTCCGTGCTCCCAAACACCCCCTCTAAAGCAGAAAGGTACTCTGTGGCAGTGGCTTTCAGGTTAGTGGCCCTCAAAAACCTAATGGCTTCTAAAGCGGGGCCCCGCAGGCTCTCCATCAACCTCTTCCTCTTCTCCCCTTCAGAGCATTGCCACTCCTGAACTAAGGGGGTGGCATAGTCCATCCAAGCTTCCAGGTCATCCTCCTCAGTGGGCACTGGCACCATGCCAGAAAAAAGTTTCAGCCTACGGTAGGAATCGAGCTGTATAGGAGGGACTACTAGGGGCAGTGGAGCCAAAATAGAACTCTTGGGGGGGACAGGGGGAGGTACCTGGGGAAACCTGAGGGGTAGCATCGCTAGACAAATCCAATGCTTGCAGCAGTTCCTGGGTAGTCCTCCCCTCCACAGCCAGCAATTTAAGCAGTTTATCTTTAAAACTGCTCATGTGGGGGGATCCCCCCAGGAGTGACTGACCCACTTCGAATATGAACTAGCCTCCATCCCTGTGAGGCACCCTCCGGGTAAATCACTAGAGGTACCTTCTCGGGGTCAATGGCCACACTGCACAGGAGTAGCACCTGCAATGTCTGGTTGAGCAGGTCAGCCATACGCCCTTTTACCTCCACTTTGCCTAAACATTTAACTTGCTCTGCTGCAGAAATGATGTCAGCAGTCGGGGTTCCCAGAGGCACATCTAACAGTAACACAATTTTCTGGGAGTCCAGCTCTTCGGCTTCACCCCACCCCATCAGTTTGTGTACCATTGTCTTAACAGGACCCAACTTAATTTTCGCCAACATATCCACCTCTTGTTTTTCCATCTCTTATGCACTTCCTCACTTGGCCACTAGGGGACGCTGATCCCAGTGGTGCCTCCAATTTGTTACCCCCGGAGGTGCTCCCTTAGGGCTACTACCCCTGCCCGTCTTGTCGGAGACAGGGTGAGGGGCCCAGATCCGTTGACGGGTGCCTCCACCCAGAGGTCGGGGGTAAGACAGTCAAGATTGACTCGGTCACAGTCCTCTGGGTTACTGCGCCCCCCCTTTGGTCCCACTAGCAGCTTCCACAAGGTAGCGACAACACTCCTCCCTAGCACACTTACCCCCCCCAGCTCAGACCTCTCAGTTCACTCCGGGGACCCCCTGTAATGTAAGGTACCGTTATTACACTTTCACTGTACAGTATATCTTCAGCAAAACACAGTCCAGCCAGGGTGTAGTTGCAAAACAAACAATCTGATTTATTTAAGGGGAGAATAACAAGGCTAGGGGGGAAATCAAGGTGATTGGCTTATCACTATATTTATCTACCTAGGACTCTGTGCACAGGCTTAAACCTATTAGTTACTGTCCCTGGGTACCCAAGCCCTAATGGCTAGTCCCTTGTGGCAGCTGGTTGGGGCCCTGACACAAATGAAACAGTTACTGTCCCGAGCAGCTAGAATGAGCAGAAGGCTCAGTTAATGCAGGCAGCAGTATAACGAAAGGATCTTGGCCACTGCTTGTAGGCTTAACAGGGAGCTACCCTGATCCAATACTCACGACTCCAACCAATACCCTTCCTTCACCACTGGCAGGGCTGAACCAGGTGCTTCACCAGCCTCCTCACACATTTATATGGCAAAACACAGAGGGGTACCATACCAGGCAGCGGCTTTCAGGACCCGAACGAACTCATGACCACTTTGGGCAGTAGCAGCCGCTCCAGCAGTCCCAATGGACCGAGCGCGATTCAGCAGATTCTCCAGTCCCCTTCAGGTAAAGCCTGGTAGGCAGCTGTGTCCCTACACAGCCTCCTCCAACCACATGCTGGCGGATTTAATCCGAAGCTCTAGACAGGACAAAACAGCCGAATCAGGCCTTTCACGCACTTCCCGCGTGAACACTCAACGGCCAGATGCTCAGAGCTCCCTTCTCCTTCACCACCACAGCGAATCTGCCCGTAGCAGCATGGGGCACTCCTTACAGTTCGGGCGCTACCTGATCCCATTGGCTAGCGCCACATACCAGTCAATTTCTCCGGCCCTCAGTGGCCCAAAAAAGCGCCATAGCCCATAATACCTTTCCCAAATTAACAGCAGTTCCTCTGTTGGTCAGACGGCTTCTACTAGGGTTCCAAGGCACTGATTGGTCCAATTCAGCAGTCCTGGACCAAAATGGTGAAGCAAACAGACAGAGTTCGTGCTGCAACAAAAGGCAGGTTAGATAACTAAGTTTTCATTGTCCCTCTGCATTTTTCCCAAAAATGGCTACAGCTCTTAACTAGGCTCTCTCGGCACAGTTAGCGACAGCAGTTACAGAGCGCTTAGCCAGCAGACTGGGCGGGAGTCGAGCATAAATACACATGG
This sequence comes from Neoceratodus forsteri, assembly GCA_016271365.2. Classification (NCBI taxonomy): domain Eukaryota; kingdom Metazoa; phylum Chordata; order Ceratodontiformes; family Ceratodontidae; genus Neoceratodus; species Neoceratodus forsteri. Next base: position 47,391,031 of record CM028133.1, on the reverse strand, counting down.
TCCCCCCTTTCAAGTTAATCTGGCCTGCGAGCAGGCAGCTCTTAAAGGGACAGTACACAGAGGATCTAAAAGCACTCACAGCATTGCCATTTAGAACGGCTTAAACGCCGAAGGCCAACCACCAGGGGGAACACTTAGGCAGCTCTTAGGAGGCTTTTAGGAACCCCCATTTATAAGGGAGTTACACTACCACCTTACATAAAGTACAGTTACATAAGAACTTATTGTAACAGTAGATCTTCAAGAGGGTATCTTGTATCAGACTACACCTGTGGAACTATAACCGTTAGGCACTAGTACCACACAGAAACGTTTTAACTAGCAGTCTACTAGGGGTCACCCATGACGACATTAGCTGATGACATCCTTCCTATATAAATGTGGGTGGCCCCTTGCCTCCTCAGTTCCCCTGCTGGAGATCATATACAGAGGACCTCCTCCCTGGGAACTGAGGGAGAGTTAGCGGTTCCCACCGCTAAGCGAGGTGTTTATTTATTTAGCTTTTGTTTACCGGGTAAGTACACTAGACAAGTATCATGCCTATTTTCAGGAACGACCCGTGTAACAGAAGGTATACCATCCTGGAAGGGGGGGAGAGAGAGAGAGAGACAGGAAGAGAGATAAGCTCAAAACACAAGGGGGATGGAGGGTGGGATGGCATGGCCTGATGCAAGAGATCCTCTCGAAAATCTACTGTTATGGTAAGTTCTTACATAACTGTACTATCTTCATTGAGGGTATCTCTTGCATCAGGCCACACCTATGGAATGAGTCCCAAGTAATACTGACAAAGAGAGTCTGGGTGGCTGGAGGCTATAGGCCTAAGACAGGAGGCCTTGAAGCACAGCTAGGCCAAAATCTTCCCTTTTTCTAGAGGCAATGACCAGACTGTAGTGTTTAGTGAAAGTGTGGACAGTACTCCAAGTGGCTGCGGCACAGATTTCAGCTGCTGACACATTCCTGAAACAGGCAACAGAAGTGGCCATGCCTCTGGTAGGGGGGACATGCACAACTCCAGGAGGTTCCTTACTGTACTTCCTATAACAGAAAATGATGCAGTTGGCCAACCATTTGGACAGGCACTACTTAGAAACTGGTACGCCCTCTTTCCCTGGGGCAAAAGAGACAAACAGCTGCGAGGGCTTCCTGTAGCTCCTTGTGCGATGACCATAATATTTGAGTATTCTATGTTTTTTTTTACATCTGAAGTATGGAGCAGTGCTTCCCCTGTATTGGCATGCTCTGGGAAATAAACAGGCAGGTGGATGGTTTGACTCAAGGTAAATTCAGACTCAACTTTGGTAAAAACTTAGGGCTGGTACACAAAGACACACTGTTGTTGTGGAAAACCAAATAAAGAAACTCAAACATCATAGTCTGAAGCTTGGCAATCCTTGAAGCAGAAGTAATAGCAACTAAAAATAACGCTTTCCATGACAGAAAGCGTAGCCCGTATGTTGCAGCTGACTCAAAAGGAGCCAGAGCAAGTTTCTGTAATACGAAATTTAAATCCCAAGGAGGAACTGAATTGAAGATGGAAGGCTTCAAATGAAGAATGCCTGTCAAAAAAGTATGGGGCACCTCCAGTTGCACCACCGTACAGCCATCAACAGGCACATGGAAGGCTTAAATAGCATCCAGGTGGACTTTAACAGAGGAGTATTGCAGGCCCGAATCTGAGAGAACAATAAATACTCCAGAACCTGATTCACTGGACAAGTGAAAGGATCTAACTGAGGGGAAGCTGCTCACAAGGCAAAGCGCTTCCACTTCATGGAATAAGTGGCCCTGGGGAAAGGCTTCCTAGCAGCCACCAGGACATAAGCCACCTTTTGCGATACCCCAGATCTAGCCATGGCTATGTCTTCAGGAGTCAGGCATGGAGGTGTAGTGACTTAAGGTCTGGATGGACCAGGGTGCCCTACTCCTGTGAGATGAAACCTTTGCATAGGGGCACGGGCACTGGAGGTTCCACCGCCAACTACTGCAGCAAGGGGAACCAGTCCTGATGAGGCCAGAAGGCAGCAATGAGGATCCGAGTGTCTCCTTCCATCTGAAGGTTCAGCAGCACCCTCTGAATCAGTGGAAAGGAAGGAAAGGCATAGAGGAACCTCCCTTTGCAGAAGAAGGACAACACATTTTGTCAAAAAACTCCAGGCTCTGTAGCTAGCGAGCAGAAATGTGGTAGTTTTGCATTGAGTGGGGATGCAAAAAGGTCCAACTCTGGGCAACCCTACCTGTCGACCAGATCTTCTACCACCAAGGCAGCAACTCCCACTCATGCAGTCTGGACTGCGACAGGCTTAGCCTGTCTGCCAGGACATTTTGGACACTTGGAACATGTACTACCTAAAGTGCTAGACTGTGTTCTAGAGCTTAGTACCAGATCCTCATCGCTTCTCTGCACAGGGGATATGATTACATCCCTCTTGCTTGTGATGTTGTCCACCTGCACCAGCAGAGGCCCTGGGGACAAGGAAGACTGGAAGGCCTGCAGGCCATACAGGACAGCTCTCATCTTGAGGATGTGTATGTGGAGGTAACCTTCCACTGCTGTCCAAGTACCATGGGTCTGGTAAGGCCCCAGATGTGCCCCCCAACCCATCCCCAAATTATCTGTGGTGATGATCTGATGAGGGGAAGGGATCAGGAAAGGAACCCCTTTGAGCAGATTGCTAGGTTCCATCCACCACTGGAGCACCTTCTTTACTGGCGAAGTGACTAGAACCCTCTGTTTGAGATCACTGGTGCGCTAATCTCATTGAACTCTGAATGTCCACTGGGGATTCACATGTGCAGCCTGGTTAGGGGAATCGTGACAGTGGCTGTCGCCATCAGGCCCAGTAGTCACAGGAATGTCCTGGCTGTGACATACCAGTTGCTGTAAAGCAGCGGGGCCTGAGCAATCAGTGGTCTGCCCTCTCCTGAGGTAGGAAGGCCATGCGCTGAGCAGTGTACAATATCACTCCAATATACTGAAGGCACTGGGAAGGAGTCGAGGCTGACTTGGGCAGATTAACCGTGATCCCTAGTGCATGAAACAGTTGTCTGGTATGCGCTAGGGTGCAGAATAGTTGCTCCCTGGACTGAGCTTTGAGGAACCAGTCATCCAGGTAAGGGACGACGCACAGTCCCTCCCATCCTGAGGGCTGCTACCACCACTGCCAAGCATCTGGAAAAGACCCTTGGTGCAGAAGTGAAGTCGGGGGGCAATGTGTTGAACCAGTAGTGCTCCCACTGGAATGGGAACCTGAGGTACTGCCTGTGAGGAGCACACATCCTGATGTGCAGGGGACATCCTGCATGTCAAGGGAGGATATCCCATCTCCCCTATGCAGTAGGGGCAGCAGTCCTAGTAGGGTTACCATCCGGAACATCTTGTACTGGATGTAGAAGGTCAGGTTCCCCAGGTGCAAATCCCATGTGGATGTGGGGTCAAGAAAGAAGTGAAGCCGGCCCGGTGGCACTGAGGGTTGAGATGCTGTATGCCACACCTTGCACCATGCTGGCGACCCGTGTTTGGGAACGAGCATGGGCCGCTGGGGGTCGGTGGGGATGAGGAAGGATTGAGCATCCTAAGGACTGCTCTCCATTCTTGGGGAGGGGGGTTAGCTCTCGCCAGTGCAATAGCAGCCCCTGGTGGCTACTGGGGGATTGCATTGCCTGGCTGGCAGATGCAGGAGACTGGGGTTACAGCGGACGCCTTTCGAGTGTGCAGGAGTGTGCACACATCGAGCAAGGGCATCATTGCATGTCCAAGCCCAGGGAACTACAAGCACAAATACCTCTCCCTACAGCAGCATGATAGCCACCGACGGATGACCTAATCTAGAGGGTCAAACAAAGCCCGACAGCTGGAGACAAGGGCTCAGGATGACGTGGTCTCCTCTCCCGGTTCCCACCGTCGGGGGTGGCTCCACCGTAGCCGGCAAACTGCAGTCCTCCTCACTTCAGCCATTGCGGTGGAGGCTGGCTCCACCTGGGATTAGTTAAGCATCTGCGTACAAGGCTGGATGGGGGTAAGTACTCCCCACTGCAGTGAATGAATAAAGAAAGTTTAAAAAAAGAAAGTAGTGGGGAAGGAACCCTCTGTGCCTCTGATCTTTAGGAACTGGTTCTGTGGCCCATTTATTTCTGCAGCCGCATGTGAATTTTCTCCAGCAGCACTAGAATGTGGCCCAGAGGGTAGCTTGAAAGAACTGGAGGTAGATCCGGAGGCCACTCCAAAAGTTCTAAAGAGTGGCCTGGCTCTATGAGCTGCAGGGCCCATGCATCTGTTGTGCTCTCCCTCCACCTGTCCAGGTGAAGAGAGAAGAAATTCCCTACCACCACCTCCTGTAGTACTGGAGGGTGGGGGTCTGGAAAGGAGTCATGTTGATACAGAACCCGCAGCCTCGGCCACACCTCCACTTCTCGGGACCTTCTTGGTGGTGAAGGTAGGGGCAGGCAGGGCTGTTTCTGCTCTGTACCTGCCTGCCTGACTGTCAGGTATTCAACTTGGGTGTGTAGGGGAGGCCTAATGAAAATGCACCTTCTGCCCACTTCTTGGCTGGGTATCAGACAGTGAGTGAACTGACTGTAGGGTCCTCCCTGAGGCCTGTAGGTCAGAAAGGGTGTCCTGCACCTCTGCCCCAGAGAGATTATAGCCTCTGAAGAGGGCATCCAGTATGGACTGTTGGATGTCAGTAGCCAAGCTGTATACCCTAAGGTGAGATGGTCTACTCAGGCAGATGCCAACCACAGCTGCTCCAATGGGGGCATCTGAGATAGCGATAAGGAACTAGATCGGACAACAGCCCTGAGCAAAAGCTCTGGCAGATGCAAAGGAGGAAAGTCCAAAACTGGGACTTACTTGCAAATGAGATGGCAAATGTGCAAAAAATGGAAAAATTATATCTAATGACTAAAAATTGGGATTAACAATGCAGTAAAAAGGAATAGATTTATAACTCAAAGAGTAACGCCTATGTGGAGCTCGCTACCATTAGAAGTGGTGTTAAGTGAAAATTTAGAACAGCTTAAAATCAATCTTGATCATCACATGGGCGTTAGAAAATATCTTAGCTGCCATTAACCTACTGCAATGGTGGAGAGTTCTAAATGGGCCTGCCCTCGAACTCGTAGATACCTATGATCTATAAACAACCAAAAATGAATAACTCTGTACTACCAGATAAGAACTGAGTGAACTCGAAAGTAAACTCATATCCCTATTTTCCCTGTGACAGACAGAGGAAAAGTAGGGATTAGGAGCATTGGAGTTGCAGGACTGAGCAGTCCTAGGGAGTCAAGATGTGGTCATCTCTTCTGGCATCCACCAGGGGGAGTGGGCCAGGGCCCGAAAGCACAGGAAGCAGTAACAAGAAGTATACCAACCCAAAAAATTCTAATGTGGGTAGAAAAAGGATATAAACACGACCTGCTTTTTCCTGCAGCCCCAGGGATGTACCCTGTGAGAATCTAGTGTACATGTTTATAGGTACAGTTCCTGTGTCTCTTATGGTTATAAGCGTGTGCATTCTTGAGGTCTTTGATGAGAGAACTGCGAAGCAAAGCTGAGTGGTTCTTGCACACAAAGGACTTGAAAAGAAATTCTTACAACCATAAGAGACACAGGAACTGTATGTATAAACACGTTATAAATCATGTTAAAGACCTTTGTTTAAAAAGTAGAATTTGGATTTAAAATCAGGATGTTTTACTTTGCAGAAGAGTAGGGCATCCCCTTTGTGTGAAATTGACTGTGCCAATTGAGCGTAGAACTTCAGAATTTTAGAACTATGTGCATAAGACATCTCTTATAAGAGCACCCAGAACGTTCAGAAATAAACAGTCCTGATATGCTAAGAATGATGTCATGATTTACAACATTTATCCAAAGCAAGGTGCATTGCATCTTCCCCACACAGAGCAGTTGCTCGGTGGAGTTACAGTAGACTGGATAGTGCCCAGGGCACAGGTCGCATTTAGCAGCTAACAGAGATATACCCACAGAGGGGCTATACCAAGAGCAGAGAGAACGGGGAGTAAAACAAAGAGTGGAGGGAAGGGGCTACCTGCTTCACCCACAAAAATAAGTTCTTCTTTTTTATTTATTTGGTTGGCAAGGGGGTCCTTACCCAACTTTTCTTGTTGTTGTTGAGAGTTGGCACTAGGGCGCTCAACTCTATTTTTCAGTTTTTTTGCATATCCAGAACAAAGCTAATCCCTGTAAAGGGATATGGCAGAGGAGATGCTCACCAGAAATAAACAAACATGTGTCAATGCCGAACGTTCATTTGCAGGTTTGTGCCGGGATGGGTATTGGGCACTCTCCGTTACCCAGCGTGGTCCAAACCTGCAAGGCAAGTGTGAAAACTTATTTTGGGCAGGATGAGAAAAATGACAGCTGTAGTATTCGTGAAGTTGTGTGACAAAATGGCTATGCTAAAAATTTGGAATCAAAATATCAAAAATGAACAAAGTTATGGGTGTGCGTAGAAATATTTCAACGAACGCTCGTAACACGTACATTTTTAGGACTTTTTTCACCAAATTTTCAACATAGGCTTTTTGGGACCCCATGTCGTGAACAGTTGCATTGTGTTCTCATTAATCTGTCCCAAAAGGTGATTTCACACAGTGACTGCACCATTCCATACCGGAGGTGTGGAAACACCTTTTGGGCAGGATGTGAAAATCAACAGCTTTACTGTTCATGAGGTGGAGTGCAAAAATTACTATGTTGAAAATTTGGAGTCAAAATATTAGAAATTACCAAAGTTATACATGTGCATAGAAAAATTTCAATGAGAGCAAGAAACTCTGCCATTTTTAGGAATTTTTCCCCCAAAGTTCCAACATGGGCTCTTTGGGACCCAACCTCATGAACATTGGCACTGTCATTGTTAATCGGCCCCCAAAGGTGATTTCACACAACAACTGTGAAATGACGTTATGGGCCTGAGTAATGAAATGACAGTGCCAGTGTTCACGAAGTGGGGTCCCAAAAAGCCCATGTTGAACATTTGGTGCAAAAATATGGAAAAATGGCCAAGATATCAACATAAGTTCAAAATACCATTGACAGCCATTATATGGCATTTACCATTATTCCTCAGTTCGGGGTTCGGCTTTAAAGAGTGCAGACATGTCCCAGTCCACAGAAGATGACAGCAGATGACCTTGAGTGGTAAGTATGGGGCAAGAGAGGTGTGTGTGTGGGGTGGAGGGTGCTCAGTGAGAGGGTCGGGATGGGGATGGGGAGGGGTGCGGTGGGGACAACTAGGTATCTCTTTCTTTTTTTTCAGGGGACAAAAAAAATGTTGCAGGACTGTTTTCCTTTTTTACAGATTTGCCACAAAACATCTGGGGACACTGAGAGTGCACTCCTCAGTGTTCAGAACTACCAGGAGGGGGGGGGGGATACAGATTTGTGTACGCTGGGAGTGGGCTCCCCATTGACTGACACTGTAAGTGAGATGGGGGACATCACTGGTGACACTGGGAGTGGGATCCCCAGTGTTCTGGACTCCTGGGGGGCTACAGATCTGTGGAAACTGGGAGTGGGCTCCCTAGTGTCCAACACTGGAAGTGGGATGGGGCGCATCACTTGGGTCACTGGGATTGGGCTCCCCAGTGTCCCGGACTACTGGGAGGGGGATACAGCCTTGAAGACAAGTAAAGCTTCAGTGCAGCTAAAGTAGAAGCCTGGGGTTAGGGGGTCAGAGGCACAAGGACTGGAGAGATTGAGTGCAGCGGGTGGCAAGAGCTGCCAATAAGTAAAGTCACAGCATGGCTAATGTAGAAGCCGGGGGGGGGGGGAGAGGAGTGAGTACCGGAGAGACTGAGTGCAGTGGTGGCAGGAGCTGCCAATAAGTAAAGCCGCAGCATGGCCAACATAGAAGCCTTGGGGGGAGAGCAGAGGAGTAAGGACCAGAGCCATTGAGTACATCGGGCAGCAGGATGCGCATGCCCGGATTTATAGCTATGAAAGAAATGAAGCTCTCTCTAACTGGAGCGGTTCATTTCTTTCAAGTAGAGGACATGCCACGTCAGTGAAAAAAAAAAACTGTCATGACCAGAGTGGCTGTACATTGATGCACACAGCCAAGCCCACTGCAGCTTCAGCTGTAATTGGCTCAGCAGTGACACACCTCTAAAATGCCATTATTAGATGCAAGACGTTCCTTGCACCAAGTGCAAGTGAACGCAAAAAGGTGCTGTCAGCACCCCCAGGGCGAGCTGCCCAGAGACACTGGCTCTGCCTGAGCAGAGGATGGTGAGCAGGTGTGTGAATCAATGGTGAAGATATTCTGGGAGATCAGCAGTTATGGTCCTAATTTTCATATCTTCCAAGAATCAGTCTTTACCACTGTAGTGAATACTTAGAGTTGACACCAAAAATAGATTTGGGGAAATCACTTTTCATTTTCTGCAGCATATACCTGTATTTGGAACAGATTGGATAAAAGTATTAAATTTCATGCAAAAAAGATTCAAGCTTTCAACTCTGCTATGATTCAAGAATTGACAGTGAGGTGTAATTGTAGTAGATTAAGATGCTGTCTTTAGCTGCACAAATTTTAAACAGCTTTTGTTGCTGCATTTGTTAATCATTTGCTTTACATACTTCTGCATGTATTGATTTGCTTTGTATTATTTGTTATTGTATTATGGATTTTTGCTTTAACTAGTTTTAATTTGTGACTTCAAGACCTCTTTGTAAACAGGTCATTATTGCCCTAATGGCGTATCTTCAAACTTTCCTGAGTGAAAATAAAAATTGCTGCTACTACTACTACCACTACCACCACTGATTCCCACTAATGGGTCTGAATGCCAAGCTTCCATGATGTGAGGGAGGAGCTGACTTACCCTGAAGGTAAGAACTGCCCTCAGGGCTGTGCATGGGGGAGAACACCTGAGTCCAGGGACTCCTTATGGGTCTGGCAAGACCCAAAACTGGTCAGGGGGAGGTTCCTGTGCCACAGCAGCAGGAGAGCGCCCAGACAGCTCTCGCCTGACCCTGCAGGAGAAGAAATGAGCCGCTTGGCAAGATCAGTTAAACAGCTTATGCCAGGCCAGAGGTGCCAGTCTTGAGAGCCAAAGCCACACCATCTGCCTGATGCAGACTGGGGTTCCCACCAACCTGAAGGCCACCACATTGACATTGTACCATGACAATGACTGGTGCCTTGCCAGATCCAGGCCCTTGGCAGAAAGGCAAATGGCTTGTCCGACTAACTCACCAGGTGGCAAGGTAGCTAGGAGCTGACCTAGTTGCACCCACAGGTGCCTGATGAGCTGCAGTGTACATCATGGCGTGTGCTGAGGTAAAAATCTTTCTTCCTAGGGCATCTGCCTAAGCACAGTTGGCTTCAGGTTAGTCATGTACAGGGTGTTGAGGCCCTACTGGGATTTGCAAGACCTCGATCCCCAAGGTGGGGTGAGGTACTTTCCCTGCAGAACCCATGGGTACACAGTACTGAAGCTGGACATCTCTGGGGCCTTGAGGGCACGAGAAGGGATGTCTCCAGACTGTCCTTGAAAATTTCTTAAAGGCTCTAGGTCAAGGGTGCCACAGGGATCAGTACTGGGGCTGATCCCCTTTAATGTCTTTATTAACAACATTGCAAAGGGGTTAGAAGGGAACATGTGCCTTTTCTGCAGATAATACAAAGATCTACAACAGGATTGACACTCCAGGGGTGTGTGGAAATAATGAGGAGGGATCTAATTAAGCTTGAGGAGTGGTCAAGAGTGTGGCAACTAAGATTCAATGCAAAGAAGTGCAAAACCATACACTTGGAGCACAGAAACCCAGGGTGGAGTACATGATCGGAGTATGGTACTGACTGCCACCAAAGAGGAAAAGAACCTAGGGGTTTTATCATATCTGATAACCTAAAAGTGGCCAAGCAGTGTGACAAAGCAGCGGAGAGAGCCAGTGAGATGTTGGAGTGCATAGGGAGGGGTATCACCAGCAGAAAGAAGGAGGTGGTGATACCGGTGTACAAATCACTGGTGAGACCTGATCTAGAGTGCTGTGTCCAGTTGTGGAGGCCACATCTCCGGAAGGACATAGAGTAGAGGTGGTCTAAAGGAGAGCAACTAAAATGGTGCAGGGTCTGCACCCAAAGCCTTATTAGGAGAGACCAAAGGACCTCAATATGTACACCCTGGAGAAAATGAGACAGTGGGATATGATAGAGACTTTCAAATACCTCAAGGGAATAAATAAGGTACAGGAGGGAAGCATTTTTCAGAGAAAAAGATGTTCAGGAACAAAAGGTCATGCTGTGAAGCTGGAGGAGGGTAGACTCAGAGGAAATGTGATAAAGCACTTCTTCACTGAAAGGGTGGTACATGTATGGAACAGCCTCCTAGTGGAGGTGGTGGGGGCAAAAATGGAAATAAAATTAAAAAATGCATGGGATAGGCATAAGGGAACCTTAGAGGTAAGAAAAGGAGGGATAAAGCCGGGGATCAAGTAGGGTCTAGAGTATTACAGTAGGTAGGGAAAATGGGCAGACTAGGTGGGCCAAATGGTCCTTATCTGCCGTCAATTTCTATGTTTTTGTGTAAGGAGGGATAACTGAGGAGCCATCGCCAAAATCTCCTAGAAGTCCTAGCAGCAAGGACACAGGACTGCAACTGGCAAGGGAGCCCACATCCAGTGCAGTATACATAGAAATTGTCAGCAGAAAAGGATCCCCTGGCCCACCTAGTCTGCCCTAAATTTCATACCTATTGTGCTACTACAGATCCTACTTGATCTTCGGCCTTACCCCTCCAACCCTGTTACTAAGGTCCCTTTGTGTCTAGCCCATGAATGCTTGAATCCTGCTACCATTTTAGTACCCACCACCTCTGCTAGGAGGCTGTTCCAGGTGTCCATCATCCTTTCCATGAAGAAGTATTTCCTCACATCCCCTCTGAGTCCTCTCGCTTCATGTCATGACACCTTGTGTTCGAGCATCTTTCTATGTAAATGCTACCCTCCTGTATCTTAATACCTTTAAGGTATTTGAACGTTTCTATCACATTTCCCCTTTCCCTACTTTTCTCTAGAGAGTACATATTTAATGCCTTGAGACTTTCCTCATAGGGCTTCTGATGCAGGCCATGTACCATTTTGGTTGCTCTCCTCTGTACTGCCTCCACCCGATCTATGTCTTTCTGGAGATGGGGCCTCCAGAACTGGACACAGTACTTCAGGTGGGGCCTCAGCATCGATCTATACAGGGGTTAACACTACCTCCCTTTTTCTGCTGCTGACACCCCTCCCTATACACCCCAGCATTCTACTAGCCTTTCTCACTGCCTTATTACACTACTTTGCTACCTTCTTATTTTGTAGTTGTCATCCCTCCCCCCAATTGGTACACTGCCCTTGGGTCTTTGTACCCTGTGTGCATAATTTTGCACTTTTTGGCATTGAAGTCTAGTTGCCAAACCTTTGACCAGTCTTCCAGTTTTTCAGAGCATCCCTCATTCTTCCCCCACCCCCACCCCCACCTTCGGTGTGTCCACTTTGTTGCTGATTTATGTGTCATCCATGAACAGGCATACCTTCCCTTCTAGCCCTTCTGCGATATCACTAATAAAAATATTGAAGAGGACTGGTCCCAGTAATGACCCCTGTGGCAACCAGCTGGTTATCGTGACTTCTTCCGAGTTTACCCCATTTACCACCACCCTCTGACTCCTGTTACTTAGTCAACTACGTACCCATTTTATTACCTTTGGACCCACTCCCAGGCTGCCCAGCTTGTTTACCAGCCTTCTGTGTGGAGCTGTGACGAAGGCCTTACTGAAATTCAGGTAGGCCACATCCACCACTCCTTCCTGATCTACTTCCCTGGTCACCTAGTCAAAGAACTCAATCAGGTTTGTTTAGCAAGCTCTTCCCCCTGTGAACTCATGCTGCCTCAGATCCTGTAATCCACTGGTCTCCAGGTATTCCCCAGTCCTTTTTTATGTAGTGATTCTATAACTTTGCCCACAACTGAAGTCAGGCTAACAGGTCTGTAGTTTCCTGCTTCCTCCCTATTCCCACTTTTGTGAAGTAGGACCACATCCGCCCTCCTCCTCCAGTCCCCCAGGACCACCCCATATCCAGTGATAGGTTGAACAAGGCTGTCAGAGGTGCAGTCAGCTCCTCCTTAAGCTCCCCCAGTATCCTGGGGTGAACCCCGTCTGGCCCCATTGCCTCATCCACTTTCAGTTGCACTAGTTACCTGAGACTCTCTCCTCTTTAAAAGGGCTAGTGTCCACCTCCCTTCCTTTAATGCCCCTTTCCCCTATCTTTGGCCTGTCACCTACCCCTTCCTTTGTAAATACTGAACAAAAGTACTTGTTCAGTATGTCAGCTTTCTTCTGGTCCTTTTCCATACAATCTTCTCCTTCTTCCCCTTTTAGTCATTACTATCCCTGCCTTATACTTCCTCTCTTCACTTATATCTAAAGATTATTTTATCCCCTTTTTTACTGACTTGGCAATGTTCTCCTCCGTTTGTGCCTTTGTGCTCCTAACTGCCTTTCTCTTCTTGCCTTTATTTCTGCTGATTATCCTCCCTATCCTCTTCCTTCTGTGTTGACTTGTACCTTTCGAATGCTAGTTTCTTTGCCTTTACCTTCTTTGGTACTTCCTTAGAGAACCACAGTGGTCTCTTTCTTCTCTTGCTCGTTTTAACCTGCCTGACACAGAGGTTTGTTGCCTTCTCAGTGGCCTTTCTTATTTTTGCCCACTGTTCCTCAACCCCACCCAATTTCCCTATCCTTGCTAGGGCTTCCCCAAGGCACTCTCTTATTTTCTTGAAATTGGCACTCCTGAAGTCCAGGATCCTTGTTTTGGTGTGGTTCAGTTCTGGCCTATTTCTTATATTGAACCACACTGTACGATGATCACTGGTCCTCAGGTGGCTCCCCACTGTGACGTCAATGACACTGTCCTTGTTTGACAGTACCAGGTCCAGTATCACTCCCCACAAGTGGGTTCCTTAACCAGTTGCCAGAAGAACTCCCCTTCATAGAGTCCAGGATTTCCCTGCTTCTAAATGTTGCTGCAGCTGGGAGGCTCCAATCCACATCTGGGAGACTGAAGTCCCCTACCAGCAATACCTCCCCCTTGTTAGCCATCCCTTGGAATTCTTCTGTCATATCCTTATCCACCTCTTTCCTTTGTGCTGGAGGTCTGTAGATCACCCATGTTCTAATAGCAGCCCCCTTCCTTGTCTCCAGGGTGACCCACAGTACCTCTGCTTGTCCCTGCATCTCCTGTATTTCCGTGGCTTTTATGTTTTGCCTCACATAAAGAGTCACTCCTCCTCCCTTTCTTCTAATCCTGTCCCTCCTGATAGAGCATACCCTGGTATGGCTACACCCCAGTCCTGGTTTTTAGTGCACCAGGTCGCTGTAATTGCGACTATGTCCAGGTCCACTACTAAAATGGTGGCCTCTAGGTCTGCAATCTTGTTGCCCAGACTTTGAGCATTTGCACACATGGCTATCCAGATTGTACTGCCACCTCCCCTCCACTCTTTTCTTTCCTCTCTCCCCTTCCCTCTCTCTCCTGGATTCCTATTTGTATTTGTTCTTTTGGGGATTTCTCACCCTTGGGATTTATACTGCCAACCCTGTAAGGCAGTGGTGGGCAACCTGTGGCCCGCAGGCCACATGCGGCCCCCAGCGGGTTAACCTGTGGCCCCCAAGCACATTTCACAAAAAAAAAAAATTCACTATAACTTTAATCTGCCATTCCGTTGTTCTTACCACAGATTGCCATAATCCCATTCACACATCATCTCCGATCGCCACTACACCTACAATAGTGTATTAATTTGGTGTAGGTTACATATTCAAAGTGCCCGATTTGTTTATAATGCAGAGGAACAGTGGCGAAATGCTTTAGCAGTTAAAATTAAACTGCTGACAAGCCATGGGAGTTAGCGACAAACAAAGCTGCAAGAAAACAGTACGATTCAAACCTGAGGTATGATTTTATGAAGTTGGATGCTATTTAACATCTTTTTATTTGTAACAGCTGAGAGCTGTACTAGCATTGGGGACATTTGTGGGAGAAACTAGTGATCATTGAGCGCTACAGAGCTCGGTGTTTGAATGCTGTTTGCTTTTGCTTCTTTCGTTGAGAGCTGTGCTCACTATTGGGGGCTTTTGTGGGAGAAACTAATGTTCATTGTGAGATAAAGAACTTGTTGTTTGATGGTTGTTGCTTATTTTTCTGCGATCTGTACTCGCTATTGGGGCATTTGTGGTTCACGAGACCGCACCTCCCCTTCAAAGAAATTCCATGTAATTGGCCGGCCCAGTGGTATAGAGGGTTGAGGCACTTTACCTCAACCCACGCCTGCGTCGGAGGTCGGCAAAGGGGGGAGGGCGGAGCTGGATGGAGCTGCTGGAAGGCAGGAAGGGGAGGTAGTGTGGCATCCCGCGGCTGATGGCAATCCCCAGTGGAGGCTAGGGGAAGCACGGGCTCAGAGGGTGCCCAGGCATTAGGCCATGGGGTGGGGGAAAGGGGTCGTAACTGAGGCTGTACGGCACATACACGCCTCCACGCACATTCGTGCATACTCCTGGGGCCCCAGGAGAAAAACTGGAGGGGAAAATACGCCGGCAGCAGAATGAAGACTGACTCCCTGCAGGTGCCGCTCCCAGGCCGGGCAAGGTAGGCGCTGGTAATTCTGGGGGACGGGGCTGGGGGCGTCCGTTGGATGGGGGCTGCCTGCAAAGGAGCAAAAAGCAAGTCATGATAAAAAAAAAAAAAGAAATTCTGTGTAATTAAATTAATTGGCTGCATTGTGCTTGTGCTAAATGGGCAGCAAGAGCATATTAAAATCTGACTATTAGCCGGCTCCACTGCCACCACACGGGGACTGCACTATACTGCAGCAAAGAAAATTATGGATTTTGTCATTCAAATCTATCTTGTTCTAGTCATGCGGGGTCCTGCGGCCCTTGAGGGGGTTCCAGGGCTGTACAAGCAGCCCTCTGGTTATTTTAGGTTGCCCACCACCACTGCTGTAAGCATGTGGGGGGGGGCAATCTATATCTTCCTGCCTTATTCTGCCTCCCCCTTTGGCTAGTTTAAATGCTTCCCCATGTAGCATTTTAACCATTCGCTGAGGTTCCCAGTTCCTCTCCTGGATGGATGCAGGCCATTGTGCCTGTACAGGCCTCTATCCCTCCAGGTGGAGCCCCAGTCGTCAATGAATCTGAATCCCTCCTCTCCGCACCATCTCCTCAACCATACATTGAAGTTTCTGGTGCAGAGACTCCTGCCATCCCCCTTGTCCTGGACAGGTAGCACCTCTGAGAAAGTAACAGATTGTGCTATTTGCCTAAGGCCCCTTCCCAATTTTCTGAACTCCTCCTGAACTGTTTATATCTCATCCATAGCTAGGTACTTTGCCCTTAAATGGACAATGACATCCAACTCTCCCTCCCTCATTGCTTCCCCAGTGATCCCTAGGATCCTCCTTCCATCCCATCGAGTCGTGGCACCCAGAAGGCACCTTACCTCCCTCTTCTTATCCCTGCCTGTCACCAACTGTATCCCCCTTACTACTGAGTCCCCCACCAGGATCCACTTACTCCTCCTCCTCCTCTGGGGTCTTCTACTGCCTCCTTTGGGGTCTCCACCATGGAAGACCTCCATATCCATCCTTGTCACTACTTTGAGTGCCTCTGTGGGATAATCCTGCCCAGCCAGTGCAGCGTAGGAGTTTTGCAGTGGGATGTGCCTATGCTCCAGCCCCCTAACCTTCCCTGAGCCCACCGTTGTCCAGCCACTCCTCCATCTCGGCACCCTTTGAGGCAGCGGGGTGGACTAGGTGCTCCCTGGGTGGGGGGAAGAGACCCCTCAAATCCTAATCAACACAGTCTGGAGTCTAGAGACCTCCCCCCTAGCCCAGAGAGGTACACACAGATGGAGCAGCATCTCAGTCTCCAGAAAGTCTCCCTGAAGACTGCTGCCCCCAGCTGCTGCACTGCATTACTGCCAGCATAGCTACCCTCCTATTTCTAGACCTCACCCCCACTACCTTCTAAAAAAATTATTTTTCTTTCTCTCCACTCTCTCACTACCTCAGGAAAATAACATCCAGATGCAGTATTTACCTCACAACCTCTGGATAACAATCCCAGATGCAATATAAACACACACCCTCGGGACAAAAAAAATACCCCCATGCAGTATTGAACATCCAACCTCAGGATAACAACCACCAGATGCAATATTAATCCCACTCCCTTAAGACCTCAGGATAAATAACCCAGATGCAGTATTTACCTCACAACCTAAGGAATAGCACTACCCAGATGCAATATTAACACACACTCTCAGGAACATAACCCTCTGATGCAACCCTACACACACAATTTCTGGACAATAACCCCCAGCTGCAATATTATCCACCCCTCAGGATAACAACCCCCAGATGAAATATTACACCCTTTTCCACAGGAGAAATAACCCCCAGAAGCACTGTTACTCTCACAATGTCATGATGACATGCCCCTAGTACTTAGGTTTTGCAGAGCTGAACTTATCTCAAAGATTTTCTCCGGCACTCCTGTCTCCTCTTCATGCCACCCTGAGCTCCTCTGTAATTCCCTGCCGTAGATGTCCATCCCGTTTGAGTCTTTACAGTTATTGGGCAGGCAGGCAGGGGGGGGGGTGGAAGGGAGGACAAATCCCGACCAAGACTTTCACTGCAGCATCCAAGTTCCACAGAGGGTCTCCCAAGCCTGAAATAAAAAGAATTCAGCCCCCTGTGTAGTCCGTGTCCCAAAGCGGGTCTCCCGAGCCTGCTGTAAAAATGTTAGCCCATGGTGCGGGGGGGGGGGGCGGCATGGACAAAACCAATCTGTTGCTGTCCTCCGACCCCTGATGCAACTGCAGGCTCCTACAATGACTGTAGAGTTAGCTGGTAGACCCCAGCTATTTAGGGCTCCCTCTGAATGTTAACTTTGGTGCCTTTTTACTGCACCCGTGATTGGCTGGTGGTGGTTTAAATCCCCTCCTGAAAATGGTGCAGTGTCTGGGTTCTGGAGTGGGTTTCCTGAGCCTGAAATAAAAAGAATTTAGCCCCCTGTGTGGCCTGTGTCCCAGAGCGGGTTTCCCAAGCCTGCCGTAAAGAAGTTAGTCCATGGTGTGGGGGGAGGGCATGGACAGAACCAATCTACTGCTGTCCTCCAACCCCTGATTCAACTGCAGGCTCCTGCGGCAATCACAGAGTTAGTTGGTAGACCCAGTTATTTAAGACTCTCGCTGGATGTTAACTTTGGTGCTTTTTTCCTGCGCCCGAGATTGGCTGCTGGTGGTTTAAATCTTCTCTTGAGACTGACACGGTGTCCAAGTTCTGCAGCAGGTCACCTGAGCCTGAAATAAAAATAATTTAGCCCACTACGCGATCCATGTCCCAGAGCAGGTCTCCCAAGCCTGCTGTACAGAAGTTAGCCCATGGTGCAGGCCAGTGCCCACAACATGTCGATCAGGAATCTCTGGTACAGACAGTACTCAGAGGCTGAAGGCGAATGCAAGGAGGATTCCATGTCCTCAGAGGAGGATGTTGATGGAGAGAAGGCACTGGCCACAAAGTGGGCTGGCACTAGGGGGAACAGTTTGAAATTAAACACTGTCTCATGTCGAACAAGCTGTATTATTCCTAAAACAAACATATTACATAGGAGGCTCCCGGGGGGCAAAAACCCTAGCATGAAATCTATGAATGTGAAAAACGCAAGCATGCATTCTCCAACTATACAACCCACAGACGAAAGCATTTACAGGACACCCACAAGACATCTGTAACATCATGGTAGACTATTATCGTACCCTCTATTCCTCCACTGAACATCCCTCTGCTGAATCCACTCAGGATTTTCTTCACTGTCTTTCCCTCCCAAAAGTCTCTGAAATAGATGTAGAGAAGTTAGTTTTACCTATCTACCTATTATCATATTACTACTTCATTGGCCTAGTTTCGACTGCTGCCAACTTATGATTGGTATCTGAGTGTGGCCAATAAGACTGCCCTGTGTGAATATCTCTTGAGCCCCGCCACTAACTAAGCTGCTCCTGCTCTCCTTGTTCCCCTTTCTGCTGTATTTTCTCATCTAGGTTTTAAGTGACTACCTAGGTGGGCAAATTTCTTGCCTAGAAAATATTGCACTAATACAAATCACGAGACCACTCAATCTGGGACCATGGCTCTCCTTATTGTGTTTTTATTGCTCCTAAGGTGCAGAGTTCTCGACAATACAGTGCAATTAAGTACCTCAATACAATTCAGTTCTCCAATGTACCTTATCAATACCTAATGTTATAACGGTCTACTGTGCAGACACTATGTCATTCTCCTCTCCCCTTTAGCCTATTCCCCGGTTAGCCTACACCCCTTGCTACTGTCCTCACCTATGTCTATTCAAGCACTTACATTGATCACGATCAACTGTCATTACAGTGGTGCCGCCTCTTGCGTAGCACGATATGGGTTGCCGTGAAGAAATAAAAAAGCAGTCTCCATTCTTATAAGCTCCTTAAAGAAAGTTATAATTCTGCTTCTTCTCTGCTCAGGAAATGTGGAGCTCAACCCTGGCCCCCCCTACAACTTACCTTGCCTATCGATTTTGCTGAGGCCACAGGTCTCAAAATGATGATGGTCAACATTTTAAGCCTGCCTAAAAAACTTGTACAGCTGCAAGCCTGGGCTGCCACCGTTAACCCTGACTTTATCATAATTACTGAGTCGTGGTTAAAAAAGACGAACACTGATCAACAAATATCACTGCAGGGCTACAATTTATTTAGAGCAGATAGAGAGTCTAGAGGCGGGGTGTGGTTATCTACAAAATCTAAGTACTGGTCACCAATATTGGTTGCAAATCTCTAGCCAAGAAATTTGAGTTAGTTTGCTGGAGCCTTCATCTCCCCTCCTCGGAATGTATTACTATCCTAGGTGGCTATAGACCCCCGTCTGGTGGTGATGAAGTCCTTAATCTTTTGAAATCCATGTTCGTAGATGCAAAAACCGAAACAATATTTCTAGGAGATCTAAATATGGACTGGCTATCACCTAAATCACAGGGCCTCAAATCCCTTTGTGACGAGCTAGGTCTTGGGCAATTAGTCAGCGAACCCACTAGGAACAGTTCCATTCTAGATGTGGTACTAACCACCCATCCACACAAAATATCTCATTCGGCAGTGTTTTACAACGACATGAGCGATCATGGAATTGTTGCTTGCATAAGATCTCAAATTAAGTCCCGGCCGCAACCCATCTTTATAACAAAAAGCTCCTTTCGCAAATTCAGTGCACTAAACTTCCTATCTGACCTGAGCATGATCAGATGGCAAGATCTCTACCTAGCCAAAGATGTCAATAAGGCAGCTTACATCCTTAATGACAAACTCACTACAATAATAAATAAGCATGCCCCTTTCATCAAAGTAGAAGTGCGGAACAATTCAACCCCTGGTTCACCTGGGATCTCAAGGCAGCCCTTATAGCTCGAGATAAGCTCTGGGCTAAAGCTAGACATTCCAAAGAATCTTGGATTGGCAGGCCTTTAGAACAGCCAGGAATAACTGTGTGAAAAACTTTGCTCTGCTAAAGCTAACTATTATATTTCTACTCGAACAAGCTAAAGGTAACCCTCATAAAATATGGAAGACTATCAAAGTTATAGAAGGATGGCCCATGGCCCTCTGTCCTAACAAAGATAGTTGCAAGTGGCAAGATTGTGGAAAACAAGTCCCTAATCCTGGAGGAACTTAACTCCCACTTTGCCACAGCTGGATTCAGCTTTTGACTCGTCACCTTATGCTGGTGCTGCGGTGAGCCAGCATACCCCTCCGCCACATCTAGTCCTGCACCCAGCCCCTTCCAACTGTCGAGATAACTTATAAAAGTAGAAGATTCTCTTCTTAACTTAGACACCAAAAAAAGCGCAGGGGATGATGGCTTGGAACCCTTTTTCCTAAGGTCAGGCTACGCCCATCTCACTGCCCCAATTCTCCACATCTTCAGTCTTTCTGTTACATCTGCTACTGTGCCGTCCTGCTGGAAATCAGCACATATCCTCCCTCTATTTAAATCTGGTGACCCATGCGATCTAAACAACTATAGGCCTATCTCCATATTGCCTATCCTTTCTAAAGTTCTCGAAAAACTGATCCACATTCATTTAAAATCTCACTTGGAAACCTTCTCTCTCATTAACCCAGCTCAATCCGGCTTCCTGGCTAATCATAGCACAATCACTGCACTAGCAAAAGTAACCAATGATTGGATCTCTGCTATAGATGCTAAGAAGGTAACTGGCGCAGTCTTTTTGGACCTCAGCAAAGTTTTTGATACTATTGATCACAAACTATTAGTCAATTGCCTTGCAAAGTTGGTACCACATACCATACCACCCAGTGGTTCTCTAGCTACCTAACTGGAAGATTCCAAAAAGTAAAGGCGGAAGGCTTTTTTTCTGCTGCCTTGCCAGTTGCAAGAGGAGTCCCCCAAGGATCCATCTTAGGCTCTATCTTGTTTTCTTTGTACATTAATGACTTAGATGCTAACATATCTACGTCCAATCTGCACTTTTTTGCAGATGATACTGTGTTGTATACTTCTGGCTCATCATTATCTGAAGTCAAGGGAGTGCTTCAAGTGGACTTCGCACAACTTGAGCATAAGCTAATAAAGGCAAAGCTTCTGCTCAATGCTAAGAAGACTAAGTGATGATATTCTCCGCAGTGCTACAGCGCTTCAATACCTTGCCTAAGACTTCGCTTGTCACCACGCTAACGAGCCTCTGGAAGTTGTAATCAAATTTAAATATCTGGGTATCTGGATCGACAATAAATTATCTTTCAATGACCACGTCAAAGATGTCTCTAGAAGGTTAAAAGCAAGGTTAGGTTTCTTCTACAGAAATAGGCCCTTTTCCCCTTGAGCTTCGAAACAAGCTTGTACAGGCCACTTTTCTCCCCTACTCGACTATGGCGATGTAATCTATTCCTCCACCACTCTTGCAAATCTAAGTAAACTGGACATCCTTATCACCGTGCGTTCGGTTCATTACCAACTCCTGCGAATTCGCACCACTGTGACTTATATGCAGCTGTTGGTTGGAAGTCCTTACTACTGAGCGCCTGCTCCATGCTGGGCTATGGACTCTTAAACTGCTCCTGCAGAAATTGCCAAGCTATCTCTCTTCCCTTATTAGTATCTCACATAGTGCATACTCGTTAAGAAAATCTAACTTTATTATGCTTGACATACCAAGGGCGCTTGGCCTCCTTTGGTAACGTGCTTGGACATATGCCCTTCCCTCCATTTGGAACCAATTACAAACCGTACTGAAACTAACTAGCACAGTTTCAATAAACTTCTACAAATCGCTAAGTTCAGCCAAAATAAAAGACGCCTGTAACTGTCATTAAGTCTCTTCCTTCCCCATGTGTGTCATATTTATCCACTGGTAAGGTATAATTGATTTGTCATATTAACTGCTTTCCCTTCCACTTCTACTCCTGGCTTTATTTATGCTTACGCTCCACTGCTACTCTATCAAATCACTCCTCCCCCCCATATCAGTTGTAATCTGTTGTTTGTTCTAGCTGCCAAAATATATGTATTGCACACACCAGTCATCATGTTTCATTTATCACTATGCAACCTGTAAGTCGCTTCCCTGTCTCATATTAATGTTTACCACCTGCGGTCACCCTATGTGGTACCCTTGTATGTATATCCAGCCTGTATCATGTAATGTGCATTTCATGTATATACTGTTATTACCTATCTATGTTTGTACTTTAAATGTTTATGTCACAGGACCTCCTTGTGAATGAGCTTGCTCAATGGAGTTTTCCTGCAATAAA
The DNA here is from genome assembly GCA_016271365.2 of Neoceratodus forsteri. Lineage (NCBI taxonomy): Eukaryota > Metazoa > Chordata > Ceratodontiformes > Ceratodontidae > Neoceratodus > Neoceratodus forsteri. The sequence goes on along the minus strand of CM028133.1, from coordinate 47,369,145 downwards.
CTTGAACTTGAACTTGAACTATCTCCATGTCGGAAATAACAGCAGTCCTAAAGGAAACTAAACCCAAAAAATGCCCAGGGCCTGATGGATACCCGTCTGAATTGTACAAAACGTTTCAAGACATCTTACTTCCTACACTACTACAAACATTCCAAGATGTATAAATGTAAGGTATCCACCACCCCAGCTTGGAACCGTGCAGTAGTCTCGGCTACCTTAAAACCAGATAAGGACCCTCAGCACCCTAATTCATGCTGCCCTATTTCCATTTTAAATTGCGACTATAAACTTTTTATGGCAGTCTGGGCTAAGTGAATAGAGTCCCTTATGCCCAAACTGGATGACAAAGATCAGGTGGGATTCATTAGGACCCATCAGACACATGACAGTGTCCGGCACATGCTGCTGCTGCTCCAACATGTTACATCCAGACAAATATCTTTAGCCCTTCTCAGCCTAGATGCAGAAAAGGCCTTTGACAGGGTGAACTGGACTTTTTTTTGGAACACCCTGTCTGCCTTTGATATTCCTGCCCAAATTATTTCAATGCTTCAAGGTATCTATACCTCCCCATGAATCTATCTTAAAGTAAATGGTTCCCTTATGACTCCTTTCACTCTAATGAGAGGTGTGTGCCAGGGATGCCCACTTTCCCCTCTTCTCTTTGCCCTTTATTTGGAAACCCTGGCTGCTGCGATACACAGCAGTTTAAAAAATATCCAGTATTCTGCTGGGAAGGGGGGTGCAGAGAGAGAATATAAACGTTCTCTCTTTGGGGATGACATCCTTCTATCCCTTACCTCCCCAGACACCTCCATTCCAGCGCTATTTAAACTTCTTGAATGCTTTGGTGAATTAGCAGGTTATAAATTAAATACGTCAAAGACAGAGGTACTGCTATAAAATGACATCCTACCACCCACCTTAAAGTCATCTTTCCCTTTTAAAGGGTATAAGGAAGCAATAAGATACTTAGGCAACAAACTAACAAAAAACCTAGAGCACTTAGAACTTTTGAACTATGAATTGCTAATCCAGTGTCAGTGTCAGTGGCTCAGTAGGTATCACATTTGCCTCTGAGGTTGGGAAATCAGAGGGCTCTGGGTTCAGTTCCCACATCTGACACTTGGGTTAACATCCCAATACTGATATAACCCCCCCTACAAATGGGGGTTCCCAAAAAGTCTTCCTTGAGCTTCCCTAAATGCTCACTGCCTGGCTGGTGTCATGCAGTTTAAATGTACTGCCAGAGAGTGCCTGTATATCCTCTGTGTACTGTCTCTTTAAGAGCTGCCTGGATTGCAGTCATAAATAATCTGAGAGGGAACTCTGCTTAAAGATGTAACTATTTGCTGAAAATCATTTAGAGTGACAATGATAATGTAGTTTGTCTAACCTGCCTTCTTTGCAGCAAGGACTGTCTTGTTTATCCCCGCCATTTGGCCCGGGACTGTGAATTGAACCAAGTTCTGGTAGGACCTAAAATAGAGCTGGACTACAGGAACTGTCTGAAGTCAAAATCTGTAGGAATTGTAGTTTTGGGTTTTTGGTGCCTTTTTGCAACTGAAGGGGAAGCTCTTGCTTTGACTGACAGCCAAATCAGCCAACCGAACCTTTTGGATCTGAAGGAAATCCCCAAGCTGCCTGCTTTTTAAGGCAGATCTAAGTTGGGAGCTTAAGATGCAAGATGCTTGAGACAGTCTCTGTGGAAAGGCCTGAGTTTTTGGCCTGCATGTCTGCCTGCTGCCCCGAGAGGGGAAAGAGAATTGTTTTCAGACTGAATCTGAATTGTGTGACTAAAGTAAGCTACTGAAGTGGGGCCAGACTCAACCTGAAGAAAACTGAAGATTTTGCTGAATATGATCTTTCTGTCAGGAGTTCCAGCTACCACTAAGCTCCTGGTTTGTGCAGAGACTTTGCGATTGTGACCGGGGAGCGCTTTGCCTGGTACAGTAGAATTTCCTTACATGTAAATGTGCTGTGTATTGAAAGTGGGTCGTAATTTGGTTCCCCACTGTGTGAACTGTGTTCTGCTTGCTGGAAGCTGTATCCAGCCCAAAACAGACTGTATCGGAATTTGTCTCCATTTGGCCTGGGCCTTGCCACACTGGTCCGGCTAGACTACCAGCTGCACAGAGAAAGCCATCAACAAGAGACCTGCCTGGGGATCAGCCCCTGCTCCACGATTGAACAGGAACGACGCGTTGGCGAATCGTGTGGGCTCTGCTTCTCCTGGCACTCCAGATCAACCACCTGCAGTCTAAATTTTCGTCCAGCCTGTGTCCAGTCTTGGGTATCATGAGTAATCATCAGGGTAGCTCACTGCAACAACAGCCTAATCTAAAAGTGTATCATCTGATTGTCTTGTTGTTTTCTTTTCATGAACTGAACCCTCCAGCTCCGGATTACAATTAGTGTGTGTGGTGTTTGTTGTTTTCTTTCAACACAAGGCCCCAACCAGCTGCAACGTTCCTGGCTAGCCCATCGTTCTCCATCTGGGTACCCAGGGTGGGTGACTGTTTATGGACCCTGAAGTGCATGCATAACTGTTTGATTGATACAGCTTTTAAGCAAATTAACCTGATTACGCCTCTCCCTTGATCAAGTCCCTTAAATAAATCAGATCTAACTCTTTTTTTGCATTTACCCTGACTGTGGTTCCAGTTTGTGCAAGAGTACTGTACTGCTGTTATTTGCTGTGTATAACCTTGTTTTACAGGGGGTCCACAGGGCTGAGCCAGAGGAAAGCCCTGGTGGTAAGTGCAAACAGTGTGGGTACTTGTATGGTGTATCAGGGGTATTGCGAAAGTGATTATTGTGTATTGTTCTGGCCACTAGTAAGGAAAGAGAGGGGGTTACAGTGTCCCAGAGGGCTGTGCCCAGGTTAGCTTGACCACTACCAACCCTGACCTCCGGATGGAGGCACCCGTTATAGAACCTAGGCCCCTTAACCTGCTACTAGCCAAACAGGCAGGGGGTAATAGCCCTTGGGATAGCACCACCTAGAGGTTACACTGACACTGTAGTGTAGCATGAGGGAGATGCTGCACTTCTGAGGTGACGTCTTTCGGATGAGATGTTAAACCGAGGTCCCATCTGCCTGGATTGGTGGTAGTTCAGGTGGATGCTAAAGACCCCATTGCACTTATCGAAAAAGAGTGGGGGAATTTCCCCGGTGTCCTTGCTAAATTTCTCCCATTCACTAAAAATACCACCAACAGCTTAATCTGGTTCAAATTCAGTTGCTTACCATCTGTATCCCCCCTCCCCCCCTGGTCGCCCCTGAAAAATGGACTTCTAGGCACAATGGGCTTACTGGGTCAACAAAATTCAATAAATGAATAAATAAACCCAACATATCACAGCTGATTTGTCTAAATGGTCACAGTTACAGCGTAGATTCTTCTCTGATGTTGAGGTAATCTGACACAACATACTACCTCGAATTTTATACTACCTTCAAACTTTACGCATCATGCCGGCTCTATATTACTTTCCTTCTTGGCAAGGCCTCTTCTCTCTCTTCATTTGGAATGGAGCGCAACCATGCTTCCATTACTCAGCTTCACATCTTGCATGACAAAGAGGAGGAGCAAATCTACTGCACATGCTCTGGTTAACAGAGGCAGTATCTCTACGCACATTTTGTATCTGGCTATCCCATTCACAGTCCGCTTACTGGAAGCAAATACAATTTCTCTTCAATAATCGACATAATGTGAATTATTACTTCTTTAGCAATCCCTCACAGACTAAACTCACATCAAAATTCACTCCTTACATCACTACTGTGATAAAAATCTGGTCAACAATAGCGTCTTACTACCTTACTTCTGCCCAACAGTTTCAACTCCAAGCAATATCATATGATCGGACCCTCCCGCTAAATTCTTTTGATTCCACTATGAAACAATGGAACAGAGAAGGCCTATAATTTTACTTTCAATTCCTAGACTCCCAAGGAGTTCTACCTTTTTTAACTTTATTTATAAGTTCCTGTAGAGATATACATTACAGCTTACATTATGTATGTTTTGACATCAACTTTAATACAGTCAGAGATTCTATGCTCTATTATCAGGAGAATACATCGTTTCACAGAACTGAAGTATACAGACTTTTTCAATTGATCTCGTGAGCATTACTTCTTCTAATTAATTAAAGTTTAATCTGGGTGTACAGCAGCAAGAAAAAAAATAGCATCTATTAATCTATGCTAATTCAACAGGATACATCATTCTGGTTTTGTCATGGAACAAACGCTTCATCTTCTCTAGTTATATAAAAAACCCAGTGTCTCCATGACAATTAAAATCTCAATTGTCGGCCCTGGTAATATGCTAAGGTTCTTTCTACGTAATAAATTTCCTTTATTATTGCTTGCCAATGGGTAAGTGTTGTGGATGTGGGTGGGGGGTGCCACAGGCAGGTCACAGTCTTCTTGGCTGCTGCAATGTATAACATACTCCTCATTGGGGGTATAGTATTCTCCTGATGTATATATAGAAAAATCAATTGATACATAATAATAAGACCAGGAGTGAGCAGCTGTGACACTACAGATTCAAAATCTTGCCAGAAGGAGCCCAGTTTTGAGCAAGACCAAAAAATATGTTTGTAATCCCCCTGTGGCTCCTCACATTCCCTTCAGCCACCATACTGTGTTGGCAAGTATTTTAGCAATTTAGCTGGAGTATTAAAAAAACAGCTTTGACATTTCCAAATGAATTCCTTCTAGTACAGGGCTTGTGAAATTCGCATTGAAGGGAGTATAGGCTCAAGCCATTTCTCATATGTGATTTCCAAATGTAATTCCCTAGTCCAGGCGTGAAGGATTGTATCTGTTTTATCTATCCAGTACATCCTTAAAGCCTTATATACTAAACCAATCAGATGAGGGTATATTGTCCCTCTCTGTGCATCTATGAACAATTTTAATAATTGTGGGCATGGGTTCGGTAGGGCATTCCAAGGTTGGCCTCTTTGCTGAAAATATGCCCTGACCTGTTGATAGTGGACAAGGTCGAACCTGGGTAGTTGATAAGTGGCCTGTAAATTTACAAATGGAATGACCCCGTTGGTATGTAGAAACTGGTATAGGAAGACAAGGCACTAGTTCTGAGAGACCTGCGTCTTCTGCTGTGTTAATAGCTCTGCCTCTGTTCTAATTTGTCTGAAAAAGTAAAAAGGTAGTGTCAATGTCAGGGACATTCTTATTTTGTACCACTCCCTAACCGTGTCTTCTGTTCCTATGGAGAACCCCTACAGTTCGGGAGAGAATTCTGTGGGGCCCAGATCACTTTCTTTGTATCGAATAAATCGTTAATTACAAATTCAATATATTTCCATACAGCTTCATATTGTGGGTTAAGCCAGAGTAGAATCACTTTAATTATTACCACTCTGTGGCATTCTACTATATTTGATAAATCCAGTCTCCCTTTATTGACTGGCAACATCATTAAGGACCAACGGACTCCAGGCTGCCGTCCTGTCCATATAAATCATGAGAGAAGTTTATTCCACAATACAAAGTAAAAGAGAGCTGGGGTGATTGGCAACGTTTGAAAAAGATATAGGAACTTTGAAAGTACGGTCTTGTGCACCACCCCACCTTTGTGAGTATGGATAATTGATGGCGTGACCACCCTGCCAACTCCTTTTCTATGGCTTGAGATAAAGGCTTGTAATTGATCAATTCTAAATGTATCAAATCTTTTGGCAGATTTAACCCCAAAATATTTTATTTTCGTGCAAACCCATCTAGAAGGGAATGACTTTTCGAGTGTGGGGGAAGGAAAAAAGTTAAGGGTTAAAATTTCAGTTTTTTGTATATTTGTGACATGCCCTGATGAGGCCACATAAGATTGCAGTATTCCCTGCACCAGTGGGAGTGACTGTTCTGGGTTCAACAGAGTCAGCAAAACATCGTCCGCATATAGTGAGAGTTTAAACTCTTGGCCACCCAATGGGACTCCTTCCACTTCTCAAGGCTCAGTGTACATTGCAAACAAAAGAGGAGACAGGGGGCAACCCTGATGAGTTCCTGTTTATAAAGGAATCGGATCTGAAAGTTGTCCATTTATTTTAATGTATGCCTTCGGCACTTGATATATGTAAGGAGTTTTACCTTTTGAGATACTGTGGGCTAAATATAATCTACCAACAACAGATCACTACTGATATCTGCAAATCCGCTCTTATATAAATAGCAAAGAGAAAATATACTCTACTTTAAAGGAACCCCAACCTCTTTTGATGCAACTTATAATTACACATTTCAATAGTGATCTTACCCTCCACCCCCACCCCACTTAATAAGTCAGTTGGTGAAGGCCCTACAGGACCTCTACCCTGAAACAGACACATCCTCCAAAAATGGAATCAAGAACTTAACAAAACCAACACCATACAGCTTTGGCATAGATCTGCAATACCAGCCCATCGATTAACAGCGGCCACAGTCTAGCGCACATTTTCATGGAAGTGTTGGTACACATTTTTCCGTACGCCTGAAGTAGTGGCCAAACATACCAACCCAAACCATGCACAATGTTAGAGGAACTGTGGGACCATGCCAGCTAACCACACTCATATCTTTTGGTCTTGTCCATACATGCAACCATTTTGGAGGGCAGTGATACAAGACCTAGAGGATGTTTTCAATTCCCCTGGGGCTATAACACCCTCGCTTACATTGTCAGCTATTCCATTTCAAAAAGACCTCTTCAGAGGTCAAACTTTAAAACTTCTCCTTACTTAGATACTGGCAGCCAAAAAAACATCACCTGCACATGGTTAACTCCTAAGAGCCCTACGCTAGCTGACTGATGAACTAAATCAAAATAAATATATGTTATGGAGAGACTGACAAACTCCATACAAAACAAATTTCCAACCCATCACCAAGTCTGGAGAAGATGGGTGTATCCATCATCTACAAATAGACCCCGTCTTTGTGCCATAAGTTGACCCCTCCTCCTTCTCCTGCCCCCCCACCATGTCTTATCTTTTCTTTCTTCCCCCTCTCTTTTCTTCCTTCCACTTTCTTCTCTCTCTCTATAGATATGTTCCTATAAAGTTTGTTTGTCATCTATAAATGCTATGGTGTTCACTAAATGCAGTTCAATTTTGTAGTCTGAGGGAAAAAGCTGTTATATCCTTTTGTACATAAGGGATATGCAATGGAAGCTAGTGTAATAAATGATTTATCTGCACAAGAGCAGCCTCACGAGTGTCGTAAGCCACGAGCAAGGTGTCCGAGGTCAAACTGCTTGAGTGCATATAAATAATTTATTACAAACAAACAGCCACAGAGAGAGAACCACACCCAGTCCCTGTGTTTGCAGATCTTGCCGTGGGTCGCAAGGGCTTCAGGAAGCAGCCCGCCCTCCCCAGCACCAGCAGCCCAAGCAGGGATTCAGCTCACTTGCTCACCCCCCCGGACCACAGATCTTGCTGTGGGTCACGAGGGCTTCAGGAAGCAGCCCGCCCTCCCCAGCACCAACCTGGCCAAGCAGGGATTCAGCTCGCTCGCTCACCCCCCCGGACCACAGATCTTGCCGTGGGTCACGGGGGCTTCATGAAGTAGCCCGCCCTCCCCAGCACCAGCAGCCCAAGCAGGGATTCGGCTCGCTCGCTCCCCCCCTGGACCACAGGATAAGCCAGACCGAGGAGTACAGGACTGCTGTAGCGCTGAGTTTAAATTTGGCGCCTAAACTTGAACTTTTGTACAGCGCCTGCAGCTAATAACAAAACTTGCATATTTTCCACATATAGGCTACTGACTAACTCGAGTCCTGTGTTAAGAACTGCTTTTACTGTGTAGCCATGCATTTTTTAAAAATCAAAAATCGCGACTACTGATAGTTTAAAACTGTCCTGCTGAGTAACTCAAGTACTGTATTACAAACTGCTTTTACTGTGTAGCCATGCAGTGGTAAAGTCAGGAATCGCGACTGCTGGAAAACTGCTGAAAAATTTAAATCTGCTCTTTGTCCTACCTGACCCGCCTCCTCAGTTCCATATTTAATCCCTTCTCTCTCCCCAGATCTTGCCATGGGTCATGAGGGCTTCAGGAAGCAGCCCGCCCTCCCCAGCACCAGCAGCCCAAGCAGGGATTTGGCTCGCTTGCTCACCCCCCCGGACCACAGGTAAGCCAGACCAAGGAGTACAGAACTGCTGAAGCGCTGAGTTTTAACCCCGTCGGCACTGCATGCCAGCTCCCCACCGCCCCCACCACCACCCTTGGTCGGCTCTCCACTTTATAGCCAGTATCATGTGAGGCTGTAGAACCAATCAGCCCACTTTGCCATCTGCAGGTTATACTGGCTGAACACTAGAGGGACCCTGCTTGCCTAAGCCCTCCTATCTCTCTAACAGCAATATAACATAATGACTCCTTTAGGTCTTGGATTACTCATGCTGCTCCTTTTCACCCCAACCCTGTTACAAAAAACATGGTTCAAAATCTCCCTGACACCGCAATATATGTTTTTATGCTAGCTTCTCGTCCACCCCCTACTCCCTCTAACCCCTCCGCCTACCCTCCTTTCTCCACCAACACCCCACACACACTGGCTCACCTAACCGCCCCATCTCACCCCCCCAGTACCCATACCTTCCGCAGCCCACAATATCAGGTGGTATCCCCCTGTGCTAGCCCTGCCCACCCTTAGCTCCCTGCCCATACCCTGCACTGCCCCCCGCAAAGTCTCCCAACTGCCCAGACATCACTACTGCCACCGCCGCAGTCCCTTACTCTGGCTCACCATCCTACTCCTCCTGCTCTCTGGGAATGTCCACCCCAACCCAGGCCCAGGACCCGGTACATCGCCCCCCATAGGGCATGGCCTCTGCATTGCCTACATGAATATCTGCAGTCTACCTAAAAAGACTCCTGCACTCCAATGCTGGGTCTCCCAACATAAGCCCGAAGTCCTTGCCATAGTGGAAACTTGGCTCTCACTGTTGACCCCAGACTCGACGGTCTCCCTCCCTGGCTTCTCCCTCTTCAGAGAAGATCGTGTGAGTAAGCGTAGGGGGTTGCATGATCTACCCTAGAATTCCCTCCTGGGTCATGCCCTGCGTGCCCCGAAACTTCGATCATGGGGCCCAAGCAATCACCTTAAAAATTTCCCCTGACCCAGGCCGTGGCCCTCTTTACCTCACTACGGCATATGTACCTCCACGAGAACAAAACCAAGCTATCCGCTCCCTCACTGATTACCTCACTACCCTGCCACACAAGGCAGAACAGCTCATAGTGGGAGATTTCAACATCAACTGGCTCAGTGCTACCTCAGCACAAATTAAAGATAACTTCACAGCCCTTGATCTATCCCAACTAGTGACTCAACCCACCAGATTTAACCAATCAAGTGGGACTAGCACGCTACTTGACATTGTGCTCTCTAACCACCCTTACAAAATAAAGGATATTAATGTATTACCCAACTCCCTCAGTGACCACTCGCCAATTCTTTGCCACTGGTCCACCCCCATGTTCAAAACTGCGTGCCACGCCACCCCCTGTCGCCGTTTAGCCCGGAGTCTCATGAAACTTAGCGTCACCTTGCACAACAGTTGGTCCCCAATCTCCCTACTAATGGATATGACATCATCCCTGCTTTCCTCACCAATGCCTTTTGCAAGGCCTGTGATGTTTTAACCCCTGTCACCCATACCATTGCCAAGAGACTCGGCTGCCTGGATATCCCCAGATCCAACAACTGAAGCAGCGTGATAACCTATGGCACATTGCTGTCAAGACTGGCAAACTAGCAGACAGGCAAGCCTATAACGCAGCTCGCAACCAGTGCACCTGGGCCATAAGAAAAGCCAAAGCCAGCCACTACCAATCCACCTTGACCTCCACCTGGCGCAATGCCTGCACCTTCTGGAATAACGTGAAAGAGTTAAACGAGACGACCTGCTCCCCTCCTCCCTCTCAGATGATCATAAATGGCTCTATTAACGTGGACCCTTCCCGTATTGCCAACTGCCTTAACGAAATCTTCACTGACCTAAGCTCAGTTCTCCCAGCCCACTTCTTTGACCCCATCCCGGTTTGCAACAATCCAGCTATTGCTCGCCCCCCACTTCTCTTTAGGACTATCTCGCCACAGGACGTGTAGCCAATCCTCCAAAACGCTCTCTCCTCCCGCAACCCGAGTGATGACCCCCACGACTCCTGGATACTCCGCCTAACATTGGATGTCATGCTAGTCCCCCTCACTGACCTCCTCAATTGATCCCTGTGTCTCGGCCAATTCCCGAGGGCATGGAAACAGGTCGAAATCACCCCATACATAAAAATGGAGACCGTACTGTACCAAATAACTACAGACCCATCTCCATCCTCCCCTCCCCCAAAGCTCTCGAAAAAATAGTATCCACACAACTTGTAACTTATCTATCCAGCCACAACATTCTGTGCCCTGAACAGCATGGCTACCACCCAGGTCACAGCACCACCACAGCTCTACTGGAGTTCTCCCACCATATACACTCTGCATTAGATTCCAGGGAGATGGCTGGGGCAGTGTTCATTGACCTGTCCAAGGCCTTCGACACTGTGAACCACCCATTACTGCTAGACACCCTCTGTAAAGTGGGACTATCATCAGACCCTTTAGTCTGGTTCTCCAGCTACCTCTGTGGTAGATCCCAACGCGTCAAGCTAACCGGTGGCCTGTCCTCGGCACTGCCTGTACTTTCGGGAGTCCCACAAGGCTCCATTATGGGCCCCACATTGTTCAGTCTCTTCCTGAACACCCTTCCCAGCTCTTGTTCAGGAAAGCTGCTATTATATGCAGATGATGCAGTCCTACTCTCCTCACACCCTGATCCGGTCACTCTCCAGAACAGCCTGCAATCCTTCTTCAGCCAAGCTGAAAAATGGTTCCTCAACCACCGCCTGGTCCTGAATCTCAAGAAAACAAAGTCAGTGATCTTTGCACACCGCCAAAGTAACTCCAAAAATGCCCCCCTCTCCATCCTTCCCAAAACCCTCCATCCCCTTGAGCAGGTATCAACATACAAATATCTGGGCATCACCTTTGATTCGGCTTTCTCCTTCCATGCCCATGTCAGTGCCCTATCCTCTGCCATGAACACCCGGATTGGGCTCCTCTATCGACACAAGGACTGCCTCCCTGGCTTCGCCCTACGGTTGGCCATCACTTCCTCCATCCTGTCACTGGTTGACTGTGACCTCCCCATCTATGCAGCCGCTGGCCCCACTGCCCTCACCAAAATCCAGACCTCCATCAACAAAGCCTGCAGGCTCCTGGCCGGTGCCTCAAGCGGAACCCACACATGCCCGGCTCTATACCACCACGAACATACTCAATCTGGAAAAACACCTGCAATATCACACTGGTATACTAGCAAAAAAGACTCTGCTTGGACTGTGTCCCCCTGGTGTCACTGCACAGCTCCAGCTTGCTTCCCACTTGGCAGCCACCCGTACCGCCTGCAAAGCCACCTTCCAGGTGCCTAGAGCCAGGACCTCCCTTGCCCAAAGGTCCTTTTATCACAGAGCACCGTCCTGGTATAACTCCCTCCCTCCCTACGCACATCTCAAACACCCCTAAAATTGGTCAGTTCAAAGCTGCCCTAACGCAACCACCTACTTAGCACTCGGAAGTGTACATGCCTACTGTAGGGCCTGCTGTGTGCCCCAAACTGGGTTACAGGCTAACAGCCCGCTCGATAGCCTACCCCACACCATTTTCCACTGGCTACTGCCTGCATGACCTGCTAGGACCTACCAATGAATTACTGTTCTGTACTTTGGTAAACTACCTATGTTTATTCTCACTGAAACTTTATGCTATGTATAATGTATGTATCACACTGTATTGTTCCACCCCTGTCTTGCCACACTATTTGTTGTTCCCCTCCCTGCGACGAGGTGCCTTTGTAAATGAGTCTGTGACTCAAAGGTTGTAAATTCTGATTTATGAATTAAATAAATAAATAAATAAATAAAATTACATGAGTTTTCCATTGCATATTCCTTTTATGTAATTTTTTTGTTTTTGCTTTTGTAGGGGGCATTTGTTAGTCAAACAAGTGAATAAAAATGGAATTTTCTGCCATTTGTTGCCCGATTATAGAAAATCTAAAAGGAATGTAGAAATGAAACGCCTCTCATTTTGTAGATATTTTATTTCATTTATTTATTTATTTAGTTGCTTAACCAGGTATAGCATACTAAGCTGAAAGCTTTTTTACAGGAGCGACCTGGGAGCACAAGGAGGTTAAGTGACTTCTCAGGGTCACACAGTATGCAAGTGGAAGCTGTGGGATTCAAATCCAGGACTGGTCTGCTGGATGTCACCAGATTAGCAGCCCAGAGCCTTAGACCACTGCACTATAATGCCTCCATTTTTATGCTGAACAACTTTTGTGCTCAAAGTACCATACTTTCATTTTTTGGTTTTGAGTTATTTGCATTTGTTTGATGAAAAAGTGCACAAAAATTGAATTTTCTACTGTTTTTCGCTAATTATGAAAAAAACTAAAAAGTATCTATAAATGAAACACCACTTATTTTGTAGATATTTCTGTGCTGAATAAACTTTGTGCTCACAATACCATACTATCATTTTTCATTTTAAAGTTATTTACATTTGTTTGCTGACAAAATGAAAACAAAAAATGTCTGCTGATTTTTTGTTAATTATCAAAAAATATAAAACACATCAATAAATGAAACATCACTCATTTTGTAGATATTTCTGTGCTGAACAACTTTCGTGCTCACAGTACCATGCTATCATTTTTCATTTTAAAGTTATTTGTATTTGAATATGGTTAATACTGCAACTGAGGCCGAATATTCTAAATGACATAAGCACTGTATAGATAAATGGCTGAAGACATAAGCACTGTGTGGATAAACGGCTGATGACATAAGCACTGTATACATAAATAAGGGATATGCAGGGGTTCAGTGTGTCATAATGCATTTATTTTGTACAGTTTCCAGTGACCTCAAGTAACCTCACGAGTGCTGAAGGCACGAGTGAGAATTATGAGAGGTCACTGGAAACTGTACAAGATAAATGCATTATCACACACTGAACCCCTGCATATTCCATTTATGCAACAGGTTTAGATGTTGTGTGAACATTTTGATTTTGATAGGTGTAAACAATTTGTCAAAAAAGGGAAAAGAAAACTGAATTTCATGCTGTTTTTTGCTAATTATAAAAAAAATGGTGTCTATAAATAAAACACCACTCATTTTTTAGATATTTTTGTGCTGAATATTTTTTGTGCTCACAGTACCATGCTATCATTTTTTTTTTTAAAGTTATTCACATTTGTTTGTCAAAAAAGTGAACAAAAAATGACATTTTCTTCTGTTTTTTTGCTAATTATAAAAAATATATAAGGTGTATATAAATGAAACACCACTCATTTTGTAGATACTTTTGTGTTGAACAATTTCCGTGCTCACAGTACCAAGGTTACTTTTTTCATTTTAAAGTTATTCCTATTTGAATATGGTTAGTACTGCTTCTAAGGCCAAACATTCTAAATGAATTCTGAAGAGAACTGTGTAGATAAATGGGATATTATGGTGATAAATAAATTTATCCCCATAGTATCGTAGATAAATGGTTTTATTCTACAGTTTTTATCATGATCCCTGTTGCATAAATAAAATTTATGTACACAGTTACTCAGATAAATGAATTTATCACACTCTGCTTATCTCCACCCCATTGCATAAATCTGTTTATTCCTTTTCTTGCTATTGTACTTCTGTTTGAAAACACAATACAAATTTAAATATAAAAAAAACAAAGAAACTGAACACTGCTGGAATGTGTATGGAACTGGTGTAAGGCACCAACTGTCTGTACTGAATCTAGGTGAGTGGCTCCATGGAGACCATGATCCCAGGAAGGTTGGCAAAGGTGGCAGAGGCCATAGAAGTAAACAGGAGTCAGGGACTCCAGGACCTCTGCGAGAGTTGACCAAAAGGTACACAAGGGCCCCGTTAGAGGTGCCTGGCAGGACAGCCCGAACAGGGTTGACATACAAAAGAGGAACAACTCAGTCTGTGGCCATAAGGGGATTCCCTCTGGTGAGAACAGTGGCACTGTACAATCACCTTGGGGCAGCTCTGTTCCTCACTGGTAACAGGTTCAGCACACAGGTCTAGAGAGAATTCCACTTCCCAAAATCATCTGCCCCCAAACTGGTGCCTCCTCCATCCCTGGGCTCAGGATTGACAACTGGCCTGGAGACAGGTTCATCCCTGTCACTGCGGCTGGCACAGTCTTCAGTGCTGGACCCATCATTGCGTTCAGTGTCGACCCAGGACCATCCCCATCCATGGAGTCAGAAGCATTGCCAGGAGCCATTCTGGTGCCATGGACAGCACTGGAACTGGGGGGTGGCCCCAAGGGGCAACACTGTGCCAGGTGTTGTACCCAGGATCAACACAATTGCTGGTGCCACGTCCGTCACCAGTTGTAGCATCATCCCCACTGGCGACACAAGGGCTAGCGGGGAAGGGGCCAACACCACTTCAGCAATGTGATGTAGCATGGCCCCAGTGTCAGTCCCTCTCCTGACACTAAAAATGGTGTCAGGAAGGGACCTGATGTCATGGTTGGCACAACTCCGCTCACCGACACCGGGAATGGTATCAGGAGCGGCGGTGGCACCCGGCCGCAGTGCTGAGGTGTCCACCAGGGAATACCAATCATATAGCTTTAGCCTTACCACCAAGGATGTCTGCTGTCCAGACAGAAAGACTTGGGGGGGCACAGCCAGCCACTCAGAAGGAGCCAGCTGTCCAGTAGACCTACCCCTCAGGGACTCCAACACCTTGGCAAGGCAAGGTCACTGAGGATCTTGTGCTGCCTCAATACCAGAGGTTCTGCTGCTCAGAGGAAGGCTCAGAGACTTATCTTTGCCTCACAAGTGTGAGGATAGCAGTGCTGTACAGCCGCTAGTTAAAGGGAGAAGTGAACAAGAGTGTCTTTAAGTGCCGCTGAGCCGCTTGTTACACCAACACATCCTCAACTGAGGAGGAGAACAGGTGGAGAACATTTTCAAGTGCCACTGAGTGGCTTGTTACATTGGCTTTGCCAGTGCTGAAGGGGGGGGCAGGGGGCCTTCAAGTGCTGCTGCATGGCTTGTTACACTGGCATTGCTGGTAACTGTAGGGGGTTGGGGAAAGAGTGCCTTTAGGTGCCACTGAAAGGCTTGTTATACCTGTACAGCTGATATCGAAGAGGGGGGATAGAGAGTGCCTTAAAGTGTTACCTAGGCAGTGGTGGCCCTCTCAATGGAAACTGCCACCCAAGCTTGTCTGCACTTTTCAGAAATACCCCTTTTCCTTATTCTTGCCACAAAATGTCACCTCTAAAGTGCACATCCCAAAGCTCGCATGTTGTGCACACGTAAGCAGTCAACAGGCATGACCAACCCCTGTCACTCACTCACATACACACACACACACACACACACACACACACACACACACACACACATATGCACACTCACACACACACACATACCAACTCTTAGTCTTAAAGAGCCTGCTCAGTAACAAACATACAAAAGTAGTTTAAATAAAAACAAATTGGATTGTGTGGCCGGTATAAGTCAGATTAGGGTGTCTGGAATACAGACCAGAATAAAACTAGGAATCCTAGCACCCAATGCCACTCCTCCCCTCGCCAACAAGACCTTTGTATATAACTACAGTATTAGGAGACTGAGCAGTGCACAGTGATGGGATCCCTTTGGTGACACTATGACTGAATCAGGGGTACAACAGGAAGTGTTATGGCTGTTGATACAGAGTTCCAGTGTTCCAGGGTCACAGGGATTGATGCATCATTCTTACCCATAGAGTCTCGGGTGCACCAGGATTAGAAGCAGTGTGGATGCTTTTACCTACAGAGTCCCAGGTACACCTGGATCTGAACTGATGCAGATGCTTTTAGCCTTGGTATCCTGGGTGCACTGAGTAGTGGTGTTGCAGATGAAAAGTTCGCCAGCAAATTGTTATTGAAGTGTTATACTTCACACTATGAGTTGGCAGCATGAATTTAACATTTCCTCAGCAATTCCTCATGGGGGTGGAGGGTGGTAAGTGCTGAGTGGGTGGGGGAGGAGGAGTGTCGCTTTTGTGGCACTGGAAGGAGGAGGGTGTCTGGTTGCGAAGAGGAGGCTGGAGGGAATCAGCCTTAGTTGTTACTAATCTTTGCATAGGGTGGTGGTGGGGAGGGGAGGGTGCATATCAGTGTGGAGGAGGGAGGGTTACTTTATGATGATGGTTAGGTTTGATTGGGAGGAGGAAGGTGGGTTTCTGGGTGCTACAGAAGGTGGTGAGGAAACATTGGGTCAGATTCGCAAAGCAAAATGGGACTAAGTCCCATTCCGCAACTCCAGTTGCAGGCCAAAATCTCCACAGCTGCAGAGATTGGTATTCACATCTGCTGCAGCTGTGGAAGGATGTTACGTCTCATCCCACCGACCATAAAATATTTCCGCAGCTGCAGGGATTTTTATGGAAACACCACATGCAAGCTGCCATCAGTCATGCAGTTAGTCATAAACCGGCTCCACCTTTGTGAATACCACAGCTGCCGGGAAAAACTGTGGCTCCATAAGTGGCAACCCACTTGCGCCGGGTTGTTCCTGCAGCTGCAGGAGTTTTGGAGGCTTTGTGAATTGAGCCTATTGTATTTTTGGCAGCAAACCCTCACTGCTAGACTCTGTAAAGTAACAATTCACAAGGAAAATGTCACTTCATGGAATCTTCATCCGGAAAATTGCTACACAAAGTGACACTTCACCAGAAAGCAATCAGAAGGGAGATCAGAGGGCTGTGGGTTCAGTTCCCACATCTGTTCACTTGGGTTAATATCCCAGTACTGACACTGTAATGCAGCATGAGAGGGGTGCTGCACTTCTGAGGTGCCGTCTTTCGGATGAGACGTTAAACCGAGGTTCCATCTGCCTGGATTGGTGGTAGTTCAGGTGGATGTTAAAGATCCCATGGCACTTATCGAAAAGAGTAGGGGAATTTTTTATTCAAAACTTGAAACAAAACTTACAAAGAATTGTAGTACATCATACATAATCATAAGCAAAGGAGACAGAAAAAAGTAGTGCAGCATACATAAACATCAAACAAAAAATATTGCACATAAGTACATAACCCCCTTTCCAGACCCACTAAAAAAGTAGTGAAATTTTCAAAAACTGAAAGCACAATATACAAAAGTGTATTACAGCATACAAAATCAGAGAGCAAGAAACAAAAAACAGAAAACAAGCATGATAACACACATGAACTTGAAATCGGAAATAATCCGTACATGCATGTAATCCCCAGCCCATCCCTACTAAAAGAGAAGGGGAAAGTGTTAATATAAAACTCTTAAGAAAATATATATGAAATGGAAGTACAACACACAAAAGCATAATAAAAAAAGAAAAGCATAAAAAAAAAAACAGAATGAAGAAGTCACAGTACATGTGAACTACAAACAGAAATAAAAACGCATGGTACACAACCCGCATCCCAACCCCACTAAGAGAGTAGGGGAAGAAGGGTAAAATAAACTAATTGTCAGGGAAAATCCAGGAGCAGAGATTCCAATATCTCCGAAAAACTTCTGGGGGCAATGAGGCTTTCTCAGTGCAATAAACAGTGTGTGGACCTTGCAAAATCTCAGCAATAATATGGGTAGGGTCGCACAGTTTCTGTTGCAGCAAAAATGCACATCTGGCCTGCCACAAATAGTGGCAAAAAGCGAAAATCAAACGGAGGGTACTAGGATGGTATGAATTCAGTCCAGGAGGATAGATGCCATAAATCAAAATACCATAAGTGAGAGTGGGAAGGGCCTTTTCCTTCCACTTATGAAGGAAGAGGGTTCAAACAGGTTGAGTAAAGGGGCAATCTATAAAAAATGGAACATGGTTTCAAGGATGGAAGGACATGAGCCATGAGGACAAGTCCTTTCCTCCTGTGCTTTGTGCTTCAAGTTATCACAGACACCAAGCCTGCCATGACAGGACAACCAAGTGATATCCCAAACCCGCCGAGGAATGCGAGGGTCAGTCAATTGACGAAAAACACAGGAGGAGTCCAGAATAGCACCAAGGGAGTTCCGTAACACTGGAAGATCCAGAAAGTAAGACCCCAAAACAGACCGATATAAATGCCTTTGTGAGGAAGAAAGAATCAACGTAGGAGTCAAAGACCACTGGCGAATCTTTAAAAAGGAGGGGAGACTATAATAGGGAAGATTGTACTTTCGAGAGTTCCAAGAAATCTCCAAAGGAGGAAGAGTCCACACTGTGCATAATGGGGCAACTTGATGATGGAGAAGAGACAACCAAAAGACCGACTGGTCATGCAATAAAGAAGGAAAGGTAGATTTGAGAAACAAACAGTGAAAAAAGACCAAAGGATTCAACATTTGAACACCGCCATGGCAATAATCAGGATAGGTATAATTCCATTTGAACAGGTTTAAACGACTGCCCCAAAAACCCTGGAAAAAACATTATACAAATGAGCTTCCAAGGAAAGGGGAACAGGAAAAACACGAAGACACATGCAGAAACAAAGGAAGAATGAACATGTTCAACAGCAAAACCTGCTTCCGCTTAGCTATAATAAATCCCTTCCAGGAAGCAGCTATGTGTAAAGCTTTATCAAGAATGGTAGTCCAGTTGGTGAGGGCATCGACAGCAGCACCAAAAGTCAATCCCAAGATTTTGATTGGAGAGGAGAACAAAGGCACCCCAGCAATACAACGAGGAGAATCGGGGGTGGCAACATCGGGAGGTGTAGAGCAGAGCTCTTACTGTAATTCGACTGAGAACCAGATACCTTCTCGAAATCCATAAGGAGATGAAGCAAGTCCGACTCTTGAAGTTGTGGAGTAGTGATAACACAAAGGTTGTCTGCATATGCCAACACCATAGGGATAGGGGACGGAGAAGAAAAGGACAGACGGGGAATAGTAGGATGATGCAAAAGCTTGTGAAGCAAAGGGTCAATATGAAAAACATAGAGAAGAGGACTCAAACGGCAGCCTTGACAGACACCGGTGCAACTTAAAAAGGGGGGACAAGGGGCACCATTTACATAAGGGTGGATCCAAACAGTAGAATATAGTAGTCGTATCCACTGGATAAAGCGGTGTGGAACACCATAATGAGAAAGGACGTGAAAGAGACAGGCATGGTTCACCTTATCAAATGCTTTCTCCTGATCAAGAGAAAGGAGTAGTGAGGGAGAAGAAGAAGAACTGAAAACAGAACTATCTCTCAGGAGAAAGATTTGAAACAATAGAGCGGTGGGAGATAGCACAAGTCTGAACTTCTGAGATAACCTGAGACGCATGAGGAAGAAGGTGATTGAGCAGGACTGACACAAAAATCTTGTAATCTACATTCAGGAGGCTCAATGGTATCCAATTCCGAATATCTGTCCTGTCACCCTTTTTAAAGAAGAGGAATGTAATCGCATCTGAGAAATGTCGGGGGACAGAATGGGTAGTGATAATGGCATTAAAGAGCAGTGTAAGGATCAGAGAAAAGAGATCAGAAAATGTGTGATAAAGTTCCGCGGTTAGGCCATCCAGCCCAGAAGAAGTACACCGTTTCTGCTTCTTGATTGCTGCCTGTACCTCCAACGAAGAAATCAGAAGAGTCAGCTGAGTACAGAGATCAGAAGAAGGAGATGGAAGCCAGAAATCAAGAAAAGGAGCAGCAGCAGATGAGGTCACAGAAGGGAGACAAAGATGCCATTCAGACAGGAAAAGACCTTGTACTGAAAAGAGGTCATAGTGTCAGAAACCAGCAAGGAGTCTGGGTCCACTAGACATTCAATATGCGTGGCCATCACCCTGTCAGAACAATGCTTATAAATGTCAAAAGAGGCCTTAGAAGAGCAGGTGCTACAAGAGACCTCAAGACGCAAGGAACGAGTTCTATCATACTGGTATGCCTCCATCCAAGTCTTCAGAGAAGCAATAAGAGGATCCAGACTCATACGCCCTGGAAATGGTGTCCTGCAAATGTCACCGTAAAAGTAAATACTGTCAATAAGAGGAAGCCAACTTTCTCCTACCCTGCCAAAGAAAGAAAGAAATGTTTAAGACCTGATTTGGTGTCCTCTCACCAAGGAAAGGGGAAGCATAGGCATTCAACACCGAAATGCGGGCCAACAATAAGTCTCGTCAATCTCTAACAATGCAACCATCTGACAACAAGGAGCTATTCAACTTCCAACAGGAAGAAACAATCAGAGGATGGGACGCTGAGGAGGGAGAGCAAATCAAAGAAATGGCCATGTGATCTGAGGATTCATAAGGAATAACCTTAGCCTGATGAACCCGAATATTATGAGAAAGAAAGAAAAAATCAATACGAGTGGCTAGGGAGCCCCTATAGTAGGTTTTAGATCCCTTGGGGTGCACTGCACAGTAGCCATCCTGAAGAGAAGCAGTCTGAAGAACAGAACGTAAAGCAGTAGAGTCCCCGAAAGGTTTCTGAGTGGAGCCTCCTCTATCAGCCAGGGTGAGGCTGCAGTTGAAATCCCCCCCAGGTAAAGATGGCGGGAGGTATGTAAATAAGGTTGTAAGAGCCGAAACAAGTCTGAATGAGCGGCAATACTTTTGGGCGCATAAACATTTAGAATCCGGAGTTGTAGACAACGGAACATGCAATCAAGCAACAGTTCACGGCCTGGGAATGTCAACTAGTCTGGTGACAGCATAATCGAACCCAGAAAACAGAATGCCTAAGCCATCACATTTATCCTCGCCAGAGGACCAATAGGAAAGGCCCTTGGTCCAACTGGCAGAAGCCCAGGACAGCTCAAAATGGGTTTTCAGTCTAGTATCCTGAATCGGGTGAAAATCAAGAGGGAGATGCATAGGATACTGTAAAGGGATAAGAAGTGTCCTGTGGGACATCATGCTACGCACGTTAAGTGTAAGGCAATGAAGGCTTAAACTCCCAGCCGTAGGAAAAGCAGAGTAGGTGACAAGAAATCAGGGGAAAAAAAGGAAAAACTAAGCAGTTAAGTAACCGCAGAACGTTGCTCGGGTGCAGATCTAGAGGAAGAATGATTCAGCTGGGAATCAGAGGAGTAATCCATAAGGAGAGAGGAGGCCTGAGAGGAGTCCGAATCATTTTCCTCATCCATTATGTCACTCCACTGCTTCCGTTTGGTCAGAGCCTAGTAACGATTTCTACTCAGAATGGACTGTCGAGGGGGAGGGCCAGGAGCCTTCCACTTGCCTTTAGACTTACTCTTCTTACCTTGAGAAACTTCCGAAAAGGGATCCAGGTCTGGAAGGGGGCATAGGGTCGGAGGGCATGATGACCTCTGAAACTGGGTCCCCACAAGGAGGAGCAGGAGTCTGTAAGCTAGGAGTACATACCGAAGACTCAGGAGAAGAAGTCAGGACACCATCAGTGTGTGTGTGTGTGGGGGGGTACCACCTCCTGGTGCAGATCTTCACGGTGATGAAGGACCTGAGATTGGGAGTCAGATATAAGAGCCATCTGGTCTTCAGGGGGGCGATCCAACCTGTTGTGGTCCGCCCACGGACACTGCTGATAGATATGACAAGATTCATCACAGAGGTTACATCTCTGCGGATTAGGGCAACCAAGACTGACATGACCATAGGTCAAGCAAATAGAGCATCGTGGCTTGTCACAGGTATGGCTAAGGTGTGTTCGAGCATTTATGGCAAGTGCGGGGCTGACCAGGGTTAAAACACAAACCCCTGTCACGACCAGTATAGAAGCTGCCAGGTAAATGTGTTATGCCCTAATCAGTCTGCCGTGGTTGTACTTTCACTTTCCAATCCCCTGTCCAGACGAGGTCCTCGTCCAAAATAGGTCGAGGAGCCTCGAGAATATTGCAGAGTAATAACTTTTATGGTAGGCTTAGTAAAGGGGAATGAACATAAAGGGGGCCCACAATGGCTGAGATTTCACCAATTCATACTTAGACCAAAAATCTTTCCAAAGTGTAAACATTTTTAAAGCTAAGATCATAAATTGATTCCCCCTTAATGTGTATGAATGCATACAGTTCACTCGCAGTAATACCCAAAGAGTCCCTAAGCATGGAATGCAACACAGTCCTCCTATCAGGAGCAGTGGAAAAATCCCCAAAGTATTTCAGGTGAACAGCATTTCTACGCTGAGCAGGTGCGCCCAAGTTTTAAAACAAATTGCTAAGGCGACACTGAGGAGTCTCCAATGGCTTACCTGCAGGCAAAGAAGGCAAGAGAGAAGTGTACAAATGATGCTGAGAGTCCCCATCCAAAGAGGAGTGCGCTGTAGCAGAAGATCATGATGCAGAAGAGGAAGCTTGGAGGAGGAAAACAGAAGGAGGATGCACCGGAGGAATGTCCAGACAGGAAATCCGTGGAGGAGCTGTATCACCTTGGGGAGAGACCTTCTGGGGGCAACAAACAAGTGGAGGAGTATCCAAAATAGGCACACTGGAGGGCGAGATGTGCAGTATAATGTTTTGGGCACTGACAGCCTGTGGAGAGGTCCACAGGGTGCCGGGACACTGTTGTGACCATCCCGCGGCTCAAAGAGCGGAAGCTGGAGACCAGGCCTGGTCAGTAGAGGAAGTATCACTAGGAGGAAGCACAGAAACGCCCAGCTGTGGAGCAGAATCAGGTAAAACCTTTCCGGATGAGAGCACAGTCTGAACCAGCAAGTCAGGAGGAAAGACAATGAATACCGGTGACTGAACCGTAGAGGGTGGCAAGTCATTAAAAGCGTTGTCTTTCTTAGCAAAGGTGTCAGTGTGGCTCAGTTGGTAGCACATCCGCCTCTGGACCAGAAGGTTGTTGGTTGTCGTCCCACACCAGGATGGACTTGCACCTAAAAATCGCTGGCATCCGAGTGCAGTATTGGGGGGTGCAGTACTGCTGGGGTGGGCTGTCCTTCGGATGAGATGTTAAACCGAGGTCCCTTCTGCCCATCCTGGCGTTGTCCTGGTGGGTGTCCAGGTGGAAGTAAAAGAACCCAGGGTACTCTTCGTAAAGAGCAGGGAACATTCCCGGTGTCCTGGACAACATTCCCCTTCCCATAAACCAGTTCATGCAATTATCCAGGCTGTGTGTGGGTGATGATGTGCGATATGGCCGCCACCACACATTCAGTCACTTCACTACCAGTCTAGCATTGCTTGTAAAGCACTTTGGGATACTGTGTATGAAAAAGTGCTATATAAATGCTGATTCTTCTTCTTCAAAGTCCCGCAAAACAGAGCGGTGGTGGTGCAAACAGAGGGAGCGCAGCTGCGACGGTGTCAGGGTTGTAACTGAGACCTCAGGAGCAGGAGGGCAGGCTGAATGAAGCTGGCCAGAATCCAGGAACACAGTAGTAATAGAAGAGGGTACAGAAGGAAAACCATCCAAATCAGGCACTGTGTCTAAACGACTATTGCAGTGAGTTCCAGGCTCTTGCAGTTGAAGCATGCTACTACTGTTTGATAAGCCATCATCAGCATTGCACTGAGGATGGTGTCTGGCTTTTGGCTGTTTATCGCATCCAAACAACTTAGGACAGGCATCATCATGTGGTTTATTCATTTTCTGAGCTGTAACATGGACTTGTATATCATCCTTCATAACAACTGCTCGCACTCCAGGACTGTCATCCACCATCTTGGTCCTGCAGGAAAAAGGTTCCCCCTGCTCACAGGAAGCAAGAGTAGGGGAATTTCCCCGGTGTCCTGGCCAAATTTCCCCTCATTCACTAAAAATACCACCAACAGCTTAATCTGGTTAAAGGTCAGTTGGCATTCATCTGTATCCCTCTCCCCCAGTCGTGCCTGAAAATAGACAGGATTTGTCTAGTGCACTTACCCGGTCAACAAAAACTAAATAAAAATAAATGCAGGAGAAACCAGTGGCAGGAGGATCAGGGCAGTGATCACAAGGCAGGAGAGCTTGGTGGCAATGAGTAAGAGTATATAACACGAGAACCAGGGCAGTGATTGTGAGGCAGGTGGGATTGGTGGCAGTGGGAAGGACAATTTTGAATGCAGATATGGGTGAGCACCAGGGAACAGATCTAAAGCAGGCATGCTTTGATGTAAAATGTAGGAAGGAAGGGGACAGTGCAGCAATCTGATGCATACTGTATAATTCTACTGCAGAGGTCAAACGTAGTCTGCATCGGTTCTGTTTCTGCTGTCCCATTTTTCTCTTGAATGCTTTACATCTTGCATACTGTAGCTATGCATCTTTTAAACTGAAATATAAGATTAAATGTTTTAGAAGAGACCACCCAGAGGCATGATGTGCTGCGGTTACTAAGTTTGGCCTCAAAGTCAAGTTCCAAAAATGTTTCATTCCACACTAGTCACAAGTAGAACATTGAGACATCAGCTTACAAGATTAATCTGCAAACAGCAGAGTTATCATTGGTACTTCTAGTTTTGTTGCTGGCTGAATACTACAGTACTAATCCAGTTTGGCTAAAATGCATACTACTGTAGCTTGTATGTTCTTTATAGCCTGCAATGGTGCCAAATCACTATGGGTTTTATAAGGTACATCCTTTTCCATGTATCACATATAGAGATCTTATATACAGTACAGCAAGCATTTGTCAATGCCGAATGTTTGCTTGCTTGTATTTGCTGTGTGGGTGTTTGGCATAGATAATGCAGATGCAATAATTAACAAATTAATAACACAAGTTATAATAATGAAATTATCATGGTTGGGAAATGAAGAGGTCCACACCTAACGCTGTCGTTTTCTTAGGCTGTGACCTTGAATTTTCAAAATACTATTCTTTTTTAATTTTTGGCTCCAGCATGTGAACATGGCAGGTGTTATTTATGGAAGGTGACCCAAAACATTATTTTGTGGAATGACCGCAAAAAACAGGTTTCGGAAGGGGATTTGATAATGACACCTGCCATGTTCATTAGAGGGGGATAAAAAACAGGAGTGTGTTGAAAATGTAGGTTAAAAAGTAAAAATACTGCAAAGTTATGAGAATCGTTGATGTTTGTTCATAGTTTTTTTCACTTTCAACCTCAGATATTCAAGATTGTCTTTCTATTACACCGTCTTATGAACATGACAAGTCTCATTTATGACATCCTGTCCAACATGTTTAATTTTGTGGCACAAGTGTGAAAAGACGTTTTGTGCAGGATTTGAAAAATAACAAATGTCATGTTCATGACATGGAGTACAAAACTAGCTACTGTATGGTAGACATGGTGCTGTCACAATCTGGTAAAATAGCAAAACTAGGAGTAAATAGTGAAAATTTCCACCGTTTCTTCATAACTTTGTTGTTCCTTGAGATTTTGACCCCAAATATTCAACGTAGTCTTATTATAAATTCACCTTATGATGAAGACAAGAGACTTTTTTTTAAATCCCATCTGAAAGACGATTTCATGGCATGACAGTGAAAACATGTTTCAGAGGGGATTTGAAAAATTACACCTACAGTACCTTGTTCATGAGATGGGTTAAAAAAAAGCTATGTTGAAAATTCGGGGACAAATTCTAGAAAAATAACAAAGTTATTACAAAACATTGAAGAATTTCAACATTGCTTCATAACTTTGTTTTTTTCCTTTTTAGATTGTGACACCAGATTTTCAACAGTCTTTTTGATGCCCCTCCTTATGATCAAGACAGGACAATTTTTTTAAATCACATCTGAAGCATGATTTCGCAGCGTGACTGTGAAAACACATTTCGGGGGTGGGGATCTGAAACATTTTGCCAACTTGGTTCATAAGGTGAGGTTAAAAATGCCATGTTGAACATTTGGGGTAAAAATATTAAGAAACGACAAAGTTATGAGTCAAAGTTTAAAATGCATTAAATGCCATTAACCAAGCTTACACTGCTTTCAGTCACTTCCAGGTGGAACTCAGAAGAAGCAGGATGTTTGAGAAGGAGCAGTGCTGGACCAGATAGTTAAGTATCAGGTGAGAGAGTGTGGCATGGTGGGTGCTGACAGAGGGAGTTGGGGTGGGGTGTGTGAGGCAGAAGTCATCGCATGACTGTTTTCTTCATCTACAGGCTTAAAGATGGGGCACAGGGGAAGGATCAGAAGGTGGGGTTGATAATTGGCAGTGGAAGGGTACTCTATTCTATGTACATGGCATGGGGAAGGACTGGGAAGCAGGCAGGATACTTGGCAGTCAGAGAGTATTTTATTTTCATGGATGGGGCGCTGTGACAGGGTTGAATAAGGCCCTGTTCCATTTGTTATGCAGAAAGGGTTTAAACGCAAGGGTCTGTTCTATCCTCTTCTTTTCTGTTTCTGTCTGGTTGCACAACCACATTTTCCTGTGAGACCTAGGAACTGATCACTCCAACAGTTTCGCAGTTCTCCACCTCTTGCTATCTCTCTGCCTTCCCTTGCTAATTCTGTCTTTTCTTCCCTCTTGCGTATCTGCGGGTATAAAAATATATGTGAATCGTTATCTGGAAATGCCACTGATACAGTGATCCCATTGTTTAAAACTGTATATACAGTAGTTGTACTGTTAAAATGATTGCAAAAAGCTATTTGGAACTCAAGGGGTTAACCTGAGAAGCTGGTTTGCAAACTCTGAGATGCTGTAAACAAGAGGCCTGTAATGGATCATTATGTTCTTTTTGCTGCATCTGCAAGAACATTGGAAACTTACAAGAACATTATGTGAGAAGCATGCTGTTTTCTTAATGAGTTTCCCAGGCACAGACTTATAACAAGCATTTGTCAATGCCGAATGTTGTCGCACTGGCATTGGCATTGGCAGTGCCGGAGCTAGAGATGCATAATAGGAATGGCAGTGAAGTATTGAAGTGACACCAACCCCACCCTGTAGAGAGCAAAAGGCATTGGGTTGTGCCTTTGGGTTGTCAGCTATAACGCTCATGCCATTGTACCTCACCCTACCCTGTAGACACTGACAAGTGTTGGGGTGTGCTTTGGAGTCTTTGGGCGTTTTACTTACCCCATTCCATAAGGAAATACACTGATGTGGGTGCAGTATAGGAGCGTGGGGTGAACTTTGTGGCCGAACAGTGCAAGACACACCACGATGCCTGTCAGTGGGCTGCAGGGTGGGGGTGGGGGTGGAAATGGCGTGAGCATTACATGTACTGGGTGGGTGCTACAGTTGGAAACCCTAACACCGTAGGTGTGTGTTGGTAGTTTCACTCCACATTTTCAACATGGGCTGCTTGTCAGGCCACCTCATGAAAAGCTGCACAATCACTTTGTTAGCTGAAAGGTGGTCTTGCACAGCGGCTGTGTCATTTGGCGACAGAGGGACAAAAACACATTTTTGAGCAGGATGTGGAGAATGACAAGTGTATTGTTCATGAGGAGGTGTAAAAAAATGGCAACGTTGAAAATCTGGAGTGACAATATGAAATATTGGTGAAGCAATGAACATGCATACAAACTGCGCAACACACATCCGTTACCCAATTATTTTGGGGAGTTTGGTAGCCACATTTGTAATATAGGCATTTTGGGACCTCCCCTTATGAACAGTGGTGCTGCGATTTTGTTAATCTGTCCCAGAAGTTGATTTTCCACAGCGACCACGCCATTGTGCGCCACAGGTGCAGAAACACATTTTGGGCAGGATGTGAAAAATGACAGCTGTACTGTTCATAAGGTGGTGTGAAAAAATGGCAGTGCTGAAAACCTGGCATAGAAATATTGCAAATTTGTGAAGTTACAAGGGTGCGTGGAAACTGCGCAACGCACGCTTGCAACACAGTCATTTTATGGACTTTCGGCACCAAAATTTCAACATAGGCATTTTAGGACCTCTGCTCATGAACAGTGTCACCGTCATTTCCTCAAACTGTCCCGAAAAGTGATTTCACACAGCGACCGCGCTATTCTGTGCCAGATGTGCGAAAACACATTTTGGGCAGGATATGTAAAATGACAGCTGTACTGTTCATCAGGAGGTATGGACAAATGCCAAGTTTGAAAATCTGGAGCGAAATATTACAAATTCATGATGTTACGCACGGCGTAGAAACAGTGCAACGACGTCAGAACAGCTATTTTGGATGTCATCAAATTTGCAACATAGGCTTTTGAGAGCTCCCCTGAACAGTGGCACTGTCGTTGTTACTTGGTCCCGAAAGGTGATTCCACACAGTGACCGCGAAATCACCTTCGGGACCGAATAACACCATGACAGTGAAGAATTATGAGGAGGGGTTCCAAAACCCCATGTTGAAAATTTGGTGCCAAAATTCCAAAATATGCCGAGATGTGCATCAAAGTTGCAAAACCCTATTTATTCCATTATACAGCTTACCGGCATTTCTCAGTTCGCGGTCGGCTTTGAAGAGTGCAGACGTGTTCCGGTCCACTGAAGATCATCGCACCGGACTCGGAGGCATGGGGTGAGCGGGGTGTGGGGAGGTAGGGTGCGCAGTGGTGGAGTGGGTTGTGAGGGGGTAGGGAGACGAGGGACCGTTTTTGTTTACAGGGACAAAAAAATAAAAACATTAAGTAGACCGCTTTTTATGTTTACAGGGGCATGTGGTATGCTGGGGTGGGCTCCCAGCATGCCAACGGAGCCTTGTTTTTGGGAGTAGCTAGGTCGACTGGGGATTGGGCACCCCATCGCACACAACAAAAAGGGGGGTTAGTTTATGCTGATGGAGCTTGGGCACCTGTCGGCACACAAGGAAACTGGGAGGAGGGCAGCCGAGGGATTGGGCACCTTGGCATATAACAAATGGGAGGGTTCTTTATGCTGACGGGAGTGGGCCCCATCGCACACATACATTGGGGCAGGATAAGCTGTCAGGGGATTGGCACCTCAAGTCAGCAGTTTGGCAGGCAGTGTGCCACCATGTTTGTGTCGGATAAGCACGTTGGGAGGTCCGCTGCGTGTGATGAGCTTTGCTTGCATTGCAGCGGACCTTTCCTTAGATGTGCTCACCCGGGTGGTGTGGTGCCGGCATGCAGGCTGATTGGGGAATGAGGGACGCACCTACTGATGCGTGCCCTGCATTCGCCCAACAGTGACCACACCTCCAAATCTACACTTCCACAAGATGTTGGCTGCGCAAGCGCACCAACATAAAAAAAGCAGTAATGCTTTTGCTAGAGAGTCAAGGAGAGTGAGAGACTGAGAGACTGAAACTGAGAATTAAGAGATACCCTCAGAAGAAGGACTTAATTTTATCCATTTGTACTGCCTTTGTAAATAGTTATACTGAATAATTTTTAGTTTTTATTTTGCTGTTACTGAGCAAAATAAAATGCTATTTGCAAATTTTGAAACTGCTGCTGGTGTTTCTACAGTATGCCTCCTGACCTATGCCTTAATGACAGGCACGGGAAAGGATCGGAGATGGGCGGGATACTTGGTAGTGGGAGGGTGTTTATTTTTATGGACAGGACACTAGGGGAACTACAAATGCTCAGAAACTTTCCATTTTGTAGTATTATGCTAAAGCACCCTAAATAATTTTGTGCATGCTGAATATATTACTTAGAGTTGAACTCCTAAAAGCACATACTTGTGACTCTCACATTTCACAAAAACCGTGCTGTACTCAAAAATGCTGTTTAAATATTTATTATAAAGTCAAAATCACAATCACAAAGTGCATCAGTGCATAACCGTACATACAAAAAGCCCCATGTGTATTCAGAGCTCCCTGACTCCTTCATCGGGAGGTGGGGGTAACCAAGTTTCAGTGCCAGTTTAAAAAGCCCCATCAACCAACCACATTGCAGGATTTATTAATTACATTATATATACAGTAGGATAAAGGACAGGGAAGTGTGTGATAAGAGAATTTAATGCACACTTGAGGTGTGGGATGCTACATAAACCCTGAGGGCAAAGCCCAAGAGGTTTATTAAAGCATCCCACACCTCAGGTGTGCATCAAATTCAGTAACCCATGAACACAGTGACTACAATTGAGTGACTTGGATATGATCAACTCAGTTTCAGCACTCGTTATGTGAGCTACCTTGAAAGGGTAGCAAGGGGTGAACAAGAAAGCAAATGGAAGAACAGAAGGGGGAACTGAAGAGGAGAGAAGGTATGTGGGATGTAGTGCGGCAAGAGACTGCTGAGCTGGCCATGTGGTGTAGTGGTGAGGGTGGCTGGCTACAGTGGGGTGGGTCCATGGTTTGGGACCGGGAAGGAGCACAGTATTTTGTGTTTTGCGTGTGGGAGTAATTTTTTTTTACAAGTTTCTCCCCCTCCCCGATATGTACCCCCCTGGAATTGAGAATCTTTATTAAAGGGGGTACGAGGTGCAAAGCCCCCTGTGAGGAGGGGTGCAGGGGGCACAGCCCCCTGCATAAAAACATTTGTTTTTGCCAGTGTTGCCTCACTGGGAGTGTACATCTCTGTTTTGTATTTTTGGCAATGTACACTTGCTGTAATGGTGATCACTATTTGGCGATCGCCGTTATGACATACAGCCTTAAATTCTCATATGCACACATTCCCATCTTTTATGTTATATAATTGCTGGTGAGCAATTTTTACCAGCCTGACTGCTGTGCCACACAGACACTTAGTCACAGTCACACACACACACACACACTTTCTCTCTTCCTCAGTCCCACTGCCTTTCTGTACAGTTCAGCCTTTAGTTTTTATTTTGTTTTTTAACTTACAGGGCCCAATTCCAGAATGCATTGTACAACTTGCAGGCATATGCGAGTTGTGCCATGTGCCGCTACACTGGGGACCCTGTACCCTATTCCAAGACAGGCAGGGTCCCCGGCACCTATGACCTGCAACATGTGGCAGCTGCAGGGTTGTGCTACAGGAATGGTGCAACGGACCTGGGTGCCGCAAGTCACAGACCACACATAACTGCTCCCCCCAAGACCCACACCCCATAACATGCTTGCAATCCCCTGGGGGCCTTGGGGGGATAGACTGAGTGGCACAGGTGGTAGGAGGGAGGCACGGCACAATACAGACCCGGGTAGTGCCCCGTAATTCAGGGGATGGGGGTATCACTGTGCTGGGGGTGGTCCATGGGGCATGGCAATGTATGATCCATGGCACTGGGGGGGGCATCCATTGTTTTGCCAGGACGGATGCCCCTTAGACCACCTCCTTGCTGGTCTAACCCGTAGTGCCATAGCAGGACTTGTAATAGCATAACTGGGTTAATAGCAGCTGCCCTTTCAGAATAGGGCACAAGTGTTGCCATAACCTACCCTTGCACCATGCCGCAGTGGGTTGCAGGTGTAGTAGGTGACATAGCCCACCTTTGATGCAGCCCGCATGTGGCATGGCACAGGCCACAACTCTGAATCTCAACTAGTGTAACGCATGGCGCAAGGTGAGAATTGCGCCATAGGGTTTGGCGTAAATCATCTTGCACCATGCGTAACATGACTCTGAATTGGGCCCACAGTTTCCAGAGATGATCGCACTTCAGTAGCATTATAGGCAGTCAAGCGTGGGTCCGTTTCTGCTCGATGTGTTGTCCCAGCCAACGAACAACAGGATCAACCAGGTATAGATTTTTTTTCTCTGTAAAATAAGATGCAGGAGTTAAACGGTGAAAAAAAAAAGGATTTGAGTAGGAATGAGGACAAGGAGTGTTTCTGTGGCAGCTCATCGCTAAAAGAGAAATAGAGCCACCACATTTCAGAATGTGTTCAGCCTGCCCACACAGAAGGCGAGAGCGAATGATGAAGTGCTCATTTTTGAGTGACAGAGCGTGAGTTTGCTGTAATAACCAGCTGGTTATTACAGCAAATATCAACTGGTTGAGCCCATTGAAAGAATTGCTCACCAGTAATTATAAACTCATTACCTAAACTTTCATCACAGTAATGAGAAACAATAAAGTGACATAGCAACCCATAACAAGCATTTGTCAATGCCGAATGTTTGCTTGCTGGCATTGGCATTGGTAGTGTAGAAGTTACAGAGCTGCATAATAGGAATGGCAGCGAAGTATTGAACTGAAGCCAACCCCACCACCACCCTGCAGAGAGTGACAGGCATTGGGGTGTGCCTTTGGGTCATCAGGCATAACGACCACGCCATTTCAACACACCCTACCGTGCAGACACCGACAAGTGTCACAGTGTGCCTTGGGGTCTTTAGCCCTTATGCGCACCCCGTTCCATCAGGAAATACAGTGAGATGGGTGCGGTATAGGAGAATGGGGTAACGTTTGGGCCCAAAGAGTCTGAGGCACACCTTGATGCCTCTCACTGGCTGCAGGGTGTGGGTGGGGGTGGAATGGTATGAGCATTACAGGCAAGAATCCCAAGTCACACCCCTGATGCCTGTCATTCTCTACAGGGTGGGGCATTATGGTCGGAAACCCTAACGCCTCAGGCATTCGTTGGTATTTTCACTCCAAATTTTCAACATGGTTTTTTTGTGACCCCCACCTCATGAACAGTGGCAATATCAGTTTGTTAGCCGAAAACTGCTTTTGCACAGTGACTACGGCATTTGGCACCACAGGTGCAAAAACACATTCCGAACAGGATGTGAAAAATGACAGCGGTACTGTTCATGGGAGGCGTAAAAAATGGCAATGTTGAAAATCTGCAGTGAAAATCTTAAAACAACTGGTGAAGTCATGAGCGTGCATAGAAACTGTGCAATGCACACCCGTAATGTAACTAGTTTGGGGATTTTTTACAGCAGATTGTTAACACAGGCATTTTGGGACCTCCGATCATGAACAGTGTCAGTGTGATTTTCTTTATCTGTCCCGAACAATGATTTCCCACAGCGACCACGCATTTCTGCGCTGAAAGTGTGAAAACACATTTCGGCCATGTTGTGGATAATGACAGCCATACTGTTCATAAGGAGGCGTGGAAAAATGCCACTGGTGAAAATCTGGACTGAAAATATTAAAAATTCATGAACTTACGAGGGTGCGTGGAAACTGCGTAATGCTCACTCGTAACACAGTCATTTTATGGAGTTTTGTCACCAAATGTTCAACATAGCCATTTTAAGACCTCTGCTCATGAATAGTGTCACTGTGATTTTCTTAATCTGTCCCAAACATTGTTTTCGCACACCGACTGTACCATTGTGCGCTACACGTGCGGAAACAAATTTTGGGTGAGATGTGAAAAATGGTAGCTGTATTGCTCATAAGGAAGTGTGGTAAAATGGCACTGTTGAAAATCTGGTGTGCAAATATTACAAATTCGCAAACTTGCCAGCGTGAGTAGGAAAGTACAGTTATGTAAGAACTTACCGTAACAGTAGATCTTCGAGAACAGCTCTTGCAGCAGGTTACACCATTAGGACTGGAGCCATCAGGCGTCAGGACCCCACGGAAATTTTCTAGCTAGCAGTCTTCAGCGGGTACCGCCTCCGACATCGGTCCTGCCCCCGACGTCAGGCATAGTACATAAGAAGGCGGTCCCGCCACAATCCCCAGTTCTCCCGCCGGAGACTCCCGGCTGCTGACTGACATCAGAAGAGGAGACCGAGGATCCGCCACCAGATGGCCAAGACTAAAAACAAATCTCTCCATCCCAAAAGATGGATTTTAGGCTATAACCTATCTCCTCCAAAGGGGGAATGGTGGGTAGGAAGGTACCTGCTGCAAGAGCTGTTCTTGAAGATCTACTGTTACGGTAAGTTCTTACGTAACTGTACTATCTTACTTCGAGATACAGCTCTTGCAGCAGGTTACACCATTAGGACTGATTCCCAAGCAATAGCGACAACCTTACACCATCGGGAGGAGGAAAGGCAGAGATTACAACCCTGCTCGAGCCTAGGACAGAGGTCCCTGGAGGATGGCTAGGCCGAAACCTGCCCTTCACCTTGAAGCGATATCCAGGCTGTAATGCCTAATAAAGGTATGCACCGAGCTCCAGGTAGCTGCAGCACAAATAGCTGGTGGAAACATTCTTCCAGCGCTGCAAAGAGAGATAGCCACTCTCTGGTAGAATGACCCTTGACCACGCCTGGCAAGGGTTTGTTGCTCTTGTCATAACAGAAAGAGATACACTAAATGAGCCAACATGAAAGGGACTGTTTAGAAACAGGGGCTCCTTTCATCCTCTCAGCAAAGGAGACAAACAGCTGATCCGCTTTCCGGTACTGTTTGGTTCTGGTCAGATAATATCTGAGGCACCTGTGAACATCCAGGGTGTGAAGCAGTGCTTCTCCTCGATTGGTGTACTTGGGAAAGTACACTGGTAAGTCGATATACTGATTAAGGGTAAGGGCTGAAACCACCTTAGGCAGAAACTTAGGATTTGTCCTCAGGGATACCCTATCCTAGTGGAAAATTAAATAGGGCTCTTTGCACATGAGTGCATGTAATTCGGAGATTCTTCTCGCCGAAGTAACTGCAACTAAAAACGTTTTCCACGACAGAAAACGTAGCTCACAACCCGCGGCTGGTTCAAAAGGTGGCAGTGTAAGCTGCTCCAGGACAAAGGGCAAGTCCCAAGGAGGAACCGGATCCTTGATAGGTGGCCTAAGGTGGAGGACCCCCCCCCCTTAAAAAGGCAAGAGTAGTGTCCAATTGAGCCACCATACGATGGCCTATGGGGGCATGATAAGCCGAAATTGCACACAAATGCACCTTAATCGAGGAGTAAGCTAGTCTGGATTGGAAAAGTGAAAGCAGGTATTCCAGAACCAGCTTCTCGGGACAGTCTAAGGGTGAGAAACCACGCATCTGAGCCCACAAGCAAAACCTGTGCCACTTCATGGCGTATGTTGCCGGTTTTCTATCAGCGGAAAGAACTTTCGCCACTTCCTGCGAGACCTCATGTCGCATCATGGCTATGTCTCTAGGAGCCAGGCATGTAGGTTCAATGAACGCAAGTCCGGATGGACTAGTGAACCTTCCTCCTGAGACAACAGATGGGAGCTGATTGGCAAAGGAAGCGAAGGTTCCCAGGATAGCTGATGCAGGAGCGGGAACCAGATTTGCCTGGGCCAGAAAGGCGCTATCAAGATAAGCGTTGCATGCTCCCTGTGCGAAGTTTGAGGAGAACTCTCTGGATCAACGGGAAAGGAGGGAAGGCATAGAGGAATCTGCCCGCCCAGGAGAGGAACAACGCGTCTCACCAGAAAACACCAGGCCCTGGATCTAGCGAGCAAAAATTGGGCAGTTTTGCGTTGGATGGGGACGTGAAAAGGTCTAATTCTGGAGTGCTCCATCTGTGAAACAGGTCCTCTGCTACCTCCTGTAGAAGCTCTCACTCATGGACTCTGGCCTGAGAATGACTCAGGCTGTCTGCAACAGTATTGTCCACCCCGGGGACGTGAACTGCAATAAGGTTTGCGCCGTGTCGTATTACCCACTCCCACACTCTCATGGCCTCCCTGCAAAGGGGGTAGGAGTGTATGCCTCCCTTGTTTGTTGAGGTAATACATCACCGCAGTATTGCCTGTTTGCAACAGGATAGTACTCGGTGGGATCTCCAACTGGAAGGCTTGCAGGGTGTAGAGGACTGCCCTCATCTCCAGTATATTGATGTGGAGATGAGATTCCTGGATTGTCCATGTGCCCTGAGACCTCACCCCATTCAGGTGCGCTCCCCACCTGAGCCCTGAGGCATCTGTGGAGAGAGTTACCATCGGAGACGGTGCTGTGAAGGGAACCCCTGTGGAGAGGGTTCCCGGGTCTAGCCACCATTGCCAGTCCCGAATCACGGCCTTCATGATTCGGACTGGCTGCTGCAGATGGTCTTGCCTTTGGTCCCACTGCACCCTTAACATCCACTGGGTTACCTGTATGTGGAGTCTTGCCATCGGGACTGTTGGAATGGCCGCAGCCATGTGTCCGAGCAGGCAAAGGACCAGTCTGGCTGGAACGGTCTTCTTCGCTGACAGGTCCCTGATGAGGGACCGAATGTGTTCCGCTCTGTCCTCGGGAAGAAAGGCTTTTCCCTTGATGGTGTCCAGAACTGCCCCTATAAACTGCAGTTTCTGGGACGGTACCAGGGGAGACTTCTCGTAGTTGATGAGGATGCCCAGAGACTGAAAAAGGGTCTGGGTATGCTGAATGGCCATCAACAATGCTTCCTTGGAGGGAGCCATGATAAGCCAATCGTCCAGGTACGGGAACACATAGTGGCCCTGTCTCCTCAGAGACACCGCCACAACTGCCATGCACTTGGTAAATACCCGGGGTGCTGATGACAGCCTGAAGGGAAGCACTTGGAACTGATAATGGTGGCCCTGAAACTCGAAGTGCAGGAACCTCCTGTGCGCTTGAGCAATAGGGATGTGCAGGTAAGCGTCCTGCATGTCCAGGGATGCCAAGAAGGCGTCCTTTTTCAGCATGGGGATTAGACCCGGAAGGGTCACCATGCGGAAGCGTTTGTAGACGAATGACAGATTGAGGTCGCTGAGGTCCAAAATTGGACAGAGGTCCCCTGTTTTCTTTGGAACCAGGAAGAAGTGTGAATAGTATCCTAACCCTCTCTGGTTCTCTGGAACTTGCTCTAAAGCTTCCTTTTCTAGAAGCGCAAGCACTTCCTGCTGTATAAGCAGGGCATGCTGACCCGAGTAGCGGGAAAGCAGAGGAGGCCTTGTGGGCAGATTGCCTACTAATTCTATATAATGGCCTTTTTCGACCAACTGTAGCACCCACCTGTCGGTGGTGATCGACTGCCACCCTGGCAGGTGGCGTGCGATGCGACCCCCGACCTTCATTTCCCGTTGATCCTGAGGAGGGGCGGGGGCCAGGAAGGAGTCATGCTGTAGCAGCATTGGATCCTGCAGGTTGGGCCAACTTTGTAACTCGTTGGCCTCTGCCTGAGGATGTCTTAGCCTGGGCTTTTCGAGTGAAGGAGCCTCTTTGTTGCTGGCCGGAACGTGGTTGTTGCCTTTGAGTCCGGCTGCGAAAATGACTCTGGTTCCTGCGAAAGGAACTGAGTCGAGACCTGTACATAGCCTGCACAGATCTAACCACCTTCCCGGCATCCTGCAGTTTGGTGATCACCTTCTCCGAGGCCTTGACAAACAAAACTTCGCCATGGTAAGGGACGTCCATGATATTCTTCTGGACATCCGGGGTAAACCCGGAGACACGGAGCCATGAGTGTCTCCAGAGACACACACCTGAGGCTGCAGCTCTGGCCCGAAGAGTCCGCAGAGTCGTATGCGGCTCTAAGCACCTGGGTTCCCACGTCCGAACCCGTATGGAGGAGGTTTAACAGCTCCTCCATTTGGCCACCATCTGGCATTTTTTCAACCAGGTCCTGTCCCTGCTCCCACAATGC
Organism: Neoceratodus forsteri; assembly: GCA_016271365.2. NCBI lineage: Eukaryota > Metazoa > Chordata > Ceratodontiformes > Ceratodontidae > Neoceratodus > Neoceratodus forsteri. The sequence continues at coordinate 47,331,874 of CM028133.1, read as the reverse complement.
GTTCTGGAATTGAACCATGTGGGTGAGGTAATTTAACGACCTAATAGCGCAAGTCGCAGCCGCGTATGTGCGCCTACCCAGGACATCCAGCTGTTTGGACTCCAGGTCCGGTGGCTGTGTGCTCAAGTGCTGCGGTTTTTGAGACCGGTCATGTGAGGCCGTAATGACCAGGGAATCGGCCAGAGGATGGTTCGCCAGGTACTGCTCCTCCCTTGGGGCCTTGTACAGGTGGTCAGCCTTCTTCGGGCACTGCCGGAGTCGAATGCGGACGCTTCCACGTAGCCTTGGTGATGTCCGCGAAGGTGTCCACCAAGGGTGGCACTACCACAGACTTTGGGTCTTTCTGCCGAAGGTAGCGGGCAAGGCGTTGTCTCTCAGGGTCTAGCTCTTCAGCGTTCCACCCCATATTCTGCTGGATATGCCTCATGATCTCAGTGAATGAGGGGTCATCTGGAGGAGACCTGGGAAGGTCATGTGGGTCTGGAGAAGGGACGCTGATTGGAGAAGGAGATCTGGAGCACCCAGAGATGTCAGATGCAGGTCCTTCACAGACGGGGTATACCGACGCCGTCTGGGTCTCTGAGGCTGGGGGACCCTGAAGTGGATCTTGAAGGAGGCCTTCTCCTGTCTGAAGATCTGCCCCTAGGAGGAGATGCTGGCTCCATGGGGGTCGATGACCATCCTGCTGACCCCTGGGTGGGAGTGGGGGCGCAGGCGTTGAAGGGGTAGCCGGCATAGGAGGAGGTTGTGCGGTGACCACATCCTTCTTGATGGTGTCCCACCAGAAGGTGAAAAGCTCCTTCACCTCTGTCAGATTCAAACCCGACGACAGGCCAGGAACGGGTGGGCTGTCGCCGGGGTCGGGCGTCGGGTCCCCGGGGATCTCCCGCTCCGGGAAGGGTTCCCATGGGAGCTCGACGGTTCCGGAGTCACCCGCCTGGTCTTCGGGTTGGGTAGTGTCCTCCTCCTCCGACACCTTCCGACCGACGTCGGTAGGCGGTGGTGTGGTCCTTCCCTCTGCAATAGCCGATGCCGGTCCCCCGTCCGACGTCCTCGGGGGAGAACGCCTGACCGGCGACGGGTGTCGTACGGTAGCTGGTTCCCAGGAGTGCCTATGGAGTTTGGCCGATGTCGGTTGGACCGACGTCGGGTCCGACGTCCGCTTCAGGGAGGTCAGCTCCTTAGTCTTGCACTGGGGTGGCGGCGGTTGGGAGACAGACCTGACGTCGGAGTCTGGACGACGGGAGGAAGACTTGTGGTGCTCCCCAGACCTGGACGAGGCCTTGGACGGAGTGGATGAAGTCACAGGCCTGGAGGTCTTGACAGGCTGCAGAGAGGAGGAACCACTGGACGATCTAACCAGAACTGGGGGAGGCTGAGAGCGAGCCCTAGAGGGAGAGCGGTCAGACCTGGAGCCGGAGCTGCTGGAATCCGATGCCCTGGAAGGGGATCTGGGTCTTGCCTTCTCCCGGTGCTTTTCGCGATGTTTATGGGACTTCCCAGACGACTCCCCCTTGGAGGAAGGATCTCTATCCATAGGTTTGAGTTTTTCCTCAAGAAGAAAAGCCTGAAGGGCTTTCTGGCGGCGGATCCTGGTGCGGCTATTGAAGCCCTGGCAAAAGTGCAGGCCTGGGTGTTGTGGTCTGGGCCCAGGCAGCACACACAGGCCAAGTGAGGATCCTTGAAGGGGATCTGCTTGCCGCAGGCACACTTCGATGGATGACCCTCCAAAGAGGTGTTTGGAGAGGACATCAGACGAATCCAGTGACAAAAGAGAAGAAAAACGTTGAAGTTTCCTAGTCGTCGCGAGCTAGAGAGTGACCGAGAGGCCGATGCTACGATGTCGACGGCGGGAAAAGAACTGGGGATTGTGGCAGGACTGCCTCCTTATGTACTACACCTGATGTCGGGGGCGGGACCAACGTCGGAGGTGGACCCCGCTGAAGACTGCTAGCTAGAAAATTTCCATGGGGTCCTGACGCCTGACGGCTTCAGTCCTAATGGTGTAACCTGCTGCAAGAGCTGTATCTCGAAGTAAGATCTGCTCAACGTGCGTTCCTAAAACAGTCATTTTGGGGAATTTTTTCACCAAATTTTCAACATAGCCATTTTAACACCTCTGCTCATGAACAGTGTCACTGTGATTTTCTTAATGTGTCCCATACATTGATTTCGCACACCGACTGCGCCATTGTGCGCTACATGGGCGGAAACACATTTTGGGTGAGATGTGAAAAATGACAGCTATACTGCTCATAAGGAGGTGTGGTAAAATGGCAATGTTGAAAATCTGGAGTGAAAATATTGAAAATTCGTGAACTTACGAGCGTGCGTAGGAACTGCGTAACGCACGCTCGTAAAACAGTCATTTTTAGGAATTTTTTCACCAAATTTTCAACATAGGCATTTTAAGACCTCTGCTCATGAACAGTGTCATTGTGATTTTCTTAATTTGTCCCAACATTGATTTCGCACACCGACTGCACCATTGTGCGCTACAAGGGCGGAAAGACCTTTTGGGTGAGATGTGAAAAATGACAGCTATACTACTCATAATAAGGTGAGGTAAAATGGCAATGTTGAAAATCTGGAGTGAAAATATTGAAAACTCGCGAACTTACTAGCGTGCGTAGGAACTGCGCAATGCACGCTCGTAAAACAGTCATTTTTTGGAATTTTTCCACCAAATTTTCAAAATAAGCTTCTTGAGAGCCCACCTTATGAACACTGGCAGTGTCATTTCATTAATCGGTCCTGAAAGGTGATTTCATACAGCGACTGTGAAATCACCCTTCAGGCCCCAATAATGCCATGACAGTGACTGCATTCATAAGAAGGGGTCCCAAAAACCCCATGTTGAAAATTTGGTGCAAAAATTCCCAAAAATGCCTGAGATATGCAGCAAAGTTGAAAAAACCCTATCTATTACATTATACAGCTTACCGGCATTTCCTCAGTTCGCGGTCGGCTTTGAAGAGTGCAAATGTGTTCCCGTCCACTGATGATTGTCGCGCAAGCTCCAGAGGTAAGTATGGGTGAGGGTGGGTGGTGAGGCAGGGTGCTCAGTGGGTGGGTGGGTGCAGGTGGGGGCAGGGAGACTGCGAGGGACCGTTTTTTAATTTACAGTTTTTTTTTTTTAATTATTAAGACGATGCGGGACGTTTGCCATGCTGGGGTGGGCTCCCAGCGTGGCAGCTGGCAAGGATGTTTGGGGGGCTGGAGCCGATGGGGGATTGGGCACCCCCGTCGGCCATACAGGCTAGTGCCACGCTGGGGTGGGCTCCCAGCATGGCAGCTGTAAGGCTGTTTGGGGGCTGGAGCTGACGGGGATTTGGCACCCCGTCGGCCATGTGAATGTGTGCCACGCTGGGTGGGCTCCCAGCGTGGCACCAGGAAAAGGATTTTTGGGGGCGTGGAGCCGATGGGGCATTGGGCACCCGTCGGCTATACTGTATGTGCGGGGGGAGTACGTCAGCACACATGCAGCATGGGCAAGTAGTTGAGGGGGAGCTCTGCTCACTGAAGTGAGCTCTCCCTTTCAACTGTATGCCACTGCATTTTCAGCTGTCATAGACAGCTGGAGCAGTGATTGGCGCACTGTGACCGCGCCTGCAAACACACTGACTGAATTGCAAGAGGCTGACACACCTCTGGAAAACTCGTATGATGGCACTATGTTTCTTGCACATGCGTGCAAGCAAACATAAAAATGGTACATAACCCATCCTTATCAAATATATCTAAGTTATACTATTTTTAAACTATTTTTTTAAAAATAACACATTTATACACATCTATTATTTAACATTTTTAAAGAAGCAGCAGAAATGCTTTGCAGTTGCTACAAAGTACTGTAACTCCAGACTGTGAGAAAAGGCAGACTTCCACGGGTGGGAGAACCTCACTGCAGCCAGGTTGACATATTAGGTCCAGATGTCAAACATAAGTATAAATCCCAACATATTATATTGAAATTATTACTTCAATGGCATCCCTTGCTTATTCATAGGTGATGCAATATAGTAAATCAAACATAGGATTACTTATATATGCACAGCACAGAGGCATTCAAAGTGTTAAGGACATCGTTGTAAATAAGATGACCCCAGACCGTGAGATGGTGCAAAATTTAATGGATGGGAAAATCTCATACAGCAATGTTAGCAAGTTAGGACCAAAAGTCAAACAAATCTAAACCATAAAATATTGTATTTAAATTCTTTCTTAAACTGCAAAACTGCCAAACTTAGTAACCACAGCACACCATACCTTGGAAGTCTGCCTCTTCTCACGGTCTGGAGTTACAGTACTTTGAAGCAACTACAATGTATTTCTGCATCTTGTTTAAAATAAAAATAGTTTAAAAATAATACAAATTAGATATATTAGATACGGATAGGTTATATGCCTTTTAATGGGTTGCTATGTCACTTTATTGTTTCTCATTACTGTGATGAAAGTTTAGGTAATGAGCTTTAACGTAATTAATAAATCCTGCAAGTGGTTGGTTGATGGGGCTTTTTAAACTGACACTGAAACTTGGTTTCCACACCCCACGACGAAGGAGCCAGGCAGCTCCGAATGTGCTTGGGGCCTTTTGTATGTAACGTGATGCATTTTGTGACTGTGATTTTGACTTTATGATAAATATTTAAAGAGCGCTTTTGAGTACAGCAAGGTTTTTGTGAATTGTTGTTGTCTATTCATGCTGCACCTTCAGACTGGCATTGCAGGTGGTTATTCTGTTTGTGGCTCTCACATTACTACACAGTCAAACTACAGATTTTATTTTTATTTTTTTTTATCATGTCACTATTTTCTCCTTGGTCAGAGCGGACACCCACCAACCCCCGGCCACCCACACCCCTGGACCTAGTCTGGCATGCAAATTTATGCACCCCATCTACACGGGCCAACCAATGGGCAGGACCCCCCATTCTAGGTACCTGTGGCACAGACCCGGTGAAAACGCCTCTTCTTGTCCAGGGGTGCAGGGTGCAGCCATCAGCTGCTGAGGTCGCCCCACCACCATCTTCCGTCAAGTTTTCGCCCCTTGAGGAGCTGGACGTGCAATGGTGTCGCGTCGACGTGCCGACACCCGCTGTGCTCCTCCCCACTGTGTACACAACTGTGGTGCCCCCAGCCTCCGCTAGGGGCCGCTGCAGTGCGATACAATTCCCTCACCCACCCCAGAGGAAGGAGAGCTGTCATAGGATGCTCAATCCTTCCTCTCCCTGCCAGCCCCTGGCATCCCGGGTCCGTTCCCGAACCTGGGTCTCTGGTGTGGCGCGAGATGTGGCGTCCAGCACATCAAACCTCAGCGCCACCGGGGCTCAAACTACAGATTTTACAAGTGTAACTCCTACAAACAGAGAGTAATACTAATGGTCTCAAGCAGTACTTTATAAACAAAATCATACAGTATCCCTCTTTTTAGAAACTAACAATGATGTATTTGTAAAATTAGAAAGAAGCATGAAAGCCTGTACCTGCAAACAAATCAGCAGATTCAGAAGTTATTTTCATGTTTAGTTGGAGACTGAGGTAGGGGAGGAGGGAACTGTGCCAATAACCTTTAGAACAACCTTAAATCCCCTGGTAGGTTTTGGAAGGTTATTCAATCCTTTCTCACCCTCCCCCCATCTAGGCTACCTCCTCAAAAAAACATTTAAACATTCACATATCTCTGACCCAAATGAAGTTGTTCACATTCTGCACTCTCTCCCTACTTCCTACCCACTCCCTTCTCCCCCTTCTGTCTGCCATGTCTTCCCTTTAATGCCCAGTTTCTCCTCTCTCTACACCAGCATCTTTTTCCTTCTCCTCAGTCTTCTCTGGGACCACCATTGTTGTCTTGCTCTGTCTCTCAGTCCCTCTGAGGGGAACAGCCCTGAGATGGGCTGAATGCTAATCTCCTCCATTTCCCTGGGGCAGCCATTGCTGCTCCTCTTGCCTCCCTTTTCAACATTTCTTTCCAACCTGCTCCTGTCCTCTATCCGCCCACTCCTGTACTGGTTCCTCCTAGTTGCCTACTGGCTCCAACCTCTACTACTCTCAAACCTGCCTGGAAATCTTGTAATTTCCTCTCTTCTAGCCCTTACTCACTAATTGTATGATTTATGACTGTTAGTCATTTGCACTTGTATTTCTGTTTTGTTACTACATATAGATTCCTGCAAATGTACTGTAATTTGCTGAAAATCTTAAGTGTACTATGTCTGACTTCTACTTGTCTCATGTCGTTTTCTTGTATCTGCTATTGTCTATGTACCCTTTGTTGTAATCTCCCAGGTCGTACCTTAAAATAGGCAGCTATACTGTCTAGTGTACCTACCCGGTTAACAAAAACTAAATAAATAAAACTTTAGGCAATCCCCCATCATGAAAGCATGCTAAAGTCATCCCCTTCCACAGAAAAGGTGATTCTTTCTCACTAGGTAATTACTGGTCGATCTCTCTGTCCACGTTAAGGTCCAGGGAAACATTTTTCTCTCCCAGCTATCCACATAAGTTGAGTCATGTTCTTTCATCTCCCTTTCCAAGTATGGCTTCCATAAACACCATTCTACCATCTCCTTACTCCTCTGAATCACTGACTCTGGGCTGATAGGAATGGACCAGATAGCATAGGCTTCAGACAATACTGTGTCCTACTCTCTTCTCTTGGGTACGTTAGGTGGTGCAGGCCTATGTGACTTGGTGGTTCTTGGTGGTTCTGTTCCTACCTCTTGCAACAGCTCCAGTCAGTCCAGGTTGGTGATGCCCTATTCACTCCCACTGCCCATCAAGCCTAGTGTCTACCAGAGCTGCATCATGGACCTAATCCTTTTCTCCATCTTCTTAAATGACCTTTGTTCCCCCAGTGTCTGCTTACACATCCACATGCACGCAGGTGACATAGTTCTATTTGCTTCTGATGGTTTGGTCCCTGAGCTGGAATTGTAAGACCAGTGTGACTCTGACAACATCCAGCGCTGGTTTTGCTCCAGTCAGCTCTCACTAAAGACCAAGAAAGACTGTCTCACAAATGTTCAGCAGTAGTCAGAGACTAGCCAGGCTCCAGTATAGCTCTGTCTTCAAGACTCTGAATTGCAACCTTCTTGAATAGGTTCTGCACACCAAGTACTCTGGAGTGTGGCTGGACCAGAACCAAAACTTTTGCACCCTCATTGATGACATGCATAAGAAACTCCAATGTAAGCTTGGTGTGCTGTGCCACATACCTATCCTAGTCTCCAAAATATAATTCTTAAATAGCAGTGTTCAGAATTCAGTTTTGCAGCCACTAGCCAGCGGGGATAGCGACTGGGAAAATTCACTGGCCACACAGTCTTAAAATGGCTATGCTGGTGCACTAGTTGAAATGTTACCTTCTCCACTGCAAATCAGCATGGCTAGTTAAAGGAAAAAGTTACTAGCCAGATATAAAACCTACCAGTATTTGGTTAGTGGGCCAGTGCCAGTTTCAGCCCCTGAACAGAAAACCAAGATTTGGGAGCACAGGCAACAGAACAAAATCCTAGCTAGTTCTGTCATTGCCCTTCCCGTAGTATGCCTGCAAAATAAGGGGAGAAAAACAACACCAGCACATGGGGTTGACGTCACTGTTTTTCTGGCTCGGAACATAGTCCGGACTACCTTGGGCTAGTGTGACTCACCTCCTTGTTACCCCGATGTGGATAATTAATTTTTTTATGTGTGAAACTAGTGCCTTCATATATTCTCATTTATCCCACACCCCTTCTTTATTTTGGCAAATGTCCATTGGCTCTACTAGACCCCACCAGCTTAAAGATGATAGAACATGATTTTTACATAGTTAACTGCCCTCTCATTTTTCCTTTCCATGCCAGTTATGTTTACTGATAAGCTTTGACCAATTTTTGATCAATAATCTATCTTTGTAGTGCCCTCAGTTCTGCACAGAGTTCTGCCCTCCTCAGCAGTTCTTGCTCTTTCCATACTATATTTCGAAGACATCACTTACGCCATTCCATACTTCAGTAATAAAAGCCGAGAAGCTGGTCATTTTCAAGGGATTAACAAATGGCTGGGGGGATGGGTGGGTGGCCCCAGGCTGCACCTTGGGCTCCCTACCTCGAGCCAGTCATTAATCCACGGAAATGACTGGCTTTGAGATAGGTACTGCAATTATTAGCCAATTGCAATAGTAATTTTTGTTTTTCCCTTTTGATTTCTAACTTAATTAAGATGCAGAGTGGCGCCAGCCATGTGTTCCACACAGCGACAATTGGAAGCTGGAGCGGTCATTTCTAAGAAGTTATTGACTGATCCAGTATCCAATCAGGAGCCTTGCTAGACTCATGAATAATTAATTAGACTTAAAATATTCCTCTGAATAACCTGGAATGGTTTTCAATGACCTACGCAGCCAGTATAGTATTATGCTTGTGCAACTGTGTTAGTTTGGTTTTGGCTGTTCGCACTCCCTGTTCCAGAGGAATTACCACCCTGTAGGGGTACGATGACAAGGAACTCTAGGAGAGGGTTCCACCCCTAGAGGTGCCACGGGATGGTTCCCGTGGCTAAAGGTACCTTAGGAATCCCCCCCCAAAAAATATAGTATCATATCCAAAAAAGGAGGCAACATGAAGCATAGTGCAAGCAGTAACAGTGACGTAGAAGCAGTAATTGTAACGTAGTAGTAGAGAAACATAGGCAGTTTGATAATGCAATGATATGCTCAGTTTTCGTAGTAACAGCCCAGATTTGCGTACATGATACTGATGGCTTGCTTTGAGAGAAGGAGATCCCCTAAGGAGAGAAGGAATGGCAGGATATCCTCCATCTCCATCCAACAACGGAACCTACCTAAAGAAACTAGGGAAAACAACTATGCTAACTAAGAGTTATGACCTGAGGCAGTGGAGGAGAGAAAAAAAAACCCAATGAGGAGGAAATCTCTGGGGATCCAAGGCATAGGTCACCTTCCCTCCAGGCTTGGGAAAATTTATTTAGTGATGGCTCTGCAACTGCAATTTGGAAAACCCAATTAAAGGGAGGTGAAAAATATTCCAATTTGGAGGGAGGTTCTCACTCAAACCATCTAGCGGGAATGTCGTGGAAGGTTGCGAGAAAACTCTGCAACAATACATGCATCCAAGGCGCAGGAGGAGAGCAACAGCTGCCGAGGCACTCACCTGGCCTACCCACCCTAAATCAAACCATGTGAACCAGAGGCAGTCGTAGGGAGAATGCGGTGAAGGTGCCTTGCTAGGGAAACCACTAAAGTCAATGGCCAACCGTTATAGTGGAACACTAGAGCCAAAGGAGATTGTCGTAACCACCCCTCATCTCTAGTCTTAAATTCTACACCAGGAGCTGCTGTCACGTAGCAGGCAGCTAAAGCCAAGCCCAGGGTGAGGACATTTCCAGCTATGGGCCAGGTGAGAAGGATCCCGCCCTAAGTTGGACACGCTCGCTGATGCGGACTAAATGCAGAGTGAGACCGTCGGCTGCAGGAACCCTGTGCCAGATTAGAATGGCTGGCATGCCCCAGAAATTGATTGAGAGCTGAAGCTGGTGAGCTGAATGAGCACGGCATGCTGAGATCGTAATGAGCATGGAGTGCTGAGACCTTGTAAAGTCGAATGCAGATCAAGTGCAGCAGAATCCCAGGCCGGAGCCGAAGGGATGGATGAATGCATGAATATGCATGAGTATGCATGAAGTAATGGATTGTGTAAGCAAGGAGTAACAGCTGTGTAAGCAAGTGTAGACCTGCACGTAGGTCAGTAAGCAGTAGTTGTGATAGGTAAACCAGCACAGCAAACTTGTATAGCAATTAAACAACTGAATTGGGAGCAAGCCAGCCAGACAGTACAAAGCCAAATCAAGGTGACAGACTCTGAGGATTTCGGAGGCGAAGACAGATTTATTTATTTAGTTTTTTACTATCAAGCTATATTAACAGCCTCAGCAGGAGCTAGTTGGCTGACCTCAGAGTTAGAAGTGCAATAAAACTGGGAGACAATGCTTGAAAGCAGGTGTAGCCAGGCAGTGCAGGGAAGCTGCAAGTAAAATAAGAAGCACAGGTAGGGTCAGAGTAAACTGTGTCAGGTGAAAAGAATTGAGTATGCAACATGAAGCAGCTATGGCAGAGCTGAAACACACAGGTAATGAATGTAGTTGCAATGCAGTAGTTTGAGCTTGGTGAGCACAGTGTTAAAACACAGGCACTAGGTACAATAGTAATTAAAGTAAACAGTCAGCAGCAGTGGCTGTAGTTGTAGGTAACTGAAAGCAGTAGGATGAGCTCTGTGTAGCAGAATGCTAGGAGTTGCTGTGCAAGTAGTCTGAGTTGTGAGTAAGTAAAAGCAAGCAGCATGAGCTCCGGAGTAGCAGTATGCTAGGAGCTCAGAAACAAAACCCCCTCCCACCAAAAAAGGAAAGGAAGCACACACAGCCAAGGGTACAAACCAGTTGAAAAATAAGCAAAGAAGCCCAGCAGAGACAAGCAGGAGCGGGGGCGGGGGAGGCCTCAGCCAGCCAGGGAGGCCTAAACAGCTCAGAAGACAAATCGGCAGAGCCTTCGGCTGCAAAGAAAAAATGCTTCACAGTGAGGCTTAGAGTAACTTGCCCGCCTTGCCCCCTGGCTTGACAATGTCCACTGGACAGCCTCTCCCTTCCCCAGACCTACCCCTTCCCTACTAGGTCCAAACAGGGATGTAACCCACTGTCTTCTCTGAGGACCTACTATATCCATGAGTGTAACTCACAATTTTGTAACATTATGTAACCTAAGTAACATACAAACTACTACATTACGTAACGTAAGTGTATCTATGTTAAATATTCCTTTTACTGCACTTGTAATGTTATCCTCTGTTTTAATCTGCACTGTAATAACTGTCTTGATATCTGTCCCCCTTGCAACGAGGTGCCTTTGTAAATGAGTCTCTGACTCAAAGGTTGTAAACCCGATTTGTAATGAATAAACTGCTTATATAGCTCAGGAAGTGGGAGTGGCTGGCTGATTGGCCACTGAACTCCAGGCATAGCCTTACATTTATTGATGTCATTAAATGACCAGGCAGTAAGAAAAGAGAGTGCAGCAACTGCTGAGAATACAGGTATTCAGAATAGCCACAAAGTCAAACATTTAGAGCATTCATATATCAAAATTTGTCAAAAAATATCAGAATATTGGATAGGCACTAGAAGGAAAACATAAGGGAATCTAAAGGTGTGAAAACCTGTTTCCTATCACCTTTAAAAAGCCCGACTTGTGTGGGACCTAGTCTTGTGTTGTGTGATCCTCTCCTGTGGTGTGAGTAACCTTATCCTGGAGATAAAATGGTGCCCAGGATGGCCCACATTCCCAAGGGAACAATTAAGACTGAAGTTCATGAGAGACCTACTGTCCGCTAGCAAATCCAACACTTCATGAATTAAAGAACATACAAACATACAAAGAAGCCAGCAGAAGAAGGCCATTTGGTCTATCAAGTCTGCTCGTATTGCAGGGTCCATAGCTTGAGCTAATGTCCCTGTTCTTCATCCCCATTCCTCCCATCCTCCCTACCCATGACCTTTACCCTCCTCCTATGCCTGTCCCAGCCTCTCTTAAAGCTGCCCACTGTCTTCAATGAGATTACCTCTTCTGGCAGCGCATTCCAAGTGTCCACTGCCCTCTCTGTGAAGAAGTGCTTCCTGACCTTCTTCCTAAACCTCCCACCCTCCAACTTAAGACTGTGCCCCCTCATGTTATGGTTGCCACTCAGCTTAAAGAGACTCTCCTTATCAACCTTATTAATCCCTTTCAAGTACTTGAAAGTCCCAATCATGTCCCCTCTCTCCTGTCTTCCAGGGAGTACATGTTCAGTGCTCTCAACCTCTCCTCGTATGCATTGCCCTGCTGACCAGCTATCATCATTGCAGCCCTCCTCTGGACCTTCTCCAGCAGGTTAATGTCCTTTTTAAGGTGTGGGCACCAGTACTGAACTCCACACTCTAGATGTGGCCTTACCAATGACCTGTACAAGGGCAGTATAACCTCCTCTCTCCTACTACTGATCCCCCTAGATATGCATCCCAGCATCTTGTTTGCCTTTGCTGCTGTTTTATTGCACTGCATGGAGTGCTTTCAGGTCACTGGTGATCAGCACTCCCAGGTCCTTCTCCTCTGATGCAGATACTCTGACTCCATCCAGGTAGTACTCTGTCCTAGGATTCTTGGCTCCAATATGCATAACTCTGCATTTCTTGGCATTGAAGCCAAGCTGCCAGATCCTGGACCACCTCCCTAGCTTTTCCAGATCTTCCTGTAGGTACTGTATCCCTTCAGCTGTGTCCACTCTCTCACAGAGTTTGGTGTCATCCATGAATAGGCACATTTTTCCCTTAATGCCATCTCCAGTGTCATTGATGAAGACATTGAACAACACCGGCCCCAGCACTGAGCCCTGCGGGACCCCACTGGTTACCTGTCTGGTGCCAGATAACTCTCCCCCCACAACCACCCTCTGGGTTCTGTCCTTCAGCCAGTCTTCCACCCATCTGGCCATCTTTTCCCCTACCCTGAGATCCACCAACTTCCTGATCAACCTTTTGTGGGGCACACTGTCAAAGGCCTTGCTGAAATCAAGATAGAGGATGTCTACCGCTTGGCCCCTGTCTACTGTCTTAGTGACACAGTCAAAGAAGTCAATCAGATTTGTTTGACATGGTCTCCCCTCCATGAACCCATGCTGCCTCGCATCCTGGAGACCTTGCTCCTCTAGATATTCCACCAACCTTTCCTTTAGTATGGTCTCCATGAGCTTGCCCACAATGGAGGTCAGACTGACTGGTCTGTAATTCCCTGGGTCATCCTTGGGACCACTTTTGTGGAGCGTCACTACATGTGTTGTTCTCCAGTCCTGCGGTACCATGCCTGTCTCTAGTGAACTATTAAATAGGTCTGCCAGTGGCCCTGCCAGCTCCTCAGCCAGTTCCTTTATTACGTACTCTGTCCGGGCCTGGTGATTTGCCCACCTTCAATGCCAGCAGCCCCTCCATCACTCTATCCTCCTCTATCATTACATCTGTGTTCCCCTCCCCCATGCTCCTCTTTCCCTCCTGAAGGCACTGGTCCGTCCTTCTCCCTGGTGAAGACAGAACATAAGTATTCATTTAGTATCTCTGCTTTTCCCCCATTATCCTCCACCCACTCCACCTCTTTCCTAAGCCTAACAATCCCTTCCTTCTTGTCCCTTTTCTCACTTACATAGTGAAAGAAAGCTTTCTCCCCCTTCTTAATTCCTTCAGCTATCTGCAGCTCCTTCTGTGCCTTTGCTCGCCTGACTTTCTTACTTGCCTCACTAGCCAACCTTAGGTAATTTCCCCTATCCACCTCTCTCTTGGTCTTCCTGAATTTTCTATAGGACAGCCTCTTTTCCCTTACTGCCTGGGTAACCCCAGAACTGAACAGAAGAATAATCCCACTCTATCGCTGTTAAAGTGATGATTTAATTCATAAAGTGGCCACATATGGGTTTGATGTGTCACAGTCCTCCAGTCTTGAAATGGTGGTCTTTAGTTACATTGTTTTTTTTTTATATTTGGTTTGTTACCCAAGGAAGCCCTGCTGAGATGCAATATCTCATTCACAGCAGGGTTCTGATTTTACCCATTTCTGCGGCTTGGTGGAATGAACACTAAGACTAAGAAGCTTCTGTTTTCCTTCTTTGTCAGTTAGATGCAAACAATTGTGATCCCGCTTATTTCCTTTGTACTGACTCTGTCTTACTCACTGAGCTCTGATGCAACAGCCAAATGCTAAAACCAGGACAAGTTTGATTAGAGACTGAGACAGAGTCAGGACAGAGGAAATAATTGGGATCACAGTTTTTTGTATCTAATTGAAAAAGAAGGGGAAAATAAGGTTTCTTACTCCCAGCAGTATAACTGTGAAAAAGAACTGCCATTTCATGACTAAGTAAGAGGACTGCGAAAAGCCAAGCTTATAGGTGGCCACCTTTTTTTCCACAGAGTTTTTTTTTCTCCAGCCCCCAGTCTGCACCCCCTCCTGATGGCACCGCTCAGTTCTGTCACCGACCGTCTCAGGGACTTACATGTTGTCTATCGCATACACAGGACCAAAGACATGTGGGGGGGTGACCTTTCCTGTCGGTCATTCATGACCCTGTGAGGGGTGCTGCATCATTCTGGCAAACCAGGGGTTTTGTCCTCTGTGTTTTTTTGCCCTGAAGGTGTCAGCATATGATACAATGACGTGCACACATGCATGCAACAGCACGCATATGTGCTTTGGTGACTGGCAGCTGCCTGTCCCCTTTAATGTGTATTCACTGTGATGCTCCCTGGGCTTCACCAGGTGGCAGTCATGTAGCAGGGCACAGCGTTCCCCCCCTCCACAAGAGTTGTCCTTGAGGTGCTTGATCGTCCCATTCCAACTGGTCCATAAGCGACCCATGTTCATTCCCGAATCTGAGTCACTAGTGTAGTGAATAGTAGTGCTAACACTGTGCTACCAGGTGGGCCAGCTGGTGACCACTTTAAGAATTTTAAATCTATGCTTTAATAAAACGAGGCAGAGTTGTGTTCTCCTGTACTTCTTAAACCCAATCCTGGGCATCAGGAATGCTGCCCTATGGTGTAGGAAAGTTTGCTGTACCATGGGAATCTTAGAAACATGGAAACATACATTTTGTAGGCACAAAAAGACCTTTATGTCGATCCAATCTGCCCTTTGCCCCCTCCTGTTCCATCATCATTGACCTTAGTTGGTCATAGATGTTACTCCCTCCCTGTTCCTCCAAATAATATGCCCCCATGCCTATCCCATGCATACTTGAAGCTCCCCACAGTCTTTGCCTCACTACCTCCTCTGGCAGGTTGTTCCAGTCATCCACCACCTTCTCCGTGAAGAAGTATTTCTACGCATCTCTCCTAAACATCTCCCTCTTAGCTTCATTCATGCCCCCTTGTTCTAGTCCCTTCCTTTCTCAGAAATAGACCCTCCACTTGCATCTTGTTTGCTCCTGTGAGGTACTTGTACATTTCAATCATGTTCCCTCTCACTCGCCTCTCTTCCAGGGAGTACCTAGTGAGTTCTTGCAACTTTTCCTCATATGGCTTCTCCTGCAACCCTGTCACCCTTTTGGTTGGCCTCCTCTGTACCGCCTCCACCCTCTGAATGTCCCTGCAGAGGTGTGGCCTCCAGAACTGGACACAGTACTCCAGGTGGTGCTTCACCAGTGAGCTATACAATAGCAACACCACCTCCCTCCTCCTGCTAGAAATCTCTCTCCCAATGCACCCTAGCATCCTGCTAGCTTTTCCACTGTGTTGTCACAATGCCCAGCTACCTTGAGGTCACCAGATTCGATCATCATTAGGTCTCTTTCTTGCTTGGTGATTATAAGTTCTGCTCACCCCATCTCATATACAGCCCCAGGGTTCTGCAGCCCTAAGTGCATAATCTTGCACTTTTTGGCACTGAAACATAGCTGCTACCCCCAGACCATTCCTCTAGTTTCCTCAGATCCCTTTGCATTCTTGCCACCCCTTCCTCAGTTTCCATCCTTTTTCAGAATGTTGTATCATCCACAAAGAAACACACCTTACCCTCAAGTTATTCTACAATGTCACTTGTGAAGGCACTGAAGAGGACTGGTCCCAGCACCGAACCCTGTGGTACCCCACTAGTCTCTCTCCTATAGCCTGAGTGGCTACTGTTTACCACTTCCCTTTGCCTCTTATCCCTTAACCAGTTTGATACCCAGCTTGTTGCTTTTTCCACTACCCCCAGGTTGCTTAGTTTCTTAACTAGCCCCCTGTGTGGTGCAGTGTCAAAAGCCTCACTGAAGTCCAGATAGGCTACGTCCACTGCTCTCCCTTACTCCGTCTCCCTGGTAACTGAGCCAAACAAATCTATAAGATTTGTTTAACATGCCCTCCCTCCTGTGAAACCATGCTGGTGGTGGCCTTGCAGTCCTTTTGCCTCCAGGTACTCCACAAGCCTTTCCTTCAGTAGTGTCTCTGTTAACTTCCCCACCACTGACATGAGACTGACTGGCCTGTAGTTGCTAGCATCCTCCCTACTGCCGCTTTTGTGCCAAGGGACCACATTGGCCCTCCTCCAGTTCTCTGGAACTTCCCGCCTCTCCACTGAGGTGCTAAAAAGGTTTGTCAGAAGGGCAGCCAGCACTGTGCTCAGTTCCATTGGGAGCCTTGGGTGAATCCCATCCAGATCCATTACCTCATTCTCCTTTAAGGCTTCCAATCCCTCCAGGATCCTCTCCACTGAGAATGAACTTGTGTCCTCTCCCCCATCTCCTGTTGCTTACTGCAGTATGCTGGTCCATCTCTCCTCCTCCTCCCTCCACAACCACCATGAAGACTGAGCGTAAGTAATCACTTAGTATTTCCACCTTCTCTTGATCTTCCTCTGCACCATCCCCACACCCTCTAGATTCTCACTGTCCCTCCCCTTGTCTTTCTCTTTCCCCCTACATACTTGAAGAAGGTCTTGTCCCCTTTTTTGACCTTCTTTAGCTGTCTTCTCCTCTGTGCGTACTTTAGCTGCTCTCACCCTCCTTCTTGCCTCTCTTTGTTTTTCCAGATAAACCTCCCTGTCTTCATCCTTCTGGGACTCCTTGTACTTTCTAAATGCTGTTTTCTTATGAACATATGAATCTGCCAGCAGAAACAGGCCTTACCATCTATCAAATTAGTCTGCTCGAATGCGCAGCTAGCACCCTTATATTGCAGCTGCCCCCCCTCCTCTCCCCCCTCGCACCCTGTCCCATGCCCTTTAAAACTGCCCACTGTGCTCCAGAATACCATCTCCTTGCGTAGTGTTCCATTTCTCCACCGCCCGCTCTGTGAAAAAATGCCTCCGCATCTCTCTTTGATATCTTCCACTCTCCAACCTGAGACCATGCCCTCTGATGTCCCTTCCTCTCCTCAGCTTAAATATCCCTTCTGTGTCCGTTTTGTTAATCCCCTTCAAATATTTGAAGGTCTCAATTCTATCCCTTCAATCCCACCTCTCCTCCAGGGTGTACATATTCAACTCAGTCAGCCTGTCCTCATAGGTTTTGCCCTCCAGCCCCTGGATCATCTTAGTTGCCCTACGCTGCACCCACTCCAGCAATCTGATATCCTTCTTCAGAAAGGGACTCTAGAACTGCACGCAGTTCTCCTTCACTGCCTTTGCCACCTCCTCAGAGAGCCATAGTGGCCTCTTCCTCCTCTTCTCCTTGCTCACTTCCTTTAAACAGCATGTAGTTGGCTGGGCTATACCCTCTACCCTCCTTAATGTTTCTCCACTGGGCCTCCACTCCTCCTCCTCTGAGGCATTCTTTGAGGCAGTTTCCCACTTCTTTAAAATCTTCCTTCCTGAAGTCCAGGACCCTTGCCTCAGTGTGGCCTTTTTCCTAGCCATATGTCAAACCACACTGTACGTTGATCACTTGTACCAAGGGGGCTACCCACTGTGATGTCAGCAATGCTGTCTCTATTTGTAAGTATCAGGTCCAGCACTGCTCCATCCCTAGTGCATTCCTAAACCAGCTGCCTGAGAAATGCCCCTTGTATGAAGTCAAGGATGACCTTGCCTTTTGATCTAGCTGTGGCAAGAATGCCGCAATCGATCTCTGGCGATTAAAGTCCCCATTATCGAACATCCCCCTTGCTGGCCATTTTGCTAATGGCTCCCCCCAGGGCTCTATCTAAATCCTTCCCCTGTGTCAGTGGCCTGGTACATGACCCCACGTGAAGAACAACCCCTGGCCCCATCTCTAGTCTGACTCATGGTACCTCCAGCTCTTCATTGTCTCCCTGTTGTTGCTGTATCTCAGTCGCCCTTACACCCTCTTTCACATATAAAACAGCCCCTCCACCTGCCCTCATTGACCTGTCCTTCCAGAACATGGTGTAGCCTGGGATGTCAGCTTTCCAGCTCTGGCTTTCCGTGCACCATGATTTTGTTATGGCCACCAGAACTAGGTCTGCCTCTGCAGTGATTGCCTCAACATCAGGGATTTTGTTTCCCAGAGTCCTTGCATTGGGACACATGGCTCTCCATTCTCTTTGTTTTTCTTCCTCTAACCTGCCTCCCCTTCCTGCCTCCCCGCTGTGCCTTCAGTTACCCTGGTCCTGCCCTCCCCTGATACACTGTCTTTCTGTCTTCCCTGATTCCCCTCACTTCCAACTGATGTTCCTCCACCACACTTGCCTACTCTGCCCTTCTCTTTACTTCCATCAACCTCCAGGAAACTTCTTCTATCTGGATTAACCTTTCCCATTGTACTAGTCTCTGGAGGGGCAATCTCTGCTTCCTTCAGTTTTTCTGCCTCTTCCCTTGGCTAATTTAAATACTTGTCAAAGTAGCATTTAAACCTTCCACCTAGGACTGCCGTTCCCCTCTTGGATGGATGGAGGCCTGTCCCTTGAACAGGCCTCCATCCCCCAGGTGTGACCCCAGTCCCTGATGTAGCCCAAAACCTCCTCCCTGTACCAGGCCTTCAACCACTTGTTCCTGGTGCGACTTCCCTAGTTTCCCCCAACTGTGGATGGGTAGCACCTCAGTGAAGGCCACTATGTGAACAAGCTGCTTTAGACCTTACCCCAGCTCCCTAAACTTATCCTGTTCTATCTCTATAGGTTCCCTTGCTAGACCATTCATCCCCAGGTGGAGAACAACTTTAGCTGCATCCCTACTCCCTCTTTCCTGGTGATTTCCCAGATCCGCCCTCCAGCCTCCCCAACAAAGTGCCTGGAAAGCACTGTACCACCTTGCCCCTCCCTTCTCCTGCTCTCAACTCAATCCCTCTGACTATGGAGTTACCCAACAGCAATTGTCTCCTCCTTGGCTGGGTGACTCTCCCACCATCTTCAGGGCCTGCTCCCTTGAGGACTCCCACCTCCTCTCTCACTCCTGCCTCAAGTGCCTCCTCTTGGCTTCTCCATCCTGGCAAAATGATGAAGGAAATTGTGCAGTAGTAAGGTCTGAGGGATGGTCTCTCTCATTCCTCCCCCATCCTGCCAAAGCCCACTAAGGTCCAGCTGCTCTGCCTCCTTTCTGGCATCCTTTGAGGAAGTGATGACAAACTAGGTGGCCCCTGGGTGAGGCAGACGGTGCCCTGTACAGTCATGCCAGTTCAGTACAGAGTCTAGTGACCTCTTCTCTCAGCCCAGAGAGGTGCCTACATAGGGGCAACACCTCAGTCTCAAGAATGTGTCTCTAAAAACTGCAGCCCCACACCCATTACACTGTACCACTCCCATGCCTGAATGATTTGTTTATTCTCTTGATTTTTTTGCTTCCCTTGCCTGTAGGATTCCCTTATTACCCCCCCCCCCGGCTTTTCTTTACCTTTCCCCTTCCCAATTTGTGTGTTTTTATTTTTACCCTAACTGAAGGTCCCAATTTACCTTGCAGACCCTACACTTCTAATAAAGTATTTGCCTGCTCACCCTCTAGTTAGACATGTTCTAGCAGCCTTAGTCAACTACCTCCTTGCTGTAATAGCAAGATTGCTTTGTGAGATCTTGTTCTATGGCATGGAACCTTGATCCCAGTCTTTTGGCATGGAATGGAGTCCCGCAGTACAGTGCATAACTAGGCAATTTTTTTACATTTTCCCCCAGATTTTCAACATGGCCTTTTTGGGACCCCCCACCTCATGAACAATGAAAATGAAATTATGCAAATCCATCCCAAAAAGGTGACTGTGGCCGCAGTGCAAAATCACCATTCAGACAGGATTTGAAACATGTCTCCACCCTTGTTCATCAGGTGGTGTCATAAGAAGGCTATACTGAAAATTTGGAGTAAAAATATGTAAAAACAATAAAGTTATGAACGTACATTGAACATAGCCATCTTTACACACCACCTCATGAATGGGACAGCTGTTATTTTTCAAACCCTAGCAAAAATGAGTGTTCACACTTGTGGAGCAAAATCATGTTTCAGACAGGATTGGACATTTTCTCTGCCCTTGTTCATGAGATGGGTCATAAGAAGGCTGTATGGGATCATAAGAAGGCTATGTTGAAAGTTTGGGTAAAAATATTAAAAAAACAACGAAGTTATTTATGAGTGTATATTGTAGTTTTTCAAAGCATGCTCATAACTTTGGTAATTTTCAATATTTTGATCACAAATTCTCAACATAACCATTTTTTCACACCACCTCATAAATGTGACAGCTGTCATTTTTTTAAATCCTGGCCAAAATGTGATTTTGCACTTGTGGCAGGAATTCACCTTTAGGCAGGATTTGAACATTTTTACGTTCACATGTGTGCATGCGCAAGGAATGTCTGGCAACAGTATGACTTTTGGAGGTGTGTGACCCTCCTCCCCAATGCAGTGCTCAGTGTAGTAGGCACAACCCTATGGGACCAATACATGCCGAGCTGTGTATGACAGCAGTTCAGCTGTGTTGGTCTTCACTTCTAAGAAAAGGTCCACTGCAATCAGTGGTGGTAGCGTGCATGCAATTAGCATACCTGCATTGGCCAAACTGCTGTAATGCACAGCTCGGCATAAAATCCCTCCCACTTCCTCCCTCTGCTAATGTCCTCCCCCTCCCTCCTTACTGTTCTCCCCAGCTCCCACTTTGTGTGCCGAGGGGGTGCCCAATCCCCCTCAGCTCATGTGCTCCCCAGTACACTGTGTGGCAGATGGGGGTGCCTAACCCCATTGGCTGCAGCACCCCCCAAAAAAACAACCAGCTGGCATGCTGGGGGCCCGCCCCAGCATGCCCATGATTCCCCTCCCACACACACACACACACACACACACACACACACACACACACTGTATGGCCGGCATGGGTGCCCAGTCCCTGCTGACTCCAGTCTCCCCCCTACAAACACATAGGTGGCATGCTGGGAGCCCTCCCCATCATACCAACAACATCCATTTTTGTTTTTTTCCCCAATTCCTATGACACAAGAAAATGGTCCCTCGGTGAGTCCCTCGCCCTCCCCCACCAACTCGCACCCACCATCTGCACTCCCTCCTCCCCACACCCACCTCACTTAGGTGGCATGCCGTGAGCCCACCCAGCATACCAAAAGCATTCAATTTTTTTTTTTAATTCCTATAAAACAAGAAAATGGTCCCTCTGTGAATCCTTGCCCCCCCACCAACCCATACCCACCCTCTGCGCACCCACCTCTCCACACCCCCCTCACCCCATACTTACCTCCGAAGCCTGATACGATGATCTTCAGTGGACCAGGAACACGTCTGCACTCTTCAAAGCCGACCGTGAACTGAGGAAATGCCAGTAAGCTGTATAATGGCATAAATAGGGTTTTTACAACTTAGGTGGATATCGCGCCCATTTTTTTTACTTTTGGCACCAAATTTTCAACATGGGGTTCTTGACATCCCTTCTCATGAATTCAGTCACTGTCATGGTGTTATTCTGTCCTGAAAGGTGATTTTGCGGTCACTGCATGGAATCACCTTTCCGGACTGATTAACGAAATTACAGTGTCGGTGTTCATGAGTTGGACTCTCAAAAAAACCTATGTTGAAAATTTGGTGAAAAAATTCCAAAAAATGACTGTTTTACGAGTGTGTGTTGCGCAGTTTCCACATACACCCGTAAGTTCGCGATTTTGTAATATTTTCACTCCAGATTTTCAACATAGGCATATTTCCACACCTCCTTATGAACAGTTTTGCTGCCATTTTTTACATCCTGGCCAAAATGTGTTTTCGCGCTTCTGGCACAAAATAGCATGGTCACCATTGGAAATCAGTGTTCGCTACAGAGTAAGACAGTCACAGTGACACTGTTCATGAGCAGAGGTCCTAAAATGGCTATGTTGAAAATTTGGTGGCAAAAGTCCATAAAATGGCTGTTACAAACATGCGTTGTGCAGTTTCTATGCACACTCATAAGTTCCTAAATTTATAATATTTCCAGATTTTCAACATTCCCATTTTCCCACATCTTCCTGTGACCAGTACAGTTGTCATTTTTCACATCCTGGCTGAAATGTGTTTTTGCACTTCTGGCATACAATAGCGTGGCCACTGTGGGAAATCATGTTCAGTACAGAGTAAGAAAATCACAGTGACACTGTTCATGAGCAGATGTCCTAAAATGTCTATGTTGAAAATTTGGTGCAAAAATTCCAAACAATGACTGTTTTACAAGCGTGCATTGCACAGTTTCCACGCACACTTGTAACTTCACGAATTTGTCATATTTTCACTCTAGATTTTCAACATTTGCATTTTCACTTACCTCCTTGTGAACAGTACAGCTGTAATTTTTCACATCCTGGCTGAAATGTGTTTTCATACTTCCGGCGCAGAATAGCGTGGTCGCTGTGGAAAATAAGTGTGCAGTACACAGTAAGAAAATCATAGTGACAGTGTTCATGACCAGAGGTGACAAAATGCCTATGTTGAAAAATTGGTGAAATAATTCCACTGAATGACTGTGTTACAAGCACGGGTTGCGCAGTTTCCACACAGGCTCATACCCTTGAGCACATCCAGGGCATTAGGGTTATTAAGACACTTAAGAAGTTTGAGGGTGAAGTGTTGATCAGATGCAAGAGGAGTTGCAGAGAGGTACTCTGTTGGGATATGAATGCAAAAGGGACATGGATACAACTGTGGGGGGTGGGGCTTGCGTAAATGCCAAACACCAATGCAAATACCTGCAAGCGAACGTTCAGCATTGATAAATGCTTGTTCCTACCTTTGCTCGTGAGACAGGGTCATAAGAAAGCTATGTTAAACATTTTGGGTAAAAATATTAAAAAAAAAAAGTTATTTATGAGTGTACTTTCAAATTTTTAAACACACACTTATAACTCTGGTAAGTTTAAATATTTTGACCACAAATTTTCAACATAACCATTTTTTCACACACCTCATGAATATGACAGGTGTCATTTTTTTCAAATCCTGTCCCAAAATGTGTTTTCACACTTGTGGTGCAAAATGACATTTCAGCCACTATTTTATAAATGATAGCTATCATGCTCAGAAGGAGTGATCATAAAAAGACTATGTTAAAAATGTGAAAAAAACTATGTTATGAAGAAACATTTAATTGTTCCAGCATTTATTCATAATTTTGTTTTTGCAGATTTTGGCCCCTAATGTTCAACAAATGTTAGCCCATCTCCTAAACATGACAGGTGTCATTTTTCATATCCCTTTCGAAACTTGTTTTCACAGTCGCACTATGAAATCACCTTTCAGATGACATTGAAACAAAATTCCATCTGTCTTGATCATAATGACAGGCCGTAAAAAGACTGTTGGAAATTTGGGCTCAAAATTTGGGAGCCCAATGAAAATTAGATATTGCCTTTCAACACTCTAACAATATGTAAAAAGATATAACTGAAAATGAGATATTGCACCTCTTCTGTTCTATCCTGGGTAAATGTACAGCAAAAATGTGTAAAAGCAGGAGCCCAGTACAACAGCAATGTAACTGGCAAACATTCGGCATTGACAAATGCTTGCTCTGTGTTATGGGAGCTGTTCTGTGGGACTGGACCCCGCTGAAATACCTGAGAGTTAAACAAAGACATTGCTCATTGTTTCATAATATCCCTTGTCAAAGTTAATGCCTTAAAAAAAAAAAATCCCATCTGGAAAAAACAAACTAGATCCTCCAAATGTCTCAATGACTGTCTGTTTAAACTGTTGTACTCAGGTGGCCAGACATGCCAAGTTAATTTCTTGTACGTCCCAATTCTCCAGTCTGGAAAACAAACCAAAGAAAACTCAAGGCAGACTTTGCTAAGCTACCCATTATTTTTAAATCCCTTGGCTGTCTATTCACAGATGCACCACAGCTAATGAATTTGTTCAGTAACCACTGGATTTCAACAGGCCATGCATTTGATCAGATTACCAAGCTTCTTTTTTTACTTCCTGTTTTTGCCCTCCTCCTGTGTCACCAATACCTGTCTCCCTCAGGAGCACCCAGGGCACATCCGGACTCACTGCCTCACCTGACTATGGCAACCTACCTCCATCGAGCCTTGGCTTCAGTGCAGGCAGGGATAGGGGAAGGGGTTTACCTCCTGAACTTTTATTTCTTGTCAGGAAGTGCTGTGTTGGTGAGGTGTGTCCCAGATGTACTGGGTCTATCATCATAGATGCTGAGGCCATTTTTCATCATTTCTTCCAACCGCATGGAATAATGCATGCAAGGACATCAATGTGCATGCATGAAGTGCAAGGTGCTGCATTTTGGGATGAAGAACCCAAGGAGGAGTTACCAGCTAGGGAAAGTGCAGCTAGCCAAGACAGAGGAGGAGGAGAAGGATCTGGGGGTGCTCATTACAGGGTTAATGAACAACTCAACACAATGTAGGAAGGCAGCTGCAAAGGCCAACAGAATGCTGGGTTGTATTGCAAGGGGTATATCCTCGAGAAGGGAGGAGATGATTCTGCCACTGTATAGGTCATTAGTTAGACCACACCTGGAGTACTGCGTGCAGTACTGGCGCCCGTATCTGAGGAGGGACATTGAGTTACTGGAGGGGGTGCAGCACAAGGCAACAAAGATGATCAAGGGGCTGGGGGACTTATCATATGAGAGGAGACTGAAGGAGTTGAATGTGTACTCACTGGAGGAGAGGAGAGATGGGGAACATGACTGAGACCTTTAAGTACATGAAAGGAATAAACAAGACAGGTACAGAGGGGCTGTTCAAAGTAAGGGAGGGGAGGGACACCAGGGGCCGCGATATGAGAGTGAAGGGAGGAAGGTTCAGGAGGGAGATGAGGAGACACTTTTTTACAGAAAGGATGGTGGCTGGGTGGAATGCGTTACCTGCAAAAGTGGTATCCAGTAGAACACTGGACCACTTCAAAAGGGGTGGAACAGGACAAGGGGGAGGGTCAATGAAGGGGAAGGGTGGAAGGGAGAGGCAGCTGCAGAATAAAGGGTGCTAACTGCACATTCGAGCAGACTTGATAGACCTCTAGACCTTTATCTGCTGGCAAATTTCGTATGTTCATAAGTGCACCAGTGTCTGCAATCTTCCTGCCGGCCCTTCAGCTGCTCTACCACCTGTCGTTACCCAGGTGGCAGTATTGCAGTGGATGACAGTACCCTCCCTCCCTGGAGGAGGACAGTATTCACTGTGATGCTTGACCCTCCCCCCACCCCTGGGCTGGCCCCCAATGTCTAGGGCTCACTGCATAACTCCAGGCACCAGTGTCTTGAGTGGTAATGTAGACAGACCTGAAACTGAGGTTCACTGTGAACTACTTTACTTAACCTGAAGATGGCCACTGAATCAGTTGGAATTGGTCCTGACATATAAAAAGCAGCAGCTCACATTAGTGCTGCCCCCTCTCCCACCTGTTAACCTATCCTTTCAAACCTCTGATGTTCCCTTGGCTTGGAAATCTGCTAGAGGTATACATTCTTCAAAGGAAGGAAATCCAAAGACCGCTGTGAAGACATATCAATCCTGCCAGTGTGATTAAAGATTAAAGCTAAGGCATAGCTGGGGAGTAACTTGCTACTTGTAGCTAATTATTACTTGTTTAACAACTAGTAACAGCAATAGATTAGGTTAAAAAAAAACCTTAACAGGGAACTACTCATATTATTTTTTCCTAAAAGTAGTTAGTTAACTGTGATATAAACTGAGATTAGTTGTCCTTCCATGGCCGTATTCTCTCACACTTCTCAGGCTCAGCCAGAAATGTAAAAATCCAGGGCTTAGATTTATCTGATATTCCCCTCAGAGTTTGTTACCATAGGTAAAACTCACATTTATATCTGTAGAAGACACAACACGAAAAGTCATAAAAAGTGATGTGCCTTACACCTGAAGTTATGTATTACTTTTCATACAGAAGTAATCAGTAACTGTATTACAAATACTTGATAGTAACCAGTAACTGTAACATATTGTATATATTTAAAAGAAACTAGTAACTGTAAAGAATTACAAAGAGTTGAGAATAACTAGTAATTGTTATTACAAATATTTGAGCATAACCTTAAATTATTACAAATATCACATAGGAACATAGGGTGATACAGACAAGAGGAGGCACACTGCCTATAACTTGTCTACCATTGAATCAATGGAAGTAGCCATTTATACCCTTATCTATTAGGTGTTTCTCTAATCATTTCTTAAATACATTTAGATTCTCACTTTCCACCACTGTGGTAGGTAGGATATTCTACACTCCCACCAGCCTCTGTGAGAACCAGTTTTCCATTGCTCAGTTCCAAAATGGCCACTCCTCAGTTGGTTATTATGTCCCCTAGTTATTTTCTCTGTAGTTTCAAATTCGGTGGTATAACTGTCTTAGATCCTCGTTTGATAATGTTCTAAACACATGGATCATATCACCCTTAGTCTGCATTTCTAATCTGCATAACCCCAGTTCTTCCGGTCTCCTTTCACAGCCCAAATATTCCATTCCCCTTATCATTCTTGTCCCACTTCTCTACACTCTCTTCAGTTTTTGCATGCCCCCTTTATACAGGGGAGACCAAAATGGACCACACTATTCCAGATAGGGATGCACCAAGGAATTATAAATGGGCAAGATCATCTCTCTGCCTCTAAATTTTGCCTTTTTCTTAACACATCCTATTATCCCTTAGCATTGGGGTACTCTCTCTTCGCAATGCCTAGAGGGTTTAAGGCTGTTGTCTACCATAATCCTCACATCTTCTTCACTGCTGGACTCCCTCAGTAATGCGTTACTCATATAATATTTTGCCATTTTAATTTTGTGGCCAAAATGCATCACTACATACTTCTCTGGGTTTAAACACATTTTACTAGCCACTGACCATCTGTACAATTCATCTGTTTCCTCCTGAAGCAGTAATATGTCATCTTGAGTGTCAACGATGTGGCCCATTTTTCCGTCATTTGTAAATTTAGTCAGCCAGCCTCCTGTACCCACTTGCATACTGGAGACATATACTGTATATATTTATCAGGGTTGGTCCCAATACTGACCCCTTGAGGGTAACTAGTAATTGTTACATCTTACAAATATTTGAGTGTAACTGATGTAAGGCCCCCTTCCCTGCTATCTGGGGTCCTGATGTTTAAAAGGGCCAGGGGACCCAGACCACAAGTGTTATCCGGAACCATCTTCTAAAGGTTACCACTGCAGTGTAGATTTAGAAATACAGAGGGCATCCTACCTTTAGACGTCTTCACTACTTAGCAGGAGGCCTCTTAACCCCCTCGGCCACAGCTTTTAGCCCAGCAGGCATGCCATGGAGAAGAAGCTGTTGTCTCTCACCTTTCCTCTGTTCCGGGACCCAAAAGGCTAGATGGAACATTACTTCAGAGTCCACCCATCAAGCTATGGAGAAATTGATTAGCTCCTAAAAATAAGTACAGTTACTTCATTCCTGATCACAATGCAATCATCGAATCAGACACCAGATTATGCCAAAACCAAGAAAATGTATTTCCTGAGCACCCGGAATGATTATGGGGTTGAAAATCAAAACTCTCTTAACTTCATTAACACAGCTTCATGGGGCTAACAGCTTGAAATAGAGAAGGCAGTGGCAGCACTTAGGCACAGTTCATAACTCAGCATACAGCAGATTACCAAAACTTCCAGAACTAATTGATGCAGCCTGCATTTCTAGCTAGTACCCAGCTTCTTCCACAGAAACCTGTCTTTTCCCGATTGAACTATTCCCAGCTTCATTTCTTGACATGCTTCCTCTGCAGGGGAGTGATTTACTCCTCCTAGTGTCACCAAGAGAAATAATCCTTGGGGTAATGAGGAGCCTAGCCACCATAGCTGCTCCCAAGCTCCCAAATAGTGACAAATTCCTTTAATTCCTTCCTTTAGCTGTTACCAAGTGCCCACAGATATCCCATACCTTCCAGCTTGAGTTTCTCACTGGAGCTGAGCAGCCCACAAACAGCTGCAGTGGCTCCTTTCCTTGCCTTACTGTTGCCTGACGAACCACATCCTTTTACTTTAAGTGTGGTAACTCTAACATTGTACCATTCTGTTCCCTATGTTCTTTCACTCCCAATACTACTTCCTTGTTTTAATTACCTTGGCAAAGATAATCATAAAACAGTTAGTTTGCATTCTGCTTCCTGGGTTTGAGCTTTCAATCTTATACTCTAAAGGTGGTAACCCTACCACTGGACCATTCTGTTCCCCGCATTACCTATGTGCTATCACTCCTTATACTACTTTCCTGCTCTAACTACCATAATACCTAGCTAAGTAAGATCATCACAAAATGTTTATTCTGATCTGTTTTTCCCATTCTCAGGTTTGAACTTTAGACCTTCCACCCTAAAGGTAATAACCCTAACACTGCACCACCCTGTTCCCCTACATTACCTACATCTTTCACTTCTTATACTTCTTCCCTGCTCTTACTGCCATGATACCCAGCCTTGCAAAGGTTATCATAAAACTTTACTCTACATACTGTTCTCTAGCACAAACTGTGACATAGCTTAGGGTCGACAATGAGTTCCTTATTATTTTGGTTGGGGTGCCTTTCCAGCTTGCTTCACCTCACCCTGAACCCATATCCTGAATCTGCTCCTACAGCCCCATTCCATAGTCCTCAGTCGGGTAATATACATCCTTGTTCCACTTCAAACACCCTTATACCTAATTTTACTCTTATAATTCCACTCTACAGGCCTAGTTGCCCTATTGTCTTATTTTACTTCAGTTGCGGTGGGCAACTCAAATTCAAGTAGTTCAAGGACACAAATTGGCTAGCCCATTTCCTCCTAAAATCGTATCTTCTGCCTCATTCACTACTGACAAGCAGGAAATTCTTGATCTTTTTAATGACCACTTTGCTACAGCAGGTCTAGCTTTCAACACCTCCCCAGCCAATAGTCTCCGGGTGCAACTGTGTAACATAAGTCCAGATTGCCCTGACTCAGCCTCATCTTCCAAAGGTGAAGCTTTCTCATTTAGTCTAGCCTCTGTGAAGCAGGTAGAAGACCTCATACTTAATCTGGACATGAGGAAGAGTGCAGGTGTAGATCTAATCGAGCAATACTACCTTAAAACCAGCTACTATGTATTGTCCCCCCATTGCTCACCTTTTTAACATGTTCTTTGCTGAGAGTTCTCTCCCTGCCATATAGAAAATAGCCCACGTTATTCTGCTCTTTAAATCAGGCAACACTAGCAATTTAAACAACCGTCTCATAACCCTGCTCCCTATTCTTTCCAAGCTTCTTGAAAAGGTGGTTAGTTCCCAATTTAGGCATTATTTAGAGGACTCTGACCTGCTAAACCCAGCCCAGTCTGGCTTTTGGCCCTACCATAGCACTATTTCAGCTCTTTCCAAGGTCACAAACAACTGGTTGAACGCCCTGGATGCTAGAAATTATGTATGTGCCCTGTTTGTCAACCTTAGCAAAGCATTTGACACAGTGGATCACACCCTGCTCCTAGCCACTCTAAGTAATAATGGTATTAATAATCTGGCACTGAAATGGTTTTCTAACTACCTCACTGACCATTTTCAGCAGGTCAAGGCTGGGGGTGACTTCTCCCCCCCTTAAAACCTTATCAAGATGTACACCCCAAGAGTCTAGCCTTGGCTCACTTCTATTTGCCATTTATATAAATAACCTAAACGATGGAATCAAGTCAGCAAACATACACCTATTTGCAGATGATACAGTGTTATACCTAGCCAGGCTACCCTAAAGCTTGCATGTAATGACCTCCAAACCGAATTCAGTATACTACAGAGGAATCTTTTGTACTCAAACCTCTTCTAAATGCTAAAAAAACAAAGATTATGCTTTTTGTCCCATCGCTAAATATCTCCAACCCCCTCACAGCTGGTGTGGCCCCTCAGATTGTTGCTCTGTTAGGAAAGCCTCTGAATTATGTGGAATCCATCAAATATTTAGGTGTCTGGATAGACTTTAAACAATCATTCAAGGTCCATATAGAAGAAATTTCAAAACAACTACAACAGAAATTTGGGATTTTCTTTAGGATTAAGCATTTTTTAACCTGGGAGGGAAAAAAGAAGTTAGTACAATCTACATTCGTGCCCATTCTAGACTACGCTGCCTTTTTGTATGGGCATGGCTCTAGCCTGGCCCTCTCCAAGCTTAATTCCCTTTATCACTGGACACTTAGATTTATTTCTGACACTCCCATTCCACTCACTACTGCACCCTATATTCTTCTGTGGGGTGGAATTCACGTAGCCTCAGGAGGAAAAAGAATGAACTGCTCTGGACTTCAAGAGCCATCAGCAATAAGCTGCCACAATACATCATGGACTGCCTGTCTGCTTGCAAGAGAAGCCTCTCCTTCAATTCCCTCTCAATCTCTAAAGCTAGAATGCACTTCAGCAGAACAGCAATAAGTCATGCCCTTCCTGTTCTCTGGAATAACGCACAAAAAACTCTTCAACTCCCTATTCCAGTGTCACTGTCCCTCTTCAAGAATGTATTATTGCAGTCCTTCAAAGAGCCATGCAACTGCTTCTGCAAATGACCCTCACTCCCCTGACCCAGCTTTCTTCTGGCATTCGCATTCTCTTATCTTTACCCATAAACCCTGATCCCCTTTCCTTGTTGTAACTTATCTCCCCTGCAAACTAATGTTCCTACCCTTCTTCTGGCCCTCTCTCCTCCTCCTCCTCCTGTCTTCTTATTACCTTTTACATGCAGTGCAGATCTTGCATAGCACTGTGTATGTTTTGTGTAATTTCTATTTATTGCAACTGACTACATCGTAAGAGACCTGCCTATTTAGTACATAGATTTGTATGCTGTTATGCATATTCTTTATGTTCAGTATCCGTTGTATGCAGCTGTATGTTACTTGTCAACGAAGCTATTTGCATGTATCATATTGACTTTTGTATACTTATCCCAGGTCCACCTCGAAAATTAATTTATCTCAATGGTGTTTCACCAGGTTAAATAAAGATTTGATTGATTGAATGATTGATTGACATTGGCAGTCTCACCACACCCACTTCTCAATACCGACAATGAACCAAGCAGTCTTCTGCCTGCCCCCTTCCTGCAGAATTTTAAAGCCACATACACAGGGAGGCAGGAACCATTGCCTATGTTTCCTCTTTCAGTGTAAACCCTTCTTCCATGTATCTTGCTATCATAGACCATACCTCTCAGCTGTGGTCTTTCCTTTTTCCTTGCCACCATGGCTGTCCAGCTATCCAATGCCTCCAATTGTCCCTCCGCATCTCTCTCTTTTGTTCTCACTCCCTCCACAAAATGGCGCCTCCACATTGTCTCCCTTCAACACAGTAAACCAACAGCCAATCAGAACCTCAAAATTCATGCACGTGACTATCTCTTTCGCCACAGAGGCACCAGAGACCGAGAGAGAGAGAGAGCAAGCAGGCCTAGGCAATCCAAGCAGGCCTCACCACCACTGAAACTGCACCACACTTTCCAGGCCTGGGCCAGCCAATCCCACTGACCATCTTGGGTCCATAATTGGGAGTTTACATCCTGCTGGGGTATAGAAAACATCCTGGATGAGTCCCTGCATCTGTAAGCCCTCCTTCCCCACTGTCTAGGGGTCCTGATATTTAATAGGGGAAGGGGGCTCAGACCACAAGTGCCATCCTGAACTATCTTCTAAAGGTTACCACTAGAGCATGTATTTAGAAAAACAGAGGGCACCCTACCTTTAGACATCTTTATTACTGAGCAGGAGGCCTCTGAACCCCATTGGCCACAGCTTTTACCCCAGGAAGAACACCACAGAGCAGGAGTCAGTGTCTCTCACTTTTCCTCCATTCCAGGACCCAAATGGCTAGAAGGAACTTTCTCCAGAGTCCACCTACAGTGTCAAGCTATGGAGAAAAACTGATTAGCTCCTAAAACTAAACACAGTTAGTTTACTCCTGATCACAAAGCAATTATCAAGTCTGACACCAGATTATGTCAAAACCAAGTAAATTTATTTGATGAGCACCCAGAATGATTATGGGGCCCAAGAACAAAACTCCCTTAACTTCATTAACACAGCTCCATGGGGTTAACAGCTTGAAATAGAGAGAGATTAAGGGCAGCACTTGGGCACAGTTCTTAAATCAGCATACAGCAGATTACCAAAGCTTCCAGGACTAATTGCTAGAAGTTGCATTTCTAATAAGTGCCCAGCTTCTTCCACAGAAACCTCTCTTTTCCAGACTGAGTAATTCCCAGCTTTATTTCTTGACATGATTCCTCTACAGAGGAGTGAATTACTCCTCCTAGTGCCACCAACAGAAATAATCCCTGGGGCGATAAACAGCCTAGCCTCCGTGGCTGCTCTCACACAGTGACAAATTAATTTCATTCCTTCCTTACAGGGACACCATCAACCTTTCTGGCATCATATTATTTTTAGATAAAAACTCACATTTTGTGATTGCTTACTTTCTCTGAAATTCATTGATGTTGCTGATTGTTTTATCTGCCTCCTTGCTTATTAGAACCAAAATGCATCGGAATGTATGGGTACGCCTAGCTTTGTTTTGCTTCAAATCACTGAACTACTCATACTGCACACTTCAGCCCCATTTACACAACAGGCTAGAAAATGCATTTAGTGAAGCAGACCACTCGAAGCGTTATCTGTCTCATCATCAGCAAGCGAGCCGCACTGCTTTAGGGATGAACGTTCACTGATGCAAGGCCACTGTTTTTCGGTTTTTACCAGAAAATCTGGTAAAATTCCGGAATTAGGACTGCCTGAAAACCGGTTAAAATGAAGATTTCATGGAATCTGGCATTTTCTATCAGATCAGTAAATCCATAAAAAAGTCTGTTTTTGTTTTAATTCCTTCCTGTACTATTTTCAGTTTGCTTTATTTAATGCTCCGTATGTTTAGCCTTCTTTAATGCTGATTATTTATGCACATACTGAAAGAATGATAACAGAATCCCGGTAAAATCCGGAAACTAGAGTAACAATCACCGGTGAAATTCCGGAATCTTAAGTCTTGAAAATGGAATTTAATTGTTTTAATCACCGTAAATCAGTGGCCTTGCTGATCAGCCATTCCCTGGTTTCTGCGGTTCACTGTTGCGTTTAGCGTTTTGCGCAGCTCAGTGTGACTATGTAAATGCTCATAAGTGCTCACACGGGCTCACACAAATTTGAAGGAGTCTTTTGAGATCCTGCCATACCTGATCGGAAATTTTTTGTGCAATACTGTAACCGGGTTCAGCTAAACATATGCAAGATATTGGGAAGAAAGCTGAACTCAGTAAGCTATTTAATTTTCCAAAACGAGGGCTAAAAGATGCTTTGAAAGGGCTCCAGAAGTGGAGCCGTGCATGCGCTTATGCTTATTAATATCAGTATTAATATGCATACATGCATGTGCAGTCTCATGGCTCCACTTTCAGAGCCACTATCATAAAATAAGCCCCTATATATTTAACTGAACTCGGTTACTGGTGTGTGAAAAACACTTCCCCCGCCACCCTGACACACACACACACACACACACACACACACACACACAAGCGACTCCTGGCTGGGTGGAAAGATGGCAGAACTGCCGGAACAGCAAGGACTGCGGTATACTCTGCTGCAGTGTACAAGTGGACGGTAACGGTTCACATGGAGCAGAGTGAGCGGTGCGGAACTGCTACGATTTATTTAGCCTCCATGTAAAAGAGCCTTTCTTAAACATTAAAAACACCCTTAAACAGTGCAGCCACTCATGAAACAATAGTTTCCTCTACTCCCATTGCATAATGAGTGGCTAGATTGTGTTGGGGTGTTCCTGAGTTCAGGAAAGATGCAGTGGAAGCTGGTCAAGAAATGTAAACAGACATGTTTTGGTGTGGTAACACCAGTATGGTGGGCAGTCAGTTTTTCACTTTTTAAAAGAAAAAATGGATCTGAATCAAACTAGCAACTGCATCAGCAATCTCTACAGAATGTGAACAATCATAAAATGTGTTTTTTAAACTAGGGATACTTTGAGGCCTAAGGGGATTGACAGTGTCCCTGCTGTTACCCGGTGCCCACAGATATCCCATACCTTCCAGCTTGAGTTTCTCACCGGAGCTGAGCTATCCACAAACAGTTGCAGTGGCTCCTTTCCTTGTCTCACTGTTGCCTGAGGAACCATGGCCCACAACAGCCTAAAGACCCACCCCAGACACGAACATAGTGAGTCCCCAGACCTACCCCAGACATGGCACGGCAGGCCCCTTATTGAATCCTCCCCTCCAACCAACTCCCAGGGCCAATGTACCACCTGGGAAAAGGCATGCTGGTGCTGCCACCAGCTGAGAGCCCCTGCTGTGGTCCTGCCACCACCGCAACAGCCCCATTAGCCCAATGCTAATACCTTGTAAGAGGATCCAGGGCCCCCATTTCCTACTGTGCCCATTGCCTCCTCCTTCTTCTGGTTCCCTCACTCCATCCACCCCCGGACTTGGTGGTCACAGTCAAGAAGTCTCCCCAAGATCCTAATGAGGGGGGCAATAAAGTTGAGTACCCACTGAACCCAAATGACCACTACTAGCTGAACTTGCTCCCTCCCTCAAAGCTCCAAGTGGACCGCTGGACCGCCACTGCTAGTCTGACCTGCCTAACTGGAGAGGCCACCTCCAGCAACTGCCCTCCTTCCAAACTGCCGACCTCTGCCTCTCTCCCACTACTCAGCTCCTACACAAACTTATATACTCCCAGTGGTGCTGCTCCCTGGCGGCAGAGCACCAAAGAAAATCCCTACAGCACCTAGAGTCCTTAACTGCGCCAGGAGGAGGGGTCATCAAAGGGCTAGTGAGCCGCCCCCTACAAGGAGGGGCTTACACTGGTAAATGTAAAGTATCCTAAATATTTGACAGTAAGTGGTAACTGTAACTTATTACTTTTTATTAGTAATTTCCCCAGCACTGGGTGTAAGCAACTCAAGTTCTTCCTACAGTATCCTCTGAAGAGTGCCTGTCTGGCTTCTGTACTTGTCGTGGTACAGTTACTGCCTCTACCAAAGTAGCAAATGATGTCATCAAAGCCATGAATCACAAACAAACCCTACCTGTTCAGCTCTCCTTATTAATTTGACTAAAGCGTTTGAGGGCATTGATCATGAAAGTTCTCTGTTAAGCAGATTGGATCTCATTGACCTTGGAGCTACTACTAAATCAGTTACTTGTGTAGCCCTGGTTCCACTGTGGGGTTACACACTTGGGCATGCCCAGGTCCTTGCTAGCTGGTGAAATGACATGAAGAAAGTTTCTTCCATGCAAGGCTGTAGGCCCGTTTACACTATCTGATCTGCTCCATTGTGAGCCATGCAGATGGGTTGCACTAGTGCAGATATGATAATGTAAACAGACTGTGGAGCATTACAGATCACTCCGTTGTGGAGCAGAGCAAACAAACTTAATGTGGGGCACTGTACCAGTGCAGGCATTTTTGGCTAGTGTGTAAACATGTTGCTCTGCCTGCACCAGTGCAGACTCATGGCACCCTGCACCATGTCAAGGTGTTGCTCTGCCTGCAGCAGTGAAGCCCATGCCACAATGCATCACGTCAAGATGTTGCTCAGCCTGCAGCAGTACAGCCCTGTGGCACCCTGCACCATGCCAAGATGTTGCTCAGCCAGCAACATTGCAGCCCCGTGGCACCCTGCACTATGTCAAGATGTTGCTTTGCCTGCAGCAGTGCAGCCCTGTGGCACTCTGCACCATGTCAAGATGTTGCTCAGCCTACAGCAGTGCAGCCCTGTGGCACTCAGTGCCATGTCAAGGTGTTGCTCTGACTGCAGCAGTGCAACCCTGTGACACCCTGCATCATGTCAAGATGTTGCTCAGCCTGTAGCAGTTCAGCCCTGTGGCACCCAGCACCATGTCATGTCAATATGTTGCTCTGCCTGCAGCAGTGCAGCCCTGTGGCACCCAGCACCATGTCAAGATGTTGCTCAGCCTGCAGCAGTGCAGCCCTGTGGCACCTTGCACCATGTCATGTCAATATGTTGCTCTGCCTGCAGCAGTGCAGCCCTGTGGCACCCTGCACCATGTCAAGATGTTGCTCAGCCTGCATCTTGACATGGTGCAGGCTGCCATGAGGCTACACTGCTGTAGCCCCGTGGCACTCTGCACCATGTCAAGATGTTGCACTGTGTGCAGCAGTGCAGCCCCATGGCACCCTGCACCATGTCAAGAACTGAATAAGCTGTACACTGTAATAAAAAGGGGGAAAAAGGAACTTGTAGTCATGTTTCGCAACCTGACGGTTTGCCTCCAATCCACTCATTCTCAAGAATACTATGTATCATCAAACATCATATTGTTCCAGTTGCCCAAGCTATTTCAAAGGAGATTCTGTGAGTTATGAGATACTGTACATCTCTTGTCTCTACCACTGTCCTGCCTTTGCACAGATGTACAGCACTGTCTCAATATATGTCACTCTGCATTGTTAGTACTGTACAAACTCTGAGCTTGAACTACTGTAATTTAAAAGATGATATGGAAAGGCTGACTGCAAAGCTGGAAGTGCTGGGTGCAATGTTGCCTGGATCTACACTGACACAGATTGGTGGTAGTATAAAAACACGATGGGAGAGCAGCAGGAGGAGTTGCAGTGGAACAGAGCAGACCACAATGTAACTCTCCACGTAATGTAAACATGCCTTACAGAAATGGGAGGCACTGTAGGCAGAGGGTATTCATTCAGGGGTTTAGAAGAGAAAGGAGTGAGGAGCTGGAAGCACAGCCAGATGGGCTGTGGGAGTACCCCAGGCTATGTCTTCAGGCCATGGAATCAGGAAAGGGAATGGAGCCCTGATAACAGAATGAAGCAGGTCCAGAAGGGATCCAGGTGTTGGGTCTTGTAAAGCCACTGAAGGTACTGAGCTGTTTCTGACTGTCCTTTTGAGGATGTGAAACAGGATTTATAATTGGGAACAGCTGACTGTTAGGAAAATGGCTTATGAAATGAAAACTTGGAAATGTAGACTCTGGTCTCATCCAACAGTCTACCAGGTTAGAAGAGTGCAACAATAACCATGCCACTAGAACAGCACAGTCTAAAGCACATTTCTCTTCAATTGCAGCTGGGGTACAAAAGTGAACAGTACTAACCACTACCCCTGTGGCTATGAAGGGAAGACAGAAGGAGTAAAAGAACAAGCATTTGTCAATGCCGAATGTTTGCTTGCTGGCATTGGCAGTGGTAATGTAGAAGTTACAGAGCTGCGTAATAGGAATGGCAGTGAAGTACTGAACTGAAGCCAACCTCACCACCACCCTGCAGAGAGTGACAGGCATTGGGGTGTGCATTTGGGTCATCAGGCATAACGGCCTTGCCATTTCATCACACCCCATCCTGCAGACACTGACAAGTGTCACGGTGTTCCTTGGGGTGTTTGGCCCTTATGCGCACCCCATTTCATTAGGAAATGTGGTGAGATGGGTGCGATATAGGAGAATGGGGTGAACTTTGGGGCTGAAGAGTCCAAGGCATACCTCGATGCCTCTCACTGGCTGCAGGGTGTGGAATGGTATGAGCATTACAGGCAAGAATCCCAAGTCACACCCTGATGCCTGTCATTCTCTACAGGGTTGGGCGTTATGGTTGGAAACCTAATACCTCAGGCATTCGTTGGTATTTTCACTCCAAATTTTCAACATGTTTTTGTGACCCCACCTCATGAACAGGGGAATATCAGTTTGTTAGCAAAGCTGCTTATGCACAGCTTAGTACGGCATTTAGCACCACAGGTGCAAAACATTCCGAACAGGATGTAAAATGACAGCTGTACTGTTCATGGGAGGTGTAAAATGGCAATGTTGCAAATCTGCAGTACAAATATTTAAAAAATGGTGAAGTCATGAGTGCACATAGAAACTGTGCAACGCACACCGTAATATAATTAGGTTGGTGATATTTTACAGCAGATTGTCAACTCAGGCATTTTGGTGCCTCTGATCATGAACAGTGTCACTGTGATTTTCTTTATCTGTGCCGAACAATGATTTCCCACAGCGACCATGCATCTCAGCGCTGAAAGTGTAGAAACACTTCAGCCATGTTGTGAAAAATGACAGCTGTACTGTTCATCAGGAAGTGTGAAAAATGCCACTGGTGAAAATCTGGACTGAAAATATTACAAAGTCATGAACTTACGAGGTGCGTGGAAACTGCGCATTGCTCACTGTAACACAGTCATTTATGGACTTTTGTCACCAAATTTTCAACATAGCCATTTTAAGACCTCTGCTCATGAACAGTGTAACTGTGATTTTCTTAATCTGTCCCAAACATTGCTTTCCTTTCTTCAGCACTCATTATGGGTACACATGCTTAACTTACATTTTGGGTGACATATGAAAAATGGCAGCTGTACTGTTCATAAGGAAGTGTAATAAAATGGCAATGTTGAAAATCTGGAGTGAAAATATTTAAATTTGCAAACTTACGAGCATGCATAGGAACTGCGCAAC
Organism: Neoceratodus forsteri; assembly: GCA_016271365.2. Taxonomy (NCBI): domain Eukaryota; kingdom Metazoa; phylum Chordata; order Ceratodontiformes; family Ceratodontidae; genus Neoceratodus; species Neoceratodus forsteri. Next base: position 47,293,444 of record CM028133.1, on the reverse strand, counting down.
GCACATCGTAAAACAGTCATTTTAGGAATTTTTTCTGGAATTTTCAACATAGCCATTTTAAGACCTCTGCTCATGAACAGTGTCACTGTGATTTTCTTAATGTGTCCCATACATTGATTTTGCACATACTGTGCCATTGTGCACTACATGGGTGGGAACACATTTTGGGCAAGATGTGAAAAATGACAGCTATACTGCTCATAAGGAGGTGTGATAAAATGGCAGTGTTGAAAATCTGGAGTGAAAATATTGAAAATTTGCGAACTTACGAGTGTGTTAGGAACTGCGCAATGCACCCTCGTAAAACAGTCATTTTTAGGAATTTTTTCACCAAATTTTCAACATAGCCATTTTAAGACCTTTGCTCATGAACAGTGTCACTGTGACTTTCTTAATTTGTCCCGTACATTGATTTCGACACCGACTGTGCCATTGTGCGCTACATGGGCGGAAACACGTTTTGGGTGAGATGTGAAAAATGACAGCTATACTACTCATAAGAAGGTGTGGTAAAATGGCAAAGTTGGAAATCTGGAGTGAAAATATTGAAAATTCGTGAACTTACGAGCGTGCATAGGAGCTGTGCAACACACGCTCATAAAACAGTCATTTTTAGGAATTTTTTCACCAAATTTTCAACATAGCCATTTTAACACCTGAGCTCATGAACAGTGTCACTGTGATTTTCTTAATTTGTCCCGTACATTGATCTCGTACACTGACTGCACCATTCTCGCTACATGGGTGGAAACACATTTTGGGTGAGATGTGAAAAATGACAGCTGTACTGCTCATAAGAAGGTGTGGTAAAATGGCAATGTTGAAAATCTGGAGTGAAAATATTTAAATTTCGCGAACTTACGAGCCTGAGTAGGAACTGCGTAACGCACCCTCGTAAAACAGTCATCTTTTGGAATTTTGGCACAAATTTTCCAACATGGGTTTTTGGACCCCTTCTCATGAATGATGTCACTGTCATGGTGGTATTCAGGCCCGAAGGGTGATTTGTGAGTCACTGCAGCGAAATCACTTTGAACATGAATACCGCCATGACAGTGACATAATTCATGAGAAGGTCCCAAAACTCTATGTGAAATTTGCAAAAATTCCCAAAAATGTCCGAGATATGCATTAGAGTTGAAACCCCCTATGTAACCCATTATACAGCTTACCGGGCATTTCCTCAGTTCAAGGGTCGCTTTGAAGAGTGCAGACGTGTTCCCGGTCCACCGAAGACGTCGCGCCAGAGTCCGGAGTAAGTATAGGGGTGGGGGTGTGGGGAGGCTGGGTGCGCAGTGGGGTGCGGGTTGTGGGAGGGTTGGGAGACGCTACGCGGGACAGTTTTATTTTACAGGTCTTAAAACAAAAAAGCGTCGTGGGGCGTTTGCCATGCTGGGGTGGGCTCCCAGCGTGGCACAGGGACTTGGGGGGTTCAGCCGACGGGGATTGGGCACCCCATCAGCAAAATAAAACAAAAACGCGGGCATCGGCTTGCCACGCCTGGAGTGGGCTCCCAGCATGGCACAAGGACTTGGGGGGTTTCAGCCGATGGGGATTGGGCACCCCGTCGGCAAAATAAAAAAAATCACGGCACCGTTTTCCACGCTGGGGTGGGCTCCCATTGTGGTACAAGGACTTGGGTGTTCCAGCCGATGGGGGATTGGGCACCCTCGGCAAAATAAAAATCACGGCACCGCTTTCCACGCTGGGGTGGGCTCCTATTGTGGTACAAGGACTTGGGGGCGCCTCAGCCGATGGGTGATTGGGCACCCCACGCAAAATAAAAAATCACGGCACTGTTGCCACGCTGGGTGGGCTCCAGCGGTAAGGACTTGAAGGTTCAGCCGACGGGATATGGGCACCCCATCGCAAAATAAAACAAAAACGGAGACCGCTTGGCCACGCTGGAGTGGGCTCAGGTGGCACAAGGACTTGGGGTTTTCACGACGGGGATTGGGCACCCCGCTGGCAAAATAAAAGCAAAATCACGGCATCGCTTCCCATGCTGGGGTGGGCTCCCAGCATGGCACAAGGACTTCAGGCGTTCAGCCAACGGGGATTGGGCACCCCGTCGGCAAAATAAAAAAAATCACGGCACCGGTTTGCCCGCGCTGGGGTGGGCTCCCAGCGTGGCACATGACTTGGGGGGCGCTCAGCTGACGGGGATTGGGCACCCCTGGCCAGCTATTCTGTAATGGGGGCCGACATCTGTTCAGGGAGCTGCGCGTGAGCAGCCGATATCTTATCGTGCTCACCAAGCATAGCTCCCTTTCAATCAGAGGTTATGCATTTTGAGCTGCACAGACAGCTCCAAAATGCATTGGTTTAGGTCGCTACCGCCACAGCCCACTTCGACTGAATTGAGGAGGAGGTGACACACCTCCGAAATCTCCGATCCAGGCACTATGTTTCTTGCACATGCGTGCAAGCAAACATAAAAATGTAGAGGATGGCTGAGCTGCTCCTATGGTGCAGAGTTCTAAGGCACCAGCAGTTTGGCTAGCATATGCAGCCTAAGAGATCAAGGTTCTGTTCCTGGTGTGCGTAGTCAATTTTATCCCCCCACCAGAAGTTTTTTTTAATTTTTATTTTGCAGTCGAAACTTCCACCCACCCCCCAAGTTTCCCCTTTACTCCGGGGTCTGTCTCCCCTCAGAGTTGGTTATCTTAATAACTGGTGGTGTGGGGGGCAGAGCCTACAAAAATACAGTGCACAAGCTGTTTTTTGTTTGGTAGTAGTCATTGGTGTGCTTTCCGACCGCTACCAGTGGCATTGTTTCATTGTGTGGATTTGTGCACTGCTGCTGTGGAAGTCAACGCTGTTTATACTGCACTGTTTGAGACAGCGCAGTTATTGTTGGTGCACTTCTGACCCAGTGCCAATCAACAGAACTCTGAAAAGGATTTGGAAACAGGATGGAACTTGAGAACCGTGATGAGTGCACCTGGCAGGGGACCACTCTGGCTGCTGGGGTTGGTCCACTGATCACTGGTAGCAAGGTTATCAGGACCATTACCCCGCTGGTCCTGGGAAGGGGAAAAGGACTGCCGTTATCCATCCTCTGACCCAGTGCATTTTAAAAGATGCTCAAAGTCAGGACTGGACTTGGGGGCAGATGAACGGAGGGCCCGCTTAAGGAGATGTGGGTACCTGTGGACATAAACTGTAACTACTAAACTAGTAGCACCAAAAAATAGCAGACAGAAAATATTAGCAATGTTTAAAGTAGAGCCTTTTTACTTTTTATTTCTGAAATGTTTTTCCTTTTCTATGTGCTCGTTAAGTGGTTTTCTACCTAATAGTACTGGGTATGATGTAAAAAGCAGTGCTTTACCAGGTAGGAGACATAACTAGTTCTGTTCCTCCCACTACATCAACACCAGCACGTGACCTCAATCATTGTTACATCACTGACCCTGCTTTCTGACTTATAACGTGTCACAAGTTACTAGTCACTCAGCAGGACACTCGCTCTTCTTGGTTACCAGTGATTTCACAGTCGGTGAGGCCACAATGCTTATGATGTACAGGAAGGAACAAAATTGACTATGTCAGCCTACAGGTAGAGAGCTGTTCTACACATCACACCTACTACTATCAGGTGGAAAATCTAATTAGCAAAACAAAAAAGAAACATGCAAACATAGAATTTGACGACAGATAAGGACCGCTTGGCCCACCTAGTCTGCCCATTTTCCTACCTAACAGATAAGCTGCAGATCCTAGTTAACCAACAGCTTACTTCCTCTTACCCCGCCCTAGGACTGCCTTATGCCTGTCCTGCATTCTTAAGTCTCCACTGTTCTTGACTACACAACCTCCTCAGGAGGCTGTTCCATGCATCCACAACCCTCTCAGTGAAAAAATCTTCTCACATTACCCCTGAGCCATTATCCCCTATCTTCAAATTGTGCCCCTTGTTCTTGCACATCTCTTTTCTAGAAGATGATACCTCTTGGACTTTGTTAATTCCCTTGAGGTACTTGAAAGTTTCTATCATGTCCCCTCTCCCTTCTTTCCTCAAGAGTATACATATTAAGCTCTTTAGTCTTTCTTCAGTATGTCTTCTGGTGCAGACCCTGCACCATTTTGTTGCCCTCTGGACAGCCTCCACTCTGTCTATGTCTTTGCAGGGATGGGGTCTCTAGAACTGCATACAGTACTCAGATGGGGTCTCACCAACTGTCTGTACAGAGGATAACAACTTCCTGTTTTTTACTATTGATGCCTCTTCCTATGCATCCCAGTACCCCCCTGCCTTCCTTACTGCCTTCTTACATTGCTTGCCCACCTTTTGGTCATCTGATATAATTACCCCCAGGTCCCTTTCTATTTTTACTGTTGTCAGTATCTCACCCCCATTGTGTACGCTTCCCTGGGTTTTTGTTTCCCATGTGCATTACCTTGCACTTCTTTGCATTGATTCTGAGCTGCCATACATTTGACCATTCCTCCAACCTTGCCAAGTCCCTTCTGATCCTTCGCACTCCTTCTTGTGTATCAACCCTGTTGCAGATCTTTGTGTCATCTGCAAAGAGACATACTTTTCCTTCCAGTTCCTCTGCAATATCACTTATAAACACATTAAAAAGGACTGGTCCAGTACTGAACCCTGCGGTACCCCACTAGTAACCCTCCTTCCTTCACTGTGTACTCCATTTACTACTACACTTTGCATCCTGTTGTCTAGCCAATTTTTTATCCAGGCTACCACCTTGGGACCCATTCCAAGGCTGGCTATCTTGTGTATTAATCTTGTGTGTGGGACTGTATCAAATGTCTTGCTAAAATCTAGGTAGGCCATGTCCACAGCCCCTCTCTGGTCTACTACTTTGGTCACCCAGTCAAAGAAATCTATTAGATTAGTCTGACACGACCTTCCCATCGTGAATCCATGCTGCCTTGGGTCCTGTGCCCCACTGGCCTTTAGGTACCAACAATTCTTTCCGTCAGAAGTGATTCCATCATTTTCCCTACCACTGAGGTCAAACTAACTGGTCTGTAGTTCCTGCCTCTGTCCTGCTCCCACTTTTGTGAGAGAATCACATCTGCCCTCCTCCGGTCCTCGGGTACCACCCATCCTCCCATGATTTGTTAAAGAAGTAGTCAGCGATGTCACTAGTTCTACCCTTAGTTCTTTCAGATTCTTGGTGAATCCCATCAGGCCCCATTGCTTTGTCCACCTTCAATTTTTTTAGTTCTTTCAGAACCCTTCCTTCTGTAAATGGACTGGTATCGACCCCCCGTCTTCAGAGTGTTTCTCTTGTTTGGTTTAGGTAACTCCCCCTCCTCTTCCTTTGTGAATACTGAGCAGAAATATTCGTTCAGTATCCCTGCCTTTTCACTGTCACCCTCTACTAGGGTTGCCACCTTTCGATGGGGCAAAAACCGGATCCTAAGCTCCGCCCCCTAGCCCCACCCCTTTTTATGACTCATCATGCATTGTTTCTCCTAGAAGGCCTTTTGTTATATCAATAAAAGACAAGATGCAGTGGAAAAGATTAGGTTAAGTAAGTGCTAATGGTGTTAATGGCCATACTTTACACCTCCCAGGCTAACTGCTTTCACAAACAAAGGGTTATATTGACAACAGAGCTTGTTTGTAAGCTGGACATGCAGCTGAAATAATGAATAATATGACAACATTTGTTTCAAAAGTATGTGAGCACTCAAAATGGCTCAAAAACCTGACCAGCACACAGCAAAACTGGATTACCTGATAGGGACCCAGAAAACCTGATCACCAGATAAAAAACCTGACAGGTGGCAACCCTACCCTCTACCCACATTCCCTTCCCTTTATTAAGCTTCAGTATCCCTCCTTTGGTCTTTCTTTGCTCCCTAATGTACCTATAAAAGGTCTTATCCCCCTTCTTAACAGAATTGGCTATCCTTTCCTTGGTTTGGGCCTTTGCTATTCTGACTGCCTTCCTAGCCTCTTTCTGATTTAACTGATAAAGTTCTCTGTCCTGCTCCTTCTGTGTTTCCTTATATTTCCTGAATGCTGTCCTTTTATCCTTCACCTTCCCTGATAACTCTTTTGTGAACCATAGTGTTTTTTTCCTTCGTTGTGCTTTATTGATTTGCTTTACACAAAGGCTTGTTGCCTCTGTGATGGCTGTTTTGATCACTCCCCATTGTTCCTCCACCCCTCCTTCTTGCCTGTTTGCTAGTGCTTTTCTGAGGCACACTCTCATTTTCCCAAAGTCAGCCCTCCTAAAGTTCAATACTCTTGCTTTTGTATGGCTTGATTGTATGGCTGCATTTATTGTGAACCACACTGTTTGGTGGTCGCTTTTTCCCAGATGGCTACTCACTTCTAAATCTGAGATTCTTTCTTCATCCCCATTTGAGAGTACCAGGTCTAAGATTGCTCCCTCCCGAGTGGGTTCCAATACTAGCTGTCTGAGGCATGCCCCCTGTAGGGCATCAAGAATGACCCTGCTCTTGGATGTGCCTGCAGCAAAGGTGCTCCAGTTAACATCTGGCATATTCAGGTCCCCATCAACAATATCTCCCCTTTTCTGCCATTCTAAGAAGCCTTCTATCATTTCCTTGTCCTCCTCTCACTGAGATGGGGGTCTGTATACAACCCCATGCAGATTGTGGTGCCATTTCCTGTCTCCAGGGTGACCCAAAGTGCCTCATCTGCTCCCTGTTTACTCTTTAGTTCTGTTGCTTTGATCCTTCCTTTACATGAGAGCTACTCCTCCTCCTCCTCTTTTACCCTCCTGTCCCTCCTGTAGATTGTGTATTCTGTATGTTGACATCCCAGTCATGGTTCTCTGTGTACCATGTTTCTGTGACTGCCACAATATCCAGGCAACCCTCTTCCATCAAGGCCACTAGTTCAGGGAGCTTGTTACACAGACTATGGGCATTGGTACTCATCACCCTCCACTTTTTGATAGCCTTACCCATTTTAGCCCCATTTCTGTCCTTACTGCCTTTGCCTTTTTTTACATTTAAATCTGTTCTGCTCCCTAAAATCTTCTGTACCTCGGTGTTTACCTCACTAATTGCCATGTTTTGTGGGGGGATGCTGGGATTTCCCTGCTTCTTTTCAGTGCCTCCTCCCTTGGCTAGTTTAAATGCTTGCCTATGAAGTATTTAAACCTCTCATCAAGGATCCTGGTTCCCCCCCGGACAGATGCAGACCATCGCACCAGTATAGGTCTGCATTTCTCCAGGTGGCTCCCCAGTCCCCTATGAAGCCAAAACCCTGAGCTCCACACCAGTTTTTCAACCACTCATTGAATTCCCTGGTGAGAAGTGCTCTAGCATCTCCCTTGCCATAGACAGGCAGCACCTCCGAGAAGGTCACCGTATGTGCTACTTGTCTAAGGCCCCTTCCCAGCTCTACAAACTCCTCTTGCACTGCTCTGATCCCATTCCTAGCCAGGTCATTTGTCCCCAGGTGGACAATGACATCAAGCTCTCTCCCTCGTGCAGCTCCTCCCACGATCCTGAGGATTTGCTTCCTGTCCCTCCAAGCCGTGGTGCCAGGAAGGCACCTACCTCCTCTCCCATCCTCCCCATTTCTACCCCTAATGATTGAGTCCCCACCAGGAGTTGTTTCCTTCCCCTGTGGGGTCCCATGCCACCCTCCTTTGAGTCTCCTTTGTGAAGGTTCCCAGCATCCTCCTTGGTCTCCACTGCAGGTGCCTCCATAGAGGAACCACTATCCACCAGAAGAGCGAATTAATTGTAAAGAGGCACAGCTGGAGGGATGCAACTCTGTTCCACCACCCTCTCCCTCTTTGAGCCACCCTGGTCCAGCCTCTCCTCTTTCTTGGCAACCTCTGAGGTAGTGGCATTGGCCCTGGTGGTCCTTGGGTGGGTGAGGAGGTTTCACAAATCCTAGCTAGGTCAGCCTGGAGATGGACAACCTCCTCTCTCAGACCAGAGAGGTGCATGCAAATAGGGCAACATCGCAGCCTCCAGAATGTCTCCCGGAACACTGCCACCCCACAACCATTGCACTGCACCACTCCTATCATGTCTTATTTTGTGTCCCCTCTACTGTTTCTCTGGATGCTTACTCTCTCCTCTCCTTGCAGCTCTCACCCTTCCTGTTCTGGGACAGCAACTTCCTATCTTCTTCAGTAGCCTCCTTCTTCCTTGTTCAATATCAGACCACCAGCAGCTGGAGGGGGGGGGGTGAGCTACTTTTTCTACTTTAGGGTTGACAAAACCGATGTTTTTCTATTATCCTTTCCTTCCTATTGCCAAACAGGAAGTTCCTGTTGACAGCCAAATCCAGTGGCTATAAAAGTAGAACTGGCTTTGAGTGGGTGGGATGGAGGGCAATTAGTAAGAAAAAAGGAAAGCAACAGGAAGTTGTAATTTGACTCGCCTGCTTTTATAGTGTCGAAACCACACCCCTAGGTAAGCTCTCTTTCCTCCTACTGGTTTAGCAAAGTCAGCTGATACAGTACCCTTCCCAGCTAAGAACACACACTGACTTTCTTTCTTTTCTTTTTTTAACCCTAAATAAGACCCCTTCTACTTCTAATAAAGTTATCTGTCTACTTAATCTTAACAGACACTGACTCCTGCTGCGATATACGTTTTAAATTAAGAAGAAAATGTAGCTTCTTTTAGTTAGCTGCTTTCTGCTCTACAAGCAAGGCTAGCAACAGGAAGTTGTAATTTGACTCACCTGCCTTTATAGTGTCTAAACCACACCCCCAGGTAAGCTCTCTTTCCTCCTACTGGTTTAGCAAAGTGAGCTGATACAGTACCCTTCACTGCACAGAATACACACTGACTTTCTTTTTTTAACCCTAAATAAGTCCCCTTCTACTTCTAATAAAGTTATCTGTCTACTTAATCTTAACAGACACTGACTCCTGCTGAGACATACGTTTTAAATTAAGAAGAAAATGTAGCTTCTTTTAGTTAGCTGCTTTCTGTTCTACAAGCAAGGCTAGCAACAGGCAGAAAACAAGTATTTGTCATGTTTATTTATTTATTTATTAGAATTTCGGATAAATACCTTGGAGTCAATGGCTCTTTTACAAAGGTTCCACATCAGTATACAAAGAATAGAAGTACAGTTTGTGTGAGATTAGCAGGCAAGCTGTTTGAATACAAAATTCAGTACAGGGTATACATGGTCTAAAAGCTACAGGTGATATAAATAACAGTTAGAACAACACAATCAGGCATACATTTAAGAATGATGAGTCACAACAAATAATATTTACATGAATTAAAGCTGCCAGAAGAGCATTGTCAAAGGGAAAGGTAAAGTGGAAAAAAAACTCAGTTGCTGCCAATTTTGCCAGGTAGTGTAGGAAAGTGGAGGAGAAAGTGGGTGTAAAGGGGTAACTGGGAGGGAAGTAGAAAGAGAGGTGGATGGGAGGCATGGATTGGGGAACAAGTGCAACATAGGGTGGAATGAGCAGATTAGAAAAGAGAGAGAGAAAGGGAGTCAAAGAAGAGTAAGAGAGGAAGGTGGTGGACCAAGGCTAGGGAGGGAGGCTGGGGTAGATATGGGGAGGGTGTTGGCAGGCAGAGGTGGTGATAGTAGAGAGGTGCAAAGAACAGAAGTTACTACCTGGAAGGTTAGGAGGAACAGTCACAGGTGGCTCTGGACACAAGCATATGACATAGCTTGTGTTTGAACAAGCAGAGGGTGCCTAAGTTGGTGAGTTCACTGCCCAGGGAGTTAAACATCTTAGGGGCTCTACCTGCAAAAGACCGCTGGCCTTGGGTGGTGCAACAGTGGGGAACAGCCAGGGAATAGTTGTCAGAGCTTTTTGTGCAATGGGGGTGGTTGACTGGGTTTAAGAGAGACTGAACTCCAGGGGGCATGAGTCCCATCAATGACTTTTTTGCTAGTAGGCAGGTTTGGAAAGGAATCCTTCCCTGAAGTTGTAGCCAGTTTGACTGTTCATAGAGGTTGCAGGTATGCGTGTGGTGGGCAGCACCAGTAAGGAGTCTGCAGGCTCTGTTCAGCACAGTAAAGATATGCCATAGTACTGTAGCTGTGGCTGCTCCATAGACAGCAAGCCCATAATCAATGGTGGAGACAATAGATCAGGGCCCCTACTTTTCTGCGGCACAGTGTGACCAAGTTCTGTGGCAAGACTAACATTTGCCGCAGAACTTCTGCAGTGGTGGTTTGTAATTTCTGTGGAAGTTCTGCGGCACTAACAAACTACCACATCACAGTGTCAGCTTGTCATCCTGACTTCACTTTCTTGGCAGTGGTTATAGCAATCAGGATGGTGGAAAGCACAGTAATACTAGTTCAAAAAATAACAGACTTATAAAAATAATTTTATGCTTAAAAAAGCAAAACAAATGTCTCTCCCTTAAGGTCCTAGCCTGTTGCATAAATGACATATGCGGAGGGGATCTTATGTGATAAAGAAGGTATTTCCATATGCATGCTATCTATCCCACTAATGAGGTTTCCACTGTCTATCACTTATATATTTGTATGTGCTTTCTACACCACTCATGAGGTTCCCACTGTGTATCACTTATATATTTACAGGTATATGCAGTCTGTAACATACATACAAGTGTGTGTGTGTGTGTGTGTGTGTGTGTGTATGTGTGTGGTGTGAGACAGAGAGATTTTGTGTGTGTGTATGTATATGTGTGTGTGTGTGTGTGTGTGTGTGTATATATATATGTATATATATATATATATATATATATATATATATATATATATATATATATTTCCATACTTGCATCCTCATTCATACAGGTCCCATTGGAAATGGAATAGAGAAATTATTGCAAAACTCATTTTTCATGTCAATCTGCTTACCCTGACACACTGCGTAACACTATCAGGCCATGACATGCATGTGAAACAATTGTGAGATAGAGCTCTCCAGCCCATCACAATGTGTCCACCATGTGACAGAACACTGCACCATACCTTCCCAGGTTCTGAGCAGTGATGTGTTCCACCAATTCTTATGCTGCCCAGCCAGCTCCCAGAGCTAATCTCTGAACCCGAGTTGCCAGCCCTGAAACACAGCATGCTACCCTCTGGCCCAACAGCTGTCCCTGCACACAACATTTCTCCATAACATTTAGGTGATTCTATCAACCAATGACAATATGTAATCAATAACCCTGGCAAAAATGCGTACAGTGCAATTTATTTAACATGTCTAGCCTTTCAGCAGGTCTACACATTGTTATATTCCCATTTTCTGGACATAATTACTTTATTTTTCTTAAAAATGACAGTTAAATTAATTTTACCACTTCATTTCAGATGGCATCTATATACTTAAAAGGCACAAATAGGTTTGTACAAAGTGAAGTATGGACTTAACAAGTCTGTGCTATTGACAAGGTTTTGTTTAAGTTGGCCCTAGCGCAATACTGTAAGACTGAAAATTGTATTAGGCTGTAGTGCAGGTTGAGCAAAAATTACCATGCATGATGTCCTCTGCCACCATCTCTGGCAGTGGCAGCTGTGGTAAAGTGACTGTTCATTTCTGTTGCAGAATGCAGCCATTTCGTTAGTTAATATATGATGTTACAGCAATGATAACATCACATTCTGAGCATATAGGGGGGTTTTGGATATAAAAAGAGGGGAAGGAAACCAGATTCTATAGACAAACATAAATATTAATAAAAAATCACCAAGAAGAGTGAATTCTGCGGCTCCACAGAAGTTCTGTGGTAGATTGCAAGTTCTGCACAAAATTCTGCAGCCACAGAATTCTAGGGACCTTGCAATAGAGCTGTGTATTGCTAGCTTAAGGGCGTCAGGTGTCAGGCAGTGTCTGTGTTTATAGAGAAGGCCTATACGGATATTTACGTGTAACCCCCAAGGGGCACTCTCCTAAGGGCTACTACCCCTGCCTGCCCTAACTGTGGCAGGGTGAGGGGCCCAGATCCGTTGGCAGGTGCCTCCACCCAGAGGTCGGGGTTAGAACAGTCGAAGCTGACTTGGTCACAGCCCTCTGGATTGCTGCAACCCCCCTTTCTTCCCACTAGTGGCCCATGCAGTTCAATTTCAGTGTCCTTACCATACACACTTATCCCCCCGGCTCAAACCAGTCAGCTCACTCCGGGGACCTCCTGGAAAGTAAGGTACAGTTACACCACATTCACTGGGCAATGCTTCACCATTAATACACAGACTAGCCAGTGTACTTTTGCAAAACAAGCAATATGATTTATTTGAGGGGAGTTAACAAGGTCCGGGGAAAATCAGGTTGATTAGCTTACCACTACAATATATGAAAATCTACCTATGGCTCTGTGCACTGGCCTAACCTATTAATTACTGTCTATGGGTACCAAAGCCCTAATGGCTAGTTCCTCGATGCAGTTGGTTGGGGCCCTGACACAAGCGAGCATTTAATTCCTGAGCAGATCAATGGAGCCAGAAAGCTCAATTAGTGCAGTCAACAATACAACAAAACGATTATTGCATTTGTTTATAAGCTTTAATAGGGAGCTACCCTGATCCAGTACTCACAACTCCAGCTAAGAACCACTCTTTCACCACTTCCAGGGCTGAACCTGTGCTTCATCGGCCTCCTCACACATTTATATGGAAACAACAGAGGGGTACCATACCAGGCAGCTGCTGCTTCCAGGATGCGAACAAACTCACAGCTTTGCGGGCGTTTCACCGCAGCTTCAATGTCCTGACAGACCGAGCGTGACTCAGCAGATTCTCCAGTCCTCTTCAGGTGAAGTCTGGTAGGTAGCTGTGCTTGTACACAGCCTCCTCTGACCTCAAGCCTGCGGATTTAATCCGTGGAGTGCTGGCAATACAAACGGCCACCTCAGGCCTTTCACGCGCTTCCTGCGTGAACACTCAATGGTGCAAGAGCTCAGAGCTCTCTTCTCCTTCACAGTCACAATGCATCTGCCCCTAACAGCATGGGGCAATCCTTACAGCTCGGGCGCTACCCAATTCCATTGGCTGGTTACATATGCCAGTCACTTAGTCTGGTCCTCAGTGGTGTGAAAAGGTGCCATGGCCCATAATGCTTCTTCCAAAAACTACAAGCAGTGTCCCCATTGGTTGTCTGGCTCCATCCAGAGTCCTGATTCCGGGTTGGTCACCTCCACTCCATTTCCAGTGCCCCTTAGCTGCTGTTGGACCCCTTTCCACACAGTCCAGGTCCAACATGGAGGGGCACAACGTAAAGTCCCAGCTACAATAAAGAGAGTTAGGTAAACTGCAAATTCACCAACACTGTACAGGTTCCTAAAGGGAACCACTACATCTTTCGGATGGGCTCCCTTAGTGCTCCTAGCAACTGCAGAAATGGAGCAGTCAGGCAGCAGTCCAGGGTGGGATTCGAACAGAAAAACCCAGTCCTCAATTTGAACCACTAAAGCCTGCAAACAGGCAGCTCTTAAAGAGACAGTAGTGGAGGCTTTAAAAGCACTCACAATGCCCACATTTAGCGTCCTTACGCCGAACACCAGCCAGGCATAGGGCATTCAAGCAAGCTCCGGGAAGGCTTCTAGGAACCCTCATTTGTAGGGGGGTTACATACGGATTTCACAACTTAATCGATATGGCTGGAGAAGGACAGAGTAGGGTCCAAGGTTATACCAAGGTATTTGAAAGTCTGCGTCTGGTCCAGGGTCACACCCGAGCTGTTTTTGAGTGCCACTTGTTGGTATTTATGTGTAACCCCCACCCAGGTATGCCATTTCCATCCTGACAGCTCTACCTGGTGGGCTGGGTTCGGGGGAGGAATATGTCACTCAGCACATTGGCTAGGTTTGGCTACTCTGCAACAGGAGCACCCAAGTAACTCCGGACAAAGGAAGCAATAACTGTAATGTCCAGTACCAGAAGTGGGATTCTAAAGTATGGCTTTTATTCACATCCAACAGAATAAACAAAGTATAGATGGACCCCCACTCCTGGTAATGCAGATTTATGGAGATCAGAATACATCCTATTCACTTTAGCCCTTAGGCTTTGAAACACACTGGGCACACAGCCCGAACTTGTACACTGCTCTGGGCATTCCCTGGCTCGGCTCCCTTGCCAGCCCTTTGGACACTTTCCATATAGCATGGAAACATTTACTGGTGGCTCCCTAAACCACCTATGAGCACTTCTGCTCCATACGGGAATCTTCTTCCTCAGTCCCACATCTGGGTACTTTCCTCAGGCACTGGCCAAGTACCTGAGAGAAAGTGACAGGTGTCCCAAAGTAAACCCATTGAGGTGAATTTGGCTATTACTGATGGGGGGGGGATCTCCCACTTCTCGCCCCCATAATTCATATCCTGCCATTTCTCTGGACTGTAACACCTCATCCTTTAAAATGCTTTGCTGTGTAGATTCTCTTTAAATGTATTCACATTCAGTCTACTGTCTTTACATCCCATTTGTGCTGAACTTGAATATACTTAAAAAGTGGCTGTGTCCATTACTCTAGACCCCCACAGAGTTAAGCAGTCCAATCCCCACATCTTCCAAACTGTACTTGGCTGTATCTTCCTGACCCCAAAGTAATAGTCATTTTAGTTTCATCTTGATTCAGGTGACACCACATTGGCCCTTTAGCCGAGCGAACTCACCCCTTGGTTGCAGGTGCCCCACAGGTGTTTTCTCTTCAAAGGAAATCTCGTCCAGAACGCCTGATGCCTCAGCACAAACTTAAATCAGGCAGCTTCTTTCTCCCTAGCCAGACCAGGGGGGTTGCCCCTGGAAGCAGGCTAATTCCTTCCCCCCATCCCCGCAGGGATGGGGTCCTGAACCACTGAAAGCAGTCTCTACCACTTCAATGTGCTCTTGTTGTGTTCCTCTTCAAGTGAGAACACACACCTATACCAAAATAATAGCTCTTTGACAGAGCTTGGAACTCTGAGGGCCTGCTTACAACAGAGCACCTCATCTACAGACTGCCACAGACTCTACTGAACTCATTTCAGATTCCCCAACGTTCTACTCTAACCTCCAACTGCAACATTACAGTATGGCTTATGCAGCTGCAACAGTTCTAAAATGATGTCATCCCTCAGTCTCACTTGAGACTGAGAACAGAGTGAGACAGTGTGAAATCCATTTAACTGGAGTTTCACAAGCTGCCTTCCCTGCCTACCACTAGGTCTTACTGGGATTCTAGTAACCCCGGGTAACAGAGGGGTTACATATGTTTGTCATGTGTGCCATTGAACAGCGTAGTCTTTGTTTTTCTGTAATTTAGCACTAGTTTCTGTGAGACAAACCGGGCCTCAACTTGCTTGAAACTTTCCTGCAGTTGTTTCTCCAAGAGGGAGGGGTCAGAATTCTTAGACAAAATCACTGCATCATCAGCACACAGAATAATGTTTTCATCACAGGCAGAAGGGAGATTGTTCAGGAAGATGCTGAAAAGAAGGGGTCCCAGTATTGACCCTTGGGGAACACCAGCAAGGACAGGTAGTTTGGAGGAGAGGGAGTCACCAATCTTAACTTGTTGTGACCAGTAGGAAAGATAACTGTTGAACCATTGTAAAGTATTATGAGAAAGCCGTAAGTTGCCAAGTTGTTCCAGTAGTAATGGATGGTTGACTGTACTGAAGGCCTTCAAGAGGTCTATAAATGTGGCACCAGCAAGTTGTCCTTGGTCTAGTGCTAGATGAATGTGACCTGTAAATTCAAGGAGGGCAGAGGTGGTGCTATGTCTTTTGCAAAAGACGTGTTGCTGTGGGCATTGCAAGTTGTATTTCTCCAAGTACTTCACCAATTGATCTGCAACAATTTTTTCAAGAGCTTTGGATAAAGGGGATAGGATGGAGATGGGCCTGTAGTTACAGTGTAATGTCCTATCCCCAGACTTGTGTATTGGGGTCACCAGGGCTGACTTCCACTTGAGCAGGAACTGGGAGAGCATGAGGGACCGGTTAATAATCTTGGTAAGAGGGTGCAGGATATCGTCAAGGGTGAGGGCGATGAGCTTCAAGTCAAGTGTGTCCCCACTTGATCTGGATTTTCCGAGCACCTTGAGGGGGTATTTTTTGGCATCCCTTTCAGTAACGGCCTTGACATAGAAAAGTGGCTGATTTGTATCCTGAGTCTGTTGATACTGGGAGGCTGTGGTTCATTTGGTGTCAAAGAAGTTAGAGGGAAGCACATGGCTGAGGTCAGTGAATGCCAGATTGAAAGTATTAGCAATTGTGGTGGAGTCCAGGGTGTTGCTGCCATCAACCTTTAGGATATTAGGAGTTGCTTTGGACTTTTTCCCTATCACTTCAGAGAGACTTTGCCAGAATTTCCTTCCATCCCACCATGAGTTTGATAGGGTGATCATGTAGTAACTGGCTTTTTCAGTGTGGATAGCTCTGGTACAGGCATTCCTGGTGGCCCTGTATGCCTGAAAGTCTGCTTGGTTGCCAGAGGCTGTAGCACAAGCCCATAGCAGGTCCTGGTCTTATGATTGGTCTAAGAGTTTGCCTGAGATCCAAGGGTTGTTAAGGCCTTTAATTTTGCATTTCTTAAAGGGGGCAGGGATATCACACACTGCATTGAACCTTGAAATGAAGTATTGAAGTGCAGTATCAGCATCCAGAGTGGTGTCAATCGGGGACCAATTTTGTTGCAGGAGTGCCTTAAGTGGTGCAAGCTGTCCCTTGATTAGCATCTGACTGTTGATAGTTTTCACGGGGGGTTTATTGAATTTATTTGACCATATGCACTGGACTGGGGAATGGTCATTAATGGCATCATGGAGAATTGTTGTGTGGCTAATATGGTCAGGGCGATCTGTGAGTACCCAGTCCAGTAAGGTACTGCTCCCTGTTCTGTAGTTGACCCTAGTGGGTGAGGTAACTAGCTGTGTAAAATGTGCAGCTGCCAGGCATCCTTGTAGTTGCTTGCACTGGGGACAAGCCAGGTGACATTAAAATCCCCTAGCAATATAACTTCCAAGTTAAGCTCTAGACTACTGATGCAGGTGAGGAATGGGTTCAGGCTTGTTGTTGTAAGTGTGGGTGGAATATATACAGAGGCTATCATCAGAGCTTTGTTATTGGCTTCTAGAATGACTTTAATAGCAAGGACCTGAAATTCATCTCCATTAATGGGTAGGGTCAGGGCATGGCCTGTCATAGAATCTTTAAGATAAAGGGCACAGCTGCCCCCTTTTTTGGATAGTCGATCCTGCCGAAAGATAGTTTACCCAGGTATTGCCACAGCAGTGTCAGGAATAATTGGAGACAACCAAGTTTCAACTACAGATAGTACATCTGGGCTATGCTGTGCTTCCCAGTCAGTAAGGGCATCTAATTTTTTGGTAAGGCTGCAGATGTTGATGCTACCTAATGAGAGGGTCCCTGTTCTATGTTGCTCCCTAGGAGTAGCTGGGGTGGTCCAGGGTTGGGGTGAACGTTGCCCGATATTAGCAGGAGTAGCAGTATTAGTCTTTCTAGGAGTTCCTTAAGATATTGGCAGTGACCGCTACATGCACTTTTTACCCGATACTTATTCTTAGTTGTTGTCTGTAGTGACCTGACTCCTGATAGTATGAACAGGGAGAAATAGTTTAATGGTAGGGTCGACCGTGGGCACAGTAGCATGTTCATGTATCCTAGTATTTGGGAGAAGAGATGAGTGCTGTTGCAGCTGAGACTGCTGGTAACCATTCCACTTCTGTGCAAGGAGCTATCAACCAGGTGATCAGAGGTTGGTTGCAGTAGGCATTTAAATAGATTGGTAGTGTGAGATGCCAGTGGAGTCAGAAGGAGCAGGTGCAACAGGAACAGGTTATGTTGTATTCTTGATGTAGTAATATTAAACCATACAGATAATTATGTTCAGGTATATGTAGTACAGTAAACTTGTCCAAGGTACCAGGAGTCATATGATGAAAAGTAATCAAACTCAGTGCTTTGGCTTCTCAGAAGGAACTAGAAGGGGGACAGGATCAGATCTACAGTACAGTAGCTTCTTGTTGTTTTACATTGTTTCTTGTGGATTCTACTTGGTAGAAGGTTATTTCTTTTCTTTCTTACTACTGAAGGGCTAGCAGGGTATTGTTTGGGGCTGTTGGAATTTTGAAACCTGTTTTGGTAGCTATAAGTGGGCTCATTTGTTTGATTCACTGTGTGGCAGGCTGCATTTGTAGAGGCCTATTTATTCTGTTTTAAAACATAATTTGGTGTGATTTAACTGGGTCTGTTTCTTTGAATTGGAGACATATATCTTCTAATTCCAAGCCTATTTTGATGTGTTGTTGGTGAAGCTGTTTGAATTTGAGTCCTGTTTCTTTGGGTAGCAAACCTATTTTGGGGGCTTTGAATAGAATTGTGATTCACTGTTGCTGGCTTAACTAGCTGCAAAGTTTGAGTGCAGAGTGGGGGAAGGATACTAATGGTCTGACCAGAGGCCTCAGCTACCTGATTGTTTCTGGAAGACTTGGGCTGGTCCCACCCTTGGTCCATTATTTCCTTTATACCAGGGGTTCTGACATCACTTTCTCAAACAGGCAAAAGAATATGTACCTGTCATAGCAAAAGCAGACATCCAGGAAAGGAACAGCAGCAAGTGAAGAGGTGACTGCTCTCTCAGTGGAAGGGAAGTAAATGCAAATCTAGGAGATTTCATTATTACTTCTTCGCATTGATATTGCATTGGGGAAAGAAGGAGTAGGAGTTTGAAGAAGGTTGTGCAATGGCTACTTAAAGTCTGTTTTGAGTGTAGACAGGAAGGATAGGAATATAAAAAGCAGTTGCTCAATATATCTAAAGTGTGCAACAAAGGAGGTAAGGGAAAAAGAAAATGTTTTGCACTGATAGAGGAGGGAGAGGAGACTTGGGGAGTGTTTGTATCCTGCATCTGAGAAGGTGGGGGTCGATGGTGGGCAACATAGCAATGGGTAGGGTGTAGGCTGCAACAATTCGTGTGCACCAATCTTTCTAAAATTGCCTGGAGGTGGAGGATGTTTAGTGCAAACCGACAGAAAACTGAGAAAGGAGATTGAGGGTCTGCAGGAGGAACTAAGACAGGCAAGGCAGATTGGGGTGGGTTTAGCCTAATACTGGAGGGAGGAAGAAGGGAGATGAGGGAGGGCGATTAAGCCAACAGTGGTGAGGAGAGGGTCAGAAGAAGGAAGCAGAGACAAAGGGCCAGAGCCAGGAAGAATAATTGCCGGGAAACCAGGTCAGGAGACAAAGACAAATGGAAGGAGGAGATAGGGACTTGTGAGGGAGGCGGAAGAAGTGGCAAAGTCATGGAGTGGAAAGAGAGAACAGGTTACTATGAAGAGAGAGGAGCGGGCATTTGTGAAGAGCCTTCAGAAAATAGTTTGCACTGCTGAGAGGAAGAAGGTGGAGGAGGAAATGATGAAATTAGAGAAGTAATTGATAAATGCCTGGACCAAACTGGAGCGGGGGGAAGTTCTGCTGGGAGAATTGCAACAGGGGTAAAAGGGGGAAATAATGTGCAGGAGAAAGAAGAGGAGCTGGAAATGACTGAGGGAGATGAATGAAAGCAAGCAGGGAGTAAGAGGGGTGGAATCTTAGTGCTGGGGGACTCAATACTAAGAGGAGTTAGGTGGGATAGCAAGGGAGAGAGGCATAGTCGCATTTGGGTGGAGGCCATGCCAGGAATGACAGCGGAAAGGGTGGGACAGTCTGTTCTGAAATATGCTAGATGGGGTAGGGACAAGTCTCATTTAATTATACATCTTGGGACAAACGACCTGGCTGACAAGACAGTAGATACAGTCCAGAGGAGGTTTGAGGAACTAGCACAATTATGTGAGGGGGCAAGAAGATCAGTAACTTTTTCAGAGATACTTCCCGCGCCAAAGGCAAGTGCAACAAGAAAGCTGGGAATAGAGGAATTTAATGGATGGCTAAGAACCTGGTGTTGTGCTAAAGGGTATGGGCTGTTGGGGGGTTGGGAGGGACCTGGGAGGACAGTAGTCTCTATGCCAAGGACAGACTACACTTGAGTGAGGAGGGAAAGAAAGTGTTGAAACAGAGGATGGAGGAGTACATAGATGAAGTTGGGAATTTAAACTAGGAGTGGGGGGTGGCAGTTGGGGAAGAGATATGCAGAGACCACAGGTTGGGAAACCATATGAGCTTACCCCCCATAGAAGTGACAAAGGACAAATGGCAAGTACTGTTGGTGATGCTAGGAAAGGAGGGCAGGATGGGAGGGGGAGAAAAGGGTGGAAGGTGGTTACCCTTAATGCTAGGAGCCTTGGGAGGAAAACTGCAGAGTTACAGGTTCTCATGGCAGAGGGAGAGGTGGACATTACAGCCATCACGGAAACATGGGCCAACCAATACAATGACTAGGACCTGTCTGTACCAGGGTACAGGTTATTTCGTAGGGACAGGGTGAATGGAAAAGGTGGGGGGGTGGCACTATATGTGAAGGAAGGACTGAAGGTGTAAGGGAGGAAGGGAGGAGGGTAGTACGGAGTCACTTTGGATGCAAATCCAGGATTCCAACAATAGGATTCTTAGAATGGGAGTGGTGTACAGGCCACCATCTCAGATGGAGGAGTTAGACAGGGAACTAGCTGGGACAGATCAGGAGGACTAAGAGAAGGGTAGTGTGGTGATTGTGGGGACTTCACATGCCAGGAGTGGACTGGAGCACCCCAACAACCAGGAACAGAAGGGAGCAGGTACTGCTGGATGCCTTCAGGACAGCTTCCTGCTGCAATGGTCAGTGAACCAACCAGGTTAGGAAATACCCTTGACCTTGTGCTGGCAAATGGGACTTTGTGAGAGAACTTACAGTGGAGGAACCACTGTCAGGGAGTGACCACGCTCAGTATCGCTCACATTGGATATGGGCAAGGAAGGAGTGGAATCTGGCACAATAGTGCTGGACTTCAGGAGGGCCAACTTTGGAAGGATGGGGAAGTGGTAAAAGGGTATCTGGCCAGAATTCAGTCTAGTATGGACACTAACCAGAGGTGGGAGATCATAAAGCTGGGGATAGTGGAGGCAACCAAAACCTGCTGCAAAGCCCAGAGCAAGAAGTATAGGGCTAAGAAACCGATCTGGTTGAGCAAGGAGGTCATGGAAAAGGTAAGGAGGAAAAGAGCTGCCTTTAGGAAGTACAAGAAAACAGGGAGGGGAGGACAGGGAGGAGTACTTGACAGAATCAAAGGAGGTGACAAGGCGTAAGGGAGCCAAAGCATCTCTGGAACTCAGGCTGGCACAAGGCATTAAGAAGGGGAAAAGGACTTTAAGTACATCAGGAGAAAAGGAGCTATAAGGACCACATAGTAAGGATTAGGAAGGAGGGGTTGGGTGGAAGCAGGGTGTGATAAGGCAGAAGCACTAAATAAGTACTTCTGCTCAGTATTTAATAAAGAGAAGAGGAGGTGACACCCAAGGTGGGAGAAATGGCAGAAGCGGGGGAAGTGGTGACAGAGGGGAAATCATGAGAGCAGAGTTCGAGGGTTTGAAGGCACTGAGGGTGGACAAGGTGCCAGGCCCAGATGGCATCCACCCAGGGTACTGAAGGAGCTGGCAGAGGTCTTTGCAGGACCTTTGGCAGACCTATTTAATGCTCACTACATTTGGGTGTGTACCTCAGGACTGGAGGATGGCTCATGTGGTGTCCCTCCACAAGAGTGGCCCCAAGGATGAACTGGAAACTACAGACCAGTGAGCCTCACATCCATCGTGGGTAAGCTAATGGAGTCCTATCCTGAAGGAGAGGCTGGTGGCCTCCTAGAGGCCAAAGGACTACAGGACAGCAGGCAGCATGGTTTCATAGTGGCAGATCCTGCCAAACCAACCTGGTCGAGTTCTGTGACTGGGTAACTAGGCACCTGGACAGGGGCCATGCAGTGGATGTCCTGTATCTGGATTTCAGTAAGGCTTCTGACTCAGTGCCACATGGAAGGCTGGGAAGGAAGTTAGTAGCACAGGGGCGGTGCAAATCTGGTGAGATGGGTAGGAAACTGGCTGCAGGGAAGGCAACAGAGGGTGGTGGTGGTGGGGAGCTTCACACCCAAGGGCAGTGACGAGCGGTGTTCCACAGGGCTCAGTGTTGGGACCAGTGTTGTTCGGGATATTCATTGCAGACATATCATGGGACATCAAGAGCAAGATCAGTCTGTTTTTATTTTTTATTTTATTTAAACAGCAGTTTGGAAAAACCTTTGAGCCATAGGCTCATTTACAAAGGTACCTTGTCACAGTAAGACAAACGAAAATACACAGTATAACAGTACAACACATAAGTATAACAGTAAATTAAGACATAGATACAAACAAGCTGGTACAGGTAGGATGGATGCAAACAATACCAGAGTTATGTTGTCCTTAGCAGCTTAGTAATAAGCTTTGTCATGAAGTATTGAGTACGGCTTTGACTAGTGGCAATTACAGCATCGGGTGTTAATAAGGTGGTTACTGAAGGAAGTTTTTGACACCGATATAGTTGGAGCTCCGGAGATGGAGGGGGGCAGTGTGTTGAACCAGGAGGGGGCCCTAAAGCTGAAGGCTCTTTGGCCGTGAGAGGTCCTGTTTGCTGATGATACCAAGGTAGGCGCGGTGGTGGATGACCTAGGGGGATGGCAAGGGTTGCAGGATGATCTGCCAAATCTTGAAACCTGGTCAGACACCTGGTAACTGGGCTTTAATGCCAAAAAGTGCAAGGTGCTGCATTTTGGGATGAAGAACCCAAGAAGGAGTTACCAGCTAACCCAGACAGAGGAGAAGGATCTGTGTGTGCTCATTACAGGGTCAATGAACAACTCGGCACAATGTAGGAAGGCAGCTGCAAAGGCCAACAAAATGCTGGGTTGTATTGCAGGGGGTATATCCTCGAGGAGGGAGGAGGTGATTCTGCCACTGTATAGGTCATTAGTTAGAATAGCACCTGGAGTACTGCATGCAGTACTGGTGTCCGTATCTAAAGAGGGACATTAAGTTACTGAGGGGGTGCAGTGCAGAGCGACAAAGATGATCAAGGGGCTGGGAGACTTATCATATGAGAGGAGGTTGAAGGAGTTGAACAGCTACTCACTGGAGAGAGGGAGAGACAGGGGTGACATGACTGAAACCTTTAATACATGAAAGGAATAAACAAAATGGGTACAGAGGGCTGTTCAAAGTAAGGGAGGGAGGACACCAGGGGCCATGATATGAGATTGGGTGAGGAAGGTTCAGAAGGGAGATGAGGAGCACTTTTTACAGAGAGGGTGGTGGCTGGGTGGAATCGTTACCTGCTGAAGTGGTATGCAGTAGAACAGTGGACTGCTTCAAACAAGGATGGGACAGGACAAGGGAGGGTTAATGAGGGAAGGGTGGAAGGGAGGGCAGCTGCAAAATAAGGGGTGCTAGCTGCACATTCAAGCAGACTTGATAGACCTCTAGGCCTTTATCTGCTGGCAAATTTCGTATGTTCATATGTTCGTAAATCTACAGGAAATGGTGAACTACTGGGGACCAGAAAACTGTTGTTACTATAGATCAAAGACCCCGAATGTGTTGAATTCCTGAAGGTGATGAACATTGGCCTTGGGCATATGCAGGATGTAAAAATCTTTTATTAGTATCTTCCCTTTGTTCTCCAAAATGGTTGTGAATAGACCTCAAAGACAAGCACACATCCTTTAAGAACAAGTCAGGCAGAAACGTGGATTCAAATGCAGCACTGCACAACTCACAGCTTGTATAACAGATTTACTGCCCTTAGTTTTGCTTTTGATGGCTTCCAAAAAAGTTGATTTATGATGAGAATGCCAATATCTGGTGGTGATGTTTTGCAGTTTCCTAGTCCAGCAAATGTTCATAGATGTTATGTCCAAGAATGGTCCAGTTCCTCCAAGCAAAAACACATGAAAATCCACAAAAACTAAACTACTGACAGAGACAAACACAAACAGCCGGCTACACAGGCTCTAGTCCCTTTCAAAATAACAATGTTTGCTTGCATACTATTACAAGTTAGCACAACAGTGTCTTCAGGCTGCAGGCAGGCCCTTTTCCCATGTAGGCAATGTCTCAGGGACTTTGAGTTTCACCAAGCTAAGGGGTTAAGAGCTGAAACAATGGTAAGCAGAATAAAGAATATTTGTAAATCCTTAACCCATTTTCCTTTTTTTTTAAACTCAGCTTTATTCAGGAAAAAATAAAATAATTCATACATGTTATGCACTGTAACATTTCACTTATGTAAACATACATTATGTCTCCAAGTTTACAAAATAAAAAGTATACATTAATTATCAGGTTTATGATACATGTGATGCCACTGGTGTACTGGATCTCTAACCAGTGAACCTCCAAACAACCTATATATCCTGAGTCAAGACATGGTATTTCTAATAACGTAAATAAAACTATAAAACAACAAAATGAATGTACTATGCTATGTATGAGTTTGGTTTAATCTTTACCTGTATTTGGCTGCGAGAGGAGAAGGCCCAAAGAACTCCTTGAAGTGCCCCCCCCCCCCAAGATTGGGTGGGCCAAGCAGTCTGTATCTGCCATTAAATTCTATGTTTCTATGTAAGGTTGTAATTCTCTTCCAAGTGGGCTATTTCATTTCCGGACTCGCACTGGAGCCAGGCAAGTTATCCGCTATGGTGCTGTTCTTCTCACAGGCATAGTTTTGCTCTAAGTAGCTCCACAGCATGGATTTGGAATACTTTATTCCACCATTCCTTTTACATTGGAGGGTCTACTTGTAACCAGTGACCAACCAACAGTGACAGGGCCAGGTTTCTCTGATCTGGTTTCAGACACATCATCAATTAGAATCCCAGAACCCACTGTGTGAATACCTGTGGAATCTGTTTACTGAGTATGAGTTGTACCTGAGCACGAATAGTTCCCCAAACAGGCTGCAACTTTGGGCAATCTCAAAAGATATGCCAGTGGAAGCTCCCACCCCCACTGTCTCCAACAGTCTGCTGAGGTAGTACTCTGGAAGAGTTTAGTGACTGGTAGCATTCTGAAATATTGAACAGGATTCTCAGGAAAAACTCCCTCTAATCTGGGGAGGAGGTTACCTTCCAGCCTTTTTTTAATCTAAGCTTCCAGTCCTCCTCGGAGATTGCCATAAGAGCCTTAGTCTCCCAGGCTTTTTTTTATCTTATTCAGAATGTCTCCCATGGCTGACTGTAGCAGTTAGTAGACTTCTGAAACATATCTATGATTCTCTTTTAGGGTCACCACCCAGTAAATGTAATCTTCCCTGGGGGTCATGGGTCTTTTAAGATTCCCCCTCTTAGTACCATTTAGAATGAAAGGGCAGACTTGTAAGAATCTACAAAAATCCCTATTATTCAGGCTAAATTTCTCCTTAGGGGACTGGAATGATAAGAAGGTTCCACTGTTTCACAATTGGGAAAACCAGGTCAGCCCCATACTTTCCCAGTGGGCATATCTTAAGTCTAACGTGGGTGGGATGAAGTAGGAGGTGTACCTGATCAACGAAATAGGGCCTAAGATATCTTCCAAATGTAAACCTTTGCCAAACTTGGACATCATCCTTAAGGTATTTTTAACCCATTCATTAAATATAGATTTAGTATATTCTGAGGTGACGGGTCCTAATGCCAGGATGAACAATGGTTAGCTCCCAGAGCCAGAATCCTCAATGTTATACCAGCCAGCTAATGACCTCTGCTTGGCTCATGTGCTAATGGCAGACATCTGTCCTGCCAAATATTAATAATGAAAACTGGGTAGGGTCAGCCCCCCTTCCCTTGGGAGCATCAATATGTTTTGATTAATGCAAGCTTACCCCAAAATAAATTTATGTATGCCTTTCAATAAGAGTCCAATATTTAGTGAGACAGGTATTGGTAAGATCTGAAACAAAAAAGAGATACCTAGGAAGCAGGTTCATTTTAATTGAATCTGTCTGTCCTGCTGATGTGAGGGGGAGTAAAGGTCATCTTGCCAAATCTTTGTGCACTTACTCCCAGAGTTTCAAGTAATTAAGTTTAAAACAGTCAGAAAGTATTTACCGTGAACTGTATTCCAAGGTATCATATTTGATTATGTTTAGCCCATGCAAAGAGATAAGTAGCTTTGAACCCTTCCTTTTTATGCTGGCTCCCGCTTACGCGCCAGCCAATATATTGCATTAGTGGCAGATTTGGAGGTGCGGCCACTGTGGGCGAATGCAGGGCACGCATAAGAAGGTGCGTCCCTCATTCCTCAATAAGCCAGCATGCAGGCGTGGCCACCAGATCTAAGAAAAGTGCCACTGCAATGAGAGACAAGCTTGTCATGCAGTGGCACAACAACACGCCTCCCAACATGCCTTTCCTGCTGAAGCAATTCAATAGACATGGCAGCACTGACAGCTGCTGCATGAAATGCCGACTTCAGGGTTTGCCCAATCCCTAATCGAGCGTGCCCCCAACCACATAATTTGCCAACGGGAGCCCACTCCCCATCGGCATAATACCCTCCTCCCATGTAAAGTGTGTGCCAAGGGGTGCCCAATCCCCCTCAGCATCATGGGGTTCCCAATACTCTTTCTTTGCTGATGGAGGGCCCAATCCCCATTGGCTTCAGTCCCCATTTCCTAGTTTAATTTGCCAATGGGAGAGCCCACTCCCCGTCGGCATAATGTCCTCCCCCATTTGTTGTGTGCTGAGGGGGGTGCCCAGTCCTCCTCTGCTCTTGCCCCCCTTCAGTATGTGCCAAAGGGGGTGCCCAATCCCCCATCAGCTACAGCAACCCCCCTCCAAAACACTCAGGTGGCATGCTGGGAGCCCACCCCAGCATGCCAAATGCCTCTGTAAAAAAAAAAAAAAAAATGTCCCGTGATGTTTTTTTATTTTTTGCTGTGTGAAATCAGTTTTTGGGATAGTTTGAGAAAATGACAGTGACACTGTTTATGAACAGAGGTCCTAAAATGCCTGTGTTGAAAATTTGCTGATGAAAGTCCATTAAATGACTGTGTTACAAGTGTGCTTGCGCAGTTTCCATGCACACCTGTAACTTCGCTAATTTGCAATATTTTCATGCCAGATTTTCAACACTGGCATTTTTTCATTCCTCTTTATGAACAGTACAGCTGTCATTTTTCACATCCTGACCAAGATGTGTTTTCATACCTGTGGCACACAATGGCATGGTGGCTGTGGGAAATCAACTTTTGGGACACATTAACAAAATCAGAGTGCCACTGTTCATGAGGGGAGGTCCCAAAATGCCTATGTTGAAAATGTGGTTAAAAAAATCTCCCCAAATAATTGGGTTACAGATGTATATTGCGCAGTTTCTATGTATGCTTATGACTTCACCAATTTTTCATATTTCCACTTCAGATTTTCAACGTTGCCAATTTTTTTACACCTCCTCATGAACAATACAGTTGTCATTTTTCACATCCTACCCAAAATGTGTTTTTGTCCCTGTGTCGCCAAATGGCATAGCCGCTGTGGAAAGCCACCTTTCAGCTAACAAACTGATTGTGCCGCTCTTCATGAGGTGGGGTCAAAAGCCTATGCTGAAAATTTAGAGTAAAATACCAACAAAGCCTCAGGGTGTAAGGGTTTCCAACTGTAACACCCTGACCCCTGTAGAGACCGATTATGTCAGGGTGTGACTTGGGATCATTAGTTGTAATGCTCATGCCATTCACCCCACCCCCACCCTGCAGCCAGTGACAGGCACTGAGATGTGCCTTGGAGTGTTCGGCCTTAAAGTTCACCCCATTCTCCTATACTGCACCCATCTCAGCGTATTTCCTTATGGAACGGGGTAAGTATAAGGCCCAAAGACCCCAAAGCACACCACAACACTTGTCAGTGTCTACAGGGTAGGGTGAAGTAAAATTGCATGAGCGTTATAGCTGATGACCCAAGGGCACACCCCAATGCCATTCAGTCTCTGTAGGGTGGGGGGTGGGCATACCTCTCAACCTTTTGTCGCTGAAATGAGGGACATGGACATTTTTGGACACTCAAAAATGAGGGGCAATGAGAAACACAGACCCTCAGAATGAGGTACACATCCTCAAACATGGAGATACAAGCTGAAAACACTATGAAAACCATAGTGTTTACTTGTTCAAAGTTTATTTTTGATTTAGTATTTTAGAATATTAAGAATTTCTGCTTTAAAGTCTGAATTTACAGCACACTCTCTGTGTGGACAGCACCTTTTCCATGAGGGACACAGCAATTTTAAGGGATAAAATGAGGGATGTCCCTCATAATGAGGGACAGTTGAGAGGTATGGGGTGGGTTTGGCATCAGTTCAATACTTCACTGCATTTCCTATTATGCATCTCTAACGTCTGCACTACCAATGCCAATGCCAGCGAGACAACATTTGGCATACACAAATGCTTGTTATATTTGCTAGCGCATGTGTACACAGCAAATATTTTGTTATG
This sequence comes from Neoceratodus forsteri, assembly GCA_016271365.2. Lineage (NCBI taxonomy): Eukaryota > Metazoa > Chordata > Ceratodontiformes > Ceratodontidae > Neoceratodus > Neoceratodus forsteri. Next base: position 47,265,150 of record CM028133.1, on the reverse strand, counting down.
ATAACCACATTTCAGAGCTGTGTTACTGTCATGTCCAGTGGGCTCGGCAGTGACAGATCAATGACCAGGCAATCTGAGTATGACATTGGTCACTGCCTGATGGGTGGAAACCTCGTGTAGTTGAAAGAACTGAAGCACTCCTATGATAGAGCACTTTGGTCCTTTCATTCGCATGAAGTTATCTGACAAGCAGCTGAGTAAATATAGATTTTTCTCCCATCCTCTTTACCAAGCTAGCTGAGGTGAAACATAGAAACATAGAATTTGCAGGCTGATAAGGACCACTTGGCCCACCCAATCTGCCCATTTTCCCTGTCCACTGCCTATAATGCAGACCCTAGCTGAATCGCTGCTTACCCTCGTGCTTTTTAATACCTTAATACTTCCTAATGTTAGGGTGCTTTACAATTCCTGCAAGTATAAGCACCTAGAAGGCAGAATTTCACTGTTCGCTGATGACACAAAGCTCTGTAACAGAGTAGACACACCAGAGGGTGTAGACAGAATGAGAAGGGACCTGCAGAAACTTGAAGAATGGTCAGGGGTTTGGCAGTTGAAATTCAATGCAAGGAAGTGCAAGATAATGCATATGGGGCACAAAAACCCTGGCACAATATATCAGTTGGGGGGTGAGGATATAGCATGCACCAAGCAGGAAAGGGATCTTGGAGTTATCATCTCTGATGACCTCAAGGCAGGGAAACAGTGTGACAAGGCAGCAGGTAAAGCAAATAGGATGCCGGGATGCATAAGCAGGGGCATCACCAGCAGGAAAAGGGAGGTCATAATTCCACTATACAAGACACTAGTGAGGCCGCACCTGGAGTACACTGCGCAGTTCTGGAGACCTTACCTATGTAAGGACATAGACAGGGTAGAGAAGGTTCAGAGGAGGGCAACAAAGATGGTGCATGGATTGCATCACAAGTCCTATGAGGACAGGTTGAAGGCACTGAACATGTACTCCCTGGAGGAGAGGAGGGAGAGAGGGGATATGATAGAGACATACAAGTATCTTACAGGAGGAACAGGGTGCAGGAATGCACTATTTTAAGCGAAAAAGATGTTCAGGACTAGAGGGCATGGGATGAAGGAGGGAGGACGATTCAGAGGAAATGTGAGGAAGAATTTCTTACAGAACGGGTGGTGGACAAGTGAAACACCCTGCCAGAGGAAGTGGTGGGGGTTGAAACAATCACGGGATTTAAGAATGCATGGGATAGACATAAAGGAATTCTGGAGGACAGGGGTAAGGGGCAACAGACTTCCTGGAAAACATAAACTGAACTTACAAGCTTAAATGGGCAGACTGGGTGGGCCATAGGCCCTTATCTGCCGACACTGTCTATGTATCTATGTATCTAAGTAACTTACTCACCCAGCACAAGCTACAGTAAGTTTAGCCAGGAAAGGCAAGGGAACTTCCCTTCAGCGAATTAGTGAAGCTGAAGAGTATTGCATGATTTTGCAGGGTATATATATATATATATATATATAGTTTGTTTCCTGTGCATTCTTTTTGCCATGTCTATGTTTTTGGTGAATGTGGCTTGAAATATTTAATGGACAGAAACGTGAGGTTTGGAAGAGAGAGAGACCTCAGCAAGTACTGCAAGGAGCAGGAAGAAGGAGCACCATCAGCATTCACCATCAGGCGAGGCTCATCCCTGCCCAGACAGTTCCCAATTCATCATAAAAGCAGGCATCCAGGAAACAACTGCTGATGAAGGGGGGCAGATTTAGAGCACCTGCAAAGAAACAGCAAGCATTTTAAGTAAGTAATAAGCAGGGCCACTGGAAAATTGCACCCACAATTTGTCGGCAGAATCAAGGATGCTGGAAGATAGTAAAAGCAGAGGATCGGAAGGGCACTTATGAGGGTACAAAGGGTACTTTTTCTAAACTAGTTTTTGCCATACAAAAATAAAAAGTGGGGGGGGGCTGCTGCCTTTGCCGCCTGGGTTCCTATGCCTATGTGTGGAATCTGCAATTACACCATTCTTCAGTAGAACTGACACATGTTCTGCGTAATTTCTTTAAATTTTTGAGTTTTTATATTGAACTGTGTAAAAGTATTAACATTTTTAATAAAATACTCTCAAATATACTGACAATTTTGCATGCAGACTTGGGTTTGGCTAAAACAATGCAGTGCAAGGTAGGGCAAGGGTTTTATGTGATACTGTTTTCTTTTGAATCCTTTTCTTGTTTGATTTCAAAATCCACTGGCCAAGCAGATGCACATTTAAACATTTAACATTGTTTTGTGTTGAAGCAGTGTATCGGTAACATTTTTGTTGCCACAGAAACTTGCAAAGATGGGAGAAAAGGTGCAAATTATCCCATTCACCTAAACTGGGTGCTAACTACAGCATGAAGCCTTTTTGCAAGTGGTAGGGCAGGTTTTTCCTTGTGAGCATACTTTCATTCAGACTAGTTTTAATTGAAACAGCTGAGGATTTTGGATTGCCTTGCTGATTTTAAACTTGAATAAGTTAGTTGGTAACAGTACTCACTCTCTTAGCAATCTACTACCTAGATGCTCATATTCAAAAACTACAATAAAAACCTGACTAAACTCTAAAAACAAGCTTATAAAACACATAAAATGTATCTGAACATTTAACTAAACAAAATCATTGCAGCCAGAGTAAAACAAAGGTAAATTACAGGGTACCTTGACTACTGTATGATGCAGTAAAAATACATTGCTATTTTTGTTTACATTTTTTGGTAACCGGGTAAGGCCCATTAGGCTCAAGTGCCTCTTTTCAGGGGCAACCTGGGCACACCAGGGTGGTTAAGTGACTTGTTTAGAGTTACACAGTATGCAAGTGGAGGTTGTGGAAATCAAACCCAGGTTTGCTAGCTGTCCCCAGCTCATTCACAGTTTTGTCACTTTAACCTCTAGTCTATACTGCCAGCCCCAATAACCCCCAGATTTAATGTTTAAATATGTGATTTCAAAAAATAGTGTACAGTGCAAACTATGAACATTAAACACTTTAACATTTTACTAAAACTCAATTATTCGCCACTTTAACTTCTTATTTTTTCTTGTACCAAAGTGGGTGAATAGCTAGCACAGCACGGTAAACAGCTATTGATTAGGCTTCATTATTCTACATCGAGAAACAGAAACATTTGTTTATTCTGGATTAATTTAATATTGATTTGCTCTGGCTCACTTTGTAGAATCTATTTAGCATTGTCTGAGGCAGATGTTTTTAAATTTCGGAAGATAGGCAACGCTTATGATAGCTTATCAGTTTAGTATTCATTTTAGGAACATAAACTTTTCTTTACGTTTTAAACATATTCAAGTGGCAGTGTATTCATTCAGCAGTTTAAACTGACTAATACATGCTGCAGAAAACACTAAAAGACTTATTGTGAAGCACTCAGGCTCTATAGTAGAACTCCTGCAATTTTTAGCAATTCTTGCAAAAAGCTCTGCAATTTTGGGTGGCTTTTCCGCAATTTTCCAGTGGCCCTGGTAATAAGCCATAACAGGATGTGCATTATAGAGATTTAATGTACAGTCAGATGATGTCTCTCAGCCAATGATATTTCTCTTTTTTTTTTGCCATTTTATAAAGCATTGTAATGAATCTCTGTTTTTTCCCAGTGCCATACCCTGTTTTGCATCATTGTGTCTAAGCTGCCTTCTGTAAAGTAAGTGCCTCTTAAACTCTCAGATGCTTTGTAAGAAACATAGACTTTGACGGCAGATAAGGACCGCTTGGCCCACCTAGTCTGCCCATTTCCCTACCTAGAGGATAAGTTGCAGATCCTATTTAACCAACAGCCTATTTCTTCCTACCCACCACAAAAATTGCCTTATGTCTGCCCCATGCATTCTCCCACAGTTTTAGGCCCCACAACCTCCTCAGGAAGGCCGTTCCATGCGTCCACCACCCTCTCTGTGAAAAAATACTTCCTCACATTGCCCCTGAGTCATCCCCCCTCTATCTTCAAATTGTGTCCCCTTGTTCTTGCACATATCTTTTTCTGAAAGATGCTACCCTCTTGGACTTTGTCGATTCCACTAAGGTACTTAAAAGTTTCTATCATGTCCCCCCCCCCCCTTTCCTCAAGGGTATACATATTAAGCTCCTTTAGTCTCTCCTCGTATGGCTTCTCTTGCAGACCCTGCACCATTTTAGTTGCCCTCCTCTGAACTGCCTCCATCCTGTCTATGTCCTTGTGGAGATGGGGTCTCCAGAACTGGATGTGGTACTCCAGCTGGGGTCTCACCAGCTGTCTGTACAGGGGGATAACAACGTCCTGTTTTCTGCTGGTGATACCTCTCCTTATACATCCCAGTATCCCCCCAGCCCTCCCTACTGCCTTCTCACATTGCTTGCCAACCTTAAGGTCATCTGATATGATTACCCCCAGGTCCCTTTCCATTTTTGTTGTTGTTACTACCTTCTCCCACATTGTGTAACCTTCCTCTGGGTTTTTGTTTCCCCAGGTGCATTACTTTGCACTTCTTTGCATTGAAACCAAGCTGCCATACTTCTGACCATTCTTCCAACCTTGCCAAGTCCCTTCTCATTCTTTCCACGCCTCCTTGTGTATCAACCCTGTTGCATATCTTTGTGTCATCTGCAAAGAGGCATACTTTCCCTTCCAATCCCTCTGCAATGTCACTTATAAAGACATTAAAAAGGACTGGACCCAGTACTGAATCCTGCGGTACCCCAGTAGTAACCCCTCTTTCTTCAGAGTGGACTCCATTTGCAATTACTTTCTGTGTCCTGTTGTTCAGCCAATGTTTTACCCAGGCTACCACCCTGGGACCCACTCCCAGGCTGGTTAATTTGACTACTAATCTTTTGTGTGGGGCTATATCAAATGCCTTGCTAAAGTCTAGGTAGGCCATGTCCACAGCCCCTCCCTGGTCTACAACTTTGGTCATCCAGTCAAAGAAATCAATTAGATTCATCTGATATGACCTTTCTGCTGTGAACCCATGCTGCCTTGTGTCTTGTGCCCCACAGGCCTCTAGGTACTCAAAAATTCTTTCCTTCAGAAGTGATTCCATCACTTTCCCTACCACAGAGGTCAAACTGACAGGTCTATAGTTTCCTGCCTCTGTCTTGGTCCTACGTTTGTGAAGGGGAATCACATCAGCCTTCTTCCAGTCCTCAGGTACCACACCATCCTCCCGTGATTTGTTAAAAAGGGTAGTCAGTGGTGTCACTAGTTCTCTGCTTAATTCTTTTAGAATTCTGGGGTGAATTCCATCTGGCCCCATTGCTTTGTCCACCTTCAGTTTTAGGAGTTCTTTCAGAACCCTTTCTTCTGTGAAAGGACTGGGATCGACACCCCTCTCCAGAGTGCTTCTGTTAATTGGATTAGGCACCTCCCCCACTTCCTCTTTTGTGAATACTGAACAGAAGTATTCATTCAGCATCCCTGCTTTTTCACTGTCATTCTCTGCCCACCCACCATCCATTCTTTTCAGCCTCACTATCCCTCCCTTTGTCTTTCTACGCTCCCTGATATACCTATAAAAGGTTTTATCCCCCTTCTTAACCGAGTTAGCTATCTTTACCTCAGTTTGTGCCTTTGCTAGTCTGACTACCCTTCCTGCTTCCTTCTGCCTTAACTGGTACAGTTCTCTGTCCTGCTCCTTCTATGTTTCCTTATACTTCATAAATGCTATCTTTTTCTCCCTAACCTTCACCGCCACCTCTTTTGAGAACCATAGTGGCTTTTTCTTTCATTTTGATTTATTTGCTTCACATAAAGGCGTGTTGCCTCTGTGATGGCAGTTTTGATATTTCCCCATGTAAGCTTTCAGTGTTGCTTGCATGCATGTGCAAGAAACATGTTGCTTCAGTGGGGCCAGTTAATGTGCATGTGACTTGGGATTGTCGACAGTAATGCTCATGTCATTCCACCCCCACTCCCACCCTGCAGCCAGTGACAGGCATTGAGGTGTGCCTTGGACCCTTTGGCCCTAGAGTTCACCCCATTCTCCTATACTGCACCCATTTCAGCGTGTTTCCTTATAGAATGAGGTGAGTGTAAAGCCTGAACACCCCAAAGCACACCTCAACACTTGCAAGTGCCTGCAGGGTGGGGTGAGGTGAAATGTCATGACCGTTATGGGCGACAACCCAAAGGCACACCCCAATGCCTGTCCATCTCTGCAGGGTGGGGGTGGAGTTGGCGTCAGTTCAATACTTCACTGCCATTCCTACACTGCATCTGTCTAATTCCTGCACTTCCAATGCTAATGCCAGCATGCAACATTCGGCACTGACAAATGCTTGTTTTTATACAAATATATTGCATAAGGTTTCCCAGAAACATCATAATGCAGTCACTCACTCTGTATTTGAACTTGTTTACGGGATACGTGCTATACAGGGTTGCATGTAACATTTATTAATGTTTCTTTTTTGCTTGCTTGCCAACCCCATCCACCTTCTCCATATAAGACAGGCTCTTGTTCCAAACATCCATGCTATATGAATGTTATGCATTATTCTCCATATAGTGCACCGCATCAGAATTGCAGTTCATGGTGTATGAGATTGACTTTTAACACAGCATGTCGCTAGTTACCAACTCAAGGACATACAGTAGTTTTCAAAATGTACTGCACTTTGTGTGCGTAGATATTGGTGTCTTTTGATTAGAATCGCATGAGATGAGGTCCATATTGTGAGGCACCACCACCAGCTGATGACTGCTTGTATTGTTATGCTGTTGTTTTCAAGACGGTATGACACAGTTCTGTTCAGCTGGAATGTGGGTCAGTATGTCTGGTTTGCAGGGTGTAAGCTTAATCAGTTTTTGTTGTTTAGTACGTGCATCTTTAAAAAGATTTGTGACTTTCTTACAGGAGTTGTGCATGTGGCTCCATCACTAGAGGCCGAGGTTAGTGCTGTTGTATCAGGAGGGCTCAGTGTTGGAAATCAAATAACTTGGGGCTCCAGAAAAACCTGGAGGAGGGGGTCGAACCTTTCATTGGAGGGAGGGAGGACTTGTTTTCTAACAAAATGTTGAATTTGTACTTGATGCATTCTGGTTGCGCTTTTAGCAATCTGCCCCTTTGCTCCCCCCACTGCATTACTATACCATAGTCTTTTAATTTCACTCTTAGAGCAGAGTTAGTGAAATTCCTAGCCCCTTTCCACCACAAAGATTCAGGATGCATAGGTTTGTGGCTGACAGGGAAATTTTTAAAGGAGTAGCACATTTTTCAAGTTAGTAGTGCTTTTCCCCCAAAAAAGTAACATGTTCCTTTATAAAAGTCAGACGGCCTGATTTTCAAACAGGCTGCATTGCCACAACAGACTTGTAGCAGAGGGGTTTTCCGCAGGTGGCAACTTGCAGCAAACCACGCAGCAAGCACAATTTTGAAAGCCACTTGCCACAACCCCCCCCCATCACAAATCTTTTGTGGCGATGCAGCACAGTTATGACAGCTATCCCCGGCATCCATTCGCATCCATGTGTGTGTCATTTTACGGGGCTTGCACCAAAGCTATGCTGCAAACTGCCATAAAAAGAGGCCACTGTCGCAACTTGCATCCTGGGTTTGAAAATTAGGCACAAGTTGCAGCCAACGCCGGAATGCAGCTGCGGCAAGTGTTGCTGGGGATGCAGGGCTTTGTCACCTGCCCTGCAACCCCATTTGAAAATTGGGCCCTGAGTAAGCTACAGTAAAACATCTACTGTTTGCTAATCTAAGGAGTAGCAGGTGGTCCTTCACTACTTATAGGTAAGTACACTAGTGGTGACACACTCAAAAGAGTCCAAAGCTACTTTGATATATTTACTTACTGTGAGAACATAAGATGGATGTTGTAAATGGGATGCTGGAAGTGACACCTTTTTCCATGTAAAGAATCATTTGAATTGTCTACCACAGGTCACTAAGTAAACAACAAGACACTACAGAATGTGAGTTTGACAGAGATAGCCATGTACCCAAGGGCCTAGTAAGGCCCCAATAGAGGCAGAGGGGTGTAACTGTCCCTGAATGTCTATCTTTGCCTAGCACACAACCTGGGGTGTCTCACTGCACTTTAAACAGGGTTTTACGGTAAGTAGCATTTGTCAGTGCTGAAAGTTCACTGCTGGTATTGCCGTTGTCATGTATTTACTCTGCTGCCTCTCACGACCTAGTTGGAAACATGTTTTTTTTTTTTTTGCTTTAATCTGTTTTTTTTTTTCCTGGTCAACAAATTTCAATCTGTCCATAGTCAGGCCCTGTGCTCCCACCCATGCCTACTGCAATGCATAGGTCACATGTGGACCATCTGTTACAAAGCAGCCATTTTTTCCTACAGGGCCTCGAAACATGCAAAACAGCATACTACACCTAAAGGTGTACTATGCTGCGAGTAGTGACAAAATTGTATCTGGAAGTTTTTTTGAGATATATTGTCCAGAGGGTACCCCGCCCATCACAACGTTATCCTATGGGAAAGTAACAAAAATGTAAATTGTTTAAAACTAGGTCCCTGTGCTCCCATATATAGTACAGCTGTGACAAAAGTGTCAACATAGCCATGGCATTACCCCACCTCATGTACCCATTTCAGAAAATATTCAAATCCCAGTCAAAACATAACTCTGTGCAACTGTGACACCATTCCACACCACCGGTGTGAAAACACATTTTGGCTAAGAAGGCTATGTAGCAAATGTGGTATAAAAATATTTTTAATTACCACAGTTACAAGCATGCATAGTGTAGTTGCAACGAATGGTCATAACTCTGGCATTTTTAATAATTTTGACACCAATTTTGCAACATAGCTTTCGTATGACCCCACCTCAAAAACAATATGACTGTCTTTACATAAATCCTACCAGAATGGTGAATTGACCAACAGACTGTGAAATCACATTTCCTGCAGAAGCTGTGTAATGACAGTTATATTGTTGATGAGATGGGGTCCCCAAAAGACCACGCTGAAAGTCTGGAGTCAAAATCTTAGAAAACAGCAAAGTCATAGGCCAAAGTTGAAATCCCCACTGAAATACATTCAACCACATTTTCCTTAGTTTCTCAAGTTGCAGTTGCCAGTTCCATCAGGAAGACATGTCTTTGATTGGGAGGGTTGTTCTGAACTTGGGACCTCTTCAGGTGAGTGAGGATGTTCGAGGTGTCAAGGGGGTGGGGGAGGTGGGTGAACAGTAGGAGGTTGGGTGGGGGAGTGCGGGTTTGATTGGCGATAGACTTTTTTTTTTTTACATGGTTCTTTGAGAGAGAAAAAATTGAGGAACCGTTTTCTTTATTTCAGGCTCAGACCTAAAAAATGTGAGGCGGAGGTGCCACTGCAGTGTACAGGGCAAGACCAGGGCCAGTTGGGGGATGCCACTAAACACTAGGGCAAGTCAGAAGTGAGGTGGTATCAGAAAAAGACCAGGGAATGAAGGGTGGTAGGTGGGATAGCATAGAGAGAGAGAGAAAGAGGGAGTAGGAGGGTTTTATTTCTAATAGAGTGGGGACCAGGGAATGGAGGGTGGCGGGTGGGACAGCTCAGAGAAGGAGGGAGTGGGAGAGTTTTTCTCTAATAGAGCGGGGACTGGGGAACAGCGGATGGCAGGTGGGACAGCTCACAGAGGGAGGAAGCAGGAGGATTTGTTTCTAATAGAACAGGGACCAGGGAATGGAGGGTGGTGGGTGGGACAGCTCACAGAGGGAGGGAGTGGGATTTTTTTTTTTCTAATGGAGCGGGGTCCAGGGAATGGCCTTTTTTTTACTTCTTGGAGGACATAAGTACTTGACTTTGCATGCTGCCGTAAACATAGAGTTGATATGGGTGCTGCGGTGGCTGAATGCTGTATGTGGCCAGTGCAAACTGTTTACTGTTGCTTGATAACAATTCGGGGGGAGACATACTGCTGGCGCCAGTGCAAAATGTGAAAGTGCAAATGTCAGTCTCATTACAACACTGACCAGCTGTTTGCTGAGCAGTGTCCATGGATCAAAGGAAAAGCTGCCATATTATTGGTTCCGCTTTTTCTTTTGATCTCCATGCAGTTTCCACCCACCAAGGCGAAACTGCGTAAGCATTAGCCTGCCTGATGATTGGTCTGCCACTGTCTCGCCTGTTGCAGACCCAGTATCACACCCATCTCAGAGCCATTTGTAGCAAGAAGTTCACATGCGTGCGTGCAGCAAACTTAACAAGCATTTGTCAATGCCGAATGTTTGCTTGCTGGCAATGGCAGTGGTAGTGTAGAAGTTACAGAGCTGCATAATAGGAATGGCAGTGAAGTATTGAACTGAAGCCAACCCCACCACCACCCTGCAAAGAGTGACAGGCATTGGGGTGTGCGTTTGGGTCGTCAGGCATAACGGCCATGCCATTTCACCACACCCCACCCTGCAGACACTGACAAGTGTCACGGTGTTCCTTGGGGTCTTTGGCTTATGCGCACTCCCATTTCATTAGGAAATACGTGAGATGGGTGCGATATAGAGAATGGGGTGAACTTTGGGGTCGAGGAGTCCAAGGCATACTGATGCTTCTCACTGGCTGCAGGGTATGGAATGGTATGAGCATTACAGGCAAGAATCCCAAGTCACACCCCTGATGCCTGTCATTCTCTTACAGGGTGGGGCATTATGGTTGGAAACCCTAATACCTCAGGCATTCGTTGGCATTTTCACTCCAAATTTTCAACATGTTTTTTTTGTGACCCCACCTCATGAACAGGGGGAATATCAGTTTGTTAGCCGAAAGCTGCTTATGCACAGCGACTACAGCATTTAGCACCACAGGTGCAAAAACATTCCGAACAGGATGTAAAAAATGACAGCTGTACTGTTCATGGGAGGTGTAAAATGGCAATGTTGCAAATCTGCGTAAAAATATTTAAAAAATGGTGAAGTCACGAGCATACATAGAAACTGTGCAACACAACGTGAATATAATTAGGTTGGGATTTTTACAGCAGATCGCCAACTCAGGCATTTTGGTGCCTGTGATCATTAATAACAGTGTCACTGTGATTTTCTTTATCTGTATCGAACAATGATTTCCCACAGTGACACAAGATCTCTGCGCTGAAAGTGTGAAACACACTTCAGCCATGTTGTGAAAAATGACAGCTGTACTGTTCATAAGGAAGTGTGGAAAATGCCACTGGTGAAAATCTGGACTGAAAATATTACAAAGTCATGAACTTACGAGGGTGCGTGGAAACTGCGCAATGCTCACTCGTAACACAGTCATTTTATGGACTTTTGTCACCAAATTTTCAACATAGCCATTTTAAGACCTCTGCTCATGAACAGTGTAACTGTGATTTTCTTAATCTGTCCTAAACATTGCTTTTGCACACCAACAGCACCATTGTGCGCTACATGTGCGAAAAACATTTTGGGTGACATATGAAAAATGGCAGCTGTACTGTTCATAAGGAAGTGTAATAAAATGGCAATGTTGAAAATCTGGAGTGAAAATATTAAATTCGCAAACTTACGAGCATGCATAGGAACTGCGCAACGCACGCTCGTAAAACAGTCATTTTTAGAAATTTTTTCACCAGATTTTCAACATAGCCATTTTAAGACCTCTGCTCATGAACAGTGTCACCGTGATTTTCTTAATGTGTCCCATACATTGATTTTGCACATCGACTGCGCCATTGTGCGCTACATGGGTGGAAACACATTTTGGGCAAGATGTGAAAAATGACAGCTGTACTACTCATAAGGAGGTGTGGTAAAATGGCAATGTTGAAAATCTGGAGTGAAAATATTGAAAATTCGCAAACTTACGAGCATGCGCAGGAACTGCGCAATGCACGCTCGTAAAACAGTCATTTTTAGGAATTGTTTTACCAAATTTTCAACATAACCATTTTAAGACCTCTGCTCATGAACCATGTCACTGTGATTTTCTTAATTTGTCCTGTAAATTGATTTCGCACACCAAAAGCGCCATTGTGTGCTACATGGGCGGAAACACATTTTGGGTGAGATGTGAAAAATGACAGCTGTACTACTCATAAGAAGGTGTGGTAAAATGGCAATGTTGAAAATCTGGAGTGAAAATATTGAAAATTCGCGAACTTACGAGCCTGCTTAGGAACTGCAAAGCACGCTACGTAAAACAGTCATTTTTGGAATTTTTGCGAATTTTTCAACATGGGTTTTGGGACCCCTCTCATGAATGATGCCACGGCCATGGCGTTATTCAGGCCTGAAAGGTGATTTCGCACAGTGACTGCGAAATCACCCTTCAGGCCTGAATAACGCCATGACAGTGACATCATTAACGAGAAGGGGTCCCAAAAAACCCATGTTGAAAATTTGATGCAAAAATTCCAAAAAATGCCTGAGATATGCAACAAAGTTGAAAAACCCCTATCTAGCCCATTATACAGCTTACCGGCATTTCCTCAGTTCGTGGTCGGCTTTGAAGAGTGCAGACGTGTTCCCGGTCCACCACAGATCGTCGCCCAAGCTCCAGAGGTAAGTATGGTGGGGGGTGTGGGGAGGCTGGAGTGCGCGGTGGGTGGGTGCGGGTTGTGGGGAGGGGCAGGAAGACTGCGTGGGACCCGTTTTTCTTTACAGGGATTTAAAAAAAAGATGGCGTGGGACGTTTGCCACGCTGGGGTGGGCTCCCCAGCGCAGGCACAAGGGGCTGGGGGGCCGTGGAGCTGACAGGGATTGGGCACCCTGTCGCCGGCTATATGATCAGTTGCCATGCTGGGTGGTGGCTCCCAGCGTGGCACCCAGTACTGGGGTGAGGACAGTGGAGCCGACGGGGATTGGGCACCCCGTCGGCTATTCTATGAGTTGCCACACTGGGGTGGGCACCAGTGTGGCATATGGAAAGGCTTTTGAGACGCAGCACAAGCCGGACAGGGATTGGGCACCCCGCTGGCTATACGTGTGTGTTGGGGGCAGCACGCAGTATGCGCATGCTTTGTGTGTGTGTGTAGTAGGGAGTTGCGCATGAGCAGGCGATATCTTATCGCTGCTCACTGGAAGCGTAGCTCCCCTTTCAACTGTATCGCCACTGCATTTTGGAGCTTGTCATAGACAGCTCCAGCATGCACTGGCGGACAGGGGCCGCGCCTGCCAACACACTGACTGAATTGGAAGAAGGGGTGACACACCTCCAAAATCTCGGATGATGGCACTATGTTTCTTGCACACGCGTGCAAGCAAACATAAAAATGTGTATGGACATGCACTGCATTTTCAAAATACTCATCGAACGAACATGCTGGATGTCATCAAATCCCCTTCCAAAACCTGTTTTCATGGTAGTTCCACAAAACAATATTTTCAGTCACATTTCATAAATGACACCTGTTGTATCCATATGCTAGGGCAACAAAAAACAAAATAAGTATTTTGAAAATGAAGGGTCACAGTCTAAGAAAATGACAGCATTATGTGTGAACCTCTTCATTTCCTAGTCATGACAATTTCTTTATTATAACTCGTTACTAATTTGTTGATTATACAATGGCAAGAAAAATCAGTGGGCTCTGACTGGTCAGGCTGGGGCTAGACCTGCGATGTTATCGAAGTATAACACCATGGATCTAGTGCCAGCACACACATGTCCAAATGTCATCAGTAAAAAAAAATTACTCCACATGCAGATTAGGGAGAGGAAAAAAATGGCTATTTACTATACTCACAATTCCTCATGATGTAAATTAGTATACAGGTGATTACATTTCTGTACTCACTACAGATATAGGAGACTACAGGTAGGATTCACATAGCTTTCTGAAGGTGCAAAGCCTTCCCTAAGTCCTTAAAACTTCCTTAGCTATAGAAAACAAGCATTTGTCAATGCCGAATGTTGGCTTGCTGGCACTGGCACTGGCACTGGTAGTGCAGAAGTTAGAGGGATGCATAATAGGAATGGCACTTAAGTACTGAACTGACGCCAACCCCACCCCCACCCTGCAGAAACTGACAGGCATTGGGGGTGTGCCTTTGGATGATCAGGCATAACGCTCATGCCATTTCATCTCACACTACCCTGCAGACATTGCCAGGTGTTGTGGTGTGCTTTGGGGTCTTCAGGCCTTACACTCTTCCCATTTCATAAGGAAATATGCTGAAGTGGGTGGGGTACAGGAGAATGGGGTGAACGCTGGGCCCGAAGACCACAAGACACACCTCAATGCCTGTCAGTGGCTGCCAGGTGGGGGTGGAACGGTGTGTGTATTACGGGCGACAATCCCAAGTCACACCCATTGGGTGTCAGTCTGTACAGAGTAGGGCATTATTGTTGGAAACCGTAATGCCCTAGGCATTTGTTGTTATTTTCACTCCAGATTTGCAAAATGGGATCTTTGTGATCCCTATGTCATGAACAGTGGCACTATCATTTCGTTACTCAACCCGGAAAAGTGGTTTTGCACAATGACTGTGTCATTTGGCGCCAAAGGTGTGAAAACACATTTCTGGCAGGATGTGAAAAATGACAGCTATACTGTTTGTGAGGTGGTGTGAAAATATGGCAATGCTGAAAATCCGGAGTAAAAATATAAAAAAATTGGCAGTTACGAAGTGTAGAAACTGCACAATGCACGCCTGTAACGCAATTATTTTGGGGATTTTTTCCACCAAATTTTCAACATGGGTATTTTTGAACCTCTTCTCATGAACAGTGGCACTGTGATTTTCTTAATGTGTCCTGAACAGTGATTTCCCACAGCCGTAAGTGCAAAAACACATTTTGGCCAGGATGTGAAAAATGCCAATGTTGAAAATCTGGAGTGAAAATATTACAAATTTGCGAAGTTACGAGTATGCATGGAACCTGCACAATGCATGCTTGCAACACAGTCATTTTTTGGAATTTTTTCACCAAATTTGCAACATAGGATTTTTGAGAGCCCATCTCATGAACAGTGACACTGTTGTTTTATTAATCGGTCCCTAAAGGTGACTCCGCGCAGTGACAGCAAAATCATCTTTCGGGACCAAATAATGACATGACAGTGACCGAATTCATGAGGTGGGGTCCCAAGAACCCCATGTTGAAAATTTGGTGCCAAAATTTCCCAAAATGGCCAAGATATGCACCAAAGTTGAAAAAAAATATTTATGCCATTATACAGCTTACCGGCATTTCTTAAGTTCACGGTCGGCTTTGAAGAGTGCAGACATGTTCCCGGTCCACCGAAGATCATCACGCCAGGCTCCAGAGGTAAGTATGGTGTGAAGGGGGGTGTGGGAAGGTGGGTGCACAGACAGTGGGTGCGTGTTGGAGGAGGGGGCAAGAGAGGCCAAGAGGGACTGTTTTCTTTTTTTTACAGGGTTTATAAAAAAAAAAAAGAGAGAGAGACATAGGACTTTTGGCACGCTGGGGTAGGCTCCCAGCATGCCACCTGGATGTCTGTGGGGTGGCGGAGTGGATCTGAAAGGGACTGGGCACCCCATCGGCCATACAGTGGGGGGGCGCTTGAGCCAAGGGGGATTGGGTACCCCCTCGGCACACAACAGATGGGGGGTGCATCATGCTGATGGGGATTGGGCTAATGGAGGGGGCATGCCAATAGGGGGATTGGCACCCCCGTCGGCTTTCATGAGGACTGAGAGGCGGCTGACGACAACCGCTGCTTGCTGACACGGGCCGTTTGCAAACTGCAGTGATTTCGTTTCAACCGCACGCCACTGCATCTGCAGTGCTGTCATAGCCAGCTCGGCCATTTATTGGTGCTGTGTGGTCCCACCTGCAAAATGGAGCAGGGCATTGGCAGAGCAGCGGCACACCTCTAAAACTCATATGGTGCCACTATGTTGCTTGCGCCTGCGCGCAAGCCAACATAAAAAGGGGAAATTACTGTGAGTGCTATTCACAAAAACCTCCACAGCTGCAGAGAAAATACACTAAGGACTGTGGAAAAAAGTGCAGCTGCAGAAGTTCCTGAGGGAAAAAGGTAATTGATAAGTATGGCACAGCCCCTCAGAGGCTATTCTCAGCCAGGTTTTGTCCACAGTTGCAGAAAAAATGTTTCACACATTGGAGTGAGGCGTAACACTCCCTGAGCACACTGCAGTAGTGCCCCAACAATTGAAATACAGTTAAAGTGGAGGTCAGGCACAGTTAATAGCATTTCAGTGGGTATATCAGTGGCTGAAGTTACAGCAACATTAGCACACACTGCCATAGAATGGCAACAAATAACCACCAGACCCAGTGCAGCCCGAAGGAGTCCCGCAGGCAGTAGAGCCTGAACAGCCTGCAGTGAGTCATACCCCTGCAGGCAACAGGAACACCCCAGGGAGGGATGACCAGCAGTGACAGACAGCCACTGTGGTGCCATGGTATTGCTGGTACCTGTGGTGCTGCAGTGGTCCCAGTTGAGGGACTGGTTGCTGGTCTCTCTGTGGGTGCTTTCAGCTTCATGTTATGGCAGAAATGTTAAAGTCTGCTGCTCCAGCTAATTAGGTTCACTGTTGCTGTGCCTCCTAAGCCATTTCTGCAGCTGTGGATCCGCAGTTGCAGATTTTCAGCACTTGCTCAATTTCTGCAGCTGTTGAATTTCCGCAACTGTGGGGATTTTTACGGAATTATGCACCTACACAAATTTTCTCTAAGAATATCGTGCAATTGCATTTCTGCAGAGCTGCAGGCCTTTTTTCCGCAGCTGCGGGATTTTTGGCTTTCTTTGTGAATCCTGCCCTACATCTCTAAGTACAGAAAGCTTGTCAGCTATCACTGTATACACAATGCTTCATTTTGTAAATAAATATCTGAGATCTTATATTGTTGTAACCACTACAAAAACAAGAAACTGCACCTCACAGAAAAGAAAAATGAAAGATAGCTTCATATTGTACCTACAAGACTTTGTCACATGCATCTACAATTTAGGTACAGTATTGCAATCACCACTACTAAACTATTAGACTGCACTGCTGAGTAAGGAGAATTTAAATTAACTTTATGATCTACCCAGAATTCCTTGTTGATGTATGTAAATCAACATATTCGCTGTTATACTCCTGTAATCATTACCAAATAAGAGTT
The DNA here is from genome assembly GCA_016271365.2 of Neoceratodus forsteri. NCBI lineage: Eukaryota > Metazoa > Chordata > Ceratodontiformes > Ceratodontidae > Neoceratodus > Neoceratodus forsteri. Next base: position 47,248,153 of record CM028133.1, on the reverse strand, counting down.
AACTGATTAAAGAAAAAGGGACTACTTTACATCTAAATGTTAAAATGTAAGGGACAGTGTGTTCTAAAATGTATTTTTTAATCTTTTCTTTGTTTTCAACAATGGAGCCTTGTGTAAGAGCAATAATGCACTTCAGGGTGTGTGTCGTGCTGGGATAACAGCACTTCATGAGTGTTGAATGCACTTGGCCTATGGCCTCATGCCCAACCACCTGAGGTGTGACGTTATCCAGCACGACACACACCCTATTGTGCATTACTGCTTAATTATTGCCTTTGCAGTATCAATGCCAAACACCTACAAAGCAAACACAAGCAAGCAAAAATTTAGCATTGACAATATGCCATATGATTGCCATGTGAGGAGTGGCTGGGAGCACTAGACATGCACCCTCTGTAGTTGAGGAGGGAGCGAGGAGACAAGACAGAGACCTTCAAGTACCTGAAAGGGACAAACAAGGTGACTACTGAGAACCCCTTTCTACTGAAGAGGTGTCCCAATAAAAGAGGGCATAATCTCCAACTAGAGGGGGTAGGTTTAGGGGCAACATCAGAAATAACTTCTTTACTGAGAGCGTGGGGGGCACCTGGAACAGGCTGCCTAGAGAAGTGATGGATGAGAATTCAGTGGGGAGGGAGGGGTTCAAGAGGGCATGGGATAGACATAGAGGGCTGCTGAAAGGAGTGGGGGAAATCAGGGGCAGGCCTAGGGGATGATAGGCAAATGGGCAGACTAGGTGGACCTGGAGGTCCTTTTCTGCCATCACTTTCCTATGTTCCTATGACAAATGCTTGTTTTGTATTTAAAAATTAATCCATCTCTCTCCTTCTCTCTGCTGGTTACGGGCTTGACCCCATGGTGGCATTGCTGCAGGAAGTGGGGAGTGTCCACACAAGAATGAAAAATGTCTGCAGCATTTCAGCAACACAACACAACTATAGCCTTTCACTGGGGCTCAGTCAGATTGGCTCACATTGCACCTGATAGCATTTGGAAGATCACAAAGAGATGGAGAAGTGCACCAAAAAAAAGGCAACCACCATACAAGGACCAAAAAAGAGATGGGGGGATCAAACAGAGAAGGAGACAGGATAACAGTAATGTGGGTAAGTTGCCTGACCAATGCCCTTGACCTTTCACTTTTTATGGGGGCACCGACTACAGTGTTAAACTGTATAGTCTTTTACAGAGGCTGGGACCAGTGCATTTCAGTCACTTTTGTTTCTGTGCTGTCAGTCTTCAGTATCAAGTACAGTGCACCTCACACCTATATTTGGCAGGACAGCCTTTGGATGTGGAGGAGTCTGTCAACATCATAAGCCTGCAACCCCAAATTGCAAGAGAGCTCCTTTACTCTGTGTGTGTGTTTCTGTTACAACAACCCTGTGTTTACTTTACTTGTATTTTATTCTTTTAATAGCAGGGTAAGGCCCATTAGGCACAAGGTCTGAACAGGGGTGACTTAGGAGCGGGGGGGGTTGGGTTGGTTAAGTGACTTGCTCAGGGTCACACAATATGCAAGTGAAACTTGGGGAAATCAAACCCAGGTCTGCTGGATGTGCCAAGCTCATTCACGGTTCACTACTCTAACCTTTAGGCTATACTGTTAGCCCAGCTTAGTCAGTATCAGTATCACACAGGTGCACATGAAAGCAATGTTATCACTATGATCCAGGATCCCAGACTGAGCAGTGGGGGGGGGGAATGAAAATAAAAGAACTGGAGTGGATAAAGGCTCAGCTAAGCCACTGGAAATGCATTCTGTACCTGACAACCCTGCAATAACTTTAGAATCTATAGTTTGACCTGCACCCCCATCATTTTAGTCTGCTACATTCATTTACTTGCTGGCTGGCAGTATAGCTTAGAGGTTAGAGTAACGAGCTGTGAATGAGTTTGGTATATCTAGCAGACCTGGGTTTGCTTCCCACAGTCTCCACTTGCATACTGTGTGACTCTGAGCAAGCCACTTAACCAGCCAATGCTCCCGGGTCACCCCTGAAAACAGGCACGTGGGCCTTACCCAGTTACCACAGAACAAATTTACTTAAATAGCATTTGTTAATCAAGCATTTGCTCTGAATGTAACTACCCGCCCCATGCCACCAGAGGAAGAACTTGAACAAAATTATAAACCAGGAGTAGACAATGGGATTTAATAAATTAGACCAGATGCCAACCTGCTCTCTCCTTTCTTTTTGCTGAGTTCCTTCTTCTCTCAGCTGAACTTTCTCGTGGCTGCGACATCCCTGTGTGGCTGTGGTGGTGGTGCCTGGCCTTCTGGCTGCACTGATTCCTGCTGCTGGCTGCCATGCCTGCTGAATCAAGGCTTCGTTTCACTGTGATTCCCCAAACCCCCATGCACAGTGGTGGAAAGAGGACCATGTATCTTACTCCCCGCATATATCATTGCTACTGAAGACTCAGGTTTGAGGGAAATAAGGTGATGGTTGGGATCATTGCAGTCCCAACCTCACTGTCAAGAGACCAACATCAGCATGACAGCTCTCAAGGAAAGACAAACCAATGCCCATGCTGCCTTGCTCCTCGGGGTTCTCACTTCGGGCTGTCACTCCGTCTTTACCCAGGATCTCATGCTGACCTCAGGAGGGGGTGGGTTTTTGGCAGCGGGTGGGTTTGTTGAATGGGACTGGGGATATATTTAGGAGGGGGTGGGGTGTTTGGCAGCAGGTGGGTTTGTTGATTGGGACTGGGGATATATTTAGGAGGGGTGGGGTGTTTGGCAGCAGGTGGGTTTGTTGATTGGGACTGGGGATATATTTAGGAGGGGGTGGGGTGTTTGGCAGCAGGTGGGTTTGTTGATTGGGACTGGGGATATATTTAGGAGGGGTGGGGTGTTTGGCAGCAGGTAGATTTGTTCAATGGGACTGGGGATGCATACAGGAGGGGGTGGTGTGTTTGGTAGTTGGTGTCTTTGTTGAACAGGACTAGGATACATTTGGGAGGGGGTGCAGTGTTTGTCAGTGGGTAGGTTTGTTGAACAGGACTGGGTATGCTTTCAGGAGTGGGTGGGGTGTTTGGCAGTTGGTGTGTTTATTGAGCAGAACTGGGTATGCATTCAGGAGCAGGTGGAGTGTTTGGTAGTTGGTGTGTTTGTTAAACAGGAATGGGATACATTTGGGAGGGGGTGCAGTGTTTGGCAGCCGGTAGGTTTGTTGAACAGGACTGGGGATGCATTCAGGAGGGGGTGGAGTGTTTGGCAGTGGGTGTGTTTGTTGAACAGGACTGGGTATGCATTCAGGAGTGGGTGGAGTGTTTGGCAGTGGGCATATTTGTTGAACAGGACTGGGATACATTTGGGAGGGGATGCAGTGTTTGGCAGTGGGTAGGTTTATTGAACGGGGCTGGAGATGCATTCAGGAGAGAGTGAAGTGTTTGGCAGTGGGTGTGTTTGTTGAACAGGACTGGGTATGTATTCAAGAGTAAGTGGAGTGTTTGGTAGTTGTAGTGATTTTGAGCAGGACTGGAGATGTATTCAGGAGAGGGTGGAGTGTTTGGCAGTGAGTGTGTTTGTTGAACAGGACTGGGATACCTTTGGGAGGGGGTGCAGTGTTTGGCAGAGGGGAGGTTTGTTGAACAGGGCTGGAGATGCATTCAGGAGGGGGTGGAGTGTTTGGCAGTGGGTGTGTTTGTTGAACAGGAATGGGATACATTTGGGAGGGGGTGCAGTGTTTGGTAGTTGGTGTGTTTGTTGAACAGGACTGGGTATGCATTCAGGAGAGGGTGGAGTGTTTGGCAGTGGGTGTGTTTGTTGAACAGGAATGGGATACATTTGGGAGGGGGTGCAGTGTTTGGCAGTGGGTAGGTTTGTTGAACGGGGCTGGAGATGCATTCAGGAGGGGGTGGAGTGTTTGGCAGTGGGTGTGTTTGTTGAACAGGAATGGGATACATTTGGGAGGGGGTGCAGTGTTTGGCAGTGGGTAGGTTTGTTGAACGGGGCTGGAAATGCATTCAGGAGGGGGTGGAGTGTTTGGCAGTGGGTGTGTTTGTTGAACAGGACCGAGTGTGCATTCAGGAGTGGGTGGAGTTGTTTGGTAGTTGGTGTGTTTGTTGAGCAGGACTGGGTATGCATTCGGGAGGGGGTGCAGTGTTTGTCAGTGGGTAGGTTTGTTGAACAGGGCTGGAGATGCATACAGGAGGGGATGGAGTGTTCGGTAGTTGGTGTCTTAGTTGAACAGGACTGGGATACATTTGGGAGGGGGTGCAGTGTTTGTCAGTGGGTAGGTTTGTTGAACAGGACTGGGTATGCTTTCGGGAGCAGGTGGGGTGTTTGGCAGTTGGTGTGTTTGTTGAGCAGAACTGGGGATGCATTCGGGAGAGAGTAGAGTGTTTGGCAGTGGGCATGTTTGTTGAACAGGACTGGGTATGCATTCAGGAGTGGGTGGAGTGTTTGGTAGTTGGTGTGTTTATTGAACAGGACTGGGATACATTTGGGAGGGGGTGCAGTGTTTGGCAGCCGGTAGGTTTGTTGAACAGGGCTGGAGATGCATTCAGGAGTGGATGCGGTGTTTGGCAGTGGGAGTGTTTGTCAAACAGGACTGGGTATACATTTGGGAGTGGGTGGGGTGTTTGGCAGCGGGTGGGTTTGTTGAACAGGACTGGATATGCATTCGGAAGTGGGTGGGGTGTTTAACAGCGGGTAGGTTTGCTGAATGAGACTGGGCTAAATTTCGGAGGGCACAGGGTCAAAATGTCTAGGAGGAAACTGTGCTAGCAAATAATGCCACAGACAAAACCACCCAAGCTGAAATCATGTCAGTGAAAACACCGACAATACAAGGACTGTGCACACCCCATTGATTACAGTGAGACTTTTTCCTTTTTGTAGGGGGCTCTTCCCCCTGCACCCCCACAACCCCTGGAATTAATATAACTAATTCCAAGGGGGTGTGGACTTCAGGGATGAGGTGAAACATTGCAGGCAGAAAAATTCCTTTAAGCTGCAACACTACAGGACCTGGGGAGAATCGACCCGCAGTCCCAGGTGCCCTACGCCGTGAGGTGCTGATGCTCTAGCCACTCCACCACAGGAGCAGCTCAACCCAGCACAGCACTGCACTGGCAGCCTCCTCGATGCCCCTCCACTTGACCGTACAGTGACAGGGGTAGCGATTATTCTCGATCGAGGTAAAACCCCTGTCGCTGTACTAACTTTAGCACTTTCTGCAGTGCAGTAATTCATGCGCTGTTTTGGCAGCGTTATATTCATCCGGTACCATTTGGGAGGGGGTGCAGTTTTTGGCAGTGGGTACGTTTGTTGAGCAGGACTGAGGATATATCCGGGAGGGGGAAGGGCGTTCAGCAGCGGGCAGGTTCTGTATTGCAGAATGTAGGGGGATACTGGCAGTCATCATGCCCTATTGGAATGCTAAGGGTCACAGCCTTCATATTATAGAAACGGATTTGCCCTTTCACATGTGAGAAGTTTCCACCCATCTGCAAGCAGAACAGCATCAGCAGCAGCCTCCTTTCAATACATTGCTCACAGCCCAGCCTTCACAATGCTCAACTCCATAGGCCACAACACAATCACACCTTCAAAAAGTCACACAGTGCTGCACTCCTCTAATATTTTGCTTTGTGCATGCGGGCAAGCAAACATAAAAATACTTCAGATGTAAGGAGTGATAGCTGACTGCTTTTGAAAGTTACTATTAATTCATGGCAGTATGTTAGCTCTTTAACTGTTAGAAATACAACTGTGTTCATGTGTCCTCTTCGGTGCACCCCGAAATTAAGAGCAAGTGCCTCTTCGTCTCCAGGTGGGGCCTGAATGACACTTCTAGCAAGCCAAGTAAAGGTGCAGTAAATCTATTTTTTGTGCAACATGTCTGAGAGTGGTTATGGTTTACAAGACCTATGCCAAAGGTCACAGGAGCAGAGGAGAGTGGGTTTGTTGATGTACATTACCTGACTAGAGGGCACTAAAGGAAAAAGGAAATTAGGTTTGCGCCAGAGAGTTCCCTGACACCAGAAGTCCTCCTCCTCATATATTTATGGAGGGTATAAGTAAAAGAATTCTGACCTAGCCACCCTCGCATGTCTGGGTAGTCCCCCCCAAGCCCCAGGCTACACTTGGTTCCAGATTTATCTTCACTTGCAGTTACAGTATGTCAAAGCTGATAGACTCATCTCTAAACTAAAGTGCAGCTCTGTTGGGCACAAGAATGCATTCTTGGTTTGAATCATTTCTGGTAACAAGCAGTATCTGAATACATCGGTATGTAGAGATGATCCCCTCCTGTACTCAGTAGGAATCTCTCTTCCCTCTGTTTTGAATGAATTGAAATGCAACCCAACAAACCTTTGCTGACCTCAGCTGGTAAAACTAACAAAACCAAGCTAAGCACCCCAAGAATGAATCTCAGTCTTAACAAAACCAAGCTAATGATCTCCCCAGGAATAAATCTTAGTCTCATCTGTCTGTACAAAATCCCATAATCTAGCCCAACAAACCATGAGGCTCTTGAGCAAATATAGTGTAGTCTAGCAGTTACTGCACCAGCTTGGGAACTAGAAGACCACAAGTTCAAACCCCACCAGAGCCAAGTACTCATGTGATCTTGGTCATTACTTAACCTCCCAGTGCTCTGTTCCATCCAGTTTCAGAACAGAGTAGAAATAGGATCCCTCTAAAATTAGACCTTGCATCTCTGCTATGCTATCTTGTGTAAATACCTTGTGAAGAAAACAAGTATCTTCCTGCAAAAAACCTGGGGCTGTATTTTCAAAAGCCCCCAGAAACTGGCACAGGTGCAGGAAAAAATGCACAAGTGGGTCTTCACTTGCAGAGCCACAGTTTTTCCTGCATCTGCTGGATTTTCAAACATGCAGCCATTTCACGACTGGCTCTGCACTTTGTGGCAGCTTGCAGTGGCGTCAAAATGACATGCCGGCTTGGATCAGGCATAACATCCTCCACAGCTACACCTGCTGCCCGTGCGGAGCAGGGGCTGAAAAATATGACTATCCGCTGGTGCAGAGATGTTTTCTGTGCTAGCAGACTGCGGCAGGAGACTTAGTCCCTCAACTGACTGAAAACCGGGCCACTAGATAACGTGCTAATCTTTAAGGCCTATATTATTCAGTGCACAAAAAAGTACATACAAACTTGGTTTGCTATACTATAAGAACATGTGCTTCCCTTACCCAGCTATGGGACTTCTGGGCCAACTAAATGGCTGCTCTAACTATATTTTGAGTGCTATAATTTGTACAATGCATTCTAAAGCAACACTGGCTAAACTGGAAGTATTATATCACTCGGCGATTAGATCTGGCTGCTAGTGCACTGTATAGCACTCCTCACTATATTTTACATGACCTAGTAAAACCGCCCTACGTGAAGCTTAGAAGGCTCAGTCACTAGTGGGTTTATTTACAAGGGTCTAAGTGGCAAGGCACTGTTTACATTCTTTACCCCATTTTTTCTGGATGAAAATATTGTGACTATAAGGGCAACGAATTACAAACTTGTCACTGTGGTGGTGCCAACAGAGTCAGAATGGTATCTGACCTCCTGCTATTTGAGCCGTGACATCCATAGTTTCTGCCACAAAGGATGCTGTCCCCTAAATGGCCTTTGGCTAATGCTCCCTGACAATAAAGCGTGTTTTTTTTTTTTTTTTTTACTGTTTTCATTTGTTTACAATTTACTGTTTATAACCCTGGCTTTCTCGTAACAGACTGCATCCCCATTCAGGTCCAGCCTTGTCCTCCCGCATCTCTGGCCAATACACCCTTCAATTCCCCTCAAGTTCCCTATGGGGGGGTCTGCCCACAGCTAGGCAATATTTCCCTGCCTCCTCGTGAGTGTGGTGACAGGAGAAGCCTCTGACAAAAGAGCTGCCAGGGCAAGGCCTGAGTGCACCAGGAGTATCTGTCACATACCAGGGTGTTCCCTTGGTTTTGCCCTGCCCTCTGAGATGCCAGCAAACATGGAGCTACAAGCATGTGCATGCAAGCACGCCCTGTGTGGAGCCCAGCTGAGCATTTCCTCTCCCTGCAGTACCATCTATAGTCATCCAGGTGGCAGTAAAGCAGCTATTCTCCTACCCCAGAGGATAGCACCCTCTGGGATTTTCTTCTTGCTTCTAGTGCATCCTTACCATTTTGTGCTCGATCACTGCCAAGTTCACACTGTCTCTCTTAGGGCTTCCACTGTAATCCAAAGGGCTTTTTGGTACTTTGCAGTGCATGCCATGTAAGCAGCCTGCCTTAACTGCAGGGCGGCTGAAGCGGACGCTTTCCTTGCCATGTAATCCAGCTTTCTGGAATCCTTTTCTGGAGGCATGGAACCTAGTGACATTTTAGATGTTTCACATGCAGCTGCTTGCACAACTCCCTCATGATCGGGGTGGGGATATAAAAACTCTAACCCCCACTTCTCTACTTGATATTTCTTTTCCACTTTTTTGTTAATGCCAACAGCTGAACTTGGATGCTCCAAAATCTTTCTAGCTGCTTTTCTGAGGTATTTGTGAATGGGTACTCTAAACCTGTTAGATGAGCTCAGTCTCAGCACACTCATAAGGTCTACCACTTCTGTATCTTCCTCAGTCTCAGTGGAGGGCATATCTAGAGTCTCGACCCTATAAACCTTACAAAATAGTATGAGGAAAAATCCTCCTTGACTCTGGGTGGTGAGCCAAAGTCATGTTTGGTGGTTGTCTCCAGTTCTATCCTCTTCCTCCTCCTCCTCCAGCAACTCAGGTTCAAAAAATTCCTGAGGTTGTGGAGGGGTTGCAGGAATAGTGGCAAGAATTCCAATGGCTTGGAAGGTCTGGAAAAACTTCACATTTCTGCGATGTCCTTTGCTGAGTATGTTGCTCTTTGTCATGCTGTTGGCTCCTGGTCCCTTTCAGAGGGGAGGTGCAGTCGCTGTTGGCTCCTGGTCCCTTTCAGAGGGGAGGTGCAGTCGCTGTTGGCTCCTGGTCCCTTTCAGAGGGGAGGTGCAGTCGCTGTTGGCTCCTGGTCCCTTTCAGAGGGGAGGTGTAGTCGCTGTTGGCTCCTGGTCCCTTTCAGAGGGGAGGTGCAGTCGCTGTTGGCTCCTGGTCCCTTTCAGAGGGGAGGTGCAGTCTGATGCTTTTCTTATTAGTTTTTTTTCTTCGCAGGTGTTGATGGCACCATAGCACCTGCTTTTTATGTTGATTGTGCGAATGCGCAAGAAACATGTTGCGGCAGGTTTCTCCACAAGCAGGTTGTGGAGGCATGGCACAGTTGTGGCCAATGCCCCCAAAGCCTGTAAAGGCTTGTCTCGCTTCCCCCAATGCTGTGACATGGGGCTGCTGACACTAGTTCAGCCAGCATGCCACCAACTTGTAAAAAATCAGCTGCTGCAATCAGAGGCCACCTTGTCATTGCAGCGTCAGCCATTCACTGCAATGAGACAGCGACCCGTCATTGCAGGGTGGGATCTTTTGTTTGTGAACATGGCAGCAGCTTGCCGCCATGTTCCAAACAACTATCAACCTCCGCTGTCGGGTGCCCAATCCCCTCAGCAGTATGTGTCCCCGACCGTGTTTAGTGGCAGAGCGGGCCCCAACTTCACATCGGCTGCAGTGCCCCAATATTTATGTTGCCAACAGGGGCCCTCCCCCGTCAGCATTATGTCCCCCGCTTTTGTTGTGTGTCCGACGGGGTGCCCAATCCCCCATCGAGCTAGCTGCTCCCAAAAGGAAGACTCCGTTGGCACACTGGGAGCCCACCCCAGTGTGCTGCATGCCCTGTAAAGAAAAAAATGGTCCCGCAATGTATTTTATTTTGTAACCTGTAAAAAGAAGCGGTCCCACAGGTCTCCTGCCCCCCTCCTGCAACCGCACCCACCCACTCGCACCCTACCTCCCCACAACCCCCTCTCCCCATACTTACCTCCAGAGTCAGCGAGACGATCTTTGGTGGACCGGGAACATGTCTGCACTCTTCAAAGCCAACCGCGGACTGAGGAAATGCCGGTAAGCTGTATAATGGAATAAATAGGGTTTTTCAACTTTGATGCATATCTCAGGCATTTTTTGGAATTTTGGCACCAAATTTTCAACATGGGGGTTTTGGTACCCCTCCTCATGAATTCTATCACTGTTATGGCATTAATCGGCCCCGAAAGGTGATTTTGCAGTCCCTGCGCGGAATCACCTTTCGGGACCGATTAACGAAACAACAGTGCCAGTGTTTATGAGGTGGGCTCTCAAAAAGCCTATGTTGCAAATTTGGTGGGAAAATCAAAAAAATGACTGTTTTACAAGTGTGCTTTGCGCAGTTGCTACGCACGCTCACAACTTTGTGAATTTGCAAAATTTTCACCCCAGATTTTCAACATTGCCATTTTCCAGACCTCCTTGTTAACAATGCAGCTGTCATTTCACACACCCTGGCGAAATGTGTTTCGCACTTCCGGCACAGAATAGCATGGTCGGTGTGGGAAATCAGTGTTCCACACAGATTAAGAAACTGATAGTGGCCCTATTCATGAGCAGAGGTCCTAAATGCCTATGTTGAAAATTTGATACGATTCTCCATAAAATGACTGTGTTCTGGTACGTTCACATGAGTGTGAATGCCTTCGTAGTTCACAAATTAATATTTACCCAGATGTTTAACATTGCCATTCTTCTGCACCTCCTTATGAACAGTACAGCTGTCATTTTTCATATCCTGGCCAAAATGTGTTTTCGCAGTTCCGGCGCAGAATAGCGTGGTCGTTGTGGGAAATCCGTGTTTGGGACACATTATGAAAATGACAGTGACACTGTTCATTAGCAGAGGTCCTAAAATGCCTATGTTGAAAATTTGGTGGCAAAATTCCATAAAATGACTGTGTTACAAGCGTGTGTTGTGCAGGTGCTACGCAGGAGAGCTCCTAGGTGACTCGGTGGCAGACTGAAACTCTCTTGAGTTTTGCCCTTAACTTTTGCATTTTGGGGCAGAAAAGTTTACAGAAATCACAATTTAAATAGTTTTGGTTAGGGCCCAAACAAACAAAACACATATCATGGCGGTTGCCTTCACCGAGATCTTGTGATAGGATTCACAATTTTTAAACCCTGTAAGCCCTTGTGCTTTTCTCAGGCTTTTCACGCATACCAGTCGACTGAAATAGTCAAAGGGTAATCATACCAAGAAAAGGAAACACTGCATTCTCCTATCACCTCCCCTTCCCCTGGAACAAGCTACCTTCCTCCATCCGTCTCTCTCCCTCTCTTCCCTCCATCAGGTACCAGCTGTAACTTCTCACCCTCCCCCTGCTCCTGCCAGCCCTCTACCTGAACCCTTCCTAGTGCTCCCCTGTAATTCTGCCCTCCCCATACCTTTCCCTCCTCCCAAATGAATGATTTTGGCTATTTTGTGTGTAGTTTAACCAGTCTGTTTCATTACTTCCCACAGGACTAGGTCAGTATCCTCTCATTCAGGCACTAAGCACTTTTCGATTGTGTCCAAACGCTCAGCTGATTTGCATGCTAGTTTTGTCCTCTGTTGCACGCAACAATCTTGCTTTCTTGTTTGTTCTGCACTCTACCATTGCATGCCATTGTCACTGTCACCACACCATCTGACTTGCTGCAGTCTTTGTAATTGTGCTCTGTTCTTCCCTCTTCCCCCGGGGTCGCATCTGGAAATCAGCCTTGACTGAGTGTTCCTCTCCCGGTAAACAATTTTTTTCCAAAAATAATTTAATAGAAGATATTGACAGTTCCTTAGACAATAAAATTCATGAACTGCTAAATAAAAACTTTAAAATAAGTAGTTGTTTCAATATTTATTAACCAAAAAACAGTGTGTTTGAGTGGGAACTGCAAAATTTTACTCTCTCTGGTTCCATGGAGCCAATCAGAAACCACAGAAACCTGCTAAAATAACAAAGTAAGATACAAATAACCTAACTAATACAAATATTGAGATATTGAGAACTAAATAGAAATAATGATAGGAGTATTTACAAATAAAAACAAATAAAGGACTTAGGCGATGATCTTGGAGAGGTCTCCGAGGCGACTGTTCTCTTCACGGGAGAAAACAAATCTGACATTGGAACACCAAAGAAAGCACAAGCACACAGCAGCAGTTGAATGGAGTTCTGATTCCACAGTACCATTCTAAACTCTGAGACAACATCTTGGAGTGAAGATGATGTATTTTTTAAGTTTGTGCATGCACGGTGAACTTCTTGCTATGAGTGACTTTTGAGGTGTGTGACACTATCTGTCCAATGCAGAGTGCTCTGCAAGGAGCTCGACAGTATCACACCAATCATCAGCCAGGCTGATTGTGACACTGGTTTGCCTGACGTGGTCTGTACTTGAAAAGAAAAAGCCACACCAATCATGTGGCGGCTTTTTCCTTTCATCTGCAGGTCACCGCCCAGCAAACAGCTGTTTGTGTCCCGATCAGCCTGGCTGACATCTCTGCACCCCCCCGCCACGCCACTGGTCCCTTCGTCCTTTTCTGCTCTCACTGCTGCCTCCTTACTCCACTCTCACCATCATGGGGGGCATAACTCTCAACTGTTCTGAATTGTCTGGAAGTCCCGGTTTTTGACCGACTGCCCCGCTGTCCCATATCCCCTTACCATTGTCCCATGAATGCCAACTCTTTCTGGACTGCGCAGCCACATGGTCAAAGCTAACTGTTTCCCCTATAATTCTTTACTGTGCTGCACCGATGGAGCCTGCATACGTCACACATAGTGATGTCAGAGACCAGTCCACCAATCACAGTCTGCATTCTCAGTCCGTTCATGTTTTGGCACCTCCGCCCACTGCCGACCTAAACTTTTCAGTCTCCCCTCAGGTCCACAAGCACTGTTTATAAGCAGTCTCTCCACTGACTCTTGGCACTCATATAGCCAAAAAGAGTTCCAGAGAGAAAATCACCTTACAAGCCGCTGCTTCCAGTTCTTCTACTTTGCTGATAGTGCCAACCACTGAGAGAGCTCAACTCCATCATCCATCCTGAGAGCCAGCTGCTGCCACCCAACACTTTAATCCGACCAGTCCGCTGTGGATCCGTAGGCTGCCGCTAGGCTAGCTGAGGACTTGAAAAAGAGCTTTTATCAGTTATAACAAAAAACGTAAGTTCAGCCTTGGCTAACTAACAGCACAGCAATTGTCATCAGACTCAGACTTGAGTGAGCAGAGCGCCAATGGTAACACTAGCAACCAAAGGAGAGCAGAGAAAAAAAGCGGGAGCCAGCTAGCAAGTCATTATTACCCTGAGGTTGCTGAGTGCACAGTACACTTTTTGTTTGAGGTAAGCCAAAAAATATTTTTAAAAATAAGGATTGCGTTGTGGAGCGTTTTGCTTGCAGACCGGACTGCAGAGCAGAGACTAGAGTCAAGGCCGTATTAACAGTCTTCTTCAGTCAGCTCAGTTCACTTCATGAGTGCCTTATTTTATTAGTCAGCCAGCCAGTACCAGAGTGCACAGCACACTTTTTGTTTTGAACTAAAAGCAAAAAATATATTTTAAATAATGACATTGCCAATTTTACTTGCATTTTGCTTCCAGAGAGAGACAGTACTAACAGTTGGGTGGACTGGACTGCAGTAGCACTGGGAGGTTAATCGACTTGCTCAGGGTCACACAGAGTGCATTTGACCCTTAATTATCTATTTGACAAAAGAAAAGCATGTAAATAAGCCTGCGCTGGGACCTGTAGCCCTGCCCCACCTGCTACAACACTAATGCATGTACCAATAGCAAACTTTGGCATTGACAAATGCTTGTTTTTGTATGAAATCCCTGCTGGACTCATGTTGTTAGAATACAGGCCCCAGCCCTCCTTGGTTTTACTAGGCCAATCAAAATGCAAGGTAGGATGTTGATGTCACTGCTATTTTTTATTGACAATAAAATGACTTTTCTGATATCTCATCAGTCATTTTATTGAGAATAAAGTGACAGTTGTGAGTTTGTTGTGAAATAAACTGTAACTCTAGCTTGTGACTGAATTACACCAACCAGAAACTATAAACCAATCCGGCAGAGTGTTTCACAAAACAATCCATCTACCGAGGTCTTTGCTGCTAGACCAGTGGCTGCGTCCCGTCATGAGTAACCTGGAGTGCAGCGGTGGTGATGGTTGCCCTACAGACCACGGCGCTTCAAACTCCACCAGTATTTTCCAAAGTGCTTGGCACTGACTTACCTGTCCACCAGGAAGCTGCTCACATGCTCCCACTAAGCTCAAAACCTGTGAACCAGTCTCCACAAGGTGAATACAGGGAACAGCGCAAGCCGGGTGTAATCTAAGTTTCCACTCTAACTCCAGCTTGGTAGTACATACTAGAATCTTTCGGAGGATCTTCGGACAAGATGATCACCTGGATTGACCAATATGATCAGCGATTCAAGGCATTATCACAGAAAACAGATTTACTTCAGAAAGAGCAAAATTTAGTAAGAGAAAGAGAGGAGGTTAGAGAAAAGAAGGCCACCAACAGTATGAAAACTGACAAATTGGACAATAAGCTACACGAGGTTGAGGCCTCAGTTCAGAGCACGATCAAGGAAAACTACAATCTGGCAAGAAAATTAGAAAGCACAGAGAACCACCTGTGTTGTAGTGATTTACAAATTGCTTGGTTACTGGATGTTCTTTACAAGAAATTTGGTAAAAGAAGCACTGGTTATTATTTTTGACCTCTTGCCATATACATTAACCTAGTAATGAAGAACTCAGGGAAGAGAAAGGCTGACAGTACATAAAATAATATCTGATTCTAAATATCTTGTTTTCAAAGTTTTCCCAACAGTTACAAACTTCCTTAAAAGCAGAATTGCGATATTTGGCAATAGCAGAGTCAGCAAATAAAGTGCATGCTATATCTGCCTCTGACTAACCTGAAATGGCTCTCATCTTTCTAGTTATCCTTTCATCTACCAGCTACTACACCAACTCAAACCTGACACATGCTCATCGACTAGCAGAGCCTAAGTCTATCTCTACCTTTGTGAAACATTGGGAAGGTTCACATGTAGAAGAATTTGTGATCTTAGTACATTATCTAAGCTCCACCAGATACCCTCACCAACCCCAAACGATGCCTTTTTCAGTCAGGTATGAAAATCCTGATCTTTTAGTCCATTATGATATTTTTTTGTCTGTTGCTATTAATTTGGCCATCAGGGCACTAATGTGACCAGAAAGTCATTTTACCTGGATAGCAACTGTCCAACCTAAGTGCAGAAGATAAAAGGCTGAACAGTGACTATCGGGGTACTCAGATTTGCCGAAATCCATTCCAAGAAGAATGTTTCCTATTTTGGAAGAGCTGATTCTGATCCAAATCTTGACATATGATGTAGGACAGCAGGTGATGGTACTCATCCCTATCTGACAGAACATGCTGCAGGCCATATGGGAGAGTCCATTTGTTGGTAAAACAGGTAGATGAGATGAACTATGTTGTAGAACTGCCAACAGGAGGCAAAAACATAGGATTTATTACATCAACATGATAAAACCTTATCATGACAGAACCAAGGCAGTTATGGTGGTTTACAGCCTCAGAAATTACTATTGGGAGAGCCACTGAAAGACATTTTAGAGAAGAGTAGGGAGCAATAATTGGTGGACTTGTTCACACTCTCTAAGTAGCCAACACCTCTACAAGTGGCAAAAATAAGGGAGTGCTACATTCTATCAGCACCTTGTTCTTAGCAAAATTAGGATACACCCCTTACCGAACACCAGCTGAACACAAGGACTCAGGCACCTCTGAAGCAGCATGGCTATGGAGTCCCTGAGAGTGTGAAACAACACATGAAGGAGGAACTTAAGTAGCTGCTGGACCTTCAGGTTATCCAAGTATACAGCAGTCCTTGGGCCTCCCATGTCATGTTCATCCCTGAAAGGATGGGACAACAAGGTTTTGTGTGAACTACCAAAAATGTAATTCTGTCACAGTGACTGATGCATACCCAATATCTCAGAGAGATTAAAAAAAATTGAGAAGTTGGGGGAGAAAAGTACCTAGTAACTACTGAACTGACACAGGGTTATTGGCAGGTGCCTTTAACCACTGAAGTGAGGGAGCAGTCAGTGTTTATCACTCTGTTTAGCCTGTATGAATTTATGGTTATGCCATTTGGGATGAAAAATAAACCAGCTACAATATCTTTCAAAGGCTGGTTGACTGAGTGTTGTTTCAGGTAGATGACTTTGCTGTGGCTTACATGGACAATGTCAATATATTTAGTCAGACCTGGGAGGAGCATCTGATACACTCAAAGCTGGGAAGTGACAGATGAACATGGTTGAGATGCCATACCTATGAAGCTATGTGGTGGTGGTGGGGGGGTCACATCTATCCTGAACCTGTGAAGGTAGAGGCTGTACAAGGACTGCCCACACCTACAACCAAGAAACAAGTGTGTGCATTTTGGGGGACTGTTGGGTATTACAGGAGATTTGTGTCTAGTCTTAGTATCATTTCTGCTCCCGTCACTGTCATATCCCAAAACTGAATGCCAGAGAGGGTGCAGTGGACAAAGCATTATGAGAATGCCTTCTATTAAGTGACATAGGCTCTATGTCAGATTCAAGTACTAGCCAGCCCTGACTATGGTCTAAATTTCATAGTGCATAAAGGATGCATTACATTTTTGGGGTGGGGACAGTAGTGAGTCAAGTCAATATTCAAGGGAAAGAGCAACCTATAGTTTACTTGAGCCAGAAACTCCTGCTAAGGGAAGTGGCATATGCCACTATCAAGAAGAGATGTTAGTTTGGGCATTACAGAATTTGCAGCCATACTTGTACGGCAGAGAATTTACATGGCTACAGTGTACTGAATAAGTGCTGAGAATGCCAAGTTATTGTTCTAGAGTTTAGTACTGCAGAAGTACAATGTGCACACCCAACACAGGAAGGGAACACAGAATTCCAGTGCTGATGGACTGTTTTCACCAGATGGCATAGCATGGCCAATGGAATCTCAGTGTGTTGTAGCCACACAGTGCCATCATCTGACATGGAAAGGGAGAAGTGGCATACAAGGGTGTATATTTTTTTCAATTATAGCACCAGGGTTTCCCAGCCAGCACCCCACAAATATAGGAGGGCCAAGGGCTAACTGCTAGCAGATGAACTGTCCTGGGAAAAACCTTTTCCAAATATTTATGACATCCAGCTGCAAACACTTTCTCAGCATGGGGTTGTGGGGGGGGGATTGTTTGTCAAATGCATATCACAATGGAGGCTACGTGAGTGTATTTGGTTGTTGGTAAAGTGTGGAGAGAAAAACTTTCTAATGTGTGGGAAAACGGAGGGGGGGTTCTGGCTACAACCAACTCCTTGTACAATTTCTGTTTGTGGCAAAATCCATAACTAGTATTTGTTTGTGAGAACCAGTTAATCTATATGATTGAGAAAACAGATGTTTAATGAGAGCTAGCCAAGATTAGGTATAAAAAGGGTGTGTTGTGTCTGAGAGGGAGAGCTGGGATTAGGCTACTGGTGTATAGACTGGTTGTATGTGAAAGAAGGGGAGGATACTGGCATGGTCAATAACTCCAAAAGGCAGAGGATCTTTGTGGTAATATCCTGAATGACTACACAATTTATTTTCCACATAAGATAGTTCCTGGCATAAGGAAAGCTAAGTTTTGTGTTTTCTGTATAACATTCTTTTTTTTTTTGCATGCTTAATATATTGAGTAAACAAAGTGACTTTTTCATTTATCATAATATCCTGACTGGTGGTGCATTTTAAATAAGTTAATTTTGTGAACCTCTGAGGTAGCCATCAGTCCAGAGGAGAACACGTACTTATTTTATGTAATTTGAGAAACATTATCCTTCCTGATACAGAGAAGTGATTTGGGTAAGGTCTGATAAGACAAACCCACACTCCACTAGAGGAGAGAGCAGTCTGCCTTGACTTAATCCTGGGTGACTTTGCTCAAGGGGGTTTAGGTGTCTGGGGCATGCCACCTTTGCAGCCAGCCAAGTGTGGATGTAGGACATAACATGAAGTTAACTAGAGTGGAGGTCTGCAGCAGCCAACTGCACTTCCTAAGGTACAGACAAGTGGTTTGTCACAATCACACAGCACAGCTGCGCCTAATTTTAATGACGTCTCTTAGTAAACCAGTACAAGTTCATTGTTGTCATTTTGATGCATCTGCTTACAATGGTGATATGATGGTGTTCAGACTAATAACCAAAGGCTATTACGTGGCAGAAGCACTTAAAAATTAAAATTCCTATTGGCAAGAATGTGTGTTTTTAAGAGTGACCAAAACATATGTCAGTGCTTGATCATTATGGACATACACACTTTTTATGCGGTGCATATGGCTGTGATATGCATATCCCATGTGTCCAATGGACACCCATGGATTCACTACTGGCATGCACCCACTTCACACCCCTGCTTGGGACCATGCAAGAAAGATCCCATATAACTATGCAGTCTGTCCTGCCAGGGGATGGGAAGCAGACATGCTTGGGGAGGGCTGGTGGAGGCAGTTGCCCTCTGCTGGGCCAGTGTCGAGGGGGCTTACCATTACACCAGCCAGAGGGTTACCATAATGGTTGTGCACCACTCCAACCAGCTGTTACAGGGCATACTGTCACCTCACAGTCAATGGACCCCGGCCTCCCTCAGTGCCTTGGAGGGCTGGGGGTAGTGCCAGGCTGTGAGGCACTGACTCTGAACAATGTGAAATTTATTACCTGCCATTGGCAACATGGCAGCACATACACAGGCTGCCATGTCACATGATCCCTTACTCCTGCGGAGTGGGGGATTAACTATGAGGCCTGGTCTGGGCTTCTGATTGGAAGTTCCCAGTCCTGCTGATATCTATTCCCCTAGCTGACACCCCTTCCCAGCGCAGAGCTACATGGCTGTGCCTGGGGCACCCAGGCCTGCCCAGAAGGTTCAGCACACTGCCTCCCCCACATCCCATGGGGGCTGGCTACATGGCACACATTTACGTGGCTCGGTATGCACCCCTATCAGTGTGTGCCAGCCTATTGGTGAATAGAGACATATGTGAATAGAAAATGTCTTTTTCAATCTAGAGAAACACAGATACTTTCACATTTTATTGAACAAAACACAGACAGACAGACAAACATATACCAATGTAATGACAGAAAAACACATTCAACAGGACAACACAAATCACATAACCCCACCGAAACAAAACACATTGAAACTATGATGGCAAACAATGCAAGTTAGAAACAGTTTTTGTTTTTTAATAGTTTTTCTACTTAAAAACAAGCAAACAAAAAAACTCTATCCTTCCTCTGTCCAACCTTGTCATTTATTTGTGTTCTTAATACAAAGTAAATATGAAATATAAGTTACAGTACACAAGTAAAGATAGGGAAACACAGTGGTCAGAAGCATAAGTAAAGATTAAGACCAGTACTTCACAAAGGTGAAAGAATGGTTGATGGGTGATGTTGGGGAAAAGTAACTGAATAAAATTAATGTAGTTGTCTGTATCAGGAGGATTTACAATTAGCTATACCAATTCTTTTGAGCCTGCCTTGGTCTGGGTGTAGAGAATTTAAACCACCAGGTGGGCAACCCAGATCACAAGGGATGAGTGGTCAGGAAGGAAGAGCAGTGATACAAGCATGAGGTGGGATATTTTCAGAAGATGAGACAGTCAGACACATTTGGCAGTTTCCTCCAACGATATGCTACTGCCTAGTACCAGACAATTTCATCTTCTTCATCCTCCTGTCTCATATCAGGAACAAAATCCAGCCTGGCAAACAAGTTAAAGTTATATGTCACATCCAGGGGCTGAGATGGTTGTTGCCTGAAATCCTCCATGTTCATTTTCAGACATATAAGCATCTTAACATTCTCCAGATTCAGTCGTGTATGCCTCTGATTGACTATGGCCCCAACTGCATTGAAAGCACGCTATGAATAGACACTCAAGCTTGGGCATGATAGGTAATAAACAACCAGTCTGCCCAGCTCCAGTCACACAACTATCTTGAAGTGTCAAAATTCAAGTGGACCAGCACCGCTTGTCAAGACAGGACAGTCTCAAAAGTACTCCTTCAGCTGAAGATGACAGTTTGATGGATGGTTTGCAATCAGATTTATAAAGGACATGAACTCCAGCGAGGATGTTCAGAACACAGTCACTTCCTCCTCCTTATCGGCAATAAATTCGTCTTCCATTTTGTGTGGCAGCTGTTTATCCCCTTCAGGTTCTGTAGGATCTCCTACCTTCATCAGCCAGTCCCTTATCATATCACACCAGAAGGCTACTGTACATCATTATTCAGGGTTAATGTCGAATCAAGGATCTGGTATGAAGGAAAGAACATACTGGTCCTTAAGGAACATCATCTGGATGAGGTTGTTCTTGATGAGGAACTGAAGAAGAGAGCCAGTCAGCCTTTTGGTATGCACCTATGGGATTGTGGACTTCTTCAGGCTATGGTGAAACTTAGGTGCACTGAGACTAGTCCAGCTCTGGCAACACAATACATGTGAAAAACATGTCTGGTTGGCACTGTGTACTGGGGCTGAGCTATATGCATCAATTTGAATACAGCTGAGCTGGAGATGAAGGAAATGTGCAGCAGGTTCTCAACCAGCAGACTAACCACTGCCCTGCTGATCTCCTTTGTCTTTGCATGTCTTGCTGAAGATCTACCTCTTTATTCCTCAAAATGCTGCATTTCCAACTCTTGCTGTGGTGCAGCAGAAACAAATGGAAGTGGTGCCTTGTCAACTGGTACCAGAGGCTGCCTGGACTGGCAGGTGCTGTGTAATCTGGCAGTGCTGGGCCAGATATGCCCCACTCTACATGATCCCAGTCCTCATAGTCCATTCATGATGGTTTTGGTACATTTCTTTTTTGACTTTTTAATTGTTAGAAGGCACATACATACATACACAATGATGAGGCAGCAGTGATGAGCTTAAAAGTAAAAACAAGTTCTTTCAGAACCATGTAGTTGATTTTGGTACATAACAGTGCAAAGACCAGAGGTGCCAAAAGCCAGTGAATGCCCCCTGCTGAGTTTAACCAGGCAGATCGGGCACCACATGACTTAAAGATTTAAAAAAATGTCAAGGCACTGGAGCCCTTGGAACATTTAGGTGTTGGTTCTGGACTTTAAAGTTTCCTACCAGTACAAGTACCACCCTCCTCACCATTTTCAGTCACACCATCTTTCCTCTTGGCAGCTGCTGACATCCCTTTAGGAGTCTTCCTCCCATGGGGCTTATTTATAACATTAGAAACTGAAAGCTTCCCACCTGTTTTTTCTTCTAATGGGATGGGGCTGCCCCATCCCTCCATCACTGATGACAACTCAGGTGGTACATCGTCTGGATCACCTTTCTCCGAGGCTGGCAAAACAGTAGGTTCCTACTCTTCAGATTGTTCTTCATGACTAACTTCCTCTTCCAGGAAGATGGTTTGGGGGAGGCTGCAACTCAGCAATCTCCTTAGTTGGCATGGCACTGGACTTGTCTCCCTCAACAACAACATGGTTGTACAATGCATGCATGCCAAATGTGGTATGTCCAGGTTAGTCTTTTTTAATTCTTCAGAAGCAGGAGATAGCAATGAAACAGATTCAGAGGACTGTGGTGGTATAACTACACTACTACCCCCCCCCCCCACAAGGGATTTGTATGCTCTGCACCATCCTCAGCATCTTTGTCTGGCTAATTTACCAAGACAAATGTCCAGAAAAAATATTTTTTTTAAGGTGCATACGTACTAGGG
The DNA here is from genome assembly GCA_016271365.2 of Neoceratodus forsteri. Lineage (NCBI taxonomy): Eukaryota > Metazoa > Chordata > Ceratodontiformes > Ceratodontidae > Neoceratodus > Neoceratodus forsteri. The sequence goes on along the minus strand of CM028133.1, from coordinate 47,226,412 downwards.
TGTAAGGAGCTAAGAAGGTGGTTTGCCCATATGTGCTCCTACCTCATTACCCATAATAAGACAGGTTATTGCCATCTAAGATGTATTTATCTAATCTTTTTTTTAAATTGGTGTTTGTCTTTATTGATTATTACTTCCAGAGGAAGTCTTTTCCAGGGGTTCACCACTCGGTGTGTGTAGAAGGCTTTCCTCTTGTTCGTATTAAATGTTTTAGGTCTTAGCCATAGAGGATGGTCTCTCATGCCCAAAGTGTCATTTCTGAAACATAATTCTAGTTCATTAAGTAGGTAATTATCCAACATTGTGTCATAACATGGCATTAGATTTAATATTTTCAGTCTATCTTCATGTCTCTTTCAGATCATAAATCATTTTAGTTGTCTGTCTGGATTTTTTCGATTCTTTCTGAGCTTCCCTTTGTTATTGGCCCCCAGACTGGGCTGCCATAGTTTAATAATGGTCTAACATATGATCTGTGCAATAGCATTATAACCTGTCATCTCTGCTTGTAAAATTTCTTTTAATTGTCCATAGTACTTTTTTGGCCTTAGCTATTTGAGCATCGCTGTGTGTGTCATAGTTGAGTTTGTTTGTGATTGCTATATTCTTAGCTCTTTTTCTTCAATAGACGTTCTAATTGTGTGTCCATTTATTAGACAGGTAGCTTCATTATTACTGTGCCCCAAACGGATCACACAGCACTTATCTTTGTTGAAACTCATCCCCTTGGAGACTGCCCAATGTACTATATTGTTTAAATTTGTTTGAAGGTTCTGTCTGTCTTTAGCCAATCATACTTTATTTATCAGCGCAATTCCAAATTGATCAAAGCGCTTTACATCCTAACATCAATAAAATTCAGTATAAATAGCAATAAATAAAAACAAGATTAAAACACTATCTCACTATAACTAATGGCGGCACAATTAGGCTTCGCTTCCATCAGGAAATGCTTGGCTGAACAAGTATGTTTTTAATGCAGTTTTAAAGCTGTAAATGGTCAGACACTCTCTGATCCAATGAGGTAGAGCATTCCACAGGGTTGGAGCCACAAAAGCAAAAGTGCACACCCCAGAGGTCTTTAATCGAACCCTGGGATACTCTAGCAATCCCATACTGGTGAAACATAGTGAGCTGAGGGGGCAGTAGGGGCAGGGAAGATCTTGCAAGTAGCCATGTCCCTCTCCGTGTAGGGCTTTATAGGTCAGTAACCTGCCCTTGAAGGTGGTCGGCCAATATACAGGCAGCCAGTGCAGGCCACGGAGCACAGGAGTGACATGACAAGATCTCGATTAGCCAGTCAACAACCTAGCCACATTCTGCACTAGCTGCAATCAGTGGATATCAACACCTGGTAACCCTAGGTATAGGGCATTACAGTAGTCAAGGCCTGAGGTTACAAAGGCATGAACCAGTGTTGGCATATTGCCAGGTGGAACCAACTGCTTAATCTGAGTGATGTTCTTCAGATGGTAAAATGAGGTCTTAATGACTGCTGATACCTGAGATTTTAATGTCAGGTCACTGTTGAACACAACGCCCAGATTTTGCACCTGGTTTGAGGTAGTCAGCTGGTCACCTCTGAGCCAAAGCCCAGATGGTTGAGCCTGCCTGCAGCCCCATGGCTTGGTGACCTGCTAGTACCAACACCTTGGTTTTGTCAGAGTTCAACTTCAGCCAACTGGCACTCATCCAGCCCTGAATTTTGGAGAGGCAGTTGTTAAAGGTCGAGACTGCCTCACCCTCTTCGGGTTAAAAGGGCATGTAGAGCTGAGTATCATCCACATAGCAGTGAAAATGCAGCCCATACTGCCTTACAATGTCTCCCAACAGCAGCATATACACTGCAAACAACATGGGGGACAATATGAAGCCCTGCGGAACCCCACATGAGAGGGGGAGAGGAGCTGAGGAATAAATCCCTATCACTACTCTCTCAGTCCTGCCAGTAAGGAACAATCTAAACCACCTGAGGACTGTACCCAACAGTCCACAGAAGATCCACAGGCACTCCAACAACACCTCATGGTCTACAGTATCAAACGCTGCAGAGAGATCAAGGAGAACCAAGATGGAATGACTCCCTTGATCCCTCGCTATCAGGAGATCATTCAGTACCTGAACAAGGGCAGTCTTGGTACTATGCATTTTCCTAAATCTGGATTGGAGAGGATCGCAAACATCATGCGTCTTCAGATGGTCATTGAGCTGCATCACAACCACCTTCTCAATAACCTTGTCCACAAAAGGCAAGTTAGAAACCAGTCAGTCTGTAGTTTACTAGGCAGTCTGGGTCTAGAGAAGATTTCTTCAAGAGAGGTACTGCTACCGCTTCCTTCAGGGGGTCCAAAAACACCGCTGTCTCCAGCAAAAACCAAACTATCCCAGCAAGAACTGGGCAAATAACTTCAGCACACCCAACTAGCAAGTGTGTTGAGCCCAGATCCAAACCACAGTAGGTCAGACACAAACCCTGGATGACCCTCACAGTGGCTACAATTACCCACCGGCTGAAGTCTGACCAGACTGGCCGGGGGCTTGCAACCTCTTGCTGACCACCATAGTGCCCATCTGAGGGTGTCGATCAGATCTCCAATCTGATGGTGGCAATCTTATCATCAAAGAACTGAGCAAACTCATCCCACGTATTCTGCGAAAATGCTCCCTGTGACTGAAGACAGGTTGGATTGCACAACCTGTCAGCCATCCAGAAAAGTTAAGTTGGTCGATTCTTTGCAGCAGCATTCTCCTTGGACAGGAACTCTGCCTCCTTGCAGGAGATTGCTGACTGATAGTCTTTATACTGGTCCATCAATCTAAGTTTGTCACCCCCAGGACCAGATTTCTGCCAACGCCACTCCAACCTTTGGCCTCCTCGGCTCATCTCCTTCAAAGTCCCATCAAACCAAGGAGACTTTTGGTAAAGGAGAGGGGGCAAACACAGACAGGAGCTAAAGAGTTGAAGGCCCAGTCGCTGCCTTATTGTTGGCTAGCACCAGCTCTCCTGGCTCCTCACTTACACTCGTCACACCTGATAGGTCCAGCACCGCCATAAGACCATCTGGAGTCAGACCCCTTATATGCGGTACCACACCAACTCTGTAGGGGCAGATCTATCAGGGGGTGCCTCGAATCTGAACCTTATAGTATGATGGTCTGACCAATTGACTGGTTCCACCACTAAATCAGTGATCTCCATCCCTAGTATGAAGACCAGGTCCAAGGAATGACCGTGAATATGAGTTGCAGAGGTAACTACCTGTGTAAGGCCCAATGAACTCATTAGTTGGAGGAAGTCTTGCCCAAATTGCGAGAGTTCATCTTCAACCCAGACAATGAAATCCCCCAAAATTATCCATCTGGGCGATTCCAACATCAAGTCGACGATGAAGTCTGTGACTTCCTGCAGGAATTCCTTCTCACCACCGGGTGGATGGTAAACAAGAAGCATCCTGCAACCTACACCTGCAACTACGATACACTCAAAGGATCTGGTCTCCCCCACCGATATTGCTACAAGGCTCAGATCTGACTTAAAACAAATGGTCACTTCCCCCGCCCCTACGATCCTTTCTCAGGCGGTATATCACTGAGTACCTGGCTGGAAGTGCTGATTCCAATACTGAGCCAGCATTCTCATCCAGTCAGGTCTCGGTGATGCAAGTCGGATCAGTAGTACCAAGAGCAGCGATGATCGCTATCTTGTTTTTTATAGACCTGACACTGCACACTACCACCCAAGAAGGACAGGTGGACAAGGTTTGTTTACAAACATTGTACACACTGTTTAACAATATATGCTAATTTGGTGTCATCTGCATATTTACCTAGCCAGCTTGTTGTATTGTGTGCCATACCGATATAAATATTTGAAATAACAGAGGACCCAGCACAGAGCCTTGCCATACCCCACTTCTCACTGCCACCGGAGTAAAGTAATACCCATTTATGCACACCCTCTGCGTTCGATCATTCAACCATCCAGAAATCCATCCTATAATTCTATGGTCTATTTTATTATCAATTAAACTTTGCATAATATCCCTATGAGGAACTTTGTTGAAGGCCTTAGAAAAGTTCAGATAGATACAATCAGCCTGCACTCCCCTGTCTAGTACTGCTGATATCTTTTTATAAAAACAAAACAGATTAGTCACACATGAGCTACCTGACCTGAAGCCATGCTGACCCATATCAATTAGTCTGTTTTCAACTAAATGTCTATTTATAATATCATTCAGAATGGAATCCATTATTTTTCCTGTTACAGACGTCAGACTGATTGGTCTACAGTTTGTGTGATCAACTCTGCTCCCCCTCTTGTGTACAGGTACCACAGTTGCAGACAACCAGTCTGGGGGTGCTTCTTTATCAGTTATTGATTTTTGGAATAGTAGTTTAAGAGGGGTGGCTATATAAGGCGGCAAAAGCTTTAACAGCTGGGCTGAAATGTTGTCTGTCCCTGTGGAGTTGGTAGTTTTTAGTTTGTTTATTTTTTCTATAATGCAGTCAGTGTTTATATTAATTTCAGTTTGATCTCTGTTTCTTGGTGCTTGGTGTGAGGCTGTTTTTTGGAAAATACAGACCCAAAATATGTGTTAAATATGTTTGCAATAGCTTCTGGTTCTATTATATGCTTACCATCTGATATAATTGAGCATAGCCCCAAGATTGTGCTTCGATGCGAGTCTACATATCCATAGAATTTTCGCATGTTGTCCTTACTAGCAGTGCTGGCTATACCTATCTCCATTTTTTGTTTATTCTTTCTTATAATTTTTTTACATTTCTATTGGGTAGTTTTGAATTGTATCCATTTTTCTTCGGATCTATTTTTGATGAATTGTTTGTAGCGTTTCCGTGTTTTCTTTAGCAATTTGTTGAGTCCTTTGGTTAGCCATTTTGGTTTAATGCCTCTGCTTTTGTATTTCTTTACTTTCTTTATGTGTCTATGGCATAACATTATTATTTCCCACATCTCTGTAGTGTTTTTATTCTGAAGTTCCTCCCAGTTGATTTTCATAAGGTATTCATGTATAAGACCAGTGTTTGCTGTGTTAAAATTGTAAATCTCCCTACAACCTTTTGTTACTGGGATACATTCATAAAAGGAAAACTACGGTTATGATCACTATTTCGCAGCGATTCCCTGATTTTACAACTAACGACATTTATTTAATTTGTGCTCAGAACCAAGTCCAGTATAGTCTCATTTCTGGTTGATAGAATTATATGTTCCTTGAGATATTAGTTGGAAAAACTCAGGGTTTATTCTGGCTTACATACAAAGAAGGCATGGCATTAGGAAACCCTGGTGTTGATCACATTACCCTTTGTCAGGGATGGAGATCAGCAGTACATGTCAATCATTTATAACTGGAGCTTAAAGGTATACAACATACAGCTCCAATTTAAGTTTAAAGTTATCTCACCAGTTATATCTATAATGCCATCTGATCCACTTCCTAGTTATTAGCTCATATATAAATATGCAAACATTAAAAACATGTGCAACAACCCTATATTAAAAGCACTTAATTAGAGCACATTTGTGGAGGAAAATAACAGAAGAAAATATAAAGTTAAAAAACAGATGAAGGAACCATTCAGGTTGGGAGGAGGAAAAAGAAAGTGTATATCAGAATGTCTTCAAATGCCTATGTATTAAACAACACTTATGTCACAAAGTTATTTATTGAGGGGAAAGGAAGGGGGAAGATGGTCCAAATAGTTTGCTATTGCACAGTGAAACCTAAAGGGAGCCATACATATAACAAGTATATCGATTTCTAGGGAAGAAGTATCGGTGTGCAGCCCAAAAACGATCGCACCACACCTACAGTAGTAAGAGGCAAATGGTGACAAAAAGCAGTACATTATATAGATTCAAGTATCAGTTTCAAATAAAGCAGGAGGACCATGTAAATAATTGCCAAGCCAATCAAAACAAGGATGAGTGAATATTCTGTATATTAAGTAACTTAGTTTACATTTGTGTGCTTAATAAAATTTTTAGAAAGGCATATATACATACAAAATCTTGAAATAGAATCTGATACCCATGGGAATATACACACTATAGAAACACAGACACATAGAAGGTGACAGCAGAAAAGAATCCAGTGGCCCACCTAGTCTGACCCTTTTCCCTACCAAATGCAATACCGCAGACCATAGTTGATCTGTGACTTACACTCTCTTCCCTATTGTGAGAGTACTCTTATGTCTATCCCATGCATTCTTGAATTCCCCTACCATTTTGCCCCAACACCAGTACACATAAGAAGCCTTCTAGAGGTAAGATATTTTTGCACGCACAAAATGCTCACCCAAACCAAACTATACAAGCAACCTGATATGAAGAAGGTTTTTTTGTAGTCACAGAAATTGTTCTAATCTTGATTTATTTGACAAACAGGCAGAGGAATTACAAAATAAATTCTTAAAACATGGATACTCTCTGGACTTGTTGATTGCAGCAAGACAAAAAGCTAGAAACCCAAGTCGCAATTCCTGTTAACAAACTCGACAGAACAAAAACACTAACAATGATACAATTACCTTTGTAGCACATTAAAACAATTTTCTGATTGGCTCTCACATAAAATACACACACATTGGCATGTATTAAGTGGTGACACCACTCTTGCAAAGTCAGTAGGCAACAGACCAAGAGTTACATACCCTAGGGGGCAGAACATAGGAGATTTACTAACACATGCTCTGTACACTGGTCAAAAAACACCCTTCCACATTAATGGCTAACCCCCTCACAGGCAGTCATTGTTACAGAAGTTGCAATGTTTGCAAGTATTGCCTGATTGGACAGGAGTCTACTACCCATCTGTGATATGACATGTACATATAAACCAATTCATCAACTGTTCTTCTGACTATTTAGTCTACATTATTGTGTGCACATACCCCAAAATATATGTCAGGTGTACTATACACCCCCTCAAGAAACCATTTCAGGAGCATGTGTGCTCAGTAACAACTCAAGATCCCATTACACCAGTGTGTCTCCATTTTACCAACATGCACCACAGAGAAACAAATTATTTCCAACATATGGGCATAGAGAGGTGTTACCCCACCTTAGGGGTGGTGATGAAATCAATTCACTCCTCCAGAAAGAATACAAATGGATATACAACCTATATACCCTTTTACCAATGGGTTTAAATAAGAATATTGACATCATGCTTCATAAGCTGATTTTCTGTTACAGCAGGGTTCTGGGGCAGCTCCCAGATTGTTTGATAGAACACATTGCAGTCCATAAAATAAGTCCATCACTGCGCAAGGTGCATCTTCTTGAGTTAGAAGTCCCTCTTGTTAAAACTGTAAGGTCCATTTACATTTTGTAGTAATTTTGTGCTACTGTATGGAACTCATTGCCACTTTTTTCAAAGTCTGGACTTGAGTTCCTTCAGTTGCAGGACTGAAAAAAATGGTACTTTTCTACTTTACTAAACTGTTCATGTTACTGAAATTTTCTTATGATTTGTACCCTAGTGTAGAGCAGAAATGCATGAATTGATATTGTGCAAAGATTTTTTCTTTATTGTATAACATCTTGTATTATTTATGATTGTATATTTGTGTAACTTGTATTGTCTTTTGAACTGGGTCCTCACTGCTAATCAACTTTGCTCAATGGGTCTTAACCCAGAAATAAAATGAAAAATGAAATGAAAATGAAGTGAAGAATTTCTTTGACTAGTTTTATCACTTTGATGGATGATATTTGACTACTGCTTTATAGATTTGTCCACTAAAATAGTGTGTAGCCCCCTCCTAAAAGGGGGCTTACCTTTGGCTCTCTCAGGAGAACTGCTGCTGCCTTCTCCTACACCGCCCCTTCACACTGGTCCTGGTCCAGGCTGCAGCTGTGAGAGCCGAGGCTTGCTTGGACACTGTCATTTGTTTTACTGACTTGTTCATCTCCCTTCCCACCTTGGCCAGTGTCCTGCCACCTCTCTTTGCTGAAGCAGTCCCTGGACTGCCTTTAGGATCAGGGAGTCTACAGCAAGGAGGTTGCTCAATTTTAAGCAGTTCTTAAACCTTCACAAAGTGCAAAACTGCTTCTTCCCTGGAAGCGTGAACTCTGAGCATGCTCAACAGCGTGCTCTTGCCTGCAATTCACCCGTCTCACCAGATGGCAGTATGGACTGGGAGGTATTATAGACGATAAAGTGAAAGACTACAAAAGCAGCCATGTTTGTAGTTTCTGTAGCCCCAGGACTACTGAAAAAGGGCCCTAGGACACACAAGCTGGCTGGGAATGTTTTCTGTTCCTGTGTTTAGCTTTGTAGAGCCTGCCAGCAGAAGACTAGCTTAGGTTTAGTGCATCCTGCCCCTGTAAAGCTGATACCAATTTGGAGGCTAGCTCAGCTCAGCAAAACAGCTAAATTTCAAGCTGGCTCAAGACTCGTATGCATGCATGCTTTTCCTAAGGAACTGACAGCCACAGAGAACCAGGGGTTTAGCATAATGAGTAATGCATGAGATGCTAGTCACTGATATTTGATTCCTGGATTTCTGCACAAGGAAGAGACATGTACAACATAGCAGATCTGTCTGGGAGACACAAGAAGAATGACCTGTGAGTACAGTCAGCAGTCAGCCACAAGACTGGAAGAAAGATGTTTAAAGAATCTTTGCAAATAGATTTCTGTTTCCTCCAAGAACAACACCACAGCTCCTGCCCTGCGCTTTGTGAGCTAGTAGTCACCTGAGGCCCCAAGTGATTGCCTACTCCTTGGGGGTAGGTGAAGACAAGTTCCTTGTGGGGTGAAGAAGACATAACAGACCAGCACAGCCTACACCTCTTGCCTCCCAGAAGTACGTTGCATCCACTACCCATGCACCATCACCTGCATCTGCAACCCTGTTGGAAACATTCCAACAGAGCCCCGTACACTTCTTCTATTCTGTGGGTCAGGCGCCAACTCTTAACTCTGTCCTGGGAGAGTATTTTGTGTTATCACTGTGGAAAGGATGGACATTTTGCTTGAGTATGCAGCAATCCAGAAAACCCACAGCTGGTAGCCCGAAAGTCAAAGAAGCAATTCTAGCTGCAGGGAACTGACAACGGAGCCTAGTAAGGGAGCGCACTAGGACTTGGAATGTGATCAGCTCCATCAAATGGAACATACCGGAACTGATAACAGATAATAAGTTGCCCTGATAACTGGGTTCACCAGTGCACATATAGATTGTCACTGAAGGGTACCCTTGTCAAGCTTTATTGGACAGTGGATCACAGATGACAATCATCTACCATTCCTTCTACCAAATGTATCTTGGACATTTGCCTTTGTGACACTTGGAAGAACTTTCCATATGTGGTTTGAGTAATGACTGTTACCGCTACGACAGATATATAGAAGTGCAGATTGAATTTCCTGACACCTTTGTGGGAGTCTTGCAGAAGACTTACACTTACACTTGCAGTATAGCGCAGTGGTCTAAGGCTCTGAGCTGCAAATCTGGTGACATCCAGCAGACCAGACCTGGGTTTGAATCCCACAGCTTCCACTTGCATACTGTGTGACCCTGAGCAAGTCACTTAACCTCCTTGTGCTCCCAGGTCACTCCTGTAAAAAAAGCTTTCAGCTTAGTGTGCTATACCTGGTTAAACAATAAAAAAAAACAAAAAAAACTTTGGCTTACATCTGCCCTGATTCTGGACAAGACCCCAGTATTGACAGGAATCAACGCCCATATATTTGAATGCTTGGTTCATGTCTGGTTACAAATGACTGGAGACAGGAATTACCAGACATTGCCAACCCATGCAATAGTGCACACTGTCCAAGTGATGAAGGAGGTCCAGCCCTGCAGTATCTCTGAGGAGATATTGGGAATGGTAAGACTAGAGGGAAAGGAGCTTGTAATTGTAGCCCCTCAATCAGAATGCTTATTGGAAGGATATATGGAGTGCCATTCCCCTCTGACCACTCAATTATTGTGTAGCCCTCAGAAAACAGCCTGCCAAGAGGACTGATAGTAAAATGTGGAGTATTGCCTAGTATCAAAGCCATAGTCAAGAAATCACCCTGAAAATCAAGAATGAGATGCATAAGGAATTAACTGTGCACCCTGGCACTGTGCCTGTGAACATGTATACTGTGGATGCCACAGTGGCCCCATCACATCAATAGAAGATCCCTCAATGGGAAGAGAAGGCATTCAACTTTGGATGGTCTCCCAGTCTCCTTCAGTGGAAAATGCACATGTAGTGCCACCTAGCAGATAGATCAGCTGTCTTATCACACCATGAGTGAGGTGTGGGATGTGTTCATGGAGAAGAACATCAGATACATCTACATGATGAGAGACCTTCCAAGGAGAGGTCCAGAAGACTGGCACCAGCTGACACTGAGGATATCAGGTGACACCTGGAGGAACTTCTGGCATCAGGGGTTATTAAGGAGTCTTGGAGCTCTTATGCTTCACCAATAGTGGTGGCTTATAAGAATAATGGTGTGATGAAAATGTATATAGATTATCAGACCTTAAATCAGAAGACTGCCCAACCAGTACATCATGCTTTGGGTACAGGATAATTTGGACACTCTTACTGGGAACAAATGGTTCTCTGTTCTTTACCTGTGCAGCAGATACTACCAAATACCAATGGCAGAAGAGGATATAGAGAAGACTGACTTTATGTGTCCGCTGGAGTTTTATCAATTTGAGGGGATGCCACAGGGAATCTCTGATGGCCTGGCAATGTTCCAGTGTGCCTGATGGAAAAGGTGGTTGGAGACATGAACCTCCTGGAACTGCTAGATTACCAGAATACCCTCATAGTGTTTGGGTGGACACTTGAAGAGCATGAGGCCTGACTTATGAAGGTACTGGACTACCTAGTGGAGTATGGCTTGAAGGTTTCCCTAGATAAGTGCCAGTTCTGCCAGACAGCTATGAAGTATGTGGAACATATTGTTTTGGACAAAGGAATCAGTACAGATCCAAGTAAAGTGGAAGCCTTCACCACCTGGCCAAGGTTGACCAACCTAAAAGCCTTACAGTCATTTTTGGGATTCTATTACTGATGATTTGTGAAAGACTGTTCTTTTGTGGTGAGGCCCTTAACCAATCTGACCAGTGGCTATCTGCCCACCCAGAAAATTATGGACACGTCTTCAAAGGAAAATCTCAAGGGCAAAGAACTATTTGGTGACCGATGGACAGAGAGGTGTAAAAGGTCATTCAGAGAGATCATTCTACACCTGACGGAGGCCCCTGTATTCACTTTTGATGACTTCACCACTTCATGCACCCTTCATACTGATTCCTGCATGAGTGACCTGGGAGCTGTGCAGTACTAGGAACTGTGCTATACTAGGAACATTAGAGTGCCATGAGACTTGTAGCTTATGCCAGTGAAAAGCTTGAGCATGTCAGAAAAAAATACCAAGTCCACAAACTGGAATTTCTTGCTTTAAAATGGGCCATGGTGAACCAATTCCATGACTATCTATATGGACCCAGGTTTGTTGTGCTAACAGACAACAACCCGCTGATGCATATCTTGACTAGAGCCAGCTGGATGCCACGGGGCATAGGTAGATTGTTGCCTTGTCATGTTACACTTTTCAACAACAGTACCATCTTGGAAGGGACAATATTGATGCAAATGCTTTGTCTAGATGCCCTCATCATATTCTACCAACAGAGGGACTGTGGACTCACATTTCAGAGACTGGAGTATGAACTATTTTCCAACTGCTAGTGCTTGAGGACCAGCCTACCCGAGCCAATCCAAACCGAGCAGCAGATCTTCTTGAAGTGCATCCTGATGCTGTACTGGAGGTTTATGCCCATCTGGCCACTCTGCAGAACACTTCTCTGCCACATCTCATCCCAACAGATGTGAGACAAGCTCAGAGGGCAGACCTCCACTAGAAGGATGTCGCTGAGATTTTGGAAAATGGTCTTGAGTCAGACAAAGTCAAATCAAACCTCCCAGAAGTGCCACTCTGGGAATGGAACAGGTTGGTCATAAAAAATGGATTGTTGTATTGAATCACACAACAGCAGACCCCTTCCCCCTAAAACAACTGATTCTGCCCACCACATATAGGAAAATGGCCTAAAGAGTGCTACATGAGGATACAGTCATCTGTGATGTGACAAAACAATGGACCTAATGAGGGCATGATTGCATTGGCTTCATCTAGCAGCAGCAGAGGAATGAAATGACAAAAAATTTAGCCAGTGCATCACTGGCAAGACTGTAAAACAGGAGGCACCTATCACTGACAAGACTGTTAACAGGAGGCACCTTTAGTCAGTATTAGGAGCAATGGACCATTGGATCTGGTCTGAATGTGCTTTGTATCACTGGAGCCAGACAACAAGAGAATCAACAACATTTTGCTGGTAGATGCCCACTGCACCGAGTATACACAGGGCTATCCTACTAAAGATCTGAAAACAACAACAGTGGCAAAAGCGTTGTGGGGAAATATTTTATGCATTATGGATTCCAAAAGTGCATCCACTCTGACCAAGATAGAGACTCTGAGAGCTGTTTTGTCAAAGAGCAAACTGACCTGACTGGCATTGCTAAGTCTCATACCATCCACAATGTGACCCTCAGCCTGAAAGGTTCAGTCGTACACTTTTGAACATGCTTACAACTTTAGATCCAGCAAACAAGTCTAAGTGGAGCCAGCAAGTGCAGTTTCTGGTCCACACTTACAAATGCACCAAGAATGAGTCTAGAGGGTTCTCCCCTTATTACCTTATATTTGGAGAGGAAGCCAGACTGCCAGCGGACCTGTGTTTTGCAGTATCTGTAGATGGTGCCCTACGAGAGACTTAAATCTTAAATACACCAAAGACTAAGAAAACAGCTTACAGATGCCTATAGGGTGGCCCAGGAAGCAACAGGAAAAGCTAATCAGAATGACAAGACAAGATATGACACATGTGTACGTTGAGAGAGCAAACCTGGAGTCCTGATCAGAAATCTTGACATCCCATGTAAACATAAACTAGCTGACAAAAGGAGATCCCAACTGTATGTCATTGTGGAACAGCTTCCATATCTGGCGGTGTACTCCCTATGACCAGAGAGTGGAAACACTGTTAGTAACCCTTACTTAATGTGTTACAATAACAACACAATGGCACCACAATGGCAACACAGAAGTGGGCTAAAAAATGTGCAGTGGTACTACCAGGTAGTACCCTGGTATTACAGTGGTAGTTTACATTTTGATTTTTCTGGGTGCAGTGGTAGGACAGTGGTGCAATGGTATCACAATGGAATTGGAACAAATCTACTGACATGCCATAAAAATCCAAATAGTAGTACAGTGGTAATCACAGTGGTATTGCAAAGGTAAACTGATGGTATTCCAATTGTATTTAGAAGAAATTACTGTAAGGGAAGACACTTCACCAAAATCATCTATTGCCCATTGGTCAACTGTTACCTGATCTTTGGAGACAAACATCTTCTTCATCGCCTAGAAGACTAGTCACTAAAAATGAGATATGTAAAAAGAGGACCCGTGTTTCTTTTTTTTTTTTAGTTGTGTTTAACCAGGATTAGTACACTAAGCTGAAAGCTTTTTTACAGGCATGACCTGGGAGCTTAGGGAAGTTAAGTAACTTGCTCAGGGTCACACAGTATGTAAGGGGAAGCTGTGGGATTCAAACCTATGTCTGGCCTGCTGGATGTCACCAAATTTGCAGCTTAGAGCCTTAAACCACTGCGCTATACTGCTTCTCAGCCTGAACCATTAGCTGCAAATCCTGTGACACAGCCACACATAGTCTACGCCAGGTCTGATGAGAAGGATCAGTTTGTATGTCTTTACATTCCTGTATTCGGGCCAGCCAGGTTCACCCATGTCGTGGTGACAAGAAAAAGGGTGACGGTCATGAGGGTGCCAGCACAATGCCAATGGTGAACATCATGCCCAACCATTGTGCTGCTGACCCCCATCACCTCAATTGCCCTGGGGCACATTCTGGCTGTTTGCAAGGGGCTGTACCCCCCATGTCCTGCACCACCCGTACTATATTATAATTACTTCCAGGTCAGAGGTGTATGGGACAAGGAGTGCCACACCCCTACAGCACCATCCCTGCCAAGCACCACAAACTCCAGTCATGAGCATGACAGGTGAACTGGCTGCAGCACCCTAATTGCTACACCCTAGTTATGTCACCCACCTAACAGTATACCAGTCAGCCACACACCCTTTGGACTTACACCGACCTGCACAAGGAGAAAGTAGTATCACCAATGCTGGGAGTTTAAATCCAGCTGCAGCCCACTTTGTACCACCTGACTTTGGGACCTAAGTCATTGGCACAGGTACCATTGTGGAGGACGATGGAGGACACCTGAGTGTAGCACCTCCAAAGAATATAGAGAGATAACTAGGCCTTCTGAACCCACTGGGTTCACACAATTAATGTACTGCATTGGGAGCTCCCAAGAGACATTGGAGTACTGGTGCACCACTGAGGAAAACAATAAATACTGTGTGGGTAATGTATACAACAAGCCAGAAACTGCACAAGGATTGAGTACTTGAGAAAAATATGAGTCTCAATGGAAAAACAACAATTCCAGTACTCACCACCATATAAAAAAAATACCACTCGCAGAGGGTCTTAATAAACTGCCAAACTTTATTCCAGGTGCTGGTAAAAACACACCTTGATGCATCTGGGACAATACCTTGCATACTGATACTTCTTCACTAGAAATCTAGGTACTTGGGTTGGCCCACTGGTGCAGTGGAAGCACTAATGCTCGTGATGACAATGACCTGGGTTCAGGAACAAGCCTTGGCCATCACAATGCCTGCCAGGGGAGGAGAACTGAGTGCCCCATATGGCCCTCTCCTCCGCCTCTGGGGAGGATGGGGGATCACTGTCACTGCACAACTGTCAGCTGGGTGAGCACTAGCTGCAGTGCAGGCAGGAGTGTAGTTCCAGGATTGGGGACAGCTGATCTGCTGGTTGGACATCCATGCCTTGCATGATCAAGTCAGTTGACCACGTGTCTCCAGGCAGAAAATGGGATAATACAGCTGAGCCATATGATGGCTCTAGTCAGCCCGCAGACCCCGCACCCTGGCAATCTAGGCTCACTTTGGGAGCACCATGAGGAGCATTTCTAGGGGAACTGGTCCAGTCCACAGACCACTACCATGGGGAGGGGACCATTGGGCTACATTCCCAGAGCAAGGTAAGCCTTGGGAGATGGTGGAGGTGATGGGGTTATTTATTTATTTATTTTTATTTATTAAATTCTCAGATTACAAATACCTTTGAGCAGAAACTGCACGTTTACAAAGGTTCCACATCAAAGGATGAGGGTCAACATACATACAGAGGTAGTAAAAGAATGCACAATAAACAACCAAAACAACTGAAAGAAAAAATAAAGATACTCAGTTATAACATACTTTAAGATAATATTCATATAACGAGTAGCTTGAGTAGGCAGCTGGCTGCGGTAACAATAAGAGATAGAGGGCACCATAGGCAGTTAGTATTGCAGGCGTGCGACCGGGAGAGAAAGTTGGCAGGCTAATGGGCCACTGTCCGATGGTGGTGGAAAATGTCTTGTACCAGAGGAGATGTGAAGCAGGAAAGGAGTCACAAGGAAGGATTAGGGCTGATTAGGGCTGCACAGAAGCCTTGAGAAGGGCTGCTGCTGGCTGAGGGGGAGCATAAACAGAAAATACACAAACAAACAAAGAATCTATGTACTTGATACACGTGTGGCTCCTTGGTGATTTCACATTACAATAACAAACTAGAGCTATTTGGATCCCCCTTTCCTTTCCCCCCAATAAATAACTTTGCGACACAGGTGCTTTTAATAGTGAGATGTTGCATGTGGTTTTTAATGTTTGCACATTGATATATACTGTAAGATAATAACTTGGAAGTGGACTGGATGGTACTTGCAGCTGTAACTGATGACATAACTTTAAACTGAAATTGAAGCTATATGTTATATACCTTTAAGCTCCAGGTATAAATGACGGACATGTACCTCTGGTCACCACTCCCCTAACAAAGGGTCATGTGATCGACCCAAAGCATCAGGGTTTCCTAGTGCCATGCTTTCTTTGTATGTAAGTCTGAATAAACTGAATTTTTTTCATTTAGCATCTTTTTTTCTGGACATCTTTTCTTGATGTACTGGTGTGCAGCTTTTTGTGTTTTTTGTTGCTCCTATAACAGTTTTTTGGCAAGCACCCCATGCTGCCCGGTCAGAGCGCATAGTAGCTGTGTTTCCTCTAATTTACCAAGGGAGGTTATGCAGTGCACATTATTACTGCTATTAGTTGTAGAAATACTGCCACCTTTAGGTATTGGGGTGATGAATCCCCTCCTTCCACATCATCACGCAATGCACCAGACACCTCAACAGAAGACCTTTTTTTACCTCCTTCATAAGACATCTTTAAATTTTCATAATATATACTGTAATTCATACTAAATTAATGGCCATTCGACTTCAAAAACAAGAGGTGGCAAGGTCCATTTTGGGAATATGCAAAATGTGGGATAACACGTTATTCACTACTGTCAAAGACATTGCTACAGAGCCTAAGAATTTTTATTGGACACTGTACAGTGTAGTGGCATCTCTGAACCAGCAGGATAAAGCTGATGTGTTCTCTGTGGGGATAACATTGCCCATCCTCACACCAGAGCAAAAGATTTCACTTGATGCCCCAGTGACTTCCAGTGAGGTACATAATGTCATAAAATAATTAATACTAGATAAGGTACAGAACCAGATGGGTTCACTCCTAATTATGGCTGCAGGTAGGCAGAGCCTGCAGCCCTCTTGCATCAGCTCTAACAATGAGATACCGGATTCAGACTGTGGAACACTTCCTTTAAGGTTTTCGATTGACCCTTCCACGTCTTTGCAGCCCTTCAATTTAACCCTTGCAGTGCTGCAGATTGAACATCTGTCCAAAGCTCAATCAAATAGATTCATTCTAGTTATTTCAGCAGCCTAGAGATTAAGAAACAAATGCTCTGGACAATCATCTCTCCTCCCCAACCTTGTAGTGCTTCAGTGAGTACAAGAAGCACATGGTTTCTTTTGAATCTAACTTGATAAACAGCATTTTTAGAGCTAATGCAAGAGGGTTGCATACAGCCATCTTGTTGTCTGTAGCTGGAAAAATGGAGTACCATAGCACACATCTTTATGTTGCTTGCACGCATGTGCAAGAAACATAGTGCCATCATCTGAGATTTCAGAGGTATGTCACCTCCTCCTCCAATTCAGTCAGTGTGCTGGCAGGCGCGGCCCCTATATGCCAATGCATTCTGGAGCTGTGCATCACACGCTCCAAAATGCAGTGGCATACAGTTGAAAGGGGGAGCTACGCTTGAGTGAGCACCGATAAGATATGGCTGCTCACGCGCAGCTCCCCAAACACCTGCAGCTGTCGCGCCCCGATGCACTGTATAGCCGACAGGGTGCCCAATCCCGTCGGCTGAGCTGCATCCCTCCCCAGTAGTAGGCTTTGGCGGCCGGGGTGCCCAATCCCCATCGGCTGAACGCCCCTCCTTTGTGCCATGCTGAGAGCCCACCCCAGCATGGCATTAACTCATGGCCGACAGGGTGCCCAATCCCCGTCGGCTGATACCCTAACATCCTTGTGCCATGCTGGGGCCCACCCCAGCATGGCAAATAATCCCACAACGTCTTTTTCTTTTATAACCTGAAAAGCAGCGGTCCCTGACGCGTCTCGACCCCCTCCCACAACCTGCACCCACCCACTGCACCCAGCCTCCCCACACCCCCCACCCCATACCGCCTCCGGACTCCGGCGTGACGATCTTCGGTGGACCGGGAACATGTCTGCACTCTTCAAAGCCGACCGCGAACTGAGGAAATGCCGGTAAGCTGTATAATGGGCTAGATAGGGGGGTTTCAACTTTGTTGCATATCTCAGGCAATTTTGGGAATTTTTGCACCACATTTTCAACATGGGGTTTTTGGGACACCTTCTCATGAGTGATGTCACTGTCATGGCGTTATTCGGGCCCGAAGGGTGATTTCACGCAGTGACTGTGCAGTGACTGTGAAATCACCCTTTGGGCCTGAATAACACCATGACAGTGACATCATTCATGAGAGGGGTCCCAAAAACTCCATGTTGAAAATTTGGTGCCAAAATTCCAAACAATGACTGTTTCGAGTGTGCGTTCGCAGTTCCTGCAGGCTCGTAAGTTCACCCAAATTCAATATTTTCCTCCAGATTTTCAACATTGCCATTTTACCACACCTTCTTATGGGTAGTATGCTGTCATTTTCACATCTCACCCAAAATGTGTTTCCGCTCATGTAGCGCAGAATGGCGCAGTCGGTGTGTGAAATCAATGTATGGGACAAATTAAGAAAATCACAGTGACACTGTTCATGAGCAGCAGTCTTAAAATGGCTATGTTGAAAATTTGGTGAAAAAATTCCTAAAAATGACTGTTTTAAGAGCGTGCGTTGCGCAGTTCCTACGCAGGCTCGTAAGTTTGCAAATTTTCAATATTTTCACTCCAGATTTTCAACATTGCCATTTTACCACACCTCCTTATGAGCAGTACAGCTGTCATTTTTCACATCCTGCCCAAAACGTGTTTCTGCCCCGTAGCACACAATGGCGCGGTCGGTATGTGAAATCAATGTATAGGACAAATTAAGAAAATCACCATGACACTGTTCATTGCAGAGGTCTTAAAATGGCTATGTTGAAAATTTGGTTAAAAAATTCTAAAATGATTTTTTCTGGCGTCGTTGCGCGGTTCCTCATGCCTTTCGTGGGATTCATAATTTTCAATATTTCCTCCAGATTTTCAACATTGCCATTTTACCACACGTTCTTATGAGCAGTACAGCTGTCATTTTTCATATCCTGCCCAAAATGTGTTTCCACCCATGTAGCGCACAATGGCACAGTCGGTGTGCAAACTCAATGTATGGGACACATTAAGAAAATTACAGTGACACTGTTCATGAGCAGAGGTCTTAAAATGGCTATGTTGAAAATTTGGAGAAAATATTCCTAAAAATGACTGTTTTACGAGTGTGTGTTGCGCAGTTCCTACGCATGCGCGTAAGTTCACAAATTTTCAATATTTGCACTCCAATGACTTCCAAATACCTAAACAGCACATAGAAGCAAGTAACATTCGGCATTGACAAATGCTTGTTGGAGTTTGCTGTGTATCCTTCTCCAACTTGCCAGTTAAATAAAATGCTCTCTTGTCTCTGTTGAGTCGACCAATTCCAACACTATTTTCTCAGCTTTTTTTATTGTAATATGACTTGCTATCTTTGGAGACTAATGATTTACTGACATGACTTTCAACAGATAGCAGCATCTAACTGCAGAATAGTTTCAAATTATAGTCTTGGTCATCTCTCCCAATGTGTATGTGGGTGTGTGTGTGTGTGTGTGTGTGTGTGTGTAGCAATGAGTTACAGTATTTCCTCTGAAGAGCTGATTTATGTTAACCCTTTCTGGACCCAATTAGTGGCATTGGAATTCTAATGGTTTTATACTTGTAGGAAGGGTAAATAAATGCTAGGCAGTGAATGTTTTAGGGGTTTTCAGAGGTTGCAACTGCAGTGTTTCCAGGTTGAACAAAGCTTTTCCCTGTAGGGCACCCTCCTTTTCCCTGCATTTTCCATGTAAAACTGGGACAAACTCCTGTACATTTTCCTATATGCTCAAATCAATACATGTACCCAACTGACTTCAGTATGCCTGTCAGTAAAATCACTATAACAAGTGTTAAGGCTGTTTTAATTTATTTTAAATGGTAAAACTCACCTGCAACATATCACAGAGGTTCTGGAAAAATATTGCAATCTTTCAAGCTTTTCTCTCAATGTTCACATGTCTCCAGAACCTCTTAATGATATTATAGCATTGTTGCAATGTACTGACACAGCCGGATGGCCTGGCTGAGATGCAGAATGTTATATTCAGTGGGGTCATACTTTTATCCATTTTGGCAATGTACTGACACAGGATAGCTTTGATAAGATGTAGGTTCTCATTTTCAGAGTGGTCCTAATTATACCCACTTCTAGAATGTACTGATACAGGTTAGCTTGGCTAAGATGCAGTATCTCATTTTCAGTGGGGTCTTACGTTTACCAGTGCTGAATTAAACTATGTACATGTGAGTATGACGCATATGTAGTCATGTCAGTGCAGCCATGTTATGGCTGACTACAGGGCAAACTGCTCGTGCATGAGTATCACACATGCGTAGTTCTGTAATCACAGCAGTATCGGTTACATCTGACTGTGGTGCGGCAAGAGCATGGCATATTCTTTTCAACGCTCTTGCCACTCCTAAAAGCTCTCCACAGCTATATCGGCTCAGTGGTGGCAAAAACAAAGGGATGGGCAACACTGGGGACTGCTCTGCTGTCTTCATGTCCACAGTCTCTATTGGCAGGTCAGTTTAGAAGGCCATCACCTTCTGCGACAAAATATGCTTCCCAATGTCACCCATAAACTTGCCATCTGTGACCTTCAGAGCATGTCCCTGTGTCCTGCTGGAGAACATATCCATATGTTCAATCCTGTCAATACTTCTGAGAATAGGAAGACAGAGCTCATATCCCATCTCAGCCTGCTGTTCCACAGGGACAAGCAAAAGGATGAGGAGCACCCACATATGCAGAAAGCACCAGGACCACAAAAATATTATTCCAAGTCCTTTATTTAACTAAAGTGTATAGTGTACCCACACATAGTGAGCATAAAAAGTGGCAACTGAGCCTTTCTGCTACTAACAATGCTCCTGACCCCTGCCAGGCATCATCAGAGTGCTTCAGTCTGACGATGCCTGGCAGGGGCCGGGAGAAGTGTCACTTTCAGAGCGGCTCAGCCACCACTTTTTTATGCTCACTATGTGTGGGTGCACTACGCACTTTAGTTAAATAAAGAACTCTGAGTAATAATTTTGTGGTCCTGGTACTTTCTGCATATATGGGTGCTTCTCATCCTTTTGCTTGTTTCAGTTTTTTCATTGCTGAGCACCATATAACTTGTCCCACCGCTCCAAATCCATTTTGCTTTGTTCCACAGGGAGAAGACTGTAACAACTACTAGTAAACATAAATGTGGATATTATCTGTTACACCCTTCTAGGTATTCCTATTTTGAAAATGCAGCTTCCCCTTAACAGTGGTATCTAAACAGAAAGCCCACCAGCAAATTTATTTTTAATTTTAGTACTGAACACATTCTCTTTACTGCTGCAGTAAATGTAAACACTGGAGGAAATATGAAGAAACTGACAGAGGGAAGCTTACAAATAATGTCAGTTGGCATTTAATGGGACTGCATAAATATGCAAAACTAAAAAATGCTACATAAATTCACTGCCACTAAGTAAGTGGCAGATGGGGGGGGGGATTTGTCAACACAAAAAGGGAGCTTGGTTTGCACTCAGACAGGAGTGAGAAGGTCAGTTTTCTTATGTGGGACAGCGACCCACAGGGTGTAAAAAGTTGGGGTTATTGAAAATATGATGGACCATAATGGTCTATATAGCCCATTTTCTTAAAGCAGCAGTTTTGTCATCAAAGAAGAAAAAAAGGTAGGTCAGAATTGACAACCATCTGACATTATTCACAATCCCCCACTCAAAAATGAATTCGGACACAATTTAACTTGCTGCACGATAAGACTGCACCAAAGAATTCAGCATCAGTGCCAAGCTGGTGTTTCTCTGCTTGACATATGTGTTCACAAACACAATCTTGGCACCACGTAATCACTGTGCAAGAAATCCTTTAATCTTTTTTCAAAAAGTGCTCCACTGCTCAAATTCGAAGCAAGCAGTTGCCCCACAGGTTGGATACACCTTGACTGGTTTCACACGTAATGTGCATCTTCAGGACATGTGTGTTGCATTCTTTTGGCAGGATCTTTATAGAGTATAGTACCAAAATAAATTTTCTTTACCATATCCCTACTGCCATCTGAATGCACCCTAACCCCCTTTCTGCCCTGATATCATGATATTTAGGGCTTGATTAAGTAAAGCTGTATCCAGATTTCCTCTCTGTGGACCATGTTAAACTTTTTCAATGCCAAAAACCAAAAAATAAGACTAGCAATGCATTCTCTGGCTTTGAATAAATGTAATATAAGGTGGTATTATACTTTGCACATTCTTATGTTCTATGATTCTAATATGTTTATCTATTAAAACAGCAGTGCGACAATCTGGTGAAAACTTTGGCCTATGCTTTATTATGCTATTTCAGGTTGCCACTTACCTTCTGACTTGTATGATACCCTTCTTTCCACAGTTTGTGTCTGCTTTAGTACTTTTTTCATGTCTGAAATAATAAAAGGGGCGTTCCTTTTAACCCTTGCTGTGCTGTGCTGATATATCAGTCTAAAATCCCTATATGTTCTAATTCTTTTGGCAGCCTAAGGGTTAATATGATGCAGGCCAGGTATTCATTAGCATTTTCAGCTGTTTTTGTCCATCTGTTGTTTATATATCACTTCTGTTGTGACCAAAATTAACTATTATGCAGCAGGCAGTGCTCTCTGATCTTACAGAACAATAGTTGTTAAAAACAGCTGCAAATACTGATGAAAACCTAATCTGAGCCACATTAAAAGGAATGCTCCTTTTAAATTTTCAGACGTGAAAAAAAGTACTCAAGCAGACTCAAATTATGGAAAGAAGGGTATCATACAAGTTAGGAGGTAAGTGGCAATCTAAAATAGCATCAAAAAGTATAGGTTAAACGTTTCACCAGATTGTTGCACTGCCGCTTTAAGGTATGAGGCTATGTTCAATTTTGCAAATGAGGGCTCATAACTTTGGTAATATTCAGTATTTTTACCACAACATTTCAACATAGTCGTTTTCGTACAGTGACTCATTAATGTGACAGCTGTCATTTTTCAAGTCCTGCCCAAAATGTGTGTTTGCAGCCCAAAAGTTGAATTTGCAGTCCCTGCATGACATCACCTTTAGGTCAGGAGTTGAACATTTTCTCTGCCCTTCTTTATGAGGCAAGTTCACCACAAGGCTGTGTTGAAAATTAGGTGTAAAAATATAAAAAAAAAAAATAAATAATAATTTTCAATATTTTTAACCCAGATTCCTCTCCTGCAGCTCTATCGGCTTTAGCCAGAGTTTGTTTTTATCAAGCTTTCACTCATCTGACCTCTGAGTTCAACTATATACATACAAAGCAGGGGAGTGAAGCCTTCTTCACAGAGACAATGATTACTCTGTTGTCTAAACCAAATGAGGATCTGACACAGGTAGGGAACTACCACCCAATATCACAAATCTCGACATCAAGGTTTTGTCTAAGGTGATGGGAAAGTAGCTAGGGAAAGTCTGGGATTTCCTCACAGGACCAGTGCAGATATGGTTTATGAGGGGGAAGGGTCTCATCAGATCATACAAGGAAATTGGCCCATATTATTTCAGTGTATGGGAAGCCAGGGACCCTGGCTGTCCTGGATGTGGAAAAAGCATTTGATAAGTCTTGTGGCCATATCTTTTTCTTACCCTAAGGAAATATAAAATCACAGAGCAGCTCATCATATGGGCTAAATGCATTGTATACTAAACCATGTGCTAATATCTTTTGCAATGGTGAATTCTCCGAATCATTTGGTTTGTACTGAGGGACCAGGCAGGGATGCCCCATCCCCTTTAGTGTTTACTCTATGTTTAGAAGGTGCACTAAGCAGACTGTGTGCTCTTTCTGCTACTAGGCTGGAAAAACAGAGCAACACTAGTATCTAGTTTCAAAATAATCAAGCGCAAAGACAGAATGTTGTCACAAACCTGACCTGATGAGATGGACAGAGCGAGCGAGGAGCGGAGGTCGCGAGGGCGCTCCACGGCCCTCCCCCAACCCCCGAAGGCAGTCCCTGCATAATTCAGCCACTGAACCAGACCCCCAAGGAGCCGGAGGTTGAGAGGGTGCTCCACAGCCTCCCCAGCCCAAAGAAGGAATTCCAATACTGCAAGCTACAAGCATATCAGACCCTGAGGAGCGGAGGTCGCAAGGGCACTCCACAGCTCTCCCCAACCCCTGAAGGCAGTCTCTGCACAATTCAGCTGCTGAACTGGACCCCCCAAGGAGCGGAGGTTGAGAGGGTGCTCCACTGCCCTTCCCCCAGCCCACCAAAGGAATTCCAATACTGCAAGCTACAAGCATATCAGACCCCGAGGAGCAGAGGTCGCGAGGGCACTCCACAGCCCTCCACCAACCCCCGAAGGCAGTCCCTGCACAATTCAGCCACCGAACCAGACCCCCCGAGGAATGGAGATCGAGAAAGTGCTCCACGGCCCTCCCCCCAGCCCACTGGAGGAATTCCAATACTGCAAGCTATAAGGTAATTCAGGACTCCATACCGTTTAGATGAGACGGCAGCGTTCCCTTTGTCCTGCAAAGCGCTTTGGCACCTTTTTCGAACGCTAAGGATTCAAACTGAAATAGAAAAAGAACAGTCATACCTCATTGTGTCTGGACAGTATTTTTAGAATAAGCCCTTCTGTCTATGGTAGTTGCTGCTCGTGTTTCTGTCATCGCAGATGTGTAGATAGTTTTATTTACCTGATAACTTTTGCCAAATCATGCATTTATCTTGTGTGTGCTGCGGTTACCTTAACTGATACAGTACTCCCCTTTAAGATAATACGACTGGGAGAAAAACTTTAATTGCTAGCTAGCTTGACCTGCCTGTCTGCGGCACAAATGAGGGGATTGAAAGTCTTTATTTTTTTGCAGTGCTATCCAAATGTTTCTGTGCCCCTACTAGCCCCTGCACTGCCTGCTTTACCTGTTAACCATAGGGATGTGCAGTTCTTAGTCTCGAGGGGAAGAAAAGCCTGCTGGGGAAGAAAAAAAAAAGAAAAAACTTGTGCATGTTAAGGCTATCGAAGGGGAAATTAGCAAGTCCCCATTAACTACTGCTGTTTGCTCTGCTGCCTTACCGTGTCCCCTCTCCAAGCACAGGTTACGCTCACCAGTGGCTGACTAATATCAGCTTTTCCTCTGTGCTGCCCCTCTCCTCACCCCTCCCTCAACCCTACTTAAAGCAATCTCTCTCTCTTTGTCCTCCACAGCATATCAGACCCCGAGGAGTGAAGGTTGCGAGAGCGCTTCACAGCCCTCCCCCAACCTCCGAACGCAGTCCCTGCACAATTCAGCCGCCAAACCAGATACCCTGAGGAGCTGAGGTCGAGAGGGTGCTCCACGGCCCTCTCCCCAGCCCACTGAAGGAATTCCAATACTGCAAGCTACAAGGTAATACCGTTTAGATGAGACGGCAGCGTTCCCTTTGTCCTGCAAAGCACTTTGGCGCCTTTTTCAAATGCTAAGGATTCGAACTGAAGCAGAAAAAAGAACAGTCATACCTCATTGTGTCTGGACGGTATTTTTGGAATAAGCCCTCCTGTCTACGGCAGTTGTTGCTCGTGTTTCTGTCATCACAGACGGCCTAGCCCTGCCGAATGCTATGCGTTTGGCTCCCCACCACCCCCACTACCACCCTTGGTCGGCTCTGCCTTAAATAGGCTGAGAGTGGTCACATGGGCTGAAAAAGTAACCTATCAGCCCAGTTTTCCATCTGCAGGTTATCCTATCCTGCCACTAGAGGAGACCTAATAATCTCAAGCACCTAGCTAAGTGAATACACTGCTGCTCAAGAAAAGCCATACACTGCTGTAGGCTTGTATCATTACTGATCACAATTGCTGCACTGCAGCCACCCCATATTGCCCCTTGCTCTGCTTGGCCCCTCCACTGTCACTAACCTCGCTGCTGTCATGGCTGTCCCCTCCACCCCCCCCGGGCCCACCGGGGCGGAACTACCATTCACCAACAGGATTGCCTCCTGCCCCCCCCAACTCTCCCCCATGGCTATCCTCCAAGGGGCTAAAAATCATCCATCTGAATGTCCGCAGCCTCCTACACAACCTTGCTGAGCTCACTGCATGGGTTGCCCACTATAATCTGGATATATTGGGTATCACAGAAACATGGCTAAAACTACACACTCCTGATACTATGTGTACCCTGCCAGGGTACAGCCATATCAGATGTGATCATGGGGGGGAACAAACGAGGTGGTGGGGTGCTACTTTACTATAAAGCCCACCTCGGTGTGTCTGCCATTGATCACCTACCTACCACCCCAACATGTGAGTTCCTTCACACCCTTCTACTTGGGCTCACAAAGAAAATCCACCTGATCTGCTGCTACAACCCCACAGAGGTGGGCTACCTGGACTCTCCTCACTTCTCCACAGCGTTAGTGTGAGAGTGGGTACAAGTGAAGTCCTTATTATAGGAAACTTCAACCTTGACTGGTTGGGATCTAACTCTAAATCTTATGAGCCCCTGCTCTCGGGCCTTGCCCTGAACCAGATTATCACTGAACCAACAAGGCCCTCCCCCCGGGGGGACAAAGGATCACTGATTGACTGGGTCCTGACCAATAGACCTGACAGGATCACATCCTCGGGCATCCTACCTGATGCCATCTCGGACCACTTTCTGACCTTTTGCACTTGGGGCATTTCTCAGGCAAGAATACCCAGTAAAGTGATACAAATGAGGGACTACTCAAAATTCTACTTGCCTGACTTCCTCACTGTCCTCAGATCAATTGACTGGTCCGGGGTTACCGCCTCCTTGGACCCGGATCAAGCACTAGATGCATTCTTAACCAAATACATCCCAGTACAGAACAAACATGCCCCCTCACTAGAAGGAGGATGCGGGGCACTGTCACCAAATGGCTTCATGGTGGCCTATTCTCCCTAATGAAACTCAGAGACAAATGCTGGGAAACCTACAAGGCCTCTCATAGCATTGATGATCTCACTGCCTACAGGTGCCTCAGAAACTCTTGCAAAAAAGCCATCAGGGCAGCCAAAACTGAGTTCTGCTGGTCCGCCCTACTTTCCTCAGCCAACAACCCGAGGAGCTTTTGGCAGAACATTAGAAGCACAGTTGAGGGCTCTGCAAGAGTGCAAGTCATGGACTTGCTCATTGTTGGGGTTAGTTGCAATAGCCCTCACACAATCGCTAATACCTTTAACGCAATGTTCTCTGAACAGCCCCCCTTCCCTACCTCCTGCCCCTACTGCCCCCAAGTCACCAAACTCTCAACCACTTGAACCCTACTCCCCTAGCACCTCTCGACCTGGATCTGAGACTGAACCCTCTTTCTTTCTACAACAGGTATCCACCACAGAGACCCAGAGGCTGCTTGCCAGCCTCTCCCCTCATAGCGGTGCAGGGCACGACAACCTTGAGCTGAAACTGCTCAGGTTAGGTGCCCACCTCCTAGCCTGGCCAATAACGCATATCTTCAACTCCTCTCTAACCACTGGTGTCATCCCAGATATCTGGAAAGTAGCCAAGGTCACCCCTGTCCTTAAACCAGGAAACCCCAAAGAGCCCCTGAACTACTGACCTATTGCTATTCTGTCAGCCGCCTCCAAACTTCTAGAGAAAGTTGTGGCCTCTCAGTTAACTGAGTACTTACAGGAACACAACCTCCTCTCTCCAACCCAGCATGGGTTTAGAAAGGGGCACAGCATGGCTACCACCCTCGCTGTAGTCACCTCTTGGATCATAACTGCAACCGACCAGGGCAACCTCACTGATGCGATCTTCATGGATCTATCCAAGGCCTTCGACAGGGTAGATCACTCCCTCCTTAGCTCCACTCTTCTCTCCCTCGGACTCTCAAACCCTGCCCATGCCTGGTTCCTCAATTACCTCTCTGGTAGGAAGCAATACAGACCCTCTCCAACCTCACCACTGTCCAATGCGGGGTCCCTCAGGGGTCCATCCTCGGTCCGACGCTCTTCTCCCTTTTCATCAATGAATTGTCATCCATCACCACCCATGGCCTTACCACCCTGTGCGTCGATGACCTTGTCATTCTGGATAGTGCCCACGACATCGGCACCATCAATTCCCAACTAAACTCTGACTTCAAGCGGATCCAGTCCTGACTGGTTGAGCACAAGCTTACCACCAACCTCAAGAAAACCCAGGCTATGCTGTTTGGTTCCCTGAACAGAACAAAATCCTGCCCTGTCCCCCTTCTAATCCATGGGGCTGATGGCTCACCCCTGCAGACAGTTGCTGCTGTCAAGTACCTTGGCATCACTCTGGACCCTCAGCTGGACCTCTCCCTACACATCAGAAACATCTGCAAGGCTACGAACGTTAAACTCGGACTCGCCCACATAACCAAAACTGCCTCACCCCAGCTGCTCGGGTGGCCCTAGCCAGGGGTGTTCTCCTCCCCTCCCTCTGCTATGGGCTAGTGACCTTTGCCCCTGTGCCAAAATCCAGCCTCTTGAAATGGGATACGGCCTACAACAGCATCTGCCGCTTTGAGCTTTCTGCGCCCCCGACACACCACTGCGACCTCTACACTCGCCTTGAGTGGCTCCCTCCTGAGAAGTACCGCATCTTCGTAGTAGGGAACTTCATTGACAACATTGTTAGATCAGCCACCCCTGCCACCCTTGCCCTTCCCCTCAACCCTGACACCTCTTCCTACCACCTTAGGTCAAGGGCAGTACTCAATTGCCCGGTTCCTAGGACGCGCACCCTTGTGGGTGATCGGGCCTTCGCCAACTATGCCCCCAAATTATGGAATTCATTCCCAGCCCTTACTCGGTCCATCCCCTCCCATCCAGGATTTAAAACTTCCCTTTGGAACTTCTTGAAGGGCTCCTCCACCTGTCCATGCGCCTCATAGCCCCCTGCACTATGCATACATGGGGGTCTCTGCACCCTCCGGGCTCACTGCACTTACTCTCCCGTCAACTGGTCAAGCAATGGCTAAATGGAATGCTATAATTGGTATCGTCTGCTCTCCCACTGTATGTAAATTTGACTCACTCACTGTTTGTGTATGCTCTAGCTCTTAACTCTCCTGGGTCATCTGTAAACCACCCCCTGGGCTTGTGTCCTTTTACTGGTTGTCATTCTTCTATATGACCTGTAATCTCATTGTATGTAAAACTGATTCGTCACTGTACCTGTATATTCAAGTTTGTAACTCTCCCGGGTCGCACCTGAAAATAGGCACTTGGCTGTCTAGTGCAACTTGCCCGGTAAACAAAAGCAAATAAATATTTTGTAAAAAAAACACATAATTATAGCTCCAAAGCACAAAGAGATACTGGACATGACCCAGTAAAGGACAAAAATTGGTCCAAACACATCTAAACCCCCCCCATCTGAGATCTGTGAAGAGAGTAATGACTGTCGATGGGAAATACAGGTTTCCATTTCCAGTTTGCACCAGAAATGTAGGAATCGGACTTAGATTCCGAAATCCAGTTCTCACTTCCCCATTTTAAGATTTAGAATTTTTGGTAACTGAACCTGAAAACCCTACATTCTGGAATTGGATCAAAATTCGACAAATCAGATTCTGTCTGTTTCATTCCTAGTACCCGTTTTACAATCCCATCTACAAGACAGTGATTGTACTGTATTGTACAGCAGAGTACTAAAAGGAAAAAAAACACATCTGTAGTTTGTTCAGTTCAGTTCAATCAAATTTATTTGTTCAGTTGTTCAAACTATTACAAATTTTATAGTACAATGAACAATGAAATATGCTTGACCAAATAGATTCCAGACTCATTATAAATATCAATAAATGTCAGATTAAGTAATAGTAAGAATCAACACAGATTAAAACTGGCAAGTGCTAGATACAATAAAAATAATAAATAAAACAGACATGATGAATGTACAAACTTATAGCCAAAACAACAATATAAATCAAGCATGGTTAATTATTTCACAACCCGTTAATGGCTTCATAACTGCATCACTGACAAGTTTATGTTAACTATGATGTGAAGAGGCATGAGTTCCATTTTAAACAATTTACTTCTAACAAAATATGATCTGATTTAGCTTCAAATTTTTGAGACACAATCTCTAAGATATCTGTAATCTATGTACTGGAACTTTCCAAGCGACTTTTCATAGCAAAAGGTAACCATTTACTTGCAGTACATATTGAGTAACCAGAGCCGTCTGACCCGAAACCCAGGAAAAAGCCCCTCCATCAAACCCACTGCATGCTAACGCAGCACATGCAACTATTTGGATTTTGGTGGTGTGCACTCTATCAAGTAGTCCCTTGCATCTCGAAAGGACTCCACCAAATCTCATCCCACTATATGCCTCTGAGTTATTACTCTATAAGTTCACACTACAACTGCCTACTTTATATCTATTTCAGATTCATAGCTACCAGTCTGAGAAATGAGAACTTGAGGGCAGTCACTGCTGGCTAAACATAGGATACCAAAATGGTCCTATCCCACTGTACACAAATTTGGCCACTAGACATCATTACCCCACCCCATACTCTCCATACTATGTGTATGTGTGTGTGTGTATATAAATATAAATATAAATATATATATATATATATATATATATACACATAGCTATGTGTATGTATGTGTGTGTGTGTATATATATATATATATATATATATATAGCTAGAACATACAGTGTTATGCAAAAGGAGACCCACCCTGTTTTCGGCAAAACATCCAAAACTGACCCCAAGCAGGGCGAACATCCCCTAAGCAGAAGCCAGGTAGGCACTGCAATAGATCATACTAATGATTACTCATTGAGTTAATCAACCTGAGGTGTGTTAATAGATTTAACCTACAATGTTTAATGTCCTTTTTCTTTAACTATATAGCCTTGTACCATGGTTATAAATGATTAAAATTACCTTGAATGGTAGAATTTAATATAACATGAATACATGGGCCCAGATATTCAGACTGCGCCAGGCTGTGGTGCAAGCCTGGGCACAGTGCAACTGGGCTGCACAGGGGCGTTGACAAGGTGATATTCAACGGAGCTGCACCATGGCACAGCATTGTTGAATATCGCACCCTGGCCACCCGCAGTGCACATGGTGCAGTGGCACTGCACCAGTGCAAATGGCCAGAGTGGAGCAGGGGGATGCGCTAGTGCAAGTTCCATTGCACTAGGCGCAACAACCGTGATATTCAAAAGTGCACATGCAAATGGGGCCATAATGCATGCAAGGCACAAATGGGGCCATTTGCATGTCAGTATGGCCCCATTTGCATGCAGGTGCGCCAATCCCCAGTGACTTGTACCCCCTGCCAGGCTGCAGCTGTCGGGGACCTATGCCCCCTGCACAAGCGGCAACACGCACCAACGTCCGATCGCGGGCATATGAACACCATGTAAATGTCCAATATCCCTGGTGGTCCAGTGGACCGCTCGCAGCCCAATCACGGGCATATGTTTTAATTTAAAAGCCCAATATCCCTGGTGGTCCAGTGGACTGCTCGCAGCTCGATCGCAGGTGTCAGTAAAACATTAATGCCACAGCAACTCCAACCTTGGTGGTCTAGCAGTACCCTTCCCATCCACCCACTGAGCCCTACTGTTCCACTTCCCCAGATCAGCGGCAGTTTTCACTGCTGCGCTTGACCAGCCAGCCGATCGACATTGCTAGCGACGCTTATTGGTCTCATAGCGTGACTACCGGGCATGCAGTTTATAATATGCTAGCACAGTTCAGATATGTGAATGGGATCCATCATGTCTGACTGTGTAGTATGGTATGGTTGCATGCCCATTGGCCCATGCTGTGGACCAATGGGCGTTACAGCCCTACTCGTACAGTGTCAGTCGGCAGGCAGGGGCCAAGCTGGGTGGGGAGTTGTCTAGCCACCGACGGGGGAGCAGGGCAGGTGGGAGTGGGGGGTACCGCTAGACCACCAGAGTTAGTTTGTTGTGGCATTATGTTTTACCGACAGCCGCGATCAGTCCACTGGACCACCAGGGATATTGGACTATCCTTTTACTACGTATGCCGGCGATCAGGCACGGGGGGGCACCGCCACGAAGGTGCAGCCGGAGATCGGGTGGCCACTCACAGGTGGCAGCTGCCGTGTTGCGCCCTGCAATACGGCAGCTCACCCGTGGGTGGCCAGCTGTTGTTCCT
This sequence comes from Neoceratodus forsteri, assembly GCA_016271365.2. Lineage (NCBI taxonomy): Eukaryota > Metazoa > Chordata > Ceratodontiformes > Ceratodontidae > Neoceratodus > Neoceratodus forsteri. The sequence continues at coordinate 47,194,328 of CM028133.1, read as the reverse complement.
TTTTTTTTTTTGGCTCACCTGTGTGCAGCGCAAGTAGGGGTTGTGCATGCATGGACTCAGCACATCCCAGGCTGAATATCGGGATGTGCGAGGTATGCATGGCACGCCCCTCCTACCTGCGCTGCATACATTACTGATGCACTCTGGCGCATCCAGATTGCTGCCAGGCTCGATCCCAGTTTGAATATCACGCCGGGGCACATAAGTGGGTTGCGCATGGTGCAACAGTGTTGCGCCATGTGCAACCCTTCTGAATATCTGGGCCTTCGGGTTTAAGATGTAAAGTAATTGCTCCTCAGACATAACCACCTCTCTAATCAGCTTATTAGGATCTCCTGGAATGGTTAGGAACACCTAGAACTAATGAGTTAAAATTAGGAGTCGCAAAAATTCAGATCCAATTGTCAAGTATTCAGATAATCATAAAAAAGATACTCTACTATTTTAAGATTCAAACCCCAATTTTGATAGTATTGAATTTGATATTCAAACACACATATTATCATTGCCAGAACATTTTGTAAAATGCAAAGTTATTTCCAGATTGATCTTGTCCTTTCAGTTTTTTATTTTATCTGCCACGAAGAAAAGACCCTAGGTCTTCCAAGACGTATGAGGGTAAGGTCCCACCTGAATTCCGAACAGAGATGTACAAAATTGCTAAATTTTGTTACACAAAATATTTCATGTAATCCGGCTGTTTTGCAAAATTTTTCATGGAAGTGAAATGTGGAATTTTGCCTAGGGAGTGAGAAATCTCACCCGCGGAGCGTGAAATTTTGCCCACGAAATGGAAAAATTCACCACTTGTGGGTGAAATTTTGCCATTTTCAGGCAACATTTAGCATTTTGCGGGTGAAATTTCATAACTTCACACCCATAAAATATTTCCCGGAACGGCGATTATGAAATATTTCATGCTATGTAAATTATCGATTTCGCTGACGAAATTTAATTTCACAACATCTCTAATTCCAAAGGACATTCTTAAAGAGGAAGAGCCCCAGGGGCTGACCTCCACCTTTGTCTGGAACAGCATCTCTGCAAAGGCTAGCAGGGGACCACCACATTCAAAATGCCGACAAACCTATTCCCATCTCTGTTTGGGGGGGTATGGGAGTCAAATCTCCTTAGAGGGCCTCACTCAGTGACCTGATTCCCAGTTTGTCCATGTATCGGGTTCTCCTACACTGGGACTCATCGTCTTCAGAACACCTGTGAAAGCTCCCTGCAAAACAACAAGAACGAATGCGCTACTGAGCGTAATAAGTTATATCATAATTTGACCACTGAAACCCCCCAATCCCAGGCAACACTGGCATACCTTTAGTTGGGGTGAAATAAGACCATCAGCATCAGCACAACTAGTGCAAAATCCACTCCTCCTTTGTCTATTTCTCCCTGGGTCCATCCAACTCCCATCAGTTAGGAGGGGAATGCCATAATAGTCCACTTCTGTCTTCCTTGCAGTTTTCTCCTCAGAATTCTCTCTCCTCTCCTCGCTCCACATCTTTTGTCTCCAAATTCTCCACCTGAGCTTCCACACTAATCCAGCCTGTTTAGCTTCACCTAGAAACACTGAGTACCAGCAGTCAGCCAAGCGTAACTATTATGCGACTGGCAGGACCGTAAATTAAAAAGTTAGAAAACACTAATATTTTTCTCCAGCTTGCAACCTCCACAATTCTCTCAGGGACACATCATGTCAAGGCTCAGAGCTTGGTACAGGAATGATGCAACTACTATTTTATGAGCTCCACTGGCCAGATGAATTCAGACCATGCTGAGTAGGTACAAAGATCCCGATGGCAAACAAATATAGGAGGCTAACCATTGGTTACTCCCTTACATCAGAAGAAGCTAGTTTTTAAATTATTGTTCACAAAAAAATTTATGAAGTAAGTAAAACAACTTCTAATGCAATACAAATGAAGAAATATTTCAACAGAACTGAGTAGCAAGGAGTGGAGCAGCACCGCAGCCATCCTGCTGTTCCACCTCATCCATCAGTAGTTTGTCATTTTCAGTCCTGGCTGGAATAATATATATAAAAGTATGTTTAGGAGGTGACTTTTGTTTTGTTTTGGTAAAGCCTTGTCAATCTGCCCCACACAAAGATTTGTGTATCCAAGATGCATTGAATTGGGTCTGAGGCTTTACTGTCTGTGTGTGGTCTGGCAAAACACAGAAACAAACTGCTCTGGTGATTTGCTCTTGCCCTGTATCCATCGTGGATCATGCACGCTGATCTTCTTCAAGTCCACCTTTCTGGAATGCTACCTCCAATTGTACTAAATGCCTAATTCCTATCCTATCTGGTAGTTTCAAATCTGATTGAAAAATGGAGAGAATAGAAATGGTTCCTGGGGTGGATAAACAGCCATCTGCCAATCTTTTCACAGAGAAGGGTGAGACAGAGAAAAATATGAGACAATTGCAGAAAGGAGTTTCCCACTGAAACTGAAAGGGTTTATGCATATGTTGATGATACTGGAAGGAAGAGAAGTAATTACTGTGAGCCTCCCACCAAAACTGAGAGGGTTTATACAGACGGGGGGTGATACTAGAAGAAAGACAAATAAACACAGGGGGATGCCCACCAAAGTTGGGAGGGCCTATGCATATATGTGTATTGTGTATAACATCAGAAAGATGACTAGGGTAGGATAGGATCTTTACTTATCTAGCTCCTTTCCAGAACTCAAAAGGCTTTACAAGTCCAAGCAAATAAAATGTAATCAAACAATCATAAAAGTGTAAAATAAAAACCCAGGTCAGGTTATAACCATAGAATTTTAAAACTATCATAGCTATCAAACCCCTGAAAAGGCCTGTCTAAAAGGCCAGGTCTTCAACTGTGATTTAAAACCTTCAGCTGTGATTTAAATCCTTAAACTGGAGAGGCAGAATGGATGGATTTCAGGGCAATATTCCAAACTCTAGGAGCAGCCACAGAAAATGCTTGGCCACCAGCAGATTTCAGTCTTGTTGATGGGACTATTAAAAGTCCATGGATATTCGAGCAGAGAACTTTGTTGCCCCAATAATCCTCCTGATGGGTTGCAAGTAGCTCACGAATATAGAGGGGGCTCAGTCCGTTTAAAGCCTTGTTTCTAGTTTTTCTTTGGGGGGGTTAGAGTCTTGTTTCAACATAGTATGTAAGGAACTAGCACTGTTAGCTCCTTTCTGAAATGAAGATGTTCATCATAACCCAATCTAAGGCATGACTGGGGAGGAAAAACAAGAAGTTACAAAGAGACATAACTACTGTTGATGGAGGCTAGAGTGTCATGAACATCTCAGATTCAAGGATTATGTGCCCCTTTTAATGCATCAAGAAAGGGTGCCCAGAGTGTCTCGAATCTATCAGCCTCATTTATACGATAATAGTGTATCCTCTACAATTTAGCACGTTCAATCAGAAGATTCAGAAATGCTTCAAAACTTGGAGGTTTGTATCTTTTCAATGTTGAAGAATAAATTTCTTTGCACTGATCAGAAGTAGCTTAAGCAGATCTTGAAACTGCTGAGAAATATTAGCCCTGTCAAAAAGGTGAATAAGAATAATTCCAGGGTCAGATGGAATATACAACATTATAATCTGCTGTAGGAGCACCAAGATTTTATGCCAACTATTTTTAAATTCTGGACTTGTCAGAAACATCTGCAATTATGTTTCTTCTCTGGTTTTACAATGTTGGCATCTATCTGAAGGATTTGGATTAAATTTATTCAATTTCCTCAGTGTATAATATACTCTTTGGAAAACACTGAATTGGATTTGCTTCAACTTAATATTTTGGGAGACTGTTATATGTGAGGATATAATGTTTTTCCATTGAACTGCTGTTATAGAATGTACCCAATCTTGTTCCCATGCCCTCTTAAGAGACGTGAAGTTGACACAGATACCCGTTGACAAATAGGAATATATATTTTCTATTCGTTTCTCTTCAGAGTTCAATGTTGCAAAAAAAAAGCAGCAGTGGAGATGCTGGGGACAGGTTTAAGTTGCCCAAACATTTTTTTAAGATTTCACGAACATGTAAGTGTATTAAGAAAGATCCTGGTTGTAAATTAAGTTTTTCAGTCAGCTCTTGATATGAAAAAAATTGGGAAATTAAAGGCAAGAAAAGGACTTTTAAGAAAAGAAAATCTTTCCGAAGCCCGTTACAGGGCATATAAGAAATAGGTAATCGCTTATTATAAAATAATACTGACAACTATGTGATTTTGTTTTGAAAACCTAAGAATTTGTTTGCCTTCTGCTATGCTTCAGCTGATGCCTTAGTACTGGAAAGGCTCATTACATTATCCATGTCTAGATCTAATACTGTTGTGATGTCCTTTCCAGGTAACACATGAGCTTCTAACGGAAGCCGTAGAGGGAGATTAGTATGTTGTTTGAACCAATGTCACACAGCTTCTATCTGGGCAGCTAAATAATACAGAAACATGTTTGGCAGGCCTAGCCTTCCTGCATCCATAGGTAGATACAGTTTCTCTGCTTTAAGCCTGGGCCTTTTGCCCATCCACACAAACTTTTTTATATCTTTTTCCAGCTCATTAAAAATATTTTTTCCATTCTGATCGGTAGGGCCTGTTTAAAGCTTTGTAAGCCAGCAGAGAGTTTCTAAATTCAGAACGCCATCATATCAGAAGACAGTGCAACTCCTGCAATGCAGGAGTGATGTGATTTATTCTGGGTAAATCAGTTTACAGCCTGACTGTATTTTAATAACTGAAGATGGCGTAACTAAATAGCTGGAAGGCCACGGTAGAGCATGTTGCAATAATCAGTTCATGAGGTAATGAAAACTTGCACAAGTGTGTGCAGATCACTATGGTCTAGGAAGTGGCACAATCTGGCTACATTTTTTTACATGGTAATAAGCACTTTAAATGACAGCCGAAATTTATGATGGCAATGCAAACTGCCTGTCAAAGATCACCCCCAGATTTCAAACATCTTCCCTTATCCGCAGTGTTGTCCCATCAACAATAGCGGACCTAGATTTTCTTTAGCTACAGAGACCAAGTAATCAGAGCCCACCAGCACCAGCTCAGTTTTGCTGGGGTAACAATTTGGTTTTGCTAGGGTTAAGTCTCAGCCAACTTGAACTCATAGAATTCCTGATCTTCATGACAGCCTTCTCAACCACACACATCGAATGATCAAGTCCAGGTCTAAATGAAAGGTAAAGCTGAGTGTCATTTGCCAACAGTGAAAACTCAAGCTATACCTTTGGACCACTTCTAACAGTGGCAGCGTGTATACTGCAAATAACGAAGGGGACAGTATAGAGACTGGAGGGACACCACACAAGACCCAGGAGGGAGTAGACTGAGAGTTTTGCAACACCATGGTGTAGTGGCGATTTTCTAGGAATGATCTGAACCAGTTTAAAACTGTGCCAGACAAACCACCATAACTCCTCAAAAATCCAACTAATTCCCCGTGACCCACAGTGTCGAATGCTCAAGACAGAACAAGCAGAACCCAAAAAGTTAGCTTTTCCCAGTCCTTCATCAGGAGCAGATCATTCATGACCCATACTAAAGCAGTCTTTCTGCTATGTTGAGATTGTAAACCCAGTTGGAGAGGCTCATAGAGCTTGAATTCCTCCAGGTGTTCCATCAGACAAATTGTCACCACTTTCTCAATAAACTTTCCTACAAAAGACAGATTAGAGCTAAACCTGTAGTTTGAGAGATCATTAGGATCTAAACTTGTATTCTTTAGGAAGGGCTTTACAATGGACCCTTAAAGGGAGTCTGGAAAGACACACTCACTTAAAGAAGTGCTCACAATCTCTACAAACACAGCACTAGCATCTGCAAGCCCGCCTTTTTCAAATGGGAGGGAGCTGGGTCTAACATGCAATTTGATTGGTGTAGCGCTGACAGCACCTGGCAGATTTCTACATACTGTAGCTAGCTGGCTGAAAGTCTAACCACAGCATCTGAGATTCAGCTAATTTAACTCCAGGAACACTGTCCTAGTGACAACCACCAGCAGAGAAGATGTCACGCCTTATCTCCATAATCTTGATTGAGATGAAATCAGCAAACTGCTGGCATCTCTCCACTGAACTTGGTTCAAGCCAGGAGTCAAGGCAGACTGGATTTAGAATCTTATCAATCAGTCTGGAGAGAGCTGTGGATCTGTTTCTCGTGACTGCAATGAGGGAGTAATGAAAGTTTTTTTCTCATACTAATCATTGCCTCCTGATATTGCTTATAATGGGATACAGTTCTCTAATGTTGCTCAAGCCTCTACTCATATCTTTTCAGTCCCCTCGGCTCATCATTAAACCAGGGACAGCTGCAACATCCAAGTTGTGGGTGGAGGTGGACTGGTACCAGGGAGTCAGCCGCAACAAAGACAGCTTCATTATAAACCTTAACTGTTGCATTGCTCCCCCCAGAGGAAACAACCAGTATCCCTGAAATATCCACCCAAGCCAAGAAAACACTGGGTTCAACACTCCTCTGTCTACAACTGTGAACCATTTTAGTAGGGGGAAGGGATGCTTTCATTACCCATCATCTTGTACTGCAACATGATGGGGTCAGACCAAAAACTGGTTTAGCTGATGTTTTAGAAATACCTATGCCAGAAGGGAAAACCAAATCAAAAGTGTGGCAGCAGGGGTCCTAACATTCTGATGGAAGTCAAGAGATTTCACTAGACTTAGGAAGTCTCCTTGCAAAAGCAGATGAATCAGAGTCCTCCCAAGTGTTGAAGTCCCCTAGGACAATAAGCCTCAGTGACTCCAGCACTGGCGAATGCTGGGATCTTCCCTCCTAAACTGGGAGGGTGTTAAGCCTATGTGGATAACACTGAAAAGAAGACTGGTGAATACTGGGATCCCCCACCTAAACTTGGAGGGTGTATGCATATGTGGATAACACTGAAAAGAAGACTAGTGAATACTGGGATTCCCCCACCTAAACTGGGAGGGTGTATGCATATGTGGATAACATTAAAAAGAAAATTGGTGAATACTGGGATCCCCCTGCAAAAACTGCGAGAGTGTATGCATAGTTGGACAACACTGAAAAGAAGACTGGTGAATACTAGTATCTTTAGACAGAAAATTGGGCACTCGCCACCTCAATTAAAATTGGACACTAACTGCAGTCTCAAGCTCCATTGTCATTTTATTAAAAGACAGTCACATAGAACAGTAAAACACCCATATGTGTCTGCCTACGGGCGCCTATGGGTGTTACACAGAAACACAGAATGTGATGGCAGATGGGAACCTCTCAATCCAGCTAGTCTGCCTGGTTTCCTACCCCAGAATGTTTTACTGTTTTATGTGATTGTCTTTTAATAAACTGACAACAGAGCTTGAGACTGCAGTTGGTGTCCAATTTTAACTGAGGTAGCAAGTGCCCAATTTTCTGTCTAAAGTAACTTTGAATTTATCGTGAGCACCACCAACCCAGTGTAAACATTTTCTAAGTGTCCTGAATACCGAGATCCTCCACCAAAACAGGGTGGGTGTATACATATATGGGTGATACTGGAAGCATGACAGGAAAATACTGGGAGTGCCCTACCAAAACAGAGGGAGTTTATGCATATGGGGGATAAACAAGAAAAGACCATTAAAAGGACACTATCAACCCCCTTAGGCCTCCAATTGTCCCTAATTTAACAAGCATTTGTCAGTGCCGAATGCTGATTGCGTTGGTCCATTGAGCTCGCTCACTGGCCCTATGTCACTCACTCATTCTGTTTCTCCCAGCACTGCAGGCTGCTGTTTTGTACTGGGCTCCTGCCTGTGTTGGCACATTTTTCTGCCCACAAAGAAATCTGCAGCTGTCCCGACAGAGCTTCATTGAGGTGGGTCACTTCCCCCCTCTCTCACTCGCTCATTCTGTTTCTGCTGGTGCTGCAGGCTGTCCTCTTGTACTGGGCTCCCGCCTCTGTTGGCAGCTTTTTCTGCCCACAAAGAAATCTGCAGCAGTCCTGACACAGGTCCGTTGAGCTAGCTCACTCCCCCTCTATCACTCGCTCATTCCGTTTCTGCCGGCGCTGCAGGCTGGCCTTTTGTACTGGGCTCCTGCCTGTGTTGCCACCTTTTTCTGCCCACAAAGAAATCCACAGCAGTGATGATAGAGCTTCGTTGAGTTTGCTCACTCCCCCCTCTCTCACTCACTGGTTGTGTTTCTCCCAGCGCTGCAGGCTGCCCTTTTGTACTGAGCTTCTGCCTGCGGAGGCACCTTTTTCTGCCCACAAAGAAATCCGCAGGTGTCCCGACAGAGCTCTATTGAGGTCACTCACTCCGCCTGTCTCACTCACTCATTCTGTTTCTCCTGGCGCTGCAGGCTGCCATTTTGTAGTGGTCTCCTGCCTCTGTTGTCGCCTTTTTCTGCCCACAAACAAATCTGCAGCAGTCCGGACAGAGCTCTGTTGAGCTCACTCACTCCACTTCTCTCACTTGCTCATTTCATTTCTGTAGACGCTGCAGGCTGCCCTATTGTACTGGGCTCCTGCCTGCATTGCCGCCTTCTTCTGGCCACAAAGAAATGGCAGCAGTCATGATAAACTCCATTGAGCTGCTCCTCCTCCCTTCTCTCACTCGTTCATTCTGTTTCTGCCACCACTGCAGACTGCCCTTTGTGCTGGGCTCCTCGTGCATTGCTGCCTTTTTGTGCCCACAAAAGTCTGCATGAATCCCAACAGGCTCCGATGAGCTCACTCACTCCCCCTCCCCCACTCACTCGTTCTGTGTCTCCCACTGCTGCAGGCTGCCCTTTTGTACTGGGTTCCTGCCTGTGTTGCCGGCTTTATCTGCCCACAAAGACATGTGCAGCAGTCCCAAAACAGCTCCACTGAGGTCGCTCACTCCCCCTCTCTCACTTGCTCATTCTGTGTCTCCCGCTGCTGCAGGTTGCCCTTTTTTACTGGGTTCCTGCCTGTGTTGGTGGCTTTTTCTGCCCACAAAGACATCTGCAGCAGTTCCAACACAGCTCCGTTGAGCTTGCTCACTCCCCGTCTCTCAGTCGCTTGTTCCATTTTGCCAGCGCTGCAGGCTGCTCTTTTGTACTGGGCTTCTGTGTTTGCGGCCCACAAAGAAATCTGCAGCTGTCCCGACAGAGCTTCATTGAGGTGGGTCACTCCCCCCCTCTCTCACTCGCTCATTCTGTTTCTGCTGGCGCTGCAGGCTGCCCTTTTGTACTGGGCTTCTGCCTCTGTTGGCGGCTTTTTCCGCCCACAAAGAAATCTGCAGCAGTCCTGACACAGGTCCGTTGAGGTAGATCACTCTGCCTCTCACTCACTTGTTCTGTTTCTGCTGGCGCTGCAGGCTGGCCTTTTGTACTGGGCTCCTGCTTGCATTGCCACCTTTTTCTGCCCACAAAGAAATCCACAGCAGTGATGATAGAGCTCCTTTGAGCTCGCTCACTCCTCCTCTCTCACTCGCTCGTTGTGTTTCTCCTGGTGCTGCAGGCTGCCCATTTGTACTGGGCTTCTGCCTGCATTGGCACCTTTTTCTGCCCACAAAGAAATCCGCAGCTGTCCCGACAGAGCTCTGTTGAGGTTGCGCACTCCACCTGTCTCACTCGCTCATTCCGTTTCTCCTGGTGCTGCAGGCTGCAGTTTTGTAATGGTCTCCTGCTTCTGTTGGCACCTTTTTCTGCCCACAAACAAATCTGCAGCTGTCCCGACAGAGCTCCGTTGAGGTGGGTCACTCCCCCTCTCTCACTCGCTCATTCCGTTTCTACTGGCACTGCAGGCTGCCCTCTTGTACTGGGCTTCTGCCTCTGTTGGCGTCTTTTTCTGCCCACAAAGAAATCTGAGCAATCCCAACAGAGCTCTATTGAGCTTGCTCACTCCCCCTCTCTCACACACTCATTCTGTTTCTCCTGCCGCTGCAGGCTTCCCTGTTGTACTGGGCCCCTGCATGCATTACTGCCTTTTTGTGCCCACAAAGAAATCCACAGCAGTCCCAACAGAGCTCCGTTGAGCTCACTCACTCATTCTGTGTCTCCCGCTGCTGCAGGCTGCCCTTTTGTACTGGGCTCCTGCCTGCATTGCCAGCTTTGTCTGCCCACAAAGACATGTGCAGCAGTACCGACACAGCTCCGTTGAGGTCGCTCACTCTCCGTCTCTCACTCACTCATTCCGTTTCTGCCGGGGCTGCGGACTTGCCTTTTGTACTGGGCTCCTGCCTGCATTGCTGCCTTTTCCTGCCCACAAAGAAATCCGCAGCAGTCACAATAGACCTCCATTGAGCTCACTCACTTCCTCTGCCTCTCTCTGTCGCTCATTCTGTTTCTCCCAGCGCTGCAGGCTGCCCTTTTGTACTGGGCTCCTGCCTGCGTTGGCACCTTTTCCCACCCACAAAGAAATCCACAGCTGTCCCGACAGAGCTCCGTTGAGGTCACTCACTCCCCTTATCTCACTCGCTCATTCTGTTTCGCCTGGCACTACAGGCTGCCCTTCTGTACTGGGCTTCTGCCTCTGTTGGCATTTTTTTCCACCCAAAAAGAAATCTGCAGCAGTCCTGACAGAGCTCAGTTGACCTCACTCACTCCCCCTGTCTCACTCTTTCGTTCCATTTCTGCCAGTGCTGCAGGCTGCCCTTTTCTACTGGGCTCCTGTCTGCATTGCTGCTCTTTTCTGCCCACAAAGAAATCTGCAGCAGTCACGATAGAGTGCTGTTGAGCTCGCTCACTCACTCCCCCCTCTCACTTGTTTGTTCTGTTTCTCCCACCGCTGTAGGCTGCCCTTTTGTACTGGGCCCCTGCGTGCATTGCTGCCTTTTTATGCCCACAAAGAAATCCGCAGCAGTCCCAACAGTGCTCCGTTGAGCTTACCCACTCCCTCTCCCTCACTCGCTTGTTCTGTTTCTGCCGGCGCTGCAGGCTGGCCTTTTGTACTGGGCTCCTGCCTGCATTGCTGTCTTTTCCTGCCCACAAAGAAATCTGCAGCAGTCACGATACACCTCCGTTGAGCTCGCTAATCCCCCCCCCACTCGCTCGTTCCATTTTTCCCGGCGCTGCAGGCTACCCTTTTGTTCTGGGCTCCTGCCTGCATTGGCACCTTTTCCTGCCCACAAAGAAATTCGCAGCTGTCCTGACAGAGCTCCATTGAGGTTGCTCACTTCCCCTATCTCACTCGCTCATTCTGTTTCTCCTGGCGCTGCAGGCTGCCCTTTTGTACTGGGCTCCTGCCTCTGTCAGCATCTTTTTCTGCCCACAAAAAATTTGCAGCAGTCCTGACAAAGCTCCACTGGCTTCACTCACTCCCCCTGTCTCACTTGCTCGTTCCATTTCTGCCAGCGCTGCAGGCTGCCCTTCTGTACTGGGCTCCTGCCTGCATTGCCACCCTTTTCTGCCCACAAAGAAATCTGCAGCAGTCACGATAGAGCTCCATTGAGCTCACTCACTCCCTCCCCCTCTCTCACTCGCTCATTCTGTTTCTCCCACCGCTGCAGGCTGCCCTTTTGTAGTCAGCCCCTGCATGCATTGCTGCCTTTTCCTGCCAACAAAGAAATCCGCAGCAGTCCCAACAGAGCTCCGTTGAGCTCACTCACTCCCCCTCCCTCATTTGCTTGTTCTGTATCTCTCGGCACTGCAGGCTGCCCTTTTGTACTGGGCTCCTGCCTGCGTTGTCGCCTTTTCCTGCCCACAAAGAAATCCACAGCAGTCCCGACAGAGCTCAATTCAGCTCTGTCACTCCCCCCCCACAAGTCGCTCAATCCTAATCTGTCCCAAACAATGATTTCCGACATCGACTGCGGTATTGTGCGCCAGAAGCGCGGAAACACATTTCGGCCAGGATGTTAAGAATGACAGCTGTAGGCTGCCCTTTTGTACTGTGCCCCTGCGTGCATTACTGCCTTTTTCTGCCCAGGTGTGAATAAATGCCAGTGTTGAAAATCTGGGCGTGAAAATATTTCTAATTTGCAAACTTACAAGGGTGCATGGAACCTGCACAACACATGCTTGTAACACAGTCATTTTATGGAGTTTCATTACAAAATTTTCAACATAGGCATTTTAGGACCTCTGCTCATGAACAGTGTCTGGGTGATTTTCTTAATATGTCCCGAACACTGATTTTACACAGCGACCGTGCTATTGTGCGCCGGAAGAGCGAAAACACATTTTGGCCAGGATGTGAAAAATGACAGCTGCACTGTTCATAAGGTGGTGTGGCAAAGTGTCAATGCTGAAAATCTGGAGTGAAAATATTGCAAAGTTGCGAATGTATGAGCGTGGGGTGGAAACTGCACAATGCACATTCGTAACACACTCATTTTAAGGACTTTCGTCACCAAATTTTCAACATAGGCATTTTAGGACCTCTGCTAATGAACAGTGTCACTGTCATTTTCATAATGTGTCCCGAACACTGATTTCCCTCAGTGACCACGCAATTCTGCCCTGGAACTGCGAAAACACATTTTGGCCAAGATGTGAGAAATAACAGCTGTACTGTTTATAAGGAGGTGCAGAACAATGGCAATGTTGAAAACCTGGAATGAAAATATTAATTTGTGAAGTTACAAGTGTGCGTGCAAACTGAGCAACGCACACTCGTAACATAGTCATTTTATGAAGTATCGTCACCAAATTTTCAACATAGGCTTTTTAGGAACTCTGCTCATGAACAGTGCCACTGTCATTTTCTTAATCTGTCCTGAACACTGATTTCCCACAGCAACCGCGCTATTCTGCGCCGGAAGTGTGAAAACACAGTTGGGCAAGGATGTGGAAAATGACAGCTGTACTGTTCACAAGGAGGTCTGAAAAAATGCCAATGTTGAAAATCTGGCATGAAAATATTGCAAATTCGCAAAGTTATAAGCGTGCGTAGCAACTGCGCAACGCACGCTCATAAAACAGTCATTTTTTGGATTTTTCCCACCAAATTTACAGTATAGACTTTTTGAGAGCCCACCTCATGAACACTGGCACTGTTATTTTGTTACTCAGTCCCGAAAGGGGATTCCGCACAGTGGCCACGAAATCACCTTTTGGGGCCGAATAACTCCATGACAGTGCCAGAATTCATGAAGATGGGTCCCAAAAATCCCACGTTGAAAATTTGGTGCCAAAATTCCCAAAAATGCCTGAGATATGCATCAAAGTTGAAAAAATCCTATCTAGCCCATTATACAGCTTATTGGCATTTCCTCAGTTCGTGGTCAGCTTTGAAGAGCGCAGACATTTTCCCGGTCCACCGAAGATCATCACGCTGGACTCTAGGGGTGAGGGGGGTGTGGGGAGGCAGGGTGCACAGTGGGTGGGTGTGGGTTGTGGGAGGGGGGCATGGAGACCGCCGGGGACCATTTCCTTTTTTACAGTTTAAAAAAAAAGAAATAAATCGTGGGACCATTTTTTATTTTACTGGGGCATGTGGCACGCTGGTGTGGGCTTCCAGCATGCCAACAGAGACTTTGTTTTGGGAAGAAGCTGTAGCTGATGGGGGATTGGGCACCCCCATAGACAAACAACAAAACGGGGGTATTACATTATGCTGATGGGGACTGGGTACCCCTGTCAGCACACAACAAAAGGGGGGGGTGACATTATGCTGATGGGGATTGGGCACCCCGTTGGCAGACAACAAAAGCAGGTGGGTTACATAATGCCAATGGGGAGTGGGCTCCCCCACTGGCAGCATAAATCTTATGGCACTAAAGCCGACGGGGATTGGGGCCCCTGTCGGCAAATAAACACGGTCAGGGGGCACATGCTGCCGAGGGGGATTGGGCACCCCCTCAGCGGGGGGGGGGTTAATATTGTTTGTGAACACGGTGGCAAGCCGCTGCCATGTACACAAACAATATCAGTGCTTCAAGATCCCACCCTGCAATGATGGGTCGCTCCCTCATTGCAGCAAATGACTGACGCTGCAATTACGAGGTGGCCCCTGATTGCAGCGGCTAAATTTTTACAAGTTAGTGGCACGCTGGCTGAACTAGTGTCAGCAGCAGCGTGCCAGGGCATTGGGAGAAGTGGGCCAAGCCTTTAAAGGCTGTGAGGGCATTGGCTACAACAGTGCCGTGCCTCCACAACCTGCTTCTGGAGAAAGCTGCCGCAATATGTTTCTTGCGCATGCACGCAATCAGCATAAAAAGGATGTATTATGATTGGTCACATTCTGTAGACACTGCTGATGTAGCTGGTTGCTTGATTCTGATTTTCTTGTTTATTTTAAAAAATGAAAAGCAGACTGCCCACACCAACACATGTTTGTTTACATGCCTTGATCAACTCCCACTGCACCTTTCTTGGACTTGGGAACACCCCCAATGCAGTCTAGACACTTATGATGCAATGGGAAGAGGAGAATATTGCATCAGGAGTAGCTGCATTGTTGGGGTGTGTTCCTAATGTTCAGTAAGCATGCAATAAGACTAGATCAAGGATTTGAAACAAAACAGGGTTGGGTGTAATTACACTATTAGCATGCATTTCAGTTCTATTTAGAAAGGGAGCAGATAAAACAACCAGCTTCACCAATGTTTTTATGTTTGCTTGCACGCATGTGCAAGAAATATAGTGCCATCATCGGAGATTTCGGAGGTGTGTCACCTCCTCCTCCAATTCAGGCAGTGTGCTGTCAGGCACGGCCCCTGTAAGCCAATGCATTTTGGAGCTGTCTCTGACACACTCAAAAATGCAGTGGCATACTGAAATGAGGAGCTATGCTTGAGTGAGCAATGATAAAGCTGCTCAAGCACAGCTCACCTTCAGCTGCAGTCGCGCGCCCCTGCACGATAGCCGACGGGGGTGCCCAATCCCCATCGGCTGAGCTGCATCGCCTCCTCCCTCCCAGTAGTTGGTGCCACACTGGGAGCCCACCCCAGCGTGGCAGTCAGTCATTTTGCCGGCGGGGTGCCCAATCCCGTCGGCTGAGCGCCCCCCCGAAGTCCTTGTGCCGCAGCGGAGCCCACCCCAGCGTGGCAAGTTCCCCACAAGTTTTTTTTTTTTTGTTGCCGACGGGGTGCCCAATCCCCGTCAGCTGAACGCCTCCCAAAGCCCTTGTGTCACGCTGGGAGCCACCCTAGTGGCAAGCGGTCCCACGACGCCTTTTTTTTTTTTGTAACCTGTAAAACAAAACGTCCTCATGGGCGCTGCCTCCAACCCCTCCCACAACCCGCACCCACCCACTGCACGCCCAGCTTCCCCCACCCCTCACCCCATACTTACCTCTGACTCCAGCGCAACGATCTTCGGTGGATCGGGAACACGTCTGCACTCTTCAAAGCCGACCGCGAACTGAGGAAATGCTGGTAAGCTGTATAATGGGCTAGATAGGAGGGGTTCAACTTTAGTGCATATCTCAGGCATTTTTGGGAATTTTTGCAGCAAATTTTCAACATGGGGTTTTTGGGACCCCTTCTCATGAATGATGTCACTGTCATGGCATTATTCTGGCTCGAAGGGTGATTTCGCGCAGTGACAGTGAAATCACCCTTCGGGACGAATACCACCATGACAGTGACATCATTCATGAGAAGGGGGCCCAAAACCCCCATGTTGAAAATTTGGTGCCAAAATTCCCAAAATGACTGTTTAACGAGCGTGCATTGCGCAGTTCCTACGCAGGCTCGTAAGTTCGCCAAATTTCAATATTTTCACTCCAGATTTTCAAAATTGCCATTTCACCACACCCTCTTATGAGCAGTACAGCTGTCATTTTTCACATCTCACCCAAAATGTGTTTCCGCCCTTGTAGCGCAGAATGGTGCAGTCGGTGTGCGAAATCAATGTACGGGACAAATTAAGAAAATCACAGTGACACTGTTCATGAGCAGAGGTCTTGAAATGGCTATGTTGAAAATTTGGTGAAAAAATTCCTAAAAATGACTGTTTTACGGGCGTGCGTTGCGCAGTTCCTACGCACGCTCATAGGTTTGCGAATTTTCAATATTTCCACTCCAGATTTTCAACATTGCCATTTTTCCACACCTTCTTATGAGTAGTACAGCTGTCATTTTTCACATCTCACCCAAAATGTGTTTCCGCCCATGTAGCGCATAATGGCGCAGTCGTTGTTCAAACTCAGTGTATGGGACACATTAAGAAAATCACAGTGTCACTGTTCATGAGCAGAGATCTTAAAATGGCAATGTTGAAAATTTGGTGACAGAATTCTTAAATGACTGTTTTACGAGTGTACGTTGCACAGTTCCCACGCACGCTCGTAGGTTTACGAATTTTCAATATTTCCACTCCAGATTTCCAACATTGCCATTTTTCCACACCTCCTTATGAGCAGTACAGCTGTCATTTTTCACATCCTGCCCAAAACGTGTTTCCACCCATGTAACGCACAATGGCGCAGTCGGTGTACAAACTCAATGTATGGGATACATTAACAAAACCACAGTGACACTGTTCATGAGCAGAGGTCTTAAAATGGCTATGTTGAAAATTTGGTGAAAAAATGCCTAAAAATGACTTTTACGAGCGTCAGTTGCACAGTTCCTATGCATGCTCGTAAGTTTGCAAATTTAATATTTTCACTCCAGATTGTCAACATGTCCATTTTATTAAACTTCCTTATGAACAGTACAGCTGCAATTTTTCATATGTCACACAAAATGTGTTATCACACATGTAGCGCACAATGGTGCTGTTGGTGTGCTAAAGCAATGTTTAGGACAGATTAAGGAAATCACAGTTACACTGTTCATGAGCAGAGGTCTTAAAATGGCTATGTTGAAAATTTGGTGACAAAAGTCCATGAAATGACTGTATTATGAGTGAGCATTGTGCAGTTTCCACGCATCCTCGTTAGTTCATGACTTTGTAATATTTTCAGTCCAGATTTTCACTAGTGGCATTTTCAACACTTCCTTATGAACAGTACAGCTGCCATTTTTCACAACATGGCGAGAGTGTTTTCACACTTTCAGTGCAGAAGATGCATAGTCGCTGTGGGAAATCATTGTTCGGCACAGATAAAGAAAATCACAGTGACACTGTTCATGATCGGAGGCACCAAAACGCCTGAGTTGACAATCTGCTATAAAATATCCCCAACCTAATTATATAATGGGTGTGCGTTGCACAGTTTCTATGTACGCTTGTGACTTCACCATTTTTTTAAATATTTTCACTACACATTTGCAACATAGCCATTTTTACACCTCCCCATGAAAGAGTACAGATGTAATTTTTTACATCCTGTTCGGAATATTTTTGCACCTGTGGTGCTAAATCCCGTAGTCACTGTGCATAAGCAGCTTTCGACTACTAAACTGATATTCCCCTGTTCATGAGGTGGGGTCACAAAACAAACATGTTGAAAATTTGGAGTTAAAATACCAATGAATGCCTGAGGTATTAGGCTTTTCAGCTAAATCGCCCAACCCTATAGAGAATGACAGGAATCAGGGATGTGACTTGGGATTCTTACCTGTCATGCTCATACCATTCCACACCCTGCAGTCACTGAGAGGCATCAAGGTATGCCTTGGACTCTTCGGCCCCAAACTTCACCCCATTCTCCTATATCGCACCCATCTCACCATATTTCCTAATGAAATGGGGTGCGCATAAGGGCCAAAGACCCCAAGGAACACGTGACACTTGTCAGTCTCTGCAGAGTGGGGTGTGGTGAAATGGCATGGCCATTATGCCTGATGACCCAAACGCACACCCCACTGCCTGTCACTCTCTGCAGGGTGGTGGTGGGGTTGGCTTCAGTTCAATACTTCACTGCCATTCCTATTACGCAGCTCTGTAACTTCTACACTACCACTGCCAATGCCAGCAAGCAAACAGTCGGCATTGACAAATGCTTGTTTAGAGAAGGTAAGCAATCGTAAAATGTGGGTTTTCAGCCAAAAATAATATGATGCTATGAGGGTTGACAGCGTCTCTTCAATGCTCAGATCTTCACACTGTAACTGAGAGTGTTTATGCATAGGTGGAAATATCAAGAGGAAGACAGGTGAATGCCGTGAGTCTCCCACCTAAACTGGGAGGGTTTATGCATATGTGGAATATATTTAGAGATGTACTATAGACAGGTAAAGGCTATGAGCCTCTCACTGGTGTCTACATAAATGGGTTTGAGACTAGGGTGACAATTTTGCCACTAAAATTAGGAAGGATTGTGCATATGAGGGTGAATGGGGAAGAAGATGGATAAAGGGAATCTCCCACTAAAATGGGGAGGGATTGTGTATATGGGAAAGAGATCTGTAGGGGGATGTGTAGGGAATGCGATTCTCCCACTAAAACAGGGAGGGATTGTACATATGGGCGTGAGATCCATAGAGGAATGGGTAGAGAATCTACCAATCAGTCAATCAATCAATCAAAATCTTTATTTAACCAGGCGGGCACCGTTGAGCAAGCTCATTTTCGAGGGGAACCTGGGGTTGATCATACAAAGGAAGAATACACACAATGGACAACAGCATATACAATGCAGGTACATAACAGCAACTACCACTAAAATGGGCAGGGATTGTGCATATGGGGATGAGATCTGTAGGGGGATGGGTAGAGAATGAGATTCTCCCACTAAAACAGGGAGGGATTGTGCATATGGGGGTGAGATCAGTAGGGGGATGGGTCGAGAGAGCATTTACCTAAAACTGGGAGGGATACCTCTTAACTGTCCCTGACTTTCAGGGATGTCACTGATTTTCCTCAGAATGTTCCTCTGTTCCTCCTAAAATGTTTGTTTCTTGGACTGAACGGTGGGGATTGTAAGCCAAAATAGTGTCAAACAGACTTGCTCTTCCTGGATTCTTTTAAAGCCTTGTCTCCAATTATGAGGTAGAAGGTTAAGAGATATGCTGGGAGAGATTGTGTATATTCATACTAAGGTTTGTCAGGAGCCAGAAGGCATGAGCCCATTTTTGCTCCTATTGGTCTTGTCGGAGAAGTTCTTCATACTGCCCCCATTTAATATAAAAGTATCCAATTTCTTTTGAATTCGGTTTTGGTCTTACTTATCACAACCTCGAGTAGTAAACCATTCCATGCTTTCACCACCCTTGAGGTGTAGAAATACTTCCTTGGGTTATTTGAGAATTTTGGTCCTATTATTTGTAATGGATGGCCCCTAGTCACCATTAGCCCCTCTTTAAATTTGATGTTTAATTCATTTAAAAGTATGGGATCCTGCATTATATCAAACATGAGTAACACATCCCCTCATATACATCTGGTGGTAAGTGACCTAAAGTTGACTGAAAGTAACCTTTCTTCATAGCTTTTTTCAGCTAGCCCCTTGATTGACTTTGTGAATTTTATTTGGACTTTTTCGATTTTATTTCTTTTTTTTTTATCACAACATTATTCTGATAAAATCTTTGTTCCTTTATTATTCAAATGAAGTCCATCATAACAGTACAAATCACTTTTTTGTGTAAAGAATCCCAGTTATATATATATATATATATATATATGATGTTCCTTTCACCACACCAATTTTTTAACTATGCATTAATTCTATGTATGGTATGTTTTTTTTCCTCATGATTGCTAGGAATAGGTAACGGTCCTGGTATTGCCACTTTGACCCCGTTTTGTACCAGTAGTTCACCCAGATCATGGCAGATATTGTTCTCGTGCTCCCTCTTGGCATCATTTGTCCCTACATGTAGTATGGTTAATGAATTTCTTGGTATTTTTATTTTATTATTATATTCTCCTTAATGTCTCTGATACGTGCTCCTGGGTAGCACAAGAGGGTGGTGTTCTCACTATCTTCCCTACAAACATATGAATCACAATATTTTATGACTGAATCTCCCAGAATGAATTTTTCTGTTTTATGTTTTGGAGGGGAGTATCTATTGGGATTTGATCTAGGAGAGGTACAAATCTATTTGTTAGTTGGATAGGGTCAATTTCCCCTTGACTTGACTAGTGTTATTTTCCCTACTTTTATATCTAACTTGGCATTGTTCTCTGAGATTTTTTGGACTTTGATTGCTTTTTTTGCTTACTTTCTTTCTACTGGCTCCTAGTTGGTACCTCTCTTCATCAAATCCCCTTTAGTATCTGGCCACCGTCCGGTCAGTCCCCCAGCTTCTATTGAGGCCCTCACCTTCTTCCCCCTTGGATTTCTCCCCACAGCAGGGTGGCAGGGAGCTCCCATCTCACCCGCTAGGTCCAGATCCAGTTCTGGTGATGTCCCTGAATCCGGGGTGCCCGTAGGACAGCCATCAAGCTGCAGCGACCAAGGATGCCATTTTTCCTGATTTTCTCCAGTTTACGGGGTGTGGCGTGCAATGACACCAATGACGTGGTCACACATGCTCCTGTGCGCACCACATCAAGCATCTACTGTGCTACCACCCCCTTGCAATCATGGCACCATGTCACTGACCCCCAGCCTCCGCTAGGAATCAGGCGTGCAGCAACCAAGGTTCTCCCCCCTCCTTGGAAATTGAGAGCAGTCCGTCGGATGCTCGATCCATCTCCCCTGCACTGACCCATGATGACCCTGCTCACTTCCGAATATGGGTCGCCGATGTGGCACGAGGTGCGGTGTCCAGCACGTCAACCCTCAGCACCACCAGGCCAGCTACTGATTGCCCTCTCTTAATCTTTTACCCTTTGTTTTGGGAGCCAGAGGGGTTTTTCCCTGTACTGTGTTATAAAATCTTCGAGTTCTGCAATGTCCTTTAGATCCTGTATTTCTTTTAGCAGATCATCCCTGACTTGGTTTAATTCATTTAGTTGCTTGCTTTTAATACACATACCATTATCTTCTATAACAATGGAGTTAGTAGGGCTATACATATCACAGTGCATACATTTAACTATAGACCCCTCATCATGTAAGAGGGCTAGAATGTCCCCAGCATTTATTTTAACTGCTGTTTTTCCCATACTGGTTGCCACTTCTATTGTGCTGAACCTACATATTTACAGAGGCTACTTTTTCACTACTGTCTTGTTACTTACAAGTTAATGGGGTGGCTCTCTTCTCCTGCTCCCCCTGCTGCCACCCGCACTCAACTCCACTTGTTAGAGTCGGAGTTTTTATACTGTGCCCAGACTGATGTCACTCGGTTGCCTAGCAACTGCTAAATTAAGCCCACAATGGGAAGACAATGGCTTGAACGTCACCATTAAAACAATGGAGTTACCACCACAAGGGAGCTCTAAAGGGCTTACCTAATAACCACTGAGGTTAATGTCAAGCATCCTGGCACCCTTGCAGTAACGGGAGTCACAGGGATAGTTCACATATACAGCAGCTCCCTTTTCAATATTTAGCTCAGTACACTGTACAAGGTATATTTAAAATGCTGCTCCTGCAGCTCTATAGCAGCCCACACTAAGTGACCCTCATAGCCCTTAGTGCTATTTAAAAAGATCTGGAGGGTGAGATCAATAGGAGGCTGGATAAAGACAGTCTATCACAAAAACTGGGAACGATTGTATCTGGCACCTCATGCTCCGTAGCTCTTATTCCTATAGTAGTTGCACTCTCTCGTTGTCTCACGCCTCATCGCCCCTCTCTCACTCTCTCCCCCTTCCTCTCACCCCCTCCCACCCCTCTTTTCTCTATCAATCTCCACTCTCATGATACCACCCCTCCCCAACATGGTCTCTCCTCCTTCCCCTCTCTCCTCCCTCCCTCCTCTCTCTTCTCTCCTCTCTCTCTCTAACCACCTTCTCCCACCTTACCACACACTCTCACATGCACTATCCCCAGCTCCAAAGCTGTAATGCAGTGAAACAATGTTCCTTATGGGCTGCTCTATCCCCACACTCCATTCACTAACTACCCTGTCCCTATCCTACATTTTCCTCTCTCTCATATACTTTCTTATATTATACAGCACTTAGTATTAAACCCTTAATGAAACTCATAAGAAACTCTTGGCTTTTTTCTATGTTTTTGTTACTTCCTGTACTGATAATTCAACTATGTCTATATTTGTACTGTGAATTCAATGTTGTCTGCATTTGTACTGTTTAATGGATGTGGACCCTTTGTGAAAGAGTTCTTACTCAAAGGTTATTTCCAAAATTCCAATAAATAAATAAAGAATAAAAAGATCAGTAGGAAGATGGGTAAAGTGAGTGTCGGTTAGTAAAACTGGGAGGGACTGTGAATATGCAGGTGAGAAGAGATGGGAGTGGGTAGTGAGAGTGTCTCTCAATAAAACTGGGAGGGATTGTACATATTGTTATGAGATCAGTATGGGTATGGGCAGAGAGAGTCTATCGCTAAAACTGGGCGGGATCATGCATATGGTGAAGACATCTGTCAGGAGGTCTAAACCTCACTCTCGGGTTCTTGGCAATAATGAGAATGCATGGAATCCCAGACATGTTGCATAAGAGTAATAAACTTGTTTATTACTACCAAAAGGATAAATCACAGTTGCCTTAAGCAGTTCTTACCACATACGAACTGGGAGCCAATGCTAAGCTTTCCCTATACCTCGAGGTTTCCTTGTGTCTCCAGGGATCTCCGAGGCATAAGACATAATGTCTCACATTATATACCTATGATAATTACTATGGTTACCATAAGATAGAAACATTTCTAGTTACAAAGATGAGCCCTATTGGCTAAATAAGAGGTGGCTCCACAGTCCAAGATAACATTATACAATTTTGTAGTAGTCATCGCTTTGTAAAGACAAAGAAAGCTCAGTTATACATGTATTAGTGTAATAGTACAAATCACCAAAAGATGGCAATGCCAACTTATATGTCATCATCATTACAAGGACACAGTTGTCCTAACATCTTATAAGCAAGAAATACATATGTGTATTAGAAAGCAAAGTGTATAACAATAATATGCATACATATCCTGACATCTACTCTTATACGGTAGATGCCCGATATGTTAGTATAACATATACCTAAGTACTAGCTGTCTACGGTGTACCTCTTGGGGTACCATTAAGGGTGCAGGGACCTCATGTAACATTCCTCCCTTGTTGCCTCTCAGGCCAACACAGCAAAAGTAGGGATGTGGAGCAAGAGAAAGCAGGTGTCCTTTCCAAACCCGACATGCGAGCTTTGTAAAGGAACTCCAGCTTCTCACGGTGTTGACGCAGTGTGCGCCATAGACAGCAAAGCATAATAATAAGAAAAAATATAAAAAATGCTTATATAATAACAATACCTTTGAATGTAATTTCTAACCAAGTGTTAGTTAATGCACTGTTCATATCACCATCATTAATTAGTGCAAGGACAGCTTCATTAGCCTGAGTAATATTATTGCTGATGTGGACGAGATGAGTATCCTTCCTCTCTAACAGTGACTTTAATGTTAGTGTAAGGGGGTCAATGTGTACATTAAAATATGGTAGATACTGAGATAGGGTGAGCAGATAATCAGGGTTACCATCATTGATATCAGTGTCCATAAGAGGGACGGGTGTTATAACGGTATGTCCAATAGCTGCTTTTTGATGAGGGACAAAGCAGAAGTTACGTTATCAATAACACATGTTTGAGTTCCATAAACATAAGACTTTATATTAGTGACAACACAGTGCTCCCCATCAGAATTATATTGCATTTTAACAGTGAGGAGTCTCTACTTTTGCAACTGTACCGGACAGGTGCAGGTAGTCTTCGTCATCCGTGTTGACAAGCGATGAGCCTCCTCTCGATGAGATTGATAAAGCTTGTCTGGAGTCAATGTTGAGTCCAAAAGGTCTGTGCCATTAGTGCTGATGTCATCGTCCATGGAAAAGGACCAATCAATACTGTCGGGAGAATAACCTCATACAGGTTTAATAACATCAAATACATCACATCGACACAAGTAAATGTATTGCTTTTTTGCACAGCAATCTGTGTGTGGGGTGACCCAGGTGTCCAGGAAAGGATGGAAGACCAGTAGAGGAGACAAGTTGAGGCATTCTCTGTAGATATCTTCATCGAGGTGTCCGACTGAGTGGACAGTTGCAAGTTTGTCAAATAGAGCTGCAGTGGGATCAAAAGTGGTAAAGAGACAGTAAAAGAAACAAACATGGTATCCTTAATAGAACATTTCTTAGAAGTAAAACATGGACCAGTATTAGGGTACCTGGTCACAAAACCCAAATTCCTAGCTGTGGAAAGTGGAATGGTCAGAGTTTGTTGCATACACATTGCAATACAGCTAGAGATTTTACACAGTGGACAATACCATTTAGAGATACATCTGTCATGAATTACATTAGGAATCTTTCTGGATTCCAGATCACGGAAAAGATTATTGATGGTAGTGATAATATATGAGCCATAGGCAGAGCACAAGATTTCATGGGCAATGTATTGTTTATCCGCTTCTTTGTTATTTTGTGCAATGAGAGCGTTACTCTTATCTTTCGAGTCCATAAATGCCTTAGCAATATTGTGCATATTGTATACAGTGTATCTTTCTTCCTAAGGCCATCCCCACCATGCAATAATGGGGGTATTATATCATTTGCCAAACCAGTCTGGAATTTAGCCGAATGCAATTTGATAGCAGCAATGTCAGCCTTGTTCCAAATAGACATAGCTGTACCAAAAAGACCTGTGACGGTGACGGTGGCACCAGTGGCATCAGAGCTGTCAACCTCACGGGTGTTATGTTTGTGACTTTGATCATCAGGATTAGGTTTTCTCCTGAAATTGCCTTTATGCTCAGTGGTGTGTACCCCAGCGATAGGGTCTTGATTATGAATCTGAAAAGCTGCTAGGCTATCAAGCAATAAAGTCCTATAAAATGCTGAAGTGTTAGTAGTGTGATACATACCAAATTCTTTCATATTCCAGTAAGTTAAATTGAACAAAACAGGTATATCCATAAATTGTAAGTTATTAATAAGTGTACCAGGTAAGGCAGTGGCTGTTAGACCACTACGGGGACCAGGGGTATGTTTTGGACATTCCAAAAGCTGTTTGTCAGTTGGGGGTAACACAGAAAGTACATGGCAACAGAGGCCATATTGTGTACAGCACAGAATTTCTTAGCAGAGTCTTTAGACAAGGAACTACAATATGAGGGATCAATCAAGGCAGTGATATTGTATAAACCAGAATGTCTAAGAGCAGTCTGGAGCAAGGATAGTGAACCATTAGAGGATAATTTTGCATTGGACCAGCCATGGAAAGTTCCTTTAGAAAGCTTGGCCACAGGAAAAATTTATCCTTGTAATGTGGTTTGCACTCAATTTGAAGGGTAGATTTATCAGGAACAACAACCGAGGCAATAAGGTAGGCATCAGAACCTTCATGGACAGCAATAAAATTGTCGGGTATATTGATAGAAACTCCCTCTTGGGCAGATGTTGGAGGATCAAGATGAGGAAGGCGGTGCTTTACCATGCCTTGGATGCAGGGGATAACTCCTGAGATGAGGAGAAAGTGGAACAAGATAGCCATCTTGTCAGAGTACCTGAAAAGGAAAACCAGATATTAGTAAGTTAGTACAATTTCACCCAATGGGGTGAGGAAAAGTAATTATGCCCCTTTGTACAGTTTCAGCTGGTTTGCATGTAACCATTTGTCAGTCAGTTTGTTGTTATGCATTAGTCTAACCTGATAGACTGCCGGATTGAGCTTGTTGACAATGGGGTAGGGGCCTTCCCACTTATTGGAGTAGGAGTGTGTGGGATGTGCAAATCTGAGAACCATTACCTGATCTCCAATTTGCCAATCCACTTCTTGTGTGTGTTTGTCAAACTGTATTTTGGACTGTTGCTGGGCCTTGCCCATGCAATTGGCAGCTTACAAGTGTGTGTGTGTGTGTGTGTGTGTGTATGTATGAGGTCTTGTCTGAGTTTTTCCACATATTGGTCTACAGACACACAGTCTGCTGTGGGGGTATGCAGGTCAAACAACAAGTGTTCAGGTAATCTCATTTGTCTGCCAGTCATCACCTCAAATGGTGTCAACTGGGTGGTGGCTGAGGGTGTGCCCCTGATTGCCATAAGGAGTAACAGCAATAGGGAATCCCAAGTCTTGGGATTGTCCTCAATGAATTTGGAAAGCATGTGCTTAATCCATCTGTTGGGTCTTTCTAATTGACCTGAAGATTGTGGGTGGTAAGGTATGTGGAATTTTTGGTGAACCCCAAGGAGTTCGAGTGCTTCTTTCATCAACTCACCTGTAAACTGGTTCCTTTATCGGAGTCTACCTTGAGAGGTAGGCCCCACCTGGAGAAAATCCGTTCCACCAGGATTTTGGCAGTGGTTTTAGCAGTACATGTCTTAGTGGGGAAAGCCTTCACCCACTTAGAGAAAAGATCAGTCATCACAAAGGCATATTTGTTATTTTTGCTGGTATTGGTCAATGGGCCAATAAAGTCAATTTTTATGGCATGCCAAGGGCCAGAGTGCCTTTGTGGTAGTAGTTTGGCATTTCATTTGGTGGGGATAGGATTGTTTTGCACACAAACAAGGTAATTATCTATGTACTGTTTGACATCCTTGGTGGCACCAGGCCACCAGGCAGTAGTCTTGAGTCTTTGGAGGGTCTTTTCTACTCCCTGGTGTCCAGCAGTAGGGGTGTCATGCACTTGGTGCAGAAATTCAGACCTAAGGCATCTGGGGACCACCCACAATTTGGTGGGGGTATCATCTAGCTGATACCAGATGAGCTTGTCATCAGGGGACAAGTGTAACTTACCTTCATGCCTCCAGTACGGGTTGTGGGTAGGTAGGTTTTGTTCAGTACTGTTGTCAAGGAATCTGAACACATCCTTGAGTTCAGAGTTGGCATGCTGAGCTGCCAACAGATCCAAGGGGGAAGAGGGTTTGGGCTTCTTTTTAATTGCTGCAATGTGCACAGCCACCCTGGCTTCTGGGTGATGTATCATCCAGGTGTCCCCCCCCCTTGGGTCCCTTCCTTGGAAAGGGTGTCCGCGGTATCATTGAAGGCATGATAGAGGTCATGTATGGAGTGAGATTTAACTTTGTGTACCTAGAGTTTGTGTGCAAACTTCTGTACCAGTGAATGTATGTATATTACCAGTTCTTTGTGTTTCACTGGACTGCCATCAGATGAGAGGAAGGAATTCTTCTGCCAGAAAGGGAGAAATTCTGTAAGAGAACAACAAACCCAGTTAGATTCTGTGAAGATGATGGTATCCTCCGTCCCATGCTGAATGAATTCGAGGGCACAGGCCACTGCTGCCATCTCGGCATAGTGTGATGATGCCACACTGCAACGCTTAGAAATTTTAACAGTGGTATCATAAGGATAAATCACTAGAATACCCATCCCTGCAATTTGTTCTCCCTGGTAATAGGAAGCTGAACCATCTGTAAAGATACGACACAATGAGGTACTCTCAAGTATTTGTGGTGTGGCAGGGAGGAAAGGACCTGGATCTGGAATATCAGGTGGCTGCAATGTACAGTCATGGGGTTCCCCTTGGAAAAGGAGGCCATGCACCAGCATAGATGGCATTTTCATCGGGTGGACCTGGATGTCTCTATCTTGGAGAAGAAGTGACCAGAGTGTCAGTCTGGTATTGGAGACTGACCCATCTTTCACTCTGTCCGATAGCAGAAAGGTAGTTGGGGTGTGGTTTGTGTTGATGATCAGTGGAAAGTACCCAATGATATACAAGAAGTGCTTGACAGTCCAGTAGGTAGCTAGAAGGTTCCTTTCACAAAGGCTGTACTCCTGTTCCACTGGGGTCACGAGCTGCGATGCATATGCAATGGGTCTCAGAGTGCCATGAACCTTCTGGGCCAGCACTGCTGACATGGCTATGTCAGAGGTGGCACATTCCAGATGGAATGGCAAGGCTGGATTAGGGTTGACCAGAGCTGGAGCTGAGGCTAAGGCCTGTTTCAGTGACGTCACAGCCTGGGTGTGAATTGGGCCCAAATTCCAGGGAATGTCCTTTATCAGTAATTCATACAGAGGAGCAGTCTTCTAAGCAAAATCACAAATAAAATCTCTGGAATAGTTTACCATACCTAGAAATCTCCTAAGAGTGGCCACACTGGTGGGTAATGGCAGATTTTGCAGTCCTTGTATATTTTTCCAGGTAGGGCTTCGGCCTTGATCAGTTATTCTCAGGCCCAGAAAGAGTACCACTTTCTGACATAGTTGTGCTTTTGCTGGATTGCATTTGAGGCCTGCTCTCTGAATGAGAGTCAGTAGTAGTTTATCCAAGAGATCCAAGTGTTGTTCCTGTGTGGCTGTTGCCAAGAACAGGTCATCCACATATTGCAAGAGACACTGGGGGGGTAGAGAAACCCTCAAAGGCATCCATCATATGGAGATGGAACAGGGACGGGCTGTTATGAAATCCCTGTGGTAAGCAGGTCTACGTGTACTGTCTACCCTCAAAGGTGAAAGCAAACTTATATTGACTTTTGGGGGGCAATGGCAATGACCAAAAACCACTGGAGATGTCCAGGGCACTGAACCATTCTGGTCAGGGGTCAAGAGTCGCAGCACATCAGGTGCTGATGCCACAGTTGGAACACAACTGGGAGTGACCTGGTTCAGTCTCCTGTAGTCAATAGTAAGTCTCCAGGCATCTATGGGTTTCTTCACAGGTCACTCTGGGAAGTTGGCGGTAGAGACACATGTCCTGATTACACCTTGTTTGAGGAGTGATTTTATTATTTTCCTAAGAGAAGGCAAGGTCTCTGGTGGAAAAGGATATTGCCTTTGCCTCTCATGTGCTGGGCCTGTCACTTCTATGACAGTATGCATTCTACCACAGTCATGCTTATTGGTGGCAAATGCCTCCAAATGCCTTTGTAGAATGGGGAGGAGCTCTGGGAAAAGCTCATGGTTCTTGAACGAATCTACAACGTCATACTCTTTATTATTGGCAGATATTGTTGCCACCGCATGTGAATCAGGAATCATGATGGTATGGTACTGACCCTGAATCTGTATCAGTAACATATTGACTAAGTCCACCACACAGCCATGTGGTGCTAGAAAGTCAATTCCAATTATACTAAGATGATCATGCAATACCATTAGCTGGAAGGTGTGATAGGCCTTCAAGTGTCCCAACTCTACAGGCTGTGGTAGAGAACGGTATGCAGGTAACCTAGTGCCATCTACTCCTGACATGTTGGTCCTCCGTCCAGTGGACCAAGGGGATGTCTCTGGGTGGTCATCATGTAATACAGATACAGCCGCACCTGTATCTAGTAGTACTGTCAATAGGCGTCCCTGACTTTGGCCTCAGTGCAGAGCCTTCCATTTGGGTCCAAGACCAGCTTGTTTACAATATGGACTGGGGCCTGTAATTGTCAATCTGTACCTCCGGAAGCATGGAGGGGTTGGATCTGGCTCCTTTGAACCACCTCACCATGCTGCACTGATACAATATAGGGAGCCGCTTCTGGGTTCAGGACTGTATGGGCCTGTACTTCCAGTATCTCCATGGCCTGTTGAGGCCTGGGCTCCCGGTTGTATGGCTACAAGGGCCTGAGCGGGAACAGCATCTGCTACAGAGCCCAAAAGTTCTCGGAACTTCCGATTCTCTTCAGCTATCTCCCTGTAGGAGGCGCCTGGTCTTTGTTGTTTACCCTTGTTCTTATGGTGTTTCTTATTTTTATGATAATTCCAGTTCCCACCCCATTGTTGTTGTTGTTGCTGTTGCTGTGGTTGTTGGGCCTGCTGGGGGTGTTGATTGTCTGTGGGGAGGGGCTGTTTCTTGTGGGCCTGCCCTTCCACCATGTAGTGTGTCATGGCCTCCAGAGTAGTCTCCACGGAGGCTACCTTTTTGGAACCGGAGCCCAGATCATGGACGTAGAGTTTTTAAACTCTCTCAGTTTTCTGAAGAATGTCGGCAAACCTCTCCATGGTGGGATAAGTGGTTGGCTCTACCTTCTCTCTCACTGCAGGGATCATGTTCCTAAGGAACAGTATCTTATACTCAATGAGGTCTACATCTGCAGCTTCCTGTGCAAGCTGCTTCCCTGCTCGGTAGGCCATCCAGAGCCACTGGTGATAAGTCACTGGACTTTCTTTTGCATTCAGTTTCACAGGATATGCAAGCATCACTCCTACTACACCTGGGCCGTGTGCAGAAATGAGTTCAGCTGCAACCTCGTCAAAGGTGGTGTGGCCGTCTTGGCAGATGGCATCAAGGAGTTTAGCCCACAGTCCAGGACCAATTGTCTGGCGTAGGATCTGGACCTGGTAGTCTGCAGTGAAACTAAGCATTTCACATTTAGCACGCACCTTTTCCAAGTGACAGCTGAGGTTGTCGGACAGGCTCATCCAACCAATACTGTCAGCTATTTGCTGAACAGAGTAGGCCATTTGTAGAGGATTATTGGGCCGATCAGGCAGAGGTAGATTGCTCCAGGCACCATCCAAAGCTGCCAGAGCTGCGGCCTCAGCTGTGGTACAAACCATGCCCTCCTGAGTGCCAGCCTCATGCAGAAACTGCCTAATTTGGGTTTTAAGGACCCATTTGTTTCTCTTAGAGATGGGTACATTGCCTATCGCATGTTCAAACATCATCTCTATCTCCTGTCTGTCTTCCGCATTAATAATGGCTACCAGTGGAGCTGTCAGAACTAGGCTTTGTCCTACTCCCCCCCCCATCATGGGGGTCACCATGTTGGCATCACCCAGGATGTGCGTCATGACGTCGGTGATGTATGACATGGGTTGGTGTGACGGGGGTCCGCCATATTGTGGATAGCGGGGTGGGGACTCTGGGCCATAGTAGGGGTTTGGCTGGGCATTGTATAGTGAGATATCATCATCTGTGGCCTGCCCTTCAGATGACGTAGTTAAGGCAGGGGCTACGCCTCCCATTGTCTTAACATGTCCAGCCATAACCTCTCACTGATGGCGCAGTTTCACCATTTTAGATTTACATTCAGCATGATTCACATTTGCAACATTCATATCTATCTCATCCTGCATCTGTTTCTGCAACACTCTATACGCGGTGCTCAATTCACGATCATCCCTAGTAGCCACTTCTAAGTCATTATGTACCTGGTTTATCTTGTCCTGGACCTCTCCCAACTCCTCACTCAATTGCTCATTCATTCCACTTAACAAGTCATTCATCTGCAAAGCCTGACTCCTATTCTGTCTCAAACTTTCACACTCCTGCTTCAACATACAAAGTTCCTGCTCGCCTGCCTGGGCGGAATGATGCAAAAGGGAATCCTTTTCATTTTGCAGAGTTTGGAGTTCAGATTCCAAATCCTGCTCACATCTCACACATTCTGTTTCCTGCAAACCCATCTCCTGTTTAAGAGAGGAGATTTGCAGTTCAGGGATTCTAAACCTTGCTTCGGAGGCTTCCAGAGCAGCATAAAGAGCCATGACCTACAGCCCTTTAGCTTCTCACTTTCTGGCTGTTTGCCTCATCTCTGAGTACTGAGTTGAAATCCCAAGTACAGGGTTTTCGGATTGACTTGCATCCCGCGCGAAGTCAGCCCATCCTCCATGGGAGGCAAGGAAGTTCGAGACATCAAGTCTCAGTTCTGCACAGATGTTTGATACGGTGGCCACTGTATGGGAGGGAATGAAAAATCAAACCATGAAAAAGGTGCCGTGCTGTGTATTGATCCACAGCGGGATCACTTTATTCACATTCGGGCTACTGTGCACCTGTAAGTTGGCAATTCAGAACTGCCATGAAGTGGGTCGAGTTGCATCTACCACACCCAGAAAGCAGCCAGACTTTGCAAGTTATTACAAAGTGGTCGTAGAACAGGAGGGGTGATGCGGGAATGCACACCTACAGTCCCCGTTGGGAAAGGAATAGTTTGAAGCAACAAGTGAAACTTTGCAAACACCAAATATTTCCTGCACGTGGTCGCCAATTATTAGGCGGTCTAAACCTCACTCTCAGGTTCTTGGCAATAATGGGAATGCAGGAAATCACAGACACATTGCATAAGAGTAATAAACTTGTTTAGTACTACCAAAAGGATAAATCACTGTTGCCCTAAGCAGTTCTTACCAAATACGAACTGGGAGCCAATGCTAAGTGTTCCCTGTACCTCGAGGTTTCTTTGTGTCTACAAGGATCTCCAAGGCATAAGATGTATGTCTCACATTATATACCTATGATAATTACTATGGCTACCATAAGATAGAAACATTTCTAGTTACAAAGATGAGCCCTATTGACTAAATTAGAGGTGGCTCCACAGTCCAAAATAACATTATACAATTCTGTAGTAGTCATTGCTTTGTAAACACAAAGAAAGCTCAGTTATGCATGTATTAGTGTAATAGTACAAATCACCAAAAGATGGTAATGCCAACTTATAGATCATCATCATCACAAGGACACAGTTGTCCTAACATCTTATAAGCAAGAAATACATATGTGTATTAGAAAGCAAAGTGTATAACAATAATATGCATACATATCCTAACATCTACTCTTATACGGTAGATGCCCAATGCCCTATATGTTAGTATAACATATACCTAAGTACTAGCTGTCTATGGTGTACCTCTGAGGGTACCAATAAGGGTGCAGGGACCTCGTGTAACAGATCAGTAGGGGGATGGGCACAGAGTGTCTATCACTAACGCTGGGAGGGACTGTGCATATAGTAAGGAGATCAGACGGGAGATGGGTAGACAGATTCTCTCACTAAAGTGGGGAGTAATTGTACGTGTCTGGCTGAGATCATAACAAAATAGGGAAAAGAAAGGGTAGGTCAGTAAAACTGGGGGTGCACATATTGTGGTGAAATTTATTGAAATTCAGATAAACAGAGAGTCTTCTGCTGAAATTGGGAGGGTTGCCTGCCCTTCGGCGCAGCTGTAGAGCTACCATTGACAAGGGCAGTGAGCCAGGTACGGAAATGAACCTTGGTCATTGGGAGTTGACAGTGGGGAGGAAATTTGGGCATTCCAGCAGAAGCACCTTTCCTTGGGTAGTGGGGACATGAGATCCTCATCGCGATACTGCTCCCTGGGTGGCTATGGGGAAAGGTATAGTGATAGAAACATAGAAACATGGAAACTGATGGCAGATAAGGACTGTTAGGCCCATCTAGTCTGCCAATTTTCCCTACCTACTGTAAAAGTCGCAGACCCTACTTGATCTCTGGCTTTACCTCCTCGTTCCTATTGCTAGGGATCCCCTATGCCTGTCCCACGCATGCTTGAATCCCCCCACTGTGTTTGCCCCACCATCTCTGCTGGGAGTCTATTCCATGCATCCACCACCCTTTCAGCGAAGAAATACTTCCGCACGCTACCCCTTAGTCTACCCCTGGCCAACCTCATGTCATGCCCCCTCGTTCCTGGACATCTCCTTTTCTGAAAGATGTTACCCTCTGGTACCCTATTTATGCCTTTTAGATATCTGTAGGTTTCTATCATATCTCGCATCTCTTCTCTCCTCCAGGGTATACATATTGAGGTCTCCCAGTCTCTCTTCATATGACTTTTGGTGCAGGCCCTGCACCATCTTTGTTGCCCTTCTTTGAACTGCCTCCACCTTGTCTACATTCTTATGGAGATGCAGCTTCCAGAACTGGACATCATATTCCAAATGAGGCCTCACCAATGATCTGTACAGTGGCATCACCACCTCCTCCCTTCTGCTGGTGATATCTCTCCCTATGCACCCCAGTACCCCACTGGCTCTCCCCACAGCCTTGGCACATTGTTTAGCCACCTTTAGGTCATCAGATATGATTACACCCAAATACTTTTCCTGTTTGGTGACCATCAGTCCCCCACATCATGTAATCCTCCCCTGGGTTCTTGCGCCCCAAATGCATGATTTTGCACTTTTTCGCATTAAATCTCAGCTGGAACACTCTGGACCATTCCTCCAGTTTGTCTATAAGTTGTCAGCTGTATTGTCTATCAGTTTATCAGTTTATGATGAGCTGCGGGGAGGGGAAAATGCTGATAACATTGACAAGCAACCGCTCTGCACATCATAACATCTTAGCATGCAGCATTACCATGGGGAAAAAAGGAAGAAAAATCCATCACTTGAAGCAGCATGATGGTTGTGTCGAGCTCGCAGGCCTCACACCTACTGATCTAGGTACTCTACCCAGATGACTGGTAGAGATTTCCCAAAGAGTCATAGACAAACCAAGGGCATCGCTATGGGGACTAAGTTATGATGGTAACATGGGGATAGGTAAGCCCTAGGAGAAGCTGGGGTAATGAGACTGGGGCTTGGTAGAGGGCCTGAGAGGGGGTGAGGCTGGCTGGGCATCAGAAGAGAAACAGAAACCTTCAAAAATAAATAAATGGGAGTTTGTGTGCATATGGGGGTAAAATTGTGAGAAAGATGGTTAAGGAGAGCACATCCGTTTGAAACTGGCAGTTTGAACAGTATACAGAGATGGGTCCGATCAGGAGGTATGTAGTTAAGAAAGGAGTCTTTCACTGCAAAATGGGAGGCTTGGCGTCTCATGTTTGGGATTCCCTGCTTAAGCACTTCAAACAAGTTAATAATACAGACAATATAAAAAAAACTAGTCAGTAACATATGTCACTCAGTAGTACTTTTATCTGCCTCTAGACATCATATTGCATTACTCTAACTGTTGCCGATTAGCTGATTTGCTATCCGATACTGACTGCAGGACAGTCTTTCTGCAATTTATTTTTTCTTTGTAAAACAGAGTTCACAAGAACTTAGCTTCAAAATGAAAAGAAAGCCATGTCATTCCCCGCTCTCTTGCAGCAGTAAGAGAGAGATTTTTTCTAGCAGCCTTTGAATAGCCAAGGGAAACTGATCCGTCTTCAGTCAAAAGAGTTAAGTTTTCATGTGTAAGATGAAATGCCCTCTATTTTTCACTTCGGTGATAGCAGAAGAGAAGAAAAAGATTCATCTGGCATTCTAGCCTTACACTCAGAGGCTTGAGTACCTCTCCTTCCACAGCTGGGCTTGCGTTTAGTTGGGTTCAAGTTTAAAACACCTGGTTCAAACTTAAGTGCTCTGGATACATTGAGGAGTCAGAACCAAGGAGAGAGACAGAGGGAGCAGCAAAAGGGTGTTGCATCCAGAAAACTTGGGATTTATTGAGTGAAGTTTGTGAGGATATCTTTGGGCAGTGGGCGAAAGAAGTTGGGAACCCTCCTGAAAGGGCACTATAGAAGGGCAGAGTGCTTCAGGTACTGTAAGTTGTTTTTGGTTTTGTTTGTAAATAGTCCAACATTTTCATCTTTTTGGCATACGTGTAGCATTTAGACCAGGGAAATTCTGGTTAAACCTAGAGATTTGTCTAAACTTTTTTTAAGGGGGTATCACTAAAAACAGTTGTCGAAGCCTGTTGTTTACAGTTCCTTAAATACAAAATGTCAATTATTTTTTTCAGTTTTTTTTGTATGTTTCTTTTTATGATGATCCAAGACAACTTTTACATTTTAGTGCTCTCTATATTCAAGGAGCATATCCCAGGTAAATACATAAACATAGTAAGAGGTGATCTATATGAGAATAACATTATGTGCACACTGGTGACAGACCCCTACGCATAACTTAGAATTACTACAATTTTAAGGGAAAATGTTGTGGTTCTGGCAGTCTGTTTTTATTGAAGTCATTAGTAGTAGGCTCCCTTCTTAGCCCGAAGATTGTGGGATCGAGTCCCACATGAGGAGCATGAACTTGTGCACATTGCTGACACAACAGTGTAGTAAGGGGGCTCAGTCCCTGTGTGGGGGGCTCACTACCTGTTAGAAACATCCTCTTTCAGGTGAGACATTAATCCAAGGTCCCGTCAGCCCATTTCTGACAGAAGTTACAATGATACTATTCAGGAAAAGTAAGCCATGTCTCCAGTGTTCTGGCCTACATGCTCGCTCAAGAAAAGCATTGGTAATGCTGTTGTCCACGGCGGCTGTGTGTGCGATGCTGCTGATGCATAATAACTGCCACATTTATCTGCATTATAGCAACCTGTTTTGTTTGTTAAATGTTGTGCTGTACCATGTGCATGAAAAGCTGCTGGATAACATAGTAACATAGTGATTTAGGGTCAAAGCTGACACTGAGTCCATCATGTTCCTCTCCCCCCCTGCTTCATAAGCAGGGATGAAAAAAAATGATCAGTGTAAACATGTACTCATTCATAGGGATATACATATCTTATTTTATATTCTATATTCAGAGCTTTGGGATATACATATCCTATTTTATATTCTATATTCAGAGCTTTGAGATATGCATATCCTATTTTATATTCTATATTCAGAGCTTTGAGATATGCATATACTATTTTATATTCTATATTCAGAGTTTTGGGATATATATATATGTAATGGGTTGGGAAATTACTTGGGATAGATTGGATATTTACCATCACATGACCGTGCGTATATCAGAGTGCAACCACACACCTGCACGTTTACCCCCCCAAAACAATTTTGACATTTTATAAGATAGATAAACCACTCGGAGGTGTGCAGTTGCACTCTGACGTACACAAGCCTTGGGTGGTTGACACACACCAAGGCATGCGTATATCAGAATGTGACGGCACACCTCAGAGTGGTTTGTCTATTACATATATTCTATTTTATATTCTATATTCAGAGCTTTGGGATATATATGTATATCCTATTTTATATTCTATATTTAGAGCTTTGGGATATATGTGTCCTATTTTATATTCTGTATTCAGAGCTTTGGTATATATGTATATATATATATATATATATATATCCTAGTTTATATTCTATATTCAGAGCTTTGAAATATATATATCCTATTTTATATTCTATATTCAGAGCTTTGGGATATGCAGAACTTATTTTATATTCTGTATTCAGAGCTTTGGAATATGCATATCCTATTTTATATTCTATATTGAGAGCTTTGGAATATGCATATCCTATTTTATATTCTATATTGAGAGCTTTGGAATATGCATATCCTATTTTATATTCTATATTGAGAACTTTGGGAAATGCATATCATACGTTCTATTCTATATTCAGAGCTTTGGATATACATATCCTATATTATATTTGTTATTCAGAGCTTTGGGATATGCATAGCCTATTCTATATTCTATATTCAGAGCTTTTGGATATACATATCCTAGTATAGCATAGTGGTTAATGGCACTGAGCTACAAACCTGGAGTCCTGGGTTTAAATGACTTCAACTCCCACTTGCATACTGAGTTATTTAACTTCCTTGTGCTCCCAGGTCACACCTGGATACAAGCTCTGGCGTAGTGTGCCTTTCTTGGTTAAACAAGTTCCCCTTTCCTTTCCCTATATTCAGATCTTGCTAATGATATTCAGTAAGGACATGTCAACCTGTGTTGGTTGAGGGAGGGCTTTATTTGCTGCAGTTAACATATTGTTTACAACATAAAAAATTCCATATCTATCAATCTAAGCATCAATAAACCACACACATGGAAACAAACACATGTGAGTAGCACATAGCTTGGGAAGACTTGGCACTGAGTCTCATTAAGTGTCAGTTTACTATTCCAGACTCCACAGAGCCATGTGGGATCACCACAAGGCTGGAAGTCAGGGCTGAATGAAATGCCTGTTTCAGAAGTTTTCTTTTACCCTAATGTGTCGGTCCTAATTTAAGACCTGGCTCAGGATATTCACATACACCAGACACTACAGTCTGCACACTTGGTGAGAGGAAAAGGGTCCTCAGAAATTATGTCATGTACACACAAACATGCACATGAATGTGCATGTACATACATATACACACACACACACCCCAACACATGCTTACACACAGATACACACACACACACACACACACACACACACAGCCCTACATAATTGCATTACATTCAATTGTTTCTCACAAGAGGAAAAACACACTTTTATTGCACTCATGAAATAAACCTAGCATATATCATTTTGTATGATGAAAGGGATAGAATTTGAATTGTTATACAAGGCTTGTATTCAACTCTATATTGCAAATCACTTTAAAACCCGTAAACTGTTACATAAGCTATTAGACTTGGACAGGGAGAATTAAGGAAAGCTAAGGGAGGTTCAGAATAGACAGAGGAAGAGACGGGAGATGAAAGAGAGGTGGTTAAGCACAGAAAAAGAGATAGGTGAGAGGATACAAGGAGGCTTAACACAGAGGGAGAAAGGAGAGGATGTAAATCACAGAAAAACCTCCTTAAGCCTCAAACTGTTCCTAGTTTAAAAACATATTTTACAATTGTTCACAATATGTAGAATGTGGTGATATAGTTGATAGCTTGATTCTGATTCATTTTTTTCTTTTAAAAGTGAAAAACAGACTGTCCACCATACTGGTGTTACCACACAAAAAATGTGTTTGTTTACATTCCTTGATCAATTCCTACTGCATCTTTTCTGGAGTTGGGAATACCCCCAACACAGTCTAGGCACTCAATATTTAGGGGGTGTTCCTAATGTCAGGAAGTATGCACTAAGAGCAGATCAAGG
This sequence comes from Neoceratodus forsteri, assembly GCA_016271365.2. NCBI lineage: Eukaryota > Metazoa > Chordata > Ceratodontiformes > Ceratodontidae > Neoceratodus > Neoceratodus forsteri. The sequence goes on along the minus strand of CM028133.1, from coordinate 47,156,015 downwards.
ATTTCAAACAAAAGAAGGTTGGAGACAAGTATACCATTAGTATGCATTTCAGTTCTACTAAGAAATGAAGCAGATAAAACAACCAGCAACATCAATGAATTTTAGTAAAGGTAAGCAATCATATGTAGGTTTTCAACTAGAAATAATATATTGCAAAAAGGGTTGGTAGTGTCCCTTTAAGCACAGAAAAAGTGACAGGAGAGGAGAGAGGCAATGAAGTGTTTTTCTTAGATCCAGGAAAACTTGTAAAACATATTCAGACGATTCAGCTTACGGCTCATGAATTTTCTGCATTCATCTCCTCATTCGTTATAACTGAGGACATTTATGTAAGCAATAATACCCGATAGGGTGGGCATTATTGGGAAATACTGGACCGCCCAGGGGCGTAATGAGGCCTGACGCTGCAGGCGGAGGGCCTTATAGCCCCTGAAGGTCCGATTTCAATAATGCCCACCCTGGAGGGTATTAATGCGCTAGAAATGGCATTGTTAGTAAATTTTAATCATGGTAAAAGAAGAGAGGAAATGATTATAAAAAGGAACAGAATTAGCAGAAACAAAAGTATGGAAAAAGTAGTCCATGTTTCTTTAAGGCTGTTCCAGCTCCTATTGCCCCAGCCCGCTAGACAGCAGACACAGATGCACCGGAACAACAACATTTTTGTGTGCTTAAAATCCCCGTAGCAGTCTCTGGGCATTGTTTTTAAGATATCTGCCCTTTCTGCAAGAGTTTTTTTTTTTGTTGCGGCTAGAAAGTGGGTCTGGTAAGCGCGCGATCCCGGAAGAAGGTGGCTAGAAGTGTGTCTGGCACGAGTGACATCCCCGAGGTAAATTATTTTTAATCCAGAGTTAACTGTGTGGGCATTGTGCTAAATTGTGTAGGCATTGTGGTGTGAGGGAGTTTCTACGTCTGTGAAGGCACACTAAAGTGTAAAATTCTGCTTCTCACTGAGAAGCTGCTGAATAGACTTTCTGTTTTGTACTGAGCATGGTATTATGAGAATGCGGTCAGGGAGTGCGGCTGTAAGAGAAAAGTATTTTGACCCTCTTCCTTACATACAACAACTGCAGTGTGTGCTTTTTATTTTTTAAGGTTTTAGTTAACAGAAGCGAATACTGAAGTGGGGGGGGAGACCAGTAGCTCTCGCTAAGCGAGAGAAAAACATGGCGGGGATTTCAAACTGAATCAAGTGATTTCAGCCAATGATAAACCAGGTTGGGCACCCTGTACAAGGTTATATGGTGAGGTGGCATATGGGCTGGTACTTATTTTTAGCTGGGCATCTATTAAGAAATAAATGCCCAGCTTGGAGGCAGTGTCAGCCAATCAGGACTGAGAATTCTTTCTTGCCATTTTCTAAATGAAAACATTACCTTTGTCCTCCAGACTTCATCTCATCATTCCTGGTCCCCCACCCACCCACACACTCCCATGGAAGTCATATTTATCTGTCCATGACATCACACTCTGTTGCTGTGGAAATGACTATGATCTCACAAACACAGGATGACTACTTGAGCGGAGGGAAGTGCAGGAGGATGAGATGACATCTGGGGAACATTGATCCTAGTTTCATGTAAACATCCCCAGTAATAAAGAATGGATGAATAGATCGATAGAGCAATAGATAGACAGACAGACAGATAGAAACTTTATTGATACAGTGCCCCTTTCTAGGGATTCAGAGTGCATAACAATAAAAATATTTTAAAACCAACGTCAAAACAAAATACAATTAACACAATATATAGAGAATGAAACATGCAGCAATACCACTTAAAATTCTATCATATTATTAAAACAAAAATAATAGTCAGTTTACTTAATTCTTACAGTACATATTAAAAGCCTGGTTAAATAAAAATGTTTAAATAGATCATGGTTGGTAGATAGATAGATACAAACAGTGAGAGAGAGAGGTAGAGAGAGAGAAAGACAGACAGACAGATAGATACAGACAGATATAGATAAAGTTTTATTTTTATCCAGGAACATACAATTAAGGACAAGTGCTATTTTCCCCAGTCATCCCGTACAATTAAAACATAAACACATAAGAATATTATACAGACAAGAAGTGTCTTAAGTACGTCAAACACACAGTCATACATAATCTGCAATGCGGAATTATCTAATAACAGTTACAGATAAGGCAAATGTTTTCTTGAGAGCATTTTGAAATTTGTGCAATGCATTTTGTTCAAATGTCAGCAGACAGTGGGTTTGAAGAACTGACAACATATCTGTGGGGTCAAACGAGGAGCTATCAATGCAGAAAAGTACTGAAATACAAGCAGAATAGTGTCTGAATATTCTATTTGAGGCAGGTTTTCTGTATACTGGAAAATCACTTAAAGTGACTTGCTGAAGGTCAAACAGCAAACAAGTGCCCTGGCAGTGGTGGGAATCCAACAGTTCTGTGTTCTAAGCATTAGGCTACACTGCCTTCACTCTGTCATCCTACAAATATGTACATGATTTATTCAGTCATAGTACTGATATATTCTGAATCTTATGATGGAAAAATGTGTTTAATTCAAACAGATGTTTAGCCATGCTGTGTATCCCCGGGGTCACAGAATTAAAAAAAAAATGTTCACCACAAATTTATTTAGGCATTTGTTTATTTCAAAACTTTTAGCAGGAAAGTCATTTTGAGTTAGTATCAGCTTGTTTACAGATATGTCTTGGAGGAGGGGAGGGGAGAATAGACCAGATAAAAGTGCAATGTAAGATGTAATAAAATAAAATGGAAATAAGTATATCAAACACACAGGTTCAAGAATGCTTACAGAACAAATTGCCAAACAGTAAATAACCATACAGAAAACCGTGGAAAATTCAGTTTAATATTAAATGGGTAGCGTGGTGTGGGGTTATCCCATGCTGTACAGTTCATCTGAGGTGTTCTGCAGTTCTTGGAATGTTTCTCATTTCAGCCAAACAAAATCTGTCTGTTTTGTTTATCTCCACAAGACAGCATGTGTTGTTTATATAATGTTTGAGAAGGATCTGTGTGGTCATCTATGCGTTTTTATGCAGCTAATTGGTACTCCTACTGATATCCACCTGTGCATAGTGTCATCCTTTAGATAGGCAGTCATTTTGTTATCTGTACATTGTAATGCATTTAATAGCCTGTGACCCTGGAAATATATCAGTTCTCATAAACTCTAAACAATCTGCTACCCAGCAGATACTGGTGTACCCTTTCTAACTATCTCTACATTCTACTACAGTTAACAGTCTGTATCCCTATAGAGATATATGTGTTCTTTTTATCTATACATCCGAATGTAATTAACCTTTGACCCTATAAGGTGCTGTATCTACTACCCATTTTTATCTGTACATTCTAAGGCAGTCGACCATCTATAATCCATTAGAGAGACACTTGGTCTCTTTACCTGTACATTCTAAAGCAGAAAACAGTCTGGGAGCCTACATATATTATACATACTGTTTCTTGTTTTCTGAACATTCTATGGCAGTCAGTAGTCTATGACCCTATAGATATACATGCCAATCCATGTATAAAATAGCCTAGAAACAACTCGGAGATAGAAGGGGCAAAGAAATTCAGTGATGTTGGTCACTGGGAAAATATGTGATCCAAGCTGTGGCCTTTCATACTGAAGTATGTGTCTCACTGGCAGCCGAATAAAACTGATGAGTACGTGGGGAAAGGGTATCCAGTAAATACTAGGGCTCGCAGATCTCAGGCTCTGGCTTTTCAGGAAAGCAGCTGAAAACCGACATGAGAGCTTGTGTCTCTTGGGGATCTGTCTTTGTTTTTACGATTATTCTACAGTTTGCAGTGGGGAATCATAAATCTAAAACCACAGGAACTTTTTGCCTTCCTCTAGCTACCATGCAAAATCTTTTGGAGTGCTTTAGAATGTAGGAGGGAGAAATAGGAAATGTTTTGTATTCTAGTTAAATGCCGCTGCCCTCACTTTGATACAGCCCAAATACATGTGCATATAAGCATGTTTTTTTTTTGGGGGCACTAACATTCTATTAACAGAGTGACACTTAGTCTGTTTAACAGAGACTTAAGTTTTGTGTACACCAACATATGTCATTGTTTTAATAATTGTACTTTGTACATTGTTGCACAAATTTACACAGTACTTACAGCATTACAAATTTACTGTATAACCACCGTTTTGGTATTGTACTCTTTGAACCTTGGTTTAAATTCATTTTGACCAGACAAAAGAACTTCTGGCATTTCCACTGTTTCCACAAAAGGAAGATTGAACCTGCAAAGTTATTTTGTAGGCACTATGATTTCTCTTTATTATGTACTGTGGTATGACCAGAAGTTATGTTCGTGCTCTAGTTAGTCACCTCCTGGAGGTGTAATGTGGCTCGACATGCAGCTGAGTGCCATATGCCTCCGAGAGTGATGAACAAGAGGTTTAACATTACCCCTGGTGGTACCTTACGGCAGCTATAAACAATAAAAAAACCTCCGTAAAAAGTATACCTGTTATTATTTACAGTATTTACATCAAAAGTGAGATATTTAGTTAAATAGTGCATGTAAGCATTTTTTTGGGGGGGGCACGGACTGGTTTTGATGTGCTTGGGAGGCACTGAGAGTATCAGAAAACCTGTTGATGGCTTGGGGCAGTTAGTCTATGTCATACATTAGTCTACGTCCAACAGACTGGAAGAGGGCAGAGGTGGTTGCACTAAATAAGGGGGCGGAAGGCGAGGTCAAAACTGCCATCCCATTAGTCTTACCTCAGTGGTGGGGAAGGTAATGGAAACACTACTTAAGATCAGGTTGTTACAATACTTGGAAATGAATGGCATGCAGGATGACAGGCAGCATGGTTTCACCAAGGGAAGGTCCTGTCAGACTAACCTGATAGAGTTTTTCAATGGGATGACACAGATAGTGGACCAGGGAGGAGCGTTGGACGTGGCCTATCTGGATTTCAATAAGGCCTTCGACACCGTTTTGCATGGTGGAATGGTGCATAAGCTGGACAGACTAGGGGTGGACCGCAGGATCACCAGGTGGGTGGAAAACTCATTGAAGGGAAGGAGTCAGATGGTGGGGGTAAATTGTACACATTTCAGGGAATGGGCAGTGACCAGTGGGGTGCCACAGGGGTCAGTGCTAGGACCAACACTTTTTAACATCTATGTTAGTGACCTAGCGGAGGGTCTGGAGGGATGGGTGTGCCTGTTTGCAGATGATACAAAGGTCTGCAATAGGGTGGATTCACCTAGTGGGGTGCAAGCCATGAGGCGGGACTTGGAGAGGTGGTCTGACATCTGGAAATTGAAGTTTAATGCACAAAAGTGTTCACTGATGCTCCTGGGGAGGAGGAATAGGAGGGAAACTTATTCCCTGGCGGGTGGTGATTAAGGAGAAGGAAGCGGAAAGGGACCTGGGGATTATGGTATCGCGTGACCTCAAGGTGGGCAGCCAGTGTAGCAGGGTGGTGGGAAAGGAAAATGGAATGTTGGCCTGCATTGTGAAGGGTTTTAATAGCAGGAAAAGGAGAGTGCTAATGCCATTATACAGAACCATGGTCAGACCGCATCTGGAGTATGGGTACAGTTCTGGAGGCTTCACCTACAAAGAGATGTTGAGTTGATGGAAATGGTACAAAGAAGGGCAACCAAAATGGTATGAGGGATGCAGGATGTATCCTATGAGAGAAGATTGTGAGGGCTAAATTTGTACCCTCCTGAGACTAGGAGGGAGGGGGGGGCATGATTGAGACCTTTAAGTATCTGAAGGGAATAAATAAGGTGGAGGGTGATAGCTTGTTCAAATTGAAGAAGGGAGTGAACATGAGGGGACATAGTCTCAAACTGGAAGGTGGGCAATACAGAGGTAATGTCAGGGGGCAGTTTTTCACGGAGAGGGTGGTGGAGGCCTGGAATAAGCTGCCAGAGGAGGTAGTGGCAGTTTTAATGGTGGAGGGGTTCAAGAGAGCTTGGGATAGATTTAAGGGATTGGGAAAAGAGGGTGGAGGCATAACAGAAGGGGGGAAGTAGGGTGTTGGGCAGACTAGATGGGCTGTGGGGCCTTTCTCTGCCATCATATTTCTGTGTGTATCTGTGTGTAGTCCATTCACCACCTACAGAATGCTTTTTAGAACTTCTAAGTGTGCTGTGCTGCTCATGGGCGATTGTAAATACTGTAGAAGCTGCTTACTAATGGACTCATTTGTATAGTGTTACTATTTTTTCATCATATTTTACCTCCATTTTCTTGTATGACATAGACTAACTGCGACACCATCAGCAGGTTTTCTGATACCTCAATGCCTCTCAAGCACATCAAAACCTTTCTCCCTCACCATCTGGGCTGCTAGGTGGGCACATCAGAGGTGGGAGTGATGGACCCAGTGAACATCCATGCATGTGTCACCAAGGTGCACTCACTATTTCCATGATAACCTGTTGAAAACTAATGTTTATGTTTTTACATAAAGAAAAAATAAATGTTACCTGAGACAGGTTTGGAATGCAAAATCATGGTTAACACAGTTCAGATGAATTAATATGCGCGGATAATCATGTGGGTGAATATAGAAAGACATTGCAGTGAGTTAGGGACTGTTAGCTAGAGAGTAGGTGTTAAGAACAAGACACCACTCTAATTAATACGGATTTAAAATAAAGCAGCATATATTCAAACAAGGAAACTGTTCGATTTTTCCTCAGATTTATTTTACTGGTTGGCATGTTTTTTGTTTTCTGTGCAAAGCTCTCGTTTGTGCAAGTGTCATGGTGACTCTAAGTTCTATAAACAGAATTAATTAAAAAATGTAGGGCATCACTAAGAAAATCAATGCTCGGGTAATCAGGCTCTACATGTTTATTATTTAAAAGATTAGCATAAGGCTAAGATTGCAGCATTCCTGAGACCCTTTTCATAATTTAATTTTATTTAAGTGTTATTGTGACTCAACAGCACTCTCACATCTGAGCCAGAAGTTCATGTGCCACTGCTGTACAGTACTGGGGCACTGTTGCAGGGTCACACAATTCTTTTGAAGAGACATCAAATTAAAGTCCCTTTGCCCATCTCTTGCGGTTGTTCTGGTGGGAATAGAGGTCACCCAGGGGAACAAGACCAGGGAGGAGAATGGGGATAGGACGGGGAGGGTTAGTATCCTGGAGGAACAATAGGTTCCCAGAATTACAGGGAGTATGGGCAGACTGGATGGACCCTGGCCTTTTTCTGCTGTCATGGTCTATGTTTCTAAGTTAAACAGCAGCCAACGCCTCAATGAGAACTTTGAAAAACATGGTATTTGGACAGAATGTAGCTTATATTTACATTAGCGCTTTATTTCTTCTCCCTGTTATTTACTACTGAGGTCATATGCACGGTAACAGGATCTTTGTTCCTTGGTAGTTCTTCAGTTCCTGTTACTGATTTCCTCCCTCTTGATGCCACGATACTCTGTGCCATCGCAATTATTCCCACAACAACAAACAATGACATCACACTATGTGATTATGACTTCAAGTAAGGAACAATCTGTAGGGACAGATGAACTCTAAGGGATAAAGATTCTGTTTTCATGCATATTTCTGCAGTAATATATAAAAGGGAGGAAAACTTTATAGAAGACATATGAAATACAAGCTGAGCTCTGTAAATATGTTTTCCATAGTTTTCACAGCAGTGTTAGCTGTTTTTAAGGATCCCACGGAACACTTAGAAATGTTCAGAGGTTTATAAATGTGGTATGCACACTTGGAAATGTTCAGAGGTTTATAAATGTGGTATGCACACTTGGAAATATTCAGAGGTTTATAAATGTGGTATGTATACTTAGAAATGTTCAGAGGTTTATAAATGTGGTATGTATACTTAGAAATGTTCAGAGGTTTATAAATGTGGTATGCTGCTGCTGCTGTGTTTATACTGTATACACACAGTCATTGACCCCTGCCAGTAGTATCTAGTGCATTGCTTTGTTCATTGCTTTGAGATAATGTGTGGATGAAAGGTGCCCTATAAATCGTAATCCTATTCTACTCTTTTTCTAGCAGGATGCCCAAATGTATTCTGTCTGTAGAGTGAAACAATGGCACTGAAAAACAGTGTTTGACAAACAGTACTTCTTCAACAGCAAAGTGTTTTTTTGACAAATTTAATTCTAACCACGGAGTAAAGGCACACAAAGATTAACAAACTAAATAAAGACAGAAATTATTTCTCAAAACAAAAACATAATTTTGTCAAAAATTATGTCAGCTGTGATTCTCTTTACAGAATACACTTTTAGGGTCACTGATTTTACATTTTCAAAATGGTCAATTCTGGTTTACAAAATCTTAAAATCCATTTTCCAAATTAGGTGCAAAATGGGAGTTTTACACAAATTTGGTACCAAGCGTGGTTGTAAATGAGATATAAACAGTTTTTTACATGAAAATGATTCTAAGTAGTGTTTATAAATTCCAGATTCCATTTTAATGGAGTTTTCCCAATTTCATGGAAAAAAGGTGACCTTACTGTTTGTAAAACAAAGACTTACTTCATTTTGTTAAATACTGTAGAATGCATTCTGTAAAAAAAAAAAACTTATTTTCTTTATCTTGCAAAATAAAGCATTTCTCAAACATATAATTCCATTCTGTGATCAAAATACATTTTTTCAAATATTCTGTGGTTGGAAAGTATTTTGTCAAACATTATTTTATATAACGTATCCATTTTGATACACATCATTCTGCAGATAGTATACATTTTGTTAATCATCATTCTGTGGACAGAATGCATTTTCTCAAACATCATTCTGTAAACAGAAAATATTTTGTTGCCCATTTTGTAGACAGAGTACATTTTGTCAAATTTTCTGTGGACAGAACACATTTTGCCAAACATTTTGTGGACGGAATACATTTTGTCAAAAAGTCTGTGGGCAGAACACATTCTGTTAAACACTGTTCTGTGGATAAAATGCATTTTTAAAACATTATTCTGAGAACAGAAGTTATTTTGCCAAGCATCATTCTGGGGATAAGATCATATTTTTTTCAAACATCATTCTGTGGACAAAAAATATTTTTCTCAATTATTCTGGGGACAGGTCACATTTTTGTCAAGCATTCTGTGGGCAGAAAATCTTTTGTCAAACAAGGAGATATAATCGGAAACCAAAAATAATCTACATCTAGAGTATGAGGATGGAATAAATGTAGTCTGTGGGCTGGAAAATGTTCTTTCATTGGCAGAATATTGCAAGTGCCAATGTCTCTTCATATATGCGCATGTTAAAAAAATATCTGTGATGTGCACATGTTAAGCAATTCGCAACAATAGGATGTGGAATCAATAAACGTGATGTTGTGGCTATAGCTTCACAAGCAGACAGAGCTAATGCTTATCTGCTGCCTCTGATTTAAAAGGGTAGATAGTCTCTATATTTCAGTGCGATTAGCATTTAACATTTATCTACTGCCCCCACTTTACAACAGTAGATGGTTTCCACATCTTCAGAATAATAAACACATAATATTTATGCATTTTCCCTGCTATTTTTACAGCACCTGTCATATTTATAATTTTCAGCTTGGTGCATGACATCATATCCAAAAATTTAAAACTCCACATAATAAACTATGGGTTCCCATGTTTGTTTCTGAGTTACATATTCTCACATAATGCCTCATGCTGGAAATATCTATTCAGATGTCAGATTATTTTTTATTTGAAACAACAGTCATTTCTTTACGTGCTTGCATGAGAGCAAAAGAAAAAATTAAAAAAATAAGGACACAATATTTTTCACAATTGCTTCATTCTTTCCATCAAAAATAATATACAGTGCAAATTATAATTTCCAGGATGCCCAGTTGAGCTAACATTTTGGAAAATATAGGAAATTTGTATGTTTTAATGCAGAAAACCATGTGAAACCCATGTCACGTACATAAAACTTTTTTAAATGTAGAGGTTTTAGTAGACATGGGAAAAGAAAGAAATGCAGGGTTGTCATTATATTTTGTGTATGTGTGTGTCTGTATGTATGTACATAAAAAAATATGTATTTATAAAATGGATAGTAAAAATTATGTCTGCTGATTGGTTGAAACACATCACATGACCATGAGTATATCAGACCGCGACCACACACCTGCACTTTCACCCCCCCGCAAAACAATTTTGCCATTTTATAAGATAGATAAGCCACTCTAGGGTGTGCAGTCATGCTCTGATATACACACGCCTTTGGTGGTTGACGTACACCAAGGTGTGCACATATTAGAGCACAACCCAGCTAGGCTCTTTCTGCCCCTCTACCTTTGTGATGCATTATACTATTGGCTATACTATGTATTGTTACTAATCAGCCTAGGGGAGGTCCTATACCCCCTGTGTTGTCCCTTGGGCCTGTATGTACCCTATGCTATGTGACCCACTGTTGTTGCATCTATGCTAATCCCTATGCTATGCTATGTATTACTGCTTTAAAAACCCTTGTTGTTTTATTCCACTGTTGGAGCACGCTGCTCCAGGTTTGTATTGCTGACTATGTTTTTCTCTCATGTATACCTTGTAACTCTCCCGGTCGCACCTGAAAATAGGCACTAGCTGTCTAGTGTGCTTACCAGCCAGTTACCAAAAGCAAATAAATAAATAAACTGCACACCTTAGAGTGGATTATCTATTACATATAATATATATATATATATATATATATATATATATATAATATATATATATATATGGATATAAATATATATATATATATATATATATATATATATAAACACAATTGTACATACCCCAACAATGCAAAGCATCATGGAAACATATGCAAATTCCATGAGAGAATTTGGACTGACTCAACCTTAAGCAGAATTGCGTGGTGTTGAAAGTCTTCACAGTGCAATTGGCAAAAGCTAAGAACAGCAGACACATACATGTGTTTCATCCTCAACAGTCACTGGCAGCAGGGTGGGGGTGGGGTGGAATGGCATGAGCATTACAGCCAATGATCCCAAGTCACACCCCTGACACCTGTCAGTCTCTACAGGGTGGGGTGTTACAGTTGGAAACCCTAACACCATGGGCATTTGTTTGTATTTTCACTCCAAATTTTAAACATAGGCTTTTTGTGACCCCACCTCATGAAGAGTGGCGCTATCAGTTTGTTAGCTGAAAAGTGGTTTTGCACAGCGGCTATGCCATTTGGCAGCACAGGGACGAAAACATATTTTGGGCAGGATGTGAAAAATGACAACTGTATTGTTCATGAGGAGGTGTAAAAAATGGCAACATTGAAAATATGGAGAGAAAATATGAAAAATTGATGAAGTCATGAACATGCATAGAAACTGCGCAACACATGTCCATAAGCCAATTATTTTCAGGATTTTGTTAACCACATTTTCAACACAGGCATTTTGGGGACCTCCCCTCATGAACAGTGGCACTATGATTTTGTTAATTTGTCCCAAAAGTTGATTTCCCTCAGTGACCATGCAATTGTGCGCCACAGGTGCAAAAACACATTTTGGGCAGGATGTGACAAATGAGAGCTGTACTGTTCATAAAGAGGTGTGAAAAAATGCCAGTGTTGAAAACCTGGCATGAAAATATTGTAAATTTGCAAAGTTACAAGGATGCGTGGAAACTGCACAACACACGCTTATTACACAGTCAATTTATGGGCGTTCATCACCAAATTTTCAATATAGGCAATTTAGGACCTCTGCTGATGAGCAGTGTCACCGTCATTTCTGAAAACTGTCCCAAAAAACTGATTTACGCTTTAGCGACTGCAGTATTCTCGCTAGGCGATGCGAAAACACATTTTGGCCAGGATATGTAAAATGACAGCTGTACTGTTCATAAGGAGGTGTGGGAAATGGCAATTTTGAAAATCTGGAGGAAATATTACAAATTCAAAAGTTATGAGCGTGCATGGAAACTGTGCAACGATGCTCAGAAATGCTTATTTTTTTTTCCACCAAATTTGCAACATAGGCTTTTTTGAGAGCCCCCCAATGAATAGTGGCACTGTCATCTCATTAATCGGTCCCAAAAGCTGATTCCATGTAGTGACCAAAAAAATCACCTTTCAGGACCGAATAACGCCATGACAGTGACTAAATCCATGAGAAGGGGTCCCAATAACCCCAGGTTTAAAATTTGGTGCCCAAAATTCCCCCAAATGGTTGAGATATGCAATAAAGTTGAAATAACCCTATTTATGCCATTATACAGCTTACCAGCATTTCTTCAGATCATGGTCGGCTTTGAAATGTGCAGACGTGTTCCTGGTCCACTGAAGATCATCATGCAGGGCTCTGAAGGCAAGTATGGGGTGAGGGGGGGGTGTGGGGAGGCAGGGCATGCAGAGGGTGAGTGTGGGTTGGGGGCAGGAAGACCGCAAGGGACTGTTTTCTTCTTTCACAGGTTAAAAAAAAAATTGAGGGATGGTTTTTGTTTTTTAAGGGCATTTGGCATGCTGGGTGGGCTACCAGCATGCCACCTGAGTGTTTTGAGGGTGCTGTAGCCAATGGGGATTGGGCCACCGGCACACAACAAAAGCAGGGGGGTCATTATGCCACGGGAGGGCCTCTGTCGGGCGTAAATAAATGAGTAAAGGGGGCTGAAGCTGATAGGGATTGGGGGCCCATTGGCAAAGAAAGACTGTTGGGGGCACATGATGCCAAGGGGACTGGGCACCCTCAGCACACACTTTAAATGTGGGAGGGGGCATTATGCCGATGGGGAGTGGGCTCCCATCAGCAAATGAAGTGGGTTGGTGCACTGGTGCACAGCGGCAGTCAGTGCCGCCATGTTGACTGAACAGTTTCACCAGCACAAGCACGTTGGGAGAGCATGATATTGTGCTACTGCATGATTGCAGTGGACCTTTTCTTAGATCTCGTTGCCACTTGAGGTATGCCTGGTGTCAGCGCCTGCAGCTGCCTTACTGGGGAATGAGGGACGCACTTACTGATGCATGCCTGCATTCAACCACAGTGATCACATCTCGAAATCTGCTATTAATGCAACATGTTGGCTGGCGCGCATGCGCGAGGCAACATAAAAAAATGTCAACTGGGCCCTAAAAATAAAACTACTTTAAATAAAAAATAAAAAAAATTAATTCAATGTTGTTTCCTGACTATCACACTCTCTCTCTCCTTACATACATAAACAAATTAGAGACAATAAGTACAACTGTTTCTTTGCTGACAGTGAAAAAAAAAACCTTCTACCTTTACCTGCTCATCAGGAAACTCTCTCCTTCTTGCCCAGACAGTGAGATAATTGAGCATCTGGCTGTAACAAAGGCCTTTGTTGTCTGTGTGTACAGTATGTTAGGAGAGAAACATTCTGCTAGTGTAACTGAGCAGAATTTTGAATCCATGTATTCTGTGGTAAACATTCCATATCTTAAATGTGGAAAAAAAAAAGGAAGAATGAAGTAGAGAATAACACAATGACATCATCAGACATCACTTGCAGTGGGAGGAAGGACTATTTTACCAAAAATGCACACAAGTATATCTAGTGTGTCTACATATAAACATGCTTTTCCCAATAGCAAAAAGTAAAAAAAGAAGCCAATTTTATAAGTGCAATAAGCACTCAGAGATGTGTGTGTAAAACATATTTTACAGCACATCCAGTTGCTGAAGTCACTCGGCCTTCAGCTTCGTGTCCTACTACGCCCCCGGCCATGCCGTAAACTGTGTTTTATATACACCCCTTTGTGCCTTATTGCTTACATAACAAACCATGGGCTAGACAAGGCTGCATGCTGGCCCTGCTTTATTTTTGTATCTACATTAATAATTTGTCACTCTCACTAGAAAGTTCATCAACAGACTCCCAAAATATAAAAAAAATCTGCTCCTGTACTTATGTGACGCAGATGATCTTGTCTTATGTCACTGTCACAAGGAGGACTACAGAGGAATCTTTGACCTCTTATACGATTATGCTGTTAAACACAAACTTATTATTAACAAAAATAAAAGTAAGGTCATGATCATGGGGGTCTAATAAAGTTAACAGAGTGGAGAATAGGACAGAATAAACTTAGTACTGTGCAAACTTATGTCTACTTGGGCCTACATCTATCAAATGATAGGAAATGGACCAAACATGTTAACTCTCTGCATCCTAAACTAAAACAAACTGCAAATTATCTAAGGTATTTCAATTATAAATATGGGGCAACTCTGTCAAGCCATTAAATACTGCAGTTAAGACAAAATATTTTGCTCAATTTTTATACCATATAGAAATCTGGGATCTGATAATTTCGGTACTTAAGACTCCATTACACAAATTACTGAGATCTTGTCTTGGTCTGAATAATTCTATTCCTGCAGCACTACTGCAAGCAGAGATAGGTCTAGTCAGACCTTTAGCATATTCACAAAGCAGGACAGTGAACTACTGGATCAAACTATTGCCCTTGATTGTAACAGATTACCAGCTCTTGCATTGAGGGAAAAGTATCCTTGGAAAGAAATAGGATGTATGAAGTCTAAATGGATCTTAGGGCTTCATATCATTTTGAAACTACAGGTTTAATTTTCTTAAGGATATACATGGACAAAGACATAATCATTAGTTGTAACTATAAATCCAATATCACAAAGAAAGTTATATGGAGGATAATGTATGGGCATTGATGAACAACAACACTGTGTGAACTTCGAGTGGTTCCCTTGGCAATCGATGTAAACCTCGAGAGCACAGCTCGAGAGGTTTACCAAGGCTGCCAAGGGGATCCATGAGAAGCTTACATAGTGGTGTTGTTCAATCGATGCCCATACATTGTCTTCTATAGTGTATGGGCGTCCCAGGCAGCAGAGTCTGTAGATTAACAAAAATATAGTGGTGTTTTTCTTATCTTGCAGATGAGACTGAGAGTACATTGTTCATACAGGGATAAAATGTATTCAAACTGCTATCAGCAGCTTACTTTCAGTCAAAAAAAGGAGCTGATTCACTAAAAATTGAACGTCTATGTTAGATACACACTAAAACGCACTGAGCATTGAAAGAAAACGGAAACAGAGATTGGGGTCAAGTGTCTTGTTACGTCCAGTCGGGCTTGCCGAAAAGTGGCCGAAAAAGGTAATCCTGTGAATAGCTGACGTTTGCGGGACTGACCAGTGCTTTGGCACTGAAACCTAAGAACTGGGAGATAAATAAAACATGGTTAGAATTTCTGATTTTCTGAGTTATGGGTGTGCTACAGGGATTACTAAATGGACACGGGTTGGGGAATAATGTAAAACTAACTGAATTAGGACGCGCAGGCAAACAGTGCTACCTTGGAAACAGATGTGTCAGTTCTTTTGTTAACTCATCGATGTGATGCACCATCGATGGGTTAACAACTAAACCACGCTACATCGATGGCATAACAATGTGGGGAAAAGATGAATTTCACTACATAACAACGTTTTACCATACATTATAAACTATTATAAAACTTTGGACCTACAGTCTATTTCAAACTTAAAAATAGCCCCATGGGTTCGCTCTAATGATGTTCTGTTTCAGTATAGAGAGTACTTGGATGTACTGACTGATCTGAAACAGAGACAGCTTTCACTAGGTATGGACTGGAAATGTTTCCAAGCAATGTCCTTTTGGCTAAGTATAATAACAAAGCTGGAATGTTAGTTCTACTTACTGTTCACATACCAATGATTGTAAAGAAGACTTGTATCATGTAATTATAATCTGTCCTTGGTATGAAAAATGAAGGAAAGTTTGGTTAACTCCAAACTGGAATAATATTGTGACAACTAATCTGGTTCTTTTACTGAATATTCTCTTTACTACAAATGACGAATATATAATCAAAAAAACTGCAGGGTATTTAGGGGCAATATCAAGAATTAAAGCTAAACAAAAACAAACGTTTTCTCTGAAACCCATTTAACAATAGGGTACTGTGTTTTCTGCTTTCAGATTTAACGCTTGCAAGACTAGGGTGCTAGAGTATTCTGATAGAGAAGGCTGATAATTGCACTGTTCTAAGCACTGTTCTCATTGCTGAAAATTGCACTGATTTCCTTTTAAATGCTTTTGTACTGAAAGATGTTTATTTTTCTATATGTAATATTGTCTTCTGATACTGAATTGATTGGATATTTTTGTTTATTATTGGTATATGCCTGTATGTATCTATAATATTGTAATGGTCTATGACCAATCAACAAACATTCTTAACAAAAAACACTATATCTTATAGTGGTTGAGCAGGCACTTTAATGTTAAACCCCAGTTTTGTACATATTAGTAACTTTGCAACCTTTCAGCAGATTTGCATTCAATTTTGCATGCACGGTCTTGTGTGGTATATCTCTGATGTGGAATTCAAGTTCTGATAGTGCAAAAGTGAATTGTTATCACTTTTTCTCCATTGGTTTTAATGGGATTTTATCTGACAATTATAGTGCCCAGGTAGTTTAGAATTTTGGCCTGATATTTTCAGGGTAGAAAGGGGCTGGCCTACAGATGTGCCTTTGCTGGTTTGGTGAAAAATATTAATCTGTTCCAAATGTATTTAATTTTCATAAATTGGTTCTGAACCTGCTCAGTAAGCAATTCAAAATATCTGTAGGAAATGAAATAAGAATATTTTTTCATATTGATGTCATCTTTTTCATGAGGGAAAAACCTTTTCAAATTTCAAAAGCCACAAATATGACATTCTGGTGAGTGAGCAACATATTTGTCTTGCTTATCAGGACACAATTAGTTGGATTCTGCACTTAACTGTTGGAGAAATGCCCTTTAAATGGTATTTTTTAAGATTATAATTCTTTCTCAAGACTCGCAATACAAAAAGAAATATTTTTAGTGTGACGTCATCCTTTTCGTGAGAGGAAAATCTTTTTCATATGCCACCATCTTGTTTTCTGTTTTTCTACAAATCAAAAAATCAACAGCCACAAAAATAACGTATCGGGACCCCATTAACTGAATTCTGCACATAACTGTTGGAAAAATGCCTTTCAAATGTTCTTTTTTAAAGATTATAAATATTTTTCTTGTGACTCATGACACAAAAAAATTTTTGTTCGGATCTCCTCATCCTTTTTCATGAGGGAAAGTCCATTTTCAATTCATACTAGCGGCTGCTTTCTTCTTCTGACACCTGTAGCACCCAGGTGTTTTGGAATTTTGGTCTGAAATTTTCAGGACAGAAAGGAGCTGGCCCACAGAGTTGCCTTTTGCTGGCTTGGTGCAAAAATATTCAAGCAATCAAAAGTTATGAACCACAATTGTTCTCTTCTTGTGACACCTGTAGCACCCAGTTGTTTTGGAACTTTGCTCTAAAATTTTCAGGGTAGAAAGGGGAGGGCCTACAGATGAGCCTTTTGCTGGTTTGGTACACAAATATTCAATAATTTAAAAGTTATGAACTACAGTTGTTTTCTTTTTCTGACACCTGTAACGCCCAGGTGTTTTGGACTTTTGCTCTGCGATTTTCAGAGTAGAAAGGGGAAGGCACACAGATGTGCCTTTTGCTGCTTTGATTCAAAAATGTTGAGACATTCAAAAGTTATGAATCACAATATCAAATGAAAATTTCTGTTCATCTGAAAATTTTCATTTGATATTTGCTGCTGTTCTCTTCTTTTGACATCTGTAGCTCCCAGGTGCTTTGGAATTTTGCTCTGAAATTTTCAGGGCAGAAAGAGAAGGCCCACAGATATGCCTTTTTGCTGGTCTGGTGCACAAATAGTCAGCCATTCAAAACTTATGAACCACAATATCAAACAAAATGGTCATTTATACGAAATGTTTTGTTTGATATTTGCTTCTATTCTCTTCTTCTGACACCTGTAGCACCCAAGTGCTTTGGAATTTTGTGCAAACATTCCATGGTAGAAAGGAAAAGGCCCACAGTTGTGCCTTTGTCTTGTTTAGTGCAAAAATATTCAGCCAACCAAAAGCTATGAACAAAAATATCAAACGAAAAGTTTTGTTCACCTAAAAATGTTTTCATTTCATGCTTGCTGCTCCTTTCTACTTCTGCCACCTGCAGCGCCCAGGTGCTTTGGAACTGTGGTCTGAAGTTTTCAGGGTACAGAGGTCCACATATGTGCTTTTTGCTGACTTGGTGCAAAAATAGTCATCCGTTCAAAACTTATGAATGAAAATATCAAACAAAAATTTTCATTTATATGGAAATGTTAATTTAATACTTGCTGCTGTTTTTTTCTTTCAACACCTGTAGTGTCCAGATGCTTTGGAATTTTGGTCTGAAATTTCTAGGATAGAATGGGGCTGGCCCACAGATGTGGCTTTTGCTGGTTTGGTGGAAAAATATTCATGTGTTCAAAACTTCAGGAAACAATTATGGAGGGATGGCAGCACAGGTCCAAGGATACAATTATACTACAGTCCCCACCACTTATAGCACTCGCAGTTTAAATGGGCAGTCAATTTTTCTGGGTAGATTGCATTTTCCACTTGCTATATCTATAGGCTATAATGTAAAACATGCTTGTTATAGTGTTCTGTGTCTACTTTCTATTTTGGTCAGATTAGCTGCTAGTTAGTGTCAGTTCACAATTTGGCATGCAGTTTGCAGAGTACAAAGGATTCAAAAGGATTCAAAAGATCTTCATGGCGAAGTCTGAACTAACACTAATTAGTAGCTAATCTGCCCAAAACAGAAGGTGGGCATAACACTAACTAGCAACTAATTGGTCCCGGCCATTGGGACTAGGTTGGGGCTCCACGGTGTGTGTCAGCTTCAGAGATGGGGAGAGGGGATCCCAGCAGTGGACAGAACCGTGAAGATGCAGTATGTGGCCGGCCCAGTGGTGCTGAGGTTTGAGGCGCTGGACGCCACGCCTCGCATCACGCCGGTGACCCAGGTTTGGAACTAGCCTGGACCGCCAGGGGTCAGTAGGGAGAGAGAGGATCAAGCATCCATTGACTGCTCTCCTCTCAGGGAGGGATCGGGGAGCCCGGAGCAGCTGTGGCCTCCAGTGGAGACTAGTGGCACTGTTATGCACTCAGGCTCAGAAGTAAGGGAAGACGTTGGGCAGTTACCTCTGGATGTAGGTGGAGCACCTACATCATGGGCTGGGTGGCACTGCACTTCCCACGCCGGGGTGTAACGAAGGAAAAACCTGGAGGTTGTGGAGATGAAGGAAACTCCGGTGACACGGCCCACATCCCAGCGCCAGCCCGCACTACAGGATTCTCCCAAGGCACCAACCCAAGCAGTCAGGTAGGACCCCTTCAGTCTGTAAGGTCACCAAGAGTGGGCGAACCTTCCCCTGGGGGTACCCGGTTGCTGGGGGACTGGGTCTTTGCAGGGCTGTTCGGATTGGGAGTTCCTGGAAAAGGGTTCAGGCAGGGAGTGAGAGGCCCTTGTGGGTACCCTGGAAGGATGCCCAGCCTCCTGGGAGCATAAATAAAAATGTCAAAAAGAGATGCAGTATGATCATGTGTCTAGTCTTAGCTGCAGGGAGCCTCTTACAGTGCTCCCTCTACTATGCATCTTGCTTAGGACTTGGGACTGGGGGTCACGCGTGGATTATTATGGATCTGTTCAGTATCAGTAATCAGCATGTCTTTATTAAAAAACAGAGAGTTTGGTTACAGTACCCACCCCATATAATGGGCAGAATGTGCTTTCACAGATGTGCCCATTATAAGCAGTGGGGACTGTATCTCAAAAAAGTAAGGAAATTCACTGTAAAAAAACTTTGTTAATGCACTAGTTAGGGTTGAAGCAACAAAAGTAGGTATAATGTGGCATTAGGGTTTCCAACCCTAACACCTCACCCCACCCTACAGACAGCAACAGGTGTGGAGTGTGCCTTGGGGTTGTCAACCCTAATGCTTAACCCATTTTCATATACTGTACCCATTTCAGTTGATTTACTCATGAAATGGTGAGCATTAGGGTTGACAACTCAAGGCACAATTCCTACACCTGTTGCTGTCTGCAGGGTGGGTGGTGGGGTTGGGGTTGAACCCTAATGCTACATTTCCTTACTTTTGTCACTTCAACCCTAACCAGTGCATTACTGAAGTTGTTTTGCAATGAAGATATAGATATATATTTGCTTTCATACAAGCAGGCTCAGATCTGCTTGGTTCTTTAAAATTAACTATAAACACCAATACAAAAAATATAGCATGCCAGAAGGTCATTCAGAGAATTATAAAATACAAACAGAAAAAAGACTTAAAAATAAAAGAAATAAAGCTGTACAAGGTAAACGAATAGACAGGCATGTACACAGAATCTTACAAGATTTCAATGGCTGCTATTATGGAAGCCTATGGTATTTACTCACTGTCATCCTCTTTAGATCCTTAGCTGGACATATCATTAAAGGCAAATCATTAATCTAATAATGCTTTTATATATAGAAGAATGTACCTGTGTAGTTAAAGAACTTAGAAAACTTTTGAATGCATCAGGGAAACATGAGTCTTCATCAGGATGTCTCCTCCATTGGGCTATGCCTTTATGACTGTAAGCCATTGACATCAGGACCACTCGGAAATTTTTGCTAGCCAGGATCACCCATGATGACATGCAACGTCAGTGCCTATGTAATTGTGGGCAACCCCATTGCTCCTTAATTCTTTCTCCCACCATTGACCATTCATTGAACTTGCTGAGAAACAACACTCCTGTTTGTTTGACTTATTATTATCTATAACTTTAACTTAACCTTAACTTCTCAATGTTGTACTTTTATGTCACTGTCGAAAGAACCTTTTTAGGTTTTGTAGCTGTGGTTACAAGATTCACATGGACACTGCTCAGATGGTTTGTGTTTGCTGTTGGCCTGTCCCACAGCATCAGGGTCTGCAAGATCTGACAGGATTTAACTAGCCACAAGGAGATGCCAAAGAAGGCTCTAGAACCTTCATTGCCATCAAGGCCATGAAGGCCAAGCCGTCATCAGGGTCATAGCTGGTTCTCCTCTTGCTCGACTGTTTCGAAGGGAACTCAACAGCATTTGGATATGCTGTCACTACCACAATAGTTGAGGATTAAAGACAAAGACAAGCAAAAGTCATCATCGAACTCCTCCTCTTCTAGCCATTTCCACAAGCATAAGGATAAAGCCCCTCTTTGCTGGTAGGGCTGAGGTCTCCTTTGAAGGAGGGTAAGTTCTCCTTCTCATCTGCTCTGGTGGAGACAACTACAGCCCCTCAACTGTCAATGAGACACCAAAGTTGGGGTCTGGCTCTGGCACAGCTGTATCTGCTATGGATGGTATGCAGGCCCACTGGCAGTTCTACCCCTTTGATGTTGGTTGTCCCAGGCCATTTACAGGGCACTGTCAACTCCCAGGTTGTGCTGTCATCATTCTCTAAATTATTTAGACATTTGTTAGTGCCACTCATGCTGCCGATAACAGCTATCCTGTTGAGTGGGTCTCTCCCATTGGCACCATCATCATTGCTAGGATAAAGAAACACACCTTTCATTTGTTCATCATAGCTGCTGCCTCTGTCACCATTTCCATTGATTACTCCCATCATTATTACAGACAGCGAGGTGGACTACAATCCTGATCTCCTTAATATGGAG
The DNA here is from genome assembly GCA_016271365.2 of Neoceratodus forsteri. Taxonomy (NCBI): domain Eukaryota; kingdom Metazoa; phylum Chordata; order Ceratodontiformes; family Ceratodontidae; genus Neoceratodus; species Neoceratodus forsteri. The sequence continues at coordinate 47,134,449 of CM028133.1, read as the reverse complement.
GGGGATTTGTAGGATGATGAAAAGAATAATAAGAGGGGGTTGCCTTTCAGCTCTACCATCTCCTTATGAAGTGAGGAATCTGGTGTATACCCCAGGTCTACTCCTGAAGATCCCTCTTTTTAGACTTTACCCAGACACATCCAAAATGTCATGAGATATGAGGCTAAGGAGGAGCACTCCAGTAAGACAATTTTAATGGAGTATTTTGAGGTTCCCGCTGCACTCTCCACTGTAGTTCCTCCTGTATATCCTGCCTTAAAATATGCTACCTTGCTGCATGACCTAGGCCTCATACCTTGCCTGCAGTTCCAGTAGAAAGACTGATAAACAGTACACTGCTCTGTCTATTAAGTCTTATTATGCTTCCCAGCTTGAAAGAGATTCTGTGGTTATCATGACTGCTCATGACCTCTAGAGCCCCTAGACACATGAGCACTTTGCCTCCTGACAAAGAATCCAGGAGGCTACATGTTATGGGCAAAATAACTTATGCCTCTGCATCTGTAGGCCTAAGAATGCCAACTACCAGTGTACAATATTAAATATCAGAATAGCTTTTGAAATCTGCTTTGTCTGCCATTCTGAGTCTGTCTGATGGTGCTGCCAAGACTGACATACTTACAGCTGCTTTAGCTGGTGTAGATACTGGAAGGCATCTGTTATAGTCTGAACATGATGCTTCTGAAGCTTTTACCAGGCCTGCTGCTGCAGGTATATGCCCCTGGAGATATTCCTGGCTTAGGGTAGCTAGATTTGCTACTGATGCACAATAGGCTGTGCCGAATGCCCTTTTAGAGGCTCCAAGCTGTTTAGGAGTGATGTTGGAAATGCTCTATGTGAGCTTACATCCTCCAGAATGACTTTAAGATCACTCAGATGTCTGATGCCTCAACCCACCAGGGGACATGGTAGGGGCTCATTTTGTAGGTCAACTGACCGTGACTGCCATACCTCCCATCATCAGCCTTGTGCAAAAAAACATGGTGGTGGTCCCTCCCATATCCCTCCTCCTAGTGCCGAAACAAAAGCCCCAAAGGAATCAGTCAAAGTGGTGTTCTTGCCTCGCCCCAGTACCTTCCGACTCCCCTATTCCCTACCTCCACTGTTACCTCCAGGGGTGCAGGTGGAAGGAAGGATCTCCTTCATCCACCAAAGTGGAGGGAGGTCATGTGGAAGAGTAGGTCCTGGAAATAGTCAATAAAGGGCATACTGAGGTTCTAGCTACCCCTCCAGGATATCCTCCACCTCCTTGTCATTATCCTGCAGATCACGTGTCACTTCTGCTAGAGGAAGTTCAGTCACTTATACATAAGTGAGCTATTGAGCTCATTCCTCACTAAGAAAGAAACAAATGGCACTATACTAGATACTTACTGACTCCAAACTGGATGGGAGAGCTGTGTCTAGTACTGTACCTCAGATACTTAAAGGTCAAATGCACATATTCCATAAAAAGCTTGAGTCCCCATGAATACACATCCCTGTGTCATAATTAGTGTTTCCTGAAAATATAATGCAGTTTGGTTTTGTGGTTTTCTTTAAATCGGCATCTGTCAATGTGCTCTGCAATAACAGAAAACAGTGAAGAAACAGTGAAGAAGTTTCTGTCCCTGCCAGTGAGCAATGCCATCATACCTATCCTGCCTGCTGCTTCTGCAATGAAGTCCGATTGACTACATAAGCTGTTGCAGTCCCTAGCTACAACAGTCTGTAGAGCTAATTGTTTTAACTTGGAGTTTATTACTAACCCATCTGGTTTGTGTTTAGAGAGATATGCTTAAAATCTTCCTTTCTGTTCTCATAAAAGTTGATCACTTGGGGTTCAGTGCTGAACTGAAGTCTGAAGTGGTGTGAATGAATCTGAGAAATAACAGTTTTTGTATGACAGCTCTCAGTTCTCTGTTATCAAAACTCTGCATTCTATTCTAGCTGTATAATGGATATAAAATAAACTACATTCCATTAATTCATAGAAGCAGTGTATATTTAATGTAGCCTCAATAAATACATTCATGTGATAATTTTGTTTTAATGTCAGATTGACAAATGTGTGTCTGCCACACTCTGCTATTTCAGGAACATGTAGTGTACAAACTCATAAAATTCAGTTCTTAGAGGGTTTTGTGTGACAATACATCATGTGTGTGTGTAATCATTGATACTATATGGCATCCTGATGCCCCTGTATCCTGCCCGACAGTTTTAGGCAGTAGCTCTCTGCTTCCCCTTTCCTCTGCCCCAAAGCCCTGTCTCCTGCCCCATTTGAGGCTGCTGCAACCCGCTGCCCACTGTCTTTTCCATACAGTCAGGGCTGTTGCACCCTGCTGCCTCCTGCAAACACAGCTGCCACCCTGCTACCCTCTTTCCCCACCCTGTAACACAAGATGAAAGGATTTTTGTTTTTTTTTCTCGAGTAGTTTTGGCAGTGTACCAAAGGATCTGACTCTAGTGGCAGGGAGCAGCATGGTGCAACATCTCTAGCTGTGGAGGCAAGAGGCTCTGTGGTGCAGCAGGGCACAGTGGCATCAGGGGACAGAGGACAGTATGATGCAGACGCTTCTCACTGTGGTGCAGGACACCATGGGGCATCAGGTACAGCAGCCCTGATCAGGTGCTGGGCTGCACATGGTGCAGCGGCCCTGCCCATTTGGGGCAATGGAAGAGGGATCAGGGTGCAGCAAAGCCCCACCTTTGGTGGCCTGGGGCAGCATGATGCAGCAGCCCAAACTGTGGAGGCAGAGGCCCTGGGACTCTAGTGCTTAGCATAAGATATCAGCCCTGTCTGAGGAGACAGGAAAAGGGGCAACAGAGTGCATTTACCCTGACTGAGGGGGTGGGGGACAGGAGGAAGCAGGATGCAGCAGCCTCAACAGAGAGGCAGAAGACAGGGGCATACGGATGCTATATAGTATTTATAGTTATACATATTCATGATGTATTTCCACACAACTGAATTATATGAGATCATAGAGTACATGTTCCTGAAATAGCAGAGCGTGGCAGACACAGGTTTGTCAATCTGACATGAAACAAACTTTTATCACATGAACACGAACATATTTATTGAGGCTACATTGAACACATGCTGCTTCTATGAATTAATGGAATGTAGTTTATTTTATATCCATTAAACAACGCTGTTATATAACCAGATTAGAATGCAGAGTTGTGATGACTGAGAGACTGTGATACAGAAAATGTTGTTTCTCACAGATTCATTCATACCACTTCAGTTTGGCACTGAACCCCCAGATGATCAACTTTTATGAGAATAGAAAGATTTAAGCATATTCTCTAAACACAAACCACATTGGTTAGTAAGAAACTCTGATTGAAACAATTAGCCCCGATACTTCTCTAACTAGGAACTGCAACAGCTTATTTAGAAATCTGGGAATTAATTGCAGAAGCAGCAAAGCAGGACAGGTATGATGTCATTGCTCACTGACAGGGATAGAAACATCTTCACTGTTTTAGTTACTGCAGAGCACATTAACAGATACTGATTGAAAGAAAACCACAAAACCAAACAGCATGATATTTTCAGGAAACGCTAGTCATGACACAGGGATGTGAATTCAAGTGAATTCAAGCTTTTTATGACATATGTGTGCTTTTATCTTTAAGCCTGTTCAAACATAAAAAAGCTTTGAATGTAGTTTCTTCAGGCTCTCATCCCCCAGCTGCAAAAGGGGAATTGGCTCTGTGCTGAGGGAGACCCCTTCTGTGGAGGCTATTAAGAGGGGTCTAAAAGCCTATCTTTTTAACAAAGCTTTTCCTGATTAACTGCAGCTAGTTTTAGTGTTATTTATCTAAATTTATGTTTTAAAAATTTGTTGAGTTATGATTGATTATTGTGTTGTTTATTTTTTGGATAACCCTGCTTTGTCGGCCAGCCCAGTGGCGCTGAGGGCTGAGGCGCTGGACACCTTACCTTGCATCATGCCGGCAACCCGTGTTCGGGAATGGACATGGGGCGCCAGGGGTCAGCAGGGAGGAGAAGGATTGAGCATCCCTAGGACTGCTCTCCTTCTCCGGGGAAGGGGGATCGCAGTGCTCGGCGATTGCCTGCCACCTAGCAGAGGCTGGGAGGTGGCACGCCAGCATTGAATCTATGGGCGAGAGTCTGCAGCAGGTGCTTGGTGAGGATGCGCATGAGAGTTTACGTGCCGCCGCTGGTGCCATTGCACGCCAAGACCTCAGGGGAACGGAAAGAAGGAAAAATGGGAGTCCTCTGTGAGGATGACAATGGTCCCCTCTGCAACGGCCCAGGAAGGCACCTCCCCGAACACTAAATCCAGTCCAGTAGGTCGAGTCGCTCCCCGCCCCCTGCCACGGCGGGTAAGTCATGGGGTTCAGGGAGGGGTCTCACACCAGTGCCGCGCAAGGGGAGGTCAGAAGGATGCAGAGGACTCCAGGAGGAGAAAAATAGATAACTGCAAAAAAAATAACCCTGCCTTGTCTTATACCTTCCTGTAAGGCGCCAGAACCCCTGGGATTGGGCACCATAAAAATAAAGGTTTACTTACTTACGTGACTTGCTCAAAGTCAAACAGTGCACAAGTGGGATTCAAACCCACATCAGCTGAGTGTATGAAGCTCATTCACAGCTTGTTACTCTAAACTCTAGGCTACACTGGCAACCACAGCTAACCAGACACCATTTTATAATTGTCTTTAATTTACTAGTTGAAGTAAGTCTTTAAATGGGAACAGCTGTCAAAATTTACAAAAAAAAAAAATGTTGTGCAGAGTATTTCGATTTGTAGGAGTAGTCTTAGTGTGTCGTTCCCTCTGACTGCAGTAAGGATTTTTTTTCAATTTGCCTGCTAGTTTTATTGCCCCGGTGATCTACATGTTTGCATTTTTACTGCTCTTCTTTTCCTTAGAATGCCTCCTGTCCCATAGGACAGTGATGTGTTCATGACCATTAGTTCACTAAGAGCTGGTTTTATGTCAAGTTTACAGCAGTACAGTGTGATGTTAAGCAACTCATTTTATCCAGTAAGCACTAAGGAAGACTACACTTACAGTTTCACAAACACCTGAGGGATATTTAAGTAGGCTGTTCTGTAAGGAAACAGCTAGGTCCTTCACCAGTTATAGTATTGGTGACATAGGATGATTTGTCGGCTTTTTTAAGGCTGTGTGTAGTTTGATGAAATGAAAAGATTTTAAACACAAAACTTTTATTCCTGCTGGGTAGACCTAGACACATACCTAGAAAATTGATTTTTTTTGAATTTGTGTAACCCCCTGCAAATGGGGGTTCCCAAAAGTCTTCCTTGGGCTTGCCTAAATTCCCACTGCCAGGCTGGTGTTCTGTGCCCTAGTGATTTAAAAGTGTTTGCATATGAGTGTCCTGTTAGCCTCCATGCCTGTCTCTTTAAGAGCTGCTTATCTTGTGGTGTAAAATTAATCTGGGTAGGGACCGAGTAGTTTCAGGCTTAAGTCCCGCCCAGGCTGCAGTGTTATCGCTCCATTCTGCCATCGCTGTTTGAACAGCGGGAGCCCTTGCTTTGACAGACTGATGGATCAACCAACCAGAACCTATTGGACTGAAGGGAAATTCCCAAGCTGCCTGCTGCAGTGTGTCAGTCTGGAGTTATAGTTTGAAGAGTAAACAGCTCGAGTGATTCAAGCAGCTGCCCCTGCATAGTAGCATGGGAAATTGGTGAAAAGGCTGAGTCTGGCCTGTCTGCCTGCTGTCCCTCGACAGGGAATCTTTTGGAAGGCTTAGTAATCGAACTGTATCTGAATTTGAGTGTGACAAAGCCACTGAATTGTAACCAGACTTCAACACGAAGAAGACCGACCGAAGATTTGCTGTACGCGATCGGCCTGTCAGGACATCCTTTCACCACAGAACTCCCGGTTTTGCTCAGAGACACTGATATTGCTGCCAGACTTCTATCCGCTTTGTGGTATGGTGATTGCTTTACTATTAATGTGCTGTATGCTGTTAGTGGGTTGCGATTTGGTTCCCCACCTATTTAATTGTGCCACGCTTGATGGAAGCTGCATCCAGCCTTCCTGGACTGACATCTGAATTGTTTCACATCAGCCTGGGCCCTGCCACACTGGCCCAGCCAGCTACTTCAGGCACAGAGAACACCATCGACGAGACTCGCCCGGGATCAGCCCCTGCTCAACATCTCGGACAGGGACGACACCTCAGTGATTCGTGGGGGCCCTGCTTCTCCTGGCATACCAGTAGTCAACCTGCAGTCTCCATTTCATCCCTCCTGTGTCTTGTATTGGTAGCATGCATAACAATCAGGGTAGCTCCCTGCAACATCAGCTAAATCACAAGTGTTGTCATCTGATTGCATTGTTGTTTTTCCTTTCATGAACTGAGCCTCCTGGCTCTGGATTACAAATTGTGTGTGGTTGTGCATGCCTTTCTTTTTCACCACAGGGCCCCAACCAGCTGCAATGCAAGGCCTACCGTGGCAACGTTCCAGGCTAGCCTACTTTACTTACAACTGGGTACCCAGAGCTAATGATTGTGCAAGGACTAAAAGTGCATGCATAATTGCCTGACAAGATCAGTTTCAGAATCAATCAACCTGATTACGCCTCCCATGTTCAATTCCTGAATAAATCAGACCTAACTCTTTGCATTTAATCTGACTGTGGTTCCAGTTTGTACCAAAAGCACTGTACTGTTGTCATTTGCTGTGCCTAACCTTGTTTTACAGGGGGTCTCCAGGGTTTAACTGTTGGAACCAGCCATAAGTACAAACAGTGTAGGGATTTGTATGCTGAATAGGGGCTACTGTGAAAGTGTTTGTTGCACATTGTCTAGGCCACTAGTGGAAAAAGAGGAGAGTCACAGTGTCCTGGAAGGCTGTACCCAGGTTAGCCTTGCTACTAACAACCCTATCCTCTGGAAGGAGGCACCTGTTTCAGTACCCAGGACCCTTAACTTGCAACTAGCCAAACAGGCAGGGGTGGTAGCCCTTGGGATAGCACCACCTAGCGATTACATTTGAACTAGAAAGGGTTATTTAGCTGGGGCCAGAATATCAGATGCCTAACGGCAAACTACTACTGCAGCAGCTATCACTCTCTGAATCAGCGGTCCTTGATGCATCACTGTCACATGGGACTGGATGTATTGTAGGTAAAAAAGCAATAAAATAGTAAAACATGGAAAAGCAACAAAGTAGTAAAACATGGAGATTCCAAAGTGCTATAAAACTAGCAGGCAAATTTAGAAAGAATTCCTAACAGAAAAGAAAGGGAAGTATACACTAGGGGCAAGATTCACAAAGAAGATGTGCCTATCGCAACTCAGATGCACCAGCGCAAGTTAGATGTGCTGAGCCCACGCATAGCCATTCACAGAGGCATGCGCCATGCCAAGTACTAAGTGCAACACCACTGTGAATTGCCACAGGACACAACGGCGCAACTGCAGATGCGCCAGGGCAGGCAGGATGCCCTGCAGCTGCACAGGGGAGCCAGGCAGAACAACTGGAGCAAACAGCAGGGCAAGATGAGCAACCACCGAGCTGGAACAAACAGACCCACGGACACAAGTGCAGAGTAAAACATGTTTATAAAATGTAATGGGCATATAAACTGTACAAACCAAATGTCAGAAAAGGAACAACAACAGCATCGACAAACAGGGAAGAGCGGGACCAGGGTCGGGAAGGAGGACAGGAAAGGGACAGAAACAGGGACAGGGTAGGGTAACTGTCTACATGGGATGTCCCCAGAAAGTGGCAGGGGACACTAGCAGCCGTGACCTGCCACGCAGCATCCTGGCATGGACCGGAAGGTGCAGCATGATGCCCCGCAGGGCACCTGACAGGCACTGAACAGTCTGTGAGAGAGGGGGCAAGGCCACCTGGATGGCCACACAGATCCTCCGGTCCACATCTACTGGTGCAGCACCACCACCACCACCCAGAACAGCAATACAGACCATGGTGAGGCTGCAGACAGTGGGAGATGGGTGCGGGTCCATGTGTACACATGGGTGGGTCTGACACCAGGTTGCTTCTCCCCACAGTGTTTGACATGTCCAATTGGCAGGTGCCACCACCAGGCAGCATCCAAACTTCATGAAGGACGAGGAGAGGGCACTCATTGAGGCATGCCACCTACGCCTGAATGTACTCACTGGCTGGGGTGGCAGCTGGATGGTGCATTCGGAGGACAGGGAGATGGTGGCCTGGCATGTGAATCTGGTGGCACCATTCAACCACACGGTGCAGGAGTACCATAAGCATTGGAATGACAGCCGACAGAGGGCCAAGGAAAGGGTGGCCAGCATCCAGACATCCCTGCGGTGGACAGGGGGAGGACCCAGCTCGGTGGCACAGCTCAGCTTCTACGAGGCCCTCCTAGCTGCCAGTGTGTTGAGGACGGCCATGCATGGCGTCCCAGGGTGTGGCTTCCAGATGGGGGGCAGCCCGCTGCAGCACAGTGAGTAGCTGTGCATCCTGTCTGGCCCTGCCATGGACAGGCGCATGCACTCCGCAGTGTGTGTTGCTGACCGTGTTGTGTGCCATGTGCATCCTGTGCATTAACCATGTTTTCCTTTCCTCTTCCACAGCTCCATCGTGACTCCAGGTGCGCCATGGCTGACTGTGCAGCCCCATGGGCGATGATGCGGGCCCACCCGATGGGGCCGATGACACTAACGTGGGCGTGTCCGCACCTGCACCATCCATGCTCCGCACACCACCGGTCACGGTCCCTGTGGCAGAGGGCTCTGTGGACCCCTCCACCAGTGCTGGCAGTACTGAAGGCGGGTACATCAGATGGTTGGGGGGCCTGGCTGGGTTGTCTGATGCTGAACCGGATGAGGCAGTGGACATTGCGGACGCACACATTGTGCTTGCCAGTGGCATGCAGGGTGAGGGCATTGGCACCGATGCATGTTCCACCATCAGCAGTGCCACTGCCATGGTTGACAGCAGTGCACACAGCGTGGGGATGCCTGTGCACAGGACCCTGGGTGCCAACGATGTTCCCACCGTGCTGGACACCGATGCAGTGGTGGCACAGCTGCCTAGGGCTTTGTGTGCCATGCCCCCTGCACCGCTGCCCAGCGCAGTGCTGGCGGCATCAGTGGCATCCAGGCAGGGTGCCAGTGTGCACGCACCCACTACAGTGGGCCCGGGGTGACATACATGCAGCAGGTGGCTGTGCCCAGCCCAGACACGCACAGCCTGACAGGGTGCGCCCACTGCCCATGGATGACCCTGGTGAGGCCAACCCATCCCTAGTAAGTCGGCGCGCCGCCACTGTACCGCATTGCTTGCTGGATGATATTGGTGTCTACCTTGACCTGTTGCAGGCAACTGTGGACAGTCAGGAGGCACTCCGGGCAGAGGTCCGGAGCCAAAGGGCCATCATGGTTCAGGAGTATGAGTCCGCGGCAGCATGGCATGCTCAGATGCTGGCTGAGACACGCCTCATGTGGGTGGGCATGACTGCAGCCATGGACCGGACTGTGGCTGCTGTGGAGGCAGTGATTGCATCCACAGCATGCCATGGACAACATGCATCCAGCTGGACACCCAGGAGCACATCCCAGACACCCTCGACGGCGGGGCCAGATGAGCCCCACTTGCTGACCCTGTCGCCAGTGGCACCCACTCCCACCGGCCATGGCTCAGCTGGTAGGTTTAAGACAGCCATCCTTCTAAGCACCCATTCACGGTCTCGGTGCAGCACCCCTGAGGGGTCCCTGGGGACACCCCCTGTGGCCAGTGGTGGCACCCCCATCACCAGTGGCCATGGCAGAGTCCACCTGCATGTCTGTGGTGGTCGTGGGGCAGCCCTGTGATGTCCATACCCAGGGGCCTGTGGTGGTGGGTGGCATGCCCGTATTTACCGACTGCCCTGCGGGTGGTGCCAGTGCCGCTGTGCATGGTGGTCACCAGCCACACAGTTGCCCTGGCACCCCCCTGTGCTGCCTGTGCAGGTGTTCCAGAGTGTTTGTGTGTACCGCTGTCGTGCCATGTGTCATGGGAATGATGAGTCTGTTACGGTGCTTGCAGTGCCCGTGTGATGGCCGCAGTGCACACTGACCTGTGACAATGGGGCATGGCATGTGGTTCTGGGGTGGTGCATGCTGGTGCCTGTGTGTGAGTGTGCATGTCCCCACCATGTGCATGCGCCTGCATGTGCGCCCCTGTGTGGCATATGGTGCCCGCCATTCCTCCATCAGTTGTCCCTACACCATGGTGCTCACACCTGCACATGTACCAACCTGCGAGATTCACCTGCAAGTCCCAAGTATTCCTCCACCACTGGCAGTATGCCTGCATCCTTGCCGCTAGTCTGGGATCCCAGCACCCATGCCCGCCTTCTTCTCCATGGTCCCCAGGGTGTGCCCTGGCCGTGCCCTCCCCACCCCCTCCTCCTCCCGGAACTGTCGCCTCACTGGCCTCGACACGTATCCCATGGTCATGGGCTATGTTGTGTACGAACATACGAAATTTGCCAGCAGATAAAGGCCTAGAGGTCTGTCAAGTCTGCTTGAATATGCAGCTAGCACCCCTTATTCTGCAGCTGCCCTCCTTCCACCCTTCCCTTCATTAACCTCCTCCTTGTCCTGTCCCATCCTTGTTTGAAGCAGTCCACCTTTCTACTGCATACCACTTCAGCAGGTAACGATTCCACCCAGCCACCACCCTCTCTGTAAAAAGTGTCTCTCATCTCCTCCTGAACCTTCCTCTCTCCAGTCTCATATCATGGCCTCTGGTGGCCCTCCCTCCCTTACTTTGAACAGCCCTCTGTACCCATCTTGTTTATTCCTTTCATGTATTTAAAGGTTTCAATCATGTCACCCCTGTCTCTCCTCTCCTCCAGTGAGTACATGTTCAACTCCTTCAACCTCCTCTCGTATGATAAGTCCCCCAGCCCCTTGATCATCTTTGTCACTCTGCGCTGCACCTCTCCAGTAACTTAATGTCCCTCTTCAGATACGGACGCCAGTACTGCACGCAGTACTCCAGGTGTGGTCTAACTAATGACCTATACAGTGGCAGAATCACCTCCTCCCTCCTCGAGGATATACAATACAACCCAGCATTTTGTTGGCCTTTGCAGCTGCCTTCCTACATTGTGCCAAGTTGTTCATTGACCCTGTAATGAGCACACCCAGATCCTTCTCCTCCTCTGTCTGGGCTAGCTGCACTCCCCCTAGCTGGTAACTCCTCCTTGGGTTCTTCATCCCGAAATGCAGCGCCTTGCACTTTTTGGCATTAAAGCCCAGTTGCCAGGTGTCTGACCAGGTTTCAAGCTTTGCCAGATCATCCTGCAACCCCTGCCATCCCCCTAGGTCATCCACCACTGCGCCTACCTTGGTATCATCAGCAAACAGACTGATCTTGCTCTTGATGTCTCATGATATGTCTGCAATGAATATCCCAAACAACACTGGTCCCAACACTGAGCCCTGTGGAACACCGTCATTATTGCCCTTGGGTGTGAGAGCTCCCACCCACCACCACCCTCTGTTGCCTTCCCTGCAGCCAGTTTCCTACCCATCTCACCAGCTTTGCACCCGCCCTGTGCCTACTAACTTCCTTCCCAGCCTTCCATGTGGCACTGAGTCGAATGCCTTACTGAAGTCCAGATACAGGACATCCACTGCATGGCCCCTGTCCAGTTGCCTAGTTACCCAGTCATAGAACTTGACCAGGTTGGTTTGGCAGGATCTGTCACGTATGAAGCCATGCTGTCTGCTGTCCTGTAGTCCTTTGGCCTCTAGGAGGGCCACCAGCCTCTCCTTCAGGATAGTCTCCATTAGCTTACCCACGATGGATGTGAGACTCACTGGTCTGTAGTTTCGGTTCATCCTTGGGGCCACTCTTGTGGAGAGGCACCACATGAGCCATCCTCCAGTCCTGAGGTACACACCCCAAATGTAGTGAGGCATTAAATAGGTTGCAAAGGTCCTGCAAGGACCTCTGCCAGCTCCTTCAGTACCCTGGGTGGATGCCATCTGGGCCTGGCGCCTTGTCCACCCTCAGTGCCTTCAAACCCTCTCGAACTCTGCTCTCCATGATTTCCCATCTGTCACCACTTCCCCTGCTTCTGCCATTTCTCCCACCTTGGGTGTCACCCCCCTCTTCTTTTTAGTAAATACTGAGAAGAAGTACTCATTTAGTACTTCCACCTTATCGCACCCTGCTTCCACCCAACCCCCCTCCTTCCTAATCCTTACTATGTGGTCCTTACAGCTCCTTTTCTCCCTGATGTACTTAAAGAAGTCCTTCTCCCCCTTCTTAATGCCTTGTGCCAGCCTGAGTTCCTTGTCACCTCCTTCGATTCTGTCAAGTACTCCTCCCTGTCCTCCCTCCCTGTTTTCTTGTACTTCCTAAAGGCAGCTCTTTTCCTCCTTACCTTTTCCATGACCTCCTTGCTCAACCAGATCGGTTTCTTAGCACTAGGCTTCTTGCTCTGGGCTTTGCAGCAGGTTTTGGTTGCCTCCACTATCCCCAGCTTTATGAGCTCCCACCTCTGGTTAGTGTCCATACTAGATTGAATTCTGGCCAGGTACCCTTTTACCACTTCCCCCATCCTCCCAAAGTCAGCCCTCCTGAAGTCCAGCACTATTGTGCCAGATTCCACTCCTTCCTTGCCCATATCCAATGTGAGCCATACTGAGCGTTGGTCACTCCCTGACAGCGGTTCCTGAGGAATCCTCCACTGTAAGTTCTCTCACAAAGTCCCCATTTGCCAGCACAAGGGCAAGGGTATTTCCTAACCTGATTGGTTCACTGACCATTTGCAGCAGGAAGCTGTCCTGGAAGGCATCCAGCAGTACCTGCTCCCTTCTGTTCCTGGTTGTTGGGGTGCTCCAGTCCACTCCTGGTATGTTGAAGTACCCCACAATCACCACACTACCCTTCTCATACAACATACAACAGCATACAACAGGCCACAAATATGCCACAGGCCTTCTCAGGGCTGTACTGTAGGGCACCATCTGACTGACACAGGCACCGGAAATGCATCTTCAGCATGCCAAAGACATGCTTGATGATGGCGCGTATCGCGATGCGTGCCTCACTGTAGTGTTCTTTCACCACTGTTCCGGGTCGTCGGATGGGGGGTGAGGAGCCAGAGCCACGATGGGTATGCGGCATCACCTGTGGGGGTAGGCATGTCTCCATTAGTACATGGTGTTACACTGTGGCATGTGCCCCAACCCCGTCCACCCTCTGGGTTGTGTGCCCCTGTCCTGCTCCCCCGCCCATGCTGCCCCACGCCTGGCGGTCCTGCATACCTGCCCCGGCTGCCCCTGCCTTCCCCCGTCCATCTTGTGGTGCACATTGGTCTCGTGCCACCCTGTGTTCACCTATGCACCCTTCCACACCCCTGCTGTCCCAGTGCCCTCATGCCTGCAACTGCCTGCCCACAGCCCACCCCATGTGTCCCGGACATGGTGCCACCCTGTGCTGCTGGCGCTCAGTGACATGTACCTAACAGGTGTCCACTTTGGATGTCCCTGGCCTCGAACCTCATGCAGAGTGCCGACTGGTACCATATGTATGCATCATGTGCGCTCCCAGGGTGTGTGGCGCAGACATTGGTGATGCACCCCGTGGCATCGCACACCACCTGGCAGTTCACTGAATGGTACCCCTTTCGATTCAAGTATGTGATGCCCTCCTCATCAGGTGGTGCGCGGATTGCCACATGGGTGCAGTTGATGGCCCCTATGACACCTGGCATGAGTGCCACCCTGTGGAACCCCGGCATGGCTTTTGTCCGCTCTGCCTGTGTGCTGGGGAATTTGATAGATTCCGAAGCATATGGTAGCAGTGTGGTGAGGAAATGTGTGAGGAGGCAGGACATTGAGGCCTGTGATATGCAAGTGGTGTCCCCAGTAGGCTTCTGGAAGGTTCCCGTGGTGAGCAGGCATATGACCCTTGTCACCTTGGTCTCCACCGAGGTGGCATGACCTCGTGTGGTGGGTGCCTGCATCGCATCATGGCATAGCTCACAGAGCTGCCTCAGCATGGCCCTGTTGAGGTGGTATTGCCCGACTGTCTCCACCTCTGTCAGCTGCTCAAAGGACAACCAGGCACGGCACCGCCATGGGGCTGGCCACCTATGGTTCCTTCCGGCGCCCTGCCTCCTCCTCCTCCTCCTCATTAGGGCACCAGCAATGGCAACTGCTGTTGGGTTCATCCCCTCTGTCACTGTGTCCCTCTGGTGTGGCTTGCTGCCTGGTGTTGTTGCTGGCAGTTTGCCTGCCTGTTCCTCTTCCTCTGTCTGGTTTCACTTCCCCTCTGGCTGAGGCTGTGTGCTGCTGTCGTCGTTCCATTGACAGCCTGCTGGTGTGCTGGACTTAAGTCTCTTTCTTTTGTACTTATCTTTCTTTGACGTATCTTGGTTTTGCGCTGGATTTGCTTCATTGATGTGCCCTGGTTGTGCTCTGTGAATCGGGATGCGCTGTGTATGCATGGGTACACCCCCTGTATATGCGCCGCATGTCATTACGTTGTGCCTATTGCACATGTCTTTCGACGCAGGGCATCTTGTTTGCACCGGTGCTTTCTCCCTGTTCCTGAATCAGCCTCTGGCACATTTCTGACTTGTGCCGGCACATCTGAGTTGCGCTTGACGCATCGGTTTTGCGAATCCTGCCCTATGGCTGCAAATACAAATGAAAACACTCTGCACATCATATGTTCTTGCAAATGTTGACTGTATTTCTCCCTTAATACAGAACTATTTAGTTGAGCCCCAGCACTCAGAATTGTGGTCATTCATGACTGTGTATAGAGTCTGAAATAGTAAATTGCAAGTAATGACAGAGTTAATACTGTGCTACACACTCATGTCCGTGTGTGCATGTATGCAGTATTACTGGGTGTATTCACAGGAGTGCTGCTATCAGCTTGAGGTTAATAGACATACTGTACACTTTCAAAATCAATTACAGCAGTTATAAAAAAAACTGAATCTGTTACAGACTTGCACGTGGTCACCTGCTGAGTCGAATTCAAGAACTGACGTGTTTCTATTGTCAATTAATTTATTCACAGGGTCATAGGAAATCAAAATAACACAACCATGATTGCCAACGATTGCGTGGTCCTTGTTGTCAGCCAAAAGTTGTCATGTTTACACGTGCCCTGCACCAACGTGCATTCAGTTGATTCAGCTGAATATTAATTCATTAATTTATTTATTTCTAAAGTTTCATCAGGAAAGACATGAGCTGGCAACAGCTGGTAATATGTGGATGTGGATAAGCTGGAATCTCTGGCAAAGCTAATGCAGTGAAATCTTTAAGTTGACGCTCCGACGTCAAGTTGCTTGCCTGATCTATTCATGCCTGTACCACTGATTGCAGAGTTATAGCACTTCATGAAGCATGTTCTTGTGGTTTTTGCTATTATACTTATTTCTGTATTATTTTTGTACATTGTACTTTGCTTGTGTTCTGTTCTCTATTCTTCCCCTCCCCCAGGATGCATCTGGAAATGAGCTGATATCGGCTCAGAATGTTTTTCCTGGTAAAACTTTTGAAATAAATTAACTTTACTTGACTAAAAAGAGACGACCTGAACTGTGTGCCAAGTGCTGCTTTATACAGCTAAGGAAAGAGATGATCTCTTCATGCAACTGATATAAGGGAGGAAGCACCACTATCCTTGAGCGAACCAATTCCTAAACAATATGGGGACGATGTTTGCATGACTGAAATACAGCAGCAGCAATGTAAAATTCAATCAGTGTAACCTATGAGAATTGGGCTGTTGAAATTGAATATATTGAATGTGAATCGATGCAGGCACAGGTAAATATGACAAATGTGCGGCATATACAGTGTGGGTGTGTATGTGTCTGCCTGTTTATTTGCAGAGCACTTTTAATTCTAGCAGTGAATTGTAATGCCCACTAAAGACTATAAAGTCCTTTATGTATCCTCTTGACAGAGCAAGGACCAAAATAAGGGGCATACTGGAGCTTAGTTTGCACGTATAAAACAAAATTGGTGCTGTATGGTTTAAGAAGCAGTGCAGGACAGGTGCGTTCAGCAGTGCTAAGTACAGCAGCACCAGGAAGGGAGTGAGCAAGCACTGCCATCAATTACTCAGTAAGCAAGAGATTACAGGTGAAGGAGGTAATGTGAGCCCTTAGCTGCCCTCAAGTGAGCATGCACAAGAAGTGGGAGGGTCAGTGGTTGTCGCAGGTGGTAATGTGAGCCCTGCCTCAGTCACCATGAAATGAGCATGTGAGGCGATGGGAAGGGTCACTTTTTGAGTGTGCGCCAGTGTGTATGAAAACCTATTGCTGAGCGATTGTGCAACAAGAGGGATCAGTTACATGCAATGAGAGTTCTGCCTGACCGTGGTTAGTCATCATGTTATCCGCCAAACTGCAGCTAATATGAGTAAGAGGAGACTTTTTGTCACTGGAAATGTGTGCCTGCAGGGAATGGGTCCCTATACCAACTCTGCAACAGAAACAGGTCTTAGCAACAGAAAAAGGTCTTATCATCTTCCATCTCAGTGCAAGAAGCCTCCTCCCTGAGCTTGACTCCTGAAAGTATGGATCTCCTTGCACTCTCTCTGACATCCTGTGTATTTCTGAAACCTGACTTCTCTCTAGAGTTCCATACTGTCACCTAGCCTCCCAGACTTCCACCTCTTTCACTAGAACAGAGGCAAGCATGATGGTGGAGTTCCCTTATACACCCATCAAACCCTCTCGTAATGCCATCTCCTTCAAGGAAGTCCTCCCTGCATCTCACAAGCTCCTGCTAATAAAACATTCCCTTCCTTCCACCCTCCTTATCTTTGTCTGTGTCCTCTATGCCTCGTCTAAGATCTCTCATTCCTCTCTCCTCCACTCCCTCTCCTCTCTTGTCTCCCTTTCCACCTCTGGCGAGCCCATCCTCCTTGGAGACTTCAATGTCATTTGGTTCTCCCCCACCTCCAAACCCTCCTTTCCCACTATCAAGTCACTAAATCTCACACAGTTAATCACTGAACCCACCAGATTCAACCCTCACTCCTCCAACCACTCCCTCCAGGACTGGGTGCTGTCCTCTCACCACCATAGCATCATGGCTGCAGTCATTCTGTCTGACACTGTCAGTGACCACTGCTTAACCTACTATGTTAGGAAAGTGCATTCCCCTCAATGCACCCCAAATACATCTGGCACAGGGCTCTCAAGTCACTTGACATTGATGTTCCTCCTAATGGACCTGCCCTCTTCAGATTGGTCCCCTGTATACTCTGCCAAAGACACTGACACTGCCCGTCACTTTTCACTGCCATTTTAACCAACACCTGGAACACACATGCCCCTTTCATAAGACCAAAGTGAAATGCTCCCACCACCCCTAGATCACAAGGGATCTTGCATGGGTTTGTTCAAAACCTCCCACACCATGTCTGACCACCAACATTACAATGTCCTTAGGAACTTCTGTACTAAGGTGATTCAGACAGCCAAGGCACAGCACTTCAAGTCCAATCTTCAGTCCAACCAAAATTCCCCATCCAAATTCTGGAAAGTGATCCACTCCTTGTTCGACCCACCAGCCCAGCCTGCATCCCCTCACCATGCTGGCAGATGGCTCACTGGTTTCCGACTGTCTCACTGTCTCTTTCCTTTTGAACAACTTCATCACCTGTGCATTATCTTGCCCATCCTCCAATGATCCTTCCCCTTCCTCCATCTGATCTGAAGGCTTTAGCTTCCCTTCTGCCTCCCCATAGGATGTTTTTTTTTTTGCCCTCATGTCTTTAAACCCCTCCAAATACAGCCCTGATGGCTTGGAACCCAGATTTCTTCATTTATCCGCTCCTGCTATCATTCATCCTCTCACCTCCTGAACCTATCCTTCTCCCTCTGTGCTGCCCCTCCTGCTTGGAAAGTTGCCAAAGTATTACCTCTTCACAAGGAGGGGTGACTCCTTCCCAGGAAACTACAGCCTGATCTCACTCCTCCCCTCCCTTGCTAAACTCCAAGAGTCCCTAGTGTACTTCAGACTTGTCGACTTTCTTGACTCACCTTTTCTCTTGCCCTTCCAGTCTGGCTTTAGAAGGTACCAGTTTGCCATCTCCTCTCTATTGTGTGTCACTGACTCCATCCTTACTGAGATGGCTCAAGGACATATTATCACAGCCATCTTCATTGATCTTGTGAAGGCATTTGACTCGGTCTCCCACCCCCTCCACCTGAACAAGCTGGTCTCAGCTGGCCTCTCTCCTCCTGCAGTTGAGTGCTTCTGCTCACACATTATGGGCCGTCAACAGTCAGTTCAGATGGGTGGTGTGTCCCCCCCCTTTTCTATCTTAGCTGGTGCCCCCCAGGGCTCTATCCTGGGCCCTATACTGTTTTCCATTTTTCTTAACGATCTCCCCTCCACCTATGTCTCTTCACCTATACACAATGTATGCTGACAACACAGTCATTTACTTATCAGGTCCTTCTACATCTGCTGTTAAAGCCTCACTACAAAGCGACTTCCACAATGTACTACGCTGATTCCAGACCAACCAGCTCAAAGTTAACACAAAAAAGACTGTGTGCATGACCTTTGGTACCACTCAGAAACTGGCAAGGCTCTCACCTTCCCCAGTATTCTCCACCCTGGATGGCACCCAACTGGAGGTGGTTGTCTCTGCCTTCAAATACCTTGATGTGTGGCTAGATAGTAAAGTAGACTTCTCTGCCCACATTGATGCCATACACTCCAAACTCTGCCCCAAGCTCGGTGTCCTTTACCATAACAAAGACTGCCTCCCCACCCAAGTCCACCGAGAGCTGATAACCAAAATGATAGTCCCCATCTTTGACTATGCAGATGTGGTCTATAGCTCTGTCCCTCCCTTTTCTCTTGCCAGACTGGATACCCACTTCAATGCTTTCTGTCACTTTGCCTCCAACTCTCCCTCTCCTCTCTGCACCACCACTGCTCCCTCTACTCTTTCCATCTCCCCTCTACTCCATGTTGCCAGTAACACTGCACCACCTTCATTGCCAAATACTGGTTTGTCTCTCATCCCTCCTACCTATCTTCTCTCCCTCCCCCCTTACTCTCTACTCTTAAGGGTCATTCGCACCTTCTCTATTCCTCACCCTCCCTCACATACCGGTCAAGCCGCTTTGTCCTACCTGCTCCCTCTCTTTGGAACCAGCTGCCCAATCCTCTTCATCTACCCCCCACCATCATCCTCTAACACACCTACTAAGGCTCTTTCCTTCCCCTTAATGCACCTGTCACCCTCACCCAATTCCTCTCTTCCCTATCTCACCATAGCTTCCACTCTCCTGTCTATCCTACGGCTTCTATTTCCTTGCATTCCTGGACTCTTGTCCTTAGTCTGCTCTCTCTGGAAGGTAAAATCCACCCAGTCTTATCTATAAGATGTAGTACTGCCTAGCAATGCTTAGTGTGAGCTTCTTAGATTATATGCAACCCTTGTATACCCGCTGTTCTACATTGTTACCATCTGAGTTTTTGCCATTATTGTACATCTGATGATTGTAATTGCCTTATGCCTACTCCCTCCCCGGTCATACCTGAAATGAGCCTTGGCTCAGTGTGCCTTGCTGGTTATCAAACTTTAAATAAATACTGTATATATATAACATACATAAAGAAAGTGCTCATTTTCTACAAGTATGGTAGGTGGAAGTTAGACAGCAGGACAGATGCTGTGAGCCAGATGAGTGTTGAGCAGCTATGAAGCAGCACTTTTCCTGTGTAGTCATGTTTTGGCAAGAAGAAGTTATATAATTAAAAAAAAAAGCTAACAGAAAACAGATATAAGAAAATATATCGAGCTCTTATGGTGTAAAGAGTCTTGTAGCAGGAGCCAAATTTTAAAACAATTTGGCAAGACAGGCTTAAGAGTTCCAAGAGTTGAAAAATGAGTGTGGATACCCCCCCCACCACACACACACCCCCCACACACACACACACAAAATAGGTTGAAAACATTTTCTTTTATCTGCTTTTTATTTTTTAACATCCTTTAGAAAATCAAATCCCACACGTCTGCAATGGATAGGTGCAGCTTCAAAACTGCTCAGCACGCAGGCCTGGCAATGCAGTGGCAGCGCCAGCACTTGCAACACCAGTGACCTGCATTGAAGAATGAGTGCAGATCGTCATTGGTCGAGAGGGGGAGAAAGGACTGAGCACTGCAGGGACTGTTCTCCCTCCTTGGGGAGAGAGAACAAGCCTTTCATTGTGGGAATGCTGGCTGGCAGAGGCCAGGTGGCAGCACAGATGGGAGCACATGGAAGGAGCCACCACCAGATGTCTGGCATGTATGTGCATCACAGCATGCATATGTGCTTGTGCCATTACATGCAGTGCCCCCAAGGAGAAAACAGAAAAGGCCGGACTGCTACATGCTGGCACTCCCCACAGGCTCTCGCACAACCTACATGGCTGGTCACTCCCCACAGGCTCTCGCACAACCTACATGGCTGGTCACTCCCCAGAGGCTCTCACACAACCTAAATGGCTGGTCACTCCCCACAGGCTCTCGTACAACCTACATGGCTGGTCACTCCCCACAGGCTCTCACACAACCTACATGGCTGGTCACTCCCCACAGGCTCTCGCACAACCTAAATGACTGGTCACTCCCCACAGGCTGTCACACAACCTACATGGCTGGTCACTCCCCACAGGCTCTCGCACAACCTACATGGCTGGTCACTCCCCACAGGCTCTCACACAACCTACATGGCTGGTCACTCCCCACAGGCTCTCGCACAACCTACATGGCTGGTCACCCTTCACATGTGGGTCCTGGTAAGTGCTGGATAACTGGTACACCCATGAGAAGCATGGTAACGGGGCTGTCTGGGTGCCATCAGGCAAACCTGGTGGGAGGAAAAGCTAACTGAAGAAAAAAGACAGCTGCTCAGCACTCCTGCTGCTCACAGCATATCACCGATTTAATGTCAACTCCTGAGCCGGCATAATAACTCCTGGTCAGCCAGAAAATGGCAATGCCCAAGAGCAAGTCGTAGCTCTTGACTGCCAAATCCTTATTTCGGCCACTGTTGGTACAGCACAGGTAGACACACTGCAAGTTTCACGACACTGCCCTGTTAATGTGGCTCAACCCTAACATGGAGAGAGAGATGGGTGTGCATGACAGAAAAGCAGTTGCCCATTCTCACAAACGCAGTGATTTTTTTCCCCCCATAAGGCATTAAAACTCTACATAGTGCCTCTTTAATTCATGGCTGAGTTCCAGTCCTCAAATATGGACTGTCATGATTGTGATCTAGTAGTAGTAGTAGTATGGGATGCAGCTCTGAGCCAGGGCTCATTTTGAGCAGCTTCCAAATAAAAATAGAATGAAAGATATATAATGGTGGCAGAATATACAGTCCATAAAAATGACAATACATCAGACATCAGTGCATCACAGACTGGTTAAGATTCAGTTATTACCAGGGGTGCTGTCACTGTCACTGTGGGAATAGAGAACAATGCAGTTATAAGATATAGTGGACTCCTAGCAGAGATCAGTCGATTCCATATAATGTGCAGTACAGCAGAAGTTTCATAGACAGCTCACAGAGCCATTTCCACAGTGATCTGAAGGTGGATTAAGGGTTTTTATACAGCCTGAGGTTGACAGCGATACCACTCCATGCCACAGGTCCACCATGAAGAATGGTAAATACTCAATGCCCTCTGTCGACCTGAGGTGTTATCTGCCAGCTCTTCATGTGAGAAGGCCAACTATATAACTGGGCACCTTCTAGATATGGCACTTGTACATAAAATGCATTAAATGAAGCTGCCTGCTATCTTGCAGGGCTAGCCTGTTCAGATCCTATTTTCTTAAACCAAAGTTACCTCAGAGGCAGCCCTCGCTGCAATGCAAAACATCCTTTTTTGCATTTACTTTTCGCACTAAGTCATGGAGGCAGTATAGCACAGTGGTTTAGGCTCTGAGCTCAAATCTGAAGACCTGGGTTTGAATCCCACAGCCCCACTTGCATACTGCGTAACCTAAACAAGTCACTTAACTTCCCTGTGCTCCCAAGTTGCACCTGTAGATAAGCTACAGCTTAGTGTGCCACTCCTGGTTAAACAACTGAGGAAAAAAAGTCCTTCTCTTCCATATTTAGCCATTCTAACAGCACACCGCCATGGATCACCACTCAAGTGAAATTCTGATGAAAGAGAAGTAAAAGGACAATGTGTGGATTCAAACTCTCAACCTCTTGTTTATCCGGCTGTAGACCTTTGCACTACACCACGAAGCCAGCACAGCAATACAACTCAGCTCTTTAGTTCTACAGGTTAAAGGCTTTCCTGGATGGCAGCACTAACTGTAATGTCTGCTTCAGAGACAGACATCGCAGGGGCATCCCTGCCTCCGAGGCAGGGCTACCTTGGAGGCAACTCTGCTTTAAGAAAAGTGTCTCTTGCAATCCCGCTATAACAGACAGTGATGTCTGGTGCATGGAGCATGCAAGACAAAGCAAGCAAATCTATTATACATCATTTCTCAGAGGCCCCCCCCCCATACACCAACTGTATAATCCAACAGAGGAATTAACATAGAGTTGACTATGTGGTGATGCAATTCACAAGAAATATAGTCTCTAAGGGCCTGATCCACAATGGACGCACAGTCGCTCCACACCCGTGGATGGCTATGAAATGCTGCAGAGTGCCTCCTACATGCAGAATGTGCACCACTGGAGAACCTCTCAGTATCCACAGTCATGGCTGCGCACCCACCCTGTGCCTGATCCTGGCCAGACACCCATCTCTGCACCAGGTTGGGGTTTGGCAGTGGGATGGACAACCACCAAATCCTGAGGTGCTTCTTGGGCAGTCAGCACAGCCAGAGGAGAGGCAGATGCTACTACAACCCTAGGGGCCCCTGTAATGCCTATGCATCCCTCTCTCTGGCCATCCCTTTCCTTCCTTGGCCGAATGGCCCTCGCTCCACCAGCACCTGGCCTTGGTATCGTTATGGGGCTGGAGGATCATCTGCACTGGCTGGTGCCAAGCAGCACAATTCTGACATTGCCGGTGGGGATATGGTAGCCCATGAGGACCAACATGGGCTGCCATATCCCATGGACTCCTGCACCATGGGGAGTGAGGAATCTACTGCAGAGCTGACACAGGCATCCAATTAAATGCCCAGGAATCCTGGACAAACACCCTTGGTGCCATCCATAGCTACTGCATGGGGCTACACACCAGCAGGGGACAGTGGATGGGGCTGTGGGTCACACCATCACCACACAGTCACAGGGTGCACAGCATCCTGGCAGGGATACCTTGTTTTGAATGTATCCCTGCCACATGTTGTGGATTAGGCCCTGTGTTTGTGCAGTGCATGTAGTTTAGCTCCCGGTTTGTTTTGTCAGATAATGTATATGAACATACTACCTGTAATAAATAATTAACCCAGAGCCCCAAACACCTATATAGCTGAAACAATCACAACTGTTGTCATTCCATCTTTTAGATACTAAATGCCTCATGCTTATTTATAAGCTTCCTATCAGAACCAAAGAGCATAATATGAGACTTAAAATGTATGTCACATAAAAGAATCTTGCAGAGGATTAAAGGCTTCCTGTGAGGCAGCCTGCATTGCACTAACTTCCTACCACGGGCATGCAGGATTGTATCATCTGCATAAATGCAATTCTGTAAGCCCAGGGTAGGGCTGCACTTCAGAAAGGGCACAAACATGGTAAAGGTGGCCCAGAGGAGGGTAACTAAAATGTTACAGGGTTTGCATGGGAGGCCCTATGAAGAGAGACTGAGGATCTCAACATGTACACCCTGGAAGAGAAGAGAAGGGATGACACGATGGAGACCTACAAGTATTTCACAGGGGTGAATAGGGTGCAGATGAGGAATCTCTTTCAAATGAGAATGAACACCTGGACAAGGGACATGCAATGAAGCTGAAAGAGGGAGTTCAAGAGACATTTGAGAAATATTTCTTTGCTGAAAGGTTGGTGACACCTAGAACAGATTGCCAGCAGAAGCGGTGGAGGCTAAATAGTGGGGGATTTCAAGCATGCATGTGATAAACTAAGGCTATATTAGAAAATAGGCTGGGAAGCAGGAGGGTCACCTTAGACCAGATAGGGTCTGTGGAGACAGAATAAGCAGGGAACAGTTATGCAGACTGGGTGGACCAAGTGGTTCTTTTCTGCCAACAAATTCTGCATTTCTAATCGCATAATCAGTTCTTAAGACAGAGCCAAAAAATGAAACAACCATTCACAAGCCAGAACTTAAGACAAAACTGGGCTGTCATTGCAGATATTCTGAAAACCTCATGAAACTGTACCAAAGTACATCTGTACAAAGTCTCACCACATTTAAGCTGCTGCATCTCAAGACAGTCAAAAAATATATCAATGAATCACAAGCTGGAATTCTCTTGTATTTAGGACAACACAGTTAAGATTCTGACATTCTCAAGAACTGGTGCAAATGCTTGCCTATATCAATGATCTCAGAATAGAACAGCAACAGATCCAGTGCTAACTTTCTCTAGAGAGCCAGACCCAGTTAAAGAACACTCTATGATATGGCCTTGTGTATTAAATAAAATGCGCCTTTTCACACACTCCTTAGTGTGCCATACAACTTTAATTGGTCTTTGATCTTGCTTGATCATGATTGGCTAGGTAGTTCTCAGGATTTAGACACAAGTGTATGTGTGATAATAAGGTGGCCTGCCCTATATTCCCTTTGCTGGGTAATTGTACCCTGTGGAGGATAATAAGGGGAGGGGACCCAGGAAAGTCCACATTTTCTGACCCTTGTGGTCAGTGGATAACCCACGTCCAAAATGCACTTTCACAGGTGGCATCCCGCAGATAAGCGTTTGAGCAAACATTCCTTGTTCCCAGTTCTGACAGTTGATTGGGCAGAAATTAAATATTCTGTGTCACTTTTTAAAATGAGTAGAGGGATAACCCCGTTGTTCTGACCAGCACTTTCACAATCAGTCAATAAAAACAGTAACAAGGGTAGCTGTTCATGGAGGATCCTTGACATACAGTGTCAGCCATGTTTGCCTGCAGACTCTCACAACACTATAGGTATGCAAGCAGGGATGGACAGGCTTCTCTGTCTTGGGTTTTTTTTGTCCCCCCTTCCTCCACTGCACCCCCATTCACCATTAGGCAGCCTCCCAGCCCCCATCTGTACCTTCTCTGGTGCTTACCATGTGTCCATGTCTCCCAGACTTTCCCATCTGGAGTGCTAGCGAGGTGGGGAGGTGGCCAGGATCCCTCCCCCAACTACGCATTTATGCTGAGCGAGAGGCCAGCTGGTACGTCGGGGCCTGAGAGTGCTGCTGGTTTCATCCTGCATGCTGGCGGGTGTTATCCTTGTTATCCCACCTCACGGAATGCTGGACATTAGGGTATGTGATGCATGGCTGTACACGTTGATGCCAGCTGGAGTCCCGTCCTTTCCATGACAGCCCCAAAACACTGCTACTTGTGGTCACCCAGGTGGGGGGAGGGGAGGTTGCAGCAGGAACTGTGACCCGTTTGCCCACAGAGAGAACATCCTCCAGGATGCTTGAGTCTCCTCCCCCAGCTGGTCCTCCAGTGACTCAGGCTCATTCCCGAACCCGCGTCTCTGGCGTCATGACTTGCAGTGCTGGTGCTGCACCAGTGGGCCATCCCTACCTTTTCTGGTTCTAATAAGAACCCCAAAACGTTGTTTTGTTTGTTTGTTTATTGTTGATTACCAGAAAGACTCCGGAGCCAACAGCCCATTTTCAGTTGTAAAAGTTTCTTGTTTCCTAACCCTGTATGTAAACCTAACAACTTGCAAAAATGTTATATTATTAATATGCTAATTATTACAGGGAACAATGAATGGGGTGGTGGGGTTACTTGAATTTAATATGCACCCAAGGTGTGTGAAGCTACACAAACCCTGAGAGAGAAGCTCAAGGGATTTAGTTAAGCATCACACACCGAGGGTGTGTGTTAAATTCCAGTACCCCTACTGCCCCATGCCTTATTTTATGTAACTGCTGGTTATCAACTTTTTCTTACAACCCCCTCCCCCACACACACACCAATTTTTAGTCTGTAGTTGGTTAGATAACGAGTTGCTTTTGAGAGCAGTAACTGGCTCTGATACTGGGCAGATGTTCGTTTACAAGTTTCATGAGATCCTCAAATACATTTTTAACTGAGTATTTTTCCCTCAAGCACTTGAAGAAGTACAGAGGAACCAGAAGTCAGGTCAGGTAGCTAGGTTTTCATCTCGGTAACGGTCGGCTGACTCCAATACCGAAGTGAAGTGCAGTGTAGAAGAGCACTATTATTTACCTCTCTTTCCTCACCTTTTCTTCTTGTCTTGAAGAGACAATTTAACAGTAATTCTGGCTTTTTAAAAGAAAAAGTAATGGACGAGCACATATAAGCCCTTTCTGTGGCCGTTTCAGATGCTGCATAGTGACTCACTGAACAGTGCTTGAGACTGTCTCGAGACTGCAGCTGCTGTTCAGTGAGCACATATCTGTCGTAATAACCAGTCAGTTATTACAGCATATGATAACTGCCCATCTCCATTGAAAAATTTGATGGCCAGTTACTATATGCCAATGATTCATTCTCCTGTTAAGCCTCCAGAACTGTTTTTTAAGGAAGTTCTTTCCAGATTTAAATTTTAGAACCAGCCAGATTTGACATGTGAGGAGAGGAGCTTTTTTTTTTGCAGCTCCATCTCAGTAACTGCTCTGTAAGCTATGCTCCAGGCTCCCCCTACCTCACTTGAGAGTATAAACAGATATGCTATTTTTCCTCATGCTGCTTGGGATGTGGAGTGGTGAGCTCATGCAATATCTAATTACCCTCCTCTCCCTGACGCGCTGTAACTTAGGGGATGGAGGGGACACTACCATCATCACTCCTTCCCCCAGAAAGCGTAATGGTAATAATGACTCATGACCACACTTATTGAGCCAGTATGTTGTTTTTTTTATTATGTACAAAAATGGATGATGCAGACATGTATAATTATTTAATAAAGATTATATTGACAAAATAAAACAGTACTTTGAGATACACAAAGGGCATGGAAGGTTGCATATCAACTACAGTGCATACTATCCCCAGCTATTACATCACACTGCAGTCAAATTCATATTGGCTTCCAAACCATTTCCTGGTGTTCTGGAACATAACAACATAACAATTGCTTTGTTTTTTGAAATGAACTCCAGACTTTCACCCCACTTTAAATGCTGCCAAAGAGCATTTCTTACCTTTGAGTAATTCCTTTTCTCCAATGTGATGCTTCAGTCACACCTAACTAGTGAATAACGCCATCCACTGGTGGGATCAGGCAGGAGAGCAGGCTACGTCATCCCAAGTGATGTCCAACAAAGGCCTACCTTATGACTCCAGTGCATTCTCTTCCCACGTCAAAACACAATCAGCCACACACAGAGTGGTCAAGAAAATAGCATACCCTGTAGAATATACTACCAGTGAAAGAGTAAAAGTTTGAAAGACTGAGCTCCAAATCAAATAAATCTTGCACTATTCAGTGACCATGAAAATAAAGGAGGGAACAGAGTAATAGAAGCACAGCTTGGAGAAAGGAAATTGTACGAAGGTAAGAAATGTTCCTGTCTCCAGCTCAGAGGTCCTTCTGTCATTCCTAACTAGTAGAATGTAACACAGTCTATCATCAAGGACAAAGGAATAGATAACAGCTGGCATATTTTTAAAAAGAAAAAAAACTAGACATACATAGAGCATGAGTGATCTGGAAAGATGAATAACCTGAAAGCTTCAGAAAACTGAGAGCAGTGGTGGACCCAGGTAATGGTAACCAATCCCACATTCAACCTCTGTGCTTGGCAGGAAAAGACAAGCATTTGTCAATGCCGAATGTTTGCTTGCTGGCACTGGCAGTGGTAGTGTAGAAGTTACATAGCTGTGTAACAGGAATGGCAGTGAAGTATTGAACTGAAGCCAACCCCACCACCCTGCAGAGAGTGACAGGCATTGGGGTGTGCCTTTGGGTGCGTCAGGCATAACAACCGCCATTTCACCACACCACCCTGCAGACACTGACAAGTGTCACGGTGTTCCTTGGGGTCTTTGGCCCTTATGTGCACCCCATTTCATTAGGAAATACGGTGAGATGGGTGCGATATAGGAGAATGGGGTGAACTTTGGGGCCGAAAAGTCCAAGGCATACTTCGATGCCTCTCACTGGCTGCAGGGTGTGGAATGGTATGAGCATTACAGGCAAGAATCTCAAGTCACACCCTTGATGCCTGTCATTCTCTACAGGGTTGGGCGTTATGGTTGGAAACCCTAATACCTCAGGCATTTGTTGGTATTTTCACTCCAAATTTTCAACATGTTTTTTTGTGACCCCCACCTCATGAACAGTTGTAATATCAGTTTGTTAGCCGGAAGCTGCTTATGCACAGCGACTATGGCATTTAGCACCACAGGTGCAAAACATTTCAAACAGGATGTAAAAATGACATCTGTACTGTTCATGGGAGGTGTAAAATAGTAATGTTGCAAATCTGCAGTAAAAATATTAAAAACTGGTGAAGTCACGAGCGTACATAGAAACTGTACAACGCACACCCGTAATGTAATTAGTTTTGGGATTTTTTTACAGCAGATTGTCAACACAGGCATTTTGGGACCTCTGATCATGAACAGTGTCACTGAGATTTTCTTTATCTGTCCCGAACAATGATTTCCCACAGCGACCACGCATCTCTGCACTGAAAGTGTGAAAACACATTTCGGCCATGTTGTGAAAAATGACAGCTGTACTATTCATAAGCAAGTGTGGAAAAATGCCACTGGTGAAAATCTGGACTGAAAATATTACAAAGTCATGAACTTACAAGGGTGCGTGGAAACTGCGCAATGCTCACTCGTAACACAGTCATTTTATGGACTTTTACATACTAACATACTAAAATGCCAGCAGAATAGGCCTAATGGTCTTTCGAGTCTGCTTGTTTGGTCAGCCCCCACCCTGGGTGCTGACCTTGCTGCCCACCTCGCCTACTCTGGCTTCTCCCTTCCCAGTTCCGGATATTCTTGCTGCATTGGATTTTGCTTCCAGAACCCTTCCCCTTTACCTGTCCCACCCCTCTTGAACCCATCCACTGTCTCTGCCTCCACCAGCCCCCTAGGCAGCGCATTCCATGGCTCCACCACCCTCTCAGTGAAGTAGCACCTCCTCCTTTCTCCCCTGAATCTTCCCCCCTCCAGCTTCCACCCATGCCTTCTAGTGGACCCCTCCTTCTTCCTTTGAAGCACCCCAACTGTTCCTCCCCTATTTACCCTCTTCATGTACCTGAAGACCTCTATCATGTCCCCCCGGTCCCTTCTCTCTTCCAATGTGTACATATTTAGCTCTTCGAGCCTCTCCTCATAGGTCCTGTCCCCCAAGCCCCAAATCATTTTGGTTGCCCTCCTCTGGACCCTCTCCAGGAGAGTAATGTCGCTCTTTAAGTGTGGCATCCAAAACTGCATGCAGTTCTCAAGGTGCGGCCTCACTTTTGTCACCAAATTTTCAACATAGCCATTTTAAGACCTCTGCTCATGAACAGTGTCACTGTGATTTTCTTAATGTGTCCCATACATTGATTTTGCACACCGACTGCGACGTTGTGCGCTACATGGGCGGAAACATGTTTTGGGCAAGATGTGACAAATGACAGCTGTACTGCTCATAAGGAAGTGTAATAAAATGGCAATGTTGAAAATCTGGATTGAAAATATTGAAAATTCGAAAACTTACTAGCGTGCAGAGGAACTGCGCAACGCACGCTAGTAAAACAGTCATCTTTAAGGATTTTTTCACCAAATTTTCAACATAGCCATTTTAAGACCTCTGCTCATGAACAGTGTCACTGTGATTTTCTTAATGTGTCCCATACATTGATTTCACACACCGACTGCGCCATTGTGCGCTACATGGGGCAGAAACACATTTTGGGCAAGATGTGAAAAATGACAGCTGTACTGCTCATAAGGAGGTGTGGTAAAATGGCAATGTTGAAAATCTGGAGTGAAAATATTGAAAATTTGTGAACTTACGAGTGTGCATAGGAACTGCGCAATGCACACTAGTAAAACAGTCATTTTTAGGAATTTTTCCACCAAATTTTCAAAATAGGCTTCTTGAGAGCCCACCTTATGAACACTGGCAGTGTCATTTTGTTAATCAGTCCTGAAAGGTGATTTAGCGCAGAGACTTCAAAATCACCCTTCAGACCCGAATAACGCCATGACAGTGACAGCATTTATAGTTAGGGTCCCAAAACCCGTGTTGAAAATTTGGTGCAAAATTCCAAAACTGCCTGAGATATGCAACAAAGTTGAAAACCCTAGCTATCCCATTATACAGCTTACCAGCATTTCCTCATTTAGCGGTCGGCTTTGAAGAGTGCAGACATGTTCCCAGTCCACGAAGATCGTCGGCGCGAGGTCGGACGTAAGTATGGGGTGAGGAGGGTGGTGTGGGAGGCAGGGTGTGCAGTGGGTGAGTGCGGGTTGTGGAAGGGGCAGGGAAGCGCCGGGGACAGTTTTTTATTGCAGGTTTTTTTTTGAATGACGATGCGGAACGTCTTGCCACGCTGGGTGGCTCCCAGTGTGGCACAAGGATTGGCTGGTTGGGGGCGTGGAGCCAGCAGGGGATTGGGAACCCCTGTCAGTCATAGATCTATTGCCACCTGGGGTGGGCTCCAGCGTGGCACCCCAGCGTGGCACCCTGTACCTGTGGGGAGACAGTGGAGCCACGGGGATTGGGCACCCCATCGGCTATACCATGAGTTGCCATGCCGGGTGGGCACCCAGTGTGGATGTGGAAGGCTTTGGGAGCGCAAGGCACAGCTGACGGGGATTGGGCACCGCGGGCTATCAGTGTGTGCGTGGGGGGCACGAGTATATGTGTGTGTGTGTGTGTGTGTGTGTGTGTGTGGTGTGTGTAGAGCGTGCGTGAGCAGGCAATATCTGATCGCTGCTCACTAAAGTGTAGCTCCCCCTTTCAACTGTACGCCACTGCATTTTGGAGCTGTCATAGACAGCTCAGCAGGCATTGGAGAACTGAGGCCGCACCTGCAAACACACTGCTTGAATTGGAATAGGGCTGCCACACCTCTGAAAACTCGGATGATGGCACTATGTTTCTTGCACATGCGTGCAAGCAAACATAAAAACCAGAAAAGTAAAGGAATAGGAAACCACATCTGGGGAGGAGTTATTTTTCCCCTCAGTGTGCCTTCCCCATAAAAAAAGTTTAAATAAAAAAAAGACAACATGGTGCTAAGAATGGCACCAGAAACTATACCTGGAAGGTAAACCAACCTGTATAAGATAATAAGGGATGCCAACTAATTATACATTTTCCTACAGAAAGAAATGTAGGTATTTGTGGACAAACTGACTGACTCGCTGGCTTTTTGCAGAACAGCAAGCAGCTAATGCGACAACTATAAACAAACACACGATATATAGACAGAAACACTGAACTGAAAGCTTTAGGTAGTAGAAGTTAAAAGTATATAACCAAGGAGAAAGTGTCCCAATAAATGGTCCTATGAGTAACTGTAAAAGGGACGTAGGAGCAACAGTTCAAACACAAGCATTTATCAATGCTGAAGGTTCACTGCTGGTATTGCTGTTGTACTGGGTCTTGCTTGTACACATTTTTACTATATAGTTACCGAGGATACAGCTGATGAGATGCAATATCTCATTATTAGTGGTGTCCTGCTTTGACACACTGTTAGACTGCGATTACTCAGGATAGGGCAGCTGAGAGGCAACATCCACTTTTAAGTGGGCTCCCACAGTTTGTTCCCAAATGTACAACAGTCTTTTGGCCGACCCAGAGGCTACAGTCTTCCTATGACCTGGCGTTAGGATTAAGACAGGTGGAATTTTTAAAATCCCATCTGAAAGGTGATTTCACTGGGCGACTGTGGAAATGAGTTTTGGAGGAGATTTGAAAAATAACACCTGTCATGTTCAGGAGGTTGGATAATACAAGGGATACAGTATGTTGAACATTAGGGGCCAAAATCTGCAAAAATAAATTATCAGTAAATGTTGCAACAATTCAAGTTTTCTTCATGAGTTAGTTGGTTTTTCACATTTTTTACCCAAATTGTCAACATAATATTTTTATGACCACTCCTTCTGAACATGACAGGTGTCATTTATAAACAATGGCTGAAACATCATTTTGCACCACAAATGTATGTGTAAATACATTTTGGGTTGGGTTTGTGAAATGACAGCTGTCACATTCATGAGGTGGTGTGAAAGAATGAGTACGTTAAAAATCTGGGGTCAAAATACTGAAAATTACCTCAGTTAAAAGTATGCAATAAAAAAATGTCAATGTACACTCCTAACTTAATTTTTTGAGATTTTTAACCCAAATTTTCAACGTAGCCTTCTTATGACCCCACTTCATGAACAAAGGTGGAGAACATTTTCAAATCATGCTCGAAAGGTGATTTTGCACCACAAGTGCTGAAACACATTCTGGCCAGGATTTGAAAAATGACAGCTGTCACACTCATAAGGTCATATGAAAAAATTTCTACATTGAAAAGTTATGGTCAATATATTGAAAATGACCACAGTTATGAGCGTGCATTGAAAAATTTCAACGTAGGCTCATAACTTTGTTTCTCATATTTTTACACAGATTTTTATCATAGACTTTTATGAACCCCCATATAGCCTTCTTAGGACCCCACCTGATGAAGAAGGGTGGAGGAATTTTTCAAATCCTGCCCATTAGGAGATTTTGTGCCACAAGTAAAAAAACACATTTTGGCCAGGATTCAAAAAAATGGCAGTTATCACATCGATGTGGAGCTGTGAAGAAATTGCTATGTTGAAAATTTGGGGTCAAAATATTGAAAATTAACAAAGTTATGAGCCTGTGTTCATAAATTTCAATGAAGGTTAGTAAGTTTGTTGTTTTTAAAATTGTTACCCCAAATTTTCAACATAGTCTTTTATGACCCTATCTCATGAATGGGTGGAGAAAATGTTCAAATCTTGCATTAAAGGTGATTTCACGGTGACCACGAAATCACCTTCTAGAACAATTCACCTGATTTCACAGTCATTGTTCATGAGCTGCAGTCCCAAAAAGGCATGTTGAAAATTTGGGGCAAAAATTTTTTAAATGTATTTATTTATTTATTACTAGGATTATAATACCTTTCAACCAGAGGTTCTCATACAAAGGTTCCATTTCAGTTTACAATTTCAAACTCGGTACAATACAAAATAAGAGGTTTACATTGCTAGGTAACAAAATAACAAATGAGGTTGCAAAATTTCAGTTACATAGTAGATGGAACAGGATATAGGTTAAAAGACTAACAACTCAGTGCACAAGCACTGAGGCAGTGGTTACCCAAAGGGCACTGGCTGGGAAGCTAAGTTTCAAAGAAATACAAAACCACATACTCCCATAATGCAAAGCATCATAGGCTGTATATACAAATCACCACAGGACATAGGTTGTCATACAAAGTAAGTTACAGAGGAAAATGGAGCATAATACGATTACGAGAGAGAGAGAGAGAGCAAGAGGGGGAGAAGGAGGGAGAGAGAGAGAGAGGGAGGGATGTAGAACAAAAAGGGGGGTCTACCAGACAGCAGGTGTCTTTGTCAGTCAGGTTGAAGTGGTTGGTAGTAAGTTGTAGGGATGGATGGGAGGAGAAAGGGGTGGTGTAGGCAAAGTAGTGGGTAGTTAGTAAGGCAGATGCAGGGTCTAAGTCCTAGGGGCACTCACCGCAGCTTAGCTGGGTGAGGTGCTGGCACAGGTTAAGCTTAAGGGAGCCAAGGAAGGGGATATGAAGGATCTCTGGTGGGAGATTATTTAGCCAGGAGGGGGCTCTATAGTGAAAAGATCGCTGTAACTGTGCAGTCCAGCAGTATGGGACCAGGAAGGTCATCATGGATGCCCTGTGTGTGTTGCAGGGGTTTGGGGCTGGTACTAATAGGGGCAGGACGCTTGGTGAAACTTTGCCAAGGTTGATTTTTTTGGCAAAGAGACAAGTTTGGTAAGTGATCCTATTTTTAAGGTTCAGCCATTGAGTTTGCACATAAAGGTTGCACATGTGAATGTACCTGAGGGCACTCGTAACCAGCCAACATACCTTGTTGAGAGTAACAGTGATTCTTTTCAGGGTTGTATCCAAAGCTGCTCCATAGAAAATTAGCCCATAATCAACTAGAGAGATGATGGAGCTCGATGCAGCAAGCTTAAGATCCTCAGTGGTGAGGCAGTGCCGATGTTTATATAGGATGCCAGTGTGAGTTGATTGCTCTAAATATTAGTTTAATGACCAAGTTATGCTGATAAGTTCAAAACCCCACTGAAATACATGGAACCACTTACCTGATTTACTCAGTTCACGGTCGAGTGTTAAAGAGTGAAGATGTGTCTCCGGTTCAGAAGGAATTATGGTGCTGGACCCCTGGTAGGTAAGTGAGGGCTTGGGGGTGTGGGGTGGTGTGTGCTGAGTGAGAGGGTTAGCTAGGGGGACAGTAAGGATAGCAGCAACAGACATTGATGGACATTTTTAATTTTTACAGAGTGTTTTTTAGAAAAAAAGAACTACGAGGGATTTTTTTTTTCAGGTACCAACACTGGGGATTTGGCACCCCAGTATCGGTGTCACATTTGGTGGCACCAGGATTGGGTTCCTCAGTGTTGTAAATAAAAGTGGCTAGGGTGGGAGATAGTAGTCAGCATGGAGAATTGGGCACCCCATGCCAGAAAACACACTGAGGGAGGGTTTACTTTATGTTTGGCAGTGCCAGAGGTAGGCTTCCTGGTATTGCAGAATGAAAATGGGTGAGGTGGGGGGGTTGTAGCTGCACCAGACATTATGTTGGATGGGGTCAACAGTCAAAATGGGAAGGTTGGGGGATAGCAGCCAGCACAGGGGATTAGGCACCCCATGCCAAAATAATAACATGGAAGGGGCGGAGACATTGAGAGAGGGTTTTCTTTATGGTTGGTGGCATGGGTGGGTGGTCTCCCACACCGGATTACATGGAGGGGGAGGAGCCACAGCAGGTTGATCATGACAGATCAGCTATACTTGCTGGGTGGCATTATGTAGGTCAAAGAAAAAGAACCACCATATGATTGGATTGGGTCTCTCCTTTAAACTACACAAAGTATCTGCCCAGCAAGCCAGAACAGTGTCACGATCAGCCTGGCTGATGATTAGTGAGACACTGATGAGCCCTTTGCAGACTGGTCTGCATTGATCTGACAAGTCTCACACCTCTCAATACCCACTTTCATACCAAAATGTTCCCTGCATGTGCGTGCATGGCTAACATAAACAAGCACTTGTCGAAGCCAAATGTTTCCTTGCATGGTTTATGTGGCAGGGTGTTTTGTGTTAGTTGAACTTCTGGTGGGAGGAAAAGCCTGCCTGAACTACGTTTTGACAAGCTGTCATATTTTGGACAGCAGTTGAATACAAAGCTTGGGTAATAAGAAGGCTATGTTGAAAATGTTGGGTGCATCACCAGGCCGGTGGCGCTGAGGGTTGGCGTTGGGCGCCACATCTCATCTCAAACAGTGTCTCCCATCTCCTCACCATGGCTGCGTTAAAGCTGCATCCCACCCTGTTATCTTTAGTTATCACTGTGCTGTACTGCCCCACCCCTCATGTAATTACCACCCCCTAACCCCAAGGCCAACTAATACCAACACCCGCCCTGCACTACACACTGGGAATGACCACAGGGATCTTGTCTCCTCTCCACCCACAAAGTCCACATCTTAAGCATGTGAAACTCAGGGTGGGGACCTTCTAATCTGGCCCATAGATGGAATGTCCTTGCTCCTGGCAGAGCTTCAGTTATCTAACTCATCGGCAGCACCTCTTGATGTAGAATTTAAGACTTCAGCTATGAGGGGTCTGGGCCCCTTTAGCTAACTGAGCGGGCTCGGAGGCACCTTCTAAGCTATTCTCCCTATGACCTCCTCTGGTTCACATGGTTGTTCTTAGATTGGTAGGCCAGCTGAGTGCCTCAGCAGTCGTCATTCTCCTCATCCTGCCTTGAAGGTGGTACTGCGTCAGTGTATCTCATGTTGCAGAGTTAGCTCACAACCCTTCAAGATGTTCCTGTTAAAGGGACAGAGTGAGAATTGTCCCCAAAATTGGAATATTTTCCACCCTCTGGATCGGCCTTGAAAATTGCAGCAGTAGAGCCATCACCAACCAAAATACCCTAAAGCCTAAAGGGAAGGCAACCTAGGCCTTGGATCCCCAGAGGCTTCCTCCTTTAAAAGGGTTTTTTTCCTCTCCTCCAAGCCAAAGGTCATAATATGTAGTCAGTTGTTTATAGTATATTTCCTTAGGTAGGGTTCTGCTGTTGGATGGAGATGGATGGTGGCCCTACTCGCTGTTCCCTCTCTCCTTAGGAAGCCCTTATGGCATCAGTGCAATCCTGACAACCTGTACATCTTATTTGTGTTTCTTCAACCTGTCTCATTGCTGTCAATCTGCTTCTCAACCTCATAGTCAACGTTTACTGCTCACTACTCTTTTTTGGGCTCCTTCTTAAGGTACCTTTAGCCAAGGGAATCTTTTCTGTGGCACCTCTAGGGGTGGAACCCTCTTTGAGGGTTCCTTGCCTTCGGTACCACTATAGGGTGGTAATTCCCAATGGAATAGAAAGTGCAACCGGCCAAACAGTTATCACAGTTGCACAAGCATAACACTGCTTTGGTTGCATAGGCCCATTGAATTGGAAAGTTATGCCTGTAGTTCAGTGGGGTGAGCAACCAGTCACACCCCCTTCCTGAGCTATATAAGCAGTTCCTCCCAGTGTCCTTCTGAAGCACTTTTGCTTTGCCCCACCATCCTCCCCATCTCCTCCAGTGGTATGCCTTTCTCCTCGGGGAGGCTCCTTCCTAAGATACCTTTATCCAAGGGAATCTTTTCTGTGGCACCTCTAGGGGTGTAACCCTCTTCAAGGGTTCCTTTCCTTTGGTACCCCTACAGGGTGGTATTTCCCCGTGGAATAGAGAGTGCAGCCGGCCAAACAGTTATCACAGTTGCACAAGCATACCACTACTTTGGTTCCATAGGCCTACTGAAACATATTTAAAAAGCCTCAATCCCAATGCAAGGCATCATGGGTATGCAAATTTTCATGTAAGTCAGGCTGGCAAGGCTTTGCTAGAACAGAGATCGCCTTTTAAACAGGTTTGTATATCTGCTCCAGTATAAGCTGAGAATGACAAAGTACAGACATGTGCTTCATTCTAATGGAACTCCTCGGTGTACTGCAGCTGTTGTCTGTGCCAGGTACCAGGTCAGAACCCTAAAGCAAAGGACATTTAGAAAACTTGGAGTGAGCATACCAGAGCTTGCAAGAGAGGTAGTGCATGTGATCTGTAAAAGGATGCCAGTAAATAACTAGTACTTCCGCATGATGCTTTTCACAATTCACATGGAGCTAGCTAGCTTGTTTACTTAGTTTACAACTAGTCAGGATCAGATAACGTTACTAACCAGTAGCTATTGTTTTACTACTGGTATTCTTGCTACAGTCATATTCTTGAAGTCATCTGAGCATGCACAAAGTCATCAGAAAGCCATTTGTCTAATATATATTAAGCCCTTTGACTACTGCTTCAGCTCGTTGCCTTCTTCTCACACCCTTACCTTCAGGATTCAAATTGAAGCTAGGTCAGAGGGCAGCTGAAATTTTAACACACTGATCGACACACCAGTGCATTAGGGCCCCAGGATTCAAATTTACTATATTTGAGTACAGGTGGATCAGCATACCGTTACACTGGACCTAAGGTTTAAACTTCAGCCTCTGAGTGTAGTGCGGTCAATTCAGCGCAAAATGGCACCAGGATTTAAATTTGCAGGCTCCAGGGCAGTAAGTTCAATGCACCAGTACAACAGCTATATCAAACTAACATTTACTGTAGCTAAGTGTAAAATGCACATAGGGCAATAACCCTGGACATCAATATACCTTAAATGGAATGCCTTTACATGTAACCGCAAACGAAAAGGACCTTGGTGTAAATATAACCCCAGATTTAAAATCTGATACGCATGCAACAATTACAGTTAGGAAATGTTACGGAATACTAAAGTGCATTTTAGTGAACATTAAAAGCAGAGACTTAGAAGTTATTAACCCTTTGTATTCATCACTGACTAGACCCCACTTAGAGTACTGCTCCCCTTTTATGCTCCCTCTTCAATTGACTGTAGAACAAAACTAGAGAGTCCAAAGATGGACAACCAAGAATATTTAATTCATGGACAACTTACATTACAGTGAACGACTGAAACATCTAAATTTATACTCAACAGGATATAGAAAATTAAGAGGAGATCTGTGTCTGGCATTTAGCGCCCATAATGATAACTACATACTTGAGACCATAAGATTAGTTAGACACAAAACAACTACCCAAACTACTAGATCCCATAAGTACAAATTATGAAACAAATAAAAGCATACAAGAAATCAGTGATACACCCAAAGGGTGGTGAACACATGGAATACCCTGCCAGCGAGGTAGTAAAAGTGATAGTATGGAGACATTTCTATCTCCCATAGATTTATGGGAGATAGAAAATTTCTGTTCCATCATTGACTAGACTGGTGGTGAGTTCAATAAAGGACTTTGGTCCGTTGAACTCGTAAACTACTATGAACTTATGAACTGGCCACCAGCATTTGTCCTCACAGCCTCCAGGTGCGTAAGAATCAACAACACACCAGTGGAAGAGGGAACTGGGATTCAACCTCACAACCTTTGAATGCAATAGGACAGACACATAAGTGTACTAGGATACTGGGATTCAGAGTCACCTGGCAGGATTTTCAAAGCAGTCTGCCTGGAATTTCAAATTGGATTTCTGTCAGCACTGTTAGACCACTGATTAGATGGTCCAGCAGTCTGGATGCAGAATGTGGAGCCTGCATTAAAAAACAAGCCCTGGCAGAGCCACTATGACTGTAAATGCATTAACTAGCTAAGGGTGTTTCATGGGCTTAAACATAAACATGAATTGCCGTAGCATACACTAACTGAATCAAAGTATGGTACCTTGAAAAAGGGCAGATATAAAAATAATGCCACTGTCTGTATTACAGTTACCTATATGTTTCACATTTTATTCTATGCACTGTTATAGCAATCAACTCAACAGAACCGGGCCACTATACCTTAATTGCAAACACTGCTGAGACAACTATATGTTGTGACAAGGTGGAAGATAAACACAATGTTGAGACATGATTAGGAAGACATTTAATGTGTTTAATTGATTTTTTAGAGATTGCTATACAGTACACACACAAATAATTAGTATAATATAAAAGTGCATATAACCAAATGTCAATGTAAATCTTAAACATTTCATTACAAGCTGTTCTCTTGTAGGAAGATCTTACTGTACAAGGCCTAAAAATGGACATTATGTAAAAGTAAACTGGGGTAGGTGTGTTATTGAGGGTATTGCATAGTTTATCTTTTATTGCTGCTCCACCCCAGGCACACAATATGAAAATAATCAGTGTCAGTGGCTCAGCAGGTAGCACACTCGCCTCTGAGGCCAGAACATCAGAAGGCTGTCGGTTCTATCTCCACACCAGGCAGTTGGGTTAAATCCCAATACTGACACTGTAGTGCAGCATGAGGGGGGCTGTTGCACTCCTAAGATGCCGTCTTTCGGATGAGATGTTAAACCGAGGTCCCATCTGCCTGTTCTAGTGGTAGTTCAGGTGGATGTTAAAGATCCCATGGCACTTCTCGAAAAGAGTAGGAGCATTGTTTAATGGTAGACCAAAAACAAATACAATTTCCATTTTACATTTTCACATCATCTTTGACTTTCCGTTGCATAACACATAACCCATAATAGTACAGTGAAATCATATTATCCTATCGGGTCATATTTTTCCACAAATCATTACACATATCCTGTCCTATCCACTTTCTCTCATATGCATAGATCTTGTCTAACTCATCCTGAATTCTGAATTTTAAGTCCATTATTGGGATTTTTTTCCCTTGCAATTGTTTTTGGCATCTTGTTTGCCAAATAGTCCATTTCAGGGTAGCTAATAACACATAAATTGTATTTTTATTCCATTTTCACCATTCTTTTGGGAAGCTGCCATGTATTAAAATCTCATAAGTCATTTCTTTAAACATTGGTTCACCCCAAATCTGTGATAACATTCCCAATAAAGGTTTTATAAATGAACATTCAAAGTATAGATATCTCATTGTTTCCAACCGATTAGCACATTTCCTCGCCACACATTCTTTCTGTCACCTGTTTGTATTTTTGATTGTCTTTCACATTTAGCTTCTCATGGGCACACATCCATACTGTATCCTGCATGTTTTTGGGGAGCCTTTTCTGTCGTATTGTTTCTAATATTCTTCCCTCCTCTATTGCTGGTGGGGACTGAAATACCGGTTCTTCATAATAAAGTTTCAATGTTTCTTTATAAAACGGTTTCTTTGTACTTATTTTAAGAAACTCTGTTGTTTTCCATTGTTTTAAATAATGAAGTCCGTTTGTGACATATTTTGGGACCTGGTTGTATGTGCCTCTATTTTTTAATTGCCACTGCTCATCAACGTGTCCTAACCATTTCAGATAAAGGGGTGTCAAAACTGTTTATTTCCTCTTATACAGGGCTGCACATTTGCACAGGTAAAAATACTTTGAAAGAAAATTACTGGGTTAAGCATATTTAGGCCT
Source organism: Neoceratodus forsteri (assembly GCA_016271365.2). Lineage (NCBI taxonomy): Eukaryota > Metazoa > Chordata > Ceratodontiformes > Ceratodontidae > Neoceratodus > Neoceratodus forsteri. The sequence continues at coordinate 47,093,650 of CM028133.1, read as the reverse complement.
CTTTCTTGCCTTGGCTTATATGTAATGCCTCTTTTCACAGGGTTTAATCTGCTTCCCCATAAAAGTTCGAAAAATAGTCCTATTCGCCTTGTTTGCATTAGTACTGGTATTGGATATACATAGGCAATATGTAAAAATATTGGAATTATGAATGTTTTCAATAAATATATTCTTTTCTCTTTTGTCATTGTCCACGACTTCCATCTTGCTATTTTGGCTTTAGCTATCCCATATTTCTCTTCCCAGTTCTCTTGTGCAACATTTTCAGTTCCAAAGAGTAACCCTAGCATTTTTATGTTTCCAGTGGTGATTTCTATTTCTTCCTTATCCTTAAATTTTGTGTGCTCTAAAACTAATATTTTACTGTTCTGTTTATTTATTTTAATTCCTGTTGTTTCTTGTACCGCTTCTATTATTTTAGTGCTTTTCTCCCTGATACAACATTTTTTGTCATTAGGACACAATCGTCTGCATATGCTATGATCTTTTTGCAGGCTTGCTCACTTTTTATCTCTAAGGGTTGTATGTCTGGATTTTGTTCAATTAGCCTTAAGACAGGGTCTAAGCTAAATATATATAAAAGCGGACTTAGGGGACATCCCTGTCTGACTCTGTTGCTAAAAAGGTAGGTATCCCATGTGTCAATTTCTCTGAGGTATTATTTGTGCTTCCCTATATAAAATTTTGATCATGCCTATGAATTGTTCGGGTATGCCATACCGTTGTAGCACTGCCCATATATATTCGTAATGCACTGCATCAAATGCGTCCAATGAGTAGATGCACCCCTGAGTTAGTTTTTTATGGCTTCTCTCTACAATTTCCCTAATGTACAGAAGATTCTGAATTATATTTCTCCCTGGAATTGAGCATGTCTGTGTTTCCCAAATTAATTCACTTGCTACTGTCGTTAGCCTGTTACTTAGTATTTTGGCTAAAATTTTAATATCGCTTGTTAGTAAACTTAGGGGTCTCCAGTTTTTCATTTGTGTAGCATCTCTCTTCTTTTAGAAAATGGGCTTTTTATTTCCAGGCATCTGATTGGCTAGTACCCTTGCCAGGGGGGGTACATTAACTTTCAATAGATGCCCAGGAAACAAAAAGTACCAGTCTTCAGTGCCCCTTTACCTACTAAGTATTGTACTGCCCACCCTGCTTCCTAATTGGTTGCAACACCTCATTTCAATGTTAAAAATGCCGCCATTTTGTTCCCTCACTTAGCGAGAGAGACCGCGACCACCATCTGTCCTCCCAGTACACTCCTTCCTGACTTTAATAGCTGCCTGCTAATTACATTTTTTTAGTTCTGTTTTCTAACTCTGCAATACTCATCTTGTCCCATGCCCCGATTCCCGACAGCGTTAGTGCAAAGTGTCAGTGACTCTCGCTGAGCTGACAACACTCTCGCTCCTCCCTTCTCCAGCTGGTTGCCTGCTCTGTTCTGAAACTAAACGATTTCAAATTTGTAGCACTGCACATGTCTTCAGTACTGTCACCACTCATCTTCTCCCATGGCCTGCAATTCCTGATAGTGTTAGTGTGAACGGTCAGGTCAGACAGTGACAGTCGCACAGCCGACTGCACTCTCGCTCCTCCCTCTCCGGTTGGTCACCCTGCTCTGTTCCGATAATGAAGCACCTTCTAGTTCGTAGCGTTGCATACCTGTCAATACCATCGCCACCAACTACTCTTTTAAAAAAAGTCACTTTTACTCATCCACGGAGCATCTGCTATCCAGCTCTGATGCCCACACGTTCCCTCCCAACCCAGGCTCATAACTGACAAATGTCAGGATTCCAACGGACACTGTAAAAAACACGCTTCGATAAAGCAAAACAAAAGTGTACTCAGTGGCAAAAAATGAATGTCGGGACTGCTGAGCAGAGTGGGCCCTCTACAGCTGGACTTTCTATGAATTTCAGTAGCTGCTGGGTGGGGTGGGGGAATCTATCCTTCTATAGAAATGTGGCAAGACACAGAAAACTGCAGTTTTGTAAAATAAACTGCATATCTTCTTGCAGATGTAATGGAGCAGTCTCTGTGTGTGTGTGTGTGTGTGTGTAGGGTGGGAGAAGCTCAGAATAGCTCTGTGGGGGGCAGCAACAACACATGGAACAGCACAGAAAAATAGGGACTACTTTACAGCAGTACAACTTTAACCTCATGTAACTACATTTTTTTATTTATTTTTTAATTTATTTTAAATCCCACATACAAATGACAAAGATGGCCCATTTTCTAAGCACAATAATACCCTCCAGGGTGGGCGGTATGGGCAATACCGGACCTTCCAGGGGCTATAAGGCCCTCCACCTGCTGCATCGGGCCTCATTACACCCCTTGGCAGTCCAGTATTGCCCAATACCGCCCACCTTGTCGGGTATTATTGCTTGCATATATAAAGATCATGACTCCCTGTTTCATGCTCTCAATTAATTGCCCTCTCTCTCTGACATCTTTGTAAACTGCTTCCAATATCGATGCTAAGAGGTCTATAAATATTTTATAGAACTCATTCGGGATTCCATTTACACCTGGGGCTGTATGTGTAGATGCAGCATTAATTACCTCTCATTTCTTTTTCTGAAATGTCATCATTTAAAATGTTTTTCTCTGTTTTTGTTAATTCTGGCACTTTGATTTTTTGTAAGAAAGTGTAACCTTGTTTGTTTTGTTGTTTTTGAAGGTTTTCTTCACATGTTTTGTACTATTAGTTTGTTTTACACCTGTTTGAATTTCCCTTTGTTATCTGACAATACTTTCATTGTTCTACTTTTAACCCTTTCATGGCAACTTTCATATGGGTTCATGTGAAATTTCTTCCCTTTTGTGCCATATTTTTGTTTCATAAGTAAAGATTTTCCCTATTATACTGATATTCTTTCATTATTTTTGTTTAATCTCCTGTATTTGAATTGTCATGTCTCTCCCAAAGTTTTTTGTTTGTGTTAATATTTGTAATCATTTTCCCTATACCCAAGATATTTTGGTACTCCATTTGTTGTTTGAGCTTAGCTCTTTGTATAAATCAGTTCTTGTATGTCCCTCTTAGTATCCTCCCACCATTCTACCACATTATCATATAAGTCATACACTGACTCTCTTGCATATAGTAAGGCTATCATTTCTTTTTGTTTCCCTCCTCTTGCAGTACTTCTAAATTCAGTCTCCAAAAACTATGGCCTATTTTTGGACTTTTGTCTAGAATCTATCTCCACCTGGATCCCCATGTGGTCAGATATTTCTACTGGGAATCGTGCTATTTTGTTAATGTGTGTATTTGCTGGTACAAACCAAAAGTCAATACAGGTAGACAATTTCCCTTTGTAAAGGTGTGCTCAGACCGCTGTCTTTTGAGGTCACATACATCTTCAAGATTTGCTTGCTTCAAAATGTTATTTAACCTGTTGGTATCACAGAAAATGTTCCCAGTCTTCCTTCTCCAATCTCTTTTGCTCTCCACAGTTAAACTCTCCTCCTGTAGTATCAGATTTGATGAGTGTAAGTAAGGTTCTATTAGGTTAAAAGGTTATTCCTGTCTGTTTTAATCTATGGGCTATAGATATGTACAAGCCTGAAATACCTACTATCCAAAATTGCATCTGCCAGAGCATATATTAACTATCTTCTGCATCTTGATGTGTGGGTTCTTAAAAAGTATTCCCACCCAGAACATGTCTCCTCACTTATTGACCAAAAGGAAGGTCCCCATCTCCATGCTCGCTGTACTGCCCAAATTTCTTAAATGGTATGCAGTCTTGCATCATGCAAGAAAAAAGATCCTCTCCTAAATTCCCTAAAAGTCCAAATGCAGACATTCTTTTCCTGACATTCTTTATACTATTAGTGTTTAGAGTCATACATTTTAAAGTTTTCATTTTTCTTTATTTAAAAAAGGCAAGGCAGTTATATCTGTCTCTTCTCTAGGTCTCATCCTTCCCCTTTGTTTTGTCTCTTGTCTTTCTTTTCTTTGATTTTTCTGTGTCCATTGACTCATAGTCAGAAGACAGTTTGGGTTGGGAGGACTGAATGGAGGATGTATGTGTCTCCTCACTGTCATCTCCCAATATTTCATATTTGTTTCTAAGGTTTATTGGCTCAGTTTCTTTCCTTTGCACTTTGGGTTGATGTCCCCCCCCCCCCAGATCTGGTGACCCTCTGGAATAGACCTTCTGGTGAAACTGGGGAGGGGCATCGTGTCTGGTGAAGTTTCTTTCTCAGATGTGCTTAGTTGTTCTTCCATAGAGGCTAATGGTGTTTCCCCTGATTCTCCTCCTCGGTTTTGTCTTGCCTCGTCTTTCTCTACTTCCTCTCTTATTGTTTGTGACTGTGAATTTTGTGCTTTCATTTTTTCTTCTTTGGGCCAGTGTGACGTACACATCCTGCTCTGCTCTTTCAGTTGGGTCTGGGCTGTTGTGCAATGCCCATGGGCAATGTTTGTATGTACGTTTGTTTTCTTTGCAGATTGCATTTAATGGGGTTGCTGCATTGTGTCCCCATAATGGCCTAATTCCCCGCCAAATCACATTTTATTTTGTCATAAATACTGCTGAGATGTCTCTTTGATCATCCACACCTGTAACAGGCCTGGGCTGGCCTGCATAGAATACCACTCCCTATCTCTTCCTAGAAAAAAACAGTTTAGTAAATATTGCAGTTCCCTTCTACAGCTCTGAAAATTACTTTCAATGTCCATCCTCCTGTCCAAAAGGATTCATAGTCTAGTATTGGGTCCAGCTGTTCTATGACCTTACATTTCTGAGAGATCCAATAGGTTATATCTATGACATTGACTCCTTCATTTTAAATAACATGGTCAATTGTTTATATGCAGGTTTTGTCAGGGGACTGTAATAAAGGATTGCCACAAAGTAGTGTTCTTTTTTTCTTGGTATAATTTCCAAAATCTGTCCAGGCCTAAGGGGTGTTTAAAGCTCATGTTGAACTGTTGTTATCCTGGAATATGGATAAGGGCATACACTTCATACGCATAGAAGCCTAAACTCTCTTTTATTAGTTTTTTCCCAATAAAAGTTCTAACCGAGGCGTCGTCAGGACTCCCTCTGAATTTAAGTTGCACCGTGTTCCTATGCTTTGCAGACTCACTCAAATTTTCTGGAGAGAGTCTCCTGCTTGTGTTTGGCCCCCATGCCCCCTTTCGGGGAATGCTTGCTTCTTGTTCAGTGTCACTAGCCCCTTTTGCTGTCTGTATGGTTTCTTCTTCTTTCTCCATAATGGAGTTTTCTATCTCTCCCCTTGTCGTATCTTTTAACTGATGCTCTTTCCTACTTTCCGCTTCTTTATTGGCAACATCTGTTTGTTCAGTAAGATTAACAGTGCACTGACTTGTTTTATTTTGCTGGTTTTCTATGTCTGGATCCTAACCTTCGTCGTCTTTCACCTGTTTCCACCCAGCGTCTTGTAGTGTTGCTTTAACCCAGTCAGGTGTGTTTCCTGGAAGCTGGGCTTGTTGTTCGGTGCATGTAACCTGTTGTTCCTCACTGTTACTGGGAGTTGTGTTTTCTTTCCTTTGTTCGCCTTCTGGTTTCTTTTTGTTCTCTCCTGTTTGCGCATCATTTTTACCCCTACTGCTCTTTTAATGCCCAATTCCTTGTTTTTTGGTTTCTCCCATTTTTATGTTTGCTTGCACGCATGTGCAAGAAACATAGTGCCATCATCCGAGTTTTCGGAGGTGTGGCAGCCATCTTCCAATTCAGTCAGTGTGTTTGCAGGCACAGCTACAGTTCTCCAATGAATGCTGCAGCTGTCTATGACAGCAGTTGAAAGTACAGTTGAAAAGGGAGGCTACGCCTCAGTGAGCAGCGATAAGATATCGCATGCTGCGTGCTCCCCCACACACACACACCGCATACTGTGTGCGTGCTTCCCTCCACCCACGCACACTGTATAGCCGACAGGTGCCCAATCCCCGTCGGCTGTGCTGCCTCCCCCAAACAGGTTCCATGTTCCACGCTGGAAGCCCACCCCAGTGTGGCAGCGATCGTATGACTGGTAGGGTGCCCAATCCCCGTCAGCTCCACTGTCCCCAGGGCTGCCAGATTGCCGCTGAGAGCCCATCCCAGCATGACAAGAGTTCGTATGGCCGACGGGGATGCCCAATCCCCTGTTGGCTCCACAGCCCCCTCAAACAGCCTTCCAGCTGCCACACTGGGAGCCCATCCCAGCGTGGCAAATGTCCCATGTCATCTAAGTTAAAAAAAAAAAAAAGAAACCTGAAAGAAAAAAACCTTCCCTCGCTGCTGTCTTGACCCCCCTCACCCGCGGCCACCCACTGTGCACCCTGCCTCCCCACAGCCCACCTCACCCCATGCCTCCAGGCTCCAACGTGATGATCTTGAGTGTACCGAGACACGTCTGCACTCTTCAAAGCCAACGCGAACTGAGGAAATGCCGTAAGCTGTATAATGTAATAAATAGGGTTTTTCAACTTTAGTGCATATCTCAGGCATTTGGGATTTTTTCACCAGATTTTCAACATGGGGTTTTGGGACCCCAGCTCATAATTTCTGTCACTGTCATTGGTTAATGGGCCCTGAAGGTGATTTTGCAGTCACTGCGTGAAATCACCTTTGGGACTAATTATCGACATGACAGTGTCCAGGTCATGAGGTAGACCACCAAAACCTATGCTGAAAATTTGTGAAAAAATTCCTAAAATGACTGTTTTACTTGTTACTGTGTTATGCTGTTCCTACACACGCCAGAAGTTCGTGGAATTTTCAATATTTTCACCTCCAGATTTTCAACATTGCCATTTTACCATACCTCCTTATGAGCAGTGCAGCTGTCATTTCTCACATCTGACCCAAAATGTGTTTCCGCGAATGTAGCGCACAATGGCGCAGTCGGTGTGCGAAATCAATGTTCAGGACAGATTTAAGAAAATCACATTGACACTGTTCATGAGCAGAGGTGTTAAAATGGCTATGTTAAAAATTTGGTGAAAAAATTCCTCAAAAGTACTGTTTTATGAGCATGTGTTGCGCTGTTCCTACGCGCGCTTGTAAGTTCATGAATTTTCAATATTTTCACTCCAGATTTTCAACATTGCCATTTTACCATACCTCCTTATGAGCAGTACAGTTGTCATTTTTCACATCTTGGCCAAAACGTGTTTCCGCCCATGTAGCGTACAATGGCACAGTCTGTGTGCGAAATCAATGTTCGGGACAGATTAAGAAAATCAGAGTGACACTATTCGTGAGAAGAGGTGTTAAAATGACTATGTTAAAAATTTGGTGAAATACGTCCAGAAAATGACTGTGTTATGAGCGACCACTGCGCAGTTTCCACGCACCCTTGTAACTTTATGTATTTCTAATATTTTCAGTCCAGATTTTCACCACTGGCATTTTTCCACACTTCCTTATGAACAGTACAGCTGTCATTTTTCACACCATGGCCGAAATGTATTTTCGCACTTCCAGTGCAGAAATGTGTGGTCGCTGTGGGAAATCACTGTTCGGGACAGATTAAGAAAATCACCATGACACTGTTCATGAGCGGAGGTTACAAAATCCCTGTGTTGACAATCTGCTGTAAAAAATCCCCAGACTAACTGCATTACGGGTGTGCATTGCGCATTTTCTATGCACGCTCATGACTTCACCAGTTTTTTTAATATTTTCACTGCAGAATTTCAACATTGCCATTTTTTGCACCTCCCCATGAACAGTACAGCTGTCATTTTTCACATCCTGTTCAAAATGTGTTTTGCACCTGTGGTGCCAAATGGCGTAGTTGCTGTGAAAATCAGCTTTTGGCTAACAAACTGATATTGCCACTGTTCATAAGGTGGGGGTCACAAAAACATGTTGAAAATTGGAGTGAAAATGCCAATGAATGCCTCAGGCATTAGGGTTTCTGACCATAATGCCCAGCCTGTAGAGATTGAGAGGCATCAGGGTGTGGCTTGGGTTCTCACCTGTAATGCTCATACCATTCCACACCCTGCAGCCAGTTAGAGGTATCGGCGTGTGCCTTGGACTCTTCGGCCCCAAAGTTCACTCCACTCTCCTATACAGGACCCATCTCACCATATTTTCTGATGGAATGGGGTAAGCATAAGGGCCATAGACCCCAAGGCACACCGTGACACTTCTCAGTGTCTGCAGGGTAGGGTGTGGTGAAATTTGCATGATCGTTATGCCTGATGACCCAAAGGCACACCTCAATGACTATCAGTCTCTGCAGGGTGGTGGTGGGGTTGGCTTCAGTTCAATACTTCACTGCCATTCCTATTATGCAGCTCTCTAACTTCTACACTACCAATGCCAATGCCAATGCCAGCAAGCAAACATTCGGCATTGACAAATGCTTGTTTTGCTATTACCTCTGTTTTTGTCTGTTTCTGAGTCAGCTGCTTCCGACTCTGCTTGGAGCTCCCTTAATTGCTTTTGACAGACCTTTGGACTGTCACTGTCTTCCTTGCCCTTTGATGTTCCTACGTCATCAGGATTTTGGTGCGCCGGGCTCTGTGCTGTCAGATCTGCTGGTATTCCATTTTCTTTCCCTTCTGCTGCTCATATTGCATTTTTTAACTTCTCTTTCTTTTTTAAAAACTGTTGCTCTTCTGCTCAAAGCTGCACATAGAGCTCTTCCATTCCTTGCTCCTGGATAGAAATATTAGCCTCCATGTCAGGGAGCATATTTTCACTGTCTCCTCTCTGACTTTGTTTTCTGTCATTTTCTGACACCTTCTTCTGGCCTTCTATCTTATCTCTCTTTGCCGTTTGTGATGCAGTTTTGCTCTGGGGCTTGGGAGGACCTGCTCCCAGCCTCACACAACCTGCTCCTCCATCAACTACCTGTGAATGGCTCTCAGCTGACAGCCAAAGGTTTCTCCTCCTGGTGAGTAGGGGAATTTTCCTGGTGCCCTGGACAAAGTTCCCCCCATTCACTAAAAATACCACCAACAGCTTAATCTGGTTCAAGGTCAGTTGGTATTCATCTGTATCCCCCCTTCCCCGGGTCATGCCTGAAAATAGGCAGAATTTGTCTAGTGAATTTACCTGGTCAACAATAAATAAATAAATAAATAAATACAATCAACAACTCTTGATATAAAGTAATAAGAATTAGTTAGTACAAGGACAGAAACAAGTAGGAGACTGAGTGAGTAGACAAGCATGAGTATGGTAAGACAACATTTCAAAAGTCTCACTATTATAATTCATTTTTACAAGTGTGTCTGCACAGCTGACAATTTTGTACAAAAATAATAACAATGGGAGTTATTCACATATGTCACACATGCAGGTGGAGGATCTGAGGCCTGGATGCACCAGTCTCCCTGCTCCTGTCAGAAGATCACAGCAGAGAGGCAGAGGTACTGGGGTTCCATTGAAAGCTGTTGAAGCAGAGGGAACCAAATTTGACAAGGAATAAGAGGAGCTATTAGAATCATGTGAGCCCCTTCCACCTGTAGCTTCAGGAGAACCCTCTGAAGCACTGGGAAGGGAGGAAAGGTGTACAGGAACCTCCCTGTCCAACAAAGAGACAGCACGTCTCACCAGAAAACACCACACCCAGGAACAAGTGAGCAAAAATTAGGTAGTTCTGCATTAGATGGGGAGATGAAGAGGTCTATCTCCAGCCAACCCCACAGGTCAAATAAGCTTTCGATCACTGCTTGATTTAGCTTCCACTCACAATCCCTGACAGTGGTGTGGCTGAGACTGTCTGCCAGGATGTTGCTGATGTCCGGCACATGGATAGCAGTCAGGCAGAGGTCATGCTGGACTGCCCAGTACCACACTCGCATCGCCTCCCGGCAGACAGGGTACGAGCAAGTACCTCCCTGTTTGTTTAGGTACCAGACCACAGACATATTGTCTGTCTGAACCAGGAGTGTTCTCAGATATAGAAGAGGCTGGAAGGCCTGAAGGGCATATAGCACTGCCCTCATTTCTAATACATTGATGTGTAAAGGCGCTTCCAGCTGAGACAATGTTCCCTGGGTCTGATGGTCTCCTAGGTGGGCTCCCCAGCCTTGACACGAAGCATCGATTGTAAGGGTCATGGTAGGAGCAGGGGGTTGAAAGAGGAACCCCCTGTGGAGAGACTGGACAACTCCTGCCACCAAAGAAGATCCTTCTTCATGTCCCTGGACACTAGGACCCTGTGGTCCAGGCTGTCCAGCCGCTGATCCCATTGGACATGAAGAGTTCATTGGGTCACCCTCATATGCAGTCTGGCTAGAGGAACTGTAGAGATTGCAGCTGCCATCAGCCTGAGAAGACAGAGGATCAACCGGGCTGTGGTCCAGCATGAGTTGGCCATTAATCTGGCCTATTCCAGCAGGGTTTCCACTCTGTCTGATGGGAGGAAAGTCCTGCCCCTAGACCATATCCAGCACCACCCACAATAAACTGTGGGCACTGGGAAGGAGAGGTAGGACTTGGGATAGTTTACTGTTATTCCAAGTCTGGAAAGAGGTCCAGGGTGAAGGAGAGGGACTCCCTCAGACAGATCTGTGATACAGGCACAATTAGATCCCTCTGAGGCATACGGCCACAGCCACAACTGCTAGGCACTTGGTAAAAACCTGTGGTGCTGAGGATAGGCCAAAAGGGAGAGTCTTGAACTGGTAATGTTCCCTCTGGAAGGCAAATCAAAGAAAGCAGCGGTGGGCCTGGAAGACAGGGATGTGCAGGTAAGCATCCTGCATGTCCAGCGCACAAAGCCAATGGCCCCTGTGGAGCAGGGGTAGAAGTCCCTGGATGGTGAGCATGCGGAACCTCTTGTACTCGACGTGCAGGTTGAGCATGCTGAGGTCCAAGCTGGGTCTTAGGTCGCCCATCTTTTGGGGCACTATGAAGAAACTGAAATAGTATCCTCTTCCTATCTGTGCTGGAGCCACAGGTTCTATGGCTGACTTATGCAGAAAAGCCTATCAGAGACAGGTGCCTTGGAGGAAAATGGAGAGGCCTGGGGGTTGTCCAGAGGCCTGTCTAGGAACTCTATGGTGTGACCTCTTGCTATTAACTGAAGGACCAAAGAGTCCATGGTTATGTCCTGTGACCCTGGAAGGTGAAAGACCTCTCCCCAGTTCCCTAAAGGATCTGGAGGCAGGGGTTCCCCATATGTCAGGAAGCTGAGAGGAGGAGCTGGCAGCTCCTCCAGGGGCTTCTGGAACTTGGAAGAGGAAGTAGGGTTCCTGATGCTGGATACAAGCATTTGGCCTGCAGTTTGGCAGGGCCTCTTTGGTCTGGTGTCTCTTTTGCCAACAAAAGGCTGTTTGTCTTTGTAACCCCTCAGTACATAAACCGGATGTCTCAGATGGATTTACCATGGTCCTGCAATTTGGTGATAATATCATCAGCGTCACCTTGAATAACATAGAATCCCCTGAAAGGCATCCAGGATGGAGGTCTGGAAGTCTTAGGCCAGACCAGCAGTCCTGAGCCACGAATGTCACCTAATGCAGACAGCAGTGGCTGAGGTGTGAGCAACTGAGTCTACTACTCATAAGTGTCCTGGAGGGCATGCCGACAGAAGATTTTAGTCATTCTCAATGTCTTGGCAATCTTGGCCTTAAGCTCCTGGTCCTGGATAGCTTCCAGCTTGGACTCGAGTGAGGCCAGGGAAGACTTCTGGTAGGAAACCATATGAGCCACATAATTAAGGGACCTGAGGGGGGCAAGTGGGGGAGGAATGGATCTTGCGACCAAAACTGCCCAGCTGCTTAGACTCCTTATCAGGAGGAGACATGCTTAAATGTTTAAGTTTAAAGGACCTCTCATGGGCAGCCGTGATAACAACCGAGTCTGCATTAGGATGGCCAGTAAGGTGTGTGACCCCATCTGGGGGGTGGTGCATCCTGTCTGCCTTTTTTGAAACAGCCAGAATGCAGGAAGGCTGTTGCCAGATAGTGGATGTCAGGTCCTCATGGGGCCCAGTCCAAGGCAGTATGGGCACAGGAGCTGTGTCAGTCACGTCTAGATGCTCTGCAAGCCTTTTCCACTTTGGATCCTGTTCCTGGAAGCCTAGTCACAGGCATTTTGTATAGTTATGAGGAGTTCTGCAAAGGAAGAGTCCTCCAGAGGGGACTTCAGGGACTCCTTAGGCTGAGACTTTATAGGTGTATGCGTACCAGAGCTGTAGAATGAGTCAGAGTCAGAGTCTGAAAACTGCCTGTTGGAGGTCTGAACCCTTTCTAGAGGAGTGTCCTGGGTTTTATCCCCGATCTCGTGTGTAGAGGAGCTTTCTCTGGAAAGGTGGGAATCCACAGGACAGGCTGATCTAGGGGTTGGAAAGAAGGTGGGAGTAGAGGCTGCCACTGGTTTCCGATGGCCAAGCCGAGGCTAGTTGAGTCCTGGCTTCCTGAATCAGTGTCTGAAACACTGCGTGGATATCAGTCTGAGGCTGCTGTGGAGGCCGAGGCTGAGGCTGAGGAGGAGGAGGAGGAGGAGAAGGCTGGTATAATGGATAGTCTGGCATCTGATACTAAGAGTATCCATAAGGAGTAGGGAAAGCCAGAAGGAGCATACCTTGATTAGACTAGCCTGGCATCTGGTGCCCTGGTACATAATGGGGTTGATGACCAGGCGTTGGATACCCCAGCGAAGGGTACATTGGGTATTAGGGGGGCGGATAGCCTGGAACAATGCCCATAGGTCCAGCCAGAGGTGGGGCTGGCACTGGATCAGGTACAGGAATGTCAGGCACCAAAAGATTCAGTGCTTGGGGGCCTGACTGAAGGCCGTCCAGCATTTGAGGAATGACTGGAGTGCAAAACATACCCTGACCCGGTGAAGGGTCACCTGGCGAAAGGTCACTTGGCATCGGGGTGTGAATAGAACCTGATGGAAGACCCGCCATCATCAGGGGAGCCAGAGTCCAAGATGGCTGAACCTGGTTGTCCAAGGGGGCTTGGGTTGAGAAGGTCCCAACGGAAGGTCCCTGGAGGGATTAACAATAGGCCAAGTGGGTGAACCAGGAAGAGAGTGACCTGACAAAGGAGGAGGAATCTCCAGATTAGTGCCCACTTCTGACTTGATCTTCAGGCAAGCCCAGAGGGTCTGGCTGGGTCACTGGGAGCGAGGAACCCTCAAATGACTGTTGCATGTACAGCAGCTGGCTCAGCTCGATGTTGGAGGTATCCTGCGACCCCAATGGGAGAACCTCAGCTGTGTGGTCCCCAGAGGAACTGGGAAGAAACTTATCAGTCGTGGCCATGCAAACATCAGAAGAGCAAACGTCTGACTTATTGGCCTGGGCCTTCCAGACAACAGTGGAGCTGGAGTCCAGCTTACTGGCTGTGACCGTGCACTCCTCAGTAGGGCTGGAGAGTGACTTATCAACCTGGCTGCTGGCGTAGACCCTGAAGAAGATATGGGCCTAAGGGCACAATAGGGATTCCATTGTCCAGAGGAGCCCCAACTGGACCATGAGTAAAGCAGGAAGGAGGCCGTGGTCTGATCCACTGGAGTGGTAGGAGACCTGGCAGTAGGAGTGCTTACTGAAGTGGAGGCCCTCCAGTGTCAGTGGTGTCCTATGGTCACCACCAAGTGGATGGAGACCTATCCCAGTCTCGGTGCCTCTCCTTGTCCTTTTTCTTCTTTTTGGGTTCTGGCGTTGGAGAAGAAGATTTTTCCTCCAGATTCTGCAGCTCCTTTTCCATCAAAGCTAGGCACTTCTCCAGCAAGTGGGCTTCGAGCTTTTTCTAGTTGCCTAATTCATGTGGCCTACTTGAAGGATTGGCAGGGTGCACAGTCCTTGACCTGGTGTTTGGGGCCTAGGCAGATCACGCAGCGGGAATGCTCATCTGTATGCAGGATCTGGATGCCATAGGACTTGCACTTCTTTTCGACACATCACTCAGCTGTTCATGTTCCTGAACTGTACCTCCAACTATATCCCATGCTGTAAATTTGTCACTGTTATTTATTTGCTTCCCCTTTCTTCTGTATATCCCTCAAGATCTCTCTATTAGACCTGTTTATGTTAGACCCGCTAATACTGTATTTTACTATGTAATTGTTTGACCATGTGTTCTGTTCTCTTTTTATGCTTAACTGCACATTTGTGTAAATGGGCATTTGTACTCACATACCTCTCAGTATAAAATAAAGATTAATTGACTGATTAAAACTGGACTGACAGGCGTGAATCACAGCAGTTCTGTAAAATCCAAACTGCCCATACTGGGTGCAGCTTGTACAAATACTGCTGGTCCGGTCACTCTGGCTGCACTGTTCAGTCCAACTTTTATATATCTGGTCTGCTCCTGGAAGTCTGTTTTTCAACCCTTCCTTGGCATGGTTGAAAACGGAACCAACAGGACCAGACCATTAAACTTTTAATACCATCAAGTCTCTTCTGCTGCCATGAGCTCCCCCATCCATGAAGTCCCATTCTGCTTGTGGCAGCCCCCCCCCCCAAACCAGGTAATATTCCAGGGAGCAGCTCTTTACACCACATCAACTAAATTACTGCTAAACTCCCTATTTTTAAACATTTTGTTGAGAAATTTTTGTTTTAGTATATCTATGGTCAGGAAAAATGAATTTGTAAAAGCAACCAAAGCCTCCATTTATTAGTACATTTAATCACAATACAGCATGTTATGAACTGATCCGATTCTATGTGTAACCTAAGTCAAACAAACATTAGACACACACACATGCCTATCTGCAAGTGAAGCAAATGTGGTTATTATCATTCCGTTGTAAACACCTATAGTCACAAATTGCAGGTTAAGAACATTCAGTAATTTATTTATTATTTATTTCTTCAGAAAATGTTTCACCAGGAAAGACATCATGAGCTGTAAACAGCTCGCTTCCAGAAGTGTCCGGGAGGGGGGGATTACAATGTTGGGAGAACAAGCAATCACATTCAAATTACAGAGTAATGTATAACAAGTGCAGAAATCAATAACAGACCATACCAGGGTGGCATCTGTCTGGAGTAGAAAAACCAGGCAAACCTGCAGAGAAACCTATGTAGAGAGGACTGGTGATTACTACCAGTCATGTTCCTTGGAATAGAGGGGCAGACACAGGTTAAGTGCAGTAGAGATGAATAGAGCATGGGGTTGAGAAGTGCTAAGTAGGCCATGGGAGGTAGGTTTGGGCAGAGCATGGATAATGGAGAGAAGGTAAGAAGATGGGAGAAGGATGGGGAAAGGGGGCAGCTAGACCCAAACCCCTTCCAAGTGTTGAGTAACCCTACATGCAGAAAATAGGACCAGGTAGAGGAGAAGGGGAAGCAAGGGAGATTGGGGAGGAAGGGGCAGTGGAGGAAGGTAGGGAGGATGGGGATAGAGGGAGGGAGGAGCAGGGAGAGGAATTAGAATGCGAGGGGCGGACAGGGAAGGATGGAGAGAGAGACAACTAACTGGGAACCTAACCCCCTTCAGGATGCCATGAACCCTGCAAGGGACTGGACCGAGGGGGATGGGAAGGATAGCAGAGAGGGCAGTAGAATATAAACAGTAGCCCAGAACTGGCTGCCTGAGAAAATTAAGTTGGTGTATTATTTGGAAACAGATATCACTATACTCTTTGCTATGGAATGTACTGCAAAGTAGCAGAATGACTGCTCTTAGGATGGTGGTGTCAAATGGCTTAATGAGGTGTTCACAGGGGCTGGGAGCACAGCAGAGCTTATTTGTTTTGCAGAAAGCTCCAGGAAGTGTTTAACCCATTCTACTTCCAATTACTTTCTATGATGTCTGTACTATCCATTGGTAATCTGACACAGAATGACTGCCAGAAGATAATGAGTTAACTTTTTGTAGGCTCAATTAACTCCTCAAGCCAGAAGAAAAATAGTGCTCAACAGCTTCTTATACACACAGGCAAGATAGTAATGAAGTTTCAGCAGAGCAATTCATTTTTAACACTCTATCATTCTGTTTGGTAGCAAAAATGACATCAGTCCTTTTCTGAATGCAAAATGGCTGTTGGGCTATGCCCACAGCCGTAAAAATGGCACATGCCTCAAAAACCAAATGATGCATGCACGGAAAAACAACACAAGATCTATTACTCTGACTTTTTACACAGGCTTCAGGAAATCTTGGAAACTGTCTCAAAAATTCAGCACTCTGAAAATAGGGCTTCCAAATTTGGGAGCAACTGGGTGGATGCAGTTGCAGGTGAATAACAAATAATTTTCCCTCTACATCTGCCCTTTTGAAAATCTCCGCCCCCCCCCACTATCTCTGAGTGCAGTAGTTCAACACAGTAGTACACCAGGGCACTGGGATTTGCAAATCATAGCTTCTGGGTGCTGTAAGCTCCACACTAGTCATGCTTGGATACGGTCACTGGGGATCCAAGCGTTCTTTGACAGATAGTCCTGCTGTTCATCTCAGAATCTGAGCTCCATGTGACCAAGCTAGGATTTTGGATCCCAGGTCAGATTTTGTGGATCCAAAGTCAGAAGGGATTAGATTTTGGATATGAGGATTGGATTTTTGGAAACAACCCTTACTCGGGATCTGACAATGGCATCCACCAGATCCTATTATTCTGACTGGATCCCCACATGGAATCCAAGGAGCAATGGTCCACAATCACATTATCAATAGTGGATGGCATCTGACATCTGAAAAATGGGGTGGTATCCGACTTTGACAGATACTGTCTAAGCACCACTAATCCACACAGTCACAAGTATAGAAGGGCACTGAGCTTATTACTGTACAATGTTTATTTTGTTCACAGTTTTAGGCCAAAAAGAAACACTAACAATGTTTGTTTCAGGTGCATCCTGGGAGCACAGGAAAGTTAAGTGACCTTCTCATAATCACACAGTATGCCGATGGTGGCTGGGATTCAAACCAGTTCTCAAGGTTTTTACAACTCCATCCTCTTAACCTCAACACTATACTGCCTCCAAGGAAAATGTCAGCATCTACTGAGCCGAAAGACTCATTTACAATGCAGTCCCTTGTAACAATGTAGTACACAGTGATTAACAAATCAGTATACAAGGGAACTGGGATTCAAACACACAGCCATTGAGTGCAGTAGAGCGCACACACACACCTCTCAACCTCCCTCATCACAAATCAGGGACAAGGCTTAAAATGATCAGGGACAAACTACCAAAATCAGGGACACATCTGAAACAAGCATTTGTCAATGCCGAATGTTTGCTTGCTGGTATTAGCATTGGAAATGCAGGAGTTGGACAGATGCAGAACAGGAATGGCAGTGAAGTATTGAACTTCATGCCAACCCCACCTCCATCCAGTAGAGATGGACAGGCATTGGGGTAAGTATTTGGGTTGTCTCCCATAATGGTCATGCCATGTCACCTCACCCTATTTGACACCGACACATGTTGAGGTGTGCCTTGGGGTGTTTGGCTTTACAGTTACCCCATTCCATAAGAACATATGCTGAAATGGGTGCACCATAGAAGAATGGAATGAAGTCCAGGGCTGAAGAGTCCAAGGTATACCTTGATGCCTGTCAGTGGCTGGGGTGGTGGGATGACATGAGCAGTACAGTCAACAATCCAAAGGCACCCCCGATGCCTGTCAGTCTGTACAGGGTAGGACGTTATGGTTAGAAACTCTAACCCTCAGGCGTTTGTTGGTATTTACACTACAAATTTTCAACATGGCCTTTTCTGATCCCACTTCATGAAAGCATTTGGGACCTCTTCTCATGAAAAGTGGTAGTGTGATTTTGTCAACGTCTCCCGAACTTTGAGTTCCAACAGCGACCATGCCATTCTGCCTACATGTATGAAAACACAGCTTGGGCAGGATGTGAGAAGAATGACAACTGTACCATCTATAAGGAGGTGTGAAGAGATGGCAATGTTGAAAATCTGTAGTGGGAATATTAAAATGCTCGCACTCTGAGCAAACGTGGAAACTGCGCAATGCATGCATGTAACACAGGCATTTTATGGACTTTTGTCACCAAATTTTAAAAATAGGCATTTTAGGACCTCTGCTCATGAACAGTGCCACTGTGATATTCTTAATGTGTCCCTGAACAGTGATTTCCCACAGCAACCATACTATTCTGCACTGGAAGTAAAAACACATTACACCAGGATGTGGAAAATGGCAGCTGTACTGTTCATAAGGAGGCATGGGAAAATGGCAATGTTGAAAATCTGGAGTGAAAATATTACAAATTTGCGAAGTTACGAGAGTCCGTGGAAACTGCATAATGCACGCTTGTAACACAGTCATTTTATGGACTTTCATCACAAAAGTTTCAACATAGGCATTTTAGGACCTCCGCTCATGAACAGCGTCAGTGTGATTTTCTTAATGAGTCCCAAACACTGATTTCCCACAGCGACCATGCTATTCTGCGCCGGAAGTGCGAAAACACATTTCAGCCAGTATGTGAAAAATGACAGCTGTACTGTTCATAAGGAGGCACAGTAAACTGGCAGTGCTGAAAATCTGGAGAGAAAATATTGCAAATTTGTGAAGCTACGAGCGTGCGTAGCAACTGCGTTATGCACGCTCGTAAAACTGTAATTTCTTGGATTTTTCCACCAAATTTGCAATATAGACTTTTTGAGAGCCTACCTCATGAACACTGGCACTGTTGTTTTGTTAATTGGTCCCAAAAAGTTATTCCACGCAGTGACCACAAAATTACCTTTCAGGACTAAATAATGCCATGACAGTGCCTGAATTCATGAGGAGGGGTCCCAATAACCCCATGTTGAAAATCTGGTGGCAAAATTCCCCAAAATGTCTGAGATATGCACCAAAGTTGAAAAAAACCCTATTTATGCCATTATACAGCATACCAGCATTTCTTCAGTTCGCGGTCAGCTTCGAAGAGTGCAGATATTTTCCCGGTCCACCGAAGATTGTCGTGCATGCTCTGGAGGTAAGTATGGAGTGAGGGTGTGTGTGGGGAGACAAGGTGCGCAGAGGGTGGCGCGGGTTGAGGCGGGGCCACGGACTCGGCGAGGACCGTTTTCTGGTTTGCAGGTTAAACAAAACAAAAAAACATCGCTGGACTTTTTTGTTTCACAGAACATTGGCACACTGGGGTGGGCTCCCAGCGTGCCACCTGACTGTTTTGGGGGCTGTAGCTGATGGGATTGGGCACCCCAGCTGCACATACCAGGGGGGCACAAGAGCTGAGGGATTGGGCACCCCCTCGGCAGAAACCAAGTGTTTTTTTTTGAGGGGGGAATTATGCCGACAGGAGTGGGCTCCCTCATCAGCAAATTAAACAGGGCAGAGAGGGGACTGAAGCTGATGGGGATTGGGGCCCCCATTGGCAAACAAAGACAGTTTGGGGGGGCATATGATGCTGAGGGGGATTCGGCAACCCCTCAGCATTGGGGGCTGTGCAATATCATTTGTGAACATGGCGGTGGCTTGCCACCATGTTCACAAACAATATTACACTAGGCAACGTTCCACCCTGCAATGACGGGTCGCTCCCTCATTGCAGCGGAATGGCTGATGCTGCAATGACGAGGCGGCCCCTGATTGCTGCAGCAAAAATGTTACAAGTTGGTGGCACTTTGGAAGCCAGTGTCATCCACACACTGTGCCTCCATTTTCCACCAGTGCCAAGCCCCCAAATGCTATGCCTCCGTTGGCTGCCACAGTGCAGCGCCTCACAGCCCGCTTCTCTCCTAAGCTGCCACATAATGTTTCTTCGCATGCACACAAACAAACAAACATAAAATAGTAATATTAATTCCAGAAACTGTGTACAACATGTTTTCGTAGTATGAAAACATTTTCTTAATGAGAACCAGACTGTAACACCAATGGCTGGCATTCTTTTGTGATTCAAATCCCTACTCTTCAGTGACAGAAATGTCAAATTTAGGAGGGACAGAAGAAATTTCTGAGGCAAAATCAGGGACATCCCTGAAAATCAAGGACATTTGAGAGGTATGCACACACACACACACACACACACACACACTCTCACAGGAGGGCACTGTGAGCCTCTAAGAGTGCAGTAGTGATCAACACGCCCACTAATTGAACCATGAAATCTGCATAAGAACCTGCTTGGCAACCCTGGTTATTTCCAATGCATGTTTTCACAAGAGTTCGGTTAGTACTTTATTTTTATTCCCTTTTGCTAAAGTACAAAAATAACAAACCGGTCCAGCTCTGCTGTGCTTTCCAACATGCCTTATGGCTTTTTTCTCATTACTGAAACTCTGCCATGTGTAAAACATTAAAAAGTGTGTGTGTGTGTGTGTGTGTGTGTGAAGGGGGCAGGGAAGGTGTTTCAAACTGCATCCAGGTGCTCCAAATCTGAATTTGTTAACAAAATAATGCCATCAGAAAGACCCACCTCCTTTACAGTTTAATCAGTGATCAGTAGCTGATGTTTAGGTTTCTGTTTCAGCGTCCTCATCTCTGGAATTTGTCAAGCATTTTTCTTCCCAAAAGGCAGTCCCTGCAGAGTTAGAAGGGTAACTACAGGTTGTAAATGCTTTCACTCTACCATACACCAATGCATCACAACGACAGGGTCAAACACTTTTTTTTTAAGTACCAGGATCTGGAAGTAATCTGCTTTCACGGAATAACAGAACCTGCCCATTTGGAAGCAGTTTGTTATCCTGAGGTTGTTTTATTCTTGGTTTCTGCAATGCTACATTGCTTAGCAGAAGGAAGCAGACACGTGGGCACAGTTAGAGTCAAAGGATACATATATTCACATCAGTCCAGATGCACACTAATCCTAAAACAGACAGAGAAACAGACACATATCAACCCACACTAACACACATCTCGATAGCCAGACCACCACATGAAAAAGTCATTCACGCCAACCCAGAAACACATTAATACTTCTGACAAACCAACAGACACATAACGACCCAGATGCACCCCTGAGCAGCAAGAGCACCACATGACACATGCATTCATGTCAATTATACAATATGTCTCTTAAATTCCACTTTCTAATTGGTTGGGACCAATGTGAAAACTACATAGTATTCACAAGAGTCTCACGTGTGCCCTGCCTTTGTGTGAAACAGGGCACACACACAGGAAGAATTCATGTAAGGTTTTTGTTACTGTAAATCAATTGTAATAGGGTAAGGCAACTCTAGGGGGTTGGTGGGTTATTGATCAAAATCCCACCTCAGAGTCTCAGCATTAGTGCTACCACCCAACACATCAGTGACCGGGTTCAAGAGTGGACTAGGGTTGCTGGAGGTCGGTGGGGAGGACAGCATCGAGCACCTGCTGGACTGCTCTCCTTTCCTGGGAGCTTAGGAAGGAGGTCTGTTGGCTTGGCCCTTGACTGCCACCATGTGAAGGCCTGGTGATCATGTAGGCAAGAGGGGCATGAATGGAGGGGCCATGGTTTGACGTGGTGTGTATTTTCCTCCACATGGCATGCGCCAGCATCCACACCATGGCAGGGGACCCAGCGGGAGGAAACAGAAAACAGCCACTCAGGGATATAGGAAGCCCTACCTGCTTGCTCTGGACCTGAGTCATCACCCGGGATGCCTGGACCCTGCTCTAGATGTAGGGGAAGGGAGATGAGACCCTGCTCTAGATGTAGGGGAAGGGAGGAGAACAGCCCTCCCTCTCCTGGTCCTGCCATGGGGGGGAAGGGTATTTTGAGTGGAATGTCAGGTTCAAGTAAGTCCCAGAGAGGAGGTTGCTGATTTGGGATAATGGGAACAGGGCTGATACAGCCCCCCAAGCAGCCCTGGAAGAAAAGTTTCATAGAAAACAGAATATACAATACCACCCCCATAGTGAACGACACAAGCTTTTCAAACAGAGGGTTGGATTATCTCACAGTAACCCCCCATGGCTTGCCACTCAACTCATACACAGACACACTAATCCTAGCACTGACAAACATAAGTCACACTAGACTGACCCTCAGCAAAAGACACACACAAAAACATACAGACACCCTTAACATTGAAATGCAGAAACATAGAATTTGACAGCATATAAGGACTGCTTGGCCCATCCAGTTTGCCCATTCCTCCTTACTTATGCTATTACCACAGACTGTGCCCAATCTGCAGCTTTTTCTCCCCACCCCTTCCTTTCCACTATGATTCCCTTGTGTTTATCCCATGCATTCTAGATCCCATCACTATTTCGCATTCTATCACTCTCCACTGGAAGATTGTTCCTGGAATCTGCCATTCTTTCTGTGAAAAGGTACTTCCTCACATCTCTTCCAACTCTACCCCTTTCCGGCTTCATAGTATGTCCCCTTGTTCTTGAGCACCTTTTCTTCTGAAACATATTCCTCTCCTGTGCTTCATTTACCCCTGTGAAGTATTTATAGGACTCTACCTTATTCTCCCCTCCCTCCCTCCTCTGTTCCAGGGTGTACACACCGAGCTCCTTTATTCTTTCCTCATAGGGCTTTTGATGCAGAAGCTACACCATTTCAGTTGCCCTCCCCTGGGCTATTTCCACTCTGTCTATGTCCTGGAGATGTGGTCTCCAGAACTGGGCACAGTACTCTAGGGGGGCCCCTATGCACCCCAGCATCCCACTTGCCCTCCCTACTACCTTGTCACACTGCCTGGTCAGCTTTATGTTATCCGATATGATTACCCCAGGTCTCTTTCCTGCTTGGTGGTCATCAATACCACTCTACACATTTTGTACTCTGCCCCTAGGTTTCTGTGCCCCAAGTGCTTTATTTTGCACTTTTTCACATTGAAACCCAGCAGCCATACCTTTGAATACTCCCCTCTAGTTTTCTCAGGTCTCTGCTCATCCTTTCCACCCCCACGGAGTGTCCACCCTATTGCAGATTTTGGTGTTATCCACAAAAGGACAGACCTTTACCTTCAAACTCCTCTGCAACATCACTTATAAAGACATTAAAGAGGACTGGTCCCAGGCACTGATCCCTGAGATACCCCACTGGTCACTCACCCTTCTTTGGAGTGAACTCTGTTTACTACCACCCTCTATTGCCTATCCCCTAACCAGTTGCGTATCCAGTTTATCACCTCTGGACCCACTCCTAAGTTACTCAGATTGTTTACTAGTCTCCTATGTGAAACGGTATTGAACGCCTTATTGAAATCTAGGTAGACCTAGTCCCTGCTCCACCCTGATCTAGTTCCTTAGTCACCCAGTCAAATATTCATTTGACATGACCCCCTCCTGTGAAACCATGCTGCCTCGGGTCTTGTAACCCAATGGATTCAAGGTCTTGCCAACTGCCAGCCTCCTCCTTGCTACCGCTTTTGTGTAGTATGTGTTTACATGCATGTGTGTGCCCCTCTCCTTTAGTGCATTGGCAAAAGAGAGAGAGGCACACACATACATGTAAACACACAGACATGCACATACTGCTCAATAATGACACAGAAGGAGGCACACACATGCACACTAACCGTCACAGAACCCCCTAAACACTGACAGAGGTGCACACTTATAAACCCAGACACTCTTCAAAAGGGACAGAGGACACATGCATATACCCACAGACTTGACAAAAGAGAAAGAGCATGTGAACACGCACACACACACAACACTGAGGCACATACATGCATATTACAAAAAAGACATCCCTTTACATTGACACACAGACACATACATGCATAAAGATATCCACAGCATTGACAGAGACACATATATGAACAAAGGCATAGTTAAACATTGATTGAAAGGGACACAAGGAGACACATATAAACGACACCCCCACAACACTGACAGAGACACACACAAACACAGGGATGTAGCGAGAGCATTTTGTTTTCTATATACATACTGTGACATAGACAACCAGCTCTGAATGCTATATAATTTTTTATTTCTTAAAAATAACAGAAATGTGGTATTGAATTTGTCTGTGGGAAATGCCAGTGTACTCAAAGTGACCTCCCTCACTCACACATCCCCCCCGATCTCAGTATGTGAGATGACCACACACAGGAACTTAGATAAAAAAAATCTAACACCTGTAAGGCCAAGATAATTGCAGGGCTAAAAGGTACCTAAAATCATGGACATCCTGTTTAGCTAGTTCTATTATCAGTAGCCGATTTGGCAAGAAAGAACATGTCCATTTTACAGCGTTTACAGGAAAGGAAAGCAGGGCATGACACTTCTCTGTGAAATTAAAAAGACTTTGATATCTGTGAAGATCAAGAAGACTCTTTTTCACCAAAGAGGTGTCATTTGATAATTGATGTTAAGCTGAGAAAAGCAGGATCTTACTGCCTTATAAGGATCCTGTTTCCTGTAGAGATATATTTTTAGTAATAATATCCTGATAGGGAGGAAGTACAGTGCCCTCAACCAGGGGACTGAAGAAAGCAGCTTTTAAAACTATGATTCTGATTTCATAGATTGACTTCTTTACCTGACTTTGAAACAGCAACAACAAGCCTTTAGAAGATAAGTATTTTGTGTGGATAGGAAATATAGTTGCACTTTTACACCTTTTTGTTTAATGACTTGTATGTTTTTGTGATAAGTGTTCTGTATATTATTGTTTACTATTTTACCTTTTGTTTAATAAAGATATATTTTAAAAACAGAAACTGCCTGGTGTGCCTTGAAACATTTCTTTGGTTTTAAGTGAAATGAGATGGTTTTAAAGCTGACACGGTGCATGAGTTTATGGGTGTACCAAACTGGGAAACAATTTAAGAGTTTCTCTGGGTCTTACATAGAGTTCAAAAAGGGTTCATTTTGTAATACCTGGTTAGGTACCCGTAGGCAAAGATAGCTGTCCCCCCGAAGACAGAATTATCTGAACCTGACAATTGGGTATCCTAACAAGAGGTTAACAAGTTTAAATCCCTCCAGAACTTGGGACTAAGGTGACTCGAATCCACAAAACAGACAAGAGGGCTACCTTGTTCTGTTCACTGTTCACAAGACTACACTCAGAGGTTGGCACTTTGGGAGTAGAGGGCTGACCTGCTGAGTGAATCTGTGACAGATTGGTTGCAGCGTGCGGATAAAGTTTAGTACAATAAGCTTCATTGTACAGTGTGTCAGCTTGAGACTGTTAAGCTCACTTGAATGAAAGAAAAGCAGTGATTTATTTTTTTTTTAAAGGAAACAGAACTTTTATACTTGGCGACAGTCAAGTTCCTACCTATTTTATTTTTTCTAAAGTGCAAAGTCAGAGTAGCAGTAGTGAGGGAAGAAGAAATGGCTTCTGACTACAAAGCAGGCACACTGTAGATTTCTTAAAGCAGTTGTATGGGGACAGGGAGTCCCGGTTGGGGTGAAAAGCCAGTAAGCAGAACCTCATAGAGACCCCTGACGGTAGCAGATACCCAGAGCAGGGAGTCACAGACCATGACTGAAGGGGACTAGACCTCGAGTGTGGCAGGACTACAGGCCAGTGAGGGGTCCCGAGCCAATGAGCAGGACAACAGGGCCACTGTCAGTGAAGGGCCACAGCAGCAGAGGATGGTCAACAGTATCCTGAATCCAGAGGTACTCAAACTGCAAATTGAGTTACGCAGGATGGAACTGGAGGCAGAGTGAGAACAGAGAGAGGCAGATCGAGAGGCAGAGTGACAACAGAGAGAGGCGGATTGTGAGGCAAAGCGACAGCAGAGAGAGAGAGAGGCGGATAGTGAGGCAGAGCGACAACAGAGGGAGGCAGACCATGAGGAATGTGAGCGCCAGCGAGAGGCAGAGGAGAGAGGAGTGCCAGTGGCAACATGAACTGGAGAATCTACGACTCCGACCAGTGACACCAGGGCAGGTAAGTGGCTTGGGTTTAACTGGGACTGCAGGACTGGGTTATAAATTGAACTCCAAATTAATAGTGAGTTTAAGGAACGGGAAGACATGGACACTTTATAAATTCTTTTGAAAAAGTTTGTTTTCAGACTAAAATTCCTAGAGAGTCCTGGAGCTTCCAGCTATCCCCGCTACTTACCGGGAAAGCTTGGGAAGCATTGGGTCAAATGGACAATGAAGACAGCGATGATTACAGCAAACTTAAAGCTGCACTGTTAAAAAAGTTTTAATTAACTACTGAATCATACAGAGCTAAATTCCGTAAGCTCAGGAGAAGCCCTCATATGAGCTATGAGGAGCTAGCCATGAAACAACGTCAGTTTTTAAAACTTTGGTGGGAAGGAATTGAGGCAAACTCTGTTGATAAAATTGAAAATGTGATTTTATTAGAACAGTTTTAATGGGCATGCCCAGCAGAGCTAAAAACCTGGCTAGAGGACCGAGATCCAAAAACAGTGTAAGAGGCTGCTGAACTCTCGGACCGCTATGCCAAGAGCAGACCTGCTCTGAGAGCAAATGGGGCAGTGTGGCAGCACAGAAAGGAAAAAGTGTGCCTTCAGGGCAGCTAAAACTCACTGCCCCCACTGAAACCAGTTAGCCCCAGGTTTCAATGAAAAGATTTATCTGAAATAGAAATGCTTGTTGCTTCTGTAGGAAACTGGGCACATTGCCAGACAGTGTCCAAGAAGGGCAAGCAATAATATGCAAAGTAGTACCAGAAAGGATGTGGGTTGTTTGTGTGTTCCTGAGAACATGCCACCTGAACATGAGGGAACACATGCACCCAGTAATAGTAAATGGACATACAGACTCAGGGGTTAAAGGACACAGGGTCATCCCTGACATTGGTAAGGGGATCTGGTACAGCCTGGTCAAGCTTATACCCCTAAATATGTAACTGTACAAGGGTTTACTGGTGAAGAGAAAATATATTACCTCACTAGTGTTCTCTTTGACTGGGGTGAAACAGGAACTGTGCAGCAGGTGGCTGTAGCCAACACATTAGCATGATGGATATGATCCTGGGTAACAATCTCAGCAGGAGATGGTATGTGCCATTACCCATAGCCAAGTGGCAAGTGGAAAACAGTAGCTCCCTCTTGGAGCCCCCAGAAGCCATTAGGGAAGATACTGAGGCTGGTTCCCTCAGCCCGTGTCTCCAGAGGGGAGGACTGATAAAAGGGGGTAGAAATGTCCCAGGAGCAAGTAACTCCCCAGCTACAGAGGTTACTCGAAGGAGGAGGACCCTTGTCAGAGGTAGGAATAGACAGTGATTCTGACAGCCCTGATGCTAGTGCTAGGGACCCTAGTTTAGCAACTGAAGGGGATTTGTCCCATGCCTTGGGAAGGTGTAAGGAGTTTGAAGCTGCTCAGAGAAGTGACCCTAGTTTAGAGAAGCTGAGGGCTTGGGCAGACTTGAACGGAGTACAGGAAGGTAATGGAAGGCATAGGGTTTATTGGGAAAATGGACTTATGTATACACAAGCAGTATAGACAGAGGGAGTGATGTTAGGCAGGCAGCTCATCGTTCCCCAGGGATATCGTGAGCAGTTGCTCAAGGTTGCCCATGATATTCCCTTGTTGGTAATCAAGGAATCACGTGCACAACAATGCAGCGGTTGGCCAGAATTTCTACTGTTCTTCACCCAGCAGGTGAAGGGTATTGCAGGTCTTGTCACGGTGCCAAGAAATAGGGAAGGTGGGCAAGAAAACCCAAACCACCCTAATTCCATTGCCCGTCATAGAGGAGCCATTCCAGAGGGTGGGAATGGATATTGTGGGGCCTTTAAATACCCCCAGCTCCTCAGGGAAGAGATTCATCCTGACAGTGGTGGATTATGCCACCCGGTACCCAAAGGCAGTCGTCCTATCCTCGCTGAGGACGGACAAACTGGCAGATGCCTTACTTGGGATTTTCTCCAGTATTGGGTTTCTGCAGGAGGTAATCACCGATCAAGGGGTTCCTTCATATCAGACCTAATGAAATGTCTATGGAAGAAGTGTGGGCAGGTGCAGAGATGCACGACCCATCATCCTCACAAGTCAAAATAGACCTGTGGAAAGATTCAATGGTACCTGAAAGCAATGCTCGGGTGTTTGCTGAGACAGCATGGGAGGACTGGGTGAAATACCTTCCCCACCTGTTGTTACGCTACAGTGAGAATGCCCCAAGAGTCAACAGGATTTTTCCCCTTTGAACTCTTGTATGGAGGCGCGAATGCGTGGGCACATAGACTTGATCCAGGAGGACTGGGAAGGCAACCGACACCAGGAACTCCCATTGTGGAGTATGTCCTTAGGTTTGAGGGAAGGCTGAAGGAGTTTATGGGACAGCCCAGAGCAACCTGGCAGCTGCTCAACAGAAACAAAAAAGTATGGTAAATACGAACGCAAGCCAGAGCTCGCTCATACGGTGGGTCAGGAAGTCTGGTCCTTATTCCAGTCCGGAAAGACAAGCTGCAAGCTGAGTGGGCAGGACCGTACAAAGTGGTTAGGAAAGTAAATTACATAAACTACATTGTGGAGTTACTTGACCGTAGACAGACAGAAAGGATATACCATGTCAACATGATGAAGCCATGTGCCAATAGGGCTGACATGGTATTTGCAGTGTGTAGTCATGGGGAGGGAATGGACGAAGGAGACCCCCTTCTGGACTTGCTGGAAGAGAGTAAATGGGAGTCCTCTGTGGAGGCAGTAAAACTGTCTCCCCAGCTGGCCCCGGACCAGGTCCATAAAGTAAGAGAGGTTTTAGCAGACTTTGCCCCTTGTTTAGCCAAGCCTGGACCAACTCCCTTAGCAACACACAATGTGGAGACAGGGACAGACGCCTACAGAGTGACAGCATATTAGGAAAGTGTCAGAGGCTGTCCAAAAGGACATTAGGAGGGAAGTGGAGGAGATGTTGGATTTAGGGGTAATCCAGAGATCCCACAGCCCCTGGGCCTCACCCTTAGTCCTTGTGCCCAAGCCAGATGGCTTGACTCATTTCTGTATGGACTATCATGGACTGAATGCAGTCATGAAGTCCGAAGCCCATCCAATGCCCAGGACGGATGAACTCCTGGACAGGTTGGGAGGGTCGAACTACCTTACGACTATTGATGACCAAGGGGTATTGTGGGTAGAACTGACGAACCCAGGGCTAGGGAGGTTGGCCTCCATCCTCCGATAGGCTTATTTGAGTTTAAAGTAATGTCTTTCAGAATGAAGGCGCGGACACTTTCCAAGGTTGGTGAACCAGGTGTTGAATGTTGCTGAGAATGCGCCGTGGCGTATCTGGATGACTTTGCCATCTTTAGTACCAGCCTGAGACACCTTTCACACCTTAAGGAAGTGCTGGGCAGGATACAGAGGCCAGGCTCACTGTCAAAGCCGAAAAGTGTCAGGTGGCCATGGGAGAGGTGGCATACCTCAGACATATAGTGGGCAGGATAGCTGTCCTAACCAAATAAAGATAGAGGTGATCCAAAGCATGGCCCAGATGAGAAACCCAGAAACAGGTCAGGACTTTCTAGGGACAGCAGGTACCACAAAGTATATACCTAATTACAGTGCCCTGGCTGCACCTTATCTGACCTGACAAAGAAAAGGATGCCCAAGAAATGACCTGGGACCCAGCCTGTGAAACAGCCTTTACCAGGCTAAAGGAGGCACTGCGCAGTGCTCCTGTTTTGACAAGTCCTGACTATAGCAAAACTTTTATAGTTCAGACGGACGCCTCAGACATGGTTATTGGGGCAGTGCTGAGCCAGACGTCTAGCCAAGGGACAGATCACCCAGTTGTGTACCTAAGCTGCTTCCCAGGGAGCAAGCATACGCCACAGTGGAAAAGGGGTGTCTTGCTATAGTGTGGGCCTTAAATAAATTGAACCATACTTGTATGGGCATAATTGTGTAGTACAGACTGACCACAACCCCTGGTTTGGCTGATGCAGATAGGGAAGAACAATGGGAAACTGCTAAGATGGAGCCTTGCTTTACAAGGGTATGATCTAAAAAATGTACATAGGGCTGGGGCGAATAACAACTCAGATGGGCTGTCTAGGGTCTATGAGGGTGAACCGATTTGGAAGCTCATCCATACAAGGGATGAGCCCCAAATTCCAGTCTAGGTGAGAGGAATTGTGACATAGACAGCCAGCTCTGAATGCTGCATAATTTTTTATTTCTTAGAAATAAAAAAGCGTGGTGTTAATTTGTCTGTGAGAAATGCCCAGTGTACTCAAGTGATCTCCCTCATCCACATCCCAGATCTCAGTATGTAGATGCCCACACACAGGCACTTAGATAAAAAAATCTAACACCTGCAAGAACCAAGATAATTGCAGGGCTAAAAGGTACCTAAAATCAGGGACATCCTGTTTAACTAGTTCTAGTATCAGTAGCCAGTTAGCAGGAAAGAACATATCAATTTTAATGTTTTACAGGAAAGGAAAGCAGGGCATGACACTTCTATATGACATGAACAAGGCTTTGATATCTGTGAGAGATCAGAAGACCATACTCATCAAAAGGCGTGTCATTTGAAATTGATGTTATGCTGAGAAAAAACAGGATCTTGCTGCCTTATAAGGATCCTATTTCCTGTAGAGATATATTTTTAAAGTAATAATAATAAAGCTAACAGGGAGGAAGTACAGTGCCCTCAACCAGGGGGCTGAAGAAAGCAGCTTTTAAAACTATGATTCTGGTTTCATAGATTGGTTTCTTTACCTGACTTTGAAACAGCAACAACAAGC
Organism: Neoceratodus forsteri; assembly: GCA_016271365.2. Taxonomy (NCBI): domain Eukaryota; kingdom Metazoa; phylum Chordata; order Ceratodontiformes; family Ceratodontidae; genus Neoceratodus; species Neoceratodus forsteri. Next base: position 47,063,197 of record CM028133.1, on the reverse strand, counting down.
CTTTAGAAGATAAGTATTTTGTGTGGATAGGAAATATAGTTGCACTTTACACCTTTTTGTTTAATGACTTGTATGTTTTTGTGATAAGTGTTCTGTATATTATTGTTTACTATTTTACCTTTTGTTTAATAAAGATATATTTTAAAAACAGAAACTGCCTGGTGTGCCTTGAAACATTTCTTTGGTTTTAAGTGAAATGAGATGGTTTTAAAGCTGACACGGTGCATGGGTTTATGGGTGTACCAAACTGGGAAACAGTTTAAGAGTTTCTCTGGGTCTTACATAAGAGTTCAAAAAGGGTTCATTTTGTAATACCTGGTTAGGTGCCGATAGGTAAAGATAGCTGGCCCCCCCGAAGACAGAATTATCTAAGTCTGACAATTGGGTATGCTAACAAGAGGTTAACAAGTTTGAATCCCTCCAGAACTTGGGACAAAGGTGACTCGAATCCACAAAACAGACAAGAGGGCTACCTTGTTCTGTTCACAAGACTACACTCAGAGGTTGGCACTTTGGGAGTAGAGGCTGACCTGCTGAGTAAATCTGTGACACTTACCACCCCAGTAACTGCCCTCCATCAACCATGGTTCTGCAACGCCCTCATGACCATGGATAGCACCATATTTATTCATTTAAATGTATTTAGTCCAGGCAGATCCCAAAGAAAACCTGCATTTACAATACTAAATGTTTGTGTGTATGGTGTATGGCAGGCACGCATAGTGAGGTGAGTAATTTGTGGTGGATCCTGGTCTCCTACAAACTGTGGGTGTGGCTAGCCTACTTGTCCAGATGCAGTGCATGGGCCCATCAGGCCTTGGCAGGCATGTCACCCTGTTGTTTGAGAAGGCTCCTGGCCCAACAAAGGTGTCATGTACCCCAGAACACTGCTCTGTCTATCCCAGAGGTGGGGCCAACGCCACATGCTGCAGTGCTTTTCCCCAACCTCGGCCCATTCATCTGGCTTGAGCTTACACCTAAACCCAGGTCACTGGCATGGAAGGCAACATGGTCCCCACTATGCAACAGCCATCCTGCAAGAAATGTTACTTCGCATTTATAACAGTTTTGACCCCAAAATTTCAACATAGTCTTTTATGACCCCCTAATATGATGCGTGCAATTTGTAAAATACTGATGAAGCATTATTTCACATCACAAGTGAAATCACATTTAGGCCCATATTCCAAAAATGACAGTGGTCAGGTTCATCAGGTGGTGTGAAAAAAAATGGTTATGTTGAAAATTTATGGTCAAAATATTGAAAATTGTCAAAGTAATGAGCAAGCATTGAAAAATTTCAACGTACATTCATAACTTTGTTGTTTTTGTTTTGTAAATTTTATTTATGAGGTTTTGCAAGTACATTATTACATTACTATACAGGTAGATACCATTTACCACTTTATCAAAGAACATATTCCCTTACAAAGGATCATTATTAGATGCTACCCCATTAGGTACTGCACAGGGGTTACCCAGATATAATGAATACAGTATACATTAGTCATTAGCATACAGCCCAGGAAAGTTGGGGGCTTGCAGTAAAGGGGCAAGTAAAAGAGATTCCAGAATATTACCATAGAGACCAGTATGGTCTATATAACCCCAATAGTGCCGCAGAAAATTACACTTATTCGTTATATTCTCCCAACCCCAGAGAGATATAATTACATCTACTTAATGGAGCATACAGAAGGCACCTTAAAACAAACAAAGACAACCTGTCTTATTATTGCAAAAGAACAATGAATGAGAGAACAATGGAGTGCTACACAGATCATTTAGAAATGTCAGAAGTAAAAAGATCATGAGAAATATGTATAATAGAGCAGAATACTGACTCTATAGAAATGAACGTTTACTTTTAGAATTGCACTGTCTGTGAGTCTTGGACAAGTCATCGATTTGAGTAGTCAGAATAAATTGTTAAGTATAAAAGACCTGAGTCCACATCTTTGCAAGAGCTCTTGCGCAGTACAAGTGAAAGTGTATAGCTGGTGAGGCATGGCGCTATTTATGGAAGCAATAATACCCGACAGGGTGGGCGGTATTAAGCAATACCAGATCGCCCAAGGGTGTAATGAGGCCTGACGCCACAGGTGGAGGGCCTTATAGACCCTGGAAGGTCAGGTATTGCCCTTACCGCCCACCCAGGAGGGTGTTATTGCACTTAGAAAATGGGCTACCTGTAGTATTTTTATCAATCAATCAATCAATCACTCAATCAAATCTTTATTTATCCAGGCGAACATCGTTGAGCACAGCTCATTTGCAAGATGGTCCCAGTAAGGTCAAGGTTCAATTCACATAGATACATGAAAAATATTCAATATACACACACTCTAGGATACTACATAGAATATTCAGTATACACACAGTCTAAGGATGCATTCTGATCAGACTATACATTAAATTCGGTATGGTAGTAATAAGGGGTGCGGGAAGGAGTGGGAAGTGGTGTGCCTGGCTGGTGGGGAGGAGGAAGATGGTGGGGGCCTTACTGTGGAACGGATAAACCAGGGCCTTATGAAGAGGGCAGGAGGGTGGCACTGGGGAGTTTATATAACAGGGTATAGGGCTGTGATATATGACAAGGGATTAAGGGGAGGCGGATGGAAAGGAGGGGTGCATGGAGTGTAAGGGGTGGTGACTCTTAGTAAAGGTGGATACCTTCCGTGAGTTGAAAAAGAAGTTAATCAAATAGCTTAAAGATTAACTTTTGACTGTGAGTTGTAAAGTAGTCCCTCTTCCCTCGTCTCCCCTCCCCCGAGTTTGTTGTTATACTTCACCCTATTATTGGATTTAAAAAAAAGGCAAAAAAACCCAAAAAGGTTTCTGTTCATCTTTTGTGTCACTTTTTTTCCGGTTGGAAGTCATGACATTGCCAAGCATAGTGAGACGAGAAGTCTTGTGTGGCATGGTGGCAAATATGGGACTCTAGATGCAGCTGTTGCGAGCAGGTGTTTCATGTGAAAGCCGAGAAAGAAATGCCTCAGAAACATAGAAGAGACTGGATTTATTTTAATTTAGTTTGCACTGAGTCCTGCAATTGTGGGAAGCTGGTATTGAGTATTTAAATAGGAGCCAAAAAGAAACTGTTGTGCCGCACGGGAAATGCTTGACTGAAATATGAGTATCAATTTCTGTCGGGTATTTAAGAACTCATGATCATTGGTGAGTAGCAGACAGACTACAGAAATAAAATAAATCTTCTTTGGTAAATTATATTTTTTTAAATAACAGAATATGAAATGGGTATACAGTTTGGGGGGGAGTCGCAGCATGAGCTGCTTTATGTAAGTACAACGTGTCTCCAAACAGATTCGTTTTCGGAGACAGTGGGCAGCTAGCTGTAGGACCGAGGAGTGAGTGCACGGCGGACAGTACTACTACAGTAGTTAAATAAAAACGATTACTGAAAAAAAAAATGTAGCCTAAAATAAGGACAACGGAGGCTGATGTGTGGTTTTGTGAAACAGCTGTTATTGAAATGGAAAGTGTTGGTACTTGGGAGGACAGTATCTCTCGCTAAAGAAGAAAACAAAATGGCGGTACTTTCAAATTTTGTTTGCGGTGCTTCAGCCAATCATTGAGGAGACTGGCAGATGGATAACACTTGTGAGGCTGGCATGGCTGGCACTTTTAACTTACAGGGCTCTTACTGTAAGTTAATGTACCCCTGCCAGCCAATGAGATACTGTTTATTCTTAAGCCCATTTTCTAAAGGATGAAAATCTACCATCTGCTAGGTAGGCAGTGTTAACTTAGGAGTATGCACTACTCTACATAGATGAAAAGAAAAGTTTACCCCCAAGCTGAAGGCACCGAAAATTTCCCTGCACATCACCAGTAGGGAATCACAAGACAAAATATGGCTTGCCACACACTACTCACTTAAACAGAGTTCACAAAAGTCAGATGGATCCACAACAGGAGTCCAACAGAAATTCTGTTGAAACGCCTGTCAGCAACACCGCAGGTTGACCGCATTCTGTAGTCGGCTGCCAGTTCGCTATGGATTTCTTTGTTTTTCTTGGAGGCTTCACCCACCCAAACCCCACCCCACACCTCCCACTCAATGATTCTCAACCTAGTCAGAGTTGGTCGGGGGTGCAGGACCCTGACAGGCAGCGCTGGGTTCCAGCGGATTTCCCACCGCAGCTAGGCGCTGTAGTCACTGTGGGGACCTCGCTGGTGAAATGTCACTGCGAGGGGGTAAACAAGTCCAGATCAGTCCCTTTCATCTCATTCTCTCTCTTCTCATTGTCCTGTACCCTCTCCTACTCAATCCTGTTCACCATCTTCTCCGCATCTTTAGGCTCATTAAAGAGGAAGGTTTACCCATTCCATATTGGACACAGCTTTGCCAGCAATAGTAGTTGATGCGAATCTTGAGTTGCCTTAAGCGACTCCTGACCCCATTGAACAATTTTCTATGTTGTCAGGTACTGTTGGATAAATCGGAAAATATGAGAATGCCCACCTCCATACCGCAATCCTCGGTGGTGCTTCACTGTGTTGAGCACCCAATCTCTGTCTCCAACACTGGTGCAAATAATTAGAAAAGTTCTAGGAACCGCTGGTGTGGTTGCTGCCTGATGCAGTGTTATTCATGCTTTTCAATTGACAGAGGTGTGTTAGACTGCCCATATCCAAGAAGCATGGGCAACATGGTTCTAGTGAAGTCCAGGCTGTCATCCTCTTTGGCCCTTCTGGCAAACCAATCATTTTTAATATTTCTCGCTCAAGATTAATTTTCAACTGTTTCGAGGCATTGACACAAGATGGTATTCTCCTTTATAAGCTTAGTAGCAACGTCAGTATTTCTAATAGTGGTAGTCTCAGCCCATCCCACTGTTTGTTACACAGCATTGAGTTTAGTCTCTAATGAAGACATCCTTGTGTGCAGAGAATCACATTTTTTGTCCAGGGCCTGTACCATTCTAATCATTTGTCCCAGAGAGGTGTTTGCAGTGGCTAGCATCACCTCTCCCTCCACCGTGTCACCTGATGTCCCTGCTTTGGACTGCTGTGCAGGCCTACCCCCATGGTGATGCCCTTTAGGTTGAAAAAAATCAGCCGTCGCTGTCTTGGACTTCCCCAGCTTCTCCTCTGCTTCTTCCTCTGACCAAGCTAGCAAGTTTAGAACAATTAATGAGGCCTAATAAAAATTAAAACTTAATATTTAAACATTTCTCTTGGGAGCTCAAGTGAAGAGCTGCTTTCTGTTTGGCTGCCAACATGGTTCTTTTTAATATTTTTACCCCAGATTTTCAGCATAGCCTACTTATGACTCTACCTCATGACCCCGGTAGGTGAAGATTTTCAAATCCAACCTGAAAGATGATTTCACAGTGCGACTGTGAAATCACCTTTCAGCCTGGATTTGAAGAATTTCACCTACCTTGTTCATGAGATGGGGTCTCAAAAAGGCCATGTTGAAAATTGTGGGGAAAAAATATTACAAAATGACTAAGTTATGAGTGCAAGTTAAAAATGCATTGAAATACATTGACCACATACCTGATTTTCTGAGTTCCTGGTCCGGCATTGAAGAGTGGAGATGTGTCTCCAGTCCAGAGAGGGTTATGGTGCTGGATCCCCTGCTGGTAAGAAAGGGGTGGGTGCTGAGTAGGGGGGGAGGGTCAAATGGGGGAGGGTAAGAGAGGCAAAGTGTCGGCGGTGACAACAGACATCGATAGACCATTTTCTTTTTTACAGGTATTTAAAAAAAATTAAAAAAAGACTATGAGAAATGTTTTTTTTTATTTCAGGTAACAACAGTGGGGATTGGGCACCCCAGTGCTGGTGTCATGCTTGGTGGCACTAAGGGAGGGCTATCCAGTGTTGCACAGTGGAAATGCTTGGTTCTGGAATCAGTGATGGTGGCGGCATCACTATTTGATGGTTCGGGCAGGTGTGCAAAAAAATGCATCCCAGTCACAGCCCCCCTCACTCAGTTCCACCAGTCAATCTACGAGAGCATAAGTTGGGCTCCTGGTACCTACAGTACTACTGCATGCTGCTTCCTCCCCCGAAGATGTCAGAGTCATGACTCTCACTGCCTGTCAGTCACCAATATTAGATTTCAGACAAAGGGTATGGAAGGGGCTTTCACTATCACTCCTTGTCTATCACACCAAAACAAGAGAGTGGATTATCGAGGAGATTGAGTTAGACTGGTGCCTGAACTGGCTCACCCAGGTATGCCACCTTCATTGGAGGTGAGGTAGAAGAAATGCTCTGAACATTCGGGGGAGGGGGACACAGACTCCATAGCATACTCTAGTGCTGCCACTGCTACAGCTGGGTGGATTTCTGCAAATGAAAGGAGCCAGCTGCTTTGTGAATGGAGCAGCTGGTTCCTTTCAACTATGAGAAGTCTCTGCCCTGCTAACAGAAAACTGCATTATAATCAGCCTGACTGATCATTGGGTTATCACTGCCAAGCCCATTGCAGCCTGAGCTGCACTGGGCCCGACAGTGACACACCTCTTGGGTATTTTCACTTGTATGCTTGTTTGTAACAGAGGGGTCTCCCTTGATCTTCTTTTCAGTGTTTTCCTCCAGCGCTGAACCCATGTCAAACAGACTTAGCGATGACAACAGTGGCAAAGGTAAGGGAGCAAAATTAACAAGAAGGCGTGAATTAGTGCAATTAGAGGGTCCAGCTTGATCAAGATCTTGCTTTCAGTTTGAGTTTTAAATTTTAATTTAGTTTGTTTTAGCTGAAACACAGCCTTCGCTTTACCTCCAGCTGGTCTTCACTATCTGTTGCATGCTGGCATCTCCTGGTTGATACAGTCTTCAGTACTTGTTGCCATGGACTTTATTTATTATTTATTTATTTATTACATTTTGGTGACCGGGTAAGCCCACTGAGCCCCGGAGGTCCCTTTTTCAGTGATGACCCAGGAAATTACATAACACAAGAGACAAATACAGCCTTAGTTCAGTTTACAGGAATCACAACAACACAATTATGGTGACAGGACAGAAGCATAGCAGTCCAAGTGGAATAAATAGGTAGAACAGCAGTGATAACATTGTATGAATATTAGTAGTTTGGCATAGAGTTTAAACAGTGGTGGAGGAATAGGACCTGGTAAGTCATTTATCTCTGGGTTCCTGTCAGGAGCAGGAACTGGAGACCAATAGGTGGGCCTTAAGTCTAGTGTGGAAGTTTTTGATAGTGGGGGCTTCCTGCACCCCAGGAGGGAGCTGGTTCCACAGTGTGGGAGCAGTGAGGGCAAATTACATGCTACCTGCCTTAGTTCTAACCCTAGGGATGTCAAGGAGAGTTCGGCCAGTTGTGTGGAGGTGTCGATGGTTGGCCTTCAGATCAACGAGGCCAGAGAGGCTGGGGGGGGGGGTCAGGCTGACTAACTTGTAGACTAAACAGAGCAGAGGGTATTGGAGGCACACATCCAGTGAAGGCCAGTTTAGGAAGGATAGGGAGTTGCAGTGGTGATCCCTAGGGTTGGCCTGGGAGGCGAAATGAGCTACCTTGTTGTAAAGTACCTGAGATCTGTTCCTCTCCAGCTTTCCCAGCCCTTGGACAACTGAGGCAGCATATATGAGTGTTGGGAGGAGGACACTGGTGGTGATTGAGATTCTGGCTTTGGGTACGAGCTGGTCTTTCAGACGGTAGAGGGTTCCCAGTTTCCCATTTAAGGTTTTAGTGACTGAGTCCACATGGTTCTTCAGGGTGCAGCCATGGTCCAGGGTTAGGCCGAGGTATTTCAGGGAGGGCAGTACTTCTAGGCTGCTGCCAGATACAGTGGTGAGGTGTAGGTGCAGTGTTCTGTCCTGACCAAGGGATCTATGGCCGAACAGCATTGCCTTAGTTTTGGATGTGTTGAGGACCATTCTGTTCTCGGTGAACCAGTGCTCCAGTGACTGGAGGTCATCTTGGAGTAGGGGGCTAAGGCCTCCCAGATTAGCAGTGGACCGATAGATGACTGCATTATCCGCATACTGGACAATGGAGCTCCCGCTGCAGTGGTCCGATAGTTCATTAGTGAACAGGGAGAAGAGGAGGGGGCTAAGTATCGACCCTTGGGGCACTCCTTCTTTTAGTGGAAGTGGCCCAGATATGGTGTCCTTCCACTTTACCCTCTGCGTGCGGCTGGTCAAGTAATTCTCGAACCACTTCAGAGCGTAGCAGTCTAGGCCCGTGTTGCTCAACTTAGTGAGTAAGAGGTTGTGGTGGACCAGGTCGAAGGCCTTGGAAAGGTCTATGAAGACTGCACCAGTGGTGGTACCCTTGCCCAGGTCTTGGAGTACGTCTGTTGCAAATTTGGTCAGAGCTGTGTCTGTCCCATGGCCAGTTCTGAAGCTGTGTTGGGAGGGTGACAGGGTTTTATGGGCCTCTAAGTAGTCGCATGGTTGTCCATAGGTCAGTTTTTCCTGGATTTTTGACAGGATGCAGAGTAGGGAGATTGGTCTGTAGTTGCCAATAGACTCCCGGCGGCCGCCCTTGTAGATCAGGACCACATGGGCCTATTTCCACTGTGTAGGGATGGTGCCCTCCTTTATTAAGCGGTTGATAAGCCAGGATAAGGGTCTGGCCAGGGCCGTGGCCCCATCCTTCTGCAGCTTGGGGTGAATCCCGTTGGGTCCCCCAGAACCAGAGGTTTTTAGAGTTTTAAGTTGTGATAGAAACTCTTTAGGCTTGACTAGCCTAAGATGGAAGGATGGGAGGTCGAGATCAGGGGGAACCCTTGTGCTAGGGTCTGTGGTGGGGGGGGGATAAGGCAGTCTTTTACGGGTCTAGGTTAGTGAAGTGGTGGTTTAAGGAGGTGTCAGTTAAAGGATCTTAATGAATTAGTTGTCCATTGACCTCAATGGGGCCAGGTTCAGATTTTCCGTTCCCCTTCACCAATTTGTTGATGTGAGCGCAGAAAAGTCTAGGGTTCTCTATGTTATTTTTCTGAAGGTGCATGATGTACTCTTTTTTAGCTTTTTTTATGGCCAATTTGCATTTGTTCCTGAGGGTTTTGTATGTCACGAGGTCTGCCAGTAGGGAGGAATACTTGAACTTTTTCCAAGTCTTGTCACGGTGCGTCATGAGGACCTTTAGTGGAGGGGTTATCCATTTGTAGCAGCTGCCCTTGGCACAAAGTTTTTTCATACGGGCAAGGAGGTTGGCTGCCGTATTTATCGTCCTCTGGTAGAAGGCCACAGCCTTGTCCATGGTAGGGAGACGCTTGATCATGCTCCAATCTAGGTTGCTTAGATGATTGGAGAATTGTTCGGGTGTGTAGTGAGTGAAATCCTTCATGACCAGAATATGTGGTGGCACTCTGGGCACCCTTTTCTTCCAGATCCAGAAGATAAGAAAATGATCACTCAAAGCAACAGCCAGGATGCCAGCGGACTGGATATTACAGGGGTTCGTCACTAGAGCCCAGTCGAGGGTAGAGTGATTCCCTGTTTTGTGGTTCAGTCTGGTGCATTTGGAGATTACCTGTACAAGGTTTGCGTCTTGTATCAGGCCCGATAGGGTTTGGGTGGAATCCTGGGCCCAGTTCAGGTTGAAGTCTCCCAGGATGAGGAGTTCAGTGGTGACGTGTTTAACTGTATCCTGTAGGACTGCCTCCAGGGATTGAAGGGCGTTCCTAGGAGGGTTGTATACGCACCCTATGGTGAGGTGCTTGTAGAAGCCCAGAGTGATGCGTACAAAGATTGATTCACTGTCTGTACTGGCATCATATTGTAATATGACCTCGGCTGAATTAAGGGTATCTTTTACATAAATGAGTACCCCTCCCCCTTTTTTGTTTTTCCTGTCTTTCTGGTAGGAGTGGTATCCAAGGGCAGTGACCTCATGTGGGAGGACGTGAGGTTTGAGCCAGGTTTCTGACACAGCCAGGACATCTGGATTGTAAAGATCCAGCCAGGCTTGCACTTGTGCTTCTTAGGTCGCAGGCTGTACGTGTTCATGTGCACGATCCACAGGCCCTTTGAGGACACCCACTGAGGGTCCTGCAGGGAGGATATCAGGAGATTGCCAGGAATGGGACCTGGGTTCAGTTGAATATCTCCTGCCAGGAGCAGGAGGGCTCTGAAGAGGCATAGTGAGGTGGGGTTAAGGAGCGAGAATAGTCCTCTTGAGCCCGACCTCTTTGCGTAGTGGGTGACAGAGTGCCAAGCGCCTTTCTTGGTAAGTTCAGAGGCTGACAGTAAGGATTGGAGACTGCTTTGGTAGGGGGTTTGGTCGTAGTAGTATGGGAGGGTGTTGGGCTGTTGGGGTTCGTGTAGGTTAGGGTCACCTACGTTAATGAGCCTATCCACCCAGAGGAGGGACAGGATATACATAGTGGCAAGAAGTAGTCCTCTGTTGGGCAGGTAGTGACAGGGCGTGCCAAACTTCATCGACATGTCCTTGAATAATGTGGACCCTAGGGTTACGGAGGCTTGAATTGTGGGTATCCGCAGTTGGCTGTCTTAGACCACCATAGTTAGAAGGGACCAGAATTACTGAACCTGGCTTGTTAGCTATTCCCTATAAGTCCCTTTTAGTTATTATTCATATATGGCAACAGTAGCAAGGCACTTCAGGATAAATACCATGTAACTAGCAGCTAGGCTTCTACTTCTCTCTGAACTCAAAGTAGATCATTTACACAGACGGATTAGGACATTAGTACCAGTTCTTATTACTGTGCGCTATCTACTAGTAGTCAGTTGCAAGGAGGAGCAATGCAGATCAAAACAGTTCCCATTTAAGGTGAGCGTACATTCTACTAGCAGACAGTTTTAACAGATATGCTTTTTTAAGTTAGGGTGGCAGCTGAGTTGCCGCCTATTGCCAGACCCAGTTGGCCCTGGGCAGAAGGTGGACATGGTTACGGGGCATTTAATGGGAGGATGGAACAGGGTGGGCCAAAAATTAAAAATGAAGTTCAATTTAGCAGCTTCTTCTGCTGCTGCTGCTCAGTCCCTCTACAGGAATTGCCCCCGAAAATGTCCCGATTCGTCGGGGGAGGTCCACCCGGCTTTCAAAGGATTGCCAGTGCCTCAACCCCGAGGTGTTCCATTTTCATTCTGTTCCTTGTGGGGGGAGCGACTAGTGAGGGCCGCCTACTCCTCCCCTGAAGAAATCAGAGGTAGTCCCAAACAAGATGCTGTAAGTCCGAACTCGAGCCCAGTCTTTTGTCCAGGCTGCCCAAGCGTCACATCAGCTGTGGACCTATGAGGCGCTGTTGCCTTTTTTGAATTTGGGCACTTTGGCACCAAAAGGATTACTGGGGCTCCGGTTTTCGGCAACGGTCCAGTGAAAATTAAAAATGAAGTAATTTGTCCTTCAATCAGCCTGTTCTACATCTCACGTGAAGGTAATTAGGCACTAGCTACAACTTAAACAGCTCAGCACCCTCTGAGTACTACAGCTGTTTTCCACTGCCAATAAGCAAAACTAACTTCCTACAGTTTTTTTGCTAGGTAGGTTCTGCAGTTAGTTTTCCAAGTTTCAACATTCTAAACTTGTCTTCAGCATTTCAAATGCTTTTGGGCAAGCATTGTGGCTGCCACAAGTCAGACAAAAGCAGCAGTGACAAGTAGCATGATGCAAGACTGTTCCTGCCACTAAGAAGGGAAGGCCTGGCTTTGGGAAGTGAGTGAAGTATACTGACACTGACTGACTGTCATGACTGTTTCATTCAGAATCAGTGCAGTCATGCTCAAACAAGCAGCTAGTCTGCAAGTGCCACTGACTACCACACACTGTTTGTCCTCTGATCAAGGCAACAGTCGAGTCCTCGTTTCTTGATCTCTGAATGAGTCCCGACACCCTTTCGATCTCCAGCCCCCTCCAGATGATCAGAACAGACATGGCGGCCACCACAGCTGCTATGGCAGGGGTTGAAGGTGATGGGTTTAGTGGCGCACAGGAGGGTTGTGTTTATTATTTGCCACAAACTTTCTCAGCAGCAGCACAGCAAATATTTTTGAAGGAGGTGGTGGCTGACAACAGGGCAGGCCATTGCCAGGATCACTCCCCCTTGCAAGCCTCTGACTGGCAGATTTATACAAACGAAAAGAGCTAGCCACTCTGTGAACGGAGTGGTTGGCTCCTTTCAACTACAAGAAGCTTTCATCCTCCTAATAGAAAACTGCGTTAGCATCAGCCTGGCTGATGGTTGGGCTGTCACTGCTGAGTCCATTGCAGCCTGAGCTGCATTGGATCCAACAGCGACACACCTCCAAAATGCTGTTCTTCATAACAAAATGTTTGCTGCACAAGCATGCGCACACCAAAAAAGACTCAGCGCCATCTCAAGAAGTCAAATTAGTTTACCATTCCCTAAACTGATTGAATTCTGGGACACGATCACAGAAAGCTTCACGGAATTGTTCACCCTAGATGCACCACTTACTCCTAAATATACTAGCCTTGGTCTTCTTCCAGATGGGTCGAAAGGTAAGGATATCATTTACATCTGGTATGTGCATTTGGTGGCAGCACAAAAGGCCATAGGTAGACACTGGGTCCAGTCAGAACCCCCAACACACCAACACTGGATACACGTTACTACCGGGATATATCGTATGGGGCAGGTCACATATCAGATAAATCAGCGTAAGCCAGAATTTGCAAGCATATGGCTAACATGGGTGCTGTACCTAAGTGAAAGAAACTCAGACTTCAACCCAAAAAAAACGCTCAAGAGACAATCACCTTCCAATATGAGCCTGGGAGGCCCTCCTGGGGCTGCACGTAAGGACTTGTCCTGAAGAGGGAATATTATCCAGTAGGTTAACTCCGCAACCATGACCCAATAATGAATGCAAAATTAACTGTACTGTTAGAATATAATTACAGTACTGCCCTTGCTCACTTTGTAAAATGAACTATTTTTTATGTCTGTAAAAGTTCTGCTGAACTGTTATTACTTTGTACCCAAGTTGTACAATAAACTTGAATTTAAAAAAAAGTCAGATTAATTCAAGGGGCTACCCTATGTCATGAGCAGCAGTCTTTTATGTGATAATTCATAATCATTTGAGGTCAATAATGTAGGAAACTGATGATCACTTGACATGCAATTTCCATTTGTCCAGAATCCTCTCTTGGGTTTCCTTATTGTGACTTCAAGAGTTGCAGGGATTTCCTTGGTAAGCAGTTCTGTATGGCTTTCAAAAAAAATAGATTTTCACTGGCTGTGATGGTGTCCAATGAACGTCTGTCCAAGGAAGCCGAGATAGAAAATACAAATCTCATTTCACAACCTGGGCAGGAGTAGAGACAGCAGATGGGGGGGGGGGAGGCTATGTACGTTATTGCCTTGTGCATATACTGAACTAAAAACAAAGCAGATTCTTTTATTCCCCTTTTAACATTTGTGTGTACTTCATTTAAACTAACCAGGAAAACCTTGGACAGGTACAAATGAGAAATTCTAAAATGATATTCTAACCTTGCCAAGCCCCTCACAACACGTAGCCTCTCATCTGCCAAAGCATGACTTAAGAGCGCGCCTGTTTTATTGGTATTCCAGACATCTAGATCTTGATGGTATGGACTCATTCACTTTAAATTAAAAACACCCATTGCTCTCTCAAGATTAGCTGTAATTTAATTTATCATGAGAAAATAAAATACAAGACCAAGGCTTACTCTTTTTCCTGGTTTAGTTTTTCTAGATTTTATTACCGTCATTACAGATCACAAGTTTTTATTTTACGATTTATTTTGATTTTTGGTCACTAGGGTAGCCTCATCTAAGTACAGCATCTATTTTTCAAGAGAATCCTGGAGGCCAGACAGAGCAGCAGAGTCAGTACTTTACAATTACATAGTTACAGACAACAAGAATTCCCAGCATCAGTTAAAATTGTATACAAAGATTGAAATCATTTAACAACACTATATACAGATGTAGAAAGTTTTCAGACAGATGGAGGCTGTGGGGGTACTGTACTGGGGTGGGCATAGACAAGTCAAAATAATTACGATTTAAAATCTGCACAGCTGGGTTGAAAGAGTCCCAGGGCCCCATATTCAAAAGGTTAGCACAGTAGAAAATGGGTTTGTGCCATGCTAACCCAGAATAATGCCGGCTGTCAGAGGTGTGCCCATATTCAAAGGCCACATATGCATGTCTCACCCCTTATAGTGCCATTGTGCACAGTATCACTCTGTGCACATGCTTATGAGGGATCCCTCATGCATATGCGATGCCGCACACTATTGATAGTTTCCAGAAGTGCTAAATGGCCTGCAACACGGCGCCGTTAACGCTTCTGAAACTCAACCCTTAACTGTGGGAAGAGGGGGTGGGTGCCCTGAACCCCATCCATGCGCCGTCAAGGGCTGGGTTCCCTGGAGTTTTAGCTGTCCCTTTCAAGTCCTGATCTCCACATAGATAAAAGAACAGTAATCCCTGGTAATCTAGCAGTCCCTACCAAGCCTCGATTCCCACATAGATAAAAGAACAGTAATCTCTGGTGGTCTAGCGGTCCCTCCCAAACCCCGATCCCCACATAGATAAAAGAACAGTAATCCCTCGTGGTCTAGCAGTCTCTCCCAAGCCCTGATCCCCACATACATAATAGAATAGTAATCCCTGGTGGTCTAGCAGTCCCTCCCAAGCCCCAATCCCCACATAGATGAAAGAACAGTAATCCCTGGTGGTCTAGCAGTCCCTCCCAAGCCCTTATCTCCGCATAGATAAAAGAACAGTAATCCCTCATGGTTTAGCAGTCTCTCCCAAGCCCTAATCCCCACATAGATAATAGAACAGTAATCGCTGGTGGCCTAGCAGTCCCTTCCATGCCCAGAGCCCTACAAAGATATAAGAACAGTAATCCCTCATGGTTCAGCAGTCTCTCCCAAACCCTAATCCCCACATAGATAATAGAACAGTAATCCCTGGTGGTCTAGCAGTCCCTCCCATGCCCAGATCCCCACATAGATAAAAGAACAGTAATCCCTGGTGGTCTAGCAGTTCCCATAGCTGTCCCTGGTGGTCTAGGAGACCCCCCCACTGCAGGAGGTACTGTCCCACCATCCTGCTCCCCTGTCCCAACCCAGAGAGTCAACTACCGGCACAGCCCTTCACTCACCCCAGCTCGGCCACTGACTGAGCCCACATGGAGACTGTACTGTACAAATTAGCTGTTACAGTACGTGCTCCATGAGAGCTCAGTCAGCAGCCAGCTGTGGTGGTGAGTGGAGGGCTGTGCTGGTCACTGGCTCTTGTGGTTGGAATGGGGGTGGGGTGGGGTGGTTTGACAGTACCTGCCAGGGTGGGGAGTCTATTAGACCACCAGGGACAGCTTATGCATGATACAGGCTGGTTGGGGTTAGGGAGGGGACCGCTAGACCACCAGGATTGCTGTTCATTATCTATGTGGGGATCGGGAGCTTGGGAGGATCGTAGAACCACCAAGGATTACTTTATTTCTTCTATGTGGGGATCCAACTTATTGAGACTGGCCCTGCACATTTGGCCGATGTGCGGCATGCAGATGAGCCCATAATGGGTATGCAAATGACCCATTAGCACTGTGCATGCCCAATGGGCTCATCTGCATGTGTGGGCTGAATATCGCCCATAGGGGCCGCGGCACCACCCAGTGTGTTCTGCGCTTTACTCCTATCGGTGGTCTTTGGTCCAGTGCTCTGGTAGCATGGCATACAGCATGATGACTGCTTGCTGTGCGCCATGCTACCATGGGCCGATATTCAGACAGATAGTGCGATCAGTTCAGATCATGCTATTTGAATATTGCATCAGAGCCAGCTGGCCCTATTTTTTCGCGTGGTGCCCTGTGTGCACGTGCAGCCAGCTGGCTCTGAATATGGGGCCCCCAGTGTTTTACTACTGCATGTATATAATGTACTGAGGTGTAAAAAAAAAAACATAATTTGCCAGTCCATTGTCGCAACAGTTGCTCCACCACTCGTGCAAGCCTGGACATTAGGGGTCGGCTGGGATGAGGAGGACTGAGCATCCTAGTCGACACTCTCCTTCTCTGGGGAGTGATGTTTGCATCCCCATGCTCTGTCTCCACCACCTAGAGGAGTACTGGCAGCAATGCAGTCGACAGGGCATAAGGGAGGTGGAACATTGGGAAGCACATGGGGGCTCGCACATATGCACAGACAATTGTCCCAGTGCCAATATTCCTGCCTGACAGAGGAGCAAAAACACAACCCCCCCCAAAAAAAGCCCTAGACTACAGATTTTAACATACAAGCACAATGAAACAGGAAAGAAAGAGTACCGCCTAATGGCCCAGCGTTTGTGTTATATTCTCCCATGCTGATGCCCCTGGTCCAGGAGAAAGCCTTGTCCTTCCAGGATTGGGAGGTCTGTGGGTGACAGTACTGCTTGTGGCAGGGCTTCCTGGTGGTGGCAGTTGTTCAACCACTCATGCAGTAACCCCACCAGCAGGCCACAGAGATGGTCTGTATGCTTGCGTCAGCTATTTTCTCCACAGGGGGTGCTATGCCGGCAAGGTGCATGAGAACAAGGGGCATGCAATGAAGCTGGGGGGGGAGATTTGGGGAGGGATGTGAGAAAGTATTTCTTCACTGAAAGAGTGGTGGATGCCTGCAGCAGTCTTCTAGCAGAGGTAGTGGGAGTGAGAACACTGGTGGGCTTCAAGCTTGCATGGGATAGGCACAAAGGACTCTTGATTAGGAAGCGGGGAGCTGGAGTACAGGTAGAGTGTGCGTGACAGTACAGCAGACAGCAACAAAATAAACAGACTAGGTGGATCTGAGGTCCTTATCTGCCAAAAAAGTTTATGTTTCTATGTGCATGCACATGGCGCTAGCTGTAGGTGGAAGGGATAAAAATGAGATGCTCCACAAATCCTGTCCGCATACGGGGACACAGAAAACCAACATCTGTCAGGATACAGTATGAGGCTGGCACTCTGGGACTTCTCCACCAGATGAGATCTTGTGGGGGGCATCGCAGATCTGTGGGCCCTGTCTGGACTGTTTGGCTGAGTCAGGATTGGGAGGCTACTGGTAGTAGACTGAGGACTAGACAGCTGGAGGCCAGAAAAATCTAGGTAAAAGAAATTGGAAATAAAACCTTTGTTCCATCAAGTTTGTTATCTAACCAAATCAGTGAATATAGCTGTTACATATACCACATTAGTGGTGAATAAGTTGGGTAAATGAATCATGTTATTTTGGGATGAATTTATTTTCACTTAGCACACATGTTATTACTCTTAGAAAAAGAGGCAACTCACTTGTAACTGTAGTTCTACTACTACTAGTATTCAGTTGACATCCACACTTGGGCAGTTGCACTGGGCTGTGCTCAGTAACAGGAACAGTATTCAAGCTTGGCTCCTCCCACTACCCGTGCTGTTATCCTCTGGCTCCACCCCATCTAATGTCAGCTCTGCACACCAGAAGCAAGAATCTGTGCAAGTCCTGCCAGGGGAGGTCAGGTGGGTTGCATGAATGTGAACTGAATACTAGTAGTAGAACTATGGTTACAGGTGAGTAATCTCTGTTTCTAACTACCTATATTCAGTCCACTATTCACACTTAGGCAGACTTCTGGTAGTCCTACGGGAGGAGTGGGCAAGGCATGCAGACCAAATTAGGCCACAAGAAACCGGGAGACTAAGGTCTCAAAAGCAGAATCATGACAACTGAGCACATCAGTGCTATGGTGAGATGCAAATGTGCAGTAAAACCCCAGTAATCCAAACCTTAATTTACCAAAAGTCTTAATTATCCCAAACTGTGGTGTGTCTCCCAGCTTCATGGACTTCATTCTAAAGACTCTCAACTTATCTGAAACCCCATTTATCCAAACAACTACATCGCCTCTGGCACATTTGGTTAACTGAGGTTATCCTGTATGTGCACTGGACCAGGTAGTAGCACTGCAGAGCTCCTCAATCGGGATGTATCTACAGTAGCAACAGAGGCAGTGGTATTTCTGGTGAAATGGGCCTTTAACTCCATGGTCGGCTCCCTACCAGCCAACTTATAGTACAGATCCATACATAGAAACATAGAAACATAGAAGTTGACGGCAGATAAGGACCGCAAGGCCCATCCAGTCTGCCCATTTCTTTTTCTACCTTATAAATGTGCCATCGGCCTTTGCTCTGTCAGTGGCCTATCTATTCATAGTCATTTGTATTGCTCCCTTATGCCTATCCCATGCCTGTTTGAAGCCCTGCACTGTATTCATAGCCACCACTTCTTGTGGTAAGCCATTCCATGCATCCACCACCCTTTCTGTGAAAAAGAATTTCCTCACATTCCCCCTTAATCGGCCTCCCTCTAATCTCATGTTGTGTCCTCTTGTCCTGCTATTTTTCTTATATTTAAACATATTAGACTCTTTCACCTTGTTTATGCCCTTAAGGTGTTTGAATGCCTCGATCATATCACCTCTCTCCCTCCTTTGCTCAAGGGTATACATATTGAGCTCCGTTAATCTGTCCTCATATGTCTTCTGATGCAGTCCCTGCACCATTTGGTTGCCCTTCTCTGGACTGCCTCAATTTGTTAATGTCCTTGTGAAGTGTGGCCTCCAATACTGCCGCAGTACTCCAGATGGGGTCTAACCAGTGTCTTGTACAGAGGGATTATTACCTCCCTCTTACGACTTGTGATACCCCTACTAATACACCTAACACCCCCTAGCCTTACCTACTGCTTTAGAGGTCTGCTTGGATGATTTTAGGTCATCAGTGATGATGATGCCCAAGTCTCTTTCTTCCTTTGTGACTGCTAGTAATTCCCCTCCCAGCCTATAGGTGGCTTCAGGGTTTCTCTTCCCTATATGCATGATTTTGCACTTCTTTGCATTAAATCCCAGTTGCCACTCTTCTGACCATTCTGCTAGTTTATCCAGATCTCTTCTCATGCTGCCCACCCCATCTGGATCATCTACTCTGTTGCAGATCTTGGTGTCATCTGCAAACAGACAAGCCTTACCCTCTAGTCCATCTGCAAGGTCACTAATGAAGATGTTGAAGAGGACTGGCCCCAGGACTGATCCCTGAGGTACCCCACTTGTGACTTGCATCTCTTTTGACTGTATACCATTTACCACCACTCTCTGTTTTCTGCCCGTCAACCAGTTTGCCACCCAGTTGACCAACTTCTGACCCACCCTGAGCCTACCCAGCTTATTTATCAATCTTCTATGTGGAACAGTGTCAGAAGCTTTGCTGAAGTCAAGGTAGGCGACATCAACTGCAGGAGGTTATAAATCAGCAAGTCATCTTCTTGGCTACTGGTCTGTCCGGAGCAACTTCAGCATAGGTAAGGAACAGCTGGTGAGCCTTGTTATGAACCCCTGCCATTCTGTCTTTATGTAGGCATGCCTGGCATATGTCTAATGTATGGACAACATACTCAGCATCTGAAGCAAACAGCTTCAGAAAGAAGATGAGGTGATAAGTGTCCCAAATGCACTCTGGGGGGGGAAGGGTCAGACCATCTGCTCCTACAGTGCCAAACCTCAAAGTGCAATACGTGAACATGAGACAAACAGGGAAACCCTCCTGTCTGTTATGGGTCTGAACAACTACCAGTCTCAAGTCCTGGGGTCAAATATGAACCCTTTTTCACTAGCATGTCCAGTTAACAGGTTCAGATATCAGAACCCTCTTTGGAGAAAAGCAGTGCAATACTTAACCCAGTGGGTACCCAGCCTGGTTCACAATCCCCCTTTTGACTCAATTGGCACTTTTCTCATTTTGGTGCATATGGTAACACACTGTAAGCGCTTAACAGTTCCGTCAGAATTATCAACACTGTCCCAGCATTCATATTCAAAATGAGGAAAAGGCTCAGGCAGGATTTCAAGGAAAACAAAGTTTACTAAAATTAAAAAAAGTATATGAAATACAAAGCACTGAACATATAACATTGAGGGTACAGTCATACAAATTAAATGGACAAGTTAAGTAAAACCACCTTATTATTGAGTATCTAATCCTACCTTAGTTTCAATTAGCAAAGAGTGGAGGTTGAATTACCCAATTCAGTACAAGTGCTCTTGAGAGTGTGTACTTTTTAAGAGTCCAGAGATAAAAAGCACTACATCCCCTCAGCCTTGGCAATATCTGAGGGGAACAAGGGTCCCACCCAGCTTGTGAGGTCACGACTCAGTGGTGATGCTGGCTATAAGGTCACTCTCTTCCTGCCTACCAAATTAGTTTCAGCATCTGCATATTGCTAAGCATCCCATAAATATATATATATGTATGTGTATGTGTGTGTGTATATATATATATATATATATATATATATATACAGTATATGTATGTATATATATATATATACACATATACTGTGTGTATATATATATATATATATATATATATATATATATATATATATAATATATATGTGTATATATATATATATATATATATAAATTGGTGAGCCTACTTTATAGCAGGTCAGAATTACCCCATTGATCATCAGAGGAACTTCCTGACAGCTATTTCTCTTAGTGGTGAGAAATGTAACAGGTATCTGCCAGAAGTTGCTTTCCTTCTAATAGGTCATAAAATGCAATACTTTATACAAGTGGCTGGTTTACAACCTATACAAACTGGTTTCTAAAGGAAGCTGTTAATTAGATTTTACACTTGGTCATTGAGAGCGCACTCTCTCCTTACCACACTTTTAAAATATCAGGTCCCATAATGCTTTTGTGCTGACTTGACATACTTTTCCAAGAAGAAATTTCAAGAAACATATATTTATATCACAAATATAATACCAATAATAAGCAGATGGCTATCATTGTCACAATAAGCACCTGGTTGAGATGAAACTCCTAAACCACTTTCAGTGGGAACTTCACATGGTGGCAAAGGAAAACCATGTTCTTGTGGAAAGCCAGATACAGAGATTCCACTGAGAGCACCTGGAGCTCACTCGCCCACTTGGCTGAGGTTATGGTGAGCAAAAATGCAGTTTTCCACAACAGGTGTGACATCTCACACTTATCCATAGGGTTGAACGGTTTTCCTGTCAGCTTTACAAGCTCCAGTTGTAGGTCCCATGGTGGCGGAGGCTGTTGCACCAGAGGAGACAGTGATCTTATCCTTTGAAAAAACATCCAACCACTTTTTCCTGGGCCACTGATGGCATAGCGGCCCATGCTCAGTATTCTTAGATGGCATCCAGGTGCACTTTAAGGGACAGAGCTCATTACCCTGACTGAAGCAGGGACTAAAGATAATCAAGGATGCATGCTGTGCAATGAGACATATTAGTGGGTCAACCTCCTGCCCTGGGCACCAGTGCAAAAATCTTGTCCACTCAAAAGAGTAAATCTTATGAGTCAGTTCCTTTTGGGATACCTCCAAAACTTGGGGAACACCTTCTGAAAGGCCCAGAGCCTGGAACTCTAGCTGGTAAGGAATCAGGTGGATAGGTGCAGAAACTGCAGGTTCATTCACCTAACAGTTCCCCCTGATCTCGTCAGCAGGTCCAGAAGCAGCAAAAAGCTACCATGGACCTGCTACTGAGACCAAGATGATCCTGATACCAAAACTACTTTGACCAGTCTGGAGCTATCAGGATCAGGTTTGTATTCTCCTTGTGTGCTTTGAGCCCTATTTTATGGATCAAGGAAAAAAAGAAGGGAAGGCATACATGAGGCTCGGGTCAAAGGCCTGCTGAAGGCATCCCTATTGGAGTTCCCATCTGAGGTGGGTGGGTGGGCACAGAACAGCCTCAGCTTCTTATCTTCCCAGGAAGCAAACAGCTCCACCAGTGGTGTGCCCCATTGGGAGAACATCTATGTCATTATGCAAGGACCACTCATGTGATCACGCCCTCTCTTAGCTGAGAGCATCTACCAACTGGTTGTCCTCCCCTGCCAAAAGTCTGGGTTCTCCTGGAATGGCATCATATTTATGGGAAGCCCTACAAGGACCAGGGCCAGGGTTGATGAGGCCTCACCGCTGTTCCCTCACACTTCATCAACTGAAGTTGGGACACAGAACCCGC
Organism: Neoceratodus forsteri; assembly: GCA_016271365.2. Lineage (NCBI taxonomy): Eukaryota > Metazoa > Chordata > Ceratodontiformes > Ceratodontidae > Neoceratodus > Neoceratodus forsteri. The sequence continues at coordinate 47,041,224 of CM028133.1, read as the reverse complement.
AACCACTGAGGTCTACCTTTTCTGAGGTTTATTGTACCTTGGAGAAAGTGCACACCGCACTCAGAGATGGACAAAGGGTGCATCACTGGGTAGCAAGAACAGTTTTCCACATCATTATGGGCCTCCAGGCATTATAGCCTGTAGTGTGGCTATCTGTAGCAGACATTTTCTACCTGCACTGAATGCAGTGCTTGAAGCCTGGTTTCTTGTGATCCATCACTAAATTGTCGATGGAGCGCTAACCAGAAGATGAGGCACATGAAATCAGTTGAAAACTGAAGTATGACTAGAGAATATTTGAGAAACAATGCTTGAAAATGTTAAGAATCTTTCCACATAACGGGAGCTACAAAGGAGTCCTGTCCCTTCCAGCAGAACAAAAATCTGATGCTAGACTGGGCAGAGCCAGGGATCAACACCCCGGGTACTAGTAGGAGGAGCCAAGCTTGAAAATTGTTCCAGTTATTGAGCATAGCCCAGAAGTACTGCCTTAGTGTGAATGGTAAAAACTGAATCTAGGTAGTCAGATCACATGTTATTTCACTTAGAACATATGCCAATTCCATTCACAATCCTGAATCAGAACACAGAAAAAAGAATCAGAGAGTGTACAATGGTAAGAAATTTTATTTTAAGCTAAAGCAAGGTAAAACATGATTAAAAGCATTAAAAACGGTGTAGCATATATCAAACAGATAATTGGTTGTAGTGGAGTAACACATTTTCTCCACACATTAGAGGTAAGACCTTCATAACTAACTGTCAGACTAGCCACTCGTGAGTTATGGCTCTTACCACCCATTACTGGAAATAATTACGTTATTCAACTGCAACCTATTTTGTATTCCCTTTTTCAAAAAATATAGGCTTGGAACATAAGAATGTAAGAAGGGAGGAGGCTACATAACCCATGGAGCACATACAGTAACATGCTTCTCGGCGGTTGTATCTTTTTATATTATATGCCAGCAAGTGCTTGTCCTGTCCATGCTTAAAACAGAGGATAATGGATGGGCAACCGTGAATAACAACGCTGTGTTCACTTCAAGAGGTTGCCATGAACCCTTGAGAAGTGAACTCATTGTTGCTGTTTACTGTTGTCCATCCGTTGTCTTTTATAGTGTATAGGCAGCACTAAACAGTTCAACAAATGGGCATCTCTTGAGTAATTTCTTGAGAAATTGCACCCGCTTCTCAGTTTCAAACAACTTTACCCACGCGTGCGCCCCCCCACCGTGGATCAAGCCCCACTCTGTCTTGATCACACAGTCTCATTTATTTCTTGTCAAAAAAAGAAGTCAGCAGGAGCCTACCCAGTGATCCTGCTAGTGATACTTGCCACAGCTCTCCCACCCGGTACTGCTCCCACAAACAAGATACGGCAGACATAACCAGAAAAAAACAAAGTTACATTACTTTTTTTCCATTGAGAGATGAGTGATGAGCTGTGGAAAACAAAATAGCTGAAGTCATCGCTGATGGCTCTTTTTTTTTATTCACCTTTAAACTGTCAATAAAATATGGAAAAAATTAGTGCTCACCGATGCTGCCTGGCCAACGGCAGCGTGAAGGCATTTTAACTTGTACCATCAATGTGAAATACTCAAGATGGCACAACAACACTTTGACATCATGTCGATGGTACAACAACAATGAGAATTCAGCAGAATATATAAGCACACACACCCCTTCAAATGACCACTCGAACAGCTGCTTGTTCACTGCTTTAAAAGTTTTTTCGCAGTGCCAGCCCCATGCCGAGTGCTGCTTAAAGGAAATTCTTATGTTTCGCACCCTCTGGTGCTTCAACAGATGACTTTAATATCAAAAACAGAGGACTAGAGTGTCAAGTGAGGACAAGCAGCCAGAACAGAGGAAGTCTGGGTGACTATAATCCAGTTTAAATGCACCTGTCCTTAGTAATAAAGAAAACAGGGGAGGGAGGTACAAAAATTATATGGAAGATAAGATGAACTGTGTCTAAATCTTACTCTGTTTAAAGTCTTCCCAATATTGTCAGGAGGTCTTTAACCTCTCAGTGGTCCAAGCCACTCAGCTGTGGAAAAGGGTAGAAGCAGGACCCCAGTAGAAACAAGAAGTTTCACCCCAACTGGAACACCCTGTGTAAATAAATTGTAAAAAAACAACAACAAAAAAAAGATTATAAGTTTCAAGTTTAATGTGTTATCAGTACAGATCCCAGTTAGTGAAGCTCATATTCAAGAATACCCCAGAAGAGGGCATGTCAAACATTTCAGTAGTAAAAACAGTGAAATTAAACTACACGGAACACTGCAGTTTTTAATGCTTGCAGTAATGAGGGCAATGCATGAAATACGTGGAATCTGAATGCAGCAAGTAACAAAACTGCAGTATGTACAGTATAGTACGTGGTTAGGGCTTACTGTGTATGCAATTCACTGCTTCTCAAAAAGTTGTTGTGCACGTTCCAACGATGTTGATGTACACGTTCTATCATCAAGTGCACCTGTGCCTCTGCTCATGCTGACTCCCGCCTGGCAGTCCACTTTCATTTTCACTAAGCACTCCCTCTCTCTGTACTGGTGCTTGGTGTGCCCGCAACTCCCACTCATTACTTCCCTCTACAAAACCATATACCATAAAAAATAAAATATACATGCCCAGGCATAACTCCCTTTGTGTTTCCATCTTGGGGTAGACATAACAGCATGGACCTCTCTAGCTTTGCTCTCAAGGTCCATGTGCTGATATCACTACCCCTTAATAGAAACACAGGCTTGTGGATATGGATAAGATTAACTATGTCTGAATCTTATTCTATTTAAAGTGTTCCCAACATTGTCAGGGGCTCTGGAAACCTGTCTTCAGTTCTGGAGTACTATATCCAGTTCTGGAAACCACATCTCTGGAAGGACATAGACAGAGTGGAGGCAGTCCAGAGGAGGGCAACTAAAATGGTGTAGGGTCTGCATCAAAAGCCCTATGCGATGAGAGACTAAACAACCTCAGTATGTACACCCTGGAAGAGAAGAGGGAGAGGGAGCGTATGACAGACACCTTTAAATACCTCACGGGGTAAATAAGGTACAGGAGGGAAGTATTTTTCAGAAATAAAGGTGATCAACGATAAGGGGACAAGCTACAAAGCTGGTGGGGTGTAGATTCAGGAGAGATGTTAGGAAGTACTTCTTAACAGAAAGAGTGGTGGATTCCTGGAAGCGCCTTCCAGTGGAAGTGGTAGGGGCAAAAACAGTGGTGGGGTTAAGGAATGCATGGGATAGGCACAAAGGAATCAGAGTGGGAAGGAAGTGGGGGAGCGAGAAAGAGCTGTAGATCAAGTAGGGCCTGTGGTAATAATGCAGGTAGGGAAAAAATTGCAGACTGTGTGGACCAAGTGATCCTTATCTGCTATTGAACTCTGTTTCTATGTGTATCTTCACTCATACATTATTCTTTATACTGTCTCTTACTACGTTAAGCAGTGCACACAATAGAATTTGGCAAATGATTAATTATACACACAAGTAGTCTTGGATCTTGAAATAGACTTAGTTGCAGTTGCAAACTGTGACACAGGAACAATTTAGAAAACTGGTTAAGGATTTCACTGGGATCTGATTGGCTAATGTTGTTGGCAAGGTGGGCTTCTATCGTACAACAGAGCCTGGGTGAAAAAGTGCCAGTGCCAGCTGACCTAATCACAGAAACCACAGTGCCACTCAGAATTTCCAAATGTTGATAGGATGCCATTTTCTTTTTGCTTATCACGCGAGCCTTCAGCTGGATGCCAGTCTCTCCCCTTTTCTGTGACAATAGTTTTGATTAATTAAGTACAGTTCCAACTGCCTACTGTTTCACATTCAGCACTGCACTCAATAATCTTCTCCACCACCACCTAAAAGCTCCGTTGCTCCTGTCCTCCAGCCACCCGACTGCTCTGTGTAGTGTCATGAGCCGGCAGTGTGTCTCTGTCTTTGGGAGAAGAAATGACAAAAATATGGATAATCTCATAAGTGTGCTGTTCCTCTACTCCGACTCCCCGCTGAAACAGAGGCAGCCCAAAAATGAAACTGTCAGCCTGTTCCTTTTGTGATTCCGATCGCAACATCTCCACTCCAACTCCCAACTGCCAACTTCTAATAATATGGTAGTTTAAATAAAAAAAAAAAAAAAAAAAAGAACTTGACAAGAAGGCACACTGCACCTTTCCCCAGTGCTCTTGTCTGGCATGTCCTAGCAATCCTGAGTGGTTGCCTTCAGTTTGGCACAAATCTAAACTCAATTTTGGTCTTTTCCCAGTTTACTTCTTACGGTGGGGGGGAGAAGACACCAATAAAAGAAAGTAATAGTGTGAGCAAAAAAAAAAAAAAAAGGATTCAAACACAATAGTGCCCCTTACTGCAAAGTGTCCCAGTGGAGGGAATACTTTTATGAGAAAAGAAGAAAATTGACTTAAAATAATTTTCGCTTAATTTTTTATTTATTTTTTTAATGTCACCTAAAGCCCATTTTCTAAGTGCAATAATACTATCCAGGGTGGTTGGTATGGACTATACCCATTCCTCCAAGTGTTATAAGGCCCTCCACCTGTGGAGTGAGGCCTCATTACGCCTCAGACAGATGGGTCTAGTTAATACTGCCCAACCTGTTTTGGATATTACTGCTTACTTCATAGGTTTATAAACATAGTTTTATCTCTGATACCTGATACTGTCAGCAATTTCTTAAGCTTATTCCAGTTAGTTAGTGCGATGCCTGAGAACTTCTAGAGTTATCCATAAGGAACATCTTAGAGAATGGATGGGCGTACTCTGTTTAGCATGTCTGATACACAGGAAGGTAGGTCACAATTTATGTTCTCATAAATCCACATGTGTAATAAACTTTTGGGTTGGGACAGGTAGACTCAGACACAGTTACTTAACAAATAGCAATCTTTAGACAAAACGGAGTCACCCAAACAAGCCCAGTGCCAACTGCCAGAAACTTAGTTCAGGGAAGAAGTAAGGTCATGGCACTCACCACCAGTACTACAGAAGACAGCATATTGCATCTTTTAACTTAGTGCTATACTTTATTTTTGGCACACAGAAAATTCCATCACACAACAACAGCAGCGTAAAGTTTGACAAATACCAACATTTCACTCTTCTCCATGGCTTTGTCAAGCTCTGACAATACCTCAGAAATGGGTGAAACACTGGAGTGTTTCGCATTTTGCTGCTGTTGTGTGCTGAAATTTCTTGTGTGCCAAAGATAAAGTATCGCACTGAGGTAAAACGTATCCTGTCTTCTTTAAAACTGGTGGCAAGTGTCATGACTGCACTTCCTTCCTGAAATAGCCATCTTTATTTATGAAGCTGAACTGGCCAAGTGCCCACTGGGAATGACTGGAATTTCAGTAGGGCTACAATTATGCATGTATGGACTACAACCATAATGGCTTCCCCCAGTACTTCCTATGATAAGTACTGTACATATACAGTACAAGCCACTTAATCAGGACAAAGATAATTGGGACATGAACTTTATTGGGATATTCTGCCAGGAACTGATTAAGTGGCTATGTTACTTTATGTGAGCTAGAACTACTTAAAGGGGACTCTCCTGCTGCTCCAAGCTGCTTAGTTGGGACAATCAAACCTAATCTTGCCCAAGCATGTCCCTCTCTCATCCTCTCGCTAATCCTTTTTCACAGTAAAAAAGGTGTAAATCTCTTCCTCCCCCCAGCCTTCCCTAATCTGGATTGCTCCCCTCCTACCATTTATCTGTTGTCCAGATGAAAAGATGATTTTATAAAGATGTATCATAAATGATCATGATCAGTTATGTTCAAATATCATGTTCAAGCTTCAAAAACCCTCACTGTGATAATAATTAATAATAAACATGAACATTAAATGGTCACCAATCAAAAACATGATTTTATAGAAATGGTGATTGTGATTAACCATGCTCGCATATCATCATGATATTTCATGATTGTCTATGGTCAAGAGTACTGTAATAAACGAAGAAAAAAAATCAATTTATCTTTTTTCCATACTTTTGGAATTGCTCTTCTTCTATTTAGACAGCTTTATTAGAATTATCAGTTATGTACTGTACACCTAGACAAACACTCTGCTTTCAATTATACTCATGCCGACACCTCACTTCTTATTTGTATTATAAAGGCTGAAATCGGTTTACATAGCTCCAATAAGTGGGTCCTTTCAGGGCTGTGGTGAGTTCCTACAAGTACTTGGTTTGTGCTCAAAACCTTTCGTAACAGTCTGCAAACAAATATAATTAATTTGCTTTTCCGATATTTGACATTTATATCTTATAATAGTAACACATAAAAGTTTGTTAAATATTACTCATGTGACTTGTAATCTTATAATACAGAACTAACGTAATCATCAACGATCAACCCTTGATCATTGATGAAGAATATCTGTGAGGAAGATGGCAGTCGTGCTGGGCTGCAGTCAGCAGCAGCTCGAGCAAAGTTCCTGCTTTGCCTCAAAACGCTTGATTAATTTGACTGTTTCGGTATTTTACCGAATCATCTTGGGAGAACAGAAGTATTTTAACTTTAATTCTATTTGTTCATTTTAATCTTTGCCATTTTAGTTACCATTTTAGTTAGTTCAGTTTAGGGATACTGCGTAGGCAGGGTAAAACAGTGAGGCAGCATAGGAGGTTAGGTTTTATTTTTAGAGAGGTTCCCTGAGTGCTCCATGCTGTAAATTTTTTTTTGATTTGTAAAGCACCACTTCAGATGCTGTCTTATTGGCTGGTGATCCCGGTGCTGCTGGAGAAGAACTGCTTGGAGTCAGAAGGTGTTTCCAAGGAGGAGTTTGGTTGGCTGGTGTGTGGAGGTTGCCCGTAGTGTCTCCAAGGAAGATGGAGACTCTGCTTGGCTCGGTTCTTTCATCTGTAGAGGAATGGAGCAGGAATTCTGTGTGACTGAGTTAGCTAGAGGGGCAGTGACAGGCAGCAGGGGTAACCGACGCGGTGCGAGGGTGAGAGCCTTGCTTTCCCTCGGGAGGACCCCATCGATCATCCACTGTCCCATCTCGTCCCGGAGTCAGTTATTCGATTCACGGGTTATGAGAAGTGGCCCTCCTGTGACCCAGACTTTCCTGCATCAACTTGAAGTTCAGCCCGGCCGAGATAGAACTGATCAGGCCGGAAAAAATACTCTCTCCTCGATCCTCTTGTCTAGGCAGGTGTCCTGATTTGGCTCCCATTTCATCTTAAACAGTCCTTTTTTCACCTTTAAAGCCTGGTGACAGCATTGGCTTTTGTGACTGCCTCTCCGGTAGGAGTTATATTCCAACATTTTATCTGGCTGCCACTCGTGAGAGGAATGGTAAACCTCTGTCTGACTTTGTGCTTTGTGAAGAAATCAAAACTTGGACTCTGTTATTTTTTTAAAGACCATTGCTGGAAAGCTAGTTATCCAAGTGCCATTCTCATTGCCTTTCTGAGAACTTGGACTGGTGTCTTCTGGCCCAGTTACCTGGACTTGGACCTTGTGCTAGCTTTACAGCTTTTTGCTTGTGTTTTCATGTTCTGTTTCTCCAGTTGGAGATAGTCTACTTTACAGCACTTTGCACTTTTAAGACCCCCCCCCCAAAAAAAATATTTTATTTTTGTTTAGGACTTTTTGGGGTGGTTTGGGGGGTTGTGCTGGGAAGTGGAGTCCTAGTGGGTGGAGGTGAGTGTTTGTTGGGTATGAATGTTAGCATTTTAGGACAATTAAAAGTCTGAGTGGTTAATAGGGTGTGGTTGTCTGTATAGGAAATCAATTCCTCCCTTGCTCCCTTGCTCTCTTGCAAGGTGACTGGGTTGCCTTGAGTTTGATCAGAGGTACAGGCATGTGGCCAGGCTGGGATGTTTTGGAGCCATGGCTCCCTGTGACTGACCTATGCTGCTTCCCTGTTGTGAGACATTTGCCCTTTCTCTGACCTCCCAGTGTCTGCCACTGAGGCACGGCATTGCATGAAGGTCATAATTACAAGGGCTGGGATAGGTTGGTGGCAGCGGGGAGCAGCAGGTGGTGCAGAGGTAAGTGGTATTGGGGTGGTCAGGTCCAGGAGATGCCCTGGGTTTAGATGAACCCTGGAGAGAAGCCAGACATGTTTGGTCTCCATCCCCAGGGTACCCACCAGACCAAGTGGGCAGGTAGTCAAGAGGCTGGCGACGCCTACTAACCCACTTCAGGTGGTGCTATGCAGTGCCAGGTTGATAGGAAATAAGACCACAGTTATAGCGGACTTAATTTCCTCTGTTGATCTGGCTTGCATCACAGAGACTTGGATGGGTGATGATACTGGACCTGTTCTGGCAGCTGCCATCCCTGCTGGATACTCTGTAGTGCACTGCCCGAGGGTGGGATGCAGGGGCGGCGGAGTGGCCATCTTTTTTAGATCCAGCTTGGGTTTCATCGTGCACCCAGTGGGAACTGCCAGATCCTTCGAGTGTGTGGCCGTGTGTGGGAGTCCAGGTGCAGGTTGCAGGATTCTCCTCATTTATCACCCTTCGTGGCCTCGAGGGGATTTTCTGCAGGAGGTTGTGGACTTCATCATCATTGAGGTGCTGGAGTCCCCCAGGTGTTTAGTCTTTGGGGGACTTCAGTGCTTGGGTCAATGATAAATCCTCACAGTTCAGTTACAACCTCCTCCAGCTGATGTCAACCCTGGGCCTAGCACAAGTAGTTACTTCTGTGACCCACCTCCACAGTCTATGCTCGATGGTGTTCCGGGCTGGATCTTGAAGTTGACTCCCTTAAGATTGATCAGGTCAGTTGGTCTGATCACTGCATGGTGGAATTCAGCTTTGGGGTCTCCCCTGGAAGTCCCCCCAATGAGATGGTTAGTTGTCACCCTTTAAGGTGGTGTCCCCAGAGGGACTGCAGGCAATGACTGATCTATCTACAGTAGACGCCACATGTGTGATCGGCGTTGGCGAGTCAGTAGCCACCTATAACAGGGTGGTATCAGAAGTACTTAACACCATCACTCCAGTCCGTATACAACCCAGATCTTCTCACTTGAGATCTCCCTGGCAGAGATCTCAAGGCGATGAAGATCTGGGGTCAGAAGTTAGAGCACTGCTGGCAGAAGACTCGGGCAGATGAGGACAAACTGACCTTGCATACTCATTACAATGAGCACCAGGGGGCAATTAATCAAAAGAAGGCAGAATTCCTGTCCAGGGAAATTGCCACAGGAAAGAACAGAGCAGCTCAGCTATTTCAGACTCTAGAAAGGCTACTTCATCCTGTCTGTCTGCAGCCAAAAAAAGCTTTTTCATCCACTTTATGTGATGAATGTGCTCTGTTCTTTTCTGACAGGGTGGCCTCCATTTGCACAGGGATTCCATCAGTGAGGCAAGTTTTTCCTCACAGTGGCCAGGCTGAGAGGAGTAGAAGCACTCCAGCAGTTTGGAATGAGTCTAAACCGGTGGAGGTGGTGGAATTCATTAGGGTGATCTCAGAGCTAAAGCTCACATACTGTGAATTGGACCCAGCCCCAACGCGCTTCTGGATGAGATGTATTGAGGCTGTCGACCCGGTATTTGCTAGGAATGCCCAGTGCGCGATGTCAGAGGGTGTTTTTCCAATGGCCTTGTAAGAGGCCTTGGTGAGACCCCACTTGAAGAAACCATCTCTCGGCCTGGACGTCCTGGCGAATTACTGTCCTATCTCCAACTTACCCTTTCTGAGTAAGGTTGTGGAGAAGCTTGTGGCACAACAGCTTGAGGATTGCCTTGTGTCCTTTAACATCTATGAGCCATTCCAGTCGGGTTTCAGGGTTAGACACAGCACCAAAACAGCACTAGTTAGGGTGCACAATGACCTGCTTAGGGCTAGAGATAGAGAAGAATGGTCAGTTCTGGTTCTCCTCGATCTCTCTCTCTTCAGCATTCAACATTGTTGATCACTTCATGTTTCTCAATCGTCTCCATGAGTACTGTGGACTCACTGCTATTGCCATCAACAGGTTTGAGTCCTACCTCACTGACAGGGTGCAGCTGACAGTGATGGGGAATTTCTCCTCCACCCCAATGCCCCTGTCACGTGGAGTGCCACAGGGATCAATATTGTAGCCAATGTTGTTTGCAGTGTATATACTGCCCCTAGGTGAGATCATTTGGCGATACAGTGTGGAGTTTCACTACTATGTAGATGACATCTAACTGTATTTGTCCTTTGCCCCTGGATCATCAAATGCTTTGGACGTGCTTAACATGTGTCTCGCTGAAATCAATGATTGGATGTCTAGCGGTCCTTATCTGCCAACAATTTCTATTTCTATTGTTAATGCATCAGCATGCCATCTCCAGTGCCACTTCCATTCTCTTATAACAGTGCTGACCCTTGTCTAGCACCTGACCTTCCACGCTGTTTACTGCACTCTGACAACTATTACAAACAACCTTCCCTATCAATTTACGTCAGCCACCTATTGTACTCATACTTTTTCCCTTTATTAGTCCCAGCATTCGTGTACCCTGCTCAGTTTACCAATTCCAGTTTCACCTAGTTTACCAAGGACAATTAGATGAAAACAGAAAAGGACCTCCTAGCCCACCTACTGTAGTCTGCTGTAAGGTCCCTACCTACTATGCTATCATAGATCCTAAGTGCTCACGGTATAAAGGGGTGATACCCCAGCACCACCTTAGGGATCTGGGGGTCATCATATCTGATGACCTGAAGGTGGCAAAGCAGTGCGATAGCGCAGTAGGAAAAGGCTAGTAGGATGCTGGGGTGCACAGAGAGGGGTATCACCAGCAGAAAAAGGGAGGTAGTGTTACCACTGTATAGATCAACAGTTAGGCCACACCTGGGGTGGTGCTGCAACGTGGGAGGTCTTGCGGGTATGCAGACTAGACTCGCCGTTGGGCTTTTTTGGAAAAATATAAAATTGTTTAAGAAGCAACCAACGTTCGGCACTGGAGATGGCGTGCTGATGCATTAACAAAGTTTTTTGCAATGAATTTCCTTACTTTTTGAGATAGTGTAATAGTATTGGACCCTGTGCTTGAACTCCTGTGTAGATGTGCATATGTACGTAGGTGTGGAAGTGCATACAGAAATAGAAACAGAAATTGTTGGCAGATAAGGACCGCTAGGCCTATCCAGTCTGCCCATAAGCCCTGTACTTGATTACGACTTCTGACCCTCCCTCTACTTTACCTCTGTGGTTCCCCTATGCATGTTTAAATCCACCCACAATAGTCACTCCCACTACCTTCTGTGGCAGACCATTCCATGCATCCACTACCCTCTCCGTGAAGAAAAACCTCCCCACATTCCTTCTTAACGTGCCTCCTTCCAATTTCATGTCATGCCCCCTTGTTCTTGTACTCCTCCTGTATTGGAAGATGTATCCCCCCTACACCTTGTTTATCCCTTGAGGTACCTGAATGTTTCTATCATGTCCACTCTCTCCCTCCAGTGAGTACATACTGAGGTCCCTTAATCCGTCCTCGCAAGTTTTGTGGTGCAAGCCCTGTACCATGTTAGTCGCCCTTCTCTGGACCGTGTTCAGCCTGCTTATGTCCTTTTGATGGTGTGGCCTCCAGAACTGCACACTGTACTCCGTGTGAGGCCTAGCCAGGGTTTTCTATAACGGCATCACCATCTCCCTCCTTGTGCTGCTGATACCCCTGCCTATGCACCCCAGCATGCCAGTGGCCTTCCCTACCGCCTTTGCATTCTGCTTAGACATTTTCAGGTGATCTGAAATAATAACCCCAGGTCCCTTTGTTCCATATTGACTGCCAGCAATCCGCTTCCCATCCTGTAGCTCTCCCCATGGTTTCTATGGGCCAGATACATAACTTTGCAGTTCTTTGAATTAAACCTCAGTTGCCACTCCTCAGACCATTTCTGAAGCCTGCCTAGTTCCTTTCTCATGTTCTTTACCCCTTCTGAAGTATCCACCCTGTTATAGATCTTGGTGTCATCTGTAAACAGTCAGACCTTTTGTTCCAGCCCATCTGCAATGTCATAAATGCAGACATTGAACAGGACTGACCCAAAGACTGATCTCTGCGGTACCCCGCTGGTCACCCTCCTGTCCCCAGATTGTACCCCATTTACCACCACCCTCTGTCTACCGTCTGTTAGCCAGTTCCTAACCCAGTTCACCACCTTGTGTACTATGCCCAGACTAACCATCTTGTTAATAAGCCTCTTATGAGGGACGGTGTTGAAGGCCTTGCTGAAACTGGGGTAGGTGACATCCACCGTCCCCTCCCCATTTACTTCCTTCATCATCCAATCAAAGAGATCTATCAGATTCGTGTGATACGACCTCCCCACTGTGAATCCATGCTACCTAGGGTCCTGGGCACCGATGGCTTGTAAATGTTCCACTATACTTTCTTTAAGCAGTGCATGCATGATCTTCACCGCTACTGATGTGAGGCTGAATGGCCTATAGTTCCCTGCCTCCTCCCTGCTGCCAGATTTGTGTAGAGGGCCCACATGTGCCCTCCTCCAATCCTCTGGCGCTACTCCTATGTTGAGTGACTCTGTGAACATGGCTGCCAGAGGCTGAAACATAAAACTGTCAACAGATAAGGACCGCTAGGCCCATCCAGTCTGACCATAAGCCATGTACTTGACTACGGCTTCTGACCCTCCCTCAGCTGTACCTCTATGGTTCTCCCATGCCTGTCCCATGCATGTTTAACTCCCGCCACAGTACTCGCTCCCACCACCTCCTGCACCAGACCATTCCATGTGTCTACCATCCTCTCTGTGAAGAAAAGCATCCTCATATTCCCTCTTAGCCTGCCACCTTCCAATTTTATGTCCTGCCCCCTCATTCTTGTACTCCTCCTGTATTGGAAGATGTCTTCCCTCTGCACCTTGTTTATACCATTGAGGTACTTACATGTCTCTATCATGTCTCCAGTCTACCTCCTCTCCTCCAGTGAGTACATATTGCGGTCCCTTAATCTCTGCTCATTTGTTTTGTGGTGCAAGCCCTGTACCATCTTAGTTGCCCTTCTCTGGATCGTCTCCAGTCTATTTATGCCCTTTTGAAGGTGCGGCCTCCAGAACTGCACACAGTACTCCATGTGAGGTTTGATTAGGGTTTTATGTAACATCATCACTACCTCCCTCCTTCTGCTGGTAATGCCCCTGCTTATGCGCCCCAGCATACCACTGGCCCACCCCGCTGCCTTTGTAGTCTGCTTTGACATTTTCAAGTCATGTGAAATTATAACCTCCAGGTCCCCTGATGACTGTCAGCAACTGCCCCCCCCCCCCAATCCTGTAGCTGTCCCCAGGGTTTCTATTACTCAGGTGCATAATTTTTCACTTCTTTTATTTAAACCTCAGTTGCCACTCCTCAGACCATTTATCAAACCTGCCTAGGTCCTTTCTCATTTTCTCCACCCCTTCCAGAGTATCCACCCTGCTGCAGGTGTTAGTATCATCTGCAAACAGGCAGACCTTTCCTTCCAGCTCCTCTGCAATGTCACTAATGAAGACACTGAACAGGACTGTCCCAAGGACTGATTCCTGCGGTACCCCACTGGTCACCCCCCCCCCCCCCCAGATTGTACCCTATTTACCACCACTCTCTGTCTCCTGTCTGTTAGTTCTAACTCAGTTTACCACCTTGTCTACCATGCCCGGATTACCAATCTTGTTAACAAGCCTCTTGTGTAAGACAGTGTCGAAGACCTTGATGAAATTGAGGTAGGTGACGTTCATACCTCTCCCCGATTAACTTCCTTCATCACCCAAAGAAATCTATCAGATTCATCTGACACAACCTACTTGCTGTTAGGCCTCACCAGGGTTTTATATAACAGCATCATTACCTCCCTCTTTCTGCTGGTGACACCCCTGCCTATGCACCCCTTGTAATTTTTTTCACATTTTGACCCAAAATTTTCAACATTGTCTTCTTATCACCGTACCTCATAAACCCCATAGGTGAAAATTTCTTAATCCGTGGCAAAACATGTTTTGGGCAGGATGTGTGAAATGACAGCTGTACTGTTCGTGAGGTTATGTGAAGAAATGGCTAGGTTGAAAATTTGGAGTCAAAATATAAAAAATTGGCAAAGTCACGCACGTGCATAGGAAAACTTCAACGAGCACGTGTGACTCTGTCTTTTGTTGGTATTTTTGCTCCAGATTTTCAACCTGGGCCTTTTGGCACCCCACCTCATGAACAGTGGTGCTATCATTTTGTTACTCAATCCCAAAAGGTGGTTTGACGCAGCAACTGTGCCATTCCACACCACAGGTGCGAGAACATGTTTTGAGCAGGATGTGAGAAATGGCAGCTATACTGTTCATGAGGCAGTGTGGAAAAATGGCTATGTTGAAAATTTGGAGTGATAATATTGAAAATTGACCAAGTTATTGCTTGAGCATAGGGAAAATTTAAATGAGTGCAGATAACTTGGGTGTTTGTTGGTATTTTTGCTCCAAAGTTTCAACATGGGCTTTTTGGGACCCCACCTCATCAACACTGGCACTATTATTTCAGCACTCTATCCTGAAAAGTGATTTCACACAGAGATTGTGCCATTTCGTGCCACAGGAGCAAAAATAGGTTTTGGGTAGTATGTGAAAAATGACAGCTTTACTGTTCATGAGGTGGTGTGAAACAATGGCTATCTTGAACACTTGGAGTCAAAATATTAAAAATAACCAAAGTTACGTGCCTGTGTATAACAGTTTCAATGAGCGCATGTAACTTGGCCATTTTTCAGTATTTTACACCGAATTTTCAACATGGGCTTTCTGGGACCCCACCTCACGAACAGTGGCACTGTCATGTTGTTAATTGGTCCTGCGACGAGACTCCATGCAGCAACTGCAAAATCACCTTTCATGACCAAGTAACAAAATGACAGTGACAGTGTTCATGAGGTGGGGTCCCGTTGAAACTTTGGTGCAAAAATCTCAAAAAATGGCTGAGATATCAACATCAGTTGAAACTGCCATTATACAGCACTTACCTTGATTCTTCAGTTCGCGATTGGGCTTTGAAGAGTGCAGACGTGTCCCGGTCCAGATGGCAGTGCTTGACTTTTGGTGGTAAGAATGGGGTAAGTGAGTGCTGTCAGGTAGGCAAAAGAGGGGGTCAGGATGGGGGAGGATGGGGAGATGACGAGGGACCCATTGGGGTGGTTTTTTTTTAGGGACAGGAATGTTTCAGGACACTGGGGGCGTGGGCTCCTCCAGTGTTCCACAGTGGTGGTGGGAGTACTAATAACTGGGGACACTGGGTGTGGTCTCCCCAATGTCCTGAACTGTTGAGCATGGGGGACCTGACTGGGGACACTGGGAGTGGGCTCCCCAGAGTCCCATACTGTTGGGGGGGTTCTTCCTCTGCCAACATGGGGATTGGGCCCCCCCCCCGATGTCATCAAAGATAAATGGAGGGACTGTGGCGGCAGTGGCAAAAATGGTCTCCACGCGGGAGGGGGCACACTTCCTGATCGTCATTTTACCCCTTCCCCATACCGCAGTAGGCCTTGCCGCTTAGCTCGGTGAAACGTCAACAGAATAACTGTGCTGTACTTCCAAGAGCAACAGTGCAGGCAGGTGCTCTGCTGGGTGCTCCTTTTCCCAGTCTGTCCAGTAGCCCTCTGCTTTGTGTGAATCAAAGGCCTGAAGCCCTCTCTGATTGGAGAGGCTTCAGTCCTTTGAAGTTCATGACTGTTCAGCCACCCAGCAGAGAGTTGTGCCAGGACCACACCGAGTGGTCATTGGTGTACACTGCTGAGCCCATTCTGAGCCCCTAGTTTTGTGTACTGCAACGGGCTTGCCAGCGATACACACTCCAAAATCCCCTATTGTCACAATACGTTGGCTTGCACATGTGCACTACCAACACAAAAATGCTCACTTCTGATAACAGATGGCTGTTTAATCGAGACAAAATGCCTGCCACTAGACCGTCCCAATTAAATGGATCCTATTGTACTACATCATGTTCAAGCACTTTCTTGCTAACTGATAGTCCTACCTATATTTACTACCTACATTTACCAACTGCTCTCATTCCTCTTACTTTTCTCAATTTCTGCCTTCTACTCTCTTACTCATCGCTACCCTACTCCTATCCTTTTCTTTAATTTTCCCACACCTATCCTGCTCGTCTTCTATAATGTTGCTATCTTCATTGTATTTATCCTCCCCCAATCAACACTGTTGCCCTTTTCTGTTTACTGATATTGTTTTCTGCACATTTTTGTAAACTGTAATGTATTTACCATTTGCAATTGTGTATATCACCCGATTGTCTTGTATTTACAGTAATTGTCAACTAGTATCATACTTGTAGTGTAATGTTTCTTGATGTCTGTTCTGTACTCTTCCAGGTTGTACCTCAAAATAGTAATTGCTATGGCTAGTGCACCTACCCGGTAAACAAAAACTAAATAAATAAATAAATAAAGTGTTTTAGGGCACTCTAATTTAAAGCAACATATAAGAGTCAAAGGTGGGATCTGAGCTTCTTGACAGTAATTTACCTAATAGCTCTGTGGTATAGCATGTCTAATTTGGATAAAAGTGACTAGGAACAATTGATGTAGTTTCCATAATCTCGGAGGCAGGAAGGTGGCCTCCACTATCTTTGTCTTGTTGAACGAGAAAAGCTGCTTCTTTCGAAAAAGGAACCATAATTTTTGTCTTAACTTTTTTGTAAAGTTCCTCCATAGGAGTTCCAATGCCATTTTTTTTTTCCTCCAACCAAAACCCAAGGTATTTGTATGTACAAGTTCCAGCCTATCACCAATGCCAGTAGTGATCTAAATTTATGGTACGGGATGATCTACTTTCTCTTTATAAAATGGGATGGAAATGTCCTGTTTTCTGATTGGCTAAACAAGTTCTGACACTCATACTAATATACTAAAATGCCAGCAGAATAGGCCTAATGGTCTTTTGTGCCTGCTCATTTGGTCAGCCCTCACCCTGGGAGCTGACCTTACTGCCCCCCTCGCCCTCTCTGGCTTCTCCCTTCTCAGTCCTGGATATTCCTGCTGCACAGGACTTTGCTTCCAGAACCTTTTCCCTGTACCCGTCCCACACCCTCTTGAACCCCTCCACCATCTCTGCCTCTAGCAGCCCCCTGGGCAGTGCATTCCAAGGCTCCACCACCCTCTCAGTGAAGTAGCACCATCTTGACATCCATCCCCACCCCCAGGTCTCTCTCAACCATTAAGACTTGTAACACCCCCCCCCCCGGTGTACACTTGGCCCGGATTTCTGGCTCCCAGATGCAGTACCTTGCATTTCCCTGCATTGAACCTCAGCTTCCACTTTCTAGACCACCTTTCCAAAGCCTCCAGGTTCCCCTGTAGGGCAACCCTCCCCCACTCATATGTTAATTCTCTACAACAGCACAGGTTGGAAAAAGTTCAGCAGTGTGATTTGGAATTTGGGCAACTCACATACAGAATTCATGAGCCACTTCACACATTTCTGACTGCCATCAGAAACATGGCTGCCAGCTTTACTCATATATAAAAAACCTTCAGTTAGGCCCTAAAAATATAACTCCCTTAATAAACAAAATAAGTAAATGACTGAATTCTCTTTCCACTCATGAGCACCTCCTTACACACATCAACACATTTTAAAAAATCAAGCACTATTCAGTTTCTATTTCTGGTGTTTCTTTGATAACCATGAAAAATTCCCCTCCTAGTCTTGCAAGTTTTCCAGAGCGCTTCCTGCTGCTTACCCTGCAACATATGAAATTGAGGTTCTGGTTCCACATGAGCCTGTGAGGGGTCTGTGTGTGTATGCCAGTGGAATTCTGCACAGTTTTGAATTCATGTATTCCACAATATCATTCCATGTGTGTGTGTGTGTGTGGACAGGGGAGAGGATGATGCATTCTACTAGTGGAGTATTGCAGGATTTTAAATTCTTGTATTCCATGGTAAGCAAGCACACCACATATTGAATATGTAGAAAAACAGCAGAGGACTGACAGGTGGAAACCAACTATAAAGACACTATCTTACATTTTTAGCAATATTTTATTATATTTTTGTGTCTTTTTAAACTTTTGGAGTATTAATTTTTTAAAAGTTTCCTCTGGATCCATTTTATAAGCACAGTAAGACACTTCAGGAATCAATTGTGTTGGTTTTACCACACGTCCAATGGCTGAAGACACTAGTCCTCTGGTCTCATGCCTTACTATGTCCCTGGGCATGTGGTAAAATCAGCACAACCAATGCCTCATCATATCTTATTGCTTACTGCTTCAATAGCACGCCATTGCAGGATACCTTCAAATTTTGGGGAGGCTTTGGAAAACAGTTTATTTGATTTGATCTGCTAGCGTTGACTCACAATATAGTTGTGGAACCAACCAATGGTCTGCTACTTACTCCCATGTTTGATAGTTTGGTTAACATTACATTATGATTAACAGTATCTCAGGCCTTACTACGATCCAGAAACAGCGTACTCACAAATTTGTTTGTAGTCTAATGCCATCTAACTATCATCACTGACCTGTGTTAGCAAGGAAACCAGATTGTAATGGGGTCTTGTTGTGAGTATTGGTAGTGTCCATGTAATTATGCAGCTTGATCATTCATCAGTCAGTCAAGCAGTTAATCTAAGACAGGGTGTCTGAAACAGGATGCTAATTATCATATTTTTGTTTATCACTGGATTAAAAAAAAATAAGGAGAGCAAGATTCTACCCTGTAGGCATTTCATTGGCTAATAGCGATACACTAAACAAGTAACACAGATAAGGTGCAATTATAGTCCTGCCGTGCTTTAGGAACAAAGGATCTAGAGTCAGGGCCAGACTTGGTTTTTTGTATTCAGTGTGGTGGGTTATTTAGAGACCTGGCAAAGACAGAGGCTTTTTTAAATAGAAGTGTGGCTAATTAGGGCCATGCTGATTGCCCAGTGGCAGTGTGTCTCACTACCTTGCAGGTGACCGGAGTTCGAGAGTGGACTCAGATCAGCCCTTCTGAAAGCCAGCTAGGCTGGGTAACTGCTGTGTGGCAGCGTGCCTCAGTCGGGAAGGGTTGGCAGTGGGTTCTGGTGCTACAGCGACCCCTGTGGCTGGGCCAGAGAGCAAGCTCTCATTGCAGGGGTGCTACATGCATTCAGGCCAAACGTGGCATTGCTGATACCAAGGGGTGGATGGAAGGATTGGGGAGAAAATGGTAAGTAACCCCCTCCCTCCCCCACACCATCTGCATCATGGGGAATCTGTCTAATCGGGGTACATCCCTGCTAGCAGGGTCTATCCTTGGGTCGATGGCAGGGAAAGAGGGGTACAAAGACGATGAAAAAAGAGGAGTGCAGTTAATTTTCACACAAACCTTCAGAAAGCAGTGCACATTTGGAGGTTATGCTTGCTCTCTAATTGGTCAAAGACAGTGTCATCCGAGAGGATGTGACAGTTGAATTTATCTATCATTTTAACTTTATCTGTGATCACTATATCATGTACCATAATTTGCTGCGAGAATGGTACGAAGACCCATGTACCATCTAGAACTTCATATATTTCCCAGGAATTTGCAAGGTCTTTTTTGTTTTCTTTGACTAGGTTAAGGTGTCATTCGGAATTTAACCTGCCTAACCAGACTGGCAGAGAATACATAATAGGCTGCAGTGAAAATAGGGGAATTTCCATGGGACATCCTGGAATAAGATTTGTATTCACTCCCGAACATTGAGTGCTAGGCTGTTATTATTGGCATCATACTAGAGTGAATAAAAAGCTTATCCCTGGACGTCCAATGGGATAACGGACTTGTACTATGGGAGTGGCGACTGATATTAGGTCCCTGTGTGGTTTTACTCCTGTTTGTTTTTTTAAATGTACAGTATGTCAAACATTTTACAAAAGGGTTGCTGTGCTTACATCCTATTGGTAATGTGTCTTTCATGTTGTTAGCACTTTTCATTTGCTGTCAGCAAGTTTGCTAAATGTATGTATCTGCAGTAGTTTGAAAGGGTACAACAGCACAAGTAAAGGCACAGGGTTCTATCTTGGGAGAATAAACAAGTTCCAAGGCAAATTAACATGTTAACTATTGACAGTGGAATAACTTGGCAGAATAACCAGATTTGTTCAGCCCTGTTATTTATCCCTCCAGTGGTATAAATGCATGTATTTATTTAGCTTTATTTCTTTATTTATTTGTTCATAGTGTGGGTGTGCTGGTCCCAGGGACAATTTTCATTTAATTAAATTTTAATTTTATTTTCATTACCAGGTAGGACCACAGGAACCCACTGTACCTTTTTTACAGGGTAGACCCCAGGGGTCACTACATCAAATATAAACAAATACCATACTTAATAAATATAAGACATTGTAAAATAATTCCAGTAACAGTACATTCTAAATAGTCAATAATTTAAACATTCACAAAAACACAACTCGGAAAAGTGTGCCCTTATTTCAGAAGTAACTTTCTTGGCTCATCAATAGATCTCAGTTTACAAGGAAGGTGATTCCAACCTTTAATCATTCTAAACAAGAAGGATCTTTGCCCAACATATGTTGTCAGATGTTGTCAGGCATTACCTGAGCTGTAAAGATGGAAAAACATACAATTTCAGTAGAACAAAATACCGATAAATTATCAGACATAAGAAAGCAAAGCACAAACCACAATAGTTACAGTCATTATATCCAGCTGCCATACAAAATCAGACTATCACAATGTTGGAAGTAAAAACGTTTTGATATGCAGACAATAAATACTATAAAATGCCTACTTTATAGGTTTACAATTTGTGCACCATGACTGTTCATAATAAATATCCTCCTGTTGTTTGAAGGACAGCCAGTCTGCTTCGAATTTAATTTTTCTAGCAGTGGCCCACAGATGATCTCTTCTCCCGAGTTCAGTTTTTAAATCAGATGTAAACCACGGGGGATGTTTATTTTTGAGGGTACTAGTTAAATGTGACCCCAATCTAATTTACAAAGGTCATGCAAAAAAGCTAATTTTCAAGTTTATTTTTTTTTCTTATCATTAAGGTTGTAGGAGTAGGTTTTGATATTTGTGTATTTCTAGTGAAGGCCAGTATATTGTGATCAGTTTTATCATTCCATAATACTGCCGTCTGGTTATAATTCTGAAGTCTGAGAGAATTAGATCCAGCCAGGAGCACTGGTCTCATTTCTGCTGTTGGAGATTATGGAATCCATAACTAATTGACTAAGGCCAGATCATCCCAGACAGACTTTAGACTGTCAGAGTCAGAGGATAGCCAGTTCCTGTTTAGATCAACCACCATAGCAGTTCCACGTCAGAGTATCTGACAAAGGTGCTGCTGTAATCCAAGATGCTGTTGTTTGCATTAGGCGGTGGGCATCTCCCTTAACTGATGTATTTGCCAGTTTTGTCAATTTAACCACCAGTGTTTCAAAGGTCTGGACTACATATTTGGAGTCCACCAGTAAATGAATTAATTTTTCTTTTATGAACACAATATTGTCCCCACCTCTTGTAGATCTGTCAAGATGAAATAGAACAAACAGAGAAACACAGAAAGGTGATGGTAAAAGAAGACTAAGGCCCACGTAGTTTGTACCTTTGCTACCTTTCTACAAGCAAAGCCATCTATGAGAATTTTACTATTATTAACCTTATTTCCTCATCATGCCATTTTGCCCAAAGTTCACCACATGTGCAAACCATTGGACATTCCCCAACAAGTTCTCATCTGCTACTCCTCCTAAGGCTGGTGGGGATCCATGAGGTAGGAGCTGAGTGTGCTGTTGCCATCATACTGCCTGTTGGTGCCAAAGGATGTGTTCTTTGATCTGTTCTGAAACCCACTTAATAGCCCCGCGGCACCCCGGCTTGCCATGTTTGCACACAACATCCCTCTGGGGATGAGGTACACTCTATGGCTCACTGAAAGGGATACTGCAGCAACTGAACCTGGCACCAGCCCTTCCCAAACTGGGGCAGCAGATGCTTGGCAGTGCCTCCACAGCCCCTTCAGGCCACTCAGATGATTTCCATGTCCACTTCTGAACCTGGGTCGCTGACATGGGAGTGCAACATGCTACCCACTGAGACATCAGGTGGCCATACTTGTGCTAAGGGGTCAGCATGGCTCAGTTATGTAAGGTGTCAGCCTGGCTCAATTGGAAGCACATCTGCCGCTGGGACAGAAGGTCATAGGTTCTTCTCCCACACCAGGATTGGGCTCATATCTAAATGCTGTCACTTGAGTGCAATACTAAGGGGTTGCTGTACTATTGTGGTGTGACATCCTTCAGGTGAGGCGATAAACTGAGGTCTTTCTACCCACCTCTGGTGCTGTCCTGGTAGGTGTCCAGGTGGAAGTAAAAGAACCCATGGCACTTTTTGGAAGAGTAGAGGATTTTCCCTGGTGTCCTGGCCAACATTCCCCTTCCTATAAAACCAGTTCATGCAACTATCCAAGACTGTATGTGAGTGTTGATGTGTGAAACAACTGCCACTACACATTCAGTCACTTAATTACCAGTCTAGCATTGCTTGTACAGCACTTTGTGATACAATGTGTATGAAAAATGCTATATAAATCCTGATTCTTCCTCTTCTTAATTTTCAAGGTGTCACTCTGAGGGCCCAGTAGCAGTGCCTTGCAATGCTGTACAGATGACTAGAATTTGGGAATGGACTCCGATCACCACATCCAAAGGCAGGCCAGGCTGTGGGCTGCTGTCTCATGTGAGGAGGGTTGCTGGTGGGTTCTGGTGAGCAGCTACCCCAGTGGGCTTGAGGGAGGTTGCTCCTTCTGTGGCAGTTACGCTGTGACACCGATAATGTAGGCCACATCCCACAGCAGAGGAAAAAAGAGGCCAAGGGAAGAAAATTCCCTGCCATCCTTATCATAGCATTAACTGCCTGAACAGGGTATATCCCTGATCTATAAGGTATATCCCTGGGGTAACTGCAGGGAGGGACTAAAAATCAATATGGAAAAAATGTCTTTAACATGGTGAGTGCATTAAATGAGACACTCTTGGATCAGATAGGGAAATTATCTGAGTACTTGGATCTTCAGGGCCAGAAACATAAAGAACAGTCCTGTGAAGTGGTATTATCCTACCAATCATGGGTGTATAACAAGAAATGTAAACAAGATTACAATATCTAATTTGAAATTGAAAGACCTGGATAAATTAGTATTGCCAGATTATAACAAATATAATCAATGGATGATGTATAGATTACAGTTACAAGGCAGAACCCAGAGGGTACAGATTAATGGAGCGCAATTGACGGCAGGCAGGGTGATCAGCGGGGTGCCCCAAGGCTCAGTGCTAGGGCCTGTGCTTATCAATGTTTTTGTAGCAGACATCACTGATGGACTGGAAGGGAAGGTATGTCTGTTCACAGATGACACCAAGATATGTAGCAGGGTGGACACCCCAGAAGGAGTGAGCAAGATGGAAGCTGACCTCGAGAAACTAGAAGAATGGTCTGGAGTGTGGCAGCTGAGACTGAATACCAAAAAGTGCAAGGTCATGCACATAGGAAAGAAAAATCTAAGAAAGGAGTATTATCTAGGAGGCAAAAGACTGGCAGCCTCAAACCATGAATGAGATCTGGGAACCATAATCTTACATGACTTGAAGGTTAGTAAGCAGTGTTAGACGGCAACAAAGAAGGCAAACAGAATGCTGGGCTGCACTGGGAGGGGAATCATAAGCAGGAAGAGAGAGGTGGTACTACCACTGCATAGATCGTTGGTCAGGCCTCACCTGGAACACGGAGTCCAATTCTGGAGGCCTCACCTCAGAAAAGGCATTCACCAGGTGGAAACAGTACAGAGAAAGGCGACAAAAATGATTTAGAGTCTGCAGTACATGTCCTACGAGGAAAGACTTAGGGAGCTGAATATGTACACCCTGGAGCAGAGAAGAGAGAGACAGAGGGGACATGATTGAAACATTCTTTCTTTTTATCATGTCACAATTTTCAACCCTGCAACCACCGACCTGCCTTCTTCCAGCCACCGCTCCAACTCCACCTCCGACCCTGAAGCTGCACACTCAGCTGGCATATGCAACTATACCTTCGAAACGGGCACCCCCTATTGCCCCCATGCCAGACAAGGAACCAATACTGGCACATGCCGTCCAGGCATCGTCGGCCGATGGAGTAGCGGCCATCAAGCTGCCATGGTCTGTGCTGCCATTTTTCCATTTTTCTAGCCCTGGGAGTGCGAGCGTGCAATGACGTCATGGCACATACGTGCCATCTGGCCGCACTCCATACTGCTACTCCAACCCTAGCAGTGCCCCCGGTCATCACCAGGGGCTGCTGCAGAGTGGTGGCACCCTGGATGCCTCCCCGGGGATAGGAGAGCAGTCCTCCGGATGCTCAATCCTATCCTCCCCGCCAACCCCTGATGGCCTGGGCTCGCGTCCGAACCCGGGTCACCAGCATGGCGTGAGGTGCAGCATCCAGCGCCTCAACCCTCAGTGCCACTGGGCCATGACTGAAACATTCACGTACATAAAAGGCATTTACAAGGTATAGGCACAGAAACTTTTTCACTTCAAGAAGAGCTCCAGGACCAGGGGACATGACCTCAAGCTACAAGAAAGGAGGTTCTCTACCAACACCAGGACGTTCTTCTTCACAGAAAGAGTGGTGGATGCATGGAACAGCCTGCCCCAAGAGGTTGTGGGGGTCAACATTGTGGGGGGATTCAAGAATGCATAGGATAGACACAAGGGAGCCCTGACTACAAAGGGTAACTAGAGTGTCAAAATAGATCTAAAACAAATGAGCACACTAGATGGATCTAGCGGTCTCCTTCTGCTGTCAGCTTCTATGTTTCTATCATTATTATTTAAAAACTATCTATCAATCACCTAATAGTTCTGAAACTGATGCAATGGAAAGCTTTTTGGATGAAGCCATTATTCAGAAAATGGAATTTGTGTAAAAAAATGTTTTCCCTGAAAGAACTCTGGCAATTTATTAACTTTTTGTCCAACAATAAAATCTCAGAACTACGTGGGCTTACTACTTAGTTCTTCCAGGTGTTCAAAGAAGAGCTTGCCCCATGGTTACTATGAATGTCACAGGAACGGGTAGTTGGATTGGGTGATTTTCCAAAGTCTGCGAAGGAGGCAAAGGTATGCTGTTATTAACAGAAAGGAAACATAAAGAGCTGTCTGAAAGTTACGGATGTACTGCATTGCCTAATGCTGATTATTAGTACACAGGTTGCAAACAGACTTCCGACAAAACTCCCCCACTCTATCCATCAAGACCAATATGGGTTAGTAATGGGTAGAACCATCACGGGTGCGATTAAAAAAGTCCAAGGTTTGTATGAATACACAGAAACATATAGACGATGGCAGAAAAAGACCAGTATTAGTATATCCAGTTTGCCCGAGTTCCTTAGTTAGCCCTGGCACTTACTGTCCCTCCAGGGTCCTAGCCTCCCCATCCCCCCATTTCCTCCCAGTGTCTGCCACCCTGAGCCACCACTATACCTTTTGTTCTGTCTCAACTGTGCTTGAAACCACCAAAGGTTTGAGCACCCACCACATCAGCTGGAAGACTACCCGACAGCTCCACTACCCTTTCTGTAAAATAATATTTCCACATGTCACTCCTGAACCTCTCTGCTGTCAGTTTCCACTCATGTCCACATGACCACAAACTAGTATTCAAGCTAAACAGTTCATCACAGTTCACCTTGTTAATTTTCTTCAGGAACTTGAAGGTCTCTATTACAGCTCCCTTCTCCCTTCTGGTCTTGAGCAACTACATGTTCAGTGCCTTGAGGTGCTCCTCATAGACATGCCCTGTTGGCCCCGAATCATTTATGTTACCCTGTGCTGCACTGTCTCCAGCCTATCCCTATCCTTCCTGAGGTGAGGGCTCCAAAACTTGGCACAGTACTCCAGGAGTGGCCTCACCAAGGATCTAAAGTATATAGGGGAAGTATTACCTTTTCCCTTGTGCTATCTATACCCCTCCCAATACATCCAAGTATCCCACTCGCTTTGCTATATGACATATTGCACTGACCTGATTATTTGAGGGCGTCACTGATGATAACTCTGAGGTCCCATTCCTCCCACCCATCTAGTACTCTGTCCCGGGGTTCTTAATCCCTAGGTGCATTACCTTGCACTTTTTGGCATTGAATTTCAACTGCCAAACCTTAGACCACCCCTCTAGCTTTTGTCCATCACTCTGCATTTCCTTGACTCCCTTGTCATTATCCATCCTCCCACAGAACTTAGTGTCATTTGGGAAGAGAGACAACCTGCCCCCGATTCCCTCACCAATGTCACTGATGAATATACTGAAGAGGACTGGACCCAGGACACATCCCTGTGGTACCCCGCTCATGACTTCCCTCTCTTCTGATTTGACCCCGCTGACCACAGCCCTCTGCTGCCTCCCCTTTAGCCAGTTACTTATCCAATTTACTATGACTGTAGCTGTATCCAGTTCCTCCAACTTCTTCAGCAAGTATCTGTGAGGCATTAAGTCAAAAGCCTTGCTGAAGTTGAAGTACAGCAAATCCACAGCATGGCCCTTGTCCAATCCCCAATACCCTCATCTACTCAGTCAAAAAAAAATATCAGGTTAGTCTGACAGGTCCTCCCTGCCTTGAATCTATGTTGATCACTATCCTAAAAACCACTGCTCTCCAAGTAGTCCACAAGGTCCTCTTTGACCAGAGACTCCAGCAGCTTCCTTACAACAGAGGTAAGAATGTCAAGCCCGTAGTTCCCCACTTGTTCTTTGTCTCCCCCTTATGAAGTGGAGCTATGTTTGCCACCTTCTAATCCTTCAATATTACCCCCATTCTTAGTGAGCTGTTGAATATACCTACCAGAGGATCATCATCAGCCAGTTCCGCTGCCAGTTCCCTGAGTATTCTCAGATGCAGCCCATCTGGTACTGGGGCCATATCAATCTTTAGGGCTGCCAGCCCTTTCAGGACCCTTTCGCTAGTAAATGCTGGCTGTCTCATCTACAGGACCCTCTCATCTCTCATTTCAGGAGTACTGAGATGGAGACATGGTTGCAATAAGAGAGGGGAGTGATCAATAACTTGAAAGCAGATTGACCTTGAGCCTTGTAAATCTGATCTCCTGGGGAGGAATTTTTAAGGTTATGACTAATATCTTAAATAACTGATAGACTGAACCTGCTGTTTATTTAAAGAAGTCAACATTTATGGCTTTTTGACAGAAAAAAGTGGTAGTAAAAAAAGTTTTTTAAGTTTTGTAAACCTGATTTAAAGTTCTCAACTCCGGGGGGGGGTGATGCATCTCACACACTGTGGAAGCTACCTACTGATTAGGTACTTGATTGTGTCAGTAAGGTCCGACTAGGGCAAGGGAAGTCCCAATCAATAAAATCATTCAGCGGTGACTCATAAGCGCAGAGTTTCCCTGTGTAGCCAGATATAGCACTGCTCTGGTGGGAGTGACTTCCATCCTTAGAGGTGGTTAGATACAATTTTGAATCTTTAAAACTAGTAAGCATTCAACAGATGTTAAAGCAATAGTACAAAGGATTTGTAATCCTATGAAATTGTACTTCAGTTGTGACATGTCAGATTAAGTATGAAACTTAAATGTCTTTATATATATATTTTTTTAAATACAGGACCACTTTTCCTTCACAAAGCCGACAGTAATCGGCAGAAACGTTTGGGATGTAGAAGTATAGTGGCCATGCAGAAAACCATAATGAAATAAAACCAGAGACTACTGTGAAAATAAATCTGCTGGTGAATGAATTCACATCTTTTCTTTTTGAGAGCTGAAATTTAGCACCAAAAAGTGCAAGGTGATGCTCCTAGGGAACAAGAACCCCAGGAGAGAGTACTCGATGGGAGGGGTGAGACCCAGTACCACGGCTAAAGAATGAGACATTGGAGTCATCATCAGCAGCTCCCTAAAACAACTGAGTCACTGCAACAAGGCTTACAGCAACGCAAATAGGATGCTTGCATGTATCGAAAGGGGTATTGATAGCAGAAAAAGGGAGGCAATACTGCCCCTCTATTGAACCTTGGTGAGGCCCCACCTGGAGTACTGTACGCAGTTCTGGGGTCCTCCTATCAGGAAGGATAGGGATAGGCTCAAGAAGGAGCAACGCAGGATAACAAAAATGATTCAGGGCATGTCATGTGAGGGGTGCCTCACTGCATTAAAGATGTACTCACTGGAGACCATAAGGGACAGGGGAGATGTGATAAAGACCTTCAAATTCCCAAAAGGAATTAATAGGGTGAACTGCGGGGAACTGTTTAACTTGAATACCAGTTCACAGTCATGTGGTCATGAGTGGAAGCTAACAGGAGGGAAGTTCACAAGGGACATGCCATGGAACAGGGTGCCAGCCAAGGTAGTGGGTGTAAGAACCACTAGTGGTTTTAAGTGTAACCTACCACCTCCCCAGTGTCTAAGGGTTTTCTGATGATAACTCTCCATGGGGAGGGGGGACTACATCAGATACTGAGCCAGAGCTGGCTTGCGTTTACCATGTCTTACAGTCACACCTTGGTGCATGGATCTTCAGGCACTGGACTTAAAGGCAATCAACGTCAGCCACAATAACATGTGATGAAAAAACTGGAGACCACAACTTTATAGAACAAATCATGGGGGATCCCATTTAATAAAAAATTAATGTAACACTCCATGAAGCAAAAGATAATTGGGTTGAGGTACGCAGCACATGTCTTGGACCCCTATGATCCCATATTTCGCATTGCAAACAGTTCACATGAGCACACAGGTTACAAATTTCCCATGGGGCATGAATCAGATATCCCCAAATTCAGGCAGCTTTAATTCCCAGATACACTTTAGGCAGATATGGCCCCATTTCTCCTATTCTCCCTTTACTCACTGGCATCTCATCCCACGGAAAAGGCTGTCCTTTTACCTCAGGACCACCACCTCCATCCTATGTCCCATCTCAACTGACTCACTGCGACTTTTTCAGATGGAACAGGCCAGCCTCTGAAATTGGGTCCACTAGCTCCCTTGCAAATCCCTTGTCACCTTCATATAGCTTCCATAGGACAACTGTCCCCACAATGTATGGGCAACATGTCCCCGAACTGTGGCACGCTATACTTCATCCCTACTCAATCTACTCTCACTCTCCACGGGGCTTCACAGCTGGAAGCTCCCAGTGAAACCCTTCTCGATTCCTCTCCACTTAGCTCAATCTTGCACCTCACATTCAGGTGGCAGCCTCAACAGGGCATCTTGCTCCAATCCCACCAAGGTGGCATATCTGGGGTCCCACATGGGGCTGGAACCACCACGTCCCCCATGGGTTCTCTCTCTTTCACTTCTCTGCAGCCTAAAACCTTTGTATCACTGGAGCGGGCAATCACCCCTACTCCAGTCCTTTCCCTTCTCTCAAACTCTCCCCTCACATATGTGCCCATGCTTATATCCTGCCCATCTTTGGGGACCTCCTGCCAGCAGCAGATCCCTGAAAGGCAGCCCAGGATTAACCCTTTCTTTACCAGGCTGTCTAATCCTCCTTATTTACCTACTGAGGCATGAACTGTACCCATCAATTACCTACAGGCACGAACTGTGCCCTGCCTTAGGATCTAACCCATCAAGAGGGGGTTACATAAGCATGGCTGGGACAGAATGAAGGGTATAGTGGATGCTCAGGGCATCAGAACTGGGGAGGAGAATGTAGGGGGGGTGAGGATGGCTTGGACCCTGGAGGAACAGTAGCCCTCCCAGAGCTAAACAGGGAACTCGAGCAGACTGGATGGACCTTTGGTCTTTTTCTGCCATCACTATCTACGTTTCTATGAGTCACATGGTAGCTGTCCAGACCCTTATCTATATTTTTTTAGTAACTTGGTGGCATTTTCTTGGGAATGGGCTTCTTATGTTAAACTGGATCATATTATTCTACAACAATTTTTTGTTAAAGATGGATCTGGCATAGAATCAAATATTATAACATTTGAACAAAATTTAAAAGTGCTGAAAAAGGGCAGGCCCGCCAGTGCAGCGGTAGCGTTACTGCTTGCGATGCCAGCAGCCCGGGTTTGGCAGTGAGCCCAGGTCATCGGAGGGCCAGCCAGGGGAAGAGGGACTGAGCACCCAATAGGCCGCTCTCCTTCTACAGGAGGGGTGGGCTGCTCTCCTCGCTGCTATACAGCCGCCACCTGGGTGACCATGGGAGGTGCAGGTGCAGCTCAGGAGGCAGAATGGTAGGGAGGGGTGGGCATTGGTCAAGGACTGGAGCGGAGGTATGTCTTTACGCGCCTCCATCTCACTGCTCACTGGTCCTCCCGAGTGCTGATGTCTGCAGAGGGCAGAGGCCAGAACAAGGACAAAGACCCCATGTCTGGGCCAGGCGACGAACTCCTGCACTGAACGACTGCAGAGGAACTGGGGTGGACTCCAAGTGCACGCTCCCCTGAAAGTTTGGCGGGAGTAAAAGGGAGGCCTCCTCCACCCCACCTGGGGGTCATCCAGGCCTCTAGATTAATGGAGCAGGGCACTAATGGAGCATTCTCCGGTCCTCTCGGCGTAGCCTGGGTGGTGCATTGGGAGCCCCAAGAGAGGTACTGGACATGGCAACAGGGGGCTGAAAAACAGAAAGTAAAAAAAAAAAGTGCTGAAAAAAATCTGAGTTATATAATTACTTTTTTATTCCTTTCAGACAGGCAAGGATAAGACTGGGAAATGAAAACATCCCATGGCTACATAGAGAGCCCTTTGTATCAGTTTTGTGCCACCATACTTTGTATCTGTACACAGAAATCGGTCAGAGTTGCAGAGGGAAGGATTTTCCCTAGCGGCACTGGTGGAATGCAAATGAGGGTTGCCAGACATTACGTGGGATAACACTTGTTTAGTAACAGTCCCCATTAGCTACTTGACCATTACAATTAGGCCTACCTTTAGGCCAAAATGGTCCCAAATGTTGCAGTTCTACCTGCCAATCAAATAACCCCCCCCCCCCCGTGTAATTATCCTTCCTTAGTGTCTAGTGGAATATCTTCCAATGTAAGACAGACAACTTAAATCTGATCAGAGACAGGGATTTATATCAAACCCTGTGCTCTGACTGGCTACTGGACATCATGTGATTTATTTTGTTCTACTTGTTGCCATGGTTGCACCCTTTTCCTGGCCAGGAAGGCAGCTGTCCTCATAGCTGACACCAATGCTGCTCCGTGGCCAGCCAGCAGGAGGCTATGAATGCTGGGCGCCCTTCCTCTCTCCCTAAAGGCTGAATGTCTCACCTCTGTGATGATCAGGGCCCTCAGCTGGCCGCAGTGTAGGATTTCAGGGAACCATGTGATTTCATCAATAAGGCATGACAGGGTGTGCATTACTGATGGATAATGGCATGCCTCAGGAAGTGATGCACAAGGTGAAGCTGAGTGCCTTATGCACCTGAGAAATGCTATTGACCCACTATTACATGCACCCTGGAGTGCCTTATTGTGATTATAAAATGGCTTCCCTGATTTTTAATTGTAGAACTATATAATGAGGTTCAGAAAATTAAGCATTTCTGACTGCTGCTGTTGTGCTGTAATAACACAGAGCCAGGTGATCTGATTCGCAGAACAGGATTTTCCCAACTCATGTTATAACTGTGATTAAGTTTGCAGTGTGCAAAGAAATGGAAAGCAGTACCCAGTAAGCTGAAGCTTTGCATGTTGACACTCAGTGGCGGTAAGTCTTCCTGCACACATGTACACTTGCAGATAATCATCAGTGAAGGAGTAGATGCAAATCTCCATAACTCCTCACACCACTACCTACCAATGTAGATGCATTTCACAGGAATGTTGGCACACCTATGGTAGCTGTAAATATTACATTATACTACCTGGCTTAATGTCCCAACTGAAAAACTGGTTTGCTGTCTTCAGGTGGATCCAGACAGGTGTGCCAGCACTACAGGATAAAAATGGTGAGTACATCTTAGCTCCAAAGAACATGGCAGCAAACTATATCACAGATACAGTACATTCCTAATACAACAAAATACATTTTTTTGTGGGCTCAACACCCTTTTATTTCTAAGTTTCACACCGTCCCCCACCCTGTACCTCAGAGTTGCCAAACTGCACTTTGTCCTACACCTTAAAGAGCCATTGCTTTGTGGTCAGGTGGTTGCTGGAGTTGGTGCACACATAAAGTGGGGGTCAAGAACTCCCTTCCCAATGCAGTGCAACTGGTAATGTACTGCCCCCCCAACCCC
Organism: Neoceratodus forsteri; assembly: GCA_016271365.2. Taxonomy (NCBI): domain Eukaryota; kingdom Metazoa; phylum Chordata; order Ceratodontiformes; family Ceratodontidae; genus Neoceratodus; species Neoceratodus forsteri. The sequence continues at coordinate 47,008,995 of CM028133.1, read as the reverse complement.
TGTTAGTTCTAAAGTGGGAAATCTAATTCCACTCGTAAGCCCAAGATTCCCAGGTACTTAAATGGTGCATTGCCTCTCCAGCACTGTGCCACCAAGACATCCCCTTTCTAAATAAGAACAAGGTGTGTTTTTTTTTTTTTACAGAGCTGTGTAACAGTCATAGAATTTAACTGTAAAGTGTTTGGTTCCGAAGCAAAAATGTTTGAGTTTAGCTCAAAAATGTGTAATGACATCCTGCACTTTTAGGGGTAGGGACAGGGTGTTAGATATCTCATAGTTTGATGAAGTTTGACTGTTACTTATCAATGTGAATGTTGCTCAGATCCATGAGCCCAGTAATTGTTTCTATTAAAAAGATTCACTGGTTCAGCAGGAAACTAGATATAGTTACATGTGTGTTGCATGTAACTATATAGCAGTTGCAACACAGTTACAGTGCAGTCACACTATAACTACAATGTAGTTAACTGATATTTAAAGTGCAAGCAAGGTAACTACTGAAGTTGACTACTTGACTGTTGTTGTAAATACTTGTGCAGCATAGTCTAGTGCTTGTGCAACTGAACTAATGACGGTTTCTGAGTACTGTCACTGCTGTTGTACTGTTGGTAAAGTGCTTGTTGAGAGGAAATCAAAATACTGAGGTAGTTGTTAGAATGTGATGCGCTAGTGTGGACTTTCGCACTTTCTGTTCCCAAAGGAACTACTGCATTCTCAGGGTGCCAGAAGCACAGGAAACCTTTTGTGGAGGGTTCCACCCCTAGAGGTGCCACAGCACTGCAGGTCCCTTGGTTTAGGCTGGGGACCTCAGGAAAGAAGCTTACGACTACACAGCCATAGGCAGGAACAGAACTGCCAGAGCATTGTCTTGTCCTAAGCAGAGAGGGAAGGCCAACACTCTAAATGACTGGTGAGGAATATAAGAGCCACCATCCATGCCCCAAACCTTCTGAGGAATGGAACTGACGCAAGGATAACTAGCTACTTTTTATAACCTTGTGCGTGAAGGACAGCGGAAAAAAAACCCTTGTGGAGGAACTCTCTGGGGAGCAAGCCTTTAGGTTGCTATCTGTCTAGTCTTAAAGAGATAGTACTAAAATTCCAAGCATGAGGCTGGACCTGCGACACCTTGCTGAGGGTTAGGGAGTAACTGAGTTTCTCTTTCAGTCCAGAGAGCCCGCCACACAAATGAAAGTGCTACAAGGCTTGCCTTCGAGGTCCATTTTGGTTGAAACAAAGTGCTACAGGAATGCTGAGGTTACAGAAATACCCTATGGAAAAGGAGAAAACTTCAACAGCCACCTCAGGCCTGGCAACCCTTATACTCACCTGCGATAAATGGCTTGCTGATATAAGTTGCCAAGCCCTTTAGGGGGGTCAGTTCATTGTAGTACAAAGCCATAGAGAAAAGCTTATTGGAGGGGGAGTGCCCACTTGTTGTTGGGGCATATGCCCAACTGTGTTGGAGAGTGTACTTGTTTGTCATTGGGACATACACCAGATAACTGAGGCATTTGTCAGAAGGTAGTAGTTAAAGCAGAATTGGTACGTATAAAAAAAACATAGCATGGTTTAAAGTTGAGCCCCAGGAGGAAGACGGGACAATGGCAGTCTGGAGGAGAATGTATAGCAGCAGCAGATCAAAGGCGCTAAAAGAGTGAAGCATGGCCACAGTCATGGGTGATGAGTACAGCCAGCAGACATGAATCATCAGGGAGTGAACAGGCCCCGGGGGAGAGAGAGAGAAAAGCCCCCCAGCAACCCCCTGAGCAGAAGCAGAATGGGAAAGGGTCTCAGACAGAAGGTTGAGGGGGGAGGAGTGGCAGGCACCAGTCAGACATGGAGACAGCTGAGTAGGGAAGAACAACAAGAAGCAAGGTGTGCAAGGAGATGCAGAAACAGGATCAAGGCAGGCTGGAATGAAAGGAACCAACAAGGAGCCCCAGCAGAGCAAGGGAAGCAAACAGATGCAAGACAAAGGAGCATGGCAGGACAAAGGGCCTGACCCCACACGCACGAGATGGAGAGAGCAGAGGGCTGACAAAAAGGCCCAGTGCTGCACAGGTAGCAGGGTAAGCAACAGCAGCTGAGCAGTGGAGCTGCAACAGCACAAAGTGATGGCAGCCACAGCACAAAGGCATAAATAGAATGAGTGAAAGAACTTGGAGAAATGGTACCAGGAGTTTGCCAAAAGCAAAGGTGTGAGAGAAAACAACATGGCATGGTATGCCACAAACTGGAGGCCAGAGGGAATATGGAGAAGGACAAGTTGCTGCAAATCAGCAATGAAACAAGCATCTAAATGATGCCTGGGGCATTACCTCTTAAGAAGCACTCAATTGAGTGCTGACCCCCCAGTCATTACCTTGTAAATTAAGGCCAGTCAGATGGGCAAATGATACCTGTAGTGCTGACACTTCTTTTGCCAGTGACCCAGGTCCAAGAATGTGCTTGGGACACTGGAGGGCCAGCTGGGAGGAGGAAGGTTGAGCACCCCAGAGGACGATTCCTTCATCCAATAAGGGAGGGCAGGCAGACCCACTGCAATATCTTCCCCCTGATGGCCACTGGGCAAGGTGCATTTGAGACCTTGAGATGGGGATGGGAGAACACCAGAAGTGTTAATGCACCTGCTTGCACTCAATGCACTTGTACATCATGATGTCCTAGTGCTGTGGTGCCCTTGAGGGATGGGAGGAACAGCAAAGGGAAAGTCCCTGCTTGAAGCAGCATTATGTAGCCCACCCCACCTGTAGGTTCTGCACCCACTGACTCAAGCATTCTTCCCAACAGTTGGCCGAGACTGATCAGAGCGTAAGCCACGATGGTGCAACTGGACAAGGTAAGCCATGGGAGAGGGCAGTATGATGGAACTGAAGGGTGGGCTGGAGGATCAGAGGTGAATCCAAGGAAGAAGGAGTATAAACAGTTGGTTTTAAAAAAAGAATTAAATCAGAGCCATCCAATGACTCGGCAGCGGAGCACTGTGTTGCCACACTGGTGACTCAGGTTCAAAAGCTATCCTCAGAGGCTGGCACCAGGCATTGGATGGGACACAACACTGCTTATGGCCTTGCATCCCTGCTGGAAGGGGGCAGTGCCATGCACCACTACCACAGTGCGCCCCCATGGTGGGGCAAGATGTGCATTAGCAAGGCAGTAAGCAAAGCTGGCATGGAAGCAGGGAAGGCAAGAGGGATATTCAGGGACTGCGGAGAAAAGGGGCAAATGACCACCAATATGATAGCCCCAGGCACTCTCAGACCCCCCCCCACAACAGCTCCCATGCTGAAATGTATCTCAGTGGGAAGGAGGATCCTGCCTAAAGAACCCTCTGAGGGGGAAGTCACTGGGGACCTTGAAGCAGATGAGTTAGGGGTTTGTCAAGGTTTGGAGGTGGCCTGCAAAGCAACCGTTGGGGACTGGTGTGCCAGCAGAGGATAAAACCAAATTTAGATACCTGTAAATTTTCTTTCTCTGATGGCTGGTCTCCGGGCTTCCAGACACATGGGCTGTACCTCCTGATGCACATATGTAGGCACGAAATCAAAACTCTGCAGCCTGGATATCCACCCCTCCACTTCCTGTTCTCACCAGTTCTTCCTAAGGCAGTCCAAATGTGGTAATACTACATGAACTTGGAAACACAAATGAGAAATATTATCCAACACTCAGCCAAATGGCCAACTTTGTACATTTGGGAGGGAAGAAGCCCGGAGACCAGTCGTTGGAGAAAGAAAATTTACAGGTATTTAAATTTCGTTTTCTCTCTCCTAAGCTGGTCTCCAGGCTTCCAGACAGATGGGATATACAAAAGCAGTACATCCCCAGATATCCCAGGTGGAAAGAATATAAATGCCCTTAAGGTTCCACCACCGCCTGAAGAACTTGGTGTCCAAAGGATACCTCTGCCGAGGCCATCGCATCCAGTTTGTAAAATTTTGTGAACGTGTGAATAGATGACCAGGTGGACACCCTGCATAGGTGTGCTGGAGACGTCTCTCTCAAATCCTCCCACAATGTGGCCATAGCCCTACTAGAATGGGCTTTCACTGGGCCAGGCAACGGTACTCCAGCCTGATTGTAGGCAGTAGCGATGGCGGAACAGATCCATCTGGCTACAGAGTGCTTGGAAGCTTTTTACCCATAATTTGTCCTGCAGTTAGAATGAACAAACTAGAAGTATTCAGTATTGATTCCATTCTTTGAATGTACATTTTCACCGCTCTTCTGGGATCCAGCATGTGAAATTCCTTCTCCTTGTCATTTTTCGGGTGCGGACAGAAGGACGGTAGAATCAACTCCTGGTTGCAATGGAATGGAGACATTACTTTGGGCAAAAAAAATGGATCTGTTCAGAGAACTACAGAGCCCTGATGAAAGACAGTATAAGGCTCTTTAGTGGACAAGGCTCCCAGCTCACTAATTCTTCTGGCTAAAGTAATAGCTATGAGAAAAGTGACTTTAATTGTGAGATGCATAAGGGATGCCTTCTTAAGAGGTTCAAAAGGAGCCTTGGACAAAGCTTTGAGAACAAAATTAAGTACCCTTGGTTTGATTGGTGGGTCTTTTAACGTTGCCACCCATAAAAACCTTCTAACATGGGGATGGGAACCCAGAGACTCCCCTGAATCCACTAATAAGGTGCCCCCAGGGCAGAAACCTGAACTCATAAGATGGCTGGTTGCAGTCCTTTGTCAAACCTGTCTTGGAGAAACTGTAGCAGAACATGCAATGATATTGGTTGGTTATGCATTTTTTTGGATTGAAGCCAGAACAAGAATTTTCTCCAAATCCTGTAGTACACTTTAGAGGAAGATGGCTGATGCGAGTGAACCATCATTTCAATCACAGGAGCTGTGTAGCCAAGCTCTTTGAGAGTTTCCCGCTCAATCTCCAGGTTGAGAGGTACAGGTTGCACAGATTGGGATGTAGCGCCAGACCCTGATGAAGAAGGTCTGGGCTGATCCAGAAAGTCAGAAGTGGTTGCCTTGACAGGCAAATCAGAAGCGGGAACCATGGGTGTCTAGGCCATCCTGGGCAGACTAGGATCAGCTCTGCCTGATCCATTGCTACTTTGCGTAGGACTCTGGATAGGAGTGGTCTGGGGGAGCCTACAGGAGACCGAACTGACCCCAGTTTATGGAAAAGACATCCTGAGCCACCACTACTTTGTCCTAGGCCAGGGAGCACAATTGCTTGACCTTGGAATTTCGCTGACAGGTGAAAAGATCTTATTTTATTTATTTTTTTAATTTTTATTTTATTTAAACAGCAGTTTGGAAAACCTGAGGATTGCCCCAATGTTCGGTTAGGATTTGGAAAGTGCTGTCCTTCCACTCCCATTCCCCTGGTAGGACACCTTTGCAACTGAGCCAGTCCGCAGTGACATTTTCATGACCTGGAATGTACACTGCCCTTATGCTTGCCAGGCGGCGTTCAGACCATTGAAAGAGAAGAAGAGAGTCCCTGAGCATCCATGAGCTTCTTTTGCCACCCTGATGATTGATGTATGCCATCGTTGTTCAACTGTTTGTTAGAATCAGTACACCCTGGTTGAGGAATTGCTGCCTGAAGTGCAGTACGGCTAGGCGCACTGTTCTCATTTCGATGATGTTGATGTCGCACCTTGTTTCTACCAGAGACCACTTGCCTTGAGCTGATATCTGATCCAGGTGTGCCCCCCAGCCCCTAAGGCTGGTATCAGTCATGATTCGTATTTGGTGTGGATGGCCCAATTTGTGGCCCCTCATAATATTGGTCCTCTGAGTCCACCAATGAAGGGAAGTCCTTAGCTGGTGAGAAATCGGGATCCATTGGTCTTGGCTGTGTCTGGACTGGGACCACAGTCTGAGTAGGTGTGCTTGAATGGGCCGCATGTGAATTAATGCCCAGGGAACTGAATCTGCCAGAGATACCACTGTCCCAATGAGCTGCATGAAGTTGTGAGCTGGCAACTGGGGAGAGGTGTGAAACTGCCTGATGAGCTTCTGTAGGTCCCTGAACTTCATTTCTATGGGAAACACCTTGTTCACCTGTATCTTGAAGTCTGCCCCCAGATGACTCAAGGTCTGTGTTGGAGTCAAGGAGCTCTTCCTCCAGTTGATGACAAATCTGTGCGCCGAGAGGCACTGGATTGCCTCCACCACAGCTTGTATTGCTTGGTCGAGCTGAGGGGCCTTGATTAGAATATCTTCCAGGTAAGAGAAAAGTTGTATTCCGCAGTTCCTGAGGTGAGCTATGACCATTAATAGTACTTTGGAGAATGTTCTTGGGGCTGAAGAAAGCCCAAATGGAAGCATTTTGAATTGGAAATGATGCTCCCCACTTTGAACCTGAGATATTGCCTGTGCAGCTCTTGGATGGGAATATGCACATAGGCATCTTGCATATCGATTGAGGCCAGAAAATCCCCTTGTTGTAATTCCCTGATGAATGATGACAAGGTTTCCACTTTGAAGGGTCTGTTGCGGACAAAGTGATTCAGGAATTTGAGGTCTAGGACTAGCCTGAATCCCCCTGTGCATTTGGGAACAATGAAGAATAGGGAGTATACCCCCCCCGGTTGAACTCTGTGGGGGGGGGGACTTGTTCGATAGCCTCTGCCTGAATAAGGTCTGTAATGGCCTGAAACATTGCCTGCCTTTTGGTCGGGTTGCCTGATATAGGGGAAGGCACCACATGAGGTAGTGGGGGCTTGGACTCAAATTCTGTTAGGTAACCTATGCTGATGATGTCTAAGACCCATCTGTCTGATGTGGTTTGAACCCACTCCTCGATAAAGTTTGAAAGTCTGCCCCTACTCAAGGATGGGCCTAGACGGCTTCATTGTGACTTTTTGTTGTTGCTTCTGGTGTCTCTGGGCCACCTTCTCCACTGGAGCCTCCTCCCCTGAAGTTGCATTGGTTATGGGAGGAGAATCACGTTCTCTTGCCTGAGCAATTGTTGTTTTGACCTTTGTTGTAACCTCAGTCATGAAAACTGCGTCTTGGGCCTGAAGACCATGAGTTGCCCGTTTCTTGACTGAGGCATGTGCACTTAAGCCATCTCCCCAGATTCCTTCACCTCCTCCTTAAACGCGGAGCCAAACAGGAGATTACCTTCATAAGGAGCGTTCACCAAATGTTTTTTTGAGGAGGCTTCTGCTTGCCTGGCCCAAAGCCAGAGGTTGCAGTGAGCCGAAGTTTGACAGAACATGGTTCTAGGGGAGCACCTGACAGCCTCCTCTTTTTTTTTTTATCATATTACTTGTTTACCACCTTGGTCGGAGCAGTCCCCAACTAACCCCCAGCCACCGGCACCTGCACCCCTTGAGTCAAGCCCAGGGTGCAGATTTATACGGCCCATCAAACTGTCAGGCCCATGACAGCATTCCCCCCCACCCACGGGGACCAGCGGCACACAGCTGCTGAAGACATCTAGTAGACTCCGGGGGCGCAGGGCTGCCCATCAGCTGCCAAGGTCACCCCACCAGCATTTTCCTCCTGTATTTTTTCCCAGTGAGGAGCTGGATGTGCAATGGTGGCGCACTGACATGCAAACGCCCGCCACACTCCTCCCCTTTACATACGCGCTGCAATGGTGGAACACCCAGCCTCCGCTGGGTGTCACTGCAAGTGTGGTGCATGGCTCTCAACCTCTCTGAAGGAAGGAGAGCAGTTGTAGGATGCTCAATCCTTCCTTCCCCCTGCCAGCCCCCAGCGACCCAAGTCTGTTCCTCTGAACCTGGGTCACAGCGGCATGTGCGTGGCGCCCAGCGCCTCAACCCTCAGCACCACTGGGCCGGTCACCTGACCACCTCCTCTGACACGTCTGCTGCATAAGAGGATGCCAAACCCATTAGTTGCAGCTGTTGAATAGTAGCCTTGTTCTTGTCTGGATCCTTGGAGAAGTGGAAGGCTAATTCCAAGACCCAGGACAGAGTGGCCCTGGTAGAGAAAAGACTGGCAGTTGCAGCCTTGGGAGAAGTTGCTGATGCTTGGAAGGCCTTCTTCAGTGAGGCATCCACTTTCCTGTCCACTGGGTCCCTAAGAGATGCCCCTCCCTCCGCTGGAATGACCATCTTTTTGGTGAGATTTGAAATCAAGAGGTCGATTCTAGGGCAGTTGAGCCACTTTTTGGATTGTTTCTTGTTAAACTTGAGAAGCTTAGTTATCCACCGGGGGACTGGATAGGTGCACTCTGGACATTATCATTCCTCCTTTATCAAGTCCTCTGGCTGGAGGAATAGGAAATGCTGTGGCCAATTTGGTGGCAGATGCCAGATGGAAGGCCTGTTTCAGCTGTGTTGGAGCCACTGGGGAAGACCCAAGGTGTATCTTGACTATAACCTTTTATATGAAAAAGTCTAGGTCCTCCAGGTCAAAGTTTCTGGAAGGTGAGTCATCTGAGTCTGAGGATGAGTCCACTAGTTCCTTCTGGAGAAGAGGAACTGGAATCTGAGGAGGCTGGGGAAATGCGCCCTGCAACGTTTCTCTCTGTGGGAGCCCTGGGATCTGCTCCGAGAATGAGATCTTTTCTTTCTCTTGTGGCATGAGGAATGCTGATCGTCCTCGTCCGAGGATCTGCTCCTGTACCTGGATTTTTTTTTTTGTCGTAGTGATGTGAGAACAACTGCCCCTCTTTGGATGAAGATGGGGACGGAGTTCTCTTTCATTTTACCTTCTTGTGTGGCCTCACATCTGAGGACCCCAGAAGTTGCCAGTCGAAGCATGATGGCTCCAGGGCAAAAGTCCTATTCAGTTTATCTATGAGGTCTGGAACCAGCGAGGGGGTTGCGGACTGCTGGGTCTCCCTGGTGGCTGCTACCCTCTCAGACCTGTCTGTCTGTTGGCTATCATTCTGAGCCGAGGAATGTGAGGCCTCCATCAGGTCCTCCCAAATTGCAGACACTGCCTTCTCGCACTTTAAACAAAGCGAGCCAGTGAGGGTAATTAGCATATGGGATTTGCATGTCTGACATTTTCGGCCCCTGGAGGGCTTGTCTGAGGCCATGATGAAAAATGGCTTTAATCCATCCTATATTCGGTATACCCCCTTCCCCCGTAGACTTCCTGACAGTATGCTGAAGCACAGATAAAATGCTGATGTTGGCCCTTTAAGGGTAAAATGCTGAGCTGCTTAACCTGCTGCCTTGGTCCTTAAACTCTGCTAGAACTGACTGACTAATAGCCTTTTGTCCCTTAAATGCTGCCAAAATGCTGATTCCACGATTGCTACGGGGGGGAGGGGCTGCACAGTAGCTAAGAAGGCTCTGTTGATGTCCCAAACAGCACTGCCCCTGAACTGAAGCACTCGTCGATGAAAAAGCAATGGAATATAAACGAGCGGCTATAAGAGTGCTACAGGCCCAATGTCAATAAGCAGCTGAGTGAACATTGCAAGCCAGACAATGATGGGGCTGAAAAGCGGTGCTGCCATCGACAAAGAGCGGAAGCAGCTTTCAGCATCCCAGAAATGTTTTCTTCTTGCCTCTGGTCACTGAAAGATGGCAGAAGGGGGAAAAAAAAACCCTCTCAGAGGCACTCTGAAGGAAGCAGGTTTGAGCCCCAAATCAAGGGAAAACTCCGTGGGGAATGGGGGCCAATCTGTGCAGCTTGCAAGGCTGAGACTGGAACCCACACAGGAGCACTGTAATAACAATGCCTTTTTGAGGATATCCCAAGGAAAAATAAATTGTAGACTTACAGTCTGCTGTCTTCAGCCCTGCCATGAGGTGACAGAGCTCTGCTGCAGAGTACCTGCTGTTTGGAAGGCAGGAAGTAAACTGGTGAGAACAGGAAGTGGAGGGGTGGATATCCAGACTACAGAGTTCTGATTTCCCGCCTGCATGTGTGCATCAGGAGGTACAGCCCATCTATCTGGAAGCCCGGAGACCAGATCAGGAGAGAGAAAAACCTATATAGAAAAAAATTTAAATCCATTGTCCAGTTGCATAGCACCAGGCAGCAACCTGCTGGTGATACTGGTGACCTTGGCTCACAAAAGCTTCCCAAGAAATCCGTTGCACAAAACCCCAGAGTAGTGTTGCTCAGATAGTATCCTAGAAATTAGGATGCCAACAGATACCTCCCATTTGGCCAGATAGTTGCTGTGGTAGAACAGTAGTACTATCTGGCCATGGATCCTACCCTCTAGGATCCAGCTCGGATCCTAACTATCTGATCTAGGATCCCTGGATTTGACCTGGGATCCATCACTATCAGACCCCAGATCCTATCTATCAGACCTAGGATCCCTGGATCTGACCTAGGATCCATCACTATCTGACCCCAGAGCCTAACTATCTGACCTAGGATCCCTGGATCTGACCTAGGATCCATCACTATCGGACCCCGGATCCTATCTGTCTGACCTAGGATCCATCGCTATCTGACCCCAGATCCTAACTATTTGACCTAGGATCCCTAAATCCTAACCAGGATACCTGGATCCTAACTAGGATCCATCACTGTTTGACCCTGGATCCTACATCTGTCTTTGATAGGATTTCTAGTAGGATCCAAGGTAGGACACTAGCACTATCTGACAGATAGTGGTAGGATCCACAAAAGCACTATCTGAGCACACTACTCCAGAGGCTTTAAAGTGAGCATTGAAGATGTTTTACTTGAGCAAAAATATTTAAAGGCAGGAACTTACATGCCAGTCACCGATGGAGCACATCATTCATTAGAAGCATTCATCAGTACAATCTGGGCAAATGCAGTTGTTGAAATCAGCACCACATCATTCTTTAGTAAATTTCTAGTTTGATGGGCTTGAGGTTCTACATTGTAGGCACAAGAATTGAGGGAATCAAGGTGAGGTGGTGGTGGTGGTGGCCCAGGAGTGAACACCTGGCGCATCACTGCAACGAAGTTCCTAAGGGGTACACCTCAGGTCTGAGATGACAGAAGCTAGCTAACAAGAGGGGTACAAGTGTTTGACCAGATGCTTAATGCCTCTATATGTGCGACACACCCCATGGCCTGATAGCCACATGGTGGCCCAGGAAGAGTGTAGGTCAGCATGAGGCAGGACTGCCTGCTGTGGAGGTAAGTCTCTGACTCCAGATATCAGGACAGCAGGAGTGCCTTCCTCATGCACTTCCACTCAGTGACACAGAGAGGGTATAAACTGCTGAGGCATTCCCTAGGTCGATGCTGGTGCCAGTCCCCCATACAGATCCTCAAAGGGCTGCTCAGACACAGTATTCAGCATGCCCCCTCCAATATACAGCACACTGGATTTGAGCTTCCATTTAGTTCTTCTGCCCTGCAGGGCCCCACTTCTTGGGGAAAGTCACAGAGGCACATTAGAGGTGAATGACTGGTGGCTCCTCTGGAGGGACTGTGGCTCTCTGAAGGATGTCCTCCGGAAACAACCTTCCAAGGTAGGAGGGAAACTCTGTAACTCACAAATCTGAATCAAAGACCCTTAAAAGCAAGGCATTTGATACATTTTTTTCAACAATTAATGCCAGCCCACACATAGACTTGCTAGTATTTGTTTAAAAAAATTCTACACTTGGCTTTATTAGTCCCTAGACAAATGACTGCCTAATAGCTATAGTTATCAGGATTTTTTTTTTTTTACTTTTTGTTTCTGGACCTGACCTAGGATCCTCCTTTATTCTCCTTCGATGTCCTTTCCTACTTCTGAAACCCCTGGGGCTGACATTCCTTCCTGCCTTCACTCATTTCTAACTCTGGCCAACTAACCAGTAAACTGTAGCTTTTTCCCCACAGGCTGGACCTTGGAGGTGGACCAGACCTCCAAGTACTTTCTTCACTTAACTGAACAGAAGACCAGAAGGAGTGAGTCGGTGAAGTGGAAATGGGCCGGGGACCCCAGTAGGATGTGCTGAGACAGAGGGAGGACTTCATCTGTCTCAGATCTGCCCTCCATTACTTGCCCTGTAACCCCAGCAGTCATTCATCACAAAAAGTGAGCTCCTTTGAAGTGATCTGGCATTCAGTTATAAGAAACAGCAGAGGGCCAGGTGAGCCCCACACCTTCTTCAGAACTCCCCTGCAGGCACCACTATAGGTATATGGTGCCTCTGCATCACATGATAGGCAAACGCGTGCATACTGATGTAAGGTCCCACTTATTCCTTCTAATATTACAATCCCTTGCCTGGGTCACCAGGGGGCGGTCATGCAGGGGAAGTAGGTCGTCCTCCTTCCCTTAAGGCAGAAGGAGTGCAAGACGGATGATAAAACCCTGCCTGCCATCCAGCATGTCAGGACACATTTTGGGCAAACTTCGTTTTGCTGAACATGTTTTGAAAACTCACTTCTTACAGAATTTCTTAGCAATACATTTCTCAAATAAATAATAATAACTTTATTTATATGAAGCGCAATTCAAAAAATATCAAAGTGCTTTTACAAAACAACTAAAACCATGAAGTTTTAAAACCACTTAAAAAGAATCCATAGATTAATAATCAGGATAGGCAAGAGAAAATTAACACATTTTCAGAGCAGATTTGAAGCTCTCTACAGTCAGGCACCTCCTTCTCCGAGGAGGTAGAGAATTCCACAGGGTAGGAGCCACAAAAGTGAATGAACAGGCTCCAGAGGTCTTCAGTCAAACCCTGGGAATCTCTAGCAATCCCTGCTCAGCGGGGCGGAGAAGATGGAAGGAGCGGTAGAGACAGAGGAGCTCTTGCAGATAACTCAATCCCTGTCCATGTAGGGCCATGTAGGTTAGTAAACCAACCTTAAAGGTGATCCGCCACTGAACCAGCAGCCAGTGCAGGCCACGCAGCACAGGTGTGACATGGCTAGATCTAGGGAGTCCAGTCAACAACCTGGCCACGGCATTCTGCACCAGCTGCAAATGATGGATATCAACCCCCAGAAGCCCTAGGTACAGGGCATTGCAGTAATGAAGGTGGGAGGTCAAAAAGGTGTAGACCAGGGTCGGAAGATCACCAGGCGGAACCAGGTGCTTAATCCGGGCGATATTCCTCAGATGATAAAATGAGGTCTTGATGATGGATGACACCTGAAACCTCAGGGTCAACCCCTCATCAAAAATAACACCCAGACTCCACACCCATTCAGAGGACATCAGCTGGCAACCCTCAAGCACAAGCCCAGGGGCCTGCTCTGCCAAGGACCCCTCTACCTGGCGACCTGGGTCCACCACCAAAACCTCAGTCTTGCGAGAAATAAATAAGCTTTTTTCTATACATTCAAATCTGTTTCACCATGGATGTAATTCCAAAATTTAGATTCTGTAGTTTTTATAATAAATAGAGTCAATATCTGCTCTGCATGGAGCCTTGTTCTGCACCACTCAGCATGCAGGAGACCTCCTCAACACTATCTCTACCTTTTTTATGTCCGCTTATGTACATGCACAATGTGAACATACTGGTGGTACTCAGGTAGTGTAGGGGGCTGTGGAGGTGTGTGCTGTATAAGCCAATAGATGTAGAAATGCCGAAGGCTTGCTACTCAAAAGCCAGTTCTGAGAAGGCTGATGATGACAGTGTTCAGCTGGCTGATGATGTAAAGCCGTGTAGTTCAAAGGGTGCAGCTGCACCAATCACACTGGTTTTTGACCCATTAGCCAGTTTACAGACATACTCATCAGACTTTGAAGATAAACATTAAGCCTCATAGTCTCTCCCTGTGCATGTCTGGCTTTTTTTTCACTTTTAGTGGATTCCCCTAGGTACAGACAAAAGTCTGGAGACCGTCTTGTTGAAAGCACTAACCAAAGTAGGGAGAAAACACTCAGCATGCAGAATGCAAATATAATACCATCAAATATGTTAACAGCATGTCAATAATGAACAGACAATGCCAGAAATGGTTAAATTACATATTATGTTCCCTTTAAAGCTCTATAACACTGCAAGCAAACATTCAGCATTAACAAATGCTTGTTTCATTTCCCAAGAACACAGAAAATCTGATTTTCAGCTTGTGTACAATGGGGAGGAGGGGGGTCTATCCAATATTATACTAGTAGAACTGGAGCACAGGGAGCTGTGAGTCACACAGAGAGAAAATGGCTGTGTGGAATTTGAACCTAGATAATACCAATTTCCAAGCCTGTGTTACAACTATTAAACAAGGCTAACCAAGTCCGATTGCTTCAAAAATGCTTTCCTCACTAACACAATTCCCATTCCAAGTTTTGGAAGGTGGTTTATGCCCCCTTTACCCCTCAGTCCCAATCCCCTTCCCCAGTACTAAAGGTAAATGGCAATCTTGTAACCAACTCCCATGTTGTAGCTGCGGAATTTAACTTCTATTATACCTCCTGTGCAACTGAACTGCTGAAGTCCCTCCCTAATTACCACCCCCCAATATCATGGCAGTCCCTCTATCCCCCCCCCCAAAAAAATACTCCACTTCCTATTTCCCCACACCCCTCCTTGTCATTCTCTTCAGTCTCCCCCACCAATACTCTAAATGCCCTCCTCGCCATCAACCTCTCAGAAGGATCTTCTCCAGATGACCTTGATCTTAAACTCCTCCCTCTCTCAGCCCCGGCCACTGCCTACCCCACTCCTTAATCTTAAATCTCTCCTTCTCAACCTCCGATGTCCCTACCACATGGAAGCACACTGTGGTCCTCCCCCTATCTAAAGGTGAAGACCTCTTATCCCCTGGCAGCTATCACCCCATCTTGCTACTCTCTACCATAGCCAAACTATGATAACAGCTAGTCCTCTCTCAACTCACCTCCTTTCTATCTGATACCTCTTTCTTCACCCCATTCCAATCTGGTTTCAGGAAAAAACACTCTACCACCACCTCCCTACTTCGTCTCACTGACTCCATCCTCTCCGGGATGAACAATGGCCAAATCACCTCAGCCATATTTGTCAGCCTTGCCAAGGCTTTTGACACTGTTTCCCACTCCCTTCTCCTTGGTTCCCTCTTATCTTCTGGTCTAAACCTTCAGCCACTAACTGGTTTAAGGCCTACCTTACTGGCAGAACTCAGTCAGTTAAGATCGCGGATGCCATCTCGCCACCCCTCCCGACCTGCACTGGCATCTCTCAAGGCTCCGTGCTGGGTTCCCTTCTATTCTCCATCTTCCTTAATGACCTGCCATCTGTCTGCTCCCCCTCCTCCGCCATACACATGTACGCTGATGATACTGTCCTGTATGTATCTGGCTCATGCCCAGCAGAGGTTACATCCAACTTGCAGCACAACTTCAACAAGGTCCGGTTCTGGTTTGCAAACCATCAATTATTCCTCAATGCCAAGAAGACAGTCTCCATGACATTTGGCACAAGGCAGAGACTCTCTAGGCTTCCCTCCCTGCCCACCTTCCGCACTCTTGACAAGACTTTACTTAAGGACACCTCGTCCTTCAGATACCTTGGGGTTTGGTTAGACCAGCACCTCAACTTCTCTGGACACATTGACGCCATCCAGAAAAAATTGCATCCCAAGCTCAGTGCCTTGTTCGGGAACTGCAGTTGCATCCCTCCTGCAGCTAGGCGTGAGCTTGTCCAGAAGATGATCCTTCCCATTTTTGACTACTGCGACGTAGTCTATGGTGCTGCTCCTAGGTCCTCCCTGACCAGACTAGACACTCTTTTCAGCTCCTTCTGCCACTTTGCCCTTGATGCTCCCTCTTGCACCCACTGCTGTGATCTCTATCGAGCCCCTCTCCTTCCCCTCCCTTACAAACAGACGCTTCTCACACTGTGCTAAATTCACTGCTAAACACTGGCTGGGTGAACTCCCTTCCTACCTCTCCCCCTCATTTATAACGCCCCCTCCTCCTTCCCACTCCATCAGATCCACTGACACTCACACACTTACTGTCTCCCACCACCCCACCCTATCCGGCCAGTCTGAGTACTCTCACCATTTCCCTAAAATATGGAACTCTCTACCTCTCCAAATCTGACACTCCTCCTCCCTCTATTCCAGCAACACTGCCCTCTTCAACTATCTTGCACCTAACTGTTCCTGTTATGACCCACCTTAATTTTCTTTGTCTTGCTCCTTACAGTTCATCCCCCTTTCAGAATTTACCCAATTCCTATGTTAACTCTTCTGCCTCTACCTAACCTAGCCCCTCCTAGGTGCTAGTTCTCATACCCTTCTCCCTTCCCCTGCTCTCTCCCTCTTTTTCCCTAGCCTTCACACTCCCCTTGCAGGGTTCTCAGTATCCTGAAGGGGTTCTATAGTGTCTAGGACTTGCCACATTTTCTTCCAGCAGCTACCTATTCTTGGTCTTCCGGGTCCCCTTGCAGGGTCCCCAGGAGCCTGGTGGGTTCCTTGGATCAGGCCTCATCCCCTCCCAGGTGTTATTTCTCATTCCCTGTCTCTCATTATCCCTCTATAACTACAACACCTAACCGCAGGAGGGTTTACAATCATCCAAACTTCCCTCCCCTTGTAGGGTTCATTGCATCCTGAAGGGTTCTCTTTTTGGGTCAGGCCTTATTTCCCCTCCTAGGTATTAATCACATTTACTTCCTCTCTCCCTCTCTAATTCCTACTCCAGTTCCCTGTCCCCTTGCAGGGTTCCCCGCATTCTGAAGGGGTCTCTCCAGAACACAACTCTGCACCATCTGTCATCCCATCCTCTCTCTCCTTCGCCCCTCATTTCACAATAGAACTTGTTCACTTATTATCATTGCACTTATTAATTGTTCTCACAAACTGCATATGTGTGCAACACTGTAACAACTGCCTTAATTAATTATATGCTATGTTGATTTTTGTAACTTGAATGTAAAATGTCTCATCCCTATTGTACCCCTTCCCCCCAGGTTGCACTGGGAGATGAGCAACTTGTTGCTCAGTATGCCTTCCTGGTGAAACATTTCAATAAATAAATAAATAAAATAAACTACACTGTCTCCTGTTTCACATTGACACAAAGATATAAGCAGCTTGTGAGTTAGCGATGATAGTATTGTTTTCTCTTTTTTGCTGCTCCCAAAAATGTTTTTTTTTTTTTTATACTGGAAACTGGGTAGTTTTACTTTTGCAATTATTATAATAATAGCTGAGTTGTGCAGAGGCTGGAGGGGGAGCTGCTTGCCATGTCAGGGACTCAGGTTAATGTTTCAAGCCCAGGATATCGCTGTGGGCTGAAACCATGGACTGAACATCCCAGGGGACACGTTCCACCTCAGGGCTAGGAATGGTGTCCTGCACTGTTCTGCAACTGTCCCCCCGGATGACCACTGGGGAAAAAAGGTTTAGCCATGTATTGCAAATTTCAGTATTTGAGATAACAAATACAGTAAACTGCAGCTTTTTTAAATTGGATCATTAGATTATTTCATTAAATAAACTGGTTGGAAGGGAGACAGCAAAGGGTTGTGGTTAACGGAGTCATATCAGAAGACATGGAGGTCACCAGTGGGGTGCCACAAGGATCAGTCCTGGGCCCAGC
This sequence comes from Neoceratodus forsteri, assembly GCA_016271365.2. NCBI lineage: Eukaryota > Metazoa > Chordata > Ceratodontiformes > Ceratodontidae > Neoceratodus > Neoceratodus forsteri. The sequence goes on along the minus strand of CM028133.1, from coordinate 46,991,616 downwards.
CCTTTTCAGTATGTTCATTAGCGACATGGGAGCAGGAATCCAGGGCAAGGTGTGTCTCTCCGTAGATGTCACTAAGCTTTGTGGCAGTGTAAACAGCAAGGAGGGGGTTAAGGAGATGCAAAGAGACTTGCAAAAGCTAGACAGGTGGTTAAAGATTTGGCAGTTGAAATTCAATGCCAGAACATGCAAGGTGATGCACACAGAGAACAAGAACCCAAGGACAGAGTACTGGATGGTGTGGGGCAAAGCTGTGCACGACCTCTGAGGAAAGAGACCCCGGGGTCATCATCAGTGACTCCCTAAAAACAATCAAGCCATTGTTACAAGGTCTACAGTAAGGCAAACTGGATGGTGGGTGTATAGGAAGGGGTACTGACAGCAGAAGGAAGAAGGTATTACCACCTCTCTATAGATCACTGGTGAGGCCACACCTGGAGTACGGTGCCCAGTTCTGGAGTCCTCACCTAAGGAAAGATAAGGACAGGCTGGAGATAGTGCACCATAGGGTGACCAGAACGATTCAAGGCCAGCACATCAGATCTTATGAGGATTGGCTCAAGGCACTGAACATGTACTTCCTAGAGGTCAGAAAAGCGAGGGCTGATATGAAAGAGACCTTCAAGTTCCTGAAAGGAATGAATAATGTAAACTGCGAGGAAGTATTTAGCATAAATAGCGGATCAACAACATGGGGACATAAGTAGAAACTGATGGGGTAAGATTCAAGAGGGAAGTGAGGAAGTTTTATTTTACAGGAAGGGTGGTGGAACCGTGGGACAGTCTGCCAGCTGATGTGGTGGGTACAAAAACTATGAATGGCTTCAAACATGCCTGGGACAGAGTGAAGGGCTTAGTGGTTGCTCAGGGTGATAGCGGTAGGGTGGGGAGTATGAGGGTGGACAGTGTGGGTTAGAACCCTGTATGGACAATAGGTCTCTGGTTTGTTAGGGTTTAGGGCTAACTGGATGGACAAGTAGCCATTTTCTGCTGTCATTGTTTATGCTTCTATGTTTCTTTATTAGCCTTATTGAATTTTTTACTAGCCACATTTGATTTTCATTCCCCACTGGCTACTGTGGCTATCCTTACCATTCATACAGACCCTGCTGCTCCCAATGCATGATGTGGAGGTGGGGTCTTGGTAACTGTGCTGAGCGGGTGATGTCAGGTGACTTCTGCGTACCCTGTCCTCTGGGTATAGTAGAGGCCTCATGTTACTAGCAGTACTGGGAGGATGACGTGACCCCCACCAGGGAAATGCTAGTTATCCATATTCCAACCCATCCTGAAATGTTTGATCCACTGGCTCCCTGTCAAAGGGAGAGGGAGGAGGGTAAGTCACTGAAGGACCTGGATCAGAATGGAGCTCTGCTGGAGACCATGAGCAGTTGGGGGGGCCCGATGTGGGTGGGGCGGGGGTTGCTGAGAGAGGGAGTACAGTCAGATTTAAGATCAGTGGTTGCAGCAGGTTTCCTTGGTGACCATTAGGTGGGGTATGCTCACTACTGGAAGTCAAAGTCTCAGGCTGTGGAGGGATAATACAGAGGATAAAAAAATCTTAGGGATCTGCAGTGGGGAGATAGATCTGGGTGTGTACTGCTGTCTGAGTCACCCACTCCAAGTTGCAGAAACCTAGTGTGCACTGCAGAGAGACAGCTTGGTAGGGAAAGGAGGGAGTAGAAATACTCATTCCCCTTCTTGGGCACCTCCTGTAGTATGAGGGGAGCCTAAGTATCAATGAACAGGTGCCTATCAGAGTGTTGGGGACACGGGTTGGAAGGAAAACAAGGAAAATGACTGGACTACATGCAGGATGACATATGCGCAGTCCCCCATGCTCATCTGCCCAGCTGCTGGCTTCAGAGGACACCCTTCCCCATGCCCACTGGATCCTAGTTGATGAAGACCTGCTTTGGGGGGAAAGTGGGGACAGGTCAACCATAGAAGGTTCTGAGGTTCTGAAAAGCCAAAAAAAGTTCTGATAATCATCTAAGCTATATCAGAATTATCAGAGCCTTTCAGTTTAATGTACAAAAACTGTTTTAACCATTATTGTCCACCTTTAACTTATTGCCAGTGAAGGGGAAATGAATCTGAAACACTACCTCCAAACTCTTTCTGGGTCTTTCTACCACCACCACCAAGCTTCTTACTAGACAAAGACCCAGCGGGAGAAGTACATTAAGCTCCAAAATCAGTGCTTTAAAAATGGTCAGAACCTAATCAGAAACCTGAAAGCAGTTCAGGTAAGGTTATTTTACAGACAATGCATCTGTTCTAGGTAGTTCTGAACCCGATCTTATCCAGATTGATTTTCCCATTCCTATGGGGAAGCCACAGGGGTTTCTGACCCAAGAGGAGGGGGTGGCAGCAGAAGAGTCTTCTGTAGGTTTGGAATTGGTCACTGAAGGAGGAAGATGAGCAGCACCAGAGGGGAAAAAAGGGGCAAAGGAGCAGAGAAAAAAAAAATAATAATCCTTATCTGCTTAAAAAGGCTCAGATGCCAGGCCTGGTGGCACTGGCTGGTGGTGGTGCCCTACAGTGCCATTTTGGAGACCTTGTCCCGAGTGTGACTCTCCTGCCCAAGACCAGTGGAATCTGGAGCGCAATGCACAGGCATCACTTGTGGACCCTGGGGGAAATGTTTTCTGTATCCCTTTTTATGATCTCCAGCTGCAGGTGTGAACTGGGGGCTACATTGACCTTCTGGGTGAATATACTACATTGGCAGTTCCCCTACTTCCAGTCAGTGCTTGATGGCGAACATAATCTGTGTGCAGGGGAGAGATGACTGTGACTCACATCACTGGGGTAGATAGTAGAACTGGGGGGATAAATTAGCAGAAAAAAACACTCCCAGCTGTCTCCATGAAGGCTGAAAAGAGCCTGAACTTGGTATGTTCCTGAAAGGATGGCTGGGAGAGGAAAAACCACTATTCTAGATGGGATAAACAATAAAACGCCTCTGTTGCCTCCAGGAAATAATTAAGCAATAATGCATGACAGGGTGTGGTATATCATGAGATATAGTCATGCACTGGGTCAGCTGTGAGGCCCGAGGCAGCAGCAAACACCTTTAACCACCCAAGAAGTGACAACATCCCAAGATACACCACACCCTGGAGAGTATTATTGTGATGATAAAATGGTCACAAACTGTTAGGGAAGGGCAGATCTTGGCAATCAGTTTTGTATAGTGATGATATACTGTGATATCGTCACTGGCCAAGCTTCCAGAATTTCTCCGATCCATTTTATAATTTGTAGTAGGACACACTTCAGGTCATGTTCCACATATTTTTGACATTCCTTTCCCTTGTTACTAGTAGGGACATGTGCATGAAAATTGTGTCCCCTGGTTTTCTTCTACTCCTGCTGCTTGTCAGTGTATGAAGTTAGAACCCTGTGCTGATGGAATCACTGTTATTTCCACAGTCCCAGATGATGATGTCACCAGCAGGGGTCATGACATCAGTTATAGATAGCCATCACCAGGAGAGAAATTCCAAAAGACAGAGATCTGGCTAGCAACACAAATGTAATTGATAAGGAAGAATGAGGGGAACAACTCTATGGAAAACTATACAAAATGTTAATTCAACTGTATTCTAAATATTATAGTTTACAATCCCACTTGAGATGGGGCAGTCCTGGATCTGGTACTTACGAACAGAGACAGCACTGCAGACGTCACTGTGGGTAGCCCCCTGGGTACAAACGATTATCGAACAGTGTGATTTGCCATACGTATTGGACAGGAGAAAAAACACACTAGGACAAGGGTTCTGGACATCAGAAGAGCATCAAGAAATAGGGAGCTGCCTCAGGAAATACCTTGGGGGAGCCAGAAGGGAGTAGAGGCACAATGGAACAGGATAAAGGAGGGAATCACTAAGGTAATGGCAAGCTGTTTGAAGGTACTAAGCAAAGGTAAGAGGAGAAAGAGGCCACTACGGTTCAAAAAGGAGGTGGCTGAGGCGGTAAGGTAGAAGAAAAAACAGCTTTCAGGAAGTACAAGGAGACCCAAACAGAGGCAGACAGGGAGGTATGTCTAGAAACACAAAGACAGGCAGGAAGGAGGGTAAGGGCAGCAAAGGCACAAACTGAGGAGAGGATCATGCAGGAGGTCAAAAAGGGGATAAGATTTTCTTGAGGTACATAAAACACGAAGACGAGGGGTAGTATAGTGAGGATCAGGAGACCAGGGTGGGGACTGTGCAGAGGAAGACCAAGAAAAGGCTTAAATTTTAAATGAATACTTCTGCTTAGTCTTCACAGTGGAAGGGGAAGGGATGGACCAACATGCATTAACACGCTTGGGGTGTAGGTGGGAGTGTACACAAATCCATTTATGGATGAGAAAGTCCACTGGGAATTGAATGCCTGGTGCTAGCTGCACTCTGGACAATACCACTCAGCACCTCATTTGAGATGGAGGTGGTTTTAGAGAACTGGAGGAGGGCCAATGTGGTCCCTCTGCTCAAGATCAGTGGCAGAGAGGAGGCTAGCAATGAAAGGCCAGTCAGTCTCACATCAGTGGTGGGGAAATTAATGGAATCCCTGCTGAAGGAGAGACTGGTGGAGTATTTGCAAGCAAATGGGCTGCAAGATAACCAGCAGCATGGCTTCATGGGGGGGGGGGTGTCATGACAAACAAGTTTCATGGATTTCTTAGACTGGGTAACTAGAAAGGTGGATCAGAGGTGGGCAACGGATGTGGTCTGTCTGGACTTCAGTAAGGTCTTTGACACTGTACCACACATGCAGCTGATAAACAAACTTAGTAACCAGGGAGTGAGGGTGAAGGTTGTGAACTGGGTTTCTAATTGGCTGAAAGATAGGAGGCACAGGATGGTGGTAAATGTCAGTCACCTGGAGGACAAGAAAGTGATCAGTTGAGTACCTTATGGATCGGAACTGGGTCCTGTTCTCCTCCATGTCTTCATAAGTGATATTGCTGAGGAAGTGGAGGAGAAGTTGTGTCTCTTTGCAGGTGACACAAAAATCTGCTACAACTAGGTGGGTGTGGAGAGACAGTAAAGGGATCTGGGGAAACTAGAGGAGTGGCCTAGGGAGTGGCAGCTGAGTTTCAATGACACAAAGTGCAGTCATGTACCTGAGGTAAGGAAACCCAGGGGCTGTGTATAAGATGGGGAGGTATTTAGTTATTAAACAAGACAGAGACCTTAGGGTAATCATATCTGATGATCTGAAAGTGGCAAGGCAGTACAACAAGGCAGTAGGCAAGGCTAACCAAATGGTGGAGTGCATGGGGGGGGGGTTCTAGTAGTAGAAGGAAGTTGGTGTTCTTATGTATTGAGCAATTATGAGACCCCGCCTGGAGTACTGTGTCCTGTTCTGATGGCCGCACCTCCACAAGAACATCGACAGGGTGGAAGTGGCCCAGAGGAGGGCCACCAATATGATGCAGGAGTTGCATGAGAAGCCATATGAGGAAAGGCTGTGGGAGTTCAACATCTACTCCCTGGAGGAGAGGAGAGTGAGAGGGGACATGGTTGAGACACACAAGTAACTCAGGGTGGTGAACATAGTGCAGGAGGGGAGTCTGTTTCACAGCAGCAGGAGCACCAAAACACAGGGATAAGCTAAGAAGCTTGAGTGGGGAAGGTTTACAAGGGATGAGAGGAAATACCTCTTCATAGAAGGGTGGTGGACACATGGAACAGCCTGCCAGAAGAAGTGGTGGAGGCAAAGACAATGGGAGCTTCAAACATGCATGGGATAGCAGATGGGTATAATAAGTAGATGTAAGGGAGGAGGAAGGGACACCTGTGGCCAAACAGGGTTCATTGTGATACTGGGTGATTGACAGAATCAACAAAATCCAAAGCAGTTGGCAGTACCATAGTTAATAAAACAGGGCAACATGGGAAGGAACTGTTGATCAGGAAAATCAACAAATGTGCACTTCCATGAATGCAAGAAGCCTTAATAATAAAACAAACTCTGGCCAGAGCAATAGGGCTGTAGCCGAGGTCACGACAAGGGGTAACAAAGACAAAGCAGAGGAGCACAGATGTGGAACCGCTTGCAGCTGCACTGAATGTATGAGCTGGCAGTCTGCGCATGCACTCTGACACGTATCCATTTTCTTGCCGCTATAGCGGAGCATTAGGATCTCCCCCGGTACTTCCGGACCCCGAGTTCGCTTAGTTGGGGTCCAGAAACACGATGGATGCAGTGCAGAAACTGCAACAGTATTTGTTTAAAGAGCGCCAGTGATCACTTGGGGACAGATTATATACATAATAATGAGCTGTTCATGAATAGGGGTCATTAATATGCAAGATCAGCTCATTATTATTTATATATTCCATCCCAGAGCGGTCATTGTAGCTTTTTAACCAAACAGTTTTACATCTTCTGCACCTTGGCCCTAAAGTTTCTGAACCCGAACTAAGTGATCTTGGGGTCCGGGACCACCAGGGAAGCTCCTGATGCGCCACTTTTGCTGCTATAGTGCAAGGATGGAGCCATATACCTCTCCAGACCCTTGACCTGGCTCATAAACAGATCCCTGCTGGAAGGAACAGTCCCAAGCCAGTGGAAACAGGCTAACGTGCTCCCCACCCACAAGGGTGGCTCCAGGGAATACATGAGCAACTACAGACCAATCTCCATACTCTGTCTGCTCGCAAAACTCCAGGAAAGGCTCATATATAACCAACTCCATGAGTACCTGGAGACTCTCCAGCTACTAGCCCCCCTCCAAGCACAGTTTCAGAATCAACCATGGCATGGACACTGCCCTCACTAACCTCACAACGGACATCCTCAGTGCTATGGACAGGGGGACCCCCTCTGGAGCAGTATTTGTAGATCTATCCAAGGCATTCAACCTTGTTGACCACAACCTCCTCCTAGTCAAACTAAGCAAAATAGGCCTAGACCCTCTGGCTCTCAAATGGTTCGAGAGCTACCTATCAGGCCACACACAGAGAGGATCATCTGGAAGAGTGTGCTATCTGACCCCCTACCCCTTAAGGCGGGTATGCCATAAGGCTCAATCCTTGGTCCCCTTCTGTTCTCACTATTCACGAATGACCTCAACCTTCACTGTGAGGGGGTCTTGGTCATACAATATGCAGATGACACAGTCATCTACCGCTTCTCAGACAACCTTACGGAGACTGGCCCCACACTCCAAACTGATCTAAAGTCCCTAGAGGCCTGGCTAAAGAAGAACAGAACGGTCCTGAATGCAGGCAAGACAAAAGCCATCCTGTTCAGACCCAGATCCCTGGGACAAGACAGGACAAACGCCTTACATCCTACCGCACTTGACAGGACAAGCATTGAAGTAGTGGACTCTCTGAAATACCTAGGGCTCTTGCTGGATCAAGGTCTCACCTACAAGAACCACGTGGATCAAGTGACCAAGTCCATCCACCACAAACTGGGTATCCTGTATTGGATAAAAGATCAGCTTATCCCAGAAGCTAGGCTATCCATAGCAACCAGTGTCCTGCTCCCCACGCTGACCTATGCTGCCCCTGTAATACAGGGAATGGCCAAACGAGAGGTCACCAGAATGCAGATCCTGTACAACAAGGTAGCACGATTTGCTACCCAGGATCACCCCAGAAGTCACCACTGTGACACACTCGCCAAATTACAGTGGCCCACCTTTGATGCTCGCCTACAGTACCCACTCCTCTGTCTGGCCTTCAAGCTACTCTGCCCGGCCATTCCTCCCAGCCTGGAAGCTACTATCACCCCCAAAAATAACTCTCGGGTCCTGAGGATCTCAGGGCGGGCGTCACTAGAAACCCCCAGGATTTGGACCAATGCGGGAGGCATGCCATTCGCTGTCAAAGCCCCCATCTGTGGAACAAGCTCCCTCCTATGGTACAGGAAGCATCTACTCTCCCGAACTTCCAAACCAGACTCAAAGCCCACATGCTTGAGGCCAGCACCTGTCACTGTCACAGCACCTGAAAGTCACACTCCCTCCTTCTTCACTCAACCCCCATACCTGTATATCATTGATCACAGATTATCTCTAATCACACTAGGTCACCTATGTATTGGTCTCTATCTTGGTTCATAACAACTGTCACCTGGTACTCCAGATGCTCTGTAGTAAATGCCAAGAATAACTGTAATTTACAACTACCTGTTATACTCTGCAATACTCTGTAATCTCTTCTCTGCATGTACTGCTCCAAATAATGTCTCTCTGAGTCGCCCCTGAAAAAGGGACTTCTGGGGCTCAGTGGGCCTACCCAGTCATCAAAATTTAATAAATAAATATTACAGCGAAGTGCTTCACAGACAGCAGTGGCGACTGTGACATAACTCCTAAATGTTGTTCGGTCAGAGTGGAGTCCTAATTCTGCTCGCAAGAGATCTGCAGGGCTCTTCCCACTGCAGCCCTAATGAGTGAGTTAGAGAACACTGCTGGGATTTATAAAACAATGTCTTGTGAATTCTGACTCCTCATTGGTCAGGACCCCATCAGGTGGTGCTGCATTAACCTAGCATATACTCCTGCTCAGAAGACATGATAAGGGTACATTACTTAAAAGCACAACCAGTTGAGGTCAAAAGGTCAAAATAATAAGTATGCTAATTACATATTCTCAGGGTCAAAAAGGACACAATACAACTCAAGTAATAGAGAAACATCAAAACAAAATCATGCAAATTTGAAGAAAAAAAAAAAATGACACCCCCTCCCCAACATTGCTCAAGAATCACAAACTGTAAAGGAAATCCATCCAACAACTTTGAAAAAGCATGCAGTACTTACTACTCACAAATCCAAACCCCAAAAGCCTCAGTGCTGCTCACATAAGAAAAACATTTTAAACACCTAATAAAAACACAAAATATATTTAAAAGCAGATTCTACACAACAGAAACATGCATACATACATCACTAAACCATCAGCAAAACTTCTACAAACATCGCTCTAAAAAGTTAATAGAATATCTACATACACAGAAACAAAGGACAACTCAGACGTTCTGCTTGTCACATGACCTAGGATACCAGGTCTGACTATGATCACATAGAAAGAACAGGAAGCACAGCCCAAGCTTCCAGTGTAGCCTCACAGATCACATGGGAAGTGCAAGAATTTAAAAGTCTGGAATACCTATTTAAAGTAACATACAGATTACTGGGTGAGCAACCATGCAGAGCCCGTATATTCTGCCACAGAGGGGTATGATTCCCTGCGACCTCGAGAGTGAAGCTTGAGAGGTCCTTGGGAAGCAGGCCTTGAAGTGACAGAACACACTGGGTCTGCATGATGTTGCCCATCCTGTATTTTATCAATTGTATTGTGCCCCTCTAATTATTGGAATACTATTTTTGACTTTTTAAATGTATTTATTCATGGAAAAAGAAACTGTCATCTCCCATTTCATATTTCAGGAGCTACAGCTTGTTCGTGTGGTGAGCTGTGCAGCTGCTACAGATTGAGTGTCCCTAGGTTAGCAGCGCACTCTCCAACTGGTTGTCGTTCTAGTGTGGGAGGGATTTAAAAAAAAACATGGTGACTGGAAATTTCACTTAGCAAGTGAACAAATGAACCAGAGGCATAAATGTTTTAGTGCATATTTCGATTCTGATTATATCTGATTGATCCTGCATTTTCAGTTATCAATAAAGAACTGCGCCTTTGTAAAAAAAATACGCCGCAGCCATCATCAATTATGTTTTAAATAATATGCTGCCCCGCAGCGGTTTACTGGTGCAGCTTTCAAAGCATGGCTTGCTCTTTTCATTCTAAATGAATGGAATGCTGTTCTGCATGTACGGTCAGTACAGCATTCCATTCATTGTTTTGTGTGTGGCTGAACAAGGTTTGAGTAAGGTGGAAAAGTGAGTGAGAATAGCATTCCACCATACACTATAAAATAACCCACTCCCTTGCAGGCAACTACACACAACTAGTGCAGCTTACCAGCTGCAACCTAACCTATGCCGCATACCTAATTATGCTAATATGCTAAAGACAGCCATTTAAAGATGTAGCACCAAATTACAACACTACTACACTGTTAAAAACTAACTAATAAACATTTAATATGTGGAATACGGAAGTTCTATAAGGGGGATTATACTATGTTAATATATCACATGTTGGTTGTAGTCCCTCAACTTTAAAGCTTGTAACTCCAAACTACCACTTAGTATATTACTATAACATAATACTCACTCTGTCATGTTTTTTTCTTTACATATTGACAGCCATAACACAACAGGCACTATAAAAATGGTCTGAGAAATAAAGCCTCCTAAATGACTGTAAGTATTCTATCAGCCGTACTGTATATTATGCTTTGACATGCATGTAGAGCCTAATCATATGTTGAGCAAGGTTTTAAACTATTTTAAAAACATTTTTATTACAACAGCAATAAGGTACTCCTAAGGGTATGTTAATGCTCAGATAATGACCTACTAGTGGCATGTGACACTTGGATACACCTCATACCATATTATATCCCAGCAAGGTGAATAACAGTCCATTAAACATAACCCCTCATCATTCCTTATTACTTAATCACCCAAAAGTTGTGGAACAAGTGCTTCCAAAGATATACTACAACTGAAGGGTACAAATCATTGACAAGGACAACAACATTGTAAGAGAGGGCTGGAATCTGTGTGGGCTGAGACACCAAAGGGCCTTAAAAGGAAAGTAGAAGTGGATGTATACTATAGGCCTCCAGTTCAGGATGCGGCACTTATTTTAGCAATAAACCATGACAGGGTGTGGGTTATGCCAGGATTTACCCACGCCTGGCATGGTTTGGTTGAGAGAGACAAAGAGATCGAGAGAGAGAGAGAGAAAGAAAAAGAGAGAAGCATCGGTATCAGCGTCAGTGGCATTTAGTATGGTGATCACTGCCGATGAATTGTGAGGTGGCTTTTTTTTTCAGTTTTCTGATCGGGAACATAGGGGTTATAGTAGTGCTGCTGGGGATTCTTACTGTCACAGTTGCAGTTTTTTGAAGTTAACGGTAAAGGCAACTGGTTGCTGATAGCTAGGTGGAAGATGGAGAGAGCAGCAGTTTGGTAGTGCATCTGTGAGAGGCAGAGTAAAGTGACGTTTTATTCTTGGAAACGGGGCAGCCATGACTGAAATGGGGGACGGAGGCGAGAGAGAGAGAGAACGTGTGCAGCAGTGAGGAGTCACTGACCAGTATGGTGATAACCTAAAGTGAGTTTTTATTCATGGAAACGGGGTAACCGGTAACTGAAACGGGGGATGGAGGTGAGAAAGGTACCTGACTCTAATTTTACAAAAGGTTTGTGATTTTTAAACTGACTGAAGACTCGTGTGGTGTATAACTTCTGTATTTTTACTTTTTTTTAAAAGACACTTCCAACAGGAGTTTTCGTTCGTGGTTTAGCGGGCATGAAATATGGCGGCTCTAATGTTTTGGTTTTCATGGTTGGATTGATTTTTTGAAGATGTGGCTGACTGGCACCTTTGCCGCTGGTAATGGCAGGATTCTCAAAGCCCATTGCATAATACTGTATTGAGTGAATAAATGAGAAAAGCAGCTTCTGGGACAAATCAATAATATTAGGCGATTTTAATTAGCTTGATGTTAATTGCAATGATGGAAGCATTAAGGGTAGCATGAGCAGGAGATCCTTGGACTAATAAAAGACTGCTTTCATTTACAGCAACTTGAGCAGCAGTGCGTGGCAGCAATGACAACTTTGACCTACACTTTTTTATTCTATTTCAGATCGCCCCTATCTCCTGACATGTATGACACCCTTCTTTCCTCATTTTGAGTCTGTTTTAGCTCCTGTTAATATAGCTCAAACTAGTTTTTCTTCAGTATTCTCGGCTGGTTTTGTACACCTAGGGCCCAATATTCAGACTGCGCCAGGCAATGGTGCAAGTGGAGGCGCAGCACAACCAAGATGCGCCGGGGCCAGACAGGGAGATATTCAAAGGTGACGTGCCATGGCACATATACAATGTATAAGACAGTCACAGCGCATATACAATGTATAAGACAGTCACAAATATGTGACTGAACTTCATTCACATATTTGTGACTGTCTCGTACAGTATGCCCTGCAAGCCCATTGATCCACAGTGTGGACCAAAGGGCTTATAGCTCATACTGTAAGCTGTCATTCAGCAAGAAGTCAGGCGGTATGCGGGTGGGTAGCAGCTGCCTGCCAATGACAGTGGGGCTGGGTGGACAGGGGGTCTTGTGAGGGCGGGGGAGTGGGGATGCCACTGGACCACCAGAGATATATGTCAATATGGTGCACCGGCGATTGGTGCATCGGGTGGGATGGGGGAACCACTAGACTACCGGGGAAGGGTAAATAATTTACTTTACGGTGATTGATGCATTGGGTGGGGGGGGACATTAAACTACCAGGGAAGGGACAATATATTTCATACAGCGATTAGAGCATTGGGAGGGGTTGGGGATACACTAGATCACCAGGGCTTGTGACATCTGTCATTTTTGGCAATCGGGGTACGGGAGGGAGGTTGGTTCCACTGGACTACCGGGGACCATTTGGGTGCCTGTGGATGGTGTTCTGGGTGGGTGGGTGACCACCCACGGCGGGCGGTTGCTGAATTGCGCCCTGTAATACAGCCGCCTGCCTGTGGGTGGCCAGCATTTCAGCCATTTTTTCCCAGCTCAACTTTGTGCTCCAATATGCGGCACATCTAGGGGTTGTGCCAGCACATGCGCCGCACATCCTGGGCTGAATATCAGGCTGCGCTGCATATGCATGGGCATGCCCCCATCAGATGCACCGCATACATTGCCAATGCACCCCAGCACATCAGGACTTGCACTGTGCAAGTTCCCCTTTTGAATATCACCCAGGGCGCATTACTGGGGTTGCGCCGGTGCAACTCGGTTGTGCCAGGCGCAACCCCTTTCAATATCTGGCCCCTGGTGTCCCATTAGGTCAAGGAGCAGAGTCTGCTGCATGCTAATTCATTACAATCAGAAGAAAAGTGATCTTAAGAAGAGTGTGTTCAAAAACAACAGAGAATACTAATGATGACCTAGTCTGACCCATAATAAAATCAGCACTCCTTCTATTATCTTCTGACACTTCAGCAGGCGAAAACTGTGAAAGCAAGGAAGAATCGGTATTGCTGGGGGAGGGAAGTGAAATGTTAGCAATGTGATGTAAGGTATGAGATGAATGATTATAGGTGTTACACATATATACACACCAATGAAATTATAGGGACTAATACCAAAATTCAGAAAAAGTGCAAACAATTGTTTTTTTTTTAATTTAATGTTTTAAAACTCTCATGATATTTTCCACGTCAATATTAAAAAAGTATATTGAGATACTTTATCATTATGGAAAAAGTATATTGCTAACATTTATTTTCTGTCATTATGTACATATATATATATATATATATATATATATCTCGAGAGAGAAAACTGTTTCCATAGTGATAACACAATTACTGCTATGACATAATAATGACACAATTTCTTAACCGCCAAACTGAAAGCTTTCATTTAAAAACAATTCAAGTTTCTAGCTCCAACAGTTCCAGAGTTAGACCTTTCAAAAGATATTTTCTTTAAAATGTAATATTTTTTAAACTGTTTGGGCTACATACGTAATTCTCTTTTTAGATGACTGCTTGTAGTCAACTAATTAGATATATCATCAATATATCACTGCAGTGACCATAGACTGATAAAAAAACAAAATGTTTCGTATCAATATAAAAACACATGAAACAGGTCACTGCATTTTTAAAGTCCTATCATTTTTAACATATTATATCAACATGTATATGCATGCAGCAACACAGGAAAACTGTATTAACTGGTTCAATGTTACAGCTTCCAAAATGTAGCTTCAAGCATTATAAAAACATCATATTTAATTATTTTTGGAAATGGTTGGAAGGTACTAGTGGTTGTTCTGTCTAAGAATAAACATATTTTTTTCTAGTTTCAACTGTAGAAACAGTGGTGCAGCTAACTCAAAATGTGCAAAAGGGTATCATACAAGTCAGGAGATAGGCAGCAATCTAAAAATAAAACAAGCATTTGTCAATACCAGATGTTCACTGCTGGTATTACTGCTGTACCGGGTCTTGCTTGTACATATTTTTGCTCTATGTTTACCCAGGATACAGCAGATGAGATGCAATATCTCATTTTCAGTGGTGTCCTGCTTTGACACATTGTAATATTGTAATTAACCAGGACAGGGCAACTGAAGGCAATATGTAAGCAATAATACTTCGACAGATTATTGGGAAATACCAGACCACCTAGGGTGTGAATGAGGCCCGACGCCACAGGCAGAGGGCCTTATATCCCCAGGAAGGTCCAGTATTTCCCAATAATGCCCACCCTGGATGGTATTATTGCGCTTAGAAAATGGCATTGTTAGTAAATTTTAATCAAGTGGTAAAAGAAGAGAGGAAATGATTATAAAAAATAAACAGAATTAGCAGAAACAAAAGTATAGAAAAAGTAGTCCATGTTTCTTTAAGGCTATTCCAGCTCTGTTGCCCCTCCCCCCGCGACCACTAGACAGCAGACACAGATGCACTGGAACAGCACACTTTTTGTGTAGTTAAAATCCCCGTAGCAGTCTCTGGGCATCGTTTTTACAGTATCTGCCCTTTCTGCAAGAGTTTTTTTGTTTGCGGCTAGAAACTGCATCTGGTAAGCACGCGATCCCGGAAGAAGGTGGCTAGAAGTGTGTCTGGCACGAGTGACATCCCCGAGGTAAATTATTTTTAATACGGAGTTAACTGTGCGGGCATTGTGCTAAACTGTGCAGGCATTGTGCTGTGAGGGTGTTTCCATGTCTGTGAAGGCACACTAGAAGTGTAAGAATTGTGCTTCTCACTGAGAAGCTGCTCAGAGTAACGGCTTTCTGTTTTGTATTGAGCGTGGCATTATGAGATTGAGGTCAGGGGAGTGCGGCTGTAAGAGAAAAACTATTTTGACCCTCTTCCTTACGTACAATAACTGCAGTGTGTGCTTTTTTATTTTTGTTAAGGTTTTAGTTAACGGAAGCGAATACTGAAGTGGGGGAGAGGGATTCAGTAGCTCTCGCTAGTTTTAGAGAAAACATGGTGGGATTTCAAACTGAATTAAGTGATTTCAGCCAATGATAAACCAGGTTGGGCACCCTGTACAAGGTTATGTGGTGAGGTGGCATATGGGCTGGTACTTTATTTTAGCTGGGCATCTATTAAGAAATAAATGCCCAGCTTGGAGGCAGTGTCAGCCAATCAGGAGTGAGAATTCTTTCTTGCCATTTTCTAAATACTTTTAAGTGCCTCCCACATTTTGATACCAAATGTCCTTCAGTCTTTTTATGACCTAATGTTATGATCAAGACAAGTGGAATTTTTTAAATTCCACCCGAAAGGTGATTTCGCTATGTGACTGTGGAAACAAGCTTCAGAAGGGATTTGAAGAATGACACCTGCCATGTTCAGGAGGTGGGGTAATACTTGAGATATGTTGAACTTCAGGGGCCAAAATCTGCAAAACATAAAGTTATGCGTAAATATTGGAACAATTTGTTTCCTCATGACTTAGCAAAATGACAACTATCACATTCATGAGGTGCTGTGAAGAAATAGCTACTGTATGTTGAAAATCTGGAGTCAAATTGTTGAAAATTACCAAAGTTACAAGCCTGCGTAAATTTCAACATAGGCTCATAACCTTGTTGTTTTTTTAAATATATTTTTAACCAACATTTTCAAAATCGTCTTCTTATGACCCGACAGATTTGCCCAGTTTCACTGCTGTTGTTCATGAGGTGGAGTCCAAAAAAGATATGTTGAAAATTTGGGTAAAAATATTTAAAAATGACCAAGTTATGCCACTAAGCTCAAAACACCATTGAAATACATTGAACCACATACTTGATTTCCTCAGTTCATGATCCAGCATTAAAGAGTGAAGACGTGTCTGCAGTCCAGAGAGGATAACAGCATTTGACCCCCCGTGGGTAAGTAAGGGCTTGGGGGGGTGCTGAGTGGGTGGGTCAGGTGGTGGGACTAATGGCAGTGGCAGCAGCAGACATCGATGAATGGTTTTCTTTTTTTACAGGTTATATTGTAAAATAAACAAAAAACCCTATGAGGGACAGTTTTCTTTGTTTCAGGTCGCTATACTGGTGGATTGGGCACCCCCAGTGTCTGTGTTATGTTTGTGGTGGGGGGGTGCTGAGAGGGAGGGTCAGATGGGGGACTAATGGTGGTGGCAACAACAGACATTGATGGATGGTCTTCTTCATTGCAAGTTATATTGCAAAAAAAAAAAAACTACGAGGGATGGGTTTCTTTATTCTGGGTGGCGTCACTGGGTGATTGAGCACCCCCAGGGTCAGTGTTATGAAATGGATGGAGGAACCCTGAATTTGTGGGGGGGTGACTGTGTTTGGGGGACTAGGGGAGGAGGGAGAAAGCCAACTGAGGGAAGCAGAGGGAGGGTCAGAACAAAGGCGGATGCCACGGATCTCATGACTCCGGTGGGCCAATAGGACCACGGAGTTTACAGGATATTTAACAAGGCCATATTTGTAGTTCACGCCATTGGAACACCACCGCTGAGCGACTGTGGAATGAGCTTAAGGAGGGAAGTGTTTCATTTTTATTCTAAGTGTTGGATTGGAAGCATCTGTGTTGAATTCTTCTTTTACAGAACTGAAATGGATGGAGGAAGTCTGAATTTGTTGGGGGGACTGTGTTTGGGGGACTGGGGAGGAGGGAGGAAGCCAACAGAAGAAGGCAGAGGGACGGCCAGAACAAAGGCGGATGCCACAGAACGCGTGACTCCAGTGGGCAAATAGGGCCATGGAGTTTGCAGGATATTTAACAAAACCATATTTGTAGTTCACTCCACTGGAAGGCCACCGCTGAGTGAGTGTGGAGTGAGCTCAAGAAGAGATGCATTTCATTTTTATTCTACGTGTTGAATTGGGAGCATCTGTGTTGAATTCTTTCTTTTACAGGACTGAAATGGATGGTGTAAGTCTGAATGTATTGGGACAGGGGACTACGGGAGGAGGGAAGAGGGAGGAAGCCGACAGAGGAAGGCAGAGGGAGGGCCAGAACAAAGGCAGATACCATAGAACACGTCACTCTAGTGGGCAAATAGGGCCACGGAGATCCATATTTATTACCCAGAGGGCCTAGTGACTCCTTGCGTGAGCAACCCCAAAGCGTGAGTGCCATGAAGCAGGAGTGTGATGTCTGACTAGGTGGCATCTGCACAGCATCCACAGGGAGGACTGCAGGCCATGCTGGGAAGGGTATACAGGGTTCCAGGAATCAGACAATTGGATAGGATACTGAAGGGAGGCATCTGTTGAGCTGATAGTGGCGGGGGGAATCACAGGTGGGACTAAACCTGTTCAGGAGAACAAGAAGGATGGAGAGGCATGAGGTATAAAGCAAACAGCAGGCATGGAGAAGGGCGAGGGGTTGGGTGGTGGAAGCATGCCAGAAGGGGAGCCAGGATGGGTGGTGAGCTACGATGGGTATGGGGCAGCCATCTCCTTACAGAATTGCTTGGAGGGTAGGGGATTGTATGGCGTGCAGGCAGATGGAGCAACTTAGGGAGAAGGTTGTAAGACTTGAAAAGTGAGCTGAGTAGGTGGGGAAGGTGGGGGATGGCAGGGGCCTAGGGACAGATGCAAAAGGCAAACAAAGGGGAATGGAAGGGGAAAGTGGGCTAACCATGCTGCCACTAAGGAGGTGTTGCGACGTGAAGCAGAAGGGTGGAGGGTGGTCGAGAAAAGGGGAGGGATGGGAGCAGGAGCAGGAGCAGAGCATGGTTTGAGGTTGCAGGGAAGGGAAAATGGGGAAGCTTGGAATAAGGGGAGGAAGGATAAGAATAGGTTATCGGTGCTAGGAAGCCTTTAGCAGCAAGAGGGGGTGGGTCACTTACAAAGATGGCAGGTGAGCTGGACAGAAGTGATGGCGTCAGAGCTAGTAGAGAGGCAAGAAGCAGGGTTAACTCAGGAGAAGACAACAGGGGTAAGGGAGGAGGTGGGATAGAAGGGGGCAGGAGACTTAGGAATGTGTGGGGGAGGTTATAGGATGGGGATAAAAGGTGGGGGGCAGACAGTCTGAGCAGGAGTAGTAGGAAGGAGTGGAAGGTCAACTGTAGGGGAAGGGAATAGATCAGGGGAGGCACTGATGGCCAGTGGCAAGGAGGGAACTAATGCAGTGCAAAGGGGGAACGAATCAGGCAAGGGTGGAGGAGCGCAGGTAGGGAATGGTAGGGGCATGAATGCAACTAGCATGAGTAGCAGTAAGGGCGAGCGTGGGGGTCTAGGACAGGGGTTCTTCAGGGAACAAGTGGGGTAAAGGGGCCTTCAGGGTTGAAACAAGAGGCAGGATACCAAGAATGGATGCAAAGGAATGGAATACACCAGGGAGGTGAACAGTAAAAAGAGGGGAGGGTAATTGTTCTGGGGGACTCAGTATTGAAGATTTTAAGATGGGGAGGCAGAGGCACCAGGAAGAGCCGCATATGGGTGGAGTGTATGCCGGGCATGACAGTGGGGAAAGTGGGACAGTATATTAAGAGGTATTGGGGGGGACCTCATATCATGGTGCATCTAGGTACTAATGATTTGGATGGGAATAGGACGGAGGAGGTTCAAGAGAGATTCAAGGATGTAGAAAGGTTGTACAGTAGAGAGGGGGAGGACAGTGGCATTCTCAGAGATTCTCCCAGTACTAAGGGCTAGCATGGCCAGAAAGCTAAGAATCTCAGAGTTCAACAAATGGCTGGGGATCTGGTGTGAGTCCATGGGATACAGACTGGTGGAGGGGATGGGGAATAAACATGGGAGAACAAAGACCTGTATGCACTGGATAGGCTGCACTTGAGTAGGGAAAGCTTGGGGGTCCTAAAGAAAAAGCTGGGGGAGTTCATTGCAGATAAGTATAATTTAAACTAGACGAGGGGGTGGGTAGTAAACAGTGCCACCGGGCAAGGGAGTGCACCAGGCTTCCCCCTGTAGATAGGCAGGAGGAGAAGAAGAAGCAAAAGTCCAAAATGGGAGGGGTTAGGGGGTGAGGGTGTGGGCAAGGAGGAGAAGGAGAGTTCACAGTGGAGAGTGATCTCATTAAACGCAAGAAGCCTAGCAATAAGACAGTAGAACTGCAGGCTTTGATGGCAGAAGGGGAGGTGGACATAGCCGCCATAACTGAAACATGGGCCACCTAGTACCAGGACTGGGATCTAGTGATTCCTGGGTATACACTGTACAGTAGGGACAGAGATAAAGGGAAATAGGGGTAGCTATCTATGTTAAGTAGGGGGGATATTGTATAAGGAAGAAGGTAAGGAAGGCAAGACCGAAGCCCTATGGACTCATCTACAGAACTCAAAGGGTAAGAAGGTGAGATTGGGGATGGTGTACAGGCCTCCCTCCCAAAGTGTACAGATGGACAGGGAACTGGGGGAGCGAATAAGGAGGCTTAGCAGAAAAGGCAACACAGTGGCAGTTGGTGACTTCAATCTGCTGGGGGTGGATTGGAACACGCCAGCTACCTCAAGTGCCTGACAGCAGGTCCTCCTGGAGGTCTTCCAGGACGGTTTCCTCATGCAGAAAGCGAAAGAGCCAACCAAGGAGGGGAACATCCTGGACCTGGTGCTGATGGATGGAGAACTGGTCTGGGACATAGAGGTGGAGGACCCCCTGGCGGGAAGTGACCACCACACAGTGTAGTTCTCACTCAGTCTGGGGAAGGAGGCAGCCAATACCAAAACAAGAGTTGTGGATTGTAAAAGGGCAGATGTTTACAAAATGGGAATAATTTTGGAAGGACACCTAGACAACATCAGAGCAGCCATGGACACGAGCAGAAATGGAACATCATAAGGAGGGGTTTGGCAGAGGCCACTAGCTCTTGCACAAAAAGCCAAAACAAAAAGGCCAGGGTCAAAACACTGAGCTGATTGACTAGAGAGGTAGTGGAGAGGGTAAGGGAAAAGAGAACAGCCTTTAGAAAGTATAAGACATCTAACAGTGATGATGACAGGGAAGAATACGTCAAGAAATCCAGAATGATGAGCAGAGTAGTGTGGTCAGCCAAGGCTTCAAAAGAACTTAGGCTGGTGCAGGGGATGAGGGAAGGGGAAAAGGATTTATTAAGGTATATAACAGAGAGTGGAGAAAATGCAAGGATCAAATTCTAAGGATGAGGTTAATTAGGACCTGCAGTCTATGCATTAGGTAGGGAAATGGGCAAACTAGGCTGTTGATTAACTTGGATCTGCAGCCTATGCACTAGGTAGGGAAATGGGCAGAATAGGTGGGCCAAGCGGTCCTTATCTGCTGTCAAATTCTATGTTTCTATGTATGTTTCTATGAGGAAGGAAGGTGGATGAGCAGATCAGGGGGCAAAGCAGGTGGAAGTACTAAATGAGTACTTTTGCTTGGTGTTTACCAGGAAGAGAGATGGGCCAATGCCTCAGGGGATGGGTGGGGGGAGATCAGTGGGAGAGGAGGTAACAGACATAGAGATCCCAGTTGACAGGGTGTTGGAGGGCCTGAGGATGTACAAGGCACTGGGTCTGGACGGAGGGCATCTGAGGGTGGTGGCAGAGGTCCTGGTAGGACCACTGGCAAATTTGTTCAACACTTCCCTGAGTACTGGATGTGTGCCCAGGGATTGGAAGATGGCGCATGTGGTGCCCCTCCATAATAGTGGGCCCAGGGATGAACCAGAGAACTACAGACCGGTGAGCCTTATAGCTACTGTGAGGAAGCTAATGGAGACTATCCTTAAGGAAAGGCTAGTGAGTTTCCTGGTGGAGAATGGTCTACAGGATGACAGGCAACATGGGTTTGTAACTGGCAGATCATGTCAGACTAACCTTATTGACTTTTTCACTGGTTGACAAGGTCATTGGATAAGGGCCATGCAGTGTGAATGTCCTCTACCTGGACTTCTGCAAAGCTATTGACTCAGTGCCTCACAGAAGGCTGATCAGCAAGTTAAAAAGCCTGGAAGCTTGGAGAAAGCTGGCTGGTGGATTAAGTACTGGTTGCAGGGCAGACAGCAGAGGGTAGTAGTTGGAGGACAGCTCTCAGCACCCAGGGCTGTAACCAGTGGGGTCCCACAGGGGTCAGTGCTGGGACCGGTACTATCTAACATCTTCACTGCCAAGATATCCAACAGGATAAGGAGCAAGATTAACCTCTTTGCGGACAACATTAAGATCTGTGCAAAGGTGGATAGTGAGGGAGGGAGTAAGGTACCACAAGAGGGTCTGGCGAGACTTGGGCGCTGGTCAGTCACATGGCAGCTGGGGTTCAATGCTAAAAAAGGCAAAGTCTTGCACTTGGGGGCAAGAAACCCAGAGAACAGTTACTGGCTGGGGGGAGTGCAGTTTACTTCAGCCAAGGGGAAAGATGTGGGGGTGCTGGTGACAGGGGACATGAAACATTCAGCACAGTGCAGGAAGGCAGCTGCAAAGGCAAACAGAATGCTGGGGTGCACTGTCAGTGGTATCACCTCTAGGAGGGAGGAAGTCATCTTGCTCCTGTACAGGTCCCTTGTGAGACCGCACTTGGAATACTGCATGCAGTTTTGATGCCCACATTTAAAAAGGACATCAAACTGCTGGAGGGTGGGAAGATGATCCTGGGAATGGGGGACAAGACATATGAAGGGAGACTGCAGGAGCTCTACATGTACACCATGGAGGATGGAAGGGAGAGAGGGGATATGACTTGGACATTCAAGTACCTAAAGGGGAAAAAATATAGTTAAGTCAGAGGGTTTGTTTAAGTTAAAAGGGGGTGGGGATACCAGGGGTCACAGTCTGAAATTGGAGGAAGGAAGGTTCAAGAGGGAGACAAGGAGGCACTATTTCACAGAAAGGGTGGTGGCAAGCTGGAACGCACTGTCAAAGGAAGTGATATCACTGCAGATGGTGGGCAGCTTCAAGAGGGGGTAGGGTGAGATAGGGCCAATGTGAGGGTCAAACCAGCCGGGTGGAAGATGGGGTGGGAATGAAGTTGGAGTTTGGGGCCACTAAATCAGAAGAGATGGCAAGGGGAGGGGGGACAGCTAAAGCTTAATTAACAGCATGCTGCACATTCAAACAGACTAGACAGACCAAAAGGCCTGTATCTGCTGGCAATTTTGTATGTTCATATGTTTATATAAAAGGAGTGCAAAAGGTGTATTAGCGAAGGGCAGCAAAAGTTTGACAGTGATTGACATGGGCCATAAATAAGATTAACAACTATCGTGGGGGTAAATTAGAGAGCAGGGTCACTGAAAGGAGAATCAGGCAGCAAGAGAGTAAAGGAGGATGTTGTAACAAAAAAAGGTTTGCATCTATCTTGATATTCAGTGAGAAGGCAATGGGGTATTGCTGCTGATGGGTGAGGCTTACATAGAAGCTTAAGACGTCTGTTGCTGCAATATAATTTTTCTCTGCCAGCATAGTAGCAAAGCACTTGGATCAAATTAAGACCAGTAAATCAAAGGGCTTGGATGGATTATACCCACAGGTGCTTAAGGAACTAAAGAATGAAATACCATAATCCTGGCAGGGCTATTCCACAAATCATTAGATGTGGGCAGAGTGCCAGCAGACTGGAAGAAGGCCAATGTTACACCCTTGTTTAAGAAAAGTAGTAGAAGTTATCCTGTGAACCTGACATCAGTGTTGGGTAAGATTATCAAGCAGATCACACAAACTATTTTGATAGATTTCAGTTAGCTACAGGAACACAACACTGATTTACTGAGGGGCAATCTTGTCAGACTAATCTGTTGGCCTTCTTTGAAGCAGTAAAGAGGAAAATGGACAAAGGAAGGACTGTGGCCATCGTCTACTTGGGTTTTGGTAAGGCTGTTAATAAACGAAAGTGTCTCATTACAAACTAGTGTATGCGGCTGAGCAGCAGAGTATTGTAGGTGAGATTATTCAAAGCTGATGCAAACATTGATGAGGGTAGTTAACTTGCAGCGAGAGTTAAATATTTTTTGGGGGGCAGGGGGGTAGCAAATTATGAAATGCATTGTAAACGACAAAGTATTGAACTGAGGGCCAAAGGACAAGGGTGATGAGCAAGGACTCTGGTTCACTGGTGTTCTTTCATCATTTAACAGTAAAATGGATGTAATTCGGGAAAAACAAATTGGTCTAAATCACCAAAATGGTGGACCCCCCTTGAGTCACCACAATGGAGAATAGAAGGTATTGATAAAAAAATCAGAATGCCATTTTTTTTTTGTCTTTTTTTTGTTGTTTTTTTTTTGGGCACCGTGCCCTGTGGCTCAGCCTCCACTCCCCCAGTCTCACCACCTAGCCCCTCCCCCCGGGACTTACTTTAGGTGATGATCCTCCCAGGCTTGCCCCCCAGGGAGGGGCCACCGAGCAGGTGCCACCCAATGGAATACTAATCCAGGTTCCCAGTTGACCCCTGTAACTGGTAAGCTTCCCTGGCTTGCTCCTCGGCAGGGCTGCAGGGTTGGGCCAGGCCTGACAAAACACTAAACTTGGTTGTCAGCCAAGTGCCATGGGTGGGTGGGGTGAGACCGGTGAAGGGGAGCATCATTGATGGGACAGGCATTTTTCTAATGCTAATCCCCATATAAGAGGCATGGCAAGCAAAGACAAATGTCGCCAGAGCACCAATGTCCAACCGCGTCTCCTTGCAGCTGGAGCCAGCAGCTGCTGCAGGGCCTCTGACAGAGGTCAGCCAGGTGCCAGATGCTCACCCACACTCCCCCCCCCAAGAGAAGGACAGCAGTCTATCAGATGCTCAGTCCTCCTCCACCCCCCAGCTGGTCCTCTGAGTCCTTTGGTCTGTTCATGAACCTGGGGTGTCGGCGTCGCAAGAGGAAGCCCTACCACTGCGCCAGTGAGCTGGCCCTAGAATCCCATGCTTTAAAAACAGGTTTAGACTTTTTCAATCAACGTAAACCAGTGTTTCTAGTTGCGTTTATATACACTCAATGGAAAAAATGAATGGCTACAGAAGGGAGAGGGATTCAGGAGGTAATCATAACGATTGGTGGTGGCAGTTGACAAAATTACATGTTGGGCTGCACAAAAAGGGAAAACAACTGTGCTGGAAGGTTGTGGATGATATATTAGTTGGTGCAATAAAAGGACTTAAATTTAAGCAATGAAGCCTGAGTGTGAGCGCACTTCTAGGAGGAGAATGCCCTGTGAGGGGAGTTAAGGCCCAAAGTACAGCAGAGGGCCTTAAATCTCCCAAACAGCATTATATTCTTAGAAATGCTTAAGGACAAGGGCCTTATTGCTATAATAAACTCTTTAGAGATTGCAAGAGTCTCTGTAAAGACCATGACAACTGACAGAAGGATGCTTATAGAAGCACTATCCAAGCATTTACCTAAGTGTTGATGTGCTAGTATGGTCACTGTAAGAGGCAATGATGTGACTGTTGAGTGAATAAATGATGAGGACAAAGGCTGAGTACTTCATCTTCATGAGGCAACCGCATCATTGCTGAGGAGAGTGACCCAGCTAGCAGTTCATAACTATAATGCTTTGTATGTTTGCTCCTGTGAGTATAGACCAGTCAGAATGCAAAACAGAGGATGATGTCATTATTTTCATTTTTTTAGATGTAACCCCATCCCCACAGGTGGGGGCTTACTTGGTTGCTCCCGGGCACTGCCCCATTTCTCTCGCTGCCCTCTGCCACCAGTCCCAGGTCCTGGAGTGTCCCCTAGCCTCTGTCTGGCCCCCTGCTCTGTATTTTGATCCCTTAAGGCTAGAGGAGCTGAAACAGGGCTCATGCATGCGCATTAGTGCCAGTCCATTTCTCACCACTCCTGCGGACGTTTAATTGCCTCTCCGGTGCTCTCGACCCCCAAGTTAAGTTAGTTGGGGGTTGGACACACAGAGGAGGAACCCCAAAAGTGTCTGGGGTGTCTATTTAAATCGTGCCAATAGTGCTATAGAATGGGGGAGAAATCTGCATATTAATGAGAGGTTATGAATATTAATAGTCTGCCTGGCTGCCTGTGCAGATTGGAGCCAGCAACAGACAAATTAAACTGTTTTATGATGTAATTCAGCAGTCGCTTTACAGGGGACAAAGGCTGCTACAGATCTGTGGAACAACTGTTAATAAACACTGCTTGGTTGGCTGCAAGGACACTGTGTAATGGGGACTGCTGTATAAACTGTATGGGACTGTGTACTAAGTAGCCATCTTTGCTACTTTGAGCCCCAGTGGCAGCCAGTCAACGACTTGAGTGCCCAAAGACAGTTGACATGACTGCTGGGAGAGGTGTGAACTTTATTCTAGGTGCCTAAAACTGATAACCAATCCATAATTGAAGTGGGCTAATGTTTAATAGTTTCTTTGAAGGACAGCAGGATTCAACCAATCAGTGACTGGGATTTTCAGTGTGAAACCTCCAGGGACTCTGCAGTTTGGGGAAGTCTAGTTTGGGCTCTCATCAAGTCGAGAGAGCTCAGTCTCCATGCTGGAAAAGGTTGGAAATTGGCCTAAGGTTTTGCAGTTAAATGTCTGAAGAATCTAGAAAAGGTTCTCTTCTTTGCTGAAGAACCAGTATTTGCAGTGATCCTGCAGACATGCTGGACAGGAACCCTGAGTGGTGGAAAGAAGGGCTGTGGAACTGTGTGTGCCAGGTCCAGAAGTTGGCAACTTGGTCTGGAGCTGAAGAAAATTATGAAAAAGGTCTGTAGGAATCCAATGTTCAGGAACCTGCTTATGTTGCTGAAATCCAGCTGTGTAAAGGTGAAGTGCCACTTCAGAGACTGCATGGTGTTAGCCAAGAGCCACTGGTAAAGTGGAATTTCAAGAAACCAGTGCTGCACCTTGGAGCTGCTTGTTCCAGTCCGGGCAGAAGTGAAAGACTGCAGTCCACACCATAGCAATTCGGAGCCAGGTAGGGGAACTTCTAACCTTTATCAAGCGGGGTGGATTGGGCCACAGGGAGTCATGGGCATGTGCCTGAGTGTTGGGGCACTCTGGACCCATTTGGGGAGATGGACTGTGGGGTCACTCCTGGGTCCGGGTTCATGTGCAAACTGAGAAACCTTGCATTGGGCTCCTGTTCTCCAGCCTGCTTACAGGCCATAGGTGACAAGCTGCTAGATTATGCAAGCAAGTCAGAAGGTAACAAGCTACAAGATGTTGCAAGCAAGTCCAAAAGTGGGAAGCTGCCAGATCCTGCTGATTCATCCAGCCTTCGTTGTCCATTTGCTCTACTGCCCCATGGTGCTATTGTCTCCTCCTTCAAGCCCACTGTGCCGAACCTGAGATCCAGTGTCTACAGAACCATACTGTAAGTAACTCAGAGCTTGCCCTGACCAGCGGGTCTGGTGTAGAGTTGTCTGCAAGTGCAAAGCTGTTTAATTGCCACAAGCTACCTTTGTATTCCCAGGGCCCCAACATTGGCCAAACTGCAGCAACATACAGGCCTGCAACAGTTTGGGTACCCAAATAGACTCGGGGGAGGGGGCACTGGTACAAGTGGGGAAGGTGGGCTAAATGTGCTGTAGGGAGGTGGGCGTGGATGTTGAAACGGTTTACAGTTAAAGTACCAATATTATCTGCTATCCCGTTCCCCTTTCCCTCAAATATTTTATGGTTGTTGATGTTAAAAGTGATGGTGAGCATATTATTAGCTACAGTTTTTTTATTGTATGTCTTTCACAGTCTTGCTGAACAGGGTGGTATTCTGTGTGTGGGGTGACTGGATGGGCAGGTGACTAGGTACAGCATCCCAGGGGGTTGTACTACTTCAACACCTGGCCCACTATTGTTTCACTCTGGGTGGAGGCACCGCGCTATTTGTTACCACTTTTGGGAAAGAATCCCCAACCACCATCAAAAACAGAACCCAGGTCCCTTAACCTGTATAGTAGTCAGCAGGCAGGGGTAGTAGCCCACTGGCACATGGTGCCTGGGCTGCGTAGAATAAAATTACTGTTCTGAACACAGTGCAGTCATTTTATTGACAATAAAATTGCTGGAGAGAGTTTGCTACTAGTACCAGTATACTTTTGAGAGAATCTCCTCTGTTGGGGCCAGACCTTTGGAACTGTAAGCCATTGGCATCAGGACCAGTCAGAAACTTTTGCTAGCTTTGGACTGCCCATGATGACATGCAACGTCAGCAGCTGTAAAATGTGCGCAGCCCCACGGCTCCTGATTCCCTGACACAGACAAGCCTGGATGGCCTCTTATCATAAGGAAACAGGAGACCATACTACTACCAGGCACACAAGGAGAGGTATGGCACTGGGAAAGAAACACAAAGCACTTATGGTGACCTCCAGATAAGGTAGCGAGCAACTGCTGGCAAGTATCTCAACCACAGAGACGAGGTGAAAGAGGTGAGTGCACTGCGGCCCAGTGGAGAAGATTCTCTAAGATCTATTGTTGCTAGTAAGTAACTTTTATCTTCATCAAGAACATCGCCTAGATTGGGCCATACCTTTGGAATAATTTACAAGCAGTACCCAGGGAGGATGGCAAAGTTTGATATGAAATCAGGACAGAAGCCCTTGCAGAACAGCAAGACCAAAGCCGGCACATCTCCGTAAGACTACATCTAGTCTGTAGTGTGGTAATGTCATGTAGAAAGTATTCACCGTGCTCCATGAGGCAGCAGCACATCAGCTGTAGAGACATTTTGAAAACAGACA
Organism: Neoceratodus forsteri; assembly: GCA_016271365.2. NCBI lineage: Eukaryota > Metazoa > Chordata > Ceratodontiformes > Ceratodontidae > Neoceratodus > Neoceratodus forsteri. Next base: position 46,963,935 of record CM028133.1, on the reverse strand, counting down.
ACAGATGTGGCCACACCATGTGCAGAGTGGGAATGCACAGCATCAGGAAGTTCCTTACCACACTTCCTATAACAAAACTCAATACGGTGAACCAGCCATTTGGACAGGCACTGTTTAATAACAGGTGTGCCCTCTTTCCCGGGGTGAACAAGACAAAAATCAGAGAGGAACTTCTGCAGTCCTTAGTATGACTGAAACAGAAAGGCAGTGTTCTATGTACATCAGGTGTACGCAGCAATTCCTCACCTTTTTTGGATACGCAGGATAATACAGGGGAAGGTCTGTGGTCTGATTCAAGGTGAAATCAGAGACAATCTTGGGTAGAAAGTGTGGATTGATATGCAAGGGTAAGGAGGCTCCTGCGTGAGAGCCTGAAGCTCGGAAATACTCATAGCAAAAGTTATGGTGACCACAAACAGAGTCTTCCATGAAAGGAAGTGGACCTCACAAGCTGCGGCAGGCTCAAATTGAGCCAGAGTAAATTTTTCAAGGATAACATTAAGGTTCCAAGGTGGAACCAGTATACAAATTTGGGGATGCATGAAAAGAACACCATTAAGGAATGTGCAGAACATTTCTATCTGTGCCACCATGTGCCCATCAATAGGGGCATGGAAAGCTAAAATGGCAGCCAAGTGCACTTTAATGGATGAGTACTGGAGTTTGGAGTCAGAAAGAAGACAGTAGGTAGAGCAGTGCAGTATTGACAGGACATGTAAATGGGTCCTCAGGACAGGAGACACACCATATAAAAAAAATGCTCCATTTCTGCGAATGGGTGTGTCTTGTAGAAGTCTTTCTAGCTGCCAGGAAGACATCAGCCACCTGGGAGAATTCCCGACATAAGCACAGGCTGTATCTTCAGGAGACATGCGAGTAGATGAAGGGACCACAGGTCTGAATGGACCAGGGACTCCCTGTCCTGTGACAGTAGCCTCTGACAAAGGGACAGTCAAACAGGAGGGTCCACTGCCAGATGCTGTAGCAGGGGAAACCATATCTGATGGTGCCAGAAGGGAGCCACCTGTACCAGGCTGGTCCACTCTGCCCACAGCTTGAGTAGAATCCTCTGAATGAGATTGATTTTTTTTTTGCATCGCACTGACGTTGTCTGTTCTTATCAATAGAAAAGTGGGATTGAGGTGTTCTGTGAAGGCCTGAAAATCAAGCAGAACAGCTCTCATCTCCAGAACACTGATGTGGAGATCTGAGTCTAGGTTGGTCCACTATCCTGAGTTTGAAAAGGACCCAGATGGGCACCCTATCCTGTCCTGGAGGCATCCCTTGAGAAGATCTGCACCAAAACTGGTGAGAAGAATGGGATACCCTGCAACAAGTGCTGGGGTTCCATCCACCAAATCAGTGACTTGTGAAGAGAAGACATGATGAGAACTATCTGCCCCAGCCCTTCTGTCAACTGATCCCACTGTACCTGAAGTATCCATTGCAGGATTTGCATATGGTGGCAGTCGAAAGGGGGCTGTCACAGTGGCAGCAGCCATAAGTCGTAGGAAATGAAGTATTGTCAGGATGGACATGTAATGGCTCCCATGAACCAGCCGGGCTTTGGCAACCAGGGCCTCAGGCTTGTCTGTAGACAGGTATCCACTGCCCACCACTGTGTCCAGCACTGCACCAATATATTGGACATGTGACAGGGAATGAGTTTGGCTTTTGGTACACTGACTTGCCATCCAGGTCCTTGAACAATTGTTTTGCTCTGGAAAATGTGTACTAAGCTGGTCATGGGCCCTTCAAAACCCAGTCATCCAGGCAAGGGAAGACATAAAGCCTTTCCATCCAGAGCGCTGCTGACACAACCATGAAGCATTTGGTATATCCTTGCGGTGCCAAGGATGAGACAAAGGGCAAGACTTGGAACTGATAATGGCTGCCTTCCAGCATCGGGGGGAGGTACTGCCCGAGGCATTGTCGAATTTTGACATGAAAGTAAGCATCCTTCATGACCAGGGTGTAGAGTCAATCCCCTTTCTAAAGAAGGGGGATAAAAAGCCTGAAGAGACATCATTTAAAACTTTTTGTATTCTATGAATTTGTACAGGTCTCTGAAGTCCGGTACAGGACGCAGGTCTCACGTCCATTTGGGAACCAGAAAGTACCTTGAGTAGAACCTCCTGTTCCTTTCTTTGGGAGGAATGGGTTTGATAGGTTTCTTTAAATCAGCAACTGCACAGCTTCTCTCAGAATGGAGAAGTGGCCCAAGGGATACTGAGAAGGAGGTGGAGAGTGAACTGGAAGGTTGAACAGCAACTCCAGAGCATGCCCCTTTTCAGCTATTTCCAGGTCCTACTCACCCATGGTGAGTCCCCTCCATTTTGACAGATGAAGGGAGATCCTTCCCTCCACTTGCACTCCTGGAGGCAATAGTGGATGGTGAGGAAGTGGGCAGTCTGAAGGTACCGGTGTGATGGGCCCACTTGGACAGATACCGTTGGCTGTCTTGGAATGGACTCAAAGGGTCAAGGGACCCAGAAGGGGGCTACCACCATAATCTTAGGACTGCTGACAGTAGCCATGGCCACCACAGCCTGCTGGCCTATGAAACTGTTCTCTACTACTCTCTGGCAGGTTGAGGATTCAAGGGTTTAACAGACTGTAAGGTCATTTTGGATAATTGGAGCTCCCTATGGGTATTGTTGACTTCCAATCCAAATAGTATGGAGCCCATAAAAGGGGCATTTAGCATGGCCTGTTATACACCAGTAGCAAAGCCAGCCACCCTGAACCAGGAATATCTCCTGAGGCAGATGACAGAGACAGCATTCCTGGCAGATGCATCAGAGGCATCATGTGCAGAGCTTAACAGATGTTTTCCAGTATCAATACCAGGGGAAGAAGCCTTAAGCAATTCAACCTTGACAGGGCTATCAGGCAAAGCCTGAAAAGTAGTAATGGCAGAATTTCACAGTCTATTCTGACATTTCATCATATATGCCTGATAGTATGGGTAACCCTGGCTTCTGATTGGATTAGAGGGTCCACATATAGTATAACAGCCAATAATGCATGTTTAGCTGACTAATCAGCTCACAGCTTTTAGTAGATGACACTGACAACAATTTTATAATTAAGCAATTAGGCCTGCATTCAGGGGCCTTTCTGGGTTTTTTTTTTCAGTTTTGTGTTTATCACCCTGACCAACCCATATCTGATTGACATCCCCCAGCCCTGTCACTACCTTCCTCTAGGTACTTACCTCAGTCTCCTGCTCCTGCATGGCTTACCACTCATAGTAGTCCCAGGGGAGTGCACCCCCCAAGACTGGGTTAGTAGCTGACTGGAGGTGGGTGCCTAGTTAGTGGTGTAGGACCTGCAGGGGGCCAGGCATATCCTGCCGGTCAGGGGTTTCCCACCAGGTTTTCACCCAGGGTCATCAGCAATAATGTGTAGCATGTTCCCAAACACTGGTCACCCACACAGTGACTGGATGCACTACCGCTGAGCTACCTGGCCATCCCAAATGTCTGAAAAGATAATGTGCAGTCGACAGAGTTGGTTCACCTATGCTGGTGCAACAACTATGTTGCCAACATCGATTATAGCACCGGCAACATGCTGCCTGACATTACAATACCAGGCATTATGCCCCACCCCAGGAGTTACAGCACCAAAACGCCCTCCTGGGAAACAGTCGGCTTTTGCAGGGGCTTCGATCTAAAATCAAGATCGCCCCTGTCACTCGTGCCCTTTTTGAGGTGACAACATTACCTCGCTGTAATGCTGTTGAACTGACAGGATATGGGAGGAGTTAAGGTACACTGAGGGCACTAAAAATAGCAGGCAGAAAATGGTTATTAATTTTTAAAAGCATCCAGTTGTTACTTATTATTTCCAAAGTCATTTTTCCTTTTTGATTTGAAGATTTTCTATCTGATTGTGTTAAATGTGATGTGTGTAGTATTTTACCTGGAGACCGACATACGGTATCTGGTTCAATTCCTTTTCATAAGAAAGTACAAAGAGAACATAACTCAGTTTCAGCAGAATTGCTTCAAGAAATTTTCTTGTGAGTAATTAACTGGCCATCTTGATGTTTTGCTGTGATACAGCCTACTCGTGAGATGGTCCTTAGTAAGAAACCAAACATTACCTTCTGACAAATCTCAGTGTTGCATTCTTTTCCTTTCTGCTTCCTGTTCCTATTGCAGCTGTACCTTTCTCACTCAGGCATAAAGTAACAGAATTCGAACAAACATTGCTTTAGTCTCACTAGCATTGAAGAATAACTTGTTTTGGACAAACCCCTTCTTAATTCGATGGAAGTCAGATTGCAGAATTTTATTGATTTGGCCTAGGGAAGATGGACTGTATAAAATAATCAACATGTGTGTACTACACACTTTATGCACCATTAAGGTAGCTCATAAATCAATATTGGGAATAGCTGTGGACTTAGGATGGGGCCTTGTGGTACTTCCCATGTGAGTGGTCACTGGTGGTCTTAGCTGGTGTTTTGCATTCCAACAATTGGCATGTGTTGCTGACATAGCCTCAGAACTATTTAACACATGGACAGTTCAACCCTGTAGATCCAAGTTTCTAAAGAAGGTGTTGATGATCAACCAGGCTGAATGCCCTGAAAGGGTCCAGAAAGATGTCTCCTGCGTACTGGCTCTGGTCAAAAGGAAGTCATGTGTTACCTTGTAGAGTGGTTTGATCTGAAGCCAGACTGAATGGAAGCTACAAGGGTATAAACTTGTAGGTACAGTGCTCCCCTGATTATCACACAAAATAATCGAGGGTGGTGGATATTTGAAGTCTAGTAACAAACACACTGGTTATGTTTGGTAAAATATTTGCTGTTCTTAATTTGCACTGCAGGTATATTATTTTAAAAATCACGTTAAAAATGTGACAGCAATACAATTTTACCACACCATACGATCATCTGTGTTGCAACTTCTGGTTCTCTTTGGCTGCAATGATTTGATTTGAAGGTAAATGTTCAAGTATATTTAAGCTCTTTTATCGGCGTGTTTCCATAAATCTAATAAGTGCTTTTATTGTAGTCTTTGCATGTGAACATTTAGGTGGTGGATTGTCAAGTGAGGGACCACTGTGACCAGCACCTTCAGCACACTCAAGTCCATATTTTTGTCTATTCTTTGATACTCTGAATGTACTACGTGTTCTAGTTCTTGAACTACTGTGTAAGTATGAAATCAACCTACCTCTTGTGATCCCTCTTGCTATGGTTAATGGCATATTTCCTTCTACCACTGAGTCATGACTGTTTTTGCCTTGTACTTTCCTGGGTCATGCCTGAAAATAGGCATTTCTGATGTCTAGTGCACTTACTTGGTAATCAAAAACAAATAAATAACAAGCAGGGACTTCCCAAATCCCTAGAACTGGGCCATAGATACTCAAATCAAAATCCATTCAGAATTAAAGCGGGTGTACAATGAAAAACCTACCTTACCACTCACAAAAAGATTTTGTAGTTGGTGAAAAGGTTAATTCGTACCCTCTTCTAACCTATTGTTTGAGTGTGTGGCAACACGACGTTTTTAGATAAACTGCCTCAACAATGTATGTTACATGTTATGAACCAATGCAATGGGCAAATGGGCTACAACTCGTAGCCCAGTACATAACGGAGGGCGATTAACACTGAGAGTAATTATCATGTGCCATGTTTGACTGTAGCTGATGGTGGGTGCTGCAGGAGGCAGATAACTGAGGGCATTAATATGGCTGATGATTGGTAGAGGGGACAAAGCTGACAAATTTTTTTATTTAGTTGTTTAACCAGGAGTAGCACACTAAGCTGAAAGCTTTTTTACAGGAGCAACCTGGGAGCACAAGGAGGTTAAATGACTTGCTCAGGGTCACACAGTATGCAAGTGGAAGTTGTGGGATTTAAACCCAGGTCTGGTCTGCTGGATGTTACCAGATTTGCAGCTCAGAGCCTTAGACCACTGCGCTATACTGCCTCTAGTCTCTAAATAAAGTAGAGCAAGCATTTGTCAATGCCGAATATTTGCTTGCTGGCATTGGCAGTGGCAGTGTAGAAGTTACACTGCTGCGTAATAGGAATGGCAGTGAAGTATTGAACTGAAGCCAACCCCACCACCACCCTGCAGAGAGTGACAGGCATTGGGGTGTGCGTTTGGGTCGTCAGTCATAACGGCCACGCCATTTCACCACACCCCACCTTGCAGACACTGACAAGTGTCACGGTGTTCCTTGAGTCTTTGGTCCTATGGCACCCATTCCATTAGGAAATACAGTGAGATGGGTGCGATATAGGAGAATAGGGGTGAACATTGGGCGAAGAGTCCAAGGCATACCTCGATGCCTCTCACTGGCTGCAAGGTGTGGAATGGTATGAGCATTACAGGCAAGAATCCCAAGTCCACCCTGATGCCTGTCATTCTCTACAGGGTTGGGCATTATGATTGGAAACCCTAATACCTCAGGCATTCGTTGGTATTTTCACTCCAAATTTTCAACATGTTTTTTTTGTGACCCCACCTCATAAACAGGGGGAATATCAGTTTGTTAGCCGAAAGCTGCTTATGCACAGCGACTACGGCATTTAGCACCACAGGTGCAAAAACATTCCGAACAGGATGTAAAAAATGACAGCTGTACTATTCATGGGGAGGTGTAAAAAATGGCAATGTTGCAAATCTGCAGTAAAAATATTTAAACAAATGGTGAAATCACGAGCGTACATAGAAATTGTGCAACGCACACCCGTAATATAATTAGGTTGGGGATTTTTTACAGCAGATTGTCAACTCAGGCATTTTGGTGCCTCCGATCATGAACAGTGTCACTGTGATTTTCTTTATCTGTGCTGAACAATGATTTCCCCACAGCGACCACGCGTCTCTGCACTAGATATGCGAAAACACACTTCAGCCATGTTGAAAAATGACAGCTGTACTGTTCATAGGAAGTGTGGAAAAATGCCACTGGTGAAAATCTGGACTGAAAATATTACAAAGTCATGAACATCAGCGGGTGCATGGAAACTGTGCAATGCTCACTCAGTAACACAGTCATTTTATGGACTTTTGTCACCAAATTTTCAACATAGCCATTTTAAGACCTCTGCTCGTGAACAGTGTAACTGTGATTTTCTTAATCTGTCCTAAACATTGCTTTCGCACACCAACAGCACCATTGTGCACTACATGTCGAAACACACTTTGGGTGACATATGAAAATGGCAGCTGTACTGTTCATAAGGAAGTGTAATAAAATGGCAATGTTGAAAATCTGGAAATAATAATAATTGCAAACTTACAAGCATGCATAGGAACTGCATAGCATGCGCTTTCGTAAAACAGTCATTTTTAGGAATTTTTGTCACCAAATTTTCAACATAGCCATTTTAAGACCTCTGCTCATGAACAGCGTCATTATGATTTTCTTACTGAGTCCCATACATTGATTTTGCACATTGACTGCGCCATTGCGCACTACATGGGTGGAAACACATTTTGGGCAAGATGTGAAAAATGACAGCTATACTGCTCATAAGGAGGTGTGGTAGAATGGCAATGCTGAGTCTGGAGTGAAAATAATGAAAGTCGCGAACTTCTGGCGTGCATAGGGAACTACGCAATGCAGCTCGTCAAAACAGTCATTTTAGGAATTTTTCGCAAATTTTCAACATAGCCATTTAAGACCTCTGCTCATGAAACGGTATCACTGTGATTTTCTTAATTTGTCCCATACATTGATTTCGCACACCGACTGTGCCATTGTGCGCTACATGGGGAAACACGTTTTGGGTGAGATGTGAAAAATGACAGCTGTACTACTCATAAGAAGGTGTGGCAAAATGGCAATGTTGAAAATCTGGAGTGAAAATATTGAAAATTCTGCGAACTTACGAGCCTGCATAGGAACTTTCATGGCACACTCTCGTAAAACAGTCATTTTTGGAATTTTTGCAAATTTTCAACATGGGGTTTTGGGACCCTTCTCATGAATGATGTCACTGTCATGGTGTTATTTGGGCCTGAAGGGTGATTTACGCTCAGTGACTGGCAAATCACCCTTGACCCGAATAGCGCCATGACAGTGACATTATTCCTTGAAGGGTCCCAAAAACTCCATGATGGTGGTCTCAGCTACCTGAGATATGCAATAAAGTTGAAAAACCCTATCTAGCCCATTATACAGCTTACGGCATTTCCTCAGTTAGCGGTCGGCTTTGAAGAAGTGCAGGCGTGTTCCCGGTCCACTGAAGATCGTCGCGCTCGAGCTCGGAGGTAAGTATGGGGTGAGGGGTGTGGGAGGCAGGTGCGCAGTGGGAGGTGCGGGTTGTGGGAGGGCTGGGAGAAGTGCCATGGGACCATTTTATTTTGCAGGTAAAAAAGGCGACATGGGATCGTTTGCCATGCTGGGGTGGGCTCCCAGCGTGGCAACAGGATGTGGGGGGCCGTGGAGCCGACGGAGTTGGGCACCTATCAGCCATATGATCAGTTGCCATGCTGGGGTGAGCTCCCAGCGTGGCACCCAGTACTCGGGGGGTGAGGACAGTGGAGCCGGCGGGATTGGGCACCCCGTCGGCTATTCTGGTTGCACGCTGGGTGGGCACCCAGCGTGGCATGTTGAAAACTTTGGGGGCGCAGCACTGCCCAGCGAGGTTGGGCACCCCGTCGGCTATACATGTGTGCGGGGGCAGCACGCTGAGTATGTGTCGTTTCTGTGTGTGTGTGTGTGTGTGGGGGGGCTGCGCGCGGGCAGGCGATATCTTATCGCTGCTCACTGAAGCGTAGCTCCCTTTCAACTGTATGCCACTGCATTTTGGAGCTTGTCATAGACAGCTCCAGCATGCATTGGCTTACAGGGGCCATGCCTGCCAACACACTGACTGAATTGGAAGAGGGGGTGACACACCTCTGAAATCTCGGATGATGGCACTATGTTTCTTGCACATGTGTGCAAGCAAACATAAAAACTGGTGGATTTTCAAGGCGCAAATAATCAAGGCAGAATTGCAGCAGTATAGTTTGGCATGCTTTAGCCTGTACAGAAGTTTGGACATGGCCACCAGAACCGAGACAGGTCTGTAGTTGTTTGGCTCAAGCTTGTTGCCACCCTTGTGACGTGGGCTAACCCTGGGACCTTTCCTAATAGATGGAAGTTCATTAAATAGTTAAGGAAAAGTTAAAAGGCCCATTCTCAGTTTGGAGATTTGGGGAGTTGCTAGCTCCACTGTGCAATGTGTGAAAGCACACAGAAAGAAGGGACTCCAGGCGAAAACACAGAGACATCCCACTCTCATATGAGATAAAGAAATTAATGAAGACATTCCTGTAGGCAGAATCACCAGGATTGAGAGAGACTGCTAAATGCTGGGGCTGATGACACTTGCTGTGGTCATAACTGAATTAGGAGTAAAAGACTTCCTTGATAGTCATAATTTCATTTTCATTGAGATAACATGACCTCCAGTATTAATTAGTTGCCATTTAAGGACAACCCATTTACAAGGGTGTATCGATCATGCTGTCAGGAGCACAGAAAAGAAGAAACCATTGGTACCAAAGGACCCACCATTTTAGCTAAACCAGGCCTCGATCTAACAGAGGATCTAAAGGAGAAAGTTAAACTGTTTACATTGATACTCACTAGGTGGGTGGGGCACCACACGGTGATTCACACTCTCACACTCTGATCCCTTGCAGTAGAAAAGTGTCTCCACAACAGCACATCACTGATGGTGAGCCACCGTGCTTGGATTCAAACTCTGCACCCTTGTAGTAATAAAAGGTCTCTACAACAGAAACACAGAAATTGTCGACAGATAAGGACCGCCAGGCCCATCCAGTGTGCCCGAAAGCCCTACACTAGTTTGTTTCCACTGACCTTGCATAGTCAATGGCTTTTCCCCCCTCCTTCTCACCACCAGTCTACCTTTATGCCTGTCCCATGCATGTTTAAAACCCTCCACTGTGTTTGCTCCACCACCTCCTATGGTAGTTTATTCCATGCGTCCACCACCCTCTCTGTGAAGAAAAACTTTCTCACATTTCCCCTCAGCCTGCCACCCTCCAATTTCACGTCATGCTCCCTCGTTCTTGTACAACTCTTATATTGGAAGATGTCTTCCCCCTACACTTTGTTTATGCCCTTAAGGTGCTTGAATGTTCCTATCATGTCCCCCCGATCCCTCCTCTCCTCCAGTGAGTACATATTGAGGTCCTTTAGTCTCTCCTCATATGTTTTCTGGTGCAATCCTTGTACCATCTTAGTCACCCTTCTCTGGACCGCCTCTACCCTGTCAATGTCCTTACAAAGGTGCAGCTTCCAGAACTGCACACAGTACTGTAGGTGAGGCCTCACTAGCATTTTGTATAATGACATAATCACCTCCTGCCTTCTGCTTGTGATACCTCTACCTATGCATTCCAGCATGCCACTGGCCCTCCATGCAGCCTTTGTACTCTGTTTAGACACCATTAAGTCATCAGAAGTGATAACCCTCAGGTCCCTTTCTTCCTTTGTAATAGACAGCAACTCTCCCCCCATCCTGTAGCACTGCTCAAGGTTCCCTCTTCCCAGGTGCATTATTTTGCACTTCTTGGAATTGAATCTTAGTTGCCACACTTCAGACCATTTTTCAAGCTTCTCCAGGTCGCTCCTCATTCTCTCTACTCTGTCCGGAGTATTCACCCTGTTGCAGATCTTGGTGTCATCTGCAAACAGGCAGACCTCTCCCTCTAGTCCTACTGCAATGTCACTAATGAAGAAATTAAACAGGATTGGCCCAAAGACTGATCCCTGAGGTACCCCACTGGTCACCTCCCTCTCCCTTGATTGGATCCCATTTACCACCACCCTCTGCTTCCTGTCTGTAAGCCAGTTCCTAACCCAGTTTACCACCATGTGCACCATGCCCAGACAACTCATTTTGTTGACCAGCCTTTTGTGTGAGATGGTGTCAAAGGCTTTGCTGAAATTGACCGCCCCCCCTTCCGATTTACTTCCTTCATAATCTAATCAAAAAAGTCTATCAGATTTGTCTGACATGACCTTCCTGCTGTGAATCCATGTTGCCTCGGATCCTGGGCCTCGATGGACTCCAGGTGCTCCACTATCCTTTCTTTAAGAAGTGCCTCCATGATCTTGCCCACCACTGAGGTGAGGCTGACAGATCTATAGTTCCTGCCATCCTCCCTGCTACCACATTTGTGTAGAGGGACTACATGTGCCCTCCTCCAGTCCTCTGGAACCACACCTGTGTTAAGTGACTCGGTGAATAAAGTTGACAGTGGCACCGCTAGCTCCCCTCTCAATTCCCTTAATATCCTGGGATGTATGCCATCTGGTCCCATTGCCTTGTCCACCTTTAGTTTTGTGAGCTCCTTCAGGACTCTCCCCAGCATGAATGGACTAGTGTTTACCTCTCCCTCCCTCCCCTTTGTTCCTGCTACTCAGTTGTGGTAAGTGACCGTCACCCTCTTCAGTGAATGCTAAGCAGAAGTATTTGTTCAGTATTTCTGCCTTTTCTAGGTCTCCCTCTTTGCACTCCGTCTCCCCTCTGAGCCTTACAATCCCCACCCTGGCCTTCCTTCTTTCGCTGGCATACCTAAAAAAAAATCTGGTCCCCTTTCTTCACGGTTTGTGCCAATCTTTCTTCAGTCTACACCTTTGCTCTCCTTACAGCCTTTCCTTCTTCTCTAAGATTCTTTAGGCACTCCTCCCTGTCTGGCTCCCTTTGAGTTTCCTTGTATTTCCTATCTCCCATCCCACCAGGGCCTCTTTGATATACCTCCCCATTTTATCAAAATCTGCCCTTCTAAAATCCAAAACTCTTGCCTTAGTGTGACTAGACAGTGTCTCTGTTATCATGTTAAACCACACTATGTTGTGGTCGCTCGATCCCAGCTGCCCATCCACCCAGATGTCAGAGACCCATTGGTCAGTACCAGGTCCAGAATCGCCTCTTCTCTTGTGGGATCACCTACTAGCTGTCAGAGTCCTACCCTCTGCAGTGAATCGAGGATGTCCCTGCTCCTGGTTGAAGCAGCTGCTGGGATGGTGCAATCAACGTCTAGGATACTGAAGTCACCCAGAAGTAATACCTTACCCTTTGTTACCATCTCCTGAATTTGATCCACTAGATACCTGTCCATCTCCTCCCCTTGCGCTGGAGGTCTGTAGATAACCCCCTGTTCAAATTGCTGTGCCATTTCCTGGATCAAGGGTGACCCACAGTGCCTCAGTCTCCCTCCGTCCACCCTGCACCTCTGTAGCTTTTATTCCCTCCCTTACGTACAGGGCCATTTCCCCCTCCCTTTCTGCTCCCCTATCCCTCTTGAATAGGGCATACCCAGGAACATTTGTTTCCCAGTCATGATCTGCTGTAAACCAAGTCCCTGTAATTGCCACTATGCCCAGGTCTGCCTGTATTATCAATACCTCCAGGTCTGGGATTTTATATCCCAGGCTGCAGGCATTTGTCATCACTGTCTTCCATGGTTTGCTGGCTGTCCCCCTCTAGTCCTATATTTCCCATCCTGTTCCTTCCCTCCGTCGCTTTTTCCCTTTTTTGGCTGCTTTACAGCCTCCACATTGCCCTTTGTATTCTGAACTGATGTCCCTCTCCTCATCCTGCTATCCTCACTTCCAAGCATTTTCACATTCAAAGCTCTATTAACGGATTATCTGAAGGAATCATGCAACTGTTTCAGACACCAATGACCCCAAGCCCCGAGTGCCACTCTCAAATCCTACACCTAAGTATCTCATCCACCCCACATTCCTAACAACAGAAACCTAGGACCTACAAGCCTAGTTCCCTTATTCCAAGATGGCCCTGCTTATTCTCTATCTTTTACCTATTCTGGCCTCCCTTTTGGCTGCCTACTCTTTCACCCCAATTTCTACCCTATTCCTTAATACCTCCTTATTTTTTATCATTTAACTATGAGCTCTTACTTAGCGGAGACTATATGGGATTGTTGTCTCTTCTCATTTCAGTAAAGCTTATCATTATGTACCTTTGAATGTTAATTATGTTGACCGGTATGTATAGGCCCATATTGACCGGCACCTTCACAATGTTTTTTCCTTTTTTTTTTTGCACCGTTGACCACTGTAATTGTAATCTTATGAAGTGTACTGTATTGTATTAATGTCCAGGACCACCTTGAAAATGTGCTTGCTCAACAGTGTTTATGCCTGGTTAAATAAAGTGATTGATTGATTGATTTTCTGGCTGCATATACATTTGTGTCCTCCTTGCAGGTTGCATTTATATGCATTGCTATGGTGAGGCACCATGCTTGGACCTTTGTATAACAGAGGATGTCCAAACCAGCACATTACTGAGGTGAGGTACCTCACTGGGAAATGAACACAGTCCCCTTTGTAATATCATATGGTTTCCGCACCTCTATACTAATGTGGTGAGACATTAAACTGTGATTCAAGCAAAGTGCAAATGTCACAGAGACTGTTTACATAGACCTTTTCTTTTAAAATACAAGCACTTGGAGCGTAACATTTCCTAAACTGGGTACACAGAGCCTTGCCAAAGCCTCAAATTGCTATTACTGTATCAAAAGAATTCTTCTGCAACACAAATTCTTCTTCTTTCAAATTCCACTTTCCCATCTGGGACTCAGGCAAATTGCAGGTCAGAACCTGTCTAACATTAAGCTTGAAATATTTTTGAAGAGAGAGCTATTTGTCCCCTCTAGCTTTCTCTTGAAGTGGAATTTTATAAGCAACACTCCTTTTTAAGGTACCCTCTTGCTTATCTGGAAAAGACCTCTTTAGGTGCCCTGCTTACAGTATTAGCCTTATATGGGTCTTGTGTGTGAGTTCTTTGTCAGGCACCAGGGCTTGCCTCTCAGGGTTTCCTTTCTGCTTGTTCTGCCTCCCCACTTGCAAACTGTGTGGCTGTTTCCCCCACCATGTTCTTAGGGAAAGAGATGTCAGCCAGAATTAAAGAGTCGCAGACACAAAACTACTAGTATCTCTGGGAAGACCTTGGAAGAAAAACTAATATGTAGACACATTTCAGTTTGTAATACATGGGTAGCAGTTTCTTGTCAGAAATGCCAGGTGATCAAAAAGCTGTAATTCACAGTTTTGGCATCGGGAAGTAATAACTCACCATTTTGGCACTGGAAAGTCATTATTAGGGCTGTACTTTTGTAATGAAAAAGTTTGGAGAAAATTATAATATTGGTAAGGTCAAAAAACACAAATCATGAAAATCATAGTAAAAGTCATGAATCCACAATGTGTTAAATAAATTACCTCTGTTTTGAAATATTTTGATATGAGCACATTAGCAAAGATTTAACTGATTGTTTACTGGCATCGGCTCTCTGAAGTGTAGGGCAGTGTAGCATAGTGCTCGTGTAATCTACCTTTGGCTTATTCTCTGTCATATCCACCCAGTTAGAGATGTCATGGGGGAGACCTATGGCTAACGGAAATGAGGCTCCCGAATAAGGAGCCCTGGAGACTCAGCAGAATGATGGAATTGGAAGAGGGGTGGGTGGGAGAGAGAGAAAAGAAAAATGGTTTGAGCCCTGCAGCATGGCTGTTGCCAGTTTATAATAGTGGCTGCAGGAGTGGTCAATCAGCTGACTACTGAACCCCAGCAAGCTTCTAATTCACTGGGCATCTGATCTCTGAAGAGTAGTGTAGTGTAGTGCAGTGCAGTGCAGTGTAGTACAGCAAGGTGTAGTGTATTGCAGTGTAGTGTAGTATAGCACAGTGTAGTGTATTACAGTGTAGTGTAGTATAGTACGGTGTAGTGTATTGCAGTGTAGTGCAGTGCAGAGCAGTGTAATGTAGTATAGCACAGTGTAGTGTATTGCAGTGTAGTGCAGTGCAGTGTAGTATAGCACAGTGTAGTGCAGTGCAATGTAGTGTAGTATAGCACAGTGTAGTGTATTGCAGTGTAGTGCAGTATAGCACGGTGTAGTGTAGTGTAGTATAGCAGTGTAGTGTATTGCAGTGTAGTGTAGTGCAGTGCAGTGTAGCACAGTGTAGTGTCTTGCAGTGTAGTGTAGTGCAGTGCAGTATAGTGTAGTGCAGTGTAGTGTAGCACAGTGTAGTGTAGTGCAGTGCAGTGCAGTGTAGTGTATTGCAGTGTAGTACAGTGCAGTGTAGTATAGCACAGTGTAGTGTATTGCAGTGTAGTGTAGTGTAGTGCAGTGCAATGTAGTATAGCACAGTGTAGTGTATTGCAGTGTAGTGTAGTGCAGTGTAGTGTAGTATAGCACAGTGTAGTGTAGTGCAGTGCAGAGCAGTGTAGTGTAGTATAGCATAGTGTAGTGTAGTGTAGTGCAGTGCAGCATAGTGTAGCACAGTGTAGAGTAGTGCAGTGCAATGTAGTGTAGTATAGCACAGTGTAGTATATTGCAGTGTAGTGTAGGGTAGTGCAGTACAGTGTAGTGTAGCACAGTGTAGTGTATTGCAGTGTAGTGTAGTGCAGTGTAGCAGTGTAGTGTATTGCAGTGTAGTGTAGTGCAGTGCAGTGTAGTATAGCACAGTGTAGTGTATTGCACTGTAGTGTAGTGTAGTGCAGTGCAATGTAGTGTAGTATAGCATAGCACAGTGTAGTGTATTGCAGTGTAGTGTAGTATAGCACAGTGTAGTGTAGTGTAGTGCAGTGCAGAGCAGTGTAGTGTAGTATAGCACAGTGTAGTGCAGTGCAGTGTAGTGTAGCACAGTGTAGAGTAGTGCAGTGCAACATAGTGTAGTATAGCACAGTGTAGTGTATTGCAGTGTAGTGTAGGGTAGTGCAGAGTAGTGCAGTGCAGTGTAGCACAGTGTAGTGTAGTGTAGATATAGCAGGTTTCTCTGAAACCTGGTTCTCCAATAAGGTGGAAGATGGTGAAACAGGCCTGGTGGGATACCAATTGTATCGTCCTGATAGGAAAAATAGAAGTGATGGCGGGAGTATTTTGTACTTAAAAAATAGTTTTGGATCTGTAACAATTTTGACAAAAGGAAACACATGAAATGTAAACTTCATGGTACTTTATTTGCAGAACCCAAAAGTGGCCATTGAGATCATATACTCGCCACCAAATGCTAAACTGGCTGACCTGGAACAGACTGTTAACATAATGCAGGATAGTGTGAAAGATAAATTGTTGGTTCTGATGGGTGATTTAAATGTGGATTGGTATAAGTCAAGAGGAAAAAAATTGAAGGAAATGTTGGCATCTCTTGATGTAATACAACATATAGATGAGCCCACCAGATATACCAACACATTGTCAAAGGGGACTTTACTGGATTTGTTACTAGTTTCCCCTCAATTAAATGTTCATTCTAAGGGAGTCAAGTCACCATATTTGGGGGATCATAATTTAATATGGGCATCTATTAGATGTGCAGTACAGACTCGGATACAACCAAATGTAGGCTGGGTTAGAGATATGAGACATTTTTCTGTTGATAGATTTAATTTGGATATAGCAACATAACATTGGGGGAGATGTAAACAAATTCCCGACCTAGAACAAACAGTTCAATATTTTGAAGATAGATTCTAGGAGACATGCGATAAGCAGGCACCCAAGATAAAAGCAAGTAACACAAAGGCTAGGGTGCCCTGGATAAATGATAAATTACTAAAAAACATTAGGATAAAGAATAGATTGTGGAAATTGGCCAAAAAATCTAAATTAAGCAGTGATTGGGCTATATTTAAAAAATAAAAAGAAATTATTGTAGACAACAGATTAGGTCTAACTATTTTAAGGCAAAAATAGATGGGAATAATGATACAAAAAGATTCTGGCAGACAGCAAATTACATTATTAGTCCAGGGAATAAAAACAAAATATTAGATCACTTGAGTCTGAGGTTCTAATGCCTCTATATAGATCATATGTTAGACCACATTTAGAGTATGCGGCCCAGCTGTGGTACCCTTACCACAAAACTGTTGAGCATTCACTAGAAAAAGTCCAAAGACGTTTTACTAAACATGTGTCAGGATTAAAAAATGTTACATATGATAACAGATTAAAAACTGTAAACCTTATGTCCTTATCTACCCGTCGTCTAAGAGGAGAGTTGTTACTCCTTTTTGACATTGTTCAGGATCCTTACCTGATGGCAGAATTAGGGTTACAATTCAGGGATTGTACTTATGATATTAGAGGTCACCCATTTACTTTTGTATTGAAGTGAGCGGTGCATCGCCGTATGGTTTCAGCAAATGGAGCCTCCCTGCCTCTTCCATACTTCCAGGTTCCCGAGTTTTAAAAATGTAAATACAGCAAGTTGCGGCGCACGAAAATCCCGCTCTTGCTGGTCAGAGCTAAATCGGAGGGTAAACTGTCCATTGGAGGGAGCCCACATTTTGGGCTGCTTTCCTTTAATTTACCAGGTTTAGATACAAAAACTTTATTTGATAATGTATCGCAGGAGGAAGTACATTTCAAAGGATCATAGCCACCTTTTCGATTCAGAATATTAAACGTAACTGAGGTAAAAAATGCCTAAAACAGATAAAAATCCATAAAACCCCTGGTATGGATGGGTTAGAAGGTAAATTCTTATCGATGGCTGCTGACTGTATAGCACCAATAACAACATATGTGTTTAATTGGAGTTTGAGTTCTGGGATTTTTCCATCAGTATGGAAACAAAGTAAAATTATTCCAATATACAAAGGGGAGAACATCATGAACCAGGTAACTATCGGCCAATAGCCTTGCTCTCAGTCATATCCAAATGTTTAGAGAAGCAAGTACATATACAAATTATGGATTATTTAGGAAAAAATAACATTTTGACACCATATCAGGCAGGATTCAGAAGGGTCTTTCTACTAGCTCACCACTGATCGAATTTAATAACTTAGTGGCAACTTTTTTGGGTGCAGGTTTGTAGACTGCCATTTTGTTTGTGGATTTGTCTAAGGCCCTCGACCTGGTGGACCACTCTCTGCTGCTGGGGAAACTCTGGTCTATGGGAATCACTGAGGGACCATGGGACTGGATTAAATCTTACCTAGCTGGAAGATCACAGAGGGTATGGGTGTCCCAGACTCTGTCAATTATGAAACAGGTTGACAGAGGAGTCCCTCAGAGATCTATAATAGGGCTCTTGTTATTTCTAGTGTTTTGTAACGACCTTCCCCAGATGGTGCAAACTTCTAATATCCAGCTGTATGCTAACGATATGGCACTGATTGCAACTGGGGTTGATGCATTGGATTTGAAAAGTAGATTGCAGAGGGACTTCAGTGGCATTGGGGAGTGGTTCACCAGGTTGAGGCTAGTGATGAACACTAAGAAGATAAAAGTTATTTACTTTGGGAACAGTAACAAACCAAGTTTAGATATAACATCCTAAACAAATATTTCCATAGAAGAGGTTACGGAATATCAATAGTTGGGTT
The DNA here is from genome assembly GCA_016271365.2 of Neoceratodus forsteri. NCBI lineage: Eukaryota > Metazoa > Chordata > Ceratodontiformes > Ceratodontidae > Neoceratodus > Neoceratodus forsteri. The sequence continues at coordinate 46,945,559 of CM028133.1, read as the reverse complement.
TAATATTTGATACAGAGTTAGATTTCCAAGAACACATCAGGGAAGTGCTAAACAACATCAATAAAACTTTTGGAGCACTTAGACAAACATCTAAGAGCTAGGAAAGCAATTGTAGAGCAGATGATATTGCCTTCTATTGATTATGGAAGCAACATATATAGGGTTGCACCAAAATTAATGTGGGATTAATTGGATAAAATGTAGTATAAATTAGCAAGATTTGTACTGGGATGCCATTTTAGGACACAACATTGTACATTATTAAATATGTTGGGGTGGACCCTAAAACATAGAAATGGAGAGACATGGTTAAAATTATTGCATCGTTTCTTCACAAAACAACCTGCACACTATATTTCAGTCACTGCATTAACAAAAAAGGTAGAACCAGTTCTGATCTGAACTCGATCTGTATACTTTTAAATATCAAGCAGCAAAATTTTGGAATATGCTTCCACATTCAGTGAGAGTAATGGCATCTCCTAAACAATATAGCATGGGATTAAAAATAATGTTTCAAGTGGTGTGCAATTGTTAAATTGAAATTTGGTTCAGTATTTACCTCCTAGTATTTGATGTAGTTATATATCTGCCTGTACATTGCGACTGGAGTTTTATATCTGCCTGTATATTTGTGTAAGTGTTGATTGTGTACTTGAGGGGTCTTAAACTTAGTATTGTACGTTTAGGTGTAAAGTATGTGTTTATGCAATATATATTCTTACATATAAATATCTGATTTGTGCAACTTTTTTAAATTATCGAACTCATGAATGTTTATGCAAGGACTGTTTAATGGACTTTGTATATTGAAACAGCATTGCTACAACTGTGCACACTGGATTTTTTGTGAGTTTACCTTTTTTTCTGCACTAAAATAAAGCATATTGCACTTTAAAGCTTTTAGCTGGATGGTCTGTTATACCTGAGTGGAGCAAACACGCTATGTTTTCTTTTTGAGCAGGTGCCGGTTTCTTTTCTACTCTCTTTCGGTTTTCCAACCTTGCACTGCTCGCTTCCCGGGTGCAGTCACTTCTAATCCTTGTCTTTGTTCAACTTTACAATCTTTTTATGTAACATCTTACAGGACTGTCTTGTGAACAGGGATTTTATCCCTAATGACATGAATTTGATATCCTGTATAAAAATAAAAAATGTACCTACCTTTTACCTAGTGCAGTATAGTGTACTGAAGTGCAGTGTGTAGTGTAGTGCTTATGTAATGTACGGCTGGCTTATTCTCTCTGAGTTTCGCCCAGTTAGAGATGCCCTAGGCGGAGACCTATGGCTAAAGAAATGGAAGGACACTTTCCAACTCACAGAATTAACGTATCTCTTGGTATGGAGGAAAGGAAAAAAAACTGTTGGGGAACCTCTATGGATCCCAGGCAGTGGGTATGCTTTTCCTTCCCTCCAGGCACTGCAAGTCAAGAAACTCTAACTAGGCTAGCTACATGTGTAGGCAGGTTCTTGGATGTCAGGGTCAATATGAGAGAGGAAATGCTGCCCAAGCTTGATGTTGGCTGTAATCCCATTCCTGTTACAGTTGAGCTGGTCTACTCAACTGTAGTATCTGGAAAGGAATAAAGGTTACATAGCAGTCTGGCTGCTGGAACGGCTGTAAGGAATAATTTGGGTTACACGATTTGTGACAGACCAGTAAACACCAACACCAAGCATAAAAGTCCAAAGCTTTATTATGACATAATAAGATAATCAGGTAACTTACAACAGACAACCAAGCCCATAGACTGCTTATTACAACAGGAGACTATAGGTCATGGTCCGCAGAAGTTACTGGTTCTCTCCTTCTGGAGCAGCTAGCTAGCTCAGCTCACTGATCAAGGTTCAAGCAGGCATGTATACTATTCTTACACAGTTGCTGAGGCAATTATTTCCATATTTCATCATAACTGAGGGGTCCAGTACATTTTGCAAACATCTAGCTGTACGTTAGGCAGCAGACGCACACTATTTTTTCCTGACTTTCTCAGAAAACATCGTTTCCCAAATTTCTCATAAAAATATATTTTTCTGATGTCTCAGAAAATATACATTTTCCTAAGCTTGTGGCAACCTCTTGTTATTTTATGACTTTCTTAGAAAATATATATTTTTCCTAAGCTTGTGGTAACCATCTGAGGCCTCACGCTTCTGTGGTTAAAATATGCTACCTGACATGAGGCATCAATGGAAGGCTGCTACGTATTTGTACCTTTGTGCATGTATAAAACTATCATGCTGAAAGCTTCTAAAACATTTTTCAGAAAGTTATTCAGTTAGCTGGCTTCAGCTTGGTTCTGGCTTATCATAACGACAGTACAAAATGCCTTTGGGCCTTATTGGTTTTCATTACAGATCCTAAGCAGTCACTAAACTATACCATCATTATCCCAATGCATGCTTCTAGCAGTCCATAAGCATGCATAATGTTTTGGTGGCATATACAAGCCTAATTACATGGTGGAGTAGGGAAACTAGGTCAAGGTATGTGGAAGAGGTCAGTGTAAGTTCCATGTTGTGATGAGTTTGCTAAATAGTGAAGCATTTCTTGTTAGTGCACGTGTTGTTGGAGTCTGCTAGTTGCCGGACTCGAGCAGAGTTTGATATGTACAAGAAATGCAAGGTGTCTACCCGATAGTGGGATGGTCAGATCATAGACCTTAGCAGCAGAAGTGATGCCTCAGGCTGTAGGTTCTGATGTTAGCCAATATCTTAGCTGACAGAGTAAAGGTGTCTCCTTGGAAGGTGGAAGGCTGATGTCGCTAATTAGGAAGAAGTTGGCACGTTATTGGAAATACAATTTTATTTTAAATGTATTTTACAATTTTTGCCCAGGAAAGACTCATTAAGCCAAGGCTTGTTTCCAGGTGCATCCTAGGAGCACAGGGAAGTTAAGTGACATGGTCACACAGTATGCAAGTGATGACTGTGGGATTCAAATCCAGTTCTCCAGATTTGCAGCTCAGCTCTCCTAACCACCACACCATACTGCCTCCCCCAAAGAGGTAGATCCCTCGATGGGCTTGGTTAGTACCAGTATTAAGCCATAAGGGGAAAAGCATATTAAGACCTCAAAGGGTAGAATGCAGACTGCCTGACTGATGGAGGTCTAAAGCCTGTTGTTGTTGTTGGGCATAAGCATGCTATACTCTCAGACGCAGACCGATGGAAGGCAGATGCCTTTTTATTGTTGGCAGGCAGTGGCAGCAGTACAAAACATAGAAACATAGAAAGTGATGGCAGAATGGGACCATGAGATCCATCTCGTCTTCCCAAAGTTTATTTGCTATCCCCAACCCCAACTGCCCCTCTGTACCATGATTTCTCTGTGTCTGTCAAAAGTGCACTTGAACTTCCTTACTGTTTTTGCCCTTCTGATCTCCAGAGGCAGTGCTTCCAGGCATCCACGGCCCTCTCGGTGAAAAAGAACTCCCTCATATTTGTCCAGAAATTACCACCATTTTGTCTCTGATCATGCCCCCTTGTTCTACTACCTTCTTCCTTGAATTGAAAGAGATATTGTGCCTGTACCCTATTTATACCCTTGATATTCTTGTAGGTCTCTATCATGTCTCCCCTCTCCCTCCTCTGTTCCAGGGAGTATATATTTAGTTCCCGTAACCTGTTTTCCTTTTTTTTTTTTACTTTCTCTTCCCCACATCCTCCCAGCTCCTCCAAGCTCTGACTTCCTCAGGAACCCCAAGGAGTCATCCCTCTGCTGTCTGCCTTACCTGATCCACCTCTTCACCCATGGAGCCATGGTTTACCCCCGGCAGGGATGAGGTGGGGCCCCAAGCACCCCAAACTTCCTGGTTTCGTCAGTCAGAGGGTGGTCCGGCAGCACATCAAGGGCAAGCTCCAGGGCTCCGTCTCCTTTGGAGTTGGAAGGCATTTTCCGTGTTTCTTGTGGACGTCATGAGTTCCCTTGATGTCAAGGTGCAAGTGCCGACATCTGCAATGTCCTCCCCAGATTGCCTCAGAGGTGTGTTGAACCCCCGACCATTGTCCAATGCCAATCAGACCCTGAGGAGCCCAATGTAGTGCTAAGCCTCTGTCAGGGGTCAGCATACACAGGGCTGTTTTCCCCACCCTCCCCCCGGAGAAGGTGAGCTGTAGTGGGATGCTCAAGCTTACTCCCCCTGGCCAGCCCTCCAGCGACCCGAGTCCACTCCCAAACCTGGGTCACCAGCGTCACAGATGGAAATCCAACTGCTGCACTAGTGGGCCAGCCTGTAACCTGTTTTCATATGTCAGATGGTGCAGTCCCTGAATCATTTTTGTAGCCTTCCTCTGCACTGTGTCTATCCTGTTGATATCCTTCCTGAAGTGTGGCCTCCAAAACTGGACACAGTACTCCAAGTGGGGACACACAAATGCCCCGTTCAGTGGCAACACCACTTCCCTTCTTCTGCTTGTGATTCCCCTCCCAATGCAACCCAACATGCCATTTGTCTTTAGTGCTACCTTTTCACACTGTCTACCCACCTTGAAGTCATCTGATATGGTGATCCTCAGATCACATTCCTGGCTGGTGGCCACTAGCCCCCCCCCTTCCCCAAGTAGTACTCCATTTTAGGGTTGCATCTGCCCAGGTGCACGACTTTGCACTTTTTGGCATTGAATTTCAGCTGCCTTGCTCTAGACCACTCCTCCAGCTTCCTTATGTCTGATTCCATTTTCTCTACTCCCTCAGGGGAGTTTACTCTGTTGCATATTTTGGTGTCATCTGTGAATAGACACACCTTCCCCTTCAGCCCTTTTGCTATGTCGGCTATGAATATGTTGACGAGTACAGGTCCCAACACAGAGCCCTGGGGCACACTGCTAGTCACCACCACTTCTGTTGATAAGGAGCCATTTACCTGTACCCTCTGTGTTCTCCCACTCAGCCAGTTCTTGACACATTCCACTGCCTCATGCCCCACCCTGGTGTAGCCCAACTTCCTTACCAGCCTTCTGTGTGGCATAGAGTCGAAGGCCTTACCAAAGCACAGGTAGACTACATCCACCATTTCCCCATTGTCCACTGCCCTGGAAAACTGGTCAAAGAATATGACCAGATTTATTTGGCATGACCTCCCTGCTGTGAACCTGTGTTGTTTTGGGTCCTGCTGCCCGCAAGATTCCAGGAATGCAATTATCCTCTATTTAAGTAATGTCACCATCAATTTCCCCATGACAGAGGTGAGGCTCACTGGGCGGTAGTTTCCTGCCTCTTCCTTGCTATCTGATTTATGAAGTGGTACCACTGTAGCCCTCTTCCAGTCTTCAGGGACCACTCTGCTTGCAAGTGATTTGGTGAAGAGTTTTGCCAGGGGTGCCACCAATTCCTTTCCCAGTTCCTTCAGGATTCTGGGATGTATATCATCTGGTCACAATGCCTTGTCCACTTTTAATTTATTTAGTGCTTCCAGGACTTGATCCACTGTGAAGGGGCCTGTGTCAATTCCTGGTACAAGGGTGCTGTTTCTTGCTAGCGTGGGACTGTCACCCTCTTCCTCTTTAGTAAATACTGAGCAGAAGTACCTGTTTAGGACCTCTGCCTTTTCTTCTTCCCCTTCCACTAGTTTCCGCCATCTGTTGCTAATTTTACTGTTCCTCCCTTAGACTTTCTTTTCTCCCTAATGTACCTTGAGAAGGTTTTGTTACCTCCTTTTATTTCTTCCACTATCTTAACTTCAGTCTGGGCTTTTGCCTTCCTTAATACTCTACCCACCTCCCTCATTTTCTCTTTATATGCTTCCATATCTTCTACTTTATTTGTTGATTTGTATTTCCTGTAGGCAGACCTTTTCTCCTTAACTATAGTTGCCACTTCTTTGGAGAACCAGAGAGGATTTATTTTTTTCTTTGCCTTACATACCCTTTTAGTGCATTGGTTTGTGACCTCCGTTAAAGCTCCCTTTAGTACCTCCCATATTTCTTCCACTTCTCTCCCTTCCCCTTCTTTTAGATACCCCATTAGGCTGGCTCTCATGTTCAGAAAGTCTGCTTTCCTAAAATCCAGAACTCTAAGGTTGGTGTTCTCTTGGGTGTTAATTTTGAATCCTACCATGCAGTGGTCGGTATTTCTCAAATGACACCCTACCTCGATCTCCCTAACCCTATTGCTGTTTGTTAGGAACAGGTCCAGGAGAAGCTTCTCCCCTTGTTGGGACATCCACAAACTGCCTTAAACCTGCTCCCTAAAGAGCCATTAAAAAGTCCCTGCTCCTTGTTGTTGCTGCCGTATGACAGTTCCAATTCATGTCAGTTAAATTGAAGTCCCTTACTAATATTACCTCACCTTTGTCCATCATTTTGTGTATGGATTCAATCAATTCCTTGTATCCCTTTTCTCCTTGCATTGGGGGCCTACAGATTACTCCTATCCTGATGGCTGCCCCTCTTCCGATATCAGCTGTTAACCATAGTGCCTCAGACTTGCTGGGAGACCCCTGAATCTCTGTGGTCTTTATCCCCTCCTGGATGTATATTGCCACCCCACCTCCTATTCTCTCTTTCCTGTTCCTTCTGAACAGGTTGTATCCTGGGATTGCTGTGTACCAGCCATGGTTCTTGGTGAACCGAGTTTCTGTCAGGATTACAGCCACCAACATTGAAACCATGAGGGGCAAAGGGGTCCTGTGCACTTGAGGGCACAGGGCAGGGTTATGTCCTACAGACAGAGGGCTGATGCCTGATTATAGTTGCTGAGTGTAGCCAGCAGTATGCAGCCATGTAGGTGAAAGCATACCGTGCCCTTGGGGATGGACAGTGGGCAAATGACTGACTGATGAAGGGCTGATGCCTGAGTGCAATTGGTGAGTGTTCTCCATTGTACAAAATCATAGGGGGTGAAAGAGTATAGTGTTCTTGAAAGGCAGAGTGTGGGTGCCTGCCTAACAGCTAGAGGGCTGATGCCTGTTTGTTGATGGTGGGCTTCGCCCAAGGTTGACTGGTGTTGTTCAAATATTGGTGACTGTAATCCTGTCATTGCTGTCAGGGAGCCGTTTGCCTAATGGTAGCAGGTATGATGGTCGTGCCAAGTCCGATTTCATGTAGGTGGTCTTAGACTACTGCTCAGTCAAAGTTATGGATGGCAATGAAGCAAAAGCCACAAAATCCTAGTCAGGGAGCAATGTTTATTTGAAACAGACTGCATACTAGTAGAAGAAGGCAGGACTAGAGCCAGAACACAAGGAGAGGAAGCCAGGTTACAGGCTGAAGAAAAAGACCCTATGGGAGAATCAGATGATCTGGTTGATATGATGGAAATGTCATTGCTGTCTTGCACTGGAGTGGCATGGAAAAGTAAGAAGATATCCTGATATGTTGACTCCTTCTACAGAACAAGTAGGTTCCCATGCTGACTCAGCCATGAAGTCCAAGATCTCAAGCAGAGGACAGGGGCTGGTGGACCAGGTGCTAAGGATGTGACAAAGTAGCTGCCAATGATCTGAGCTGTTAGCACCTGATGAGTTATTGGACTGCAGAAGAACAGGTGAGTTGTTACTGTGTACCTATACCACTGGTTTGAATAAATGAGTTATGGTTTGACAGGACAGTTGTGTTGCTCCATAGAAGCTGCTGTGTGCTGTTGGACATGGAACCATTCAATGGAAGAAAAGGTCCCATGAAAGCACTGGGAAGTGTAAAGACCAAACTGAATAACTGTTGTCCGGTGGTAATGGATACAAGTCCTATTGGGTTATCAAGCTAAAGAAGCTAACTGGGATAGTAATGGTTATGGTAGTTTCTCCACCCTAGATTTGGGAAGAAGAGCTGGGATACCAGAACAGCACTGGAGTGGTATGTAGGGAATGGTCTGGCAGTCTATATCTTAACAGTTTGAGGACTCCAGTCTTGAAAGGGAAGAAGTAAGATGCAATGTGTAGTCTAGGTTTGGGATTCAGTGAATGGTTCAGCAGCCATGGAATATGGCTCAAAGATGGAAGGAGTTTCTTCTGGTTCAGTATTGGCCACTAGCTGACCTGGCAAGACTTGTTGATTAGGACACTAGGTTGGCAAGTATTGAGTATCGAGTAGCAGTTCCAGGTAACTCACTATGGCTGAGTGACCCATGGTATACAGAGCAAAACCAAGAATAGATTTATTTTGAATGCTATTATGCAGGCTGCAATGCATCTGAAGGGGTAGCACCAACTAGTTTGGGACCTCCGAGGTGATCATTCCACATCACTGTGCTGATCTGAGCAGCCTTGCAGGTCATGAGGGAGCACAGCAGAGGCAGAAATCTGCAAGGAATGAATAGGCTGGGGGGTAGAATGGACCACGGTCAGAGATCCATATGAGGACATCTGAGGTGTCACAGGCATGACCTTCTGATATAGTGTGGATTCACAATACTAAGAGACATGAACCCTGAGGGAGGCTGGTGATAATGGATTCAGTAGTTACAGTCATAGGGATATAGAAAAAAAACAGGCCAGGAGAATGAAAGGCATTGCAGAAAATGGTGACAGGACTCCAGCAGCACTAGGAAGCCTACTAAAAGGAGACCATGAGATCAGGAGTGGAGAGACTACATTTGACAGGTGGGGGGTGAGGAAACAGCAGTTGAGGAGCAAGGTTCAACTCCACTGCACTGATGTAGGGAGTGCCACCTATGGCTGAGAAACACAATCACAGACAGTAAGGGAGCAGATAATGGTGGAATGGAGGACTATGCTGTACAAGCTATGACGACCAGGTGACTAGTGCAGGAAGATGAGATGCCAGTTCAGTTCATGTCTGCAGCTGAAGAAGCCACAGAGCCAGCAGAAGTAGGACTGGTGAAGACTCAGGCTGCTGGAGGAGGCACAGTGAGAGCTGCATTGTACTCCACTGTACTCCAGCAGGCAAAGGGAGGAGAACCTGGGATAGCAGGACCGGTGCTATGTACAGCACAGAAGCACCGAATACTAAGATTGCACGTAAGTAAAATGCATGTGGTATGCTGGAATGGCACTGGCAAACAGCAAACTGCAAGTCAGTTGTAAATGAATGTGGGTGACTGTCCAGAAGCCAGGGCAGAGAGGAATATGGAGAGGATCCGCTCATGGCAGCTGGAGAAATTCCATTCGGCCACGATATTGTCCACAGTGCACAAAAGCTGGTTCACAAACTTCGATTTGTACTGACACAGCAGTTGTCGGAGGGGAAACTTGACAAAACTCAAAGAGTTGTCGAGGGTATGGCAGCAGGATTTCAATGCAAAAAAGTGCAAAATCATGCACCTAGGGAACAGAAACCTAAGGGTGGTGTATAAAATGGGGGGAGAGGTACTGATGGTCAAAAAACAGGAAAGAGACCTTGAGGTTATTATATCTGGTGACCTCAAGGTGGCAGGGCAGTGCGACAAGGCAGTAGACAGGGCCAGTGGAATGTTGGGGTGCACAGGGAGGGCAATCGATCATTGGTGAGACCCCACCTGGAATACTGTGTCCATTTCTAGAGACCACATCTCAGAATGGGCATAGACAGGGTAGAGGCTGCCCAGAGGAAGGCAACTAAAATGCTGCAGGGGTTGCATCAAAAGTCCTATGAGGAAAGACTAAGGGACCTCAATATGTACACCTTGGAAGAGATGAGAGAGCGGGGGACATGACAGAAACCTAAAAATACCTCACAGGGGTGAATAAGTTACAGGAGAGGAGTATTTTTCAAAGGAGAAGGTGTTCCAGGACAAGAGGGCATGCAATGAAGCTGGGAGGGGGAAGTTTACGAGGGATGTGAGAAAATACTTCTTCACTGAAAGAGTGCTAAATGCATGGCACAGTCTATCAGTGGAGTTGGTGGGTACAAAAACAGTGGTGGGCTTCAAGCATGCAGGGGATAAGGCACAAAGGAGTATTAGTAGAAAAGTGGGAGCCAGAGATCAGGTAGGTTCTACAAATAAAGTAAAGCAAGAACATACAGAGCAGACTAGGAGGGCCAAGCGGGCCTTATCTGCCAACAAATTCTGTTTCTATGTTAAAGCAGAAACAAAACAGCACCGATGGGAGACACTAGCCATCAGATTCCTGTCGATGGTGTTATCATATGCAAGCAGAAAAACGGAATCTGTACATTGGGTGGTCTATGAGAGCAAGCACTGCTATAGGAACTACAAGTACCCCCCCTTCCCATGGGTGAGTCACAGGAGAGCCCTGCATAAGTCAGAGAAGCTGCAGGGAAGCTCAAGCAGAAACAAATGGCTGACAAGCAGTGAGTGGTCAACTAGGAGAGCCCAAAAGGCTTGCAGGTGGGAAGTAAAATTGCCATCGGAGTGCTCCATAGCAAGAATGGCATGGCAGGGCAAAGCAAGAGGCATCAAGAGCCAAAACCAAAGGAACAGGGAAGTGGAAATAGGGGTCAAAGGAGCCAACCAGAAGCAGGGCCAGTAAGCAGAGGAGGACCAGGGAAGACACAAAACCAGGTAGGGGGAGAGGGGAAAAAAAAGATAAACAGCAGAACAAATTGTGGGGGGGAGGGAAACAGCCACAGCAACAATGGATTAACAAGGATTTGTCAATGCCGAATGTTGATTGCGTTGGTCTGTTGAGCTCGGTCAGTGGCCCTCTGTCACTTGCTCAGTCTGTTTGTCCCGGTGCTACAGGCTGCTCTTTTGTACTGGGCTGCTGCCTGCTTTGGCACCTTGTTCTGCCCAGGAAGAAATCCACAGCTGTCCCAACAGACCTCCGTTAAGGTGGCTCACTCCCCCTCTCTCACTCACTCATTCTGTTTCTCCTGGTGTTGCAGGCTGCCCTTTTGTACTGGGCTCCTGCCTGTGTTAGTGGCTTCTTTTTCTGCCCACAAAGAAATCCACAGCTGTCCTGACAGAGCTCCATTGAGGTCACTCACTCCTCCTGTCTCACTCACTCATTCTGGTTCTCCTGGCGCTGCAGGATTCCCTTTTGTACTAGGCTCCTGCCTCTGTCAGCGCCTTTTTCTGCTCACAAAGAAATCTGCAGCAGTCCTGACAAAGCTCTGTTGAGCTCGCCCACTCCCTTCTCTCACTCACTCATTCTGTTTCTGCCAGCACTGCAGGCTGCCCTTTTCTACTGGGCTCCTGCCTGCATTGCTACCTTCTTATGCCCACAAAGAAATTTGCAGCAGTTACAATACAGCTCCATTGAGCTTGCTCACTCACTCATTCTGGTTTTCCCGCCACTGCAGGCTGCCCTTTTGCATTGGGCCCCCTGCATGCATTGCTGTCTTTTTCTGCCCACAAACAAATCTGCACCAGTCCCAACAGAGCTTTGTTGAGCTCACTCACTCCCCTTCCCTCAATCGCTCGTTCTGTGTCTCCTGCCGCTGCAGGCTGCCCTTTTGTACTGGGCTCCTGCCTGCATTGGCAGCTTGTTCTGGCCAGAAAGAAATGTGAAGCAGTCCTGACACAGCTCCATTGAGCTCGCTCACCCCTCTCTCACTCACTCATTCCGTTTCTGTCGGCGCTGCAAGCTGGCATTTTGTACTGGGCTCCTGCCTGTGTTGCCGCATTTTCTGCCCACAAAGAAATCCGCAGCAGTCACAATAAAGCTCCGTTGAGCTCGTTCACTACTGCTCTGTTCTGTCTCTCTTGGCGCTGCAGGCTGCGCTTGTGTACGGGGTTCCTGGCTGCGTTGGCACCTTTGTCCACAAAGAAATCTGCAGCTGTCCCGACAGAGCTCTGTTGAGGTTGCTCAGTCTCCCTCTGTCACGTGCTCATTCTGTTTGTCCTGGCACTGCAAGCGGCCCTTTTGTATGGGGCTTCTGCCTGCATTGGTACCTTTTTCTGCCCACAAAGAAATCCACAGCAGTCCTGATAAAGCTCCGTTGAGCTCAGTCAGTCCCCCTGTCTCACTCACTCGTACTGTTTCTCCCACCGCTGCAGGCTGGCCTTTTTTACTGGGCCCCAGCCTGCATTGATGCCTTTTTCTGCCCACAAAGAAAACCGCAGCAGTCCTGACAGTGCTCCGGTGAGTTTGCTCACTCCCCCTCCCTTACTCGCTTTCTTGTTCTGTTTCTCCCAGTGCTGCAGGCTGCCCTTTTGTACCGGGTTCTTGCGTTGAGGCCTTTTTCTGCCCACAAACAAGTCCGCAGCAACTCAGTCCCCCTGTCTCACTCACTCATACTGTTTCTCCCACCGCTGCAGGCTGGCCTTTTCTACTGGGCTCCTGCCTGCACTGATGCCTTTTTCTGCCCACAAAGAAATCCACAGCAGTCCTGACAGCACTCCGGTGAGTTCGCTCACTCCCCCTCCCTCACTCGGTCTCTCGTTCTGTTTCTCCCAGTGCTGCAGACTGCCCTTTTTCACTGGGCTCTTGAGTTGGGGCCTTTTTCTGCCCACAAACAAATCCACAGCAGTCCCGACAGAGCTCAGTTGAGCTCGGTCACTCCTCCCCTCTCACTCGTTCAATCTTAATCTGTCCCAAACACTGATTTCCCACAGCGACTGTACTATTCTCCGGCAGGAATGCAAAAACATATTTTAGCCAGGATGTGAAAAATGACAGCTGTACTGTTCATAAGGAGGTGTGAAAAAATGCCACTGTTGAAAATGTGGTGTGAAAATATTACAAATTTGCAAAGTTACAAGGGTGTGTGAAAATAGTTCAATGCACGCTTGTAACACAGTCATGTTATGGAGTTTCATCACCAAATTTTCAACATAGGGAATTTAGGACCTCTGCTCATGAACAGTGCCACTGTCATTTTCTTAATCTGTCCCAAACACTGATTTCCCACAGTGACCGCGTTATTCTGTGCCACAACTGTGAAACCACATTTCAGTCAGGATGTGAAAAATGACAGCTGTACTGCTCATAAGGATGTGTGAAAAAATGCCACTGTTGAAAATCTGGCTTGACAATCTTGACAATATTACAAATCTGCAAAGTTACAAGGGTGTGTGGAAAATGTGCAATGAACACTTGTAACACAGTCATTTGATGGGCTACCATCACCAAATTTTCAACATAGGCATTTTAGGACCTCTGCTCGTGAACAGTATCACTGTCATTTTCTTAATCTGTCCCAGAGAGTGATTTCCCACAGCGACCGCTCTATTCTGCACCGGAAGTACGAAAACACATTTCGGCCAGGATGGGAAAAATGACGGCTGCACTATTCATACGTAGGTGTGGGAAAAGGCAATGTTGAAAATCTGGAGTGAAAATATTAATTCGCAAAGTTACAAACGTCCATGCAAACTGCACAATGCACGCTCGTAACACAGTCATTTTATGGAGTATCGCTACCAAATTTTCAACATATGCATTTTAGGACTTCTACTGATGAACAGTGTCACTGTCATTTTCTTAATCTGTTCCAAACACTGATTTCCGACAGCAAAAGCGCTATTCTGCGCAGGAAGTGCGAAAACACATTTCGGCCAGGATGTGAACAATGACAGCTGTACTGTTCACAAGGAGGTATGATAAAATGCCAATATTGAAAATCTGGCATGGAAATAGTACAGTTTCACGAAGTTATGAGCCTGCGTAGCAACTGTACAACGCACGCTCATAAAACAGTAATTTTTTGGATGTTTTCCACCAAATTTGCAACATAGGCTTTTTGGGGGCCCACCTCATGAACACTGGCACTGTTGTTTCGTTAACTGGCACCGAAAGGTGATTCCGTGCAGTGACTGCAAAATCACCTTTTGGGGCTGATTAACGCCATGAAAGTTTGAGAATTCATGAGGTGGGGGTCCAAAAACCGCATGTTGAAAATTTGGTGCCAAAATTCCAAAAAATGCCTGAGATATGCAACAAAGTTGAAAAACCCTATTTCTACCATTATACAGCTTACTGGCATTTCCTCAGATCACGGTCGGCTTTGAAGAGTGCAGACGTGTTCCTGGTCCACCGAAGATCGTCGCGTCAGACTCCGGGGGTAAGTATGGGGCGAGGAGGGGTGTGGGGAGGCAGGGTGCACAGTGGATGGGCGCGGGTTGCGGGTGGGGGCAAGGAGAACCGAGGACAGTTTCCTTTTTTCAGGAAAAAAAAAAAGACGTCAAGGGACCGCTTTTATATTACAGGAGCAATGTGGCATGCTGGGTGGGCCTCAGCATGTCACTGATCGTGCTTTTGGGGGCAGCTGTAGCCAATGGGGATTGGGCATCCTGTTGGAGACAACAAAAAGGAGGGATTCCTTTCTGCCGGCAGGGACTGGGCACCCGTCGGCAAACAACAAGGGAGGATTCCTTTCGCCCGATGGAGTTGGGCACCCCAGCCGACAAACAACAAAAGGGGGTTCCTTTCTGCCAACAGGGATTGGGCACCCCATCAGCAAAACAACAAAGGGAATTGCCATTCTGCCGACGGAGATTGGGCACCACGCAGACAATAAAACTGGGGTTATGCCAACGGGAGTGGGCTCCCCCATCAGCAATAAACATGGTGGGTATTATTGTTTGTGAACATGGTGGCAAGCTGCCATGTTCACAAACAATATCAGGGTTCCCACATCCCGCCCTGCAATGACGGGTCGCTCCCTCATTGCAGCGGATGGCTGATGCTGCAGTGACGAGGCAGCCCCTGATTGCAACGGCTGATTTTTTACAAGTTGTTGGCACACTGGCTGAACTAGTGCCAGCAGCAGCATGCCACAGCATTGGGAGATGCAGGACAAGCCTTTGCAGGCTGTGGGGGCATTGTCCACAACAGTGCCACGCCTCCACAACCTGCTTGTGGAGAAAGCTGCCGCAACATGTTTCTTGCGCATGCACGCAATCAACACAAAAATGTCTAGAGCGCTTAGGTGCAGCTCTGGCTGGTTTCTGTAGCAGCTTGGGGAATTGGTCAACCACCTGACCGCTATACCCCCCAAGCTTCCCCAAAAAAATCATTGTTCAGGTGATCTAGCTGCAGGAGGTAATATAATGTATACTGTTTTGCAAACTCCTATACTGGGGCTTGAATAAAAGCCACAGAATCCCACAGTGGAGCTGATTGAAGAACAAGTGGATTATGGTCTTCAGGCACAAAATTATGGGCCTGCCATTTCCAAACACCAAAACTAAAGCGTTTCTGTGGAAAATGCTAAAAATCATGGGGTTGTCATACAAAATACCAAGAATCGTGAGCTTGTCATGGAAAATACCAAAACTCATGGATTTTTCATAACATTGAGAAAACTCATGGGATCTATGACTTCCATGACAAGGTTACAGCCTTAGTCATTATTTATAATCAAACAATATTAGAACTGTGGACTGAGGCTTTCTCATGTCCTAAGCAAATACAGTTTGAAGCCATTAGGGAAAGCTGATACAGAATAACAAAGCCATTCAAGGTATGCCTATTTTAAATTTTATTAATTCTAATTAAAGAACGTCTTCTCTCATTTTTAGGTGCCAAAGAGCATAAGCGTGTAAGCCTCTTGTGTGGTCATGCAAATTATTTTCTGTGTTTAGTCAAGTTTAAAGCATCAATGCAACAAAACTGGGCAAAACAAGTTACCCTACTTTTTATTTACTATAAAAGATTCCAGGCATCTTCCAGTTTTATTTGGTAATACAATGTTCTATTTCCACCAAAATCTAAGTATTTTATAAATGTTTCAATTTAGTTTTTTTTTCTCTCAAGAAAAAAGATCACCACATTTGGTTTGTAAATAGCGATGGAAATCTGGCAAGGGTTAGGATCAAGATAAAAAAGCATGTTGCACAAGATAGGAGGTACCTAGAGAAGATTTGGCAAATAAGGTAATATTTTTTTTAACTCTCTTTGTAGGTACCCAGACCTGGAACTCTCTCGGGCCACTCAGCTCACCTATGCCGCTCTACCGCCCACTGGGAACCCCACCTCCTTAAGGGCGGTATTTTCTCCGTGAACCCCAGGAGGAGCTAAGGCCTGGGGAGACCGAAGGAACCAGTGTTGGGCATGTGGGCGCTTAGGCACTGTGAGGGCCGCGGCCTATCTGGGCCCGAAGGGGTATTTCGCTTTGTCCTGTGAACACTCCCACCCCCCTGAGCATTGTGCAGTGATGCCAAGGTGCATGGCAACCCTGCTAACATCTTCCATGCTCCCTCTACAGACTGGTCCTGCATGCTGCAATACCCCCGATCTCCATCGGAGGTCACCAGCATGCCGGACAACCTGAATCCCTCCCCCCGGGAGAGGAGAGCTGTCCTTGGATGCTCAGTCCTCTCTCCCCGCCGATCCCCATTACCCAAGCTCGCTCCTGAACCTGGGTCGCCGGCATGGCATGCGATGTGGAGTCCAGCACCTCAACACTCAGTGCCACTGGGCTGGCTAAGTATGATAATATTTATATTAATTGTAGCTAAAACAAGGTTTTGGAAAAATAAAATTAATTGCACTGCTGCTTTAAGGTGACAGCAAGCTTGAGTGATTTGGTTGCATGATGTTATTGATGATGTCAGTGGTATGGTATTCAGGTCTGGTGTAGTGTTTCTGGTATACGCAATCCTGGATTTGATCCCCAGTGCAGAACATATTTTTCTTTGTTTCTGACTACAATCTGTGTAATATGAAAGACATTGTTATACTGTTTATCATTGCTAATGTCAGTGATGGAGTTTCAGCGAGGTTTGAAGCAGACTTTCAGAATATTAAACTGTTACTTTGTTGCAGTCAATTTAATTAGTTCTGGCTGAGACTTTGAGGCATGTCTAGGTCTGAATGCAACATAACGGGAAACATTACTTCAAATTGGCAAAAAGTTCATTACTAAAGTAGCATGGGTCTGTTGTCTAAAAGCATTCTGTTTCACCATGTGGAATGATGGCACAGTGGCAATACACAAGGTAGGCTGGTAAAGGTGCCATGAGATTTTCCTGTCAGGAACAATGTTCTCCTCTCAGAAATGAGATTATCCTGTCAGGAACATCCTGGCACAGTTTTAACCTCTACAGCTAAAAAGCTCACCTTAATTGCAGCATCAGCTTTGTGGCATAGTGGAAATGCCTCATAAACAAGAAGTTGTAGGTTTGAATCCAGACAACATCCTCTCACTTTTCACTTTTCTTTTCTCATAATTTCACTTGAGTGGGGATTCATATGGGAAAAGGGACTTATATGGCAGAAACACCAAGGGCAATGAGTGGGGTAGCACAGGTGTCTTAACAGGAAAATTTCCTGGCACCTTTACTATCCTTGCAGTACACAAAGACAGTAGTTGAAGGGGGCCTGGGTTTGATCCCCAGAATATAACTTTTTTGGGACTGCACTCAGTTTAAAATGTGCTTTCTCATACCATGGGTCTCTGGTCTATAAACTTTCTGCTTTAACAAGTGGAATGATAGTATAGTGGCAGAGAGACAGCAGTTGAAGGGAGCTTGGCTTTGATCCCCAGTGTGGAACATTTTTTTTTCTTTCTCACAACAATTTTAGTAGTAAGAGAACAAATGTTAGATGTCATTACTGATATCAGTGTTAGAGTTTCAGCAAGGTTTAAAGCAAACTTTCAGAACATTTGAATTGTTACTTTGTTGCAGTCAACTTAATTAGTTCTGGCTAAGACTTTAGTCTTATCTGAGTTTAAATGCAGCTTAGTGGGAAGCATTATTTCAAGCTGGCAAAATGTTCATTAATAAACTCTACTGAGGCTGTGCATGGGGGCGGGGTCTGTACTCAGTGCAGAATGTGTTTTCTCATAGCATGGGCCTTTTGTCTAGAAGCCTTCTGTTTCACCATGTGCAGTGATAACACAGTGTCAGGGTACCAAGACAGTAGTTGAAGGGAGCCTGGGTTTGATCCCAAGAGTGGAACATTTGTGGGTCTGCACTCAGTACAAGATGTGTTTTCTCATAGCACAGGCCTGTTTTCTATAACTATTCTCTTTCACCAAGTGGAGCAAAAGTACATTGGCAGACCACCAAGACAGTGGTTGGAAGGAGCCTGGGTTTTATCCCCAGTGCAGAACATGTTTTATTTCTCTACTTTTATGTTCTACGAGAGCAACTGTTAGATGTCATTGATGATGTGATCTTTCTTTCTTTGTTGTTAGCATGCATAACTCTCCAGAGGCCTACTGTCTCACTATGTGGAACAATACCACAGTAGCAGAGCCGCAGGACAATATGGGTTCCATTCTCAGTTGTGAAATGTTTTTTTTTGGTTCTCACCACAGTTTATGTTGTCAGCATACATTTCTTGTCTAGAAACCTTCTATCTCACCATGTGGAATGATAGTACAGTGGAAGAGTTGCACCCTACCAGTAGTTGGGAGGGTGGCCTGGATTCAATTCCCAGTCCAGAACATTTTTTTCTTTCTCACTACAACTTATGTTGTTACCATGCAAACTGTCCAGAAACCTTCTGTCTCACCATGTGAAATGATACCGCAGTGGCAGGGCACCACAACAGTAGCTTTTAGGTTGCCTGGGTTCAATGAAGTTGTTTAAGTCTTTTCTTTCTCACCACAATTTAGGTTGTAAGCATGTATCTATCTTTCTGTTTCACCATGTTGAACAGTAGAAACTGGCAGAACACCAGGACAGTAGTTAGGAGAGGCCTTGGGTGCAATTCCCAGTCTGGAACATTTTTCTTTCTCACCGTAACTTATGTTGTTGGCATGCATCTGCCTCTAGAAACCTTCTGTCTCACCATGTGGAAAGATAGCACACTGGAAGAGCACCAGAGCAGTAGTTGAAGGTGGCCAGGGTTAGATTTCTAATCCTGAACATTTTTTTCTTTCTCACTACAATTCATGTTTTTAGCATGCATCTCTATCTCTCTCCACCACCACCACCAATCTTCTGTCTCACCATGTGGAAAACCAGCACAGTGGCAGAGCACCAGGATATAGTTGGGAGAGTGCCTGTGTTTGAGTCCTAGGGTCAGATACTCAAAACTTTGCCCGGGGCTAAATTAGCACTGCCCAGTGGGCAAACTTAGCCCGGAGCACAAAGCAAGCTATATTCAAAAGGAAATAGCCCGGTGCTAATCCTGCTGAATATAGCAGTCTAAGGAAGCCGGGTAAACTGGTCTGGGAGTGCAGGGCAAAAATAGCCCTGAATAAGACAGCACTGAATATAGCAACAGGGAACTGCAAACTGCAACTGCAGCTCATTAGACTCTGTAGCAAGCCAGTGTTGCAGGTGGAGAACACTGTGTGTGATTGCACAGAGCTGTCTCACATCTACTGCAAACACACCTCTCAACCTCCTGCCTCATAAATCAGGGACAAGACTTAAAAATATCAGGGACAAAGGTTTAAAATCGGGGACACACCTTAACAATTGGTGATATTCACTCAGGAAGCTGGTAGAATAAGTGGTGTAGTATAGAATGCATTTTCTAAGGAAGAACACGTCTGTAACATTAATGTCTGACATTATGTTATGCTTACAACCCCCACTGTTTGGTCATGGAAACATAATTTGTAGGAGGGACAGAGTAATATTTTGAGGTAAAATCAGGGACGTCCCTGAAAATCAGGGACAGTTGAGAGGTATGACTGCAAACAACAATGTAAGCCACACACTGCAGAACTGTGCTATGCTGAAGTAAGGTGTGCCCGGGGCTAACCCGATTGCACAGTGCTAACACATTAGCCAGGTGCAAACTGGTTAGCCCAGGGCAAATGGGAGCTATATTCAAAGCTCCCATGCAAATGAGCCTACTTAGGTAATCCGTGGACAAAAAGGCACATTTGCATCCCATTATGTGCTGCTTAGCATACATTACCATGCAGTTTGCCCGGTGCTACTGCATGGTGCACACAGCTCCACCTTTTGGTTGGAATGGAAGTACAGGCTGGACGCTGCAGGCCAAGGCAAGCCCACAGCATCCCCTGTTGGTCAGAATGGAAGTACAGGCTGGAAGCAGCAGGAACTGTGTGCCGGCAGGCACAGTCAGTGCATACAGCGCACCCATGCATCTGTGCAAGCATGACCTGCATATGTGTGTGTGTGTGTGTATATATATATATATATATATATTATATATCTATATATATTTTTTACACACACACACACACACACACACACACACACACACACACACACACTCATAGATCAATAGCTAAACACAGACACACTGCCTATAGCCACTGTGGCCATACATGCCCTGGAGGATGCCACCCCAACAACATAGGTACCCCACTGCAGTAGTGGGTGACATACAGAGGGGGGACTCAATGCATGGGACAGGCATAAGGTGAACCTGGTGGGGGCGGGAGGCCAGAGGCCATAGGTTCACTAGGATATGTAGCATATCCATTAGATAGGGAACAGGGCAGATTGGCTGGGCCAGGCAATTCCTTCCCTGCCATCATGGTCCCTGTGCCCATGTGTGCCAGTTACACACCCTGGCATACCCCTCAGCTCTTGTGTCACTGAAAAGAGGGACATGGACATATGTGGACACTCAAGAGGAGGAACAGGGCAGTTGCAAGGGACAGAATGAGGAATGTCCCTCATAAACAGGGAGAGTGGAGTGGTATGCACACTGGCAGGCTACTGTCCCCCACCCCCCCAGCACAATCCCTGACCCACCAGGCAAGTGTTAAGTAAGATAATTTCCCTGGTAGTCTAGTGGTCCCCCACCCCACACATGTATCCTGACCCCCATGCACATATTTAGAATACATTTCCCTGGTAGTCTAGTATTTACCCCATGATGTCGACCCCAGTACAATACATGACATATCCTTTCCCTGGTAGTCTAGCGGCCCCCCACCTCAGTCGGCAGCTGGCCGTGGTGGTGAGAGGAGGGCTAAGCCGGTCGCCGGCTCTGTTCTCGGAGATTATTTGGATGAGCAGGGTGTCACTGCTGGGAAGGGGGGGCCGCTAGACTACCAGGGAAAGGATATGTCATGTATTTGTACGAGGGTCGGGATACATGCGTGGGGGTGTGGGACACTAGACTACCAGGGAAAATGTTATTTTACATGTGTGCACCGGGGTTGGGATACATGTGTGGGGGGACCACTAGACTACCAGGGAAATGTTATTTTACATATGTGCACTGGGGGCAGGATACATGTGTGTGGGGGAGGGAGGACCACTAGACTACCAGGAAAATGTTATTTTACATATGTGCACGGGGTTGGGATACATGTGTGGGGGGACCACTAGACTACCAGGAAAATGTTAGTTTACATATGTGCACGGGGGCAGGATACATGTGTGTGGGGGTGGGGGGACCACTAGACTACCAGGAAAATGTTATTTTACATATGTGCACGGGGTCAGGAATACGTGTGTGGGGTGGGGAGGACCACTAGACTACCAGGAAACTGTTAGTTTACATATGTGCACGGGGTGGGATATGTGTGTGGGGGTGGGGACCACTAGACTACCAGGGAAAATGTTATATTTAATGTGTGCATAGGAGATCGGGAATCATGCTTTGGGGGGGTACTGCTGCCACATTACTGCCGGCATATTACCGCCGGCCTTTTCTCAGCGGTATTCAGTGCTGCGCTACAGGTTGCGCTAATGCCTGTAGCGCGGCACTATACCTTTGAATATGCTGGTGCACCAGCATTCAGGGCCCCTCCCCTCAGTCCCTCCCTGGCATACATTATGATTTAGTGCCAGCGCTAACACCTAGCACTGGTGCTAAATGTCCTTTTAAATATAGCAGTCGGGGGCAAATTCGGCACTAGTCCAGTGCAACAGATTTGTGCCCTGTGCTAAACTTTGAATATCTGGCTCCAGTCTGGAATCTTGTTTCATTCTCTCTCTAAATTTTATGTTAGCATGCATCCCTATCTAAAAACCTTCTGCCTCACTATGTGGAACAATACCACAGTGACAGAATACCAGGACAATAGCTGGGAGGAGACCTGACATTAATTCTCAGCTGTGAACATTTTTCTTTCTCACTATAATTTATCTTGTAAGCATGAATCTCTCTTGAAAAACCTGCTGTCTCACCATGTGGAATGAATAACACAGTGGCTGAGTACCAGGACAGTATCTGGAAGGGGTACATGGTTCATTTCCCAGTCTGGAACATTTTTTCTTTCTTACTACAATTTATGTTGTTACCATGCATCTCTCTCTAGAAAATTTCTGTCTCACTATGTGGAACGATAACACACTGGCAGAGCACCAGACAGTAGTTGGATTAGGGCATAGGTTTGATCCCTGGTCTGGAAACTTTTTTGGTCTCTCTACACTTTAAATTGTTAACATGCATCTCTCTCAAGAAACCTTCTGTCTCACCATGTGGAATGATAGCACAATGGCAAAGCACCAGAACAATACCCGAAAGGGGCCTGGGTTAGATTCCTGGTCTGGAATGTTTTTTTCTTTCTCACTGCAATTTATGCTGATTGCATGTACCTCTCACCAGAACATCTGTTTCATCATGTGGAACAACAGCACAGTGGCAAAACACCTGGACAGTAGTAGGAAGAAGGCCTGGGTTCAATTTCAAATCTAGAATCCTTTTTTCTTTCTCTTTAAAAGTTATGTTGTTAGACTGCATCACTCTCTAGAAAACTTCTCTTTCACCATGTGGAACAATCCCACAGTGGCAGAGCACCTAGCTGGGAAGTGGCCTGGGTTTGATTCCCAGTTGGGAATATGTTTTTCCTTTATCACTATAATTTATGTTGTTAGCATGCCTCTCTCTCTAGAAACCTTCTCCCACCATGTGGAACAACAACACAATGGCAAAGCACCAGGACTGTAGTTAAAGGAAGCCTAGGTTTGATTCTAAGTCGGGACAATTTTTTTTCTTTCTCACTTATAATTGATGTTGTTAGCATGCCTCTCTCTCTCTAGAAGTCTTCTGTTTCACTATGTGGAATGATACTACAGTGGTACAACACAAGAACAGTAGTTGAAAGGGGCTTGGATTTGATTCCTAGTTGTTAAAAGCTTTTTTGCTCACTAATATTTAATTTGTTTGTATCTCTCTCTCTGTCTGTCTGTCTCTCTCGCTCAAACTTCTGTTTTACCAGTGTAATGACAGTACAGTAGCAGTGCATCAGTCTGGAACATCCTTTTCTTTATGACTACAATTTATGTTGTTAGCATGCATCTCTCTCTGGAAACCTTCTGTCTCACCATGTGGAATACTATCACAATGGCAGAGCAGCAGGAAAGTAGTAGAAGTGGGCCTGGGTCCAATTACCACTCTGAAAAGTAGTTACATAAGAACTTACCATATCAGTAGATCTTCAAGAGGAGCTCCTGCAGCAGGCTATTACCATAAGGACTGAAGCCAGCAGGCTTCAGGACCCCACGGAAAACTTCTTGCTTGCAGTATATGGTGGAGGACCGCCCCCTGATGTCAGCCAACCTCCAGCGTCACAGATGGTATAAAGGGGGCAGTCCCCCAGCCCAACCTCAGTTCTCCCATCGGAGACCTTGGCAAAAGGTATAGAGAATGGAGAACTGAGGAGGTTCCGACTAAAAAAGGAATAGCACCAGGTAATCATGATGGAGAAGTAGTCCCCAGGGGGATGGTGGGAGGGAAAGCAGAGCCTGCTGCAAGAGCTCCTCTCAAAGATCTACTATTATGATAAGTTCTTATATAACTATACAAAATATGTACACATTGGAAGAGAGGAGGGACTGGGGGGACATGATAGAGGTCTTCAGGTACATGAAGAGGGTAAATAGGGGAGGAGCAGTCAGGGTGCTTCGAAGGAAGGAGGAGGGGCAACTAGAGGGCATGGGTGGAAGCTGGAGGGGGGAAGATTCAGGGGAGAAAGGAGGAGGTGCTACTTCACTGAGAGGGTGGTGAAGCCATGGAATGTGCTGCCCAGGGGGCTGGTGGAGGCAGAGATGGTGGAGGGGTTCAAGAGGGGTGGGACAGGTACAGGGGAAGGGTTCTGGAAACAAAATCCAGTGCAACGAGAATATCTGGAACTGAGAAGGGAGAAGCCAGAGAAGGCGAGGGAGGCAGCAAGGTCAGCTCCCAGGGTGGGGACTGACCAAACGAGCAGACAGAAAAGACTGTTAGGCCTATTCTGCTGGCATTTTAGTATGTTAGTATGTTAGTAACTGTACTATCTTACTTTGAGAGGGTTCTTCCAGCTGGCTATTACCATAAGGACTGAGTCCCAAGCAGTAAAAGGACTGACCTCAGTCAGCTGGGAGGAG
The DNA here is from genome assembly GCA_016271365.2 of Neoceratodus forsteri. NCBI lineage: Eukaryota > Metazoa > Chordata > Ceratodontiformes > Ceratodontidae > Neoceratodus > Neoceratodus forsteri. The sequence goes on along the minus strand of CM028133.1, from coordinate 46,921,576 downwards.
GTAGAAGTCAGTGTAGGGCTCTCATGAGAGAAAGCCCTGCAGAACAGTGAGCCCAAAACCTGCTCTACGCCTGAAGGCAATGTCCAAATTGTAGTGCTTAATGAAAGTGCGGACCGAACTCCACGTGGCAGCTGAACAAATATCAGCAGCTGACACATTCCTCAGGGAAGCAAAGGAGGCAGCCATGCTCCCGGTAGAATGGCCTTTAACTGGACCTGGTAAAGGCTTGTTGTACTTGTGATAACAGTAAACAATGCAGTTAACCAACCATATGGACAAGCATTGCTTGGAAACAGACAGCCCTTCACTATTGGGGACGAAAGAAACAAACAACTGATCACACTTTCTGATGGCTTGGATGCGATCCACATAGTAATGAAGCACCCTTTGAACATCCAGAGTACGGAGTAAGGCCTCCCCTTGATTGGAATACTCTGGGTAATAGACAGGAAGGTGGATGTCTTGATTCAGAGTAAATTCAGACACCACCTTAGGCAAAAACATAGGATTCGTCCGCAAGGACACCCTGTCCTTCTGGAAAACCAAATAAGGCTCTTTACACAATAGAGCTTGAAGCTTGGAAATCCTCTGACAAGAAGACATAGCAACTAAAATCAACGCTTTCCATGACAGAAAGTGTAGCTTGCAGCTTGTGGATGGCTCAAAGGGAGGCAAAGTAAGTTTTTCCAAAACAGATCCCCAGGAGGAATTGGGTCCTTATTGGGAGGCTTCAGATGCAGGATACCCTGCAAAAATGTGCAGGAAAGATCCAGCTGGGCAAGAGTCTTGCTCACAATAGGTGCATGGTATGCAGAGATGGCAAAAAGGTGCACCTTAAGGGAAGAATAACTCAGACCAGAGCCCGAAAGGGAATCTAGAATCAGATACTCTGGACAGGAGAAAGGATCCAGATGTTGAGTGGTGGCCCAGAGGCAGAACCGCTTCCATTTCATAGCATAAGTGGCCCCAGTGGAAGGCTTCTGAGCGGCCACTAGGACATCTGCCACCCTGAAGAAAACCACAAAACAGGTAACTGCTAAGTCTACAGGAGCTACACATGGAGATGCAGTGATTGTAGGTCGGGGTGGACCAGTGTGCCCTGTTCGTAGGAGAACAAGTCTGTGGACAGGGACAGAGGAATCAGAGGCTCTGCTGCTAATTGCTGGAGCAGTGGAAACCATATCTGGTGTGGCCAAAAGGTAGCTATCAGGATCATATCCACTCCTTCGGACTGCAACTTGAGAAGGACTCAGCAGTAATGGAAAGGGAGGGAAGGCAGTGCTTTGTTCAGGTTGCTACAGCCCTATTTACGCTTATAGACAGTTTCTTGGTTCTTGGGTCATCTCTAATTGTGACCAATGAATTCCTATTCAAAACTTAAGTGGGATGAACTCCACACAGTCTAATCTTGATTTTCATACACAAAATTTTATTTAATATTTCTACACACACGTGTGTGCAGAAATATTAAATAAAATGTTGTGTAAGAAAATCAAGATATGACTGTGTGGAGTTCATCCTGATTAAGTTTTGAGAAGGGAGGGAAGGCATACAGAAACCTCCCTGTCCAGGAGAGGGGACAATGCGTCTCACCAGAAAACTCCAGGCCCTGGCTTGAGCAAGCAAAAACTGGTCAGTTTTGTGTTGAATGAGGACACAGAGATCCAGTTCTGGATGGCCCCATCTGTCGAACAGATCTTCGACCATGGAGGGAAGAAGTTCCCATTCGTGTGCCTTAGACTGAGACCTGCTTAGGCTGTTGGCCAAGGCGTTCTGAATGCCTGGAACATGTACAACCATCAATACCAGGTGATGCTCTATGGCCCAATGCCAGACTCTCATGGCTTCTCTGAAGAGGAGGTAAAAATGTGTTCCCCCGCTTGTTTATGTAGGAAACCATGGCCCAGGAGCAGGTTCATCTGAAAGGCCTGCAGGGCAAAAAGAACTGCCCACATCTCAAAAACACTAATGTGGAGATGCTGTTTCTGCAGGGACCAAGTGCCTTGAGTCTGACGGTCTGTCAGGTGTGCTAACCAGCCCTGGCCTGACATGTCTGTAGTCTGGATCTGACAAGGTGATTCTGTCTGGAAGGAGACCCCTTTTGACAGGTTGGAGGTATCCTGATACTATGCCAAATTCTGTCACACAGGGTTGCAGACTAGGACCATTTGCTCCAAATCACCCATGCGTTGATCTCATTGGACTTGGAGGTTCCATTGTGGTGCCCTCATGTGGAAGCATGCCAGGGGGACTGTTGCAACGGCCACCACCATGTGACCCAACAGCTTCTGGAAGGACCTGGCTGGGACTTGGTGAGACGAAGACACCAGTCAAGCCTGTGCCTGTATGCAGTCTGCCCTGTATGGAGGCAAGAAAGCCTGGCCTTGTGCCATGTCCAAGATCCATTTCTACTTAAGGCTGCAGCCACCACTGCAAGGCACTTCATAAAAACTTGGGGAGCCGAGGACAGGCCGAACGGCAGAGCCTGAAACTGATAATGGTTTCTTTGGAAGTGGAAGCACAGAAACCTCCTGTGGGGTTGATAGACCAGAATGTGGAGATAAGCATCCTGCATACCTAGTGAGCAAAGCCAGTCTCCCTAATGAAGGAGAGGGAGAAGGCCTGGTAAGGTGACCATTCTGAAGTGTTTGTACAAAATGTACTTGTCCAGGTGGCTGAGGTCTAGGATGGGATGCAGGTCTCCGGTTTTCTTTGGAACCAGGAAAAAGTGGGAATAAAATCTCTTTCCCCTCTGTGTCAGTGGGACAGGCTCTATGGCCTGTTTTCCCAATAGCCCTTGAATCTCTTCTTGGATGAGGGTTATGTGGCACTGAGGGTAATGGGAGGGCAAAGGAGGGTTGTTCGGGGGCATCTCTAAGAATTATAGCACGTGCCCCTTTTCTACGAATTGGAGAACCCATTGGCCTGAGGTTATTCTGAGCCACCCCCTCAAGATACTGGGAAAATAGGTCCCCCCACCACCTACCCCAGTGTCTCGGCTGGAATGAGTGGGTCTGGTAAGGAGTCATGCAGAGGAGCTGGAGACCAGCAGAGTGGACTGGGAGGTTCTTGGAACTCTGGGGACTGACCCTCCAGCATCCTGGGAGGTGGCCTTATGCATGAAGGCACCCCTCTGCTGCCTGCCCTTGTATTACTGGCCAGCCTGCCGATGAAAGGACTGGTGCTGGGTGGATTTCTGCTGAGAGCAGTAAATGGTCTGCACCAAGCCTACCGCCTTCCCTGACTATGGAAGGCAAGTGATAATATTTTGCAAATTCTCACCAAAAAGGATGGGTCCCCAGAAAGAGGCATCCAGGATTTTGGACTGGATGTAGGGGGCAAAGCCTGAGACCCTGAGCCAGGAGTAGCACTGTATGCAGACTCATGTAACCGTCACCCTGCCGGCAAAGTCCACTGAGTCACAGGCTGCTCAGAGGATGTGAGTGCCCAACTTGAGGACATGCATCAGCATGGCCTTGCTAGTGTGTCAGACTGAGCTGGAGCAATTTCCAGAGCCTTTTCCCACAATGCATTCTGGTACTGGACCATGTGGGTTAAAAAGTTCAGGGAATGGACAGATCCAGTGGCTGACGTACAGACCTTCTTGCCAAACAGGTCCATTTGCTTGGAGTCTCTGTCAGGAGGCATGGTACACACAGAACTATGACTGGGATGTAAACATACCAGGATACACTATCTACGGGAGGGACAGGTATGGTAAAAGAGGAGGAGGAGTAGCTCTCTACATATGGGAAGGAATCAAAGCAACAGAACAAAATGGTAAACGGGGAGGAGAGGAAGCACTGTGGGTCAACTTGGAGACAGACAATGGCACCACAATCCGCAAAGGGGTTGTAAATAGACCCCCATCTCAAGGGGAGGAAATGGACAAGGAAATGATAGAAGGTATCCTTAGAATGGAAGAAAAAGGGGAGATATTGTTGATGGAGAATCTGAATATGCCATATGTTTACTGGAACGCATTTGCTGCAGCCACATCCAAGGTGGGTCATTCTAGATGCCCTACAGGGGGCATGCCTTAGACAACTAGTACTGGAATCCACTCGAGAAGGAGCAATCTTAGACCTGGTACTCTCAAATAGACATGGAGAGAGGATCACAGATTTAGAGTGGGTAGCCATCTGGGAACTAGCAACCATCGAACAGTATGGTTCACGATAAACACAGCAGTAGAGTCAAGTCAAACAAAGGCAAAGATCCTGGACTTTAAGAGGGCTGACTTTGCTAAAATGGATGAGTGCCTAAGGAATGCACTAGCAAATGGACAGGAAGGAGGGGTGGAAGAACAATGGGGAATAATCAAAACTGCCATCACAGAGGCAATAAGCTTTCGCGTGAAGCAAATAAACAAAACAAAACAATGTAAAAAAACACTATGGTTCTCAAAGGAGGTGACAGGGAAGGTTAGGGAGAAAAAGGTAGCATTCAGGAAGTACAAGGAATCACAGAAGGAACAGGACAGAGAACTGTATCAGTTAAAGCAAAAGGAAGCAGGGAAGGCAGTCAGAACAGCAAAGACCCAACGCAAGGAAAAGATAGCCAACTCGGTTAAGAAGGGGGATTAAACCTTTTTATAGGTACATCAGGGACCGAAGGAAGACCATGGGAGGGATAGTGAGGCTAAATAAAGGGGAGGGGGGTGGTCAGAGGGTGACTGTGAAAAGGCAGAGATACTAAACAAATATTTGTGCTCAATATCACAAATGAAGAGAGGGTGGTACCTAAACCAAACAACAGAAACACTCTGGATATGGGAGTTGATACCAGCCCATAAAACTGAAGGTAGACAAAGCAATGGGGCCTCATGGGATTCATCCCAGAATTATAAAAGAACTAAGGGTAGAACTAGTGACACCACTGACTACCCTCTTTAATAAATCATGGGAGGATGGGGTGGTACCTGAGGAATGGAGGAGGGCAGATGTGATTCCCCTTCACAAAAGTGGGAGCAAGGTAGAAGCAGGAAACTACAGACCTGTTAATTTAACCTCGGTGATAGGGAAAATGATGGAATCACTTCTGAAGGAAAGAATTGTTAAGCACCTAGAGGCCAGAGGGGCAAAGAACCTAAAGCAGCATGGAGTCATAGCGGGAAGATCATGTCAGATGAATCTAATGGATTTCTTTGACTGGGTGACCAAAGTAGTAGATCAGGGAGGGACTGTGGACATGGCCTACGTTAGCAAGGCATTTGACACAGTCCCACACAAAAGATAAATATACAAGTTAGCCAGCTTTGGAGTGTGTCCCAAGATGGTAGCCTGGGTAAAGAACTGGCTGGAGAACAGGACACAGAGGGTGATAGTAAACGGAGATCACGCTGAAGAGGGGGTTACTAGTGGGGTACCGCAGGGTTCAGTACTAGGACCAGTCCTCTTCAATGTCTTTATAAGTGACATTGCAGAGGGACTGGAAGAAAAGCATGTCTCTTCAGATGACACAAAGATCTGCAACAGGGTTGATACACAAGGTGGGGTGGAAAGGATGAGCAGGACTTGGCAATGTTGCAGGAATGGTCAAATGTATGTCAGCTTAGATTCAATGCTAAGAAGTGCAAGGTAATGCACCTGGGAAACAAAAACCCAGGGGAAGAGTACACAATGGGGGGTGAGATACTAACAACAAAAATGGAAAGGGACCTGTGGGTAGTCATATCAGATGACCTAAAGGTGGGCAAACAATGTGAGATGGTAGTAAGGAGGGCTGGGGGAATACTGGGATGCATGGGGAGAGGCATCACCAGTGGAAAACAGGAAGTTGTTATCCCTCTGTGTTCTCTAAAGCAAGAGTGGACCCCCAAGGTTTAGACATCATGGCACAAGGAATTACACAACAGAATGACTGTGTCTGACACAAACTCTATGAATTCCCATTTTTCATAGGACATTGAATTCTCTTCGGTGGCACTGGCCACAACTGAACCTTTCTTCTAGTGGCACTGGCCACAACTGAGCACATACATTTCCCTTATGGCATAGGACTTTAAAACTTCTTCAAGTGGCAACTGGCCACAACAGAACCATTTCTTCTAGTGGCACTGGCCACAACTGAGCACATTGGTGCTCATTACTAACACAACCCACACCAGGGGTAAACTTCTCTTCAGACATTGTCCACCATGTCCAAAATAACCAGGCACCCTTACAGAATCTGTAGTGCTGAACTGATTACTCCAGATGTGGGGCTGCCCACCCTTCATTTCCAAATTCGTACTCAGCCATTCTTTCAGAGATACACCTTAAAACTTCTTGAAAACACTTAGGTAAATGCATCTTAGAATAAAATTCCACATCCAGCATTTAGGAAAACACTACTCTGGGAGTGTATGACATGAAAGTCCTAAACAAAGTGAACAGTCTGCTTCTGGATCCCACAATTGTTAGCCAACTTTACACTGAGAAAAGTCTCAAACTCAGAACAGAAACTGGTGTACCTTCCCCTTTTAACCAGAGAAACACCAAAGCACAGGTACTTTCTTCAGGAAGCACAAAGTCAGATCTGCTCACAGTTAGAACAGTACAGACAGCTTCAAATTGTCCTGGATCAAATAGGGGATTGCCCCTAGGATCCATTCTCTATCAGTCCTTTTCACCTCTCCTGGGATGAAAATCAAGAGATCCTGCTGTAGACAATGGTTTCCACCACTTCTCTTGGCAGACTGGAGAATACCAGGACTAGGGTGAGAAAATAGGCTCTCCTGTTAGAGCCCACACTGCAGCTCTCACTCCTCACACTTCAGCCACTATTTAACTAGTCAGCCAAGATTCTAAAACTCCCCACTCACAGCCAGCGGCTGTGGCTTATGCTGCTGCAAGAGTTCTAAATTACCTCATCTCTCTCATGTCAGCTGAGACCAAGTAAACAAGAGAGTGAGTAGGTGAAAAACCCATTTAACTAGTTATTCACCAGCTGCCTTTCATACCCAGCACTGACACTGATGGGATTCTAGTAACCCCGGGGACAAGGTGGTTACAGATGCATACTGAAAACAGGAATCTGCAAATCAAAAAATAATTATCTGGACCACAGTGGAACCCTTGATGGAAGAAAGGGATCTGGGGCAGTAAAAATAAAACACCAGTATAAAACCTCCATCTCAGTGTGAAAAAGCATATAAAAAAGCAAGTAGGATACCATGGTGTATTAGACATGGCTTCAATTGCTAAAACACGGTTGTCTTGCCACTATACAGGTCAGTTGTAAGGCCATACCTTGTGTAATGTGTACAGTTTTGGAATCCTCATCTAAAAAAGGATGGGGAGACTGGAAAATATCCAACAAAGGGCAACAAAAATGACGTATGGTCAACAGAGAAAGACATATCCTGAGAGGCTGGAGAGACTAAACATTTACTCATTGGATGGCAGGAGGGAACGTGGATGTGACAGAAACTTATAAATACATACAAGGACATAACAAGGAAGACAGCACATATTTATTTGATGGTATGCAGCTGTATCAGTGAAACCAGGAGAGTGAAACCAACACAGTGACAACAGCCCCGTTGACATCCACAGTGTCAAATGGGTACCAATACAGTAACTCCTGATGTTGACCACTCTCCCCCAGTAATCCACCCCCCCAAAGAGTTGATTATATACAAGTCTGTGGGGTGCAGGGTCTAAAGTATCCCATCGCCGCAGTGGTTCATTGACACATTTGCTGGGTGACGTGATCACTGTCTGCAAAATGTTTTGTTGGCTATAAAGTCCTACGACAACTTTGTTGTCGATGCGACTTGGTGGAATCTTATCTGACATACATAAAAATGGCAGATGACTACCAGGGGTCACAACCTCAAACTAGAGGAAGTAATTTCAAGCAAGCTATAAGGAAGTACAGAAAGGGTTGTGGATAAATGGAATCCCAAAGATGTAGTGAATGCCAGTACAACCTTGGAGTACCAAACTCAATCAGATAGATTCAGGGCTTAACCAAACGCAAGTTCAAGGTCAAAAGGAGCCCTAGGAGATTTAAAATGATTGAATAAGCCTAAGTAGGTAAAATGGGGTAGATTGGATGGAAGTACCTTTATCTGTTCCGCAATCACCTATATATCTATGTGAGTAGTCATCAGTAAAGCAAGCAAATAATTGTAAAAAATAAAATAAAATTAGAAAATAATAAATACAAACATGCCAAGGTGCCAGCACAATAAGGCCCTTCTGTCTGTCTAGTCTGATCATATTGCAGAGCCCTCAGCAAAACCGGACTCTGCCCCCCTCCCCAACCAACTAGAAATCACTTTTCAATTCCTGGGGTCAGACACCCTGTCATCCCACTTTTGTCACCTCCCAGCACTCTCTCCAGCACCCGCTCTCAAGTGAGAGGTAAATGAGAGGTAGTCACTTCGGGCACAAGAAAGCACATTGTTTTGCAATACTTAACAACTGGGTTACTTGGGGCTAGTGGTTGCAGTTGGCTATTTTAATTGAGGACGAAAGCCTTTAGAGATCATTGACTAAAGAAAATACTTTTTTTTTATTCTGACTGGTAAAAAATAATAGAATGTATCTGTATAAACAGTTCTTTTGTCATACACATTCTTTAAAATGCATGGAGTTAAAAAGTGTTGTACAATGGTATGTGCATTTCTGATTGGCTGCAACAAGTCACATGACCATGTATTCATTCACTCACCATAATCACACGGGTACACTTTCCAATGTATTTTTTTTCCCTTTACAATCCATTTTATAAGTGCAATATGACACTTCAGGGATGTTTAACTATGGCCAATGATTGCATTTCTTGGGTGTGTTAAACGGTATGCCTCATGCTTAATAACACACCAAGATGTTGGATTATTTAAGCTATAATGACTGAGAAGCCAGCCATTTCCTAGGTAGTAATGACCAGATGGGGGTATGGGTGGTCCAAGATGCTGCCAAGGGCCACCTCCACCCACTGGGTCATTATTCCTAGGAAATGACTGACTTTGAGGTTGTTATTACGATTATAAGTCTGGCTTCAAAGAGAATAGCATCCGAATAACATCACCAAGAGACATCCAGAGGGAACAGAAATTCTTCACATCTAGCAGTGTTGCTGAAGCAGACCACACAATAAATTGCTACAAATGGTATGAAATGGAAGATTTTCAGATAAAACACCAGTCAGCCACTGTTTGTATGAGAATATTTAATAAAAGATTATGACAGTTTAATTTCTTTAAATTTCATTGCATGTGATCTTTAAGCAACAATGACCAAGAAGACAGTCATTTCCTAGGAATTAATGACTAGATGGGGGTATGGGTGCCCCAAGATGCTGCAAAAGGCCACCTCCCCCACTCAGTCATTAATCCTAGGAAATGACTGGCTTTGAGATTGTTATCACAATTATAAGTCTGGCTTCAGTGACACCCTTGCTTTTTCATTCTTTATTTTTTTTTCTTACATTTGATGTTTTGAGCACAGTGGAGGGAATGGTGTGGCACAAGGATGTCTCACATAGCATGTAATTCTGGCACACGACATGGATTGGCAGAGGGGCTGTAAGTATATCCTAGAAGTTAGAGTAACGAGCTGTGAATGAGCTTGGTACATCCAGCAGACAGTCCTGGGTTTGATTCCCACAACCTCCACCTGCATACTGTGTGACTCTGAACAAGTCAGTTAACCTCCGCAGTGGTTCCTGGTCACCCCTGAAAACAGGCAGCTGTGCCTAGTGGGCCTTACCTGGTTACCAAAAAAAAAAAAAAAAAACTCTTAGAGAAATGACTGATCCAGTAGCCAATCAGGAGCCTAGCAAGGCTTATGAATATTTAGTTATAATGGTCCATAGTTATACACCCAGTGGTGTCTTATTTGCTTATGTAGTGCAGGGACAGATTGAGGTATACGTGCAATAGTAAATATGTACTCTGTTACCACTCAGAGAGACAAATCAGATTAGGACCTTCATATGGGGGGGTGGGGAGAGAGACAGAGACAAAGACTCAAGAGTGAGAGAGAGACAGAGACAGAGAGAGAGAAAATATTGGCCAAGACACAGGGATAACTTGCTTGTGGCATGATTTAATGACGTAAAGAAAATAAAGTATATCAGTTTCTGGATCAACTATATCTTTCACCAAGGACATATCTTTCAATTCCCAGAGTTTATTTGATGGGACATGACTCTCAAATTTAACCCTTTGGGTTATGCCAAAGTGGATACAATTCAACATGGGGCTCCTAGTATCCCAGTATCATTTATAATTTTTTGCAAACTTTTCACATTCCCAAATTGAAAGGTGTGATTATAAAGGGATAGGTAACGGGTTGTAGAGGGAATAAAGTAATGTCCTTGGCTTAATCAATTCTTGTTCACATTTAACTCATGAAGAGGAATTCTCAGACATGAAAAACCAGTTAATTATTTGCTTGGTTAAAAACGCTAATTATACAATGGGTCTGAAAATGCTCTAATCTGATCTACCCATGTTAAATCCTAGCATAACCCACGGGAAAAATGGCAGCCAGTCACATCTGGAATCATCTCTTTTTTAGGTCAATCCGATTCCCAAAAACATAAATGGAAAACCCACTAAACTGGCAGAAACATGAAAATCCTCCCCCAAAACTACCTGTGGAAAAAAAAAGTGTAATTTCTATTTTGTTACAAAAAAAAGGTCAACGTCCACCTCCTCATCCTCTGTATTTTCATCTCTACAGCCTCACTGACAAAGACAGAGAGCGGTAGCAGTCACAGCAATACATGTTCCCGAAAACAAAAGCACTCTGGGAACCGTTAGCTCCACCTCATCAACAACCGATTCCTCCATTACAAAAACAAATTATGTGACACACACATTTTTAACACTTTGAGGAACAGTGAAAAAGGAGAAACTCATTCTTAATTAAAAAGAGGGCTTAAACATACGGAAACCATGGCCAAAAAGTCGATCAATGATATTGGGTATCAGCTTATACATATGCATAGCCCAGTGGACATGCAGACACATAGGCATATGCCCAGTATCACAGCTCCACTTTTCGTTCGTCATTTCTATAACTTTTAGCCCTCGTTTTTTAATAAAAAAAAATTTTCCCCAGTTCAGCAATAATCAAACTCTTAAAATATCCATTTAGCTGAACAGAAATGGTGGGAGACGAGCATGAGCCTCCCAAGTCTTCAGTGCTGTGGCAGCTGTCACTCTCACGTTAATAACACAAAATAAATTGGAAGTGATGCTCAAAGGCACAAGATTTCTCTTGCACTATGGCTGCAGCCCACTCACTGACTGAGTTGTGGGGGATGAGGAGAGTGATAAAAAAATGAACACTGACACAGTCTTCTCTTTGGTAAAACATATGTGGGTGATCATTCTACCTAGCAACAGGGAACTATTTTTTGTGGCACAAGAATAAATACAATAAAAATATTTAAAATGGTCAAAAACCTTTTTATTTTATGTTTCAAAAAGTCAAGGGGGGCATTGTATAATCACAATAAACCACTCCAGGTTGTAAGTTATGCTGGGATTTATCCATTTCTGGCATGGTTTGGTCACTTGGCCTGCGGTCTCGTGACTGAACCACACCAGGCATGGATAAATCCCAGCATAACCCACACCCTGTCATGATTTATCGCTTAAATGATACTTTTTTGAAATGAAGGGATCCTATACCACTGTCTCTAAACTGTGCTCTATATTTTGCAGTATTTATTCTAACAGGTTTATCTTCCCATAAGGAGGACCTGATTACTCTGTCTGTTTTTATTGCACCATAGTTTTCAATCTTAATCTTAATGTTGTTGTTTTCAATGATTATTTTTATATATATGTTTTTATTTTTTCTGTGCACTGTAATTTTTGTGATGTATGTTTTAATGTTGTATTGTATTGTAATGTGAGTTCTTGTTAATTGTAAATATCTTGACTGTATATGTATTTGGTCCCCGGGTCGTACATGAAAACGAGCCTTTGCCTCATTGTACTTACCCGGTAAACAAATGTTTAAAATTAAAATAAAAAATAAAAATAAATAATCAGTAGGTTTTCTAATACAAAAAATAATTTTTGGTGTCAGGATTAGTTTGGAAATATTAATCTTTCCCCAAAGGGGTGAATTAAGCAGTTTCCACTTTAGAAAGTCTGTATGTATTTTCTCCAATAAATGTTCAAGGTTCACCTTATCTAGTAGTTTAAGGTTGTTGGGGATCCTGATACTCAGGTATGTAATCAATTTTGTCACTCAGTTACAGTGTAATCTGGCTTCTATGAGGTTATTGTGAGAGCGCTCATCATTTAATGACATAAAATCTTGCTTTGACCAACTGATATACAACCCAGGGAAGTTAGCAAATCTATCCAAAGTGTCCGTAAGGAAGCTAATAGATGGAATTGACTTACAAATGGTTAGCATCATGGCACCTGTATATGCAAGGACCTTATTTTCAAATTTTCCTATTATGATTTACAGTAAGTTCTCTGTCCTAATTGAGCTTAACAGGGGCTAGTCCCTCTTTTCAACTCAAATGAGGATGACAGTATCCCATTCATTATTATCACAGTATGTGCCCCATTATACAGCATTCCAGTCCATCCGGAGAAACCACCACACAGACCAGAATAGGATAACATCTGCATCAAGTACAGCCATTCAATTGACTCAAATGCTTTTTCAGTATCTAATGATGTAGCTACTGCAGCTACGTTTGTATTGTTTGCAGACCAAATAGCAGAGATTACTCTCCTGGAACCAGATATTGAAAAATGGGCACAGTGCAAAGGGATTGCACTGCACTTGCCAATGACCCCGAGGATGCTACTGTCAGTTGGACAACATACTGGCTCTATCTAACTGAGTACAGGGGTATGTTGGCACAGCACTACGCTGACTAGCACTGCCCTGACATGGATCCATGCAGTGCAGGGAACAGTGCCCCTAGACCCTATAGTGCTGGTATCTCCCTGCGCAATATTCAGATGGCACTATGCAAAGGAGCCTATTGGGCATGCAAGGCACTAAGGTTCAATTTACATGTCCATTATGGGCACATCTGCATGGGAACCGGTGGCAGGTGTGCACCCCTGCAACTGGCCCCGCACCCACCCTGACTGCCTAGTCTCCTAAAAGTGGACATATTCCATGGTGTCTAGAGGCACCCTTCACCCTCTGATCCCTGTCCCCAGTAAAGATCAAGTATTCCCTGGTATCCAGTGTCCCCACAGCCCTCTGAACACCATTCTGTTCGATGATACAAATTTCTCCAGTGTCTAGTGGTTACCTGCCCTCCGATCACTGTCCCGTACAATGATACAAATTTCACTGGCGTCTAGTGATCCCCCCACCCTCTGATCACCATTCTGTTAGATGGCACACATTTTCCTGGTGCCTAGTGATGCCCCTGCCCTCTGATCACCATTCCATTAAATGAAGCTCCACTGCTACTCTATCAAATCACTCCTCCCCCCCATATCAGTTGTAGTCTGTTGTTTGTTCTAGCTGCCAAAATATATGTATTGCACACACCAGTCATCATGTTTCATTTATCAGTATGCAACCTGTAAGTCGCTTCCCTGTCTCATATTAATGTTTACCACCTGCGGTCACCCTATGTGGTACCCTTGTATGTATATCCAGCCTGTATCATGTAATGTGCATTTCATGTATATACTGTTATTACCTATCTATGTTTGTACTTTAAGTGTTTATGTCACAGGACCTCCTTGTGACCGAGCTTGCTCAATGGAGTCTTCCTGCAATAAACTTGAACTTGAACTTGAAGCATATTTCCCTGGTGCCTATTGGTCTCCCCACTCTCTGATCACCAGCCCCATATTATAATACCTACTCCCTGGTGTCTGGTGGCACAACCCACCCACCAATCCCCATCCCTGCAGATGTTTTTGCTGGCATCTAGCAGCCCTCCACACTGTGGGCACTGACCAACCTACCCTGCAACCCCCCTTAACTTAATCGCTGGTGCCAAGAGAGCCCACATGGTGACCAGCACAGCCCTCTCCCAGCACCTTGGTCAGCTGCCGTATATGATGACAAGGGGCATGCATCCCCTGTACCGTAAAGGGAGCATGCATACTGCCTACTGTAGACAGTGCGCATGCTCCCTTTACAGTACAGGGGATGCGCACTCCCGGTCATCGCATACAGTGTCTGGCCAAGGTGCTGAGAGGAGGGCCACGCTGGTCATCATGTGGGCTCCTGCAGTACCAGTGATTAACGTACAGGGGTTATAGGGTGGGTTGATTGGTGCCTATGGTGTGGAGGGGGCCACTAGGCACCAAGAAAAACTTCTATTGGTACAGGTATGAGGATCAGTGGGTGGGGAGTGCCACTAGACACTAGGGAATAGGTGTTATAATACGGGGCCAGTGATCACAGGGTGGGAGGACCATTAGACACCAGGTAAATTTGTGTCATTTAATGGAACGGTGATCAGAGGGTGGGGGGGCCACGGGACACAATGGAGATTTGTGTTATTTATAGGAATAGCGATCGCAGGGTGGGGGAACCACTGAACACCAGAGAAATATTTTTCATTATACAGGACAGCAATTGAAGGGCAGGGGAGCCACTAGACACCACAGCAATTTTTACTTTCACCGGGGATGGGGATCAGAGAGTGGGGGATGCCGCTAGCCACCAAGGAGCAAGTGTCCTCCCCCAACTGCCAATGTTGTTGCTAGCTGCAGCAGCTTTGCCAGCCTTTAGGGTTGCCTGAAGTAAGTCAGGCTTCTTCTCAGCAGTAATTGAGCAGCATAAAGTGGTCTGTGCTATCCCCTTTGCACATCGATACCATACTGAATAATGCACTGCACTAGGATTCACATCCCCACTCCTCCCTTTGCCCACCACATACATTATGTGTTTGCATGCACGTTAACCCTTTTAGCGTGCACCACAGACCCCTTTGAACATTGCGCTCGGGCTCAGAACCCAGGACAAACAGGGTGCAATCACTTTGCCCACTGGGCAAAGTTTTGAATATCTGGCCCCTGATGTTATCTTGTGCATATCTAGACTTCACAAATCCAATTTGGCCTTTGTGAATAATTTTTAACATGACTGACTGAAGCCTAGATGATAAAATACTGGCCAAAATTGTATAGCCTGTATTAAGCACTGAAATCGGCCTCTATTTGGCACAGCTGGAAATATCTTTATCTTTTTTTAGGAATTACTGTAATAATTGCTTCCCTCGTACTTGGTGGTAGGGTATTAAAAACTACTGATTCCTGCTATACTGTGCTCGTTGTAACTCGTCACATAGTTTCACCTAAGACTGAACAGAACTCCCCTGGTAAAGCATCAGATCCTGGCATCTTAGCAGAAGGTAATGATTTTATAGCACCAGAGATTTCTAAAGTACAAATTGGTTTGCCAAGCATATCGGCCTCTGATTCTACTATTTAGGCAAGACAAGTTTACCAAAGAAAGAGTTAATATCATTTAAAGTAGCTTACTCTTGTTCTTACATAATAATTCTTTATAGAAAACAAAGAAGCAAGCGTTCATGTTAGGGGCCAGTATTTGATAGGCGCCTTTAACCTCCTTAACTATATGGATAATGTTTTGACTTTTCATTTGTTTTAGTCTATAGGCCAAAAGTTTGCTAGGCTTCTCATCTGACTCCCAATAAGGTTGTTGTATTTGAAAGAGAGCATATTCCGTCCTTTCCATTAATATTTTATTTACTTTATATTTCAAGGAAGTTACTTATAATAACAGCTTTTTGTTCTTTGGGTATTTTTTTATGGTCATTCTCAAGCTGTTTCAAAAGTGTTTCCATATTTAATAGGGAAGCTGCTTTTTCCTTTTTAATTTTTGAGGAAAATCGTATTATTTGTCCTCTAATGTATGCCTTATACACCTCCCAAAGAACAGTGTCTGAGGTTTCCCAATACCATTAATTTAAAAAAAGATTTTGGTTCCTTCCTTCAGTCAATTCTCAAATTGTTCTTCTTCTATCAGGGACATATTTAACCTCCATTTCGGTGGCCTTGTTTCTCATAGCTAGCACGAAAGCTAGTGATGATGGGGACGTGATCAGAAATAATGCGGTTTCCAATAGTGGGATTAATAATATCATTGTAGCACTGCTATCAGACTACAACTGATCCTACTGTAGACCTGTGTAGACTGGAGTAGATGGTATAGTCTCTAATAGCTGGATTTACTAGTTTTCAGAGGCCAGATTTTCAAAAGACTGAGACTGCCACAAGGCCCGGGTGTGCCAAAGATAAGGCACACTGGGCTTTCGGCAATCTAATGGGATTTGTATCCCTTGCAACAACGGAAAATCAGAGACCATCTTTTTGTGATCCAGCGTGTGTCAATAATGGGGACTGTTTTAATGGAGCATGTGCCTCAGATTTGGCACAAGCTGCTGTAAAGTAATTGCACCCAAGATTGTAAAATCGGGCACAGCTGTGGCAAAGGGGAATGGCGCAGCTGCGGCAGTGAAAGAGTTTAACGTTCAAGTCCTGCGCCACCCTTTGAAAATATGGCCACATGAGTCTAACAGACCTAAACCTACCATTAAATCTTTTAAGACTTCTCTTAGTTTACTATTGCTGTCCTTCACCAGATTTTACGTCTGTCTGTTAATTTGTCAATATGTACATTTTGGTCACCGCCCATAATTATTTTGTCTTGAGGTGAGACTACAAGTTCTGTTAACAGAACCTTGAAAGAACTGAGTGAGTCCTGGGTACATATACATTGCAAATTAAATAATACTGTCCCACTACAATACAGTGAGACAATCTGCTAAGGAGCAGAACGAGTGGGAAGCTATATTATAGTACAGATGATTTTATTTACCTTTTTCACTCAGTGATTTTAGCACTGCGCCTGGGAAAGTGCTACTGTAGACTGAGGGGGAAGCCCAGTCTAGGACCATCAGTGACCTAGAGGAGCAGCCTTGGATTGTGGAGGACTGGAAAAGCCTCCTAACTTTTATTAAGCCCTGTAGTGTTTTGTTGTGGGATGCGATTGCTTAAAAGTGGCTACTAATGGGCTCAAATCCACTGAAGTGGTAAACTGCTGGCTTTTCTGCAGTCTTTTACTTATTTTAAGGTTCTCTGAAACCACAAAACTGGACATCGAGGGCTGAGGGCACTTCCGTTTTCATTCTCATAAGATCCTGCCTCTAGCGAGCACCGGTGAGTGCTAAGCAGAGGCAAACTGTGTCTGCCTTCGTCAGCTGAGACACCCGAAATAGCAGGGCCAAGTTATTTAAATCCACAACAGACAAAGTAAGTGCTGAAATACCAGAGCAAGATGGGGAAAGAGATTATAGTCTGTGATTTATGTGCAGTGTTCAATAAAGGGGAGAAGATACAGGGTTTTATCTTTGATAAGTACCTACTTACTGAAATTTTGCAGGAGGAAATTATTGATTTAAGGAAGCGTTTTGAAGTACAAAATGATATAATTATTTCAGAAAATGTATAGATACCATGGCTGCAAAGTTATAAGGGGATGAGGAAGGAGCCATGGGGAAAACTTGCAGTTGGAAGGAAACAAACTAAAGACAAAAGGGGAAAAGAGGTGGGACAGAAGAACAAAAGGAGATCCTTGAGACAAATTTAGAAGAATGGAGTATAGTGCAAGGAGGGGGAAGATGCAGGAGACAGCAAGCACTGACATCAGCTCAATAGAGTTACAAAATAGGTACAGTGCACTGGAAAGGGATGAGGGTGATCTGCAGGGAGAGAGTTCCACTAATGATAGCACTGCAGAAACTCCTCTGCTAACACAAGAGACACCTGGCAACAATGCACCTGCAAATTGATGCAGGGATGGTGGAGCTAGCAGTGCAGAGGGGATGGCGAGAAAACATAGGGACATAGTCATCAGTGGGGACTCTTGAAATTTGTGGACAAAGACATCTGTAATAGAAGGAAGGAACACACATCTGTCAGTAGCTTGTCAGGAGCAAAAATTTGCAACATAAAAAGTGGACTGATGGGATAGCATAGAGAGAAGCCAATAGTAGTTTTACATCTTGGGGCAAAGGACACTGGAAGACACAGACCCCTTGAGGTACAGTGGGATTTTGAGGAGGTGGGGAAAATACTACAAAGTAGGGGATGTAACATCATAACCTCAGGAATTTTACCAGTAATGAGAGCTAGGAGAGCAAAAATAAAGGAAATAGAACAATTAAATGGGTGGTTGCACAGATGGCATTTGTGTACAAATCATGTATTTTTGAATCATTGGGATATTTTTTCAGACTCTGGACTATTTGGAAAGGATGGCCTTCATTTAAAAAGGCATGGCACCAGGCTCCTGGCAGGAAGAATTAACAAAAGTATTAAGGAACTTTTAAACTGACAGAGATGGGGAGGGCATGATAGTAAGGAGGATAACAAAACTAGAACTCAAGTCTGATACAGCATGGCTTGGAACTGTCTTCTATTAAATGCCAGGAGTTTGATCAAAAAAATGGGTGAGCTGTCACACACCCTGCAGAAGGAATCTATTCACATCTGTGCAGTCACGGAGACCTAGTAGGATAGGGCTGATTCATGGGATAGAAATATCCAGGGATATACAGTATATAGTAAGGCACAAGAACATACAAAAGAAAGAGGGGTAGCACCATACGTGTCAGAAAGCATTACCTCAGAACAGATTAACATAAAATATGATGATCTCAAACTCATATGGGTAAAACCAGTCCCCAAGACAGGAGCGAAAATTATGGTAGGAGAATATATAGGCCTCCTTCACAAACAAGGGAGAAGGAGTCTCTACTTGATGATTTACTAAGAACTCTGGATATTGAAAGGAGATTGATAGTCCTGGAGGATTGTAATATGCCAGGCATAGATTGGGAGTTATGGAAGGGAAAGACGAAAACAGAGAATCAATTCCTAGACTCAATTAACCTACTTGGGCTAGATCAATTTGTCAACCTGCCCATGAGGGGAGATACTATTCTAGACCTTGTTTTCAGTAATATGGATGACTTGATACTGGACTGCAAGGTTCTGGCTCTGTCAGGTGGTAACGACCAAGCTATGATTAAGTCTCCCATATCCTCCTTCTCAACTCCCTTACGGCTGCTGGTTTGTCTACTCCTGCTCTTACCTTGTTTAGAGCTTACCTCACAGGCAGAACACAATCAGTCAGGATTCAGAATGCAATCTTTCCACCCCTCCCAATTTCCACAGGAGGGACACAGGGCTTCTGTGCTCTGCCCCATCCTTTTCTCCATCTTCCTAAATGACCTTCCCTCAGTCTGCTCTCCCACCTCTTCTATCCATATGTATGTCGATGACACCATCTTGTTCACCTCAGGCAAAACCACCACTGATGTAGCAACCACTTTACAGCATGACTTTCCCCAGGTTCAGCTTTGGGTTGCCTCACATCACCTATTCCTAAATGCCAAAAAGACAGTCTCCATGACCTTTGGCACTAGGCAGAGACTCTAGGCTCCACCCCTTACCCTCTTTCCACATCCTTGATGGGACAATCCTTGAGGACACCCCCTCTTTCAGATACCTTGGGGTTTGGCTGGACTAACACCTCAGCTTCTCTGACCACATTGACGCCATTCTGAAAAAACTGCGTTCCAAGCTTAGAACCCTTTACAGGAACCGTAGTTGCATCCCTCCTACGGCCCGGCGAGAACTTGTCCAGAAGATGATCCTCCCCATTTTTGATTACTGTGATGTAGTCCATCGTGCCACTACCATATCTTCCCTTACCAGATTGGACTCTCTTTTCAACTCCTTCTGTCGATTTGTTTTTGATGCCCCATCTCAAACTCATCATTGTGACCTTTATTGTGCCCTGTCCTTCCCCTTGCTTGCTAACAGATGCCTGGCTCACTGTGCTAAGCTAACTTCCAAACTCTGGCTTGGTGTACTTCCTTTCTACCTCTCATGCTCCCTCCCTCCTCCCCCCCACCTTCCTCCCACTCCCTCAGATCCTCCGACACTCGCACCCTGCTAGTCCCCCATCGTACCACCCTCATCGGCCAATGAGGCTTCTCCCATCACTTCCCCAAAATCTGGAACTCCCTCCCACCTCAAATACGACACTCCTCCTCCTCTTCCTCCTCCTCCCACTTCCTTGCCTCTGCCTTACATAACTTTCTCACTGCTAGCTGCTCCTGCTACAATCCTCCCTAACTTGTTCCCCTATGAGCCTGCTTCAGCTTCACAACCACCTCTTTCCTTTAAAACCTTCCCCCTACATCCTTCCCCCAGCACCCCTTCCTTTCCACCTTACTCCCACCCCCCAGTTCCCTCCTCTGTTCACCAGCTTACCCTTACTACCCAGTTGCCATTGCTTGGCCTTGGCCCCTGGCAGAGTTCTCTGCATCCTGGAGGGGTCCAGAACTTAGGCAAACACTTTCTTCTTCTCCTACTCCCACCCCATTCTTTCCTGAAAGGGCTAGGTCTCAGTCCCTCTTCTCTCCCACCTCCCTTTCTCTTAGTCCATCTGATGCCTACTCCCCATCGCTGCCTACTTCCCTCCTGTTGTGCTCTACTTCTGCTGCCTACAACCTGCTTCCTTTCTGTTGTGCTATACCTCTGCCTTGTGCAGGCTGGGTCCACAGCATACTGGAGGGGCCAGGCCCTGGTAGACTCTTCTCTTACTCCTCTTTTCATCTCTGACATGCTCTGATTCCCACTGCCTACAACCTGCTTCCCTCCTGTTCATGCTTGACCTCCGCCTGCTGCAGGCAGGGTCCCTAGCATTCTGGAGGGGGCAGGCCCTTTTCCTCCACCCCTTTGCCTTCCCTTCCTTCAAATCCCCTTTCTCCCCTGCTGCCTTGACCATATTAACTACTAATACAAAAGTGGGATCACTTGAGGGGACAACGATGAATTAATTACAAATGAGAGTTGCATTGCCCAAATGTTTAACGATTATTTCAGTTCAGTCTTTAGAGGAAAAGTTGATTATAACCAACAGGGAACAACAGAAAGGCACGTAACAAATTAACAGTGAAGTAGGACAACATTCGAGATAGATTACTTAAGATGAATCCTAACAAGGCACCAAGACAGGATGGGGTGCACCCAAGACTGGTTAAGGAATTGGCTAATGAACTAGCAGGACCACTGACATACCTTTTCAGTAATCTTTAAATCAGGGCATACTGGATGAGTGCTGGAGGTGGGTAAATGTGGTTCCCATTTACAAAAAGGGGAGTAAAAAGGTATGTGGAAATTTATAGGCCAGTGAGCCTAACGTCAGGTTTGGGCAAGGTGCTTGAGGGGATAATAAAGGAATACACAAACAACTTTGTGATAGAACATAACTTAACAGATGAACTAAAACACAGATTTACGAAGGGCCGCTCATGTCAAACCAATCTGATCCATTTTTATAATAAGGTTAGCTATGCACTCAAATGTAATTCCTCAGTGGATATGACGTTTCTGGATTTCACAAAGGCATTTGACAGAGTTCCTCATGAAGAACTAATTAACACTGCGACCCTTACCCTGATCAAGAGCGGCCTCTTGCAACCAGAACCCCCCTAACTTGTTACACAGACAAGGCAACAAACCACAAGTTAGCAGAAAATAAGTATCACCCCTGGCATTAGGGCAAATACTTGGCTCAGGCATCTAAGAGGTCATGGGGGGTTAGAGCACAAACTAACATTTATATTTACTCCGAGTTCTAGGAGAGAAGGGCCAGGGCTATGCTGTGTCTCCTATCTGAGTGGGCCCCATACACATTTTACTCGGACTTACAGATGGATTGTCCACAACCAGAAAATTGGGATAGTATGGTATGGTTTTATTTTCTGACAGATGTTAGCAGAACTGGGTGGTCCCCCAAGTTTGAAAACTGTTTCCACAGATGACAGTACTTGCAGCAAAGAACAATGATTTTCTCACAGAACAGGCAGTAATTACATTCTACACATGAACTTCTCTACAGAATGAACTGTCCATCCCTTTTTCTAGAGATCCCTGCACTTCCTGACAAAGTGTCTATATTGTGGGGGTTGCCACACACTTTAAAACATCCTCCTTAACAGAGAGAGAAAAATACCTCCATTACTTCTGGGGATATGGTATAGTCAAGCAGTATTGGGAGGAGGTGGCCTATGAACTTAAAAACACGTGAGGTCGACAGGTAGAGGTGACTCCAATCTCACTCTTACTGGGAATGGAAAGTGATGTGAATGGGGAATGGAACCCACATCCAAGATAGATTATTTATTTATATTTCGGATTTACAACCTTTGAGCCAGGGGCTCATTTACAAAGGTACCTCTTCACAATGAGGACATACAGTTGAACATAAAATTACACAGTAACAGAAAACAGTGTGAGATAGCATAACAGAGTAGCTTCCATAAGCTAACAAATTACAGCATACCAAGAGACAGTACAAATTAGAATATTTCAGTAGTTTCCATACAATTCAATTGATAGAACTTTTCTGGGTTTCACACAGATTACACGTTGTTAAAGAACAGCGGAGGTGGGGGGGACCATGGGGAGAGTGGGGGGGTGATGTGGGAGTTCGGCCCGGTGGGCTATGTCAAAAATGAATAGTAGCTGAGGTCTGTTAAGGACCGGTGCAGCTCCAGGAGCTGAGCAGATGGTTCTTAAGGGCAAATTTAAAGATGGCAATTTTGGGGGCACTGGAAACGGATGTTGGGAGAGAGTTAGACCAAGATGGTGCCCTATAACAGAAGAACCTTTGTGCCAGAGTGGTCCTGGTTCTTGGGACCAAGAGGGTGGTCTTGTTGGCAGTTCAGGTTGAGACAGTGGGCACGCTAGGTTGGATGGAGGTAGTAACCCCAGGTGGGGCGAACCCAAGCAGAATCTTCTGAGTTAGAAGGCAGGTTTGGTAGCAGAGTCGTTCATCTAGGGTAAGAAGTTGGCCATGTTGTAGAGTTGACATGTGTGGGTTAGCCTGGGGGCATCAGTCATTAGCCTGCAGGCCTTATTTAAGGTGAGGCGAATCTTGTTGAGAGCAGTGGTGTCAGCAGCGGCATAGACTGGAAGGCCATAGTCTACAAGGGACAGTACCGAGGACGTAACGGCAAGCCAGAGGGCATCAGTGGGGGAGGCAGTCCTTGTGTAGGTAGAGGATGCCAAGGCAGGTGTTGGTGGCAGTTGCAAGGGCAATAATGTGGGTGTGAAAGGAGAGGGCTGAGTCGAAGGTGACTCCAAGGTATTTGTAGGAGTAGACTTGTTCAAGCGGTTGTTGGGTGCCAAGGAGGATGGTGAGTGGGTTGTTACTAGCTTTGTTTTGGGGATGAGCGAAGAGCATTGACTTGTTTTTTTTGTGATTGATGATGAGTCTGTGCTCCTTAAACCAGGTTTCGGCATCGTGGAAGGAGTGTTGGAGAGTGTCCTGGAGAGAGATAAAGTTCCAATGGGAGGCAAAAATGACGGCATCATCGGCGTACATGAGGATGTTGCCAGAGCAGGCACTGGGCAGGGTGTTTAGATATAGGCTGAACAATAGAGGACCCAGGATGGAGCCCTGGGATACCCCCGAGCGGAATGGGTGGGTTTCCGAAAGTGTCCCATTGATTCTGACACATTGAGAGCGTGCTGTCAGGTAGCTTGAGCACCAGGCAAGGGGGGCCAGCTGAGAAACCAACGCAGTAGAGAGCATCTACATAAAAACACAGAAGTTGATGGCAGATAAGGACCGCAAGGTCCATCCAATCTGCTTTCTTTTTCTACCTTATAAATACCTTATAAATAAATGTGCCATTGGCCTTTGCTTTGTCAATGGCCTATCTCTTCATACTCATCTGTATTTCTCCCTTATGCCTATCCCATGCCTGTTTGAAGCCCTGCACTGTATTCATATCCACCACTCCCTGAGGTAGGCCATTCCATGCATCCACCACCCTTTCTGTGAAAAAGAACTTCCTCACATTACCCCTTAATCGGCCTCCCTCTAATCTCATGCTGTGTCCTCTTCTCCTGCTATTTTTCTTGTATTGAAACATGTTAGACTCTTTCACCTTGTTAATGCCCTTAAGGTGTTTGAATGTTTTGATCATATCACCTCTCTCCCTCCTTTGCTCTAGGGCAGTGGTTCTCAAATGGTGAGGCCAGCCTTCCTGGGGGCTCCAACCTGTTCAGGGAGGCTCAAGCAAGTCTGAAAAAGTACTGTATTTAAATTTTGAGTTTTATATATTTTGTGTGAAGAGATGAAGCAAACTGAAAGAGGATAATAGTAGGTGAATTTTACATATTTATTTACTAATAGGTGACCAGGAAGGTCAATGAGCCAAAGGCTCATTTCAGGAGAAACAGAAGTAGTGTGACCCATGAAGGCACTGCAACAAGGGGTAACAATGGTTCAAGAATGAAAATAAGCGGAGCAAGTTGGCTGGCCTGTTGAAGGGGGGTTACAATAAGCTGAATAACAATATTTGTTCATTTTATTTGTTATTCAGATAACACCTTAAAACATGAGCTCTTTTTCAAAGGTTCCATGTCAGTATAAGACAAAGAACTGAATGTGAACCAAGTACTCAAAGGGGTTTCAATTTATTCATGGTGTACTGAGCAAAGTACAGTATGTTATTTTTCTTAGGGGAGGCCCAAGATTATTTCAGTTTTTGGGAGGCTCAAAATCTTTTCCATGGATTTGGGAGGCTCACTGTGACAAAATCTGAGAACTATTGCTCTAGGGTATACATATTGAGCTCCGTTAATCTGTCCTCATATGTTTTCTGATGCAGTCCCTGCACCATTTTGATTCCCTTCTCTGGACTGCCTCAGTTTGGTTAATGTCCTTGTGAAGGTGTGGCCTCCAGTACATGCAGTACTCCAGATGAGACCTAACCAGTGTCTTGTAAAGAGGATTATTACCTCCCACTTCTGACTTGTGATACCCCTACTAACACACCCTAACATCCCCCTAGCCTTACCTACTGCTTTAGTGGTCTGCTTGGATGATTTCAGGTCATCAGTGATGATGACACCCAAGTCTTTTTCTTCCCTTGTGACTGCCAGCAACTCCCCTCCCAGCCTATAGGTGGCTTCAGGGTTTCTCTTCCCTATGTGCATGATCTTGCACTTCTTTGCATTAAACCCCAGTTGCCACTCTTCCGACCATTTTGCTAGTTTATGCAGATCTGTTCTCATTCTGCCCAACCCATCTGGATCATCTGCTCTGTTGCTGATCTCGGTGTCATCTGCAAACAGACAAACCTTACCCTCCAGTCCATCTGGAATGTAATTGATGAAGATATTGAAGAAGACTGGCCCCAGGACTGATCCCTGAGGTACCCCACTTGTGACTTGCATCTCTTCTGACTGTATACCGTTTACCACCACTCTCTGTTTTCTGCCCGTCAACCAGTTTGCCACCCAGTTGACCAACTTCTGACCCACCCCAAGCCTACCCAGCTTATTAATCAATCTTCTATGTGGAACAGTAGAAAGCTTTGCTGAAGTCAAGGTAAGCGACATCAACTGCTCCCCTTGGTCCACCACTCTGGTTACCCAGCCAAATAAATCTATGAGATTAGTTTGACAGGACCTTCCTTTTGTAAACCCATGCTGTCTTGGATCCTGTGCTCCTATGGATTCCAGGTGTTGCACTATCCTTTCCTTAAGGAGTGCCTCCATAATATTGCCCACTACTGAGGTAAGACTGACTGGTCTGTAGTTCCCTGCCTCCTCCCTGCTACCATTCTTGTGGAACGGGATCACACAAGCCCTTCTCCAATCTTCTGGGACCTCTCCTGTGCTCAGAGACTCACTAAACAGTTCTGATAATGGCTCTGCTAGTTCCACCCTTAGCTCCTTTGGTACCCTGGGATGTATGGAATCTGGTCCCATTGCCTTGTCCACCCTGAGCTTATTGAGCTCTTGTAGGACCCTTTCTTTTGTAAAGGGACTAGTGCTCACCTCCCTCCCCCCTGTGTCCATGGTGCTGAGCTGTGGGCCCTGCCCTACCTTCTTTTCAGTAAATACTGAGCAGAAGTATCTATTTAGGATAGATGCTTTTATATGGTCCTCCTCCTCCTCCTCCCACATGCCCCTTATCCCCTTTGATCTTAGCAATACCCCTCTGGACTTTTTCCTTTCACTAATGTATCTACAGAAAGTCTTGTCACCTTCTTTTACTGTCTGTGCTAGTGTTTCCTCGGTTTGGGCCTTTGCCTTCCTTACTGCCTTCCCTGCTTCCCTTAGGGAAGTTTGGTATGCCTCCCTATCTTCATCCCACTTCGTTCCCTTATATTTCCTGAAGGCCAGCCTTTTGGCTCTGACCTTTTCTGCTACTGTTTTTGAGAACCAAAGTGGTTTCCTTCTTCTTTTGCACTTCCTTTTCTCTCTAACACAATGGGATGTTGCTTCAAGTATTGCATCCTTAATGCTTGCCCACTTTGCCTGTACCCCCTCACCTGTAGGCAGAGGGTGAGAAACAGTGATGAAGGCCTTAGAGAGGTCAACATACACTGCCCCAGCGAGGGAGCCGGAGTCAAGGGAGGAGTGCAGGAAGTTGGAAAACTCTGTTAATGCGGTGCCAGTGCTGTGGTCAGCGCGGAATCCATGTTGTTCTGAGCACAAGATGTTATGCTTAGCCAAGTATTCATTCAGTTGATTAGCTACCACTTTTTCTAGGGTTTTGGAGGGGGGAGAAGGATGGAGATTGGTCAGTAGTTGCAGGGGAGGACCTATCACCCCCTTTGTGAATAGGCATGACTGTAACTGTTTTCCACTCAGTGGGGAATTGCCCCAGGCAGAGGGACCGGTTAAGTAGCCCGGTGAGTGGGACAAGGACTTCATCCAGGACCAGCCGGAGTACTTTGGGGTCTAGGGAGTCACTCCTAGGACTGTTGCTTTTTAAGGCTTTTAGTAGTAGAAGTTTTGCCTCCCGGGTAGATACTTTGTGGAGGTAGAACCAGGGGCACTGAAGGACTGGGAGCGGAAGATCAGGGGTAGGATCGAAGAAGTTACTAGGGAGGACAGAGCTAAGGTCAGTGAAGGATGAGTTGAGGCCATTGGCAATGCTGGCAGAGTCAGTAGTGCTGGTGCTGTTAATAATGAACTGGGATGGGGGATGAGTGTGACTTCCCATTTAGCTCTTTAATGTTGTCCCAGAATGTTTGGGCGCACCCCCAGGAGGAGAAGAGGGTGGCCTGGTAATGGTCTGCCTTGGCTTTCCGGATAGTCCATGTGCACCTGTTCCGTGTGGCATTGTAGGCCTGTCTGTTAGCAGGATGGCCGGATTTGTTGGCGCGGTGCCAGAGGTTGTCCCTGTTTCTGAGCATCTGGAGTAGGGCCGGGGTAACCCAAGGCGCATTTTGTTTTTTGGGGTGGGTTTTGGTGAGGGGATTAGGATATTACTAGTTATGGCCAGGCAAGTCATAGTAAACACATGGGTCTCATGTGCAAAGCCTACCATACAGATGTGGAAGAACCTCATGCTGGCCAGTTTGGCTACAGAACGACTCACCTATGCCATCAGGGGTAAAGAGGAGAGTAGAGGTTCATCAAGGAGTGGGACCACTTTTTGTCTGCACTATCCCCTGTAGAGGCTGGTATTCTGAGGGAGGGAATCACTTGGTAAGAGCAGATTGGATGGGCTGGTGGGAAGTCCTGGGGAAATTGGGGGTGGGGATTAACCAAGTATTGCCAATGTAACCTCCTAGTGGCAGAAAAGGATATAATAATATAGAATGTAACTGCAGAATACAGAATGCACTTTTCTTCTCTATTTCTCTCTTTTTGCTTTTTTCAAACTTCTATACTATCTGGGTATTCTACACCTATCTTTCTCTGAGCTTGTATGAAATATTTGTGATGGTATTACATGGATAAATGAAGGGACGGGCTCTACTGAACGAATATGTGTAGAAATGAGGGGTCGATTACCACCTATTCTTGGAAGTAGACAACATGAAGTATAACTAATGAATGCCTTTTTCCTGATACACATGTGCTGTAATAGCTAAGAAACACTTGACCAGCTGGGTACCATGTAAGTAATCTGTACCTTCTGTTTCATCTTATAATAATAAAAATATTAAACAAACAAAAAAAAAACATTCTGCAACAAGATGGGCTAAGTTAATGCCTGCAGGGTAAACTGTGCCTATCAGGTAATCAGTTAGCCCTGCTTGAGACTCCAAGTGAGGTTCTGCCCACCCAGGCCCCAACTAGCCTCTGCCATTCCTTTCAGGACACACAGCTGGATCCTTCAACCCCTCCTGGATTGCTACAGGCCTACACAAACTTTAACACATTTAAATTAGCACATATATGTGGTGAATTGGGTCATGAGTGAATGCAAGGGCACATACATCACCAGACAACTCCCAAAATATTGCAAATGCTACTGTACTCATGGTTTGGTCCCCTTTTGTTACAGGCATCTGACAGTTTGTGAAGAAACACTTCTTCTTTTGAAAGTCCATAGCTTTTTCTCAAAAAAACTGTCAGTCTCTCACTCTGGACAGTTGTGACAATCTTCACTTCATCAGGGGGTTGCTCCATGGAACCACTGATTTCTCAGTTCCTTTCATCATTTCTACAGAAATGAACCCACTGGGGTCCAACTGGCACAGGTCTCCACCACTTCTTCCAAACACACTGTTGTTCCACACACTAGGGTGAGAAAAATGACCAGAGGTCCTTCACCCAGCCTAGGGAGGCTGGCAGGTATCTCTTGCCCTCAACAGGATAGAGAGCTCCTCTTCCCGTTCACTTTCCAACTGGGACTCCACACACACACACTGACTCCTTCACATTCTAAACTGCTCCCCCTGCAGCTAAGCTAAAAGGATTATGTTGCTGCAAGAGTTCTAAGTGACATCACTAATTTTCTACCTAGCATAGCTAAGTAAACAATGAGGTGTGTGTGTGTGAAGAGCTTCTAATAAACTCCCTACCACCTGCCCAAAAACCTATCTGGTTTAATGCTGAATGGATTCTAGTAACCCCAGGGGACTGGGTGGTTACAACACCTTGATTGAACTAGGGTTGGACAGTAACATCATCAGTTGGGCTGTGTCATGGTTGATGGATAGAAGGCAAGAGGTGACTCTAAGGGGCATTACATATGAGTGGGAAAATGTGACTAGTGGGGTCCCCTAGGGCTCGGTGCTTGGCCTGTGCCCATTTAATTTGTACATATAATCTATGAGGTGCACTGGAGATACTTGGGTAGCACAATTTTCAGATGATATCAGAATCGGTATGAATGTAAATACTATGGAGGAAGTATCAAATTTACAGAGAGGATTAGCAGAACTTGAAAAAAAGTACTGAATTACATGGGTTGGATTTTAACACTAATAAGTGTTCTGTTATGCATTTCGGGAGGAACAACATAAGGGCACAATACTACCTGGGTGGAAACATATTGAAGATGGTTTCACAAGAAAGAGATCTGGATGTTATAATAACCAATGACCTAAGTTTTACAACCCAATGTCATGGTATTAAACAAAAAGGAAATGGAGTGCTTAATAGCATTCTTAGACATATTATAAGCAGAGACAGGGAAGTGATAGTCTCCTTATTTTCATCACTGGCCAGGCCAAATCTCGAGTTCTGCGCCCAATTTTGGGCACCAGGGATGGAGACTGAAATAAAAGCACTAGAGGGGATACAACAAAAGGCAACTAGGGAAGCCAGGGATCTAAGAGGCCTTAGTTATGAGAACAGGTTAAAAGAACTGAGACTGTTCACACTGGAGTATCGAAGAATGTGGGGAGACTTACGTCTAGCCTTCAGCGCATTTACAAATCATGACCTCTGGGATTGTTTAGGTTTTAATTTCTAGGACCAGACCCAAAATACGAAA
Organism: Neoceratodus forsteri; assembly: GCA_016271365.2. NCBI lineage: Eukaryota > Metazoa > Chordata > Ceratodontiformes > Ceratodontidae > Neoceratodus > Neoceratodus forsteri. The sequence continues at coordinate 46,891,823 of CM028133.1, read as the reverse complement.
GCTCATAATCTGCAACTCATAGGAGAGCTTTGTCTTTCCAAAAAACAGAATTTTTGGTATAACCAAAGAGTAGTAGCCTTATGGCAATGCTGATTGAGTGAGTGGGTAGTAAGGAGTTGAATGATTTTAAGAACAAATTAGATTGCTAATGTAGAAATAAAAAAAATGACTGGATACTTTGGTTGAGTTACGTGCAAGCATAATGGACTCGTCTTCTTGCTCTGTAATACCTATGATACCCATGATTTAAGAATTTGCCATCTCCCTTCCTTATCAACCGAGTGGTCTTTTAAATGGAATCTTAGGCCAATCCATACCAGAATGGCAGTCCCGCTTTTCTTACTATTATACCAACTATAAAATACTTTGCCTGCTATGTCCTCTCAAGGTTTTGTGCTTCTGAGGGGGATTAAATGGATCTCCTGAAATAAAGCTATATCAGCTTCCAGGCCATTTATTTTTTATTTTTATTTATTTGAAAAGTTCGGAATTACAAACCTTTGAGTCAGAGACTCCTTTACAAAGGCTCCGCGTCATGGAAGTACAAACAAGATTTTAAAAAAGACAATACAATAAAGCAAACAAAACAGGATACATCAAATTGCACAGGGTAACAGTCAACCCAGAGTCAAACATAGTACAGTAGATTCCAAATAATATAAAGCATAGTATACTAAATCAGTCACTGAATAGCTCAGCCCAATTAAAGAGTTATGGCACAACAATTAGAGAAGATGTAGCAAGAAGGTAAGAAGAAGGGAAAGCGGATAAGGAGCTGTCAGAAATGAAATTGTTCATTAATAGAAGAGGGAGCTAATGATGCGAGTAGTCATGTTAGGAGCAGTCACAGACACAAGAGGTGAGGAGTAGCTCTCTAAGGTTGTATTTACAGGGGCCTAGCTTCAATTCAGAGGAGATATCAGAAGGCAGCTCATTCAGCCAGAGTGGTGCCCTGTAGAAAAAAGCTCATTGACCCAGGGGCGTCCTGCTGTGAGGGACTAGTAGGAAGGCTTTCTTGGAGCTTCTAATAGTCCTAGATGTAGGGGCAGGATGAATAAGATTATGTAGTCCAGAAGGGAAGAGTCCATTGGCAATCATTTTGGCAAGTAGGCAGAAGTGGTATTTGAGCCTACCATCAAAGTTGAGCCAGTTGGTAAGCCAATAGAGGTCACAAGTGTGGGTCCACCTGTCACACCCTGCTACAAGACGGCAGACTTTATTGAAGGCATCCTTAATCCTGCGGAGGGCAGTGTTAGCAGCAGCACCATAAAAAATGATCCTGTAATCTACTAGGGAGAGGACAGGGGAGGTCACGGCTAGGTGGAGTGCCTCAGGTGGCATACACCGTTTGTGCCTATATAAAAGTCATTATATGCTCTAATACTTTTCTCCTCTTTATTGGTGACCCAAGTCCTCTCACGTTCTAGGCTACGAGTGTTAATTTACTGTCCATTTTAAGTGGGTTAAAACTAGTTCTGAATCCATTAAGTACCTTTGCAGGTATTTACTTATAAATAAATATCAGACACATGCAGGTGTTTAGCAGTACCATTAAGTCACATTCAAGAATAAAATCTTGAATTAATTTAAAACCAGGTCCTCTTTTATGAGAAGCTACTCCTATTTTCTGTTTTTATACCCCATGGATGTGAACCAAGATATTTCTGAATAATTCTTACACTAGACATATCTATATAAAGAAAAGGATCTATCTTAAACAGTTGACCAAAGTTACATAAAGGCACTTCTATAAGTTTTCAGTTACAATTTCTAACAAACAAACAAAAAATAAGCAAACAGAACTATTGCTCTTAAACATGCATTCACATTGTATCTTGTTTGAGAAATCAGACAAATACTTCTATTTTTTCTTGTCTAATGGGGTACTGACAGCAAAAGAAAGCAGGTATTACAACGTCTCTACAGATCACTGCTGAGGCTCCACCTGGAGGACTGTACCCAGTTCTGGAGTCCTCACCTAAGGAAAGATAAGTATAGGCTGGAGACAGTGCAAGTGGTTCAGGGCCAGCAAGGCAGATCTTACGAGGATCATCTGAAGGCACTGAACATGTTTTCAGTGGATGCCAGATGACAGCGAGGAGATATGATAGAGACCTTCAAATCCTTGAAAGGAATGAACAAGGTACACTGCGAGAAACTATTTAGCATAAGTAGTTGATCAAGAATACAAGGGCAAAAGTGGAAACTGGGGGTGGGGTTCAAGAGGGAAGTTATTTTACAGTAAGGGTTGTGGAGGCATGGAACAAACTGCTAGCTGGTGTGGTGGGTGCCCAAACTATCAATGGTTTCAAACATGGCTGGGACAGAGTTAAGGGGTTAGTAGTTGCTCCAGGTGGTAATGGTAGGGTGGGGAGCATGGGAATGGATAGTGCGGGTTAGAACCCTGTGTGGACAACAGGTCCCATGTTTGTTAGGGTTTATGGGCAGACCGGATGAACCAATGATCTGTCTCCTGCCATCATTGTCTATGTTTCTAAGTAAGGCATTCTAAACATGCAAATAAGTTTCTGACATATTGTGTTCATCTCGTGGACATTCCGTCAGAAACCCACCTGTCAAACAGAAATGGCTTTAGCTGCAGGGTTCACTGAGCAGCCAGAAGCACTTTAAAATGTTCAGTGTTCCTCTCCTACTCTTTTTCTCAGTGTTATGGGAGGTACTGGAAGGTGAGTCCTCAGGAGTAATGGCAATGAGCACTGTAGATCATGATCTCGACCTTTGGCCTTAGCTTGTGTCCTCTGTCTTTGTCTACAGTATCCAGTAATATTATTCCCTCGTACACCTTCCGAAGCCTCCTATTATCACTACATTAGTAGTTCTCAGATGTTTACAGTACAAGTAGTGATAAAAAATACTGTTTCACATAAAACAGAAAACACTGTTCAGACTTGCCACGGGTGTGTGCCAAACTGCTTTCAGTGCCACCCCTTTCTACAGCTCTCTGAAAGAAATGGCACAACAACACTGTAATTATGTCATTTTAGTTATTACTCTCTCACCATTCATATAGGGCTGGGGACAGAAATAATTTAGTTTATAAAAAAGAAGTCATAACATTAACTCATAACAATTGAGTTGCATATGTTTACAACTCAGGGGGGCAATTTGTCACGCTCTAGCTACACAGCTACAAACATGTCTAGTAAGAGTAAAAATGTGCTGCGGCTAAAATTACATAATGCTACTTTCACTTGAAAGGTGCTGGTCTGAACAGATGCAGGATGAACTGGCAGGGACCAAAGCTCAATATATGTCAGTAGTACACTTGAAATTCATTTTCTGTTTAATTAAGTATATTTTGATACAAGTAATAAACATTAAAGTGGAAATGAAGCATGCCATATTTCACAATGTCTTTGTAACTCTGTGTTATGTTGTAATTGTTTTTATGTTTTGGACGCAATTGCAAGAGAGAGTTTACTCTCAGTTTGCTCTCCAATAAATATTAGTTGATTGATGGATAGATGGATGGATTGATTAATGATGCATGCAGTCCTTGAGGAGCTAGTATTGTCAAACCAGCAGACAAAGAATGCTAAATATAGTGGCACCAGTCTCAAGCTCCCATTATCTAGTCATGCCCATCGGTATCTATAGTGAAGAACTGTTGAGTACGGCAAAGGACATTTTTGGGACGGTTTACACTGTAACTTGTATCTTATTAAAAATTCATCAGTGGTACAATATAACAGGAATACGCAGGTCAGATTGGTCACATGCATTCACACAGAATAATTTCATGCTGACGTTGCTAAACTACATACGAACATACGAAGCAGCCAGCAGAAGAAGGTCATTTGGTCTATCAAGTCTGCTCGTATTGCAGGGTCCACAGCTTAAGCTAATGTCCCTGTCCTCCCTCCCCACTCCTCCCATCCTTCCTACCCATGATCCTCACCTTCTCCCTCTGCCTATCTCAGCCTTGCTTAAAGCTGCCCATTGTCTTCATTGAGATCACTTCTTCTGGCAGCGCATTCCAAGTGTCCCCCACCCTCTCTGTGAAGAAGTGCTTCCTGACACCCCTCCTAAACCTTCCACCCTCCAGCTTAAGACTGAGCCCCCTCCTGTTATGGTTGCCACTCAGCTTACAGAGACTCTCCTTATCTACCTTATTTATCCCTTTCAAGTACTTGAAGGTCCCAGTCATGTCGCTGCTCTCTCTCCAGTCTTTCAGGGAATACATGCTCAGTGCCCTCAACCTTTCCTCGTATGCCTTACCCTGTTGACTGGCTATCATCTTTGTAGCTCATGAACTGGTCCATAGTCACATATTGCTGATGCATATTCCATTTGTTTGTGTTCATAAATAAATAAAAGGTATGAGCCCCTCACCCACCATACATCTGTCTCTGAGTTTTCTTTTCTTCTTGTGCTCTGGTTCTCTTCCACCTTGACTCCAGTCAGAAGCGTTCTTCCATTCACACCACCCTGAAGCATGCCTAGGTGATGCCCACCCTCCATCATTAAATAAGTCCACTTTCACACCTCTACCTTCTTCACTTTATGCCCTTATACGTTTCCCTCATGCTTACATTTGTTTAACCTACATAATCCATGTAATATCCTTCACATGCATCATGTTGTTCAAGGATATTGAGAAACTATCACATTTACTCTGTTTATATTCACTAAGTGAAGCAAGCATTTTTTTGCACTCGCTGTCTTCTTGCAGCTTACCAGATGACTACTAGTGCCTACAGGTTAAGTGGCCTGTGGAGGCACCGCTTCTGCACATCACCACATGGTGGCTCTTTATTACCTCCGCAGACAACTATATATATTTATAGCATTTAAAAACAGTGATACCATGCGTTCGAACTAGCTGTGACCGAGGACATCGCGATTCATGACGGTAGATATCTTCAGTTATGATGGAACCTGATGGTAAGCTAAGCACCACTGCAATTTTAAAAAGTAATTATTTTAGAAACATTTTATTTACTAAGAAGATTTTCTGTCATAATACTAGATGTAATGTAATGAACAGCAAGCTAGCTAGAAGATGACATATCTATTGTAAGTTTATTTCCCTTTACACCTCATCAGTACTGTGACCTAATTGCGGCATCAGTGGTGGTTAGGGATGCTTGGATTCGAATGACTCCATTCTGTTTTTCCATCCATTGAATTTCTGAAAATTCTAATTCTGAATCCTATTTTTTCCAATAACAGTCAAGCCATCAGAGTTGGAATCTGAGTTAGAATTTCCAGTTTTTCATCTAACTACTTTAAAACTCCCCTCCCCCCACAACCACCACACCCCACGAAGAGTATTGTATGGGTTGGAGCCTAGAGGCAGCCAAGACAGACATATCTCTCTTGTGAGATCCTGATGAGGACAACTGATTCAAGCTTTTCAACATCAAACTTTTTACCTGCTTTTTACCAATGGTGATAGTGATGGGGCATCCAAAATAGCTGAATGCTACAGATCCCACAAGGCAGAAAACAGCAGAAAATCCAAGCATCAGTGGTGGAACTGGCCCAGTTGGGACAGTCACGTCTTTGGGTAGGGAAGAATGGACACTGCAAATGGTTCTGAACATATGTAGAAACCTTGGACAAAAAGGTTGAGACTTGTACCTCTCAAGTGGCACTACTGGAGACCAAGATGGACATGGTATGGATGCAGCCACAGGAGGCTCCAGGAACAGTTGCTTGAACCCTGACATTATCTTCAGGATTTGTAAAAAGAAAACAAATTGTTGCTGTTCAGGGTTAAACATCTGGAAAAACAGGCATGAGCCAGGAATATTAGGCTGCTGGGATTATCAGAGATGGTGGAGGGTGGGGGAGTCTGTTGGGATTATCAGAGATGGTGGGGGAGTGGAGACCCAGTAGTTTTTATCTGACTCCTGACTAAATAGCTTCATCTGGAAACCCCAGCAGCCATTATGAAGGCTTACTGAGTGAACCCCTAGAGACACAGCTAAAACCATGTGCATAATACTGCTAGTAACTTCATGGCCATCAGACCAAGACAGGATCATCCTGATGGCCAGACATTAGGAGCAGCTCAACATGGGTACAGAAAAAGACTCTCCCTGTACCCATACCTTAACTTCTCCACGAGAGAGGCACTGGAGCTTTGTCCGGACCAGGCTACATGAACTGGGCATCATACACCACTTCCAACTCCTTGTAAAACTCTATGTCTTATATTCCAGTAACATTTTTTTTTTGCTTGGGGAGCTAGCAGAGGCGGTGAAGCAGCTAACCAAAATCTGCAGCGAATTCAGCTCCACAGCCAACACAGCCAACAATGAATCAATAAACTTGAATGTATAAACTCTTGGGCACAAATTAGAGGAGTACTATGCCTTCATATCTTGTAAATTTTATTTGTTTCCTTGCCAACAGACAACCTTCTTGTGTAGCTGTTGAGGATACATAGGCTTGCTTTAGTTTATTTTCACTGTTCATACTGCTCCCCTCTAATTGTCCTGGGGAACTCCATTTTCTGGTTGTTGAAATCTCATTATCTCCGAGAACTGTATTAGCATAAGAGAACATGATGTGCCAGCATCATTTAGACACCACAGTATGCCTGTCTGCTTAATTGGAGTTCAACAAAACAAGCTGCAGCAAGCTGCGAAGTACCACATTGATTTTCAATTAGCTTTGCAGACTGTCTGAGTGGTAATGCAGGTGTTTTCCCTTTAAACTGCATTCAATTTGTGTGTTTCCAGAAAGTTTTTTCAAGATATTTGTACTTGTGGGTACTGCGGTACCATGTTCTCATACGCTAATGCAGCTGTCATGGACAACAAAATTTCAACAACCATAAAATGAAGACCCTCCAGGATAGTTACAGGGGACTAGCATGAACAGTAAAAACAAACTAAAGCAAAGCTGTACTTGATTCAGGGCTCCCGGATCTACCAAGATTCCTGTATTCTACATGGATTTGAAGTAATCTACAGAGAAATTGTTCCCATAGACTTGCATTGATTAGACAGGAAAACAGAGCAATTTGCCTACCATAGAAAATAATGTAATCTACAGGAAAATACAGCAAAATCAACCTGGAGTTACAGGGAAAATGCCAAAACAATCTGGGAGCAAACACAAATATCCTCAACAGCTACATGGAAAGAGTCATCTGTTGACATGGAAACAAATAAAATTTACAAGATATGAGGGTTTAGTATTCCGTTACGGGCCCAAGTATTTAAGCATGACTGTGGGATTTAGGGGTTCTAGGAGGATGGTAATAGTAATATAAGCAGTTTCAGTTGTAGTTTTATGAAGTACATGCTTGGAATAATGTAGCTACAGAAATCTATCTATATTATAGCAAGATGACCTGCAACTGGAGCTGTGGGTTCACTTTCTTCTTCTTGTGCAGAGGGGGGATATGGCTCTCCAGTCAACATTTTCTTTACCCCACGTTCGCACAGCTGGCGGTGCTTATAAAAAATGTATCTGTGTGTGTTATGCTTACTTATGACCATATGTTATGTGGCCAAATGTTACGGCAGTTATATGATGTCCTTTAAATAGTCAGTTCATTCAGAATTTTCTCGGTGTTCACAAGACCAGCCTTAAATTGTAGGATAATTATAGTGCACAGGCTCACGTACAAGCCCAAAAACAACAAAGCTGTTGGTAAAAATTCTATTGTCCATTCAATGACTGGTCCTCGTCATGTTGCCAACATGGGCTTTACTTTGGATCTTCCTGGACTTTAGTGCATGGGGTTTAACAAATGGGTTTACTTTTTGGATGTGTAACAAATATGTGGAATGCAGTGAAATACTTTCTGTGATTATGTACTGTAAATTACTTGCACTGGTATGTCTTTGAATTCCTTTCACCGTGAAGGTTTATAATGCATTTGTATTTATTTATTTCAAAAGTTTCCTTCTTCTATCCTCATGTGGTTGCCCATGTGGAAGCCAGAGATCCCATGTCACATTTCGAAGGTCATATTGGATTACCTCCAGCATCACAGCCAACATTCCCTCTCTCAACAAGACAGGCTACTGGCATCTCCCTTCCCAAAACAATTCTTCTCCCCCTCTGGCCCTCCACTGACTAGGGCTCATTACTGAACCAAGGTTGCTGTTGTTATGAGTGGCAATGCTAACCCTGTCCATACAGGCCAGCTCCAGAAGAGGAAATCTTTAATAGAAAGCTCTTTGGAACCAAGCAGTTCCATGGGAGAGACCAGAAAAGTGTACTGTGAGATGGCAGTCAGAAAATCAGACAACAGGGTGGAGTTAAATGCTGCTGCTGGGTAGCAAGTTATTTCCTGGAAGCTGTAGAAACTGCCAACACAAAGCTTTCACCACTTTCCCATTAGCTTGAACTCACACTAACAGGTTAACCAACACCATTGTACAGCATGTCATTTTAATCACCCATTCAATATTTTTTTTTTTGCACTTTCTTTTTATCCCCTCCTTATTGCCCACTTGGTCCACTCCTTCGGACCAATCAATCCCCGTAATCCCTCCCACGGCATCTGCCCCTAGAGTGCCAGGCTTACTCCATTGTCTCCCTACCTTGCTCCTCTTTCCTCCAGAGAGTCAGCACAGCGGGGTCTACCCATGGGTAGGTGATCGGGGCTGGGATCGGCCATCATCCTGGCCTGAGAGGGGTGTTTTCCACTTTTTCTTCCCTTGGTCCCTCTTCCCCTGAGGGCGTCGGCACAGATGACTGATGTCCAGACAGACGGTGTGCTGACACACGCCACTGTCAAATGCCCACAACGTCCTCCCCACCCCGACTCTGAAGAGCTGCCTAGTGCCCCGATGCCCATGCTTCCACTGGCACTGGTGCATCAGGTGCTTAGAGCACCCCAGAAACCCACCCCAGGAGGAGGAGAGCATCCGTTGGGACGCCGACCTCCCCTCCCCTCCAACCCTGGCGACCCGAGTCCGCTCTCAATCCGGGTCAACGCACAGCACGAGGTGTGGCATCCAGTGCCTCAACCCTCAGCGCCACTGGGCCGGCCCCCATTACATTTCTTTTAACAGGAAAAAGACTTGAGTGGTTAAATGTAAAAATGCCAGCATTATAAATAGATGATGGTACTTCAAGGGTTACACTGGAATTATCACATTTATTTCCATGTGCAAGGATAAGACCCGTAACTCATGAGTGTCAAAGCCAAAATATGTCATGAGATCTTACCTCAGTGAGTATTTGCACTTGGGAACTGAAAATACCCAATATTCATCTACCGGGTCTTCCTACATGATAACACACAACCCCTGCGTTGTGGGCTCAAATAAGATTAATGGGCCTGGGTCGATAACTGCAGCGGGGATTCATTACCCAAAGATGCTGTAGATGAAAATAAGTTCTGCAGAGCCTGCACTGAGGAAAAGAACAAGTAGGCAAAGTAATAAGCTAGTACTGACCCATGTGAAACATTACTAACCCACCACACTATATAGGTATTTGCTATTATGTATAAATTTCCATACACTCATAAGTAATAGATAACTCACTCTGAGGTGTGTGGTTGCGCTCTGATATACGCATGCCTTGGTGTGCATTGTTACGGCCTCGTGTGTCGACCACCCAAGGCATGCGTATATAAGAGCGCAACTGCACACCTCAGAGTGGGTTATCTATCTTATAAAATGGCAAAATTGTTTTGGAGGGGGGTAAAAGTGCAGGTGTGTGGTCACGCTCTGATATACGCACGGTCATGTGATGCTTTTCATCCAATAAATCCTAGGCAATTCCCCTACCCATTTTATAAATATTGTTGTACCACTGTTCAAAGGTCAAAAAAGCTGTTGTACCATAGTAGCTACGTCACTACTATGGTATTATAACTTTGCATTCTAAAAGCTTGAGCGCTATATTTGTCGCACGCCAAGCTCTAACTTTCAGAAAGTCTATCAGTGCTCAGTAGACAATAATTGGAGCACAGTAATAGAAATGGGAGACACTGAGTTTTCTAAGCTTACCAGTGGCTGGTAATCATTCACTGCTGACCAGAAGAACCAGAGGTTTATTCAAAAACAAGGTAAGTCCTTGAACATCCTAGCAGTTGAAGTTCAGTGCATGTTGGGGGGGGGTGCAGTAGGTGGCGCGGAGTGGAGCTGGTAGCAAAGGAGAGTTACAATAGTGGAGGGATAATGGGGTGGGGAAGAGTTATGATCAGTTTCTGTTGTTTCAATATTAAATTACAGTAATGTATTTTTAAATGCACATTTCTTCACCTTTTTTTTTTCAAAACCCATATACTATATAAAATAATAAATAGCGAACTGTACTCAAGCATTGCTGTGCTTCCATCATGGGATTTGAAAATTGGCTGGTCTCCAAGAACTGGCATACTTAGACAGTAGCTATGAATCCAAGCTGTCTGACTCAGAACTAAAATAATTATGGAACTGCTCCTGCTGTTCACTGGGGAATTTAGCTCTCTCATTCGTCGAGATCCTACATCAGCATTGGGGAGGGTCTGGCAGGCTAATGGCTAATTGGTCTCCTCTCTGCCAGGTGAATTGATGAAGTCCTCCTTTGTCCCAGTAGCTCACTGTGGCTCCCTGGCAAGCTTTTTCCTCTGACCCCGTTGCCATGTCTCCCAGGGGTCAGAATTTCAGCAAGATGGCTGCCGCTTTCTAGTTCCTTGGGCATTTATCCAAACTATCATTTGTTTCAGAGGTCTTCTGCCCTTAAAATATTTATTATGTCCTGGTGCTTGCTGTGTGGATCTGCACTGAAATCCGATCAGTTTTGGGCATCTTTCCGGGGAACTGTTGGAGCATGATTTCTCCATCATTTGTTGCAGGTGGCGCCTTTGCTGTGCGCTGGGAGCTGTGGGTTTAATGCTGCTATCAACACCAAAGATTTGTCACTTCTCTTCATGCAACTCCAGTTCCCCACTGCCATTTCAAACCCTCAGGGAAAGGAAGGAGCCCAATGGTGGTAGACAGCAAAGTGGGCCCTGCCGAGCTGAAAGGCAAGCTCCCACATGCTGGGGGTGGATTTATATTCATTTCTTAGCACTCAGGCCAGCAAGCTAAAGAAAAATCCCCTTTAAAACCCTTTTAGCTCTTTGAAAGGTAGCCAGGTTCTCAGCCATCTTCAGCCCACCCGTCCATGATCTCCCCCAGGACTTCATGTTATATTTATATATTTGTTTATTTCAAAGGTTTTAGCAGAAAAACATACTGAGCTAGTAAATGAAAATTACGCACTCATCATAATTGTTGATTTTCCTGAATATCTTCACCATTGATTTGGACACACTGATTTTGGGCTCATGGTACTAGGACCTCACGAGAGGCTTTTTCCTCTAGGGAGGGAGCTGATGTTGGTTACTGGTGCTGCTCATGTACTGCACGTACCTATGTGGTGCTGCACGCTGGCCAATAACAGTTGTAGACTCCCTCACGCACCTCAGTTCTGTTTGCCAGAAAATAAACAAAGTGGGGAGAAAATAAAGAGAGAACTAGAGACTTTCTAGCCCAGAAGGATAGTAAAAGGATATAGGATACAGAGGATAATGCCTGATGTACAGGTGATAACCATGGTGTAATCACTTCAAGTGGTTGCTAGGGCATCAGTAAACCTCGAGAGCGCAACTTGAGAGATTTACCATCGCCCTAGCAACCACAAGAGGTGATTACACCCATGGGTATCACTTGCACACCAGGCATTGTCATTGATAGTGTATGGGATAGTTCCTGAGTAGTCCCCCCCCCCCGACACAAATTATATGCCTTACTAGACTAGTAAATAAAGTCAGTCTATTTAAATTAGAAGGTCCATTCACTGCCTAAAAAAAACAACTGGTTGACACGTCGAGGTCACGTTGGAAGGCGTGGAGGAGAACTGTGGGCAGAGACGCTGCATCTTCAAACTGGGCCCAAACATCCGGTGACTGTAGAGGATCTTCACAGTCAAATGAGCTACTGGAGAGATCAAAAGTCAGTATCAAAGTCTAGTATAAAATTCTGGCAGCCTGAAATAGTACCAGAGTTAAAATCACTAACAGACATGACGATTGCTAGACTCAGCAACAGTAAACCGTCACAATTGTGATATTGTTTGAATTCATTACTGAGACTAGTGATTATGTTCTGTCTGTTTAGAATGTTGATTCCACTTCCACTTAGTAAACCCACTGATGTGCCGTACATGAAAGGGGTTTATAAGGTTCTGATGTCATGACAGTGGTATTACAGGGTTGCAGACAGCTTGTTTTCAGTGGGTAATAAGGGTTCCCCATATATTATATAACTGACAACTTAGAAAATAAGGGTTGGCCCATAGGGTGGTATAAGGGTAGTGAGCCTATAGAGGAGCCAGACAGAGAGTAGGTAGTGGTAGGTAAGAGAGACAGTAGCAGTCCTGAGCAAATGGCTCTGACAGTAGTAGCAGAGAGGTAGCCCAGTTTGGGACTACTGTACGACTGAGATGGCAAGAAGTGCCAAACAATAGAAAACATCTGGACTTCCAAAAAGATAATAACTCAGTGCTACAGGATAAGTTTTGAATCAAGTCGACAGTAAATTCGCAACCTTGCATTCTCTAGAATAGAGAAAAAAGGAGGTAGCATAGGGGGTTGGAGGATTAGCAGCCCTTGGAAGTTAGGATGTGGATATCTCCACTGGCGTGCTTCAGGCAGAGTGAGCAACACTAACACACAAAGAAGAGACAAGGAATACTAACCCAATATATTCAAACATGAGAAAGAAAATACCCTGCTTCTTCCCGTAACCATAGGGATGTACCCTGTGTAAGGCTAGTACATTGATCCAAGCAAGTGCACTGTACCCCTTCACAGACAGAGTCCCTATTTAAATACCTTCCACTCCCCTACCTTGTTGGTACTGCTTTTCATTAGATATTGACTGTGCAGAGCTCTTTGACATGGGTCTCATATAAAGCACTAGTCGGCAGTATGGACTTTACCTGATTAATTAGAGCAGAGAGTTGGCATAACTGTGTGGCAAGCCAACATTTCTTAAGGATTATCTTATGTAACATAATGAATTAAGATGGAGTTTGTATAGCACTTTTCATCTGCATAGTATCTCAAAGCATTATACAAATAAGTTAGAAGCTGGTTGCACACAGCTTTGCCTCATGCCTCACTTCTCGAGGAGTGCCATTATGCCACAGTAACACCCATCCTGTCATGCTTTATGTATGCAATGAGACACAACAGGGGTTAGTTGTGCTGCCACAACTGCACGCCCAAGGGTATAGTAAGGCATGAGGCTACAGGCCGAGTACCATCAGACCCTGGTAGTGTGGTTGTGGCACCACAAACAACACCCTGTCATATCTTACTGAACTTATAAAATGGGTATCTGGGTTAATAAAAGAATAGAAACAATGAATAAAATTTATAACAGTTAAAAAATAACATCATGTTAAATTAAATCTAAATAGTTCCTTGGCCATTGCATGCTACTATGGGCAGAGGTAGATTTAGTATCAGTGTGCCATGATTTATATTAGTGCATTAAAGATGTGGTTCATCAGTCATCTCCAGCATGTCTCTCCCCTCCCCCCCGCCAAGCATTTTACTATGAAGTTGTTTCTTTTTGTAGTGAGCAAGTTGCAAGAGAGTGAACGAGTGAACTAGTGAAAGTGGAAGAGAGGGGTCAGTACTGCTAGAGTTGATGAGGTGGTATGTCGACTGCACGCTTCCATCTGTGGCAGAAGCCCTGAATAAAATACCGCTGTACTCCTATGTGGATCAGGTTAGGGTATCAGTTAGTGAGTCGGGGGGACAGTCAGGAGAGACTTTGATTCAGCCACGAGGTAACTGGGAAATACAGAAATAAAGGGTAAACAGACATTTAGCTGGAAAATAGTATTGGGAGTTTTTTTTTAATTTTGTAACAAACTGAGGTGATTAAAAAAAAGACAAACTGGATGGGTAGCTGAGGGCAGGAGGATCAGGAATTCATAAGAAAGCTGCTCGCAGATGAATTAAGCTGAACAGAAATGAGTATAACAGACATCTCTCAATTGAAAGAAATGCTGGATGACTTGTGATGATTACAGAAGGTGTATGTAAAATTGTGGGGGGTACAGTTTTTATGGGAACAGAACAAACACATGGTGGCTGTTTTTAGTTTGCAATTCAAAGCACTGCACATGGATTTCATTTATGTACTGTGTCCTGATCGCCAGAACTTATTTTTACCCATTGGTTGTGTTGTTCCAGTCCAATAGGTAAGAACAGTTTTTAGCCAATCAGAACTTGGTATTCTTAGTACCTATTTTATAATGCCTAATTAATATGCTACTTGTAGTGTATCATTTTGATATGAATGTGTGGACAGTTGTGTGTCACACATTTTGACCTTAAGATTAGCTTATTTATTTAGTTAGTTAGTTTTTGTTAACCAGGTAGGTACACTAGGCAGAAACTGCCTGTTTTCAGGTGTGATCCGTATCTTGTGTAGGTCACTACAATTTTACAAACTGCTTAAGGGCTCAGCCTGAAAGATTGATTACTCACCTGTAACCATTGTTTTGGAGTGGTATACAGTTCACATCCACACTCTGACAGTTCCACTGGAAGTTCTGATTTGTTGGACATCTGTAAGCTAACCTACTCCCACCACCTGGGCAGTATGTCCTCTTGCATGCTGGAAGCAGGAATCAAGGAGCCACACTGCCAGTGAAGGGCGGGAGGGTTGTGTGGATGTGAATGGTATACCACTCCCAAAACTACAACTACAGGTGAGTAACCTGTCTTTTTAGGCATATGGCTACAGTTCACTATCCACACTTTGTCAGACTCCTAGCAGTTTTCCAGGAGGGGGAAAGGGGCGCACCCCTATTTGGCGAACACAGACTGGAGAACTGAAGCCCCAAAACAGCATCCCGATGTGACTCAAGGTTAATGCTGTAGTGGAAATGAAGGTGAGTGCTGATGTCCAGGAAGCAGCCCTACAGATCTCCTGTATAGGGATGTCTCTGGAAGAAGCCACTGAGGCACTAGTATGTGTGGTGGAATAAGCCCTAAGCCCTACAGGAGGCTCTCTACCAGCCAACCTGGAGCAGAGGTCAATGCAGGATGTAATCCACCTGCAAATTGTCCAGGTTGTTGCCAGTCTGCTAGGCGTGACTTAATGTGTGTTACAAACAGCTGGCAAGCCTCACCCCGAACTCCAGCCATGTATTCCTTATAATAAGAGAGCACCCTCCAGAGTCTATGGTCAGCCTATGTAGAGGGACTGGTAAAGTATATCAAAAGTTAATCACCTGATTAAGATGCAACTCCGATGCTACCTTCAGGAGGAACCTTGGGTGGGGCAAAGGACGACCTTGTCCTTGTAGAAGACCAGGTAAGGAGATTCCACCAAGAGCACCTGAAGCTCACTGATCATTCTGGCAGATGTAATGGCCACTAAGAGAGCCATTGTCCAAGACAGGTGTGACATCTCACACCTGTGCATTGGCACAATTGGCTTGCCGATGATCATAGCCAGCACCAACAATAGGTCCCAAGCTGGAGACGGTTCACACAGTGGAGGGGACAGGTGGTTAAGGCCCTTGAAAAACTGCCCGCTCACCTTCTTCTGGGCTAACGTCAGCATACCAGCCCATGCCTGGCATGCAGAAATGGCTGCCAGGTGCACCTTGTGGGTGTCGCTCGCAGTCCCAACTGAGGGACCAGAGGTGCTGTAGGATACTAGCCATAGGACACACAAGGGGATCCAGCTCCTTGCCCCGACACCAAATGGAAGGATGGAGCACATCTTCTGAATGGCCCAAGGTCTGGAACTCTAGCCACTCAGGAACCAGGCCATGAGGTGCAGGCACTGAAGGTCCAGGTGTAGGACCTTCCCCTGTTGTGTGGTCAGCAAGTCTGTGCGAAGAGGCAACTACAATGGAGGCTTGCTGCTGAGGCTGAGGAGACCCTGACACCAGAACTGTCTAGGCCAGTCTGGAGCTGTCAGAATTATCTTCACCTTGTCCTTCAGGGTCTGGACCACCACCCTGTGGATCAAGGGAATAGAAGGGAAAACATATACGAGACACAAGGTCCAGGGCCTTGTGAATGCATCCCACAGCAGTGTCCTGGACTGTGGGGGTAGGCACAAAACAGCTTCAGCATTCTGTTCTCCCAGGAGGCAAGTAGATCTACCAGAGGCATGCCTCACTGGCAGAACAGGTGGTGTAGCACCTCCTGATGCAGGGACCACTCATGCAACATCTTCTGCCACCCAGCTGAGAGCATCTGAAAACTGACTGTTCAATCCTGTGACATGCATCACCAGATCATCTGCACCCAGGCTGCGCATGAGGGTCCAGATGCAGAGGGGCCTCTTGACACAGGGGATGGGAGTAAGGTCTGCCCTGCCAGTTCAGGTAAAGCATGGTTGTGGTATTGTTTGCCTGGAACTGCACAACCTGACCCCTGACCAGAGGAGCAAGTTCTGTGAGAGCAAGCTGCACCGCACAGAGTTCTTGCAGGCTGATATGGTGACAGGACTCCTTGGGTGATAAGAACATATGGGTTCTGTTGTTTACCAGGTGTGCTCCCCATCCCAACAGAAACATATCCATTGTAAGAGTGAGGGTCAGCTCAGGGTGGAAAAATAGGATTCTCTCCTTCAGATGTTGAGGGATCAGCCACCAATGGATGGCATACCACATCTGCTGGGTCACAAAGACCAGCCAATTTAGGTGACCAAGGCACTGGTGCCACTGGTCGCCCAACTCTCACTGCAGGTGGCACATTCACCAGCATACTTAATGGACCATACAGGTGGTGGATGTCATGTTCCTCAGTGGCAGCAGGAAATCCCAGGCAGGGTGTGAGTGCCCAACCTGAAATGATTGGGCAAAGGAGGTAAGATCCTCAGCCCTGTCAGCAGAGAGATGGACCTTGGTCCACAGGGTGTTTAGCTCTGCCCCGATGAACTTGATGACCTGCAAAGGGATCAGTTTGGAGTTGTCTGGGTTGACCAACAGGCCCAAGTCTCTTCAGGTTTGTTTTTTTTAACTCTCTTTTTTTTTCTAACTCTCTTTATGCTCCTGCCTGACCGGGGCATCTCTCAGGGTCCCATACTCTGCTTTTCAGCTCCGCCGCCCGCCTGAACTGCTTCTCCCATCGCTACATCGGGATCAGGACTCCGGGTTCCCCCAACCCCAAAGAGAGTGTCCTGCGAGTCCCCAGGGGGAGAGTTGGGAGTTGTAGCCGACATTGGGCATGTGGTCGGGGCACCTGATGGTCGCCGTCACTTCACCTGGTGGTAGGGGATTTTTTGTTGTGTTTTCACCCCTAATGGCTGGGAAGTGCAATGCACTCCAGCGTGCTGTGTGCTCACTTCCGAGCATGCACACAGGAGTGTCTCCGAGCCCATCCCCAGTCTTCTGGCTTCCCAACCGCTGTGAGTCCCCAGAACCACCAGAGGCCACTAGACTGTGGGAGCATAGAACCCCCCTCCCTCCCCAGGGAGGGAGAGCTGTCCTCAGGAATGCTCAATCCCTACCCTCCCCTTCTGACCCCCAATACCCCGGGCTCATTCCCGAACCCAGGTCGCCAGTGTAGCGCGAGGTGTGGCGTCCAGTGCCTAAACCCTCAGCACCAGCTGGCTGGCTATCTCAGCAGATTTTGTAGGCAAGATCTCTGCACCACTCTACAGCCTCCTTGGATGGCCCGGCTATCAGCCAGTCATTCAGGTAGGACTACATCATGATACCCTTGCTCCACAGGAAGGATGCCATCACTGCCATGTCCTTGATGAAGACCCTGGCCAAGCATGATAGGACAAAATGCATGACCTAGAACTGATAGAGAACCCTTTCTGTGCAGAACTGAAGGTGCAGCCAGTAGGATGGACAGATTGGAATGTGGAAGAACGAGTCTTGGAGATCAAGGTAGTAAAACTACATGCCCTGCTCCAAGAATGGTTTAATCTTGCTCAGAGCGACCATCTTGGACTTGTGCTCCTGCATGAACTGGTTCAGATCGTGCAGATCCAGTATGGGGCACCAGCCCCCATCTGTTTTGGGACCAGAAAGTACCAGGACATATGCCCGTGATTTGCCAGGGTGTCTGGAACATGATCTGTGGCCCCTCTGGCAAGGAGCTGACTGATGTTCTCCCGTAAGTCAGACAACTCGTCTTGCGACACCGAGGACTCATAATGCATGGGATCAGTAAGGTGGGAAGTCATGAGGCAACCCTCTGCCTACCACCTTCAGTACCCACTTGTCCATAGTAATAATGGACCAATGTGGCCAGAAGAGGCATAGCCAACCCCCAACATACAGCTGGGTCAGGAACTGGACAGGTGGGAGGATGACCCCCCGACCTGTCACTGGGCAGCTTTGGAGGGGGCACCACCTACTGGAGGTGGAGAGGCACTCCTTTCCCTGCCCACAGCTATTTTTGGCCCTTGGCCAGTGAACTTGGCCTTAGGGCAACAGGCTTGGTATTGCACCTGATGAGGCTGCCGCCAACACTGCTGTGGCTGAAAGGACTTATACTGAAAGGTCTTCTTCTTAGCCTGAGCTTTAGGGTCCTTTTACACGAAGCCACAGAATCCATGGTAGTGTTGGACTTCTCAGTCTTCGTGAGATGGTCTTCCATTCCTAAGCCAAAGAAGTCGGTGCCTCATAAGGGGACTGGGGACAGCAGCCAGCTTGTGCTGAGTGTCTGTAGTGAAGCTGGAGAGCCTCAGTGAGGCCCCGCGATACACTGCAACAGATGCTATCATGGCATGGGTGTTGGAGTCACCCATGTCCAAGGCCATCTGGAGCTGGTCTTTGGCCAGCGCTTGACCTGGTCCTTGATCAACTTCACTGGCAACTGCTTTTCAGCAGGGAGGTAAGGGAGGATTTCAAAGCTGGTCATCAGGACAGCATAGCTGGCCTGATGCAGGCCCAGAGAAGTGGCGGTGTTACCTTTTTGGCTGCATGGTCAAGCTTTTTTGACTCCTTGTCAGGGGGCTTGTCCACATCCCCTTGACCACCAGACTTTCAGAAGGCCCAGTCAGAGATCAGCCCCTCAGCTCAGGGTGGTTCAAGAACCCTGAAAGGCACCCTGTAGGGACTATGTACTTGCAGACCATAATGGCAGGAGCCAGGCAGGATGCTGGATGCTGCCAGAGCTCCAGAGCCAGTCCCAAGATTGCCTCAGCCATGGGAAAGGCAACCCCAGGGGAGTCATCCTCATCCAAAATGTCCATGAAGGGGTATTTAGCCTTTTTCTGGACTAGCACATATTCATGGACTCCAACATCAGATGACGGAGAGCCCCAAAAACACCAGCCTGTGGCTAGTGATCACTTCCTCAACTGAAGCCTGGTTGAAGGTGTTGGTCCTCGACGACAACATGGACAACCTGTCCGAGTCATCTGAGGTCTCTTCAAAAATGGCCCTTACCTGTTTACTACCATGGACTATCCAAGTATCTTCTGACTGGGTGATTTCCACTAATAGCTGACCTGCCCAGCTGGCTGCAGCATGAGAGTCCATGGTCAGGACTTCCGCCAAAGGCTGTGGTGGAGGCAGCTCCACCCACAAGGGTGAGGAGGCAGATACCAGGGACATCTGTCGAGGGTGGACCAGTCTGGGCATCTCTGGTGCCTTCCAGTAGACAGTAGGTCCAGGAGGCAGAGCCCTACCTCGCCCCGCAATGGTCCACTTCTGCCAGAGGAGCCCCTCATAGCACCACAGCATCCTGCTGTGATGTCTCTCCTCACCTGAGTTTGAGGAGGTGGAGAAGCATTGATGGCACCTCCCTTTTGAGTGGGATTAAGAACTCAAACAGCCCCTCAACCTCAGCCATAACCATCGACCCAAAAGCTGAGTTCAAGGAGAAGCCACTGAAGGGTTGGTGTAGACCATATGCTTAGCCACGTTCACCAGCATCAGTTTCAGCAGAAGAACCACCGGTGCGGACTGATCCTGAGTGGCACCAGTCAGGGACACCGAATGGCCCATGTGCTTCTGGGTGAGGACCGGGAGAACTGGGGTCTGGGAGATCAACTCCGTGTTGCTCTCCTCTGACAACTGGTTGGCAGGGTCAAGAAAAATATTGACAACCTGCTCAACTGCTGTCAAGGTCGACAAGCCCAACAGGAGCACCAAGGATCTGCCAACCAACCACTTAACCAAAGGGAGCTTGACCAAAGTTGAGCACTTGACTGAGTGCCATGTTCACATTAATGGTTCTAAAAACACTTTTAAGTCCAAAAATTTGAAATTCGGTTTGTACTGCTTTTGATTTAGAATCTCTAAACCTGGCATTTTTCATGAACTTTGGGTGAATAGTTTTAAAAACAAAAAGGAAGACAAATGAGATGTGTCATACGATTATGTTTGCCCAATTATTGCATGAAATACCATAAAGTGTTTCAATCTGTAATCCCATTAAATATGAAATTGTATTCTGATCAGCACGCCAATGAAATACGACAATGTGTATTGTCATGTTGGCACATGAAATATAATAATGCATGCTTTCTGGACTGACCGTATTTCGGCCATGTTTATACCAAACAGCTGGAAAAGTGATATGTGCCACTGTCAAATCCAGGTTTTTAAATCCTGCTATTGTGGTGAATATTGGATGAGCGGACTTAGTTTAGTAGTTAATAACATAGGTTTGATATATAATAGAATCACAGTATGTTTCTTATCATAGGGGAGAGGTAGCACCCCTATAGTTAGGGTTAAGTAGGGTGTTCAATGTTAAATCCCTAACTTTGCACCTTAATAGCTTTGGCAGCGTTTGATGAAATTAGCTGGAATTTTGAATGTGTGAATGACACGTGTCATTTTTTAAATCCTGGCTGAGGCGTGTTTTCGCACTTCTGGTGTGAAAAGACATTTCATCCAACATACTATAAATGGTTCATGTCATGTTTATAAGGAGAATCATAAAATGAGTATCTTAAAAATTTGGTTTCAAAATAAAAAAATATCTATATCTATCTATCTATCTCTATCTATCTATCTCTATCGCTATCTCCATCCATCTATCCATCTATCTGTCTGCCTATCTATCAATCTGTCTGTCCATCTATCTGTCTGCCTATCAATCTATCTATCTATCTATCTGTCTATCTGTCCGTCTATCTCTGTATAATTATTAACAAACTTTGTGTGTAGTGACACTCTTGATCCCAGCGAGTGTGCTTTGTGATCCCGTGCCAGTGACCTGACTTCGGTGGTGAGCTCGGTGACCAAGCTGGATGGCTGAGGGTGGGGGGGTGGCACTGTTATGTGACACCCCCCAGCCAAGGAATGACAGGTGCAGGGTTGTCTGTATAGGTCTGGGTACCATGTAGTGAAGAGAACTGTCCTCTTGGCACACCCGTGGGTGGTAGAGGGCCCTGTGCATTAGCCAACACATGCATTCTTTGCCACGTGCATCTGTATCCGTGGCTACATAGAAGTGCAGGGACCAGCCAGCCTGGTGGCGCTGAGGGTTGAGGCACTGGACACTGCACCCTACACCACGCTGGTGACCCGGGTTCAGGAATGAGCCCGGGTTGTCGGGGTCAGGGGGGGAAGGGGAGATGTGGGATTCAGCTGCCACGAGGTGGCTCTCCTCTCCCAGGGAGGGATGTGTGTTTGCCCCCCCCATAGTTCCGCTCCCATCGGGTGGAGGTCCGATGGGAAGCATAGGCAGAGAGGGTGGCAGGCAACTGCCAGGGGTGAGGTGGAAGGGGCCAAGCCGGTACCTGGCATGCATATGCACCTCCATGCGCACACACACGCATGTCTGCCGTGGTCCCAGGAGGGAAGAAAACCAGGGGAAAAAAGCACAAACTACATATGGAAAAAAAAAGTGCAGGGACCACAGGGCCCTGTGTTTCTGCAGCCCCCAGAATTCTTTGCATCCATTTCTGCACTTCTGCAGGCGGACAGAGTCTTCCCTTGGTGCAGGGCATCTGCATCTGTTCATACAGAACCCAAAGGGACCTGCATGAAAGAGGGTATAGTTCCACTATCTCAAAAAGAAAGCAAATTCTTTACAAAAAACATTGTTAATGCACCAATTAGGGTAACTTAACACCACAAAAGTAGTGAAATGTGGCATTATGGTTTCCATCTCTAACATCCCACCCCCAACCCCAAGCAGTTAAAGGAAAAAACATTAGGGTTTTGGGTCTATGGAGTCTTGGTGAATCAGTGACGGAGTCTTCCTCGTGGTTGTCAACCCTTTTTTTTTTTTAATTCAAGTTTATTAACAACAATCAGGTACAATTACATCCAAAAGGTTACAGGATTAGACAAATATATTCTCAAGTAATATTTCAGTTTAAGTTATAACTCGTCATCTCACGCCTTTCATATCTTTCCAACTAATAATTATTGACAGTTAATATAAGTGGGTTGTTCAATCAGACATCATGAACAAAAAGGCCATTCTCCAGACAAGCATAAGCCAAGTCTCCCAGACTGGGACAGAAATCTGCAATTCCAGGAAAACGGGTCGGTGAGGGGTCCCCTCGAGCCACTTGAGGAGAATGCGGGTCGAGGTAAGTATCAGACCATATCTGCCACCTCGTCCATCTGCGGATATAGATTTGCATTTTCTGACTGATGTTAAATGTCAACTCCTCAAGTTCCGCTATCTGCTGTGCTACCTGTATCCAGGTATGTATAGTAGGGGTCTCGGACTTTAACCAATGATGGGTAATTTATTTATTTATTTAGTTTTTGTTTACCGGGTAAGTGCACTAGCCATAGCAATGACTATTTTCAGGCACGACCCAGGAGGGTACAGTACAACAATACAGGCAAACATTCCAGTACAGGTTCAGACAGAGCAGAGAATGCTCAGTACAGGCAAACATTCCAGTCACAGGTTCAAACAGGGTTGACAATACTCAATACAGGCAAACATTTCAGTACAAGTTCAAACATAGTAGATAGTAGAAAAAAGTAGCTACCGTCAAGGTAGTTTCAATAACATTGTAGAAAATTCTATAATAAAGTTATGTCATCAATTTTTGAGAAAAATCACAGAAAGACTGTACATATGTTAGTGCTAACTCTGATTGAAAATAGGTAACTCAGGGGAAGGGTAGTAGTAAGTGCCAGGAGTAGGAGGCCAGAAAAGGGGTTGAGGACGGGGCAAGGTGGGACAGAAAGGTAAAGGAAAAGTGCTTTGCATTAGAGGGGCAGATCAGAAATGGTAAGGAGAGATGAGGCAAGGAAGGAAGAATGAGCTTGGGGGGGTTTGAAACAGGAGCACTTGTGGGAGGTAACAAGATAATTACGCAATCCTTTCTTACATGATGCGTGGGATGGTGATTGGCGCAAGGCTAGTGGGAGGGAGTTCCAGTATTTGGGGGCATACCAGATGAACGCACTAGCGCCTTTAGTAGTGTTATGTCTGGGAATGAGGACAGGAGTATAGTCAGCAGATCGTAACCCATAGCAAGGTGTCAGATATTGAAAAAGGCCTGCCAGAGGTTTGGGAATTTGTAATCGGACAATGTTGTCAATGACTGAGCCATAGGCATGAAGTCTTAGCTTAGGAGGAGGAAGCCATTCCAGGTCAGAATAGAAGAGACAGTGGTGATTTAGCCATTAAGAGGAGGACGCATAGTGACAGATGTTGTTATATGTGACATCCCACTTCCTAAAACTCGATTGGCACACGGAGGTATAAGTAGCAGCACCATAGGTAAGTGATGGTAGGAGTATGCTACGGGCAATGGCAAGCCTTGCTGAAGGAGTGAGCACATAGCTGGTCCGGTAGGCTATGCCAAGTTTGGAGTTGACCAGTTTACAAGTCTGTTGGATGTGTAGGTCAAAGTTTAGCGATGGATCAAGTGTGATGCCCAGATATTTAAATGAGTTTACTACCCCAACTGTTGAACCATTTAAGGAGGAGACTTTGAAATTAGGCTGGGCATGTTTAAGTTTGGCATTTGATCCAAAGAGCATAGTTTGGGTTTTGGACTCATTTAGCACAAGTTTGTGAGTTGACAACCACTGTTGCATTGGCTGAAAGTCGAGAGAGAGAGAGAGAGAGATTGTTTATGTCATCAGTGCTTTTTGCGCTAGCATACAGAACAATGTTGTCCGCATAAATCAGGGAGGCTGTCCTATGGAGGTTGGTGGAGATGTTATTTAGTAATGGCCTTATGTGCTGCTGCAAGGAGGATGGCCCAGAGATGAAGTGAATCAGCACCGCTTAGACCCTCTGGGGTTTCCCCCAGAATTACGTTGAACCAGTCCAGGGGGACATCCAAAACAAAGAGATCACTCAATGTAAGGGTCACATCTCTCCAGAAGGTCCCAATCCGTGGGCAAAGCCAGAAGACGTGTAAGTGGTCGGCCGCGGTCTCCCCACATAACCTCCAGCAAGTCGACTGTCTCACTGGGTCCCTCTTATTTAGAGCTAGGGGAGTGAGGAAGAAGCGAACCCTGACTTTCCAACTGAACTCTTGCCACAGAGGGGAGCAAGTAGTCTTAGAGATAGTATGAAATACTGAACTCCAGTTAATTTCCCTCTGATCCGCTCCTCTGTCTCTCTCCCCCAACTCACCTTAATTTTCTCTAAGGGATCTCTCCTCAATCCAGCCAGGGATTTATAGATTACTGAAATTAGGCCCTTCGTTTTCAGTGAGGACAGAATTGCTTGGAGGCATGCAATAAAAGGGGAGGCTTTGTTTGGATCTGGGTCTGTCCTCTGACAGCTGTTGATATGTGCCCTAGCCTGTAGGTATCTAAAATGGTCGGAATTACACAGCCCAAATGTATTTTTGAGGGCTGCGAAGTCCTGTAGTGTGTCTCCTTGAAGGAACTGGTTTATGTAGACTAGGCCCAATTTCTCCCAAGCCCTAAAGGTATGATCAAGTAGGGACAGGGTAAAAGCAGGGTGACTGGCCAACCAATGAAGAGACCAGAGTGAGGTTTTTAATTTATATTTTGCCAGGCCCTACGAGTAGCTTTTATGGTTTCTCTGATGGTGAATAGCAAGGGAGGATAAGTTGTGAGTGCTGACATTATGCTTTAATTGTATGGATGATTTTACTGTTTATTTTTAACATATGATGTTGTTATGTATTTATCCTATTTATATGTTTTTAATTAGCATTGTATATTGTGGCTTTTGATATGTAAAGCGCCTTGATATTTTGAAAGGTGCTTTAAAAATAAAGTTGTTATTATTATTAGTGGGATGCAGGAATCGGGTTTCCAACAGTATACCCTGGTCCTCTTCCTCTCCCTTTTCCATTTCTTTCCAATTGGAGAAATAAGTTGGAATGGATCACTGTAGAGCTGTTTTCAGTTGGACGGCTAGGTAGTAGTCCTCCAGGTCCGGGAGAGATCTGCCTCCTTTAGCTCTGCTTGCCTGAAGAATACGTATGTTTACCCTAGGCCTTTTATTGTTCCATACAAATTTCGAGATTAACCTTTGCCAGATCTGAAAACACGATTTCTGAATGAAGGATGGAAGGCACTGGAAAAGGTACAGAAACCTAGGTAGAATATTCATGGTGATTGTCTGGATCCTTGAGTACTGAGGGAAGTTTATTAAGGCCCACTTATCAAGGTCTCTTTTAACTTGATTTGCGAGAGGGATGTAATTTGATTTAAATAATTGGGAATTATACTTAGTAACCCAGGTACCCAGGTATCTCATCTTGTCTGCAGCCCAGTTTAGGGGTAAGAAATCTTGTTCAGGAAGGGGAGTAGTAAAAGCAGAGTACAACAGTTTTGGTCTTGTTGAAGGAATATCCAGAGTGTTTTCCAAACTCTGATAGGATCGCCCAAACTTGGGGGATTGATTGTTCAGGACGGGATAGGTAGAGTAGAATGTCATCTGCATACAAAGATATGTTTCATTGTTGTCCCCCTATCTCAACCCCGAAAATGGAATCCAAGGTATGAATGGCTTCTGCCAGTGGCTCAATATATAATGCGAACAGGAGAGGAGATGGGGGCAACCTTGGCAGGTACCCCTATATAAGCAGAATCTATTAGAAATCCCTTCCCTGTTCACCCGGACATATGCCTGTGGGCTACTGTAAAGTGTCTTGATGCTATTAATAAAGGCCTGTGGGAAGCCCATTTGTTCGAGTACTAGAAATAGAAAACCCCATGAGACCCAGTTAAAGGCCTTTTCAGCATCCAGACTCATGAGGCAGGCAGGGAGGTGGGTGCGATGGATGGTATCAATGATGTTTAGTATGGAGAGAACAATGTCTGGGGCTTTTTTGGCCAGAGATAAAGCTGGTCTGATTCAAATTAATTAGTTCCGGGAGCAGCAAGTTTAGTCTAGAGGCTATAATCGAGGTGAGTATCTTATAATCTGTATTAAGGAGGGAAATAGGGCGGTAGGATTCACATCGGGCTGGGTCCTTATTTTCTTTCTGTATGAGAGCAATTATAGCATATTGCCATGATAGGGGGAGTAGGTTTCCCTCCTTCCAAATTTCTGAGAAAACATCTGATAACAGGGGTACTGTCTCCGACCTAAAGGCCTTATAGAATTCAGTACTAAAGCCGTCTGGTCCAGGACATTTCCCAGTTTTTAAGTTTTTAATGGCATTTGAAATCTCTACTTGTGAGATAGGCCTGGTCAGTAATAGACCTTTCTCTGGCAAGAGGATAGGGAGGGGGAGGGCTTCAAGGTATTTCAGTTTATCTTCTAAAGTTGTGTCAGCCTGCGGACCATAAAGCTTAGAGTAATAAGAAGCAAAGGCCTCCACAACTTGTTCTGATCTATTGACTGGGAGGCCTGTAATTGGAGATGTTACTTTCGTAATAGTAGCCTTTGCTGCGTATTGTCATAGACGAAATGCTAAGAGCTTAGTTCCTCTGGGACCTCCCTCATAAAACTTTTGTTTCAGGTAGAAAAGGGATCTTTCTGTTTGTTCCTTTTGAAGCTTCTGCAGGTCTCCTCTAAGGCCTTTTATCTTGGAGTCTCTGTGTCTCTCCCACTTAATTTTTTGAGAGCTTTCCAGTTCTCTAATATGAGTTAGAAGGACCTGTTGTTGAAGCATATGGGCTTTTTTCTTTTGTGAGGCTACTGAACTCAGTTTCCCCCTAGTGGTGGCTTTAAGAGTATCCCAGAGAATTTGGGGTGTCACCCCAGTGTGGTATTTTCAGCTATAGTGTCCTTAATATGTCATTTAAGTTTATCTAGTACCTCCTTATCCTGGAGTAAGGATGTGTTTAGCCTCCAGTGGGTGTTTTTCTTAGGTAAAAAGAGATCAACCTCAAGGAAAATGGGGTTATGATCGGAGAGGGTGGAAGTACCTATTCACATAGAGGGAAAGCTGGAAAGGCTCACAGAGAAAGTGATATAGGTATCTAGTCTGGAAAAAATTTTAAATCTGGGAGAACAGTAAGTGTACTCCCTTGCCCTGGGGTATTTCTCCCACCAGATGTCCACTAGACCTATTTGACTGAAAATTTTTTTTAGAGAATGGGCCTTTCGAAAATCCGGATTTGGAATATGAGAGGTAGTGTCTAAGGTTCTATCAATGGTAAGATTCCAATCTCCACCCATTATGAGAACACCTTTTGTCTTTTCTGCGACAAGTTGGGAAAGCGAGGAATAAAACGATATAGGGGGATCCTGGAGGGGCGTATACATTAACTAGGGTCACCCACACATCTTGTATCCTGCCCACCACCAAAATATACCTTGCCCCCGGGTCCACCACTATCTCCTCTTGTTCAAAGGGGAGAGATGCAGAAAGCAAGATAGCTACCCCCCTCTTCCTACCGGAATCTAGTGAGGAGTGAAACAGGTGTGGATAGGACCTGGACTTTGGCTTTTAGGACTTCAGTAGGTGACAAGTGAGTCTCCTGCAAGATATTTACCTCACACTTCTGTGCAGAGATAAACTTCAAGATTTGCTTCCTCTTAATGAGGTTAGAACAACCATTAATATTATAGGAAAGTACTTCTGCATATTGGTTAACCATTTGGATATAAAATGGTTAGATCTTCTAGGATATGACACGAGAGTTGACTATAGAAGTTTGTCTGAAACCCCTAATTCTTTTAAAAAACAAGTACCCATTTATCTTAAAAATCAAGAACATCAACTGAGAACTTATATACAGTTGTAATAAAACTACGAGAGCTCAAAAGTAGGCAAAAACTGTGTGCTCAGGTTGAGTCACTGTTGAGGCCCAGAGCCTAAAGAATCTAGGGTGCAACGGGGGTTTTAAGCCCCGACGCCTCCATTTCTGAACGGGTATAACGTGACTTCCAAGGTGGAGCTGGTGACTGTTACCCAGCTGTAGGGCGGTCGCATAGGCGAGAAGAAAAAGGATGCTTAATAATGTTAAGAGTTGTCCCTCAAGCCCTTGGGGTTTAACCCATAGTGGCCTAGCCCTTTTGTCAGCAGTAGGCATGTGTATCAGATATTCGCCCTTCCCCCTACACCAAGTCATGAATTTTCCAATTACATGGTATCACCTTAATACAATTTTGCTATCTAAATAAACTGCAAGATGTCTTGTATCTTGAAAAGCCTATAAAAAACATATACCATGCAGTAATATATAAATTATAGTGTACATAAACACAAACCTACGCCTGTTGGCAAACAGGCAATGCAGTCTATTAGATGTAATGTTTACACTTTAAAGATGTCTACAGGGTGGCAATTGATATGTATACTTTGGACTGCCTGAAGAATGCAGCACGCGCTAACCTTCTATCCAACTTTCTCTTTATATTTAGGACCTTTCTACTAAAATGCTGTGACAAGATGCATTTCGTCCCCAGACACTTTCCAGTGCAAAATGCCTAACCCCTCTCCAAGGTTCCTGAGAGCCCCCACCGAGGTTCCTGAGAACCCAAAAGTAGTATGGGGCCAGATAAGAAGCGCAAATGAACTGAATTAGTAAATTAAAGTATAGACAATCAGAATGCTCGTGCAGTCGTTGGATCAGGTGGTGAATTGAGGCTTTCAGGTTTGAAAGATCGTTGCAGGCAGAGTACTGGCAATCCCTTAATCTTCTCACTGCCAACAACACAAGCGTTCTCAGTGACAATCCACCTAACGAGTGCTCCTTCTTACTCCCCTGTGTGGCCCAGCGAGTTCAGACCAGGTGGTAGAAATTATGCCCATAGGATTGAGAGTACTCACAGGGTTTCGCTGCAGGAGCCGATTAAATTTTTAATCTTCTCGGCGATGGCATAACAGCCCCGAGCCCCTCAGGAACCAGTCTCTTAATAGGGGTAGGACCTAGATGGAAGTGAGGTCAAAATGACGCAGGGGGAGCATCTCAAAATCAACAGAATTAGGAAAACAGGAGAGTAGAGCTTCCAATCAGGTTGTCTCAGGTTTCCTGATTAGCTGGGGAGTCGTCATTTGAAGAGGTTCCCTCAAGATCATCCTGGAGGTGCACAGCTTTTTTATTTATTTTTGTGGAATCACCGTATCTCCAAAGTAAAGCAGAGACATCCGCACGTAAGTTTGTTTGCAGCATCTTCTGAGTGGAGCCTAGTTTGGAAATTCTCTTCTGAGCAACAGTCCATGCTGAAGACAGTAAGTCCTTCTCGAGTTTTTCTTTTGTGAGAGGTGGAATGTTAATCCCCACTGTGTGCAGACAGGTAGTGGCAGACAGGAGATCTTAATATACTTTGGATCCTTGGTCCAAGATGACCTTGAGCCTTGCCGGGTAAAGAATCTGGGCTCTGACATTTTGCACTCACAGTTGCTTTAATATAGGCCACATAAGTCTCCTGGCATCTTGCACAGAGGCCGTATGGTCATTATCAACATTAATTCAGTGACCATCGAACTGTAGGGCACCTTGCTGCCAGGCCTTGCGGAGAAGCTCTTTAGTTTGGTATGAGGTAAATCTTGCAATGATGGAGTGAGGTCGTGCATTGGCACCATGGGGTTTGGGGCTCAGAGACCTGTGAGCGTGATCCATAGTAAGATCGAAATCTTGGGGGAGCTTGAGCAAGTCCCAGAGGAGTTCTTGCAGGAATTATATGACGTTAGGGTATTTGTCTTCTGATCCCTCGGGAACCCCATAAACCCTCACATTCTGCCTTCTACTTCTGCCTTCCAGGTCATCCAAACGGTGGGTAAGTTTGCGATCTCGAGCAAGGAGGTAGAGTAGCAGCCTGTCGTGTCTGTCGCCCTGTTCAGACATTTGGGTAACACAGAGTGCCAGTTGTTCTGCTTTATGGTCAACTCTGTTGAGGTCGGTTCTGAAGTCATTAAGGGTCTGATCAATTTTTGACACCGTATGAGCCATTTGCATGACCGTTTCAGTTAGGTCGGGTTGTGATTCTTCAGAGCGTGGGCCTGTCTGTACTAGGCCCTCAGACATCTTGTTGTCGTCTGAGACTCCTGCCCTTTCGCTGTGAATTAGGCTCTTCAATTTTTGAACCGGTGTGGATGGAGACTTTCCTGCCTTATTCCTTTTTGATTTTAATGGCGAAGACATCTTATTAACAGGTGATGTAAGAGGATTGTTGTTGGTAGGAAGATGGAGCTCTGAGGTTAAACAGCCATAAGTCTGCTGACGTCACCGGAAGTCCCGTGGTTATCAATCCTGATGTTCCCGCATACCACCAGCCCATACATAGCCTCTAATCTGAAGCTCAAGGTACAGCTCTTAGCCAGTGTCTCATTGTTATACACTCTTCAAAGGTAGAGAAGTATGTCTCACCACAAGTTGCCAACACAGTTTGCTGTAGCTTTCTTCATGCAGAGAGGAGATCATGTGTGACATTAAGTTATCCTAACTGGTGAATTAACAAAGTTTTTTTTTTTGCAAAGAATATGTTATATAGTCCAACAGATTATGTTTCTGATATTTAGGCCAGAGACTGTTGTCTTGCATGCTATACAGAAGTCAGAGAGTGTTATCTTAAATGTCAGTTATGTTATATAGTCAGAGTGTTATCTTGTATAATCAGAGTGTGTTATCTTACATGATCATTAGAGACAGAGTATTATGTGTTATATAATGATGAACAAGGTGGGTGATTTGTAGTCTTTTATTGGACCAAGAGATTTACAGAATTTAAGCTTTAGAGCTACACAGAGCTCTTCATCAGAAGAACGACAGACTGTTTATTGCAGAACTAATATATTCCACGTTAAAAATATTTTGTGGATCCAGCGATGGCAGCATATTCACTCAATATAATTTTCGCGGATGCCAGGTCGCCACATCAGGTGCTTTTCGCGGATGCCCAATTCTTGTTTAAGTTTTGCCGGTAATTTACCCCACTCCTATTCAATTTAACTTTTGGAGGGCTTCTAATTCCCAAGCCTGATTGATGTGTGCCTGTCCTCCCCATCACAGGGTAGGATGCAGTACAACAACAATGCAAGTGGTGAACAATACGACATTGACAAATGCTTGCTTTTATCGCATTGTAAATGTTCACTGTAAATGTTTGCAATGGTTGTTTTACCCATACCTGTGCATATTTTTTTGTTTAAAGTTGTAAACTGGGTAACAAAAAAATAAATAAATAAAATAACATTACTCTTACATGGGCGACCGGAAGAGATTGCTTTCGGTTGACTTTGCCAGAACAACTAATTCTGGCAGACCTTATACCACATGCAACTGTAAAAATCTACCTGAGGATGAACGGTAATGGAGTGATCAAATGCTTTTTGAGGGGCATCTGTGGCGTGAGCTTTCCATCTAGTTCATGTCGGTTAGTTTTTTAGTTTCTGGCAATCCCTTGTGCACCTCATTGTCACATATGGCAACTGCTGAATCAGAGTTGGGGTAAATAAAATCTCAAATTAGCCCTTTCTAAATTTGACTACCACCAGAGCACCTGATAAATTGGTTCAGATAAAAAGCTATTTAAACATATGCGGAGCGGTCACTGAATCAAAGTAACTACATTCATACAAAATTTAGAGAGAACAACTTCTATTGCACAGCAAAGACTTCCAGTATGTTTCGAATGGAGGAGAACGACTCAGCATAGTACAAGTTTTGTAGCGCAGCTCCTATGAAAATGTAATATTAACTCTGTTATGCATGTCAAAGTTCATGACTGCATATGTTGATGGTACAGACCTTGTGCACTGCTTTCGTGTTTCAAAGGGAAAGTAAAATATATTAGTTCTACAGTATACAGTCAGAGTGCTGTCATACGTTATGGAACTCCCTCCCCCCGTTACACGCAATCATCAGTCTGCCCAGAATTTCGATTCTACCTATCATAAACATCTGCATAATGTATTCTCGTGTTCCTGCCTATAGCCAGGGATACGTAAATTTAATACTGTTCTATGAACTTACAATGTTTTTTCCATGCACTTTGTATTTTGTACCTTGTGTCTGCTGTATAATTTACGTACAGTATATTACATTTTGTATTATGCTTCGATACCAATTTATATTTTGTCCTATTGTACACATGATTATTATGCCACTGTGTTATACTACTAGTCTGACTGTAACCTCCTGGGTTGTGCCTGAAAATAGGCAAATCTTTGTCTAGTGCACTTACCCGGTAACCAAAAACTGAATAACTAAATAAATAAATACATTCATTGTTATCTTATATGTTTAAGGTCAGGGTGTTATCTTACATGTTATACAGTCAAAGTGTTATCTCGTATTGCATAAAGTCAGAGTGTTATCTTACATGTTATATAGTCAGAGTGTTTTATCATGCACGTTATTAGAGTCTGAGTGTTGTATTACATGAGTAGACCACTCATTGAAAAAAGGCATCTCAAAAAATGCATAACAGGAGCCTACAGTAATAAATCAGTTGTTACATTATGAAGTAACACTACCCTAATCTGACGTAGAAAAACTAACCAAATAAATTGTTTCGTTATCAATAAATAACTTTTGAAACCTCTCTACCTCGGCTTCAAAACCAAGTTTCAAAAAACATATTCTCTGCATTTTGTTTTACCCTGCAAGGGACTAAAAACACACAGATACAGACAAACCTATGTTAAAACAAAATACAGTGCATGACCTTTCGGATCTGACTTGATCTCTTACTGTTGCAGTACACAGAGCTGAAGTTATGGCTCAAAACCAGAACCTCAACATCAGTGAGGACTTGCATCTCAGATGGAACATTCAAAATAAGGAAAAAAAAAAAAAACAAGATGTGACAAAATAAAGCATCACATTTTACAGACAGGTAACTGCTGTTCATCACCTAGTCCCTCCCACCAGCACAGAGAATGAAGCAAACCCACTGCACACAGAAATCTAGCACCGAGACAAATAACTACCCTAATCACACTTTAAAAATGCAACATGTAAGAATTGAAAAGAAAGTGTTAAGAAACTTTTAAACTCAAACAGAACTCATAAGGAGACTCCATCTGCAAACGGTAAGCTGCATACAAGCCACGGAAGCTCACAATATTCACAATCTCAAACTGCTCCTCAAACAAACAGAAGTACAAATATAAGAAACTATTTGCATTTAGGGAACTGGAGACTTTGTTACAGGTTTCTAATGAAACACAGTACTCACACAATCCAAGAATAAAAGTCACGCATTACCGTAACTGGCAATCTTCCAGAATATCTTCTTCATGGTGTACCACTCTTGGATCTACCCTGGAGACACTAGGACCCTGTGGGAATAAATCTTTTGGCCAGTGGGCCAGTAACAGCTACTGGCTCATGGCACCTGCATGCCATGGCATGGTAAGGCATGCTTGCCAATAACCATTGCCAAGCCCCTCACCTACCTCAGTTATATTTGCTGGACAGTAAGAAAAATGAGGGCATGCAAAGCCTGAAGGACTCAGAAATCAAGGACAGAAAAAGGCTATAAGCACTGGAAGGGATAATTAAACATAAGCCAACTACAAATCTATAAGAAAAGGGGATAACAGGAGAGATTATATACAGTACATACATATATAGAAAGCAACATATATATGTATGCATATCCAAGGTGCCCGGGAAGGGGGGATGTTATTGGTAGTCAGGCATACAAACTGAATCAGAGTTGCTAAGAGACTTAGCGCTCCAATCACAGCAAGAGGAACTGTGCTGATTCAAAATAAGAAAGAAGGGGTAAAAAGACAGCAGCCCCGGTAATTCAAAAGACAAAGAACTTTAGCACAAAAGCACTGAGGCAAGGGGTTCCCAGAAAGGGCATTAGCAGCAAAGCCAGGTTTCAAAAAATGTCAAACTATACATATCTTCATACTGCAAAGCATCATGGGACGTATATGCAAATCACCAAGATGAATTTAGACTGGTTCTGCTTCTAGCAAGAGTGTATGGTGCCAAAAGACCTCTCACACACTCTGCAAAGGCTGAAAATAGAAGACACCAACACGTGTTTCATCCTACACAGGACTCATCAGCGTGCCTCATCCATAACAGCCCAGGGAAAAGATGAACCAGTCATATTCTGATCCTACTGGTTTGGGTCACGGTGAGCCCAAAATAGGAATGTAATCCAACAGACAAACCATCTCAGCACAAAGCACTGAGACAATGGCTACCCAGAAATGGCATTGACAACAAAGCCAGGTGTCAAAGAAATGTAAAACTGCACATATCTCCATAATGCAAATCACCATGAGAGCATTTTGACTTCTCCTGCTTCGGGCAAGGGTGTTTGGTGCCAAATGGCCTCCCTACCTCTGCAAAAGGCAGAAAAAAGAAGACACAGACATGTGTTTCATTCTACACTGAATACATCACTGTGCCTCAGCTGTAGCAGCCCACAGGAAGTATGAATCAGCCAAATTCTGGTCCTGCAGGTTTGGGTCAAGGTGAGCCCTAACTAGGAAAACAATCTAAAAGACAAAGAACTTCCGTACAAAGCACTCAGGCAATGATTACCCAGAAAGGGCATTGGAAACAAAGTCAGGTTTCAAAGAAATGTTAAATTACATATCTCTTCATAACGCAAAGCATTGCGAGAAGTAAGGGAGGAAATGTTTGTGTGTGTTATTTTTTTTTTGTGAGCTTGCACAACCCATGTTTTCTTTTTTTTTATTTTCTACACAATTTTCTTTGCAGTTTTAGCAGTGTCTGAGAGAGACTATGCCGAGAAGAGGGGAGAGAGAGAACTGACCTGTAAAGGTCACGCAAGGTGTTCAGTGAAAAAGGGTGAGCTGCCCAGTGGCACTGGTTTCTTTACGGAGAGGGGGATGGTGGGCAAGTGAGTGGTGCTCCATGAAGAAGATATCTGGAAGATAACTAGTAATGGTAAGCACCTACATTTTCTTTTTTTTTTATGCTTTTTCCCCCACTGCCAACCACATGGCACCTCAGCCCGGTCACAGACCTCGGCTTCTACCTCTACATATGACTGCAACCCTCCAATACTCCCTGGCTTAACTCCCCCCCCAGGTGGGTTTTGTGGCACTGATCCCTAACAGTGCCACAACGATGGGACTAGGTCAGAGGGCTGGTCTGGAGGCTAATCGAAGCCGAGATGGGCTTCATCAAGGGAGACCTGGCAGTAAGTATTTTTCTCTTGTGTGTTCCTTGGGGCGGTGACGTACAATGATGTCCTGCATCTGCCCCAACCCCTGAAGCACTCTAATGTCAGCCGCTGCAGTACCCCCAGCCTCCATCAAGCACCAGACATTCTCCCCACCATCCCCCTGGAGAAGGACAGCAGTCCTTGGGATGCTCCATCCTTCTCGCCCTGGCCGGCCCTCTAACAACCTGGGTCCATTCCTGAACCCGGGTCGCCGGCATTGCATGCGGAAATCCAACCGCTGCATGGCGAGCCGGCAGCACCTACATTTTCTATCTCCAGGAATCCCCACTCTTGGGTCCAGTGTACCAAGCTGCCCCTTCAATGATGGAACAGCCTGTCCAACTTTAAGCTATAGAAATAGCCTCAGCTCTCTGCACTGGGGAGAACACCTAAGGAAGGGAGCCTGTCTCGGTTCAGAGGGACCAAGGACTGGCTGAGTTGAGGTGGTGGCTCCTGGGGCACGGGAGGATGAGAGTTGTCTCCCAACAACAGCCACTGACTCACAGGGGCAAGAACCTCCCCCTGGTAGTGGGAGATCTGCACCTTATGCTGGTTAAAAATGCTAGTCATGAGAGGCAATGTCATGACATCATTTTTATGTAGATTCCCAGTCCAATGACCCCAGAAGTCATCTTGTTGGTGTTGTATGACACCCTTGAGTGGTGCCATGCTACCTGTAGGCACCTGACTGAAATATTGATAGCTTGCCTGGTGATCTCATAGTCAGGCACTGCAGATAACAAGGAGTACTGTACATCTGTTTGTTTTTTAAATATCATTTTTATTAATTTTTAACGTGAACAAACCATATGCATGTATTAACACATTTCATAACACTTACAGTAATATAACACCCCGTCCCAGCACAATAATAGGATGTAGCATTATATATATAGGAATAATATTTAAAGACTTTACATAATTACATTATTTTCCTCTCAGGGTAAAACAGCATAATAAATTTACTTCCTACATTACACCAGATTAATCAGCAATCAATATATAAAATAGTTATTAGCTCATCATATTTCCACTTAAATCTTGCCTTATAATAAGGTGGTATGCATTTCCCCCAGATTTGATTATACTTCCCCCATTTACTATTGCATAAATACTGCATTCTTTCATATCTTATAGTGTCTTATATTAGTTTCTTCCAGACAGCTATTTCAGGAATCTGTGTGTTTTTCCATAAGTAAGTAATCCATCTTTTAGCGTTCATAAGCACAATATATAGAAAAATATATAATCGATCTTTTGGTAATTGTAGTGAAGATGATGTGGCTCATATACAAAGTTCTGGTTCAATTATTAATTTAGTTCCAAAGATTATATTAACAGTTGTTATTACTTGATTCCAAAATGTTCTACTATTAGGACACAACACTAAAACATAATGAGTCGGCAATCTTCAGCGGCAGCTCCTTGTGGCGAAGTGCGGCTTAGTGTGGAGTCTGAGGGAGCCGTGGAGCCTGGTAAACTCTGCCTAAAATCAGTTTGAATAGGTCTTATGGTGTTTTGTTTGGGTATTGGTCCAGACTGTAGGTGTGCTGGTGCAATGGCGTTATGTTGGACCTGGTTGTGTATACTTTCCTGTTGCTTGGTTTTAGTCAACACAGTTTGTACGTGTACTCCTCCTCCTGAGCAGATATGTAAGGCTGCTCCTGAGGACTATGCTATGTCTCATTTATTGACTGCACACCAGTCTCTTATTTTCACCCATAACTTACTAGCTCTGGAAAAACATGCTGTACAAAAATGTGGTTTTCTTTTATTTGCTATTCCATAGCAAAACTACTCGCTGGGTCTGGCTGGGGTTAGTTCTGGTGTAGAGGGGTTGTGGGATAACAGATGGACCAGACACAGAACTTCAGGTTTAACATACAATTTCTGTGTGCTGTTTGAAACACAGGGATAACCTTAAGCAATGGCATATCCTTTCTTCATTACAGCAGTTTGCAGCAACAGACTACACATGTCCTTCCTCTGCACTTGGTCAGCACCTACTAACCCACTGATCTATGGATCTATCTCTGCTGTGGAAATGAACTATCCCCTATGTTGGTCTTGAGCGTTCGAGTGATGGGGAGCTCAAAAAAAGAAAACCCCCAAAACAAGCTAAAGACAAAGAACCTCAGTGCAGAAGCACTGAAGCAAGGGTTACCCCAATGGGCACTGGCAATAAAGCAAAGTTTCAAAGAATCACAACATCACACATATCCCCATAATGCAAAACATTATGGGCTGTATATGCAAATCACCACGAGAGTTTAGGCTGGTTCAGCTTAAAATAGGAATGTATGGTGCCAAAGGGCCTCTCAAACAATCTGTAAGTTACATGCATTTTAAATGACATGACAGGGGTTTTCTACCCTGGTAACTTAATTTTTATAATACAGTCCCCTAGTAACTTTTTATCTTTATCAAAAACACCAACTGCCATGATATTTTCAACATTTACAGGTTTCATACACATAAGACATATATATCAAGGTATCTTATGACATAGTGCTATTGCACACTAAATCCAACAACAAGGAACACAGCCTGTTGTTTTACATCAGCTCAGAGGTCACCACAATAACTTCCTTGTACGAGGACCTGAGAGGGAGAAGGAAGATTAAAGAGGACACTATAGCACAGTCAAGAAAGGGGAGGGGCACACACAGGTGGCCAACCTTATGGACTAGAAATTGTAAAGGATGGATCACACTAAGAAATAGAAGAACTGTTTCAACAGATTTAAGAAAAGGTCAGTCCTCAAGAGTGGCAGGATCTCCCTGTCACATCTGGATTTCGTTTCTTGTGTTGTTTTATTTACTTTTATTGTCAGGTTATGGGGAAGTCAGTCCTGGTCCCTCTGCCCCATGTTTGGTGGTATTGCCTATGATTCCAGTTCTTGGTTTAAATCTCTTGGTGTAAAATTTATGCACCTGAATATGAGAAGCTTAACATCTAAAACTG
The DNA here is from genome assembly GCA_016271365.2 of Neoceratodus forsteri. Classification (NCBI taxonomy): domain Eukaryota; kingdom Metazoa; phylum Chordata; order Ceratodontiformes; family Ceratodontidae; genus Neoceratodus; species Neoceratodus forsteri. Next base: position 46,853,476 of record CM028133.1, on the reverse strand, counting down.
GTGAAGTTGAGGTCATTCTGCTGCATTATTACAAGGTGTGCCTAAAGGTGCGTGCTAACAGATTGCTGCTGTAATCTGATTCAAATTGTCTTTTACAAGGTATATTTTCTGTTACTGCTTTATTTTTCTCTGAAAAGGGTTTTTTTGCCTCAGAGGTGTTGCAGTCTCCTTCTCACATTGAAGGAGCTAATTGCTTTCCTCCCACAGCTCTTCCAGGGGATTAGGTGTGTATCTGGGGGTGGAGCTGGCAAACTGCCAGCAACTTCCAACAGAAAGAAAGGTTAAAAGGTCAGGTTAGTTGATATCTTGGAGGTGGAATGCTAGGTGTGCTGGCCAAGGCACCTAGCTTCACCTGAGCTCTTTCCTTCTAGCTTGCTTGAAAAGACAGAACTAAGAACCTTACCAGAGTAAGGGAAAGGATTAAGACTTTTGGCTAGGCAGATTTACTGTGTGTTGTTGTTTTTATTTTGTACTCACAGGAATTGTTACTGCTTGTTGCTAACATTTTATTGCTTTATTTTTCTCTGATTCACATTGCTGTTGCTGGGTATACCTTCGGCTGCATTATTACAAGGTGTGTCTACAGGTGCGTGCTAACAGATTACTGCTGTAATCTTCTGATTCAAATTGTCTTTTGCAAGGTATATCTTCTGTTACTGCTTTATTTTTCTCTGTACCAAAGTGTTTCTTACAGGGTATATCTTCTGTGAAATTATTATAGGTTGTGCTTACATTTTTGTGACTTTTTATCATTAGGCTAAGCAAAATTACTGTTTGCCACTATTTTATTTTTTTAATTTTTGCAGAAAAGTTTTTTTGTCTCACAGGTGTTGTATTCTCCTTCTCACATTGAAGACAGGGAGAGTGAGAAAGCAGCCACAGCTTCCTTGAATCAAGGAGGTTATTTTCTAGACTACACTGAACTGAATTATTACTTTTTGGACCTGTGTAAGTAATTAGTATTGGTTATGTTTTTGGGGTGGACTTTTCTTAGTTTTAACTTTAATTTGCATGGGAGGAAATGTAGCTGGAAGATATCTGCAGTCAGTTGTGACTAGACCTGTTACTTGGCCTTTGTGAAATAGGTGTCTGGAAGGAAGGAAGGAAGGAAGGCACTCCCTGGGTTGGAGGGTAAGAGTTGTAGGTGATTGTTTCTGGACAGCATAGGTTTACTCCCAACCACCCTTCCCCTCACCCCACCCGCCCCAAGCGCATAACTTCCTTTATAGCAGGGGCTCTGATATCACTTCCTCAAAACTGCTAACAACATACACCTGTTCATATCCTTAAAGGCACAGCACACTGAATAGGGGGTAGAGACACTCACAAGCTTGCACACACTAAAACAAGAACAAAAAACCAAAAAGCATCTGTAACTGGAAGAGACACAGACATGTGGGGAGTGGTGCAATGCACTGGCTGTGGAGCAGCAGTCTTCCGGGAGACATTCTGGAAACTGCGTTGCTGCCCTATTTGCAGGCACCTCTCTGGTCTGAGGGAGGAGGTTGTTCGTCTCCATGCTGACCTGGCAAGGACTCGGGAAACCTGCTCCGCCACTCAGGGACCACCCAGGCCACTGCCACTACCTTAGAGGTTGCCAAGAAAGATGAGTGGTTAGACCATGGTGGGCTCAGGGAGGGTGAGGGTGGTGGAACAGAGGTGCATCCCTCCAGTTGTACCTCTCCACAATTCATTCACCACTCTGGTGAAGCATGGTTCCTCTATGGAGGCACCTGCAGTGGAGACCAAGGAGGATGCTGGGAACCTCCACAATGGAGACCTACAGGAGGGTGGCCCAGCACCCCACAGGGGAAGGAAACAACTCCAGGTGGGGGACTCAATTGTTAGGGGGGTAGAACTGGGGGAGGGAGGGGAAAGGGAGGTAAGGTGCCTGTCTGGCACCAAGGCTTGGAGGGACAGGAAATTAATCCTCAGGATCATGGGAGCAGTGGCAAGGGGGAAGGAGCTGGATGTCATTATCCACCTAGGAATGAATGACCTGGCTGAGAATGGGATCAGAGCAGTGCAACAGGAGTTTGTGGAGTTGGGGAGGGGCCTTAGGCAAGTAACACTCATGGTAACTTTCTCGGAAGTGCTACTTGTCTATGGCATGGATGAGGCTAGGGAACTCCACACCATGGGATTCAATGACTGGTTGAAAAGCTGGTGCAGAGCTCAGGGATTTGGCTTCACTGGGAACTGGGGCTCCACCTGGAGGGATGCAGGCCTATACAGGCGCAATGGTCTGCATCTATCCTGGAGGGGAACCAGGATCCTAGGTGATAGGTTTAAATGTTTCAGTGGCAAGCATTTAAACTAGCCAAGGGGGGGAGACACTGAAGAGGAAAAGGAAAATCCTAGCCCCCCAAAAAATCAGGGTAATTAGTGAGGTAAGCACCAAAATAGAGCAGTCAATAGGGAGAAGGGTGGGGTAAATGGAGAAAAGACAAAGGCAGTAGGGACAGGGATGGGGCAAAAAGAAATAAAGCCATAAAAAAATGGAGGGTAATGAGTACCAATGCCCTTAGTCTAGGTAAAAAGCTCCCTGAAATGGTGGCCTTGATGGAACAGGGATGCCTGGATATTGTGGCAATCACAGCAACGTGGTACACAGAGCACCATGACTGGGATGTCAACATACCAGGGTACACAATCTACAGGAGGGACAGGGAGGGTAAAAGAGGAGGAGGAGTAGCTCTCTATGTAAGGGAAGGGATCAAAGCAATAGAACTAAAGGGTAAATAGGGAAGAGAGGAGGCGCTGTGGGTCACCCTGGAGACAGGAAATGGCACCACAATCCGCACAGGGGTTGTATATAGACCCTCCCATCTCAGGGGGAGGAAATGGATGAGGAAATGATAAAAGGCATCCTTAGAATGGCAGAAAAAAAGGTGAGATATTGTTGATGGGGGACCTGAATATGCCAGATGTTAACTGGAGCACTTTTGCTGCAGCCACATCCAAGGACAAGGTCATTCTCGATGCCCTACAGGGGGCATGCCTCAGACAGCTAGTGTCAGAACCCACTCAGGAGAGAGCAATCTTAGACCTGGTACTCTCAAATGGGGACAGAGAGAGGATCTCAGATTTAGAAGTTGGTAGCCATCTGGGAGCAAGCAACCACCAAACAGTATGGTTCACGATAAACATAGCCGTAGAGTCAAGCCACACAAAGGCAAGGGTATTGGATTTTAGGAGGGCTGACTTTGGCAAAATGGGAGACTTCCTCAGAAAAACACTAGCAAACGGGCAAGAAGGAAGAGTGGAGGAACAATGGGGAAAAATTAAAACTGCCATCACAGAGGCAACAAGCCTTTGTGTGAAGCAAATAAACAAATCAAAATGAAGGAAAAAACCACTATGGTTCTCAAAAGAGATGGTGGGGAAGGTTAGGGAGAAATAGATAGCATTCAGGAAGTATAAGGAAACACATAAGGAGCAGGACAGAGAACTGTACCAGTTAAAGCAGAAGGAAGTGGGTAAGGCAGTCAGAATAGCAAAGGCCCAAACCAAGGAAAAGATAGCCAACTCGGTTAGAAGGAGGATAAAACCTTTTGTAGGTACATTAGGGACAAAAAGACTAAGAGCAGGGATACTGAGGCTGAACAAAGAGGAAGGTGGTTGGGCAGAGAGCAACAGTGAAAAAGCAGGATACTGAGCGAATACTTCTACTCCAGTATTCACAATGGAAAAGCAGGGAAATACCTAATCCGGTCAATAGAAGCACTCTGGATGGGGGTTGATATTAGTCCTTTCACAGAAGAAAGGGTTCTGAAAGAACTCTTAAAACTGAAGGTGGATAAAGCAATGGGGGCTGATGGGATTCACCCCAGAATTTTAAAAGAACTAAGGGAAGAACTAGTAACACCATTGACTACCCTTTTTAATAAATCATGGGAGGATGGGGTGGTACCTGAGGACTGGAGGAGGGCAGATGTGATTCCCCTTCACAAAAGTGGGAGCAAGACAGAGGCAGAAAACTACAGACCTGTCAGTTTGACCTCAGTGGTAGGGAAAATGATGGAATCACTTCTGAAGGAAATAATTGTTGAGTACCTGAGGTCAGTGGGGCTGGGACCCAAGGCAGCATGGATTCACAGCGGAAGGTCATGTCAGACAAATCTAATCGATTTCTTTGACTGGTGACCAAAGCAGTAGACCAGGAGGGGCTGTGGACATGGCCAACCTAGACTTTAGCAAGGCATTTGACACAGTCCTGCACAAAAGATTAATAAACAAATTAGCCAGCCTGGGAGTGGGTCCTAGGGTGGTAGCCTGGGTAAAACACTGGTTGGACAACAGGAAACAGCGGATAATAGTAAATGGAGTCCACAGTGAAGAAAGGAGGGTTACTAGTGTGGTACCACAGGGTTCAGTACTGGGGCCGGCCCTTTTTAATGTTTTTATAAGTGACATTGCAGAGGGACTGGAAGGGAAAGTATGTCTCTTTGCAGATGATACAAAGATCTGCAACAGGGTTGATACACAAGGTGGGGTGGAAAGGATAAAAAGGAACTTAGCAAGGTTGGAGGAATGGTCAAATGTATGGCAGCTTAGATTCAATGCAAGGAAGTGCAAAATACTGCACCTGGGAAACAAAACCCCATGGGAAGAGTACACAATGGGGGGTGAGATACTGACAACAACAAAAATGGAAAGGGACCTGGGGGTAGTCATATCAGATGACCTAAAGGTGGGCCAGCAATGTGAGAAGGCAGTAAGAAGGGCTGGGGAGATACTGGGATGTGTAGGGAGAGGCATCACCAGTAGAAAACAGGAAGTTGTTGGCCCTCTGTACAGACAGTTGGTAAGACCACATCTGGAGTACTATGTACAGTTCTGGAGATCCCATCTCCGCAAAGACATAGACAGGGTGGAGGCTGTCCAGAGGAGGGCAACTAAAATGATGCAGAGTCTGCATCAGAAGACATATGAAGAATGACTAAAGGAACTAAAGATGTATAGCCTCGAGGAAAGGAGGGAGAGTGAGGACATGACAGAAACTTTCAAATACCTCAAGGGAATCAACAAAGTCCAAGAGGGTAGCATCTTTCAGAAAAAGAGATATGCAAAAACAAGGGGGCACAATTTGAAGATGGGGGGGACGGCTCAGAGGTAATGTGAAGAAGTATTTCTTCAAAGAGAGTGTTGTGGATACATGGAGCAGCCTTCCTGAGGAGGTCATAGAGTCAAAAACAGTGGGGGAATTCAAGAATGCATGGGACAGACATAAGGCAATTCTAGTGGGGGGGCTGTTGGTTAACTAGGATCTGCAGCTTATCCGTTAGGTAGGGAAATGGGCAGACTAGGTGGGTCAAGTGGCCCTTATCTGCCGTCAAATTCTATGTTTCTATGTTTTGTCCACTCTTATAAGCCTGAACTACTGGTTATTTCTGAGACTTGGCTTAAACCCTCTATCCCTGACTCTTCGTGTAATATTCCTGGGTACAATATATTAAGAGCTGACAGAGTTGGAAAAAGAGGGGTGGGGCAGGTGCTATTTATTACCAGAACATTTGGAAGTTTCCCTTTTTAGTTTGAGTGCTTTAACTGACTTTGTGGTAGATAGGCTACTCCTCCACTTGATTTTGGGGGACAAGAAGTTTGTTACAGTTGGATGTCTTTATAACAACTCTCATGTTGGAGTTAAGGGTTTGAAGGATTTCTTGACTACCACTACTTAATTTACATCTGGTTTTGATTTTATTTTATTGGGTGATATTAATTTAAATTGGTTATTGTCTGATCGTCTGGGCTTTAAATCTTTATTACAATCCTATAACTTAATCAATTAATTAGAGATCCTACTAGGTTAAATATTCAAACTGGAAATACTTCTCTTCTGGATTGGGCCATTGTTAATAGATTAGATGCCGTTTCCCAAGCGGGGGTATTATCTGATTCAGTCTCCGACCATCAGGCTACTACTGTGTTCTGAATTTTAAACAGGCAAGAGCTCCCCTCTTTTTATACAGTTTTGCAATTTTAAGAAAGTGGACAATCTTATTTTGCAATCTTATTTATATACTATTGATTGGTCTTTTATTGAATCTATACCGCATCCAGATTTTGCCATTGATTTTTTTCTGTAAACAGTTGTTAGAGGTCCAAAATAAGTTGTTTCTGCTACAATCCTTCAGAGTTGGAGGAACTCATAACAGATGGTTCACTCATGAGTTGCAGGACTGGATTAAAAGGAGAGATATTGCCTGGTTGGATTATAAACATGCTACTTCAACAGCTTTAATGAATACTTATCGATTTTTGCGTCATATGGTTAGTAAATTAGTTAAACCTGCTAAGCAAGAATTTTGGCATAGTCAACTGAAAGACAGTTGTTCTGACCCTTGCAAATTCTGGCACTCAGTTAAGGGTTTGATGCATGTTAAGGAGAAGGCTACAATCAGGAAGCTAACTACAAAGCTAACTACGAGTGAGGGTGAAATCTCAAATCTTTCAGATATTAACTTCCTCAACGTCAACTTTTCTGATTTCTCTTGTTACAAGAAAGTTTGCAATAATTCCTCTCCAGTGGTGTTTGCTTCAGTTCTAAATTTGATTAACAGGCCATCATTCTGTTTTCGTAGAGTGACTAGAAAGAAGGTCAAGAGGTTATTAAAGTCCATCCCAGATAAGCTTAGTGATTGTGGGGAGGGGCTTGATGGCTGATTTATTAGACTGGCTGCTTCCTTTGTTGCATGACCACTTAGCACAATTTTTCATCTTTGTTTAACATCAGGTCAGTTTCCACCTATGTGCGCTAAGGTGGTTACTGTTCCAAAGAAACCCAATGCTATTACTCCAGATGATTTTTGACCTATATCTATCTTAAATCCTATCAGTAAGATTTCTGAAAAAATTGTGGGCAATCAATTAACTGAATATTCGGAAAAATATGATGTTTTAGATACAGAACAGCATGGCTTTCAAAAAGGTCACAGAACTGATACTGCCTTGGTCAGGTTCACAAACTCCACCCGCTTGGGATTTGAAAAAGGTCTAATGACTGGTGTGGTTTTTGTGGACCTGACCAAGGCATTCGATCCTACTGAACATGATCTACTAGTGGAGAAGTTGGAGCAACTTGGCTTTTCTAAATAGGTTGTAGGCTGGCGTAGAGATTACTTAACTAATCACTCTCAGATGTTATTGGTTCCACTGCCTATTCTGTATCTTCTGTGAATTTTGGGGTGCCCCAGGGTTCAATTCTGGGCCTGTTAATGTTTAATTTGTTTATAAATCAACTGCCTTCTATCCATAAATCCTGTGAAAGTCTTTGTATGCTGACAATTTGGTTTGTTTTATCAATTTAATTCTATTTTGGAGTTATCTATGGTTGTTGAGAGAGAATTTGCTATGGTCTGCAATTGGTTCACTGACAATGGTTTGATTTTGAATAAAAAAAATTTATGCTTTTTGGAATTCCGCATATGATAAAACTAATCCTGATTTTTTGATTTGTGATGCTTCAGGTGTCTTGTTAGAGCAGGTATTTGAGTTTAAGTATTTGGGTTTTTTACTAGATCCTTGCCTGACATTTTCTTCACAGGTCTTAGCTACCTGTTGCATCATAAATCAAAAACTGGGCTTACTTTATTAGGTTGGGCGTTATTTTTCCTCTGACACCCGACGGTCAATTACCCAGGGGTCATTGATGCCTCATTTTGATTATTGTGCTACTGTAGTATGTATCACAATCTTGGTTTGAGGGAACTTAATGTCCTAACTGTAGCTTATAATAGCATTCATCGGTTTATCCTAGATTGTCAATTTCAAACTCACCATTGTTTGTTTGTTATATTCACAGTTGCATTGGCTATCTCCTAAATCCAAACTTGCTTATTACTTTGGATTTCAAATTAACAAATCCATTTTTTCAACTTCAAAATTTCCTTTAGCTGATTTGGTATCCATACGTTATTGTCCTGTTTTTTTATGTCCCTCACAGGGTACAGTCTTACAAATGGTTTTTCACAACACTAAGGCAGGTTTAAGATCTTTCTCAGTTTCAGCACCTGTTCTGTAATAATTTATCTGATAATCTTCGTGCAGCTCCTTCATTGCAACATTTTAAAGTTAACCTCAGGCAATATTTAATGACTATGGATAATTGTGATTGTTTTTTGTAATTTGTCAAGTTTTGTCTTGTTTTTGTATTTGCATGTATTTTTCTGTCAGGCCAGGCCTGAAAATGGATTTGTTCCAGTACCCTATCCCAGTTAACAAAATAAAAATGAAGTGAAAATGGAATCTCACCACACCCTCTATTACAATAAGGAGATATTAAACCTTTGAATCTGTTCAATAGGTATAGTGAATAATACATTCTATAAAGTGTACAGAACTGAATCTGATTCATATAATTATTAATAGCACTATTCCATTTTTTTACAGATAAATACCCATTTGTGTCCTGAAATAGCTATCTGTAGATCTTTCTCCCATTTGTTTCTAAGATGTTTTTCTTAGAATCCATAACTACTTTATATATATTGTGCATTAGTTTAGTTCTCCCAGTATTCTTTACAATAGTATTAAACAGCAGGATGGATTCAAAACCAAGTTTATTTTTATCTATTAGATTTCTAATTACTGTATGAATTTGTAAATATCTAAAAAAACATATTCCAAGACACTCCATTTTGTGTCTGTAATTGCTGAAATGATTTAACGGTGTGGTTTTTAAAGAAATCTGCTATAGTATTTGTCCCAAACTGAGACCATTTATTTATGTATGCTGAGTTAAACAAAGGATGATAATTGTTCTCCTCCTCTTTGACGCCCAAAGCTGTAACTGCCCCTAAATATTTATAAAGGGGTCCTGCCCACCACACTCTTAGCCTGATAATGTCTGCTGGACTGCTACTACTCAACTGTAACTTACTATTTGCAACATTTATCTGTAACCACTCTGGTAATTGTGTTCTTATTGCTATATGTAATGCACCTGTATGTTACCACTGTTGTATCTCACACTGTCTTCTTGTCTGCCCTCCCTGCGATGAAGTGCCTTTGTAAATGAGTCCTTGACTCAAAGGTTGTAAATCCGACTCTCAAATAAATACATTTTTTTAATTAATGGTGACAGCATGCAAATTTTGTTCTCATATTTAAAATCTTGCAGAATTTTCTTCCAGCATATAACAGTAGCTCTTAAAAATACACTATCTACTTCACTATTTACATAAAAAAAAATGATATTGTATCTTAGGCAAGGCAAGTCAAATTTTATTTTTAAGGTGCCCAATCCCTGAGGAGCTGGGTGCCTGACAAAAATAAAGCAAGATAAGCAACAATTATAATCCAGAAATAACTAGATTAAATAAGAATCAAAGCTCAGTTGTTAAGATTAACTACAATAATAAAACGGATTGGGTGCAAATTACTCTGTAATTTGTTGAAGATGGAGAACTATCAATTGATTCAAAATGTGTCCAGTGTTGGGGGGGGTAGTACTAAAAAATTATTTAAGAGGTTCCAGAATAGCTGCTCAGTAATAGTATTGGGAAGTTTTAAGCCCAGCTGATCATATATCAGGTATAGTTTTTTTTTTAATTTAGGGTATTTTTACATATAAATTTACTTATAATTTTTCTATTTTATTCCAAACATCATCTGAGATATTAATAGGTAGTGCCTGAAATATATACAAAAAGCATGGCAATATATTCATTTTAAGTACCTTAATTCGACCTAGCAATGAAATGGCAATCATTTCCATTTTTCCAAACCTTTTTCTATTTAATTTATTAATTGATGCAGATTTTGTGTTATTAGTTGTTTAATGTCATTTGTTAGTTTAATTAATATTGCATATTTTGTGTTTGCACTGTTACTGGAAAATTGTACACATTTATTTTAAAATTTGAAGGATTTATTAACAAAGCTTCTGATTTTTTCCAGTTTATGATATAGCCAGACTGGAATCCATATTCTCAAATTATTTGTAAAATGTTCATAATTTCTGTTTCTGGATTTTTAAAATAAACTATAATATCATCCACAAAAAGTGATCATTTTAAATATTCCTGTATTACTAAATCTGAATCCATTAATTTCCTTTTTTTCTTTAATTACGCTGGCCAGTGGTTCAAAAACTATTGCAAATAAAAGGGGGGATTGGGGATACCCCTGTCGGGTTCCCCTCCCCAGTGGGAAAATTGAAGAAATAGTGCTATTAGTTAAAATTATAGCCTTAGGGGGTTCTACAAATCACAGTTATCCAAGATATAATTTTTTGTTCTATATTTGCTGCTTTTAATACTGTTATCAAATAAAGCCATTCCACTTTATCAAAGGCCTTTTTGGTGTCCATGGATACCACAATGCCCTCTTTATCATTATTAGAGTGCAAAATATTCAAAGCATTTTTTATGTTATTATGCCTTCTCCTTCCCTTACTGAAGCCTGTCTGGTCATCCCCAATAAGGTTTGGCAATAATTTTTCTAACCTCATAGCTAAAATTTTAGTGAAGATTTTATAATCTGTATTTAAGAAAGACATTGGGCAATATGAGGAGCACAGCATTTTATCTTTTCCTTTCTTGGGGATTACCAGTATTAGTGCCTCATCAAAGGTAGGTAGGTAACATTTTTATTCATAAGAATGAATATGGATAGCTCCACTGAGCAGAAGCTCATTTACAGGAAGCAGGAAGCTTGTCTAGAAATGAATTAAACAGGATATAAAGTTTTGGTATCAGTAATTCTTTGAATGTTCTGCAAAAATCAATATTAATGCCATCGAAACCTGGAGCTTTATTAGATTTTAATAATTTAATGGCTCTTTCAATTTCTATTTTTTCAATGATTTACCTAGGGAAATCTGCTGTTCCATAAATATTTTAGGTATATTTAGAAATGTACTATCACTCACAATAGGATTCTGTGATTTTTACTAATTTGTATAGTAGTTCATGAAATCTTTATTAATATCTAATTCTGTTATTGCTATTTGTACAGAATTTCCTTCAGATTTTATTTCAGGAATGAATCTTTCAACTTTTTCTTTTAGCAGCTGGTAAGCTAGTAATTTGCCATTGCAATCAGACTGTAAATAGTATTTAGCTTTGGCATATAACATTAATCTTTCCATATTTTTTAAATTAATTATCTCCTGATATTCATGTTTAAGTTTTATCAGTGATTGTGATACATATTATTATTAGCTGTAGCATGTTTTTGTTCCATATTCAATAAGCAATTTTCCAGCTCCTTTAAATTTTTTTCCTTTTTTTGTTTTAGTGGTCGAGCTGGCAATAGCTACACCTCTTATTACTGCTTTATAAGCATCCAAAATCATATTAAATTATACTTCTTCATCTGTAGTATTTTGAAAATAATCTTGTTTCCTGTTAAATTTTTACTTGAAATATTCGATATTTCAATAATAATGGCTCTATTTCCAAGAGAAGCAATAGGCAGTATCCCTGGGTGCCAAGGCCATACAAAGTGGTGAATGATCCAATAAAATAACGGGATCGTATTTAACCTGCATGATATAATAATATAATGATCTAAAGTCCAATATCATATCTATTCTAGAATGGGATTTAAATCTTGGAGCAAAATATGAAAATTCCTTTGTGGTTGGGAACAGAATTCTCCAGAAATCCATTACTGCCAAGTCTTTCATTCTATTCAGTAAAAAAAAGCAGCTTCTCTTTTGCTACAGTCTCTACACCCTGACGTTGTATCCAAGTTTGGATTAATTATCAGATTGAAGTTCCCTCCTAAAACATAAGGTTGTAGAAACTCACAGTGCCCCCCAAAAAAATTCCAGTAACAAAGTTAAAGCATTTCCATTAGGAACATAAATGGATGCAATAGTTATGATTTTCCTTGATATTTTATTGAAATAATAGTAAATCTACCTTCTTGGTCAATATAATTATTTACCACTTCTGCCCTTAATTCATTTCTAAGTAATATAGTGGTACCCCTTGATTTAGACGTATATAATGAAGGTATCCCTTTTCTCCCCCACTTACTATCTACTTCATTTGTTTCATTAAGTGTTAAGTGTGTTTCTTGTAAACACACTGGGCAGGATTCACTAAGGGAAAACGTTAAAGTTTCCCTCCGCAACTGCCGTTGCAGACTGGAATCATTCGCAGTTGTGGCGGTACCGATTCACAGCTGCAGCAGTTGCGGAAGGTGCTACTGCAGGTTCCGCTGCCCGTAGCACTCTCCCGCAGCACAAGCTGTCAAGACAACAGCATCTGCAAGCTGCCGTATTCCGTGGAGCCGTTCGTACTCCGGCTCCACCTACGTGAATACCCGCAGCTGCGGGCGACCTGTGGCTTTGCAAGTGGTTTCCCACTAGCGCTGAGGTTTTCCCGCAGCTGCAGGTCCTTCTCCCCCCACATGAATCCTGCCCACTATATCTGCTTTCTTTTGTCTAATATGTCTTAATATTTTCTTCCTTTTAATATGATTCCTGAATCCACTTATGTTCCAAGTTATAATTTTTAATGTATCCTGCATTTTGTATTATTGTTACAGTTATCCCTGTGAAAATTATTTAAATGTATGTCCATATATGCCTTTAATTCCTTTTCATCTTTTATTTCTGCTACATCTACCTAAAGGTTCAAAATAAATAAATAAACATCAATCCCCCTCTCCCTGCCCTCCCCCCAAATCCTTTTTAATCATACAAATATTATAAAACATGGTCCAATACATCCTTATCCTCCTCATTCTTACCAGAATGCTCAGCTAGAGCCAGTAGTAATCCCAATAGCTCTAACACTCACTACACCAATCACCAAGCAAGCACTAATACCCCTACCAAGCAATGATCCAAAAGCAATGTCCAACAATTCCCCCCCCACAAAATTACAAAAACAAAAGCATTTCCCGAAAAGTTGATGTCCCAATTTAAGCAATATTAATTTCTTTTTTTTTAACTCTGATAAATGTAAGCTTTCCAATAATTCCAGATCATCTTGGTTTATATTAGTGTCTTCTTGATTTTCTGTCCCTGTTTTTAACTGTTGGTCCTTGGCTTGTTCTTGGTCTTGGTCTTCCTGGCTTTGTACATTTTCTTCTGTGTTTGAAGGTTTTTCTGTCTCTGACCTTGCTTCTGAAAAATCTGTAGGTTTTTTTGTTTATTTTGCTGACTCTTGTAGTTGCCAAGACCCAATACTTCCTTCACAAAACTTTCTGCATTTGCCACATTATCAAAGATCTTTTACTTTCCTTGGTGGAAAATTTTCAAGTTATTAGGCATTAAGTGTTGAAATTTCACATTGTTTTCCCATAATTTTTTTTATGTGGATTCAATCATTTTCCTTTTTTATAAATATTTGGACCCTAATCAGGGAAGACCAAAACCTGCTGATTTTTCAGATACAATCCTTTCTTCCTTGCAAAAGACAAAACATTTTCTCTGTCCTGGTACCATAAAAATCTTACATAAATAATCCTTGGGTATTTCTGTACTGTATTATAAGTTTTGGCATGTGTTCTACGTGCTCTTTCTATTTCAATGCTGTCTCCACCCATTTTTTCTATCAACCATTCTTCCAAGAAACTATTAAAGAGCTAGTGGAGCCAAGACAGGCAGACAGGAAAATAGTACAAATTTTAAGTAGCAGTCAGTTGTAACTTTGTATTTCGGAAGTATTTTTCTTTTTCCTTTTGCTCATCAGAAAGTCTTTTATGTGATAACATTGTGCAGGATGTGTGGAACATCTCTAAACCTGGCAGCTAGCATGTCTAACTCTACTGCCTCACACTACATCATCAGCATTATGATCTCACTGACCGTGACATCACAGGTGAATGACCTGGCAGTCACTCACTTGCTGTTCCTAAGTAGCAGTGATGCCACAGTCAGTGAGGTCACAATCCTGATGATGTAGTGTGGGGTAGTACAGCCAGATAGGTCAACTGACAGGCTAAAAGCTCTTCCACATATCACACCTACTAACATCAGGTAAACAATCTTCTAATTAAGCAAAGGGAAAATAAAAAGTGCCTCAGATATAAAAGGTAATGGCTACTTTTAAAATCTAATATTAGTTTTAGGCAGCACACTAGCTCTTTAGTGTCTTGCCCGTCATTGTTTTCTGGTATATTTAGCAATTTCAGGTTATTCCTACGGGATCTACATTTAAGATCTTCTACTTTATCCTTCATTTCTTGTAGTTATTTAGTTTGCCTGATATTGTAGCATCCAGTTGAGGTAAAAAGTCTTCTACATCAGAAATCACGATTTCCATTTCTGAGATTTTATTATGCATCAATTTGATTTGGTTCCACCAAGCTGGTTCATCAGAAAAAATACAGTGACGGCCTCTACAGCAACAAAATAGCTGCAGCAGCCCCTAGAGTGACAGCAGACCAAGCAAAACATTGACACAGCGAAAACTACCTTCAATATAACAGCATTCAAATGAACATCACACTAAAACTGTAAATGCCCCCCATATATTACTATAACAAACTCCATGATGCACACACCATGCAGCAAAATGCAGACAGCAGACCTCACAGTAGACCCCCCATGACAGTGGACATAGAGAGACGAAATGCATGAGTTGGTGCCACACCGGTCGACCTAAGACACCTGTTAGCCACAGAACCAGCTCACTGCAAGTGCAATCACCGTAACTGTGTCGCTCTAATTGAGTCACTGTTACAATGTCACTGTAACAACAGCAAACCATTTGATTTCACTCTATGTATCTTTCATTTCCTTATTTATTTGTTCCCGTTTATTTTCCATCCCCAGAAAACCTTTCTTAATTTCTGTAAATAACTGCTTCATACTTTCTTTCATTTCATTCTGCTCCTCCATTTTAGACTCATCCGGTTTTTCCCCAGTCTGTCGCAGTCTAGTTTCTTTTATAGACTCCATTATTTTATTTTATGAACAAAGGAAAAAGCAAAACCGTCTGGAACTAGAGATTTTTCCACCTCTTCAGTGGAGTTGGAGGTTCCTGGTTGCTCCTCCAAGATTTGCTTAAGCATAGGGCTACTCTGTTGTTGTGTTAAAAGTCCTTCATTCTCCCTTAATTTCGGGCCCATTCTTAAATTGAGAATTGAGTTACGATTTTTTAAATGGTGTTTGGCCTGAGTTACATTGTCTTCTTCCTCCAAACTACATTTTTTATTTTGCATTTCGTCTTCTTGATTTTGAACTTCTTTACTTAATTCTATAGTAGGTTTTCTATTTTTAGTTGCAGTTTTGATAGAAGCTTTTCAAGTCCTTTGTTTGCCTGTTTCCGGTGCAGAATCTGCTTTTTCCACTTTGCTTTTTGTTTTCTCCGGGATTTTTTTTTTAAAAATGTTTGAGGTCTTTAAGTTCTTTTTTATTCATATTTCTAAAGCCTCAGAATCGTTTGTTAAGTTATTTAAACATTTTTGTTTATCATCTTACAGAGCTGCCCTGTTTCTAGTAGCATATTGCTCATGCAATATCATTTTGTAAAGTTCAGATGTCCCCCATTTTTATGTTTAAATCAGAGCTTTTTTTATTCTGCTACAGTTTTGTTCAATTTTGCCTTAGTACATTCAGCTCTGGCTACTGTTTTTATGCTGTTCATTTATCAACTTACACAGCTGCCCTTCATATCTCATGGCCTTTCTCATACAATATACATTTCTAAAGCTCAGGTAGCCTTTTCATATGTATTCACCAGGAAAAAAATAAGATAGTAAAATGTTCCCTTTAGTTAGTTCTTATTCCAGTGCTGTTTTTGTCTTATTCAGGTTTTTGCACTACTCGCTCAGCCTAGGCTAAGGCTGTTTATGCAGTCTTTTTAAATTCATTGCCATATTCAGAAACATTAAATCCACAGCCTTTTCCAGAGTGTAACTCGAAGAAGAAGAAGAAAACAAAATGCTAGCTCACCAGTTCAATAAATCTGTTGCTTTGCTTATGGCTGTTAAAATGGCCCCGCTAATTGTTCCTTTTCAAATCTTCTGTCTTCCACACTTTTGTCTCCGGTCACTTTTGCGTAAACACTTTCAGTACACTTGAGTAGGGAAAATAATGTAAAAACATTTACTGGCCTTGCAGAAAGAGACAATGCTAAACTGCCATGAGCAACCGTTAAAACGCCACGTCCTCACCATGACTACTCGAACTGCCAATGCTTGCTTATTGATTCTTCGAACTGCGGCTTTGTCCCGTAGTTAAAAAAAGTAAATGCCGTTCCAGTATTCCCTTTAGTTCTAACATACAGCAAACTCCATATGCTCTGGAAAGACTGCCTAAAGGGACATGCTCTAAGACACCACTTTCTCACTCAATGGCTGCTCTCTTCCTAAGCTCCATCTTGCGCCACCCCGTCTACAAGGAGTACATCTGCAGCCACAGGTAGCCTTGGTAAGCTGCCACGTGAGCCTGATACATCAATAGGGTGATAAGAGACTGTGCTGAGGTAGAAACCTTCCTACCCTGGCACAGAATCCTGATAAATCTTGCCCAGGGGGCTCAGTCATGTCTCAGATGCTGTAGTCTCAATTACGTCTGGATGACCAGAAGCTCCAGGGAGGAGTGAGGTACAATACCTACAGACCCAGGAAGTGTACAATACTGTACCTTGTTCAGAGGTCCCTGGGGGTGGGAGGAGTGGCACAGAGGCAACTTCAGACAGTGACAGAAGCCTCCTCCATGGCCCTAGACTAAGGAAGCATGGCACAAAGGTCAATGTTGGGAACACTGAGGCAGCACAGTAGGATTCTGGCTTGCCAAGGCAGTTAGACCTAACGCCTGCATCATCTCCTCCATGAAACACTGGTAAAGAATGTACTCAGAAGAGGTCAAATGGAGGCAAGATTCATTCTCCTCTGATGAGGATGTTGAGGGAGTTGAAGCACATGAACTGGTTGAGTTAGACACCAGAGAAGGGACCCTGAATTGAGCCCTATCGCCATCCTGATACCATACCGCTACGGTGTAACAGAGGCACCATACTGATCCCATGTTAGAGGCCTAGGAGACCTGAAAATGTGGGTAGCATGTCTATCCAGTCCTGATGCACAATTTTTTATTTATTTATTTAAAAAGTTTCACCAGGAAAGGCATGCTAAGCTAAAATAGATCATTTTCAGATGCGTCCTGGGGGGAGAGGGGACTGGGTATGGACAAATGATGTCTACTTAACAAAGATATAATAAAATACAGCATCATACAGCAATTTAAAATAACAATGAACAGATACGTATAGTTGGAATTATGTGTTCAAGACCAACACATATGAAATAATTCTTGATAGTCCAAAACTAGGCATGGGAGGCATGACCCCTTAGAACAGAGACAGAAAGGAAAGGGTAGTAGAGAACTAGTGTGGCAGGGGAAAGGAAAGGGAGGAGGGGGAGTAGGCAGAGAAGGAGAGGCAAACCTTTGTCCCTCTGGGATGCAAACCCCACAAGGGTCAGAAACAGCAGGGTGTACACCCAGTCAGTGTACTGGTTTCCAGGCCTGCAAGGAGAGAGATAGGGTAGTAAGGGAGAGGCAAACCTTTGTCCCGCAAACCTCACAAAGGCCAGACACAGCTGGATGCAGACCCAGCCTATGTCCTGGTTTGCAGGCCTGTCAGGGGAAGGTTAGGCATGGAGATGGGTAAGAAGTAGGAACAAACAGGAGGGAGAAAGTGGGGTGGGGAGGGCTATGAATAGGGGTGTTTACAGGGGGGCAATGTGGATATGGGGATAGAGGAGAGAGACTGTATAAGAACATTGGGAGCAAATGGAATTTGAAGAGAGAGAGAGAGAGCAAGTTTAGGAAGTAGGTGGGGCAGAGTAGAGGGGATACAGAACAAAGGTAGGGGGATGGGGCAAGGGGAAAGTCTGAGGAGCTAGGGGGAGGAGTAGGGGAGAAAGGAGGAGAGAGCAGGATAGCAGTGGTGCCGAGAAGTGGGTCAGATGCAGTTGCAGGAAGGGGAAATGAAATTATGAAGAAGAGAGGATAGCAATCAAAGGGACAGGGCAGAGTGGATAGCTAAGGGAAGGGAGTTCCAGAGTTTAAGGAAGTGGTAAGAGAAAGCAGACTGGCCAGAAGTGGATGACCTAGCAGAGAGAGCAAGGATCCAGCAGACAGGGTTATTGAGGGAGTAGGTGGGAGGAGGGGAAAGAGGAGAGGTAAGAGGAGAGGGACCCAAGCCAGTACTTCCTGACAAAGGAGAAACACTGGGCAAAGTGTCTGGCATTGGAGGGGATGAGAGAGCGGTGTAAAGGTCACAATTGTTAGTACGGGGCAGACAGTCAAGCGCAAACTGGCAGAAGGAGTGGAAGTGGATGTCCAGTTTGGTTAGGATGGACTTAGGGGCTGCGCTGTAGACTATGTGACCATATTGAGGAGGATCTCGGTGCCAAAGATGTTGTTCCTACCAGGGTCAAATCTGCACATAAGCCAGGGGAGCAGGTGCAGCAGGAAACCTCTACCTGGGAAAGGGCCTCAAGTCTCTGCCGACACCCTGGACCTAGGGGAGAATCAAGAAGAGACTCCCATTTCTGATACTCCTACAATGGGGGAGGTGGTGGAACAGTAACCTTGGGAGGAGACCCCAGTATGAGTTGGGAATTCCCACCGAGGAGCAGGCTGCACTGGAAGACCTGATCTACACTGAGCATTGATATCAGAATCGAGCCCAGGAGAAATGTCCACACCAGGGTCAATGTCCATCTCCGAAACAGTACCACTCGCCGCACTGACAGTGGTAGGAACAACATGCCCGGCACTGACATCCTCCTCAGCATCAACCGTGGTGGCAACACCAACTTTTGCAATGTCAGACCCAACACTGTGCCTTCCTTTCATGTGGTTTGTGATACTGAGCTCAGGAACAGCACTCAAGCTAACACCATCACCGGCACTAACTCCGGACCTAAGCCCTACACTGACACTGAAAATGTCAGGGCTAGTTCCAGCACTACCATCAGTATTTTCCTCAAAGCTATCACCATGAACACTGACAACAGCATGGGAAATACCCTCAGCCAGTGTCAACTAGCCCACCATAATGGACAAGGTCAAAGGACTCAAACCTGAGTCCTTGGTTGTCCACTGCTTAGGGCAAGTGGACTGTGGTAGTTCTCTACTGTCCACACAGAAAAAAAACAGCTGTCCACCTGATACTCCCACCGAAGACTCCAACACAACCCCCACCACAGCAATGGGGAGAGTCTCCTGCCTTGGTTTACTCCAAAGGATAATGGGAGGACCTGGGAGAATGGTCCAATGTGCCCTTCTGGCACCTACCGTCAGAGGGGTTGTTGATTAGGGTTGCTTTTTATAAATTGTTAATATGTTGGCCCTGTATGTTGCACAGTACCAGACCTCTGATTCATGGCCCCATTCCCATAGTTTGGCCTTGGATCACAAGGCGAGAGGAGGGGGTTGGAGCTGAAACCCATAATAGTACATTTCCAAACCTTGTGGGGTTTGAGTTCTATGCAGTACCAATCCTAATCTGCATTAACGTAGTTTTTTTTCAATGAATACATTTTTATTAGTGTTTTACCTTGTTTTAACATAAAAATGCCCATCTTGCAATTGTAAACTCTGTATCTTGCCTATCATGCTTTAAGTTCTGTTTCCAGATTCTTAGTAGAAATAAAATGCTATAAATTGGAAACTGCATGTTTTAAGTGGAAATGCCATGTATTATTGTAATTTATCACTGGTGTTGTGCATACAGAAACAGAACATAGACAATGACAGCAGAAAGAGACCAGAGGTCTGTCCAGTCTGCCCAAGTTCCCTATAACCCCTGGAAATGACTGTTCCTCCAGGGTACTACCCCTTCCCACCCGCTCTCTATTCTTCTCCTTGGTCCTGTCGCCCCCCGGTAACCACTGTTCTCTTCATTAGTATGTCCCAGTCCTGCTTGAACTCCCCTCCGATTGTTTTTGCACCCACCACTTCAGCCGATAGACTGTTCCAAGGTTCCACCACCCTTTGCATAAAGTAGTACTTCCTCACGTCTCCTGAACCTAATTCTAGTTAATTTCCATAAATTATAAATAATTATAAATTTAAACAATGTAGGTGAGAGGCAAAGCTAACACACAAATGACAGCAACTGACAAATTGCAAATAATATTAATTAGTTATCTCAGTGTTGGGTGTATCATCAGCACTTATCTCCTCTTTGGACAGGTTACGAAGGAAGCCTTAACCAACAGGAAAGCAGCTTGCTCAATGCCTGTTGACATCATGAGTGGTGTGCCGAATAGAGTTGCTCAGAATTTGATTGACAGAGTCAAATCTGTTGGATTCTGATCCATTTTAGGACACAGAATTTTTGGAATGGAAGACCAAAAATCCTAAATCCAAAACTAGTTAAATCGGACTCAGAATCTGATTTTGAAATTTGATTCCAGAATCCAAAATCTGATATAGATTGCATGCAAGAAGTGCAAACCCGTACTCCTTGTCTGCTAGGGTTTTTAGGATGTGGGATTATAATTCAGAATCAGAGCTTCCAAAATCCTAAAATATCCTAACGGAATGGATTCCGGCAAATCTGAGCACCCCCAGTACAGAATTCCAACAGAGAAAACTGAGCCACCCAAAACTGTTTTGTCTTGGTTTACATGAAACCCGAGCTGAATATTTTTGGCTTAGTCTGCCTTGGCCATAACGGTCATATTTTCATGCTGTCCTCTCTCCTCCTGCTCTGTGCCATTACCAGCAGAGCAAAGACAGGAGCAGATATTCTCTCACAGATTGCCTACTGCTGGGAATTGGTCCCAAGCAGATGGGAAGGAAGTACGGCAGAGTCGGGAACAGTGGAGAAGGACTACTACATGGGTAGACAGAACAAAAAAAAAATAAAAAACAATAAAGTTGCAAACTGTTACCAGTTGGTATCACTCGGAGGGGGCAGAGCTGTTCCTGTCCTGAATGTTAGCACATGACACACCAAATTCAGCAGCAGCTCTAGTTAATGTTTAGCTTGCTATTAAAAAAAGAAACACATTCAATTTTACCAGAGTTGGTGTAGGCTTGGGAAGCCTTTTTTGTGTACGCGCTCTGGTGCCACTTCATTTGCCCATGGTGTAGCCTTGCTAAACACTTACTTGCCTGTAAGCAGGAATATTTTTTGTTGTTGTTGATAGCATTACAAAAAATACATTTTAGCATTCTAGGTATTGGCTTGGGAGGGTGTACTGTACTGTAGGCTCTTTGGAAATTCAGTAGCCCATAGTGTAGTCTTGCTAGCCATTTATCTTCATGCAAGTAGGAATAATTGTTCTTGAAAAGAAATAAAAAACAAATATTTAAAAAAAAATTCCACCAGATTTGCATCACCAGTTGTACAGTATCCCACTGTCAGCTGATAAGCCTCTAGTGCGTAGTCTTACTTGTGTTACTTGTGTAGTACTTTTTGGGGAGTTGGGAGCAGTAGTCTTGTGTAAAGGTGGAGCGAGAGGTCCCAAACATACATGTGCTTGCTGCTACAGTTAAACATGTTGCCTCATCCCATTCCTTATCATTCACTGTGCTGTCACCATTCAGTCAGCAAGTCACTTTTGCCAGTAAATAACTGGCTGACAAGACTATACAAACTAGGGGCTACTCAAGTGCCACATCGCCTCTTCTTAGCTCATAGAAACATAGAATTTGTTGGCAGATAAGGACAGCTTGGCCCATCTAGTCTGCCCATTTCCCTACCTGATGGATAAGCTGCAGATTCTAGTTAATCAACAGCTTACTTCCTCCTACCCCCCACTAGAATTGCCTTATGCCTGTCCCATGCATTCTTGAATTCTCCCACTGTTCCTGACTCCACAATCTCCTCAGGAAGGCTATTCTATGCATCCACAACCATCTCTGTGAAAAAATACTTTCTAACATTATCTATGAGCCGTTTCCCCATCTTCAAATTGTGCACCCTTGTTCTTGCACATCTCTTTTTCTGAAAGATGCTACCCTCTTGTACTTTGTTAATTCCCTTGAGATACTTGAAAGTTTCTATCATGTCCCCCCTCTCCCTCCTTTCCTCAAGGGTATACATATTAAGCTGCTTTAGTCTCTCCTCGTATGTCTTCTGGTGCAGACTCTGAACCATTTTGGTTGCCCTCTTCTGAACAGCCTCCACTCTGTCTATGTCTTTATGGAGATAGTTCTCCAGAATTGCACGCAATACTCCAGATGGGGTCTCACTAACTGTCTGTACAGAGGGATAACAACTTCCTGTTTTCTACTGTTGATGCCTCACCCTATGCATCCCAGTATCCCCCCAGCCCTCCTTACTGCCTTCTCACATTGCTTGCCCACCTTTAGGTCATCTGATATAATTACTCCTAGGTCTCTTTCGATTTTTGTTGTTGCTATTAACTCACCCCCCATTGTGTACTCTTCCCCTGGGTTTTTACTTCCCAGATGCATTACCTTGCACTTCTTTGCATTGGATCTGAGCTGCCACATATTTGACCATTCCTCCAACCTTGCCAAGTCTCTTTTCATCCTTTCCACTGCAAGTTGTGTATCAACCCTTTTGCAGATCTTTGTGTCATCTGCAAAGAGACACACCTTTCCTTCCAGGTACTCTCCAATGTCACTTATAAAGACATTAAAGAGGACCGGTCCCAGAACCGAACCCTGCGGTACCCCGCTAGTTACCCTCCTTTCTTCACTGTGGACTCCGTTTACTATTATCCTTTGTGTCCTGTTGTCCAGCCAGTTTTTATCCAGGCTACTACCTTGGGAGCCACTCCAAGGCTGGCTTACTTGAATATTAATTTTTATGTAAGACTGTGTCACATGCCTTGCTAAAATCTAGGTAGACCATATCCAGAGCCCCTCCCTGGTCTACTACTTTGGCCACCCAGTCAAAGAAATCTATTAGGTTCATCTGACATGACCATCCTGCTGTGAAACCATGCTGCCTTGAGTCCTGTGCCCCACTGGCCTCTAGGTACTCAACAATTCTTTCCTTCAGAAGTGATTCCATCATTTTCCCTACCACTGAAGTCAAACTAACTGGTCTGTAGTTTTCTGCCTCTGCCCTGCTCCCACTTTTGTAAAGTGGAATCACATTTGCCCTCCTCCAGTCCTCAGGTACCACCCAATCCTCCCATGATTTGTTAAAGAGAGTAGTCAGAGGTGTTACTAGTTCTACCCTTAGTTCTTTTAGAATTCTTGGGTGAATCCCATCAGACCCCATTGCTTTGTCCACCCTCAGTTTCAAGAGTTCTTTCAAAACCCTTTCTTCTGTGAATGGACTGATATTGACCCCCCTAGTCAGAGTTTCTCTCTTGTTTGGTTTAGGTACCACCCCCTCCTCTTCTGCTGTGAATACTGAGCAGAAATATTCGTTCAGTATCCCTGCTTTTTCACTGTCACCCTCTGCCCACATTCCCTCCCCCTTTATTAAGTCTCTGTATCCCTCCCTTGGTCTTTCTTCATTCCCTAATGTACCTATAAAAAGTTTTATCCCCCTTCTTAACAGAGTTGGCTATCTTTCCATCAGTGTGTGCCTTTGCTATTCTGACTGCCTTCCATGCCTCCTTCTGCTTTATCTGATAAAGTTCTCTGTTCTGCTCCTTCTGTTTCCTTATATTTCATGAATGCTATCCTTTTCTCCTTAACCGTCCCTGCCACCTCTTTTGAGAACCATAGTGTTTTTTTCCTTCATTTTGTTTTGTTGATTTGCTTCACACAAAGGCTTGTTGCCTCTGCAATGGCTGTTTTGATTATTCCCCATTGTTCCTCCACCCCTCCTTCTTGCCCATTTGCTAGTGCTTTTCTGAGGCACTTTCTCATTTTCCCCAAACTCAGCCTTCCTAAAGTCCAATACTCTTGTTTTTGTATGGCTTGACTCTATGGCTGTGTTTATTGTGAACCACACTGTTTGGTGGTCACTTGTTCCCAGATGACTACCCACTTCTAAATCTGAGATCCTTTCTCCTTCCCCATTTGAGAGTACCAGGTCTAAGATTGCTCCCTCCCGAGTGGGTTCAACACTAGCGCTGTCTAGGCATGCCCTGTAGGACATCAAGAATGACCCTGCTCTTGATGTGCCTGCAGCAAAGGTACTCCAGTTAACATCTGGCATATTCGGGTCCCCCATCAACAATATCTCCCCCTTTTCTGCCATTTTAAGGATTCCTTCTATCATTTCCTTGTCCATTTCCTCCCCCTGAGATGGGGGTCTGTACACAACCCCCATGCGGATTGTGGTGCCATTTTCTGTCTCCAGGGTGACCCACAGTGACTCACTCACTCCTATTCAGTTCTACTATGCTGCCTCAGCCTGTCCTTCTCTAGGACCTTATCCACAAAACAGCTTTTGTCCCATTCTGTGCCTGTTACAAAAATCTTCTGCGGACAGGCCCTTAGTACATAGATACATAGATACATAGATACATAGACAGTGTCGGCAGATAAGGGCCTATGGCCCACCTAGTCTGCCCATTTGAGCTTGTAAGTTCAGTTTGTTTTCCTAGAAGTCTATTTCCCCTTACCCCTGACCTCTAGAATTCCTTTATGTCTATCCCATGCATTCTTAAATCCCGTGATTGTTTCAGCCCCCACCACTTCCTCTGGCAGGGTGTTCCACTTGTCCACCACCGTTCTGTGAAGAAATTCTTTCTCATGTTTCCTCTGAACGTCCTCCCTCCAACTTCATCCCATGCCCTCTAGTCCTGAAACATCTTTTTCGCTTAAAAATAGTGTTTTCCTGCACCCTGTTCCTCCCTGTAAGATACTTGTATGTCTCTATCATATCCCCTCTCTCCCTCCTCTCCTCCAGGGAGTACATGTTCAGTTCCTTCAACCTGTCTTCATAGGATTTGTGATGCAACCCATGCACCATCTTTGTTGCCCTCCTCTGAACCTTCTCTACCCTGTCTATGTCCTTTTCATTCAGTGATGAAATAAAGGGAAAAAGTGTAGCGTGCAAGTAAGTCACCATAAACGTTCAGGAGAGTAAAAATCATGCATTCAGTAATGTTGGGGGGGGGCACTGCCAACAAAACAAGCAAGAAAGTCAGCTTATAAACGCAAATATCATCAGTTCATAAAGGGTAGGTGTGAGAACCCAAATGAACTCCATGTGCTCACTGCTAAGCTTGAATATGCTGCCTCAGCCTATCACCTGTCAGTCACCCTGTCCTGTCATCCTTCAGTCACCAAGTCACTTTGCCAGCTGATAACTGATTTACAAAGATGGTACAGGCCAGGGGCTACTCATCCATTATAGTGCCTCACCTGTCTCCTATAATTCACCAGGTCCTCTCTCCAGTCATTTATCTTGCCTCATATCAGTCACCACATCAAGTTACTGCTGTGAGCAGCTGGATAGCTAGCAAGCACGACTACAAGCTCCATGGTACTTACATTCTTGATGTGGCTCTCAAATATCAAGATGACTCGTCTACCAACAGTCAAAGCTTTCTAGCTGCCATGCTAATTATCAACTTGTTTTTCAACATTACTGTATATGCCTGTGCTACTGTTTATTATACTCATGGCCAGGAATTCTGCAATTCTGTGGTTGCAGAATTTTCTGCAGAAATTGAGTCACGCCACAGAATATATATAGTGCCACAAAATTCATTGTTTTTGGTGAATTTTCATTAAAATATACAGTTTTCCACTGTTCCTGTCTCCCTCCCACATCTCATTTATCCTGAAGCCACCCCCCATGCTCAGCATGTGATGTCAGTGATAACGTCACATCATAGTTTAGGAAAAGGCAGGACTGCATTCTGCTAGATAAATGGACAAGTCATGCTGCAGAGATCAGAAAATACTTCCACAGAGGCCTAGGAGCCCTGTCGCAGAAATCAGGACAAAGTGCTGTAGAGCACCAGGGGCCCTGATTACACTTTAAAATGAAGGAACAGAACAGCTGGAACAGCAGCTTGGCAGCAGAGCTACCGAATGCCATGCCAGTGACCCGAGTTCAAGTGCAAACTCGTGTCACATGGGGGCTGGCGAGGGGGAGACTTGAGTGTCCCATGGACGGCTCTTGTCTTCTGGTGAGGGAGGGTTGGTTGTACCGCTCCTGTAGTGCCAACAAGTGCAGGCTCAGTGGCAGGGCAGTGAGTACAGCAAGCAGCAGAAAGCAAATCTGACTAACAGAGGGAGCGTGACCAAAGTGCACAGTTTGTATTTGATTCAAATCCTTTTGAATTTGATTCAAATCCTTATTTTAACTTCTTGTCTCCGGGGCAACAACTGAGGCATGAGATGATGCTATCTGTATGACATAATTATTGGACTCCTGTTGTTAGAAACTACCGCTCACAGGATGAAGCACCTGTCCACCAGAGTCCCCGCACCACCTACTGAGGCGCAGCTCCACATCTGCACGTGGGCATGTGGCTGGGGTGATGGTCCTCACATCCCTGGCCCCGCCATGGGGGGTAATTTGGAGGAGATTAATGAAGCCAGTAAGAGCTGGAGGATGATGGGTGATGGGGCTGGATTGACGGGTGGCTGAAGGAGGACTGAGGACAAACCGGAGGAGAAAATGCTCAAAGAAAGAAAGAAATAAGGGAATGGAGCAAGCTTCATACTGGATAGTGGTGCTCGGACAGTGCTTTTGTGGATCTAACTATCCTCCATCAGATAATTCTGTTATCTGACCTAGGATCTGGCCAAAGTTGGATTCTGGATCTACAGTCAAATAGTTGTGGATCCGAGGTTGGATCCATTGGAGCCAACCTCAGACAGTTGGATCTGATGGTCAGATACCTGGATTTAATGGTCAGATACCTGGATCCGATGGTCAGATACCTGGATCCGATGGCTGGATCCATTGGATCTCATGGTCGGATACCTGGACCCGATGGTCAGATCCACGGATACCTCTTATACCAACTGTGGATCCAAGTACCTCGGATCCTTGGTCAGATGTCTATGGCATCTAAGGCTCTCCGATATGTGACCAAAATGTTGGTAACTGACCTGGGTGGGATACTATCTGAGCAACACTAATACTGGATACTTCTAACATATAGAATAATGCATGGGGTGGTGTGTTTAATGAGATTTTACACCCCTCCCGAGGTGTTGGATGCTACATAAACCCCGAGAGCGAAGCTCGAGGGGTTTATCTAAGCATTCAACACCGAGGGGGGTATGTAAAATCTCGAGTTAAACACATCACCCCATATTTTATTTTATATAATTGCTGGGGATCATTTTTTTCACCACGACAACTATAAAAATTAAAAAAAATCCTCCCTGTGCAGTCCGGTCGGGTTTCGGCATTCATGCGGTCTGGAAGCGACTTACGAAGGGAAAGGTTTCCCTTACGTTTATTTTATTTCTTTTTGTTAAAATTGTTATGTTTATAGACTGAAGTGCTCCTTTTTTACTTCTTTTTTTAAAATTTACTGCCGAGTGTCAGCGTCTGTCATGAAGGGCTAGCGGCTGGCCGTGAATCAAGGAAGAGCTGCTGTTGGGGCATGCACACAAGGAAAACCGGGTGCCTGTTCACCATTATAACTCGCAGGTTATAACGGTGAATTATAACCTGGTTTCCCTTAGGAAAAAAATTATCCCCAGTTATTATACTAATGTTATGCTGCATTATTACTAGTGCAGTTGTCTCATGCAGCAGATAAGCCTCAGAATCTGAGTGTTAAAAAGTGCAAAAGAAATTACGCTGTGCTGGTCAGACGACTCCATGCTCCCCAATGGCAGGCAGATCTTTGTTTCTGCTGAAGATAACAGAAGCTCCTGGTCCTCTAGGTAAGAGTTCTTTAGTTCTGGTACAGATTGTATAACCTTTGTTATGTTCTTTTGGTGAACAGTTTTCCATTCCCTAACAATTGTGTTTTTAGTGTGAGAAGTAATGTTAGTGTTTTTTTCTCGGTTCCAGCTTAGTTCCAGGGGAACCACAATAGCAGTTCATTACTGGTTCCTTCCATCGGTCCCCAGCTACCGCAATTATACTACTTTTTGTTACACTGTAATTGTCACTTTTACAATGTAAATTAAGTGAAACAAAACCTTGTACAAAAATCTTAGTATTTTTTTTTTTCTGGGTTGTGACAGATTGACTAAACACAAGAACAGGCCCAACAGGATTTAAACATTGTACTTCCTGCGGCTTGTGGGTGGCAAAAACAGGCGGCCACTCACATGGCTTTGATTGTCTGGGCTCCAATCATGACTTTTTAAACTGTAGTCACTGTCAAAGATTTTGCCAGAAAACAAAAGTTAAAAGGCAAAATAAGAAAAAGTCTTAGTCTACTCCAGTTTCGGCTTTGGCCTTACTAGTATTCCTCCGTAAAACAAGCTGCATTTATTTTAAAAATGGAGAAAAGGCAAGCTGCTAAGTTATCCACAAGCAACAATAACCAAAGAACCCCTGGGGAAAACCCCACAAGTGAGCATTCTGATGGTAAGGAAAAGATGGAAAAGACGGAAATGAGACATGCAAGCGATCAACAAAGGACCGCTTCTCGCAAAAAATCCCACAAACAGAAACACACTGAGGATCCATTGCCTAAGAACAGGAGCAGCAACCTTCAATGTCAGCTAAAGATCTGCCCTCTTCAATGAAGATATAAAGCAAATGTTTTTGAAACAGATGAAAAATCCTGATGTACCGTTCCTCCCCCCAATGGGAGGCAGTGTAGTCTAGTGGTTACAGCACTGGCTTGGTAACCAGGAGTTCACAGGTTCAAACCTCACCAGAGCTAAATACATCCTGTGTTACCTTCAGCAAGTCACTTAACCTCCTAGTGTTCCAGTCCACCCCGCTGTGGAGATGAGTCAAGACAGCTCTATCTCCTCCAGTCTTTGCTGAGTTCTTGTAGCGAGACTGATTGTTGAACATCTACTCACTGGAGGGCAAAATGGAGAGGGGTGATATGACAGAGACCTACACATTCCTGAAAGAATTAAACAAGGTAAACTGTGAGGAACTGTTCTACATGAATAGCAAATCTAGAACAAGGGGACGTGAGTGGAAGCTGGTAGGAGGGAATTCAGGATGAATGTGAGGAAGCTCTTTTTTTCCAGAGAGTGGTTGAGCCATGAAACAGCCGGTCAGCTGAGGTAGTGGGCTCTGACACCATTAATAGCTTCAAACAAGGTTTGGACAGAGTTAAAGGCTTAACAGTCACATGAGGGGAAGCAGCAGGGCAGGGAACATGGGGAAGGGTAGCGTGGGCACAAACCCCATACAGAAACTAGATCTTCATGGCTGAATAGTGTATTACAGGCAGACTTGATGGACCAATTGTCTTTTTTTGCTGTCAGCATCTGTGTTTTCTATGTTTCTAGCAGAAGGAATATGATGAGGGTATGTAACGACTTGTTATGTATTTTTACTGTGTGTTTTGTGTTCCTTCTTAATTTTTGTTTGATTATCAGCTAGGCCTCTGTAGTTATCTTAGCTGAGTAGGGAAGCTGAAAATTACATTCCACTGTAGTCCTGGCCTGGATGCATTCAGCTAAGTGGATTCTTTGTTAGGCAATCCAGTTGCTGTTCAATAAAACAATAAAAGGCTTCTGTTTTGGTAAACTTGAAGAACTGAGTTCCTTTGATAACAAAAGAAATGTTGTGAGCTTAAGCAGGGCTAGGTCCAAACAAGACAGTTTCCTGTTGGGTAAACCAGACGGGAGGACAAAAGAACAGAGGCTGGAATCCACATAACTAAGCTAGATATGACAAATCCAGTTTGGACCTGTTTACCAAAGGGGTGGCATCCACAGAACAAAGAAACAGTAGAACTTGTGATGTCAGAGAGACAGGTACAATGATACAGTGTGGTGGGCTGGCCAGCTAAAGGTATTTGTGGTCTGCATTTAGCCCTGAGAAGTCAGTTATGATTCGAGGCTCTGAATGAGCAACATCAAGGGTTCGAGTCTGTCATAACTCACAGAGTTCCCAGTTGGGGTAAGCTTCTACTCTTATTAGGCTTTAGATAGATGTGAGATAGATTTTTCCTGGGTGATCACTATCTTTTACAAAAGTCTTTCTTTTTATCTCTGTAGAAATAATGTTTCCCCATCATCTTACCATGTATTAGCCTGTAACATATATAAATATCTTGGAGTACAGTATTAAAAATAGTTTTATATACTTCATGCTTTCTGTGACTAAGTCATTTAAAGTATAAATAACCAGATTATATTGGTACGGCTGTGATCTGTCTTTGAAGAGGCAGGCTGCAGTTACCATATCTAAGCAAACATGCTCTCAGCTGTAACAGAAGGGGTGGGCTTGCTCCTTGGTTTGGAGCACTGTACAATATGTGAGCAGTGGATCTGGGGGGATTCATACTTAGAGATACCCCAAGTGAGGTTACAGTGAGTGGTGGCATCATACCAAGGTAACCCTTTAAAGTGTATGAGGAGTTGTGAAACTGGTAACAACCGTCTCAGGCTGAGTTCTGGGAGAAAATATAAGGAAGATGTAGAACCTATTTCACAAGACCTCACAGATGATGATGAAATAGGGTCTCCACCCAGAAGATTAGTGAGATTTGCCTCTTACTTTGCTTAGGCAAATGGCAGATATGTCGACCTACACACAACTGAATCTGAGGTTAATGTATAAAAACAGTTTATGAGCTGCTGGGACTTACAGCCACCAAGAGGATGTCTATCAATGCACAAAGCATTTAAAAATCTACCAGTAAAATGTTATCAATGCCCTATTTTGCACCTGCGTTAGATAAAAAGGTTAAGAAAAGGTATGTGGTTGAAGGAGAAGGGTTGGAATTTACATGTCCACTTTCCCCAGACAGCATTATACCGGCGTCTGCCTGTGAAAAAGCTAAGGTAACTTTCTCAATAGGTCCCCCAGACAGAGATACAAGAAAACTTGATAGTCTGGGTAAGAAGAGGTACACAGCTTTGTCCCTACTGAAAAAGGGAGCTGCCTTTTTGTTTTATGCAGCACATTTCCAGAATACTTTATGGGGCTCCATTATGTTTACATGCAAAGCTTGTCTCAGGAACTAAGACCCAACTTGCTTATAATGTAAAAGCTGACAGTGTTGGAATGATAGGGGGACTTGCTAGGCCTCGGCACCGGTAGCTCTGAAATGAGCCCCAGTAGCTTGCACATCACTGCCACTGACTTATAATGGCAAGGGGGGGGGCTCAATTTAAAGATAGGACCCTTATGGGCCCCACTAGCTCCCAAAGCTCATGAAGTGTAATTCCAACACTAAAAAGCAGGGCTGGATATGGCAAAGGACCAGTTCCAGATGGCAGTGGATATTAATGACACTACCGCTAGGGCACTGGGTAACTCTGTTACTACATCAAATTATGCGTTGTTGAGAATCTCAGGCATCTATGACATACTGCAGAGAGAAACTGATTTTCTCTTTAGGAAGTGCTCTCTCTCTAACCAAACAGAGGAATGCATAAAAACATTTTATGGGCTTGGTCCAGTGGTACTGAGTGTTGAGACACTGGACACCACACCTCGCACCACGCCACCGACCCAGGTTCGGGAACGAGCCTGGGTTGTTGGGGGTTGTCAGAGGGGGAGGGATGGGGAGTTTCACCAGCCTTTGGATGCCACCCAGTGGAGGACAGATGGCAGTTCAGGCTACGGGGAGCTCAGCGATTGCGAGGGGAGGGGCAGAAGGGGCAGAGCAAGCTTCATGGTGTACGTGTGCACCTCTATGCACACACACGGCCATGTGCTGGGGTCCCAGGCACAACAGGGAGAAAACTGGGGAAAACCCTGAAAAATGTAAATGTAAAAAAAAATGTTATGGAAACAAACCAAATTTTAAAAACCTCACAGTAAAAGAGAATGGGGCAAAAGTTACTATAGGCCCTACAAAAAGGGAAGGAATGGGAAGGGATCATTTTAGCATACAGTATTCTTACCACAGCTATACCCCCATTTAAAGGAAAAGACAATGCACTGGCAGAGTCATTAAGCAGAATGGGTCATGTGACGAGTGACTGGACTCTGAACCAGACCATTTTTCAGATGATTCTGGAGAGCTGGGGAGTCCCAGAGGTGGATCTGTTTGCAGTATGGAGCAGCAACAAACAAATTCTGTTTTGTTGCAGACCTCCATCCATTGGAACTGTCCTCAAGGATGCATTCATATTTTGTTGGAGAAAGAAGTTCTCCATGCCTTTTCTTCAGTCCCCATTAATTCCAAAGGTCCTGCTGAAACTGAGGAGGGGAAAGGTAACCATGATTGTGATAGACCCAGACTGGCCAAGGCAGTCATGGCACTTTCTGTTTCTTTTTTCACTTTATCTTTTTATTGAAATTCTAGTATATAAGAAAGTGCACATCTAATACAATAGAAGACTATCCTCCATGTAAGGTATAAAATATCTCTTAACAAAACACAGTATTTAGGGTAAACATATTGGAGAAGCTTTATACACATGTATTGATAATAAAACACAAACCTAGACAGGATGTAAGTGGAGAGCAGAAGGGTTACAATCAGTAGGGTATTATAGGATCAGAAATAGCAACCATGTACAAAATACATGCTAGGGCAGGCTATGGCAAGGCATTCAGTAAATTGCAAAAAGTGATAAATGTGGTAATATGAATAATGTTCAGTAATGCACAGGTGAAGATAAGAGAAAAGTGTGCAAGGAAAGAAAGAAGAAAGAAAAAAGCAAGGAGGAAGGGAAGGAAAGAGGGAGAAAACAGGGAAGAAGGGAAAAAAGAGGAGAAATATGTGCACCAAAGTTTCGAGAAAACCTAATCTAAGAGCAAAATAAGAATTAGGGTCTAGAAAAACTAGGTTCGATGTACTTGAAATAATCCTGCCAACATCTATCATATACAGTGAGTCAGTTATGAGTAACATGAGATAATCGGTCTAGGGAGGCATACTGAGAGAGGCTTTGAAGAACATCTGAAAGAGAAGACACCACAGTTGATTTCCATTTCATAAGAATCAGACGTTTGGCCAGAAGAGAAAGTATGTTTAGCCATCTAAAATGTGCATGTGAGAGGAGAGAGCTATTGGGGATAAGAGCCAGAGCTTATTAATGGGAGCGCAAGACCACAAGATATGAAGTAGATCCCCATTGGCCAAACTGTAGCACCAGCAATTATTATTATTTAATAGGCCCATTCATTGAAGCACAGAGGGCGTTCTATACTAAAGATGTAGAATTTTAGTTTGTATTAAAGAACTACGGGCATCTTTAAAGGTATTATGTGCAATACGCCAACAATTACTCCATTGTGCGTCTGAAATATTGTAGTTAAGAAGAGTACTCCATTTATTTTTGGCCTGTATAGACTGATCAGGTAGATTATCAATAATGTCTTTGTAAATGGAGCTATTTAATTTTACTGATAAATTAGTCCAGTGTGAGATGTATGTGTTTAGAAGAGTATGCCTATACACTAAACTGGAGAGATATAAGCTGCCTGAATTTGTAAAAACTTCCAGAAGTCCTGTTTAGGAAGTTTCCATGTGACCTGCAAGTCTGAGAATGATCTAAGAGTGAGTGAATTCTAGTCCAAGATATCTCAGAGAAAAAAAATGCCTTTGTTCCTCCTTGTACAACAGAAAATTGGGTGATCTTCTAGAATGAGCAGTGGACTGTCCCATAAGGGGGCATAAAACCAAGGTGTTGGATTGGATTTCAGGAATTTGTGGGTTCGTTTCCAATAAAGAACAGAGGATGATATAGTCGGGTGAGATTTTAGTTTAGAGGAAATGGGATTAAAAATGAAGGAAGTGGAAACTCTTCCCGGGCACAATGTGGATTCCATTGCAACCCATAGTGGTGAGTGAGGGGAGGGTTTCTGAAATGGTTTGGGCCATTTGGAAAGCCCAGAGATAGCCTTTGAACCAGGGGAGTCCGAATCCCCCTTTTTTCCAATGTGATCAAAGTTTGTTACAGTTAAATCTCGATGGTTTCCCATCCCAGATAAAGTTACCTATTAATTTATCAATTTTAGCAAAAAAGGAGGATAGTAAGACTAAAGGAATATTGGCAAAGAGGTAAAGAATCTTGGGAGAAATGGAAATCTTAATGGCTGCAATTTTCCCCATGAAAGAGAGATTAAGAAGTTTCCATCTGTCCAGAATTGTTTTGATGTTATCAAATAAGGGGTTAAAGTTAATGTCCCATATCTTCCCTAAGTTACTAGTCATTTTGATTCCTAGATATGTTATACCCTGTGGTGACCAGCAGAATCCAAGAAGTATGTTCATAAAGGCTTTACAGTGGTCGTTAAGGGGCATAGTTTGTGATTTGCCATAATTCAAAGCAAGGCCAGAAATTCTAGTAAAATTATTAAGCAAATCAACCAACAAGGGCCCAGCCTCATTCAGGTTTTTGAGTAAGATTAAGAGGTCATCCACGTAGGAGAGAGAAACATATCTTGAATTGCTTACAGGTATGCCCATAATGCCAGAAGATTGACATAAACAAGCAGCTAGGGGTTCCATGGCTAAAATAAACAGGGAAGGTGACAGGGGACAGCCTTGTCTAGTTTCCCTTGCTAGATGAAAGTAAGAGGAAAGGGTGGAATTAGTAAGTACTTTAGCAACAGAGGAGTTGTATAATAGCTTGATCCAGGAGCAAAAGGAATGAGAAAGACTGAAATCAGATAAAACTTGATGAAGGTAGTCCCAGTTTAAGGAATCAAAGGCCTTCTCGAAATCAATAGCTATGGCTGCAGCTGGTGTCTTGAGGGATTTGGTCTTGTGAATTAAATAAGGAACGTAGGTGATCAGAACCAGATCTATGTTTAATAAAACCAGCTTGCGAACAATGAGTTAGCTTGGGAATCAAGGATTCAAGTCGAGAAGTTAGTAGTTTAGCAAATATCTTCCCATCCATGTTTAATAAATGGGGTGGAGATGGGCCTGTAACTTGCGGGGTGAGTAGGGTCTTTTTTTTCTTAGGATTAGGGTTATGATTGCTTGGTGTAAGATGGGGAAGCTTGCCAGTATTGGAAGCTTCTTGATAAACATTAAGAAAAAGGGACATAAGGTGTCGTAAAACATTTTATAGAAATTGACAGGGAATCTGTCACCCCCAAGGGATTTGTTGGATTTCAAGGAAGACAACGCTTTCTGGATTTCCTGAAGTGAAAAGGGTTCATCTAAAGAATTTGTTTTAAGAGTAGAAAGATGAGGAAGATGTAACGATTTAAGGAACTGTTGAATTTGTAAAGTAGATGGAGGATTTGTGTTAGAGTATAGTTTTTGATAAAAGGTTTTCATGATACGGTTTACAGAGGGGTTGTAGGAGTGAATCGTACCCTGTTCATCTTTTAGGCTTAGGATATGTCATTCCATTTGTTGTGCTTTGAGCTGGTAAGAGAGGAGTTTCCCATTTTTATCACCGTGTTCCCAAAACTTATATTTAAGTTTAAACAAGGCCAGTTCGGTTTTACGAGAAATTAATTCATTAATTTTAACTCTAAGTTGAAGAATTTCAAGATGAAGTTGAGAATCAGGACAGTGCTTATTAGAAGAAAAGTATAAATTCTCTTTAGCCGTAAGAGATTTTTCCAAGTCAGCCAGCTGTTGTTCCCTTACTCTTTTCCTATGTACAGCATAACTGATAATTTTCCCTCGAATCATAGCTTTAAGAGCTTCCCATACAGAGGACATAGAAGATTCAGTTGGGGTATTGTGAAAGAGGAAGTCCTGAATTTGTGCTTTGATCATCGGTAAGAAATTGGGATCCTTGAGAAGGAGAGGGTCCAGCCGCCAGTAAGAAGATTTAGGTGCTAATGGGCCCCACAAAAGTTGCAATTTGACAGGGGAATGGTCCGAGATTATGATGGGACAGATGGACGAATCAATAGTTTTTTCCATTATAACAGGAGAGGCTAACCAGTAGTCAATTCTACTCTACGTCTTATGTAGAGAGGAGTAAAAAGTAAATTCTCGATCATGGGGGTGAAGGAGGCACCATACATCAACTAATCCAACATCTTGTGTCAGTGGCTCAGTAGGTAGCACACTTGCCTCTGAGGCCGGGAGATCAGAGGGCTGTGGGTTCAGTTCCCACATCTGGCACTTGGGTTAATATCCCAGTACTGACACTGTAATGCAGCATGAGAGGGGTGCTGCATTTCTGAGGTGCCGTCTTTCGGATGAGATGTTAAACCGAGGTCCCATCTGCCTGGATTGGTGGTAGTTCAGGTGGATGTTAAAGATCCCATGGCACTTATCGAAAAGAGTAGGGGAATTTCCCCGGTGTCCTGGCCAAATTTCCCTCATTCACTAAAAATACCACCAACAGCTTAATCTGGTTCAAGGTCAGTTGGCATTCATCTGTATCCCCCCACCCCTGGGTCGTGCCTGAAAATAGGCAGGATTTGTCTAGTGCACTTACCCGGTCAACAAAAGCTAAATAAATAAAAAAATTAAAAAATCTTGCATTAGTAATGAGAGGGCTTTAACATTTCTAGGGTGGGGCTACTTCTGTCAATGCTGGCTTCTAAAGCTAAGTTAAGATCCCCTCCAAGAATAACTGGTGTATTATCAGTGTTAAAGGATAGAATCTGTTGAGCTAAATTATGAAAAAACTCAGGGGAATCGGAGTTGGGTGCATGGACATTAACAAGCAGAAGAGGACCAGAGCTGGTATTCAGTTTGACCTTCGCCCATCTGTCATCAGTATCAGAAACGGAGTTTACGAGGGACCATTTGAGACTCTTATGAGTAAGAATAGCAACTCCTCTTTTTTTTGAGGTATAGGATAATTTGTAGATCTGACCGACCCAGTCTTTTTTAAGTCTATGAACATCCTCTGCTAATAATTTTGTTTCTTGAAGGAAAGTAATTTGTGTTTTATGTTTTTTGAGATGTGAAAGAATTTGCTTCCGCTTACAAGGAAAATTAAATCCCTTCACATCCCATGTATATAAAAGTATGTCACTCACATTGTTAGTGTTAAAGAAAGGGAATAATCGCTGGAGTGTGAAGGGACAAATAAATGAGGCAGAGGATCATTGGAATACAATATAGAGAGCGTACGTATATGCAGAGAGTGGCAGGAACATTCAAGCCAAAAAAAGTGAGATACATGATACATGAGTGACACAGATATCTTATTAAAGTTAGAATAGAGCTGGGGAAGGAGAAAAGTCATTAACAACAACAGCAATACTATTAAGCTAAATAACAAAGAAAATGTTTTATGGGTGTGAGGAGATATGAGTCAGCCAACTGGCTAAGGGACTCTCTCACCACACTCTGGGGCGTTGATGTAAGGAGGAGACTAGGGAGGACTGGTTATAAATATCGGCCCGAACCTACGTCTGATCCCAGTAATAAAATAAAGTAAGTATTCCTGATAAGCTAAACTGAAAGGAAATAATACCAAAAAAGGCAGGGGACTGTAATAACCGCAGCTTAATTCTAAGCTAACAGGACAAGGTATAAGGATAAAGCTAAACACCAGAACTTATTTATAAACATTAGTAGTAATAGTACAAGATATGCTAACTCGAAAAAACAGTATATTAAAGAACCATATATGAGATGCCAGTACAGCCTAGACATAGAGCAAGGAATTCAGGGAGCCAGGTGGAATGCAAATGAACAAATATAAAAAGAAAAGTAGATCATTACCACATTAGAGTGACTCTGAGTATGCTTTGCAGTGCAACAGAATAAGTACATAATAAATACAATATTGAGGGGCAGAGAAGGAAGGGGAGGTCAATTTAAGCCCTTACGCCCTGAGCCAAATGCAAATCGGGATTATGTGGCGAGGTATAGGCTTCGGTGATAACTGTAGACAGAAGAGACAGTCATAGTGAAGATCAGCTCTGATTACTCGAAAATCACCTAAATAGGTGTTATATGGGGTGACTAGGTCTAGAAGACTAGGCTCAGTGAGCCCCAAAACAGGAGGGACCACACAGCAGTGGATTTCTATAGTATCTGTAGGCTTCGAGTAAAATATGGAGCATAAGGAAGATGTAGATTGACAATCCTTTGCAACAATACACCAAACATAGCCCACCTCTTTGAGTGCTAATGATAGTTCCATATTGTAAACAGGAGGTAGTAAGAATAATGGACGTAGGGAAGGAGAAAGATTAAATGTAGTTGCCAAAAATAGTTAAGAACCTGTCATCAGGAGAGGGAAGGGGTAAACTGCCTTGTAATGTATGATATTTCACATTTTAAAAAAGAAAAGGCAATAATCAGGATGCATACCGATTGAAGATATGCAACTGAACAGCCAAAAGACTAT
Source organism: Neoceratodus forsteri (assembly GCA_016271365.2). Taxonomy (NCBI): domain Eukaryota; kingdom Metazoa; phylum Chordata; order Ceratodontiformes; family Ceratodontidae; genus Neoceratodus; species Neoceratodus forsteri. The sequence goes on along the minus strand of CM028133.1, from coordinate 46,815,363 downwards.
AAACCTGATGCACTGCTAAACTGGAGAGTAAAAGGCTAGATACAGAGAGCTTGTTTAGTGAGGTAATGTATAAGATCTAACACTAAAATAATGGGTTAGAAAAGCACTGCTGATATACCAAAGTTCCTTTCAAGACCTTTAAGCTGCTCGTTTAAACACTGCAACAAAAAGTAAATTGATCATGCCACGATGTACAGCCTTTGCTTTCTGCACCCGCTGGGAGCGAAAGCAACCAGATAGCACAGACTGTAGAGCGGACGGCTAGGCAGAAAAGTGTACTGGCACTCCCTTTAAGTATCCTGGAAGCAAAACCTACCAAGATATAGCAAATGTGACCATATTACTGACCATATAAGCTCATGACACCTTAGATTTATTAGCAGGGGTGTGACTATTGATGTTCTTGCGTTTGGTCTTTGCCTTACGTATCTTTTTGAGCGGCTCTAAAGATTTGAGGGGGAACTTGCAACAACGTCTGCCCATGAAGTATTGGCAAAAATACATCCCTGAGGCACAGGACCCAAATTAGAGGGATGTTCATCTGAAATTTGCTGGGAAAGATCCTCCTGCGAGGAGTGCATGTCATCCTCCAAGAGAGCAAACTTTTTGCTCAAGGGAATAGAGGGGTTGATTTGAAGGTGAGAGGCTGCAGCTTGGGGTGTTTGGGGTGAAACCTCGCTAGAACAGCAAGAAAGTCTTGAAGAATAATGACCCAACAGAAGCTTTTCTTGCAGCCGTGTTGATTGCCTTGGGGTCAAATCAGTTGCGGCATTGCTGCTTGGGGCTGCAAGTTCTGCAACACTTTCCCCACGTTCCTGTACCTCGTCGTCCACCCTCCATGCAGATACCAAAGCTGTGTTTGGGTTGCCAATTGCTGCTGAACCTCCCAGGGTAAGATTACAGAGACAGACTTCCAAATAGCTGGCTAAGGTGTCAGGGGTTTCAAAATCCTTGAAGGAAGAGCCTGAGAAAAGGCGTAGTGTCGTGGGGTAACGTACAGCAAATTTAATTCTTCTCTGGTGGAGGATTTGTTTAAGTGGATTGTAGGCCTTCCTTCTGATGGTTAAATCTTTTGAAAAGTCTCTGTAGATGGAAATATTAAACTCTTGCCACTGAAGTTTCCCCATTTCTATGGCTCGTTTCAGTATTAATTCTGTATGGGAATAGTTCAAGAAGCGAGCAATGATGGGCCTTGGTTGCTGGTCTGATGTTGGCCTGGGACCCAGAGTGCAGTGAGACTGCTCAATGATTAATGTTAGGTCAGGAGGCAGTTTAATCATTGCAGACAGCACATGTAATAAAAGCGCAGTAGTGTCTCCTAATTCTACACCTTCAGGGAAGCCAAAAAATCGTAAATTGTTGCTACGATTACGATTTTCAATATCGTCAGTTTTGGCTTGTAGGGATTTAATAGTTCGATCTTGATTGCGGACAGTAGCCTGTAGGTCATGAATAGGGGTGGCGTTACAGGCCGTTGCTTTCTCATTAAATGCAATTTTCTGGCCAAGTTTCAAGAGTGGTCGCATTCTGTTGGGTGGAGGTTTTTAGATCATTAATCTCAGCCATCAGTTTAGAAAACATTACTTCCACTCTAACAAGTGGGCTTTTCTGTGTTTGGAGATCTGCCATAATGTTGAAGGATGAGGCCTAGTATGCTGCAGTACAGTGTAGAATAACTGAATATAAGTAGATGATGGATCAAAAATTGACTTACAAACTGTGTCAGTCAGTAAGATTACAGGATGGTCACAGGAGTTGGTACCAAAGAAAGGTCTGGTGAAGACTGGATGAGGTTAGATTGCAGTCATTCCTGCAGAGATTCTGAACTATGCTGCCATCTTCTGCCTGGTCCGCACTTTCTGTTTCTGAACCTGTCCAGGAAGGAACCATGAGTCCGTTCAGTAAGTCAGGATCTTCTGATACTGTTCAAAGGCAAAGTATTTGACCTTCCCAAGGCCTTTGTTTGAATTGATTGTAATATCGTGGTAAGCAAAAAGATGGGCTTGAGAATTCACCTGGGTCTTTCAAGATTAATTAGCATTTTCTTGTTGAGAAGGAAACAAGAAGTGAAATTATGCACCATAACATCTGAATATGACTTGGGTAAGAACTGGATCTTGCAATACATAACTGTACCCTTTTTCTTCCTTATCATGTTTAATGTTTTGGAATTACATGGTAATCAACTGATTTTTGTTGACGACGGTACAATTTAGATCTGCTAGCAGAATGTACAGAAAAAAATAATAAAAAAAATTGGGAGGGCTGCATGAGAGTGATTTATAAAATAGCAAGAACAAGTACAGTAACCTCATGGTCAAGACACAGGCACTGCTTATGCATTAAAATACCATCAGTGCAGAGTCAGGTGTTTTTTCTCCTTTCTATTTATTTATTTCTGTCTTTGTTTATTCGGTAAGTGTGCTGATCCAAAGGACCATTTACAGTTTTGACCCAATCCACTCAGTGGCACATAAATCACTCAAAAATTAAACCGCAATAAAATCAGTCAAGTACATAGCACGATTAATTACATGGAGGAGATCCAGGCCACACAGTGGCCAATCACAGGCAAGCAGGAGTGTAGCCAGAAATTTCAATTTTGTACACGATCTCCAACCAAAATGTACACATCCTTTCCAAATGGCACCCCCTTCCAAACAAGTCAGATTGTTGTCAGATGACTCCTCTACTCTCTAAAGAGGTTATACATGTATTGGACACTCCTCAGTGGCCTACACTAACCCAAATACTACAGATTAGAATGATAATATTAACAGAGTGGCTTATGATTTGTGACAGACACTCAACAAAATTGTACACAAATGTGTACAGTGAGTATGCCTGTCTACACCATTGCAGGCAAGAGTACAGAGAAGTCGAGAAATTTCAGGCAAACAAGAAAATATTGAGCAATATAGCGATGGTCACGCTATAACATACAGTAATAATACTAGCTGTACAAATGCTAGTAAACCAAAAAAAAACACACCAGAAACTGGCAGAGGAGTGTGACTACATAGGGTCCAAGTTACAGTTATTCACATGTTAGAGAACGAAAAATGGGAGTAGGAATAAATGGCAACTATGGAGTGAAAGGTAGAGGTAGAAATAAGGAGCATTATGATGAGGTCGTGAAGAGATATGTGTTGGCGTTAGCCAGGGTTGTACTGACAAGTGGCTTAGGACAGGAGCCAGTCTTTCAGATTTTTCTTGAAGGACATGTGGGTGGAGGGTGAGGATGGCAGAAGCAAACTGGCAAGGGGGGATATTGGCAGATGCGCCCCATCATTCCCCATTCTATGCCTTCAAAACCTGTTTCTCACAACAAATCCATTTTATAAGTGCCATAATAAACTCCAGTGTGTACACTAAAGTTTTAATGATACATTTCATAGGGCTGTCAGAACACTTAGCCTTTAGCCTTTTACTTCACAAAACCCCTTGGCATGCATTACAAATACTGTCACACATATCACGTCACATATTATCGTGTTACTTACTTTTTTTATCATCAATACTTTCCAGCACCTTTGTCCCTCGGTCCTGAGGCTACCCTCAGCCCCATAACCTACCTGTCTGGTGGCCCTACTGGTTACCCACCCCTGAGGGTGGTCTGCTATCTGGGGTCATGTGAGGCCTGCAGGGAAGCTGAGCGGTCGGGGGCCTTTTCCTCCATATTTTCTCCCTGAGATGTTGGTGTGCAATGATGGGGTGCATCTGCCGATGTCCCCCATGCCAGTTTGCTCCTGCCATTGCTGCCCCCAGCCCCCAACAGATGGCAATCATGTAGCAGGACACAGGTTCCCCATTCCCCGAGTGAGGAGAGCAGTCCTTAGGACACTCAATCCTCCATCAACAGGCTGACCCTCAGTGACCTGAGTCCATTCTTGAACTAGGGTCACTGGTGTGGTAGTACGTAAGGTGTCCAGTGCCTCACTGCTCCATGTCACTCGGATGGCTTTTGCTTACTTTGCTACAAGCAAGCCATCTATGTTAATGGGTAAGATTATTATGACCACAGTTTTAACTACAAGTCTGTTGTGGGAGTTATGATCCCTGATGACCTCAAAACAAAACAAAAAAATATTTTCTAAACCTCATTTCCCAGTCAACATGACTTAATCAATCAATCGATCAATCAATAATGAAATGGCTCCGAATTCAAAAATTGTTGGGCTGTTTGGTAATTAAGCTCACTGATGCTAATTTTTTTCTCTGTTGACTGGAGCCCCTCATTACAAAAATATAATCAAGCATTGACCAACGCCAAATGTTTGCTTGCTTGTATTTGCTGTGGAGTGGTTGGGCATAGATACATACATACAAATCTACCAGCAGAAACAGGTCTTCTGGTCTATCAAGTCTGTTTGAATACGCAGCTAGCGCCACTAGGTCACAGCTGCCCCTCCCCCTCTCTCTCCCCTCCAGCAGTTTCTCATTAATATTTACCCAGACCCCTTCCCCGTGCCCTGTCCCATGCTCTTTTGAAAGTACCCACCATCCTACATGATACCACCACCTCTGATAGAACATTCCATTTCAACACCACCTTACTCTGAAATAATGCTTCCTCATCTCTCTCCTAAATCTGTCCCCCTCCAATCTTAGCTGATGTCCTCTAGGGTCCCTTCCCTTCCTTAGGCTAAATAATCCATCTGTGTCAGTTTTGTTGAACCCCCTTTAAATATTTGAATGTCTCAATCATATTCCCCCGATCCCTCCTCTCCTCCAGAGTGTACAAACACAGAAGCTTCAGTCTGTCCTTGTAGGGCTTGCCTTCCATCCCCTGTATCATTTTTGTCACCCTATGTTGCAACCCCTCTAGCAGTCTGATACCCTTCTTCAGATATGGCCACCAGAACTGCACACAGTACTCTAAGTGTGGCCTGACTAAAGATCTGTAGAGAGGCAGGACCACATCCTTATGGCTGGATGAGATCCCTCTTGCAATACACCCCAGCATCTTGTTAGCCATGGCTGCAGCCTTTCTACACTGGGCAGAGTTGTTCATGCTCTCTGTCATCCTCACTCCCAGGTCCTTCTCTTCCTCAGTGACCCCCAGTCTCACCCCCCACCCAACCAGTACTCACTCCTCGGGTTCTTCGCCCCAAAGTGCATAACCTTACACTTTTTCGCACTAAAGCCTAGTTGCCACTTCACCGACCACTCCTCCAGTCTGGTTAGGTCCCCCTGTAGCTCATTCCACTCCTCTACATCATCCACTACCGCTCACATCTTGGTATCATCTGTGAACAGACTGATCTTGCTTCTAACCCCATGTGAGATAACCGATATGAACAAGCCCAAATAATACCGGACCCAGCACAGAGCCCTGCGGCACCCCACTTGTCACAGGCCTAGGGGTTGAGAGTTCCCCTACCACCACCACCACCACCACCTGTTGCTGCCTCCCCTTCAGCCAGTTCTCAATCCAGTGAGCCATCTTCACTCCCACCCCTACAGATCACGCAACAGTTAAAAATTAACAAATGAAAACCATGAGTTATAATAGTGAAATTGTCATGATTGGGAAATGAAGTTCACACATAACATTGTTTTCTTAGATTGTGACCTTGAATTGACAAGACAGTATTTCTATTACCCCAGCATATGAACATGACAGGTGTAATTCATCAAATGCCACTGGAAACGTGATTTTGCAGAATGACTGCGAAAACAGGTTTTGAAAAGGGACTTGAAAATGACACCTGCCATGTTCATGACATGCGGCAAAAAATGACTATGTTGAAAATAGGCTCAAAAAGTAAAACAAGAAGTAATGTTCACTGTGCCAGTGGGAGTGAGAGCCTCTGTTCTTAACAGACTGCCAGCACTGACCAGTGTTTTCCTGGGAAAACTTAGTGCCTTGATCATGCTGATGCTTTGCAGAGGAGTCCATATATAATATACTGTAATATAAAATGGATCCGGTGCTGTATTTAGTAAACCTACATTATAACACTTGTCAGTTTCTTTACACCAATATCTGATCCTCACGAGACACTGAGCTCTCGAGAGCAGTAGGTCTAGGTGTACTGGAGTGCATTTAATTTGTTTGGGAATGTAAATGTCAGGACAATGCCAGCATGTTGGATGCAGAAGCAATTTGGAGGAGAGGGACGGAAGGAAATAAGGAAGAGCGGGTGACGTGAATGATGACCAATGGCAGGGTTTGGGAAGAGCAGAGATCAGGGAGGGGAGAGAAAGCAAGTGACACAAAGCTGCAAAGATATATGGAGACTGGGAGGATGTTGCAGTGGTCCAAGATGAGGTAGAAGTGAGGTAGAAAGCAAGTGCTGACAGCAGTTAATGTATAGTGATAACAGCAGCAGTTTAGGGCTGAAGATAGAGATGGAGGAGGGAAGAGATAGAAAGGAAATTGAACACCGAGGGTAATGTGAAGTAGAGTTGAAAGCAGTAAAATTGGGGAGCGATGGTGGGAGAGAGAAGAAGTGGCATACACAAGTATTGTAGAGTATGGGAAATAGTAGGACGTGGAGGAAGGAATCGAGGAGGGGGGGAGAAAATTGCTGGAGATCGTATGATGTATATGAAGAATTGAAGAATGGAAGTATGTTGGGAGACTGAGAGATGGGGAGGGCAAATAGATTGGGGTGGAAGAGAGGGGCAGAACCACACAACGGCTTAAGTATATGTAGAATGGCAGTGATTTAGGGGGCAAAGATCAATGAGAGAAAGGACAGAGATCAAGTGGCGATCAATGGATAATTAGATAATTATGAGTTTGGTAAGCCTGATAGCACAGTTGGTAGAGCAATGGGATAGTATTCTGCGGAGCAGGGTCCAGTTTCCTGTTATGTCACGTTATTTCTTTCTCATTGGCACATTACAGCACCTTTCCTGCAGCAGGAGTTGAGAGAGCCAGCTTCCCAAACTCCTGTGGATCCCCCCCCCCCACTGATTGCCTTTTGCTACCGAACCAGGACCCAAATGCAGGGACGAGTGGTAATTCCTCCCCTAGGGAGCCCTTCCAATTGGTGAGTGTGGTCCAAAGAAGCATGCAATTTGAACTTGGTCAGTGTTTTTAAGCACTAACTTGAGCCCACTTCCCTGCACAGTATAGCAGCTTTCCTGTAGCAGGGGGGGTGAGAACCAGCTTCCCAAACTCCTGTGGCTCATCCCCCCCCCCCCACCGATCACCATTCCTCGCCAACCAAGAATCAGCCACACGGATGAGTGGTAACTTGGGCCCCTCGGAACACAGCTAATCAGTGGGTTCGGCCCTCACTCTCTTCTAAAAATGGCTGATACCACAAGTGGTCCTCCACATTGCAATGCGGAGCACTAAAGACCACAGTGCAAAGGACATCAGAGGAGTCTATCAGGAAGAGTCAGCCAGAAAAGGTAGCTGGCAGCTGGGCTTTCTGCCCATTTCAACAGCAGTAAACTGCATATACAGGGCACCCTCTATTATCCGCCATCCTCCTCATCTGCCGAGTCCAAGGTTACTCTGCACTCCCAAGTGCAAATAAAGCCAGGATACCTTGATTAACTTCCAAAAAGATTTACTGGTACAAATATAGGTCCTTCCAACTGTGCTATGGTGCTGGTGTCTCCACTGCCAAAGCGAGTTTGGCAGTGGAGACACCAGCTCCACAGCACGCAGTCCGAAGGACCTGTATTTGTACCAATAAATCTTTTTGGAAGGTATCCTGGCTTTATTTGCACTTGAGAGTGCAGAGTAACCTTGGACTTGTTTTGTAAGTTTGGGGCTAGCAACCCCTGTCTCCGCACCCTGCTTACAGCAGCTGAACACGCGGTCAGCAGGAGTCGGATACTGCTTATCTGCCCACCTGACTTTCTGTACCATTCTCTCTCTATGGAAATTGCTTCTATTATCTGCCATTCACCAGGACTTTCTGTGTACAGGCAGTATCTTTCTCATGTTATTCTCCCTTTATTATCCGCCACATCACTGGCACTGAAGCACTGCATTACGGTCCCAGTTTATTGATTGCTGTAAATGTCTTAATAAAAAATATCTTACAATGCACTGCTGAGGACTCTGTTACCTTTGAGAATGGCTGTGAGGTTTTTAACTACATCACTGATGATGAAGAGATTATTGAAACTGTCAGGGGTAAAGAAAAATAAGATTTCATATCAGAAGTAAGCGTGGATTTTAACATTGTTTTTGCTTGTCTGGGGCTTGGACTAGTGCAGCTAACCTTTTACTTGTCCACCTTGACTACTGCAGGTCTTCCATGGCAGTCAATGAACTAAAAAAGTCCCTTATTTAGCAGGTCTAGTTCTCATGCTACTCTCCCGCATTGTTACAGATGGCAAGGTATGATTAACAGCTCTTTAAGAGCTACAATTACTTGGCACCTGGCAGTGCAAGGTAGGGACCCCACAAACAATTCATTGTGAGTCACTGTTACCTCAGTTAGGGTTTCTAACTAGAGTCCATGCTGTGGTCGGGGTGGAATGCTGTTAAGTCACTAGCTCCCAGGGTTCTGAGTTGGTGTCTCCATGTTTATGTTGATATGCCTCAGTTTATTACGGCCAGTGTCCCTCATTTCCCTACATTTTGCGTATCATTGCCAGACATTTCAATGATAAAATGTTAAGAGGTATACAGAGTCTGCCATGCAGCTGGTGGATTTTATCCCAGCTTCCCCATAGTCACTCTCTCTCCCTTCCTACCCAATCTCCCAGCTCTGTACTTTCCCTGGACACCACTACAGGCTGATGAGAGACACAGACTTGTGTTAAAATGAAAGTAATCATGACAAACAAAGCTAACTGATTACTTTCAGGCTGATTGATGATAAATGAGAAATAAAGAAAACTTGATTTTGCTATGGATTTTAAGTATTTTTGTAACCAAACTGCACACAAATAAATAAACTGAATCGTTAATACCTAAATGTAGTCCTGTACTAAAGTTAACATACTTTATCAATGCAACATAACACACATCTTCTATCCGTCTTTCGGATGAGATGTTAAACCGAGGTCCCATCTGCTTGGATTGGTGGTAGTTCAGGTGGATGTTAAAGATCCCATGGCACTTATCGAAAAGAGTAGGGGAATTTCCCCGGTGTCCTGGCCAAATTTCCCTCATTCACTAAAAAAATACCACCAACAGCTTAGTCTGGTTCAAGGTCAGTTGGCATTCATCTGTATCCCCCTCCCCCGGGTCGTGCCTGAAAATAGGCAGGATTTGCCTAGTGCACTTACCCAGTCAACAAAAGCTAAATAAAATAATAAAATAAATAAATATCCGCCACCCTCTATTATCTGCCAAAAATTTGGTGCTCCAAAGTTGGCGGATAACAGAAGGTGCACTGTAAAATGAAAACTACCTTCTATGGTTGGTCTTTTCATGTTGATTGCGTGCATGCGCAAGAAACATATTGAGGCAGCTTTCTCCACAGGCAGGTTGTGGAGGCGTGATACTGTTGTGGCCAATGCCCCCACAGCCTGTAAAGGCTTGTCCCGCTTCCCCCAATGCCGTGGCACACTGCTGCTGACACTAGTTCAGCCAGTGTGCCACCAAGTTGTAAAAAATTAGCCGCTGCAATCAGTGGCCACCTCGTCATTGCAGCATAAGCCATTTCCTGCAATGAGGGAGCGACCCGTCGTTGCAGGGCGGGACTTTGAACCATTGATATTCTTTGTTGTGTTCACAAACAGTATTAATCCCCCCCGCCGAAGGGGTGCCCAATCCCTCGGCAGCATGTGCCCCACATCATGTTTATTTGCCGACGGGGGCCCCAATCCCCATCGGCTTCAGTGCCCCACACTTATTATGTTGCCGACGGGCAGCCCACCCCATCGACATTATGTAAACCCCTCCACTTTTGCTGTCTGCCAAAGGTGCCTAATCCCATCGGCATAATGTAACAACCCCTGTGCCCCTTCCTGTGTGCTGACGGGTGCCCAATCCCCATCAGCTACAGCTGCCCCACAAAAACAAGACTCAGTTGACACGCTGGGAGCCCCCCAGTGTGCCACATGCCCTGTAAAGAACAAACGGTCCTGCAATGTCTTTTTTACATTGTAAAGAAGGAAACGGTCCTCGGCGATGTCTACCTGCCCCCAACAACCTGCATCCACCCACTGCGCACTCTGCCTCCCCACACCCCATACTTACTCCGAGTCTGCACGACTTACTCGGTGGACCGGGAACACGCCTGCACTCTTCAAAGCCGACCATGAACTGAGGAAATGCCGGTAAGCTGTATAATGGAATAAATAGGGTTTTTTCAACTTTGATGCATATCTCAGGCATTTTTGGGAATTCTGGCACCAAATTTTCAACATGAGGTTTTTGGTACCTCCTCATGAATTCTATCACTGTCATGGCGTTAATCGGCCCCCAAAAGGTGATTTCACGGTCACTGCACGGAATCACCTTTCTGGACCAATTAATGAAACAGCAGTGCCAGTGTTCATGAGGTGGACTCTCAAAAAGCCTATGTTGCAAATTTGGTGGAATAAATCCAAAAAATGACTGTTTTACAAGCGTGCGTTGCGCAGTTGCTATGCATGCTCGTAACTTCATGAATTTGTAATATTTTCACCCTAGATTCTCAACACTGGCATTTTTTCACACCTCCTTGTGAACAGTACAGCTGTCATTTTTCACACCCTGGCCGAAATGTGTTTTTGCACTTCCAGCGCAGAATAGCACGGTTGCTGTGGGAAATCAGTGTTTGGGACAGATTACAAAAATGACAGTGACACTGTTCATTAGCAGAGGTCCAAAAATGCCTATGTTGAAAATTTGGTGATGATACTCCATAAAATGACTGTGTTACGAGCGTGCATTGAACAGTTTGCACGCACGGTCGTAAGTTCACGAATTTATAATATTTTCACTCCAGATTTTCAACATTGCTGTTGTTCTGCACCTCCTTATGAACAGTACAGCTGTCATTTTTCACATCCTGGCCAAAATGTGTTTTTTGCAGTTACGGCACAGAATAGCGTGGTCGCTGTGGGAAATCCGTGTTCGGGACACATTATGAAAATGACAGTGACACTGTTTATTAGCAGAGGTCCTAAAATGCCTATGTTGAAAATCTGGTGACGAAAGTTCATAAAATGAGCGTGTTATGAATGTGCATTGCGCAGTTTCCACAAATGCTCGTAACTTTGCAGTATTTTCACTCCAGATTTCCAGCACTGCAATTTTGCCACACCTCCTTATGAACAGTGCAGCTGTCATTTTTCACATCCTGACCGAAATGTGTTTTTGCTCTTCCAGTGCACAATAGTGCGGTCGCTGTGGGAAATCAGTGTTCGGGACATATTAAGAAAATCACACTGACACTGTTCATGAGCAGAGGTCCTAAAATGCCTATGTTGAAAATTTAGTGATGAAACTCCATAAAATAACTGTGTCATGAGCGTGTGTTGTGCAGGTTCCATGCACCCTTGTAAGTTTGCAAATCAGTAATATTTTCACACCAGATTTTCAACACTGGCATTTGTTCACACCTCCTCATGAACAGTACAGCTGTCATTTTTCACATCCTTGCTGAAATGTGTTTCCGAGCTTCCAGCGCAGAATACCGCAGTCGCTGTCGGAAATCAGTGTTTGGGACAGATTAGGATCGAGCGACTGGGGGGGGGGCTCAACTGAGCTCTGTCAGGACTGCTGCGGATTTCTTTGTGGGCAGGAAAAGGCGACAATGCAGGCAGGAGCCCAGTACAAAAGGGCAGCCTGCAGCACCGGGAGACACAGAACGTGTAAGTGAGCTCAACAGAGCTCTGTTGGGACTGCTGCTGATTTGTTTGTGGGCAGGAAAGAAGCAATGCATGCAGGGGCTGAGTACAAAGGGCAGCCTGTGGCGGTGGGAGAAACAAACGGCGGCGAAGGGGAATAAGCAAGCTCCAGCAGGCTCTATTGTGACCGCTGCAGATTTCTTTGTGAGCAGATAAGGGTGGCTATGCTGGCAGGAGCCCAGTACAGAAGGGCAGCCTGCAGCGCCAGCTGAAACGGAATGAGCAAGTGAGACGGGGGAGTGAGTGAGGCCACCAGAGCTGTGTCGGGACTGCTGCAGATTTCTTTGTGGGCAGACAAAGATGCCAACAGAGGCAGGAGCCCAGTACAAAAGAGCAGCCTGCAGCACCAGGAGAAACAGAATGAGCGAGTGAGGCAGGGAGAATGAGCAACCTCAACAGAGCTCTGTCGGGACAGCTGAGGATTTCTTTGTGGGCAGGAAAAGGTGCCAATGCAGGCAGGAGCCCAGTACAAAGGGCAGCCTGCAGCATGGGGAGAAACAGAATAAGTGAGTGAGAGAGGGGGTGGGCGGGCTCAGCGGAGATCTATCATTGGCCTGTGGTTTCTTTTGTGGGCAGAAAAGGTGGCAATGTGGGCAGGAGCCCAGTACCAAAGGCCAGCCTGCAGCGCTGGCAGAAACGGAATGAGCGAGTGAGAGAGGGGGAGTGAGTGAGCTCAACGGAGCTGTGTCAGGACTGCTGCAGATGTCTTTGTGGGCAGAAAAAGCTGCCAACGCAGGCAGAAACACAGTACAAAAGGGCAGCCTGCAGCAGCAGAGGGGGAGTGAGTGAATGAGCTCAATGGAGCTGTATTGTGACTGCTGCAGATTTCTTTGTGGGCAGAAAAGGGCAGCAACACAAGCAGGAGCCCAGTACAAAAGGGCAGCCTGCACTGCCGGCAGAAATGCAACGAGTGAGTGAGACAGGGTGAGTGAGTGAGTGAGTGAGTGAGGCCAATGGAGCTCTATCGGGACTGCTGCAAATTTCTTTGTGGGTAGACAAAAATGCCAACAGAGGCAGAAGCCCAATACAAAATGGAAGCCTGCAGCACCAGGAGACACAGAATGAGCGAGTGAGACGGGGAGTGAGCAACCTCAATGGAGCTCTGTCGGGACAGCTGCAGATTTCTTTGTGGGCAGGAAAAGGTGCCAACACAGGCAGGAGCCCAGTACAAAAGGGCAGTCTGCAGCGCTGGGAAAAACAGAACGAGCGAGTGAGGGAGGGGGAGTGAGCGAACTCATCGGAGGTCTATTGTGACTGCTGCAGATTTCTTAGTGGGCTGGAAAAGGTGAGAATGTAGGCAGGAGCCCAGTACAAAAGGCTAGCCTGCAGGCCCAGCAGAAATGGAACGAGCGAGTGAGAGAGGGGGAGTGACCTCAATGGAGCTGTGTCAGGACTGCTGCACATGTCTTTGTGGACAGACAAAGCTTGCAACGCAGGCAGGAACCCAGTACAAAAGGGCAGCCTGCAGCAGCGGGAGATGCAGAATGAGCGAGTGAGGGAGGGGAACTGAGTGAGCTCAATGGAGCTTTGTTGGGACTCCTGCGGATTTCTTTGTGGGCAGAAAAAGACAGCAATGCACGGAGGGGCCCAGTACAAAAGTGCAGCTTGCAGCGGTGGAAGAAACAGAACAAACGAGTGAGAGAGGAGGAGAGAGTAAACAAGCTCAACGGAGCTCTATCGTGACTGCTGCAGATTTCTTTGTGGCCAGAAGAAGGCGGCAATGCAGGCAGGAGCCCAGTACAAAATGGCAGCCTGCAGCGCCGACAGAAACGGAATGAGCGAGTGAGACAGGCGGAGTGAGCGACCTCACCAGAGCTCTGTCAGGACAGCTACGTATTTCTTTGTGGGCAGAAAAAGGTGTCAGTGCAGGCAGAAGCCCAGTACAAAGGGGTAGCCTGCAGTGCTGGGAGAAACACAATGAGCGAGTGAGAGAGGGGGAGCGAGCAAGCTCAACGGACCTCTATCGTGACTGCTGTGGATTTCTTTGTGGGCAGAAAAAGGCGGCAACCCAGGCAGGAGCCCAGTACAAAAGGCCAGCCTGCAGCGCCGGCAGAAACGGAACGAGCGAGTGAGGGGTGGAGTGAGCTACCTCAACGGACCTGTGTCAGGACTGCTGCAGATTTCTTTGTGGACAGAAAAAGCCACCAACAGAGGCAGGAGCCCAGTACAAAAGGGCAGCCTGCAGCACCACCAGAAACAGAATGAGCGAGTGAGAGAGGGGGAGTGACTCACCTCAACGAAGCTCTGTCTGGACAGCTGCAGATTTCTTTGTGGACAGCAAAATGTGCCAATACATGCAGAAGCCCAGTACAAAAGAGCAGCCTGCAGCACCAGGGGAAACAGAATGAGCGAGTGAGGCAGGCGGAGAGAGCAACCTCAATGCAGCTCTGTCGAGACAGCTGCAGATTTCTTTGTGGGCAGAAAAAGGTAACAACGCAGGCAGAAGCCCAGTACAAAACAGCAGCCAGCAGTGCTGGGAGAAACACGACGAGTGACTGAGAGAGGGGGAGTGAGCGAGCTCAACAGACCTCTATCGTGACTGCTGCACATTGCTTTATGGGCAGAAAAAGGTGGCAATGCAGGCAGGAGCCCTGTATAAAAGGCCAGCCTGCAGCGCCAGCAGAAACGGAACGAGTGAGAGAGGGGGAGTGAGCGAGCTCAACCAACCTGTGTCATGACTGCTGCAGATTTCTTCGTGGGCAGAAGAAGCTGCCAACAGAGGCAGGAGCCCAGTACAAAAGGGCAACCTGCAGCACCAGCAGAAATAGAATGAGTGAGTGAGAGAAGGAGAGTGACCCACCTCAACAGAGCTCTGTCGAGACAGCTGCAGATTTCTTTGTGGGCAGATAAATGTGCCAACGCAGGCAGGACCCCAGTACAAAAGAGCAGCCTGCTGCACTGTGAGAAACAGAACGAGTGAGTGACACAGGGCCAGTGAGCGAGCTCAACGGACCAACGCAATCAACATTCAGCATTGACAAATGCTTGTTTCCGCTATGTTCTAGTAACACCCTATCTGATGAACACTACCAGTTCAGTTTAGTAGTCCATTTGTAACCAAAGGTGATGCTTACTGCTACTGTGAGTTTAATTTAATAGTTTGTTAGTGTTAAAGTTGTTGCTTATTTCTGCACTCTATGTGGGTTAGCACTACTAATTCAACCAAGCCATCTGGTTTGTAGTCTTTGTCTGTTTTAGTCTTAAAATTAATGCTTTCTGCTGCACCGTAACTGGGTGAGCACTACTAGTTTTATTTAGTCATTTTTTTTTACTACAGCTGCTAAAGTTGCTGCTTTTTATTTAATATTATAGACTAGGTTGACTCTCATGTTGTAAACTGTGAAATTGAGAGTTACAGTGCATACTCTACTCAGTTATGTAGAGCCTCATTCATGGGTCTATATAGGGATCGGGGTACAGAGGAGAGACAATCAGTTGTGGCAGCTGTGGGGTGTTCTTCTCTAGGGATATGCTCTGTAGGAGGGGCAGTACCCCATCTGCAGGACCATGGTGGAGCTCCACACTCAGCTGGCAGCAGCAAGGGTAGAAATATCTCAGCGGTAGCATCAGCTATACTGGAGCCCAACCCTCTCACAACCCCATGCCCCACAGGCCCACTGGTCCAGGGGTGATGGGGAGTGTCACAAACCCACTCCTGGGGTCAGGCCCTCCGCTCCCACTGTGCCTAACCTTTAAGTGCAATTCGTGAACAGGGGACAAACAGGGACACCCTCCTGTTTGTTTTGGGTCCGAGCAACTACCAGTCTTGAGTCCTGGGGTCAGTTATGAACTCTTTTTAGCTAGCACACCCAGGTAACAGGTCCAAATATCACACTCTCTTGGGGAAAGCAGTGCAATATACTTGGCCCAGCGGGCATACAACCAACCTTGGTTCATAGTCCCCCTTCTGACTTAATGAGACTTGTGTATTTTTCTTACCTTGCTGGATCTTTACAGAGATCCTTCTTAGCGTGGCTGCATAAGGTGACACAATAAGCATTTAACAGCTGTGTTAGAATATTAAGACTGTTCCACCATTCACATTCAAAATGAGCAAATGTCTCAGGCAGGTTTAAAGAAAACCAAATTTACTAAAACTAAAAATAGTAAATAAATACAGTTCATCAAGTGGAACATATATACATAATGATTACAGTTGGAAAATAAATGGACAATTACAAAACAAAGCACACTGTAACTGAATTAACTAGTTCTTACTCAGTTTAATTTGGTAAAGGTTCACACTGTAATTACCGGTCTTGGCAGAAGTGTTTCTTAGGAGTCCAGAACAAAAAGTGTCTGTCTTGAAAGTCCAAACAAAAGTGTCTCAGTCCCTTCAGCCAGTTTGGCAATATCCGTTAAAGTCCCACCCTCCTTGTGATGTCACAGCACATGAGGTCACTCTTAATCCTGTAATTAATTTGTAACATGACCAGGTATAACCAAAATGATTTCATCTTACTGTTTTTTTTAAATCTGCAAAGATAGCAATATTAAATTATAATAGACAGTCTCTCTTCATCAAAGTATACGTTATGACAGCATTTCCCTTTGATCTCTCAGCAGAACATCCTAAAAACACTTCTCTTAGCTGGGTGAATTTTCATAGGTATCTATCAGAACTTGCTTCCCTCCTGATATGTTGTAAAATGCAATATTTTACAACAAGCTGTCTGGATTCAAAGCAGTAGATTGTTTTATAACCTGGTTTTATTATAGTCCCAGGAAGTTAGCTTTTATAAGCTAGCTGTGACAGCAAGCAAGGCCAGCACATTTTTTTCCTTTTAAAAATCCAATGTCCCATGATGCCTTGTGCTGACTGCCATGTTTCGCAAGCAGAATTCAAAAACATATATTTACATCAAAATTATATACAAATAGTGACAGGTTAAATGGCTGTTGTGACAGGGAGTGATGGGGAGGTGGAGGCAGAAGAGAGGCAAGGTTAACAGGGAGGTTGTCCAGCCCAATACCGTCCAGATGGCAAACTGCTTTGCACCCCTAGAGGGGCTTCAGGTACCTGACTCCACTGGGGGATGTGAAGTCAGTTGGAGGGAAAGGGCAGAACAACATGATGGCACCCAAGGGGACGAACAGGAGCAACTCTATGAGGAGATTCTTTGTGCTCAGGGACTAAATGATTAGAAGTCTGAAGAGGGTGGTGGTGGTGGTTGGATGCACCAGGATGGGGGATGATCAAGTGCCTTCCTGGTGTATCGGCCATCCAGGATTTAGATAGGATATGGAGGATGGTAGACAGGGAGTGGGGGGAACTAGGGGTGCTGCTACACCTGGGTACCAAAGACCTGGTGAATCAGTCAGTGGAGATGGTGAAATGGAACTTTCATAGACTGGGGGACAGACTGATGACACACTCAGCCTCCCTGACCTTTTCTGAGATCTTCCCTGTAACATAAAAACATAAAATTTGATGGCTAATAAGGATCACTTGGCCCATCCAGTCTGCCTATTCCTCCCTACCTACATTAATCACTGCAGACCGTGCCCAATCTACAGCTCTTTCTTCCTCCCCTTTCCTTTCCACTATGATTCCCTTGTGCTTATCTCATGCATTCTTGAACCCAACCACTGTTTTTGCTCCCACCATCTCTGCTGTAAGGCTGTTCCAGGAATCCACCACTCTTTCTGTGAAGAAGCACTTCCTTGCATCTCTTTTGAATCTACCAGAAGTGGTAGTATCAAAGACAGTAAGAGAATTCAAATTTGCATGGGGCAGACATTGTGGGCAGCTTAGGAAGAGAAATAACTGGGTAGTGTTAGCCACCATGGGCAGACTAGATGGATCATGTGGTCCCAATCTGCCGACACCTTTCTTATGATCTTATGTTCTTACCCCCTCCAGCTTCATAGCATGTCCCCTTGTTCTTGAGTACATTTTCTTCTGAAACATACTTCCCTTCTGTACCTGATTTACCCCAATGAGATATTTAAAGGTCTCTATCATATCCCTACTGTCCCTCCTCTGTTCCAAGGAGTAAATAGAGAGGTCCTTTAGTCTCTCCTCATAGGACTTTCGATGCAGATTTTGCACCAACCTCCTCTGGACTGCCTCCACTTTATGTCCTTCCAGAGGTGTGGTCTCCAGAACTGGACATAATACTCTAGACAGGGTCTTATCAGCAATCTATACTGAGGCAACACCATCTCCCTCTTTCTGCTGGTGATACCCTTCCCTATGCACTCCAACATCCCACTAGCCCTACTGACTGCCTTTTCGCACTGCCTGGCCACCTTCAGGCCATCCGATATGATTACCCCCAGGTCTGTTTCCTGCTTAGTGGTCATCAATAGCACTCCACCCACTTTGTACTCCACTCCTGGGTTCTGGGTTTGTTTGTGGGGTAGTGAGGGAAAGAAGGACAGAATAAGGAGGGATGAGACAGAGGAGTTTAATTGGTGGCTATGGATGGTGTCAGGAGAAGGGGTACAATATTGTAAGGAACTGATGGCACTTCTGGTACAGGAGGCTCTTCAAGGGTATTGGACTCCACCTGACAAGAGAAGGGGTCAGTGCACTGGGGCAAAAGTTTGACATTTACAGTATATAGAACATTTAAACTGACCACAGGGGAGACTGGGACTAGGGGAATTATGGTGATGGGTGAGAGGAAGGGGAGCCTAACTAGTACTCCCCATATTTGAGGCTTTTAGCAGCACAGCAGTTAAAAAAAAAAAGAGCTGAGGTCCAAACTGGGCTAAGGGAAGTGACAATAGATAGAAGGAACACTAAGTGCACAAACACCATGAAAACAAGATACTAACAGGACCAGGGAAGAACAAGGAAGAAGGACAGGTGAACAGCAAAGACAGTTCAGGAGTAAGATGGAAGGGGGTCTGCCTTAATGCAAGGTGTCTAGGTAATAAAATTGGTGAGCTCCAGGCAATAATGGCAGACACTGAGATGGACCTTGTGACCATCACAGAAACTTAGGCCTCAGAAAATAATAACTGGGACCTGACAGTCCCTGGATACTCAATGTTCAGGAGAGATAGACAATAAGGTAGAGGGTGAGGCATAGCCCTTTATGTCAAGGATGGCACTAAGTTTGTGGAAGATAGGTGCATCAGGGGCAGTAATGGTAAGACAGAGTCGCTGTGGATGCAACCCATGACGGCCTTAGGCAAGAAACTACACTTGGAGGTGATTATGGACAACTAGGGCAAGGAAAACAGGGGCAAAGAGCTGGGGGAATAACTAGAAGGGGATGGCAAAGGGAGAAGTAGTGGTAGTGGGTGATCTGAACCTGCCGGACACTGTTGTTCCAGTTCTAGTGTTCCAGTGGCCAGCAGCACTAGAAGTCAGGCCTTGCTGGATACATTCCAGGACTGTCTACTGGTACAGCTAGCTATGGAACCCACCAGGCAGGAGACCATTTTGATGTGGTGCTCACCAACTCAAAGGTGATAGGAGCTGTGAGAGTAGAGGAGCCACTAGGGAGCAACGACCACAACTCCATTTGGTCTGAACTAGCTCTTGGGACCAGAAAACCCTAATCAAGAGCCAAGGTCCTCGATTTCAGAAGGGTGAACTTCGACAGACTAAGTTGGTTCAGAGAAAGTTGCCAGGGTAG
Organism: Neoceratodus forsteri; assembly: GCA_016271365.2. Taxonomy (NCBI): domain Eukaryota; kingdom Metazoa; phylum Chordata; order Ceratodontiformes; family Ceratodontidae; genus Neoceratodus; species Neoceratodus forsteri. The sequence continues at coordinate 46,796,011 of CM028133.1, read as the reverse complement.
AAAGCATAGGAGGTGTAGAAGACAAATGGGGGACAATAAGGGGGGTTATTCTCGAAGCATGTAAGTTATGCATGAGAACAGTAACCAAGAGGAACAAGTACAAAAGACCATTATGGTTCTCAGCAAGAATCAGGGAGGTGATGTGGGCAAAGAAAAAGGCCTTCTCCAGAGGACGAATAGGGAGAATACTTACTGAGAAATAATTAGGCAAGAAGGTCAGTTATGGAATTAAAAGCACACGTACAGCTGCATACAGCGGGGGTTGGGGGTGGTCAAGGGCAGAGAAAAACATTTCTTCCAGTATATTTGGGAAAAAAGAAAGGAAGGAGGGGGATTTGCTAGGCTCTCTGAGGGGGTAGGGTGATAGAGGAACATGTGCAAAAGGACGCTGTCCTCAATGATTACTTCTTCTCTGCCTTCACTAGGAAGGACAGTGGGCCCTTGCCAGGGAGTGTCATCAAAGCTGCCATTAAGTGGGTCCCGAGATAAGGCAGCCAATATTTACAGGTGAAAGGGACCAGAAAGGGCTGGTAGCCCTAAAGATACAGTAGATAAGGCCCCAGGACTGGATAGGATGCATCCGAGGGTACTCAGGGTACTAGCAGCAGAACTAGCTGTACTCTTGGTAGGACTATTAAACAGCTCATTACAGATGGGGGTTGTTCTGAAAGATGAGGGTGGTGGATGTAGTTCTACTCCATGGGGGGGGGGGACAAGGAACAAGCAGGGAACTACAGACCTGTCAGTCTTATCTATGTTGTAGGGAAGCTGATTGAGTCACTGGTCAAAGAGGACCTCATGAACTACGTGGAGAGCAATAGTCTCCAGGATAGTAAACAGCATATGTTTATGGCAGGGAGGTTAGAAACACAGAAACCTAGAATTTGACGGCAGATAGGGATTGCTTGGCCCGCTTAGTCTGTCCATTTTCCTACCTGATGGATAAGCTGCAGATCCTAGTTGACCAACAGCCTACTTCCTCCTACCCCCCACTAGGACTGCCTTATGTCTGTCCCATGCATTCTTGAATTCCCCCACTGTTCTAGACTCCACGACCAACACAGGAAGGCTATTCCATGCTTCCACAACCGTCTCTGTGAAAAAATACTTCTTCACATTACCTCTGAGCCGTCCACCCTCTATCTTCAAATTGTGCCCCCTTGTTCTTGTACACCTCTTTCTGAAAGATACTACCCTCTTGGACATTGTTGATTCCCTTGAGGTACTTGAAAGTTTCTATCATGTCAGACTAAGCTGATAGTTTTCTTTGATTGGATGATGAGGAAATTGGATAGGGGCCACATCGTGGATTAATCTGCTTTGACTGCAGCCACAGATGCTTGCTGAAAAAGACTGCGGATCTGGGTGTGGCTAGGGACACAATAAGAGGGGTGGGTAACTGGCTCAGGGGGAGGCAGTAGGGGGATGTGGTTAACAGGGTCAAATCTGAAGAGATGGAGGTCATAAAAGGGTACCACAGACATCTGTCCTGGGCCAGTCCTCTACAATATGTTCACCAGAAACATTGGGGAAGGTTGTGTCTCTTCACAGATGACACTAAGCTCAATGGGAGGCTGGATAGCAAAGAGAGAATCAGGGAAATGCAGAGTGACTTGCAAAGGCTAGAGATGTGGCCTAAGGTTTGGTGGTTGAAATTCAATGCCAAAAAGTGCAAGGTGATGTACCTAGGCAACAAAAACCCCAGGACAGTGTACTGGATGGGTCAGGTAAGGCTTAGCACTATGGATGAGGAATGGGACCTAGGAGTTTCCATCAGTGACACCCTCAAACAATCAAGCCAGTGCAACAAGGCCTACAGTAAGATAAATACGATGCTGGGGTGTATCAAGAGGGGTACTGACAGCAGAAGGAAAGAGATTATATTACCCCTTTATAGATCTTTGGTGAGGCCACAGCTGGAGTACTGTGCCCAGTTCTGGAGTCCTCACCTCAAGAAGGAAAAGGACAGACTGGAAATGGTGCACTGCAGGTGGGGGAAGAAAGGTTTTGGGGAGGGATGGAGTGAACAACTGCCGGAGAGCGTGTGATGTATACAGAGAATGGAAGTATCTGGGGTGGCTGAGGGATGGGGAGGTTGGAAAGATCATGAGGAGGGGAGAGAGGCAGTGCCACAGAATGGCTAAAGCATACAGAGAATGACAGTGATTTGTTGGAGGGAAGGAGCACAGATGAATGAGGGAAAGGACAGAGATCAAGTAGCAAAGAGCAGATAATGTGAATATTCCTCATGAGGGAGGGATAGTGAGGCTTAATAAAGGGGGGGAGGGAGGGGGGGGTGGGCAGAGGGCGACAGTGAAAAGACAGAGATATTGAACAAATACTTTTGATCATTATTCACAAAAGAAGAGGAGGCAGAGGTACCTAAAACAAACAACAGAAGCACTCTGGATGGGGGGTTGATACCAGTCCATTCACAGAAGAAAGGGTCCTGAAAGAACTCCTAAAACTGAAGGTGGACAAAGCAAAGGGGCTAGACAAGATTCACCGCAGAATTCAAAATGAACTAAGGGGAGAACTAGAGACACCACTGACTATCCTTTTTAACAAATCATAGCAGGATGGTGTAGTACCTGAGGACTGGAGGAGGTCGGATGTGGTTCCCTTCGCAAAAGTAGGAGCAAGGCACAGGCAGGAAACTACAGACCTGTTAGTTTGACCTCAGTGGCAGGGAAAATGATGGAATAACTTCTGAAAGAAAGAATTGTTGAGTACCTGAAGGCCAGCGGGGCACAGGACCCAAGGCAGCATGGATTCACAGTGGGAAGGTCATGTCAGACAAATCTAACAGATTTCTTTGACTGGGTGACCAAAGCAGTAGACCAGGGAGGGGCTGTGGATGTGGCCTACCTGGACTTTAGCAAGCATTTAACACAGTCCAGCACAAAAGATTAATAAACAAGTTAGTCAGCCTGGGAGTGGGCCCCAGGGTGGTAGCCTGGGTAAAAAATTGGCTGGACAATAGGATGCAGAGGCTAATAGTAAATGGAGTCCACTCCAAAGAAAGGGGGGTTACTAGTGGGGTACTGCAGGGTTCAGTACTGGGAATGGTCCTCTTTAATGTCTTTATAGGTGACATTACAGAGGGGCTGGAAGGAAAAGTATGCATCTTTGCAGATGACACAAAGACCTGCAACAGGGTTAATACTCAAGGTGGGGTGGAAAGGATGAGAAGGGACTTGGCAACGTTGGAGGAATGGTCAAATGTATGAGAGCTTAAATTCAATGCAAAGAAGTACAAAATAATGCACCTGAGAAACAAAAACCCAAGGGACGAGTACACAATGGTGGGTGAGATACTAACAACAACAAAAATGGAAAGGGACCTGGGGGTAGTCATATAAGATGACCTAAAGGTAGGAAAGCAATGTGAGAAGGCAGTAAGGAGGGCTGTGGGGCTACTGGGATGCACAGGGAGAGGCATCGCCAGTAGGAAACAGAAAGTTGTTATCCTTCCATTCAGACAGTTGGTGAGACCCCATCTGGAGTACTGTGTACAGTTCTGGAGACCCAGTCTCTGCAAGGACACAGACAGGATGGACGCAGTTCAGAGGAGGGCAACTAGAATGGTGCAGGGTCTACACCAGGAGCCATACAGAGAGAGAGACTAAAGGAGCTTAATATGTATACTCTCGAAGAAAGGAGGGAGAGGAGGGACATGGTAGAAACTTTCAAATACCTCAAGGGAATCAACAAAGTCCAAGAGGGTAGCATCTTTCAGAAAAAGAGATGTGCAAGAACAATCATTGAATCATAGAAGCTTGATGGCAGAAAAGGACCATACTGGCCCATCTAGTCTCCCTTTTTTTCCCCTCCTACACCTCCCCCTCCCTGCCAGTGCCTGCCCTCCCACTGATACTCAGTCCCATATGCTTGTCCCATGCCCTCTTGAATTCTTCCACCAATTTATCCCCCACCACTCCATCTGGTAGTCTGTTCTAGGGCTCCACCACCCTCTCCATGGAGAAACGTCCTCTCACATTGCCCCTGTATCTTTTTCCTTGCAGTCTGAGGCTGTGCCCTTTCATTTTGACCCCTTCCTTCCTCTTAAAGTTGTAAAATTACCTTATGGGCTTCATAGCCCATTACCCTGCCGCAGCGATAGTCCGTGGGTGGTAAAATATTAAAATTTAATGCAGTCCTTTTAGAGAGGAAAGGGATCGTAAGCCTAGCTGCACTGCCTGCTAGCCGATCTTTTCTAGGTTCCCGGTCCACCTACCATGCCCCCATGCTCAGACATTTTGTGACATCCTGCCAGGGAGAGCGCGGGGGCTCACCCCATTGACTACTATGTAGACTATTTTAAAACCTGTACTTTGCCTAGTTAAGCTACTTTTCACACAAATGAAAGCCACCGCTCAACTAATAGAGCCCCTATTAGTTGAGCAGTGGCTTTCATTTGTGTGAAAGGTAGCTTAACTAGGCATAGTAAAGGTTTTGAAATACTCTCCATAGGATTAATGGGGCGCGCCCTCACACTCTCCCTGGCAGTATGTCACAAAACGTCTGAGCGCGGGGGCGTGGTAGGCGGACCAGGAACTTGGAAAGGATCGGCTGACAGGCAGTGCAGCCAGGGTTACGATCCTTTTCCTTGCTAAACGGACTGCATTAAATTTTAATATTTTACCACCCGTGGACTATCGCCGCGGCAGGGTAATGGGCTATGAAGCCCATAACTGTAAGTGCCAGATCTTACACCTTTACTTTAAGTAAACCCTCTTCTCCCACTTTATTGAGCCCCTTTACATATTTAAAAGTTTCAATCATGTCTCCCCTTTTTCCTCCTTGTCTCCAGCATGTACAGATCCAGCTCCTTACACCTCTGCTTGTATAACTTTCCCTGCATACTCTGCACCATCTTGGCTGCCCTTCCCTGAACCCTCTCCAATGCATCTATATATCCTTGCGGAGAGGTGGCCTCCAGAACTGAGCCCTATACTCCAGGTGCAGCCTCACCTGGGGCTTTGTAAAGGGGCATTATTACCTCCCTCTGCCAGCCCGCTGGCACAGCAGTTGGACTTCCACTTGTGATGCCGGCGACTCGGGTTCGGGAACAGACCAGGGATGTCGGTGGGCTGGCCGGGGGGAGACAGATTGAGTGTCCCTTGACTGCTCTCCTTCTCTGGGGGGGGAGGGGTATGTGTATGTTCAGTGCAGCAGCGACACTCAGCGGAGGCTGGGTTTGATGCTATCATCAACATCTACCAACTTAGGGGCGGGGTGGATGCTAGTCGTCATTGCACATCCCCGCCCCTACCTACAGGGGAGAAAATCTCATGCTGGGACGTCTCCATGAAGCCCTGTCCCTGGGTCTCAATTAGCCTCTGAAGCCAGGTCCCTGACTAGACACTGGTATTACGGCGCCAGTAAGGGGATGGTGCCATAACCCCACACTCTGGGGGGAAGCCAGGGTGACTGGGGAGCACAGGTATAATTGGAGGAGGAGGTACAGGGGTCAGTGACCAGGGCGGACATAGATGACCTGGCATGGAAAAAGCATACTAAATAAAAAAAAAATTATTACCTCCCCCTTTCTGCTAGTAATGCTCCTGTCTATCGCATGCCAACATTACATTGGCCTTTCCCACCGCTCTGCTACATTGGATTCCTACCTTAAGGTTCGAGGAGACTATGATCCCCAGATCCCTCTCCTGTTCTGTTACTTTAATTTCCTCCCCACCTAGGGTGTACCCTGCTCTTCTGTTCCTACTCCCCAAGTGCATCACAGCGCACCTCTTGGCATTAAATTTCAGCTGCCAGGTCCCAGACCATTTTTCAAGCGTCTTTAAGTCCTCCCTCATGTCCTCCACCCCCCTGGGGTGTCCACCCTATTACATATGTTCATATCATCAGCAAATAGGCACATCCTCCCCCTCAAACCCTCAGCAATATCACTTATGTAGATGTTGAAGAGAAGCGGACCCAAAACAGACCCCTGTGGCACTCCACTCTGAACAAGGGGGCACAATTTGAAGATGGGGGGATGGCTCAGGAGCAATGTGAGGAAGTATTTTTTCACAGAGAGGGTGGTGGACGCATGGAACAGCCTTCCTGAGGAGGTGGTGGGGTCAAAAGCAGTGGGGGAATTCAGTAATGCATGGGACAGACATAAGGCAATTCTAATGGGGGTAGGAGGAAGTAGGCTGTTGGTTAACTAGGATCTGAAGCTTATCCAATAGGTAGGGAAATGGGCAGACTGGGTTGGCCAACCGGTCCTTATCTGCCGTCAGAATCTATGTTTCTATGTAATATGCAGTGTCTATATTTTTGGAGCACAAGTATGACAAGAAATAAAAACAAAGTAAAAATATAATTTGTGCGAATGCCAGTAGCATTTGCACAATCAAGAGTTCAGTGAGAATGTATAGGGTGGTGCACGAGACAGTTAAAAAGCGGAATGATGCACTTTAGTGGCCGTGTAACTGATATAGCCATTATTTTTAAAATAACCTGACTGTATCTTACCAGAAGAATGCAATGGTATTATTAGTAAAACTGTGTGCTATGGGGATCATACATGCTTACATACATGACATGTAAGTTATGAGAAGTAATGCAGAAATGGTGATGGCTGTATGGTGATTACGTTCAATAAATTGACACTATAATGGAAGAGATCAGGTTGCAGGTGGATTAATATACAAGATTAGTTTAGCTTTCTGAGTAGAATAAAAAAAAATGTAACGTGTGCACATTGTTCCATAAACAGAACAAGCATTTGTCGATGCTTTGTTTGCTTGCATGTGTGACACTTTGTTGGTTTTGGTAAGGTGGTGGTTCTGTTTGCCACAAATAGTATTTGCAATTTATTTTGTAGCCTGCCTTACCACCTGCTTTTAAAAAGTGATAGGTTGGTACAGGGAGGAGGGTGCAGACTGATCGGTCAGTATGGAGGGGGAGAGTGACCAGCCTAGACCAGGGGGAAGAGTGATCGGTCAGGAGGGGAAAAGTGATCGGTCAGGATGGGGGGGGAACAGAGTGATCAGTCAGCATGGGAGGGGAAGGAGTAATATGTATTCTCTCCTTGCACCTGTACCTGACTGTCCTGCTTTTTATACCAAGGCTCCATGCACTTTCCTCCGAACTGATGCCCCTCCTTCTGGCTGCACTAAGAACCACGGGGACAGTGTCTTCCTTTGCCTTGGTCATTCCCCCTGACCCAAGTGCCAACCTGTCATATGCCCACTTAGTCACCCTAATGGATGCACACACCGGTGTGTCACTGAATAGATTACTGTGGTGGTTCAAGGAAATTGGACAGCCTGGGTCCAGACATCCTGATGAGGGGTACACAGAAACTGAACCTGACACAAGACAACATAGATTTCATGTTCCTAAAGTGTAACACAAGTAGTATTACACCACAGGAAACTGAAAGCAAGCAAAGTCGCCAAAATTAAAACGACAAACCTTGCTGACTGTGTTGCACTGATTGTATAAAACTAATATTAATCCGCTTCTATATGAGAATGTCTAGTGTCTGTAATGACTCCTTGAATCGACACTCATCAGCACATATAAATATACCAGGGCACGGGGTCATAACATCACAAGACATTATGCAGCATGCATACATCACGCTGTTGGCAGCGCGATATATGCCAAGCAGCATAAGTCCTTTTTTTGGCAGGAAGCTCTGCCCCCCACACACCCTATTACAGGAGGCTGCACCCCCACCCCCAACTATTATAACAAACTCCACGGGGGGTTAACACAAGTATCACACAAAGTGCGATAAAAAAGAACATTTCCATGCGTCTGGGACCGGGAAACAAACCCCGTCTCAAACGAATTGCTTTATTTCCTTGCTGCTAGTGGCTCACTGCATTGAGCCACAGCAGCTGCTCAGCAGAACCCTGTACCAGCAGAGGTCTTATCCTCTGCCTGGGACAGTGAGAGGGTGCAGTAACACACACAGAACCATTCGCGGTATTGTACCCTCTCGCTCAGTTGTACTGCACTGATGCAGTTACAGGGTTTTGTCGTATGCTATTCAGTGTAACGACATATTGACCCAGTAGGATATACCAGCATGGCATGGCTAGTGTGGCAGAGACCAGAAACTCCACAGTGGCAGCCCATGAGAAGGCTCTTGACCAGGCTCTGGGCATGGAGATATGAATTCATACCACCTCTACTAAGGTAACTTTGCTAAAGCAGTAACAACAGCAGCAGGGGCAGACACTCCAAAGTGAAAGGTCAGCGAGGCATGTAGACACAGCTAGGAATTTTACAGATTTATGTGATGCATGGGGGCAACACTAGAAATGCTATTGTGCAAAGAACTGAGTTGAAATCTTAAAGATTCCAGTACAGCTTTATCAATTGCCCCATAAATATTTAACATCTCAAAGTGCAAAAAGCAGTCAAACAAATTCATTCATTAAAAGTTCAGTCCAATATTTGGATTTCAATAAATATACATCGGTGTAGACTCACTGTACTGTTGAACCCACATGCAGAGTACAATGAGTAATATTTAGAGGCTGAAGGGGCTGGTAAAGATTTGTTCTCCAAAATGGCACGGTTCGCTTCTTGCTCCTATGGTGTTTAGACCCAAACCATTTCTGCTCTCTGCTCTACTAAGAATCGTCCATTACATGACACGACAGAGCTAGGGTCAAGAGGCAAGGCTTCGAGCATTGGTTTCAAAAGTATTTAGCTCAGTTTGTTGTTTTTGTTTATAGACTCTGAAAATTTGCTGGGCACTGAGCACTTAGCCAAGGACATAGTCCCAGTTTCTTGACCCTAGCGTGATTGGGGGGTAGAGTGATTGTTTGAGTCAAGGTGGGATGAGAGGCAGAGTGATCAGTCGGGTCAGGGAGAAGGGGTAGGGTGATTAGTCGGGTGAGAGGCTGAGTGATCAGTTGGGATGGGGGCAGAGTGGTCGGTCATGAAGGGGGCAGAGAGATTGGTCAGATGGGGGAATAATCGGTCTGGACAGTGGGGCAGGAGGTAACAGGCATGGAGCAGAACTGACTTATTTTTATTCCTTTCAAATAACAAAAAAGTGCCACTACAGCCAACTACACCTCTGTTACTGAGTGGAAGGGGAGAGGAAAAGACTGCCACGTCGCCAACCAGCTCAGTTTCTAGGGACAGGGAAAAGAGGACACACTGCCACTTGTGCCAATCAGCTCTGTTTCTGGAGTCAGGGGGAGTGCATCACATTTAGGTCAGGAGGCAGAAAGCAACTGAGCTCTTAGCAGAGAACACAGTCCTGGTTTCTCAACATTAACATGATTGGGATGGTGGCAGACTGAGCAGTCTGGATGGGGGAGCAAAGTAATCGGGAGGAAGAGGGGCAGAGTGATTGGTCAGGATGAGGTGTAGAGTGATTGGTTGGGATGGGAGAATGATCGTTCAGGTCAGGGGCAGAGTGATCAGTCACAACTGGATAGAAAGATCAAAGTGATCAGTTGGGATGGGGCAGAGTGATTGGTCGGGTGGGGGTAATGATCGGTCAGGTCAGGGGCAGAGTAATCGGTCACGACTGGATGGAAAGAGCAGAGTGATCATTTGGGATGGGGGCAGAGTGATTGGTCAGGAGGGGGAATGATTGATCGGGATGGGGCAGGAGGACATGGGCACCGAGCTGGGCTGACTCATTTTTTAATCCTTTTCAAACAAAACAAAAGTGCCACTACAGCTGACCATGGCTCTGTAGCTGGGGGGGGGGAGAAAAGACTGCCATTTCGCAAACCAGCTCCACTTCTAGGGGCAGGGAGGAGAGGACGCACTGCCACTTGCACTGACCAGCTCAGTTTCTGGGGTCAGGAGAAGCGCATCACATTCAGGCTGGAAAGCAGACAGCTGCCCACTTTTACACCAATAAAGTTACAGCAGTTCACACTTGCTATACGGTTTGAGATACTTTCACCTGCTGAACCGTGACTGCAACCCGGCTTTTCTGGGGGTTGATGGAGTACATCTACAAGCCCTGACTTCAACCCTAATTTCCTGTTCAGACACTACTGACAGATGCTGCCGAGGGAGGGAGATGGAGGACTAACAGAAGGCCGATTATGATGCCACTTGGCTGGCTGCTGGGTGGGTGCTTTGTAGATGAAAGGATGCAGCTGCATCTTGATGCGGCTGCACCTGATAGGTGAGGCTGCCTTCAACTACACAAAGTTTTCTCCCATCAGAGGGCCACTGAAAATTGTACCGCACTCATGGAATCTGCACTTTTCACCATTCTCTGCAAAAAAAAAAAAGACACGTTCTGCAATTTCTTGCAATTTTTGAGTTTTATATTGAACTGTGTAAAAAGTATTAACATTTTTAATAAAATACTCTCTAATATATGAACAATTTTGCATGCAGACTTGGGTTTGGCCAAAACAATGCAGTGCAAGGTAGGGAAACGGTTTTATGTGACTGATTTCTTTTGAATCTTTGTCTTGTTTGGTTTCAAAATCCACTGGCCAAGCATAAGAACACTTAAACACTTAACATTTGTTTTGTGTTGAAGCAGTCTATCAGAAAAATTTTTGTTGCCACACAAACTGAAACAAAAGATGGGAGAAAGGTACAAATGATCCCTTTCACTTAAATGGGGTGCTAACTGTGATGCCTTTTTGTAAGTGGCAGGGTGAGTTTTTCCTTGTGAGCATACTTTCATTCAGACTAGTTTTGATTCAAACAGCTGAGGATTTTTGGATGGCTCTGTCAATTTTAAACTTGAATAAGCTAGTTGCTAACAGTGATCTCACTCTTAGCAACTACCTCCTAGATGCTCACATGCAAAGACTACAATAAAAACCTGACTAAAGTCTAAAAACAAGCTTATAAAACACAAAATTATCTGCACATTTATCTTTAACTAAACAAAATCATTGCAGCCAGCGTAAAACAAAGGTAAATTACAGGGTACCCGGACTACTGTATGATGCAGTAAAAATATATTGGTATTTTTGTATATTTTTTGATAACTGCATAAGGCCCACTAGGCAGAAGTGCCTGTTTTCAGGTACAACCCAGGAGCACTGAGGAGGTTAAGTGACTTGCTTAGAATCACACGGTATGCAAGTGGAAATTGTGGGAATCAAACCCAGGTCTGCTAGATGTTGTCAGCTCATTCAGTTTGTTACTCTGACCTCTAGATTATACTGCCAGCCCCAATAACCCCCATATTTAATGTTTAAATAAATGATTTCTAAAATAGTGTACAGTACCTACAATACAAATTATGTCCATTAAACACTTTAACAACATTTTACTAAAACTCAGTTATTCACCACTCTATCTGCTTATTTTTTCTTGCACCAAAGTGGATGAATAGCTGGCAGAGCACTGTAAACAGCTGTTGATTAGGCTTCATTATTCTACAGCCAGAAACAAAAAAAATATATGTTTCTTCTGGCTTTATTTAATATTGATTTGCTGTGGCTCACTTTATAGAATCTATTTAGTGCTGTATGAGGCAGATGCTTTTAAATTTTGGAAGATAGGCAACGTTTACGATAGCTTATCAGTTCAGTACTCTTTTTAGGAATATAAACTTTTCTTTATGTTTTAAACATATTCAGGTGTCAGTGTATTCATGTAGCAATTTATTCTGACTAATATATGTTGCAGAAAACATTAAACGATTTACTGAGAGAATAGCTGACCTCTTATTGATTTTGTCTTCGTTCATTAAAATTTATAGTGGAAGGGACTGGGTTGCAGGCAAAGTAATGATCAAGATTAATTTTACTTTCATAGTAGGATAAAAGAAGTGTGGGGTAGAACGGAACTGCCACAGAGAGTCTAATGTATAGGGAGAATACAGGCATGTGGGGGAGAAATTGGGAGAGGAGAGAAAGAGAGCAGCACGGAGAGCAGCTAATGGGAATGAAGGTGAAAATGACATACTGGGAGGCAGAGATTGGTGAGGGTAAGAGCAAGTGCTGAAGAGCAGCTAATGTGTAGGAACAATGCCAGCATGTGGGGGGGGGCAGAAATTGGGGAGGGGAGGTGTACAAACCAAATGTCACAGAGCGGCTAATGTGAATGACGGTGAAAGGGAACAGCTTTGGCAAGGGCAGCAGAGATCGGGGAGGAGAGAGAGCTAATGTCGCAGAGTAGTTTATGTGATTTGTGATGGGTGGTGGCAGGTTTGGGGGTGAGTAAAGATCAGGCAGGAGGAGACAGACTTAAGTACCGCAGAGTAGCAAATGTGTAAGGACAATGCCAGCATTTTGGAGAGCAGATATTGGGGAGGGGAGGAATAAAGAACAAGTGCCCCAGAGCGGCTAAAGTGAATGACAGTGAATGGCAGCATTTTGGGGGCAGAGCAAGTGCTGCTGAGTTGCTAATGTACTGGAAAATGTTGGCATATTGTTGGGGGCAGAGATTGGGGTGGGGGATGATGCAGAGTAAATGGCACAGAGCAGCTAATGTGAATTACGGTGCCTGGCAGCAGTTTGAGGGAGGCAGATAATGAGGAAGGGAGAGAGCAAATGTTACAGAGCAAGTAATGTGAATGATGCAGAGTGGGGGCAGAGATCAGTAAGGGGGGTGAGAGTAAGTGCCATAGAGTGACACATGTATTCAGAGAATTGTGGCATGTTGGGAGAATCAGAGACGGGGTACAACAGGAATACAGCCGGAGAGGGTGTCACGTATATGGAGAATGGTGATATATGGTGGTGGGGGGATCAGGAAGAGGAGAAATAGAGATCAAATGGTGTACAGCAGGTAATATGAAGTAACAGGAGTGGCAAAAAGGATTGAGGGTGGCTGAGAGAAGTGCCGCAGTGTAGGGACAATGCCTGCATTTGGGGGGCAAATATCGGGAAAGAGAAAAATAGAGAGCAAGTACCATAGAGCAGTTAATGTGAATGACAGTGAATGGTAGCATTTTTTTGGGGCACAGACCAGGGAGAGGGAACAGCAAGTGCTGCAGAGCAGCTAATACACAGGAAATATGTTGTCATGTTGTGGGGGGCAGAGATCGGGGAGGGGATAGATATAGGGCAAGTGGCACAGAGCAGCTAATATGAATTATGGAAAATGGCAGCAGTTTGTGAGGCTGATATCTTGGGAGGGGGACAGAGCAAGCGCGACAGAACAGATAATGTGAATGATGGAAAATGGGGGCACACTGGGAGGGCAGATATCCGGGAAGGGAAGAGAGCGAGTGCCACAGAGCAGCAAACCTATACAGAGAATGGTGTCAACTTAGGGGATCAGAGACAGCGTAGAACAGGGAGAGAGATGAGAGCATGTAATGTACATCAAGAATGGTAGTCTGTTGATGGGAGAGAAAGATTAGGGAGGGGACAAATACAGAGCAAATGGCACAGAACGGGTAATATCAGGTACAGGTAGTAGCAAGATGATTAAGGGTGGGTGTGAGAGTGTAAGTGCCGCAGAGCAGCTAATGTATAGGGACAATGCTGGCATTTTGAGGGCAGCAGATATTGGGCAGAGGAGGAATAGACAGCAAGTGCCACAGAGGGGCTAATGTCAATGACAGTGAACAGCAGTACTTGGTGGGGCAGAGATCAGGGAGAGGGTAAGAGCAACTGCCACAGGAGAGATAATGTATAGGGAAAATGTTGGCATCTTGTTGGAAGGCAGACATCAGGGAGTGGATGAGTATAGAGCAAGTGGTGCAGGGCAGCTAATGGGAATGGTGGCAGTTTGGGGGCAGATATTGAGGAGGGGGGGAGAACAAGTGCCACATAGTGGCAGATGTATATGGAGAATGGTGGTATGTTGGGGGACAGAGAAGAGGCAGAACATGGATGGAGTCACAGGGCATGTCATGTATATGAAGAATGGCAGTGTGTTGGGGGGGATATCAAGAAGGAAAGGAACAGAGAAGAAATGGCACACACCAGGTAATATGAAATACTGGGAGTGACGAGATGTTTGAGGGTGGGTAGGAGAGAGTTAGTGCCGCACAGTGGCTAATGTATACAGGAAATGGCAGCAATTTGTGGGGGGGGGCACAGATCAAGTGGGGAACAGCAGATAATGTAACTTAGTGGAAATGGGGGAACACTGTGGAAGGCAAAGATTGTGGAGTGGGAGGGGAGAGGGGAACTTGCGAACAGCAGGTAATGAGAACTATGGGAATGATGGCATTTTGGGTGGGGTGCATAAACTGAGTGAGGGAGAGGGCAATGGCTGCACAACAGCAAGTGCGTACAGACCATGGTGGCAAGTTGTCTGGTGGAGATGTCACAGAGAGATAGAGAGCAAGTGTGGAAAAGCAGATTATATGTTTCATGGGGGGATGATGGCAGAGATCAAGGAGGGGTGTAAGAATTAATTTCCGCTGAGAGGCAAATGTAAAGTAACAAAGAATTAAGCAATAAGGTACAACCAAGGTTGCATTAATAATCTGTTAACCATAGCCTAGGGTTGTGATGTGGCATGAAGCAAAGCCAAGTGCTACGTACCCCTAGGATGTGATTAACTGATGATTAATGCAATCCCTGGGAGTACCTTATTGCTTTCATAGCTTTGTAAAAGTAGTGTTTTATATAACTTTTTGTGTACTTATTTTTTTTTAACCAACATACTTGATTTAGTACTTAAATAGTCCTTCTGCCACCTGATCAGCTGACAGCATTTCATTGTTGTTCCAAATTCTAGCTGACTGCATTCCAAGTATTGGAAGAGCTGGTGTCATGTGCAAAACGGTGGCATGGTCTACAGTAGTCTTAACACATATATTGTACTAAATACAAAAAAAGCAAAGACTAAGTCCTCGTGGAGAAAACAGTTGCACAAGCATTTTATAATTGCACAAGCATTTTCATGGGATATGCTGCCACTATGCCAGTTGGATCACACTTGCATAAATTATGCAATCACCATGGCAACAGATGTTGAAAGAAACCCTGTTGAATGTGGGGGGGTGGGGGGTGTACAAGTATTCACAGCATTACCTTAGTTGTTGCTATAGTGGTTGTCATGGTAGCAGCATAGTTCACAAAGGTGAAAGCCATCTTGCCATGGCAATATCGCCAGTTTATGGGGATAGCAGGAAAGGGATTATGAGTAATTTGCCTATGTGAATTTTTTTTTTTTTATAGTGAGTAATCTCACTGGGGATCAATGCAGGCAATGAAAAGTTGAAAACCGGTATCCCGTGATAACAGCGAAACAATATTGGTGAGGCCAAGAAAGGTGAACGCAAAATAGCGCAGCCACATATGGCAACTGTCACATGACAGAGATCGTCAAAATGTCAACCTACGGCTTTTTCCGCTCCCTGAGTTGCATCCCCCCACCGAGTTGGTTATTTTTAGTAAGGGGGTGTGGGGACAAACCCCCAGCAAAGTGGGGTGCGGGGACAAAGCCCCACAAGAAAGCCACTGTGCACTTTGTCGCCATTTCAGCAATCACTATCTTGTGCCACTCGTCATATGTGGCCACTGTTTTGCGTTCACCTTTCTTGACCTCACTATTATTGTTTCGCCATTATCACATAGAACCTGAAAAACTAAGCCTTGATTACACAATGATAGATAATGGGTTGTGCAACCCCTAGGTGGCGCTATCCTATGGGCTACTACCCTTGCCTGCGTGACTAGGCGCAAGTTGAGTGGCCTGAGCTCGGTGAACTGGTGCCTTCACCCGGAGGAATGGTTTTGGGGTCGCATAGCTGCTGTTGGTGTAGCCACCAGGATGCTATAACCACCCACCAACCCTTCCAGTGGCCTAAACAGTTCAGCAACAACACATTCACTTATACCATATGACAGTAATGATATGCTCATGCCTCTTGCACTTGTCACCATGGTGGGATCTGCAGCAATTGCCCTGGAGACCCCCTGGAAACTAAGACCAGAGATGCAACAATACAAGGGCAGTACAATATACCCATCTTTCGTCATATGCTGCTAGAGCGGAAAACCATCTATGTCTGGTAGCATCTAGTTTAGCTGTTGTTTGGACATATGTTAATGGATTGTTATTGGTTTTGAGCAAGATTTTAGCACTATACAAGTATTCGTGAAATTGGTCAACTATTGCCCACTTGAGAGTGAGAAATTCAAATTTATGCATGGGATAATTTTTCTCTGAAGATGTCAGACTTCTGCTAGCAAAGGCTATGGGATGCAATCCTTCCAGGTATTCTTGATAGAGTACTGCTCCGAGGCCACTCAAGCTGGCATCTGTATGTAATACATAGGGCTTTGATGGATCAGCATAAGCGAGTATAGGAGCGTTAGCTAATCTATATATTATTTATTCGAAGGCAGTGTCACGATCGAGAGTCCACCTCTGTCCAAACGGCTCACTGGGTCCGAAATAGATTTTTTCAGTGTCTCTGTCAGAACCTTTCTTAAACTTTTTGTGAGTAGGTGGATACCCCTGAGGTAAGTTTAGTAGGGGCGGATCACCTTGGTATAGTCCTTGACAAATCGGCAGTAATAGACACAGAATCCAAGAAACCTCTGAAGTTCTTTCAAGTTGTTGGGCTTTGGCCAGCTGGTTAAGGTTTCCACCTTACTGGAGTCTGTTTGTATGCATTCTGACAACACAATGTGGCTCACGTATTTGACAGAGCTCTGGAAAAACTGCCATTTGTCAATGGATAACTTAAGACCAAACTCCTCAAGTCTGTCCAACACTTTGAATAAGCGAGCCTCATGCTCCTTGAGAGTTTTTCCAAAGACTACGATATCATCAAGGTAGACGAGACATTCCAAGACGTTCATCTCCCATTGCACGCTCCATTAGTCGCTGAAGTGTGGCTGGGGCACCTGATGTGCCTTGGGGCACGCAAAGGAACTCATAGAAGCCCAAGGGACAAATGAATGCAGCTTTTTCCCTGTCCTCAGGAGCCATTGGGATCTTATAGTATCCGCTTCAACCACTTATTCCCATTTAGACTGTCCAGGGCATACTGTATACGTGGCATTGTATACTGATCAGGCATAGTTCTTTTGTTAAGGGTCCTGTAATCAACACACATGCGGATGGAGCCATTTTTTTTCATACCACAACACTTGGGGAGGTGTACGGGCTGCGTGACTCTTGTATGGTGCCAGCCACTAACATCTTTTGTAGGTGACGTCTGAAGTCGACAATGTCGGCAGGAGCTAAATGTCTAGACTTCTCTCTGAAGGGTTTCTCATCATGCAGATGAATGTGGTGTTCAGTACCTGTGACACAACCAACATCCCATTCCTTGAGGTAAAATACCTCGGTTCTCTGAGCCAGCTTGTTACTGATCCTGGTTCTCCAGCTGTTTGGGATAGGTGAATCTCCAAAATCAAACGTATCAGGTGATACCTCACATCCTTTTCAATTTTGCACTAGGATGGGAGCACAGTGATGTCGGCACGCACAATAGACTTTAGCTAGGGTGCATCCTCTGTGTACCATGATGTCTCGATCTGTAACATTTTGTATTCGTACCACCACTCATCGGGCGTAAGCATGAGCCCAGGCTGGAAGCACACTGGGTTTAATCAGCAGTCCGTCGGGTAATTTTCACTCGTCCAGAGCATCCAGCATCAAAATCTTGTTAGCCACATCTCTTCACAGCCGCCCTTCACCACTGATACTGCATTCTGCATTTGGGGTAACGTGATACAGTGCAGCCCACTTATAAGAACATCGGATATAAGAACATCCTTCATATAATCACATTTGCTTCATGTACGGATCTCGCTCCATTATTTTCAATGGGAGCAAAGCCCATTAATAAGAACATCTGGATCGGTTATAAGATTTTTTTTTGTCAAACGATGTACTCAGTGAGGTCCTGGGAACATTATTTCACACTACTTTAGTCATTCATTCAGTTGATGCTAACCATTCAATTTGCCATTCACACCTCATTAACTCCACTACAGCCGTGCCTCGTATCTTCTTTGACCTTAACTGATCTTATTCGTCCTTACTCAGTAGCAGATAATGACTATGTCCACTTCTAATGGCAACTAAATCACACACATTACCATTTAATGAGCCTCTATCAGTCCCTATCCTAGCAAACCACACATTTATTAAATCTCATTGCTGGCTAATTAAAGAGCAATTGTTAACCATTCCTCTGTGTCTGAGACCTTGAATGTCAGCCCCGAACATCCCGACTCCCCCAAGATCAGCGCTCCTGATGCTATGACAGTGGAAGAATTCGAGCAGTATGTTAGAGTGCAGAGCAGAAGGCTTAGAGTGAGCATTTAATCAGTTCGACTCCTTTATTAAATTAATAGCATCTGTCACACAGTAAAGTTTTTTTTTTACACTTTAACTTGATTGTTTGTCTTATTTGGGCTTATCACATACTGCGTGGGGCAGGCACCACCTAGTGGTATGCGGCAACAATCGTTTTAATGTAAGCCCGCTTATAAGAACATTTTCTCTTGGCAAATATGATGTTCTTATAAGTGGGCTCTACTGTAGTAGCAGGATCCTTCTTCCAAACTATCCCAATAGACTCATCTTTGTTACTCTCCACGGGGTGCATTTGTTTCTCATAAGCCTTTTGGAGCAGGGTGTGAACACGCAGGGCTTTTCCTGCCTTGTTCTTCTGCCTTTCTTCACATAGCTGGGCCAGGCACCTAAACATGTGTGTGTTGGCACCAGTCAGTACAGGGATACCATCATAAAGTCTGGTAGAAGGGCAGACCAAGGCTAGCATCTTCACAGAATCTCCTACACCAGCCACAGAAGATGGAAAAGAAAGCCATACCTTTAAATAGCCAAGATATGGGTACGTATCACTTAACCCCCACATAAGCAGTCCCTCGAGAGGTTGGAGGGGGCGGTCAGAATAAATGTTGCTCATACCAGGCTTGGAAGATTATTGTAACTTGAGACCCCCTGTCTAAAACCACTTGAGTCAGAATCCAGTCTATGTGAACAGTAGTGTCCATGGAAGGGCCCACCAATTTGGACCAATCTGGAGGGACATTAGTAGGCACTTGAATGGATGATTTAGCCACAAAGAAATTGGATTTGGGATTGCCTGAACCTCCACTGTGATCATTTCCTGCACCTTTCTGCAATTGTTTTGCTTTTCGGAGCTCCCCTTGGATTCCGTTTACTACCCTTTCTGGGTCCTTTTGAGACCGGCACTCTTTCTTCATATGCCCATGCTTTCCACAATTATGACAAATTATATTTTCCTGGGTCAGTCTTGGCTGAAACACTGTGTTAGGAGCTGGTCTCCATTCACAATTAGTGGGTTGGGAGGGGTACTCATTCGGTGCTGGAGTACTGATAGCAGAGAGTCTTGGTTCACCCTCCATCTGCAGTGCTGAAGGTGGTGCAGTACATCTCAGTAATTCTTTTAGCATGGCAGTCAATTCACTCATTTCAGCCTTTGAGCAGCCATTCTCGGGGGGCGCCTGAACATGCACTCCCACTCCTCTAGCACACACATTTTGAGGGGGGTCGTAATCCTTATCAATGATGGCCCTAGTAGGGGCACCAGGTTTCAATCCTCTGACCTCTTTCAGCAGCAGTTCCACCCAGGGTGGGGTATCCCTAGCTGTCCCTTTCTTACTGGGCTCCCTGGGGCTGGCACCAGCATTTAGTTCTTGGATCCCTTTATGTGGTTCATGAAAGTCAGAGCCATCGGAGACTAACCCCTTACCAAGAGCAGGAGCCATAGTAGCTATAACCGTACAGGGCTCCCAAGAGTCTTCCTCCTCCTCAGCTTCACGTACCTCTTTCATCAGCATATGGAAGGGCAATGGATCAGATCTCCTTTGATACAGGTGCAGTTTGAGCAACGCCCAGCTGGAATGTCGGGCACAGTGAAGTATATGATCCAGTCTTATCCGGTCCAGCTCACTAGAGGCCCAGCCTCCTTCTCGAAAAATTGTTTGTAGGAGTTCCTCTAGATGACTCAGGTAAGCTGATAACAACTCTCCTGGCTGTTGTCTAACATCTTTGAGTTTCCACTTCAAGGCTTCGACACTAACGGTACCTCCAAGCACATTTTCAAGGGCGACCAAATACTCTTGGGTGCTAGCATTAGGTTTAGAGTATCTCAGGAACGAAAAGCATGTAGAGTGGGCCTCTGGAGGCTTTCCACCAAGCGTGCCCTTTTTTCGGCCTCTGAGCACTGCCAATCTTGTACTAGATCAGTAGCTGAGTCCATCCAGCTCTCCAGATCGGCCTCCCCGATAGGTGCGGGGAGGTTACCAGAAAACATTTTAAGCTTGAGGTAAGAGTCATAACTGACCCAGCTGGGTACAGGTGCAGGAGCCAGGAAAGGGACACCCCCCGGAGGCTTGAATAGCTTCTCTAAGTCCTCGAGGGTCCAGCCCTCATCTAGTAGCAAGCTAGCCAGTTTCTCCTCGAAACCCTCAGACAAAGGTGGAGGCTTGGGTTCTGAGGGATCCTCACTATCTTTAGTTACCACCTTCCATGCAACTGGCGACCCATCAATGACAATAGTTTTGGGCACCTTAGTGCGTCCACAGGATTGCCACACTCCACTAAAGCCATTAGGAGTTGGGCAGTCAAGTCAGTGTGTCGGCCTATCACTACAGCCTTTCCCAGACATTCAATTTTTGAGAGTGCCCCTTCTATAGTGTCTTTGCTAGTGCCCAGGGGAATGTATGGTATTAACAAAGCATTCTAGGGGTCAAACTTCATGCCTCATACACCAACTAACTGATTAGCAGCCATTTTCTCAGTGGTACCCATAAAAATTTTGATTGCGACTTTTGGCTGTGGCCACTAGGGGGTGCTAATCCCAGTGGTGCCTCCAAGATGTAACACCTAGGTGGTGCTATCCTATGGGCTACTACCCCTGCCTGCATGACTAGGCACAGGTTGAGGGGCCTGAGCTTGGTGAACAGGCGCCTCCACCCGAAGGAATAGTTTTGGGGTAGCATAGCTTCTGTTGGTATAGCCCTCTGGGATGCTATAACCACCCACCAACCCTTCTAGTAGCCTAATCAGTTCAGCAACAACACATTCACAAGTACCATATGACAGTAATGATATGCTCACATTCCTTGCACTTACCACCAGGGCAGAATCTGCTGCAATTGCCCTGGAGACCCCACGAAACTAAGACCAGTAATGCAACAATACAAAGGCAGTACAACATCCCCACCAAGAAGGTACACCATAGCCAGGTTAAATGCGAAAAACCAACAATTTGATTTATTCAGGGGATGTGAACAAGGGTGTAGTGTAAATCTACTAAGTAATTGCAGTTCTGATTAAATTCAGGTTGATAAAACATGCAAGGTGAGTCCCTTTAACATAGTCCCAAAACCCAGGGTACCCATATTGTTACACAGGCTAGCCTGAAGCGTTGCCCAGGGTAGGCAGGTGTTGCAGCTGATCGTTGGGGCCCTTAGGAAGGAAAACAATTAGCATGCACTCAACCCAAATACTTGTAATCCGGAGCCGGATGGCTCAGTCCATTGCAAATAACCCAGAACAAGAAAATTAGATGAACACACAAATGATTGCAGCTTTTATTGCAGGGAGCTACCCTGTTTGTACTCACACAATGCAGACCAGGAGGATGATCCGACGACATAAGACCTGTGCAGAGATTTCATGAAGCATGAGAAAAGTTCCCTTGTGGTCCTCATGGAAATGCTTGGCTTCGGGACGCAGCAGCGCACAACCAACACTTAACTGGTTTAAACATGCAAACCGGACGTCTCAAACTAGTCGGGCGTGCAAACACTTTAGCAGCTAAGCACACTTACATGTAAAGCTTGTTCTTTTCTGGTCCTTCTGGCCAACTCGCAGGCTGATCCTGACTTTCAGCTGGTTTGCTGCTCAAATCTCCTGCTGCTGCGACCCCAACGTGGGCCGACTGGACACCTTGGACCCGCGGACTAACGGCCAAAAAAGTCTAGGCCTGGCAGGCCTAACCCCTGAGCTGGCAGGCTCCCCAGAGGCATACACACTGAACTCCCGGGCTAATGTCTAAATCTGAAGATCTTGACCAGTTACCCCCTTTTATATGCGACTTAGGTCCAGAGATTCTATTGGCTGCCAAAGCTGTCTGGAACAGTTCTTTTCCTGATAAATGGCTTGATTTTTGGCAACTAGATTTTGTCCCAGATAATTTCCCACAAGTCTCTGGCAATTCCCCAGAAGTCCCTTTGTTAAATCTTGGCCGCTGGTTGGTTGAAAGGCAAAAATATGGTGGCTGCAGTTCAAGTTTAGGCAGTCTATTTCAGTGTCCCCATAAATTAAAGTTCTGGTGCAGCCAGCAGTTTAATACTTATAAATCAATATCCCCACTATCTTGTAGCCCCAACAGTTCTCTTTTAAGAAAGTCCACTTTTAATTTAATAAAGTACACCCTTAGGGAGTCACAGCTCCTGTAACATACTGTCCTCAGAAACACTGCAGAGCTCATGAATATTTATGAGGTCTACACTGCCCTGATCTTTGCCCCTAAGCTCTTGTGCCCCAGAGGCAGCACTTTAGGCATCTGCCCATTTATTTCTTTAAAATATTTCCCCTTTATTTTGTTGTGTCCCCGGTGCCTTTTTAAACTTAGCATGGCACAGGGAACCATGGAAAAACATTTCTCAACTTTTGACTGCAACGGCGGTCGGATGCACAGTGCACCTTCTCAGTAGTGCAAGCGGCAGCCTAGGCATGCCACCCACTCGCAAATAGATTTTGCACCAGGGAACACTCGGGGACATGAGAGAAAATGGTAAAGTGCCGCTGAGGAGCGGGGATGCCGACAACAGCGGGAGAACACCCAGAGGCATTTCAGGTAAGCCCCCAATATGGATAGGGGAGTTACAGTTGGAACTGGGTACATGAAGCCAATAGGAGCAATGGCAGTCATATGAACTGTCATAGAATGCTGGAGAACACTGCAGATTAACATTGTGGGGGATACCTCTGAGGCACTCCACAGTCATTCCATACCTGACATTTCACGAAGACTGGGTGACCTTAAGAACACCCAGTGTTCGTGAAACATCAGGTATGTAACGATTGCAGAGTGCCTCAGAGAAGTATACCCCCCCCCCAATCACCCTTACCAGGTGAGTAAACTACCATTCCAGCATTCCACGACCGGACTGCATAATAAAGATTCTGCTTCACGTCACCGGGCTGCACATGTATATTTATTAAAGATTAATGTAACTTGATGGGAAGATTTTGACCAATCAGAATGCAGAAATATATCCTGTGTTGCAGTGATGCCATTTGGTGTGTTTGCAGCGCAGTGTATGTGTTGAAAGCACTGGACAGAAGCAGAGAAGTGGAACTGAAAGCACAGACAAGGTTTGATGCAGATCTTAGGAATCGACTGCACAAGAAAACCCTCTACTTTGACGTTGACTTGCATTGGGCAAGGTCTTCACAAGGAAGAGAAAAAAGCTTAAGAGTGAGTGGAATTAGGAAGGAAATTTCAGTATTCTAGTGCCGTGCTAGATGAACAAAGGGACCCCCCCCCAAGCTCTCCAACAGTTCAGACTGATACTAATGTATTCATACGCTTTACAAGCAAACCTAACAACCTTGCATCCTGCGTATATGTGACGAGCCTTGTATAAAAAAATATATATATATATATATTTTTTATTATTATTTATTTAGTGTTCAAAACACAGGTAAGCAGAGTAACACAGTTCCTTACTTAACATGATCAATGAGTGTAAAAACACATTAAAACATGTTTACTGGCTTTTTACCACGTATGATAATGCATTAATTCCTTGAGTCACAAACACTGCATCATGGGTATGCAAATAATACAAGTTGTGCAACATCTCTGCCATTCCCTGAGAGGCAAACATTACATTTCACCACACAAAAAAGAAGTAAACAGTAGCACACACAGTATGTCGAAGGGGAACCAGGAATCCTTCAACCAGTCAGAATTAGAAGTTACACAAGAACCTTGTAGCTTGCACTTTCCAGCCTTGCGAGTGGGCAAGGACTTCAAAGAGAAAAGGTGGAGAAAGGAAGAGAGTAAGCAGAATTAGCAAGGAGACTTGGCATTCTGAAGCTGTGATAGTCAGAGAAGAGGCTTGCTCCAAAATGCCCTTTCACAGAGACTGATACCAATATGTTTGCATGCTTCAGAAGCAAACATAACAAGCATTTGTCAATGCCGAACGTTCCCTTGCAGGTATTTGCTGTGGTGTTTGGCATTTATGCAGGCCCCCACCCCAGCAGTATCCATCTCCTGTCAGCATCCATGTCCCAACAGAGTACCTCTCTGCAACTCCTCGTGCATCCGATTAACATTTCGGCCTCATACTTCTTAAGTGTCTGTCTTAGGAACCCTAACGCCCTGGTCGTGCTCAAGGTTATGAGCCTGTGTGGAAACTGCACAATGTGAGCTCATAACACAGTCATTCAGTGCAATTATTTCACCAAATTTTCAACATAGGCATTTTGTCACCTCTGCTCATGAACACTGTCACTACGATTTTCTTAATGTGTCCCAAACATTGATTTCCCACAGCGACCGTGCCATTGTGCACCAGATGCGCAAACACATAATTTAGGTAGGATGTGAAAAATGACAGCTGTACTTTTCCTAAGAAGGAATGAAAAGATGGCAATGTTGAAAATCTGGAGCGAAAATGTTACAAATTTGAATAATTACGAGGGTGTGTGGAAAGTGCGCAATGTACGCTCATAACACAGTCATTTTATGGGCTTTTGTCACCAAATTTTCAATATAGGCATTTTAGGACCTTTGCTCATAAACAGTGTCACTGTGATGTTCTTAATCTGTCTTGAAAATTGATTTACCACAGCGGCCGCGCTATTGTGCGCCGGAAGCGAGAAAACACATTTCGGCCAGGATGTGAAAAATGACAGCTGCACTGTTCATAAGGAGGTGTGGAAAAATGCTAATGTTGGGAAATGTGGAGTGAAAATATTCAGGGACACTAGTTTACCGGGATTGAGAAAGGGCATAATCCATTTTGCACATTGTAAAAAACGGTATTGTCACCGGTGTCTGCTAAGCCAAAATCCAGTTTTACCGGTATTTGGCTCTCTGTACTTTATTTAACAATTTTTAACTCAGCTAACATGCATTTTAGCAATTTTGACCTCCACTGTTGCACATCCTTCCATCCTTGTACCAATTTAAAGTTATTTTAGGTACAAGATGTGATGGCAGCAGCAGCACTACAGCCCCCATCCCTAAGGTGTGATGGAAGCAGCACTACGGCCCCATCCCTCAGGTGCGATGGCAACACCAACAGCACTACGGCCCCCATCCCTCTGGTGTGATGGCAGCAGCAACATCACTATGCCCTCCTTCCATCAGGTGTGACAGAAGCAGTAGCACTGTGGCCCCCATCCCTTAGGTGTGATGGCAGCAGTACTACATTCCCCATCCACCAGTGGTGATGGCAGAATCACTATAGCCCCCACCCCTTCGGTGTGATGGCAGTAGCAACAATGCAGTCCACATCCCTCGGGTGATGGCAGTAGTGACAGCACTATGATCCCCTTTCTTCAACACCAACACCCCACATGAACAAGTTACAAATGACTTGGTCTCTTTGCTTGTTAGAACTCAGATGTGAATTAATCTGAACCATCACCACTAAGGTGGACCACCTTTGTTTTTTCCTATCTATAATTTAACTGCCTGAATAGGATTTCTGCCTGTGACACTGCTAACCAGGGTTAGGGAACAGACTTGGGTGTTGGAGGGCCAGCTGGTGGGCGAAGGCTTGATTGTCCAACGACCACGCACCTTCTCCTGGGAGGGAGGGCAAGTTCACGGCTCAGCATTTGCTGGCCCCTGGTGGAGGCCAGAGACACAACAACATGTCAGCCCTCACTGCAGGAGGGAGCGTGACGGACGTCAGCTTGTCCCTTGACATCATGTAGCCTGTCAAGAAAATGGTAAAATACCCGCTGGCCAACCGAAGGACAGCTGTTGGTCCCTCCATAAGCTGGAAGCCCCAGACATGTGTCCGTTCTGACCTCTGCCATGCTCAGGATACACACAGGAAGCTCTTTGGGGTAATTCTCCTCCCCTGGTAGCCTCCCACAGGGGTAGGGGCCCACTCAATGAAGGGTTACTTTGGGTTACCTGGTAGCACAGCAGTAAGGGGTAGTGGATGGTGGTCGGGACTCAGCAGCAGTGGTAGGGGGGCCTTGGCAGGCCTGAAGGAATGGATGGCCAGGGGGTAGGAGGAGAAAAAAAACTGCTTAAATTTGCTTCTTTGAAATAAAGTGTCTTCACCTAAAAAATCCACAAGTGACTAGTGGAGGACCTTCAAATGGATTCATGCATCTCCCAGACATGTGGATGCTTTTTTTACTTGGTGTCCACGAAAAGGTGTCTCCCAGTTTTAATGTCATTGTTCAGATGTGAATTGAGCACTTCTCTGCCCACCAGCATCATACAGACCCTGGGGTCTTACCTTCTGTATGTCATTGAATGTGCTTTCAAAATCCACTGGCCAAACATATGTACACTTAAATACTTAACTTTTGCTTTTTGTTGAAGCAGTCATCAGGAAACTTTTTGTTGTCACAGAAACTGAAACAGCAGGTGGGAGAAAAGGTGCAAATCATCCAGTTCACCTAAATAGGGTGTTAACTGTGAAGTCTTTTCCTAAGGAGGACATTGTTTAACCAGAAAAGGCACACTAAGCCGGATTTTGTTTCCAGGTGCAATCTGGGAGCATAAGGAAGTTAAGTGACTTGCTCAGGGTCACACAGTATGCAAGTGGAAGCTGTGGGATTCAAACCCAGGTCTGGTCTGCTGGATGTCACCAGATTTGCAACTCAGAGCCTTAGACCACTGTGCTATACTGCCTCCCAAGTAGTAAGGCAGTTTCTTCTTTGTGAGCATACTTTCATTCAGACTAGTTTTCATTCAAACAACTGAGGATTTCGGATGACCCTACTGATTTACAGTATAAACTTGAATAAGCTAGTTGGTAACAGTGATCATGCGTTTAGCAATCTACAACCTAGATGCTCACATGCAAAGAATACATTGAAAACCTGACTAAAATCTAAAAACAAGCTTATAAAACACATAAAATGCATCTGAACATTTATCTTTACCTATACAAAATCATTGCAGCCCAGGTAAAACACAGGCAAATTGCATGGTACCCTGACTACTATTCTATGATGTAGTAAACATATATTGGTATTTTTTTTGTATTCTTTGTAAAGCAGGTAAGGCCCACTAGGCAGAACTGTCTGTTTTCAGGAGTGACCTAGAAGCACTGGGGAGGTTAAGTGACTTGCTAGGAGTCACACATATGTAAGTGGAGGTTGTGGAATCAAACCCAAGTCTGCTGGATGTACCCAGTTCAATCACTGTTTGTTACTCTAACCACTAGGCATGGGTGATTAAACTGAATGGCTGATAACAACAAAGCAGAGCAGGTGATTTCCTTACTGACTCTATATGCAGCAAAGCAGAAATAATGCAAAAGCACATCAGCATTCATTTTAAGATGCTGAAATCTGGATCGGCCCACTAGGCCTCGTGTAGCACTCCATTGCTTGCAGTGCCAGTGACCCAGGGTCAGAAGTGAACTCGGGTTGCTGGAGGGTCTGGCCAGGGAGTAGGATCGAGCACCTGGGGACTGCTCTCCTCCTCCTCCGGTAAGGGGGGCTGCAGGTCCTGTTAGCTTACTCACCACCTGTGTGACCACAGGTGGTGGTGCAATGGTGCTGCAGAGTGATCAGGAGGGGAGGAAGCTAGCCAGGATCTGGAGCAGTGGCATGTCTCTATGTGACCTACCTCCTTGGAACTCCTCTAGTGCAGATGCCCTCAGTGACAGAGACCAGAAAACCAGGAACAATCACCATACATCAGTCACTGGCAGAAGAGACCCAGGTGCCCCAGACTTCATAACCAGGCTCCATGAGGGACCCACTGAGCTGCCTGACACACACTAACGGAGTGTGGAGGGGGTGACCTGGGATTCCCCCTTCCCACCTGGGGAGGGGGCAAATCCAGGCAGGATAGGGCAGGCCCACAGGAGCTCCTGAGCATTATCTGGGGTGAAGTTAGGGGATACCCAGACTAGGGATCTCTGAAAAGTCAAGACTGATGCTGTGAGAAGGGGACATAGAAAGAGAAAATAAAAAAATTTAAAAAGATGCTGAAATCTTAGAGATTCTGAGCAGTGACATGCAATTTCCATGAGGCACCAGTACAAGAATTCAAAATCCGCAAACCAAGCAGGATTCCGTGATTGTTACTGGTGTTACCGGTAAAAATGGAAAACCAGGGTCCCTGAAAATATTACAAGTTTGTGAAGTTAAGAGGGTGAGTGGAAACTGCACAACGCACGCTCATAACACAGTCATTTTATGGACTTTTGTTCCCAAATTTTCAACATAGGCATTTTAGGACCTCTGCTCATGAACAGTGTCACTGTCATTTTCATAATCTGCCCCGAACACTGATTTCCCACAGCAACCACGCTATTCTACACTGGAAGTGTGAAAACACATTTTGGTCAGGATGTGAAAAATGACAGCTGAACTGTTCATAAGGAGATGTGAAAAAATGCCAATATTGAAAATATGGAGTGAAAATATTACAAATTCGTGAACTTATGAGTGTGTGTGGAAACTGCGCAATGCACGCTTGTAACACAGCCATTTTATGGACTTTTGTCACCAAATTTTTAATGTAGGCATTTTAAGACTTTCGTTCTTGAATAGTGTCACTGTGATTGTCTTACTCTGTACCAAACACTGATTTCTGACAGCGACCGCACTATTCTGCGCCGGAAGCACGAAAACACATTTTGGCCAGGATGTGAAAAATGACAGTTGTACTGTTCATATGGAAGTGTGGAAAAATGACAATGTTGAAAATCTGGAGTGAAAATATTACAAATTCGAAAACTTACAGGAGTGCATGGAAACTACACAATGCACGCTCGTAAAATAGTCATTTTTTCAGAATTTTTTCACCAAATTTGCAACATAGGCTTTTTGAGAGCCCACCTCATGAACACTGACAATGTTGTTTCGTTAATCAGTCCCGAAAGACAATGCCATGCAGTGACCGTGAAATCACCTTTCGGGACCGAATAACGCCATGACAGTGACTGAATTCATGAGAAGGGGTCCCAAGAACCCCATGCTGAAAATATAGTGCCAAAAGTCGAAAAATGGTCGAGATATCCACCTAAGTTGAAAAAAAACATTTATGCCATTATACATGTTACCAGCATTTCCTCAGTTTGCAGTCGGCTTTGAAGAGTGCAGACATGTTCCCGGTCCACCGAAGATCATCGCGTTGGGCTCTGGAGGTAGTATGGGGTGATGGGGTGTGGGGAAGCTGGGTGTGGAGTTGGGAGGGGCAAGAGACTCATTGAGGGACAGTTTTCTTCTTTCACAGGATTTTTAAAACAAAAAGGCAGCTGTGGGATGCTTTTTGTACACTGGGTGGAGCTGCCGGTGTGCCACCTCGTGTCTGTTGTGGGGACTGTAGCCGGCAGGGACTGGGCACCCGTCGGCCATACAATGTGCATGGGGGAGTCATGAGCACACTGGGGTGGGCCATCCGCACAACTGGTTGTTTGTTGGGGGCTGCAGCCAATGGGGGATTGGGCACCCCCCTCGGCCACACAGTGTGGGGGCCAGGGAGGACAATAATGGGGGCATTAGCACAGGGAGGAAGTGGGAGGGATTTCATGCCGATCTGTGTATGACAGCAGTTTGACTGTGCTTAAGATGTAAAGACGTCAGTATGCTAATTGCACACACGCTACCAGCGCTGATTGCAGCGGACCTTTTGTTTGCAGTGAAGACCAGCACAGCTAAACTGCTGTCATACACAGCTCGGCATGTATTGGTCCGGTAGGGTCGCACCTACTACACCGAGCACTGCATTCGCGAGGAGGGTCTCACACCTCCAAAAAGTCATACTATTTCAAGAAGTTCCTCGTGTATGCGCGCAAGCTAATGCAAAAAGAAGAAACATACCCCTTTGCCATCAGAATCAGCTACTAAACACAGCACAGAAAAACGCCAAATTCCAAGTCACGGCTTTGTTCTGGGATATCCCCACATAGGTTGCAATCCTAACACACCAATCAGAAAACAGCATGCAAATGAGCTACTGTAAATCAACAACAACACCCTGCCTAAACTCATGGGCAACTGCATCTGTTTTGAGCACAGGGATAGCTCAGGAATAGATCTCAAAAGGACCAACAAAGTGGACTGGGATATACTGTTCATATGCAGCGAATCATCATGCACTAGGGGCCATGAGTACAAAGTGGTTTGGGGTAAATTTAGGAGAGACTTGAGAAAGTATTTCTTCATGGAGACGGTGGTGGACAACTGGAACCACCTACCAAGCAAATTGGTGAGGGCAAAGACGGTCCACAGATTTAGGGTGGGATGGGACATGTACAAGGGACTAGTAGCTATGTGAACTGCGTGGGGGAGCAGACAAAGCTGCCAAGCAGACCCACCTCACAGTAAGTGGCTCAGTCTAATGCCATATAGCAGTAAAATGGAGTGGTTTTAAGGTAGAACCACAGTATGCTCGATGGACTCGAGCCATTTTCTGCCTTTTGTTTCTGGGAATACTGACCATTATAGCAGGAATTCCACTGTCTTCAGTCACAAAAATCATTCACAAATGCTGTTAACTGCACACATCAGTGACTAAATAATGGAAATAAACAGGACTGACAAAAGCCAGGGTCCACTACTGTCAAACACATAACTCACTAAACTCACAGAATGACGATACAAAAATCATTAACCCACTGACAGAAGCCTGTGTCTGCTACTATCAATTATAGTACATCATATCAGCACTAAACTGGCAGACTGATGACACAAATTTATTAACCAGTTGACCACCTGCTGACAGCAGTCATGACCAGAAATCATTTCAGACTGGTGGCAGCCTGTGTCCACTGCTGTCAATTACAATGCCATCACTGACATGCCTGTCTCATATAATTATGTTTGTTCAGTCTTACTTGAAAATTGTTGAAGTGCTTGTGTATCTTAGAAGGGCCCTTTATGAATATTTATCAACTGTACCCATCTGTTTACGTACACTGGCAGAACTCATTTAAGGCAGCGCACACTACATTGTGACAATGATTTAAATCCCGACTTACAATCATCACTGCATCCATGGCAAACGTTCATACAGCAGTGAACTAATCATTGCCCTATGTCATTGCAAAAGTTCATACAGCAGTGATCTAACCATTGCCGTATGTCACTGCAAAGGTTCATACAGCAGTGATTTAATTACTGCCATAACCAGGGGGATTACCTCCAGGAGGAGGGAGGTGATCCTCCCTCTATATAATGCCCTGGTTAGGTCGCATCTTGAGTACTGTGTGCAGTTCTGGAGACCCCACCTTAAGAGGGACATATCACTGCTGGAGAGGGTCCAGAGGAGGGCTACCAGGATGTTTCAGGGCATGGAGGGTAGGACCTATGAGGAGAGACTGGATGAACTCAATCTGTACGCATTGGAGGAGAGGAGGGACAGAGGGGACATGATAGAGACTTTCAAGTATGTAAAGGGGATAGATAGGTGGAGCCAGGAAGTGTTCAGGCTTAGAGGCGGGATGACCAAGGGCACAGTGGAAGCTGGAAGGGGGAGTACAGGGGGCGCAGGAGACACTTCTTCACCGAGAGGGTGGGTGGAACCATGGACGCATTGCCCAGGAGTCTTGGTGGAAGAGACCACAGTGGAAGGATTCAAGAAGGGTTGTGACAGGTACAGGGGAAGCTGAGGCCAGGGAGGGCCACCTCTGGGGCTGGGGGGTTGGAGGAGCGAGCTCCCAGTAGGAGGCTAGCTTCCGAGCAGACACGATAGACCATGGGGCCTATTCTGCTGGCTTTTACTATGATATAGTATACACAGCAAGCTTGTTCTGCATAGATTTTTATCCTAAGCAGAACGCTGTTGTACCACAGTGCAAAAGTCATGGAAAGAATGTGGTTGTACCAGCATTTTACGCAGGTCAACACAATGTCCGTGCAACCAGCTCTAATGAAACCACAGCTGAAAAAACAAATACAAAAAACCACCACCACGCTCCCAACAGATAACCCCAAAATGGAAAGCAATAATGTGGACCTTAGCTAGCTTACTGTGTTTTCAATTAAAGTATAAAAAAATTAAACTTTCATATTAACCTAAACTTAATCTTATTTTTTTTCAAACATAGAAACATAAGACTTTGACGGTAGATAAGGACTGCTTGGCCCACCTAGTCTGCCCATATCCCTACCCATTGGATAAGCTGCAGATCCTAGTCAACCAGCAGCCTACTTCCTCCTTACCCCCCCCACCTACCCCCCACTATATTTGCCTTATGTTGGTCCCATGCATTCTTGAATTCCCCCACTGTTTTTTACCCCAACCTCCTCAGGAGGCTGTTCCGTGAATCCACCACCCTCTCCATGAAAAAAATACTTCCTCCACGTTGCCCTGAGCCATCCCCATATCTTCAATTTGTGCCCCCCACCTTGTTCTTGGCATCTCTTTTCTGAAATATGCTACCCTCTTGGACTTTGTTGATTCTCTTGAGGTACTTGAAGGTTTCTATCATGTCCTCCCTCTCCTTCCTTTCCTCGAGGGTATACATAGTAAGCTCTTTTACCCTCTCGTCGTATGGCTTCTGGTACAGACCCTGCAACATTTTGGTTGCCCTCCTCTGGACCGCCTCCATCCTCTCTATATCCTTGCAGAGATGGGGACTCCAGAACTGCATGCAGTACTCCAGATGTGGTCTCACCAACTGTCTGTAAAGAGGGATAACAACTTCCTGCTTTCTACTGGTGATTTCTCTCCCTATGCATCCCAGAATCTGCCCAACCCTCCTTACTGCCTTCTCACATTGCTTGCCTACCTTAAGGTCATCTGATATGAGTAACCCAAGGTCCTTTTCCATTTTTGTTGTTGTTAGTACCCCCCCCATTGTGTACTCTTCCCCTGGGTTTTTGTTTCCCAAGTGCATTACTTTGCACTGAAACTAAGCTGCCACACTCTTAACCATTGCTCCAACCTTGCCAAGTCCCTTCTCATCCTTTCCATGCCTCCTTGTGTATCAACCTGTTGCAGATCTTTGTGTCATCTGCAAAGAGGCATACTTTTCCTTCCAGCCCCTCTGCAATGTCGTCTATAAAGACATTAAAGAGTCCCAGTACTGAACCCTGTGGTATCCCCCTTGGCTAGTTTAAAAGCTTGCCAATGAAGCATTTAAACCCATCACCTAGGAGCCTGGTTCCCCTTGTGGACAGATGCAGACCATCGCGCCAGTATAGGCCTGCATCCAGGTGGACCCCCAGTCCCCAATGAAGCCAAAGCCCTGTGCTCTGCACCAATCTTTCAACCATTCATTGAACTGCATGGTGCGGAGTACCCTAGCCTCACCCATGCCATAGACAGGCAGCACCTCCGAGAAGGTTACCATGCGTGCTACCTGTCTAGGGCCCCTCCCCAACTCCACAAACTCCTCCTGCACTGCTCTGATCCCATGCCCAGCTAGGTCATTTTTCCCAAGGTGGACAATGATGTCTAGCTCCCTCTCTCGTGATGCTACTCCCACGATCTTGAGGATTCGCTTCCAGTCCCTCCAAGCCATGGTGCCAGGCAGACACCTTACCTCCCTCTCCCCCACCCTCCCTCCCCAATTCTACACCCCCAACAATTAAGTCCCCAACCAGGAGCTGCTTCCTTTCCCCTTCGTGTCCCTTGCCACCCTCCTGTGGGTCTCCCTTGTGGAAGTTCCCAGCATCCTGCTTGGTCACCACTGTGGGTAGCTCTATAGAGAAACCACGCTCTGCCAGAATGGCATATGAATTCTGAAGTGGCACAACTGGAGGGATGTGCCTCTGTTCCATCACCCTCACCCTCCCTAAGCCCACTGTGGTCCAATCGCTCCTCTTTCTTGGCAACCTTGGAGGCAGCAGTGGTGGCACTGGTGTTCCTTGGGAGGGGAAGGCTTCTACTCCTTGCCATTTTGGCCTGGAGACGGGTAACCTCCTCCCTCAAAGCAGACAGTTGCCTGCAAATAGGGCAGCAACGCAGCCTCCAGAATGTCTTGCAGAAAACTGCTGCCCCATAGCCAGTGCATTGCACCAATCCCCACATGCCTCTCTCCCTTCCAGCTGAATATATAATATATACACAGGTAAAAAAATGTTTTTGTGCCTTTTTTGTTCATGTGTACATGTGCTTACCCTCTATGCACTGTGTTGAGTTGTTAAGGATATGACAGATCTATACCCCTTGCCCTCTTGGGGAAGTGATGTCAGAACCTCGGGTATAAAGGAAATGACATGCCTGGGGTGGGTGGTTCTAAGCCCGTGACCTTCAGAAAACAATCAACTACACCTCTGACCCACCACCCCGGTGAGTGCTGCCCTTCCTTTCAGTAAGAGAACCAGCACAACAATTTAACAGACCACTCCACTTACACAAACCACTCCACTGAACCCAGGAATTACAATTAAATCACTCCTCAGCCACCAGTACAGTACAATCCTAAATGTTTGTTGCAAAAATGTCACTAAAATACTGGTTCACTACACCAGCCAGCAGTCCACAGGAAAACGCAATTTCAGTAGTATATCACTCCCTCTGGATATGAAATTAACAACCTTCAAATGGAAACCCAGTAGTGCAAGCCCCTTCTTGATTCAAACAAGAAAAAAATTAAAATGGCAATATAAAAGTATGACCACCCTTCCTCACAGGTGCCAAGCAATGCTGTGCCTTTTTCCAGGCTCTCAGTTCCCAAATATGAGTATGCTTTCTTCCCAGCAGTACTGCAAATTCCAGCAGCCTTCACCTTCAGCAGTTAAGGCCCATCTGTTTCTCCATATTAGCTGTCACTTTGACAACGGGTGAGAATGGGACATCACAATGGGAGAAAGGCCAAGAATGGGACACAATAGTTTAAGTAGTGAAAAAAAACATTTTTTTTATCTCTATACACTATAAAAAATACTGGTTGGGCAAAACCACGCCCAACCAGCCTGTGGTAACCCCTCGAGGTTCAGATTACAATGATCTTGCGAGCTTCACTCTCGAGGTCTGCTGTAATCTGAATGTCTTGGTGGCAGCACAGGCTGGTTTGAGCATTGGTTGCCAAACCAATATTCTCCATAAGTCTTATGTAACCCCCCCTACAAATGGGGGTTCTCAAAAAATCTTCCTTGAGCTTGCCTAAATGCTCACTGCCAGGCTGGTGTCCTGTGTTTTAGCAGTTTAAATGTGATTACCAGAGCCTGTATCACCTCTGTGTACTGTCTCTTTAAGAGCTGTCTAATTGCAAGTTAAGTAATCTGAGAGGGAGCCCTGTTGAAAGATGTAACTATTTACTGAAAATCATTTAGAGTGATAATGATAATGTAGTTTGTCTAACCTGCTTTCTTTGTAGCAAGGACTGTTTTGTTTGTCTCCACTATCTTGGTCCTGGACTGCAAATTGGACCAAACAGTACTGGTGGGACCCAAAATGTAGCTGGACTACAGGAGCTATCTGAATTCAAAATCTGTAGGAACTTCAGTTTGGAGGGTTTTTTTTAGTCTTTTTTGCAAATGAAGGGGGAGCTCTTGCTTTGACTGACAGCCAAATCAGCCAACCAAATCTTCTGGATCTTGGGGAAGTCCCGGGTTGCTTGCAGTTTTCAGTTAGATGTAAGCTGGAAGTTGAACAAGAAGGAGCTGAAGTGATTCTGAGTAGCAATCCTGAGTGGATTCACATGGGAGAACTCTGAAAAGGCTAAGTTTTTGGCCTACATAGATACATAGACAATGTCAGCAGATAAAGGCCTATGGCCCACCCAGTCTGCCCATTTGAGCTTGTAAGTTCAGTTTATGTTTTCCTAGAAGTCTGTTGCCCCTTATCCCTGACCTCCAGAATTCCTTTATGTCTATCCCATGCATTCTTAAATCCCGTGATTGTTTCAGCCCCCACCACTTCCTCTGTCGCATGTCGGTATGCTGCTCCTACGAGGGAGAGAAGAGAATTATTTTGGACTAAATCCAAGTTTGCGTGACTAAAGTAAGCTACTGAAGTGGGCCAGGCTCAACCTGAAGAAGACCAAAGATTTTGCGGAATGCGATCGCCCTGTCGGGAGTTCCAGCTACCCCTAAGCTCCTGGTGTGTGCAGAGACTTTGCAATTGTGACCAGGGAGCACTTTGCCTGGTACAGTAGAATTCCTTTACATGCAAATGTGCTATGAGCTGCTAGTGGGTCGTGAGTTAGTCCCCTACTGTGTGAACTGTGTTCTGCTTGCTGGAAGCTGTATCCAGCCCAAAACGGACTGCATCCGAATTTGTCTCCATGCGGTCTGGGCCTTGCCAGACTGGCCCAGCCAGACTACCCACTGCACAGAGAAGCCATCGATGAGACACCTGCCTGGGGATCAGCCCCCTACTCCACGCTTGAACAGGAACGACGCCTCTGCGACTCATGTGGGCCATGCTTCTCCTGGCATTCCAGATCAACTACCTGCAGTCTCAATTTTCATCCAGCCTGTGTCCCGTCTTGGGTATCGTGAGTAAATACCAGGGTAGCTCCCTGCAACAACAGCTTAATCTGAGTGTGTCATCTGATTGTCTTGTTGTTTCGTTTCCTTTACGAACTGAGCCCTCTGGCTCCGGATTACAAATATTGTGTACTGTGCATGTTGTATTTTCCATTACCGGGCCACAACCAGCTGCAACCCCGGACAACAGTCCTGGCTAGCCCATCTCTTCTCTACCTGGGTACCCAAAGGTGGACTGTGTGGGGGGACTCGAAGCGCATGCATAACTGCTTGATTGATATAACCTTTAAGCTAATTAACCTGATTTTTCCCCTCTCTTGTTCAAGTCCCCTGAATAAATGAGATCTAACTTTTTCTGCATGTAATCTGACTGTGGTTCCAGTTTGTGCTCAAAGTACTGTACTGTTGCTATTTGCTGTGCATAACCTTGTTTTACAGGGGGTCCCCAGGGTCGAGCCAGAGGAACCAGCCCTGGTGGTAAGTGCAAACAGTGTGGGTACTTGTGTGGTGTACAAGGGGTATTGTGAAATTGATTATTGTACAGTGTTCAGGCCACTAGAGGGGAAAGAGGGGGTTACCGTGTCCCGAAGGGCTGTGCCCAGGTTAGCTTGACCACTACCAAACCTGATCTCCAGGTGGAGGCACCTGTTTCAGAACTCAGGCCCCTTAACATGCTACTAGCCAAGCAGGCAGGGGTAGTAGCCCTTGGATAGCGCCACCTAGGGGTTACACTTATGACACCTTTCTAAAACTCAATCCATGAGCTATTTTAAAAGCTACTGATACCCCAGCAGAAAAGAACAGTTACGTAAGAACTTACCATAACAGTAGATCTTCGAGGGGATCTCAGTCATCAGGTAACACTGTAGGAACCTTCTGAATGGGAATCCACATGGAATATTTTCAGCAGTGCCACTGGGGCTGCCCACACAGTCGATGTCTGTCGACATCATCAACCCTATAAAGGGGTGAGCGGCCCCACTTCCTCCTCAGTTCTTTCCCTCAGAGAGTAAGGGAGCTAGGCTCTTGCCAGGGGGAGACTGAGGGGGGAGAGAAAGAGAGAGAGAGAGAGGTGTCCAGACCTAAAAGAAAGGCTGGATACACCAGACAGCCAGTTCTTAAAACAGGAGCCCCAAGAAGGGGGATGGTGGGAGGGAAAGCATACTTGATGACTGAGATCCCCTCAAGATCTACTGTTACGGTAAGTTCTTATGTAACTGTTCTATCTCCTTCGGGAGGATCTCAGTCATCAGGTAACACCGTAGGAATGAGTCCCAAGCAGTTACAAGTACAAAACAGACAATCTAGGAGGAGGGCTCTCCATAAACTTAATACAGGAGGCCCTGTAACACAGCCCTGCTAAAACCTACACAGGCTCTTGAGGCAATGTCCAGACTGTAGTGGTTGGTGAAAGTATAGACTGAACTCCAGGTGGCAGCTGCACAAATGTCAGTGGCTAAGACCCCTCGGAAACAAGCCACCGAAGTAGCCATTCATCTGATGGAATGAGCTTTGACAGCATCAGGCAATTCTTTGCTGTACTTGTTGTAACAGAACAGAATGCAATTAACCAACCATTTGGATAAACGTTGCTTGGAAACTGAAACGCCCTCTCTACCTGGGGCGAAGGAAACAAACAACTGCTCTGACTTTCTAGACTCCTTGGTCTTAAACAAGTAGTACTTCAAAGTTCTGCAAACATCTAACATATGGGCCAGTGCTTCCCCTGGATTGGCACGCTTGGGGAAAATAAACAGGAAGGTTAACAGACTGATTGGGTGTAAACTCTGAAATCACCTTAGGGAGAAACTTAGGATCTGTGCAGAAAGACACCCTGTATATGTGAAGAATCAAATAAGGCTCCTCGCACTAGAGGGCCTGAAGCTCTGAAATTCTTTAAGCAGAAGTAATTGCAACTAAAAACAGTGCTTTCCAAGAGAGAAAGAATGGATTGGGGGTTTCAGATGTAGGATGCACCTTAGAAAGGTATGGGAGACATCCAGCTAAGCGATTGTGCAGTCACCCCTGGGCTCCTGAAATGCAGAAATAGCCAAAAGGTGGACTTTGAGGGAAGAGTACTAGAGACCTGAGTCACAGAGTGAGATCAGGTAGTCCAGGATATGGTTCGTCGAGCAGGTGAAAGGGTCTAAGCTAGGTTTGGCAGCCCAAATGGCAAACCACTTCCACTTCATGGCATATGTGGCACGCTTGGAAGGCTTCTGGGCAGCCACTAGGACATCTGCTACCCTGTTAGAGACCCCAAACCTGGCAATGGATATGTACTCAGGAGCCAGACATGCAGATGTAGGGATCTGAGGTTGGGATGGACCAGGGTCCCCTCAGCCTGGGTTAGCATATTTCTGCGAAGAGGAAGAGAGACCTGAGGTTCCTCCGTAATCTGCTGAGGCAGAGGGAACCAAATCTGTCAAGGCCAGAATGGAGCCACCAGGATCATGCTGGCCCCTTCCATCTGGAACTTGATCAGCACCCTCTGGATCAGAAGAAATGGAGGGAATGTGTAAAGAAACCTCCCGCTCCAAGAGAGAGACAATGCATCTCGCCAGAAAACTCCAGGCCCTGGATCTAGCAAGTAGAAACTGGGCAGTTTTGCATTGAGTGGGGATGCAAAAAGGTCCAACTCTGGATGACCCCATCCATCGAACAAGTCTTCTGTGATGGATGAGAGAAGCTCCCATTCATACATGCTGGACTGAGTCCTGCTGAGACTGTCCACCAGAGTGTTTAACACACGTAGCACGTGGACTGCAGGGTGTGTCAGACTGTGATCCAACGCTGAGTATCACACTCTCATGGCCTCCCTGCAAAGGGGGTACGAATTAGTCCCCCCCCACTTTTTGATGTAGTATACTATGCTTAGATTGTCCGACTGCACTAGCAGTTGACCTGGAGTGAGGTGTTCCTGAAAGGTCTACATGGCGTACAGCACCGCTCTCATCTCCAGGACATTGATATGCAGGGAGGCTTCCCACTGGGACCAAGAGCCCTGGGTTTGGAAGGGACCCAGGTGTGCTCCCCAGTCCAGATCTGAGGCATCTGTAGTCAGGATCTGCTGTGGGAAGGAGATCCAGAATGGGACACCTTGAAGCAGATTCAAGGGGTCCATCCACCACTGCAGTACCTTGCATACTGGGGAAGAAACTAGGACTGGTTGGACTAACTCATCCATGCACTGGTTCCACTGTACCCTGAGGGTCCACTGGAGAATATGCATATGGAGTCTGGCCAGTGGAACAGTGGGTATGGCAGCTGCCATTAGACCCAGCAATCTGAGGTATACCCTGGCAGGCATGTATTGACTGTGTCCGGCTTCCTGAGCTTGAGCTATGAGGTACTCTGCCCTGTCTTGGGGCAGGATGGCCTTCCCCTGTGCCGAGTCCAGAACCATCCCTATATGCTGCAACCTTTGAGATGGTGTCAGAACTGATCTGAGCATACAGACAGTAATACCCAGGGAGTGAAAAAGCTGGAGAGTTCACTCCAGAGTTAGCAGAAGCTGTTCCCCGGACAGGCCCTTCAAAAGCCAATCGTCCAGAAAAGGGAGCTGCTGTGACTGCTGCTAAGCACTTGGTAAAAACCTGCAGTGCAGAGGACAAGCCAAGGGGCACCACTTTCAACTGATAATGCTAGCCCTGAAAGGCAAAACAGAGAAACTTCCTGTGAGAAGGAAAGACCGAGATGTGCAGGTAAGTGTCCTGCATGTCCCATGAACTGAGCCAGTCCACAGTCTTGATAAGGGACATAAGGCCTGGCAAAGTTACCATCCGGAACCTTTTGTACTGGACATACAGATCGAGGTATTTTAGGTCCAGAATAGGCCTCAGATTGCCTGTCTTTTGGGGATCAGGAAAAACCTGGAATAAAACCCCTTGTTTCTCTGGTGCCTGAACACAGGCTCGATGGCCTGCTTGCGCAGAAGGGACTGCACTTCCTCTCAGAGAACAGACAGGTGAGCCGGGGGGTAAGAAAAGGTCGGAGATGGGGTTTCTGGAGGCTGCTCGATGAGCTCCAAGGTGTGACCCCTTTCTATGAACTGCAGAATCCATGCATCCGAAGTTATGGTTCTCTATTGATTCAGATAGAGGGAGAACCAACCTCCAACCACCACCTCCTGGTCCGGGACCAGAGGAGGGGGGTCTGGCAAGGAGCCAAGCAGAGGTGGAGTCAGCCACAGGGGCTGATTCCTCACTTCTGGGGCGCTTGGCCACCACTCCAGCACTGGAGGGGGCAGGCATCTGCATTTTTCCTGGTGACAGGGAGCTGTCCCTGGTCTGTTGTTCATTTTACAAAAAGGGGGCCATCCTCTACCCTTTGGCTGGGTATGGTAGAGGGAGTGGACAAACTTAAGGGCCCTGCCCAAGACTTGCAGATCATCCATGATCTCCTGGACATCAGTGCCAAACAGTTTGGTGCCACTGAAGGGAGCATTAAGCACTTTCTATTGCGCATCGGCCACAAACCCAGATGCTCTGAGTCAGGAGTGTCTTTGGAGGCATACGCCCATGGCAGCTGCCCTGGCAACTGTGTCAGCCATGTCATACAGGGCTCTGAGGAAATGTTTACTAACATCCTCAGCGGCTTGGAAGCACTGGAGCAGTTCCTGCTTTTGAGTGCCCTCAGGAAGGGCCTGGGCATCAGCCTTGCCCATCTTCCAATTGGCATTCTTGTATTTTACCATGTGCAACAGATAGTTTGCAATCCTCAAACCTAGAGTAGAGGAGGCATAAACCCTTTTACCCCAGAGGTCAATTCTACAAGACTTTGTCTGGGGGATGGAAACTAAGGTGCTTAGGCGCCTTAGACCTGTCATGAGCTGCCTTGATGACCACTGAGTCTGTCTTGGGCTGGTCAGCATACAGGGAAGACCCTGGGGGTGTGATAAAGTTTGTCTGCCCTAAGGGGCATAGCAGGCACCATGTCTGGTCTGTGCCAGGCTGCCATGGCTGCATTCCTCAAGGCTGGCAGCATTGGAGGAATGATCCTTGGGGGAGATTCAGGACTCTCCAGGAAATCCACCAGTTCTTTTCTGGTGGCATCCTCTTCCTCAGTGTGGAAGCCCATGGCTGAGAACAGCTGCTTCATCACATTGAAAAATGTGGGGTCCTCAGGAGGAGACCTGGGGGTATGCTTCACC
Source organism: Neoceratodus forsteri (assembly GCA_016271365.2). Lineage (NCBI taxonomy): Eukaryota > Metazoa > Chordata > Ceratodontiformes > Ceratodontidae > Neoceratodus > Neoceratodus forsteri. The sequence continues at coordinate 46,754,418 of CM028133.1, read as the reverse complement.
AAGTCTTCACTGACAGAAGAGGCTGTGGATCTGTCAGAGAGCAGGATCTCTTCCTCTTCTTCCTCCTCCTCATCTTCGGCAAGAATGAGGTCTGAGTGGTACTCCTCCTCCTCAACGTTGACCTCTTAAAAATCTGGGTCTGGTGTCAGGTGCATTGACAACGGCCCACAGGAAGCTTCCCGGGGCCGACGAGAAGGCGTAGATGATGAGGCAGCTGTCGACAGTGTCAGGGAGGAGGGCCTAAGTGCTTGGACAATCATCAAAGTGAATTTTGTCAGGATGTCATTCAAGTCAATGGTGCTCGTCGACGGGGAGGGGGGGTTGATGGCACTTGTGTCAACAACCTTCTTGTTAAACCCTGTGAACCCAAAGAGCCTGTGTCCCTGGAGGGAGTAGGGGCAGGCCTCAATGGGAGAGTCACTGACGATGAGCCCGTTGTTGACGAAGAAGGGGCCGACGACCCAGAGGTTGACAGCCGACCGCCCAGAGAACCAGGCAGAGGTCCTGTCGGTATGGGTCTGGTGGACACAGCGACCTGTACAGCAGATTTCTTCATCAGTGCAGCCGCAGCCAATGAAGATCCCCCAGGAGAAGAGGAGGCCGACGGGGAACTAGATCGATGCTGGGGGGAGCAGTTGTAATCTCTGTCTTTTTTGTGACTTTAATGTATTTCCATCAAAATTATCACTATACCAATGTTTCAATTCATGTTCTTTCATTTCTGAACTGACATTTGTGATTTTGAAGTTTTCAAAAGTTCTTGGCGCCCTTGCAATGCCTACTATGAAAAAATGAAACATCTTTCTGTGATGCGGTACTATTTACAATCAAAAACATGAGCTAGCACCATCATACTGTAATACATCCACAGTATACACCCAGTATTTGCTGACAAAAGGTACCTTCAACAGAACAGATTTTTAAATACTGTGAGTGGCAGCCATTTTAATGACTTGAGTCATTACACAAAGAGTTATAAAAGCTGTTTTTTAAGTATCTGACAAAATTAAAAAGATACTGATGAGGAATCTTAGAAGTCAGAAATACATTTTTAAATATATGATAAACATTTTTGCTGAATAACAAATACTGCAGCTTAAAATATTATATGGAGTGTGGGGTGTAAGCTTCTTATGTATTATAAGGGGTAAAGGTCCCTTATTTATTATAGGGTGTAGATATATGTTATATAAAGTGTATGCAAATATTATACATGATGTACAGTTATATTATAGAACATTACAATAATGTTTCCTATACTATACATTTATTTATTTTGTTGACTAGTAAAGGAGGGCTAGGCAATTCGGCCTATTTTCAGCCTAGCGGGAGAGGATAGAGATGGAAGCCAACTGAAATGAAACCAGACTAAGCTGCTGAAGGTATTTTTAGTGAATGGGGGAAATCTGGCCAGGATACCGGGGAAATTACCCTACTCTTTTCAAGAAGTGTCATGGAATCTTTAATGTCCACCTGAACAACCACCAGAGCAGGCAGACGGGACCTCGGTTTAACATCTCATGTGAAAGATGGCAGCTTAGAATGGTACGCACACACACACACACACCCCCCCCATCCCATGCTGCATTACAGTCTCAGTATCAGGCTTTACCCCCAAGTTCTTTGTGTGAGGCTAGCACTCACAACCTTCTGATTTCCCAGCCTCAGTGGTAAGTGTGCAACATGCTAACCTACTGACACTTTTAGTTACATATTATATAGCAGGTATACGTATTACATTGAGGGTAGGTTTTTTTTTTTTCATTATATAGAATGGATAGTTCTGCAGGTGTCTGCTATACTGCACAATATTTGTGGCAGCCATTCACTGTAGCCGTGGGATGACAGAGCAGAGAGAAAAGCATTCTGAAGCTGACTAGCAGTGATGACATGCTGGTATGGGAAGGATTAGTGCTCCAAGACAGCCCTCATCAGCCTGAAGCTGTTTCTTTTTCAAGGAGGCGATGACATAAGGTGTCAGGTAGTGACGCTGGCAAAAACTCAAAGTGCCTTGTACTGATGCGAAGGTGTCACTGACAGTGGCACTGAGGTTAACACAGGGCAAACACAGGGAGCTGATAAGTGTTAAATGGAGTACTGGTTACAGCTGGTGCAGAACCTTAGGGTCACAGACGTAACTGTAGCACTCTCAGTGACTACAGGATAGCGATGGAGGAACTGAGCCAAAGGCCACAGTGACCAATGTAATGACAGGGCTGTCTCCCATGTAAATCTTTTGGAGCCTGTAGATAGATTGTCAGCCAAGCCTGAAAATCAAAGTTTGAAACAAACTAGTCAAAATAGACACTTCGATTTTGTCACTACACTTTTATCGTAGGCATTTAGAGTTAAAAAGATTTTAGACCGCAACTGGCACATCTTAGAAACTGATGAAAACCTGAGGGAATGCACATTAATAAACCCTGAATGGTTTATAGAAGAGCACAGAATATTCATAGTATTATACTGTAGCAATGTGTCAACAAAAAAGGACCATCCTGGCCCATCCAGTCTGCCCATCTCCCCCTTCCCTACTTGTCACTGGTGGACAAGGAGCCCATCCTCTGTCCTCTAACCAGCCCTATATGTCTATCCCATACTCTGTTGAATACCTCCACCGTTTCAACACCTACCAGCTCCTCAGGTAATCTGCTCCAGGGTTCAACCACCCTCTCAGTGAAATAACACCCCCTTCCATTACATTTAAATCTTCCTCCTTCCAATCTTAAAGTATGATCTCTTGCTTTAACACCTTTCCTTTTAAATAGACGTCCTTCCCTCACTTTATTTATCCCACTCATGTACTTGAATGTCTCTATCATGTCTCCACTCTCTCTACCAAACTCCAGCGGATACAGATTTAGTTCTCTCAATCTTGTCTCATATGGTTTCCCCTTGCATACCCTGCACTATCTTTTGTGGACATCATGCATCTTGGTCTATGGTCAGCCTGCATCTTCCATCCCACAGCACCCAGCTGAGCGCCGGGGCTTCGCTCCACCAGCGGGCGGTCGGCGGCACCTTAGCCGAACCTGGGAACCACAAGGCCAGGAGGAACAGCTAGGGAGCAGTCGGGAAAGGCGCAGCCAATCGGTAAGTGAGCGCTCCACCAGGCACAGCAGCCGATTGGCTCTCCTGCCCCATTGACTTATACTGGCTCAGTTTGCATTGCCGAAATCTGTGTGGGACTTGATTTTTCTCTCTTTTACTCTTCCATTGGTTTTTTACTGCAAATTCCCCAGAAGAGCTGCTTCCAATCTGCCTGCATCTTCCATCCCACAGCACCCAGCTGAGCGCCGGGGCTTCGCTCCACCAGTGGGTGGTCGGTGGCACCTTAGCCGAACCTGGGAACCACAAGGCCGGGAGGAACAGCGAGGGAGCAGTCGGGAAAGGCGCAGCCAATCGCCTGCATCTTCCATCTCACAGCACCCAGCTGAGCGCCGGGGCTTCGCTCCGCCAGTGGGCGGTTGGCGGCACCTTAGCCGAACCTGGGAACCACAAGGCCGGGACGAACAGCGAAGGAGCAGTTGGGAAAGGTGCAGCCAATCGAAGAGCTGCTTCCAATCTGGTGAGACATCTGTAGAGGGAAACTGTTGTTGATTCTGTTTGAATTCTGCTGGATCCTGTTAGCAGCAGTGGGCCAGACGCTGAGGCGCCACTCTCTCTCTTTTTTTACCTGTGTAAATCATCAAAAAAGTGCTGTTATCCACTATTGTATTGCAAGGGGAAACTGCCATTTTACTGCTCTTTAATGTAATTACAGCTCCTTGCTTGCATATGTAAGGTGGGCCAGACGCTGAGGCACCACAGGACCCCCCCCCCACAGTCCTTTTGTAGTGCAGATTTGGTCAGTGACAATCAGAAAGACGCTGCTACTGCCCTTATTAATTGCTGCACCCTCCTCTGTCTCTCTCCAGCCTGCATCTTTCATCCCACAGCACCAGCTGAGCGCCGGGCTTAGCTCCACATAGCTGTGAGGCGGTCGGCTTGCTTAGCGAACCTGGGAACCATAAGGCCAGGAGGAACAGCGAGGAGCAGTCGGGAAAGGCGCAAAATTTTTGCCCGCCTGCCCTTCCCCGTTCTTGTGTGTTAATTTATAGGCATCTTCCCGCTGAAATCTCTTCCCCGCCCTCAGCATTTTTCTCTAAACCAACAGAGAGTCACACCAGCTTGCTGATCCAACCAATCAGCAACTTCACTACTCCCCACTGCCAACTATCAATATCCCCTTCAGAATGGGGAGCTTACTTCTGATACTCCTGTCACTATCAGCCATAGGGTTCCACAAAGAAGATGACCCTGTTATACAATTTAGAGTGGTCAATCCGCCCAGTTTCTCTGGAACATCCCCCTTGGCTGACACTCAAACCCTCATATATGCTTTACCATTGCAGCATCAACTACAGTGGTACAATCACCATAAAGATACACATATCACCACATATGTGTTTCAGTCAAGGCCCCACTGCTGGATATTTAGATCCCACCTAAGCCTAGTCATCAAACTGCTAATTGGTATCCCGACGCACTACCTTAAAACCACAGGGAGCACCCAAAAGAGTGGCAACAGAATAAAAGAAGGAGGACCAAAGACAGCCCCCTCTCCCTATCACTGGCAGCCCTCATGAAGCTACTGATCTTTCTATTGCTCTGTATTGGTAATGTGGAAATCAACCCTGGACCTCTTGAAAGTATCACCTCTCCATCAGACCTAACCTCAACTAAAGGCCTCAGTTTCCTGCATATTAATGTATGCAGTCTGTTGAAAAAATTTACATTGATACAAGCCTGGGTTGCCCATACCTTGCCAGACTTTCTCGTGATAACTGAGACATGGCTCAAACCCACCACAATGGACAGGGAAGTTAACCTACCTAACTATCAGCTATTCAGAGCTGATCGCCAAACAAGGGGAGGTGGAGTAGCCATATATGCAAAAGCTGGTATAGTTGTATCCTGTACTGCTGCAACATCTATACCCAAGGAATTTGAATGCCTATCTCTAAAAGTCTTTCTCCCCAATACAGCAGCTTTCCAACTAATTGGATGCTACAGACCCCCCTCTGCTGAACACAAGCTCTTATCCCACCTGGGAAACCTGGTCAAGTCCAGTACTGAAGAAGTCATTATCCTAGGTGACCTGAATTTCAACTGGCTCACCCAGGCAGCTACACCTCTGGTATCATTCTGTGACACCTATGGGCTCACACAGTTAATTAATGAACCAACAAGATTAAATACAAAGAGTAGTAGTAACAGTACATTACTTGATATCTTGCTAGTGAGTAAACCACCTCTATTCACACATGCTGGAGTGCTCCTATGTGACATAAGTGATCACTGCCCCATCGCAGGGTAAGATCAACAGCATAACAACAAATCCTGCAAAATTCATCATGAGGAGATCCAAGAAAAACATCAATATTGAAGGATATCTGCATGATCTAACCTACTCTCCACTGGCAAAAGTTCTATCTTGCACATTCTGTAGAAAAAGCTCAGCAGGTGTTAAATAGCATTATAATAAATGCCCTTAACACCTATGCCCCAATCTCTAGTATCCGAATAAAAAACAAATCCTGTCGCTGGTTTTCAGCTGACCTCAAAGCTGCACTGCTGAGAGAGACAAACTCTGGAAAGTAGCAAGAAAAACTAAGAATACAAACGACTGGATGATTTTAGGAAAGCAGAATAAATGCACCAGGAAAGTTAGGGATGCAAAGGCTGCCTACTACCTGGCCGAGCTCGACTCCTCCTACCATAATCCTGCTAGGTTTGGGGCACCATCAAGGGTATGATGGGACAGGATGCTAACAACCCCTTCCAACTCAACTACACAATAACTATGGCCCTATTACTGGCAAAATGGAAATACTGGATGCATTCAACAACCACTTCACAACAGCTGGCCTTGCCTTTGACACCTCCCCAGCTAACCTACTAAGGGACCAATTAAGCTCCCACTACATTGGTGATCAAACAGTTGACTCTTCCTTTAGCTTCAAACCTATGCTGTTGAAACAAGTTGAGGATCTATTATGACATCTGGATACCAAAAAAAGTGCAGGAGCAGACCTTCTGGACCCCTTCTTTCTAAAGATTGCGTGCCATGTGCTTGCAGTCCCCCTAACACGCCTCTTTAACCTTTCCCTAAACTCTGGCTCTATTCCCATGCTGTGGAAGATAGCCCAAGTGGTCCCCCTTCTAAAATCAGGGGACCCTATGGATCTTAATAACTACAGGCCCATTTCCATTCTACCTGTGTTATCCAAGATGCTGGAGAAATTAGTGAGTATTCAGTTAAGGGAATATCTTGACAATGCTAACCTATTAAATCCAGCTCAATCTGAATTCAGGGCCAAACATAGCACTATCACTGCATTAGCCAAGGTCACAAATGACTGGCAAACCGAACTGGATAAAAAGAACAATGTCTGTGCAGTATTCCTGGACCTGAGCAAAGCATTCGATACTGTGGACTATGAACTGCTACTCTCATCCCTACACTCCATTGGCCTAGATCCACCCTCTCTTAAGTGGTTCAGATGCTACCTCTCTGGTAGGTCACAGCAGGTAAAAGCTGAAGGTGACCTATCTCCATTAAGACCACTGTCAGAGGAGTCCCCAAGGCTCTATTCTGGGTCCTATCCTTTTTGCCATTTATGTAAATACAATTGATTCAACCCTTACCAAGTCCTCAGTACACCTCTTTGCTGATGACACTGTTCTGTATGTCAGCAACGCTTCGCCTACAGTGGCTCATGAAATCCTACAAACAGAATTCTCCTTGTTACAAGATCAGCTACTCAAGAAAAAGCTTCTGCTAAATGCAAAGAAAACTAAAGCAATGATGTTCACAACTCAAAACTCCACCAACACATCCTCTTCAATCAATCTCCCCCAGTTATGCACTATACTTGGAGAAAATCTGGAGTATGTTGAAAATTTCAAATACCTAGGTGTGTGGATTGACAACAGACTTGACTTCACTCAGCATCTAGAACAACTGTTAAAAAAGCTTCACCTAAGGCTTGGCCTCCTCTATAGATTAAAACCCTTCCTTAACAGAGACTCAAAGATGAGGTTAGTCCAGGCCATCTTTCTATCAGTCATTGACTATGCAGACTTCCTCTATAGTCACTGCCCCATCTCCTACCTTCAAAAGCTGGATACCTTATATCATAGAGCAATAAGGTTCATTACAGACCTGCCATATAATACCCACCATTTTTCTCTCTATGATGCAGTTGGATGGGTTTCCCTTCATGTCAGGAGGAGCAGAAATGCAGCTCTATGGATCTACAGAGCTTTATCAAAAAAACTCCCAAGCTATATCCTGGACTGCTTCAACCAGACCACTCCTAGTTCCTATGCCCTTAGAAGCAACAATATCATCCTGCTCAAATTGCCCAAAGTCAACACCAAACTAGGGAGGGCAGCAATCAGCTATTCTCTAGCCATAGCATGGAACACCCTACAAAAATCCCTAAAACTGTCCATTATCATTCCATTTACATCCTTTAAGCAGCACTGTACAGCCTTCTTCACAGAGAAATGCAGTTGCTACCGCTAGAGATAGAATAGTCATCCCACAAACCTATATTCCAATCATATATGACATATTCCTTCCAGTCAGACACCCCCAGTTTATGGCACCCAATATTTCCTTCACCATCCTTGTACTCATTATGTGTGTGACTGTCCTGACCCTCATTGGGATATATATGTACTGTACATATTGTAGATATTAGTTTAACCTTCTCTTAACCGAGTTTCAACATGTGAATCCACTGTACATCATTGTGTTATAAACATCATTTTTTTCTGTATGTATAACTGTCTTATAAGTGTGTGATGTAATTGCTGTGTATCAACTCGAAACTTGACCTTATCAGGTCCATCTTGTAATTGAGCCTTGCTCAATGATGATCGCCTGAATAAATAAAGATTTGATTGATTGATTGATTGATTGATTGATATTGGGGACAGAATAATCCACAGTCTTCATCAAGAACAGAAAAACATAGCAGTTTTAGACTTTATCAACAGGTACCCAATTCCATGTGGCTTGTACTCTTTGTGGGATTCTGATTAAAATCAATTATTTTTCAAATCCCTCCCCACTGGACAAAATTTTGCAATCAGAGAGTTTCTAAACCTGCAACATGGCATCAGTGATTTATAAGACACAGTGCTCCTGTCAGGCTTTTTCTATTGGCAAAACCATGTGGCTATTTAAAGTTTCTACTGCTGAACATTTCTGGGCTACTGATAAACGGGACCTCGAAAATGCTCCAGCACAGTATGTCACCCGCAACAGTGGCTCATGTGTTTTTAAGTGTCAGGGCATCAGAAAAGTGTCTTTGGGATCCAGAAGCTGAACCCTAGACAACAAGCTGTTGAAAGCAGACCTTCTGACAATTTAAATTGGGGGACAACAAATATCCAGGACTTAATGAGACCATACAACTTAGTCCTTTTCTAGCATAACATACACAGTTACATTTATTACATGACATAGCAAATTATAAGGAGTATTCGTTATTAATCAGTTTTGAGCATGAAATAATTTAGTTGTAGGATTGGGAGTCAAGTCAATATATCTTCATGGCATGTGTTTTTGGTATTATTCCAGTTTTCCTTACTTTTTATTGAACTGTTCCTTGTTCCCTTTCTCTTCCCTCTCCCAACCCCCCAACTCCCGGCCCTTCTGACACTACACCCCCCTTCTTTACTACTTATTTTTTCCCTTCTCTGTCTTATCTTCATTGGTCACATACAGTATACGCTGGGTCCTCGTGACAACTGTATGTTTTTTTTTAACACTGATAATATCTTGATGTATATGATGCATATGATTGGAGTGACTGTTGTGGCACTAGTTTGATCTGTACTTATTTTGCAGTTATTCCATGCACATTCAAATTAATGTGTGTGTGTGTGTGTGTGTGTGTGTGTGAGAGATGCGGAACACACCAGTGTTAGATAATTTATTCAGATGAGTTGTATTGACCTCACTGACTTCAGGAGTGGGGGGACTGCAGCATAGGTATGACTGCAACATCAGTTAGGTCAACACAACAAGGCTACAGTAAATACATAGCTACATAGATACTGATGGCAGATAAGGGCCTTTGGCCCACCTAGTCTGCCCAACTGCTCATGTAATTATGTCTCTTCAAGCTTCTCCTGAACTGGATTGTCCCCTTCCCCCAACTGCTAGGATCCCCCAATGCATATCCCATGCATTCTTGAATCCTGTAATCATTTCAGCCCCCACCACCTCCTCTGGCAGGGTTTTACACCTGTCCACCACCGTTTCCATGAAGAAATATTTCCTCATGTTACCTCTGAACCTCCCTCCCTCCAATTTCATCCCATGACCCCTAGTCCTGAAACATCTCTTCCTCTGAAAAATAGTGTTTTCCTGCACCTTGTTCTTCCCACTGAGGTACTTGTATGTCTCTATCATATCCCCTCTCCCTCATCTCCGCCAGGGAGTACATATTCAAGTCCTTCAGCATGTCCTTGTAGGACGTGTGATGCAAACCCTGTACCATCTTGGTTGCCCTCCTCTAAATTGTCTCTACCCTGTCTATATCCTTACATAGGTAAGGCCTCCAGAACTGTACACTGTACTCCAGGTGGGGCCTCACTAGTGTCTTGCATAGTGGCATTATGACCACCCTTTTCCTGCTGGTGATGCCCCTGCCTGTGCATCCCAGCATCCTATTTGCTTTACCCGCTGCCTTGTTGCACTGACTCCCAACCTTTAGGTCATCAGAAATGATAACCCCTAGGTCCCTTTCCTGCTTGAAGTATGCTATATTCCCCCCTCCCAGCTGATATGCTGTTCCAGGGTTTTTGTGTCCCATGCGCATTATTCTGTACTTTTCTGCGTTAAATCTCAACTGCCACACCCTTGACCATTCCTCAAACTTCTGCAGGTAATAAATTATTTATCTAACCCTGTCCTGTTGCATTTGTGATTTTTGCAGTTAAAGTGTGTGTTTTTGCACTATTAGTTTTCTTAAATTCCTGTTTTAGCAGTTTTATTGTTTTGGAAAGTGGAGAGGAACTTGTTCATTGATCCTGTGTTCCACGATTGTGAGCATCGAATGAATGGGGTTAATCATGAGGATACTATTGGTCCACATAGTGTGGGAACTGCATTTCAACTGGGCCATCTGAGTTAGGGGCAGACCGCTATGCATGGAATGTACCTAAGCAAAAATCAGTACAGTGGATGCCTGCAAGAAAGAGGTTTTGGTTTTCTCTTCCACAGCTTCTGTTTCTAGGTGGCAGTATTTCCCAGAAATTCCCGCTCTTCAAGGCCATCCTGTACAGTCACACAGAGGGATTTTTCTGCAGCAGTCACCAGGGAGATTGTGGAGTTATCGATGATTTCAGTTTATTAACTGGCAGGAGTCACCACAGAATGATTAAGGGTAGGAGCACAACAATCCGATGCAACTTAAAAAATGAAGTATGGTTTGTTTTTGCACTCAGAGTTGAGCCTGTTAGAGGCAGTCAGTTTGGTGGTAGTAATTTGAAAAAGTATGCTTGCATGAGAAACCATATGTGGGAAGCACTTTGTAAGTAGATCCGACATCTTTCAGGCAGCTTGTGAGTACAGAACAGGGAGGCTTAGAACTGTGGGGATAGGTATTTGAATGGTGAGAATATTCTCACTGCAGCTTGAATATATTTTTTATCAGCTCTTTTAAACACACACACTCCCGCTGCATAAACATACAGTACACGTTGCATTAAACTGTTCCACCAATGAGTTGGTTTAGCATTGTTTTTTTACAGTTGGCAATGCATTGGCAACTCAAAACTCATGTTGCATTGTTTTTCAATGCTTGACCAGCTCAAGAACAATGTTTGTAAAATATTTTTGCAACTCATTTGGATTGCATCAGCAGTCCAGTCACAATGCAATGCAAAACTGAGTTTTAAGTCTTAAGAAACAGTGTGTGAGGCCAACCCAGTGGCACTGAGGGTTGAGGTGCTGGACGTCACACCATGTGCCACGCTGGTGACCCATGTTTGGGAACGAGCATGGGCCATTGGGGGTCGGCAGGGGAGAAGAAGGCTGGAGCATCCACTGACAGCTCACCTTCTATAGGGAAGGGAGGGTTGCAGGGTTCTGCACTCAGGTGCCTCCCCGTGGCAGATGGGAGGCACAGTACCAGCAGCCTGCATGCAAGAGGGGAGGTGGAGCATGGCAGATGTCTCAGAAACGTGCCCGGGAGTGAGCACGCTTCCTCCACCGGGTGTCATTGCACATTCTTGCTCGCCTAGGGGAGGGCTTGGGGGGGGCGGAACCACCAGAACAAGGAAATGCCCCGGATTGCTGGTAGGTGATGGCGTGACCTGGCCCCACGCCCACTGCCGGACCCTGCCCACCTGGGTTCTGATCCTCCATACACCACCAATGCCTGGATGAAATTAGATGTCTAGGGTGCCTGTAGGAGTGGTGGCCCTGCCTTGGGGGGGGTAAGCCAGGGGGTCCCTTGCCAGCAGAGGTAAGGTATCAGTGGAGCTCCAGGAGGGGACCCAGGGTGGGGTGTCAGGCTGGGCAAGAGACAACCAGGACATCACCTGAGAGAGGCCACCACTCCGGTGACTGGAGGGGAAAAAGAAGTAAAAGAAAAAAAAAAGAAAGAAACAGTTAGTGCAGGGCTTTGTACAGGATCCAGCAACACTTAAGCAACTCAGTTAGAAATGCTAAAACAACTCATTGGAGGAACAGTTTAATGTGACTTGTACTGTAGTTTTCACCTGCAGATGGCACACATCCTTGTCAAAACGTTTGAGTCTGTGCGAAACACTGGATGTCAGCTGGCCTGTTTCTATGGCAGTTGCTGTTTAACATAATTGAATAAAAGTGTTACTTATCCTGATACCAGCACTGGTTCTCATGTTTGTGTTCTGGTGTTGAGGAGTTGCCTGGCTTCTGTAAGTACCGTATTCGTCTTTTGACTGTGTGCCCCATCTTTATTTTGAGTTGCCTTGTTGTTTTTGCAAATGTCATGGTAACAGCCGATTTTCTGAGCATCACCACCACGACATCCTTATCCATAAATGCATGAATGCATATGTCATGTATGTTTGTTTTGGGAGAGAAAGGGCGATCTAGACCCTGCAGTCAATTCTGGTTGCTTCTATGGCCTGATTCCTCACCTCTATGATGTTATGATGTAATTGCTACGCTCTGTTGGAAGTAATCGTAATGTTTGTTTATTGATTTAAATCTCTGTTGAATGGGTAAGCCCTACTGGGAACGAGACCAATTACAAGGGCGCAATGGAACACCAAATACTGCTGTAATGTATTTGGTCTTGCAATACACTTTGTGTGAAATACAAAGGGGCAGGACAACAGACAGGGTAATATGTACAACTAGGGAAGGAGTACCAGATGTGCTTCTGCCTTACAGATGTTATTTTCCCAGCTATCCCCCTTCCTACAGCAGCCATCACTTCCCACTAGCACTTCCGTCTCTAGTTTTTGGAGCTGTTCCCCATCCTTGGATGGGCTGTCCCTTTCTATCAGTCAGAGCAGATATTTTACTTCCAGCTGGGCAGCAGCCAGCAGAGATGGGTAGATGCCAGCGTTTTCATTTAGCATCTTTTCCGAAGGATGTCAGCATTGGGAATTAGACCATGCATCTGCCGAGGGACTCGCACCCAAGATCATTCTACCTTCCTGGTCCAGAGGTAAGAGTGCTATCAACTCAACCACTGACGCCAATGTCACAGAGCTGCCCCTGTTTCCCTGCTTTGAGTTAGAGATGACTGGAGTCTGATATTTGTATTCGGATCCCTCAGAATCCAATCCAAAAGTTAAAGATTTAGGATTTTCTGATTTAGTTGCCCAGAAAAACCTAATCAATTTCGAGCCTAATCAGATTCAACTGGAATCCAATCGAATTTGGATCCTGAAATCTGAACATGAAAATGGAAGCTGAAGAACTCAGATCAGAATAGGATTTTGGACTCGGGTACTCTGAAAATCCAAAAAAAGGGGCAGACAGATCAGATTTTGAGATATGTGATCCCCCTTCCCCCACACTTTAAGTCTGCTTTAGGACTGAAATTATTAAAGGAGGGCTTCCCCACATTTCCAACAGTATTCCCTGCTGTATTTGAGCATCCATATTCCACATACTACAGCATTTAGAGTACTAAATGTTCTGAATAAGTGTTTACATACTGTTTACATGAACTGGAATATATATTCCAGTTAGCGTTCTGCTTTTACATGTAGCTCAGTATTATAATATGCTTGAGGCTGTGCATGCCCAGTACGTTTTCATTTAGTGGAGGCCTTTCTACGTTGCTTATTCCAAATACTGAACCCGCTGTGGTTACATGACCCACAGCACAACTGAAATATGTCAGCTGTGTTATTTGGAACACTGCTATTGTATATGGATGGTTGCCCTTGACTGTGGATAGATTTCAGCAGATTTCTAGATGTTGTTGTAGTACAGTTCAAAGGTCAGGAAAAGTTGTTGCAGTGTCATTCTGACGTCACAACATTACTACAACAACTTTTTGTGACTTGCGACCTGCCTGCGTTACTCAGTGCATTTGAAAAACAGAGCGATGGCATTGGTGAGAGCAGATTACCAGGGAGATGGTTGTGAGGCGGAGAAGGCTAGGGTAAGAGCGAAGCCTCCAGCAACCCGCTCCAACATTTCTGCCCTTAATGCCCCAAGGGGCTACTTCAACTTTAGATTATTATAGCACCCCAAGTGGGCTGGGCAGCAGTTTGTGCATGTCATGGAGCTGCTGCAGAAAGCCACACCATGGCAATAAGAAAATAGACATTGAATCAAAGAATAACTAAGCGACTGTTATATGTATATATAAATAAAATGAAAGTTTTGCTATGGTTCTACTGCATTCAATACAGTTTTTTTTAGTCAACCAACCAAGTGCTCTGGCTTTTTTTTTTCCTTAGAGAAAACTGAGTGTTTTGGCTATATTTTGTTTGAGTAACCATATACTGTATACAACAGTATATGGATAACCATACACAACAAGGCTGTGTTTCCATCTTGGGTTTGAGATGACATCAGAGACCTCCTGAGCTTCGCTCTTAAGGTCCCTATGATGTCATCTCAAACCCTTGATAGAAACACAGCCTTGTTCTATATGGTTACTCATACACTATATTCTATATATGTGGAATACTGCCACCATATTTGGAATACTGGTGCTTACATTGCTGGAACACCTACTAGGAATACTGAGGATTCCAAATAAGACACTCTTTTTGTGACTAAGATGAAGTAACATGCAACCGACACTGCTTCCTGACCTTATGGGGCACTGTGGACACCAGGGATAACTCCAGGCCACGAAACTTTAGCTGTAAGATAGAGGTGGTGAACTTGAATGGCATGTGACAACACATAAACAGGACTGGGAACACAAATGAACAGCAGGGATCACACTTTGAGCAAGAGAATTTTGAAAAGGAATGCATAATGAAGGAACTTAAATGTGTCAGGCATGTACTGTATACTTCCAGAATCTGAATGCATATTCAGCACTCAAAAGGTTAATTTTGTTTAGCATGCCCTACTGCTTGAAATAAAACAATAGCAACAGGAGCTCTGCTGCTAACCTGGACTGCACCTCAAAATAACCACGGGTCAGTTTGTACTTTATTCCTCTGTGTGTTTCTCCAAAACGTCAGTCGCTTAGCAGCTGACCTCACCCTCCTCGTGTTTGTGGCACCATAGTCTGCTCTCATGGAACAAAACACACCATGGATGCCACACAGGGAAGCACAGAGGCCAAAAAAATCCTCATTAAAACAGTTCATGTAGGTTTCAGGGCTACGTTGGCAAAAATATCTTGTAAACCCTGGGGAAGACAACTGAACTACAACACGTCCAGCTCAAGTGCATTGCAGGAGCTGAACAAAGTATGCTTAGCACAACAGCATACTGGAATAGCTGCCCTGCTCGCTAAGAACCATGTTCTTTAGGATAAATACCAAATGCCTACACTGTCTCCGAACTCAACATAGACATGTAGGGTACTTGAAGGAGAAGGTCATTATAACTTTCATTTAGTAACATAGTACTGCGGTGACGGAAGGCACTATGCATCTATGTTGTCTCCCCACTTATCGCATGGCAGTGGCTATGCCCAGTCTGAGTATGTTCACACATTCAAGTTCATCAGGACTCAGAATACGACCCCATCTCATAATATGTGCAACCCTCAATACCATCCTCCCTCAGGAATCTGTCTAGTCCTTCTTTGAAAGTCTGAACAGTTTTAGCTTTCACAACCCCACTGGGTAGGCTATGCCACATTAAACAACCTCTGCATGAAGTAACACTTTCCAATGTCTCCCCTTTTCCCCACCCCCTTCAGTATGAGTGCATAGCATCTTATCCTGCTATTGCAAACCAGCTCAGAAATCTGTGTATATGCCACCCTATCTATTCTCATTAGTACTTGGAACACCATGACCCTGTTCCTCCCCCCCCCCGCCGCCTTTTCTTATATAGGCTAAATCATTTATGTTGGTGGCAGACAGGCATTACCTGATGTACTGCTATGTCATTTTCGCCTTTATCTCCCGCCCTCCAGTACGCCTGTGCATGCTATGACTTGGCTGGGTGGGTACCTGACAGTGCGTGGTGACCCATGCTGTTAAAGGCAACTTACTCATGCCACCATCAGGAGCTGCTACAGAGCTGTTCACTGAATACATACACCCCTAGGAGGTGAAAATCTAAACAACACTATTGAACACCCCTGCCAGCCTCTGTTCCTGTCATCCCAGACTTGGAGTACGAACCTGGGAGGGTCCCCAATTTGCCAGAGCAATCCTCAGTCGCTTAACACCACAGAGCTGGTTAAATAGCCATATTTTGACAGTGATGTTTGTGTGGCCTTGCAGCTAGAAGAGCATACTGTAAAATAGGAGATCCCAGTTTCAAAGCAGTGGTGGGAAAAGTGGCTGAAATTCACTTTGCGAAACACTTCACAAAGTTGGCAAAATTCACGAAGTGTCGTCTTTTGTCTTTGTGAAGTTCTGTCCAGGTGAAGCGGTCCTTTTTAAGAGCAAATCGACCAAAGTTAGTTGGCAAAGCTGGCATTTTGTGAAGTGCTTCGCAGAAAAGGGGTCACTTTACAAGGAAAACTTTGCAAAAATGGCAAAGTGTGAAGTTGGGGTTCCCAGTGGGTGGCAGCTCCACCGGTGAAGCTTCAATGCACTGTATCTCTAGTTCAGATCCTATCCCAGCTACTAACTCGCTGTGTGCACCAGAGCAAGTGCTGAAGCCTTGGTCCCATCCTGCTGTAAACCTGGGAAGATGCAGGATCTCAGTGTTTTTGAAACTTAACTTATCCCATACTATGTCCTATAGAGACCACTGCATGGCCAGAATCAACCAGAGTCCCAGCAAAGCTAAAATAGCACGCTCTGACTGGAGCACGCAAATACCCACGCTTGCATATCTGCATGGTGAGAACACAAAGATTATCAAGTAAATATGTCACTGGTCTGAAATGCCAGTTTCTCCATGATAAACAATATATGCATTAAATGTACTACCACTTCCCAGAGGTTTGGATAACAAGCCTAGAAGCCTGCCTGATCCTTATGTCCCCAGATGTCCAAGAGATGTAAACTCCTAGTAAGAGTCCAATAAGAAATGGAAGAGTATACTCAGACAGAGGATATAGCAATCCTGGTATGAAAGAAGCTTCTCTGTATAAATCAATGTTGAATTACCGAGTTAAAAAAGGAACCCTATAGATTTAGAGCTACCCAATCGAACAAATGATGCAGTCAAGCATCAAAACAGTGCAGAAAAACACAGCAATAGAATACCCCTTAGTGGAATAATGGGCTATCTGTGCCAAGCCTGACAATGAGAGTATAGTAGAAGTGAAGGCAGTGAAACCAGTGTGGCAGGGCCCTGTATGTGTAAACACCATGATGGCCATCTTATGTGAGGGTAGTTTTTTCCATAAATGAATTCACTGTTATACAACCTCAATCAACATAAAACAGACCATAACAGATCCTGCAGTACCCATAAACACTTAGTGTATACTGAGCATTGTCTTTACAGTCACTTCAATGTGCCTGCAATTTCAGTCTCTAGCAGGGCGAGCTTAACAGAAACAGAAAGGGTTTGGCACAAACTCATCTGCTGTGCCCTTCAGTCATCTGGACCATGTGTGGCCGTCCTCTGCCTGCTGAACTTTGGAGGCTTTATGTGGGACACTCGGTATGTCTCCGGAAGAAATTCTAAGCCCTACTGGCATTAGTCATGTGTTGGCAACAAACCCCATCAAATTCCTTCCATCTACTCTATGCCACAATGTCTAGTACCAAGTAGAGATAACTTCCCATGTACTCCCACTGTAGCCCCTGCAGCCACCAGACCACCAGCAATTCTGCATCTTTCAGCTCTGCCCATGCAGTAATTGGCAAAACTAGTCATAGTTATTATGTAGTGCTATGATTGGGTGCTTTCCCGTTTATGTCATATGCCCTTTTAGTTACAAACACTGGGTCTGTCTAGGTAACATGGAAAACCTTTGATAACCATGCAGCTATGAAGACAGGCAAATCAGCACCTTTAACCCCTTCAAACAGTCCCACTAGCTGAAGGTTTGGTGCCTGGATAGTGTTCTTTGGGGCCTCCAGGCAATAACGAAAGTGGGTATTTTCTTGTACCAGTTGCAAGTGTGGCACAGTTGGTAGTGCATCCACCTGTAGGCCAAACAATCCTGGGTTCTACCCCCCCACTGGGGCTCATTTCATAAATGCTTGCACCCGAGTTCAGTACTAATGGGATACTGTACTGCCAGGGTGTATGATCCTCTGGTCCCTCATGCCCATCTCTGGTACTGTCCTGGCAGGTGTCCAGGTGCAAATAAAAGAACCCAAGGAACGTTTTCACAAGAGACAGGGATTTTCCCCGGTGTCCTGGCCATCATTTCCCTTCCCATAAAATCAGTTCACGCAACTGTTTAAGACTGTGTGTGGTTGTTGATCTGCACAATGGCTGCTGCTATATGTTTTCAGTCACTTCTGTACCATTCTTTCATCACTTGTAAAGCACTTTGGGATACAGTGTGTGTAAAAAGTCATATATATATATATATATATATATATATATAAGGGTGTGCAAGGGATGAATAGTATTTCCACAATCAACAAATAATGCACTATTATGCATATTTGAGAAATAAAAAAAGAAAAAACAACCCCAGCCTCCTCCTCAGCCCAACTGTTTACAGATCCACAACCCCCATCCCCCACAGTACCCACAATTTAATGTTTAAATAAGGATTCCCACAATGGGTGACCAGCATAACCATGCGCCTCCGCAGCCAGCTGCTCCCTAAGTGTAGCACTGTTGTGCTTTCTTTTTCTTCTTTTTATAGGTCCTAGGCGGAAAGAAATAACCCCCACCCCTCCTGGCTGCAGCACCATCTCCCTAACCTTATCCCCAGCACCCTTTCGCTAATGCAAAAGCCCCGGGTGTGGGAGGTGACCGATACAACCACCCTCCTACACGACTGGCTGCCTGCTTGTGAATAAAATTATACACGCTTGCTCACATAGCAAAAGATCACAGTCACATGATCAGCTGTTTGTATGGGAGCAAGTGTAAGCCTTCATTCACAAGAAGGTGACCCGCCCGTGGAGGAGAGTGGGTTAGTGTTGATCACCTTCCCACACCTGGGGATATGGGAAATGGGTTTGGGGAGGCTGGGAGTTGGGTGCTGCTACCACGGTGGGGAATTCATTCTTTCTGACTAGAACCTACGTAAAAGAAGCAAAAAGTGCTACAAGAAATGGTGGCCGGCCATGGAGGCAGGCGGTTTGTGTCAATCGCCCATCATGGGATCCTTGTTTAAACATTAAACTGTGGGTGTTGGGGGAATCTGGGTTGTGGATCTGTAAAATTGGTTTAGTCAGAGGAGGCTGGAAGTTGTATTGTACCCAACAGGAACACAAATAATGACTACGAATACTGAATTCTGAATATTTGGAGCCCCAAATACAAATATGTGGCTAAATATTTGAAATAAGGTATTTGCCCAACCTTAATAAATGCCAATTCTTCTTCTTTATTAGCGACAGGGAGAGCTGTGGATGTTTGTTAATCTGCAGCTCTGGCAGCATCAGTTGCTGTCTGTGAGCCTAGTCTGCCCACAGTAGCCTCACTCTGGTCCACCGAAAGCATTATGGGGATTACTTTCTGCTAAGGAGGCCACACCGCTGGGCCTAGAGGTATCCCGTGATAATAGTGACTCAATTATAGCGACTCAAAAATCGCGACCGAATGATAGCGATAAAAACTATAGCGACAGTGCAATAAGAGTGACTAGACTGTAATAGCGACTAATCTTGCAATAATAGCGAGGTTGAGGAATAGCGACAGTTTATTACTTAAGCAATTGTGGATAGTACCCTCAACTTCTGTTTCCTGTAGGCCAGCCTTGCTGCTGCGTTTTTATTTCACATTAGGCGTTTTGACACGATGTTTGGGATTTTCGGTAGTTGTATGTGTTCAGTGATCCTTGTTGTGGTACAGCATACAGGATTGCGCTGTTTTAACACTCGCTGTTATGCACTGTCGCTTTTTCTGTGGTCGCCGAAATGTCGTCGCCTATATTGAAGTCGTGATTATAAAGTCGCGATTATAACATAGAACTGGCCTAGATGCTTGCTGTAGCTTACAGTGTCAGGGTCTGCAAGAAGCTGAATTTGATTCTTCTGACCACTCTGTCCTGAATTTCTATAGTGCCATCCCATTTTTTTCTCCAGAGGCACCTGGTATTAAGAGTCAGCTGTTATTCCAAAATAATTAAGTTTGAGTTCAACAAAGTATACAGTACCTTTAAAGCTTCGGAAAGTCTCTTCTTGAGGAGCACGACAGAAGTGCGTCTTGGCAGGCAGAAAGCTCCAGAGCCCCCATAGGGCCTTACATAAGATACTGAATCTCCATTGAGCTATACAGGATAAATTAAACAAAAAAATGAAATAATATTACTCTTGCAAACCAGTATGACTGTCCTATATAGGCAGTCATGTCATAGTGCTACCAATATATCCCCCATCACTAGTGGTTCAACAATGTAACAAATGAATAAATAAATAAACAATTAAATGAGCTCCTAGGGCCACCCAGCCATAACTGTTTCAGTCGACTCCGAGATTTAAAATAGACCCTTGTGCTTTCCTCTGGGAAGTATGTTTCTTCACTTATAAATCGATGGAGTCACCGACACTCTGCTAAAAGAATCATACTTGGTGCTTATTTTGCTGCACAGGACTCACAATCTGTTCATTATTGTGTCCCACTGATGTCCTGCTGTTTCTGTTCCCTCCTCCAACCCCTACAGCAGGCCTCTCACCAACCTACACATACCAAGTCCAGTGTGCCAGGGGCCACCCCAAAGCTGTAATGCCCAGCTGAGATATGCTGCACAAGTAAACCATAAAATACAAAAAATAAAAAAATGGACTCCTTTGCAATAAGATTCCAGGATCTGTTACAGATTGTGATACCTTTTATTGGACTAACACGGATATTGTACATAGATGTTACAGTACGCAAAACTTTGGGACCACATTGGTCCCTTACTCAAGTGAGCTTATGACGGTCCTATCTGCAACAATGCCAGTATTCTGAGGGTGAGCATAGCTGCATTCTTCCAGAAAGATTACAGTAACCAATCTTGCCCCTTGTACGTGCTTTAATCCACCTTAGCCTACTCCTATTCACCATGATCCACTCCTCCTTTGCTCTTCCCTACCATAACTCACTTTGTCCCCCTCCTGCGCCACTATGCCCTGCCTCACTTGACACGTCATTTGACTAAGCCTCCTTCTCTCTTCTTTCTGTCCCTGTTCCCCCGTACTGCTTTGCTCCTACACTTTCGCCCCTCCACTCCTCCTACATTTTGCCTTCACTTTTATACTGAGTAACCCTATGCTTACTGGGATTATTGCCTAGGTCTCATTTACACTGTTAGTGTTTACTGTACTTATTGCCTAGGTCTAGCAAGTATGCTGTTAGTGTCTACTATGTCCTGTTCTGACATGCTGCAGCCTTGGTTGCCTTGGATCTGTGGTCCTACTGTGCTCTTATTGTCAGATTTTTGTTTTTCCTTTTTGCTGTAACCTGGCCATCCCAAGCACATTTGTTGTAGGTCTAGTATTCTGTGGCACTTACTCTGCATACGTGTACCTTATAGAGAATACTGGATGGGCAACTATGCACAACCAGTGTGCTCTGATTCCCTGTGACCTTGAGAGTGAAGCTCGAAAGGTCCATGGGAATCAGAACCCCGAGGTGACAGAACACACAGGTTGTGCATAAAGTTGCTCATCCTGTATTTTTTATAGTGTATAGTAGTACTAGGTGAAATGTGTGCATTGTGTTTTTTTCTCTCTTTTCATAATGAAACTGACTTGAAAAGTCTCTAGAGGTTCTAGAATACTGTCACCACAGAACTAAATAGAGGAAAGCAACAATGTGCCAGGATTCCAAGTGGTTCTGCTGCAGTAGTGACATCACTACTGCAGCAGAACAACATAATGACATCACTACTACAGCAGAACAAGCATATTCCGGGCATGGAATTTCATGCATAACAGCATTCCACTATACACTATATATAGAATAGTGGGTGGGTGAACATCCACAACAAGGCTGTGTTTCCATCGAGGGAGTTGATGACATCATAGAGACCTTGAGAGCGAAGCTCGAGAGGTCTCGCTGATGTCATCAACTGCCCAAGATGGGAACACAGACTTAGTTGTGGATGTTCACCCATCCACTGTTTTATATAGTATATGGCTTTTTATTTGTTTTACTAAGCTTTTTCTCTTACTTGTTGTAGTCACACTGCTCCCGTTCCCGCTCCTGCTCGCTCGTCTTCCCACTTGTGCTCTGTACGGCTTCTCACTTTCTCCTCTGCACATCGTTATTTTTTAAATAACAAGGAAAAAAAAGAAACAGTTTTTCAAAAATGGAGCCATGTATGGCTCTCCGTGTTCCAACTCCTGACTTGAAAGTCGGTGGCTCCACTGCCCGGGCTCGCTAAATCGTGCCGTCATGTTTTTTTTTTTATTTTCCAGACAGAGCCTCCTGTGAGCCAATCAGGCGGCAGGTCAAGAATAAAAAGCTGTTGTACTATCGATGTGACATCAGAACGATAGTACAACAACTTTTTTGACCTTTGAACTGTACTACAACAAGATTTCAGCAATTGCTGAAATCCATCCACAATATACAGCACCCATACACTATATACCTATTGTTATCTTATCACAATATTGTATTGATTGTTCTGCCTTTGTTATACTATATGTTTCCTCCACAAATTGCTGTATCTGTTATTGTCCTGTATTACTACTTTGTAACCTCCCAGGTTGTGCCTGAAAATAGGCATTTCTGTGTCTAGTGCACCCCACCTGGTCAACAAAAACAAAATAATAATGCTATATCTCATCTATTCTTATGAGACTTCAGCATTCTGGCCATGTTACTCAGCATTATTCAAATGATATTTTTTTCCTATCCTAGTGCCCACTATATTTTTACAAATTCAAGTGCAGGTACTTTTATGTATTTCTTATTTGTCAAAAACATTTTAATACTAAATTGTTCTCTTTTGTTGCCTTTGTTTTTTTAAAGGGACACCCCACTCCAGCCTCAAACTGTTGTAGTTTAAAAAGACATTTTGTAATTGCTCACCTTCTGTAGAATTGTATTCATTTATGTAGTTTTTGTTGACCATGAAAGGAGGGCTATGTAATTCTGCTTATTTTTGGCCTTGTCCCTGGAAGGGGAGGGGGGATACAAATGGAAACCAACTGAAACTGAACCAGATTAAGCTGTTGGTGATATTTTTAGTGAATGGGAGAAATCTGTCCAGGGCACCAGGGAAATTCTCTTTCTTTTCTCCTTATCTTACCCTATTCTCTTTCAAGACCTGTAGGGCAGCAAGCTTAACCCTATTAAGAGAGAAACCACTTAGAAAGACTATAAGGAGGGGGTGAATGATAAACCCCATCATTTTCTTTATGACGGTTTTATCTCTCTCTCTCTCTCTCTCTCTGTCTCTCTCTCTCTCTCTCTCTCTCTCCCGTTTTAAGAGAGGTAGGGACATCTTGGGTTCCCTTGTTCCTTGACTGGCTTATCCCATGGTTGACTGAATGGCATGATGGGTAAGCAGGTTACAGGACCATGTACATATTAACCCCCCCCCCAATATGTTTACTATGCCTTGACTGAGATTAGAATGTGGAAGTTAAATACAGTTCACCTGGTCTCCTGTTCCAGGAAACAACTGGATTGCCAACTGATGTCCCCCTGCTTTTCACAGCCATTGGTTCTTAAGAACTGCCCAAGTAGGAAGAAGCCTGTAGCTGTTTCTCAGCTACCGAATCGATGTATTCCCATACAAATGTGGGATACCACATGGCTGAGTATCCGTGGATGGATAGTGGTAAAAGACTCTTAAGCAAAAGAGGGCAGAAGAGAGGAATGACCCTAGAGAAGGCTGCACCAATACCCCCGAGACTCAAGCCCACCTCCTCTTGGACTGCCCTTATGCAAACTCCTTTTGGTTACTCTTGAGTAGAACTTGGGAGGAACCCTTGTTCAGGGCAGCAGACTATCAGGTAGTGGTGCTAGGCTTTTACCAGGGACCTTGGAACAAGTTCCACACATCCACTCCGCACCTACTGTATGTTTTGCCTGCTGCAGATATTATTTGTGTCAGGCTAGGTGTACCTTACAAGTACAATGGAAGAATTGTACTCCCGAAGTTGTTGTTGGGAGGATTCAAAGAGCATTAAAGAGTCACTGATGCCTTGACAAGAACTTTGAAAAACATAATATCTGGACAGGAAGCAACTATTTCTCATAAGCTCTGTATTTCTTTATCTCCATTATATATTGCTGAGGTCATATGCATGAAAACAGGATAGTTGTTTCTGGAGGGTTCATCAGCTCCTATTGCTCCTTCCCAACCTGATGTCATAACACTGTTATTCCCATGGCAACCGACTGTGATGTCACAACAGAGCATTATAATTTCAAGTAGGGAATCAGCTATAAAGGCAGATGAACTCTGAGGGATAAATATCTTGTTTTT
Organism: Neoceratodus forsteri; assembly: GCA_016271365.2. NCBI lineage: Eukaryota > Metazoa > Chordata > Ceratodontiformes > Ceratodontidae > Neoceratodus > Neoceratodus forsteri. The sequence goes on along the minus strand of CM028133.1, from coordinate 46,730,245 downwards.
GTGGAAATTTCTTCAGTGATAAATAATGGAGAGGAGAAATCTCTAGAAGATATATGAAATGCAAGCTGAACTGTGTCTAAATATTATGTCTTGCAAAGTTTTCCCAAAAGCATCAGCTGTTCTTTAAGGAATGTTTATTTGACTGAGACAGAAAAAATGCATTCTGAAATGGTAAAGGAGTTATGGAAAGCATTCAAGTGGATATTTTTTTTTTGTGTGATGTCGCATTTCAGGGGGTCATGTGACATTCATGAGTGTTACGTATAATGTCTATGATTTCCCTCTTGTGTTCTTACCTTTCTTTTTCTTGACATTGCTGTTTTCATTCATTTTTTGTGAACAGTTACTGTTTCTTGTTTTCCTTCTGCCAAATGATTTGTGTTGTGTGACGAACCTTTTATTATGATTTTCTGGACTGTAATAACTTTATTTGTATGCGTGAGTCTTTATTTTAATAGAATTCCCCAACTCTTTTCAAGAAGTGCCATGGGATCTTTAACGTTCACCTGAACAGGCAGGCAGGACCTCAGTTTAACATCTCATGCAAATGACGGCACCTCAAGAGTGCAGCAACCCCCCCCCCCCTGCCCCATGCTGCACCACAATTTCAGTACTGGGATTTTACCCCAAGTTCCTGGTGTGGGGCTATAACCCACAACTTTCTGATCTTCCAGCCTCAGAGGTGACTTTGTAACCTGCTGGGCCACAGACACTGATTTGAATTTGACTGAATTTGCTGATGGACAGTGGCTGGTAGTTTTTCACGTGTGTCCTTTTTTTCAAACAGACTACTGGTGTAATCATACCAGGACTGGTTTCTTTTGCAACCATTGCTCTCTTCTACCTGAATCCATTCTGAAGTTTAGGAATACCTCACACAGTCTAGCCCCTCATGACGCAAATACAGAACAATCTCTGAGAGCTTGGCTGCACCAAATAAAACATATTTTGGTTGTAAGTGGAGGTCTCCATCTCCAGCTGGTAAGTCAGTTGCTGGCACTGATGCCCGGCAGAAATGCAATCTGGTGCTCCTTTGAGAATAAGTCTATTACCTCTGTTACTAAACTGTTCTCCACCAGGCTTGTGGATACCCGAGGCATGTTGCCCAACCCAGGTCTGCCATTAGCAAAAAAACATTCTACTGTAGACAGAATCGGTCATCAGTGCTTTCTTCTTTTTGATTTCTGGTTTTCCATGACCCATGGTTTGTATCTGCAGCCACCCTGGATTCCTGCTCCAGCATCTCAATTCACCCAGGTCCTCCCTCCAGACCTGCCAGAACATTCCCTGGTATCTCACCTCCATGTCAGTGCCTCCAAAGGTGTGACTATATTCCGTTAAGTTGCCAGAATGACCCAGGATACCTTCAGACATTAGTGAATGGGTGCAGCATGCCTCTGTAATTGGCACCTGCCTTGAGGCCTATTCCATTTTTGTCTCTTCCACATCCCTGTTTAATGCTGGGATCACTATGGCTAAGCTACCATGGAGGTATGCCCTCCATATGCACAGCCACGTGCAGGCGTCAATAACACTGTATCCCTACTTGTAGGGGCCACTTCTACAGTATGCATTATAAATCTGTCACTGTTCCAAGATTTCTTTGGTAGCTACAGCTTAGAAAGCTCAATCAACAGAAAGCTTTTACATCAATATTTCTTAAGGAATTAAGAATCTGTTTGCTTTGGGATAAACATCAGTTAAGTGCAGTCAGCGTTACACACACCATATAGCCAGGGTTAACCACTGCAAGAAAGCTTTGCTGGGCAAGTCATGCCATCTACGCTTCCTGGTTTGCTGAAGTGTGACAATGTCAGCAGGTTGCTGCCACCTGGGGACAGGAGTTAGTACTACTGCACACACACAGCGTCAGAATCAGTGATTTAAGTACTGAGACTGGCTGCACGTGCAGGTCTCTATAGATATAAAAAGCTTCTTTAAACTGGGTGGAGCTACAGGAGAAGTTTGACTCCTATAAGATTAACAAAACACAAGTACTTGATGCAAATAAACTCCTGTTGACCCCAGAAAAAGTATAGAGAAAACTAGCTTGACTGGATGTAAGAAAAGCTGCCAGCCTGAGTGGGATTCTAAGCAGGCTATTGAAGGAATGTGTCCTATCTGTCTCCCCAATGATTTGTTCTTTAGCCTGTGCAAGCATTTTGGGGGGGTGGGGGCAGTTCCTAAGGCATGGAAAGCTGCAGATGTTGTACCAGTCCCTAAGCTTAATCAAACTGAAAAATACTGTAAAGACTTAAGACCAATTTCACTTACTTCCGCAGTAAGCAAACTTGCTAAACAATTTGTCCGTCAATAGATCATGGAATCAATTAGGATCAGTGATAGGCAGGTTGGAATCCTTAAGGGGTCTTCTACCACCCACATTCTGAGCAAACTGTTAAACAATGTGCATCTGACTATGACATGGCCATCACAGATCTGGGCAAAGCATTTAATTGGATAAACTATACTCTGGTAGTGGAAAACTAGTACAGCTTGGGGTTCATCCTACTTTAGTGAGACAGATAGACTTCAGACAGTACCCCTGAAGAACAGGGGTCAGGCCTTGAAGCACTGGGTTGCTAAATGCCGTTTTCCTGTACACTAGATTGTTACAATAGTAGTAGAGGTAGTAGTAGTAGTTGTAGTAAAAACTTTTATTCGTTTAAACTCAACTGAGACAGGATCATTTACAGTGAGTTCCTTAATGTCAAAAGATGGTTACAAAATGGCATGTTATAGATCTCAAAATAGAGTCTTTCCTTAATGCAACGTTAATCTTTTCCATATAGCGCCATGGTTTATAGCAGGCACGCCACTGCTTCTTGTTTGATTTCAGACTGATGTCAGGGCACCTCAGAACACAAAACGTGGCCCTCTTTTAATCCTGATTATGGTCAAAGGCTTGGATTTAAAAACATAAAGATCAAGTAATTTGCATCACTGACACAACTATTTACAACAGCTAACCCAAAAATTATTTTGGAATGCTGCAAAAAGCAAAGATGGAATACTGGACTGGACAAAAAGGAACAAGATGCAAATCAATGCAACAAAAAATTCAGGTTATTCTGTTTAGTTAAAATAAAATAAATTACAGATCTTGCAGCCATACGATGACCCAGCAGGTAGCACATCTTGCACTCATGCCGGTGACCCGCGTTCAGGCGTGGACTTGGAGACGTGGAGGGCTTTAAGAGAGGGTGGGACAGACACAGAAAGTGGATGTATCAGATGATGGCCTGTCCCGGGGGGGTGGGGATGGATGATAGGGGTTTCTGGAGCACAAGGGATGGGAGGGTCTCTGCACCCAACTAAGGATCTAGGTTCGAGCAGACTTGATAGACCATAAGGCCTAATCTGCTGGCAAATAGTATGTTAGTATGTTAGTATATAGAACTGGGGAGGCCAGGGTGGCACTGTCTTATGGCAGTGCTCCCAGCCAGTAAGTGACAGTGCAGGGTTCTGCTGCTGCAGCTACCCCTGTGGTGGACTAGGTCGCTCTCCTCCTATATACAGGCATCAATGTGTGTGTACGAGGCTTGAGGAGGCACTGCCCAGCATCAGAGGGAGGTGCACAGGACTAGGGATCAGATCCAAAAACATAAAAAAAAACCTCTGTATCTCCCATGTCACCTGTATGAGGGCCACCAGTGCACTCAGGCATGGCTCCGAGTGGATCCTCACTTGCCTGACGGTGGGGGGAGTGGCTGATGGGGCGGAAGGTCGCCCGACACAGATAGAGGTTTGCTGTCTGGAGAACGAAGAACTATATGGCAAAAAAGATAAATTTTTGAAATGAAAGAGGAAGGGATTGATGAGCCAATTCAAGTCAAGCTCCTGGGAGTAATTATATCAGCAGATCTCTAGTGGGAAGCATACACAGATTCCAATATTGTCAAAACTAATAAATCAGTCTATTGTCTGACAGTCTTTCAAAGGGCTGTGTTCTGTCAGGGTATACACAATGCTAACTAGCTCAACAGTGAACTACTGTACGCTTGCCCACCATGGCACTCTTGACTGGGGACTGGTGAAACAAGAATCTTAGAAATCATAAAAAAGAAAAAAAAAAAGGATCATGCTTAATTACGGAGCCTGGGATGTCTTAAGGCTATGGTAAACAACTGGGGTCTCCAGACACTGAAGGAAAAGAGGGCGACATTACATCATTTGTTGATTATGTATGCATTGATTGGTTGCTTGAAAACTGGTAGCCAAGAAAGGCACAATAAGCGAAGGCTCATTTCCAGGTACGACCTGGAGGAAGGGGAAGAGGAATAACAACATGTGCAGTGAGAAGGATACAGTCAGTATATGCAGCAAAAGCTTACTGGCAATATGTACATCAAGTGAGGTATAGGCAGGAAAAGAAAATACAGCTACGAATAAAGAACCAAGTGCAGGCTAACAGGCCAAGAGTATTCAGGAAGAGTATTCAGGAAACCAGCGTCACTGCTGCCGCCTCAGAGGTTGCCAAGAAAGAGGAGCGGTTGGACCACAGCGGGCTCAGGGAGGGTGAGGGTGGTGGATCAGAGGCGCATCCCTCCAGCTGTACCTCTCCACAATTCATACACCATTCTGGCAGAGTATGGTTCCTCTATGGAGACGCCTGCAGTGGAGAACAAGGAGGACGCTGGGAACCTCCACAGAAGAGACCTAGAAGAGGATGGCATGAGACCCCACAGGTGAAGGAAACAACTCCTGGTGGAGGACTCAATGGTTGGGGGGGTAGAACCGGGGAGGGGGAGGGAGGGGAGAGGGAGGTAAGGTGCATGCCTGGTGCCATAACTGGGAGGGACAGAAAGCAAATCCTCAGGATCGTGGGAGCAACTGCATGGGAGAGGGAGCTAGATGTCATTGTCCACCTTGGAACAAATGACCAGGCTGGGAATAGGATCAGAGAAGTGCAGGAGAGGACTGTGGAGTTGGGGAGGGGCCTTAAGACAAGTAGCACGCACGGTAACCTTTTCGGAGGTGCTGCCTGTCTATGGCATGGGTGAGGCTATGGTACTCCGCACCTTGGGATTCAATGAATGGTTGAAAAACTGGTGCAGAGCTCAGGGTTTTGGCTTTATTGGGGACTGGGGGTCAACCTGGAGGGATGCAGGCCTATACTGGCATGATGGTCTGTATCTGTCCAGGAGGGGAACCAGGATCCTAGGTGATAGGTTTAAATGCTTCATTGGCAAGCATTTAAACTAGCCAAGGGTGGAGGCACTGAAAAGAAGCAGGGAAAAACCAGCCCCCCACCCACAAAACAGGGTAGTTAGCGAGGTAAACACCAAAGTAGAGAAGTAGATAGGGAGCATGACAGGGGTAAATAGAGAAAAAGGCAGTAAGGACAGAGAGGGGGCTAAAAGGGGTAATACCATCAAAAAATGGAGGGTGATGAGTACCGATGCCTGTAGTCTGGGTAACAAGCTCCCTGAAATAGTGGCCTTGATGGAAGAGGGACGTCTGGATATCGTGGCAGTCACAGAAACATGGTACCCAGAGCACCATGACTGGGATGTCAACATACCAGGGTACACAATCTACAGGAGGGACAGGGAGGGTAAAAGAGTAGTAGGAGGAGTAGCCCTCTATGTAAGGGAAGAGATCAAAACAACAGAACTAAAGGGTAAATAGGGAAGAGAGGAGGCACTGTGGGTCACCCTGGAGACAGGAAATGGCACCACAATCCACACAAGGGTTGTATACAGACTCCCCATCTCAGGGGGAGGAAATGGACGAGGAAGTGATAGAAGGCATCCTTAGAATGGCAGAAAAAAAGGGATATATTGTTGATGGAGGACCTGAATATGCCAGATGTTAACTGAAACACTTTTGCTGCAGCCACATCCAAGGACAGGGTCATTCTCGCTGCCCTACGGAGGGCATGCCTCAGACAGCTAGTGTCAGAACCCACTCAGGAGGGAGCAATCTTAGACCTAGTACTCTCAAATGGGGACAAACAGATGATCTCAGATTTAGAAGTGGGTAGCCATCTGGGAGTAAGCAACCACCAAACAGTATGGTTCATGATAAACATAGCCATAAAGTCAAGCCACACAAAGGCAAGGGTACTGGACTTTAGGAGGGCTGACTTCGGCAAAATGGGAGACTGCCTCAGAAAAACACTTGCAAACGGGCAAGAAGGAAGGGTGGAGAAACAATGGGGAAAAATTAAAACTGCCATCACAGAGGCAACAAGCCTTTGTGTGAAGCTAATAAACAAATCAAAATGAAGGAAAAAAACATTATGGTTCTCAAAAGAGATGGCGGGGAAGGTTAGGGAGAAAAAGATAGCATTCAGGAAGTATAAGGAAACACAGAAGGAGCAGGACAGAGAACTGTACCAGTTAAAGCAGAAGGAAGTGGGGAAGGCAGTCAGAATAGCAAAGACCCAAACCTTGGAAAAGATAGCCAACTCGGTTAAGAAAGGGGATAAACCATGTTATAGGTACATTAGGGAGTAAAGAAAGACCAGAGAGGATAGTGAGGCTTAATAAAGGGAGGGGTGGGGTGGGCAGAAGGCGACAGTGAAAAAGCAGGGCTACGAACAGAATACTTCTGCTCAGTAGTCACAGAAGAGAGGAGGAGGTACCTAAACCAGTCAATAGAAGCACTCTGGATGAGGTCAATACCAGCCCATTCAGAAGAAAAGGTCCTGAAAAGAACTCCTAAAACTGAAAGTGGACAAAGCAATGGGACCTGATGGGATTCACCCCAGAATTCTAAAGAACTAAGGGAAGAACTAGTAACACCACTGACTACCCTTTTTAATAAATCATGGGAGGATGGTGTGGTACCTGAGGACTGGAGGAGGGTGGATGTGATTCCCCTTCACAAAAGTGGGAGCAAGACAGAGGTAGGAAACTACAGACCTGTTAGTTTGACCTCAGTGGTAGGGAAAATGATGGAATCACTTCTGAAAGAAAGAATTGTTGAGTACCTAGAGGCCAGCAGGGCCAGGACCCAAGGCAGCATGGATTCACAGCAGAAGGGGCTGTGGACGTGCCTGCCTAGACTTTAGCAAGGCATTTGACACAGTCCCGCACAAAAGATTAATAAACAAGTTAGCCAGCCTGGGAGTGGGTCCCAGGGTGGTAGCCTGAGATAAAAAGTTGCTGGACAACAGGACACAGAGGGTAATAGTAAAGCAGTCCACTCCAAGAAAGGGGGGTTACTAGTGGGGTACCACAGGGTTCAATACTGGGACCAGTCCTCTTTAATGTCTTCTATAAGTGACATTGTGGAGGGACTGGAAGGAAAAGTATGCCTCTTTGCAGATGCCACAAAGTTCTGCAACAGGGTTAATACACAAGGGAGGGGTGGAAAGGATGAGAAGGGACTTGGCAAGGTTGGAGGAATGGTCAAAGGTATGGCAGCTTAGATTCAATGCAAAGAAGTGCAAAGTAATACACCTGGGAAACAAAAACCCAGGGGAAGAGTACACAATGGGGGGGGGGTATTGACAACAACAAAAATGGAAAGGGACCTGGGGTAGCCATATCTATCAGATGATTTAAAGGTAGGCAAGCAACGTGAGAAGGCAGTAAGGAGGGCTGGGGGGATACTGGGATGCACAGGGAGAGGCATCACTAGTAGAAAAAAGATTGTTATCCCTCTGTACAGACAGCTGGTGAGACCCCATCCATAGCCAGGATGGAGGCAGTCCAGAAGAGGGCAACTAAAATGGTGCAGGGTCTGCACCAGAAGCCGTACGAAGAGAGACTAAAGCAGCTTAATATGTATACCCTCAAGGAAGGGGGGGGACATGATAGAAACTTTCAAGTACCTCAAGAGAATCTACAAAGTCCAAAAGGTAGCATATTTCAGAAAAAGAGTTGTGCAAGAACAAGGTGTCAGAATCTGAAGATAGAGGGAGAACAACTCGGGGGCAATGTGAGGAAGTATTTTTTCACAGAGAGGGTGGTGGACACATGGAACAACCTTCCTGAAGAAGCTGTGGGGTCAAAAACAGTGGGGAATTCAAGAATGCATGGGACAGACGTAAGACAATTCTAGTTGGGGGGGGTAGGAGGAAGTAGGCTGTTGGTTAACTAGGATCTGCAGCTTATTTAAGAGGTAAGGAAATGGGCAGACTGGGTGGGCCAACTGCTCCTTATCTGCCATCAAAGTCTCTGTTTCTATAACAAAAGGAGGGCATTGGTATGAACATACGAACGTACAAAATTTTCCAGCGGATAAAGGCCTAGAGGTCTATCAAGTCTGCTCGAATGTACAGCTAGCACCCCTTATTCTGCAGCTGCCCCTCCCTTCCACCCTTCCCCTACATTGACCCTCCCCCTTGTCCTGTCCCATCCCCTTTTGAAGCAGTCCACTGTTCTACTGGATACCACTACTGCAGGTAACGCATTCCACCCAGCCACCACTCTCTGTAAAAAAGTGTCTCCTCATCTCCCTCCTGAACCTTTCTCCCTCCAGTCTCATATCATGGCCCCTGGTGTCCCTCCCCTTCCTTACTTTGAACAGCCCCTCTATACCTGTCTTGTTTATTCCTTTCATGTACTTAAAGGCTTCAATCATGTCCCCCCTGTCCCTCCTCTCCTCCAGTGAGTACATGTTCAACTCCCTCAGCCTCCTCTCGTATGACGAGTCCCCCAGCCCCTTATTCATCTTTGTCACCCTGTGCTGCACCCCCTCCAGTAACTTAATGTCCCTCTTCAGATACGGGCACCAGTACTGTACACAGTACTCCAGGTGCGGTCTAACTAATGACCTATACAGTGGCAAAATCACCTCCTCCCTCCTCGAGGATATACCCCTTGCAATGCAACCCAGCATTTTGTTGGCCTTTGCAGCTGTCTTCCTACATTGTGCCGAGTTGTTCATTGACCCTGTAATGAGCACCCCCAGATCCTTCTCCTCCTCTGTCTGGGCTAGCTGCACTCCCCCCAGCTTGTAACGCCTCCTTAGGTTCTTCATCCCAAAATGCAGCACCTTGCACTTTTTGGCATTAAACCCCAGTTGCCAGGTGTCTGAGCAGGTTTCAAGCTTTGCCAGATCATCCTGCAACCCCTGCCATCCCCCTAGGTCATCCACCACTGCTCCTACCTTGGTATCATCAGCAAACAGACTGATCTTGCTCTTGACGTCCAATGATATGTCTGCAATGAATATCGCAAAGAACACTGGTCCCAACACAGAGCCCTGTGGAACACCGCTCGTCACTACCCTTGGGTGTGAGAGCTCCCCACCCACCACCACCCTCTGTTGCCTTCCCTGAAGCCAGTTCCCTACCCATCTCACCAGTTTTGCACCTGCCCCTGTGCCTACTAACTTACTTCCCAGACTTCCATGCAGCACCGAGTCAAATGCCTTACTGAAGTCCAGATATAGGACATCCACTGCATGGCCCCTGTCCAGTTGCCTGGTTACCCAGTCATAGAACTCTACCAGGTTGGTTTGGCAGGATCTGCCACGTATGAAGCCATGCTGTCTGCTGTCCTGTAGTCCTTTGGCCTCTAGGAGGGCCACCAGCCTCTCCTTCAGGATAGTCTCCATTAGCTTACCCACGATGGATATGAGGCTCACTGGTCTGTAGTTTCCCAGTTCATCCTTGGGGCCACTCTTGTGGAGGGGCACCACATGAGCCATCCTCCAGTCCTGAGGTACACACCCCGAATGTAGTGAGGCATTAAATAGGTCTGACAAAGGTTCTGCAAGGACCTCTGCCAGCTCCTTCAGTACCCTGGGGTGGATGCCATCTGGGCCTGGTGCCTTATCCACCCTCAGTGCCTTCAAACCCTCCTGAACTCTGCCCTCCATGATTTCCCCATCTGTCATCCCCTCCCCCCGTTTCTGCCATTCTCCCCTGCCCCTCTCTTTAGTAAATACTGAGCAGAAGTACTCATTTAGTGCTTCTGCTATCCCTCTTCCACCCAACCCCTCCTTCCTAATCCTTACTGTGTGGTCCTTACAGCTCCTTTTCTCCTGATGTACCTAAAGAAGTCCTTCTCCCCTTCTTAATGCCTTGTGCCAGCCTAAGGTTCCATAGATGCTTTGCCCCCGTCACTGCCCTTGTCACCTTCTTGATTCTGTCAAGTACTCCTCCCTGTCCTCCCCACTACCTGTTTTCTTGTACTTCCTAAAGGCAGCTCTTTTCCTTCTTACCTTTTCCATGGCCTCCACTCAACCAGCTCGGTTTCTTAGCCCTAGCCTTCTTGCTCTGGGCCTTGCAGCAGGTTTTGGTTGCCTCCACTATCCCCAGCTTTATGAGCTCCCACCTCTGGTTAGTATCCATACTAGATTGAATTCTGGCCAGGTACCCTTTTACCACTTCCCCCATCCTCCCAAACTCGGCCCTCCTGAAGTCCAGCACTCTTGCGCCAGATTCCACTCCTTCCTTGCCCATATCCAATGTGAGCCATACTGAGTGGTGGTCACTCCCTGACAGCGGTTCCTCCACTGTAAGTTCTCTCACAAAGTCCCCATTTGCCAGCACAAGGTCAAAGGTATTCCCTAACCTGGTTGGTTCACTGACCATTTGCAGCAGGAAGCTGTCCTGAAGGCATCCAGCAGTACCTGCTCCCTTCTGTTCCTGGTTGTTGGAGTACTCCAGTCCACTCCCTAGCATGCTGAAGTCCCCACAATCACCACACTACCTTCTCGCAGGTCCTCCTGATCTGTCCCGCTAGTTCCCTGTCTAACTCCTCCGTCTGAGATGGTGGCCTGTACACCACTCCCATTCTAAGAACCTATTCTTGGAATCCTGGATTTGCATCCAAAGTGACTCAGACAACCCTCCTCCTTCCTCCCTTACACACTTCAGTCCTTCCTTCACATATAGTGCCACACCCCTTTCCCAATCACCCTGTCCCACGAAATAACCTGTACCCCCATAACAGTGACAAAGGACAAATGGCAAGTACTATTGGTGATGCTAGGAAAGGAGCGAGGATGGGAGGGGGGAAGGGTGGAAGGTGGTTACCCTTAATGCTAGGAGCCTTGGGAGTAGTGAAAGGAGGAGCTTAACACAGTCTAGTCAGGGCCAGGGTATGAGCAAGAGGGAGGAAGGGAAAGAAAAGCAGTTTAAACTGATGCTTAAGTGAGAAACAGGAAAAGGACACACAAAGCAGGGGCCAGAGGTCCAGATGGAGGAAGACCAAGAGGAGAAAGCAGTTAACCTAGCAGAATATTTAGAGCAGGGAACACAGAGAATGTGACAGTCCCTAGAGCAAAGTGAGTAGGAGGTGGAGTCGAGCTGACAGGAAAGAGGAGAGAGGAGAGGTAAGGAGGAAGGGATTAGCCAGGAGAGATATTAAAGATGTCAAGGTCACGCAAAGAGGTTTAGAAATAACTTTATTCCAAGACCTGTTAGTAAGTTTGGGTGAGGCAATTATATTGGCCAAACTAGGCTCTGATCAAGAATTGAATACGCCCAATATTCTGTCTGTAACCTGGGAATTTATAGGGAGTCTGTATATATCTCTTGACAATTTCAATTATAGTGAAACCGTCATAATTAGAATATTTACTTATCCAGTGCTGAATCTAATAATGACATTTAAGAAGTATTGTGCACGTTATTTACAACAGGGAATGGGAAAATTTGGGGCTATTGGTTAATATAAATAAACAACATTGCTGCTGTGAATATCTAAGTGATTGCTGCTGGTTCTGGAAACTCAGATGTAACGCAGTGTTCTATCATATGTTTTTTTCTTTGCCCTGTTAATTTATGCTACATGGTTGCTGTTTTATATGGGAGTATTAGTGCTGTTAGGAACAGTGAATCTGCATGCATTTCATATGTTGTATAGCTTTCGTTAATCAATGTTACCATGTAGTTTGTAGAATACAGTATGCCCTTTTTCATGTTCTTTGAAATAAACATTTATTACAATTATTTAAAAAAAATAAAGCCAGTGCTTTTATTACTGCAATTGATTTTCCTTAGGTAGCAACATCTCAATTTCAGTGGTGTCCTGCTTCCATCTACCACTAACAGACCATATTGTGTAGTGAAGTAGCACCTGTTAAACCTTCAGACCAGCATACAGCTGCTGGGTATTATTACTTCAGCAGGCATGACAAGGTGTGCCATATTGAAGCAATAAGCCATGAGGTGGTGTGGGTTATTGGGGGATTTACCACGGCTGGAGTGGTTTTGCCCACGGCGCGGCAGTATGTAAATCCGCACCAGCGTGCTAAATCCTCCGATAACCCAGATCCCCTGACTTTATTGTGATTATACCAAGTACTGCTTTTTTATTATTTTAAAAAAAGCAGTACTTGCTATAATGCTTAAATAAGCCACTAAGTAGCAGAACAGTGTTTTTGTTTTATTTTGTTTCCCTGATGTACGGAGCTGCTGTTTTACAGTCTCTGCTTAGCAGGGAAACAAGATGGCGGTCGGAGTTCCATGATTTCACCGTCGGATTGTTTTTTTTCCAAGATGCAGCTGGCTGGCACCTTTTGCTGTGATTATAGATAGATAACTAATGCAGGTAAGGTGCCAGCCTGCCTATTTCATTGGTCAGTGTGTGAGGTCCATGGTATAATGCTGAATACCACCATGCTCCGGGAGGCGTGGCACAAGGCAACACTGAGTGTTTTACACACCTGAGAAATATCGTTATCCTACTGCAGAATTACACTCATCCTAGAGTGTCTTACTGCAATTATAAAATGGCTCCTCTGACTTTTTTGAGTAATGAGATTCTGACCTGTGTGGCTGTTCTGGAATAACATATGGTCATGTGATCAGATCTGACTAATCACAGGTTTTGGTTTCTCTTACCCATGTTATAATATAGTTTTTTTTGCATGGTTTTCACCTTAATTCCCCTCCCACATTCTGACTAGCGGGATCGCCATGGCCGCACCCTTTTCCAAGCGGTAAGATCAATGAGATGACCTTGCCTGGTCTGGGAAGCACTGTCATCTCCAGCACTCTGTGACCTGACTGCCCGCTCTGTGCCAGCTCCCAGGTTTGCTGCCAAACTTGGGTTGCAGTTGTGGTAGTGTATCCAGCGGGGCAGCCCTTGTTATAATAATTTTGAGGGAAAAGTGCAACCCCCATGACAAAAATGCCTGCCCTTAAAAACATTCTGGATCCACTCCAGCCACCCAGATTTATTAATGGGAGGGGCTTAAGTATAGGCAGCACAAGTCGTTTGAACAATTGATAGTTTTCACAGTATACAGGTGTGGTGGGATTCAAACCTTTGATCCCCAATTTCCTTTTCTGTGCTCCAGCTACTGGGCCATGCTGTTTGCCATACTGTTGTATCAATCCCAGCTGAATGGGGGTCCGTGTGACATCTGAGGAGACTCTCAGTCATGGCTGCGTGACATCTTAGGGGACCCTGGATTGTGGCTCTGGGTGAAGTCTGAGAAGACCCTGGACCATGGCTCTCTGTGAAGTCTGTGGATAACCTGGATTGTGACCAGGGGTGTAGCTAGGAATTTTAAACTTGTACTCAAGACTGATGCACTGTTGTCCCCCCCCCCATTATATAAATATAAACCAAAATATGCATTGCCATGCCACAACAACAATAGCCCCCTTCCCATTTGTCATGTCTGAGTTCAAGTAGAGTTTCTTCCTGTAATCTTCCTTCCTTTGTTTTTCTGCCTGCCTGGTGAGTTGTTCTTGTTTGTGTATTTGGCTGGTGGCATCAGTGCCCCACAACGAACAACAAAGGCAAAAGGGCTCAACGTGACACAGACACAATGTGACTCACAATGCCCTTACTTTTCTCTTTTTATTGCCCCTGCCCTATTTGTTGCTCCTGCCTGATTTTTTTACTGTACTCTGCTGAGTACAGTCCGTATGCCTGCCGACACCCCTGATTGTGACTGTGTGCAGTTCAGGAGACCCTAGATTGTGGCTGTGTAAAGTCTGAGGAGACCCTGGATTGCGGCTCTGTGTAAAGTCTGAGGAGACCCTGGATTGCGGTTCTGTGTAAAGTCTGAGGAGACCCTGGATTGCGGCTCTGTGTAAAGTCTGAGGAGACTCTGGTGCTAGGCAATCAAATCACCTTAATTCCTTCCTACAGAGTGCCTGCTGATAAAGCATGAGTACCGTATGAAAAACTGAGAATCATTGAGTTATCAGCAGAGACTGCACTCATTGGGCCTATACTCGCTGGAGTACCGCAGACTTAGGGGTGATATGTGCCTGATCGATAGAGCCCTTTTAGACAATGAATTGTGGGAGCAACTGGGTCTCAAACTGAGGGTACAGGCGTATGATACAAGAGCACACTCCTTACAATTAAAAGGGGACACCTATCAGACTAATAAAGGGAAATATTGATTTAGCATTAGAGTTACAAAGACATGGAACGAGTTCGCACTTGAAGTAGTAGCTAATAGGACAATGACAGAATTTAAAAGATGCCTGGATATCTATTTGGTAGTAAATAATATCATGGTTTATTGTTAAATCTGGCGAGCTGAAATGGACCTATAAGTCTTAAAAGCTCTGTAAATACCTATGAGACCTATTGCCCCAGATCAAGAAGCTGCTGAGGTGTGTGTGTGTGTGTGTGTGTGTGTGTGTGTGTGTGTGTGTGCAATCTGTTGCTTTTAGCCACTGTAGACCAGCTGTGGTTGCCTGACATAGAAGAATCCTTCTCCTTTCTTTCAGCTTTTTGAAAAATAAAGAAGAGATGCCTTAAGGAAACAGTGATGTGTGTAAGAGGCACAATTATTGCTTCCAGTGCACTTCCACTGGAGAAGCAGTTTGGTGCAGTATTTAGAATACAAGCTTGGCAACCAGGAGACTCAGGTTCAGATGCCACCAGAACCACTTACTCACTGTGTAACCCAGAGCAAATCACTTTAACCTCTCTCTGCATCAGTCCCTACAAGCTGTAAAACACGATAGAAGCAAGTCACTACTGTAGATGATTCTGCATCCTAGTTCTGTTATATAGATGTACTGTATCTAGAGTGAGGCAGGGGTGGCCAGAAACCCCCCCTACCATTTTGCTTCCATTGTGTTTTCATAAAAATGTTTTTGGTATACTGGGACTGAAATACTGGGATTTCTTTAGTGGAAGCCACCCCTTCCCAAATCCTGCCTACACAATACACTATAAACAAAACGCCAACCAAGTCTGTGCCAGGAGAGAAGTTAAAAAGGATACAGGCTTGAGAGTAAGAGTATGATTTGGAGAGACGCACAAAAACCAAACTATTTCTCCAAATGTGAAAGTGTGAGCATTTTGTCACTACTGGAAGAGACAGGAACCCCAGCATAAGGGAATCCTTTGTTCTACTTCTTGTCACTTCTTCCCAGCTCATTCGGATTTGCATATTGTCACCTACAGTACAATACCTTGCATTGGATACTGTGGGCTGGTGGTTTTTTAAGCAACAGTCCCCTCCTCAGCAATCTCTTGAAACTAGGTAACAGATCAGGGCTGGAGTCATGCTGAATGCAAGGGCCCATACAGGCAGTGATAACAAAAAGACTCCGCTCAGTTGTCCGGTTGGCCTCCTTTTTTCCTGATCCCTGCATCTCTGTCTGAATTTTTCCAGAATTTATCGCTGATGTTTACATCTGATTCTCCTTGATGCTTAGGATTATGCTCTAATTCAAGAAAAGTAAAAAAAAATGACACAAAACTAGATGAAAATGAAGATACAGGGAGGCCACAGTAGGGATGAGGATGTTCCTTGGGGGCTACCCAACTTCTGATAGCGAGAATGTTCGCACTGGGCCCTGGGACAGCTAGGGGGAAGTAAGTAAGTAAGAGAATTTTGGTTTTATATACTGCCTATAGTGACTTTCATACAAGCTACATCCCAAAGCACTTTCAGTGTGGCTCAGTTGTTTCCACATCCACCTCTAGGCCAGAAGGTTGTGGGTTCTAGTTTCTCTCCGGCACTTGAGACCATACAATAAATGAGTGCAGCACTAGGGAGATGCTGTATTGTTTGGGGGTGTTATCCTTCCGATAAGATATGGGTCTCTTCTGCCCATCTCTGGTGCTGTCCTGGTGTGTGCTCACATGGAAGTAAAAGAACCCAAGACACTTTTCACAAGAGATGGGGATTTTCCCTGGTGAAAAAAGAAATAAACTGCATGTTCATCATCCTGATGCCATACTGCCAGGGTGCTGCTGTAAAAAATAAATAAATAAATAAATTAGGGATTGAGAAATCTTACCTTGTCTTTATTAAAGAGCTAATGGAGCAGACAGGAGCATAATACAAATTTTAAGTAGCAGTCAGTTGTAACTTTTTATTTCAGAAGTATTTTTCTTTCTCTTTTTGCTCATCAGAAAGTCTTCCATGTGATAATATTGTGCTGGATATGTGGAATAGCTCTTAGCCTGGCAACTGAATTATCTATCTCTGCCTCTCCCCCCCCCACTACATCATCATCAGCACTGTGATCTTACTGACAATGACATCACAGGTGAATGACCTGGCAGTCACTCACTTGCTGTTCCTAAGTAGCAGTGATGTCACAGGAAGTGAGGTCACAATGCTGATGATGTAGTGTGGGGCAGCACAGCAAGATGTGTCAGCTGCCAGGCTGTTCCACACATCACAGAGCTGTTCCACACATCACACCTACTAACATCACGTAAACAATCTTCTAATTAATAATTAATAATAATTAATTAATTTATATTTGGATTCTTTAATTGTAATAACTGTATACAGATTATTTATATTTGTGCAGTCTTTAATCTTGCTTTTCCCCCTCCCTAGAGTTGTGAGAAGGTTTATTGGGTCGGGTGGTTTTTATTAGTTTTGTTTTGTTTATTTGTTTTTTGGATTATGTTATTGGGTGGGTTTTAGTTTAATTGCAATTGTGAGCATTTTATTTAAGAGGTTATTAGGATTTTTTACTTAGCTGTCTAGCAGCCAGTTTGTTTCCTGCTATTGGTATATGTAGTTTAGTCACCCCAATCGCGCATTATTCGTCCTCCGATCTCCATGCCTGTCCCTTTTGCCTCCCTCCTCCACTTTCCACCTACCAGCGCTGTCGGGCCGGTATTGTTCGTAGGGAGGGGGCTGGTGTGGCGATCGTGGACATGGTAGCGAATGAACTGACCTTTCATATAGGGTTGGTTAAGTCCAGAAGACGCCCTGGGGTGAAATGGAGCCTGGAACGTGGTGATCCATGTCTAGTCTCCATACCCAAGGGCACCACCTATTTGGATGGGCAAGTAGTCGGGACGGCTCCGGAGCCTTGTCCAACTTGGGCAGTGTTGTGCAATGCCAGATCTATTAAAAAAAAGTCTGCTGTTATTTCTGACTTTGTTGGGACAGCAGATCTGGCTTGCATCACCGAGACCTGGCTGGATGGAAATGCTGGCCCCATTCTGGAGGCGACCGTTCCAGCTGGGTACTCAGTGATTCACCGCCCGAGATTGGATTGCGGGGAGGGGGGGGGAATAGCGGTCTGTTTTAAGACCAGTTTGGGCTCACGGGTGTACCAGTTGAGGAAGCTGAATCCTTTGAGTATACCGTAGTGGCTGGTGTGGGTTGCAGGATAGCCCTCGTCTACCATCCACCAGGAGACAAGAGGCGATTCCTGCAGGAAGTGGCAGACTTCGTCGCCGATATGGCATTGGAGTCACCCAGATTGATGGTTCTGGGTGACTTCAATGCCTGGTCGACGACGAACTCTCAGCCTTTGGTCAGCACTTCCTCCAGTTGATGACATCACTGGGCCTTACACAGATTGTTTCTTCAGTCACTCATAATCACGGTCACTCTTTGGATTTAGTTTTTCTCCTGGGGATTGAGGCCTCTGATTTGGTGGTGAAACCTGTCAGTTGGTCTGCTCACTACACCGTGGGCTTCAATTTTTGTGCTTCCCTTCGTAGGTCTGCCCCTGTGGAGATGGTTCGATACTGCCCTTTACAGGATGTGAGCCCTGAAGACCTGACGGCGGTATTGAACCTCTCAGAGTTTCCGGTTGCCAGCTTGGGTCCAGAATCTATGGTCTTGGCTTATAATCAGGCCATTTCCTTGGCCCTAGACTCAATTGCTCCTGTCCATGTTCGTCCCCTCTCTCTCCGCCCTTGGGACCCATGGTTTGATGGGTCCTTGAGTGAGTTGCGACATGTGGGACAACGGTTACAGCGCTGTTGGCGGAAATCTGCTCTAGAGGTCGACCGCCTTAGTTTGGAGGAGCATTATCGGCTCTACCAATCAGAGATCTCCTGTAAGAAGGCAGAATTCCTGTCCAGGGAGATCTCTGTCGCTCAGAATTGACCGGCTCAGTTCTTCAGAACTGTGGACAGGCTGTGCAGTCAAGCCTGTCTCCAGCTCCATCAAGCTTTTTTACAAAAGGAGTGAGATGAGATCGCTCAATTCTTTGCAAATAAGGTTGCCGACATCAGATCAGAGATCCACCTGACACACTCTAAGGGGGAAGCTGTTGGTCGGCGTCTGGCCACGGAATCCTCAGCCTCCTGGAGTTCCTTTGACCTGCCGATGTTTGAGGATATTATGCGGATCATCCAGGGGATGCGCCCTATGAGCTGTAGTTTAGATCCGGGTCCTACCTCCCTGATTTTGGGTTGTGTTGAGATCGTGGGCCTGTTTCTGTCTCAAATAATCTGGTGCTCCTTAGAATTAGGTGAGTTTTCCAGCTTCCTAAAGGAAGCTGTGGTGACTCCCCTTTTGAAGAAGGCTTCTCTGGACCCAGATATTTTTGCCAACTACAGACCTATCTCTAACCTTCCCTTTATTGGGAAAGTTATTGAGAAGGTAGTGGCAAACCAGTGGAGGACCATTTGACCATCCATAGTATCTATGAACCTCTCCAGTCTGGTTTTCGTAAGAGGCATAGTACCGAGACTGCTCTGGTTCGGATGCTCACTGATCTCTTGATGGCGAGAGATCAGAGAAACCGCTCTATCTTGGTCCTCCTTGATCTCTCTTCAGCCTTTGACACTGTAGACCATGGGGTTTTGCTCAAGCATCTGGAGTCCATCTGTGGACTGTCTAGTACAGTGCTCAGATGGTTTTCATCTTTTCTATCTGGAAGAACACAGAGAGTTGTTTCGGGGAATTTTTCCTCTGACCCTTTCCCTCTGCAGTGTGGTGTCCCTCAGGGCTCAGTGCTTTTCCCCATATTGTTTGCAGTGTACGTGCTGCCCCTCAGAGACACTGTAAGACGGTATGGGCTGAGGTTTCACTGTTATGCTGATGATACCCAGCTCTACCTGTCTTTTGCCCCCGACCAGGTTAGTGCTCTCTCAGTATTTAATAGCTGCCTCGCTGAAATCCATGACTGAATGAATGCGAGCTGGTTAAAGTTGAACGCCGGTAAGACCGAGGTTATGGCTGTGGACCTGCTGTTGTGGGGTTGGGGGGTTGGGGTCTGGCCAACCCTCTGGCTTATTGCTGGGGAGGGGATCAGATCCCTATCTCTGAACGAGTGCGTAACCTGGGAGTGGTACTTGATGACGGGCTAACTCTCCGTCATCAGGTGTCAGCAGTTGTTAAGTCTGCATTTTACCATCTTAGGAACATTGCCAGGGTGAAGCACCTTGTTCCATCCAGCGATTTACCGGTGTTGGTTCATGCCTTTGTGACCTCACGCCTTGACTACGGTAGCAACTCCCTGTACTTGGGGCTTCCTGGGGTTGATATCCGCTGCTTGCAGCTAATGCTGAATGCTGCTGCGAGGTTGCTGACAGGGGCATCCAGAAGGACACATATTACCCCTGTGCTGCGCGATCTGCACTGGCTGCCTATACAGTGGTGGATCACCTTTAAAGTAGATCTTTTGACCTTCAAAGCCCTGCACGGACTGGGCCCGACTACTTAAAAGAGCTTCTGATACCTTACCGCCCTGTACGACAGCTCCGTTC
Source organism: Neoceratodus forsteri (assembly GCA_016271365.2). Taxonomy (NCBI): domain Eukaryota; kingdom Metazoa; phylum Chordata; order Ceratodontiformes; family Ceratodontidae; genus Neoceratodus; species Neoceratodus forsteri. The sequence goes on along the minus strand of CM028133.1, from coordinate 46,710,440 downwards.
AGCCGACGAGGGGTTGCTAGAGGTTCAGAGGGTTACATTGAAGTCTTCTGGGGCCAGGGCTTTTGTGTTTGTGGCCCCAACCCTCTGGAATTCTCTGCCTTGTCGGCTTATGGAATGCACGACCGTGGAATCCTTTGAGCGGGATTTTAAGACACTTTTGTGGAGTAAGGCTTTTATGAATTGATGTTGCTGAGAATATTGATTTTATATGTGTATTTTTGGTTTTAACATTCATTTGTACAGCACCTTGGTGCTTGAAAGGCACTTAATAAATAAAGTTTTATTATTATTTATTATTATTAAACAAAGGGAAAAGAAAAAGTACCTCAGAAATGAAAAAGTAATGGTTGGCTGCTTTTAAAATCTAATATTAGTTTTAGGCAGTACAGTAGCTCTTTAATATTGATTTCACTTTTTAAATCATTTAAACATTCATAGTGTAAGAAAGAAACTTCATGAAAGAGTGACAAGGGGGTTCATTTTTAATAACTTCCTCCTTTTAGTTTATATGAACAGTACAATAACCAATTTGGTTTCCTGAAAAGAAAAAGGGTTCCATTTAAGCCATTTTCTCTCTTTTCACAATATGTATTTTTTAACACAATTTGTGTTGATTATTTTTATTCACTATCTTATGTAAGCACTTTGGGGGTGTATCGCTATTGATAACAATCCCCCCTTCCCGACTCCCCCCTGATCTGGAGGGGGGCAATGGTAGTCAGAAATCAATGCTCGCCCAGTTGTTCCTCCTCTACAATGCACAGCACACTTTCCGACTGGCTTATACAGTCACCTGACGGTATAAATGCCCAGCATACTCCAGCAGGAGGAAGGGAAGAGAGTTCTGCATCACTGATGATGTTAGGCAGACTGACTGGGTTCTTAGGGCTGGTAATCACACACCCCTAGCACAAGGTCTCACTCACCCACTATAATGTCCATTATAAAATGGATAAGAGAAACTAAGACCTGCGATTGGTCAGATGTCATCACATAACCATGCGTTATTCCAGACCAACAGCACAGGTCAGAAATACTTAACTTTCTGAACGTCACTCATTACTCCATTTCCAAAGTACAATCAGTGGAGCCATTTGTAAATGTATTAAGGCACTCCACAATGTGCATACTTGTGGGATAGTGGTACTTCTTGAGTATGTAAGGCACACGGTATTGTCTCATGCTTCACTTCTCGATGTTTGCTATTATTCCACAAGAATGTATACCCTGTCTTATTGCTTAAACAACATACACATCCCACAAAAGTTCTGGGCTCATTCACAGCCCTCTCATGCAAACTCAACTTGACAGTCAATACATGTTCTTTCCTGCTGCGAAAGAACAAATAAATGAAAATTAAGCAATAAGACATGACAGGGTGTGCACTGTGGTGGGATAATGGCACACATCAGGTGTGTTGTGAGGCATGAAGCACTGCCGAGTGCCATCAACTACCCAAGAAGTGCTGTTATCCTACCAAAACGCACAACCTGGAGTGTGTTATTACGATTATAGGTCAAGGTTTATTTTGGGGGGGGCGTGAAAAAATACACAAAAATAAATAAAAGAAACATTTTTATGGCTTTTTTTTTTTAACATCCATCCGTCCCAGCACATCCCAGCAATGACATGTCCTCTCAGGTTCAAATATGCACAACATAATACATTTATTTTTAATTAGCCCTTAAACCTTCTGTTTTCCCCCAACGTACCCCCATTTACCTGTTTCCTCATCTTTCTTTCTTCTTCTTTATACTATTCATTCCCTTTTCCCCACCTGTTTTTTTTTTTTCTGACTTTCCTACATTCAAGAGATAGAATGTTTATTATGGATGGAATGCAAGAATTCAAATCTCTGCTCAGTTCTACTGGCAGAATGTTCACCCCACAGTCACACAACAGAAGGCCTCAGATGGAGCCAGGGTGTTTGTTTTATCTGTAGCAGGTTAAATAGCGCAGATTTCCCCAGTAAGCAGGTGAGAATGGGAGGGGTATTTTTCATGGTCAGCAAGGAAACACCAGAAATTAAAACTTTAAGTATTATAGTGTGATTTTTAATTTTTTTAATTTATGTACATGTGTATAAGAAATGTGTGTAAGAAGAGAATTATGAGGGCAAATAACATTCAATTATTATTATTTAAATTTAAGGCGGTTTTATTTACTTACTGACACTGTAGTGCAGCATGAGAGGGGTGCTGCACTTCTGAGGTGCCGTCTTTTGGATGAGACATTAAACCGAGGTCCCATCTGCCTGGATAGGTGGTAGTTCAGGTGGATGTTAAAGATCCCATGGCACTTATCGAAAAGACTAGTGGAATTTCCTCGGTGTCCTGGCCAAATTTCCCTCATTCACTTAAAATACCGCCAACAGCTTAATCTGGTTCAAGGTCAGTTGGCATTCATCTGTATCCCCTCCCCCGGGTCGTGCCTGAAAATAGGCAGGATTTGTCTAGTGCACTTATCTGGTCAACAAAAACTAAATAAATAAATAAATATTTTTAGGGCTTAGGTGAAGGTTTTTAGGGCGCTATGCACTAGCAAAAATGCTGCCTATGCGCTACATATCTGAGGTGTGTAGGCAACCTCATGGGAGAATGCTGCACAGCGTGGCATTCACCAAGGGTGCATAAGTGCAGCTAAGCCCCTTGGGGATGCCTGCACTAGGTCATGTCGGAGGCGTGCCTGCACTACGCGTCATTCACTAAGCCGCATAGTGCCAGGCTGGGGGCACCGCACACCTGCCCGACTTGGCGTAAGTCGTGCACTGTATGACGGCCGCCAGCACGGCGGTAACGGGAACCTGACCACTGTGTTGCCCCAGCCCACTATGCTGCAGGGGAGGGCTGGGGCAGTGGCTCGGGCAACTGCCCTAAGGTGTTTCCAACAGTGCCACTATACGCAGCTGCTCCCCTACTCTCTACGCCCTTCACAAGGATGCAAGGGATCCACTCAGGGACCCAGTATGGGCATCCGATTGGATGCCCACCTGGGTCTGCAGCTCCGCCCCGACCACCCACATGACCATGTACACCATGGGAGGCATGGCCGCAGACAGGCGCCCCGTGGGTGCTATCAGTAGTGCATACTGCTTACCCTGCGCCTGTCCGAGGCCACGTTGGTACGTGGGTGGGTTATGTGCCTCAGGCGTGTGTTACCTGCCCTTTCGTACATCAGGCCCTAATTGAGTAAAGGTGGCAGCCATGTTTGTGCTGGCAGTCAGGGATGAGTGTAGTATTGATTCTAGTGTGTAAGAGGCTGCTGGATCTTTGCCCAGTGCTGTTGTGCTGACATAACTGCACTGGTGAAGATGGCCCTCAGCCAATCAAATTTCATGATTTTTAAAATGGGAGGGCTTTAAGCCCGAGGTTCAATGGGTGGAGTAAAAAAGTCACTCCCCCATGAGCTTAAATACATCACTGTTCCTGGAAGCCCTCAGAATTCGTTTTCGTTGCCCACCATCAACCCCCCCTCCTGCAGCTAGCCTCTCTTACCCGTGGGCTTCTTCCTAACCTACCTTTAGTTGACTCATTCATTTCCGGCACCTGTAGGGGGGGAACCCTCACTAGGGTTCCTTGCGTGATACCCCTACAGGAGGTATATCTCATGGATACAGAGGCAGAAAGCCACATAAAATTCAAGTTACTCAAGTTACACAAGCATTATCATATCATATCCAGTTGCGTAAGCACATTGAACCCATTTTAAAATGTGCAGTACCGCTCATCTGGGGCAATATATTTTACACAACTCCCCCTGCCAATGCATTCCCTATGTGTAACTCCTAGGTGGCGCTATCCTATGAGCTCTTTGAACGGGTGCCTCCACCAGGAGGAATGGTTTTGGGGTAGCGGAACTGCTGTGGGTATAGCCCTCCGGGATGCTATAACCCTCCACCCACCCTTCTAGTGGCCTACAAAGATTTGCAAAATAACCATCGCATATAACATATGACAGTAATACTGAGCCACACTCTTTGCACTTACCACCAGGGCTGGATCAGCTGCAAGTGCCCTGGAGACCCCCTGTAAAGCAAGACCTGTAATGTGACAGTTCAATGGCAGTACAATACCCCAACAAAAAGGTACACACTAGCCAGGTTAATTGCAAAAACAACACAATCTGATTTATTTAGGGGGAGGTGAACAGGGGTGGGGCATGAATCTAGCAGATGATTAACAGATCTGATTAAGTCAGGCTGAATATGCATGCACAATGAGTCCTTTGTATACAGTCACACAACCCTGGGTACCCAGTTGTTAAGCAGGCTAGCCTGAAGCATTGCTCGGGGTAGGCTGGCGTTGCAGCTGTTGTTGGGGCCCTTAGGAAAGAAAACAATTAGCATGCACATCAACCCAGAATTTGTAATCCAGAACTGGATGGCTCAGTTTGTTGCAATAAACCCCAGCAAGGAAATCAGCTGACACACAGTGATTACAGCTTTGTTGCAGGGAGCTATCCTGTTTAGTACTCATACTACCCAGACCAGGAGGCAGGACTGACGAGATGAAGACCTCTGGATGTTGTTCTGGATTGTCAGGGGAAGCAAGGCTGACACAACTCACTGTGGTGGTTCCTACCTGATCGATGATGTTGAACGGGGGGCCGAATCCCCAAGGGGGTCTTTTGCCGGAAAAGTCTGCGTTGGGAGCGGCAGTCTAGGCTGAGTGGCAAGGCCCAGAAAGAGACAGCATTTCGGATACAGTCCGTGACGAGTGCTGGAGCAGCTTCCAGCTAGCATACTGTAACATGCTTGAGGGTGGGGAACCAAATCACGACCCACACAGCACATTTGTAAAAGAGCCTCGGCTCAAAGGTAATTGTAATGCTGGATTTGAATAAACAAATAAACAAATAGTAATTAGCCACAGTTTGGATACAGTCCAGTTGCAATAAAGCAGGGTCTCTGCGCAAACCTCTTAATCCATGACTCATTGCGGTACCCAGCAGGCTGATCGCTTCTGCAGCAAGTCTTCGGTCCAAATTCAGGCAACGATTACACACTTAGGCTTCAGACTTCAGGTCCCAATCAAGACTATCAGGTTTAAGCCTGATTTTACTTTCACAGACTTCTTCATACTGGAAGATGGTAGCAGGCTGGCCAAACACAGCCTTCCCACCGACTCTCCCATGCACTATGCAGGAGCAGCTGCTCGAATGGCTTGAGCTGTTCACTCTCCAAACTCCAACTCTTGACTGACACACTGCTTTAGGCAACTCTGGGCTTTCCCAGTGATCCAAAATGTTTGGCTGGTTGATGGAACTGTCTGTCACAGAAAGGGCTCCCCCTCCAAGTCCATTTAGGCACCAAACCTTAAAAACTACAATTCCTACAGAAATTCAATCCCACAAGGCCTCTGGGGACAGTCTCCGTTTTAGGTCCCATGAGGTTCCGATTGGTCCAACACTGGCTGTCCAGAACCAAAATGGTGGCTCCTATGCAAAGTTCAAACTGCAACTGAAAGCAGGTTAGACAAACTCCTATATTATTATTATCAAAGCAGATAAGCAACAAATAATCACAGTTTCTAAGAGGGCTCCCTCTGTGCATATAGTGACTGCAGAAAGGAGCAGAAATACCACTCGTCTGGCGGGTCACGAGCCTTAAACTACTTGGACCCAGCCCAGACTAATTTCTAACACAGCATAATGACTGTCTTAAAGAGACAGGCACGGAGGCTTTGCTATAGCACTCTCATGCAAGCAGTCAAAACTACTGCAGACACAGGACACCATCCTGACAATGGGCATAAAGCAAGCCCAGGAAAACATTATAGGAACCCCTATTTGTAGGAGGATTACATATGGAAAAAGGTTACTGCTCACTTCTCTGTTGCATTAAAATAAGAACCGTTCAGCTATGCTGATCAGCCCCAAAACTGCAAGCAATGACAGCTGCAGCATTCAAAACACATTTAAGGATGCAGTTATCACTCTGACAATTAGAATCTGTTAACTGACTACCTAGCCAACCTTGCAACAGTTAGGTCAGTACCTGTGAGCATCAGCTAATCATTAAGACCACAGAGGTTCCATGATCGAGAGCTTAAACATTGCTAAAAAACAAGAATGCATCAGCATAGCGCCCTGCTTGAGAAGCAACCTTCAGCCTCACGTGTGCATGAGGGGTGGGGCCAGCAATTCTGATAGCTGATCAAATCAGAAATATTTTACTGGTTCTTTGATAAAGGTTCAGTGCCGGTGGGGGGAGGGGCACACTGCTGTTGCAGCAGTCATCAGTGCATTTATAACTCTTACCCATCACTGTGTTAGCTTATGTTCTCTCCCTTTAACATGTGTAATGTTAGGGGCATTCCATGGCCCAAATGACAATGCACCGCAGTGGTAGCCCAGGGAGGGAGGATGTCCTGTCCTGCTACTCAGGTGGCTCCTTGCAGTGGGCCAGGAAACTTCCCTCACATGGAGCATCAAACATGACGAGGCTTGACAGGGCAGTGGAGGATGTCAGGGGAGGTGGAAGCAGCAAAAACTATGATGGAAAACCCCGTAAAGCAGGATGACACCTCTCTAGTGCTACAGGACCCTGCATCACTGACTGGGCCCTTGCTTGGGGAAACATCAGGATGTATGCCCGGGAGGTGGGAGGACAGGCCTCCCTCCCTGGCCCTGACACAGAGGTGTATTCCATGGGGGAACAGAACCGAGCCAGGACAGCCCTAGAGAAGATGGGTGACAGAGCTGAACATCAGCAGAAAGCCAGAGAGGGCCTGCAGTGATAAAGGGAATAATAACCTTTGTAGAAAAAACATCCCACAAAAACAAGAATATGGTTTTGTTTGTGATTTGGTGTAAGGCACCCTTGGTCTTTGAGGCCCTGTCCACACTACACCGGATCCACCCCTCTGTAACATTACAGGGGGCCCAAACCGTTACCACAATGGTTTGCATTTACACCTGTAATGTTACAGGAGGCAGTTCCGTAACCATTGTCGAAACCACTCGTGAGGTTGTTTCAACAACGGTTACAGAACCGGATTTGCCGCTGTACCGTTAGCAGCTGTAGTGTGGACAGGTGAGCGCAGTCCCCAGCAGTGCCCCTAGCGCAGTGCGAGCTGCATTGTGGGATTGGGTGCCGCCGTAAAGGTCACCTGGCACCCGCAGTGTGGACCGGCAGTACCGGTCCCATACCGGACACTGCCGCAGTGTGGACGCACTGTACCGCTCACCGGCAATAACGGTTTGTGAGCGTTACCAGGTCAGAGCGGTGTAGTGTGGACAGGGCCTGAGAAGGAAGAGTGCCAAATAAATACTGTCCTATCCATGTAGGTTTAGAAAAACAAGATCAATCTGCAAGAATGTAAGATTTGGAGGATTGGAATTCACTTGCTAGGATACAATCAGATAAGTAAGGACAGGTTTCTGGCCTGTGTCAGGAGCAGGGGGAAGAACTATCTCGTAAGGTGGCCCATCATATGAAGCAGACACAATGATGTTAATACTGCTACAGAAATCACTCTGACAGTTGTAAGAGTGGTCACACAGCTTAAGAATGTAAATGAGGCTCCTCTTAACAACCGTAAAGAGTGGATCTCCACTGCACCATTAAAGAGCTAGTAGAATCACAAATAGCAGGCAGGAAAATGTTACCAAATTTAAGTAGTCGTCAGCTGTAACTTTTTATTTCTGACGTAGTTTTATTTTCCTGTTTGCACATTAGAAAGTTTTCTATGTAACAGTATTGTGCTGGATGTGTGGATTAGCACTCTGCCTGGCAGTGCATATGTCTAGTTCTATTCCCCCATGACATCATCAGCACTGTGACCTCATTGACTGTGACATCACAGGTGAGTGACCTAGCAGCTACTGAGCGACTCTTTCTGAGCAGCTGTGATGTCACAGTCAGTGAGGTCACGATGCTGATGACGTAAGATGGAACAGAACTAGATGTGTCAGCTGCCAGGCAGAGTGCTGTTCCACAGATCAGACGTACCAACATCACCTAAAAATCTCCTAATTACCCAAAGGGAAAAGAAAAAGCGCATCAGATATAAAAGGTAATAGTTGATTGCTTTTAAAAAGTAATATTAATTTTAGGCAGTACACTAGCTGTTTAATATATTATTGATCAAGGTGTAGCAATAATATATTAAATTAAAAAAAAGTCCGGAAAATGGGCCCATTCCCAGGTCACCTACTGATAAGACACTCACAGAACAAGAGTATCTCATGTGTACAGGAAAGGAGCAGGGGTGTTCCATCAATCTACAGTTGCATATATAGGTAAAGAATGCAGAATTTAAATGGTTTGGGTTATTCATTTCTATTTCCAAAACTGACCTCCCACCCAGAGGGTTGTTGCAGCCTAGAGGGCCACTGCCATTTTCACACTTTGCCTGCACCTGGCCCCACTTACGCACTTGCGTTATCTGACGATGCCACCTGGCTCCAGCCCCCACCTTGTCTCGACCTGCCCCCCAGCCCTCCTACCTCTTCCCTCCTGACCTTCCCCTCCCTACCTCTTGCCATCCCCCGCCTCTTTTTTCCCATTTTCTTCCTTATTACTAGTTCATATTTAGTATATGTATCGTTAAGTGCTGTCTATGTACCTACTCCAATGTTTACACTGCCATTCATGTTGTCCTGCTGTAACCTATGACGTGGAACCTTTGTAAAAGAGCCTCAGCTCAAAGGTATTTGAAATCCCACCTAGACCAAAATAAAATAAAAATAAAATAAACAAAACATCTCATCTCTCATGTATGTGAATAAACCGGGAGGGACTCTATCTCATTTCATCACTTGTTTTCTTCTAAGAGTACCACACTTAACTAAAAACTGAAGAGCTGTACCTTTCCTTGCTAAAATAAAGACAAAAAGTTACTCCTTTGGTGACAATGAAACATACACTCTTACTAGTAACTTCAAACGGCTAGCCAGCCTGTCTGGTACTGCTGGTTGGGGGCTACCTGGGCTGCAGATATCAGTGCCAATAGCCTACCAACCTATGCTCCTAAACTAGGCATCAAGAATTTGCCTGGCATGCGTAACCTTTGGGCTCTGCTACCAGTTTCTTCGGGGAGCTGCAAGGTGGACAATTCACCTCTCTGGCCTGCAAATGACAGACAGCCAAGTCATCGACCTTGCTTCCTCGCAGTGGACCCCACAGTACTGAATGCCAGTAGCCCCGACCCTCATTATCTTCCAGCAGGTCGAATGCCACCAGCTTCTCTCCCACTTCAGTGGACATTATAAATGCCTGCATCCCACCACCATGGTCAGCCGTGTTAGCCACCCAGCATCTACTGCTCTCTTTGCTGTTGCCACCCATGGCGTGTGACCGTCAGGAAGACTTCTTCTGACATGGTCCAGAGTTCCCACTACCACTCACTAATGCTTGATTACTGTCACAACAGCCAGTCCATCTGCCATTCCAGAGCAGCCAGCCGCACATGTGTGCACTAGGCCCCGCCAATCTGCCTTGCAACAAGGCAGAGAAAAGAATGCCCAGGATTACTTCCCATTGGTTGACTTGGTCAAGCCTCCTTAAAGGGGAAGCCCAGTCCACTTTTCCATATACCTGTCCCATGGTATGCTGCGAGCTGCGGGGGAGGGGGGTGCATTGCAGAAGGGTTGCCAACCCAGGTAAAATGCACACGAACAAGTAGCAGACACTCCAAAGATACAGTGCACATTGGCTTTTAAATAATCCCACATTTTTATTGCATTTGCTGGTACAATACCTGCCAGTGTCAGGACGTGCTCACTGGCCACTCTTGCCCCAGCGCTTCGGGTTCAAACAACCCTTTGTCAGGGGGTGTTTCCACATAACAGTAAGGTAATCACACATCCTTAGAGTCTACTATCACTAACTTTAATGTTCAATGATGTGTAAGTCTTATAAAAGTCTGCCATTTATTCACAGCCCTGCCATATATACTTAGCCTGAAAACCAATACGTAGCCTCCCAATGGCCCAGCACAAGCGCTACATGATTCTGTGCTGGTGAGCCGGGTTTGGGAGTGGACTAGGGATGTTGTATTGGGTGGCTGGGGTAGTGCTACCGAGCACTAGTGCTCTCAGCCAGGGGAGTGAGGAGTCCTGGTTCCAGCATTGTAGTAACACCTGCAGTGGGTCGAGGGAGCTTGTCCCCCCTGCAGGACAGCACTACATGAATCTGAGGGATGTGCATGGCGGTGTACTTCACATACCAGAAAACCAGTTGAGGCAAGGGAGAAAACCCCCCAAAATATGTGCACTGGACACCATGAATGATGGTGCTGGTGCCCTCAGGTCTCACCCCATGTTTATCTCCCCGGAAAGATGGCGGAGGGAGTGGAGAGTAAGGCTGGGGTTGCTGGATGAATGCCTGAAGCAGATGCGTGGCGGAGGCCGAGGGCCAAAAAGCTTGATAAAAAAAAAATACATGTTTTTTTATCACTGTTGCCAACAAGAGAACCAACAAAAGAAAAGGTACGTCATTAATTCCTTTTATGCAATAAACCAGCTACAGCTTCCACCCAAAGCATTCCCTATGGCAAATGGTCACTTCTTTTGGATCACTAAAATCTTAAAGCAGCTCTGAGTGAACATTACAACTTCTAGTGATCCTCTGTTGGGAGCTAGAGTCTGCTGTATTGTTATTGGCTGTCGTGTGAAACTGGTGTTCTCATGTAGATCTGGAGTCGGATTTTCAAAGCCCCCAGAAATCAGTGCAGGTGCAAGAAAATCTGGCGCAAGTGGGTTTTCACTTACGGCGCTGCAATTTTTCCTGCATTTGCCATATTTTCAAAGCAGGAGTCAGTTTATAACCGGCTCCACAATTTACGGCAGCTTATGGCTGTTTTTTTGCGAAGCTGCCCCAAAATGTTACGCCTGGTTGGACCAGGCATAACATCTCCTACAGCTGTATCTGCTACCTGTGCACAGCACGGGCTGAAAATATGAATGGCAGCTGGTGCGTAGATTTGTTCCATACTGGTGGACTACAGTACGGGACTTAGTCCCTTGGCCGTTTGAAAATCAGGCCTCTGATCTCGGTCAGAAATTTGGTCTGGCCCCCATTTATATTCTCAAGATCAAATGTGGAAAACTTGACAGTTACTTTGCAAATGTCTGACATCATAATGATTATTTCAGCAGCAGGAAGCCACTGTATACCATACATTTTTTTTTTTGTTAGGGGAGAGACTATTACTCAATACAGTCCTAATAGACACCCTGGGTGTGTGATATTTTGGAAAGTTCAAAACCATAGTGAAGCTCGCCACATACAGTGGAGGGAAGACACCATACAGTTCTTGGTTAGGACAGACAATGATATCTATTTATGTCTAAACAGACACACACACACACACACGCACACACATTCAGTTCAGGAGAGATGGAGGGACTGAACCACTGTTTGAAGCCCCTTCTCATACTAAGAGGTGAACCCCAAACAATTGAGATCAAAGAGAAACTGTCTGAGCTCATGCTGCTTTTAAAGTTTTTGACCTCTTCCCAGCGTTCCTCTACAGTGTATAACATTCCATTTGGCTGTGTCATGAGTCCAGGTTTACCACAGTAAATCCCTGATGCCTCCAGCTCTATGGGGGGAAGGGTAGTCAATTGTTGCGGGGCACGGAGGTGCAATAATATATGTGTTGTGACCATACTGACTCATTGATCTGTTTACTAGTAAAAAATATTCCCAGCAAAATCTCTTCTCAAATGGGTTTAGCCCCCTGGACTCTGCCCCCAACCCAGAAGGAAGTTGTTGCACTGGCTGTGGAGCAGCAAGTAGTCTTCTGGGAGACATTCTGGAAACTGCGTTGCTGCCCTATTTGCAGGCACCTCTCTGGTCTGAGGGAGGAGGTTGTTTGTCTCCATGCTGACCTGGCAAGGATTTGGGAAACCTGCTTCCCCACCCAGGGACCACCCAGGCCACTGCCACTACCTCAGAGGTTGCCAAGAAAGAGGAGTGGTTGGACCACGGTGGGCTCAGGGAGGGTGAGGGTGGTGGAACAGAGGAGCATCCCTCCAGTTGTGCCTCTCCACAATTCATTCACCACTCTGGCGAAGCATGGCTCCTCTATGGAGGCACCTGCAGTGGAAACCAAGGAGGATGCTGGGAACCTCCACAATGAAGACCCACAGGAGGGTGGCCCAGGACCCCACAGGGGATGAAAACAACTCCTGGTGGGGGACTCAATTGTTAGGGGGTAGAATTGGGGGAGGGAGGGGAAAGGGAGGTAAGGTGCCTGCCCGGCGCCAAGGCTTGGATGGACAGGAAACGAATCCTCAGGATCGTAGGAGCAGCGGCAAGGGGGAGGGAGCTGGATGTCATTATCCACCTAGGGACGAATGACCTGGCTGAGAATGGGATCACAGCAGTGCAACAGGAGTTTGTGGAGTTGGGGAGGGACCTTAGACAAGTAGCATATATGGTAACTTTCTCAGACGTGCTACCTGTCTATGGCATGGATGAGGCTAGGGCACTCCGCACCATGGGATTCAATGACTGGTTGAAAAACTGGTGCAGAACCCAGGGATTTGGCTTCATTGGGGACTGGGGCTCCACCTGGAGGGATGCAGGCCTATACAGGCGTGATGGTCTGCATCTATCCTGGAGGGGAACCAGGATCCTAGGTGATAGGTTTAAATGCTTCAGTGGCAAGCATTTAAACTAGCCGGGGCACTAGAAAGGATAAAGGAAATCCTAGCCCTCCCAAAAAAATTAGGTAATTAGTGAGGTAAACACCAAAATAGAGCAGTCAATAGGGAGAAGGGCAGGGGTAAATGGAGAAACAGGCAAAGGCAGTAGGGATAGGGATGGGGCAAAAAGAAATAAAGCCATAAAAAAATGGAGGGTAATGAGTACCTGTGCCTGTAGTCTAGGTAAAAAGCTCCCTGAAATGGTGGCCATGATGGAAGAGGGATGCCTGGATATTGTGGCAGTCACAGAAACATGGTACACAGAGAACCATGACTGGGATGTCACTCTGCCGACCACGGCAGCACAAGACTCGCTCCAGCTCCCTCCAGGAGCCGACCGACCAGCAGCTGAGACGCCGACAGGCCCTGAGGCCTGAACCCCCCCCCCAAGCACTCTGCCGACTGCGGCAGCACAGGACTCGCTCCAGCTCCCTCCAGGAGCCAACCGACCAGCAGCTGAGACGCTGACAGGCCCTGAGGTAAAGGCTTACCTCTGCTTCTTGCACTGGAAGACTGCTGTGGGGTGCTAGCCCGCGGCCGCTCGTGTCATCTGCCCCGCCCCACCCACCCAGGGGCAGCCCTCAATTTATTGGTCAACCCCATTACATCACTTCCTGTTAGCGAAATACTAAGTCCCCCTTTCCCATTTGCAGATTATACCTGCTAGCCACTAGAGGTCACTGTGCTCTCTGCTGTTAGCATCTTGCCAGCTAACCCCACTCTCTCCCTGTGTCTTCTCTACCCACTTATCCCACTCTCTCCTCTCCTATCTAACCACCCCTTTCTCCCTCCTCTCCTACCACCTGGCCCCACTATACTGGACCCATTGTTCTCCCCCTACCCTGTAATCTCTGGGCTCCCGAGACCCCCTATTCCACACTTGCCTATAGCCACTCTGGCCTCTAGGAGTCGCTATCTAGCACCCCAGTTGTGGGCCCTCACAGTGCCAGTGGGCTGCTCCTGGACTGTGGATAATGACTCTACCCTGGGCAATCCCCTACTATCCCTGGTGAGTCTTGAACCTGGCACCTTGCACACCAGAGGCAGGATCTCTACCACTGTACCAAAGTGGCACCAACACTTTGGCAGGCTGCATACCCTCTTCTCATTTCTTATTTCCTGCCTGCAAACCCTCACGGAAAATGCCTGCCTACCTCTTACTGACTTGCCTCTCTCCTCCTCCTCCTCCTTAGGCCATCATCCGACCCCGATGTCCCTACAACTCCACAGTTTCACCATTCTAGTGTTCCCGCTTGCCCTCTTACTCTTCCCTCCTTCTGGGTCTCTGCACCATCACATTCCTCCTCTACTCTCCCTATGTGCCCTAGCCCACCTCACCCACCACCTAGACACTACCCTGCTTCCCCCCTTGCTCCCACTGGCGACTTATCATTCTAGCCTTCCCAGCTTGTGCCCCTCTGCCTACCCCCTTCGTCCTGAAACTCCCCTACTCCGCCTATCTATCTCGGCGCAAACTCACCTTTCACCACCCCCTGTCCAGGGTTGTTCTTATCCTTCTACTCCTGACAGGAAATATACATCCTAACCCAGGCCCTGCCCACAACAGCGCATCAGTAGAATCCCCTGGGCTTCATGTTGTGTCTATGAACATCTGTAACCTCCTTAAAAAATTCGACTCATTCCAATGTTGGATTACAGTCCATAAACCTGACGTTATCTCTATAGTGGAAACCTGGCTGTCAGAATCTACCCCTGACTCCCTGGTCTCGCTCCCAGGCTACTCCCTCTATCGGGAGGACCGTGTTGGTAGATGTGGTGGGGGCTGTGCTATCTATATCAAAGACTCACTTGTAGGACTAGCCCTCCCAGCCCCTGTCCTTGACTTCAGGACTCAGGCCCTAACCCTAAAACTAACCCCTGATCCTTCAAGGGGTCCCCTCTATCTGACTACTGCCTATATATCTCCAAAAAATCAAGCGCAGGCACTGGCTCCACTTATTGATTATGTTACCTCCCTACCCCATTCCTCTGACCAAATCCTTGTGGGTGACCTAAATATTAACTGGCTCAGCCCCTCATCCTCTGCTACCCGTGACACCTTTGCATCTATTGACCTAACACAACTTGTTACTCAACCTACTAGAGTGAATCCTAGAACGGGCACAAGCACACTTCTTGATGTGGTCCTCCAAACAAGTCTAACCAAATCTGCAATATCCAAGTCCTTCCTGACGGACTTAGTGACCACTCCCTTGTTCTTTTCCGTTGGTCAACTTCCTTACCCAAATCCACAGCACAGTCCACTCTTCGGCGGCGGCTAAAACCAGGCGGGCTGAAAGGCCTTAAGCAACTCCTAGCCCAAACTGACTGGTCTCCCATACAATACGCCCCTGACATGGATACAGCTCTAACCTTTTTTACCCAAACCTTTAACAAAGCCTGCGACATTTTTGCACCACTAACTGCACTCCGGTCCAAAGTACGGCATGCCCCCTGGGTTACACCCCCCCCCCGTGCCAACTTCTTAAGAATAGGGATAACCTATGGCACATTGCCACCGAAACTGGCCACACTGCTGATAGGCAGGCCTATGCTGCTGCTCGGAATAAATGTACCTGGGCCATCCGCAAGGCGAAGGCTGAACACTATCAAGCCTCACTCACCTCATCCTGGGGGAATGCCAGGACCTTCTGGGACAACATCAAACAACTGAATGGGGGCACACGTCTCCCCACCCTCCCAAATCAATATTGATGGCTCTATCTCCACAGACCCAGCCCATATTGCCAACCACCTCAACAAATCCTTCACTGACCTTAGCCCTGTGCTCCCGAACAACTTCGTCGACCCCCCCCAACCTGACCCTATTCTCACATGCCCTTGGTTCCACCTACACCGTGTTACTGCCCGGGAAGTCAGACCTTACCTACTCAAGGCCTTAAAGAGCAATACTATTGGCAGTGACTCCCTCGATCCTAGTCTCCTCCGTCAGGTTCTGGATCTGGTTATCTCACCGATCACCAGCCTCTTCAACAAATCTCTCTGCCTAGGACAATTCTCCTCTGCCTGGAAAATCGCTACAGTCACCCCCATACACAAGGGTGGGGATAGGACTCTCTCTGGTAATTATCGGCCTATCTCTATCCTCTCTCCTCTCTCAAAGGCCTTAGAAAAAGTCGTGTCCTCCCAAATCTCTGAGTATTTAGACAAATACAGCATCCTCTGCCCTGAACAGCATGGTTTCCGAGCTGGCCACAGCACTAACACCGCCCTCCTTGAGTTCTCTAATTTTCTTCACTCCTCTCTGGACTCTGGTTCTCCAGCGGGTGCAGTGTTCGTTGACTTATCAAAAGCCTTCGACACTGTCTCCCACCCCCTCCTACTGGATGCCCTTAGCCACACAGGCTTTGCCGCTGGGCCTGTCTCCTGGTGCTCCAGCTACTTGTCTGCCCGCTCACAATGTGTTAAAATTAATTGGACACTCTCCAGCACCTGTCCTATCCGCTCTGGTGTCCCTCAGGGCTCCATTCTTGGGCCCTTGCTCTTTTCTCTATTTCTCAACTCCCTGCCTGGTGAATGTACTGGTAAAATCTTACTTTACGCAGATGATGCTGTTATCTTTGCCTCTGACCAAAACCCCATCTCCCTTCAGGACTCCTTGCAATTATCTTACAATGACGCAGAAGCCTGGTTCAAAGAGCATAGACTCGTAACTAATCTTAAAAAAACTAAAACCATGCTCTTTGCCCACCCCCAAAATAAAGCTAGTAATTATCCACTTCAGGTCCTTGCCAGTTCTGAACACCCAGTCGAGCAAGTCTACTCGTACAAGTACCTAGGGATAACCTTCGACCCTGCTCTCTCTATTCATGCTCACATCTCTGCCCTTGCCTCAGCCTCCAACATTCGGCTGGGTATCCTTTACCACCATAAAAACTGTCCCCCCCCCCGATGCCCTCTGACTAGCAGTCACATCCTCTGTACTATCCTAGTAGACTAGCTTAACCTAGTTTATGAGGCCGCTTGACCAGACCTCCTACACAAGATCCGCCTCACCTTAAATAAGGCATGTAGGTTAATAACCGGGGCGCCTAGACTAACCCATACCTGCCATCTATACACCTTGGCTAATCTGCTCGACCTAGATGAACGTCTCAGATACCAAACCTGCCTCCTAACTAAAAAGACTCTCCTTGATCTATCCCCGCCAGGTTTGACTGCCTCTATCCACCGAGCAAACCCTCTAGTGCACACCCGATTCTCCTGCAAAACTGCACTGGTAGTACCGGGTGCAAGAACCTCGCAAGGACAAAGGGCATACTCCTACAGAGCCCCTTCTTGGTATAACACCCTCTCTACCAGTATCACTGATGCCTCCATGATCTCTCATTTCAAAACCACCCTTCAAAAGCACCTACTCACTACGCGCCGCTGTGGCTGCCTCTCAATTTATTTCCAGATCTTTTGACCGGACAAAGCTCCCTATTGCTTTTCTCTACCTATGATGCTACTCTCTTCTCTGCATGCCTCTACTATGATTTATTCTGCTTAGATCCGCCTCTGTTAGCATATTGTACAAATCGTCCCGTACCTCCTTGTATACTGTCAATCCTGTAATGCTCATCTGTAACTGGTCTGACTACTCTGAACTGACTTGTGCTTTGCCAATTCCTGTAATATCAAAATTGTATTCTGTCCTATGTCTTCTTGTTTCCACAATTCTTTTGTACACCGTCTTATTGTAAAAATGTTGTTTGCACTGTTTTGTCCTCTCTGTGATGAGGTACATTTGTAAATGAGCCTCTGGCTCAAAGGTTGTAAACTGATGTTCCAATAAATAAATAAATAAAATACCAGGGTACACAATCTACAGGTGGGAGGGAAGAAGAGGAGGAGGAGTAGCAGCTCTCTATGTAAGGGAAGGGATAAAAGCAACAGAACTAAAGGGTAAACAGGGAGGAGAGGAGGCACTGTGGGTCACCCTGGAGACTGGAAATGGCTCCACAATCCGCACAGGGGCTGTATACAGACTCCAGTCTCAGGGGGAGGAAATGGACAAGAAAATGTTAGAAGGCATCCTTGGGATGGCAGAGAAAGGGAAGATATTGCTGATGGGGGACCCGAATATGCCAGATGTTGACTGGAGCACCTTTGCTGCAGCCACATCCAAGAGTGGGGCCATTGTCGATGCCCTACAGGGGGCAAGCCTCAGACAGTTAGTTTTGGAACCCACTTGGGAGACAGCAATCTTAGACCTGGTACTCTCAAATGGGGGATGGAGAGAGGATCTCTGATCTTGAAGTGGGTAGCCATCTGGGAACAAGCGACTACCAAGCAGTGTGGTTCACGATAAACTTAGCTGTAGAGTCAAGCCATACAAAAGTGAAGGTGCTGGACTTCAGGAGGGTTGATTCTGTCAAAATGGGAGAGTGCCTCAGAAAAGCACTAGCAAACAGGTAAGAAGGTGGGGTGGAGCAACAATGGGGAAACATCAAAACCACCATCACAGAGGCAACAAGTCTTGTGTGAAGCAAATAAACAAATCAAAATGAAAGAAAAACCACTCACGGTTCTCAAAAGTGGCGGGAAGGTAAGGAAAAAATATAGCATTCAGGAAGTATAAGGAAACACAGAAGGAGCAGGACAGAGAACTGTACCAGTTAAAGCAGAAGGAAGCAGGTAAGGCAGTCAGAATAACAAAGGCCCAAACCAAGGAAAAGATAGCCAACTCAGTTAAGAAGGGGATAAAACCTTTATAGGTACATTAGGAGCAAAGAAAGACTAAGGCAGGGATACTGAGGCTGAACAAGAGGAAGGTAGTTGGGCGAAACGACAGTGAAAAAGCAGGGATACTGAACGAATACTTCTGCTCAGTATTCACAATGGAAAAGCAGGGGAAATACCTGATCCGGTCAATGAAGCACTCTGGATAGGGGTTGATATTAGTCCTTTCACAGAAGAAAGGGTTCTGAAGAACTCTTAAAACTGAAGGTGGATAAAGCAATGGGCCTAATGGGATTCACCCAGAATTTTAAAAGAACTAAGGGAAGAACTAGTAACACCACTGACTACCCTTTTTAATAAATCATGGGAGGATGGGGTGGTACCTGAGAACTGTAGGAGGGCGGATGTGATTCCCCTTCACAAAAGTGGGAGCAAGACAGAGGCAGGAAACTACAGACCTGTTAGTTTGACCCCAGTGGTAGGGAAAATGATGGAATCACTTCTGAAGAAAAGAATTGTTGAGTACCTAGAGGCCAGTGGGGCACAGGACCCACGGCAGCATGGATCCACAGCGGGAAGGTCATGTCAGACAAATCTATAGTAATTGATTTCTTTGACTGGGTGACCAAAGCAGTAGACCAGGGAGGGGCTGTGGACATGGCCTACCTAGACTTTAGCAAGGCATTTGACACAGTCCTGCACAAAAGATTAATAAACAAATTAGCCAGCCTGGGAGTGGGTCCTAGGGTAGTAGCCTGGGTAAAACACTGGTTGGATAACAGGACACAGCGGTAATAGTAAATGGGTCACAGTGAAGAAAGGAGGGTTACTAGTGGAGGTGCAGGAGGGTTTAGTACTGGGGCCGGTCCTTTTAATGTCTTTATAAGTGACATTGCAGAGGGACTGGAAGGAAAGTATGTCTCTTTGCAGATGACACAAAGATCTGCAACAGGGTTGATACACAAGGTGGGGTGTAAAGGATGAAAAGGGACTTGGCAATGTTGGAGGAATGGTCAAATGTATGGCAGCTTAGATTCAATGCAAAAAGTGCAAAGTAATGCACCTGGGAAACAAACACCCAGGGGAAGAGTACACAATGGGGGGTGAGATACTGACAACAACAAAAATGGAAAGGGACCTGGGGGTAGTCATATCAGACGAACTAAAGGTGGGCCAGCAATGTGAGAAGGCAGTAAGGAGGGCTGGGGGGATACTGGGATGCATAGGGAGAGTCATCACCAGTAGAAAACAGGAAGTTGTTGACCCTCTGTACAGACGGTTGGTAACCACATCTGGAGTACTGTGTACAGTTCTGGAGACCCCATCTCCTCAAAGACATAGACAGGGTGGAGGCTGTCCAGAGGAGGGCAACCAAAATGATGCAGGGTCTGCATCAGAAGACATATGAAAAAAGACTAAAGGAACTAAAGATGTATAGCCTTGAGGAAAGGAGGGAGAGGGAATGACAGAAACTTTCAAATACCTCAAGGGAATCAACAAAGTCCAAGAGGTAGCATCTTTCAGAAAAAGAGATATGTGCAAAAACAAGGGGCACAATTTGAAGATGGGGGCGGCTCAGAGGTAATGTGAGGTATTTCTTCACAGAGAGGGTTGTGGATACATGGAACAGCCTTCCTGAGGAGGTCGTGAGAGTCAAAACAGTGGGGAATTCAAGAATGCATGGGACAGACATAAGGCAATTCTAGTCGGGGTAATAATAATAATAATAATAATAATTTTATTTATAAAGCACCTTTCAGAATGTCAAGGTGCTGAACAATTTCAAACAATCCAAAACTCTGAATAAAAATCATAAAACATCCATTAAAATCAGCATATCGTCCAATATCATATAAATAATAAAATCAAAAATTAGTACAATAACTTAATTATCTAAAAAGGCCATACTCCATAAATATGTTTTTAAGTCTTTCTTAAATAACTCCACGGAGGTGCACTGCCGTAACCGGCATGGTAGAGAGTTCCAAAGAGTGGGTGCAGCATGAAAAAATGCTCTGCTGCCAGAAGATTTTAAACTCACTCTTGGGATCTCTAACAACCCCATGTCGGCCGAGCGGAGTGATCGGTCATGGCAATAAGGAACTAGAAGGTCTTTCAGATAGGCTGGACCCTGGTCGTGAAGGGCTTTAAAAGTCAATAAAATGACTTTAAAGGTGATCTGCCACCGCATAGAAAGCCAGTGCAGTTCGCGCAGTACGGGAGTAATATGACAGGACCTACTTGTCCCAGTCAATACCCGGGCTGCAGCGTTCTGCACTAGCTGTAGGCGACGGATTTCAAACCTAGAAAGCCCAAAGTAAAGGGCGTTGCAATAGTCCAAACGTGAAGAAACAAAAGCATGGATCAAGGTAGGCAGGGAGTCGGACGGAACAAGGTGCCTAACCCTGGCAATGTTCCTAAGATGATAAAAGGAAGTCTTGACAACGGCTGACACCTGAGATTTAAGAGTCAGCCTGTCGTCAAGAATAAACCCAAGGCTACGCACCCATTCAGAGGATGGAAGAGATACACCACCGAGAAAAATTCCAGATGGTGCACCAATACACGGCCTCTCAATCTGACCACCTGGGTCAACTACCAGAACCTCTGTTTTCTCCGAGTTCAACTTTAGCCAACTAGAATCCATCCAGTCTTGGATCTCCCCCAGACAGTTATTAAACACCGAGAGAGCTCCATCCTGGTCGGGTGCAAAAGACAGATAGAGCTGGGTATCATCTGCATAACAGTGAAACCTCAGCCCATATCGTCTTATGATACCTCAGAGGGGCAGCATATACACTGCAAACAACATGGGTGATAGTACAGATCCCTGAGGCACTCCACACAACAAAGAAATTGGGTCAGAGGAAAAAATCCCCGACACAACTCTTTGTGATCTTCCGGTGAGGAATGACGTGAACCATTGAAAAACGGTTCCGGACATACCACAAATTTGCCCCAGGCGAGCTAATAACACCATGTGGTCCACAGTGTCAAAGGCTGCAGAGAGATCAAGAAGAACCAGGATAGAGCGTCTCTTCTGATCCTCGCCATCAGAAGATCATTTAACACCCGAACCAGCGCAGTCTTGGTGCTATGTCTTTTCGGAAGCCAGACTGAAGGATTCGTAGACATTATGGATGGTTAAATGGTCATCCAATTGAACAGCTACGACCTTCTCAACAACCTTCCCAATAAAGGGAGGTTAGAGATAAGCCGATAGTTTGAAAAATAGTCTGGGTCCAAGGAAGTTTTCTTCAAAAGAGGAGTCACCACTGCCTCTTTCAGAGAGCAGGGAAACTCACCTAACTCCAAGGAGCACCAGACTATTTGCGCCAGGACCGGACCGATGATGTCAGAACAACCCAAAATGAGGGGAGTTGGTCCGGGATCCAAACCACAACTTGTGGGACGCATAGTATGGACGATCCTCATAATGTCCACGAACTCAGGTCGACAAAAGGAACTCCAGGAGAAATGGGGCACTGTGATCCCACGCTGCCCAACAGCATCACCCTTAGAGGATGCCGGACCCAGGTTTGCCCTGATGTCGGCCACTTTAGTTGCAAAGAATAGAGCAGGCTCATCGCACTCTACTTGCGAAAAGGCTTTCCGAACTTGCAGGCAGGCTGGGTTGCACAGTCTGTCTACCGTTCGGAACAGCTGAGCCGATCGATTCTGAGCAGCTGCAATCTCCCTGGACAGGAATTCTGCCTTCTTATGGGTGATTGCAGATTGATAGCTAACATAATGTTCCATGAATCTAGAGTGGTCGGCATCAAGGGCAGACCTGCGCCAGCAATGCTCTAACCTTCGCCCCTGTCTCCGCATCTCCCTCAAGGTCCCATCAAACCACAGGGATCTGGGGCGAAGGGATAGGGGGCGCTCACGAACAGGAGCAATAGAATCCAGGGCAGTCGTGATGGCCTTATTATAGGCCAACACCAGAGCATCTAGACTATTGCTCACCGAAACGAAGGATGATAGGTCAAGGACCGCCGCTAGACCTTGTGGAGTAACATTCCGTAATGGGCGGTACCTGACCATCTCCACAGGGGCTGGTCTCCTCAGGGGGGTGCGAAAATTGAACCTCACGATGTAGTGATCAGACCAGGCGACTGGTTCCACCCCCATGTCGGATGCGTCGATCCCTAGAAGGAAGACTAAGTCTAAAGAGTGTCCAGATTTATGCGTAGCAGTGGAAACCACCTGTGTAAGGCCCAGAGAAGACATCAATTGGAGGAAGTGATTCCCAAAATTAGAGAGTTCATTGTCGACCCAGGCATTGAAATCACCCAGAACCATCAATCTGGGTGACTCCAATGACATGTCGATGAGGAAGTCTGCTACTTCCTGTAAGAAATGTCTCCCATCTCCGGGTGGACGGTAGATGAGCACGATTCGAACGCCTACACCTGCCACGACTGTACACTCGAAAGACCCAGCTTCACCCACTACTACATTCGCGAAACCCAATTCAGTCTTAAAACAGACTGCAACCCCCCCACCCCTGCGATCCAATCTCGGGCTGTGTATCACCGAGTACCCGGCTGGGATCATAGCCTCCAATATAGGGCCAGAATTTTCATCCAGCCAGGTCTCGGTGATGCAAGCCAGGTCGGCCGAACCAACAAGATCGGCAATAATGGCGGTCTTATTCCTAACAGACCTGGCATTGCATAACACCGTCCGAGTTGGACAAACTTTGGGGGTTGTCGAGCCTGTCTGCCTACTGAAATCAGTAGTGCACTTGGGTATGGATACCAGACAAGGTGAACCTCGATCTGGATTCCATTTTGCCCCGGGGCGCCTTCTGGACCCAACAACCCCGATACGATGAACCCGCTCGTTCATCCTCCCCTGTTCACAAACCCCCCTCCCCAGCCTCCCACGAGCAATACCCAGTGCTCTACAGCGCTGGTAGATATCAAAATGCAAAGGAGGAGTAACAAAGGGGCGGAGGGCGCGAAGGGAAGAGGATGAATAGAGCACCGCCGTGGAGGCTAAAGGCCAGCATATGTTGATATTTGACTAAAATACACCAAAAACCCAAAACAAATAAATTAACAGTCAACCGACAAATAAAACAAATAAATATAACCTAAAATAAAAAGAAAATAAGTCTTTACCTGCGCTATTTCCCTATTCCCCGGATTGCTCTCACCACCGGGAAGGAGGAAAAGGCACTCTCACTGCCTAACCATCATAGGAGATAACAGAGGCAAAAAACAAAAACTCCTCCCAAGTTCTCTCACAACTGGGGGATGATATTATTTGATCAGAGTTTTAAATCCAAAAAATTAAAAAATAAAATAAATAAATAAACACATAAAACTTAGGGACACAGAGTTCTCTCACCGCCTAGTGTCCGAAAGCTATAATCAACAACCACTCAATGCAGAGCTAAAATTAACACAATTAAATAAACATCAAAAAGTTCAAAGTTCCAGGATAGATCCACTTCAGGCAGGAACAGTTAAATAAAGCAAAAAAGGAGGAGAACACCAAAAAGTCACGAAGTTTAAGAGGTAATTCAAGAGACCGGGAAACTAAATCCAGGAAAAGGTCAGCCACTCTCATGCCTCCTAACTCCCAAAAGAATGTCCTTTATAAGGAGTCTAAGCCACCCTTACCAAAGGACCACGAAGCATGCCACACTTGTAGCAATCCTCATGGCTCAAGGGAGTGGGGTACTCCAGCCAGCTCCCCAACTAAGAAAATACCCCAGCCCCCCGTAGCGTAGCAAAGCTCCAAACAGACACCTACCGACGCATACCTCTCAACCTCCCTCATCACAAATCAGGGACAAGCCTTAAAATGATCAGGGACAAATGACCAAAATCAGGGACACATCTGAAAAAATAGTAATATTAGTTCCAGAAGTTGTGTACAACATGCTTCTTAGTATGAATAGCATTTTCTTAATGAGAACTAGACTGTAACACCAATTGATGGCATTTTTTTTTGTGATTCAAATCCCTACTCTTCAGTGACAGAAATGCCAAATTTAAGAGGGACAGAAGAAATTTTTTAGGCAAAATCAGGGACATCCCTGAAAATCAGGGACAGTTGAGAGGTATGCCTACCGGGATATTAAGCGACAGAGGCTGACACCTAATAATCCACAAGAATGCTGAAAGAAGGCAGTTCCTGGTAAAATCACCAAACAAAACAAAAACCTCAAAACTCCAAGTTTACGAGCTGTCCAATACTTTGATTTCTTGTCCTCAGCAGATCCAAAACACCTCAGAAGCCAATATTTTGAGGGGAAAATGGGGACAAACCCAGCCAACAGCACTCCTGAAGTAAGCCCACCGCAAATCCACCACAATATTCTACGTAGCGGGCTCTTCAAGCCCTATCCAAAGTGTACGACTCTTCTTTACCACAAGATTCGGCCAAAAACCTGAGGATCCTGACGTCCTCCAGACAGAGTCAAACTCCACGTCCCTTTTAATTTGCCAAAGAAGGTCCCAGGGCAGTATATCCTCGTATATCCTCATAGCCACACGGGTAAAACTCCTCGTTCTCCCGGGCTCTGCACTGATGTCTAAAGAAAAAATAAGAACAAAAGCCCGACCGGCGTCTTTCCGCCAACAGAATCTTGCCGCGGCAACCACCGCCGAAACCGTGGTATTCGGAAAAAAATAAATAAATGCAAAACAACAGAATTAAACAAATAACGAACTAAAAAACCAAAAGCGAGTTTAAATAAATTCAACAGGAAACATGATAGCAACATAATAGCAACACGCCCAGCCTGGCGGCCATCTTTTGAGGGTAGGAGGAAGTAGGCTGTTGGTTAACTAGGATCTGCAGCTTATCCGTTAAGTAGGGAAATGGGCAGACTAGGTGGGCCAAGTGGTCCTTATCTGCCATCAAATTCTATGCTTCTATGATACTCATATTTCCTCCACTCCTTTTCTCTCCACTCTGGACGGCACACCAAGAGGCTGCCCTTGTGAAGTCCATTCCGCTGGGACATTGTGTATCCAGGAGCTCTTTTGGTCTAGTCATCAAGCCCAATTCTTGCCTCTGGAGAGGTCACACCTGGCACATACCCACTGACCCCACAGGATCCAAACCTTCCCCTAAGCATGGAGTCATACTGTAGGGCAGGGCAGGGTGGCTACAACCATTCAAGCCCAGTGCCAGCAGAGGTGGGAGGGTCCGGTTTTGGAGATTTGACTTTATAAATAGCACTTTTCATATACAGATGTATGCTCAATGCCCTTTACAAAGTAACAGTCAGATACAAGTACTGTCAGGGCTGCATGCTGATGGAATGAATGGCTTTTAGGTTCTCACTGCCACTGTACACAGAAATGCAGAGTACAGCATTACAACTGTTTTACTGAAAGATGCCAGCTGCCTTGTGGACCCCAGCTTTACATGAGGAAGGGACTGTGGGATACTGCAGTCCATCACCAATGTCCATATCCCTTGTCACGTGCTACTAAATTCAGAAAACAAATGTGCCGCCGTGCCTCCCAGCCCTTCATGTTTTTTAACTTATATTTTTTATCTTTTTTTGTTTTCCTGAACCAACAGAACCGCTCCCCGGATCTGAACCTACCTTTTTCCCTCTAGCCCCTATGGAATCGTGGTTTACCTTCCCCAGGGGCAGGGTACAGTGTGGAGCTATGTACCCCCGAACTTCCCAGCATCAAGCAGTGGAAAAGGTGGTTGGGACCAGCCCAGATATGCAGAGCACAGGGGCCATCTTCCTTCTTCTGGTAGTTGCAATGCATCCCTCTAAGCTCTGGAAGACATTGGCACACTAAATGGACCAATGTGCATGCACACACTTGGCATGGAAAGCGCATGTTCCCAGATGATGTCTTCCCCCTCCCACTTCGTGCCCTCTACTGCACTGCCACATGTGGTCCCCCAGGTGGCAGTATAGCAGTGAAAATGGAGGTCCTCCCTCCCCAGAGGAAACTTCCACTCCTCAACTGGCTCCCAGCAATTCCGGCTTGCTCCCAAGCCTGGATCACCAACATCGTGAGTGACAGTCCCACCGCTGCACTGACAGGTCAGCTATCCCAGCCCTCCATGTTGAGTAGGAGGGCTGGGGGAGCCAAAAACACCTTTCAGTGGTGTGTCAGGTGGTGCAGAGATCTTACAGGGTATCCCTGGAGGGTATCCCATGATAAGGGTGCTCGCTATTGAGCTGGCTCATAAAAGGGTGACTCAATAGCGGCACCTGTTCGAGAGGCTACTGGATGGGGCGACTGCGGGTATAGTGACATCCTGTCGCTATATATAAATGCATGCACGAGGGCGAGTACAGCGGAAGGAGGGTTTGTGTGTGGTGTGGTGGCAGTGTGTTGCCGAGCTGGCCCTGTGGTGGGGGTGGGTGGGTGGCGAGCTACAGCTGCGAGAGGTTCTGGGTTTGGGTCGGCGCCACGTACATTTTGTTGCACCCGCCCAACATTTTTTCCGACTTTACCCCCCGACATGCAGCCCCTGGAGTTGAAAATCCTTTAGTGGGGGTGTAGGGGCATCCCCACATAAACAAAAAAGCAAGTCCCGGCACCCTTTACTGTGTGCCAGGGTGCCTTACCTCAGCGACATTGATTTTCGCCAATGTACATTTGCTGTAACGGCGACTGCCTTTGTGCGATCGCCGTTATCACATAGATTGTTCCTGGAGTCATGCCCATGTCCTCCCGGAAGCTTCTGCTGTGTATATCAAACTGTGGATGGCCACAGAGTGTGGCCACACCCCCTGTTGGCCCACGACCTGACCACCTGAATACTGTAGCCATGATGATTTGGTCAGGACTGCCATCGCCGGGTGGGGGAGGGATGTAATTAAGAATGCATGGAGGCCTCAGCATTTGCAGAGGTGGGCCTTCATGCATCGGGGACACCCAATGCACCCGCGTAGAGTTGCATCAAGCTCTGTGGATCAGACCCTATGTTCCAGAGTAGAGCTCAAACCTAAAGCCATCTCACCCATTGCCAAATGAGCTTCCACCCGAGACCCACTGACAGTGCTTGCCTCCCCCCAATACTGATGTAATCTTGCTTGTTGATACTAGTATTTTCTTAATGTCAGAGCAGCTCTGGGACACGTGGGGAGAGACAAATATTCCCCAGCATTGTCCTTACTCTTTTAAGGAGGTAAAAATGGTCCTGGCTTGTGGTATATGAAGGGTTGTGTTTCAAATGTAAATGAAAAGATAAATACAGCACAATAGTGCTATGTATTAGCTCTTTTGTGACCTAACCTTAAAACTGTAAGACGTTGCACACAACCAGGACTGTAATGTGTCAACCTGAAAGGGCTGTGCCTATGATTACTGTCATGGAAGGAAGGAAAGAAATGATTTGCCAAGTCAGTACCATGTGCTCAAAGTATAGTAATCACAGCCTAGGCTTGCCACCTTTTCTTCCCCCATCTACCTATCCTTGGCCTTCCAGGTCCCCTTGCAGGGTCCCCAGCATCCTGGAGGGTTCCTTCGATCAGGCCTCATCCCCTCCCAGGTGTTATTTCTCATTCCCTCCCTTTCACTATCCCTCTATAACTACAACGCCTAACCGCACAAGGCTTTACAGTCGCCTGAACTTCCCTGCCCTCTTGCAGGGTTCAGCGCATCCTGAAGGGTTCTCTTTTTGGGTCAGGCCTTATTTTATTTATTTATTTATTGAAATGTTTTACCAGGAGGGCGCACTGAACAACAAGTTGCTCATCTCCGTGACGACCTGGGGAGGTGTTACAGTTTATTTATTTATTTATTTATTTAATTTTGGTGACCGGGTAGGCCCACTGAGCCCCGAAGGTCCCTTTTTCAGGGGCGACCCGGGATAACAATACAAGTTATAAGAATGAACAAGGACATAAGGAACATTTGAGGCATTGTGAGTTACAGCATGAGGTGGTTACAGTAAAGAAAAATAGTGGATACAGGCATGGTAAAAGAAAATCAGTGGATACAGGCATGGCTTACAGGCATGGTAAAAGAAAAGCAGTGGATGCAGGCATGGGTACAGGCATGGTTATCATCATGACATGTAAGCAATTGGTAGCACTTTGCATATAGTTTATTCAGGGGTTACACGTGGCCTCTGGCAAGCAGTCTGTATAAGGCAGGTAGTAGGAAGGTTAAGCTAGGAGACGGGAGTTGGAGAGGAGGGGAGTACCTGATATGATGAAGAATTAGACATGCAGTTTAACATTTATCATATCCGAGAAATTAAACATTCAAATACATTTGTAACAAGACATACAGTTAATAAATATCATAAATAATCATACAGTCGCATCTGTAACATAGCATACAATTAAATATATCATACCTGTGGAATATGCATTTAATTACAGGTGGCATATCTGGGGAACATAGTACAGAAATTTAATGTATCCTTGGAGCCAACTCCTTGCAGGAATGGATCACAGTTAAGAGGCAGATTATTTAGCAATTATTGAATGAATGAGGTCCATGGGGGCATCAAGGAGGGTAGAGGGCAGACAGGGAAACAAGCGGGGGGAAGGAGAGGATAAAGATGGGGGGGAACATTACTGGAGCAAAGTGAGAAAAAAAATCACACTTACTTCCTCCCTCTCTCCCTTTCTAATCCCTACTCCAGTCCCCGTCCTCCTGCAGGGTTGCCCGCATCCTGAAGGGGTCTCTCCGGGACACGACTCTGCACCATCTGTCATCTCATCCTCTCTCCTTCACCCCTTATTTCACGATAGCACTTGTTCACTTATTACCATTGTGCTTATTAATTGTTCTCACAAACTGCATATGTATGCAACACTGTTTGTAACAACTGCCTTAATTAATTGTATGCTATGTTGATTTTTGTAATTTGAATGTAAAATGTCTCACTCCTATTGTACCCCTTCCCCACAGGTTGCAACGGGAGACGAGCAACCTGTTGCTCAGTGTGCCTTCCTGGTGAACCATTTCAATAAATAAAATAAAAATGGGTGTTGAGCTCAAGATCACAGTATTTACTCAGTGCCCCTGGGGTGTGTACAACCCCTAAGGGCCAGAGTCAGTCAGTCTTCCTGTAGCACAAAGGGCAAACAAAAGTGCGTTTTTTCTGTGGTTATGTATGGACTGCCAGAAGCTCCAGTTGAGAGAAAGAGAGAGAGACAGAGAGAGACAGAGAGAGATCTTAGGCATGAGTCTGACCCTCACATCAGTTTAAAAGTCACACTTGTTTGCTGTGGTCGCAGAGCTCTCTTTTTTAGCATCCCAGTTAAAAAACTGCAAATGGCCTTGCAATTCTATACCTTAAAACAAACAAGAAGAAGTAAACTGGGGGATAAATTTCAGGGGAGCAGGCAGCCCAGACTGGATTTATAAATATTTTTTTCTTTGCTCGGTGTGTATGGATTGGTTGAAAAATAGAGTGCAGCCACCAGTGAGTTCTAGCGCCCATCAGGTATTCGGGCTTGGGGACCAGTGACTTAAAGTACAAGTTGCCTTCACTGAAGGATCCCAGCCCCCTAGACTGTGCTCAGAAACAGAATGGCCCGGCAGGAGCTACTGATTGCCCCATAAAGTCTAGCTCGCAACCTTTTTATGTTTGCTTGCATGCATGTGCAAGAAACATAGTGCTATCATCGGAGTTTTTGGAGGTGTGTCAGCCCTCTTCCAATTCAGTCAGTGTGTTTGCAGGCACGGCCGCAGTTCTCCAATGCCTGCTGGAGATGTCTATGACAGCTTCAAAATGCAGTGACATACAGCTGAAAGGGGGAGCTACGCTTCAGTGAGCAGCGATCAGATATCGCTTGCTCATGCGCGCTCCCCCTATACACACACATATGCTGCTGCTGCTGCTCCCCCAAGCATGCACTGTACAGCGGCGCGGGGTGCCCAATCCCCTATCGGCTGTGCTGCGCCCCTCAAAACACAGTTTCATATGCCATACGCTGGGTGCCCACCCCAGCATGGCTACATCATATAGCTGACAGGGTGCCCAATCCCGTCATCTCCACTGTGCCCCGAGTACAGGGTGCCACGCTGGGGCCACCCAGCGTGGCAACGATAACATGTGGCCGACGGGGTGCCCAATCCCCGTCGGCTCCATGCCCCAGCCATCCTTCTGCCAGCTGGGAGACCACCCCAGTGTGGCGAGCGTCCAGCGCGTCTTTTAAAGCAAAAAAAAACCTGTAAAGAAAAAAACGGTCCCTCGCAGTCTCCTTGCCCCCCAACAACCCACACTCACCCACTGCGCACCCTGCCTCCCCACACCCCCCTCACCCCATACTTACCTCTGGAGTCCGGCGCGATGATCTTCGGTGGACCAGGAACACGTCTGCGCTCTTCAAATCCGATCACGAACTGAGGAAATGCCGGTAAGCTGTACAATGGGATAGGTAGGGGGGTTTTCAACTTTGTTGCATATCTCAGGCATTTTTTGGAATTTTTGCACCACATTTTCAACATGGGGTTTTTGGGACCCCTCCTTATGAATTCTTGCACTGTCATGGCGTTACTCGGGCCCAAAGGGTGATTTAGCAGCCACTCGCGTGAAATCACCTTTCCAAGAACGATTAACGAAATGACACTGCCAGTGTTCATAAGGGGCTCTCAAAACCTATTTTGAAAATTTGGTGGAAAAATGCTAAAAACCAACTGTTTTCTGGCGTGCATTGCGCGGTTCCTACTGCCGTAGTAAGTTCGTAATTTTCAATATTTTCACTCCAGATTTTCAACATTGCCATTTTACCACACCTTCTTATGAGCAGTACAGCTGTCATTTTTCACATCTCACCCAAAATGTGTTTCCGCCCATGTAGCACACAATGGCACAGTCAGTGTGCGAAATCAATGTACGGGACACATTAAGAAAATCACAGTGACACTGTTCATGAGCAGAGGTCTTAAAATGGCTATGTTGAAAATTTGGTGAAAAAATTTCTGAAAATGACTGTTTTTCGAGCGTGCGTTGCAGAGTTCCTACCAACACTCGTTAAGTTCGCAAATTTTCAATATTTTCACTCCATATTTTCAACATTGCCATTTTACCACACCTCCTTATGAGCAGTGCAGTTGTCATTTTTCACATCTCACCCACAACATGTTTCTGCCCATGTAGCGCACAATGGCGCAGTCGGTGTGCGAAATCAATGTATGGGACACGTTAAGAAAGTCACAGTGACACTGGTCATGAGCAGAGGTGTTAAAATGGTTATGTTGAAATTTGGTGAAAAAAATCCCCAAAATGACTGTTTTAGGAGGCTGCGTTGCGCAATTCCACATACGCTAGCAAGTTTACTTGAATTTGTAATGTTGCACACCAGATTTTCAACAGTGCCATTTTACCGCACTTCTTATGAGCAGTACAGCTACCATTTTTCATATCTCGCCTAAATGTGTTTCCGCACATGTAGCACAATGGTACAGTCGGTGTTGAAAACAATGTTTGGGACAGATTAAGAAAATCACAATGACACTGGTCATGAGCAGAGGTCTTAAAATGGCTATGTTGAAAATTTGGTGACAAAACTCCATAAATGACTGTGTTACAGTGAGGCATTGCACAGTTTCCCTTATCCTCGTAAGTTCATGAATTTGTAATATTTTCAGTCAGATTTTCACCAGTGGCATTTTCCACATCTCCTTATGAACAGAACAGCTGTCATTTTTCCACAACATGGCAAATGTGTTTCACTGTCAGCACAGAAATGCGTGGTCGCTGTGGGAAATCATTGTTCGGGACAGATAAAGAAAATCACACTGACACTGTTCATGATTGGAGGTCCCAAAATGCCTGTGTTAACAATCTGCTGTAAAAAAATCCCCAAACTAGTTACATTACGGGTGTGCATTGCACAGTTTCTACGCATGCTCGTGACTTCACCAGTTTTTTTAAGATTTTCACAGCAGATTTTCAACATTGCCATTTTTTACACCTCCCCATGAACAATACCACTGTCATTTTTCACATCCTGTTCGGAATGTGTTTTTGCACCTGTGGTGCCAAATGCCACAGTCGCTGTGCAAAAGCAGTTTTGGCTAACAAACTGATATTGCCACTGTTCATGAGGTGGGGGTCACAAAAAAAACATGTTGAAAATTTAGGTGAAAATACCAATGAATGCCTGAGGGCGTTAGGGTTTCCGACCATAGCCCACCCTGTAAGAGAATGACAGGCATCAGGGGTGTGACTTGGGATTCTTGCCTGTCATGCTCATACCATTCCACCCCCACCCACACCCTGCAGCCAGTGAGAGGCATCAAGGTGTGCCTCGGACTCTTAGAGCCCAAACTTCACCCCATTCTCCTATACTGCACCCATCTCACCGTATTTCCTGATGGAATGGGGTGCGTATAATGGCCAAAGACTCAGGCACACCGTGACACTTGTCAGTGTCTGCAGGGTAGGGTGTGGTGAAATGGCGTGGTCGTTATGCCTGATGACCTAAAGGCACACCCCAATGCCTGTCACTCTCTGCAGGGTGGTGGTGGGGTTGGCTTCAGTTCAATACTTCGCTGCCATTCCTATTATGCAGCTCTGTAACTTCTACACTACCACTGCCAATGCCAGCAAGCAAACATTCGGCATTGGCAAATGCTTGTTATTTCTTCTCACAGTTTATTAACCCAGGGTAGCCCAGCTGAGACACCGTATCTCATTCACTGTGGGGTCCTGCTTTTGCCTATTTTTATGCATGAGTGGATGGAAGCACAGAGGGGTTAAGTGACTTGCTCAGGGCCACGCGGCTAGTGCATGGATATGAGGCTCTCCTGACTGGTTCCCAATCCTGTACGCTGGGGTGCTTCTCATTAGGAAAGACAGTTCCTCACATTTCACCTCTCAGAAACCCTCTGTCCCTCATGAAAAAAGGTGCTGTCCCACATTCTTGAGTCTTTAACACAGAAATACATATTTATTTATGAAGATCAGCAAATAGTTACTTGATAACTACAAATTCACTCATTTCCACAATCTTAATAAGCTTGTATCTAGCTAGAGATTTCAATTCTGTGCCCTACATTCTGTCTTTTCCTCACATTTTGAGGACTGAGCACTTAATTCCTATACCAGCTACATAGCTCCTCGGCTTCAGTTTCCTGCCTTTTCTTGACAATTTAAGACCTGTCTCTGATCCTACCTTCAAGGTAAAAGGGGCAGGGCAGTAAGACACGTCATCACTCATGGCATTTTTTTTTTTGTCAAATTGTTTCAGTCTCTTAAGGAATGCCTTGCGTGAGATCACTGACCAAAAAAAAAAAACAAAGACCACAAAAAATCCATTATACAATTAAAGATTATTTTTTTACAAATAATTCTCACTTTGAATTCCCCTCAGATGCTGGAGGTGAGAAGATTCTCTCTGAAACAACAATGAGTCTCGGTTCTGGAATTCTAAGAGGAGGACAGCTGTCACAATACCTGGATCTACCTGACCAAGCTGTCCCGAAGCCTCAAGTTCACCTGGACGACGACACCCAATGGGACTAAGAGACTAAC
Source organism: Neoceratodus forsteri (assembly GCA_016271365.2). Classification (NCBI taxonomy): domain Eukaryota; kingdom Metazoa; phylum Chordata; order Ceratodontiformes; family Ceratodontidae; genus Neoceratodus; species Neoceratodus forsteri. The sequence continues at coordinate 46,676,660 of CM028133.1, read as the reverse complement.
ATCTTCATACAGGATTGCTGGTCTTTTTCTTTTATTATTTCAAACTGTGTTGCATTGTTTCGTGGGACTACATGTTTGATTTGGAGTCTGAAGGGGTCAAAACCACTCCCAGACGGTAAGTCTCTGAAACATGTTTTGATTTAACAGCACTTAGCTGATTTCTGGCAGCAAAATCAACTTTTCTTACATATTTGTATTTTTTGAAAGTTATTTATGGTATCCATTCACACCTGGTACAGTTTCAAGTGCTTGAAATTGGAGTAGTGAGATCATGAATAAGGCATAACAGATACAGTAACGTAATGCCCCCCCCCTTATGATTAGTATGTAGAGTCCTATCAACAACACTAAAAGGAGACGGGTAGGTTTGCATAGAAGCTCTGGCCCCCCCAAGTTACAGGCACTGCAGACGTATTTTGTACCATGTGCACATTTTGCATGTTATGTACAAGTCCAGCTTGGAGTTGTCTCATCTCCCTAGTCTTTCCAAAGCCCACTGTACAAATTATTTCTAAAGATATGAACGGAACTGTTTTGCAAGCCACCTTGTATGCTCTGTACTAACTGTGCTGAATATTGAAAGGTACCTTTTTTACTACTACAATCACTGTTACTACAAGCTCCTGCCTTGTTCGATATGTCTGCACAGTTTTGTTTTGTTCCCCCTGAACTGTGCTATTTATTTATATCTTGTATTTATTTACTTTACTAATGATGCCCTACAGTTACCCACCCCAGGACGTACCTAGTGTAGAATTATAATTTGTGAACTCTGGGGACTATGGGGGGCCTATGGGGGTCCTATCCATATACTGAGCCCCCCCTTCCCATTATAAATCAATGGCAGTAATGGGTCAGCTACCAGGGCTCACATCCGAGCTACGGGGGCCATGCCCTGGGAAGCTTCTTGGTAACTGCAACACAGGACATACCTGGGAATGAGTCCATTGTGGCCCAGTGTTCCTTCCTGGAAAAAAAATTTTAATAAATACATTTATTTCAATATAGTTTAACTTGCTGTGCTTTACCAGCCTTTGCCAACCTGCCCTGGCTAAAGGCATACGATTGTACTTAACTAAGCAGATCCAGGATTTGGGTGGGGGCCTGCCTACAACTTCTGGGTGCCATTTAAAAAACAGATAACACAGTGGTCAGCAAAAACTGAAGGGCTGTACATGCGGTGCATGGGGTGGGGATTGCTGGTGCTACTTTCCTCCCCCTTCCACCCTTCCCTAAACTTTTACTGCATTTAAGTCTGCCTTGTTATAAGTCAGCAGCTCTAGCTCTGAGTACTTAGAGGGGAAACAAGATTCACGATGGCACTGTGGTTTCATTTTCAGAATTTGTTATAAAATGTTCTGCAGAGCTGGCTCGTTAACGGTGCTATGGTGGAGCCACTTGTTATGCCAGCGACCTGGCCCATGATGTCACGGAGGGCTAAGAGGAGGCTGAGGTAGGTGGTATCCTCTCGTGTCCCCGGAACAGGCAGGTGGCTCTCCTCAGTGCTTTGATACTGTCTGGTTATCCAGGGCACAGGGCAGCTGAGGCATCTAAGCAGTTGAAGGGAGAGGTGCTGGCTGGTCCCAAGATGGCACGTCATAACATTGGGCCATCATCAGTGCTAGCATTTCTGTGGGAGTAGCAGGTCAGGAAAAAACAAACAAAATGCCCGGCCACAGGATGGCAGCCAGTTATCTCAGACCCCACACCACATCTCTGGCAGCATTGATATGTGACCCACGAGGGGTTTCCCTGTGCTTGCATCCCAGCCATGGGAGAGGCATAGCTGTGGGGTGTAGATACCAAAGGTTAGGGGTGCTGGGGCTGAAAGGTCAATGGAAGAAGTCTGGTAGAGGTCAGAATGTGCACTATAGTGTCTAAGGTGAAGCTGGACAACTGAATGAAAGCTAGAAAAGTCCATAAATGTCATCGCTCTCGGGTGGGGTCTTTCCAGATGCCTTGAAGGAGGCATTGGTGAGGCCTCTACTGAAGAAACCATCATTCGACCCAGACGTCTTAGCGAATTACCGACCTGTCTTCAATCTTCCATTCTTGGGGAAGGTGGTGGAGAAAGTGGTGGCTTTGTAGCTCGAGGCACACCTGATGGCCTTTGACATGTACAAGCCACTGCAGTCCAGATTTAGGAGAAAGCATAGCACAGAAACAGCATTAGTCAGGGTGCAAAATGATCTCCCCAGGGCAAGAGATAGAGGGGAATGGTCAGTTCTCATTCTCTTTGATCTCTCTTCAGCATCTGACACCGTAGATCACATGGTGCTACTTGATCACCTGAGAGAGTTCTGTAGCATCACCGGCAATGTCATCAGCTGGTATGAGTCCTTTTTGACAAGCAGGATGCAATGGGTTGTGATGGGAGATTTCTCATCGTGCCCAAAGCTCCTGACCTGTGGAGTACCTCAAGGTTCGATCTTGTCGCCCATGTTATTTGTGGTGTACATGCTGCCAATGGGTGACATCGTTAGGCATTACGGTCTGGGTTTTCATAGCTATGCAGATGACACCCAGCTGTATATGTCCTTTGGCCCCGGGGCATCGGGCGCTGCGGATGTGCTTAACAACTGCTTGTCCGAGATCCAGGACTAGATGTCCTCCAACTGGCTGAGGCTTAACACGAACAAGGAGGAGGTACTAGTGATTGAGCCTGGTCGTCAGCGGGATGTGGTCACCACTGGAGCAGGAACAGGGTTGTTCCTGGGGTCCACCTCACTGGTGGTGGCCACTAAGGTGTGAAATCTGGGAGTCATCCTTGACAACAGTTTGACACTAGAAGCTCAGGTGTCTGCCATCATCCAGAGTGTTTTTTGCCATTTAAGGAATGTTGCCTGAATCAAGCCCTTAATCGCACCAGAAGATCTGCCATCATTAGAACATGCTTTTGTCACCTCCAGGCTCAATTACTGTAACATTCTACACTCCAGGATCAGTGGAGGCAACCTCCGCCAGCTGCAGCTAGTGCAGAATGCTGCAGCAAGGTTGCTGATGGGCCTCTTGAGATCTGATCATATAACCTCAGTTCTGCGTGAGTTACACTGGCTGCCGGTCAGGTGGAGGATTACCTTCAAAATGGGCTTGCTCACTTACAAGCCCCTACACGGCTTGGGTCCTGGCTATCTGACTGACATCCTGACACCTGCCCACCTGGTGTGCTTACTACGGTCATCCACGGAGGGTCTCCTGGTGGTCCCCAGGGCACGATGGAAGACATCAGGAGACTGTGCCTTTGAAGTAGCAGGACTGGTGCAATGGAACTCCCTCCCACGCGTATTAAGGGATTCCCCGCTTCATGGATATTTTCAAGCGGGGCCTAAAGGCACATCTTTTTAATCAAGCATTCAATGTCCACTGATTTTAATTACGTTAAACTGCGTTTTAAGATCATTATTTATGATCTTTATTTATTAGATGTTTTTATTGTTGACCCTAATTTTAAATAATGTTTTTTCTTTTTTAAAAATGCATTGTTTGTAACCTGCCTTCACCATTTTTGTAAAGCGCCCAGAGCCCCTGGGATTTGGCACTTGAGAAATAAAAGTGACTTGACTTGATTAAAAAAAAAAGAGAGAGAGGTTTACACAAAAAATAAATATTGGACAAATATTAAGTTTACCCAGGGAACTGTTTTTTTTTTTTCCCAGTAAATAGGTACTTTTTTTTTCAAAAAATGTGAACATAGTTCAGCTCATCAGTTCATTATACATAATCCTTTAGTGCTGTATATGCTGTGAGCCCTGATGGCGGGGGCTTAATTGGCTTTTTTTCTGGCCAGTAGTTAAACTCTGTTAAGCTGAGTGGAGCCAAGCCTGGTAGCTTTCATGAGCTGTTCCTTGTAGGAGTGGAGCGTGGACATAAGGGAGGTAATGAGCTTTGGTGAACACAGTACTCTATGGTAAGCCGTGAAATCTGGGCTCCAATTGCAACTCCCAGATAGTGTGATCTAATGGTAGAGCAAAAAGACTGTGAGTCAGGAGATACTGGTTCGTATTTTTGGTCCCAGGCAGTCTGGTGTAGTGATTAAAGAACTATGAGGAGTGAGGAGATCCTGCTTCAAATCCCTGCTTAAGTACCAATTTACAGTGTGACATTGATCACGTCACTTGACCTCCTGGCACTTAAGTCCTCCCAGCTGTAACAGGACCCACACATAAAACATAAGGCAGTACAGGCCTTCAAGGTAAGCCTGAACACAATTCTTCTTAGCAAGGGAATCACATGATACCCTGGGTGATAGGGTGGGTGAGAGAAACCCCCCCTAAATGAGTAGAGGTTTGCTTGTTGGTCCCTTGTTGTAAGGCACGGGTTGGACTTGCTGGACTTTGTGTCACTTCTGACATCATGGAACCAGTAGTGCTGTAAAGGACAGTCAGTAACTAGTAGTCATTTTTAAAAGTAGTCGGTTGTTGCTGTTGATTTTAGAAGTCTTTTTCTTTTTCCATTCGCTCATTAGAAGGTTTTCCACCCAATAGTATTCGGTGGGATGTAAAGAACAGTGCCTTATATGGAGACTGACATATCTAGTTTTATTCATGTTTATAGCTCATCAGCAGTGTGACCTCACCCATTTCAATACCACAAGTGACTGATCTCGCAGCAGGTGAGTGTCTCTTCTTGATCACATGTGATATCACAGACAGTGAGGTCACAGGGCTGATGATGTATAAGGAGAAACAGAACTAGCTATGTAAACCTGCAGGTACAAGACAAAGAAAAAAATACTTCAGCTATATTAAGTGATAGTTTACTACTTTAAAAGTTACTATTCAGCTTCTGACAGTACACTAGCTCTTTAAATTACAATGTTACTATGTATGTACTCTGTTACTGTGTATTTGTACAATATTCTTGGCAAAAACATTTGTTAATGCAGCAGTTAGGGTTCCAGGGACAAAAACTTAGAAATGTAGTATTAGGGTTTCCAACCCTTACACCCCACCCCCACCCTGCATGCAGCAACAGGCGTGGGGGGGGTTGTGGGTTGGGGTTGTCAGCCCTAACGTTCACCCCAGTCCATGAGTAAATAAGCTGAGATGGGTACAGTATAGAAGAATTGGGTGAGTGTTAGGGCTGACAACCCCAAGCCACACACCCCACGCCTGTTGCTGCGTGCAGAATAGGGGTGGGGTGTTAGGGTTGGAAACCCTAACACCACATTTCCAAACATTTATTTCTGGAACCCCAACTGATGCATTAACAAAGATTTTGCCAAGAATTTCCTTACTTTTTGAGACAGTATAATCGCAGACTTATTTGCTTGTGGGAGTGCAGAGCCTCCTGGGCCTTGAGCTCCTATCCATCCATAATTTTTGAGAGACTGTAATTGTATCCTTATTTCCCTGTGGGCCCTGCACTCCCATCAGTCCATAAATGTATTCAGATTTGCATGTGGGAGCGCAGGGCCCTCCTATCCATCCATAATTCTTGAGATAGTGTAGTGGTATTCTTATTTGCCTGTGGGAGTGCAGGGCCCTCTGGGCCCTGCGCTCCCATCTCGTAGTGTGCAGTGCCAAAAAACACCTCACATTGCAATGTTATCTTACAGAAAACACAGCAAAATGTGAAACCTGTGTAACTAGATACCATTTTCATGAAATGAGCAAAAGGCACATCGGTGGCACAAGACCTTTGTACCCTGAAAATTTCAGAGCAAAACTGAAAACTGTTTCTTCACAGTGTAATGACAAAGAATCAACTGTCTAAACCTCACATTACAATGTTATCATATGGGAAACAAAGCAAAATTTAAACCCACAGAACTCCAGAGCAAAATATTTTTTTCACCAAATCAGCAAAAGGCACATCTGTGGGCAAAGCACTTTGTACCCTGAAATTTTCAGGCCAAAATCCCAAACTGTTAGTTAACTGTGAAGTGACAAAGAAAATGTTGTCTAAAAAATCCTCTTTCACAAATTGCAAAAAAGGATCCTTTTTCAAGCTTCCTTTATCACAATTTGTGGCCAAAGATATAGCCACTTAAAAAAAAAACACATTTCCAGGCACAGAATCAAAAAACTGACCCCAGTTCACATGCCTTGATTAGGTGAAGACAACTGTTGCCACATTCCAAATCCAGGTATTTTTTGAGTTTTTTTAAGTTTTTTGCCACTGCTAACTGAAAACAAGATGGCTGCAGCACAGAAAAGGATTCCACATTTGCGGCAAATTATTCTGCGTTTGCAGCAAGGAATTCTGCATTTGCAATAAAGAATCATTTGTTGAGCGGGACATCTATCTGGTCCCTTAGGAAGTAATGGGAAACTTTAAAATTGAATAACTTTTGAACGGATTAATGTTTTTCACCATACCTTCAAAAGGCACCACTGTTACCCAAGACCTATATACCCTAAAATTTTCAGACCAAAATTCCACACCATTTTCATGTAGCAGCGTGACAATAATTTTAACAAAAGTGGTAAATTTCACATTTTTGAAGCCTCCCTGCATCAACACACCCACATCTGACCAGAAAGATACTTGCCACATCAAGAGATCTATGGTCCTAATGACATAAACTTTCATAAATCGCCTGAATAGTTGCAAAGTTATTAAAAGTCTTATAATTTCGAGTTTAACATTGTAGTAACTGCTCAACCCTAACTATACTGGCACAAACGCGCCAGTATAATATGTATTACGTTACTATGTATGTCTATACCGCAACTGTATGTATATATAGAATATGTCTTGGGCTGACTTGCGATATCATTTTTATCTTCATGATAGGGTATTGGTCTGTTGAGATCTCATAAATGGTGAAGACATGAGTGAGACAGCAATAGACCAATAACCTCAAATGAACATAAAAATTATTATTTTTTTTTATAGAGATTTTTTCTACCCAGCCACATCTGTCATTCAGGTATGTACCCTTGTCCCAGGGATGTACCCTGTTTGGGCCTGTTTCTCCAGGCCCCCCCCCCTCAGCAGGCCACTGGTTACCCACACAGCTCTGACCTCTCTGGCAGGGGCCCCAAGAGAAGGGCCATCCTCCCCTCCCCTCCTCCCCCTGAGGCTTTATCCACCATGTGGATTAACATGTAGTAGATGCAGGCACTAGGACCCAGGGGAACTAGGAGCCCAGGCCATCATCCAGATAGCTGTGGGTGTTTCTCTCTTTTTTGGTTCTGTGCACCTCCCCAACATAAGTCCAACTTCCGTCCACCTTGCGTGCATGCAGCCCGTCCCCAGTGGCAGGAGAAAGTGCCCCGGCCCAGCCGCAGGGGTTGCTGTGGCACCGCAGCTCACTGTCAACCCTCGAGTCGAGGCATGCTGCAGTATGACAGCTGCCACAGCCCGGCCTGCCTCCCTATATGACCACTTGGGGCTGCCCCTGAACCAGGCTGTCTGCACTGCGGCACGTTGTGATGCTGCTAGGCCATTGGGGCAGACCCATAAAAATTTATATCTTAAGTCAGCTTATTGCAAATTTGATTTATGCAGAAGGTGTTTAGGAGGTTTGTAATAAAAATGGTAAAAAGCTACACAAGGAAGAAAGTAAGAAATGTGAACTACATATACTACTGTATATTAATCAAAAAATAAATACCACCTCACAGCTTATTTAGGAACTGAAAGAGTTTCACTAGGAAAGGTCTACTGAGCCACAGTAGCTCATTTTCACAGGTGTCGTGGGGGAAATTAAATGAAGTTGGTCACTGGGCATTCTATCTTCACATGTGACAATATATTTCTGAGCATGCTTGGTGACCAACATCATTTATCTCACTCCTGTTGCCCCAAAATAACATGTTTATCTCAGCAAACTTATTGTCACATGCTGCCACGCTGGTGACCTGGGTTTGGAAAAGGACGAGGGTTGCTCGGGGGCCGGCCTGAAGGAAGAAGACCGAGTGTCCCAGAGGATGCTCTGCGCCCATCCCAGAGGACACTCTGCTCCCATCCCAGAGGATGCTCTGCTCCCATCCCAGAGGATGCTCTGCTCCCATCCCAGAGGATGCTCTGCGCCCATTCCAGAGGATGCTCTGCACCCATCCCAGAGGGCGCTCTGCGCCCATCCCAGAGGACGCTCTGCGCCCATCCCAGAGGATGCTCTGCTCCCATCCCAGAGGACGCTCTGCTCCCATCCCAGAGGACGCTCTGTGCCCATCCCAGAGGACGCTCTGCGTCCATCCCAGAGGACGTTCTGCTCCCATCTCACAAGATGCTCTGCGCCCATCCCAGAGGACGCTCTGCTCCCATCCCAGAGGATGCTCTGCGCCCATCCCAGAAGACGCTCTGCGCCCATCCCAGAGGACGCTCTGCGCCCATCCCAGAGGATGCTCTGCTCCCACCCCAGAGGACGCTCTGCTCCCACCCCAGAGGACGCTCTGCGCCCACCCCAGAGGACGCTCTGCGCCCACCCCAGAGGACGCTCTGCGCCCATCCCAGAAGATGCTCTGCACCCATCCCAGAGGACGCTCTGCGCCCATCTCACAAGATGCTCTGCTCCTCCAGGGAGGGAGGGAGGGCTGCCAACTGCACTGCTATACTGCCACTTGGGTGACCACAGGTGGCAGTGCAGTCAAAGTGACTCAAGGGAGGTGGAGATGTCGGCTGGTGCCATGCGATGCATGCATATGCGCACCCATGCCACCCGCATCCTGAGGGATAGAACTGGCAGAAAAAAGGAAGACGTGCCCTGGCAGAAAGGTAGGATGATTATTCGGCTTCCTGCAGACCACACACCGATGATGTGGCCTCCTCCAGTCTGGGACCTGGTCCGAGGGTGCCATGTGATAACAACCATCGTGGAAAAGCGATTACCATTAGGGTGAGTGTACATCACCACAAATGAATTACGCCGATGTACACTCACAGCGACTGGAAAACTGGTGACTGGTTTTCTATTTTAGCAGGGGGGCTGTGCCCCCCGCATGCCCCTCCTACAGGATTCTCAATTCCGGAGGGTTGCATGTTTGGGGGGGTGTAAAACTTAAGGAAAAAAAAACCCTGACCCAAAGCAAAAACACAATCACACCCAGAATCAAACTTGGCACCCTCCCAACCCCAGTCTGCCACCTACCCACCATGCCACACGGCCAGCTCAGCAGCCGACTGCCGCACTACACAACACATACCCTCCTCCCCTTCTGCCCGTCACATGCAATGTCCCCTAGGCGTACATGTATGTATACAAACATCCCATTGCTGTAGTCGCCCTACCCCTGTATCTGGTCGCTACCCTGCCAGGGTAGCCCTGTATGGTATCCAGTCAATATTGCGCAACCAAAATAATGTGGCATAACATAGCGCATAGAAATCAGCACCAAAATATATTAGCGCAAACACACTAACGCGTACATCCTAAAGAGCGCATGTCAGCACTAATCCATAAAAAACCTGTGATACCAGTTCGCATCTAGATTGACGTTTTTTGAGAATGGAAGTTCAGTTTGTCACCAGTCAGAAGGGTGGCAGTCTTGCATCCCTTGATGGGTTTCTTTTCAGAAAGGAACATACTGCTGCTAGCAAAACCTACTGGAAATGCTTGCAATATGATAAGAGAGCAGCATTTCAATACAACCGTCTTGGAGCAGATGATAGCGCGAACAGCAGTGTCTGAAACACGCAAAAAGTACAAACATACAGCTCGCAGAATTGCAGACATTGTGGCACAGTATGAATCAAGACCCAGACAGGAATTCTTGAGGGGAGTTGCTTATAACTTCCAATTGCAGGCCTAAGAAAATGTCATACAGCTTGTACGAGTACTAACTCGATTAATGTCACCCAAACGCTCCCCTGGTCCCAGTTTGAATGATTATTTAACAACGTTTTGGCAAATATAAGTTACCTTTTCTTCGTTTTGCTTGAATTTGGGATTGGTGTGGGTCTGGGAAAGGATGGACTAGGCAGGGTTCACATGACGACTGAAGGTAGGAACTAAATGTTGCATTCCCAAGGAAAACTATAGATGAAACACTGACACGGTACGACTATGCAATCACTCCCTCAGTTCGCCAATTCGTTAGCACTCCACTCCACTCAGAATAAGAATAAGGTATGAGACACCATGCGACATTGTGCAACATTATGTAGCAACGCTATTAATGTGAACCGCTGTTTTGTATGCGCTTACATTTACTGTGCTAATAATACCACGCTATTTTGACATTGAACTGCCCTGTACACAGGTGCCATGATTGAGTCGCCCTTTTTGAAAGTACTCAATCGCGGTCGCCTTGTACATGGTATACCAGTCCGAGTGACATGATGGCCTGGCCTGCCACCCCGTTAAGAGAGAGTGACAAGTAGAGGATGGAGTTGGAAGTCAAGCCCATGAGAAGCTGGGTGACGGGGCTTGGGAACACTGCCATCAAGGGAGCCTAGCCAGAAAGGGAACAGCAACAAAAACAATTATATTCACACCTGTTGTATAAACACGGGATATACAATGGCCTGTGTTAAAATATGCCATTTTTTTCCATGAGTAAGGAGGTGGGATCGTAACTCACAAGTGGTGAAGCCACGAGTGACTTATGAAAGTCCCACCCCTTCCACAAATGGAAATCAATGGCATATTAGAACAGAGGCCATGGTATGTTCTATGTATGCAATGGTCTGTGTTAAGAAAACTGTATAAAAAGAGGGGAAAGCTGCCCCCATCCAAAACTGTTTTGCAGGCTGGATTCCATGGGTAACAGGTCAGAGAACAGTGGGGGGGGGGACAGAGAGAGAGGGTCAGCAACTGTCCACCTCTGGTTTTCTTTCTCACCTTCTAAACTGATCAGGTCTGAAACCCCCAGCACCCAAAGTATTGTGTAGGCTGCACCTACCCCTCTAAAAGTATTGTGCTCACCTGAATCATAGAAAATACATTTTTTGCAGCAGCAGCATTAGGTCCCAAACCAAGTGAGCGTAGGGTGGTTCTTTCCTAGCGTGTTTGTGATTTAAAGCGAGTGTGTGTTTCCGAGTGGTTGCGAAGCAGGAGAGCAAGTGTGAACTGTGGGGCACTGAATCCTGGCACTGGGGGTAGATTAGTAAAATTGAAAGAAGTCAACAGTGTGACAATGTAGTTAAAAGTTAGCAAGATGGTAACAGGAACGGGTTTTCAGGTTGTTGTTTTTTTAGCGTTAAACTTTTTATTGAACATTTTCCAAACAATGCAACATTACAAATAAAACACAATAGTGTATCAAGTGCAACACCAAAATAAAAGCGAAGGCAATTTACAGATTTTGTTTTTTCACATACATGTTAACTGGACTGTAAGCATACACAGGAAAATATATTGGCTATCTAAATAAGAATAATACAGAAGTAAAAGGGGGAACCTACACTAGCAATTGCCATGCGGCATCTCTAAGTCGAAGGAAAGGGGCCCAGCTATCCTGATACAGCTGCAACTTGCCATTGGCTAGATGTGAAAGATACTCTAGCAATACCAGCTGAGTTATAGTTTCGCAGTCATTCCTTGAAGGTTGGTACCTCAGGGGTCTTCCACCTTCTAAGAATGAGTCGTTTGGCTGCTATAGTGGCCATTATTCCCCAGGAAAAGTTCCAGAGTAAGCGGCCATGTGGGGTGTTGGATAGACCTAAGAGGGCAAAGGATTCATCAAAAGTGAAATCTGGGGATAGGATTGGTTGACAAAACTGAATTACACTTCCCCAGAAAGGTTAGATCTTAGGGCATGACCAAAGGATGTGGGAGAGGGACCCGGTGTCACTGTGGCATCACCAACGGGTATCGGAGGGAAGGATTTCCACGGACTTACACTGGCTACTGTTGTTAGCAGATTTGTTGTGGGATTGGCCAGAATAGGGTCTCAGCCTAGTTGATTGACATTTTGGGTCACAGGATGACACAGGCAAGTGAAAAATATATAGTGTTACTCACCCATTGGGTCAATAACAGCATTTATTTTTCACTTGATTCAGATGCTTGAAAATAAGTGATTTATTTGGAAAGTGAGATTCCTACCTATATTGTATAAGTTTATACTATGTATATACTCATTACTGTGTACTAAGTATATGTATATACTTGTTTACTGTGTAAATATATACATGCTATGTTACTACTATTTATATACTTTGTTGCTATGCATATAGACTGAGTTTCTAAGTATATGTATATACTAAATGTACTGCAGGTGTATACTATGATACTATGTTTACGGAATGCAGAGTATATACAATGTTTTTATACCATCACACTTAGACTGTCCTGCATAAATAAAAAGGGAGAGAGGTGAGCTCCGTAGACAACAAGTACGGGATTCTGATTTTACACAGCACTTTTTTATACAACCTAATCCCAAAGAGCTTAACAAGCCCTGAACGGATGTAGCAGCTACTAGGAAGGTACTGAAAAGATGTCTAATTGAGGGAGGTTAATGAAAACAAAGAGGGAGGGTGTGAGAATGGAGGTAATGCACAGAGAGGTTAAAAGAGTTGCACAAGGGTTCCACAAGTGCATTGAAGGGATTCAAACCTAAGGTCGCCAAGTTCACAACTCTATGCTCTAACTACAAGGCAAGATTTCCTGCTCACTGCAGCCAGGTCCGGCAGCACTGAGGGTTGAGGTGCTGAATGCCACACTTCGCTCCATGCTGGCGACCCGGGTTTGGGAATAAGCCCAGGTCATCAGGGGTCGGCAGGGGAGGACTAGGATTGAGCGTCCGATGACCACTCTCCTAGTCCTCGGGAAAGGGGTGGATGGTGGTCCCTGGGGATGCCTGGAGGTACTACAGTTGCATGGGTGCCAAGATGGGGGGAGGGGGACCACGGCAGACATCTGCACGTCAGTGCGTGGACGTCATTGCATGTCCATGCTCCCACTGGGGAAAAAGGGAAAATGGCAGCATAGTCCACGGCAGCTTGATGGCCGCAGCTTCACCGGCCGACGATCCTTGGATAACACGTGTGTCGGTAATGGATCCTGGCCGGGCTTGGAGGCATGGGGGGGCCCCTTTCGACAGTATAGCTGCATATGCCAGCTGGGCACATCAGCTTCCGGGGTGAGCGGTGGCTGGATATAGGCAGCACTGTGGTTGCAGGTGAGAGAAAAAAATAAATAAAAAGATTTCCTCCTCACTGCAATGGAGCAAAAACGTTAAAAGTGCAGCTATTTATTTATTTATTTTAGTTATTTAGTGTTTGTTGACCGGGAAACCTAGAGACGTAGGTTACAATTAAACCTAGCCATTTTCACAAAAATTAAAAATTAATTTTTCCCTAGTTGTCCGATGAATTTGTTTTTACACAAAGTGTTTCTTTAATCATGCATTGGATAATTTGTGAATACAATGGCACCAGTAACATAAAAATCTTTGGGATAATTTGTGGCTTCCCTGATCACGGTCTGTGAAGCAATGTTGCACAGTTGTTTTTCGTTGTTGTTGTTGTTTTTATTGTGTATACTCATTAAGCATTCCGCACCTAACCCCATACAGAACATATTCTTATTGAACTTGATAAATAATGCTGTCGCTGTTGGCAAATGCATGGATCCCTGTTTAATGTGCCTCAGATACATTAACGAGACAGACAGTGCAAAGAACTGGGCAGTTACATACATGTCATTCAATATCGCTTTTATCTTCCCCCCAACAACATATTACATTACTCTAACTGTTGCCGATTACCTGATTTGCCATCCGATACCGACTGCAGGACAGTCTTTCTGCAATTTATTTTTTCTTTGTAAAACAGAGTTCACAAGAACTTAGCTTTAAAATGAAAAGAAAGGCATGTTATTCCCCGCTCTCTTGCAGCAGTGAGAGAGAGATTTTTTTTCTAGCCGCCTCTGAATAGCCAAGGGAAACTGATCCCTCTTCAGTCAAAAGAGTTAAGTTTTCATGTGTAAGATGAAACGCCCTCTATTTTTCGCTTTGGTGATAGCAGAAGGGAAGAAAAAGATTCCTCTGCCAGTCTAACCTTACATTCGGAGGCTTGAGTACCTCTCCTTCCACAGCCAGGGTTGAGTTTGGTTGGGTTCGAGTACAAAGCACCTGGTCCAGCCTTAAATGCTCTGGATACTTTGAGAAGACAGAAGGAAAGAGACAGAGGAAAAGGCAGAAGAGAGATTGGTCAGAAAAACCTAGGATTTTCTGAATGAAGTTTGTGAGGATATCATTAAGAAGTAATTTTATGGGCGAAAGAAGCTGGGAGCCCTCCTAAAAGGGCACTACAGAAGGGCAGAGAGCTTCAGGTACTGTAAATGTTTCTGTAAATACTTGAATCCCACTCCTACGAACCTTAGCACCTCTCTGACCTCCTCAGTTATTCTGAGGACACAGAACAGCACTGGAATGGAAATATGCCCTAACCTTTATTTTCTTTTCTCTCTGCTGTTCTTCTCTGTCTGCATTTGATGGTATTTTAAAAACCTGTATCAGGACCATTTAATAAGATTCATTAGCAAAAATCAGTGCTAACTCTGGTGAACTTTTTTTTTCTTTTCTTTGTTAATCCTGTGGGACCACATTTTGCATGTTCAGTTTTGGTGTTGTAAAGTCACTTCTGGGAAGCTGATGTGTGCCTTTGCATGACTTACTACTCAGTGTCTAGCTGACATACTCTGTTCATCCCAGAAGCAGCGGGGGGCTTTGCCCCTGCATTCCATTCTGTTTTGGCACAACACATAACCTCTGATTTTAATCATATAATGACTTCTTAGATGAAGCTGTGCCCAGTTTGGCTTGTGCCCCACAGAGTGAGGGTAGCCCTGCTGTAATGAAGTAGCATTCAGGGCTAAGCAAGAGCTGTGGACGCATGGCCAGGACATCATAGCAATCTGTGTTTTAGCACAGGTTCGAACTTCTATCTCTGCTTGCTTTCGAAGGACTCCTATCAGCAGTGGAGAAACGTCCTGGCAGTATGGCCACAAAATAACAGCGCAGTGACTCATCTCACGAGTGCATTCATACAGAGACCCTCTGCTGCTGTAAGGGTCATCAGTTTGAATCTCAGCACAGTGACTTATCTCAGCAGTGCATTGATGTGGAGACCCTCTGCAGCCATAAGGGTTCTCTGTTTGTATCCCAGTGCAGTGACTCACCACTCTAGGGCACTGCTGTATGGAGACCCTATTCTATTACAAGGACCACAGTTGAATGGATCAGCTCACAATGACTCACCTCATTAGTAGTATAAGGCTGTAATGACCCTCTGTTTCTACAAGGGTCCTCAGTTAGAATTTCAACACTGTGACTCACTTCACTGATGTAGTGGTGTAGAGACCCTTTGCTACTACTGGGATCCTGAGTTTGAATCCCAGCACAGTGATTCGCCACACTGGTGCACTGCTGAGGAGACACTCTGCTGCTACTGGGGCCCTGAGTTTCAATCCCAGCATAGTGATTCGCCACACTGGTGCACTGCTGAGGAGACACTCTGCTGCTACTGGGGCCCTGAGTTTGAATCCTAGCACAGTGATTCGCCACACTGTTGCACTGGTGAGGAGAAACTCTACTACTACTGGGGCCCCGAGTTTGAATCCCAGCACAGTGATTCATCACACTGGTGCACTGGTGAGAAAACACTCTATTTCTTCTGGGGCCCTGAGTCTGAATCCCACCTAGCACAGTGACTTACCTCAGTGGTGCACTGTGGAGGCGACCTTCTGTTACAAAAGAGGCACACAGTTTGAATGCCTATACATTGACTCCCCACACTGAAGTGTGATTATGGGGGCCTTCAATTACCACTGAGGTCATGAGTTTGAATCCCAGCACAGTGATTTGCCACGCTACTGTACTGGTGAGGAGACCCTTTATTGGTAGTGGGACCCTGAGGGAAAAAAAAGAGAGGACTAGATATTTTAGCCCCGTTTACACTACCCTATTTGCAGTGCATCAACTCATGTGCAGTGGTTGATGCACTGCAAATGTCGTCGTGTGGACACTCACCAGAGCGCCTCAGGATGCCTTCGGTTCCTATTTTTGGATCGACGCAGGAGAGGGGATCTGTTTCGGATTGAGGGTTTCTACCAGTATTGTAAATGCAATTGTGCGCTCGATCCGCTGTGCAATCCTTTTTTCCCCCGGCAGGCATGTTTGCTCCCACTGAAGGAACAGCCGCCTAATGGCAACACTTGCGGTGCAGCAACAGGGAGCTGTGCAAACATGAACTGCCTTGTGAACAGGCAGCGCAACGGGCGAGGGGCAGCAGAGATTTTAAATCGCTGCGGCTGTGTGAACAGGGCTTTTGTAGCCCAAAGGGACAAGGAAAGGATCTAGGAAATAAAATAAACAACAAAATAAACCTTGACTACCAACACAGAACCTAAGGGTTGGGCTTATTAAGTGGCACAACGGTAGCTGGGTGAGGGGGAATCAGAGCCTGCTTTCACTAGCCAGACAGGGGGCGAATAGTGATAACAAAAAACAAGGCAGAAACCCTGATCATATGGCTCTGGCAGAAGTAAGAAATGGAGAAGTCCAAACTGGGACCCCCTTGCAAATAAGATGGCAAAATGTTCCAAACAGGAAAAAATTACATCTGGACTCCCAAAAGGGTAACTCCATCATACCAGATACGGACTGAGTGAACTTGAAATAAATTCACTCTCTCTCTTTCCCTTAGGAGGGAAGAAAGGGCTAAGAGCATTGTAGTTACAGGACTAGGCAGCTCTAAGGAGCCATGATGAGGTCATCTCCTATGGCATTTCCCAGTGCTAGTAAGCCAAGGCCCAAAGAATAGGGAGAAGAAATAAGGGTATACCAAAAAAAAAATCTAACATAAAGAAATGATAGACAAGACCTGCTTCTCCCCACATCCACAGGGGTGTACCCTGTGTGGAAGCTGACGTATTACTCCAAAGTAAGATGCACTGCACCTCTTCACCCACAGAGCATCTGTTCAGTGGCATTAGACTGGATAATGCTCAGGGCACATACTGCATTTAGCAAGTAACAGGGATATTTCATGGGGGGGATATACACCGGGCAGGGAGAAAGGAGAAAGAGGACAAAAGAAAAGTGGAGGGAAGGGGCTACCTTCCCACTGCAAAAACAAACAAACAAACAAAAAAAAAACAGGGTTTTGGGTTAGCAGAGTGACGGGGAGGCCACGAGTGACCCTCATTTCTTTTTCTTTCTTTTTTTTTTTGGTGATGGTTGGCACCGGGGAGCTCAACGCTTTTTTCTGTTTTCTGCAAGAACAGTATGAAGAAAAATCAAACACACATAAGGGGAATGGCAGAGGAGACTGACAGCCAAATAGGACAGTGCTGCCAGCACTCCCAGGGTGAACTGCCAGAGGCTGCAAGCAAAGGATGGTGCAGAAACTGGTCACCCTAAAGGTACCAGCCGTAAAAGCGTGAAGCACCCAACCGAGAAAATGCGCAAAAACGGCCACACGCAACAAGAGGCAGAGTAAAAATGGTTTCAATTAATGAACAGGCAAGACAAAAGATTCTCCCTGTGCATTCATCACAAGGCGTTATCAGGGGCCGGTGTTTACAAACAAACGGTGACTAAATACCTTAATACATACATATTAATGAATGCATTAGCATATCATGGGTTAAATCACTTGTGTTGCTTAGGAACATGTGCATGACCTCATTGTGATAAATATAAAGTGCTAGCATTCTGACATACAAATACTGTAGTTATAAAATTGAATTGTATGAAACAGAACTGAATCTGTTCATTAATTAAAAAATATTTTTACTTTGCCTCTTGTTGTGTGTGGCCATTTTTGCTTATTTTCGGAGCTGCCAGAGGCCCTGCCTCTTACCTAAGTGAGGATGGTGGGTGGGCATGAGAATCAGTGATGTAGATATTCTGGAAGATCAACAATTACAGTAAGCATGGAATTTTCATATCTTCCAAGAATCAGTCTTCACCATTAATTCACACTGATGGGTCCAAGCATTAAGATTCCCAAAACAGGAAGGAGCTGGCTCACCCTGAAGGTAGAATTACCCTCAGCCCTCTGCATGGGGAAGAACACCTGCGGGCAAGGGCTCCTTATGGGTCTGGCAAGACCTGAGACCAGTCAAAGTCAGGCGGAGGCTCCTGTGGCACAGGAGCAGGAAGACACCCTGATAGCTCTCACCTGACCCCTCTGGGAGAAAAATGAGGGTCACTCACCTATAACCGTAGTTCTAGGAGTGGTATATTGTGAACATCCACACTTCTGGCAGAATTCTTTCCCTTTAAGAATAGGCTGGAAGGTCTTCAAGATGGCTCCTCTCACCCACATGGGTAGTATCCTCCTCGGCACTGCACCATGACATCAGATCTTACCCACTGGAAGCATGATATAGTGTGCCACTTGCCAGGGGAGGTTGGGCGAGTTGTGTGGATGTACACCATATACCACACCTAGAACTACAGTTACGGATGAGTAACCCTCATTTCTAGGGATGTGGATATGGTGTACTGTCCATACTTCTGGCAGACTCCTAGCAGTTCTCTGGGAGGAGGGAGCAAGGTGCACACACCCTATTTAGGGAACAGAGATTGGAGAACCAAGGCCCCAAAACCAGCGTTCCAGCGTGACTCAAGGTCGACATGGTAGAGGGAAATGAATGTGTATGTTGATTTCCAGGTAGCAGCCCTGCAGATTTCCTGGATAGGGACATCCCTGGAAGCAGCCATCGAGGCAGCGGTATGTCTGGTGGAATGAGCCCTAAGCCCAACAGGAGGCTCCCTACCAGCCAACCTAAAGCAGAGGTTAATGAAGAAGACTATCCACCTGCCAATCACCCGCTTAGTTGCTGGTCTGCCAGGTTTCAGTGTAGGTGACAAAGAGCTGGCAAACCTCTCCTTGAATTCCAACCATACGCTCCTTATAATAAGCGAGTACTCGCCTCAGGTCCAATGTATGGAGTTGTGCTCAACCTCCGAGGCTGGAGTGGTGAAATACATTGGGAGATACATTTTTTTTTATTTTTTATTTTAGTCTTTGGTAACCGGGTAAGGCCCACTAGGCACAAGTGCCTGTTTTCAGGGGCGACCTGGGAGCACTGGGCGGTTAAGTGACTTGCTCAGAGTCACACAGTATGCAAGTGGAAGTTGTGAGAATCAAACTCAGGTCTGGTCTGCTGGATGTATCAAGTTCATTTACACCTCATTCCTCTAACCTCTAGGCTATACCGCCAGCCCACATACACATCACCTGGTTAAGGTGCAACTCCCAAAACAACCTTCAGGAGGAACTTCATATTGGGGCAGAGGACAACCTTGTCCTTGTAGAAGATCAGATAGGGAGACTTCACTGAGTGCACCTGGAGCTCACTGATCCTTCTGGCAGAGGTAATGGTCACCAAGAAGGCAGTTTTTCACAAGTGGGAGATGTGACACCTGTGCATGGGTTTGAATGGCTTGCCCATAAGCATTGCCAGTACCAGCAACAAGTCCCAAGGTGGTGGTGGTTTACGCACTGGTGGGAACAAATGGTCAATGCCCTTGAAAAAGCCCCTGAGCATTTTCTCCTGCGCCACTGTCGGTATACCAGCCCGCAATTGGTGTGCTGAGATGGCTGCTAGGTGCACCCTAAGGGTTGTCAACTGGAGGCCCAACTGGGAAAGGGATCACAGGTATTCCAAGATGCTTGCCAAAGGAGAGGGCAAGGGGTCTATCTCCTTACCCTGACACCAAATGGAAACTCTCTTCCATTTGAAGGTGTAGCATTGGTGAATCGACTGCTTCCATGAGGCTTCTATGACATGGAGGACCTCATCAGAGAGACCCAAACCTGGAATTCTAGCCACTTAGGAATCAGGCTGTCAGGTGAAGGGACTAATTGTCCAGGTGGAGGATCCTCTGCTGTGAACAAGAGAGCAGGTCCCAGTGGAGAGACAATCTGAGATTGCTGAGATTGAGGAGTTCAGGCTGCCAGAACTGCTGTAGCCAGTCCAAGGCCACCAAGATCACATGCACCTTGTCCCTCTGAATCTTGAGCACCACTTTGTGGATCAAGGGGAAGGGAGGGGAGGGAAGGCATACAGGAGACCCTGTGTCCAGGGCCTTGCCCCCAGCAGTGTCCTGCACTAAGGGGGGTGGGTGCAAAACAGCTTCAGTTTAACATTCTCCTGAAAGGTGAACATGTCAGTCAAAGGAGTGCCCTACTCGGAGAACAGGCGATCAACCACCTCCTGATGAAGAGACCACTCGTGAGACACCTTGCACTCGGCTGAGGGCGTCTTTTTATTTTATTTATTTATTTAAACATTTGATAACCAGGAAAAGCACACTGAGCTGAGGCTCATTTCTAGGTGCGACCTGGGGGTGAGGGTGAGGACTTAGCACAGTATACATACATACAATAGGAATATATATATATATATATATATATATATATATATGAGGATATTACATACAATCACACATTTATGTGCAAAGGAGTTATTTACATTCAGTTTCATATATACAGCAATTTACAATCAGTTGCAGAAAATGGAGTCTGCCAGCTGACTGGACACACCAGCCGCATGAATCACCAGAAGGTCTGTGTCCAGGCTGCTGATGAGGGTCCAGGTGTGGAGAGTTTCCTGGCACAACAGAAGGGAATCTGTCCCACCCTGCTTGTTGAGGTACTTCATGGTGGCCGTGTTGCCTGTCTGGACCTGAACTACCTGACCACTGCATTACAGGAACAAAGGCCATCAGCGCTAGGTGCACTGCAGAAAGCTCCAGCAAGTTGATGTAGCATCGGGACTCCTCGGGGTCCCCCAGGTGGGCTCCCCACACCATCAAGGAGGCGTCAGTTGTGAAAGTTACCATCGGCTCTGGGTGGACAAATGGGACTCCTTCCTGCAGATGGGCCAGGACGAGCCACAACTGGATGGAGTTCCACATCAGCTATGCCACTGTGACAGAATGAGCCAGGTGACCACTTATGGGTCAGTTCCCACTGCAGGGGGCGCATCTGCCAGTGGGCCTACTGTACCACACTGGTGCAAGCTGCCTTGTGTCCCAAGAGGCACAGGAAGTACTGGGCAGGGTGCGATTGCCCAACACAAAATGAGCAGGCAAAGGAGGTAAGATTCTCTGCCCTGTCCGCCAGGAGTCGGGGCCTTGGCCTGATGGGAGCTAAGCACCACCCCGATAAACTGGATCACCTGAGAGGGGCTGAGTTCTGACTTTGCCGTGTTGACCAAGAGGCCCAAGGCTGAGCAAGTCTGGAGGGCCAGGTCCCTGGACTGTTCCACCTCCACCCTGGAGGAACCCGTGATCAGCCAGTCATCCGGGTAAGGGCACACCTGGACACCTCGGTGCCGCAGGAAGGCTGCCACCACCGTGATGCATTTGTTGAGGACCCTGGAGGCTGAGGAGAGGAAAAATATCATGGCCTGGAACTCGTAGAGTACTCCTTCCAAACAGAAACACAGGAACTGCTGATGGGACAGACGGCTGGAGACAGAAACATAGAAACATGATGGCAGAAAACAACCACCTGGCCCACCAAGTCTGCCCAAGGCACCTAGCAGAGGATGTAGAGTAGTAGAGAATATGAAGTAGAGATGTGGAAGGAGGTGTCCTGAAGGTCCAGGGAGCCAACCACATGTCCTGCTCTAGGGATGGAATGATCTGATTCAGAGTGACCTTTCGGAACTTGCATGACCTCAGATACTTGTTGGGGTTGTGCAGGTCCAATATGAGGCACCAATCCCGCTATCTGTTTTGGAACCAGAAAGTCTCTGGAGATAAATTCCAGACTGGCCATGGAGCCTGGACACAGGCCACAGTGTCCTTCTGATGGAGCTGTGCAGTGTCCCCCCGAAGGGCAGACGGCATGTCCATAGACACCACGCCCTTCTGTGGGGCATTGACTGGGTGGTAGAGCCTCAAATTCCAGAGGCAATCCATGACCCACCAATTGAAGTATCCATTGGTTTGAGGTGACAACTGACCAGGTGAAGCAAAATGGTGAATCCAGCCCCTCCCATGGGAGGGCTTGGGCAGGACAGGATGGCCGGGATGGGGACACTCCATGACTCATCACTGGGCAGGCTTAGTGGTGGCCCCGGTGACAGTAGCTGGGGGCGCCTCCCCCAGCACCAGCCTCTGAGCTTTCTAGCCCCAGTAGGGACTGGCTTAGGCTTAGACTGTCAGACCTGGTGATGCCCCGCTTGGGGATGTGGTGCGCGGAGATGGAAGCACAGAGATGGGCTGAAATTGAAAGGGATTCTTCTACTGTTTTTGCCCTTTAATGTCCTTTTGGGAGGATGTGATGGAATTCAAGGAGGTGTTAGACTTCCAAATATGCATGAGATGTCCACTGACGCTGGGTCCGAAAAGGTCAGTACCCAAGAAGGGGACATTCGTCAACTTGTGCTGAGTGTCGACAAAAAAGGTTGAAATCCCCAGCCACGATCAGTACCGTATGACCACCACTAGGACCATGGACTTGGCATAGGAGTCTCCAATCTCCAGGGCCATCTGGAGCTGTTGTTTGGCTAAGGCTTGACACTGATCCCAGACCATCTTAACTGCCAGCTGGAGGTCAGCAGGAAAATGAGGAATGACTTGGTCCAACACGCCCAAAACAGTTAAAAGTTAGGGCCGGCCCATTGGCGCAGTGGTGGGATTTCTGCCTGCGATGCTGGCGACCCGGATTCGGGAATGGACCCGGGTCATCAGAGGGCCGGCCGGGGGGAGGAGGATAGAGCATCCTATGGACTGCTCTCCTTCTCCGGAGGGAGGGTTGGGGAAGCACTCAGAGCACTGAGGACTCCTGGCAGAGGCCGGGAGATCTCACGCTGCCAACGCTAATCTCTCTGGGAGGCTGGCAGACACTGGCGTCATTGCACGTCCCCGCCTCCATGAGGAAAACACAGGAAAACATAGGCGGGCGAGGGCCACTGTCTAAATGAAGCCCTCCCGGAAGACCTCACATAACCACTGTCGCTGCGGGTCCCCCGACCAGATACTAGTTCCATGATCACGGAAGACGTGACCACGGCCCCGCCCTCTGGGGGGTAAGCCAGGGGTGACTGGGGGAACCCGGCAGCCATAGATAGTGGCAGAGGCTTCCAGGGGCTGTGACCAGGGCTGACAGGAAAAAGTGACCGGGCCCTGCCAGGAAAAGAAGAAAAAAAAAAAAAACAGTTAAAAGTTAGCCATCATAACTGCAGCACTGGCCTGTCAAAGTCCAAGTGATGAAGCTGCATAGACTTTCTTCATCCTGTGGTCGAGCTTTTTACATTCTTTATCAGGGGGCTTGTCAATATGCTCGACATTTCCCATGCGCCGGAATACCGAGCCCATGACCAAACATTTGGCCAAAGAATGATCGGTGAACCTGGGAAGAACCCCATAGGCACCACATACTTGTAGACCACATGGGCCGAGGGTTTCGGGCAAGAGGGTGGATGCTGCCATAGGTCCAAGACCAGGCCCAGGATGGCCTCTGGCATGGGGAAGGTGACTCCCGGGGAGTCATCCCGGTCCAAGATCTCTGTGAGGGAATACTTAGCCCACTTCTGAACAGGTTCCAGTGGGATCACCATGGATTCAGAGATCAGACAAGGCAAGGTCCCAAAGGAAGAGGGCCAAGCTCCGAAGAAACCTCCCCACCAGACTCTCTGTTAAATCCAGGTGTCCACAAAGAGTGCACTGAGGAGCCCTCTGAGTAAGAGAACTCCCGAACACTGCCGTCCATGATTCCCCGCTGATGAAAGGAGGCTTTTCTGAGTGTGCGATTTGCACCAAAAGTCTCCTGGGAAGACCTATAATGGGGTACCCAGCCCTGGAAGGGGCTCCGTGCAAGGGCTGCAGAGGAAGTGGCTCCACCCAAATGGGTGGAGAAGCAGGTGTTGGTGGGGCTGGGGAAACTGGTACTGACCATGGAATCAGAGTCCAAGGGAGTGTCGGAACCAGCTGTGGAACACAGCCTTGGCCGAGGATCCACTGCTGCCACATGAGCTCCTCGTACTGGCACCACAATTTATGGCTGAGCTGGTCCCCACCCAAAAACAAGAAGGATGAGGATGAGGACAGCTGACAGCACTGTTTGGCCAAAAGTCAAGAGCAGGACTGCTGAGAACATCAGGAGTCCCTGAGATCTCGACTGAGAAGTCGACCGGGACCTCAACTTTGACCGACGACGTGCCAGTCGACAGGGAGCAGAGGCTGGGGCTGACAAAGGATGCCTGAGGGTTCAATCTCCCAAGGGGAGACCACCAACTCAGTGGGCTGAACCAACCCCTCTTGCAAGATGGCCAGAACTGGAGTCCTGGAAAGGGAATTCTCCCCTTCATCTGATGACAATGGGTCGAGATAAATCTCGACTGGCTGGACAGCCCAAGTCTCGACTGTCAAGCCCCTTAGGGTTTTCATGGGACTAGCAGCCTGGACGTGGGTTGACATGCCCCAAAGCCAATGGTTTGACAGCTGTCTAGCCCGCAGCAGTGCAGGAACGAGGCAAACAAGACATCCCATGACCTGCGATGAGACTTGTCCCACAACTTAGACCCTTGAGAAGGGCCCTCCTTGAGAGTCAGAAGGGACTGACACAAGTTCTGGAACACCCTGGCAAAGGAGGCGCCCACACCTGCCAAAACCAAGGTGGACACAGAAGAGCCTGAAGCAGTCTGGGCCACAGCCTCTTCGAAGGTGGCGAGCTGCTCAGCAAAATTGGCAGCCATAGAGACAACCCAGCGGGCATCTTTAGATTCATCAGGTGGGTCCCACTGATCTGGGTGGCCTAAAATGAGTGGGGCATAACTGTCCTCCAAAGTGGAGGGTAGAAGGGTCTGGCACAAACTGCAAGCCTGCGAGTCATGCTGAGCCCCTAAGCAGCACATACGCAGTGTGTGGATTGGTGCAAGACATTTTCTGGTTGCACGCTGAGCACCATTTAAAGCTAGGATTGGCTTTGGGGTCCTTGCATTCCATCTGTGAATGAACTTGCATTGAATACTCAAAAAAATCAAACTCTGGAAGAGCAAAAAGCTTTTGGAGAAAATAGGGCCTACACCTAGCGTGGAGCTGCGACAGAGGGAACCTGAAGATTCCAGAGGAAGGGAAAATCTGATGTCACGGGGTGGTGTCGAGGAAGATACCACCTGGTTGGGTGGGAGGAGTCAGCTTGAAGACTTTCTGGCCTCTTCTTAAAGGGAAAGGATCCACGTCCCTAGAAAAATTAGCACCCTGAAACAGAGTTAAACACCTTTCGCTGGACCAGAGATGCCAGTCATGAAAAGTGAATCCATGCCATCTGCCAAATGCAGACTGCAGTTCCTAAGAACTTGGATGCCACATCATTGGCATCATACGATGCCCTCGACTGGTGCCTTGTAAACTCCAGGCCCTTGGCAGAAGCAGATGGCTTGCCGACTAACTCTGTGTGTAGCATGGCAGCTAGAAGCTGACCTAGCCGCACCCACAGGTGCCTGTTGCAGGCTACCTGATGTGCCGCAATGCACATCACGGTGCGATATGAGGTAAACACCTTCCTACCTAGGGCATTTGCCTAAGTAGAATCAGCAACAGGAGGTTGGTCACACACACTGGATGTTGAGTCCCTATCTGGGCCTGCAGGACCCCTATCCCCAAGGTGGGATAAGGCACTGTCCCTGCACAACCTGTGGGTGCACAGTATCATGGCTGGACATCCCTTGGGGGCTGGAAGGTGTAAGAAGGGATGTCTTCAGACTGCCCTTGAGCTGTTCTTGAAGGCACTAGGCTAGAGAGGGAAGACAGAATCTGCACTGCTGAAAACTCCTAGGAGTCCCAGCTACAAGGACACAGGGCTGCCGCTAGCAGTGTGCCCACATACAGTTCCTGCCACATGTCCACCAGGAATCTCTGGTACAGGGAGTACTCAAAGGCCAAGGACATGTGTAGGGATGGCTCTACGTCCTCAGAGAGGATGTAGATACAGAGAAAGTGCAGGGAAAAAAAGGGGGGTGGTGCCAGGAGCTGGACTGAAATTTAACCTGGTTGGCATGTCTGTGGTATAGGTACAAGGCACCAGTCACCCTTCCATGTTGACGTCAGGTGACAGGTCCCAGAGAGCCCTTGATTCCTTTTCAGGGAGGGGTGACATAGGCCCAAAGAGGGAAATGGGAGCAGGGGTTCCAGAGCCCATGTCTGAGCTGCAGGGATGTTCAAGGGACCTCGCCCAACGGGAAGGGCTAGGCAGGATCGCTAGAGCAAAGCTGACCTACAGAAGAGGAACACCTAGGTTGGTGCCCATGGGGGATTTCCCCCAGGTGAGGACAGCGGGGCCATACAATCCCCTCTGTGCAGCTCCAGTCCTCACCAGTGGTGGGCTCAGCACATGATTCCGGAGAGAACTTCGCCTCCCAGCCATCCTCCAGACCCAAGCCGATGCTGCCTCCAGCACAAGGCCTAGGGGTAGGGACTGGCCTAGAAGTGGGTTCCTCTTGGGTGCCATGGCCAGCACAGCCATCTGTGCCAGGTTTGATGCTGACCCCGGGACCATTCCCACCACCAGCACCACAACAGCATCAGGACCCATTCCAGAGCCACAAATGGCTCTGGGACCTTGGACAGTACTAGGTCGATGCCATCACTGGCACCACACCCAGTGTCGGGTCCAGGACCAACATCATGGCTGGTGCTGCAGCTGTCACCGGAGTGGTGGCGTCCCCACCCCAGAACCACTAAGACTACTTAAGGGAGAGAGCAACACCACCACCTTGACAACCTGGTGCCACATGGCCTCAGTGCTGGTCCCTCTCCCTCTCCCAGTGAGGAAACACTCTATTACTACTGGGGCCCCAAGTCTGAATCCCAGCATAATGATTCAGCACCCTCATGCACTGGTGAGGAGACAGTCCACTACTACTGGGCCATGAGTTTGAATCCCAGCACAGGGATTCACCACACTGGTAAGGAGATTGTTTTATTGCTAATGGGGCCCCAAGTATGAATCATGGCACAGTGACTCATCACATTGATGCACTGGTGAGGAAACACCGTATTACTTCTGGAGTTCTGAGTTTGAATCCCAGTGCAGTAACCCAGCCCACTAGTGTACTTCAGCCTGCAGAAAGGCCTCGCACTCATATCCCAGCACAGTGACTTACCATCCTGGAGTGCTAGTGTGGAGACCCTCTGCTGTGGCCAGGCTCCTGAGTATAAATGGCAACTGTAAACTATGTTTAAGCATTAGTTAGAGTTGAAGCACAAATCCTCAAAAGCAGGGCAATGCATGTTATAGCCACAAAGTCCTGAAGTCTTCATGAATGTGTGGCATGGTGTTGCTTCGGGTTCCATGTATCGTTTCTGGAACTGTGTCAGAAGGAAGTTGGGCCATGTGGCCAAATTTGGTTGTGAATTCCATGGGCATAGCTAGGAACAAATGGTTTATACACCAGTGCGAACACCATGACCTTCTATATTCCCCCCTACCCCAGTGTGACCCATTTGTCCCCTATTTGTGTCCCCTAGCCAGTACGCTGCCCCCAGGTGTACCCAGTATGCTGCCCCTAGCTGTAACCTGTGTGATGCTCTACAGTTGTATACCCCAGTGCTTTGGTAAGATAGGAGAAAAATAAAGCAGCACCCAGTGCCATATTGACCCAGAGCAACAACAATGATATTATAACATCAGAAGGTTGGACAAATAGTGCCCTTGGGGTCGGCCAAAATGGTGCCCCACGAAACTAAATCTGTATACCATGGCTTACATGGTGCACGCACTGCCTACACCCTTGATGAAAACTTTTCCCAGTTACAACAAGAGACCCTCCTGATGGATCAGTGGGGGTTGGGATGATCAAGGTGATCTGTCTGACTGGCTGGTGGTCAAAGGACTCAGGTAACTGACGTTAAAGGGAGACATTCAAGCCTGAGAGGCAGAGGGCAGCATGGCTTTCACCGGACAGACTGGGCAGGGTCAACCTTGATGGGGTGAATAGATATATTCAGTTTGTATTTTTCTCACTTGAAGATTTTGCTACCGGGGATGGTGGGGTGTGCATGGTTGGAGATTTCTAAGCCTGCGCGTGGGGGGGGGGATTCCTTCTGTAGAGATGGAGGTGCAAAACCACTAATGAGGAGCTGGTATATCTGGAGGGAAACATTGGGGAAGGGAGGAACAGGATATTTTGGGGGCATGCAACCACCAAGTGGGGGTCTGTACGGTACGTATTGGGGGAGATGTGTTTATTGATGCTGGTATTCTGCATGTTCGTAGGTGGGGGGACATGGAAGGGTAGGTTTATTAAGGGGTTGAGTCATTTTGTTGAATGTGGATGTTCTGATGTAGTTCACAATGTATCTGCCCATGGGGATCTAGATGTACAGTATGGTGCAGTATTTCCACCGAGGAGAAGGTCATGGTTTGGGGCACGAGCACATGGACAACTGGAAGATATGCTGAGGCAAACCTTTTGCAGAGAATGTAAAATATTCTGCAAACATGTTTACAGGGTGGAATAAATAGTGAAAACTGAAAGAATTTTGCATGGGTCTGGTAAAATGGCTAATTCTGATGCAATACACAGAAACAAATTTCCCATTTTGCAGATTCGCTGACAGAAAGGTTCATATCACTTGGGTGTCCGTTGATTCTGAATCTGATTTGGGTCTACGGCTAACACAGTTCTAGGGTCATGGACTGTGTGTAAAATTTTCTAGTAACAGGAAAGGCTACAATTGCACCTCAGTAAACTAGGAACAGAGGTGGCATATTTTCAGGAGACACACTATGTATCAGCCACAGTGGACAGGCGTTTCATACATCCTATATTTCTCTTTGCAGATCGGTCGCAACAACATTCTACAAACGCGTACCATTTAAAGCTGCCAATATGGTGGTGGATGCAGTTAATGGCTGGCGAGATATGAATCTAGCTGGTTTTAGGAGCTATAGGAACTCCAAACCATAGCCTTCCCAACCTAGTTCTGGGGAGGTGACTTTAATGTGGCATTGAAGCCAGACAGCAATAGATCAAGGGGGGACTGAGAGTGAGCAGACATCAAACCAAGGTGGCTTAGATGCAATGCAACTCTGACATAGTAGACACCTGGTGATTGTAAAACCTGGTAGTCAAGGAATACACACTTGGCCCCTCACCTCACCTGGTCTCAAACAGATTATGAGTGTGTTGCCACAGGGAGGTACACATAGATAAGATATTGGCCCTATTGTAGTGTCAGATCATGCAACTGTGACATGTCATTTAGCCCTGCCATACAGGGAAACATACGATGTTAACTGGCGTTTCGCCCCCATATATGCTGACAGACCAACAGTTCTGCACTTACATACTGGAGGAGAGGGACAGATACTTAGACTTACTGTAAATGATACTGGTACCTCAAAGACTATGGCCTGGGAGGTGGGTAAGGCTTATCGGAGGAGGATGCCTACTGCCCAGGTGGTGGCAACTAAACAGGCCAATAGACAAAATGCAAGAGGAATCACACAACCCGAGTAAGGAACAGGAATGTAAGGCCCAGACAGTTCTCTCAGTGGGTATTACTACGGCTCTCAGGGCAGCCCATGCCATATTACATTCTCTATTTGAGAATAAAGGCCAGGACAGCCCTTGTTTTCACCAGACAGTATTAGTAACATAGAAACATAGAATCTGTTGGCAGATAAGGACTGCTTGGCCCACCCAGTCTGCCCAGTTTTCTCTGCTTTTACTGTCACCACAGACTCTACCTGATCTACAGCTACCTTCCCTACCCACTGTTTTCCTACCAAGATTCCTTTGTGCCTATCCCATGCATGCTTGAAGCCCACCAGTTTTCACCCTCACCACTTCTGCTGAAGGATTGTTCGAGGCATCCACCACTCTTTCAGTGAAAAATTACTTCCTCGTATCCCTCCTAAATTCCCCCTTCCAGCTTTACTGCAAGCCCCCTTGTTCTTGTGCACCTTCTCCTCTGAAAAATACTATCATCTTGTACCTTGTTTACCCCCTTGAGGTATTTATAGGTCTCTATCATGTTCCCCCGTCTCCCTCCTGTCTTCCATGGTGTGCATATTGAAGTCCCTCAGTCTCTCCTCATTGGACTTTCAATGTAGCCCCTGCACCACTTCAGTTGCCCTCCTCCGGATAAAGCTACCAACCGTCCTAATTTTTCCAGGACAGTCCCTGTTTCAGGCAGTATGTCCCAGTGTAACCACAAGTTTTCCAAAATGTCACTTTTGTCCTGTTTATTTCTAACTTGTCCCATTTTTGTCCCCTTTTTTTTTTTGCTGACTGCTGATCCACGAGTCACATTTATTTCAGCATCACCGTGGTGCTGCTCGAGCTGGAGAGCAATTTGCAACCTTCCGCCCCTACACTGCGCCATGAATGTGAAAATGCTTAGGTAGTCAGATGGTAAGCAGGTCAGCTGGGGCACCGTAAAGCATGTTCCTTCCTGTCAGATTAGACTGGGTAGTAGTGCGAGCAAGCGCATGCAGCCGTATGCCTGGCAGCAGCTGAGAGGGACTCCAGACAGAGAAGAGACTGGCAGCAGGGAACTAAGGTACCTGAACCTGATCAGCTGTAGGGGAGTGTGACAACAATCCAGTGTGGTGGTGGAAGTCACTTAAGTGAAGTTTGCTCAGCAAAAGAAGTGAGTGTGAGTGGGCTGGGATGGGATGGGACTGTCAGGAGGAGCAATGTATGCAGCTCGAATGTCTGAACACAATTTAAAGTAAGTTTGCTTCTGATTAACTTTATGTATGTCACGATTCAGACACTGTTGCAGCAGAATGA
The DNA here is from genome assembly GCA_016271365.2 of Neoceratodus forsteri. NCBI lineage: Eukaryota > Metazoa > Chordata > Ceratodontiformes > Ceratodontidae > Neoceratodus > Neoceratodus forsteri. The sequence continues at coordinate 46,646,056 of CM028133.1, read as the reverse complement.
TGTGTTGTTGTAATCTGGATGTTTGCTACCGGTGTTACTGTGGGGCACGTGACCAGAGAAAGCAGCAAAATGTAATTATGATTGAGTGTGTGCAGGGCTGTTTGCCACAGCGCCAGAGGGAGTGAGTGAGAGGGGGGTGGGGACATGATCAGGATGGACCCTGTCCCTGTTTTAAGCTTCAGAAAGTTGGTAGCTTTACCTCTGGACAGCCTGCAGCCTGTCTATGTCCTTTCTGAGATGAGATCTCCAGAACTGAACATAGTACTTCAGGTGGGGCCTCACCAATGATCTATATAGTTGTAACACCACCTCCTTCCTTCTGCTGGTGATACCCCTCCTTGTATACACACCCCAGCATTCAGTATTACAATGTGGAAACAAACCGGGCCCATGCTAGCCTGCCTCACTAAGGGGTGAAGGTCCTCTAACATCACCACTGGAATTTGGGATGGGGGATAACATGATCAAATCCATGCGAGTAAAGCACCATAAAATGAGGTGGATCTCTTCAACGCTTTAGTACAGACCAGCGGCTCAGCTCGGTATTTGTATGCACTTTAAGTGTACTGTTTGTAACTTCCAGCACTAGGCACTTTTATTGAAGCTGAGGTGGCAATAAAACCTTTAAGCACTTTTATGGACTTTGGGTGCTCTGTGGTTTATTACTGCCTGCTTGGGACTACTGAAGTGGTGTAGAAACATAGAAACATAGAGTTTGACTGCAGATAAGGACCACTTGGCCCACCCAGTCTGCCCATTTCCCTACCTATTGGATAAGCTGCAGATTCTAGTTAACCAACAGCCTACTTCCTGCCACCCCCCACTATAATTGCCTTATGTCTGTCCCATGCATGTTTGAATTCCCCCACTGTTTTAGACCCCACAACCTCTCCAGGAAGGCGGTGCACAAACTTTGTTCACCTGGGGTAACATGACCACACCAAAGAAGGGTATGAATGGGGTGCTCACCAACCTTTGCAGCATATCCGCACATCCGAGGTAAGCAATGTGGAGAAGGCCATAAAGGGCACTCTTGTGTGCAATAAACCTTACAGGAGAATGGTGATATCAAGTGTGTGTGGCTTGGGGGCAGGAGCCGTGTCATTAAATATCCGTATATGCCACAGACATCCTACTTTATGGCACTGACTCCAGACTATACTCAAAATAGAGAAGGGGGTTGAGTCCTCCTCTTTATTCTCAGGGTATAAAATAAACTTTTCGAAATCTGAACTACTCTGGGTGGGCAATCCACCCCAGATCGACCCCTTCCAGAAATCTCATTTTATATAGTTATGCAGAACGTTAGCTACTTAGGGATTAGAGTTTCCAGATGTATTATGGATATACTGTGCTGTATATAAACTTAATTATGAACTAGGGATCGTAAATGCAGGAATTTGATTGGCCAAGAGCTCTTTGAAGCCATGATGATATCAGGCTACATCATCACGGCTTCAAAAAAGTTCCGGCCACCAGCCTCCTTGCTCTCAGAGCAGTGTTCCTTACAACCGTGCCCATGAGAAAAAGCAGCACAACGCAAGCTGCTGCCAGAAACAATGATCGAGTGCGTCTTCAAAAAATAAAAAAAAATTCACTTGCCATCTCTTCATTTCCCTGCCAACATCCCTGTAATCCTGCTGCCGAAATTTAGTGCCACAACTCAACCCGCTTTTGAAACACAGCTTCTTTTCAACAAAGCGCTACTGTGTGAGAGTTTACTATCTTCTCTATCTCGCTCACTCCTTTCAGAGGCGCACACTCGGCTGCCCATTTACAGAACGCAGTTGCGTTTAAAAAAATTACAGTACTTACTTCCTGTACTACCACAACCAAGCTAAATACTGACACTGCCGGTAATTCACACAGGCAGACGTCAGTCCTGCTTTCTCATGCCACATATCATCCTAAGCCAAGTGACCCTCAAAAAACACACAGACCACACTAAAGCACTGGCAACCATGCTGAATTTGTTTAAAAAAAAAAAACATTCACTGTGCCAAAAACAACTAACTACCAAGAATCAACAGGAAGTCGACAGTAAAACTGTGTCAAACACAGTAGTGCTGGCAGCCTGACAAAGATTATCCAGACCACTTACAACAGTGCCGCCTGCTGCCAAGAACTCTCCAGGAACTATTTTGTTAAAAGACACTCCTCCAACATCCGAAAACATGCATTTTCAAGAGTTAAAAATTTTTTTTTTTTTTTACTGCAAAAAACTTTAGACCCTGTTCATAATAGCAATAATGCACTCCAGGGTGTGGTATATCATGGGATATCGTCATTAACGATTAGTTGGCACCGCGCCTGCGCCCTCGTGCTCCAACCACCCAAGGCATGACGATATCCCATGATATACCACACCCTGTCGTGCATTATTGCTTAATTATACGCCCCTGATTTCTCGGTTTGTATCAGATTTAGACAGATGAGCAGGGTCACCCATATGTTGGCTAGGCAGACTCAAGATGCTCCAAATGAATGTCCAACCCCAGATCCTATACCCACTCCAGATACTGCCCATGGGACCGACCAGCATGAGTACAAAGAAAAGGAGGTGGATCGGGCGATGTTTATTTGGGCAGGAAAAAGACCCAGTACCAGTCCAAACTTATTCCAAGTGCACCACAGACATGCAGGACAAGATTTCCCTGACTATGACAGATACCATAAGGAATATACAGCAAGATACGTGCTGGTCTGGATAAAATGAGAGTAAATTACATGACTGGATATGTAGGAGGTGGGGTGGGGCCCCCATTTCCCTACAGAATACTTGGGTCCTCGGGGGGCAGCAAGGAATTGGGAGGTTCCTCCAACACAACTCATCAGGGATGCTAACACTAGAAACCCAGAGTAAAATTAGGAGGAAAAGAAGGGAGCCTGGAGGCTTTTCCTCTCTGAGTCCGGCAGCAGGAAAACCATACTTTTTACCTGGGTTGCAGCATGGGGAACTGAGAAATGGAAGCAGGCAGAAATCCACACTGGGGAAGATATTATCACGAAGGAGGGGGTCGGACCCTTTGTGGAACTACAGGACTTGACAGGTCTAACCAGGAGTAATTTTTACAGATTCCTGCAGGCCAGGAGATACTTTCAGTTAGAAAGCAGGGACCTTAATGGACAGCAACAACCCTCAGACACTGACGGCCTACTGTTGCGGAAGAGGTTACAGCAACAGGGGACTATGGCTGCAGTGTACAGAACACGGTGTGAGGAGAACTCTCCTGTAAATGCAGGGTCAGATGGGAACAAGCCATGGGGAAAGAAATGGACAGTCAAACTTGGGCAGAGGTCTGGGACAACTTATGGGTCTCTTTATTCGCAAATGATTTAAAAAAAAGCAGAGGTTAAACTCTTGAACTGCCTTTTCTGATCACTGGTGGTGGTACATAAATTCCACTGAGAGGTACTTTTGACATGTGGAATGTGCCAGGGGGCGGAGGACACTTACATACACAGTTTCATGTCCTGTTCAAAACAAGTCTCATGGCTATACAAAAACCAGCACAAGAAATTACTGGTATTCCTCTTGTTATGACTCCTCAGACAGTGTTATTAGGGCTGGAAAGGGCTCCCCCCCAGGGAACACACTCTCTTATTCCTAAACCAGTTAGAATCCTTGAAATCATGGCCCAAAAATGCATTCTGGATACACGGGTGAATCATGCTGATCCCATTAGGGAACAACGGATGAATTACTCACAGATACATTACCCCTGGAGGGAATGGCAGTAGCTCTCAGCAGGCAGGGGGATAACTTTGAAAGTACTTTAATCCAGTGCTTAACTAGCTGCCACCCACAACCAGAGGTTTTCATGGGAAGGTAGGGTAGGGGCTAGACTGGTGACAGACTCATACAAGAGTAAAGGGGGGGCGCCCAGCAGACCATGGCATTAGGATTTGAAAAGACTGGAACAGGGGAAACTCCCATGTGCAAAATGTTACTCTGTAAAAGGACATGATTGAAGATGTGAATTTGAGGGACAGGGACATGAGTACCCAAGGGAGACTACCTGTACCACAGCGGGCTACTGACGCAAAGGGGGAAGGTAAAGAATGGACCTATTTCTGTGTTTTTGTGACTGGTATGGGTCTCAAGGTCAGGGGCCGGAATATTCCTTGGCACTATGATTTGTATGTTGTATTGTGAATACCTTCATTTGCATTTAACATTTTTTCATTCTGAGACACAGAAAGCGACACCACTGGCCAGACTCTAATGAAGCTGAACATTTCAGGTTTCAAATCTCAGCCGTTTATTAGCTATAGGTGAGCAAAACAATTTTTTAAAAATCACATTGTATGGTGTTTTTAACATTCTAGGACCTTAAAACTGCTGAATAGATGCCAGGGATAGGTAAACTAGGAAACTGTGTGAGGAAGTTTTGTTTCCCACATGTCAAACATGCTGTCAGGAAACAGCGGAGGCAGTTTACTCCTTGTGTGGCTTTAAAACGTGGTTTATGAAAGTGGGAACTAGCAACGAGCAGACAAGTAGCAGATCCAAAAAGGTTTGAAAATGCCATGCCATCTTGTATGCAAGGAACACAGCCTTCTTTGCACATCCGTCTGGTTTTCATGAGTGCCTCTGGGCTGCCAGCTATGTGCCGCGCTAACCGTGAATAACAATATGGCGCCAGGTTTGCAGTCTTGACATTCGGCCGTGCAAAGCACAGTTATTGTGGTGCTGACCTTGCTAGGGCAGCACTACCCATTCTAGTATGCCATCTTTTGATGAAATCTTCAGCCTGGTTTATAATATGTTATCTGTACAGTAAAAAAAGTTTCTTCTCAAGTCCTTTGTGTGCCAGAGCTGCTGAGCTTGGCTTCACTGCTCTCATCCAAAAAACTTGAGAATGCACTTATAAGATATAGATAGATAGATAAAAATGTTTATTTTTTGACAGGAGTTAATCATTAGGACTGTTTATGCCCTATTTACAAGATTGTCCTGGGTAGATTATGGTTACAAGGTACAAAACTTAACATGACTCCATAATAACAATACAATGACATAACTCAACACAGGACATAATTACAGTGACAGGTAAAACAAATTCAATAACCAACAAACACCACAATAAATCACAATTCAATTTCCTTAGGATTCTAAGCATTGACAATTTAATTTCCACATTGATGCTGCACTTCTCCTAAACTGACCCAAGCTACTTGCATTTCTAACATCCAGTTTCAGTTCATTCCAAATCTTTGGTAAATAATAACTCTGTTGCATCTGACTGTATTGATTTTTCACTAGTGGTAACTTCAGACTTCTATTTTGGATAACCCTCAAGGAGTATTTACTCTTTAAATTAGGCATACATAATATTTCATTTCCATCCCTGTATGCCATAAAGGCCTTCTGCCCCAATCTTTTCTTTCTCCGTATTTCTAACATATCCCAGTATAACCATTATAGATCGAGGGAGGGCTCCCAACCAATCAGATTGCTGCTTTTCTCTGTGCACGAGACACTCTTGTTTAGTGACGTGTGTCTCATGTGCAGCTGCCCCAGAATCAATCACACTTGGAGCAGGTTTGTTAATATATTATTAATGAGGCTTGATCAATAATATATTAATGCTGCCACTGAGACCACTCTTAGGGTTGTCAGAGTAGTATTGCTTACATCCTCAGGATATCAGAGCTGCTCACCTTTGGCTCACAGTTCTTGTACTCTAAGAATGCACACGAGACCACTCTGACAACCATAAGAGTGGTCTAGGTGGTGGTATTAACTTCCATAAGAGACACAGTAACTGCACACATAAATGAAGACTCAGGACAATTATAGGAGTTAGACAGGAAAATATTAAACACAGCTTAATCTGTAGGCAGCCATCTACTGTACCACATAACACTGCTATAAGCAGAAATGCATTTATCCTCTGTCAGAGTGTCACATGCCTATTTTAATGTCTCACCCAGTCTTTACTGGTCCACTGCACCAGTAAGAGTTCATTTGTAGTGGTCCTAGACAACAAATAGCAGCACCAGTGGAGTTTGTGGCTCTTGCCTGTTGCACTGAATTTCATCCAAGCCAAAATCCACTCCTCCACCAATTTAGAAACACCCTGAAATGATATGCAAATTTGGTGTTTTATATTAAGTTGCAGATTGATTATATGCACCGTTTACGCTAACTGCCTGTTAAAATTAGGTTTGGAAACAATACCTTGTTTTTTTAACCCATTCTGTTTTGAATACAAAAAAAAATGTTTACTTCTCTGGAAATAGTTTTTTTTTTTTAATTATGCAATAAGTATAACAGCAAGTAATAAAAAAGAACCATGGAAATATGCAAATCCTCATACCTTTTCCATTACAGCTATAACACAACGCAGGTACGCATAGTTCAAATAGCACAGGGAGTAGACACACAACTCATAACAGGATCTATGAAGTAAAAGGTCAAAAGAAGAATAAACAAGCATTTGTCAGTGCCAAATGTTTGCGTTTACGGTATGTGATAGGCATGCATAGTGAGATGAATAAGTTGTAGTGGATCCTAACCCCCTGCTAACTGTAGGTCTGCGCCTGTGCTGTAATTTAAAACTGTCAGACTAGCCTACTTGTCCAGACTGCAGTGCATGTGCTCATCAGGCCTCAACTTACACGTCAGTCCCTTGTTTGGGAAGGCTTCCCGGCCCCATCACAAGCTGTCACGTATGCATCTCAACACTGTTATGTCCCTCTACGGGCTGGGACCAGTGCCGCATGCTGCAGCACCTTTCCCCCAGCCGCAGCCTATTCAGCCGGCTCACTGAGCTTGCACGTAAACTCAGGTCACTGGCACAGAAAGGCAGTGTGGTCCCCACTGGACCAACGGCTGTCCATGCAAGCAATGTTACTTTACAATTTTTTTTTCTAATGGTTTTGACCCCAAAATTTCAAGATAGCCTTTTTAAATCCCGAACATAACAAATGTAATTTATAAAATACTGCACAAAATTTCATTTTGCACCACAAGTGCAAAATCAGATTTTGGCCATGATTTGAAAAATGACAGCTGTCACATTCATAAGGTAGTGTGAAAAAATGGCTATGTTGAAAATTTTGGGACAAAACATTGAAAATGATCGAAGTTATGAGTGAACGTTGAAATATGTCAATGTACCTTCATAACTTTGTTGTCTGTTACTATCGTGACTGCAAATTTTCAAAAAAGTCTTCTTATGACCCTGATTCATGAACCCAGTAGGTGAAAATTTTCAAATCCCAGCCGAAACCTTGTACTGCGCCACAGGTGAGAGAACATATCTTGGCCCAGATTTGAAAGATGACAGCTGTCACTTCCATGACGTGGTGTGAAAAAATGGTTGTGTTGGAAATTTAGGGTCAAAAATATTTTTGAGAGGCCTAGTCGTTTTACCTATGTAAAATAAACCACAGCTACAACTGGCTAAATATACCACATTATATGTGACACAATGAATGAAATTACTCATGGTATAGGTCCTGTTAGCATTTACAGTAGTGAATGTCCTGCTTTTTATGACAGACTTACAAAAGATGCAATTGCCACAGCAGGATGTGCCTGCCAGATGTACTGGTAACCAGGTGGAGTCAGTATTGGTCTCTTTGTTCTGCAGGCTATGTACCAACCTATCTTTAAAGTTGGTTCCCCTTCTGTAAGCCATCTTAGGTGGCATCACAGTGCTCTCTTTCAATAGAGGGTCGATTTTAAGAACGTCTCAATTTGCTCTAATAACACCGCCTATGGCAGTTGACTGTCTGCAGAACGTAGTCACAAAATTAAGCCTATTATTATTGTCATTTGTCTCCTTTTGTGGTCTCAACAAGTCATCCCTGTTGATATCAAGTACCTCTGCAAAAGCTCTATCAATGTTTGAGCTTTTATAACCCTTTTTTTCTAAGTCTGTCACACATTTCAGAACCCCTAGCAAGAAATTCAGTATCCAAACTACAATTTCTATGAACTCTCAGTGACTGGGCCACTGGGATGTTGGCCACTAAGGGTGACAGCTGGATGCATGAAGGAGCGCATTTCTGTCAGTTTCTTTCTGAAAGTGTGTGGTATCCATCCCTCCATTAGAGTTTTTAGTCATCTTCAGGTCCAAAAAATTGACAGTGTTGATGTCACTGTGTACTGTGAATTTTAGGTTCAGATTACTTTGCTCCAAGTATTTAATGAAATTCCCAAGCTCCTCCTCTGTATCTCACTAGATCATAAAAATGCCATCAATAAAACGACGCCAGAGGTCAATCCTATGGAAAAAAAGGATTGACCTCGGTGTCATAGACGGACATGTTCTCGCAGTAACCAAGATAGAGGTTGGCCTAATTGGGTGCAAAGGTAGCACCCATCGCTGTCCCCTTAATCTGCAGATAATAATTCCCCTGAAATAGAAAGGTATCACCCATCACCGTCCCCTTAATATGTAGATAATAATTCCCCTGAAATAGAAAGGTAGCACCCATCACCGTTCCCTTAATCTGCAGATAATAATTCCCCTGAAACACAAAATAGTTTTTTTTAAGACTATTTCAGAACAATCAATCAAAAATTGTGTAAGGAAATCAACACCATTTAGCCAGTAGGTAAGGGCTTCAACCCCCACCCCACCCCAGGAATGTTTGTATATAAGGACGTAATCATTGAAACCAAAAGCCAGTTTTCCTCCACATCAAGGTTACCCAGTACTTCCAACATGTCTGACGTGTCCCTCACATATGATCTGAAATTTTGTACTATCCCCTTTATATGAAGAAGAAGAAGAATCAGCATTTATATAGCGCTTTTCATACACAGTATCCCAAAGCGCTTTACAAGCAATGCTAGACTGGTAGTGAAGTGACTGAATGAGTGGTGGCGGTCATATCGCACATCATCACCCACACACAGCCTGGATAATTGCATGAACCGGTTTATGGGAAGGGGAATGTTGGCCAGGACACCAGGAATGTTCCCTGCTCTTTTGCGAAGAGTGCCCTGGGTTCTTTTACTTCCACCTGGACACCCACCAGGACAACACCAGGACGGGCAGAAGGGACCTCGGTTTAACGTCTCATCCGAAGGACAGCACACCCCAGCAGTACAGCACCCCCCAATACTGCACTCAGATGCCAGCGATTTTTAGGTGCAAGTCCAATCCCGGTGTGGGACGAGAACCCACAACCTTCTGGTCCAGAGGTGGATATGCTATCAATTGAGCATCAACAGTGAGATAGGTTCTGTAAGAGAGTCTATCCCAACCACTTCCGGGTGACCTGGTGGATCAGTTAGGTTCTTATGTATTTTTCGCAATACATACAGTAGATACTAGCTTTGACAGGGTGTGGGACTGACAGGAATTCATATTCATTGTTAGTAATGCACCCCTTCAAGAAGGAGTTGTACAGAAAAACATTAATCTCCTTTCTATCTCCCATTATGGATGGGGTCCCACAAGGATCTATCCTTGGGCCTTTACTTTTCTCAATCTTGCCTCTAAATTGCAGTGGGGCATCGATCCAGTTCTACGCAGACAATGCCATATTACACAAGCACAGTACAGATGTCTCCACCATTCAATCTGACCTGGAAAGAGACGTCCAACATCTGGAAACCTGGTTCAAATCGAACTTACTGGTACTGAACACAAAGAAAACCAAATCCATTCTGTTCCATCATACCTCCTTTGACCTAACCTCCCAGCCCCCTCTGGTTATCAACACCTCCTCAGGTACACTGCTTGAAGGGGTGGGATCTTTCAAATATCTGGGTATGACTCTCGACAATCATCTATCCTTCGACACACATGTAAATAGTGTTATTAAAACTACAAATCAAAAGCTCGGCCTTCTCCATCGCACTTCCCCCTTCCTAACTCCCTGTGCTAGAAAGACCATTGCTGCAGCTACCCTCCTCCCTGGTTTATTCTATGGTGCACCCATAATTCCCTCAGTCAAGTCCTCTACTCTAGCCAAACTCAAACAGGTCTATCACAGGATTGCTTGTTTTGCCACTGGTGCACCTGCTCAGGCTCATCACTGTTACGTACTGAGGTCCCTGGGCTGGCCATTTTTCGAGCCCAAATTGGACTTCCTGGTGTTATGCACTACCTTTAAACTTACTCACCTGCCATCCCCACCCATCCTCTCTGGCCTGCTCACTCTAAAGACCTTCCCCACGACCCTCCGCTGCTCCCACCTCCCATTGTTGAATCTTCCCAAAGTCTGCCTTGCTATTGGTAGGCAGGTCTTCGCTTTCTCCACACCGCAAAAATTAAATACTCTACCACCTCATCTACTCTCATGTATATCTCTTCCCCCGTTTAAGAAAAGTTTTAAGGACGTCTTCCCCCCTCCATCTGTAGTGGTATTTGCACCTAACCCCATCTGTTTTCCTCAGTGTATCCTCCGCCCTCTTTCTGCCCTCTCTGGCTGTCCAGTCTCATCCCCAACCTTTTTTTTTTTACCCTTGACCTTCCCTCCACCTCTCTTACACCCCCTATGATGCTCCAATCTTCCCCTAACTCCTTCCCTCCCCCGTTCTCTCTCCTCCCACATTTATATTTTGTAAATCTCTCTTGTTCCACTCTCATTGTTTTGGAAATATATAATGTTGTACTATGTAGTTATGTTGTGAGGTAGACTCTAATGGACCAGCTCACCTGTCCCAGCACAACGGTCTCAAGCCCCATCAAGGACTTTCGATACAAGCCAAATCTAAGGATTCTCGACACAGCACCCCTCCAGATCAATACTGGAATCACCATCCAGAAACGGAGGGAACGGCCTTTCTGCTCACAGCATACCTTTCTGTTATTTACTGTATATATATTGTCTCTTACCTCAGATTGTACTAGTTTCGCCTTATGTTTTTACCACGTGTATCCAAAAGTATAATGTACCAACTCGTGGAATTGTTTTTATTCCCTGGGTCGCCCCTACAAAAGGGACATGTCTGTCTCAGTGGGCCTACCTGGTTATCAAAATTCAAATAAAATAAATAAATAATTCTTGATTTCTGACACATATTTTTCTGCTGACACAATAACCACTGCACCCCCCCCCAATCTGCTGGTTTAATAACTATATCAGGATTCCCCCTCTAGTTCTTTAAGTGCCGCTGCTTCTTCTTTGCTAACATTAACATAACTAGGCCTCTCTGTCCTTTGCACAATTTCTTCAAATTGTGCCATGCAGAACCTTTCAAAGACTCACACCATTTCACAATATGGGGGATTGAAAGTGGAGAGGGGTTTAAATATGGTATTACTACCCTGTGCCCCATCTATGGTCTCCTGTGAGTCATCCTAGGGGAGTTCTCTGTTGGGCCCCTACACATTTTTTGTTTTTCAAAAAAGGCTCTAAGATCCAAATTCCTGGTAAATCTATGGAAATCAACATAAAATTCAAATGAGTTCAGCTCCCTAGTAAGGACTAACGAGAGTCCTTTCTGTAACAATGCAATCTGTTGTTGAGACAAAGAAGTGTCAGAAATGTTTACCACAATGTTCTCCTGCAGTCCTAGTGTTTCTTCTGTTGTTGCTGTTGTTAAATAAAGCCATTTTTGAGTTCACACATGTGTGGCGAACTCCTTGGGATAGTAGGATTTGAGGGGTGTGACACTGTCTGTCCAATGCAGAGTGCTCTGCAAGACGCTCGACAGTACTGCACCAATCCCCAGCCAGGCTAATCCTGATGCTGTTTTGCCTGCAGTGGTCTTTACTTGAAAAGAAAAAGATGCACTAATCAGAAGGTGGCTTTTTCCTTTCATCTGCAGGTCACTGCAGAGCAAACAGCTGTTTGCATCGTGATGTCTCCACCTTGCCACCCCACCAGTCCCTGCCTGAAAGGTGGAAGGAGGCGCTTTCCTTGCCTGCCTCCTCCACGTCCTGCTGTCTCCAGCTCTAAAGTTTCTCCCACACGTGTTGAGCAGGCCACAGCCTAAGCTCCATATGGGCTAGGAGTATTCAGTGCCCAAAGGCACTTTTACTCTAAGCGTAATCAATCATGCTGGTGGACCCCCCTCACCCCCACCTGCCAACATCAGGGTGCTCAATCCCTGTGTCAGCCTGTATCCCCACCCATTCTTTAATATGGCACACTGGGAGCCCAACCCAGTGTGCCAAAACCTGCTGTGGTGTTTCTGACACTGGGATGCCCACTCCTGGTGTCGGATAAACCCCCCCCCCACATATCCTCCAACTTTGGGGTGCCCAATCCTCGGGTCAGCACTGGTTCCCCCTTGATTCCCCTCAGCACTCAGGCACACTGGGAGCCTTACCCCAGTGTCCTGAAATCCAGAGTTTCCCTGTAAAAAAGACAACAGTCCCTCGTCGTGCTTGCCGGACCCCTCCCCCAACCCGCACCCTCCTTCTGCACACCCCACCTCCCCACACACACCTCACCCATACTTACTTCTGGAGGTCAGGAGCAACGATCTTCAGTGGACTGGGAACATGTTTGCACTCTTCAAAAGGCGACTGAAAACTGAAGAAATGATGGTAAGTCCCATAATGGCAGTGAACGGGGGGTTTTCAAGTTAGGTTGCTATCGCAGCCATTATTGGGAGTTTTGGTCCCAAATTTTCAACATGGGGTTCTTGGGACCTCACCTCATGAACACAGTCACTGACATTTCATTTCTTAGTCCTGAAAGATGATTTTGTGGTCGCTGCGCTGAATCACCTTTAGGGACCAAGTAACGAAACAGTGCCACTGTTCATGAGGTGGGGTCCCAAAAAGCCCTTGTTGCAAATTTGGTGAAAAAACTCCCAAAAATGACTGCATTACAAGCATCCATTGCACAGTTTCTACACACATCAATTTTTAAGATTTTCACTCCAAATTTCCAACATTGCCATTTTTTCACACTCCCTTAGGAATGGTACAGCTGTAATTTTTGTATTCCTTCCAAATGTGTTTTGCACCTGTGGCACAGAATGGCATGGTCGTTGTGCGAAATCAACTTTCGGGACAGATAAATGAAATTCTAGTGCCACTGTTCACGAGGGGAAGTCCCAAAAAGGCCATGCTGAAAATTTGGTGAAAACATTCCAAAAAACGACTGTGTTATGAGTGCGCATTGTGCAGTTCCTATGCACACTTGTAACTTTGCTACTTTTTCATATTTTCACTCCGGATTTTCAACACTGCCATTTCTTCACACCTCCTCATGACCAGTACAGCTGTCATTTTTCACATCCTGCCCGAAATGTGTTTTCGCACCTGTGGCGCTGAATGGCACACTCGCTGTGCGAAATAACCTTTTGGGATTGAGTAACAAAGTGATACTGACACTGTTCATGAGGTGGGGTCCAAAAACCCCATGTTGAAAATTTGGAGCAAAAATACCAACAAACACCTGGAACATTAGGGTTTCCAACCGTAACGCCCACCCTTAAAATGCAAGGCAGAGGAATATACACAGAAAAATATGGGAGGCAAGTGCAACAGCAATACCAACAGTGAACTCTCAGCATTGACAAATGCTTGTTATACCTGAAACACTGGTGCCGGTCTTGTCTTTTTGCTACTGTTACCTATTTGACCTGGCACAGTGGAGCTAGTGGAGCGGAGTTTGTTGCCCTTTATATGATGTACTGTCCACACCTCCAGCAGACTCCTAGCAGTTCTCTGGGAGGAGGGGACAAGGTGCACGCACCCTATTTAGGGAATAGAGATTGGAAAACTGAGACCACAAAACCAGCATCCTGGCATGACTCCAGGTCGATGTGGTAGTGGGAAATGACGATGTGTCCTGACTTCCAGGTAGAAGCCCTGCAGATTTCCTGGATAGGGACATCCCTGGAGAGGCAGTGGTATGATGGGTGGAATGAGCCCTTAGCTCTACAGGAGGGTCTCTACCTGCCAACCTATAGCAGAAATGAATGAAGGACACAGTTCACCTGTTTAGCTGCCAGTCTGCCAGGTGCAGCTTCAGTGTAGGTGACAAATAGCTGGCGAACCTCTCCCTGAACTCCAGCCGCGGGCTTCTTGTAGTAGGCTAGCACTCACCACAGGTCTAAGGTATGGAGCCTGTGCTCTGCCTTCAAGGTGTGAATGGTGAGGTACACTGGAAGATTAATCACCTAGTTAAGGTGGAACTCTGACACAACTTTTGGGAAGAACTTCGGGTTGGGGTGAAGGATAACCTTGTCCCTGTGGAAGACCAAGTGAGAAGAATCCTCCAAATGTGCCTGGAGCTCACTGATCCTTCTGGCTCACCTGATAGCCACCAGGAAGGCAGTCTTCCATGACAGGTGAGACATCTCACATATGTGCATTGGTTTAAATGGCTTGCCCATGAACTTTGCCAACACCAGCAACAAGTCCCATGGTGGTGGTGGTTCATTCACCGGAGGGGAAATGTGGTCAAGGCCTTTGAAGAAGAGCCAGACCACCTTCTCCTGCACCACTGACTGCATACCAGCCCATGCCCAATAAGCAGAGATGGCAGCCAGGTGCACCTTGAGGGTCATCGACTTGATGCCTGACCGAGACAGCGACCAGAGGTAGTCAAGAATGCTAGCTTCCGGAAAAGATAAGGGGTCGAGTCCCTTGCTCTGGCACCAAATGGAGACTCTCTTCCATATGAAAGCATAACATTTTTGGGTTGACTCTTTCCGAGAAGCCTCAACCACAATGAGGACATCGTCGGAGAGACCCAAAGCCTGGACCTCTGGCCACTCAGGAACCAGGCTGTCAAGGTGCAGGGACTGAAGGTCTGGATGGAGTACCTTCCCCTGATTGCAAGACAGCAGGTCTGAGTGTAGAGGGAGACACCTCGGAAGCCTGCTCCCGAGGCTGAGGAAACTGAGGTATCAAAACTGGCAGGGCCAATCCGAAGCCACCAGGCTAATCCATGCCTTGTCCCTCCTGGCCTTGAGCAACACCTTGTGGATCAAGGGGATCAGAGAAAAGGCATAGAGAAGGCCTGGGGTCCAGGGCCTTGAGAAGGCATCCCCCTGCAGTGTTCTCTGCTGAGGAAGGTGGGCACAAAACAGTCTCAACTTTGTGTTCTCCCTGGAGGTGAAAAGGTCCACCAGAGGGGTGCCCCTTTGGGAGAACAGGCTGTGTACTACCTCCACATGGAGAGACCACTTATGAGACCCCTCACCCACATGGCTGAGGGTGTCCACCCACTGGTTGGAGATGCCGACCACATGGATGGCCAGAAGATCAGCATCCAGACTTAGCACGAGGGTCAAGTTGCAGAGAGCTTCCCTGCACAGAGGAAGGGAGTGCGTCCCTCCCTGTTTGTTGAGGTAGTACATGGGCGTGGTGTTGTCTGTCTGGACCTGAATGACCTGACCTGGATGTGTGGAGCAAAGGCTGTCAGCACCCCCGAACTGTCTGAAGCTTCAGCAGGTTGATATGGCATCGGGACTCCTTGGAGGTCCAGAGCCGATGGGCTCTGTGGTACCCCCGGTGGGCACACCAGCCAATCAGGGTGGCATCTGTCATCAGGATGACCGTCAGCTCTGGGTGGACAAACAGAATCTCTTTTCTGCAGATGTTCTGGGACTAACCACCACTGGAGGGTGTCCCACATCAGTAGGGTCACAGTGACCTGTTGGTCGAAGTAGCCCTTATGCTGAGACCATTGGTGGGCACACTTCCACTGTAAAAAGCACATTCTCCACTAGGCCCAATGGACCATGCTTGTGCATGCTGCCATATACTGCAAGAGGTGCAGGAACTCCCGAGCAGGGTGCAACTCCCCAACCCCCAAAATGATCGGGCAAAAAAGGAGTAGGCCTGGCTCGGTCCGCTGGAATCCGAGCCCTGGCTCTGCAAGAGTTGAGCTCTGCCCCGATGAAGTGAATCACCTGCAAGAGTATAAGTTCTGACTTAGCCTCGTTGACCAGGAGGCCAAGGGACACGCAGGTTTGGAAGGCAGATTCCAGGACCGCTCCACCTCCTCCTTGGAGGGACCCGCTATTAGCCAGTCATCCAAGTAGGGGTATACCCGGACCCCTTTGCACCTCAGGTAGGCTGCCATCACTAATGCATTTGGTGAAGACCCTGGGAGCTGAGGAGAGGCTGAAGGGCATGGCCTGCATCTTGTAGAGGATCCCCTATGCATGGAACCAGAGGAACTGGTGATGGGAAAGATGGATTGGGATGTGGAAAAATGCATCCTGAAGATCCAGAGAGCAAAACCACATGTTCTGCTCCAGAGATGGCATGATCTGAGACAGAGTGACCATCCTGAAAGTGCACAGCTGAAGAAATTTGTTCAGGTCATGCGGATCTAAGATGGGGTGCCAGCCCCTCTCCCCCCCCACCTTCTGTTTTGGCACCAGGAAGTACCTGAAGACAAACCCTGGGTGTACTGGAGGGTCCAAGACAGTAGCCATGACCTCATTCTGAAGAAGCTGGGTAATGTCTTCCTGAAGGGCTGGCAGAATGTCGGCAGACACCATGTCCTCCCATGGGACACAGGCTCAGCAAGGCAGGTAAGCTTCCAATTGCAGAGGCAGACCCTGACCGACCACCATGAGGACCCACCTGTCTGTGGTAACAGCTGATCAGGTGGAAAAGAAGTGGTGGAGCTGGCCCCCCACATAGTACCCAGAGGGGTTCAAGATGGGCTTAGGGGAGGTACCCCCTATCTCGTCACTGGGCAGGCTTGGAAGCAGAGAAGGGACCAGCTGATGAACCAGTGGGATCTCGACCTCCTGGTTTCCAGACATCTGAAGCAACCGACTTCAGCTGGGGATGCCAAGCCTGGGCCTGCCGCCCAGCTGGGTGCTGGAACAGCTTGGCTGCAGGAGCAAAGAGGGGCCAAAAGGGCTTCTTCTTTTGAGCCTTAGAGCCCTTGGGATCCCTCTGTGCGGAGGCCAATGAGTCCAAGCTGACACTGGACTTCTCAATGCGAGAAAAGTGCCCTTCGACCCCTGGCCTGAACATGATGGTTCCCAAGAAGGGGACATCCACCAGTTTGTGCTGGGTATCTGCCATGAAGGTCAAGATCCTCAGCCAAGCTCTGAGGCACATGGCCACCGCAGTGGTCACAGACCGGACACAGGAGTCACCAATGTCCATGGCCATCTGGAGCTGCTGCTTAGCCACCACTCAGTCCTGGTCCTAGACCTGCTTGACCATAGTCTGCAAGTCCACAGGGAGATGAAGAAGCACCTCATCAAGGGTGCCCAGGAGGGCGCGAGCAAAGTGGGCCATTAAAAGAGCCGAACTCGCTTGCCAAAGGCTGAGAGAGGAGGCCATGTAGATCTTCTTGGTCATATGATCCAATTTCATGGTTCCTTGTTGAGGGGGTTTATCCACATCCTCGACACTGCCTGTATGCTAGAAGACCAAGTCAGCCACCAGACCCTCAGCTGAGGAGTGTTCGGTGAAACCCAAGAGAGAACCGGTAGGGACCGCATACCTGCAGGCCATCCAAGCCGACGACACAGGGCTGGAGGCAGGGTGCTGCCAAAGCTACAGAGTGGGGCCAAGAATGGCTTCAGTGAATAGGAAGACCTCCCCAGGGGAGTCACCCCAGTCAAGAATTTCAGTCGGGGGGTATTTAGCTCTTTTCTGAACGGGCTCCATCTGGAGACCCATAGACTCCGAGATTAAATGGAGCAGGCCCGAAAAAGAAGTAGGACCATACTCCATCGACAAGTCCTCTCACAACTCAGCTTCCAATAGATGGGAGTGTAGGGAAGAGCCCTCAGACTCTGAGGACTCGTCGAATAAAGTTTGACTGCCTGATTCCCCGCTGACCCTATGGGGTCTGTCGGGAGCCAGAGTGACTGACAGAAGATGGGGAAGCCCTGAAGCAGTGCGGGCATCCTTAGGAGGAGGGCCCTCCTTCAGCTGTTTAGGCAGCGGCAGCACCTGAATAGGTGGGGAGGCTGAACCAATTCTGGCTGAGCCAGGGTAGGTGGGTCCTCAGTGGAGGGAGCCATGTGATAGCCTGGGTGATTGCCTGAATCGTCTTAACCCCTGAGAACACCACTTGCATGAATGTCAAGTGCGGGAATGCTGATGCCGACGTACACTGCTCAACTCGGGACTTCAGGATCGGGACTGCGACCTTGACCACTGGAGCTGCCGATGGCTTGTCTTGGAGGGTGCTGGCGAAAGCCGAGGATCCTCCGGATTCACCAGATCCTGAGGAGGAGGGAGCAGATCAGCAGGCTGGTCTGACCCTCCCTGGGAGGTAATAGGCAGGACCAGAGTCCCAGAGAGGGAGGTATCGGCCTCATCTGGCAACAACAGGTTGACCGGTTCAAGAAAAATCTCAACAGGTTGGTCAACGGGCATCCTGACTAACTGCCCCAACAGGGGAATCATAGAGTTAGCCGCCGGGGCCAAAGGATCAACTGTAGTCGAAACCTCCATAGAAGTGTGGGAATCTGAGGCCCAAGAGCACTCGCAATCCCACAATCAATGGCAAGACTTAATTTTAGTCTCTTCTTTAGAGGATTTGTATTTAGTGCCCAGAGAGGGGCCCTGCCCAAAGGTGGGAAGGGACTGGCCCAAATCCCAAAATGCCCCTGAAAAGGTGGCGCTTAAAGGAAGCAGCAGAAAGGCTGAGGCTGAAGAGGCATACTCCGTGGCCTGAGCCGCAGCCTCTTCAAATGCCGCAAACTGTTCAGCAGACCCCACAGCTGCAGAGACCACCCAATGGGTGTCTTCTGATTTAACAGTGGGATCCCGTTAATCAGGGTGCCCCAACAGAAGTCAAGCATGCCGATCTTCCAAAGTTGTAAGATGCAAGGTGCGACTAAGGCCACATGGCTGGGGATCATGTGCGTGGCCTAGGCAGAAGACACACATGGAACGCAGGTCCATCTGGGACATCTGCCCACTCGCACATTTTTTAATCCTGGTGACGACCTCGAGTCGTCCATCACGGATGAGGTGAAGGAAGTCACCTGAAGACGAATAAATTGCAAACATGAAAGTCTGAAAACAAAGGGCCTACTCAGTACAGACAGTGGTAAGGAAGGAAAAGGAACCTTCTTCTTCTAGCAGAAAGGAAGATCTGACGTCACAGGGCGGTGCCGAGGAAGTTACCACCTGAGTGGGTGGGAGGAGTCAGCCTGAAGACTTCTGGCAAGCCTTAAAGGGGGAAGGACACCGCTAGACGTGTGAATAGTACAACATATCCACATCTCTAGAAACTGTATTTGCAAATTATGCTCCACAGACTTGAATGGAAAATGCCCCATGCTCCCCCATGCTATGTCATAAATGGATGTGTCCAGCAACCAGGAAGTGGAAAGAGATCGCACAGCTAGCTCCTCGGGGGCAGTTTATGATCTCTTCCTTTGGAGGTATGAAACAAAATTCTGCCAATACCACAGAGGAGCTCCCATGGTGATAAGGGAGCTTCTTTTTATTCGTATGCAGCGTTGAGAAAGGTGTTCTTTAAGAAGTTATGTTTAAGGCCTGGCATAACATAGCCCTGGCAGTGTCCCAAACATTTGGAGAGCAGTCCCTACTCTATACCCATTTATCTTAATCTTAGGAAAAGTAATGTTAAACTGGAGCGGGTTCATTCACACACAGATGCGAATGTCACTGGAAACTGACAGATTTAATGCAGCTCTCCTCTAATTATAATTAATCTGTAACACAATGCTAAAACAGATTGGAAATATGGGGAGAAGAATTTTAGGACAGGGGGAATAGTGTACTGTAACATGGATTAAAATGGTATAAGTGTACCACGCTTGTAATAAATACCATGACGTTCTGATTCAACATGGTGACTATAAACTGAAATGCGACACACTATACATGGAGTTTGGAAGGAAGCATGAACAGCAGCAGGGTATGGCATCACCCTTGCGCTGAAACAAAATACACACTGAGCTATATTACGTTGTTCTCTGCAATTTACCACTTTATTAAACTTGAATATTACTTTTTGCCATAAGCACAGAGAAGTACAGATGGGGACTGCAATTCCCATAAATTATTTTATAGACTCTGTGAAATCTTTGTGCAGAAAATCAATCCAGTTTATTTTCATTGAAAACAGATTTAAGCCAGGGGTGTGTTTTGCAGTAAAGTAAATTAAAACACACACGTGCTTTTTTTTTATTATTATTGTTAGATCAGAGCAGACCAGACTTTTTTCCAACTCTTTTTTGGGCTCTGGCTG
This sequence comes from Neoceratodus forsteri, assembly GCA_016271365.2. Classification (NCBI taxonomy): domain Eukaryota; kingdom Metazoa; phylum Chordata; order Ceratodontiformes; family Ceratodontidae; genus Neoceratodus; species Neoceratodus forsteri. Next base: position 46,625,971 of record CM028133.1, on the reverse strand, counting down.
TGTGTGTGTGTGTGGGGGTAGTATTCCCTTCTTAGTTTACTCACCTCTTGCTAGGGGGTTAAGGCCCCATAGCTTGCCCCCTCCTGCAGGGCTCCAAGTGGAGAGACCATAATCTACCTTTTAAATCTGCCCGAGACTAACACCACCAGCGTCATCCAGCAGAGGCAGCAGTCTTCGCGATGCACTGCTGCACAGGGTTTTACCTTGTGTCGGGTCCCATGGTGTGGACATGCAATGACGTCAGCGCAGGCATGTGTGCTCCCACACATGCCCTGCAGACATCCACCACTGCCATTTCTATGTTTTGCAGGTCCTTGGCTCAGTGTACCCCCCAGCTGCCACTGGGTGTCACTCAAATGCCAGAAGCCAGCATCCCACCTTCTCTCAGAGGTGGAGAGCTGTCCCTAGGATGTTCATCCAATACAACCTCAACTTCCCCTCTAAATTCTGGAGGGTTCTTCACCCCCTCTTTGAAATCACTCCCAAACTTCCTCCCCCCAACACACTGCTGGTTGATGGGTTGCCAGTCTCAGACCCCTCCTCTGTTGCTTTAATACTGAACTCGTTTTTCACTACTAGTGCCCTTCCCACAAGCCTGGTCCCTATGTTTCCTGCCTCCCCTACCGCCTCTCCATCTAAAGGTCTCTGTTTTTCTCCTGTTTCTGTTCAAGAAGTTTTCCTTGTCCTCCTTTTGCTCAATCCCTATAAATACAGTCCAGATGACATCAGCCCTAAACTTCTCTGGATCTCTGCCCCTGCCATTGCTATCCCATCTGCTAAACCTCTTTTTCACACTGGGTACTGTTCCTTCGGCCTGGAAAGTTGCCAGGGTGCTCCCTTTCATAAAGGGGGCGATCCTTCTGCCCTGGCAACTATAGACCTATATTGCTCCTCCCCTCCCTGGCAAAACTGCAACAGTGCCTTGTATTCACTAGACTTACTGAGTTCCTTAACTCCTCAGATTTCCTCTCTCCTTTTCAATTCAGCTTTAGAAAGAATCACTCTACCGTTTCTTCCCTTCTCCATTTCACCAACTCTGTACTCATGGACATGGACTGGGGACGCATCACAGCAGCCATCTTTATTGATCTAGCTAAGGCTTTCGATTCTCTGTCTCATCTGCTACTCTCATCCAAAATTATCTCTGCTGGTCTATCAGCCCATGTTGTGGACTGGTTTAAGTCTTATCTCACGGACCATACACAATGCTTTCAGGCTTGTGACACACTGTCCCTCCCCCTTCCCATTCTAGCAGGTGTTCCTCAAGGTTCCATGCTGGGCCTTGTCTTTTTCTCGATCTTTCTAAATTACCTTCGTTGTATGTCACTTCCCATATCCATATGTATGCCGACGACATGGTCCTCTATGCCTCTGGACCTTCAACCGTGGAGGTTGAGCCTCAGCTACAAAGTGACTTTCTTAGGTTTCTACGCTGGTTCCAGGCAAATCAGCTAAAGGTAAACACTAAGAAGATTATGTCCATGACTTCTGGTACCACACAGAAACTTGCCAGGCTTTCAGCCCTTCCCTCCTTTTCCACCCTAGACAGCACCACTCTTAATGTTGTCCCCTCCTTCAAATATCTAGGTGTCTGGTTGGACAGTCGACTCGATTTCTCCATGCATATTTATTATATCCACTCCAAGCTAGATCCTAAACTTGGCACCATGTTTCAGAACAAAGACTCCCTCTCTCCTGACAGTCGCTGTGAGCTGCTCACTAAAATGATCCTCCTTGTCTTTGACTATGCTGATGTTGTCTTTGGATCTGCCCCTGCCTCGCCCCTCTCCAGAGTGGACTCCCTCTAGAACGCTTTTTGTCATTTTACCTCTCATGCTCCTCCCCATACACACCACTGTTCCCTCTACTCATCCCTCTCTTCACATACACCACCAGCATCATCGTACCTCTCATCTCCAAATTCTAGTTTGGATCCCTTCCCTCCTACCTCTCCTCTTTCCTATCCCTCCCATCCCTCTCTTCCTACCTGCTATGCTCCAGAGACTCCCACATCTTCTGTCTCCCCTGCCCTCTATCTAGTTCGGTGCAGTCTGCTTTCTCCTATCATCTCCCCTCCCTCTGGAACTCACTACCAATCTCCCTCCATCTAGCTCCTTCTCTTCACATCTTAAAGCATATGCTATCCCTAACCCCCACTCCTGCTTGCTCCTGTCCTTCCATTTCTTGACAGCCTGGGGTGAGGCTCTCTCAGCTCCTATTAATTTGAATCTTTATGCACTGTACTCTTCCCAAAATATTCTAGAATCTAATGCATACTATTATTCCCTTGCTCTTTTCTGCATTATTTTGATCTGTCTTTCCTGTTTAGTATTGCTGCTATTTATTAGCTTACTACTCTACCAATTTTTCTTGTGTAGTTACTCATGCATTATTCCAATCCCTACCACTCACATAATTGTACTTCAAGCACCTTATGTTTTTACTCAGATGTTTTTATTTAATTGCAATCTGTCTTTATGTATGCACTACCCTCCTTCCCTTTCCCCTGCTCTCACACCTGGAAACGAGTTTCGTCTCAGTATACCTCTCCCAGTTACCAAAATTTTAAATAAACAAATATCATTAAGAAATCAGATAATGGGAGGGCTTTAAGCCCGAGGTTCAATGGGCGGAGCAACTACATCACTCCCCCATCAGGCTTTAAGGTCACTCATCCTGGGCCTCCCCAGGATTCGGTTCTTGTTGCGGCCGGAGGTGCCGCTCCTCGTTCCTGTCTTCCTGTGTCTTCTTCTTCTTTGTTCTTCATGAGTTGGCTGCACCTCTGGAGGCCCATTTCACTCCTCTGCACCTCCATATGTATACTGCTCACTCCCTTCTCCGTCTGCAAGCTCTGCGGCTCTTTCCCATCTCCTTTTACCCTGCCTGCCGCTCATGCAATGGCCCCTTTTCTGCTGCTCCTTCCCCATTTATCATCTCGTCTTTCCTCTCTTCTCATTCTACCCCCCCTTGCTGCTCATTTGCAGCATTTGTCCATTTTCTGCCTCACTCCCTCCCGTCTCCTTGTTTCCTTCCCTCGCCCTCACTCTGTCCTCCCTGCCAATTCTGCAGTTTTCTTCTGCTTCTGCCTTCGTCTCCCCTGCTTCCCATTCGGTCATCTGTCCCCGAGTTGCTGGTTCTGCCATCACCTGCCTCGGAGCCCTCAGTGGCGTTTCTGCATTGTGTGTCTGTGGACGCTTAGTGTGCCTTCGCTCAGCAGCCCCTGTTCATGCTGTGCTCCTGGTTGGCCCACCTTCATTCTCGGCTATCATTTTCAGGAGCATTCCTGCCCTGCTCCTTTGTTCTGGACCCGTTGTCTATCGTTCCTCTCTGGCTGCTCGCTCTTCGGTATGTCTGCCTTCACCTGTACTCAGGTTGCCCTGTTGTGCTCGACTTTCTGCATATCTGCTTTACTGCATGAGATCTGTGCTGAGTGATCCTTATTACCAATGTAAGTTTCTGTATTGTCTCTGAAGCTGATCCCTTACATTTCACCACATATACAAGTTTTCTTGCATTGTTTGTTTCCCATACCTTGTAAATCATTCTCTTATATCCTGTTTCATGTCTTCCCACCATAACTCACTAATTTCATATAAGGCTACCACTGAGACTCATGCAATAATAGGGTTGTCTACCACATTTCACTCTATTTTGGGTTTCTGTAACACAGCAATATTTATTTTCCGTCTATGTTACTGAATGTCATGTTGCTACACACTGGGGTTGTTCCCTATCCTACTATCACCTTCCCCTTGTTCCAGCACTCTCCTGCAGTTATTATCTCCATCTATCTTCTCACACCCATCTGGGTATCCCTCGCTCCTCAGATGCCCCCTCCCCCAGCAGCACCTCGGTTCCTGACTTCCTTCTTTCCTCCCCCTTGCTGGGGTTCGGCTGGCTCCTATCATGACTGGGCTCCATTCCCCGTTGTATATTGCGTCCATTCCCGCTGGCCCTGCCCGTGGCTACCTTTCATCTGCTTGACTCCTCCTGTTTGCTTTTGGATGTCCAACTGCTTCTGGGACTCATTCCGATCAACCCGGGCCCTCCTTCACCTGGACTCGGCCCCCTCATTTCCATGTCATTCCATTCCCCTCAATTGGCTGTTGTTGGTGAACTCCGTCTGCCCTGCAGCCTGCATTTTGTAGTGGATATCACTTGCTCTGCCATCCACATCACTGGACTGTCTCTGGTCACCTCCATCTGACCTGCAATCACTATTTCTTTTGGGTATGCCTATCATGAATTATATGCCGCCTCATCGACCCATGGCCCTCTTGCCGCACATATCAGGTTCATGACTCCGGTCATCATTCACTCATCCTTACCTCACTATCATGCTTCCTCTCACTTTTGAGCATCTAGTTCCAGACAAAGGTCTCATCATTCACATCGTATAGTCAAGCATACTGCTCTCCTGCAGTTATTCTCACCATCTGTCTTCTCACGCCCATCTGGGTACATACCATCTCATTCCAAGCATGCCTTCTTGGCCTCAGAGTCTACTTACTCACAGCAATCATTTGAGCGTACCTCTCATTGGGTCTCATGCTACCTGATCGGCCTGCTACAATCATCATCATCCATCTTCATCATCCTCAGTCTTCTCATACTGAACTGCTGCACTCCTGCAGCGATCCTCATCATCAGTCTTCATCATCCTTGGTCTTCTCAAAGTGCATTTGGATACTCCTTGCTCCTCTGACTTCTACATGGATCTGCTCCTTCCCATTGCCTACTCGAGCATACCCCTCTCGGGTCCCTGCTGCCTCCTGTTCCTTCTTCAATCCATGCTTTCTTTTGGAGGTTTTTCCTTCTCCCGTCATCATCTTCCCAACTCGTATCCTTATCTTTAATGACATACATCCTTAAACCAAATGTCGTCAGCCTGGAGGGAAGGCGACCTAGGCCTTGGATCCCCAGAGGTTTCCTCCTCATAGGGTTTTTTCCTCTCCTCCATGCCGATGGTCATAATATTAGTTAGGGTTAGTACTTTCTTAGGTTAGTTAGGTTCTGCTGTTGGATGGAGGTGGATGGTGGCCCTGGCTTTCCCCTCTCTCCTTAAGAAATCCGCCCTTAATCATCTTCTCATAATTCATTCATTCATCATTCTCGCCTTTTCGATGCTTGACACCCAACTGTGTATTCTTTTTGGGCTTCTTCCTCAGCTACCTTTAGCCAACGCAATCATTCCTGTGGCACCTATTGGGGGGGAATGCTCCTCTAGGGTTCCTTGCATCTTATCGAGGGGAGGGACACCAGGGGCCATGATATGAGACTGGAGCGAGGAAGGTTCAGGAGGGAGATGAGGAGACACTTTTTTACAGAGAGGGTGGTGGCTGGGTGGAATGCGTTACCTGCTGAAGTGGTATGCAGTAGAACAGTGGACTGCTTCAAACGAGGATGGGACAGGACAAGGGGGAGGGTTAATGAAGGGGAAGGGTGGAAGGGAGGGGCAGCTGCAGAATAAGGGGTGCTAGCTGCACATTCGAGCAGACTTGATAGACCTCTAGGCCTTTATCTGCTGGCAAATTTCGTATGTTTGTATCCCTACAGAGTGGTATATCCCATGGATAGAGAGGTGGAAAGCCACATCATAAATCAAGTCACGTAAGCATCATCTCATCCATTTTTATTTATTTATTTATTTTTATTTATTTATGAGTTTTCGGAAGGCCTTTGAGCATGAGCTCTTTTACAAAGGTTCCACGTCAGGGTGGACAAATAATACAAAACACCAATACAGTAGTTACAGATTTCGGAACAAATTCAGTTACAAAGGTTCCACGTCAGGGTGGACAAATGATACAAAACACCAGTACAGTAATTACAGATTTCAGAGCAAATACAGTTGTTACAGGATTTAGCACAAATACAGTGGTTACAGACTATAGAACAAATACCGTTATTACAGGGTTCGGCACATTAGGCAGTTTAAGAGTAGTATGAGATTTATTGGCTAGTAGTGGAAAACGCATCTAGCGTGAGAGGAATTTAGTTGTGTCTTGGAAGATTCTAGGGGTGTCTCTGCCTTAGAATCCTCGAGAGGTCTACTGATATAGTATGGTTAAAAAAAGGTGGGCGGGGGTTGGGGCTGTACGCAGACCTGAAGGAGGATTAGCAGCTTACTAGTGCTCCTGGCTAGGCTAGGATGAGGCAAGTGTTTTCAGTTTCAGTGCTGGGTTTAACGGTGGTAGTGGGTTAGTCTTTCAGGTTTGGCCTGAGGAACATGTGCATTGTGAGCTAGACTGTAGGTGCTGTTTGAGGCCAGTTTTGAACTGAGGCAGGCTGTGTGTTTGTAGTTTCTGCGGGAGTTTATTTAGCCAGAGGGGGGGTGCTTGGTAGGAGAAAGTATGCCGCTCAAGTGAGGTTCGCCGGAATGGGATGGACAGTGCTCCATTTTTCCTTCCCTCTGGTGATATGTGATGACAGAGAGGCCTCGAGCAGGTTTTCTATGCAGGGTGGTGTTTTTCCGAGGAGTGCCTTTTTACCCAGTAGACAGGTTTGGTATTTGAGCCTGTCTTTTAGGTTAAGCCAGTTAGTGCTCTTATATAGGGTGCAGGTCCAGTAGGATCCAGTAGGGACCAGTTGTGTAAGCACAATTGAATGGGAGAACTTTAAGCCCGAGGTTCAATGGGTGGAGCAACCACATCACTCCCCCATCAGGCTTATAAGGTCACTCATCCTGGGCCTCTCCAGGATTCATTTCTCATTGCCTACCATTCACCCCTCCTCCTCCAGCGGCTCATCTCTCTTACCCGTGGGCTTTTTCCTAAGCTACCTTTAGCCAACGCAGTCATTTCCATGGCACCTATTGGGGGGAACCCCTCCTCTCGGGTTCCTTGTGTCGTACCTCTACAGGGTGGTATATCCCATGGATAGAGAGGCAGAAAGCCACAATGTAAATCAAGTCACACAAGCATCATCTCGTCCAGTTGCATAAGCACAACTGAAGTAGTATTTATTTAGCTTGACAAAGATTTATTTAGCTTAACAAGGGCTCTTTGTCACCTTTTCTTATAATGGATGACTTTCTGAATGACAAACTCTAGAGGGCTCAAGTCTCAGTTCCAGTTTTATGGGCCATAAATGGTGGCATTGCGCTGACCCATGAAACTGCTATAGTGAGAACATCATGTTCCCGCAAACGTTGGAATGGAAAGTAGATATTCCAGCTGTTACTATCCACACTCTGGCAAAACAGAAAGTTAGCTGTGCACACATTCAGGCCCAAAACACAGACTGCATTAGGAATATAATTCATACCAGCCCACCAGTACAGTGGTGGAACTACCACTGGTGACCCAGGTTCGCACCCCTAGACTGGGCTGTCAGAGGACCACAGGAGGGGTAAGACAGAGGGTGCCAGAGGACGATCTCCTTCTCCTTCTCCAGGAAGGATGGGCAGTCAGCTTCGGTGCTCTACTGCCACCTGGACGACAACAGCTGATAGTGCTCCTGGAGTGGCTCAAAGGCAGGGAGGAGAGGATGTCCCAGTGGTGTTGAGGGATGAGGCATCAGTGCCTTACCTCCTGCCATGTCGGCAACTCGTGTTTGCGGTCTGAGCAGGTTGTCGGGGGTTGACCGAGGAGGGAGAGGATTGAACATCTGGAAGACAGCTCTCCTCTCTCAGGGAGGGTGACTTGGCAGCCCCGCCGAATGACTGTCCCCACATGGAGGTCTAATGGTAAAACAGGATGGGATGCCAATGGAAGGGTGGGTGCTGCGGGACTCCGTAGCATGCATACACTTCCATGTATGCACACTGACGTGTCGCACCTCGGCAATGGGGAGGGTTCGGGAGAAAATGGTGGAAAATAGCCCACGGCGGCAGATGATGATCGACCCCCCCCCCCCGCAGGCTCCACATCGGTGGCTGGGAAGCCAATCCTGTGGCCAGGATGGCTAATAAGTTAAGATCCCAGAGGAACCAGGTGACAGGGCTGGGGGGGTAGACCGGATGGGACCGCTGGGGGAAAAGAAGGAGAATAAAGTGTATGTGTGTGTATATATATATATATATATATATATATATATATATATATAAAGATGGGGGGTGATGCACTGAGCATGCTTAAGCTTGAACACACCCTCACATCAGCATCCAGAGGAGAAAAATTGCGAAAATGCCAGCATGGACAAATGAAGGCACAAGCTCCTGCAGGCCGCACTTTGGCGATGTGGCTTGCACCCAACAGCAGGATCCTGTGTACGGCAGGTGAGAGGGGGCTCTGTTGACCCCACCACAGGGGTGTGATCCTTAGGCGCTGAATGGGGGGTGACAGTAAGCCCATGAGAAGCCAGGAAACAGGGCTAGGGAGTCAAACTGGAGGCAGAGCCTCCCCCTGAGAAGCAGTGGGGAAAAAAGAATAGCATTCATGAAAAGCTTACTTTATTCAGTAACTATGCAGCAGTGCAAACATTCACAAATGTTGAAGCTGCCAAACTGAAATACTCACTACAGCCGACACCGAGAAGCCTAACGTTTCGCGTCACTGACCTGCTGCTTTCTCAGGGTCTCTGCACCGTCATCGAATAAAGAATGTTTTTTGCGAACTATATTCTTGATGCAGTCTGTGGTTTTTGGACCCCAAAAAGTGTGCATCTGACTTCCTGTTTTGGCATTTCTAGATTTTTGCCAGCTTTAGCACTGTGCTCCTTGTTGATACAGTCCTTTGTGTATTTCCTAAACTTCCAAAAGTGTATCCACAAACTGGGTTTGCACAGTTAGCGCCACACATTACAAGCTCATACCATGTCTATGTGTAAATGTCACATATGATGCCGAACCATACAGACATGCATAAGTAGTACTGGCACAGAAAACTGTCTCCCCCAGCCCGACATGTACCATGGCCCTCTTGCAAATCAAGCACAAAAATCCTTTTGAATATCCTTCACCATCTCTTTGGTAGTCCAGTGCCCACCCCATCCAAACTTCCACCCTAATTAGTCCCTAAAAGTCCAGATAGTCCCCTTCCCTAGCCCTGCTCCCATTTTATTGTGCTCTGAAGCATAGTCACTATCCCCTGCTGGTTCTAATGGGGCCAGGTGCACTTCTGTAATGCCACTAAAAAAGTGCAACCAACCCTGCAGAGGTCACCATGACTTTGAAGAATGGCACTGCATGTGATTTGCACGGTGACCCCATCCCCTCCTGCTTAAAAGCAAACACCGAGGGGCCTCCCAAAGGCTCAGTGAGTGTTGGTGACCAAAGTTCATGAGTAGACTCGGGGAGCCAGGATTAATGTGACCAGGGCTGAGGAATGCAGTCAAGCAAAGTATAAGCCAGTCTGGGAAGGGATGTCTGAGCCCCAGAGTATCAGTGGCCCCTCGCAGGGAGTTGAGGAACCTACACTCTCACCCACTACTAAATCTTAGGCCACCTGTGGCATGGCCCACTGTCAGGGGAGATGGGGAGCACTTCAAAGGGATGGGAGAAAACTGGAAAAAGGAAATGTGCCTTGAGCCGTCTAAATGATGGTTTCTGGCTCCTTCCCCACTAGCTGGGCAGTGGAGGGAGTGGGTGATGGGGTTGAGGGGGTGGCAGGGGCCTAAAAGATAGAAGCATGTGGCAGCTCAAAGGCCAAACAGCTAAACTAAAAACCAGAAAGTACACACTGATGTGCGTTGATGCATCAGGGGTATGCAGTCCCACATGAGCAGTTTTGGGTCGCAGGCAGTGGACTGGTGCCTTTAATTATGCCACACACATTCAGCACTGCACTTGTGACTGAGAAGTGGACACAGAGTTTTTTCAAGTATCAGAATATCTATAAAATAGTTAACCCAATCAGCAAGCACAAGAGGGGACTGCTGGTCTATTGGTGCAGCAGAAGGGCTCCCAGTGCAATGCCGGCGACCTGGGCTCAGGGATGTACGTGGGATGTCAGAGGTCTGGAGGGGTGGAGATGGATAGAGCATCCCAGAGTACAGTCTCCTTGTCCAGGATGGAAGGTTGCTGATGCCACTCAGCCACCGCCAGCTGGGGTCACGTGAGTGGCAGTGCCGATGCCACGGCCGTTACAGAGGTGGGAAGGACGTTGATGAGCTCATTGTGAGCATGCTTGTATGGGTACACATGGAGCTCAGCCACTGACAACCTGAGCGGAGGGAAAAGGAAAAGCTCTGGGCAGCATGATACTCTAGAGTACTCACTGGGCATGCGTAGCCTCTCTCTAGAGTACTCACTGGGCATGCGTAGCCTCTCTCTAGAGTACTCACTGGGCATGCATAGCCTCTCTCTAGAGTACTCACTGGGCATGCGTAGCCTCTCTCTAGAGTACTCACTGGGCATGCGTAGCCTCTCTCTAGAGTACTCACTGGGCCTGCGTAGCCTCTATCCTTGGGGTCCAATAAGTATGACTTCCATTGGGCTAGCCTGATGGCCCCACCTCTGGTGGGGGGGCACAACAATGGAACCTAGCAATCTGTGGGTCTGGCAAATGATGCAACTTGAATGTCTCCGTTGAGACCATCACCAAGGTGGTCAGGTAGATCCAGTGGGGAAAAACAGCCGAAATAAGAGAAAAAAAAACACTGGAGATGATTTGTTCTATTGATGTTGTGTACTACTCTGTACCTCACAAACGATTACTCAAGAAGATGGAGAACCTGGGTGCAGCTAACCCCACAGTGAATTGGGTGGGTAACTGGCTAGAGGGCAGGCAGCAAAGGGTGGTGGTCAATGGGGTTAAATCAGAAGAGAGGGTGGTTACAGGTGGGGTTCCACAGGGATCTGTCCTGGATCCAGTACTCTTTAACATGGTCATTAGTGACATTGGAAAAAGGATTCAGGGCAGGTTGTGTCTCTTCGCAGATGAGACAAAACTGTGGGAGGGTGGATAGTGATGAGGGAATAAGGGAAATGCAGAGAGACCTACAAAAGCTATAGGGATGGTCAAAGGTTTGGCAGCTAATATTCAGCACCAAAAAGTGCAAGGTAATGCACCTGGGGAAAAAGAACCCTAAGTCAGAGTACTGGATGGGGGAAAACTTAGTACTACAGTTGAAGAACAGGATCTGGGAGTGAACAACTTAACACTTGAGCAGTCTAGTCAGTGCAATAAAGCCTATAGCAAGGCTAACAGGATGCTGAGATGTATCGGGAGGGGTACTGATAGCAGAAGAAAGGAGGTAATACTTCTCCTCTATAAATCCCTGCTGAGACCTCACCTAGGGTACTGCACCCAGTTCTGGAGTCCTCACCTCAGAAAGGACAGGGATAGGTTCAAGACAGTGCAGTGCAGACTCACAAAAATGACTGAGGGCCAGCAGTGTAGACTCTATGAGAAGTACCTCAAAGGCATGCACTAAATATGTACTCACTGGAGACCAGAAGTGAGAGAGAGAAGATGTGATACAGACCTTCAAGTTCCTTCATGGAATTAACAAATTGAACTGCGGGGAACTATTTAGCCTGAATACCAACTCACAGTCTTGTGGACATAAGCGGACATTAACAGGCAGGGGTTCAGGAGGGATGTGAGGAAGTACTACTTTACGGAAAGGGTGGTGGGACCTTGGAACAGTCTGTCAGCCGAGGTGGTAGGTGCGAAAACAGTCAGAGGATTCAAGCAGGGCTGGGACAGAATGAAGGGAATAGTGGTTGCCCAAAGTGACAGGACCAAGGAAGACAATGGGGAGATGCGGGGAGGGTTAGTACCCTGGAGGAACAGTAAGTTCCATAGATTATAGGGAACTTGGGCAGACTGGATGGAAATCTGGCCTTTTTCTGCTGTCACAGTCTACGTTTCTGAGTATCAATAATTAGCATCCAAAATATACAACATTTTTACAAATCGTGAATCTCAGATATACTTGTGTTGTTTCAAATAAAGTGGGACTCCTAATCTAATCTAAATCTAACAGGTATGAAGGGGACTTCTCTGATGCTTGGCATCCTTTCCATTTGTGCTGTACTCTCCCTTGTGTATATGTATGTTGTCTCCATATCTCCTATATGGCTTGTAAATAGGTTTGTACGTACATTGTGTATCTCTGATTTATTGTTTCGATCTGTTGTTGTGTATTATCTGCTCTTCACATGATTCATTTTCTGTATAATTATTCACATTTGAGTTGTTGGATGTCACATTTGTAACGCTATGTAACTGTAGCTCACGACTTGCGTGCTCTACCATTTCTGCATAATTCCTGTACTTACTGTTGGTACCTCCACTTCCCTTTCACCCCAGGATGCACCTGGAAATGAGCTATTGCAGTACAGTGTGCCTTTCCTGGTGAAACTTTTTCAAATAAATAAAATAATTTGGGGTAACATCACAATACCCTGTCATTTGTCAGTGGCTCAGTAGGTAGCACACTCGCCTCTGAGGCCGGGAGATCAGAGGGCTGTGGGTTCAGTTCCCACATCTGGCACTTGGGTTAATATCCCAACACTGACACTGTAATGTAACATGAGGGGGGTGCTGTATTTCTGAGGTGCCGTCTTTTGGATGAAACGTTAAACCAAGGTTCCATCTGCCTGGATTGGTGGTAGTTCAGGGGGATGTTAAAGATCCCATGGTACTTATCGAAAAAGAGTAGGGGAATTTTTTATTGGAAAAAACTTCAAGACAATACAGGGAAAACACAACAAAAAAAATCATCATCAAAACAGACATATGAATGGCAAGAAAAAACATGTAACACACACAAAAAACTCCTCCCAAACAGAAAAAAGGCCTGCAAAACCCTCCAAATACCCACCACCAACTAAATGAACAGTATAGAGCCATCAACCCATAGTGAACAGTAGTGAATTACAGAAAACCTTGATGCAGGCACCAATAATAGGTATACGCAGCATAAAACAGGAAAAGCAACCCCACCCAACCCACCCCCTCAATAATTACTGCGTAAAAGAAAGAAAACGTACTGAGGTGGATCAGCAGTACCCAGCATCCACAAAAAGATCAGGCGGAACTCTGTAAAAAAGGAAGAGAACCCCAACCCCATCCACCAGGCTTGCATCATAGGTCTGGGAAAAGCAAGTCTTTCTTTATTGTACACTATACGAATTTCTTGCTCAATATTGAGCTTCAAACCCAATAAAGATAACGGTTTCTGTTGCAACACAAACCGACATCTTGTCTGCCAAATTACCCATTTTATAAGAGCCAGCACCACTCAAGTCATCCCTATATGAAAACCCCTCCATACATTCTGACCATACTGTCCATAAATTAAAGTCTCATAATCCATGTCCTGTAACTGTGGGATACACCAAGAAGATGCTAATAACATCCACAAATCTGTAATATACTCACACTGAAAAAATAAGTGTGTCATTGTTTCAACCTCCACCCCCAACCCTCCCTCAAACAAGATCTCTCCAAAGTACTTTTATGGAAATGATTCCCCCAAACATTCAGTCTAGAATGACAACAGAGCCATACAGAATCCCACACCTTAGGAGGGATCCTTGGGTCCCACATTGTCCAAGAACGTCAGAAAGCACCACAGACTCTGGTAAAACAAGACAAGGTTCTACAAATCGAACCGAGTGCGGGATTTTACGGTACTCCATTTTTCTAGTGTTATGTAAAAGTTCCAAAGTTGAAACATGCCAAACCTTCAACTTCTTACAAACTTCCATTAAATAAGGAGACAGACTCTGTGGAATGCCCCGAAATGTCCCCCATCGCTGGGTTTCCTACCGCTGCCAAAAACAGAGGCATCTATCTTTTAACAATGAAACCCAGGCGAGTTGTTTCTGCATTAAAATAGGCACAAAATTAGCATAGAGAAATACAGAAAAGAAAGAAAATCACCGGATTTAACATATTCAGGCCACCGTCACTAACTGGCCAATAAGTACTATTGCATTTTACAGGGTTTAGCCAGCTCCCCCAAAGCAATTGAAAAGCCACACTATACAGCTTCACCTCCAATTTGATCGGCAAAGGATAAAGTTGGCCAACATTCAAAAAAAGAGGCACAATAAATATTTTATACATGTACACCCTTTTTTTCTTCATCATAGGATAGCCCTTCCATCTACCTACTTTCTCATCAGCTTGGGATAAGGCTAGCTCCCAGTTCAAACATGCTGAATCTGGAGCTCCAAACCAAAACCCCAAAATCTTAATTGGCAGATCAGTCATGGGAATACCCGCAATTGCCTGCAGAACAATACCCAAAATATGGATACCCACAGCTTTACTCTTCTGTTTGTTTACTTTAGAGCCAGAGATAACTGAGAAGGAGTCCACACCCCCATGGCTCCCTCCCCAGATACCTGGTCAGCTACTAATATAGTAGTATCATCAGCATATGCCAAGGCAATTGGAAAAGAACCACCCCAAGTCCCCAAATGGGTGAAATCCCATGCCCCTTATTCAGCATCCTCAATAAAGGATCCAAGGAAAAAACATATAAAAGAGGGTTCAAAGGGCACCCCTGCCGAACCTCTCACTGAATCTTCACATACTTCTCTAGTCTGCCATTCACTAAGGGCCGAGAAGAAGCATATTTATAAATAAGTCTAAGCCAATTAAGAAAAACAGTAGGAATACTATAATGTTCCAATACCCGGAACAAAAAGATATAAGCCTTGGCTTGGTCCAGTGAAATTAAATACCCTGAACCCCCAGAACCATCAAAAGCTTCTCGTAATAATTTTGCTATGTCTCCCATACCACGTTGGGGAATGGCACAAGTTTGACCAGAGGAAATCACTTTCTGAGCCACCTAGGAAAAGCGTCTGCACAAAATTTTACACAACATTTTCCAATTGACGTTAAGGAGACTAACAGGCCTCCAGTTTTGGAGATCCACTCTGTCTCCCTTTCTGTACAAAAAAAATCAAAAGGCTATCTGCTAAAGCTGTAGGAAAAGGGACCAACCCAGACAGGATATCATTATAAACTGTTACCAAGAACTTGCTTAGCAGTCCCACAGATTTCTTATAAAATTCCCTCGTATGCCATCCGGACCAGGAGAAGACCCATTCTGCAATCCACAATTACTTCTTCCACCTCATTTTGGGAGACTGGAGAAGTCAGTACTGTTTTATCAACCTCTAATAACTCAGGTATGTCCAATTAGCTAAGAAACTCGGCAATCCCAATGAGAGGTGGAGAGTTATCACTAAAGAAAGCCTCCACAAAATCTTGAACAACACTTCCAATCGCATCCCCAGTATCCACAACCAGACCAGAATCAGTTCTCAAAGCATCCATATATTTAGATTCAACCCGTCTTACACAACAATCACATGGATTGATATTTTGAGCTCTTCCTTGAGTACCAAACTTCTGTTCTAGAAATAGGGAGTGGGCTCTGTCATATTGGTACGTACTCATCTCAACTTTAACAGCCTGTATGTCCTCAGTGAGGACTTCTCCAGTTTCAACTGACTGGGACAATAGCATCTGAAGTCTATCTCTTAAGCGCAAATAGGTAAGATATTTATCATTTGCAGCCTTCTTGGCCAAAGTACCACATAAGGCTTTCAGATCCCGCTTGGTGTCCTGCCACCAAAAGAGAGTGTTACCATTTAAGTCAAAAACGGAAAACCTGGCATTCAATTCCTCCTGAATGACAAAATATGTTTCCACATCTGATAAGATAGCCAAATTCAGTCTCCAAACCGGATTGGGGCCTGGTTTATTCAAAGGCTGCCCCACAACAGTTTTAATCAATTTATGGTCAGAGGTCTCTACAGGAGAAACTGAAAAAGTCAGCACTGGGACCCACTGAGAGGCAAACAAGAAATCAATTCAAGTTGACAAATGCCCCCTAGAATAGCTAGGTTCCAGCAGTCGATGAAATGCAGCCGCACAATCTTTAAGCCTGGCTTGTGTGTACATTTTGTTCAAAAAATTAGAGTCGGTGTACAACTTCTGTGTTCTACCCATCTTGTCAGAGAGTGATAAAATACAATTAAATCCCCTCTCAAAAATATAGATCTAGTGGTATATAAATACGGTTTCACCTTCTTTATTAAATCAATCCTTTGATATTTTGTTTGGTAATTGTAGACGTTAATAAGCCTCATTTCATGAGCCCCAAGTCTTGCATCCAAAATGCACACCCTCCCAGGGACTAAATCAATAAGGCGGGAGACTCGGAGGTCAGGATTTAAAATCAAGAACCCAACCCCTGAGCACAACATCTCTCCCAAAGCCAAAAAGAAGAACCCTGAAACCAGTCCCTTGTTGCCTGGTAAGTTTCCCTGATGGCATGCAAACAAGTGTCCTGTATCAGGCAAATGTTCAGCTGATGACCTGCAATAATAGAAAAGGTGATAAGTCTTCTTTTATGATTCTTGAGACTACTGATGTTCAATGAGCCCAAAGTCAGGTGCCACTCCATGGTCAGGTGTCAGAAGCGACCTTGACATCAGAAACTACTGCCCTCGAGGTTTCTGTAGCAGTTCGTTTAGGTTTTTTCTTTTTCTTAAGACCCCCTTTTGTATCCAAGAGAGGAATTTCAGAATCAGTCACATTCTCCAGTTGGGAAGAAATCATGAAAGAAGAATCCGAATCATCATCCTCCTCCTCCTCCTCCTATTGCTTCCTCTTAGCAAAGGGAAGAAATCTGTTAGTCATACTAAAACCAGCATCACACCCCTCAGTAGCACCTTTTCCCAGCTTCTGGGAAGCATTATGTGTCATCCGTCTAGATTTTTGATGTTCCCATTCATCCGTCTGTGGTGGTAGCATAGTAGAAACCTGTAGTGAAGAAGGTCCTGGAAGTACAGCAGAATCAACAGTTGCATCATCACCCACAAGATCTTGTGAAACACGTGGAGCAACGACATCCACCAAGGCATCCCCATTGGTGGAAACAACCCCGTCAAAGGGCACCTGGCAGGGACAGAGGAAGGAGAGGTCACCTGCCCCCCAGGCAAATCCACGAAAGAGGCAGCAACAGCAGGCGGGCGAGAGGGAAACTGATATGAAAGATCATGACATGACACATTATCAGGCTGCTGTGGATCAGCCTCCTCCATAGCCTCAGATTCGTTGCCCCCTGCATTATGGGGGGCCCAAGGGCAATCCCTGAAAGTGTGGTTGGTCTCTTCACAGAGTTTACAGACCACAGGGGTCTGGCATGCAAAAGCCACATGACCAATCCCACCACAGAGAGAACATTTCATTTTATCGCAGGCACTACTTAAGTGCGTGTGGGCCCCCACACCGAAAGTAGGACCATGGCTGACCCGCATAAAAAAATGAAGCCCCGGTCCCTCCCATGATAGAAACAACTGGGCAGATGTTGAATAATGCCTTTTTCTTGAGGAAGTCTCACCTGAATCCGCCACCCCCCCTGTCCAGATGTCCTCAGAATCTATAATGGAGTCTGGAAGACCAAGTACAGAGCATTTGGCCCATAGCCAAAACAAGATATCAGAAATCGCCACCCCTTCATTTTTACATAAGACAGCTATAGTTCTGTAAGCTGGCTTAGTCAATGGGATGACAACAGATGCTTTCCACTCAGGGCTACTTTGGACTCCTTGATATCTCTCCCAAAACAGCTCCAACCCAGCCGCTGTCTTGAAGCTGGTATCAAAGTTAGGATCTCCAGATGTATGGATTAAAGCATAAATTTCCTGTGCTGAGAATCCCAAACTATCCTTCAAGACAGCGCGAACCACATATACACAGTCAGGATAAGTGTCATGGCCACACTTGTATTTAATACAAACGGCATTTCTACGTTTTGCAGGTTCTGGGGTACATGAAAAAGACCCACATAAGTTATGTGGGAAGAGTCCCGGCTTGTATTGTCGAAAGCCCTAGAACTGTCAATGGCAGGACGTTGTGGAGCGGGGGGCAGGGGGCAGAGCAAATCCATTCAGGCCAAGAAAGAATGGGTACAGACTCCAGCAGTGAGTTAGCTAGGGGGGCACTTGGTTCGTTAGAAATGTCAATTGGAGGAGTAATCAATGGAATAACCTGGTCTACAGGGAATAATACTGGAGAATCATACAATTCAAGGGAGGAGGGAAGATCCAAAGGATCAGTCTGGTCTACAACTGGTCGATCGGGAGACACCCACGGATGGTTTGGGGCGGACTTCACCCACCCAGCGGCCTGCAAGGCCACAGCCACAGTTTGTCCAGTTACTAAAATATCATCATCATAATTTGGTCCCCCTGAACTCAGATCAGTGCTCCATCCAACTGGAGCAGGAGTTTTGGTACAAAAAAGTTTACCGGACAAGATCTGGGAGTCCATTCCACCAGATGTAAGGTCCATCTCAATGCCCCCATCCTCCTCCACCAAAGGCTCTAAACAGTGTTGTGCAATAGAAGTGGTAGAAAAAGCAAAGCTACTTCCCTTATGAGGTGACTGATGGTCCGTCTGTACATCTTCAGCAGGCAAGCCGCTGACTGCTCGAGTAGAAACTTCATCATAACCAGAGATACACTCTCCTGCAGCATCAACTGCAAGACTCAGAACTGGAGAGAGCTTGTCAGCAGGTAGCAGAACCTCCAAAGCAGGCAAGCCGCTCGTAGAGCCATGAACGTTGTCCTGGGACTCGCGGCGCTCCTCTTCGGCCAATAGTGCCTGCAAGTACTCGCTCCGGGATTTAAACCAGTGACAGTTCCCAAAGTCCTCGCTCAGCATTGTGTGCGCTGAAATAGCAGGTAATACAGGTAGAACATCACGTGCTTGGGGATCAACAAAGCCTAGCTCCACATTAGCAACCGGAACACCGGTCTCAGGAAATGTCAAGACAGAGTCAGGATTCCTGATTTCCAAAACCATCTTCTCAGAGACAGGAGAAGCCTCACACAAAAACGGAACAGAGGAGGAGGCAAGCTCCTCTGCTCCTGCAGCCATCTCACGTCCACCTCCTCCTCCAGGATCCATGGGTGCTGCCATCGTGACCAAAGACCAAGATGACAAAGGTTCCCCTACAGGAGAGTAAGCGTAATTCCCCGGTGTCCTGGCCAAATTTCTCCCATTCACTAAAAATACTACCAACAGCTTAATCTGGTTCCATTTCAGCTGCTTACCATCTGTATCCCCCCTTCCCCGGTCACCCCTGAAAAAGGGACTTCTAGGCCCAGTGGGCTTACCGGATCAACAAAATTCAATAAATAAATAAATACATTTGACTGGGTTTTGATTATTCATATGCTCAAAAGAATAAAAAAAATTTGAGAGCTTAGAGTCTGTTTGAAGATCATGCCAAGTCCAAGGGGCATGAAAACTAAATGACTTTCTTCTGAAAGGGAATCTCAATAACATGGGAAGCAATCTTCATGTGTATTCAATTGCCTTTTGCAGCATTAATACATGCAAGGGTGAAATACACAGGAGGAGCCCCAAGGCTACTAGAAATATTGTAATCTGGACTGCCGGAAGGTCGAAGCCAGTAACCTCAACTGTAATTCCATGAGAAATCACGGCTGTGTTAAAGAACTGCTCAGACCTCAAGAAAAACATAGAGAATTGTGATACTTTTTAGACAGCTCAGTTTATAATTCTGTCATTGTTTGTATCTGTCTCTTAGCGATAAGCAAACCTCCTCTCGCTCTGTTTTTAAACGGTTTCTAATTAGTATCCAAGAAGGTTCCTGTGTATAAATCTCTTTTTGAACCTAACTGAATTGCATGCATTTCCATATATATCAGTAAGTTTTTAACAATTTTTATTTAGAGAAGATAGCCGACTGAGATGCAACATCTCGTTTCTAGGAGGATCCTGTTCCCATTTTCACAGCTGGGTGGACTGCAGTACTGAGAGGTGCAGGGACTTGCCCAAGATCACACAATGAGTAATTGGTCCTAGTGGGTTTTGAACCTGCTATTTCTGGTTCCCAAGCCGGTACTCTAACTACTAGCCCACAAGGCCTTTTCATGTTAATGGCACCGAAACAGAGTTCTCTCTCAATCCCCCACTTGATCCTGCCCACATAACTGTGACTGACGACACGATGTACCTGCGTCCTCTGTTTTTTTTTTTTTAAACTTTTATTGGCAGTGAAAGTTGATTCAATTTCCATACATTAATTACAATTCCTTAAGCCAACTTCTTCATCTTACATACATACTTTATAGATTATCACAGTCTATAAAAATTGCTGTTTCCAGTAAGTGAAGTATTTTATAAATGTTACTAAGTTTAAAAAGGTAAGCTAAGAATACTTAAAGATTATACTTTTAAAACTTTAAAGTATAAAAAAAAAGAAATAAAATCAGAAAAGAAAATTTTTAAATAGCTGCCTTTTTTTCTTTTTTGCCATCACTCCTCCCCTCCTATAATTTATGCCATGATTTCATACTTTGTTAAACCTAGCGAAAAACAGTTTTGTAAGTTTCATTTTTTCCCCTATGTTATCAACATAGAGGTCCCATCTGGTCCACCTATTAGTAAATTGTTCCCGTCTATGTTGAATTACAAAAGTCAGTCTCTCTATCTCTTGTATTGTTGTAACTATTGTGACCCAGTCTTTTACCGTTGGGCCTTCGCTCTGCAGCCAATGTTTTGTGAGAGCTTTTATAGCTGCAGCTCGTAGAGTGCACCATAGATGTTTGCTATCTTTAACCTTTAGACGAAAAGGGTCAATACCTAATATCATCTGTACGGGGTTCATCCCTTCCTCTCCACCAAACATGGCTTTCATGTGCTCTTGAATCGTTTCCCAGAAAACCCCTATTGTAGGGCATTGCCATAGTATATGCCGCAGTCTCCCCACATGCCTTACAACAACTCAAGGAACACATTTCTTTTAATTTGGCCTGAGTTCTAGGGACCAAAAAATACATATTCCTAGCTTTCCAAACAAATTCCCTCCACAATGGTGAGGAGGTCATATTCCATATGAAACCCCAGCTTTTCTCCCATTTGTCTTTCTCTATTATCTCTCCAATCTCTTCCTCCCATTTTATTTTAAGACTAAGAGAGTCGTGTCCCTGGTCCAAGATAAAATTAGTATATAATTCTGTGATTGCTCCTCTCCCTGTGGGGATAACAATATTTTTTCAAAGGGTAGGGAGTGTTGGTATTGTCCCTGTATTACTTTTGGATTGTTTAAATTGGCATGGACCCGATTATTAATCTGATAATATTTAAATCTTTCGTTTGGTTTTAAATCAAATAAGGGCATAGCTGCCTCGAATGAGATGGGAGTATCTCCGTTTAAGATTTGCCATGGTGAGTGAAGGCCCTTACGTGCTTGATTTCTGAACCAGTGATCCTGGGAAGCCGGAACGAATTGTTCCTCCCAGGCCCACCACCTATATCTCCATACCTGCTGTGCTGTTCCTCCTTTAGTAGTGCCTCTTCTCCAACCCTCTAGAACTGTATTAACTCCTGTGGAGAGCTGCATGTTTGTTGATTTCTGTAATCGTCTATTATAAAGTATGGCCTGTAAGGGGGGACCTCGAGCTTGCTGTAGTTCCATCGTTTTCCAATGGGAAGTATATTGAGGGTGTTGCCACATTAGAGCAATTTTCATCTGCGAGGCAGTCCAGTATCCTGGAAGGTACGGTACTGCTAAATCTCCTGCTTTCTTGGGAAGATATAATATGTTTCTAGATACCCTTATTTTCCTGTACCCCATATAAATTTCATCAGCTGTCTCTGCCAGCCTAATATAGTCTGCTGTGGGACTATACACGGTATGCTCTGAAACAAATATAACAGACAGGACAGAACATTCATTTGTGTAGCCTCAATTCTAGAGCACACTAGTAATGGAAGGAGGGCCCATTTCTTATAATCTTGCGAGATCTGATGTATTAGGTTGGGGTAGTTATCTTGAAAGAGGGTTAGTGGGTTCATTCCCAAGAAAACTCCTAAGTATTTCAGCTTTTTTAACCCCCATCTCATAGGGCATCTCCTCTGAATATCCAATGGGACTTGATAGGAGCAGACCAAGTCTTCGGTCTTAGCCGTGTTTAGGGAGTAACCTGATATTTCAGTGAATTTTTGGATCTGGTTGAAAACCTCTAGGAGGGAGAAATCCGCGGGTTGCCCAGAAATAGCAGAATGTCATCCGCATATAGACCAAGCTTGTGTTCATGTCCTCCTAATTCTATACCCCGTATAGCAGGATTCAGGCGGATTGCCTGAGCCAATGGCTCAACAAAAATGGTGAAAAGGAGAGGAGACAGGGGGCAACCCTGCCTCGTTCCCCTTTCCAATTCAAATGACTTCCCCACATGACCATTTAATCGCACACAGCCCTGAGGTGACTTATAGAGTCTAGCTATTAGTTTACAAAAGGCTTCCGGAAAACCAAAGCCCGCCAGGGACGCCTGAAGGAATGACCATTGTACATTATCAAATGCTTTTTCTGCATCTAAACTCATAACTAGTGCTGCCTCCCCCGTCCCTCCCACATGTTCCAGAATATTGACAGTGCGGCGGATACCATCCTATGCCTGCCAGCCAGGGACAATACCTGTCTAATCTGGGTGAATAATTTTGGGGATGATATCTTGAAGCCTCGTCATCATCTAATAGTCAGTATTTAATATGGAGATAGGCCTGTAAGAGGCACACAACAGGGGGTCCCTGGCGGGCGTCGGCAAAACCACAACCAGCGCATAGTTCCACGAAGGGGGTACAACACCTCCCTCTGTCATCAGAAAGTTGTAAACTCTGTTAAGAAGTGGTGAGATTAGGCCCTAAAAAGCTTATAAAATTCAGCTGGATATCCATCCATGCCAGGGCATTTCCCTGTTTTAATTCTGGTTATTTCAGTTTTAATTTCCAGGTCTCTTATTGGTGCCACAAGACAGACAGCATCATTTTTTCCGATTTGGGATAATTGTAGCTTCTCTTGAAAACTCCTTAGTTTTTCTGCTTCTGGCATAGTATTTGTCTTATATACAGTACCTCCCTATAATAGTCTGTGAAAGCATCTGCCATGTCTTTTGTGCTTACCAATTGCTTTTTAGTATATGGGTGTGTAATCCTACTGATGGTGGCTCTGGCTTTTCTCTGCCTTAATCTGCTTGCCAACAATCTAGTGGCCCTAGGACCCTCCCTCGTAATATTTCTGCCTTAAATACAGCAAGTTTTGCTCCACCCTGTAATCCAAAATATCATTAAGGGCTCTCTGGTGTTTCCGGACTTCTTGTTCCTTAGTAGGGTCATATTTATCCTTTAAGGATTGCTTCAACTCCCTTATCTTCTGTATTAAATTTGCTTTCTGGGCCTCTCTATTCCTTTTCTGTTTAGCAGCTTTTGCTATTAATTTGCCCCGTACTACCACCTTTACTGTATCCCATAAAATGGATGGGGAGATATCTGGGGCATCATTTGTGCTGAGTGTTTCTTTAATCATCTCCTGGACCTGTTCTTGTTTTTATTTTCATTGGATAATTGATAAGTTAAGACGTCACACGGTCTTTTTCTTACTTTGGCCCAGGTGTATTTGCAGCCACATAGGGGCGTGATCAGAAAGGTAAATTTCCCCTATTTCTACGTTCTGCAATTGGTATACAGACTCTCTCTAGGTACAAAGAAATAGTCTATTCTAGTGTGTACTTTATGCACCTGAGAAAAGAAAGTGTAGTCTCGTTTCTGACCATGTACAGCTCTCCAAGCATCCACATAACCCACCTCCGAAAAAAATTTATTAACTTTTAGGGCCACTCTCTTGCCTGATCTCTCAACTTTTGATGTGGAATCAAGATGATCATTCAAAGCAAGGTTCAGGTCTCCCCCCCCCCGCCCCATAACCAAAGATCCTTCTGCCCACTCCATGAGCCTCATATATAGTGTCCTATGGAAACCAAAATCTGAGCCGGGGGGGGGGGATAAATCGAGACTATAGTGATAAGTTCCCCATTATAGTAGCCCTTCAAAGCGGCCAAGCATCCCTCCGAATCTGTAAGGGTGTCTGATCTCAAAGGGAATCCCTCTTCCTACCAAGACCATCACACCCCTTCGACGACCCTTTCTGTATGAGGACGCCACTACTGTTGAAAACCCAAATGTACCATTTTCCCATGCTCCTTTGGGGAAAGGTGCATCTCTTGGAGCATACAAAAATCTGCCCTCCTTTTCTTAATATAGGAGATGATTTTGTTGCATTTTACAGGGTTCGTTAACCCATTAACATTAAAAGAAAGTAAATTTGTACATAACTTGGCCATGGCTATGTAATATATTTGTTTTCTTTTAAATTCCCCGTTAGTTCTCCTGGCTCACCGTTTATAGAGAGTGACCCTAAGTTAGGGAGAGTGGTGGCAACAGTTTTGGCAGCAGACATATATGTAATAAATGTAAAACACTTAACTATTATAACAAGAATTAAACAAGTAACCAACATTGTTTAGAGGAAGTGGGAACGTCACCACTTATTCAGAAAGAAAAATGGAAGAAAAAACTCTCTCTCCTGAGTTCCAAGGTAGAAGGCCTAGTTACTGTAGACCTTTTTGCCCCACCTGAACTAGGAAGGGCCGAAGGGGGTAGAAAAAAGATTTCCCTCCCAGGAGGGATCCCCTTCTCGAGTTCTCACTCAAATTGTGGAACTCAATGTGGTATTGCCAATGGACCAGGGCAGCCACACAGACTACGTAATAATCTGTAGCGTCCCTATAATATTCCCTTTCCGACCTGCTTCAATTTTGCCTCCAGACTTCCTTTTTAGGAGCACAATATTGTAGCTAATGTATTCCCTCTCAATTACCATAGCCCCTGGAGGTCCGTATTAATCCCTCCATTTCAGTAATCATAGTACAACCCCCCCCCCGCTCATAATTAAACTTAAATAGATTAACTAAGCGAGTTTCCTTCAATGCAGAGTAATACTTCTTATTTGCCCATCCTGTTACATACTTCTTTGGGAGGTCTTTATTATTATTATGTGCTTTGGAGTGGGCTTTCAACCTCCCTCCCCACACACCACATCTCAAGGCCTGCACATTTTGGCTTTTCTTCTAACGGACCGTATAAAGTTTTTGGTCACATCCCTCCCCAACCATTACTCCTCGGAACTTTACTCTAAACAGATATTAATACTTTACGATAATGGGGAGTATTCTTATCCTTTCCGGTTGGGAAGGGGAGAAGAACAACTCCTGAATCCCCACCTACCATTACACATCAATACCAACATTTCTGAAGGTATATTAAAATGACTTGCGTTTTGTCCCTGCTCATCAGGTTGATGCGCAATACACCGTTATTATAAGGGAGTTATCGTTTAGTGTTACCAATGTTTCAGTCTTCTCCCAAGTCTTCAAGGTCACCCTCCTCTACCCTGGTAGTTTCTTGATCAAATCTTGTAAAAGGGAGGCTGATCGCGATGCACCATGATGTAGAAATCTAGTTTTCCTCGCCAAGTTGAACTGCCATCCCACTCCTCTCTCTCTTTTCCTCTGCTGTGCCTGCACGCGTAGTTCTGGGCCAGGTAGGCCTCGTTTCAGCATGGCGTTTCTGGCTTCCTGTGGAGAGTCACAGACTTCTGGGCCATCCTCCCAATGCACCCTGAGTCAAGCGGGGTAAGGCGTCTGGATTTTAAGCCGTTTTTCTCTCAGAACCTTTATTAGGGGGCCATAAGACAACTGTTGCTGTTGAATCACTGTCAGAAAGTCCTGGTCAAAAAACAAATGTGAGTCCAGGTATTTGACTTCTTTTTTCTGCCAAGCTCGTCTCAATATATCTTCTTTAGTGAGATAGCTACTGAATTTTATAATAACCGAGCGGGGTCTGGCAGCCTCCTCTTTCGGTTTTGGTGCTCTCTCTATCTTTAGCTTGTATAGAGGTGGGAGGCCAAGGACATCTTTAAGTAAATCCACCATGAAATCTGCCATTACTCCTGTCTCAGCTCCTTCATTTAGGCCATATATCCGCAGGTTGTCGCGGCAGGCTCGGCTTTCCAAGTCAGTACATTTTTCCTCTAGGTCCATAGCATGATAGCAGAGGGCCTGCACCGTTCTTCCCAAATGCATTACGTTGTCTTCCGTTTGAGATATTCGGTTCTCTGCTTCTTGTACAGGGCGCTCCATGGTATTTAATTTTTGGGTCAGGTTTCCAAACTCTGTTTTACTTTCAGTCCTCATTTCCTTTAACTCTTCAGGTCAAAACGATGCCTGGAGAGCCTATCTGCCTCTTTGTCTGTATCGTAGGCCATTCCAAAGTCAGTTGCTCAATTTTGCATCGCCAAGCGTGTAGGGGAGCCGCTGCGAGATCCCGGAATCTCTTTGTCCCCCTTTGAATGATGTGATTGCAATCTGGGATTTTTATCCTTTTGTGTACCCCCACCAGACATTTTAACAATTTTAAATGCTCAGTTTGTTATTTTTGAGGGGTTTTTAGGCAGGTCATCATGGAAGCTCGCTCTCTACCTGCTTTCCTGAGCCGTGGCAGAACTGGAAGTCACCTGCGTCCTCTGTAATCTTTATATGGACGAGGTTTCCCTCAGCTTGACCTGTAACTGTGCCCGACTATGCCGCAGCATATGGACAGAGCTGTGCAGAATTTTCCAATTCCACTACAGATGGAATTCCATGGAATTTCAGAAATTCCATCTAGCTCCCCATAATTCTGATGGTTAAGGAATTCAGAATTCTGAAAGTGGAATGTTAACTGTGGAACTGTTGTCTGCAGTTTACATGAACTGGGTATTCATTTTCCATATTATAGATCGAGGGAGCACTCCCGACCTGTTGGAGCGCTCCTTTCCTCTGCATGTGAGACACTCTTATTCTGTGAAGGGTGTCTCATGCACATATGTCCTGGAAGCAGACACATTCCAGGACAATTTAAAAAAAAATAATATTATTACTGATCACACTCGATCAATAATATATTAATATTTCCCGTCACTACTCTTTGCTGTATAATAGTGGTTTCATTTGCATTCAGCTTGAGCCAGAACAGCTCAGCTTTGCTTCACCGTTCTCTCGCTCTCTCTAGCCAATTGTGCATGAAACCACTTTTGTACAGTGAGTGGCTCCGGGGGGGCATATTAATATATAAATCTATGTGATATTCCATGACCTACATAGGTCTGCCCTTCTGAATTCCAAGGAATTCAAAAAGCATTTCGGAAGCAGAATAGCCATTCTGCATGAATTCCAGTGGTGGAATGTTGTATTTTGCACAGCTCCATATACGGAGAAGGTGAACACAGAAGTTAAAATCATAGACTTATAACCAGCACCCCTGGAATCTTGCAAACCTGTTTTTATACACAATAGTATGGACTGCATATAAATGGAATACAGACGAGAGGGAGAAAAAATAAGTGCCCTAACTGGGATCCCAGCTAAGGCACTTCTTTCTCTTTTGTCTGTTTTTATGTTTGCTTGCACGCATGTGCAAGAAACATAGTGCCATTATCCGAGATTCCAGATGCAGTGGCATACAGTTGAAAGGGAGAGCTCCACTTCAGTGAGCAGAGCTGTCCCTCCCACACACACACGCAGGCACACAAGCCCTGCACTTTGCATGCTCGTGCCTGTGCACGTGCCCCCCGACGCACACACTGTATGGCCGAAGGGGTGCCCAATCCCCATCAGCTCCAGGCCCCCCCCCAAAAAAAACAAGCTTCTCGGTGCCACGCAGGGAGCCCACCCCAGCGTGGCAAACAATGTAATGGATGACAGGGGTGCCAAATTCCCCATCTGCTCCACATCTTCAGGCCCCCTCCAAAACATTTCCAGGTGCTATGCTGGGAGCCCACCCCAGCGTGGCAGAAACTGTTATGGTCGACAGGGGTGCCCAATTCCCCTTTGGCCCCAGCCCCCCCAAGCAGCCTTCCCGATGCCATGCTGGGAGCCCACTCCAGTGTGGTAAATGTCCCGCATCGTCCTCCTTTAAAAAAAAAAAAGTCCCTGAAAGAAAAAAACGGTCCCTCGTGGTCTCATTGACCCCTCCCCCACCCACTGCGCACCCTGCCTCCCCATACCCTCCCTCACCTCATACTTACCTCCGGACTCTGGTGCGACGATCTTCAGTGGACATCTGCACTCTTCAAAGCTGACCGTGAACTGAGGAAATGCCGGTAAGCTGTATAATGTAATAGGGTTTTTTCAACTTTGATGCCTATCTCAGGCATTTTTTGGAATTTTTGCACCACATTTTCAACATGGGGTTTTTGGGACCCCTCCTCATGAATTATGTCACTGTCATGGCGTTAATTGGGCCCAAAGGGTGATTTCGTGGTTACTGCACGGAATCACTTTTCGGGACCGACTAACGGAACGACAGTGCCAGTGTTCACGAGGTGGGCTCTCAAAAAGCCTATGTTGAACATTTGGTGAAAAAATTCCTAAAAATGACTGTTTTACGAGCATGCATTGTGCAGTTCCTATGCACGCTCGTAAGTTCGCGAATTTTTAATATTCGCATTCCCGATTTTCAACATTACCATTCTAACACATCTCCTTATGAGCAGTACAGCTGTCATTTTTCACGTTGCCCAAAATGTGTTTCTGTGCATGTAGCGCACAATGGTGCAGTCAGTGTGCGCAATCAATGTTTGGGACAGATTAAGAAAATCACAGTGACACTGGTTATGAGCAGAGGTGTTAAAATGGCTAGGTTGAAAATTTGGTGAAATAATTCCCAAAAATGACTGTTTTAGGAGTGCATGTTGCGCAGTTCCTATGCACGCTGGAGTTTCAATTTGTAATATTTGCATGCAGATTTTCCAACATTGCCATTTACCACACTTCCTTATAGGCAGTGCAGCTGCCATTTCCCATCTCACCCAAAATGTGTTTCCGCATATGTGGCGCACAATGGTACGGTTGGTGTGCGAAAACAATGTTTAGGACAGATTAAGAAAATCACAGTGGCACTGGTCATGAGCAGAGGTCTTAAAATGGCTATGTTGAAAATTTGGTGACAAAACTCCACAAAATGACTGTGTTACCAGTGAGCATTGTGCAGTTTCCACGCACCCTTGTAAGTTCATGAATTTGTAATATTTTTAGTCCAGATTTTCACCAGTGGCATTTTTCCACACTTCCTTATGAACAGTACAGCTGTCATTTTTCACAACATGGCCGAAATGTGTTATCACACTTTCAGCACAGACATGCGTGGTTGCTGTGGGAAATCATTGTTCAGGACAGATAACGAAAATCACATGGACACTGTTCATGATCAGAGGTCCCAAAATGCCTGTGTTAACAATCTGCTGTAAAAAATTCCCAAACTAGTTACATTACGGGCGTGTGTTGCATAGTTTCTACGCACGCTCGTGACTTCACCAGTTTTTTTAATATTTTCACAGCAGATTTTCAACATTGCCATTTTTACACCTCCCCATGAACAGTACCGCTGTCATTTTTCACATCCTGTTCGGAATGTGTTTTTGCACCTGTGGTGCCAAATGCCGTAGTCGCGGTGCAAAATCAGCTTTTGGCTAACAAACTGATATTGCCACTGTTCATGAGGTGGGGGTCACAAAAAAAACATTCTGAAAATTTGGAGTGAAAATACCAACGAATGCCTAAGACGTTAGGGCTTCCGACCATAACATCCCACCCTGAACAGAATGACAGGCATCATGGCTGTGACTTGGGATTGTCACTTGCAATGCTTATACCATTCCACCCCCCACCCACATCCTGCAGCCAGTGAGAGGCATCGAGGTGTGCCTCGGACTCTTCGGACCCAAAGTTCACCCCATTCTCCTATACCGCACCCATCTCACCGTATTTCCTGATGGAATGGGGTGCGCATAAGAGCCAAAGACCCCAAGGAACACCGTGACACTTGTCGGCGTCTGCTGGGTAGGGTGTGGTGAAATGGCATGGCCGTTATGCCTGACGACCCAAAGGCACACCCCAATGCCTGTCAGTATCTGCAGGGTGGTGACGGGCTTGGCTTCAGTTCAATACTTCACTGCCATTCCTAGTATGCAGCTCTGTAACTGCTACACTACCAGTGCCAATGCCAGCAAGCAAACATTCGGCATTGACAAATGCTTGTTAATCTTGCAGTTCTGCAGACCTGGAGCTGGTCACAGAGCATGTGTCCCACCACAGAAGAGGTGGCATGCAGCAGAATTCATTATTTTGTGGTGATGAGGCTGTTTTTCATAGTGACTGACTCCCCTCCTCGTACTTTTTTTTTTTTTTTTTGCATATTTACTTTTTTATCCCCACTGCCATCTAGTCACTTCCAGTGATGTATTCCTTCAGCCTGATCCTGCCTGAATACTCCTGCCATCCTCACAGGTCACTGCTACAGCCACACACAGGTGGAACACCCTAAAGGGATCCCTCCCCCCTCATGTTGGCTCTGGAGGCACGGAAGAGGCATCCAGGCTTGCACTCTAGTTGTTCCATAACCAGGAGGAGCCTGGAGTGCAGCTAGGGCTAGTGGTGCAGCTAGGGTAATGGCGTCATCCTCGTGAATGCTAGCTTTTTCTATCTGCCCTGCCACCACCCACACGTCTGCTTGTGGCAGCACTGTGCATGCCAGATATGGAGGAAGGCAGGACGTCAAATTGTCACCCACAATGTCCAGCACCTCCCTAAGTCCTCCACAGGACGTGCTGATGCAGCTGAGTTCCAACCACCCTCCCTCCCCAGGAGCCAAGGATACTGGCTTCGCAGCATCCCCAGACACCACCGCCCAGAAAGGGGAAGTTCTTGTTTTATTTTAAATGACAGAACAGGCCAGGTTCTTTGGGAGGTGGGGGGGGGCTCTTTCTTCAGGACCATTTCTGCCTGCCTCTACTCTCTCTATTCTCCTTATTCAATACTACTAAGGACATTTGCATGAAAATAAAATATTTACCTCAGAGAATTTATCTGCTCCACCTGCTTTTGCGATAATGGAAGTCAAAATTTCTCTGTTTGTGACATCACTATTGTTTCCATGTAAACAAAAAAGTAGGACCTCAGATATCCCCGCTTCTTGTTGCCATCCAGTACCGCAGCAGTCGTGTGCCGTCACTATCCTTGCAGGGTAGCCCATGAGTATAGAGCCCAATATGAGTCACGGTTTTGACGTGGCGCACATATTTGATCACTATACTCACGGTATACTGGCAAATCCAATAAGAGGTGCCAACCCTTATCCATTTCGGAACCAGGAAGTACCCGGACACATATCCTTGATTGGCCAGGGCATCTGGAACACAGGCTGTTGTCCCATTCTTTAGGAGCTGAGCAATGTCCTGAGACACTCTGGACTCTTGAGGAGCTCAGAGTCACAGGAGAGCCTGAAGTCCAGAGGCAGGCCCTTGCCCACCATTTCCAGAACCCATTTGTCTGAGGTAATGGCAGACCATTATGGCAAGAAGTAGTGCAACCGACCCCTGACTGAGAGCTGGGACAAGGACAGGATGGGATGGGGGAAGACATTAGAACTGTCAGAACTAATTCAAACCCTCCTCGAACTCTGGTGTTCGAGTTCTAATGTAGAACTCAAACACTGAAGGTTTCACAAAAGGGTTTGAATCAAAATGCCTTTGCTCTGTAGCCTGCCTTTATTGTCGCTCCTCCCTCCTCCTGGCTGGTGCTGCTGCTGTTTCCATGTATGTGGCAGGAGGGAGGGCAGCCAGCACTCCAAAGTCACCATCACCTGATCAGCTGCTATGCGGTCAGGTGGTTCAGGGATAAGCCTTGTGGAATCCATCATCCACCGGGAGAAGTGAAGTGTGGCTGCGTACAGGTGCAACTGAGATAGAGGAGAACGTGCTGCCTACTGACTGCTGAGTCGCGCTGACTAGTGTTCTGCTCTGCTATGCGATCGCTACCTTCTAATATTAAAAATAAAAAAGTGTTTTTTTTAGTCTTAATTGTTGCCTTTCTCACAAAATGAAAAAAGGTTGCCTAATGTGGAAAAAAAGGAAGGGGGTTCGGGGAAATGGAGAGACGGACAGGAAATGGAAAAAGGTTGCCTAAGGGAGAAAAAAAAGAAGGGAGGCTGGCAGGAAAACGGTGGGAAAGACAGTCGGGACTAGGGAGGGAGAACACCCTGGCTGGGGGAAGGTGGAAGAGAAAAGAGATTAAGGGAACAGAAGAAAGTCAACAAACAGGAAGGGAACAATTTAAAATACATTCCACAAAGTAAAAAAAAATTATCAGCCAGGACTGTGTTGAGGGGGTCCTTTCACCAAACCTCCAACAACAAGGCAGTTACTTAGTTTTTTTTTTTTTTACATAGACAGTATCCACTGTGTCATTATGTGACTCCGTCTCCTGTGGTATACTCCAGCCAGTCCATCACCCTGCAGTGTGCCCTTTGACTGCATTGTACCCTTCCCAGTGTGTTTGACCATGTGCAGCCCAGCAGCCAGTTGTGTGGTTGTATCCTTAAATACATGCCAGAAATATATTTCCCTGTTGGTAGGAGAGACAGAAAAATCCCTTTCACTGTGTGGTGTGATTCCGTCTCCTGTGGCGTACTGTGGCCTGCCCATCACCCTGCTGTGTGCCCATTCACTGCACTGTACCCTACCCCAGTGTGTGACCATGTGCAGCCCAGTAGCTAGTTGTGTAGTATCTTTAAACACATTTTTTTTTTATCTTAGGTTTTAGTAATATCAGGTAAGGCCCACTTGGTACAAGTGCCTGTTTTCAGGGGTGACCTGGGAGCACTGGGTGGTTAAGTGACTTGCTCAGAGTCACACAGTATGCAAGTGGAAGTTGTGAGAATCAAACCCAGGTCTGGTCTGCTGGATGTGCCAAGCTTGTTCACAGCTCATTACTCTAACCTCTACGCTATACTGCCAGGCAAGATACATGTCAAACGTATTTCCCTGCTGGGAGGAGAGATAGGAAAATCCCTTACTCGTTACAAGGAAAGAAAATATTTGTGTGTCATTGTGTTGTGTGACTCCATCTCCTATGTGGTGTACTGGTGGGCAGCACATTGTCCTACTGTGTGCCTTCTGACTTAAATATATCCTACCCAGAGTGTGACCATGTGCAGCCCAGCACCCATTTCTGTTGTATCTGTTAATACATGCCAGAAATATTTTCGGGGAGGACTCTGGGAGGAGAGAAAAATACCTTATTCAGTTTCATGACATGCAGTTCCACTATTATCTTCATTTTGGCAGTATAATTAAAAAAAGGAGTTCGAGTTCTAAAAAGTTCTAAAAAAGATTAGAACCCTAGAACTTTTTCAAAAATTCTAGACTAGAACTAAAACCCAGAACTTCAGAGGGTTATGACTACCCTAAAAGACATCCCACAACCCATCACTGCACAGCCTTGGAGGGGGCCTCAGCCAGAAGGGACCTGACGTGGTGTTACTCAGATGGTATCCTAGAAATCAGGATACCAACAGATACCTCCAATTTGGCCAGCTAGTTGCTGTGGTAGGATAGTAGTACTATCTAACCATGGATCCCACCAACCAGGATACCTGGATCCTAACCAGGATCCATCACTATCTGGCCCCGGATCCTAACTATCTGCCCTAGGATCCATGGATCCTAACCAGGATACCTGGATCCTAACTAGGATCCATCATTATCTGATCCTGGATCCTGCATCTGTCTTTGGCAGAACATCTGGTAGGATCGAAGTCAGGATACCAGCACTACCAGACAGGCAAGTGGTAGGATCCACAAAAGCACTATCTGAGCAACACTAACCTTCCCTCTTTTTTGCACCTGGCTGCCAAACTCAGGCTTCAGATGCTGGCACTCAAACTGCCTGAGTCTGCTGCTCAGCTGAAAGGACCAAAACTGAAAGGTCTTCTTTTCAGGCATTTGGACCTTTGGATCCTTCTGGGATGAAGTCACAGAATCTAGGGTGGCAGTGGACTTCTCAATATGCAGAGATGTCCATCCACCCCAGGGCCAAAAAGGTTGATGCCCAAGAAGAGAACATTAGCCAGCTTATGCTGGGTGCCTACAGTAAAGGTGGACAGCTTCACTCTGGCCCTACGATGCATGGCAATGGCCATAGCCATGGCACAGGCACAAGAGTTGCTCATGTCCAAAGCCATCTGAAACTGGTGCTCAACCAGCAATTGACCCTGGTCCCTGATGCACTTGACAGGAAGTTGTTTATCAGCTGGAAGTAGAAGGAGGAGATCCCATAAGACCCCAAGAAGGAAGTGGCCAAAATTCACAATAATGACTGAACAATTGGTCTGATGGAGACCTAGTGATGTGACAGCATACACCTTTGTAGCCACATGGTCAGTCTTCTTGGACTCCTTTTCTGGAGGTTTGCCCGCATCCCCTTGGCTTCCCTATTTAAGGAAGGCAGAATCCATAACCAGCCCCTCCACAGAGGGGTGGTCGGAGAACCCAGAAAGGGTGCCCACTGTAGCTACATACTTGCAGACCATAGGGGTAAAGGGTGCTAGGTAGGATGCTGTAAGCTGCCAAAGCACCAAGGCCAGACCTAAGATTGCTTCAGCCAAAGGAAAAGCAACCTCTGGGAGATTTGCCCAGAATATCCATAAACAGGTATTCAGTCCATTTTTGGACTGGTTCTAAGGGAACGTTCATGGACTCCAGCATCACTTGGACAAAGGCTCCAAAGGCCATTGGCCCATGAGCTGTAGTCAGCTCTTTGACCGATTCCTGTTTGAAGGAGTGAGTCTTGGCTGAGGCCATCGATGACTCGGCTTCTGAGTTGGAAGATTCTTCAAAGATGGCCCTCGAATGTTTACCACTGTGAACCACCCTGGTATCCTCTTCCTGGGTGATCTCCAATGACAGCCGACCTGGCAAGTTTCCAGTGGGGCAAATCTCTTTGATCAGTGCCTCAAACAGTGGCTGAGGTGGAGATAAGATTGAAAAGAATTCTATCTTTTTTTCTATAGAAATAAGCTATGTTTTAGTCTTTGTACTTGAAAGCAGCTTGTTCATTCTCTGTTTTTGTCTCTGATTGATTATGGAGACTGCATCTATATGAGAACTACTGAAACTATTTTAAAATCATTGGATCCATTTTTTCACAGTGCCCTACGGTTCATCATGGGTCTACCTTGGAATACTCATCACTGTATTCTGTATGTTCAGTCTGGGTGTCAGTCTTTGTATATGAGAAGGAAGAGTCATTGGTGGATATCTGTTTACAAATTTGTTCTGCAGAAACTCCCTTATCTAACTGACCTGGTCCCTGTTAAGTTGCAGACTGAGTTCAATCTGCACTCTGCTGTTTTACCACAGTTCCCTCTAGCTAGATTTAGAAACAGACCAGGTAGTTGTAGACTGGCTGTTGCTATCTCTTCTTCCTGGGTAGCTATACAAAATGAGCTTAAGCTGAGCTCACTAATATCAATATCCCGTTTTAAACATATTCCGTCTGAATGTATGACACGACTGCACTTGTCATTCTTAATTGCAATTGGTGATTGAATTTGTATCATTTGCTGTACCTCCCTGATACCTAAACATGTGTCTCTTTCCTAGTTCAGTCTTACTCATTTATCTATATGCTGCACAACAATTTTATGTTTATTTATTGTACTGACTGGTTTGTATTGACTATGTCTGTTTTTTTGTACTGGATGCAATTGTAAATAAGAGCTTGCTCTTAATTTGCATTCCAATAAATCAGAATTTGAATTTGAGATGGCTCCACTAAGAGTGGAGGCAAAGCAGACACTCGGGGCTGCTGAGTCGGATGAACCAGCAAGAGAACAGCTGGCGAAGGCCAAGGGACCGAAGGTCCGAAGGCAAAGCCCTACCCCTCCCAGCAATCGTCTATTGCTTCCAAATGAGCTCCTAGTAGCATCAATGAATCTTGCAACGATACCTCCCCTCACTCAAAGATGAGGAGGTTGAGTAGTGTCAACAGCGACACCTCCTGGTTGAACAAGATCAAGAGCGTGAGGCTGACATCAGTAAGAGTCCTCCGGAGTTACTGTAAACCCCTGCTTTGGCAGGGAAACCCTGATAGGATTCAGAAGCATGACCACCAATGGAGGTAGTTCCAGAAGCAACCCAGCTGGGGGTACCGACTGAGTCTTATCCTGCTGAGTGGGGACAGGGAGAACCAGGGTCAAGGAGACTGACTCCTCATTGATCTCTTCTGATAACCAGTTGACTGGTTTGAGAAAAGTTTTGATCACTTGCTTGACCAGTGTTGAGGCCATCAGGCCCAACAGGGTTACCATGGAGGCTCTCGACTATACCCTTGTCCAAAAGAAACTCAACCAAGGTCAAGCAGCTGGGGGAGTTGAAGGAGCCAGAAGAGCAGGATTTTTCCCAGTGCTATGACCTTCAACAACATTACTTTTTGTGCTTTTTGCTGAGGTGAGCAGGGCTCTTAGCTAAAGTCTGAAGGACCATGCACATTTCTCTGAAATCATCACAGCATGACCTTTCAATGCTGACCCCAGCCAAAAATCGTGCAGAGACAAGGAACTCACAACCGTCACTATTTCTTCTTCCATAATCATAAGCTGAGCAGCCATCCCATAATCTGCTGAGGCCATTTTGCTGTCTTTCAGTGGTTCTATGGCCAGTCTGGCCTTCTGATCTCTGACAGACACTGGCAGCATGGCCCGGCATTTGCTGTATGTGGAGACGTTGTGCTGATCACCTTGGCTGTAGACACATGTGCCGTGTGGGTCCATGGCTGGCATCTTCTGCTTACACTGAGAGTAGAATTCGATCCCCAGTTTTTGCCTTCCATTGTCAGCTGGGATCGCAGTGAAGAGGTGGAAGATGCAGCACTAACTTTAATGTCATGTACACACTGAAAAAGTTAAAGATTCGCCAAACAAAATGCTTGAAAATGCAAAATCCTTCAATGCTGCAGAGCTGCAAAGGATGGGATCTGTCCTTTTCAGCAGATAAGAAGACTCTGACATCACAGGGCAGAACCAGAGGATATACCCACCCCTCCGTTGGTGGGAGGAGCTTGGCTTGAAGACTTCCGATGACTTAGCTGTCTCCTGGAAGGCTGACAGAGGGTGGATAGTGAAATGTAGCCACACTGTTAGAACAGCACGTTTCACCATAAGATACTGTAGTATTTTTTTTTTTTCCAATTCTTTTTATGGCACCGTCTCCCCCAGGGAACTCTCTCGGGCATCCACTGGACCCCCAGATCTACCTCCGAGCCTGAAACTCCTCCACCTCCTGGCACCAGCCTGACTATCTCTCCAGCTCTCAGCCCCCTGAGGTAGGGCCACCCTTTCCACCCAGGGCACTCTATCAACAATTCAGGCCAGGCTGGGCTAGGCCCAGGAGTGGAGAGAGTCCAGCTAATGGACTGTGGCTGTGGGAGGTGGTGCCCTCGCCTATCCCTGGGAACGGGGAGTTTTCAGCTTGTGGTTATGCCCCCACCCCCTCCCCTCGTACAGCCTGAGCGTGCACTGATGCCAGGGACATCCGTTGCAGCTCTGCATGCCCACTAGGTGTGCCCTAAGTGTTGCAGTGCCTCCGGTCTCCACTGGGGGCTGCTGCGGTGCCAGGCAAGCCCTGGATCCCTGCCCCCCTCCGAGAGAGGAGAGCAGTCCTTCAGATGCTCGATCCTCTCTCACCCATACTGACCCCTGACAGACTGGGCTCATTCCTGAACCCAAGTTGCCAGCGTGGCGTGGGGTGTGGCATCTAGTGCCTCAACCCTCAGCACCACCGGGCCGGCTGATACTGTAGTATTCTGAGGCAGCTCATTTTGTCCAGTAGTTACATTTGAACCCTGATCATTTTTAGAATGAGTACAGTGAATTCCTCTAACCTGTTTATACCCCCAACATTTTTTGGGAAATGTTACTGCCAGGCTCATCTGGACAGTCCTCATGGAAACATTGCAATAAGCATCCCAAGCAGAGGAATGTCACAGGACAAACAAAATGTGTTCATGCAAATGTCCTCGGTAATGCAGAATGAGGGGAAAAAAAACTCAGAAAATGTACAAAATATGTCTGAAGTTTTAAAATGTTCTTTGAGGAGACAGCAGATCCTTGAACATGTTGCAAAAGGAAACTGTCTACCAGGCAGACCAGCAGTTTAAAGGATTGGCTGAATGCCACTGTGCTGGCATCAGATTCCGTAGTTAATGCAATTATTTAACTGCTGCTGGCAGGTTTGCCATTACAGAATATAAGCTGGATTTTATCATCATGGTGGTCCACAACGGTTTCAGTGTGGGCGATTACGAAAATGGTGGCTGACTATGGAAGGCAGTGGGTTTTTGTCAGTACATGTCACTGTTCAGGACAGGACAGTGTCAAAGGTCTGCATCCATATGGATGCTAACAGGCAGGCAGGCAAGCATGCACGCACAAATGCAACGCTTCTCAAATGAACTGCATGGGTGCAAGCATTCAGAACTGCCCTAAGGCATGCACACACACATATATCCAACAGCAAGCAGGCACTCAGTCAAACAACAGCACTCATGCATTTGAGCAAACGTACAGTGCAAATATCCATGTGTTTGCAAAAACGTTCATGAGTGCAAACCACTACAAGCAAGCATTTAAACAAACATGCAATCGAAACATATAGGCAATTATGCAAAACACAGCAACGTGTACAAATACTGTAAAAGCATGTCTTAACACAAGCATATAATGAAAACATGAATACACTCACATAAAGGTACAAGAATTCAGAAATACATACACTCATGGATTTATACACAGGCATGCAGCAGCTCACATAAATGCAGGCATGCTTTTACCCATGTATGCAATGAAAACTGCATGGCCTTACATGAGGTTCAAGGGACTTACACAAATATAAGCGGGCATATCTCGCATAAACACTCATGAGCACTTACATGCATCGACACAAACATGCAGTGCACACTTGCATGCACTTATACAAACACAGAAGCAAACAAAGTACATAGGCATTTGCAGAAATATGAATGCACTTCTAAAAACAAGCTGTTGCCCAAATAGAAGCAGGTAGGCATGTACACAGACATATAATGCAAACATGCATGAACTTCTACAAACAAATTGGCACTTGCACACATGAACTGACAGAGAGGCATAAAC
The DNA here is from genome assembly GCA_016271365.2 of Neoceratodus forsteri. Classification (NCBI taxonomy): domain Eukaryota; kingdom Metazoa; phylum Chordata; order Ceratodontiformes; family Ceratodontidae; genus Neoceratodus; species Neoceratodus forsteri. The sequence continues at coordinate 46,587,155 of CM028133.1, read as the reverse complement.
ACAGAGGGCCGGATATTCAGAAATGCGCCAAAGGCCGGCGCAACCCCGGCACAGCGCAACTCAACTGCGCTATGGCGTAGTGACTGCAATATTCAACGGTTGCGTATGGCGACATGTGCCAGCACAACACAGCTGAATATCACAGGTATGCGTTATGGCGCAGCCAGAGGTGCGCAAGGGAGAAACCCGACCAGTGCTATAGCACAACCAGAGATGCGCAACTGAACAATGGAAGAAGCGCCAAGGCACTGAAGGACCAGCCCTAGGCACAGCTGGGAGCAAGGCAGGTGGTGGGGAGACAGCACGGAGAGACAGTGGAGCCCGGCCAGGAGCAGTGGCAGGGACGCACATCGGTGGGCCACAGGTGACCACTGCCCACAAGGCGCACACAGGCAGACAGCCCCCCAGCACAAGGGCAGTGGATGCAGGGAACAGGCGGTACCATCAGCCAAGGGTGAGCTGCCACCACCCTACCCTACCCCGCTGGACAGCATGCCCCCACCCACCCAGACCATGGCAAGCCATACCCTGGTACACGGTGCCCAACACACATGCCACACATCCTGAACAGCCAGCCCATGGCCATCCCAAGGCACAGTCACCGGCCAAGGGGCAGGACACCACAAAGCATGGCCCGCACAATGACACAGGAACACCACAAAGACACCCACCATGCCACTGCAGCCAGGCGCCACTCGCCAGCCGTAGAGCAGACACGGACACAGGCAGGTAAGGTAGAAAAATGTATTGAACAACTATATACAAGACAACCAGAGGGACAGGGTAGGAGAGTGAGGGATGGGGAGAGGGGACAGGGACTATACGGTGGGATGGGGAAAGGTAGGGAAAGAGAAGGCAGGGGCAAGGAGGTGGTACAGGTCCCGCTACGGGCAGTCACGTCCTGCCGCCGCCTGGCGCCTCCATCTTCGCCTGTCACACAGCACAATCCTCCTGGTCTGCTGTGCAATCTCCATCATGCTGGAGGTGATCAAGATTATCTGCCGCAGCAGATGGCAGTACAACGGCAGTTGCAATCTCCTCCAGATGCCTATGACAAAGGAATACACAACTGATCAGTACATGTCCACATACACCATGCCCACCCACTGTGTGCAGTGGACAGTGGGAACACACGCCCCTGGAGTGTCACCCCGGCCACCCACAGTGGGTGGGCTAACATCTGCCGACACCCCAGCATGTCACAACGGTGCACAGCGATGGATACTGCCACCCAAGGGCCACCCAACCACTCAGTGGCAGGCAGGTGACACAGTGCTGCAGCAGCACCATGGCAGCACCGGTGGCAGCCAGACGCACACCCATCCCACCAACAGCTGCCACACATGTGCAATGGGTGCCCCACAGTTGCATGCACACTGCACAGTGTGCTGCACACAGCTGACATGGCATAAGGCACAGGTGGCCATGGCCACACATCCACCCCTGCTGACCACCTGGTAAGGAGTAGAGGAACAGAACAGTGCCTACCGGCCCACTGTGGCACTGCATGCGCTGGTCCCACAGCCACTCCACCTGCTCCACGTGGGCCAGCTCCCCCGACCGGTCCAATCGCAGATGCCTGCTGTGGCCCGCTGGACACCCCTGCCATCCTGGCACGGCGTCGATCCACAGGTCCTAGGGAAAGGATACAGACAGACACACATCAGAACACAGCCACAGCATGAGCCCATCACCCCCACCCCTATGCACAGTGTGCGCCCCACCTGGGCATGAGCCGCAGGGCAGTGGCGCAGCGCACCCGAGGACTGACAGTGCCACACCACAAGGCACACGATGACAGTGCCCCCCCCCAGCATGGAAGGCACCCCAGCCAACACCATGGTATAGTGGACATGCACAGAAGCAGCATGTGCCCACTTACCTGGCCCTGGCATGGCCCCCCTGTGGACACCTGCCTGCAGCACCCTCAGCCGCACCGGGTCCCTCCACATCAGATCGCCTGCGGCGACACTGCTCCCCAGTGCACTGCACCCCTGTGGCCTGGACCAGGCCAGCAGCTATGGCCTGACACACATCCGTCCTTACCTGCTGCAGGGGCTACTGCCCAAACAGGCCTGCAGCATGTGGGTCTACTTGTGCCACCAGGTTAACAAGCTCAATCTGACTCCAGTTTCGTGCACGATGCACCCAATGCCGTGCCATGCTGCCTGCACCACTGGGTGAAACAAGATGGTGCCCAGTAGTGTGCACAGCATTACGGATGTGAGCCTCATGGGGGTTCGCGCGCATCTGGCAATCAGCATCACTGCGAGATGCACGGCATGGGCGCAGCACACCGGCATGCATAGCAGGAGTCCCAAGGGGGCACAGGGCAGGGGTCAGCATGTGCAAAGTGTGCATGGGTGCCATAGGGCCTGTATCGCATAGTGCGTAATAGGGCCTATAGCGCACCGTGCACCATGGGCCCTATAGCGCCCAAGCGTCATGGGCTCTAAAGCACCTGAGCACCATAGGCCTAATAGCGCCTAAGCACCACAGGCCATTAACACTTGAGCACCATGGGCCCTATAGTGCCTGGGCGCCATAGGGCCCATGGCGCATTAGGTGCTATGGCCCCTATAGTGCTCCTAACACACAGTGCGCAATAGGCAATAGCATATGCCTTGGTGCATGCGTCATGTGGACTGCACACTGCGCATGTCACGGCATTGCACCACAGCATACACCGGAGCAATTCCATTGCGCATGGTGCAAGTGCGCGATATTCAGCCATCACATGCAAATGAGCTCATCAGCCTATCCACGGCACAGTGGGGATATTTGTATGTAATTACTGTTGTGCAACAGCTTATTTGCATGTGATGAGATATAAAGGCGCCACACAACAGCACAGGCCATGGACTGGTATTGCAACCATCTGAGGTAAGTTGCGCCTGCTGTGGGGATAGTCAGCACAGCAGGATGAATGGGGTGGGCCGCTGCAGCCAGTAACCACATGTCCATGTCCACAGGTAGCAACATGTCTGAGCATGAGGAGAGCAAGGAGCGTGGGCCTGCCCGCAAGCACAGGCCCAACTTTACAAAGACAGAAGCCAATGCCCTGTTTGAGGTGTACCTTGACAGGGAGCCATTGCTGAGTGGCGCCACTGGCACACCACAGGCCAGGGCCGCGGCCTGGGTGGAGGTGGCAGTGGCCATGAACCAGCAGGGCAGCCACCAGTGGTCTGCACAGGAATGCAGAAAGAAGGTGGGCACCAACAAATGCTGGATAAAGGAGAAGGTGGCAGCCATACGGGCTGTCAGAACAGCCACTGGTGGGGGCCAAGCTGCTGTACCACAGCTCATGGCGCAAGAGTAGCTGGTGGTGGCCACCATGCAGCACAGCGCAGCTGAAGGTGTGCCGGTCGGTGGCTTCCAGACAGGAAGGGAGCCCATCACTGCATGGTAGGTATGCCGAGGGGCGGCTGGTACGGCGGCACTGACACATCTGTTTTCCCTTACAGCACCAGCACACCATCATGCAATGGCAGGGGCACCTGCAGCTGCCATGTGGGCAGGCCCAGCCCCAGAGAACCAGCCATCCACCTCCACGGGCATCCAAGGGCCCGATTGGCTGCAGCACACCAACACCATCCAGCCGTATGTCCTGGGCACGGTGGCGGACGAGGCCCTGGCTGTGTTCCAGCAGGATGCTCCATGCATGGAGACACAGATCGGGGTGGGGTCTGACAACAATGACGACATGACCATCATCCTGGACAATGGGGGTGCTGTCATGGGGGGAGACACCCATACCTACCACCATCACTGGCAGCGCGGCCAGTGGCCTGTCAACAGTGGAACAGCTTCCTGCCACTGCCCTTGGGTTGGCCGTGTGCACAGGCACTGCGGCGCTGGGTGGTGGTGGTGGTGGTGCAACCGCCCAGGCTCTGGCCAGTGCACAGGGGCCAGCAGCAGTGGATGGCTGGGGATGATGGGCAGTTGGGCGCAGCGTCCACCACCGGTGCACCTGACAATGACCTAACCGATGGGGACCCCGCTGTGCAGCATCCACCTGAGCAGGGGGCTGTGTAGTGCAGTCATATACTACCGGTGGGTCGGCGACATGCCCACGCACCCCTGGGTGCCGACCCATTGACTGAGCACACCCGATTGCTGCGGGCCTCTGTGGAGCAACATGTGCTGCTCACAGCTGGGGTGTGCGCACACTCCATGCAGAGATGCGCCAGGCAGCTGAGCAGCATGAGAGGGGCACCATGCAGGTCCTGGAGGCCATACAGCACCTGCGGGAGGACATGACTGCATCCCTGGACTGCATAGCTACTGCGATCTTGGTCGGCCTTGCGCCACTGGGCGTGCCTGACTGCCATAGTCATCATGGAGTGCACTGTCCACCCCAAGGACCCAGCGTCGGGCGACACCCACAGTGTCAACACCGGGCTCCGCTGTCGGCATCCCAGGCATGCCTGGGGTGGGCCTGTTTGGGTGCCTACAGACCCTTGCAAGGACCCGTTCGTGTTCCTGCAATTCAACCCCTGGGGGCAGTCACATCCCCCCCCGTGGCCGTTAAGCAGCCTGTGACTACTGAGCAGCTGCGGTGCAGCCGCCCCATATCCATGTCGGCCGTGTGTCTGCATGGCAGACCTGATGTGCGTGCCACCCTGTCTGCTGCCACTGCCCTGTGTGCACTTGGGTGATGTGTGCGTGTGCATGACACAGTCGTGGCACCTGTGTGTCATGCCACACGCTGCCCGTGTGCACACCCTCCTGGCTGCTGGCCCACGTGGCGTGTGCGTGATGATGGCAGCCCAGCGCTGGTAGCACTTGTGCACCGGCGCCCTGCGTCTGATCCATGTCACATGCTAGCACCTGGGTGCGTACCTGCAGGTGGCAGTGTATGTGTGTGTGTGCTGCTTTACAGTGCTGCATGGTGTTATGTGTGGCTGTGTGGTATGGTCCCCCGGCCCTGTCCCAAGCCTGTGTGTGCATGCCCGTGGCCATGCTTGCCCATGCCTGTGTGCCATGCCAATGTGTCTGTTCAGTGCATGGGGGTTTGTCCACCTACCTGTATGCGCCGTAGTGCTCCTATGCGATCATATCCCGATGCTGGCATGCCATCCTCAGGAGCCGGGGATCCCTCCATCCCCCAGCCCATTGCCCATGTCGTCCCCACTGCTGTCCTCCTCTTCAGCCTTGACAGATATCCCACGGTCAATGGCCATGTTGTGCAGCATGCAGCAAGCCAGGAATAGCCCACAGGCCTTCGAGGGGCTGTACTGTAGGGCACTGCCAGACCTGTCTAGGCAAGGGAAACATGCCTTCATCGTAGCGAACACATGCTCAACGATGTTCCACATGCTGGCGTGTGCCTCATTGTACTGGCCCTCTTCTGGGGACAACGGGCACCAATAGGGGGTTAGCAGCCAGGGCCTGAGTGGGTAGCCACTGTCACCAGTGTGGACAGATGTATGGTTAGCCTGGTGTCTTCTGTCACTGTGCCCCTTGCCAATCTCTGGCACTCCCACCAGTGCACCTGCCCTGCTCACCCCTCTCCCATGCCCTGCTGTACCCAGCTGCTCATGGTCTTGCCATACTCACCCACTAGGTGGCCCGTGGGAATATCCCCCCTCTCAAACCTGTGGCACAATGCTGAGCTGTACCAGATAAAGGTGTCATGTGCAGTCCCAGGGTGTGTGGCACATACATTAGTAATGCACCCCCTGGCATTGCACACCACCTGGCAGTTGCTACTGGGGTAGCCCTTCCTGTTCACATATGCTACCTCCTCCAGGCCAGGTGGCATGCGGATGCCCACATGGGTGCAGTCGATGGCCCCTAGCACGCCAGGCATCTGTGCTACCCTGTGGAACTCCTGCATGGTTGCTGTATGCTCTGCCTGTGTGCTGGAGAAATGGATGTGGTCCGTAGCATGGGTGTTGAGGAACTGTGTGAGAAGTCATGAAGTGGCCGACTGGGTTATGCCTGTGATGTCCCCTGTTGGTCTCTGGAAGGTGCCAGTGGCGAGCAGGCACATGACGGTTGTCACTTTCAACTCCACTGTCGGGGCGTGGCTCTGTCTGGTGGGTGCCTGCATCTCCTCACTGCACAGCTCACAGAGCTGCTTCAGAATCGCCCAGTTCAGGCGATACCAGCCCATGATCTCTGTATCAGTGTGGGTCTCACAGCTAATGCGGGGCTGGTACCATCTGTTCCAGGCGTACTGCCGACGAGCCCTTCCATGGTCACATCGCTCTGCCTTCTGCCTCCTCACACCCCTCATTACGGCCTCCATCTGGAAGACTGCACTGGCCATGGTCCCTGTTGTCCTGTCTCCCCCTGAGCATCCGGCTCCAGTGGACCGCTTGCCACCGTGGGGCAGTGCCTTTCGCTCTGCCGGGCTTCCTCCTGTGCCACCTGCCCCTGGCTTTCAGTCACCTGCGACCTCTGTCCCATGCCCTTGTGGGTGCCTGTGTCGCTCCCTTCAGGGTCTGGTGGCTCCTTCTCTCTCACTCTGTCTGTCTCCCTGTCTCTCACACACACACACTCTTTCTCTCTCTCTGCCTCTCTGTCTCTCATTCTGTCTCTCTCTCTCTCTGCCTCTCTAGGTCTTGCTCCCCTCTGGCGCAAATGCTGTCCGCTTACTTGCTCCCTGTTTTTATAGGCTCAAGTCTGCTCGGCGCATCTGGCCGTTGCTCCTCACTTGCGCCATGGTTAGGGGGTTGAATATCGCACTGTGCCACATATTCATGGGTACGCCCCCTGCCCTTGCGCATGCATTCACTACAGTTGAGCATTGGCGCACTGCTACTTGTGCTGCACAATGGCTCCCGCTGAATAGTACTCTATGGCACATTTCCACAGTTGCGAATGCGCAACTGCTTTGAATATCCAGGCCAGATAGTACAAGCATACTTGTACGTACAAAAGTATATAATGTAGTCTTGCATGCCCTTACACCGACAGCTTTACACTCACTCATATGCAAATACTGTTGCATGGGCACTCAGCCATGCAAACAGTTGGTCCACACTCACTAAAAACAACCACTTGCTCACACACCAAACATGAGCACTTGCAGAACTACAAATATGTTTACACATGTGCACGCGTGTACAACACACACACACACACACACACACACACACACACACACACACACTCACACACACTCTTAGCCCTGCAGAAAGCGATCGCATTTAATTTTGTTTTGTCTTGATCACCTGGTAAAAGAGAGTCTGAATGGGAAGTGGGGGCTTAAGACTTCCTGCACTTAGACTGCTCAACGTGAATGACTTAGGGACAACAGGGAATTATTTTGTGATGGTCATAAAACACAGGAAGGTGAGATCACCAGGACTTCCTGAAATCTTCATTTACTGAGATTTAGATGTACAGCCTGATGAAAATAAGGCAGCTGGACAGATGTGAAGAGGGAGAGAGATGAGAGGGAAGAAAATGAAGATAGAAAAGAGAAAGAAAGAAAGAAACTGTAGAATGCACAGTGAAGGAACTTGAGGGAGCAAAGAGAGATAAGAGAGGAAGGAGGGAAGGAAGGAAGGAAAGAAAGGAAAGGAAAGGTAGGTTACAGTTTGCTGTGGTTGGAATTTGTTTAGTTTCGTTTGCCATTCATGTTGTTGTAATACGTTTTGCATATGATTATGAACAGGTTTTCCTGTGTCTTAGGGGGTGCAGCAGCCTGTTAGCAGCACTGGGATTAGTTTATTTATCCTGGCAGAGAAAGGTTAAAAGGAACAGGGAGAAAAAAAACTCTCCATGACAGATGCTGCCTGCTGTGCCATAATTGGCCTTCTTGTAAAACATTCTCTGCTACTATTACTGGTCATTTCCTCCTCAAAGCCCTAACCACTGCGTGTTAATTAGCCTCCCATCCAGCCTGTTTAAGGCACTGAGTGATCACGCTGACAGGAGAGTACAAGGCTTTGGGGGGGGGGGCAGAGAATGTGGAACAGAAATGGTTCAAGCAAGAGCAAAACCCATTCTAACCACAGCTTTGAATGGTGCACAGAGACACAGCTAAGCATAACAAAGCTCTGAACAGCCCGGCACAAATCCAAACAGTCTGCCCGAAAACAAAACATGGAGCTGCTCAGCTGCTTCAAATCACTTCACACTCCTAGTAGGTGAATATTTTTTTTTCAATTTCATTTTTACAGTTGCTTTATCCAGGATAGTCCAACTGAGATGCAGCACCATGATTCAGGATTGAGGCAGGGCCATTGGTGGGCCAGCAGGGGAAGGAGGACTGAGCATCCCCAGCAGGGTCTCTCCTCCCCTGCGGAGGGAAGGTTGTTGTTGTCTCCGCTGCAATACTGTTACCTGGGCAACCATTTGTGGGAGTGCAGCAGAGACAGAGTTGGTCGGCAGATGTCAGCTGGGCCCAGGGAGGTGCGCATCATGTGCTCATGTCCCCATGAGCTTTGTAAGTGGAGACGTCCAGAGGGAGGGCATGCATAATGCCAGAAAGACCCTCACCCTAGCAGGGGAAAAAAATCCAGCACACTCGGGTCAGCACAGCGGCCTACTGTCTCCCTTCACAGAACCCGAATTTCAGAGAGCTAAGCCTGTCCCTCTCCTTCTCTCCCACCCCCGGGGTAACAATGGGGTCTGTGGAGGCCGCAGGGCAGTCATGAGGAAGAAAGAAGGGAGCCAGGATGGGGACCAAGGGAGACAAACAGAAAACAATTTATATTACGGAATCAATTTACATGTAATTTAACCATCAAAGAAGGGTCCTGTTACTGAAGGATCCTTACTATTACTGGATCTACCACTCCACAGACTCTACTAGACTCTTCTTGTAAGGAATAGCTTTAGCTGCTGAGGGAGAATTAATCTTACCAGTCCTTGTCAAAAATGAATGCAGGCAACAGGATCATGTCCCAGACTTTGGCAGGTGATTTCCTTCACAACTCCCTATTGTAATTATCGATAGTATTTTCCTAAAGCACTTTTTTTTTTTAATCCTCCTCGTTCTTTTTTTTTTTTTAACCCCCCTGAGACACAGGTCGGAACCTGTCTACCATTAAGACTGAAATCGTTCCGCTATGAAGAGCTGCTTTCGCCTCTAGCTTTCTCGAAGACTGAAATCTTCTCTAATTCTTTTTTTTTTTTTTTAGGTGTACCCTCAATGAATTCCAAGATGTGAAGGGGGTGGGTATGGGCTGTGCCGTGTGTAAAGAACAAAGGTTTGCGAAGCATACAATTTGGTTGCTGCAGCGCATTTTCCACTTTTTTGGTAGGCAACTGCCTACAATTTCTAGGGACAGCACCAAAATTTACAAGAGTTCTAAAAGTTCTGCTGATGTCACTGGAGACTCCGTATAGCTATTTTTCCAGTAAACAAATCAAAGAATTAAATCCTATTCAGCAGTAGGCCAGGGGGTAACAGGAAGGAATTTTAGGCAGACTGAGTCTTTTTCTGCCCTCACTGTCTAGGTTTCTTTTTTTTATTATTATTGTACTTTGTGCCACTGATGACTCACCAGCTCCAATCTGGATGTCCCCCCGACCAGTCACCCACCATTTCTGGACTTAACCTGTCTCACTATGACTTCCCCCTTGTGGCAGGGTTGGAAGTGCTTGCCCTCGCCTCCTTGAAACAAGATCTGATGGGGTGCCTGACTGGGGATGCCAGGCCTGCGGGGGGACTCTCATTCATCCTACCAGTGAGGGATCTTCCCTCCATGTTTTCTCCCCTTGTATGTCAAGGTGCAATGATGCAGAATAGCCAGCACTGCCCCAGGCCCTTCTGGGCTTCCTTACTGCCTTGACACCTAATTAACCTCTGCTAAGTGTCAGGCATATTGTGAAAGGTGTGACTCAAGTAGGAGAGGAGAGGAGGGTAGTCCCTCGACGACGTTTTGATCTTCTCCCCCCTAGCAGACCCCTGACAGTTTGAGGCTGCTCCCAAAACCAGATCACTGGAGTAGCAGGCAGTAGTGCTACCACCATGCTGCTAGGCCGGCTATGTTTCTATTTTCCAACAAACATTTTGAAACTTGCTGGAGCTACCAAACTGCATGTGCAGATATTCTCAAAAATCTGGCCTCTTGGCCCTTCCCTGCTGTAGATCTGTAGCCTGACTCTAGGTCACAAATGCAGGTCCAGAATGGATGTAATGCCTACTATGCACCTGCACTACGTTTGTGACCCCATCAAACAATGCTCGGGGGGGGGGGGGCACAAACTCTTCCTGGGTGTTATAGTGGCTTGCTAGCACTCAAGAAGAGGGGTGGGAGCCTCAGTGCTAAAGGCCCACAAGACCATTCTCACACCACTGCAACTACCTGCAACCATGCATGCCAGAAATGGGGATGGGAACGGGCTGGGAGAGGGCTCTTCTGGGTGCCAAGGATAACACAAACTGTCAGGATTACACTGGTAAGTGGGGAATGTCCATTGCTAACTGGGTTTGGTTTGCATTAGTAAGTGGGAAGGGGCAGTGGTGCAAGCGGCAGACAAGAAGTGCAGGAACTCTGGCATTGGCAAACATGAAATGCAGAATGAAGGAAGGATAGTTGTGTGAAGATGCATCTGTCTGTTTAGACACTAGTAGATTCTCTTAGAGATAATGAAGTATTTTTAGGAAAATAGCTCTTCTGTACAAGTCAAATGTTGTTATGTAAACCCTGATTTCAGGTCACAGGTCCAGATACTGTCATTGTGTTGCTGGTTTAAGAGTTTCACTTCCAGTGTCAGTGGGAAGAAGTAGAGGAACTCCGTTCCTGCTGCAGAAAAGGTACAGGAACTGAGTTCCTGTGCGTTCCTGTTCACTTTCATCACTGGGAAGGGGGCTGCATCAGTAACTTGAGTGGGTGAATTGGTAACTATGTGGGGTATCGTTAACATCAGGAACGTGTACTGAGGGATCGGGAGGGGGGGCTGTTAACTGCATTGGTATGGGGGACTTCTATTGGCTACTAGGTATGCACTGCATGAGTAACTGGGGGTTGCATCAGTAACAGTGGATTGCACGGGTAACAGGAAGCCTGTCTGGGTAACTTGGATGGGAGATCATTGGTAGCAGGGGAATGTGCATTAAGAGACTGGGAGGGGGTAATCTTGGATCGACAGAGCAGGATATTGCATTGGTACGGGGGACTTCTATTGGTAACTGGGTCTGGTTTGCATCAGTAAGTGGGGAGGAGGTTGTATTAGTAATTGGAGAGGGAGACTTCATTGGTTACTGGGGTGGAATATCATCGGTAACATTAGGAATGCGCACTAAGAGACCAAGGGGCAGGGGCTTGGATCAGGAGACCAGGACTGCATCAGTATGGGGGAATTCCGTTGGTAAATGGGTCCTGACTGCATCAATAAATGGGAGGGGGTAGCATCAGTAACTAGGTGAATACACTAGTAATAGAGGGACTGGATTGGTAACTTCGGTGGGATATCAACAGTAGCATGGAAATGTGCATAGAGAGACAGGGGGCTGGGATGAGGAGACTGAGAGGCTGCCCCAGTAAGGAAGAACTTTCATCGGCTGATGAAGAACTGCACTGGATGGTCGAGCGACTGCATCCTGGATTCAACTAGACACCATGAAGTGCCAGCAGTGCTTCCAGATGGCACCACAAAGTGCTGCTTAGTGAGCAGAGCTGTGCTAAACTCTCCCTGCATGAGGAGAGCGGACATGTGGGTTTTCTGTGCGTTACCTGCCAGTTAATCCCAGGTTGCCAGCATGCACAGCTGTCCTCCACAAGTTTCTTAGAGCTGACTATTCACTGCAGTTAAAATAATCAGACCCTACCCCCTTCCCCTCAGGTATACACACACACACATTTCTGTTTCAGACTATCTGTGCCCGCTCCGGCTGGCAGCTTGTTCGCACTGCAGTCTGGCAGCACGGCAGTGCAAGTTACTTTCTGTGTTACTGGAGCAAAGGGGACAGCAGCATTGTGTGCAGCTGGGCAGCAGCTCCTGTGGAGCAGAATGCCCCCCACTGTGAGACAGTGAAACGAGAGAAAGAATGATATAGCCCCAAGGCTACAGGCTACACTGACTACAGATTACAAAACAAATCGCCATTTCAGAAGATCACAAAATAAAGATCAGCACTGAGAATTGCACAGGGGTGTAAAGAAGGGAGATAAAGTCTTCTTTATGTACCTAAGGGGAAAGGAGAAAACCAAGGGGGGGATAGTTAGACTAGCAGATACTGGAGGGAACTGGTAGAAAAAGATTGAGAGAAAGCAGAAGTCTTAAACCAGTACTGCTGTTCTGTGTTCACCAAAGAGACGCAGGGGATGGGCCAAGCCTGCAAAACAGCAACACCCAGGGACTGGGGCTTGACACAAGCCCCTTCACAGAGGTTCAAGTCTTGGGAGCTTTAAATAAACTAAAGGTGGACAAGGCCATGGGACCGGATGGGATTCACCTTAGAGAGCTTTGAAGTGTACTAGCAGCACCACTAGCAGAACTATTCACCAACTCATTAGCAAGTGGGACTGTACCAGAGGACTGTAAAAAGGCGACAGTGGTCCTGCTCCACAAAGCAGGGAGCAGGGAGGAGGATGGCAGTTACCGTCCAGTAAGCCTCACGTCGGTGGTAGGGAAGTTGATAGAGACACTACTCAAACAGAGAATCATAACGTATCTGGAATCCAGTGGGCAGCAAGACACAAAACAGCATGGGTTCACGGCAGGTAGGTCTTGCCAAACTAACCTGGTCGTCTTCTTCGATTGGGTTACAAGGATAGAAGATCAGGGTGTGGCAGTAGATGTCATCTATCTGGACTTTACCAAAGCCTTTTGACTCTGTTCCCCATAGAAGACTGGTAAGGGAGCTGGACCCCATGGGGTGGGCAGGGAGGTGGCTGAGTAGGTGAGTAGCTGGCTGAGAGGAAGAGCACAGAGGGTTCAGGTAAAAAGGGCATTTTCAGCTGAGAGCAAGGTGACCAGCAGAGTACCACAGGGTTTGGTACTGGGTCCCCTAATCTTCAATGTGTTCATAGCAGACATTGCAAATGGGTTGGAAGGTAAGGTGTGTTTATTTGCTGACACCAAGATTTTCAACAGCGTGGACTCCCCTGAGAGTGTGAGGAGTATGACTTCAGACTTGAAGAAACTGGAGGAGTGGTTGGAAACATGGCAGCTGAAATTCAATGGCAAAAAGTGCAAAGTCATGCACTTAGACAGAAACAATCCTAAAGAGGATTACTACCTGGGAGGAGAGAAGCTAGCCCCCACCAGCCAGGAGAGGGACCTAGGGGTCATTATATCAGAAGACTTGAAAGCGGGTAAACAGTGCAAAAAGGCAGCACTCAGGGCAAGTGGCATGCTGGGCTGCATCAGGAGGGGAATCATGAGTTGCAGGAGAGAAGTGGTGTTACCACTCTACAGGGCACTGGCACGCCCCCACTTGGAGTACTGCGTACAGTACTGGAGATCGCACCTCAAAAGGGACAAAATGGAGATGGTGCAGAGGGCAACCATGAAAATGATTCAGGGACTGCACCATATAATATACCAGGACAGGCTGAGGGAACTCAACATGTACTCCCTGGAACAGAGGAGGGAGAGGGGCGACATAAATGAGACTTTTAAATATATGAGGGGTACAAATCAGGTTAATGTTTAGGAGCTTTTCTGGGACTTTAAAATAAACTATGCTCTAGAGAGAACTGTTAGGATATTGGTTTAAAAGTTGTAAGAGTTCATGAACCTGAAAGCTGATTTTGTTTTTTCATTTGTCTTTTCATCGATGTTGGTGGGAGCTGTATCTATCTACATGACAGAGTTTCATATAATGTAAAAAAGATGGTTTGGTCAATCTCCCGCTCATGGCTGCATTAAGCCTTATTGCATACAGTTTGCAGGATGTTAATTAATATAATCGTTGATAACCCCCCAGTGATGTAACTCAATATAGGGGCTGATCACGTGTTGTTACTGTGAAAATTCCTTAATAACATATAATGTTGTGACTGCAGTGTGTCTCAAGCCTGCCTATTGGGAATGTATGCTGTACTTCCAAAGCAGTAAATTAATAAAAATAAAGTACAAAAAAAAAGGAATAGTCTACCCAAGGAGGTAGTGGGGGCCAAAATGGTAAACAAGTTCAAGAATGCATGGGACAGACATAAAGTTAGCATATGGAATGGCATAGGAGGGGAGGGGGGATAGCACCAGGCAGGTTCTTGGGCAGACTAGATGGACCGGGCAGTCCCCTTCTGCCATCGCTTTCTATGTTTCTATGTATCACTTCCGAAGATTATCAAGTCAACACAAAAAAAAAAAGTCAAGATTTCAGAGAATCACTAAATAAAGTCAACATTTCGGAAGATCCCCACATAAATTCAACATTCTGAAAGACCATCAAATAAAGTCAATATTTTGTAAGATCACCAAATAATTTGACATTTGAAAAGAACAAGAATAGTCAACACTTTGGTCAAAGATCACAAAATAATGTTAACATTTTAGACGAGCATAAAATAATGTCAATATTTAATTAGCTAACCAGCATTTTCAGACTTTGTGTGTGTGTAATCTTCAAAGAAGTTAACTAAAGTTTTTTTAGAGTGACTGCAGGGTTCCTTTTATGCATCCTTCATCAACTTTGTTAGTTTCAATGATGCACTCCTCTTGAATAATAACATGACTCACCAATGATGGCTCCCAGTCACTTATCAAATAAAGTCCAGCAACAAGTGTTACCTGAGTCTGTCAGCTATGGGACATACAGTCTGCTTAAAATAAAAACTGATACATTTTATAAAAGCTTTTTAGCACTGCTGGCTGCCCCCAGCCCAGTGATTAGGAGGAAGACCCAGCTGTAGCATTTCCCTGGCTGGTAGGGAGGCAAGTCAGTGGCTACTTTCACAACAGAAGACAATGCTGCTCCGTGATTGGACAGAACGGGGTGTATACATGCCGGGTTGCCCACCCACTTCTTCCATCCCCAGGGAATGAGCACCTCATCTTTGGGACACACGCAACACCAGAGGCAGTAGCAGTGTGTGGATTCTGGGGCTCACACACAAACGCAGTCTCCCAGGTCACCTCTACACTACATCAGCCCCTGCTGCCCGTCACA
Source organism: Neoceratodus forsteri (assembly GCA_016271365.2). Lineage (NCBI taxonomy): Eukaryota > Metazoa > Chordata > Ceratodontiformes > Ceratodontidae > Neoceratodus > Neoceratodus forsteri. The sequence continues at coordinate 46,572,133 of CM028133.1, read as the reverse complement.
CAGGCTGCTCAGCCACTATACCACTGGCGTAGCAGAAGGGCTACCACGTGCAATGCCAGTGACCGGGGTTCTGAATTAAGCATCCCAGAGGATGCTGTTCTTCAGGGAGGGAGGTCATGTTGTGCCGACGATATGGCACAACCTGGGTAACCATAGGTGATGCTACAAGCAGGGCACACCTTTGAGACGACATGCTGCTGGCCAACGCAGCATGTGACTGCACACTTGGCACTATAAGTGCAGAGATCCTAGTGGAAGGAGACGAAAACATGAAACTGGCCCAGCTCCCTCTGGATGATGGACCCTGATATATCCAGATCCTGCACCTCCACCACCCACCGCCTGACACATAAATGCTGTCAACAGTATAGTTCCCCCCCCACCTGACCCCATCTGTGGGGCTATCCAGATTGCAATGGGGGGCAGGTTAGTGCAGGAAGAGGCACAGGGGGTCATGGGGTGTCTTGGGACTCCTAATGGAGGCAGGCACTGGTAGTGTGGGAGAAAGAGAGGAATGATGATTTTTTTAACAAAAAAAAAAAAGGCAGCACAATCTTGGCTGCCTGATGCATTGCCTTGATGGCAACCCAGGTTCTGGAGTAGGCTTGGGATGTTGGCAGTGGGTGGCCTGCTGGAGATGGGTACATCCCAGCCTGGGGTGGGTTAGCAGTACATTCCAACACAACTGCAACCCCCCCCCCACTGTGGGCTAGGGAGCTTGCCACTTGATTAAATGGCTATTTGCATCTGCGTGAGGTCACCTCGGAGACAAGTGTGATGTCCCCAAGGGGTGGAGGGAGGATCAAGGGTTATAAAAGGAAAAAAAAAAAACACGTTGCTGTCTCTTTTTTCACTTTCTGTTTTTGCACCCTTCCAGTCACCTGCTTCCATCTCCCTCTGGAGCACCTATGGCCTACCCTACCCCATGCACCCTCCTACCTGCAACTGCCATTCCCCCATGTAGACTTGGACTGCCCTCCCCTAGGCTAGGATAGGGTAGGGGGGATTTACCCCGAAGCATCTGTGTTTTGTTAGGTGGCACGGATGTAGTGCTGGAGGGCCCACACATACCAGGGTCAATCGTCACTGTAGCTGGGGCCATTTTCTGTTGTTCTCCCTCTAACCTGGGAAGTCACATGCCACGTCATCAAGGACATGTGTACGCAAAGTATGCCATGTGCCGACAACTGGGACGCCCTTATTTACACTCAGCCCTCTGACTGCACTACCACCTGTGGTCTCTCAGGTGGTTGCATTGTAGTGGAGATTGGAACCCACCCACACCAAAAAACGAGAGTGTTCTCTGGGGCACTCACTCCTCCACCCCTCAGCTGTCCCCCAGTAACCCAAGTTCATTCTTGAACTTGGGCCTCTGGCATCCTGAGCAGTATCGTGAGCGGTATCGTGAGAGGTAGTACTACCACTGTGCTGAGAGACCAGCAATAGGTTCCTGACTCAGTAAAGTTCACCTGTCCATTGCTCTGCACTGTGATGACCCCCACTGGAGGTCACTGGAACACCAACCCATGGACCGGGAGGACTGGCAGTACCAGGGAAAAAGCATGGCAACAAAAATAGAGAAACTTAAGTGATTTCAATCAATCAGTGTCCAGAGCCACTGTACCTCTTATCCGGTGTGCAGTGGTCTCTCCTGCAGCCAGAACATTAGGGGTGGAGCATTCCACTTCCCAGCCAGAGGGGGGGAATGAAGCTTCATTTCAATTTTGAAATAAATAAAAAAAAAACAATACTTATTATAAATTAATCCACATAACTGTAGAGATTAATAAAAAGTGAATATGGCCTCCACAGGGTGTCTCTAACTGTATAAAAGACTCCTCTCCTGAGGTGTGGGCATCTAGAACCACACAGCTTCGCAGTCCTCTCACCCAAACCTCATGCTTGGAGTCTCTTGTACCATAAGAGACACCCTGCAGAGGCCCTATTAACTTATATTATACAACAGAGAGGAGAAATTCTGGAAGCTGATTGGCTGAAGCAGTCTTTGACCCATGACGATATCTTACAATATCATCATAGTCCAAAACTGATTACCAGCCATGTACTAACACTCTAGGGCCATTTTATAATCACAATAATACACTCCAGGATGTGGCATAACATGGGATATCGTCACAATGCACCCAAGGCGTGACGATATCTCATGATATACCACACCCTGTCATGTATTATTGCTTAAATACTGTGTATGACGAGACACACCAATGCAGAATTTTGATGATAAAAAGGGTGATCAGTGACATACAGGGATTCTCCAGTCTCCTGCAAACATATTATGGCTGGCATTAGCATGATGCTGTGCTCATAACATTTCAGAAGAAGCTGAATTTCAGGACAGTCACGTTCTTGTTCCTAAAGACATCTGCATGAAAGCAAGCAGTCTGGCCCCCTTAGACTTCATCCGTTCCTGCTACTTCTTTTTGGCACGGTGTCATAATGCCTGAAAGAAAAACGTCTCCGACTAAAAGCACTGAGAAACTACAGCTAGCCTATGGCAAAAACAACTACTTGACAGAATGCCGAGCAGGCCAAACCTTGCAGAGCAGGCCAAGTAACTATGCCAAAGAAAACAACTGTAACCAGGGAGCAATTTCTTTACAATGTTATGCGGGGGACTCCAACCCCTGCACCCCCATAATATATAACAACTGCAGTCTATGCTGTAGTTGACACAAGACAATAAAATCAGTGCACTATAAATGCAAACGCTATTTTTGACATGCTGTTATTCCTTAGTTATACTTTGTACAGCATTTTGACTGGTAATCCTTCTTTTCCTGCCCTGAAGCCATAGTCTTCTGCTTGTTACATCAGCATCAATTCCGTCGCAACAGGTTGTGATGTCATAAATAGAGGATTCTGACTGCGCACCAGGAATAAGCAATGGGAACAGATGACGTCAGCAAGGAATAGATGTTTACTGTAAAATAACATAGAAGATGATGAAATTCAAATTTTAAGGAATTTTTTGTTACAGTTCTGAAGCCAATGATGAGTTTTTTTTTTTACTGGCAAATGATTTCTCCACTTGCATACTGTGTAAGCCTGAGCAAGTCACTTAACTGCATTGTGCTCCCCAGTCACCCCTGGAAATGGGCTCTGTGCCCAGTGGGCCTGACCTGGTTACCAAACAATAATAATAAAAAAAATATTTTTAACAGAAGGTGGCAATGCAATCACAGTACAATGTCACTTCTGGTGTGCACAAATAGCTGCCACCCCCATTTGCTCGTTCTGTCCTTTTTCTGCTGCAATCTGCCCTGCTGACATTTTACTCATTAGTTCTGGAAAATGTCAGGGATACCTGAATAGAGAAACCAGATATGTTTTTGTCTACAGTGACTCTAGGTTTCAGTAGAGAGGCATTGTCCGCATACTCAGCTGACAGTGCTATAGCTAGGGAGGAGACGATCAGGAGGAAATACCGTATTCCCCACCAGCACAGTACGGGGGGATGGGAGGAGAAAGGCTGAGGCAGGGACACATACTGTGGGTACAAATTGGGGCAGATTTCTGTTGTAAAACTGCAGATCAGCTGCCTGGGGTACATGCAGTTCCCTATCTTGCTCGGACGCATACGCGTGCATTGAAAAATGTAATTTCCTGTCTCTGAGCTGATTGAGTAAGCCACAAGACAACAGAGATTGCATTTACACTCTGATATATGCTGGCCACAGGTGCACTGTGACACACAAGCCATAGTGAATAGCCATCAGCCACCCAAGAAGTGTGTATATCAGACAGTGACTACACACCCTGAAATGTGCCAATACTCTGATAAAATGGGCACAACATTTATAGTGAAAATGCATACAAAACAGCCTCACACACATGGTTACTGGAGAATAATGCATGGTTACGTGATTTTGTTTTGCACCAAAAGTAGAGGATTTATTTTACTAGTTTTATAAATTTATCCCCCCAAAATCAGGCTGTTCCCAACATACCAGGCTTGAACTGCAGCATGAGTACATCTCACGTTCTACACAGTGGTCACAGCACTACACTTTTCACAACTATGATTCCTCCTGTTCCCCAAAAATTGCTCATTTTCTGCATTGTGGTGGAGCATTTTCTGGACATTCAAACTATTAATAAATTAAACTATCTATATAGAAACATTCATTTAACTTACGGTGTTTCCTGCTATTTTCAGTGTTATTACATAAGCGAATGTTCCACCCATTCTGGCAATTTGCTCTGCATTGTAAAGGCCAGTGCTACACAGTTCAATGCAGAAATGCTGACAGGTATGGAGCAGTTGTGAGAAACCTACAGTACGCCTCCTCACATGGTACTCAAGCAATGGATAAACAAAGGAATTCAGTGCCCTGTGGTGTCCGTTCCTCACTTTAAACCAGCACTAAATTCATCACTGTGTGGGGAAGTCTGCACTGGCCCTGTCTGCACTCTACCCACCCTGCAGATAAACAGACTGAGTCAGTCACTGCTGTTAGCCCTTCACCTTTCATGGGAGCTACATTCATCACAGCGTGGGGAAGCCAACATTGTTCATATTAAGCCTCCAGGGCCTTCAATCCATCAACCATGGCAAATTCCAAACCTCTGCATGCTGCCCCAGCAATGCACCTCAGCCCTGCCCTGGAGGGACCACCCGCACTTGATGTGCTCAGCCAACATGTTTATTCAGTCTTTAGTCCCTCATGCAAGATGGCCAGCAAGGGTCCCAACTGTGGTGGCGTTGGCATTTGGGATCTTTTTTTCCCTGTTATCTGACTTTCCCAATCAACACTCATTCTGATCCACCAATTCCCAACTCCCACTTTGGGTACCATATCTCAGATAGCTAGTCTCTTAAATCCTAGGAGGTGCGCATCACCACCATGGCTCCTGTCAATACTTCCACAGGCGAGACCCCTTCCACACCCCTAGGAAGCCAGTATACTGTATGGCTGGGTAGAGCAGGCTAGCACATTGGCCAGGTAAGCCCTTATAAGTGTAACCCCCCTGCAAATGGGGGTTCCCAAAAGACTTCCAGGAGCTTGCTTGAATGCTCCAAGCCTGAATGGTGTTTGGCATTTAAGCCATTTATCAGTGAGTGTTTTTAGAGCCTCTGGTACTGTCTCTTTAAGAGCTGTCTGCTTGCAGACATAATTAGTTTGTATGGGGGGACTGTGTGCTTCTGAGTACCACTGAGCTGCTGCCAATTCACTTCATTTTGCAGTCACTAGAGTGCAAAGGAACCTATCTGAAAGATGTAACTGTTTGCCAGAAATTATTTAGAGTAATAATGAAATTACAGTTTGTCTAACCTGCTTTCTTTGCAGTCAGAACTGTGTCTGCTAGTTCCCATTCTAGTTTTGAACTGCTGAACTGGACCAATCAGTGTGGGGTAAGCTAGCTCTAAAATGGTGCCTTAGACGAATCAGAACTTGGACTCATAATCTGAGCCAGCCACAAGAGGATTGTATGGGCAGTGACTCTGGGAGATGTAGTTTAGACTTCAGTGCCTTTTGGACCAACAGCAGCAGTCTATTGTGAGTGACAGCCAATCCAGTCAAGAACTGGGAGGAACTCAAAGGAAGTGCCAGTTTCGTCAGTTGGAGTTCAGTTGAGCTTTGGCAGTGAAGAAGGAAGGGCCCTGTACTTTTTCAGTGTGCAGTTTTAGTCAAAAAACGTGTGTAAGGCCCAGAGTTCCGGTCTGCAGCTTGTTAGGACTGAATCCGTCCTGTGAAAAGAATCAAAGGATCTCTGAAGAGTAGAAACCAGGCTCACCCTGTAGAAGACTGGAGGAATTGCTGAAAATTACACTCGGTCTGTCAGGAACTGAATCTGCTGTGTGTTCTCCTGGGTATTGTGCAGCAATTGCGATCAGGATACAGATGCAGCCTGCCTGGTATGATGCTTTCTTTTATATGGATGTGTGAAGAGGTTTGTGTACCTCAAGTGAGCCCTGCTGACATTGAAGGACCCTATCTTATTTGGAGGTCGTGAGTACTAATTCAGGGTCGCTCCCTGTTGAATTGCCACATTAAATCCAAATGGAATTACTGTACTGCTGACTGTTTAATTCTCCTTTTCTCTGTGTGAAAGGGCCCCTACCAGCTGCCACGGTTTGGACTAGCCACTAGGGCTTGGGTACCCAGGGACAGTAACTGATAGGGATAGGCCTGTGCACAGAGCCATAGGTAGATTATTAGAGTGATAAGCTAATTAACCTGATTTCCCCCTGTCCTTGTTATATCCCCCTAAATAAATCAGAGCTGCTTGTTTCAGCAAAGTTATACTGCCTGAGGTATTTGTCTATGTTAAAGTACTGTACTGTGATTGTTGCACTGTATCTCATTTCACAGGAGGTCCCAGTGTCGGAACCAGACCTGGGGTAAGTGTATACTGTGAAGGTAATTCTGATATATTGTGTGGGCCACTAGTGGGAAGAAAGGGGGGTTGCAGTGTCCCAGAGGACTGTGACCAAGTTAGTTTAACTATTGCAAACCCTGACCTCTGGGTGGAGGCACCCGCCATTGGATCCAGGCCCCTCAACCTGTTAGTGGCAAATCAGGCAGGGGTAGTAGCCCCTGGGATAGCGCCATCTAGGGGTTACATAAGCACTGACCTCTTTAGGTGGTGGTGTTTGGGGTTGCTGTGTTCTAGTGAGAGGGTTAGCTAATTTTCTGCATTTTGCTGTCCTGCACCCTTTGATAAGGAATCGTGACATTGAGGCTCTGCTTGAAATGGTAGACATCATGCCAGGTCAAACCCTGACCCTCCCACCCCGAAGCAGCTGGCGTATCCATCAAGTCAGATCAACCCCACCCACCCGCCCCCACCCCTAAAGCAGCTGGCTGTATCCTTGCATACTATCTTCCGCCTAGCTAGGAAACAGCCACGTTACAGGCAGAAGTCCTTCCCTTCCTGAGATGAGGACAGCAGTCCCCTACCAGAGTCTTTTCCTGCTGTCGTGGGCTCAGAGTAAAAACCAGTGTCACCAGCAGGCCAAGCTGACCACTACTGTGCATTTTTGTAACGTAAACCTTTGTCTGCTAGAACCTGTGCTGAGACCATTGCAACTCATTTCCAATGGTCAGAGAATAGCAATCAGTTTAATTATGATCAGCACTAAATGCATCACACTGTAGTGTGTGTGTGTGGGGGGGGGGCAGCATGCACTGTACCTGACACTGCAGGTAAAAGAAGACTTCAGTCTCCAACGCGCTAGTCCTTAACCTTTCACCAGCATTATACTCGTCATTATGAAATGGGTACAAAGAATGCTGACTCCCGATTGGCCAAGAGGTACCATCAGCTGAGTCGTTATCCCAGCACAATGGCCCAGCTGAAAGTAGCTCAACAAAAATATGTTTAAAAAATACATCCAATTTACTAAAAAGGACCCATTTCATAATTGCAGTAAGGCATTCCAGGGAGTGCATTATGGCGGGCTAACGGCCCTTCTTGGTTGGTGAAAGCACTCAGCTTTGCCTTGTACTTCAACCCACCGGAGGTGGGCTGTTATCCCACCATAACGTACCCCCTGTCATGCCTTATTGCTTAATTACAGCATGAGGAAGTCATGCATGTATGGATTTTACCTGCCTGATGAGTAAACCAAGAGCCTTCTATCTTCAGTGCTGTCAGTCTCTCACCGTTCACCAGCACTAATTTCATCACAGTGTAGAGAATCCTGTAATTTATCTGCCCACACTGTTCAAGGCCTGCAGACAGGGTTTCAGTCCCAGAGATCTGTAGCACTCACAAGGACTGGAGATCCACACCAGTGAAGATAATTTTCAGTTCAGTTGCTTTATTACAATATACAGTAGAAATCTGCCTACCAGTGTGTGTAATCAACCCACTGGCCACTAAAGCCCCAGCGCTTCGGGTCCAAACTAAACCTTCATCAGTGGGCACCCCCTGATGAAGGGTTAGTCTGGATCCAAAGCACTTGGGCTTTAGTGGCCAGTGGGTTGATTACACACACTGGCGGGCAGATTTCTACTATATATTGTAATAAAGCAACTGAACCGAAATGTGTCTTCACTGGTGTGGCTCTCCCGTCCTTGTGAGTGCTACAAATCTCTGTACTGCTTCGCTTCAGATTTGGCAAACCTTACTTGTATGCACCACCTTTCATTTTTGTTGATTCACGGTATCAGTTTGGAAAGGGTTTCAGTCCCCCAAGCGGTCATCCTCTTATCATTAAGCAGCACTGAATCCATCACGGACAGTGTGGGGAATCCTGTAGTTTACCTGTCCATATGTTTCCAGGCCTGCAGACATACAGTAGCAAGGGCCTCGGTCCCCAGTGCTGTCATTCTCTCACCATTCACTAGCACTAAATCCATCACAATGTAGGGAAGCCTTCTCCGTACCTGCTCACACTGTTCGGGTCCAGTAGGCAAACCGAGGGCCTCAGTTCCAGTGCTTTCAGTTCCTCACCTTTTACTAGCACTAAATCCATCACAATGCGAAAGGCCTGTATTTACCTGACCACACTGTTCCAGGCCTGCAGACGGCCCGAAGGCCTCAGTTCCCAGTGCTGACAGTTCCTCGTCATTCGCCAGCACTAAATACATCATAATGTGTTTTGAAAGGCTCAAGTAGCACCCAGGGGAAACTGGTGCAGTATCAAAGCACACAACAGAGAGAGGATCTCACAGCCAGTAACCTCCTAGCTTGCAAGGCATGAATACACTCACCAGCCAGATATATGTGCAAAAGGGTATAATAATGTGTGAATAGGCCAGTCTGGTGGCCCGGGCAACCGGAGTTTGGGAGCTGAGTCCCCGTGTCAGGGAATGGCCCTGGCTGAGGTAGCTGCAAATCAGCATTCACCCCAACTAGGGAAGGGCGACAACAGGTTCCAGTGCCACAGTGACACCTACGACAAGGCCAGTAGCTTGCCTCTTACCGTATGGACACTGTGAAGTTGAGGCTGATGGAGGCATGGCCCGCGTCACTGGGGTAGAGCAAGGATGTGAGAAAAAACAGGTGAAGATAAAACACATCTCAATGACGGAGTCATACGGCCTGAACAGGGTATATCCCTGAAGGGTGGCTCGGAAGGGGAAACCAACAGACTGGAAAAAAGATAATGTGCAAATCAAAGATGCCATAAAGTGTCAGAAAATAGTTTTACAGACTGGTAAAAAAGCAAATGACACCCCACAAAATGACAGCGCATTTTATTTATTTGTTCTAGGATTACAAATACCTTTGAGCCGAGGCTCTTTTACAAAGGTTCCACGTCATTGGTACAATTGAGACAAACATAAGCAAAGATAACAGTTTATAAAATAAAAAAAACACATAGTCTTGTAGAGGGAAAAAGAACAATAAAGTGAAACATTGGAGAGGGGAAAGGAGGAGGGTGAAATCAGGGAGACTAAGTGGATGGGAGAAAAGGGGAGGTAGGTGGGGAGACGGGGGGGACAGAGAGAGGAGAGGTGGAAGGTGGGTAAGAATAGAGGTAGTGCTGCCGGGTGGCATTTGTCATGGGCCAGCAGGGGAGGTGAAGATAGGAGGGGGGTGCTGCCAAAGAGCTAGAGTAGATGTGGATCCAAAAGGGCATCTTCAGCTATGGAACCAAAAGACATGTTTAGCCACAACAGTCACAGAGGTTGGAGGCAGTGAGTGTTAGGCGGAGCTGAGTCCTAAAAGTGCTGAGCAATAGTGAGGATGAGATGTCGCTGGGAAGACCATTGTACCAACTAGCGGCCCGGTAAGCAAAGGATCTTTGGCCTTGTGTTTCGCACCTATAAACTCAGTGATTTGTCACTCTCTTCCAAATATGCTCTTATACCCCTCTCTTAAAGGGGACACATACATTGCTCCCACAAAATGCAAATAAGATGCATGTTAGTGAGGCTCACAGCTACAATAACATTTTTGTAAGAATGTAGAAAATCTGCAAGTGAATTATTGTATAGATAAACTTAAAAACAGATTAAACACAAGGTCAACACAGCTACTCAACTAATAAATGGCAACTCATAGCCCTCATTATAATAATCTACCTGCTGCTTCTACTGTCAGGAAGCGTCCACCCAAATCCCGGGCCAGTTGCACATCACCAGCTGCAAGCACCCTCGGGGCTGCGTATAACCTCAATGAATATCTGCAGCTTACCTTAAAAAACAGCACACCTGCAATGCTGGTTAGTGCAGCATCAACCTGACATCCTGGCTCTAACAGAAATCTGACTTTCCAAAAAGACTCCAGACTCCTTTGTCTCTATCCCTGGTTTCTCCCTCCTAAGGAATGATCGCAAGGGAAAGAGAGGCAGTGGTTGTGCCTTGTACATGAACAATGCATTGCACTATGAAGCCCTTACCGCACCCTCGCTGGAAAATGGTGCCCAAGCCCTCACCATAAAACTCACCCCAGACCCAAACCGTGCCCCTCTATTTCTCACGGTTGCCTATATTCCCCCTCGCAACCAATCAGCTGCTTGCCAGTCACTCTCAGACTACTTAGCCAGCCTCCCCCATAAGACAGAGCAGATATTGGTGGGGGACCTCAATATTAACTGGCTAGCTAGCTCATCAGTCTATGCCAAAAACACCTTTGTGGCCCTTGATATGTCCCAACTAATATCCCAACCGACAAGAACTAATCCCACCAATAGAACTCACACACTACTAGATATCCTTCTCACAAATTGTCCTCACTGTATTGCTGATATAGTGGTCCTCCCTAACTCCCAGAGTGACCACTCCCCAATCCTGTTCAACTGGTCCTGATGGCTTCCAAAACCTCCACCAAACGTCACCTCCTGTCGCCGACTAAGGCCAGAAAGTCTCACCAAGTTCAAACAGCACCTATCAAACTGACTGTTCCCCCATTTCCCAGGTCCAACACATTGATGACGCCCTGACCTACTTCATTTACACCTTCAATAATGCCTGCGATGCTTTTGCTCCCATGGTTAAATCAGTCTCTAAGAAACAAAATGCTCCTTGGATAACCCCTGCGTTACTGCAGCAGCTCAAGCTAAGAGACAATCTATGGCACCGTGCCACTGCCTCTGACTCACAGGTGGTTAGGCAAGCCTATAACTCAGCCCACAATAAATGCACATGGGCAATACGCAAGGCAAAGGTGGACCATTATAGAACCACCCTGGCCGCCTCCTGGTGAAGCTCCCGAACGTTCTTGGATAACATTAAGGACCTTAATGGGAATCTCACTCCCCACCACCATTCCAGCTCAACCTGAATGGCACAGCAACCACAGACCCACTATGCAACGCTAACTGCCTTAACTCCACCTTCTCTGACCTCAGCTCAGTTCTCCCAAGTAACTTCTTTGACCCGATACAGACCATCCCAGTGCCAAACTACCAGTGACCCCCTTATCTCAGGGTCATCACCCCATCTGAAGACAAAACCTACCTGTCGAAAGTTCTCGGTGACTCCGACTACTGTAAAGACGCCTTTGATATGCATATACTCTTCCTAGTACTTGACTCTGTCCTCTGTCCACTCACTGACCTGCTAAACTGGTCCCTATGTCTAGGCCAGTTCCCAACCCATTGGAAAACAGCCATCATAACCCCTATACTAAAAAGCGGTGACTGCTCCTCCCCAAACAATTACCGACCCATCTCTCTTCTACCTCCACTCTCTAAAGCCCTTGAAAAGATCATGTCTGACCAGCTCACTGAATACCTTCACACCCACAGCCTATTATGCAGGGAGCAGTATGGGTTTAGAACAGGTCACAGCACTACAGTCGCCCTTACAGAATTCACTAACTCGCTCTGCTCTAGACAAAGGGCACCTTGCAGGGGCCATGTTCATAGACCTCTCAAAGGCTTTCGACACAGTCTCCTGCCCTCTCCTACTCCTACTGAGCACTCCACAAAACATCGGAGTCACCCAGGGACCCCTCTCCTGGTTCTCTAGCTATCTTACCTCTAGAACCCAGTGTGTTAAAATCAGCAATACACCTTCCACCATGCTACTAGTGCACTCAGGAGTTCCCCAGGGGTCCATACTTGGTCCCCTACTTTTCAGTATCTATCTTAATCACTGCCAGAATCCTGCTCTGGGAACATCCTCCTGTATGCGGACGATGCAGTTCTCTATGCCTCTGATCCTGTCCCTTCTACACTCCAGCACACCTTACAAAACTCCTTCAAACAGATAGAAAACTGGTTTACTGAACATAGACTAGTTGCCAACGTCAAAAAGACCAAAACCATGCTTTTCACCCACCACCAAAACAGGGCAAAGGACTATCTCTTGAATATCTGTGCCAGTTCTCTCCTCCCCCTGGAACAGGTTCCAATATATAAGTACCTGGGTATCACCTTTGACACCACCCTCTCATTCCATGATCACATCAGAGTCATCACCTCAGCCATGAATACCCGACTTGGTCTCCTATACATGCACAAAGATTGCCTGCCACCTGAAGCTCTTCACCTGGCTGTAACGTCCTCAGTCCTGTCACTCATGGACCACGGACTCACGATATATGCTGCATCAGACACAACTGCCCTCCACCAAATCCAATTCGCCATCAACAAAGCATGCCAACTCATCTCTAGTGCAGACAAGCGAATGCATACCTGCACCCTCTATGCACGCACAAATATCCTCACTCTAGAGGAAAGGCTACAGTATCAAACCTGTCTCTTCACAAAAAAAATCCACCTGGGCATAACCCCAGCATGCGTCACGTCCTCTCTTCAATCGGCAACCCTCTCCGTGGCCACTCGCACAGCCACTAAAACTATCTGGAAGGTCCCTAGAGTCAGTACTAGTCTAGCTCAATGATCCTTCCCCTTCAGAGCTCCAACATGGTATAATGCCCTCACCCCTACAATCTCTGCCATCTCCAAGCTAGATCCTTTTAAGGCAGCTCTGAAAACACATATTTTATCGTTATGTAACTGCCAGTGTGACCACTAATCCCCATCCTAGGACTCAATATGTCACTCCAGGCCTATGACAATGTCTCTAATGAGGCAGCTTGCCCTGCACTGTCGCTGTGATCCATATGTAAGTCCTAATTGAGCAATCTCTTGGTAAACTCAGCTACGCTCTCGCCACTCCTATGATAAGAACTTGACAATGCCTCCTTGAAAGCAACACCTCTGCAAAACATCCCTGGAGGCAGCACCCTATAATCGTACTGTATACTGTACTGCTGAGTCCTGTTAGCTACTGCTTGTATAGGCAGTTACTCTATCTATGTACGTCACACAGATTGAATTATCTGTATACATATTAGATAGCCACTGTTTAGCTACAAAACTGTATAGGCAATTGTCCATATTTGAGGCCATTTGTGCCAGCAATTACCATATGTATGTTAACGCACATCCATCTATTACTTGCTACTTGCACATCCACGCCTATATGACTCGGCTCTAATGTTAAACTGGATTATTGTTTCTATTATCATATTTGACGTGGAGCCTTTGGAAACAAGTCTTTGACTCAAAGGGTTGTAATTCCTAAGCTATAAATAAATAAATAAATAAAGATAAATTGTCCCATTGATCATCAGCAGCAAGACTTGACCAACCTGATGCTCAATCTAAAAGAAAGAGAACGGAAAAATGAGCCTCACTAATCAATTGCATTAGAAATTTGCTAGTTCATGAATTACCTGTTGAGAAAGCAAGCCTTGGCCCTTGACAAAACACCAAGTTTACAGGTGCAAAATGCATCAGGGTTTTGTGGGGAGCTATCTGCTCACCTGTACAACTGTTTTCTGGCACTTTGTGGCATCTTTGATTTCCACATTATAAAAGCCTTTTGCACACATGTCTGGCTGGTGAGTGGCTTTTGTGCCATCTGAACTAGGTGGCTACCAAGTGCAGGTTCCCATCTCTCTGTTGAATCCTGTACTTTACTTGCAGGGCCAATCTTAGGGTATGTGGTGCCCCTAGTAGAACCTAAAATGGTGCTCCAAAACCCCCTGAAACAAACATTTTTAAATCATCCTTCAGTTTTTTCTTTAATGGCAATGTATTTTTAGTGCCCCTTATTGCTAGGTGTTCAGGCAACCACCTAGTTCGCACATCCTTAATGCCAGCCCTGTTTACCTGCCCGCACTGTTTGGGCCTGAAGACAAATTGAAGACCTCAGCTCCCAGTCTCTTGCCATTCAGCAGCGCTAAATCCATCACGATGTGGGGAAGCCTATACTTTGCCAGCCCAACTGTTTCAGGCTTGCAGACAAACCAGGGGCCTCATTCTCCAAAGCTGTCCGTTCCACACCTTTCACCAGCAATAAATTCATCATGGTGTGGGGAATTCACACTTTACTGGGAATATGGATAAACAGAGGACTTCAGTCTCCAGTGCTGTCAGTCCTGTATGTTTCATCGGTATTTAATTCATGACAGAGCAGAGAAGCCTGCATATCTCCAGCCCACACGGTACCTGATCCTTGGATTATGGGGTTACAGCCACTCTGAGCCAGGGCCAATTTTATATGTGTGTGTATGTGTTGGGTGGGGTGGATTAAAAAGGAAAAGAATTGAAGGTATGCTACCCCCACCCACTCCACCAAACTGCAAAGTACCCTCCTTCCACAGCCCATACCTAAAATGTGTATCTTTAGTCTAACCCGGACTAAAGTAATATCCCTCAGCTTGTGATACAGAATAATTTAAACAGCAACAGCTTAAGATGTTAGAAGCCAAGGCATATGACTTCAGGGGAAGGTCTAATGGGAAAATATCATGTTTTAATCAGAACATTTTCAGCAATAAGTCATGTGGTGGAGAAAGTCCTGAAATTCAAACTTTTTGGAAACATCTAATGTAATGGAGTTCTGATGCCAAATGTAATTTTTTGTGCTTTAAACTTGGAACTGTTCACAGTTCTCACATCAAGCAGTTGTAATACCATATCGCTAGGTTATATAGACTGGATGGACCACGCATCCTTTTCTGCCTGCATCATTTTTTAAAACATTTTTATTTATTGCTTTTGTAAAAGTTACAGATCAGCATTTCCCAAGAAATGGCATACTCCTAAAGCTGTTATAAACATACATTAAAACAAGCATTTGTCAATGCTGAATGTTGGCTTGCTGGCACTGGCATTGGTAGTGCAGGAGTTAGAGAGATGCACAGTAGGACTGGCAGTGAAGAAGTGAACTGACGCTGACCCCAGCCCTACAATGCAGAGAGTGACAGGCATTTGGGTGTGCCTTTGGGTCACTGGCCATAACGCTTATGCCATTTCACTGCACCCTACTCCGCAGAGACCGACAAGTGCTACGATGTGCCTTAGGGTCTTCGGGCCTTACGTTCACCCCATTCCATAAGGAAATATACTGACATGGGTGCAGTGTAGGAGAATAGAGTGAATGTTGGGGCCAAAGAGTCCAAGGCACACCTTGATGCCTGTGACTGGCTGCAGGGTGGGGGGGTGGAATGGCATGAGCATTACAGCCGACAGTGCCAAGTCACACCCCTGATGGCTGTCAGTCTGTACAGGGTGGGGTATTACGGTTGGAAACCCTAATGCCCAAGGCATTTGTTGGTATTTTCATTCCAAATTTTCAATATGGGCCATTTGTGACCCCACCTCATGCACAGTGGCACTATATGTTTGTTTGCCGAAAGGTGATTTTGTACAGTGACTGTGCATTTTGGCACCACAGGTGTGAAAACACATATTTCAGGCAGGATGTGAAAAATGACAGCTGCACTGTTCATGAGGAGGTGTAAAAAAAATGGCATTGTTGAAAATTTGGAGTGAAAATATATAAAATTGGTGACATCACGAGCATGCATAGAAACTGTGCAACGCATGCCCGTAATGCAATTATTTTGGGGATTTGTTTAACCACATTTTCAACATAGGCATTTTTGGAACTCCGGTCATGAAGAGCGTCACTATGATTTTGTTAATCTGGCTCGAACATTGATTTCCCACAGTGACTGTGCGCCATTGTGTGACACGTGCGAAAACACATTTTGGGCAGGATGTGAAAAATGGCAGCTGTACTGTTCATAAGGACGTGTACAAAAATGACAATGGTGAAAATGTGAAAAATTGGTGACGTCACGAGCGTGTACAGAAACTGCGCAATGCATGCCCATAATGCAATTATTTTGGGTATTTTTTTACCAAATTTTCAACATAGGTATTTTAGGACCTCCACTCAGGAACAGTGTCACTGTGAATTTGTTAATGTATCCTGAACATTGATTTCGCACAGTGAATGCACCATTGTGCACCACATGCACAAAAACACATTTCGGGCAGGATGTGAAAAATGACAGCTGTACTTTTCATAAGGAGGTGTGAAAAAAGGGCAAGGTTGAAAATCTGGAATGAAAATATTAAAAATTGTCAAAGTTACGAGCGTGCATTGAAACTGCACAATGCACGCTCATAACACAGTCATTTTGGGGAATTTTTCCACCAAATCTGCAAGATAGGTGTGTTTGGGAACTCACCTCATGAACAGTGGCATTGCCATTTTGTTAATTAGTCCCGAAAGGTGATTTCGCGCAGTGACCGTGAAATGACCTTTAGGGGCTGAGTAACGAGATGACAGTGCATGTGTTCATGAGGTGGGGTCCCAAGCACCCCATGTTGAAAATTTGGAGATAAAATTCCAAAAAATGGTTGAGATATCCACCTAAGCTGAAAAAAAAAACATTTATGCCATTATACAGCTTACTGGCATTTCTTCAGTTTGCAGTCGGCTTTGAAGAGTCAGGCGTGTTCCAGTCCACCGAAGATCATCGTGCTAGGCTCCGGAGGTAAGTATGCGGTGGGGGGGTTTGGGGAGGTGGGGTCCGCAGAGGGTGGCTGTGGGTTGGGGGAAGGGACCCCACGACGAGAGACCGTTTTGTTTCTTTCAGATAATTTAAAAAACAAAAACAAAAAAAAACACCACCACAGACAGTTTTCTTTTTCTTTTTTTGACAGGTGTATGAAAAACTGTTGTGCACAATGGGGTTGGGATCCCAGTGTGCCCCATGACTTTGGAGGGGTGATGTTGGCCACACTGGGGTGGGCTCCCAGTTTAGCCTAGAATGGCTCGGGTTCCGGAACATGCTGAAAATGGTCGGCTTTCATTTCGGGGAGGCACACTGGGTGGACTCATGTGCCACACAATCTTGGGGGTTATTTAGCATGCTAACAGGGGATTGGGCACCCTGAAGTCGGCTTTGTAGGCATTATGCGACGCAGCAGCCACTGCCGCCATGTTTACTGAAATACTTCACCAGGAAAGGCACGTCGGGAGGCGTGCTATTGTACCGCGGCATGACGAGCTTGTCTCTCATTGCAGTGGCACTTTCTTTACAAGTTTTGACCACTTTACATATTTCTTGTGTGGGCGCCTGCATGCTGGCTTATTGGAGAATGAGGGATGCACCTTCTAAAGCGTGCTCTGCATTCGCCCACACTGACACACCTCCGAAATCTACTACTACCGCAAGATTTTGGCTTGCGTGCAAGTGCTAGCCAACATAAAAAGGATCAGAGACTCACATTCCTTTGTTGTGAACACATGGGGGAACTAAAGCAGAAAACCCCTACATGCCACAAACATGGAGTTATGCAGCAGCCCGTGCTTTTCTTGTTGATATGGATTTATTATTTAATAACTGGGGAGCATTTTCACTTACAGGGAAACCCAGTTATAATTTGCTGCTATATAAAGTTGGTTATAGTGGCGAACACGTGGCAGGTTTCCCATGCTTCATGCACGTGTACACTGCCTCCCTCGTGCACACACTTTGATTGGTACACAGTAAATGGACTCACAGTAAGTGTTTTCACAATCACAAGCTCCTTCCTAAATATAGTTGCTGTTCACTTCCTTTATGCCAAATTTCAGGGCAATCGTGCAAAAAGTAAAAAAAAAAAAGGAAGTAAAAGTGAAACCACACTTCAGCCCGACCCCACTACCAGAACTGTTGTTTTGTATAACATATGAGCATACGAAATTTGCCAGCAGATAAAGGCCTAGAGGTCTATCAAGTCTGCTCGAATGTGCAGCTAGCACCCCTTATTCTGCAGCTGCCCCTCCCTTCCCCCTCCCCTTCATTAACCCTCCCCCTTGTCCTGTCCCATCCCCTTTTGAAGCAGTCCACTGTTCTACTGGATACCACTTCTGCAGGTAACACATTCCACCCAGCCACCCCACTCTCTGTAAAAAAGTGTCTCCTCATCTCCCTCCTGAACCTTCCTCCCTCCAGTCTCATATCATGGCCCCTGGTGGCCCTCCCCTTCCTTACTTTGAACAGCCCCTGCTGAGTAACTGCCGAGTAGTGTTTTCAAGGTGAGAAAACACCACCCAGCCAGTATATAAAACAAGACACAGGGTAGTATGTAAAACTTGAATTTTACACACACCCTCGGTGTTGGATGCTTGTACAGTTAAACCCCTCAAGCTTTGCTCTTGGGGTTTATGTAACAACCAACACATCATGTGTGTGTAAAATTGTCATTATACACACTAACCCCCTGTATTATTCTATATACTGGATGTATACTGTTAGCATGTTTTTTCTGAGACCTGGAAAAGTTGTTCTTAACGTATACCCGAAAAGTTGTTCTCAACATATGTTAAGAAGAATTCTTCTAGAGTGTTTAAAACAGCTTAGAATCTTGAGCACAAATTCAGCTGTGACTGCAGCTGTGCTAATTAGAGCCCCTTGCTCAAACTATTGTCATTTTGAAATCACTCACTCATCAACACTGTCTCCAGTAATACTAAACACAAGTGTTTGCAAATTAAAAATCTGGAAGTGCTTAAAAGCATGCTAACATGTGTATTATAAACAATAAAGGAACACGCTGGTTCGCTGTGACATCATCAAGGCAAGTGACGCTGCAACACCCTCTAGGTGTGTGAGCCAACTTGTTCTTCATTCTTTGCTGATAGTTATTCTCTGTATAACACTACAGATAAAAAAAACAGCCAATTCCGCTCTAATTTTGTAAACTGCAGTGATAGGTTGTCCTCCTGTATGATTCCTTCACAGAGCCTCTAGTCTAGGGAGACCAGCGAACTCAAACATCCAGCATTAACTTTCACTGACTATCAAATCTGATAAAGATAGTTTCACAGAGAATGTAAAGTAACAACTTAAAAAAAAATAAAGCAGCAGACACTCTAAGAGAAGCACGTTCTTCACAGGGCTGCTGGCGCCGCCCACCCTGACAGTATCATTTTGAGTATCTCTAGTGCCGTACCACAGCTCTGACATTATACTGCTGATGTGCTCTTGACAATGGATAGAAAAAAACATGAAGTGGATGGAGCCGTGGGACACACATTATATAGGCCACCCCAAGACAAGTATGCAGAGATGACAGCGTGGCTCCCCCCTCCCTCCGTGAGGCAGCTATCGCTATCTTACCAACCCATTGTGAGAGCCCACTGTGGCACCAGGCTGTAATGCCCACCCTTTCTGAGCTGTCTTGAAAGTTTGGTACACTTAGTGGTCTACTGAGCCAATCAGAAAGCAGCTTTCACAATGCAGATGACATCACATTAACTCTTTGCAGCACTAAAGGCAGCATACAATATATGAGGGAAGCAAAAAGAAAACATACAGTTCCCTCATATTTATCAGACTTGCTAACACTGAGAAGCCACAGACACTATCAAATTCATAATTTAGGCAGTGTAAACGATTTAATGCAAGACTGCCACAAGTTCACATAAACCGTACAGGTAAACTGCAACAGGTACAAAACATAACGTAATACAGGAGCAGACATTACACATTAACAGTTCAAATATTATTGCAGGCATAATACCAAATATAAATAGCTTCTCAATTTAAACAGTTTCTGTTTACAAAACTGGATAACATACTGTTTCACAGCAGGGTAATATGTTTATAAAAATCAATTGTCCAGGACTATTTCAGGAAGAGAGGAAAGTATTTCTAATTTGCAGCTCCTTGTAATGTTCAGTTACCAGAAATTCTATTCTTACGCCCAGATGATCTGTATAAATAGATGAGACTTTTATTTTTCACCCAGGAACACACAATTAGGACAGTGGATACTATTTTCTTTTACATTAATCTTTTTCTCCCTCCTGTTGGATGGCCCCCATCTGCTGGACACCCCAGTCCTGTCACCTTGACATCCACAGGGACTTACCTGCAAGCCAATCTTCCTGCAGGGCTTGCCACACCCTCTCCCAGTGGGGTTGAAAGGGTTCTCCAACCCCCGTCAGAAAAAGGGTACCATTCTTTGCTGGTGAACCCAGCTGGTCAAGTGTGGGGACTGAGGGTGGCCGGTGCCATCCTGCCACTGGTAGCATCCATTTTTCTCCCTGTGGTCCCCCTAGAAACGTGGTATACAATGACGCCATGACATGTGCCCCATACTCCAGTGCACTGCACGTCAGTGTCTGCCTGCCCCCTTGTCTTCTAGACAGTCCTGGGTGCCTCTCCCCAACTTCTGCTAGGGGCAGGCAATCACCAGGCTCTGCAAGCTCTCCCCCTCCAAAAGCAGAGCAGCCCTTCAGATGCTCAGCCCCCCCCCCCCTCCGGCAATCCCTCTGATGCCACAAGTTCAGTTCTAAACCCAGGTCATTGGTACTGTAAGTGGTAGAGCTACTGCTGCACTGGCATGTTGACCCTACTTTGTCCTACTTTCAACAGTAGTCATGTACCAAATACATAAAACATCACACATAAAACAAATTGTTACACCGAAGTGGACAGCTAGCAGAACAGGATCTCATCATGTGCAATTACATAAATGGCTAAATACTTTTAAAGAGCAGTTTGAAATTCATGTGGAGAAGTAAACTGTGCAAGTATAAAGAAAAGCGGGACAAGGGAGAATGGGGAGAATATTTACTGAAAAACAGGGATGCGAAGGAGGCGGTTAGGAAGCAAAAGTAAACACAGAACTGTGTATTGCAGAGGGGATCAAGCAAGGAAAAAAATAGTTCTTCTGATAATGAGGGAGAAAAGGAAGAATGGAGGGAATTGTAAGGCTAGCTGGGGGGGAGGAGGGTGATAGAAGAGGACAGGTAAAAGGCCACTGTCCTCAGTGGTTACTTTTCCCAGTTTCCACTAGGGAGGATGGTGGGCCCTTGCCTGAGAGCGGCATCAAGGTGGCCACTAAAGGGGGCCAGGAGATGAGACAGTCAACATTCATAAGCAAAAGGGTCCAGAAACAACTGGCAACCCTAAAGATAGATAAGACCCCAGGCCCAGATGGGTTGAGGTTACTCAGGGAACTGGCAGTGGAGCTGGCCAAACCCCTGGTAGGTTTGTTCAACAGTTCACTGGGTACAAGGATGGCTCTGAAGGATTGGAGGGTGACAGATGTGGTTCCGCTCCATCAGGGTAGGGGGACAATAAAGATTCCAACAAGTGGTGCGCCCTGAAGAAGCAGGGGGAGGCTGATTTAAATGAAGCCTTGTTTCTTTATTAATCGAATTCAAATACAGGCTTCCAACCTTCCAAAACTTAAAATCACAGCAGTGGCAAAAGCTGTGTTGCATACCCCTAGCGCCTCGACTCAACCAGAGTCTTCTTGTCTGTATTTAAAGTGGAGATTGCCATCTCTGTGGAGCTGCACTGGCCCAGTAACTGCTCGCAGCTGCCTTCTGAACTGTTCTAGGGGGACAATAAACAAGCAGGAAACCACAGACCAGTCGGTCATACCTGTATTGTAGGAAAGCTGATGGGGTCACTGGTCAGAGAGGACCTCGAGGACTACTTGGAGAGCAGTGGTCTCCAGGACAGTAAACAGCATGGATTCATGACAGGGAGGTCCTGTTAGACTAACCTGATAGTTTTCTTTGAATGGGTGATGAGGGAATTGGATGGGGTCCACGCTGTGGATTTGCTGTACTAAAACTTCAGCAAGACTTTCGACTCTGTGCCTCAGAGATGCCTGTTGAAGAAGTTGGAGGATCTGTGTGTGGCTAAGGTCATAGTAAACTGGCTAAAGGGGAGGCAGCAGAGGATTGTGGTCAACAGGGTCATATCAGAAGAGAGGGAGGTCACAAGCAGGGTACCATAGGGATCTGTCCTGGGTCCAGTCCTCTTCAAACTGTTCATCAGTGACACTGGTGAAGGAATCTAGGCAGGTTGTGTCTTTTTGCAGATGATGCTAAGCTCTCTAGGAGGGTGGATAGTGATGAGGGAAACAGGGAACTGCACAGAGACTTACAAAAGCTGGAACAGTGGTCAGCTGGAATTCAGTGCCAAGAAGTGCAAGGTAATACACCTGTGGAACGAGAATCCCAACACAGAGTACTGGATGGGTGGGTGAGACTTCGACTATGGCTGAGGAACAGGACCTTGGAGTTAACATCGGTGACTCCCTAAAACAACTGAGCAAGTGAAACAAGGTATATAGTAAAGTAAGTAGGACACCCAGTTGTATCAGGAGGGGTACTGATAGCAGAAGGCAAGAGGTACAGGGATTTATTTAACTCCAAAAATTGATTAGCGTTTTGCTCATAAAAGTGCTAAAACATTGTGAAAATGCATAGCACTTGCCTCACTGTGTTTAACAAACATAACACTTCTAGAAAACCTATATAAATACTTTCTGTACAGTTAGCATTGTCCCAAGAAAAAAACTGCTAATCAATTATTTAAAACCCTGAGGTAATATATATATATATATAGAGCCTTAGTGAGGCCACTCTTGGAGTACTGCGCACAGTCCTGGAGTCCTCACCGCAGGAAAGATCGGGATAGGGTGATAGAAATGATTCATGGCAAACAGGGCAGATCCTATGAGTGAATGTATACTCGCTGGAGACCAGATGAGAGAGGGAAGATATAATAAAGACCTTTAATTTTAGCTTGAGTATTAGTTCATGGTCACAGGGACATGAGTGGAAACTGACAGGAGAGAGGTTCAGAAGGGATGTGAAGAAGTACTATTTTACAGAAAGGGTGGTGGAACCATGGAACAGTCTGCCAGCCAAGGTGGTGGGTGCAAAAACTGTTAGTGGTTTCACGCACAGTTGGGACAGTATGAAGGGTACAGTGGCTGCTCAGGGCAGCAGAAGCTGTGAGGAAAATGGAGGGGGAAGGAGGTTGGGGAGGGTTAGGACCCTGGATGGACAGTAGGTCCCAGGGCTAAATTGGGACGTTGGGCAAACTAGATGGGTCATGCGTCTTCTTCTGCTGTCATTGTCTCTGTTTCTATGTAACAGATCTTCTGAAAAACTGTATTTTTTATAACTTTTTTTTCCATGGAGGTTTTTTCTCCCTACGGCTGAAGGCAGCAGTTCAGCCTTGTCCCTGCCTACTGAACCAGCGTCTGCTTCCCCTGGGGACTCACCTGGTCTCTTCACGTTCCCCAGTGGCATTCCTTCTATTTCGGAGCTGAAAGAGGGAGGACTGCCCCCCTGCAATCAATAATCTGGTACAGACCAGGGTCCCAGTTAGCAGTGCGGGTCGGGTATAGGGGAACAGGACTTCATTCAGTCCCTTCCATCATTTTCCCATGTTTTCTTTCCCTGTCCCTGCCGCAGTGCACATATGCATGCATGTGGAGGCATCCAACCCCCAGACACTCAAGCTCATTCCCAAGCTTGGGTCGCTGGAGTGCCAGAAGGCAAGGTGCCCAGCACCTCAGCCCTCCATGCCACTTGGGACGACTTTATTGTTTTGTTTTTATTAGCAACAGGATGCAGAGTTCTCTTAATGGAACCAATAATTTGGAATTTTGACCATAGCAGGTGGCCAATATCAGTTACCAAATAAAATACAGTGACCCTCTCGTCCCCCCCAAAAAAAAAAACAGCCATAACAACCTTCTGGAGGGAGTATAGCGCAGTGGGCGAAGGCTCTGAGCTGCAGATCTGGAGACCTGGGTTTGAATCCCACAGCCACCTAGATGCATACTGTGTGATCCTGAGCAAGTCACTTAACTTCCTCGTGCTCCCAGGTCGCATCCTGAAACAAGTTTCGGCTTAGTGTGCTACTTCTGGTTAAACAATGTTCCCTTTCCCTTCACTTGAAGAGCCTCTGCCGTAGAGGGGATACTTTGGAAAAAACAGAGTTATAAGACATGTTTCTGCCTACATTTCATGTATTTTCTATATTCAGCATCCATATTTATAATAACTACAGTATACACATTAGTATGAAAACAGTATCAATGGCCCATTGACTTCATCTGCGCTGGCTGCTTGTCTACATCTGATATCCTAATCCTCACTTTATTACGATCTCCCTCATCTCTAAATTCTGGTTTGGATCCCTCCCCTTCTATCTCAGTTCCCTCCTCTTCTTCTCTCCATTCTGCTGACTCCTGCTTTTCCTCCCTATGTTAGACTAAGACCATGGCAAATCAGTGCCTGCCTTCTCCTACCGATGCCCTTGAATCCAGTCTAGCCTCCTCCTCCTCTCTATCTGCTCCTCCTTCCTCCCCTCCTGAACTGAAAGCCCTTCCCCATGATCACAACACATGACTGCTCCTACTCCTGACCTCCCCTTCCCTCTCCCTCCTCCTGCCTACTACAGCTGTGCAGAATTTTCTAATTCTGCTTCTGCCGGCCCCATGGCACTGAGCGATGGGGATCACTCTGGCATGCTGGTGACCCAGGTCCGCACCCCACACCTGGGATGTCAGGAGTGGAGGCCGGCAGGGAGGAAGAAAGAGCATTCTCTGGATGCTGTCCTCCCGGGGGTGGGGGGGAGGAGGAAGTTCCCACTATCCCTTTTTAGTGGCTTCTGGTTGTGGAGATGCTGTTGATGGCATGGGTGACCACGCGCCATCTGGCACCCCCCTCTCAGGTCAGCCATGTGTGTGTGTGTGTGTGAGTAATTGGGGTGAAGGGTGGGTGGGACACAGAAAAAGGGGAAAATGCTGTGCTGGTATGCTGGATGATGGCCTCACTGCCCCTCCCCATGCCTGAACCCTCCTTAATGCACCCGACAGTCATGCCCCCTCTGGATACCACACATATGCTCCTCCACTAGGCCACGGTGTGGCCCCCCGCATGGACAAGCCGGAAAATGGAGAAGAAAGGAACAGGAGCTCTCAGGTGCATTCCCCACGATGATGGCCAGGATAGGAGCCGGCAGGGACAAGCCAGTCCTTGAAGATGTCTGGAGGTCTGGACTGGATGTGTGACCCTGCGGGGCACTAGAGGAGGGGTGAGTCTGGAACGAGGTAGTGATGCGAGGACCCAAAGGAGATGGGTGCTGGGAAGCATGGTAGGAGTAAAAAAAAAATCTGCTTCTGCAAAATTCCATGGAATATTGAAAATTTCACTTAATTTCACAGTATCTCATCAGATACAGAATTCTGAAATTCTGAAAGCAGAATGTTACCTGCAGAACTGTACCCTATAGTTTATGTAAACTGCTGATGCATTTTTTTGCAAACCGCAGAATATTATTTTATTTTATTTAGTTTTTGTTGACCAGGTAAGTGCACTAGACAAATCCTGCCTATTTTCAGGCACGACCCGGGGGAGGGGAATACAGATGAATGCCAACTGACCTTGAACCAGATTAAGCTGTTTATTCTGCAGATTACGTGAGTTGCATCACACTTATTAAGCAGTTTACACACATATGCTTTTCTGAATTCCAAAGAATTCATAAAGTAATTCTGAGAGGCATTTAGGAAGCAGAATGGCCATTTTGCATGAATTCCGCATTCTGTTCAGCTCTTCTTGCCTACTGTGCCTCCCTCCCTCCCATCATCACTCATCTTCCCCATCTCAGTTCTTTTCCTCCTGCTCACTGCCCTTTTCCCTCAGGTTGTTTTTCCTGGGATCTCCTGTCTGTCACTGAACTTTATCATTTTTATCCTGGGCTCACTCTCTGACCTGATCCATTCCTGGCCTTTTTGTTTTTCTGGTTTGCACAGTTTCAGTGTATTCACCCATCCTGTATTGCACTGCTGTTTATATACTGTGCACCTTTTAGAAGCCATGAATACTTTTTCTCCGACCAATTAGATACTTGGTCCTCAAGCACTGGACAGATAATGACAACCCCTCAATTTATTTATTTATTAAATTTTGATAACCCACTGAGCCCCGAAGGTCCCTTTTTCAGGGGTGACCCGGGATTAGTTACATATAGTGAAACTTTTGGAGTAGAATAGTACAAGTACAAGAACATTCAGGAGTTACAGTTAAGACAGAGAAAACAGAGTTACACTGTACAGCAGGATTATATATAGCAGGATTATTCAGTTAAAGCAACAACATTTCATAGCAGTCACAAGCTTGAAGTAAGGGGCTGATGGTTTATGGCCAAGGAAACACTCTCGGAGCTGTAGGAGGTAGATAGCAGCCGGAAAGTGACGGAGGGAGAGATAGGATAATATTGCTTAGCAGAGGTTATTCTCTAGGGCAGGAGCAGTGACTGTAGTCTAGCAGATGCTCACGTAACCCCTTGTGGAAATTCATTAGGGAGATTGCTTCCTGTAGGTGGCCAGGGAGCTTATTCCAGTGTACAGGGGCAGTGTGTAGGCATAGAATTTGCTGCCTACTGTGGTGCTGACCCAGGGTACTTCCAGGAACTTTTTTTCTGTAGTGCAGAGCAGTCTGCAGGAGCACTTTGGAGCTAGTAGCCCAGCTAGCCCAGCTGGGGGGTGGTCACCGAGGAGCTTATAAGTGCTACACAGTAGGGGGTATTGAAGTCTATGGCTGAAAGATGGCCAGTGGAGTGAGGCAAGTACATCACAATGGTGGCTCCTCAGGTGGGATTTTGTAGTGAAGTGAGCTATTTTGTGATACAGGGTTTGTAGCCTAATGTGGTCTTGTTTGGCTATTCCATGTAGGATAGGAGCTGTGTAGGTTAATGTCGAGAGGAGGATGCACTTTGCGATTGCTAGCCTGGTCTCAGGTATCATTTGAGTGCTTAGGCGGTGGAGTAAGTCGAGCTTTTGGTGGAGTTTTTTGGTTACTGTGTCCACATGGGGTTTTACCAGGCCAAGATCCTTGAAGGACTGCACCACTTCTATTGTTGAGCCAGGTACTGTGACAAGTGGGAGTAAGAGGCTACAGTCAGGGCCCAGGGATCTTGGCCCAAACAGGAGGGCTTTAGTTTTATTGGAGTTTAGAATCAGGCGATTTTTTTAGTGGAAATGCAATTTTATAGAAATTCTTAGAACTGAAAAATTACCTCTTTCCATAAGGGACCAAGAGAACACATTTAAGGACGTTCCCTGGTGTTTCGGCAACCCCATGTCAAAGTCATAATCTTTTGCCCAGTACATGGTGGTCCTCTAAGCATTTAAAATCAACAATAAAAAACATGGGCTACCATGCCGGCCTGGTGGTGCAGAGGGCTGAGGCAGTCTGCCTTACTCATGTCAGCTGGTGACCTAGGTTCAGGAATGACCTCAGGTCGCCGGGAGCCAGCACAGGGGAGGGAGGGAGGAGCAGGATTGAGCAGCCTAATGGCTGTTCTCTTCTCCTGAGAGGTTGTCGCCCCACCATTGTAGTTCTGCCACCATTGGGTGGAGATCCAGTGGCAGCGTAGGCAGGAGGGGGTGGCACATAGGAGTGGTGTCTTGAAGTGTGACATGCACGTGCCTCCACATGCAGTGCACGCCTGAGTTAGGGGGCAGGCAAAAATGGGGGTTAAAAACCTACAAACTATAAACTTAAAAAAGCATGGGTTACCATGCTTGTTTCTGAGTTACACAGTGAGACGTAATCCCTCTTTATGGGAAAAATCCATAAGGGGTCAGATTGTTTCATACAGTTATGGCATCATTGTTTTAGGTGTCAATGTGGGTGTAAAAGAAATAGTGAAACAAGAGTACACCGTTTGTCATGATGTTTGCTTCATTTTCTTCCACAGATGCAAAACTAAATAGTGAAGTACTAATAAGAGGGCACTCTCGGGAACTAAAAGTGCCAAAAATGTGGGAAATATTTATATGATTTTATGCATTAAAACAATCAAAATCCATGTCATTTTCACAAAAGTTTTTTAAAATAGTTGGATGTGATTGTGAATGTAGCAAAAGAAAAAATATAGAGGTCGCCATGCTGTTTTTGGTTATGTCTGCTTTTGAAGTTGCAGTTTCAAAGCTGACCAGCTCAGGACAAAAAATAATTAAAAATCTCAATGAAAAATAAAATTTGCCAGAAATCTAGTCAAACAATTCAAAAGTGTATGTAGAATGACAAGAATTATAACATAAATGAAACAGAATAACCAAAGAGAGAAAGACATTTATGTAAATTGCCTTGAATGATGCCAACGGCTGCAGTTGTGGGAGCACATTTCTTTGCAACCATCCTGTACATATTTTGTAGCTGGACATGACATAATAGGATAAATCATTATTCTAATAATACTTTAGTATATTTAAGAATGTACTTGTGCCAGTAAACAGCCTTGAAAAGGCTTTCAGCAGTGTCTGACAAATGGGAATTTGCAACACCAGGGAACATCCTTAAGAGAGTATGATATTTAAATTATATTTAAGATATTAATAGACTCTTTTCATTGCTCATATTTTTTTAACATAGAGTCTTTTAAAAGTTTTATATAGTCATATGAATGCGGTGTATTTTTAGAGGCTCATGTTTTATTTTACGGTATTTTTTTGTTCCGTTTATTAATATAATGTAATAAATTTGTGCTTTTCATATGTATTAATTATTGTAGTGGTTCATGAAATTGCTTGTTCATTATTATCTGTACTACTCAGTAGTCAAAGGCAGAAAAAGGCAGTGAGTCCATCCTGACTGCCTCCCACACCATGCGGGTACTAACTGTCATTATGTAAGTTTTACTATTTATGTTGTTAGACATATACAGTATTCAATAAAATTTTATTGACAAGAAATACAGTGCACTTTTTAGTGAAGGGTTTTGATTTACAGTACCATTTGTATTACTACTGTATTATTTATTTTCTCCCATGTACCCTTTCACCTAGGACCTCTCTGCAAATGAACTGTTCTCAGCTCAGTAGGACCTTACTAGCAAACTTAGCAATAAATTAAGCAATAATGCACAAGAGGGTGTGGGTTGTGCTGGGATAACCTCACGCCTGGGCGGTTGGGCACGAGGCTGCAGGTCGAGTACATACAATGTCCCAGAAGTGAGGTTGTCCCAACACAGCCCACACCCTGGAGTGCATTATTGCTATTATACAATGGCTCATTGTTATACAAAATAAAAAAATGTTTTTAAGGAATCCAAATGGTCAGCCATGACATCCAAATCATCATCCTGGACATCCATCACATCAAAAGCAATACAGTGCGGTTGTGCTGGGATAACCTCACTGTGCCAGGGACACACTGACCAATCAGAGTCCAGAAAATGTTCTTGCCATTGTATAATACATAAATAAATGGCATTAAGTTGTTTCCATAGCAACAGAGTGTAATGTCACAAGCAGGGGATTGTGATGTCAGGCGCAGACAAACAACCTGAGCAGACGAAGGCTAGGACACAGTGATGTGTAGAGCTATACAGAATGTAAAATTCCACTGGTGGAATGTTGGAGGAAATACAATTCTGATTCTGTGAAACGTCATTGAATTTACACAACAGTACAGTGAAAATTTGGCACAATTTAAATTTCAGTTACATCTGTCTATTTTTAAAACCACTTATCCAAATTTCACCCCATATGTCACATCTGAAGTTCCTTAGTGCATGCGTAGGTGTTCAAAGTTTCAGGTTACTAACTTTAAAGGGGGTTGACGTATACTGTAGATGGCTGAGCATGTCATCAAAATTTAATTTTCACTTACTTCCATCTAATTTTAAACTTACTTATCGTAATTTCTGTATACCTGAAAAGTGTGCAGAACTATACCCCCCCCTCTCCCCCCCCCCAGTATGCATGCCAAGTTGTAGGTCTCTGGCTTTAAAGGGAGCTGAGTTGTACACAGTTATTTTTCAGTTATTTCAGTCAATTTCTAAAACAAAGTAACCAAATGCTACCAAATTTAAAAAGTTAAACTATCAGACGATATGGATATGTGTGCTAGGTTTCAAGGCTCTGCCTTTAAAGGGGACCAAGTTATAAGTGGGAAAGATTTCAGGAATGTTTTAAATTAAATTTTCCATGTGAACTGTAAATTTATAAGCAACCATCACAATTAGGCAAAGCATACAAGGCCAAAACTAGAAACTTTTCATAGTGCAAAAAAGTTTTTATAATTACTGGAGACCATAAACATCAACCAGATTACTGTTTTGTTAAAAATGCATATCAACCAGATTTCAGGTTATCATGTTCCAAATGCAATAATAACCTGAAATCCGGTTGATATGACACTCATAATAACCTGAAATCTGATTGATATGACATTCCCCAAAGAAACAATTGCATTCCATTGTTTCACAAAAAGTATTTCAACTGCAGTATTTTCAGCTGTATTTTATTCATGTACAGTTCAATTTCTTCAAAAATAAAACTGCACTCTAGCTAAAAAAACTTCTTTTTCTTTCAAGTTGCTAGAAATACAGTCTAAACCTCCACACCAGCAATTATAAAAATAAAGAACAAATAGGTAAGCTTGATGTTATGGATTTTTTTCACACACCCTTGGTGTGCGGTGACCACATAAACCTCTCAAGCTTTGCTCTCAAGGTTTATGG
Organism: Neoceratodus forsteri; assembly: GCA_016271365.2. Lineage (NCBI taxonomy): Eukaryota > Metazoa > Chordata > Ceratodontiformes > Ceratodontidae > Neoceratodus > Neoceratodus forsteri. Next base: position 46,541,620 of record CM028133.1, on the reverse strand, counting down.
GTCATCACACACCTCGGGTGTGTGAAAAAAATCCATAACACACACTTACCTATCCATTATTCTCCATTTAACACATTGAAAAAAGTGCTCAAAGTACTGCAAAGTAACAAACCATTCAATAACTCGGTGGATCAAAGCCATATTCTATAACTGATTCTCCCAACCTGCATTGACAAGATAGTCATATATTATCTATATTTGCTACTTTGTAACTATCATACAATATTGATAGTTACAGTTATAAATAAATACAAGTAACTGGGTACTGTAATTTTGATCAGGGTCTTTTGAAGAATTATTGTTTTTAAACTGCACACATTTGGCACTTTATAAACGCAGTTGCTATGATAGTGATTTGGGTTCTTCTAAAATATTTTTGGAGTCTTTGCACTGACTGCAAATAAATATCAAACATGCAACTGCATCATAGCACTTTAAATCTTTTGTACTTTCTCACACACATATATTTCTCTACAACTGATAACCTCCCTTTTCACTGCTAGGTGCAGAGGCTATATTATGAAATGTTATATGATGCTGAAGGATTTATAAACTTGACATCAGCCCCACAATGCCCCATGAAAAGGGTCAGGGAGACTCAGTACCTAGGTTCTATGTGATAACAGCAACGAAAAAATGGTGCTGACAAAAGAGGGCAAAACAAAAACAGAGAAAAATAAAATGACGACCAGCAGAAGCAATCGCAATCGCAAATAGCTGGTATTAACTTTCTGCAGGCTCCACCCCCCAACTCCGCCCATCTATACTAATCATCACCGTGGGAGGACACAACTTGGGGAGTGGGAGAAACTCAGGAGGGAGGATATTCTCCTGGGGACACAACTCAGGGAGTGGGAGAAACTCAGGAGGGAGGATATTCTCCTGGGGATACAACTCAGGGAGGAAGAGAAGGTGGGGGGGTGCAAAATCAATATTGCAACTCAGGAGGTGACAGAACTGGGGGGGCAGGGGGAGACATGAACTCCATGACAGGGACAAACTCGGGAGGTGAAATAAAAGTACCCAACAGAATCGAACCCAGCTCTACTGCACATAGTAGCGACACATAGGTGGTGACTCTAACCAGTATTCTATGCTGGCAGCATGGTTTTCAACGCACAGCACTTGGACTACATTCATCAACTACATTACTGCATACTGTGACTCTCGCTATTTTCCTGTTTTCTAATTCTCACTATTTTCTAACCCTTGCTGTTTACTTACTCTCGCTATTTTCTTACAGTCACTATTTCCACAGGCACTCAAATTGGGTCACTCAAATTGACTCGCCCATATTACGGGATATCGATACGTAGGGGTGTCTATCTGAGCTCCAAGTCAGCCAGCTTCGATCCAGCGAGTGTCTGTCAGTGAATGGTTTGTTATTTTGTTACCCTTTCAGCACTTTTTGCAATGTGTTAAAAAAATGTTTTTCCACTGAAAGGAAAAGTTTACCATTTGAATCTTGTGTGCTCTCACTGCTCTACCTTATTGTGATAGTTGCTGGTTTTTCACCGTAAGGTGAAACGGTAGAGGTACCTTCTGACACCAGGCAGCCTGTCTTTATTTTTACAATATGTAAAATATAAACCCCAATACTTTAAAACTAGAGAACACAATGACATTAATGGGCACGATTCTAGAAGAATGGCACAAGTCACTGCCAAATGCGACTTGCGCCAAATGCCGTTGTGACATGGACCATGTGCCCAGTTCTAGAAGGGGCAGGGTCCCGTTGGCTAAGTCCTGTGACTTGCAACAAACCCACAGGTATGGCAAACAAAGGGTGTACCTGAAGGGTTCGCTGTAAGCAGTGACCCTGGATGCAAAGGGCACAAGTGCCCCCCCATGCCCGGATCCCCCTTGTCCTGCATGCACCCCAGAGCTACCCCTTGTCCCCCCCCGTCCACTGTACAGGCTGGAAGCCCCACAGGGCTGCTGCATGCCCCTGCCAAAGTGCCATCACAACCCCACAACCTGCAGTCCCTGCATACTGCCCCCAATCCTTGACATCCTCCAATTCACCCATATACCAGGCATCCCTGGTAGTCAGTGGCCTACCCTCCCTCCCCACAAGATCTCGAGGAAGGCCGGCATCTATACAGCCCACTTCTGTTTACGTTCGAGTTTCAGAGTGTGCACTTACTGTATATACATGCTCAATGCATAGTTCATCGAAAGTGCTATACAGTAAGCGCCATACGGAGCTTGGTAAGTGGCTGGCTGTGGAGGTGAGAGGTGGGATGTGCCAGTCATCGGCTGGGGATGGGTTAGGGGTGGTGGACTGGCACAGCTGGGTGGGGGGATGGAGAGCCACTAGACTACCAGGGATATGTGTGTGTATATGCACATATGTACGTCTTGCGTGACCATGTCTCGGGGTTGGGGCAAGGGTCGGGAGGGTAGACAGAGCTTCCCTGCAGGGTTTATAGTGGTGTAGGGGTTTGGAGGCACAGGGTGTGTGGGCAGCCCTGCGGGGCTTGTACTGTTTGAGGGAATGGGGACTGGGTGTGTGTGATGCCCTACAGAGCATGTACAGTATGGGGGATCGTAGGCTGGGGGTGAGATACCCAGGGCACCTACAGAGGTGTTCTGGGCAAGGGGGGAGCACATGGCTTGATGCAGTATCGCTGGCCGGCTACACAAGCCCCAGAGGGTGTATAGAGCAGTTACGCCAGCTAAATGCTGGCGCAACTTACGCTGTTGGTTCTCCTCCGGGATTGTTGTAGAATCCTATTATTGGGGACTTTTGTTGCTGCCCTTCCAGAACTGGGCGCAGTTGTTGCCGTGAAACCCCATAGCGCCTGGCTGCCCAGGGGTTTACAGCGATCTGGTGGCGAAGTCCACCTTGGTCCAAGCAGCTCATGTGCATGTTGCAGGCTACCTTGCAGAATAGCAAATGCCTCAACTGCTGGCGTAACTTGCTACTTGCACCATTTCTTTTGGTGCAAGTCAAGTTACGCCAGGCGTATGCCTTCTAGAATCGGGCCCAATGTTTGCCCAGTTCACAGACTTTAAAAAGGAAGCTTGGTGTGTCCACATTTTAAAATCTCCTGCTTAAAGGATGTTAACATTGAAACACAGAATTTGATGGCAGATAGCGACAGTCTGGCCCACCTAATCTGCCAATTTTTCCTTACTTACCTTATGACTGCAGATCGTACTTGATCTACAGGTCTTTCTCCCTCCCCATCTTCATTTCCACTATGATTCCCTCGTACCTGTCCCATGCATTCTCGAACTCTACTACTGTTTTTGCTCCCACCACCTCTGCTGAAAGGCTGTTCCAGGAATCTACCACTCTTCCTGTGAAGAAGTACTTCCTCACATTTCTCCTGAATCTATCCCCGGAGGGCTTCTTAGCATGTCCCTTTGTTCTTGAGCACCTTTTTTTCTGAAAAATTCTTCCCTCCTGTACCTTATTTTATCCTCTTAAGGTAATTTAAAGGTCTCCATCATATCCCCCCGCGGCCTTCCTCTCTTCCAGGGTGCACATACTGAGGTCCTTTAGGCTTGCCTCATATGGCTTTGGATGCAGATCCTGCACCATTTTAGTTGCCCTCCTCTGGCCACCTCCATTCTGTGTCCTTCTGGAGATATTAATGTTATAAGCTGCCAAAAACTGCAAAATAACATCAGTACTTAAGTCAACTTTCATAAGTATTTATGAAAATTATGCATATTTTGTGATAATATTGTGGAAGCCATATCTATGAATTTTGCTCAGCCATACACCTGACCTGCCATGGAGCAGAAGGGAAAAAACTATCCTCCCACCTCTCGCTCTCTGCAGTAGGTTCAAACCCAATCCCCCTTGTTTCACTGTCATCCAGCCTCTCGTCATCTGGGATACTGTTAAACCCTATGCAGTTACTCTGCCATAGTCGATCAACTGATTTGGATGTTTCCAGGGGTGTGCTACCTAGGGCAACCAATTAGAAATAGCTTAGTATTCTATTACAACTGCTCTGTTTTTCTCCTATTTGTCTCATTCTCATGTAATCACTCTTTAATGCCTAATGATCAGACCTCTGTAACCACTGAATACGTGTATTGTCTTACTGTCCACCCTGACATGGAACCTTTGTAAAAAGCTCACGCTCAAAGGTCTTTCCAAAATACTAATTAAATTAAATAAATAAAAAAGGCCAGTGAGAGAAGTAATAAGGTTGGATTCATAGGGGATTCCCTTGTAAGAGTAGCAGGAGAGCTGGAAGGGTATTGCAGGGTATTGTAGGGTCATGATGCTAGTGCAGACTAGGTAATTTGCCTGCAAGCAGTACAGGGGAAATGGGTGTGCTCCTTAGCCAAGCACTGCTGCAAAGGGGGGAGCTTATGGTTGTGTGCATTGTGACAGGGAATACAAGGTTTGAGAGGACATGAGGAGGTCAGTTATTGACTCAGATATTTTCCTGAGGTAAAGATATCCAAAGGAATCTTCTCCAAGGCCCTCATAGTCATGGTGTCGTTGAGACACAGGTCAGAAAGCATAGGAAAACCAGAAGCAGTTGTAGAATTCACCAAAAATATTTATTTGTACTAGCAGTAACATAAAAAATAAAATTGTTCAGTATAACTATTTACAAAGGCAAAATAAAACAGAGGAGATCCATCAGAGATTTCCTTCAGTCTCTGTGTCCAACTTGCAAGCAATTGCAGCTCTGTCATAAATCTGTACACCCCCCCATTCTTAACAAGCTTTTTCCAAAGTGTTCTTGTATGTTTCATGCAGGTGCTGGCAGGAACACAGTGTGCCTGAGCTAAGGCCCCTTTTCCACAGCTGTTTTGCAAAAGGCTTAAAATTGCACTCAGGTAACCTCTTGAGTTCCCAATAGCTTTTTGCAATCATCTCAAACTATAATTATATACATTTCAACAGTAACACTATATTATTTCTAAACAATGGGATCCCAATATCAGTTACATTTCCACATAATGATTTGCATATACTTTTATACCAGCAGATATGTAAGGGAGAAAAAGGCAAACAGCAAGAGAAGACAAAGATAGTGAGAGGCAAATAATTGTGAGACTGTCGGGGTGATCAAATCCTAGGTCTCACATGAAAATTTGGTTACGCAACCAGACAGACAAATAGACAGGAAAGGAGAGCATAAAACAGGTCCCAGCATTCACACTCTTTCCATAACAACTGGGACAGGGTCCTATTCAACCCTGTCACACCGGGGTCTATGAGGAATGACAGTGACAGAAATGATACAAGCTTACTTTTGCTACAGTTCTGTTGATAGGATAGTCTTCTTTGTTTGGCAAGTTAGAGGGCATTCTGGGGCAAGCTATGCCTGCATGCTCAGGATGTGTTGCAGTTGTGCCAAGTGGAGGAGGTACTGGTCTTGTCAAGGAACAAGGCAGTCCGGGGGAATTAAACTAAAGGATACAGGTTTGGGAGGGAACTAGTGTGGGGGTCATCAATACAGGGAGTTAGACCCATGGGTTCACTAAGAAATGGACTGCTGAGCTGGGTAGCATAAGAATACTAGACTCCCAATTGGAGCATAGAGGAACACAATTCCAACTTGAATGCAGGGTATGTAAGAATCCCACCCAGCAAAACTGATTAGCCTGAGAGCCTGATGTAGTTGTAAGTATGGGGCTTAGAGGCACTCAGAGACATAGTGGTGGAAGGAACTTTTTCAATATCTCACTGGAAACAGGCATGGTTCCAGAGGACTGGAGGAGAGCAGACATGGTCCTGCTCCATAACAGCAACAGCAGGGAGGAGACTAGCAACTATAGGTTGGTCAGTCTCACATCAGTGGTGGGGAAATTAATGGGAAACCCTGTTAAAGGAAAGCTTATCAGTGTATCCTGAATCCAGTGGGCTGCAAGACCAAGGGGGCAGCATGGATTCACGTCGAGGGGAGGTCATGCCAGATGACCCTGATTGATTTCTTTGACTGGGTGACTGGGACATAGATCGGGGAGGGAAGTGGAAGTGGCCTATCTGGACACTAGCAAGGCCTCTGACACTGTGTCACACAGAAGACTGATAAAGAAATTGAACAGCCTAGGAGTGGGATCCAAAATGATAAACTGGATAAGAAACTGGTTAATGGATAGACGATGGAGGGTGGTGGTTAATGGCACTCACTCTAAATTGAGGAGAGTGAACAGTGGGGTACAGCAGAGCACAGTACTGGAACCGGTTCTCTTTAATGTCTTCATAAGTGACATTGTAGAAGAACTAGAAGGGAAGGTATGTCTTGTTTGCAGAGAACACCAACATCTGTAATAGGGTGGATACTCGGGAGGGAGTGGAGGGAATACATAGGGACACTGGGAAACCTGAGGAGTTGTCAATGGCATGGCAGTGGAGGTTCAAGTCCAAAAAGTGCAAAATCATGCACCTAGGGCATAGAAACCCAGGAGCTGAGCACAGGATGTGTGGAGGGACTGACAGTCACTAAGCAGGCAAGGCAACTTGGGGTTATTGTATGTGATGACCTCAAAGTGGCATGACCGTGTGACAAAGCAGTGGGTGGGGCCAGCGGGATGCTGTGATGCACAGGGAGAGGTCTCGCTAGCAGAAGAAGGGAGGTGGTGTTACCACTGTATCACTCGCTGGTGAGACACACCTGGAGTACAGGACCCCCTGACTGGGAGTGACCACAATACTGTCTGGTTTCAAATAAGCATTGGGGGAGTGGGGGTGAGATCTAGGACACTGGCAGTGGACTTCAGGGGGGCAGACTTTATGGGCATGGGAAATATTCTCAAGGATCACTTGAAGGATTACCTCAACAACAAGTGTGGAAAGGAGATGGGAGGTCATAAACGGGACTTCATGAGGCAGTCAGGATCTGCGCTAAGTTGAAACGTAGGGAGCAAGGTCACATAAACCATGCTGGTGGTCCAGTGAGGTCCAGGTAGCAGTCAGAGAAAAGAAGGCTTACAAAAATATAAAACAACAAGAGGGGATAGGAATAAGTAAATGTACCAGCTTGCATCTAGAAAAGTCACCCGTATGGTGAGGGGAGCAAAGTCCAGTAAAGAGCATCGGCTGGCACAGGGGATACATGGAGGGGAAAAGGGGTTCTTCCGGTACATTGGGGAGCGGAGAAAAACTAAGGGCCATCTCAGCAGATTGAGATTAGAAGGAGGGTGGGTGGAAGAGGCGAGGGACCAGGCAGAGGTATTTAACGAGTACTTTGCCTCTGTGTTCACTAGGGAGGGGGATGGGATATCTACAAAGCAAGGCACAAAGGGGATAGAAGCAGCAGGGAGTGGGATCAGGGGAGCAGCAGAAATGGAGCAAAAGGGAGGGAAAGGTACCCCAAGGGTGTCACATCTGGATAAGGATAAAAAGACCAGTAAGGTGGAGGGGACGGATGATGCCATCCCCACCAAAAGGGTGTGGTTTGCCCTCAAGGCCTAAGAAAGACAAATCTCCTGGGCGGATGGCATTCATCCGAGTACTATGATTGGCGGACATACTGGCTGCACCTGGCGGAGCTTTTCAACAGGTCACTTGAGACAGGGAGGGTACCTAGGGATTGGCGAGAGGCACATGTGGTACCAATCCATAAAGGGGGGTCGAAGGAAGTACCAGGAAACTATAGACCCATCAGTTTAACCTCGGTGGTGGGAAAATTAATGGAGAGTATACTAAAGGAACGATTGGGGTTTACTTGGAGGAGGTGGAGGTCTGGATAGTCGGCAGCATGGGTTTGTGCCAGGTAGATCATGTCAAACCAACCTTGTGGAGTTCTATGAATGGGTAACATCAGAACTGGATAGGGGTGCCTGTGGATGTATTATTCTTGGACTTCAGCAAGGCGTTTGACTCTGTCCCCACAATGGTCTGGTGGAGAAACTGATGGGGTTAGGAGTAGGCCCTTTGATGGTCAGATGGATTGAAAACTGGATAGCTGGATGCACTCAGAGAGTAGTGGTCTGTGGGGAGCTCTCGAACCCTACAGAGGTTGGTAGGGTACCACAGGGCTCGGTCCTGGGTCCAATCCTGTTTAATGCATACATATCAGACATCAGGGATGGTATAGGTGTGAAATGAGTCTCTTCATGATGACTCCAAGATGGGAGCAGTAGTGAGGGAGAGGGAGGTTGGCCCTGCAAGGGACCTGACACCCTGGAAAGCTGGGCTCACACATGGAAATTAATTTCAATATCACCAAGTGCAAGGTGTTGCATCTTGGTCGGGAAACCCTAAACACAGGTACACCCTGGGAGGGGAGGTGCTGAAGCCTCAACAGGGAAAAGACCTAGGGGTCATGGTGGATACATGTATGAATAACACTGAGCAGTGCAGGAGAGCAGCTAGCAAGGCAAACAGGATGTTGGGATGCATCGCAAGGGGATCACCTCTAGGAGCAAGGAAGTGATTCTGCCACTGTACAATGGACTGGTTAGACACACCTTGAGTACTGTGTACAGTACTGGAGACCACACTTGAAGAGGGACATACAGCTCCTGGAGAGGGTACAGAGGAGGGCAACAAAGATGATACGAGGGCTAGGGATTTGACTTACGAGGACAGACTTGAGGAGCTCTGCCTGTTTTCATTGGAGGAGAGGAGACAGGGGGACATGATTGAGGTCTTCAAGTACCCTCAAGGAATAAATAGGGTAAACATGGAGGGATCTTTAGACTAAAGCAGGAGGCATCACCAGAGGCATGGTTTGAAGTTGGAAGGTGGAAGGGTGAGGGGAAAAGAGGAGGAGGTTTTCACTGAGAGGTGGTGGACCCTTGGAATGCTCTGCCTGGTGAGCTGGTTCAGAGATCCACAGTGGAGAGCTTTAAGAGAGGGTGGGACAGACACAGAAAGTGGATGTATCAGATGATGGCCTGTCCCGGGGGGGTGGGGATGGATGATAGGGGTTTCTGGAGCACAAGGGATGGGAGGGTCTCGGCACCCAACTAAGGATCTAGGTTCGAGCAGACTTGATAGACCATAAGGCCTAATCTGCTGGCAAATAGTATGTTAGTATGTTAGTATGTTAGTATTGTGTCCAGTTCAGGAGGCTGCACTTTAGAAGCACTTAGACAGGGTGGAGACAGTACAGAGGAGGGTAACTAAAATGGTGCAGGGGTTGCATCAAAACCCCTAAGAGAACAGACTTGAGGGATCTCAACATGCACACCTAGAAGACAGCAGAGTGAGACGGGCATGATAGAGACCTACAAGTACCTCAAGAAGGTGAACAAGGTACAGGAGAGGAGTCTCTTTCAAATGAGAAAGAGCACCAGAACCAGAGGGCAAGCAATGAATCTGGAAGGAGGGACGTTCAAGAGGGATGTGAGGAAGTATTACTTCACTGATAGAGTAATGTATGCCTAGAACAGACTACCAGCAGAAGTCGTGGTGGCAAAAATAGTAAAGGGATTCAAGTATGCATGGGACAGAAATAGGGGAACATTAGTAAATCGGCAGGGAGGTGGGAGAGCCACCGGAGACTAGTTAAGGTCTACAGAGACATACCAGGCAGGGACCATCTGAGCAGAATGGGTGGGCTAAGTTGTCCTTTCGTGCCAACAAAGGCTATGTTTCTAAGTTTCTAAAATGACTGTGGCACGAAGAAGGAGGAATTTTGGCTATTCCAGTGTGACGTGCCTGTTAGGAAAAAGAGCAGGTGACTCTTTTTAAGGAATAAGGAAGCGAGTCACTGTGAAGGAAAAGGAGGAGGATACTGGGGGGAACAGTTCAACTGAGTCTATCAAGTCAAACTAAGAAAGAAAAAAGGGAAGGCAGAGGGAACAAAAGCATCACCCAGAAAGGAACTACAGGACTGCGAACAGCCCAGCTCAGATTATAAGATTCATTCAGTGGTACTTGCTTTGCTAACGCTCAGTTCCGTGAGTAGAATTCCGGAGGCATTACCTTTCACTCTACGATGAACAACTGAGAAAATGTTTCCAATAATAATTTGCAATATCTCAACTGTAAATTTAAAGTAACAGTCACTGCATTTATTTTTTTCAGCAATCATGTTTTTCTGGTAAAAATATCAACATACTTACTTTTTGATTTTTGTTTTCTTTCAATCCTGAACTAATATATAGGATTTTGAAGTTTTTAAAAAATTCCCATTCCCATGCCATGCCCACCATGAAAAACATAAATATACTGGTAGACTGCTGTGCCATTTACCACCAAAAACAAGTGGCAGCACCATCTTAATACAACCACAGCATGGAACTAGTATGTACAGTATATTAAACAGGTAACCTCAACGGAAGAGATTTGTATAACTTGCGAGTGGAGACCATCTTTAAAGACGCGAGTCATTAATTATAAAACTGGCTGTAAAAGTTGTTTTAAAAATATCTGTGAAAACTAACTATACATGAAGAATGAATCTAAAGATGTCAAAAGTACATTTCTGCTATAAAAACTATATATTTTGCTGACTAACAAACACTGCAGCTTTAAAACTACTGCGCCATAGTTCTCCAACTTTGTTAGATACCAATAACATTGGCTATGCATGACAAATTAAGAAACATAGACGTTGACGGCAGATAAGTACTGCAAGGCCCATCCAGTCTGCCCATTTTTCCTACCTTATGAATGTGTCATAGGCCTGTACTTTGTCAATAGCCTATCTACTCATACTCATCTGTCTTGCTCCCTTATGCCTATCCCATGCCTGTTTGAAGCCCTGCACTGTAGTCATATCCACCACTTCCTGAGGTAGGCTGTTCCATGCATCCATCACCCTTTCTGTGAAAATGAGCTTCCTCACATTCCCCCCTTAATTGGCCCCCTTCTAATCTCATGCTGTGTCCTCTTGTCTTGCTATTTTTTTTATATCGAAACATGTTAGACTCTTTCACCTTGTTAATGTCCTTATGATGTTTGAATGTTTCGATCATATCACCTCTCCTCTCCTTTGCTCTAGGGTATACATATTGAGCGCCGTTCATCTGTCCTCATATGTTTTCTGATGCAGTCCCTGCACCATTTTGGTTGCCCTTCTCTGGACTGCCTCCATTTTGTTAATGTCCTTGTGCAGGTGCAGCCTCCAGTACTGCACACAGTACTCCAGATGGGGCCTAACCAGTGTCTTGTAAAAGAGAGATTATTACCTCTCTCTTACGACTTGCAATACCCCTACTAATACACCCCAACATCCCTCTAGCATTACCTACTACTTTAGTGGTCTGCTTGGATGATTTCAGGTCATCTGTGATGATGGGAAATACAAAATTACACATGCCCACACAATGCAAAGCATCATGGGCTGCATATGCAAATCACCACACATTACGCTGGTTCAACTTTAAGCAGAAAGCTGTGATGATGATGCCCAAGTCTCTTTCTTCCCTTGTGATTGCCAACAACTCCTCTCCCAACCTATAGGTGGGTTCAGGGTTTCTCTTTCCTATGTGCATATGTCCCTGGTACTAGAAGTCACCACCTTCGATCACCATCCCCAGTGTAAATAAAATGACCCCTGTTCATGACAGGTATGGCAATCAGGGTGGGGGAGACCACTAGCACCAGAGATCATTTTATTCGTGGCAGGGATGCAATCGGGGGGGACCACTAACACCAGGGATCATTTATTCATGGCAGGATGCGATCAGGGGACCACTAGCACCAAGGATCATTTTATTCATGGCAGGGATGCGATCGGGGGGACCACTAGCAACAGGGATATTATGTTACAACATGGGCCTACGATCAGCGAGGGGGTCCACTACCACCAGGGCTATATATTTATATACAGAACAGGCTGGTGATTGGCGGAGGGAGGGGGGAGACACCAGCACCAGTGATAAGTACACAGCTGGGACCAGGCAATGGGGGGGCAGTGTTACACTGCTGCCTCGCTACCCATGGGCATGCAAATGGCCCCTTAGCACCCTGCATGCCCAGTGGGCTCATTTGCATGGGTCTCTCTGAATATTAGAAACAGCGCACCAGTGCTATCCATTCTTGCACCATACTTTGGCAGCCCTGTGATGGGGCTGATGTGGCCCTATATTCAGTCGAATAGTGCCGGTGTGCTGTTTGACTGAATATAGCATATTCGGGCACCCAGGAATATCTGGCCCCTGATGACAAGTAATCATACCAAATGTTATGTCTTTAGCTCAACGGGTATCTGAGTTATGACCAAATAAAGAAATTTCGAGAATTCCATCAAAATTTGGAAAATCCAGAATTTTCTAATTCCACACAGTCCTAGTGATACCGGTTTTATGTCAAGGTGCACAGTCAGAACAGAGGAACTAAACACAGAACATAAATGACATATAATGGGAAACCATCCTAACAATCAATGCTTTTACAAAGTTTCTCCTGATAAGTCAGGGTCTCTGAAAGTTTTTTTTTCTGCTCTCTTACATTCTTTTTTCTTACTATGACTTAACAAGCTCTCAGCTGCCATGGATTCACTGGATGAGGGATACAGAATTAATGTGTGGCTTTGATTGTAATGAATAGTCAGAGCATAAAGGTGCCATTGATTAGAACGTTTTTAATCTGTGCAATTCCCCTCCTCCCAATCGCTACACTCTCCATCCCAAACATACCTGCTCCTGGAGCAGCACTACGTTCCTGCACATGCCCAGTTTCTGGAAGAAGCTGGAGACACTGCTCGGGGCACAGCTCAGGTCCTCCCTGAACAGAAGGACTGTGTGGATGACAAACAATATATTGTATGTGCCTTTATCCCCTCATTTGTGGCTTACAGTTGTACTGTGATGTCCTGTGTTATTGTACTTGCTTGTATATAATGCTTGTAACTAATTCTGGATCACCCCTGAATAAGGGACCGACCCATGGTCTCAGTGGGCCTACCCAGTTACCAAAATTCCATAAATAAATACATACATTTGAAAACTTTATAATTCTGCTGTGTGCCCGAGGTCAGAGATCATGATTTTTCACCTTTTTGCACTTGTGGATGGTCTTTTAATGTTATGTTCAGATTTTACAAGTCCGCTATGTAGTCATTTTAACCGTCAATGCTACTGGTACAGCATGTGTTATGTTCAGAGTTTACAAGTTCGCTATGCAGTCATTTTAACTGTCAGTGCTATTGGTACAGTATATCTCTGGGAAACATACACCCACTAAGTAAGTAATAAGCCACAACAGGGTGTGCATTATAGGATTTTATTGCACACCACAGGGGTGTAGTAAGGCATTAGGCTGAATGCCAAGTATCCTTATGCCCTTGGGAAGTGTATTAAAGTCCTATGATGCACATCCTGGAGTGGATTATTACACCTGTAAAATGGTTCTAAGTGTGTAGGTTTATTGGGGAGGAAAATTAGATTCAGCACCTGAACGTGCATTTGTAGAGATGTATTGCATGGTCCAGTATAATTAGCCACGTGAACTGTACAATGTTGAGAAGCCACACAGCAACATAGCACATTCAATTCTGGCTACTATTGGACTTCTGATGATTTCACCCTCATGATAGCAGCTTGAGGGCATTGGCTGCAGCTATAACCTCCTAAAATCCCCACAAAAGACCAAATTTTAACTTACCAAAATGTCAGTAGCTAAGAGAGATGACAATGTTCATGCAGTGGAGAGCTCCGGAGGAAAACACGATGGCTCCGATGGTGAGAATGGTGAAGGATATGGAAGGGCTGCTCCAATAGTGAGCCCTCACCAGCCCTGGCTGTCTCCTCCCACTCTGGCCACCAGTGAGAGGTCTCCAAAGAGAAGCAAAAATCAAAATCCCAAACGGCTTGACCGAAAAATAGACATTCTTACTGCTGAATTTCAGGACTTTCTGCAAGAGGTCAGCAACACCATGGCAGCCTTCCACACTGATATTACCAAACTGGAAAAGTGGGTGACCGGAAAAAAAAAAAAAACAACTTACCAGTATGGACCAGCACGACTGAATCAGCTATCCTCCAGCTCCACTCAGCCATGCAATCTCTAGAGGACAGGCTGGAGGATGTGGCAGCCTGGAATCGACAAAATAATCTCCAGGTCTACGGGATCCCAGAAGAGTAGGAAGCATCAGATGTGATCCTATTTCTGCAGAACTTCTTCAAATCAGTGTTGGACATACCTCCTGATAGAACTCTCAAGACAGGAACAAGCACATCGGGAGCTGGGCCTGAAACCCACTGATCCAGCCACTCGACCACGCCCCATTGTCACACATTTTCTTCCCTAAAATGCCAAGCAAGACGTTCTGAATAGAGCATGGTAAGCTAGGGAGGTCTTGTACAATGGAAGGGGGGTGTATTTTGATAATAATTATTCTGCATCACTCCAGGCCAAGAGGGAAGTCTTCCTCCCCTTCATGAAGCCTTTGAGAGCACAAGGACTTAAGTTTTTCACCCTTTACCCCACTAAGATGGTCACACATTTTCCAGATGATGCAAAACCTTGGTTACAGCAGATCAAGTCTAGAGGGAGCTCCAAGCATGAGAGATCCCTTTCACAGCACCTACGGAGCCACACGACCATCATTGATCACTTTGAAGTTGTAAAGCAGGCATGGAAGACTAAAAATTCCCAGAATCAGCAGGCAGATGAAACTATGCAGCAGATAATCTGGCACCTTTGAAGAAACTGGGAGATGGCTGGATACTCAATGGACCCAGTTTAATAGCAGCTAAAGGACTAGCCATTGCAATGCTTTGATTTTGAGCCTCCCAAGGTAGGTTCCTTTATTTCTCTCCTCTCCTCTCCTTGTGTCCCCTCCATGCCTCGTTTGGGCTCCATTTAAGTTCTCTCCTTGCCGGTTTGCTGACTGATGGTGCTCCCCCTGACCTGGAAGACACCCTGGTGTTTGCTGGTGATACTGAGAGTCCCTCAATGTTTATACTATTGGTGGTGCTGCTTAGAGATGTAATCACCGACCATTGTCCCCACCTAGCTATCCATTTTTGATCAGGTTTCTGCTATTGTAAATGTTTTGTTTGGGAGAGGGGTCATTTCACGCTGCTCCTTGGAGACTAGACCTTAGCTGGGTGGTTTGAGGGTCACTGGGATTTAGACCCTATCTCTGCTGTCATATTCTCTAGTGACTCTGTGGGGGCCTCCTGGTGGAAGGGGAGAGCAGGCGCCTCAAGGGTGATGAGCAAGAGCACTATTTACTCTCAGCCCGGGAACAGTCTGCCCTAATTTAAAGAAGGACAAGTTGGATATTTCTGAGTGCATGCTATTAGAGCAGTGGCAGATACTCCCAACAGGTATGAGTCAGATGTGATGGGGTGGGTGGTTTCTGCTTCAGAGGCAGGGGTGAGGCAGCTGGTGGTCTGTCAAGTGGGGAGGTGCTAGGGTCCTGGGGCTGAGGAGGGGGCAGGGGTTGGAGGGGGACTTGGGAGATGTAGGGTTCATTGATACTGTGTCTCCAGGGAGAGGTACTTGTCATTTCAAACTGGTTTCAGAACCACTCCATAGCAAGGACATACCCCCCCCCAAATTAATGGGGGCATGGTGGATGACGTTGATGATGCCTTTCTGGCAACTGTTTGTTGAGAGGCAGAGCTGCTTCCTCAGAGTACTCTGTACACACCTGCCAGCCATATGCCTTGTTTATTTTTGTAAGTGGGTGGTGGGGGGGTTACAGTACAATTTACAGACTGACCACATACTTGATGGACATACTTCTGGTAGTAGTCCTCATGAGTACTTGATTCTGGGCTTATGTTTTCATTGGTTCATGGGTTGTTTGGTGTGGAGGCTTCTTTTGGCATTGTATGGGGCAGTTTCGAACCCAAATCACATGCCTAACATTCATTTAGCAGAAGTATTCTAACAGAAAGCTCTGGATTGCCTACCTTGGTAGACTCACTGCATGTCAAGACCTTGACAATTTGAACCAGGAGCTGTGGAATGTTGTGCCCCCACATGGCATCTGTATACCCCCATTCCCCTTTTCAGATACTAATTCTCTACTCTCAGGGGTCCTCCCTTGTTTGAGGGAGGCATATCCCCAACCCACAGACGTACTAGTGGGATTAGGGCTCATGAAGAAACCCATACCTTGGAAGCCCACTAACGTCACAGTTTGAGCACGGCCAGCCCAGCTGGGCCCTGTAATAGGTTTATTTTTACGCTAGTTTTTTTTTAAATCCTGTTTTCCTTTAGTGGGTGCCCTATTGTCACCTCTGGATGGCATCTTCCTGCTTTTTTTTTTAAACTCTGGATTGCATATTAGATATTACACAACTTGGCAACGAAGATCTGGACTCCAAGTAAGGGGAGAATGTGTGCATTGTTTTATGATGGGAAGAGACACATTATAGTACTCACTGAATGTCAAATAATCCTGTTAAATGAGCTAAAGTTTTATCTTGTATTAAGAAAAAAAAGCCTGACTTCAGTTTATGTACAGGAAACTCATTTGGATAAATGGAGCATGCTAACCTGGGGATGTTCTGAAATGCCTGGGGGTGCCGCGGAGGGGGGGGGTGGCCATTCTAGTACACCACACCACCCCCTTTCAGGACCACAAGATCATACAGGATGGGGATGGCTGTCTGGTTATTGTGCAGGGGTACTATATCAAGCTGAGGATACCTCAGCATGTCTTTATATCCCTCTGGGTTCTAATACCCTCAAAATCCAGAAACTACTGGACCTTAAGTTGGTTAACACGAATGAGTACTACTCCTAGCAGGGGACTTTAATTTACTGGGGTCTGACATTTGGGACACTTCCAACCCCTGTCTACCTAGGCAACAGGCAGCCCATAAAGCCTGTCTTTCTTTCCTATGTGCTACCCATTGGCTTGACATGTGGTAGGAGATGTACCCTAGGGCCTGAGATTACACTCACTATTAATCTGTCCATTTTGTCTGTACCCATGTTATAGAGTTGTCCAGCAAGAACAATTGCACTGTTGGGGACTGTAGGAGCGGACCAGTTCTGTTTTCGTCTCACACCCTGGTGCAGACATCTTTGCAGTTGGCCTTAACCGCCCTAGGGCCCAATGGCATCTGAATGCCTTTCACTTGCACTGAGAGGAGTTCTGAACTTTCTCGTGGAAAAAGATTCTGGAAATAATAATGTTTAACCAGGGTGGAGGGCACTTGGAAGCTGTTATGTGGAACACATTGAAAGTAGTCCTTAGAGGCCACATTATCAAATACATGGCCCAAAAACATAAGGAACAGTCCCAGAGATTGGCTGGCCTTCAGGACACCCTCAGCTTTTTGCAGGAGATCCATAAAAAAAGGATAAGTCCGTGGTGGAACAGTTGTCTTGCACAAAAAAAGAACTTGATAAAATGTATTTGCATAAAAAGGAAAAGATTCTTGCCTTTCTCTGGCATAAATACTATGAAGTAACCAATGTTCTCTCTAATTTTTAGCCTCTGTGGGTGGGCGACTGATATGTGTGTGCAGCACTTTGTGCAAAAAAAATGATTCACGTGCGCAAATTGGGTGGCCCAAATAAGTGACATATTTTATTGTCAGTAAACAGTAGAAAACATAATCAAACACTCAAATACTCAATGCAAAGTATAAATATACATTCTGACACAGTCCGAAGCTTGGATGTGTATTGTGTGCCATAACAGTATGAACTGGAAATGTGTAAATTACTTACATTTTAAAGAGTCTTGCATGCATCTAAAAGGGGTGCTGCTGATGATGCATTGCTAAGAAATCAACATTTACTGTTTTTCTCTCCTGTCTTTCCTATTCATCCAGTGGACTTATATTTTATTAAGATCCATTTTTCCACCAGATGTTAAAAACAATTTTGTTCGCATCAGTATATCTAAATGGCTTTCTTCCAAGCAGTTTCTTTGTTTGCTCTTAATGCAGTTCATGAGGCTGAAGCCTCTTTCACAGTCAGCACTAGAAGCCTGGAATGTAGCAGTAGTAGTACAATTTATTGTTCAGCATAAAGCAGTTACAATATACTAAAATCAGGACAAAATACATAGTAAATATAAATAGACAATAAATAAATCAACAAGGAATTTAAATATCTTTACAGTGCAATTCAATTTAACGGAGTACCTTTTCACATAAAAAACCTCCACAGGACTTCAAGTCCCCCTAATAAACTTTACAAATGAGTTGAGATTAAAAATCTTGCAAAGATCTCTACCATGTTCTTCTCTTTAATAGTAAACAATTATTCCAAATGGTCCTCCAGGGGGAGGCTGAGATCCCCAAACAATCCACCCAGCAGTTTTTTCCTAGTTGATTCATACCTAGGACACAAGAGTACCACATGTTTGAGATCATCTATAGTCCCCACTCCACATTTACAATATGGAGGAAGTAACCCCTCTCTTTTGTCTGAAATGAATGCATTGAGTATTATAGTTTTCAGTTCTGAATCTTGTATAGATTCTTCTTTGTTTAGGCAGATTAAAAAATGAGACATGGCTCATATCCCCATGACATCTTTACTCTTTTATAAAATCCATATAGCTTAAGCTTGGAGAGTTGAACAAATAAAGAATTGATGTCTTAAGTCAATAATCCTCAATTTGACATCCTGCCTAATCTCCTCAAATGGTCTTGTGTAAATATTACATAAGAGGTGGCCCAATCTGGCCAGCATTATTGTTTCCATAATAAGTTGAATAAAAGAGATGTACATATCCTGTGCTGGCCAATTTGATGGATTCCACTACACACATTCTGGGATATCTTTGTTGAGGCAAAAGAAAAAGTTTCAACAGAAAGAGAATCTGTCGTTCACAGATGAGAGAAGTCAAGGAATGTTGTCCTATCTCCAAGGCAAGAATACAGCTTGGAGTTCCATTTAAAAATATTAAGATGTCTCTATGGAGTTTATTCAGGATTATTTCTAATTCTCTAACCTTAGTATAATCACAAATTTCAGAGGCATACAACATGCTCATTGTAATTTTGGCATTAACAACTCTTAATACCCCGCTCACCGATGACTTCCCCATCTCGCCGTTAAATATTTTTAGAGCATTTACAGAAGATCCCATTTTAAATTGAATAGCCTCCAAATGTTTGGTCCAAGATAGGCTATAGGCAAAATGGGCACCTAAATAGTCATAACACTTAACAGTGTCTATATGGTTACTGTTTAGCCTAAAACCACATTCGTTGTCTGAGAGCCAAAAACTACAATGTTGGTCTTGTCAAGATTAACTTTTAGTTTCCTTTGAGAACAGAGAGATTCAAAGTGATCCAATTTTCTTTTAAGACCTAGGACTGAAGTAGAGAGCAAGATTAAATTGTTTGCATATGCTACACATTCAATCCTTTGATCATTAATTTTTGGAGTATGAAAATCTGGGCTACCTAGCTGATCCAAGACTGTATTAATGTAGATGTTAAATGGAGTGGGGGCCAAAATACAGTACACCTGTCTGCCCCCAACATTTGTCTCAAATCTATCAGTTAGATGACCATATTGATTGTACTGGATTCTTGCCCACATGTTTTTATAGAGTCTATTAATAACATCAAGAAGTGAGGCCTCCAACTTCAGATCCCTTAATGTAGCCCAAAGGATTTTTCTGCTAGTCCTGTCAAAGGCCAAGGAGAAGTCCACAAAACAGCAATATAATCTGTTTTTTCTCACTTTAGTATACTTCCAGATCAGATGCTGAAGCACATAATAATGTTGTACTGTAGAACAGTCCTTCCAGAAACCGTTCTGCACCTCATTCAATACTGAGTTGTCCTTGACCCACGACAGCAATCTGCCCAAATTCATCCTAGAGAAAAGCTTCTGTGAAACATCTATCAAACTAATAGGCCTATACATCCTTGGGCCATTCGGATCTGCTTTTTTAAAAATTGGGAAGATAACACTACCTGCCCAACTGGCAGGGTAAGAGTACCCTGAACCAGACCATTAAACAGCAAAAGAAGAAAAGAAATCCATCAGTTGGTAAAAACCTTTTAGAGATCACCTAGAAGCCCTGGTGCTTTATTTGCCTTAAGGCCAATCAGTGCCATCCGGATTTCATCCTCTGTGATCAAGACAGGTCTTGGAAAAATTTCATCCTCCTGTATGTTGAAAGCATCAGGTGTCTCCCACTCTTCATGAGTATAATAGAGCTTGGAGAAATGACATGGCCAGACTTCAGGTGTAATATAGGTTTCAATCCTATTGGCATATCTGTTATATCCCTGGGCAACAATATTCCCAAATCGCCTTCCACCCCTATCCAAAACAGCCTGCCTCAGTTTTTCCCAAAGTCCCTGAGTATGTTTATGTCTCTCCCATTCGAGAATTTTCCTATATTTTCTCTTTCACTCTTTAGCAATTTAAAATCTGCTGCAGACTTATTTCTTTTCTTCGTATGCTGTCTTAATTTTCCTCCAAACACTTTCTTTGCCTGTAGGCATACCAAATTAAACTAAGACTTTTTATTAAGGGACCCAGGACGATACGTTGTTTTACATCTAGGTCTAAGTAAAGAATGAATAGTGTCTCAATTCTCCAAAATATTAAAGGCCTTACTTTTGTCCAGGACCAACTTATGAATATCACCCAAGACTCCTGTACTAAGAATGTCTTTGAAACTAGCTTGATGAATCTGCTCCCATCTAATCCTTCTCTTGTTTATGACTCCAGACTCTCTTCCTGTTGTGCCTCACTCCTTAAAGTTCCAGAAGGGCATTTGATGTTACTTACAATAGCACAGTGTGCTGATTCCAATCTATCCATGACCTCTAACTTTTGGATCAGCTTTACTGCTTCCAGATTGGTCCAAACCTGATCAGGGGTTGAAGAGCCAGTAGGTCCTCTATACGTTAAGGATCCAACTAGATCTCCCTGAGTTCTCCCAATTAAAATACAGAAATTTCTACTGGTCAATCCCGTTCACAATTCCCTACCTCTGAGGTTATATTTTAGATCCTGAGCAGTCCTAGTATATGAGATATTTGGATTAATTATAGATATTGTATGGATCATATCTCAATATACATCCTCCAAAAAATGAGAAGGAATTCTGGCATTAAAGTCTCCCAAAACAATTATAAGACAAGGTATACTCTTATCTGACAATTCATCAAGTGCCATTTTCAGATCCTGTATGAAAAGGTCAGCTGGATCAGCAGCTTTATTGCGAGGGGGCAAGTATATATTACAGAGAATGATCTTCTCTTGTCCCTTGCTAGTCATTAGAGCCTGAAAATTTAGCAAAGTTTTGATAAAAAAGGAAATACCCCCTTTAAACCTTCCAAACTTTTTATCTTTAGTTGCTGGCAGAGTAAAGACAGAATATCCAGCCAATTTGGGAGTTATATGTTCTGTACACCATGTTTCTTGCAGTCCAATAATATCAAAATTATCCAGAAATCTCACTACTTCATGGTCAATTATTTTAAGATTGATGCCTTCAGTATTCCATGAAAGTACAGAAAGGGCATCCACATTTCGATTCCCAGCTCCCTTATCCAAATCCAGCTGGCATTCAGAGTTCATTTGTTTGATATTATCTTTAGGCTGCATTTGTCAGGCTTAATCAATAACTGCCAGCGGCGAGTAAGTATTAGGGTGAATTAGGTTTCCAAAATCAATCAGGGGGTTATTGGCCTCTAAGATTGATTTTGGACTATCCTTAGTCTGTTTAAACCATGGAAAGACTTCACTCAAGTCTAACGTGTTAACTAAATGTATTCCCAAACAATACAGCTTGTTGGCTGGAGACAGCAAGCTGCTAGCTTTATGAGGATTTTTAAATGTAATATCAATTTGTGTTGTGGACTCAGGATCTCCACATAACTTTATGGACTCCACCATGTTTCTGGAGATATAAAATCCTAATGCTCTTTCCAAGAGCAGCAACAAATCTTCCCCTAACTTTCCTATGAGAATCCTTGAGTGAAACCTTCTACCCAAAGATAGTTATGGTCCTACTCAGCCATACTTCTCTCTGCTTCAGTGCATGATCCTCTAGCACTCCCAAGATTTTTATCTGTGCTATCGCATCCTTCTCACTCCGCACCTCCCTATGGAGAATCTCTTCTGGGGAAGGATAAGACTGTATAGGAACCTCTATGCATGATAGCTTCATGTTTAGCTTGGAATGTAGCACATACATCAGTAAGTTTAGCCACCATGCTGTACTGCACATTAGTCAAAGCAAAGTGGATCATGTCAGTCAAGGATTTTAATGATCCTCCCTTTATTTTTTCAGCAACTATAAATCTGAAGTCATTGTACTGGCTAACAATTTCTGCCTGGTCCACTGATGAAAATAAATAGTCACGATATTTGCTATACAGTCTCCTAATATTTGATAAGCCAAACTCAAAGCTGAAATGTGGCATTGCTGCAAAATCAAAGGCAGATTAGTCAAAACGTTCACCTGCAGGAAATCAGTTGTCCAGATGTCACATAACAGGCCAATGAATTGCAAACTTGCTGCTGTGCTTACTCCAGCTGTGCAATTAGCCAAAAGCAGTTTTACTGGTTGGCTCCAGTAGACAGTTTCACCCAGGTACTGGCTTCTGATTTTTTTTAAATTTTTGCCCTAGCAGTCTGTACAGATTCAACTGTTGTTAGACCACTTTCTGAAACATCTTAGACAACTCTGCCAACTCCAGAAGTACATCATTTAATACTGCTATGGCAATGTGGTATTCAGGGTTGGACAGCTTCTTAAAGCAGTACTTAGCAATGGGATCTTTGATGGATGCATGTATAATTGTATGAGATGTCATTTACCCTAGGTATGGTTTACAATGACTATGCTGGGTATTGTCAAGCTCAGTGAGGGCTTTAAAATGTATTTTTGCAATGTAGTGAGTGAGTCAGTGTGATATGAGAGAGGAGATGCATTTAGGAGACTGTATTTCTCTTCCATTCCGAATCCATACCAAGCACAGTCTGAATTTATGAAATTAAATGAAAAGGACATTTTTTGCACTGCTATTGCTAGTTGTCCATTTTGGAATTACTATCTCCATGTAGCCAATATGGGCAACCTTTTACAAGCACTAATTCATTGAATCTCAAATGTGTGTATAATGTGAGACCCTGTTTTAAAGAGAAGCGCAATCTCATCTCTCTAGACATATGTACAGTCAGTGTCTCAGCCTGCTAATTGAGAAGGTTATATCCATCCCAGCCCCCAACAAATACATAAAAAATGACACAAACAAACAGTAGGTTGCTTTGATGTTTTTATTGTAAACAAAAACTATAGTTTTCCCATTTTCTTCTACTGAAAAAAAAAATGAACACGCTTTCAACGGTGAGACTTTAAATCCATCATAAACACATTTTGTATGTGAGACACTGCTTGTGGAGGAGGCAGATTACACTGAAGTTGTGCAAGTTTAAAACTGAAATAATATAATATACACCCTATGTCAGAGAATCTCTCGCATTGCTTTGTTCAGGGGAATCTACCAAACAAATAAAACATGCCATTTCTGTGACCAGCAGGGGAATACTGTTCATTATCAAGTACTGTCTTACTGAAAAGAGGTGTCAAGCCAAAAACATTGCTGTAACTGCAAAGCCGACTGTTTGGAATTTTGCCGATCAGTTCCATTGTTCAATAAGCGGAGCAAGAGCGAGATGTCTGGCTCGTTAACTGCTGACTTGTTGAAGTTAATGGGCTGTGGCCTCAGGGGTGGGCATACAATGTTTGTTTCCCATTCATTTTCATGTCCTGCTGTTCGAGACTTAAATCTGGGTGATGACTGTAGTCACTAATTCATGAACATGAGGACCCCTATCAGCTGCTTTGTGCGCTACTACTGAAGCTGTGTGCGGGTTATTTCTGACTGCTGTGCAGGCGCACGTGTGCACACCTTAGGGGGAACACAGGAAGTAACCCCAAGGGCCATGTGGCTATTGGCACATCAGGTTCGACACCAGAAAGTTCAAGCCATAGCTGCCAGACTGCCCCAACCCCTTATTAAGCACCCCCTCCGTAAAATGGGTGACATGGCTGAGGCCTTTCACATTATCTACAAAGCCCTTTACTCCCTGGACAGTCATTTGATGCTGCTGCCACTCAAACCTTTCTGGCCCCTCTGTCATTGCCCACTCTGTCACAAGAGCAGGCAGAAACCTTGAACAGGCCAATGCAACTTGCTGAGTTCAAGGGTATCCTCAGAAAAGCTAAGACTCGGAAAGCAACAGGCCTGGATGGCTACATCCTTGAATTCTACAAAATCCCAGATCATCTTCTTTTGCCACATCTGTTGCATAATTACAATGTAATAATAGCAGAGGGCGAGATATCATGGTCATGGCAATATGCCACAATCTCAGTGATACCCAAACTGCATAAGATCCGCTAGGATTGCTCAACTGACTGGCCGATTTCTGTTTTAAATAAGGACTATAAGTTACTTATGGCTGTTACTGCCCACTGTTTGGACACCCTTCTTCCGTCCCTTGTCATCTAGACTAGACTTGGGGGGGAGGAGGGTTTCTCTTATATTGTATTTTTCACCCCTGGATCCGACCAGCTACCCCCTGACCCACCTCAATTGCAATCCACCATTCAGACACTCCCATGTAGCCTTGGCCAAGCCCCCCAGGTGGGGTTGGGGTGGAGGGACCTCCAAATCCTTCTTGTTGCATCAAGCCCCCCTGTTGTGGCCTCGCAGATGGAGTGGTGAAGGGCGCCACTTCTGCTGGAAGAGCTCAGTCAGCTCCATGTTTCCCCTTTTCTTCCTGGAGCTGTGGTTGCACCATGATGTCAAGGCACGTATGCCGACGTCCTACCACACTCCCCCCCACGTGCGGTATCAGAGCTACTGTACCTTTGACCTCTACCAGAGGTCAATCCAGCACTGGTCTGTTGCCCCCATCCCTCCCCAGGGGAATTGAGCTGTCCGTAGGACACTCAAGCTTCCCCTCCCTGGCCAGCTCTCCAGCTTCTGGGCTTGTTCTTGAACCTGGGTCACTGGCATCGCTAGCGGTAGCACTACTGCTGCGCTAGCAGGGGGGAGGTATTAACAACAACAAAAATGGGAAGGGACCTGGGGGTAGTTACATCAGAGGACCTAAAGGTAGGCAAGCAATGTGAGAAGGCAGTAAAGCAGGCTGGAGAGATACTGGGATACATAGAGAGAGGCATCACCAGTAGAAAACAGGAAGTTGTTATGCCTCTGTACAGACAGTTGGTGAGACCCCATCTGGAGCACTGCGTGCAGTTCTGGAGACCCAATCTCTGCAAAGACATAGACAGGATGGAGGCTATCCAGAGGAGGGCAACTAAAATGGTGCAGCGTCTGCACCGGAAGACATATGAAGAGAGACTTAAGGAGCTTAATTTATATATATATATATATATAACCTTGAGGAAAGGAGGGAGAGGGGGGACATGACAGAAACTTTCAAGTACCTCAAGGGAACCAACAAAGTCCAAGAGGGTAGCATCTTTCAGAAAAAGAGGTGTGCATGACCCCCTTATAAAAAGGTAGAAATAAACATTATAGAAAGAATACAGAGAAGAGCAACAAAGTGAATTGAAGGGTTAGGAGGAAAAAAAACTTACCCAGAGAGATTAAAAGAGCTGAATTTATACACTTTGGAGTAGAGAAGAACCAGGGGCAATTACTGCTTACTTTTTAGATCCATTCAAGATGATTTATTATTGTCAGAATTAGGACTTTCTTGGAGAAAATCTAGGTATGAACCTAGGGGACATCCCTTTCAGTTTGAAGTCAAAAAATGGCAAACCTTACAACGCAAACACTGGTTTAGCAATAGAATTGTGGCTGGATGGAATTCGCTACCGATAGATGTAGTATCCAGCACAAGTATGAACTCTTTTAAAATTAAATTGGATAATTTTCTTTTGGGCATATAAACAAATGAAAAAAATAGGCAAGCATTATGGACAAAAGTCTAATTTAGCTTGAAATCACCTATGAACCTATGAACAAGGGGGCACAATTTAAAGGTAGAGGGGAGATGACTCAGGGGCAATGTGAGGAAGTATTTTTTCACGAAGAGGGTGGTGGACACATGGAACGGCCTTCCTGAGGAGGTCATGGGGTCAAAAACAGTGGGGGAGTTTAAGAATACATGGGACAGACATAAGGCAATTGTAGTGGGAGGAAGGAGGAAGTAGGCTGTTGGAAAAAACTAGGATCTGCAGCTTATCTGATACGTAGATAGGGAAATGGGCAGATTGGGTGGGTCAAGCGATCCTTATCTGCCATCAAAATCTATGTTTCTATGTTTAGACAGGCTTTGTTCAGATTAAGTGGACAGGTGACGTCACCCACTGAGTCCTTCACATACTATATCACGTGCATACTCATGGGACCTCATTCTTATCAGCCAGCCTAGATGCCGAAAAGGCATTTGACAGGGTTTCCTGGCCTTATCTGTCAAATTAGATGAAGTTGGCTTTTCTGAGGACTTCATTTCCCTCCTCCAGAGACTGCATAGTTCTTTGTAGGCTTTTGTTAAGTTTAATGATCATATTTTTCCCTCATTTGAGCTGGGGAGAGGCATGCAACAGGGCTGCCCCCTGTTCCCCCCCCCCCTCTCCTCTTTGCCCTTTATAATGAACCCTTGGCACAGACACTTAAGTACAGGCTTCTCACACATTCAGGTGGGGGGGATGGAACATCGGGTGACCCTGTACACCGATGATGTGTTGCTA
This sequence comes from Neoceratodus forsteri, assembly GCA_016271365.2. NCBI lineage: Eukaryota > Metazoa > Chordata > Ceratodontiformes > Ceratodontidae > Neoceratodus > Neoceratodus forsteri. Next base: position 46,515,113 of record CM028133.1, on the reverse strand, counting down.
TATGTGGTTAATCCGACAGCCTCTCCAGGGGCCATTTTTTCTATTGTACAAAGTTTCAGCAAGGTGTCCAACTACAAACGAAACACCTCCAAGGTGGCGATCCCACCACTTTATTGGATACCTTTGCCATCCATGTGAAACCAGTATCCCTCCCACTGGGATCTCAGCACCCTTAAATACCTTGGTATCACTCTGACTCTATCTAAAGATGGGCTGTATTGGCTAATTATGGTTCTCTCTTTGCCCAATTGTTGGCAGACCTTCAGCAAATGGTAACATTAAGTCTGATTTGAAGCTGGACACGGCTTGGTGATTACACTCCTGCGCTTTTTAGATTACTTTCAAAATGCCCTCCTTGCTATACTAGAGTTGGACTGGAGAAGGTGGGAAACTGCCATCTCCTGATTTGTCTGGAACAAACATCGTCCTAGAGTCGGACTATGAACACTGATGCTCGCGAAGGTCAGGGCTGGATTGGCACTTCCTGACCTGAGGACCTCTTACTCTGCCACACAACTCCAGATACTGTTTACCTGGCACTAAATTAGACCTGAGCCGCAATGGCTAAACATGGAATGGGCTTTACTTCCCTCACAGGAAATGCTAGATATGTATTTACCTGTGAAGACCCAGACTGGACAGAGGCCCACCTTAATCACTGGACTGCTCAAGTCTGTCAGACATGTAAAGAAACAGTTGCCACCTTGAAATTAGCCAAGGCTGAACAGTGGGTATGTCAAATAGAGGAACTGGATCATTTTTCGCCTTCTCCTTTGGACCCGGCATGTCGCAGATGGGGCAGATGTAACCTCACCTAACTCATTCAGTTTTGTTTTGAGGGGACAGTATGCCCATTCTTGGAGATACAGGACCAATATGGCCTAGACAGGAGAGATTTCTTTAGATATCCCCAGGTCTGACATTACCTTAAGTCCCATCCTCTGGTGGAAAGAGACCCAGCTCAAGCTCCCTCATTAGTTCTTGCCTGATGTCACACAACAGGCCCCAAATCAGTGCATCTAATTTCTATTCTATACCGGGCAGTACGAGGTTACACAACCTCATACCAGTCTATACATGGCAGCAAAATGGGTTGTGGAACTAGAACAAGCCATGGAACAGACTAAGTGGGATAGATGCTGCTCTGAACTGGGCAGGATCACCTCGTCCCACATCTGGTGTAAATATGCCTGGAAGCATTTGCTTCAATACTTTAGAACCCAGGTCATCATGGCTAATTATAGCAGGTAAAACAGCGCTGCCCACTGGAGATGCTGTGGGGAACTGTGGGGGACCCACACTTATATCCTGTGGGCCTGTCCGGTAGTGACACCTTTCATAGGGGAGTTAGAACTGGCGATAGTGAAAATCCTGTATGCCAGGGTACCACTCCCTCCTGAGGTCATCCTCTTACACCAATACCCTCAGGCTCTAAAACCAGGAGGGAGAAATATCTTCTTGGCATTTTGCTTTTGGCTGCCAAAATATGTATGACCCATAAGTGGCTGATGGATCAGGGGTCAGATCTGGGTCAGTGAAGAGATGCGGTGAATTCCATATATCATATGGGAAGAATCACCTTCGATCTCAGTGAGAGAGAACTGAAATCTTCACAATGCGGTGGAACTCCTTGGCGTTATATGTTATGCAACACGACCCATATTTTGTCCCATGAATGGCTGGGTTATTAGTCAGGAGACGACGGGTGGGTTTGAGCGATAGATAAAGGAAATGGGTGTAGAGTGTGAATGCAGGATGAAGGGATAACATGTGGGCGAATGGATGGTCACCCATAATTATACCCCTTCTATACACAGTAACTGGTACCTAGACAATGTTATGAATGCAAGACAGGGTACTACACCCCTCCCGAATCTGAGTTGGGGAATTTGGGGAGCCCTGGAATGTTTTACGTTATCTGCTATGTGATACATTATGCTGATTTTTATGGCTGCAGCGGGTGGAGCCTGCAGCCGTGTTGCGGTAGCTCAGAAAACAGGATACCGAAGAACACCTAGGAATTTGGAGTTGCAGAACAGCCTGCCACAACTCCAAATTACTCTGCTCCCTCCTCCCCCCCCCCCCAGCGGGCGCACTACTTTTAATCCTGTCACCTCTGTGGCCCGCTGTGTGCAGTGTGGCCACCAGACATTACTGCACATGCGTGACTTCACCTTTGCAGTTGCAGTGAAGTCATGCATGTGCACTGAGCTCATGGCGGAACATTGAGTCACGTCAAAAATGTCTGCCAGAGCTCAATGTGCATGCGTGATTTCACTGCAACTGCGGAAGTGATGTCGAGCATGCATGGCTACTCACACATGTGCAGTAAGGATCGGTGGCCATTGTGGACATGGCAGACTGTGCAGTGTTCCACCGTGACCTCCGCAAGCTCAGCTGCAGCCATATCAGCTCTGGCCAGTTTGTTGTACAACTTTCCACTGCTTCTGTCATTGGATTTGTTGATTTCAGTGCTCCCATATTGTTTTGGCATTTTCCCTGTAACTCCAGGGTGATATTCCTGTATTTTCCTGTAGATTACATTATTTCCTATGGAAGCTGAATTGCCCTGTTTTCCTGTATAACCAATGCAAGTCTATGGGAAGAGTTTTCCTGTAGATGCCTCCAAATCCCTGTAAAATACAGGAATCCCTGTAGATATGGGAGCCCTGTGATTTGGATGTGCACTTCTGATTTTAATGCAAACATATTTATAATAAACATTTGGGCTACTTATTTCTTATAGTGTATAGCATATTCATAGTACATTTTGAGGCTATTAATATCTTGGAATACCCCCAAATATAGATAAACTAGACTGTCTAGACATAGAAACATAGTCTGCATTTTACTGCTTCTGTACAATGGCTCCTGTATTAAGTTCCATATTTTATGTCAGACAGGAGAATAACCTGTACTAACTTGTTGTTTATCATATAGAATAATGCCTGGGGACTGTGTATAATGAGAATTTCATATACTCCTAAGGTGTGTGATGCTACATAAACCCCCAAGAATGAAGCTCTAGGGGTTTAGAACACCATCCCAAACCAAGGGTACATATACAATTTGAGTTTTTTAAGACCCCCAGACTTTATTTTATATAGTTGCTGGGCTCTGGGTTTTATTGCCACAAGTCCCCTCTCCCATTTTCATGGAGCAGGCAGCAATCTGAGCTTCATACAGACAGGGAGCTGAAAGTGCTGACTGGCACTTTCCTTTCCAATCACCTACCTTGCAGCAGCTTGAGCGTGCACATGGACTCTTGGGGAAACCCAGTGCATGAATGCAGTTATCAAGTATAATGGCAAATTATAGCTGAGTTTTCTCTATGGGATACAATGGAGACCAGATATATATATATATATATATATATATATATATATATATATATATATATATATATATATATATATATATAACTGGTCTCCATTAGTATCCATAGGAAAAACTCAGCTATAATTTGCCATTATACTTGATAACTGCATTCATGCACTGGGTTTATATATATACCTTAACCTTTTTTTGCACTACCCAGCAGGACAAGCTGATTCAAAATTGCAGTAGCCCACAGATGGTTGCACTAGTCCACAATTACAATGTTCAGTTTTGATCACTCATACAGGAAAAAAGCAAGCCAAGAAATACTATCATTATTGCACATTTATGCTGATCCCATATTTCCTCCTGCCCTGGAAAAAAAGACTACTATGCAATCACACACAGTATGCCTCCATTGTTTTGCATCATGGCCCTCCTCTCTTCCTCTTTCTGCATCCTCCCCACACACCAAACCAGAGGATCCCACAACAGCAAATGTTCAATCAAGCAGCCCTAGTTCTGCACACATAATAGCCAACATCTTCAGGCACCTCACCACACACTCACTGTCGCCCACAGGGCAATGAACAGAGTCCAGCAGAAAAAGGTAGAGAAAGAGACTCTCAGACCCCACCCTGTGATCAACCAGAGACCTGCACTTCTGGAAGTTTTCATACAGTGTCAAGTGAGCCAGGAGCAGATCTAGGATTTCTTTGCAGATGGGGCCAGACACACCTAGGGGGGCTTGGGAAATTGAAACACTGTGGCGGCCAATTCCACCACTGCATTTTTGGGCTTGGCCCTCACTTCCCAATGTGGTGGCACACTGCTGCTGACACTAGTTCAGCCAGCGTGCCACCAACTTGAAACAAATTAATCACTGCAATGAGGGAGCGACCTGTCATTGCAGAGCGGTGCCTTGCCTGGTGTAACATTTCAAAAGAACATGGCGGCGGCTGTCGCCATCCGCTCATGGTCCCTATAAAAGCTGATGGGGGTGCCCAATCCCCATTGGCATGCCCCCACCCCAGTTAATTTGCCTACGGGGAGCCCAATCCCTGTCGGCATGTCTCCCCCCCAATTTGTTGTGTGCCAAAGGGGTACCCAATCCCTCGGCATCATCCCCCCAAACAGGCTTTTTCCAACGGGGTGCCCAACCCCATCAGCTTAAGTACCACCTCCCCAAAATGCAGGTGGCACACTGGGAGACCACCCCCATGTGCCTAAGCAAACCTGCAAAAACCTTCCTGCAATTTTTTTTTTCATTTTTTCCTCAAACAAAGAAAACGGTCCCTCGCTGGCCGGTCCCTCCCCCAACCCACACCCACCCTCTGTGCACCTCATTCCCCCACACTTATCTCCAGAGCAGGGCGACGATCTTCATGGACCAGGAACACGTCTGCACTCTTCAAAGCTGACCGCGAACTGAAGAAATGTCGGTAAGCTGCATAATGGCATAAATGGTTTTTTTTCATTGTTTGTGAATATCTTGGCCATTTTTGTAACTTTTGGCACCAAATTTTCAACATGGGGTTCTTTGGACCCCTCCTCATGAATTTAGTCACTGTCATGGGTTATTTGGTCTTGAAAGGTGATTTTGCGGTCACTGCATGGAATCACCTTTCGGGACCGATTAATGAAACAACAGTGCCAATGTTCATGAGATGGGTTCCCAAAAAGCATATGTTGCAAATTTGGTGAAAAAAATTCCAAAAAAATGGCTGTGTTACGAGCGTGCATTGCGCAGTTTCTACATATGCTCATAACTTCGAGAATTTTTAATTTTTTCACTCCAGATTTTCAATATTGCCATTTTTACATACCTCCTTATGACCAGTACAGCTGTCATTGTTCACATCCTGCCTGAAATTTGTTTTTGCACATCTGGCACACAATGGCACAGTTGCTCTGGGAAAGCAATGTCCGGGACAGATTAAGAAAATCATAGTGACACTGTTCATGAGCAGAGGTCCCAAAATGCCTATGTTGAAAATTTGGTGAAAGAATTCAAAAAAATGACTGTGTTACAAGCATGCATTGCGCAGTTTTCACGAACGCCCATAACTGAGAATTTTTTATATTTTCATTTCAGATCTCCAACATTGCTATCTCTTCGCACCTCCTTATGAATGGTGCAGCTATCATTTTTCACATCCTGCCTGAACTGTGGTTTCGCACATCTGGCGCAGAATGGCACGGTCGCTGTGGGAAATCAACGTTTGGGACAGATTAACAAAATCACAGTGCCACTGTTCATGAGCAGAGGTCTCAAATGCTTTCATCAGGTGGGGGCCACAAAAAGGCCATGTTGAAAATCTGTAGTGAAAATATCAACAAACGCCCGGGGCGTTAGGGGTTTCTAACCAAAATATCCCACCCTGTACAGACTGAAAGGCGTCAGGGGTGTGCCTTTAGATTGCTGGCTGTAATGCTCATGCCATTCCATCCCCACCCTGCAGCCAGTGACAGGCATCAAGGTGTGCCTTGGACTCTTCGGCCCCAGAGTTCACCCCATTTCAGTGTATGTCCTTATGCAATGGGATGACTGTAAAGCCGAACACCCCAAGGCACACCTCAACACTTGTCAGTGTCTGCAGGATAGGGTGAGGTGAAATGGTGTGAGCATTATGGGCGACGACCCAAAGGCACACCCCAGTGCCTGTCCATCTCTGCAGGTGGAGGTGGGGTTGGCGTGAAGTTCAATACTTCACTGCCATTCCTATTCTGCATCTGTCTAACTCTTGTACTTCCAATGCTAATACCAGCAAGCAAACATTCGGCATTGACAAATGCTTGTTTAAACATGGTACTTTTATCAGTCTTGGGGAAACATTACCCAGGCATGAATCTCTACCACCTCTATTTCTATTTAGGGGAATCTATGCATCCCAGGAATGCATATTTTAACCTTTCAAATTATATATTTTATTAAGATTTATTTTTATACCTCACATGCTCCAAGCATTGTTTTTAAGATGAAAGGACATGCTGGGTGGGATAAGGGTGGGCCTGCATGGAAGACACTGACTGGCATAGTTTGTTGGGAAAAGCTGAGGACTCCTACACCTGCCAGTAACAGCAGCAGAGCTATGAGTCTATGGATGGTCATTTCAGAGTCTGGTCTGCAGTGGTGTCCAGGGCATGTAGAGAACTGGGAGACTAGGAGGGGAGAGAGAGCACCTATGGTGAAGCTGGGATAAAGCCCACCTCCTGCAGGGAAGACCCTGTATACCTCTTAGCATTTTGTAACTGAAATGTTGCACGTAGACACCCAAAATGTATGGAAACACGGGGCACAGGTCTTAATAATGAGGGACAAATCATCAGACACATAAAGTCAAGTTCCGAACACTGGAAACTAGTGACTTAATAGCACTCTACCACTCATACCTCTCAACTGTCCCTGATTTTCAGGGACATCCCTGGTTTTGCCTTAACATCTTCCTCTGTCCCTCATAACATTTGTGTTTTGGTGACTGAACAGTGGGGGTTTTAAGCACAAAATAATGTTATTCATTAAAGTTACAGACTTATTCTTCTCTAGAAAATGTATCTTGCACTAATGCTTTCTGAGTGAATATTATCCATTTTTAAGATGTGTCCCTGATTTTAGGTCTCTGTGTCCCTGAAATTGTTAAGCCTTGTCCCTGATTTATGAGGCAAGAGGTTGAGAGGAATGCTACCATTGATCACAACGCCTCTGGAAATGAGCTGTTCACAGTTCATGTTGTCTTTCCTGGTTAAACTTTTCTCAATAAATAAAATCACATCCTGGACACCAACTAAAAGCCCCAACGATGAAACATAGAAACATAGAAACATAGAAGTTGACGGCAGATAAGGACCGCAAGGCCCATCCAGTCTGCCCATTTCTTTTTCTACCTTATAAATGTGCCATCGGCCTTTGCTCTGTCAGTGACCTATCTATTCATAGTCATTTGTATTGCTCCCTTATGCCTATCCCATGCCTGTTTGAAGCCCTGCACTGTATTCATAGCCACCACTTCTTGTGGTAAGCCATTCCATGCATCTACCACCCTTTCTGTGAAAAATAATTTCCTCACATTCCCCTAATCGGCCTCCTCTAATCTCATGCTGTGTCCTCTTGTCCTGCTATTTTTCTTATATTTAAACATGTTAGACTCTTTCACCTTGTTTATGCCCTTAAGGTGTTTAAATGTCTCGATCATATCACCTCTCTCCCTCCTTTGCTCAAGGGTATACATATTGAGCTCCGTTAATCTGTCCTCATATGTCTTCTGATGCAGTCCCTGCACCATTTTGGTTGCCCTTCTCTGGACTGCCTCAATTTGGTTAATGTCCTTGTGAAGGTGTGGCCTCCAATACTGCACTAGTACTCCAGATGGGGCCTAACCAATGTCTTGTACAGAGGGATTATTACCTCCTCTACGACTTGTGATACCCCTACTAATACACCCTAACACCCCTAGCCTTACCTACTGCTTTAGAGGTCTGCTTGATGATTTTAGGTCATCAGTGATAATGATGCCCAAGTCTCTTTCTTCCTTTGTGACTGCTAGCAACTCCTCCCAGCCTATAAGTGGCTTCAGGGTTTCTCTCCCTATGTGCATGATTTTGCACTTCTTTGCATTAAATCCCAGTTGCCACTCTTCTGACCATTCTGCTAGTTTATCCAGATCTCTTCTCATTCTGCCCACCCCATCTGGATCATCTACTCTGTTGCAGATCTTGGTGTCATCTGCAAACAGACAAGCCTTACCCTCTAGTCCATCTGCGAGGTCACTAATGAAGATGTTGAATAGGACTGGCCCCAGGACTGATCCCTGAGGTACCCACTTGTGACTTGCATCTCTTCTGACTGTATACCATTTACCACCACTCTCTGTTTTCTGCCAGTCAACCAGTTTGCCACCCAGTTGACCAACTTCTGACCCACCCGAGCCTACCTAGCTTATTTATCAATCTTCTATGTGGAACAGTGTCAAAAGCTTTGCTGAAGTCAAGGTAGGCGACATCAACTGCTCCCCTTGGTCCACCACTCTGGTTACCCAGTCAAAGAAATCTATGAGATTAGTTTGACAGGACCTTCCTTTGTAAACCCATGCTGTCTTGGATCCTGTGCCCTATGGATTCCAGGTGTTGCACTATCCTTTCCTTAAGGAGTGCCTCCATAATCTTGCCCACTACTGAGGTAAGACTGACCGGTCTGTAGTTCCCGCCTCCTCCTGCTACCACTCTTGTGGAGTGGGATCACATGAGCCCTTCTCCAGTCTTCTGGGACCTCTCCTGTGCTCAGAGACTCACTAAACAATTCTGCTAATGGCTCTGCTAGTTCCTCCTTTAGCTCCTTAAGTACCCTGGGATGTATGCCATCAGGTCCCATTGCCTTATCCACCCTGAGCTTAGCAAGCTCTTGTAGGACCCTTTCTTTTGTGAAGGAGTAGTGCTCACCTCCCTCCCCCCTGTGTCCATGATGCTGAGCTGTGGGCCCTGCCCTACCTTCTCTTCAGTAAATACTGAGCAAAAGTATCTATTTAGGATAGATGCCTTTACAGGGTCCTCCTCCTCACATGCTCCCTTTTCTCCATTAAGCTTAGCAATACCCCCTCTGGACTTTCTCCTTTCACTAATGTATCTATAGAAAGTCTTGTCACCTTCTTTTACTGTTCGTATAGTGTTTCCTCAGTTTGGGACTTTGCCTGCCTTACTGCCTTACCTGCTTCCCTTAGGGCAGTTTGGTATGCCTCCTATCTTCATCCCGCTGTGTTCCCTTATATTTTCTGAAGGCCAGCCTTTTGGCTCTGACCTTTCTGCTACTGTATTTGAGAACCAAAGTGGTTTCCTTCTTCTTTGCACTTCCTTTCTGTCTAACACAATGGGATGTTGCTTCAAGTATTGTATCCTTAATGCTTGCCCACTTTGCCTGTACCTCCTCACCTGTGTTTCTTTTTGCCAGGGCTAGCTTAACTCTGTTGGCCATCTTATCAAAGTCAGCTCCTCTGAAGTCCCATATTTTGCCTTGGAATGGGATGATTTAGATGTAGTAGCCAAACTGAACCATACCATGTGATGGTCACTGGCCCCAGGTGACCTTCTACCTGGAGATCTGAGATCCCTTCTTTGTTAGTCAGTACTAGATCTAGGATAGCCCTGTCTCTTGTGGGTTGCTGTACCAGTTGTTTGAGGCCCTCCCCCTGCAGGGAATCCACTATGAGTCTAGTTCTGGCAGATGTTCCTGCTGGTATTGACCAATCTGTATCTGGCATGTTGAAGTCTCCCATTATCAGAACTCCCTTTAGCTGTCATGTTTTGTATATCTTCTAACAGTAATGTGTCTATGTCCTCCCCCTGGTCTGGGGGCCTGTAGACAACCCCAGTTCTTATGGCTGTCCCATTTCCTGGTTCCAGGGTGATCCACAGTTCTTCTGGCCTTATGTGTATTCTGAATTTCTGTAGCTTTGATATTTTCATTAACATACAGGGCCACTCCTCCCCTTTTGCAGCTCGGTCTCTTCTGAACAATACATAGTCAGGTACTGAAGTCTCCCAAGTGTGGTTACTGGTAAACCACGTCTCACTAATTGCTACTATGTCCAGTTTAGCCTCTGACATTATTGCCTGCAGGTCTGGGATCTTATTTCCCAGGCTGTGAGCATTTGTGTACATGATTTTCCATTGGCCAGATTTTGGTGTGTTAGTTGTTGGGTGGAGTGATAATGACTCATATGGAGTCTTTTGTAGGCTCCCCCTCTTGTACTGCCAGATAATTGCAGCTATTAAAGAATTGTTAATCACACCAAGCCATCTGAAACATTGAGGGAGATTAGCACAAGGACTGGAACCTACTAAAGTAGGGACTTTCTTAAACTTCATTAACAGACATAGAAAACCTCCATGAGTTAAGACAGACAAGTAGAGGGTTAGCTGCACTAGTCCTGTTCAATTTGCACTAGGCCCTGGGCTAGGAAAATAATGTTAAAATTGACTCCTGTATATAGAATAAATCATGGGGTAGTGTGTGTAAAGAGAATTGAAATATATCATGTGGTATTGTGCGTAATGAGAATCTTACACACAGCTGAAGTGTTGGATGCTACTTAAACTCCAAGACTGAAGCTCGAGGGGTTTATACAAGCATCCAACACTGAGGGTGTCTGTAAAATTTGAGTTTTACACACTACCTTATGTTGTTTTTTTATACAATTGCTGAGAAGTGTTTTTTCCAACACAGCAATTATAGAAACAGAAACACATTGCTGTGCAGCCACAGTCAGTTCAAAAGTGGTCTGCGGTCAGTTTCAAGTGCCTGTTTAAACTTTCTTTTTTTTTTTTTAAAGCAATTCCTCCCAAACGTTAAAAAGGTGTACTGAAAAGAGCTTAATTCAAACATTAAAGTTCGTTCTTGTAACACTTATGCCAGAGCCCGAGTGCAAGAGGTGGTGAGGTGTTCCGGCAATGAAAGGAAGATTGCAGCTGCTGTATGCATGAAGAGAGGGAAATCCGACGCATGTTTGCCATTATAACTAGCTGGTTATAATGACAAATTATAACCGGGTTTCCCTATGGGAAAAATGCTCCCAGATTATTATAAAGCAATAAAATACATGTTACAAAAAGCATTATTCTTCCTTCTGAAATACATATTCATGCAACAGTTAGGGTTCAGGTTAAAGTGACAAAAGTAGGGAAGTGCACTGTTAGGGTTTCCAACCTTAAAGGGGACAGAAAATGTGTGCTAATTGGTAGCTGTTTATAAAGTTCATATTCTCAGAAATGATATGCATTCCTCTAAAGTATCCATATTTAACTGTGCCTGAATAAAAAAATGATAGGAAAAACTGTGTTTTGCATTGTTTTGTTTTTCTGGGCAGCATTCTGTTACAGTTCTGTTAATGGAACCAATAGCTGGAGTTTTTACTATTTCATGGTTTGTGTACAGAATGCTAATTATGAGCTGTTGACCTATCAAAATTGTATTTAGGGTTCTATGCACAAACTGTGAAATAGTTATAACTCCAAATTATTGGTTCTATGAAGAGAACTGTAACAGAATGCTGCCCATAAAAACAAAATAATGCAAAATACAGTTTTTCTTGTCACTTTTTTATTCAGGTACAATTAAATATGGACACTTTAGATGAATGCACATCATTTTTGATAAACAGTACTTCATAAACAGCAGGCAATTAGAAATTGATTTCCTGTCCTCTTTAACTCACCACCTCACCCTCCAAGCAGCATAAGGAAAACACTAGGGTTTCGGGTCTCCAAAGTCTTGGCGAACAGTGGTGGGGACTTCCTTGGGGTTGTCAACCCTAATATTCCCCCCCCAGCCTGTAGCCTCCTGTGCAAAGCAGAAGGTACAGCTCAAAGCCAATGCCTCATAGTGATGCAGTCTTCAAAGGTAGAAAACTATCTGTAGTTATATGTTGCCAATGAAAGGAGATCGCGTCTGACCTTGTTTGCTCAGATAAGAGGATGAGCATTAGGTTGACAACCACAAGAAGATTCCACCACTGATTCACTAAGACTCCAGAGACCCAAAACCCTAATGTATTTTCCTTTTTCAGCTTGGGTGTGAGGGGAGCAGGTGGGAAGTTAGGGTTGGAAATCCTAACACCACATTTCCAGACTTTTTTTGCTTTAACCTGACCCCCTAACTGGTGCATTAATGAAGTTTTTTTTTGCAATGAATTTCCTTTCTTTTTGAGGTAGTAGGATGGTATCCTCGTTCACGTAGGTCCCTTCAGGAGCTGCATGAAGAAATCCAGATTGGCTATGGAAGCATGTGGCCCTATGGGCCTTGCACTTCCATGCCTCCAAAGATGCAGACATGCAGGGCCCTGTGGGCCCTGTGTCACATGTGGAGTCTATCAGGCTGCACAAGAGCACTGAGACACCAGTCTTGTTTTGTGATGGCTCAGAAAAGAAGATTGCTGTATAATAAAAGAAGATTCTAGGTATAAACTAAGTTCAAAATCTTGTTTCATGAGCCAACTTCTTTTTTCGTGAGATTTTCATCAGCTTGCAAAAGAAGATGTCTTCTCATGAAACAAGAATATGAAAAAAACTATGTCCAAAATATTCTTTTGTGAGAAGGCATCCTATTTGTGAGATTTTTGTGAGCTCACAAAAGAAGATGCCTTCTCAAGAAAGAAGAATGTGGAAAAAAAGTACAAAATCCTCTTTCGTGAGAAGGCATCCTCTCTCATGAGATTTTCGTGAGCTCATGAAAGAAGATGCTATCTCATGAAAGAAGAATGCGGAAAAAAACTAAATTCAAAATCTTCTTTGATGAGATGGTATTTCTGTTTCATATGGCCCTATTCCTCTTTCGTGACCCTCACGAAAGAAGAAAATCAGCTCTCAAAAGAAGACTCAGTAAGAATTTTTGGGATGTCCCAAAAACACATTTTGCAGTCTGTTTTCGAAGAACTAAGTCCAGAAGTTAAACGGGTCCCACTTAGCTAGATCCATGTGTTTGAGTGTCTGCAGGGCATAATTTTTTAGGGTTTTGAAAAAAAAAAAACAGGTTACTCACCTGTAACAGTAGTTCTAGGAATGGTATATGTTGTTCAGCCACACTTCTTGGTATGTCCCTTTCCCTTTAAGGATCACCGGAAGGTCTTCAAGCTGGCTCCTCCCACCCACCTAGGTGGTATATCCCTCGGCTCTGCCCCATGATGCCAAATCATAGCCTGCTGGAAGCCAGGTGTTGTGCATCCGCAGCCGGGGAGGTCAGGTGGGTCAGTGTGGATGAACAACATATACCACTCCTAGAACTACTGTTACAGGTGAGTAACCTATTTTTCTAGGATCATGGATATGTTGTTCATCCACACTTCTTGGTAGACTCCTAGCATTCTCCGGGAGGAGGGAGGCAAGGTGCACACCCCCAGTGATACTCACTTGGGGAAAAGAGATTGGAGAACTGAGGCCCCAAAACCAGCATCCTGGCATGACTCAAGGTCGATGTGGTAATGGGTAATGAAGGTGTTTGCTGACTTCCAGGTAGCAGCCCGACAGATTTCCTGGATAGGGATGTCATTGGAAGCAGCCACCGATGCAGCGGTATGGTGGGTAGAATGTGCTGTTATCCCTCTGGGAGGCTCCATGCCCGCCAACTCGTAGCACAGACTTATGCAAGATATAATCCACCTTGTAATAGTCCATTTTGCTGCAGGTCTTCCAGAAGTGGCTTCAGTGTAGGTGACAAACAGCTGGCAAACCTCTCGAATTTCCACCATCCTCTCCTTATAATAGGAGAGGGCTCATCTCAGGTCCAGGGTATGGAGCCTGTGTTCAGCCTCCGAGGTGTAATTAGGGTAGTATACTGGCAGAGTTAACACCTGGTTAAGGTGAAACTCTGACAGCATCTTCGGAAGGAATTTTGGGTGGGGGGCGTAGGACAACCTTGTCCCTGTGGAAGACCAGATAAGGGAAGTCCACAGAAAGTGGCTGGAGCTCTCCTGTCCTTCTCACAGACATGATAGCCACCAGGAAGGCCGTCTTCCATGACAAGTGTGACAATGCACACTTGTGCATTGGTTCGAATGGCTTTCCCATGAGCTTTGCCAGTACCAGCAGTAGATCCCATGGAGGTGGAGGTTCACGCACCAGAGGGGATATGTGATCCAGCCTTTGAAAAGGCACCCGACCACTGTCTCCTGCACCACCGTCAGCTGACCGGCCCACGCCCCGTAAGCAGAGATGGCTGCCAGGTGCACCCTAAGGGTCAATGACCGAAGACCCCCTTTGGGCAGAGACCAAAGGTAGTCAAGAATGTCAGCCACTGAACAGGACAGAGGGTCCAGGACCTTGCCCTGACACCAAATGGAAAACCTTTTCCATTTGAAGGCATAACATTTCCTGGTCGATCACTTTCTGGATGCCTCCACCATGGTGAGGACATCCTCAGAAAGACCCAAAGCCTGGAACTCTAGCCTTTCAGATACCAGGCTGTGAGGTGCAGGGATTGAAGGTCCGGATAGTATACCTTCCCCGATTGAGAGAGATCAGGTCCAGGCACGCTGGAAGCCACTCCGGGGGCCTGCAGCTGAGGCTGAGGAGATCTAGATATCAGAACTGATGCGGCCAGTCTGGGGCTACCAGAATCACCTTTGCCTTGTCCCTCCTCATCTTGAGGAGCACCTTGTGGATCAAGGGAAATGGAGGGAAGGTGTAGAAGAGGTCTGGGGTCCATGGCCTCAAGAAGGCATCCCCCTGCAGTGAGCCCTGCTGAGGGGGGCCGGCATGAAACTGCCTCAGCTTGGTGTTGTCCCTGGTGGCAAACCGGTACACCATCAATTTGCCTCAGTGGGAGAACAGTCTGTAAGCTACCTCTGGATGGAGAGACCACTCTTGGGATGTCTCGCCTTAGCAGCTGACAGCATCCGCCAGATGGGTTGAGGCTCCTGCCACATGAATGGCTAGGAGATCTGCCTCCAGACAGCTGACAAGGGTCCAGATGAGGAGCGCCTTCCTGCACAGCAGACAAGAATGTGTGCTGCCCTGTTTGTTGAGGTAGTGCGTGGTCGTGGTATTGTCCATCTGGACTTGAACCACTTGACCCCGGAGCTGAGGAGCGAAAGCTGACCGTGCCAGTCTGACTGCTCTGAGCTCCAACAGGTTGATGTGGTATCGGGACTCCTCGGGGATCCAGAACCCATGGGCCCTTTTGTCCCCCATATGGGCTCCCCAGCCCATGAGAGAGGCATCGGTCATGAGGACGGTCGTTGGCTCAGGGCAGACAAACGGGATCCCTTCCTGCAACTGGTCTGGGGCGGTCCACCATTGGAGAAAATTCCACATCTTCTGGGTTACAGTGATCAGCTGGTCGAAATTACCATGACGCTGAGTCCACTGGGTGACCAGCTCCCACTGGAGGGGGCGCATGTGCAACCGGGCCCAACAGACCACGGAGGTGCATGCCACCATGTAACCCAGAAGGCACAAAAGTCCCAGGCAGGGCGCAATTGCCCAACCAGAAATGATTGGGCAAAGGAGGAGAGAACCTCTGCCCTGTCCACTGGGAGCTGAGCTCTGGCTTGACGAGAGTCAAGCTCTGCCCCGATGAAGCCCATCAGCTGGGAAGGCACAAGTTCTGACTTGGCCAAGTTGGGAGCAGGTCTGGAGGGCCAGGTTCTTGGACCTCTCCACTTCCTGCCTGGTGGGACCTGCTAAGAGCCAATCATCGAGGTAAGGGTAAATTCTAACCCCCCAACACCTGAGATGGGCTGTGGCCACTGCAATGCATTTGGTGAAGACCCTTGGGGCTGATGACAGGCCGAACGGCATGGCTTGGAACTTGTATAGGGTCCCTTCAGCTCTGAAGTGGAGGAACCGCTAATGAGATGGACGGATTGAGACGTAAAAGAGTGCGCCCTGCAGATCCAGTGAACAGAACCACATGTTTCACTCTAAGGATGGTATGATCTGGGACAGAGTGACCATCCAAAAGGTGCGTGACCTGAGATACTGATTCAGGTTGTGCAGATCTAGAATGGAGCCCCAGCCCCCATCTGCTTGGGCAACAGCAATTACCTGGAGACAAAGCCTGGGTCTGCTGGAGAATCCGCCACTGAAGCTACTGCTTTCTTGAGGAGGCACTGAGCAATGTCATCTTGGAGAGCCGACTGAGTATGGGCGGATATTCTTTCCTCCCATGGGGCATGGGCTCCGCATGGAGGGTACTGTTTAAATTCCAGAGGCAGTCCCTGAACGATCACCTCCAAGACCCACCTGTCCATGGTGATAGCGGACCTGGTGGAAAAGAAGTGGTGGAGCTGGCCCCCCATGGGAGGACCCAGAGCTGGTGTGACAGGAGAGGGGGGTGGCAGCCCCCACCCCGTCACGGAGCAGGCTTGGAGGAGGAGGAGGAGGAGAAGGATCCAGGACCTGAACTTCGGCCTCCTTTATGGACTTGGGAAGGCCCGGGCTTGGGCCGGGGGCACCAAGCCTGCTGCTGCTGCTGCCCTCCTTGAAAGGAAGGTTGCTGGGCCACAAGGGAAGAGTGTTGAAAAGGCTTCTTCTTCTGCTGCTGCTTCTTACTCGAACAACCTTTAACAGAAGTGGCGTCCAAGGTGGCATTGGACTGCTCAATATGCTGAAGGTGACCAGCCACACCTGTGCTGAAGAGATCGGTGCCCAGGAAAGGCACATCAGCTAGTTTGTGTTGAGTATCTGCCAGGAAAGAGGACAGCCTCAGCCAAACCCTGTGGTGAGAGGCAACTGCCGCTGCAAACGAGCGGGCACAGGAGTTCCCAATGTCCAGGGCCATCTGGAGCTGCTGTCTGGCAACAGCCCGGCCCTGGTCCCGGACTTGCTTGACCATGGTTTGCATGTCCGTGGGGAGATGTAGGAGGACTTCATCCGAAGACACCAGGAGGGCATGGGAGAAGTGTGCCATGATGACGGCCAAACTTGGCTGATGTAGGCCTAAAGACGAGGCCGCATAGACCTTCCAAGCTGAATAATGATTCAAGTTTTTGGATTCCTTCTCAGGGGTCAATCAATGTTGGCAGAACTGCCAGTACGCCTGAACACAGAGGCGGTCACCAAGCTCTCAGCCGAAGGGTGCTCTGTGAACCCCGCAAGGGACCCCATGGAAGCCGCATACTTGCGGGCCATGCTGGCAGTCAGAGCTGGGCAAGAGGCAGGGCACTGCCAAAGTTCTAAGGCTGGGCCAACTATGGTCTCGGCCACAGGAAAGGCCTCCTTCAGGGTATCCCCTCTCTTGAAGATGTCCGTGAGAGGGTACTCTGCCTTTTTCTGGATATGTTCCAGGGGCATCCCTGTAGACTCAGAGATGAGGCGAAGAATGCCCTGAAAAAACAAAGGACCTTCCTCCATCTCTATCCCACCAGCCAATTCATCATCCCCGGGATAATAATGTAGGCGGTATTTTCCAAATCCGAGGAATCCAGATATAACGGTCGACCGCCCAGGTCACCTTCGACTTGCCAAAGGCGGTCAGGGGTGACAGTGACTGAAAGATGCTGGGGAAGCATGGTGTCTGGTCTAGCTTCCTTAGAAGGAGCCCCTCCCACAGGCTGCTTGGGCACGATGGTTCCGCCACTATCAGTGGAGAGACCGGTTTAGGATGAACCGAAGATTTTGCCAGCTCCACGGGCAGGGGAACCGACTTAATCAGCTCTGAAGGAGTTGGCTTTGGCCTGGGAGGCGAAAGTCAAGTAATGGCCAGGGTAGAAGCCGGGGTTGGCTTGTGACTGGTCAAAATAAGCTGTTGCCACATGAGGTCCTTGTAATGCCGCCAGAGTTTCTGAGGAGGACAAGAAAGACCGATGGCATTGCCTCTTTTTTGAGTGCTTGTGGCTCTTCCTTGGCCTGTCAGTCGAGGGGGTCCTGGACCTCGATCAAGATCGGACAGGCCGATTCAGTTGCTCGGGAGACACCGGCAGGAATGGTGATTTCCCAGGATATGGGACCACTTCCTCAACGGGATTCCCAGCAGGCTGGGTCTCCTTGTTGGGGAAAAAAAGGACTGGAGTCTGACTAAGAGAATCATCGACCAGAGTCGGCGACAATGGGTCAATCGGATCGATGATTTCAACCTCATCGATTGACACTTTGGTCAACTGGCCGGATGGCAAAGTCAAGAAGCCAGCGGCTGAAGAGGCAGTTTCGACTGAAGTCGAGACTGCCAGTTCCTGGGACCGAGATCTCTTCTGATCTCAAGAACGTCTTCGCTGAGACGAAGATGATCCTGGGTCCTTTCCTAACTTACAGGACCGAGAGGAGTGCATACCCCACAGGACTCTCTCCCTCAGTCAGGAGAGACTGGCACAACTCTCAGAAAAAAAACAAGAAAGTGGAGCCCAGGTTGAGTGGAATGAAGAAGCTCCAACAGGAAGATTCCCCGGCACAAGCCGCTTCCTCCTCGAAGTCTTGCATGCATTCCAATTGCTCCGTGGATCCCACGGCTGCGGAAACCGCTCACCGAGCTTCCTTTGATTTCACTGGAGGGTTCCATTTTTCTGGCCTCCCCAACTTCAGGCGTGTGAGATGGTCATTGAGGACGTTAGGGTGAAATGCAAGACAAAAATCGCACTTCGAGGTGTCATGGTCGACACCCAAGCAATAGATGCACGTGGTGTGGGGATCGGTGCGCAACACCTTCTGGCAGCACAAACACCGGCGAAATCCGGGGGAAGACTTCTCCATAATCGAAGATAAACAGTCACAATCACTAATGCGAACTAGATGAATTTTTGGAATAACTGAAGGTATTGAAGTCAGGGCCTACAAAATGCGGGAGCACCAAGGAGGCAACCTGAATCTTCTGGCAGAAAGGAAGATCTGGCATCATGGGGTAGAGCCAAGGGATGTACCACCCAGGTGGGTTGGAGGAGCCAGCTTTTTTTTTTTTTTTTTTACTTATTATTTATCCACACCTTACGTCTCCATGACCCCCCTCTCCTTCTGTACTCAAGGAGTGACATCCTCCACATCAACCTCGACCATCTGGGTCTGCCCCTAGAGTGCCAAGCTGCTATCAGAACCTAACTTGATGGCCCGGATTACCCCTCGGGTGGAGCGAGGAGAGGCATCCCCACACTACCTCCCCTCTGTCCTCTGCAGCGAGCATGAACAGCGGGATCTGCCCTTTGGTCGACCTGATGCCGAGAATAGCTCTGGAGAACTTCACCTAGGGGGCCGGAGGCATTTTCCTCCAAGCCTGTACTCCCTGTAACCCAACCCCCTGAGACACCGGTGCAGAGAGTCAATGTGCTGATGCACGCTCGCTCTCAAGCGCCTAACGACGTCCCCCTTCCCCGGCTCCGAGACACAAAGCTGCCATGCCCCTCAAGAGTCGGTGCATCCACCGGCCCCCGTAGGACGTCGGGCACTAGACATCACCCTTGGCATCCCACCCCGAGGGAGGAAAGCATCCATGGGGATGTTCCATCCTCCCTCCCCCTGCCAACCCCCGCCGACCTGAGTCCATTCCCAAACCCGGGTCACCGGCGCAGTGTGAGGTGTGGCGTCCAGCACCTCAACCCTCAGTGCCATCAGGCTGACGGGAGGAGCCAGCTTAAATACCTTCTGGCAATCCTTAAAGGGAAAAGGACATGCCAAGAAGTATGGATGAACAACATATCCATGATCCTAGAAAAAACATTTTTTGGAGAAAAAAATGAAACAAGATGGCTGCCACCTGAAATAATTTTTTCTCACTAAAGAAGATTTCTGCCTCAAGAAATAGGAATCTTTCATATGAAATATCTGTTCAGAACCAAGATTTCAGATCCTTATAACTTGGGAATGGAGTAATATTTTTTTGCCAAACCAATGAAAGGCATCATTCTAGAGCAAGTCCTTTCTACTCTGAGAATATCAGAACAACATTTCAAACCATCTGAGCTGTAGGTGATGACAAAAAAAAAACCTGCACAAACCTGATTTTTCCTAAAATTGCACTATCTGGTTCTCAGAATCCACATATCCGACCAGAACGAAACTTACCAGATCAATAGACTACACCCCAGACTACCCATGCAAACCTTCGTGTAATTCTGTTGAATGGGGATGAAGCTATTGAGGTGCAAAGTTAAGGGTTTAACATTAAACAGCCTACTCAACCCTAACTATAATTCCAATTTTTATGTACTGTAATCATGTAATCTAAATGTCTTTTGTACTCTGTTTTACATCCTCTATATCCCATCCCGAGGACATGGTTAAGACACAAACTATAAAAATAATATTCTGGTGACACTTGTCACGTTATCAGATTAAGGACCACTCATAAAATATCAGTTATATTTTTATTAGGAACATGCCATATCCTATAGTAATTAAATATCCTACAAAACAGGGAAGATACAGTATGTGGTTACTGATAATGGAACTCAATTAAGTTTTGTTTTGTTTTGCAACACAAACTATGTTGAAGATACATTTTCATATAAAAAATAACACAATTATTGTTATTACTCTATATGAACAAAAATCAGAAAAAGTTTAAAAAGTAAAAAAATGTCATTTAAGAAACATTTGTATAAAAAATTACGCCTTAGTATTCAAAACAGTTTGACAGCTACATTATGTCACTAAAAATACATCAATAGGTTTTAAACACACTGATAGGTTTTGAACACATCAGTGTTGCTGCAAAAGTATTTTGAACATGGCAACATATTTAAAACACTTCTACAGTACCAATGCAACTTCTAAACCATAAAGGCTAAGAGCTGAAATGGTATATTGCTGGAAAGGATTTTTCCAATGGTGTATAGTGTGAACCCCTTAAAATACACCAATAATGGACAGGTAGAGGGTATATGCGTCCAAATAACCCAAACAAATGAAAAACATTTATTTGCAAATTTTTACAGACCTCCATCCTCAGATTTAAACCATGGCCAGCTTCTAATTAATGAAATTAGTCAGCTAGCTTCAAATTCAGATATTACAGTTGTAGGGGATTTTAATTTGCCGGGTATTCACTGGCATAACCTCACTTCAAAAATGTATTTGGAGGGTTTGTTTCTTGATTCTCTTATCATGGCTGGATTGGAACAATTAGTAAATGAACCCACCAGAGAGAATAATATCCTGGACCGTGTTCTTACAAACTTCTCATTTGACATTAATAACATCAATACAATGGGGCCATTAAATAACAGTGATCACAATATAATAACATTTCTAAATAAATAGGAAAAAGACAATAGTGAGAGGAACAAACTACAGATATAATTACAACAAATGTAACTATAACAAAATCAATAAGGCACAGGCAGGCTACGACTGGGTAAACAAGTTCTCAGGACTAAATATCAATATATGCTAGGAATTATTTTAATCAATGATCTCAGAATTACAAAAATTATACATTCCAATTAAAAAATCACATAATAAAAACCGGAAAATTCCATCTTGGCTAACACGCCCCATTAGACAACAAATTCATATAAAGGAAAAGGCATTTAAAAAGATGAAACAAAGCCCCAGCTCTACTAATATAAATCAGTACTGGGAGGTATTACAAATATAAGAAATTAATACAAATGGAAAGGAGGAAATCTGAATATAAACTCTCTGTCACTAAAAATCCAAAAGCATTTAATGCATATGTAAATGGTAATAGGAACGTGAACAACAGCATTCATAAACTGGTTGTCAATGTAAAAGACATACAAGACACCAGGGACATTGCTAATGAATTTAGTAAATACTTTGGGTCTGTATTTACTGACAAGGATATATCAAAACCTAATGTCACCAATCAATCTAATACTGATGAAATTAGCTTTGAGGAGATAACAGTAGCTATAAAACTAATTAAAGAAAATACTTCCCTAGGGCCTGCTGGAATAAGTCCAAACTTCCTAAAAATACTCTATCATCAGTTTCTATCCCACTAAAACACTTGTACAATATTTCTCTGTACAGTGGTACAATCTCTGAAGAGCGGAAAGAAGCATCAGTTATTGTGATTCATAAATTTGGAAGTAAAAATGATGCTAGTAAATAGCGTCCCATTAGTTTGACGTCTGTAGTATGCAAGATTATGGAAATAATAAAAAAAAGAAGAATTTAAAACACATTAAATTCCTATAATTTGATGGACCAGAAACAGCATGGCTTTTTAGCTGGTAAGTCCTGTACTACAAGCCTAATTCATTTTTATAAAAGAGTTACTAACCACTTAGACCAAGGCATACCAGCGGATATACTATTTTTAGATTTTCAAAAAGCATTTGACAAAGTATCACATGGACTTCTGATTGACAAGCTTATAAAACTGAGAATTGAAACATCAATCATCAAATGGATCGAGGCATGGCTGTCTTTTTAGAACTCAGATGGTAAAGATCACGGACACCCTATCCGATCCTATTAAAGCAACTAGTGGAGTGCCACAAGGTTTTGTTTTGGGTCCGGTTCTGTTTGGCATATATATTTCGAACCTGCATCGTGGGATAAATGGGCATATCAGCAAATTTGCTGATGATACGAAGATCTGTCAGGACATTGATTCAGAAGACAAAATTGACAGTTTTAGGAAAGACATAGTTTCTCTAGAAAACTGGTCCACTAAGAATAAAATGGAGTTTAATATAAAAAAAAGTGTTGTAATGCACCTGGGATGTAAAAACCCTCAGACAAAATATTATTTAAATGGCAACCCATTAAACAAAGTAAAAACAGAGAAAGACTTTGGGGTCATTGTTAATAGTTCCCTTTCAGCAAGTGATCACTGTTGTCTTATTACACAAACAGCAAATAGGATATTGGCATCCATTAAGAGAGCTTTTACTTTAAGGCAAGAAACATGTATCCTGCCTTCATACAAGTTCTATATAATACCGCATTTAGACTATGCATAATCCTTTTGGGCTCCATTCTTGATAAAGGATAGAAAACTTATAGATAGTGTTCAACATAAGGCTACTAAACTCATTCCAAGAATTAGTAACCTGTCCTACCAGGATAGATTGAGAGAGCTAAATTTATTTGATCTAGAAATAAGACGCCAAAGGGGAGACCTATTATTGTTATTTAATATACTTAATGATGCATATTTAATGTCTGAATGTAATATTAACTACACAAACAAACCATTAAATCTAAGATGTCATACTAAACAACAGGTGGCACCCAGGGTCAAAACAAATAAAAGGAAATACAACTTCACTATTAGCGCAGTCAAACTGTGGAATACTACCTCAACACGCAGTAGGTTCAAATAATGCCCAGCAGTTTAAAACCAATTTAGATAAATACATACTGGGACAAGTAACCCTATAGCCCACATGGTGTGGGAAGGAGGACATGCGATGGGCCTAGTGCCTTCTTCAACCTTGCATTACCAAGTTAACAAGTAACTACCAGCATTTATACTGTAAAAAAAAAGACACTGTCAAATTTGCATAGATATTGTCAGGTGCTTCAACTATATTGTCATGTTTAAAACCCTTCAACAGCAATGCTAATGTGTTTTACAACACCATCGACACATCTTTTTTTTTTTTTTTTTAATCAGTGTTTTATACTGCCCCTGTGGTCTGCTCTGACTGCACCCCCCCCGCCCCCTCAGCCCTGTCACTGTTTTGCTCACAGACTTACCGTTTAGTCACCACTTGCACAGAACTGTAATTTGGTGGCTGGCCAGTCGTGTTGAATATGTGAGAGCCTGTGGGGGCTGCTGGCAGGAAGTCGTATTTTCCACCTTGCTTTCTCTCCAGGCTAGAGTGTAGTGATGCATGTGCCAGCACACCCTGCTCCAGCTCTCCCCCTCTGAGGGTTGTCCCACTCTGCTGCTTCCTGGCCTCCGCCAGGTGGCAGTATCTGCAGCAGGAACTGTAGTCCCTCACTCCCCACCATGAGAAAGGAGAGCTGCTATCAGGCACTTGATCCTTCCTCACCCTGCCAGCCCACCGAGCGACCCTGTCTGTTCCTGAACCCAGGTCACCAGTGTGGGGGGGCGGAGGTGCAACTGCTCCCCCACTGGCCTGGCCCTTGTCAACATATCTTTAACATGTTAATGTTGCTGTAGATGTGTTTCAAACATATCAATGTATTTAAAACACTTTAATTTATTGTGCTGTTTATAGTACAGTGCCGATGGAGGTATGCTAGTGTGTTGGTTGATTCATTCATAGATTTTCATTCTGTAACCAGGGTCCATCAAGTATAGCATTGCAAATAGGCTTTGCCCAGATTGTTTTTCAAATTTAAAATAAACTTTTACATAATTACACAACTTCAGGGGACAATATCTCCCTTTATCTTGAAACCTAATCGTTCAAGCAATACAATGGCTCAAGAAATGTTGTCCTCCAAGGAGGGTGATATCACATGCACCATAAAAGCCAGACATGCAAGATATACACCGCTTCAAGAGACGTTGCCCACCAAAGTTGCACAGGTATTGTCAAGGGGCTAGAAATTCAAAGCTTTAACAACATGCAAGACTACTTGCTCCATGCAAATGGAAGTTTGTGTCTTGAGTCTGGACTTAGTGTGGGGCTTCCTATATTCAAAGCATGAGTGAGTGCCATGCAAATTCAGTTGCACAGTGGCACAAAATTAGGGACTGCATTAATGCAAATGAGTGGAGGGGGGCAGCATTCTGTGCACTAAGCTATATTTGAAGTACTGTGATAGTGCTAAGGATATTCTTGCTTTGCACAAATTGCAGCATTAGAAAAGGTAGATTTTAACTTAACTTGTAGTATGGAGGAGACTTTCAAACAGCCCATACACAACATCTGAGGTTCAGAATGCATGGAAAAGCATAGATTAAGGCTGGTATGTGATAATCCTTACTGCAAGCAGGACACCTGTGTGACTACAGGTCAGACAAATTAGCTTGTATGCTTTGATGTGCACATGTCATTGGACTATGGCACCACAAACCCCAGTCTAACTACAGTACATGTGCTGACATACTGTAAATGATTCAAAGGCAGGAAATGCACCCAGACCACAGCACAAAAGTGCCTATCATACAGTGCTCTTTAGCACTGTGTTGTACTGCAGCTCCGATGGCCATCTGTTAACATTGGCTCTGGCCCAGCCTCCCTGCAATCCAAGTAGCAAAGTCCTCTTAATGAGACTGACATGGCTGCATAATGACCCCTTAGCACTTTATAGTGGGGAATGGGTCCATTTACACGGAGAGGTTTGACTACAGCACATTTCCCCAACAGCACTAACAGGCCTGGGATGCACTGATATACTGTGATTCTGTTACCTGTTTTTTATCCAGGTTCACTCCCTTCACTGGCAAGCAAGGTATTGTGCCGTGTGACTGCACACACCTGTCAGTGCCTTTCTTTGTACTGTGCTCTGGGGGTATATGCATGCAGGCTTCACACACACACTGCACTTACATGAATATGCCACCTTTTGAACATTGTACACTGTACACAACAGTGCTAGCAGATGGGGCTTTGCATGGAGCTAACCCTGCCCTTCAGATATGGAGCCCAAAGTGTTTTAAATATGCTGACACTTTCCAAACACTTAAATATCCCTGACAGTTCAGCATTCCCCACCAGAACCCCAACAGACCACAGTTTTAATTTAAAAATTCCTCTCTTCCCCCTCCCACTTCAACATTCCCTCCCAGAATTCCCAACAGAACCCCAATTTTTTCATGTATCTCTCCCCTTCTCAGCTCAGCATACCCTCTCAGAACCTCCCACAGACTCCCATTTGTAGTTTTGACATATCCCTCTCTTCCTAGTTAAGCATTCCCTGCCAGAACTCCCAACAAACACGTTTTCTGTGTTTGGATACAGCTGTACCCTCTCAGCTTAGTATATCATCTCAGAACCCTAACAGACTCCCAGTTTTAGTTTGGATGTATCCTCCTCCCAGCTCAGCATCCTCTCCCAAAACCCCAACAGAATGCTGTCTGTGGTCGAAATAATCCCTCCCCCTCCTACAGTAGTTGCTTTTGAAATATTGGTGGTTTTGTGTAAAGAAGGAGCACACACTTTTTGTTAGTTTTCACAGTACTATAACGCTGTCATAGAGAAATCCTTAAAGAGATGTTTCTGGTTTTCAGCAAATATTTCACAGCTGGCATCAGTACAGCATACTTAAACAAAATTACACCAAAATTAGAATTTCAGGACCTTTCACTTTTTTTTTTATTACTGATGACATTGTCATGAAAACAAGATCTGCAGTGTTTCCTTTTAGACTTTGCCTGCTCACATTGGTTAGTCAGCCTTTCAGAAAGGATTTTATATCCGAAACGCATCATGACCTTTAAAACTGTGCATGGTACCTGCAATAAAATTAAGCACATTTATCACCACATGACTTGGAGCAGTGTCTTTTCTGAGTTTCGTAGGTAGTGAGTGGCCGACTTTTTTTGTTTTCTTGTTACGTTGGTCATGCCTGGTGGGAAGTCGTAATCCTCCATTTGTGATATCACAACCTGTTATGGCACACATGATTCTGATGTTACATACTGAGGATTATGATCTCAGAGCAGGACAAGCAGCGAGGGCAAAGGAAGTCCGGGGAAAAGAGGGACAGCATTGATAATAACTAATTGTGACTGTCCAGAAATTCAATTTTTGGGGAATGGTAAGAGATTAGAGGTCTGGAGAATCCCTTAAATCAGTGGGAGAGTAGCTTTGACTATGCTGCTAACAACACAAAGGCCACACATGAGCTGCATGGAAACCTGAGCAGTGAACTCGAACAGGCACAGCTGAAGAGCATAGGATGCCTCTGGGGAAACACGGCAAATTATGAACAATAGTAGCTCTATTTCCTTTCATTACTATATTTATCTTCCCTTCTTCATTACTTTATCGAACAAGGAGGCACGTCCAACCAATTAGAGAGCTACTTTCCTCTGCACGGTAGACACCATTCTGCAAAGAGTGGCTCATGCACACATGCCCTGGAAATGGGGCTAGCTCAGGGACAGTTTTTTAAAACTGTTAATATGTTGTTTATCAACCCCAATCAACAATATATTAATAGTACAGCTGAGACCATTCTTTCAAGAGTATTAGTGGTCTCACGTACATTCTTCAGGTATCAGAAGCATTCACTCTCAGTTCACAGTTCTCCTACCCTAAGAATACATGAGACCTGTCTTACAATGCAGACCACTGAACATTTGATTTGTACAACATCAGTTTACCAGTTATGACTTTTAAATCAGCTGTTTGTGTGAAAATCCAACTATTTCTCTTAGGTTTCAACTGCAGCTTTAGTACTACATAGGGCTTTTGTGGTGTCATTAGCATTATGAAATCTGCTCTCTGATTGGTTCAGTATTCCAGAGTGATGCACCCAGCCTTTAAGCTATAAACTGTGACCTACCTAACAGCAAAGATGACATGTCATCTTGGAGGCTGCATATGCCAGTAATCAAAGAGAAGAAAAAATTACTCACCGTAGTAATATGGTTTCTTCTTAAGAAATCCATCAGTATATTCACAATATTCAATGGTTCTCCGGGAATGAGCAGCCCCAGAGCTTTGGAACGTTATGCTAATTAAGAAAGTTTAGAATGACGTTCAAACTCTGCTGTGCGGTCACACTCCAACTTGCTTTTTAATGTCAGATTTATTTCTGTAGGTAGGATGCGATGACCACCAAATCTACCAAAAATACTTAATAAAAGTTTTTCTTAGAAATTGTAAAAACGTTTCAAAATAAAGCAGAATAACACTTTTCTATACTGAAAAAGAACAGGAAATCAGACCAGAGAGAAGCAACTGAAGGCACCGTAACAAGTAATGCTCATGCAAACAGAAAAGAATCGATTTGTGTCAGAACTTTTAATCCAGTGCTGGAAGGGTAGGCAGGGTAATGGACTGTAAATATAACTGATGGATCCCTTATGAAGAAACAACATTACTACAGTGAGTAAATTTTTCTTCCAACCCCAGGAATACATCAGTTTATATTCACAAAATGAAGACTCCGTAGCAGTACCTTGGCAGTCCGGGTTCATAACCTATGTAAGGAAAAAGTTCTGCAAGACAGCAGTGCCAAAGCTGACATCTCTCCTGGCCTGTATGTCCAGACAGTAGTGCTTTGTAAAGGTGTGTACTGTCTTCTAGGCAGCTGCTTTACAAATATCTTATGAGAGGATACCTCTTGATGCTGCCACAGAGGCAGAGCTTCTCTTGTACGGTCTACCCCAAAGCCACTGGTTAACCGTTTATTAGCTTTATCATAACAGAACTGCATGCAGGAGACTATTCGGTAAGAAATGGTTATCCTGGATGCTGGTTTGTCATTGCCTATCTCACCATAAGTGACAAACAGCTGAGTACTAGTGAACCTGAATTTTTTTTTTGCTGTCCAGCTAGTAACTCAAGGTCCTTTTGACATCCAGGCAGCAGAGCTTTTGTTCCCGAGTTGTATTTTTCAGTAAGAAAAATGGGAAGGGCAACTGACTGATTCAGATGGAATTCAGACATCACTTTAGGGAGGAATTTCCTGTTTGTCCTCAGGACTACCTTGTCCCTACGGAAAAGTATGTAGTTTGGATCTGTGCAGAGGGCTTGTAGCTCACTCATCCTTTGAAAGATGTCATTGCCACAAGCAAAATTGTTTTCCAGGTGACATACGTGCAGCGGTAGCCATAGGCTTGAAAGCAGCTTCCATCAGATGGGCAATGCACACATTCAAGTCCCAGGGAAGGAAAGGGCCCCACACTGGAGGGTACATTTGGTTAAGACCTTTGAAAAACATTCTGAAAAGGGATTGAGAAGCGAGTGACCTGTCCTAGCCAGCCTAAGTGTAAGCTGGCACTGCTGCCAAATACACCTTCAGGGTTGACGGCCATAGGCCCGGTGACTGGAGGTGCACTATGTAATACAGGACTGTGGACAGACTTGCCAGGATGGGGTTAATCTGTTTAGGAGCACACCAGAAAGAAAACCCCCTCCGTCTGAAGCATACTGTATGTTTTGCTTGTTGCTGGTTTCTTAGAAACCTTCAAAACTCTCAGTACTTCCTCTGAAAGATTTAAACCAGAGAACTCTAGCTCTTCAAGAACCATGCTCTAAGATGTACAGTTCTCAGGCCTGGAAATGTTATCCCACCCTGAGACAGCGTCAGCAGATTGTATCTTAGTGGCAGACTGATAGGATGTTTACTGGAAAGAGACAGTAGCCTGGAGTGCCAAATCTGCCTGGCCCAGTCTGGTGCTGTAAGAATCATTGTTTTAGACTCTCCTTAGCTTTATGAGCACACTCAGAAGAAGAAATGGGAATGGGGGAAAGTGTATAAAAACTTCCCTGTCCAATCCAGGACCAGTGCATCCTCTGAAACTGACCCCAGTACTTGGTGTCTGCAACAAAAGAGTGGGAGCTAGTTGTTCTCCCAGGAAGCAAACAGGTCTATTTCTGGTGTATCCCCACATTTGAGCACTGATGTCGGCAGCTGCTGAGTCACAGTCCACTTGTAATTTCCCTGGCTGATTCTGCTCAGAGAGTCTGCCAAAACACTGTCTTTTCCTGGCAGGTGCACTGCAGATAGTTCTACCCCCAAGGAATAGGCTAGGTTCCAGAACTTCATGCCTTCTGTGATCAACTCTGAAGATCTTGTTCCTCCCTGTTTGTTTATGTAATACATTGTTGTGGTGCTGCCTGTTCAGATCTGGATAGACTGGCCCTGGATCTGGGAGGAAAATGCCTGCATTGCCGGTTACACTGCCCTGAGCTCCAGGAGGCGGATATGCTCCTCAGTGTCCTCTGTGCTCCAGGTGCCACTTACAGTGAGATCCTCTAGGTGGGCCCCCAACCTAGGAGGGGGACATCTGTTGTGAGAATAGCTGTGGGAGATTGCAGGAGGAAGGGAATTCCATCTCTGTGGTTGTCCTCGTCCTTCCACCATTCCAGTGCCCTTAGCAAGTTTTTTTGTGACAGGCATCAGTTTGGACAGAGGATCCAATCTCTGAGCAAGTGATCCCTTAGATGATACTGAATGTCTCTCATCTGGAACCTGGACCCTTGTACCACTGCAGTGAATGAGGCCATGTGTCCCAGCAACTGTAGAAAATCCTGTGCAGGTCTTGGCTGACCTCCCTGAAAGAAATTTGCAGTAGAAATTAGGTTTTCCACCCTTGCATGTGGAAGAAAGGCCTTCCCTTGCAGGGTGTGCTGATCTGCACTGATAAAGTCCAGAACCTGAAATGGTTCAGTTTATGACTTCTGAAGATTTTTGAGAAAGCCCAGGTCTCCTAATGTGCTTTTTGTCAGATGAATGGAGGACTCTGCTTCATGTTTTGTTTTTTCTGAGACAAACCAGTCATCAAGGTAGGGAACCACCACACCTTGCCTTCTCAGACGTGCTGCTACCATAGCTAGGCACTTTGTGAAAACCCCTGGTGCTGAAGTGAGGCCAAAGGGAAGGGCTGTGAACTGGTATTAACAGTTCCCTAGCCTGAATCTGAGGTACTTTCTCTGAGAGGGTCTTTCTGAGATGTGGAAGTAGGCATCTTTTGGATCCAGTGTCCTCAGTCAGTCTCCCACCTGCAAAGATGGTATCACTGAGTCCAGTGTGACTATTCTGAATCTTTCTTTGTTGTGCGTTTGGATATTTCAGGTCTAAAATGGGTTGCCACTACCCATTTTTGTCGTGGGTAAGGAAGTACCTGTAGAAGGTTCCACCAAGTCGGTTTGACATCAAAGATGTCAACCGACTTTACAGTGACAATAAATTGCCACTGACGACCACGTTGTCCCCCAATTCTGCTGATGGACCGTGATTGCGGCAACAATCCCGGCTGTTTTAGTAATTTAGTAAATTTTATTATTTTTAGTAATTGACATCTCAGTTTCCTAAGAAAAAGAGAACTGTGCGGTATTAGGCAAAAAAAACACTAAAGCAGTTGCACAAAAAAAGCTCTAAAGCTTTAAAACAGAAACATTGTTGTGGTTACTTGAAAGCAGGAACCATGCTGATAAGTGGCCTTCTCTGCTTCCTGGGACCTGATCGGGAACCTGAGAACCCCTAAAACAATAACAATTCACAAATGACACCCTAACTTAAACTAGAATAATGAATCTGAGACTTTAAATTAAATTAAATAAACTGTAAACTGGCCAGCAGTGAAGAGAGAACTTTGAGGTGACTGCTCCCTTCAGTGGAGAAATAAATCTGAAGTTAGAAAGCAGGGTAGAGTGTGACCACACAGCAGAGTTTGAACTTCATTCTAATGTTCCATGATTTAGCATACAGTTCCGAAGCTCCAGGGCTGCTCATTACAGGGGAATGATTGCATATTGTGAATATAAACCGATGGATTCCTGGGGTTAGAACAACATTTATTTTCACAGATTTATCATGACTGGTGCTGAATAAATATTTATGGGATATGCCATGGACTGAGTCACAAAATTTCATTTAGCTTCATGAATTCAGGGCAGAACCCATAACTGAAGAGTAGCAAAGCCACAAGAGAGTTATGAGAGACCTCCTCCTCACAATTGAGTGGGTCCCACTTTTCCCCTTTCTCATTTCCATCCTTGACTTAAATGATGATAAACATCATAGTCTGTTCAGCCTATTGTGTGCCCAAAGTATGCAATGTATTGAAAACTATAACGCTTTTATGTTAGGTTTTTTTATGAAGATGTAACTGTTTCTGTTTGATTTTACTGCTCTGTTTTGAGAGCAGCAGAAGCCGTTATGATACCATCAGGCATTATGCAAGCTGCACTCCCATTGGCTAAGGGTTCCACTGTGACCACTAAAAGTGGAAACAGATGCTGATGATACTTCCAAATTGAGATAAATTATTTATCTTTATTTAGAATGTTTCAGTTGCATAAATAAATAATTTACCTGTAAGATACTGCTCTCACCTACACTGCATGAATATAATAATTAGCCATCAATTTTTTATTCAATGGTGATCGCCAGTTATTTATTCGCCATAATAAATGGCCAGTCAGTATGGCAAATGTGTGGACACTGGAAGCTGCTGTGCTCTCCAGACACTCTTGGTGCACCAGTTTCAGTCAGCGGTTTTCCTCTCAGCACAAGCCGTCTCCGTACACACTGAAACGTGAATATTGATAGGATGAAAGTCAAAACTGACCTCATTCCTTAAAAACTCTATTTCTTAATCCACGCATGTCCAATGTGGGAATGGTGCTTTGAGGTTGTTTTCACTACCAGAAAGGTCAGCACTCAGTCACAATGTCACACAGTGCTTGCAGACATTGTGAAGCATAGGAGATTCCTGGCAGGGCCTTTTCTGAGTGCCCCCTATTTTTGTGTGATGCACCCAATGGGACCCTTACTGCTCGGGGTACAGAATATGGTTGATCCCTCTGATTCAGAAAGCTGAACAAAGGCAAACAGGCTGCACTGAAGAGGAAGGGGGCAAGGAAAAAATTGATGTCCAGTGATTATAATGCTTTAATACGCACCTTGTTGTGTGTTATTTCTAACATATACCATTATTAGAAGCAAGGGGAAGGAATGCAAGAAGAGGGAGGAGAGCCGGCCTGAAGGCACAGCGGTTGGATTTCTGCCTACCTGGGTTCGGGAACAGACCCAGGAGTCGGAGGGCTGGCCAGGGGAGAAGGATCAAGTGTCCTGGGGACTGCGCTCCTTCTCCGGGGGCAGGGAGGGCAAGAGTGCCTGGCACGTTACGGACCCCTGGCAGAGGCTGGGGATACCACCGCAACCAGTGCCATCACATTGGGGGTGTGTGGGATGGATGCTGGATGTCATTGCATGTCCCCACCCCCAAGGAGAAAGCATGGAAAAAGCCCAGTCCCCCTGGCATGATGACTCGCTGTACCTCACCACCCACTGCCTCCAACATCTGCCGGGTGGGGGGTGTCCTGCTCCCATGGTCCCAACCCAGGAGGAAAGCCGGGGCTTGCCAACAGTGTCTATTGGGAGGGGAAGCCCCCTCAATGGCCCCACAAGCCTGAGCATGGGGGTGGCGGGTGGAGTGGGTCCGAGGATAGGGGGAACTGGACAAAAAAATAGAGGAGAGATGACAATGGAGGGAGCTGAACCAGTGTCTGGAAGAAAAGGTTGCACAGTGGGATAAGTGCCTACCTTCAAGCAAGGGGAGGTACAGGTAAATGTAAATAAAGCAGTGCTGAGTGCAGAGAAGGCAAATTGAAGCAAAGCAGCAGAAGATGTGGAAGTGGGGACTCTGCCTGGCTAGGCTGGGTTTGGGGGGGCAGTACTGTAGACCACATTTGCATACTCAAAATACTGGAAAGATCATCATGAGGATGATCACATGACACACCAGGAGGGGGGAGGTGTGCTTTTTGGGGATACAGAGTATCTGGTACTGTGCTGCATATGCCTGATAGCTGGCCTGTCTAATTGCCAGGGAGGCAGATATCCTTTTTTAGCCATGCTATCCATTTTTCTAGAGTCCTTTTCAGGAGGGTGGGAGGCTAAAGGCACTTTGCTCTGTTACAAGCTGCTGTTTGTACCACTCCCTGATGATCAGGATGGGTGAATAAAAATTCAGCACCATCTCTGTCAAGTTGATATTTCTGAGCCGGCCCGGTGGCACCGAGGGTTGAGGCGCTGGACGCCACACCTTGCGCTATGCCGGCGACCCGAGTTCAGCAGCGAGCTCAGGCACTGGTGGGTCGGCAGGGGTGGGTTGAGGATGGAGTGCCCTAGTACTGTTCTCCTCCCCAGGAGAGCGGGTTGGGTCAGCTCAGCGTGCTGGCGACCCCTGGTGGAGACCAGGGGATGTCGCAGCAAGCTGGGTAGCATGAGATCAGTGTGGCAGACGCCGGCAGCGTTGTCGTGCACCAGAGCATCAGGGCGTACCCACGCAAGGGTGGGAGAACCAGCACAGAACAAGGAAAAGACCGGCTTGTGGGACAGGCGATGGCACCTGTCCCCCATGCCCTCTGCCGGGTTCTCCTCTGCGGGCCTTCCAGTTCCTTCCTCCAGGCCCACCTGCAGCTGGAGTCTGACTTACAAGACAGCCCAAAGAGGCGAGAGCTACCCTCCCCGGGTGGGTGAAACCGGGGGTGCTGGCTGCAGGGGGGGAGAGGAGGCACAGACTGAAGGAACCACAGGCGGGCAGGATAAAGGACCAGATGCCCGAAAGAAGGTCCCACGAACCATGACTGAAGCGAAATAGATTAAAAAAAAAAAGTTTATATTTCTTCTCCAACCTTTTATCTACAGGGGAGATAGAATGATGAGTCTGCAAGATTTTAAAAGCATTTTTTTTTTAAACTTATAGACAGAGAGCAACAGCTTTTTTGTAGGTGTGAGCCCCATCATTTTGAGGTAGCCTCTTCATCATCTTCTACTGCCTCACTGATAGTGAGGTCCAAAGCATCTACAGTTTTTCTGACAAAAGAAAAATGTGATGAAAAATCTGTTGTTCTAGGAGGGGAACCAAACTCCTGTTCTGGGAGACTTCTGGTTCAATACCTTCCTCCTCCTCATACTCCTCAGCCTCTAAATGTTCATTGGTTGAGGGCTGTGCAGAAGAGGTGACTTATTTGGAAGGGACAGGGACCAGTGCCAACCCCTGTAAAGCTTGAATGATCTTCAGGACCTGAGCAGTTTCCTCAGGTGAAGGCATTAGGACAGACTCAGTTGAAGTCCCCTTAGGCCGACAGGCAGGCGGTTCAATATGCTTGGTCTTTTTTGATTTTTTCAAAGGAACCAGGGAGTTAGCCGGTTCTGCAGGTCTGTTGCCTTGTGCACCCTCATCAGGGGTGGTATGAACAGTATCTGCGGTTTCACCGCTTGTTTAGAGGATATTGGCTGGTCAGAGCCTGAGGAACCCTTTTCGCAATTTTTTCTGCAACCTCTCCAAATGCTTTTCCACTTTTTTAAGGGGAACATTTTTTACAAATATCACATTCTGCAGAAAAATGATCCTGGCCCAGGCAGATGGGTCTACGTCAATTCGCTCCCGCTATTTCGTTCCTGGTCAGCTCGCTCCCGACGACCCGCTCCCATGGCAATTCACTCCTGCCATTCTCACTGCCCGACAACCCACTCCCACTACGGTTTAAAAACTGTCAAAAAGCTTCCTTAATAAATGTCTGCAGTTTTTGCAATGAACGAATGAATGAACTGCAATGAACTACAGCTGTTACAACAACTGTTACAATGTTCTCTTATTAATAGTGACCGTCAATTGATTCTGTTGCTACAGCCACTTTGCTCCAATCATCGGTACCAGTTAAAGCAGCATAGTGTTATATAAAGCTGCATACTGTGAGGAAGCCTCTATTTGGTCTTTACGGAATCTGTAGTGATCATGGCGAAGTTCATTCTATCAGAGCTCAATAAGAAGCTTGTGGACTCTAACAACCACATTTATACCCACCATAAGTGTGGGTATAACAGGCAAGGTGATCTGGCACTGTGAGCCAAGTGGTAAAGAAAGACAAAACATGCAACATGCCATGGTATAGTGGTGAGCATAGCTGTCTTCCAAGCAGGTGACCTGGGTTCGATTCCCGGCCAATGCAGGGATACGTTTTAGGGAGGCAGTATAGCACAGTGGTTTAAGGCTCTGAGCTGCAAATCTAGAGACCTGGGTTTGAATCCCACAGCCCCCACTTGCATACTGTGTGACCCTGAGCAAGTCACTTAACTTCCCTGTGCTCCCAGGTTGCACCTGTAAACAAGCTTTCAGCTTAGTGTGTCTCACCTGGTTAAACAATTGGAAAAAAAAAAAAAGAGTTACACACTAAGAGTTAGGACGTCCCAGTAATAACTGTCATATTTAGTGAGCACACCCATGCTTCTGACCCTGCAGCAGTGGAGAGAGGGGAGGCAATGAATCATGCCAAGGTCCATGCAGTAAGTACTCAGGACAACACGGTGTAGCTTCTGTTATACTCAAAAGAAAATGTCATTGGCAGCACAGGGCACAACGGTGGATAGAAACATCAAGCGCACAATACATCACGTGCGTGTACATGGTGCACCACCCAACCCCAGGGCCTTAACAAGTCTAGCTATCACTGAGTATTACAGAACCTTTAAATGCAGTGCTGGCATGGAATTAAATTACCTTCTGTACGACAGTGGGCCTGGGCAAGACACAATCTTGGTGTTTGGCACAGAAGTGAATTTACAATTCCTGGAGTAATGGCAACGTTGGTTTGCTGATGGCACCTTCAGTGTGGCACCCCCCTTATTTCATCAGATGTATGTGATCATCGTGGAATGCTCTGGTAGCAGTCACCATGCCATTTTTGCCCTTTTGCCAGGATGTATGAGAGGCTGCTAGCGGCTCTATGAGAAATAAATCCCAGGCTGAACCCTACAGTTGTT
Source organism: Neoceratodus forsteri (assembly GCA_016271365.2). Taxonomy (NCBI): domain Eukaryota; kingdom Metazoa; phylum Chordata; order Ceratodontiformes; family Ceratodontidae; genus Neoceratodus; species Neoceratodus forsteri. Next base: position 46,479,047 of record CM028133.1, on the reverse strand, counting down.
ATGACAGATTATGAAAAGCAACCCTACAAGCATTCAAAACAGTATTTCCAAATGCAAGACAGGTGGGGTGTTTTTTCCACTTTGCACAATGCATCTGTAGAAAGATTCAGATAGAGGGACTTGGGCAAAGATATGCGCAGGGCAGTGAGTTTGTCATTAAATGTCGCTATCTGCCTGCACTTGTATTCTACCCTCCTGATCAGATAGTGGCTCATTTTGAGGACATCACTGATGAGTCCTTGAATGTGTTCCCAACAGAATTGGAGCCTATTACTGATTATTTTGAGGACACCTGGGTCGGGTTTCCATGGCTCAACCGAACGGTGGAAAGTAAGAAAAATGTTAATGCCTAATGCCATTACTAATAATGATTTGTGCTACTGTGCTGATGTGTTGCAAGAGCAAGCCTTTCACTTGTAAAGTGCAATTTTTTGTTTAAACGCCATTATTGACGTGCCTCAAAATGAAATGTGCAGGTTTGCAATGTACATACTTTTCATTTGTGCAACTGTGTTGCAAGAGCGAGCAGACAGAATTGTACTGCTGGAGCGGGACCGAATTGACGTGGAGTGGGTAGGGGAGGAAGCGAAATATACAGGAGCGAGTTGTTGGTAGCGTGTTTTCTGGGAGCGAATTGACGGGCTCCCAAGGCAGACAACACATAAGGAGTGTTTGTCAGCTTTAGCACAGATTTCCACACACTGGGAGCAATTTTTGAAACCACGTTCACCGGTTCTCTTCTTTGGTTTATCTGACATAATGTAAACCATTAGTAAAAAAAACTGCATATAAGATATTTTAAATTTAAAGTATTTTTTTGTGGTTTGCAGTCAGTTCCAGAACCAAAAAAAGTTCTGATCAGGACCGAGAACCAGTACCTAGAGAAACAAGGTTATTGGTTACTTTTTTACAACTTAGCAGTAAATTTTAAAATAAAGTAATAAAACTAAATAACTAACTAACCAGAGTTTTACTTTCAAAAAACTCCGGAATTGAGACTAAAGCTCGGTTCCCCCACGGTTATCCTGAACCAGGAGAACCCGAGAAAATAATACAAAAAAAATGATAAACTAACTTAGCAGTTGACAATTATTTTTTTTCTATATGGATGTTTTAGTCTTTTTATCCCTTTTTTCTCCCTTACCTGGGACCCCGGCAAACACGTACATGCATGTGTGTGGAGGCGCACATGCACTCTGGGTACCGGCTTTTTTTTTTTTTTATTTAGCTGTTTAACCAGGTATAACACACTAAGCTGAAAGCTTTTTAACAGGCGCGACCTGGGAGCACAAGAAGGTTAAGTGACTTGCTCAGGGTCACACAGTATGCAAGTGGAAGCTATGGGATTCAAACCCAGGTCTGGTCTGCTGGATGTCACAAGATTTGCAGCTCAGAGCCTTAGACCACTGTGCTATACTGCCTCCTTGGCCCCTTCTGCCCCACCCCTTACTATTGCTGCTGCCCCCACCCGCCTATGCTTCCCACCGGACCTCCAACTGGGAGTGGAACTACGAGGGTTGTGGGCAACCACCCCTGGGAGAGGAGAGCTGCCTTGCAGCGGCTCAATCCCGCTCCATCCCTCCCTCCCCACGCTGACTCCCCAACAACCCGAGGTCGTTCCCGAACCGTATTATGATTCACATTCTGTCTGTATACTGTTCTTCTGAACATACAAGACTGAAAAAATTCAATAAACTGTTGGCAATACAATTGGCAATACAATCCTTAAAATAGTGATCCTATGGATGGAACTTTGTGCCACACCATCCTGTACGTGCCCTGCTTCGGAGCTCACATTCCTTGCCACTTTTTGTATTTAGTCACTTAGCAGCTCTTCCACTACGGGGTTACAAGTACCAATAAACCTAGGTTTATCAAGAAATTTAGTGGATCACCAGGTCAAATGCTTTTGATAGGTCTATAATAATAGGAATATTGTTACGTGATTTTCAGTAGTGTTGTAGAGGTAGTAGAATGGGTGGTACCAATGCCAGACTTTCTGGGGAAAGAGAATTTTGGTTCTTTGGACATTCAGAGACCTGTACATATATATATTTCTTGAAAGTCTTGGCCAAGCAGAGATAAAACAGATATCACAGATTGGTCCATACCATAAGTTCTCAAACTTCGTCATTTTGACCTTCCCTGAATGTAGGAAACAAATCTGAGGCCTCTGCTAAGATACAGGCATAATTTGGGACCCCTCTATAGAAAACAAATCGTGGAGCTGGCCCGCTGGTGCAGTGATAGCGATACTGCTTGTGAAACCGATGACCCGGATTCGGAACCGAGGCCGGGCTGTCAGAGGACTGGCCAGGAGGAATATACAGCATCCCAAGGTGCCTTTCCTCGGGGGCAGCGCCCAGCACTTGGGTGGCCCCTTGCGGAGGCAACGGGTCTGGCAGCAAGAAGCCTGGTAGTTGGGGAGGTGGGGCAGATATAGGCAACATCACTGCATGCCATGCTTCCTATGAAGAAAACCAGAAAATCTGGCTCTACGCCGCTGGTTTGACAAATATTTTGTCGACTGACATTACAGTGACGGATTTATTTTTACTGCAATTGCAGTCAGCATAAATCCATCTGAGAACACTATGTTTTCTACGGGGGGCTTTGCCCCCTCAATCTCTGTCCCCCATGCCTCCCGTACTTAATATAATCAACTCCGAGTCAGACTTGATTCAGGGAAGGGGTGCAAGACCCCAAGAAAGTAGTCCCGGGGTCCTGCAGTGACTGTACAGAGACCTGTCTCTGTGTCCCTGTACTACTGTTCATGGTACATGTGTCGATGTTCGATCAGCATACAGAAAATTTTATGACCGTACAGGATGCCACCCGCTGGTCCCGCCTGGACTACCTCTCCCCAATCGACACTCTAACTCTGCTCGGAGGTAATGGGGTGTGGCATCCAAGCAGTCCTTCTCATGGGGGGCCATCCACAGGGGAACACAGCAGCAGGCACATTCCCGGGATGGATGATGACATTGGGCAGTAGTGGCAGGACTGAAGGGGGCTGGTCAGCAGCAGAGAAAAAAAAACAAAACAAACGAAACAAGTCATACAATAGTTTGCAAAGTACAGTACAATAACAGTAAAAGAGAAAATCCCTTTGAGTACATAGCCTCTCACTGTGTTTTTTCTATCTCCAAATTCTAGTTTTGTTCCCTACCCTGCCATCTTAACTCTCATTTTGCCCCCTCCTCCAACTCCCATACTCACTATGAAATGCTGGCTGTCAGACCTTTTCCCTCCCCACCCTAAATTCTCTGCAGCTCAGGTAGCCTTCTTCTAAGGGTTCCCCCTTTTCTAATTTAACCTCCTCTCCCTCCGCTGTTCCTCCGCCCCTTTTACGCTGAAAGGCAGAGCCATGAGCACACTAACCATACTTGCTTGTGTACATCACCATCTTTTCCCTATTCTTCAACCCACTCTGGCTCTTGGAGGTTGCCCCTTCTCACCAATGTGCTGAATTTCTGTTTCTTGATGTTGTATTTACTGTTACTGTTACTGTTTTGAAAACTGTGAACAGTACATTACACCCACTATATTCTTGTCTGTTAGCCATTTTAGTTTTTGTCTGTCAAACTTTATATTTCATGTACTGTTAAATTATTGTTCTGATGACTATTGTAATTCCATATTTGCCTTCACTGTACCTTTGTCCCAGGATGCATTTGAAAACAAGTTACGCCTTGGGGCAGAATGCTTTTCCTGGAGGAAGAAATATTGAAATAAATAAAATTAATAAATAAACATGGTTGTGTTTCATCATCTGGCATGATTTATATTCAGCTGGCTCCATCTGATCACATAAAGCATCAAAAACTCAAACTTTAAGTAACTGGTGCAGTACATTAGTAGTGTCAGTTGAGCTGCCCCAGTAAGAGATTACGGTTGCCCCGGTAGAGTAGCAGTTGCCTCACCACTACAGAAACACTGGTCTATGCCGTATAAAGTCTGTCTTTTTCCTTCTTCGTGAATAGGGGTCACTGCAGTGCACCCCAAAATACCATACACAGCAGAGCACTAGGTTAGAATAGTGCCAGCAAGAGCCATGCAGGCAACAACTGTGCCTGCAAAAATACCACCAGTATTCTTTTTGAGGGGGGCTATGCCTCCCCGTACCCCTCGGCGTGGGGGGCTCTGCCCCCTGCACCCCTGTACTAAAAGATCCCAACTCCAAGGGGAGTGGATCACAGGGAAAGAAAGAATTTGTGGGGCTGTGGAATACTCGTTTCCATGGTCCACACCAATGAACTCCTCTATTTTCAACTTAAGGATTCCCCTCCCCTTCCCTCCAAATTGAGATGGAGCCTATCTCTAGCATATAGCTTCTTATCCTCCCAGGTCTCCCCCCAATCCCCCATCACCCCATACCCTCTGGCCTCACACCACTCCCTGAGCCACTGGTTTATCTCCCTAATCTTCCTTTTGTGCTCCCCACTGGCCCTTGGCCCCGGTAGGATTTCCGAGAAGGAAATTGTGCATTCTATGTCATGATAGACCCTGGCAAGCTCCCTGAACCTTGCCTGTATCTTTAGCTCGCTATTTCCCTCAATGTCACTTGTACCCAGGTGGACCAGTATGTCTGGAGAACCCCCCGGATACTGCTGATCTGGCTACAGTTCTGGATTACATGGTCCATCTTAATGGCCTAGGCCTCAGGCCAGCCACTTTAAAAGTTCATTTAGCAGCTGTATCTGCATTTCTGTCAGCAGGGAAGGCTTCTTTTCTGGCATCTCACCCTGGCTTCTGCAAGTTCTTTAAAGGTTTGGTTCATACCAACCCTCCCTTTAGGAACCCTACCCCTGCTTGGGATCTTAATGTTTGCATTGCTCAGCTCATGCAACCCCCTTTCGAGCCTCTGGCTTCAGCTGAACTCAAGTATCTGACCTGGAAAATTGTGTTCCTGGTAGCTATCACTTCTGCCAGGCATATTAGTGAATTGCAAGCCCTGTCTGTGGAGCCAGATTTTATCTCATTCCATAGAGATAAGGCGATCCTAAGAACCAATAGGGAGGTTCTTACCCAAAGTGGTCTCAGATTTTCATCTGAACCAGTCCATGTCTCTTCCTGTGTTTTTCACTGATCATTCTTCTTCAGGAGAAAGAAGATTACATAGTTTGGATGTTAAGAGGGCACTTAGTTATTACATTGAGCATACTAAGGCACATAGGAATGAATGTCTCCAACTGTTTCTCACTTATGGTGAAGTGGGAAAGGTAAGCCTGCTACTAAGAGAACTACTGCCAGGTGGATTGTCTCTTGTATACAATTCTGCTATGAAAAGCTAGGCAAAATACCCCCCTCAGGCCTGAGGGCTCATTCGACTAGGGGAACAGCGTCTTCCTCATTGGCTGCTTCCAGGGATATACCTTTACTAGGGATATGCAAAGCAGCCACCTGGCAAACTGTCCATACTTTCACCAAGCATTACTCTCTGGATATCAAGGCTAGGAGTGATGCTCGGTTTGGAACAGCAGTACTGCAGAGCCTATTCCCAAAATAGGTTTGGTACCCCGCTCCATGGAGGTACTGCTTGGTAGTCTGCATAAGTCAGAATACAGCAAGACTTCATGTTGTTTGAAGAAAAAATTACTCACCTTAGTAATGTTGTTTCTTCTAATGGAGTCTTGCTGTATTCTGACCTCCCTCCCTAGGAAGTGGGCTGGCAGGTACAGTGTTGCACCTCAGGGGTGTACTTGGCACCCCTCCTTTTTAGAAGGGGGGGTACGTTATTGTTATGTTGTCTTTTACAGTTATATTTTGGTTCACTACCTGGTTATTTATCTTGCGTTCTCGACTTGAGTCTTTTAGGGGACCCAATCTTTTGCCTGTTGGCTTATGTCCTTTTACAGTTTCCATTACAGAAGTATAGTTAGTTAGTAGTAGCTTGTAAGAATCTGATGGTTACACTTTGAAGCACTGCAAATAGAGGTTTGAAACCGAGCTCAAGCTCAACGTTCTATGCTTACAGCAAGACTCCATTAGAAGAAACACAATTACTAAGGTGAGTATTTTTTCTTATCTGCCAACAATTTCTATGTGTCTGTAATTTGGTCTAAGTTTAGGTCTGATGATGTGTTCTCTCTATGTATAGTTCCTGGCATGCCCAGAGGGCTTTCCTTTGTCTGTGTCCAACAGTGTGTGACCAGTATCTCCTGGGTAGGAATAAAGATGGCCACTGAACTGATGTGCTGTGTTTGAGTCTGTCTGTCTAGGCACCAGAATATTACATCTAGCAACTGAGAAATCTCAGTCTCTGGCTTAATTAACTGAGATCTAGGGTTTTGTTGCACTAAACCTCCTGACTAACATACAGGTCAAAGGAAAGCACAAGGAATCAGACGTTCTTTAAATGCAGAGGTTGCATGATCATGCACAGCCCTGCAGGGCAAAAGCAGGACCCTGACCTCCATTCACCGTGGGACTGAAAGCTAGTGTTGATTGAGAAGAACAGGCCTCATGTATTCAGATGTACTAGTTAAGGTTCGGAGACTCACACCTGTTGAAGTAAAGGGTGCTCCATGTTAATCTAGTCTTGAGGTGATAAATGTATGTGTTAGTGAGGCAAGATCCTTGTGAGGCAAGAAGAAAGATCAATCTCTTAATTCACTGGAGATTAAACAAACAGTTCTTTACCCACATCCGATTCCCCACTTGAGCAAAGGGTATTCAGATTTTAATACCAGTTTTATAACTGGTGCAAAAATTTTTAAAAACTGACACTGAATAAATTGTGTGTTTAGTGTATAAATACAACTCAGAGCTTAAAAGTTATTCATTAAAACCATTTGATTTAAAAATTATTTACTGAAACATTTTAAACCCAACATTTTTAATAAACAGAAAGAAACTAAGTCTTCTGTCTTACTTATAGAAGCAGCGAGTCAGAGCTATACAGCACAATTGATCTCGCTGTGCAGGAGTGCTGAGCCCTCACATCAAGTAGTTGAATTTAAACTAAATAGCTTAACATTTCCTTATTCTTAAGCTTAGTTAAAAAAAAATGTTGGGTTAAAACAGTCCATTTTTCTTTTCTTCTTCTTCCTCGATGGCAGTTTCCCCCTGACTGAATGCAGGTGTGACACTGGTTCACACTGTCATTTTACACCTGATGTTCAGCGTCTTTGAACACATCTGAAGCAAATGCCCTAATAAATGGGTGTGATGTCTCACTCAATGATTATGGCATTTGACATCAACCCAAACTGGGTTGATAAAGGGGGTTGTCAGCTGTTATATAGAGAATAATGCATGTGCAGGTGTGTGTTATTTGGCTGTAATAACTGGCTTAGTCTTTTTCCCATAGGGAAACCATGGCGTAATTTGCTGTTATAAAGGAGTGTTTATAACAGCAAACATGTGCACGGTTTCCCTTGCTCTGTGCATGCCCCACTGCTGCTTTTCCTTCAGAACACACGCGGCTGCTTTCCCCCAGAAGACTGAACCGCCACTTACAATCGGACTCGGCGGTAAGTTTAACTTAAAAAAAAAAAATTTGAAATTTAAAAGAACCTGTTTCTACTGCCTGGCCTCCAAAAGTTTCAAATTTATTGAAAAGGCGCCGTGAGTCACTGTAAGCGAACCCGGACGGTCCGTCCCGAACCCGTGCGGGCGGCGCGCTGCTTCTTCATTTTATATAACTGCTGAGGTGAAAAAGACAAACTCCAGCAATTATATAAAATAAAATATGGGTCTGGGTGTGTGAAAATTTGAATTTACACACACCCTTGGGGTTTGATGCTACGCATAAACCTCTCGGGTGTGTGTAAATTCTTGTTACGCACCCAGACCCATACTTTATTCTCTATTTTTCACTCATCCGAGGTGTGTGAAAAATCTTCATAACACACACCTGCACAGGCAGTATTTTTCATAATTTATGGTGCAAGGGAGTGAATGCCAAAGGTACTGGAACAGTTCCGTCTCTCTCACACACACACACACACTGCCCATCTCTCCCTTTCAGTACAGGATAGATATTAATCTGCAAATGAGTGCAGAGGCAAATATGGGAAGGAAAAAAATTAAACATTAAACACAACTACAGGAAGGGGGAAAATGATCCTTGAGGAGGGAGCTGAGGATATACAGGGAGGCAGCATGATGGATGGGAGGTGGGAAGGCATTCCAAATTTTAGGGAAACGGTGTGAGAATGCAGCCTGATCAACAGAGGTGGTCCTGAGCAGGATGGTTAAAGTGCGATGGTCATGGTATCTAAGTGAGAGAGAAGAAGACGGTTTGAGGGAAATAGTGAGGAGATAGGGAGGGAAGGAGTGAAACCAGAATTTGGCAAGAAGGTTTGCACAGTGGATATGGCGCCTTTACTTATAAAGGCAGAATCAACCAGATAAATATTGCAAAACAATGAACATTTACCTATATGACAGGGAAAGGCAAAAGATCAGTGCAGTTTGTTGGTTATAGAAAAATGGAGTTGCCATGTTTCTTCAGCTGTTCGGCTTGCCCGCACACAGAGTAACAGCCAATGAGGTGGCACGCTACAACTGAGTGACAGAAAACGCTGTAATAACTGGTTCTACCAGTTATTACATTATTTAAAATCCCAGGTCGACACTGTGCATTAAAGGGGGCCACCAGTAATTATAGTGCTTTCATGCACACCCTGTTGTGTGCCATTCTTTACTTATAGATAGAGAGCAGACTCCAAGTTATTTCCCTGATTCCAGAATCTCAACTTCTGATTGGGTTTTTTTCACTGAGCTTTTTCTCCATCACAGCCAGTCCTCAGGCCCTTCTTATTCAATTGCCAACCTACAAGCACTATATGTACAGGATCAACATGGTGCTGGAGCCCGGTAGTGCCAAAAGTCGATATCAAGATGACAGGGAGTTGTTTTTTAAAACCCAGTTTTCTTCCCAAAGCTCCCACCTCTCCTGGTGCCCTACCACAGCCTCTGTTTGTTCATGAGCACCATCCTACACTGTGGCTGGAGGGAGAACCCACCAGGACCCAACTACAGTGGTGGTCGTTGCTGTGGAAGCAAGGCACCACCTGCAGGCTACCATTTGTACTATTCCATGATCTCGGATGCCTGTATGCCAGTGTCCTGGGCTCACTTGCACTGCCAATGGGCCACTGGGCAGCCTAGTCTGGGCTTCGTGCAGATCCCACCCCTTAAAAGGGCAGATAACATTTGAGCAGACGGAGTTACTTTTTAATGACAGTTTTTCATTTTTTGGTAGATTCTTCGATTAGTTATAATTTAAATTACTACTATACTCTTATTTTATTTTTTAATTTTTTTCTTCTTTTTCCTGGCAGGACCCTGTCACTTTCTGTCGGCCCTGGTCACGGCCCCTGGGAGCGTCTGCCACTGTCTATGGCTGCCGGGGTCCCCCAGTCACCCCCTGCTTACCCCCCGGAGGGCTACCCCCCGGAGGGCGGGGCCGTGGTCATGTCTTCCGTGATCACGGAACTAGTATCTGGTCGGGGGACCTGCAGCGACAGTGGTTATGTGAGGTCTTCCGGGAGGGTTTCATAAAGACAGTGGCCCTCGCCCGCCTGTATTTTTCTGTCTTTTCCTCATGGATTCGGGGACGTGCAATGACGCCAGCGTCCACCCCACCTCCCAGAGAGATTAGTGTCGGCAGCATGAGATCTCCCGGCCTCCACCAGGAGTCCTCAGTGCTCCGAGTGCTCCCCCACCCTCCCCAGAGAAGGAGGCAGTCCATGGGGCGCTCTATCCTTCTCCCCGGCCCGACCCTCTGACAACCTGGGTCCATTCCCGAACCGGGTGGCCGCGCCGCAAGCGGAAATCCCACCACTGCGCCAACGGGTCGTCAGCCACTATACTCTTCTTTAAAAGGGTTGTGCTCCTGTTAGCATATCAAAACTGGTCACTCATAAACCAGAACGAGATCTCGCTGTAAATCGACATACGGAGAGGGATGCTCTGTACTAGCTCTGCCTGATGCAGTGTATGTTTATGTTTAACACCACAGTCTCTGGTTTGCTATTCATTTTGATGGTGCCCAGTTGTATCAAACACCACTGGTCATAACCGTGGAGTCTTACTTCATTCTCATTTTTCCTTGGATCCTCATATTGCGATCAGTTTTAAATCAGTCTTTTATCATCTGTGAAATATTGCCCTGCTTACATAAAACTCTATGTTCCTCAAACATGGAAACACTTATCTACAGTATGCCTTTGTCTCTGTCAGGTTAAATGTCTGCAATTCCAGTTACGTAGGTCTTTGTGGTACAGCTGTTTCCAGGCTGCAACATGTTCTGGATGCAGCTGCACAACTTTTCAGTCATTCGAAGCTAAATGACCATCATTCTTTTCTTAATATACTCACTGCCTTGCCTTGAACCAGAATCACAATGATAGCAAAACCCAGCTGCTTTTGAGCCGCCCCATGACCTAATGGTGAGCATCTACTCTCACAGTCCTGGGTTCGATTCTGAGAGGCTGAGGTGCAGTCCAGTGGTATGTGGCATGTGTCTTATAGGAGGAGGGTATATGGATAGTGTGACACGACCACAGCACTACCATTTCCATAAGTGGTGACATCTCAGAAACATAGAAAGGGCAGAAATGAGGAGGCAGGGCAGTGTCTGTCAATGCTCATGGAAGTTTCTTTGTTTGTCTGGTCTGCCACACATTAATGTCGTTTTCTGATTTAAATCACCCTTGGTACTTAATGGTGTTTATTATTTAGAAGGGACACTGTCAGCCCCCTGTAGGCCTCAAACTGTCCCCATTTAAAAATCCCATTTTATGATTCCTATCATTCTGTAGAATTTATTGACATGGCTAGTCAGTGTGACTCTGATTCCTTTTTTTTTTTTTTTAATGAAAAACAGACTTCCCACCGCACTGGTGTTACCACACAAAAACATGTTTGTTCACAGTCCTTGATCAACTCCCACTGCTTCTTTCCAGGCTTTGGGAACACCCCAGCACAGTCTAGTCCCATATGATTCATAATGTTCAGGAAGTATGTAACATGAGTAGATCAAGGGTTTGAAACAAAACAATATTAGGTATGACTACACCATTAACATGCATTTCAGTTTTACTAACAAAGGAAGCAGATAAAATAACCAGGACCACCGATGAATTTTAGAGAAGGTCAACAATCCTTAAATGTGAGTTTTCAACAAGAAACAATATGATGCAAAAAAAGGTTGACTGTGCCCATTTACCCATGTAAGTACAGCAGGCAAAAAATTGTCTATTTCAGGCAGTAGAAAAAGCTTTATTTCTGAAAATTAGTTTTTGTTTAGTATTCTAGAAAATAGGTATAGATACATGTATTAGTAATACACTGGGTTTCTGAAGTTACTAATTACTTATAGGTTTGATTATTTGTTTGAAGCAAAATAATTACAAATAATAAGTAACAATACTTTAAATACAAAAACGTATACCATAGACTTAGGTATAATGTACATGGCTCTTCTTCTTCTCACAAATGCTGCTAATATTCACGAGATCTACCATCAACATTTACTAACGAGTGAACATTGCCTTGCTTGTGTATTACCACCAAAGTCAGTTTTAATTTAGATTGACTATGCAAAATTTCTTGACCCCGCTGATCTATAATCCTCTTATTATGAGTAGCACTTTTGTTTACTGGATCTCTGGTCTTATGAACTTTGATGGCAAAGTATGAGACTTATGTACTGTGTATGTTAAAAATTAATAGAAATGGTTTATCTCTAGAGTAATGTCTTATTATGTCAGATGGCTTTCTTTCTTTAAATATCTATTTGCATTATGACAATATGCTTTAACCCTTGCATGGCCACTATACGTTCTAATTCTGTCGACAGCCTAAGGGATAATATCATATTATAATTTATTTTTTGATCTTTTGAATGTATAATGAGGCATAGAGCAGACGCTGTGTTATGTATAACTTTGTATTATGTATAACTTTGTATTATGCAAGAACTGAGTACACTATACATTTTTCAATTTAAAACATAAAAATGCAAAAGAAAAAGGTTTAACAGTGTCCCTTTTCCCATGTAAGTACAGTAGACAAGAAATTGTCTATTTTTAAGCATGACCTGGGAGATTACAGTTTGGCAAATAATAGATGAATGCTTGACAACAATATGAACAAGTGAGTCAAAAGCAGAGCTACATAGCAACATTACAAATTAAAAAATTGTAAATGCATAAGAAAACCAGTTGGTGTGCACTGTTCTGATGTTTTCAATGAAGGGAGGAGGCTTCAGCAGGGCCCACGGGAAGCGTGGAGAATATGCTGAGTAAAACATTGGGAGGAAATCTAAGTTTCTTAAGAAAATAAAATACCCATCTTTTGCCTTACAGCTCTGCCTAGATACTCCCCACCTTACATAAGTGAACTTGTTACTTCTTACACCGAGAAGTAAAATAGTTTTTCTACCACTGGGGTGCCAGCTCTGTCTGGCAAGGTTTGGTTTTGCCCTCTGATTGCCTCTTGCAGTTGACATAATTAGTCATGGGGACGGGGTTCAGTTACCATAATTGTTTTCTGTGGAAGTTAAAAACTTCAATGGCTTTAAATTTGAAAGGCATGTCAGTCTTTGGTCAAAATACCTCCCTGGTCCCCTTTTTTTGGATGCCAAAGATGTTATGATGTACACAGTTTGGGAAGTTCATATAAAATATTGCTAGTAAAATAAGGTTTTGTTCAGAAAGCAAAAAAAACAACCATGTTGGACTACCATGTTTAAAAAATTGGAAGTCACCAAATACTCTTCTTCCCTACTTGAAAGTTAAATACTTTCTTCCCCTTAATTCCCCTGAAGCACAAAACAAACCAATGTGACTTGTGCTCCTCGGACCACCTTCTGCTTGAAGTACCACGGATGATTTCTAACACAGGCAAAATGGCTTTCTCCTCTGCTGGCCCATCCCTCTGAAATGCCCTTCTAAATGGAATAAGAACTGCCCCCTACCACCCCCTCTTTAAATCACAGCTTCTGGGTCACCTTTTGAGTGTATCCCACTGCAACAATGCAGCCCCAGATGCCAGCTACTGTCTTTGTCAGTCGATATGTGCTCTGTTGGCATAGCTTGTTTGTTTATTTATTTCAAGATTTTTTCACCAGGAAAAACATAATGAGCTAACAACTCATTTCCAGATGTGTCCTGGGGGGAAGGTGATGTGGAGAGTGCAGTAATAAGTTACATCAGTAATGCTGCAATTATAAAACAATAATAATAATAATGATGATGATAAAAATTGCCTACTGTGCGACTCTGAGTACATCACTTCCCCTCCCTCACGCTCACAGGCCGCCTCTGAAAACAGGCACTTGTGCCCAATGGCCTAGTGGGCCTTACCCAGTTACCAAAGAATAAATAAATAAAATAAAATAAAAAAGAAAACATTATGCAGTAGATAATTGAGAGGAAGCACAAAGTAAGTAGCGCAAAACGTAGCTTATTAATAGCAGCAGTTCGGCAAAGTGCAACTGGCAGCAAAATGAAGGAGGGAAGGGAGATTGCAAGTACAATGGGGGACTAATCCAAGGGAGAAGTAGACCAATAAACCAGGGTAGTAGGGGGACGGAGTAGTGTAAAAGGGAGCAGTGGGATTAGTTTACAATCAGTGGCAACTGCAGGAGTGAGTAGTGAAGTCACGGAGGAGGGAGTTTAATGATAGGGAAGAGGAACATTATGAATAGCAGCAGGGGGAGTGCTCCATAGTATGGGGAAGTAGAAAGAGAAAGCAGCTTGATCAGTAGGGGATTTTACAGGGGGGAAGGTAACAGAGTGGGTGTCACAGAGCTGTGAAGGGAGTAAGAGGCGGAAGGACGAGAGAAGAGGAGGGAGGGAGGAAAGGTGGGGAGGGAGGGGCCCAGGCAGAATGTGGCGATGAAGGTGGCACACTAAGCTAGCTGCCTGGCATCAAGGGAGGGCAAAGAGAGGGAGGAATACAGGGAACAGTGGTGGGTTCTGGGGAGGCAATTCAGGGCAGAGCAGCAGAAGGAGTGAAAGAGGGGATCCAGCCTGGCAATAGCAGACTTGGAAGCAGCACTATATACAATGCCACCATAATCGAAGATAGGTAGACTCATCTTCACCATGATCTCTGTACGAGCAGGAAGCGAAATACTTTCATTGTTCCTGCAAACTGCCCCAAGTTTAGGGTGCAAGTTCTAGTGGATGGTATCCACATGAGTAGGGAAGTCCAGATGACAACACAACCATCCACTAGGTGCAGTATTTAAAGGATGAGACATCCTCAGTCACACCATCAAGGGTCTGGAAGGAGGGGGGGAGAGGAGAACTTGGCAAGTTTTTGCCTAGAGCTAAAGGCTGTGAGCTTGTACATGCCAAAGTGTTTGTATTCACTACACTACTGTATATTAGCACCTGTATTAGATTCTTAGACAGTTAATTGTTTAACTTGTGTGTTTTTACGCCACTGTATTGAAATCGTATCAAGATTTTTTACAGTACTTGGTTTTTATCTGTACTTTTTAGTTCCTCTTGAAAATGTATTTTACAGCTTGTCCATAATTATGTATTCCACAATTTTCTTTGCTTACCTAGGCCCAGGCTGTTGGTCCTGTGTACTTATCTGGTCTGCAAATAAACAGATAAATAAATAAATAAATAGCAAAATAAATTTCTGGCTGGCCCAGTGGCATAGTAAGTTGAGGCGCTGGATGCCACACCACCAGCCACAATGGCAACCCAGGTTGGGGAAAGGACTCTGGTTACTCAGGGTTTGGCCGGGAGAGGGAGTACTGACCACCCCATGATGGCTCTTGTTCTTGGGAGTGGGGGTTGCTGTGTCCCTCCACTTGAATGCCACTTAGCTAGGGCCAGACTGTAGCTACAGCAGGAGTGGTAGGATGTGGCGAGACTTTGGTGTATGCAGCGGTGTTTAGTCTCTTCTGAATTTAAAACATTCTGCTTCCAGCCTGTTACTTAACTAAGCGGCTTCTGATTCTTAGCAGCAGTCTTTTGGTTAGCACCTGTCTTTCATTTTTAGCAGGATTTTAAAATGTCCTGTCAGTCACAAAAAACTGACAGGCAATCTCAGCTGGCAAGCTGGTACTCCATGCCCTGATTTATACTCTCACACACTGTCTTATGTGGACAAAACAAGGTTTATTTGGGGGCAGTTCTATCCTCCTGGGTTATCATGGTGGTTTGCACCGTCACTGTGGCATCCACTTCCAAAGTACTTCAAATATTTGGTTTCCATGCTGCCTTCAAGTTAATATAAACTCTATATTTCTAGACAGACGTACTTGCATTTATCGCACTCCTGTTTCTGTGCAGTATCACTTCATGTTGCATTCTTGTGCTGCGTGACCAAAACTTTCACAGAGCTTTGGGATGTGGTCACTTGCAAAGCACTTTGTGAAAAAATGACATAAAAAGCATCTCAGATATGCTTATTAGATGAAAAATTGTTAATAGAAATACTGACAACGTTCTAACCCAGTTGTATGGTGATCAAGCATTTTAAGCAGCAATTATTGTCTTTTTTGTCTTTGTATTTTTTTTTCTATAACTGATTAATTATGTATGTACTATAAGAAAAGAGAATAAAGAGAATGTATAAAAAAAAAATACTCCAGAACAGCTGGCATACACAATGGGAATATACCATGGGTTTTCCGAGAGAGAGGGAGAGAGGACCGGGGTTGTCAAAATATTCAGCAACTTGTTTTAGAAACAGCTTCAAATAGAACACTGCATTCTAGACACTGTGGTATGAGCTCTCACCCCCCCCACCTGTTTCATATAAAGGAACAAAGTGTATCAAGTTATTGAAAACAGACATGATGCCATCTGTATGGGGGAGGGGGAGGGTTTGCTTTCTGGTTCATTAAACAGAAACAGGTAACATTATCCCACTTTAGTTTAAGAAACTGAATGCACGTGTGAGTTAAGAAATGTGGGCTTGCTATTTTAACCTGATTTGTGGGACTGCACTGTGGGAGCTGGAATATTTCACCAATGGACATCAGGGAAGGCAGGGGAAGCACATTAACTTAAACACTAATTATTAGTTTATAATCTTTATAACTAATTATACCAAGTTATTAAAGGGGTGCAAATATGTTTTCTGAATATTTGGTATTCATGCCCCAAATATTTGGATATTCAGTTTTTGACCCAGACCCTTCCCCCCATGTTTTTCATCCAACTCCCTGTTATTCCTGTTGTCCATATTAAAAAAAAAAAAAGTGAAAGCAAACTTGTACTCACTCCCCAACCCTCTTTGCACCAAACTCACCTTCCTCACCTCTCCCCCAGTCCCAGTAAAGCAAGCACGGGCCTCAAAAACAGATAAAGACAGGCACATTAAATTTCAGAAACAGCCTACGTAAAAAATCCCGCCCCCCATGATCATTTCAGTCTCAGTAGTTTAATCTTACTCCTCTTCCAATCAACCTACAGGCATCCAGACCACCCCACTACATAATTCATATCAAAGTCCCACGGCAGGCAACCAGCACAGTCCTCTCTCCATCTTATTCAGCCACCTTCTAATAAATGACAGCAAGCAGTCACATGGTCGTGATTAATACAGTATTATACAATGGGCACAAAAAAATCACACCAAATTCTGCATTTTGATTGGCTGGCTGACACCTTTTTAGCGCTGTAAATCCTCCAGTGTACCCACTGGAAAAGTTGCCAGCCACGGATCAGCCGCAGCAATACCCCCTTTCAAATCACTCCGACCATGTCAAAATCGGCACCACAGAGTGGTAAATATGATGACAAACGGCAGGATGCTCACTCACCTACACCACAGCAAAAACCATCACATTAACTCCCACTGAGGCGGGCTAATAAATATTTCAAACCCCAAACTACAGCATTTTGTTTTTTAAACTTGTCCCCGAACCGACAACAGCACCCACCTCCGTCTCTCTCTCTCTCTCTCTCTTTCTCCACTTCTCTTACTCTCCGCTCCATTCCTCGCTGCTGCCCACCTTTCTTAGACCATGTTAAAAAGCACAAAATATAACTGCACCGCAATCCAAAACTAACTCTGTTGTGAAAAACACACCCTAAAGAAATCTTTATTTCTCCGCTACCACATCCACTATTATTCTCCTGCTTGACACTCGTGCTCCCACCTGCTTCACCGGCTCTCAGTTGGTCTCTGACACAAGAAAAACTACACTTCGGTCTGACTAAAATGCCCACAACATATTGTCAGGTAAATTGTTGCTGAATGGATAAAAATACCTCACATCTGTAGCTAAGAAGCTTGTAATTTATTTCCCGTGACTACTGAAAAACTTGCTGTTAAAACCAGTACTCCACTTCACTTCACACCGGCAAACTGCCAATGTCAAAGTGCATCTCTCCCCATCTTCCTTCCGGCCACTACCAACCAACTGCATCCCAAAAAATGCGAATGTAACGTGAAAAATCCCGGGCAGTACCTAACTAAAATCCTTACACTCCCGATTTAAAAATGGAAAAATAATATGTATAACAGCAAAAAAAGTTGCATTCCGAATCAGCAGCACTGATCACTATAACTAAATCCTGCTAACATACATGTTCTCTCTCTCTCCTCCTTTCACACCTTCCTCTCCCAGTCACCGTTGCAAACGTCGTCTGCATCCCCTTTATCCTGCATCCCCTTTATTATCTCTCATTTTAAAAATAAACTAACATTCCTGTACCAGTCCCTCTCTGAGTTGGTGGGACGGCCAAGATATCAATATTCTGCCAGGCACCAAAGAAATATATTTTCTGGCGCAAGAACATACTCACTAAAAAACATTAAAACTCAAAAAAATTGCAATTTTTTTTTTCACAAAAAAATTCAGGCTAATATTGTATAATAGCAATATACCCCTCCAGGGAGTGGGTATATTGGCGGATTTACCACTTCTGGTGTGGTTAAGTCCCTCGGCTGCGCCTCGTGACCAAACCACACTAGCCATGGTAAATCCTCCAGTATACCCACACCCTGTTGGGGTATATTGCTTAATTATGAACTGGAGATTGTAAATGGAGGAAGCTGACTGGCTGAGAGGTTTCTGAAGCCGTGATGATATTGGGCTATATTATCATGGCTTCAGAAAACCTCCAGTCACCAGCCTCCTCACTCTCCCGAAATCACATCCGCACCTGTTCCTTCAGTTCCCACACAAGCACCCCGTGTCCCTGCCGCTACAAAGGAATGTAGATTTCGTAGCAGCCTCAGTTAGCCGAAATGTACTGCCACACTACAACTCGCTATTTCTTTTAAAATGAAGCACTCGCCGCTTCTACATGCGACTTTGCAGTCTCGCTCTCTCCCCAGAGGCGCGCGCTTGCTCGACCAACCACCCATTTTCCACACACAGTAGCGCTTGTAAAAACATTGTTGTTTTTTTTTTTTTGTTTTTTTTACTTCAAAACTCCTGTGTGTACCCTATCAGTTGCCAAGCTAAATACTGACAACTAGCAACTTACCGATCTTTTGAAAAGACCCGGAAGTCTCCCTGCTACTCAGTTGGCTCCATTTCAGTCTGTCTTCGGTCCCCTTCTGGTGGCTTGCATTACAAAATCCTATCTACAGTGTTTAAGAACAAAAATAAAAGCACACACAGTTGCCCTGGCTCCTGACCACAGTATACAGGGCCGGTACAGTCTTACTTCACAGCTGCACCTCCTCCACAAACGTCAGTTACAGTTACAGCAGCACCATCTACTGCCCTAAGCCTTCCAGGAACTATTTCCTTGAAAGGTAGTTATCCAACACCCCCAAAAACCTCATTTTTACAAGGGTATGAATATTTTGTTTTTATTTTTTTATGAAAAACATTTTTTGAGCCAGTTCATAATAGCAATAAGTCACTCCAGGGTGTGGTATATCATGGGATATCGTCACTTCTCGGACGGTTGGACGCAGTCGACCTGCGGTCTCCTGTCCAACCACCCGAGGCATGACGATATCCCATGCTATACCACACTCTGTCGTGCCTTATTGCTTAATTATACAACGGGCACAAAACAATTGACAGAATCCTGCATTTTGATTGGCTGGCTGGCACCTTTTCAGCATTGCAAATCCTCCAGAGTACCCACTGGAAAAGGTGCCAGCCACCACTCAGCTGCATCAGGAACTCCCTGGAAAATCCCTCCGTTCATCGCAAACACACCACTGCCAAGCA
This sequence comes from Neoceratodus forsteri, assembly GCA_016271365.2. Classification (NCBI taxonomy): domain Eukaryota; kingdom Metazoa; phylum Chordata; order Ceratodontiformes; family Ceratodontidae; genus Neoceratodus; species Neoceratodus forsteri. Next base: position 46,459,921 of record CM028133.1, on the reverse strand, counting down.
CACGGACGGACGGCGAGATTACGTAGTCGTTAATCCGACATCCAATACTCCGTCACTACCCTCAAAACTTCAAAAAAAGTGGTGCATCATTCCAGAAAAGCGACGCACCTGAAAGAAAAAAAGAAAAGAAAATGCAGTTCATTCTCTTGACAGCAAATAAGCTGAAAAAAATTGTAACAGTAGCAGTGGCACTCAGCGATCCTCCAGCACATGTGCAGAACTCGCAAAAAAATCCAAACAGTGCGTCCGCAGTAAAAAAACAAATGAGCAGCAACTTTGAAAATGAACGGATGTTTTAAATACTTTTTCTACTGGAAACAAACAGGGCCTTTCTTTGTATAATTGCGAGTATACCCTCCAGGGAGTGCCAAGGTATGCTGAATTACCACTACTGGTGTGGTTAAGTCCGTCGGCTGCGCCTGACCGAACCACACCAGCGTGGTAAATCCTCCAGTATACCCACACCCTGTCGAGGTATACTGAAACACAGACTTTGACGGCAGATAAGGACCGCTTGGCCCACCTAGTCTGCCCACTGCTTTACTTACCTGATCAGCTGAGTGCTGATTGGATGATGACTGTAAGCCCGACCGCACATGTTCATTCATTAAAGGTGCCCAGACAAGGCTGAAGGAAGACTGTGCTGGCTGCCTGCTGCGAGACCTCAGAAATGATTATTTTGGTGGTTGGGGAGGAGGGTGGGGTGGACTGGGTGCCTAGATGGTGGAGCAATGCAGGGTAAGACTAATCTGCTGCGATGGACTGGGGTTGGTAATTGACACAAGGATGGGGGGGGGAGTTATTTTGGATGCAGGCACTGTCTATTGTTAATGTTCACTGATCTTGTCCTTTGTTACATATCATATTCCTTGTCAAATGCTCTCTCTTCATTATTGACTGTCCCATGTATTGTGCCCTTGTACTTTAAGGCGTCGCACCTGAAAATAGGCATTTCCTATGTCTAGTGCATTTACCCGTTACCAAACACAAACCAATAAATAATATCTAATGTTCTTGCTTTATCTGTCTTCACGGCCCACATTCTCTTCACTGGGATGGAGGGGGAGGGAGGAGGGGATGTTAGATCCTAAAAGGGTTGGGGGACAGAGTTTATGTTTACTTTTTTAAATATGGACGAGAACAACTGGGAGGTGGGTGGGAAACATGGGAGTGTGGCAGAATACTGAATAACTAAATAGTGGGCTATTCAGGAATCTTTCTCCAATATTTAGGATGACCACTATTGATGAATATTCGGGAAACCCCCTATTCATGGTATTCAGGAAATAACAGGGAGCTTGTGCACACCCCATCTAATTATAGATGAACGTGTCATGGGGGGTGTATTGTTATGAACCATTTCTCAGCCTGACAGAGTCTCCTGCTAACTGAGGTAGAGGAGTGGCTTGTTTAATGGAGCAGTTGGAACAGTTTGCAGATGTGAAGCTTCCTTGTTCAAGACTTGCCCCTTTTGTTTAATGAACTATGACATGTGCCACTAGGCGGCTGGATATAGCAGTAATGAACTACAGTCTAGCCAAGCCACATGTATAGGTTTTAGATCCCCTTGTAAAAATTAAAACTTGTACTGCCTGCTGCCTGTATTTTTTTTTCAATCAATATTTTCTCCCCCATCCAAGTCTGCCCCAAGAGCACCCCCCAACCAGCCCCATCACCAGCCTTCTCACAGACTTACTGGTTAATCCATCACTGGTGCAGAACCCACTGGGTGGGTGGCCTGCCATGTCACTCATGGGGGACTCAGTGTGTGTGTGTGTGTGTATGGGGGGTGCTAGGTAGAAGCAGCCCAGCATCATTGTCCTCCAGTTTTGTTTCCTGGACTGGAGCATCAGAACATGTGCACCAGCATATCACGCGTCAACCCGACACCATACTTGCATGCACTCCTGTTGCGCTGCCACCCAGTCTCTGTCAGGTGACAGTCCCTGCAGCGGGAACTGGTGTCCCCCTCCCTCAGGAAGGAGAGCAGCAGTTAAGCGTTCGTTGCTCCCTCACGCTGTCGACCCACAGAGCAGCCCTCGTCCATTCCCGAACCTGTGTCACCGGCATGGGAGGTGAAGCACATCTGCTCCTTCACTGGGCCAGCTTGTATTGACTTTACCATTTATATCTCCGTGCTATGACACTATAGGCAGCATATTTAAAGCTTAAGCAAAGCATTTCACAACATCCTCAAACTGTGAGCGAAGTAGGGAGTCATTCTAAAGGCGGTATATTTTTATGTTTTACTTCATCGTTGTTAGGAAATACCTTTGAGCAACAAGTGCCCTGTTTCGGAGGTTCCACTTCAGGACTGATTTAGCACAGAGCAATTAAACTAGGACCATACGTAGTACATAATACTGAACAGAGTACAGATTAAAGGGGACAGGAACTCTGTGCTAATTGGCAGCAGTTAGTAATGTTCCTGTTTATAGCAATGAAATTCATACTTCTAAATGATCCATATTAATCTATATCTGAATGAACACGGATGTGAAAAACTGTTTTTTCAATTGTCTTCTTTTTATGGACATCACGCTTTGCAGTTCTTTACATAGAACCAGTAGTTTAGAGTTTTACTGTGTCACAGTTTGTGTACAGGATGCTAATTATGAGTGGTGGACCTAGCACAACCTTGTGAAGAGTTTTGGGCACAAACCGTGACATAGCTAAAACTCCAGATCACAGGTTCCATGAAGAGAACTGCAACAGAATGTTGCCCATAAAAACAAAACAATGCAGTTTATATTCAGGTACAGTTAAATATGAATACTTTTGGAGAATGAATATTGTTTCTGAAAAAAAGAACTTTATAAACAGCTGCCAGTTAGAAATGATTTCCTGTCCTGTTTAATTATCTACAGTTACAGCAGGTTTGTTCAAGAAATAGTGCATGTAAGGAGCTTTTAAACTGGTTCACGTTAGGGGACAACAAAAAGTGTTTCAGGTAGGTACTTGAACATGCTCAGAGCAAAGTTTGCTAGTGCAATTCAAGTTTGAATGTACCCCTTGTGAAACCAGCACTAGGTCGGCACTAACTGCTGCAAAATCCCAAAGCAAAGCCTCCGCTGGTCTGACAAGGGTATCCCACTGGAGACAATACACAGGCAGTCAAGCAGAAAAGTACCGGTTGGCACAGCCAAAACACGTTAGTGCATTTGCCCGAAGTTGCTATATTTCAACATCTCCATGCAGATATCCTCACGCGTCCCGCAGGGCCCTAAGGAGATACTACCATCCCATGATGAGGCCGTATAAATGTCAGTGTCAAGGTACTGCCCCTTGTAGGGTGTGGAGGCCGGGCACTCCATTGTGAAAGACCCATCCAGAGCCCCCATGAGAATGGGTGCTTTCTATCACTGCAGTAAAACACTGTAACCAGCACAGCAGAACAGAAACGGTTGTGCTGTGCATCAAGTGTAGTTCATGTCTTGGACTCTGTACTGTGTTGTGGTCCACGTGCATCATACTGCAATGTGTATTAATGTGATTACTTCATTCATGTATTTGTTTACACAGTATCCACAGGGAATGTTCACAGCACAGCATGAGAAAACAATTCTTGGAAGGATGTTCCCTCGAATACCAAATTGTATAAAGTAATGTCACACACCCGATTCCATCTATGCTTTGCTGTGTATGTAGAGCCCCCGCAGTCATTTTGTGAGTGTTTGCAAAGGTTCACAGCGACTCATTTTCTGTTTAAAATATGCCTTTGGAAAGCATTAAGTTGTGTATAGCTAGTTAATGCCTTCAAATAGGTTCGAATATAGCACTGTGTAGTGTATACATGACTCTACCTTTCCTTAGCATGTGCACAAGAAACATAGAAACATAACAGTTGATGTCAGATGAGGCCCACTTGGCCCACCCAGTCTGCCCATTTTTTGGCCTGCCTATACTGTCACTACAGACCCTACCTGATCTCTGGCTCCCTCCTCCGCCTTGCTTCCCATTAAGGCCCTGTCCACACTACACCACTAGAACCCTGTAATATTTTCAAACCATTACAGACGGTAAACATTACAGTGTGTCCACACCTTGATGAACCCGTCCGCGATAGCGATTGGAATCGTACAGCCGTCCACATTGTGGTGATGGGTGACCGCTACGTCGGGCACCCTATCCCATTGGTCGCAGTTCGTATGCACTGAAAATGCTGGGGCTACATGCTCACGGACGACACTACAGCTGGTAATGCCATAGTCGGCACCATATCCCACAATGCAGTTCGTGCTGCACTGAGGGTAATGCTGGAGCTACACGCTCACGCATCCACACTACAGCTGGTAATGTTACAGTCAGCACCCTATCCCACAATGCAGTTCGTGCTGCACTGAGGGCAATGTTGGGACTACACGCTCACGCATCGACACTACAGCTGGTAACGTTACAGTCAGCACCCTATCCCACAATGCTGTTTGTGCTTCACTGAGGGCAATGCTGGGGCTACACGCTCATGCATCCACACTACAGCTGGTAACGTTACAGTCGGCACCCTATCCCACAATGCAGTTTGTACTGCACTGAGGGCAATGCTGGGGCTACACGCTCACGCATCGACACTACAGCTGGTAATGCTACAGAGGTAGGACTGTTTTCATAACCGTTGTTGAAACCATCTCATAAGTGGTTTCAACAATGGTTACGAAAATGCCTCCTGTAACGTTACAGGTGTAAGCACAAACTGTTGCGGTAACGGTTTGGACCCTCTGTAACATTACAGAGGGGAGTTTCCAGTGTAGAGTGGACAGGGTCTAAGATTCCTTTGTGCCTAGCCCATGCATGCTTGAAACCCACCACTGTTTTTGCTTCTGCTACCTCCACTGGAAGACTGTTCCAGGCATCCACCACTCTTTCAAGGAAGAAGTACTTCCTCACATCTCTCTTGAATTTATCCCCTTCTAGTTTCATTGCATGTACCCTTGTTCTTGTGCATATTTTCCTCTAAAAAATACTCTCCTCCTGTACCTAGTGTACCTCCGTGAGGTATTTATAGGTCTCTATCATATCCCCCTAACTCTTCTCTCTACCAAGGTGTATATATTGAGGTCCTTCATTCTCCTCTCGTAGGGCTTTTGATGCAGACCCTGCACCATTTTAGTTGCCCTCCTTTGGACTGCCTCTATTCTGTTTGTGTCCTTCCTGAAATATGGCCTTCAGTACCAGACACAGTACTCCAGGTGGGGTCTCACCAGTGCCCTATACAGTGGCAACACCACCTCCCTCCTTCTACTGGTGATACCCCTCCCTATGCACCCCAACATCCCACTGGCCCTACCCACTGCCTTTGAGACACTGCCTCACCACCTTGAGATCATCAGCTATGATTACTCCCAGGTCCCGTTCCTGTTTGGTGACTGTCGATATGTTTTCTCCCATATTGTACTCTGCCTCTGAATTTCTGTGCCCTAAGCGCAATATGTTGCACTTTTTTGTATTGACCCCCAGCTGCCCAGCCCCTGACCACTCCCGTTTTTTCTGTCATTCTCTGGAGTGTCCACCCTATTGCCGATTTTGATGTCATCCGCACAGAGGCAGACTTTCCCTTCAGGTCATCTGCCATGTCACTTATAAAGACATTGAAGAGGACTGGTCCCAGTACTGAGCTCTGTGGCACCCCACTGGTCCCCTTCTGTTCCCTGGAGTGAACTCCATTTGCCACCACCATCTGTCGCCTATCCCTTAACCAATTTGCTACCCTGTGTTAAGCAGACTGCTTCGTACTGCACAGAACTAGGCGTTCACTATAAAGATTGCATGCGTAACTACAGACCCAAGGAGCAAAGCACAGTTTGCATAGGGCAAAAGCAGTTTCCTCTGTGCAAACAGTTTGAATATGCTGCCCTCAGAGTTTGTATATAGTACCTGTTAATTATTTTATAGGGACAGGCCTGAGAGAAATGCGGGTGACTAAATAGCTCTCTTCATGTGGGAGGGAGTCACTGTTGAGGACAAGTACTATAAGATATTAGGGGAAACTAATGCCACAGAGTCCATCATACATATAGCTGTAAAATGTACGGCCTGGAAGGATGTCTTACTCATCTGTGTCATCATTTTCTTCTGTACAGTGATTGCTTTGTGCATTCACATTTGACACACACACACATACTGACATTTATGATGACATTTGTGTTCGGTGCATCTTTGAATGCACTTGTAGTCTTGCCTTTTTGTTTCACTTTGCTTCACATTCCTGCTTTTTTCCTGTTTTCCTCTTACTTTTCCTCCTACTTCTGGTGCTCTGTCCTTTCATCGCTTTCTTTACGTTACCTTTTCGTGCTCCACACAGTTAGGATTTTATTGTCGTCTGTTTTTTTTCTCCTGCTCTTTGCTCTCCTCCCCGTTGTTTTCTGCTCTTTTGCAATTCCCCCTTTTCCTGTATAAAAGCTTTGTGACGTCTCTTGGGTTGTGTAGCTACAATTGCCACACTGTTTAGCCTTGGTAGACAGAAGAGTTGGGGGGATATGACAGAGACCTATAAATACCTCACGGAGGTACACTAGGTACAGGAGGAGAGTATTTTTTAGAGGAAAATGTTTAGCCTTTGCTGCTGTTGTATATATAATTTTTCAGCAATTACTTTGGCACCTGCTTATTTGTTCCAGTATTTCGTCACTTTTGCCCTTATCCCTGTATGCCCATAACTCCTTACAACCACACAATCCCCCAACCCTCCCTTACCCCCTTCTTATATTGACTTTATGTGTCTTATTTTTAATTCGGTTCTTATCTGAATTTTATATGATTATTATTTTCACACTGGCAGAACTGCTCCCACTAGTGTGACAGTCCTGATATAAATCTAGTCAGTTTCATATGTCCCAGAGATGTAATTCAATACACTGTATCTTTAACTCTTGACTTGCCTCACCCCCTGATGAAGTCTTGTTCTGAGTCGAAGCGTGCCGTTTCTGCTGTGCTGTTGAGCACATTAAACTTAATGCATTTTCACTCTAGCTGTCTTGAATTAAATTTTTTTTTATACTGAGTACTGAGAACTGCTCTCCTGAGTGCAGCATTCTGTGTGTTTGAGACAAGAGAAAAAGACCTTCAGGAGGTAGAGTCCTGCTGCCACAGGAAACCAAAAGAAAAAACCTTTGGCGGTTGGAGTCCCTCTGTGGTAAAGAGAAAAAACACTTTGAGAAAAGCACAAATTGCACAGTGCACACAAACAGATAGCCATTTCAAATAATCTTTATTGTAAATTGACGGATAAAACAAGCTCTTCCATCCTAGTTTGTGCTTTTCTGCTTATGCCGTTCACCATGACACAGCTGCACCTCTTTCCGGGCAGTGCACATTTTTTTTTTGTTGACCAAAAAGCACTTTGAGGGCTGGAGTCTCGCTGTGGAGGGTTATTGTTACACGTGAAAGCCCTCCACGGGCTGGAATTCCACAGTGATGGGTGATTGTTTAAGTAAAGCCCCTGGTTTATATAGAATATATACCATTGTAGAATGTGAAGAGACAGTTTGCAGGGAGCGCTGTTAATTGGATCCTGTAAAAGGTATTATGAGAGAAGAGTCTCCGCACTGTTTCATTTCTAGCAGCTCTCCAAACCATGCACACACACACACACATACTCTGAGATAGAGCCAAATGGTTTGGGTTTGTTTGCATTGCTTCAAACCACACACATACGCTAAAGCCTCTGTCCCAGAGCTCTGTAAATCCTTGTGCAGTGCAGACACTGGGTAGTATTAGCAAAGCTTTTGCATTCTGCAGACTGGCTTAACACCATGCAAACTGAGGTTTACACCTGCAAACAGTCATTGGCACCAGTGTTTCCATTTCTGAAGCCAGCTTGTGAGGAGCCTCGTCACCAGCTTGTTACGGCAGATGTAGGAATTATGCCTATGCAAATAAGAGGAGGGGTGCACCCTGTATATGACAGCATGGTTATTTTGGAGATACTGTGCTCACACTGTGAGGTCTGCACCATACTAATCACTGCCTTTGAAAGGCACATCAAAGCAGACCCCAAAGGCCAGCAAAGGCTCGGACTGTATCACGCTTCACACAGGTGGCCCTGTATGGAGCAGTAACCCTCTGAGAAGGCTGATACTGTGCATGGGGCTTCTTTCACAAAGCTGGCATTCTGGGCATCTAGGCTGTGTTGCAGTCAGCAGATCATCTCCAGGATCTGTCTGCAGACTCACAGCAGTGGTTCAGCAGTCACAGGCCAGCCCTATACTCCATGGGACAGTGCCGCTCACACTCAGTGCCAACATTTTGCACACGACAATACAGAGCTTCCTCCCGGCCACCCTCTGCTTAATATTAACTGAAAATAATAACTCCAGGCATGTGCTTAGTCCTCCTTAGTACACCACAGTAGGGTGTAGTTATTGTTCCGGCCAGTTACCAAGTCCAAACCCCAAATAATTTGCTTATTTAGTAAACCCAGAGTGTGCATACTGAAAATATAGTTAGTGGGAAGAGTACTATATGGGATCCAAAAATGGATGCTGAGAAATGTCCAAATTGTTTTTTATGCATTGCGTCTAACTTTGAAGACTTGACCCTACAACACAACCGCATGGCTTTGCAAATGAAGCTGAGAAGGATTTACCAGATGCAGCTTCACGTTTTAAACAGGCTTATACTTCCTTATATATCAGCTAGTATAGGCTGGAAATGACAAATCACAGAAACTTGTTTTGTCCTGTTTAAGACACTGTCTCAACCAGCTGCCAAGTCCTAACCCCAAATCATTTGCTTATTTAAAACATCTGATGTGAGAACACTGGAAAGTTAGTAGGATGATGGGATCCTGAAAAACAGATGCCACGAGAGAATATCCGCATTGTTTGTGTTTGAGCGTAATTCTTAACGACACACAGACTCTAAAGCCTCAGTTCCAGAGCACAGAATTATGGCAACATGCTCATTCACTGCAGGCTGACAAAGACTTACCGAATCTGACGCTGCCTTTTAAACAAGCTTGTACACATCAGTTAGTATGAGATGAGAATGACAAATCATAAACTCACGTTCCATCCTATTTAGAACTCCTCAGCGCATCCTGGTCATTGTTTCAATCAGCTGCCAAGTCCAAACCCCAAACCATTTGTTTGTTTAGAACAGTTGGAGTAACTTCAGTATGTAGAAAAGGCAGTTTGCAGAAACAGCAGTATATGGGATCCTAAAAAGGTTGCAAAGGCAGAAGTCACATTCAGATTGCTTGCTTCATTGTGCCTCTCTCCAAAATGTCCACACACATACTCCTGTCCTTAATCCCAAGCAGTGCATCATGGCTATGCCAATCCTTGTGCGGCATCTAAACCAGACTGCCAAACAATGGCCCAGAAAAATTGCAAACATGCCCCTATAATACTACAACTATACAATGGGGTCAGAAAAAGCTGTAATATGATTGGCTGGTTAGCACCTTTTACCCGTGGTAAATCCTATGATATACCAATGGGAAAAGGTGCCAACCGCCCATCAGCCACATCAAGAATGCTCCCTGAAATCACTCTGACCACGAGCCCCCCAAAACACTAACAGACAATCCAGTAAACGACGACTGCGACATCAGCGACTGTTCGATAGAGAAATGCCTGATCCTCCGTTACCACTACTCACACCCACCTCCGTCCCCCACTCCCTACTCCCCACAAGTTAAACCGTTACCTGCCAGCCGATACTTTTTCGGGGTCCTTCACCAAGACTACCTGGTCTCTGGGTCACTTGCTTCAGACCAGCGACAAAACCGGTCACCCCGGAAGCACATGCTGCAATGACAGCCTTCGCTGCCTGCGCTGTGTGTGTTTAATTAGAGGGTCCCTGACTAAAGTCAAAAAGCTGGGTTAAAAAAAGAGGGAAAAAAAATCACTTCTCAACTGGGCAGCATAGTCGTAACCCCTGCCCTGCTTAACTCCTTCAAGACTTGCACTGTCACTGTGCCAATCACAGCACTGACAGTCATCCTGCCTATATCACCTCATTTTTACACCTTGTACTCTTAGTCAGCGCCTCACCTCAGCCAACATACAGTGTCTCCCCCCCTCTCTCTCCCCACTATTACGTTACACAAATAAATAAGCATCTTTGAACGAGTTGTGGGGAAGGGGAGGGAACTGATGTCCTCAATACTACACATACCAACAGGGAACCCCTTTTTCAGGTGTAAGAATATAGTCAATTGAACTACTATAAAATGACAAAACAACTGTGATTTTCTTTATTTTTCCACAGAAAAACTAATGGGGGACATTGTATAATCGCAATAAACCACTCCAGGGTGTGGGTTATGGTGGGATTTACCCACAGCTGACCTGGTTTGACCACTTGGCCTGCAGCCTCGTGGCCACACCACACCAGCCATGGGTAAATCCCAGCATAACCCACACCCTGTTGTGGCTTATTGCTTAATTTATGCAGCCTATCTATAGTTCCCACCAGACAGAGAAACAAACAGATCCCGGGTACCACTACAGCAGTACACAAAGCCCAGCAAACATTTTTATTAAGACATTTAAAGTCACAAATAAGAGGATGTTCCTGTTTGCATTTTCCAGCACTGTGACTGGCTAAGTTCTCTGTACAGGGCCTGGGTAGTGCAAAAACAGCAGATGGAGAGTAGGCGGAGATAGGGAGATTAACAATTTTAGTGCTGTGATAGGCCTCCAAAAGCCCCTCTCTCTCAGCGATACCAATAAGTTTGCAATGCTTTAGGCAAACAAACTTTAACAAGCATTTGTCAATACCAAGTGTTGCTTGCTGTCATTAGCAGTGGAAGTACAGGAGTTAGACAGATGCAGTATAGGAATGGCAGTGAAGTTATGAACTGACGCCAACTCCACGCTCACCCTGCAGAGATGAACACGCACTGGGGTGTGCCTTTTGGTTGTCACCCATAACGGTCACGACATTTCACCTCATCCCACCCTTCAGACACTGACAAGTGTTGAGGTGTGCCTTGGGGTGTTTGGGCTTTACAGTCACCTCATTCCATAAGGAAATACACTGAAAACGGTGCAGTATAGGAGAATGGGGTGAACTCTGGGGCCAAAGGGTCCAAGACACACCTTGATGCCTGCCACTGGCTGCAGGGTGGGAGTGGAATGGCATGAGCATTACTGTCGACAATCCCAAGTCACACCTCTGACGACTGTCGGTCCCTACAGGGTAGGGCGTTATGGTCGAAAACCCTAACACCCTGGGCGTTTCTTGGTATTTTTACTCCAAGTTTTCAACATGGGCTTTTTGTGATCCCACCGCATGAACAGTGACATTATCAGTTTGTTAGCCAAAAGGTGATTTTGCACAGCAACTGCACTATTTGGCCCCACAGGTGCGAAAACACATTTCGAACAGGATGTGAAAAATGACAGCTGTACTGTTCATGAGGAGCAGATTTTCAACACAGGCATTTTGGGACCTCTGCTCATGAACAGTGTCACTGTGATTTTCTTAATCTGTCCTGAACACTGATTTCCCACAGCGACCACGCTATTCTGCGCCGGAAGTGTGAAAACATATTTTGGCCAGGGTGTGAAAAATGACAGCTGTACTGTTCATAAGGAGGTGTGGAAAAATGTCAGTGTTGAAAATCTGGACTGAAAATATTACAAAGTCATGAACTTACAAAAGTGCATGTAAAATGCGCAATGCACACTTGTAACATAGTCATTTTATGGACTTTTGTCACCAAATTTTCAACATAGCCATTTTAACATCTCTGCTCATGAACAGTGTCACTGTGATTTCCTTAATGTGTCCCGAACATTGATTTAGCATACTGAGCGCGCCAATGTGCGCTACATTGTGAAAACACATTTTGGGCAAGATGTGAAAAATGACAGCTGTACTGTTCATAAGGAGGTGTGGTAAAATGGCAATGTTCAAAATCTGGAGTGAAAATATTACAAATTCTCAAAGTTACCAGCGTGCATAGGAACTGCGCAACGCACGTTCGTAAAAGTCATTTTTGGGAATTTTCTCACCAAATTTTCAACATAGGGTTTTTAGGGCCTCATTTGAGGACACCTGTCATTTCGATAACCAGTCCCAAAAGGTGGCTCCATGCAGTGACCGCAAAATCACCTTTCGGGACCGAATAACAAAATAACAGTGACTGAGTTCATGATGTGGGGTCCCAAGAACCCCATGTTGAAAATTTGGTGAAACAAATTCCCAAAAATGACCGAGATATGCACCAAAGTTGAAAATTATAACATTTATGCCATTATACAGCTTACCGTCATTTCTTCAGTTCGTAGTTGGCTTTGAGGAGTGCAGACATGTTCCCGGTCCACCGAAGATCGTCGCGCCAGCCTCCGGAGGTAAGTATGGGGTGAGATGAGGGTGTGGGGAGGTGGGGTACGTAGAGGGTGGGTGTGGGTTAGGGGAAGGGGCAAGACAGCCAACAAGGGACTGTTTTCTCTTATAAGTATTTTTCTTTTTTTTAGGAAGACAAGGACATTTGCCACGCTGGGGTGGGCAGCTGAAAGTTTGTTTGGGGGCAATGGAGCCGATGGGGATTGGGCACCCCGTTAGCCATACGGACTTTGCCATGCTGAGGTGGGCTCCCAGCATAGCACCTGGAAGTTGTTTTTGTAGGGGGTACAGTGGAGCTGGCGGGGATAGGGCACCCCGTCGGCCATACAGATGTGAGAGGGGCACATAGGAGAACGCTGGGGTGGGCTCCCAGCGTGCTTACTTGGGTGTTTGTTGGGGGGGAGACCAAGAAAAAAACGGAGCCATCTATGACAGCTGTTCAGATGTAGTGCTGACGTGTAGGCACTTTGCATACGGATTGCCTGCCGATGGCAGTGTGCAAATTGCCTACACGTTACCACCGCTGATTGTAGCAGTCTTTTGCGTTGAACTGTATGCCACTGCATCTGAACTGCTGTCAGACAGCTCAGACATTTATTGGTGTGGTGAAGCCGTGCCTGCAAGAAGGAGTCGGGCATTGGAAGCGGGGTGGCACACCTACAAAAATTCGCATGGTGGCACTATGTTCCTTGCACATGCATGCAAGCAAACATAAAAAAGGAATGAATCTCCAGGACCCAATGGAATTCATGCAAACCATCCTGAAAATAAATGTAGCTGGAAGCAAGTTGTGCTTAACAGAACAACCACCTGAGGAAGATCCGTGAAGTTCATAGCACCGGTGTACTGGTGCCCTTGTTCTCTTTGTCTCACGCAGCTTGGTTTTCGTTAAACTGCACGTTTTCAGCAAAACTTGCTCCCAGTCACATTTATTTTCACCGTGATTTATGTTGGATTGCCTGCTTGTATTTTGTTTACCTGCTGCTACTTTTGAGTGCTGTTGTGCTGGGAGCCTTGGTTCCTTCTGATGGTATTTATCCTAGAGGGCTATGGAAAACCAGGCAGGTACTACTGGCAGAGCCACTGTCAGTCATCTATTGTGAGTCATTACCAAGAGGTGTAATGCCTGTAGATTGGAGAGCGCCTAATGTGGTTCCCCAACACAAAGGGGGCGATAGGAAAAATCAGGGAAATTATTGACCAGGCAGCCTGACATCGATAGTGGGAAAGCTTTTGGAAATATTTATTAATGAAGAAGTGGTTGCACTTTTGGAAACATTTATTAATGAAGAAGTGGTTGCACGTTTGGAAACATTCGAAGAAGATTACTTAATGGGCATGAGTCAGCATGGGTTCATCAGAGGTTTATCATGTCAGACCAGCTTAAGACAGCAGTGCGAGATCAAAAACATCTGCACTTTTTCAACAGTTAATTTCCTATGCTCTGTTGAGCATTTACCTGGTAACCTTTCTCACCAACACTGTACTGTCACCGAGTAATTTGCTCCCTTGTTCTTTGTTTTTCTTTACATTTCTCCCACCCGCCATGCTGAAAGCAGCAGTACTAAATAGCAGCCACCATATTTACTGTGGCGCTACAAAATGGGAAACTGATCACTTCCTGGTTAGGTAGTACTGCTGCTTTAATAGATTTAGTAATGTCATGAGAAATGGCCAACAGAGGTCAGCCAGTGGATGTACCATACCTGGATTTTAGTAAGGCACTTGACTCAGTACCACACGGAAGATTAGTTAAGAAGGTCAGTGAACTTGGGTTTGTGATAAGGATAACTTGTTGGGTCAAAAACTGGTTAAAGGACGGAACTCAGAGTGGTTCTAAACAGTTAATTCTCTGAGTATGAGGCCACAGGAGTCAGTCCTGGCACATTGTTTCAATATCCGTACTTGTGACACAAATGAGGGTATTCAAGGCAAAGTGACTCAGTTCACAGATGATATTAAGCTCTGTGGAATGGATGATGTTGAAGACAGTGTTAGCATCATAAGACAGGATGGGGGGAATTTATAGAAATGGTCTAGTACATGACAGAGTTCGATGCAAAAAAGTGCAAGGTGATGCACATGGGGGAACAGTCCTGGAACAGTGTCCTACAGTACCTTAATGGGACACCAGTAGATAGCATAGAGGAAGACGGAGACCTGACAGTAAAGATACGCAATTATGTAAAATAGCTTCTCAGTGTAATGTGGAATACAAGAAGGCTGACTGACAGGATGCTGAGGTGTTCGGAGGGTGGGGGGATTTCTAGCAGAGGGGGTGAGGTAATACTGCCACTGTAGAATCACTAGCGAGACCACATCTGAACTGGAACACGGTGTGCAGTTCTGGGGCACATAGCATAGGAAGGATAGGAACAGATTAGACAAAGTGCAGTTTATGGCCACAAAGATGATCTTTGGGCAACAGGGATTAGGGACATGATGGACTTAAATGTTTGTTTGGGAGTTTCTAAAGTGGACTCAACAAGTTTATTTGAGAAAACGTATGCCTACTAGAGGTCATGGGTTTAAGGGGAGGAGGGGTCAAAAAAGGCATCCGGAAGTACTACTTCACTGAATGTATTGTGAAAAGAAGTAGTAGTAGTTGTGGTGGGGTGGAACAAGTTTCTAGACAATGTTTTGAAAACAACTGCAATTGTAGGGGTCAATAAAAATTGGAATGTGCATAAAGGACATTTCAAGACAGAATAATGTGGGTGGAGGACCTGGGGAAGGGCTGGCTAGGAGGGAATAACTGAGGCTAGAGAGATAACAAGTTGAGGAAATTTGGGACTGACTGTATGAACTGTTCAAGTTTTTGTCTTTTTCTATGGTTCTATGTAAGCAATACAGGGAAAAATATCAAGAAGTACCCCCTGCTCAACAGGTACCACAGGCAACTGATGCTACACTAAAGAGGGTCTGTAATGCCTGGAAAGAGACAAATTGCTTCCAGGTAAGAGAGGTGTACAGAGTAGCACTGAGGGACAGGAAAAATAGAATATACTGCAGAAAGACAAAGACAGTATGGAATCAGGATAGCAGTAGGAGCAACTATTGAGATTCTGAAGGAATACTTTGCTTTAGTGTTCGCCTGATGACACCAAGGGGAGGGGTGCTCACTGGATGGGTCCATGGTATCAAGCGTAACCATTATGTAGTCTGAAGACTTCACACCCGCACTGGTAATTGACTACCTGGAAAGATCAAGCAAGGTAAATCCCAGACGGTAGATAGGATGCACCCCTGGATCGTAGCGGAGCTAAAAAGACAACTGGTGGGACCTCCTGCAGTAATCTTTCATGAGTATGTCTGGACGAATGTGATGCTGGAAGACTAGAAACTGGTCAGTGTAATCCCCATCTTCAAGGAGAGGGCAAGGTTGGACCCAGGCAACTATAAATCGGTCAGTCTGACATCAGTACTGGGCAAGGTCCTGGAAATCATTATAGAGCACTGAATAATGGATCGCTTGACTGAGGCCAAGGTTCTCACTCACCCTCAGCATGACCTTATGATGGGCAGATTGAGCCAAACCAACTTTATCACATTCATCAAGGGATGACCAAGGAGGTAGATGGGGCATGGCCGTACACACCGTCTATTTGGACTTCTGCAAGGCCTTAGACACTAGCTGAAACTTAAAGCCCTAGTAACCACAGTGTCCAAAGGTGCTACACTCCAAAAGATTCCAACACATAAACAAGAAAGTACCTGTGCTTGTAAAGTGAAGCTATTTTATTTCCCGTACTGAAGTGCAAAATGTTGCTGTGCAACCATTTAAACAGCCACAGGACTCGGGGGGTGAGGAAGGGTGATGTACTCACCAACTATGAATAAGGAACAGGCATCCATGATTAGCAGCTTTCTGAACGGTGACGCTATGGCTGTTTACATGTTTGGAACTACAGTAAAAAAGGCAACACTCTTAACTGGCTATTAGTGCAAGAAAAAAGCAGGCTGGTATTGCCATAAAAATCGCACGCTTTTATTAATCAAAACATTTAAAAACTGGAACAAACAGTACAAAAAAATCCAACAACTGTCATTCAGTGAGTGCATACTGTATACAGTATGCGCTCAGTGAGAGCTCAGTCGGTGGCCGGATGTGGTGGTGAGTGGAGGGCTGTGCCGGTCATCGGCTTGGCACCGGGATGGGGGGGGAGTGGGCTGGTAAGGCACTACCTGTCAGGGTGGGGGGGGTCTGCTAGCCACTAGGGAATAATTCTTACCACTATAGGCATGGGTTCAGGTGGAGGGAGGGACTACTAGCCACCAGTGAATAATTTTGAACACTATGGGCATGGGTGCCGGTGGGGGAAGGGATCGCCAGCCACCAGGGAACAATATTTAACACTATGAGCATGGGTGCCGGTGGGGGGAGGGACCGCAACCCACCAGAGACTTCTTTTTAACACTATGGGCATGGGTGCAGGTGGGGGGAGGGACCACTAGCCACCAGGGATTTATTTTTAACACTACAGGCATGGGTGTGGGTGGGGAGGGACTGCTAGTCACCAGGGAAGGAACTGTTTTAACAGTGGGTGGCAATCAGTGAGGGAGGCAATGGATGTCAGGGACTACCATGTTGAAGGGAATGCTACCACACTTCCTCCACCAACCACTATAGTTCTTTAGAATAAGTACAGTGGTTTCCATCAGTTATGTGTGCTCTGCCAAGGGTACCGAACAAAATGGCCTTGCGCGACACACATACTCTGAATACTGGAGTGCACCAATATTCAGGTTCCCGCCCCTTCATTTACACTGCATCCCTCGCTGACTACAGCCTGGGTGCAAACCAAGTTTGTCCATGCTAACCAGGCTTTTCAATATTCCCATCCACATAAAACCTGGTTTGCACAGGCAAACTCAGTTTTGTGCCCAGGCAACGTTTTGAATACTGAGCCCCAGAATTCTTCTGAATTCTTTTCACTAGCAGTGTGAAAAGAAAAGGTGAAAACCCACTTGTTTTACTGCACTAACAAATAATGTTTTATTATAAAAGTAGTAAGTAATTACTATCACATCAAAGTACAATAAATAAAATAGTCAGTTGTCTGTTAGAAGTAAACACCTGGGGCCCGATATTCAAATGTTTGTCGAGGTGCAATTCCTAAGCTTTGCATGGATTTACTATATTTGAAAGCCCAATTTGTGCATGCAAACAGGATTTGCACCCGGGCAAACTGTGAAGGTGGGGGCAATGCAAAGGGATGGGCAGGGACCTGAATATCAGCACAGTCTGATATTCAGAGTCTTTGTGTCGCACAAGGGCATTTTGCATGGTCCCCTTGCATGATGCAAATACCACTAATGGAGAGCACAACTTACTCCTGCGTAACCCTAGTGGCTGGTGGAGGAAGTGCGGCACCCTGGCATGCCAGTCCCGATCCACAAAAACAGTGTCCCTGGTGTCCAGTGGTCCCTACCCCCACCCAATCCCTTGTCCGGTAAATGCCAACATATTCCCTGGTGTCCAGTGGTCCCTCCCTGAACCTGATTCCTCACCCGGTACATGCCACACTATTCCATGGTGTCCAGTGGTCCCTCCCTGTATCCGCACTCATGCCCAGTAAATGCCAACGTATTCCCTGGTGTCTAGCAGTCCCTCCCCCCAACCCCGCACCTATACCCACTGGTAAATAGTTCAGTCCCTAGTGTCTAGTGGTTCCTCCCCACCCAATGCCTGCCCAAGTACTAAAAGAATATTTTCCTTGGTGTCCAGTGGTCACTCCCCCCCATCTGATCCCCATCCCTGTACCTGTGACATTGATGCAAGCAGTGCTTCCCCTCAAACAACACAGCCCCAGCCCTGACTACCCATCCCCCAAACCGCCTCAGCCCATTCTCCATTGCTGTCTAGTGGTCTCCTTCCCTCTCCTGGCACCGATGACCCATTCCCGGTCTCCCTTACCTGACTATCCATGCCACGGTGCAGTGATGGCGAGTGACACAGCCCTCCACACACCACCTTGGCTGCCGCCATCTGACAGAAGCAGGGAGCACACTGTTTTTTTATAGGGCAAGTGCTCCTGATTCTCCTGGTTCTCCGAGCTGGGAGGAGGACACTTCACTCAATGGTCACGGTCCAGTAGGGGGAGTTGGTGAGGCATGGGAGGAGTCAGTAAGGCCCCAGTTTGGCATTAGGGGCAGGGCTTCACCTGCCTGGGGCTACTCGGGCTACTCTTTTCCCACTATGCCCTCCCTTATCTCGGTTTTACTATAGCGCTGCAACAGCGCTGATGCCGACATCCCTGACAGTGACAGACACAATGCTGAGTGTCGGTATTGTACTGTCGGGGATGCCAGTGTGTTTTCTTCGGGGCAGTGCCCCCCCCCGAACCTTCCATGTGGGGGGCTTTGCCCCCACGCTCTCCGGTCTCTAGATATACAATTCCGAGTTGGAGAGGGGGCGCAACACTGGGAGATGCACTGCCGGTGTCTGCAGGGACCAGCACAGTGACCCAACGATTTCAGGCGAAATCTGTCGCTGTGCTGGTCTTCACGGTCGCGGTGTCGACCTCTGGTCGGCATACCCTTATCTCTCCCCAGGGCATGGTGTTGAGAAGTGGCCTGGCACAGTGTCTATTAGGGCCTTCAGAAGGATGGGTGAGCCTTGCCCTACCTTCGCAACTCCCCTGCTAGCCGCCTTCTGAACGTGGAAAGCCACTGCGTCACTCACCTGGCGAGCAGCTGTGTGCTGATGTAAGGCCACTCCAAAGGGACCAATTGTTCCTTCCCCCATGATGCACCCTCTCCCTGGACCACAGGGGGGAACCATGTAATGAAATGAGGGCCCTCCCTTTTTGAAGCAGAAGGCATTTGAAATGGATGCCACAGCCCTGCCTCACCGGTTGGCACTGGACGTCCCAGGCTCTGGCTACTGAACAGCATTTTAATGTGGCACTTGCCTAAAGACTGATTACAGGATGCTTCTGTAAAGAAGTATTTGCTGAATAGATCAGGTCCTGAGTGCATAAATCTGAATTTCAACATAAACAAAAACAACATAATAAAAACACAGCTGCTCAATGTTACATGGTGAGACGAAAAGGCGGTCAATAGTCTGTGCTGTGCCAAAGGCATCATTTTGAGTTAGCATTACAGCCTTTTTAAATTCCAAAGCAGGAACCCCTAGTAGAAGAATCCAGTAGGATTTCCAAAGACTTACTTTAAAGCACTGCATCCATAACAGATTCGTACAGTAGGGTTCATTAAAAATCCTGATCAGTGTAAAAAATCCCACAAGACAGCATGGCAGTATATGTCACTTGAAACCAAGATCTGCTTCCTGAGATCGGGTCACCAGTAGGGCTGATGCTTTCATCTGAGGTGGAACGATTATATTTCGCATTGCAGTACTGCCACGTGCTGACAGGTGACATTTAAACTGGTAATCGCAGTGGGTGGAGACACATACATAGAACATAAGGTGACCCAATGCTAGCTAGCATCCCTGCATTCCGATGTAAAGGGCTTCTGGGGGTAAACCAAGGAAAATGGCCCTTCAGAGCAGATGATGCCACTATGTAACCACCATGCCCAGCTGGAACAGTCAGACTCCTTGGCTCCTCCTCCTTATCCGCCCTGATCCTGACCTTCTTAAAGGAGTACTACAGTCAAAATATGCAAAAACATATGTTGTGCAGAGTGTTTTGATTTGTGTGTTCAGTCCTGGTGTGTCCTTCCCTTTGTTACTAGGAGCTTTTTCTAAATTTGCCTACTAGTTTTACGGAATCTCCATATTGCTCTTCTTTGTCCTACAGTGCCTCCCGGTGTGCTGGACTACTGATTCAGTGTGGGAAAGTACTGCAGCAGTACTCTGAAAATAGAAGCCTGGTGTTCTGGCCTCAACTAAATTACTCTAATTCAATATTTTTGTTGTATATATGTTTGTCTAGGTCTAGCCAGCAGCAGTAAATGTTCTGCTTTTAAAGCTTTTCATTTCATCAAACTATATCCAGCCATGAAAAGCACACAAATCACCCTAGGTCATCAATGCTATAACTAGTAAAGACTCTAGCTTTTTCTTACCGAATACCCAATCAGTTAGACCTCAGGTGATTGCTAATCTTTTTTTCCTTTTTTTTTTTGTGCTTACTGCTCACCGCCTAATACTCCACCCTGCCCTCCCCACACCCCCTCCTCGCCCTCCATGGATGTACCTCCCAAACAATACACCCCAGCTTGCCCCCCAGGGCAGGGCCACCCTCACTGACCTGAACAATCGCGGCGACGGAAGAAGGTTGCCAGTAGGGGCGCTAACACTGCCTCCCTAGCTTGCCACCCCAAGGTGGGGCACGAAGTCAGGTCAGTGCCAGCAGAAGATGGGATAGGTCAGCTGGGGGAGTGCCGTGGCTGGTGATCGGGCCAGGGAATGGGCATCATTGAGGCAGGGGCAATGTGTTTTTTTTTCCCCCTTGGTTGCTATGGAGGCATGACGTGCAATGACGCCAGTGTCCACACACCTCCTGAGAAGTCCAGGCATCAGCTGCGGTGAAGCCCCCAGACTCCACTAGGGGCCCAATATTGCACTGGACACACAGCCCTTCCACCCTCCTGGAGAAGGAGAGCCATCTACAGGATGCTTAGTCCTTCTCCCCCCGGCCGGCCCTCTGACATCCTGGTGGCAAGCAGGTGATTGCTAATCTGTAAATATAGCCTTCTCTCTTCACTAGACAAGGAAAGTGAGTTAAAATCACAGATGTACTGCAGTAAAACTTACTGTAAATCAGTACTTGCGGAACCTCTGGTCCCGGACCCATTACTGTCACGTGGGACTGGAGGTACTGTAGGACAAAGAAGAGCAATAAACCATAACAATATGGAGATCCCTAGAGGCCATAAGACAGTAGGAGAGGCAATAAAACAGTTGGCACAATGACAGGAAACTCCTAATAGCAAACAAAGGCAAGGGCACACCAGGACTAAATACACAAATCAAAACATTCTGCACAACATATGTTTTTGCAAATCTTGTTTGTAGTACCGCTTTAAAGGTTGTAGCCATGGAGCTGTATGCCAGCTCTGGAGGAGATCCATCTGATTGGGGATCCAAGGCCATGTATAGGGATGGATACACTCAGGGTTTTAGAGGGCTATTGAGTGTAGGTTAGGGGAAGGCGCTTAGTAGTGACCCCTTCAGAAGCAGTGGTTGGTTCTGACATAGTGGACAAGCTGAAGAATGTCTGGGATACGAAAAACACATAGCAATACTTGAAATAGTCAGGAGGGAGGGAAACTCCTGTAACACTGCTGTAAATAAACTGTATAAAATGCTGTAGGATTCCTACAAAGAAATTATATAAAATCTTGTAGGATTCCTGTATAGGAACCGTATACACTCCTTAGAAATTCCCACACAGGAATGTAGTAGAGCTCATGTTTGAGGAACTCTATAAATAATCCTTTATGATTCCTACAGAGGAACTGAATAAAGCCATGTAGGATTCCTGCAGAGGAACTCAATAAAGCCATGTCAGATTCCTGCAGAGGAACTGAATAAAGCCCTGTAGGATTCCTGTTTGGGTGCCTTAGTTTATTTAACGCAACTTTTATTCCTTTTCTATGATACATATTAAAACAATACAATATTCTGATATGCCTGCAAAATCATGAAGAATTAAGTGATCACATTCAGAACAAACAGAAACAAACACATCTGACAACACTTGTAAGTGGTCGAACAATGAAACAAAACTTAGAAGACAGAATTATCTAACCCAGCCACCCAGCGTTAGCATACACTGCAGTTACAGTACTTTAAAACATGACTTCTATTGGTACAGCTGAAAAAAGGGAACTTCTAGAAAGCCTTTTGCTCGGTACAGTGCCGTAATGGAGTTATCTTCTAAGATATGGGAAGTACATTAAGGGAACACAAAGTGCACCGCACAGGCAGTAAATGAAATGTTTTTAAATACATCAGAAAGCACTGGTGATGTGTTCTGCAGCAGACTGCAACAGTTGAGATGAAAGTGTCTAGGCAGTAGGCTAGGCTGGATTTGAAAATGCAGCAGCCAGTGAAATCTGTGGCTGTGAAAAAGCAGACATGGGGCACTGTTCTGAGGTTAGGCACTGAAATAATAAAGAGTGAGTGTGTGTGCGCATGCTCACATGTGTGGTGTAACAGAGAGATGGGTGTAAATAAGAGATGACATTATCTTATGATTTGTTAAGCTGACAGATAGACACGTATGTTGAGGAAATGCAGTTATAATTCCCATTCTGCTTTTTCTATGTACTCACTCTGTGTATAAAAGGCTATTCTATAATGTCCATATTTGGTATAATGACTATTGGCAAAACCTCTGCCACCAGATAAGGAACCACAATAGAAGTTCAACATCTTGGGGCAATCATAAGAGCATGCATCGGATATAAAGCTCAACTAGCTGACAGTCGAGTCCGCAGAGGAAGATAGTCTAGCTACCTGTGTTAGTAAGGGACCATCCTTTTAAAAGTGTTATAAAGCCATTTTAAATATTTATTTATTTATATCCCTGGTAACCAGGTAAGTGCACTGATCCATTGGAGCATTTTCAGACACAACCCGGGCCACAGATGTGGCTGCAAAATAACATAATTAACAGAGATGATGCACAAAAGTAGCAATAATACAGAGTAACACATATAATACAATATACACAATATAATACAAGATCTGGTAACGTACCTCCAGACGAGGTAATCAACACGTGATGGAGACAAAGCAGGTCTGCAAGCATAGTTTCAGTGTTCAAGGTCTACCTAAGACGCCTACCTCTTGTAACAGTGAGCAGTGGGCTAAATTAGTAGGTGCATGGAAGTTTTCATAGAGCATACAAGCTATGCAAGCTGACAATGATCTAGGATAATTAGGTGCACAGAAGCTCAGACTTGCTAGAGAAATATCGGATCAGTAGTACTGCAGAAAGGTAAGAACAGGTTCCTTTTGTTTATTCCATTTATTGGTATCCTCTTCTCGGATATGCTTTGACTGTTTTTTTTTTGGTTAAATAAAATACTTGTTTTTACTACATAATGATCGGGTTTGCCCTGCAATCTCCCTCCTCACTATTTATAGCTCTCTGTTTCTCCCGTCACTGGAAACTCTACAGTGCCAGCTCCATCACTCACTCCTGTTCACTCAGCAGTGCAGAACGATGGAAGTGACTTAGACTGTCCAGAAGCCACAAAAACACATAGCAGAAACCAAGGATAAAGAAGAAAGATGTAGGCATGGAGCAACAATAAAAATCATTTGTTTCACAGAACCGAAACAAGCAAAGTATATCGGAAGGGTAGATACAATTACAGAAAGCAAAGAAACAGTACTATGGGACATATTATTATATTACTACAGGGAGGGGCGTTGCAGCCACACCCTAATGTGGAGGACATGCACCAGAGTAGTGGAATACCACTGAGGGTTTCGAAAATACTTAGTTGCAGGGTGGGGATTCGTCTCCCTACAAATTAAAAAGAACTTTTGTGTAGAGCACTAAAAGATTTCAGCACAACACGGTGACAGTATGTCTCCTGATCTGCACTAGAGCCCTGTGTATCAGGAAGTGGATCTCCTCTCTCTCTCTTTCTCTATATATATATATATTTTTACTTATTTGTGTTCCCTTCCTGTCAACAATGCTGGACTCCATAAGGAGCTCCAAAGGCACAACTCAATCTCCAGCCCCACCTACCTCCAAGTGCCATCCTCCATCTAGTTGTGGCTTACCCCATCAACCCCAGGCAGGGACCATGTATAGGGGATTTACCCCGAGTCTCCTGTCTCGTCAGTAAGTGCACCGTGGTGGTGAGGCTGGACCCGGATACACTTGGGTCCATCATCAAGGGCACTGGGGCCATGCTCACAGTTTCTCCCGATCCCACAGGACGAAGTAGCAGGATAGTCAGGGGACTCACACATGGGATACTTGGCTATGCCCCAGGGTCAGTGAAGTCCCGGCCCTCCAACCATACTTCCAGCTTTAGTTGCCCAGCTGGCAGTATTGCAGCGGTGGACAGAACCCAAACTCCCCAGGAGAAAGTGTCGCTGGGGAACTAAATCCTTCTCTCCAGCCATCCACTGATGACTCTACCTCATTCCCAAAGTGTGGTCACGACTGGAACCCTACGACTGTGCCAGCGATATGGATTTAAAAACAAATGTAAATGTTCCATATAACTACTGCAGCATTAATTTGAGCCCTTTTAAGTAAAACATTGAATAGATATTTAATGTTTGTTCTTTGACGTTAATTGCAGCTTGATATTAAGGGTATGTATACAGCATTATTTTTAACACAGAAGCAATGCTATATCCAGTTAGCTACACCCGCCCCTTCTCTCTCACCCTTGTCTTTAAGCCAGGAGTTGGCAATATGGAGTTGAAAACATGCACTGACAACAAGTTTGGAGTTCAAGAGAAAATTATTTAAGTGAATGAAAACGGGGCAACGCGAATGCCCTAAAAGGCAATCGGAAGGTAAATGTAATTGTTTATATAGTAATTGCAGGTTTTTATTGTACAACCAGTTTTTATGGAGAAGTGTTGCTGTAAATAGGGAATATTTCTTTCCAGAGGGAGAATACTGCACTGTCTGCTAAGACATAATATGTTTTATTGCTACCTACCATGCAGAGATCACTGCCATAACTCGGCCAAGACTCCAGCCTATAGAATGAATAAGGTGCATCAATATTTATACTACACCACTGGTGCTCAGTCTGTAAAAATAAAGTGTGTTATTTTTGTTGACAGACCCAACCTCCAAAATAACATGATATTTATTTATTTTTTTGTAGACTCTGTTTTACACCTGACTTCGGGGCATCTCTCGGGAATTCATACGCAGCTCTGGGATCCTAACCGCCCGCCTGAACCGCCATTACCCGAGCTACTGTGTCAGGGTCAGGACTTCAGTCTCTCCGGACCCTCTAGGGAGATTCCAGAGTCCCCAAATTCGTGTTGGGCAGTGCGGCCGGCTCTGGACCTGTGGACCCAGGTTCTTGGTGGTTCCGACGCCTCCCTGGAGTCAGGGGATTTTCTCATCTTTTCCCACAACCCCCCCCCCGGAGGCTCGGACGTGGTGCAATGACATCTGAGATGTCCGCTGCAGCTCTCTCCCTCTAAGCGTGGTGCCCAATGTACGCACATCCTCTAGCTTCCACCGGGGGCCGCTGTTGCACCAAGCAGTCCCTGGATCCCCTCTCCAGAGAAAGGAGAGCAGTTCACAGATGCTCAATCCTCTCTCTCTCCCCGGTCGACCCCCAGCAGCCCAGGCTCATTCCCGAACCCAGGTTGTTGGCACGCCACGAGGTGTGGTGTCCAGCACCTCAACCCTCAGCGCCACTGGGGCGACTCAACATGTTATTTTTGTGATTGGGTAGGTTGCAATCAGTCTCTTTAATGGTTGGGAAGATCACAATGGAACACTGAACCAATCAGACAGGAGCTTTCACAGTGCTGAGGACTTCGCAATAACCTTTTGTAACACTAAAGTCAGCAATTGAAGTCAAAGAGGAAAAGTTAAACCTTCACACAGACTGTATATTTAAAACTACAACTAGTAAACGTTTTTTGTAAAATACAATGCAATGTGTAAACTGAATACACAACAGCCTGACTCAAAATTCACTGCCCGTCTTCACTTGACAGAAGGCAGGATTTTCATAACTCACTTGTGACTGCACTCCTAAGTTATGCTTGCTCCTCACATTACAAAATAGATTTTACATTTTTAGTCAGGCTATTAGTATCTGGCACATACTGTATGTGGAACTAATTCTATCAGTGATCCCTTGGCTTGTTACCACCTGGAAACTCACCTGTCTGGTTCAGACTGAACAACTGGAGCCCACCTCTCTGAAACAGTGCTCCTACCTGATGCCAGGGACTTCCTTTGCCCTTTGTGGAGCTCTGCAGATCTTGGTAGTATGTGCTCCATCAACAATGTGTGCTTGCTGCACTTAGCAGTGATCTATCTGGACAGCAGCAATTTGTGAAATTAATGTATGTTTAGAGGCTAAACAATGAACAATTAAACCTCCTGCATTGTCTGTAGGTCTACATGTTTGACCTGAGACTCTCCAGAATTCACACCCTCTCTATCCTCTCAAACACAGATAACTTCATGAATCTATTTTTATGGCTGCGTGGGCGGCGCTCCACAGATGCATTGCTACCATTCTGTGTAGTAGCACTGTGGAAACACATGACCGGATTGCTCTCCAGCGTGCTTCCACAGTGCTGTGGCACAGTTTAAGTTCTTGTTTTTAAGCAGCCCTTCCTTTCTGCCAGATGCATAAATACACCCCTTTTGTGAAACATTACTTTTTCTTCCTCAACTGCGGAAGTGACAGCTGCCGTGCTCTATGACTGTCACTGACTCAAACTATGCATGCGAGTGTATACGTGCATCATGGTCTATCTCAACTATGCCATATTTGGTATGGCAGACTCCAGTCGGCAAGAGCTCCGCTGTATTCTTTTACTCTGTCTCGCCGCACTGAGCAGCCATACCGGCTCTGACCAGAGTTTATTTTCGAATACAGTTACTTTGCTTATCTGCTGGTGTGCATCACTCTAGTGATGATACAGATCTATCCCCTTCCTCTATAACTCAACTCTGGGATGATGGGAAAATATGATTTTATTAGCACTCTCTTCATCTCTCTGTTAGACATAAACCTCTTCTCTGACTGATAGACTGACGTGTCTTACTGCACCTTAGGTTAACCTGGGGAAACTGTTACACTTTTGTTGATCAGAGCACTCCCTCCTCCCAATTCAGCCTTAAATTGTCTGGATACTATATTAGAATAGTTTGTCACCGAAGAGTAACTGTGACCATTTTTTTAATTGATCTGTCTTCTCTTTCAAGTAAGCCTGCAGAACATACTATGGTGATGACAGGCTCAAGTTCACATAATTTAGAGGGACTGAGGTGTGGCATTCCGAGTTCATCTCTCTCTCTGTCTCTCTTTGCTAATTAACCAGATCAAATGTCTTTTCAGCTATGGTCTTGTAGTCAAGAGTGTCAGGTCTCAAAAATTTAACCCTATCAGATCTCCACTCCTACAGTACAGTACAGTACATCTGACACAAGATGTAATTCCAAATATGCAGACCATACACACACGCATATTGCTGTTACACTATCGGAGCCACTAAAGCATAGCATAATAATGTTTTAATAGGCACAGAGCCAGCATTAGTTTTATCATGAACAAGAGATCTAGTCCCCCACATTTTTTGTCAGTTTATGCATGCAAGCTAGCGCCACCAAAGATGTCACACCAAATTTACAGTGTTTGTGAGTGTGTTATGGGTGGTCCTACTTCTACCCAATTTTATCTGAGGTGGAATTGATAAAAGAGAAGCTGAAGAGCAGAAAAAGATTATCTAAAAGACTAAAACTAGGACCGATGCACAAAGTAACTCTATTCTAATATGATGACAGGCAGCTTGCCAGAGGGATAATGAAAAAAAAAAGATGTACAACAGATTCATTGTAGGGGGGTCAGTGGTGATATAAATGATTTGTAACAGTCCCCTGTCCATCGGATACTGTGCCCTGGGACACTGCCCCACGCAGGAGGCTAATCAAAAAACTTGAACACACACGCTGGCTGGAAGATAGGACTCAGAAGGTCACTGTAAACGGTGCCATGTCCAAAGAGGGTTATGTGACCAACGGAGTGCCTCAGGGGTTGATGCTGGGTCCAGTCCTCTTCAACATATTCATCAGCAACATTGCTGATGGTCTAGAGGGTAAAGTCTGCCTGTTCGTAGACGATACAAAACTCTGTAATAGGATGGATACTCTAGAGAGAGCCTGTAGTATGATAAAAAATCTTAAAAGACTTCAACAGTGGTCCAAAGACTAGCAACTTAGATTCAATGCTAAAAAATGCAAAGTAATGCATCTGGGTAAACAGAACCCAGGAATACAGTATATCCTAGACGGGCATACACTAAAGGTGACTAAGACTTACTTAGGCATAATCATATCAGACGACCCTAAAGTAGGGAAACAATGTGAAAAAGCAGCACAAAAGGCAAGCAGTATCCTCGGATGCATAGGCAGTGGAATTACAAGCAGGAAACAAAAAGTAATCATTCCACTGTACAGGGGGAAAGGGGAAATTGTTTAACCAGGAAAGGCACACTAAGCTAGAACTTATTTCCAGGTGCAATCTGGGAGTACAAGGAAGTAAGCGACTTGCTCAGGGTCACGCAGTATGCAAGTAGGAGCTGATGGGATTCAACCCAGGTCTTCAAGTTTGTAGCATAGTGCTCTTAACCACTACGCTATACTGCCTCCCACAGATTCTTGGTGAGACCACACTTGGAATACTGTGTCCCGTTCTGGAGGCCTGAACTAAAGAAGGACACAGAGCGCCTGGAAAGTATTCAGGAAGGGCCACTAAGATGGTGCAGGGCCTCCATCACAAGCCATATGAATCTAGACTCGGGGACTTGAACTCGTGCTCCCTGAAAAAGAGAAGGGATGGGGGGGACATGATAGAAACATTTAAATTCATCAAAGGTATAAACACAGTTCAGGCAGACAAACTCTTCCAGGCCAACAAGGAGGCACGTTCTAGAGGGCACAACCTATGCCTGAGATGGGGAAGGCTAAGAAATAATTCCAGGAAATACTTTTTTATGGAGAGGGTGATTGACCCATGGAACAGCCTTCCCCCAGAGGTGGTTGCAGCAAAGACAGTGAATGAATTTAAACATGCGTGGGACCGACACTATGGTAAAAGCAAAACAAGCAACCTACAGGGGCGGGGGTATGATTCATGGGCAGACTAGATGGATCACAAGGTCCCCATCTGCCATCATCTTCTTATGTTCTTATGGGTCAATGGGAATGTCTCCATTGTTGACAATGTAACAGTCCCCTGTCCCTCAGATACTGTGCCCTGGCTCAATGGGAATATCTCTGTTGCTGACTGTGTAACAATCCCCTGTCCATCAGATACTATGCTCTGGGTCAATAGGAATAACTCCTTTGTTGACTGTGTAAAGTACAGTTACGTAGGAACTTACTGTAACAGTAGATCTTTGAGAGAGGTTCCTTCAGTAGGTCATCACATATGAGACTAGCGCCACCTGGCGTCTGGCCGCATGGCAGACTTTTTCTAGCAATACCTGACGGGGAACCACCCACCTGACATCATGTGACCGATGTTAGCGTGACGCTATATAGTGGACAGTCTCCACGCCCGGCCTCCAGTTCTCTCGCCGGAGCCTGGAATAGGCCTGACAGTAGGAGGAAACAGAGTCTGGAGTCCTTAAATAAAAAAGCAGGAAGGAGGGTGGGAAAAATATGACCTACTGAAGGAACCTCTCGTGAAGATCTACTGTTACGGTAAGTTCCTATGTAACTGTACTATCTTACTTCCAGAGGGTTCCTTCAGTAGGTCATCACATATAGGACTGAATCCCAAGCAGTCCCTCCGCAGAGAGACAGAGAGAAACAAGGGAGGAGCAAAAACTCCCAACAGCTAAGGAAAAAACATAGAATGGACCCAGCCTAGGACAGAAGGCCCTGCAGGACAGCTAGGCCAAAACCTGCCCTCTGCCTAGAAGCAATGTCCAGACTGTAGTGTTTGGTAAAGGTATGGACAGAACTCCAAGTTGCTGCTGCGCAGATATCCGTTGCTGAAATGGTGCGCAGAAAAGTCACGGAAGCAGCCATGCCCCTTGTAGAATGACCTCTGACTGGTCCTGGCAGAGGCTTTCGTACTTCTGATAGCAGAAGCAAATACAATTGCCCAACCAATTGGACAGGCACTGCTTAGAAGCAGCTTTGCCCAAAGATCTGGGGCAAACGAGACAAGCAGTTAATCATCCTTATGGAACTCTTTTGTACGATGAGCATAGCATTGGAGAGCACGATGCACGTCCATGGTGTGCAGGAGTGCCTCACCTCTATTTGCAGGGGATGGAAAGTAAACAGGGAGTTCCACTGATTGGTTCAGTGTGACCTCCAAAACCTCGGAGCAAAAACTTAGGATTTGTCCCAAGGACCGCCCGGTCCCTATGGAAAATTGAATAAGGCTCCTTACAAACCACAGCCTGAAGCTCCGAAATTCTTCAAGCTGAGGTAACTGCAACTAAAAACATCTTCCAGGACAGGAAGCGTAATTCACATCTCATCACTGGTTCAGAAGGTGGGAGAGTGAGCTTCTCCAACACAGAGTTTAAATGCCAAGGTGGTATGGGGCTGTGGATGGGGAGTTTCAGATGGAGAATCCCTTTCAGAAAAGTTTTTGAGACTTCCAACTGAGCCACGGGGTTTACCATCCACCAGCTCATGGTACACAGAAATAGCCAAAAGATGGACCTTCAAGGAAGAATAGGAAAGGCCCGAATCTGAAAGATGAAGGAGGTATTCCATGACTTGTGGGGCAGAACAAGAGAAAGGGTTCCAATCTTTGGAAGCCGCCCAAATGGAAAAACATTTCCACTTCATAGCAGAGGTGGAATGGGCAGACGACTTTCTAGCCTCAATCAGAATCTCGGCGACTCGAGAGGAGACCCCAAAGCGGGAGACCGCTATGTCTGCAGGAGGCACGCATGAAGGTGCAGGGTCCTGAGCCCCGGATGGGTGAGCCAGCCTTGATTCTGTAACAAGAGGTCGTGAGTCATAGGAAGTGGAACCGGTGGTTCCTCCGCTAACTGTTGCAGATGCAGGAACCAAATCTATCTCAGCCAGAGGGGGGCGATAAGGATCATCCATGCCTTCTCTGCCTGAAGTTTGAGAAGGACCCTCTGGAGAATGGGAACCGGAGGAAGGCATACAAAAATGTCCTTGTCCAAGAGAGAGACAACGCATCATGCCAGAAAGCACCATGCCCTGGAACGAGCGAGCAAAAAATTTGAAGTTTTGCGTTGAATGGGGAGGCGAAAAGGTCGCAATCCAGACACCCCCCGCCTCAGGAAGAGAGATTCTGACACTTCCTGATTTAGTTCCCATTCGTGACTGAGGGTTTGAGACCTGCTGAGACTGTCCGCCAGGATGTTCTGAATGCCTGGAACATGCACAGTCACTAAGGACAGAACGTGCTGGACTGCCCAGTTTCACACTCTCATCACTTCCCTGCAGAGAGGGTACGAGTGAGTTCTTCCTTGTTTGTTGAGATACCAGACTACCGACATATTGTCCGTCTGAATGAGCAGCGATCCCCTGGGGAGAAGAGTCTGAATGCCTGAAGCGCGTACAAGACCGCTCTCATCTCCAGAATGTTGATGTGTAACAATGCCTCCGAGCTGGACCAAAGTCCTTGTGCTTGTTGTTCCCCCAAATGCGCCCCCCAGCCCATATTCAATACATCTGTAGTCAGAGATGCCAAGGGGACAGGACTCCTGAATGGGAAACCCAAAGAAAGGTTGCAGGGATCCCTCCACTAAAGCAGATCTTTCTGGACTGCTGATGATACCAGGAACGGATTATCCAGATTGTCCAGGAGTTGATCCCACTGCACCCACAAGGACCACTGAGTGATTCTCATATGGAGCCTCGCCAGGGGAACGGTAGTGACAGAGGCCACCATCAGGCTGAGAAGGTGAAGGACCTCCCTTGCTGGAATGGTCCTGGAAGAGGCCACCACTGAAGCCTGAAGGACCAGGGTTTCCACCCTATCTGGAGGCAGGAAGGCCCTGCTCTGGACAGTGTCCAAGACAGCCCCGACGAACTGAAGTCTCTGATTGGGGGAAAGAGATGGCTTGGGGAAACTGACAGTAATCCCCAACTTGGAGAACAGATCCAGAATGAAATGCAGAGCTTCTGAAAGGGAATCCCTGGCAGGGGCTGAAATCAGCCAGTCATCCAGATAAGGGAAAACTGCTATGCCCTGGTGACGCAGAAAAGCTGCCACCACTGCCAGGCATTTGGTAAAGACCCGAGGTGCCGAAGACAGACCAAAAGGGAGGGCCCAAAACTGGAAATGCTCCTCCTGGAAACAAAACCACAGGAACCAGCGGTAGCTGGGGAAAATTGGAATGCGCAGGTAAGCATCCTGAATATCCAGAGCACAAAGCCACCGATTCTCCAGCAGGAGAGGGAGAAGGCTTTGTAGGGTCAGCATTCTGAATTTCTTGTACTCGATGAACAGGTTGAGACTGCTCAGGTCGAGAATGGGTCTCACGTCACCTGACTTTTTTTGGAACCAGGAAGAAATGGGAGTAGAACCCCCTTCCCCTTTACCAGAGGGGAACGCTCTCTATAGCTTCCTTGAGCAAGAGAGAGTTGATTTCTTCTCTGACAAGAAGAGCCTGGTCCCGAGAGTAGGATGATCGGATCGGTTGTGAATCTGCGGAACCTCCAGAAACTCTATGGTGTGACTAGCGGACACCAGCTGCAGGACCCATGCATCAGAGGTAATACCCTGCCACTCCTCCATGGGTTGGGCAACCCCCCCCCACTGACTCCCCACACAGAGGCTGAGGAGGGGGTGGGGTGAGGGAGTCAGGAGGTGGTAGGACGGTCGGGGGGGGGCCCCCTGAACGTCTCTGATTCTTGGAGGCGGGAAGAGTGGCAGAACCGGTGGACTTATGCTTGCCCTGGTGACGAGCTCGGGCCTGCTTCCTTTGCCTCCAGGTCCTTTTCCAAAAGGGCTGCAGCTGTTGTTGGGCACCCGATTGGTACAGGGACCACACTGATCTCAGGGCCTGACCTTTATCCCAAGATCAGTGATGATGTCTTTGGTATCACCACCAAAGAGCACCAAGCCCCGAAAGGGGGCATCCTGAATTGCAAACTGGACCTCACTGATGAGGCCAGAGATGCAAAGCCAGGCCTGTCATCTCAAAGCAATGGCAGTCGCCAAGGCATGAGCTACTGAATCAACAGGGTCATAAGTAGCCTGCAGTGCATGCCTGCAAGAAAAGCGGGACAGGCAGAGTTCCTTGGCAAGCTCCTCCTTGAGATCTGAAGATTCCATAGACTGGACTCGGGCCTCGAGCCTGGCCAAGGTAGCCTTTTGGTGTGACACCATATGAGCCACATAATTAAGGGACCAAAGTACACATGTGGCCAAAGAATAGACCTTCTTACCGAACTGGTTCATCTGCCTCGACTCCTTGTCTGGAGGAGAGGTGCTCATGTGCTTGGGTGCTGAAGCGTGATCATGAGCTGCTGAAATCACGACGGAGTCTGCCTTCGGATGAGCATTAAGAAATGGAGCATCCTTGGGTGCCCAGTAAACCCTGTCCACCCTCTTGTGGACAGCCAGGATGGAGTGAGGCATCTGCCAGACCATAGAGGAGAGATCCAGGTGAGGACCTATCCATGGGGGAACAGGGATCAGGGAAAGAGACTCCAGGTCCAGGTGTTCGGCGAGTCTCTGCCATATCGGATACTGTTCCTCAGACTCACACTCAAAGTAGTCCTGCATGGACTGCAGGAGGTCCTAAAAGGAGATTTGGGGAACTTTGCCGTTAGGGTCCGAAGACTCATGATCTGAGGGCTCCTCCGGTGACTCATCGCCATCCTCCTCATCATCATCATCCCCCACGTCTGGATGGTCTCCATGATCCAGAAGAGTAATATCCTTGCGAGATGTCCACAGGATGTGAACCGTAGAGGGAGACGAGCTCCTCGAGGATGGAGACCTAGGAAAGCGCGGAGGTTGGAGTCTGCTCTCCAGGTCAGATACCAGCTCCAAGCACGCCCCCTGCCACCAGGACTGAATAAGAGTCTTGAAGTCTGGTTGGACCGGGGTCTGTGGAGGAGGCAGAGAAGGAGGCTGAGGTTGGTGAGGGGGGAGGAGGAGGTGGAGTGATTACTGGGGTAGGAGGGTATTGATACCCCTGGTAACCCGGGTACTGACCGTAACCCGGGAAATAATGCCCTGCGCCACTCCAATCTGGAGAAGGATCAGCCGGGAGGTGGTCCCCAGGATACCCCAAGGTGTAATGCAGGACAGTCCGGGGTCTTGAGTAGAGGCCCAACATCAGAAGATCTGATGGAGAGTGAACCCACGTAGGGCCCGCCATCATATAAATCGGCGACAGGTCCAGCATCAGGGGAGCTGGCGTCGGGACCACTGATGTCGGGACCGGCACCACCCAATCTGGTGGTGGAACGGGGGCCAGCGTCAGATGGGCAGGCATCGGAGCCAGACGAAGGGGATCTGACAGAGGGACCATGTCTAGCACTGGAGCCGAAGACTGGGACAGACGACTGGACCCAGACTCTGAGACCATCGTGGGGGGTCCGGCATTGGAGGTACTGTTACTGGATCCGGCAGAGGGATCTCGACCAGGACAGGCATCGGGTTGGGAGTGATCCACCCAGAAGGGATAGGAGGGGCCTCTGGAGTAGGGCCAGATGGCTGTGGAGGAGCCTCCATCTCTGCGACCCCATCAGGGGAGTGTGGAACAGACCCAGAGGGGTGAACAATGTCCAGGGGTTCCTCACTGTCATCGCTCAAAGCAGCAACCTGAACAGGGGAAGCTTCCAGTGAAGAAGAAGGGAAGAGAGGGGCAGTCTCCCCCAGGCCCTTGTGGACATCGGGTTGGGCGCTGTTAGGCCCTGACGGAAGAGCCACGTCTGAGTGCCCACCAGGGATGGACATCTGACCAGACGGAGCCAGGCGGGAGGCGGAGGAGCCCCCTACCGAGTTAGCGGCTGGTGCTGTGCAGGTCCCCAAGGCCCGGGGAGCCATCTTACCAGCAGCTAGGTGATCCCTGGAGGAGCCAGAGGTCGATTTAACGGCACGCACGGTGCAGCAGTTGGAGAAGCCCGCGGCCAACTTACCCACAGAGGAGGACTTGTCTGACTTACCTTCCGATGCCGGCTTGGCCTTAGGTAGTGGCTGGGAAGAAACCTTGCAGGTCGAGGGCCGAGAGGCCTCGGGCTGGGACACCTCCGCGGAGCGCTCCTGTTCCCTGTGTTTCTCTTTCCTGTGTTCTTTTTTGGGAGGAGATGAAGAAGATCGGATCCGCTCCATCTGTTTTTCTAAAGACGCCAGCTGGGTCTTCAAAAGATGGGCCTCCAAAGCCTGCTGCCTCCTTTTGCATGTGGCCTGGTTAAAAGGTTGGCAGTCTGGGCAAGAGGAGACTAGGTGGTCTGGGCCTAGGCAGATCACACACTTCATGTGGTCGTCTTTGTGTGGAATTTGCATGCCACAGGTGGAACACTTCTTCTTCAGTGAAGACATAGAAGAAAATTCGACAAATGGAATAAAAAAAGTGGTGAAAACCGACAAGAAAAAACACTTTCAAAGACAATTGCTTGGGAAGCCTGCAATACGACTGACATGAGGTGATGGCGGGAAGGAACTGGAGGGCGGGCGCGAGGATGTAGTATGCTGACGTCGATCATGTAATGTCGGGTGGGCGGTCCCCCGTCAGGTATTGCTAGAAAAAGTCTGCTGTGCAGCCAGACACCAGGTGGCACTAGTCCCATATGTGATGACCTACTGAAGGAACCCTCTCAAACTAAGACCAGTCCCTGTCCCTCAGATACTGTACCCTAGGTCAAAGGGCATATCTCCGTTGTTGACTATGTAACAGTCCCCTGTCCTTCAGATACTATGTACTGGGTCAATTGGAATATCTCTTTTCTTGGCTGTGTAACAGTCCCCTGTCCCTCAGATGCTGTGCCCTGGGTCAATGGGAGTATCTCTGTTGTTTACTGTGTAACCTCCTCTGTCCTCACATACTATGCCCTGGGTCAATGGGAATATCTCCGTTGTTGACTGTGTAACAGTCCCCGGTCCCTCAGATACTGTGCCCTGGGTCAATGGGAATATCTCCTTTGCTGACTGTGTAACAGTTCCCTATCCTCACATATTGTGCCCTGGGTTAGTAGAAGTATTTCCTTTGTTGACTTTGTAACAGTCCCTTGTCCTCACGGTATCCAGTGAACAAGGCGACCAAAATTGGGTACCTACATAAATGGCGACTCAATTCACGCGCCTGTGTTCACAGCTACCAAGCCGGGGGTGACAGGATACTGGGTGGGAGAAATACCGAACGGAAAGTAGCGGGCACATGCATGGGGAAGGACAGGGAGTGATGGTATGTGGGAGGGGTGTGGCAGGCAGCTGCCGAGCTGGTCTGCTAGCATGGAGGAGAGGGCAGGTGGCTGGCTGGGAGGCGCGGGGTTCCTGGTCTTGGCGTTTTTTTTTTTGAGAGCGGCATGTATTTTGCGTTTTCACCCGACATGCACCCCCTTGGAGTTGAGAATCCATAAGTAGGGGGGAGCGGGGGGCACAGACCTCCACATTAAAAATTAGACCTATAGGTACTGGGCGCCATTTTTGTCTGCGCTGCGAATGTGCATTGCCAAAATTGATTTTCGATGATGTACACTCGCCGTAACGGCGATCACCATTTTGATATGGAACCATCTTCACATACTGTGCCCTGGGTCAATGGGAATTTATGCAACATGTGTGTGCCTCTTTTCAGAAAGATAAAAGAGATATCTCACTGACCACATGAGATACCACTTTTTATCTTCACAGTTGTGTATGTCACAATGGATAGCTTCACAGTTGGGTATGTCACAAAAGGTTTGGACTGATTTAGAATGTTTGGCCTCAGTAAAAACAGGCTACTCACCTGTAATAGTAGTTCTAGGAGTGGTATATGTTGTTCATCCACACTCTTTGGCATGTCCCCTTACACTTTAAATCTTGTCGGAAGTCTTCAAGCTGGCTTCTTCCACCCACCCGGGTGGTATAACCCTCGGCTCCACCCCATGACGCCAGATCTTAGCCTGCTGGATGCCAGGTGTTGTGCATCCGCAGCTGGGTAGGTCGGGTGGGTCCATGTGGATGAACAACATATACCACTCCTAGAACTACTGTTACAGGTGAGTAACCTGTTTTTCTAGGATCGTGGATATGTTGTTCATCCTACTCTTTGGCAGGCTTCTAGCAGTTCTCCAGGAGGAGGGAGGGAGACAAGGTGCATACCCCCTACTTAGGGAACAGAGATTGGAGAACCAAGGCCCCAAAACCAGCATCCCGGTGTGACTCAAGGTCGATGTGGTAGTGGGTAATGAAGGTGTGTGCTGACTTCCACGTAGCAGCCCTGCAGATTTCCTGGATAGGGATGTCCCTGGAAGCAGCCACCGATGCAGTGGTATGGCGGGTAGAATGAGCTCTTATCCCTCTGGGAGGCTCCTTGCCTGCCAACTTATAGCACGGACCTATGCATGATGTAATCCACCTTGCAATGATCTGTTTTGCTGCAGGTCTGCCAGAAACAGCTTCAGCATAGGTGACAAACAGCTGGCGAACCTCTCCCCGAATTTCCGCCATCCTCTCCTTATAATAGGAGAGAGCACATCTCAGGTCCAAAGTATGGAGCCTGTACTCAGCCTCCCAGGTGTAGTCGGGGTAGTAAACTGGCAGAGTTAACACCTGGTTAAGGTGAAACTCTGACACCACCTTTGGAAGGAATTTTGGGTGGGGGCGTAGGACAACCTTGTCCTGTAGAAGACCAGATGAGTCCACCGAAAGTGCCTGGAGCTCCCCTGTCCTTCTGGCAGATGTGATAGCCACCAGGAAGGCCGTCTTCCATGACAAATGTGACAAGGCACACGTGCATTGGTTCAAATGGCTTGCCCATGAGCTTTGCCAGCACCAGCAGAAGATCCCATGGAGGTGGAGGTTCACGCACCAGAAGGATTTGTGATCCAGGCCTTTGAAAAAGTGCTCGACCACTGTCTCCTGTGCCAATGTCGGCTGACTGGCCCACATCCGGTAAGCAGAGATGGCTGCCAGGTGCACCCTAAGGGTCGATGATCGCAGACCCCCTTTGGAGAGAGACCAAAGGTAGTCAAGAATGTTAGCAACTGGACAGGACAAAGGGTCCAGGCCCTTGCCCTGACACCAAATGGAAAACCATTTCCATTTGAAGGCATAACATTCCTGGTCGATTCCTTTCTGGATGCCTCCACCAGGGTGAAGACATCCTCGGAGAGACCCAAAGCCTGAAACTCTAGCCACTCAGGTACCAGGCTGTGAGATGCAGGTATTGAAGGTCCGGATGGAATACCTTCCCCTGACTTGAGCGATATCAGGTCTGGGCATGCTGGAAGCCGCTCCGGGGGCCTACAGCTGAGGCTGAGGAGATCTGGATAAAAGAACTGGCATGGCCAGTCTGGGGCTACCAGGATCACCTTTGCCTTGTCCCTCCTCACCTTGAGAAGCACTTTGTGGATCAAGGGAAATGGAGGGAAGGTGTAGAGGAGGCCTGGGGTCCATAGCCTTGAGAAGGCATCCCCCTGCAACAAGCACTGCTGAGGGAGGCGGGCATGAAACAGCCTCAGCTTGGTGTTGTCCCTGGAGGCAAACAGGTCCACCATCAGTTTGCCCCAATGGGAGAACAGGCTGTAAGCTACCTATGGATGGAGAGACCACTCGTGGGAAGTCTCGCCTAAGCGTCTGAGAGCATCCGCCAGATGGTTTAAGGCTCCTGCTACATGGATGGCTAGATCTGCCTCCAGACAGATAACAAGGGTCCAGATGTGGAGCACCTCCCTGCACAGCAGACAGGAGTGAGTGCCGCCCTGTTTGTTGAGGTAGTACATGGACATGGTATTGTCCTTCTGGACTTGATCCCGGAGCTGAGGAGCGAAAGCTGACAGTGCCAGTCTGACTGTTCTGAGCTCCAACAGGTTAATGTGGCATCGGGATTCCTCAGGGGTCCACAGTCCATGGGCCCTTTTGTCCCCCATGTGGGCTCCTCAGACCATGAGAGAAGCATCGGTCATAAGGACGACCTTCGGCTCAGGGCAGACAAACAGGATCCCTTCTTGCAATTGGTCTGGGGCGGTCCACCAGTGGAGAGCGTCCCACATCTTCTAGGTTACAGTGATCAGCTGGTCAAAATGACCATGGCACTGAGTCCACTGGGTGGCCAGCTCCCATTGGAGGGGGCGCATGTGCAACCGAGCCCAACAGACCACTAAGGTGCATGCCGCCATGTAACCCAGAAGTTGCAGTAAGTCCTAGGCAGGGCGCACTTGCCCAACCAGAAATGATTGGGTAAAGGAGGACGGAACATCCGCCCTGTCTGTAGGGAGCCAAGCTCTGGCTTGACAAGAGTTGAGCTCTGAAACTATGAAGCCTATCACCTGAGAGGGCACGAGTTCCGACTTGGCCTCGTTGATCAGGAGGCCAAGTTGGGAGCAGGTCTGGAGGGCCAGGTCCCTGGACCTCTCCACCTCCTGTTGGGTGGAACCTGCTAGGAGCCAATCATCAAGGTAAAGATAAATCCTGACCCCTGACGCCTGAGATGGGCCACCACCACCGCAATGCATTTGGTGAAGACCCATGGGGCCGATGACAGGCCGAACGGCATGACTCAGAACTCGTATAGGGTCCCTTCGACCCTGAAGTGTAGGAACCGCTGATGGGACGGACGGATTGGGACATGAAAGAATGTGTCCTGCAGATCCAGTGAACAGAACCACATATTTTGCTCCAAGGATGGTATGATCTGGGACACAGTGACCATCCAAAAGGTGTGGGACCTGAGATATTGATTCAGGTCATGCAGATTTAGAAAGGGACGCCAGC
This sequence comes from Neoceratodus forsteri, assembly GCA_016271365.2. Classification (NCBI taxonomy): domain Eukaryota; kingdom Metazoa; phylum Chordata; order Ceratodontiformes; family Ceratodontidae; genus Neoceratodus; species Neoceratodus forsteri. Next base: position 46,420,087 of record CM028133.1, on the reverse strand, counting down.
CCCCTGTCAGTTTGGGCACCAGGAAGTACCTGAAGACAAAACCTGGGTTTGCTAGAGGATCCACCACTGGAGCTACAGCCTCCTTGAGGTGGAGCTGAGCGATGTCATCTCAGAGAGCTGACTGAGTCTGAGCGGATACTCTTTCTTCCCGAGGGGCGTGGGCTCGGCTTGGAGGGTACTGCTCAAATTCCAGAGGCAGTCCCTGACCAACCATTTTGAGAACCCACCTATCCAAAGTGACAGCGGACCAGGCAGAAAGGAAGTGGTGGAACTGGCCCCTCATGAGATGGCCCAGAGCTGGCATGACGGGAGAGGGGAAGGCAGCCCCCGCCCCGTCACTGAGCAGGCTTGGAGGAGGAGGATCCAGGACCTGAACCTCGGCCTCCTTTACGGGCTTGGGAGGGCCCGGGCCTCGGCCAGGGGCACCAAGCTTGAGCCTGCTGCTGTTGCTGATGCTGCTGTCCTCCTTGAAAGGAGGGCTGCTGAGCCGCAGGGGAAGAATGTCGAAAAGGCTTCTTATTTTTCTTCTGCTCGTTCTTGCCTGAAGAACCCTTGGCAGAAGTAGTATCCAAGGTGGCACTGGACTGCTCAATGCGCTGAAGGTGACCAGCCACTCCTGAGCTGAAGAGGTCAGTCCCTAGGAAAGGCACGTCAGCTAGTTTGTGTTGAGTATCCGCTGGGAAGAAGAGAGCCTCAGCCAAGCCCTGTGACGAGAGGAAACTATGGCTGCCATCAAATGGGCATAAGAATCCCTAATGTTCAGGGCTGTCTGATGCTGCCGTTTGGCAACAGCTTGGCCCTGATCCAGGACCAGCTTGACCGTGGTCTGCATGTCCCTGGGGAGATGTGGGAGGACTTCGTCCAAATACCCCAGGAGGGCATGGGAGAAGTGTGCCGTGATGACGGCCGAACTTGCCTGACAAAGGCTCAAGGTAGAAACCACATAGACCTTCCTGGCTGAGTGGTCCAAGAGCTTGGACTCTTTTTCAGGAGGTCGGTCAGTATCGGCAGAGCTGCCAGTATGCCTAAACACAGAGGTGGTCACCAGGCTTCACCACTCGTGGGATATCAAGAATTCAGTGGCAGGTTGTGGAGATATTTCTGCTATCTCATTGCCACCCATATCTTATCCCATATATCTCTTCCATTGACTGTGTAACAGTCACCTGTCCTTCAGAAAATGTGCCCTGGGTCAATGGGAATATCTCTTTTGTTGACTGTGTAACAGTGCCCTGTCCCTCAGATACTGTGTCCTGGGTCAATGGGAATATCTCTTTTGTTGACTGTGTAACAGTGCTCTGTCCCTCAGATACTGTGTCCTGAGTCAATGGGAATATCTCTTTTGTTGACTGTGTAACAGTGCTCTGTCCCTCAGATACTATGTCCTGGGTCAATGGGAATATCTCTTTTGTTGACTGTGTAACAGTGCTCTGTCCCTCAGTTACTGTGTCCTGGGTCAATGGGAATATCTCTTTTGTTGACTGTGTAACAGTGCTCTGTCCCTCAGATACTGTGTCCTGGGTCAATGGGAATATCTCTTTTGTTGACTGTGTAACAGTGCCCTATCTCTTTTTTTAACTGTGTAACAGTGCCCTGTCCCTCAGATACTGTGCCCTGGGTCAATGGGAATATCTCTTTTGTTGACTGTGTAACATTCCCCTGTCCCTCAGATACTATGTCCTGGGTCAATGGGAATATCTCTTTTGTTGACTGTGTAACAGTCCCCTGTCCCTCAGATACTGTCCCTGGGTCAATGGGAATATCTCTTTTGTTGACTGTGTAACAGTCCCCTGTCCCTCAGATACTGTCCCTGGGTCAATGGGAATATCTCTTTTGTTGACTGTGTAACAGTGCCCTGTCCCTAAGATACTGTGCCCTGGGTCAATGGGAATATCTCCATTCTTGACAGTGCAACAGTGTACAATGCAATTCATGTTAGCTGTAGCCAAAGTAAATTAAAATACCAGTGTTGTAAAACCAACTGCCCTGGCGCTTCTCTCACCAGAGCTTCATCTGGGGGCATTTGAAAAAGCTGCCAAAATTCTAAAACTTGGCACATGGATTGTTTTTATGTTGTGCGTCCTGGTTGGTAGGACTTGTTTTTTTTGTCACTGGGAGTGGCTGCACCATGCATGACTGATGAATAATCAGGATGCAGTATTTTCATTACCTATTTTATAATGTAAATACATGAAATAGTTTAGCAAGAGAGCACGTAGTGACAACACTGCTTCTAGGTGTAGAAAAGGTTAAAAAATTGAAAGCTTGGTGGTAACCTAAAAGGTACAATGTATGTGGACAACAAAATGAGACAAACCCGTCACTGTGTTGCTGAGTGGTGGGGTACAACTCTGGCATGCTGGCAGCTGGGGTTTGCACCCTGAGCCTGGGATGTCAGGCATGGAAACCAGCAGGGCGGGCTACTAGTATCCATGCAGATTCTCTCTTCCTGGGTGGGAGGGTGACGAAGCTCCACTCCAGAAGCAGTTCTTGGTGGTGGCTGCATGGTGGCACTGTTAGTGGAATGGGTGCACTGCCAGGAATCCCCCAGGCCGTTCGCCAGTATGCTTGTCTATGTGGGTAAGAGGGCAGAAAGAACAGCAAAGAAAAAAGGCCGACTCAGCTACTCCAGATGACAGACTCCACGTACTCATGGCCCTATGCCATGTGGTCCTCCTTGGCAGTGTACATGTTTCCCAGCCCTAGTCTTAGGATTCAGTGCACTCTTTTCTCCTCTCCAGTGGCAGTAGAGAGGTTGGGCCCTCCCCTGGGGATAGACATATAGATAGATCCCAACCTGGGCACCACTGAGAGATGGGGGGGATGACGCCAATGGGACTGGGACTGGTCAGCAGAGATGATAATGGAGTTAGAACAAAAAGGAGAGGATCCCTATCGCCAAGGAAGGAGAAAAATGAGCCTAGATCAGGCAAACAGCCTTATCTCATGCTCAAATGTTTTTAACTCCAGTTGCAAATGGGCAACAGAAGTCTCAATGATCGAAACACATCACATAACCATTGAATGTTTTCCTACCACATGCCTTACCTGAATTACATTATTTTATTTTATTTACAAAATGTCATGGAGCCACTTGCGGCCAACTGACTTAACACACTCCACCAATGTTACATCCAACCTGTTGCAAATTTACCACGGAGCTGTTCCCTTCTCATCCCACTTTATGTCATTACTTACTCAATAACATGCCACTGGACCAACCCAATGGTGCGGCGGTAGTGCTACTGACCTCCAACCTGTGATTGGGAGGGATCTCGGGTTGCTGCGGGCTGGCTAAGAGACAGGATGAGTGTCCGGTGGACTGCTCTCCTCTCGGGGGGGGTGCCCTTTCTGCAATGACTGCCATCAGGTGAAGGCCTGGTGGCAGTGTGGGCCTAAGAGTGACTACAAATAGGGGGATGCTGCTAGATGCCGTAATGTGTATGTGGCTCCGCACACACATATGATGATGTGCATGCCCTAGCAACGGGTCCTGGGAGAAAAATTAGGAGGAGAATGCAGCGAAGCAGGCATAAACTATGCTCTAGATACTGAACCCCCATCCGCACCACCACCAGGAAATACCTGCCAGACGAAATTGGATTTAGACTTCGGAGGGGAGGATGGCCCTCCCTCCCTCTCCTGGCCCAGCCATAGGGTGCAAGCCAGGAGGGTACTGAACAGGTCAGGTAAGCTTGGGGAGATGGAGGACAGTGGGGTCAGTGGAGCAGGGCAGAAAGGAGCCCAAGCCTGCCTCAGCTGGGAAGATAGATGATGGGAAAAAAATAAGAAAAAAAATAACATGCCACTGGACATACAAACCTCTTCTCTCCTCAGACACTCCTGAACATGCTCCTATAGTATAAACACACTCATTTTAATTTGGTTCGTGCACCCAGAGATGGAACACAGAATTACCAGTAAAATAAATGACTAGCATCTTCTAATAACACTGCACAGTCACAGATTAATTAAATATGAATATTTATCTACACGATATAGAAGATATATAGTAATAAATGTGGAAATACAGTATACACAAAAGAAATTAAAATAAATGTGTTTTGAATGATAGAATTTCAAACAGAGCAAAACAATTAAACTAAAGTTTTGATTCTTACCACTTAGGTTTTCTGGGAAAAAGTACTTTTGCATATAGCTTTAGTTCATCCTAAGACCACTCAGTAAAACTGGGAAAAGGCCCTATTTGTTGGAGGCTAGAAGACAGAACACACAGCACTGTTCTGAGACTAGGGTTAGTCTCAGAACCATCAGAAGATTGAATTCTTCTAGACCGTACTTTGCCAGATATAGTTCCTCTGCCTCATACCTTTTCTCTAGGGAATGCCCCTGCTACACATGAGATACCTGGTATCTCTTAAGAGTCTGCTACCCTCCGCTTTTTGGGCATCCTGACAGTTTCTGACCTTAAGTCAGTTTGAACTTTTAGATCAATGGCATGTAACTCAAAATAATTAAGCTGCAGATTAATATTCGACCAGCCCTGGCTAGTTGACTGGCTCAATGCAGGTTACAGTTCAGACTCTGTTTCAGTAAGAGCTGGGCTTCTGCCCTATAAGGCTAGTCTTGACAATCTTCCAATAAAGCACTCTGAAGCTATTACAACAGTTTTTAAAACAGTAACCCGTCAGTTACGGCAGATCTGACATAGTTTAACCCTTTGCATACATCGTTTTCACACACAGAAATCAATCATGGGAAATAAGTAAAACTTAATGTTATGTATAGCTGAGGGGAAGCCTCTATCACACAAAAGCCCCTTTCATAAGCATCTAACAACCATCTGAGGTGCATATTATTCTTTTGTGATGGCACATCCTGACATGTAATCCCTTAACAGAGCACTAGCCTCTACAGCTTTCCAAGCATGTATCTCCATGATCGATGATGGGTTCCAAATTTTGTAGGCCACCATCCCCCATCCAAACGAAAATAGTCTAACAGAGATGTCAACAGGCTGCATTGCAACAAACTGTAAAATACTTAGAATAGTTTGTTTCAGAAAACACCTTTGCTTTAAGGACCAGACAGAGCAGGTCTTGAGAAATGGCTATAGGCACATTTTTTTGTGTCAAAGATATTCTTAAACCACTGTCCTACCGTCTCCTCCCCCAAATTACCTTTTTTCACAATGTTTTTTAGCTCTGTCACGTCGTCACATCCTATCTGGCTGCAGAGGATTTGCAGATTGAGTTCCATTCACTTCCAAACAGACTTTTTTAATGGAATTTTAACAAAATACAGACATGACAATATGATAACATGTTTATTTATTTAGTTATTGAAATGTTTCACCAGGAAGACGTGCTGAGCAATACTGCTCGTTTCCAGATGTGTCCTGGGGGAAGGGGAAGGGATAATATGGTAGATAACAATTTAGATACAATAGGCAAAAACACAAGTGCTACAATGCAAAATGCAGTTGAATGTAACAACATTAAGTGCTATGCCAATGGAATTACATACAGTTTATAAACAGATGACCTGACACTGGTGTATGGTGGTTTAACAAAATAATTGGTCAAATAGCTGGGAGGAGAGAAGGAAGATAAGAACTGGGTGCAGAATTCCCAGGGAAATACCATGCAGATTACCAGCGATTGGGTCAGTTGCATGTACAGTAGGGGATGTGTGCGAATGCATGAGGCAAGAAAGGACATGGGACAATGGGGCATTTCTAATGTTGACAGGAAGGGAGTTCCAAAGGCTTGGCAAATGGTAGGAGAAGGAGGACTGACCAGCGGAGGTGGTACAAGAGGGGATGGCGAGGGTGCGGATGGCACTGCTCCTCAGTGAGCGTGAGGTTGGTGGAAGAGAAAGTGAGTTTGCTACATAAGAGGGAAGTGTACATAGCCAGAACTTGCCAGTAAAATTGGTGTAATGAACAATACAGTGATCGGAGAGGGAAGGGAGTGCCAAACATTCTTGTATATACTGTATACAAGTATACTTTACTTCAGAGACATAAAACACGTAACAGAAACAGCACATTAGTAAAGAAGCTGCTACAAATCACCAACACCACCTTAAGTGAAAAATAGTTGCATGGCACAAAGATGTGAGCTGGGATTGCCCCACACCCAAACAAACAACTAAAACTGCCCGCCCCCCACATATCCCAGAGGGAGTCCTTTTTTTTTTTTTTTTTGGTCAACTCTGTTTCCTGCCGGTTGCCGGGCTGTTTGATCTCCCTCAGGCGTCCACCCTCGACTAGCTCCATATCACCCTGCTTGAGACCCGCCTTACCTGGAAATTGAGTGCTAGGTCCTCCACTCCACAAAGCTCTCGAATGACCCCCTGGCTCTGTGCCCCATGAGGCGGGGCCACCAATTCCTACTGGTGTCCTTTCTACAATCTAACTGGCCGAGGTTTGGGAGTGGAGAGACCAGGGAGACCTGGTCGGGCCGGATCTGGCGGTGGGTGTGTGGGCCAGCCCCTCATGGTGCCATCATCCACCCACAGTCTGGATTTTTTCCTTTGCTCAGTCCCTCCTCGAGGCATGGACATGCAGTGACATCAGCGTGCAGTGGGCGTGCTACCGCACCCACTCGCAGACGTCTTCCAACACCGCTCCCCAATGTATGCCCCCTGCTGGTGTAGTGCTTCCAGTCTCCACTGGAAGCTGCTACAGAGCGGGGAAATCTCAACCCTCCCTCCCAGGAGAGGAGAGCAGTCCTCTGGATGCTCAATCCTCTCTTTCCCTGTCGACCCCCAGAGGCCCAAGACTGTTCCCGAACACAGGTCACCAGCGTGGCACAAGGTAAGTTGGATGCCTCAGCCCTCAGCGCCACTGGGCTGGCCAGAGTGTGTCTTTAGGGTATAGAGTCTTGGCCCCTGGCCACAATGTAAGGAATCCAGGAGACCCACCTCAAAAATACCACCAACAGCTTAATCTAGTTCAAGGTCAGTTGGCATTCATCTGTATCCCCCTTCCCCAGGTCTTGCCTGAAAATAGGCAGGATTTGTCTACTGCACTTACCTGGTTAACAAAAACTAAATAAATACTGCTCTGCCTCAATGTCTGCACAGCAGGTTCAGTGTTCAAATGGTACAATTTATACATTTTAGCAGATGCTACCACATACCAAGCAATTACTGGATCAATGAGGTCCTCAAAGCAGATAAGCAAGAGAAATAAATGTGGGATCAGTCGAAAGGGCATCTTGTAATTTCCTGCACCCCCTCACCCGGCAAGAAAGGGAGCACTAGCGGGCCTAATGAAAAACAATGTGCAAACGGCTTTCATCTTCCCACATTGCCAACAGGATGGGGGGTGGGGGGAACACATGCCAGTGCACAGATTATTTAGTTAAAATTGGAGGGGGTTTAAGGGAATGTACGAGATTTTGCTGCATACATTCTCTCCAGAGGTGTGAAGATATAACTTAGTGTTTATTCTCACAAGCTTGTTGTCACTTTTATTTGGATAGATTACTGTTTGTTCCTGTTCCCACTTCATAAAGAACTTGATATAGTATCCAAAGCATGTGTAACTATGAACACACTTCTAATTATATGGGGCTCACTACACTGTCACAGTAGGAGGTGAAAGATATTAGAGGGCACAAAGAGGCTCCCTATTCCACCCCCCAGAAACAATGATACAGAAAGGCCTAACTCAGCAGCTGGTGGCGTCTCCCATAGCAGCTACGTTGTACACAAATGATGATCACCAGATGGCTGTAGTTACAAATGGGGTTTGGACTGCAAACATATTACGTGTGATCAGCACAGACTTCTCATGAGCTAGGCACTGCACAAGTTGCATGGTACAATACCATGGCCAAAACTCTGGCATGAGGCTCTACTACTTCAGTAGTCCCACCCACCCTGGCCTAATCTGAACTGTATGGCTTGCTTGTGGGCTGTGGAGTTTATTTTTCACATCCCACACTGGTCATCCCTGGTAGTCCAGTGGCCCCTGACTGCTCCTTTTTAATAAACATATCCCTGGTATCTGGTGGAATCCCCTTCACTAGCCCCTTTCCCCCAAAGGTGTGGCTGTTTATAATAGCGGTCCCTCACTGATCTCGGTATTACATTGAGTCTTTCTGGTCCCATGATGATCTCCATTGCAGGTTGCCCCACTCCAATAGAACTGCTTCACTCAGTTCTACTTGGATAGGAGGCACTGAGGCATGTATCCAGCTGTGTGTGGGGAAGCAAGAATCTGTGTATGTCAGCGTTTCATTAGAATGCTGGCCCTCAACCCTTTTCCTTGTGCCGGTACAGTGCACATAGTGATGGTGTTTTGACATGACATATATGCACGTGCAGGATGAAGAGAAACATAGAACATGTCAGTAGAAAAGCGTCAATAGTCCCATCCAGTCTGCCCTATTTTCCATGCCTAACACTACACCCTGGACCCTACTCGGTCACAGGTGTCCCTCCCTCCTCCGTTACCTCTATTTATAGTATCCATGTACATATCCTGTGCATGCTTGAAGCTCTCCACTGTCCTACACTCCCCCTTCAAATTTGATGGCATACATCCATGTGGTGGTGTTCCTCCTCCTTTGAAAAAGGCTCCCCCCTGCACTTTGTTTACGCCAGTGATGTACTTATAGGTCTCAAGCCTGTTGCCCCTCACTCTCCTTTCTTCCAGGGAGTACATGCCCAGCTCCCACAATCTCTCCTTGCATGACTTCTATTGCATGCCCCGCACCATTTTAGTAGCCCTCCTCTGGACCACCTCCACCCTGTCAATGTCCTTGTAGAGATGCAGCCTCCAGAACTGGGCGTAGTATTCTAGGTGGGGTCTCATTGTCCTGTGGAGATGCGGCCTCTAGAACTGGATGCAGTACTCCAGGAAAGGTCTCATTGTCCCATGGAGATGTGGCCTCCAAAACTGGATTCAGTACTTTAGGTGGGGCTTCACCAGTGAGCGATACACAGGCAACAACACCACCTGCCTTCTTCTGCTGGAGATTCCCCTTCCTAGGCATCCCAGCATCTGGCACGCCTTGCCTACTGCCCTGTTGCACTGCCCTACCACCTTGAGATCATAAGATAAGATCACCTCTAGGTTCCTCTCTTGCTTTATAACTTTAAGTACCCCCCCATCTACAGACACAGAAACAAAACAGTCTGGACATGTGTTCTCTCCCCCCCTGCATTCCATTTCTGTATTCTGCAAACTGCACTTTTTGCAAACTGCTTCTCCTGCATGCTACCAGTGCCGGAGTTCCTCTGGACCTAACCTGGAATTTGTGGAATTTGGCTGAGATAATAGACACAGTACCTTGAGGCCTCCCTGAAGCACAAAACGAGTGTCTGCAGTTTGTTGCTTTCAGTCTACATGGGTATAAATACAGTATATGTGAAAATCTCTTTGGGGCAACTTTTGGTACTGATGCTGGCGTAACCTTCTAAGCCTATTCTTTAAGGGTTTGCATATGACTGGCTATGATGTTCTGTTTTGGGGTTTGAGACTTAGTGTGTATGCATGTCGTTTGGAGAAAGATATCAGAAAACAATCGGGATATTCATTCCCTACATCCTGGTTATTTATTAAAATTTGTAAGCTTGGGAAAGCTTTTTAAAGGCCACAGTCTTGTACTGACAAGGTCCATGCACAGAGGCAGCGCTAAAAACAGTACAATTAAAGAGTTAGTGGAGCCAAAACAGGCAGACAATAAAATAATACAAATTTTAAGAAGTAGTTGTAACTTTTTATTCCTGATGTATTTTTCTGTTTCCTTTTGCTCATTAGAAGATCTTCTACGTAATAGTATTGTGCTGGATGTGTACCACTACATCATAAGCACTGTAATCTCCCTGACCATGACATCACAAGTGACTGACCTGGCAGCCACTGAATGGCTGTTCCTAAGTAAAAGGGATGTCACAGTCAGTGAGGTCACAATGCTGATGTTGGGGCGGGGGCACTAGAACTAGATATGTCAGCTGCCAGGCAGAGTACTGTTCCACCAATCACACCTAGTAACATCAGTTAGAACATGGGTTTTCAACCAGGGATCCGCGGCCCCCAGGGTGTCCGCGATCAACTCCTGCAGTTTAACGTTACATTTGGAGTCACTGCTTCATGGTTTCTCTGTGTCTCGTTTGTGATGCTGTATTAATGCTGTACAAGGAATTGTACGTTCATTCATTTTTACTCACAGCAGAAATAGGACAATGTGATGGCGGTACCATTTTTTACATACTGTGTTTAGGCAGGTTAGCATTTTGGACACCTGTGCCCCGTTCTCCCCAAGCAGCAGGGGCAGATTAGCAGTTTGATGCACTGCAGTGCTGGTTGAGGCAGGGGGGCAGGTTAGCGGTTTGATGCACTGCAGTGCTGTTCAGGCAGGAGGCAGGTTAAGCGGTTCTATGCACTGCAGTGCTGGTTCAGGCAGGGGCAGGTTAGCGGTTTGATGCACTGCAGTGCTGGTTCAGGCAGGTTAGCGGTTTGATGCACTGCAGTGCTGGTTCAGGCAGGGGCAGGTTAGCGGTTTGATGCACTGCAGTGCTGGTTCAGGCAGGGGCAGGTTAGCGTTCTATGCACTGCAGTGCTGGTTCAGGCAGGGGCAGGTTAGCGGTTTGATGCACTGCAGTGCTGGTTCAGGCAGGGGCAGGTTAGTGGTTTGATGCACTGCAGTGCTGGTTCAGGCAGGTTAGTGGTTTGATGCACTGCAGTGCTGGTTCAGGCAGGGGCAGGTTAGCGGTTTGATGCACTGCAGTGCTGGTTCAGGCAGGAGCAGGTTAGCGGTTTGATGCACTGCAGTGCTGGTTCAGGCGGGGCAGGTTAGCGGTTTGATGCACTGCAGTGCTGGTTCAGGCAGGGGCAGGTTAGCGGTTTGATGCACTGCAGTGCTGGTTCAGGCAGGGGCAGGTTAGCAGTTTGATGCACTGCAGTGCTGGTTCAGGCAGAGGCAGGTTAGTGGTTTGATGCACTATAGTGCTGGTTCAGGCAGGGGCAGGTTAGCGGTTTGATGCACTGCAGTGCTGGTTCAGGCAGGGGCAGGTTAGCAGTTTGATGCACTGCAGTGCTGGTTCAGGCAGGGGCAAGTTAGCGGTTTGATGCACTGCAGTGCTGGTTCAGGCAGGGGCAGGTTAGTGGTTTGATGCACTGCAGTGCTGGTTCAGGCAGGGGCAGGTTAGTGGTTTGATGCACTGCAGTGCTGGTTCAGGCAGGGGCAGGTTAGCGGTTTGATGCACTATAGTGCTGGTTCAGGCAGGTTAGCATTTTGAACATCTGTGCCTATACCCCCAGTCAGTAATTTTTATTAGAGTTATATTAAAATTACAATAGAAATAAATTACACTAAAAAGTATTTTTTGTATATAGGTCTATAGTAGTTTGGTGTCTGTTTTTTTGTTATTTTGATTTTTTACGGGTATGTAAATTGTTAACACTACGTGCGCCACCACATAGTATTCAAGCTGTAGCCAGTAGGCGGTCCCTGACACTACTGACATTTGGCCGGGGGCGGGGGGCCCCTGGATCTAAAAAGGCTGAAAACCCCCAAGTTAGAAAATGGGCTTTTCATTTCCTGATGTCTGATTGGCTGGTACCCCTTGTCGTTAAGGCACAGGTCAGAAAGCATAAGAAAAACCAGGAACAGTTGTAGAATTCACAAAAAGTGTTTTTTAGTACTAGCAGTAACATAAAATGAATAAACTTGTGCTGTATAACTATTTACAAAGACAGAATAAACAGAGAAGATCCATCTGAGTTTTCCTTCAATCTCTGTGTGTCCCTTGCAAAACATTGCAGCTCCTTTTTATAAGTCTGTCCAGAAGCTCCTTAAGTAAATAGCATGCTTCTCACAGAATGTTCTTGTAAATTTCCAGTGTTCTTGTCAATTTCATGCAGGTGCTGCATAACAGTACATTGTGATCCAGAAATAAGCTCTTGTTTACAGCTTCTGCAGAAGGCTCAAAAATTATATCTCAGGTTAACCCCTTGAGTTCCCAATAGCTTTTTGCAATCATCCCAAACTATAATTATATACATTTCAACAGTAACACTATATAATTTCTAAACAAAGGGATCCCAATATCAGTTACATTTCCACATACTGATTTGCATACATTTTTATACCAGCAGATATGCAAGGGAGGAAAAGTCAGAAACAGCAAGGGAAGACTGAGAGACAGTGAGAGGCAGAGAAATGTGAGACTGTCGGGGTGATCAAATCCTAGGTCTCATAGGAAAATATGGTTGTGCAACCAGACAGACAAGAGACAGGAAAGGAAAGAACAGAACAGATCCCTGCATTCAAACTCTCCATAACAACTGGGACAGGGTCCTAGTCAACTCTGTCACACCCCTGCCAGGGGGGTACATTAACTTTCAATAGACGACCAGGAAATAAAAAGTTCTGAACTGGCATGCTTCACTGATGAACTGGTATCCCTGTGCCAGTTTAATTTTCAAAAGTCAGTAGCCATCATTTGTTTCTGCTTGCTTAATGAGAGAAGCGAACTATTCAGCCACAACCAACCCTCACAATTGAACTGTACTGTAAATGAAACATAAAAAAAGCACATTTTTTCCCCGAACGGTACACTGCTAGCCCATTCTTCCAAAAATTACTGCACTCAGCCTTGCTAACATTGGAGCAACACTGCTCTGTTTCGCTCCCCCCACTAGTCTTTCATAAAGTTAAATTCCTATTCACACTCCCTCCTTGCAGTTTTAAGTAAAAAAATGATATTCTGCATAGCACTGTTACATAGCACCATCAACCCTGTCAGTTCACCTGCTCATCATCCCGCCTGCCTCATCCACCCTTCCAGCCGCCCACAGCAACGATCAGCACCCCAGCCACTGTAGCCCATCTCCTCCATACTGCACACCCAATATTTTGTTTCAGAACATTTCCCCATTGTCCCCTAACCCTGCCATCCTTTGGCCTTGGTTCGCAGTCTTTATACAGTCGCAGTGCACACAGCAACCTGGAAAACTGGCCCCAGAAACTGCAACCACTCTGGGTCCATAGTGCCAGGGTCAACTTAAACAAATGTAAGGCAGGCACTGACTGGCACCTACCCAGGGTCTGTTAATTAAGGTTGCTCGCAACACTGTTGCCAGTCCCAGTAACTGTCTTAGTTTTTAATAAAAAAAATTAAAATACTGTAACACGACAGTACAGCTACAGCATGAGTCCTCCTCTCACCTTGGCATGAACTGCGGTGTGCTGGCAATCCTTCTAACCGATACAATGGTCTCCGGGTCCCGATCGCTACTTCTGTGGCTGTAATAATAACAATAATCAAGATAAATTTCAGCCTTTAAAAAAATTAAAAAGAAATGAGCTGGCCTGGTGGCGCAGAGGGCTGAGGCATCTCTGCCTTACCTCGCACTACGCCGGCGACCTGGGTTTGGGAACAACCTTGGGTCGTTGGAGAGCTGGCATGTGGGGGGAGGGTGGGAGCAGGATTGAGCTGCCTAATGACAGCTCTCCTCTCCCAGGGAGGGTCGCCCTCCTGCAGTCCCATTGCCTCCAGGTGGCAGCACAGGTGGGTAATGAGTGACCAGTAGGGTGGGGTGTCCTGCAGTGTATGACATGCATGTGCCTCCACACGTGCGTACTCACGCCAAGGATATGAAGCTGGGTGAAAACAAGGGGAAGAATGGCTAAAACAAATAAAAAAAATAAAAGAAAGAAAGTTCCACTTCTGACTATCTTACTTTTTGGTCACATAGCAACATTACAGAGCCCTCTAGTAGCTATACACTAGCTACAGGGACTAACATACTAGCATACTAGACACCAGCAGAGCAGGCCTCATGGTCTATCGAGTCTGCTCGGGAGTCAGTACCCTGAGTGGGTACCGTAGCCATCACCCTGGTTCCTTTCCCTGTTTTTCTATCTCTGAAACCCGGCCTCCACCCAGGGAAGCCATCCTCTATGTCACCCCTTGCCTATACCTATCCCACCCTCTCTTTAACCCCTTCACTGTAGAAGTCTGCACCAACTCCTCGGGCAGAGCATTCCACGGTTTCACCACTCTTTCGGTGAAGTATCTCCTCCTCCTCCTTCCCCAACCCCCCCTCGAGCTTCCAACTGTGTCCTCTTGTGATCCCCGCCCCTTCAGATGAAAGATCCCATCTCAGTTTACCCCACTGACCCCCTTGAGGTACCTGAAGACCATAATCATGCCCCCCCGGCCCTCCTCTCCTCCAGCGAGAGCAGACTGAGCTCCTCCAGTCTCTCCTCATATGTCATATCCCCCAGGCCTCAGATCATTTTGGTTGCTGTCTTCTGAACCCTTTCCAGGAGCTGGATGTCCCTCTTTAAATGCGGCCTCCAGTACTGCACACAGTACTCAAGGTGTGGTCTAACCAGGCTGTTGTACAACGGCAGAATCACTTCCCTGTCCCTGAGGTAATCCCCCTTACTATGCAACCCAGCATTCTATTTGTCTTGACCACAGCCCTCCTGCACTGCTCTGAATTATTCATGTTGATATCCACCAGGACACCCAGGTCTTTCTCCCCTGCTATGGTCTGCAACTCATCCCCCCAAGGAGTACACGTTTGGGGTTACCCCACCCAAGGTGTAGCACCTTGCACTTGGAGGAGTTAAATTTCAATTTCCAGGTGCAAGACCATCTATCCAGAGTATCCAAGTCCCCTTGCAGGGCCAATCTCCCCTCTTCCCCCTCCACCACTGCACCCAGCTTAGAGTCATCCGCAAAGAAACTCATTTCACACACAGTATCATCCCTGATATCAGAGATGTAGGCATTAAACAGGAGCGGCCCCAGAACTGAGCCCTGGGGGACCCCACTAATGACCTCCCTAGGAGACAAGACCTCCCAGCCGACCACTAACCTCTGAGTGTGCCCAGCAAGCGAAGCCAATTTCCCATCCACCTGATCATCAGTGGACCTACCCCATCCCCTTCAGCTTCTCCTACTGCTACTTTACCATAAAGGACACAAACTTAAATTGTAGTAATTTTTTTTTTATAGCATTACTTTAGTATTTTTTGTTTTTGTTTTATTTCCTATAAAACATGACACATGTAACCCATTTTCTAAGCACAATAATACCATCCAGGGCTGGCGGTATGGACAATGCCAGATCTTCCAGAGGCTATAAGGCCCTCCGCCTGTGGCGTCGGGCCTCATTACACCCCTGGGCAGTCCGGTATTGCCCAATACCGCCCACCCTGTCGGGTATTATTGCTTATGTAAATGATCTTCTAATTGAACAAAGAGAAAAGAAAAAATACCTCAGATATAAAAGGTAATGGATGACTGCTTTTAAAAAATGAATACTAGTTTTAGGCAGTACACTAGCTCTTTAAGTTACAATCAGCACAGACTATTACATTTTAATGAATCTAACAACATCTACATGCAACAAAGTTGTTGTAATTTCAACTTAAATGTGCAAATTGGTAACAGTTTCTAACATGTGCAAAGCATTCTGATCTTTGGCTAAGTTGTACCCAAATGCCTTTTCTCCATTGGCTGTCTTCCACTTTGAAACTTTCAAGGACAGAACTTCTTGTGAGCAAAGATGATAATGAGAGTTAACAATCCACCAAATACTGTTTGCGTGTGCCTAATAATAAACACTTTTTAAACAGCCTATGCGTCACATGGGTGACCTTGGGAAAACATAATTTTTAGACATATACCATCACATATTCCATTTATTAGCTTTATTTAACTCCCTCTTTTTTCTCTAGAACTACACAGACTGCCATGAAAACAGGATCACTCCCTCTGAACTCCATCTGCCCTGGCTGCCTGTTTACAGCTGACATCATCATCCTCTGTTTATGACATAATTTTCCAAAAAAAACACAGATGGGATTTCAAGCATAAACAGGCAGCTAGAACAGTTGCGTCTGAGGGACAGTGATCCTGTTTTTGTGTTAATGTGTGTAGGTACAGGTATACTGAAAATGGGGCTCTAAACTAGGGCTACTTGGATGTCTTTCAAAAAATGGACACCGCAGGTAACAGCAAAAATGCAGGATTTCAGATTTTCAGATAAAGCTGACAAAATATGAAATCCTAAAACTTATATTAACCCCCCCCCCAGTATTATTAAACAGACTGATCAAACCACTCTTTAACCCACAACCCCCGATACTCACTGATAGTGTTAATAAATAGTATTAGACTCTGACTCTCTCCTCCTTTTAATAAAAATATTAATGGCAGCAATAACATTTAAGAAATCATGCCCCACCTCTAAATCGTAGCTATTCTCCTCCACCCTGGTACAAGCTGCAATCCCTAGCCCCATGATTCCATACAAAAAAAAAAACCTCCCAACACACACCCACTAGCCCCACCTCCCTCCTGCCCCCCCCATATCACCCAAAGTAGTACTGAAAAAAAAAAAGAATCATTACTACAGTATTAGCGGTAGCTGGACGGTCGGACCCACAGTGGAGTAGCTGGTGCGCGTCTTTCTGGTAACTATATATGAAATGACATCCTGCTATAGTACTGACACCCGAATGGCCAACAAGAGGATGTTATTTCATTTATATTTGCTGAAATGAAGACGAGCGTAAGCCACACTGCCGTGGAACCAGCTACCGCTAATCTAATAATCCATTAAGACACCAAAATCTGCAATAGGGTAGACACTCCAGAGGGGGTGGAGAGAATGAGCAGAGACCTGAGAAAACTTAAGGAATGATCGCAGGTATGGCAGCTGGGTGTCAATGCGAAAAAATGCAAAACCATGCACCGGGGGCACAGAACCCTAGAAGCAGAGTATAAAGTGGGGGAAGAGGTAATGATGGTCACAAAACAAGAAAGAAACCTTGAAGCAATCACATTGGGTGACTCCAAGGTGACAAGGTAGCGCAAAAAGGCAGTAGGTAGGGCTAGCGGGATGCGGCGGTGCATAGGGAGGGGTATCACCAGCAGAAAGAGGAGATGGTGTTACCACTGTGTAAATTGTTGGTGAGACCCCACCTGAAGTACTGCATGTTCGGTTCTGGAGACCACATCTCAAGAAGGACATAGGGTACATGCTATCCAGAGGAGGGCAAGTAGAATGGTGAAGGGACTGCAACAGAAGCCCTACGAGGAGAGACTAACGGATCTTTATACATACACTCTGGAAGACAGGAAGGGGCAGACATGATAGAAACCTATAAATACCTCACAGGGTTGAATAAGGTACAGCAGGGGAATATTTTTCAGAGGAGAAGGTGGATGAGAACTAGGGGCCATGCAATGAAGATGGAAGGGGGAATTTGTGAGGGATGTGAGGAAGTACTTTTTCACTGAAAGAGTGGTGGATGCCTGGAACATTCTTCAGGCAGAGGTGAAGGGGCAGAAACAGTGGTGGGCTTCAAGCGTGCATGGGATGGGCACATGGGAATCTTGGTAGGGAAGTGGGGGAGGGGGAATAGCTGGAGATCAGGTAGGGTCTGCAGTGACAGTACAGACAGGGAAAAATGGTCAGTCTAGGTGGGCCAACTTTTTTATTTATTTATTCAAGTCTGGGATTACAACCTTTTCAGAGGAGAAGGTGCATGAAAACTAAGGTCCTTATCTGCTGACAAATTCTGTTTCTCTGATTCTTTTCACTACTACTTTAGGTGCTGTCGGAGGGCGTGATCGTTCTTCAGTGAATCATAGGGATGGGGATTGTGACTTGTGCCAGGGTGATGGGGAGATAGCTATGAATTTGTGAAGAGGGGTGCAGTTTCTTAAAACTTTATTGCTGCCAGTAATATCTGTATTATAAGAAAGACTCAGTAGGCAGTCGAGCTAGTGCCACTATTTTATAACACTAGTAGTGGTCTTGGGGGGGGTTGTGGGTTACAGGGTGGTTTGGGTGGGGGCGCTGAGGGTTATTTTTTTGTTGTTGGTCATCTTTATTGCCTTTACCTCCTTGGCTGGGGGGTGGTACTATGGTTCCCCCCCTGCATCCAGTCCAACCCCAGCAGCCCCTGCACCAACCACCATGCCCGATCTGCTACCCTTGCATCCTCTCACCCTCCTGGCTGCATCGCACTCCCCTACAGTGCAGAAGACAACCCGGGGAATCGGGACCAGAGGGAGCTACATAGGGGCACTTGGTGCAGCACCACGGGGGTAGACCGTCACTCACTCCAGAGGACTGGGGCTGGTTTTTCCTCCCTTTTAGTCCACTTCATGGCACGGGCATGCAGTGATGCCAATGACGTGGCGGTACGGGCTCCCACGCACCAGACGTCTGCCATGCTGACCCATTCTTGCTCCATGACTCGACCTAGCCCCCAGCCACCACTAGAAGCCAGCACATGCACGGGTGACCCCCAAGAGCAGTCCCTGGGATGCTGAATCCACCTCTCACCCAGTCGACCCCCAACAACCTGAGCTAATTCCTGAACCTGGGTTGCCGGCGTGGCGTGAGGTAAGGCATCCAGCACCTCAGCCCTCGGCACCACCAGGCCGGTGGGGCTGAGGGTTATTATCTGTAGAGTGGAGGGAATAATTTTTAGGATAGTTGGATTTTAAGATATCCAAGTCATAATCCGAGGACATCTGATGCCAGGATTGGATGTCAGATTTGGGTATGAACTACCCTAACATCTGACTACACTAACTTGGATTACAAGGTACCCAAACACCCTTAATCTAAACATTGAAAATATATACAATCTAAGCTGGAATGTGCCTAAATATCATGGGTTCATTTTCAATCATAGTAGAAAGTGGTACAAAAGGAGGGTACCATGTCACCCCACTTTGACACCATTCATTCGCACTACACACAAATCCCCTAATTCATTGTAGTGGGACTAAGTTGAATTTTAAATTACAATGGGCAGATGTTAGTGGATGCAAACCCACTTGCATACTGGTTAGTGACCCAAATGGAGCTGGACTGTTCGGTGTTGCAGGGACAATGTCGGGACCCAAATGAACAAGGGATCTAGTAGCCCAGATGTTTACTCTGCAGTATGACAGAAGGGAAGGAGGGTTAAAGTCTGATCAACTGTGGCATTCCAGGATCAGGGCTGAAATGTTCCATGGTGTCCTCTGGGTCTGGATAACAGTGGGTGCAGGATTCCTAGGTAGCATGGGCTGGGGTAGCCTGAGCTCTGGGACAGTGTGGGTGTGCCCTGAAGCCTCACAGTCATTCAACAGATGCAATGCGTGCCGGTCATTGTGCCATGGCAGGGCTGTGTAAATGGTTTTGACAAGGAAATTCCATGGGATGTCCAGTTTGTGGGGCAGAGGGGTCATGTAGAAATGATAAGTGCTATCAGTAGTAATGCATCGGAAAAGTAAAGGATCATTGTGCGCTACTTCGGGGAAGCAGAGGTTTTTGCAAGTAAGTTATGGTTGTGTGCATGTATGCACTCAGGTTTGCCGCAAGATGCCCTGATCCTTCAGCCTAGGTTGGCCCCTTACATCTGAGGCATCACACCCTAGTTCCCTGGGGTGCTTACACATGTATGACTTCCCTAACCACTGTACTAATGAGGGTATTCAGTGATTCTCTTGGTAAACAGAAATTTTTCAGGCTTATCCTAAAGGTCTGAACAGTCTTCATGTCCGCTGTCTCCATTGGTGGGCTGTTCCACAGGATCAACAACCTCTGGGAGAAGAAATGCTTCCCAACTTTACCCCTGAATTTCCAACCTCTGAGCTTTAGGCCATGGTCCTGTGTCCTGCTGGAGAACACCAGATCAAACATCTGTCACTTCAACCTTTCCCTGCCCTTAAATAGGTGGAAAACTGAAATCTTGTCCCCTCTCAGCCTTCTTTTCCCCCAAAGTGAACTTGCTCAGGGCCATAAGCCTCTCCTCACAGCTTCTGTTGTCCATACTCATATCATTTAGGTGGTCTTGCACTGTACCTCTCTTCTGCCCCAATGCCTTTTTTGTATTGTGGAGCCCAGAACTGCACACAGTACATCATAGATACATAGATACATAGACAGTGTCAGCAGATAAGGGCCTATGGCCCACCCAGTCTGCCCATTTGAGCTTGTAAGTTCAGTTTATGTTTTCCTAGAAGTCTGTTGCCCCTTACCCCTGACCTCCAGAATTCCTTTATGTCTATCCCATGCATTCTTAAATCCCGTGATTGTTTCAGCCCCCACCACTTCCTCTGGCAGGGTGTTCCACTTGTCCACCACCCGCTCTGTGAAGAAATTCTTCCTCATGTTTCCTCTGAATCGTCCCTCCCTCCAACTTCATCCCATGCCCTCTAGTCCTGGAACATCTTTTTCGCTTAAAAATAGTGTATTCCTGCCCCTGTTCCTCCCTGTGAGATACTTGTATGTCTCTATCATATCCCCTCTTTGCATCCTCTCCTCCAGGGAGTACATGTTCAGTTCCTTCAACCTGTCTTCATAGGACTTGTGATGCAATCCATGCACCATCTTTGTTGCCCTCCTCCAAACCTTCTCTACCCTGTCTATGTCCTTACGTAGGTATGGTCTCCAAGAACTGTACACTGTACTCCAGGTGGGGCCTCACTAGTGTCTTGTATGGCGGAATTATGACCTCCTTTTCCTGCTGGTGATGCCCCTGCCTATACATCCCAGCATCCTATTTGCTTTACCTGCTGCCTTGTCACACTGTTTTCCTACCTTGAGGTCATCAGAGATGATAACTCAAGATCCCTTTCCTGCTTGGTGCATGCTATATCCTCACCCCCAACTGATATATTGTGCCAGGGTTTTTGTGCCCCATATGCATTATCTTGCTTCTTTGCATTGAATTTCAACTGCCAAACCCCTGACCATTCTTCAAGTTTCTGCAGGTCCCTTCTCATTCTGTCTACACCCTCTGGTGTGTCTACTCTGTTACAGAGCTTTGTGTCATCAGCTTAACAGTGAAATTCTGCCTTCTAGGTCCTGTGCAATGTCACTGATGAAGATGTTGAATAGGACCGGTCCCAGCACTGATCCCTGTGGTACCCACTGGTCACTCTTCCCTCTGTGGAGTGACAGCCATTTACCACCACCCTCTGTGTCCTGCCACCCAGCCAGGTACCTACCCACCACACTACTGTCCTGCCCACACCCATATTCCCCGGTTTGTGTAATAGTCTTCTATGTGGCACAGTGTCAAAGGCCTTGCTGAAGTCCAGTAGGCCATCAGGTGGGGCCTAGTCAGGGCATTGAAAGAGGGAGGCTAACTTTCCCTGCCCTGCTGTTCAACCCACTTTTAATACACCCTGGCATTCTGCCAGTCCTCTTGACAGTGGCCACACACTGTTTGTCATGCTTCATTGTCTTGGCTATTATGACCCCCAGGTCCTTTTATCCACAAGGTAAACAACAATGCATACTACCTACAACATGTCTAACATCTTCTAGTGCCTCTGTGCTTATCATAATGCATTGCTCACATGCATTCCGCCCCCCCATCACCCCCGGCACTCTCTAATGAGATCCCAAGATCAGACTAACCTTGTGTCCCATGAGTAAAACGTTCAGAAGGAATTAATTTTGTTTCCAAGCATCCCAGACCTGGAATTCCTTAAGAGAATCTCTTTAACCAAACGCCACTGTGGTACTTGACATCCTAAAATGTATACTACCTCTCTCAACAAATGACAAATGTAATTTGACTCTTTTGATTGCATAATGGCACAGAATAGTTTCTGATGTTTTCTATGGTAGTGCAGTAGGTAAATAATTATGTTCCCATATGACAGGACAGGGAATGTTGTACATATAGGTTACTCACCTGTAACTGTAGTTCTAGGACTGGTATATAGTATGCATCCACACTCTGGCAGTTGCACTAAAATGATCTAATTTGTCAGACATCTTTAAGCTAAGTTCCTCCCACCACCAACAGTATATGCTCCAGCTCTGCCCTGTAACCCAAGATCTGTGAATGCTGGGAGCAGGGATCCGTGTGCTACTAGTTGGGGAGGCTGGGTGGGTTGTGTGGATGTGAACGGTATACCACTCCTAGAAAAACAGTTACAAGTGAGTAACCTATATTTCTAAGGGCGTGGATACAGCTCATTATCTGCAGTCTGGCAGACTTCTAGCAGTTCTGCAAGAGGAGGAGGCAAGGCACACACCTATTTGGCAAACAGAGACTGGAGAACCAAAGTCCTAAAAGCGGCATCCTGATGTGACACTATGTCAATGCTGTAATGGGAAATGAAGGTGTGTGCTTCCCTCCAGGTATCAGTCCTACAGATTTCCTGTATGGTGATGTCTCTGGAGGCAGACACTGAGACAGCAGTATGTCTGCTGGAATAAGCCATGAGCCCCTTGGGAGGCTACCTACCAGCCAACCTATAGCAGAGGTCAGTGCAGGATGTGATCCACCAGCCAGTCATCTGCTTTGCTGCCAGTCTGCCAGGTGCAGCTTCACCGTATGTTACAAACACTTGGCGAGCCTCATCCCAAACTCCAGTCATGTGTAACTTATAATAAGAGAGCACCCTCCACAGGTCCAAAGTATGTAGCCTGCGGTCAGCCATCTAAGATGGTTCAGAAAAGTGTGCTGGAAGGTTGATTACCTGGTTAAGGTGAAACTCCAATACTACCTTCAGGAGGAACTTCAGGGTGGGAGCGAAGGATGACCTTGTTCTTGTGGAAGACCAGCTGACGAGACTCCACTGAGAGTGCCTGGAGCTCACTGATCCTTCTGGCTTACATGACAGTCACCAAGAAGGCCACCTTCCATGACATTTAACACCTGTGCACTGGCTTAAATGGCTTGCTCAGGAGCGCAGCCAGCACCAGCATTAAGTCCCAAGATGGCGGTGGTTCACACATTAGATGGAACAGGTGGTCCAGGCCCTTGAAAAAGTGCCCAACAACCTTCTCCTGGGACATCATCGGTATACCAGGCCCCCCTCCGTATGCAGAGATGGCTGCCAGCTGCATCTTGAGGGTTGCTGCTCGCAGTCGTAACTGAGACAAGGACCAGAGGTACTTCACGATGCTCACCACAGGGCAGGCAAGGAGAGCAAGCTCCATGCTCTGGCATTAATGGAGAACCTCTTCCATTTAAAGATACAGCACCAGCGGGTTAACTCTTTTTTGGGAGGCCTCCACAACACAAAGCACATCTTCCGATAGGCCCAACACCTGGAACTCTAGCTGCTCAGGGACCAGGCTGAGAGGTACAGGGACTGAAGGTTCAGGTGCAGGACCTTTCCCTGTTGTCTGGTCAGTAGGTCCGGGTAAAGAGGCAATTGCCACGGAGGCCCAGTGCTGAGACTGAGAAGCTCCAGGTACCAGAATTGTATGGGCCATTCTGGGGGTATCAAGATCATCCACGCTTGTCTTCCTGGGCCTTGACCACTGCCTGCTGGATCGAGGGAAAGGAAGCGAAGGTGTACACGAGACCTGGAGTCCACGGCCTTGTGAAGGCATCCCCAACAATGCCCTGGGCTCTGGGGGGCAGGCACAAAACAACCTCACTTTCTTCTTTCCCAGGAGACAAACAGATCCACTCAAGGGATGCCTCACTGATAGAACAGTTGGTCTATCACATCCTTATACAGGGGCTACTTGTGGGATGTCTCTCCCACCTGGCTGACAGCATCTCCCAGCTGACTGCTGACTCCCGCAACATGAATTGGCAGAAGATCTGCACCAGGCTGCTCATGTGGCTCCAGATGTGGAGGGCCTCCTGACACATGAAAAGGAAGTGAGCTCTGTCCTGCCTGTTCAGGTAAAATATTGTCATGGCATGGTCCATCCGAACCTGCACAACCTGACCCCTGATCAGAGGAGCAAATTCCACGAGAGTCAGGTGCACTGCATGGAGCTCCAGCAGGTTGATATGGTAATGGGACTCCCTGGGTGACCAGAACTGATGGACTCTGTGGTCTCCCAGCTGCACTCCCTACCCCACCAGAGATGCGTCCATCATGAGCATGATGGTCGGCTTTGGGTGGACAAACAGGATTCATTCCTTCAGCTGCTGAGGGACCAGCCACCACTGGATGGCATCTCACATCAGCTGATTTACCAAGACAGGCTGGTCCAGATAACCTAGGTGCTGGGACCACTGCTGGCCCAGCTCACATTGCAGGTGGCACATCTGTCAACATGCCCAATGGACCATGCTGGTAGTGGACACCATGTACCCCAGCAGCCACAGGAAATCCTGGGCAGGGCACAAGTGCCCAACCTGAAATGATCATGCAAAGGAGGTAAGGTCCTGAGCCCAGTCTGCAGGGAGACTGGCCTTGGCCTGCAGGGTGTCTAGTTCTGCCCCGATAAACTTGATTACTTGTGAGGGGTATCAGTTCGGACTTGTCTGGGTTGACCAGCAGGTCTGACTCCTTTGAGATCTGGAGGGCCATATCCCTGGACCGCTCCATGGCCTCCTTACATGGCGCGCTATCAGCCAGTTGTTCAGGTAGGGATAGACCTTGACGCCCTTGCGTCGCAGGAAGGCTGCCACCATTGCCATGCACTTAGTGAAGACCCTGAGTGTGGACAAGAGGCCGAAAGGCATGACACTGAACAGAAAAAGTACACCTTCTGCATAGAATCTGAGGTACGGCCAATGGGATGGATGGACTGGTATGTCATCCTGGAAATCCAGGGATGCAGAACCACATACCCTGCTCCTGGGATGGTATAATCTGGCTCAAAGTGACTATCTGAAACTTGTGCTTCCATTTGAACTGATTCAGGTCATGCAGACCCAGTATAGGGCACCTGCCCCCCCATCCCGTCCACTTCGGGATCATGAAGTACCTGGACACCTACCCCTGACTTGCCAGGGCATCTGCGACATGTGCTATTACCCATTTTGCAAGGAACAAAGCAACATCCTTCCTTAGGGCAGACAGCATGTCCTGCAAGACCGAGGAAACCTGAGGAGTGTGGAGTCAGTAAGTCATAAAAGCCTCAAAATCTAGAGGCAGCCTTCTGTCTATCATCTCCAGTACCCACTTGTCCATAGTAATGATGGACCAGTGTAGCCAGAAGTGATGCAGCCAGCCCCCTAAAGGGAGGTGGGTCAGGGACTGGACAGGCAGGAGGATGATAACCCCGACCCATCACTGGGCAGCTCTGGAGGAGGCAATGATTGCTGGGGACAGAGGGACATCACGTCCCCTACCACCACCTCTTTTCAGACCCTGAACTTGGGCTTCAGACACCAGGCCTAGTAGTGCCCCCGCTGGGGCTGCTGCGTCTGAAAGGACCGATACTGGAAGGTCTTTTTCTTAGGCTCCTGAGACTTAGGGTCCTTCTGAGATGAAGCCACAGAGTCTAGGGTGGTGCTGGACTTCTCAAGCCTAGTGAGATGGCATTCCACCCAAATGGTCAAAGAGGTCAGCACCCAGGATCAGGACATCAGCCAACTTCAGCTGGCTATCTGCCAAGAGGTTGGGGAGCCAGGTGCTACAATGCATTGCAATTGCCACTGCCATAGCACAGGCACAAAAGTTGCCCATGTCCAAGGCCACCTGAAGCTGCTACTTATCCAGTGCTTGACCCAGGTATCTTATCAACTTCACTGGCAAATGCTTGTCCACAGGGAAGAAATGGAGGATGTCATCCAACACTCGCAACAAGAAGCAACCAAAGTTGCCATCAGGACAGCATAACTGGCTTGACGGGAGACTGAGAGAAGAAGCAGCACAGACCTTCTTGGCCGCATGGTCAAGCTTCTTTGACTTTTTTGGGGGGTCTTGTCCACATCTCCTTAGCCTCCGGACTTCCAGAAGGCTGAGTCCAACACAAACCCTTCGACCAAAGGGTGGTTCAGGAGCCCCAAAAGGGACCCCATAGGGACCGCATACTTGTAGACTATGAGGGTAAACAATGCTGGGCAGGATGCTGGATGCTGCCAAAGCTCCAGGGCTGGTCCCAAGTCGCCCTGCGGATTCGTTGGAAGGGGTACTTAGCCTGCTTCTGAACTGGTTCCAAAGGCAGGTTCATGAACTCTGACATAAAGCAGAGAAGAGCCCCAGAAGACACCAGCCCATGGTTGGTGGACAGTTCCTAGACCGAAGCATGGTCAAAAGTGTGAGTCCTTGAGAATATCATGGACAAACCATCTGAGTCACCAGAGAACACTTCAAAAATGGCCCTTGACCATTTGCTGCTGTGCCCCACTCTAGTGTCCTCGGACTGCGTGATTTCCACTAATAACTAGCTCGGCAAGCCAGCAGCCATACAGGAATTCGTAGTTGGGGCTCCCACCAAGGGCTGTGGTGGTGGTGGTTCCACTGGCAGCGGTGGAGAGGCACATGCTGGAGACATATGTCAAGGATGGACCAAGGAGGGCATAACTGGTGGTTGCCAGGTTACCAAAGTTTCCGAGGGGAGAGCCCTACCCCACCCAGCAATGCTCCATTGTTGCCAGCAGAGCTCCTCGTAGCACCTCCACATGCTGCAGTGGTGCCATTTCCTTGCCGAAGGATGAGGAAGTCAAGGAGCATCAACAGTGGTGCCCCCCAGTTGAGCAGGATCAAGAGTGTGAGCAGTGCTTCGACCTTGACCACTGAATCGAGAGTCGACATTGAAGGGAAGCCTCTGGAGGGTTGTGGTAGACCACATGCTAAGCCATGTTAAGGAGTATCAGCTTTGAAGGTACAACTGCCAGTAGAGGCTGGTCCTGAGCAGATCCAGGTGGGGACACTGACTAGGCTATGTCCTCCCGGGTGAGGACCAGGAGCACTGGGGTCTGGGAAACAGACTCCTTGTCAAACTCCTCCGACAACTGGTCGACAGCCTCCAGAAAAATCTTGATGGCCTGCTTGACCAGTGTCAAAGTTGACAAGGCCATTGGGGGCACCAAGAAGCCGTCATCCAAATCCTCGACTGATAAAAGCTTGACTGCAGTCGAGCACTCAACATGAGTCGAGAAGTCGGGAGAGCTGAGGAAGTGAAAGAACATTGATCATTCCTGGTCCCACGACCAATGCCGGCGGTGCTCATGTTTCTTACCATGGTGAGAAGGGCTCTCCCCAAAGCAGCAGAGCCAGGACACACGGGGGTCAGTGTTCGACATTTTCTGCCAACAAGTCTTGCAGAACTTGAAGCCACGAGATGGTTTTCCCTCTTCCATTTCTATATTCTATTTATTCTCCTACAGGCCCTGGCTACCCCCTTCTGACCGACCCCCCCCAGCTACCCCCTTCTGACCAACCCCCCTCCCCAGCCCCATCATCTGGCTTCTCTGGGACTTACCTGACCACCACTGTCCTCTGCCACAGGACTGTGGTGGGTGTCTGGTCACCGGTGCGGGGCCTGTGAGGGGTCTGTTGCCATCCTGTAGCAGGGTAGTTTTCCTCCAATTTTTTCTCCTTGACTCCCTGGGGCCTCAGCAAACACGGTCGTGCATGCATGTGGAGGCGCGCATGCGTGCCGGAACTGACAATGACCCCATTCCACCCACCTGGCCTAGTGTCAGCCCCCCCATCTGCCCGGCACTACCATCGAGCCTCCACTCAGTGGCAGCCAAGTGCTGGGAAGGCTTACCTCCCCAATCCGAAAGAGGAGAGCTGCCTGGCGGCCACTCAATCTTCTCGCAGTCCGACCCCCCCCCCAGCCAACCCCCAGTGCCCCAAGCTTGCTCCTGAACTTGGGTTGCTGGCATAGGATTGCTTCTTTCACTTCCAATGTCAATATTGACAAGGCAGCGCCAGAATGGGAAAAGAATAAAATATTTCAAAGTCTGATTAAAGAACAGTTTCCACCAAAATGCTAACTCAAGGAACCCTCAAACGCTGTGAAGCTTTGAAGGAGAAGACCTGTCCATTCTAGTAGAAAGAAAGAGCTAACATCATGGGGTGGAGCCAGAGGATATACCGCCTGGGTGGTGGGAGAAGCTTACTGCCAGAGTGTGAATAGTGAACTGTAAATATGCCTTACCACTGTCTGGACCAGGAATACTGTAAAACAACCTTTCATTCTCAGTAAGATCTTTTCCTAGTTAAAGGCATTGGCCTAGTGACAGCACATCATGCTTCTGTGCCCACAGCCCATAGTTTGGAAGTGCACATATGTGAACGGGGGGTATCCAGAGCTGGCAGCCAGCTTGGAGAGGGGATAATGCCAATCCTGGCACTACAGCAACCCCTGTGGAGGGCCGGGGAGCATGCTTCCCCAGGAGATCTGCTACGGTGTCTGAGGCCTGAAGCAGGCCAATGGTGCCATCAAGGGGTTGGAGGGTAGAAAAGAACCAGGGGAGAAAAACCATGGGCCACCAGGGTGATGGGCTCAGGCACTCCCAGGCCTGTTCCACGGTGAACTCCCCAGAGGGGAGGGTGTGGCTGATGGGACTGGGGGATAGACGTCACAGAATAAACAGATATATAAAAAAGGATTTTTTTTGTCTATGATTTTTACTATTATTATATATAGAATAATACTTAGGGTGGTGTGTACAGACTTTTACACACACCCAAGGTGATGGATGCTACTTAAACCCCGAGAGTGAAGCTCAAGGAATTTATACAAGCATCCGACACCAAGAGTGTGTATAAGATTTCAGTTTTTACACACTGCCCCATCTATTATTTTATATCACTGTTGTGCAGCATTTTTTTCACCACAGCAAATATATAACTAGAAATCAAGCTCCGTGCCAGAAGCCGCGGTCAGGTTGAAATGAGGTTTAGACTTTTACGTTTTATTTTGTCTGCAATTTCCCCCAAAATACAAAGTATAGAGAAAGGAACTGAATTAAAAGAAGCTTGTGATTGTAAAATACTGGCTCAGAAGTCTGAGTGCATATACGGAGAGACAATGAGGTGTCTCTGTGAGGAAGGCAAGGAAACAACGGGTGCAGGAGTGGAGCGAGAGAAATCCAGTATCTGTTTGCCATTATAACCAGCTGGCTATAATGGTGAATTACAACTGGGTTCCCTGTGAGAAAAAAACACTTCCTAGTTATTATATATACATATTATTAGGAGGAACGTGGGACACCGTTATAACTAAGAGACTGTTTCCTGGCACATTCTCAGGGTGTGAAAACTGGGAAGTGAAGATTAGCTGTTCTGGCACCTAAGAGTGTAAGTAGAGGTACTCTTGTAACCATAACACTGATGCTCAGGACTGCTAAATATTGTCTGTTATAGGTCTGATTAGATATTTGAGAGCCTAGTGAGGCCTCCGATTGGCTACTGTATCGGTCATCAATCTCTTAGAAATTACAGATCCAGCTGCCAAGCCAAGTTGCATGGCAGAACTGTATAGGACATGAGACATCCTTGTGCTGCACCACTCCCCTCCACAGCACTCAAAACAAAAAAGATAAGTAAAAAAAAAACAAACATCACAGAGCAAGGTTGCTATTGGGATTAGACTTATAATTGCAGCTTAAACTTTGAAGCCTGTCATTTTCTTGTATTAGTGACTTGCTGGTTAGAGGGAGGCCTCAGCCGGGCCTCGGGCCAGCCACCCCCCCACCCCCCATTTGACTGCCTCCATGGTCATCAGCTTAATCTGGCTAAAAAGTCAGTGGCATTCATCTGTAGCCCCTCCCTCGGGTCGTGCCTGAAAATAGGCAGAATTTGTCTAGTGCACTTACCCGGTCAACAAAAGACTAAATAAATAAATAAATAAATGCTTTCATTTATAATAAATTTTAGAATTGAGGCTGTCCCAATGGTGCAGTGGCAGTGTGCTTCACTACAACCTGGGAGTCTGAGGATTGCAAACAATCCCTACATGCAGTACGGAAGCGTGATGCTCAGCTCCCGAGGGAGGGGAGGGGGGATATGGTGCGGGGCAGCCTGTTTTT
This sequence comes from Neoceratodus forsteri, assembly GCA_016271365.2. Taxonomy (NCBI): domain Eukaryota; kingdom Metazoa; phylum Chordata; order Ceratodontiformes; family Ceratodontidae; genus Neoceratodus; species Neoceratodus forsteri. The sequence goes on along the minus strand of CM028133.1, from coordinate 46,390,439 downwards.
TTTTCACACACAGCCTGCTGGCAGACAGCAGAGTGGCACTGGTGTCAGCTTTGAGGACAGCTGCTACCATAGCCTGCCCTTCCTGAGCAAGGGTATACCTATGGCAGCTGCAGCACCAGGGTAGGAGATAAACCAAGTGGGACAAAACAATAAAAAGAATATTTAATAATCTTAAGTCTAAATTTTTTTTTTTAATGTAAAATGATTTTATGTAAATAAATAAGTAAAAAAAAAATCAAAGAGCAAGGTTGTTATTGGGACTGGACTTACAAATGCAGTAGCAACTTCCAAGCCTGTCATCTCCTGGTACTGGTGACTTGCTTGTGGGAGGTAGGCCTCGGCTGACCCTCGGGCCTCCCATCTCCCCATCTGGTCATTAATCTCTATCATTTTTTATTTACATAAAATTGTTTATTTTACATTTAAAAATATATTTTTTTGACTTATGTTTATTAAATATTCTTCTTATGATTTTACCCCACTTGGTTCCCTCACTAGGATCACAAATATTTTAACCCCTGGCAGCCAAATCGTATTAAGGAGCTGTCTGCCTGAGGAACTAAATTAGCTAATTTTTTTATCCAGGAATTAGATAATAACCTTAACAGGCCACTCTGATAATTTCCAATTATGAGCTCAGCACTGCAGCCCCTCTTCCAAAACCAGTGTTTCTGTAACCCCCAAGGGGCGCTATCCCAAGGGCTACTACCCCTACCTGCCCTAACTGTAGCAGGGTGAGGTGCCCAGATCCGTTGGCGGGTGCCTTCACCCAGAGGTCGGGGTTAGAACAGTCAAGGTTGACTCGGTCACAGCCCTCTGGGTCAAGGGTGTAGACAGGCATACTCACTGTACACATTTGTGTACAGTTTTGTTGAGTGCCTGTCACAAACCATAAGCCACTCTGTTAATATTATCATTCTAATCTGCAGTATTTGGGTTAGTGTAGGCCACTGGGAGGGTCCGATACATGTATAACCTCTTTAGAGAGTAGAAGAATCATCTGACAACAATCTGACTTGTTGGGAAGGGGGTGCCATTTGGAAGGGATGTGTACATTTTTTAATTGGGGGGGTGTAACTGTTGGAGATTGTGTACAAAATGGAAATTTCTGGCTAGACTCCTGCTCTGGGTTGCTGCAACCCCCCTTTCTTCCCACTAGTGGCCCACACAGTTCAATTTCAGTGTCCTTACCATATACACTTACCCCCCCCCGGCTCGATCCAGTCAGCTCACTCTGGGGACCCACTGGAAAGTAAGGTACAGTTCCACCACGTTCACTGTGCAGTATTTCACCATTAATACACAAACTAGCCAGTGTACTTTTGCAAAACAGGCGATCTGATTTATTTGGGGGGGAATAACAAGGACCCGGTGGGGAATCAGGGTGATTAGCTTACCACTACAGTATATGAAAATCTACCTATGGCTCTGTGCACTGGCCTAACCTATTAATTACTGTCTGTGGGTACCCAAGCCCTAATGGCTAGTTCCTCGATGCAGCTGGTTGGGGCCCTAACACAAGCAAGCATTTAATTCCTGAGAAGATCAGATGGAGCCAGAAAGCTCAATTAGTACAGTTAGCGATACAACAAAATGATTTTGCCTTTGTTTGTAAGCGTCAACAGGGAGCTACCCTGATTCAGTAGTCATAACTCCAGCAGAGAATCACTCTTCCTCCACTTGCAGGGCTGAGCCTGAACTTCAGAGGCCTCCTTTCACATTCATAGAAAACAACAGAGGGGTACCATACCAGGCAGCTTCATCCAGGACCCGAACGAACTCACAGCTATGTGGGCATTTCACTGCAGCTTCAATGTCCTGACAGACCGAGCACGATTCAGCAGATTCTCCAGTCCTCTTCAGGCAAAGCCTGGTAGGTAGCTGTGCTTGTACACAGCCTCCTCTGACCGCAAGCCTGCGGATTTAATCCGTGGAGCGCTGGTGATGCAAACGGCCGCCTCAGGCCTTTCATGCGCTTCCCGCACAAACACTCAACGGCGCAGAAGCTCAGAGCTCCCTTCTCCTTCACAGTCACAACGCATCTGCCCCTAACAGCATGGGGCAATCCTTACAGCTCAGGTGCTATCCAATTTTATTGGCTGGTTACACATGCCAGTCACTTTAGTCGGGCCCTCAGTGGTGCGAAAAGGTGCCATTGCCCATAATGCCACTTGCAAGAACTACAAGCGGTGTCCCCATTGGTTGTCTGGCTCCAACCAGAGTCCTGATGCCTGGTTGGTCACCTCCACTCCATTTCCAGTGCCCCTTAGCTACTATTGGACCCCCTTTTACACAGTCCCAGTCCACTGTGGAGGAGCACAGCACAAAGTCCCAGCTGCAATAAAAAGAGGTTAGCCAAACTGCAATTTAACCCATACTATACATGTTTCTAAAAGGGAACAACTACATCTCTCAGAGGGGCTCCCTCAGCGCTCCTAGCAACTGCAAAAACAGAGCGATCAGACAGCAGTCCAGGGTGGGATTCGAGCAGAGAAACTCTAGTCCTCCAACTGAACCACTAAAGCCTGTGAACAGGCAGCTCTTAAAGAGACTGTACTGGAGGCTTCAAAAGCACTCACAACCCCCACATTTAGCTGCCTCACACTGAACACCAGCCAGGCATGGAGCATTAAGCAAGCTCTGGGAAGGCTTCTAGGAACCCCCATTTGTAGAGGGGTTACATTTTGATAATAACAAATGGGGAACAGTGCTGCTGAGCACTCAGTGGAATGACAGTGGGACTGAGGAGGGGGGTTGTCTACAGATACAATTTTGGGACTAGTCCTAGCACCACGCATATACAATTTCCTGAAAAGTTTAAAAACCTTATCTTTACTCAGTCCCCTCCTTGAGCCGCGACTCATTCCACTACATATCGGGCATCTCCGGTCACCACTCTGTGTCGTCAAAATGCTGTTTTTGAGCATAAGGCTGCAGTGCATGTCCTCCCCTTGACTCGTATTTGGAACTATGAGCGGGACATATTTAGTTAAATTAAATTCTGGTTAAAATGCAAACCACTCGGTAATTCAGTCCATCGGGCAGGCAGCTGCCACAGCTTCTTGAAATATGTTGCCTGGTTGGAGACGTCAGCAGCTCTTAGAAAAAAAAAAATCCGCCCTATTCTGTAAGTGTAACATCCCGCTTTTTCAAAACTTGTGCCAGAGACTATCTTATGGTAATGTAACAACCTCCACCTGCAAAGTGCATCCCAGCCTCCAAGATGGTGTCTGTGTCTTTTAGGCATTAAAGGGCCGCTGACAGCATCAGTAAAACTTTGAAAAAGTAAGATTTATATTCCACTCCATCCCATTTTCTTTAGTACTTCATATATTTTTTGTAATTAATTCCCATTTTCTTTATTAATGAAAATAGTTCCATGAAAACAAGATCCCTGTTCCCTAGGCTCTGACTACCCTTGCTGCTCTCTACACATGACTTCATAGTCTCCTGTTTATGATATCATAATTATCTCCACAGCAACCTATTTTGATGTCATAAACAGAATTAATGTCAGGTGTAGGCAAGCAGCCAGAGCTCAAACAGCAGAGAAACTGTATCGATGTAAATAGCCCTAGAATGAGGAAATATGGGTCAGAATTACAGAATAAAATACACAATATAAGCTACAGTTATGTCTGAATATTACATTTTTTTGAAAGTTGTCTCAACTGTGTCAGGAACTCTTTAAGGAGAATGGTCCCTGGATTCAGGATGTAAGGAGGACGCAGTACCTCCACTTATTAGGATCCTTTCAACAGAGTGTTGCTGGGGTGTTTTCACACAACAAATATATGCAAATCCCATCATCAGTGACAGGAAACCCAATATCACAAGCCCCTCCCCACTAATCACTCTAATGATGCAAATAAACTCCGAGCCATATCATACAATGGTGTAAATCCAAAGACGTGACTCTGACAATCTGATTGGCTGGCTGGCACCTTTGTCAGCATGATAAATCCTCCTGTATACCCACTGGAAAAGGTGCCAGCCAGCCCCTTCACGAAAATCACTACGACCCCCAAAAATACAACAAAAAAGACGCCATGTTATATCTCCACTAAACGCAAAACTTGTATCCCCCTACGACAGTGAAACGAAACAAAATGCAAGTTCAACCCTCTTCCACTGCACTCACCTCTGACAATTTTTTTTCCCTGTGCCATCGGTCCACACATTCCATAATGGCTACTAAAACCACTGCACGCTCCTTCAGCCTTCACGTTGCTGCTGCCCCACTAGTACACAACAGCCACGGGAGAACAGGGATGGAACGGGCACCACGCAGACAACACTCGAGCGCCTCACACTACTACAACAACAAGCGGCAAGACGCCCACAGTGGGAGGATTCTCTGAGCGGCTCACATAAGTTCAAGAAACAGCGCTGACATGCCCACAGCGCCAACGTGTGACCCTAACATTACCCGGCACCTCCTACAAATACACTGTTCTCATGCTTCTTTACCACTCTCCTAGTTATGAAGACCAGACTATTTAACCTATGGAGGAAGAATATTTTAATAAAATTCAATAAAAAGAAAATCATACTTAACTTTTTCTTCGTATCTTTTAAAAAATAAAAATAAACATTGCATAAGAGCAATATACTACTCCAGGATGTGGTTATTTGGGGTGAATTTACCACTTCTGGTGTGGTTAAGTCACTCGGCATGCGGCCTCATGACCGAACCACACCAGGCATGGTAAATCCACCCATATACCCACACCCAGTCATGGTATATTACTTAAATAGCAAGGGCACAGCAAACACAGTCAAATAAGTCAAGGGATTTACTGGGAGACAGGAACAAGCTCTGGATGGGTGAAAGGACTAGGACAAGTGCAACTGAGTACAATATACGCTGAATATCACACTCCTCAGGAATAGCCCACCACCTTCAGGTAAGTACCAGCAGTCTCTATTTTTACCCCTACTAGTGCAACAGTTACCCCCACAGTCGTTAAGGGTGCTCTCACAATTAAGTGTGTGCATGCAGATGGCAGTTGCAGGCCTGGATGCTGGACCTTGGTGCAGTACTGCTAGAGTAGGTGGTTGAGGGTTGCGGATCCCAAACAAAATACTTGGATTCAACAGTGGCTATCACATACTCGAGCCTTGTTTTGATCACCACCATGTTGAACGTTGTGGCCAGTCTGTCTGAAACGCTGTGGAGCAGCATTCAGATTGCATAGCTCCAGAGCGCTGTGGATGCTCCGAGAGAAGATCCTCCATTTGAGAGATGGATCTGGTAGAGGGGGGTGCAGTTGAATGACACTGCAGCACCAGAAGGCAGTCAATTGTTTTTAACCACCCGAGTTCAGCAAAGCTTGTTTTGGGCAACAGAAACACTGCTGAACTCGGGGAAGTGGTTCTTTAAGCAGACTGAGGGCTATAACTTGCAGAAAACACGAACTCAAGAGTCGAGCCATGACAGTGGGCATGCACTTATGCATATGTGCAATCCCAGTGTCACGGCTCGACTCTGAGACTGTGTTTTCTCCAAGTTATAGCCTTCAGTCTGCTAAAAGAACCACTTCCCCGAGTTCAGCAGTGTTTCTATTGCCCAAAACAAGCTTTGCTGAACTCGGGTGGTAAAAAACAATTGATATTAGTTATAGCCCTCAGTCTGCTAAAAGAACCACTTCCCCGAGTTCAGCAGTGTTTCTATTGCCCAAAACAAGCTTTACTGAACTCGGGTGGTAAAAAACGATCGATATGCTGCCAAAATAAATCCAAGTGCATGCTGGGAAAAGCCTGTCATGACATTGCGGGTGATACAGGCTGTTCAGACAGCCAAGAAAATGGTGCAGAACATCCGCACCACTACCACGATCCCAAGAAAAGAGGGATCATGTTTGAAATGAAATGCAAGCTGCAAACAGCAAAACTGTGGCGTTCAGACGTGCACAGCAGCAATGATCTTGTTGCTGTGCACCACCAGCAATGCCACAGATCTGGCTGTGTGATTGGGGCTTATGATGCTCCTTGCTTGAACAATTTAGTCTATGGGGGTGTTCTAAAGTTGCTTCATAATATCCAACTGCTATCTAAGTAACCCTATCTATGTACAAAAGGGGTCTGGTGTTGACCCGGTACTCACAACTTTCAGGCAGCCACTGCAGCAAACCTAGCTCCTTCAGGATGTCTCCCTTTGGATGGGCTGACACAGGCAGCAGTCTGGGAACACGATGGCAAATTACTCTCCAAGGTCTGGAATTAAAGCAAGGCAACACCTGCTGCACTGCACCAAAGCCGTGTGAAGGCGCTTTGGTAGCACAAATACCTGAGCGGGGATTTAATATGCAGTTTCAATCTACAAGTTGAATGCTGAATCACAAGACACTTGAGGCTCGGCATTCAGAAGACTGCCTGGGCGAAAATCTGAGTTTGCCCCTGCAAACCAGGGTTTTGCGCAGATGTGCACTATTGAAAAGCCCAGTTAGCATGGGCAAACAGGGTTTGCACCCAGGCAACAGTCAGAGCACCTGGAGAGCTATTTTCCTTTTTCCATGGACGTGACATGCGCCCTGATGTCAAGGCATAACCGCTGACGTCTGTCACGTCCCTCTCCCTGCGACTAGCTAGGTGCTTGCTGTACCACAGGCCTCCGCCTTGGGCCAGTCAAGTGCCAAGCCTCTAGTCCCCTCCCTCCCCAGAGAAGGCAAATGGTCCTTGGGATGCTCAGTCTCCTCCATCAGCTGGCCCTCTGCCTCCCTGGGTTCATTCCCAAACCCTGGTCATCGGCATTGCAAGCAGTAGCGCTACCACTGCACCAGTGGGCCATCGCTTTGCGCAGTTTTGAATATCAGGCCCTTGATTCCTTCTCTCTCAGTGCATCTGACCAAATTTCACAAGTCCATCCCTCTGTCGAGATCGGGGGATATATTCTGGATTGACAGACACAACATCCATACAATAACTGTTGACCCTGGTTAACAACTTGTTTTCGAGTTGTGCAAATGCTGTAATAACCAGGTGTGACATCACATCTGGTTATTACAACATTTCAATTTGACATTTTATAACAAATCAGCTGGTAGCATGAACTTGCAGGCAAACTTCTGTCTGTTTTCACTCGTGCTCGCTCTCTTAGGTAGGCGGCAGTTTTTAACACTTGTTTGTTCTTGTTTTTTGTTTTTAAAGAAGTTTAGCTCTCAAAATAACTTTGTGTACATGTTCACTCCATCCCGCTCTTGGTTGCGTTTGCACTCACTCTTCAGAAAGAAAATATTTGAACCAGTTATTATAAAAAATAAAAGACAGACATGTGTGCCTATGATTTTTTGTTTTGTTTTACACACTCTCACAGTGTGAGGACCACATTAACCTCTCAAGCTTTGCTCTTAATGTTTATGGGTCATCACACACCCTGGCTGTGTAAAAAAAAAACTTATAACACTTACCTGCCTAGCCTATGCATTATTCTATATCTTCAGGTTTGCTAAACCCTGTCCATTCAGTATCTGTCAGCTTCAGAGGTAAAGCATGCAGAGAATGCCCTTTCAATGGCCATCAGCCACGCACTCCCTGATGCTTGGAACAAAGCACAACCTACCCTCAAATTACAACGTTTGGTGCCTCTAAATATCTCCAAAAATTTAGTTACCACCAAATTACAGGATTCTTGCACATGCCATCCCCATTGCTGAACTTGCCCTTACCCCCACTAGTTCCTCTCTGCTCTGATTATGGCTTTTGGAATAAAATGGTCATTCCAGGTAGAGGTCCTCACCCTTCTCCTCACCCCTTCTGTGTTCTCTCCCCTGCTTCCCATCCATCCCACTCCTGTATTTCACCCTTGTCACCCCTCTAATTTCTCCGTCTCATGTTCTTAACTGTCTGTCCCACGCCCCACCCCCGTGAGTTTCTACTGCTGCAATGCTTCCATTGTTCTAGAGTAGGTGATTTATGTATAAATATCACGCACGCTGGCCTCAGCACTTGTACCTACATTTATGGGATTGTATATCATATATAATACTGTGTATCATACAAATACTGCAGGTTTTGTCCTTATTGTACCTTTTGCACTGATGCTCCTCATCCGCTGTATTATATGTACCGTCTATGTCTCTTTCTGATTGCTACAGTGTTACTGTCAATCTCTGCACTGTATTGCTCCTCCTGTTTATTGCTGTATCAATGTATGCCGTATGCTGTATATATTTTAAGTGTCTCGCTCAGGTCCTCCTTGTAAATGAGCTTGCTCAGTGGAGTTCTCCTGCTTGATAAACTTGAACATACCTGAGCCTGCTTGCAGACTTGCAAAGCAGAGGTAAAGATTGGCCTCTTCTACTGAGCTGCCTGTGCTGTTCCCCAACACCTGCCCAGCAGTCCCGGACCACAGGGACAATAAACATGGTGACCTCTTGCAGCCTTTATGTTTTATTAATAAAGGGTTTCTGTGTGATGTCTGGCTGTTTGGACTGGTACGCCCTGCTGCAGGGATGTGGGGGTGGGGGCAGGGTCTGAATGGCAGGAAAGCACAGCTGGGTGCTTTGGAATGCTGTGCTACATGCAGGGAGCAGTTCTGACACGTGACTGTTGGCTGAACACTCTAAGTGCCAATCAAAACATTGGTCCTGGCTCCCCTGCTGGTCCCTGACTCTGACTGACTTTGAACAACCAATCTATGTGATTATGGCCATGGGTTTCCAGGGTGCTTCAGCACTAAAGATGAGGGGTGTTAGTGACTGTGCACTCTCCAGACATGCAGCCACAGTCTATAGGGCTGAGAGAACAATGAAAGGTGTCCATTTCACCAGCTGCAGTGTTTAGGACACTCCCTAAACTAAAGAAACTGGCAGCCCTGTACTGCCCCAAGTACAACAACTGCGGGGCTGGGGTGAAGAATGACACTCAGGGGAAGGGAGGCAGCAGCAGTGCTCCTGGAGGAGTCAAAAGGTAAGCCCCCATTAGACTATGATTGGCTGAACAGGCATTGATTATTTATAATACTAGCATTTTTCCTTTTCCTTTTAATAATAATGCTTTTCAATTTAAAACCCATATAACCACGTGAAGACCAAACGGTCAGACACTGCTCCTGGGCAGATATTTTAAATCATAGAATAACAGAAGCTTGACGGCAGAAAAGGACCACACTGGCCCATCTAGTCTGCCTATTTTTCCCCCTACACCTCCCCCTCCCTGCCAGCCCCCGTCCTCCCCCCGCCGATATTCAGCCCCATATGCTTGTCCCATGACCTCTTGAATTCATCCACCGATTTAGCAACCACCACTCCGTCTGGGAGTCTGTTCCAGGGCTCCACCACCCTCTCTGTGAAGAAATGCCCTCTCACATTGCCCCTGTATCTTTTTCCCTGCAGTCTGAGGCTGTGCCCTCTAGTTTTGACTCCCTCCCTCCTTCCTCTTAAGTAAACCCTCTTCTCCCACTTTTTTGAGCCGCTTTACATTATTTAAAAGTTTCAATCATGCCTCCCCCTTCCCTCCTTGTGTCCAGTGTGTACAGATCCAATGATAAATGACAGACAGAAAATTCCGATTCAGTGAAAATCTAAATTAATCCAGTTTCTCTCCATACAACAGGCCTACTATACCCTGGAGAGATTAGATACATTGACACCCAGCTACAATGGCTGGTGTGGAAAAGAGACCTAATTCACATGATGTTTTCCTGCCCACAACTGCATAAACACTGGCAGGGCACTGAAGAGATCCTGACTCAGGTAGTTTCTACTCCAGTGAAATCAGAACCCCAAATGGTACTGGTGGGAAACCTGGAAAAGTCAGACGACATTACAGAGGGCACCAAGAAATTTATATACACAGCTCTCATCTATGTAAAGTTGGGCATACTCACACAATGGAAACATGAGGAACCTCCTAGTAACCAGATCTGGCTTAAGTAATTAGGTGAATGTGCTATACTAGAGAAATTGGTTTGCAAAGCAAAAGGCACCTTAGCCACATACCAAAAAAGGTGGCGAGCCTTTGAAGAATTCCTCAGTGACAAGCTCCAGAACAACAACACCACGGTGGTGCTGCCACCGGAATGACTAATGAGATAAAGGGGGGGGGGGTGTCAATAGATACAGTCAATTAATTAAATGCACTGGTGAATGTCACAAACGCACTCCACAGGTCAGGCCCTCTGCTCCCACAGTGCCCAACCTCAAAGTGCAACATGTGAACGGGAGACAGACAGGGTAACCCTCCTGACTGTTTTGGGTCCAAAACACCTACTAGTCTCGAGTCTTGAGGTAAAAAAATGAACCCTTTTTCGCTGGCACGCCCAGTTAACAGGCTCAAATATCACACCCTCTTCGGGGAAATGCAGTGCAATACTTAAGCCAGTGAGCACCCAGCCTGGTTCACAGTTCTCCCCTTTTTGACTCATTTGAGACGCATGTATTTTCTTACCTTAGCAAGATAGTTACACACTTTAAGCCCTTAACAGTTCTGTCAGCTATATCAACACTGTCTCAATATTCACTGCAAAAATGCGAAAAGACTCAGGCAGAATTAAGGAAATCCAAATGTTTACTAAAATTTAAAAAAATTGTAAATAATTACAAAACATATATACATAAGTGTTTACAGTCCAAAAGAAATGGAAATTTCAGAAACAAAACACCTTGTACTTGAATTTCTAGTTCTACCTCAGTTTCAGTTTGGTGTTACCTATTTTGACAGAAGTGACTTTTAGTCCAGCATACCACGTGTGTGTTCTCTTAGGAGTCCAGAGATAGAAGAACCAACTCCTTTCAGCCAGAGTGGTGATAATAAGCCAAAATGTCCCTCCCATCCTGTGAGGTCACAGTTCATGAGGTCACTGTTAGTCCTGTAATTAATTTGTAACATGATCAAATATATCCAAAGGGTGTAATTTTACTACTTGATTGTAATCTGCAAAGATAGCAATATCAAATTATGGCAGTCTCTTTGATCAGAGCATTCCCCCTTTACCCTCCAGAGCACCTTCCTGACAGCTATTTTCTCTCCTAGTGGTGAGAGATGTAACAGGTCTCTGTTAGAACGTGTTGCTTCCTAAGACGTAGTAAACAAGCATTTGTCAATGCTGAATGTTTGCTTGCTGGCATTGGCATTGGTAGTGTAGAAATTACAGAGCTGCATAATAGGAATGGCAGTGAAGTATTAAACTGAAGCCAACCCCACCACCACCCTGCAGAGAGTGAAAGGCATTGGGGTGTGCCTTTGGGTTGTCAGGCATAACGGCCACGCCATTTCACCACACCCTACCCTGCAGACACCGACAAGTGTCACAGTGTGCCTTGGGGTCTTTGGCCCTTATGCGCACCCCATTCCATCAGGAAATACAGTGAGATGGGTGTGGTATAGGAGAATGGGGTGAACTTTGGGGCCCGAAGAGTCCAAGGCATACCTCGATGCCTCTCACTGGCTGCAGGGTGTGAAATGGTATGAGTATTACAGGCAAGAATCCCAAGTCACACCCCTGATGCCTGTCATTCTCTACAGGGTAGGGCATTATGGTTGGAAACCCTAACACCTCAGGCATTCGTTGGTATTTTCACTCCAAATTTTCAACATTTTTTTTTTGAGACCCCCACCTCATGAACAGTGGCAATATCAGTTTGTTAGCCAAAAGCTGCTTATGCACAGCGACTATGACATTTAGCACCACAGGTGCAAAAACACATTCCGAACAGGATATGAAAAATGACAGCTGTACTGTTCATGTGGAGGTGGAAAAAATGGCAATGTTGCAAATCTGCAGTAAAAATAGTAAAAAAACTGGTGAAGTCACGAGCATGCATAGAAACTGTGCAATGCACACCCGTAATGTAATTAGTTTGGGGATTTTTTACAGCAGATTGGCAACTCACGCATTTTGGTGCCTCCGATCATGAACAGTGTCACTGTGATTTTCTTTATCTGTCCAGAACAATGATTTCCCACAGCGACCACACATCTCTACGCTGAAAGTGTAGCAAAACATTTCGGCCATGTTGTGAAAAATGACAGCTGTACTGTTCATAAGGAAGTGTGGAAAAATGCCACTGGTGAAAATCTGGACTGAAAATATTATAAAGTCATGAACTTAGAGGTTGCGTGGAAACTGCGCGCAATGCTCACTCATAAACACAGTCATTTAAGGACTTTTGTCTGCAAATTTTCAACATAGCCATTTTAAGACATCTGCTCATGAACAATGTAACTGTGATTTCTTAATCTGTCCCAAACATTGCTTTCGACACCGACTGCACCATTGTGCAGCATACGTGCGGAAACACATTTTGGGCAACATATGAAAATGGCAGCTGTACTGTTCATAAGGAAGTGTAATAAAATGGCAATGTAGGAAAATCTGGAGTGAAACTATTGAAATTCACGAAACTTCAGCATGCAAGGAGGAACTGCAAGCAATGTGCCAGAAAACAGCCATTTTAGGAATTTTTCACCAAATTGTCAACATAGCCATTTTAAGACCTCTGCTCATTAAAAGTGTCACTGTGATTTTCTTAATGTGTTCCGTGACATTGATTTCGCACACCAACCAGCGCCATTGTGAATTACATGGGTGGAAACACGTTTTGGGTGAGATATGAAAATGACAGCTGTACTGCTCATAAGGAGGTGTGGGTAAAATGGCAATGTTGAAAATCTGGAGTGAAAATATTGAAATTCAAGAACTTCACGAAGGCGTAGGAACCGGCGATACGCATGCTCAGAAATGTTTATTTCTAGGAATTTTCCACCAGTTCTTTCAAAATAGGCTTTTGAGAGCCCACCTTAAGAACACTGGCAGTGTCATTTCATTAATTGTTCTGGAAAGGTGATTTTGCGTAGGCTGGTAAATCACCCTTTGGTCAAGTAACGCATGACAGTGACAGCACTTATGAGAAGGGGTCCCAAAAACCCCATGTCGAAAATTTGTGCAAAAATTCCAAAATGTCCAAGATATGCAGCAAAGTTGAAAAACCCTATCTATTACATTATACAACTTTCGGCATTTCCTCAGTTCATGGGGTCGGCTTTGAAGTGTGCAGACATGTTCCTGGTCCACCAATGATCGCCGCGCCAGAGTCCGGGAGGGCATGGGGTGGGGTGTGGGAGGCAGGGTGTGCATGGGTGGGTGCGGTGGGGCAGACACAGCGAAGGGACCATTTTTAAGTTTCCAGTTTTTTTTTAATGACGACGACGTGGATGTTTGCTACGCTTGGGGTGGGCTCTGTAGCTGGCAGAAGGATGACTGGTTGGGGAGCATGGAGCCGATGGGGGATTGGGCACCCCCGTCGGCCATAGCATCTGTTGCCATGCTGGGGTGGGCTCCCAGCATGGCACCCTGTACTCTGGGGGGGGGTAAACAGTGGAGCCGACGGGGGATTGGGCACCCCCGTCGACTATACGATGTGTACCCATGCTGGGGTGGGCACTCAGTGTGGCATATGGAACTGTGTTTTTTTTGGAGGGGGCGCAGCACAGCTGACGGGGGATTGGGCACCCGTCGGCTATACAGTGTGTGCGTAGCTCCAGCACGCAGTGTGTGTGTGTGGTGTGTGTGTGTGTGTGTAGCGGAGCGCTGCATGAGCAGGCGATATCTGATCGCTGCTTACTGAAGCATAGCTCCTCCTTTCTAAACTGTATGCCATTGCATTTTGAGCTGTCATAGACAGCTCAGCAGGCATTGGGGAACTGCGGCCGCGCCTGCAAACACACTGACTGAATTGGAAGAAGGCTGCCACACCTCCGAAAACTCGAATGATGGCACTATGTTTCTTGCACATGCGTGCAAGCAAACATAAAAATGCAGTCTTCTATGGCTTCCTGGATTTCAAAGTAGTTGTCATTTTGCAACCTGTTGTAAAAGAGCTAACATTGGCATGACAGGAGATGTCAAAAGGAAGCTCTTAATTTGTTCACTGGGTCAGTTTTACTACAGCCAGCTGTTTCAGCAAGCCAGGGCCTTTGAGGTCAAAATGGCAGGCCCCGTTAAAAGCTAGTCTTCCAGATGAGCTTGCTGACTGCCATTTCTCCTAAGCAAACATTCAAATAAACATATATTTATATCACAAATATGACACAATATAATAACAAGCAGATGTTATCCGTCACAGTGAACTCACTGAATGTCCTTATGGCAATCTGTGACTTATAACATAAATTCTTAGAGTTTGTATTACTTCCTTGTTGGAATTATTGTTCCAGTTTTTAGTTGGTCTTATTTATTTTATAGATCAACATGCAGCACGTAGCAATCCTTTTAGTGCATCAAATCACATGCTTAACTTTGTACTATCAATTTTGGAATTCATGTAAAGTTTTTAAACTTGTTATATGTAATGCAATATTGAGTCTCACTGCGCATGTTCTTGTTGAAGATAAACTCGATAAACTATATTTGAAGACAAAAATACACTATTCCTGCACACAGAGAGTCCATACTGGCAATATGTTCATACTGTAGGTTCCTAGAGACATTATGAGTCAGGAGGTTCAAGTAAGCATTAAGCCACGATGAAGGTGGCATCTAATGCTGGATTAATGCATGGTTGGGAGGGTTCTTCTCCCATATGTATGTCCAGTGATTTTTTTAAACATTTCCATAGTGCCACTATTCACAACTGTTGCTGGCAATGAGTTTCATAACTTTACCACCCTCTGGCCAAACCATCTTCCCCTCCTCTCGATTTTATAGTTCTCTCTCCCCAGTCAGAGTCCATTAGAGCTGATATTCTTAAAACTGGTGTTCAGTGATAGTTCTGTGCTTTCCCATAATAATTCGTCCTTAAAAGCACGATAAACAAAACACAAATCACCCCTTACTCTCCTATACTCCCGAGAGAACATTCCCAACTCCCTCAGTCTCTCACCATCGGCCCTGTGTTTTAGATGTTTTATTTTCTTTGTCATCTTTCTCCGCACCCTCTCTAGCAGCATTACATTTCCTTTTCCCTGATGGGCACAAAAAGGCACACAATATTTCAAGTGCGGCCTGACCAATGACGAGAACAGTGGGACAATCACTCCAGCATCCCTACTGTTTATATTTTTAAATATGTAGCCTAATAATCTATTTCATTTCTTAACTGTCTCCTTGGTGTGCAGGTCAACAGATAACTTATTAGTGACAGTTACACCTAGGTCTTTTTCAGATGTTGCTGCCCGAATTACATGCCCATTAAGGGTATATTCACCCATAATGTTGCTATGACCTAAATGTATCACTTTACACTTATCATGGTTGAAACTTGGTTCATGTTTTTGGGCCCACTGTTCCAAACAAATGAATTGGCTCTGTAGTTCTCTGATAGCCTCATAATTGTTTACAATGGCACCTATTTTCATATCATCGGCATATTTGCACACCCATGTGCCAGTAGATGTTTTCACTGTTGAAATACATAGATCAAGGAGTGTGGGTCCCAGAATGGATCCCTGCAGGAACCCGCTCGTGACTCCTCCCCATTCAGATAAATTTCCCCAAATACAAACACGCTGATGTCTACTGGTTAACCATGAGTCAACCCATGATATTGTATTTGGGTGTAGTTTGAATTCTGACAAAGTATCTAAATTCTTTGTGCAGGATGGTAATGAAGGCTCTAGAATAGTCCAGATACACGACATCCACCGGTAAACCCATATAGTCTCACTGACTGGCTCAAACAGCTGCAGTAAATTTGTTAGGCATGACCTGCCTTTACAGAAACCATGCTGGGTAATGTCAGTTAGCCCATTTAATTTAATGTATTTTTCAATTTCGTCTCTAACAAATTGTTCCAGTATCTTACCCAAGACAAGCGTGAGACTGATAGGCCGATAGTTACTCACACTGGGGCCTATTCACAAAAAAGTGTGCAAGAGGCATCGATACGCACGACTCTGAGGGATTCCCGCAGCAGGGCCGCATTCACTTAACACTGGCCCCTGCCCAGCTCCCTTATGGGCCCTGCCCCCACCCCAGCATGCAGGTCCACGGGGCAGTCAGGTGTGGAGCGGGCGGATCTTGACAGGCAGCCAATCAGCTGCCCAAGCAGGGACCCACACTGGATCTGTTGCACGCTACAGGCGCCATGTTACCAGCCAGTGCACAGTGTGCTGACTGAACCGAGGAGGAGGTCTACCCCATCCACCCGACCCCAGCCTCCTGAAGTGCCCTGATGGCAGGGGCAGCATTCTTGGGGGGGTAATGTGAGTCTGCCGTGTCCGGAGGCAGCCTCCTTGAGGGGCGCGTAACCAGCCTCGGTGGTGTGCGGCTTACGCCAGATGCAGAGCCAAGCCCCACCACACCACTCTGCAAGGTCGTGGCATGCCATTGAGTGCTGGTTTGTCCTCATACCGCCCCTGCATGGAGCTCCGCGATGGCCGGGGATCGAGTGCATATGGGGGGTGCATTGTTGTCAGGAATGGGGCAGATGAGTTGCAGTGGGTGCGGGTGGCTGTGCGGTGACTACGCACCAGACTTATGCAGCGCTAAGCCACTATAGCCGTTCATGAATAGGCCCCAATGTGCTTGTCCACTTTTTTTAAAATAGGGGTAACACTAGCCTCCCTCCAGTCTTTAATGGCTTTCCCTTTACTTAAAGATTTGTTAAATAAACTGTGACTGGGCCAGACAGTTCCTCCACTAATTTCCTCAACAACCTTGGATGTATTCTGTCTGGCCCAGCAGATTTATCAACTTTCACTCTGTAATTTAGATAATATATCCTGTTTTTGTATTCTTATCCTGATATCAGCTGTTGATCTTACTTCCTTATCCTTAACTCTATTCCAATACTGTTTTAATTTTTATGGTGATCTGCCTCAACCTGAAAATCACAGTTCTGCTGGTATTAAATTTATTCTGCCGTGTACCTTTAACTGCCTCAGAATTACCCATTTCTCTCCTTCATTGCCAAATGCCAGAGATCCCACTTGGATCAATTTGGGGAGGAGGCAGTGCAGATGCAAAGCCTAGGTGGTGGGATGTTTGTAACTAAATCTTCCCCCCTCCCCAACACACACACTCACGCACACACACACACAGCAGGTTATGTTATGGTCTGCATGTAGCTGCTGATGTTTTGCAGCTCCTTTCTGCCGATTTATGACTTTAACTTGGCTGGAAGTTGTTGGCACTGTATTGGCCTCTGATTTACAGCCATTTCACAGCTGCTGTTAAAGTAACCATCAATCTGAGTAATTTAACTAATAACCTCTCTCCATCTGACACATTCCCTTTAGCATAGAACTCACCATAAGCCAGATTCGCCCTCTCTCCTTCAACAAGGCCTGCTTCAGTCACAGACACCCCACCCCCAAAACAAAATCACAGGGCAGGTCTCAGCTATGGACTCACTGCATCTCTCTCTTTCACGAGGAGGGCCTCAGTCATAGACTTACCTCTGTCTCTCACTCTCAGGTCAGGCTTTTTGGCCCCAGATGGCTAGGCAATGATAGACAGCATTTGCTTAGGTTATCCACCCTTGGTTGCTCTCACCTAGAACTGGCGAGCTCAATGAAATATCTAGGTGCTCAGCTTGACCAGGCACTGTCATTCAGTCCCCATGTGGATGTTATACCTAAATCACTACACCAGAAACTAGGCCTCCTGTCCAGGCTTTACCTCTACCCTTCGAAAGACGCGCACCTTGCCATAGCAAACAGCACTTCAATACCAGTACTGCTATATGGAGCCCTCATCCAACAGTTCAATAGTGACTCTGAGCAAAGCAGACTTAAAATGTTGTATAATAAAGTGGGGTGCTTTGAGTGCTAGTGCTTCCCCTAGGGACCACCACTGCTGCTCTGGGGTGGCTGTCATTTGAAGCAAGAATGAAGTACCCACTGCTCTTTTTAGCCTTCAGACTGTCAAAAGCCACTACTCCCGCCTGCACCACAGCCTCATGGGAATACTTAAGCCCAAACACGCCAGTCTCCTGCACTCCACTGCAAGTCCATTGCTAGAAATCCCAAGGGTGAGATTGGGCTCTGGCAGGAGATCCTTCTCCTTTACTGCCCCATCCTTGTAGAACAAATTCCCCAATGAGAAATTAAACTGCTCCACACTTACACTGTTTAAGAAAAGGCTTAAGGCCAACTCCATAGACGGGAGCCAATGCAGGTGCAACTGCTAATACTTCCTTCGGTTAGCCCAATAACTTCAGGGGTCCTTTTCAGTTACCTGCTGTCCTCCTCTGAGGGGCTTGAATTTCTCCTACTAAGCTATAAGCAATGTGCAGTGTTATAAATTGTAATACAGTGGCTTAAAACTGATTGTATTTTTCCTTCCTCTGATTGTAACTAACTGATGTGTCATGTATGTATAACTGTATCAGTGCAATTCATGCCTTACGCTGTAATGTGCAGCTCTGCACTGTATGTAATCAATCACAGGTTGCTCCAGAAAAAAGAGACTTGATTGTCTTAGTGGGCCCACCTGGTTATCAAAATTTAAATAAATAAATTTAACTTCAATTGCCTTCATGCTGACAGTTGTTCTAATCTATTATAGGAGTCCATTTCTTTTAACCATACACCATGGTTTAAATTCAAGCCGATGTTATTAATTAGTAAAATATTATATGGCTAAAGCCAATGATTCACATTAAGTAAGCACTTTCCAAACCTGATAATTCACGGAATTTGACTGCTAGGTTGTGATAATCCATGACTAGCTGTGGATTATCACCATTTCTTTAATCAAATTCCATGAATTATCACAAGGTGTCAATCAAATCTCTGTCAGTAAGTTTTTCAGGTGTCACACTGCCCATTTTCCTTGTGTGTTTTGTTTCTCAGTTCATCCATGCTGCAGCGACAAACATGTTGCCAAAACCGAATACGGCACAGGCAACCTGCTGCCAACGCCGAATACGGCACAGGCAGCATGCTACATGGCATTACAGCACCAGGCAGTTTGTCTCCTGGGCGTTACAGTGCCAAAGTGCCCTCCCAGGAAACAGTTGGCTTTTGCAGGGGGCTTTGCTCCCTGCACCCCCAAAACTACATATAACCTCCTCTGGGGCGGACGGGCCCTGGAGGGGGCAGAAACTGTGTGGGTGCAAAGAGCGACATGACTGAGAGGCAATCTAAAATCAAGATCGTCCCTCTCATCCTTGTTCTGGCGCCCTAATTGTGGCACTGAAAATCAGTCGGCAACTTGACGGGATACGTTGTTTCTCCCACTGATCTCCTGACTCTAACAGCTTGCTCAGACTGAGCCACAAAAATGGCATTGCGATTCTCATTTACTGCTGCACAGCTGGATTAGCCCTATAATATAAAAAATAAAATCTCGCGCAAGTGTGAGTTACAAGGTGACAATTCAATTTTGGGGTTTATGGAACTTCACAAGTCACTTGGCCTTCAGCCTTGTGATTTATTATGTTCCATAAACCCCCTTGATTGAATTATCACCTTGTAACTCACACTTGCCCATCATTTATTCTATATTTATACACCACAAATAAAACATCCTTGCATCCTGATTGGTCAGTGGCCTCCTTCAATAGCAATGCTGTCTGAGCATAACATCACTGTGTGAAGATCATCACTGCTGAACATGAGATTCAGCTTCCACGCTAAAAATCATATAAAAAATTATTTTAAAAAATGTGACTTTTTTATTTTGTATAAAAACAAGCTGATGTATAATAGCAATAATGCACTCCAGGGTGTGTGTTGGTGGAATAAATTCCCTTCGAGTGTTGGAGGCACATGACCTCTGGCCTCATGTCCAACCACCCAAGGCGTAACATTATTTCAGGATGACATACACTTCGCCATATATTACTGCTCAAAGGACCCATTTCTCATCACCATTTTTTAAACACTAAGAAGCCAAGACTTTATCAGTTGAGTTTCCTTTTGACCTTTTCAGTCATTCTTTCATTTTTTTTTTTTAGTTGTTTAACCAGGAGTAGCACACTAAGCGAAAGCTTTTTTACAGGTGCGACCTGGGAGCACAGAGAAGTTAAGTGACTTGCTCAGGGTCACACAATATGTACATGGAAGCTGTGGGATTCAAACCCAGGTCTGGTCTGCTGGATATCACCAGATTTGCAGCTCAGAGCCTTAAACCACTGTGCTACACTGCCTCCCTCATTCCTCAACATGATTCAGCTTGGATTATTTGGTACATTCATGTGCCCATAATTCTTAAAATATCTTCCCATGGGGCCACCAGATGAGACACACTCCCACACTGGTAAGAGGGGATCAGGAGCAGACTGGGGAGTCAGCCAGGCAGCCTAGGGAGTTGGGAAGGCACTGCTGAGTGGCAGCACTTCCAGCCGAGGAGGGACAGGTGCCAGGGTCTGCCATCCTACTGACCCCTGTGGTAGGCCAGGAGCCCGAGTCTCCCCAGGGGTACGCTAGGCATGTGCAAGGTCTTGAGGGGCACTGCTGGCATAGGGTAGGGAAATGGGCAGGGACATGGAGAAAACTAGAATAAATAATGTGCGCCTGCCACCATTCCTGATGGTGCTGGTACCGCCGGATCCCACCCCGCATGGATTCCCACTAGTGTGACAATGGGGACAGTGGAGGATGGGACTGGGAGAACTGAGATGCTGAACTTTGTGGCAAAAAAACCCCAAATCTTCCTTCTGTACATTGAAAAGCCTCCGTACCCCCAGATGGCACCTTCCCCAGAGAGGGAAAGCATCCTGTGGGCACCTGATCCCTCTTCCTCAGCCAGCCCATAACAACGCAGGCTTGTTCCCAGCTCAGCTCATAGGCATCACAACTGGCAATCATACTGCTGTACAGACGGGTCTAGATCTCCTTTATTTCTAAAACCTGCAAGCAAAACTTCAACAGGTGAGCTCTGTTGAAAACCAGGATTGTTTCCTCTATGCGATCCTGTAACAATTGCTTAACTGCATAAAGTTCCAAACTTGGTTTTTAAGTCTGGGATACTTTATAATAAGAGCTCCTCATTTTATCACTGTGATCATTGCTGTGAATGGCCTGTAATGTTCTTATGCTTTGGCTATATACCACATCATCCAGTTTATCGATTTTTGATCTTTTTTAAGTTGCACATTTTCTTACCCTCTGGCCAGCCCCCCGCCCCCAGACACCCCAGCCTCAAAACTCCAATGTCCACCGTGACATACTCTATCAGCATCCTGCCCCCAGGACCTTTCTGCCCCCCCCCCCGATTGGGTCAGCAGGGCTCCCCAACCCCCGGTATAGATCAGGATCTGGTTCTGCTGATGGAGGCCAGGCTAGTCAGGTGCAGGCCTGTGGGTGTCCAGTGTCTTTGTGCTGGCCAGCATTTTCCTTCTATTTCTCCCCAGGATAGGACAGCATGTAATGACATCATGATGCATGCCACACGCTCCCATGCAATGACATGATGCATGCCACACGCTCCCATGTGATGACATCATGATGCATGCCACACGCTCCCATGCAATGACATCATGATGCATGCCACACGCTCCCATGTGATGACATCATGATTCATGCCACACGCTCCCATGCAATGACATGATGCATGCCACACGCTCCCATGTGATGACATCATGATGCATGCCACACGCTCCCATGCAATGACATCATGATGCATGCCACACACTCCCATGCAATGACATGATGCATGCCACATGCTCCCATGTGATGACATCATGATGCATGCCACACGCTCCCATGCAATGACATCATGATGCATGCCACACGCTCCCATGCAATGACATGATTCATGCCACACACTCCCATGTGATGACATCATGATGCATGCTGCACACTCCTATGCAATGACATGATGCACGCCGTATACTCCCACACAATGACATTTACCATACCCCTTTGCTGTCTGTTGGTCTTGAACCGCCTTTTTCCCCAGCTTCCACTAGGAGCCATGCATTCACCAGGCAGGCATAATCCCTCCCCCACAGAGGAGAGCAGTCCTTCAGATCCTCTGTCCTCCACCCCCTGGCTGGCCTTCTGTTGCCCAGGGTTCACTCCTGAAGATGCTTATCAATGCTGCAAGCGGCTGTGCTGCTGCTGCCCCAGCAGAGATTTGTGCCTTATTTTAATTTTGGGGTTGTTCCGCAATTCTGCTGTTTTTGCCAGGTAATAGCTACATTCAAATTGATTATTTATACAATACCAGTAATGATAAATGTTCCCTGATAAATGTGTTATCTCACTGACTTACCTCTAGATAAACATGTATCTGGATGTTAGATATGTCACAGTGAATATCCTTAACCTAAGGACCAATCAGAGAGCAGCTTTCACAATGCTGATGACATCACAATAGCCATGTCCTGCTCTGAAGCTAGCTGCTGAATTTAAAGAACAATAGTTAATGCTACACAAACAGCTGACTTAAATGGTATAACTTACAAACTGATGTTATATAAATTGAATACACAATGGCCTTACTCAAAATATACAACTTATCTCCATTTGTGAGGGAGCAGGACTGTCATAATTTACTTGTGGCTCTGCCACTTGTGAGTTATGGTCTTGTCCCTAACTCATGAAGATAAACTGCATATTTTAAGTAAGGCCATTATGTATCCCCTATTTATCATACTCCAGATCGCTTTTTTTTTTTTTTTATTTATTTCCTTTTTATTAAGAGAAGCATAGTTATGTGTTACATACAAGCTCATACCACCCATATTATAACAAGCCACAGGTATCAAATGCATATTAACATAATAGTAATGCTCACGTATGCAAAGAAATGAATTGATTAATATAATAATTAAGGAGTATCCCAGGCATTTCCAGATTCTTCATAAAAATAAACAAATAGACCTTCGCAGAAGGAATCCATTCACCGACCAAATGGCATTTGTGCTGTAATCCTCCCTCCTAGACCAAAGGTCCAAGGGAAAGGGAGAACAATCTGGGGTGTATAAGGCAGTCCACTCTATGTCTGGACCTTTGACCATCCCCCCCCCAACGGAACAAAGTCTGGGACAAGCTGTGCCATGTAAAAAATACACTGTTGCCATTTTTCCCTAAAGGCTGTTTGTTTATTATGTAATTCAGTCATAAGACCCTCTAATCTATGTATTTCTAAAACAATGTGTCACCATTCAGAGACTGTAGGAATTGTGGTGGACATCCATCTATGAGTTACGGCTTTTTTTGTTGCTAGAAGGTAAAGGGGAAATAGGATTCGCTGCCATGAAGGTCTGTGAGGTAGATATAGTGACAACACAGCCATTTCGGCTGTAATTTCGACCTGTTCCCCCCAGACAGGCCCGTAGCTCTTCCTGAAGGGTATACCAAAATGTCATCAATTTAGAGCAAAGCCAAAACACATGACCTAGATCAGCTGGTTTACAGTTGCAGTCCCTCCAACACTTACCATATGAAGCAGGGAGGTATTTACTGTAGCTAAAATTGCCAGGAAATGGAAGAATCAGGAGTAGCACTTCTAGGCAGATTCCCTCCAGACATGCGATGAGGTGATTTTACTGGTCTTTAAGGAAGAATCGTGCCACACTGTACTCCACATCTCTCTTATATAATTACTGTTTCCCCTCTCCATGCCTTCCCCTTTTTGATTAGGATTTCTCTGGCCAAAAAGGTGTGCGTTATAATTCTCAGTGTCTTCTCAGCTCTTACATGCACATTTGTCATAGACATAAAATAAAAATTTCTAATCCCCCATGCTGAGTAATAATATCTAAAAACAGGTAGGGCCAGACCCCCTAAAGATTTTTGAGCATCATGGGTGGAAGATTATTACCCAAAAAAAATCTGGATATACTATCTACATTTTTTTTTCAAATTCTGGTAATGATAAAGGATGAAGCTTACCAAAAACCGCGGCAATCATGCCTTTCTTATAGAGTCTCTAAGATTTTTTTATTTAATATTTTATTAAGTTTTCTAAAACATCAGCAGAGAAGCATACAAAACACTGATTTAATTCGATACAAATAAAGTGGGGAAATGAGACAGCATGACCGTATTATACCTTCCAGTCCCCTTTTTGCCAGCTCCAGTGCCCCAGAGATTAAGAGTTTTTAAGTCTTGAACATATTAAGAAAAAAAAATGTTAGTCTCCCATAAAGAAAATTGTTGGTTAATTCTCAATTTTTATCAGTGCTAGATTATGGCGACTGCATCTATAAAAATACCACTAAGTCTCTGCTAGGACTCATTGATCCACTTTATCCCTCTGCACTGAGGTTTGCCACTGGGTTATCATGGAAAACCCATCACTGTATTCTATATTCAACTACTGGATGAGAATCCCTTCAGACCAGAAGATTACATCATTGGTACCTGTTTATAAATCATTTTGTTATTGGCAAACTCCCATAGTTTCTTCAGAATTCAGTAACTATTAAACAAACAAATAAGCACAGTTTAAGATCTAGTGGAGTACCAAAATCTGAAATCCCTAGAATGCGCTTAAAAGTAGGACAATATATTTTATCTGTTTCAGTGTCTACAACTTGGGACGGTTTGAAAACCAAACTGAAACTAGGTGCAATAATCCCTATATCACGTTTTAAACTACTTGTTTCAAATTTCTTACATAAACCGGATGCACGTTATGGACAACTTCTAACTTACTGCTTGACTACATATAATGTTAAATAATGTGTTTCTATTGTTTTTATTTGTTTATGCTGTTTATTGTTTACTGTATGTACTAAATATAATATAATATGTACTGTAGATATGTTATGTGTTTTTTGGACGCAACTGAAAACAAGAGATTCTCTCAACTTGCTATCCAATAAATTCTAATTCTGATTTTGTTATTAAAAGTCTCCATTTGTTTAATAAACTTTCTACATTACACCTGATCACATAGTCTGTTTCACAAAGTAATGTTATTCCTAAACATTTCATTCCCTCTGTTGTCCAGATACATTTCAGCTCTTATATGCAAACATTTATAGTGCCTCTGATTTCCCCCCAATTAATCTTATAGCCAGACAGGGTTGAGTAAGCCTTCAGTCCAGAAAGGACCAATGGAGCTGTCAAGGTTGGGGTAGTACTACTTGCAAAAAGAAGCATATTATAAATTCTCTCCATCACTTTTACAACATTTTATTAACTTGTTTGCCTATATCTTATGTGCTAAAATGTCTGTTACTAATGTAAATGACAGAGGTGAGAGTGGACACCCTTACATTGTTACTCTTTCTTATCTTATCTAATAATATTGGACTCTGAGCCAGTATTTCTAATTCTTGCTTTGAGATTTCCATATAAAATTTCCAGCCATTAAAAAAAACTCTCCCCTAGCCCAGATTCCTTCATTGCCTTCCTCATGAATGCCCACCCCACCCTGTCAAAACATCTGCCCAAATAGATCTCCTGTTACAAGATTGATACACCAACACCACTCATTTTGGGTACAAAATGGCCGCAGCTTCACTTAAATTCAAAAAGTTCACCACACATATTTATAAGCAATAACATCCTTGTACAGATCAATATACAAAAACATGCACAGTTTTAAACAAAGATCCCTGGGGCAGCAAATTCATGTCCCATTTTGGCTTGACCCTTAGCCATCCATGTCCTGCGTACTGAGGAGGACTCTGGCCCATAGGTTGGACAGACCCACCTGGGGCCATGTCTTTCACTGGACAATTCCCCCTACTTCCTGCCAGATTCTGGAAACTCCAGGACCCTTATCAAAGAGCATGCCCGTTCAGGGCCACACTCTCTGTCTACAAGTCCTGCCCACCCTGTGTTTCGGTGTATGCCCAAATTATGTGACTGTCCCCTTTTTCTTGAAGTGTACCCACCCAGGGTTGTGCCTCTAACCTAGCTGTCACCCAATCCCAGCTTGCTCAATTTTTCGCTCAGAAAACTTCTATTAGGTGAGTCTGACATGAATTACATGAATGAATGACATGACATGACTTGGAATGTGCTGCCAGAAGAGGTCATCTCGTTGAAGACAGTGGGCAGCTTTAAGAGAGGCTGGGATAGGCATGGGGGAAGGTAAGAATCATGGGTAGGGAGGATGGGAGGAGTGGGGAGGCAGGGCAGGGACATTAGCTCAAACTGTGGACCCTGCAATACGAGCAGACTTGATAGACCAAATGGCCTTCTTCTACTGGCTTCTTTGTATGTTCGTATTGATCGCCCTCAGATTGCCTTTTTATTCACAGTTGTGACTAGCAGTTAAGAAAGAAAATACAGAAACTAATGGCCTGTAAGAAACAGGTAGGTGGGCTGGAAACATGCTGAGCTGAGCTGATCCAAACAGGGTGAGTCCTCTCTGGACCAGCTCTTTCCTGGTAGTCCAAGTCACTTACTACTGGAGTGACCTGTGCCAACCCCCTCAGGTACTTCCGTACCTGACTGGGCTCTTTGGTCCTAGGACTGGCTTCTTGCCTGAAGGCAAAGGCAGTCCAACCCAGCAGGGAATGGGGACTGTATATAAAGCACCCCCCAAGTATGAGGCTGAGGGAGTTGCTGCCCAAACTGATCCTCTATTACAATAATGATATACTAACATCACTTATGTTGAATACAAAAAGGCTATAGCTTTACCTAAATTCAAAAATTCACCATACATATTTACAAGCAATAATATCCTTGTAGAGCGCAATATACAACATATACTAGATATATATAATATCTATTATAGTGGTGTGGCAGCGTCACTATAGTTAGGGTTGAAGGCTGTTTCATGTTAAATGCCTAACTTTGCACTTTAATAGCTTCGCCCCGTTCAATGGATTTGTATGAAATTTTGCATGCGCGGTCTGGGAGGCAAAGTCTCATGACATGCCAAGTTTTGTTTCTGTTAGATGTGTTGATTCCAAGATTTGAACAGTGCATTTTGAGGAAAAATCTTTTTCTTTTTTTTTTTTTTTTTTTCCATTTTTCTTTTCTGTCATTGCCTAATGCTCAGATGGTTTGGAATTTTAGTCTGAAAATGTCAGGGTAGAAAGGACTTGCCATAGAATGGCACCTTTCATTGGTTAGGTGAAAAAATATTAATCCATTCCCAAGTTTAATGATTTGAAATTTGTAGTTCTGAGCATGCTCAGTATGGTCTTTTAAACAGATGTTTGATACCTTACTGAGCATGCTCAGAACAGAAATATTTCAAATCCTTATAAGCTATGAACAAATTAATATTTTTTTCACCAAACCAATGAAAGGCACCACTCTGAGGCAAGCCCTTTCTACCATGCAAATTTCAGACCATCTGGGCTGTATATCTATTCTAGTGGTGCAGCAGCACCACTATACTTATTGTAACCCCCCCACCAGCCACTTGTTTAACTAGTAAGCACACCTCCCATATTTTTCTGTCTAGGGGAAAGAGAGGGGTGGGGGTACAAAACAGCACTGCAGACAACTGACCGTTACTAAACCCAGGTCCTGAGTAGAGAACTTTTGCTAGGAGCTATGCTGTTTGTGTACTTCTGGAGGGGTACCCAATAATTCCACACAGGAAGCAGTAACAAGAATGGCCATACCGGGTTGGGATTCTAGAGTGTGGCTTTATTCCAAAATTGGTACACAAAAGCAAAGGTGAACCCGAAAGGGTTTACACTTTGGGGCACAAGGCAGTGCAGAACAACAACATCGGTAGCAGACAGAAACTCTAAACTTCCCATACTGCATAGGACTTTGAACCCTTTTCAGCGGCAAAGCCTCAGCTGAAACACACATCTCTTCTAGTGGCACTGGCCACAATGGAGCACACAAATTCTTCTAGCGGAACTGGCCACAACTTAGAACATTTTCCATATGGCATAGGATTTAAAGATTTAGCACTGTGGCAACTGGCCACAACAGAGCACAATGGTGATCAAAATTAGCACAACTCACACCAAGGGGTAAACTTTCTCTTCAGGCACTGGCCACCATGTCCTGATTAAGTAGGCACCCTTACAGAACCGGAAGTGCTGAACTGGTCACTCCAGATGGGGGATTGCCCACCTTTTGCTTCCTCAGTCCAGACCTAGCCATTCTTTCAGAGTTATACCTCAACATTTAGCAAACAGTAGAGCTATGCATCTTGGAATGACTTTCACATTCAGCATTAAAAACACACTACTTCTGAGTGTAAATTAAAGTTCTGTACAATGTTCTAAGTCTTACCACGGCCTTCACGATTGTCAGCCAACTTTAGGAAAGGCATGAGAACAGTCTCAAACAGAACAGAATTTAGTGTATTAATCCCTTTGTGGGAGTACACCCCAAAAGAAAATAGGCAGATACATTCCTCCTGGGATACCCAAAGTCAGATTACTCACGGTTGTACACAAAAAGGCAGCTTCAATGTCCTGGATCAAAGTCAGGGGATTGCCCCTCGGATCCATTCTGCAGTCCTTCTCATCTCACAGGGGATGAGAAAATCAGGAACTCCTGCTAGACGGTTTCCACCACTTCTACAAGGCAGGCAGATGGTTCTCAGCACTAGGGTGAGAAAAATGAACTCTCCTCAGAGTCCACACTACAGCTCCTCACTCCTCCATTGCTCACTCAAACTGCTCTCTCAGAACTCCACTCGAAGACTACTAAAAATTATATAGCTCCCCACTCACAGATAGCTACCGTGGCTTATGCTGCTATGAGAGTTCTAAATGACATCACCTCTCTCTCCTCTCAGCTGAGACCAAGTAAACAGAGACGGAGCAGGTGAAAATCTATTTAACTAGTTATTCACCAGCTGCCTTCCCTACCTAGCACTAACACTGATGGGATTCCAATAACCCCAGGGGACCAGGGGGTTACATTGGGGTTGAGTAGGCTGTTTAATAATAAACCTCTAACTTTGCACTTTAATAGCTTTGAACTCATGGAATGGATCTGCATGAAATTTGGCATGCAGAGTCTGGGTAGGCAAAGTCTCTTGATGTGCCAAATTTTGTTCCAGTCGGATGTGTGGACTCCAAGATCTGTATAGTGCATTTTTAGGAAACATCAGTTTTGTTTTGTCCTTGCCTAGTGCCCAGACAGTTTGGAATTTTAGTCAGAAATTTTCAGGGTAGAAAGGGCTTGCCCCAGAACGGTACCTTTCATTGGTTTGGTAAAAAAAAATATACTCCATTCCCAAGTTATAAGGATTTGAAATGTAAGTTCTGAGCATGCTCAGTACGGTCTTTTGGAGAGATGATTGACACCTTACAGAGCATGATCAATACCTTAGTAAGCATGCTCAAAACAGAAATTTTAAATCCTTATAAGTTGGGAACAGATTTATATTTTTTCACCAAACCAGTGAAAGGAACCATTCTGGGGCAAGCCCTTTCTACCCTGAAAATGTCAGCCCAAAATTCCAAAATGCCTTGTCTGTATATCTATTATAGTGGTGCGGTAGCACCACCATACTTAGGGTTGAGCAAGCTGTTTAATGCTAAACCCCTAACTTTGCACTTTAATAGCTTTGCCACCATTTAATGGATTTGCACGAAATTTTGCATGCAGGGTTGGGGGCACAAAGTCTCTTGATGTGCCAAATTTCATTTCAGTCAGATGTGCAGATTCCGAGATCTGTATAGCGCGTTTTTAGAAAAATTTGGGTTTTTTGCTGTTTTTTTTTTCTTTGTCATCACCTACTGCTCAGACAGTTTTGCATTTTAGTCTGAAATTTTCAGGGTAGAAAGGGCTTGCCCCAGAATGGTGCCTTTCATTGGTTTGGTGAAAACAATATGAATCCATTCCCAAGCTATAAGGATTTGAAATTCTGGTTCTGAGCATGCTCAGTAGGGTCTTTTAGATAGATGTTTGATACCCTACTGAGCATGCTCAGAACCAACATTTCAAATCCTTATAACTTAGGAACAGATTAATTTGTTCACCAAACCAATGAAAGGCACCATTCTGGGGTAATCCCTTTCTACCCTGAAAATTTCAGACCAAAATTCCAAACTGTCTGAGCTATTTTACAGTGCTACAACAGTGCTACTATATTTAGGACTGAGTAGGCTGTTTAACTTTTAAAGTGGCGTAGTAGTGCCATTATAGTTAGGGCTGAGTAGGCTGTTTAATGTTAACCCCCTAAATTTGCACTTAAATAGCTTCACCCCTGTTTAACAGATTTGAACAAAATTTTGCATGCAAGGTCTTAGGGGCAAAGTCTCTTGACACGCCAAGTTTCATTCTGGTCAGATGTGTGGATACTGAGACCTGTATAGTGCGTTTTCAGGAAAAATTGGGGTGGGGTACTGTTTCTTGTCATCACCTGGTGCCCAGATGATTTGGAATTTTGGTCTAAATTTTTTCAGGGTAGAAAGGGCTTGCCCCAGCATAGTGCTTTTCATTGGTTTGTAAAAAAAAAAAACATTAATATGTGCCCAAGTTATAAGAATTTGAAATTTCAGTTCTAAGCATGCTTAGTAGGGTCTTTTGGATAGATGTTTGATACCCCCACTGAGCATGCTCAGAACTGAAATTTCAAATCCTTGTAACTTGGAAATGGATTAATATTTTTTCACTGAACCAACGAAGGCACAATTCTGGGCAAACCCTTTCTACCCTGAACATTTCAGACCAAAATCCCAAACAGTCTGAGCTGTAGGTGATGACAAAAAAAAAAACACTCTGATTTTTCCTTAAAACACACTACAATGATCTCTTTTAAAAAAAAAAAAAAACTAAAATGATCTCTTTTTTTAGAAACAAACACCTAAATCTAGCTAAACAGGATCTGGTTAGCTAGATTCTGCTGTTTGTTTTTTTAAAAAGCTTGCCAGAAATTCCTTTTCTGGGCACCCCAAAATCCAGAGTGCCCAATTTAGTGAGAGAAGCCATTCACCAATGTTCTTTGCTTGGGAACAGTGGGACTTTCTTGAGTTCTGCAGCCACAACTGGAAGTTGAGCTGTGCACTGCAGTGAGAGCCATGAGCCGCCGATCCCCTGTTCTGTCTGTCTGTCTCATCTGTCTATCTTTTTATGAAGCTGACCAGGGTGCCCCCCCGGTACCACTTTTTCCCCCCTTCTCATCAGGTCACCAGTCCACTGTTCCGAATGTTTATTTTTGTAATACATAAGCCAACCAGGGTTCCAACCCCTGTACCATTTCTCTGCACCCCCTCTCCTCCAGGTCACCAGTCCCAGCTACCTGAAGTATAGCGGAGCACTGGGGTGCCCAATCTCCAGTGTCAAAATCTCAGCAACCATGCCTCAATTTTTTTTAAACCTGTAAAAAAGAAAATGGTCCTTTGCCAATCTGACCCCGCCACCCCGACCTCCCACTCAACACTCACCACCCTCATCCCCCCACACACACACACACTCACTCACCTGAACATATCACATGACGCAGATCCACTCTCTGACTGAAGACACGTCTTGCTGCTTGAACTGGTGACTGCAATATGAGAAATTAAGGTAAGTATGGTTCAATGTATTTCAGTGGGGTTTTGAACTTTGATGCATAACTTCATCAGTTTTGCTTTTTCCACCTCAAATTTTTGCCTGTTTGGGACCACACCTCATGACCAATGGTAGCAAAATTTTGCAAATCAAGCCTGATAGAAGATTTCATGGTCGCTTGGCAAAATCACCATTGAGCTAGGATATGAAAATTTTCACTGCCATTGTTCAAGAGGTAGGGTCATAAGAAAGCTATGCTAAACATCTGAGGTCAAAATATTTAACAATGACAAACTTATGAACGTACACTGACATTTTTCTACACTCACTCAAAACCTTTGTAATTTTAAATTATTTTAACTCCAAATTTTCAACGTTGATATTTTGCACACCACCTAATGAATGTGACAGCTTTCATTTTTTCAAATCCTGGCCAAAATGTGCTTTCGCACCTGTGGCACAGAATGACGTTTCAGTGGTGCCCAATGATGTTTTGGTGGGGATTTGAAAACTTTCACCTATCTGGTTCATGAGGTGGGGTAATATGAAGGCTATGCTGAACATATGCTTTACGAATAAGGTAAGCTGCCCAGGTTATGACTGAACAATGCAGTATTCAGCGTTCACTCATAACCTCACTAATTTCCAAAATTTTTACTCCAAATTTTTAACATAGTGATTTTTCCACACCACCTCATAAACATGCCAGGTGTCATTTTTGAAATCCTGGATGAGATGTCTTTTCATACTTCTGCTTCAAAATGACATCTCGGCCACTATACTACAAATGCTACATGTCACGTTTATAACAGCAGTCATAAAATGACTATCTTGAAAATTTGGGGACAAAATTAAAAAAATAAAGAGTGAAAGTGTGAAGTGTGAATGTGTGCAGTGTGAATATGTAAAGAGTGAGTGTATGAAAAGTAAATATGCAATAAGTGAATGCGTAAAGACTGAATGTGCCAGGCCCTGCACTTCTGTAGGCAGACAGTCTTCCCATTGTCATCTGTACCTGTTCATGCAGTTTGAAGGGACCTGCGTGAATGAGGATACGATTCCACTGTCTCGAAAAGAAAGGAAATTCTTGGCAAAAACTTCATTAATGCACCAGTTTGAGTAACTTAATGCCAAAAAAGTAGGGAAATGTGGTGTTAGGGTTTCCAGCCTTAACTCCTTACCCCCCTCATGCAGCAAAAGGAAGTCTTGGTAAATCAGTGGTGGGATCTTCCTTGGGGTTGTCAGCCCTAATTCCCACCCTGTTCCTTTAGCAAACAATGTCACACATGATCTCCAGGGCCCTGCATGAAGAAAGCTACAACAGACTGTGTTGGCAACATGTGGTGAGACGTACTTCTCTACCTTTGAAGAGTGTATCATTATGAGGCACTGGCTTGGAGCTGTACCTTGTGCTTCAGACTGGAGGCTATGGACTGGAGGATGGGAGAGTATCACAGTTGATGACCCCAAAGAAAGACCCAGCCACTGATTTGCCAAGACTCCAGAGACCCGAAACCCTAACATTTTTTCCTTTTGCTGCTTGGGAGGGTAATTAGGATTGGAAAACCTAGCGCCACATTTACTTGCGTTTGTGGCATTAAGTTAGTTACCCTAACTGCTGCATTAAAGTTTTTTGCAAAAAATACAAATTATATGCATAATCTTTTATACAGGTGCAGTCGCATCTGTATATTAGGGTTCAACAGTCTCTTCTATGTTAAATCCCAAATTTTGAACTCTAATAACTTCACAACTGTTTGACCGATTTGCATGCAATTTTGCATGCTCTTTCAGGGTCCAAAGATCTCTTCATGTGGCTAGTTTTGTTCCAGTTGGATGTGCTGATGCTGAGATGCGCAGTGTCAAGAAATTTGAAAATGACCACTTTTTGTCAAATTCTTTGTCACGCTGCTGCATAAAAATGGCTTGGGGGTTTGGTCTGAAATTTTCAGGGTATATAGGTCTCGGGTCACAGTTGTGCCTTTTGAAGGTTTAGTGAACAAATATTAATCAGTTCAAAAGTTATTACATTTAAAAATGTCCTATTATTTCTGATGGGAAAAGTTAGATATGCCCTGCAAAATAGGATTTCTTGATCTCGAATACAGGATTCTTTGATCGCACTTTGAACTTTAATAACTTTGCAGCCATTCTTGCAATTTGCATGAAATTTGGCAAGTGCCATCAGAGAGCCAAGGTCTCTTGATATGGCAAGTTGTGTTCTAGTTGGATGAGCAGGTGTGGAGATATGGAGTCCCACAATATGTAAATCACTGTTTTTCTGTCAAATTCTTTTTCACTTCTATGTTAAACTGAACATTTTGTACTATAATATCTTTGCAACCGTTCAGGCAATCTACATGAACTTTGGCAAGTCCAATCAGGGATCAAGCATCTCTTGACATGGCAAGTCTAGTTCCAGTGGGATTTGCAGGTGTCAAGATATTGAGTCCCAAAATGTGCAAACCACCACTTGTTTGTCAAATTCTTTTTTCACTTCTATGTTAAACTGAATATTTTGTGCTTCAGTAACTTTGCAAACATTCAGGTGACTTGCATCAAATTTGGCATGCCCCATCAGGGACAAAGGATCTCTTGATGTGGCAGGATTTAATCCAGTTGGATGTGCAGGTGTGGAGATATGGAGTCTCATAAAATGTGTAGATTACCATTTTCGTCACATTCCTTGTCACTGTGTTGTGCAAAAATGGTGTGGAATTTTCATCTGAAATGTTTATGGTGTATAGTACAGCATTGTTCTATATAGAAATTCATCCTTTAGCCAGCCTGGTGGCACTGAGGGTTGAGGCGCTGGACACCTTGTCTTGTGCTGTGCTGGCCACCTGGGTCTGGGAACAACCTTGGGTCATTGGGGTGCCAGCAAGGAGGGGGTGGGAGTGGCAAGATGGAGTGAGCCATCAGGCTGCTCTCCTCTTCCGGGGGTGGTGGGTCATCACCCCTCCCATAGCCCCGGCCTCACCAGATGGAGGTCCGGTGGGGTATGTAGGCAGCAGGAGGGCAGCATGTAGGGTGGGCGGAAGGGGCTGAGCTGGCTTCTGGTGTGTGTGCCTCCATGCACACATACAGCTGTGTGCCAGGGCTCCGGGGAGAATGGGAGAAAACCTGGAATAAAACTTAAAGAAAAAAAAGAAATTCATCCTTTTCAAAATGCTGTTGTACTTCAGTTCAAAGGTGATGGAATGTGACTATACCCATATGTGGCAGAACAGCATTCTAGAACCCCTAGAGACTGCACAAGCCAGTTTCATTGTGAAAGAAAAAATAAAATGCACACATTTCACATAATACTATACCCTATAAAA
The DNA here is from genome assembly GCA_016271365.2 of Neoceratodus forsteri. Classification (NCBI taxonomy): domain Eukaryota; kingdom Metazoa; phylum Chordata; order Ceratodontiformes; family Ceratodontidae; genus Neoceratodus; species Neoceratodus forsteri. The sequence goes on along the minus strand of CM028133.1, from coordinate 46,355,895 downwards.
ATACAGGATAGGCAACTTTATGCATAATCAGTGTGTTCTGCCACCTCGGGGTTCTGATTCCCACAGACCTCTCAAGCTTTATATATTCTAAGCAGGCACAGTCACACCTGTATAGTAGGGTTCAGCAGTCTCTTCTATGTTAAACCCCACATTTTTAACTCAAATAACTTTGCAACTGTTCTACCAATTTGCATGAAAGTTTACATGCACTTTTGAGGACCCAGGATCACTTGATGTGGCAAGTTTTGTATCGGTCGGATGAGTGGGTGCAGAGCTACGGAGTGTAAACAAATGTGAAAAAATTACCACTTTTTGTAAAATTCTTTGTCACACCACTGCACAAAAATGGATTGGGGTTTTGGTCTGAAATTTACAGGGCATATAGGTCTTGGGTCACAGATGTGCCTTTTGAAGGTTTGGTGAAAAAACATTAATCCGTTCAAATGTTATTGAATTTTAGAGTTTTATATTATTTCCTATGGGAAAAGTTAGATGTGCTGTTTGAAATAGGATTTCTTGATCGCGAAAACAGGATTCCTTGATCATGAAACAGGCTTTGATTGTACTTTGAGCTTTAATAACTTTGCAGCTATTCTTGCTATTTGCATGAAATTTGGCATGTGCCATCAGAGAGCAACGGTCGCTTGATATAGCAAGTATTGTTCCAGTTGGATGTGTGGGTTTGGAGGTCTCAAAATGTGTAAATCACCATTTTACTGTCAAAATTCTTTTTCATGTGTATGTTAAACAAAACATGTTGTGCTTTAAAATCTTTGCAACCGTTCTGGCGATTTACATGAAGTTTGACAAGCCCCATCAGGGACCAAGCATCTCTTGACGTGGCAAGTCTAGTTCTAGCAGAATTTGTTGGTGTGGAGATACTGAGTCCCAAATTGTGTAAATTACCGCTTTTTGTCAAATTCTTTCTTCACTTCTATGTTAAACTGAATATTTCGTGCATTATATTTGCAACCGTTCAGGCGATTTGCAAGAAATTTGGCACAAGACATCAGGAACCAAGGATCTCTTGATGTGGCAAGTGTCATTCCAGTTGGATGTGTGGGTGTGGATATATGGAGTCCCAAAATGTGCAGATCACAGCTTTTTGTCAAATTCTTTCTTCACTTCTATGTTAAACTGAATATTTTGTGCTTTAGTAACTTTGCAACCATTCAAGCGATTTGCATTATATTTGGCATGCCCCATCAGGGACAAAAGATCTCTTAATGTGGCAGGATTTGTTCCAGTTGGATGTGTAGTTGAGGAGATATGGAATCTCGTAAAATGTGTAAATTACCATTTTTGACACATTGTCACCGTGTTGTGCAAAAACAGTGTGGAATTTTGGTCTGAAATGTTTATGGTGTATAGTACAGCATTGTTCTATATAGAAATTCATCCATTTCAAAATGCTGTTGTACCACAGTTCAAAGGTCATGGAATGTGATCGTACCCTTGTGTGGTAGAACAGCATTCTAGAACCCCTAGAGACTGCACAAGCCAGTTTCATTGTGAAACAGAAAAAAGCAAAATGCACACATTTCACATAATACTATGCACTATAAAAAAATATAGAATGTGCAACTTTATGCATAATCAGTGTGTTCTGCCACCTTGGGGTTCTGATTCCCACAGACCTCTCAAACTTTACATATTACACAGGCGCGGTCGCACTTGTATATTAGGGCTCAACAGTCTCTTATATGCTAAACCCCAAATTCTGAACTCTAATAACTTTGCAACTGCTTGACCAATTTGCATGAAATATCACACGCACTTTCAGGGACTAAAGATCTCTTGATGTGCCAAGCTTTGTTCCAGTCAAATGTGCAAATGCAGAGATACGCAGTGTCACAAAATGTGAAAATTACCACTTTTTTGTCAAATTCTTTGTCCTACCACTGCACAAAAATGGATTGGGGTTTTGGTCTGAAAGTTTCAGGGTATATATATGTCTTGGGTCATAGATGTGCCTTTTGAAGGTTTGGTGAAAAAATATTAATCTATTCCAAAGTTATTACATTTTAAAGTTTCCCATTATTTCCTATGAGAAAATTTAGATGTGAGGCTCGAAACAGGATACTCTGAATGCAAACAGTATTCTTGATCGCAAATTGCGAAAAAAGATATTTTATATAGCTGTTTGTCACCTCATAGCAAAGAAACAGTTTGGAATTTTGGACTGAAATTTTCAGGGTAGAAAGGACTTGCTCCACAGACATGCCTTTTGCTCGTTTTGTGAAAATATATTGCTTTGGCTATAATGAAAAAAGTGTCAAAACAAAATTGTTCATGCACTGCAGATTAGGAACAGAATGCTTTGATTTTAACTGAGCATTTTGTAGCTAGGGGCTATAATGAAAAAATGAACAATTGATAGATGAGGCAAAATCTAGGGTGGAGCCTTTAGATAGGAACGAGCTGCTGACACCAAAAAGGGAGCAAAATCAAGGAAAATAACAAAATATGAGTAAAAATAAAAATAATAAGCAGAGGTCTAAATTTGTTACTACTATTAGCCCACAAGCTTATATGGTAAAAAACATTAAGAACAATTGGCATATTTATTTATTAGATTTCGGATATACCTTTGAGCCAGAGGCTCTTCTACAGAGGTTCCACATCAGCCATTGCATACATTGTAAAAGTCTGGGAGGTAATATTTAGAATAGGAGGCACCTGGGAAAGCATACAATTTACGGTAAAGGTCAGGTTAATACAATATATAGCAGGGTGGGTAAGGATGGAAGAGTTAGTGGGAGGGGTGTGAACTATATATTGTATACTAGTTATACATTGAGGTACATACATCAGTCACAAATTGTTATAGTTATATAGGTTACATATTGTTACAGTTACAATAGCAGTTTTTAGTCAGAACATGTTGTACAGGCAGTTCTCTCATCTATGTGCTGCGACAGTATGGCTTCCAAGTGCCAGGCGGAAAAGTGATGGCGCCTGATTGGGGTGAAAGGCCATGCGTTGAGAGGAGGAAGGAAGGGAGGGAGGTGGGGCGGGGGATGAAAAGCAGGTTGAGCGGGCAAGGCTAAGGGCAGGTGTTTCATGTGGAAGGTAGGGTAGGGTAGGAGGCAGGCCGGAGGAGGCCGCGGCAGAGGGAGAGCTGGCGTGGGTGGTAGGTGGGGATGGCAGGGAGAGAGGTGGGGAGGTGGAGGGAGACAGGGTAAGCTGGAGGGGGATAGAGGGGAGAGGAAGGGTAGGCAGGAGGCCTAGGTCCTACAGTCACAGCCACTGGTAGATGTCAGAAGGGTAAGAAGTTTTGACTTAAATGGACCAAGCCTGACTTCCTTTTGTAAGTCTGCCCCCCAGCGAGTTAAACCAGGTGGGAGCACGGTATTCAAAAGACTGTTGTTCTTGCTTGGTGCAACGGAAGGGGACTTTGAGAGAGTGGGTATTTGTACTCCTGGTGCTTTTAGCAGAGTCAGGAAGGCTGATGAGGTTCTGAACACCCGGCCGGGTAAATCCAAGAGTAGATTTCTTTGCCAGCAGACACACATGATATTGTATCCTGCCTTCCAAGTTAAGCCAACCTGTCTGAGCATATAACTCGCACATGTGAGTCATCCGATTTGCATCCAGAACGAGCCTACAGGCCTTGCTGAGTGTAGTCTTCACCCTTCAGAGTGCCAAGGAAGTTGCAGAACCATTGACTACAAGGCCATAGTTGATGACTGAGATCACTGAGCTAGTGACCGCTGTCTTCAGGGCCTCATTGGTTAAGCATTGTTTGTTTTTATAGATCAGTCCTAGTCTAGCATTTGCTGTCCTTGCAACTTGGTCGATATGCTGTGAGTATGATAAAGTGCTGTCCAATATTACTCCAAGATATGTAAAACATAAAAGATTTTAAACACAAACTGCACCAACACCTTCTCACCACGGGTACCTGTGCCTGCCCCCACTAAATTCCGCCTCAAGTCAGTAATTCCTTTGCCGTAGTCTGCACTTACCCACTAGCACTTCTTAACCCTGTCACTGTTCCACTGGGTAGTCCTGACCTTGCACTTCCCTGACCCGCCATCACCTCCCATGGTGCTGCCATGCCCCCCCACCTCTCTTCCCTACCCCTACCCCTACCCTACCCTACCCTCCACCTCTACCCTCACCTATCACTTCCTTACCATTACCTCTCATCCCCGGTCTACTCTACTGATTTTTGTCTGTCCTTGACGTGGGCATACATTGTACAATGCCTCAGTATAGTGTAACCATGAACTTTATGTGTATTGTTGTACCATAACATGTGTTTGTATATTTGCTACCAAACCACTCTGTATTTGAATGTTTATGTATCACTCTGTACTTGTTAACTAACATGGAACCAATTAACGAGTATCCGCTCACTGGTGCTATCCAAGATTTCAAAATTAAAAAAAAAAAAAGATATTTGAAACAGTGAACCATTTCAAGGGGTGAATTAAGCTTGTTGAAGATTTGTAGTTGGAAGGATCTGTGCTTGCTATGAGGTGATGCGAATAGCATGGTCTTTGTCTTTTTGTAGTTTAGCAGGAGTTTGGAGTTAAGAACCATTGCTCAGCTGCTGAGAAGTTGAATTGCATTTGTTGTTCTAGTCCGTTAGGGTCGCAGTGACTTGAAAAAAGTACCGCATCGTCAGCGTAGAGTAATAGGTTGTCCTTGGCAGCCATTGGGAGCTGGTTAAGGAACAAACTAAAGAGAAGAGGGCTGAGGATGGAGCCTTGGGGCACCCCTGTTAGTACTGGCAAGCTGTCGGAGAGGATATTTTGGATTTTGACTCTTTGCTCTCTCCCAGAGAGGTAGCTCCTGAACCAGGCCAGAGAGACAGAAGAGAGACCAATGTGTGTTAATTGATTCAGCAACAGTCCGTGGTTAACGATGTCGAAGGCCTTGGTGAGGTCAATGTAGGTTGCCCTCACCAAGAGTCCTCTATCCAATGCATTGTGAATGAAGCCAGTAAACTCGACTAAAGCAGTAGTGGTCCTGTGCTGTTTCCAAGAGCTGTGCTGGTGCCGGCACTGTGGTTTGTAGGTGTCAAGGTAGTCTGTCAATTGATCCACAATGATGCGTTCAAGTGCTTTCGAGAGAGGAGGAAGGATTGAAATCATCCTGTAATAAGAGTGGCTTGTTTGGTCTCCAATTTTATGTATAGGTGTGACCACTGCAGTTTTCCAGAGTTGGGGGAAGTTCCCTGAGGTGAGGGATAAGTTTATTATTTTGGTTAGAGGAATGATAGGAATATCAAGGGCTAGCCCGATGAGCTTGAAGTCGAGGGAGTCACCGCTTGTCCTAGATTTGCCAATAACTTTAGATAGGTATTTTTCCACCTTAGCCGGGGTGATGACTTTCAAGTAGAATGGGAGTGAGGAGCTCTGATGGGACCCCTGGGTTCTTCGCTGCAGTAGCTCAGTCCATTGAGCCACGGCAGCTGCTCAGTGGAACCCCATCCCAGCACAGGTCTTATCCTCTGCCTGGGATGTTTCAAGTGGTGCAATACCGCATACAGCAGTATTCCCGGTATTCCACCACTCGCTGTAACCTACAGCGCTGTTGAAGTTTAAGCATAATGTCATACGCTATTAAGCGTGCAACATTATGACCCAGTACCATCCAGGTGTTATTGGATGCCTGAATTTTTCATTTGGTGACTGGGGCAAAGATATCACAGGATGTGTTGATGTTCTGAATTAGTCCCTCGAGTGCTGCGTCAACATCATTAGCAGTATCTAGGACGCTCCAGTCTTGATTTCCTAGGTGTTCTTTAAAGGCCTGCAGCTTCCCTTTTTTTAGTAGTCTGTTTGTGATGGTTTTGGGTGGAGCTTGGGGGGATTTATTTGACCAACAGCAGAATATAGGTCAATGGTTGCTGATGAAGTCCGGAAGAACTGTCGTGTCTATTATCCTTTCAGGCCGGTTACTGATGATCCAGTCAATAAGAGAGTTTGTTCCGGTACGGTAATTTAGCTGAGTGGGTGAGCATATTAGCTGTGACATATTGAGCGCTGCTAGGGCATCTTTAATTGGGAGTGCCTCAGGGGATGTCCCGTTGATGTTGAAATCACCCAACATTATTAGTTCGGTGTTTTGCTGATGATGTGCTAGGAAGTCAAGGATAGCGTTAAAGCCACTTTGTTGGTCCTTTGGGGGGATGTAAATGGATGCCACAGTTAAGGTTTTTCCATTTGTACCCAGCATAACTTTTATTGCTAGGAGCTGGGTGTTACTGATGGAGGTGATGTTTGGTATTAATTGTGCCTGGAGGTGCTCTTTTAAATAGATAGCACAGCCTCCCCCTCGCTTGCCAGTCCTATCTAGTCTAAACATTTTATAACTTGGAAGTTGAATGACCATGTCAGCAATCCTAGGATTGAGCCAGATCTCCACAATTGAAAGGATATCCAGTTGGTGCTGGGTGACCCAGACTTGTAGCGAGTCTAACTTAGCCAATAGGCTACAAATATTTATGGAGGCAAGGGTGAGTCCTCCATGTTTTTTGAGTATTGATGGGGGACTTGCCATCGGGCCTGGGTTGGGGACTATATTCTCTGAGAGGAGCAGAAGTAGCCAGGTCATGCGGATAGCTTGTCACTTGAGGTTTGCTAAGATTTGGGATCATTTGGGCGTCCTGGCTGTGCGATGCTTCATTGGGGCACTGGTGTAAAACAACTCACAGAGTGGAGGGGGCATTTGTAGTAAGCATGGTAGAAAGACATACTAGTATATAGTTAAGTTTTCCTGTGGGTTTCTAGCCCTTTTTTCATGGTAGATTTAGGGCTGTGTTGGTAGGAAGCGATCTTATCATTTGAAAAATTGGCTTCTTTGCTGAGTAATGCAGGAACCACTTCTAAGGGAGATCCTAGTAATAAGCACAGTGCTAAGAGGCAGTTAGCTTTTAAGGTAGTTCATCTTCATAGACGTGAGCCGAGATTGGTCAGCAAGGGCAAAAGTGTTTGGTGAGCAAAAGGTGGAGAGCCACTGGCACCTCTGAGAAGATCTCTCCTGGAGGTTTGAGATAAGGTGCCTTGTGATGAAGGAGTAGGTTTGCATTCTCTGCACAGTCTGCAGACAGAGAGAAAATTGCAGTATGTGACAGGTCAGCCCCCCAGGTTTGTGTACAGAAGAGGTTCAAATTTAAAGGATTCCTTCATTTGTAGTACATATTGGGAAGGAGTCGATAGGAGAAACACTTCCCTTCCAGGTGGGACTTTTAGATGCAGAAATTGTTCCTACTGTAAATATATCAAGCCTGAGGAATTTTTCAAACATCCGGTCACTGGTTGTTCTTACCAAATTAAGGATTTTTGTACATGTAATACTGAGACTCTTGCGTACGTTACTACCTGTAAAAGCTGTTCTAGTTTTTATATGGGTAAGACCACACAAAAGTTCAAATATAGGATTGAGCAGCATATCAGAAGTTTGATTAATCGAGATAACGTTAGTGCATTGGCTCAACATGTTATGGACAATGTATTTGAATTCAAGATGTTAGAAAAAGTATTTCAGCATATTAGAGGGGGGAATTTAGATAAGAGGCTACAACAGAGGGAAACATTCAGGCAATACCAGACTAAATCTTACAGTCCTCCTGGATTAAATGATTTTTTTCAGTTGTCCCCCTATCGATGGATTTATACTATAGACGGTATGCTCTATAGCAGCAGAATGATTTGGAATGCATTCAAGATTTTAGTTATGAATATTAGCAATGCATTTACGGATTTAGTTGTCCTGTTTGTTATGTTAGAAAGTTTTTTATTCTTTACTCACTTGAGTCTGTTTATGGTGTCAGCTTCTCTATGCCTGCTTGGAGATATGTGGTAGTAGTTTTTAGTATGATGGTTAAGCACTTTAGTACACAACTGTATATGTAGATGTTTATTTAGCACTGTCACTTTAAACTTATTCTTTACTACATGCAATACCACCAACTACTTCAACCTTGAAAAAGTGCAATGTTTAGCATGAAAACGTTTGGCTGTTCTCGGGGCACAGGTGTCTGTTTGCCGGCGTCCACAATAAAGTATATCTGGACTTTTATCCTGCTTGCATCATAACAATTTTGTATGAGGGCTCAACAGTGATGGTAAAACCATGCTGCCATCTGCTCTTGTGAGTACACCTTTGCCAAATGGCTCCTTCTCATTGCTTTAGCTGCCCACTTGTTCCTGTCATAAGGCATGGCTGGATTTTCTGTTTCACTTATTTGGGATGCTTAGGCAAATGGACATGAAGCATGCAAGGCATGTACGTCTGTGCCACCAATCAGCAGTCCCTGATCCTGGAGCTACAATCATGCTGGCACCATCACCTGAGGTCATTCAGGAGGTGGTCGCGCAGTGGCAACGATCCCCCCTTCCTGGAGAGCGTCCTGTGGGATGCTCAGTCCTCCTCCCCAGGCCGGTCCTCTGATGACATAGGCTTTTCCTAAACATGAGTCACTGGCATCCCAAATGGTACCACTACCATTGCGCCAGCGAGCTGGCCAGCCTCAAGCTAATTACTATGTGGTACTGAATGAAAAAAGTACACGCTCTCTTTCGGATTACGTCATCTATATACAGTAAATCAGACTACATTTATCTATAACATCTTTCAAATTCAACAGTGTTTACAGTGGGTTGGTTACTCTTTGTTGTGATTCTTTATCCCAAAATGGGTCTAGGATTAAATTCATGTCCCCCAGTACTATTAGCCTCTGGACATTTAGACCCTACATCAAATCTACTTTCTGACAAAACAACAGATCATCCTTATTTGGGGTATATACTGTGATTATACACATTACCTTTCCTTGCAATTTCTCTGCAGCTACCTACCTACCGGTCACACTTGGAAACAAGCTTCTGCTCATGGTGCCTTTCCTGGTTACCAACTTTTAAATAAATAAATAAATAATTTGGGTACTTAAAAACCTAACTTATCACACACACACACACACACACACACACACACACACACACACACACACTGGGACTAGTTGAATAAAAAAACACATATAAATCCAACTAGATATATTCCTATAGAATGCTGTTACTATCTCTTCATTCAGATGCTATAGTACAGTCTCGTATTTCTGTTATCAGTCATGATACTAATGTTTAATACATTGGTCAAAAAAGTTGGGAAATCTGATATCCTTAATTGAACTTGTAAACTGTCATAAACAATAAATGTTATCGCCCTAGTTTGAATTCCAACTCGGAGGTCCGCTGCGTTGGCATGTTTCTTTAATGCTGAATATGCATAACATAATTTTGGGGGGATATGCTAAGAATACGGGGTGGTGATTGTTGACTGTGATGAGGGATTATCTCACAGCTCATGTTGTGGCCTCACTTGCTGTGTACACATAAAAACAGAGACAATGACAGCACAAAAAGACCAATGGTCCATCCAGTCTTCCCGAGTTCCCTACTTAGCCCTGGGGCCTACTGCTTCTCCAGGGTCCTAGCCCTCCCTATCCCCTTCCATTCTCCTCCCCAATTCTGATGCCCCGAGCAACCACTATACCCGTCATTCTGTCCTAGCCAAGCTTAAACCCACTAATGGTTTTTGCACCTACCACACTGGCTGGTAGCCTCTTCCACAGCTCACCAACCCTTTCTGTAAAATAGTATTTCCTCATAACCCTCCTGCACCACCCTCCCTCTTAGCTTCCACTCATGACCATATGACCCCGAGCTGGTATTCAAGTTAAATAGTTTCTTGCAATTCACCCTGTTAATTTTTTTTAGGAATTTGGAGGTCTCTATCATATCTCCCCTCTCTCTTCTGGTCTCCAGCAAGTACATGTTCCGTACCTTGAGGCACTCCTCACAGGGCATGCCCTGTTGGACCTGAATCATTTTTGTTACCCTACACTGCACCGTCTTGAGCTTATCCCTATCCTTCCTGAGGTGAGGAACCCAGAACTAGGCACAGTACTCGAGGTGTGGCCTCCCCAAGGATCTATACAGGGGAAGTATTACCTCCCTTTTTCTGTGATCAGTACCCGTCCCAATACATCCAAGCATCCTATTTGCCTTGCTGTAAGCCTTATTGCACTGAAGTGATTGTTTTGGGGAGTTGCTGTTGACAACTACAAGGTCTCGTTCCTTAGCCTGGGTACTGATCTCACCCCTCCCATCCAGTACTCTGATATGGAGTTCTTGTTCCCCTAGGGCATCACCTTGCACTTCCTGGTGTTTAATTTAAACTGCCAAACCCTTGACCACTCCTTCAGCTTTTGCAAGTCTCTCTCTGTACTTCCTTTATTCCCCTGACATTTTCCACCCTCCCGCAAAGCTTAGTGTCATCTGCGAAGAGAAACGGCCTGCCCTGGATCCCCCTTAACAATGCTGCTGATGAACAGACTGAGGAGGACCAGATACAGGACAGATCCCTGCGGATCCCTGCTCATGACCTCCCTCTCTGCTGATTTAACCAAAATTAGCTGATTGCATTGGCTGGGAATCAAACCCAGGCCAACTAGTTGGAAAGCAGCTATGCTAACTGCTATACCACCAATGCCCATGTAAACCTGAGCCTAGACTGATACTTACAAAAGTAAATTGAAAACATTGTTATATCATAGCGAACACAGCAGCATTATTGTTTGTTTTCCATTTCTTGTACTAATTTTTATCCAACACAGCGCTTTGAACTGTGCATAAGGCATTACACCAGGTTGTTATTTATTATTATTACATATTACACCTGGAGTCTGCATATGTAATTAGAAGAGACGGGAAAAAGGTATCACAAGCTCCAAATTATTATATGACAACTAATTAACAAGCCAGTATTTACCATGTCTGAGGTGAAAAACCACTCCTGAAGCACAAAGCTAATTATTACTCCATCTACTCCTACCTGACCAGGAGAGGTTTTCGAGGGTGAGGGGTATGCCACTTTTCAATTAATTGCTAAATGCAGAGTAGTTCAAAACAGCACATTTTTTACTTAACGAAGTGCTTTGTATATTATATAAAGTAGAAAAACCAGTAAGTGGTGAATATTTTAATAAAATATTAGAGGGCAAAGATGAGATGGATCCATAAAATGGATTAATTGAACCCAAGGACAACGATGAATCATGAGGCAAAGTGGAGTGTGTGTTGCTGAAGATTTAGGATCCAGATGCACACAACTGTGAGTTAGATGTTGAACTGTATGGTCACAAGGGTTAACACAGGCAGGATGGAATGAGAAAACAGATAATAAATGCCATCTGTACTTTAGAATTTGCTCTGCCTAGCACCTAATTTACGTACAATTTACTTATTTAAAATTTGGTAACTAGGAAAGGAAGACTGAGCTGGGGCTCATTTCTAGGTGTGAACAGAGGAAGGGGGAGATGGAGAAAAACAGCAGTCAAGCAAAACAACATGTGAACAGACAGACGAGCAATGTGTTACAATAGTAAAATAAATAAAGAGAATTTGCATGTACCACAGTTAAACAAAGTGTAATGAACTTTGGCAGTGCTTAGAATCACAACCAAAACCTTGTAAGGGTTAAAATCAAGACTTCAAGGGCAACCCGAAGAAGGATAGCAGAAGCAAGTTGGGGGTGAAGTTTCAGCAGGCATTTGAAGAAGTTAAAGGATGGGGAGAGACAGAGGAAAGTTTGCTCCAGAGTGAAGGAAGCCTATAGGAGAATGCAGATTGTCCAGCAGAGAAGCATGGGTGCGGAATAGCAAACATGTGATGGTCCCTAGAGCAGAGGAAGTGGGAGGCAGGGGTGATTCGGGATAGGAGTGAGGAGAGGTAGGAGGGAATGGTGTTGAACCAATATTTGGAGATGAACACAGAATGGGCCTGTCAGCAAGATGGCAGAGGGAGGATGGACAGGAAGGAGTAAAGTGAGCAATGATGTGTGTGTGAAGGATAGTTGGGTGCAAATCCACAGAAGAAGTTGAGGAGGATATCTAGTTTGGTGAGGGAAGTAGAGGGGGCAGAATCATAGACCACTTCTGCACAGTCGAAGACAAGGAGCACCATTCTGATAATCAGCTCCCTGCGAACATATGGAGATAGGCAGTCTTTGTAATGATAGAGGGCATTAAGCTGGGGATGGAGCTTGGCATGGATGGCATTAATGTGGGCTGAGAAGTCAAACTTTCTGTCAAGCCACACCCCCAGGTACTTAAAGGACTGAACCACTTCAAATGGAGTGCCATCCAGAGTGGTGAAGACATGGGGAACAGTCAGTCTGACTAGTTTGTGACTGGTACCAAAGGTCATGGAGACTGTCTTTTTAGTGTTAACTCTTAAGTTGGTTAGAATGGAATCAGTGGCGGACACTGTTGAAGTCCCACTGGAGCAGGTTTTCTACAGTTGTAGAGGAAGGACAAGAGCTGAAGATGACTGTGTCATCTGCATACTTGTGTACTACTGAGTGGACACAGGTGGAGGAGAGGTCATTGAGGACCATTGAATAGAGGAGGGGGTTCAAGGATGGAACCCTGTGGAACCCCAGATTGGATAGGAAGGGGAGGTAGCAGGGATCCACCAACCTGTAAAAATTGTGGACGGACAATTAGGTAAGAGTTGAACCAAGCAACAGCAGGGGCAGAGAGACCAGCATTTCTTAGCTTGTCTAGGAGAAGTGGGTGGGACACAGAGTCAAAGTCTTTGGACAGATTGACATAAAATGTAATAAAAAATAAATAAAGAAGTGTACATAAGATGGTTTCCTGAATACTGAACTCAGTGATGAATATGATAATTAGGACAGGTAGGCTATTGAATATTTAGTGAGAGGAAGGATAACCAAAGCGAACACCAAGGTATATACTGAGTATGAAGTGAATATTCTAGATATGTATAACGGGGTTAAAGGATTACGTGAAATAGCTTTGTTGTTAAAAGTGTTTTTTTCAAGGTTTACTAACATAAGAAAAAACCCATTGACTACAGAGCTTAAATGAATAAATAATGCAGTAAATATAGTCATGCACTCTATGGTGAGAGGCCAGAAGTAGCCCCAGTGTTTGCAGGAGTCCAGGAGGAAAGCCAGCAGATGCTGAGGCTTCTGCATTGTGAGTTACCAAGCAATTCAGCGTGTGTGATCACACACACACACACACGTCCGATGATGTCTTGGTGACATCAAATGGTCAGGCAGCTCCTGGACTCCAGAGGGGCAGAGGAATGGCCACCTGGTCCCTGTCAGCGCTCGATGGAGCAACTACGCATAAGAGACTGATGAGTTACACATTATTTGGGCATAATGCAATAAATATTAGTTCAAGTAGGTCAAAAGTGAGTGCCTAATCTATGAGGGTTGTCCTAATTGGAATTTAAACCCACAGGTTACCAGCAGCTAAAACAGAACCAAAAGTACGAAAAATCTACAAAACACGCTGGCAGGTACAGAGCAGACAATCCTCAGTCAGAGGGTTAGAAAGGCATTTACATTTTGCCATGGCACATGAAAGCAGAAGGTGAGGGTGATGGGAATGGTGTGATAAGGTTGTAAATAAACAATGTATATTATTTTTCAGGTAACAAAAGGATAACCGAATAAAAGAATATAAAATAATATTGAAAGCTTCAACGGCGGGTCAGGTACTGCAAGATGCTACCTGTATAGTATAATAATTGTAACAAAATAGTGATGCTTATGATTTCACATAAATGTAATTATATTTATTTTATTTTAAAGGCAATGAAAATAAAGTAAGCAAATCCCCAGAAGAAGCCATTAAAAATATGGCAAAACACTGGGGTAATGATACATAAATAAAATGGTCAGCATCACTGTGCAACCAGACTTCTGTGACTAGTTTTTATTGAGATGTGCCCCCCCCCAAGTTTTTATTGCCTCTATTAGACTATGGACTGTTGTTCTGTCGCTCAGAGGGTACGGGGTTACTAAAGGTTAAGACCTTACTGAATCAGATTGCTAGGGTAATATTTCATAAGGGCAAATGCACGTAGAGCAACAGCCAAAAAGGGCGACCATAATTTGGGCGATGGACCATAAGGGCGACCAGTCAAAAGGGCTACACATGGTGGAAAAAAAGAAACGTCACAAGAGACACATAGACACAGTGTTTTGCAGGGCAGCTTTGCCCCCTGCTCCACGCACACAGGGGGCTTCGCACTCCCCTCACTATAAATAAGCATCCTTGAAGCCTGCAGCTACCACCACACAAGTGGGGCTCATACGACCTGTGGCTCTTTTGTCACAGTAACCTCAACTGCTGTCGCCCTTTTTGGTGTAGCCCTTATGCATTCGCCCTCATGATCGGACACTGATTGGGAGATTTGCTTCTCAACTACCATATGCTACTCACCATTGTAATTTGTATGAGCAACTGGGTTGGCTGCAGCTTGAACAGAGGTATCAGTTCCAACATGGCACCGTGGCCAAAAAAGTAATTTTGGACAAGGTTCCAAGCTCTTTCCATGTAACTTTCAAAAAACATGTTACCTAACAAACATGGCTGCCAGAACATTTTTTAAAACATTCTGGAAGACATGGATATGTGGCATGCACTGTACCCTGACCAGCGCGAAGGAAGGCATTTCTGCACCCGGGGCAAGCCACATATATTGCACCCTACCTCCGCCCCCACCACCATCCTGTACAGCGAAGAAACTTTTCTTGCATCTTGCATGCAAGAAATAGGCTGGGATAAAACAAATACAGTACACTTCACTTATAACAGTACACTCATAACAGCACACTTCACTTATAACAGTACACTCCAGTTATAACAGTACACTTCAGTTGTAACAGTACACTCCATTTATAACCGTACACTCCACTTACAACAGTACACTCTACTTATAACAGATATTTGTATAATGGACAATCTGTTACAGTGGACAAAACTGATTTCCCACACCAAAAATATAAAATACAATGCATTTTTCTCTGGTTATAATAAACAACAACATTGCTTATAATGGACACGTGAAGTTTTTATGGACATTTGTAGTGCTTTTGGGGGTGGGGAGTACAGAGCTGGTGAGGAGTTTTGGCAAATGTAGAATTAAGATGGAGGAGCTACAGAGATTACATTTCCTACAAAATAATTCTTCACAATCTGCACAAACTTTTATTTGTTAATTAATTACACTAAAAGGAAATTATTTTATAGTTCAGTAAAACCCTTAAGGTACAATTGTCTTTCTTACAAAATAATTCTCCAGAAGTTGCACAAACTTTTATTTGTTAATTAATTACACTAAAAGGAAATTATTTTATAGTTCAGCAAAACCCTTAAGGTACAACTGTCATTCTTACTGTCCTAAAAGCCCAACATCCAGCCACTAGAGTTATCTTCTTCTTATCTTCTGCAATAAACTTCTTTAAAAATACTCATGTTCCCTGGAGTTAAATAACTTTAAATAAACACGAAGAATGCAGACACAGATATGTTGGGCAGGTTTCAGATTAACCTATGAAATTCTACCATACATTCTCATTCATGTGAGCCCCTGCTCACACACATAGGCACACCTGCCTCACGGGATTTAAGAATGCATGGGATAGACATAAAGGAATTCTGGAGGTCAGGGGTAAGGGGCAACAGACTTCTAGGAAAACATAAACTGAACTTACAAGCTCAAATGGGCAGACTGGGTGGGCCATAGGCCCTTATCTGCCAACACTGTCTATGTATCTAACACATAGAAGAAAAATAATCAGCATTTATATAGCGCTTTTCATACATAATGTATCCCAAGGCATTTTACAAGCAATGCTAGACTGGTAGTGAAGTGACTGAATGTGTGGTGACAGCCATATCACACATCATCACCCACACACAGCCTGGATAATTGCATGAACCGGTTTATGGGAAGGGGAATGTTGGCCAGGACACCAGGAATGTCCCCTACTCTTTGCGAAGAGTGTCCTGGGTTCTTTACTTCCACCTGGACACCCACCAGGATGGGCAGAAGGGACCTCAGTTTAACATCTCATCCAAAGGACGGCACACCCCGGCAGTACAGCACCCCCCCAATACTGCACTCAGGTGCCAGCCTTTAGGTGTGAGTTCAATCACGGTGTGGGATGAGAACTCACAACCTTCTGGTCCAGAGGCAGATGTGCTGCCAACTGAGCCACCACCTTTGGATATACTGTACACTGGATATAAGGAACAAAAAGCTGTGTGCAAAGATGTGCCCGTTATAACAAGCTCAATAATGGGAGGCTCTGTTTAAGGACAAAGGCAGAGCTAGAGCCTCCATTGCTCTCAAAGTTCACAAAATGTCATTTAAATACTACTGACAATTCTGATATCCCTCTCTAACGTTAAGAATGTCCCGCTATTTGCATTCAAGATGCGGTCCATCTTTTTGACTAATTTACCCTCTTAGTCTCTTTCCTGCTGGATGCCTTTTTTTGACCAGGTTTATCCACCCTAGATTTCTTATTTTATCACTCCTCGTCAATGACAGTCAACATGCATGAGCAGGTACGGCTATATTATTTCAACAGCATGAACACCAAGGCAAACCTTCCGTCAGTCTCTCAGATGGCGTGGAATACTTTGTAAGCCAGTGAAACATAGCACATGACTCTTCAGTGCAGCTGTTTTGACTTGTCAAATTCTTCTTCTGACAGAATTCCTTGCAATTTTGCACATTCTGTCTAATGCTGTGGAATTCTAACAAAAGTAGAATTCTGAAATTCCGAAAGCAGATTTTACCTTTTTTTTCAGTAGACTACGTAAGCAATAATGCCCGACAGGGTGGGCGGTATTGGGCAATGCCGGACCGGCCAGGGCGTAATGAGCCCGACGCCACAGGAGGCATAGCCTTGGCGGTCCGGTATTGCCCATGCCGCCCACCCTGGAGGGCATTATTGCGCTTAGAAAATGGGCACTGCGTTTTATGTGCTTTAAATAAACAAGTTTGCGTAACAAGACTTTTAATATATTAAGTATTTTATTTGTAGAGTTAAAAAAATAGTTCCTCCACCTGCTTTTTTTTTTTATTGGTTGTCATGTTAATCCTCACCCACCCCCACCCTTACTGGCATACAGGGCTTCGCGTTTGACATTTCTTTGGGGTCTTTTTTAAAATACAGGCAAGGTTTGCCTTGCTTCTTTCATTTCTTTGAGTAGCAGCAGTGACCACGGGGAACTTCAACACCGCACCGAGTGGGAGAACACCCCCCCCGCCCGCTACTGGGACACACGGCTTGCATCTGAAATTTCTTTGGGGTCTTTTTTTTAAATACAGGCAAGGTTTGCCTTGCTTCTTTCATTTCTTTGAGTAGCAGCAGCGACCACGGGGAACTTCAACACCGCACCGAGTGTTTTGAGCTGTGTTCCTGAGGAGGGTGCCTGAATGAATTAGAAATGAGGAGCAGAGGAGAACACGGAGCACAAGCGGCTACTATGTCAGATTTGCGTGACCGAAAAGGAGCCCGCTTCACCTAAATGTAGATTACAATTGCTGAATGGGGTACTAGATTCTGAATTTAACTGCACCCATTTGAAAAAGTGACAGTTTGTTGCGTGTGTGCTTTTTTTTTGTCATCACTCAGTGGTACCATCTGAACTGGCTCTCTGCTATGAGGGAAGAAAATAAGCGGCATTTTTACATTTTTAATGAGGTGTTGCAGCCAATTAGGAAGCATGGTGAGTACCAGGAGACATCCTGGGTGAAGGGGCATTGTAGACTGGTACTTTTTGTTTCCTGGGCATCTATTGAAAGTTAATGTACCCCTCTGGCAAGGGTACTAGCCAATCAGATGCCAGGAAATAAAAAGCGCATTTTCTAAAGATTAATAATCCATGGTTCACATTCACCATGGATTAATGTTCCATAGTTGATTTAAAACACAGATTATGTTTCTGCAAACTATAGGAAACTAATCTGCAGCTTGTGAAAACAGCCCAAAACAAATCCGTGGTTTATGAAACGAGGCAAAAAAGCTCGGCACCAGGTTACTGAACCAGTACTGATAACAAAAACACTAGTTAAAGTGTAAAAAAATGTCTTATTGGAACAAGTAGCCTGGTGCCAAGCTTGTTTGCCTTGCTTCACACTGTCTTGATCCAGACACAAGTGTTCACAGGGAGTGGTTATTTTTTGTTTTATTATGAATTGTCACTCTGCCTGATTTCCACAGCTGGAATTCTGCATTGTACACATCTCTAATCCTCAGTCTGTTTGGGAATGAAAATGAAGATTTTTTTGCAGTGCCCACTAGAACTGTTTCTCCAGTAGATTCTGCCATGCTTTTACTACCGAGTCCCAAAGAATTCAGGCATGTGGAAAAAAATCAAAGGCCTGAAGAACAACACTAGAATGTCTTTGCATACACAGCCTAAAACAAATATTGCTATGGCTGCAACATTAGAATTACTGACAGACTATTTGGAGAAATTAGTTTCTGAATGTATGATTCCTTCTGTGATGTTTTAGTTATTCTGTGTAGCACTCAGTACTGGCAACTGTAAGGAACAAACACTGTACACTCAGTATTAGCACAAGCAAATGTATTCATTTTATGTTCCGTGTAACATGGAGCTGTAAATGAATATGATTCGAATCTCAGACAATGTGCAGGTGTAACCCCCTTGTTACCCAGGGTTACTAGAATCCCACTTAGAACCAGTGGCAGGCAGGGAAAGGCAGCTTGTGAGACTCCAGTTAAATGGGTTTCACACTGTCTCACTCTGTCCCCAGTCTCAGCTGAGC
This sequence comes from Neoceratodus forsteri, assembly GCA_016271365.2. Classification (NCBI taxonomy): domain Eukaryota; kingdom Metazoa; phylum Chordata; order Ceratodontiformes; family Ceratodontidae; genus Neoceratodus; species Neoceratodus forsteri. Next base: position 46,337,248 of record CM028133.1, on the reverse strand, counting down.
TGGAGGGATGACATCACCATAGAATTCTCGCAGTGGCATAAGCCACATTGGAATGCTCGCAGCAGGGGTTAGTGTTAGAACGTTGGGGAATTCAAGTCAGTCTTGAGGAGTCTGCAGTGGAGTCTTGAGAGAGGAAGAGGTGTGCTGCAGTTGGCAGCCTCTCAGAGCCTAGCTCTGATTTAGAGCTACATCAGAAAGTGGGTTGTGTGTTCTCACCCTAGAGAGGAACACAGACGAGACCAGAAGGAAGTGGTAGAGACCGTTCCAAGTGTTGTTCCAGTGCCCCATCCCCGGAGGGATAGGAGGGAATTCCAGCATTTCAGGGGCAATCCCCTGGCCCTGCCTGGAAAGGGAAAAGCTGCCTGAAAGTGAAATTGTACTGAGATCCAGAGAATTTGTTGTTTCCTTTGAAAGAAGCCCTGGGGCACCTGCATACCACGGTGAATCTGCTCTGATATACAGCCCTTGTTCCCCAAGACAGAGTTGTGTAAAAGTATCTGCCTACTGTGGGGTCATGAGAAGACTAGCCAAGTACAGTGCTTTTAAATTGTGTATGGCTTGGAAGCATCGGAAACAGTGGGGGTCTAAGGAATCGACATAGCCACCAACAGAACTTTTTAAGTCAGGACGCCACCTGAATACAGCGTAGAATGTTAAATGTGATATACATTTCGAGATAGCATCTACAACCAGTAGTGTGAAGAAAGGTGTTGTATCCAAATGAATGACCCAGTATAGATTTTGGGAGCAAGAGCTGGGAGACCCACATCTGGAGTAACCAGGTTTACCTCTCCAGGTTCAGTTTGGGCACCTATAGCTTTCTCCCAGGCACTTGGCCAGTGTCTGCAGAAAGTACCCAGACGTGGGAATATGAATGTTTTTCCTTTAGAGCTAGAAAGTGCTCATGGGTGGTTTAGGGAGCCACTATCAAACTCCATGCCTTATGGAAAAGTGTCCAAGGACTGGCCGGGGTGCCGTGTCAAGGAATCAAAGTAGAAGAGTACCAGTTTGGCCCGTGTGAGCCCAGAGTAGTTCAGAACCTGAGGGTTTTCATGTAGTGAAGAAGATGTGCTCTGACCTCTGTAAATCTGCATTTCCAGCGAGTGTAGCCCTGTGGGGGTCCATCTTTGCTTTGTTATTCCTGTGTTGATGTGAATAAAAGCCACACTCTAGAATCCCATTCCTGGTTTGGACATTTCAGTTATTGCTTCCTGTGTCCAGAATTACTTGGGCACCACTGACCAGAAGTACAAACCTAGCCATGATGCTGAGCAAATGCTTTCTGCCCGAACCTAAGGAGGGTTTACACAAGTACAAAGTAATGTATTTTTCAAGAACTTGGCAAATACACATCAGAAATGCTGTTAAAATATATTGAAAGATAAAATTACCCACTTTTTTCAATCTGCACCTAAACAGCTCTATATTGTTAATAAGCAGGTACCGGGTCGCACCTGGAATCGAACCCCAGCTCAGTGTTCCTTTCCGGTTAGCAAAATTTAAATAAATAAATAAATAAAATAAAATTGCAGACCAATTTGCAAAACACACTCACTTACTGATGGTGGCAGGACTGAAGCAAAGAATTATTTCTGGGCTCTGGCAGGTAGCGCAACAGTACCATAGCAGGATGGATGGAATGGAACACTGAACAGACTCGGAGAAAAATAGGGACAAAAATGAGCGAGCAGCAAATTGGAAAGTTCAGTTTGGCTGCTTCAGTGGCGACCATGGCATGGCAAAAAGTAAAGTTAAATATGCAGCAAAAAAAAAAGTTTAAGAAAAGAAAGGAGACCGCCCAGGACAGCAAGCAAGCTCGGCTGACACTCTGCCTGTTTCTGAAATTCTGCAGATTATGGCTGGGCACTGGGAGGGAGGACGTAATAAATGTTATTTCGATTTTCGTGGGGACATCCATCGGGTCAATCAGAATAAAGCAAACTGTTGTTGGAAGAAGACAAGTAAACAAGACAGTGCCCCTGAGTACAAGGCAGTGAAGTGATGATGCTTTTGAAGTGGTGTACGCAGGAGCAGGACGCTGTGTCACAGGTACATGGCTGGCAGCTGATGGGGTCACTCAGTGGGGGGTGGCACCTAGCGGGAGGGGACACAAAGCAGACACTCGAGTCAGTGACACTATATGGAGGTGAGGCTAGAGCCGAACATGGCACTGAAGAAATATATCTTTATTGAGTGATAATATTGTGGGGGGGGGAGCAGAGGAAGGCAGGGAAATGAGATCAAAGCTGGGGATCAAAGACAGTGAGCGACTGACTGAAGCAAAACAGTAAAACACATAGACATATGTTACGTGATAGCAGACTTCCTTATCAGGCACCTCTTGACTCTAACAGCCTGTGTCCTGACTACCAAGCAATAGTGATTAGTGAAACATGGAGAGGACAGAGCAGAGGAAGACACAGAAAAAAGACAAGAGATAAGAAGCCAGATGGAGGAGGGAGATAGTGGGACTAAATGCAGCAGTTTAAGATCTGCAGTCACTCACTGCTAAAAAACAAATGCTTGTGTGTGCCCCACAGAGGCTTGCGCCCAGGGCAGCTGCCCTTCTCGCCCCGCCCTTTCTACGGTACTGGTCCTGACTGCCAGAAATGTGCCACGTACAGGATTGTTGGTCTATGAATGCACTCCTGGTGATGGCTCCTGACCAATCAGGATGCAGCGATATATCTACCCATTTTATAAGGAATGGCACCCAGTTTGCTAATATTTGGAAGGTTCCACCATGCCACAGCGACAAGGAATTTGTCGACCATTGGCACAGCGATGGCACAACACTGCCAACTGGTGTTGTGCCATCACTGGGGGAACAGGTGTTTTCTGTGGGAGCCTTCGCCCCACACATGCCCTGGACTTTAAATAACCAACTCCGAGTCAGATTGGTTCGGGGAGGGGGCGTACACCCAGGAGGCAACAGTGTCGGGAAACCAGCAGACCACCACAACGATCTGCCGAAAATGTCGCTGTGATGGTCTTCACTGACTTACCATCGCTGTTGCGACATGATACCTATTTGGAGAGACATGCATAAAATATGTTGCAAAGTAGTCCATGCAAACATGCCGCTCTGGGATGAATCTGTTCATCCCAGGTGACACTTCCGCTATCCAACACATGGACAGCGGACGAGAGCTATGGATATTAGCAATGGCAACACCGTTAGCTTTGAAATTACTTTAATATACAAATAGAAATCAAATAAAGTACCTATATTAGATGAATAATGTGGAATATAGTAGTGTTATTGCAGCCAATGAAAGAATGATATACACCGCCAACAGATAAAAGTCGACAGCGACCCGTCACTATAGTGACTACAGCGCCAGGTCACTGTAGTGTCGGCGCTGGACCCTGGCACTGTATTCCAGAGGTCTTGCACCCCCCTTCCCTAATCAGCTCCGACTTAGGGTTGATTATATTTAGTGGGGGTGTGTGGGGAGTATAACCCACTGTATGGGGGGTTCAGGGGTGAAACCCCTGAAGAACACATGCTTCTCAGTGAGAAACCGTATGCTGACTGCAAATGCGATCGACATGATGGTTTCGCTGTACGGTCGTTCAACAAAAATTTTGTCGACAACCAGTCGTGGATCCTGAAAGAATCAGTCTCTCATTATTAAATAAGCAAGAAGCATTTAACAATATTAGGAACCCATTATTTTCTTTTTAATATATATTTATTGAGAAAGTTTGTAACTAGCACACATACAACAGCAAGAACAAGGGCATCTGGTTTCCAAGAAGAAATCCAAGTTAACCAGTCAAGCTGCTTAATACGTAATCATCCATTCTTAAGGTTACTAAACACTTGATCTAACTTTCTTAAAACTGATAATGTACTAATATTATAATTCTGATGCTGAATGTTCTTAAATTATTATAGACACACTACACTTTAAGATTTTATTATCCTATTTTTCTTCATATTTATCTTATATCAAGATATGTCAGTGGATTTTTAAGTTATATATGTACTTAACATTTTTGTTTACTATTTATAATTTACTGTAACTTATGTGATGGACTTTTTATTTTTATTTTTTATTTATTTATTTCTGATCTCGGATTAACCATTTGAGCTCAGAGCTCTTTACACAGGTTCCACGTTAGTACATTTAGTACAAGTAGGTGATTATACAGAGGATTGAGACAAACAAGGCAATAGAATTAGAATGAGAACATTTAGGTACATCTGGTCTTTAAACAAAGGAATGCAAAAAATACAGCGAAAACTATAACTGGAATAGGTAAACACAGTAGATACATACGAGAACAGACTAAATAACTGTGCCCAACAGGGAGCCTGTTAGTTGTCAGCAACACAAAGGGGTTCGTGCAGAGAAGTGCTGGAGAGGTGGGGTGAGGGGTTGAGCCCCAAGTGCAGGGTGTCCGAGAGAGAGAGAGAGAGTCTGTTTGGCATAGGGGCAGATGGTAGGAGATGCCTTTGCTAGGTGCTAGCGATGGCAGACACATTGAGATTCCTGTATTAAATGGTTCTTTAGGTTCTTTTTGAAGGTCCACAGAGTGGGCAGGCTAATAATGTTCTCATGGAGGGAGCTGAACCACAACGGTGCCCGATAGGCAAAGGACCTTTGTCCTTGAGATGTCCGACATTTTGGAGTCAGGAAGGACTGCAGTTCCGAATTTTGGGCGGGCCTGGGATTAGTGCTGGGAACTAGGAGTCATTGGACCCCAGTTGGGGGCTGACCAAGGAAGATCTTTTTGGCCAGGAGGGAGGACTGATATTTTAAGCGACCAAAAAGCGTTAGCCAGAGCATGAGCCTTTGCATAGGGATCGCAGGTGTGGGTTAGTCGGTGTGCTCCTAAGGTGAGCCTGCAGGCATTGTGAAAGCCAGTTTTTATACATCGGAGGGCAGTATCTGTGGCAGAGCCATATATCGGCAGTCCGTAGTCCACTAGGGAACCCACTTGAACTGTGGACCGCTATGCTGAGGGCTTCAGGGGTCAGGCTCTGCCTATGGCGATAAAGCAGCCCTAAACTTTTGTTGATTGCTTTAGCTGTGATGTCTATGTGGAGGGCATAGGACAGCAAGCTGTCAAGAGTAATTGCAAGATATCTGAAGTGATGAACACGTTCAAGAGGGACACCACCCCATCACATATTGATAGCGGGTAGTTTTTGTGCTTGTTCTTAAGGCTGGTGATTGGTGAACAAAATGGCTTTTGTTTTTTTGTAGTTCATTATCAATTCATGATTTTTGAACCATGACTCAACGCTGGTGAAGTCACGTTGTAGCTGTTGCTCAAGAGCAGTGGGGTCAGAGCCATTAGAAAAGATAACCACATCATCCGCGTAGAGGAGGATTCGGCACTGACTGGCTAGGGGGAGGCAATTCAGAAATAGGCTAAAGAGGAGGGGACCCAGTATTCTGTGGAACATCTGAGCACACTGGCTAGGTGTCAGAGAGAAAGGTATCTATCCTGACTTGCTGTGAACGGCAGTGTAGGTAGCTGCGGGCGGAGCCATGCAGCCGCCTCAGGGGCAAGGCCTATGGCAGTGAGTTGGTCAACTAGAAGGGCATGGTTGACCGTGTCAAAGGCCTTTGTTAGGTCAATATAGATAGCCCCGACTAGCTGGCCAAGATCGAGGGATTTGTGGATGAAGCTTGTGAATTCCAGGAGGGCTGTAGTGGTGCTATGCCCAGCCCTAAAGCCATGTTGCTCTGCACATAGGAGCATGTGCTTGTCCAGATAATCGACAAGTTGATCGGCAACGATTCATTCAAGGGCCTTCAAGAGTTGTGGTAGTATAGAGATGGGTCTATAATTCCCGGGGAGGGCACGATCCCCACTCTTGCACACAGGGGTGACCACTGCAGCCTTCCATTTTTGGGGGAATACTGCGAGACGGAGCAAGAAGGTTAAGGATATGGGTGAGAGGGGACAGGATTTCTTCAAGTGAGAGCAAGATTAGTTTCAGGTCGAGGTTATCCCCACTGACTCTCCCCTTCCCAAGCACTTTGCGCATATATTTCCTGGTTTCTCTGAAGGTAATAGACTTAAAGCGACTTTTAGCACAAGCTTACCAGAAATTAATATGAGCCAGTCTGCGTTCATGGCAGGGACAGCGCTAACATGTACCAAAAGGGAAAAAGTTGTATCCTGCCCAGAAATGACCCCTCTTTTCTTTGCCAGTGCGTCCAAACTGATGCACCTACTCTAATACCAACATCTAAAAGAAGGGAATGTGAATGTTCAAAATCTGTCATTTATTATGTTTTGACCCAATAAGTTTCTCTTTAGACCCACATTTTTTACACCAGTGGATCCAATGGACCCACATTTTAAACCCCCCTGCGCTGTCACTGGTTCATAGCATGTTACACAAGTACAAGAGGGAGTGATAAGTGCTAAGTGTGGCATTTCACACATCTTGCACTACTGATTAATATGTGTATGTCAACAGCATTTTATGCAAGCATGCCAGTTTTTAAATACTACAAAACAGTCTTGCGCCTCTCTCCTCTACCACAGACGGTTGTTCCCCCATACAGAAAAAAGTTCTCCCTCCAGCAAATATTGAATTTAGCACTGTCTACATAAAAATATTATAGTGTTCCTTGAAGCACTGCAAGCTCTTTAAAGGGAATGGTTAATCACAAGGTTCAGGAAGGTTTGACCGTGACCTAGTTCAGCTACTGCATGTTGGGAGGGGCTGAGGTTGTCAGTTATGGTGTGGCTATGCAACTCTGTGACCACTCTGTCACCCATGGGGGGGGGGGGTGTTATGGATCACTGATGACAAGACGCTTATATCTGGGAAGTACTGTAGCAGGGGAAGACATAAAAAGGAAACATAAGTTTGTTCCCAGTGTTTCTTCTAATTTTTTTCTGCATAAAATAGGCCCCCCGGGAAGCCAAAGAAATACATTCCATTCCATTAACAACAGTAAGTACCTGCATGGTGCATAGGATTTCCCTTTCAAAATATTGACACGGGAGAGCCCTTCACTCCATCTAGTTTAAACAGATTGTAAACAGGGTGCCTGAATGCCTTTCCAGCTGTCCAAACTTAACATCAGCTACTGTTTAGTGTAGTGTAAAGGAGGGAGGCAGAGGGCACAGTCCCTGCGCAGAATCTCTACTCACATCATAAAGATCATGTGAGTCCCAACAGGTTGGTTGGGAGGGGGGCATGATAGTCTTGATTATCCAAGTCAAAACCAAAACAAATCCTTGTACTTTTCACTAGCCAAGCTCAAGTCATATGAATTTTTTCGGGTTAGCCTTATGTGTTTTTTTCTAACCTGGGGATACTGACTTGATACCCAGCTAAGCCACCAGTACTGCATGGCCACAGACAACCCAATGGCCTCCTTGGGCTTCACACCTTCTATCTGTACACAGGGGTGGAAACAGTAATCCCCCACCCTCTCCCAAAAAATGGCACCTTGAATATCAGTTGGTCTAGCATGGTGAAATTAGTGCAAACTACCAGAAAACAGATTCCCCTTGTCTTGTTAGGGTTTTATATACTCTTTGGGATTTGACTACTGGGGGAGCGGAGATAGGACAACTGCTCTTTTTTGTTATTTCAAATGTTTTTAATGAAGTGGAACACATAAGCTACAGTTTGGCTGCAGCATGCCCTTTTGATGAAATGCAAACTTCCCACAGGGGAAGTAGAGCTTAAGTAAGCAGCAGGAGTGTCAAAAGGTCGAGTATCTTACCAACATTTGTTGGGGATGGAGTAGTCAGTGAACCACAGTTCTTGACATGTCCTAACCTGCAGTTAATAATATAAAATCCTTAAACAGCAGCTGATGCCTTCAGGAGAAGTTTACGAAAACATAACATTTAGACACAGTCCAGCTTATATTTCACATTAGTTCTGTATTCCACCTCCCCATTATTTATTACTGAGGCCATCTGCACGAAAACAAGATCTTTACTCCAGAACAGTTCATCTGTTCCTGTTGCTGTCTCCGTACCTGAGGTCATAATGCACTGCTTGTGACATCACAGTTACTCACATGGCAACAGACTGTGATGTCACAACAAAGAATTATGACTTGAAGTAGGGAGTCAGCTATAGAGGCAGAAGAACCCTGAGGGATAAAGATTATATATTCTTGCAAATTTTCTTACTAATAAATACTGGGGAAGAGGAATCTTTAGAACATACATGGAATGGAAGCTTAATTGTGCCTAATTATTATGTTTTTTAAAGTTTTTTTAAGGCGTCAGCAGCTATTTAAGTGCAGAGTAGAGCCACTATTTCTAGCTCCCTCATGAGAGCTTCAAGGAGATGGCAAGCATTGAAGCTTTCCCAGTTCTTATTCAGTGACTCACCTCTGTTGCTGGAAGTTTGGAAGGGCATGAGTTCTAGCCCCACACCAAGTTCCTGGGGTAATAATGATAAAGTGCCCTGTAGTGCAGTATGACAGGAGTGCAGTTCTGCTGAGATGCCATCCTTTGGCTGCGATGTCAGACTGAGGTCTATGCTGCCATCTCTGGTCACTGTCCCGGTGGAAATTAAAGATCCTATGGTACTTACTCGTGGGTAATCATATCTAATGATCTATAGATGGCCAGGCAGTGCAACAAGGCAGTTGGGAGGGCTACCGGGCTGCTGGGCTGCATAGGGAGGGGTACCACTAGAAGAAAGAAGGAGGTGGTGTTGCCTCTTTATAGATCACTGGTATGACCCCACCTAGAGTACTGTGTCCAGTTCTGGAGACCACATCTCTGGAAGGATATAAACAGAGTGGAGGTGGTTTAGAGGAGGGCAAGTAAAATGATGCGGGGTCTGCATCAGAAACCCTACGAGGAGAGACTAAAGAACCTAAATATGTACACCTTGGAAGACAGGAGTGGGGATATGACAGAGACTTTAAATACCACACAGGATACATAAGGTACAGGAAGGAAGTATTTTTCAGGAAAAAAGGTGCACAAGAACTAGGGGACATGCTATGAAGCTGGGGGGGGGTAGATTCAGTAGAGATATGATGGAGTACTTCTTCACAGAAAGAGAGGAGGATTCCTGCAACAGCCTTCCAGCAAAGGTGGTTGGGGTGAAAACAGTGGTGGGGTTCAAGAATGTATAAGACGGGCACAAGGGAATTTTAGGGGACAGGAAGGGAGGGAAAATGGGGTGGAGATCAAGTAGGGTCTGCAGTGATACTGCAGGTAAGGAAAAATGGGCAGACATGGTGGGCCAAACAGTCCTTATCAGTAGGCTGAGACATGGACGTTGGTGACTGAGCGCTTTTTAAAATGGCAGCTCAATCCCGGCGCATGTCGATGGGGCTACAATTGAGAATAGTGACTGGATGGGGAGGTTCGCGCATATAGTGACAGGGCGTCGCTATGTGTATACGTCTTGTGAGGGGCCAGCGTGTGGAAGGAGGATGGGTGGCTTGGTGTGGTTGGCATGGGGCTGCCAAGCTGGCCCCATAGCATGGTGGGTGGGTGGGTGGCAGCATAAAGCTGCAAGGGTTCGGTTCAGGTCCAGCGTGTCTATATTTTTTGCGCCTGGCCCCCAATTTTTTCAGATTTTGCACCCTCCCAGACTGAAAATTCTTTGTGGGGGGCAGGGGGTGCAGCCCTCAACGTGAATATTTAAAACCCTAAATTCCCTGGCGTTTTCACCTTCTTCAGGTATCTCATAAAATTGATTTACCAGAGATGTACATCGCTTAAAGGATACATCGCTTTGCGATCACTGTTATGACATGGAACATCCTCATCTGCCGTCAAGCACTATGTTTCTGTTTCTATTATCAAAGAAGAGCAGGGGGATATTTTAATTTAAAAGTAAAGAGATAGTGTATATACAAAACTATACATATCAACCAAACAAAAATAAAACTCAAGCAATTCATATACTTACAGTATCTATTTCTTATGCACACCAAACATTTCTCAGAAAAAGGAGAAAATATTCTCAGAAATGAATTTCCAGTCATACTGCTCAAAACCCTACAACCTGCTTGGCACTCCTACCGCAATATTGTATTATTACAATTGTGACATCATTTTTGTACAGAAGGGGCTGAAACAGTATTTACATCCCTCTGGTATGAGAGTAAAACTGAGCTGCTGTATGGCAGACAGAACATACAGATATGACACCACCTTTTTCTGCAATGAGCAGGTTCACAGTGTTGCCATATGTAATACTTTAAAACAGCAAATATTACTGTCAGAATGCCGCTGTCAAATTGTTTCCCAAGCTTCTGTATAAATTCCCAGTATCAAAATTTGATAGCCGAATGTATTGAACAGTGTTTTTTTTTTCCCCACTTATCTGCAACAAATCTCCCAAATCCCTGAACATCAGGGCACTAAAAACTAATGAGACTTAGTTATTATGCTAGAACCACACTCAGGTCTGGGACAACTCCATTCCTCAATGTGTTTATGTTTGATTGTATCTTTACTCCTAATCTCCCATGGCAGTTTGGTCGGGTAAGGTCCCATATGGGGGAAGCAGTCTCATTCACTAGTTGCTCTACTACTGCACTCTCCTCACCTTCAGGGCAAAACTTAAAAGTCAAGGGGATACGGAAGTTCTGTTGAATTGTCTTATCATAGATCTGAGATCTGGATTCCTCTGACAGCCTCTGTTTTATCTTCTCTAAGGGCCACTCAATAAAGTAAGGAAGTTGTGACAGCTTTGCTTGTGTTATTGTTTTTTTAACTTAATCGGTCCTCCAGGCTTCAATAAAAGGTGCTAACTGCTCTGTTATCCATGAGACAAAAGATGTATAAATTCCTTTGCATATGAGTTGAAAATTTACCACAATAAATGTGAAAAAGAAAAAAAAATATTGGATAAAATCATGCCTACTCCCTTCCTTTATTACCGTGTAGTATGTTATTTCTCTATTTACAGGGTTCGGTCTGTTTCCTATTATGTTTGGTTCTGCAGAATCACTTTCCACAGCCTCATCCTGAGTTTGTGCTTGAATGGGGGTGTTACTGGGGGTTAGTTGGCACTGTGGGCCTGGTGCTTCCCTTTGCCATTTGCACCCTGTTTATCATTCGTTTTTGAGCCACTCGGCTTTCCCTATTAGGAGAGGCCCAGGGGAAATTACAGTATGAATGTGCCCATTCTTCACACAGGTTGCAGCAAAATGGGTTCAGTCATTGCAAACTACCATGGCCGTACTCTGGACAAAGCCCACATGGCTGATGGCTGCATGTATTACCCAACTGTGCTTGAGGCTCACACTTACTTGTAGAAGGTGCAAGGTTATCCCTGGTAAAAACACAGACCCTTATTTTTACAAAGAAAAAAAACTTGCCTTGGGAGATGCATCAAACTGCTATAATTACTGGTGACCCCCTTTAATGACTGTCTCAAGTTCCTGTTTCAAATGCCGTAATAACTGGACAGCCGGGTTATTATGGCGTTCTGCTGACATTCTGTGCTAGTTCTGAATTCTTACTGGCACTCAGCTGTCTCGAGCTCACAGATGCAATGCAACCGTCATTAGCGACACGGAACATTCAACAATCGCGGCGAGTGTCACCATCTTTTGACTCGACAGCAGCTACTGTTTGTTCTCCCTGTATTTTTTTTGTTTCCTCACTGATCAGCACCGGAACCAGCAACTCCATGACCCGGACAAGAAGGAACCTCTTGGATGAAAATGGAAATACCGTCCCAGTATGTCTCTTGTTTAAACTCCATGCACCAGCAAATTATAAAAAATACTGCCTATGCCGAGTGTGCGTTATTTTATTATTTTTTTTTTTTACACACCCTCACTGTGTGATGACCAGGTAAACCTCGAGAGCAAAGCTGTCGAGGTTTACAGGGTCATCACACAACTCGGGTGTGTAAAAAAAAAACATAACACACTCTCACATAGCCAGTATTCTCTATGTTGTTACTATGGAGTCTTACTTGAAATTTCCACCCTTCCGTATAAAACCCTTTCGAGTCTAGTATTGGCATGGGGCTTCCAGGATATCACATTTTTGTTTTAGCCAATAGGCTACCTTGTGAACATTCACCCTTCATTTCTAAGTAATATGTTTATCACTTTGCTAGCGGGCTTTGTGAGTGGAATGTCCTCAAAAGGGGTCCATAACAGAGAGTTTTGTAGCGGCTTGTATTGGGACCAGAACCTATCTAGTGCTTTTACAGTTTTGAAAGAAATATCACAAACACTGTCACCAGACATATGAATCAATACATGTAACTTACACAGAAAAAATTCATAAGTGTCCTTCAGAAGAGTTCTCATAATAGGCTGGCCCTCCAGCACAGCAGCAGCGCTTTCACTTGTGGCACTGACAATCCGGGTTCGAAAGCAAACTCAGAGCATTAGAAGGCCAGAGGCCTTGCAGAGCCCGAAGATTGCCTGGCCCCTAGTGGAGCGGGGGTATCCCATCATAACATCGACTCTAAATGAGCAACTCAATTCTGAGCGACTCATTTTGAGTGGCTGTGACAGTAGCAGCCGTGAGAGAAGAGAGAGGGTACAGGGAGTCGCGAAAGATGGCAATTTGTTGGAGGGTATAGCATGGGAGGATGACTATGGATGGGATATGAGGTGTTGCTGAGCAGGCCAGTTCCGAGCCGCTCGTGTGGGGCAGTGACTAACTACAAAATTTACAAATCACACAACAGACACTAAAGGCATGCAAACCACCCACCACCATGAAAGCATCACTGCACTGGACCTCTACCATTCATTCTAAGGAAACTCCCTTCCAATGTTTCTTCCACTGTTCCCACATCAAACGTTGTTTATCATATTGTGCTTGTGTAAATATTTCCTTCTCAATCAGATGAACCAAGATTCGAGGCACTATTAATTTTTACTGCAGAACAAATTTTTTATTATTTTTTTTTAATTTAAAATTCGGATTAATACCTTTGAGCTAGGGGTTCATTTACAAAGGCTCCAAGTCAACAAGGAATACAAGACATTTACCGGTGATGAAACATTGCAGAACAGAAAGACATCCACTAACAAGTGGTATTAATGTGCAGCTACAACATTAAGCGTGGTACAAGAAGTAAGGAGAAACAGGACCACACTTGCGGAGAAACATATTTACTGCAGCACTAATTAAGTGCAGTACAGTGTTTCACAATCATGTTTCAGTTCAGACGGAGTGCTCCCAGTCTGCAGAAATGCAGTTTTAGCAGCCAAGTGAGGCTTTGTCAAAGGTAGGTAGTAGGTGGTGGGAGGTGGGGGGGGCAGTTGTGGAACAGGAGGGTGGGAGTGAGATAGGGTAGTGTTTGATAGGTGCGAGAACCACTGCCAGAGGCTGTGGGTTAACAGAAACACTGACAGTCAGATTTGCTGGCAAGAAGAGATCGAAGCCCATTTTTAAAGTGGCCAAGTCTGGGGGAGTCAGCAAGGTCTGCAGATAGATCAATGAACCATTTAGGCCCACAGTAGGAGAGGGATCTTTGGCCAAGAGTGGTTCATTTGAAGGGAATAGTTAGGACAGCCCTGGAGGCACTCCTTGTGCATTTAGATGGTTGTGCAGGCTCAAAGAGGGCTGAAGTAGCACTAGGCATGGACCCCATCAGGGACTCTTTTGCAAGGAGGCAGGCCTGGTATTGGAGTCTGTGATGGAGTGGGAGCCAGCCAGTTTCCTTGTATAGGTCACAAGAGTGAGTCATTTTGTGTACTCCCAGGACCAGGCGGCAGACCTTGTTGAAGATGGTTTTGACCCTTTTAAGCGCTGTGTCTGTGCCTGCCCCGTATATGACAAGGCCATAATCCACAGATGAGAGAACTGAACTGCACGTAACAAGTTTCAGGGCAGCTGGTGTCATTGAGGTGTGATGTCTGTACAGGATGCCAAGCTTCATGTTGGTGGACTTTACCAGTTGCTCAGCATGGGCAGTGAGAAGGTGAGGGTGTCATCAAGATGAATCCCTAAGTACTGGAATGTGTTGACTTGGTCTAGTACTTCTCCTTCGCTACTAAGTATATGCAGTGAGGACCCTCGAATCTTGCTCTGTGGGGTGCTGAAGAGCATGCTCTCTGTCTTTTTGTAGTGGAGTAGCAGTTTATTGTGGGTGAACCAGGATTCCAATGCACAAAATTGAGCTGAAGTTCAGAGCCAATTGATCCCAGGTCTTTCCCTGGGACAGAGATAACAGCATCATCTGCAAAGAGTACAGAGTGTGCAGGACAGGAAGAAGGCATGTCATTTATGAAGAGGCTGAATAAGACAAGACCGAGGATAGAACCTTGTGGGACCCCTAGGTTTACCTCCCTGGGCTCAGAGATTGTATTGCCGATCCTGACCCGTTGAGATCTATGGGTACGGTAACTATGGAACCAGGCACAGATTCCATTGACAATCCTGTAGAGAGGAGACATTTCAGTAGCAGTTGGCGATTGACTGTGTCAAAGGCCTTGGTGAGGTCTATGAAATTAGACCCCACCGCCATCCCTTTATCCAGGACCCCATAAAGCTGAGTGGTGTACTCTACTAGCGCGGTGACAGTGGAGTGGTTTTGTCAGAATCCATGTTGTTGCAAGCAGAGAAGACTATGCTTTTCTAGGTACTCAGTTAGTTGTTCTGAGACCACCCTTTCAAGTGCTTTGGAGAGGGGGGCAAAATCGAGATGGGCTGGAAGTTTGCTAAATTAGCTCTGTCTCCTGATTTAAAAACAGGTGTGACTAGAGCCTCTTTACACCTGTCAGGGAAGATGCCAGATCTCAGAGAGGCACTGAATACCTTGGTGAGCAGTGCCACAAGTTTGTTTAATGTGAGTGCTATCATCCTCATATCGATCATGTCACTTCCCATCCTGGTCTTACCAAGGACCCGTTTGATATATTTGACAGTCTCACCTGTGGAGATTTGCCTGAAGTAGAACAGTGGGGTAACATTATCCCATGGTGATGGAGTGTTGAGGTTGTGTTGCTTTGCCTGCAAGGGTGTGATTCAGGTATTCAGGTGGCAACACATTGCTGAGGTCCGTGAATGCAACATTAAAAGTATCAGTGATTTCCTTTGGGTCTTGCAATGTGCCAGAGGTGATAGCTATAAGGTCCAGTGGAGCCCTTGAGGCTCTACCCATGAGAGATTTTACAGAGTCCCAGAACTCCCTCCTTCTACCCCAGGTCTTTCCTAGGAGGTCATTGTAGTAAGCTGCTTTCACCAGATGTGTGAGTTTTGTGCAGGTATTTCTAGCTGCCTTATATGCTTGGGAGTCAGCTAGATTCCTGGTGGCTTTGGCCCTATGCCTCAGGTGATCTCTGAGTCGCATGTGTTCAATTAGAGGGCTGGACAGCCAGGGGTTGGGGATTCCTCTGGTTTTCTTTGTTTTGTAAGGAGCAAAGATGTTGCAGGCTTTAGTGAAGCTACTGCAGAAGTAATCCAGTGCTTGGTTTCTGCCCTTGACTCTATCCAGTGGGGACCAGTCAATCCCTTTTAGGTAGTGCCTGAAGGAGTCTAGTTGACCAGGCCTTAGTGACCTGTTCCTGGTGGTCTTAGGCTTACTCTTGGTGAACTTGTTAGCCCAGGTAAGAAGTACAGGGGAGTGGTCACTGATGGTGTCAGGTAGGACTGTTACCGCTGCGATATGTTCAGGACAGGAGGAGAGTAGCCGGTCACTGAGGGTGCTGGTTCCTGTACGGTAGTTTTGTCTGGTGGGTTGTGTGACAAGTTGGGTCAGGTATAATTTACAACGAACCTGCCAGTAGGGGAATTTCCCCGGTGCCCTGGCCAAATTTCCCCTCCTTCACTAAAAATACCACCAACAGCTTAATCTGGTTCAAGGTCAGTTGGCATTCATTTGTATCTCCCTCCCCCCGGGTCGTGCCTGAAAATAGGCAGAATTTGTCTAGTGCACTCACCCAGTCAACAAAAAATAAATAAATAAATAAAATCCCGATTCTAACTTGAACTGTCTATCTGGATATATTCTCTGTACTCAGGTTGGAAGGGTTGACTTGGGTATTCCTTGTTTGATGCTGCTAAATCTGGGTCACACCTCTTCCTCCGGTGTAGCTCTCCACACTCCATCTTTTCACCAGTACCACCCAACTCTGGTAAGAGCCTTCTCTGATGACCACTCTTGGTCAGAGTCTGCTCTTCAAGATAGGCTTGGAATCTGAAAGACAGAATGCCTACCATGTCTTAACCCCACAAATTTTGCAGCATAACTTTTGTGGGCTTCCAGCCACTGTTCCTTGCTGCTTGGTGTTGACTTTCGTTTGCTTCTTCTTGTTCGGCTGGACAGTTTTTTGTTATCTGCTTTTGTACCAAAGTTTTGGTGTTTCAGGGTTCCAACCGGTTCACAGTCCTTCTTCTCATCTCATCTCATCTCATCTGAATTTACAAAAGTTTTCTCCGGTTTGCTCTGTAAAGGGTTTGCTGTACTTTGTGGAACACTGTCAAACAGGGCCTGTGATACACCTGTGTCACTGCTCCCAGCTGAGTTTTGCATGACCGGCTCCGACATTTTCCCTGGCATTGTGTTTCTCCGTCTAGTCTCCAAAAGTTATTTTTCTTTTAAATAGACGGATTTCTCCTCTGCCATTAATACCAGCAGGTAATTCTTTCTTTCTGTCAGTTCCCGTGTCAGTCATTTGTCTTCCAACTAAAAAGCAACACAGAAGGGAATCGGATATACTTGCCAGGACTAACCTGTAGCTTTTGGTACCATCTCATCTGCTGTTGAAGTCAGAGACTGAAAATCTATTTCCATGTCTTCATTTTCAACCAAACCAGCAACCTCCTCAGAAAATGCTGCACAAAGGGAGGACAGCTCCTCTGCCAGCATCTTGCTTCCGCCTTTCTCCTCACTGGGATCTGCCATTAAGGAATGGCAGACAGCACCTTCCCCTGCAGGAAGAGCATGGGAGTATCCTTGATGATACGGCCAACATTCCCTTTGACAGTAAAACAGGTTTCTTGTAAACCACCCTCCAGAGTGCACCTGGAAATAAGTTATCACAGCTTAGTGTGCCTTTCCTTGACAAAACTTACCAACAAATAGCTGCCCAGTGGCATGGCGGTGGGGTTACTACCACCTACCGCACCAGTCACCTGGATCTGGCAGTGAACTTGAGACACTAGAGGTCAGCCAGGGTGGGTGGGAGAGGATTGAATGCCCAAAGGACTGCTCTCCTCTCCTACGTGAAGGAGGGGGCGCATCCAGCAGTGCACCGTGACCTGACAGTTAGCAGAGTTCATGGGCCATGACAGACAGGAGGCCCAGAAAGGGTGAGGGAAGGCAACAAACGCTGTTTCATTGCACGTCAACATTCCTGGGGCAAGACAAATGGAGGAAAAACATCTTGCCCAAGTCAGATCAGGGACAGCCCTCCCACAGACCTGACACCCACTGACGGAGTACCACACTAGATCCTGCTTTGTGGGAGGAGGCAAGGGCAAGTCCCCCTTGAACCCATCACAAAAGGTAAGTTGTAGGAGAACACAGGTAAGCCCCAGAGATGGTGGGTGACTGGGATGGGGAGGGCCATCCAGGTGGGAGCCAGCAGCAAGGAAGGAGATAAACAGGAAGTGGGAAAACAATTACAAATAATTCATCCGCTCACCTGCGGTTCTCTTTCTGCCCAGGTCTCCTTTTCATTTTTCTGCTTCCCTTGTCTTTAAACCCAGCTTGGTACAGAATGTAGCCTCTCCTTTTGTGCCACTACTTTTGTTCTAGCCAATGGCATCCTTGGTTGCAATCAGTC
The DNA here is from genome assembly GCA_016271365.2 of Neoceratodus forsteri. NCBI lineage: Eukaryota > Metazoa > Chordata > Ceratodontiformes > Ceratodontidae > Neoceratodus > Neoceratodus forsteri. The sequence goes on along the minus strand of CM028133.1, from coordinate 46,319,573 downwards.
AGTGGATTCTGTCAGTGACACCACCACTTCCATGGGCTGCTATATTTTTTCTTCAATCTTGTGTTTATGCACCTTCTCCCTTGGCTGTCCCTTCCTTTGAACAGTCCCCCCCCCAACCCCAATCAACCACCATCCCCAGAACCTACCCTACTGAATCAGGGTCACTGCAGCAGCAGGCAGTAGCGCTATACTACGCTACCAGGCTGCTGGGCTGCTACATTGATGGAAGCGGAGCAGTTCCTCAATGGGCTCAGTTCACATCAGAGTAGCAACTTTTTTTTTTAACTTAGAACTTTTTAAGTAGTGGATTTTAGTGCTTATGAAATGTGTCAGACTGTCAACAGTGGAGACTGAAGTGCCGTGCTTATCCATGACAGATACCACACAGGCAACTGCAGTGCAAGCTCCTGTACAGTACCCCACCAAAGTATCTGAACCCTTTCATGAAGGGACCACCACTCAGGCAAGAGGGTCGTTCAAATTCCATGAAAATTAAATCCTTGGTCTGACATGTGAGATTGCGAGTAAGGGGCCAATAAGTGTCAACTGTATTTGAGGTGTTAGAAACACAGAAAACTGTCTGCAGAAAAAGACTCATAGACCATCTTGTATGGCCACATTCATATCTGAGCCATACCAACCTGGCCTTGTGCTGTGATAGGGGCACCCACCAAAAAGGAAACCTAACAGAGACCACCACAGCCTATTTCATAACCCCTCCAACAGCCATTAGACAAATGTCTTCTGCCACTACTGACGTAGACCAGATTTGAACCAGTGACCTAGAGATGAAAGGCTCCCTATCCCATTACCAGTCCACTGAATCATCTAATCCCCTGTCGAAGTAGCAGCTTCTGCAACTGGCAGAACTGATGTCAAGAACCAATGACTGAGAGCACCCATCAGCATTGACGCAGCAGTTGATAATATGGGTCCCAATGAAGTTCAGATGAAGATGATTGCTCAGTGTAGCACAAGAACTACCAGATGTCACTACAGATAGCTAAAACACTGTAAAAGATAGCAGGCAACTATATACATAATTTGGACTGGCAGTATACCCTAGAGGTTAGAGTAACATGACATGAATGAGCTTGGTACATCCACGAAACATAGGTTTGATTCCCACACCCTCCACTTGCATACTGTGTGACTCTGAGCAAGTCACTTAACCTCCCCAGCACTCCCAGGTCGCTCCTGAAAACAGGTACTTGAGCCTAGTGGGCCTTACCCAGTTACCAAAGACTGAACTAAAATAAAATAAAAAATAATCAAAGTACCAACAGTACTGAGCAGTGCCATGGTATGGAACTATAACTTTTGTATAGTAAAAGGCATATGTACTGTACATCCTAAGCAATGTACACACAGGTGCTGCACATTATAGATACATACATGCAGAGAAGTACACACGTACACCTCAAAAAATAAACAAGCATGACCCACACAATACACAAACTCAGAACTTTTAACCTGATTGTCATCGAGGCACAAGTCAGGAAGCTACATCAATATCTTCTTTATCAGTTTCTGGTAAAACCAGCAAAACAGCTTTTGGTGTTTTTTCAACCCATATCTTGAGGAGGATAGCATGGTATAATCTTAGTAGGATTTTTCCTATCAGGATTCTCAATCTCATAGTTAACTGTGCCAGTACGTCTAAGCACTTTATAAGGCCCTTGCCACTTCATTAACAGTTTATTTTCTGTGGTGGGTAACAGTAGCAAGACCTTTTCACCTGATTCAAAAACTTCTTATTTTACCCCATGGTCATAATATACCTTCTGCTGGTTTTGGGCCTCTTCCTGATTACTCTGGGGGATTTCAACATATTTTGCCAGCTTCTTTCTCAGGGCACACATATAAGATGTAAAAGATTGTTTCTGATGAGGGTTATCTTCACATGTTTCTTTTATTACATCTAGTGGCCCTCTAGGTTGTCTACCATATACCATTTCAAATGGTGAAAAACCTGTTGATGCCTGTGGCACTTCTCTGTAAGCAAAGAGTAGGTAAAGTAAGTATTGGTCCCAGTCTTTCCCTTCCCCTTTTACAAACATTTTTAACAAGACCGTCTGTCTTAGCGTGTTAAGGGAAGGTTCTTATGGCAGTGATACCTAGTAGTCGGTATGGCTTCTTCAGTAATGCAGCACCAAAATTACTACAATCAGTAATAATCTCTTCTTTAGGTATGCCCACCCTGCTGAAAATTTTGGCAAGCTCTGCTGCCACTTTTGGGTCTGTGACAGTACGCACTGGAACTGCCTCTGAGTATCAAGCAGCATAGCCACATAATACCAAAATGAATCGATTACCCTTTTTACGTTTGTCTAAGGGGTCAACCACATCCATTGCAATTCTCACAAAAGGCACACCTATCAAGGATAGGGGCACCAGGGGTACCTCGTCTTTTTTAGTCACTGGGGCTACTTTCTGACACTCAGCCAAGAACTGCGATAGTCAGCAACATCTTCATGAATTCCAGGCCAATAAAATTTGTACAGAAATCTGGCAAGGGTACGATCCCTCCCTGAGTGACCAGCCACAGGACTATCATGTACTATCTGTAACAACTCAGATCTAAACTTTTGTGGTATAACCAATTGTTCTATCTGGTCCTGTGTCTGAGGTTTAACCCAAACTCTGTACAGTAGCCCATTACATTTTGAAACTATAGGTTCACCATGTTTTGGTTTCACCCCAAGCTGCTTAAAATAACCCTGGAGAGAAACATCATTAGCTTGATCTGAAAGAAAATCACAATCAGTGATTAGTTTAGTTTCAGTATTTTCATATGTTAACCCCTTATGTCCATCAATCTTTTGTTGCCACTGTTTCTTCAGGCATTGTCTTTCTTTTCTGGACTTCCGGATTTTGGAGCTGTGCTCAAACAAGTCCCAATCAAAATCAGCAAAAGGAAAAGAGTCCCCACCATCTGAGATTTTCTTTGCCTGAGCTGTTGTCACAACTGCTTAAACATCAGGATTTACTCCCTCTTTGATTAACTAAGTAAATCCTGAAAAGTAATTTCCAATAATCACAGGCACAGGTAACTTAGGTACTACCCCACTTTCTTTTGATGTGACACACTCTTAATATTCAGAGTCACTTGGGTGGTGGAATAGTATTGAGTGTCCCCATGGATGCAGATGACACCAGTACCTGGTCCTTTTGGACACTGTTTTCCCAGCACTTCAATATGCACTAGGGTCTGTCTGCTTCCTGGATCTATAAGTCCCTTCACAGTCTTATCTACCACCTTCACATCTGTTAAGTACTTGCCCCAATTTACTAAGAACAAATCTGCTCCAGTGTCACTCTTTTTACTATAGCAATGTCTTGCAATATGATCTGGCTTATTACAGTTATAGCAAATAAAGTATTTGGGTGCAGATTTGTTACCCCACTAGAGTTCTTCTCATATTTGGCATTTAAATGGAAAAAGAGGGTCTTACCAGTGCTTGGCTATTACCTCGCTGCTGTGGCATCTGTCTGGCCATTTGGTATTCTTCTGCCAAAGAAACAGCCTTTTCACCACTTTATGGTCAGTGTTCTTTTACCCAAAGCTGTACGTCTGTGGGTAGGATGTTGATGAACTGCTCCATTACAATAGTTTTGATGATCTGTAGATGTGTTTTGCCCTCTGGTTGGAGCCATTTCATAAGGAGTTTTCTGAGTTGGGTGAAGGCTTCTCAAGGATTGTCACAAAATCTCTGCCTGTAAGTCTTGCCTAAGATGTCATATCTTTTAAGGACCTCTTTTTTCACCAGGTCATAGTTATCTGACTGTGCAGTGTCCATATTGCTGTAGGCAAGTTGGGCTTTCCCTGTCAGGTAAGGTACCAGCCTGATTGCCCATTGCTGCTTTGGCCACTGGCAGGCTGCAGCGACCCTTTCAAAAGTTGTCAAGTATGCTTTGATATCATCTGAGGGACACAACTTTGTAAGTTTAATGTATTTTAAGTTGTTTGTGTTTTGTTGCTCTGCTGGACCAGTGCCAGATCCTCCAGCTTTGATAACTTGTAAGGCATCCATCCATCGCTGCATCTCTTCTCTTTGCTGCTCCTGTCACTGCTTCTCAAGTTGTTTCATTTCTTCTTTTCTCTGTGCCTCTAAACGTTGAAGCTCTTTTTCTCTCTGCTGCATCTTCTCTCTTCTCTGTTTCTCTATCTCCGTTTGTTGCATAGCTCACCATTTGAAAAAGGCAGTCTGGCTCTGAGTTTCTGTAACTGCCTGTTCTTTTTTTTCCATCACTGGTGCTGGCTGTACAGTCTCAGCTTGGACTTCTGTCTCTGCTAGTTTGGCTGCTAGTCTTCTGGTAACCACTCCTGGGCTTGCTGCTGCAGAATCCATATCTTTCTGCTATGCTTCCCTGGTACTAGGTCTAGTACCCACACACAAAACTCCTGGCTTAGAGCATGCACGGCATAAATCCCACTTAGGCTAACACCATCTGTCATCATGGCACAGGTCAGGAAGCACAGGAAAACCAGGAGCAGTTGTAAAATTCACAAATAGCATTTTATTATTAATAACAGCAAAATAAAAAAAATGTTCAGTATAACTATTTACAATGACAGTACAAACACAGAAAGCAGAGTCCTTCTTCTGAGTTTTTCTTCTCAATTTCCAATCTCAGTCTCTCAGTCTCTGCCCTTCCCTCTTGCAAAACACTGCAGCTCTTTTTATAACAAGTCTTTGCAGAGAGTTCATTAAGAGAATATTCTGCTTCTCACACAGTGTTCTTGTCAGTTTCAGCAGGTGCAGCAAAAAGAACACTGTGAGCCAGAACTGATCTCTTGTTGACAGCTCTGGAAATATTTTTCAAACCAGCATTTCAGGTTAACCCCTTGAATTCTAGTTTTTGCAATCATTTCAACAGTATAACTATATACAGTTTTGAACAAAGGGAACTCAGTATCGGTGACATTTCCACATAAAGATTCACATATATTTTTATACTCACAGATTTGCCAGGGGGAAGAAAAGACAGAAATAGCAAGGGAAGACAGAGAGATAGCGAGAGGCAGAAAATTAAGAAACCGTCGGAGTGATCAGTTCCTAGATCTCGCAAGAAAATTTGGTTGCGCAACCAGACAGAGAAGAAACAGAAAAGGAGAGGATAGACCAGACCCTTGCATTCAACTATTTCTGTATATCAAATGGGACAGAGCCTTATTCAACCCTGTCATACTGATCAGTTACTGCACTACGGCATCTGGAGTTGGCATGATCTTTTCTCAATTTGAAGTAAAGTTTCAAACTGCATTCAAACCTCAAAGTCTCAACTGAAACTTTTTAAGTTATCAGCAATATAGAAATTCAAAACTTGGTGAAACTCTTATCACTAACACCAGCTAGGGCATCTATCAATTTCTCTGCTACTACAGAAACTATAGTGAGAGCAAAAGAAATGTCCTACACTGGGGACTAAACCCAAGCCCTCTACCCACTACTGCTTGGTAGCCTAGAGCTCTACCGTTGTACAAAGGCTCCTTGACCGGAAATGTATGCTATGGCAAAGGGCATTCAGCACTGAATGCAGACAACCCCCCCAACACACATACACACAGCTGCAGTGGATGTAGTAATACACCAGTCAGTCAATATGAAGTACTGTTCCCAAGTTGCATTCAAACGTCAAACTCAGCTGGAAATCTTTAAGTTATCAGCAATATAGAACTTCACATCTTGCTGAAGCTAAGAAAGAAAATTGTCCTACACTGGGAATCAAACCCAGGTCCCCTACCCACTACTGCTTGGTAGTCTGTAGTTTTATCACTGCACTAAAGCACATTAAGAGGAAATGCATGCTGTGGCAAAGGACATAAAGTACTGAGTGCAGGCAGACCCACTCCCAACAGCTGCAGTGGCTTCAGTAATGCATCAGTCTGGCAATCTGAAGTAATGTTTCCCAAGTTGCATTTAAACCTGAAAGTTTCAGCTTGAACTTTTCAAGTTATCAGCAATATAACACTTCACACTTTGCTGAAACTCTATTACTAACATCAACAAGGGCATCTAATAATTACTCTCATACTACAAAAATTGTAGTGAGAAAGAAAAAAATGTCCCACACTGGGGATCAAACCCAGGCCCCTTACCCACTACTACTTGACAGTCTGTAGCATTACTGCTATACTAAAGCTCACTGACTGGAAATGCATGCTATGGCAAATGACATCCAACACTGAATGCAGACACCCCCTACTACCCCCCCCCCACACACGCTCTCACAGCTTCAGTGGATTTAGTAATGCAGCAGTCTGTCAGGCTGAAGAAATGTTTCCCCAAGTTTCATTCAAACCTGAAAGTTTCAGCTGGAACTTTCAAGTTATCAACAATATAGAGAATACTGGATGGGTAACCATGCAGAACCAGTGTGTTCTGCCACAGAGGGGTCTGATTCCCTGTGACCTCAAGAGTGAAGCTCGAGAGAAACATAGAATTTGACGGCAGATAAGGACCGCTTGGCCCACCTAGTCTGCCCATTTTCCTACCTAACAGATAAGCTGCAGATCCTAGTTAACCAACAGCTTAATTCCTCCTACCCCCCACTAGGACTGCCCTATGCCTGTCCCATGCATTCTGAAGTCCCCACTGTTCTTGACCCCGACCTCTTCAGGGAGGCTGTTCCATGCATCCACAACCCTCTCAGTGAAAAATACTTCCTCACATTACCTCTGAGCCATCCCCCCTCTATCTTCAAATTGTGCCCCCTTGTTCTTGCACATCTCTTTTTCTGGAAGATGCTACCCTCTTGGACTTTGTTAATTCCCTTGAGGTACTTGAAAGTTTCTATCATGTCCCCTCTCTCCCTTCTTTCCTCAAGGGTATACATATTAAGCTCCTTTAGTCTTTCTTCATATGTCTTCTGGTGCAGACCCTGCACCATTTTGGTTGCCCTCCTCTGGACAGCCTCCACTCTGTCTATGTCTTTGCGGAGATGAGGTCTCCAGAACTGCACACAGTACTCCAGATGGGGTCTCACCAACTGTCTGTACAGAGGGATAACAACTTCCTGTTTTCTACTATTATATTACTCTATATAAGGAGAGGTCCTTGGGAATCAGACCTGAGGTGGCAGAACACACGGTTCTGCATTGGGTTACCCATCCTGTATTTTGTATAGTGTATGGTGCCCCTTGAATTATTTTGAAAGTATTTTGTGAGAGATTTTTGACTTGCTAAATGTAATTTTCCCAGTGTATGTCTCCCAGAGATACAGCCTGCTGTTATGGTGAGTTGTGTGGTTACTAGGGACTGGGTGTCCCTATGTTAGCAACGCACACTCCCATTGGTTGCCACTCTGCTGTGGGCGTGATTTACAAAAAAAAACACATGTATGGATGACTCACTTAGCGAGTACAGAGGAGCGTATGGAGGCAGAAACGTGTGAGTAAATACATTTATAGGGAGCATATATGGTTGATCCTGCATTTTCCCTTGAAGTGATTTATGTGCTCCCTTGTCAGAAAACTGCCACGGTAATTTTCGCCGATGTTTGAAATAGCATTGCAGCGCAGTGCAACAGTTTTTGGTTCATGTTTTCAAAGCAGGGTTCGAGCTTTCAACTCTAAATGAATGGAACACTGTTCTGCACGTATGGTCAGTGCAGCATTCCATTCATTTTAGTGTGTGTGGATAAACATCATTTTAGTAAATCTGGATTTCGAGTCAGTATAACGTTCGCCACATACTATATAGAACTTCAAACTTTGCTGAAACTCTGTCACTAGCATCAGCAAGGGCATCTAACAATTTCTCTCACACTACAAAAAATTGTAGTGAGAAAGGAAAAATGTTCTGCACTGGAGATCAAACCCAGGCTTCCGTAGGTCTGAAACCCTACCCTAGGACCTAAAAACCATATCACTGACATCATCAATGATATCATACAGCCGAAACATTCATGCTGCATGTATCTTTGAACTTGATTAAATGCAAAAAAGGGCATACATGACCACAATAGGCACTTGCTACTATGCTGCTGGCGCCTTAAAAGTCCAAGCAACGAATGGAGCAGTAAAGAGCGAGGCTCCCATAATAGGATCAGGAAAAGGAAAAGTTTGCATCCAGAAATGCCAGCAGCATCTGGACTTAAACAGGGCCAATGAAGGGGTACTTTTAACCTCACAAGGAAGGGCATAACACATAACAGGTGCCCAGACTGAGAAGGTGCTATCTTCAGCAGATTTCAGTTGTGCTGGAAGGTTTGTGAGTGAGAGAGTGGTGTGTGTGTGTGGCGGGGCGCTCCTCTTCTGAATGTATTAGAAAAATTGCTCCCAAAAATAGTGAATAGCAGAGCTGCGAAAGACAAATAAGATTTCTTAAGACAATTCTGTCTTCAGTACAAAGTAAACGCAGACAGAGAGGGACCGCAAGTGTGACCTAAAGAGGCAAGAGGGCAGACGAACAACTCAAGCAGGCAGAGAGTTAAGTCTCCCCTAGAATAAAAAAAAGCTAAAGAATTTGGTGCACTAGCTGAAACAAGTTCTGGTCGGCAGCCCGCGTCATGGATTGTTTACAAATAATCTCTGAAAGATCATTTGTACAAAAAAACTGGCTGAGCTGAGCTTCTTCCAGGCACTCCAAGAAGCTCCCCTCTCTGTTTCAGCTGTGCATCATTCACCCCTTGAGTGGCTATTTCTCAAGCAAAATGTATGTTAAAGATCACTGGAAATATAAAATGTTCTTCATGTTATTTTCAGTGGTGGGGTTTCTTTAGAATAATACAGAGTAGGATTTTCAGTCGGGCGTCAGGAACTTGCACACAGTCATCCTGCATTCCTGACACTCGCTGTCATAAGTTGCACCACTTTAAAGGTGGTCTAACGTATGATGTGCAGCTAATATGACCTGCGGCAGTCCGAATGCCTTATAATGATGCATGCATCAATATATGACACATGAATCAATATTATTTTTTGTAACATACTTTTATCCTCCGCCTCTGCTGTCTTATGAGGGATATACCCTGTGTGTCAGGAATATACCCCGTTGAGGCTACTGGCACCACCATATCAATGATGTCAAGGATTTTTCACCCCATACTTCCTCTCATCTCCCCTCTGTCATAAGCAATACCCTACGAGCCTGGTGAAACTCAAGCAAAACACCGGGACATCTGAGTGTTGTCTAACAGCTCCCTGTACCTTGTATGTGTGGTTGACTGGTGTCTTTCACCAACAAATGGGACAGAACTATCCAATCTGTGTTTTTGCATGTTTCTACAAACCACCACACATTACAGCTGTTGAGTGTGGTTGTTTTGTGGAAGGAATACTATTAAATACATTACCTGCTAGACTGATGGACTGGCCACTGGAACACTGTTAAACACACTACCAGATGTACAATGGGGCTTGCCAATTGAGCACTACTAAACACACTGCCTGCTGCATTACTGAGCTGGACAGTGGAACACTGTCAAACACATTGCTCGCTGAACTACTGAAATGGCCAGTGGAACACTTTTAAACACACTGCATGTTGTGCTATTGAGCTGTCCAGTGGAATACATTTAAAAACATTGCCTGCTGAACTACTGGACTCGCCAGTGGAACACTATTAAACACACTGCCTGCTGCGCTACTGTGCTGACCAGTGGAACACTATTCAACACACTGCCTGCTGCACTACTGAACTGGCCAGTGGAACGCTATTAAACACACTGCCTGCTGCACTACTGTGCTGACCAGTGGAACGCTATTAAACACACTGCCTGCTGCACTACTGAACTGGCCAGTGGAACGCTATTAAACACACTGCCTGCTGCGCTACTGTGCTGACCAGTGGGAACGCTATTAAACACACTGCCTGCTGCGCTACTGTGCTGACCAGTGGAACGCTATTAAACACACTGCCTGCTGCGCTACTGTGCTGACCAGTGGAACGCTATTAAACACACTGCCTGCTGCGCTACTGAACTGGCCAGTGGAACGCTATTAAACAGACTGCCTGCTGCGCTACTGTGCTGACCAGTGGAACGCTATTAAACACACTGCCTGCTGCGCTACTGTGCTGACCAGTGGAACGCTATTAAACACACTGCCTGCTGCGCTACTGTGCTGACCAGTGGAACGCTATTAAACACACTGCCTGCTGCACTACTGAACTGGCCAGTGGAACGCTATTAAACACACTGCCTGCTGCACTACTGTGCTGACCAGTGGAACGCTATTAAACACACTGCCTGCTGCACTACTGTGCTGACCAGTGGAACGCTATTAAACACACTGTCTGCTGCACTACTGAACTGACCAGTGGAACGCTATTAAACACACTGCCTGCTGCGCTACTGTGCTGACCAGTGGAACGCTATTAAACACACTACCTGCTGCGCTACTGTGCTGACCAGTGGAACGCTATTAAACACACTGCCTGCTGCGCTACTGAACTGGCCAGTGGAACGCTATTAAACACACTGCCTGCTGCGCTACTGAGCTGGCCAGTGGAACGCTATTAAACACACTGCCTGCTGCGCTACTGAGCTGGCCAGTGGAACGCTATTAAACACACTGCCTGCTGCGCCACTGAACTGGCCAGTGGAACGCATTAAACACACTGCCTGCTCGCGCTACTGTGCTGACCAGTGAACGCCTATTAAACACACTGCCTGCTGCGCTACTGTGCTGACCAGTGGAACGCTATTAAACACACTGCCTGCTGCACTACTGTGCTGACCAGTGGAACGCTATTAAACACACTGCCTGCTGCACTACTGTGCTGACCAGTGGAACGCTATTAAACACACTGCCTGCTGCGCCACTGAACTGACCAGTGGAACGCTATTAAACACACTGCCTGCTGCGCCACTGAGCTGGCAAGTGGAACGCTATTAAACACACTGCCTGCTGCGCCACTGTGCTGACCAGTGGAACGCTATTAAACACACTGCCTGCTGCGCCACTGAGCTGGCCAGTGGAACGCTATAAACACACTGCCTGCCGCGCCACTGAGCTGGCACAGTGGAACGCTATTAAACACACTGCCTGCCGCGCCACTGAGCTGGCCAGTGGAACGCTATTAAACACACTGCCTGCCGCGCCACTGAGCTGGCAAGGGAACGCTATTAAACACACTGCCTGCCGCGCCACTGAGCTGGCAAGTGGAACGCTATTAAACACACTGCCTGCCGCGCCACTGAGCTGGCAAGTGGAACGCCATTAAACACACTGCCTGCCGCGCCACTGAGCTGCCAGTGGAACGCTATTAAACACACTGCCTGCCGCGCCACTGAGCTGGCCAAGTGGAACGCTATTAAACACACTGCCTGCTGCGCCCACTGAGCTGGCAAGTGGAACGCTATTAAACACACTGCCTGCTGCGCCACTGAGCTGGCAAGTGGAACGCTATTAAACACACTGCCTGCTGCGCCACTGAGCTGGCAAGTGGAACGCTATTAAACACACTGCCTGCTGCGCCACTGAGCTGGCAAGTGGAACGCTATTAAACACACTGCCTGCTGCGCCACTGAGCTGGCAAGTGGAACGCTATTAAACACACTGCCTGCTGCGCCACTGAGCTGCAGGTGGAACGCTATTAAACACACTGCCTGCCGCGCCACTGAGCTGGCAAGTGGAACGCCATTAAACACAATGCCTGCCGCGCCACTGAGCTGGCAAGTGGAACGCTATTAAACACACTGCCTGCTGCGCCACTGAGCTGGCAAGTGGAACGCTATTAAACACACTGCCTGCTGCGCCACTGAGCTGGCAAGTGGAACGCTATTAAACACACTGCCTGCTGCGCCACTGAGCTGGCAAGTGGAACGCTATTAAACACACTGCCTGCTGCGCCACTGTGCTGACCAGTGGAACGCTATTAAATACACTGCCTGCTGCGCCACTGTGCTGACCAGTGGAACGCTATTAAATACACTGCCTGCTGCGCCACTGTGCTGACCAGTGGAACGCTATTAAACACACTGCCTGCTGCGCCACTGTGCTGACCAGTGGAACGCTATTAAACACACTGCCTGCTGCGCCACTGTGCTGACCAGTGGAACGCTATTAAACACACTGCCTGCTGCACTACTGAGCTGGCCAGTGGAACGCTATTAAACACACTGCCTGCTGCACTACTGTGCTGACCAGTGGAACGCTATTAAACACACTGCCTGCTGCACTACTGTGCTGACCAGTGGAACGCTAATAAACACACTGCCTGTTGCACTACTGAACTGGCCAGTGGAACGCTATTAAACACACTGCCTGCTGCACTACTGTGCTGACCAGTGGAACGCTATTAAACACACTGCCTGCTGCACTACTGTGCTGACCAGTGGAACGCTATTAAGCACACTGCCTGCTGCACTACTGTGCTGACCAGTGGAACACTATTAAATGCACTGCCTGCTGTACTATTAGACACATTGCCCACTGCAGAATTGGGCTGGCCAGTGGAACACTACTGAACACACTGCCTGCTGCATTACTGGGATGGCCAATGAAATACATTTAAACCACAGCATGTTGCACTATTGGACTGTCCACTGGAACACTGTGCAACAGCGTGCATGCTGCACTGTTGGGCTGGCCAGTGGAACGCATCTAAACACAATGCCTCCTGTGCTACTGTGCCGGCCAGTGATACACTATTTAACACACTGCCTGCAGCACTATTAGACCAGCCAGAGGAACAGTATTAACCACACTTCCCACTGCAGAATTGAGCTGGCCAGTGGAACACTACTGAACACACAGACTGCTGTACTACTGGGCTCGCCAGTTGGAACTCTCTTAAACAGACTGCCCGCTGCACTAGTGGGCCTACCAGTGGAACACTATTAAATAGAATGCTCGCTGCACTATTAGTACCAGCAGTGGGACACTACTAAACATGTTTCCCGCTACACTATTGGGCCAGTTACTGGAACACTGTGAAACATGCTGCCTGCTGTACTAGTGGGCTGGCCAGTGCAACACTATTAAACCAAGTGCTAGATGCACTATTGGTCCAGCCCATGCAACAGTACTGACCACATTGCCTACTGCACTATTGCACCAGCTAGTGGACCACTATTAAACACACTGCTCACTACACTATTGGACCAGCCTGTAGAACACTGTTCCGCACACTGCTTGCTGCACTAATGGGCTGGCCAGTGGAATACTATTAAACATGCTGTTTGCTACACTATTGGACTGGGCAGTGGAACACTACTAATCAAACCGCCTGCTGCACTGGTGGACCACCTAGTAGAACACTGTTCGACACGCTGTTTGGTTCACTATTGGGCTGGCCACTGGAACACTGTTCAACACACTGCCCATAGCACTCTGCTTACATAATAGATAACCCGCTCTTAGGTGTGCAGTCGGCTCTGATATAGCAATGCATAAGCGATAGGCCGCAGGCCGAGTGCATCAACCACCCAAAGCATGCGTATATCAGAGTGTGACTGCACATCCTAGAGTGGGTTATTTATCTTCTAAAATGGTAAAATTGTTTTTTTAGGGGGGGTTAAAGTGCAGGTGTGTGTCGCACTCTGATATATGCACGGTCATGTGATGTGTTTTATACAATCAGAACACTGGATTTGGAGGAGGATGCCATCATTCATTTTATAAATCCATTTATATGTTGAGTAAATGCAGCCAGTCTGAAGCACTACTACAGGGCTACAGCTTTATGTATTTAAAGTTTGTGCTTTGAGGCTTCTGACGTTTACCGTCTGACATTATGATGAGTAATCTGTCATGATCAGCCATTGTTTGAGGGTTATAATACATGCGCTGGGATTTTTCACCTAACCATTCTCTGTTACTGCTTTAAAAAGGTCTTGATTTTGGGAGTGCATGCATGTTAGAGAGAAACCACGCTGTCCTTGACCCTGTTAAGTTGTTTTATCTCTTCAATATTTGACTTTATATGTCTGCATCTCCTTAAATAACTCTATACTCCAATTTGCCTGATCCTCCATCTCTCCTTCCATCCGTCTCACTAATAATCTTATTTATTTATTTAAACATATCTTTACCAGGTTATAAAGCAAACCCCTAGAAGGCTCACTTCCAGTTGTAACGGGGGTTCAGATGAATTTACTGGAGTACATTCAGAAGCAATTATCACAGCATAGGAAACACACAACATAGATACATAGATACATACACAGTGTCGGCAGATAAGGGCCTATGGCCCACCCAGTCTGCCCATTTAAGTTTGTAAGTTAAGTTTATGTTTTCCAGGAAGTCTGTTGCCCTTTACCCCCGACCTCCAGAATTCCTTTATGTCTATCCCATGCATTCTTAAATCCTGTGATTGTTCCAGCCCCCACCACTTCCTCTGGCAGGGTGTTCCACTTGTCCACCACCCGTTCTGTGAAGAAATTCTTCCTCACGTTTCCTCTGATGTAAAACATGTAAAACAACCACAAGTGCAAACAACACTGGACAAGAATCAGAGTAACGGAATGTACAAGATTTACAAGTTACATCGCAAATACTGGATTGGTAACTATGCACAACCAGTATGTTCTGCCACCAAGGGGTTGTGATTCCCTCTGACCTCTACAGCGAAGCTTGAGAGGTCCATGGGAATCAGAAACCTGAGGTGGCAGAACACACCGGTTGTCCACAAAGTTGCTCATCCTGTATTTTTTTATAGCGTGTAGTATTATGTGAGATGTGCACATGGCAGTTCTGCTTTCAAATCTGAAAATGGACAAGGCAATGGGGCCAGACAGGATATATCCAAGGATATTGAAGGAGCTCAGAGAGGTGCTGACTGCACCTCTAACAGTCCTGTTCAACCACTCACTGGAGACGGAAGTGTTTCCAGAGGACTGGAGGAGGGCAGATGTAGTCCCACTCAGGGATGGAATTACACATTATGAGCTTTGGGAGCTGGGGGGGGGTCTGTAAGGGTGTTATCTTTAAGCTAAGCCCCCTTTCCATTATAAGTCAATGGCAGTGATGCGTGAGCTACCGGGGCTCGCTTCAGAGTTAGGGGGAGCCGAGCCCTGGCAAGCCCACCCCTGTAATTCCAAAACTGGTCCCACTCCACAAAAGTGGTAGCAGGGAGGATGCAGGCAATCACAGGTCAATCAGCCTGACTTCAGTAGTGAAGAAATTAATGGGATAACTACTGAAGGAAAGGATTGTGGAATATCTTGAATCCAGTGGCTTACAGGATCCGAGGCAGCATGGATACACTGGGGGGAGGTGATGTCAAACAAATCTGATAGATATCTGTTTGTTTTTACTTGAATTTATCAAGAGTAAGTAATAAATTGCACTAGAGATTCCCTCTCAGAACTTCGCTGGGATACATGACTGCTTTTGGTTCTCTGCGGAAGTGAGAGCCCACAGGAAGGACCAATTTATATTCATGGCTCCCTGAGATGTGATAAAGTTGTTGGACTGACCAAGATTGTTAAGTGATTTTGTTGACTGAACATTTTAACTTTATAATTTATTCATTTTTAGTTTAGTTTTATGTTAGTTTAAACAAGTATTAAGTTTGAAAATGTATATTATTCTCCCCTCTGTGTGAGAGACAGTGGGTTGGATTGGTAAAAAAAAAAAAAAAATTGCCTCTCTTTTCCCCTACTTTGTGAGAGAAAGTGGTGGAGTTTTCATCAGAAGAGTGTTTTTTTGTTTTTGTTTTGTTTTTTTGGTAATAGTTGATTAGGGGGTGTATTATTAAAGTGTTATTTTAGTAGTATCAATAGGTTTTAATGTGTTGGGTTGGTGAAAGCATAGTCAGGCAGCACTCCCCCTCAAGACTGAAGGATCTCCAACCTTTTGAATGTCCCGCACTTCCTTCAGAAGTGTATAGGAAATGCCAAATATTCGTCATTTCGAGATGTAGGAGTGGTGGGAATAGGAGATCCTGGAACTCTTGGGAGGGATGGGAAAAGAGTGGGCGGATAGGAACAGTTAGAACCAGGAGGCGCCCTGGGGCGAAATGGATGCAGGAGCGAGGTCCATCATGTCTTGTACCCATACCCAAGGGCACTGACGTGATCAGGCAGGAAGCAGAGTCATCCTTGGAGTCTCGTCCCTTTCGGGCGGTGTTAAGCGATGCTAGGTCTATCAGAAACAAGACTGCTTTGGTGGCAGATCTTGTTGCATCTGTGGACTTAGCTTGCATCAGCGAGACCCGGCTTGATGAAAATGTGGGCCCCATTTTGGGGTCTGCGGTTCCGGACGGGTTCTCGGTGATTCACCGCCCGAGAGTGGACCGTAGGGGCGGGGGAGTTGCAGTCTGTTTTAGACAGGAACTGGACCTCAGGGAGGAGCTGGTTGGATATACCAACTCCTTTGAATGTATGTGGGTGCAGGTGCAGGCTTCAGGATACTTCTCATTTATCGTCCACCAGGTGATGGGAGAGAATTCCTGAGGGAGGTGGCGGATTTCATCGCCGAGAGGGTTTTGGAATCCCCCCGATGGATAATTCTGGGGGATTTCAATGCCTGGGTCGATGATGAACTTGCGCTCTTTGGACAAAACCTCCTCCAATTGACTGATTTGTTGGGCCTGACACGGGTTATTACCACTGCAACCCACCAGAGGGGACATTCATTGGACTTGATATTCCATCTGAGGATGGAAGTCTCTGATGTGGAGGTGGAGCCCATCAGTTGGTCTGACCATCACGCCCTGAGGTTCAGTTTCGCGGCCCCCCGAAAGAGGCCTGCCCCTAAGGAGATAGTACAGTTCTGTCCTTTGAGAGGAGTTACCTCAGAAGGCCTAATGACAGAGCTTGACTTCTCGGGATTTTCAATGGATAGCATGGATCCAGGGTCTTTAGTGCTGGCCTATAATAGGGCAGTTGTGAGGGCCCTGGATGTCATTGCTCCTTTCCGCGTTCGCCCCTGTACTCTTCACCCTGGGTCCCCGTGGTTTACCACGGAGATCCGTGGGTTGAAGAGACAGGGCCGAAGACTGGAGA
This sequence comes from Neoceratodus forsteri, assembly GCA_016271365.2. NCBI lineage: Eukaryota > Metazoa > Chordata > Ceratodontiformes > Ceratodontidae > Neoceratodus > Neoceratodus forsteri. Next base: position 46,302,674 of record CM028133.1, on the reverse strand, counting down.
GACGTTGGCGGAAGACTCACCTGGAATTTGACAGGCTTAGACTGCTAGATCATTATAAAATCTACCAGTTAGCAATCTCCCATAAGAAGGCAGAGTTCCTGTCCAGGGAGATTGCTACAGCAAAGAACAGACCGGCCCAGCTCTTTCGGACTGTGGACAGACTGTGCAATCCAGTCTGTCTTCATGCCGGTCGAGCATTATCACAGTTACAGTGTGAGGAGTTTGCGACATTCTTTGCTGATAAGGTGTCTGCTATAAGAGATGAGATCAGCCAGGGCCTCCCCATTGGGTCTTGCAGTGACCAATCGAGGGACACAAATACCCATTTGACTTGGTCCACGTTCAGTCAACCGGCAGTCATGGACATAGTGAGAATTGTCCAGACTTTGCGTCCAACTTGCTGTAGTTTGGATCCGGGCCCTACACACTTACTTGTGGGGTATGTAGAGGTTATTGGCCCGATCCTTACTGGGATAGTAGTGGCATCATTGGAGAGAGGGATCTTTCCTGATCCTTTGAAGGAGGCAATAGTACATCCCCTCCTGAAAAAGTCCTCCCTTGATCCCGACTGCCCAGGAAACTACAGACCGATCTCGAATCTTCCCTTTTTGGGGAAGATTATCGAGAAGGTGGTCGCCTTGCAGCTGGAAGATCATTTAAACATCCACAATATCTATGGCCCTCTCCAGTCTGGCATCAGGAAATGGCATAGTACTGAGGCGGCTCTTGTTCGGGTACTGAATGATCTCCTGATGGCAAGAGATCTGAGAACTTGTTCTATCTTGGTTCTCCTCGATCTTTCAGCAGCATTTGACACCGTGGATCATGGGGTGCTGCTCGAACACCTGTGGTTTCTCTGTGGACTAAGGGGGGTGGTCCACAGTTGGTTTAAATCTTTTCTGCAGGGTAGGACTCAGAGAGTAGTGTCTGGGATTTATTCCTCGACCTCTCGCTGCCTACACTGTGGAGTGCCACAGGGTTCGGTGTTGTCCCCCATGTTATTTGCGGTGTACATGCTTCCATTAGGGGACATTTTAAGAGAATATGGATTGAGTTTTCATTGTTATGCTGATGATTCTCAACTCTATATGTCTTTTGTGCTCGAGCAGGAGTCTGAGTCAAGTACATTGTTTAACAACTGCCTCCTGGAGATACAGAACTGGATGAGTACCAATTGGCTGAGGTTGAACCTGGGAAAAAACAGAGGTATTGGTGGTGGAACCGGGGGTGAGGATATCAAGTCCATGGGTGGGAAAACTCTCAGGTTTATTTCTGGGAGGAACCCCGCTCATGGCATCTGGTCAGGTGCGTAACCTTGGTGTTATATTTGACGAGGGCTTGACCCTGAGGGCACAGGTGTCAGCCATAGTCAAATCATCCTTTTTTCACCTAAGGAATATAGCACGGGTGAAACACTTGATTCCATCAGAGGATCTTCCTACCCTGGTCCACGCATTTGTTGCCAATCGTCTTGATTATTGCAACGCCCTTTATCTAGGGCTGCCAGGAGTGGATATCCGCCTCTTACAGCTGGTGCAAAACACGGCAGCTAGGTTGTTGACTGGAAGCCCGAGGTCCAACCATATAACACCTGTGCTTCGCGGCGAATTGCACTGGCTGCCTGTACAGTGGCGGATCACTTTCAAGGTCATGTTGATGACCTATAAAGCCCTACACGGTTTGGGACCTCGCTACCTGAAAGAACTCCAAATTTCTTACTGTCCTTCCCACTCCCTCCGATCCTCTGGTGAGGGATTGCTGGAGATTCCCAGGGTAACCTTAAAAACATCAGGAGGAAGATCATTTGCCTTTATGGCCCCTACCCTGTGGAATTCTCTACCTCACCAGATATGCAATTGCCTGACTGTGGAGAGCTTTAAAAAAGCTTTAAAGACCTTCCTTTTTAACCAAGCATTTTTAGTGACTTGAATTATATTGGATTGTGCTTTGAATTTAAATGTTGTTTATAATTATGGTTTTTAATATTGTATGAAGGATATTGTAAAGGCGCCCTGAGCTTTGGAAGGGCACCTTACAGAAATAAATATTTACTTACTTACTATGTACTTACTTTGACTGGGTGACCAGGGAATTAGATCAGGGTGGAGCACTGGATGTGGCCTACCTAGATTCCAGTAAGGCATTTGACACCTTTCTACATAGGAGACTTGTAAACAAGCTGGGCAGCCTGGGAGTGGGTCCAAAGGTGGTAAACTAAGTAAGAAATTGGTTGGTGGATAGGTGACAGAGGGTGGTGGTAAATGAAGTTCACTCCAAGGAAGGGAAAGTGACAGCGGCATGCCACAAGGATCAGTACTGGGAGCGCTCCTCTTTAATGTCTTTATTAGTGACATTGTAGAGGGGCTACAAGGGAAGGTATGCCTTTTTGCAGATGGCGCAAAGATCTGCAATACGGTAGCCACCTTGGGGGTGCTGGGGAGATGGGTGGAGAACATGCAGCGTCAGCGGCTCAGCAGGTAGTACACTTGCCTCTGAGGCCGGGAGATCAGAAGGCTGTGAGTTCTATCCCCACACCAGGTACTTGGGTTAAAATCCCAATACTGACACTGTAGTGCAGCATGAGGGGGGTGCTGCACTCCTGAGGTGCCATCTTTTGGATGAGATGTTAAACCGAGGTCCCATCTGCCTGTTCAGGTGGATGTTAAAGATCCCACGGCACTTCTCGAAAAGAGAAAGTGAATTTCCCCAGTGCCCTGGCCAAATTTCCCCCCATGCACTAAAAATATCACCAACAGCTTAATCTGGTTCTGGTTCAAGGTCAGGTGGCATTCATCTGTATCACGCCTGAAAATAGGCAGAATATGTCTAGTGCATTTACCCGGTCAACAAAAACTAAATAAATAAAATAAAATGAACAGAGATCTAAGAAAGCTTGAGGAGTGGTCAAAAGTGTGGCAACTAAGCTTCAATGCGAGGAAGTGCCACATCATGCATTTAGGGCACAGAAACCCAGGGACAGAGTACAAGATGGGGGGGAGTAGTACTTATGACCACCAAGCAGGAAAGAGACCTGGGGGGTAATCGTATCTGACGATGACCTAAAGGTGGCCAAACAGTAAGACAAGGCAGTGGGGCAAGCTAGTGGGATGCTAAGGGGCATTCGGAGGAGTATCACCAGCAGAAAGAGGGAGGTGGTGATACCACTGTATAAATCATTGGTGAGACCACATCTAGAGTACTGTGTCCATTTCTGAAGACCACATCTCTGGAAGGACACAGAACGAGTAGAATGAGTAGAGGTGGTCCAGAGGAGGGCAACTAAAATGGTGCAGGGTCTCCATCAAAAGCTCTATGAGGAGGGACTAAAGGACCTCAATATGTACACCCTGGATGGGGGGGGGAGAGATATGATAGAGACTTGCAAATATCTCACGGGTATAAAGAGGGTACAAGAGGGAAGCATTTTTCAGATGAAAAGATGCTCAAGAACGTGGGGTCATGCTATGCAGCTGGAGTGGGGTAGATTCAGGGATAACATGAAGAAGTACTTCTTCACAGAAAGAGTGGCAGATGCCTGGAACAGCCTCCCAGCAGAGGTGGTCGGGGCAAAAACTATAACAGGTTTCAAGGACGCATGGGATAGGCATAAGGGAACCTTAGTGGTTAAGAAAGGAGAAGGGAAAGTCGGAGACCAAGTAGGGTCTGGAGAATTAAGTTAGGTAGGGAAACTGGGCAGACTGGGTGGGCCAAGCGGTCCTTATCTGCCATCAAAGTCTATGTTTCCATGTTTCAGAACGAAATTGACTTGTGCAGTCTCTGGAGGTTTCAGAATGCTGTTCTACCACAGAAGGGTACAATCACATTCCATGACCTCTGAACTGTGGTACAACAGCATTTTGAAAAGGATGGAGTTCTATACAGAACAATGTTCTATATACACTATAATAATATTCACAGAATTAAAAGCAGCACAAGGAATGCAAAATCCATAAGCAAAATTAACAGCACGATGACACTGAGAGGAAATTGGGTGCTCTCAGCCTTCTCAGCTAAGGTACTTAAAAAATGTCACGTCATGAATTTGATATTATATCATTATGGAATTACAGTAAGAAAAATATCACAATAATTATGAAATACAAAAAATATATAAGTAATACTATTCTGAGTGTTTAGGCCTATAGGTACTAAGAATTGATAAGTACTTTACAATTTTCACCTCAGCTACTTTCTAATGAAGAGACATAGATTAATATATTAACTTTGTGAACTCACAGACCCTAATGAAATTAAATTACTGTATTCATGAATTTCAGATTTGAAACTTTTCCAAGTAAAGAATTATTGTTTGATATAATAAATCCAAAAAAGCGGATGAAAGAGAATGTAATAGTAGGAGTGGAGAGATTGATAATTTAATACATGTTAATCTCGGAATGCCTTTGGTATGAAGAAGTGAAACAATTTTGGTTGGGCCTATTCATTCAGGATATTAATTTGTAAAAGAGAAAACTGTTTAATATACTTATGACAACTGAAGATGAGCACTGAATATCTAGGGTAGCAAATCATTTAACTGCTGTAACTGTTATTAAAAGAAATAAATGTCATCCCTATGCTGTTGATTCTTAGTCACTGCTGCTTGGGGATGCAATCGTGTTTTTAATGTTTGAGTCTGTTGTTGAGATATTAATTCCATCCTTTGCATGGGTGGAGTTCTGACGTATTTGCTACTCTGGAAACGCCTGCTAATAGTTTTTAACTGTGCTGTATTTATGTAGGTTGTGTGTATACTGTGTATGTATCTTTTTGTAACGGTCTTAAGACTGGACAAATACAACAAAACAACTGAACAGAATAAGGAATCAGAATGACACAGCTTAGACAATCAGAGCAGTTAGACAGCAGTACAAGCAATGAGTAGAATGTTCATGTTGTCGGCAGGAGAGGGCCATTGTGGTAGGACTGAGGGGCTTATGATACTCATTGAGCCGGGCCTCGGCAGACCAAAAGCTCAGGCAAGTGGAAAGGGTAATGAGTAGACCATTCCACAGGTGGGGGAGTCTGTAACAAATGGAGGCTTGGCCTGCATTGCATTTGCAGAGCAAAGTTTGGAACCTATTTATCAGTTCTGATCTGAGGGAATAGGATGCATTAGAGGCAGGGGTCAAGGTCTCATTTAGTAACATGGGCAATTTCACTGCTCAGAATGTAACTCCCAGGAGGGCAGTGGGAAGAGTGTGCCTTGACTCAAGAGGAGCGCACCCCAATTTGTTGTACATAGCACATTGATTAGAGCAAAGGGAGGAGGCCAGGGCAAACCTGCAAAAGGCACTGAATAAGGTAAAGTAATCTATTTGTGTTGTTCTGTCTACCCAAATCCCCTTCCATCGACTGCACTATTCATCCATCCCTGCCTCCCCCCCTCCCTCCTTCCATCTACCCCACTGCTCATCTATTTTGTACATCCATTCGTGTGTGTGTCAAATCATTCATCAATCCTACTAGTCATGTATCTGCTGACCTATCCATCCATCCTACCATCAACTAATTTATTAGGCCACTAGTCATCTAGCTCTCTGCTCATCTACCCACCCATCTTTCCATTCATCCATCATACTACTCGTCTGTCCCTTATTCATTCCATCCATCCATCCTTCATTCCATCTATCCATCCTTCATTCCGCCATCCATCCATCCATCCATGGAATGCTTCATTCATCAACACCACCACTCACTTACTCACTCACTCAAATCCATCTAGTATTCTACACCCACCTGCTACTCATCTGTTTGTCCATCCATCTACATATCCATCAATTTACCCAAGTTTATCCATCAATCCAGGCCATTTATCAACCAACTCATTTATCTATCCACCCACCCAACTCTCGGTCGATATACCTGGCTATTTACTCACATATTCATCCACTTTCTGAGAAACAGAAAAAACAGTTGCCGCCACTGAAAATGTACATACATAAGCCAGCGCATTACAGAAAAGTGCGCAGCTCCCTGAGAAACCATTAATGGAATGCTCTGTGTATTCAGTTCTACTGGATACAGCAGTCATCGCTTCTGACTTTTGATACAGTAATGTATGTAGAGCTGCACTACTGCTGAAACCCAATCCAGAAAGTAAACCTATAGCTAGTCAGGGGAGCCCTTTGTCAGCCTTGTTTGCGGTTAGTGTTACCCGAGAATAGCTTGTTGGCAAAGTGCCATCATTTGTTTAGTTTCTTTTTCCCTCTCCTTTGTTTAAGACATGAATCATTAATTCTGCAAGAGCAGTAGCAGGTACTGTATGAGCTGATAGGACGTGAGCACCATCCACAGGGACATACCTTTTCATACAAGAAACAACTGACACCACACCGATTAAAGAGGTACACCACCTTCCCAAATCCCTCTTCCTTGCTCAAGAAGCTGCACTTTTCTCCATATAGATTTTATCCCCACCATCTTCACCCCCTCAGGTCCCCAGGCAACCTCTAAGCTGCAAAACTGCTGCACATCCTATTGTTATGCTGCCAGGCCCATGAGGACTGGCAGACATTATCTAGAAGGTCGTGATTGTACTTTTTTCTCCTCTGAACCTCTAACCAAAGTGCTGCCATCATGTGGAGTGACTCTGTTGGCCACACCTGCATGTTGCTTCTTCTGTGAAGAAGGCTTACCTCATGGACGGTTCTATGTGACAAGGGCGACTAAATGTCAGCGACTGGTCATAAGGGCACACAGCCACAAGGGCAACTGAAAGGTCGCCCACATTGTCAGCGCCATTGTGCAGTAGCCCTTATGACTGGTCACCGACATTCAGTCGCCCACATCACAGGTTACCCTCATGGACCACCGTTGTGGTCGCTGCGGCACCATAGCAGGATGCCACCTGATTGCGGGAGCCATGGGCTCACTCCCAAACCTTGTTGCAACAGTGGTAGTGCAGCACAATACTACTGGATCACTGAGCAGCCCAGAATAAGCACTTTTTTATTTTATTTATTAGAGTATCAGTTTACAGACCTTTGAGTCATAGACTCATTTACAAAGGCACCTCATCATGGGAAAACAACACAACAGCAATACAATGGTACAGTACATACAAAATGGCTTACAGAGCGACCAGTGTTACAGACATTCACTGGTGTACATGAGTAGCAAAAGTTAATATACAGTAAACATATTTTAGGTACTCAAGTACCACGTTGGGGAGGGAGGGTGATGGCTCTATGATACACCTGCTACCCCCAATCTGAAACTGTGCAGGTACAGACATTATATGGCAATGAAATGCCAGTGACCAATCAGAATGGAGAACAGCTGTACCTCTTATCTTGCGTACAGCTGTCTCCCTGTGCTAGACCCTTCAATGGGCTTGCTTCCATTTCCAAGGTTCCAGTCTGCCTGACAGCCACTTGCTTTTCTAGCTTTTTTAACACTCAGTATTGTTCTAAAAAAACATGTTTTATTTTTAAGCAGTTGAAAAAAAAATGTATCCTCAATTTTCTTTCTATGCTAAACAATAACCCTCCACTCTGTGTGCCAAACCCATGCCACCGACTTCACTAGCATGCCATGCACGTCCACGGTAACAGACGCTGGACCATAACAAACACTGTAGGATTAAAAAAACAGCCATTTTTAATACTCTAAAACACCACATATATATTTTGTGGCATTACAATGCCTTATAATATAAATATATATATGATGTTAGCAGGGGCTGTCTCTTGTAATGTAAGAAGAGAATCTCAAACTGTCGGGCAGAGAGAAGAGCTCAGCTTCCCTTTGCGGTCCTCTCACCCAACCATCCCGGGATGCCTACACTACATTATACGAGACAGCCCCTACTAGCACCATATACATTTATAAAGGACACAACTGGAAAAGTGACCTGCAGTATTCATACTATTTCAAAAATAATATAATATACAACAGCACTATATTTTTGTACAGTGTTTTTTAAACAGGATATATCCTTTAAAGTTCCACTTGTTGGGGAGGGGGGCACACATGTCTGCCCATCTCATTGGCCTACATATGTGCCACAAAGGGCCAGCTGGGCATGCAGGGTTAGGACTCACTATCCGTGGTTTTGAATAATAAATGGCTTTCTACTTCTGCACTACATGCAATGCCACCGGGGGAAGGGGGAGCTGACCTCAGCTGAAGTATCGTCTTTCAATCCAAAGTCTCAAATATCTCATGGCCTGTGACAGTAGGGGATTATAGTACACAACACTCGACGGAAGAACTGTCTCCACCTCAGCAGAAGTCCTTCTGCCTTTCACAGACCAGAAAGGGCCTGTGAAAAGTATGTTAAGATTCACCTCCTGCTTTGTGTAGGGTTTCAAAGGCCATGAGTAGTGGTTAAGTGACTTACTCAGAGTGATACAGTATGCAAGTGGAGGTTGTGGGAATGAAACCTAGATCTGCTAGATGTACCAAGCTCATAACAGTGCGTTACTCTAACCTCTAGGCTATACGGCCAGGCCAGGTAAGTAGAGTAGTGGTTAAGTGGAAGTTGTGGGAATCAAACCCAGGTCTGCTGGAGAGAGTGGGGTCTCTTTGTAGTTTATTCTTTGGTAACCAGGTATGGTCCATTAGATTCAAGTGCCTGTTTTCAGGGGAGGTTAAGTGACTTGTTCTGAGTCACACAGTATGCAAGTGGAGGTTGTGGGAATCAAACCCAGGTCTGCTGGATGTACCAAGCTCATAAACAGCTTGTTACTCTAATCTCTAGGCTATGCTGCCAGCCCAGGTAAGGAAATTTAGGACAAAAAAAACTATGTTAATGCTTATTAGGGTTGCTACTGCACAAAATGGAGACTGTACAAAGGATGGAAAATACTATTAGGGTTGTCAACCCAATGCCAGCAAAGTTTGGAAATGTGCTACTGTATTAGAGTTCTTATGTCTAGCTCCCGGCCAACCCTACCACGTCTCCAACCCTAATAACCCAGGGACAGTCCACAGGTACAGGGCCATGCATCAATAGTATGGTACCTCATAAAGGGTCAACAAATTGGAAATTAGTATATAGCGTCCCTAATCCCCACCCCCACCGTACCCTTGTGACCAGGGTAGGACAAATCAGTTAGCCATGTGGCCAATGGTTAGCAAAACAGGTTTTCCTTCCATATTTCCATACTTACTAGTCAACTGGGTACCTGCCCATGACGTGTTTTTTGAGCCCCTAAAAATGAGGCCACTAAAAGTACTGAACTGGCTACCACATTTTGAAACCTACTAGCCAAACTGATTTTTTACACCACGGTGGTAACACAAGGTCAAGCTACAGGTCTAGCACGTATAAGGCTGTGCTGGGTTATGTGACTCTGAAGGTTTGATGGCAGCTTGCACACTCGACGTGCTGTTCTACATTTGTGAATGCATACTGTTGTGGACCCCGTGTATAGTATGATATACATTTAATAGCAACATTTTGTGTCATATGTTGTGTACCAAGATATGTATCATCCACTTGTAAATGGCTGTATGCAGCTTCAACAAGACCCTCCAGAAGATAGTATACATGTCCCAAACATGTAACTTGCTTTGATTATTTCTAAGTACTGTATATGTCTTAAAGAACTAGTGACACATTCGGGAGAACTTTAACAAAACCTAATATTTAGACACAGTCCAGCTTCTATTTCCCATTAGTGTTGTATTCCTCCTCCCTGTTATTTATTACTGAGGTCATTTGTATGAAAACAGAATCTTTGCTCCTGAAGAGTTCATCTATTCCTGTTGCTTTCTCCCTACCTGAAGTCGTACAGCACTGCTTGTGGTATCACAGTTACTCCCATGGCAACAGACTGTGATGTTACAACAGAGGATTATGACTTGCAGTAGGGAGTAAGCTACAGAGGCAGCTGGACTCTACAGGTACTCTGAGAGATAAAGATCATATATTCATGCAAATGTCCTTAGTAATAAATAATGAGGAGAAGAAATATATAAAATGTGCATGGAATGCAGGCAGAACCGTACCAAATGATTCTAGTTTTTAAAGTTTTCTTTGAGGCATCAGTGTCTCTTCAAAGAAAGCAGCTCTCAACTATGTAATGTGTACAGTACTTTCAAATTTGTAACAATTTAACTTCTTTGTGGAGGGTCTGCAATACTCTGTGTCTAGTATGGGACTCGTTATAAACGATATGTAAATCTCTACAGGTACTATATGCACCCCAAAGTATTGTAATTTATTTATTTATTTAACTTTTGTTAACCAGGTAAGTACACTAGACAAGACAATTGCCTATTTTCAGGTACAACCCGGGAGAGTACAGGAATAACAGATTTAGGTACATAAAATGACATTGTACAAGTTAGACATGTTACAGTTCACGTGAGCACAGTATGATTACAAATCTACAGTGTGTACCACATACAAGAAATGGCCGATCTAAGTGGCATGATTCTCGACATGTACTTTGCCCATCAGTGATGAGGGAAAGGGGAAGGGACTAGGGTTGCTATATACCAGTTTTTAATATGTTGATCCTGTAGGAGGCACCATACCTGTAACGCTTGGCCCTGTACCTGTAGACTGTGCTTGGGTCATAGGGATAGGGGACTGGACAGGGTGGGTGGCAGTTAGACATTAGAACCCTAACAGCAAATTCTCAGACTTAGTGGGCACGTGGTTGACAACTCTAACAGTTTATGTCTAACCTTTGTGCAGTCTACATTTCGTGCGGCACCAACCCTAATGAACATTAACAGAGTTTTTTGCATAAATATTTGTGACAAACAGATACCATGGAAACAAGCAGCATTCTCTTAGCATACTTCAAATTTCTTACCTGTCCCAATTTGGAAGTTCAACAGGTCAGCCCTCTCCTCACGAAAGAACTTGCCTGCTTTCACCGCACCCAACAAAACAGACAGACACTTTAAAGAATGGTAATTTTCAAAAGTATTTAATGTTGGAGCACGTTCCTTTCAACTTACAAAAGGCTCATTCCATTTGAGAAATACAGTAATAGATTCAGAGTTATGAGTTTGATAACGTATTAGAACATGAGTGGGGACAATTCCTGCTTCTGATTGGCAGATGTATTCAAATGCCATGCCTTTATATGCCAACCTGCCAAAGTCCCAGTATCAGCCTGCCTTGTTACCCAAAGTATCTATGTGCTTCAAGCAGACTCTGAACTTCTGAAGTAGTCTCCATTTGTTTCTCTGCTCCAGAGTAGACTATGAGATGCAGAATGAGTGAATGAGAAAGACAGAGTTAGAATGAGAGAGGGAGAAGCAGAGAGGGCAAACGCAAGTGAACTGGGAGAAAAAAACGAGACTCAGCAGTGGAGTGTGCTCACAGCAGAGGCCTCGAGTTCAGAATCTGATCCCAAATAGTGAGAGAAGAGTGATATCAGTCAACTTGTAGGCCACCAAGTCACTCATGTGCTTGCCTGCTTACCACTGCTTATGCAGTACACTACTGGAAGAAGCACACCCAGTACAGTTCTGCAGCACCACCTAGTCACTTCCTATAAGTAAGAATCATGGCAGCAGAAGGACTATTTCCGACATGAAAGCAATTAAACCTGTTTTTTTTAAATTGATCTTTTTCTCCATTTATTAAGCTCAGCAAGGCACTCACTCTAGGTGAGAGGTGTTAGGCTAGACTCACACTTTCAGGGGATATAAGGCCCTCCACTTCCATCAGGCTTCATCATGCCGCTAGGAGTATGTACATAGCCCAATACCATCCACACTGTTGTGTCTTAATGCTTATGTAGAGGAGCCGATGTCCTGTCTCAGCGCTCATAGTTACTGAATGAGGTGCTGTAACATACCAGAGGTCCTCAACGACGTAACGGTCATTTCTCAGTGTGAAAGGTTTCAGACATGGTGTTATGATACAGCAGAGCTGACTGTACTTACACATTACTTTAGATTGGAGTCCTGTTCTCGGTAAGTTAGGTACCTACATGCTGGGCTGTAATACACCAGACGTGCCTGTCTGCTCAGTGCTGTAGATTTCTACTAGATGGTGTATTTAAGCAATAAGGCATCACAGGGGTGCATTATGGTGGGATAACAGCCCGCCTTGGGTGGGTTGAAGCACAAAGTGAAGCTGAGTGCTTTAACCACACAAATAGGGCTGTTAGCCCACCATTATGAACCCACTTAAGTGCCTTACTGCAATTATGAAATGGGTTCTCTTCAGTAAACTGGATGTATTTTTAAACATATTTTTGTTGAGCTACTTTCAGCCAGGCTGTTGTGCTGGGATAGCGGTCTGGATGAAGTATCTCTTGGCCAATAAGGAGCCAGCATTTTTTCTACCCAATTTCATAATGTGATGTAAAAGAGTTAACACAGTCCTTTCTCAGTACTGTAGGTTCCCAGATGTTTGGCTATAATATACAACAGGAAACCGTCCTTTTTACGGCTGCAGTGGGCAGACCCCTGCAGACATCTTGCTATCACAGTAGAAATAAGGAGCTCATCAGATTCCGAATAGACTTTACAAAATCGGAATTTGTATTGGAATTACTCCACTAGAGCAGTTTGCCTTTGGGGAGTCCCTGCTCCACACTATTTTGGACAGTGAGAGAAACTAGAACTGTTTGATTCAATACATCTCTTCTACATGGAGCATACTCAAGCCAGCCCAAATTACAGTCAGTGGTTGCACTCAGTGTAACTGCACTACCTAAAAAATAAAACAAAGCCTGTTACCTCCCTCTCTCCATCTCCCTCCTGTGTGGCATTTCAGATATACACTATGGGATGTCCAGATAAAACACATTCCTAATCCTGACACATTCCTAATCCTAACAGCTACAGTATGTTTTTCTTTAGGAGATCTGCAACAGTTAATACGTGTGTGAGTGTATGTTTGTGTACACGTGCACCACTCTGTTAACATTTTCCTGGTACATTAACCTTTTCCTAGTCAGCTTGCATATGGCTGTAATGCTATATTGCAAGCTGCAAGATGGCGGCTGTGTGTGGGCTGCCTGAGCCACGAGAATAGCCACTCTCTAGTTTAGTTTCATTGCTTATTTTATTGTATTTTTGTATTTTGTGTCTCTTTTCCATTTATTAAGTTGCTGCTGGAGAGCCGAGTTCGATGTCTGGCCAACTCCCGACTGGGGACGAGCGACTTTTGCGACCTGCCAAGGAGCCGCTGGAGTTTTTTAGGAATTTTGCCACTTGATTTGTGGCTAGCTGAGACCACACAAGCTGGGGAGTAAGGACAACACAGAAGTCCTGCTTGCAAGTGTATCAGGAAGGAGTGATCCTGCTGAGTCTCCCGAAGGATTGATTGCCAGTCATGGTGAGAGCTCAACCGGGATAAACGGTCATTTGGATAGACTTTCTTCTTGCCTGTCTACAGCTCGGAATGATTGCTGCTGGTCCAGGCCTGGGCGGACGACCGGAAGGTGCTGAGCCAGTAGGTCTGCTTTTTTGGGATGATGGCGGGAGTACTCTCTGAGAGGTCAGTTCCCCCGGCGGGCATATTGGGTAGTAGGGATGGTGGTTATCGGAGGATGGCCTGGGTCTCTGGAACCCCCTAATTAGAGGACCTTTGTAGGCTTGTGTGTGTTGCTGGTTGGGTGTCCTGGACAAGAGCTGCCAGCTTTCCCTAATTTCCAGTCTGGGTGCTTGATCAGGGGTTGCGGCCTTGGTTGCCTATAGTGAGGTGGGACCCAGGAGAGGCACAGGCCAGTGGGCAGCACGATCCCTTAGAGTCCTTAGGATTTTCCTTAGGTAGGAGTCATTTGACCTCCACCTGAAGGGTCCAGTTAGGCCTGACTTTTAGGCTCTATGGCTGTGTCCCCTATTAGGCGCTAATTTGGCCTGGAGGCTGTAGTATGAGGGGTGGGTGATAGTATAAGATCTCCAGCAGACTGAACTTCTGTCACATTTTCCCTGGATTCTTGCCTGGTGGCATCCTGATATGCGCAGGTCTGGCTGTTGACTGAAGGGGAGGTAGTGAGAGGACCTCCATGGCCTATCATAGTACTGTTTAATGTCTGTTGTTGGTGTACTTGGAAGACATTTGTTGGACAAGTTATCATAGGTCAGTCGAGGATGAGAGTCTCACCTATCTGAACACTTCACCGGAGATTTTGACGTGCCTTTTTCAAGCCGGACTTGTTTTGACCATAATTCTGGACTCATATTCAGACCACTTCAGCTGCGGCTTTAAGCCTTAATTTGTCGGTAGGGGGTTGTGGTTAATTATTTAGTTTGGTTTGGATTTTGTAATTTGGGAGTGGCTATAGTGGGTGGTTGGAGACTATGTGCTGGCAGGGAGCTCTCCCAGTCACGCGCTACTCCCCCTCTGAACTCTGGGGCCTCCTCCCCTTTAGTTGCCCCCCTTGCACGCTGATGCTTATAATCACTGTCATGCATTGGGGATTGTTAGGAGAAGGCATGGGGTGGCTGGACCTGGGGAGGGGATCGGAGTTGCCAGATTGAAGTTGTGGGGATGAGGAGACGCCCTGGGGCGAAATGGAGACTGGAGAGAGGTCCTTCCTGTTTGGTCCCTATAACCAAGGGCTCCACTTTAGGTGGGCAGTTGACTCGATCAGCCTTGGAGTCTCATCCAACCTGAGTGGTGTTATGCAATGCCAAGTCTATTAAAAGCAAGATGGCAATAATTGCCGATCTTGTTAGGACATCAGACCTGGCATGCATCACCGAGACCTGGCTGGATGGACGTGCTGGCCCCATTCTTGAGTTAGCAGTTCCAGCCGGCTTCTCGGTGATACACCGCCCAAGGTTGGATCATAGAGGCAGGGGTGTGGCCATTTGTTTTAGAATGGAACTGGGCCTGACAGATGTGCCAGTGGGGGAGACCAGATCCTTTGAATGTGTCCTTGGCACAGGTGTGGGATGCAAAATCCTTCTTGTCTACTGTCCACCCGAGGATGGGAAGCAATTTTTGCAGGAAGTCACAGACTTCACTGTCGACTTGGTGTTGGAGTCCCCCAGAGTGATGGAACTGGGTGACTTCAATGCTTGGGTCGACGACGAACTCTTGCATTTTGGTCAGAACATCCTCTAACGTTTGTCTTCATTGGGCTTCACACAGGTAAGTTTCCTCTGCGACCCATAATTCTGGTCATTCCTTGGACCTGGTCTTCCTATTGGGTATAGAGACCTCCGACTTGGTGGTGGAACAAGTCGGTTAGTCTGACCATTACACTGTCAGGTTCAACTTCCAGGACCCCCCTTATAAGCCTGCCCCTTTGGAGATGGTTCAGTACCGTCAATTAAGGGGAGTGACCCAAATGGCCTGATGGCGGTGCTGGATCTCTTGAGATTTCCAACTGCTAGCAAGGGTCCAGACAACTTACTACAGGCCAATCATACAGCCATGGTGGTAGCTCTGGATTCCACTGCTCCTATTCATGTTCACCCCCTCACTCTTCACCCTCGATCCCCATGGGTTGATGGGACCTTCAGGGAGATGAGGAGAGAGGGGGTAAAGGATGGAGCATTGCTGGCAGAAATCTGGCCTTGATACCGACAGGCTTAGATTGATGGCGCATTGTACGGACTATCAGTTGGTGATCTCTCATAAGAAGGCAGAGTTCCTGTCTGGGGAGATCACCGCTGAACGGAATCGACCAGCTCAGCTCTTTCAAACTGTGGACAGACAGCGTTGTCACAGGAAAAGTGTAACAAGTTTGCTCGCTTCTTTGCTGATAAGGTTGCCGACATTAGATCAGAGATCCACATAGCCCACTCTAATGGGCAGAGTGGAGATTGGTTGGAGGCTGCAGAGCCCTGGTTTGGTTGGTTAGCCTTTACCCAGCTGGTGATCATCAATGTCATAAGGATCATTCGGTGTATGTGGCCGACCTGCTGTAGTTTGGATCTGGGCCCACCTTGCCTCCTTGTGGGGTACGTTGATGTCATTGGCCCGGTCCTTGCACAGATAGTCCGGAGTTCACTTCAGACAGGTGAGTTGCCCGACTCCCTGAAGGCGGCGGTGGTGATGCCCTCCCTTAAGAAATCCTCTCTCGACCCTGACTGTCTTGCCAACTACAGACCCGTCTCCAACCTGCCTTTTGTGGGGCAAGGTTCTTGAGAAGGTGGTTGCGCTGCAGCTGGATGACCACCTTACCATCATGACATCTACAATCCTCTCCAGTCAGGATTCAGGAAGAGGCACAGCACTGAGACTGCCCTGATTCGAGTGCTCGATGATCTCTTGATAGCGAGATATCAGAGGAGTCGTGCCATCTTAGTCCTTCTTGATCTCTCTCTGCAGCATTTGACACAGTGGATCATGGTGTATTGCTGGAGTGCCTGCAGGTTATCTGTGGTCTGTCAGGGACAGTCCTCAGATGGTTCCATTCATTCCTCACAGGTAGATCTCAGAGAGTTGCATCGGGAATTTATTCCTCTGATGCATTTTCTCTCTACCATGTGGGGTACCCCAGGGCTCTGTACTTTCACCTATTTTATTTGCAGTGTATATGCTGCCTTTGGGAGACATTGTAAGGCGGTATGGCTTGAGTTTTCATTGCTATGCAGATGATACTCAGCTATACATATCCTTTGTACCCCTGACCAGGACAATACAGTCTTGGTGTTTAAAAAATGCCTCGCTGAGATCCAGGACTGGATGAGTGCCAACTGGCTGAGGCTGAATCCTGACAAAACCAAGGATTTGGTGGTAGACCAAGTTCACTGAGTAGATGGGACTTCAGCTGGGCAAGCCTCTGGGCTTCTGCTCGGAGGTCACCAGCTGATGACCTTTGAACGAGTGCGGAGTCTGGATGTTATTTTTGACGAAGGATTGACCCTAAAGACTCAGGTGTCATCCAACATCAAGACCTCTTTTTCCCATCTGAGGAATATCGCCTGGATTAAGCATCTTGTCCCACCTGGTGATCTTTCAGCATTGGTCCATGCCTTTGTGACCTCCCGCCTTGATTACTGCAACACTTTATACCTAGGGCTTCCGGGGGTTGATATCCACCACTTGCAGTTAGTGCAGAATGCTGCGGCCAGGTTGTTGACTTGGCTGTCTCGATCTAGCCATTTCACACCTGTGCTGTGTGGACTACACTGGCTGCCTGTTCAGTGGCAGATCACCTTCAAGATTGGCTTGCTGACCTATAAGGCCCTACACAGACAGGGACAAAGTGGGGTCTGTTCATGAAAAAGGGTTACCAAAGTGTGACATGGGAGTGAGATTTTCAAATCGACCATAGAAGAATTGTGTAATACAGGTTAAGATACTATGACCCATATATGAAAAATCACAATGTTTTAAGATAAAAAATGTTAAAGTTCCTAAGACAAATGGGGTCTTGTGTGATGATTGTAACAACACACACCATAATGAGTGTAACAATACACATCACACACCGTGGTGAATGTAACAAGAGGTAGAAGACTTGGTTTGCTGGCCAAGGCACCTAGCTTCACCTGAGCTCTTTCCTTCTAAGACTGCTTGAAAGGCAGAGTAGAGAAACTTACCAGAGCAAGGGAGAAGGATTAAGACTTAGTTTGGCTAAACAGATTTACTGTGTGGTGGTGTTTTTATTTTACTCACAGGGATTGCTACTGTTTGTTGCTAACATTTCATTCGTTATTTTTCTCTGATTCAAATTGTTGTTGCTGGTATACCTTCTTCTGCATTATTACAAGGTGTGCCTACAGGTGTGTGCTAACAGATTACTGCTGTAATCTTCTGATTCAAATTGTCTTTTGCAAGGTATATCTTCTGTTACTGCTTTATTTTTCTCTGGAGCAAAGTGTTTCTTACAGGGTATATCTTCTCTGAAATTACTGTATTACAGGTGGAGCTTACATTTTTGTGACTTTTTTATCATTGGGCTAAGCAAAATTACTGTTTGACACTGTGTTTTATTTTATTCTTGTTTGTTGAAAAGGTTTGTTGTCTCAGAGGTGTTTCAGTCTCCTTCTCACATTGAAGGAGCTAATTGCTTTCCTCCCACAGCTCTTCCAAAGGATTAGGTGTGTATGTGGGAGTGGAGCTGGCAAACTGTCAGTAATTTCAACAGAAAGAAGGGTTAAAAAGTCAGGTTAGTTGATATCTTGGAGGTAGAAGACTTGGTTTGCTGGCCAAGGCACCTAGCTTCACCTGAGCTCTTTCCTTCTAAGACTGCTTGAAAGGCAGAGAGAGAAACTTACCAGAGCAAGGGAGAAGGATTAAGACTTAGTTTGGCTAAGCAGATTTACTGTGTGGTGGTGTTTTTATTTTTTACTCACAGGGATTGCTACTGTTTGTTGCTAACATTTCATTGCTTTATTTTTTCTCTGATTCAAATTGTTGTTGCTGGTATACCTTCTTCTGCATTATTACAAGGTGTGCCTACAGGTGTGTGCTAACAGATTACTGCTGTAATCTTCTGATTCAAATTGTCTATTGCAAGGTATATCTTCTGTTACTGCTTTATTTTTCTCTGGAGCAAAGTGTTTCTTACAGCGTATATCTTCTCTGAAATTACTGTATTACAGGTGGAGCTTACATTTTTGTGACTTTTTTATCATTGGGCTAAGCAAAATTACTGTTTGACACTGTGTTTTATTTTATTCTTGTTTGTTGAAAAGGTTTGTTGTCTCAGAGGTGTTTCAGTCTCCTTCTCACATTGAAGGAGCTAATTGCTTTTCCTCCCACAGCTCTTCCAAAGGATTAGGTGTGTATGTGGGGGTGGAGCTGGCAAACTGTCAGTAATTTCCAACAGAAAGAAGGGTTAAAAAGTCAGGTTAGTTGATATCTTGGAGGTAGAAGACTTGGTTTGCTGGCCAAGGCACCTAGCTTCACCTGAGCTCTTTCCTTCTAAGACTGCTTGAAAGGCAGAGTAGAGAAACTTACCAGAGCAAGGGAGAAGGATTAAGACTTAGTTTGGCTAAGCAGATTTACTGTGTGGTGGTGTTTTATTTTTACTCACAGGGATTGCTACTGTTTGTTGCTAACATTTCATTGCTTTATTTTTTCTCTGATTCAAATTGTTGTTGCTGGTATACCTTCTTCTGCATTATTACAAGGTGTGCCTACAGGTGTGTGCTAACAGATTACTGCTGTAATCTTCTGATTCAAATTGTCTATTGCAAGGTATATCTTCTGTTACTGCTTTATTTTTCTCTGGAGCAAAGTGTTTCTTACAGGGTATATCTTCTCTGAAATTACTGTATTACAGGTGGAGCTTACATTTTTGTGACTTTTTTATCATTGGGCTAAGCAAAATTACTGTTTGACACTGTGTTTTATTTTATTCTTGTTTGTTGAAAAGGTTTGTTGTCTCAGAGGTGTTTCAGTCTCCTTCTCACATTGAAGGAGCTAATTGCTTTTCCTCCCACAGCTCTTCCAAAGGATTAGGTGTGTATGTGGGGGGTGGAGCTGGCAAACTGTCAGTAATTTCCAACAGAAAGAAGGGTTAAAAAGTCAGGTTAGTTGATATCTTGGAGGTAGAAGACTTGGTTTGCTGGCCAAGGCACCTAGCTTCACCTGAGCTCTTTCCTTCTAAGACTGCTTGAAAGGCAGAGTAGAGAAACTTACCAGAGCAAGGGAGAAGGATTAAGACTTAGTTTGGCTAAGCAGATTTACTGTGTGGTGGTGTTTTTATTTTTACTCACAGGGATTGCTACTGTTTGTTGCTAACATTTCATTGCGTTATTTTCTCTGATTCAAATTGTTGTTGCTGGTATACCTTCTTCTGCATTATTACAAGGTGTGCCTACAGGTGTGTGCTAACAGATTACTGCTGTAATCTTCTGATTCAAATTGTCTTTTGCAAGGTATATCTTCTGTTACTGCTTTATTTTTCTCTGGAGCAAAGTGTTTCTTACAGGGTATATCTTCTCTGAAATTACTGTATTACAGGTGGAGCTTACATTTTGTGACTTTTTATCATTGGGCTAAGCAAAATTACTGTTTGACACTGTGTTTTATTTATTCTTGTTTGTTGAAAAGGTTTGTTGTCTCAGAGGTGTTTCAGTCTCCTTCTCACATTGAAGGAGCTAATTGCTTTCCTCCACAGCTCTTCCAAAGGATTAGGTGTGTATGTGAAGTGGAGCTGGCAAACTGTCAGTAATTTCCAACAGAAAGAAGGGTTAAAAGTCAGGTTAGTTGATATCTTG
Organism: Neoceratodus forsteri; assembly: GCA_016271365.2. Lineage (NCBI taxonomy): Eukaryota > Metazoa > Chordata > Ceratodontiformes > Ceratodontidae > Neoceratodus > Neoceratodus forsteri. The sequence continues at coordinate 46,282,622 of CM028133.1, read as the reverse complement.
GAGGTAGAAGACTTGGTTTGCTGGCCAAGGCACCTAGCTTCACTGAGCTCTTTCCTTCCTAAGACTGCTTGAAAGGCAGAGTAGAGAAACTTACCAGAGCAAGGGAGAAGGATTAAGACTTAGTTTGGCTAAGCAGATTTACTGTGTGGTGGTGTTTTATTTTTACTCACAGGGATTGCTACTGTTTGTTGCTAACATTTCATTGCTTTATTTTTCTCTGATTCAAATTGTTGTTGCTGGTATACCTTCTTCTGCATTATTACAAGGTGTGCCTACAGGTGTGTGCTAACAGATTACTGCTGTAATCTTCTGATTCAAATTGTCTATTGCAAGGTATATCTTCTGTTACTGCTTTATTTTTCTCTGGAGCAAAGTGTTTCTTACAAGGTATATCTTCTCTGAAATTATTACAGGTGGTGCTTTACAGGTTTTTACAGTTTTATCTAACATTAGGATAAGCTTTCAGGGTTACTGCATTTGTTGTTGACTGATTGTTTCTGCTCTTACCTCCTTGTTCTTTCATCCGTGGTTCTTCTTTTTAGGCAGGGAAGGCCCAGCCACCCACCCCATCCCCAACCACCCAGCTACACTCCTTTTATAGGGTACCACAGTTGTGACATTTCCTGTGGCAGAGCAGGAAGAGGCGGATCTGTGGGGCCTCCACAAGGTGATCTCATTTACAGGGCACTAGTAATTTAACTTGTTATAACAAGTTAAACAAGCACAATTAAACCATTACTTGCATTTTTTTCCTTCTAATTACTCTGACTAGGTTATAAACCCAGCAACTTATTTGGAATGGATTCCATTAACTGCAGATACTGTGGAACAATTTTCAGAAGGACAGTCTTACAGGATTTAGGACACTGTCCCTACATGCTGAGCCTTTGGAGATCTTAGGTCTCAGCTCCGGGCAGCATGGGCAGAGATTGCATGCCTCAAATTTCATATTGAAGAGGAAATACATTATAAGAACCACCGCCATTTCCCCAGCATCCAACAGAAAAACCTCGACCGCAGAGGGTAGTTGGTCCAGGAGGTTGGCAGGTGGTTAGGAGGAGCAAATCAGGTGCCCCATCACTCTCTGCTCTCCAACACATTACCTCCGAAAACCATATAAACACACAAACAGGTATCTGCCTCTATCTCTGAATCAAATAAAGAGGCAGAAGACACTGCAGAGCAGGACACTGCGGCACAGGAGCTAGCACAACAATACTCACCCAAATCAGGAACCAAAACTAAACAAGCACAAAGGAAATCCAAAAACTTCTGATCATAGGAGACTCCATGATTCGGGGAGTTGATACCCATCTCCAGCCAGGGTGATGGTCAGATGTCTCCAGGTACATCAGCATGGAGAGACACTGACCGCATTGCTAAAATTGTTCACAAAGTAGAGAAAACATTGATGTCCTAGTACACATAGGGACTAATGATCTCGCCAGCCGGTCAGTTGTGGAGACCAAGGAACACCTGACTAGGCTGGGTGACAAACTATCATCTATTTCGTCCAGCATCTCCTTCTCTGGGATCCTGCCAGTCTGGGAGAAGGAGCAGATGGACGGAAGGTCAGAAGGGGAGATAGGGAGCTAAACACGTGGCTCAAGGACTGGTGCCAGAAAAAGGACACAGATTTGTAGGGAACTGGCAACAGTTCTGGGAGCGAAAGTTCTTTAAATTTGATGGACTGCATCTGACTAAAGAGGAGTCAGTGCATTGGGGCAGAAGTTTGACGTCTTTGCAGAAAATTTAAACTAGCAAATGGGAGAGGGTGCAGCACCCCATCGTCGAATGGAAGAACACCCCTCCCCCCTCAGCTAGTGGTCAAACAGGAATTCAGCGTGTTTGCCATTCATTTGCATCACCAGGTAAGAAAAAAGGTTTGTCTCCCCATACGATGCACAGGGGTAATGCCAAACTTCACCCAACAACTAACATACCAAAATCTGGCCAATGGAAAATCATGTACACAAATGCTCACAGCCTGGGAAATAAGATCCCAGACCTGCAGGCAATAATGTCAGAGGCTAAACTGGACATAGTAGCAATTAGTGAGACGTGGTTTACCAGTAACCACACTTGGGAGACTTCAGTACCTGGCTATGTATTGTTCAGAAGAGACCGAGGTGCAAAGCGGTGGGAGGGTGGCCCTGTATGTTAATAAAAATATCAAAGCTACAGAAATTCAGAATACACATAAGAGCCAGAAGAACTGTGGGTCACCCTGGAAACAGGAAATGGGACAGCCATAAGAACTGGGGTTGTCTACAGGCCCCAGACCAGAGGAGGACATAGACACATTACTGTTAGAAGATATACAAAACATGACAGCTAAAGGGAGGTTCTGATAATGGGAGACTTCAACATGCCAGATACAGATTGGTCAATACCAGCAGGAACATCTGCCAGAACTAGACTCATAGTGGATTCCCCTGCAGGGGGAGGGCCTCAAACAACTGGTACAGCAACCCACAAGAGACAGGGCTATCCTAGATCTAGTACTGACTAACAAAGAAGGGATCACAGATCTCCAGGTAGAAGGTCACCTGGGGGCCAGTGACCATCACATGGTATGCTTCAATTTGGCTACTACATCTAAATCATCCCATTCCAAGGCAAAAATATGGGACTTCAGAGGAGCTGACTTTGATAAGATGGCCAACAGAGTTAAGCTAGCCCTGGCAAAAAGAAACACAGGTGAGGGGGTACAGGCAAAGTGGGCAAGCATTAAGGATGCAATACTTGAAGCAACATCCCATTGTGTTAGACAGAAAAGGAAGTGCAAAAGAAGAAGGAAACCACTTTGGTTCTCAAATACAGTAGCAGAAAAGGTCAGAGCCAAAGGCTGGCCTTCAGAAAATATAAGGGAACACAGCGGGATGAAGATAGGAGGCATACCAAACTGCCCTAAGGGAAGCAGGTAAGGCAGTAAGGCAGGCAAAGTCCCAAACTGAGAAACACTAGCACAAACAGTAAAAGAAGGTGACAAGACTTTCTATAGATACATTAGTGAAAGGAGAAAGTCCAGAGGGGTATTGCAAGCTTAATGGAGAAAAGGGAGCATGTGAGGAGGAGGACCCTGTAAAGGCATCTATCCTAAATAGATACTTTTGCTCAGTATTTACTGAAGAGAAGGTAGGGCAGGGCCCACAGCTCAGCATCATGGACACAGGGGAGGGAGGTGAGCACTACTCCCTTCACAAAGAAAGGGTCCTACAAGAGCTTGCTAAGCTCAGGGTGGATAAGGCAATGGGACCTGATGGCATACATCCCAGGGTACTTAAGGAGCTAAAGGAGGAACTAGCAGAGCCATTAGCAGAATTGTTTAGTGAGTCTCTGAGCACAGGAGAGGTCCCAGAAGACTGGAGAAGGGCTCATGTGATCCCACTCACAAGAGTGGTAGCAGGAGGAGGCGGGAACTACAGACCGTCAGTCTTACCTCAGTAGTGGGCAAGATTATGGAGGCACTCCTTAAGGAAAGGATAGTGCAACACCTGGAATCAAGGATCCAAGACAGCATGGGTTTACAAAGGAAGGTCCTGTCAAACTAATCTCATAGATTTCTTTGACTGGGTAACCAGAGTGGTGGACCAAGGGAGCAGTTGATGTCGCCTACCTTGACTTCAGCAAAGCTTTTGACACTGTTCCACATAGAAGATTGATAAATAAGCTAGGTAGGCTTGGGGTGGGTCAGAAGTTGGTCAACTGGGTGGCAAACTGGTTGACTGGCAGAAAACAGAGAGTGGTGGTAAATGGTATACAGTCAGAAGAGATGCAAGTCACAAGTGGGGTACCTCAGGGATCAGTCCTGGGGCCAGTCCTATTCAACATCTTCATTAGTGACCTCGCAGATGGACTAGAGGGTAAGGCTTGTCTGTTTGCAGATGACACCAAGATCTGCAACAGAGTAGATGATCCAGATGGGGTGGGCAGAATGAGAAGAGATCTGGATAAACTAGCAGAATGGTCAGAAGAGTGGCAACTGGGATTTAATGCAAAGTGCAAAATCATGCACATGGGAAGAGAAACCTGATGCCACTTATAGGCTGGGAGGAGTTGCTAGCAGTCACAAAGGAAGAAAGAGACTTGGGCATCATCATCACTGATGACCTAAAATCATCAAGCAGACCTCTAAAGCAGTAGGTAAGGCTAGGGGTGTTAGGGTGTATTAGTAGGGGTATCACAAGTCGTAAGAGGGAGGTAATAATCCTCTGTACAAGACATTGGTTAGGCCCCATCTGGAGTGCATGTGCAGTATTGGAGGCCACACCTTCCACAGGACATTAACCAAATTGAGGCAGTCCAGAGAAGGGCAACAAAATGGTGCAGGGACTGCATCAGAAGACATGATGAGGAAGCAGAGCTCAATATGTATACCCTTGAGCAAAGGAGGGAGAGAGGTGATATGATCGAGACATTTAAACACCTTAAGGGCATAAACAAGGTGAAAGAGTCTAACATGTTTAAATATAAGAAAAATAGCAGGACAAGAGGACACAGCATGAGATTAGAGGGGGCGATTAAGGGGAATGTGAGAAATTCTTTTCACAGAAGGGTGGTAGATGCATGGAATGGCTTACCACAAGAAGTGGTGGCTATGAATACAGTGCAGGGCTTCAAACAGGCATGGGATAGGCATAAGGGAGCAATACAAATGACTATGAATAGATAGGTCACTGACAGAGCAAAGGCCGATGGCACATTTATAAGGTAGAAAAAGAAATGGGCAGACTGGATGGGCCTTGCGGTCCTTATCTGCCGTCAACTTCTATGTTTCTATGTTTCTATGTTTCTATGTTTCTACACACCACACATCACTGCAAGTGCAATAAAGGGTGACCATAGATGAATTGTGCAATACACGTTAAGATACTATGACCCACATGTGAAAAAATCACAATGTTTTAATGTCAAAAATGTTAAGGTTCCCAAGAAAATTGGGGTCTAGTGTGATGATTGTAACAACACACCGTGATGAGTGTAACAAGACACACCAGACACCGTGATGAGTGTAACAAGATACACCATACATCACTGCTAGTGTAATAAAGGGCACCACACAACTGTTAATGAGTAAAAAGGTGTACTCATGTAGACTGAAGGCTTTTTAAACATGACATTACATTAAAAAACAACCTGTTTATTATAATTACACTACTTTAAACTATTCTACGTGGCACGGAATACAAGACCATTCGAAAGGAGAGGAACAGAGCACTCAAGGCCATTTGACAGTACAAAAAGAGTCAGCATGCACACTCCACATGATCCTTCAATCAAGGGAGAGGCATGGAACACTCAGGACAATTTGATGGAACAAAAGATGGGACAGTATAAAAAGACTTTCAGAAATGCTGCAATCTGAATGACTGTTAGGAGTCCAAAAGCCTTACAATAATCCCTGTTACACTGTTATGTACAGCCTGATCACCATGGCATACATTTTTATAATTGCAATAAGACACTCCCAAGAGTTAGATTAACAGTCTGTTAAGTATCCCACCAGCATCAAAGGCACCAAGAGTACCCCCCCAACCACAACCCACCAATAGGGAAGCCGCATGGTGCTCGTGAAGGCTGAATATGAATGCTTGCACAGGCCGAGTCAAACGACTGGCTGGGACTCACTCCCAGGCCAGCACAATAACCACAGCGTAACTACACCACTTTTTTTATTTCACCCAGACACAATGATTCAGACAATCAGAAGCATCAAGGTTGTGTGAGTATTCATATTTGGCCATAATGAGACCAGCGTCAAAGGCACCAAGAGTAACCCCCCCAAACCACCTCCCACCAAATGGTGCTCAGGAAGGCCAAATATGAATGCTCGCACAGGCAGAGTCAAAACATGTTTTCACTTTTTCTGTATACATTATTATTATATAACATTTATTCCAACATTAAAAATAAAAAAACAAAGCATTCACAGTTCACAGTACATTAAGCCCCCAACCTCACCCCCCGTACAAAATGCATGGACAGCAATTACAAAGAATGACCAACATTTTATTTCAGTCACTGCCCCCTCACACTTACTTGTAATGACAAAACAGTGAGACCTAGCCCTTTGTCTGATGAACCCTTGCACCAGACCATGAGTAAAATGACTCCGGCTACCTACACAGCTCAGTTACAAGGAGGTCCTGGGAAGGAGACTGTAAATAATACCAAAATAAAAATAATACAACAGGACACAGAAGGTACATCAAAATATTTGACAGCAAACAAATAGAAACAAAACCAACCCTGGTAAATTAGAACATCAACTAAATGAATAGCACATTTATTTTATTCTATGGTAACCGGGTAAGGCCCACCAGGTACAGGTGCCTGTGTTCAGGAATGACCAGGGAACACAGGGGAAGTTTAGGGATTTAGGAATTTGCTGAGTCATACAGTATGCAAGTGGAGGTTGAAGGAATCAAACTCAGGTCCGTCTGTTAAATGTACCAAGCTCATTCACAGCTTCTACCTTCTAGGCTATGCATTCTTGCTGCATTGGAGCTCACACAGTTAGCATCACAATTAAATTTATTGCACTAGAACTCTGACATCCAGAACAAAACACCCGGATGCTTGAACAAACATTTAATATTGCTGCTGCCATGCAACCTATGCCTCCGAGTTAAAACTGTCCAGCGGAGATCTCCACTACTAAACTCTCTCAAAAGGGGACATGTACAAACAAAAATGCAGGTAAATGGGCTGGGATCAAACCACAGAGCTTACATACTTGACAATACAGGGACATAGTCCTTTTAAAAAGCATACTAACTGGCTCCATTTCTAACCTCACTAAAGACACTCATGAGAGAATGTGATGGGCGATCGGACACAGCACAGGTTTTGATGTGTTTCACTAACTCCAGCAAGTTCAGTCAGGGAAATGAAAAAAAAAAACCATCTCCAAAATCGGAGAACTTGCATACTAATGCCACCAGTGAACAATTGATCCTATAGGATTGAGCTTGGTTGCCCAGTTTGCTAACTGTTACTTGTCCCCCATGATGGCTGTAACTAGTCACTCACCTCATGATGGGGGTAACACTGAGGAGTGGCAAAGACACCACTCTTTAACTCTCACTGGATGTGAAGGAAAAGGGAAGATCCGGTCATGAATGTAACTTTTATACTGCCACCAACTCAAACTGCTTTTCTGGCACAGACACAAGACAAGTATCACACTGGGCTACCAGACTGACTCACCACCTGTGATACGAGCATACGAAATTTGCCAGCAGATAAAGGCCTAGAGGTCTATCAAGTCTGCTCGAATGTGCAGCTAGCACCCCTTATTCTGCAGCTGCCCCTCCCTTCCACCCTTCCCCTTCATTAACCCTCCCCCTTGTCCTGTCCCATCCTCGTTTGAAGCAGTCCACTGTTCTACTACATACCACTTCAGCAGGTAACGCATTCCACCCAGCTACCACCCTCTCTGTAAAAAAGTGTCTCCTCATCTCCCTCCTGAACCTTCCTTGCTCCAGTCTCATATCATGGTCCCTGGTGTTCCTCCCCTTCCCTCCCTTACTTTGAACAGCCCCTCTGTACCTGTCTTGTTTATTCCTTTCATGTATTTAAAGGTTTCAATCATGACACCCCTGTTTCTCCTCTCCCCCAGTGAGTACATGTTCAACTCCTTCAACCTCCTCTCGTATGATAAGTCCCCCAGCCCCTTGATCATCTTTGTCGCTCTGTGCTGCACCCCCTCCAGTAACTTAATGTCCCTCTTCAGATACGGACGCCAGTACTGCACGCAGCACTCCAGGTGTGGTCTAACTAATGACCTATACAGTGGCAGAATCACCTCCTCCCTCCTCGAGGATATACCCCTTGCAATACAACACAGCATTTTGTTGGCCTTTGCAGCTGCCTTCCTACATTGTGTCGAGTTGTTCATTGACCCTGTAATGAGCACACCCAGATCCTTCTCCTCCTCCTCCTCTGTCTGGGCTAGCTGCACTCCCCCTAGCTGGTAACTCCTCCTTGGGTTCTTCATCTCAAAATGCAGCACCTTGCACTTTTTGGCATTAAAGCCCAGTTGCCAGGTGTCTGACCAGGTTTCAAGCTTTGCCAGATCATCCTGCAACCCCTGCCATCCCCCTAGGTCATCTACCACCGCACCTACCTTGGTATCATCAGCAAATAGACTGATCTTGCTCTTGATGTCCCATGATATGTCTGCAATGAATATCCCAAACAACACTGGTCCCAACACCGAACCCTGTGGAACACCGCTCGTCACTGCCGTTGGGTGTGAGAGCTCTCCACCCACCACCACCCTCTGTTGCCTTCCCTGCAGCCAGTTTCCTACCCATCTCACCAGCTTTGCACCCGCCCCTGTGCCTACTAACTTCCTTCCCAGCCTTCTGTGTGGCACCGAGTCGAATGCCTTACTGAAATTCAGATACAGGACATCCATTGCATGGTCCCTGTGATGTGCAAACATAAACAAATGTAGGACACCATGTGAGGTGGGGCATAAAACAGCCACATAGCGTCGTCGTGCTAGGGGCCATGGACAAATCAATGTTTTCTCTAAGAAGCTGAGAGATCCAGGGAGCAAGGAAAAGTGCAAGAATTTTAAATAACTGACTGGAAGTCAGTGTGGGGTTCACTGGGATGGGTGTAACAAAGTAGGACACTACACGTTACACCCACCACAGAAATTATTGAGCATCTCTGCAGCCAAAAGGAATAAAGTAAAGGGCCAGGATAGTGTGGATATCATAAAACAAGATGTTTTGAGCAACACAGAACTTTAGTTTAAATACTGTGAAGTAAAATGAGTTCACAGTAGCAAACAACAAACACGTTGGTTTTGATGTCACATTTTGAGGCAAGAAAATCAGCAGTAAATTAACTTAAATTGAAAAAAATATATATGTTAGGGATGTAATTGCAAAAAACATTATGTTACCTACCTCTACTACCAACTACCCTTAAAAAGCACCACTTGTATTAGGGAAATCTTTTTTTATTTTTGTAACACAATTCAATCAAAGTGATGGGTGCCTTGGTAACCCCTTTTTGTGAACAGACCCAGTTACGTGCAAGAGCCCTGTGGCCCTACTGGCCCCCTCCGACCACTTCACTCCACTGATGAGGGGATTGCTGGAGATTCCCAGGGTCCATTTAAAGACTTCTGGAGCCCGAGCATTTGCAGCTCCCACCCTGTGAAATTCTCTAACTCATCGGATAAAAGGATGCCTGACTGTGGAGAGCTTCAGAACAGCACTGAAAAAAATTTTGTTCCCACTTGTCTATCCTGAGCATTAATTTATGGGTGTCTGATTTTATAGTGGTTTTAAATATTTATAGTTTTTAAGGTTTCATTGTAAAAGCGCTTTGGTACTTGCTGAATTGCGCTTTCAACAAATAAAGTTATTATTATTATTGTTTATATGTTAGCAGTGCACAGTTCAGAACATGAAGCAGTGCACGTGTGTTAGTGTGTGTATGTATGCATGGTACTTTGTTTTAGTCCTGCTGGTTATCATTGATACATAAAAGTTGAAGGCAAATAAGAACCACCTGGCCCCATGCCTAAACTGAACTCTGGAGCACCCCCCCCTTCCTCCAGGATACTCTTGTGTCTATCCCACTCCTTCTTAAATTCAGTGACCATTTTAGCCCTTACCACCCCCTCTGGTAAGCTATTGCAGGCAATCAACACCCTATCCATGAAAAAATATTTTCTTACGTTTCCTCTGAGCCTTCGTCATTCTCTAACTTCATTTTGTGGCCCCCTTGACTTGCAGCATCTCCCACTTTGGAAGATACTTACTTCCTATACTCTGTTTATACCGGTGATGTATTTGTATATCTCAATCATGTTCCCCCCCTTCCTCCATTCCTCCAAGGAATACATATTCAGCTCCTTTAGTCTTTCCTCATAGGTCTTATCCAGCAGGCCCTGCACAATTTTAGTTGCCCTCCACTGCACCACCTCCACCCTGTCTATGTTCTTTCTCAAACGGGGCCTCCGGAACTGGACGCAGTATTCCAGGTGCGGTCTCATGAGTGTCTTCCACACGGGCAAGATGGCCTCCCTCTTTCTACCCGTGATACCCCTCCCTATACATCCAAGCATTTGGCTAGCCTTTCCAGCTGCCTTATCGCACTGCCTAGTTTCTCTTAGGTCCTCCAAGATGATAACTCCCAGGTCTCTTTCCTGCTCTGTGACTGTCAGTACCTCCCCACCTAGTTCCTACTGTGCCCCTGGGTTCTTGTGCCCTATGTGCATGATCCTGCACTTCTTTGTATAGAATCCCAGCTGCCATTCTTCAGACCATTTCTCCAGTTTTTTAAGGTCTTCCCTCATTCTTTCAACACCCCCTGGTGTGTCCACTGTATTGCATACCTTTATATTATCTTCAAAAAGGTATACATTACCCTCCAGTCCCTCTGCAATGTCCCCAGTAGGACACTGAAGAGGACTGGCCTCAACACTGACCCCTGCGGCGCCCCGTTCATCATCTCTCCCTCTCCAAAGTACTCCGTTTACCACAACCTTCTGACTCCTGCCATTCAACCAGTTCTCCACCCACAGAACTATTTTAAGATCCACCCCTAGGCTGCACAGTTTGTTAATCAGCTTTCTATGGGGGATGGTGTTGAAGGCCTTTCTGAAGTTCAGATAAGCCACATCCACTGCACCTCACTGGTCCACTGCCTTAGTTACCCAGTCATGCCACAGATTAACAATGAGTTAGTGCAAAACACAGAGCATATCCTAACTACAGTGAAAGTTCGGGTTTGATGTATAAGTAAATAAATGCCATATAAGGCAGTATACGTGTGTTAGAGTGTGTATGGCAGTGCTTTGTTTGTGTAGACAGTACAGTGCTATGTTATACTGGAACATACCATGTATGCATATATGTATATATGTATTAGTCTCTGTGTACGTGTGTGTGTATCACAACAATTAGAAAGTGCAGTTAGGTGGCTCAGTGGTTAGTGCAAAAATTCCTATTCTACATTCCCCCGCTATCTAAATCAGTTTCACCCTTATCCATATCATTGCTGATTTAAATGAGGTGTCTAGTGACAACCCCTCACCCTCCAATGTCCCTTGGAGCCTGAAAAGAAGAAAACAGTCCATCAATGTCCTTTTTTTTTAATCTATAAAAATGTGTGTAGACAGTGCACTGCTAAGTTATACTCACTGGAATATATATGCATATATGTGTATATATGTATTAGTCAGTGTGTGTGTGTGTGTGTGTGTGTCACAGCAATTAGAAAGTGTAGTTGAGTGGCTCAGTTGTTTTTGTTAGTTTACACATTTCTCACTGCCCACAATACCATTATTTTGCAGCAGTACTGACTCTTGCTAGAGCCCATTTACTGCTGTAATATCTCAGATACAACTCTGCATCTAGGAATCAACACCATTGAGCAAGGAATATTACCTCTGGTACAGTGTATTACAGTCTAGTATCCAGGAACCTAATGTATTGAGAAAGAACTCCATTGCCTACCTAAAACAATTAGTAAGTACTGTTAAAGACCAGCTGATGCCTTTGGAAAAACTTTGGAAAACATAATATTTAGACACAGTTCAGTTTGTATATGATACATAGTCTATGGATTTCTCCTCTCCATTATTTATTACTAAAGAAATTCACACAAAATAAGATCTTTATCCCTCAGCGTTCTTTTGCCTTTATAGCTTAATCCCTCTTTGAAACCATAATGCTCTGTTATGACATCACAGTCTATTGCCATGGGAATACCTGGGATGTCATAAGCAGAGTGTTATGACATCAGCTTGGAAAGAAACAATAGGAGCAGATGAACCCTCAAGGAACAAGTATCCTGTGTTCAGGCATGTGACCTCAGTAATAATTAATGGAATAAGAAACATAGAACTAATGAGAACTATAACTTGCTTTATGTTACATAGAAACATAGAATTTGACAGCAGATAAGGACCGCTTGGCCCACCCAGTCTGCCCATTTCCCTACCTAATGGATAAGCTGCAGATCCCAGTTAACCAGCAGCCTACTTCTTCCTACCCCCACCCCCTAGAATTGCCTTATGACTGTCCCATGCATGCTTGAATTCCACCACTGTTTTTGACTCCACAACCTCCTCCGGAAGGCCGTTCCATGCATCCACTACCCTCTCTGTGAAAAAATACTTCCTTAAATTACCTCTGAGCAGCCCCTTCTATCTTCAAATTGTTCCCCTTGTTCTTGCACACCTCTTTTTTGAAAGATGCTGCCCTCTTGGACTTTGTTGATTCCCTTGAGGTACTTGAAAGTTTCTATCATGTCCCCTCTCCCTCCTTTCCTCGAGGCTATACATATTAAGCTCCTTAAGTCTCTCTTCATATGTCTTCCGGTGCAGACCCTGCACCATTTTAGTTGCTCTCCTCTGGACAGCTTCCATCCTGTCTATGTCATTGCAGAGATTGGGTCTCCAGAACTGCATGCAGTACTCCAGATGGGGTCTGACCAGCTGTCTGTACAGAGGGATAATAACTTCCTGTTTTCTACTGGTGATGCCTCTCCCTATGCATCCCAGTATCCCCCCAGCCCTCCTTGCTACCCTCTCACATTGCTTGCCCACCTTTAGGTAATGTGATATGACTACCCCCAGGTCCCTTTCCATTTTTGTTGTTGTTAGTATCTCACCCCCTACTGTGTACTCTTGCCCTGGGTTTTTGTTTCCCAGGTGCATTACCTTGCCCTTCTTAGCATTGAATCTAAGCTGCCATACATTTGACCATTCCTCTAACCTTGCCAAGTCCCCTCTCATCCTTTCCACCCCACCTCGTGCATGTTAAAATATTATGTTTTACTAAAGTTTTTCTCAAGACGTCAGTGGCTCTTTAACTCTGCTAAATAACACCATGTCTGCAAATGCTGTACTATAATATCCCAGAGGTAGCAGTCCTTGCTCAGTGTTGTACGTTCCCTAATCCTGTGCTGTCATACAGTAGCATCAACACATTATTTTTCCCGTGCTGTAGGATCTCGTATGCTGGGCAGTGATATTTTCATTTTTTTTATTGTAGTCTTTGGTAACTGGGTAAGGCCCACTAGGCATAAGTGCCTGTTTTCAGGGGTGACCTGGGAGCACTGGGCAGTTAAGTGACTTGCTCAGAGTCACACAGTATGCAAGTGGAGGTTGTGAGACTCAAACCAAGGTCTGGTCTGCTGGATGTACCAAGCTCGTTCACAGCTCGTTATTCTAACCTCTAGGCTATACTACTAGCTATATACCAAAGGTAACACAGTATTTATTTAATGCTCAGTCTTTCTTTACTGAGGTAGATTCAGGAGGGATGTGAAGAAGTACTACTTTACGGAAAGGGTGATGGAACCTTAGAACTGTCCGTCAGCTGAGGTGGTGGGTACAGCCAGGGGATTCAAGCAGGGCTGGGACATAATGAAGAGAATAGTGGCTACTGGGGGTGACAGGACCAGGTAGGAGGAGAATAGAGAGATGACAGGGAAAGTTAGTACCCTGAAGGAAAGTACAGTTGTGTAAGAATTTACCCTAACAGTAGATCTTCGAGAGAGGCTCTGGCAGTAGGCAGTAACCTTTAGGACTGAGCTGCCAGGCACTAGGACCACACAGAAAACTTTAGCTAGCAGTGTCTGGCAGAGACTGCCCACCTGGGTTCACTTGACCAACGTCGGTCCAGCACTATATAGTGGGCAGTCCCCACGCCTGCTCTCCAGTTCTCCCACCGGAGACCTAAGAAGGTGCAACAGGAGAAGGAGTGGGCTCCTGGAGCCAACAGAATAGCTGAAAAGCAGCCGCAGCAGGGGGAAAAGCTTGCCCATTGCACGTGCCTCTTGTGAAGATCTACTGTTACGGAAACCCCAACATAACTTTACTGTCTTACTTCAAGAGGGATCTTGCAGTAGGCAAATAACCATTAGGACTGAGTCCCAAGCAGTGTAAATCAGGCAAAGACTGAACACGGGAGGCAGGAAAGGTCTGCAGAAAGTAGGGAGTTTAAGACAGAAGGCCCTGAAGGATGGCTAGTCCAAAGCCTGCCCTGCTTCTAGAGGCACTATCCAGACTGTAATGCTTAGTGAAAGTGTGGACAGAGCTCCAAGTAGCTGCTGTGCAGATCTCAGAGGCAGAAATATTTCTGAGACAAGCAGTAGATGCAGCCATGCCTCTGGTTGAAAGCCCTTTAACTTCCCCAGGAAGTTTTTTATACTTCTTATAATAAAACAGAATGCAGTTTGCCAACCGTTTGGGATAACCACTGTTTCAAAACTGCAGTACCCTCTCTTTTGGGTGCAAAGGAAACGAATAACTGATATTTTTACGGACTGACTCCATCCGATTTGCGTAATAACTAAAAATTCTGTGCATATCCAATGTGTGCAGAAGTGCCTCTCCTTGTTTGGAATGCTCAGGAAAATACACTGGCAAGTGGATAGTTTGATTCAAGGTAAAGTCAGAAACTACCTTGGGTAAAAACTCTGGATTTGTACGCAGAGCCACCCGGTCTCTGTGAAAAATCCAATAGGGCTCTTTACACGCGTGCCTGAAGCTTGGAAATCCTTCTAGCTGAAGTAATGGCAACTAAAAATAGTGCTTTCCAAGACAGCGCAAGGTCGCAACTCATGACCAGTTCAAATGAAGGCAATGTGAGTTTCTCAAGAATGAATTTCAGATCCCATGGCTGAACAGGGTTCCTAACCGGGGGGTTTCATGTGGAGCATCCCCTTCAGAAAGGTACAGGAGACCTCCAACTGAGCCAAAGTCTTGCCATCTACAGAAACATGGTAGGCAGAAACAGCAGACAAATGGACCTTCAGCAAAGAACAGCTGAACCCCAGGCCAGAGAGATGCAAAAGGCAGTCCATGATCTGAGGAGCAGGGCACAAAAAAGGGTCCCATCCCTTAGCAGTTGCCCAAATGGAAAACCTCTTTAATTTCATAGCGTAAGTGGTTCTTGTGGATGGCTTTCTGGCCTCTACAAGAACCTGAGTGACTCTGGAAGAGACCCCATAGTGTGAATTAGCTATATCAGAAGGTGCCACGTGTGGAGGTGAAGGGACTTTAGACCTGGATGAACCAGCTTGCCCTGCTCCTGGGTCAGGAGGTCCTGGCAGATGGGTAGAGGAACTGGAGGCTCTACATCAACTGGAGCAGAGGGAACCATATCTGGCAAGGCCAGAATGGGGCGATCAGAATCATGTGAGCCATTTCTGCCTGCAGCTTGTATAGTAGCCTCTGCAGCAGCAGGAAGGGAGGGAAGGCATACAAGAACCTCCCTGTCCAACAAAGAGACAGCACGTCTTGCCAGAAAACACCATGCAAGGGAACGAGCGAGGAGAATCTGGATAGTTTTGCACTGTATGGGGAGGCAAGCAGATCTAGATCTGGGTTACCCCAAAGGTCAAAGATGTTCTCGACCACTGACTGCCTCAGTTCCCACTCGTGTGCCCTTGCCTGAGTGCAGCTGAGACTGTCCGCTAGGATGTTTTGGATGCCTGGGTTGTGCACTGCTGTGAGCTGGAGATGGTGCTGAACTACCCAGTACCACACTCGCATCGCTTCCATGCTCAGAGGGTATGACCATGTGCCTCCCTGCTTGTTCAGGTACCAAACCACATGCATGTTGTCTGACTGGACAAGGAGTGGACCCAGAAGGAGAAAGGATTGGAATGCCTGAAGGACATACAGCACTGCATGCATCTCTAGCATGTTGATGTGCAAAGACGGTTCCCACTGAGACCAGGATCCCTGGGTTCTGGGATCCCCCAAGTGAGCAATCCAGCCCTGACCAGACACATCTGTAGTCAGAGTCTGGACTAGAAGGGGAGGCTGAAAAGGAACCCCTCAGCAGAGATTGCTCAAGTCCTGCTGCCAGAGGAGATCCTGCTGCATAAGACTGGACACCAGGACCTTGTGGTCCAGATCATCTGACCTCTGGTCCCACTGAAGTCACAGCGTCCACTGCATGATCTGCATCTGGAGCCTAGCTAGAGGGGCAGTGGAAATAGCTGCCACCATGAGGCCCAGAAGGCGAAGGACAGATCAGGCCATAACCCAATGGCTGGAAGCCAACTTGCTTGGCCTGCAGCTGTAGCGTTTCCCCCCTGTCCAAAGGGAGGAAAGCTTGGCCCTGGGCTGTATCCAGCACCACCCCAATGAACTGGAGGAGCTGAGAGAGAGTAAGGTGAGACTTTGGGGAAGTTCACCGTAACCCCCACCTGATGGAACAGGTCCAGGGTAGCAGACAGAGAAGCTTCCAAGCTGACAGCAGCCAGCAGCCAGTCATCAAGGTACAGAAACACACAGTGGCCCTGGTGACACAAAGCCACTGCCACCACCACTAAGCACTTGGTGAAAGCCCTGGGTGCCGATGAAAGGCCAAAGGGAAGAGCTTTGAATTGAAAATGCTCCCCCTGAAAGGTGAAGGTGAACCTGAGGAACCGGCTGTGGGCCAGGGGACAGGAATGTTCATGTATACATCCTGCTCATCCAGTGCACAGAGCCAATGTTCCTGGTGAAGCAGTGGCACCAGACCTGGGAGGGTTAGCAGGCAGAATCTCTAGTACTCGACATACAGATTGAGTGAGCTGAGGTCCAGTATTGGCCGAAGGTATCCCATCTTTTTTGGGACTAGGGAGAAGTGGGAGTAATGCCCCTTCCCACCTGATTCGGAGGAACAGGCTCTATGGCAGACTTTCTTAGAAGAGCTCCAATTTGCTCCCTGACTAAAGGAATGTGACCTTGCAGGTAGTGAGAGAGATCTGGAGGTTTGTCTGGGGGTCTCTCCACGAACTCCAGTGTGTGACCTTGAGCGACTAGCTGAAGGACCCACGAGTCTAATGTGATCACCTCTCACCCTGGTAGGTGGTTAGGGAACCTGCCCCCTACTGGCTCTTCTGGAACAAGAAGTGAAGGGGGGGTGGGTTGCAAGGCAAGAGACAGAGGGAGGCTTGGGGAGCCCCACCCCGGAAGCTCTCTGAGACTTGGCTGGGGGGTGGTGGCAGATGGAGAAGTCCGTTTACCCTGACGTCGGGTGGGTTGCGACCTGTTCTGATGCTGTTGTTGACAGTGAAAGGACTGCCTAGCTTTAAGATTGTGAATGTACATCAACTGTACCGAGCGTAAAGTCTTGCTGCTCTCCTGAAGGTCGGTCACGATATACTTGACATCCCCCCAAAAGAGCACCGAGCCTCGAAAAGGGGCATTCAAGACATAGGACTGAACATCCTGGGTGAATACTGAGACCAAGAGCCATGCATACATGCAAAGGCAAACTGCTGTTGCATTGCCCCTAGCAGTAGCATTGACAGCATCATGTCACTCGTAGAGTGTGGCAGCAGGTAATCTCTGCCATCTCTATGGTCTGTTCAATTTTGGACTTGGCTTCGCAATCAGGCAAGGCTTCAAAGTCAGACATTAGCTGCCCAAAAATGGCCTTCTAGTAACAGACCATGTGGGCAACACAGTTTAGAGCCCTCAATGGCAAAGTGGAGGACGAGTGAACCTTACATCCGTATTGGTCCAACTGCCTAGACTTCTTATCTGGAGGAGAGGTACTCATGTGCTTAGGGGCAGAAAAGTGGTCATGGGCTGCATTGATGACCACCAAATCAGCTTTGGAATGGCTGCAGAGATGGTCATTGCCCTCCAGGGCATGATACAGTCTGTCTACCTTCTTGGAAATGGTATCGATGACGGTTGTCACCAAATTGTAGTGGTCAAGTCATCATGGGGTCCAATCCATGGAGGGATAAGGAGGGGAGTCAACTTGGGAAGGTTGAGATGCTCCACCAGTCTTTTACGTTGAGGGTCCTGCTCCTCAGCCTTCCATCCATTAGCCTCCTGAATTTTTCTGAGGATTTCTGTGAAGGAAGGGTCCTTCGGGGAAGACTAGGGAGTCTCTCGAGGCTAAGAGTCCACCGGAGGAGGAGGAGGAGAAGATTCATAGTCCGAGGCAGAGGAGCAGAATGAATCAGACTCAGTGTCCAATGAAGGGCCCCTATCTGCAGTCAGTGCCCATTGAAGGGGAACCTTTGTATAAGGTTCCTTGGCACATGACCTGACATGGAGGACCACGACTCCACTGGTGAATGGGACTGTGGAGAAGGGTTCAGACAGACCGGCGTGGAGGCCATGACCGGCTGACGACGGTCGAGCTCTGACACCAGCTATGTTTTGGTTCTGCTCCACCACAACTTAAACAATGCCTTATAATTCACCTGTGGCAGTGGAGGAGGTGGAGGTGGTGGAGGCTGATACAGCAGCGGATAGCCCGGCATTGGGTAACCTGGAGTCGGGTACCCTGGCATAGGATACCCCGGCATTGAATAGCCGAATGTATAAGCTGGCACTGGGTACCCCTGTGTGGGCTATCTCGGCATAGGGTACCCTGGCGTCAGGTACCCGAGAGGGTAACCCAGCATGGGATAGTCCGGCACTGGGTAGTCTGGTGAAGGACCCGACAACAGTGCCTAAGAACCTGATGCAGGCCCTGAAGGGACATTGGAGGGGCCTGGTAGGCCAAGGTCCAGCTGTGGGTCTGCAGGAGGAAGACCAGCATTGGTCCGGAAGGTCCCTCTGGGTTCTGGGGGAGTGGAAGCCCAGAAGGAGGGGCCAGAGGCATCGGGCCAGAGGCACACAGGGGCCATCTGGTGTAGGAAGGACCAGTGCTGGCAGGCTAGGAGGGTCAGCGGGCGGCCGTTGCTCCTCCTCCAGTTCTGAAAGAATGGGAGAGGCCGGAGGATTCCCGGGGCGGAGAGGGAGCATCCTGGGAGGGGGACTCCTCACAGGGAGGCTGCGGTTTAAGTGGCAGTGGGGGCTGGTCTGTAAGAGTGATGCCGGACCCCAGACTGGGATCTAGCATCAGCGCTGTGGCAGGGTGTTTATTGGAAGATCCAATGCCCGACTTATTAGCTGGGGCTGTGCGATAGTCGGTAGGCCCGATGCCCAAATTACCAGCCAAACTACAGGACTCAGACCTATGAGTTTTGAGGGGCTTAAGAGTGGCAGAAGCCTCTGAATCCCCAGAGGTGCCCACCTGAACCGTAATCAGCTCAGGCAGGGGGACCAAGGGCTGCTCTGAAGAGGGAGAAACAGGCTTGGCAGGAGGGGCACAATCCTTACTGGAGGAAGGTTACCCATCAGCCATGTTCCCCGGAGAAGGCCGTGGCCTGGAATGAGACTGATTTGGGTGCTAGTTCTTCTCTTTGTCCTTCTTCTTTTTCTTCTTCTTCTTCCTCTTCTTCTGCTTTTGGGAGCTAGAAGAACCCCTCCGGTGAAGAGGAAGAGCTCTAAATCTGCTGCAGCTCATTTTCCATGGAAGCTAATTTCTGTTTCAAATTGTGGGCTTCCAGAGTCTGCTGCCAGCATTTCCGTGTGGCCTGGTAGAACTTCTGGCAGGCCGCACAGGCCTCGGTGTCATGGTCGGGCCTGAGGCACAGAAGGCATAAAACATGGGTGTCCTTCTCCGGGAGCTGCTTACCATAGGAGCACTTGTTTTGGTGAGATTCTGAAGGAGTTGGAGAAGACATGCATCCGATGACGAAACTACTCATTTTTATTAAGAAAGAAAAGGAAATTCGAAAGTTATACTTATTGAAAATGGCAATCAAACTGTAGCAATGTTCTGCAAGGTCAGATGTGTGCAGGTCGATGGCAGGAAAGAACTGAAGAGCGCATGTGGGGACCTCCCACTGACATTGGTCACGTGATGCTGGGTGGGCAGTCCCCGCCAGACACTGCTAGCTAAAGTTTTCTGTGTGTTCCTAGCACCTGGCAGCGCAGTCCTAATGGTTACTGCCTACTGCAACAGCCCTGTCGAATTAAGATCAGTAGGTTCCAGGGATTATAGAGAACTTGGGCCATCTGGACGGACCTCTGGTCTTTTTCTGTCAAGACTAGGTTTGCTGGCAAAGGCACCTAGCTTCACCTGAGCTCTTCTCTTCTAGGTTTGCTTGTAAGGACAGAGCAAGGAGCAACATTATCAGAGCAAGGAAAAAGATTAAGGCTTATTTTGCCTAGGCAGATTTACTGTGTATTATTATTTTCTTTTGTGCTCACAGGTTTTGTTACTGTTTTTTGCTTACATTTTACTTGTTTACTGTTCTTTGATTCAAATTGCTGTTGCAGGGTACACTTTCTGCTGTATTCTTACAGGGTGTGCCTACAGGTTTGTTACTGTTTTGTGCTTACAGATTACGGCTATATTCTTCTCTGATTCAGACTGTTTTTTGCAAGGTATATCTTCTGTTCCTGCTTTATTTTTCTCTGTAGCAAACTGTTTTTTGCAGTGTATATCTTCTGTGAAATTGTTACAGGTTAATACTTACAGGTTTTAGTTTTATCTATCATTAGGCTAAGCTTTTAGGGCTACTGCATTTGTTGTTGGTTGATTGTTTCTGCTCTTACTTCTTGTTTCTTTCGTCCATGGTTCTTCTTTTTCAGCAGGGGAAGGGCCCAACCACCCACCCCCCATCCCCAATGACCCCATTCTATACTCCTTTTATAGAGTAGCAAAGTCATGACATTTCCTGTAGCAAAGCAGGAAGGGGAGGATCAGAGGGGTAGCCATACGGTGACCTCACTTACAGGGGCACAAGTAATTTAACATGTTATAGAAAGGTACACAAAAACAAACAAAACAAACCAAAAAAAAAAAACTTTTGCTTTCATTTTCCTTCTAATTACTCAGACCAAGTTTTAAACTCAGCAGTTCAACTGGAATGGATATTAATAACTGCAGGCACTGCGGGACACTTTTCAAAAGGGCAGCTAATACAGGATTTAGCAAGCTGTCCTACCATGCTGGACCATCAGAGATCTAAGGACTCAGCACCAGGCAGCATGGACAGAGATTGCATACCTTAAATCACATATTCAGGAGGAAATATATTACAAGAACTACCCGCCATTTCCCCAACATCCAACTGAACCACCGTGACCGCAGAGTGTAGTTGGTCCAGGAGTTTGGCAGGTGATTAGGAAGGGCAAATCAGGTGTCCCATCACTCAATGCTCACTAACATATCACCTCCAAAAACCATATAAAAACTACAAACAGGTATCTGCCTCTGTCTCCGAAATCAAACACAGGGGCAGAGGACACTGCAGAGCAGGACACTGCAGCACAGGAACTAGTGCTACAGAACTCACCAAGAACAGGGACCAAAACAAAAAAAAGCAAAAAGGAAATCCAAAACACTTCTGATCATAGGAGACTCCATGATTCAGGGAGTTGATACCTACCCCTGGCCAGGGGTAATGGTCAGATGTCTCCTAGATACATCAGCGTGAAGAGACACTGAACACATTGCTAAAATCGTGAAGGAAACAGGAGAAAACATTAATGTCCTGGTACACATAGTGATTAATGATCTTGCCAGCCAGTCAGCTATGGAGACCAAGGAGCACCTGACCAGGCTGGGAGACAAACTGTCATCCATTTCATCTGGCATCTCCTTCTCTGAGATACTGCCAGTCTGGGAGAGGGGGGCAGATGGACAGAAGGTCAGAGAAGGGGAGAAGGGGAGCTAAACATGTGGCTCAAGGGCTGGTGCTAGGAAACAGGACACAAATTTGTAGGGAACTGGCAACAGTTTTGGGAGAGAAAGTTCTTTAAATTCATTGGACTGCATCTGACTAAGGAGTGAGTCAGTGCATTTGGGCAGAAGTTTGATGTCTTTGCAGAATATTTAAACTAGCAAATGGGGACAAGGGTGCAGCACCCAATACATCGGATGGGAAGAACATCCCTCCCCCCTCAGCTAGTGATCAAACAGGAGTTCAGCATGTTTGTAGTTCATCTGCATCACCAGGTAAAGAAAAAGATCCAGCTCCCCATATGATACACAGGGGAAATGGTGGATCTCACCCAACAACTAACGCACTGAAATCTAGAGGCTAAACTGGACATAGTAGCCATTAGCGAGACATGGTTCACCAGTAACCATACTTGGGAGACTTCAGTACCCGGCTATGTACTGTTCAGATGAGACCGAGGTACAAAAAGGGAGAGTGGAGTGGCCCTTTATGTCAATGAAAATATCAAAGCTACAGAAATTCAGAATACACATAAGGAGCCAGAAGAACTGTGGGTCACCCTGGAAACAGGAAATGGGACGGCTATATGAACTAGGGTTGTCTACAGGCCTCCAGACCAGGGAAGGACATAAGACACATTACTGTTAGAAGATATACAAAACATGACAGCTAAAGGGGAGGTTCTGATAATGGGAGACTTCAACATGCCAGACACAGACTGGTTAATACCAGCAGAAACATCCACCAGAACTACACACATAATGGATTCCCTGAAGGGGGAGGGCCTCAAACAACTGGTAAAACAACAACCAACAAGAGACTGGGCTATCCTAGATCTACTGCTGACTAATGGGAAAAGGATCACAGATCTCCAGGTAGAACATAGAAGGTCACATGGGGGCCAGCGACCATCACAAGGTATGGTTCAATCTGGCCACTGGAACGAAGTCATCCAATTCCAAGGCAAAAATGTGGGACTTCAGAGGAGCTGACTTTGATAAGATGGCCAACAGAGTTAAGCTAGCCCTGACAAGAAGCAATACAGATGATGGGGAACAGGCAAAGTGGTCAGGCATTAAGGATGCTATATTTGAAGCAACGTCCCATTGTGTTAGGGAGAAAAACAAGAGCATAAGAAGGAGGAAACCATTTTGGTTCTCAAAAACAGCAGCAGAAAAGGGCAAAGCCAAAAGGCTGGCCTTCAGGAAATATAAGGGAATGCAGTGGAACGAAGATAGGGAGGCATACCAAACTTCCCTAATGGAAGCAGGGAAGGCAGTAGGCAGGCAAAGGCCCAAACCGAGGAAACACTAGCACAAACAGTAAAGGAAGGGGACAAGACTTTCTACAGATACATTAGTGAAAGGAGGAAGTCCAGAGGGGGTACTGCTAAGATCAAAGGGGATAAGGGGGAGTATGTGGAGATGGACCAAGGAAAAGCATCTATCTTAAATAGATACTTCTGCTCAGTATTTACTGAGGAGAAGGTAGGGCAGGACCCACAGCTCAGCACCACGGACACAGCGGGGAGGGATGTATGTACAAGTCCCTTCACAAAAGAAAGGATCCTACAAGAGCTTGCTTAGCTCAAGGTGGACAAGGCAATTGGACCTGATGGTATACATCCCCAGGTACTAAAGTAGCTAAGGGTGAAACTGGCATAGCCATTATCAGAACTGTTTAGTGAGTCTCTGAGCACAGGAGAGGTCCCAGAAGACTGGAGAAGGGCTCATATGATCACGCTCTACAAGAGTGGTAGCAGGGAGGAGGCAGGAAACTACAGACCAGTCAGTCTTACCTCAGTAGTGGGCAAGATTATGGAGGCACTCCTTAAGGAAAGGATACTGCAACACCTGAAATCCACAGGAGCACAGGGTCCAAGACAGCATGGGTTTACAATAGGAAGGTTCTGTCAAACAAATCTCATAGATTTCTTTGACTAGGTAACCAGAGTGGTGGATCAAGGGGAGGCAGTTGATGTCGCCTACCTTGACTTCAGCAGAGCTTTTGATACTGTTCCACATAGAAGATTGATTAATAAGCTGGGTAGGCTCGGAATGGGCCAGAAGTTGGTCAACTGGGTAGCAAACTGGTTGGTAGGCAGAAAACAGAGAGTAATGGTAAATGGTATACAGTCCGAAGAGATGCAAGTCACAAGTAGGGTACCTCAGGGATCAGTCCTGGGGCCAGCCCTCTTCATTATCTTCATCAGTGACATTGCAGATGGACTGGAGGGTAAGGTTTGGTTGTTTGCAGACGACACCAAAATCTGCAACAGAGTAGATGATCCAGATGGGGTGGGCAGAATGAGAAGGGATCTGGATAAACTAACAAAATGGTTGGAAGAACAGCAACTGGGGTTTAATGCAAAGAAGTGCAAGATCATGCACATAGGGAAGAGAACCCCTGAAGCCACCTATAGGTTGGGAGGGGAGTACCTGGCGATCACAAAGGAAGAAAGAGACTTGGCCATCATCATCACAGATAACCTGAAATCATCCAAGTAGACCACTAACGCAGTAGATAAGACTAGAGGGATGTTGTGGTGTACTAGTAGGGGTATCACAAGTCATAACAGGAAGGTAATAATCCCACTTTACAAGACACTAGTTAGGCCCCATCTGGTGTACTGCATGCAGTACTGGAGGCCGCACCTGCACAAGAACATTAACAAAATGAAGGCAGTCCAGAGAAGGGCAACCAAAATGGTGCAGGGACTGCATCAGAAAACATATGAGGACTGATTAATGGAGCTCAATATGTATACCCTAGAGCAAAAGAGGTAGAGCGATAATATGATCGAAACATTCAAACATCTTAAGGGCATTAACAAGGTGAAAGAGTCTAACATGTTTCAATATAAGAAAAATAGCAGGACGAGAGGACACAGCATGAGATTAGAGGGAGGCCGATTAAGGGGTATTGTGTGGAAGTTCTTTTTCACAGAAAGGGTGGCGGCTGCATGGAACGGCCTACCTCAGGAAGTGGTGGACAAGAATACAGTGCAGGGCTTCAAACAGGCATGAGATAGGCACAAGGGAGCAATACAGACGAGTATGAATAGATAGGCCATTGACAGAGTAAAGGCCTATGCCACATTCATAAGGTAGAAAAAATGGGCAGACTGGATGGGCCTTGCAGTCCTTATCTGCCGTCAACTTCTATGTTTCTATCATTACCTGTGTTTCTATGCTCTAGGATCTTGAATGCTGTGTTTTCATATAGCACAGCTAACACAGTTCTTTCTCAGTGCTGTAGGTTTTCCTGATGCTGTATTGTAATGTACTATAGGTAACTATTTTTGTTCAGTGCTGTAGATGCCCAGATGCTGTGTTTTCATATAGCAGAAGAAAAAATTACTCACCTTAGTAATTGCTTTTCTTCTCATGGAGTCTTGCTATATTATGACTATAAGCAGTCAGCCACTGCAGCTGAACTGCCCCGGAGAGGAAAGAGTTAACTCCAGAGAGTCTGGAGTTCCACAGCGCGAGGGCGCTACACCAAAGCTCTATCTGGCCAGTTTCAAATGAAACTGTCAGATCTTTACGAAGCTAACACTAAGCAACAAGTCTGTGTGGAAAGCTCTACACTAGCCAAGTGGCTACCTACTAGTAGGAATAACAACAATATAAACAACAATATAAACAGCAATAATAATAATAACAATGAATAATAGTATTATTAGTTTCTCCTCAACAAGCATTATTAGACCCCTTCCCCAAAGACTCAAGTCCAGGAAGGGGGCCAACATATTACTTAAAACAGAAATACCTAATTCCCCAACCCTAAATAAAGGGGGTGAAGGGAAGAACTAAAATGGCATGACACAGTGCTTGCACTAATTTGCCACCCCTACCCAAGTAGAAGTTCTGAGAGGGGCAGGAGGGGGGGTGGTCATAATATAGCAAGACTCCATGAGAAGAAAAGCAATTACTAAGGTGAGTAATTTTTTCTTCAAACACCATGAAGTCTTGCTATATTATGACTATATGCAGATTATACAGCAGTACCTCCATGGAGGAGGGTCAGAACCTACTTAGGAAATAGGCTCTGAAGCACAGCTGTGCCAAAACGAGCATCTCTCCTGACCGAATATCCAGGGAATAATGCTTGCAAAAGTGTGAACTGTTTTCAAGTAGCAGCTTGACAGATTTCCAGAATGGGAATATCTCCAGCAGCCCAGAGATGCAGCTGTACCCCAGGAGTGAGCCTCAGTCCTGAGGGGGTTCTCACTAGTTTTTGATAACAAAATTGAACAAGAGACAATCCACCTTGCAATTGTCCTCTTAGTGGCAGGTTTCCTTTGCCAACCTCGCCACAGGTAAGTGAACAGTTGAGGGATTCAACCTGTGACCCTTGGTGCATTCCAAATAGTAGCTCAAGGCTCTTTTGACGCCCAAGCTGTGCAGACTCCTCTCACCTGAGGAAGAATGCTCAGTGAAAATACTGGAAGAGAGATGGATTGGTTCAGGTGGAAATCTGAAACCACTTTAGGCAAAACTTTCTAAGGTCCTGAGGACTCATTTTATCTCTGTGGAAAGAGATAAAATCTTCTTCCACTGACAGGGCCTGTAGTTCACTTATGTCTGGCAGAAGTGATAGCCACTAGGAAAACAGTTTTCCAAGTCAGAAAACTTGAGCTCCGCTGAGGACAGAGGTCAAAGGGGTTGTATTAACTGAGCAATGCAAACATTCAGGTCCCAGGCGGAAGCTGGTTCTTGAAAAGGAGGGTTGGTGTGAAGTAACCCTTTAAAAACTGGAAAGCACAGGGTGAGAAGAAAAGGAAGCAGGCTTCCCTGCTGACAGAAAAGCAGAGACAGCTGCCAGATGAACCTTTAGGTAGCTGGCCTAAGGCCTAAGGAATTTAAATGGACCAAATAGTCCAGTAATGGGCAGATCAGCAGATTCTGGATAATCTGCTTCTCAGAGCACCAGATGGAAAACCTTTTCCACTTGGAATTGTAAGTGGCTCTAGTGGAAGACTTCCTTGAGCCTTTAAAATATCCAAAACACCTTGAGAAAGGTGTAAGTCAGCAATTCTAACCTCAAGAGCCATGCCTGAGATGGAGGGATTTGAGGTCCGGATACACACCTCCCTGTGCACAGGCCAGTAAGTCGTGGGACTCTGGCAAGCTCAGGGCAGGGTGGACTGTCAAGGACAGAAGCAGTGGGTACCAGAGCTGTCTGGCCCAATCTGAGCAATCAGAATCACCTTGCAGGGCTGAGATCTGATTTTACTAGTACCCTGAAAAGAAGGGGAAAGGGGGAAAGGATACAGGAACTTCCTTTCCAATCCAACTGAAAGGCGTCCAGGGGGACTGATCCCAGCACTGGAGGCCTGCAACAAAACAGAGGAAGTTGGTGGTTGTCTGGGGCTGCGAAAAGATCTATCTGAGGGGTGCCCCATCTGGCAAAGACTGACCCCAGCACCTGAGGATTCAAAGCCCATTCGTGATGGCCCTGAGAAATCCTGCTGAGGGCATCCGCCAGGACATTGTCCTTCCCTGGAAGGTGAACTGCTATCAGGGAGGTGTTCAGGGAGTAAGCCAGAGACCACAACTTCATTGCTTCGGTGCGCAAGGCTGATGACCGAGTGCCCCCTTGCTTGTTGATGTACCACATTGTGGTGGTGTTGTCTGTCCTGACTTGAACTACTTTGTTCTGGACAGAAGCTGAAAACGCCTGAAGATCTAAAAAGACAGCTCTGAGTTCCAAAAGATTGATGTTGAGCAGAGATTCCTGAGGAGACCACACTCCTGAGTGGACAGGTCGCTTAGTGAGCTCCCCACCCAACAGGGAAGCATCCGTGGTGAGGGTGAGGGAGGGAAACGGAATGAAAGGAACCCTTGTTTTAGATTGCTTTGATCCTGCCACCAGTGTAAGGCCAGGATCAGGGTTTGGGTCACTGGAACCAATTTGAAAGGGGGTCCCTCTTTGAGACCAACAGGCCCCTCAAATGGAACTGAATGTCCCTCATCTGAATCTTGCTCCTTGCACTACAGCTGTGAAGCAGCCATGTGCCCTAGGAGTTGCAGAAAATGCCTTGCTGGTCGAGAGACCCCAGGGTAAAGGAGGATGCCAGGGCAATGAGTCTGTCTACCCTTTCCGAGGAGAAATGCCCTGGCTAACTTTGTGTTCAATTCTGCACCTATGAAGTTAGTACCTGAACTGGTTCGGAGAACTGACTTTGGTAATTCAGCAGGAATCCCAGGGAAGTGAGAAGCTGCTGGGTGACTTGCAAGTGGATTTTACCTGATCTGGGGACTGACCCACTATGAGCCAGTCGTCCAGGTAGGGAAACACAGCAATCCCTTGCCTTCTTAAATGAGCCACTACCACAGCTAGACATTTCGTGAATACCCTTGGTGTAGAGGTAAGGCTGAAGGGCATTGCCCTGAACTGGTAGTGGCCTGAGGGTAGTTCGAACCTGAGGTACTTTCGGTGAGAAGGCCTGATCAGAACATGAAAATAGGAATCCTTGAGGTCCAGGGAAGCTAACCAGTCCCCTGGCCTCAGGGAGGCAAAATCATTGTCAGAGTTAACATTTTGAACTTTGGTTTCAAAAGATGCTTGTTCAGGTACCTTAAATCTAAAATGGGCCGCCATTCTCCTGTCTTTTGGGGTAAGAAAGTATCTTGAGTACAGCCCTTGCCCTGATGGCAAGGAGGGACCTTTCTACTGCTTTGCAGTCCAAAAGAGAAGAAACCTCTGCTTCCAAAGCAAGGGCTTCTGAAGGATTTGCAGGGAAATGTCTGGCTCTCATCTTCGAAACTGTTTGAAGCTGAGAACCAGACCCTGGCCTATTACCCAGAACCCACCTGTCCGAGTTAGGACACCCAGTTCTGGCTGAATAAACCAACCTGCACCCCACTGGTACAGGAGAATGGGTCTGGGCACCCCATCAGGGTGCCTGCTTGGCAGTAGCCTTAGGCTGAGGGAGGGGACGGTTTACTTGTGCCCCGCTCACCTCTGCCTCTAAAGAAACCCTCTGTGCAAATGCAGAGGAGGCCTGAAATTGGTAAAAGGCCTGTGGAAAGGCCTGCCCCAACCTCTGGGAGCGTGCCTCTGTGGAGTGGCATGCCTCTCCTTAGCCTGGGCACTTTTGTAGGTAATTCTGTATTCATCCATCTTTTTCATATAGTTTTCTGTTTGTTCCCCAAACAGAGTATTACCCACAACAGGAAAATCCATAGCCTTTGACTGAGTATCTTGGGACAGATTAGTGCATCTGAGCCATGCCAACCTACGGAAAGCTACAGAAGTGGCCATGACCCAAGAGGAAACATCATTAACATCAACAGCAGTATGAAATTGAACTTTAGAGGCTTCAATGCCATCAGCAGCCACCTGTTCCAACTCACTAGCCAGCTGGCCATGGGCCTGCTTGGCTAACTGCAATACTGTGTCCCACCTAGATTTCTGATATCTAGCCACAAGAGCCATAAAATTTGCCTGCCTGAGTCCCAAAGAAGCTGCCATATACTGTTTTTCGCCATGGCATCAATCTTCCTGGAATCCTTATCAGGAGGATGTGAGGCCAGAGGAATATTAGCCTTGTCACAGGCTGCAGCTTGTACCACACCTACATGACTACACTGCTCAGTGAGAAAGTCTGTATCAGAGCCTGACAAGGTATATCTTCTGTCCATTTTTTATCTACAGGAGGGACAGAATGAGGATTTTAAAATCTTTGTTGTTTGCTTCCTAAATGACTTATGCAAAGGAATAGACAACCTCCTAGACTCTGGTATATCCATCATTTCTACATAATCAGGCTACTCTTGCTCATCCACAGCTTCCTCTAAAGGAAGCTGGAGGGTTTCTGCAACCTTTTTGTAAAACATAAAACGAGAAGGGGACTGAGACAGAATAGGAGGAGATTCTAAAGGTCTGTCTGGAGAAATGTCCGGTTCAATGGGCACGTCCAGACCCTCCCAGCCACACATGTAATGATCAAATTCCTCCTCCCCCTCCTGTGGTTCATAAAATTCCTCAACATCATACTCCTGAACCACTGGCACTGAACGAACCAACCTTTTACCAACTGTAGGTGGTTCGGCAGGACCCTGAGACAGTGACTGGACAATCTGTATGGCTTTAGCTATTTCTGCAGCAGTTGGAGAGACAATTTTGGACTCCAAACCTACTGATTTCTTTGTCTTTTTCACTGAGACTGGTTCCCCTGAACCAGCCCTTCCTTTGCCCGAGGAAGTCTCGCTCCTGGTCAGAGGGCACTCTCTGGTCCAGTGGGTACTGGACTGGGCTGGCCATCCGGGTCACGGACTCTTGCCTCCTGCCCTGAGCCGGCCCAATCTCTTTCCAGGGTGGCTGCAGGAAATTTTACACACCTGGCAGTCTGACAGGAGGTGGTCAGCCCCTCAGACAATAAACACAGTGTGTGTGGGTCAGCCTTGGCAAAGGCTTCCACAGACATCACAGTGTTGAAACCCAGTGGGCCCGGTTTTCTTTGGGTCTCAGACATAATGCCAGCCTAACCAAAACTTGCCCTTGATGGCAGTGCTAGAGAAGACACCTTATCGTTCCTAACTGTCACGGTATTTGAAAAACCTATTTTAAAAGCAAGGTTTTTTAGAACCGATAAGAACTGGAACCGCACTCTAAAAGCCCAACCAACACTTTAAAACGTTAAATTAAGCAAACCGATCGGTTCAAAACCGAACCGATAATTGAATTTCCACACAGACTTTAAATTTTCTACTTACGGTTTACCAGATAGAGCTTTAACCGAAATGCGTAAAATAAATACTTTTGCCAGTTCAAATGAACTGAAAATACTCGCTTGAACCGAGAAATGAACCGATGTGAAGGAGCTGATCTCCGGAGCGACTGTTCAGTGAAGCGGAGTAAAGAATCTGACAGTTTCATTTGAAACTGGCCAGATAGAGCTTTGGTATAGCGCCCTCGTGCTGTGGAACTCCAGACTCTCTGGAGTTAACTCTTTCCTCTCCGGGGCAGTTCAGCTGCAGTGGCTGACTGCTTATAGTCATAATATCGCAAGACTTCATGGTGTTTGAATTACTGTATTCCTTGCTCAGTGCCGAAAGTTCCCTGATGCTGTGCTGTTATATACCACAGGAAACCCACTCATTTCTTAGTGCTGTAGGTTCCATGATGCTGTGCTGTCATATACCAGAGGTAATCCAGTTCTTGTTCGGTGTTGTAGATTCCTAAGTTCTGTGTTGTCATATAGCCGAGTTAACAAAGTCGGTTCTCAGTGCTGTTGTCTCCCAGATTCTGGGTTGTAATATACAAAGGCAACCCAGTCTTTTCTTAATGCTGTTGGATCTAGGGTGCTGGGCTATAATATACCAGAGGTAGCCCAGACCATTTCTTTTTAATCTTACTTTGATTTTCGCCGTTGCTGCAGGCGGCTCAGCGGGGCACCAGTCTTAGCCCTCACCGACCCAGAGGACAGTAGGCTCACCTGACATGAGGGTCCAGCACGGCCATTACCAGACCCCGACGCCGATTCCACGACAGGCCTCCAGTTTGGAGGGAGCACAGCCATCAAGCTGCAAGGTCATGCCCAGCCCTCTTTTTCCACCTTAGTTTTAGTCCCCAGGAGCCGGCAGTAATGACACCCAGCGCGTATGCAGGCATCTTGCCGAACTCCTCCCATACTGGCACCACATCTTGTGCCACCCCTTGTCATTACCAGGAGCTGCCCAAGTGTGACAATCCCACAAGCACACTCCAGAGGAGGGAGAGCAGTCCTGGGACGCTCAATCCAACCTCTCCCCTGCCAGCACCTGGTGGCACGAGTCCGTTCCCAAACCCCGGTCACCAGTGTGGTGCGAGGTGTGGCGTCCAGCGCTTCAACCCTCAGTGCCATCGGGCCAGCTAGCCCAGTCATTTCTTAGTGCTGTACGGTCCTGGCTGTCACGCTATAATACATCAGAAGTAACAGTGCTTGCTCACTGCTGTAGATTTCTAGATGCTGTGTTTTCATATAGTTAACAGTCTGTTCTCAGTGCTGTAAGTTCCCTAATGCTGAACTATAATATACTAGAGGTAGAGCAGTCCTTTCTCAGTTCTGTAGGTTTCCAGATACTGTGCTGTAATACAGAACATCAGACATAACAATCCTTCAATGGTGCTTTATATTCTTAGATGCTCTGTTGTCTTTTAGTAGAGTTAACACAGCCCCTTCTCAGTGCTCTTGATTCTCAGATAATGGGCTGTAGTACACTTGATGTAATCCAGTCTTTTCTCAATGCTGTATTTTTCCTGATGTTGTGCTGTGATATATCAGCAGTAACCCATTCCTTTCTCAATGCCGTAGGATCCCTGATGCTGTACTACAATACATCAGAGATAACAGTCCTTGTTCAGTGCTTTGCATTTTGAGATGCTCTGTTGTCATTTAGTAGAGATAACACAGTCCTTTCCCAGTGCTGTAGGATCTTGGATAATGGGCTGTGTTACACCTGACACAAGAGTCCTTGCTCAGTGCTGTAGGATCTCAGATAATGGGTTGTGTTACACCTGACATAACAGTCCTTGCTCAGTGCTGTAAGTTCCCTGATGATGTGCTGTACTACACTAGAGGTGCTGTAAGTTCCAGAGTGTAGTGCAATAACATACTAGATGTAACAGTCCTTGCTCAGTGCTGTAGGTTCCCTAACAATGTGCTGTACTACACTAGAGGTGCTGTAGGTTCCAGGGTGTACTGCAATAATATACCAGATGTAACAGACTTTGCTCAGTGCTGTAGGTTCCCTGATGATGTGCTGTACTATACTAGAGGTGCTGAAGGTTCCAGGGTGTAGTGTAATAACACATCAGATGTAACAGTCCTTGCTCAGTGCTGTAGGTTCCCTATTGATGTGCTGTACTATACTAGAGGTGCTGTACATTCCAGGGTGTAGTGCAATAACACACCAGATGTAACAGTCCTTGCTCAGTGCTGTAAGTTCCCTAACAACGTGCTGTACTATACTAGAGGTGCTGTAGGTTACAGGGTGTAGTGCAATAACACATCAGATGTAACAGTTCTTGCTCAGTGCTGTAGGTTCCCTGATGCTGTGCTGTACTATACTAGAGGTACAGTAGGTTACAGGGTGTAGTGCAATAACACATAAGATATAACAGTTCTTGCTCAGTGCTGTAGGTTTTCTGATGCTGTGCTGTACTATACTAGAGGTGCTGTAGGTTCCAGGGTGTAGTGCAATAATACACCAGATGCAACAGTCCTTGCTCAGTGTTGTATGTTCCCTGATGCTGCGTTGTACAATATTGGAGGTGCTGCAAGTTCCAGGGTGTAGTGCAATAATACACCAGATGTAACAGTCCTTGCTCAGTGCTGTAGGTCCCTTGATGCTGTTCTGTACTATACTAGAGGTGCTGTAGGTTCCAGGATGTAGTGCAACAACACACCTGACATAACAGTCCTTGCTTAGTGCTATAGGTTTCATGATGCTGTGCTGTACTATACCAGAAGTGCTGTAGGTTCTAGGGTGTAGTGCAATAACACACCAGATGTAACAGTCCTTGCTCAGTGCTGTAGATTTATAGATGCTGTGTTTTCATATAGCAGAGTTAACACAGTCCATTCACAGTGCTGTAGTTTCCCATATGCTGTTCTGTAATGTAATATACTAGACATAACCTAGTCCTTTTCTAATGCAGCAGGTTTCTGGATGGCTGACTAATATACCAGAAGATACCCAGTCCTTTCTCAGTGATGTAAGTTCCTGAATGCTGCACCGTAATATATAGTAGAGGTAACCCAGGCCTTTCCTAGTGCTGTAGGTTCCAGGATGATGGGCTATAATATACCAGAGGAAACCCAGTACTTTCTCAGTGCTGTCTGTTCCCAGATACTGTGCTGTAATATACTAGAGGTAACCTGAGGGTAACTAAGTCCTTTCTTAATGATGTAGGTTCCTGAATGATAGGCTCTAACATACTAGAGGAAACCAAGTCCTTATGTTGTAGGTTCCTAGATACTCTTTTGGCAAATAGTTATACAGGGTTAACACAGTCCATTCTTGGTGCTATAGGGTCCCTGAAGCTGTGCTGTTATATACCAGAGGAAACCCAGCCCTTTCTCAGTGCTATAGGTTTGATGATGCTGTACTGTAATACACCAGTGGAAACCCAGTCCTTGCTCAGTGCTTTAGATTCTTAGCCCTTGCTGTGCCACAGACTGATGTATCTGTCCAGATTAGATGATGTGCTGTCATGCAGCCCTGTTAGATGCTCTGTTGTCAAACAGTAAATACAGTCCTTTCTGGGTGGTGTAGGTTCCCTAAAACTGGGCTGTAACTGTTCCTCTATACCAGAGGAAATCCAGCTAATTTCTTAGTGCTAGAAGTTCCCAGATGCTGTACTACATTACACCAGAGGTAATCATCCTTGCTCAGTGCTGTAGGTTCCCAGATGCTTCACTGAAAAAAAAAAAAGGGTTACCCAACCCACGCTTCATGCTGTAGATTCCCTGATGCTGTGCTGTAACACACCAAAGGTAACACAGTTCTTTCTCAGTGCTGTAGGTTCAAGAATGTTGTGCTGTAATACACCAGAAGTAACAGTACTTTCTCAGTACTTTAGAGTCTTAGATGCTGTGCTGTCACATAACAGTGTTAATATAGTCCTGTCTCGTGCTGTAGGATCTCAGATGCTGAGCTGTAACATGGCAGAGGAAACCCAGTCCTCGCTTAGTGCATTAGGTTCACAGATGCTCCGTTGTCAGATAGTAGAGTTAACACACTCATTTCCTCGTGCTGTAGGTTCCCTGAAACTGGGCTGTAATACACCAAAGGAAACCCAGTCCCTTTCTTAATGCTGGAAGTTCTCAAATGCTTACTATATTACACCAAAGATAACAGTCCTTGCTTCAGTGCTATAGGTCCCCAGATCATTTGCTGTTAAAAAAAAAAAAAAAAAAAAAGGTAACCCAGTCCTTTATAGTTGCTATAGGTTCCCTTATGCTGTGCAGTAATATACCACAGCTAACCCAGTCCTTTTTACTGCTACGTGGGTGGAGCTCCACAGACATTATGTCATCAATAGAGGTTTAGGAGAGCACAGTGGAAGCACGTGACTGGACTGTTGTCCAGTGTGCATCCACGGTGCTATGGCAAAATTCCACTGATGCTGTTTATGAGGCCCTTCCCCTCCATGGGCCACATTAGCACACCCCCTTGGCAGCGGTCTACGTTTTCTTCCGCAACTGCGGAAGTGATGTCTGCCGTGTGCAAGCTGGCGGCTCTGACTCCGACTGCGCATGCGTGAGTATCGGGCATGAGCAGCTATGCATGCACTGCCATCATGCAAATGGCAGACTTCAGTGAGGCGAAAGCTCCAACAATTCTTTAATTCACTCTCTCCGCACTGCAGTTGCTCTGAGCAGCCATACTGGCTCTGACCAGAGTTTGTTTAGTGCTGAAGGTTCCCTGATGCTATGCTGTAATATATCAGAAGTAACTCAGCCGCTTTCTTAGTGCTGCAGGTTCCCTGATACAGTGCTGTATCCTTAGTATTACTTATATCATGAAAAATTAACTAGTAAGGTCAGGGAGATAAATCTTGGTATCACAATTGATTTAGAGCTAAATTTTTATCTTCATATGACTGGTACTATTAGTAAAGCTAATACAATTTGGTGGGCAATTAAGCACAACATAACACCCAAAGATCCAAATATTCTGCTTCCCCTATACCGTGCATATGTAAGACCTCATTTTGATTACATTTCTCAATTATGATGCCCCTATATGCGGAAAGACATATATAGACTGGAGAGACTTCAAAGAAGAATTATGAAGTTGGTCTGTCCTGTAAAGAATGTGTCATATAATGACAGACTTTCCAAATTTAATTTATTGTCCTTGGAACAACGCAGGCTAAGGGGCGACCTCGTATTTACTTGGGACATTATTAATGATCTCTTTCTAACATCAGAATGTGGGCTTGATTTTAAACAAGTAGCTATCACCACTAGAAGGTATCCACTTCAGCTGAAGAGAAACAGATTCAGATCGAAACTGAAAAAAAGGGCATTTTATTCTTCTCAGAGAATAATAAACCCATGGAATAGACTGCCAACATCAGTTATTATCAGTCAAAACAAAAACTTGTTTAAAAATAGATTGGCTAGATTCTTGCTATCACATAAAAATATGTTCTGCTATACATAGTCTGAGGAGCTTCCATGGGCTTTTTGCTCCAACACACCCTTAGTATGACATCACTAGTAACGCAGATCTTTCCTAGCGCTGTAGGTTCCATGATGCTGTGCTGTAACATATCAGAGGTAACTCAGTCCTTTCTTAGTGCCAGAGGTTTCCTGATGCTGTACTGTAATATATAACCATTACAATACCTCACTGCTGGACCTCTCAAGCTCAGCATTCTTACCTTGTCAGAGCCTCCACCTGGTTCAACTTGCTACCTACAGAAATCTCCAACATTGCCAAGATTGGTGCTTTCAAGTGTAAACTACATCAGCACCTCATGGACAGTGCCTTCTGTGATTGCTTCTTATAATCCCCTCCAGACATACTACCCTCAAGCATCCCTCCTCACTGCCTCAGATCCTCCTCCTCTCCCACCCCCCCATTACTGGGTATAGGATGAATCTGTCTCCTCTTCCTTTTCTTCCCCCATTCCTCCTCCCTTGCTATTCGCCATCTACCACATACCCAACACAATGCCCTCCCTATTTCTCCCCTCCTCCCTCTCTCTCTGTCTCCCATACCTCCCCCTCACAACCACTCTTCTTTCTCTTTTCCCACTAACCCACTCCTAAAAAAGGTTCACTGAGCCACCTGTGACTTGTACTGTATAATTAACTCGCAACACAGTTCCTTGACAATGCCTTTGGCTGCTATTATTGTAACCTTACTTGTCTTTTTTTTTTGTAAGTTTTATTGTAACGATCATGTTATGTTTTGTACCTTACTGTCCCTCATTGTCCTTATTGCCTTGACGTGGAACCTTTGTAAAAGAGCCCTCGGCTCAAAGGTGTCATCCGAAATACAAATAAATAAAAAAATAAAATATCAGAGGTAACGTAGACCTTTCTTAGTACTGTAGGTTCCCTGATACCATGTTGTAATATATCAGAAGTAATGCAGACCTTTCGCAGTGCTGGAGGTTCCCTGATGCTGTGTTGTAATATATCAGAGGTAATGCAGTCCTTTCTTAGTGTTGAAGATTCCCTGATGCTATGCTGCAATATATCAGAAGTAACGCAGAACTTTCGGAGTGCTGGAGGTTCCCTGACACTGTGCTGTAATATATCAGAGGTAACACAGACCTTTCTTAGTGCTGTAGGTTCCCTGATGCTGTGCTGTAAAATATCAGAGGTAACGCAGACCTTTCTTAGTGCTGTAGGTTCCCTGATGCTTTGCTGTAATATATCAGAGGTAACGCAGACCTTTCCTAGTGCTGTAGGTTCCCTGATGCTGTGCTGTAATATATCAGCGGTAACGCAGACCTTTCTTAGCGCTGTAGGTTCCCTGATGCTTTGCTGTAATATATCAGAGGTAACGCAGTCCTTTCTTAGCGCTGTAGGTTCCCTGCTGCTGTGCTGTAATATATCAGCGGTAACGCAGACCTTTCTTAATGCTGTAGGTTCCCTGCTGCTGTGCTGTAATATATCAGCGGTAACGCAGTCCTTTCTTAGTACTGTAGGTTCCCTGATGCTTTGCTGTAATATATCAGCGGTAACGCAGACCTTTCTTAGTGCTGTAGGTTCCCTGATGCTGTGCTGTAATATATTAGAGGTAACACGGACCTTTCTTAGTGCTGTAGGTTCCCTGCTGCTGTGCTGTAATATATCAGAGGTAACAGTCCTTTCTCTTTTTTTTTTTAATCAAAAGGTTTTATTGATTTTACAAACGTAACACAACTAATAACATTCATGGTGAATAAGCAATAATACAAAAACCCTGATAAATCAAAAAAAAACCCCCCCAACACCTCCAGCCCCCGGCGAGCCATAAAATATGATTAATCAAGTGGTTAGAGCATATGTACCTGGCTAAGAGGTCAGAATACAGTCTATGCCTTAAACATCTGTAAACTGTCGGGGAGCTCGTCGTGACCGACAAGGAGCAATCACGACATACATAACGTATACAGTTTCCCCCAATTTTTATTAAATGAAGGAATACGGTGTCTGACACTGGTGATTAACTGTTCTGCTCTAAGAGCAAAGAATATTTCATGCAACCATTCTGAATAAGTGATGGTTGCCTGGTCCATCCAATGCCAAATGACAAGCTTCTTAACCGCTAGAGAAATGAGTGCCATATGATACCTTCTTTCTCTAATCTGTATCTGCGAGAAGTCCCCGATAATGCAAATAGTTGGGAAAAATAATCCTTGAAGACCCAAAAGCGGATCAAGTTGGTGTTCAGTTTGCATCCACAGGGGAGATACCGTCTCACAAGACCAAAAAATATGTGTTAGGGAACCCTCTTCCTTATTACATCTAGAACATAATGATGAGGCAAGACGACCCATTTTTGTTAGCTTTACTGGGGTATAATACATGTTGTTTAAGATCTGATACTGGGTCAATATGAACCTGTCCTGTGAGATGCAAGTATAGAGGTCTTTCCAAAGTTGGGGCCAATTAAGTTCTACATCAGATAGAAGAGCATCCCGTATCTTAGAGCCTCCCAGGGAAGGGAGTTGGGGACTGATAAGCAAAACCTTATATATTGCAGAGATTGCATGGGACTGACGGGCTGGACCGGAAATCTGTTGCAAAAACTCCCCAAACACAGAGGGTTGTAACCGTTGCCCGAACAGTTTGATTAATAGATGCCTGAGTCGGTATACCTTGAAAGAGGAAGCTGACCTTAGACCAAATTTAGACAATATCTCTTGTGAGGTGAGAATGGTAGTGCTGGAGTAAAAGTCTGAGACTTTAGAATCCTGAGGGATTCTTAGCTAAGATGTAGAAAGAGAATGACCCCCCTATTTTAATATTCAGATTAGAAAAAAGGGCTGAGAGAAGTCCTTGGCAGGGAATAGCTTGATATGTCCACCAAGTTGAGAGATAAAACTCTAAGGGAAATACCAATTGGGGAAGGATACAAGACTTCTGGTAAAACTTTTGCTGGGGAGTAAACAATCCCGGTAGGGTCCAATTTATTAGTAGAGAATACATCGGATTCGAGTAGAATCCAGATGGGGACATAATCTGCTTGTTGCTGGATTTGGGTTATAGACAACTATTTCCCACATTTATAAAGATGACTCGCCCAATAGTATAACATGAAGTTGGGGAGATGAAGCTCTCCATATTCCTTGGGCAAACTTAACTTATGGTATGACCTCCTGGAAGTTTTATCGAACCCGATAAAAGAAGCGACATCAGCATGTATACGTTTAAAGAAAGTTAAGGGCAACCAAACATTAAGCATGTTGAGAGGGTAAAATAATCTCGGGAGAACATTCATTTTAATAATGTTAATCCTGCCCCACAATGAGAGCGGGAGATTTCTCCAGCGCAGAAGATCCTGTTGGACAATGTTCCAGAGATCTAAAAAGTTAAGTTTACGCAGTAGAGATGGATCTGAAGCAAGGTAGATACCCAAGTACTTAATATATCGGGAATACCACTTCATACCGAATTGAGCAAAGGGTTGTCGATATGTGATATGATTAAGGGGACACATTTCTGTCTTGCTCAAATTCAATCAGTAATTCAAGTATTTTCCAAAGGTATCAATTAATTTCAGGACCTCCGCTAGAGAGGAAACCAGGTTTGACAGGTGTAACAGGATGTCTTCGGCATAAACCGATAACTGTGGAGTCTGGTTCCCAATAGGGATTCCAACAATAGAAGGAGAAGATTTTAATTCCCTGATTAATGGCTCTAGATAGAGGTTGAAGATGAAGGGGGAAGTAGGCAACCTTGACATGTACCAGTGTTTACAGGAAAGGAAGAAGAATATACCCCATTATAGTGAATTTTAGCTGAGGGAGAAGAATATAAAGTTTGAATCCATTGGATAAACTGGGAAGGAAAACCCATATTTTACAGGTCGCTCACAGAAAAGCCCAATCCACCCTGTCAAAAGCTTTCTCTGCATCCAGAGAAATTAGTGCCATTGGAAAGGGGTTGGATTCCGCTGCCTGAAAAATATATGCAAGTCTACAAATATGGTCTGACGACGATCTGCCTGATACGAAGCCCACTTGCTCCAGACTAAGAAGACAGGTCCAGACCTTTTCTATTCTACTGGCCAGAATTTTTGCTAAAATCTTTATGTCACAGTTCAGTAGGGATATAGGCCGGTAACTGGAAGGGCATGAAGGGGGTTTATCTGGCTTAAGAAGGAGAATAATAGTGGCTTCCAATAATGAAGAGTGCAAGACATCACCAGAGAGCAAATAACGATAGAGGTGAAGAAGAATGGGGGTTAGTTCCTTGGCAAAGGTCTTGTAAAAGTTGGAAGGGAGGGCATCAGGACCTGGGGCTTTGTCTAGAGACAGAGTGTTGATAGCCAATTCTATTTCCTGTTGGGGGAGTTCAGTGGACAAGAACACAGTCCTTCTTAGTGCTGGAGGTTCCCTGGTGCTGTGCTGTAATATATCAGAGGTAACGCAATCCTTTCTTAGTGCTGTAGGTTCCCTGGTGCTGTGCTGTAATATATCAGAGGTAACACAATCCTTTCTTAATGTTGTAGGTTCCCTGATGCTGTGCTGCAATATACCAGCGGTAACGCAGTCCTTTCTTAGTGCTGTATGTTCCTTGATGTTGTGTTGAAATACACAAGTGTTAACTCAGTCCTTTCTTAGGGCTGCAGGTTCCCTGATACTGTGCAGTAATATACCTACCAGAGGTAACACAGTCCTTTCTAAGTGCTGGAGGCTCCGTGATGCTGTGCTGTATTATATCAGAGGTAATGCACACCTTTCTTAGTGCTGTAGGTTCCGTGATGCTGTGCTGTAATATATCAGCAGTAACACAGTCCTTTCTTAGTGCTATAGGTTCCCTGATAATGTGTAGTAATATATCAGAAGTAACACAGTCCCTTCTTAGTGCTGGAGGTTCCCTGATGCTGTGCAGTAATATATCTGTGGTAACACAGTCCTTTCTCAGTGCTGTAGGTTCCCTGATGCTGTGCTGTAATATATCACAGGTAACGTAGTCCTTTCTCAGTGCTGTATGTTCCCTGATAATGTATAGTAATATATCAGAGGTAACACAGTCCTTTCTTAGTGCTGGAGGTTCCCTGATGCTGGTGCTGAAATATACAACAGTTCAATGTTTGTGGAATAGCAATGAGGAGAGATGAGATATATATGCTTGTGTAACTTTGTGGTACTTTTTGTGGCCTTTCTGTAGTCCCACCCTTGCATAGTAGTAGGTAGATAATAATTTGCAGGGAATAGAGGGTTCAAGAGCAAGGTTGAGAAGAGCGCTGGAGAAGGAGGAGGAGGAGATGGTGGTGGATGAAAAACACTCCCTAAGCAAGAGAGGTGTGTCAACAGAGTGCTTATATAGAGGTTGTGGGAGGAGCTATTCCCCACATCGAACCTCAGACAAGCCCTCCCATTAAATGTTTGTGGAATAGCAATGAGGAGATGAGATATATATGCTTGCGTAACTTTGTGGTACTTTTTGGGGCTTTACTCTATTCCCACCCTTGCGTAGTAGTAAGTAGGTAGATAATAATTTGTAGGGAATAGAGGGCCCAAAAAGAAACCTCCTCCAACTCATGGAGAGTATGACCCCCTGGCACTCAGGAGAGGAAAAACCCCCATGTGGGGGAAACCTTTGAGGACCCATGGCAGGAGGTCTGCCCATCCTTCTGAGCATACTAAATGGAGAAGGATCTAGGTTCTAGTAACCATAACTAATTTAAGGTTGGTGAGTTGTTTGGAGAGATGATAATCCATCTTCGATCCATGGATGATGCCGATCGCATGAAGATCCTGTGGCTGAAGAGGAGATCCTTTCTGAATGAGCAATGTAATCCTAAGTATAATGTAAATCCAAGTGAAGGAGGACGAAAGAAGTCCAAGTATCCGAGATGATGAATGATGCTTGTCCAACTGATTTGTAATAGGCAGAGGGATCATGAGTGGATCGAT
This sequence comes from Neoceratodus forsteri, assembly GCA_016271365.2. NCBI lineage: Eukaryota > Metazoa > Chordata > Ceratodontiformes > Ceratodontidae > Neoceratodus > Neoceratodus forsteri. Next base: position 46,241,021 of record CM028133.1, on the reverse strand, counting down.
AAGATACTAAACTGGAAATGGTGGGACTGTAATGATAGAAGAAGTCATTAGTGAATGATCCAACTTGTAAGAGGTTCGAATGTAAGGGTATGATCTGGAGGCTAGGAATTCTGTATTGAACAAGGAGTCGCTAAAGAAACTTCCATAGAGCATAATTTGTAGAAGAGTTCTTAAGTGCCATGGAAATAGCGGTTTGTTCTCAATCTGAGGATGATGCAGTCTGAATGTTGATCCTGAAGATGAAGGGTACATCTTTCCGCATGGACGGCAAAATCCTATGTACAGCAAATCCCAATTAAAGAAGGGCTAATGTAGACCATATTTCCGAGGTGATATAGGATGGATGTCCGAGAAATTGAATGGAGGTTATGAGGTGGGAGAGCATGATGAGATTGATATGAGACTAGACAATACACTGCTATAGTTATGATGATTAGTAAAGTTATGAGTGACTGGTCCAATTCGTATAAGGTTCAATGTTTGAGGTAGTCTGAAGGTAAAAGACAGATTAGAGAGCGAAAGTCACTATGTAAGCATTCCAGAAAAATGAGTGGAGGAATTTGAGTGCCTGATAGGAGCGATACCATAAATGATTTGTTAAGCCCCAAAGATAATTTGCGTAGCCATCCAGATAGTAACCTAGTGTATATGAGAAATGATTGGGGACGCAGTATAAGGAAGTGATGGCATCTTTGGTCATGATGTTCATGACTTTATGCTTAATCCTTTGCTGGTACGCTGCCTCAAGAACGTGTGGGTATTCCTGTGGTGTGATCGTGTAGAAAATGCACTGGCATGGCTTGAGTGGTTAAGCTGACGGGTAAATCTGATGCTGAAGTACAAGAGAAACACTTGAGGTGGATGAGGAAGAGTCTGTAGGCTGGATTGGTAGTGAGATCAATAAATGCAGAGTGCCATAGGATTTAGTGCTACAGTAGATAAATGCTGATTGGGATGCAATGCTGAGTTGGTCAATTTGACATGGCTGTTATGTATGGCAGATAGAATTCAGGAGAGCCAGTTCTCATTGATGGTCTTTACTGTAGAGATTAACAAAGGTACTTGGCGAAGAAGAGGCTGAATGGGCCGCTGGAAGAATGATTAATCTGGTGGAGAGTACTAGGTGAACAGGTGCGGATAATAGTAGAAGGAATAACAATGTCCAGGAGTAAAATCTAAAGTGTGGATGGCGTGGAGTCAAAATCAGCTCGGCGATGGAGATCCCACAAATAATATTCTGGACAATACCTATGCAATTCCTAAACTTAGGAATGACTCTTGGGAAGTAGGAGTTGAATAACATGGTCATCAGTGTCATTGTTAAACTAAGAGGTAAAAATGAAAGAAGTCTATAGTTCAATGGGTTATCCTGTGATTCCCGGTGTCTGTGGAGGCGATGTCGATTATGAAGTCTGAATAGAACAAAAGGATTTAAGTCCTTTCCATGTATGATGACCGATGAGAGGAGGCATCCGAGGAATGATGGTGATTGGATGGATAGGAAATCGGAGGCTGTATCTAATAGAGACGAAAGAGATCTTCCTATTGTCCAGGCGACTGGGATTCCATGAGTATGAAGAACTGAATGGGCAGTATGAGACTCAATCATAACATAAGAGTCTGTGGGGCATGTGAGCCAAGGAATGGTTTGCTGGCAGAAGTATTACTCCAGAGTAATGAATGAATGATTGAATGAGTAGTGGAAGGTACTGTTATAGAAGGGCAGGAGTAGAAGTAGGGAATGGATCATATGGAAGCAGCTGGCTTGGTAGGAGTACTGGTCAGAAATGGGGTATGAAGCCCAAAAAGAGCCACAGCAAACAGGATGAAGCCCCGAGCCAGCCAGGCAAAGAGGAGCAGGTAGCCAGTCAAAGGTGAAAGAAGTATGGCATGGATCCAGAGGAACTGAAGGATGGAGCAGAGGAAGCCATGGGCCAGGCGAACCAGATGACCACCAGAGCAGGAAGGAGAAGGACGACGGCAGGTCCAAGGGAAACAGCAGTGACGTGCAGGAAAGTGGAAGCAAGACATTAGGTGATGATCCATGGAAGGTCAAACAGCCAGGCCAAGCACCATAAGCAACGGAGTCCCAGATCTAACAAAGGCTGGAAGCAACCAGAGAATTAATGGAAGACGCTAGAGTGACGAACGACGAGGTTCCATATCTGCAAAAGGAAAAAGGTTGTACAGCAGCTGAACGGGGAACATGCAGCAAGGAAGTCCATGAGGTAGGTGACCTGGAGTGAGAGAGGAAGTGAACAAGCCAACAAAATCCAGAAGATGAGGGTGATCGATGAGGTCCTGGAGCAAGGCAGATCCTGCAGTACGAGAATGGAGAGGCTGGAAGAAAAACTGCGGTGAGGAGAACTGGAAATCTCACAGCAGGAAGAGATTCAAGTCCAGGAAGGTCATGAGATTGGGCAGCAAGTGAAGAAAACACATGTGAACCAGTAGAATGGAAGGATATGGTCAGTGAAGACAGTCCACAGGAAAATAGGGCTCCAGCCAGGAAGTCATCTAGGCTGTAGATGTGACATGGTGTGGAAGCAAGATGAGCAAGTCCTGTTCCTGAAGGGGTGCGGCAGCCAGGTAGCAGGCTTCACTCAACACCATCCAGCAGAGTTAGAGACGGAGAATGCTGAAGTGGTAGTAAGAGGAAGTTCCGTTACCAACTGGTAGGAGATGGACAAGGTATGATAACAGTTTGTAGATGGTAGACATGACTCCCATCCCCAGTCATCAGGCAGCGAACCTACACTCAATGCAGTCCAGCAGAGTTAGGGACGGAGGATGTCAGGCTGGTAGTAGTAGAATGTAATGACTGAAATGGACTCCCATCCCCGGTAGACAGGGGAAGCCTACCTTTGCCCAGCACTTCCGAAAGTGCGAGTTAGGGACGGAGACCAGAATACTGCTGTATGGGCTGGCCAACGCACAACGCTGCTGCAGATAGACAGTAGAAAAGTAACAGAGTAAGCATGAAACATGAGAATTAGGAGACAAAATGGTAGGAATGGAGGTAGGAGACAAGGCAACACAGACTAATACATGTTGGAGGAATATAATAAGCTTAGGACAAATGGCCAGGAGTGTTGCATATGGTCAAATAAGTAAATGTGAATCCTGGAGAGATAGGTGCAGATCCGCAGCAGTGGTCCATGCTGGGAAGGCCTTGCTGCCTGTCAGAAGCCACTGGGCTATGGAATTAAGGACATGACCAATATAGGGTGAGCCTTACTTGTATACAAGGTGATTAAATTATTGGTTCCAGCAATCAGGACAATTAAAGTAAATGTAAGGAGAACCAAGTGGAGAAAGCACGAGCTAAATAGTATAGAATAGCTTGAATCTCCTCTGGAATCAAGCTGCTACCAACTCAGTACGCCGTACCTGGTTAAAATGTTGAAATAAATAACAAATCAATCACTGCCAGGCCAGCTGACCAGAGGTAGTGCAGTAGATACTGTAAGGCAGAACAGAGGTAAATAACTTTGTAATATATACATCAGCATAGAACCAACACTCGTAGTGAGCCAGTAGAGTTACAAACAAAAACTGCCTATTCCCCCCACGACGGTGATATCAATGACGGGAGTCAGTAGCACTTTAACTTCATGCATAACACTTCTGTAATATAAATAGTGTGACACTGGAAATTACAAATAGTGTTTCCCTTTGTCCCATATGCTAACTGGACCCTGTAATTTGGAAACATCTGTGCAGGTAAGCAAAACGCAATGCCAAACCGCTCCAGAAGAAATAAAGTACACTGGTACAATATAATTCTATCACCTACCCAAATCGCATTTATTCAGACATTGCATGTGGTACATATGAAAGCATCTGCAAACACTGTGACTCAAACATATTTTAACCTAATGAATGAGTTACTGCATGACAGTTATCTGAAGTAGAGGTGCTAGCAGGAAAATGGCCAACCCTGTGCTGCATTATAAACTACAGAAGTGCTAGGAGCGCCGTGCAACGGTTCCAGGATAGGGGACGTGATTTGAACCCAATCGTAATCCGGTATGATTAACGATGAGCTGAGCAGACCAAACAGGTGGCTACCGCAGGGACAGCGCTAAAGGAGGGGAATAAAGTGAGGGTGGTAGGGATGGAAACGCCGGCTGAATGGACAGACGCTGGAAGGGGAAAACGGCACAGAGAGAGCACCGGGGGGCTCAAGAAAGCCCCAAAAAAACCCACAATACTCAAAATGGGACATAAGGAGAAGCAAGGGACACCACAGATACCAAGAAGCAAGACAAAGTAAGACAGAAACATAGGAACAAACAAAAAATGTAGGCGCGGAGGAGGGGGAGAGAAACAAAAAACCAGAGCAGCAGCGAGACGAGGGAGCAGCCACACAAGCCACACAGGAGTCCAGGGAAAAACATTCCCTAAGCAAGGGAGGTGTGTCAGAGGGCTTATATAGAGGTTGTGAGAGAAGCTATTCCCCACACTGAATCTCGGGCAAGCCCTCCCATTAACACAGTCCTGTCTTAGGGCCTTAGTGCTGTAGGTTCTCTGATGCTATATGTTTATATGTACAGTTACTGTATCTCCTCTGGTTATAAGAGCAGACCCAGAAGCAAAGGGTTTAATACCTTTTATTGGGCCAACATAGATGTTACAAAAAGAAACCAATGTCTAAGCTTTCGTACCAGCCAAATCCTTCCATGGAAACTTATGACAATTGTTCAGAGAGTCACAGTCTGTTAACACCCAGATCACACATTAAAAAAAAAAACTGGAAAAAATTCTCACTGGTTAGAAGTACCTATTTCAAAAAATCACAAATTTAAATGGAATGTATAGCATCCCTTTAGCTTGCTACTACTGAGAATCTTATCAAGATCAAACCCATAGATAAGCTGAACACTCAAGCAGGCAAAGTCTGTAACTGAAATTATTAATGAATATGTGTGTCAGGAGAATACATTCAAAATTAAAAGCAAGACCTTTGGATTTAAGACCACAAATGTACAAGTTAAAACTTGATAGTATAGTATGATAAAAAAAAACTGTACAACATAAATATATGTATGGTAATAAGAGGGGAATAAGAAAAATGTACCTTGTATGAACAACTGTTTAAAACGTTCATACAGAAATAAACTTCTCTGGAGATATTTTCTAAACTATACTCTCAACCAGTTAGGCCCTGGACACACTACAGAACTGTTTTTAAAAAACATTTTTAAAATCAGTTTAGCTAAACCATTTCAGTGCAGCCACACTACTCAGTAACCATTTTTGATAACGGTTTAGTGTGGCCACACTGCTAGTGTTAAACCTGTTCTCCTTGTAACTGTTTTGTGTTAAGTCCAACACACAGAACTGTGCTTGCCTAGACACACTGCAGCTAGAACTGTTTTAGTTAAACCATTACAGCTTAAAACATGTTTACTCCTGGACAGACCTGTGAGTAAAACCATGCTAGCTCCAAAACGTTTTTAAAAATGTTTTTAAGACTAGGTATCCAGCAGGGTTTAAAAACACTTTTATTAAAATGTTTTAAAGGGCTTGTAGTCTGTCTGCAAACAGTGCTAGGGGGGATTTAAACAGTTTTAAGGCACTTAAACCATTTTAAGTTCCCCAGTGTGTCCAGGGCCTTAACACACACCATAAACATTAAAACATACAGTGTTGTAACAATATTTTTAATAAGATAATATCAATTGTCAGTATTATTGCCAAATAAAAAAAAAATCATAAAAAATAAATCTCACAAGGACAACCTAGAAAATGAGTTCATGCATCTTAAAATGTTCAAAGTTCAATAATTTAGCTGGCCCAGTGGCACTGAGGGCTGAGGCGCTGGTCGCCTTACCTTGTACTACGCCAGCAACCCGTGTTCAGGAATGAGCAGTGGCCGGGTCGGTAGGATGGAGAAGAAGGATCGAGGCCCCACGGACTGCCTCCTTTCTCCGGGGAGGGAAGATCCTAGTGGTTGGTGCACGACTAGCCCCTAGTGGAGGCTGGGGGCTGGCGCACCAACACTCAGAAGGGGAGAGATGATGTAGGCATTTGGGGTGGAGCATATGGACGTGTGTGTACTGTCCCCTGAGGCATCATTGCACGCCTTGTCTCAGGGGGGGAAGCACCAGGAAAAAGAGGAAAAGGGTCAGGGTGCAGCAGAGTGAAGTCGGTCCCCGCAGGTGCTGCCCCCATAAATAGCAGCCACCTCCAGCACCGGATTCGTGCGTACGGCGGGTTGAGGAGATCCCCGCCACCCTACCACGGGGGGTATAGCCATGGGGCAGCTGGCAAGGCGGGTCGCGAGTGGGGGACGGGGCTGGGGGAACCGGCCAAATGCATAGCCGCCCGACCGGGGGAGAGTAAACAAATTAACTAAAAAAAAAAAAAAAATTCAATAATGAGTCAGTATAAAATCAATTAAAGAGCTGGTGACATGTTCAGGTGAACTTTAACAAAACATAATATTTAGACACTGTCTAGCCTGTAGTTCCCATTAGTTCTGTATTTCTCCTCCCCATTATTTATTACTGCGGTCATTTGTATGAAAACAGGATTTCTGCTCCTGAAGAGTTTGTCTATTCGTAATGCTTTCTCCCAACCTGAAATCACGGAGCACTGCTTGTGACATCACAGTTACTCCCACGGCAACAGATTGTGATGTCACAACAGAGGATTATGACTTGAAGTAGGGAGTAAGCTATAGAGGCAGATGAACTCAAAATCAACTCTAAGGGACAATGGTCATATATTCATATCCATTTCCTTAGTAATAAATTAAGGGGAGGAGAAATATCTAAAAAAAAATGAAAAACAAGAAGAATTATACCTAATTATTATGTTTTTTAAAGTTTCTTTGCGGCGTCAGTAGCTCTTTAACTATATGTGCAAGAAGCAGTCTTAAGAATCTGTATAAAACCCCCATGGAATTAAACTGTCCCCCCCCCCAGGAAAAGAGAACTAGAAAAGAAGTGTATATTCACTATGTATGTGACAAGAGTCCTAACACCCTGTAGCATAATTATGACATGTACGTGAATATAAGCCTACCTAAATATGTAAGCACAACCCCAATCCCTCCCCCCACACACAGCACCCTCTCCACAAAAAATTCTTCAAACCCCTCACAAAAACACACATAAATTTACCCCACATACACACACTAAACTCCCCCCATACACACTCAATCAAGACAACCCAACCCCCCAACACAAACGTATATTTGGTGAGAAACAAACATATTGATAACCAATGAAAAAGAACTCCATGAAAATAAAAACTAAAAAAACAACACACTGAAGTCCTGTTAAATGTCCATCCTATGAAGTAAATGTCGTTGTAACATGGCTAAAAATAACAGCACCGCAGGCAAGAAAAACGATTGGTGCAACCGCGTCACCTGGTTGAAGAGCAACACTGCATTATTCCAGCAATAATGCCGTGTTGAGAGTGTGAACGCACTTAGAAAGTTAAAAGTCACTGTTGTATGTAGTACCGCAAGTTCGACCAATAGGTGGCGCCAGGAAGAGAGAGAGTCAAAGGGAAGCAGGAGACCCGACACAGATTGTGCAGCGCTGTGGTCCCCGGTGGTCCAACTGCGAAGTAGTGCACAGAGCAATAAAGGAGAAAGTGTGGTCTTACCCACCCACCCACGCAGTAGATACTGTAGCACTCGCACCACAATGAAAAACAGCAGTGAGAACCACAAGTTACTAACACATAAGATGAACAGACAGGGAAAGTGTCATCCATCTTTCAAAGCGCCACCTATTGGTCAGAATAATGACCTAGAGCTGTGGCAAAAGGGCTCTGTTGGGCAGTGCTGTGATTGTGAATGGCTGCGCACAGCAATGTGCAGGACAGAGTATATTTATGTAAGTGAGAACTGTTCTTGTTTCCAGGGAATGAGTTAACCGAGTCACATAATACTAGTCAGAGCACAGCTCCATGCTAAAAGTACAAGGTCAACAACAAAGACATGATTGCGAAACAGAACAAAAGTGCTATGCTGTTTTCAAAGCGCCACCTACTGGTTGGAATAATGACCAAGCCTTCAGCCAAAAGGCGGTATGTTAGCTACTCGATGAAATATCAACCAGTCCACAGAGGAATCTGCACCAAATGATAGATGTAATGAACCTCAAAGTCTGCTCTTTGTCGCGCACCAAGGCAGACGATTCACAGAGTAGTACTCGCAGCACAATGTCATGTTGAAAGTCCGATCCTTGCAAACACATCAGTGACAAACACATCAGAAGCGCTCTGGTCTTAAAGTGCCACCTATTGGTCGAAATACTCACCACTGCACTGTACAGTCACCTCACACAACTTCTGTCAGTCTTGGGGCATAGTAAACTATGCAGCTGCTAAATTTTCCCCACGATCCACCACAGCACGAATCTGAGGTACAAACGGATGCACAGCAAAAGAACAGGCGATTACAAGTACCAACTTTTGAGGTCTTATTGTTATTTTATCTCTCTGTTCCTATGTAAAGCAGACTTGTAACATCTGATAAAGCAGTACAGACTATTTTACTCGATGTGGCCACTGCAACGTGCACGCGCACGCCTCCAGTTAGACACAGCCTTAGAAAGTAACAGACCTGAAGCATAATTCTCTAAGTCAAATAAGTCCAGCTGCTCATGTGTATTTCATAGGAAGTAAAACACTATCTAAGTAATACTTCTGTGCACTTGCATGTACATACATATAGGATTAAGTTACTTCCAAGGGTGCATCTAACGGAATGAATGCATGGTTAACATTGTAGGCACTCGGCCTGTGGCCTCCTGCCACAACGGTCCCAACCATGCATTTATTCCCCATTAGATGCCACCTTTGTTGTGGCTTAATGCTTACATGTAAGTTTGACACCGCTGACTACTCTCTTTAACAGATCATGGGAGGATGGGGTGGTACCCGAGGACTTGAGGAGGGCAGATGTGATTCCTCTTCACAAAAGTGGGAGCAGGACAGAGGCAGGAAACTACAGACCAGTTAGTTTGACCTCAGTGGTAGGGAAAATGATGGAATCACTTCTGAAGGAAAGAACTGTTGAGTACCTAGAGGCCAGTGGGGCACAGGACCCAAGGTAGCATGGATTCACGATGGGAAGGTGTGTCAGACAAATCTAATAGATTTCTTTGACTGGGTAAAGTAGTAGACCAGGAAAGGGGCTGTGACATGGCCTACCTAGATTTTAGCAAGGCATTTGATACAGTCCCACACAAAAGATTAATACACAAGTTAGCCAGCCTTGGAGTGGGTCCCAAGGTGGTAGCCTGGATAAAAATTGGCTAGACAACAGGAAGCAAAGGGTAGTAGTAAATGGAGTCACATGGTGAAGAAAGGAGGGTTACTAGCGGGGTACCACAGGGTTCAGTACTGGGACCGGTCCTTTGTAATGTCTTTATAAGTGACATTGCAGAGGAACTGGAATGAAATGTATGTCTCTTTGCAGACGACACAAAGATCTGCAACAGGGTTGATACACAAGATGGAGTGGAAAGGATGAGAAGGGACTTGGCAAGGTTGGAGGAATGGTCAAATGTATGGCAGCTCAGATTCAATGCAAAGAAGTGCAAGGTAATGCACATGGGAAACAAAAACCCAGGGGAAGCGTACACAATGGGGGGTGAGATATTGACAACAGTAAAAATGGAAAGAGACCTGGGGGTAATTATATCAGATGACCTAAAGGTGGGCAAACAATGTGACAAGGCAGTAAGGAAGGCTGGGGGGATACTGGGATGCATAGGAAGAGGTATCACCAGTAGAAAACAGGAAGTTGTTATCCGTCTGTACAGACAGTTGGTGAGACCCCATCTGGAGTACTGTGTGCAGTTCTGGAGACCACATCTCCGCAAAGACATAGACAGAATGGAGGCTGTCCAGAGGAGGGCATCCAAAATGTGCAGGGTCTGCACCAGAAGACATACTGAAGAAAGACTAAAGGAGCTTAATATGTATACCCTTGGGGAAAGAAGGAGAGAGGGACATGATAGAAACTTTCAAGCACCTCAAGGAATCAACAAAGTCCAAGAGGGTAGCATCTTTCAGAAAAGAGATGTGCAAGAACAAGGGCACAATTTGAAGATAGAGGGGACGGCTCAGAGGTAATGTGAAGAAGTATTTTTCACAGAGAGGGTTGTGGATGCATGGAACAGCCTCCCTGAGGAGGTTGTGGGAGTCAAGAACAGTGGGGGAATTCAAGAATGCATGGGACAGACATAAGGCAGTCCTAGTGGGGGGTAGGAAGAAGTAAGCTGTTGGTTAACTAGGATCTGCAGCTTATCTGTTAGGTAGGAAAATGGGCAGACTAGGTGGGCCAAGCGGTCCTCATCTGCCGTCAAATTCTATGTTTCTGTGTTCTATGTTTCTATCTATGTGTGGTAGTGTGTCATGAAACCCAAATCAATATTCATATTTATAATTCATATTTAGGAGGCAGTATAGCGCAGTGGGTTAAGGCTCTGAGCTGCAGATCTGGAGACCTGGATTTGAATCCCTCAGCTGCCTAGGTGCATACTGTGTGATCCTGAGTAAGTCACTTAACTTCCTTGTGCTCCGAGGTCGCATCTGGAAACAAGCTTCAGCTTAGTGTGCTACTCCTGATTAAACAATGTTCCCTTTCCTTTCATGCCATCTGCTACCATATTGAGAAGTAAAATAAGTTTAATCTCAAAAGTCTGTCTCTGTTGTGCATTTTTTAAAAAAACCTTTTAAGACCATTACTGACATGTCTGAGATGGAGTGGTCACTCTGAGAGAAGTGTTGCCCCACTGGTTTGTCAGTCATCTTCATATTAATGATATGTCTGCGTGCGTTCATTCTAGTACAGAGAGCTTGTCTTGTCTCTCCAACATATCTAGTTTGTGGACATCTCTTGCATTGAAGGAAATAAACATTACGTAATGTACAGATATAATTCCCCTGTATCGTGAATAGTCTGTTTTGTGATGTAACCACACAATCCGAAGACATTTGTAGTATTAAATCTAAAGGTCTTGCTTTTAATTTTGAATGTATTCTCCTAAAACAGACATTCATTAATAATTTCAGTTACAGACTTTGCCTGCTTGAGTGTTCAGCTTATCTATGGGTTTGACCTTGAAAAGATTATCAGTAATAGCAAGCTAAAGGGAGGCTATACATTCCATTTAAATTTGTGATTTTTTGGAATAGGTACTTCTAACCAATGAGAATTTGTTTCTGTTTTTTTTATGTATGATCTGGGTGTTAACAGATTGTGACTCTCTGAACAATTGTCATAAGTCTCCGAGGAAGGACTTGGGTGGTCTGAAAGCTTAGACATTGTTTTCTTTTTGTAACATCTATGCTGGTCCAAAAAAAGGTATCAAACCATTTGCTTCTGGATCTGTTCTTTCAAGGACCAATACAGCAAATAATCTATTTCTGTATGTCATCATGGAAGATACCGGAATTTGCCGTGGAATATGGCAGTTGTACAGCATAAAGAGAAACTCGCCCTTCTAGGCAGTGACATCTATTTTCTTAACCCAGTGCAAGAGGAACAACATTATCCCTAAATGTTTAACTATCTGGAATCCATTAAAGAACACACCGATAATTCTAAGTATGCTGAACAACTCTGTCGTAGGACCTCTGAGAAACTGAGAAATCACAGGATCCATAGGTCATATGCCAAGAAAACAGTTTTGATTAAACAGTTTGATGGAATTATTAAAACACTGGAGATGATGTCTGGTAAGCTAATTACAGACACCCTGCACGAGATACACATGAACTACAAAAGGACCTTAAGACAAGCCATGCTCATTAAAAACAGGAGGTTAGGTACCCTTCAACATACCATACTTCCTAACAATGATGAAGAACAGAACAGAGTGATCGAACAACATAGCCACACAGATGGCCACCTTTCAACACCAAGAAGTGCAAAGTACTGCACTTTGGAACTAGGAACCAAGGGAGGAGCTATCAGCTCGGAGGGGTTCAGTTGGAAAGCACCGGGGGAGGAGGAGGATCTCGGGGTGATTATAACGGGTAATATGATCAACTCAGCACAGTGCAGGAAGGCAGCAGCAAAAGCCAAAAAGATGCTGGGGTATATAGTGAGAGATATATTTTCCAGGAATAGGGAAGTGATCGCTTCCCCATTACAGGTCACTGGTCAGACTGTTCCTGGAATACTGTGTGCAGTACTGGCACCCATTCCTGAAGAAAGACATCAGATTATTAGAAGGGGTACAGCGCAGGGCGATAAAGATGATCCAGAGTCTGGAGGGTGTGTCCTACAAGGATAGGCTGGGCGAGCTGAACATGTATTCACTGGAGGAGAGAAGGGATGGGGGGATATGATTGAAACGTTTAAATACTTAAAGGGGATTAACAGAACTGACACAGAGAGGATCCTCCAGATGAGAAGCAGGAGGGACATGAGAGGGCATAACTTGAGACTGGTGGGGGAAAGATTCAGGAGAGAAATCAGGAGACACTTTTTCACTGAACGGGTGGTGGATAGGTGGAATGCCCTGCCTGAGGAGGTGGTAGCCTGTAGTAAGGCGGGGGTTTTAAGAGGGGGTGGGACAGAGTGAGTGGAGGGGTACTTAAGAGGAGCAGGAGGGAGGGTGGGGCAGCTGCATGTTGAGGGGCTAGCTGCACAATCGAGCAGACTTGATAGACCGTTAGGCCTGTTTCTGTTGCCATTTTCTTATGTTCAGTGATTAATTTGTCTAGCCACACACTGACTACTGGGGAATGAAGTGTACTTTCTAGGGGACTCACTTTCTGCCCAGCAAAACCACTGGACAGAATAAGTTTTGTGGTGAACTGGAGGAATACTTCCGTAGATTGAGACTTAAAGAATTCTTTCATGGCAGAGAAGAAATCACAGGCAGAGAAGAGATCACAAACAGTAACAATTCAATGGATAATAAAAAGAAATCATCTGATTTTAGCCCCCCCAAGTGGACGTAATAAGAAACTGGACAATTACATTCACTGCTTTCGCCAGAGGGTTAATGGTCAGATTCTTAATAGGCAAAAACAGGCTCGTTACAACCTCTCTCCATTGGAACGGAGGACTATACAAACACTGCAATCGAACAACATTGTCATAAAAAAAAACAGATAAAGGCTCTGCAGTGGTGATATAAAACTGAGAGAACTATATTAATGAAGCCAACAGACAGCTAACTGACCATACCTACTACAGAGAACTGGAAAGTGACCCCACAACAGAATATAAAAGAGAACTACAGGACTTAGATAATTTCCTAACCATGTCCAAGGCAGACTAGCGGATCTTATCACTGCTGAACCCAAGCCAGGGACATTTTACATGCTGCCTAAAATACATAAACCGTGCAATCCAGGGAGACCCACAGTCTCTGGCAATGGTACCCTGACTGAGAGGATCTCAGAATTTGTAGAAACCATTTTAAAACCGCTGATTATAGAAAGGGACAGTTACATCCAGGACACCACACACTTCCTGCGTAAACCTTTTGGTTATAAGGACTTACTGCATAGCACCATTTTGGCAACAATGGATGTGACATCCCTCTACACTAATATTCCACACACGGATGGCATTTCAACCTGCCTTAAGTACCTATATGAGAAAGGATTAGATGAAAACATCGACCCTGGAGCAGTGGAGAAACTTAATGAATTCATTCTGACACATAACAAATTCAGCTTCAATGGTAAACATTACGTTCAAGCTATGGGAACAGCAATGGGCACCAAGATGGCCCCACAGTATGCTAATTTCTTTATGGTAAACTTGGAGAAGGACTTTTTTAGGTACTGCACACACAAACCACTCACTTATTTCCATTACATTGATGATTTGTTTATAATCTGGACAGAGGGCACTGACGTACTTAAAGATTTTCATCAGGAACTTAATAACCTCCACCCTACCATAAAGCTTACCCTGGAGTATTCTGACACCAGTGTTAATTTTCTGGACACCAGTGTCACCATCAAGGATGGAACCTTACCTACATGTATTTACAGGAAGCCAACAGACAGACAGAGATACTTATACAGGAACAGTAATCACCCAAGCCACACAAACAAAATCTGTCATGTACAGTCAAGCACTTTGGTATCACTGTATCTGTTCAAATGAGGAAGACAGAGATACACATTTGGCTATGTTGAAAAACACCTTTATGGAGCAGGGACACTCTTCCAGAGAAATAGACAGGATAACAGAACGTGCAACACAGGTACCTAGAGAGCAACTACTTCAGTATAAGGAAAGGACCAATACCAACAGAATACCCTTAGTTGTCACTTATCGTCCTGACCTTGAACTTCTACATAAAATTATTAAGGACCTCCACCCTATATTTAGTTAGGATGAGACCCTAAATTGTATTTTTCAAGAACTACCACTACTGTCTTTCAAACAACTCCTGGTGGGGGACTCCATTGTTAGGAAGGTAGAACTGGAGGAAGAAGGGGAGAGGGAGGTAAGGTGCCTGCCTGGCGCCATGGCTTGGAGGGACAGGAAGCGAATCCTCAGGATTGCCAGAGCAGCTGCACAGAGGAGGGAGCTGGATGTCATTGTCCACCTAGGGACAAATGACCTGGCTAAGAAAGGAGTTAGAGAAGAGCAGGAAGAGTTTGTGGAATTGGGGAAGGGCCTTAGTCAAGTAGCACGCAAGGTAACCTTCTCAGAGGTGCTGTCCATCTATGGCATAGGAGAGCAAGGTGTTCTGCACCATGGGATTCAATCATGGTTAAAACTGTGGGAGCTCAGGACGGCTTCATTGGGGACTGGGGGTCCACTTGAGTGATGCAAGCCCATACTGCATGATGGGCTGCATCTATCCGGGAGGGGAACCAGGATCCTAGGTGATAGGTTTAAATGCTTCATTGGCAAGCATTTAAACTAGCCAAGGGGGAGCACTGGAAAAGAGCAGGAAATTCTTAGCCCCCCCAAATAATCACAGTAGTAAGTGCAGCAAACACCAACATAGAGGTGTCGATAGGGAGAAGGGCTGGGTAAATGGAGAAAGTGACAAAGGCAAGAAGGACAGGATGGGGCAAAAGGGAGTAAGGCCATCAGAAATGGAAGGTAATGAGCACCAATGCCTGTAGTCTGGGCAACAAGCCCTGAGCTGGTGGCCTTGATGGAAGAGGGATGCCTGGATATTGTAGCAGTCACAGAAACATGGTACACAGAGAACCATGACTGGGATGTTAACATACCAGGGTACATAACCTACAGGAGAGACAGGCAGGGGAAAAGAGGGGAGGAGTAGTTTCTATGTAAAGGAAGGGATAAAAGCAACTGAACAAAAGAGTAAACAGGGAGGAGGGAGGCACTGTGGGTCACCTTGAGACTGGAAAGGCACCACAATCCGCACAGGGGTTGTGTACAGACCCATGTCAGGGGAAGGGAATGGACAAGGATATGACAGAAGGCATTCTTAGAATGGCAGAGAAAGGGAGATACTGTTGATGGGAGACCTGACTATGCCAGATGTTAACTGGAGCACATTTGCTGCAGTCACATCCAAGAGCAGGGCCATTCTTGATGCCTCCTACAGGTGGCAGGTCTCAGACAGCTAGTTTGAACCCACTGTGAGGGAGCAATCTTAGACCTCGTACTCTCAAACGGGGCAGTGAGAGGATCTCAGATCTAGAAGTGGGTTGCCATCTGGGGACAAGGGACCATCAAACAGTGTGGTTCACGTTAAACTCAGCTACAGAGTCAAGCCATACAAAAGTGAGGTACTGTGGACTCAGGAGGGCTGACTTGCAAGATGGAAGAGTGCCTCAGAAAAGCACTAGCAAACAGGCTAGAAGGAGGTGTGGAGCAACAATGGGAATCATCAAACTGCCATCACAGAGGCAACAAGCCTTTGTGTGAAGCAAACAAACAAATCAAAATGAAAGAAAAGCCACTATGGTTCTCAAAAGAAGTGGCTGTGAAAGTCAGGAAGAAAAAGATAGCATTCCGGAAGTATAAGGAAACACAGAAGGAGCAGGACAGAGAGCTGTACCAGTTAAGGCAGAAGGAAGCAGGGAGGGAAGTCAGAATAGAAAAGGCCCAAACTGAGGAAAAGATAGCCAACTCAGTTAAGAAGGGGGATAAAACCTTTTATAGGTGCTGTACATCAGCGAGCGTAGAAAGACAAAGGGAAGGATAGTGAGGCTGAATAGAATGAATGGTGGGTGGGCAGAGGGGGACAGTGAAAAAGCAGGGATACTGAATGAATATTTCTGCTCAGTATTCACAAAAGAGGAGGGGGAAGTGCCTAATCCAATTAACAGAAGCACTCTTGATAGGGGGGTCGATCCCAGTCCTTTCACAGAAGAAAGGGTTCTGCAAGAACTCCTAAAACTGAAGATGGACAAAGCAATTGGTCCTGATGGAATTCACCCCAGAATTCTAAAAGAATTAAAGGAGGAACTAGTGAAACCACTGGCTACTCTTTTTAATAAATCATGGGAGGATGGTGTGGTACCCGAGGACTGGAGGAAGGTAGATGTGATTCCCCTTCACAAAAGTGGGACCAAGACAGAGGCAGAAAACTACAGACCTGTCAGTCTGACCTCTGTGGTAGGGAAAGTGATGGAGTCACTCTGAAGGAAACAATAGTTGAGTACCTAGAGGCCAGTGGAGCACAGGACCCAAAGGCAGCATGGGTTCATAGCGGGAAGGTCATGTCAGACAATCTAATAGATTTCTTTGACTGGGTGACCAAAGTAGTAGACCAGGGAGGGGCTGTGATGGCCTACCTAGACTTTTAGCAAGGCATTTGACACAGTCCCACACAAAAGATTAATAGTCAAATTAACCAGCCTGGGAGGGGGTCCCAGGGTGGTAGCCTGGTAAACATTGGCTGCACAACAGGACAGAAGGTAATTGTAAATGGAGTCCACTCTGAAGAAAGAGGGTTACTTAGTGGGGTACCGCAGGGTTCAGTATTGGGTCCAGTCCTTTAATGTCTTCATCAGTGACATTGCAGAGGTACTGGAAGGAAAAGTATGCCTTTGCAGATGACACAAAGATCTGCAATAGGTTTGATACACAAGGAGGCGTGGAAAGGATGAAAGGGACGTGGCAAGGTTGGAGGAATGGTCAGAAGTATGGTAGCTTGGATTCAATGCAAAAGAATGCAAAATAATGCACCTGGGAAAGAAGAACCCAGGGAAGAATACACAATGGGTGGGAGGTAGTAACAACAACAAAAAGGAAAGGGACCTTGGGGTAGTCATATCAGATGACCTTAAGGTTAGCAAGCAATGTGAGAAGGCAGTAGGGAGGGCTGGGGTATACTGGGATGTATAGGGAGAGGCATCAGCTGCAGAAAACAGGAAGTTGTTATCCTTCTGTACAGACAGTTGGTGAGACCTCATCTGGAGTACTGTGTCCAGTTCTGGAGACCCCATCTCCACAAGGACATAGACAGGATAGAGGTAATCCAGAGGAGGGTAACTAAAATGGTGCAGGGTCTGCAAGAGAAGCCGTATGGAGGAGAGACTAAAGGAGCTTAATATGTATACCCTGAGGAAAGAAGGAGAGGGGACATGATAGAAACTTTAAGTACCTCAGTGGAATCAACAAAGTCCAAGAGGGTAGCATCTTTCAGAAAAGAGACGCAAGAACAAGGGACACAATTTAAAGATAGAAGGAGGCGTTCTAGGGGCAATGTGAGGAAGTATTATTTCACAGAGAGGGTAGTGGATGCACGGAACAGCCTTCCTGAGGAGGTTGGGGTCTAAAATGTAGGAGAATTCAAGAATGCATGGGACAGACATAAGCAATTCTTTTGGGGGTAGGAAGAAATAGGCTGTTGGTAAACTAGGATCGCAGCCCATCCTGTAGGTAGGGAAATGGGCAGACTAGATGGGCCAAGCGTCCTTATCTGCCATCAAAGTCTATGTTTCTATGTTACCTAGGATACAGGGAATTATACCTGCACATCAGTGTCAGTGGCTCAGTAGGTAGCACACCCGCCTCTGAGGCTGGGAGATCAGAGGCTGTGGGTTCAGTTCCCACATCTGGCATTTGTTAATATCCCAGTATTGACACTGTAGTGCAGCATGAGAGGGTGCTGCACTTTGAGGTGCCGTCGGATGAGACGTTAAACTGAGGTCCCATCTGCCTGGATTGGTGGTAGTTCAGGTGGATGTTAAAGATCCTATGGCACTTATCGAAAGAGTAGGGGAATTTCCCGGTGTCCTGGCCAAATTTCCCTCATTCACTAAAAATACCACCAACAGTTTAATCTGGTTCTAGGTCAGTTGGCATTCATCTGTATCCCCCTTCCCTGGTCGTGCCTGAAAATAGGCAGGATTTGTCTAGTGCACTTACCCGGTCAACAAAAACTAACAAATGTAATGTTATTTATTTCATTCAATGCAAGAGATGTCCACAACCAGGGTATGTTGGAGAGAAAAGCCAAGCTCTCCACATTAGAGTGAACGCACACATACCACTAATATAAAGATGACTGCAAACCAGTGGGCAGCACTTCTCTCAGAATGACCACTCAATCTCAGACATATTAGTAATGGTCTTAAAAAGTTTTAAAAAAATACACAACAGAGACAGATTTTTGAGATTAAGCTTATTTTACTTCTCAGTATGGTAGCAGCTGGCATGAATATTGATTTGGGTTTCATGACATACTACCAAACTTAAACTTACACAGACTTTTATTTCATAGGATGGACATTTAACAGTCCTTTTTAACTGGTTATTAATATGTTTGTTTCTCACCAAATACACGTGTGTGTGTGTGGTGGGGTTGTCGTGGGTGAGTGTTTATGAGGGGGGAGTTTAGTGTGTGGGGGTAAATGTGTGTTTTTGAGGGGTTTGAAGGATTTTTTTTGTGGGGAAGGTGCTGTGTGTGTGGGGGAGGGATTAGAGTTGTGCTTACATATTTAGGTAGGCTTATATTTGGGTACATGTCATAATTATGCTACAGGGTGTTAGGACTCTTGGCTCACATACATAGCGAATATACACTTCTTTTCTAGTTATCTTTTCCTAGGGAAGGTAGTTTAATTCCATGGGGGTTTTATACAGATTCTTAAGACTGTTTCTGCACATATAGTTAATTGATTATATACTGACTCATTATTGAACTTTGAACATTTTAAGATGCATGAACTCATTTTCTAGGTGGTCCTTGTGAGATTTATTTTTTATTTGGCAATAATATTGACAATTGATATTATCTTGATAAAAATATTGTTACAACACTGTATGTTGTAATGTTTATGGCATGTGTTAAGGCCCTGGACACACTGGGAAACTTAAAATGTTTAAGTGTCTTAAAACTGTTTAAATCCCTCTAGCACTATTTGCAGACAGACTACAAGCCCCTTAAAACATTTTAACAAAAGTGTTTTTAAACCCTGCTAGATACCTAGTCTTAAAACCATTTTTAAAAATGTTTTGGGGCTAGCATGGTTTTACTCACAGGTCTGTCCAGGAGTAAACATGTTTTAAGCTGTAATGGTTTAACTAAAACAGTTCTAGCTACAGTGTGTCCAGGCAAGCACAGTTCTGTGTGTTGGACTTAACACAAAATAGTTACAAGGAGAACAGGTTTAACACTAGCAGTGTGGCCACACTAAACCGTTAACAAAAATGGTTACTGAGTAGTGTGGCTGCACTGAAATGGTTTAGCTAAACTGGTTTTAAAAACGGTTTTCAAAAACAGTTCTGTAGTGTGTCCAGGGCCTAACTGGTTGAGAGTATAGTTTAGAAAATATCTCCAGAGAAGTTTATTTCTGTATGAATGTTTTAAACAGTTGTTCATACAAGGTACATTTTTCTTATTCCCCTCTTATTACCATACATATATTTCTGTTGTACAGTTTTTTATCATACTATACTATCAAGTTTTAACTTGGACGTTTGTGGTATTCAATCCAAAGGTCTTGCTTTTAATTTTGAATGTATTCTCCTAACACACACATTCATTAATAATTTCAGTTACAGACTTTGCCTGCTTGAGTGTTCAGCTTATCTATGGGTTTGACCTTGAAAAGATTCTCAGTAATAGCAAGCTAAAGGGATGCTATACATCCATTTAAATTTGTGATTTTTTTGAAATAGGTGCTTTTAACCAATGAGAATTTTTTCCAGTTTTTTTTTTTTTTTGTGATCTGGGTGTTAATAGATTGTGACTCTCTGAACAATTGTCATAAGTTTCCAAGGAAGGACATGGCTGGTCTGAAAGCTTAGACATCATTTTCTTTTTGTAACATCTATGTTGGTTCAATAAAATGTATCAAACCAGTTGTTTTTGGATCTGTTCTTACAAGGACCAATACAGCAATTAATCAAGGGAAAGTGGATTTTGGAACTTTCCTCCCTTTCTAATTGAATACCTAGCACCCATCGCCATGGGACCTGAATGTTTCCAAATGGCCCTGGAGCGCTGATGTTGGTTTCCTGCCCAACGCTGCAGCCAGTGCTGAAATCATTGGACTAAGGCATAAGACTGCAGAGAACTGACCTTACTTTTCTTCTTTTAGCAGCTGTGTAGTGAAGTCCTGATCTTTTTGCTTCACAGTTCATTCAGTTGCACAGTTCTGTGAGCTGTACAGTGCAGATCTGCAGCTTGCTTGTTTTTCTTGTCTGCTGCTCAGTCTTCAGAGCTGCACAGCCTGACTTGTATCTTTTGCTGAACTGATCAATCCTTTACAGCACTGTTTTCAGCATTTGCCTAACCTGAACTGGTTTCTTAGTGATTTTTTGATCTACCCCTCCCACCTCCTTCCTTTATTAAATGCACTACCAGAGCCAAGAGACCCACCGACCTCCTACTTGGTTACACTTCACTATCCCTCTTAAAGGGAAAACACCTAAGAGCTACAGCAAAGCACTTAAAGGAATAATACCTAGATCCAGAATACCAGGATTTCTTTACCTCTCCATTAGAATAAACTCCACTATTAGCCCCTCCCTTCAAACACAATGACTACAGTTATTGTTACAGCGCTGTTTATGTTGTGTTAAATTCTTAAATTAGGGGCCGGCCCGGTGGCACCAAGGATTGAGGCATTGGACACCACACCTCATGCCATGCTGGTGACCAGGTTTGGGAATGAGCCCGGGGAGCCGGGGGTCGGCGAGGAGGGACGAGATTGAGTGTCTACAGGGCTGCTCTCTCTTCCCAGGGGTGGGATGGGGATACGACTGCTCGAAGAGTGAGCTCTGTCAGCGGCTGTAGGTAGCCCAAAGCAGCATCGTGGCATATGCCTGGGGTGGAGCCACGGCAGCACGTTGCCATGACAGCTGGGCTCCACAGGGGATCTCTCATAAAGGAAAACCCTCACCGACAGGCGAAGGTGTTTCCTCCACAGACCACTCTCCCGTATATGGTCTCAGAGCTCAGGCTGTTCACCACCCTCCGGCCCGGGTGACTCAACACTAAGAGAAAGAGCTCTGGTGGGGCGGCCCTTCCTGAAGGGTAGACACGGGGATGCCCTGAGTTGGAGAGGAGCCTGTGACAAGACACGCTGGGAGGTACAGACTGGGGATCAGGAGGTTGCTGGAGAGAGTTCGAGGTATGAAGCTATAAAAAAAAGAGTTCGAAAAAATAAAAAATTCTTAAATTAATCCCTGTAAATTGTTGAACCTGAATCGTAGTGCTGCACAAACTGCATTCTGCTCACAGCTCCCTCATTATCTTGTTTTGGCCACTTCCCTGTCTGTCTCTATCTAGTTCCAATTATGTTCTCTAAACTAACTGCAACTGTGATTTGCATATGCAGCCCATGATGCTTTGCATTGTGTGGGCATGTGTGAATTTGTATTTTCTTAAAACTTGGCTTCCCAGCCAAATGCCCTTTGGGGTAACCCTTGCCTCAGTGTTTGTGCACAGAGGTTCTTTGTCTTTTAAATATTTTTTTTGTTTTAATGGGTTCACCACAACGTAACCCAGACAGACCATCTTAGGGTAGCTGGTTCCTTCCACTGGGGTGTCAAACAGACAAGGCATACTGATGAGACACGTGTCTATGTCATCTGTTAGTACCCTTTGCAAACTGTGAGAGGCCTTTCAGCACCATGCAATTCTGCTTAAAGTTGAACCAGCATAACATTCTGTGGTGATTTGCATATGCAGCCCATGATGCTTTGCATTGTGTGGGCATGTGTGATTTTGTATTAACTGCATACATTTCTAATGATGATGCACTCACTCTGCTCATTAACTCGGCAACTTCTCCTCCTATCAGTACTTGGGAGCTGCTGTTGGAGCTGCTGCTTACTAACACGTGGTACACAGGGTGAAACTTACTAAGTACCTGTTTCCCCATTAGCAGGTTATACAGCTCCTCCACTAGAGGGTGTGTAATTAAGCAAGCATCCTTCACGTTCAACTTCCCTACTACAGGCTATTCAGCTGGATACCTCAGGGAGCTTTATTTTAAGCACTGCACCCCTTCCCTTCAGTAGCAAAGCAACTGTGTTCAGTTACACCCCCTTGTTATAGTCTACTACCTACCAAAGTCCACCCCCTATCTGCTGCTCCTTGACTCTAAGTATGTTTCTTCTCCACTCAGATCCTTCTCCCTTCTACCTCCTCCCCCTAACCTTATTTCTTACCCTCTCCCTCTCCCTACCTGCCCCTCCTGCTTTTGCCAGCCCAGGGCCCTATAACTCCAAATCCATCCAAACCCCTGGCTCCAGGCCCCAACTTATATTCATGCTATTACTCCTACCCCACAACGTATTCTAGTCTCATTCCCTCATCATTCCACATGCATCATTACTAACTTTACCAAATTTCTTTGCTGTTGTCCACCTCCTGCTTCCTCACTATACCACTCTCTTCTATCTCACTCACTCAGCCTCCAAGCCCCATCACTCCAAATCCATGAAGCTACACTTCCTCATCCTAGCTCTACTATTACTCGCCTTGGGAGATATCCACCCTAATCCCGGTCCTGCTACTTCCTTCACCCCTGCCATCTCCCCCACTTCCGCCTCCCATATCTCTACCCCAACAGCCCTCATAAAGGGTTTCAAGATATTACACTTAAACATTTGTAGCCTACTTCAATAAATAGACCTCCTGCAAGCCATGGTTGTTGCCCTGAAACCAAACATTCTAATTATAACAGAAACATGGCTAAAGAGCACGATTCCTGACCACTCAGTCTCCATCCCCGGTTACTCCATCCTAAGGCTATACAGAGTAGGCAGGGGTGGTGGAGTGGCCATGTATATCCACGCCTCCCTCCAATACTTCCCAGTCTTCTCCTCCTCCAACCCAGCAACCCATGATGCCTTAGCCGTCAATGTATCCCTCCCTTTCTCACTCCCTATCTTTGTAGCCAATATTTATTGCCATCCAAATTACCAGCCCACTGTGTCTCTTGACCTCCTAACTTCCATTACTTCCGTCTCTCAATCTGGCAAGCTTTACATCCTTGGCAACCTCAATTTAAATTGGTTGTTCCCAACATCTACCACAAGAAATGCTATCAGTGCCCTTAACCTCACACAACTAATTACAGAACCCACCTGCCATAATCACAAGATCCCAAACTACTCCCTACTTGATTGGGCCCTAACTTCCTACCCCCATAGAATCATCATCTCCGGTATCCTTCCGGATGCTCTCAGTGACCACTACCCAGTTTTCTTGGTCAGAAATGTTCACAGCTCTAAATTCCCAAATAAAACCCTACAAATATGGACTTAAAAATTCCTAGAATTGGAACAGTGCCTGCATAGCCTTGCCCTCTCAGACTGGTCCCCTCTAGCAAGCACCTCTTCGGTTGATAAAGCCCTAATCTATTTTAAAGACATCTTCCTAGCAAATTGGAATGCCTTCACACCCCTAAAACAAACAAGGGTTAGAGGTCATTACCTCCCCTGGATTACCCCTGAATTACCAGCCTGCCACAGAGCCAGAGATTGGGCCAGGAAATGGCTCAAAGTCTCCCAACTTCCAAATTACCTTCTTATTTACTGAAAACTCCATAAAGCCTGCACCCAGGCTACCAGGTTAGCCAAATTAGAGTATTTCAAATCTACCTTTGCATCTAACATCAACTCCCCCTCCAAGTTCTGGAGAGTGGTTCATGCCCTCTTTACCCCCCCATACTGTCCACCCACCCCTATACTTAAGATAAACGCCACCCTCACTGCCGATCCAGTTACAGTAGCTACTGAATTCAACTCCTATTACACCACTTGTGCTGATAAGCTACTCCAATCCCTCCCAAACTATGCCCCCTCCCCCTTCCTATTGCCTGTATGATATGACCCCCCTCCAATTCCCCCTTCTCCTTCACTACTGTTTCCGGCAAATGACATCCTAAATGTCCTGCTAGTGATCGACCCTTCAAAAGGCTCCTCCCAGGATGGCCTTGACCCTAAACTACTATCCTTCTTAGCCCAAGCCATCGTCTACCCACTCTCTATTATCCTAAACCTCTCTTTCTCAACTGCCTCAGTACCTTCCCCATGGAAACAAACAGTGGTCCTGCCCTCCCGAAGGTGGAGACCCCACCTCCCCTGGCAACTACCGCCCCATCTCTTTTCTTCCTACCCTTGCCAAACTCCAGGAACACCTAGCCCTCTCTCAGCTCACCGCTCACCTCAATGACTCCTCCTCCTTCTTCACCCCTTATCAATCTGGCTTCAGGAAAAATCACTCCACCACCTCCCTTCTTTGGCTCACTGATTCTATCCTCACGGGAATGGACAATGGCCAAATCACCTCTGCCATTGTTGTCGATCTGGCCAAAGCCTTTGACACAGTCTCTCACTCCATTCTCCTTGACACCCTATCAACAGCTGGGCTATCCCCCCTTGGCCATAGACTGGTTCAAGGCATACCCCATTGGCAGAACCCAATCAGTCAAGATCTCTGACGCAATTTCCTGACCACTCCCGATAAGAACTGGCGTCCCCTAGGGATCAGTGTTAGCCCCATACTATTCTCTATTTTTCTAAATTATCTCCCATCCACCTGCTCTCCCTTCCCCTCCATTCACACATACGCTGATGATAGTCTTGTATGCATCTGGCTCCTGCCCCACCGAGGTTACATCCAACTTGTAGCACGACTTCGACAAAGTTCAGCGTTGGTTTGCAAACCACCAACCATCTCTCAATGCCAAAAAAACAGTCTCCATGACTTTCGGCACCAGGCAGAGACTTACCAGGTTTCCCCTCTACCCTCCTTCCACACCCTTGACGGGACTTTACTCAAGGACATCTCCTCCTTTAGGTGTCTGGCTGGACCAACACCTAAACTTCTCTGGTCATATCGATGCCATTCAGAAAAAAAGTGTGTCCCAAGCTCGACACCTTATTCAGGAACCATGCCTGCATCCCACCCATGGCTAGGCATGAGATTGTCCAGAAGATGATCCTACCTATCTTCGACTACTGTGACATAGTCTACAGTGCTGCCACTAAGTCCTCCCTGGCCAGACTAGATACCCTCTTCAACTCCTTTTGCCATTTTGCCCTTGACACCCCTCCACACTCATCATTGTGATCTCTACCATGCCATATCCTTCCCTTCTCTGGCAAACTGACATCTCCCTCACTGCGCAAAATTTATCTCCAAGCCCTGGCTGAGTGAACTTCCCTCCTATCTCTCCCCTGCCTTTACAACCGGCCCCCCTCCTTCCCATTCCCTAAGATCTACTGACTCATGAACCCTGGTGGTCTCACGCCGCTCCACCCTTACTGGCCAATCAGGTTAATCTTATCACCTCCCAAATATCTGGAATTCACTTCCCCCTCAAATTTGCCACTCATCCTCTTGCTACTTCATTAACTCTGCCCTCAAGAACTTCCTTGCCCCTTCCTGTGCCTGCCATGACCCTCCCTAATTCCCCCGCCATCTCCTCATAGCCCATATTACCATATGCCTACTCTCCACCACTCCTATTTCCCTCTGATCATGCTCCTCCTGGTCCCCTACTCTCCCTCCTTCTAAAGTGTCCCTTCCCCTTCTTTCTCTACCCTTAATCTATCTCCCTCCTGTGAGCTGTATCACTGCCTTGTGCAGGCAGGATCCATAGTGCAGGTGGGCAACAACTTTACCCCCTTTTCCCTATTTCTCCTTTTACTGCACCCTCTCAGTCACTGCTAGATCACTGACTTGTGCAGGCAGGGTCACCCAGCACACTGGTGGAGTACTACCCCCCTACTATAGATGACCTCTGTACCCCTTCCCACAACATCCTCCCCAACACCCCTCGCATCACTATATATAAATAACTCTCATTGCCTATAACCTGTGTCCTACCAGTAGGACTGTCCACCACCCTGCCCAGATAGGAATAACAGGACACTGTTGAATTTCAGCTCCCCCTTCTCCCCCGATACCCCCACCTACAATACCTTTCTTTCATCACCCTGCCTCACTCTACCTCTTCTCTCCTCCTAGCCCCCTTCCGGTTAACATAGTCTAACACTGGCCTACTTCTACACTCAATTAGCACTTACAATCTGCCTCTATACCCCTCTTATATGCACTTTAGAACACCCTGTTGTCTCTGTTTGCCTCGAAAATCGTGTTCTGCCTGCGTCTCTCCATACATTTCCTTTCACTTCTTCCATTCTGCCCTCTGCAATTTTTCATTCCCTCCTTCCATTCTTCCTCTCTTTACTCCAATCACTGTAAATCTTGAATATCTATGTTACACTAATGGCTACCAATTACTATTGCTTCACCTTGCCATCTAGGGTTCTATGTCATAATGGCGACCACTGAAAGGAGATCACCGTTAGGGCAACTGTACATCGCCGAAAATAAATTTTGGTGATGTACCCCTAGCGCAACTAATGTGACACCAGGACTTGGGTTTAAGTATTTTTATCTCTTGAGGCTGTGCCCCATCCCCACTGAAGGATTTTCAACTCCAGGGGGGTGCAAGTGGGTGGGGGGTGCAAAACCGCAACAACAAAAAAATTGGGTGCTGGGTGCAACAAAACATACCTGCGCCCAGACCCGAACCCAGCACCCTCACAACCCCAGCCCTGAACACACCCACCACGCCATGGGGCCAACTCAGCAGCTCACCACAGCACCACCCTTCACAAACCCTCCCTCCCTTCCCTCCTATCCCTCGCTGAGCATGCTCGCCCCCCTGGACGTATATATGTAGCGACATCCTGTCGCTATATGCACGAACCCTCCCATCCGGTCGCCCTCCTCAGTGGGTAGCCCCATTGAAATGCACCACGATTCAGTCGCCATTTTTGTAGGTGCCCAATTGCAGTCACCTATGTCATAGGATACCTCATCTAGTGCTACATACTGTTGCCAAGTTATTATATGTGTTCCAGTGTTACCAACTGTTGCCAAATTGCTATATGTGTCTTCATATCTACTACAGTTAACTGTTGCATTGTTAGCCAATGTGATCTACCTGTAATCCCTCCTGCTCTCATTGTATGCAAGTAAGCAAACTGTATTCCAACATTGTAACATTTCTCTGTATTCTATCCCATTGTTCCCTGCCCCCCAGGTCGCACCAAGAGATGGGCAACTTGTTGCTCAGCGTGCCTTCCTGGTGAAACATTTCAATAAATAAATAAATAAAATCTGTTTCTGTATGTCATGGTAATAAGAGTGCATTCTCAAGTTCTTTGGGTGAGAGAACTGTGACGTGAAGCTGAGTACTGCTGGCACACAAAGGACTTGAGAAGAAACTCTTATAACAATAAGGGAGGCAGGAACTGTACATATAAACATACTATAAATCATGTTAGAAACTCTGTTTAAACTTGGAAGACAATGAACACCTACGGGACCTCAGGGTTTCACAGTGAATTCAAATTATACCTATTGAAAGCTCCATATGTCCCAGCCTAATATAAACATTTCAATTACAGTGGGATGGGAAAAAACTTTTAAACACTAGCACTGACATGCGCTTATATGAGTTCAGTTAATACAAGGTATATGTTTTTTTTTTACTCGTAGTAATAAAAATAAACAAATAGTAATGAAATTGTTTTTCTTTTTAAATTTAGAGTATAGAAACACAGTCTAGGGTCACGGGAATATGGCAGTAACATGCTGTGAGGTTGGTTATGAGTGTAACAGCCATTGGGACTCATTAAATAAAGTACACTGGTGTGGTGAAGGATACCATATCAAATTCAAACATAAATCTATTTCACGGTAATAAAAAGTTAAAACTGATGTTTGTCACAGAATATAAACAGGATAAATTTATGGGACAACGTCCAATTGCATAATTATTATCACAAAGGATACTGGTGTGTGACACAATGGTGTTCCAAAATCACTTGTAATCAACTGAGAATCTTTGTTAAAACTGAGTTCTTGTTTTCATATTTTAATTTTTTACAGTTCCCTCAGAAGACGCCCAAGAGGAGAAACATTGGGGTGGTAAACCAAAAATGGCAGTATTCAATTATGATAAATATTTGGCTCAGAGCAGCTTACCTTCTCCACAGTAAAACTAGAATATAAATTTAAACCAATTTTTTTTTTTAAATAAGAGAATCCCCTGCTTGGTAAATGGACTAGGCCAACTGAACTTAGAACTTAAGGCTTTTAGAACTATTTGCATGACACCCCCT
Organism: Neoceratodus forsteri; assembly: GCA_016271365.2. Taxonomy (NCBI): domain Eukaryota; kingdom Metazoa; phylum Chordata; order Ceratodontiformes; family Ceratodontidae; genus Neoceratodus; species Neoceratodus forsteri. Next base: position 46,212,478 of record CM028133.1, on the reverse strand, counting down.
CTCATTGTTTTAAGAATGCCTAGACTGTTTAGAAATAAACAGTCTTGACTGGCTAACAATGATGTCATGATTTATAATGTACCATAACATACCAGAGGTAACAGCCCTTGCTCAATGATGTAGGATATTGCACGATAGGCTGTACTCTAGTGGGGGTAATACAGTCCTTTCTCAGTGCAGTAGCTCTCCTGAGGCTTTGTGGAAAAATACAGTAGCAGAGGGAACAGTCCTTACTCAGTGCCACTGGATCTCATATGCTGTGCTGGTACCTAGCAGAGGTAATGCAGTCCCTTCTGAGTGCTGTAACTTCCCAGATGCTGTGGTGTACTACATCACTGCTCATAATACAGACCTCTCTCAGAGCTATAGGTTTCCGTGTCTAAATAGTATATTTTAAAATGTTTCCCGGGTGCTAGAAAGTCAGTTTAAGTTTCCAGATGCAGTATGGTAATACACCATGTAAATATATGTGCCTCATGGCCTGTGTCTCTCCTGCAAAAGAAACTTGTTCCCAGTGAAACTACCCAGTTACTAAATAAATAAATAAAATGCCAGAGGAAATCCTTTCCTTTCTCAGAGCGATAGGTTTCTGATGTGTACTGTAAAGTATCGGAGGTAACAGTCCTTGCTGAGTGCTGAAGGTTCTTAGATGCTGCGCTTTCAAATTATAGCACATAGGAGTACCAAGGGATGCTCTGTTGTGCTGACAGATACTGCTGCAGAAGTACCACACCCTGTCTCAAAACTGTAATTTGTCAACATCTTGGATGAGAGTGAGCTGGCTTCGACATAATCCAGATATAAGTGAAGTACCATGGGTGGGCAGTCCGTAGTGTTGCTGATATAACACTGCTCTACATATTATAATATGGTTCTATAATATACTGCTCTATAGTGATGCTGAATAATGTATCTGTCTGTCTCCCTCTGCCACTGCCCTGTTTAGGTCGAGGAGGTTCAGTGCACAGTCTGGGAGACATTTTTGGCCAACGCCTATTGCTTGAAACTCGGATGGCAGTGGTGGTTAGGCGTGGCTTCTACCATTTACGAAACAACAGAGAGTTGCTTTTGTACCTCTCCTTCGCCAGCTTGTCTCTTCCCTTATGTACACCTTCATCATTCTGAGGACTGACTAATGTAATGCTATCTGTTGTGGCCAGTTATACACAAGCAATAAGACACAAGGAGGTATGCATTAGACATTTCTAACACACGGCTGGGGCGTAGTGAGGCACGAGGCTGCAGGCCGAGTGCCTTCAGTCCCTGTCCATGCATTAGAAATGTTTAATGCACACCCCCGGAGTGTGTTATTGTGCTTATAAAATGGGGCTGTGTATTATACATGATTGGTAAAATTTAAATAAGCATAATTAAATAGTAAAATAATGCCATTTTTACTGTATTTTAATGTAAAATAGTCCCACTGCCTGCATTAGCGTTATCTGGTTTTGTTTCTGACTTTAGGACAACTGTCCTACTGTGACGACTGTACCTGGTTGTCACAGCTACCCCACACACACACACTCAGGCACCGTGATTGATTTGTTACACTGTTTGAATTGTTACACATTTTTTTTAATTAATGTGAGGTTGTGAAAGGTGTTGAAGGTGGTCAACCAGACATGATCCTGATACTGCTTTAGACTAATAAGAATAACGAGTGAACAACCAGGCAACCGGTAAGGGAGACATGCGTTTGTGAAGGAGCGGGAAGAGTGCTGTCTGTCACACTACAGGATGCTCTCGGTGCCTGCGTGTGGGAAGGAGACACAATCTGGTCTTTTCTGAAGGTTCACTGAGGTTGCTGGTGCTAACTGTAAGACTGGATCCAGAAGCGAGCAAGAGATGTTGCTGTGGGGATAGGTGCTATCATTTCACTTTCTCTTGCTGGGCAGTCATCTCCGTCTACCCACTTTCACTTTTTTGATTTTCAGGCATCCAATATCTGCGTTGTCTTCCTCTGAAAAAAAAGACTACCATCTGAGGTAAATGTGCAAGTTTAGCTGTGGGGCTGATTTTTAGTTACAGGTTGAGCGAGTGGCTGTCACCAGCATCAGAGGAGTACAGGCAAGAAGTGTTGTGCAGGGTGCGTGATTAGTAATGTTACGGTATCGGCATCATGGTAGTTATTTTTTAACCCTTTTTCTGGATCTGGCAGCAGTCACCTGGAGTGACTGTGAGGGTGGATTTGTAACATAAGAGGAAGGTAAATCCGATGCTTAAGAATGAATTGGTGATGGCGAGTGAACATTTTGGATGGTGGGATGGCAGGAGGTGCAGCCGAGAATTCGTTTTATATTTATCCAAAAAAACTCATAAGACAGTGATTTCTAATGATATTACAATAATTGTTTTGCCATTCGTTGGGAGTCTTTTTTGTGGCAGGGCAAGTGGAGAAAAAAACTGAGCTGCTGTGTTTATCATAAAACTGTTGTAGTTGCTTTTAGTTGGCTGATCAGTTTTGTAGTTTTCCTCGCTAAGTGAGAAAAAACAAATGGTGGCATTTTAAAAATGAAAGTTCTATGTGAACATTGATTTTTGTTGTACTGTGTCCTGCTTTTGAGCACTTGTTTTTAGCCATGCATTAGACACTTCTAATGTATGGCTAATGACCAATAAGGGAGCAGGGTTTTCCCTTCCCATTTTTATAAAGATACAGTAGTACACTAACTGCAGCTTCTGCCGCTCTTGCCCTTGGTGAGTGCACGTAGGTGGGACCTTATTACTCTCAAGTTGAGGCATCTGCACTGGCTGTCAGCAAATCAGTATATTGATTTCAAGGTCTTTCTAAGTAACGTGGTCTAGTGAGGTTAGAGCAACAGTTTGGGGACCAGTAGATCACAGGTTCAACCCTCGTTAAGAGTCAGACAGGATCCACTATTCACTGTGTGACCCTTGGAAGGTCACTTAAACCCCCAGTGCCCCAGTCCACACAGCTGCAAAAATTGGTAGAAGTAGGAACCCAGCGAGCATAAGGAGCTGCATCTCAGTTGGGCTATCTTGGGAAAAAGAACTGTAAAATAAATAAAAATGAAAAGATGTTGCCCTAGAAGGCCTTTCACGGACTAAGACTGCCTCATCTAACTGACTTCCTAAATGGTTCAAGCACTGCTCAGCCTCTATGTCTTGCAAGATGTCGACAACTTGTGCACATGCAGACTTGTCTGAAAGCACCTGGGGACAGGACACTTAGTGCTGTGGCTCTTCAGTTGTTGAACTCCTTCCTCATGAATATTAAGCCGTCATGTTAGAACAGGATTTTTAAATCAAGGCCAAAAAACAATTTCTTTAGGAAGGCCAGTCAAGTAGTTTTGGCTCAGATTTGTTTTTACATTGTCTGGCTGTAACTTTATTTATTGCATTTTCCATTTTGTGGTGGTTTCTCAGGTTGTGCATGTGTATCTGAGCAGGAGAGATATCTGGGGATGATCATTTCAGACAACCTTAAGGTAGGGACCAAATGCAGCAAGGCAGTGGGCAAAGCAAATAGAATGCTGTCATGCATAGGGAGGGGTATAAACAAGCAGAAGGAGGGAGGTGCTCATGCGACTTTACAAATCCATGGTGAGGCCTCACCTGGAGTACGGGGTTCAGTTCTGGAGACCTCACCTACGCACGGGCACAGACAGGATTGAAAGAGTTCAGGGAAGGGCCACTAAGATGGTGCATGGATTGAATGGGAAGCCCTACGAAGAGAGGTTGAGTGTGTTGGATTTATACTCACTGGAGACCAGAAGGGAGAGGGGGGACATGATAGAAAAATTCAAGTACATGACAGAGACTAATAAAGTAGGGAGGGAACTTACTCACAGGAAGTGTAGGCACTAGAACTAGGGGTCATGGACTCAGGGTGGAGGGGGAAGGTTTATGGGAAATGTGAGGGGGCGTTCATTTACTAAGAGGGTAGTGGCATCTGGAAGGATTCAAGAGGGCATGGGACAGACAAAAGGGGTGTCCAGGGAGAGGGGGGGATCTCTGGGTGAGGAGGGAAAGTAGGGAGGGGGGAATGGGCAGACTCGATGGGCCAAGAGGGTCCTTTTCTGCCGGCACGGTTCTATGAATCAATCTTTCCTTTGTGTACTTGTTTTGTTCTTTGCGCAGTGCTTTTAGCCTTTGGTGAGGGCGCTAAAGTGGACTTCATTGGACTACTGGCTTTCTGTAATGATCCCATAGTTGCTTGCAGGTGGTTGTAGATAAATCAATCATTTAATCAAATGTAGATTTTCAGAAGCTGTGCTGTAACATTGTAGGAATATCAGATGCAGGTTTCCAGATGCTGCACTGTAATACAACAGCGGTAACCCAATCCTTCCTCGACAAAAGTAAGTTCTCATTCGACACTGTGTGCTACAATATACTAAAGGTAACACAGTCCTTTTTGTGTGCTATACATTCCCAGATGCTATTCTGTAATATAACAGAGTAATTAATACCAATACATTATGAATACTGTAGGAAGTCAAATGCTGTGCTGTACAGTCTGTCCTCAGAACTTATAGGTTCTCATATGTTGTGCTGTAATACAGTAGAGGTAAGAAAATTTTTTCACAGTGCTGTAAGTTTCCAGATGCCATGCTGTAATACAGCAGCAATCCTCACACAGTACTATAGGTTTCAGCTCAGATGCCGCGCTGTAATACAGCAACAGTAGTCACACTGTACTGTAGGTTTCAGCTCAGATGCCGAGCTGTAATACAGCAGCAATACTCACACGGTACTGTAGGTTTCAGCTCAGATGCCGCGCTGTAATACAGCAGCGGTACTCACACGGTACTGTAGGTTTCAGCTCAGATGCCGTGCTGAAATACAGCAGAAGTACTCACACAGTACTGTAGGTTTCAGCTCAGATGCCAGGCTGTAATACAGAAGCAGTACTCACACAGTGATGTAGGTTTCAGCTCAGATGCCAGGCTGTAATACAGCAGCAGTACTGCAACGGTACTGTAGGTTTCAGCTCAGATGCCGCGCTGCAATACAGCAGCAGTACTCGCACGGTACTGTGGTTTCAGCTCAGATGCAGCTGCAATACAACAGCAGTACTACGCCCGGTTCCTGTAGGTTTCAGCTCAGATGCGGCGCTGTCAACAGCAGTACTGCGCCGCGGTACTGTAGGTTCAGCTCAGATGCCGCGCTGCAATACAGCAGCAGTACTCGCACGGTACTGTAGGTTTCAGCTCAGATGCCGCGCTGCAATACAGCAGCAGTACTCGCACGGTACTGTAGGTTTCAGCTCAGATGCCGCGCTGCAATACAGCAGCAGTACTCGCACGGTACTGTAGGTTTCAGCTCAGTTCGCCGCTCGCAATACAGCAGCAGTACTCGCACGGTACTGTAGGTTTCAGCTCAGTTGCCGCGCTGCAATACAGCAGCAGTATTCACACGGTACTGTAGGTTTCAGCTCAGATGCCGCGCTGCAATACAGCAGCAGTACTCACACGGTACTGTAGGTTTCAGCTCAGATGCCGCGCTGCAATACAGCAGCAGTACTCACACGGTACTGTAGGTTTCAGCTCAGATGCCGCGCTGCAATACAGCAGCAGTACTCGCACCGTACTGTAGGTTTCAGCTCAGATGCCGCGCTGCAATACAGCAGCAGTACTCACACGGTACTGTAGGTTTCAGCTCAGATGCCGCGCTGCAATACAGCAGCAGTACTCACACGGTACTGTAGGTTTCAGCTCAGATGCCGCGCTGCAATACAGCAGCAGTACTCACACGGTACTGTAGGTTTCAGCTCAGATGCCGCGCTGCAATACAGCAGCAGTACTCACACGGTACTGTAGGTTTCAGCTCAGATGCCGCTACTGCACACAGCAGCAGTACTCATACCGTACTGTAGGTTTCAGCTCAGATGCCGCTGCAATACAGCAGCAGTACTCACAGGTACTGTGGTTTCAGCTCAGATGCGCTGCAATACAGCAGCAGTACTCACACGGTACCGTAGGTTTCAGCTCAGATGCCGCTGCCAGCAATACAGCAGCAGTACTCACACGGTACTGTAGGTTTCAGCTCAGATGCCGCGCTGCAATACAGCAGCAGTACTCACACAGTACTGTAGGTTTCAGCTCAGATGCCGCACTGTAATACAGCAGAAGTAACACCATTCTTTCTCCGTGCTGTAAGTTCCTGGACGCAGTGCTGTATTTTTTTGTATTTTTATTGAATACTTATCTAGGTGTACACAGTTACGACATAATGGACAGGATTTTCAAACTGTCTATCCTCCCATATTTGTAATATCCGTCTGTATGTACCGGTGTGGATACAAATCATGGAGTGTGCACCAAAGAATATGCCGCTACACATACCATTTTATGGCGCATGCACCATTTGTTTGAAGCCTGCACCATTTTTCCTGTTACACATTTTTTTTTTAATTATTGAACTTTTGGGATTTCAAAATACAAACAACACTCAGTTCAATCACAGAAAAAAACCTGACAGAACATACAACGATCATCAGTTTTTGGACACAAGCTGCTGTAAATGTGGAAACTGTTGCAGAAGACATGGGACTCTGTAAATAGGGGTCCCAAGTGTGGATGCAATCAGGATGATGCAAATGTAGGCGGAAAATGCATGTGTGAGTGCACCTGCCACTTTTGTAACCCCATCCCCACCTATGTCTTCTTTCCACTGTGGCTCTGTTAAGATGGCAGCCAGTTATGGTCATATAACTGGCGAGCAATTTTTCCTATAGACTCAGCCAGTTGCTATTTCCTGTAACAACATGTTGTTATGACATTCTTGCGCTCCATCTATCAAAAGGGAGTGCTCCCTCATTGGCTCCCATTGTGTGTCTGGGCGGGCTAAACAGTTTATAAAATACGGCGGTTCCCTATCTTAGTTAGCGAGGAACCGCTATAGTAAGATCCCATTCCTTCCCTTTTCTTAATCTTTCTATGTATCTCATAGACCCTACCTTAAATGTACATTTTTTAAACTATCTGGTTGATCCTGCGAGTCACCAGCTTCAAGCAACGCACACCGTCACCAGGAACAGGTCTGTAAGTGCGAGCGTAATCATGCTCGTGATTTCAGCTACAAGTTTAAAAAAAATTAAATAAATTGGGAGCAGAATTTGCTGTGGGACAAGAGGGAGAATGACTGGGGATGGCTGCACAGCTCAGGATTCTGGAGTGGGAGGCTGGGAACATGAGGAGCTGTGTAAGCTGCTGCTGCTGCTCCATTTGGAGCTCCTAGGTGCGACACTAGGATTTCTGGGATGAATAGAGAAAGACTGCGGGTGTGTGTGTGTGCGTGTGTGTAGAGAGAAAGAGAGACTGTGTGCCTGTGTAGAAAGAGAGACTATCTGTGTGACTGTGACATGGAGGGAGGTCACAGCACTTTGGCTGGAAAACATTGCTCCCCAGTATATTATATAAAATAAAAGATGGGAAAATGTGCAGATGAGAATTGAATGCACACCCTCAGAGTGGGACGCATTGATAAACCCCTCGAGGTTTATGTAACATCCCACACCTCGGGTGTGCATTAAATTGCCATATCACACACTTCCCCATCCATTATTCTCTATGTATATAGTTACGTACTTAAGATACAAAACAACCACACAAAACATTGAAAAGTACATCTGAGTAGGGTACTAAAAGTGGGCTGTCCCTGGTGGTATAACTCTTACAGTAAATTAAAACTAGTGATACACAACTCCCATCTAAGGGCCTCTTCCACAAAGGGAATTGGGATATACTACAATCAAGCATATACCAGCTGTGGAGCTCTGCTCCCCAATGCCCATCCACACCAAATGGCATCCCCAGCACCTGTCCACTGTGTAGTGTTAGTGCAGAGCTGTGTGAGGGGCCAGGGGTGGCAGGGGGGAAGCAGTGTTGGACACCAGGCACCCAAATGGATGCCCGGGCTGGCTTGCCAATGGATCCTTGACTTGACATGGAGTCCTCCAAGGACTTCTGTATCCTTGCACAAAGTATACAGATTAACAGGGTCACCATTCAGTGTATAGGGTCCCCAACTCATCATGAAGGCGCTGGGGGCTGGTGCAGGGGGCCACCTGTGCCACATGGAACATAATGTGGTAGTGCGGGGGAGCAGGTACTTGCTATGGCGCCCTTAGAGCTGTATAACCTCAGTCTCCTTTGCCAGCCCTCCACAACATGGAACTGTGTTCGAGCATGGGGCACATGCACTCCCCTGCCACACTCCTGTTCCAGCCTGGCCTCCTGTATAGCCATGCAAGTGGGTCAGAACCAGGTGTGGAGGGGCCCACATTTACAGCTGTGACTGCACAGGGGTCTCTTAATGTGTGGAGTGGGGCCTCTGCAGTCCACAGGCTCGTGCTTCCACCCACTACGGGAGGGTGGATGCAGGTCTAGAGCCTTCAGGGATCAGACCTCAGCTCTAAAAACACTTTCATATAAATTTATATTTGACAGTATGAAGCTTTGTAAAGACAGTTCCAGTTTTCTAGGTGGTGTTCAATAAGTGATGCATCCAGATGGAGTAAAGGTCTGCATGAGTAAAAACTGACTGGGCCTATTCTGGTCCTGGCTACAGCAGATACAGTATGATAATGCACATTTGTTTTTCAGAGTGGACTGTAGCCACTGACATCAGTCACATATGAAGCTTAGTTAAGTAACGAGATGGCTTTCCACTGACTGTGATGTACGGGACAGTCTGAGCCACTGAGAAAACCTCACTATGAGTCACTTTAAAATCTGTTTCTAGCTACAGCAATAGGGTACCATACTGTAACCATTAGTGTAGCATGAACAGACTTAGTGCCAAGCTACTGGGGTATAGTGTGGCCCGGCTGTCTGTAAGTGCATCTGCTGCTATATTCAAAAGTACATTTAGCATGTTGCTAAGCAGTCACTTTAAATACTTTGATGCGCCCATACAAATAAGGTGAACTTCTTGTAAACAGGGTGCAGTGGTATATTAAAAGGGGTTTGGAAGTGCTAAAAAGGCTGCTCTGGCAGCTCTATTTAACACTTCTATTAACAACACACAGCACTGGTGCCTGGTTGTGGGGGGGGTACCACTAGCACTAGGGATATTATACATAACAATGGGGATAAGGTGGGGCGTACCACTAGCACAAGGGATATTATACATTACAATGGGGATAAGGTGGGGCGTACCACTAGCACAAGGGATATTTTATACACTGCAGCTGGGATCGGGGGGGTACCATTAACACCAGGGCTATTCTGTACATTACAATGGGAATTGGGGGTGGTGGCAGGGGGTGACACTGAACTACCAGGAATGTTATTGTACAAAGATTCTGTTAAGGTAGGGAGCAATGACTGCTATTCTGTGCACTGGCTCCACGTATAAAGGCCCGGGTGGCCTTATGCAGAGCTGCTAATGGACCCTTACTGGAATACAAATTTTCTCTTAGAAAATGGCAAGAATATATTCTGTCTCCTGATTGGCTAAAAGCAACTCCAACCTGGGCATCTATTTTTCAATAGATGCCCAGCTAAAAATAAGTGCCAGTTCAAGTGCTACTTCACCGTGTACCATTCTGCAGTGATGCCCGGCCTGCTTTGTAATTGGCTGAAAGCACCCGAGAAAATTTTAAATGCCCGCCATGTTTTTCTCTCGCTTAGCGAGAGCTTGTGGTCTCCCCAACCCAAACACTCTTTTCCCATTACCAACTGCCGTTCCACTGCCTCTTAAAAAAAACAAAATTAGAAAAAGCACTACAGTTATCTTGCAGTCAGAACTTAAGAGTGACTCATACAGAAATAAAAATCTTTTTTTTTTACGCTCGCTTACTGAGCGAATGACCGGACGTCCCAGCTCCCTGCAATAGACCTTTACCACTCTTCTGTACCAGCATTGTCCCCAACTATTAAAAAAATAAAGATAAAAAACCATTGCCACAGCATAGCAAGCCCCTAATATACACTCAGCACATTTCCTGATGTACAGTATCCCTAATCAACAGTACCTCAGGGTTCTGGTCCACTGACTAGCTTTAGATTTGCTTCTCCGGTGTGGTATCTCGGTGCAGGTTCAGTCACAGAAAATGGGCACTCCTCTTCACACTCCTGCTCTTCATGCAATGCAACCAGTACTGGGAACTCATTAAAAAGATAACGCAACCGAAATAACTCCAGCACCACAGGCAGGTGGGACCGGGAAACTTTTAAAAAAATGCAGGGCTGAACACTGGCTCCTGAGTCCGACCAAGCTCACACTCCCAAATGCGCTTCCTTCTCCCGATCAGCAATATCTCCTGGCCCCAATGTTAAACAAAAGCAGCAAAGCAGAAACACACATATAGCACCGGAAATTAAACAAATAATACCTCAAATGAATCAAACTCTTGCATGATGATGATGGGGGGGGGGCACACACAAAAAAAAAGCTTGCTGTATGGGTGGTGGTAACTGCATACAACTGACTTTGTAACTATGGGCTCTGCAGTAGGACAAATAAAGGTGGAGGAACTATTTATCTGTAAAACGTATTAAAAATTAGTTATTCATGAACAATTTTATCAAACTTTTTTTTTTACAGTGCCCATTTTCTAAGTGCAATAATACCCTATGGATGGGCGGTACTGGGATATGCCAGACCTTCCAAGGGCTATAAAGCCCTCTGCCTGCGGCGTCAGGCCTCATTACGCCCCTGGGCAGTCCGGTATTTCCCAATACCACCCACCCTGTCAGGTATTGCTTACTTAGTGCCTTGCGTGCCTTGTGTGGTCTTAAGCTTGCAGGCCTTTGAATATGGCATCCAAGAGCAACAGCACTAATCCATTTGGGATGCACTATCCCTTTTTTCTCCCAGGTGTCACTTGCTGGCGGGGGGCTGTGGTGTGCTACACATCTGCACTTGGCACGACACTACCACAGTCCAGTATGCATACATACAGCATGTTTCGGACTGGGCACTTTGCATGTCCGAACATTATTCCTTATAGTTAGCGTGCCAATTACTATGCTGTACTGTCTACTGTGTGACGCAAACAGCTACCTTTGAGTATGGGGCCCATAGATCCTTAATTATACCTGAACGGAGAGTAAGAGAGAGACACACGCATATAGCTGCTATGTTGTTTTTTTTTTATTTGTTTGTTTGTTTGTCTGTTTGTTTCTATTAGCCAGAATGCTGACTGGTGGTCGTCTACATGCAGCCTGTCTCTGGAAATTGATACAGAGGCAGAATCATTCTTATCTGCCATACCTGCCACCTGGAACTCCCTGCCAGTCTCAGCTGGTGCCTCAGCTCTGGCCTTTTCCCCTCGACCTCTCTAATATCCCACTGGTTCAGGAAATCAGCAAGTTCTCCTCCTAACTGTCGCTGAGACAACAAGCTATGTTACCAGTAATGTTGGTACTTGTACACTTTGGACTGTTATTGTGTCTTTTCTTTAACTGTTACTGAAACATTCTGGCCATATCTGTTGCATACATGTACCATTAAAGCAAAGAAATGGCAGCGCACACATGTAAATGAAATCTTTAAGTGACATTAATGTGAGGTGCACTGCCCCTTCATCAAAGTGGGTGATGCCGGCAAATGCAGAGACTTTTCACGTGGAGGGGGGCAGATACCAAATACATGCTTTACATCTGATGTTTGACTGCCCTATTTAGTTGTAGTGCTGGTCCATACTGAAATCAATTAGATTTGTTTTATTTATTTATTTATTTATAGAAATGTTTTACCAGGAAGGCACACTGAACAACTGGTTGCTTGTTGCCCGGTGCGACTTGGCGGGGGAAGGGGTACAATTGGATGAAGAATTAGACATACAGTTTAACATTTATCATAACCGAGAAATTAAACATTCAGTTACATTTGTAACAAGACATACAGTTAAAAAAATATTATAAATAGTCCTACAGTCGCATTTGTATTCAGTTCCTTTGAGTTCAGTGTTGTCCTCATTCAGTTTTCAGTCAGGTTGTTTGTACCTGGCATTTACATGTAGCAAGGAATTTGGATTAATGAAATCAAAATAGAATGACTGATGAAATATCCCTTAATTGTCTAGTCCATATAATGTGCTCTGTTTTCTGGTACGGTAGGAGATTGTACAATTAGTCAAGCTGCACATTTTTTTTGATGGACAGAATTGAAATCTTGGCATTAGCTAATCTGTGAAGGGCTGAAAATGAGAACATTAAAGATTTTTCATTTTATTCAGCCCAGCATGGAACCTGCTTAAGAACAGACCTGCTTATTGGTTCTAAATGGTTATTTAATGATGATATAGATATCTAATGTGATCCAGTAACTACATCTGACCTCTCTGCTCAGTATATGAGGTGAGCTTCCAGGGACACCATCAAAAGGGTGACTGCTTGGAAGTTAGACCCTTTACTTTTGAAAGGTCCGAATTTTGTAAAAGCAATTAATGAGGAAATTAGATATTATTTTGACTCTAATACATCACAAAAGGTCCCCTCTAATATTATTTGGGATGCATATAAAGCCTATTACAGGAGGTCTAATAATTTTGTATTCAACTAGGGAGAAAAAGGATAATCAAATTAGGTTTTAGAATTAGAATCTGTGATTACAACTGCCCAGGAAACTCATTCCCATACCGATACTCACTATCACATGAAACACCTGCAAAACCCGGGCAGTCAATAAAACTAAATCTTAAAGGAGAAAAATGAACAACTTGTTATATATTACTGTCAAGCTGATAAAAACAGCAAGCTTCTAGTATACTCGCTTCAGAAAGAAAGATCAGAAAGAGGAATGGAAATGAACATTAAACAAAAGGGTCAACAAACAAGTGATCATAGGGAAATTAATAACAAATTTTTAAACTACTATTCAGATTTATATAAATCAGAATTATGGGAGAAAAAATCCTCTGGAGAACATGGACTGCTTTGATATTCCAACTATTAATAAATACCATCAGAATGTGCTAAACCAACCAATTACTGCACTAGAAATAAAAAAATGATTGGTCAACTGAAATCTGGTAAGGCACCAGGACCAGATGGAATAGGACTTGATTTTTACAAGACCTCTACTCGGGCCCTGGTGCCTCGTCTGGTGAAATTGTTTAACTCCTTCTCTAAAACTGGCTCTGTATCTCTTTTGTTTGATGAAGCCTTGATAATGGTCATCCCAAAGAACTATAAAGACCCAAAGTTGTACTCTTCTTACAGGCCCATCTCCCATACTAAAACGAATGGTAAAATATTTGCCAAAATTCTGACATCTACATTAGAACAAGTCTTACCATTTATAATAAAAAAAGACCAAGCGGTCTTCATCAAGGGAAGGAGGGGTCAGAACAATGTCAGGAATACTGTACTTTGAATTATAAAATGGCAAGAACAAATCTAGAAATATCATTGGTCAAGAGACATCAGCTGACTGTACATTAAATCTCTTTATACGCACAGTCATCCTGGTCCTAAACCACATCACACAATGAACAAATCAGTCCTCCTACAGCCAGAACTATCTTCCATCAGTCCCCCTGCAAGCAGAACTGGTCTTCCATCACAAACATGACTGCTACCTTTACACTGTAAAAACCTTCACCTGGGCCCTAAAAATAAAACTACCTTAAATAAAAAATTAAAAAAATTAATTAAATGTTGTTTCCATGATCATCACACTCTCCTTACACACATAAACAAATTAGAAACATTGAGTATTGTTTATAGTTTTCATTACAACTGTTTCTTTACTAACAGTGAAAATTCCCCCTTCTGTCTTTACCTGCTCATTCGGGAAATCTCTTCTGCTTACCCTGACAGTAAGATAATTGAGTCTCTGGCTCTAAAACAGGCCTTTGTTGTCTGTGTGTATAGTATGTTAGGAGAGTAACATTCTACCAGTGGAACAGAGCAGAATTTTAAATCCCTGTATTCCATGGTAAACATTCCATGAAAAACATTCTATGTCTTGAATGTGGGCAAACACAGAGAAAAAAAAAACAGGATGAAGAAAGTAGGCAATACAGTAATACTTTATAAACAAAGAGAAAAGGTGGGAAAACACACTGTACATAGACAGACTCAAACTGCTCAGATACATTGCTGATGTTTATAAAAGCACATACATTTAAATCATACAGAGGTGTGTTCAAGTGAAATGTACCCCCTTCCCCATCAAAAAAGAGGCAACTTGGCTGGTTTAAAGTATTTTTTTTTTCTTACTAACCTTTCACCTCAGTCCTATAGCAGTTTTCCTTTTATGTACTGGACCATAACACATAAGTGAAAAACCAAAATAAAGAGAAGGTCGCCTTCAATGAAACTATATAATTACAGTGTAATGAAAATTTAGTTTTAAACACTGCCTATGTTGGCCGGCCCAGTGGCGCAGAGGGTTGGGGTGCTGGACGCTACACCTTGCGCCACGCTGGCGACCAGGGTTCGGAAAAGAGCCTGGGTCATCGGAGGTCGGGGGGGGAGAGGATGTGAGAAGCTGCCAGCTGGCAGCACTCCACCTTGGGAGGAGGGATATAGCTCTCTCAGAGCTTGGCCGTCCTCTGGTGGAGGCCGGAGAGTTGGCGCCAAGAAGAGACGCACTGGACGAGGTCGCTGGGAGGCTGAGGGGATCCAGACCAGAGCTACAGTGCGATGTGCGCCCATGCTCATGCACCACCGCTTCTAGGGATCCTGGGGTAAGCCTGGGAGAAAATGGAGGAAATTGTGGGGGCCGATCGGGACGATGCCCCCAGATCGTCTCAGGGGATCTGCCAGGGCCCGCATGGCACCACAAGACCCCGAAAGACCCTGAGTACGGTAGGCTCGGTGGATGCAGAAGTTGACTCACCACCGTAGGATAAAAATAGTTGAAAAAAAAAAACACTGCTTACGTTTTACAAATTTACAGTCATTACAGTGCATTTATATCACAAAATGTACATGTCACAAAGAAAATATTTATTTTTAACCAACTCTACTAATGAGTACTTTAAACTGCAAAGTACTACAATAGTTAACCTATTGCTGAGATATGCTATTTTATGCATTAATAGGGACTACTTTTTCCATTTTTAGATGTTTTAGAGGTAATGTATTGTACACTCTTGAAAATAGTAAATACGTTTTAATCCCTATCAGAGTAAATCAAACTAATTCTTTTATGATGGTGACCCATTTTATAAGTGTGATAAGCCACTCCAGGGTGTGCATTAAAGGTTTTTAATGCACTTCCAGGTGTAAGGCGACACCTTAGGCCTCGTGACCTTAGCACACCCCTGGGGCGTGCATTAAAATCCTTTAATGCACACCCTGTTGTGGCTCATTACTTACTTATATAAAGGCAGAAAACTCTGATGCAATGGTAGTGTCCCTGGATGTCAAAAAAGCCTTTGACAGGGTGGAGTGGTCTTATCTGTTTGATATTCTGGACAAAACAGAAATTGGGGAGAACTTTAAAAACTGGATCTATCCACAAAAACCCAAAAGTAAGGATCCTTATGAATAAATTAGCTTCAGCTCTAATAAACCCTATCAAGAGGTACAAAGCAAGGGTGCCCCCATCCCAAGAGGTACAAGGCAAGGGGGCCCCCATCCCAAGAGGTACAAAGCAAGGGTGCCGCCATCCCAAGAGGTACAAAGCAAGGGTACCCCCTACCGCCGTTTCTATTCATTCTTGTTATTGAACCCTTAGCCAATATGATTAGCAATTCTAGAGAAATTTCTGGGCTCAACTGTGGTCAGCAAAACTAGTAATTTCACTATTTGTGGACAATATTTTGATATACCTGAATAATCCTATTGTAGAGTTGTCAGCTTTTCCAACTATAATGGAAAGGTTTAAAAATATATCAGACTACACGGTCAACTGGACCAAATCTGAAGCCCTCCAGGGAATGGGATACCAATGGCAGGGACTGCCAGGTGTAAGAGTTTAGGATCAAGCCCATCAGGGCTTTTACTCTTGAGCAGGCTAAGTGCTGGTAGGGCATTGATGGCAGCATCAGGTGTGATGGGAGAAAAGGAGAATTGGGCAGGTTGTGGGGAACGGAGGGAGAGGGGGATGTTGAAGCTGGTGGAAAGGACGAGAGGAGGGAAGAGGCACAGGAGGTGAAGAAGGTGTTGGGAGGCAGTATAGCGTAGTGGTCTAAGGCTCTGAGCTGCAAATCTGGTGATATCCAGCAGACCAGCCCTGGGTTTGAATCCCACAGCTTCCACTTGCATACTGTGTGACCCTGAGCAAGTCACTTAACCTCCTTGTGCTCCCAGGTCGCTCCTGTAAAAAAGCTTTCAGCTTAGTCTGCTATACCTGGTTAAACAACTAAATAAAAATAAAAAAAAAAAGGTGTTGAATTCACTGGCCACTGAGAGTGGGTCAATAATGGATGAGTCATTCGATTTTGAAACTGGGATGGTAGGTTGGGCCTTGGGAGAAAAAAGGGCATGGACAACCTTCCGGAACTTTGAGAGGTGGCTGATATTGTTATGGAAGGTAGAGGAAAAGTACTCCACTTTGGCTAACCTAGTGGCTCTGGTGCAGGCATTATGCAGGGCACAATATTTTTGTAGGTCCAGGTCTAACCTGAGGATTTGTGTTCCTTCCAAGCTAAGTCCCTGGCACACAGGCAGGCTAGGAGTTTGGCAGAGATCCAGTGGAGGTGGGAGCCACTGACCCTGGTTTTCCTTATGGGA
This sequence comes from Neoceratodus forsteri, assembly GCA_016271365.2. Taxonomy (NCBI): domain Eukaryota; kingdom Metazoa; phylum Chordata; order Ceratodontiformes; family Ceratodontidae; genus Neoceratodus; species Neoceratodus forsteri. Next base: position 46,195,877 of record CM028133.1, on the reverse strand, counting down.
GCGTGACAATCCCAAGTGGAGAGCAATTTGGATTTGAAGTAGTCAAGGGCATTGTCAACAGTGCTAGAGGTTGACAGGTGACCAGTTGGTAGAAGATAGATCATTATGGAGGGCTGACAGATCTAACAATCTAAAGGAATGGAGCAAAAAAATTTGGGGTGGGGCTTTGGGATGGTGTATTTTACGGACACAATAGATCATATGGTGGTTGCTGTGGGTGTCCGAGAGAATGCCAGCAGCAGTTATGTGGTAGGCGTGAGAGGTGAGGGCCCAGTCAAGCAGGGTGTGTTTGAGAGATTTGTGGTTGAGATGGGTAGGTTAAGTGATCATTTGAGTTAGGTTTAGAGATGTGGTATCATGATATATCCTAGGCTGAGGACGGGGTAGCCAGTTCAAGTTAAAATCGCCTAATACGATTAATTCACCAGGAGAGGAATGACGGTGGTGAGGAGGTCTGAGACAGAGGAGGAGGAGAGACCACGGCAGCAGTACACTCCTGCTATGAAGATGGGAAGAGAGAAAGGGAGGGAGAGTTTTAGAAGGATAAGTTCATAGGCTGATGGGAGAGAATGGGAGAAATGGGAATCATTCTGCAATATCAGACCACTAGAAGAGCTCCTCGGTTCTGATCTATCATCATGTGTTTTAACAGAGACTGTGCAATGTTTTCTGTTACAGACAGAAATGTTGCTTTTCCAGAATCCCAATAAGACTTCAACTTTAGGTACTGGGAATATATTCTTGGAATCCACCTTGAATGTCTGGAATAAGATATGCAAGAAGAGAAGATGGAACACCATCTAACTTTGCGATCACTATTATATGGTAATTCTTATTTTCCTTTTTTAATTCTTCCTTCTTGAAACAATGGAAACAAGGAATATACTTAATGGCTAACTTCAGCTAAGATAATTCTCTACAGTCTTTCCAACAGTTCCAAGTAGAATTTGGACTGCCCAAAACTCGATTTTTTTTAGAAATCTTCGGATAAGGGCAGCCCTTCAAAAGGAGAATATAGGAAGTAAATGGGACAACAACCAAACACTCTTATTCCTTGTCATATTGCAAGCCCCGACTAGATCAAAACTGATATCTAAAATGTATCATTTCTTCTGGTCTTATGAACCACCAAATCTTACAAACTTATATAATAGCTGACAGAAAGAACTGCAAACTACTTTATCAGATAAAGACTAGGAATCGATACGTAGTTCATGGAAGATTTAATTAAACTTGGGTTTAAATAAAATACAATTTTGAACCCTCCGTAAGATCTACTATATACCAGATTCGTTTAATAAGTTTAATTCTGAAATTCCTAATATCTGTAACAGATGCAGGCAGGAGGGGGAATTCTTTCACATGTAATGTTCTTTTGCGCACTCTTATCTATGTTTTGGAAAAAAAAGTTTGAGTACGGTCCCTGAAGTAGAGCTCTGTCTACTGGATGTATCTCATGAAATCAGAGTCCACCAGAGGGGGTATCTCTGAAATGTTTGCATATTTCAATTTTAAATGCTACACTGTGCAAGGATCCTATCCCCCGGAACTGTGGAAAAGTTTATTGGTGGGCTATATGCAGTTAGAGAGACATATTATTATAGCATAAAGCATATTAAACATTATTACAATATTTGGGGCTTATTGATCAAGGCTATAGAAAAAAATCTGATCAGAGGATAAGGACTAAATAAAGTAGGAATGTGTTATGTTTGTAAAGGTGACGGGAACCTCGAATCCAGAAGTTTTAGCTTCTCTCAATAGGGTAGAGTTAAAAGAGAACAGTCACTATTAAGGACCCCACACTCAAGACTGGGGCTGGTCCCAATGTACACGTTCTGTGCAAAAACATTTTGGTTTGCTTACTGTTTACTGTAGTATAGTGGATTATATAAGACTAATTTTGTTAAGTTCTAGGCTGACATCTTCTGTTACTACAAATCCCAGAATCCCCTGCAGCTGACATCAGGACAGTAGGCAGCAATGAGAGATTCAATACCCTGCAGTGCATGTTAGAGTTTATCCAAGCTCAGATCTTTTGTTTGCTGGTCCCACTGTTCTCCCCGGGCTATGCACAGTCACAAAGGACTGTACATAGTTCCTGGAGAAAAGCAGACCCTAAAAGCAGCTGATCAGAGACTGTAAAAACCCTAACATGCATTGCATGCTACTGAATCGCCCACTGCTGCCTAATGCTCTGATGTCAGCAGCAGGGGATTCTGGGATTTGCAGTAAAAGAAGATGTCAACCTAGAACTGAGCAAAGTCAGTGGGATACAATTAACTGTACTACAGTAAACGGGACATAAACTAAAATGTTTTCACAGACAGTGTGCATTGGGACCAGCCAGGCCCTTGGTGGTGACTGTTCCCCTTTAAATTAAATTAAATCAACCTACTAATGTAAATGCAATATATTAACTCTATGTGATTATATATGTAATATGAAATTATTGGTGATACTAATGATAAACTTTTGTCCCATTCTCTTTGCCTTTAATAAAAAAAAAAATACAACCTAATAAAGCTGGACTTTGAATTCCAAATGGGTATGATTAGGGCAGTAAATCTATCGTAAAGGTCACAAATTCTATGATTTGTGGCATTTTCCATGACAACCACATGATTTCTGGGGTTTTCGTTTACAACACCATAATTTTAATATTTTCCATGACAACACCCCTACTGTAGTTTTGGTATCTGTAATATCCAGAAATTATCTTATGCAAAGGGTTAAACACAACGCTGTCCTCAAGTAACTCAGAATAAGATCCGAACTCACAAAAAAAAGTTTAAAACTTGAACTACTATATCTTGACCACAGGGCCGTTGTCAGGATTTTCACAAGGGGGGTTCTTTTTATGCAGTCTGAGACTTTTCAAAAAAAGCTTTGGGTCTTAGGGCCGCCAGTACCCCAGAAGCCATGGGATCCTAGAATTGTTCTGTGGTGCATTTTGTGATTTATTTTGAAGCTAAGGAAGTCATATCTGAGATCTCCTACACCCCTTGCTCTAAACAAAATTATCTAGCTGGATGCAGGGTGAATACATATATGTACTCAGTACCGGAGGGCATCAAGATGCTGTTAATGTAATATACCTAAGACATTGTCTCAGATATGTTATGAGTTTTAATATCTGCAGCTGTATCTACTGGTGTGTAGAGAAGGGGTCTGGGGGCTACTTGGCCCCAGAAGCTTTGAGATACTAGATGCTCTGTGGCTAATTTTGTGTATTATTTTAAACCAGAATAACTCATCTGTGAGCTCCCCTCCACTTCCTGCTCTCAGGACAATTATTACTATCTAGGTGGCTCAGACTTGGTGTGTACACGTGTGTGTGTATTTATAAAATGGGAAGCAAAGTAAATAAATCCAGCATTCTGATTATATAAAACACATCACATGACCATGTGTATATCAGAGCGTGACCGAACACCTGCACTTTTACTCCCTTCAAAAATAATTTTGCCATTTTATAAGACAGATAACCCACTCTAGGATGTGCGGTCACGCTGATATACACACGCCTTGGGTGGTTGACATACTCGGCCTGTGGTCTCATGCATAACAACACACACCAAGGCGTGTGTATATCAGAGCGCGACCGCACACCTTAGAGTAGGTTATCTATTACATATATAGATATATAGATAGATATATAGAGAGAAAGAGCAAATGCTAATGCACTGAACCTCAGTGCAGAGTCTGCAGCTAGTTTTGGCTGGGTATTGTATGCTACTAACTTACTGCAGTGCTGGCTTGCTGCTAGGGCTGGGTCTGGATCTGATAGGCCCCAGAAACTATGGGCTATGGTATGCTCAGTGGTGCACTTTGATGGCTTATTTTAAGACTAAATAATCCATATCTGAACTCCCTCTACCCTTTGCTGTAACTCCCACCATCTACAACTCAATATACCATTTAAGTAACTGAGTCAGTGCAACATGGCCTATAGCAAGGCTAGCAGGATGCTGTGATGTATTGGTAGGGGTATTGATAGCAGAAGAAATGAGGTAATACTTCCCCTCTATAGATCCCTGGTGAGGCCTCACCTAGAGTACTTTGCCCAGTTCTGGAGTCCTCACCTCAGAAAGGATAAGGATAGGCTGGAGACAGTGCAGCACAAAGTAACTAAAATGATTCAGGGACAGCAGGGCAGATCCTATGAGGAGCACCTCAAGGCACTAAATATGTACTCACTGGAGACCAGAAGGGAGAGGGGAGATATGACAGAGATCTTCAAGTTCCTGAAATGAATTAAAATGAACTGCAGGGTACTATTTAGCCTGAGTACCAATTCGCAGTCACATGGAGACGAATGGAAATTAACAGGAGGTAGGGTCAGGAGATGTGAAGAAGTAATATTTTCTGGAAAAGGTGGTGGAACTTTGGAACAGTCTGTCAGCTGAAATGGTGGGTATAAAAACTGTCAGAAGATTCAAGCAGAGCTGGGACATAATGAAGGAACTAGTGGTTACTGGAGGCAACAGAACCAAGGAGGAGACTAGAGAGAGGACGGGGAGGGTTAGTACCCTGGAGAAATTGTAGGTTCCAGGCATTACAGAGAACTTGGGCAGACTGGATGGACCTCTGGTCTTTTTCTGCCATCATTGTCTATATTTCTATGTTTCTATTCTAGGCATCCTGCTAGGAAAAAAAACTGTAACATAATTCTTAGTTCAATATTGAGTACTACAATTGTTGCCCCCACTCCATTCTCCAATGTGGTAGGTATGACAAAGGGAGTGAGGGGAAAAGTAATTTGACAGTGGCGGGGATTTCCAGTGCAAAGTTACCATCTCTTAAATGCCTAGCCCCAACCCCACCCCACCCTGCTTCCAAAAGTACAGTGGGTATACTCAAAACACTGAACTGTAGCAACAAATGTCATTCTGCTGGCTCATGTGGTCATCTGGAGAAAACACATCACAACTTATCTGTTTTAACGGCATCTGGCACAGATGACACGGACAAAAGTGGAACGGAATGACAATGAAAATGGGACCACAGTGAAGACCTCTCTGAACAGCACAATTAGTGAGGTGGCAGTGTAGATCCCAGCCAGACCCTTCCAAACACTTACAATACCTTTCCACTGTGGTACCACTTTTGCTTTTCTTATGACAAGTTAAAACAGGCATATGAAACAAGACAGCTTTGCTTTTTGTAAAGAGGGGGATTTAAATAATTTATTTCTAAATTTTCAGCCAGCCTGCCCAAAAAGCTCCCTTGGCCAACTGCATAGCTTATCCCTTGATATACAATTATTAAGGGACACATCTTCGGCAATAGTGGCCAGCAAAATTTACCTGCCGGTGACTGATAATATTATAAGTCGAGGTCCTCTACTTCTTCTTTGCTCTCCTGGTGATGTCACCTCTGAGCCTGCCACCATGCTCCATCTTCCTACAGTGCTAGCTGACAGCGTGAATTGTAGGCAGCGGCTGTGCTGTATTGAAGTCACGTTCACAATGCTGATTTGAGCTCCAACTGGCCAGCCAGTCATAGGGGGAGGGTGCGGAGAAAGACTCACAAAGCAGCTCCAGTCATCTTACTGGTAGTGAGGGAGCTGATTGTCAGCAGATGGGGGAGGGGGCGCATGCAGAGAGAAAGTGCTGGGGTTCATCATGTGTGCATTAGCACTCTGTAACAGTAAAAAAAATAAACAGAAATGTTGAAAATTGTTTACAAATAATGAAAAATAAAGGGGGAGTTTCAAAAAGGGGGGTTCTTTCGAACCAGACGACTCCCCTTGGCAACGGCTATGGACCAGAAGGTGTTTTTATCAAAGCAGCATCCATGTTAGTGAGTGATGAAGCTGATTGTTTGCCCTTAAATCATCCATTGCTCCAATGGATTTATTAAGTGGGCACAGCCTCAACATGACCATTACAGTGAAATGTAAGAATGTCAATCAGCAGATTTCCCCACTATTGGACAACACGAGCTAGCTAAGGGCAGTTAGCAGATTACAGTGCTGGGTGTCTGCTTTTTTTACCTAGGTAAGGGAGCAGCTGCATAATGCAGGGAATCAAGGCCCATAAATGAAGTAATAGTTTACGGTTCATTGCAGGGCTACAGCTATGAATTTTGGGGCCCCGGACAAGTCACTTGATATGGGTCCCGTTTCCCAAACCACCTAATGCCAGCTCCTCAGGTGGGCCCCTCCTGAGCTCAGGGCCCCGGACAACATACCGACTTTTCCCCCCATTACTGCGGCCCTGGTTCAGTGTTCTTGTGCATGGAAATCCATACACTTCCACATGCTGTTGTACCACAGAGCAGATGTCACTACTGTGGTACAACAGCATAGAATTCTGTATCTATTAAGATTCTTCATGCTTACCTACACTGCAGATTCCATAATGAAGACATCAGCAAGACGGAAAACACCCCTAGTGAACTGTTTGAAAGAACAGATGAACTACTAGAAATGTTGCCAGCTCATGTAGCTATTACGTACAGGGAAACAGTTATGTGCAGTGGGTGCCATAGAGGTTGAAGCCCTATGAAAAGCTCTTTCAATTGAGATACTGGGCTTACCTGTAGCTGGAAGCGGTCCAGAGGTATAGATAACGGAGTCTGTTCAATATTAATATTACACTGGAGCCATTTTTAGAACCTTGTGATGTCAGTGAAGAACAAGCTGTGCTTAATCCATGTAGTAAGGCATAGCTTGTTCCTCGATGAAATAACAGTGTTCTAAAAATGGCTCCAGTGTAATATTAATATTGTACAGAATCATTCATCTATATCTCTAGACTGCTTCCAGTTACAGATAGCCCAATATCTCATTTGAAAGAGTTTTTCATGAGCTTTCAAACTACAATGGCCACTAGGTATGAATGTGACCCTTTTTTTCCCTCTATATTGTGTCTGTCCTCCTGGGCCATGGCGGGAGAGGCTCCCTTTCTGACAGACCTCACCCCCCCAACCACCCATAATCTCCCCGGGATTACCTGGTGGCTCAGTCCCTCATGGATTGTCCACCATGGTGGGGTCAAGAGGTGGAGGGCTGTCCCCCCCCATGCCTTAATTCAGTCATTGCCACAGGTCTTCCTGGTGATGTCCCGAGTGAGGGTGCAGTGTGCAGGCATCGTATGCCCCCACCTTGACTTCCATTTCTCCTTCTGAATTTCTGCCCTCCCTTACCCCAGCAGTGGCATACTTAGGTGATGCAGGTGTACAGAGCCTCCCACACTCCTCTCCCTCACTTTCATCTGCCTCCTGCCGCTCCCATGGGCTACCACCTGGCCTCCACCTGTTGGCAGCCAAAAGCCAGTGCAGCTAGCAACCCCAATCTAGGAAAGGAGAGCTGCCCGGTGGGCACTCAGTCACCTCCCAGCCCCCCGTCAACCCCCGTCACCCCATGCTCATTCCCAAACATGGGTCGCTGGTGTGGCAGAAGGTAAGGTGCTTAGTGCCTTAGCCCTCCACACCACTGGCCCAGCTATTAATGTGTCCCTTTAAATCACAATAAATGTTTTTAATCTTATCCTGTGGTTTTCTGTTTTCAGTTAACTTGGCTACTGTTCAACACAGTTGGAAAGAAGATAAACGAATTAAAAGAAAAACATGTACTGTATAAAATCTTGAGTGGTTAGAAATATATCACAAGGCTGGAGTCTCCATTTCAGCATGAAATGACATCATAGAGACCTTTTGTCTTGAGCTTTACTCTCAAGGTCTAGGATGTCCTCTCACCCCTCGATGGAAACATAGCCTTGTTATGCATGGTCGCACATATATTATTCTATATACTGCAGCTAGTCTGTAGAGGATATCCACTTAGTCCAAAAGGAATGAGAAAGACTGTGTTGGTTGTGTGCTATAAGGGAAAAACACTTTGTATTTCAAAATAACCAATTTCAGACTTAATCTTTCTTGATGTATGTAGAGTAGATGCTATGTGATTAGAGGCTGTGTAACTGAATTTCTCCAGATATTTCTAATGTTCCATCTTCTTTAGACTAGTCACAATCTCAAGCCCAGTTGTAGCCCTATTTGTTGTTGTTAAGGATTGTTGCTTCATTTGATTTATTAAATTAACCCCTCATCCCATTTTCAGTAGGTTTTTCCATTCTATGCCTATGGCAAAAATCTTTTAAAAAAACAGCCCACTGTCTTCTTTGTTATTAAGATGGAAATTATTTATAATGAGGTTTTGTAGTGATTCAAAATCTATCTGTAGTTTACCCTCAACCTTAGCCAAAAAAAATCCACTTGCATAAAGAATATCCATCCATCTGCATTAAGGGGCAAAGATGAGCATCATATACCCACAACAATGCCATTAATATACAGAGAAAAATTGATTGGTCACAGAATGGAACTTTGTGGAACACCTTTTCATACCTTTTCTGTGTTTGATAATACCCAGACCAATACATGCTACCCTCAGAAATGCCAACAGTGCTCAACCTCCCAAGTAGCATTAAGGATGCTACTGGGAATGAGCTATTGCTCAGTGGTCTAAACGTTTTCATTTCGTAAATGAATAAACACACAGACCTGACTGGTCATCTCTTCTGATCCACAGATAACCATGCTGAAATTATCTGTCACACTGGATGTGTGTGAGCCAGCCCAGTGGAATGGAGGGCTGAGGCGCTGGGTGCCTCACCTCCTGCCATGCCGGCACCCGGGTTCGGAAACAGATGCAGGTCACTTGGGGGCTAGCTGGGGAGGGAGGACTGAGCATTCCTGGGACAGCTCTCTTCCCTTGGGGGGGGGTTGGGTTACAGTGCCTTGTTGCCCATCTGCCGCCTGGAGGAAACTGGGTGGCAGCACAGCACGGTCACGCCAGGGGGGCTGCATGCAGGACGCTGGGGGACACCTCTACAGAGGCAGAGCTCACACATCATATCCATAGCACATGTGGTGATCCTTCAGGGAGAAAATGAGGCGGAAAAAAAACAGTAGCCGGATGACGCCCAACCCTGTGAAAGCAAGGCACTGGCGACTGGGCACCTCTGAAGAGGCCCTCTGGCTGAGCATAGACAGGAGTGAGATAAGCCCCAGAGATGTTGGGTGATGTGGTGGGGGGGAAGGGGTTGGTCTGATGGGGACACTGGGCAGATTGGCAGAAGAAACACAGGATTTTTTTTTTAAAAAGCTGGATATGTGCAATCAAGAGCTGTCAATCAAATGCACGGCTCTCAAAGCACTCAGCACAAACTCCGTGTGAGGCAACCGAAGCCCACACTTTCTTTCTCTCACTTACATGTTGTCACTGGACAGGCACACAGCAGCAGATTTTACACCCTTCCATGCAAAGTTATGCACTGTCCTGCTCCCAACCAATGTGAGCCTCCCTGACTGGATGGCCTTTGAGTGACAAGTGGCAGCTTTACTGGGACCATCAATTATAAAAAAACAAAACATGGGTGAGTCGGTGTAATACAGAAATTTATACACACCTTGGGTGTGTGTAACATTATGGCTACACTCACCAGCCCATGTATTATTCTCTATGTACTGATGGATTGATAGTATTCAGAGATTAATTGTATCAATGGCCTTGCAAGGCCAGGGTTATCTTGAAGGACACTAAGAGAACTTTTTTCAATGCTGATCAGTTAAAGAGCCCCTGACGCAGTCTGGCATCCTGGCCAGAATCGCAATCCTGAAGGGCTGTTTAATGATGTGGTGTGTCATCTGTTTGTGAAAGGGAGTCCTTATCAACTTGTGAATGCTTAATTTGACATACTGTCTGCGCTGTACCTGTTTCCTGCTTTCTGGCCACCGCTATCTGTCCAGAGACCGAGTGACATCATAGATAGTACCCATTCCGTGTGCCAATTGCAGTTCTAAACTTAGTGCCCTGTGCCAGGCTATGTGTGTAAAGCAGCGTAAGCACCATGTTTTCTTTATCTAGGGTGAACAGCCACATGGTTTTTGCTGAGGTATATTGTAATTGTTTTCTAGTCACCCATTATTGTATGTGTCTGTGCCTGTGGCATTCTCCAATTTTTTTCAGTTCACCCGAAAAAATTAATAAAAATTAAACATAGCCGTCTTTGCTGTGGTGTCTTGTGTGCTTTATGGGGATATATTTTCTTTTATTTCTGTGTTTTTATTGTTTTTATTTTCCATGTGTCTATGTATTAGGACTGGTAAATTGTTTGGCAGTTTGAAGTAAGAATGGCAGTGAAATGTTTGCAGGTTTGTAAAATCGTATGATTGTGAAAGGTTTCTCCTCTGTATGAAATGTCCTGACAGAAGTTTGGCAATGTATGGAGCTTGGATAAATGCACAGCATCTGCATCAATTTGCAGTTTTTTTATTTATTATTATTTTTCATCTGTTTCATTGTTCTGATCCTAATTAGTAAAGCCAGTTTGTTTCTTGGGTTGCAGTGTGTGTGTGTGGGGGGTGATTCATGGCGGATACAGCTGGCGTTACCTCCTTGTCATGCAGAGACCTACATTGCTGCTAAGCATATGGAAGGGCTGAATTGTAATCAGCGAGCCCTTATTTTGTAGAATTTACTATTCCATGAGTTGGTGTTGAGGAGTCATGCTCTGTTCCACAAGAGTGTTGTTGTATGTTACTACTGTGTTTCAGGTCTGCTGTTTAGTTGTGCCCTGACTAAGTGGCTTTGTAGACGAAACCAAGAATAGTGAAATTTTGACAGCTTTGACGATTAACAACCAGTGTGTTTTGGGAATTCGTCATTTATGGAAGTACTGTATATGACAATGTGTGAAGTTTTGGGGGTTCAGGCAGCATGGATTCGAACCAGGAAAGTCTTGTCAAACAAATCTGCTCAATGTCTTTGACTGGATAACACTGACAGTTCATAAGGAAGGAGCAGTAGATGTGGCCTACGTAAATGTCAGCAAGGTCTTCAACACCATCCAACATAGGGGATTACTAAAATAACTAGTGAGCCTAGGAGTGTACCCAAATTAATAAACTGGGTCAGACACCAGTTGAGTGTCAGGACACAGAGGGTGGTGGCATGTCGCATTCAATTTGAGGAGAGGGGGCTGGACAGCGGGATGCCACGTGGGTCTGTGCTGGGTCCAGGCCTCAAAACTATCTTCAGCAGCAACATTGCAAAGGGGCTGGTGGGGATGGAATGCCTCTTTGTAGACAACACAAACATCTGCAACATGGTCCACACTCCAGGAGTTGGGGAAGGAACAAAAAAACCTATGCATGCTTGAGGAGAAGTTGACAGTGTGGCAACTCAGACTCAGTACACATATATGCAATCCCACGCATCTGGGCCACAAAAATCCAAAGGGAGAGTATAAGATTGGGGGCGGGGGTGCGGGAGGAACTGACAGCCACCAGTCAAACAAAGGCACTGGAGAAGGGGGTTATCATATATGAAAACATAACAGTAACCAAATAATGTAAGAAGGCTGTGGGGAGAGTCAGTGGGATACTAGTCAGCAGAAGGAGAGGTATCACCTGTAGAAAATGTGAGGGGATCATGCCACTGCACAGACCACTAGTGAGACAGTATCTGGAGTTCTAAGTCTACTTATGGAGTCCGCATGCCTGGAAGGACATAGACAAAATAGAGAAAGACTATAAAAAGGCAACAGACATGATACACAGACTGCACCAAAATTCATATGAGGAAATACTAAAAGACCACATTATGTATTCCCTGGAGGAGAGAAGAGAGACAGATGATATAATACAGACATTCAAATATCTTAGGACAATAAACAAGGTAATGCAGCGAAGAATCTTTCAGAAAAAAAGCTGTACATCAACGAGGAGGCATAATATTACGCTACAGGTGGGTCACCTTAGGGGCAACGTCAGGAAGTACTTTGTCACACAAACATAACTGTATACTTAGGAAACTTACTGCGGAGGTGGTGCGGGCCCCACAAAGGTATGGCATTTGAAAAATACATGGGACAGACACAAGAATACTCTCACAATAGTGAAGAAAGGGTAAGCCACAGATCAACCGAGGTCTGCGGTGCTGCAGTTGATAGTGGAAAGGGGCACACACACTATTTGTCCCCCCTTAGGTGCAGTGGCTTTCTATGTTTCTAAGATTCCATGATTCGAATTCTCAGAGAAAAATGACAGCAGTGAAGGTTATCAAGCACATACCATCACAGACACTACATATTCCTTTCACTAAGCATTTCTTTTTAATTTTCACCTACTCTTGCAGTCATGAAAATGACAGGTGAAGTTGTAAATGACAAGCAATACAATGGCACAGTCAGAAAATGCTTCAACAGATGTAACACATAAACCAATTTCAGGATGGGATTTCAACAGAGAAAACTGCAAAATGGCATAGCAGTACAAATATATACACAGCTTCATACATAAATTAATACATAAAATATGCATAACAAACAGTAGACAAGAGGGGTCCAGGCGCCTGAGTCCCCACACTTGCAGTAGCCCTCCCTGTACGGCAAACACGTGGTGCACAGGAAGGGTCTGTCGCAGGCCACTTGCAGCAAACGCAAGTGACCCCCCCATCCCCGATTCCCAAGTACATGAAATAAACCCCTGGCACTGGTGATCTAGTGCCCCCCAAACCCCATGCTGCCATAGTATATATGTAATAAAATGCCCCGATCACGATGCTGCCCTGTTATTTAAGTAATAATTAGTTCTCCCTCCCAATCTCCGTAGCTTGGACTTAAGATGGCTACACAATATCCAAAGATATGAAGATTTATTTTTTATTTACTTTTAATTATCTTTATACATCCGAGATATTTCACATTTTCTGCATATATAAACATCATTCCCTTTATACCCAGTGATTACACAACTCTGGTCTATGGTTAACATTATCAGATCGTATGCCAACACCTAATACATATTAATTTATTTTAAGAATTGGGGGAAGAATGCAGGTAATTTCATTCCAGTTTATAAACTTCTCCTCCCCACCATTGTCAGATATGTCAGTAACATCTGGTAATCTTTCCAACAGTAAATTCTCCCTAAATTTATAAAGCTATTCATTCTGGTTCCATTCCCCCACTTCTGGCTGGTTCAATTTTTCCAAAATTTGTCTCTTCATGGTCACTGATGCTAATGCACATATTTTTTTTCTCTTCTTTTGAAAATGTATAACTTCCATATTTATTTAGTATGAAAAAAAACTAGGTTCAAAGGTTATTTTTCTGTTCAGAATTAATTCTAGCTCTGAATGTAACTACTGCCACCATTTTACAATTTTTGGGCAGCTCCAAAACATATGGCCATGGTTGCCTATGTTGCCACACAGATGCCAGCAAGACTTCCCCTTGGCATCTCCAAAACAAGAGATTGCAGTAGGAGTTAAGTAAGCCCTATCAACCATTTTATATTAGATGCTTTTATTTTTCGGATAGGAATATAATTTATTCACATCCATTCTTATGTTAGACCATGTTTTTGGTGTAATAATTTGTTCTATTTTCTGATTCCATTTCTGTTGAGTTGCCTTAATATTTTTTGACACAATGGCCCAGATATTCAAAGGGGTTGCACCGGAGCAACTCCGCATTGCACCCCGTCGGGATACTGAAAAGGCTGCCCGGCGCAACACAACTCCATGATGTGCCGGGGCGCAATGCAGTGGTATGCAGCGCAGATGCAGGAGGAGTGCCCATGCATATGCGACACAATCCTGATATTCAGCCCAGGATGTGCGGTGCATATGCTGGCGCAACCCTGCATTGTGCATTCATTCACACATTTGGTACTGTCTAGTACAGTATGCCCTGCAAGCCCATTGGTCCACACAGGGGACCAATGGGTTTACAGCCCATACTGTACCTGTCATTCGGCAGGCGGCCGGGCAGTGTGCGGGTGGGTTGCTGCCGCCCGTCAATGACAGGGGGAGGAAGCGGGGTGGGCATGGGGTCCTGTGTGGATGGGAAGGGTGTGGGGTGCCACTGGATCACCAGGGACATCGGTGTGGGTTATTTACCACGATCGGGGACTCAGGCAGGAGGGGGGTCCACTAGACTACCAGGGAATGTTGTATTTACATTTACCACGATCATGGCACCCGGTGTGGGGGGTCCACTAAACCACCAGGGCAGGTCATGGTAACATGTATCGGGGAACCGGGTGGAAGAGGGGACCACTAGACCACCAGGGATGGTCACATACAATTTATTTTGGGGACTGGGAGGGGGCCATTAGACTACCTGGGTTTCGTTTTATATGTATACCACGTGATCGCGGATACAGGGCGGGGGATGCTCCGGGATCCCCACAGCACGTCATGCTGTGCAGGGCGCCAGGCGCAAGTCATCGGGCTGCCCTGCACAAGGCATGTAAATGGGGCCATAATGACATGCAAATGGCCACATCTGTGCCTTGCATATATTATGGCCTCATCTGCATGCCCCTTGCTGAATATCATGGGTGATGCGCCTAGTGCAACTGCACTTGCGCTGGTGCATCCCTGTGCTCCCTAGCAGTGGCTTGTGCTGGTGCAGTGCCACTGTGCCATGTGCAATATGTGTGCTGGCCCTGCCATATTCAACACTGCTGCGCCATGGTGCATCCCCGTTGAATATCACATGGGCCTGGCCCCAGCGCATCACAGTTGCGCTGCGCCACTGCCTGGTGCAGTCTGAATATCTGGCCCATTGTCACCTTCTATATTTGTCAACAGATTATAAATTTGTGCAATGATACTAGAATTCTTGTTTAATCCACAGTTCAAATATATGTCAGTATTACAATGTATCATACTTTTACCCACTTTCTTTTTTAGAGCTGTGAATTTTGCTTTTAATAGAGAATACAATAACCAATTATCTTTACTCTATTTAGTGGGGCCATTACTTTAAACTTCTCATAGGAAATAAAATCTGTGTTGTCTATCAGGTCTAACCATTTTATAATTTTTAGTTCTATTAGGGCCTTTCTCCATTCTAACTTTAGATTGATTTGTTTACAAAACAGAATGCTGCTGCAGGGTTTTAAATAATTGATTAGCAGTTTTTTTCTTGGGACAATGCTAACTGTACAGAAAGTATTTATATAGGTTTTCTAGAAGTGTTATGTTTGTTAAACACAGTGAAGCAAGTGCTATGCATTTTCACAATGTTTTAGCACTTTTATGAGCAAAACGCTAATCAATTTTTGGAGTTAAATAAATCCCTGCTGCTGTGAAAATGGTAATTTTTTATTTTATTTTTCTTTAACCACTCTCTACAAGCCAGGGCTACTCCCTTAATAATGGGATTCATATCTAGTCTTAAGAATAGTTTGTAATTAGTTACAAAATCTTGTATGCATAATTCAGGATCATAGTCATTAAGAAGTTCTTGTATATATAATAAGTATTTATCTTTTTTTATCTATACTGTATTTAGTCTTGCCTGACCAGAGAAAAGCTAGCTTAATCTTTGTGGGAACACAGGACATATATGGGTCTGGGCAGTCCATTCCACCTTTATTCCTTGGGATAATCAACTTACACCATGCAATTCGAGGGGAGGCCCCACACCATAGAAATTTTACAAATATATGCTTTACCTTAGAGAACCATAATTCATGGATCTCTCCCTGTAAAGACTGAAACAGAAACATAAGATATGGCATAACAGCCATCTTGAGGGTTTCAATTTTCCCCACAACGAAAAAACAAAGTTTTCCCAGCCATCCAGTAAACTTTTAATTTTAATGTCTATGATGTCAGTATTAATCTTTACTGTTTCCTCCATATTATTGGTTAATATCATTCCTAGGTACTTCATATTACTGACTATTTTAATTTGGGATAGAATGCTTTTTGTTTCTATACTTAAATTAGTAATAGGTAAAGCTAAAGATTTATTTTGGTTTAGTTCATAACCTGAGATGGATGCATAATTATATATTTCTTTCAGTGCGTTAGGCCATGATTCACTTGGATTTGTCAAGATCAATAGCAGATCATCTGCGTAAACATTCATTTTTATAATATCTGCTTGTGTAGGAATCCCCCTGATGTCCCCATTGCTGCGAATTTTAGACAGTAAAGATTCCAAACATAATATAAACAGCAAGGGAGAGAGTGGGCATTCTTGTCTGACACCGTTAGAAATGTTTGTAGTATCAGACAAGAAAGAATTTATTTTTAATTTGGCAGTAGCTAGGAAGTACATTTTACATAACAACTGCAGAATTGTTAAGGGGAAGCCCCACTGTTCTAATACACAAAACATAAAATCTATTGACAGTAAGTTGAATGCTTTTGTCGCACCTAATGCTATCATGAACTTTTCCTCCTCTTTATGTTCAACCTTTTGTTTTGCGTGTTTAGAAATCATTTCTTGAATTTGTTCCAGACCCTAAAATATATCTCCTCCTTTGATAAATCCGCTCTGTTATTCCCCTATAAGATTTGCAACCTGTTCCTGAATATAGTTAACTATTTATTTCACGATTATCTTGTGATCTAAATTTAATAATATTAGGTGATAATTTTCTACTCTTTTTGGATCTTTGTTTTCTTTTAATAGTAGAATAATTGTACAGTCGTTAATAGACTGTGACATAATATCTGTCACTGTTATTTCTTCTATTACTAATTTAAACCAGGGGATAAGTAAATCTTTAAACGTCTGATAGAATTCACATGTATATCTGTCTGGACCTGGGGAGGAACCTTTCTTCTGATCTACGATTGCTTGGTTTATTTATTTTAATGTAAATGGTTCTTGGTTGATATTTAATTTAGTTCTAATCGCCTCTTTGGTATATTCTTCCATATTAACCAAGTTATGAACATATTCTTTATTGTAAATAGTCTGGAAATATTTAACAAATTCTTTTGTGATAAGTTTATCAGTATAAACCTCTTCCTGTCCAGTATTAATAGCAGTTATAATATTCCTGTCTTTTTGCTTCTTAAGAGCATAGGCTAAAAGTTTCCCAATTTTATCGCCCCGAAAGTATAATTTATTTTTGATCTTCCAAACACCTTTTTCCAAAGACTGTAGAATTAGTGCGTTCTTTTTGTTTTTATAGTCTAGCAGGCTATCCATTACTTTTTTTATCAAATTAGAACTGATTAGTCTTTTCCAGCTTCTTAATTTCCTCTTCTACTTTCTGAAATTAGTTTCCGTTTTGTCTCTGTTGTTTAATCTAGAATTAAATAATGTGACTTCTTATAACAACTTTCCATGTGTCCCATTTAATGGCCATTGCCAGGTCTGAAGTATTATTCCATTTGCAATATTCCTCTAGTGGATGTTTTATCATGGCCATAAAGTCTGAATTATGTAATAAAGAGTTGTCAAAACGCCACTGTCTAGTAAAAGACCTATCCTAGGTAGGAGTTAGTTGCAAGGACACCATGGCATGGTCAGAGACCAGAATGCTACAAATGTAGGCATTATTAATCTTGCTGGCCATGTTTTTGTTAATAAGAAAAAAATCCAACCTACTATACATTTTAAGTATGAAGACTTATAAGTGTATTCCTTTTTTGCAGGATTCCTCTCTCTCCAAATATCTATTAAGTAGTTCCTATTAGTAAACTCTCTCAATAGATTCGCATTATGTAGCTCATTATTTGTAACTTTGGATGTCTTATTCATCATAGGATCCCCCAACACATTCCTGTCTCCCACTAAAATGGTGTCCTGGCACCCCAGCAAAACTATGTCCCTTTCAAGAGTTTTTAAGAATTTATCATACATTGTGAAAGGCCCATAAATAGATCCCAGTAAAATTTTAGATCCAAATGAGTCACCTTTAACCAATACATAGCGTCCCTCTACTTATTTAATTACCTGTATACTTTTAAAATTAGTGTCTTTGGACACCAGGACTGCCATTCCCCAGCTGTTATTTGTTCCTGTTGAATAATATATTTGCCCTACCCATGACTTTTTTATTCTCTTAATATTCTTTTCTAGAAGGTGTGTCTCTTGTAAACATAAGATTTTAACTTGGTTAAATTTAGCATACTGAAAAATCTTATTCATTTTTTTATAACTGTTTCATCCATTTGCATTTAATGAGGCAATCCCGATGTCCAAATACTTATCAGGTGCAGCCATCGCCACACTTTACACATCATTTCGCTCTAGCCCCATACTCTGTTATCGTTAGCTTCCTCCTCTTTTTAGACCAGAGACTAATATTTAAACTAGTGCTATTATACGCACACCCCATACCACACATATAATTAATAAGAAACCTTATTCCAACCCATTTGTAAAAATTATACAAAACATTGGTATCCTGGACCATATGGATACCTAGCGTACTTTTACATTCAAGGTGGGATCAGCATGCCCCCCTCCCACGTGTACAAACACAACCTGGTAAATAATGCCCATTAGGTAAATAAATCTGGTATTAATAGTCTCAATTCTCAGTCTGCCTGTTCCACAGTGGAATAAAAGTATGGTTTAAAGTTCACTATAACTCGAAGACTGGGAGGAATCAGTACAGAGGATTTATAGCCTTTCTGCCACAATGTTCTCCTCAACAAATCACGTTTTTTCCTTTCTTCTATGATCTCAAAGGGGAGGTCCTGATAGATTGCTATATTTGCTCCATCCATTAATATTCTTTTCTTCTGGTATACCCCGTTCATAATTCACATTTTATCTTCTGTTTTAAACAGTTTAACAGTTACAGAATGTGGTGGTAGTCCATCCTCTGGCCTGGCTTTAAGGGCACAATGTACCTTGTCTATTTCAATATTGACGTCTTCTCTGGAAATGTCTCAGTATACAGCAAATATTTTCAAAACTATTTCTTTTAGGCTCTCCTTTTGCTCCCATGCCTCAGGAATCCCTATTAAACATAAGTTTTTCTTTCTGACTCTTAATTCCATATCAGATATTTTGCTTGTTAAATCTGAGATTGATTTTTCATGGTAGTTTAATTGCCTTTCATTGTGAAGAATTTTATCTTCTACCTCAGAAATTCTGTTTTCCATTTGTAGCATTTTTTGATTAATGTCCTTTATTAAGGCCTCCAGATGTTAAATGGTTGTTTTAATCGTTTCCATTTCTGAAATAATTTTGTCCATTCTTTCAGATTTCAATTTAACAAAAGTCAGGTCATCTTTTATTTCTTTTATATTCCCCATCAAGACCTTAGCCCAGGCAGGTATGCTGTCTTCTGCTGTATGCTGTTCTTTCAGCTTTCCTGCTCCTGCATTCACTAGAGAGGGTTTATCTAGCTCAGATACTTGAACCAAAGTGACTTTTTGTTTAGTAGAATCATTCACAACTTTTTCCATTCTTTTAGGTGACCCTGTTTTATTTTCATCAAGCTGTGACTCCACATCAGATTCTGCTGATAGAAATGTGTTTTCCTGAGAGTTTTTATTGAGGAGGTAATTAGCTTTGGCTAGACTATTTCTTATGTCAGGTAATTTACCCTCTTCAGTTTGTTGAGAGTCTTTTGTTAATTCCATGTTAAAGAGCTAGTGTGCTGCTTGGGATTCATAATAATTTTCAGATGCAATCAGCTATCACTTATTATATCTCATGTATTTTTTTCATTTCTGTTTGCTAATTAGAAGATTTTCCACCTGGCAGTACTGGGGTGATGTGTGGAGCAGTACTCTGTCTTGAGGAAAAAAAGTCAGTTCTGTTCCTCCCACTACATCATCAGAAATTAGACCAAACTCCTTGAAGCACCACAGTCCTTGGAGCCTGAGCAGTGACTCTCGCAAGCTACCAATCAAAATGCAGGAAATTGTGACATCATTAGTAACCAGGGACAGACAGTCCCTGCTGCTTCATGTGAAAGTGAAAATTGGCAGTGAGAAATGGTTTCTCATTGGTTACTAGTGATGTCATAGTCAGTGTGGTCTCAGTGTTGATGCAGTGGGAGGAACAGAATTGACTTTTTTCCCCCTCCAGACAGAGTGCTGCTCCACACATCACCCCAGTACCAGCAAGTGGAAAACCTTCTATTTAGCAAACAGAAAAGAAAAAATACTTGACATATAAGAAGTGATAGCCAACTACACCTGAAAGTTACAATTAATTGCAGGCAGTACACTAGCTCTTTAACTTTTACATGGTCCTGCTCATTCATTAATTTTTCCTTAGGATTTTCTTCAAGTGTTCTGCTCCCTATAGCATCTAACTTTTCTTTAACCTGGAATTCATGGGGTGAAGCTATTGGGCTCAGAGGGTTTATGTTCAACGTCGGTAATTTCCCAAAAACATTTAGTAAGTTGTGTTCTGTTTGAGGTTTTTGTTGCAATTTACCTTTTATTTTAGTGTCCCTTTAAGCTTTTTCCTGTTTACATTCTAAGGCTTCTGCTGCAATGCTTTTTTCACGCCTTTCTCTTTTGAGGACATGTTTATATGTAGTATGACAGGGAGGGCGTATCCTTGCACTTTAACATTTTAAATGCAATTTCCAGGCCTAAAACCAGGAATGGCTTCACCATTTACTGCACCCAGAAACGTTTTAATATTTAAGACAGCGTGTTTATATTATCAAGATAACTTGCAGCTGCCGCATACAGTTCAAAAAGGTGAAGTGTTCTTGCACTCAGAAAAATAGGAAAAGAACGTTATTCTTTTTCTAGTAATAGAAGGTGGAGCTGAGAATGTTTACCTAAGTAAAAAGACACTTTCCCACCTATGGTACTTTCAGGCATTACACTTCTGGAACTGGGCCTTAAACACCTTTATAGAAAGTTCCACAAATAGTTCTGCACAAATATAGGTTTATCTGCCAACAAGGACAGTTAGAAAATTTAGCGTCTTCGAGGGGCACAACGATCCCCACATTCAGACCACCATTACCACATTAAAGAAACAAAACACGTACATTTTCAAGTCATCGGCGTTGTGACAAACAGACTCATCTAGCAGCCAAGGTTAGCATTCATACCTTGTGCAAGCCCCGTATACATTGAGTGGAATAATGCAGCTAGTTTGTACTTTTGGCATCTTCGGGGAACAGGTAGGAACCCCACATTCAGACCTCCGACTTAGCATGCCACATTCCTTACCGATCTTGTGCTGAGTAAATCACGCCGGCAACAAGGAAAACTTTTCCAAGTTCTGTCTGGTTTGTCTGACTTGTAGTAGAATTGCATACGGTAGTTATAAAAGGAAAAAACTTGTGTAACATCCGCGACTAACAGGACACCAGAGTTTGTGTGGTTCCATGGGGGAATTCGAACTGAGCACACACCTTCTGCTCTGTCAGAATACTACTCTGCACATGTCTTCTCAAACATATGAAGCTTTAGACTATTTTTAATTATTCTTTCTCTCTGTATGTTAAAAGAACTCCAAAAGAAAGAAGTGATTTTGTTCTTTTTGCCTGCATTGCCTTTGACTCATTTGTATTATTAGTAGTATAAATTATTATCTTCATTTTTCCCACTAACTGTATCCTGTCTCACTTACTGATTAAATTAAAAAGATATATAGGGCCTGATATTCAAAAGTGTGCACATGCGCAAACCGCTGTTTGCCCATGCAAACTTGTTTAGCGCCGGAGAGCAATATTCAGAAGGGGCTTTTGTGTGGGCAAACAGGGTTAGTGCCCACACAAAAGATAATGTAATGGTGGCCAAGGGGAAGAACACGAGCGAATATCCGCAAGCACCTACATTGGTGGCTTTTACTGCGCACAAAGGGATTAGTGTGGCCCTTTTGTGCAGTGCAAATACCACCAAAGGAAGCCCCCTCTTATTCCACGTAACCCTAGCGGCTGCCGGAGATACAGCAGCAAACAACCCAGTTATCCAGTAGGGGAGTACACCTGCCCCCCTGTGGTCTGTGGCCCACCCCAAGCATTGGCCCGTGTATGTGAGAGCATATCCCTGGTGCCTAGTGGTCCCCCCCCCAATCATTGTCCCTGTGCCCAACATTGTAATCCCTGGTGCCTAGTGATCCCCTCCACTGGCAGCCGCCACCTAAATATATAGAGATCCTCAGGTGCTCAGTGTCCAAACCCCACCCCACCAGTCCCCACCTCTTAAGGGTATTACATGTCCCTGGCATTCAGTGGCCCCCCCCAGTAACCACTCCCTGGCCCCATAACAGACTCACCATCCAGCCCTGTGCTGATGGTGTAAAAAACCTGTAAGGTGCAGGGAAATACACACAGCAGTCCCTAGTGTGTCCTGTCCCCCCACCAATCGCCGGTCACCTAAACATATAGGAATCCCCAGGTGCCCAGTGTCCAAACCCCCCTCCCAGTTCATGCTTATTAAGGGTACTACATGTCCCTGGCATCCAGCAGTCCCTGCTCCCTAGCCCCATAACAATGGTTAAGTAACCTGTAAGGTGCAGGGAAACATGCACAGCAGTCCCTGGTGTGTCATGTTCCCCCCCCGATCACCAATACTGCCCACGTCCAGGAAGCAATCCTTTGCATCAAACACCCCCCAAGAGCACTGAACACCCACCCAAACCCCACATCCCCTTACCAGACTCTTCAGTGCCATGGAAGTGCATACAGTGACAGGCGCAGCCCTCCTCACACCTCCTCGGCTGGCCGCTGTACATCCAGGCAGGGAGCATGTATCTTATTTACAGGCCAGGGCATGTCACCCCAAATGAATATCATCTGCTAGATCTTAGACCATCTCTCCAGCTTCTCTAAGTCCATCTGGAGCTCACACACCCCTTCCTCATAATCCACCCTGCCACAGAGCTTTGTGTTACCAGCAAAGAGAGACAACGTGCCCTGGATACCTTCCCCAATATCACTAATAAACATATTAAATAGGATAAGTCTCAGGACCAATCCCTGTGGCACCCTGCTCATGACCTCCCTGTCCCCCAACTTATCCCCATTCACTACTACCCTCTATTGCCTCCCCCCAAGCCAATTTCCAACTCACGTAACTATACCCTGCTTCACTCCTAAGTCCTCCAACTTGTTCAGCAGCCTCCTGTGTGGTTCCAAAATGAAGGCCTTGCTGAAGTTGAAGTAGAGAATATCTACTGCCTGTCCTTTGTCTCTCAACTTAGTGACCCAGTCAAAACACAGTATCAGGTTGGTCTGGCATGTCATCCCTGACACAAACTCATGTTGCTTACTGTCCTGCAGTTCATTATCCTCCAAGTAGGTCAGCACACTTTCTTTGACTATGAACTCCATCACTTTACTTACAACAAAAGTAAAACTGACAGACATTAAGTTTTCCAGATCTTTTCTGTAACCCCACCCTTGTGGAGATGTACTATGACAGCGGACCTCCAATCCGTTGACATCATTCCTGCCTTCAATAAGCCATTAAACAGTTGAGTTACAGGTACAGCCAGTTATGTGGCCAATTCGCTCAGTACTCATGAGTACAGGTCATCTGGGCCCACTGCCTTATCGACCCTGAGGCCTTCTGGTCCCTACCTCACCCAGTCTACCATTATTTCTTCTCTGCCCATTTCCTGAACCCCTATGTGACAGCCTTGACAGTTCTCTCTGGTAGAGATCCATTGTCCTCTACTGTGAATACTAAGTAAAAGTAATTGTTCAGTACACCTGCCTTCTGCTCATCTTCAACTACCCTCCCCCCATCTGATAGCCTGAATATCACCCCTTGTTTTCTTTTATACCTGAATGTATCTAAAAATGATTTTTCACCACCTTTTACACTCTTTGCAATCCACATCTCCATGTCTGCCTTTGCCTATTTCAAATCTACTGTGATATCCCTACCATTCTTCCTACCCCTTGTTCCTCATACCCAAGTGCATGCCCTTCCTTTCACCCTCACAGCCTCCTCCACCCCTTCTGAAAACCAGATCAGCCTTTTGTGCTTGCTTTTTTAAGTGATCTTTTCTGCACAAGATTCAGTCACCTTCAGCAGTACGCACTTAATCCCACCCCACTGTTCTTTTTCCCCTTCACTCTTGTCTACATCTGCCAGTCTCTCCCTAAGATTGGGCAGACTGGGTGAGTCAAGCGATCCTTATTTGCCAGCAAATTCTATATTTTTATGAGGCTTCAATCAAATGCTCATTTAACTTTTGTAAATTTGTTACCATAAAGCTTTTCAACAGCACAACTCATCTACGGTATCTGTTTCTTTATCCCTGATCCAAGCTACTTAACAAGGAGCCAAAAGGCCCTAAGGCCATTAACAGCCTTTGTTGTTTTATTTAGAAATACTCAGGTTTTGCTTTCCTAGAAGTCAGGGTTATAATATTTCATTTCATTTTGTAGTTGCTCCAGCCTAACTTTAGTTCAGTTTTCTTAGCCTTTACCATACTGTTGTTTTTTTTTTTTTTTTAACTCAGGTGTTAACCAAAGAGAGTGATGGGCCCCAAGTTTCATCTTTTTTACATCAACACTTGCTTCTCCTTTGTTTTTCTGGCCCTGGTTGGCAGTTCCCCCGAAGCCCCATCACCAAGCCATCCAGTGGCCTTACTGGTTATGCATCACTGTGGGCAGCCTATCATGCAGGGTCTTGCAGGGTTTGTGGGGAAGACGTCCAGCTAGGGCTTTCCCCCTAGTTTGTGCTTCCCCAGGATGTCAGTGTGCAGTAACGTGAAATGTTTGCTGATATCTCTCAAGCTCTGCTGCTCCCACTGTTGCAGCCACCTGGACCCCAACAGATGGCAGTTAAGGAACGGGACACAGGTTCCCCCATCCCTAAGGGAGGAGAGCAGCCCTTAGGACCCCTAATCCTCCCAAACACTGTCAACCCCCAAGCGACCCTGGCCCATTTCCGAAAGTGGGTTATCAGTGTAGCGGGCAACAAGATGACCAGTACCTCAGCCCACCATGCATGAGGGCTGGCTGAGTTTTGTCTTTTTTACAGGGGCACACTCCCCAAAAATTATATCAAAATCTGTTTTTTTAACTTCTTCCAGATGGATCAATATCAGGCACCAGATGTATTCTGCTCCAGTATATTACATTCACAGTGGTTGGAAGTGCCAGTGATTTCCTTTTCCAAAAATGAATGACTAATTCTGCTTGACTAAATTTTAAAATCAAGTTTTCCCCCAACTGACTGCAAATCTGCATGTTTTGCACAATTTTACACAAAATGTTGTATGTAGAAAAAGGGGCACCAAGTGGGGTGGGGTGGGGGGTGCACAATAATATGATGCAAACATGGAATTTTGCATTAAAAACTGATGATAAGTGGAGTGTTGTGCAAAACATTGGCACAAAGTAGGGATTCTGTGTGAAACAATTGACGAAATACATAAAACTACATTGCACAAATTGAATAATACCTAGTTTCATCCCCCAGTGGTCAGTTCTGTGTTTTTTTTCATTCCTTTTAGTTTCTGCAGAAAATTCTAGGCCCTTGGATAGTAGTGCTTATAACTCACATTTGTTATAACATTTCAAAAAAGCTACTTTGTGGGTTTGGACAACTCATTTAAATTTTCCATACGCAAAAAAAGCATGTTCTTGCAGTGAAGCTTACATGACACCATGCATGAAGGCAGAGCCCACAGTTTCCTGGTGCACTTCAGTCCTGGTTTCTGCAGCAGGGCTCTGAGGTTTCTGTGGCAACATTTGTTCATTCCTGCAGCATGAATTATTCATTTCTGTGGCAGAATGCACTAGTCCTGTCACTGGCTGAAATATTATGTAATGCCCTCAATGACATCACATACTTGAGCCTAGAGGAGGGGTTTCAGGACAAAGAAGGAGGGAACAGAACCCAGGAACTATGTAAAAACTGTACATTTAAATGAAGAAACACCAAAAGCATGTGCAAGAGCAAGGCACTATTATATATATATATATATATATATATATATATATACACACACACACACACACACACACACTCTGTATGCAATAGGTGTGGACAAATTATCCATTACATAAATGTCAGGAATAGACTGGGGGACTATGACATCACCAGTGGCCAGAGAGCAGAGGCTGCTTGATGTCTTCCAGGATGCGTTTCTGACACAATAGGTGGGTGAGCCAACTAGGGAGGCCCTGACACTGGACGTGGTCCTGGCAGACAGTGATCAGATTAGTGGCCTAGAGGTGAGGGACCCGCTGGCTGGGAGTGATCACGCCACAGTCTGGTTCTTCCTGGACCTGGGGGGGGGGAGTCGAACAAGGACGGCAGTAACAGACTTTAGGGTGCAGACTTCAGGGAGCTGGGAAGGATCCTTAAAGATCATCTAGACAGGATGCTGACAGCAGGTGGGGGATCATTAGAAGCGGAATACAAGAGGTTACCAGATCCTGCGCAAGGGAAAGGCGTAAGTTCAGTAAGGCCAGAAAACCCTGCTGGGGAATCCAGAAGGTACAAAAAGAAGGCGGCCTATAGGTGCTTCAAGTGGTCAAGGAGTGAACGGGATCAGGAGGAATATAAGCTGACAGCCAACAGAGTCACCAGGGTGGTGAGAGCAGCTAAGGCAAAAAAGGAGCAGTCCTTGGCCAGTGGGATCTGGAGGGGGGACAAGGGGTTCTTTTGATACATAGGGGAAAAAAGGAAAGTAAAGGGGCAGATCAACAAGATAAGGGTAGGTGATGGTTGGGCACAGGAGGCGGAGGAACAGGCAGTAGTCCTAAATGAGTACTTTACCTCAGTTTATACCCGAGGGGATGGAGGGGCTAGGTCTTGAGAGAGGAGTGGGGGCAAACCAGAGCAAGGGGTGAGACTGGTAGAGACCAAGAGCCCTGACGGATCTGGGGAAAGGGAGTGGCCAGCACAGACAGGTGGGGGCCCAGCAGTGCATGCTAAAATGGGGGAGAACGAGGCTGAATTCCCAGTAGAGAGAGTAAGGGAAGCCCTCAGGTCCCTTCGGATGGAGAAAGCACCTGGGCCAGATGAGATACATTCCAGGGTGCTGAGGGAACAGGCAGATGTCCTGGCAGTCCCTCTAGTGGAGCTTTTCAACATCTCTCTGAGGACTGGGTGGGTGCCCCAAGACGGGAGGGTGGCCCATGTTGTGCTGATCCACAAGAGACGATCAAGAGAGGAGGTGGGAAATTACAGGCCAGTTACCCTGACATTGGTGGTCGGCAAGGTGATGGAGGGCATTGTCAAGGAAAGGCTAGGGGGTTACTGGAGCAAACTGGGGACTTGGACGATAGGCAGCATGGCTTTGTCACGGGAAGATCGTGCCAGACAAATCTTATTGAGTTCTATGACTGGGTGACAAGGGTCCTGGACCAGGGTAGGCCAGTGGACATCCTCTTTCTGGGTTTTAGCAAGACATTTGATTCAGGTACCCCACAGTGACCTGCTGGCTAAGCTGAAGGAAATGGGGGTAGGGAGACAGTTGCTAAGATGGATAGGAAATTGGCTCTCTGAGCATACACAGAATGTGGTAGTTGAAGGGTTAGCCTCATCCCCAAGGTGGATTACTAGTGGGGTTCCCCAGGGGTCAGTGCTGGCGCCACTCCTGTTCAATGCCTATATCTCAGACATCAAGAGGGGGATCAGGAGTGAGATGAGTCTCTTTGTAGATGACTCAAAGCTAGGTGCAGTGGTGGATGGGGAGGAGGGGATGGTGGCCTTGCAGGAGGACATGGAGACTCTGGAAAGGTGGTCGGGAAAATGGAAATTAAAATTCAATGCGGGGAAGTGCAAGGTTCTGCACCTGGGAGTCAGAAATCCAGGCCAGGGGTATACCCTGGAAGGAGACATGATTCAAGTTATGGAGGGTGTGAGGGACCTGGGGGTAGTGGTAGATGTCAAAATGAACAATTCTGAGACCTGTAGGAGGGCAGCAGCAAGGGCAAATAGGATGCTGGGACGATTTCCAGGGGATTACCCAGAAAGGTGGAAGTGATCCTTCCACTGTACAACTGTTTGGTTAGGCCACACCCTAGTATTGTGTACAATTTGAGACCACATTTAAAGAGGGACATTACACCCTAGAGAGGGTCCAAATGAGGGCAACCAAAATGATCTGGGGCCTGGGAGAGGACCTATGTGGAGAGGGTTCAAGGACCTCAACATGTACACCCTAGAGGAGAGGAGGGACAGGTGGGACATGATAGAGGTCTTTAAGTACATGAAAGGGATCAATAAAGGAGGCCCAGTCAGGGTGCTCCAAAGGAAGGAGGGTGGGGCAACAAAAGGTCATGGGCGTAAGCTGGAAGGGGGCAGGCTCAGAGGGGAAGGGGAGAGGAAGAGATGCTATTTCACTGAAAGGGTGGTAGAGCCATGGAATGCACTGCCCAGGGAGCTGGTAGAGATGGAGACTGTGGATGGGTTTTAGAAGAGATGGGACAGATACGGGGAGGGTAAATCTGACCAGGCACAATACAGGTGGAACATCTGGGACTGGGGACAGTGTAACCCAAGGGGGACACCAAAATCAGCCCTCAGTGCGGGTGCTGAAAATTGAGCAGACTTGAGAGACCGTTAGGCCTATTCTGCTGGCATTTTAGTATATTAGTATGTTAGTAGTATAAATCCTGATATTTTATCTATCTATCTATTGGAATTTTTCACCAGGAAGGCATACTGAGCGACAAGTCACACGTCTCCCGGTGTAACCTGGGGGGAAGGGGTACAATAGGAGTGAGACATTAAATAAACAAGTTACAAGATCAACATTAACATACAGTTGTAAGGCAGGTGTTACAAACAGTGTTGTGCATAATGGGTTGAAGAGTGGACAATAATAAGTGCCAGGTTAATGAGTAAACAAGTGCTTACGTGAAAGAAAAGGGGGAAGGAGAGGGAGGGGTGAGGTGGGGGAGAGGGAGAGGAAGAGTCAGGTTTAAGTTACATTCAAGTTACAAGATCAACATTAACATACAGTTGTAAGGTAGGTGCTACAGTGTTAAAACAGTGCTGCGTATAATCTGCAGAAAGAGTGGAAAATAATAAGTGCTGAGTTAATAAGTAAACAAGTGCTTATGTGAAAGAAAAGGGGGAAAGGAGGGGAAAGGCTGAGGTGGGGGAAGGGGAACAGTTGTGCCCCTGGAGACCCCTTCTGGATGTGAGGAACCCTGCAAGTGGGCTGTGGGGCTAGACAGAAAGGGTGATAAGGCTGTAGAGATTAAAGAGGGAGGAGAAAGAGAAGGAGGAGGTGTGACTTAAATGCTGGGGGGTTGAATAGGACCTAACCCAAGAGAGGACCCTTCAGGATGTGGGGTACCCTGTCAGGGGGTTGGGGAAGGTCAGTAGATAGGGAAGGAATTAGGGAGATACATGGCAGGAGCAGCTAGGTGCAAATTAATTACTGAGGGCAGAGCTGATGGAGTAGGCAGAGGAAGAGTGCCGGATTTGAGGGGGCAGGTACTGTGAACATATATTTCGTTATGTACATAGTAGCTACATCATCAGGATTTATGTATACAGTTGTTATGTCATCAGTCGATTTATCCACCCAGTTGTCTGTCAGTAGGTCCAGCACAAGCACTTGGAACTAATTTAGAATGTTCAGCCTCAGTAGCTGTACTAACCATATTTAAATACGAATAACTTTAAAAAGAAAAAAAATGATAGTAGGTGCTGTGAGCATAAAAGTTGTTCGGCACAACAAACGTCTACAAAATGAGTGGTGTTTAATTTATAGAGATCTTTTAGTTTTTTTTATAATTAGCAAAAAAAAGGCAGAGAATGTCATTTTTTTTTTCATTTTTTGACAAACAAATGCGAATAACTTTAAAATGAGAAATGATAGCAGGGTACTGTGAGCACAAAGTTTGTCCAGGAGAAAAAATATCTATAAAATGACTGATGTTTCATTTATAGATACCGTTTAGTTTTTTTTTTTTTTTTTTTTTTATAATTAGCAAAAAACAGCAGAAAATTAAATTGTTTGCACTTTTTCAACAAACAAATATGAATAACCTTAAAACAAAAAATGATAGCATGGTACCTTGAGCACAAATGTTGTTCAGCACAATAATATTTACAAAATGAGAGGTGTTTCATTTATAGATATCTTTTAGATTTTTTTATAATCAGCAAAAAATGGCAGAAAAATACATTTTTATTCACTTTTTTGATGAACAATAGCCCCCTCACAAAAAAAAATAAAAAATAAAAATAAAAAAATTGTGCATCAAATGTTTTCATTATGTACTGGTCACAATGCAAATTTGGAGCATCCACAACAACCACTTAACAGCCACTATGCTAAGCAGAGCTGCAGTGGGAAAACCACAAAAAAATCCATGTAAGTTTACATTACAAATGAAACAATTTAAGACAAAAATTCCTGCACTATCCTAAATAATCCCTACTGCATAAATGGAATACATGATTTATAGTCAGTCAAGCTATTTGACCTTAGGCACATCACTCGTGCCTTATACCACCCGCCAGGTCACCCAAGGTCAAACAGTTCTTATAAAAATAAATCATGTATTCCACAGGTCCCTGTTAAGTAATATTATATACATATATATATATATATATACATACACACACACACACACACACACACACACATAGATATCTGCAGCATGATGTAAGGTCTATGCAAAATTCTGCAGTCATGGAACAGCAGAACTGCAGAGGCCTTACGTAAATGGAATCTTTAGCTTGCCCTTTAAAATTAACTATATGACTTGTTGACCCCAGTTTAGAAACTGATCCTACAGGACCATTTGTTTTCTTCATGTTTCATGTAAATACTTATATAAACTTAACTGGCGTTTTTGGACAGTGCAGCACCAATTCATCACACTGGGCACTATCCTTGACGTTAGTCTCTCACCAGTGCACATACCTGTGAATGGACACTGGTGAGAACGGAAAGCACAAAAGCGTACCTTTGCATGAAATAATGGTGCTGCCTAGCCTGGGAACACCACTTAGTGTTCTTTTTTATTAACCTTCATCCCAAAAGCAATAAACTGGTCAGCCCCATAAGATACATTTCTAAATCAGGGGTGAAAAGTATGGTAGTTATTATTAAAAGGCATGCCAGCAATTTGTTATATTTATCAGCACTAGAATCCCAAACTGCAACATGCTGTGGGCCGAGAATATCATAGCGATGGAGCAATCAGGAAGGAAGAGGGGCCATGGGACTCCTTGCATTCATGCACCCCCTGCCGGCTGATAGCAGAGCAACACTGACATCAGCTATGAAGGTGAAGGTTGCTGCTGGCCCATCCTCCCAGCCAACGGAAGGGTCAGCGGTAGCAAGTCAAATCATTGGGTTGGTGAACGGGGGAATACTGGGAGGGGAATATAAATCTAAAACATTTAAGAATAATAAATCTTTGCATTTATTATAAAAAAAGTATATTAAATCTTTGAATTGTGGGATTTTTAAAAAAGGGTGTGACTTGAATGCAAATCCATGCTGCACCTGTGTCTGGATCCAACTGATTGTGCCTGAGCAGCCCTGATGCTATTTTTAAAAGATGCATCTGTTTGCAGCGGAAAGTCATGACTTGCAGTAAAAAAATTGGTACAAATGTGATTTGTATAATTTTTCTCCACAATAGCTACTTTTCTGGACACAAGATTTAATGCACTTATACCATCTAACAGATGTTTGAAAAGTTTGGACAGATGTACAGTTTGAAAACAGCAGTGGGTGGGTCCACATAAAAATCTACCCCCTTCTCTCTATGGCTTGTGCAGCTTGAACTGACAGCATTTTTTCAGTCCCATTCCAATAAGTTTGATTTCAATTCATTGAAACAACTCTGGTGGCTTTCTATATAATTTGAGCAGGATTAACAGAATACATAATTTTAGGCTGCCACTGGAAAGCCAGTTCACATTAAAGTAGTTCTTGAGGGGAATAAACAGGGTAGACTGCAATCGAAAGCATCATATCCAGTGGGTCACAGTCGGAAGTCGATAGGGCGGGATTCAGAAAGGATGCATGGAAGTTCTTCTTGGAGCCAGTGGTGAATGAATGGAATAGTTTTCCCAAACAGGAGGGGATGGAACAGACACAAGGGGATAGTGAGGTCTGTGGGAAGGGGGAATATAAAAATCCTGGGGAAGACATTATTAGGGCACTAAGCTCAGTAAATCTGGTCTGGCATTAGGTCAGACATGGAGTCAGGCAGAAAATGGCCAGACTGGATGGGCCGCTGGGTCTTTCTCTGCTGATCAATTCTAAGTGTCAATATGTCTAGTGGAGCACCTAGAAGTCATGGAGATGTTGGATCCCAGGCAACAAGGGTTCACCGCAGGATGGTCCTGTCAAACTAATCTACTAGATTTATTTGACTGGGTGACAAAGGCAGTAGACCAAGGGGGGCTGTAGATATTGCCTACCTAGATTTCAGCAAAACCTTTGATACCGTCCCACATAGGAGACTGGTCAACAAACTAGGAAGCCTGGGGATGGGACACAAGGTGGTAAACTGGATCGAAAATTGGTTAAAGGACCGAAAACAGAGGGTACTGGTAAACAGAACCCAGTGAGAGGAAAGGGAGATGATCAGTGGGGTACCTCAAGGGTCAGTTCTGGGGCTGGTCCTCTTCAATGTCTTCATCAGTGACACTGCAGACGGGCTGGAGGGAAAGGTTTACCTGTTTGCAGATGACACCAAGATCTGCAACAGGGTGGATACCCCAGAGGGAGTGGAAAGGATGAGAAAGGACCTGGAATGGTTGGAGAGATGGTCAGATGCGTGGCAACTAAGGTTTAACACAAATAAATGCAAAAACCATGCACACGGGGAGCAGAAAACCTGGAGCAAGCTACAGGTTGGGGGGAGAGCTGTTGGCAGTTACTAAGGAAGAGAGGGACTTGGGAGCCGTAATCACAGATGACCTGAAGGCCACAAGGCATACAGCCAAGGTGGTGGGGAAGACCACTGGTATGTTGGAGTATATTGGAAGGGGAATCACAAGCCGATGGAGGGAGGTGATAGTTCCACAGTACAGGACCCTGGTGAGGCCTCACCTTGAGTAATGTGTCCAGCTCTGGAGGCCGCACCTTCATAAGGACATTGACAAAATAGAGACGGTGCAGAGGAGGGTGACCAAAATGGTGAAGGGTCTACATTACAAGCCTTATGAGGAAAGAGTCAGAGACCTCAATTTGTACATGCTGGAGCAAAGGAGGGAGAGAGGTGATATGATAGAAATGTTCAAATACCTCAAGGGCTGAACAAGGTGGAAGGGAACAACATATTCCAGCTTAAACGTAGTGCCAGAACAAGAGGGTATGATATGAAACTGATGGGTGGCCGCATAAGGGGTAATGTCAGGAAGTTCTTTTTTACAGAGAGGTGGTGAATGCATGGAATAGCCAGCCCCAGGAAGTGGTGGCCACCTGTACGGTGGCAGGCTTCAAACATGCATGGGACAGGTATAAAGGAATATTAGAGACGGGAAGAAAAAGCTAAAACCAGCAACCAGACAGGGTCACTGGCCGCTTCATCAGGTATCATAAACGGGCAGACTGGATGGGCCTGGCAGCCCTTATCTGCCGACAGTATCTATGTATCTATGTAAAAACACAAGCTGTTATTGTCTCCTTCATTTTACAGTTTACATTTATGAATGCTAATAGATTCTCAGATTGATCCTATGTTAGACTGGGCAGTCTTGCAGCAGCCTAAAACAAGTGAAAAAAAAAACAAAAAAATATGTTGCTGCTTCAGTACGTGGGCTGAACGAAGAATCAGAAAGTTCCTTATCCCCGTCTCCAGACTATGCCTTGCCAGCTCCCTTCTCCTGCCCCTCCATGATAATGGCTCTATTGTCTACTCGCCCCCAACACATCCCCCCTTTTCTCCAAACTCAGGACTACATACAATAATATCGCATGCTTCGTGAGTGGCCACCCCTGCATGACCCATCACTGTACCCTCTATGCCTCCCTCAACTGGCTCACCCTTGAAGGCAGGTTCCAACTTACAACACTCTCTTTCCTACATAAAGTTCACCGTAACCTGCTGCTGATCCGCGTTAACCTGTCATATCTTTGATATCCCTTTTTACCACACCAAGCATGTAAAGAACTCCATCACATACAAGGGCCCTATGTTTTACAATAAACTGCCCCCTGAACTTCAGGCCTGTAGTTCAATTGGCTCATTCACCTCCTCCCTCAAGGCCCACCTCCTCAAATCCACCACCTGTGCCAGTCCTGGTAGGTAACCCCCCCCCCCAAATGTCCACCAACCCTTGAGTTACCTTAGAGTTTCTATGTATGTGTATATTGGCTCTGTTGTTGTGTGCTTTGTATTTTTTTTCTAATCTAGATGTTCCTGTCATATACACTGTTCCTATTATAAATACCATAACATTTTTGCAAATATTGTTTTTAACTTTTTCTCTGTATCATCAAATTTCTGTACCACTGGACGTTTGTGAAAACGGACAGTATTGCTCACATACTTTCCAGTATAAAAATAAAATTGAACAGAATTCAAATTTGAGCATCCAAAACAGGAGTATGGAACTAAATGGCAGTATTTATTTAAAGTGCTAGTGTGCTAAGAAGGTAGAGCTATAAAGTGCCAAAAGTGGTCAAAGTTGATTTATACAGCTGACCATGTCTCTATGGAGCAGCAATGGACAGTATGTACGTCTTATGTTTCGCATGCTCACCTGTCGTGCTTCATCTGGGGTGCTCTAATTTTTGTCTTTATTCTGTATCTAAGTTGTTTTACTAGCACCATACTGTGCAGCCCTGCTGCAGTAGTTCCCGTTTGTTTTTCAGTACATGGACAGCAAATAAACTGCATAGGTTAAAGGGGAATTTTGGTGTGCGTGGGCACAAATAGTCTGACTGAAAGCCCATGTAAAGCTCTTTCAAATGAGGTATTGAGTTTACCTGTAGGCATCAGCACTGAAGAGATACTGAGTAATAAGCCACAACAGACTGTGCATTATTGGATTTTAATGCACGCCCCAAGGATGTAGTAAGGCATAAGGCTGAAGGCACAGTGTCCTTACACCACTGGGAAGTGCATTAAAATCCTATGATGCACACCACGGAGAAGCTTATTACACTTATAAAATGGCTCTAAGTAGATTTTTTTGGGGGAGAACAGTGAGCTTTGGCACATGACCATGCATTTATAGACATATAATTACTGGTGACTCCTTTTATCAACCTGTTTATAGGTGACTCCAGAACGCCATAATAACTCGAAAACGAGTTATTAGGGCGTTCACTAAACTTTTTTTCACCTCCAGTGTCCTCCCCATGTCATTCAGTTACAGCGGGGCACTTCACTGGCTTGTGCTATGTGCGTGGACGGGCTCAACAGTATTTCAAATATGGCGGTTTAATTTTTTGTGTACCGACAAGCCGAGACTTAATTTCTTTCCCACTCAGTCCTTAGTTGTTTTTTTTTGTATTTTGTTTATCTGGTTGATCCTACCTTTTAAATATAACTGACATATCTGGTTGATCCTGCTCTGCATCCAGAGTGAGAGACAGTGAGTGCGATCCAGGACACAGCCGTGGCTGACAGGTAAAAAAAGAGAGAGAGAGAGACTGTGTAGTTCTGTTACTGACACTCAAAGTTAACAAAGTGTGTGTGTGTGTGTGTGAGAAAGACTGAGAACAGAGACCAAGAGGCAACATGAATGACACTAACTGGGGGATCAACTCCTTACACTAACTGTGGGACTAACTCCTTGCACCAGTAATTATAAAAAATAATAGATATGCAACTGTGTTCTTATGGATTTTTTTTTACACACCCTCGGTGTGTGATGACATCATAAACCTCTCGAGCTTCGCTCTTGAGGTTTATGGGTCATCACACACCTTGGGTTTGTAAAAAAAAAAAATCCATAACACACAGTTGCATATCCATTATTCTCTATTTAATGCATGGTCAGGTGACATCTCTCGGCCAATTAAATGTCTAGATTTTTCCCACCCATTTTATAATCATAATTAAATCAGTCATACAGTATATTAAAACATGACAGCAGCCGTATCATAGAAACCTGAGACAGGAAACGATGTCACAGACTGCTGACACCTTCTGGTAAGCCCAATACCTTGTTTAAAAGAGTATTTAATGGGCTTTTGGATTTTAAGCGTGTCCTGCACACATACCTTGTTCTTTAAATGGGAGCTGAAAATAAAAAGTTAGCATTGCCATTTCAACAATAGTTCTTTAGGAAAAATATGTAAAGAAAAAAGTAATCACATTTATGAAACAGTTATACGTCTTTACAATTGCATGGGTGGAGCTCCGCAAATGTTATGCCATCATCTTTAAAAGAGCACTGTGGAAGCACCTGACTGGACCACTGTCCGGTGTGCTTCCACAGTGTCTCTGGCTAATGTCCACTTGTTCTATGTGTCCATTCCCCTCCACGGGCTGCATAAACATACCCACTTTGCAGGGCACTAGTTTTTCTTCTGCAACTGCAGAAGTGATAAGCACCATGCCCAAGATGTCCACCGACTCAAACTGTGCATGCACGAGTTTGCACATGCGCAGTTTTGTCGGCACCGCCATCTTGGGCACGGCAGACTCTGGAGCACGTAAAAGGTCTGAGCAGTCATATCGACTCTGACCAGAGTTCGTTCTGTATAAATATTTCCTGAAGACCCTGGGTCAAAAGGTTGATTCAAGCTTCATTTTCTATTATTTACTGTGCAGTTAATCCAACTCTTTCTGAACTGCAGATTTTATTCTTTCAAAACATAAGTTTGCAGCTTATCACTGGCTCAGAAGCATTCCATTAGTGTTGCCACACACAAGTCGATGTTTCAGCACTGACATGCATCTTAGTCATAGCTTGGGGTGTACTTCTGGCACCCTTTATACCACTGGTTCTTGAAGTAGCAATGCTCTATTAACTTATGCCATGTTTTTTTCTGCATGGAACCTGTTAGACAGGGGTACAGATGTCACAACTAACTGGCACTTGTCAATTACAATAAAAAAGGGTTGGGGCCAAGCAATCATAGTAAAGTACTTAATGAACAATCATAGTAAAGTACTTAATAAACAGACATACACATAAGCAATACTGACCAGCTCTGGTTTCAAAAACAGAGACGTCAGGAAAGGACAGTGAATCCATCTTTTACCATTGAAAAAATACAGAAAGAAGCCAGAAAGCCATGTAGTCCTCATAATTATAGCTTGTTTACATTATATATTACAGACCTCCAGTTATTATCTTAAACCTTCTCATGTACTTTGACGTACACATTATCCCACTCTTACCGCATGCGTATACTTGCTGAAACAAAGCAATGGACCCCCTGGACTACTGGACTTCCATAACCAACGTGTAGGTCCCTCTGTCAGTACAGAGCACAGACACACAACTACTAGTTTGCTATAAACACTCTGAACCCTTTCCTTATCGGAAATGGCCCATTTAGTACCATATCACTAAAGGTGGATATGGATTATTCAGTAACCGAATACTTGTTCCCTAAATATGTTCAATCACTGATATTCAAAGGGGAAGGGGGCACTGTGGGGGTCACTTAATTTGGGAATGTCCATGAAAAGAGCTTTCAAATAAGATAACTGACTTACCTGTAGGTGTTAGGAGTCCTAAGATTTAAATATCTAAAATCATCAGTAAATTAAATCAAGGCAGCGGCCATTCATGTTTTTTTTTTTTTTTTTTAATTCTATTTTATGCACTTGGTTGGCCAGGGCATCTCTCGGAGGTGCCCGCTCAACTGAAGCCTCTACTCCCTGCCTGAGACCTCCCTCCCCAGGGACCCCTACCCAGGACCTTCTAGCCCCCTGGATTCCCCCCCAGAGGAGGGCCTGCCCACCTACCTGGCGGGCTTTCTGTGATTAGAGTGTCAGTCCTGGATGGCAGGCAAGAGGATTCAAAGCAGAGATGGTCTGACGCTGGGGATGTGGGCCTGGTTCCTGGAGCCCTCTTTGCCTCCCTGGTCCACCGAGGGTTTTTCCATAATGGCTGCCCCCTGGAGTGCGGTTGTGCAATGACATCCATGGCACTGGCGTGCCGACGTCTGCCGCCGCTCCAACCCCTCATCTGTTTGCGCCACATGTTCCTGGCACCGCCCTGGTTACCACTAGGAGCTGCCTTAGGAGCAGTGCTAGCTCCTGATCCCTACCTGGGAAGGGAAAGCAGTCCTCCAAATGCTCAATCCCTCCCCTTCCCTGCTGACCCCCGGCGGCCAGAGTCCATTCCTGAACCAGGGTCGCCGGCGTGGCGCAAGGTGTGGCATCCAGTACCTCAACCCTCAGCACCACCGGACTGGCACCATTCATGGAATCTTGAAAGAGAAAATGAGTGGCAAGCTGAAGGCTGTTAATGACAGCTTTCCTGTCAATGGCATCACTTTTTGTTTCAAGATTCCATTAAGTGGTGGGGCCTTGATTTAATTTAAAGATGATTTAAATATTTATTTCTCAGGGTCCCTGACATCTAAGGTAACCCTTTGGAAAACAAAAAAAGGGAAAGCACACATCCAACTGAGATCTCCAATTGCTTTATTTAGAACTGAGGAGCAAGGAGCAAACTCCAGGAGTACCCTTGATAGACCAGCTGAGAGGCGATATCTAATTTTCAGTGGGCTCCCACATTTTGACCCCAAATTTCCAACAGTCTTTTTATGACCTAACGTTGTAATAAAGACAGGTGGGAATTTTTAAAATCCCATCCGAAAGGTGATTTCACAGAGCAGCTGTGAACATAAGTTTCGGAGGGGACTTGAAAAATAAAACCTGTCATATTCGGGGGGTGGGGTAACACATGGGATATGTTGAACATCAGAGGCCAAAGTCTGACAGACTAAAGCTGAGTCAATGTTGGAACAAGACAACATTTCCTCATAACTTATTTTTTCACATTTTGACCCCAGATTTTCGATATAGTCTTTTTACGACCACTCCTTTTGAACATGACTGGTGTCATTCACATAATAATGGCCAAAATGTCATTTCTGCACCACAAGTGTGAAAACACATTTTAGCCAGGATTTGAAAAGTTATAGCTGTTATGTTTTTGAGGGGGTATGGAAAAAAATGACTATGTTGAAACTTTTGGGTCAAAATATTGAAAAGTATCAACGTTACGAGAGTGTGTTGGAAGATTTCAACATACACTCATAACTTTGTTTGTTTTTAATATTTTTACCCCAAATTTTCAATATAGTCCTTTATGACCCCACCTCATGAACAAGAGTGGACAAAATGTTCAAATCCTGCCTAAAAGGGGATTTCATGCACCGACCACTAAATCACCTTTCGGGAAGGATTTGCATTATTTAGCCATCCTTGTTCATGAGGTGGGGTCCCAAAAAGGTCAAGTTGAAAATTATCTCTCCACCTCTCTCTCTCTCTTACTGTGACGTTAGCATGTACACCCTGAGCTACTGGAGGGACCTGCAAGTCTATTTTTGCAAAGTGCTCTACAGCAGTCAGTGGTGCTTTCCTGGGGGTTAAATGTCCCGTGACTGCATTGTACAGTGTACTACAGTGTGGGAACAGGCTTTCAAAACTTTTAAAAAAGCTTTTTAGACTCCGCTCCAAACCTGATGTCCCAACCCACTGCACTTCTGGTCCAGCTGCATAAAGGGCATCTTTCGTAAAGACTTGTATGTGCAGGGCAGGACTGCCTGTCCACGTGTTAGCTATTGTATGTGTGTGCTTATCATATTGCCAAGGCCACTTGGAAATTGTTACCCTAGGCCACCAAAAAACCTATCTGTTCAACTCTCCCTCTCATATTGTGGGGTTAGCAGGTGCACTCTGAGCTATTGGAGGACCTGAAAAAGTTTGTTTTTGCAAAGTGCTCTACAGCAGTCAGTGGCACTTTCCTGGGGGTTAAATACCCTGTGGCAGCATTGCAAAGTGCACTACCATGCAGGGAAGGGCTTTAAAAACTTTTAAAAAGCATTTTAGACTCAGCTCAAAACTGGAAGTTCCGATCCATGGCACTTCAGGGCTGGAGCATCTGTGAGCACGTGCAGAGGTGACACGCAGGCATAGGCAAGAGCATCTGCCTGCGTCTGCCGAGAGTGCACCCTCCCTCTGGAACTGAAGTTATCTCTATCTGATAGGCATTCTGATCTACAGCACATCCAGTTAGAATAGTGTTTCAATGATAGTGCAAGGTAAAACAGCATGCTATACTGCACTACCACAGACAGCAACAGGGGAAGTACAGCGCCATGTAAGAAGCGCTTCACTGGTCACTGTCCATAGTTCTAGTACCCGAGTCAAGGGCTGAGCAATGGAGGAAGCTGTCTGAGCTGTTCATGTGGTGTGGAGTGATAATGCAGGAGCAGCTCGGGCGGAAAGGTGGTGGAGACCAGGGTTTGAATCCCAGTCTCCACAATTTTACTTCTTCCCCCCATAATCCAACTCCAACTTGAAGTTGATTATTTTAATTATGGAGGGGGGCAGAGCCCTCCGCATCGGGGGGTGCAGAGCCCCCCACAAAAATAATGTTTTACAGCAGTAGCGATTGCGAACCGTACTTTCAGTCGCTACCACTGCCGCTTATTCTGTTAGAGGCATTATCTCCTGCCACTTTTCTTGTCCACACTGTATGGACGGTGCTGTTTTTGACAGTGCTCACTGTCCATACAGGCTATGGACGGCACTGTTTTTGACAGTGCTGCCCATACAGACGCTGTTCTGACCTAGTGCCATCTATAGTACCAACATAAGCGTTACACACACAGAAACACCATGGATCCTACAGGTGATCTCCTCGAGCTATTATGCAAGGAAAGAGCAACTGTAAAATGTTCAGAAGTGCTATATGTATATCTTAACACTGACATAGCAACATTTTTACCTGTTGGAAGTGTCTAGCATATTTTGCCCTTCTAATTAAAAACTAAAAACATTAAAAGTGAGTTTCATAGAGTGAACAAAATAAAATAGAATACTCTGTCCAAATGCTAACTGAAGAAAAATCTGCGTCACGAAACAGCACCAACAGATAATAAAACAGAGCAGAGAGGACAATGAAGAGGTGGATACCACAAACTCTTGAGAAAGGAATTAAAAAGAGGGAGGGGAGAATCCAGTAAAAGTGATGATAATTGGTGTATTGTAGAAAATAACAAAAGGGGAGAAGAGCTGAAAGAATTAATCAAAATGACATTCAACTTGCAAACAAATACAACCCACTTTCCTCCACAAACATACTATCAAAAGAGACAAATTATACAATGGCAAGAAAGAATGCTGGTCTCTGATTGGTCAGTCTGCGACTGGACCCGTGATGTTATCCCAGTACAACATCACGGGTCTAGTCTCAGCCTCACTGTGAACCTGCAGATGCTTGTTTTGAGCTAGATATCTTTTTTTGCACCTTCTCTTAAGAAACAAAAATATTCTTCCACACTAACAAAAACATTCCTTAAAATGCTTTTTTATCCTGTATTACAACAAGCCATTGTATAATAGCAATAATGCCCTCCAGGATGTGCGCTGTGCAGGGATAACGTGATGCCTCAGGTATTGGACGCACTTGGCCTGCAGCCTTGTGCCCAACCACCTGAGGTGTGACGTTATCCCAGCACGACATATACCCTGTCGGGTATTATTGCTTAATTAACCACTGCCAACAACCAGAGTCATGAGAAAATTAGATACTGGCAACTCAAAAGTGAGATACTTCGACAGCATGATTTGTCAAACAGATAAAATAAATACAACAATTACATGCTAGGATTCAGGACGTAAACTCCAGAACATACAAAATAACAGGCCACAATGCTGAAAATCTATCGGTCAGCATCCACACTGGAACTAATGATGTGCGTAGCATCCACGAAAAGGATATTTGCTATGACTTACTAGAGTTAGGTATAAAAAAAAGCAAAATAAGGGAGGAAACATCGCCGTATCAGGAATACTCCCTGTCCCAATGGCTTCAAGGGAAAAAAACCTTTACAATTGACCTTCTAAACATCAGCTTAGCCAATTGGTGCAAGAAGGAATGAATGGTTTATTAATGGCTGGCAACATTTCAAAGACTAAAAATCTTTACTCAAATGGTGTCCTTCGTTTAAATAAAAGAGGTGCACTACCTCTGGGCAAAATGCTTTTAGAAACTTTTGGGAACATTTATTTAAACTGACAGATCTGGGAGAAACAAATGTATTTTCAAATACATTATCCACCAAACCAATTACAGATATTAAGAAAAACAACAGTAATATATTCAAGTCAAGTCTAAAGGGCATTTTGATTAACACCTGCAGTTTGCACAATAACACAGAGGAACTACAAGCCACTATTCAAGGTAAACAACCATATACAATAGCAATCACAGAAATGTGGTGGAAAAATCAACTGTGGGGGAAAATGCTACATGTTATAATCTATTTCACCTTGACAGAACAAACAAAAAAGGAGGTGGCATAGCTCTATATATTTCAGAAGGACTTACGTCAACAGAGTTATCAGCAAAAAGTTAAAAACTGATAGCAAAACAGAAACCATCTGGGTGAAAATAAATGACGTATCAAAAAAAAAAAAAACATGGTATCTGCTACAGACCAACTGACTGTTCCCCAGAAATATCCTTACATATACTTAGCGAATTTGAAAACGTGTGATTTGGAGAACTGATCTTTATGGGTGATTTGAACTTAAGTGATAATCGACTGTGTGAAAAAACTACTACACCACTACCATGGGGAGAAATCTAATAAGCCTTACTGAGCAACAACAACTAACACAGCAAGTAAATAAACCAACTCGAGGTAATAACGTGCTTGACAACATATTATGTACAGAAAATATAAATTGCAATCAATGTACAGTTGAGGTACTACTAAGCA
The DNA here is from genome assembly GCA_016271365.2 of Neoceratodus forsteri. Taxonomy (NCBI): domain Eukaryota; kingdom Metazoa; phylum Chordata; order Ceratodontiformes; family Ceratodontidae; genus Neoceratodus; species Neoceratodus forsteri. The sequence goes on along the minus strand of CM028133.1, from coordinate 46,153,353 downwards.
ACAGTGACCATAACACTATACATATTACCATTTTGACAGAACACCCAAATATTAAAGGAACAACTGAAATTTATCTATATAATAAGCCCAGCAGGGATGGCGTAACAGAGATCAAAGCAATACTGACGAGGAAAATCAGCTCAAAAACAAAACTGTAAATGAAGTGTGGATTATCCTCAAGGACATAATATCTGACATTGTATTAAAACACAGCCCTAAAATCAGAAAATGCAACAACAAAGAAATAAAGCCAAAGTGGTTAACAAGAGGAGTAAAGAAGCAATTAAAAACCATAATAAATGACATAAACTACACCTTATCAACCGTAAAGATACATTCATTACTTACAAAAATACCTAAAACAATGTAGACGGACCATTAAGAAAGCAAAAAAGACTTACAGTATCTAACAAAACAACACAAATAAAACGAACAACAAATCACTATACAATTATATAAATTTGTTCAAGGGCCACAAAAAACAAATTGGACAAATTGTTAACAACAATAATAAAACCATTACAGGCCCAGTTGATATGGGTAATGAAATAAAATAATTACTTCTGCTGTGCATTTGCTCACAAACAAAACTACACAATTAATAACCAATCCCCAAATAACAACATTTCTGTTAATGTAGAAGATATCAAAGCTAGAACAGCCAAACTTAAACCAGTCTCTTCCTCAGGTCCAGACAACATAGCAAATAAAATTCTAAAAATCATGACTAAATATATCACTCTACCTCTAAAATACCTATTTGAAAAATCAGTAAACTCTGGTGACATTCCCTGTGACTGGAAAAAAGCAGATGTCCCTATATTCAAAGAATGTGACAAACAACTCCCTGAAACCTACAGATCAATAAGCCTCAACTCCGTAATTAGAGATGGGCAAACTTGGCAATTTCGCGAAGTTCGTGGAGCACAGAACGGCAAAGTTCCACCATGAACTGCCGAACTCCACCCGTGAAGTGAGGAATTTCACCCATAAATTGCAGAATTCCACACTTCATGGGCAGAACTTCACGATTTTGGGCAAAGTCAAATTTTCTGAGGGTGGGAAAAACTTCACAGAGCTCCGAGGAGGGGAATTTCATCCGCTTCGTGGCAACTTCACCCATGAATTTAAACTTCGAACCATCTCTATCTATAATCTGCAAAATTCTAGAAGGTTTAATAAAAAAATTACATTAATATACAGCTACTAGAAACTGACAGTGAACAACATGGTTTCTAATCCAGCAGATCGTGCACAACAAATATGCTATGTTTCTATGAAAAAATAAGCAAAACGATAGAGCACAATATTCCATGCAACATAATATTTCTCGACTTTAGTAAAAATCTAGATTTAATAGTTGAAGTATTGGTCCTTGCAAGAATAGATCCAGAAGCAAATGATTTGATACCTTTTAACGGATCAACATAGATGTAACAACAAGAACAAAGTGCTCTAGCTTTTGGACCAACCAGTCCTTCTTCAGAAGCCTAATGGCAGTTGTTTGGAAAAAACAATACTTTTAACAGCTAGATCATGCAGAAAAAACAGAAAAAAAATCCCCATTGGTTTAAAATACTCATTTGAAAAATACAGAAGATGATGTCAGAGAAGTTTAACAGTACCATATTACCTTCAGCCAGGAGGGTCCCCAGGTCAAAGGTGCTTGGTGGAACACACATACAAAGAATCCTACTGCATGTAAATTAATTGACATAAGATAACACTGATGGAGCAGATGACTCTTACATCAAGCTATGCGTGTCATAGTGTGTATAAGGATGTGATTACTGAAAAGCAACCCCCACCCAGATTAAAGACATACTAAGATTGTCTTAGGACTCCAAGAAGTTTCAATGTATGCATTAAAGACAATAAATTACCAGTAAAGTTGTCTTAAAAACATCAGTGCACACTGTATAATGTGTAAAACCTAGCTGGACCTGTCACCAAGCTGTACTCTCTAGCTAGATATCATGCCCCATAAATTTCAAAAACCTCTAGTGTAGTGACAGGACTTTATAAATGATAATTTAAATATAAATTGACAGTATTAGTGTCAAACAAAAAACTAGTCAAGGACCACCAAGGAATTAAGACCATGTTGCCTGATATGTGCTGATGTCAATATACACTGAGAATGTAACAACTTGATGTACCAGAAGTGTCTAAGGAATCTGAAAAAGAGATAAAAATGTAATTTCTCTCTTCCTTTTCACACAAACAATACACCCTACCCCAACCCACATCACATCACCATAATGTGGGGGGGGGATACCTAGCTTAAAGGAGATGCTCTCTCACTCACACACACACACACACACACACACACACACACTCTCTCTCTCTCTCCTAATGAACCTTTATTCACATCAGTCACTGCAATTGTTCCCCAAAGGAATTCAACTTGTCATGAAATCCTAAGTAAAAGGGCTCATGTATCCTAATACCTACAGAGCAAACATGTGACACTATTTAACCGTAATACTATCTGCATAGTAACATTTCCAAGGATTCTGGATAGAACTACAATGAAATAAAACTGCCTCCCTCCCCAGGATAAGGTAACTAGAAGTAAATGTAAAGTATGTGTGTAAGACCAGAGGTCTAACATACCTACATTTCCACAAATTACTACAATATTAGTCTAATGTAAAAAGATCTGTGCAGGACCCCCATGCAAATGAGATCTCACACCCCAATATGTACAGAGTTACAAAAATATGTGACAGTCTATGATAACACTCCTGTATGTACAGTAACAGGCTAGGTAATCTGAATATGGTGCAACAGAATCAACCCCACTCCCGGGCAAAGATAAAAGTAAGGAGGAGAATTAATATTCATTATGTGTGTGAAGTAAGAATAGTAACATAGCTATTCTTACTTCACACACATAATGAATATTAATCTTCTTACTTTATTATGGTGTGAAGCAAGAATAGTAACATGGCTATTCTTACTCACACATAATGAATATTAATTCCTTCTTACTTTTTATCTTTGCCCGGGAGTGGGGTTGATTCTGTTGCACCATATTCAGATTACCTAGTCTGTTACTGTATATACAGGAGTGTTATCATAGACTGTCACATATTTTTTTTTTAAACTCTGTACATATTGGGGTGTGAGATCTCATTTGCATGGAGGTCCTGGACAGATCTTTTTACATTAGGCTAATATTGTAGTAATTTGTGGAAATGTAGGTATGTTAGACCTCTGGTCTTACACACATACTTTATATTTACTTCTAGTTACCTTATCCTGGGGAGGGTGGCAGTTTTATTTTATGGTAATTCTATCCAGAATCCTTGGAAATGTTACTATGCGGACAGTATTACGGTTAAATAGTGTCACATTTTTGCTCTGTAGGTATTAGGATACATGAGCCCTTTTACTTAGGATTTCATGACAAGTTAAATTCCTTTGGGGAACAACTGCAGTGACTAATCTGAATAAAGGTTCATTAGGAGAGTGTGTGTGTGTGTGTGTGTGTGTGTGTGTGTGTGTGTGTGTGAGAGACACACACAGAGACAGAGAGAGAGAGAGAGCATCTCCAAAGTAGAATTTCCACATTATGGTGATGTGGGTGGGTAGGTGTATTGTTTGTGTGAAGAGGAGGAGAGAAATTACATTTTATCTCTTTTTCAGATTCCTTAGACACTTCTGGTACATCAAGTTGTTACATTCTCAGTGTATATTGACATCAGTACATATCAGGCTACATGGTCTTAATTCCTTGGTGGTCCTCGACTAGAGTTTTTTGTTTGACACTAATACTGTCAATTTATATTTAAATTATCATTTATGAAGTCCTGTCACTACACTAGAGGTTTCTGAAATTTATGGGGCATGATATCTAGCTGGAGAGTACAGCTTGGTGACAGGTCCAGCTAGGTTTTACACATCATACAGTGTGCACTGATGTTTTTAAGACAACTTTACTGGTAATTTCTTGTCTATAATGCATGCATTGAAACTTCTTGGCATCCTAAGACAATCTTAGTATGTCTTTAATCTGTCTGCGGGTTGCTTTTCAGTAATCACATCCTTATACACACTATGACACTTGTAGCTTGATTTAAGAGTCATCTGCTCCAGCAGTGTTATCTTATGTCAATTAAATTTATATGCAGTAGGATTCTTTGTATGTGTGTTCCACCAAGCACCTTTGACCTGGGGACCCTCCTGGCTGAAGGTAATATGGTACTGTTAAACTTCTCTGACATCATCTTCTCATGAGTATTTTAAACCAATTGGGATTTTTTCTGTTTTTTCTGCATGATCTAGCTGTTAAAAGTATTGTTTTTTCTAAACAACTGCCATTATGCTTCTGAAGAAGGACTGGTTGGTCTGAAAGCTAGAGCACTTTGTTCTTGTTGTTACATCTATGTTGGTCCATTAAAAGGTATCAAATCATTTGCTTCTGGATCGACTTTAGTAAGGCATTTGATCTGGTGCCACACTAGGCTATAATCAAAAAAAATGGGAAAAAAGCAAACATCGATACAACAGTTATCCAATGGATATCTTACTGGTTAACTGGAAGAACACAAAGGGTAGTAATAAGCACTCATCGACCACATCTCAAACAATACCTGCTTCTACAAGACTGGCTACCCATCTATGAAGCAACAGATATTAACTTGGCTCTTGATCACTTCATCTCAATTTTCAACAAAGCCTGTGACCTCTTTGCCCCTGCTAAAAGGCTCAGAACAAAATCTCTCTCTAACCCATGGCTCACCGCGGCTCTTCTCTCACAGCAGAAACTAAGGGACCACCTCTGGGCAGTTGCCAGGGCCACTGGCAAACAACCGGACATCCAAAATTACAAACAAGCACGAAATGCCTGCACAAAAGCCATCCGGCTCATGAAATCCATCTATTACAAAGACACTCTCACCAATACATGGGGAAATGGTCATGCTTTCTGGGACAATATCAAGGATGTCACGGGGAAGCAGCCAAAAACCTCTCCGGCCATGTTAATGGTTGATGGATCCTCAACCCTCGACCCCAAGGTGATCACAAACATCTTTAACACGGCTTTTTCGGACATTAGTGCTGTCCTACCCCATGACTTTTTCGAAAACAGGGCCTACTCCCCAAATACCTCAGCCCCACAGTCTAACCATCCCCTCTTCTACTTCAGGGAGGTAAGGCTGAATGAAGCTCGCCGCTGTATTACTGCAGCCATCTCTAAATCTAGATCTAGTAGCGACACCCTGGACCTCAAGCTTCTGTTGCTCACCTTCGATGAGGTAATTCATCTATTAACAAACATCCTAAACCTCTCTCTCAGCTGTGGAAAATTCCCGGACCTATGGAAAACAGCCACCATGACACCTGTCCATAAAAGTGGGGATAAGGCGAATCACTCAAATTGTAGCTATCTCCATACTGTCCCCACTCTGTAAAGGCACTCGGGCACATAGGTGGCTGATCAACCCTACCGAACACTTGGATAAATACAATATACCTTGTCCACAACAACGCGGGTTTCTGGAAGGTCACAGCACCACCACAGCCCTTCTTGAGTTCACTGGAGCTTTGCACAATCCCTTGACAACGGCCTTCTCACAGGGGCCGCTTTTCATTGACCTCTCCAAGGCCTTTGATACAGTACACCATGGACTACTAATTGACCAACTACTGAATGCCGGGCTATCACCGACTCTTCTCTCTGGTTTAAAAGCTACTTAGAAAACTGGTCGAGAGAGTAAAATTGCTGACGCTCTTTCTGACCCTGCCTGTTCGCTCGAGGTCCCACAGGATCCATACTGGACCCTCCTTTTAGCCTTTTCTTAAACTCCCTCCCTTACCACTGCTCTGAGCAGACCATACTATATGCCGATGATGCTGTTGTATTCTCCACTCACAAAGATCCTGCAACTCTTCAACACAACCTTCAAATTGGTTTCAGTTCTGTAGAGACATGGTTTCTTAATCATAAACTGGTCCTCAATGACAAGAAAACCAAATCTATGCTCTTCTGCAGCTCTCATAACCCACACAAGCTACACCACTTGGCTATCTCCACCACCCAGGGGAACACTCTAGATCAGGTGGGGTCCTTCAAATACTTAGGGATACAGCTTGATCCTCATCTCTCTTATGGACTTCACGTAGATGATGTAGCTAGAGCTGCTAATACATGGTTAGGTCTCCTCTACAAACACAGACAACACCTCACGCCAGAAGCTTTGAAGGTTGCAGTCCTGAGCTCTGTGATCTCTGTAATAGACTATGGTCTCATCATTTATGGCTTGGCCACAACCACAATGCTTAGACGCCTCTCAACTGCCTTAAATAAGGCATGTCGGCTCATCACTGGTGCTCACCGTCTCACCCACACATGTGACCTGTACACCCAGACTGGCTGGCTCCAACTATCAAACCGCATAAAGTTTCTCACCTGCTCCATGGCGAAAAAAATCTACCTTGGCCTTGCACCTTCTGGGGTCTCAACTCTGTTACAACACCGAACCAACAAACAATGCTTTGGAGATCCACACTACAGCTACTGAAAGTCCCCCACTGTCACACTCCACAGGGATAACGCTCTTTTGCTTGTCAGGCACCACTCTGGTTCAATGGCCTCAGCCCCACCATCTCCTCTGCCACGACAACTGGTATGTTTAAAACTCGGCTCCGGGACTATCTCACTACCAACAGCTCCTGTGACTGCCCAACTTAACCTTGTTTCTCCACTTTCCTACCTGCCCTAGTGGATCCCCCACACTGGATTCTACTCTCACATCTTGGTATACCCAATGCTGCACTTTTCAACCTCTCTCCACCCTACCTACATTTCTTCTTCGCCCTTCCCCTCTTCCCCCTCCCTATGACTCTGGCACTTCTTATCTCTTGTCTGTTTTCTCTGACAAATGCAGCTGGCTACTTGCTTACAATGTTACCCCTGAATTGTATTAATCTGTAATCTGTTTGCAATGTCCACATTGTTGTAATGTCTGTCTTGATGTTCCCCATAATTTGTATTTCTCTGATGTGGAACCTTTGTAAAAGAGCCTTGGCTCAAAGGTATTTGTAATCCTAGACTTTATAAATAAAAAAATACTGTCACATAGTATAGAAGTAAAAGTGGAGTTCTGCAGGGATCAGTGCTTGGGGCCAGTGATATTTCAAATATTTATTTCAGATGTATCAAAAGACCTGCTTAGTTGGAACATCAGGTGTGCAGATGATACAAATCTCAGAGACCCTGGGATTCTATAAATGGATGTTTAATATTGTAATACAGAATGCCTTAAATAAAATTACAGATTGGGCCCAGAAATGGAAAATGGTCTTCAACCTACATGATTGCCTTAAAATGCATTTGGAAAAGAAAAGCATATGCTAAAACTACTATACTGTACATTATGCAGAAAAATACCTTGATTCGACAGAATCTGAATGCAACTTAGGAGTAACAATAACAAAGAAAATCGACTATACTAAACAAACAAATGAGGTTATAGCACATGCAAATAAAATTTATGGGGCCAAAAGATGCAACATCTGGTAGTATAGCCTACAGGTTAGAGTAATAAGCTGCGAATTAGTTTGGTACATCCAGCAGACCTGGGTTTGAGTCCCACAACCTCCACTTGCATACTGCGTGACTCTAAGCAAGTCACTTAACCTCCATAGTGCTCCCGGGTTGTCCTGAAAACAGGGACTTGTGCCTAGTTGGCCTTACCCATTTAATAAGGAATTAAAGAAAAATCATATCCAAAGACAAAAGTGTAATATTACTGCTATATCGTGCTGACGTCAGGCAGCACCTTGACTATGCAACACAATTCTGGTATCCATATAAAAAAACAAGGCAGAAACCAAATTGCAAAAGTACAAAGAAGGGCCACAAAATTATCCAAGCTCTAAAAGAAAAACCTTACATGTGTAACTGAACTTGGTCTAATGCCCTTGGAATTATGACATATATGTGGAGATCTCATCCTGATGCATGATATCATGAAAAACATGTACTTAATAACAGAATTAAATATAGAATTTAAATCAAACTATGAGACCATGAAAGGTCATCCGCTTCAAATCATGGCTAAGCATTTCAGAACAACAAAAACAAAGAATGTTTTCACCCAGCACATGGTAAACCCTTGGAATATGCTCTACAATGCGGTCGTCACAAGCACAAACTAGAATTCAAAATCAGACTCGATAGACATATTAAGAATAAAGGGACATGTAGCGATTACTAGAAGTGATGAAGCAATCAAGGGCTTGTGCCTACTTTGCTCCTATTTTCCTTACTATATTCCTATTCCTCAGTAACATAGAAACATAGACTTCGACGGCAGATAAGGACTGCTAGGCCCATCTAGTCTGCCCATTTCCCTACCTACAGTATTACATAATAGGCATTTTCTGGCCTGCAAGCCGGAAAGTAGTTATGAAACAAGGTGCATACTGTACTTCACAGCTGAATTCATACATGCCTGACATGAACAAATGGACCATTTGGCCTCAAGTTCCCAAAGGTTTTTGCCACTGGGGTCACCACAGCGCCAACGTCCATACAATGTACTGGTAGATATCACATCCCGCGAACAGTGGCTAAAAGTATTTTTCACATACTGAATGCTGCAGCTGACTGGATGTCACGAGGCTACTATGATGGACTCTTGGTCTTTTTTTAATCTAACACTACCTAGATTCTTGTATGTATGGCTGTGTTGTTGCACTATTAGTTCCTAGGCACACTTCTGTAATATTGACGCAGTAATGCATCTTGTCACAGCGCAGTAGGTCATGGGTACAGTAGATAGATAAATAGGAGCATTTTAAGTTTCATTCCTAATGCACCAAGGCGGAGACCATATTTGTGCCTTCCAGGCCAGTACCACATGATTAACTTATCCCCTACAACGTGCCTTAGTGGCTTAACTCCACTCCTCATGACAGTCTCCGCAGCTGCGGCAACTGCATCAGGTTTTTGGGGGGGAATGATCCCAGCTGAACCCAATTAGCAGGTGGCAACTTTTATCTTGCCCCCAGCTTCCTTTTTCAGTGTTCTACTGTGCCTAGGAGCCAACCATTTCGTCAGGATGATGGGTGCTTTAAAGAAGGCACTGGTTTGTAGATGCAGCCTTTAGGGGTACCTTGTAAAGCATGCTGGCCTTGTTTTAGTTTCAAAATTGTTTTCACTATTAATGATATGTAACCATATGTTACAGCACCAGCCTGCCAAGCTGCTGACTCCCCCCCCCCCCCGACTAGGGGCTGCTTTCCTGTGTTTGGCTCTTGAGGGGGTGTTACACAAAACATTTCTATTTAACCCAGAAACTGGGGTGGGCCATGACACTGGGGACCAGCACAATCACAGTGGGGCACCAGTAAACAATAATAGAAACATACATAGAAACACATAAAGTGTCAGCAGAACCATTAGGCCCATCCAGACTGCCCTATTTTCCCTGCCTAACACTACACCCTGGACCCTACATGGTCAAAGGTGTCCCTTCCTCCTCCCTTACCTCTGTTTATAATACCTATGTACATATCCCATGCATGCTTGAAGCTCTCCACTGTCTTCACCCCATCATCTCTTCTGGCAGGCTGTTCCAGGTGGTTACCACCCTTTCTGTGAATACGTATTTCCTCACATCCCTCTTAAACATCCCCCTTCAAGTTTCATGGCATACCTCCATGTAGTGGTCTTCCTCCTCTTTTGAAAGAGGCTCCCCCTTGCACTTTGTTCATGCCGGTGAGGTACCTACAGGTCTCAATCATGTTGCCTCTCGCTCTCCTTTCTTCCACGGAGTACATCACAAAGAAATATCATCTCCTTTAACTAGAGTCAAGTAGTAGGTTTACTCTGTTACAAGATGGAAAACAAATATTTTGCCCATTGGGGGGCTGTGGGTGCAGAAGGTACAAAGACCATTGCACTGTACACAAAGTCCAAGAAGGTCCCTGAATTAGGGATCCAGCTAAAGTTTCTTTGCCCATCTGTCTTCTGGGATCGGAGCCAGCACAGAGCATGTCCTCACAGGATTTGAACACTTTGGGTTCACAAAACACGTTTCTTCCACATTAGCCAATTGTACAACGTGTTTTGTAGCCTGTGAGCCCTTTCCCATCTGTGGGTCAGAGACAATAGTGCAGGGGTCAAACATAACCTTTTTTTACACTAGCCAGCAGGGCAAGTTGATTCAAAATTGCACTAGCCCGCAGGTGGTTGCACTAGCCCTTAATTACAATGGTAAATTTTGATCACTTATACAGAAAACAATGCAAGCAGAGCCATGAAATACTCTGATTATTGCACATTTATCCTGCTCCCACATTGCTTCCAGCTCCCCAGCAGAAAAAAAGACTACAGTGCCATCACAAACAGTGAGCCCCCTTCCCCATTATTTTGTATCATGGCCTCCTCTCTTCCTCTTCCTGCCCCCCCCCCACCAAACAGAGAGAGGACATCACAACAGCAAATGTTCAATCAAGCAGTCCTAGCTCTGCACACACACAATAGCTGACATCATCAGGCACCTCACCACACTGTCACCACCACCCGGAGGGCAATGAACAGAGTCAGGCACAGAAAGACACTCTCAGCCCCCACCCTACAGTCAACTGGAGACCTGCACTTCCGGAAGTTTTTGTACAGTCTCAAGTGAGCCAGGAGCACATCTAAGGTTTCTTTGGAGTGGGGGCTAGACAACCCTAAGGGGCTTGGAAATTAGAAAACTGACATTTTTATTTGTAAAAGCATTGATTTTAATATGCTCTGCCCCAACAATAACAGATTTTTCTTTAACATTGTCCTTTCATCAGTCCAGGGGAAACAGTACACCGGCATAATGCTATACTATCTCTATATCTGTATAGGATGATCTATGTACTCCAGGAATGCCTATTTCAGGGTTTCAAATTATTGTATTTTATCAAGGTTTATTTTTGTACCATACATGTTCCAAAGCTTTGTTTTTAGGCTGAAAGAACATACTGAGTGGGATACGGGTGGAACTGTATGGATGGTGATGCTGGCATGGTCCCTTTAGAAGAGCTGGGGACCCCATACACTTGCCAGTAATAATGGCAACTATGGATCTATGGATGGTCACCTCAGAGTCTGGTCTGCAGTGGTGTCCAGGGAAAGAACAGAGTTAAGAGATTTGGAGGGGAGAGGGAAGTTATGGTGAGGCTGAAATAAAACCCACCACCTACTGGGCCAATCCTGTATACCTCTTTGCGTTTTGTCACTGAAATGTTGGATACAAACACTCAAAATGTAGAGAAATGAGGGACATTGGTCTTAATAATATTGGACAAATTGTTAGACATAGACACATTCAAAAAACTGGAACCTAGTCACTTAACAGCACTCTACCCTTGATCACACCCTGGACACTAGCTGAAAGTCTTAGCAGTGGAGTGATAATGACTCACATTGAGTCTTTTGTGGGATCCGTCTCTTGAACTGCCAGATAACTGCAGCTCTTAATGAGCTGTTATCACACCTGGCCAGCTGGAACATTGAGAGAGATTAGCATGAGGATTAGAGAATGCTAAAGTAGAGACTTTTTTAATTTCATTAACAGCCATGAAAATCTGCACTAGTCAAGACGGGTAAGTAAAGCATTAGCTACACTAGACCTGGTCAATTTGCACTAGTGTTTGGGCTAGTAAAACAATGTTAAGATCGACCCCTGGAATAGTGTCCCATTTTCCAGTCAGGGTGATCCACTCCATCCCCTACAGAAACTGTGCTAGTGAGGAAGGGCGTGGACTGTTATCTTTCAAACAACCTGTCACATAAACTGGAGTTTAGTTCCTCCAAACCCTCACAAGCATTCCCACTGAAGCCATCCTAGAGGAGGCAGCTCTGGGCTGCTACACAAAGAAAAGGTCTCTCACAGTTTGAGGATGTTTCCTGTATTTTACTCATGGTTCCCATGACCAAGTGTGTTAAAATTTCTTCACCTCACTTTGGGGAACATCATTGCAGAAGGTCATCACCACAGTTCGACACTCAGCTACTCTGAGACTAAACCAGGGATCAAAAATCAAGACAGGAGAGAGTTGGAGACCTCTCTTGCAGCTTCTTCTCTCAGACCAGTGTCTTTACAGCTCAGCTGTCTGTGAGTAACTGCCTCCAGCTGCAACATTCCATCGTGGCTTATGCTGCTGCACCATTCACTATTCAAGGGAGCCACTCCCACTTGGGACCTCTGCCCAGATGACTGGCTGGAGTTTTAGGGGAGATCTGAAAGTTTACCCATTTGCATTCCCAGAGTGACTAAACTAAAAGAAACCCACTACACTGCATAGGATTCTAGTACACTGCTAAACATTTTGAAGACTTTGTTGTAGGAAACTGTAAACAAAAATATAGTTAGGTAAGAACTTACCAAAACAGTAGATCTGCGAGGGGATCTCTTGTAGCAAGCCACACCTATGGAACTATAGCTGCCAGGCACTAGGATGGTAGGACCATGCGGAAACTTTCCCAGCTAGCAGTCTACCAGGGGTCAGCTCACTCTGACATCATATGCAGACGTCAGACTATCTTATAAGAATGGATGGCCCCCATGCCCTCCTCAGTTTTCCAACTGGACACTATAAGCCACCAAGGCCAAGCAGAAGGAACTGAGGAAGAACCAAAGGTACCCACCAAAAGAAAATAATGGAGAAAGAAGATCATAGGAAGACCTCCCAGGTTCAGGGAGAAGGAGGGTGGGATGGCATGGCCGACTGCAAAAGATCCCCTCGAAGATCTACTGTTATGGTACGTTCTTACGTAACTGTACTATCTGACTTCGGTGGTATCTCTTGCACAGGCCACACCTAAGGAACGAGTCCCAAGCAGTTCTGACATCAAGAAATGCAGTCTGGGTGGAAGGAAACCAAAAGCAAAAAAAAGTAGGCCCTGGAGAATAGTTAGGCTGAAATTGGCCCTACGCCTAGAGGCAATGTTCAGACTGTAGTCCTTGATAAGGGGGAGGGGGAAGGGCATGGGGAAATTGCTTAACCAGGAAAGGCATACTAAGTCGAAGTTTGTTTTCAGGTGTGACCTGGGAGCACAAGGACATTAAGTGACTTGCTCAGGGTCACACAATATGCAGGGGGGGCTATGGGATTCATACCCAGGTCTCCAGGTTTGCAGCTCAGTGCCCTATACCACAGCGCTATACTGCTTCCAAATAAAGGTGTGGACAGTACTCTAAGTAGAGGCATCACAAATCTCTGCCGCTGACACTTCCTGAAAAAGGTAGTAGAAGTGGCCATCCCTCTGATGGAATGGCCACGGACAACCTCAGGAAGGTCCTTGCCATACTTCCTGTAGGAATAGGTGATACAGTTGGCCAACCATTTGGATAAGCACTGTTTTTGAAACTGGGACACCCTCTTTCCTAGGGGTGAAAGAAACAAACAACTGAAAGGACTTTCTACAGCCCTTCGTGCAGTGAGTATAGTAACGCAGAATTCTGTCCATGTCTAAAGCATGAAGCAACACTTCCCTGGATTGCCATGCTCTGGGTAATACACAAGAAGGCGGATGGATTGATTTAAAGTACATTCAGACACCGCTTTAGGAAGAAACTTAGGGTCAGTATGCAAAGACACCCTGTCTTTCTGGAAAACAAACAAGGATACTCACACATGAGCACCTATAGCTCCAAAATTGTATGAGCAGAAGTAATAACAACTAAAAATAACGCTTTCTATGACAGAAAGCGTAGTTCTCATGTTGTGGCTGACTCAAAAGAAGTCAAAGTAAGTTTTTCTAACATAAAATTCAAGTGCTAAGGCAGGACTGGATTATGGATAAGAGGATTCAGGTGCAGAATGCTTCTCAGAAATGTACGGGACACCTCCAGTTGTGCACCATACAGCCATCAACAGACACATGGAAGGCAGAGATGGCAGACATGTGCACCCTAGGAGAGAAGTACTTCAGGACAGAATCTGAAAGAGACAGCAAACACTCCAGAATCTGATTCATTAGAAAAGTGAAGGGATCCAGCTGATGTGAAGCAGCCCACAGCGTAAAGCATTTCTACTTTACAGAATACATGACCCTAGTGAAAGGCTTCCCAGCCACCACCAGGACATCAGCTACCTTGGGTGACACCCCTAACTGAGCCACGGTTATGTTCTCAGGAGCCAGGTGTGAAGATGCAGGGATTTGAGGTCCCAATAAATCAAGGTGCCCCAGTCCTGAGAGAGCAAGCTGGTAAACAGAGGAAGAAATACTGGAGGCCCCACTGTCACCTGTTGCATTAAGGGGGGACTAGATCTGATGAGGCCAAAAGGGGGTTATGAGGATCATCATGACCACTTCCACCTGGAGCTTGATCAGAACCCTCTGAGACAGGAGGAAATGGATACAGAAACCTCCCCTTACAAGAGAGGGACAATGTGCCTCACCTGAAAACTCCAGGCCCTGGGTCGAACGGCAGTTTTGCACTGAGTGAGGATGCAAAAAGGTCCAACTCTGGACAACCCCACCTGTCGAACAGGTCTTCTACTACTGAGGTCTGCAGTTTCCATTCATGTACCTTTGACTGTGACCAACTTAAGGCATCTGCCAGAATGTTTTGGATGCCTAGGACATGGACGGCTGACAGTCTGAGACCTTGATCCAGAGCCTAATACCAGACTCTCACTGCTTCCTGGCAAAGAGGATACGAGTGAGTGCCCCTGTTTGTTGATGTAGTGGACTACATTATTGATGTCCGTCTGCACTAGCAGAAGACCCAGGGACAGCTGAGTCTGGAAGACCTGCAAGGCATAAAGAATGGCCTGCATCTCCAGGACATTGATGTGGAGAGAGGATTCCAGATGGGACCAGGTCCCTTGTGTTTGGTGGGGCCCTAGATGTGCCTCCTCCACCACCCAAACCCTGAAGCATCGGTTGTGAGGATTTGCTGACAGTAAGGAATGAGGAAAGGAACTCCTCTCAACAGGTTGCTGGATTCCATCCACCAAAGAAGAACTCTCTTCACTGGAAAGGAGACCAGGACTGGTTGTTCCAAGTCATTTGTATGCTGGACCCACTGGACCTCAGTGTCCACTGAGGAATCCTCATGTGCAGTCTGGCTAGGGGCAGTGCAGCTATGGCTGCAGCCATCAGACCCAAAAGCTGGAGGAAGGTTCTGGCAGAGATATAGTGGCTGCTGTAGAGCAGGTGGACTTGAACTATAAGGCAATCTGCCCAGTTCTGAGGCAGAAAGACCATGCCTTGGAAGGTTGATCATAATGCCAAGATACCAGAAAAAGCAGGTGGTATGTTCCAGAGTCTGCACTAGGTGTTCTCTGGACTGGGATTTGTGAAGCCAGTCACCAGGTAGGGAAAGACACAGAGTCCCTCCCACCTGAGGCCGCTGCCACCACTGCCAGGCATTTGGTAAACATTCAAGGGGCCAAAGACAAGTCAAAAGGCAAGACCAGGAACTGAAAGTGTGCCGCTGGAAGTGGAACCTTATGTACTGTCTGCGGAAGACATGTACCTGGATACGTAGGCAGGCATCCTTCATGTCAAGGGAGCAAATCCAGTCTCCCTGGTGCAGAAGGGGCAACAGACGCTGGAGTGTCACCATCTGGAATTTTTTTGTATTGGATGAACAGATTTAGCTCCCAGAGGTCCAGAATGGGCCTGAGGTCTCCTGTGCATTTGGGCACCAGGAAGAAATGAGAACAGAACCATCTGTCTTGTTGAGTCTCTGGGATGTGTTCTGTGGCTGGAATGTGGTCTGAAGGGTAAGAGGACAGAATTGGGGGTTTCTCTGGAGGCCACTCCAGAAGTTCCAGAGTGTGGCCGTTTTCTTAAATCTGTAGGGCCCAGGCACCTCTGGTAATTTCCCTCTACTTGTCCAAGTGTAGGGAGAAGCAACCCTCTACCACCACCTCCTGCCTTACGGGGGGGTGGTCAGGCAAGGAGTCAGGCTGAACTGGCAGAGTCAGCTGGGGATGCGCCTCCTCTTCTGAGAGGGGGTTCCTGTGGTAGAGGAGGGGTTGGGCATGGCAGGGCCAGCCCGACGTTTACCCTGAGATTTGCTGGAGGGCTTAGGTCTATGAACAGACTGACAAAAGGGCACTCGCTGACCACTTTTTGGCTAGCTGATGTGGCAAATGGAACGGACTGAACGAAGAGTGCGACCCGAGGCTTCCAGTTGAGACAATATGTCCTGCACATCTGCACCAAACAGCTTGTAGCCTCTAAAAGGGGCATTTAGGATGGACAATTGTACATCCTGGGCAAAGCCCAACACCCTCAACCGAGAGTGTCAACGAAGGCAAATACCCACCATGGCAGCCCTCACTGAGGCGTCGACGGCATCGTAGGCCACCCTAAGGAGGTGAATGCCGACGCTGGACCCAGCTTTAAGAGACTGCAGCAACTGCTGTTTCAGGGGGTCCTCTGGGAGGGCCCAGTTACATTCAAGGACTTGGTCCCAGAGCTGATTTTTGTACTGGACCACTGGGGCAATGTAATTTAACACCCTGATGGTCAGTGTGGCAGAGGCAAAGGTTCTCTTGCCAATATTATTCAGCCTCCATGACTCCTCATCCGGAGATAAGGGACTGAGGTGTTCTGGCCACTTGGTGCAGTAATGGGTGGTGTTGATGACCACCAAATCCACTTGAGCCTGATCAGTGAAGAAAGGCCTTCCTGCTGGATCCTGGTATAATTTGTCTGCCTTCTCATGGATCTTCTGCTCGCAGGCACACTGAAGAGGTTCCCGGAAGTGGATTTCAGCATAAACAGAGAGGGGAAAATCACTTTATCACTAAAGTGATACACACTAGGGAGAGAAAACTAGGTTCAATGAAGAAATTCGGTGAAATGGCGGTCAACCGAAGCGAGCGGATCTCTGTGAAGTCTGACATGTGATGGCTGATGGTGGGAAAAGAACTGAGGAGGGAATGGGGACCATCCACTCTTATAGGATAGGTCGAAGTCAGCGTATGATGTCAGAATCGGTGGCCCCCAGTACAGTGCTAGCTAGAAAAGTTTCTGTGTGGTCCTAGTGCCTGGAGGCTATAGTTCCATAGGTGTGGCCTGCTGCAAGAGATACCCCCGAAGTCAGATCTGTAAAAAAACACTTCTAGTACACGCTCTAGTAAAACAATCTAGTAACCTTCTCAGTTTCCTTCTCAGAAATCCTGCCGGTGCCAAGGGCTAGTGGGGAGCACAAGAGGAAGATTAGGGAGATAAACCAGTGGCTCAGGGGGTGGTGTGAGGCCAGAGGGTATGGGGTGATGGGGGATTGGGGGGAGACCTGGGAGGATAAGAAGCTATATGCTAGAGATAGACTCCATCTCAATTTGGAGGGAAGGGGAATCCTTAAGTTGAAAATAGAGGGTTCATTGGTGAAAGTGGGGTTTAAACTTGTGAAGGGGAGGGATGGGAGAAAAGGCTGTCAAGGGTGCCGATAAGGAGGGACTCTGTCTCCACCCCTGGGGAGCTGGAGGAATGTGGGAAAAGGCCAACTGGTAGCAGTCAGACCAGGGAAAACAGAATCCCAAGGGAACACGAGCAGGGGAAATGGAAGTATAGGGAAAGGGTGGAAGGTAGTCCTGCTAAATGCCAGGAGCTTGGGAAATAAAATGCCTGAGCTCAGGTGATGCTAACTGAGGAGCAGTGGATGTGCAGCGGTCACTGAGACCTGGGCCACTGAGAACATGACTGGGACCTGAACCTGGAGGTTACACTATGTTCGGGAAGGACAGGGGAGGGGTAGCAATGATAGTCAAAAGCTGCATTGGCATAGGGGGAGTAGAGGAGGTGGAGGGAACCGTGGAGGCGATTTGGGTCACCTTGATAACAAGGGGGGGAAGAGAGTAAAAATAGGAGTGGTGTATAGACCCCCTGCACTGGCGGAGGAGCTGGAGGAGAGTCTGGCGGCAGATGTTGGGAGACACTGCAGACTGGGCAGGGGAAGGGTGGTGGTGTTGGGGGACTTAAATACGCCAGGAACAGACTGGGAGACTATGACATCCTCAGTGACCAGGGAACAGAGGTTGTTGGATGCTTTTCAAGACAAGTTCCTAACTCAGCAGGTGGGGGAACCGACCAGGGAGGCGCGGGTACTGGATGTGGTCCTGGCAGACAGTGACCAGATTGGGGGCCTGGAGGTAAGGGACCCATTGGGGAGTGACCATGCCACGGTCTGCTTTTGCCTGGACCTAGGAGGGGTAGAAGGCTGCACAAAGACGGAGGTAACTGACTTCAGGGGAGCGGATTTTAAGGAAATGGGAAGGATCCTTAAGGAGCATTTGGATGTGATTGGGTCAGACATGGACGCTGACAGTAGGTTGGAAATGTGGGTGAAAATGTGGTAGGGCCCGAAAATCCTGCTGGTGGACCAGGAAGGTCTAGGAGGTAGTGCGGGGAAAGAAGGCAGCCTGTAGGCAATTCAAGTGCTCAAGGAGTGAAAGGGATCGAGGGGAGTACGAGCTGATGGCTAGAAGGGCCACTAGAGTGGTGAGGGCGGCTAAGCCAAGGAAGAAGCAGAACCTGGCCAGGGAAATTAGGAGAGGGAACAAGGGGTTCTTTAGATACATTGGGGAAAAACGAAAGGTGAAGGGGCAGATTAGCAGGATTAAAAGAGGGGAGAGATGGGCACAAGACCCGGGGGAGCAGGCTGAGGTATTAAATGAGTACTTCACCTCAGTTTTCACCAATGAAACTGGGGGTGCTGCATCATACATGGGAGGAGACAGAGATACTGAGGAGGGGACCCTTACCAATCGGCGGGTCTGGGGACAGGGGGAGGCATCACTGGCAGGAGGGGGGAAGGCTAAGCAGGGAGAAGAGGTAGCAGAAGTGGAAATCACAGCAGAGAGAGTGAGGGAAGCCCTCAGGTCCCTTAAGATGGAGAAAGCACCGGGGCCGGATAAATTATATCCCAGAGTGCTGAAGGAATTTGCGGATGTCCTGGTGAAACCCCTGGCGGAGCTTTTCACCATCTCTGTCTGAGGACAGGGTGGGTGCCCCAGGACTGGAAGGTGGCGAATATAGTGCCTATCCACAAGGGGGGGATCAAGGGAGGTGGCAGGGAACTACAGACCTGTCAGCCTGACATCAGTGGTGGGCAAGGTGATGGAGGGCATTGTCAAGGAGAGGCTAGGGAGGGACCTGGAAAAGTCAGGGTGCCTGGATGATAGACAGCATGGATTCGTCCCAGGGAAACTGTGTCAGACGAACCTTTTGGAGTTCTATGACTGGGTGACGAGTGCCTTGGACCTGGGTAGACCAGTGGACGTCCTCTTTCTAGACTTCAGCAAGGCATTTGACTCTGTTCCTCACGTGGGCCTGTTGGATAAGCTGGGAGAAATGGGGGTGAGGAACCAGATGATCAGGTGGATAAGCAATTGGCTCCAGGACCGGACCCAGATGGTCGTAGTTGGTGGGATAGTCTCATCCCCAAGGAGGGTCATTAGTGGAGTCCCACAGGGATCAGTCCTTGGGCCCTTCCTGTTGAACGCCTACATCCCTGACATAAGGACAGGAATCAGGAGTGAGATAAGTCTCTTTGTGGATGACTCAAAACTGGGGGCAGTGGTGGATGGGGAGGGTGGCCTTACAGGGCGACCTAGAGGCTCTGGAAAGATAGTCTAGAAAGTGGAAGCTGAGGTTCAATGCTGGGAAATGCTAGGTACTCCACCTGGGGGCCAGAAACCTGGGCCAAGTGTACACCCTGGGGGGGGATGCTACAAGTCTCGATGGCTAAGAGGGACCTCAGGGTGGTGGTGAATGTCAAGATGAACAACTCGGAGACTTGTAGGAGGGCAACAGCCAAGGCCAACAGGATGCTGGGATGCATCGCTAGGGGGATCACCTCTAGAAGGAGGGAAGTGATACTCCCTCTGTATAACTGCTTGGTGAGGCCGCACCTCGAGTACTGCGTGCAGCTTTGGAGGCCACATTTAAAGAGGGACATTAAACTCCTGGAGAGGGTCCAGAGTAGGGCAACCAAAATTATTTGGGGCTTGGGGACAGGACCTATGAAGAGAGGCTCGAAGAGCTAAATATGTACACATTGGAAGACAGAAGGGACCGGGGGGACATGATAGAGGTCTTCAGGTACATGAAGAGGATAAATAGGGGAGGAACAGTCAAGGTGCTTCGAAGGAAGGAGGAGGGGGCCACTAGAGGGCATGGGTGGAAGCTGGAGGAGGGAAGATTCAGGGAGAAAGGAGGAGGTGCTACTTCACTGAGAGGGTGGTGGAGCCGTGGAATCGCTGCCTAGGGGGCTGGTGGGCAGAGGCGGTGGAGGGTTCAAAGGGGTGGGACAGGTACAGGGAAGGGTTCTGGAAGCAAAATCCAATGCAGCAAGAATATCCGGAACTGGGAAGGGAGAAGCCAGAGAAGGCGAGGGGGGCAGTACCCAGGGTGGGGGCTGACCAAATGAGCAGACGCGAAAGACCATTAGGCCTATTCTGCTGGCATTTTAGTATGTTAGTAACCTGAAGACACGGACACTGTGGTTACAGATGCATTTTTGAGAAAAAGATCCTCATGGTTCTGATTCTTTGACTGTTTGAACTGTATGTTAGAATAATAAAAGGACCATACACACTGTTTCATTTGGAGTGGGTCCCCTGGGAGAGGCTCATCCCATCTTTTCTGTTGTTTATGCCATTTGCGATAATTAGGAGCATTAGCACCCTAACATTTACAAGGGAGTCTGTAAACCCCAATACAACATTTCTGAGCATACTGTAGTTCTTCTGTCTGCTGCTGCTGGCCGAAATATGGATGCTTACCCATCTACCCATCCAACCACTGGCACCAGCGTCAATTGCCCCAATCCCCTTCCAGTAGAAGAAGAAGGGATGTATGCAGCCTGAGCTTCCATGGCCTGCTGCAGGGGTCACTTTGAAGTGGTGCCCCCCCCAAGACAGAAAGGAATGAAAAGGACAACTGGCTCAGCACAGTGGTTGCAGCAGGTGGAACGCTGCTCCACTTTGTGAGAGACCCAGGATCAATTCACAGTCCGGACTCCCTTGCCGAGCTGGTGGGGTTTGGAACAAGAAGTAGTGGAATCATGTGTGGACCGGGGGGGGGGAGACTGCTGAGCATCCCACTCACACAGTGCCACCTGCAAGTGGAAAAGAGGGACTGACCACCATGCAGTGCTGACAGCTCCCTGCATACAGGCTGATGCAAGGGGCGCTGGCAACATGATGGGATGGCATGAGGGCCTAATCCAAACTATCCAAGGAATGAAGCAGCATGACAGTTGGTCCATCCAGGCCCCACTCTCCGCTCTCAGCTACTCAGGCCCCACCGTGGTTATCCACCACTGCGTTTGCAGGAGCAGTGAGGGCTGTTTCCTGGTTGTGGACAGGCCCCACAATGACAGTAAACTGTGGGATTGGGGGGTATGGAGGTAAGCACTGGACACATGGAGTGAAAAGGCTGGGCCCGAACCAAAGAGATGGGAATGATGCCCCGGTGGGGGTTACTGTAAAAAAAAAAAAAGGGACAGCCCTTATGTTCCTCAGTCACCAGACAAATACTGACGTGGGCTCGTTCTAGAACCTGGGGCCCCAGTCTAGTAGCACAACCTGCTACTGCTGTGCCATCACGGATAAGGGTACCAGATTTTGGGATGTCAAAAAGAGGACACTTAGTCCCTCCCTTGATGAGCCTTTGTGCCAGACCCCAAGTAAACAGGTTTAAAGTCTCCACTGCTTTCACAGCTCATTTGCAAGGATGCCCTGGGTAGGAAAGAGTAAAAAGATTATAAAAATAATACTAATACAACAGGATAGAAAAGGTACATGAAGAATATTTGGCAGCTGGAAAAGACGACATGCCCTCGTAAAAGAGGACATCTGGTAACCCTAATCACGGAGAAATGGATTTCCGAAATGTTTTCAGTCCAGGAGTGCGTGCCATAGGCATTAAAATCAGAGCAAAACAGGTGATTAATTCCAGCAATTTGTAAATCTAATCTTACATTATATCATTATGAAAACATCTTGGCATGTTGTTGGTGGAACATTGTTCTCTTGCCAGGTCTACCCTTGTTCACTGCAGCACGGGGGTGTTTTGAGGTTGCCCGCAGTGCAAGCAGTATTAGTTTTCTGATAATGCTTGAGTGCCCAGCTGATTACTGCTGTCAATCCTGCCAGATTACATACATAACACACACATCAGGCTATACGCTGATGCCACGGGGATATTAGCAACAGCAAACACTCAACGATTAATGCTGGACAAACTCCAGACTGATTTTGACATACTCCAGGACTGGTTCTGCAAATGAAAGTTAGTGTTAAGGTCTAAGAAAACTCAGGTTATGATTTTCTAAACTAAACAAACCAAAAATGGTGTCCAAGGCACACAGGATTCTGAAATAACCACCCTGGAAGGTCAAAAACTGTTCGTCACAACGCAGTACAATTATCTCGGAGTTGTGTTGAGCTGCTCCCTGTCATTTGAGGTGCATACTGAAAACACAATAAGAAAAGTGTATTCAAGAATTGGAGCACTAAGGCGGTCAGCCTCAACAGTAACACCAAAAATGCGAAATATGATAGCTACGCGGTTAATCTTACCAGTCCTGGAGTATGGAAACTTAGTCTGGGGGTTTGCTGGCCAGAAAGCACTGGACAGGGTGGATCTTACATATAATCAACAGGCTAGACTTGTCTTGAATTGTCCATTTTCAACTCACCATTGCACAATGTATCACCGATTAAAGTGGGATAGTTTGGCACTGCAACTTAAAAAACAATGGATATGTCTAATATTTAAAGTCAAAAATAGGTTAATCAAAGGCACTCTATCTTTGTTATATGAGAAGGTTGATCAGAGATATCGTTTTAGGGATGTGGTGCATAGAGGTTTAACAATTCCCAGAACTAGGAACAGATACGGTCAAACGCCTTTGCAGTACGATGCCACAATGTCGTGGAATTACATTTTTCCTTCTCTGAGGAATCTGACAAAGTTAAGCTGTTTTGTAACAGTGATCAATGTGACCTATTTAGAAGTCTGCATTTGCACATAGATTGAACTGTAAATATTTACATCATTCATTTACAATAAAATGTAAAGGAGTCTAACATCATTGTACGTTTTAGCAAATCATTGAATATTTACTGGTGAGATGTTGTGTATTTGTACTTTAGAAAATTGACTTTTTGTTTCCTGGCATCCGATTGGCTGGTACCCTTGCCGGGATGGTACATTAACTTTCAATAGATGCCCAGGAAATAAAAAGCGCCAGCCCAAGCCTGCCTGATGCACTCCAGTTGAATCAACCGACATTTTTATGTTTTCTTGCACGCATGTGCAAGAAACATAGTGCCATCATCCGAGATTTCGGAGGTGTGTCACCCCCTCTTCCAATTAAGTCAGTGTGTTGGCAGGCGTGGCCCCTATCCGCCAATGCATGCTGGAGCTGTCTATGACAAGTTCCAAAATGCAGTGGCGTACAGTTGAAAGGGGGAGCTACGCTTCAGTGAGCAGCGATAAGATATCGCCTGCTCATGCGCAACTCCCCACACACAAACTCACGCATGCATACCGTGTGCCCCCACACATACATATAGGTCGACGGGTGCCCAATTCCCCATCGGCTGAAAGTTGTGCTCCTTCTCAGGTGATTTCGCAGTCACTGCGCGAAATCACCTTTCGGACCTGAATAACGCCATGACAGTGACATCATTCATGAGAAGGGGCCGCAAAAACCCCATGTTGAAAATCTGGTGCAAAAATTCCAAAAAATGACTTTTACGAGCGTGCGTTGCGCAGTTCCTACACAGGCTCGTAAGTTCGCGAATTTTCAATATTTTCACTCCAGATTTTCAACATTGCCATTTTACCACACCTTCTTATGAGTAGTATAGCTGTCATTTTCACATCTCACTCAAAGCGTGTTTCCGCCCATAGCGCTAATGGCGCGATCGGTGTCAGCGAAATCAATATACAGGACAAATTAAGAAAATCACAGTGACACTGTTCATGGGCAGAGGTCTTAAAATGGCTATGTTGAAATTTGGTGAAACAATTCCTACAATGACTGTTTCTACGGCGTGCATTACGCGGTTCTCCTTGCAGCTCGTAAGTTCACAAATTTTAATATTTTCACTCCAGATTTTTCAACATTGCCCTTTTACCACCCTTCTTATGAGCAGTACAGCTGTCATTTTTCACATCTCACCAAAACATGTTTCCGCCCATGTAGCGCTACAATGGCGCAGTCGGTGCGAAATCAATGTACGGGACAATTAAGAAAATCACAGTGACACTGTTCATGAGCAGAGGTCTTAAATGGCTATGTTGAAAATTTGGTGAAAAATTTTCTAAAAATGACTGTTTTACGAGCGTGCATTGCGCAGTTCCTACGCTCGATCGTAAGTTCGCGAATTTTCAATATTTTCACTCCAGATTTTCAACATTGCCATTTTACCACACCTCCTTATGAGCAGTACAGCCGTCATTTTTCACATCTTGCCCAAAATGTGTTTCCGCCCATGTAGCACACAATGGCGCAGTCGATGTGCAAAATCAATGTATGGGACACATTAAGAAAATCACAGTGACACTGTTCATGAGCAGAGGTCTTAAAATGGCTATGTTGAAAATTTGGTGAAAAAAATTCCTAAAAATGACTGTTTTACGAGCGTGCGTTGCGCAGTTCCTATGCACGCTAACAAATGAGTTTACTTAATTCATCTTTTCACTCCAGATTTTCAACATTGCCATTTTATTACACTTCCTTATGAACAGTACAGCTGCCATTTTTCATATAATCGCCCAAAATATGTTTTCGACATGTAGCATAATGGTGCTGTTGGTGTGTGAAAGCAATGTTTAGGACAGATTAAGAAAATCACAGTTACACTGTTCATGAGCAGAGGTCTTAAAATGGCTATGTTGAAAATTTGGTGACAAAAGTCCATAAAATGACTGTGCTACAGTGAGCATTGCGCGAGTTTCCACGCACCCTCGTAAGTTCATGACTTTGTAATATTTTCAGTCCAGATTTTCACCAGTGGCATTTTCCACACTTCCTTATGAACAGTACAGCTGTCATTTTTCACAACATGGCTGAAGTGTGTTTTCACACTTTCAGCGCAGAGATGTGTGTTCGCTGTGGGAAATCATTGTTCGGGACAGATAAAGAAAATCACAGTGACACTGATCATGATCGGAGGCACCAAAATGCCTGAGTTGACAATCTGCTGTAAAAAATCCCCAACCTAATTATATTATGGGTGTGCATTGCACAGTTTCTATGTACGCTCGTGACTTCACCATTTTTTTAAATATTTTTACTGCAGATTTGCAACATTGCCATTTTTTACACCTCCCCATGAACAGTACAGCTGTCATTTTTTACATCCTGTTCGGAATGTTTTTGCACCTGTGGTGCTAAATGCCATAGTCGCTGTGCATAAGCAGCTTTCGGCTAACAAACTGATATTCCCCCTGTTCATGAGGTGGGGTCACAAAAAAACATGTTGAAAATTTGGAGTGAAAATACCAACGAATGCCTGAGGTATTAGGGTTTCCAACCATAACGCCCAACCCTGTAGAGAATGACAGGCATCAGGGGTGTGACTTGGGATTCTTGCCTGTAATGCTCATACCATTCCACACCCTGCAGCCAGTGAGAGGCATCGAGGTATGCCTTGGACTCTTCGACCCCAAAGTTCACCCCATTCTCCTATAACGCACCCATCTCACCATATTTCCTAATGAAATGGGGTGCGCATAAGGGCCAAAGACCCCAAGGACCACCGTGGCACTTGTCAGTGTCTGCAGGGAGGGGTGTGGTGAATTGGTGTGGCCGTTATGCCTGATGACCCAAAGGCACACCCCAATGCCTGTCACTCTCTGCAGGGTGGTGGTGGGGTTGGCTTCAGTTCAATACTTCACTGCCATTCCTATTACGCAGCTGTGTAACTTCTACACTACCACTGTCAATGCCAGCAAGCAAACATTCGGCACTGACAAATGCTTGTTTTTCTCGCTAAGCAAGAGGTATTGGCCTCCAACACCCTACTTCAGTGCCAACTGTTAAAAAATACACACACACACAACAGTCTGTCATTTTTTTAAATACCGAGCATTTCACGACTCATGAATCTTGTTTCTCTAAACAGCTTTTTTTTGTGATTAAAAGCAATGGAAGCCCTGCTCCATTCCGTTTACTTCACTTACATTGCTGGACACCCTCCCCCTAGCCCCAATCACACTCACATTTATTGCCCTATGACCAAAAGAAACCTCCTCATAAATAAAAACTTCTACTGTGTACCTACACTGTGTCATGGCTCACAGCTCCGACACTACCTTACAGTCTTGACTCCCTCGAACAGATCCACGGCCACCAATCATGTCTCCTCATTCATTCGTGGTGCCACTCATCTCATTTCTCCACCCTGCACTCTCCAACCTCACACATCAATCGCAGTCCATGACATGTCCCCCCAATAAAGAAAACAACCCAAAACTTAACACAAAAATGAGTAAAGAAATAAATTTGTTTTTCGTTCAAATGCCTCTTTTACTTCCGGGTATGACATCATCAGGCACACCGAAGTAACGCTGCATCTCTAAATGATTAACATCACACAGTATACATTTTGTAACCCCCCCAAAAAAGCAAAGGCACTGCTGTTGAGACAGTAAGTACAAACGCCATGTTTGGGGGGGGCTAACTTCAAGATTATGTCGGAGGGGTGGACAACAGACAGCACAGCACAAAAATTGGGACTACTTTACTAGGAACACATTTAAGCTTTATTATTAATAAATCTTTTAATTGTTTTTCTTGGCTTTTTTAAATCCCATAGGAAAAAGCCACAGTGCCCATTTTCTAAGTGCAATAATACCCTCCAGGGTGGGTGGTATAGGCAATACCGGACCTTCCAGGAGCTACAAGGCCCTCCGCCTGCAGCGTCTGGCCTCATTACGCCCCTGGGTGGTCTGGTATTGCCCAATACTGCCCACGCTGTCAGGTATTATTGTGCAGCAGTACACAACACTCAGGAGTAGTGTGTTGCAAATAAATATAGTTTATTTAAATTCAAGCCAGTTAAGGCATTAATGAGCAACATTACTATGTACAATACAACAAATCTTTATAACAGAGCATACTCGCATGCACAGAAAGGGGGAGACCAGAAAGCCAATGAGAACTACCCCTGTGTTTTGCCACTACGGGCTTTGACTGTGGGCTCTAAATATATATATATATGCCCCCTATGGTAAATGATGGTTATTTATATATAAAAAAAATTACAGACCGCATTGCATTCAGATAGCTCACATGGAGACAGTGCTATTTTGGTAAAGGAAAACATGGAGTGACATAAATCCATATGGGCATGGTATATAACTGAAGAGAGAGAACAGTTATGTAAGAACTTGCTGTAACAGTAGATCTTCGAGGGGATCTCAGTTATCAGGTCCCACAGATGGAACTTCACCATTCATGAAGCAGGATCCACATGGAAGATTTTCAGCAGTACAACCAGGGCCACCCATGCCGACTTCATTTGCCGACATCACCAACCTTGTATAGGCGTGAGTGGC
This sequence comes from Neoceratodus forsteri, assembly GCA_016271365.2. Lineage (NCBI taxonomy): Eukaryota > Metazoa > Chordata > Ceratodontiformes > Ceratodontidae > Neoceratodus > Neoceratodus forsteri. The sequence continues at coordinate 46,125,815 of CM028133.1, read as the reverse complement.
ATCACTTCCTCCTCAGTTCTTTCACCTGGAGACAAGGGACCATAGCTCTAGCCATTAAGGACCCAGGAGAGAGAGAGAGCGTGAGAGACAGGTGTTCCCAGGCCCGAATGAAAGGCTGGATACACCAGATAACCATTTCCAAGAGAGAGAGAGAGATATCTCCCCAAATAAAGGGGGATGGTGGGATCTGATGACTGAGATCACCTCGAAGATCTACTGTTATGGTAAGTTCTTACGTAACTGTTCTATCTTCTTCAGCGGTATCTCAGTCATCAGGTCCCACAGATGGAACGAGTCCCAAGCAGATGCACAGAAACAGTCTGGGAGGAAGGCCATCCCTAAACTTAAGACAGGATGCGCTGCAGCACAGCCCTGCCAAAATCTGCACAGACTCTAGAGGCAATGTCCAGACTGTAGTGCTTGGAGAAAGTGTGGACAGTACTCCAGGTGGCAGCAGCACAAATGTCAGAGGCTGAGACCCCTTGGAAACAAGCCACAGAGGCAGCCATTCCTCTTGTGGAATGAGCTTTTACTGCTCCTGGCAACTCTTTGCCACACTTGTTGTAGCAGAACACAATACAGTTTGCCAACCATTTACACAAACATTGTTTAGAAACCTGAACCTCTGCCTGGGGTGAAAGAAACAAAAGGCTGCTTCGACATTTTGCATTCCTTAGTCCAGAGCAGGTAATACTTCAAAGGTCTGAGCAAATCTAATGTATGGAGCAGTGCATCCCCTGGATTGGTACACTCTGGAAAATAAACAGGAAGGTGGATAGATTGGTTCAGGGTAAACGCAGACACCACCTTAGGGAGAAACTTTGGATTCGTGCACACAGGCACCCTGTCTTTGCGAAAAATCAAATAAGGCTCCTCGCACCAGAGGGCCTGAAGCTCAGAAATCCTCTGAGCAGAAGTAATAGCAACCAAACATAATGCTTTCTAAGGAGACAGGGTCAGTTTCTCCAAAACAAAATTTATATCTCAAGCTGGGACAGGTGAATGCATTGGAGGTTTCAGATGCAGGATGCCCCTCAGGAAGGTATGGGAAACATCCAGTTGAGCCAGGTACGGTCACCCACAGGCTCATGGAAGGCCGAAATGGCCAAAAGGTGTACCTTGAGGGAAGAGTACAAGAGATCTGAGTCCAACAGTGACATCAGGCAGTCCAAAATCTGTCCCATCGGAAAAGTGAAAGAGTCCAGATTATGTTGGACAGCCCAGATGGCAAACCTCTTCCACTTCATGGCGTAAGTGGTTTGAGTGGAGGGTTTCCGAGTAGCCACAAGGATGTCCACCACCTTATGGGAAACCCCAAACTGAGCAATGGCTACGCCCTCAAGAGCCAAGCATGAAATGAAAGGACTTGAGGTTAGGGTGTACCAGGGTCTCCTAAGCCTGTGTCAGCAGATTCCTGCAGAGGGGAGCGGGATTGGAGGTTCCTCTGCCAGCTGTTGCAGAAATGGGAACCATATCTGAAAAGGCCTGAATGGAGCTACCAGGATCATGCTGTCCCCCTCCATCTGTAGCTTGATTTGTACCCTCTGAATCAGGGGAAATGGAGGGAAGGTATAAAGGAACCTCCTGCTCCAGGAGAGGGACAACATATCTCGCAAGAAAACTCCAGGCCCTGGATCAAGCGAGCAAAAACTGGGCAGTTTTGCACTGAGTGGGGACGCAAAAATGTCCAACTCTGGATGACCCCATCTGTCGAACAGGTCTTCTGCGACAGATGAGAGAAGTTCCCATTCATGCATGCTGGACTGCATCCTGCTGAGACCACCCACCAGAGTGTTTAGCACCCTGGGATGTGAACTGCTGAGAGGGTCAGATCATGGTCTAATGCCCAGCACCACACTCTCATGGCTTCCCTGCACAGGAGTTACGAATGTGTCCCCCTGATTGTTGATGTAATACATGACACTGAGGTTCTTAGACTCAATTAACAGTTGACCAGGAAGGAGATGGTTCTAAAAGGCCTGCATGGCATACAGCACTGCCTGCATCTCCAGGACGCTATAGGTTTCAATCTGGGATCAAGAGCCCCGGGTTTGAAAAGGACCCAGGTGGGCCCCCCAGCCCAACCTAGAGGCATCCGTAGTGAGGATTTGCTGGGGGAAGGAAATCTGGATGGGAACCCCTTGCAGATGGTTCAGGGGTTTCATCCACCACTGGAGCACCTTGTGGATTGGGGAGAAAACCAGCACCAACTGATCCAATTCATCCATGCGCTGGTCCCACTGTACCCGAAGGGTCCACTGGAGGATGCGCATATGAAGCCTGGCCAGCAGAACAGTGGGGATGGCTGCAGCCATCAATCCCAACAGCCTCAAGTATCCTCTTGCAGTGACATAACAGCTCTGAGCAACTTCCTAAGCCTGGGCAATGAGGCAGGAAGGCCTGTCCCTGTGCCAAGTCTAGAACTGCCCCTATAAATTGCAGCTTTTGGGATGGGACGAATACTGACTTGGGCAAGTTGCCTGTGTTGCCCAGGGAAAGAAACAATTGAAGAGTTCTCTCTAGAGTCCACAGTAACTGCCCCCTGGATGGGGCTTTTAGGAGCCAATCATCCAGATAAGGGAAAACATACAGTCCCTCCCTTCTGAAAGCTGCAGCTACCGCTGCCAAGCATTTGGTAAAGACCCGCAGCACAGCGGACAAGCTAAAGGGCAATACTTTGAACTGGTAATGCTCACTCTGGAAAAGAAACTGGAGAAATCTCCTGTGGGGAGGAAACACTGAGATGTGCAGGTATGCATCCAGCATGTCCAGAGAACATAGTCAGTCACCCTGCTTTTTTTTTATTTACTATGCTTCTCTTGGCAGGGCCTCCGTCAAGTTCTGCCCTGGTCACGGCCCCCGGACTGCCACCTACTGTTCTTTTTACCGTCACTCTCCCGGTCACCCCCGGCTTTCCCCCGGAGGGCGTAACAAGGACTGATCCCCTGCTTAAATCCAGCCTGGCGGTACCAGTAACTAATTGGGAGAGCCGGCAACGGAGGCTAATTGAAGCCCGGGAAGGGCGTCATAGAGATGGAGGCCCCACCTGTAATTTTTCCCCCTGTAAGCAGGGGCAGGGACGTGCAATGATGACCAGCGTCCACCCCGCCCCTGGATTCTAACTGCATCGGTGCATAATGGAGCATCCTGCCTCCGCCGGGTGTCACCACTGCACCGAACACTCAGTCCCCCCTCCCCCCGGAGAAGGAGAGCAGTCCTGGGCTGCTCAATCCTTCTCCCCCGGCCAGCCCTCTGATGACCCGGATCCATTCCCGAACCCGGGTCGCCGGCATTGCATGCAGAAATCCTACTGCTGCACCAACGGGCCGGCATCAGTCACACTGCTTGAGGAGAGGCAACAAGCCTGGCAGAGTTACCATCTGAAACTTCTTGTACTGGACATACAGATTGAGGTCCTTGAGGTCTAAGATGGGCATCAGGTCTCTGGTTCTTTTGGGGACCAGGAAAAAACAGGAATAAAACCACATGTTTCTCTGGTGCCAGGGCACTGGCTCAATGGCCTTTTTGCGCAGAAGGGACTGTACCTCCTCCTACAGGACAGATATTTGGGCCAGGGGGTACATGGAGAGCACTGGAGGGGTCTCTGGTGGTGGCTCAAAGAGCTCCAGAGTATGACCCCTTTCTATGATTTGAAGAATCCAAGCATCCGACATGATGGTTCTCCATCGATTGAGATGGAGGGAGAACTGACCTCTGACCACCACCTCTTTGTCAGGGACCGGAAGAGGGAGGTCTGCCAAGGAGTCCAGTGGAGACTGAGCCAGCCACTGAGGCTGGTCCATCACCCCTGGGGTGCGTGGCCATGGCTTCGGGAGAGGAGGGGGCAGGCAAGGTGGCGGAGGCTCTGCATTTGCCTTGGGGCCAAGAAGCTGCTCCGTATTTCTGGGTCATCTTGCGAAAGGGAGGGCACTGTCAGCTCTTAGGCTGAATATGATAGAGCAAATGGCCAGACTTGATAGCCCTGCCAGATGCCTGCAACTCATTTATGATGTCCTGCACATCTGGACCAAACAACTTGGAGTCATTAAAAGGTGCATTAAGCATCTTCTGTTGAACGTCAGCAGGAAAACCCAATACCCTCAGCCAGGAGTGCCAGCCCTAGCACCAGTGTCCAAAATATCATAAAGGGCCCTCAAGAGGTGCTTGCTAATATCTTCAGCATTCTGCAAGCACTTAAGAACCTCTTGGTTTTGGGTACAATCAGGAAGGTTCTGGGCTGCGGCCTTTCCCTTCTTCTAAAGGGTATTCTCGTACTTAACCATATGAGACAGGTAGTTTGCAATCTTCAGCCCAAGGGTGGAGGAGGCATAAACCCTCTTATCCCAGAGATCAATCCTATGGGACTTTCTGTTGGAGGGAAGGGAGCTAGGGTGCTTGGGCAGCTTAGACCTATCATAGGCTGCCTTGATAACCACAAAATCTGTCTCTGTCTGTGCAGCGTAGTGAAGAAGACCCTGAGGGGCATTATATAATTTATCAGCCTTACAGGGCATGGCTGGCACCATGTCAGGCCTTTGCCAGGCTGCAGTTGTGGCATTCCTTAAAGCAGGAAGGACAGGAGGAATGACTTTAGGAGGAGACTCCAGAATTTCTAAGAAATCCACCACATCTCGCCTGGTATCCTCCTCCTCCTTCATATGGAAGCCCATGGCTGAGGACAGCTGCTTCATCACACTGAAGAAAGTAAGGTGCTCTGGAGGAGACCTAGAAGTATACGTGACAGAGTCCTCATTAACTGAGGCAGCTGTGGATCTGTCAGAGGAGAGAGGCTCTTCCTCTTCCTCCTGTTCATCAGGAATGCTGAGATCCAGATGGTACTCCTCCTTGACGTTGACCTGTTCCAACTCCAGGTTCGACAACCAAGGTACTGATGATGGCCTGCAGGGTGCAGTTCGTGGGGGCCAAAGTGGTGTCAATGACGACGGCGCCATCGGCAGCACAGGTGATGTGGGCCTATATGCACCTAACTGGTGGACCAAAACTGTTGTGAATTTGGTCAGAATGTCATTAAGGTCGACAACAGTAGATTGCTGCGTTGACAGAGAGGGGTCGACGGTTGAGAGCCTTAACAGCCTGAAGTCTGAGGGCCTGGGGAAGTATCAGGCCTCAACAGGAGGGCTGTCGATGATGGGCAACGACATTAAATTGCTTGATCGACGGAGTGGAGGGGGTCAACAGAACAGGCTACAATGACCCACTGGACAGGCCCTGAGAGCCAGAAGAGCCTGCAGCCCAAGGAAGCATCAGGCCTTGACAGAAGGGCCACTGATGATGGGTCTGTCATCAGTGGAGAAGGGGCCAATGACCCAGAGGACAACAGCTGGCCATTTTGCATCTCAGCCAGAGGTGCTGTCGGTAGGGGTCTAGTAGGTATAGAGACCTGGATGGCAGGCTTAGGCGTTGGTACAGCCGCAGCTGACAGGGCACCACCGGATGAGCGGTAGCTCCACCGGGGGAAGTGGTCCCAATCTCAGTCCTTTTTATGACTTTTCCCCATAGATTTGTCTTGGACTTTAGTGGCCTGGGAGCTTGATGACCCTGCCGGCAACTAGGAAGGAGGGACCCTGGAGCACCCATGCCCAAAACTGGCTACCTGTTGCTCCATGAAGAATTTTTTGAGACCCTTTTTACGTTGCCTGAGAGCTGTTTGATTAAACGTCTGGCAGAGCTCACAGTCCGAGGCGTTGTGGTCAGGCCAAAGACAGCAGACACAGAATGAGTATTCAAGTAATCTTCTTTCTGTAGCAGCAGCAACAGAAGACAGAAGTCGAAGGATTAACTCTTGACATAAACAAGGTAAATGAATCCCTTTAGAAAAAGAGATTCTAAAAAGTTAAAGTTAGAAAAACTATAGGTGAAAAATGGCGTGAAACTGCGTCAGAGCTTCCGCAGAGACCAATGTGATTCAGTCGATGGCAGGAAAGAACTGAGGAGGCAGTGAGGCAGCTCACACCTTTATAGGGTTGGTGACGTTGGCTGACAACATAAGCGTGGGTGGCTCCAGCTGCACTGCTGAAAATCTTCCATGTGGGTCCTGCTTCACCGATGGTGAAGTTCCATCTGTGGGACCTGATGACTGAGATACCCTCGAAGAAGATCAAACATTACTCTCAAGCCCCCAACAATTTGAATGCAATTCTGTCTGCATTTTTTTTTTTTTTTTTTTTAAACACACAGCATTTACCGTGGAGGGTATTTATACAGCCAACGAATATAGGAAATCATAACCACTCACCCAGTATACTGTAAACAAATACTGTGTTTATTGTAGTACACAAGCCTTATGCAGTCACTCAAACCCACTGACATTTCTGGGTGTTAAAATACCCCTTCCTCTGGGTGGCAGGTGATTCTACTGACTATGTGTGCATATTAACACGTTAATATTTTCTCTCAGTTCCTTACACTACTCTTAATGTGTCCTCATGACATCTTTCCTAGTATACACAAATTTTTTCACAGCTCCTCCATTCTGTACCGGAGCGAGTTCTGGTACAGAACAGAGGAACAGAGAAGAAATATAAGCAACTGAGAGGGCAAATATTAGTGTGCTGATGTGCACACTGTTTAACTGGGCAATAACTCACAGGACCTCAGTTCCACTTCCTCTGACACTTTTCTCCATCGAATACTATTGGAGAGTACTACCTCCTAGGGATGGCAGTTCCACCTCCTACAAATGTAAAGATTGGAGTTCTGCCTCCTAAACATTTCCAGTTAAACCACTGCTGCTTGAGGCTCGTGTCCTACAATAAACACAATATTTGCATACAATATACTGCGTGAGTGGTCACGAGTTCCTATGCTGGTTGGTTGTTCGATTGGGATTTCATGAACCGCTTCCTTATTTGAGTTTATTTTCTGCCTAGGGAGGCTCTGGACATCCCTTGATGAAGGGTATTTATATAGGGCACAACAGTATATGCCCGTCACTCTCAAGTCCTAACAACGGCATAGTATACTGTATGTGCGTTCCCGGTCATCGCATATGGCGGCCAGCCAAGGAGGTGAGAAGAGAGCTATGCTGGTCATCATAGCAGGCTCCCACATGGCCCCAGCATCACAGGTTTGAGGGGTTGGCTGGGTGGTGCGCTGGTAAAACTAGAGCAGGCAGGGGCCCAAGGAACGTCCCTGTGTGGTGACAGCCAGTCACGGGGGGGTACCACTGGATGCCAGGGATAGGCCTGGGTACCTGGGCTATGAGTTCGGGGGGGAGGGGGAATGCCCCAGACACCAGGGAGGCATGGAACTATATGGGCCAGGTGGCCAGAGCAGAGGAGTTTCGGAAGCCACCAGGGCCTCTGCAGTCACACTGGGATGGGTGATTGGCAGGTGGAGGATCCACTAGCCACCAGGACATCACTGATATAACCGGGATGGGAGATCGGTGGGTAGAGAGTACTACTGGACAGCAGGACATCCATATGCATGTCAGGGATGAGCATTCAGGGCATGGGGGGGTGCCACTAGATGTTAGGGAATACATTTCTGGCATTGGGACTGGGCTCAGAGGGAGGGATGCCACTAGATGCCAGTTAATATGTTTCTGGTATCGGGACTGGTGTCAGAGGGTGGGGGGTGCCACTAGACATCAGGGGCTACAGTAACATGGAGGGAACAGGCGGGGGCTGGGGGTTGCCACTAGACACCAAGAGTGGCCTGCATCAATAGGTGACTGGTGATTGAGGGGGTGAGTGTGCCACTGAACACCGAGGACTCTATGGCACCCAACAGGACAGGTGCTCAGAGGAGGGGTGGTGCAACTACTCATCAGGATGTTGTCCGCCATCACCGACGGGTGATCGCGGGCAGGCGGCTGCAGTACAGCTGTCCTGTCACCAGTGCCCTGCACCCCATTAAGACTAGGCTTGAACTGGCAGGAACTAGTGCCCCTTTGGATGCTATTTACCACAGATGCAAACTGCTGAATTTGCCACTGTGCCCGTATGCTGGGAGACCCCTCTATTTGCATAGGTGCAGCATTACTGTAGTACTTGGGCACTAAAGGGGTTAGCCCGTGCTACTGGGATCTCTGAATTTAGACCCCACCCACAAACCGGGTGCAAAACCCAGTTAGTGCAGGCAAACACCCGTTAGCGTCCGCGCTAACTTGAATATCTGGCCCCTGGAGCATATCTCATTAGAGTGGGCCAGCCGGCAGCAGTTTACACGTGGCATTACCAAGAAAACGTGCACTGCAGCTAATGGAAAAGAATCTCTTGAGTAATTTAAAAGAAAAAAATGCCAAACTTGTCGTTTAACAACAAAGTAGAGCAATCTAAATATGGTGGTCGGGCAAGCGGAGGGGTACTGGAACAGTGCTCTGTTCTTTTTTCCCCTAATAGTGTTCTAGCTAAAACTTAAGGCCAGCCATTATACAAAACAGTATATGGGTAACCACACACAGCATGGCTGTGATTCCATTTCAGGTTTGAGATGACATCAGTGACCTGTTGAGCTTCGCTCTCGAGGTCCCTATGATGTCACCTCAAACCCTCCATGGAGACAGAGCCTCGTTTTGTATGGTTACCTATACATTATTCTATAAGTTCAAAATGTTCCATCTCACACTATAAAATACTGGAGTGAACTGGTTACAAGAGAAAAATACACAAATTATACAAAATTATAACATGGGTTACCTGAGGCACAGTAACTCATTGGTTGTCAGTGGATTAAATTTCCTATTTAATCCATGGTTTGAGTGCCTGATCTTGTTTTTCACAATCGAGATGACCTGATCACATCATGGATTGATCTATAAAATGTACTCTGCTTGGTTTTGCTGATAGCCATTTCTTTCTCATCTTAGCAAGCAGAGTATGCTGCAGCCCTCACTGTGTTGTCACAGTGTGTTGTTACCCGGCAGCAGATATCCTGATCCCTTGGCTGTGCATCTCACAGAGTGCAGTTTCCTGCTGGCCAGTGGCACAGCAGTGAGACATGACACAGTTAAAGCTGCACACAGTGTTATGGAGTAGATGTCACATTGTACCCAGTGACCGAGTAGAAGTTACACAGCCTTTCACTTCTTTTCCCGTTATCGCCGTCAGAGCTCATGTCACTTTCCGGCTATATACAGCTTAATCTGGTTCAAGGTCAGTTGGCATTCATCTGTTTCCCCTTCCCCCGGGTCGTGCCTGAAAATAGGCAGGATTTGTCTAGTGCACTTACCCAGTCAACAAAAGCTAAATAAAATATATACACAGGCCAGATTTAATTACCTGTGTTGCCGTGCTCAGGCACTGCCTACAGCATCAGTACCACTGGAAGAAGCCCCCCCCCTTGGGAAAATACCCTTGACAAGTGGCAGTGGGCAGTAGTGCTTCCTTCATGGGAGGCAACATGTCGCTCAGCAGCATCGACTTCCATCACAGCTCCTACTGCAAATACTGATTCCCCCTGCACAGAAAACAAGCCACCGGTCAGTAAACTCATGACAGATACTGAATCATGTCAGCCGCCTGTTACCTTTTTGTCCCACTGGTTGAAAGTGGAGCAGACAGTACCAGAAAAGGGACGATTCATCTCCCTGGTCCCACAGTGTGAAATACAGAGATCGACACTGGGGCAGCTAGATGTCAGCGATATCCAATCTACAAAGTTACAGAATGAGTATAGAGATAGCAGGGTGGATATTATTCTGCTGACAGTGCCCGTAGCCTCAGCATTCAGGACCAATAGTGTCAACTCGATTCCCTTACATACAGATGAAACAACCTCCCAAGCTGCTGATCGCATGCACTTCAAATGCATAGATCAGATGAGCATAGCAATGCTGTAGTGGATGTAGCAGTCTATCAAGAGCAGCATCCCAGTTGCACACAGCAGCACTGCACAGATGACCAAATGACATTTCTCCCTAACAGTGCTACAGTGCCGTGCAGTAGGGTAGTACCATCTGAAAAGGGAGCGTGCAGCTTCCCTTCCCCCCTTTGCACAGTGATCACCGAAACCGGAATTACACCCCACTAAATTGCTGTTGCCAGGCAAGTCATCCCCCATCAGCTATCGCTGGATGAATCAACATTATTTTCATGCACCTCACCCACAGAACTACTAGTACCCAATTAAGAGAAGTAGCTATATCGGCATGCTTCCTTTACCAAAATGCAGAGAGTGACAGTAGCTGCAGACTGACACATACACCGTCTCCCTGGCTGCAACCATTGATTAAACTATCAGTTTAAGCCACAGTCAGGGACTACTTTGCAAGGCGGGAGGATACAATCCCTTTCTGCCATTAAAACAGGGAGAGCAGCTGTTTTGGGGGGGTTGTACCCTATGCTTTTTTTTTAATTAAGTCAACTTTATTAAATATTTGGATACAGTCATCAAAATGAAAATAACACAGAACAATAAACAGGACAATGTACCCTATGCTTAACCTGACCCATGTTATAAACGCAATAACCCACTCCTGGGTCTGTAGCCTTGTGCCTCACAACGCACCCCAGGCATGGATTAAATGCCTATAACCCCACATCCTGTCATGGGTTATTGCTTACAAGACCGATGATCTTGGTCCTTTGATTTAGCATATTTACAGCCATAATTCCCCGTTTCTGTAACCTTTCTAAATTATTGTACTGCTCACGGGATAACATGTTTTGTAAACCTCTTAGTAAGACCACTGTATGTGGGGACCGTTGAGATGTTACATGAAAAAGTACAGGAGTTTCTTGTTGTGTGCGTGTGGGGTGTATGTGCGTTAGACAGCCTGTGAGTCAGACACACTGCATGTTCTCCAAGCTCATTTTGCTCTGGTGCTGCCGGGCATGCTCTACAGTGTACCTAACATGGTACAACAGCAGCATCTGGTGGCCACACGCATTATTACCATCCCCTAATCACCTAGGTTACTTGCTGGAAGAACTTCACTGAAACTCCTCGGTATGAAACACTCACTCCATGTGCATGAAGTCACAAACAGAGAGGCTCCACTTTGACTGATTCCAATCTGATAGGTTTCACAGGAACTTGGGAATTTCCAAATCTGATTTAATTCTAATTCTGATATGGACCTAGGAATCGGAGTCCTAAATTCTCAATTCTAATTTCCAGTGTAAAAACATTATTTTACTTATAATTTTGGAATTAAGATTTTCACACTGCAATTTAGAAAATCCTAATTCCTAAAATTTGATTGGAATTGGATTAGATTCCGAATCCGCAATACTAAACATCCCTGTTATAATCTGGTTTCTGAGCAAGACCTGTATAATAGAATCCTGGACTCCCTGCAGGGGGCATTCCTCAGGCAGCTAGTCAGTGAACCCACTTGAGATGGGGCAATACTGGACCTGGTACTCACTAACAGGGACAGTGTTACAGACATCAATGTGGAAGGCCATCTGAGGAACAGCAAACACTGTACAGAGTGGTTCGAAATACAGAAACATAGAAGTTGAAGGCAGATAAGGACCGCAAGGCCCATCCAGTCTGCGCATTTCTTTTTCTACCTTATAAATGTGCCATCGTCCTTTGCTGTCAGTGGCCTTCATGGTATTCATACTCATCTGTATTGCTCCCTCATGCCTGTTTGAAGCCCTGCACTGTATTCATAGTCACCACTTCCTGAGGTAGGCCGTTCCATGCATACACCACCCTTTCTGTGAAAAAGAACTTCCTCACATTACCCCTTAATCGGCCTCCCTCTAATCTCATGCTGTGTCCTCTTGTCCTGCTGTTTTTCTTATATTGAAACATGTTAGACTCTTTCACCTTGTTAATGCCCTTAAGGTGTTTGAATGTTTGATCATCTCCACTCTCTCCCTCCTTTGCTCTAGGGTATACATATTGAGCTCCGTTAATCTGTTCTCATATGTCTTCTGATGCAGTCCCTGCACCATTTGGTTGCCCTTCTCTGGACTGCCTCAATTTGGTTAATGTCCTTGTGAAGGTGTGGCCTCCAGTACTGCACACAGTACTCCAGATGGAGCCTAACCAGTGTCTTGTAAAGAGGTTATTACCTCCCTCTTACGACTTGTAATACCTCTACTAATACACCCTAACATCCCCGCACTTACCTACTGTTTTAGAGGTCTGCTTGGATGATTTCAGGTCATCGGTGATGATGATGCCCAAGTCTCTTTCTTCCTTTGTGACTGCCAGCAACTCCCCCCAGCCTATAGGTGGCTTCAGGTTTCTCTTCCCTATGTGCATGATCTTGCACTTCTTTGCATTAAATCCCAGTTGCCACTCTTCCAACCATTTTGCTAGTTTATCCAGATCCCTTCTCATTCTGCCCACCCCATCTGGATCATCTACTCTGCTGCAGATCTTGGTGTCATCTGCAAACAGACAAGCCTTACCCTGTAGTCCATCTGCAATGTCACTGATGAAGATATTGAAGAGGACTGGCCCCAGGACTGATCCCTGAGGTACCCCACTTGTGACTTGCATCTCTTCCGACTGCATACCATTTACCACTACTCTCTGTTTTCTGCCCGTCAACCAGTTTGCCACCCAGTTGACCAACTTCTGACCCACCCCGAGCCTACTCAGCTTGTTTATCAATCTTCTATGTAGAACAGTGTTGAAAGATTTGCTGAAGTCAAGGTAGGCGACATCAACTGCTCCCCCTTGGTCCACCACTCTGGTTACCCAGTCAAAGAATTCTATGAGATTAGTTTGACAGAACCTTCCTTTTGTAAACCTATGCTGTCTTGGATCCTGTGCCCCTATGGATTCAAGGTGTTGCACTAACCTTTCCTTAAGGAATGCCTCCATAATCTGCCCACTACTGAGGTAAGACTGACTGGTCTGTAGTTCCCTGCCTCCTCCCTGCTACCACTCTTGTGGAGAGGGATCACATGAGCCCTTCTCCAGTCTTCTGGGACCTCTCCTGTGCTCAGAGACTCACCAAACAGTTCTGCTAATGGCTCTGCTAGTTCCACACTTAGCCCTTTTAGTACCTCGGAAGTATGCCATCAGGTCCCATTGCCTTGTCCACCCTGAGCTTAGCGAGCTCTTGTAGGACCCTTTCTTTTGTGAAGGGAGTAGTGCTCACCTCTCTCCCCCGTGTCCATGGTGCTGAGCTGTGGGCCCTGCCCTACCTTCTCTTCAGTAAATACTGAGCAAAAGTATCTATTTAGGATATATGCTTTTACAGGGTCCTCCTCATCACATGCCCCCTTTTCTCCTTTGAGCTTAGCAATACCCCCTCTGGACTTTCTCCTTTCACTAATGTATCTATAGAAAGTCTTGTCACCTTATTTTACTGTTTGTGCTAGTGTTTCCTCAGTTTGGGACTTTGCCTGCCTTACTGCCTTCCCTGCTTCCCTTAGGGCAGTTTGGTATGCCTCCCTATCTTCATCCCGCTGTGTTCCCTTATATTTCCTGAAGGCCAGCCTTTTGGCTCTGACCTTTTCTGCTGCTGTATTTGAGAACCAAAGTGGTTTCCTTCTTCTTTTGTACTTCCTTTTCTGTCTAACACAATGGGATGTTGCTTCAAGTATTGCATCCTTAATGCTTGCCCATTTTGCCTGTACCCCCTCACCTGTGTTTCTTTTTGCCAAGGCTAGCTTGACTCTGTTGGCCATCTTATCAAAGTCAGCTCCTCTGAAGTCCCATATTTTTGCCTTGGAATGGGATGATTTAGTTGTAGTGGCCAAATTGAACCATACCATGTTATGGTCACTGGCCCCCAGGTGACCTTCTACCTAGAGATCTGCTGGTATTGACCAATCTGTATCCGGCATGTTGAAGTCTCCCATTATCAGAACCTCCCCTTTAGCTGTCATGTTTTATATATCTTCTAACAGTAATGTGTCTATGTCCTCCCCTGGTCTGGGGGCCTGTAGACAACCCCAGTTCTTATGGCTGTCCCATTTCCTGTTTCCAGGATGACCTACAGTTCTTCTGGCTCCTTATGTGTATTCTGAATTTCTGTAGCTTTGATATTTTCATTGACATACAGGGCCACTCCACCCCCCCCTTTGCACCTCTCTTCTGAACAGTACATAGCCAGGTACTGAAGTCTCCCAAGTGTGGTTACTGGTAAACCACGTCTCACTAATTGCTACTATGTCCAGTTTAGCCTCTGACATTATTGCCTGCAGGTCTGGGATCTTATTTCCCAGTCTGTGAGCATCTGTGTACATGATTTTCCATTGGCCAGATTTCGGTGTGTTAGTTGTTGGGTGAGGTCTGGCATTTCCCCTGTACGTCGTATGGGGAGACGGACCTTTTTTCTTACCTGGTGATGCAAATGAACTGCAAACATGCTGAATCCCTGTTTGACCACTAGCTGAGGGGGAAGGGGTGTTCTTCCCATTTGACGAATGGGGTGCTGCACCCCTCTCCCCATTTGCTAGTTTAAATATTCTGCAAAGATGTCAAACGTCTGCTCCAATGCACTGACTCCCTCCTTAGTCAGATGCAGGCCATCAAATTTAAAGAACTTTCGCTCCCAAAACTGTTGCCAGTTCCCTACAAATCTGTGTCCTTTTTCCTGGCACCAGCCCTTGAGCCACGTGTTTAGCTCCCCTATCTTCCCTTCTCTGACCTTTCCGTCCATCTGCCCCCCCTCTCCCAGACTGGCAGGATCTCAGGAAAGGAGATGCCAGATGAAATGGACGATAGTTTGTTACTCAGCCTGGTCAGGTGTTCCTTGGTCTCCACAACTGACCAGATATAAGGATGATTGCAGAACTGAAGCACACAAAGGCGAGGGTCCTGGACTTCAGAAGGGCAGATTTTAAAAAGATTGGTGAATGCCTCTGGGATGATCTGGCAGGGGAAGATGGCCTGGGTGGGGTGGAGGAACAGTGGGCGAAGCTAAAAGGGGCCATAGGGAAGGCAACAAGCCTCCACACCAAGCAAGTCAGCAAAAGCAAGAGGAACAAGAGACTTCTATGGGTCTCATAAGAGGTGGCAGAAAAGGTAAAGGGTAGCATTCAAAAGGTATAAGGAGATGCAGAGGGAAGAGAAAAGGGAATTATGTCGGGGAAGCAGGGACAGCAGTAAGGAGGATGAAGATGCAAACTAAAGAGAAAATAGCCCAAGTAGTGACAAAGGGGGACAAGATATTTTTAGATATGTAAATGAAAGGAGAAGGACTAGTGGTGGGATCGTAAGGTTAAAAAGATGAAGGGAGAGACTGTGCAGAGGGGGACCAAGGAAAGGCAGCTATCCTGAACAAATACTTTTGCTCAGTGTTCACACAGGAAGGAGAAGGAGAGGGGACACAAAAAAGTACCAGAAGTATTGGAGAGAGGTAGGTCCATTTTCAAAGGAGTGTGTCCTGAAAGGACTCGCTAATCTGAAGGTGGACAAAGCAATGGGTCAGCTGGGATGCATCCAAGAGTATTGAGGGAGTTCAGGGAGGCACTGGCTGCACTTCTGACAGTGCTATTTAACCACCATTGGAAACAGGAGTGGTTGCGGAGAGCTGAAGGAGGGCAGATGTAGTCCCACTTCACAAAAGTGTTAGCAGGGAAGAGGCTGCCATTTATTTATTTTATTTATTCAATTCTCGGATTAATACCTTTGAGTGATAAGCTCATTTACAAAGGTTCCACATCAACAGCAAACAACACAAATACAGCAAAACAAAGACAGACAGTGGTTACAACATTACATTAGATACAAAAATGAATGTTCAACTGTTTTGTAACTAAAATTACAAAATTCAACCATATTCAGCAGTAAGTGTGTTGTGAGGTGTGAACAGAATGGAAAGGTAGTTTGCTATGGAGAGAGAAACTGGTAGTAACAGAGACTGGGTGCTGAGAGAGTGCCAAGCAGGTGAGGAAGGTATAAGGGAGAATAGGTGGAGAAAACAAGAGCAGCCATAGGGCCTTGTCATTGGTTTGCTGGAAGGGGAACATTCCATGAGGTTTTGGAGTGGGAGGATATGGTGAAGGGAGAGGCGAAGCAGATTAGGTAGGGGTGGAATGGATGAGGAATGGAATGGAGGATGAAGGCAGAGTGGGACGGTAGAGGAGAGGGGTAAATAACAAGGCAGTTGGATAGGAGAGACTGTAAGTGCTATAATGAACAGAAAGAAAACTGGAGTTAGCTTGTGCAAATTAGAAGTTACAATCACACCCACTAAGTGTTGCTAGATGATTACTAAGTTTAGATTTGAAGGGGCCAAGTTTAGACTCTGCCAGCAGGTCATCATGTAATGAGTTGAGCCAAGCGGAAGCCCAGTACTCAAAAGACCGCTGACCCTGGGAGGTGCGATGGAAAGGGACTTTCAGTGGCTGGCTGTTAGTTCCTCTGGTAATTCTAGCCTTGTTGGTGAGGCAGAGGAGACTCTGAATGCTAAGTGGCGTTAAACCTAGGATGGACCTTTTAGCCAGTCAGCCTGACACCAGTGGTGGAACTTTAATGAAGTCACTGCTGAAGGAAAGGATTGTGGAATATTTTGAATCCGGTAGGTTACAAGACCTGAGGTAGCATGAATTCATGGGGGTGGGGGGTCATGGCAAATGAATCTGATGGAGTTCTTTGACTGGGTGACCAAGAAATTAGATCAGGGTAAAGTGGTGAACGTAGCCTACCTAGATTTCAGTAAGGCTTTCAACACTGTGTGACATAGGAGGCTAGTAAGCAAGCTGGGTAGCTTAGCAGTGGGTCCAAAGGTCATAAACTGGACAAGCAACTGGTTGCGTGATAGGCGGCAGAGAATGGTAGTAGATGGAGTTCACTCTGAAGAAGGGTGGGTGACCAGCAGGCTGTCCCAAGGATCAGACTGGGTCCAGTCCTCTTTAATGTCTTTACAAGTGACACTGAAGAGGAGAAGAAAGGAGAATGTCTGCCGCTTTGTGGAAGACACCAAAATCTGCAATAGGGTGGACACTCTAGGGGAGCAGAAAGAATGAGCAGAGACCGGAGAAAACTAGAAGACTGGGCAAGGATATGGCAGCTGGGTATCAATGCAAAGAAATGCAAAGTAGTGCTTTTGGGGCACAGAAACCAGGGGCAGAGTACAAAATGGAAGGAGTGGTACTGATTACCACCAAGCAGGAAAGAGACCTGGAGGTAATCATACAGATGACCTAAAGGTGGCCAGGAAGTGTGACAAAGTAGTTTGGAGGGATAGTAGGATATTGGGGTGCACAGGGAAGGGTATCACCAGCAGAAAGAGGAAGGTGGCATTGCCTCTGTATAGAGCAGTAGTAAGACCCCACCTAGAATACTGCGTCCAGTTCTGGAGGCCAAATCTCTGGAAGGACATAGACAGAGTGGAGCCTGTTCAGAGGAGGACAACTAAAATGGTGCATGGTCTGCATCAGAATCCCTATGAGGACAGACTCAAGGACTTGAATATGTGCACCCTGGAAGAGAAGAGGGAGAGGTGGGATATGATAGAGACCTTTGAATACCTTACGGGGTGAATAAAGTACAGGAGGAAAGGAGTTTTCAGAGAAAGGGGTGCTCAAGGATAAGGGTGCATGACAAGCTGGAGGGGGTTAGATTCAGAAGAAATGTGAGGTAGTACTTCTTCACAGAAAGAGTGGTGGATTCTTGGAACAGACTCCCAGCGGAGGTGGTGGAGATGAAAACAGTGGTGGGGTTCAAGATTGCATGGGATAGGCATAAGAGTGTCTTAGGGAAAGGGAAGGGGGGTGGGTGAATGGGCCGGAGATCAAGTAGGATTTGCGATGATAGTATAGACAGGAAACAATGGGCAGAATACATGAGCCAAGCAGTCTTTATCTGCCGGCAAATTCTACGTTTCTATGTTCCTAATCCGAAACTGAGGGTTTCAGTTTACAGTAAGGGTTCAAATGAAGTTTTGTTTGTCACTTACTTAAGGCCAGAAAAAATAAATATGTTAATGTTTGGATTTTACTGGGCATTTTCTGGGTGAATTAAAAGAAGTCACTTGTTACAAGCTTAAATCTATTAATTATAATGGCAAAAATACTGATTGCCAGGTGGCATACAGGTGTTACAAACTCCAATAGGACCATTAATGACATGATAATCCAGTCACTCTGAGGTGTCCATTTTCCCTAATGTGAAGCAGTGGAAACTTTGGACTTCCAAAAACACTATTGGGATGGAGGGTATCAATATTCATGCAAAACACAAAGTTAAAAACAACCGTGTTTGAACCTAAGAGGAGGCAAAAGTTAAGGGTCAACATATTTTTGGTGTCATGGCCTAATGCTCGCTTTGGTATCTCAGTCTTGCTCTTTAGTATACATTGTCTACTTACTGCTCACGGCAAGGTGCTTTGTGATGTTTTGTCAGCAGAACACACTATGGCAAATTTATACTACAACTGGGATTGCGGAATGCTCATGACTAGGGCAGGTCGTGTTACCATGAGAAGGACTGAATCTGAATTTTTAAACCGGAGTGACCTGGGGTGGAAGGGCTGCCTATGCCAGCAGTCTCAGTCCCAGTAAGGGGATAAACATTGTTCCACACCACCAGTGACACCTGCTGGAGTGTCAGGAGGTACCATGACACACTGTATCTCATCAGTGTTGGCATTTCTGATCACAGGAAGCTGCTGAAGAAAGACAGACAGGATTCTGTGGTGGGGGGCGTGAACCTAGCTATGTGTCAGTCACAGAAAAATAGATACTGACAGCAGATAAGGACCACTTGGCCCACCTAGACTGCCATTTTCCCTACCTACTATAACACCGCAGACCCTATGTGATCTCCAGCTTTACCCCTCCACTTCTAAGGTTCCCTTATGTCTATCTCATGCATTCTTGAAGCCTGTTACCATTTTTGCCCCACCACCTCCACTGGGAGGCTATTCCTGGCATCCACCACTCTTTCTGTGAAGAAGTACTTCCTCACATCTCCCCTGAGCCCCTCCCCAACTGCAATGCATGTCCCCTTGTTCTTGAGCATCTTTTTTTCCGAAAAATGCTTCCCTCTTGAACCTTTTTTTACACCCGTTAATTATTTGAATGTTTCTGTCATATCCCCCTCTCCCTCTTTTCCTCCAGGGTGTACATATTGAGGTCCTTCAGTCTCTCCTCACAGGGCTTGTGGTGCAGAGTCAACCAGCAGATGCACATCAGTGTCGTCCTACTAGGGGAACATGAAGGCCAGTGTTAAAAGCGTATGTCAGCTTGATCATCCCCAAAGCAGTTCCATGGGTGATCCTCAACATCTCACAAGGCTACCTTTATTACAGGGCCCAACTGTCACAAGAGAAGTGAGCACCATCAAGTAGGCAAACCACAGAGTGCTAGCCTGTGTTAAAGTTGGGGTAGCTGGGAGAGGTAATGTAAGATAGTAAAAGAATCACAAGAGCCTACTCAAAATACAGCAAATAAAGTGAGGCCCAG
Organism: Neoceratodus forsteri; assembly: GCA_016271365.2. NCBI lineage: Eukaryota > Metazoa > Chordata > Ceratodontiformes > Ceratodontidae > Neoceratodus > Neoceratodus forsteri. The sequence goes on along the minus strand of CM028133.1, from coordinate 46,106,523 downwards.
GCAGTCACAGTCAGAGTAGGTGCAAGAAAGACAGCACCATGTGGTCTCAGGGCGACTCTCTGTTTTGGTACAAACTGAAAATATGCAATTTGTCTTAACGCATCAGAGGGCAGGCAAAGCCACAAATAAGCTATGAAAGTCCTGCTCTCTTACAAGGGGTGATAATTTATGTTGAGTCACTCCATTGTGTATTCGATTTATACATCAGCTTACAAGTTACCATTTTTAAATCAGCTGTTTCTGTGAAGATTTAACAGTTTTCTGTTTTGAGTTCAGCAGCTGGTTCAGGGCATAACAGTGCTATCAAGATGACCTCAGCATTGTGAAAGCTGCTATCTGATTGGTTCTCAAAAAGTTCTGCATGTGGAATATGTGGTTGACATATGAAAATCTCTAAAATAACAGACGGTTGCATATACAACCTAAAAATCAATTGTGACATATACAACCTCAATACCTGACAGTGACGTAAACGAGTTATAAAACAACCGTCACAGATGCAACTTCTAAAATAATGTTATTTTAGGGCTGCTAGCTAACATAACTCTTTTTCTCTGCTGTGACACCAAATGCCGAAATAACGTTATATTTGCCAGTTTTATTTTCCTTTACTTTTGTCTCTTAAAAATTATATGGATTGCTTCCAAGGCTTGCAATCACCCTTTCTGTTCCTTCCAAACATAATGTTTAGAGCGGAGGTATCTACCAAACAAAATGGTTGAAGAGCTGCAACATTGCAGGGGTGAACCTAAAAACATAATTTCTCTATATGTTCCTGCCAAGATTTCACTTGGTTGTCGTAACCGACTTTTTTGTTTCATACAACTGAGCACATTAACTTAAAAACAGCATCACTGTCCCCTAGACCTCCAACTGCTCTGGCTGCTTGTCTACACCTGACATCCCAGTCCTCTGCTTCTGAAATGTCAGTCTGTTGCTGGGAATACTATTATAAAGTATTAGTTATACATGGCAAAACAAACTATGTTAAGGAGCATCTAGCTTAGTCATTGCCAAAAACATTCCCTAAACTCAACACACGAGCTTTACCTCCCCAGAAGTCATCTGGGGCATAAATACAGGTTACTCACCCTGCAACAGGAGTTCTAGGAGTGGTATATGTTGTTCATCCACACTTCTTGGCAGGTACCTTGCCGCTTTCTTCCGGAAGGTCTTCAAGCTGGCTCCTCCCACCCACTTGGGTGGTAAAACCCTCGGCTGCGCCCCATGATGCCAGATCTAGCCTGCTGGAAGCCAGGTTGTGCGTCGAAGCCGGGGAGGTCAGGTGAGTCGTGTGGATGAGCAACATACACCACTCCTAGAACTCCTGTTACAGGTGAGTAACCTGTATTTCTAGGAACATGGATATGTTGTTCATCCACACTTCTTAGCAGACTCCCAGCAGTTCTCCGGGAGGAGGGAGGCAAGGTGCGCACCCCTTAGTTAGGAAACAAGGACTGGAGAACTGAGGCCCCAAAACCAGCATCCCAGCGTGACTCAAGACCGATGCGGTAATGGGAAATGAAGGTGTGTGCTGACTTCTAGGTAGCAGCCCTGCAGATTTCCTGGATAGGGACATCCCTAGAAGCAGTGGTATGGTGGGTAGAATGAGCTCTTATCCCTCTGGGAGGCTCCTTGCCTGCCAATCTATGGCAGAGATCTATGCAGGAGGTGATCCACCTGCCTATCGTCCACTTGGCTGCAGGTCTGCCAGGTGCGGCTTCAGTGTAGGTGACAAACAGCTGGTGAACCTCCCCCCGAACTTCAGCCATACGCTCCTTATAGTAGGCGAGCGCTCTCTTCAGGTCCAAAATATGGAGCCTGTATTCGGCCTCCAAGGTGTGATTGGGGTAGAACACCTGTAGAGTCAATACCTGATTCAGGTGAAACTCTGGCACCACCTTCGGAAGGAATTTCGGCTGGGGGCATTGGACAACCTTGTCCCTGTGGAAAACCAGATAAGAAGATTCTATGAAAAGCGCCTGGAGCTCCCCAATCCTTCTGGCTGATGTGATAGCCACCAAGAAGGTGCTCTTCCATGACAGGTGGGAGATATTGCACCTGTGCATCAGTCTGAATGGCTTGCTCATGAGCTTGGCCAATACCAACAGTAGATCCCACGGAGGTGGAGGTTCTCACACCAGAGGGGATCTGTGATCTAGGTGTTTGAAAAAATGCCAGACCACCTTCTCCTGCACCACCGACTGCTTGCCGGCCTGCATCCGGTAAGCAGAAATGGCTACCAGGTGCACCTTAAGGGTCGTCGACCGAAGCCCTTGCTGAGAAAGGGACCACATGTTGTCCAAAATGTTAGCCAATGGGCAGGACAAGGGGTCCAGCCACTTACCCTGACACAAATGGAAAATCCCTTCCATTTAAAGGCATAACATTTTCTGGTCAACTCCTTACAGGACGCCTCGACAACGTTGAGGACCACATCGGAAAGACCCAAGGACTGGAACTCTAGCTGCTCAGGAACCATGCCATCAGGTGCAGGGATTGATGGTCCGGGTGGAGTATGTTCCCCTTGTTGACAGAGAGCATGTCCAGGCAGACTGGAAGCCATCTCGGGAGCCTGGAGCTGAGACTGAGGAAATCTGGCTACCAGAACTGGCGGGGCCAGTCTGGGGCTACCAGAATCACCTGAGCCTTGTCCCTCCTTGCCTTCAGAAGCACCTTGTGGATCCAGAGAAATGGAGGGAAGGCGTAAAAGAGGCCTGTAGTCCACAGCCTCGAGAAGGCATCCCCCTGCAGCGAGCTACGCCGGGGGCGGGCATGGAAAAGCCTCAGCTTCGCATTCTCCTTGGAGGCAAACAGGTCCACCTGAGGAGTGCCCCAGTGGGAGAACAGATCCTGCACTACCTCTGGCAGGAGAGACCACTTGTGAGACGCATTGCCTATCCGGCTGAGGGCACTGGCCAGACTGTTCGAGGCTCCTGCCACATGGATGGCTAGGAGATCCGCCTCCAGGCTGAGCACGAGAGACCATATGTGGAGAGCTTGCAAGGAGTGCGTCCTGCCCTGTCGGTTGAGACAGTACATGGTTGTGGTGTTGTCCGTCTGGACCTGAACCACTTGACCCTGGACAAGTGGAGCGAAGGCGTTCAGGGCTAACCAAACTGCTCGGAGCTCCAGCAGGTTGATACGGCATCAGGACGCCTGAGGAGACCAAAGGCCGTGAGCCCTGTGCTCCCCCAAATGGGCACTCCAACCCATCAGAGAGGCATCAGTCGTCAAGATGACTGTCGGCTCGGGCGGACAAACAGGATCCCCTCCTGCAGATGAGCTGGGATGAACCACCATTGCAGGCTGTCTCACATCTCCTGGGTCACAGAGACTGGCTGGTCTAGGAGACCAGAGCGCTAAGACCACTGGCAGGCCAGCCCCCACTGCAGGGGGCGCATATGCCAGCGGGCCCAATGGACCATGCTGATGCAGGCCGCCATGAGACCCAGAAGGTGCTGGAAGTCGCAGGCAGGGTACAGTTGCCCAACCAGAAATGATTGAGCAAAGGAGGAAAGGACTTCAGCCCTGTCCGCCAGGAGCTGGGCTCTAGCTCGGAGAGAGTCGAGCTCAGCCCCGATGAACTGGATCAATCACCTGTGAAGGCACGAGTTCCAACTTGGCCTCACTGATAAGGAGGCCTAGTTGAGAGCAAGCCCGGAGGGCCAGATCCCTGGACCGATCTGCCACCAACCTGGAGGGGGCTGCTATCAGCCAATCGTCCAGGTAAGGGTAGACCCAGACCCCTTGGTGCCGCAGGAATGCTAACACTACTGCCATGCATTTGGTGAAGACCCTGGGAGCTGAAGAAAGGCTGAAGGGCATGGCCCAAAACTTGTAAAGGGTTCCCTCTGCTCGAAACAGAGGAACTTCTGATGGGACAGACGGATTGGGATGTGAAAGAACGCGTCCTGAAGATCCAGGGAGCAGAACCACATGCCTAGTTCCAGGGATGGCATGATCTGGGCCAGAGTGACCACCCAAAAGGTGCGCGGCCTTAGGAACTTGTTCAGGTCATGCAGATCGAGAATGGGACACCAGCCCCCTGTCCATTTTGGGACCAGGAAATACCTGGACACAAACCCTGGGCAAGGAGGAGGATCCGCCACCTTGCTGACTACGCCCTTCTGGAAGAGCAGGGCTATGTCGTCTCGGTGAGCCAACAGAGAGGCTGCGGATCCGGTGGCCCCCCGCAGGATGCGGGCTTGAAAAGGAAGGGTCTGCTCGAATTCCAGAGGCACACCCCTGCTGACCACTTCCAGCACCCAGCTGTCCGTGGTGATAGCGGACCAGGTGGAAAGGAAGTGGCTGAGTCGGCCCCCCCATGGGGGGACCCAGGGGAGGTGTGATAGGGTTGGGGGCGGCACCCCACAACCCATCACTTGGCAGGCTTGGAGGAAGAACCAGCAGAGGGGCTGGCCGAATCTTTACCTCCGGGCTTCTAACCGAGGAAGTGATAGACTTGGCCTTGGGGCACCATGAATGAGCTTGCCGGCCCTCTTGCTGATGTTGCTGGGCCAGACGTGCCGCAGGAGCGGAAGGACAAAAGGGCTTACACTGCTGATGGCGGCTTTTGTCCTTCTGGGCAGATGCAACTGAGTCCAAGGTGGTGTTGGACTTCTCGATCCACTGGAGGTGGCCTTCCACCCCTGGCCCGAACAAGTCAGTGCCCAAAAAGGGGACATCTGCTAGCTTGTGCTGGGTATCCGCCGTGAAGGTCAAATCTGCTACTGCGACCGCTACTGACCGGGCACAAGAATCACCAATGTCCAGAGCAGTCTGGAGCTGTTGTTTAGCCACTGCCTTTCCCTGATCCCGAACCTGCTTGACCATGGTCTGGAGGTCAGCTGGGAGATGAGGAAGCACCTCATCCAGGCAGCCCAAAAGGGCATTGGAGACATGTGCCACCAGAACACCCGAGCTAGCCTGACGAAGGCCTAAGGAAGTGGCAGCATAGACTTTCCTCCCAGAGTAGTCCAGCATTTTGGACTCCTCGTCCGGGGGCTTGTCCACATTCCTAGCATTTCTGGAGTGCCAGAAAATGCTATCGGTCACCAACACCTCAGCCGAGGGGTGCTCCTAGAAACTGGAGAGAGAGCCAGTAGGGACTGCATACTTGTGGGCCATCCTGGCCGAAGGTGCAGGACAAGAGGCCAGCCACTGCTAGAGCTCCAGGGCCGGGCCCACTATGGCCTTGGCCATGGGGAAGGCCTCCAAGGGGGAATCCCCTTTGTCCAGGATTCCTGTGAGAGGGTATTTGGCCCATTTCTGCACGGGTTTGAGCTTCATCCCAGTGAACTCTGAGATAAGTCGAAGGATACCCAGGAACGAGGATGGGCTCTCGTCCATTGATAGACCCCCTGAAGATTCCAGGTCAACTGGTTGGGAATACAGTGAGGAATCGTCAGACTCCGAAGAGTCCGCAAACAGCTGCCACCCGCCTGAGCCACTCTCCACTCTCCAAGGATGGTCGGGAGTGAGAGTGACCGACAACCTGTGGGGCAAGCCTTGGCCTGACCGAGAATCCTTAGTCGGCACCCCAGTCTTCGGTTGAGAAGGCGGGAGTTCCACCACTATGGGTGGAACAGCCGGTTTAGACCGAGCAATCGGCGCAAAGGCTGGCTCCTCGACCGAGCAACCGGGGTCGGGCGATGGCTTCGGCCGATCAAGCGACAGCCATTTAATCACCGGTGTGGGTGCTGGCACCATTTGACCACCTGCTAAAATAAGTTGCTGCCACATAAGGTCCTCATGACATCGATGCAACTTGCATCGAAGCCTCTCCTTGGTCGAGGAGGAAGAAGAGGATGAGTGACAACGACACTTTCCACGATATCGGGACCAGGACCGATGCCGTCGGCGGGACCGACCCGATGCGGAAGAGGACCAAGACCAAGACCTCAACTGTCAACGACGTCGGCGGTGGATCCAGGAAGGAGTGGGAGAAACCTTGGTCGGAGACTTCGACTGAAGAGTTAAGTCCCCAGATGGTATCGGGGGTACCAGTGTCACGGAACCTGTCAGTGGGCTTGAGAAAGATCTCGGCCTCATCGACATGAGTCTCCGCCAGCTGGTCTGATGGGGACTCAATGAAACCAGCGGCCCAGGCTGCCACCTCGACCAAAGTCAAGAGAAGATGATCTGGGGAGCGAGACCTCTCCCCTTCCCAAGAATGTCAATGCTGGGTCTTACCTTTGTGATCCAATTTTTTGCCTCTAGCGGGAAAAGACCCAGAAGGACCCTCTCCCTTAGCCGAGAGGGTCTGACAAAGCTCCTGAAAGGAAGCCATATATGAGGAACCCAGGGGGAGTGGAATAAAAGCCGCAGCCAAAGAGGAGCTTGCTGCGGCCTGGGCCACCTCCTCCTCCTCCTCCTCAAGGGCTGTAAGCTGTTCCAGTTGCTCCTTGGAGCCCGCTGCCACAAACACCACCCAACGGGCATCCTTCGATTTAACCAGCGGGAACCTTTTCTCCGGTCGCCCTAGCTAAAGTCGGGCAGTGCGGTCCTCAAGCACCGACTGAGAGAAGGAGAGACACACATCGCAAGCCTGCTGATCGTGATCGTGCCCAAGGCAGTAAACACACATGGTGTGGGAGTCGGTTCGGGACATCTTCTGCCCACAAGGGCACTGGTGGAACCCGGGGACAAACTTGTCTTCTACTGCAGCCACGATATGCGAAGACCAAACTCGAGTGAGTTTTAAAATAATCTCAGGACAAAACTCAGAAGAAACAGAATCCAGACCTACAAAATGCGTGAGCACTAAGGAGAGAACCTGAGCTTCCAAGCGGTAAGGAAGATCTGGCATCATGGGGTAGAACCAAGAGGGTTTTACCACCCAAGTGGGTGGGAGGAGCCAGCTTGAAGACCTTCCGGCCCATCTTAAAGCGGCAAGGTACCTGCCAAGAAGTGTGGATTGAACAACATATCCACATCCCTAGAAAATATACTTTTTCTATTCAAGGATTTCAGATGGGAAGGGATCTATTTAGGCTCAGTGGAGCTGAGAGCTTGATCCCTTTAACTTCCTTGTTCTGAGACATGCCCCCGTGCTCCCATGTTTCATGAAGCAATAGTCTGGAGAGTATGGGGGCATGCAACACAGATAGTAATGGAGCCATTTTGTAATACTTTTTTAATATGCTAGATGGCCAGTTTCAAAAACATCAAGGCCACCCCACTCAGCTAACAAGGGCTGATACATGGCGTGCACTTTGATGTGTTAGTACATGCCCTTTATGGCATATACGGGAAGCCTATTATGCATAGGACTCATTGTGTCAGTATGTAAACCTCTCCCATCACATACAGTAAAATATTATCCTTAACACTTAAGTATTAAATATTAAAAACTATCACAAAGCACAAAAACCATTGTAAAACAGAAATATTTTAATAACTGAAAACCATGGCAAAGTACAAAGTCATAGCGAAACAAGAATATTTTAAAAATTGAAAACAGTCACGAAGCCCGAAAACTGGCATAGCACTCAAATATTTACAAAAATAATTCATAACCTCTGGAAGACCTTCTGTTTCAAGCACATTTTATAGAAAAGAAAAACTGTGAAACACTCCTTTGTGAAGATTTACATTTTTTAATCAAATATAACTTATTACTATTAATTTTTAATACAAAATATATAGTGTAATGTGTAGTAACCCTACCTGACACACAGTAAACTGTCACCCTTAATTTTTACCCAGCTAAAAAGTTATCTCACCTTAGTTTTTGATCATATCCAACTTTCACATGAAAAATGTTGACGTGCACTGAAAACTGTTGCAAAACATGAGAAGTGTGGCAAAACATAAATATTTGGTTCAAGCCATCATAAAGCAAAAAAAAGCACTGTGAAACACAAACATTTTAAGAAAACAAATTCATAATCTCATGAAGACTTGAAAATTCATTGCAAAAGATGAAAACGTCTGTGAATCATGAATATTTTCAAAACCTATTTAAAATATTCATGCTTTACATATATTTAACAGAAAAAAATAAAATTAATGAAGGATTCCTCTGTAAACATATTCATTCTGAATCAAACATAACTAGTTACTGTTAATTTTTTAATTTTTTTAAAATATATATTGTGTAACTTGTACTAACACACACACACACACACATATACATTGATGTCAAACTTTAACATGGAAAAAAGCTGTTCTGTAGTTTTAGCTATTTTTCTTTGTGCTTTTTGTAATGTGCATGCATGACCAGTTAACCACAATTAATTTAAAAACTAATAAATTTTATTTTTTTACAAAACCCCAAAAGGACCTTTTCCCATATACCACCTATATAAGTTTCATACCTCAACTCTACGCCATATTTTAGCTATCTGAAAGCAAACATTTAGGAAGAAAATCATAAATAATACATAAATGCAGCCCTTAAATATCGCAAAAAGTACAAAGGGAAGCATCTTGAAAACTGGGGGATTATGACACCCGAGGACTGAGAAGCCGCATGCCAAATTTTGCAATGCCAGGGTCTAATACAGCCCTGAGACATGAGCCACTGAAAGTTACCATTTTCAATGAAACACCAATGCAACCCTAATACACAGGTGCTACCATGCCTATATAATACATATGTATATATACTGTATATGTATATCCCTTTGCTAGTAGAAGCTCAACTTTCTATCATAATGCAGGCATTGCATTTTCCAATTGATTTACTGGTTCTCTTTTTTTCTCTGTTACAGCTGACCAAGGTGGATGAAGTAATGATCATCTTGCTTTATGCCATGGTAATCTCGTACATCTGTGCCATCAATGCCGCACCATTTCAAACAGAGACCACCGGCAAAGACCATGGACACAGGCAACCAGCCCAGGCTGGGCAAAACACCAATGCTGCTGGTGACGATGGAAAGGAGGATCCAAACACTGTTGCTGATTACCTTCTTAGCACCCAGATACCAGATTTAAGAAGCATAGACCCTGATTATGTGGGAACAGAATGGGACCTGTACTCCCAACGAGTGTCGCTTTCCAATGAAACCCCCTCAGGACCCCCACTGCTATTCCTCATGGAGGAATACATCAGCCATCCAGAAGTTGCAAACCGGACTTCCAGGGCAAAAAGGGCAGATGCCTCTGAATACATTGATCCCTCGAGGCGTGGGGAGCTGTCTGTTTGCGACAGTATTAGTGTCTGGGTGATGGATAAGCTCACAGCCGTGGACTCACATGGCAAGACAGTCGCTGTGCTCGCTGAGGTGCAGACCCCAAAGGGCCCACTGCGGCAATATTTTTATGAGACCAGCTGCCATCAGACCAAGTCCACCGCTAGTGGGTGCCGGGGTGTGGACAAGCGGCAGTGGATCTCTGAATGCAAAGCCAAGCAGTCATACGTCCGGGCACTTACGGTGGACAGCGAGAAGAAGGTGGGCTGGCGATGGATTCGCATCAACACAGCTTGCGTCTGCGTCTTAGTCCAACGAACTGGGAGGACGTAAAGCAAACAAAAAATAACTGTTTGCAGCAATACGATGAAAAAATAAGAAACTGATACACTAAGCTATGTTTTTAGTCCTATTCTATTTGTAAATATTATATATAAAGAATATAAATTATTTCAACTAAGTTTTATGGACAGCATCTATAAAGACTTGTTTTTTGTTGTCTTTTTTTTTTTTGGCTGTTTATACGTTTAAATACTGTATTTATTATTCCTTATTGTTGGGGAGAATTTGAGATCCCGTTTATACTAACTTATTATATAAGAGAGACTGTTTCAGCTGTGCTTATCCTCAGACTCGGGGTCCCTCCTCTACCTCCAATGAAATTCTGCAGGAAATATTGATGATAATTACTTTCAGCTCTACAGTGCATTAGAATAAGGGCAATTTTCTTTAAGGGGAGATTTTTTTGCTAGTTTCAAATACATAATTTTTTTAAATATTACTCTTTCCTCCATTCTCCCTACCACCATCACCACTATCACCAAACTCTCCATACCAGCCAAACAACCATTTCCACTATCTCAGCCTCAAAGAGAGCAGGCAACCAAATTTCCTCCAAGATGGACACCGAGTTCTACTCAAGAACCCGACCCTTGGGCATGGAGCAATGGTTCTTGGCTAATGGTACTTAAGTCTGAAAACCTCCTGGCCTCAAAGTGTAGTCACTAGAACCTGCTGGTGGCCACATTCTTTACTACTGTCACTCCAAATCTTATCAGACAACAAACCTATCTTTATTAGTGTTTACAAGGAATACAGTAAATTAAATTCCTGCTGCTCTCTTCCTTAAGAATTATCTTCTGGTTTGTTTGTTTTTGGTTAAGAAATGGGTAGTTTCTTTACACCTTTTTAATCTGGACCCAAAGGATCTCAGTAGCCTCATTGAATAGTGTTGGTGGGCATGGTGGCTACCTGTCCCAAACAGGTAATCATAATCCCTCTGTGCTCCCAAAGAATTATACTGCCCCCCTCCCACTCACCCAGATGATGTGATATTTTCTGATTGGTGGCCTGTGGCGTCATATGCAGAGATATGGCATGGTATGGTACATGGCTGGGGTTAAACTTCCAGTGGGAAGAAGTGGAGTGCTGTTTGGGGTGGTGGAGGGTACAGGGTTAACTCTTTTAAGAAAAAGTGAAAAAAAACATGTAGGACCCTACATCTTATAAGGGGGCAGAATTTTTTAAAACAAGGGGAAAGGGAGGGACATATCCTGCAGCCACGGACTAGCTAATGAGGGGCCCCGAAGCTGCCATGGTTTTTACTGAAGGAATAGATTTACACTAAGGCCACAGCAAATCAAGTTGTTCTTCTGACAATTTCTTTTATTAACAATTTACCTGGAAAAGGCAAGGAATCCATGGGAAAGAAAAATAAATGTTATTTGTGAGCAAACGTGACACGGCTCATGCTCGCTCCAGTATTCACTGTTTCATGACCACACCTGTCTTGCATTCCTTATCTGACCTGCTCCATCTGTCGCTTAGTTAATGGGGGAGGGAGGGCAGCACTGCATAAGCACAGACTGATAATTGTTCTGGTTATTATTTTGACGAGGGACTGAGCACAGAGGGAATGGCTGCAGCAAGACAAAATAGGACAGGGAAGTGTCAGAGGAACATTTTTTGTGTGGGGTATGGCCTAAGAGAATCTATTCCTTATGAATGTCTGTTTTGTTGATGTTGATGTTGTTATTTTTTTAATAACCCTTTTAAAAACTGTTTTTATACGACAAGAGTTTGGTTTCACAGACAGTTGTTTACTGCTGTCAGTGATATTATTCAAAAGTTGCAACACTCCTCGTCAAACCATTATAACATCACCCATTCTACCCTCCTGCTCTGCGCCAGATTGCAGAAAACATTAAAAAACTCCCCACTCTTCAACCCTCCCAAAGAGATGTTATAAAAATGCAACACACTCTGCCTCCTCCTTCATCCATGGCAGTTGATAAAGAAAAAAAAAGTCCCCCCTTAACAGCTGTAAAAAATATACTATACTTTCTACTCTTCCACCTCCCCGACAGTTATAAAAAAAATATGCAATACTGCCTCACTTCCTTTTTATTTTTTTACACTTTCATGTTTATTTTTATTTTACAGAAAGTTTACACTGCAACACAAGAACATACAGGACACACAAAACAAGAACATATTGAACGTACGGTGGAAATACCACCAGTGGCGGCAATACATTCTCATGAAGTTATGTGTGCAGTGGCAACAGATTAACGGCATCCCACTTCAAGACAATCCTCCATATGCCCTTATGGCAGTGCAGAGTCATACCTAGCGCTCAACTCATCCCATCTCAGAGAGGATACTGCTGAAAATTACCAGCCCCCAGTTCCTTTTGCATTTCTTCCAGTTCCTGCAGTTCCAAGATATATTTTTAGAGTGGATGGAGTGGGTTGGGTTATTCCTGTGCACACTGTTGACAACATCATATTTAAAGTGAGAGTTTTCTGGTTTCCAGCAACAACAACAACAAAAGCACAGTTGATATGAGCAGAATCGGGTTACACAAATTTACCCATAAATCTGAATTTCTAAATTTTTTTTGTTTTTATTGTTGAAGAAGTTTTCATTCAAATATGATTTTGTTCCCTTTAAATTATGTCTTTTCATGTTTATGCCTGCCACAAAGTCATAATCTGTTGTATATGAAGAAATGTCGTCTGTTCTCACTAAACATGATTTTTTTAAAATTAGTTTTTACACTCTTCCCCAGTCGAGAGCTCCCATCAGCCTCTTGCCTCTCGGCCAATCACCCATCTTCATTGGGACTTAGCAAGACCTCATGAGAGCATCCTTTGCACCCCCCATAGCAGAGCCACTGGGGGTCTTCAGACCCCAGAAGAGACCAACCCAGAGCTGTGTCCAGGGTCCACTTGGCAGCAGAGGGCCTGCGGAGAGCGAAGATGTCATCCTGCCACAGCTACTTTCCTCCCTAAGTTCCTGACCCTCATTGAAACGCTGTCGCCATGACTGCGTGGCAGCACACGCAACGGATGTGTGTGCTGCAAGGCCCCTGTGCTTCTCCCCTCCCCCACTGCCATCCTGACTAGCTTGCACTATCAGAGCGTCCCTAGGTGTTGCTCCTGCAGCAGGGAGCAGGCAACCTCCCTCCCAAAGGAGAGCATCCTCTGAGATGCTGGATCCTCCTTCGTCAGCTGGCACCTGCTGACCCAGACTCGTTCCTGAATCTGAGTTGCTGGTGTCACAAGCAGTTGCCCTACTGCTGCGCTGACAGACCGGCCTCTCCTTAAACGTGATTAATTTATTGTGTTTATGGGACCGTTTATTGGCACAGCAGCAGGGCTGATGCAAGCAGCGCCAGTGACCCGAGTTTGGGAATATGCTCAGGATGCTGGAGGGGGAGGATCCTCTGCATCACACAGGACTGTTCTCCCCAGGGGTTGAAGGGAGTCTTTTCCTGTTGTGCCAGTGCCATCTAGAGTACCACAGGTAGTGTGGCAGGTGAGACACTTATATGAGTGCGGAGACGCTGGGCACACGCAGTATTCAAGCCTGTTGTGTGCATGCTGTAGTGCACACTGTGGCCAGTGTTTGGGGGGCAGCAGAACACCTCTTGGCCACCAGTATGTCACATCCCCAGGCCCTCTCAGGTCCCATGCCCGGCAACCACTCAGCACGAGATCTCCGACCTAGATTCAGCTGCCTGTAGGGGCAATGGTGTGCCACCCAAAAGGTCCTACTGTGCAGTGGTAAGTTCACAAGCGATAAGGGGAGCCTTTGGGGTTCAGTTAGGAGCGATGGGACTGGGAGGTTGCCAGCAAGGGAGAGTGGAAGGGGTCATGCTGAGAGATATCAAGCAGCTTTCTAAAAAATTTAACAGTAGCAACTAGTATTTCTTACAAAACAAGACAAGCACAAACAGCTGAACAGATGCAGGGGTCCAGATTTTCAAAAGCAGGCACTGTACCTGCATCAGTTCCTGTAGCCTCACTGTTTGTTGCTATGGGCAGCCCTGTTCAGGTGCGGAAACTGCACCCCATTTTCCAGTATCTGATGCATTTACAGCACTTGGACTTGCTTTGCAGCAGTTCGTGGCTGCAATTAGCTGCCAGAACAGGCACCAGGAGGCCCTGACATGAACGCATGCTAGAAGAAGGAAATGTGGCTTAGCAGCCATCAAAATGATGCAGGGATGGAAAATCCTGTTTCACTGCCACGTCCTGTGTATTCTATACCTGATCTGATGTGTACAGGACTAGCATCAAAAACTGAGCTTGGAAAATCAGGCCAAGGATATTAAATGGACCAAAGTTTCAAAGCTCGATTAGCAAAGGAAACATTCTGATAAACAAGTGTAAATGACATTTTCCTAACTTCTAAAATGTCTTTAAGACACACAGAATCCTCTGCTACTGACATAATCACCTGTTGCCATGGAAAGGATTCAGACAAACTGAGATTATGACTACAGGGCAGGGAATTTAGCAAAAAGCCAGTTTCCTGCAAATGTATGATACGTACAAACTTAGGAAAGAAAGACAAAAGATGCTTACTGCCATGTCAAGCTCAAGAATGGAATGTCTAGAAATTCAGTTTTTTTGGCAATGCTACGAGAGTTGAGTCCAGCTGATTCTAATTGTCATATGTTTTCAGAAAACTGATAAATAACTTTAAAAATTGGTCAAAAAACCCTGTTTATAGGAAATGTGCCAGGTAGCATCTGACCCACAAACACAGCGGATACCACTTTTCTACCAGGCTGTTTGTATCTTATAATTAATTATTCTAGGGTAGCTGCCTTCTATGGTTTCTTCATTCTTAAAGGGGCAGAGCTTATTTTTATATTTCTTATACCCAAGGGGTGGTGACTATGTAGATTAAAACATTTCTGTCTTGTAGCATTGTTGGGAGCGGGAATCATACTCTCAACCTTTCCGTGCCCAGACAGGAGGGTGTGGCCATCAAATTGTGAGGCAGAAGATGTACGAGCAACTCATGAGATCCCCTGGGAGCTACTGCATAGCAACACAACAGAAGTGTAGGATGCCAGGAGAATCACAGCTTAGGTCTTCCTGAACTTTGTGGACAGCAATATCACAGATAAATAAGCACTGCCTGGTATTAAATTTGAAGTGTAATAATCAACTTGCCATCCCAAAATGTACAGTGTAGCGTAACCCAACCCATCAGAGTTGTTTGCAAATTGGTATCACAAGTAAACAAAAACTGGTTTTACAAGTAAACAAAAATCCAAAACTATTTCTGAATACAAACCGCTTTCCTTGATAAGTGCTATGTACCTAAAAAACAGTCACAGCATTTAAAAAGATCCATCAGGTCAGGGCTGTATATTGACCCCCACTCCACCCACCCTAAATTATCCCTTCTCAGGGGTCTCACTCTGGAAAGATGGTAGTCATCACTGTACTGAAATATGTCACATTTACACAGCTGTTGTATAGATTGTATAACGCTGCAAACTGTTCCATTTTCATTTTGACTCCAAAAGGCTGTGTTTCTCAAATTCTTGGGGTCCTTTCAAAACTGACATACAGGCTATGACATGGAGGGCCAAAGAAAATGCATGCTGGGAGAAAGAGGTTAAAATTGGTTGCATGACCACTTGTCTTCCCACTACTGATGATCCCAGAATGGTGATCCCCGGTTTAACAGTGCTGCCCTACTTGTGAAATGTAAAATACTCCATTCAGATGTCCTATAGCTTCTCATGGGGAGCGTTATCAGATGTGTGGTGTCACAGCACATGTTCTACCCTGCATTACCTTGCCCTCTCTGGGAATAGATGGAAGTTGTGTACCTCCCCATACCACACATTTTACCTCTCGATCTGCTTGTTCCAATGCCACACAGTCTTACAGGTGCTGCTCACTGCCATGGACCTCTATTAAACATATAGTAGCTATCACTTGATAAACACTTTGCAGAAATACTCAATTACATTTAGGAAATGGTTATCAACTACATCTTAATGTTTTCATTCTCAAACCGGTTTTGTGCTGCATATTATGGTCCACATGTTCCAAGTTGTAAAGGTCCGTGTTGTAAGTCAATACATACTGTGCCGGGGATTGTCATACTGTGTAACAGTGCCATCTCATGCAGCTTGGGTGAGAGCCCGTAGAGTAAAGCTGAGTGGTGCTGACTGCCCAGTCTCTGCAAGATGACACTCCAGAGTCACTCCATACAACTACAGGGTATCAATCACATTATGCTAAGACATCTGGCATGCCATTCATTAACACAGAATATGTTTTTATTAATGAGCACAGAACAACCTGTGATCCCTTGATCTCATGCCACCCCACCCCCCTGCTCTTTTATGCTACTGAGATAAGATGTACAGCAGGCAGAGCATGCAAATCCCCTTACAGCAACAGCATTTTGCATGAGATGACACTCCCATTACATGATCATATACATTAGGAATTATATCCCCTTTTGGCTGCATACTAATGTAATGACATTGGTGTTGTATAATACATGTTTTTTATGCTGTCAGCTCAAGACATGCAATGGTAACGGAAGGATCATCATCCAGATCCACCTTCTGTAGCTCAAATAAATTAGAGGGAGATGTTACAGTTGTTGCCACTGTACTGGAGGGGATAAGAAACAGTGAGACTACTTCCCTCTCTTACCTACCAGTGGCCATTTTTGACTTTAAGCTGTTGACAAGCTAAGGGGGTTGGATGTTTGGGACAGAAGGCAGAGCTGACTTTGAAAACCAGTCTCCCTCTTTAAAGTACTGTTTTCGTTGATGCATTAGTTCAGGTATTCTAAAAGCAAACTATTAAAGTACAGACACAGTCAACAACAAAGAAAGAATTTTACAGAATACTACGGCTTTCTGAGTAAGGAGAAAATAACAGCTATTTGCCAGCACAGAATTTGGCTTCCAGTTCGAGATTCCAGTGATACTACATTCCTCAACAATTTTGACTTTCACGTCATGGTTTAGCACCCATGCCTTTAAGACTAGATGCAAAGCTTTCAATTTAGGTTATAATCACAGAATTGATTTTAGCTCACATCCATCACTTGGATCCAGTTCTGGGACATCTGTTTCCTTTATAGAAGTTCAACCTGTCACCTTCAGATTTCTGGTCCTAATGTCAGTTTTTCATTCTACATACTCAAGGTGTCTTATTATTTTTTTTCAACAAATAACATTTTAAGATGCAATTCCATTTATTTAACAGTATTACCATTATTTATAGTATATGTCTATGTGTGGTTACCCATATCTTCTCACAACTCCTCAGTTTGCCAGAACCACGTAGCTTCACTCTGTAGTTCAGTCGCTGAAAGGATGCATGAGAAGATAGCCTTAAAGCAGCAGTTTTTTCAGTCGACAAAACATTTCATCACACCGCTTTTTTTTTTAACAAAAATTTATTTTGGACATGCTTAGAGTCATCCTCAGTATATTTTTAATTTTCTCAGCTATTTCTAAAATAGCTTGTATAGCTAATTTTATAATTAATGACTCAAGCCACTAAAGATGTCTGCCACTAGCACTTTTGAAAAAATGTCTTCTGTTGAGATCACCTTCTGTGTGTACATACCAGATTTATACTGTGGATATATCAGCATGGTGTTACTATATGAGTCTGACAGTCAACAGAACAACACTGTACCAAGCTATTTATTTTTTCATAGCAGGTATGGCACGGGAGTGAAAACCTTTAAATAATTCCAAAACCTGTATCTAATAAAATAAAGAAAAATAGAAATATTGCTGTTTTACCAGACAAATATTACTGCTAAAAAAATGACATGTTAAGTGAGTAACAACTACTGCTGGTTTAAGACACGGTAACCATACAGACAAATATATAAGAAAAAACAAGTATTCAAGCCTACCAGTAAGACAGCAGAGTGGCACTCCTCGGTTTCTGAAGGGAAAGGGAGGACCACAAAGATAGCCAGGAACGCTTAGGACTGTATGCTACTGCTGATTCCATTGGTCACATTCCAAGGTCTCTGTGCTTCACTGTCCTAGATCCTGCAGTCCAGTGTCTGTGGGATACAAATGGCATTAATAATAATGAATCCCTCATTGTTGTACCTCTGTGTGTTCTCCATTACGGTTACTGTACGTGGTTGTTGACCCATGTTTCATATTGTCACGTATACCA
Organism: Neoceratodus forsteri; assembly: GCA_016271365.2. Classification (NCBI taxonomy): domain Eukaryota; kingdom Metazoa; phylum Chordata; order Ceratodontiformes; family Ceratodontidae; genus Neoceratodus; species Neoceratodus forsteri. The sequence continues at coordinate 46,088,906 of CM028133.1, read as the reverse complement.
CATGGCTGCTATGTTACCGACTCTCTGACCTCCTTCTGAAGTTAATAAAATAGTTTATATTTGATAATTCATCTTCTTTCATTGTTTCACTGGTAATTTCTAAAGGGACGCTCTCTTTGAATAAATAAATGTTTATTTATGTATTTGTAATTTTTGACCAGGAAAGGCACACTAAACTGTGACAGCTTGTTTCCAGGTGTGTCATTGGGGGTCCATAGGCATCTTTTATTGACAGGGGGAATGTTGGGACAGGCTATCAGGAAAAATACTCTTTTCTTAGGATACGTGCAATGGCCTTTTCAACTTCCTCCTGTACAACCACCAAAGATGGGCACGAGGGACCACAGTTTAACACCTCATCTGAAGGATGGCACTTCGACAGTACAGCACAGCACCACCCTAGTGCTCCACTACAGTGTCAGTACTGGTGTGGGACGAGAACCCAGGTCTGTACAATTCTCCATTTCCAGAGGCAAGCATGCAGCCTACTGAGCTGCTGACACTGTTAATATATATATAGCGAGAGCTGGCCTATATCACCGTGCTCCACTGTACTCAAAGTAGTCTGACAGCTTCCACAGAGAAGGTGATGCAACAGATAAGGTTCTGATCACACAGACTCCACTCCCTGAAAACAAGACACGGCCAATGCTGCCATACCTGCTGTATTACACTGCATGATTACAGACAGAGTGAAGAATTAAACAGTTGCAGGCCACATAACTGCAGCCTATTCAGAAAAGAAACAAGTTCTGGCCACTGCCAAACAAGGCTGGCCTTAGTTTTCTAATGTTATCTTTAGGCCCTACTGTCTCACCAGTCTCACTGTTATAATTCTAGTTATATGAGGGCTACATTCAATGTCTGTGTTAAAAGATTTTTGGTATACAGTGCCTAAAGGGAGGGCTTTGACACAGTGGGAGACGTTGACTACACTGTACACAGTTGTTCAAGTCCACCCAACACCAGGCAACTAGTTTCATCCCCCAGCACCAAACTCACTTACAGACCCCCTCCATAGCACCATTTCTTTTTAAAGGGACACTGTCAACCCCCTTAGGTCTCAAAGTGTCCCTAGTTTAAAAAATACATTTTATGATTGCCAACATTCTGTAAAGATTGCTGATGTAGCTGGTAGTTTGATTCTGACCCTTTCTTTAAAAAAGTGAAAAACAGACTGCCCACCATACTGGCGTTACCACACCAACACAGGTTTGTTTACATTCCTTGATCAGCTACAACTGCATCTTTCCTGGACTTGGGAACACCCAGAACACAGTCTAGCCCCTCGTGATGCAGTGGGAGTTTCGGAGGCTACTGTCGCATGAGTGACTGCAGTGTTTCGGTGTGTTTCTAATGCTCAGGAAGTATGCAGTAAGAACAGATCCAGGATTGTAAACAAAACAAGGTTGTTTATAAATATACATTACCATGCATTTCAGTTCTACTAAACAAGAAGACAGACAAAACAAACAGCAACATCAATGAATTTCAGAGAAGGTAAGCAATCATAAAATGTAGGGTTTTAGCTAGAAATAGTATGATGAAAAACAGGTTGACAGTGTCCCTTTAATGTATGTGCTAGACACTGGACCCATCAGGTAACTGGGAGAGCAAGATATTTTGTATTCCTTGATGGGCAAGGTTGGGCTTCAGACCAGTTAGGTGGTGTCGAGGAGGGAGCCAGATTTGTTTCATTCTCTGACAGACCAGGTCGGGCTTGGGATTCATCAGGCTGTTGGAGGATTTTTTATTTCCTGATGGTCTGGGTTTGGCCCTGGACTCATCAGGTAGCTGGCAGAGGAGCTGGAACATGTTTTTTTAATCTCAAATAGATTTTGCTGAGCACCGGACCTCTTAGGTAATTGCGAGAGGGGACCCAGATTGTTTTTATTCTCTGACGAGCCAGGTTTGGCACTGGACCCATCAGGTAACCTGCTACAGAAGGATGGACTTTTTTTTATTCCCTGATGGGCCTAGTTGGGCATCCCACCATTCTGCTGCACAGCAGGATGGGTTGGAGCATGCATGGCTGTGTGATCCCTACAGTATGCACCGGTTGGAAAGAGTGCAGAGCTGAGACTGAACACAGAGAGATCGAAAAAGTGAGAGAGACAGAGTGGGATGATGGAGCCGGGATCACAGGCACTCTGACTTACAGCCACAGAAGTATATCTCATCAGTCCCACTTGGTTCTGTCTCCCACACTAGAGCCCTGCGGGCCAGAGGAGGTGGAGATGCATGGTAGCAGCAGTGCAGCAGCAGCCGCAAGCTTCCCGTGCAGTGTTTGAGCCCCTCACGTTGACCTAAGTGGATAGGCTTGGGGATAGCAGTGTTTTATTATCCTGCCTATTCTGCCTTCCACTCACCGCTTTGCTGCTTCTCCGCCTTATCTCCCTTTAGCATAATACATGGGCTAGATTGGTCACAGGACCTATCAGGTAGTTAGAGGAAGGGGTCAGATTTGTTATTTCCTAATGGGCCAGATTGGACACTGGACAGGTATTCCCTGAAGGGCCAGGTTAAACATTGGACCTGTCAAGTTGTTTGGGGAAACAAATCTGTCCCTCTCACCCACACTATGACAGGTTTGCTGCTTTACAAAGCACAGGAGTTAAGACTCTGGTAGTGCACGGACTTCTGGTAGCGCACGGACTGTAGAATATAACAGAATTAGGTTGTGAATAATGACTTTCATACACACTGTATCCCAAAGTCTTTTAGAAGGTTCAGGAGTTCCATAATTGTAGTGTACAGAATGTAGAACAGAAAGTAATTTTAACCCCCAGGAATCCCTCACTTAAGTTTAATAAGTGCAATCATTCCTCCTAGAATGAGCAGCCCTGGAGCTTTTAGAATTTTATGGAATTTAGAATGAAATTAAAACTCTGCTGTGTGGTCACGCTCACCCCTGCACTCTAACGTCAGATTTATTTCTAAAGCTAAGGTGAGCTGTGACTGCTAAAACTACTAAATGGCTACCAAAAATGTTACAAATATTTTGCAAAACAAAAAAAAACTGCTTAAAACAAGGCAGAACAAATGAATTAGTTATGAAAAAATAAAGTCACTCAGACAACTCAGCAAAAATTGCAAAGGCATTGTGACAAGTAATGCTCAAGCAAGCAGAAAAGAAAACTGGTTCTTGTCTGAATCTTTTTCCAGGTTCTGGAAGGAGAGGCAGGGATTAGGGATTGTTAAAACATAGTGAGGGGTCACTTTGGAAGAAACAACATTACTACTATTAGTAATTTTTTTTTCTACAAACCCCCGGAATCACTCACTCAAGTTTAGCAAATGCAGACTCCATAACAGTACATTGGGAGGCTGGGAACACAACCTATTTAGGGAAAAGGTTGTGAAAGACAGCAGCGCCAAAACTGGCATCCCTTCAGGACTGTATGTCCACACAGTAGTGCTTTGTGAAAATAAGCACTGTTCTCCAGGCCAGCTTTACAAATCTCTTGCAGGGAGATATCCCTTGATGCTACCACAGAGGCTGTGGCGTCTCTTGAAGAGTGTGCCCTGAGCCCTTTGGATGGCAGTTTACCAGCTTTGTCAAAACAGAACTGTATCCAGGAGACTATCCAGTGAGAAATGGTTCTCTTGGATGCTGGTTTGCCTTTCCCCACTTCATCATAGGTAACAAACAGCTGAGTGCTAGTGGAGTTGACATAGAAACATAGAATCTGATGGCAGATAAGGGCCGCTTGGCCCACCTAGTCTGTTCATTTTCCCTTCCTACAATCTCAGTGCAGACCCTTCTCGATCTGCAGCTCTTTCTCCCTACCCCTTTCCTTTCTGCTACAATTCCCTTTTGCCTATCCCATGCATTCTTGAACCCCACCACTGTTTTGGCCCCCATCACTTCTAATGGACGACTGTTCAAGGCAGCCACCACTCTTGCTGCATAGAAGTACTTTGTCACATTTCTCCTGAATCTACCCACTTCCAACTTCTCAGCATGTCCTCTTGTTCTTGAGCACTTCTTTTTCTGAAAAAGTACTCCCCTCCTGTACTTTATTTATCCCCATGAGGTACATAAAGGCCTCTATCATGTCTCCCCGGCTTACAGTGTGCACATACTATATTGCGGTCCCTTAGTCTCTTCTTGTAAGGCTTCTGATGCAGACCCTGCACCATTTTAGTTGCTCTCCTCTGGACCGATTCCACTGTGTCTATGACCTTCCGGAGATGTGGTCTCCAGAACTGGACACAGTACTCCGGGGGGGGGGGTTCTTACCAGCGATCTAAACAGAGGCAACACCACCTCCCTCTTTCTGCTGGTGATACCCCCTTCTATGCACTTATAATGACCCACACACTACTGTATAAATCTCTGGCCACAGGTGGGACCATGCCACACAGAGATAGATGACATCAAGGATTCTTTGTTCCTTCCCCTGTGACAACCCTTTCCCAGTTGGGTACTACCTGAGTACAATACCTAACCTCCCCAACTGGAGTACCTAAGAACTGCCAAGAGTAGGGAAATCTGCACCGGACTGACCTGGAGATCTTCACGAATATGAGCCAAAGGTACTGCAAGTAAGGAGCCTGACACTTGGGTGGCTGAGCAAAAGGATAAAAGTTTACTGAAAATGTTAGAGAAGTTCTTGCAATTACAGCCACTAATGGCACAGTTTGAAAACAGATAAAAACAACAATTCATATGCAACAATCACTTTTTTTACACTCTACGTATCCCAGCAGGGTACCTCTACCCCACCATTCACTATGAAATTACCCCTGGAGACTGCAGGCACTCACCTCCCACCAGCCCTCCAGATATCACATTTTCTCAGGACAAGTGCCCACCTAGGCCTTCATCTCTGAGCTTACTATACTGGAAAACTAAGGCAATCAGTGACTACTGGGTTCACCTCTGAGCAATCAGTCCACTGACCCCTTCTTCCAGATACCCTCCCTGGTATCCAGTTACTGTGTACACTGTATTTTAGAACTAAGGCAGTGACTACTGGGCCATACCTCCCATCAGTCAGATACCCCTGATATCCAATTACTGTGACCTTAAGGGCGTACATTGACTACTAGGTCTACCTACCTCAGTCAGCCCACTCCCCTTCTGCCAGATACCCTGATATCCAAATCCTATTCACTTTACTGTATCTTATACTCTAAAAATCATTTAAATCAGTTAACATATTTTCACACATTCATTTCTAGACACATTTACACTAAATAATAGTATTAAACGATGTTGCATACTGGTACATTAAAAGTAGTGACAGCCCCTCCCCGTCTCTTCAGGTTCAGTCCTTCACTTTGACAGTCTCTTAAATTCAGAAGGACTGAGATAAACTCTCTGTAAAACAGTGTCACTGTGGCTTTTAAAATAGTCCCCAATTTTGTATCAACAAGGTTTTTACTACACCACACTCCTTTGCAAAAATTGAAGAAATTCTGTAGAGATGGTGCGGCGTGATGTGGTTGGAGGGCACTCGTTTGAGTCAGCATGTTACAGATGTGTGGAGGAGAATGATGATTTCTTCAGATTTGTACATTCATCTCTGTGAGGAAACTGGTTATGCAGGAACAACAGGCACTTGAAACAACAGGCTTTCTACACGAGGTCCTGTTCTCACTCACTGCCCTGCACTGTCTCCATTCTGGGATACAGGTGATCTCCTATCCTTACACTGTAATTAAACTCAGCTGGTTCTGTCAGGTTTTCTTTCTTCACTAGGCCTCTTCAGACAGACGCCCCTTGGCATGGGCACTTTCCTTGCTGGTCGCTCTCCCTGCTCAGACTGACTGCACACTGGCTGTGCAGCTCTTTTCATAGCCAAAATCTCACTAGCACATTTAAAGTCATAGTCACTGAGTGGACACTGACCTGTCCAGCAGCTCAACACCAATCAAATTTCTCTTTGCAGCAGCATAAGCCACAACTGCCATCCTGAACATTCTAAGGCTTCCCCTGTTTTCTTCTACTGTTGGTCATTTTAAAAAACAATTTCTTTGTCACTCAAAATGAACATTTTCTCAAAAGTCAAGCACTTTCCAACTATAATAGTTGAAACAGATGAATTCCTAAGCTTTCTGCTGAATGTTTTCTGTTCACAATAGCCTTCAGGAAAGCAGAGTTGCTGAGACTTCCATTATTTTAACAATAAAACACTTTTCTGAACACTTTCCTATGCGTTTTCCTGTCAAAATGGTAATTTCCCCTTTAACTGTGGTGATCCAGTAAGCATTAATCCACGATGAAGGTGGCATCTAATGGGGAGTTAATGCATGGTTGGGGCCGTTGGAGCACAATGCCGCAGGCCAAGTGCCTACAATTACCAACCATGCATTAACTCCTCATTAGATGCCACCTTCGGAGTGGATTAATGCGCTTGTAACATGGTCTACAGATGGGTTTTGATGTCACAGATGTCTTTCTACTGTTCTGATAACATACACAATGCCACAATTGAACTTATTCACTTCTATTTACTATTAATTTCAGAACTGCTAGCCAACCTCTGTTACATACATATATGTTATTTTTTTCTTTTGCACACTAGTACTTTAATATATTTGTTAACGATTGCTACAGAATTTAAAGTATTTCTGATGGCTGATCGTTATCTATTGTTGTTAGGAGGACCTCGATGTTGCTGTATTACTCCTGTACCCTCTTCCTGTCTATCTCATTTGCATACAACTATGCCGGTTTACTCAGTGTGGTTTTCATTGTTTACCTGGTTCGACTCTGTGTACACTGGTCGCTCCACTACACTGCTCACATTTCCCCAGTGTCTGCTCTGTCTTCCCTTTCTACCGGTACTCAGGCATAACTGAAATTTGTCGTGCTATACACCGTATGGCTCTAGACATTTCATGCGCTTCCGCTTCATCCCTCTGTGTTCGCTTGTATTGCATGCCGTGCCCCTCAATTCTTGTACCACGGGTTCCTCGTATCTGTGTCTCTGCCTTGGTGTCCCTTCTCTTATTCTTTATTTTTCCACTTCTCCTCTCAGCGACCTTCTTCCTCATTCTCGTATCCCGCTCTCCTGCCCCGCTAACAGTGTTTATCTCTATTTCTAGCTTCCTATATTTCGGTATTCGTATTTTTTCTCCTGTGTTTCTCTTACATTTATCCTACTCCTCAATTACAATACGTCCTTGCTGTTCCACAACTTGCTTTACTCTCTTCTTTAGCTTTTCATTTTTAATACACTGCTCGTTTTCGTCGCCTGGCTGGTTCTTGTATCACAGAAGCAACACGGCATTATCGTCTCATAATACCGTGTTGCTCTTGTTGCACGTGACGCTATTCCACCTATCCTCTTTGCTGCCTGCATTCCTTCTGTTTTTGCCATGTTACAACACAAGTTGTTTCTCTCAGACTTTAGCTATGCATTTTCCCACATTAACCTCCTCCTCTGGTGCAATTGCCTGCATGGATTTACTTCCCCAAGGCCCACTCTCCCTTTAAAGGTTAGTGACTCCCTTATTTTAAATTTTACACAGCTCAAACTATTTTTCCCATGTGTAGGACACCATTCTGAACATGTGTGCCAAGTTTGGTTCGTTTCATTGAAATTCAGCTCGGCAGTGCGTTGCTGAACATGTCAAATGTGTTCCAACTCTGTGCTCCATGTTCTAACTGTCTCTAGATTTACACTGCTCCGTTTTGGATTCTGTACATATCTGTAAGCAATCAATGTTTCTGTGCTCTGCCCAGGACACCTCTAGCCCCCACATGCCCTTTCATTTATTTATTTATTTAATTAAAAGTCGTGTGTTTTTTAATGCATGCGAAGCTGTGAGCTCCAGTGCCCAATTAATACCCCTTTCACTGCACAACATGGCTCTTGTGAGCTTTTATTCATACTGTGTACATTTTTCCATTGTGGAGACTCCGTGAGCCCCAATTTTCAGACTGTGCTCTCTCACTCTATATTTTATTTACTTCTTTGAGCCAGTCCCTAATGTCGACATTCCCTGGTGCTTTTCACCTTGCCAACTATACTATAAGGGAATTGGTTATCTGGTTGATCCTGCTAGGAGAGAAGCGCATCGTGCTGCATCCTCTTGGCACTTCGTGAAGCTTAGCACATTCACTAGGCCGAAGCCTATTCTATGTACGGCTGCAGAGTGAGACTGCTGCCCGAGTCAAGCCTAGGATTCCTTACTGAGCGCACCGCGCTCTGCAGTAGGATCAATACTCAGTCTCTCACTCTCCACTCTCACTCAGTTTTGGACGCCAGCAGCGCCCGCAGCTGCCACTCTGCATACATTTATTTATTTTCAGAGCAGCAACACTTTCTTTCAGGAGCAATTGTCTAATAAACTCAAAATACAATTACTGCAAAAATCATCACAGGCAACTCAGGCAGTTCAATTATACACTGACTGTCCAGCACTTGTGTCACTAGCCAGGGCAATTCATTTACTAGCACACTGGCCATCAGCTTATCAGTTCTCTATTTTACCATTAAAACATTATAATTTCCTCAAAAACAATGCCAGTCACTACATTTTGTGTAAAATAAAATGCATGTGTGTGAGAAACGGCAAGCCAGGAGTCCCTTCCTTTCCCCCCTGCACTGCATCTCACTGTTATCAATTAATAATATGCTCATGTTATATGTTATACTCAAACTCATTCTAAACAGCTACTTTTTATGTTGGTTGCACTTGTGCAAACCAACGTATTGTGTCAGTACGGGATTTTGGGAGGTGTTACTGCCGAGTCCGTTGCAGTTCACAGAACCAAGGGCTCGGCAGTCTGCTCCAGTGACCACTCGGTGTGGACCTGATGCAACTTTCCACTCGGTGGGCTGAACGGTCATGCACTTCAAAGGACCAAAGCTGCTCGAATCCAAGAGGGATTCGTCTCTTTGATTTGCATGACGATTCAGCCCACCAAGACATGCGGCGATTTGTATGCCGACTTGCTCCCCGGTCCTGGGTGGCCACTGACTGCTACTGCTGGCCTCATTATCTGTTAGCCTTGATTGGAGGTCCAGCGGAGCATAACAGGAAGTCGCATGCTGCGGCGGGGTTGCCGATAGCCGCACAGCTCAATGTGCGAGCTGCTGCAGTCGGCTCCACACGTCCTCTACCTCCCTCTCACACTGCTGAAAACTGACCCTCTTTTGTTATGTTATTCCCCCCACACAACCCTCCCTCTAAGCACCCACCACCCTACGCCTACACCCAAACATAGCATACTGACACTGGGGGTGCCCAATCCCCCAGTGTCCTCAATTGTACAGCTAACTCACCCTGAAAGAAAGAAAACTGTCCCTCGTCATTTTTTTTATCCTGAAAAAAAAAGAGAAAACTGTCCATCATTGTCTGTTGCACCATTACACCTCCCCCCATGTGACCCTCGCAAGGATGGCCACCGACTGCTCCTGCCGGCCCCACTATCTGTTGGCCTAATTGGGGGTCCGACGGAGCGTAACAGTAAAGCCAAACATTCCTGTCCCTAAAAAAAGAGAAAACCATCCCCCAACGTCTTAATTTTTTTTTTTATAATCCTGTAAAAGAAAACAGTCCCTCATCGTCCTCCCCATCCCCTCGTATATACCGACTCTCCCTCTGTGCACCCACCTCCCCACACCCCCCCTTATCCCACACTTACCACCAGAGGTCAAGTGCTGTCACCTTCTCTGGACTGGGACACGTCTGCACTTTTCAAAGCTGAACCTCAAATTGAAAAATCAAGGTAAGTGCTGTATAATGGCTGTCAATGGCGGTTTCAACTTATGTTAATATCTCAGCCATTTTTTGAGACTTTTGTTCCAAATTTTTAACATGGGGTTCTTGGGACCCCACCTCATGAACACTGTCACTGTCATTTCGTTACTCGGTCCCAAAAGGTGATTTTGTAGTCGCTGTGTGGAATCACCATTCAGGACCGACACGTGAAACAACAGTGCAACTGTTCACGAGGTGGGGTCCCAAAAAGCCCGTGTTGAAAATCTGGTGTAAAAATACCAAAAAATGGCCGAGTTATGTGTACTCGTTGAAATTTTTATACACACACACACTTAACTTTGGTTATGTTTAATATTTTTGACTCCAAATTTTCAACATGGCCATTGTTTCATACCACCTCATGAACAGTAAAGCTTTCATTTTTCACATCCTGCCAGGAACGTATTTTTGCACCTGTGGCGTGGAATGGCGCAGTCGCTGAGCTAAATCACCTTTCAGAATAGAGTACTGAAATGATAATGCAACCGTTCATGAGGTGGGGTCACAAAAAGCCCATGTTGAAAAGTTGGAGCAAAAATACCGACAAACACCCAAGTTACATTCGCTCATTTAAATGTTCCTACACACGAGCGTAACTTGGTTAATTTTTAATATTATCACTCCAAATTTTCAACATAGCCATTTTTCCACACTGCCTCATGAAGAGTACAGCTGTCATTTCTCACATCCTGCCCAAAACATGTTCTCACACCTGTGGCGTGGAATGGCGTAGTCGCGTGAAACCACCTTTCGGGACTGAGTAACAAAATGATGGCACCACTGTTAATGAGGCAGGGTCCCAAGAAGCTCAGGTTGAAAATTTGGGACAAAAATACCACCAAAAGACAGAGTTTTGCACACTCGTTGAAATTTTCCTACGCATGTGCATAATTTTTCCAATTTTTTATATTATGACTCCAAATTTTCTTTTTCTCCAAATTTCATTTCTTCACACAACCTCATGAACAGTATAGCTGTTATTTCACATATCCTGCCCAAAACGTTTCCACACCTGTGGCACAGAATGGCGTTTTGCCACGGATTAAGAAATTTTCACCTATGGGGTTTATGAGGTAGGTGATAAGAAGACTATGTTGAAAATCTGGGGTCAAAGTGTGAAAAAATTACAAGGGGTGCATAGGTAGTGGTGACACCAGCAGAAGGAGGGAGGTAGTGATGTTGTTATATAAAACCCCGGTCAAGCCTAACACAGTGGGTAGATCCTGTCAGATGAATCTGATAGATTTCTTTGACTGGGTGACGAAGGAAATTAATCGGGGGGGGGCACGGATGTCGCCTTCCTCAATTTCAGCAAGGTCTTCGACACCATCTCACATAAGAGGCTTGTTAACAAGATTGGTAGTCTAGGCATGGTAGACAAGGTGGTGAACTGGGTTACAAATGGCTAACAGACAGTAGAAAGAGAGTGGTGGTAAATAGGGTAAAATCTGGGAAGGGGGTGACCAGCAGGGTACAGCAGGGATCAGTTCTTGGGACAGTCCTGTTCAATGTCTTCATTAGTGACATTGCAGAGGGGCTGGAAGGAAAGGTCTGCCTGTTTGCAGATGACACCAAGATCTGCAACAGGGTGGATACTCTGGAAGGGGTGGAGAAAATGAGAAAGGACCTAGGCAGGCTTGAGAAATGGTCTGAGGAGTGGCAACAGCGGTTTAAATCAAAGTGAAAAATTATGCACCTGGGGAGAACTACAGGATCGGGGGCAGTTGTTGACAGTCACCAAGGAACAAACGTATCTGGGGGTTATAATTTCACATGACTTGAAAATGTCAAAGCAGACTACAAAGGCAGCGGGGATCGCCAGTGGCATGCTGGGGTGCATAAGCAGGGGTGTCACCAGCAGAAGGAGGGAGGTAATGATGACGTTATATAACACCCTGGTCAGGCCTCACATGGAGTATTATGTGCAGTTCTGGATGACGCACCTTCAAAAGGACATAAACAGGCTGGAGATGGTCCAGAGAAGGGTGACTAAGATGGTACAGGGCTTGCATCACAAAACAAATGAGCAGAAATTAAGGGACTGCAATATTTGCTCGCTGGAGGAGAAGTGGTAGACAGAAGACACGATAGAGACATTCAAGAACCTCAAGGGTATAAACAGGGTGAAGGGGAAGACATCTTCCAACACAGGAGGAGTAAAAGAATGAGGGTGCAGGACATGAAATTGGAAGGTGGCAGGCTAAGAGGGAATATGAGGATGCTTTTCTAGACAGAGAGGGCGGTGGACACATGGAATGGTCTGCTGTAGGAGGTGGTAGCGAGTACTGTGGCGGGAGTTAAAACATGCATGGGACAGGCATGGGAGAAACACAGAGGTACAGCTGAGGGAGGGTCAGAAGCCGTAGTCAAGTACATGGCTTATGGTCAGACTGGATGGGCCTAGCGGTCCTTATCTGCCAACAATTTCTAATTCTGTATTTTTCGTTGCCCTCACTCCGCCAAGGATCAGCCTGGTCACGGACCCCTAGTGCCCCCACTTTCATTGTAGCCAGACTCCAGACACCCCCAGCTTGCCCCTTCAGGGTGGGGTCACGACATCTTAGGGCGTCAGTGCCACGAACATGGGACTAGAATCGTGGAGCCGGCCCTGAAAGCTGATTAGAGCAGGGGCAGGCTTCACAGAGGTGGGCGCAAGCTGTCTTTTTCTTGGGTTTTGTCCCCCGAGGGGCGGAGACGTGCAATGATGTCCTGCATCTGTCCTGCCCCTCTACGGCTGCTATATGCCTGAGATAGTAATTCCTTCCAGCCTCTGCTAGGAGTCATTGCACGCCAGACATTATCCCCAACCCTCCCCCCGAAGGAGAGCAGCCCAAAGGTGCCTCAATCCTTCTTTCCCAGCCGGGCCCACCAGCTCCTGGGTCCGTTCCCGAACCCAGGTCGCTGGCGTCACGAGCGGAAATCCAACCGCTGCGCCGGTGGGCTGGCTTATCTGCCGACAATTTCTATGTTTCAATCTATGGCAGCCATGTTCATAGAGTCACTCAACACAGGAGTGGTGCCAGAGGATTGGATGAGGGCACATGTGGTCCCCCTACACAAATCCAGCAGTAGGGAAGAGGCAGGGAACTATAGGCCACTCAGCCTCACATCAGTAGTGGTGAAGATCACGCACGCACTGCTTAAAGAAAGAATGGTGGAACATTTACAAACCATCGGTGCCTAGGACCCTAGGTAGCATGGATTCACAGTGGGTAGGTTGTGTCACTCGAATCTGTCAGAAACACAGAAATTGTCGGCAGATAAGGACTACTAGACCCATCCAGTCTGCCCGTAGGCCCTATAAATTATATGTGGCCACTGACCCTATGTGATTAATGGCTTTTCATCACTCCCTCCCCTCTCAAGCTTACCTTGTGCTTGTCCCAGGCATGCTTAAACCCCTCCACTGTACTTGCCCCCACTACCTCCTGTGGCAGACTATTTCAAGCGTCAACTACCCTTTCTGTGTAGAAAAACTTCCTCACATTACCTCTTAATATGCACCCCTCCAATTTCATATTGTGCCCCCTTGTTCTAGTACTTTTTTACACTGGAAAAGGTCCCCCACCTGCACCTTCCTTATGTCCCTGAGGTACCTGAAAGTTTCAATCATGTTCCTCCCACTGTCTCCTCTCCTCCAGTGAGTACGTATTGAGGTCCCTTAGTCTCTCCTCATATGTTTTGTGGTGCAAGCCCTGCACCATCTTTGTTGCCCTTCTCTGGATAGTCTCCACCTTATCTATGTCCTTGCGCAGGCCTGGACTCCAGAACTGAATGCAGTACTCCAGGTGAGGTCTTACCAATGTTTTATACAATGGCATCACCACCTCCCACCGCCTGCTAGCGATGCCCCTGCCTATGCACCCCAGCATGCCACTGGCCCTCCCTGCCACTTCTGTGCACTGCTTTGATACCTTAAGGTCATCAGAGATGATAACCCCTAGGTCCCTTTCCTCTTTGATGACAGTCAGCTCCTCCCCCCGACCTGCAGCACTCCCCAGGGTTCCCTCTACCCAGGTGCATTATTTTGCACTTCTTTGCATTGAACCTCAGTTGCCACATCCCCAACCTTCTTTCAAGCTTCTCCAGGTCCCTCTTCATTTTCTGCACCCCTTCTGGAGTATCCACCCTGTTGCAGATCTTGGTGTCACCTGCAAACAGGCAGACCTTTCTTTCCAGCCCCTCTGCAATGTCACTAATGAAGACATTGAACAGGACTGGTCCTAGTACTGATCCCTGTGGTACCCCACTGGTCACCCTCCTCTCCCTAGCTTATACCCCATTTATCAACACACTCTGTCTCCTGTCTGTTAACCAGTTCCTAACCCAGTTCACCACCTTGTCTCCCATGGTTTCCTAACCCAGTTTACCACCTTGTCTCCCATGCCCAGACTACCCATCTTTTTAATCAGCCTTCTATGTGGGACAGTGCTGAAGCCTTTGCTGAAATCTAGGTAGGTGACGTCTATCACCCCTCCCTGACTTATTTCCCTAGTCACCCAATCAAAAAAATCGATTAGATCAGTTTGACATGACCTTCCTGATGTGAATCTGTGTTGCCTCAGATCCTGAGCACTGCTGGATTCCAGATATTCCTCTTTTTCTTTATGCTGCAGCCAGCCCCTTCTGTTCAGCCCCCAGCCCCATCACCGGTGCCTCTCTTGCACTAGCAAGGTGCCAGCTAACTGGGTGCAGAGCCTGCGAGGGCTGGCTTCATCCTGCCAGCTGACATTTTCTCCTTCTTTTTACCCCATTCCCCGAGTGCAGCACGGTGGCATGCAATGATGCCAAGGGCTTGGCCATACACACTTCCGTAAGCAGCACCCCAGGTGTCTGCCCCGCATCTGCCCCCTATGTGTGGACCCACTATGCCAGCGCCCAGCCACCGCTAGGGGTCAGGCAGGCAGTGGACTCCATCCCCACCCATCCCCAGGAGAGGAGAGCTGTCCTTCAGATGCACAGTCCTCTCCCTCCCCAGCTGACCCCCAGCGACCCGCCTGCACCATGAACACAGGTCACCGGTGTGGCAGGAGGTAAGGCATGATGCCTCTACCCTCCATGCCACTGGGCCGGCTACTGGATTCCAGATGTGTCGCTATCCTTTCTTTCAGCAGTGTCTCTATGATCTTTCCCACCACTGAGGTGAGGCTGACTGGCCTGTAGTTCCCCGCCTCCTCCCTACTGCCACTTTTGTGCAGTGGGACTACATGTGCCCATCTCCAGTCCTCTGGGATGACACCCATGTTGACTGACTCTGTGAACATGGCCGCTAGAGGTGCTGCTAGTTCCCTTCACAGCTCCTTTAATATCCTTGGGTGAATGCGTCTCTGGCCCCATGGCCTTATCCACCTTCAGCTTTGTGAGCTCATCCAGAACCCTCTCCACTGTGTATGGACTGGTGTCCACTTCTCCCCCATTGCCTCTGCAACCCAACTGTGGTCCTTGACCCTCCCCCTCCTTAGTGAATACTGAGCAGAAGTATTTGTTCAGTGTTTCTGCCTTGTCCAGATCCCCCTCCATACACTCTTCCTTCTCCCCTTTGAGCCTCACACCCCCCACGGTTTTTCTTCTTTCACTGATGTACCTATAAAATGCCTTATCCCCTTTGTTTACAGACCATGCTAAGCCCTCTTCTGTCTGCATCTTTGCCCTCCTAACAGCCTTCCCTGCTTCCCTTAGACATTCAAGGTACACCTCCCTGTCCACCCTTTGGCTCCCCTTATATTTCTTGAAACTCAGCCTTTTAGCCCTGACTTTGTCCCCCACCTCTTTGGAGAACCATAGTGATTTCCTTCTTCTTTTCCCTTTGGCCACTATCCTAATGCATTGGTTTGTTTATTCACTAAGTGTTTCCATTAATTTTCCCACCAGCAATGTCAGACTGACTGACCTATAATAGCCTTCCTCTTCTCTCCATATCCCTTGTGTACTCCAAACAGTACCTCAGTACCCTTTTCATATTCAGACTGTGGAGCTTTTGCTCACCTGAGTTGGATTTCCCTGTGAAGAAAACTGGACGGGTAGTTAACTGATTTAGATGGAATTCCGAGACCACTTTTGGGAAGAATTTCCTGTTTGTCCTTAGGGCTACCTTGTCCCCATGGAAAATTATGTAGTTAGGATCTGTGCAGATGGCTTGTAGCATGCTTACCCTCTGGCAGATGTCAGCGCCAACAGGCAAACTGTTTTCCAGGTGACATACTTCAATGCAGTGGTGGCCATGGTATCAAAAGGGGCCTCCATCAGCTGGGCAATGCACACATGCACATCCCAAGGAGGGACAGGGTCTCTCACTGGAGGGTACATGTGATTAAGGCCCTTGAAAAATGTTTTGAAAATGGGTTGTGAGGCCACTGTCCTGTCTTTGCCAGCTGAAGTGTAAGCTGATACTGCTGCCAAATGGACCTTCAGGGTTGAGGGCCTTAGGCCCAAAGACTGGAGGTGGACTAGGTAATCTAGGAGTGTAGACAGGCCTGCCCAGAGGGGACTGATCTGTCTAGGAGAACCTTTTCCACTTTGAAGCATAAGTTCTCCTTGTTGCTGGTATCCTAGAAAACTTTAGGAATTCCATTGCTTTTTCAGAATGATTTAGTCCTGAGAACTCAAGCTCTTCAAGACCCATGCTCTGAGGGATAGAGTTCTCGTTTCTGGGAATGTTATCCTGTCCTAGGACAGTGTCAGACTGTATTTCAGGGGCAGGTTGACTGGCAGTCTGTTGGAAACAGACAGGAGCATGAAATACCATTTCTGCCTGGCCCAATCTGGAGCTACGAGAATCACTGTTGCCAACTTCTTTCTCAGTTTTTTCAGAACTCTCAGTAGAAGTGGGAATGGAGGGACAGCATAGAGAAATGTCCCTGAACAGCTGAAGACTAGAGCATCTTCTGGAACCAAGCCCACAGCTGGGGGTCTGTAACAAAAGAGTGGGACCTGGTTGTTCTTTCAGGAGGCAAACAGATCTATTTCTGGTGTATGGCACTGTCTGAATACTGATGCCATCATCTGCTGGTTCAGGGTCCATTTGTGATTGCACTGACTGATCCTGCTCAAGAAGTCTGCCAGCATATTGTCTTTCCCTGGCAGGTGTACTGCAAATAGCTGAACTTCCAGGGAGTTGGCTAGGTTCCAGTTCTTCACGACTTCTGGCACAGTTCTGAAGATCTTGTTCCTCCCTGCTTGTCAATATAATACACTGTTGTGGTGTTTGTTCTGGTTTGAACAGATTGACCCTGAATATGGGAGGAGAAAGCCTGCATTGCTAAGCAACCTGCCCTGAGTTCCAGGAGATTTATCTGTTCTAAAGTCTCCTGTGTGCTCCAGGTGCCACTCACAGTAAGATCCTCTAGGTGGGCATCCCATCTTAGGAGGGAGGCGTCTGTTGTGAGTATGACTGTGAGGGTTTGCTGGAGGAAAGGATTTCCCTCTCTGAGGTTTCCTTCCTCCTTCCACCATTCTTGTGCCCTTAACAAAGTTTTTGCAACAGGAACCAGCTTGGACAAAGGGCTCCACCTCTGGGACCAACAGTCCCCTAGGTGATACTGAAAGTCCTTCATTTGGAACTTGTCCACTGGCACCACTGCAGTGAATGAGGCCATGTAACCCAGTAATCGTATTACATAGAAACATAGACTTAGATGGCAGATAAGGACCATTTGGCCCACCCAGTCTGCCCATTTCCCTTCCAATTGGATAAGCTGCAGATTCTAGTTAACCAACAGCCTACTTCCTGCAAGCCCCCACTACAATTGCCTTATGTCTGTCCCATGCATGTTTGAATTCCCCCACTGTTTTAGATCCAACAACCTCCTCAGGAAGGCAGTTCCATGCATCCACCACTCTCTCCGTGAAAAAAATTTCCTCACATTACCCCTGAGCCGTCCCCCCTCTATCTTTAAATTGTGCTCCCTTGTTCTTACACATCTCTTTTTCTGAAAGATGCTACCCTCCTGGACTTTGTTGATTCCCTTGAGGTACTTAAAAGTTTCTATCATGTCCCCCGTCCCTCCTTTCATCAAGGGTATATATATTAAGCTCTCTCAGTCTCTCTTCATATGGTTTCTGATGCAGACCCTGCACCATTTTAGTTGCCCTCCTCTGGACTGCTTCCATCCGGTCTATGTCCTTGCGTAGAGGGGGTCTCCAAAACTGCACACAGTATTCCAGATGGGGTCTCACCAACTGTCTGTACAGAGGGATAACCACTTCCCTTTTTCTACTTCTGATGCCCGTCCTATGCATCCCAGTATCCCCTGGCTCTCCTTACTGACTTCTCACATTGCTTACCCACCTTTAGGTAATCTGATATAACTACCCCAAGTCCCTTTCCATTTTGTTGTTGTTAGTACCTCCCTGCTATTGTGTACTCTTCTCCTGGGTTTTGTTTCCCAGGTGTATTACTTGCACTTCTTTGCACTGAATCTAAGTTGCTATATGTCTGCCATTCCTCCAACCTTGCCAAGTCCTTCTCATCCTTTCTACCCCCTTGTGTATCAACTCGGTTACAGATCTTTGTGTCATCTGCAAGAGGCATACCTTTCCCTCAGACCCTCTGCAATGTCACCTATAAAGATGTTAAAGGACTGGACCCAGTACTGAGTCCTTGGTACTCACTAGTAACCCCTCTTTCTTGAATGTGTTCCATTCACTATTACCTTCTGTGTCCTGTTGTGCAGCCAGTTTGCTACCCAGGCTACCACCCTGGAACCCACTCCCAGGCTGGCTAACTTGATTATTAGTCTTTGTGGGACTGTGTCAAATGCCTTGCTAAAGTCTAGGTAGGCCATATCACAGCCCCTCCTGGTCTATTACTTTGGTCACCCAGTGAAAGAAATCAATTAGATTCGTCTGACATGACCTTCCTGCTGTAAATCCATGCTGCTTTGGGTCCTGTGCCCTGTTGGCCTCTAGGTACTCAACAATTCTTTCTTTCAGAAGTGATTCCATCATTTTCCCTACCACTGAGTTCAAACTTACAGGTCTGTAGTTTCCTGCTTTTGCCTTGCTCCCACTTTTGTGAAGGGGAATCAAATCTGCCCTTCTCCAGTCCTCAAGTACCACCCCATCCTCCCATGATTTGTTAAAAAGTGTGGTCAGTGGTGTCACTAGGTCCTCCCTTAGTTCTTTTAGGATTCTGGGGTGAATCCCGTCAGGCCCCATTGCTTTGTCCACCTTGAGTTTTAGGAGTTCTTTCATGACTCTTTCTTCTATAAATGGACTGGTTTCAACCCTCCTACCCAGAGTGCTTCTATTGTCTGGTTTAGGTAACTCCTCCTCATCTTTTTTTGTGAATACTGAGCAAAAGTATTCATTCAGTATCTCTGCCTTTTCACTGTCTCCCTCTGCCCACCTCCCCTCTCCTTTATTAATATTCACTATTCCTCCCTTAACCTTTCTATGCTCCCTAATGTACCTATAGAAGGTTTTATCCCCCTTCTTAACTGAGTTGGCTTTTTTCCTCGGTTTGGGCCTTTGCTATTCTGACTGCCTTCCCCACTTCTTTCTGCTTTAATTGATACAGTTCCCTGTTGTGCTCCTTCTGTGATTCCTTATACTTTTTGAATGCAGCCTTTTTCTCCTTAACCTTCCCTGCCACCTCTTTTAAGAACCATTGTGGTTTTTTACTCCGCTTTGTTTTCTTTATTTGTTTCACACAAAGGCTTGTTGCCTCTATGACAGCAGTTTTGATTTTTCTCCATTGTTCTTCCACCCCTCCTTTCTGGCCATTTACTAGTGCATTCCTCAGGTATTCACCCATTTTGCCAAAGTCGGCCCTTCTAAAGTCCAGTATCCTTGTTTTTGTATGGCTTGTCTCCATGGTTGTGCTTATTGTGAAGCACACTGTGCAGTGGTCACTTGTTCCCAGATGTCTACTGACTTCTAAATTTGTGATCCTCTCTCCATTTAAGAGTACCAGGTCTAGTATTGCTCCCTCCCGAGTGGGTTCCAACACTGGCTGTCTAAGACCTGCCCCATACAGTGCATCAAGAATGACCCTGCTCTTGGACGTGGCTGCAGTACAAGTCATCCAGTTAACATCTGGCATATTCAGGTCCCCCATCAACAGTATCTCCCCCTTTTCAGCCATTTTGAGAATGTCCTCCATCATTTTCTTGTCCGTTTCCTCCCTTGAGACGGGGTCTTCATAGCGAACCTGTGCGGATTGTGATGCTATTCCCTGTCTCTAAGGTGACCCAGAGTGCCTCTTGTCCTCCCCCTTTACTTTTCAGTTCTGTAGCTTTGATCCCTTCCCTTACGTATAGAGCTACTCCACCTCCTCTTTTACCCTCCCTGTCCCTTCTGTAAACTGTGTACCCCGGTATGTTGACATCCCAGTCATGGTTCTCTGTGTACCATGTTTCCGTGACTGCCACACTATCTAATTTTTCATCTTCCATCAGGGCTACTAGCTCAGGAAGCTTGTTTCCCAGACTACGGGCATCGTTACTCATTGCCCTCCATTTAATGTTGACTTTATCCTTTTTTCCCCCATCCCTGCTCTTATTGCCCTTGTCTATTTTTCCATTTACCCCTGTCCTGCCCTCTGTTGAGCTCTGTACCTCAGTGTTTACCTTACTACCTGCCATGTTTTGTGGGGGGGAGGCTTGAAATTTCCTGCCTCTTATCAGCACCTCCCCCCTTGGCTAGTTTAAAAGCTTGCCTTTTTACAGGCAATTACAGACAGATTACAGATCTAGGCTGACCTGCCTTGAATGATTCTGCAGTTGTGATCAGATTTGTTACCCTTCCTCGTGGTAGGAATCCCATTCCTTGCAGGGTACCTAGCATTTGCCTGTAATAATTTATTCACCTCCATCTCCAACAGAATTTTTTTCTGCTGGGGTGTGAGGCTGAAAAACCGGTGGGTTCCGCAGTTTGGGGAATTTTCTGAACTCTAGCGACTGACCCTGGCTTACTATTTCCCGCACCCACTTGTCTGTGGTGACTTTTGTCCATTCCTGGAAGCAGTAAGCCAGTCTTCCCACCACTGGCAATGGATGGGCGACCTGGGCAGACTTGTCAGGGGGTTTGCTCCGTCTGAGGTTTGGAGGCTGGTGTTGCAACTATTCGCCTAGTGCCTCTTCTACCTCTGCCCCTATAGTAACCCCCTTGTGAAGGGTACTCATAGGAAACATAAGCTCGAGAGTAATATCCCCTACCACTACCTCACCTTACATGAGGCCTGTAGGAAGTGGAGGCCTTTTCTTTCTCAGTATTGCTCTTGTAGGTGGTGTTGTACTCATCCCATCTTTTTCATGTAGGAGTCTGTCTTGTTACCAGACAGTGAATTTCCCTCACAGGGAAAATCCATTACTTTTTTTTTTTTTAATATATTTTTATTGAGTTTTTTTCTTTTCTTTTAGGTCAGGAGACATTATACAGTCAAGTCATTTTCTGTACTTACTTCAGATTTGTTATGGTACAAATATACCATGCATAGAGATTTTTTATATCTGATGCAGGTTAGTGTTAAAAGCAAATAATTCCATAACACCATTCCACCATTCTATTCTCGTTTCCTCTCTCCCCCGGTTCTCGTCCACTATGGACAATAATCCGGATCAACCCTGGCCTGATAAAGTGACCATCTCTGCCAGAGAGTGGCAAGCCTGTCCACCTGGTTATTTACTTTTGCTGTAATATTTTCCATCTGATATATAGAATACACAATTCGTCTCCACTCTTGGATGCTCGGTATTGTTTTGGTCATCCATTTCTTTGTTAAAGATTTTTTTGCAGCCAACAGCAAAATGGGAAGTAGGGTTTTTGGCCGGGGGCAGCGATCCAGGTAAACAGCCATGAGCACCATTTCGGCTGTGAGCTCAACACACTCCCCGAGACCCTCACTCATTTCTTTTTGTATACAAAACCAGAAGGGCGTTAAACATGGGCATTGCCACATTTTATGTGCTAAGTCAGCCATCTCGGCTCCCATCACTTTTGTTTGAGTGTCCTGGGATAAACTTGTAGTTCTAAGCCAGGCAAACCTCCTAAAGACACTGCATGGGCCATGACCCTAGATGCGGTGTCACTTGTGTCCACTGCCATATGAAACTGGTATTTTGGGGCAGCTGTAGCTGATCTCACTGTGTCGGCCATATCCTGCGCCACGACTCCAGTAGCTTTTTCACTAAGTGCCAGACTGGAATTGCATAATTTTGTATTTATTTATTTATTTCACCAGGAAAGGGCTCCATTGTGCAAGCTCATTTACCAGGAAGTCCCAGTTAGGACTGCATACAGAGTTTAAAAGCAACAGTACAGGGTACAAAGGTATACGAGACATATTAATACTCACAGAAGAAGTAAAAAGCCTCTCTGGTACTGGGCCATGCAAGCCAAGCAAGCTGCCTGCCTCAGGAACAGGGAAGCTGACATGTAAACCTTTTTGCCCATGTTATCTAGTTTCCTAGAATCTTTTTCAGAAGGCTGGGAGGAAAGAGGCACGTTGGCCTTGTCACAGGTGGCAGTCTGGACCACTTCCGCATAATCAAGGTGGGAGTACAGGTGCTCAGCACCCTATTTGTCCGGCTATTTTTTTCTCAATTTTCTTGTCAATGCCAGCAGCTGAGGAGGGTGCTGACATGACTATGACAGTGGCTTTTTTTATTATTTAGTTTTTGTTGACCGGGTAAGTGCATTAGACAAATCCTGCCTATTTTCAGGCATGATCCGGGGAAGGGGGATACAGATGAATGCCAACTGACCTTGAACTAGATGAAGCTGTTGGTGGTATTTTTAGTGAAAGAGGGAAATTTGGCCAGGACACTGGGGAAATTCCCCTACCCTTTTCGATAAGTGCCATGGGATCTTTAACATCCACCTGAGCTACCACCAATCCAGGCAGATGGGACCTCGGTTTAACGTCTCATGCGAGGAGACGGCCCTCAAAGTGCAGCACCCCTCTCATGCTGCACTACAGTGTCAGTACTAGGATATTAACCCAAGTGCCAGATGTGGGAACTGAACCCACAGCCCTCTGATCTCCCGGCCTCAAAGGTGAGTGTGCTACCTACTGAGCCACTGACACTGACTGAAAGCCCGCATTGCTAAGCAACCTCTGAGGGATTTGTGAGTAGGCAGCATCAATCTCCTTGTGGTTGCTAAGCCCATCACATCCCATCATGAATATTTCATAACCCTAACTGACCTAGATGTAGAAACCCCAAAAACAGACACTAAAGATATTATGGTGCCAGAACTAGTCAAGATGTACAAGCAGGAAAGGTTAGAAACAACAGGGCACCAGAAATCTTTTCCTCCTTTTAGGTTTCAAAAAGTAACACCAAAGGACACAGAAAAAGAGCAAAAAAACCTTAAAGGTCATAAGGCAGGGGGACTTGATGGAGTTGAACCTAATTTTTTAAAATTGGGGGCTGATATACTAGCAAATCATCTAACATATTTGTATAACTGGAGTCTGTGTAGTGGAATTTTAACAGAAACCTGGAAAATAGGGCAAGTGGTTCCCATACATTAAGGGGGAGAGTCAACTGAGCCCTCTAATTATAGACCAATAGTTTTATTATCAACTATGTCAAAGATCTAGGAGAGAATGGTCCACAAACAAATGAGCCAATATATGGAAGACTGTGGCCTATTGTCTGCTGCTCAACATGGGTTTAGGGCAGGGAGGTCCACGGGTACCACCCTTATTGGCTTTAACAATCTGGTCACCTCCTGCTATGAATATGAGGAGAGAAATGAGGGCGGTATTCATGGACCTCAGCAAAGTCTTTGAACTGGCTGACCGCCAGACAATGTTGATGAGGCTTTTGGGGATGGGAGTACATCAGGAACCCTTAGTCTGGTTTAAATCATATTTATCTAACAGAAGACAGTGTGTGATAGTAGGTAATAGTGTCACCCAGTTGAAAAAGGTAATTCGAGGAGTACCACAGGGATCCATCCTGAGACCACATCTTCTTAACACATATGTGAACAACCTAGAAAAGAGTGCTGGGAACAGCAACGTGCAGCTGTACGCAGATGACATTGTTTTGGTGGCGGCCGCATGCAGCCACCGTCAGCTAGAACTCAGACTCCAAGAAGATACAAGTAGCATGGAAGAATGGTTTAGCTCATCAGGACTTCTGCTAAAAAAGAAAAAGACACAATGTATATACTTTCAAACTAGTAACAATAAAGGCCAGAGAGAATCCCTGGAAGTGAGACACAGCAGTGGACTCAGGATGGAAACTGTAACTCACTATAGGTATCTGGGGGTCATGACAGACTATAAATTAGACTATAAAGAACACATAAAGACAAAGAAAGACTAATCAAAAAGTAGGAGCCCTCAGAAGAGTGGCCAATAGCCTTTCAACAGACAAGAAAAAGAAAATGGCAAGCCACGTGGTAATCCCTGTGATAAGAGTATGGACTAATCCTGTATAGGAATGCTAACAAAACAGAATTAAATAAAATAGATCAACTTTATTATAAAGTAGCTAAATTTATAACCCGGAGTAAACATGGGGCACATCATTGTGATTTATATAATGAATTAAAATGTCTTCACCCTGTGGAAAAAAGGAACTATGGTTAAATTGGTGTCATAAAATAATCCATGCTAAAGGGAGTATGAATTTGAGTACTACTATAAATATTACACATAATAAGGACAAGGGATATAATTCAAGAGTAAATAATTTAGACATTCAAGCTATTAGAATGCATAACAGGTATGGAGATGCTATATTACAATCTTCTATTTGCAGAACTTGGAGTAAGTTGCTGAATGAACTAAAGAGCATTTCAATTTATAGCACTTTTTAAAACGCACTGAAACAGCGATTACATCCTATTTGCACCTATTTTTGATAAAAGTACCTACTGCTATAACCGATTTTATGTTTTGTATTTATATGTTTTGTTTGTTTTTAGATGTTTTGTACAGGATATTGTTGCAAATAGGGTTTTACCCTAACAATGTATTACCTGTATAAAAATAAGCTTTCATTCATTCATTCATTTATTCATATCCATGAAGTCTACCTCATCTTCATCGTCCTCAGTCTCATGGAAGGAGATGTTGAGGGTATTTACCATATGCCTTGCAAATGTCTCAAGCTTGTACAGGCCACTTTTCTCCCCCTACTCGACTATGGCGATGTAATCTATTCCTCCACCACTCTTGCAAATCTAAGTAAACTGGACATCCTTTATCACCGTGCGTCACGGTTCATTACCAACTCCCCTTACCGTTCGCACCACTGTGACTTATATGCAGCTGTTGGTTGGACATCCCTTACTACCAGACGCCTGCTCCATGCTAGGCTATGGACTCTTAAACTGCTCCTGCAGAAATTGCCAAGCTATCTCTCTTCCCTTATTAGTATCTCACATAGTGCATACCCGTTAAGAAAATCTGACTTTATTATGCTTGACATACCAAGGACGCAGACTTCCTTTGGTAAACGTGCTATTGCATATGCCCTTCCCTCCATTTGGAACCAATTACAAACCGTACTGAAACTAACTAGCACAGTTTCAATAAACTACAAATCGCTAAGTTCAGCCAAAATAAAAGACACCTGTAACTGTCATTAAGTCTCTTCCTTCCCCATGTGTGCCATATTTATCCACTGGTAAGGTATAATTGATTTGTCATATTAACTGCTTTCCCTTCCCCTTCTACTCCTGGCTTTATCTATGCTTACGCTCCACTGCTACTCTATCAAATCACTCCTCCCCAAATCAGTTGCAGACTGTTGTTTGTTCTAGCTGCCAAAATATATGTATTGCACACACCAGTCATCATGTTTCATTCATCAGTATGCAACCTATAAGTCGCTTCCCTGTCTCATATCAATGTTTACCACCTGCGGTCACCCTATGTGGTACCCTTGTATGTATATCCAGCCTGTATCATGTAACGTGCATTTCATGTATATACTGTTATTACCTATCTGTGTTTGTACTTTAAGTGTTTATGTCACAGGACCTCCTTGTGAATGAGCTTGCTCAATGGAGTTTTCCTGCAATAAACTTGAAACTTGAACTTGAAATGTACTGTGAGAAATGTAGTCCTCTAAAGGTCTAGGAGGACAGCCAAATTCTTCCTCAGGAGAACCATCTGGTTCTATGGGTTCTCTCTCCTCCTCATCTTTGCAGTAAATTTCAACCTCCTCCTCCTCCACAGACATTGGGAAAGAAACCAGAGCTGGGAGGAGGTGGGCAGGTATATTCAAGAAATTCCCCACAGCCTGGAATGCCTGGAGGAATTGCCACGCACTCTATTGAGGGCATTTTATTTCTGTCCATTGACAGCTCCTTTCCTTCTTCAGAAGGAGGGACAGGAACATGTTTTTCTTTTTTCTTGGCAGGCACTGATTCTGGTGTCTGTTCAGAGGCTCTTTTATTTTTGCTGAATTCAGGGTTCCCCTTTTTAGGCACCC
The DNA here is from genome assembly GCA_016271365.2 of Neoceratodus forsteri. NCBI lineage: Eukaryota > Metazoa > Chordata > Ceratodontiformes > Ceratodontidae > Neoceratodus > Neoceratodus forsteri. The sequence goes on along the minus strand of CM028133.1, from coordinate 46,062,789 downwards.
TGAGTTCTGAACCATCTTTAGCAGCTTTCTCATTCTTTTCTGTTCCCTTTGACAGGGACTGCTGCTTTCTCAGAGGGGCTGGACCCTCCTCTATGCCTTTCGATGACTTGGAAACAGACTGGGAAGCCATAAAATCTATTTTTTTTCAGCCCTTTTGTGTTTTAGGGCAAATTTTATAGAGAGATGACAACTGGCAACTGGATCCAGGCACTTTAGACACAGCTCATGGCAGTCTACCTTTGCCAGCAGCTGACAACAAAATGTACTGTTTTTGAAGCCTATAGGTCCTGCCTTCTTTTTGGGCATGTCAGTCATGCTAAATACTGATGACCCTGAGAAGACGTTTCCAGTTCCCAACAGAAATGACCAAAATTCAATAAGTGCAAGAATTCTGCCAACATCCAGGTAATTGAGGCACTCAAGTACCTTGGAGTCTATCTAGACTAAGAAGTTGCCTTTTGAGCCCACATTGATCATGTGTCTAAATCCATTCATCACAAAAAATTGGTTTACTCTACCAACATGGTACATATCTAACCCTGGAATCTAGGCAAAATACTGTAAACAGTACTCTGCCCCCTTTCATACAATACAGTGCCCCTGTTGTCCAGTCCGTGGTGAGTACTGAACGCAAGAGGGTCAGTGTCCTTTAGAATAAGATTGGCCACTTTGTTGCTAGAGCCCTGCCCTTGGAGCACCCCTGCGATGTCTTCAGCTCCCTAAACTGGACTTTACTGGAAGGCAGGCTTCAGCATCCTCTCTTCTGCCTTGTCTACAAAATTGTCAGGGGTCCCACCCCTCACTACCTCCAAAATGTTCTGGCTCTCAAACCCAAAAGGTGGATACTCAGGTCCTCTGACTGTACAATACTTGAAACCACTAGGATGAGGTCTGACGTGTAAAGAGATCCTTTGCCAGCTTGGCTCCTGCCCTCTCAAATACTCTTCCTGCACCCCTCCAAAATTCTTCCTCATCTGCAGGCTTTAGAAAAGGGGTTAAAAGTATACTTTCTCAAACAGAGTCAATGCTCTTGCAACCACTGACCTGCAGCTGCTGCTTCTCCATCCGCACTGACCCTTTGTATATACCTGACTTATACTGACGTGCCTATGAACTGCCTGTACTTTCTACATAACCAATGTAAATTTCTTTTGGCACTCTGTCCTATCTTGATTTGTATTACTTGATTTGTATTATTATGTCTATGCTATATTACTATATACGTGCTTGTTGCTAATCACTTGTGCCCCTACGAATGTTGTGTATATCTGTCTTCTGTTTCACCATATGTTTCTTATATTCCTGTAATGAATTTATGGAACTAATTCTGGGTTGTCCCTGAAAAAGGGACTTCTTGTCTCAGTGGGCCCACCTGGTTAACATAATTCAATAAATAAATAACTTGTTTAAAAGGGGCTTTAAATAAAATAATGCAGTTTGGTTTCTTAAAAAAATTAAAAAATAAATAGACTGCAATTAAATTTTCCCTCAAAAGAGGTTTTTATCACAGAAATAGTAAAGAAGTCATCTCGGTTCCTAAAAACGGGGAACCAAGAATAGTTCAGAGTAAAACCACAAAGCAGATAAATAAAAGTTAGTTTTACTTAACTTTTAAAAGATTAAATAGCAGTTCTCTTAAAGCAGGAACCACACCGAGAACAGCCTTCTCTGGTTCTGGGAACTGATCGGAAGCTGGAAAAAAATGACAAATTACACAATAAAACACAAATAACACCCTAACACAGAGTACTGAAAAGATAAACTGAAACATTGAAAGACTATAAATATGAAAACAACAAACGGTAAATCGACCAGAAGTGTAGGAGTTTAGGGTGACTGCTCTCTTCAGGTGGAGAAATAAATCTGACGTTAGAGTGTAGGGGTGAGCGTGATCACACAGCAGAGTTTGAATTTCATTTTAAATTCCAAAATTTACAAAAAATTCTAAAAGCTCCAGGGTGCTCATTCAAGGAGAAATGATTGCACTTGAATTTCACTGTTCGCTGATGACACAAAGCTCTGTAACAGAGTAGATACACCAGAGGGTGTAGACAGAATGAGAAGGGACCTGCAGAAACTTGAAGAATGGTCAGGGGTTTGGCAGTTGAAATTCAATGCAAAGAAGTGCAAGATAATGCATATGGGGCACAAAACCCTGGCACAATATATCAGTTGGGGGTGAGGATATAGCATGCACCAAGCAGGAAAGGATCTTGGGTTATCATCTCTGATGACCTCAAGGTAGGGAAACAGTGTGACAAGGCAGCAGGTAAAGCAAATAGGATGCTGGGATGTATAGGCAGGGGCATCACAAGCAGGAAAAGGGAGGTCATAATTCCGCTATACAAGACACTAGTGAGGCCCCACCTGGAGTACAGTGTACAGTTCTGGAGACCATACCTACATAAGGATATAGACAGGGTAGAGAAGGTTCAGAGGAGGGCAACAAAGATGGTGCATGGATTGCATCAAAAGTCCTATGAAGATAGGTTGAAGGAACTGAACATGTACTCCTGGAGGAGGGAGAGGGATATGATAGAGACATACAAGTATCTCACAGGGAGGAACAGGGTGCAGGAATACACTATTTGTAAGCGTAAAAGATGTTCCAGGACTAGAGGCATGGGATGAGTTGGAGGGAGGACAATTCAGAGGAAACATGAGGAAGAATTTCTTCACAGAACGGGTGGTGGACAAGTGGAACACCCTGCCAGAGGAAGTGGTGGGGGCTGAAACAATCACAGGATTTAAGAATGCATGGGATAGACATAAAGAAATTCTGGAGGTCAGGGTTAAGGGGCAACAGACTTCTAGGAAAACATAAACTGAACTTACAAGCTCAAATGGGCAGACTTGGTGGGCCATAGGCCCTTATCTGCCAACACGGTCTATGTATCTATGTTAAACTTAAGTGAGGGATTCCTGGGGTTTTAAATTACTTTTTTTTACCTTTTGTTTTACCAGGAGAAACACACTAAGCTGAAAGCTTGTTTACATGTGCAACCTGGGAGTACAAGGAAGTTAAGTGACTTGCTCAGGGTCACACAGTATGCCAGAGGGGGCTATGGGATTCAAACCCAGGTCTCCAGGTTTGCAGCTCAGAGTCTTAAACCACTGCACTATACTGCCTCCTTAAACTTTCTATTCTACATTCCCTACACTACAATTATGGAACTCCTAAGCCTTTTAAAACACTTTGGGATGCAGTGTGTATGAAAGTCATTATTCAAAACCTAATGTTATTACATTTTACAGTCCCTGTGCTACCAGAATCTACCTCCTGTGCTTTGTAAAGCAGTGAACCTGTCAAAGTGTGGGTGAGAGGGACAGATCTGTTCTCCCTGACTGGCTGGGTTGGGCACTGAATCCGTCAGGTAGTTGGTGGGAGGGGTACAGATTTTTTATTTTCATTCCCTGGGAGGGGAGGATGGTAAACTGATGATCCCATAACAACCATTTTTACGACTGTGGGCGGAGCCTACAGGAGTTTTGCATGTACAAAAGGAATGATGTCATGTTTTCTGTCAGTGGAACTGACTGAAGGTGTAAATAGTCTCCTCCGCCTCTTACCCTCCTCCAAGAAATGTTTTCCACCCTCAAATAAATATGCTTTCATGTTACTCAATGGTTGCAGTGTTCTACTTTCTTTCTTAAATGGGCGGTACAAGAACTGGAACCTGAGTAGTGGAAGGCAGCATTGTTTTTGGGGGAGAAGTAAGATCCAACCCTCTTCCACCCAAGAAGCTCCTAAAGATCCAGACCACTTTTTTTTATTCAAGTGGGAGGGGCATGAGGTGGATCTATTATGTTAAAATAAGATTCACTAGTTTGGCAGCTGGACCTAGGAACACAAGAAGTCTGTGGAATCCCTGCAATGTTTTAAGGAATATGAGAACAGAAAATACTTAATGTCTTCAAACTGACTTAAAAAAACCTTGCAACAAATGATTATCAGAGTCACCTGGTCTCTCAAAGGGAAAGACTAAGTGTCTGAAACTACTAAGGATTCACCTTCTATGGAAAATAGACAGCTTTCAGATATTTCTTTAACATTTATATACTAAAATGGGCACAGTACTTGGAAAACACAGTCTGCGATGAAGTGTATTTTTTCTTTTTAAGTTTGAGAAATGGAGTTGAGTTGCACATGTTAAAAATACCAGTTGCAATTAGCAACTCATTTTAGAAACAAAATTCTACTTTTTTTGTCCTATTTACTTTTTTCCTGGCTCAGTTTATAGTGGAGTTGACTTTCTAACATTCCTGCCGAGTTAATTACTCCTTGGAACCTGTAATTCCAGTTTTTACAACTGTGTCCCTGGAACTTTCTACATGACAGATTCCCATAGGCACCTCACAGCACCTCATTAAGCCATTTGACACCACCATCTTTGCGGGACACTGCATAATAAGAGACCCAGCCTTGCATTTTTCCAAATAATATACCAACTTCATTCTCAGGCAGGCAGTTCGGGGGGGGGCACACTGGACTTCAGTTGTTTGTTTGATATTGGTCACACCAGGAGCCCCTCTAAAAATAATTAAATACATTTATAAAGCCAGGGTTGAGCAGATCACACCATAAATTGGTTTATGATTAGGGGAAGCTGTGACTACTTTCCTAGTGATTTGCTCCCAGCCACACCTAGCAGACTGCACTTTATAAATGTGAGACAAGGAAGCTGGAGTATTGTCTTTGCAAACAGAGAATGAAACAGCTGGACTCTAACTCAGATCAGCAAGGTACTTTTTACATTATTTAAAGTGCAGGACCAAACCGATTGGGGCCACTTTGACGTAGTGGTTTGGCATGTTCACATTTTGGCCAAAGTTTGATAACTAAGAGCCCCTATTTGGGACATGAAAGATGGAAAAATCCTCCATTACAGGCCTGTTTGGGCAGTTTGGGGGGGGCACACTGGATTTCAGTTGTTTGATATTGGTCACAACCAGGAGCCCCTCTAAACATAATTAAATAAATTTATAAAGCCAGGGTTGAGCAGATCACACATTGAATTGGTCACAGCAGCAGAAGAAGCATGTTGGCATTAAAAGCTTAGTGGCGTGGATGTAGAGGCATCGGTATTTAAGCATAACTTTGGTAGAGGATTAATTATGACTGGGAAATAAGGGAGGGAATGAGTCTTGATATTTTTGCCATAATGGTTTTCTGAAACTTCAGCTTTCAATGGCTTAGACTTTGTAGCCATCTGTACAGTATATCACTAAGCCACATGCAGTGGGGTATGGGTAAAACCCACATCACCAGACACAGGCCAGGGCTGTAAAATCTGGACTGGGCACAGCTTGTGCAAATATTGCTGATCCAGTGGAGCAGCAATAAAAGATAAACTATGCAATATCCTCAATAACACACCTTCCCCAGTTTACATTTACCTGATGTCCATTTTTAGACCTTATATAGTAATATTTTCCTTCAACAGAACAGCTTGTAATAAAATGCCTTCAAACTGACTTAAAAACCCTTGGAACAAATGATTATCAGTCACTTGGTGTCTCAAAGGGAAAGACTAAGTGTCTGAAACTACTAAGGATTCACCTTCTATAGAAAATAGACAGCTTTCAGGTATTTCTTAAACATTTATATACGAAAATGGACACAGTACTTGGTAAACACAGTTTGTGATGAAGTGTATTTTTCTTTTGAAGTTTGAGAAGTGGAGTTGACTTGCACATGTTGAAAATACCAGTTGCAATTAGCAACTCATTTTAGAAACAAAATTCTGTTTTTTTTTTTTTTGTCCTATTTACTTTTTTTCTGGCTCAGTTTATAGTGGAGTTGACTTTCTAACATTCCTGCCAAGTTAATTACTCCTTGGAACCTGTAATTCCAGTTTTTACGACTGTGTCCCTGGAACTTTCTACATGACAAGTTCCCATAGGCACCTCACAGCACCTGATTAAGCCATTTGACACCACCATCGTTGCTGGACACTGTATAATAAGAGACCCAGCCTTGCATTTTTCCAAATAATATACCAACTTCATTCTCAGGCAGGTAGTTCTGGGGGGGGGCACACTACACTTCAGTTGTTTGTTTGATATTGGTCACACCAGGAGCCCCTCTAAAAATAATTAAATACATTTATAAAGCCAGGGTTGAGCAGATCACACAATTAATTGGTTTATGATTAAGGGAAGTTGTGATCACTTTCCTAGTGATTTGCTCCCAGCCACACCTAGCAGACTGCACTTTATAAATGTGAGACAAGGAAGCTGGAGTATTGTCTTTGCAAACAGAGAATGAAACAGCAAGACTCTAACTCAGATCAGCAAGGTACTTTTTACATTATTTAAAGTGCAGGACCAAACCGATTGGGGCCACTTTGACGTAGTGGTTTGGCATGTTCACATTTTGGCCAAAGTTTGATAACTTAGAGCCCCTATTTGGGACATGAAAGATGGAAAAATCCTCCATTACAGGCCTGTTTGGGCAGTTTCGGGCGGGGGGGGGCACACTGGATTTCAGTTGTTTGATATTGGTCACAACCAGGAGCCCCTCTAAAAATAATTAAATAAATTTATAAAGCCAGGGTTGAGCAGATCATTAATTGAATTGGTCACAGCAGCAGAAGAAGCATGTTGGCATTAAAAGCTTAGTGGCGTGGATGTAGAGGCATCGGTATTTAAGCATAACTTTGGTAGAGGATTATGACTGGGAAGTAAGGGAGGGAATGAGTCTTGATATTTTTGCCATAATGGTTTTCTGAAACTTCAACTTTCAATGGCTTAGACTTTGTAGCCATCTGTACAGTATATCACTAAGCCACATGCAGTGGGGTATGGGTAAAATCCACATCACCAGATCCAGGCCAGGGCTGTAAAATCTGGACTGGGCACAGCTTGTGCAAATATTGCTGATCCAGTGGCGCAGCAATAAAAGATAAACTATGCAATATCCTCAATAACACACCTACCCCAGTTTAAAATTACCTGATGCCCATTTGTAGGCCTTATATAGTAATATCTTCCTTCAACAGAACAGCTTATAATGAAATGTGTCGAATTTACATTGACATTTGGGCATATGCACTTTTATATTATATGAATTTTGTGTGTGAACTGTATATCAGTTTCTAAAAAAAACAATGAAATGCATCAAATGTCTTCAAAAACTTGTCTTAACATTGTGTTTATCTTCCACCTTGTCACAACATACAGTTGGCTCAGCAGTGTTTTCAGTTAGGGCACAGTACCTTCATGTATATGATGGCCTGGTTCTGTTGAGTTGATTGCTATAACAGTGCATAGAAGAAAATGCAAAACATATAGGTAACTGTAATACAGATGGTGGCATTATTTTTAATCATACAATGGCAAGGAAAAATGTAAGAAGCTGATTGGCTGCTGACCCACTGAAACAGTGATGTTATTACACAGTAACAGCACAGTAGCTTTGGATTTGGATCATTCCTTGCATTCTCTCTAAAGAAATATTTTTCCACACTAACAAAAACATCCTTTAAAATTTATTTTTTATTCTGTATATAACAACAAGCCATCATATAATTGCAATAAGGCACTCCAGGGTGTGTGTTATCTAGTAATATTGTCACTCCTGGGGTGGTGGAAGCACTCGACTTCGCCTCATGCTTCAACCCACCCCAGGAGTGACATTATTACATAACACACACCACGTTGTGCTTTACTGCTTAAATATGCCCTTTTCCACTGTACTGTATTTTGATTCAGTTAGTATATATGCAACAGCCTTCATGTGAACACTCTGGGCTTCTCTTTGGCTCCTGATGTCTGTTTGCTTTAGCTATAGTACATTCTTTGAACTGCTTTGGTCTTCTTGATGTGGTGCCTGTGTGCCTAAACTATGTCATCTGTTTATCTACTACTACCCATGCATCTCCAGTGAATGACTGTTATAACGGTCTGCTCACCGAGCCATTGTTTTTTGACTTTTCAACTGTGCTGTCTTTGTATTAGTTTCAACGAGGTGCCTTTGTAACTGACTCAAAGGTTTGTAAATCTGATATTTTTTAAATAAATAAATGTTTACGTTTAAGCCCATGAAACACCCTTATCTAGTTAATGCATTCACAGTCGTAGTGGCTCTGCCAGAGCTTGTTTAGAAAAGACTTTGCTTCTGATGGATGCTGTCAGCCAAAGGTGTTGGCCGAAGGGCAGCACTGCTCAGCGTGTTGGGTTGGGGCATGCATGTCAGTGCGAAGCCTGTGTATGTGACAGGGAGAATGCACAGCTGAGACACAGTACCGGAGAGGGAAAGACAGCGAGGGAAGGGAGATATGGATGGCAGAGCCGGGATTGCATGCACTTGGGATTACAGTCTTGGAAGTATCTTTTGTCAGTGCCCCTTCAGTCCTGTCTCCCACGCTAGTATGCTGTAGGCTGGAAGTGATGCAGATGCCCAAACTCACTGACAGCAGCAGCTGAGGGGTGCTTTTTTTTTTTTTTTTTTGTTCCCTAACAGACTGGATTGGGTATTGCACCCATAAAGTAGATTGGGGGAGAGGGTATCCCATCAAAACTGCATCATGCAAAGAGTGCTGTAAACAACGCCATCTGAACTATGGAAGAAGGAACAGTGAAGGATACAAAATAGTGCATGCATGTGATCACAAAATTGCAAGTTCGTTTAGCTGTGCTCTTTCAGAATCGTGTAACAGAAAAGTACAGAAGGAAACAGGTAATAAAAAGTAGCGAGCTATATCAAATAGCAGAGTTTCTTTACTTACTTGTGGAATTCTGCTATATTGTTTCTTTGATGCAGTTTTTGCTCGTCTCTATTTTGCATGGACATGATTTTTCCTTTCGGGCTACTGATGATACTGTTACTGACCATGCTGTCTTTGTTTTTGTGATCTTGACGAGGAACCGGGGAAGAGTGACAGATTTATTTTGTTATTCCCTCATGGGTCTAGCACCAGATCAGTCAGGTTGTAGGGGGGCAGAATATTTTTTAATTCCCTGATGGGCCAGGTTGGTCCCCGGACTCGTTAGGTAACTGGGGGAAAGAGGGGTGACAGATATTTTTTTATCTGCTGACAGGCAAGGTTGAGTACTGGACCCATCAGATAGTTGGTGGAGGGGGCCAGATTTTCTTTTATGCCCTATTGGGCCAGGTTGGGCATTGGCAAATTTTTTCAATGCTACATTCTCTGTGCTGCCCGTGCCTAACTCCTGTGCCTTATAAAACATTTTAGGATACAGAGAGTATGAAAGCTAATATTTAAAATTAAACTCTGTTGTATTCTATTTTTTTAACTTTCTAATCTTTATTTCATCATTTTAATACATACAAACGATAAAACAAACCAACAAACATACAATAACTGAAACAGTATAGAGTGAAATATAAATACGTTAGAGCGTAAACTTCTAATAATAGACTCTAACGAACTACAATATGAACCGCTAAAAAAAACTTGACCCAAACATACCTATGCCAACACCCCCCCCCCACCCAACTCATCAAATCTTGTGAACTACATATGTCTGGAATATAGATGATTAACAAAGATATAAGTCAGAACCCCAATAACATTGCCTAAGCTCCTCCGGGACAACTGTATAATGATATAAACATCCAGTGTGAAAAATTCCAATTTTATAAATACTGTGGGTAGAAAATATCCATTCTATATTTAAAATAACATGAAGAACAACTAGATGTACAGTGTTTGAAGTTAATATATAACTAATAACATAAAAATTTAATAATTCAATAACTTAATGGCATAAGGAGTGCACTTCCAATCTAAATTAATTAATCCTTAATTAACAAGTCATAAAGTTTACCCCATGTATGAGTAAAGCGATTAAATCAACCATGGAAGGATTCAATAAGTTTAATACATTGGAAATTCAGTCGAATGTTAGCTAACCATTCAAAAAATGAAGGAATCTCTTTATCTATCCAATGTTTTACAATTAGTTGTTTAGTTGATATTGAAATCGAGGTTACAGTGGCTTTATCTGATAAGGATGTAAAACCCTCAACATTACCTAGCATACAACATTCCAAGTTAAATGCATTTTTTACTCTAAGGTTATCTATCACCTTTACTTTAATTATATCCCAGAGCTTTTGAATCTCTGGGCATGACCATAATAGGCGGGACAAGAAGCCAATGTCCATGTTACACCATCTACATTCATCAGATGTACTAAAACCAAATTTAAACATTTTGACCAGCGTTCAGTATGCATTATGTATAACATTAAATTGAATCAGTCTAAGATTGTCATGGGGAATATATTTAAAAATATTCTGAAATAAATTAGACCAATTTTGTAGATTAAGTTTAATTTCTGTCTGCCAATAATTTGATTGAATGGGTTTATTAGTAAATTTCATTACTAGTAGAATTAAGTGTAAGTTAGCAATAGTGTGAGGTTTACCAATAGCAGATTCTCACCTCTGAGTAATCTCTTTGAAGTTACCTTTCCATGGGGGTGGTCCAAAATGTGCTTTGAGAGCAAGTTTAGTAATTATTAAATTACTAAAAATCACTTTACTAAGTTTAAGGTTTGTTAAAATCTGTTTTAAAGGTAAGAAATGGCCTTCACTCGGGAATGATAGTACCGATTTGTTATATTCCAATGGTAACCACAAGCGATCAAAATATTTCCCATTAATTAAGAAATTTGGGTTGTGAAGTAACTTTTGATTAAGATATTGGTCCAGTTTAGTCCCCAGGAACTTACAAACCTGGTTATGAATTTTCAAAGAGAGTTCTATAACTGAATTGTTAAGAGTTTTGAGAATATTTTTGTAACTCAAGTAAAGTAGGTTTTCAGGATCCAATTTACATTCCTTTATATAAGCTAATTCTATTTCCAGCCATCTAGGTTCACATGAGACAGAGCTCAGGGATTATACAATACTGATAGCTGTGAAGTTTGAAAGAGCCAGGTGATTTCAACTGTTTAGCTAATAGTTCTCCTTAGCCAGAGCCCAGGGATCACTATATTAAGTACATTTTTCTTAGAGTTATAGTGATTCTCTTCTAACTACTTGATCTAACTTCTCCCCTACTGATGAATCTCCTTCCCCCACTGCTCAACTTACTTTTACACCCCTTCCCCTAGCTATTGTCCTCTCTGTTGGCCTTCCCCTAGCCTGCCTGTACTTAATCTTCCCTCCCCTCTTCTCCCCAGCCCCAGAAGCCGAGCCCTCCCAGGATGCTGGACTGCTGCCAGCGGGTCCACTCCCCTGCAGATAAGGACCCTGCGCCTGCCAACGGATTGCGCCCTGAAAGCTGAGCCGCGGTCACTGACCTGCAAACTCAGACCGGGCTCACCAGAAGCAGTCACAGCAACTTTAGTACGCCCTCCCACCCCAGCTCAGGAAACACAGCCAGTGCTCCAGGGCTAAAGAGACTGCACCAAACACAGCCTTGAGCCACGACCGGGTTCAGTTGACTTTCTACGCTGATTTTTTTTTCCCCCGCCAGGCGGCTTGGCGTCTCCCCACCCCCACCACACCCACCTTGGGAGGATACTGCAATTTATAGGCTGCCTCATACTAAGTGTCTAAATTCCCATTGGTCAGTTATAGCAACCACCACAAGGGGTTCCCATTGCTATAACAAACCTCACCTCCAACTGCATCATAACTGTGTTTCTATTTTGCTTGTACGGCACTTTCACATAAGTCTGCCCATCCGGAGTTTAATAGTTCCATTATGAGCCAACACATGCTGCTGCTTCTTCTCACGAGTGCCTCTCTGCTCTTCCTCTTTATCGGTCATAACCATGCACAAAGTCAACGATGTTCATCTGAATACCTTACCTTTCACACAAGATTTTCACTTCTCGAATCTACTTGTACTGCCTGAAGTTCACTGTGACTCCACCCCTTTATTACTCTGCAGAGGTTATATATGTTTTTATATAATTGTTCAGGACCACAAGAAAAGTCTCTTGCATCAACTGACACTGTCCTCCCTTCTTTCACTGCAAATTATGGTATCGCCTTCTCCTGGCCATATTGCTCTCGGGTGATGTACAGCTGAACCCTGGCCCTGTGGACCGCCATTCCCACACCATAAATATCACAAAAGGTCTCTTAATTGCCCACCACAATATAAGGAGCCTGGAGCAAAACTTTGCTGAACTGGAGACCTGGGCTGCCCTCCACCAGCCTGACATTCTCTGCCTGACAGAAACATGGCTCAAATCCTCCATTCCTGACTCTCTATGCTCCTTACCATCCTATGGTCTTCTCAGGAGCAAGACCATCATCTAAAATAGGGAGTGGTACCACTATATACTTTAAAAATCACCTCCACCTCACAAACATCAAATCCATCCCCTTAACACCCTGTGAATCTCTACACGTACTCCTCACCCGTGGCACTAAAAAATTATACATTGTGTGCCTACAACCCCCAAAAAAGTGGCCTAGCAGGGCTGGATGAGCTGCCTGATCAAACATCACTTCTCTCTGGGAGAAATGAAGTGTTCATACTAGGGGACCTTAACATTAATTGGTTGGGTAATACCCAATCTATGGCACTGTCCAAGTTACAAAGTCACAACCTGCACCAGCTTTTCACTAAGCCGACTAGGACCGCTCCACACTCAAACACTAGCACCCTGCCGGACTGGAGTCTGACTAATCGGACTGAACACACAGTCGCTGCAGGAACATTAGCAGATGCCAACACTGACCACACCAAAGTCATGCTTCATTACTTTCCGCAATTATACAAACTTGTATTCCCATGCCTTCTTACAAGATGCCGCTAGTACTGAATGGTCCAGCCTGTACAAGGCTAGTGATGCACAGACTGCCCTAAATATCTTCTTTAACAAGTTTCTGGTGCTGCAGAGCAGTCACTGCCGACTTGTAACTCGTTGAATAAAAAACAGACAAACCCACTGGCTGAAGTCTAACCTACCCACCAAATTATGAGAGAGAGATAAAAGTTGGCACCATTTCAAACTCTCTGGTCTGACCACTGACTACAATACCTATAGGGCTCAGTGGAGTGCCTGCAAAAAAGAAATCAAACTGGCAAAAAGTGCTTACTGCAAAGACTTGTTAACAAATTCCTCTGGAGACTCCAGAAAATTCTGGTCCCATATCAAGACATTCTTGGGGTCAAACAAGTTCCCTATCTCCAATGATATGACACTTAATGGCATCCACTGTAACAATCCTCAAACCATAGCCAACTTTTTTAATGTGCAATTCTCTGACCTCACCAAGTTCACTTCCTCGTTCCCTGCCTAGCAACAAAGGAAAGCTCCTCCAGGCGTTGCAGTCCCCTACTTCCATTTTACAGCTATTACACAATATGAAGTCCTAAAGCTGCTCAGTGCAAACTCTGACAGCACGGCCATGGGCTCTGATAATCTGGAACCAAAGCCGCTAAAATTAGCTGCTCCCCTTCATTGCTGCCCCCCCTTGCCAGGATCTTCACTCTCTCTCTGTGCCACAGTCATGTTCCTGATATCTGGAAGACAGCTCGAATAACCCCAGTATTTAAAAAAGGTGACCCTAAAGACCCCGCTAACTATAGGCCCATAGCTATTCTGTCAGTCCTCAGTAAAATCCTTGAGAAACTGCTGGCTACTCAAACCGTAGCATTTTTAAGGATAAATGACCTGTTAACCACTGAACAGCATGGATTCTGTAAGGGTCATGGCACCACCACAGCTCTCCTCAAATTCACAATGGATATGCTAACGGCCATGGACTCAGGTCTTCTTTCTGGTACCATCTTTATTAACATCACAAAGGCGTTTGACTTAGTTGATCACTCCATTTTCCTAACCACCTTGCGGTCATTAGACTTTGTGCCCAACGTTGTCAACTGGTTTAGCAGCTACCTCTCAAACAGGATCTAAGTTGTGAAATACAACTCCATCCTCTCTGAACAAACTATGATAAATATCAGGGTGCCCCAAGGGTCCATCCTAGGCCCACTTCTCTTTTCAATATTTATAAATGACATAACTTCAAGCTTCTCTAATGCCTCCTCACTTCTATACGCGGATGACATTGTCCTATATACTAGTGCTAAAAGCATTGCTGACATCAATCGGCGACTCTCCGCTGACTTCCAACAAACCCAAGATTGACTGGCAATCTACAAACTGGTCTTAAATCAATCCAAGACCCAAGCCATGCTATTTGGGACTAGTCCCAAACTAAAACACTCCCTAAACAACTTTAAAGTCTCTACCTTGGGCGTTTCTCCTGTTGGAGTGGTGACCTCTTTTAAATACTTGGGTGTTGCACTGGACCCAACACTAAATTTTGATCTCCATATACAGAAGACCTGTAAGTCTGTAAACTCCAAACTAGGCTCTGCCTACCACACTAGCTATGTTTTAACTCCCTCCGCTTGGCTTGCCATTGCTCGTGGCATACTTCTGCATTTGCTTACCTATGGTGTCACTACATATGTCATATCTAAGTCAACTCTTCACAGATGGGATATCACGTGTAACAACATTTGTCATTATCCATCCTCCTCCCACTGTGTGAAACATCACTGTCTTCTCTACTCAGACCTGAGATGGCTGCCGCCTACTGCATCCAGGCTTTACTCATTTGGCTCTATCATTGACAGTGTTATAAGGACACAAACTCCCAAGTCCCTCACTGATCTTCTTCTCCAACATGCATCCAGCTATGGCTTATGCTCAGTGGATAATACCCTTGTTTGTGTCCCCAAACACAGTACCTCTGAAGGTGCCAGTGCTTTTGCCTGTCAGGCCCCAAATTTTTGGAATTCTCTCCCCTTGACTGTCCACCAGGCTCCCACACACAGCATCTTTAAGAATGAGATTTGCAACTACCTCATCTCCTCCCACCAATGCCAATTCTTCAAACCCCCTTAGCCCCTCCTCCTTGCTTACCCTATCATCTCCCCTTACCATCACCGCCCTAACCCTTTCTCTCAACTCACAGCACTTATAGATAAAATAGACTAAATGGACAAATGTCTTGTAGATTGGTATTGTTCTAATCTACTTAAGCTTACCTGTCAGTCACATGTTTTCATCTAATTCTCTTGTACCTACAGTACACCTGAATGTTTTCTCTGCTGTACAATTTTGCCTCAACGCTTGTCATTGTAATTATGTTCCTTGATGCTATTCTTTGTATCACCAATGCTGATTTCTTATTGTATTGATTTGTTTGCTGTTTTGTATTGTACCATCCCGGGTCGTGCCTGAAAATAGCCATTTCCATGGCTAGTGCACCTACCTGGTAAACAAAAACTAAATAAATAAATAAAACATATAAACTGTACTGAGGTGCATTGTAGATCCATTTTAAATATCTGTTAAGGTTAGTGGCCATACAATACAAAGCAAAGTCTGGTATTTTAAGTCTGCCCTGTGCTTTAGGACACATAAGTTCGTTTAACGCAATTATCGGGGGTTTCCCTTGCCAAATGAAATTACTAATTTAAATGTGTAATTGTTTAAACCATTTTAAGGGTAAAAAGACATTTAACATGTTAAGGGGGTAGAACATTTTGGGAAAAATATTCATTTTAATTATATTCACCCTCCCCCACAATGAAATAGGAAGATTTTGCCATCTTTTTAAATCTTATTTAACCCTAACAATTAAGGTTTAATTTGCTGCCCTGAGAAGGATCTGTGGGTTAGTAAATATCCAGGGATTTTAAACCTGTCGGGGATCATGAAAGTCCAAGATTTATTATCTCATTCCTAATTTGGGAATTATTTAAGGGCATTATTTCTGTTTTCTCTCTATTAAGTTTATAGTTGGAATAGGTACTGTAGTCGTGGATGGTTTGTAATGCTGCTTTGACTGAAAAAAATTGGAACTCTATTGTATTCTAAAGGCCATGCACTACCAGAATCTAAAAAAAGAAAAAAACACTATGGTTCTCAAAAGAGGTAGCTGGGAAGGTTAGGGAGAAAAAGATAGCATTCAGGAAGTATAAAGAAACACAGAAGGAGCAGGACAGAGAACTGTACCAGTTAAAGCAGAAGGAAGCGGTGAAGGCAGTCAGAATAGCAAAGGCCCAAACCGAGGAAAAGATAGCCAACTCAGTTAGGAAGGGGGATAAAACCTTTTATAGGTACATTAGGGAGCAAAGAAAGACAAATGGAGGGATACTGAAGCTGAATAAAGAGAAGGGTGGCTGGGTGGGCAGAGAGGGACGGTGAAAAAACAGGGATACTGAACGAATACTTCTGCTCAGTATTCACAAAGGGAGAGGAGGGGGAGGTACCTAATCCAGTCAATAGAAGCACTCTGGATAGAGGGGTGATCCCAGTTCTTTCACAGAAGAAAGTGTTCTGAAAGAACTCCTAAAACTTAAGGTGGACAAAGCAATGGGGCCTGATGGGATTCACCCCAGAATTCTAAAAGAACTAAGGGGAGAACTAGTAACACTATTGACTACCCTTTTTAACAAATCATGGGAGGATGGTGTGGTACCCGAGGACTGGAGGAGGGTGGATGTGATTCCCTTTCACAAAAGTGGGAGCAAGACAGAGGCAGGAAACTACAGACCTCTCAGTTTGACTTCAGTGGTAGGGAAAATGATGGAATCACTTCTGAAGGAAAGAACTGTTGAGTACCTAGAGGCCAATGGGGCACTGGACCCAAGGCAGCATGGATTCACAGTGGGAAAGTCATGTCAAATGAATCTAATCGATTTCTTTGACTGGGTGACCAAAGTAGTAGACCAGGGAGGTGCTATGGACATTGCCTACCTAGACTTTAGCAAGGCATTTGACACAGTCCCACACAAGAGATTAATAAACAAATTAGCCAGCCTGGAAGTGGGTCCCAGGCTGGTAGCCTCGGTAAAACATTGGCTGGACAACAGGACACAGAGGGTAATAATAAACGGAGTCCACAGTGAAGAAAGGGGGGTTGCTAGTGGGGTACCTCAGGGTTCAGTACTGGGTCCGGTCCTTTTTAAATGTCTTTATAAGTGACATTGCAGAGGGACTGGAAGGAAAAGTATGTCTCTTTGCAGATGACACAAAGATCTGCAACATGGTTGATACACAAGGTGGGGTGGAAAGGATGAGAAGGGACCTGGCAAGGTTGGAAGACTGGTCAAAAGTATGGCAGCTTAGATTCAATGCAAATAAGTGCAAAAAATGCACCTGTGAAACAAAAATCCAGGGGAAGAGTACACAATGGAGGGTGAGATACTGACAACAACAAATATGAAAAGGGACCTGGGGGTAGTTATATCAGATGACCTAAAGGTGGGCAAGTAATGTAAGAAGGCAGTAAGGAGGGCTGTGGGGATACTGGGATGCACAGGGAGAGGCATCACCAGTAGAAAACAGGAAGTTGTTATCCCTCTGTACAGACAGCTGGTGAAACCCCATCTGGAGTACTGCGTGCAGTTCTGGAGACCCCATCTCTACAAAGACATAGACAGGGTGGAGGCTGTCCAGAGGAGGGCAACCAAAATGGTGCAGGGTCTGCACCAGAAGACATACGAAGAGAGACTAAAGAAGCTTAATATGTATACCCTCGAGGAAAGGAAGGAGGGAGAGGGAGGACATGATAGAAACTTTCAAGTACCTCAAGGGAATCAACAAAGTCCAAGAGGGTAGTATCTTGCAGAAAACGAGATGTGCAAGAACAAGGGGGCACAATTTGAATATAGAGGGGGACAGCTCAGAGATAATGTAAGTATTTTCTCATGGAGAGGGTTGTGGATGCATGGAACAGCCTTCCTGAGGAGGCCGTGGATTCAAAAACAGTGGGGGAATTCAAGAATACATGGGACAGACATAAGGTAATTCTGGTGGGGGGTAAGAGGAAGTAGGCTGTTGGTTAACTAGGATCTGCAGCTTATCCATTAGGTATGGAAATGGGCAGACTAGGTGGGCCAAGCGGTCCTTATCTGCCATCAAATTCTATGTTTCTATGTAACTCCTGTGCTTTGTAAAGCACTAGGCTGTTAGGTGGTTGGGGGAGAAGAACGGCATTTATTTGCCTTTCGGGGTGGGTTGGGAACCGGATCGTCTTGCACAGGCAGCTTTCAGTGTAACAGTAGTGTGAGCATGGATGGGATCCAACAGGCTAGAAATAATATCTCCTTGTAAGTAAGCACGGTGAGAAGAATAAAACTGTTTTTATGTTGGTTAAGTGTTATTTTGCAAATTGCCTCTCCATAGCCCAGAAGAAATAGTTCATACAAGCATCAAATGGAGCCACAGCTCTGCAATTTACTGCCCTTTTGCACTGCAATAATTAAGCAGCAAGACAACTCAGTTTTATATAAGTGAGTTCATTTCTTTTTTGTTTGTTTGTTTCAGAAAATAAAGGTTAACTTTCCTTTCAGAAAGTTGTGAAGACTGAGAGTTTACTAGGACTTCCTCTCTAAGCTCATTCATTGTCGTTCTTGCCATCATGGGGCGGGGCTAGGCGATGACTTCTTCAATGTATTACCCAAGTCAGATGCACGTGCATGAGACATTTCCCACTTGTTCAACAGGTTTGCATGAAGTCTCCTCCTTGCAGCTAACAGAGAGCTAGCAAAGCATTACACACAGCTGCAAGGTACAACATTCATTCACTGACAGCGATAAAAGATCAGGTCTTAGCCCTCCCCAACCCCCGCCAAAACATTTCAATGGGACAGCTACAAAACACTTCCTGACTTTGTTCACAATAGGAATTGGTCTGCTATGCAGACCAGCCCTACTAGTAAGAGGTGGCTCACTTCACTGGACTCTGCTGTATTGATACTGTGTGCATAAAATGACTTACACAAACAGGTCATGAAATATTAATGAGCTAGTAGTAACAGAAACATAATACGAGTCCATGACCAATTTATGGAGACAAAGGTTTGACAGTGTTTTTTATATGAATAAATAAATGGTGCTAAAAAAGATGGGCTTGGGGGACTCTCTCAAACATGTGGGCAATCGCTACTAAGTGGCCAAATTCAAGATGGCCACCAAAAATATCTAAAATGGCATCTCTCAGCTCACAGTTGTTGTAGAAAGCTGTATTTGGTGTCTAATTTTGGGGGTTTGAGGGTCAAGGAATTCATTTCTTATAATAAAAATGTTCTCTCTTGATGTCAAAGACACCATGACAACATGTTCTCATATTTCCACAATAATGGCTGCTTCCAAGTTCCCCCACCCCCAAAACTTGAAATTTGTGTTTCTAAACTTAAGTATATACTGCATGTCATTTTTCAGTGTCAGAAAAATAGTCAACTTTTATTTTTCACAAAATCTAGTTTTGCACGGTTAGTAACATTTTTAATTGGAAAGTTCTAGTTTGGTAACATTAGTCGGATTCTACAATTATTTAATATCCATAATGTCTGAAGCTTTATTGCTGTTGTAACATTCTCCAATTAATGTTTGAAGTGCTGTCTTCATTTCAGCTTTCTCAAAATCTCCTACTCATCTTCTTCTTCCATGTTATTCTCAGAGTCATTATCAGAATCATACATACTCTGCATCAGATTCAGATTCAGATTCTGCATAATCTTTTCCAGCTGTTGAGATGTTCTCTTGTGCTACAATATCCCTGGAGCTGCCATCCCGGTGGCACTGAGGGCTGAGGCGCTAGATGCCTTACCTCGCACCACACTGGCGACCGTGTTCGGGAGCAGGCTGCAGGCACGCCAGGGTTAACAGAGGAGGAGAAGGACTGAGTGTCCCTGGACTGCACTCATTCTCCAGCGAGAGGACTCCACAGTCGACGCACGCCTGGCCTCTAGCGGAGACCACCGATGCAACAAGGGGGCAGAGCTAAGGCAGACACCTGCAGGGGTGCACGCGGATGCATGCACGCTCCCTCCTTGGGGCGTCATTGCATGCCTTAGCTCAGGAAAAAAAAACAGGAGGAAATAGTGTGGTCCGGGTATGCCTACATGACTGCTGAGCCTCGCAGGCACCACTCTGCGATGGGCAGTAACCCCTCTCCAGCTCCGAATTTGTGTGTGAGGTGGGTTGAGGGATCCCTGCTGCCCCACCAAGCCATGGGGTCGCTGGAGAGAGGGTAAGCTGTGAGCAGGAGATGGGGTTGGAGGCTCGGGCAAGAGGAACTGCCGCCTGGGGCCAAGGAGAGAAAAATAGAGTATAAAAAAATATATATATATATATATCCCTTGGGCTCTTTGGTAGAGGTGCCTTTGTGTCTTGGAGAGGCTGATATTTCCCTTCAATCAGAGTCCATCCATGGTCCAGTGGTGATGGTGGAGCATCAGACTTGTCATAGTTGAGCAGGATATGCACCTGGTAGTTAACTCGCTTCACCTTCAAATAATATGAATCACGGTCAGGAGGTATTCTCTGGGTTAGCTTTCTTCATTTTGCCCCACTTCGATGCTCAAGCCTCAACTAGCGTCTTGCTGATACTATCTCAATAAACAAACCCATAGTGAACTTCACCATGTTGTTCAGATATTTGGTGTCGCTGGAAGACTCTTTCCAACACCTGACAACAACCTATGTGCTGCTTCAGATTTCAGTGCACTTTGAAATGCTAACTTCTTTCCACGTCCAAAGAGCTCAGAGACTGCATTTGCTCCCGTGTGTATATGAAGAGGTACAGTGACTAGAGCAACTTCTTTTGAACACAGTGCCTTGTAATCAAACATGTCCTTCCTCTTCAAGCTGAGAACACTGTCAACCTGGTGTGATACATACGCAGCTTGGACTACTATGTCAGTGTCTTCTGCATCAAGTACAACATGCTTTACTCCATTCTTCCTCAGTTGAGAGTACATATACAGAAGTACTGTGTCTGCTTATATGTGGTGACACTGGAACTCTTTAATTTGCACATGTTCATCCTCAGAGGACAGATCCAACAGCTGCTCTTCAAAGAATATAGAAATCGGATGGCTGGATGTTGTTGTGCAAACACCATGAATTCACCCTCCAGGAATTCCTGGATAAGTATTTTGTTGCCTGGGTTTTTGAACATGTTGTGGAACTCATTTGAAGCAGGCAGCTTATCTTCTCTCTTGAAATATATATATATATATATATATATATATATATATATATATATATATTCACATATATATTCTGCGTCCCTCCTGGGTCTGATGTGCATGTTGTCCTATGTTCATGCTTACTGTCTTTCATGCTCATCTCCAAGTCATATGGATCATTCACAAAGATGATCTTGGAAGCTTTGGGGTGTCAAGCTAGAACAAGTGCAAATACCGCATGAGCATAATCTGCCCATGTGAAATCAGTCTCATCATGCTTTTCTCTATCCTCTGCAGGAGTGGCAAGCCTCCAAATTAAGTCCATGTCTACCAAGGCAATATAGCTACTGATGGGGTGTTGTGGAACCAGGTTCAACTTTTCAACTAACTTGGATTTTTGCACCTTGACCACAGTTCCATTAGGATTGAATATTGAGAAACAGTTCTCTGTCACATGATGTTTCATTACTTGTGACAGGTCAAATTTCTCCCTGCACTTTTGAGCAAGAGAGATTACTTCTGCCATGACATTGTTTTCCATTACACTAGTCTTTGTTACAATGTTTTTTGTTCCATCTCTAATAATAGGTTGTCTACTGAAGTTGTACCTTGAGTTTCTGTGAACTGTTGTATCAAATGATTTCTTAGTTGAAAACATCCACTCCTGAAAGAATTTGTTGACTAGTGAGTCACCATCCTCATGTGCTGTTTCAAAGTCCTGGACAAGTTTCTCGGATGCAATCATTCCAGACTGGAGAGTCCTCAGAGTAGGCTTTGTAAGGTTAAACGGATCATAGTCAAATTCTGTGATGCAGCTATTGAGATCCTGTACTTCCTGTTCATCTGCTCTGAGTCGGGAGGTTGAATTCTCACTGTGGCATTGAGAGGTTGTCTTCATGTTTGCAATGGCATGCAGAGAGACTCTAACTCTGTTTATAAAGTTTGCATTTTGAGTGTGAGTTAGCAGCATCTTCTCATTCTTCAAAATTCTCATCCAACTGGCTTTCATCTTAGCCCTTGTTCACTGTCATTTCTATCCATAGATCCAGCGGCAAGCAAGAGTAGGGGTTCCCTGTCATTGACTGTACAAATAAACCATCACTCATGTACTTGACTTTCCTCAGGCAGACAGCTAATCTCTATCCAGAACTCAATGAGCCATCTTCCATACTTGTCATTGTCATATACTTGCAGCCATGGCAACATAAATCTGAGTGATGCCTTGAATGCCTCCCAATCCTGAGTTCTTAATGCATGGATATTTGTCATCAGTATTTCAGTCATGTACAAGAAACTGAGCCAATACTTTGCCATTGAACTATCAGAAATTTCAACCATTTCGAATGCTTTCAAAACAAATGAAGATAACTCTTGATCAGCCTCTAGTTCATCACAGATCGTCTTGAGCTCTTCTTGTGTGTTTGTGGAGCAGTATCTTAGTTTTTCCAGCTTTTCTTGTAGCTCTGGAGACAAGTGTAGACCATCACTAAGTCCTTTTCAAATTATTCTGTGAGCCAGTACTTCGCACATCAGTCGAAGACATCTGATGCTTCTCTGACAATGTTTTCCAAACAATGCTTTATCAACTGAACCCTCTGAAATCACACTAGCTGCAACAAGATAAACCAGATCATTTGAATCACTTGTTGACTGTTGATAAGATATGAAAGAACACTGTGCATGGTATGGACCTAGAAATGGAAGGATAAGTTCAAACTGTGTAGGATTCTCATTTTTCAACTGAACAATCAGAGCATAAACTGGCTGGTCTCCAACCAGTTGAATGAAAGGCATTGATTTTTTTTTTTCGCTACAGCGACTATACGAGACATCATGTTATGTACTACTGACTTGTGGGCTGGCTGGGCAATGTGAGGTAGTAGTATGCCTTGCTCTTTGTAGTCAACTTCTGGATAGCAGCTTGAAATCCAGCAAATGCTCCAATCTTCTGGGTTTCTGTTGGAGCCTCTTTCCCACTGCTATTAAGACGAGCCAAAGAATGAACCATTTCTTGAATCCTTTGGTCCCGAGTGCTTTGTGGTCAGATATCAACTTTAGCTTGAACTGATGGTAGGCCACATTTGACCATCTTGCAAGGCTGAACGCTGTGTTGTACTGCACTGATATTTTTCATCTCAAGAGGATTTGCCATGGCCAGTTTAGGATGATTCTTAGTAGAAACTTTAGTGGCAACATCCTGTGACTGAACAAACATTACGTGTGTGCAGTGAAATGTATCCGCTCCAGTCAATGTGTCATCCTGAAAGTCATCATTGTCTTGAATGGCAGCTCCAGGAAAATCATTGGCAAGCTCTTCAGAACAGCTGCCATTCTTCTCAAACTCAAACTTGGCCCATGTAGCACACAGATTAAAAACATCCTGGTAGCTTATTCAGAGTGATCATTTCTTCATCCTGTCTATCATCTCACAACATCTAGTCAGGACATGCACTGTCATTAATAACTTGACCTTTAAGGAACTGTGCTTCCCTGTGATGAATGAAAATAGTAGTGATGACAAGGCTTTAACTTCTAGATCCTGGCAGGCATCACTGAAGTCACTAGCAGCAGGGCTCTTTAGTCAGGTGAGAAACCTTCGTAACTCAGGATTAGGTTCTTCAGTGTTCTCCACCTCATCAATTTGTGGAGGCCAACTCATGCCTGTATCACAAGATAACTTAACTTTCAAGTGCCTGGCAATGGTATTCAGTAATTGTTTGTCACTCACTACCCACATGTAGATTGCTGCTTCCTCATAACTTCCACCTGCAGATGTGCCATACTCTATGGTACTCTCATTTTTTTGGAAACAATCATGAATCTGATCCTGTTTGCTAACTCCTTTTGAATCATCTGCGTAATTGTGCTTGATTTTGCTGTACTTGTATCATATCCAAAATTCCTCAACAGGTTATTGTAGTCCATCAGTAGTCCATGTAATGTTCCTGGCTCATTTATATCCAATACAACTGTCCAAACATGTTTGAAGAACATTCCTCGAACTTCTGCAAGATGAACCTGTTGTAAGTGGAGATCTGAATTAATGTTTTTGTCCTGGTGGTATATTGGAGAGACATATTTTTCCCAACAGTAGCGATGATACCGAATCTCAGCAGCAAAAAGACATGTTGTACAATCAATTACAGCTAAGATACTGTCACGGATTGTAGCATCTTCTAGGTACACTGTGTGAGCCTTGAACGTGTACCATACATCCATTTGTTGGAGAAGACACCACTTGTCTCAGCCAGGACTTTTTTTGTCTTCTGGCATCATGCACCAGATGCAGAGATCCTTGTCCTGTAGAGGACCACTCCATGAAAGTCTAGCAGAAGAGCCAGGAGCATTTTCTGTGGAACTGTCATGCTCAGATCAGGATACAAGGAATTTTTGCATCTGCTGTTTCTCTTTCCTAGTTTTGGCTTGCTGAAGCTTCCTTTTACTTGTGAGTTGGGTCTTATACAATCTGTGAAAAATGATGCCAGTTGGACAATAATCCCAGTTTACTTTCTCAAAAACACTCCATACTTATTCAACCCCCTCCATTATAGAGCTAGACTCTTCAGTTTGTTCCATGAATCAACTGGATAGTCACTTTTGTCTTCATCACACACTATCGTATAATACACATCATTCTCTAATCATCTCAAATAGACTCTTCTTCTTTCCTTTTAACTGTTGTACTGGTTTTATCAAGGGTGTCAACATATATGAATTCCTTGACCCTCAAAACCCCCATTTAGACACTAAATACTGCTTTATATGACAACTATGAGCTGAGATGTGCCATTTTAGAGATTTTTGGTCGTTGCCTTGAATTTAGCCACCTAGCAGCAATTGCCCAAATTTTTGAGAGGATACCTCAAGCACATCTTTTTTAGCACCATTTATTCATATAAAGCCACCTTCAAACTTCTGCCCCTTTAAATTGGTCAAGACTCCTATTATTTTCCTTTACTATAGTGCACTGACTAGAATTAATGGTAACCTTTAGAAGTAGTCAGATGTGGTGGTATATCCAAAATGATTTACAGCACACTGCTGGTGAGCTGTTCCCCCATTTAACTGAAAAGACACACTTCTGACTTTATGTACATTGCTAATTATGTACATTGCTAATGTGTCTTTGGCACATCCAGATATTGTGATATCACAACTGCCTTTATCAACATTAAAATATTTTTGGGACTTCCAAGTTGGGTTCAATGACCAGTTATTTATTCACCAGTGGTATCCATCAAATCCATGCTCTTCTGTAAAGAACAGTAAAGTACACAGTTTCACAGGCAACTATCACAACTGTGAACAATCTGTAGTTGGTAGTTATCAGCTAACATGAGACATACAGTATGCCCACAACAAAACTGCACAAATTCCGAAGTGTCCAAGTGTATAAAGGTGTATATAATAAGACACAATTGCACCTGAAAGGCAGACATCTTCCTCTGCCTCCTACCAAAGCTCTTAAGAGCAAAGCGCTGGGGCAGAGGATGGCGACGGCAGCGGTGTTTCCTTCAGGTTGTGCCTTATATGCACTTTTATGCACTTGAACACTGAGATTTAAACAATTTTGCATGTGTACATATGTCTTATGTTAGTTACTGTCCACCAAATGGAGTGTTCACAATTGTGATAGTGCCTGTGAAAACATGCACTATACTGCTCTTTGCAGGAGAGCGTGGATTTGATTGATACCACTGGCAACTAAATAACTGGCCACTGAACTTAACATGGACGTCCCAAACATATTTTATTGTTAATGAAGGCAGTTGTGATACCACAATGTCAGCATGTGTGCCACAGGCAAATTAACAATGCGCATATAGTCAGAAATTTGCCTTTTCAATCAAATGGGGGAGCAGCTCAGCAGGAGTGTGCACTAAATCTTTTTTGGATACAGCAGTTAATTGTAGGCTTAGCCAGCCTTTAGAGCACCCCAGCACCAAATTGCAAGTACAGGTCTCTTTTATTGGAAGCAAGCTACAGTGGTAGCTATTGTCATGCAAACTGTGGCTCACAGTGGTGCAACACAGAAAATCCCAATACCATAAAAGTCGCATTCAGATGAATGCAGCTTTTCTGACTGCTATCGGGTTCTGTCATGCCAGAAGTCACTTAAAAGTAAATAAGCGGGCTCACACAGTTAGGGGGAAAGAAGCCCAGTCCACAATCTCGGACACAATAAAAAAGCCTTTAATAATAAAAAGGACCAAAAATAGTACATTACAAAAAGCACATGAAGTGGAGTAGCACCCCCAGACAATGCGGTCAACATTTCATGCACAAGATGGCCGCCGCATGAAAGTAAAAGGGCCATTTGCAAAAGGAAAATATACTGGCGGCAGCTTTTGTAAGACACATATATTTTTTTCCCATTGACTATAATGGGAAACTTGTTTTTTGAATAACCTCTGAACGGTCTAAGATTTGAAAGAAATGATGAAGGCCCATCTAGTTAGTTTGGATTATAGCCTTATCACATGTGAGAGCCTGAAGGTAGAAACAGCTGGTGAGTGGAAGCAATTTGGTAATCTGTAGCCATTGATTTAGGTAGTTGTCATGTACTGATAACATTTAGATGTAGGGGTGCTCTGAGGGCCATTACCAAGTATCTAACTGTCACAATCATGTAAGTCATGCAGCATAAATTTATTTCCAATATGGTTGGAGGGAGACTGAGATCCAGGTGCAAATCATACGCAGGTGGGATGCCCAAGTATAGAGTGGAAGACTGACCCCTCCACAGTTCTGTGGTAGCTTTAGGATTGAGTACCCAACTCATGGAGCTTTCCCATTCCATGTCAATCAGGCTGAATTTATCCCATGCTCTAAAATATAACTGTTCCAGCATTAAGGGTAGAGTCTGTAAATAATAGAGGATGCGAGGGGGTATATTCTGACGGATGGCTTCCGTTCACTGAAAGAAGCCCAAGTATATTTGTAACAACATGATAAGTCTTCTATGATTTGTTGTGTTAGGGGATCAAAATTAAGTAGTTCAAGGTGGTCAAGATTTCGGGTGCTCTTAATCCCCAGGTATCTAAATTCTGTTTTGTACCATTTAAATGGAAAGGACGATTTAAGTTGTGGGGATGGGGCATAATTATATAGGATTACTTATGTTTTAGAGGCATAACGTTTATCCTGACATTTTCCTAAAGATCGGAAAGATCTCCCAGAGCCTAGGAATCGAATCCTCAGGGGAAGTGACTGTAAGAAGCAGGTCATCTGCAAATGAAGAAAGTCTGTAGTCCCTTCCTCCTATAGAAATCCCCGCTATCTGGGAGGTCTGTCAAATGTGGATCGCTAGGGGGCTCCAAATATAAAGCAAAAAGAAGGGACATAAGGGATGGCCTTGTCTAGTTCCTTATGCTAACAGAATGAAATCTGATAAGAGAACCATTGAGTTTTATGTAGGCCTACGATGTGAAGTAAGTGTTTTGTAATGCTGTAATTAATTTTTCTGGCAAACCAAATTTCAACACAGTGGCCCTTAGGCATGGCCACGCCACCCTGTCAAAGGCTTTCTCTGTGTCAAGGCTTAATAGCGCCATCGGGATTTTACATGTTGTGGCATAATCTATCAGTGGGAGGGAGGGTCCTTCTCACACTGTCGTATGCTTGGTGATTCTGCGCAAAGCCCACCTGGTCTGGGTCTATCAAGGATGGTACAATGGCCTCAAGTCTATGTGCCAGTATGGTCATATTACCGTGCCAGTATAGTTAGGGTTAAGAGAGTGTTTAATGCTGAAGGCCAATTTTTGCAGCATAATACCTCTGGAATGGTTTAATGGATTTGTATGAAATTTGGCATGCATGGCTGATAGGGGTAGGTCTGTTGATATGCCAAACTTTCTCTGAATCCATTATGTGGTTTCTGAGATGCAGAGTGTTGGAAAAACTAAGTTTTTCATGTTTTTTGCTGTTTTTTTTTTTTTTGTCCACCTGTATCTCAGAAACTGTTTATCGTTGTGGTCTGAAATTTTCAGGGCAGCATGCTTGTGCATCACAAATGTGCCTTTTGAAGGTTTGGTGAAAAAAATATTAATCCTTTCAGAAGTTATTCATTGTTGAATTTCCCATAATTTCCTATGGGTAAAAATAGATGTCCCGCACGACAATGGATTGTATTTCGGAGGACCAGCACAGAAATAGATTCTATGTAGTAGGACAGAATCCTTATGTGCAGACATAATTATTATGTTTCGCAGGACATCAATGGCTTTGTACTCATGCATGGTGCTGTTTCAGATGTGGGTAATCGTTTTTCGAGTGTCGGACATTTTGTTGCTGGAGTTAGCGGTATGAAAACAAAAGAAGAAAAAAAAAAAGAATTTTTAAAAAACTAAGATGTCTTTGTATGTAATCGGCAATGGGTTACCTACATTCTTATATGTATTGGTTTAAAATAATTGTTTTGAAGAGGTTTTCTCGGACAGTATCTCATGGGTTCCTACGTTAGGGAAATTACCTGTTCCTTTGTGCTCTGTTACTGACTTCTTATACATTTTGTTCCTTTTCCTGGTTAAAACGTACTGGTATTTAAGAAGCCAAATCATTTCTGTTGTCCTTGACAAACGCTGCGGACTTGGAAGTAAGTAATGACTTCTGACAGATCTGTCATGTTGTGTGCGAGGACTGCAGAGTACTACGTTCTGTTTTGCAGAAGTAAGATGATAAAGGATGGTTTTTCGAAACACCATGATGTTTCAAGCTGTGCTTGTATGTCTTCAGATGGGATTTGTAACTGACTGTATTCACTCCTTAACACCCCTTCCTTTACCCCCATCCTGTATTCAGACTTGGAAGCAAGCAATGACTTCAGACAGATCTGTCATGTTGTGTGCAAGGATTGTCTCATACTACGAACATACAAACATGCCAGTAGAAGCAGGCCTTGTGGGCTATCGAGTCTGCCCGATTGTGCAGCTAGCCCCTCATCTTGTAGCTGCCCCACCCTCCCTTATCATAACCCTCCCCCTCACCCTATCCCAACCCCTCTTAAAGCTACCCACAGAACAACAGTCAATCATCTCCTCGGGCAGAGTATTCCACCTATCCACCACCTGTTCTGTGACATAATGTCACCTGATTTCCCCCCTCCAGCCTTAGCTGATGCCCTCTATCCCCCCTTTCTAATCTAGAAAATCCCTTCTGTATTAATCTTGTTTAGCCCCTTGAGGTATTTGAAGATTTCAATCATATCCCCTCTATCCCTCCTCTTCTCCAGGGAGTACTTGTTCAGCTTGCCCAATCTCTCCTCATAGGACTTCCCCTCTAGCCCTGTAAGATTACTAGGATTACTAGGAAAGATAGGACAAAAGGGAGCAAAAGATGCTCATTAATATTGTCCTCCGCACCACGTGACTTCATTAAACCATATTACCACCAATATACTACAATCTATCTACGATATGTTTAAACTGACTGAACCCATCTACTTCCACTGCAGTTCGTGAAAGCCTATTCCAGGTGTTTGAGCTCCTGACTGTGAAGTAATTATCTCTTTTTGTGGTGTTAACCCTAGGTATGACTAGTTTCATTTTTGTTGCCCTCCATTGCACTCCCTCCAACAATTTTATATCCTTCCTCAGGAATGGGTGCCAGTACTGCACGCAGTATTCCAGATGTGGCCTGACCAGAGACCTGTATACAGGAAGGATCACTTCCCTATTTCTGGAGGAGATTCCTCTCGCTATACACCCTAACATCCTGTTGGCTTTCACTGCTGCCTTCCTGCACTGGGCTGAGTTGTTCATGCTGCCCGTTATGAGCACCCCCAGATCCTTTTCCTCCTCGATGCTTTCGAGCTGCACCCCTCCCAGTTGATAGCTCCTCCCCTGGTTCCCAGCTCCTAAGTGCAGTGCCTTGCACTTCTTGGCACTGAACCCCAGCTGCCATGTTTCCGACCACTCCTGCAGTTTTGCCATGTCCTCCTGTAATCCCTTCCACCCTTTGGTGTCATCCACCACAGCTCCTATCTTTGTATCATCCGCGAACAGACAGATCCTACTCTGTATCCCGTATGAGATATCTACTACAAATACCCCAAACAGCGTTGGTCCCAGTACCGAGCCCTATGGCACTCCGCTTGTCACCTGGCCACCCAGTCATAGTACTCAATTAGATTCATCTGGCAGGATCTGCCCAAGACAAACCCATGTTGATGTCCATCCAGGAGATCATTTTCCTCCAGAAAGGCTACTAGCCTGTCCTTTAGGGTTGTCTCCATGAGCTTCCTCACAATTGAAGTAAGGCTCACCAGTCTGTAGTTGCCTGGTTCATCCCTCGGGCCACTTTTGTGAATGGGCACCACATGGGCCATTCTCCAGTCTTGTGGTATGCATCCTGTGTCCAGGGAGATACTGAACAGGTCAGCCAGCGGCCCTGCCAGGATCTCTGCTAGTTCCCTGAGTACCCTAGGGTGAATGCCGTCTGGTCCCAGTGCCTTGTCCGCCCTTAGTGCCTTTGGTTCTACGATTCTGTTTTACAGAAGCAAGATGATAAAGTATGGTTTCGCAAACCAGCATCATGTTTTGAGCTGTGCTTCTATGTCTTCAAATGGTATTTGTAACTGACTGCATTCACTCCTTAACACCCCTTCCTTTACCCCCTCCCATATTCAGAGGCTGCATTTTTTCTTTTAAAGTGGAGTTGTATAGTGCCTTCTCAGGTTTTTTTTCTGCTGGGATTTGCAGGGTTTTGCACTATGAGAATCATATTTTCTTTACCCTCTTCACCCATTGTTCATCCCCCATGTCAATTTTACTTTGTGTTTTTCCTCTGTCGTTCTGCTCCTACACTTTTCACTGTTTGATAGACTTTCTGTTAAGGTGTGGTTTCCATTACTAGCATCATGACTATCTTTCATTCCCCACCTCTGCGGAATGTCCTGATCTGTGCTGTCCTGAATCATTTTCATATTTTATTTGTTACCCGCCCCCCCCAGCACTGTGGGACACTGGGGAGGCCACTCCCAATGTCCCCAAATTATTTAAATATTTCCCCCCAGCAGTGTGGGACACTGGGGAACCCACTGCCAGTGTCCCCAAATGCTTCTAATACTATCTGTTACCTAAAAAAAAAGAAACTGTCCTGTATTGTCTTCCCTCGTTGTCACTGCTGCCCCCCCTCCCCCCATCCCAACCCTCCAACTGAGGACCCACCATACCACCCACCCTTACCTCATACTTATCACTGGAGGTCGGATGCTGTCTTCTTCTGTAGACTGGAACACGTCTGCACTCTTGAAAGGTGAACCATGAACTGAGGAACAAAGGTAAGCGCCATATAATGTATTTCAATGGTGTTTTCAAGTTATCGTCATAACTTTGCCGTTTTTTTGGAATTTTTTCTCTTTAAATTTTCAACATGGGCTTTTTGGGACTTCACCTCATGAACACTGTCACTGTCATTTCGTAAATCGGGCTCGGAAGGTGATTTTGTGGTTGCTGTGCAAAATCACCTTTCAGGACCGAGTAACAAAATGACAGTGCCAGTGATCATGAGGTGGGGTCCCAAAAAGCCAATGTTGAAAATCTGGTAAAAAAAATTCATAAAAATGGCCAGATTATGAGCAGTCGTTGAAACGTTTCTACGCACGTCTATAACTTTGCTCATTTTTAATATTTTGACTCCTAATTCTCAACGTGACCATTTTTTCATGCCTCAAGAGCAGTACAGCTGTCATTTTTCACATCCTGCCTGAAATGTGTTTTTGCACCAGTGGTGCGGAACAGCGTTTTGGCATGGATTTGAACATTTTCACCTGTGGAGTTTATGAGGCAGGTTCATAAGAAGACCATGTTCAAAATTTGGGGGCAAAATATGAAAACATTTCAAAATTATGACCATTCATTTCAATTTCGGTATGCCTGCTCGTAACTTCAGAAATTTTAAATATTTTGACTCCAGATTTTCAACATAGCCTTCTTATTACCTGACCTTATGTATGTCAGAGCTGTAATTTTTCAAAATGTGTTTTGGCACCTGTGGAGCGGAATGGCATTGCAGTTGCACAATTTTGGCGTGGATTCGAACATTTTCTGTACCGGCGTACATGGGGTGGGGTAATAAGATGGTTTTGCTGACAATTTTGTCATTGTTGTCCTATGAATGGAAATGCAGGGTCCAGAGGGTCCTGTGCTTCCACGGCTACATACAAATACGGAGGGATGGGAGCATCACAGACAAGTAAGGATATGATTATACTATCTGAAAAAGTAAGAAAATTCATTGCAAAAAACTTTGATAATGCATCAGTTTGGGTTTTTACTAAAGCGACAACAGCAGGGAAATGAGGTGTTACGGTTTGCAACCCTAACACCCAACCCCCCTCCTGCAGAGACTGACAGGCATCAGGGGGGTGCCTTGGAGTCATCAGCCCTAATGCCGCCAACCTCATCCCCACCCTGCAGAGACTGACAGGCATCGGGGGGGTGCATTGGAGTCATCAGCCCTAATGCTCACTCCATTCTCCTATACTGTGCCCATCTCAGCTTATTTACTTATGGAATGTGTGGTGAGCATTAGGGCTGTCGACTCCAAGGCACCCCACGAGCGTCTGTCAGTCTCCGCAGTGTGGGGTGTTAAGAGTTGGAAACCCTAACACCCCATTTCCCTGCTTTTGTCGCCTTAGTAAGAACCCTAACTGATGCATTAAAGTTTTTTTGCAATGAATACATTTTATAATCGAAATCTAATACAGAAATTGGTCTGCAAATGGGACAAATCTTGTGTCTTTGTTGGGTTTAGGTAGGACTGAGACAACCGCGTAGTGCCAGGTTGGTGGGGGTGGGTCTCCTTTTTAGACTACGTGAAAGACAGGGAGAAGTATAGGTATAAGGTCTGCTATAAAACTTTTTTTGTAGAATTCTGTGGTGTAGCCATCTAATCCTGGAGATTTTCGGGGTTTAGCGTCCATGATTGCCAGATGTGTTTCATCAGCTAAAATTGGTGTTATCAGGCGCTGTGCATTCGCATTGTCCAGTTTTGGAACAGGGAGGGTATGTAAATAGTCCAGTATTTGCAGTGGAAATTAGTCTAATTCTGCAGAGTATAATTTTTATGTTTCCTTGCACGCATGTGCAAGAAGCACAGTGCCATCATCTGAGTTTTCGGAGGTGTGGCATCCTGTCTTCCAATTCAGTCAGTGTGTTTGCAGGCGCAGCCAGAGTTCGCCAATGAATGCTGCAGCTGTCTATGACAGCAGTTGAAAATGCAGTGCCGTGCAGCTGAAAGGGAGAGTTACGCTTCAGTGAGCAGCGATAAGATATCGCGTGCTCATCAGCGCCTCCCACACACACACACACACACATTGCGTGCTCATGCATCCTCCCCCCCACGCACACATTGTATGGCCGACGGTGGTGTCCAATCCCTCGTCGGCTCTGCTGCGCTCTCCCCCCCAACAGAATTCCAGGTGCCATGCTGGGAGCCCATCCCAGCGTGGCAAGAGTCCATATAGCCAACGGGGTGCCCAATCCACTTCAGCTCCACCGTTTATCCTCCCCACAGACTACCGGGTGCCACGCTGGGAGCCCACCCAGCGTGGCAGAATCCACATGGCCCAATCCCGTCGGCTCCGCTGCCCCCCCAAACAGCCTTCTAGCTGCCACGCTGGGAACCCACCCCAGTGTGGCATAAGTCCCACGTCGTCCTCCTAAAAAGAAAAGCACCTGAAAAGAAAAAACCTTCCCTTGCTGACTGTCCTGACCCCTCTCCCCCCATCCACACCAACCCTCTGCACAGCCTGCCTCCCCACACCCCCACCTCACCCCATACTTACCTCCGGAGTCCAGCGTGATGATCTTGTGGACCAGGAACACGTCTGCACTCTTCAAAGCCGACCACGAACTGAGGAAATGCCGGTAAGCTGTATAATGTAATAGGGTTTTTTCAACTTTGATGCATATCTCAGATATTCTTGGGAATTTTTTCACCAAATTTTCAACATGGGGTTTTGGGGACCCCTCCTCATGAATTCTGTCACGGTCGTTTTGTTAATCTGGCCCGAAAGGTAATTTCGCGGTCACTGCGCGTAACCACCTTTCTGGACCGATTTACGAAACAACAGTGTCACAGTTCATGAAGTAGGCCCCCAAAAACCCTATGTTGAAAATTTGGTGAAAAAATTCCAAAAAATGACTGTTTTACAAGCATGCATTGCGCTGTTCCTACACACACTCGTAAGTTCGCGAATTTTCAATATTTTCACTCCAGATTTTCAACATTGCCATTTTACCACACCTCCTTATGAGCAATACAGCTGTCATTTTTCAAATCTCACTCAAAACGTGCTTCTGTGCATGTGGCGCACAATGGCGCAATCGGTGTGCGAAATCAATGTTTGGGACAGATTAAGAAAATCAGTGACACTGTTCATGAGCAGAGGTGTTAAAATAGCTATGCTAAAAATTTGGTGAAAAAGTCCATAAAATGACTGTTTACGAGCAACCATTGTGCAGTTTCCACGCACCCTAGTAAGTTCATGGATTTCTAATATTTTCAGTCCAGATTTTCACCCTGGCATTTTTCTGCACCTCCTTATGAACAGTACAGCTGTCATTTTTTCACATCCTGGCCGAAATGTGTTTTTGCACTTCCAGCGCAGAAATGCGTGGTCGCTGTGGGAAATCAGTGTTCGGGACAGATTAAGAAAATCACAGTGACACTGTTCATGAGCGGAGGTTCCAAAACCCGTGTTGACAATCTGCTGTAAAAAATCCCCAAACTAATTGCATTACGCATTTTCTACGCACGCTCGTGACTTCAACAGTTTTTTTAATATTTTCACTGCAGATTTTCAACATTGCCATTTTTCACCTCTCCATGAACAGTACAGCTGTCATTTTTCACATCCTGTTAGAAATGTGTTTTCGCACCTGTGGTGCCAAATGGTGTAGTCGCTGTGCAAAATCAGCTTTTGGCTAACGAACTGCTATTGCCACTGTTCATAAGGCGGGGGTCACAAAAAACCCATGTTGAAAATTTGGAGCGAAAATGCCAATGAACGCCTGAGGCATTAGGGTTTCCGACCATAACGCCCCACCCTGTACAGATTGACAGGCATCAGGGGTGTGACTTGGGATTCTCACCTGTAATGCTCATACCATTCCACACCCTGCAGCCAGTGACAGGCATCAAGGTGTGCCTTGGACTCTTCGGCCCCGAAGTTCACCCCATTCTCCTATACAGCACCCATCTCATCATATTTCCTGATGGAATGGGGTGAGCATAAGGGCCAAAGACCCCAAGGCACACCGTGACACTTGTCGGTGTCTGCAGGGCAGGGTGTGGTGAAATGGCGTGGCAGTTATGCCTGATGACCCAAAGGCACACCCCAATGCCTGTCAGTCTCTGTAGGGTGCTGGTGGGGTTGGCTTCAGTTCAATACTTCACTACCATTCCTATTATGCATCTCTAACTCCTACACTACCAATACCAATGCCAGCAAGCAAACATTCAGCATTGACAAATGCTTGTTTATAGTAGTTAGCCAGGATATTCTGAATAACAAAGGGATAAGTAGTGTTGAACAACTGAGAAATGCATGCTTTGTTTTTTGGGGCCCGAAGTGCTTTGGCAAGAATACATGCACCTCTAGCCCCCTTCCCCCCATAGTGGTAGTGTTTAAGATAAAGGAGTGATTGTTCTTTTTTTGACACAATTAGTTTGTGTAGGTCTTGTCTGACATGGTTGAGTTGTGGCGAAATTAATTTGTCTCCTTGTAAATAAAAAGACTATAAGGTCACAAACTGATTTTGGAGCTCGTCATATCTTTTCTCCCTTTCCCATTTTTTAGCAGAGGAATACTTGATAAATTCCCCTCGTAGCACGGAATTCACGGTGTCCCACAGTATAGATGGTGGAATGGTAGGGTCAGAGTTATCAGTTATAATCTGGGGTACTTTTTCTTGGGTAAGCTGTAGAAATTCAGGGTCTTTGAGTAAGGTCAGATTAAGCCACCATGAAGCCAGTGGCGTCTCCAGCTTCTGCTGGTTACCAGGGCACTGGGTGGGCACCACAGTTGGCAGCCAGGGCACCTATAGAAACCAGAATTTAAATCATGCGTGTATATTCCTGTACCCCCCCCCAAAAAAAAAAAAATGAAGCTCTCCCAGCAGCCAGCCTGTCATCAGGCCATTTCAACCCTCCCTTCACTCAAGAAACAGAACACAGGAGTTCCATTTTTAAAATCTCAGGCCCAAGCAGAAAACCACATCAGAGGGCTCCAAGTCTCCCACCCATGCAACATCAACTGCCAAATTACTCCAGGAAACTGCAAAATACCCCCCAACCCCAATACACAAAATAGAACAGCACCCTCTTCCCAAGTCAGCGATCTGATACCTGACGCACCCTCCCAAGTGCAGCTAAACGTTTTTGCTCGGCACTCTGGCTTTGTCAAAGGCAAAGTGGAGACTGTGTAGTTGAGTTGTTTGGATTTTGTACAAAGATTGTGCTCTTGCCTCCAGTCCTAGCTGTGTCTGCAGCCACCTGATGTGGGAAATTTCTTTGTAGGCTCTAGACAACTGCTGTTTGTGGCAACATGAGTGTCTGCTAAAGTAGTATTTTGAAACAGTGAAAGGTAAAGGTGTGTGCTAGTCATTTCTACACCGCCATGAGGGACAAGGAGTTGTCCCCCCCCCCCCACACACACACACACACCATAGTGAAAACAAATGGGGCCAGGTGATGAAATCTGCACCCCCCACACATCCACACCAAAGTGAACACAAATGGGCCCAGTCTCCTCTGTTTGTTTTATTTAGAACCTGGTCATGAAATCTGCCCTCACACACACACACACACACTGAAAAAAATGGGGACTTCCAGAAGGAGGCAGTCTCTTCTGTTTATTTATTAAGACCCTGGTCAGGCCTAGCTGTGCTCCTTTTTTCTTTTCCACCCCCCCCCAGCCAGTGTGAAAAAAAGTTTATTATTTAGACCATTCACTCTGGTAAGGCCTAGTTCTTGTGCTCCTTTTTTCCTCTCCCAAACACCCCCCAAGTCTCCTCATCATCTGACACCCTGTTGTGCTCCAAGCCAAGGACTGGGCTTACCTTATGCTGCTGAAGTTGCTGGTGGTAGCGGTGCAGAATCTGTGCTAGGGTGCTTGCTTTTCAGTTCACCTCTAATGGACTCAGTAATTCTCTGGACTATCTGGTGCCACACAATGCTAGCTGCCACACTCCTCTGTCTACTCTCCAGGCTGGGGTCAGGGACAACGACAAGCTCTCAAGCCATGCCACTCCAGTTACAGTACACGAACGGTGTTGGTCCCGGGACTTCCAGTAACTGGGTCAGACTTCTGGTCCTGACTCCCGACCATCGCTCCTCCGATCCAAGCCACAATTTCAAATACTGGGAGGGAGATGAATCAGTCATTGCTGCAGATCAGATTCAGAGGTGCTGTGGTGTGTCGCAAATCCACCGATCCTTGATGCGCTCCACCTGAACTAGAAGGAAGCCGCCTCCTCATAATCTCATCTCCGCCGCTGCTGCAGCTGATCGTCCATCCCCATCCGAGCCTATTCACACAAACCCAAAGGGTCAGATCATGTCTTCCAGTTGAAATAAGGGAACAACCATTGAAACTGAGGGCTTTTGTTGTTGAACCCACTCTCTCTGCAGCCCAGCATCCTTGATGCCTTACTATATGCTTTGCTACACTGACCAGAGCTTTTGAAGGTATTACTTATGATCACCACTAAGTCTTGCTCCCCCATCTTCTTGGGTATCTGCACCCCCACCATCCAGCAGGATGTGGCTTTTTTTTTTTTTTCTACCAACATGCATCACCCTGGCACTTCTTGGCATTAAACTCCAATTGCCAGATTTTAGACCACAGCTCTTTCCTGCACTTCTAGGTCCTCAGTCATTTCCCTGACTCCCACCATGCTGCCCACTCTCCTGCAGCACTTCCTGTCATCCAAAGAGACATATTTAGCGTCAGATTCTTTCCTGGTGTAACTAATGAGCGTATGTATTGAACAGGACAAGACCCAGAAGCAGCACTGGTGGCACCCCTATGGTAAATGAAAAGTATATTAACACAGTGAGTTAAATATCCTATGTACAAACAAAACTGTATACGAAAATTAAGTTGGCTTCTTAATCCAATTGGCCAGTTCTGCAGTTCCATTCGTTGCCTTTATTACATAGTTTTAGTGTACTAGTTACTATACCTCACAGCCTTTTGCTCCAGGTTTGACATGCCCTGTCAGTTGAAGGAAGTTCTAATTTTTTCACACCAGCCTTGGAACCTCTAACGTCTCTCCTCTCTCAGGCGAACCTTTCTCCCCAAAACTGTGGGACACTGATAAGTGTGGGAAGATATGGGATACATAAAACACTGAGTTACAAGCTCAGAACAATGTGGAAATGTGTTACTATTTTATTTGTACAAGTTTGTTCTTTTTCACATCTTGAGTACTTGTGTACTTCGAAGTCCAGTTTTCTGAACCTTCTCTATCTAAGCACCTTTTCTATGAGAGCAGAGTGATTCTGAGGGGGTAACATGAGGGATATCCCTCCTAATGTGGGACAGTTGAGAGGTATGCGTGTAGTATCTGTGCCCCCACCTTCCCTCACCACAATGCAGTGCACTACCATAGAGCTCTTGCTTGGGCAGGTGACTGGCTCTGAACTTCAGCTGGAGATAAGACCCTGCGGAATCCCTGTGTTCCAACTGTAATAAAGACATTAGTCAAGATCGCTTAGCCACTGACACAAAAGGGTTAACTTAACTGCCCTTCTGGCCGAGTTTCTGCCTCTCTTTATTGTATGCGGGACCTTGCCAACTGCTGGGGATGTCTTTTTTTCCACATTGAAACTCTCGCACAAATAGTT
This sequence comes from Neoceratodus forsteri, assembly GCA_016271365.2. Lineage (NCBI taxonomy): Eukaryota > Metazoa > Chordata > Ceratodontiformes > Ceratodontidae > Neoceratodus > Neoceratodus forsteri. The sequence goes on along the minus strand of CM028133.1, from coordinate 46,024,006 downwards.
TTTACATACAAATGATCTTTGCAAGAACTATCTTGGAGTTATGATTTGAAGTGATTGCATGAAGACCAGGGGGAGCTGCCTGTCCCTCCTCTCCCTCAAGGGCGGAATTTTTTTTATTTTCGATCATCAGCAGGCACCCCCACAAGTGCAATTTACTTTGCAGAGCTCCTGCAAGTGCAGGAGGGAACTTATCTTTAGTAACGTGAAGTAAGTCCAGTGGAAAATGCAAGAGTCTTCTTCTCATTATTTTGTGTGAGTAGTAACATGACTGTCGTCAGTTTCTTGGGATGTCCTGAACAGTCCAGGTCCTTGGCTTTAAGGTAGTGTCTGACCTGTGGAGGAAAGAAAGCAAAGGAAACTGAACTTGCTGTGAGTCTCTGGAGCCTCTTCCTGCACCTCTCCGGCTTGCTGCTACTGCTCCATCTACCCTGTTGGGGCCAGACCATACCTGAGACAGATGAGTGGCAGTTGTACTGCTTTTAAAAAGCCCACCACTCCGACCCCGCCCCTCAGCCAATCGCACTAGTGAAGGCATGCTATGCTCATCTGCATAGCCAATCGGCTTGTAGCATTAATATGCTACCGCCCCCATGGATGGTTTCCTCAGACTGACCAGCAGGTAATGCCCACATCAGAGTCAGTGAAGAATGACACTTCACTCGACACCCCATCCAGTATTCTGTTTCTGTGCTTGTGTGGGGGAAGATGAATCCAGGTGGCAGACGCAATAAAAAAGTTTTTACAGCTCACGAGTCGTGTACACTAGATGCGGACTTGGATTGCAACTGAGACTAGCTAGAACACTGGGGCACGAACTGGGGCACAGCATTTTTTCACCTGGGCACATGCCTGCCCTGGTGTGCCCCGGTGTAGCGCCGCCACTACATGAAGCATGTGGGGGGGGGTCTACCTAGATCTATTTTAGCATACACTGGTGCATGGTCTGAAAGAAATATCAGGCCATGACTGATATTCTTTATGGCATCTAGATGTTCAGCAGTTGTAAACAGGTAATCCACATGGGTGGAGGTCCCTGTTCTATGGGAATTTAAATGTATAAAGTGGCCAGCCCACCTGCGCAGTGGTAGCGCTACCACTCGCGATGCCAGCGACCAGAGTTCAGGAACAGGCTTGGGTTGTTGGAGGGCTGGCGAGGGGACTTGAGCATCCTAGGACCGCTCATCTCCTCTGGGCGGGTGGGGGAGAGCCATGGCTCGGTGCATGACCGGCCTCTTGCGTTGGCTGGAGGATTGGCATGGCTGTGCCGCACGCATGGGGTGGAGCATGACAGATGTAGGCTTTTGCCTTGGCATCAGTGTACATCATGTCTCCATGGGGTGTACAAGGAAAAATGCTAGCATGACACCGACAAGGAGGTCGGAACACTGGCCTCCGCCCACCGGCTCAGCGGCCTGAGGATGGACCCCAACGAGGACACAAGGTACGACTGCAGAGGGGTCTAAGCCAGGGGGGGCCCTCCCACCTCATCCTCACCTGTGTGGTAAGCCAAGGCTCCATGGGGGGGGGGTCCTCCTCTGGGATCGCAGTGCCGGGCTGTGGGGGGAAAAAAGAACCGTATAAGTTGGAACCGTAGGAAAGAAGTGGCACCCGAGATCTATGAGCCCTAGATGGGCTAATGTAGCGTGGAGGTGCTTTTGCATACAGTATGAGTCACTCTATGTTGGGGAGAACCCACTGTATCCAGGGTAGGTGATAAGGTGGTATTGAGATCCCCACCCATAATCAACTGGTCCTGAAGCATGGAAAAAAGTTTGTTAATGAAGCACTAAACAAGGGTCTTATGAGATCTTGGAGGGAAATACACATTCGCCAAGGTGCTGTGTGTCATGTATAGTTGTCCCACTGCTATAACATACAGTAACACCCCTCTGGATCTGAGTATTGTTCTTGAATACTGAATGGTACGTTGTGGGGGATCAGCACTGCCACACCCCATGGTGCACTGATTTATGGGAGGCAGCTATCACTGTTGGGTATCCCCTCGATTGAAACTTACCATGTTCAGTTTGTGACAAGTGGGTTTCTTGGAGAAACACGATGTCTTACGTATCCCGCCTAAGCTGCTATAGTAGTCTGGATCGTTTGATAGGACTATGAATTCTGTTTATATTTCACGATAGTGTTCGGGAGGAAATAATCATTTTGAGACCACTGGAAGGGGTTGAGATGTAAAAGGGGGGTGAGCCCCCACTCTCCGAAAATCAATAAGTATGGTAAAGTAGGAGAGAAGTAGAGCAGTGTATAGTATAAAAGGAAAACGAGTTAGTGTAGAAATGCAGAGGAGTAATAGAAAAGAAGCTAGATTAAAGGGTAGGTTTAGTCACCAAGGGTCACAGTAGGGTAGACAAAAAAGAAATAAAAAGCATATCAAACAGTATTCTGTTAGGAAAGTATACGACTGTAAAATCCAAACACGTCAACAGGGCAAACATAAAAAAAATGGAAATAGCAATTTAACCATTAATTTCCCACCTTCACCAAGGGAAAGCAGGGAAACAGAAATGAAGTACTTCCTAGGTAGGGAGAAAGTATTCTCCTATAGAGGGACAGCTGGAATATCCTAAGGGGGATAGGTCACAGCAGTCGCTGTGGGCCCCCATAGTAGGAGTCTGCTTCAATGTAGGAAAGGAGGGTGGGTATAACCTGTCCTCCATTAATCTCCTACATGGGAGAGAAAAATGAAGATATCCGAGCACTCTGAGAGCCCCATATCTTCCTTTTATGTAGAAGAAAGCTGAAGTGGGGGGCAGACGTCTGTTAGTATTCCAGTATTAAACTGACAGGAGAAGATGCTTTTAAACCAAGTGAACCTGTCTATCTTGATTGTCAGAATAAAATGCACTTCCCATTTCCTAACTCAATATTTACATTTTCTGTGCACTGGTTTCCTATCAGCGATAGGGGCTCATGGTATATCTTCAGTTATACAGTAGAAGAGGGAGTATAGGGTCGAAACCAACTGGGGTCAGAGATAGACATCTCAGGCTTGTATGTCATTGGTCCTGCAGTATTATTAGCCAATTGCAAAGGCAGCTGGCATGTGAGGTGCTGCTTGCAGGGGGCACACTAACTCTACCAAACATCCCGGGGAGCCCATAGTGGAAGCAGATTGAAAACTATACAAGTCTCCTAACAACAAGGGACTTCAATGCTTCCCTGTACAAAAGACAGTGGGGGGAGCTAGGTTCAAATCTGTTATGGTCAGTAACTGCCATCTTAGGAGTTGAGGGTCCTCACCAGGGTGATGTCCAAGAAGCAAATGAAGCCAGGGATATGGTCTAAAAATACATATCCTTCTTTAAATTGCTTCTTCAAACATCTCACAATATTCTTTACGGCCACAAGAGGGTAGCAAAGCCTCACATATACCTGAGCATGTCCCTACAGTTCAGATCTCTATTTCATTAAGGGCATATTCCATGTTAAAAATCCTAAGAGACTTAAGGAGATCACCTTCTACCCTTTAAATCCTCAGGCACTTCATTCATATGCAGCATTGATACAGTGGAGATTACCATATAATCTGCTTTTTATAAGTTTTAATGCCAGTGGCTCAGCAGGTAGCATACTCGCCTCTGAAGCTGGGGAGATCAGTAGGCTCTGGGTTCTATCCCCACGCCAGGCACTTGGGTTAATATCCCAATTCTGACACTGTAGTGCAGCATGTGTTGGGGGGGGTGCTGCACTCCTGAGGTGCCGTCTTTTGGATGAGACGTCAAACCGAGGTCCCATCTGCCTGTTCTGGTGGTAGTTCAGGTGGATGTTAAAGATCCCATGGCACTTCTCGAAAAGAGCAGAGGAATTTCCCCAGTGCCCTGGCCAAATTTCCTCCATTCACGAAAAATACCACCAACAGCTTAATCTGGTTCAAGGTCAGTTGGCATTCATCTGTATCCCGCTCCCTCGGGCTGTGCCTAAAAATAAGCAGGATTTGTCTAGTGCATTTACCTGGTCAACAAAAATTAAATAAATGAAAAGAATTATACCATGGGTTTATCCGCTTCTCCTCGAATCCGAGTCCGCCTTCCTTTTATTTTTGCTTTGGTAACCGGGTAAGGCCAACTAGGCACAGGTGCCTGTTTTCAGGGGCGACCCGGGAGCACTGCGGTGGGTAAGTGACTTGCTCAGAGTCACACAGTATGCAAGTGAAGGTTGTGGGATTCAAACCCAGGTCTTTCTGTTGGATGTACCAAGCTTATTACTCTAACCTCTAGTCTACAATGCCAGCCCAAGTCCTTGAAAACATCATATGCCCCAGTTCTCACACAGCTTTAGGTTGCGTTTACTGCTTTCGCTACGGGGGGACGATTTTCAGGAATTATAAACAATATAAAATGGCCAATGACATGCATATTCCTGGTACGTCCCCATGAGTACTTTAATTTGACTCATATTTAATGAGGGGTCATCCCCTAGGTGACTGAAAAGAAATTGTATTGCCTCCCTGCGCATCACTTATAGAGCAGTGCGAGATTGGAGTCTGAGGTGTCTGATATAACATTCCCCTAGGGCAGCCTTCCGGAGAGACCACTGGGCCATGAAATTAATTATTTACTGAAATACAGTCAAGTCTGTAAGGCAGTTCTCTCCCACTTTCCAATGGTGGTCACGAGGGAGGGAGGGGGTTAGCAGCATGCATATTCCCTTCCAGCTCCCAACAGAAGCTTAGACAGAGTCTTTGACATGGGTATGAGAAGCTAAGTAGCAGCATATCGTCATATGTAATTCCGTGGGACTACGCCCTGAGAAACCACTGCCCTGTAGTGACAATCTATAGGCTTCATAGACTGAACGGTGCATTAGTAATTAAACGAGTGGGTACTCTCCCCACTTTAATTCTTTGTGAGACTTGCTACTTACTCTGCGGAGGCCCAACGATTTAACCTCACAAGTTATTTATGGTGACTGATGACACGCAGATCCCTGGCTAATCCCCAGGGAACTTTCTGACTGGGCCCTTGCGTAAAATGAGGGACCATCTCCTAATGTGAAAAAGAGTCTGTGCTGACAGCACGGTATTGTCTCTCCATCATCTAATCAGACAACAGATTCTGGGGATTACTACTGCTGAGGTCTGTCCTCATGGTCCCCGAGAGAGTCCAAGAAGGTAGCCCATCTAAGTTTGAACCCTGCCATAACGCATGACCAAAGGAGCACTCACTCAGTGAAGTTGGAAGACCTCTCCCACACAATTGGTAATTGTTAACGAGTCGCTGCAGCTGTCTGAGAGGTCAATAAAGACTAAACTTTGATGAGGAATGAGCTGTGCCACCAGCTGTTATGCACTGATTTCCTCATCAGCATTAGACGGCTGCAAGTCAGCGTGGTGGTTCACGTTAAAGTGTAACAGAGATGAGCAGATCAGAAATTGCACAAATTGAAAATATTCCTTTATCGGACATTGACAGTGGTGGTGTCCCTACAGTCAGACTGGACGGCTAGTAAAAGTATAAATCTAAGGTGACATCCTGCCGCGGGGGATTGGCTATTGTGATTTCTGCTGCTGTGGTCCGTTTTCGCGGACCCCGAGGGGTCCAAGGAGGCAGTTCAGCGTGGCTCAAAATCTTCCACAACATGTAACCAGTATCTGTCAATAGGGATCTAGGGGACATCTCAAAGATCAGTACAAAAGCTACCTGGAGGTGGGCCAATCTCTGACACTCATCGTGATATATTAATGCCATTAAGGGCACCAGACAGCTGTTTGTCAGCATGCTGGTTTGTATGAAAGCAGCACAGTAAAGAGCTGGCTAATAATAACACTGACCTAGGACATACTTTATCCGTGAATGACCTTGAGACTGGCCCAAGCACCAAAATATAGGGTTGGTGGAAGAATCCCACCCCCCCCTGCTACAGCAAGAACCTCAACTCATGATGTTAATCTTCGCTATGGCATCACGGGATGTCCAGGCAGAAAAGTCTCTTTGGCTGCTAGAAGGTCGTAATGTCCTGAGAACTGCATCACAGGGAAGGGAAGGAGGTATAGGAACCCTCCACCAGGCCCAAGTGATGCATCAGTACATCAGGATTCCTGCCAGATCCCAGGAAAGGGAGACTGGAATGAAAGGAAAATGGAGTTTCGATAAAGGCTTTCAGAAACAGCCCATGTGTAAGCCGGTACATCCTACCATAGTCGTCGGGTTAAAGACTCTATTTAAGCAAACGGACTGAACACATAGTAAATCCAAATCAGGAGGGAGATGGCCTGCTGAAGGAACGCAGGACTTGACGTATCTCAGTCATCATGGCTAGGTCTTGTTGATGCTACTCCAAAGTAGCTGCGACTCTGGACCAGATGGGTCTCCGAAGGGTGGTGGTGTCCTGTAGTTCCTGCGCTCATTGTGGAAGGGATACCTCTACTCCTCACATAGCTCCTTAGCTGCTTCCTTCAGTGTAGAAAATCCATTTGACCCCTCCGGGAACATGATGATAAGGTGAGTGGGGAAAGGGCTTTGGAACTTCAGTTGTGAGTGGAAAGTCTTCAAGATGTAACTATGCCATTACAGCTGGTGAGTAATCATTGTCGAAGTAAAGTCTGATACTGTTGTATTTGACTTGCCACATTCTCCAAGCTCTCAGCAAAATGTCTTTTTTTGTGGAACAGCTAAGTAATTTTATTATAATCGATCGTGGGTGATCAGTTGCGTTTTTTTTTGGCTTTGGCTGAAGGGCTCGATGGACCCTCTCTATGTCCGGGGGGGTACTAAGGATCTAGCTGGAGCAGCTCACATAGAAGATGCTCAATAAATGTCCCCATGTCCTGGCCCTCTGTGTCCTCGGGCAGGCTGTAGATTAGAAGATTATTGTGGTGGGACCTATTTTCTAGGTCCTCGCATTTTCTTACAGTGCCTGGCACTCTTGAAGTGTATGCACAGCGATGTGCTCTAAGCAGTCGGTGTGGCTGTCTGTAGCTCAGACTTGAGTTTCTAGCGCCTGCATCTTTTTTTTCTATTTTTACAAGGTTTGTTTTCAGTTCTTCCTTAATTGTTCATACCTCAGAACAGAAGTCTTTTAGCTTGGCAAGGATCACCGCGTAGGAGGGCTGTAACGCAGCTTGTTGCATTCGGTGAGGAGGGTGGTAGATTCGCTCCATGAGCTGCAGGTGCCAGGTTTTCAACCACTGCATTTTTCTTTCTGCCCATCTACTAAGGAAAGCTTCTTGCTGTCAATAAATATGGTTTTGACATAAGGCTGGCGTTATTTAGAAGCTTTTGTTGGAGGCAGGGGTCCCAAGCTCAACAAAAGTGTCACATCTTCTCCACAGCAGAAGCCAGAAGTCTCCATGGTTCATTTTAAAGTCTGTAGAGCACACCCTATCTCTTGTTCTGTCTTCCCTGAAACTAGCCAGTCATCCAGGTAGGGAAAAACTATCACTCCTTTGTCTTCCCAGGTGAGATGCTACCACAGCCAAGCACTTTGTGAATACCTTTGGTGCTGTGGTGAGGCCAAAGGCAAGAGCTGTGAACTGGAAATCGCAGTTCCCAAGCTTGAAAATGAGATATTTTCTGTGTAATGGCCTACTGGCTATTAAAATAGACATCTTTCAGATCCAGCCATCCCAGCCAGTGTCCTGACTGCAGAGACAGCATCACTGTTCTCAGTGTGATTGTCTCGAATTTCTCTTTCTTTATATGCTTGTTTAGATATTTGAGATCTAAAATGGGTCGCCACTCCTCATTTTCTCGTGGACAAGGAAGTACCATGAGAATATGCCCTTGTCCCATTGACAGGCAGTGATCTTTTCTAAGGCTTTTGCTGTTAGTAATTTTTTTATCTCCCGTTCCAGCAAAATTCTTTATGTGGGACAAGGTGCTGGAGAATGTTTGTGTTTCTACAGTCTTGGGAATTTTTTGAACTACGGAGACAGTCTCTAGTCCACTGCCTCCACATCCCATTTGTCTGAGTTAATATTTACCCATTCCTGAAGATACTGAGCCAGTCCTCCCTCCACTGGCAATGGGTTGGTGACCTGGATGGAACTGTGAGGGGCTTTGTTCTGGCTGAGGCTTGGGTGCTGGTGATGCAGCTGCCATATGCTTTGTGCCCCTTGTGCCCCTGCAATATCCCCTTTGTGGCTGTTACTCATAGGGGACATATGGAGTATGAACTGTTGTTTTGTCACCAAAAAGGGAATTTCCTTCAAAGGGGAAGTCCATGGTGTTTGTTTGGGTATCCACTGAAAGGATGGTAGTCCTTATCCAGGAGAATCTTCATACAAACACTACATGAGCTAGAACTCCAGCTGCCATGTCACTAGTATCATTGTGGTATTTAGCGACGTCCAGGGCTGATCTTGCAGTGGCAACCAAGTCCTGTGCCAGATCACTGTCTGCTCTGTATCAGCAAGTGCCAGAATTGTGTTCCAGTCTGGTACTGTGCTATATGCTGTATGCTGAATAAACTACCTGCCTAATAAGCAGGGAAGGTGTAGTATAAACGTCACAGGCCACAGCATCAAATTTTTTTGGAGTCCTTCTCCAGAGGCGGTGCAAAGAGGGTGACTTTTGCTGTCTCATAAGCAGCAGTCTGGACCACACCTAAGTGATCAGGAGGTATTCTACCTCCTGTCGGTCCACCTGGTATCTTCTATCAATTGTTTCTTTGATGGCTGCAGCTGAAGTAGCAGCAGTCATGACTTTGGATATGGCCTTCTTAAAGGACTTGTGTATGGGGACTAGCAACCTCCTTGAGAGAGCCATACCCATAATACCCATAAATTCAGCACCCTCATCATCTTCCTCAGTTTCCTGAGGGTGGATGTTTACAGTATCGAGCATATGTCTGACAAATGAGGAAAATGGAGTGTAGTCCTCATTATGCCATGAAGGTGAGACAAAATCTTGCTCAGATGGACCTTCTGACTCCATGGGATCATTTTCCTCCTCTTGTACATACCTCCTGCTCCTCTGCAGGCAGATGAGGCTGGAATCTGAGCCGGGGGGTGGGGGGAGTGTTTCTCATATTATCAAAATTTCCCATAGCTTTGGAGGAGAAACTAAAGCAGCTTAATATGTATACCCTTGAGGAAAGGGGGGGGGAGACATGATAGAAACTTTCAAGTATCTCAAGGGAATTAAAGTAGAAGAGGGTAGCATCTTTCAGAAAAAGAGATGTGCAAGAACAAGGGGCACAGTTTGAAGATAGAGGGAGGACGGCTCAGAGCTAATGTTATAAAGTAATTTTTCACAGAGATTTAGATGCATAGAACAACCTTCTGGGGAGGTTGTGCAGTCGGGAGAATAGTTTAATCGAGAAGGGGAGCAGGATTAACTCTAAAGAATGAGAGACAAGGAGTTTGGGTAGGGGCGGGTCAGCGGCGATCTCCGAGGAGGATAACAACAGAAGGAGAGAGGGGGTAAAGAAGGGAGAATTCAAGAATGCATAGGACACACATAAGGCAATTCAAGTGGGGGGGGTGGGAGGAAGTAAGCTGTTGGTTAACTAGAATCTGCAGCTTATCCATCAGGTAGGGAAATGGACAGACTAAGTGGGCCTAGCAGTCCTTATCTGCCGTCAAATTCTCTGTTTCTGGTAGGTGTTTCTGTTATATTTAATCACTGTAGGGCACATCGGGGGATCTGGGTGAAGATTTCTGTACATATAATAACTGTGGGGCACATCGGGGATCTGGGTGGGGAGTTCCTGTTATATTTAATCACTGTGGGGCACATCGGGGATCGGGGTGGGGGGGTTCCTGTTATATTTAATCACTGTGGGGCACATCGGGGATCTGGGTGTGGGGTCAATTTTATATTTAATCACTGTGGGGCACATCGGGGATCAGGGTGGGGGTTCTGTTATATTTAATCACTTTGGGGTAAACTGGGGATCTGGCTGGGGGTTTCTGTTATATTTAATCACTGTGGGGCACATTGGGGATCTGGGCGAGGTGTTTCTGTTATATTTAATCACTCTGGGGCACATCAGGGATCTGGGTGGGGGTTTCTGTTACATTTAATCACTGTGGGGCACATCAGGGATCTGGGTGGGGGTTTCTGTTCTATTTAATCACTATGGGGCACATTGAGGATCTGGGTGGTGGGTTTCTGTTATATTTAATCCTTGTGGGGCACATAGGGGATCTGGGTGGGAGTGGGGAGTTCTGTTATATTTAATCCCTTTGGGGCACATCAGGGATCTAGGTGGGAGTGGGGAGTTCTGTTATATTTAATCACTGTGGGGCACATCGGGGATCTGGGTGGGGGTCTGTTATATTTAATCACTGTGGGGCACATCGGGGATCTGGGTGGGATGTGTCTGTTATATTTAATCACTGTGGGGCACACTGGGGATCTGGGTGGGGTTTCTGTTATATTTAATCACTGTGGGGCACATCGGGGATCTGGGCGGGGACGTGTCTGTTATATTTAATCACTGTGGGGCACACTGGGGATCAGGGTGGGGATTCTGTTATATTTAATCACTGTGGGGCACACTGGGGATCTGGGTGGGGGTTTCTGTTATATTTAATCACTGTGGGGCACACTGGGGATCTGGGTGGGGGTTCTGTTATATTTAATCACTGTGGGGCACACTGGGGATCTGGGTGGGGGTTCTGTTATATTTAATCACTGTGGGGCACACTGGGGATCGGTGGGGGTTCTGTTATATTTAATCACTGTGGGGCACATCGGGGATCTGGGTGGGGGTTTCTGTTATATTTAATCACTGTGGGGCACATCGGGATCTGGGTGGGGGTTTCTGTTATATTTAATCCCTGTGGGGCACATCAAGGATCTGGGTGGGAGTGCGGAGTTCAGTTATATTTAATCACTGTGGGGCACATCGGGGATCTGGGTGGGGGTCTGTTATATTTAATCACTGTGGGGCCCATTGTGGATCTGGGCGGGGACGTGTCTGTTATATTTAATCACTGTGGGGCACATTGGGGATCTGGGTGGGGTGGGGAGTTCTGTTATATTTAATCACTGTGGCGCACATTGGGGATCTGGGTGGGGTTTCTGTTATATTTAATCACTGTGGGGCACATCAGAGATCTGGGCGGGAACGTGTCTGTTATATTTAATCACTGTGGGGCACATTGGGGATCTGGGTGGGGGTTTCTATTATATTTAATCACTGTGGGGCACATTGGGGATCTGGGGGTTCTGTTATATTTAATCACTGTGGGGCACATCAGGGATCTGGGCGGGGACGTGTCTGTTATATTTAATCACTGTGGGGCACACTGGGGATCTGGGTGGGGGTTCTGTTATATTTAATCACTGTGGACACACTGGGGATCTGGGTGGGGGTTTCTGTTATATTTAATCACTGTGGGGCACACTGGGGATCTGGGTGGGGGTTCTGTTATATTTAATCACTGTGGAGGACATCGGGGATCTGGGTGGGGGTTCTGTTATATTTAATCACTGTGGGGCACATTGGGGATCTGGGTGGGGGTTCTGTTACATTTAATCACTGTGGGGCACACTGGGGATCAGGGTGGGGGTTCTGTTATATTTAATCACTGTGGGGCACACTGGGAATCTGGGTGGGGGTTCTGTTATATTTAATCACTGTGGGGCACACTGGGAATCTGGGTGGGGGTTCTGTTATATTTAATCACTGTGGGGCACATCAGGGATCTGGGCGGGGACGTGTCTGTTATATTTAATCACTGTGGGGCACACTGGGGATCAGGGTGGGGGTTTCTGTTATATTTAATCACTGTGGGGCACACTGGGGATCAGGGTGGGGGTTCTGTTATATTTAATCACTGTGGGACACACTGGGGATCTGGGTGGGGGTTTCTGTTATATTTAATCACTGTGGGGCACACTGGGGATCTGGGTGGGGGTTCTGTTATATTTAATCACTGTGGCGCTCATCGGGGATCTGGGTGGGTGGTTCTGTTATATTTAATCACTGTGGGGCACACTGGGGATCAGGGTGAGGGGTTCTGTTATATTTAATCACTGTGGGGCACATCGGGGATCTGGACGGGGACGTGTCTGTTACATTTAATCACTGTGGGGCACACTGGGGATCAGGGTGGGGGTTCTGTTATATTTAATCACTGTGGGGCACACTGGGAATCTGGGTGGGGGTTCTGTTATATTTAATCACTGTGGGGCACACTGGGAATCTGGGTGGAGGGTTCTGTTATATTTAATCACTGTGGGGCATACTGGGAATCTGGGTGGGGGTTTCTGTTATACTTAATCACTGGGGCACACCGGGGATCTGGGTGGGGGTTCTGTTATATCTAATCACTGTGGCATACATCGGGGATCTGGGTGGGGGTTTCTGTTATATTTAATCACTGTGGGGCACACTGGGGATCTGGGTGGGGGTTCTGTTATATTTAATCACTGTGGGGCACACTGGGGATCACGGTGGGGGGTTCTGTTATATTTAATCACTGTGGGGCACATTGGGGATCTGGGCGGGGATGTGTCTGTTACATTCAATCACTGTGGGGCACACAGGGGATCAGGGTGGGGGTTCTGTTATATTTAATCACTGTGGGGCACACTGGGGATCAGGGGGTGTTTCTGTTACATTTAATCACCGTGGGGCACATCAGGGATCTGGGTGGGAGGGTTTCTGTTCTATTTAATCACTGTGGGGCACATTGGGGATCTGGATGGTGAGTTTCTGTTATATTTAATCCCTGTGGGGCACATCAGGGATCTGGGTGGGGGTGGGGAGTTCTGTTATATTTAACCCTGTTGGGCCATCAGGGATCTGGGTGGGAGTGGGGAGTTCTGTTATATTTAATCACCGTGGGGCACATTGGGGATCTGGGTGGGGTTTCTGTTATATTTAATCACTGTGGGGCACACTGGGGATCATGGAGGGTTCTGTTATATTTAATCACTGTGGGGCACATCGGGGATCTGGGCGGGGACGTGTCTGTTACATTCAATCACTGTGGGGCACACTGGGGATCAGGGTGGGGGTTCTGTTATATTTAATCACTGTGGGGCACACTGGGGATCAGGGCGAGGTGTTTCTGTTATATTTAATCACTGTGAAGCACATCAGGGATCAGGGCGGGGGTTTCTGTTACATTTAATCACCGTGGGGCACATCAGGGATCTGGGTGGGGGGGTTTCTGTTCTATTTAATCACTGTGGGGCACATTGGGGATCTGGGTGGTGGGTTTCTGTTATATTTAATCCCTGTGGGGCACATCGGGGATCTGGGTGGGGTGGGAGTTCTGTTATATTTAATCCCTTTGGGGCACATCAGGGATCTAGGTGGGAGTGGGGAGTTCTGTTATATTTAATCACTGTGGGGCACATCGGGGATCTGGGTGGGGGTCCGTTATATTTAATCACTGTGGGGCACATCGGGGATCTCGGCGGGGATGTGTCTGTTATATTAATCACTATAGGGCACACACTACGGATCTGGGTGGATTTCTGTTATATTTAATCACTGTGGGGCACATCGGGGATCTGGGCGGGGGCGTGTCTGTTATATTTAATCACTGTGGGGCACACTGGGGATCAGGATGGGGGTTCTGTTATATTTAATCACTATGGGGCACACTGGGGATCTGGGTGGGGGTTTCTGTTATATTTAATCACTGTGGGGCACACTGGGGATCTGGGTGGGGTTCTGTTATATTTAATCACTGTGCACATTGGGGATCTGGGTGGGGGTTCTATTATATTAATCACTGTGGGCACATCGGGGATCTGGGTGGGGTTCTGTTATATTTAATCACTGTGGGGCACACTGGGATCAGGGTGGGGGTTCTGTTATATTTAATCACTGTGGGGCACACTGGGGATCAGGTGGGGGTTCTGTTATATTTAATCACTGTGGGGCACATCGGGGATCTGGGTGGGGTTTCTGTTATATTTAATCACTGTGGGGCACATCGGGGATCTGGGTGGGGGGTTCTGTTATATTTAATCCCTGTGGGGCACATCTGGAGATCTGGGTGGGAGTGGGGAGTTCTGTTATATTTAATCCCTGTGGGGCACATCAGGGATCTAGGTGGGAGTGCGGAGTTCAGTTATATTTAATCACTGTGGGGCACATCGGGGATCTGGGTGGGGGTCTGTTATATTTAATCACTGTGGGGCACATCGGGATCTGGGCGGGATGTGTCTGTTATATTTAATCACTGTGGGGCACATTGGGGATCAGGGTGGGGGTTCTGTTATATTTAATCACTGTGGGGCACACTGGGGATCTGGGTGGGGGTTCTGTTATATTTAATCACTGTGGGGCACACTGGGGATCTGGGTGGGGGTTCTGTTATATTTAATCACTGTGGGGCACACTGGGGATCTGGGTGGGGTTCTGTTATATTTAATCACTGTGGGGCACTGGGGATCTGGGTGGGGGTTCTGTTATATTTAATCACTGTGGGGCACACTGGGGATCTGGGTGGGGGTTTCTGTTATATTTAATCACTGTGGCACGGGGATCTGGGTGGGGTTCTGTTATATTTAATCACTGTGGGGCACACTTGGGGATCTGGGTGGGGGTTTCTGTTATATTTAATCACTGTGGGGCACACTGGGGATCTGGGTGGGGTTCTGTTATATTTAATCACTGTGGGGCACACTGGGGATCTGGGTGGGGGTTCTGTTATATTTAATCACTGTGGGGCACACTGGGGATCTGGGCGGATGTGTTACATATTCAATCACTGAGGGGCACACAGGGGATCAGGTGGGGGTTCTGTTATATTTAATCACTGTGGGGCACACTGGGGATCAGGGGAGGGTTTCTGTTATATTTAATCACTGTGGGGCACATCAGGGATCTGGGTGGGAGGGTTTCTGTTATATTTAATCACTGTGGGGCACATTGGGATCTGGGTGGTGGGTTTCTGTTATATTTAATCACTGTGGGGCACATTGGGGATCTGGGTGGGGGGGTTCTGTTATATTTAATCACTGTGGGGCACATCAGGGATCTGGGTGGGAGTGGGGAGTTCTGTTATATTTAATCACTGTGGGGCACATTGGGGATCTGGGTGGGGTTTCTGTTATATTTAATCACTGTGGGGCACACTGGGGATCTGGGATGGGGGTTCTGTTATATTTAATCACTGTGGGGCACACTGGGGATCTGGGTGGGGGGTTCTGTTATATTTAATCACTGTGGCGCACATGGGGATCTGGGTGGTGGGGTTCTGTTATATTTAATCACTGTGGGGCACATCAGGGGATCTGGGGAGGGGTTCTGTTATATTTAATCACTGTGGGGCACACTGGGGATCTGGGAGGGGTTTCTGTTATATTTAATCACTGTGGCGCACATCAGGGATCTGGGTGGGGGTTCTGTTATATTTAATCACTGTGGGGCACATTGGGGATCTGGGTGGGGTTCTGTTATATTTAATCACTGTGGCACACTAGGGATCTGGGTGGGGGTTCTGTTATATTTAATCCCTGTAGGGCACATCTGGGATCTAGGTGAGGGGTGTCTGTTATATTTAATCACGTGGGCGCACTGGGGATCTGGGTGGGGGTTCTGTTATATTTAATCACTGTGGGGCACATCGGGGGATCTGGGTGGGGGTTTCTGTTATATTTAATCACTGTGGGCACAGCGGGATCTGGGTGGGGGTTCTGTTATATTTAATCACTGTGAGACACATGGGGATCTGGGTGGGGGTTCTGTTATATTTAATCTGTAGGGCACATTGGGGGATCTGGGAGAGGGTTCTGTTATATTTAATCACTGTGGGGCACACTTGGGGATCTGGGTGGGGTTCTGTTATATTTAATCATCTGTAGGGCACACTGGGGATCAGGGTGGGGGTTTCTGTTATATTTAATCACTGTAGGGCACATCAGGGATCTAGGTAGGGGTTTCTGTTACATTTAATCACTGTTGGGCACATCAAGGGGATCTGGGTGGGGTTTCTGTTCTATTTAATCACTGTGGGCACTATTGGGGATCTGGTGGGGAGTTCTGTTATATTTAATCCCTGTGGGGCACATCGGAGATCTGGGTGGAGTGGGTTCTGGTTATATATAATCACAGTGAGACAGTCAGGGATCTGGGTGGAGAATGGGGTTCTGCTGTTTAATCACTGTAGGACACATCGGGGATCTGGGTGGGGGGTCTGTTCTTAATCACTGTGGGGCACATAGGGGATCTGGGCGGGGACATGTGGAATATTAATCACTGTGGCGCATGTTGGGGATCTGGTTGGGGTGGGAGTTCTGTTATATTTAATCACTGTGGAGCACATCAGGGATCTGGGAGGGGGTTCTGTTACATTTAATCACTGTGGGGCACATTGGGGATCTGGGTGGGGGTTCCTGTTATATTTAATCACTGTGGGAGCACTGGGGGATCTGGGTGGAGGGTCTGTTATATTTAATCACTGTAGGACTACTGGGATCTGGGCTGGGGTTTCTGTTATATTTAATCACTGTGGGGCACACTGGGGGATCTGGGTGGGGGTTCTGTTATATTTAATCACTGTGGCACACTGGGGATCTGGTGGGGATTCTGATATATTTAATCCTGAGGGGCACATTAGGGATCTGGTGGGGTTCTGTTATATTTAATCACTGTGGAGCTACTCGGGATCTGGGTGGGGTTTCTGTTATATTTAATCACTGTGGGGCACTGCGAGGATCTGGGTGGGGTTCTGTTATATTTAATCACTGTGGGGCTACTGGGAATCTGGGTGGGGTTCTGTTATATTTAATCACTGTAGAGCATACTGGGGATCATGGTGGGGGTTTCTGTTATATTTAATCGTGGGCGTACTGAGGGATCAGGGTGGGGTTCTGTTATATTTAATCACCATTGTGGGACACAGGGATCTGGGTGGGGGTTTCTGTTATATTTAATCACTGTGGGGCACACTGGGATCTGGGTGGGGTTCTGTTATATTTAATCACTGAGGCGCACATCGGGGATCTCGGTTGAGGGTTCTGTTATATTTAATCACTGTAGGGCACATTGCTGGGGATCTGGGTGGGGGTTCTGGTATATTTAATCACTGTAGGGCACACTGGGGATCAGGGTGAGGGTTCTGTTATATTTAATCACTGTATGGAGCATCGGGGATCTGGGGCGGGGCATTCTGTTACATTTAATCACTGTGGGCACATGAAGGATCTGGGTGGGGGTTCTGTTATATTTAATACTGTAAGGACACACTAGGAATCTGGGTGGGGGTTCTGTTATATTTCAATCACTATGGGGCACACTGGGAATCTGGGTGGAGGTTCTATTGTATATTTAATCACTGTGGGCATACATAGGGGATCTAGGTGGGGTTCTGTTATATTTAATCACTGAGAACTTACTGGGATCTGGGTGAGGGTTCTGTTATATCTAATCACTGTGGCACACTGGGGATCTGGGTGGGGTTTCTGTTATATTTAATCACTGTGGGGCACACTGGGGATCTGGGTGGGGGTTCTGTTATATTTAATCACTGTGGGGCACACTGGGGATCACTGGGTGGGGTTCTGTTATATTTAATCACTGTGGGGCACATTGGGGATCTGGGTGGAGGTTTCTGTTATATTTAATCACTTGGGGCACACTGGGGATCTGGGTGGGGTTCTGTTATATTTAATCACTGTAGGGGCACACTGGGAATCAGGGTGGGGTTCTGTTACATTTAATCACTGTAGAGGCACACAGGGGATCTGGTGGGGGTTTCTGTTATATTTAATCACTGTGGGGCACATTGGGGATCTGGGTGGGGGTTTCTGTTATATTTAATCACTGTGGGGCACATCGGGGATCTGGGTGGGGGTTCTGTTATATTTAATCCCTGTGGGGCACATCAGGGATCTGGGTGGGAGTGGGGAGTTCTGTTATATTTAATCACTGTGGCGCACATTGGGGATCTGGGTGGGGGGTTTCTGTTATATTTAATCACTGTGGGGCACATCAGGGATCTGGGTGGGGGTCTGTTATATTTAATCACTGTGGGGCACATGGGGATCTGGGTGGGGGTTCTGTTATATTTAATCACTGTAGGGGCACACTGGGGATCTGGGTGGGGGGTTTCTGTTATATTTAATCACTGTGGGGCACACTGGGGATCTGGGTGGGGGGTTCTGTTATATTTAATCACTGTGGCGCACATCGGGGATCTGGGTGGGGTTCTGTTATATTTAATCACTGTGGGGCACAGGGGATCTGGTGGGGGTTCTGTTATATTTAATCACTGTGGGGCACACTGAGGGATCTGGGTGGGGGTTCTGTTATATTTAATCACTGTGGGGCACACTGGGGATCTGGGTGGGGGTTTCTGTTATATTTAATCACTGTGGGGCACATTGGGGATCTGGGTGGGGGTTCTGTTATATTTAATCACTGTGGCACACTGGGGATCTGGGTGGGGGTTCTGTTATATTTAATCACTGTGGGGCACCTGGGGATCTGGGGGGGGGTTCTGTTATATTTAATCACTGTGGGGCACATGGGATCTGGTGGGGGTTCTGTTATATTTAATCACTGTGGGGCACATGGGGATCTGGGTGGGGGTTCTGTTATATTTAATCACTGTGGGAATCGGGGATCTGGGTGGGGGTTTCTGTTATATTTAATCACTGTGGGGCACACTGGGGATCTGGGTGGAGTTCTGTTATATTTAATCACTGTGGGGCACACTGGGGATCAGGGTGGGGTTCTGTTATATTTAATCACTGTGGGGCACATGGGGATCTGGGTGGGTGTTCTGTTATATTTAATCACTGTGGGGCACACTGGGGATCAGGGTGGGGTTCTGTTATATTTAATCACTGTGGGGCACATCAGGGGATCTGGGTGGGGGTTTCTGTTATATTTAATCACTGTGGGGCACATTGGGGATCTGGGTGGGGGTTCTGTTATATTTAATCACTGTGGGGCACATCGGGGATCTGGGTGGGAGTGGGAGTTCTGTTATATTTAATCACTGTGGGCACATCAGGGATCTGGGTGGAGGGGGTCTGTTATATTTAATCACTGTGGGGCACATTGGGGATCTGGGTGGGGGTTCTGTTATATTTAATCACTGTGGGACATTGAGGATCTGGGTGGGGGTTCTGTTATATTTAATCACTGAGGGTCACACTGGGGATCTGGGTGGGGTTTCTGTTATATTTAATCACTGTGGGGCACATCGGGGATCTGGGTGGGGGTTTCTTATATTTAATCACTGTGGGGCACACTGGGGATCTGGGTGGGGGTTCTGTTATATTTAATCACTGTGGCACACTGGGGATCTGGGTGGGGGTTTCTGTTATATTTAATCACTGTGGGGCACATTGGGGATCTGGGTGGGGGTTCTGTTATATTTAATCACTGTGGGGCACACTGGGGATCAGGGTGGGGTTCTGTTATATTTAATCACTGTGGGGCACATGGGGATCTGGGTGGGGGTTCTGTTATATTTAATCACTTGGGCATGGGATCTGGCAGGGAGTGTCTGTTATATTTAATCACTGTGGGGCACATGGGGATCTGGGTGGGGGTTCTGTTATATTTAATCACTGTGGGGCACACTGGGGATCAGGGTGGGGGTTCTGTTATATTTAATCACTGTGGGGCACATCGGGGATCTGGGCGGGGACGTGTCTGTTACATTTAATCACTGTGGGGCACACTGGGGATCAGGGTGGGGGTTCTGTTATATTTAATCACTGTGGGGCACACTGGGGATCTGGGTGGGGGTTCTGTTATATTTAATCACTGTGGGGCACACTGGGATCTGGGTGGAGGGTTCTGCTATATTTAATCACTGTGGGGCATCACTGGGGATCTGGGTGGGGGTTCTGTTATATTTAATCACTGGGGCACAGGGGATCTGGGTGGGTGTCTGTTATATTTAATCACTGTGGGGCACATTGGGGATCTGGGTGGGGTTTCTGTTATATTTAATCACTGTGGGGCACACTGGGGATCTGGGTGGGGGTTCTGTTATATTTAATCACTGTGGGGCACACTGGGGATCACGGTGGGGGTTCTGTTATATTTAATCACTGTGGGGCACATCGGGGATCTGGGCGGGGTGTCTGTTACATTTAATCACTGTGGGGCACACTGGGGATCAGGGTGGGGGTTCTGTTATATTTAATCACTGTGGGGCACACTGGGGATCAGGGCGAGGTGTTTCTGTTATATTTAATCACTGTGAGGGACATCAGGGATCTGGGCGGGGGTTTATGTTACATTTAATCACTGTGGGGCACATTGGGGATCTGGATGGTGGGTTTCTGTTATATTTAATCCCTGTGGGGCACATCGGGGATCTGGGTGGGGGTGGGGAGTTCTGTTATATTTAACCCTGTGGGGCACATCAGGGATCTGGGTGGGAGTGGGGAGTTCTGTTATATTTAATCACTGTGGGGCACATTGGGGATCTGGGTGGGGTTTCTGTTATATTTAATCACTGTGGGGCACATTGGGGATCTGGGCGGGGACGTGTCTGTTATATTTAATCACTGTGGGGCACATGGGGATCTGGGTGGGGGTTCTGTTATAGTTAATCACTGTGGCGCACATCAGGGATCTGGGTGGGGGGGAGTTCTGTTATATTTAATCACTGTGGGGCACATCGGGGATCTGGGCGGGAACGTGTCTGTTATATTTAATCACTGTGGGGCACATTGGGGATCTGGGAGGGGGGTTTGTGTTATATTTAATCACTGTGGCGCACATTGGGGATCTGGGTGGGGGGTTTCTGTTTTATTTAATCACTGTGGGGCACATTGGGGATCTGGGTGGGGGTTCTGTCACATTTAATCACTGTGGCGCACACTGGGGATCAGGTGGGGGTTCTGTTATATTAATCACTGTGGAGCATCAGGGGATATGGAGGAGAGGTGTCTGTTATATTTAATCACTATGGAGCACTGGGGATCTGGGTGGGGTTTCTGTTATATTTAATCACTGTGGCGCACATCGGGGATCTGGGTGGGAGGTTTCTGTTATATTTAATCACTGTGGGGCACACTGGGAATCTGGGTAGGGGTTCTGTTATATTTAATCACTGTGGCACACTGGGGATCAGGGTGGGGGTTCTGTTATATTTAATCACTGTGGGGAACATTGGGGATCTGGGCGGGGACGTGTCTGTTACATTTAATCACTGTGGGGCACACTGGGGATCAGGGTGGGGGTTCTGTTATATTTAATCACTGTGGGGCACACTGGGGATCAGGGTGAGGTGTTTCTGTTATATTTAATCACTGTGGGGCACATCAGGGATCTGGGGGGGGTTTCTGTTACATTTAATCACCGTTGGGCACATCAGGGATCTGGGTGGGGGTTTCTGTTCTATTTAATCACTGTGGGGCACATTGGGGATCTGGGTGGGGAGTTTCTGTTATATTTAATCCCTGTGGGGCACATCGGAGATCTGGGTGGGTGGGGTTCTGTTATATTTAATCACTGTGGGACACATCAGGGATCTGGGTGGGAGTGGGGAGTTCTGTTATATTTAATCACTGTGGGGCACATCGGGGATCTGGGTGGGGGGGTCTGTTATACTTAATCACTGTGGGGCACATAGGGGATCTGGGCGGGGACGTGTCTGGAATATTTAATCACTGTGGGGCACATTGGGGATCTGGTTGGGGTGGGGAGTTCTGTTATATTTAATCACTGTGGGGCACATCAGGGATCTGGGAGGGGTCTCGTTATATTTAATCATTGTGGGGCACATTGGGGATCTGGGTGGGGGTTCCTGTTATATTTAATCACTGTGGGGCACACTGGGGATCAGGGTGGGGGTTCTGTTATATTTAATCACTGTGGGGCACACTGGGATCTGGGTGGGGGTTCTGTTATATTTAATCACTGTGGGGCACACTGGGGATCTGGGTGGGGGTTCTGTTATATTTAATCACTGTGGCGCACATCGGGGATCTGGGTGGGGGTTCTGTTATATTTAATCACTGTGGGGCACATTGGGGATCTGGGTGGGGGTTCTGTTACATTTAATCACTGTGGGGCACACTGGGGATCAGGGTGGGGTTCTGTTATATTTAATCACTGTGGGGCACACTGGGGATCTGGGTGGGGTTTCTGTTATATTTAATCACTGTGGGGCACACTGGGAATCTGGGTGGGGTTCTGTTATATTTAATCACTGTGGGGCACACTGGGGATCAGGGTGGGGTTTCTGTTATATTTAATCACTGTGGGGCACACTGGGGATCTGGGTGGGGGTTCTGTTATATTTAATCACTGTGGGACACCACTTTAAAACCCGTAAACTGTTACATAAGCTATTAGACTTGGACAGGGAGAATTAAGGAAAGCTAAGGGAGGTTCAGAATAGACAGAGGAAGAGACGGGAGATGAAAGAGAGGTGGTTAAGCACAGAAAAAGAGATAGGTGAGAGGATACAAGGAGGCTTAACACAGAGGGAGAAAGGAGAGGATGTAAATCACAGAAAACCTCCTTAAGCCTCAAACTGTTCCTAGTTTAAAACATATTTTACAATTGTTCACAATATGTAGAATGTGGTGATATAGTTGATAGCTTGATTCTGATTCATTTTTCTTTTAAAAGTGAAAAACAGACTGTCCACCATACTGGTGTTACCATCAAAAATGTGTTTGTTTACATTCCTTGATCAATTCCTACTGCATCTTTTCTGGAGTTGGGAATACCCCCAACACAGTCTAGGCACTCAATATTTAGGGGGTGTTCCTAATGTCAGGAAGTATGCACTAAGAGCAGATCAAGGATTTCAAACAAAAGAAGGTTGGAGACAAGTATACCATTAGTATGCATTTCAGTTCTACTAAGAAATGAAGCAGATAAAACAACCAGCAACATCAATGAATTTTAGTAAAGGTAAGCAATCATATGTAGGTTTTCAACTAGAAATAATATATTGCAAAAAGGGTTGGTAGTGTCCCTTTAAGCACAGAAAAAGTGACAGGAGAGGAGAGAGGCAATGAAGTGTTTTCTTAGATCCAGGAAAACTTGTAAAACATATTCAGACGATTCAGCTTACGGCTCATGAATTTTCTGCATTCATCTCCTCATTCGTTATAACTGAGGACATTTATGTAGCAATAATACCGATAGAGTGGGCATTATTAGGAAATACTGGACCACTTGGCAGGGCGTAATGAGGCCTGGCGCTGCAGGCGGAGGGCCTTATAGCCCTGAAGGTCCGCGTATTTCAATAATGCCCACCCTGGAGGGTATTATTGGACTAGAAATGGCATTGTTAGTAAATTTTAATCAGTGGTAAAAGAAGAGAGAAATGATTATAAAAAGGAACAGAATTAGCAGAAACAAAAGTATGGAAAAAGTAGTCCATGTTTCTTTAAGGCTGTTTCCAGCTCCTGTTGCCCAGCGCCGCTAGACAGCAGACACAGATGCACGGAACAACAACATTTTTGTGTGCTTAAAATCCCGTAGCAGTCTCTGGGCATTGTTTTTAAGATATCTGCCCTTTCTGCAAGAGTTTTTTTTTTTGTTCGGCTAGAAAGTGGGTCTGGTAAGCGCGCGATCCCGGAAGAAGGTGGCTAGAAGTGTGTCTGTCACGAGTGACATCCCCGAGGTAAATTATTTTTAATCCAGAGTTAACTGTGTGGGCATTGTGCTAAATTGTGTAGGCATTGTGGTGTGAGGGAGTTTCTACGTCTGTGAAAGCACACTAGAAGTGTAAGAATTCTGCTTCTCACTGAGAAGCTGCTCGGAGTAACGGCTTTCTGTTTTGTACTGAGCATGGTATTATGAGAATGCGGTCAGGGGAGTGCGGCTGTAAGAGAAAAAGTATTTTGACCCTCTTCCTTACATACAACAACTGCAGTGTGTGCTTTTTAATTTTTTTTAAGGTTTTTAGTTAACGGAAGCGAATACTGAAGTGGTGGGGGGGAGACCAGTAGCTCTCGCTAAACGAGAGAAAAACATGGTGGGGATTTCAAACTGAATCAAGTGATTTCAGCCAATGATAAACCAGGTTGGGCACCCTGTACAAGGTTATATGGTGAGGTGGCATATGGGCTGGTACTTATTTTTAGCTGGGCATCTATTAAGAAATAAATGCCCAGCTTGGAGGCAGTGTCAGCCAATCAGGACTGAGAATTCTTTCTTGCCATTTTCTAAATGAAAACATTACCTTTGTCCTCCAGACTTCATCTCATCATTCCTGGTCCCCCACCCACCCACACACTCCCATGGAAGTCATATTTATCTGTCCATGACATCACACTCTGTTGCTGTGGAAATGACTATGATCTCACAAACACAGGATGACTACTTGAGCGGAGGAAGTGCAGGAGGATGAGATGACATCTGGGAACATTGATCCTAGTTTCATGTAAACATCCCCAGTAATAAAGAATGGATGAATAGATCGATAGAGCAATAGATAGACAGACAGACAGATAGAAACTTTATTGATACAGTGCCCTTTCTAGGGATTCAGAGTGCATAACAATAAAAATATTTTAAAACCAACGTCAAAACAAAATACAATTAACACAATATATAGAGAATGAAACATGCAGCAATACCACTTAAAATTCTATCATATTATTAAAACAAAAATAATAGTCAGTTTACTTAATTCTTACAGTACATATTAAAAGCCTGGTTAAATAAAAATGTTTAAATAGATCATGGTTGGTAGATAGATAGATACAAACAGTGAGAGAGAGAGTAGAGAGAGAAAGACAGACAGACAGATAGATACAGACAGATATAGATAAAGTTTTATTTTTATCCAGGAACATACAATTAAGGACAAGTGCTATTTTCCCCAGTCATCCCGCACAATTAAAACATAAACACATAAGAATATTATACAGACAAGAAGTGTCTTAAGTACGTCAAACACACAGTCATACATAATCTGCAATGCGGAATTATCTAATAACAGTTACAGATAAGGCAAATGTTTTCTTGAGAGCATTTTGAAATTTGTGCAATGCATTTTGTTCAAATGTCAGCAGACAGTGGGTTTGAAGAACTGACAACACATATCTGTGGGGTCAAACGAGGAGCTATCAATGCAGAAAAGTACTGAAATACAAGCAGAATAGTGTCTGAATATTCTATTTGAGGCAGGTTTTCTGTATACTGGAAAATCACTTAAAGTGACTTGCTGAAGGTCAAACAGCAAACAAGTGCCCTGGCAGTGGTGGGAATCCAACAGTTCTGTGTTCTAAGCATTAGGCTACACTGCCTTCACTCTGTCATCCTACAAATATGTACATGATTTATTCAGTCATAGTACTGATATATTCTGAATCTTATGATGGAAAAATGTGTTTAATTCAAACAGATGTTTAGCCATGCTGTGTATCCCCGGGGTCACAGAATTAAAAAAAATGTTCACTACAAATTTATTTAGGCATTTGTTTATTTCAAAACTTTAGCAGGAAAGTCATTTTGAGTTAGTATCAGCTTGTTTACAGATATGTCTTGGAGGAGGGAGGGAGAATAGACCAGATAAAAGTGCAATGTAAGATGTAATAAAATAAAATGGAAATAAGTATATCAAACACACAGGTTCAAGAATGCTTACAGAACAAATTGCCAAACAGTAAATAACCATACAGAAAACCGTGGAAAATTCAGTTTAATATTAAATGGGTAGCGTGGTGTGGGGTTATCCCATGCTGTACAGTTCATCTGAGGTGTTCTGCAGTTCTTGGAATGTTTCTCATTTCAGCCAAACAAAATCTGTCTGTTTTGTTTATCTCCACAAGACAGCATGTGTTGTTTATATAATGTTTGAGAAGGATCTGTGTGGTCATCTATGCGTTTTTATGCAGCTAATTGGTACTCCTACTGATATCCACCTGTGCATAGTGTCATCCTTTAGATAGGCAGTCATTTTGTTATCTGTACATTGTAATGCATTTAATAGCCTGTGACCCTGAAATATATCAGTTCTCATAAACTCTAAACAATCTGCTACCCAGCAGATACTGGTGTACCCTTTCTAACTATCTCTACATTCTACTACAGTTAACAGTCTGTATCCCTATAGAGATATATGTGTTCTTTTTATCTATACATCCGAATGTAATTAACCTTTGACCCTATAAGGTGCTGTATCTACTACCCATTTTTATCTGTACATTCTAAGGCAGTCGACCATCTATAATCCATTAGAGAGACACTTGGTCTCTTTACCTGTACATTCTAAAGCAGAAAACAGTCTGGGAGCCTACATATATTATACATACTGTTTCTTGTTTTCTGAACATTCTATGGCAGTCAGTAGTCTATGACCCTATAGATATACATGCCAATCCATGTAT
Organism: Neoceratodus forsteri; assembly: GCA_016271365.2. Lineage (NCBI taxonomy): Eukaryota > Metazoa > Chordata > Ceratodontiformes > Ceratodontidae > Neoceratodus > Neoceratodus forsteri. The sequence goes on along the minus strand of CM028133.1, from coordinate 45,997,811 downwards.
AAAATAGCCTAGAAACAACTCGAGATAGAAGGGCAAAGAAATTCAGTGATGTTGGTCACTGGGAAAATATGTGATCCAAGCTGTGGCCTTTCATACTGAAGTATGTGTCTCACTGGCAGCCGAATAAAACTGATGAGTACGTGGGGAAAGGGTATCCAGTAAATACTAGGGCTCGCAGATCTCAGGCTCTGGCTTTTCAGGAAAGCAGCTGAAAACCGACATGAGAGCTTGTGTCTCTTGGGGATCTGTCTTTGTTTTTACGATTATTCTACAGTTTGCAGTGGGGAATCATAAATCTAAAACCACAGGAACTTTTTTGCCTTCCTCTAGCTACCATGCAAAATCTTTTTGGAGTGCTTTAGAATGTAGGAGGGGGAGAAATAGGAAATGTTTTGTATTCTAGTTAAATGCCGCCGGCCCTCACTTTGATACAGCCCAAATACATGTGCATATAAGCATGTTTTTTTTTTGGGGGCACTAACATTCTATTAACAGAGTGACACTTAGTCTGTTTAACAGAGACTTAAGTTTTGTGTACACCAACATATGTCATTGTTTTAATAATTGTACTTTGTACATTGTTGCACAAATTTACACAGTACTTACAGCATTACAAATTTACTGTATAACCACCGTTTTGGTATTGTACTTTTGAACCTTGGTTTAAATTCATTTTGACCAGACAAAAGAACTTGGCATTTCCACTGTTTCCACAAAAGGAAGATTGAACCTGCAAAGTTATTTTGTAGGCACTATGATTTCTCTTTATTATGTACTGTGGTATGACCAGAAGTTATGTTCGTGTTTCTAGTTAGTCACCTCCTGAGGTGTAATGTGGCTCGACATGCAGCTGAGTGCCATATGCCTCGAGTGATGAACAAGAGGTTTAACATTACCCTGGTGGTACCTTACGGCAGCTATAAACAATAAAAACCTCCGTAAAAAGTATACCTGTTATTATTTACAGTATTTACATCAAAAGTGAGATATTTAGTTAAATAGTGCATGTAAGCATTTTTTTGGGGGGGGCACGGACTGGTTTTGATGTGCTTGGGAGGCACTGAGAGTATCAGAAAACCTGTTGATGGCTTGGGGCAGTTAGTCTATGTCATACATTAGTCTACGTCCAACAGACTGGAAGAGGGCAGAGGTGGTTGCACTAAATAAGGGGGGGGGCGGAAGGACGAGGTCAAAAACTGCCATCCCATTAGTCTTACCTCAGTGGTGGGGAAGGTAATGGAAACACTACTTAAGATCAGGTTGTTACAATACTTGGAAATGAATGGCATGCAGGATGACAGGCAGCATGGTTTCACCAAGGGAAGGTCCTGTCAGACTAACCTGATAGAGTTTTTCAATGGGATGACACAGATAGTGGACCAGGGAGGAGCGTTGGACGTGGCCTATCTGGATTTCAATAAGGCCTTGACACCGTTTGCATGGTGGAATGGTGCATAAGCTGGACAGACTAGGGGTGGACATAGGATCACCAGGTGGGTGGAAAACTCATTGAAGGGAAGGAGTCAGATGGTGGGGGTAAATTGTACACATTTCAGGAATGGGCAGTGACCAGTGGGGTGCCACAGGGGTCAGTGCTAGGACCAACACTTTTTAACATCTATGTTAGGTGACCTCCAGCGGAGGGTCTGGAGGGATGGTGTGCCTGTTTGCAGATGATACAAAGGTCTGCAATAGGGTGGATTCACCTAGTGGGGTGCAAGCCATGAGGCGGGACTTGGAGAGGTGGTCTGACATCTGGAAATTGAAGTTTAATGCACAAAAGTGTTCACTGATGCTCCTGGGGAGGAGGAATAGGAGGGAAACTTATTCCCTTGGGCGGGTGGTGATTAAGGAGAAGGAAACGGAAAGGGACCTGGGGATTATGGTATCGCGTGACCTCAAGGTGGGCAGCCAGTGTAGCAGGGTGGTGGGAAAGGAAAATGGAATGTTGGCCTGCATTGTGAAGGGTTTTAATAGCAGGAAAAGGGAGGTGCTAATGCCATTATACAGAACCATGGTCAGACCGCATCTGGAGTATGGGGTACAGTTCTGGAGGCTTCACCTACAAAGAGATGTTGAGTTGATGGAAATGGTACAAAGAAGGGCAACCAAAATGGTATGAGGGATGCAGGATGTATCCTATGAGAGAAGATTGTGAGGGCTAATTTGTACCCTCCTGAGACTAGGAGGGAGGGGGGGGCATGATTGAGACCTTTAAGTATCTGAAGGGAATAAATAAGGTGGAGGGTGATAGCTTGTTCAAATTGAAGAAGGGAGTGAACATGAGGGGACATAGTCTCAAACTGGAAGGTGGGCAATACAGAGGTAATGTCAGGGGGCAGTTTTTCACGGAGAGGGTGGTGGAGGCCTGGAATAAGCTGCCAGAGGAGGTAGTGGCAGTTTTAATGGTGGAGGGGTTCAAGAGAGCTTGGGATAGATTTAAGGGATTGGGAAAAGAGGGTGGAGGCATAACAGAAGGGGGGAAGTAGGGTGTTGGGCAGACTAGATGGGCTGTGGGGCCTTTCTCTGCCATCATATTTCTGTGTGTATCTCGTGTAGTCCATTCACCACCTACAGAATGCTTTTAGAACTTCTATGTGCTGTGCTGCTTATGGGCGATTGTAAATACTGTAGAAGCTGCTTACTAATGGACTCATTTGTATAGTGTTACTATTTTTTCATCATATTTTACCTCCATTTTCTTGTATGACATAGACTAACTGCGACATGCCATCAGCAGGTTTTCTGATACTCTCAATGCCTCTCAAGCACATCAAAACCTTTCTCCCTCACCATCTGGGCTGCTTAGGTGGGCACATCAGAGGTGGGAGTGATGGAAGCCCAGTGAACATCCATGCATGTGTCACCAAGGTGCACTCACTATTTCCATGATAACCTGTTGAAAACTAATGTTTATGTTTTTACATAAAGAAAAATAAATGTTACCGCAGACAGGTTTGGAATGCAAAATCATGGTTAACACAGTTCAGATGTAATTAATATGCGTGATAATCATGTGGGTGAATATAGAAAGACATTGCAGTGAGTTAGGGGACTGTTAGCTAGAGAGTAGGTGTTAAGAACAAGACACCACTCTAATTAATACGGATTTAAAATAAAGCAGCATATATTCAAACAAGGAAACTGTTCGATTTTTCCTCAGATTTATTTTACTGGTTGGCATGTTTTTTGTTTTCTGTGCAAAGCTCTCGTTGTGCAAGTGTCATGGTGACTCTAAGTTCTATAAACAGAATTAATTAAAAATGTAGGGCATCACTAAGAAAATCAATGCTCGGTAATCAGGCTCTACATGTTTATTATTTAAAAGATTAGCATAAGGCTAAGATTGCAGCATTCCTGAGACCCTTTTCATAATTTAATTTTATTTAAGTGTTATTGTGACTCAACAGCACTCTCACATCTGAGCCAGAAGTTCATGTGCCACTGCTACAGTACTGGGGCACTGTTGCAGGGAGTCACAAATTCTTTGAAGAGACATCAAATTAAAGTCCCTTTTGCCCATCTCTTGCGGTTGTTCTGGTGGGAATAGAGGTCACCCAGGGGAACAAGACCAGGGAGGAGAATGGGGATAGGACGGGGAGGGTTAGTATCCTGGAGGAACAATAGGTTCCCAGAATTACAGGGAGTATGGGCAGACTGGATGGACCCTGGCCTTTTTCTGCTGTCATGGTCTATGTTTCTAAGTTAAACAGCAGCCAACGCCTCAATGAGAACTTTGAAAAACATGGTATTTGGACAGAATGTAGCTTATATTTCACATTAGCGCTTTATTTCTTCTCCCTGTTATTTACTACTGAGGTCATATGCACGGTAACAGGATCTTTGTTCCTTGGTAGTTCTTCAGTTCCTGTTACTGATTTCCTCCCTCTTGATGCCAGATACTCTGTGCCGCCATAATTATTCCCACAACAACAAACAATGACATCACACTATGTGATTATGACTTCAAGTAAGGAACAATCTGTAGGGACAGATGAACTCTAAGGGATAAAGATTCTGTTTTCATGCATATTTCTGCAGTAATATATAAAAGGGAGGAAAACTTTATAGAAGACATATGAAATACAAGCTGAGCTCTGTAAATATGTTTTCCATAGTTTTCACAGCGGTGTTAGCTGTTTTTAAGGATCCCACGGAACACTTAGAAATGTTCAGAGGTTTATAAATGTGGTATGCACACTTGGAAATGTTCAGAGGTTTATAAATGTGGTATGCACACTTGGAAATATTCAGAGGTTTATAAATGTGGTATGTATACTTAGAAATGTTCAGAGGTTTATAAATGTGGTATGTATACTTAGAAATGTTCAGAGGTTTATAAATGTGGTATGCTGCTGCTGCTGTGTTTATACTGTATACACACAGTCATTGACCCTGCCAGTAGTATCTAGTGCATTGCTTTGTTCATTGCTTTGAGATAATGTGTGGATGAAAGGTGCCCTATAAATCGTAATCCTATTCTACTCTTTTTCTAGCAGGATGCCCAAATGTATTCTGTCTGTAGAGTGAAACAATGGCACTGAAAAACAGTGTTTGACAAACAGTACTTCTTCAACAGCAAAGTGTTTTTTTGACAAATTTAATTCTAACCACGGAGTAAAGGCACACAAGATTAACAAACTAAATAAAGACAGAAATTATTTCTCAAAACAAAAACATAATTTTGTCAAAAATTATGTCAGCTGTGATTCTCTTTACAGAATACACTTTTAGGGTCACTGATTTTACATTTTCAAAAATGGTCAATTCTGGTTTACAAAATCTTAAAATCCATTTTTCCCAAATTAGGTGCAAAATGGGAGTTTTACACAAATTTGGTACCAAGCGTGGTTGTAAATGAGATATAAACAGTTTTTTACATGAAAAATGATTCTAAGTAGTGTTTATAAATTCCAGATTCCATTTTTAATGGAGTTTTCCCAATTTTCATGGAAAAAAGGTGACCTTACTGTTTGTAAAACAAAGACTTACTTCATTTTGTTAAATACTGTAGAATGCATTCTGTAAAAAAAAAACTTATTTTCTTTATCTTGCAAAAATAAAGCATTTCTCAAACATATAATTCCATTCTGTGATCAAAATACATTTTTTCAAATATTCTGTGGTTGGAAAGTATTTTGTCAAACATTATTTTATATAACGTATCCATTTTGATACACATCATTCTGCAGATAGTATACATTTTGTTAATCATCATTCTGTGGACAGAATGCATTTTCTCAAACATCATTCTGTAAACAGAAAATATTTTGTTGCCCATTTTGTAGACAAAGTACATTTTGTCAAATTTTCTGTGGACAGAACACATTTTGCCAAACATTTTGTGGATGGAATACATTTTGTCAAAAGTCCAGGCAGAACACATTCTGTTAAACACTGTTCTGTGGATAAAATGCATTTTAAAACATTATTCTGAGAACAGAAGTTATTTTGCCAAGCATCATTCTGGGATAAGATCATATTTTTTCAAACATCATTCTGTGGACAAAAATATTTTCTCAATTATTCTGAGGACAGGTCACATTTTTGTCAAGCATTCTGTGGGCAGAAAATCTTTTGTCAAACAAGGAGATATAATCGGAAACCAAAAATAATCTACATCTAGAGTATGAGGATGGAATAAATGTAGTCTGTGGGCTGGAAAATGTTCTTTCATTGGCAGAATATTGCAAGTGCCAATGTCTCTTCATATATGCGCATGTTAAAAAAATATCTGTGATGTGCACATGTTAAGCAATGCGCAACAATAGGATGTGGAATCAATAAACGTGATGTTGTGGCTATAGCTTCACAAGCAGACAGAGCTAATGCTTATCTGCTGCCTCTGATTTAAAAGGGTAGATAGTCTCTATATTTCAGTGCGATTAGCATTTAACATTTATCTACTGCCCCACTTTACAACAGTAGATGGTTTCCACATCTTCAGAATAATAAACACATAATATTTATGCATTTTCCCTGCTATTTTTACAGCACCTGTCATATTTATAATTTTCAGCTTGGTGCATGACATCATATCCAAAAATTTAAAACTCCACATAATAAACTATGGGTTCCCATGTTTGTTTCTGAGTTACATATTCTCACATAATGCCTCATGCTGGAAATATCTATTCAGATGTCAGATTATTTTTTATTTGAAACAACAGTCATTTCTTTACGTGCTTGCATGAGAGCAAAAGAAAAATTAAAAAAAATAAGGACACAATATTTTTCACAATTGCTTCATTCTTTCCATCAAAAATAATATACAGTGCAAATTATAATTTCCAGGATGCCCAGTTGAGCTAACATTTTGGAAAATATAGGAAATTTGTATGTTTTTAATGCAGAAAACCATGTGAAACCCATGTCACGTACATAAAACTTTTTTTAAATGTAGAGGTTTTAGTAGACATGGGAAAAGAAAGAAATGCAGGGGTTGTCATTATATTTTTGTGTATGTGTGTGTGTCTGTATGTATGTACATAAAAAAATATGTATTTATAAAATGGATAGTAAAAATTATGTCTGCTGATTGGTTGAAACACATCACATGACCATGAGTATATCAGACCGCGACCACACACCTGCACTTTCACCCCCCCGCAAAACAATTTTGCCATTTTATAAGATAGATAAGCCACTCTAGGGTGTGCAGTCATGCTCTGATATACACGCCTTTGGTGGTTGACGACACCAAGGTGTGCACATATTAGAGCACAACCCAGCTAGGCTCTTTCTGCCCCTCTACCTTTGTGATGCATTATATATTGGCTATACTATGTATTGTTACTAATCAGCCTAGGGGAGGTCCTATACCCCCTGTGTTGTCCCTTGGGCCTGTATGTACCCTATGCTATGTGACCCACTGTTGTTGCATCTATGCTAATCCCTATGCTATGCTATGTATTACTGCTTTAAAAACCCTTGTTGTTTTATTCCACTGTTGGAGCACGCTGCTCCAGGTTTGTATTGCTGACTATGTTTTTCTCTCATGTATACCTTGTAACTCTCCCGGGTCGCACCTGAAAATAGGCACTAGCTGTCTAGTGTGCTTACCCAGCCAGTTACCAAAAGCAAATAAATAAATAAACTGCACACCTTAGAGTGGATTATCTATTACATATAATATATATATATATATATATATATATATATATATAATATATATATATGGATATAAATATATATATATATATATATATATATATATATAAACACAATTGTACATACCCCAACAATGCAAAGCATCATGGAAACATATGCAAATTCCCATGAGAGAATTTGGACTGACTCAACCTTAAGCAGAATTGCGTGGTGTTGAAAGTCTTCACAGTGCAATTGGCAAAAGCTAAGAACAGCAGACACATACATGTGTTTCATCCTCAACAGTCACTGGCAGCAGGGTGGGGTGGGGTGGAATGGCATGAGCATTACAGCCAATGATCCTAAGTCACACCCTGACACCTGCCGTCTCTTACAGGGTGGGTGTTACAGTTGGAAACCCTAACACCATGGGCATTTGTTTGTATTTTCACTCCAAATTTTAAACATAGGCTTTTTGTGACCCCACCTCATGAAGAGTGGCGCTATCAGTTTGTTAGCTGAAAAGTGGTTTTGCACAGCGGCTATGCCATTTGGCAGCACAGGGACGAAAACATATTTTGGGCAGGATGTGAAAAATGACAACTGTATTGTTCATGAGGAGGTGTAAAAAATGGCAACATTGAAAATATGGAGAGAAAATATGAAAAATTGATGAAGTCATGAACATGCATAGAAACTGCGCAACACATGTCCATAAGCCAATTATTTTCAGGATTTTGTTAACCACATTTTCAACACAGGCATTTTGGGACCTCCCCTCATGAACAGTGGCACTATGATTTTGTTAATTTGTCCCAAAAGTTGATTTCCCACAGTGACCATGCAATTGTGCGCCACAGGTGCAAAAACACATTTTGGGCAGGATGTGACAAATGAGAGCTGTACTGTTCATAAGGAGGTGTGAAAAAATGCCAGTGTTGAAAATCTGGCATGAAAATATTGCAAATTTGCAAAGTTACAAGGATGCGTGAAACTGCACAACACACGCTTATTACACAGTCAATTTATGGACGTTCATCACCAAATTTTCAATATAGGCAATTTAGGACCTCTGCTGATGAGCAGTGTCACCGTCATTTCTGAAAACTGTCCCAAAAACTGATTTCGCACAGCGACTGCAGTATTCTGCGCTAGACGTGCGAAAACACATTTTGGCCAGGATATGTAAAATGACAGCTGTACTGTTCATAAGGAGGTGTGGGAAAATGGCAATTTTGAAAATCTGGAGTGAAAATAATACAAATTAATGGGTTATGAGCGCATGGAAACTGTGCAACGATGCTCAGAACATGCTATTTTTTTTTCCACCAAATTTGCAACATAGGCTTTTTTGAGAGCCCCCCAATGAATAGTGGCACTGTCATTCATTAATCGGTCCCAAAGCTGATTCCATGTAGTGACAAAAAATCACCTTTCAGGACCGAATAACGCCATGACAGTGACTAAATCCATGAGAAGGGTCCCAATAACCCAGGTTTAAAATTTGGTGCCCAAAATTCCCAAATGGTTGAGATATGCAATAAAGTTGAAATAACCCTATTTATGCCATTATACAGCTTACCAGCTTTCTTCAGATCATGGTCGGCTTTGAAATGTGCAGGCGTGTTCCTGGTCCACTGAAGATCATCATGCAGGGCTCTGAAGGCAAGTATGGGGTGAGGGGGGTGTGGGAGGCAGGGCATGCAGAGGGTGAGTGTGGGTTGGGGGCAGGAGACCGCAAGGGACTGTTTTCTTCTTTCACAGGTTAAAAAAATTGAGGATGGTTTTGTTTTTAGGGCATTTGGCATGCTGGGTGGGCTACCAGCATGCCACCTGAATGTTTTGATGTGCTGTAGCCAATGGGGATTAGGCACTCCCTCGGCACACAACAAAAGCAGCAGGGGCATTATGCCACGGGAGGCCTCTGTCGGGCGTAAATAAATGAGTAAAGGGGGCTGAAGCTGATAGGGATTGGGGGCCCATTGGCAAAGAAAGACTGTTGGGGGGCACATGATGCCAAGGGGGACTGGGCACCCCCTCAGCACACACTTTAAATGGGAGGGGGGCATTATGCCGATGGGGAGTGGGCTCCCCATCAGCAAATGAAGTGGGTTGGTGCACTGTGCACAGCGGCAGTCAGTGCCGCCATGTTGACTGAACAGTTTCACCAGCACAAGCACGTTGGGAGAGCATGATATTGTGCTACTGCATGATTGCAGTGGACCTTTTCTTAGATCTCGCTGCCACTTGAGGTATGCCTGGTGTCAGCGCCTGCAGCTGCCTTACTGGGGAATGAGGGACGACTTACTGATGCATGCCTGCATTCAACCACAGTGATCATCGATCTAAATCTACTATACTGCAACATGTTAGTAAGGATGTCATGCAACATAAAAATGTCAACTGGGCCCTAAAATAAAACTACTTTAAATAAAAATAAAAAATTAATTCAATGTTGTTTCCTCTATCACACTCTCTCTCCTTACATACATAAACAAATTAGAAACAATAAGTACAACTGTTTCTTTGCTGACAGTGAAAAAAAACCTTCTACCTTTACCTGCTCATCAGGAACTCTCTCTCCTTCTTGCCCAGACAGTGAGATAATTGAGCATCTGGCTGTAACAAAGGCCTTTGTTGTCTGTGTGTGTACAGTATGTTAGAGAAACATTCTGCTAGTGTAACTGAGCAGAATTTTGAATCCATGTATTCTGTGGTAAACATTCCATATCTTAAATGTGGAAAAAAAAAAGGAAGAATGAAGTAGAGAATAACACAATGACATCATCAGACATCACTTGCAGTGGGAGGAAGGACTATTTTACCAAAAATGCACACAAGTATATCTAGTGTGTCTACATATAAACATGCTTTTCCCAATAGCAAAAAGTAAAAAAAGAAGCCAATTTTATAAGTGCAATAAGCACTCAGAGATGTGTGTGTAAAACATATTTTACAGCACATCCAGTTGCTGAAGTCACTCGGCCTTCAGCTTCGTGTCCTACTACGCCCCCGGCCATGCCGTAAACTGTGTTTTATATACACCCCTTTGTGCCTTATTGCTTACATAACAAACCATGGGGCTAGACAAGGCTGCATGCTGGCCCCTGCTTTATTTTGTATCTACATTAATAATTTGTCACTCTCACTAGAAAGTTCATCAACAGACTCCCAAAATATAAAAAAAAAAAATCTGCCCTGTACTTGCGTACGCAGATGATCTTGTCTTATGTCACTGTCACAAGGAGGACTACAGAGGAATCTTGACCTCTTATACGATTATGCTGTTAAACACAAACTTATTATTAACAAAAATAAAAGTAAGGTCATGATCATGGGGTCTAATAAAGTTAACAGAGTGGAGAATAGGACAGAATAAACTTAGTACTGTGCAAACTTATGTCTACTTGGGCCTACATCTATCAAATGATAGGAAATGGACCAAACATGTTAACTCTCTGCATCCTAAACTAAAACAAACTGCAAATTATCTAAGGTATTTCAATTATAAATATGGGGGCAACTCTGTCAAGCCATTAAATACTGCAGTTAAGACAAAATATTTTGCTCAATTTTTATACCATATAGAAATCTGGGATTCTGATAATTTCCGGGTACTTAAGACTCCATTACACAAATTACTGAGATCTTGTCTTGGTCTGAATAATTCTATTCCTGCAGCACTACTGCAAGCAGAGATAGGTCTAGTCAGACCTTTAGCATATTCACAAAGCAGGACAGTGAACTACTGGATCAAACTATTGCCCCTTGATTGTAACAGATTACCAGCTCTTGCATTGAGGGAAAAGTATCCTTGGGAAAGAAATAGGATGTATGAAGTCTAAATGGATCTTAGGGCTTCATATCATTTTGGAAACTACAGGTTTAATTTTCTTAAGGATATACATGGACAAAGACATAATCATTAGTTGTAACTATAAATCCAATATCACAAAGAAAGTTATATGGAGGATAATGTATGGGCATTGATGAACAACAACACTGTGTGAACTTCGAGTGGTTCCCTTGGCAATCGATGTAAACCTCGAGAGCACAGCTCGAGAGGTTTACCAAGGTTGCCAAGGGATCCATGAGAAGCTTACATAGTGGTGTTGTTCAATCGATGCCCATACATTGTCTTCTATAGTGTATGGGCGTCACAGGCAGCAGAGTCTGTAGATTAACAAAAATATAGTGGTGTTTTTTCTTATCTTGCAGATGAGACTGAGAGTACATTGTTCATACAGGGATAAAATGTATTCAAACTGCTATCAGCAGCTTACTTTCAGTCAAAAAAAGGAGCTGATTCACTAAAAATTGAACGTCATGTTAGATACACACTAAAACGCACTGAGCATTGAAGAAAACGGAAACAGAGATTGGGGTCAAGTGTCTTGTTACGTCCAGTCGGGCTTGCCGTAAAGTGGCCGAAAAAGGTAATCCTGTGAATAGCTGACGTTTACGGGACTGACCAGTGCTTTGGCACTGAAACCTAAGAACTGGGAGATAAATAAAACATGGTTAGAATTTCTGATTTTTCTGAGTTATGGGTGTGCTACAGGGATTACTAAATGGACACGGGTTGGGGGGAATAATGTAAAACTAACTGAATTAGGACCGCGCGGCAAACAGTGCTACCTTGGAAACAGATGTGTGTCAGTTCTTTTTTGTTAACTCATCGATGTGATGCACCATCGATGGGTTAACAACTAAACCACGTCACATCGATGGCATAACAATGTGGGGAAAAGATGAATTTCACTACATAACAACGTTTTACCATACATTATAAACTATTATAAAACTTTGGACCTACAGTCTATTTCAAACTTAAAAATAGCCCCATGGGTTCGCTCTAATGATGTTCTGTTTCAGTATAGAGAGTACTTGGATGTACTGACTGATCTGAAACAGAGACAGCTTCACTAGGTATGGACTGGAAATGTTTCCAAGCAATGTCCTTTTGGCTAAGTATAATAACAAAGCTGGAATGTTAGTTCTACTTACTGTTCACATACCAATGATTGTAAAGAAGACTTGTATCATGTAATTATAATCTGTCCTTGGTATGAAAAATGAAGGAAAGTTTGGTTAACTCCAAACTGGAATAATATTGTGACAACTAATCTGGTTCTTTTACTGAATATTCTCTTTACTACAAATGACGAATATATAATCAAAAAAAACTGCAGGGTATTTAGGGGCAATATCAAGAATTAAAGCTAAACAAAAACAAACGTTTTCTCTGAAACCCATTTAACAATAGGGTACTGTGTTTTCTGCTTTCAGATTTAACGCTTGCAAGACTAGGGTGCTAGAGTATTCTGATAGAGAAGGCTGATAATTGCACTGTTCTAAGCACTGTTCTCATTGCTGAAAATTGCACTGATTTCCTTTTAAATGCTTTTGTACTGAAAGATGTTTATTTTTCTATATGTAATATTGTCTTCTGATACTGAATTGATTGGATATTTTTGTTTATTATTGGTATATGCCTGTATGTATCTATAATATTGTAATGGTCTATGACCAATCAACAAACATTCTTAACAAAAAAAAAAAAAAAACACTATATCTTATAGTGGTTGAGCAGGCACTTTAATGTTAAACCCCAGTTTTGTACATTAGTAACTTTGCAACCTTTCAGCAGATTTGCATTCAATTTTGCATGCACGGTCTTGTGTGGTATATCTCTGGATGTGTGAATTCCAAGTTCTGGATAGTGCAAAAAGTGAATTGTTATCACTTTTTTCTCCATTGGTTTTAATGGGATTTTATCTGACAATTATAGTGCCCAGGTAGTTTAGAATTTTGGCCTGATATTTTCAGGGTAGAAAGGGGCTGGCCTACAGATGTGCCTTTTGCTGGTTTGGTGAAAAAATATTAATCTGTTCCAAATGTATTTAATTTTCATAAATTGGTTCTGAACCTGCTCAGTAAGCAATTCAAAATATCTGTAGGAAATGAAATAAGAATATTTTTTCATATTGATGTCATCTTTTTTCATGAGGGGAAAAATCCTTTTCAAATTTCAAAAGCCACAAATATGACATTCTGGTGAGTGAGCAACATATTTGTCTTGCTTATCAGGACACAATTAGTTGGATTCTGCACTTAACTGTTGGAGAAATGCCCTTTAAATGGTATTTTTTTAAGATTATAATTCTTTTCTCAAGACTCGCAATACAAAAAGAAATATTTTTTAGTGTGACGTCATCCTTTTTCGTGAGAGGAAAATCTTTTTTCATATGCCACCATCTTGTTTTCTGTTTTTCTCTACAAATCAAAAAATTCAACAGCCACAAAAATAACGTATCGGGACCCCATTAACTGAATTCTGCACATAACTGTTGGAAAAATGCCTTTCAAATGTTCTTTTTTAAAGATTATAAATATTTTTCTTGTGACTCATGACACAAAAAAATTTTTGTTCGGATCTCCTCATCCTTTTTCATGAGGGAAAGTCCATTTTCAATTCATACTAGCGGCTGCTTTCTTCTTCTGACACCTGTAGCACCCAGGTGTTTTGGAATTTTGGTCTGAAATTTTCAGGACAGAAAGGAGCTGGCCCACAGAGTTGCCTTTTGCTGGCTTGGTGCAAAAATATTCAAGCAATCAAAAGTTATGAACCACAATTGTTCTCTTCTTGTGACACCTGTAGCACCCAGTTGTTTTGGAACTTTGCTCTAAAATTTTCAGGGTAGAAAGGGAGGGCCTACAGATGAGCCTTTTGTGGTTTGGTACACAAATATTCAATAATTTAAAAGTTATGAACTACAGTTGTTTTCTTTTTCTGACACCTGTAAGCCCAGGTGTTTTGGACTTTTGCTCTGCGATTTTCAGAGTAGAAAGGGAAGGCACACAGATGTGCCTTTTGCTGCTTTGATTCAAAATGTTGAGACATTCAAAAGTTATGAATCACAATATCAAATGAAAATTTCTGTTCATCTGAAAATTTTCATTTGATATTTGCTGCTGTTCTCTTCTTTTGACATCTGTAGCTCCCAGGTGCTTTGGAATTTTGCTCTGAAATTTTCAGGGCAGAAAAGAGAAGGCCCACAGATATGCCTTTTTGCTGGTCTGGTGCACAAATAGTCAGCCATTCAAAACTTATGAACCACAATATCAAACAAAATGGTCATTTATACGAAATGTTTTGTTTGATATTTGCTTCTATTCTCTTCTTCTGACACCTGTAGCACCCAAGTGCTTTGGAATTTTGTGCAAACATTCCATGGTAGAAAGGAAAAGGCCCACAGTTGTGCCTTTGTCTTGTTTAGTGCAAAAATATTCAGCCAACCAAAAGCTATGAACAAAAATATCAAACGAAAAGTTTTGTTCACCTAAAAATGTTTTCATTTCATGCTTGCTGCTCCTTTCTACTTCTGCCACCTGCAGCGCCCAGGTGCTTTGGAACTGTGGTCTGAAGTTTTCAGGGTACAGAGGTCCACATATGTGCTTTTTGCTGACTTGGTGCAAAAATAGTCATCCGTTCAAAACTTATGAATGAAAATATCAAACAAAATTTTCATTTATATGGAAATGTTAATTTAATACTTGCTGCTGTTTTTCTTTCAACACCTGTAGTGTCCAGATGCTTTGGAATTTTGGTCTGAAATTTCTAGGATAGAATGGGGCTGGCCCACAGATGTAGCTTTTGCTGGTTTGGTGGAAAAATATTCATGTGTTCAAAACTTCAGGAAACAATTATGGAGGGATGGCAGCACAGGTCCAAGGATACAATTATACTACAGTCCCCACCACTTATAGCACTCGCAGTTTAAATGGGCAGTCAATTTTTCTGGGTAGATTGCATTTTCCACTTGCTATATCTATAGGCTATAATGTAAAACATGCTTGTTATAGTGTTCTGTGCCTACCTTCTATTTTGGTCAGATTAGCTGCTAGTTAGTGTCAGTTCACAATTTGGCATGCAGTTTGCAGAGTACAAAGGATTCAAAAGGATTCAAAAGATCTTCATGGCGAAGTCTGAACTAACACTAATTAGTAGCTAATCTGCCCAAAACAGAAGGTGGGCATAACACTAACTAGCAACTAATTGGTCCCGGCCATTGGGACTAGGTTGGGGCTCCACGGTGTGTGTCAGCTTCAGAGATGGGGAGAGGGGATCCCAGCAGTGGACAGAACCGTGAAGATGCAGTATGTGGCCGGCCCAGTGGTGCTGAGGTTTGAGGCGCTGGACGCCACGTCTCGCATCACGCCGGTGACCCAGGTTTGGGAACTAGCCTGGACCGCCAGGGGTCAGCAGGGGAGAGAGAGGATCAAGCATCCATTGGACTGCTCTCCTCTCTCAGGGAGGGATCGGGGGAGCCCGGAGCAGCTGTGGCCTCCAGTGGAGACTAGTGGCACTGTTATGCACTCAGGCTCGTAAAGTAAGGGAAGACGTTGGGCAGCTACCCTCTGGATGTAGGTGGGAGCACCTACATCATGGGCTGGGTGGCACTGCACTTCCCACGTCGGGGGTGTAACGAAGGAAAAAAAAACCTGGAGGTTGTGGAGATGAAGGAAACTCCGGTGACACGGCCCACATCCCAGCGCCAGCCCGCACTACAGGATTCTCCCAAGGCACCAACCCAAGCAGTCAGGTAGGACCCCTTCAGTCTGTAAGGTCACCAAGAGTGGGCGAACCTTCCCCTGGGGGTACCCGGTTGCTGGGGGACTGGGTCTTTGCAGGGCTGTTCGGATTGGGAGTTCCTGGAAAAGGGTTCAGGCAGGGAGTGAGAGGCCCTTGTGGGTACCCTGGAAGGATGCCCAGCCTCCTGGGAGCATAAATAAAAATGTCAAAAAGAGATGCAGTATGATCATGTGTCTAGTCTTAGCTGCAGGGAGCCTCTTACAGTGCTCCCTCTACTATGCATCTTGCTTAGGACTTGGGACTGGGGGTCACGCTGTGGATTATTATGGATCTGTTCAGTATCAGTAATCAGCATGTCTTTATTAAAAACAGAGTTTGGTTACAGTACCAACCCATATAATGGGCAGAATGTGCTTTCACAGATGTGCCCATTATAAAGCAGTGGGACTGTATCTCAAAAGTAAGGAAATTCACTGTAAAAACTTTGTTAATGCACTAGTTAGGTTGAAGCAACAAAAGTAGGTAGATATGTAGCATTAGGGTTTCAACCCTAACACCTCACCCCACCCTACAGACAGCAACAGGTGTGGAGTGTGCCTTGGGGTTGTCAACCTCAATGCTTAACCCATTTTCATATACTGTACCCATTTCAGTTGATTTACTTATGAAATGGTGAGCATTAGGTTGACAACTCAACACAATTCCCACACCTGTTGCTGTCTGCAGGGTGGGTGGGTGGGTGTTGGGGTTGAACCCTAATGCTACATTTCCCTACTTTTGTCACTTCAACCCTAACCAGTGCATTACTGAAGTTGTTTTGCAATGAAGATATAGATATATATTTGCTTTCATACAAGCAGGCTCAGATCTGCTTGGTTCTTTAAAATTAACTATAAACACCAATACAAAAAATATAGCATGCCAGAAGGTCATTCAGAGAATTATAAAATACAAACAGAAAAAAGACTTAAAAATAAAAGAAATAAAGCTGTACAAGGTAAACGAATAGACAGGCATGTACACAGAATCTTACAAGATTTCAATGGCTGCTATTATGGAAGCCTATGGTATTTACTCACTGTCATCCTCTTTAGATCCTTAGCTGGACATATCATTAAAGGCAAATCATTAATCTAATAATGCTTTTATATATAGAAGAATGTACCTGTGTAGTTAAAGAACTTAGAAAACTTTTTTGAATGCATCAGGGAAACATGAGTCTTCATCAAGGATGTCTCCTCCATTGGGCTATGCCTTTATGACTGTAAGCCATTGACATCAGGACCACTCGGAAATTTTTGCTAGCCAGGGATCACCCATGATGACATGCAACGTCAGTGCCTATGTAATTGTGGGCAACCCCATTGCTCCTTAATTCTTTCTCCCACCATTGACCATTCATTGAACTTGCTGAGAAACAACACTCCTGTTTGTTTGACTTATTATTATCTATAACTTTAACTTAACCTTAACTTCTCAATGTTGTACTTTTATGTCACTGTCGAAAGAACCTTTTTTTAGGTTTTGTAGCTGTGGTTACAAGATCTACATGGACACTGCTCAGATGGTTTGTGTTTGCTGTTGGCCTGTCCCACAGCATCAGGGTCTGCAAGATCTGACAGGGATTTAACTAGGCCACAAGGAGATGCCAAAAGAAGGCTCTAGAAACCTTCATTGCCATCAAGGCCATGGAAGGCCAAGTCAAGCCATCAGGGTCATAGCTGGGTTCTCCCTCTTGCTCGACTGTTTCGGGGAAGGGAACTCAACAGCATTTGGATATGCTGTCACTACCACAATAGTTGAGGATTAAAGACAAAGACAAGCAAAAGTCATCATCGAACTCCTCCTCCTCTTCTAGCCATTTCCACAAGCATAAGGATAAAGCCCCCTCTTTGCTGGTAGGGCTGAGGTCTCCTTTGAAGGAGGGTAAGTTCTCCTTCTCATCTGCTCTGGTGGAGACAACTACAGCCCCTCAACTGTCAATGAGACACCAAAGTTGGGGTCTGGCTCTGGCACAGCTGTATCTGCTATGGATGGTATGCAGGCCCACTGGCAGTTCTACCCCTTTGATGTTGGTTGTCCCAGGCCATTTACAGGGCACTGTCAACTCCCAGGTTGTGCTGTCATCATTCTCTAAATTATTTAGACATTTGTTAGTGCCACTCATGCTGCGATAACAGCTATCCTGTTGAGTGGGTCTCTCCCATTGGCACCATCATCATTGCTAGGATAAAGAAACACACCTTTCATTTGTTCATCATAGCTGCTGCCTCTGTCACCATTTCCATTGATTACTCCCATCATTATTACAGACAGCGAGGTGGACTACAATCCTGATCTCCTTAATATGGAGGGGGATTTGTAGGATGATGAAAAGAATAATAAGAGGGGGTTGCCTTTCAGCTCTACCATCTCCTTATGAAGTGAGGAATCTGGTGTATACCCCAGGTCTACTCCTGAAGATCCCTCTTTTTAGACTTTACCCAGACACATCCAAAATGTCATGAGATATGAGGCTAAGGAGGAGCACTCCAGTAAGACAATTTTAATGGAGTATTTTGGAGGTTCCCGCTGCACTCTCCACTGTAGTTCCTCCTGTATATCCTGCCTTAAAATATGCTACCTTTGCTGCATGACCTAGGCCTCATACCTTGCCTGCAGTTCCAGTAGAAAGACTGATAAACAGTACACTGCTCTGTCTATTAAGTCTTATTATGCTTCCCAGCTTGAAAGAGATTCTGTGGTTATCATGACTGCTCATGACCTCTCTAGAGCCCCTAGACACATGAGCACTTTGCCTCCTGACAAAGAATCCAGGAGGCTACATGTTATGGGCAAAATAACTTATGCCTCTGCATCTGTAGGCCTAAGAATTGCCAACTACCAGTGTACAATATTAAATATCAGAATAGCTTTTGGAAATCTGCTTTGTCTGCCATTCTGAGTCTGTCTGATGGTGCTGCCAAGACTGACATACTTACAGCTGCTTTAGCTGGTGTAGATACTGGAAGGCATCTGTTATAGTCTGAACATGATGCTTCTGAAGCTTTTACCAGGCCTGCTGCTGCAGGTATATGCCCCTGGAGATATTCCTGGCTTAGGGTAGCTAGATTTGCTACTGATGCACAATAGGCTGTGCCGAATGCCCTTTTAGAGGCTCCAAGCTGTTTAGGAGTGATGTTGGAAATGCTCTATGGGGCTTACATCCTCCAGAATGACTTAAGATCACTCAGATGTCTGATGCCTCAACCCACCAGGGGACATGGTAGGGGCTCATTTTGTAGGTCAACTGACCGTGACTGCCATACCTCCCATCATCAGCCTTGTGCAAAAAAACATGGTGGTGGTCCCCTCCCATATCCCTTCCCTCCTAGTGCCGAAACAAAAGCCCCCAAAGGAATCAGTCAAAGTGGTGCCCTTGCCTGCCCCAGTACCTTCCGACTCCCCTATTCCTCTACCTCCACTGTTACCTCCAGGGGTGCAGGTGGAAGGAAGGATCTCCCTTCATCCACCAAAGTGGAGGGAGGTCATGTTGGAAGAGTAGGTCCTGGAAATAGTCAATAAAGGGCATACTGGAGGTTCTAGCTACCCCTCCAGGATATCCTCCACCTCCTTGTCATTATCCTGCAGATCACGTGTCACTTCTGCTAGAGGAAGTTCAGTCACTTATACATAAGTGAGCTATTGAGCTCATTCCTCACTAAGAAAGAAACAAATGGCACTATACTAGATACTTACTGACTCCAAACTGGATGGAGAGCTGTGTCTAGTACTGTACCTCAGATACTTAAAGGTCAAATGCACATATTCCATAAAAAGCTTGAGTCCCATGAATACACATCCCTGTGTCATAATTAGTGTTTCCTGAAAATATAATGCAGTTTGGTTTTGTGGTTTTCTTTAAATCGCATCTGTCAATGTGCTCTGCAATAACAGAAAACAGTGAAGAAACAGTGAAGAAGTTTCTGTCCCTGCCAGTGAGCAATGCCATCATACCTATCCTGCCTGCTGCTTCTGCAATGAAGTCCGATTGACTACATAAGCTGTTGCAGTCCCTAGCTACAACAGTCTGTAGAGCTAATTGTTTTAACTTGGAGTTTATTACTAACCCATCTGGTTTGTGTTTAGAGAGATATGCTTAAAATCTTCCTTTCTGTTCTCATAAAAAGTTGATCACTTGGGGTTCAGTGCTGAACTGAAGTCTGAAGTGGTGTGAATGAATCTGAGAAATAACAGTTTTTGTATGACAGCTCTCAGTTCTCTGTTATCAAAACTCTGCATTCTATTCTAGCTGTATAATGGATATAAAATAAACTACATTCCATTAATTCATAGAAGCAGTGTATATTTAATGTAGCCTCAATAAATACATTCATGTGATAATTTTGTTTTAATGTCAGATTGACAAATGTGTGTCTGCCACACTCTGCTATTTCAGGAACATGTAGTGTACAAACTCATAAAATTCAGTTCTTAGAGGGTTTTTGTGTGACAATACATCATGTGTGTGTGTAACTACGTATACTATATGGCATCCTGATGCCCCTGTATCCTGCCCGACAGTTTAGGCAGTAGCTCTCTGCTTCCCCCTTTCCTCTGCCCCAAAAGCCCTGTCTCCTGCCCCCATTTGAGGCTGCTGCAACCCGCTGCCCACTGTCTTTTCCATACAGTCAGGGCTGCTGCACCCTGCTGCCTCCTGCACAAACAGTTGAAGCTGCTGCACCCTGCTACCCTCTTTCCCCCACCCTGTAACACAAGATGAAAGGATTTTTTGTTTTTTTTCTTTCGAGTAGTTTTGGCAGTGTACCAAAGGATCTGACTCTAGTGGCAGGGAGCAGCATGGTGCAACATCTCTAGCTGTGGAGGCAAGAGGCTCTGTGGTGCAGCAGGGCACAGTGGCATCAGGGGACAGAGGACAGTATGATGCAGACGCCTTCACTGTGGTGCAGGACACCATGGGGCATCAGGGTACAGCAGCCCTGACTGTGTGCTGGGCTGCACATGGTGCAGCGGCCCTGCCCATTTGGGGCAATGGAAGAGGGGATCAGGGTGCAGCAAAAGCCCCACCTTTGGTGGCCTGGGGCAGCATGATGCAGCAGCCCAAACTGTGGAGGCAGAGGCCCTGGGACTCTAGTGCTTAGCATAGCATATCAGCCCTGTCTGAGGAGACAGGAAAAGGGGGCAACAGAGTGCATTTACCCTGACTGAGGGGGTGGGGGACAGAGGGAAGCAGGATGCAGCAGCCTCAACAGAGAGGCAGAAGACAGGGGCATACGGATGCCATATAGTATTTATAGTTATACATATTCATGATGTATTTCCACACAACTGAATTATATGAGATCATAGAGTACATGTTCCTGAAATAGCAGAGCGTGGCAGACACAGGTTTGTCAATCTGACATGGAAACAAACTTTTTATCACATGAACACGAACATATTTATTGAGGCTACATTGAACACATGCTGCTTCTATGAATTAATGGAATGTAGTTTATTTTATATCCATTAAACAACGCTGTTATATAACCAGATTAGAATGCAGAGTTGTGATGACTGAGAGCTGTGATACAGAAAATGTTGTTTCTCACAGATTCATTCATACCACTTCAGTTTGGCACTGAACCCCCAGATGATCAACTTTTTATGAGAATAGAAAGATTTTAAGCATATCTCTCTCTAAACACAAACCACATTGGTTAGTAAGAAACTCTGATTGAAACAATTAGCCCTGCATACTTCTCTAACTAGGAACTGCAACAGCTTATTTAGAAATCTGGGAATTAATTGCAGAAGCAGCAAGCAGGACAGGTATGATGTCATTGCTCACTGACAGGGATAGAAACATCTTCACTGTTTTAGTTACTGCAGAGCACATTAACAGATACTGATTGAAAGAAAACCACAAAACCAAACAGCATGATATTTTCAGGAAACGCTAGTCATGACACAGGGATGTGAATTCAAGTGAATTCAAGCTTTTTATGACATATGTGTGCCTTTTATCTTTAAGCCTGTTCAAACATAAAAAAGCTTTGAATGTAGTTTCTTCAGGCTCTCATCCCCCAGCTGCAAAAGGGGAATTGGCTCTGTGCTGAGGGAGACCCCTTCTGTGGAGGCTATTAAGAGGGGTCTAAAAGCCTATCTTTTTAACAAAGCTTTTCCTGATTAACTGCAGCTAGTTTTAGTGTTATTTATCTAAATTCTATGTTTTTAAAAATTTGTTGAGTTATGATTGATTATTGTGTTGTTTATTTTTTTGGATAACCCTGCCTTGTCGGCCAGCCCAGTGGCGCTGAGGGCTGAGGCGCTGGACACCTTACCTTGCATCATGCCGGCAACCCGTGTTCGGGAATGGACATGGGGCGCCAGGGGTCAGCAGGGAGGAGAAGGATTGAGCATCCCTAGGACTGCTCTCCTTCTCCGGGAGAGGATCGCAGTGCTCGGCGATTGCCTGCCACCTAGCAGAGGCTGGGAGGTGGCACGCCAGCGATGAATCTATGGCGAGTCTGCAGCAGGTGCTTGGTGAGGATGCGCATGAGGTTCACGTGCGCCGCTGGTGCCATTGCACGCCAAGACCTCAGGAGCGGAAAGAAGGAAAAATGGGAGTCCTCTGTGAGGATGACAATGGTCCCCTCTGCAACGGCCCAGGAAGGCACCTCCCCGAACACTAAATCCAGTCCAGTAGGTCGAGTCGCTCCCGGCCCCCTGCCACGAAGGGTAAGTCATGGGGTCTAGGGGAGGGGGTCTCATACCCAGTGCCGGCGCAAGGGGGAGGTCAGAAGGGATGCAGAGGACTCCAGGAGGAGAAAAATAGATAACTGCAAAAAAAAAAATAACCCTGCCTTGTCTTATACCTCCTGTAAGGCGCCCAGAACCCCTGGGATTGGGCACCATAAAAATAAAGGTTTACTTACTTACGTGACTTGCTCAAAGTCAAACAGTGCACAAGTGGGATTCAAACCCACATCAGCTGAGTGTATGAAGCTCATTCACAGCTTGTTACTCTAAACTCTAGGCTACACTGGCAACCACAGCTAACCAGACACCATTTTATAATTGTCTTTAATTTACTAGTTGAAGTAAGTCTTTAAATGGGAACAGCTGTCAAAATTTACAAAAAAAAAAAATGTTGTGCAGAGTATTTCGATTTGTAGGAGTAGTCTTAGTGTGTCGTTCCTCTGACTGCAGTAAGGTTTTTCAATTTGCCTGCTAGTTTTATTGCCCAGTGATCTACATGTTTGCATTTTACTGCTCTTCTTTTCCTTAGAATGCCTCCTGTCCCATAGGACAGTGATGTGTTCATGACCATTAGTTCACTAAGAGCTGGTTTTATGTCAAGTTTACAGCAGTACAGTGTGATGTTAAGCAACTCATTTTATCCAGTAAGCACTAAGGAAGACTACACTTACAGTTTCACAAACACCTGAGGGATATTTAAGTAGGCTGTTCTGTAAGGAAACAGCTAGGTCCTTCACCAGTTATAGTATTGGTGACATAGGATGATTTGTCGGCTTTTTTAAGGCTGTGTGTAGTTTGATGAAATGAAAAGATTTTAAACACAAAACTTTTATTCCTGCTGGGTAGACCTAGACACATACCTAGAAAATTGATTTTTTGAATTTGTGTAACCCCTGCAAATGGGGGTTCCCAAAAAGTCTTCCTTAGGCTTGCCTAAATTCCCACTGCCAGGCTGGTGTTCTGTGCCCTAGTGATTTAAAAGTGTTTGCATATGAGTGTCCTGTTAGCCTCCATGCCTGTCTCTTTAAGAGCTGCTTATCTTGTGGTGTAAAATTAATCTGGGTAGGGACCGAGTAGTTTCAGGCTTAAGTCCCGCCCAGGCTGCAGTGTTATCGCTCCATTCTGCCATCGCTGTTTGAACAGCGGGAGCCCTTGCTTTGACAGACTGATGGATCAACCAACCAGAACCTATTGGACTGAAGGGAAATTCCCAAGCTGCCTGCTGCAGTGTGTCAGTCTGGAGTTATAGTTTGAAGAGTAAACAGCTCGAGTGATTCAAGCAGCTGCCCCTGCATAGTAGCATGGGAAATTGGTGAAAAGGCTGAGTCTGGCCTGTCTGCCTGCTGTCCCTCGACAGAGAATCTTTTGGAAGGCTTAGTAATCGAACTGTATCTGAATTTGAGTGTGACAAAGCCACTGAATTGTAACCAGACTTCAACACGAAGAGAGACCGACCGAAGATTTGCTGTACGCGATCGGCCTGTCAGGACATCCTTTCACCACAGAACTCCCGGTTTTGCTCAGAGACACTGATATTGCTGCCAGACTTCTATCCGCTTTGTGGTATGGTGATTGCTTTACTATTAATGTGCTGTATGCTGTTAGTGGGTTGCGATTTGGTTCCCCACTATTTAATTGTGCCACGCTTGATGGAAGCTGCATCCAGCCTTCCTGGACTGACATCTGAATTGTTTCACATCAGCCTGGGCCCTGCCACACTGGCCCAGCCAGCTACTTCAGGCACAGAGAACACCATCGACGAGAGACTCGCCCGGGGATCAGCCCCCTGCTCAACATCTCGGACAGGGACGACACCTCAGTGATTCGTGTGGGCCCTGCTTCTCCTGGCATACCAGTAGTCAACCTGCAGTCTCCATTTCATCCCTCCTGTGTCTTGTATTGGGTAGCATGCATAACAATCAGGGTAGCTCCCTGCAACATCAGCTAAATCACAAGTGTTGTCATCTGATTGCATTGTTGTTTTTCCTTTCATGAACTGAGCCTCCTGGCTCTGGATTACAAATTGTGTGTGGTTGTGCATGCCTTTCTTTTTTCACCACAGGGCCCCAACCAGCTGCAATGCAAGGCCTACCGTGGGCAACGTTCCAGGCTAGCCTACCTTACTTACAACTGGGTACCCAGAGCGAATGATTGTGCAAGGACTAAAAGTGCATGCATAATTGCCTGACAAGATCAGTTTCAGAATCAATCAACCTGATTACGCCCCTCCCATGTTCAATTCCCTGAATAAATCAGACCTAACTCTTTTTGCATTTAATCTGACTGTGGTTCCAGTTTGTACCAAAAGCACTGTACTGTTGTCATTTGCTGTGCCTAACCTTGTTTTACAGGGGGTCTCCAGGGTTTAACTGTTGGAACCAGCCATAAGTACAAACAGTGTAGGGATTTGTATGCTGAATAGGGGCTACTGTGAAAGTGTTTGTTGCACATTGTCTAGGCCACTAGTGGAAAAAGAGGAGAGTCACAGTGTCCTGGAAGGCTGTACCCAGGTTAGCCTTGCTACTAACAACCCTATCCTCTGGAAGGAGGCACCTGTTTCAGTACCCAGGACCCTTAACTTGCAACTAGCCAAACAGGCAGGGTGGTAGCCCTTGGGATAGCACCACCTAGCGATTACATTTGAACTAGAAAGGGTTATTTAGCTGGGGCCAGAATATCAGATGCCTAACGGCAAACTACTACTGCAGCAGCTATCACTCTCTGAATCAGCGGTCCTGATGCATCACTGTCACATGGGACTGGATGTATTGTAGGTAAAAAGCAATAAAATAGTAAAACATGGAAAAGCAACAAAGTAGTAAAACATGGAGATTCCAAAGTGCTATAAAACTAGCAGGCAAATTTAGAAAGAATTCCTAACAGAAAAGAAAGGGAAGTATACACTAGGGGGCAAGATTCACAAAGAAGATGTGCCTAGCGCAACTCAGATGCACCAGCGCAAGTTAGATGTGCTGAGCCCACGCATAGCCATTCACAGAGGCATGCGCCATGCCAAGTACTAAGTGCAACACCACTGTGAATTGCCACAGGACACAACGGCGCAACTGCAGATGCGCCAGGGCAGGCAGGATGCCCTGCAGCTGCACAGGGGAGCCAGGCAGAACAACTGGAGCAAAACAGCAGGGCAAGATGAGCAACCACCGAGCTGGAACAAACAGACCCACGGACACAAGTGCAGAGTAAAACATGTTTATAAAATGTAATGGGCATATAAACTGTACAAACCAAATGTCAGAAAAAGGAACAACAACAGCATCGACAAACAGGGAAGAGCGGGACCAGGGTCGGGAAGGAGGACAGGAAAGGGACAGAAACAGGGGACAGGGTAGGGTAACTGTCTACATGGGATGTCCCCCAGAAAGTGGCAGGGGGACACTAGCAGCGCCGTGACCTGCCACGCAGCATCCTGGCATGGACCGGAAGGTGCAGCATGATGCCCCGCAGGGCACCTGACAGGCACTGAACAGTCTGTGAGAGAGGGGGCAAGGCCACCTGGATGGCCACACAGATCCTCCGGTCCACATCTACTGGTGCAGCACCACCACCACCACCCAGAACAGCAATACAGACCATGGTGAGGCTGCAGACAGTGGGAGATGGGTGCGGGTCCATGTGTACACATGGGTGGGTCTGACACCAGGTTGCTTCTCCCCACAGTGTTTGACATGTCCAATTGGCAGGTGCCACCACCAGGCAGCATCCAAACTTCATGAAGGACGAGGAGAGGGCACTCATTGAGGCATGCCACCTACGCCTGAATGTACTCACTGGCTGGGGTGGCAGCTGGATGGTGCATTGGAGGACAGGGAGATGGTGGCCTGGCATGTGAATCTGGTGGCACCATTCAACCACACGGTGCAGGAGTACCATAAGCATTGGAATGACAGCCGACAGAGGGCCAAGGAAAGGGTGGCCAGCATCCAGACATCCCTGCGGTGGACAGGGGGAGGACCCAGCTCGGTGGCACAGCTCAGCTTCTACGAGGCCCTCCTAGCTGCCAGTGTGTTGAGGACGGCCATGCATGGCGTCCCAGGGTGTGGCTTCCAGATGGGGGGCAGCCCGCTGCAGCACAGTGAGTAGCTGTGCATCCTGTCTGGGCCCTGCCATGGACAGGCGTGCGTACCCGGCAGTGTGTTGCTGACCGTGCTGTGTGCCATGTGCATCCTGTGCATTAACCATGTTTTCCTTTCCCTCTTCCACAGCTCCATCGTGACTCCAGGGTGCGGCCATGGCTGACTGTGCAGCCCCCATGGGCGATGATGCGGGCCCACCCGATGGGGCCGATGACACTAACGTGGGCGTGTCCGCACCTGCACCATCCATGCTCCGCACACCACCGGTCACGGTCCCTGTGGCAGAGGGCTCTGTGGACCCCTCCACCAGTGCTGGCAGTACTGAAGGCGGGTACATCAGATGGTTGGGGGGCCTGGCTGGGTTGTCTGATGCTGAACCGGATGAGGCAGTGGACATTGCGGACGCACACATTGTGCTTGCCAGTGGCATGCAGGGTGAGGGCATTGGCACCGATGCATGTTCCACCATCAGCAGTGCCACTGCCATGGTTGACAGCAGTGCACACAGCGTGGGGATGCCTGTGCACAGGACCCTGGGTGCCAACGATGTTCCCACCGTGCTGGACACCGATGCAGTGGTGGCACAGCTGCCTAGGGCTTTGTGTGCCATGCCCCCTGCACCGCTGCCCAGCGCAGTGCTGGCGGCATCAGTGGCATCCAGGCAGGGTGCCAGTGTGCACGCACCCACTACAGTGGGCCCGGTGGGTGACATACATGCACAGCAGGTGGCTGTGCCCAGCCCAGACACGCACAGCCTGACAGGGTGCGTCCACTGCCCATGGATGACCCTGGTGAGGCCAACCCATCCCTAGTAAGTCGGCGCCGCCACTGTACCGCATTGCTTGCTGATGATATTGGTGTCTACCTTGACCTGTTGCAGGCAACTGTGGACAGTCAGGAGGCACTCCGGGCAGAGGTCCGGAGCCAAAGGGCCATCATGGTTCAGGAGTATGAGTCCGCGGCAGCATGGCATGCTCAGATGCTGGCTGAGACACGCCTCATGTGGGTGGGCATGACTGCAGCCATGGACCGGACTGTGGCTGCTGTGGAGGCAGTGATTGCATCCACAGCATGCCATGGACAACATGCATCCAGCTGGACACCCAGGAGCACATCCCAGACACCCCGACGGCGGGGCCAGATGAGCCCCCTACTGCTGACCCTGTCGCCAGTGGCACCCACTCCCACCGGCCATGGCTCAGCTGGTAGGTTTAAGACAGCCATCCTTCTAAGCACCCATTCACGGTCTCGGTGCAGCACCCCTGAGGGGTCCCTGGGGACACCCCCTGTGGCCAGTGGTGGCACCCCCATCACCAGTGGCCATGGCAGAGTCCACCTGCATGTCTGTGGTGGTCGTGGGGCAGCCCTGTGATGTCCATACCCAGGGGCCTGTGGTGGTGGTGGCATGCCCGTGTTACCGACTGCCCTGCGGGTGGTGCCAGTGCCGCTGTGCATGGTGGTCACCAGCCACACAGTTGCCCTGGCACCCCCCTGTGCTGCCTGTGCAGGTGTTCCAGAGTGTTTGTGTGTACCGCTGTCGTGCCATGTGTCATGGGAATGATGAGTCTGTTACGGTGCTTGCAGTGCCCGTGTGATGGCCGCAGTGCACACTGACCTGTGACAATGTGGGCATGGCATGTGTGGTTCTGGGGTGGTGCATGCTGGTGCCTGTGTGTGAGTGTGCATGTCCCCCACCATGTGCATGCGCCTGCATGTGCGCCCCTGTGTGGCATATGGTGCCCGCCATTCCTCCATCAAGCTGTCCCTACACTATGGTGCTCACACCTGCACATGTACCAACCTGCGTATTCACCTGCAAGTCCCGAAGTATTCCTCCACCACTCGTGTGCAGTATGCCCGTACCCTTGCCGCTAGTCTGGGATCCCAGCACCCATGCCCGCCTTCTTCTCCATGGTCCCCAGGGTGTGCCCTGGCCGTGCCCTCCCCCACCCCCTCCTCCTCCCCGGAACTGTCGCCCTCACTGGCCTCGACACGTATCCCATGGTCATGGGCTATGTTGTGTACGAACATACGAAATTTGCCAGCAGATAAAGGCCTAGAGGTCTGTCAAGTCTGCTTGAATATGCAGCTAGCACCCCTTATTCTGCAGCTGCCCTTCCCTTCCACCCTTCCCCTTCATTAACCCTCCCCCTTGTCCTGTCCCATCCTTGTTTGAAGCAGTCCACCTTTCTACTGCATACCACTTCAGCAGGTAACGCATTCCACCCAGCCACCACCCTCTCTGTAAAAAAGTGTCTCCTCATCTCCCTCCTGAACCTTCCTCTCTCCAGTCTCATATCATGGCCTCTGGTGGCCCTCCCCTCCCTTACTTTGAACAGCCCTCTGTACCCATCTTGTTTATTCCTTTCATGTATTTAAAGGTTTCAATCATGTCACCCCTGTCTCTCCTCTCCTCCAGTGAGTACATGTTCAACTCCTTCAACCTCCTCTCGTATGATAAGTCCCCCAGCCCCTTGATCATCTTTGTCACTCTGCGCTGCACCCTCTCCAGTAACTTAATGTCCCTCTTCAGATACGGACGCCAGTACTGCACGCAGTACTCCAGGTGTGGTCTAACTAATGACCTATACAGTGGCAGAATCACCTCCTCCCTCCTCGAGGATATACAATACAACCCAGCATTTTGTTGGCCTTTGCAGCTGCCTTCCTACATTGTGCCAAGTTGTTCATTGACCCTGTAATGAGCACACCCAGATCCTTCTCCTCCTCTGTCTGGGCTAGCTGCACTCCCCCTAGCTGGTAACTCCTCCTTGGGTTCTTCATCCCGAAATGCAGCGCCTTGCACTTTTTGGCATTAAAGCCCAGTTGCCAGGTGTCTGACCAGGTTTCAAGCTTTGCCAGATCATCCTGCAACCCCTGCCATCCTCCCAGGTCATCCACCACTGCGCCTACCTTGGTATCATCAGCAAACAGACTGATCTTGCTCTTGATGTCTCATGATATGTCTGCAATGAATATCCCAAACAACACTGGTCCCAACACTGAGCCCTGTGGAACACCGCTCGTCATTGCCCTTGGGTGTGAGAGCTCCCCACCCACCACCACCCTCTGTTGCCTTCCCTGCAGCCAGTTTCCTACCCATCTCACCAGCTTTGCACCCGCCCTGTGCCTACTAACTTCCTTCCCAGCCTTCCATGTGGCACTGAGTCGAATGCCTTACTGAAGTCCAGATACAGGACATCCACTGCATGGCCCCTGTCCAGTTGCCTAGTTACCCAGTCATAGAACTTGACCAGGTTGGTTTGGCAGGATCTTCACGTATGAAGCCATGCTGTCTGCTGTCCTGTAGTCCTTGGCCTCTAGGAGGGCCACCAGCTCTCCTTCAGGATAGTCTCCATTAGCTTACCCACGATGGATGTGAGGCTCACTGGTCTGTAGTTTCCGGTTCATCCTTGGGGCCACTCTTGTGGAGAGGCACCACATGAGCCATCCTCCAGTCCTGAGGTACACACCCCAAATGTAGTGAGGCATTAAATAGGTCTGCAAAGGTCCTGCAAGGACCTCTGCCAGCTCCTTCAGTACCCTGGGTGGATGCCATCTGGGCCTGGCGCCTTGTCCACCCTCAGTGCCTTCAAACCCTCTCGAACTCTGCTCTCCAGATTTCCCCATCTGTCACCACTTCCCCTGCTGCCATTTCTCCACCACTGGGTGTCACCCCCTCTTCTTTTTAGTAAATACTGAGAAGAAGTACTCATTTAGTACTTCCACCTTATCGCACCCTGCTTCCACCCAACCCCTCCTTCCTAATCCTTACTATGTGGTCTTACAGCTCCTTTTCTCCTGATGTACTTAAAGAAGTCCTTCCCCCTTCTTAATGCCTTGTGCCAGCCTGAGTTCCTTGTCACCTCCTTCGATTCTGTCAAGTACTCCTCCCTGTCCTCCCTCCCTGTTTTCTTGTACTTCCTAAAAGGCAGCTCTTTTCCTCCTTACCTTTTCCATGACCTCCTTGCTCAACCAGATCGGTTTCTTAGCACTAGGCTTCTTGCTCTGGGCTTTGCAGCAGGTTTTGGTTGCCTCCACTATCCCCAGCTTTATGAGCTCCCACCTCTGGTTAGTGTCCATACTAGATTGAATTCTGGCCAGGTACCCTTTACCACTTCCCCATCCTCCCAAAGTCAGCCCTCCTGAAGTCCAGCACTATTGTGCCAGATTCCACTCCTTCCTTGCCCATATCCAATGTGAGCCATACTGGCGTGGTCACTCCTGACAGCGGTTCCTGAGGAATCCTCCACTGTAAGTTCTCTCACAAAGTCCCCATTTGCCAGCACAAGGGCAAGGGTATTTCCTAACCTGATTGGTTCACTGACCATTTGCAGCAGGAAGCTGTCCTGGAAGGCATCCAGCAGTACCTGCTCCCTTCTGTTCCTGGTTGTTGGGGTGCTCCAGTCCACTCCTGGTATGTTGAAGTACCCCACAATCACCACACTACCCTTCTCATACAACATACAACAGCATACAACAGGCCACAAATATGCCACAGGCCTTCTCAGGGCTGTACTGTAGAGCACCATCCCAACTGACACAGGCACCGGAATGCATCTTCAGCATGCCAAAGACATGCTTGATGATGGCGCGTATCGCGATGCGTGCCTCACTGTAGTGTTCTTTCACCACTGTTCCGGGTCGTCGGATGGGGGGTGAGGAGCCAGAGCCACGATGGGTATGCGGCATCACCTGTGGGGGTAGGCATGTCTCCATTAGTACATGGTGTTACACTGTGGCATGTGCCCCAACCCCGTCCCACCCTCTGGGTTGTGTGCCCCTGTCCTGCTCCCCCGCCCATGCTGCCCCACGCCTGGCGGTCCTGCATACCTGCCCCGGCTGCCCCTGCCTTCCCCCGTCCATCTTGTGGTGCACATTGGTCTCGTGCCACCCTGTGTTCACCTATGCACCCTTCCACACCCCTGCTGTCCCAGTGCCCTCATGCCTGCAACTGCCTGCCCACAGCCCACCCATGTGTCCGGACATGGTGCCACCCTGTGCTGCTGGCTCAGTGACATGTACCTAACAGGTGTCCACTTTGGATGTCCTGGCCTCGAACCTCATGCAGAGTGCCGACTGGTACCATATGTATGCATCTATGGCGCTCCCAGGGTGTGTGGCGCAGACATTGGTGATGCACCCGTGGCATCGCACACCACCTGGCAGTTCACTGAATGGTACCCTTTCGATTCAAGTACGTGATGCCCTCCTCATCAGGTGGTGCGGATTGCCACATGGGTGCAGTTGATGGCCCCTATGACACCTGGCATGAGTGCCACCCTGTGGAACCCGGCATGGCTTTTGTCCGCTCTGCCTGTGTGCTGGGGAATTTGATAGATTCGAAGCATATGGTAGCAGTGTGGTGAGGAATGTGAGGAGGCAGGACATTGAGGCCTGTGATATGCAAGTGGTGTCCCCAGTAGGCTTCTGGAAGGTTCCCGTGGTGAGCAGGCATATGACCCTTGTCACCTTGGTCTCACCGAGGTGGCATGACCTCGTGGTGGGTGCCTGCATCGCATCATGGCATAGCTCACAGAGCTGCCTCAGCATGGCCCTGTTGAGGTGGTATTGCCCGACTGTCTCCACCTCTGTCAGCTGCTCAAGGACAACCAGGCACGGCACCGCCATGGGGCTGGCCACCTATGGTTCCTTCCGGCGCCCTGCCTCCTCCTCCTCCTCCTCATTAGGGCACCAGCAATGGCAACTGCTGTTGGGTTCATCCCCTCTGTCACTGTGTCCCTCTGGTGTGGCTTGCTGCCTGGTGTTGTTGCTGGCAGTTTGCCTGCCTGTTCCTCTTCCTCTGTCTGGTTTCACTTCCCCTCTGGCTGAGGCTGTGTGCTGCTGTCGTCGTTCCATTGACAGCCTGCTGGTGTGCTGGACTTAAGTCTCTTTCTTTTGTACTTATCTTTCTTTGACGTATCTTGGTTTGCGCTGGATTTGCTTCATTGATGTGCCCTGGTTGTGCTCTGTGAATCGGGATCGCTGTGTATGCATGTGGGTACACCCTGTATATGCCAGATGTCATTACGTTGTGCCTATTGCACATGTCTTTCAAGCAGGGCATCTTGTTTGCACCGGTGCTTTCTCCTGTTCCTGAATCAGCCTCTGGCACATTTCTGACTTGTGCGGCACATCTGAGTTAGCGCGCGCTCGGTTTTGCGAATCCTGCCCTATGGCTGCAAATACAAATGAAAACACTCTGCACATCATATGTTCTTGCAAATGTTGACTGTATTTCTCCTTAATACAGAACTATTTAGTTGAGCCCCAGCACTCAAATTGTGGTCATTCATGACTGTGTATAGAGTCTGAAATAGTAAATTGCAAGTAATGACAGAGTTAATACTGTGCTACACACTCATGTCCGTGTGTGCATGTATGTACAGTATTACTGGGTGTATTCACAGGAGTGCTGCTATCAGCTTGAGGTTAATAGACATACTGTACACTTTCAAAATCAATTACAGCAGTTATAAAAAAAACTGAATCTGTTACAGACTTGCACGTGGTCACCTGCTGAGTCGAATTCAAGAACTGACGTGTTTCTATTGTCAATTAATTTATTCACAGGGTCATAGGAAATCAAAATAACACAACCATGATTGCCAACGATTGCGTGGTCCTTGTTGTCAGCCAAAAGTTGTCATGTTTCACGTGCCTACCAACGTGCATTCAGTTGATTCAGCTGAATATTAATTCATTAATTTATTTATTTCTAAAGTTTCATCAGGAAAGACATGAGCTGGCAACAGCTGGTAATATGTGGATGTGGATAAGCTGGAATCTCTGGCAAAGCTAATGCAGTGAAATCTTTAAGTTGACGCTCCGACGTCAAGTTGCTTGCCTGATCTATTCATGCCTGTACCACTGATTGCAGAGTTATAGCACTTCATGAAGCATGTTCTTGTGGTTTTTGCTATTATACTTATTTCTGTATTATTTTTGTACATTGTACTTTGCTTGTGTTCTGTTCTCTATTCTTCCCCTCCCCCAGGATGCATCTGGAAATGAGCTGATATCGGCTCAGAATGTTTTTCCTGGTAAAACTTTTGAAATAAATTAACTTTACTTGACTAAAAAGAGACGACCTGAACTGTGTGCCAAGTGCTGCTTTATACAGCTAAGGGAAAGAGATGATCTCTTCATGCGAACTGATATAAGGGGAGGGAAGCACCACTATCCTTGGAGCGAACCAATTCCTAAACAATATGGGGACGATGTTTGCATGACTGAAATACAGCAGCAGCAATGTAAAATTCAATCAGTGTAACCGCATGAGAATTGGGCTGTTGAAATTGAATATATTGAATGTGAATCGATGCAGGCACAGGTAAATATGACAAATGTGCGTGCATATACAGTGTGGGTGTGTATGTGTCTGCCTGTTTATTTGCAGAGCACTTTTAATTCTAGCAGTGAATTGTAATGCCCACTAAAGACTATAAAGTCCTTTATGTATCCTCTTGACAGAGCAAGGACCAAAATAAGGGGCATACTGGGCACTAGTTTGCACGTATAAAAACAAAATTGGTGCTGTATGGTTTAAGAAGCAGTGCAGGACAGGTGCGTTCAGCAGTGCTAAGTACAGCACCAGGAAGGGAGTGAGCAAGCACTGCCATCAATTACTCAGTAAGCAAGAGATTACAGGTGAAGGAGGTAATGTGAGCCCTTAGCTGCCCTCAAGTGAGCATGCACAAGAAGTGGGGAGGGTCAGTGGTTGTCGCAGGTGGTAATGTGAGCCCTGCCTCAGTCACCATGAAATGAGCATGTGAGGCGATGGGAAGGGTCACTTTTTGAGTGTGCGCCAGTGTGTATGAAAACCTATTGCTGAGCGATTGTGCAACAAGAGGGATCAGTTACATGCAATGAGAGTTCTGCCTGACCGTGGTTAGTCATCATGTTATCCGCCAAACTGCAGCTAATATGAGTAAGAGGAGACTTTTTGTCACTGGAAATGTGTGCCTGCAGGGAATGGGTCCCTATACCAACTCTGCAACAGAAACAGGTCTTAGCAACAGAAAAAGGTCTTATCATCTTCCATCTCAGTGCAAGAAGCCTCCTCCCTGAGCTTGACTCCCTGAAAGTATGGATCTCCTTGCACTCTCTCTGACATCCTGTGTATTTCTGAAACCTGACTTTCCTCTAGAGTTCCATACTGTCACCTAGCCCTCCCAGACTTCCACCTCTTTCACTAGAACAGAGGCAAGCATGATGGTGGAGTTCCCTTATACACCCATCAAACCCTCTCGTGCGTCATCTCCTTCAAGGAAGTCCTCCCTGCATCTCACAAGCTCCTGCTAATAAAACATTCCCTTCCTTCCACCCTCCTTATCTTTGTCTGTGTCCTCTATGCCTCGTCTAAGATCTCTCATTCCTCTCTCCTCCACTCCCTCTCCTCTCTTGTCTCCCTTTCCACCTCTGGCGAGCCCATCCTCCTTGGAGACTTCAATGTCATTTGGTTCTCCCCACCTCCAAACCCTCCTTTCCCACTATCAAGTCACTAAATCTACACAGTTAATCACTGAACCCACCAGATTCAACCCTCACTCCTCCAACCACTCCCTCCAGGACTGGGTGCTGTCCTCTCACCACCATAGCATCATGGCTGCAGTCATTCTGTCTGACACTGTCAGTGACCACTGCTTAACCTACTATGTTAGGAAAGTGCATTCCCCTCAATGCACCCCCAAATACATCTGGCACAGGGCTCTCAAGTCACTTGACATTGATGCCCTCCTAATGGACCTGCCCTCTTCAGATTGGTCCCCTGTATACTCTGCCAAAGACACTGACACTGCCCGTTCACTTTTCACTGCCATTTTAACCAACACCTGGAACACACATGCCCCCTTTCATAAGACCAAAGTGAAATGCTCCCACCACCCCTAGATCACACGGGATCTTGCATGGGTTTGTTCAAAACCTCCCACACCATGTCTGACCACCAACATTACAATGTCCTTAGGAACTTCTGTACTAAGGTGATTCAGACAGCCAAGGCACAGCACTTCAAGTCCAATCTTCAGTCCAACCAAAATTCCCCATCCAAATTCTGGAAAGTGATCCACTCCTTGTTCGACCCACCAGCCCAGGCCATCCCTCACCATGCTGGCAGATGGCTCACTGGTTTCCGACTGTCTCACTGTCTCTTTCCTTTTGAACAACTTCATCACCTGTGCATTATCTTGCCCATCCTCCAATGATCCTTCCCTTCCTCCATCTGATCTGAAGGCTTTAGCTTCCTTCTGCCTCCCCATAGGATGTTTTTTTTTGCCCTCATGTCTTTAAACCCCTCCAAATACAGCCCTGATGGCTTGGAACCCAGATTTCTTCATTTATCGCTCCTGCTATCATTCATCCTCTCTACCTCCTGAACCTATCCTTCTCCCTCTGTGCTGCCCCTCCTGCTTGAAAGTTGCCAAAGTATTACCTCTTCACAAGGAGGGTGACTCCTTCCAGGAAACTACAGCCTGATCTCACTCCTCCCTCCTTGCTAAACTCCAAGAGTCCCTAGTGTACTTCAGACTTGTCGACTTTCTTGACTCACCTTTTCTCTTGCCCTTCCAGTCTGGCTTTAGAAGGTACCAGTTTGCCATCTCCTCTCTATTGTGTGTCACTGACTCCATCCTTACTGAGATGGCTCAGGACATATTATCACAGCCATCTTCATTGATCTTGTGAGGCATTTGACTCGGTCTCCCACCCCTCCACCTGAACAAGCTGGTCTCAGCTGGCCTCTCTCCTCCTGCAGTTGAGTGCTTCTGCTCACACATTATGGGCCGTCAACAGTCAGTTCAGATGGGTGGTGTGTCCCCCCCCTTTTCTATCTTAGCTGGTGCCCCCCAGGGCTCTATCCTGGGCCCTATACTGTTTTCCATTTTTCTTAACGATCTCCCCTCCACCTATGTCTCTTCACCTATACACAATGTATGCTGACAACACAGTCATTTACTTATCAGGTCCTTCTACATCTGCTGTTAAAGCCTCACTACAAGCGACTTCCACAATGTACCACGCTGATTCCAGACCAACCAGCTCAAAGTTAACACAAAAAGACTGTGTGCATGACCTTTGGTACCACTCAGAAACTGGCAAGGCTCTCACCTTCCCAGTATTCTCCACCCTGGATGGCACCCAACTGGAGGTGGTTGTCTCTGCCTTCAAATACCTTGATGTGTGGCTAGATAGTAAAGTAGACTTCTCTGCCCACATTGATGCCATACACTCCAAACTCTGCCCCAAGCTCGGTGTCCTTTACCATAACAAAGACTGCCTCCCCACCCAAGTCCACCGAGAGCTGATAACCAAAATGATAGTCCCCATCTTTGACTATGCAGATGTGGTCTATAGCTCTGTCCCTCCCTTTTCTCTTGCCAGACTGGATACCCACTTCAATGCTTTCTGTCACTTTGCCTCCAACTCTCCTCTCCTCTCTGCACCACCACTGCTCCCTCTACTCTTTCCATCTCCCCTCTACTCCATGTTGCCAGTAACACTGCACCACCTTCATTGCCAAATACTGGTTTGTCTCTCATCCCTCCTACCTATCTTCTCTCCCCTCCTCCCCTTACTCTCTACTCTTAAGGGTCATTCGCACCTTCTCTATTCCTCACCCTCCCTCACATACCGGTCAAGCCGCTTTGTCCTACCTGCTCCCTCTCTTTGGAACCAGCTGCCCAATCCTCTTCATCTACCCCCCACCATCATCCTCTAACACACCTACTAAGGCTCTTTCCTTCCCCTTAATGCACCTGTCACCCTCACCCAATTCCTCTCTTCCCTATCTCACCATAGCTTCCACTCTCCTGTCTATCCTACGGCTTCTATTTCCTTGCATTCCTGGACTCTTGTCCTTAGTCTGCTCTCTCTGGAAGGTAAAATCCACCCAGTCTTATCTATAAGATGTAGTACTGCCTAGCAATGCTTAGTGTGAGCTTCTTAGATTATATGCAACCCTTGTATACCCGCTGTTCTACATTGTTACCATCTGAGTTTTTGCCATTATTGTACATCTGATGATTGTAATTGCCTTATGCCTACTCCCTCCCCCGGGTCATACCTGGAAATGAGCCTTGGCTCAGTGTGCCTTTGCTGGTTATCAAACTTTTAAATAAATACTGTATATATATACATACATAAAGAAAGGTGCTCATTTTCTACAAGTATGGTAGGTGGAAGTTAGACAGCAGGACAGATGCTGTGAGCCAGATGAGTGTTGAGCAGCTATGAAGCAGCACTTTTCCTGTGTAGTCATGTTTTGGCAAGAAGAAGTTATATAATTAAAAAAAAAAGCTA
The DNA here is from genome assembly GCA_016271365.2 of Neoceratodus forsteri. Lineage (NCBI taxonomy): Eukaryota > Metazoa > Chordata > Ceratodontiformes > Ceratodontidae > Neoceratodus > Neoceratodus forsteri. Next base: position 45,959,993 of record CM028133.1, on the reverse strand, counting down.
ACAGAAAACAGATATAAGAAAATATATCGAGCTCTTATGGTGTAAAGAGTCTTGCAGGAGCCAAATTTTAAAACAATTTGGCAAGACAGGCTTAAGAGTTCCAAGAGTTGAAAAATGAGTGTGGATACCCCCCACCACCACACACCCCCACACACACACACACAAAATAGGTTGAAAACATTTTCTTTTATCTGCTTTTTATTTTTAACATCCTTTAGAAAATCAAATCCCACACGTCTGCAATGGATAGGTGCAGCTTCAAAACTGCTCAGCACGCAGGCCTGGCAATGCAGTGGCAGCGCCAGCACTTGCAACACCAGTGACCTGCATTGAAGAATGAGTGCAGATCGTCATTGGTCGAGAGGGGGAGAAAGGACTGAGCACTGCAGGGACTGTTCTCCCTCCTTGGGGAGAGAGAACAAGCCTTTCATTGTGGGAATGCTGGCTGGCAGAGGCCAGGTGGCAGCACAGATGGGAGCACATGGAAGGAGCCACCACCAGATGTCTGGCATGTATGTGCATCACAGCATGCATATGTGCTTGTGCCATTACATGCAGTGCCCCAAGGGAGAAAACAGAAAAGGCCGGACTGCTACATGCTGGCACTCCCCACAGGCTCTCGCACAACCTACATGGCTGGTCACTCCCCACAGGCTCTCCCCTACATGGCTGGTCACTCCCAGAGGCTCTCACACAACCTAAATGGCTGGTCACTCCCCACAGGCTCTCGTACAACCTACATGGCTGGTCACTCCCCACAGGCTCTCACACAACCTACATGGCTGGTCACTCCCACAGGCTCTCTAGCAACCTAAATGACTGGTCACTCCCACAGGCTGTCACACAACCTACATGGCTGGTCACTCCCCACAGGCTCTCGCACAACCTACATGGCTGGTCACTCCCCACAGGCTCTCACACAACCTACATGGCTGGTCACTCCCCACAGGCTCTCGCACAACCTACATGGCTGGTCACCCTTCACATGTGGGTCCTGGTAAGTGCTGGATAACTGGTACACCCATGAGAAGCATGGTAACGGGGCTGTCTGGGTGCCATCAGGCAAACCTGGTGGGAGGAAAAGCTTAACTGAAGAAAAAAAAGACAGCTGCTCAGCACTCCTGCTGCTCACAGCATATCACCGATTTAATGTCAACTCCTGAGCCGGCATAATAACTCCTGGTCAGCCAGAAAATGGCAATGCCCAAGAGCAAGTCGTAGCTCTTGACTGCCAAATCCTTATTTCGGCCACTGTTGGTACAGCACAGGTAGACACACTGCAAGTTTCACGACACTGCCCTGTTAATGTGGCTCAACCCTAACATGGAGAGAGAGATGGGTGTGCATGACAGAAAAGCAGTTGCCCATTCTCAAAACGTGAGTGATTTTTCCCCATAAGGCATTAAACTCTACATAGTGCCTCTTTAATTCATGGCTGAGTTCCAGTCCTCAAATATGGACTGTCATGATTGTGATCTAGTAGTAGTAGTAGTATGGGATGCAGCTCTGAGCCAGGGCTCATTTTGAGCAGCTTCAAATAAAAATAGAATGAAAGATATATAATGGTGGCAGAATATACAGTCCATAAAATGACAATACATCAGACATCAGTGCATCACAGACTGGTTAAGATTCAGTTATTACCAGGGGTGCTGTCACTGTCACTGTGGGAATAGAGAACAATGCAGTTATAAGATATAGTGGACTCCTAGCAGAGATCAGTCGATTCCATATAATGTGCAGTACAGCAGAAGTTTCATAGACAGCTCACAGAGCCATTTCCACAGTGATCTGAAGGTGGATTAAGGGTTTTTATACAGCCTGAGGTTGACAGCGATACCACTCCATGCCACAGGTCCACCATGAAGAATGGTAAATACTCAATGCCCTCTGTCGACCTGAGGTGTTATCTGCCAGCTCTTCATGTGAGAAGGCCAACTATATAACTGGGCACCTTCTAGATATGGCACTTGTACATAAAATGCATTAAATGAAGCTGCCTGCTATCTTGCAGGGCTAGCCTGTTCAGATCCCTATTTTCTTAAACCAAAGTTACCTCCGAGGCAGCCCTCGCTGCAATGCAAAACATCCTTTTTTTGCATTTACTTTTTCTCGCACTAAGTCATGGGAGGCAGTATAGCACAGTGGTTTAAGGCTCTGAGCTGCAAATCTGAAGACCTGGGTTTGAATCCCACAGCCCCCACTTGCATACTGCGTAACCCTAAGCAAGTCACTTAACTTCCCTGTGCTCCCAAGTTGCACCTGTAGATAAGCTACAGCTTAGTGTGCCACTCCTGGTTAAACAACTGAGGAAAAAAAAAGTCCCTTCTCTTCCATATTTAGCCATTCTAACAGCACACCGCCATGGATCACCACTCAAGTGAAATTCTGATGAAAGAGAAGTAAAAGGACAATGTGTGGATTCAAACTCTCAACCTCTTGTTTATCCGGCTGTAGACCTTTGCACTACACCACGAAGCCAGCACAGCAATACAACTCAGCTCTTTAGTTCTACAGGTTAAAGGCTTTCCTGGATGGCAGCACTAACTGTAATGTCTGCTTCAGAGACAGACATGAGGGGCATCCCTGCCTCCGAGGCAGGAGCTACCTTGAGAGCAACTCTGCTTTAAGAAAAGTGTCTCTTGCAATCCCGCTATAACAGACAGTGATGTCTGGTGCATGGAGCATGCAAGACAAAGCAAGCAAATCTATTATACATCATTCTCAGAGGCCCCCCATACACCAACTGTATAATCCAACAGAGGAATTAACATAGAGTTGACTATGTGGTGATGCAATTCACAAGAAATATAGTCTCTAAGGGCCTGATCCACAATGGACGCACAGTCGCTCCACACCCGTGGATGGCTATGAAATGCTGCAGAGTGCCTCCTACATGCAGAATGTGCACCACTGGAGAACCTCTCAGTATCCACAGTCATGGCTGCGCACCCACCCTGTGCCTGATCCCTGGCCAGACACCCATCTCTGCACCAGGTTGGGGTTTGGCAGTGGGATGGACAACCACCAAATCCTGAGTGCTTCTTGGGCAGTCAGCACAGCCAGAGGAGAGGGCAGATACTATACAACCCTAGGGGCCCCTGTAATGCCTATGCATCCCCTCTCTCTCTGGCCATCCCTTTCCTTCCTTGGCCCGAATGGCCCTCGCTCCACCAGCACCTGGCCTTGGTATCGTTATGGGGCTGGAGGATCATCTGCACTGGCTGGTGCCAAGCAGCACAATTCTGACATTGCCGGTAGGGGATATGGTAGCCCATGAGGACCAACATGGGCTGCCATATCCCATGGACTCCTGCACCATGGGGAGTGAGGAATCTACTGCAGAGCTGACACAGGCATCCAATTAAATGCCCAGGAATCCTGGACAAACACCCTTGGTGCCATCCATAGCTACTGCATGGGGGCTACACACCAGCAGGGGGACAGTGGATGGGGCTGTGGGTCACACCCATCACCACACAGTCACAGGGTGCACAGCATCCTGGCAGGGATACTCTTGTTTTGAATGTATCCCTGCCACATGTTGTGGATTAGGCCCTGTGTTTGTGCAGTGCATGTAGTTTAGCTCCCGGTTTGTTTTGTCAGATAATGTATATGAACATACTACCTGTAATAAATAATTAACCCAGAGCCCCAAACACCTATATAGCTGAAACAATCACAACTGTTGTCATTCCATCTTTTAGATACTAAATGCCTCATGCTTATTTATAAGCTTCCTATCAGAACCAAAGAGCATAATATGAGACTTAAAAATGTATGTCACATAAAAGAATCTTGCAGAGGATTAAAGGCTTCCTGTGAGGCAGCCTGCATTGCACTAACTTCCCTACCACGGGCATGCAGGATTGTATCATCTGCATAAATGCAATTCTGTAAGCCCAGGGTAGGGCTGCACTTCAGAAAGGGCACAAACATGGTAAAGGTGGCCCAGAGGAGGGTAACTAAAATGTTACAGGGTTTGCATGGGAGGCCCTATGAAGAGAGACTGAGGGATCTCAACATGTACACCCTGGAAGAGAGAAGAGGAAGGGATGACACGATGGAGACCTACAAGTATTTCACAGGGGTGAATAGGGTGCAGATGGGGAATCTCTTTCAAATGAGAATGAACACCTGGACAAGGGACATGCAATGAAGCTGAAAGAGGGGGAGTTCAAGAGACATTTGAGGAAATATTTCTTTGCTGAAAGGTTGGTGGACACCTAGAACAGATTGCCAGCAGAAGCGGTGGAGGCTAAATAGTGGGGGGGATTTCAAGCATGCATGTGATAAACTAAGGCTATATTAGAAAATAGGCTGGGAAGCAGGAGGGTCACCTTAGACCAGATAGGGTCTGTGGAGACAGAATAAGCAGGGAACAGTTATGCAGACTGGGTGGACCAAGTGGTTCTTTTCTGCCAACAAATTCTGCATTTCTAATCGCATAATCAGTTCTTAAGACAGAGCCAAAAAATGAAACAACCATTCACAAGCCAGAACTTAAGACAAAACTGCTGTCATTGCAGATATTCTGAAAACCTCATGAAACTGTACCAAAGTACATCTGTACAAAGTCTCACCACATTTAAGCTGCTGCATCTCAAGACAGTCAAAAAATATATCAATGAATCACAAGCTGGAATTCTCTTGTATTTAGGACAACACAGTTAAGATTCTGACATTCTCAAGAACTGGTGCAAATGCTTGCCTATATCAATGATCTCAGAATAGAACAGCAACAGATCCAGTGCTAACTTTCTCTAGAGAGCCAGACCCAGTTAAAGAACACTCTATGATATGGCCTTGTGTATTAAATAAAAATGCACGCCTTTTCACACACTCCTTAGTGTGCCATACAACTTTAATTGGTCTTTGATCTTGCTTGATCATGATTGGCTAGGTAGTTCTCAGGATTTAGACACAAGTGTATGTGTGATAATAAGGTGGCCTGCCCTATATCCCCTTTGCTGGGTAATTGTACCCTGTGGAGGATAATAAGGGAGGGGACCCAGGAAAGTCCACATTTTCTGACCCTTGTGGTCAGTGGATAACCCACGTCCAAAATGCACTTTCACAGGTGGCATCCCGCAGATAAGCGTTTGAGCAAACATTCCTTGTTCCCAGTTCTGACAGTTGATTGGGCAGAAATTAAATATTCTGTGTCACTTTTTAAAATGAGTAGAGGGATAACCCCGTTGTTCTGACCAGCACTTTCACAATCAGTCAATAAAAACAGTAACAAGGGTAGCTGTTCATGGAGGATCCTTGACATACAGTGTCAGCCATGTTTGCCTGCAGACTCTCACAACACTATAGGTATGCAAGCAGGGATGGACAGGCCTTCTCTGTCTTGGGTTTTTTTTTTTGTCCCCCCCCTTCACTCCACTGCACCCCCCCCATTCACCATTAGGCAGCCTCCCAGCCCCCATCTGTACCTTCTCTGGTGCTTACCATGTGTCCATGTCTCCCAGACTTTCCCATCTGGAGTGCTAGCGAGGTGGGGAGGTGGCCAGGATCCCTTCCCCCCCAACTACGCATTTATGCTGAGCGCAGAGGCCAGCTGGTACGTCGGGGGCCTGAGAGTGCTGCTGGTTTCATCCTGCATGCTGGCGGGGTGTTATCCTTTGTTATCCCACCCCTCACGGAATGCTGGACATTAGGGTATGTGATGCATGGCTGTACACGTTGATGCCAGCTGGAGTCCCGTCCTTTCCGCAATGACAGCCCCAAAAACACTGCTACTTGTGGTCACCCAGGTGGGGGAAGGGGAGGTTGCAGCAGGAACTGTGACCCGTTTGCCCACAGAGAGAACATCCTCCAGGATGCTTGAGTCTCCTCCCCAGCTGGTCCTCCAGTGACTCAGGCTCATTCCCGAACCCGCCTCTGGCGCCATGACTTGCAGTGCTGGTGCTGCACCAGTGGGCCATCCCTACCTTTTCTGGTTCTAATAAGAACCCCAAAACGTTGTTTTGTTTGTTTGTTTATTGTTGATTACCAGAAAGACTCGGAGCCAACAGCCCATTTTCAGTTGTAAAAGTTTCTTGTTTCTAACCCTGTATGTAAACCTAACAACTTGCAAAATGTTATATTATTAATATGCTAATTATTACAGGGAACAATGAATGGGGTGGTGGGGTTACTTGATTTAATATGCACCCAAGGTGTGTGAAGCTACACAAACCCTCGAGAGAAGCTCAAGGGATTTAGTTAAGCATCACACACCCAGGTGTGTGTCAATTCGAGTACCCCTACTGCCCCATGCCTTATTTTATGTAACTGCTGGTTATCAACTTTTTCCATAACCCCTCCCCCACACACACACAATTTTTAGTCTGTAGTTGGTTAGATAACGAGTTGCTTTTGAGAGCAGTAACTGGCTCTGATACTGGGCAGATGTTCGGTTTACAAGTTTTCATGAGATCCTCAAATACATTTTTAACTGAGTATTTTTCCCCCTCAAGCACTTGAAGAAGTACAGAGGAACCAGAAGTCAGGTCAGGTAGCTAGGTTTTCATCTCGGTAACGGTCGGCTGACTCCAATACCGAAGTGAAGTGCAGTGTAGAAGAGCACTATTATTTACCTCTCTTTCCTCACCTTTTCTTCTTGTCTTGAAGAGACAATTTAACAGTAATTCTGGCTTTTTAAAAGAAAAAGTAATGGACGAGCACATATAAGCCTTTCTGTGGCGTTTCAGATGCTGCATAGTGACTCACTGAACAGTGCTTGAGACTGTCTCGAGACTGCAGCTGCTGTTCAGTGAGCACATATCTGTCGTAATAACCAGTCAGTTATTACAGCATATGATAACTGCCCATCTCCATTGAAAAATTTGATGGCCAGTTACTATATGCCAATGATTCATTCTCCTGTTAAGCCTCCAGAACTGTTTTTAAGGAGAAGTTCTTTCCAGATTTAAATTTTAGAACCAGCCAGATTTGACATGTGAGGAGAGGAGCTTTTTTGTTTTTTGCAGCTCCATCTCAGTAACTGCTCTGTAAAGCTATGCTCCAGGCTCCCCCCTACCTCACTTGAGAGTATAAACAGATATGCTATTTTTCCTCATGCTGCTTGGGATGTGGAGTGGTGAGCTCATGCAATATCTAATTACCCTCTCCTCTGACGCGCTGTAACTTAGGGGATGGAGGGGACACTACCATCATCACTCCTTCCCCCAGAAAGCGTAATGGTAATAATGACTCATGACCACACTTATTGAGCCAGTATGTTGTTTTTTTTATTATGTACAAAAATGGATGATGCAGACATGTATAATTATTTAATAAAGATTATATTGACAAAAATAAAACAGTACTTTGAGATACACAAAGGGCATGGAAGGTTGCATATCAACTACAGTGCATACTATCCCCCAGCTATTACATCACACTGCAGTCAAATTCATATTGGCTTCCAAACCATTTCCTGGTGTTCTGGAACATAACAACATAACAATTGCTTTGTTTTTTGAAATGAACTCCAGACTTTCACCCCACTTTAAATGCTGCCAAAAGAGCATTTCTTACCTTTGAGTAATTCCTTTTCTCCAATGTGATGCTTCAGTCACACCTAACTAGTGAATAACGCCATCCACTGGTGGGATCAGGCAGGAGAGCAGAGCTACGTCATCCCAAGTGATGTCCAACAAAGGGCTACCTTATGACTCCAGTGCATTCTCTTCCCACGTCAAAACACAATCAGCCACACACAGAGTGGTCAAGAAAAATAGCATACCCTGTAGAATATACTACCAGTGAAAGAGTAAAAGTTTGAAAGACTGAGCTCCAAATCAAATAAATCTTGCACTATTCAGTGACCATGAAAATAAAGGAGGGAACAGAGTAATAGAAGCACAGCTTGGAGAAAGGAAATTGTACGAAGGTAAGAAATGTTCCTGTCTCCAGCTCAGAGGGTCCTTCTGTCATTCCTAACTAGTAGAATGTAACACAGTCTATCATCAAGGACAAAGGAATAGATAACAGCTGGCATATTTTTAAAAAGAAAAAAAAAACTAGACATACATAGAGCATGAGTGATCTGGAAAGATGAATAACCTGAAAAGCTTCAGAAAACTGAGAGCAGTGGTGGACCCAGGTAAATGGTAACCAATCCCCACATTCAACCTCTGTGCTTGGCAGGAAAAGACAAGCATTTGTCAATGCCGAATGTTTGCTTGCTGGCACTGGCAGTGGTAGTGTAGAAGTTACATAGCTGTGTAACAGGAATGGCAGTGAAGTATTGAACTGAAGCCAACCCCACCACCCTGCAGAGAGTGACAGGCATTGGGGTGTGCCTTTGGGTCGTCAGGCATAACAGCCACGCCATTTCACCACACCCCACCCTGCAGACACTGACAAGTGTCACGGTGTTCCTTGGGGTCTTTGGCCCTTATGTGCACCCCATTTCATTAGGAAATACGGTGAGATGGGTGCGATATAGGAGAATGGGGTGAACTTTGGCGCCGAAAAGTCCAAGGCATACTTCGATGCCTCTCACTGGCTGCAGGGTGTGGAATGGTATGAGCATTACAGGCAAGAATCTCAAGTCACACCCTTGATGCCTGTCATTCTCTACAGGGTTGGGCGTTATGGTTGGAAACCCTAATACCTCAGGCATTTGTTGGTATTTTCACTCCAAATTTTCAACATGTTTTTTTGTGACCCCCACCTCATGAACAGTTGTAATATCAGTTTGTTAGCCGAAAGCTGCTTATGCACAGCGACTATGGCATTTAGCACCACAGGTGCAAAAACATTTCAAACAGGATGTAAAAAATGACATCTGTACTGTTCATGGGGAGGTGTAAAAAATGGTAATGTTGCAAATCTGCAGTAAAAATATTAAAAAAACTGGTGAAGTCACGAGCGTACATAGAAACTGTACAACGCACACCCGTAATGTAATTAGTTTTGGGATTTTTTACAGCAGATTGTCAACACAGGCATTTTGGGACCTCTGATCATGAACAGTGTCACTGAGATTTTCTTTATCTGTCCCGAACAATGATTTCCCACAGCGACCACGCATCTCTGCACTGAAAGTGTGAAAACACATTTCGCCATGTTGTGAAAATGACAGCTGTACTATTCATAAGCAAGTGTGGAAAATGCCACTGGTGAAAATCTGGACTGAAAATATTACAAAGTCATGAACTTACAAGGGTGCGTGGAAACTGCGCAATGCTCACTCGTAACACAGTCATTTTATGGACTTTTACATACTAACATACTAAAATGCCAGCAGAATAGGCCTAATGGTCTTTCGAGTCTGCTTGTTTGGTCAGCCCCACCCTGGGTGCTGACCTTGCTCCCTCGCCTACTCTGGCTTCTCCTTCCCAGTTCCGGATATTCTTGCTGCATTGGATTTTGCTTCCAGAACCCTTCCCTTTACCTGTCCCACCTCTTGAACCCATCCACTGTCTCTGCCTCCACCAGCCCCTAGGCAGCGCATTCCATGGCTCCACCACCTCTCAGTGAAGTAGCACCTCCTCCTTTCTCCCTGAATCTTCCCCTCCAGCTTCCACCCATGCCTCTAGTGGACCCCTCCTTCTTCCTTTGAAGCACCCCAACTGTTCCTCCCTATTTACCCTCTTCATGTACCTGAAGACTCTATCATGTCCCCCGGTCCCTTCTCTCTTCCAATGTGTACATATTTAGCTCTTCGAGCCTCTCCTCATAGGTCCTGTCCCCAAGCCCCAAATCATTTTGGTTGCTCCTCTGGACCCTTCCAGGAGAGTAATGTCGCTCTTAAGTGTGGCATCCAAAACTGCATGCAGTTCTCAAGGTGCGGCCTCACTTTTGTCACCAAATTTTCAACATAGCCATTTTAAGACCTCTGCTCATGAACAGTGTCACTGTGATTTTCTTAATGTGTCCCATACATTGATTTTGCACACCGACTGCGCCATTGTGCGCTACATGGGCGGAAACATGTTTTGGGCAAGATGTGACAAATGACAGCTGTACTGCTCATAAGGAAGTGTAATAAAATGGCAATGTTGAAAATCTGGATTGAAAAATATTGAAATTAAACTTACTAGCGGGAGAGGAACTGCGTAACGACGCTAGTAAAACAGTCATCTTAGGATTTTTTCACCAAATTTTCAACATAGCCATTTAAGACCTCTGCTCATGAACAGTGTCACTGTGATTTTCTTAATATGTCCCATACATTGATTTCACACCACCGACTGCGCCATTGTGCGCCATACGGGCAGAAACACATTTTGGGCAAGATGAAAATGAAAGCTGTACTGCTCATAAGGAGGGTGTGGTAAATGGCAATGTTGAAAATCTGGAGTGAAAATATTGAAAATTTAGTGAACTTCACGGTGTGCATAGGAACTGCGCAATGCACACTCGTAAAACAGTCATTTTTAGGAATTTTTCCACCAAATTTTCAAAATAGGCTTCTTGAGAGCCCACCTTATGAACACTGGCAGTGTCATTTTGTTAATCAGTCCTGAAAGGTGATTTAGCGCAGAGACTTCAAAATCACCCTTCAGACCCGAATAACGCCATGACAGTGACAGCATTTATGAGGTGGGGTCCCAAAAACCCCGTGTTGAAAATTTGGTGCAAAAATTCCAAAAACTGCCTGAGATATGCAACAAAGTTGAAAAACCCTAGCTATCCCATTATACAGCTTACCAGCATTTCCTCATTTCGCGGTCGGCTTTGAAGAGTGCAGACATGTTCCCAGTCCACCGAAGATCGTCGCCGCGAGGTCGGACGTAAGTATGGGGTGAGGAGGGTGGTGTGGGAGGCAGGGTGTGCAGTGGGTGGGTGCGGGTTGTGGAAGGGGGCAGGGAGCGCTGGGGACAGTTTCTTTATTTGGTTTTTTTTTGAATGACGATGCGGAACGCTTGCTACACGCTAGTGGCTCCCAGTGTGGCACAAGGATTGGCTGTTGGGGTGGAGCCAGCAGGGGATTGGGAACCCCTGTCAGTCATAGCATCTATTGCCACCCTGGGGTGGGCTCCCAGCGTGGCACCCCCAGCGTGGCACCCTGTACTGTGGGGGGGAGGACAGTGGAGCCGACGGGGGATTGGGCACCCCATCGGCTATACCATGAGTTGCCATGCGGGTGGGCACCCAGTGTGGCATGTGGAAGGCTTTGGGAGCGCAGGCACAGCTGGACGGGGATTGGGCACCGGGGCTTCATTACAGTGTGTGTGCGTGGGGGGCACGAGTATATGTGTGTGTGTGTGTGTGTGTGTGTGTGTGTGTGTGTGTGTAGGGGAGCGTGAGCAGGCAATATCTGATCGCTGCTCACCAAAGTGTAGCCCCTTCAACTGTACGCCACTGCATTTCTGGAGCTGTCAGAGCAGCTCAGCAGGCATTGGAGAACTGAGGCCGCACCTGCAAAACACACTGCTTGAATTGAATAGGCTGCCACACCTCTGAAAACTCGGATGATGGCACTATGTTTCTTGCACATGCGTGCAAGCAAACATAAAAACCAGAAAAGTAAAGGAATAGGAAACCACATCTGGGGAGGAGTTATTTTTCCACTCAGTGTGCCTTCCCCATAAAAAAAGTTTAAATAAAAAAAAGACAACATGGTGCTAAGAATGGCACCAGAAACTATACCTGGAAGGTAAACCAACCTGTATAAGATAATAAGGGGATGCCAACTAATTATACATTTTCCTACAGAAAGAAATGTAGGTATTTGTGGACAAACTGACTGACTCGCTGGCTTTTTTTGCAGAACAGCAAGCAGCTAATGCGACAACTTGTAAAACAGACACGATATATAGACAGAAACACTGAACTGAAAGCTTTAGGTAGTAGAAGTTAAAAAGTATATAACCAAGGAGAAAGTGTCCCAATAAATGGTCCTATGAGTAACTGTAAAAGGGACGTAGGAGCAACAGTTCAAACACAAGCATTTATCAATGCTGAAGGTTCACTGCTGGTATTGCTGTTGTACTGGGTCTTGCTTGTACACATTTTTACTATATAGTTACCGAGGATACAGCTGATGAGATGCAATATCTCATTATTAGTGGTGTCCTGCTTTGACACACTGTTAGACTGCGATTACTCAGGATAGGGCAGCTGAGAGGCAACATCCACTTTTAAGTGGGCTCCCACAGTTTGTTCCCAAATGTACAACAGTCTTTTGCCCGACCCAGAGGCTACAGTCTTCCTATGACCTGACGTTAGGATTAAGACAGGTGGAATTTTTAAAATCCCATCTGAAAGGTGATTTCACTGGGCGACTGTGGAAATGAGTTTTGGAGGAGATTTGAAAAATAACACCTGTCATGTTCAGGAGGTTGGATAATACAAGGGATACAGTATGTTGAACATTAGGGGCCAAAATCTGCAAAAATAAATTATCAGTAAATGTTGCAACAATTCAAGTTTTCTTCATGAGTTAGTTGGTTTTTCACATTTTTTACCCAAATTGTCAACATAATATTTTTATGACCACTCCTTCTGAACATGACAGGTGTCATTTATAAACAATGGCTGAAACATCATTTTGCACCACAAATGTATGTAAATACATTTTGGTTGGGTTTGTGAAATGACAGCTGTCACATTCATGAGGTGGTGTGAAAGAATGAGTACGTTAAAAATCTGGGGTCAAAATACTGAAAATTACCTCAGTTAAAAGTATGCAATAAAAAAATGTCAATGTACACTCCTAACTTAATTTTTTTGAGATTTTTAACCCAAATTTTCAACGTAGCCTTCTTATGACCCCACTTCATGAACAAAGGTGGAGAACATTTTCAAATCATGCTCGAAAGGTGATTTTGCACCACAAGTGCTGAAACACATTCTGGCCAGGATTTGAAAAATGACAGCTGTCACACTCTATAAGGTCATATGAAAAATTTCTACATTGAAAAGTTATGGTCAATATATTGAAAATGACCACAGTTATGAGCGTGCATTGAAAAATTTCAGCGAGGCTCATAACTTTGTTTCTCATATTTTTACACAGATTTTTATCATAGACTTTTATGAACCCCCATATAGCCTTCTTAGGACCCCACCTGATGAAGAAGGGTGGAGGAATTTTTCAAATCCTGCCCATTAGGAGATTTTGTGCCACAAGTAAAAAAACACATTTTGGCCAGGATTCAAAAAAATGGCAGTTATCACATCGATGTGGAGCTGTGAAGAAATTGCTATGTTGAAAATTTGGGGTCAAAATATTGAAAATTAACAAAGTTATGAGCCTGTGTTCATAAATTTCAATGAAGGTTGGTAAGTTTGTTGTTTTTTAAAATTGTTACCCCAAATTTTCAACATAGTCTTCTTATGACCCTATCTCATGAATGGGGTGGAGAAAATGTTCAAATCTTGCATTAAAGGTGATTTCACGTGGTGACCACGAAATCACCTTTCGGGGCAGATTCACCTGATTTCACAGTCATTGTTCATGAGCTGCAGTCCCAAAAAAGGCATGTTGAAAATTTGGGGCAAAAATTTTTTAAAATGTATTTATTTATTTATTACTAGGATTATAATACCTTTCAACCAGAGGTTCTCATACAAAGGTTCCATTTCAGTTTACAATTTCAAACTCGGTACAATACAAAATAAGAGGTTTACATTGCTAGGTAACAAAATAACAAATGAGGTTGCAAAATTTCACAGTTACATAGTAGATGGAACAGGATATAGGTTAAAAGACTAACAACTTCAGTGCACAAGCACTGAGGCAGTGGTTACCCCAAAGGGCACTGGCTGGGAAGCTAAGTTTCAAAGAAATACAAAACCACACATACTCCCATAATGCAAAGCATCATAGGCTGTATATGCAAATCACCACAGGACATAGGTTGTCATACAAAGTAAGTTACAGAGGAAAATGGAGCATAATACGATTACGAGAGAGAGAGAGAGAGCAAGAGGGGGAGAAGGAGGGAGAGAGAGAGAGAGGGAGGGATGTAGAACAAAAAGGGGGGTCTACCAGACAGCAGGTGTCTTTGTCAGTCAGGTTGAAGTGGTTGGTAGTAAGTTGTAGGGATGGATGGGAGGAGAAAGGGGTGGTGTAGGCAAAGTAGTGGGTAGTTAGTAAGGCAGATGCAGGGTCCTAAGTCTAGGGAGACTCCACCGCAGCTTAGCTGGGTGAGGTGCTGGCACAGGTTAAAGGGAGCCAAGGAAGGGATATGAAGGATCTCTGGTGGGAGATTATTTAGCCAGGAGGGGCTCTATAGTGAAAAGATCGCTGTAACTGTGCAGTCCAGCAGTATGGGACCAGGAAGGTCATCATGGATGCCCTGTGTTGCAGGGTTTGGGGCTGGTACTAATAGGGGCAGGACGCTTGGTGAAACTTTGCCAAGGTTGATTTTTTGGCAAAGAGACAAGTTTGGTAAGTGATCCTATTTTTAAGGTTCAGCCATTGAGTTTGCACATAAAGGTTGCACATGTGAATGTACCTGAGGGCACTCGTAACCAGCCAACATACCTTGTTGAGAGTAACAGTGATTCTTTTCAGGGTTGTATCCAAAGCTGCTCCATAGAAAATTAGCCCATAATCAACTAGAGAGATGATGGAGCTCGATGCAGCAAGCTTAAGATCCTCAGTGGTGAGGCAGTGCCGATGTTTATATAGGATGCCAGTGTGAGAGTTGATTGCTCTAAATATTAGTTTAATGACCAAGTTATGCTGATAAGTTCAAAACCCCACTGAAATACATGGAACCACTTACCTGATTTACTCAGTTCACGGTCGAGTGTTAAAGAGTGAAGATGTGTCTCCGGTTCAGAAGGAATTATGGTGCTGGACCCCTGGTAGGTAAGTGAGGGCTTGGGGGTGTGGGGTGGTGTGTGCTGAGTGAGAGGGTTAGCTAGGGGGACAGTAAGGATAGCAGCAACAGACATTGATGGACATTTTATTTTTACAGAGTGTTTTTAGAAAAAGAACTACGAGGGATTTTTTTTCAGGTACCAACACTGGGATTTGGCACCCAGTATCGTGTCACATTTGGTGGCACCAGGATTGGGTTCCTCAGTGTTGTAAATAAAAGTGGCTAGGGTGGGAGATAGTAGTCAGCATGGAGAATTGGGCACCCCATGCCAGAAAACACACTGAGGGAGGGTTTACTTTATGTTTGGCAGTGCCAGAGGTAGGCTTCCTGGTATTGCAGAATGAAAATGGGTGAGGTGGGGGGGTTGTAGCTGCACCAGACATTATGTTGGATGGGGTCAACAGTCAAAATGGGAAGGTTGGGGGATAGCAGCCAGCACAGGGGATTAGGCACCCCATGCCAAAATAATAACATGGAAGGGGCGGAGACATTGAGAGAGGGTTTTCTTTATGGTTGGTGGCATGGGTGGGTGGTCTCCCCACCGGATTACATGGAGGGGAGAGCACAGCAGGTTGATCATGACAGATCAGCTATACTTGCTGGGTGGCATTATGTAGGTCAAAGAAAAGAACCACCATATGATTGGATTGGGTCTCTCCTTTAAACTACACAAAGTATCTGCCCAGCAAGCCAGAACAGTGTCACGATCAGCCTGGCTGATGATTAGTGAGACACTGATGAGCCCTTTGCAGACTGGTCTGCATTGATCTGACAGTGTCACACCTCTCAATACCCACTTTCATACCAAAATGTTCCCTGCATGTGCGTGCATGGCTAACATAAACAAGCACTTGTCGAAGCCAAATGTTTCCTTGCATGGTTTATGTGGCAGGGGTGTTTTGTGTTAGTTGAACTTCTGGTGGGAGGAAAAGCCTGCCTGAACTACGTTTTGACAAGCTGTCATATTTTGGACAGCAGTTGAATACAGAAGCTTGGGTAATAAGAAGGCTATGTTGAAAATGTTGGGTGCATCACCAGGCCGGTGGCGCTGAGGGTTGAGGCGTTGGACGCCACATCTCATCTCAAACAGTGTCTCCCACATCTCCTCACCATGGCTGCGTTAAAGCTGCATCCCACCCTGTTATCTTTAGTTATCACTGTGCTGTACTGCCCCACCCCTCATGTAATTACCACCCCCTAACCCCAAGGCCAACTAATACCAACACCCGCCCTGCACTACACACTGGGAATGACCACAGGGATCTTGTCTCCTCTCCACCCACAAAGTCCA
This sequence comes from Neoceratodus forsteri, assembly GCA_016271365.2. Classification (NCBI taxonomy): domain Eukaryota; kingdom Metazoa; phylum Chordata; order Ceratodontiformes; family Ceratodontidae; genus Neoceratodus; species Neoceratodus forsteri. The sequence continues at coordinate 45,943,925 of CM028133.1, read as the reverse complement.
CATCTTAAGCATGTGAAACTCAGGTGGGACCTTCTAATCTGGCCCATAGATGGAATGTCCTTGCTCCTGGCAGAGCTTCAGTTATCTAACTCATCGGCAGCACCTCTTGATGTAGAATTTAAGACTTCAGCTATGAGGGGTCTGGGCCCCTTTAGCTAACTGAGCGGGCTCGGAGGCACCTTCTAAGCTATTCTCCCTATGACCTCCTCTGGTTCACATGGTTGTTCTTAGATTGGTAGGCCAGCTGAGTGCCTCAGCAGTCGTCATTCTCCTCATCCTGCCTTGAAGGTGGTACTGCGTCAGTGTATCTCATGTTGCAGAGTTAGCTCACAACCCTTCAAGATGTTCCTGTTAAAGGGACAGAGTGAGAATTGTCCCCAAAATTGGAATATTTTCCACCCTCTGGATCGGCCTTGAAAATTGCAGCAGTAGAGCCATCACCAACCAAAATACCCTAAAGCCTAAAGGGAAGGCAACCTAGGCCTTGGATCCCCAGAGGCTTCCTCCTTTAAAAGGGTTTTTTTCCTCTCCTCCAAGCCAAAGGTCATAATATGTAGTCAGTTGTTTATAGTATATTTCCTTAGGTAGGGTTCTGCTGTTGGATGGAGATGGATGGTGGCCCTACTCGCTGTTCCCTCTCTCCTTAGGAAGCCCTTATGGCATCAGTGCAATCCTGACAACCTGTACATCTTATTTGTGTTTCTTCAACCTGTCTCATTGCTGTCAATCTGCTTCTCAACCTCATAGTCAAGCGTTTACTGCTCACTACTCTTTTGGGCTCCTTCTTAAGGTACCTTTAGCCAAGGAATCTTTTCTGTGGCACCTCTAGGGTGGAACCCTCTTTGAGGTTCCTTGCCTTCGGTACCACTATAGGGTGGTAATTCCAATGGAATAGAAAGTGCAACCGCCAAACAGTTATCACAGTTGCACAAGCATAACACTGTTTTGGTTGCATAGGCCCATTGAATTGGAAAGTTATGCCTGTAGTTCAGTGGGGTGAGCAACCAGTCACACCCCTTCCTGAGCTATATAAGCAGTTCCTCCCAGTGTCCTTCTGAAGCACTTTTGCTTTGCCCCACCATCCTCCCATCTCCTCCAGTGGTATGCCTTTCTCCTCGGGAGGCTCCTTCCTAAGATACCTTTATCCAAGGGAATCTTTTCTGGGCACCTCTAGGGGTGTAACCCTCTTCAAGGTTCCTTTCCTTTGGTACCCCTACAGGTGGTATTTCCCATGGAATAGAGAAGTGCAGCCGGCCAAACAGTTATCACAGTTGCACAAGCATACCACTACTTTGGTTCCATAGGCCTACTGAAACATATTTAAAAGCCTCAATCCCAATGCAAGGCATCATGGGTATGCAAATTTTCATGTAAGTCAGGCTGGCAAGGCTTTGCTAGAACAGAGATCGCCTTTTAAACAGGTTTGTATATCTGCTCAGTATAAGCTGAGAATGACAAAGTACAGACATGTGCTTCATTCTAATGGAACTCCTCGGTGTACTGCAGCTGTTGTCTGTGCAGGTACCAGGTCAGAACCCTAAAGCAAAGGACATTTAGAAAACTTGAGTGAGCATACCAGAGCTTGCAAGAGAGGTAGTGCATGTGATCTGTAAAAGGATGCCAGTAAATAACTAGTACTTCGCATGATGCTTTTCACAATTCACATGGAGCTAGCTAGCTTGTTTACTTAGTTTACAACTAGTCAGGATCAGATAACGTTACTAACCAGTAGCTATTGTTTTACTACTGGTATTCTTGCTACAGTCATATTCTTGAAGTCATCTGAGCATGCACAAAGTCATCAGAAAGCCATTTGTCTAATATATATTAAGCCCTTTGACTACTGCTTCAGCTCGTTGCCTTCTTCTCACACCCTTACCCTTCAGGATTCAAATTTAGGCTAGGTCCAGAGGGAGCAGCTGAAATTTTAACACACTGATCGACACACCAGTGCATTAGGGCCCCAGGATTCAAATTTACTATATTTGAGTACAGGTGGATCAGCATACCGTTACACTGGACCCTAGGATTTAAACTCGCAGCCTCTGAGTGTAGTGCGGTCAATTCAGCAGCGCAAAATGGCACCAGGATTTAAATTTGCAGGCTCCAGGGCAGTAAGTTCAATGCACCAGTACAACAGCTATATCAAACTAACATTTACTGTAGCTAAGTGTAAAATAATGCACATAGGGAGCAATAACCCTGGACATCAATATACCTTAAATGGAATGCCTTTACATGTAACCGCAAACGAAAAGGACCTTGGTGTAAATATAACCCCAGATTTAAAATCTGATACGCATGCAACAATTACAGTTAGGAAATGTTACGGAATACTAAAGTGCATTTTAGTGAACATTAAAAGCAGAGACTTAGAAGTTATTAACCCTTTGTATTCATCACTGACTAGACCCCACTTAGAGTACTGCTCCCCTTTTATGCTCCCTCTTCAATTGACTGTAGAACAAAACTAGAGAGTCCAAAGATGGACAACCAAGAATATTTAATTCATGGACAACTTACATTACAGTGAACGACTGAAACATCTAAATTTATACTCAACAGGATATAGAAAATTAAGAGGAGATCTGTGTCTGGCATTTAGCGCCCATAATGATAACTACATACTTGAGACCATAAGATTAGTTAGACACAAAACAACTACCCAAACTACTAGATCCCATAAGTACAAATTATGAGGGGAAACAAATAAAACGCATACAAGAAATCAGTGATACACCCAAAGGGTGGTGAACACATGGAATACCCTGCCCAGCGAGGTAGTAAAAAGTGATAGTATGGAGACATTTCTATCTCCCATAGATTTATGGGAGATAGAAAATTTCTGTTCCATCATTGACTAGACTGGTGGTGAGTTCAATAAAGGACTTTGGTCCGTTGAACTCGTAAACTACTATGAACTTATGAACTGGCCACCAGCATTTGTCCTCACAGCCTCCAGGTGCGTAAGAATCAACAACACACCAGTGGAAGAGGGAACTGGATTCAACCTCACAACCTTTGAATGCAATAGGACAGACACATAAGTGTACTAGGATACTGGGATTCAGAGTCACCTGGCAGGATTTTCAAAGCAGTCTGCCTGGAATTTCAAATTGGATTTCTGTCAGCACTGTTAGACCACTGATTAGATGGTCCAGCAGTCTGGATGCAGAATGTGGAGCCTGCATTAAAAAAAGCCCTGGCAGAGCCACTATGACTGTAAATGCATTAACTAGCTAAGGGTGTTTCATGGCTTAAACATAAACATGAATTGCCGTAGCATACACTAACTGAATCAAAGTATGGTACCTTGAAAAAGGGCAGATATAAAAATAATGCCACTGTCTGTATTACAGTTACCTATATGTTTCACATTTTATTCTATGCACTGTTATAGCAATCAACTCAACAGAACCGGGCCACTATACCTTAATTGCAAACACTGCTGAGACAACTATATGTTGTGACAAGGTGGAAGATAAACACAATGTTGAGACATGATTAGGAAGACATTTAATGTGTTTAATTGATTTTTTAGAGATTGCTATACAGTACACACACAAATAATTAGTATAATATAAAAGTGCATATAACCAAATGTCAATGTAAATCTTAAACATTTCATTACAAGCTGTTCTCTTGTAGGAAGATCTTACTGTACAAGGCCTAAAAATGGACATTATGTAAAAGTAAACTGGGGTAGGTGTGTTATTGAGGGTATTGCATAGTTTATCTTTTATTGCTGCTCCACCCCAGGCACACACAATATGAAAATAATCAGTGTCAGTGGCTCAGCAGGTAGCACACTCGCCTCTGAGGCCAGAACATCAGAAGGCTGTCGGTTCTATCTCCACACCAGGCAGTTGGGTTAAATCCCAATACTGACACTGTAGTGCAGCATGAGGGGGGCTGTTGCACTCCTAAGATGCCGTCTTTCGGATGAGATGTTAAACCGAGGTCCCATCTGCCTGTTCTAGTGGTAGTTCAGGTGGATGTTAAAGATCCCATGCACTTCTCGAAAAGAGTAGGAGCATTGTTTAATGGTACAAAAACAAATACAATTTCCATTTTACATTTTCACATCATCTTTGACTTTCCGTTGCATAACACATAACCCATAATAGTACAGTGAAATCATATTATCCTATCGGGTCATATTTTCCACAAATCATTACACATATCCTGTCCTATCCACTTTCTCTCATATGCATAGATCTTGTCTAACTCATCCTGAATTCTGAATTTTAAGTCCATTATTGGATTTTTTCCTTGCAATTGTTTTGGCATCTTGTTTGCCAAATAGTCCATTTCAGGGTAGCTAATAACACATAAATTGTATTTTTATTCCATTTTCACCATTCTTTTGGGAAGCTGCCATGTATTAAAATCTCATAAGTCATTTTTAAACATTGGTTCACCCCAAATCTGTGATAACATTCCCAATAAAGGTTTTATAAATGAACATTCAAAGTATAGATATCTCATTGTTTCCAACCGATTAGCACATTTCCTGCCACACATTCTTTCTGTCACCTGTTTGTATTTTTGATTGTCTTTCACATTTAGCTTCTCATGGGCACACATCCATACTGTATCCTGCATGTTTTTGGGAGCCTTTTCTGTCGTATTGTTTCTAATATTCTTCCTCCTCTATTGCTGGTGGGGACTGAAATACGGTTCTTCATAATAAAGTTTCAATGTTTCTTTATAAAACGGTTTCTTTGTACTTATTTTAAGAAACTCTGTTGTTTTCCATTGTTTTAAATAATGAAGTCCGTTTGTGACATATTTTGGGACCTGGTTGTATGTGCCTCTATTTTTTAATTGCCACTGCTCATCAACGTGTCCTAACCATTCCAGATAAAGGGGTGTCCAAAACTGTTTATTTCCTCTTATACAGGGCTGCACATTTGCACAGGTAAAAATACTTTGAAAGAAAATTACTGGGTTAAGCATATTTAGGCCTCTTTCTTGCCTTGGCTTATATGTAATGCCTCTTTTCACAGGGTTTAATCTGCTTCCCATAAAAGTTCGAAAAATAGTCCTATTCGCCTTGTTTGCATTAGTACTGGTATTGGATACATAGGCAATATGTAAAATATTGGAATTATGAATGTTTTCAATAAATATATTCTTTTCTCTTTTGTCATTGTCCACGACTTCCATCTTGCTATTTTGGCTTTAGCTATCCCATATTTCTCTTCCCAGTTCTCTTGTGCAACATTTTCAGTTCCAAAGAGTAACCCTAGCATTTTTATGTTTCCAGTGGTGATTTCTATTTCTTCCTTATCCTTAAATTTTGTGTGCTCTAAAACTAATATTTTACTGTTCTGTTTATTTATTTTAATTCCTGTTGTTTCTTGTACCGCTTCTATTATTTTAGTGCTTTTCTCCTGATACAACATTTTTGTCATTAGGACACAATCGTCTGCATATGCTATGATCTTTTGCAGGCTTGCTCACTTTTATCTCTAAGGGTTGTATGTCTGGATTTTGTTCAATTAGCCTTAAGACAGGGTCTAAGCTAAATATATATAAAAGCGGACTTAGGGGACATCCCTGTCTGACTCTGTTGCTAAAAAGGTAGGTATCCCATGTGTCAATTTCTCTGAGGTATTATTTGTGCTTCCCTATATAAAATTTTGATCATGCCTATGAATTGTTCGGGTATGCCATACCGTTGTAGCACTGCCCATATATATTCGTAATGCACTGCATCAAATGCGTCCAATGAGTAGATGCACCCCTGAGTTAGTTTTTTATGGCTTCTCTCTACAATTTCCCTAATGTACAGAAGATTCTGAATTATATTTCTCCCTGGAATTGAGCATGTCTGTGTTTCCCAAATTAATTCACTTGCTACTGTCGTTAGCCTGTTACTTAGTATTTTGGCTAAAATTTTAATATCGCTTGTTAGTAAACTTAGGGGTCTCCAGTTTTTCATTTGTGTAGCATCTCTCTTCTTTTAGAAAATGGGCTTTTTATTTCCAGGCATCTGATTGGCTAGTACCCTTGCCAGGGGGTACATTAACTTTCAATAGATGCCCAGGAAACAAAAGTACCAGTCTTCAGTGCCCTTACCTACTAAGTATTGTACTGCCCACCCTGCTTCCTAATTGGTTGCAACACCTCATTTCAATGTTAAAAATGCCGCCATTTTGTTCCCTCACTTAGCGAGAGAGACCGCGACCACCATCTGTCCTCCCAGTACACTCCTTCCTGACTTTAATAGCTGCCTGCTAATTACATTTTTTTTAGTTCTGTTTTTCTAACTCTGCAATACTCATCTTGTCCCATGCCCCCGATTCCCGACAGCGTTAGTGCAAAGTGTCAGTGACTCTCGCTGAGCTGACAACACTCTCGCTCCTCCCTTCTCCAGCTGGTTGCCTGCTCTGTTCTGAAACTAAACGATTTCAAATTTGTAGCACTGCACATGTCTTCAGTACTGTCACCACTCATCTTCTCCCATGGCCTGCAATTCCTGATAGTGTTAGTGTGAGCGGTCAGGTCAGACAGTGACAGTCGCACGGCACGACTGCACCTCGCTCCTCCTCTCCGGTTGGTCACCCTGCTCTGTTCCGATAATGAAGCACCTTCTAGTTGATAGCGTTGCATACCTGTCAATACCATAGCTTCTATCCTCTTTTAAAAAGTCACTTTACTCATCCAGGAGCATCTGCTATCCAGCTCTGATGCCCACGCCCTCCCAACCCAGGCTCATAACTGACAAATGTCAGGATTCCAACGGACACTGTAAAAACACGCTGCAGAGCAAAACAAAAGTGTACTCAGTGGCAAAAATGAATGTCGGGACTGCTGAGCAGAGTGGGCCCTCTACAGCTGGACTTTCTATGAATTTCAGTAGCTGCTGGGTGGGGTGGGGAATCTATCCTTCTATAGAAATGTGGCAAGACACAGAAAACTGCAGTTTTGTAAAATAAACTGCATATCTTCTTGCAGATGTAATGGAGCAGTCTCTGTGTGTGTGTGTGTGTGTGTAGGGTGGGAGAAGCTCAGAATAGCTCTGTGGGGCAGCAACAACACATGGAACAGCACAGAAAAATAGGGACTACTTTCAGCAGTACAACTTTAACCTCATGTAACTACATTTTTATTTATTTTTTAATTTATTTTAAATCCCACATACAAATGACAAAGATGGTACATTTTCTAAGCAATAATACCCTCCAGGGCCGTGGTATAAAATACCCGGATTCCAGGGGGCTATAAGGCCCTCCACCTGTGCATCGGGCCTCATTACACCCTGGGCAGTCCAGTATTGCCCAATACCGCCCACCTTGTCGGGTATTATTGCTTGCATATATAAAGATCATGACTCCCTGTTTCATGCTCTCAATTAATTGCCCTCTCTCTCTGACATCTTTGTAAACTGCTTCCAATATCGATGCTAAGAGGTCTATAAATATTTTATAGAACTCATTCGGGATTCCATTTACACCTGGGGCTGTATGTGTAGATGCAGCATTAATTACCTCTCATTTCTTTTTCTGAAATGTCATCATTTAAAATGTTTTTCTCTGTTTTTGTTAATTCTGGCACTTTGATTTTTTGTAAGAAAGTGTAACCTTGTTTGTTTTGTTGTTTTTAGAAGGTTTTCTTCACATGTTTTTGTACTATTGGTTGCATTTGTTTTACACCTGTTTGAATTTCCCCTTTGTTATCTGACAATACTTTCATTGTTCTACTTTTAACCCTTTCATGGCAACTTTCATATGGGTTCGTGTGAAATTTCTTCCCTTTTTGTGCCATATTTTTGTTTCATAAGTAAAGATTTTTCCCTATTATACTGATATTCTTTCATTATTTTTGTTTAATCTCCTGTATTTGAATTGTCATGTCTCTCCCAAAGTTTTTTGTTTGTGTTAATATTTGTAATCATTTTCCCCTATACCCAAGATATTTTTGGTACTCCATTTGTTGTTTGAGCTTAGCTCTTTGTATCGTCAGTTCTTGTATGTCCCTCTTCGTATCCTCCCACCATTCTACCACATTATCATATAAGTCATACACTGACTCTCTTGCATATAGTAAGGCTATCATTTCTTTTTTGTTTTCCTCCTCTTGCAGTACTTCTAAATTCAGTCTCCAAAAACTATGGCCTATTTTTGGACTTTTGTCTAAGTCTATCTCCACCTGGATCCCCATGTGGTCAGATATTTCTACTGGGAATCGTGCTATTTTGTTAATGTGTGTATTTGCTGGTACAAACCAAAAGTCAATACAGGTAGACAATTTCCCTTTGTAAAAGGTGTGCTCAGACCGCTGTCTTTTGAGGTCACATACATCTTCAAGATTTGCTTGCTTCAAAATGTTATTTAACCTGTTGGTATCACAGAAAATGTTCCCAGTCTTCCTTCTCCAATCTCTTTTTGCTCTCCCACAGTTAAACTCTCCTCCCTGTAGTATCAGATTTGATGAGTGTAAGTAAGGTTCTATTAGGTTAAAAAGGTTATTCCTGTCTGTTTTAATCTATGGGCTATAGATATGTACAAGCCTGAAATACCTACTATCCAAAATTGCATCTGCCAGAGCATATATTAACTATCTTCTGCATCTTGATGTGTGGTTCTTAAAAAGTATTCCCACCCAGAACATGTCTCCTCACTTATTGACCAAAAGGAAGGTCCCCATCTCCATGCTCGCTGTACTGCCCAAATTTTTAAATGGTATGCAGTCTTGCATCATGCAAGAAAAAGATCCTCTCTAAATTCCTAAAAGTCCAAATGCAGACATTCTTTTCCTGACATTCTTTATACTATTAGTGTTTAGAGTCATACATTTTAAAGTTTTCATTTTTCTTTATTTAAAAAGGCAAGGCAGTTATATCTGTCTCTTCTCTAGGTCTCATCCTTCCCCTTTGTTTTGTCTCTTGTCTTTCTTTTCTTTGATTTTTCTGTCCATTGACTCATAGTCAGAAGACAGTTTGGGTTGGGAGGACTGAATGGAGGATGTATGTGTCTCTCACTGTCATCTCCCAATATTTCATATTTGTTTCTAAGGTTTATTGGCTCAGTTTCTTTCCTTTGCACTTTGGGTTGATGTCCCCCAGATCTGGTGACCCTCTGGAATAGACCTTCTGGTGAAACTGGGGAGGGGCATCGTGTCTGGTGAAGTTTCTTTCTCAGATGTGCTTAGTTGTTCTTCCATAGAGGCTAATGGTGTTTCCCCTGATTCTCCTCCTCGGTTTTGTCTTGCCTCGTCTTTCTCTACTTCCTCTCTTATTGTTTGTGACTGTGAATTTTGTGCTTTCATTTTTTCTTCTTTGGCCAGTGTGACATACAAGTCCTGCTCTGCTCTTTCAGTTGGGTCTGGGCTATTGTGCAATGCCCATGGGCAATGTTTGTATGTGTGGCTGTTTTCTTTGCAGAAATTGCATTTAATGGGGTTGCTGCATTGTGTCCCCATAATGGCCTAATTCCCCGCACAAATCACATTTTATTTTGTCTCAAATACTGCTGAGATGTCTCTTTGATCATCCACACCTGTAACAGGCCTGGGGCTGGCCTGCATAGAATACCACTCCCCTATCTCTTCCTAGAAAAAAAACAGTTTAGTAAATATTGCAGTTCCCCTTCTACAGCTCTGAAAATTACTTTCAATGTCCATCCTCCTGTCCAAAAGGATTCATAGTCTAGTATTGGGTCCAGCTGTTCTATGACCTTACATTTCTGAGAGATCCAATAGGTTATATCTATGACATTGACTCCTTCATTTTTAAATAACATGGTCAATTGTTTATATGCAGGTTTTGTCAGGGGACTGTAATAAAGGATTGCCACAAAGTAGTGTTCTTTTTTTCTTGGTATAATTTCCAAAATCTGTCCAGGCCAAAGGGTGTTTAAAGCTCATGTTGAACTGTTGTTATCCTGGAATATGGATAAGGGCATACACTTCATCACCTTAAAACCCTAAACTCTCTTTTATTAGTTTTTCCCAATAAAAGTTCTAGCAGGCGTCGTCAGGACTCTCTGAATTTAAGTTGCACGTGTTCCTATGCTTTGCAGACTCACTCAAATTTTCTGGAGAGAGTCTCCTGCTTGTGTTTGGCCCCCATGCCCCCTTTAGGGAATGCTTGCTTCTTGTTCAGTGTCACTAGCCCCTTTTGCTGTCTGTATGGTCTTCTTCTTTCTCCATAATGGAGTTTTCTATCTCCCCTTGTCGATCTTTTAACTGATGCTCTTTCCTACTTTCCGCTTCTTTATTGGCAACATCTGTTTGTTCAGTAAGATTAACAGTGCACTGACTTGTTTTATTTTGCTGGTTTTCTATGTCTGGATCCTAACCTTCCGTCTTTCACCTGTTTCCACCCAGCGTCTTGTAGTGTTGCTTTAACCCAGTCAGGTGTGTTTCCTGGAAGCTGGGCTTGTTGTTCGTGCATGTAACCTGTTGTTCCTCACTGTTACTGGGAGTTGTGTTTTCTTTCTTGTTCGCCTTCTGGTTTCTTTTTGTTCTCTCCTGTTTGCGCATCATTTTTACCCCTACTGCTCTTTTAATGCCCAATTCCTTGTTTTTTGGTTTCTCCCATTTTTATGTTTGCTTGCAGGCATGTGCAAGAAACATAGTGCCATCATCCGAGTTTTCGGAGGTGTGGCAGCCATCTTCCAATTCAGTCAGTGTGTTTGCAGGCACAGCTACAGTTCTCCAATGAATGCTGCAGCTGTCTATGACAGCAGTTGAAAGTACAGTTGAAAGGGAGAGCTACGCCTCAGTGAGCAGCGATAAGATATCGCATGCTCATGCGTGCTCCCCCCCCACACACACACACACACGCATACTGTGTGCTCGTGCTTCCCCTCCACCCACGCACACACTGTATAGCCGACAGGGGTGCCCAATCCCCCGTCGGCTGTGCTGCACTTCCCCCCCAAACAGAGTTCCATGTTCCACGCTGGAAGCCCACCCCAGTGTGGCAGCAGATCGTATGACTGATGAGGGTGCCCAATCCCGTCAGCTCCACTGTCCCCCCAGGAGACTATCGGGTGCCACGCTGAGAGCCCATCCCAGCATGACAAGAGTTCGTATGGCCGACGGGGATGCCCAATCCCCTGTTGGCTCCACAGCCCCCTCAAACAGCCTTCCAGCTGCCACACTGGGAGCCCATCCCAGCGTGGCAAATGTCCCATGTCATCTAAGTTAAAAAAAAGAAACCTGAAAGAAAAACCTTCCCTGCTGTCTTGACCCCCTCACCCATGCCACCCACTGTGCACCCTGCCTCCCCACAGCCCCACTCACCCCATACCTCCTGAGCTCAACGTGATGATCTTCGTGTACCGAACATCGCCTGCACTCTTCAAAGCCAACCATGAACTGAGGAAATGCCGTAAGCTGTATAATGTAATAAATAGGGTTTTTCAACTTTAGTGCATATCTCAGGCATTTGGGAATTTTTCGAATTTTCAACATGGGGTTTTTGGGACCCCAGCTCATAATTTCTGTCACTGTCATTGCGTTAATGGGCCCGAAGGTGATTTTGCAGTCACTGCGTGAAATCACCTTTTGGGACTGATTTATGACATGACAGTGTCACAATTCATGAGGTAGACCACCAAAAACCCTATGCTGAAAATTTGGTGAAAAAATTCCCAAAAATGACTGTTTTACGAGCATGTGTTGCGCTGTTCCTACACACGCTCGTAAGTTCGTGAATTTTCAATATTTTCACTCCAGATTTTCAACATTGCCATTTTACCATACCTCCTTATGAGCAGTGCAGCTGTCATTTCTCACATCTGACCCAAAATGTGTTTCCGCGAATGTAGCGCTACAATGGCAGAGTCGGTGAAAGAAATCAATGTTCAGGACAGATTTAAGAAAATCACATTGACACTGTTCATGAGCAGAGGTGTTAAAATGGCTATGTTAAAATTTAGTGAAAAATTCCTCAAAAGTACTGTTTTATGAGCATGTGTTGTTGCCGTTCGCCAGCTTGTAAGTTCATGAATTTTCAATATTTTCACTCCAGATTTTCAACATTGCCATTTACCATACCTCCTTATGAGCAGTACAGTTGTCATTTTTCACATCTTGGCCAAAACGTGTTTCCGCCCATGTAGCGCATAATGGCACAGTCTGTAGGAATCAATGTTCGGACAGATTAAGAAAATCAGAGTGACACTATTCGTGAGAAGAGGTGTTAAAATGACTATGTTAAAAATTTGGTGAAATACGTCCAGAAAATGACTGTGTTATGAGCGACCACTGCGCAGTTTCCACGCACCCTTGTAACTTTATGTATTTCTAATATTTTCAGTCCAGATTTTCACCACTGGCATTTTTCCACACTTCCTTATGAACAGTACAGCTGTCATTTTTCACACCATGGCGGAAATGTATTTTCGCACTTCCAGTGCAGAAATGTGTGGTCGCTGTGGGAAATCACTGTTCGGGACAGATTAAGAAAATCACCATGACACTGTTCATGAGCGGAGGTTACAAAATCCCTGTGTTGACAATCTGCTGTAAAAATCCCCAGACTAACTGCATTACGGGTGTGCATTGCATTTTCTATGCACGCTCATGACTTCACCAGTTTTTTAATATTTTCACTGCAGAATTTCAACATTGCCATTTTGCACCTCCCATGAACAGTACAGCTGTCATTTTCACATCCTGTTCAAAATGTGTTTTTGCACCTGTGGTGCCAAATGGCGTAGTTGCTGTGCGAAAATCAGCTTTTGGCTAACAAACTGATATTGCCACTGTTCATAAGGTGGGGGTCACAAAAAAACATGTTGAAAATTGGAGTGAAAATGCCAATGAATGCCTCAGGCATTAGGGTTTCTGACCATAACTGCCCCAGCCTGTAGAGATTGAGAGGCATCAGGGGTGTGGCTTGGGATTCTCACCTGTAATGCTCATACCATTCCACACCCTGCAGCCAGTTAGAGGTATCGTGCCTTGGACTCTTCGCCCCAAAGTTCACTCCACTCTCCTATACAGGACCCATCTCACCATATTTTCTGATGGAATGGGTAAGCATAAGGCCATAGACCCTAGCACACCGTGACACTTCTCAGTGTCTGCAGGGTAGGGTGGTGAAATTTGCATGATCGTTATGCCTGATGACCCAAAGGCACACCTCAATGACTATCAGTCTCTGCAGGTGGTGGTTGGTTTAAATTCAATACTTCACTGCCATTCTATTATGCAGCTCTCAACTTCTACACTACCAATGCCAATGCTAATGCCAGCAAGCAAACATTCGGCATTGACAAATGCTTGTTTTGCTATTACCTCTGTTTTGTCTGTTTCTGAGTCAGCTGCTTCCGACTCTGCTTGGAGCTCACTTAATTGCTTTTGACAGACCTTTGGACTGTCACTGTCTTCCTTGCCCTTTGATGTTCCTACGTCATCAGGATTTTGGTGCGCCGGGCTCTGTGCTGTCAGATCTGCTGGTATTCCATTTTCTTTCCCTTCTGCTGCTCATATTGCATTTTTTAACTTCTCTTTCTTTTTTAAAAACTGTTGCTCTTCTGCTCAAAGCTGCACATAGAGCTCTTCCATTCCTTGCTCCTGGATAGAAATATTAGCCTCCATGTCAGGGAGCATATTTTCACTGTCTCCTCTCTGACTTTGTTTTCTGTCATTTTCTGACACCTTCTTCTGGCCTTCTATCTTATCTCTCTTTGCCGTTTGTGATGCAGTTTTGCTCTGGGGCTTGGGAGGAGACCTGCTCCCCAGCCTCCCACACAACCTGCTCCTCCATCAACTCGCAGCGGAATGGCTCTCAGCTGACAGCCAAAGGTTTCTCCTCCTGGTGAGTAGGGGAATTTTCCTGGTGCCCTGGACAAAGTTCCCCCCATTCACTAAAAATACCACCAACAGCTTAATCTGGTTCAAGGTCAGTTGGTATTCATCTGTATCCCCCCTCCCCCGGGTCATGCCTGAAAATAGGCAGAATTTGTCTAGTGAATTTACCTGGTCAACAATAAATAAATAAATAAATAAATACAATCAACAACTCTTGATATAAAGTAATAAGAATTAGTTAGTACAAGGACAGAAACAAGTAGGAGACTGAGTGAGTAGACAAGCATGAGTATGGTAAGACAACATTTCAAAAAGTCTCACTATTATAATTCATTTTTTACAAGTGTGTCTGCACAGCTGACAATTTTTGTACAAAAATAATAACAATGGGAGTTATTCCACATATGTCACACATGCAGGTGGAGGGATCTGAGGCCTGGATGCACCAGTCTCCCCTGCTCCTGTCAGAAGATCACAGCAGAGAGGCAGAGGTACTGGGGGTTCCATTGAAAGCTGTTGAAGCAGAGGGAACCAAATTTGACAAGGAATAAGAGGAGCTATTAGAATCATGTGAGCCCCTTCCACCTGTAGCTTCAGGAGAACCCTCTGAAGCACTGGGAAGGGAGGAAAGGTGTACAGGAACCTCCCTGTCCAACAAAGAGACAGCACGTCTCACCAGAAAACACCACACCCAGGAACAAGTGAGCAAAAATTAGGTAGTTCTGCATTAGATGGGGAGATGAAGGTCTATCTCCAGCCAACCCCACAGGTCAAATAAGCTTTGATCACTGCTTGATTTAGCTTCCACTCACAATCCCTGACAGTGGTGTGGCTGAGACTGTCTGCCAGGATGTTGCTGATGTCCGGCACATGGATAGCAGTCAGGCAGAGGTCATGCTGGACTGCCCAGTACCACACTCATCGCCTCCCGGCAGACAGGGTACGGCAAGTACCTCCCTGTTTGTTTAGGGTACCAGACCACAGACATATTGTCTGTCTGAACCAGGAGTGTTCTCAGATATAGAAGAGGCTGGAAGGCCTGAAGGGCATATAGCACTGCCCTCATTTCTAATACATTGATGTGTAAAGGCTGCCCAGCTGAGACAATGTTCCTGGGTCTGATGGTCTCCTAGGTGGGCTCCCAGCCTTGACACGCAGCATCGATTGTAGAGGGTCATGGTAGGAGCAGGGGTTGAAGAGGAACCCCTGTGAGAGACTGGACAACTCCTGCCACCAAAGAAGATCCTTCTTCATGTCCCTGGACACTAGGGACCCTGTGGTCCAGGCTGTCCAGCCGCTGATCCCATTGGACATGAAGAGTCATTGGGTCACCTCATATGCAGTCTGGCTAGAGGAACTGTAGAGATTGCAGCTGCCATCAGCCTGAGAAGACAGAGGATCAACCGGGCTGTGGTCCAGCGTGAGTTGGCCATTAATCTGGCCTATTCCAGCAGGGTTTCCACTCTGTCTGATGGGAGGAAAGTCCTGCCCTAGACCATATCCAGCACCACCCACAATAAACTGTGGGCACTGGGAAGGGAGAGGTAGGACTTGGGATAGTTTACTGTTATTCCAAGTCTGGAAAAGAGGTCCAGGGTGAAGGAGAGGGACTCCCTCAGACAGATCTGTGATACAGGCACAATTAGATCCCTCTGAGGCATACGGCCACAGCCACAACTGCTAGGCACTTGGTAAAAACCTGTGGTGCTGAGGATAGGCCAAAAGGGAGAGTCTTGAACTGGTAATGTTCCCTCTGGAAGGCAAATCAAAAAGCAGCGGTGGGCCTGGAGGACAGGGATGTGCAGGTAAGCATCCTGCATGTCCAGCGCAAAGCCAATGGCCCTGTGGAGCAGGGGTAGAAGTCCCTGGATGGTGAGCATGCGGAACCTCTTGTACTCGACGTGCAGGTTGAGCATGCTGAGGTCCAAGCTGGGTCTTAGGTCGCCCATCTTTTGGGGCACTATGAAGAAACTGAAATAGTATCCTCTTCCTATCTGTGCTGGAGCCACAGGTTCTATGGCTGACTTATGCAGAAAAGCCTATCAGAGACAGGTGCCTTGGAGGAAAATGGGAGAGGCCTGGGGGTTGTCCAGAGGCCTGTCTAGGAACTCTATGGTGTGACCTCTTGCTATTAACTGAAGGACCAAAGAGTCCATGGTTATGTCCTGTGACCCTGGAAGGTGAAGGGCAAATCTCCCCCAGTTCCCCTAAAGGATCTGGAGGAGGCAGGGGGTTCCCCATATGTCAGGAAGCTGAGAGGAGGGAGCTGGCAGCTCCTCCAGGGGGCTTCTGGAACTTGGAAGAGGAAGTAGGGGTTCCTGATGCTGGATACAAGCATTTGGCCTGCAGTTTGGCAGGGGCCTCTTTGGTCTGGTGTCTCTTTTGCCAACAAAAAGGCTGTTTGTCTTTGTAACCCCCTCAGTACATAAACCGGATGTCTCAGATGGATTTACCATGGTCCTGCAATTTGGTGATAATATCCTTGGCGTCACCTTCGAATAACATGAATCCCCTGAAAGGGGCATCCAGGATGGAGGTCTGGAAGTCTTACGCCAGACCAGCAGTCCTGAGCCACGAATGTCACCTAATGCAGACAGCAGTGGCTGAGGTGTGAGCAACTGAGTCTACTACTCATAAGTGTCCTGGAGGGCATGCCGACAGAAGATTTTAGTCATTCTCAATGTCTTGGCAATCTTGGCCTTAAGCTCCTGGTCCTGGATAGCTTCCAGCTTGGACTCGAGTGAGGCCAGGGAAGACTTCTGGTAGGAAACCATATGAGCCACATAATTAAGGGACCTGAGGGGGGCAAGTGGGGGAGGAATGGATCTTGCGACCAAAACTGCCCAGCTGCTTAGACTCCTTATCAGGAGGAGACATGCTTAAATGTTTAAGTTTAAAGGACCTCTCATGGGCAACCGTGATAACAACCGAGTCTGCATTAGGATGGCCAGTAAGGTGTGTGACCCCATCTGGGGGGTGGTGCATCCTGTCTGCCTTTTTTGAAACAGCCAGAATGCAGGAAGGCTGTTGCCAGATAGTGGATGTCAGGTCCTCATGGGGCCCAGTCCAAGGCAGTATGGGCACAGGAGCTGTGTCAGTCACGTCTAGATGCTCTGCAAGCCTTTTCCACTTTGGATCCTGTTCCTGGAAGCCTAGTCACAGGCATTTTGTATAGTTATGAGGAGTTCTGCAAAGGAAGAGTCCTCCAGAGGGGACTTCAGGGACTCCTTAGGCTGAGACTTTATAGGTGTATGCGTACCAGAGCTGTAGAATGAGTCAGAGTCAGAGTCTGAAAACTGCCTGTTGGAGGTCTGAACCCTTTCTAGAGGAGTGTCCTGGGTTTTATCCCCGATCTCGTGTGTAGAGGAGCTTTCTCTGGAAAGGTGGGAATCCACAGGACAGGCTGATCTAGGGGTTGGAAAGAAGGTGGGAGTAGAGGCTGCCACTGGTTTCCGATGGCCAAGCCCCGAGGCTAGTTGAGTCCTGGCTTCCTGAATCAGTGTCTGAAACACTGCGTGGATATCAGTCTGAGGCTGCTGTGGAGGCCGAGGCTGAGGCTGAGGAGGAGGAGGAGGAGGAGAAGGCTGGTATAATGGATAGTCTGGCATCTGATACTAAGAGTATCCATAAGGAGTAGGGAAAGCCAGAAGGAGCATACCTTGATTAGACTAGCCTGGCATCTGGTGCCCTGGTACATAATGGGGTTGATGACCAGGCGTTGGATACTAGCTGAAGGGTACATTGGGTATTAGGAGAGGCGGATAGCCTGGAACAATGCCCATAGGTCAGCCAGAGAATTGAGGCTGGCACTGGATCAGGTACAGGAATGTCAGGCACCAAAAGATTCAGTGCTTGGGGGCCTGACGGAAGGCCGTCCAGCATTTGAGGAATGACTGGAGTGCAAAACATACCCTGACCCGGTGAAGGGTCACCTGGCGAAAGGTCACTTGGCATCGGGGTGTGAATAGAACCTGATGGAAGACCCGCCATCATCAGGGGAGCCAGAGTCCAAGATGGCTGAACCTGGTTGTCCAAGGGGGCTTGGGTTGAGAAGGTCCCAACGGAAGGTCCCTGGAGGGATTAACAATAGGCCAAGTGGGTGAACCAGGAAGAGAGTGACCTGACAAAGGAGGAGGAATCTCCAGATTAGTGCCCACTTCTGACTTGATCTTCAGGCAAGCCCAGAGGGTCTGGCTGGGTCACTGGGAGCGAGGAACCCTCAAATGACTGTTGCATGTACAGCAGCTGGCTCAGCTCGATGTTGGAGGTATCCTGCGACCCCAATGGGAGAACCTCAGCTGTGTGGTCCCCAGAGGAACTGGGAAGAAACTTATCAGTCGTGGCCATGCAAACATCAGAAGAGCAAACGTCTGACTTATTGGCCTGGGCCTTCCAGACAACAGTGGAGCTGGAGTCCAGCTTACTGGCTGTGACCGTGCACTCCTCAGTAGGGCTGGAGAGTGACTTATCAACCTGGCTGCTGGCGATAGACCCTGAAGAAGATATGGGCCTAAGGAGCACAATAGGGATTCCATTGTCCAAGAGGAGCCCCAACTGGACCATGAGTAAAGCAGGAAGGGAGGCCGTGGTCTGATCCACTGGAGTGGTAGGAGACCTGGCAGTAGGGGTACTTACTGAAGTGGAGGCCCCTCCAGTGTCAGTGGTGTCCTATGGTCACCACCAAGTGGATGGAGACCTATCCCAGTCTCGGTGCCTCTCCTTGTCCTTTTTCTTCTTTTTGGGTTCTGGCGTTGGAGAAGAAGATTTTTCCTCCAGATTCTGCAGCTCCTTTTCCATCAAAGCTAGGCACTTCTCCAGCAAGTGGGCTTCGAGCTTTTTCTAGTTGCCTAATTCATGTGGCCTACTTGAAGGATTGGCAGGGTGCACAGTCCTTGACCTGGTGTTTGGGGCCTAGGCAGATCACGCGGAATGCTCATCTGTATGCAGGATCTGGATGCCATAGGACTTGCACTTCTTTTCGACACATCACTCAGCTGTTCATGTTCCTGAACTGTACCTCCAACTATATCCCATGCTGTAAATTTGTCACTGTTATTTATTTGCTTCCCCTTTCTTCTGTATATCCCTCAAGATCTCTCTATTAGACCTGTTTATGTTAGACCCGCTAATACTGTATTTTACTATGTAATTGTTTGACCATGTGTTCTGTTCTCTTTTTATGCTTAACTGCACATTTGTGTAAATGGGCATTTGTACTCACATACCTCTCAGTATAAAATAAAGATTAATTGACTGATTAAAAACTGGACTGACAGACGTGAATCACAGCAGTTCTGTAAAAATCCAAACTGCCCATACTGGGTGCAGCTTGTACAAATACTGCTGGTCCGGTCACTCTGGCTGCACTGTTCAGTCCAACTTTTATATATCTGGTCTGCTCCTGGAAGTCTGTTTTTCAACCCTTCCTTGGCATGGTTGAAAACGGAACCAACAGGACCAGACCATTAAACTTTTAATACCATCAAGTCTCTTCTGCTGCCATGAGCTCCCCCATCCATGAAGTCCCATTCTGCTTGTGGCAGCCCCCCCCCCCAAACCAGGTAATATTCCAGGGAGCAGCTCTTTACACCACATCAACTAAATTACTGCTAAACTCCCTATTTTAAACATTTTGTTGAGAAATTTTTGTTTTAGTATATCTATGGTCAGGAAAAATGAATTTGTAAAAGCAACCAAAGCCTCCATTTATTAGTACATTTAATCACAATACAGCATGTTATGAACTGATCCGATTCTATGTGTAACCTAAGTCAAACAAACATTAGACACACACACATGCCTATCTGCAAGTGAAGCAAATGTGGTTATTATCATTCCGTTGTAAACACCTATAGTCACAAATTGCAGGTTAAGAACATTCAGTAATTTATTTATTATTTATTTCTTCAGAAAATGTTTCACCAGGAAGACATCATGAGCTGTAAACAGCTCGCTTCCAGAAGTGTCCGGGAGGGGGATTACAATGTTGGGAGAACAAGCAATCACATTCAAATTACAGAGTAATGTATAACAAGTGCAGAAATCAATAACAGACCATACCAGGGTGGCATCTGTCTGGAGTAGAAAAACCAGGCAAACCTGCAGAGAAACCTATGTAGAGAGGGACTGGTGATTACTACCAGTCATGTTCCTTGGAATAGAGGGGGCAGACACAGGTTAAGTGCAGTAGGAGTGAATAGAGCATGGGGTTGAGAAGTGCTAAGTAGGCCATGGGAGGGTAGGTTTGGGCAGAGCATGGATAATGGAGAGAAAGGTAAGAAGATGGGGAGAAGGATGGGGAAAGGGGGGGCAGCTAGACCCAAACCCCTTCCAAGTGTTGAGTAACCCTACATGCAGAAAATAGGACCAGGTAGAGGAGAAGGGGAGCAAGGGAGATTGGGAGGAAGGGCAGTGGAGGAAGGTAGGGAGGATGGGGATAGAGGAGGAGGGAGGAGCAGGGAGAGGAATTAGAATGCGGGGCGGACAGGGAAGGATGGAAAGAGAGACAACTAACTGGCCGAACCTAACCCCCTTCAGGATGCTATGAACCCTGCAAGGGGATCGCCATTCGAGGGGGGGATGGGGAAGGATAGCAGAGAGGGGCAGTAGAATATAAACAGTAGCCCAGAACTGGCTGCCTGAGAAAATTAAGTTGGTGTATTATTTGGAAACAGATATCACTATACTCTTTGCTATGGAATGTACTGCAAAGTAGCAGAATGACTGCTCTTAGGATGGTGGTGTCAAATGGCTTAATGAGGTGTTCACAGGGCTGGAGCACAGCAGAGCTTATTTGTTTTGCAAAAGCTCCAGGAAGTGTTTAACCCATTCTACTTCCAATTACTTTCTATGATGTCTGTACTATCCATTGGTAATCTGACACAGAATGACTGCCAGAAGATAATGAGTTAACTTTTGTAGGCTCAATTAACTCCTCAAGCCAGAAGAAAAATAGTGCTCAACAGCTTCTTATACACACAGGCAAGATAGTAGTGAAGTTTCAGCAGAGCAATTCATTTTAACACTCTATCATTCTGTTTGGTAGCAAAAATGACATCAGTCCTTTTCTGAATGCAAAATGGCTGTTGGGCTATGCCCACAGCCAGTAAACTCTTATGCCTCAAAACCAAATGATGCATGCAGAAAAACAACACAAGATCTATTACTCTGACTTTTTACACAGGCTTCAGGAAATCTTGGAAACTGTCTCAAAAATTCAGCACTCTGAAAATAGGGCTTCCAAATTTGGGAGCAACTGGGTGGATGCAGTTGCAGGTGAATAACAAATAATTTTCCCTCTACATCTGCCCTTTTGAAAATCTCCGCCCCCCCCCACTATCTCTGAGTGCAGTAGTTCAACACAGTAGTACACCAGGGCACTGGGATTTGCAAATCATAGCTTCTGTGCTGTAAGCTCCACACTAGTCATGCTTGGATACGGTCACTGGGGATCCAAGCGTTCTTTGACAGATAGTCCTGCTGTTCATCTCAGAATCTGAGCTCCATGTGACCAAGCTAGGATTTTGGATCCCAGGTCAGATTTTGTGGATCCAAAGTCAGAAGGATTAGATTTTGGATATGAGGATTGGATTTTGGAAACAACCTCTACTGGATCTGACAATGGCATCCACCAGATCCTATTATTCTGACTGGATCCCCACATGGAATCCAAGGAGCAATGGTCCACAATCACATTATCAATAGTGGATGGCATCTGACATCTGAAAAATGGGGTGGTATCCGACTTTGACAGATACTGTCTAAGCACCACTAATCCACACAGTCACAAGTATAGAAGGGCACTGAGCTTATTACTGTACAATGTTTATTTTGTTCACAGTTTTAGGCCAAAAAAGAAACACTAAGCCAATGTTTGTTTCCAGGTGCATCCTGGGAGCACAGGAAAGTTAAGTGACCTTCTCATAATCACACAGTATGCCGATGGTGGCTGTGGGATTCAAACCCAGTTCTCAAGGTTTTTACAACTCCATCCTCTTAACCTCAACACTATACTGCCTCCAAGGAAAATGTCAGCATCTACTGAGCCGAAAGACTCATTTACAATGCAGTCCCTTGTAACAATGTAGTACACAGTGATTAACAAATCAGTATACAAGGGAACTGGGATTCAAACACACAGCCATTGAGTGCAGTAGAGCACACACACACACCTCTCAACCTCCCTCATCACAAATCAGGGACAAGGCTTAAAATGATCAGGGACAAACTACCAAAATCAGGGACACATCTGAAACAAGCATTTGTCAATGCCGAATGTTTGCTTGCTGGTATTAGCATTGGAAATGCAGGAGTTGGACAGATGCAGAACAGGAATGCAGTGAAGTATTGAACTTCATGCCAACCCCACCTCCATCCAGTAGAGATGGACAGGCATTGGGGTAAGTATTTGGGTTGTCTCCCATAATGGTCATGCCATGTCACCTCACCCTATTTGACACCGACACATGTTGAGGTGTGCCTTGGGGTGTTTGGCTTTACAGTTACCCCATTCCATAAGAACATATGCTGAAATGGGTGCACCATAGAAGAATGGAATGAAGTCCAGGGCTGAAGAGTCCAAGGTATACCTTGATGCCTGTCAGTGGCTGGGGGTGGTGGGATGACATGAGCAGTACAGTCAACAATCCAAAGGCACACCCCGATGCCTGTCAGTCTGTACAGGGTAGGACGTTATGGTTAGAAACTCTAACCCCTCAGGCGTTTGTTGGTATTTACACTACAAATTTTCAACATGGCCTTTTTCTGATCCCACTTCATGAAAGCATTTGGGACCTCTTCTCATGAAAAGTGGTAGTGTGATTTTGTCAACGTCTCCCGAACTTTGAGTTCCAACAGCGACCATGCCATTCTGCGCCACATGTATGAAAACACAGCTTGGGCAGGATGTGAAGAATGACAACTGTACCATCTATAAGGAGGTGTGAAGAGATGGCAATGTTGAAAATCTGTAGTGGGAATATTAAAAATGCTCGCACTTTCGAGCAAACGTGGAAACTGCGCAATGCATGCATGTAACACAGGCATTTTATGGACTTTTGTCACCAAATTTTAAAAATAGGCATTTTAGGACCTCTGCTCATGAACAGTGCCACTGTGATATTCTTAATGTGTCCCTGAACAGTGATTTCCCACAGCAACCATGCTATTCTGCACTGGAAGTGCAAAACACATTTTACACCAGGATGTGGAAAATGGCAGCTGTACTGTTCATAAGGAGGCATGGGAAAATGGCAATGTTGAAAATCTGGAGTGAAAATATTACAAATTTGCGAAGTTACGAGAGTCCGTGGAAACTGCATAATGCACGCTTGTAACACAGTCATTTTATGGACTTTCATCACAAAAGTTTCAACATAGGCATTTTAGGACCTCCGCTCATGAACAGCGTCAGTGTGATTTTCTTAATGAGTCCCAAACACTGATTTCCCACAGCGACCATGCTATTCTGGGCCGGAAGTGCGAAAACACATTTCAGCCAGTATGTGAAAAATGACAGCTGTACTGTTCATAAGGAGGCACAGTAAACTGGCAGTGCTGAAAATCTGGAGAGAAAATATTGCAAATTTGTGAAGCTACGAGCGTGCGTAGCAACTGCGTTATGCACGCTCGTAAAACTGTAATTTCTTGGATTTTTCCACCAAATTTGCAATATAGACTTTTTGAGAGCCTACCTCATGAACACTGGCACTGTTGTTTTGTTAATTGGTCCCAAAAAGTTATTCCACGCAGTGACCACAAAATTACCTTTCAGGACTAAATAATGCCATGACAGTGCCTGAATTCATGAGGAGGGGTCCCAATAACCCCATGTTGAAAATCTGGTGGCAAAATTCCCCAAAATGTCTGAGATATGCACCAAAGTTGAAAAAAACCCTATTTATGCCATTATACAGCATACCAGCATTTCTTCAGTTCGCGGTCAGCTTCGAAGAGTGCAGATATTTTCCCGGTCCACCGAAGATTGTCGTGCATGCTCTGGAGGTAAGTATGGAGTGAGGGTGTGTGTGGGGAGACAAGGTGCGCAGAGGGTGGGCGCAGGTTGGGAGAGGGCCACGGACTCGGCGAGGACCGTTTTCTGGTTTGCAGGTTAAACAAAACAAAAAAACATCGCTGGACTTTTTGTTTCACAGAACATTGGCACACTGGGGTGGGCTCCCAGCGTGCCACCTGCTGTTTGGGGCTGTGGCTGATGGGATTGGGCACCCCAGCTGCACATACCAGGGGGGCACAAGAGCTGAGGGATTGGGCACCCCCTCGGCAAGCACGTGTTTTTTTTTTTGAGGAAATTATGCCGACAGGAGTGGGCTCCCCATCAGCAAATTAAACAGGGCAGAGAGGGACTGAAGCTGATGGGATTGGGGCCCCATTGGCAAACAAAGACAGTTTGGAGGGTATGATGCTGAGGGGATTGGCAACCCCTCAGCATTGAGGCTGTGCAATATCATTTGTGAACATGGCGGTGGCTTGCCACCATGTTCTCAAACAATATTACACTAGGCAACGTTCCACCCTGCAATGACGGGTCGCTCCCTCATTGCAGCGGAATGGCTGATGCTGCAATGACGAGGCGGCCCCTGATTGCTGCAGCAAAAATGTTACAAGTTGGTGGCACTTTTGGAAGCCAGTGTCATCAGCACACTGTGCCTCCATTTTCCACCAGTGCCAAGCCCCCAAATGCTATGCCTCCGTTGGCTGCCACAGTGCCGCGCCTCCACAGCCCGCTTCTCTCCTAAGCTGCCACATAATGTTTCTTGCGCATGCACACAAACAAACAAACATAAAAATAGTAATATTAATTCCAGAAACTGTGTACAACATGTTTCGTAGTATGAATAGCATTTTCTTAATGAGAACCAGACTGTAACACCAATGGCTGGCATTCTTTTGTGATTCAAATCCCTACTCTTCAGTGACAGAAATGTCAAATTTAGGAGGGACAGAAGAAATTTCTGAGGCAAAATCAGGGACATCCCTGAAAATCAAGGACATTTGAGAGGTATGCACACACACACACACACACACACACACACTCTCACAGGAGGGCACTGTGAGCCTCTAAGAGTGCAGTAGTGATCAACACGCCCACTAATTGAACCATGAAATCTGCATAAGAACCTGCTTGGCAACCCTGGTTATTTCCAATGCATGTTTTCACAAGAGTTCGGTTAGTACTTTATTTTTATTCCCTTTTGCTAAAGTACAAAAATAACAAACCGGTCCAGCTCTGCTGTGCTTTCCAACATGCCTTATGGCTTTTTTCTCATTACTGAAACTCTGCCATGTGTAAAACATTAAAAAGTGTGTGTGTGTGTGTGTGTGTGGGAGGGGGGAGGGTGTTTCAAACTGCATCCAGGTGCTCCAAATCTGAATTTGTTAACAAAATAATGCCATCAGAAAGACCCACCTCCTTTTACAGTTTAATCAGTGATCAGTAGCTGATGTTTAGGTTTCTGTTTCAGCGTCCTCATCTCTGGAATTTGTCAAGCATTTTTTTCTTCCCAAAAGGCAGTCCCTGCAGAGTTAGAAGGGTAACTACAGGTTGTAAATGCTTTCACTCTACCATACACCAATGCATCACAACGACAGGGTCAAACACTTTTTTTTTTTTTAAGTACCAGGGGATCTGGGAAGTAATCTGCTTTCACGGAATAACAGAACCTGCCCATTTGGAAGCAGTTTGTTATCCTGAGGTTGTTTTATTCTTGGTTTCTGCAATGCTACATTGCTTAGCAGAAGGAAGCAGACACGTGGGCACAGTTAGAGTCAAAGGATACATATATTCACATCAGTCCAGATGCACACTAATCCTAAAACAGACAGAGAAACAGACACATATCAACCCACACTAACACACATCTCGATAGCCAGACCACCACATGAAAAGTCATTCACGCCAACCCAGAAACACATTAATACTTCTGACAAACCAACAGACATAACGACCCAGATGCACCCTGAGCAGCAAGAGCACCACATGACACATGCATTCATGTCAATTATACAATATGTCTCTTAAATTCCACTTTCTAATTGGTTGGGACCAATGTGAAAACTACATAGTATTCACAAGAGTCTCACGTGTGCCCTGCCTTTGTGTGAAACAGGGCACACACACAGGGAGAATTCATGTAAGGTTTTTTGTTACTGTAAATCAATTGTAATAGGGGTAAGGCAACTCTAGGGGGTTGGTGGGTTATTGATCAAAAATCCCACCTCAGAGTCTCAGCATTAGTGCTACCACCCAACACATCAGTGACCCGGGTTCAAGAGTGGACTAGGGTTGCTGGAGGTCGGTTGGGGAGGGACAGCATCGAGCACCTGCTGGACTGCTCTCCTTTCCTGGGAGCTTAGGAAGGGAGGTCTGTTGGCTTGGCCCTTGACTGCCACCATGTGAAGGCCTGGTGATCATGTAGGCAAGAGGGGCATGAATGGAGGGGCCATGGTTTGACGTGGTGTGTATTTTCCTCCACATGGCATGCGCCAGCATCCACACCATGGCAGGGGACCCAGCGGGAGGAAACAGAAACAGCCACTCAGGGATATAGGAAGCCCTACCTGCTTGCTCTGGACCTGAGTCATCACCCGGATGCCTGGACCCTGCTCTAGATGTAGGGAAGGGAGATGAGACCCTGCTCTAGATGTAGGGGAAGGGAGGAGAACAGCCCTCCCTCTCCTGGTCCTGCCATGGGGGGGAAGGGTATTTTGAGTGGAATGTCAGGTTCAAGTAAGTCCCAGAGAGGAGGTTGCTGATTTGGGATGATGGGAACAGGGCTGATACAGCCCCCCAAGCAGCCCTGGAAGAAAAGTTTCATAGAAAACAGAATATACAATACCACCCCCATAGTGAACGACACAAGCTTTTCAAACAGAGGGTTGGATTATCTCACAGTAACCCCCCATGGCTTGCCACTCAACTCATACACAGACACACTAATCCTAGCACTGACAAACATAAGTCACACTAGACTGACCCTCAGCAAAAGACACACACAAAAACATACAGACACCCTTAACATTGAAATGCAGAAACATAGAATTTGACAGCATATAAGGACTGCTTGGCCCATCCAGTTTGCCCATTCCTCCTTACTTATGCTATTACCACAGACTGTGCCCAATCTGCAGCTTTTTCTCCCACCCCCCTTCCTTTCCACTATGATTCCCTTGTGTTTATCCCATGCATTCTAGATCCCCATCACTATTTCCGCACCCACTACCTCCACTGGAAGATTGTTCCTGGAATCTGCCATTCTTTCTGTGAAAAGGTACTTCCTCACATCTCTTCCAACTCTACCCCTTTCCGGCTTCATAGTATGTCCCCTTGTTCTTGAGCACCTTTTCTTCTGAAACATATTCCTCTCCTGTGCTTCATTTACCCCTGTGAAGTATTTATAGGACTCTACCTTATTCTCCCCTCCCTCCCTCCTCTGTTCCAGGGTGTACACCGAGCTCCTTTATTCTTTCCTCATAGGGCTTTTGATGCAGAAGCTACACCATTTCAGTTGCCCTCCCTGGGCTATTTCCACTTGTCTATGTCCTGGAGATGTGGTCTCCAGAACTGGCACAGTACTCTAGGGGGCCCCTATGCACCCCAGCATCCCACTTGCCCTCCCTACTACCTTGTCACACTGCCTGGTCAGCTTTATGTTATCCGATATGATTACCCCAGGTCTCTTTTCCTGCTTGGTGGTCATCAATACCACTCTACACATTTTGTACTGCCCCTAGGTTTCTGTGCCCAAGTGCTTTATTTTGCACTTTTTCACATTGAAACCCAGCAGCCATACTTTTGAATACTCCTCTAGTTTTCTCAGGTCTCTGCTCATCCTTTCCACCCCATGATTGAGTCCACCCTATTGCAGATTTTGGTGTTATCCACAAAGGACAGACCTTTACCTTCAAACTCCTCTGCAACATCACTTATAAAGACATTAAAGAGGACTGGTCCCAGGCACTGATCCCTGAGATACCCCACTGGTCACTCACCCTTCTTTGGAGTGAACTCTGTTTACTACCACCCTCTATTGCCTATCCCCTAACCAGTTGCGTATCCAGTTTATCACCTCTGGACCCACTCCTAAGTTACTCAGATTGTTTACTAGTCTCCTATGTGAAACGGTATTGAACTCCTTATTGAAATCTAGGTAGACCTAGTCCCTGCTCCACCCTGATCTAGTTCCTTAGTCACCCAGTCAAATATTCATTTGACATGACCCCCTCCTGTGAAACCATGCTGCCTCGGGTCTTGTAACCCAATGGATTCAAGGTCTTGCCAACTGCCAGCCTCCTCCTTGCTACCGCTTTTGTGTAGTATGTGTTTACATGCATGTGTGCGCCTCTCTCCTTTAGTGCATTGGCAAAAGAGAGAGAGGCACACACATACATGTAAACACACAGACATGCACATACTGCTCAATAATGACACAGAAGGAGGCACACACATGCACACTAACCGTCACAGAACCCCCTAAACACTGACAGAGGTGCACACTTATAAACCCAGACACTCTTCAAAAGGGACAGAGGACACATGCATATACCCACAGACTTGACAAAAGAGAAAGAGCATGTGAACACGCACACACACAACACTGAGGCACATACATGCATATTAAAAAAGACATCCCTTACATTGACACAGAGACACATACATGCATAAAGATATCCACAGCATTGACAGAGACACATATATGAACAAAGGCATAGTTAAACATTGATTGAAAGGGACACAAGGAGACACATATAAACGACACCCCCACAACACTGACAGAGACACACACAAACACAGGGATGTAGCGAGAGCATTTTGTTTTCTATATACATACTGTGACATAGACAACCAGCTCTGAATGCTATATAATTTTTTATTTCTTAAAAATAACAGAAATGTGGTATTGAATTTGTCTGTGGGAAATGCCAGTGTACTCAAAGTGACCTCCCTCACTCACACATCCCCCCCGATCTCAGTATGTGAGATGACCACACACAGGAACTTAGATAAAAAAAATCTAACACCTGTAAGGCCAAGATAATTGCAGGGCTAAAAGGTACCTAAAATCATGGACATCCTGTTTAGCTAGTTCTATTATCAGTAGCCGATTTGGCAAGAAAGAACATGTCCATTTTACAGCGTTTACAGGAAAGGAAAGCAGGGCATGACACTTCTCTGTGAAATTAAAAGACTTTGATATCTGTGAAGATCAAGAAGACTCTTTTTCACCAAAGAGGTGTCATTTGATAATTGATGTTAGCTGAGAAAAGCAGGATCTTACTGCCTTATAAGGATCCTGTTTCCTGTAGAGATATATTTTAGTAATAATATCCTGATAGGGAGGAAGTACAGTGCCCTCAACCAGGGGCTGAAGAAAGCAGCTTTTAAAACTATGATTCTGATTTCATAGATTGACTTCTTTACCTGACTTTGAAACAGCAACAACAAGCCTTTAGAAGATAAGTATTTTGTGTGGATAGGAAATATAGTTGCACTTTTACACCTTTTTGTTTAATGACTTGTATGTTTTTGTGATAAGTGTTCTGTATATTATTGTTTACTATTTTACCTTTTGTTTAATAAAGATATATTTTAAAAACAGAAACTGCCTGGTGTGCCTTGAAACATTTCTTTGGTTTTAAGTGAAATGAGATGGTTTTTAAAGCGGACACGGTGCATGAGTTTATGGGTGTACCAAACTGAAACAATTTAAGAGTTTCTCTGGGTCTATATAGAGTTCAAAAAGGGTTCATTTTGTAATCCTTGGTTAGTACCCGTAGGCAAAGATAGCTGTCCCCCTGAAGACAGAATTATCTGAACCTGACAATTGGGTATCCTAACAAGAGGTTAACAAGTTTAAATCCCTCCAGAACTTGGGACTAAGGTGACTCGAATCCACAAAACAGACAAGAGGGCTACCTTGTTCTGTTCACTGTTCACAAGACTACACTCAGAGGTTGGCACTTTGGGAGTAGAGGGCTGACCTGCTGAGTGAATCTGTGACAGATTGGTTGGCAGCGGTGCGGATAAAGTTTAGTACAATAAGCTTCATTGTACAGTGTGTCAGCTTGAGACTGTTAAGCTCACTTGAATGAAAGAAAAGCAGTGATTTATTTTTTTTTTTAAAGGGAAACAGAACTTTATCACTTGGCGTACAGTCAAGTTCCTACCTATTTTATTTTTTTTCTAAAGTGCAAAGTCAGAGTAGCAGTAGTGAGGGAAGAAGAAAATGGCTTCTGACTAAAGCAGGCACACTGTAGATTTCTTAAAGCAGTTGTGCGGGGACAGGGGAGTCCCGTTTGGGGTGAAAGCCAGTAAGCAGAACCTCATAGAGACCCTGACGGTAGCAGATACCCAGAGCAGGGAGTCACAGACCATGACTGAAGGGGACTAGACCTCGAGTGTGGCAGGACTACAGGCCAGTGAGGGGTCCCGAGCCAATGAGCAGGACAACAGGGCCACTGTCAGTGAAGGGCCACAGCAGCAGAGGATGGTCAACAGTATCCTGAATCCAGAGGTACTCAAACTGCAAATTGAGTTACGAGGATGGAACTGGAGGCAGAGTGAGAACAGAGAGAGGCAGATCGAGAGGCAGAGTGACAACAGAGAGAGGTGGATTGTGAGGCAAAGCGACAGCAGAGAGAGAGAGAGGCGGATAGTGAGGCAGAGCGGCAACAGAGGGAGGCAGACCATGAGGAATGTGAGCGCCAGCGAGAGGCAGAGGAGAGAGGAGTGCCAGTGGCAACATGAACTGGAGAATCTACGACTCCGACCAGTGACACCGGGGCAGGTAAGTGGCTTGGGTTTAACTGGGACTGCAGGACTGGGTTATAAATTGAACTCCAAATTAATAGTGAGTTTAAGGAACGGGAAGACATGGACACTTTATAAATTCTTTTGAAAAAGTTTGTTTTCAGACTAAAATTCCTAGAGAGTCCTGGAGCTTCCAGCTATCCCTGCATTTCACCGGAAAGCTTGGGAAGCATTGGGTCAAATGGACAATGAAGACAGCGATGATTACAGCAAACTTAAAGCTGCACTGTTAAAAAAGTTTTAATTAACTACTGAATCATACAGAGCTAAATTCCGTAAGCTCAGGAGAAGCCCTCATATGAGCTATGAGGAGCTAGCCATGAAACAACGTTCAGTTTTTAAAACTTTGGTGGGAAGGAATTGAGGCAAACTCTGTTGATAAAATTGAAAATGTGATTTTATTAGAACAGTTTTAATGGGCATGCCCAGCAGAGCTAAAAACCTGGCTAGAGGACCGAGATCCAAAAACAGTGTAAGAGGCTGCTGAACTCTCGGACCGCTATGCCAAGAGCAGACCTGCTCTGAGAGCAAATGGGGCGAGTGTGGCAGCACAGAAAGGGAAAAGTGTGCCTTCAGGGCAGCTAAAACTCTCACTGCCTCCACTGAAACCAGTTAGCCCCAGGTTTCAATGAAAAGATTTATCTGAAATAAGAAATGCTTGTTGCTTCTGTAAGGAAACTGGGCACATTGCCAGACAGTGTCCAAGAAGGGCAAGCAATAATATGCAAAGTAGTACCAGAAAGGATGTGGGTTGTTTGTGTGTTCCCTGAGAACATGCCACTGAACATGAGGGAACACATGCACCCAGTAATAGTAAATGGCATACAGACTCAGGGGTTAAAGGACACAGGGTCATCCCTGACATTGGTAAAGGGGGATCTGGTACAGCCTGGTCAGCTTATACCCCATAAATATGTAACTGTACAAGGGTTTACTGGTGAAGAGAAAATATTGCCACTCACTAGTGTTCTCTTTGACTGGGGTGAAACAGGGGGAACTGTGCAGCAGGTGGCTGTAGCCAACACATTAGCAGTGGATATGATCCTGGGTAACAATCTCCAGCAGGAGATGGTATGTGCCATTACCCATAGCCAAGTGGCAAGGGAAAACAGTAGTTTCCTGAGCCCCCCAGAAGCCATTAGGGAAGATACTGAGAGGCTGGTTCCCCAGCCTGTGTCTCCAGAGGGGGAGACTGATAAAAGGGGGGTAGAAATGTCCCCAGGAGCAAGTAACTCCCCAGCTACAGAGGGTTACTCCGAAGAGGGAGGGGTGACCCCTTGTCAGAGGGTAGGAATAGACAGTGATTCTGACAGCCCTGATGCTAGTGCTAGGGACCCTAGTTTAGCAACTGAAGGGGATTTGTCCCATGCCTTGGGAAGGTGTGAGGAGTTTGAAGCTGCTCAGAGAAGTGACCCTAGTTTAGAGAAGCTGAGGGCTTGGGCAGACTTGAACGGAGTACAGGAAGGTAATGGAAGGCATAGGGTTTATTGGGAAGATGGACTTATGTATACACAAGCAGTATAGACAGAGGGAGTGATGTTAGGCAGGCAGCTCATCGTTCCCCAGGGATATCGTGAGCAGTTGCTCAAGGTTGCCCATGATATTCCCTTGTTGGTAATCAAGGAATCACGTGCACAATGCAGCGGTTGGCCCAGAATTTCTACTGGCCTAACTTCACCCAGCAGGTGAAGGAGTATTGCAGGTCTTGTCACCGGTGCCAAGAAATAGGGAAGGTGGGCAAGAAAACCCAAGCCACCCTAATTCCATTGCCCGTCATAGAGGAGCCATTCCAGAGGGTGGGAATGGATATTGTGGGGCCTTTAAATACCCCCAGCTCCTCAGGGAAGAGATTCATCCTGACAGTGGTGGATTATGCCACCCGGTACCCAAAGGCAGTCGTCCTATCCTCGCTGAGGACGGACAAACTGGCAGATGCCTTACTTGGGATTTTCTCCAGTATTGGGTTTCTGCAGGAGGTAATCACCGATCAAGGGGGTTCCTTCATGTCAGACCTAATGAAATGTCTATGGAAGAAGTGTGGGGCGGTGCAGAGATGCACGACCCCATATCACCCACAAGTCAATGGACTTGTGGAAAGATTCAATGGTACCCTGAAAGCAATGCTCCGGGTGTTTGCTGAACAGCATGGGAGGGACTGGGTGAAATACCTTCCCCACCTGTTGTTCGCATACAGTGAGGTGCCCCAAGAGTCAACAGGATTTTCCCCCTTTGAACTCTTGTATGGACGCCGGGTACGTGGGCACATAGACTTGATCCAGGAGGACTGGGAAGGCAAGCACGCCACCCAGGGAACTCCCATTGTGGAGTATGTCCTTAGGTTTAGGGAAAGGCTGAAGGAGTTTATGGGGACAGCCCAGAGCAACCTGGCAGCTGCTCAACAGAAACAAAAAGTATGGTACGAACGCAGAGCCAGAGCTCGCTCATACACGGTGGGTCAGGAAGTCATGGTCCTTATTCCAGTCCGGAAAGACAAGCTGCAAGCTGAGTGGGCAGACCATTACAAAGTGGTTAGGAAAGTAAATTACATAAACTACATTGGAGTTACTTGACCGTGAGACAGACAGAAAGGATATACCATGTCAACATGATGAAGCCATGTGCCAATAGGGCTGACATGGTATTTGCAGTGTGTAGTCATGGGGAGGGAATGGACGAAGGAGACCCCCTTCTGGACTTGCTGGAAGAGAGTAAATGGGAGTCCTCTGTGGAGGCAGTAAAACTGTCTCCCCAGCTGGCCCCGGACCAGGTCCATAAAGTAAGAGAGGTTTTAGCAGACTTTGCCCCCTTGTTTAGCGCCAAGCCTGGACCAACTCCCTTAGCAACACACAATGTGGAGACAGGGACACAGACGCCCATACAGAGGACAGCATATTAGGTGTCAGAGGCTGTCCAAAAGGACATTAGGAGGGAAGTGGAGGAGATGTTGGATTTAGGGGTAATCCAGAGATCCCACAGCCCCTGGGCCTCACCCTTAGTCCTTGTGCCCAAGCCAGATGGCTTGACTCATTTCTGTATGGACTATCATGGACTGAATGCAGTCATGAAGTCCGAAGCCCATCCAATGCCCAGGACGGATGAACTCCTGGACAGGTTGGGAGGGTCGAACTACCTTACGACTATTGACCTGACCAAGGGGTATTGGCAGGTAGAACTGACAGACAGGGCTAGGGAGAGGTTGGCCTCCATCACTCCGATAGGCTTATTTGAGTTTAAAGTAATGTCTTTCAGAATGAAGAACGCCCCGGACACTTTCCAAAGGTTGGTGAACCAGGTGTTGAATGTTGCTGAGGAGTACGCCGTAGCGTATCTGGATGACTTTGCCATCTTTAGTACCAGCTGGGAGGAACACCTTTCACACCTTAGGGAAGTGCTGGGCAGGATACAGAGGGCCAGGCTCACTGTCAAAGCCGAAAAGTGTCAGGTGGCCATGGGAGAGGTGGCATACCTCAGACATATGGTAGGCCGGGGATAGCTTTGTCCTAACCAAATAAAGATAGAGGTGATCCAAGCATGGCCCAGATGAGAAACCCAGAAGCAGGTCAGGAGCTTTCTAGGGACAGCAGGGTACCACAGAAAGTATGTACCTAATTACAGTGCCCTGGCTGCACCCTTATCTGACCTGACAAAGAAAAGGATGCCCAAGAAAATTACCTGGGACCCAGCCTGTGAAACAGCCTTTACCAGGCTAAAGGAGGCACTGCGCAGTGCTCCTGTTTTTGACAAGTCCTGACTATAGCAAAACTTTATGGATTCAGGCCAGACGCCTCGAACTTGGTTATTGGGGCAGTGCTGAGGCCAGACGTCTAATGAGGGACAGATCACCCAGTTGTGTACCTAAGCTGCTTCCCAGGGAGCAAGCATACGCCACAGTGGAAAAGGAGTGTCTTGCTATAGTGTGGGCCTTAAATAAATTAGAGCCATACTTGTATGGGCATAATTGTGTAGTGCAGACTGACCACAAACCCCTGGTTTGGCTGATGCAGATAGGGAAGAACAATGGGAAACTGCTAAGATGGAGCCTTGCTTTACAAGGGTATGATCTAAAAATGTACATAGGGCTGGAGCGAATAATAACAACTCAGATGGGCTGTCTAGGGTCTATGAGGAGTGAACCGATTTGGGAAGCTCATCCCATGCAAGGGATGAGCCCCCCAAATTCAGTCTAGGTGGGGAGGAATTGTGACATAGACAGCCAGCTCTGAATGCTGCATAATTTTTTATTTCTTAGAAATAAAAGAAACGTGGTGTTGAATTTGTCTGTGAGAAATGCCAGTGTACTCAAAGTGATCTCCCTCACTCACACATCCCCCCCCCCAGATCTCAGTATGTGAGATGCCCACACACACAGGCACTTAGATAAAAAAAAAATCTAACACCTGCAAGGCCAAGATAATTGCAGGGCTAAAAGGTACCTAAAATCAGGGACATCCTGTTTAGCTAGTTCTAGTATCAGTAGCCGAGTTGGCAGGAAAGAACATATCAATTTTACAATGTTTACAGGAAAGGAAAGCAGGGCATGACACTTCTATGTGACATTAACAAGGCTTTGATATCTGTGAAGATCAGGAAGACCCTTTTTCATCAAAGACGTGTCATTTGAGAATTGATGTTATGCTGAGAAAAAACAGGATCTTGCTGCCTTATAAGGATCCTATTTCCTGTAGAGATATATTTTTAGTAATAATATCCTGATAGGGAGGAAGTACAGTGCCCTCAACCAGGGGGCTGAAGAAAGCAGCTTTTAAAACTATGATTCTGGTTTCATAGATTGGTTTCTTTACCTGACTTTGAAACAGCAACAACAAGCCTTTAGAAGATAAGTATTTTGTGTGGATAGGAAATATAGTTGCACTTTTACACCTTTTTGTTTAATGACTTGTATGTTTTTGTGATAAGTGTTCTGTATATTATTGTTTACTATTTTACCTTTTGTTTAATAAAGATATATTTTAAAAACAGAAACTGCCTGGTGTGCCTTGAAACATTTCTTTGGTTTTAAGTGAAATGAGATGGTTTTAAAGCTGACACGGTGCATGGGTTTATGGGTGTACCAAACTGGGAAACAGTTTAAGAGTTTCTCTGGTCTTACATAAGAGTTCAAAAGGGTTCATTTTGTAATACCTGGTTAGGTGCGATAGGTAAAGATAGCTGGCCCCCCCGAAGACAGAATTATCTAAGTCTGACAATTGGGTATGCTAACAAGAGGTTAACAAGTTTGAATCCCTCCAGAACTTGGGACAAAGGTGACTCGAATCCACAAAACAGACAAGAGGGCTACCTTGTTCTGTTCACAAGACTACACTCAGAGGTTGGCACTTTGGGAGTAGAGGGCTGACCTGCTGAGTAAATCTGTGACACTTACCACCCCAGTAACTGCCCTCCATCAACCATGGTTCTGCAACGCCCTCATGACCATGGATAGCACCATATTTATTCATTTAAATGTATTTAGTCCAGGCAGATCCCAAAGAAAACCTGCATTTACAATACTAAATGTTTGTGTGTATGGTGTATGGCAGGCACGCATAGTGAGGTGAGTAATTTGTGGTGGATCCTGGTCTCCTACAAACTGTAGGTGTGGCTAGCCTACTTGTCCAGATGCAGTGCATGGGCCCATCAGGCCTTGGCAGGCATGTCACCCTGTTGTTTGAGAAGGCTCCTCGGCCCAACAAAAGGTGTCATGTGTACCCCAGAACACTGCTCTGTCTATCCCCAGGGTGGGGCCAACGCCACATGCTGCAGTGCTTTTCCCCCAACCTCGGCCCATTCATCTGGCTTGTTGAGCTTACACCTAAACCCAGGTCACTGGCATGGAAGGCAACATGGTCCCCGCTGGGCCAACAGCCATCCCTGCAAGAAATGTTACTTCGCAATTTTTTATAACAGTTTTGACCCCAAAATTTCAACATAGTCTTTTTATGACCCCCTCCCCGAATATGATGCGTGCAATTTGTAAAATACTGGATGAAGCATTATTTCACATCACAAGTGTGAAATCACATTTAGGCCCATATTCCAAAAATGACAGTGGTCAGGTTCATCAGGTGGTGTGAAAAAAAATGGTTATGTTGAAAATTTATGGTCAAAATATTGAAAATTGTCAAAGTAATGAGCAAGCATTGAAAAATTTCAACGTACATTCATAACTTTGTTGTTTTTGTTTTGTAAATTTTATTTATGAGGTTTTGCAAGTACATTATTACATTACTATACACAGGTAGATACCATTTACCACTTTATCAAAGAACATATTCCCTTACAAAGGATCATTATTAGATGCTACCCCATTAGGTACTGCACAGGGGGGGTTACCCAGATATAATGAATACAGTATACATTAGTCATTAGCATACAGCCCAGGAAAGTTGCGGGGCTTGCAGTAAAGGGGCAAGTAAAAGAGATTCCAGAATATTACCATAGAGACCAGTATGGTCTATATAACCCCCAATAGTGCCGCAGAAAATTACACTTATTCGTTATATTCTCCCCAACCCCCAGAGAGATATAATTACATCTACTTAATGGAGCATACAGAAGGCACCTTAAAACAAACAAAGACAACCTGTCTTATTATTGCAAAAGAACAATGAATGAGAGAACAATGGAGTGCTACACAGATCATTTAGAAATGTCAGAAGTAAAAAGATCATGAGAAATATGTATAATAGAGCAGAATACTGACTCTATAGAAATGAACGTTTACTTTTAGAATTGCACTGTCTGTGAGTCTTGGACAAGTCATCGATTTGAGTAGTCAGAATAAATTGTTAAGTATAAAAGACCTGAGTCCACATCTTTGCAAGAGCTCTTGCGCAGTACAAGTGAAAGTGTATAGCTGGTGAGGCATGGCGCTATTTATGGAAGCAATAATACCCGACAGGGTGGGCGGTATTAAGCAATACCAGATCGCCAAGGGGTGTAATGAGGCCTGGACGCCACAGGTGGAGGCCTTATAGACCCTGGAAGGTCAGGTATTGCCCTTACACGCCCACCCAGGAGGTGTTATTGCACTTAAAAATGGGCTACCTGTAGTATTTTTATCAATCAATCAATCAATCACTCAATCAAATCTTTATTTATCCAGGCGAACATCGTTGAGCACAGCTCATTTGCAAGATGGTCCCAGTAAGGTCAAGGTTCAATTCACATAGATACATGAAAAATATTCAATATACACACACTCTAGGATACTACATAGAATATTCAGTATACACACAGTCTAAGGATGCATTCTGATCAGACTATACATTAAATTCCGGTGTCGTGGTAATAAGGGGTGCGGGGAAGGGGAGTGGGAAGTGGTGTGCCTGGCTGGTGGGGGAGGAGGAAGATGGTGGGGGCCTTTACTGTGGAACGGATAAACTGTGGGCCTTATGAAGAGGGCAGGAGGGTGGCACTGGGGAGTTTATATAACAGGGGTATAGGGCTGTGATATATGACAAGGGATTAAGGGGAGGCGGATGGAAAGGAGGGGTGCATGGAGTGTAAGGGGTGGTGACTCTTAGTAAAGGTGGATACCTTCCGTGAGTTGAAAAAGAAGTTAATCAAATAGCTTAAAGATTAACTTTTGACTGTGAGTTGTAAAGTAGTCCCTCTTCCTCGTCTCCCTCCCGAGTTTGTTGTTATACTTCACCCTATTATTGGATTTAAAAAAGGCAAAAAACCAAAAAGGTTTCTGTTCATCTTTGTGTCACTTTTTTCCGGTTGGAAGTCATGACATTGCCAAGCATAGTGAGACGAGAAGTCTTGTGTGGCATGGTGGCAAATAGGGACTCTAGATGCAGCTGTTATGAAAGCAGTGTTTCATGTGAAAGCCGAGAAAGAAATGCCTCAGAAACATAGAAGAGACTGGATTTATTTTAATTTAGTTTGCACTGAGTCCTGCAATTGTGGGAAGCTGGTATTGAGTATTTAAATAGGAGCCAAAAAGAAACTGTTGTGTCAAGACGGAAATGCTTGACTGAAATATGAGTATCAATTTCTGTCGGGTATTTAAGAACTCATGATCATTGGTGAGTAGCAGACAGACTACAGAAATAAAATAAATCTTCTTTGGTAAATTATATTTTTTTAAATAACAGAATATGAAATGGGTATACAGTTTGGGGAGTCAGCAGCATGAGCTGCTTTATGTAAGTATAACGTGTCTCCAAACAGATTCGTTTTACGGAGACAGTGGGCAGCTAGCTGTAGGACCGAGGAGTGAGTGCACTGGGACAGTACTACTACAGTAGTTAAATAAAAGCGATTACTGAAAAAAAATGTAGCCTAAAATAAGGACAACGGAGGCTGATGTGTGGTTTTGTGAAACAGCTGTTATTGAAATGGAAAGTGTTGGTACTTGGGAGGACAGTATCTCTCTAAAGAAGAAAACAAAATGGCGGTACTTTCAAATTTTGTTTCGGTGCTTCAACCAATCATTGAGGAGACTGGCAGATGGATAACACTTGTGAGGCTGGCATGAGCTGGCACTTTTAACTTACAGGGCTCTTACTGTAAGTTAATGTACCCCTGCCAGCCAATGAGATACTGTTTATTCTTAAGCCCATTTTCTAAAGGATGAAAATCTACCATCTGCTAGGTAGGCAGTGTTAACTTAGGAGTATGCACTACTCTACATAGATGAAAAGAAAAGTTTACCCCCAAGCTGAAGGCACCGAAAATTTCCCTGCACATCACCAGTAGGGAATCACAAGACAAAATATGGCTTGCCACACACTACTCACTTAAACAGAGTTCACAAAAGTCCAGATGGATCCACAACAGGAGTCCAACAGAAATTCTGTTGAACGCCCTGTCAGCAACACCGGCAGGTTGACCGCATTCTGTAGTCGGCTGCCAGTTCGCTATGGATTTCTTTGTTTTCTTCGGAGGGCTTCACCCCACCCAAAACCCCACCCCACACCCTCCCACTCAATGATTCTCACCTAGTCAGAGTTGGTCGGGGGGGGGGTGCAGGACCCCTGACAGGCAGCGCTGGGTTCCAGCGGATTTCCCACCGCAGCTAGGCGCTGTAGTCACTGTGGGGGACCTCGCTGGTGAAATGTCACTGCGAGGGGGGTAAACAAGTCCAGATCAGTCCCCTTTCATCTCATTCTCTTCTCTTCTCCATTGTCCTGTACCCTCTCCTACTCAATCCTGTTCACCATCTTCTCCGCATCTTTAGGCTCATTAAAGAGGAAGGTTTACCCATTCCATATTGGACACAGCTTTGCCAGCAATAGTAGTTGATGCCGAATCTTGAGTTGCCTTAAACGACTCCTGACCCCATTGAACAATTTTCTATGTTGTCAGGTACTGTTGGATAAATCGGAAAATATGAGAATGCCCACCTCTCCATACCGCAATCCTCGGTGGTGCTTCACTGTGTTGAGCACCCAATCTCTGTCTCCAACACTGGTGCAAATAATTAGAAAAGTTCTAGGAACCGCTGGTGTGGTTGCTGCCTGATGCAGTGTTATTCTGTATGCTTTTTCAATTGACAGAGGTGTGTTAGACTGCCCATATCCAAGAAGCATGGGCAACATGGTTCTAGTGAAGTCCAGGCTGTCATCCTCTTTGGCCCCTTCTGGCAAACCAATCATTTTTAATATTTCTCGCTCAAGATTAATTTTCAACTGTTTCGAGGCATTGA
Source organism: Neoceratodus forsteri (assembly GCA_016271365.2). Taxonomy (NCBI): domain Eukaryota; kingdom Metazoa; phylum Chordata; order Ceratodontiformes; family Ceratodontidae; genus Neoceratodus; species Neoceratodus forsteri. Next base: position 45,903,672 of record CM028133.1, on the reverse strand, counting down.
CACAAGATGGTATTCTCCTTTATAAGCTTAGTAGCAACGTCAGTATTTCTAATAGTGGTAGTCTCAGCCCATCCCACTGTTTGTTACACAGCATTGAGTTTAGTCTCTAATGAAGACATCCTTGTGTGCAGAGAATCACATTTTTTGTCCAGGGCCTGTACCATTCTAATCATTTGTCCCAGAGAGTGTTTGCAGTGGCTAGCATCACCTCTCCCTCCACCGTGTCACCTGATGTCCCTGCTTTGGACTGCTGTGCAGGCCTACCCCCATGGTGATGCCCTTTAGGTTGAAAAAAATCAGCCGCCGCTGTCTTGGACTTCCCCAGCTTCTCCTCTGCTTCTTCCTCTGACCAAGCTAGCAAGTTTAGAACAATTAATGAGGCCTAATAAAAATTAAAACTTAATATTTAAACATTTCTCTTGGGAGCTCGAAGTGAAGAGCTGCTTTCTGTTTGGCTGCCAACATGGTTCTTTTTTAATATTTTTACCCCAGATTTTCAGCATAGCCTACTTATGACTCTACCTCATGACCCCGGTAGGTGAAGATTTTCAAATCCAACCTGAAAGATGATTTCACAGTGCGACTGTGAAATCACCTTTCAGCCTGATTTGAAGAATTTCACCTACCTTGTTCATGAGATGGGTCTCAAAAGGCCATGTTGAAATTGTGGGGAAAAAAATATTACAAAATGACTAAGTTATGAGTGAAGTTAAAATGCATTGAAATACATTGACCACATACCTGATTTTCTGAGTTCCTGGTCCGGCATTGAAGAGTGGAGATGTGTCTCCAGTCCAGAGAGGGTTATGGTGCTGGATCCCTGCTGGTAAGAAAGGGGTGGGTGCTGAGTAGGGAGGGTCAAATGGGGAGGGTAAGAGAGGCAAAGTGTCGGCGGTGACAACAGACATGATAGACCATTTTCTTTTACAGGTATTTAAAAAAATTAAAAAGACTATGAGAAATGTTTTTTATTTCAGGTAACAACAGTGGGGATTGGGCACCCCAGTGCTGGTGTCATGCTTGGTGGCACTAAGGGAGGGCTATCCAGTGTTGCACAGTGGAAATGCTTGGTTCTGGAATCAGTGATGGTGGGCATCACTATTTGATAGTTCGGGCAGGTGTGCAAAAAATGCATCCCAGTCACAGCCCCCTCACTCAGTTCCACCAGTCAATCTACGAGAGCATAAGTTGGGCTCCTGGTACCTACAGTACTACTGCATGCTGCTTCCTCCCATGAATGTCAAGTCATGACTCTCACTGCCTGTCAGTCACCAATATTAGATTTCAGACAAAGGGTATGGAAGGGCTTTCACTATCACTCCTTGTCTATCACACCAAAACAAGAGAGTGGATTATCGAGGAGATTGAGTTAGACTGGTGCCTGAACTGGCTCACCCAGGTATCCACCTTCATTGGAGGTGAGGTAGAAGAAATGCTCTGAACATTGGGGAGGGGACACAGACTCCATAGCATACTCTAGTGCTGCCACTGCTACAGCTGGGTGGATTTCTGCAAATGAAAGGAGCCAGCTGCTTTGTGAAATGGAGCAGCTGGTTCCTTTCAACTATGAGAAGTCTCTGCCCTGCTAACAGAAAACTGCATTATAATCAGCCTGACTGATCATTGGGTTATCACTGCTAAGCCCATTGCAGCCTGAGCTGCACTGGGCCCGACAGTGACACACCTCTTGGGTATTTTCACTTGTATGCTTGTTTGTAACAGAGGGGTCTCCCTTGATCTTCTTTTCAGTGTTTTCCTCCAGCGCTGAACCCATGTCAAACAGACTTAGCGATGACAACAGTGGCAAAGGTAAGGGAGCAAAATTAACAAGAAGGCGTGAATTAGTGCAATTAGAGGGTCCAGCTTGATCAAGATCTTGCTTTCAGTTTGAGTTTTAAATTTTAATTTAGTTTGTTTTAGCTGAAACACAGCCTTCGCTTTTACCTCCAGCTGGTCTTCACTATCTGTTGCATGCTGGCATCTCCTGGTTGATACAGTCTTCAGTACTTGTTGCCATGGACTTTATTTATTATTTATTTATTTATTACATTTTGGTGACCGGGTAAGCCCACTGAGCCCCGGAGGTCCCTTTTTCAGTGATGACCCAGGAAATTACATAACACAAGAGACAAATACAGCCTTAGTTCAGTTTACAGGAATCACAACAACACAATTATGGTGACAGGACAGAAGCATAGCAGTCCAAGTGGAATAAATAGGTAGAACAGCAGTGATAACATTGTATGAATATTAGTAGTTTGGCATAGAGTTTAAACAGTGGTGGAGGAATAGGACCTGGTAAGTCATTTATCTCTGGGTTCCTGTCAGGAGCAGGAACTGGAGACCAATAGGTGGGCCTTAAGTCTAGTGTGGAAGTTTTTGATAGTGGGGGCTTCCTGCACCCCAGGAGGAGCTGGTTCCACAGTGTGGGAGCAGTGAGGGCAAATACATGCTACCTGCCTTAGTTCTAACCCTAGGGATGTCAAGGAGAGTTCAGCCAGTTGTGTGGAGGTGTCGATGGTTGGCCTTCAGATCAATCGAGGCCAAGAGAGGCTGGGGGGGTCAGGCTGACTAACCTGTAGACTAAACAGAGCAGAGGGTATTGGAGGCACACATCCAGTGAAGGCCAGTTTAGGAAGGATAGGGAGTTGCAGTGGTGATCCCTAGGGTTGGCCTGGGAGGCTGAAATGAGCTACCTTGTTGTAAAGTACCTGAGATCTGTTCCTCTCCAGCTTCCCAGCCCTTGGACAACTGAGGCAGCAATATGAGTGTTGGGAGGAGGACACTGGTGGTGATTGAGATTCTGGCTTTAGGTACGAGCTGGTCTTTCAGACGGTAGAGGTTCCCAGTTTCCCATTTAAGGTTTTAGTGACTGAGTCCACATGGTTCTTCAGGGTGCAGCCATGGTCCAGGGTTAGGCCGAGGTATTTCAGGAGGGCAGTACTTCAGGCTGCTGCCAGATACAGTGGTGAGGTGTAGGTGCAGTGTTCTGTCCTGACCAAGGGATCTATGGCCAACAGCATTGCCTTAGTTTTGGATGTGTTGAGGGACCATTCTGTTCTCGGTGAACCAGTGCTCCAGTGACTGGAGGTCATCTTGGAGTAGGGGGCTAAGGCCTCCCAGATTAGCAGTGGACCGATAGATGACTGCATTATCGCATACTGGACAATGGAGCTCCCGCTGCAGTGGTCCGATAGTTCATTAGTGAACAGGGAGAAGAGGAGGGGCTAAGTATAGACCCTTGGGGCACTCTTCTTTTAGTGGAAGTGGCCCAGATATGGTGTCCTTCCACTTTACCCTCTACATGCAGCTAGTCAAGTAATTCTCAACGAACCACTTCAAGCGTAGCAATCTAAACCCAGTGTTACTCACTTGTAAATAAAAATTTAATGAACCAAGTAAAAAACACAGAAAAATCTATAAAACTACCAATGGTAATACCCTGCAAGTCTTGCATCATCTACTTACCATTCGTCAAACCATATCTATCCCCATAGCAATTCTAAGCTATATTCAAAAATGACAATTTATAAACCCTCTAAATAAATCCATAGTATCCCTCAAGTCAATTTTCCTAGATTTTAACAAGAATACAAGTAAGAAAGTAGTCTCTTTCGGGCTCTTGGGAGACCAGGTAGGGTGGTTCAACTTCCCTGGTCGCAAGAGCACCTTCTTCTCGATGCTGCCGACTCCGCTTTTAGGTGTCTCTCCCCAATCTCCTGCTCTTCTTCCTTAAAGCCTGTTTTCCGAGTCTTAGGGTGTTTCGTCGCTCTTGACGCGATGGCACGCTGGTGTCGTGGTGGGTCCCTTCATTGTCATTAGAGTCCTCGGTGCTGCTTTCGCACCATGCTGGTTCTCGTGCTGTTTTTGGCGCCATGTGGTCCTCGGCGTCGCTCAGTGCCGCAGCGCTGGCCTCTCAGGGCCCTCCACTTTTCAGGACCCTCTTTTCACTGTTTTCCTTCTTCGCTTTCCTCTGACTTGCATTCCTTTCCTGTCCATGCAATCCCTCCTGGACTGTCAGGAGATGACATTGAGCCTGACCCAGACCATCGGCTTGGTGATGAAGTGGGGGAAGCAGGATCCATCACTGCTACAGAGCCTGTGGTCAAGGACCTGCCCTTTAAGTCTCTGCTGAAAAATGTGATCTCCACTCTTTCTCTCCAGACTACAGACATCGATCCTGGGAAATTAAGACTCCAGAACCTTCATGCCCCGGAGATCCTATGGATTTAACTCCTCTGGTTCAGCTCTTCCTTCGAGACGCTGTCTCAAATGGTATGGAATAATCCGTTTCACCCCTCGGTGGCTAAATCCATAGACAGGAAATATTCAGCCCCCAAGGATCGTCCCATTTTGGCATCTCAAGCTTTATGGATCCTGTTGTAGTCCTGGCAGAGAATAAGGTTGTTCTTCCACAGACTACTACAGCCTATTAACAAAGAATCTTGAAGATAGACACCTTAGGTAAGAGAGTCTTTGCTGCTTCTTCCCTAAGTATGTGACACAGCTACCAGGGCTATTTCTCCCAGTATGAGTATATCCTGTGGCACTCTATCAAGCAGATGGTTGAAGCTCTACCGGAATCAGATACAAAGTCAGAGCTTCTTCAAACTATTACCAGAGGTATCTAATCTAATAACCAGCAGGTTAAAGCAGCTATGGATGCTTTCGACACTGCTTCCCGTTTGACGGCTGCTGGTATTTGTACCTGCCGTCATTCCTGGCTGCACACTTCGGGCTTCACAAATGATGCGCAGCAGCAGGTAATGGCGTTACCCTTTGGTGCATATCTTTTCCGTCCTCAGGTAGAACAAGCTCTAGAAGCTACACAAAAGACTAGGTCAGCCATTAAATTGGCTAGACCCCCTCCTGTCCCCTCTCGAGGGAGTGTCAATAAACGTCAGTTTCATAACTCAGTCCTTTCAAGGCAGTGGAGGTTTCCATAAAAATCAACCTGCCCAACCTCAAAAGAAGACACAACAGAAGGCGCAAGGGCCCAAAGCGCGCAGCGCCACCTTATGAGTTGCTGGCCCAAGTCCCACCTCAGCTGTCCGAGGTGGACTTATCCTGTCCAGTGGGAGGTCGTCTGATGCACTTCTGCAACCAGTGAAAGTCCATAACCTCAGACAAATGGGTCCTTCGGATAATTCGCGAGGGGTATTCACTCAATCTTGTGGAGACCTCTCCGGATCGTCCTCCCAAACGACAGCCCAGGCTGTCAACCCTTCAGTCAGACCTTCTCGCCGCCGAGATTCAGGGCCTTCTGAACAACAGGGCAGTAGAAGTAGTGCCGCTGCATCAGTGGAACACGGGGTTCTACTCCCATTACTTTTTGGTTCCAAAGAAGTCCGGGGACATGCGCCCCATTCTAGATCTCAGAAAGCTAAACAAATTTCTCCCCAAGGAGAAATTCAAAATGATTTGTCTGGAAACCTTGTTACCTTTGCTTCATCAACACAACTGGCTAGCCTCCCTAGACATACAGAATGCCTACCAGCACATTTCTATTCACCCGAGGCATCACAAATTCCTGAGATTTGTGGCTCTGGGACAACATTATCAGTTCAGAGTCCTGCCCTTTGGGCTATCCTCGGCGCCGCGGGTTTTCACAAAGTGTTGTGCAGTTCTCACAGCGCACCTCAGAAAGGTCGGAATACAGATATTCTCTTATCTGGACGATTGGCTTTGGCAAACCCTTCCAGGCAAGGGACTCTGGATCGAGAGATGGCCTCTCGCCTCTTACGCCCATGAGAGTTCTGCTAAACTTCAAGAAATTGCAACTGCAGCCCTCCCAGAGACTCCTTTTATAGGGACTCTTCTGGACACCTCCTGTGCAAAGGCTTTTCTTCCAGAAGACAAAAGGAACGATATCTCAAATGGCCCGCCACATCGGGAAAACACCTGTTACAGCTCTTTTCGATGCAACGGATGCTAGGCCTCATGGCATCCTCTGTGTTCACTGTACTCCTAGCACATCTGCACATGAGAACCACTCAGTGGATGCTCAGTACTCAGTGGTCCCTAACCACTCACCCGCAGTCCTATCTCATGAAGGTGACAGAACCTTTAAAGAGGTAACTTATCTGGTGGTCTCAAGAGAGCAGTCTCCTGAAGGATATCCTTGCTCCTCTGACCATCAAATCTCCATTACCACGGACGATCCCTAATGGGTGGGGAGCTCACTGTCAGGCCTCCACACTAGGGTGCATGGACTCAAGTCCAGTCCCAGCTTCATAAACGCCCTAGAAATGAGAGCTCACCTTATGTAGTCCGAGCGCTGAAGGACATTCTCTGTCACAAGAAAATTCTCCTTCAAGTGGACAACAAAGCAGTGATGTATTACATCAGCAAGCAGGGCGGTGCTCATTCTTACCCCTTATGCAGGGAAGGGATGAGGGTGTGGAATGGTGCCTGGAGCACAAGGCTCTAATTCAAGCGTCTACCTACCAGGAATACAGAACGAACTGGCAGACCGTCCTCAGCAGAACAGAAACAGACCCTCTTTCACCTCCGGAGCAGTTCTAAGGTTGGGACAAACTACATAGTCATAATATAGCAAGACTCAATTAGAAGAAACAACATTACTAAGGTGAGTAATTTTTCTTCCATGCCAGGCATGGAACTTTGAGCTCGAGTTCGGTTGAAAGCTCTATCTGTTGTTCTTCTTCAAACTCAAACTGCCAGATCTTTACGAGCAAAACTCACTAAGGTTCTGTGTGGAAGCTGTAAACCTACACTAGCCAACTGGCTACTAAATATATGAACACATTTTTGGTGCCAAAACAAAGACTCAAGTCAGAGACCCAAAAATGACAAACACAACACCAGTCACCCCAAAAGGAGGGGTGAAAACAAGGCGTGGCATCTATGTTGATCACCCTGCCCACCCACATCCCAAAAAGTAAAGGTTCTGAGAGGGGCAGGGGAGGTATACATAGCAAGACTCATTAGAAGAAACAACATTACTAAGGTGAGTAATTTTTCTTCAAACAACATGAAGTCTTGCTATATTATGACATATGGAGACTACGCAGCAGTACCTCCATGGAGGAGGGACAGAACCACCTAGGAAATAGGCTCTGAAGCACAGTTGTGTTAAACCCAGCATCACTCCTAGCCTGAATGTCCAGGGAATAATGCTTGGTAAAAGTGTGTGAACTGTTTTCCAGGTAGCTGCTTGACATATCTCTAGGATAGGGATGTCCTGGCAGCAGCCAGAGACGCAGCTGTACCTCTGGTAGAGTGAGCCCTCAGGCCTGAGGAGGAACCTTACCCAGTTTTTCATAGCAGAATTGGATACAAGAGACAATCCACCTGGCAATGGATCTTTTAGGCAGGTTTCCTTGCCAACCTCACCATAAGCGAGGAACAGTTGGAGGAGTCAAACCTGTGACCCTTGGTACGATCTGTGTAGTAGCTAAGATCTTTGATATGTAACTGCAATCTCCTCTCGCCAGAGGAGGAGGAATGGTCAGTAAGTACACAGGGAGAGACATAGCTTGATTAAGGTGGAAATCTGAAACCACCTTAGGCAAGAACCTTCTGTTAGTCCTGAAGACCACCTTATCTCTGTGAAAGGAGATAAAATTAGGCTTCACTGACAATGCTTGTAATTCACTTATGCATCTGGCAGAAGTGATGGCTACCAAAAACACAGTTTTCCAAGTAAAGTACTTAAGCTCTGCTGAAGACAAGGGCTCAAAAGGGGGTTGCATAAGCTGGGCAATGCAAATATTAAGATCCCAGGCAGGGGCAGGATCCCTGAATGGAGGGTTGGTGTGAAGCAACCCCTTGAAAAACTTGGAGAATACAGGATGGGCTGAAAGAGAAGAGGGTTTACCTGCTGATAAGAAAGCAGACACGGCTGCCAGGTGCACTTTTAGGGTAGCTGGTCTCAGCCCCAAAGTATTTAGATGGACCATATAATCCAGGACTGTGGGTAAATCAGCAGATTCTGGGGAAATATGCTTCCAGAGCACCATATGGAAAATCTCTTCCATTTGGAATTATAAGTAGCCTTGGTGGAAGGCTTCCTAGAAGTCTTCAGGATATCCAGTACACCTTGGGAGAGGTGTAGGTCAGCAAACTCTAACTCTTCAAGAGCCAGGCCTTGAGATTGAGAGATTTGAGGTTCGGGTACTAAACCTTCCCCTGATCACAGGTTAACAGGTTGTGATTCCTGGGAAGACACAGGGGAAAGTGGACTGCTAAGGACATAAGGAGTGGATACCAGGGCTGTCTGGCCCAGTCTGGAGCAATAAGGATCATCTTGCAGGGTTGAGATCTGATTTTGACTCGCACTTTGAACAGGAGAGGGAAGGGGGGAAAGTATAGAGAAACTTCCTTCCCAACTGAGAAGGAAGGCATCCAGAGGGACTGAGCCAACACTGGGCCTGCAGCAAAAAGGGAAGTTGGTGATTGTCTGGGGCTGCAAAAGATTCTATTCATGGGTGCCCATCTGGCAAATACCACCTCCAGTATTAAGGGATCCAGTGACCATTCGTGATGGCCCTGGGAAATCCTGCTTGAGAGCATCTGCCAGGACATTGTCCTTGCCTGGGAGGTGAACTGCCATAAGGGAGGTGTTCAGAGAGTAAGCCAGAGACCACAACTTCATTGCTTTGGTGCACAAGGTCAGACCGAGTGCCCCTTGCTTGTTGATGTACCATATTGTGGTGGTATTGTCTGTTCTGACCTGAATAACTTTGTTCTGAACAGATTTGGAAAACTTGAAGTGCTAGGAAAACTGCCCGAGTTCCAACAGATTGATGTGGAGCAGAGATTCCTGAGGGTACCATAATCCCTGGCAGTGAGGTCTCCATGTGAGCTCCCCACCCCAAGTGGGATGCATCTGTAGTAAGGATTAAGGAGTGAGACTGAGGGGTGAAGGGGACCCCCTGTCTCAGATTGCTGTGGTCCTGCCACCACTGAAGGGCTTGGATCAGGGTTCAGTCACTGGGATCAATTTGGTTAGAGGGTCCTCCTTGAGACCAAAAGGCTCTCAAATGGAACTGGATGTCCCTCATCTGAAATCTGCCCCTGCACTGCTGCTGTGGAAGCAGCCATGTGTCTCAGGAGCTGGAGAAAATGCCTTGCTGGTCGAGAGACCTACAGGGTGAAAGAGGAGATCAGGGTCCTTGCTCTTCCAGAGGAAGGAAGGCTCTAGCTTTGTGTTCAGTTCTGCACCTATAAAAGTGAGAAGCTGGACAGGCTCCAGGACTGACTTTGGAAGATTGAGAAGGAAACCTAGAGAAGTAAGCAGTTGCTGAGTTACCTGAAGATGTAATTCTGATTTGGTCTGGAACCGGCCTTCTATGAGCCAATCGTCTAGGTAAGGAAAGATGGCAATGTTTTGCCTTCTTCATAAGTAACTGCTACTGCCAGGCATTTTGTGAATAGCCTTGGGGCAGAGGGGAGGCCGAAGGGCATTGCTCTGAACTGTTAATGGCCTGAGGGCAGTTCGAATCTGAGGTACTTTTTTATTTTTTTTTTAATTTTCGTCTTTATCCCTTCTTACTGCCTCCAGTGCCCCCTCCTTCCGTCCGCTCGTGTCCTGCCCCGGGTCATCCTCGGGATCTTCCCCCTAGAGTGCCCTACCTCCTTCTCCCTGCACATTGGGGTCTGTCCATTGGTGGTCCGGGCCGGCTAAAGCGGCCTCTCATCTAGGGCTTACTGGAGGGTATTTCCTGGTTTTCTCCTCACGCCCTCGCCCCTCGAGACGCTCCGCGCTTGGGACGACGTCTCCCGAGTGGCAGCATACTGACGCACGCTTAGCCCTCACCCGCTTGCCAACGCCTCCCTCCCGACTCCGACAGCGAGCCGCTCATCCTCTCTTGGTGGGGTGCTTCCACCGGCCGTGAGGAGAGCGATGTAGACCACGGAAGTATTTCCGTGTTCCATAGGTTCCAACCCTGAGGGAGGAGAGCATCCGCTGGGACGCTCAATCCTCCCTCCCCTACCGACCCCCAGCCACTCAGAGTCCGCTCCTAACCTGGTCGCTGGCGACGCCGAGGTGTGGCGTCCAGCGCCCAACCTTCAGCGCCACCGGCCGTAATCTGAGGTACTTTCGATGGGAGCTTGATGAGAACATGAAAGTAGGTCATCCTTGAGGTCCAGGGACACTAGCCAGTCCCCTGGCCCTAGTGAGGGTAAAATAATTCCCAGTCACCATTTTGAATTTTGGTTTTAAAAGGTGCTTGTTTAGGTACCTGAGATCCAGGATAGGCTGCCATTCTCCTGTCTTTTTTGGGGTAAGGAAGTACCTGGAGTACAACCCTTTGCCTTGGTGTAGGGGTGGAACCCTTTCCACAGCTCTGAGAGCCAGGAGGGTGGAGACTTCTGCCTCCAGGGCAAGTGCCTCTAATGTATTTGCAGGTGGAAAGGATCTGGTTCTCATCTTTGGAAGTTTTTTGAAGCTGAGAACCAGTCCCTGGCTTACTACTTCCAGGACCCACTTGTCTGATGTTAGAGACTCCCAGTCCTGGACAAAGTAAGCCAGCCTGCCCCCTACAGGTAGTGGAGAATCGACACTGGACACCCCATCAGGGTGCCTGCTTGGCAGGGGCTTTAGGCTGAGGAGTGGAAGCAGGTCTGCTTGTACCCTGTCTGCCTCGTCCTCTAAAGAACCCCCTCTGGGCATAAGCTGAAGAGGAGGCCTGGGCTTGGTAAAAAGGCCTATGAAAAGGCCTGCCCCTGCCCCTGGAAGGCTGCCTTTGAGGAGTGGCCTGCCTTTCCTTGGCCTGTGCACTACAATAGGTGGTCCTATATTTATCCATTTTCTTCATGTAATTCTCTGTCTGCTCCCCAAACAGAGAGTTGCCCACAACAGGAAAATCAATGGCCTTAGTCTGGGTATCCTGTGACAGGCTAGTACATCTGAGCCAAGCCATTCTACGGAGAGCCACAGATGTAGCCATGACTCTTGATGTCACATCATTAGAGTCCACTGCAGCATGGAATTGCACCTTAGATGCCTCAATACCGTCAGCAGCCACCTGCTCCAGCTCCTTGGCAAGCTGGCCAGGGACCTGCTTTGCTAGAGCCAAAATAGTATCCCATCTGGATTTCTGGTATCTAGCAACATAAGCCATATAATTTGCCTGTCTGAGTCCCAAGGATGCTGCCATGTACTGTTTCTTTGCCATGGCATCAGTCCTTCTGGAGTCCTTGTCAGGGGGGTGTGAGGCCAAGGGAATATTTGCCTTGTCACAGGCTGCAGCCTGCACAACCCCAACATGGCTGCATTGTTGTGTAAGGAACTCCGTATCAGAGCCTGACAATGTATACCTTTTGTCCATTCTTTTATCCACAGGAGGTATAGTGTGAGGAGTTTTAGAATGTTTACTGTCTGTTTCCTGAAGATTTATGCAAAGGAATAAACAGTCTCCTAGACTCTGGGATATCCATCATTTCTACATAATCAGGCTCTTCTTGATCATCCACAGCTTCCTCCATAGGAGCTGGAGGGTTTTAGCCACTTTTTATAAACATGAAATGAGATGGGACTCAGAAAGCCTAAGGGAGAACTCCTGAAGATCTGTCTGAGAGATGTCCGTTCTAATGGGCACATCAAGACTTTCAATCCACATTCACTCTCCTCATACTCTCTTCCCCTCCTGCGTTCATAAAATTCTCTAAATCATAATCTTGAACCGTGGAACTGACCAACTGTGACGCTTACCTGATGGTGCTGCTAGTTCGGAACCGGGAAAGCGACTGGACAATTTTAATTGCTTTTGGCTATTTCTTCAGCGGTTGGAGAGGGTAGTTTTGGCTCCACACCAGCTGATTTTCTAGTTCTTTCTGCTGGAACCGACTCTCAGAGTCAGCCTCCTTTGCCCGAGGAAGTCTCATGCCCTGGTCAGAGGAGCACTCTCTCCGGTTTGGTTTCAACCAAACCGGCTGGCCATCCAGTTCAGCGGGACTTTTGGCTCCCTTGCCTGAGCCTACCAACTCTTTTATCCAGGGTAGCTGCAGGATAGGAAAACTTTTACAAATCTGGCAGTCTGCATTGAGGTGGTCAAACCCCAGACAATAAACACAGGTGGTGGGGTCAGCCTTGGCAAAGACTTCCCACAGACACTGCAGTGTTGAAACCCAGTGGGCCCGGTTTTCTTTGGTTTCTAGTGCCAGCCTTACCAAATCTTCGTCTGCTTATGGCAATCCGCCAAGCAAGACTCCCTTATCGGTTCCCAGCCGTGTCACGGGTCATGGAAAAAAACATAATGAAATCCTCTGTTTGTTTTTTTAAGAACCGATATGAACCGGGAACCGCACTTCTAAAAGACAAATAATGTATTTAAAAACAACCTGATCGGTTCAAACCGAACCGATAAAACAGTTTACAAGTTCCACACAGAAAGTAAATGTAAAACCTATCTAGTACTTACAAATACCACAGACAGAGCTTGAACCGACCGGTTGCAGTTTAAATTCGGTTAAAAAAACGAAAATTATTACTTTAACCAACAAATGAACCTGAGCAAAAGGAGAAATCTCCGGAGCGACTGTTCAGTGAGGCGAGTAAAGAATCTGACAGTTTGAGTTTGAAGAACAACAGATAGAGTTTTCAACCAGCCTGCTCAAAGTTCCATGCCTGGCATGGAAAGTTAACTCTTTCACCTCTGGAGCAGTTTGAAGGTTGGGACTCACTGCATATGTCATAATATAGCAAGACTTCATCAGTTTGAATCTTCTGGCTGCATCGAAGCCAGCCACTTGGAGAACTTACACAGCCAAGTGGAATCGCTTTTTCACTCTGGTGCAAAGTCCTCTTGAACCTTTTCCTGCCCACTAGATAAGGTTCTGGAGTACCTCTTGGACCTCTCAAATTCAGGTCTGCAGTACTTGCAGTCAAAGTTCACCTTAGTGCTATTTCAGCGTATCATGAGCCGCTTTTTTCTCCTAACACTGGCTCAGTTACCTGTGGTTAAGAGATTTCAAAGGAATTCTGCATACCAGGCTCCCCTACAAGATGTCCAGTTGCAGCCTGGGACATTAATCTTGTGGCTAGACATGCTCACTTGGAAGCCTTTCTAACCTCTGGCTACCTGTGAGCTAAAAATTCTCACCTGGAAGACTGCCTTCCTAATGGCCATTATCTCAGCCCGTGAGGGTCTCTTGAGATACATGCCCTGGTCACAGACCCTCCGTATACTGTGTTCCATAGGATCTGTGAGTCCTTCGGACTCATCCTAAATTTCTTCCTAAGGTTGTGTCAGAATTTCATCTAAACCAACCTTTGGTCCTTCCTCTTACTTTGCAGACTTCCAAAATGAAGAACAATCTCTTCATTCTTTGGATGTTAAGAGAGCTTTATGCTTATCTAGATTGACCCAAGGATTTTCACAAAGCCCAGCAACTGTTTGTCTCCTTCAGCGACACCCGCTGGGTCAACCTGTCGCTATCAGATGTATCTCAGCATGGTTAGTGGCATGCCTTCCACTGCTATGCCATGGCGCAGGTTGTTGGAGGGTAGGCTTACCACCTACTAGAGCAGTCGCTGCATCCCTAGCTGCACTGAACGCGCCCATTGCAGATATTTGCAACGCCACCTGAACTCAGTGCATACTTGTTAAACATTATGCACTGGATGTCCATGCCAGACGACATTCTTCCTTTGGCAGAGCCATCCTAATGGACTACTGTCCAAGAAACGTGAGCTCTTGGTCTCTCCTGCCGCCCTCTCGGGGGATTATTACCTCGGTACTCTCCCAATACTATGAATGAGTGGTGGAGACTTATGCCCACGAAGATATGAAAATTACGTACCTACTGTAATTCTTGGATCTTCTTGGACAAGTCTCCACCACTTATTCACACGCCCACCCTCCGCCCCCAAGCTTCACCTCTGTTGTTGGTCTTTAGTCCTCAAATCTTTAGGTTGTGAAGACTTTTTGTTGATCCTTCTTATACGGGTCGCCCGGACTATCTTATATCCGCTTTTTAGGTTAGTTACGCTGCATCTCCTTGGTAAAAAGGTACTGAGGCGGTTGAGGGTTGATGCCGAGACAGTCATTACCACGCGAGCTGAGGCTCGCGGTGCTATTCCTCGCGGCTCCATCTCTGGCACCGACCCTCCAGTAAAAAGTTTGCTCCCGATGGGTCCTAGTGCCTCCGGTGCAGATCTCAATAGTGTGAATGAGTGGTGGAGACTCGTCCAAGAAGATCAAGAATTACGGTAGGTACGTCATTTTCATTTCTTCCTCCTGCTCAGATTTTGCAGTTCATAGGGGCAGAAAACACCACACCTCAGGGCAGAGCCTTTTTACCCTTAGACGTGGTGCAAAGTCTTCAGTCAATAGCGAATTCCTTCAATCTGCACAAGCCAAAAACTGCAAGGTTGTTTCTGCAGCTACTAGGTCATATGGTTGCATCCACAGGCACTGTGCCAGGGATCTAGGTTTCATATGAGCGACATTCAGTTTCACCTCAGGACTCACTTGAGTCAAGTGAGATCCTTTTTCAAAGCTTATTCCTACTGTGACAAGGGCACTATTAAGGACCCTCTTGTGGTGGAAGAAGGAATCTAATCTAAGGTAAGGAGTTCCTTTCAGAGAGAGAATCCTCTGGTCCTCACAACAGATGCATCCTTTGGGCTGGGGCACCCACTTAGGAAGCACACAACCCAGGGTACCTGATCAGCAGCAGAGTCCCTTCAGCACATAAATTTACTAGAGCTCTCAGAGCAGTGCTCCTAGCCCTAAAGGATTTCTCTTCACTGGTATTGGGCAGAGTGGTACAGATCAGAACAGACAATACCACCACAATGTACTACATAAACAAGCAGGGAGGCACCAGATCAGGCCTCCTTTGCACAGAAGCCATGAAAATTTGGACTCTGGCATACTCTTTAACGGTATTTTTACAGGCATTTCATTTGCCAGGAAAGGACAATACCTTGGCAGATGCACTGAGTTGCATCAACCAGGCCCATCACAAATGGACTCTAAACATGCAGGTGGTCCAAGTTATTTTCAGGAGGTGGGGAACTACAAAGATAGACTTGTTCGCATCCCACTAGAACCACCAGCTACCTCAGTATTGCTGCAGACCTCCAGCACAGGGCACAGTCCCCTCTGGATGCCCTGGCTCTGAATTGGTCAGGCAGGCACTTGTATGCCTTTCTGCCATTCCTTCTGTTTTTCAGGGTGTTACTGAAGCTAAAATTCCTCTTAGCATCTCTGATCTTGATAGCTCTAGATTGGCCTAGGCAGCCACGGTACTCTGATCTGCTCTCCATGTCTGTCAGCAAACCAATACAGTTGCCTCTCAGGCACAATCTCCTGACCTCCAATCAGGGAACATTGTTGTACTCAAATCTCAAGTCCCTTCACCTCAAGGCATGGCTCTTGAGGAGTTAGAGTATGCAGATTTAAATCTTTCAGAAGCTGTCTTAAATATTTTAAAAGGTTATAGAAAACCTTCTACAAAGAAAATCTATTCTTCCAAATGGAAGAGATTCTCTCTCTCTGGTGTTCCAGTATAAATATTATGCCACATAAGGCTGGAGTTTCAGTTGTCTTATACTGTCTCTCACTCATTGCATTCACAGGGTTTGCAACCCAGTTCCCTAAAGGTTAATATAGCAGCAGTAGCTGCCTACCTTTCTGCGGGACAAAGGTGTCGTAGCATCAGACAAACTTTTAAAATATTTTTAAAGAGTTGATGCATTGCACTCCACTCTCACAGAGCACCAGTGCCTGCTTGGTATCTGAATGTGTGTATAGCCAAGCTCATGTGCCCTTCTTTGAGCCCATGGCTTCTGCCTCTAAAATAGTTTTCAGTAGCCATTACTTCAAGAAGAATAAGTGAGCTTCAGGCTCTGCATTGATCAAGACTATATCTCATTTCACAGAGATAAAGTAGTCCTCAGAACAGTTTTTCCTAAAGTGGTTTCAAACTTTCATCTGAACCAATTACTCTACCTGTCTTTTTCACTGACCATTCCAGTTCTGGTGAAAGACGACTCCATATTCTGGATGTAAAAAGGGCCATCAGCAATTACATGACAGCCACTAAAGACCTTAGAATGGATAGAAAACAGCTTTTCCTTACATATGGGGATGTAGGAAAGGGTAAACCAGCCTCGAAAAGATCCATTTCTAGGGACATGGATATGTTGTTCATCCACACTTATTGGCAGGTATCCTTGCCGCTTTAAATCTTGCCGGAAGGTCTTCAAGCTGGCTCCTCCCACCCACCCGGGTGGTAAACCTCAGCTCGGCCTTCCATGACGCCAGATCTTCTTACCGCTTTAGCTCAGGTTCCTCCTTAACGCTCGCTTAAAACTGGTTCCTAACTCTTCGGTTTCCAAATCAAACTTTAAGGTTTTCTTGACTTTGGTCAACTATTTCTATGGCCGCGATGGACAAATCGACTCCCAGTTTTCGGAGATGCCCATGCGGGCAGAAGATGTCTCGACGGATCTGCACTCCACGCAAGGCTCACTGCTTGGGCCTTGAGCACGACCTCGCAGGCTTGCGACCTGTGCTCTTGTTTCTTAGCCACGCCCTGAAGACCGTGTGTCTGCCTGCAACTTGGGCTAATTCGAAAAGCTGCTACTCTCCAGTTAAGTCCAAGAGGCCCGGTTGGCGGTTTCCGCGGCGGTGGGCTCGGCGGATCAGCTAGAGCAGATGATTGCCCTCGAAGAGGAGGCAGCGTGGTCCATTCCTTCCTCGGCCACTACATTTATCCCGGCCTCCCTGGGATCCTTATATTCTGCTTCCTTCAAGAGCTTTTGTCTGTCTCTCCCACCAAGGAGAGGGACCTTCATCTTCTGGACCTTCCTTTCCGCCCAAAGAAGGACAAGTAAGTCCGGATCCGATGCTTTGGGAGCGGGAGGTCCCTCCCTGAGTAGCTCACCATCGACTTCGGTGATCCTTCGCTCGCCACTGGCTTCGTGGTGTCCCCGCCAGGTCAGTTGACCGAGACTCCCGTCGAAGCAGTCGAGATCTTTCTCGACCCGTCAGTCGGGTTGTCACCAATGCCGAAAATCACCTCTCCCGGTTCCCCGGTGGCGGTTGAGGATCCGTGGCTTGTCAGTGCCTCCGGTTCCGAGCCCTTGGGTGTTCCTTCCGAGCCGAGGGAGAGCGGGTTTCCCCCTTCCCTGCACCTCCTCGGGAAAGCCGAGGTTCGCGGTCTCGGACTTCTTCGCTGTCCAGCCGATCCGCCGCCATAGGCAGTCTCGGCCCCGGCGCCGCTGCAGCGCGCGGCCGCCTCGGATGAGGGGAGGCTTCGACGCAAGTTGCATCGACGATACGAGGACCTCATGTGGCAACAGCTTCTGCTGGCCGGGAACAAGCCGACGTCGCCTTCCCCAGCCATAAAGTGGCTGTCACCAGAGCGGCCGGAGCAACCCCTCGCTCTTGCCGAGGCGCCTGTTTCCAGGCCTGTTGCTCAGCCAAAATCAGCTGCTCCACCGATTAGGGTGCACCTCCGCCTCCACAGCCGCTGTTTTGGGTCTCGACCAAGAATTCTCGGTCGGCTCAGGGTTTGCCCCATAGGCTGTCGGTCACCCTCACTCCCGATCGCCCTCGGCAGGTAGAGGGTGGCTCAGGCCCGAGGCAGCTCTTTGCGGATTCTTCTGAGTCCGACAACGATTCCTTCCTTTTCTCCAGGCAAGTAGACTTGGAGTCCTCTGAGGTCAGTCTCTGGACGATAGCCCGTCTTCCTTCCTGGGTTTGCTTAGGCTCATCTCGGAGTCCACCGGGATGCAGCTCCAGCCCGTATCCAAGTGGGCCAAGTATCCCCTCATGGAGATATTGGACCAAGGGGACTCCCCTACGGAGGCCTTTCCTGTGACCGAGGCCATCGAGGCCCCGGCCTTGGAGCTCTGGCAGCATCCTGCTTCCTGCCCTGCGCCTTCGGCCAGGATGGCAAGGAAGTACGCCATCCCTACCGGTTCCCTGTCCGGGTTCTCAGAACACCCCTCAGCCGAGGGTCTGGTTACCGACAGTGTCTTCCGACGTGCCGGAAATGCCAGGGACGTGGACAAACCTCCCACAAGGAGTCCAAGAAGTTGACTCACGCCGGGCTTAAAAGTCTACGCTGGCGCCTCCCTGGCCTTCGCCAGGCCAGCTCGGCCGTACTGATGGCACATTTTTCTCACGCCCTGTTGGGCTCTCTGGACGAGGTAGTCCCTCATCTCCTGGCTGACCTGCAGACCAGGGTCAAGCAGGTCCGGGTCCAGGGCAGTGGCCAAGCAGCAACTTCAGACTGCTTTGGACATCGGTGACTCATGCGCCAGGTCAGTAGCGGCTGCAGTGGCTATGCGCCGTCTAGCATGGCTGAGGATATCCACCTTTACAGCGGATACCCAGCACAAATTGGCAGTTGTCCCCTTCTTGGGGACTGACTCTTCGCCCTGGAGGAAGGCCACCCAGAGGATCAAAAGTCCAATGCTACCTTGGACTCGGTCTCATCCGCCCAGAGGAACAAGGGCCGAGACCGCAACCAAAGCCTCTTCGGGTCTGCCTGCGCTCATGCACGCCTGGCCCAGCAACATCAGGGGCTAGCAGGCTCAGGCTGGCATCCCAATCCCAAGCCCGCGGCTTCCTCCTCCAGGGAGCAAGGAGGAAAAGGCTCAGGAGGTCCCTCGGCCAGTCCCTCCTCCAAGCCTACTCAGTGATGGGTTGAGGGGTGTCGCTCCCAACCTCATCACCCCACCCCAGGTTCCCCTGCGGGGACGGCCCGCTTCTTCCTTTCTGCCTGGTCTGCTATAACCACAGACCGGTGGGTGTTGGAAGTGGTAGGAAAGGGCCTGCCTCGGTGTTCGAGCAGGCCCCGCCTTCAGCCGCCGCCCAGGGGGGCCTCGGGATCCGCAGCCTCGGGTTGGCTCACGAGCTGACATCGCTCTGCTCCTCGAGAAAGAGGTGATCAGAGAGGTGGCGGACCCTTCCTCAGACCCGGGGTTTGTGTCCAGGTACTTCCTGGTCACAAAACAGACGGGGGGCTGGCGCCCCATTCTCAACCTGCATGACCTAAACAAGTTCCTAAGGTCTCGGACCTTCAGGATGGTCACTCTGGCTCAGATAATACCATCCTCGGAATGCGGCGTGTGGTTCTGTTCTCTGGACCTGCAGGATATGTTTTTTCACGTTCCTATCCGTCCGTCTCATCAGAGATTCCTTCGCTTTCGAGCGGAAGGATCCCTTTTCGAGTTCCGAGCCATGCCCTTCGGCCTGTCTCTTGCACCCAGGTCTTCACCAAATGCATGGCAGTGGTGACAGCATTCCTGTGGCACCGAGGGGTCCGGGTGTACCCTTACCTGGACGATGGGCTGATAGCAAGCCCCTCCAGGCAGGAGGTGGAGCGGTCCAGAGATCTGGCCCTCCAGGTTTGCTCTCAAGTCGGCCTCCTCATCAACGAGGCCAAGTCGGAACTCGAGCCGAAGCAGGTGATTCTCTTCATCGGGGCAGAGTTCGACTCTCTTCGAGCTAGAGCACGGCTCCCGGCGGACATGGCCGAGGTTCCCTCCTCCTTTGCCCAATCATTTCTGGTTGGGCAACCGTACCCTGCCCGGACTTCCTGCGCCTCCTGGGTCTCATGGCGGCCTGCACCAGCGTGGTCTGTTGGGCCCGCTGGAACATGCGCCCCCTTCAGTGGGGGCTGGCCAGCCAGTGGTCTCAACGCTGCGATCCATTGGACCAGCCAGTGACGGTGACCCAGGGGATGTGGAACGCTCTCCAGTGGTGGATCGCTCCAGCTCATCTGCAGGAGGGCATCCCTGCTTGTCCGACCGAGCCGACAGTCTCTCATCGACCGACGCCTCTCTGATGGGTTGAGGTGCCCATTTGGGGGAGCACAGAGCGCACGGCCTCTGGTCCCCGCGGGAGTCCCGATGTCATATCAACCTGCTGGAGCTCCGAGCGGTCCGCCTAGCTCTCACCGCCTTCGCTCCGTTTCCATGGGGTCAAATGGTTCAAGTCCAGACGGACAATACCACGACCATGTACTATCTAAACCGCCAGGGCGGGAGGCGCTCCATGCCTCTGTGCAAGGAAGCTCTCCGCATTTGGTCACTCGTGCGCAGCCTGGAGGCGGATCTCCTAGGCATTCATTTGGCAGGAGCCTCCAACACCCTGGCCGATGCCCTAAGCCGGATAGGGGCTGTATCCCACGAGTGGTCTCTCCTGCCGGAGGTAGTACAAGATCTGTTCTCCCATTGGGGCACACCTCAGGTGGATCTGTTCACCTCCAGGGAGAACGCAAAGCTGAGGCTGTTCCATGCCCACCCCCCTCAGCAGAGCTCGCTGCAAGGGGATGCCTTCTCGAGGCCGTGGACCCCGGGCCTCTTCTACGCTTTCCCCATTTCCCTTGATCCACAAGGTGCTTCTCAAGGCGAGGAGGGACAAGGCGAGGTGGTTCTGGTGGCCCCAGACTGGCCCTGCAAATGCTGGTATCCAGATCTCCTCAGCCTCAGCTCCAGGCTCCCGAGGCAGCTTCCAGCTCGCCCGGACCTGCTTCAGTCAATCAGGGAAGGTGTTCCATCCGGACCTTCAGTCCCTGCACCTGACGCCTGGTTCCTGAGCGGCTAGAGTTCCAGGCCTTGGGTCTTTCCGACGAGGTCCTCAATGTAGTTGAGGTGTCCCATAAGGAGTCGACCAGGAAATGCTATGCCTTCAAATGGAAGAGGTTTTCCATTTGGTGTCAGGGCAAGGGCCTGGACCCTTCTTCCTGTTCCTTGGCAAGCATCTTGGACTATTTATGGTCCCTTTCTCAGCAAGGGCTTAGGTCGACGACCCTAAGGGTGCACCTGGCAGCCATCTCTGCTTACCGGGCGCGGGCCGGGAAGCAGTCGGTGGCGCAGGAGAGGGTGGTCTTCATGCCTAAAGGCCTTGATCACATTTCCTCCTGTGCAAGAACCTCCATCTCCGTGGGATCTACTGCTGGTACTGGCAAAGCTCATGGGCAAGCTATTCAACCAATGCACAGGTGTGATCTCTCTCACCTGTCGTGGAAGACCGCCTTTGGTGGCTACGCCAGCCAGAAGGATGGGAGAACTCCAGGCGTTTCCATCGAGTCTCCTTACCTGGTCTTCCACAGGGACAAGGTTGTCCTGCGCCCCTACCCGAAATTCCTTCCAAAGGTGGTGTCGGAGTTTCACTTTAACCAGGTGTTGACTCTGCCGGTGTTCTACCCCAATCACACCTCGGAGGCTGAATATAGGCTCCATACTCTGGACCCTAGAAGGGCACCTACTATAAAGAGCACACGGCTGAAATTCGGGAGAGGTTAGCCAGCTGTTTGTCACCTCACGCTGAACCGCACCTGGCAGACCTGCAGCCAAGCAGACGATAAGCAGGTGGGTCACCTCCTGCATAGATCTCTGCTATAAGTTGGCAGGCATGGAGCCTCCCAGAGGGATAAGAGCTCATTCTACCCGCCATACTGCTGCATCGGTGGCTGCTTCCAGGGACGTCCCTATCCAGGAAATCTGCAGGACTGCTACCTGGAAGTCAGCACACACCTTTATCACCCTCTACTACATCGACCTTGAGTCACGCCGGGATGCTGGTTTTGGGGCCTCGGTTCTCCAGTCTTTATTTCCCAAGTAAGTATCGGGGGTGTGCGCCTTGCCTCCCTCGTCCCGGAGAACTGCTAGGAGTTTGCCAATAAGTGTGGATGAACAACATATCCATGTCTCTAGAAATACAGGTTACTCGCATGTAACAGGAGTTCTAGGAATGGTATATGTTGTTCATCCACACGACCCACCCGACCTCCCCGGCTTCGACGCACAACCTGAGCTTGCAGCGGGCCAGATCTGGCGTCATGGGGCGGAGCCGAGAGTTTTACCACCCGGGTGGGTGGGAGGAGCCAGCTTGAAGACCTTCCGGCAAGATTTAAAGCGGCAAGGAACCTGCCAATAAGTGTGGATGAACAACATATACCATTCCTAGAACTCCTGTTACAGGTGAGTAATCTGTATTTGTCGTTGGATAGTCCAGTGTATTCAATTCTGCTACAGTAAAGCAGGTAAAGATCCCCCAACCGGGTTGAGGGTGCATTCCACAAGAGGGTCTGCTGCCATCCTTGCGGCTGCCAGGGAGGTTCCCTTGGACGACATTTGCAAAACAGCTACATGGAAAACAGTAAACACCTTTACAAAGCATTACAACTTGGACATTCTGTCCAGAAGTGATGCTAGGATTGGCACAACAGTCCTGCAGAATCTGTTTCCAAAATAAGTTCTGTGCCCGCCTCCAGTGATACTGTTGGCAATCTGCATAAAGTTATGAAGATCCTAAGCATTACTGGGGTTAGAAGAAAAATTACTTCCCATAGTAATCTTCTTTCTCCCCAGTGATACTCAGACATTCATAACTCGCCTCCCTTCCTCGTCTTCCAGAACTTCAGCCTCTGCACTCTGCATGCTGGTGCCACCAAGCCATGTTGTTTTGTTGCATATTGTCTGCATTTAATCATTTTTTAAAACAGGTTTTTCAAATGTGTTCTCCTTCTGGAGTTTTCTTTTATGTGGTTTTGTAAAATATTTTATTCTGTTAAAATTCCATGCTTTAATTAGGGTAACCCTCTTTTTATAAAATATTAGTTACATTAGTCTCCTAATGCCTGACTTCGGGCGTCTCACAAATTTGAAGAGATTAGAACACTACAATTGATAGAGGCAGTATTTGAAAGATGCTGCATGTGAAGAATTCTACTCATTTACATGTGTTCCATCTCTCCGGCAGTCCAACCCTCCAGGCTTACTGCATAAAGTTATGAATATCTGAGCATTACTGGGACGAAAGATTACTATGGTAAGTATTTTTTTCTTTAGCCCTGTCACAATTCTAAGCCAGCTTCAAGCACTGCATCCAATATGGTCAGAAAATGTCTCGGACAGACCTGCTCACGTCATGCATCTACTGTTTGGGAGAACAGCCTAATGATGCAGCCCACAGCCTGTGCCAGACCATGCTTCCCACCTCCCCGAAGACCGCTACCATTGTCTTCTCCTCTGCCAGCCAGCTGAACAGGATCCATCAGTGAAATCCAAAGAAGTGCATAAGTCAGTCCCTACGGCGGCCAATGCTGCTGTGGGCACCTCGTCTGTTTTGGCACTGCTCCCACTGGGGGTAGCGTCAGCACATTTTTTGTGGGTAACATCCTTGAGATGTGCAGAGCCTCCAAATCTTTGAGGAGAGCTCTGCCTGCCACAGTAAGGCAGTGTAGCCTAGTGGTTAGAGTAACAAGCTATGAACGAGCTTGGTACATTCAGCAGACCAGACCTTGGTCTGATTCTCAACCTCCACTTGCATACTGTGTGACTCTGAGCAAGACACTTAACCACCTAGTGCTCCCTGAAAACAGGCACTTGTGCCTAGTGGGCTTTACCCAGTTACCAAAAACTAAAAAAAAAAAAGTAAAAAAAAATATCACACCATTGGACATGGGAACGAGAAAGGAAACACTCTTCTCGCTCCCTCGACTCCTCTGAGCATTAGGTGGCAGTTGATCACTCTGCGTCGGCTTAGCGTTCCTTGGTCAAGGGTCAAGCCAGTAGCTCCACGGTGCCCCCGTCAAGCTTGTGTGCCTCAACACAGGTCAAAAAGATGAAGATATTCCTCGACCTTGTCGACCTGTTGTAGGGGATCGAGGATGATTCGATCTCCGAGACTCCAGTCCTGTCAAGTCTCACTCAGAAGGTTCAGGAAGAGTGGACTAACCCAGCGCCTCTCAGGAATTGCTTCCCTCCTGGGTCGAATGATCAAACCCTGTTTGGGTGGTTTACACTGCCCTGCCAGCTGCATTTCCGTGACAACGTTGATCTGGTTGACGTTCAAGGTCCATGTTAAGTTTGAGGGATTCCTCACAATCTCAGTCCTGCTTGACTGGGAGGTGTCACCATCAATGCTTTTCATCCTCTGTCGATGGGAGGCTCTGTCGCTGTATGCAGTGATGCTATGAAGAGTACCTTTGGCAGTAATGGACCTTGGTCAGACAGGGTGTTGGGCTCTACCCTTGACTTCTTCCATCACCAGTTCTGCCCTTACCGGTCCTACTGAGACAGCTCTCCCCTACACAAGTCTCTCCACCTATCCAGATGGAGCTACCTCCTAAACAGCCCTTGCAGGAAGCCCCTTCTAAGGACTCCTGTCTGGTTACCGGCTTGCCAGGCCAATTGTTGGTGGAGATCACACTCTTGGATGAATCCTGAGTGTTGTACTGTGGCAAACGGCCAAGAGCTGTGTTCGAAGATTCTTCAGGTGACTCCAGTGTGTCCTGGATGCAGTCTTTGTGGACTCCTACGTTCAAACTTTATTTGGACAAAGGGTTAACTACCGACAACAGGCCATTGTCTTTTGGAGCTCTTCTCAGACTCATGTCTGAGTCCATGGATATTCCTTTGAAGCCAGTCCAGAAAAGGGCAAAATTCTCCTTTACTGAGATCCTGGATAGGGATGAATTCCCTGGGATTGCCTTCCTGATGGCTGAGGCCATCCTGGGACTGGCTTCCAGCCTGGCACTCTCTGCCTATATGGTCCATAAGTATGCGGTCCCTACCAGCACTTTCTCCAGATTTTTGGACCACCCCTTGTCTGAGGTTTGGTCACAGACTCTGTCTTCCATAGGTCCAGTAATTGTGGGGACATGGACAGGGCCCCCCCTCCAAACAAGGGAGTCCAAAAAGCTTGCCCATGCAGCAAAGAAGGTCCAGGCTGCATCCTCCCTTGGTCTTCATAGGCAAGTTACGCCCTGATGATGGCCCGCTTTTGTCACTCCCTTATGGGATTCCTGGCTCATGTCCTCCCATACCTCCCCTGCTGACAAGGCGCTGACAGTTAAAGTGGTCTGAAACCAGGGTCAAGCACTAGCCAAACACCAGCTTCAGACAACCTTGGACATAGGCGATTCTTATGCCCGTGCCACGGCAACAACCATCGTGATGAGTCGCAGGGCCTGGCTGCAGATTTCCACCTTTACAGTGGACACCTAGCACAAACTGGTCAATGTCCCCTTCTTTGGTCCTGGGGCGGAATGTCATCTTACCAGGATTAAGAAGTCCAGTTCCACCCTGAATTCTATGACCTCCTCTCAGAAGGATTCGAAAGGGGAGATGCAGAAGAAAGTCTTTCAGTTTCATCCCTTTCTGTCACAGCAGCCTAAGAAGCAGCAGCAGCCCCAACAGAAGCCATCTCAGGTTTGACACCTCAAAACCAGATTTGCCAGTAAGGGCCCTGAAAAGGGTGGGGGTAGGTGTTGAGGTACCCCTCCAGCAGCAGATGCCAGTGCCCCCTCCGAAGCTGCCAAGTGATTGGCTGGGGGGTGTCCACCTCCCACCTGTCCCTTCCCTCTCTCAGCTCTCTGTGGCGGGTCGGCTGTGCCACTTTTGGTATACCTAGTCCGTAATTACCTCAAGCAGGTGGGTCCTAGAAGTGGTGGGCAGAGAGAGTTGCCTCTCATTTTCAAGGCTGTCTCTCTCTCTCTTCCCCCACTGACCTCACATGCCAAGCAATTCTGTGGTGTTGCTGGACATGCTGTCTGCCCTCAGGTAGGATGTTGCTCAGCTCCTCGAGAAAGAGCCACAGCCAGAGTCCCAGGCTGCATGGCAGGTTAGGGC
This sequence comes from Neoceratodus forsteri, assembly GCA_016271365.2. Taxonomy (NCBI): domain Eukaryota; kingdom Metazoa; phylum Chordata; order Ceratodontiformes; family Ceratodontidae; genus Neoceratodus; species Neoceratodus forsteri. The sequence goes on along the minus strand of CM028133.1, from coordinate 45,878,102 downwards.
TTTGTGTCCAGGTATTTCCTGGTACCAAAATGGACAGGTGTGCTGGTGCCCCATACATGATCTGAATCTGTTTCTCAGGAAGCGCAAGTTCAGGATGGTCATGCTGAATCAGAATATACCATCTCTGGAGCAGGGTGTTTGGTTCTACTCCCTGGACCTCCAGGACATGTTCTTCCACATTCCTGGCTGTCTGTCCCACTGGCGGTACCTTCAGTTCCACACAGAAGAGATTCTCTGCTAATTCCAGGTTGTGCCATTTGGCCGCTTCTCTGCACACAGGGTCTTCACCAAGTGCATGGTAATGGTGGCAACTCCTGCGATGCCGGGGTCAGGGTATACCCCTACCTGGATGACTGGCTGATTGCTGGGCTGTCCAAGGAGGCAGTAAAGTGGTCTAGGGACCTGGCCGTCCAGACCTGCAGAATCTTGAGCCTTCTGGTCAATCCAGCCAAATCCAAACGAAACCCCTCGCAGGTGATTCAATTCACTGGGGCAGAACTAGACTGCCTTCAGGCCAAGGCCTGACTCCCTACGAACCGGGCATTGGATTTTACCTCCTTTGCCCGATCATTTCAGGTTGGGTGCTCTCGCCCTGTACAGGACTTCCTGCGGCTGCTGAAATACATGATATCCTGAACCAGTGTGGTCTGGTGGACCCACTGGTGGATGTGTCACCTTCAGTGGGAGCTGGGCCGTCAGTGGTCCCAGCGCCTAGGTCACTTGGACCAGCCAGTTACAGTGATCCAGTCACTGTGGGATGTCATCCAGCAATAGCTAGTCCCAGAACACCTGGAGGCAGGAGCCCCATTTGTCTGCCAGGAGCCAACAGTCATTCTTACAACAGATGCCTCTCTGGTGGGATGGGGAGTGCACCTGGGAGACCACAGATCCCATGGCTTCTGGATCCCCAAGGAGTCCTGTTACCACATCAACCTGCTGAAGCTCCATGCAGTGTGCCTATCTCTGACAGAATTCACTCCTTCTGTCCGTGGTCAGGTTGTGCAAGTCCAGACGGACAACACCATGACCATGTACTACCTGAACAATCAGGGCAGCACATGTTCTCTTCCCTTCTGTTGGGAGGCTCTCAGCACCTGAACCCTCATGCAGAGCTTGGGTACAGATCTCCAGGTGAGTCATGTTGCAGGAGCCAGCAACCAGCTGGTAGACTCCCTCAGTCGAGTGGGCAAGATGTCACACAAGTGGTCACTGCATCAGAAGATGGTGAGCCACCTGTTATCCCTGAGGGGCACTTCTCTGGGAGACCTCTTTGCCTCCAGGGAGAATACAAAGCTGAGGCTATTTTGTGCCCCAGTCGAGAACATTGCTGGGGGTATGCTTTTGCGAGGCTTTGGGCCCTGAACCTCCAGTACGCTTCCTTCCCTTTCCCTTGATCCACAAAGTGGTTGTCAAGGTGAAGGGGACAAGGCACAGATGATGCCGATAACCCGGACTGGTCCCACCAGTTTTTATTTTATTTATTTATGACTTTGATAACTGGTAGGTGTACTGGTCCAGAGGACCATTTACAGGCATTACCTGAGCCACAGGCAAGAGTAGAGGCAGTACAAATAGCAATACTATTTACAAGGTTACAATTGTCGAACAGTACATAACAATGATTGCACATAGTTGGGTACAAGCAGCAGTAAAAGTATTTACAAGGTTACAAATTTCAAGTAGTGCTTAACAATGATTGCACCTATTTGGGTACAAAGGGAGCAAGTAAAACATTCCAGTATAAGTAGCGATGCAACAATAAGTACAATTTTAAGACTTCACAGGAGACATATATACAGGCATGCCATAATACCATTAGCTTAGAGTAGGGAAGACCCCACTTCAACAGGAAGATGCACAGTGAGACCAAGACATCAGCCAGAACAGCAGTGAGGAAAAAGGAAGTAGGGAAAGGAGGAAATAGGCAAGTGCTTGAGGTGGATTAGCGAGGGAGGCATCTGTATAGACTCTTTTCTAGAAGCCAGGCTTTTAGGCACAATTTGAAATTGTGGTGGGAGTTGGAAGTTTGCTGGTTTGGGGGTAGCTTGTTTCACAGGGAGGGAGCCGCCACCGAGAGGGCTTTCCCACCCATGTTGGTGGTAGTCCTAGGTACCTCAAGGGTGGGTAAAACAGAGGAGCGAAGCTGTCTCGCTGCGGTTTTTGTATTGAAAAGGGTGGGGGTGAGGTGTTGCCACACCTTAAGAGTGGTATCCAAAAAGCGGCCTAGTGAGTAGTCAGAATACCCCTGCAAGGGGAGCCAGCCAAAGGAGTGATAGAGGTCACAATGATGTGTGGAATAAGGGGTTGCTAGGGTGAAGCGGCAGGTGCTGTTGTATGCAACAAAGAGTCTAGTCAGTAGGGCAGTAGAGACTCTGGAGTAGTTCTGATACCCAGATCTCCAGCAGACCTCCATGGCGGTTGCCTCTGCACCCAGATCTTCCATCTCTGTACCTCACGGCCTGGTTCCTGGGTGGCTAGAGTTCCAGGTTCTAGGACTTTCAGAAGATGTGCTCACCGTTATGCAGAAATCCCGAAAATTTGACTTCTTTTTCAGTGCTATGCCTTGAAATGGAAAAGGTTTTACATTTGGTGCCAGAGCAAGGAGCTGGATCCCTTGCCTTCCCTTGGCTAGCATGCGGACTGACTATCTTTGTCCCTCACCAGCTGAGGCTGAGATCAACAGCCCTCAAGGTGCACTTGGCAGCCATCTTTGCATAGTGAGTGTGGGCTGGTATGCTGACAGTGAGGCAGGAGAAGGTGGTCAGGCTATTTTTCAAAGGCTTGACCACTTGAACTTGCCAGTGCGTGAACCACCACCACCACCACCACAGTGGGACCTGTTGCTGGTTCTGGCAATGCTCATGAGTAAGCCTTCTGAGCCTGTGCACAGGTGTGAAATGTCACACCTGTCGTGAAAAAATGCTTTCTTGCTGGCTGTCATCTCCGCCAGAAGGAACAGTGAGCTCCAGGTGCTCTCAATGGAGTCTCCATTTCTGGTCTTCTACAAGGACAAGATAGTCCTTCCCCCATCCAAAGTTCCTCCTGAAAGTGGTTTCGGAGAACTTACTTCAAGGGGGAGCTCTTGCAGCAAGTTATTACTATTAGGACTATTGCCGCAGGCCTTAGGACCCACCAGAGAAAACTTAGGTAGCAGTACCCAGCAGGGACCACACCCTGACATTGGCTCAGCCCATCTGTCATGCTACAAAAGAGGCAGACCCCATCTCCACCTCAGTTCTTTCCCCAGTGACCCTTACGCTGGGAAGTTCTTAGTGAGTTTTTCACAGCAGTTCCAGCAAAACTTTCTGTTCTTTCTTGAATTCTAGTGTTTTTCCTCCACATTCGTTCTTTTTCACAGTATCATTCTCCTCCTCTCATCCTCACTACCGTCGATGTTGTCACCTCTCGTCGGTCTCCTCCTTCGTCCCAAGAAGATGAAGTGTGCCAGTGACCACCAAATTCCATCCAAGGACGGCCACGACCAGTGTGTCTTCTGCCTGGGACCAGACCACGACCTCAAGACCTCAGACATCTGTCAAGGCTTTACTAGCAGGATGAGGATTAGATGCCTGAAGACCTTGAAAGCCCACCTGCTTGAGAAAGAGATGGATGTCCTGCAGTCTTCCCCTGGGGACAAGAGCAAAAGTCGGGAAAAGGTACAAAGTCCCACTACAAGGACCTTAGTCAGTCCCATCACTGCTCTCATTCTCCCCACAGGAAGGCCTTTTCCTCCGGCTCGAGCCGGTCCGACCACTCCCAAGTATTCCAGGCACGGAGAAAAAATCGAGGTCTGAAGCTCTCACCAAAATACAGACGTCTGTCCCGTAGGGAGCTACTTTCTCTGCATCCAAGCTGAAGGCCATGCCGCTGCATGTGTCCTCCTCTCCGGCGGAGTCAGCAAAGGCCTCCTCCTTGGCACAAGCCTTGGCCCTGCTGAAGAAAGCCCCAACTGCAGCTTCACTGAAGGATGCCAGGAAGCCATCTGGAAAGGACCAGACCCCAAGGCTAAGGCCTCCTCCGGGTCTCGCCCTCCTAAGTCGGCCACGTCGGATCCAGCCCCAATTAAAACACCGGCGCCGGTCAAAGTGCCTGCGGCCAACGGGGCTTCCATTGCACTGGTGCCGATCAGGGTGCCGACGCCGTTCCCTAGGGCCTCTACTCTGGAAGGCTCATCCTCTGGTTCCTCTCCACAAGCCCTTCTGGACCCCCCAACTTCTCTGACCCCCCCCCCCAAACGGGGCGGCAGTGTCTCGTTTTAGCAAGGAGGAGCTGGAAGAACTGTTCTCGTTTTGGTGGAGCCAGGTCCACAAAGACTCACCTCCACCTCAACCGGAACCAGCACTGGTTCTAGACTGACCAGACAACCAGGAGCCTGGGGGTTTGCCCGCCGGCTTGCTGGCCAAAAACCCTTGAGAACAGCGTGCGTTCCACGATCCACTTGAGCCATACGTTCCCAGTCGCAGTCCGGAGACTGTGGATGACACTACTCAAGGTCGGTCAGCCATCGCCGGTCAAAGCCCAGGAGCAGATCTGCAGCCGCCGCAGATCTTCATCTAGGCGGCTCGCCTCTGTAGGCGACACTGGTCCCAGGACAGGCTTCGTCCCCGCTCTTTCGTCGGTCTGGGAGCTGTCGCAGTCTCAGGACCGGCGTTGGTCCAGGAGTCACCGATGCTCTTCAGAGGGTAGTCCCCCGAGATGTACTTCGGACACCTCGAGGACCAGGAGCAGATCTTCCTCCTTGTCCTCTTTATTTTCAGGAGTTGGGGGATCTCCTGACGATAGGGATCTACCCCGTTCGCCTCAAGACAGTCCCACTTTCATGGACGTCATGAGGCACATCCAGGCCGCTAACGCATGGGAGACAGAGGACCTGGATCCGGAGCGCCGGAGACTGGCTTGTTACCTGAGGCAGAAGGAGCCCAAACCCCTTGTGGTGCCTCCTCTGGTTGACACATGCCAAGATCTTACCAGGACAACTTGGAAACATCCAGTCTGAGTCCCAGCCATTCCCAAAAAGTTGGACAGGCTATAGAGGGCCCTGAGGGATACACCTTTCCTGGCGGAAAACCCTAAGGCAGATTCCACTGTGATCGCGGCTGCTCATGACAAATCAAAGCAGCCAAAGCATCTGAGCTCCCAGCCTCCCAACCAGGAGTTCCGTGTCTTGGACCAGATGGGCAAGAAAATCTATTCTGTCTCCACCTGCTCCATCCGTTCCCTTAATTTCCTCACACACATGGTCCAGTACCAAAATCTGCTCTGGGAGAAGGGACAGGAGCTTGTAAGTGCCTTGCCAGAGTCCACACAAAAGATGGAACTTCTGATGTATTGAAATCAGGCTCGGACATAGGCACGCATGTTCTGCGTGCCTCATATGACACTGCAGATACGGTGGCCAGGGTGACAGCGTCAGGAGTCTGCCTTCGCTGCCACATGTGGCTGAGATGCTCCGGCTTTCAGAACGATCTGCAGTCTGGGATCAGGGACCTCCCATTCCATAGTTCCGTCCTCTTTGGGCAGGAGACCGAGGGTTTGATCTCTCATCTCCAGGCGTCGGACAAGTCTATTTGGTCTGTCTGCCAAATGTATAAAGGGGACCAAAGACGCTTCCAGAAGGGGCCGTTTCGTAAACCCTCAGGCCAGCAAGCCCGTGGTAACAACCAGGGACAGAGCAGAGCGGTGGCTTCAAAAGGAAGGCCAGCAACCAGCAGCCTGGTGGCACACCTTTTCGAGGCCCCAAGTCCTCCCACACCTCTCTCCCCACCCCTGGCTCCACCCAATGACTCACCACTGACCTCCCCCTCCTCCAGCGGAGGCTTCAGGGGAGGCAGTAGGGGGTCATTTCTCCCTCCATCTGGATGGATGGAGCTCTATTACATCAGACCAGTGGGTCTCTGGCATCATAAGGAGAGGTCTCACACTGGCGTTCACCCAGAACCCTCCAGAAACTCCACCAAAGTCCTCGAGATACCCTCCTCACATTCCTGTTATAGAAGGAGAAATCGAGGCCCTCTTGCAGAAAAAGGCAATAGACTTAGTTCCTGTGCTGCAGCAGGGAAAGGGTTATTACTCCCATTTTTTCTTGGTTCCAAAGAAGACGCAAGATCTTCAGCCCATCCTGGACCTCGACTCTCTAAACAATTATATAGAATTTTGAAGGTTCAGGATGGTGACCCTTTCAGGTCTCATCCCTCTGCTGCATCGGGGAGACTGGCTCTGTTCCGTGGACATGCAAGATGCTTACATGCACATCGGGGTCTTTCCCTCTCATAAGAAATTCCTGAGGTTCTACTTCGAGGGGGAACATTATCAGTTTCGGATTCTTCCGTTCGGCCTCTCCTCCGCTCCTTGAATCTTCACCAAATGCTTGGCAGTGGTAGCTGTGGCTTTAAGGCGTAAGGGACATTACGTCTTTCCTTACCTTGACAACTGGCTTCTAGCGACCCCGTCAAGAAAGCGCCTGCTTTGAGCTCTCGGAAAATTTTATACATTGTTCCGAGAGGTGGGGATCACCCTGAACCTACCAAAGTCTTCCCCAGAGCCCAGCAAAAGACTCACCTTTACAGGTGCGGTCTTGGATTCAGCCCAGGGCATGGCCTTTCTTCCCTGAGAAAGAGGAGATCACCTGAGAGAGGTGGCCAGTTCGGTCCTAGTAACCCTGCAGGTTCCAGCCAGGACCTTCGACAGACTTCTGGGGCACATGGCGGCGGCCATCCCGGTAGTTCTCTTGGCTTGCCTCCACATGAGGGTCCTACAGTGGATACTCAGGGTGCAGTGGGACCAGGGCTCCGACAGTGTGGACCATGTTGTCAGGATCTCAGAGACGATCAGAAGGACCCTACATTGGTGGTTGGACCCTTTGAATCTAGACAAAGGGATTCCCTTCTCAGGAGCACCCAAGCTGGACTCTGACAGCAGATGCCTCCGATTTGGGCTGTGGTGCACCTCGGGATCACCCAACTGGGGGTCTGACTCCAGAGGAGTGCAGCCTCCACATCAATGTTCTGAAAATGCGGGTGGTCCTCAGTGACCTACGGGCATTTCAAGAGGACCTCATGCCAGCCTCTGTTCTTGTACAGACAGACAACTTGGCGGGTGTCTTTTACATCAACAAGCAAGGGGGAACTCGCTTCTAACCCCTGTGCAGAGAGGTGATGATAGTCTGGTATTAGGCACTGGAGCATCACATTTTGCTGTCTGCCGTCCATGTTCTATGTGCTCAAAACGACTTGGCAGACAGTGTCAGCAGGTCTCTGTCCAAGGCGCACGAGTGGGAGCTGCTACAGTCAGTAGCGGACCAGATGTTCGACACATGGGGTCTTCCAGAGCTGGACCTCTTTGTGTCTCCAGGCTACGCCATACTGTCAGTTTTTTGCTCACGAGAGCGTGCGCCTGGTGTTTTTTGGCAGATGGGTTGTCCTTTTGCTGGGCAGGGAAGTTTCTTACGCCTTCCTCCCTTCTCTCTCCCTTCAGCGAGTGTTGCTGAAGGTACAGACTGAGGTGGCTCAGATGATTCTAATCACCCCGCTGTGGCCCTGGCAGATTTGGCTCCCACTACCTCAGCGGTTGTCCTCGAACCTCAATTCCACTGCCAATATGCTCACAGCTGCTATCCCAGGACAGGGAAGGCTGGTGCATCCAGATCTCCGGTCCCTACACCTTCATGCTTGGTTCCTGCAGACATAGTCAAATCCAGGTATGGGGTCACTCAAGAGGTGGCGGACATCCTCGTTTCTGCGAGGAAGCCCTCAACCCACTCCACTTTTGCCATGAAGTGGAAACGATTCTGCCTTTGGGGTTCATCCCACCATCCAGATCCCCCTCCTGCCCGTGAACTCAGCATTACAGTATCTCCTTTCCTTATATGAGCAAGGCTTGAGTTATTCGTCTCTAAGGTGCACATGTGGGCCATTTCTGCTTATCATATCCTGTTCGGAGACAGGACCCTGGCTCAGTTGGACGTGGCTGCACCTTTTATAGGGCATTTTACACCTCACGACCTCCCATCAGGGATCCTATCCCTCCCTGGGATCTCCTTTTTGTGCTGAGAAATTGTCCCCCTTTGAACCCGCAGTGGAATGTGAGCTGCATTTCCTTTCCTGGAAGGGTTCCTTTTTTAGTTGCTGTTACTTCAGCTCGAAGAGTTTCCAAGCTACAGGCCCTGATGTGTAAAGAGCCTTATATTATTTTCTATTGGGAAAGAGTTTCCCCTCAGAACAAATTCTAAGTTCTTACCTAAAGTGGTCTCGGAGTTGACCCTCAACCAGTCGGTTGACCTTCCAATTTATTTTCCTACCTCTACTAATCGGAGAGAGTCTCTACCGCACACATTGGACGCTCGCAGGGCGTTGAGGTATTACTTTAAACGGACAGTGGCACACCGCAAATCGGAGCAACTGTTTGTGGCCTTTGCACCTCAACACCTGGGCAAACCGGTGTCAAAACAGACCATTCCCTGGTAGCTCGTATACTGCATAGTGTACTGCTATAACAAGTACAAGAAACCTCAACCAGGTTCGGTCAGAGGTCATTCCAGTAGAGGAGTCTCTACCTCCTTCGCCTCCTTAAAATGTCTTCCATCGAGACATCTGTGCAGCTGCTACTTGAATTCAGTGCACACCTTCGTGAGGCATTACAGTCTGGACATTGCTTCCAGATGCCGAACCGTTTCGCCTGGCAGTTCTTCAAGGACTCTTGTCCTAGTTTGCTGAATCCAGCCGTAGGCTTTACCATTACTTTGTCATCCTACTTCCTGGGACTAGTCACCTCCTTGGTGCGGGACTGCTTGGGATTTTGTCCTAATAATAACCTGCTGCAAGAGCTTCCCTCAGTAAGATAGTAGTGTTACGTAAGAACTTACTGTAACAGTAGACCTTCGAAGGGAGCTTTTGCAGGCGCTGCTTTCCTCCCTCCGCCTCCCAGGAGAATTTTTCAGCATGTCTAGGATGGGCTTTACCTAGTTTTCTTGCTGTGTTCCATTCGCGGGTCTTGGCGGGGGAACTGAGGTGGAGCTGGGGTCCGCCCCCTTTTGTAGCATGACCGACATTGGGGCAGAGCCGACGTCGGGGTGGTCCCCACTGGGTACTGCTAGCTAAGTTTTTTCCTGTGGGTCCTAAGGCCTGCAGCAATAGTCCTAATAGTAATAGCCTGCTGCAAGAGCTCCATTCGAAGATCTACTGTTACGGTAAGTTCTTACGTAACTGTACTTTTCACCTTAACCAGGTGATCAACCTTCCAGTATACTTTAGCAGCCCATATTTGGAGGCCAACCATAGGCTGCTCCATACTTTGGTCTTGCAGCTTGCACACTCTAATTGTAGAGAGTGCATGGCTAGAGTTTGGGGTGAGGATTGCCAGCTCTTTGTAACATATGCAGAAGCCGCACCTGGCAGACTGGCATCTAAGTGGATGGACTGGCAGGTGGATTGTCTCCTTCATCAACCTCTGCTATACCTTGCCTGGTATGGAGTCTCCGTAGGGGTTTAGGCTCACGCCACCGGACATACCACTGCCTCGGTGGCTGCTTTCAGAGGTGCCCCATACAGAAGATCTGTTGGGCAGCTACCTGGAAGTCAGCAAATACATTCATCTTCCTCACGACATCGACCTTGGGTCACACCAGGATGCTATTTTGGGGCCTCGGTTCTGCAATCTCTGTTTACAATCACTGGGTGTGCACCTTGCCCCTCCTCCCCGAGAACTGCTGGAAGTCTGCCTGTGTGTGGATAAGTGAACCATATCCATGCCCCTAGAAAAATCTTATTCACTTGTAACTACAGATCTTCCACAAAGTGACCTCTTGCAGTAGGTAATACTTTTGGGTAACCAGCAGAGGTCACTGTGGCACACAGCAGCAGTTTTTCACCAGGGACTGAACACACATGACATCAGATTCCTGTTTCCTATATAAGTATGGGCAATCCCTGGTATCCTTTTTTTTTTTTTGCCATCTAAAGTTCTAATGCAACAGCTACATCAAATTCTGAAAACAGCAGTCATCGAAGATTCTACGAACAAGGGGCTTACCCAACAAGAGCTACCCCACCTACCGCTCTGCATTTCTGGACCCACATAGAGCAGGAGTACCCCTCTTCACCCTCTGTTTCTCTTACTCATTGATGGCCACCAAACCATCGACGATGCATCTATATCCTCATTGTCGGTCATAACTGTCGATGTTCTCATCAACCGCTACCACCGTCGTCGATGCATCTGTATTTTCATTGACTGCCACACCGTCAATATCCTCATCGACAGCTACCACCGTCATCGATGCAGCTTATATTTCATTGACTGCCCATAACAGTCAACATCTTCATCGACGGCAACCACTATCGACGATGCATCTATATTCTCATTGACAGCCATAACCATCCATGTTTTCATCAACAGCTACCACCGTCCACGATGCATCTATATTTTCATTGACGGCTATACCCATCAATATCCTCATCGACAGCTACCACCGTCGATGATGCATCTCTGTTATCATTGATGGCCACCTCCGTCAACGATGAATCCATATTCTCATCGACAGGCATTCCGTTGATGATGCATCACATTTTCATTGACAAATATACCTGTCAACGATGCATCCCTATTTCTCACCAGTGGCTGTCCCCGTCAACGATGCATCATTATTCTGCCTACTCATTGACAAGACTTTTTCATTCCTTGTCAACAATGCTTCCAGCACTATTAAAAGGCAATACATAAATAACTCTTTCTGGGTTTCATTAGAGTCACAGAGTGGGAGGAATCCTCCTCAACCCCTGTACTTCACACCTCATTGACGACACAGTTCCAGGTGTCCCTCTATCGACAGCGCGCCCTCATATTTTTTCTTAGTAAATAGGGCTTCATAAAAAAACAGTGGCTTATGCCATCTTTATACCCCTCCACCCTCTTAGGTGGACAATCACAGAGGCAGCTAGAGATCGAAACCCTGGACTTTACCACCCAGGGGCAAGACCTTCTCAGGCTACAAGTCCACTCCCCCATCACCCCTTGTGTGTCAGACACTCCCGCGTTCTCAGAAGGAACTGGACATCTCCACTGTAGTATGGCACATCTTACATGCCATACGGCACTCCCAGCCCTCCGATGCAAGGGACAGAGCGACCCTCCACGATCTCCTACTCTAATGCCTAAGAATGTTCATGATGTCTGGATCCATTACCACCCTGGTCACTTCCTCCTTACATGGAAGACTATTTTCAGGTGAACAAGTGCTCCTGGTTGACTTCACCGGTGGTCTTGAACACAAAGATTTTTGGAGCTGAAATTTCTTCCTCAGTCTCTGTTTTTCGGGAAATCTTTTCTTTGGATGAGGGCCTGCCTAGAATCCAGCGCACCCCCTCCTGATGACCCTTCATTCCACGAAATGATGATACCAAGTCATGAAATTCTCTACCACAAAAAACATGACAAAATAAGGATATGGCAGAATACCTTGATCGGCCAGTGAAGCCCATCTTGGTGGTTTCCCCACGAAGTCAAACTTACTAGAATACCATGCTGGCTGCTTGACATCAGCCTCTAGGTATCTCAACTGTTCCCCATACGGTGGATCATGTTTATCAAGCTCCTTTGCTTCATCCGTTCCTTCAAGCTATCCCGGAAGTGGACTGTGTTCTGCCACTTCATGAACACATGAGCTCCTTACCACCTGATAAAGAATCCCAAAGACTTGCCTTTCTGGAGAAACGGGTCTTTTTCTCCAGTGCCATGAATATCAGAATTCTAAATTATATGGGTCAAATGATTAAATACCAACATACCCTTGGGTCATCTGCCATTGAGACCATCAGTCACCTCCCTGCTTCACCAGAACAGAAGCGATTATTGGCTTCTATGTCAACTAGCAATGCTATTTCCCATCACCTACCCAGGTCGGGATATGATGTGATAGATACCTTGCCCCGACTGTCAGCTATTGGCATTTATATGTGATGCCACATCTGGCTCCGCTTTTCAGGCTTTACACCTGATGTGTAACATAAAGTAGCTAATGCCCCTTTTAACGGGTTGAAGTTATTTCGGGCCAGGTGCTCAAACTTTACTGGGTGCCTTACAGGCATCAGGCAGAACTCTACGTTCGGTTCCTGGCATGTACCATACTCCACATACAACCTACCATACTCAATCCTCTTCCTACTCTGAAAGAGTTTGAAAATATAGAGAGATCAATACAGGCAGCTGTAGAGGTCATACTCAACCCACAAGAGGCAACACCTCCACCGCCTGTGGTTCAAAAACATGAAGTCTTGTTGTATTCTGACAATATGCAGTTAGCCCCAGCACTTGAACTGCCTTGGAAGGAAAGGGTTAACTCTATGCAGAAGCATAGAACGTTGAGCTCGAGCTCAGTTTTCAGACCTCTGTCTCTGGTACTTACCAGTGTAATCATCAGATTCTTTACTCCACCTAACAGTGAAATCACTCTGGAGATTTCTCCTCTGCCCGGTTCAGTAGAGTTTGAATTAGCGTTCAGTTTTAAACCGCTTTATTATTTTTGGATTTCCAGCCTCTGTCTAAGGTACAGGTAGTGTGGTAGATAGATGGTGACTGGTGTTTATTTAATTTTATGTGGAAATTGTTTTTGTCTCGGTTTCTTTGTGGTCGGTCCAGTTAGGAACCAACCTTTTTTGCTTATATTTGTTTATTGAATTTTTTCTGGGATTTAGTGTGGTGTTCCGATTCCGATTGGTTTCAAAAGAACCAGACTTTTTCTGGTTCTTTTACAAAACCCGTAACACGGTTTGTAACCAATTGGGGATTCATTACCTGGCTTAAAAGCTTTCAAGGGTAATTGCTTAGGTTGGCCTTGTCTGAGAAACCCACAAAAAAAACGGTCCCACTGGGTTTCAACACTGTTCTGAGTGTGGGGAGGCCTTTGCCAAGGCTGACCCCCACCTCATCTGTGTTTACTGTCTGGGGTTTGACCACCTCAAAACAGACTGCCAAATTTGCAAGAATTTTCCTAAAGCCACTCTGGAAAAAAGGTTGAGTAGGCTGAAGGAAAAGGAAGCCGAGAAGTCCGTAGACCCGGATGGCCAGCCCAGTTCGGTTGCAGGTGAACCTGAGGAGGTGCCTACTGACCTAGGCGATACCTTCTCCGGCAAAAGGAGGTCCGACTCTGAGGGGTCGGTTCCGTCGAAAAGGAAACGCAAGGCAGCTGGTTCGGATCCAGCACCACATACTCCAACCGCTGACGAGATAGCCAAAGCGATTAGTATAGTTCAGTCGCTTTGCCCGGTTCCGTCCGATCTGGTACTGCCAGTTAGGCGGTCAGTTCGGTCAGATCCGACTCCATCAGATTACAATCCAGATGCTTTTTATGAGGAGTGGGCGGGAGATGAAGACTGTCCTGAGGATGAAGATGAAGATAATGACTTTGAAGGTCTGGATGTGCCCATTGAACCAGACATCTCCCCAGACAGACCCTCCAGTGTCTCCCGTCCCAGGCTTTCTGAGTCCCCTTCACACTTCTTGTTTTACAAGAAGGTGGCTAAAACCCCCCAGCTCCCATGGTTGAAACTGCTGAGGAGGAGGAAGAGCCTGATTTTGTTGAGATGATGGACATCCCAGAGTCCAAAAGATTGTCTAGCCCTCTTCACAAGTCCTTGGGGAAACAGACTAAAAAGATTTTACAGACACCCAACTCCTTGCCTCCTGTAGATAAAAGATTGGACAGGAGATATATGTTATCAGGCTCAGGTACAGAGTTTTTATATAGTCATTGCAGCCATGTTGTTGTAGTGCAGGCTGCAGCCTGTGACAGGGCTAACATTCCTTTGGCTTCACCCCCCAACCCCGGACAAAGACTCCTGGAAGGTTGATGCCATGACCAAAAAGCAGGATTTGGCATCTTCTTTGGGACTCAGGCAGGCTGACTATATGGCCTACACAGCCAGGTACCAGAAGTTCAGGTGGGATACGGTTCTGGAACTGGATAAACAGGCCTCCCACCAGCTAGCCAAAGAGCTGGAGGACATGGCTGCTGATGGAATCAAGGCATCCAAGGTACAATTCCATGCTGCTGTGCACTCCAATGATGTGGCATCAAGAGTCATGGCTACATCTGTGTCTCTCAAGAGACATGCTTGGCTCAGATGTACTAGCCTTTCGCAGGATACCCAGGCTATAGCTATGGATTTCCCTGTAGTGGGTAACTCTTTGTTTGGGGAGCAGACAGAGGCTTACATGAAGAAACTGGATGAGTACAGGAGTGCACAGGCCAAAGAGAAGCAAGCCACTCCTCAGAAGCAGAAGTCTAGGGGCAGGCCTTTCTACCAAGCTCAGGCTTCCTCTTCCTTCCCACAGAGGGGGTTCTTTTGAGGGAGAGGCAGGAGGGGAATGAGCAGGGCTGCATCCTCTTCCCAGTCCAAGGCTTCTGCCAAGCAGATACCTTGATGTGTCAGCCCGGGTCGACTCCCCCATTCCAGTAGGAGACAGGCTGGCTTACTACTTCCAGGCCTGGAAGTCTGTTACCTCAGACAAGTGGATCCTGGAGGTAGTAAGCCAGGGATTGACCCTCAGCTTTAAAAGGTTCCCAGAACTGAGGGTCAGGTCTTTTCCACCTGCATCCATCTCAGAAACCTGTGCTCTAAGGCAGAAATTTCTTCTGTACTAGCTCTCAGAGCTGTAGAGAAAGTTCCTACTCAGCATAGAGGCAAAAGTCTGTACTACAGGTACTTCCTTACCCCAAAAAAGACAGGGGAGTGATGACCCATCCTAGACCTAAGGTATTTGAACAAACCCATCAGAAAACCAAAGTTCAAAATGGTGACTCTGGGAATAATTCTTCCCTCTCCAAGGCTAGGGGATTGGCTAGCATCCCTGGACCTCAAGGATGCCTATTTCCATATTCCTATCAGGTGCTCGCACAGAAAGTACCTCAGGTTCGAGCTGCCTTCAGGCCATTATCAGTTCAGAGCCATGCCCTTCGGCCTAACATCAGCTCCAAGGGTGTTTACAAAGTGCCTTGCAGTAGTAGTAGTTGCCTCTCTCAAAAGGCAGGGTATTTCCATCTTCGCATATCTGGACGACTGGCTAATTGTAGGTCAGTCCTCCGACAGGTCAAGTAAGCTGTACAAATCGCTCAAGACTTGCTCAGTTCTCTGGGGTTTCTTCTCAATCTCCCAAAGTCTGTTCTCGAACCAGTACAACTTCTTACTTTCATAGGAATAGAGTTGGATACTATCCAAGCAAAGGCCTTCCTCCCTCTGGCAAGGGTAAAGGCCCTCACAGATCTTGCTTCCTCTTTTTGACCTATGGTCTCTCGCCCAGCAAGACAGTTTCTTCAACTCCTGGGCCACATGGCAGCTTCCACTGCAGTGGTGCAAGGAGCCAGATTTCAGATGCGAGACATTCAGTTCCACCTAAGGTCCTTTTGGTCTCCGAAAAGGGACTCTCACCAAATTGATTCCAGTGACTCAGACTCTGGTACAAGCTCTCCAGTGATGACTGGACCAGGACAGCCTCAGACAAGGTGTTCCATTTCTGTCTAAGTCCCCTCAGTAGTCCCCACTACAGATGCTTCTCTCCTAGGCTGGGGAGCCCATTTAGGTGCCCTCACTGCTTAGGGGGTTTGGTATCCACAAGAGTCCCTCCTTCATATCATTCTGCTGGAACTCAGGGCAGTTTTTCGGCCCTTCATGTGTTCTCGGAATCTGTCAGGGGCAATGTGGTGCAGGTCAGGACAGACAACACCACCACAATGTGGTACATCAACAAGCAGGGAGGCACTCGGTCCACAGCCTTGTGCACAGAGGCCATGAAGCTGTGGTCTCTAGCCTATTCCCTTCAGACTTCTCTGATAGCAATTCATCTCCCAGGAAAGGACAATGTACTGGCAGATGCTCTGAGCAGAATCTCCCGGGGACATTACGAATGGTCCCTGGACTCGCATTCTACAGGTCATCTTCACCAGATGGGGCACTCCAGAGATGGATCTCTTTGCAGCCCCGGACAATCACTAACTTCCTCTGTTTTGTTGCAGACCTCCAGTCCTGGGGACTGTTTCTGTGGATGCTCTCATTCTGGATTACGACAGGTTTCTCTATGCCTTCCCTCTGTTGTTCAGAGTCCTGATCAAAGTCAGATCTCAGCCCTGCACAGTGATACTGGTGGCTCCAGATTGGGCCATGCAGCCTTGGTATCCTCTGCTGCTGTCTCTAGCAGTGTCACATCCCCTGTTTTCTTCCCAACAGATACAATATCCTAACCTCCTCTTAAGGGAGGATCTGGTACCCCAGTCTCTCAACCTCAAGGCCTGGCTCTTGAAGAGTTAGAATATGCAGGCCTGCATCTTTCTCAGGGAATCCTGGATATTTTGAAGGTTTCTAGGAAACCTTCCACTACAAAAACTTATAATTCCAAATGGAAAAGATTCAGCATTTGGTGTTCTCAGAAGGGCATTTTGCCCGATTCTGTGAACATTGCTACAGCCTTAGATTATCTAGTTCACCTTAACAGTCTAGGCCTTAGGCTGCAACTCTGAAGGTCCACCTAGCAGCTGTCTCTGCTTTCCTTTCAGCAGGGAAGAGCTCTTCCCTGGCATCTCATCCTGTTCTCAGTATGTTCTTCAAGGGTCTGGTTCATATTAACCCCCCCCTTTCGAGAGCCTACTCTGGCTTGGGACTTTAATGTCTGCATTGCTCAGCTTATGCAGCCACCCTCTGAACCTTTGGCTTCAGCCGAGCTTAAGTACTTGACCTGGAAAAGTTGAACCTGACTTAATTTCCTTCCATAGGGATAAGATGGTCCTAAGAACCAATAGGAGGTTCTTGCCCAAAGTGGTGTCAGACTTCCATCTGAACCAGTCTGTCTCTACCTGTGTTTTTCACTGACCACTCTTCAGGGGAAAGAAGGCTACACAGTTTGGATGTTAAAAGGGCTCTTAGCTACTGCATAGAGGATACTAAGGCACACAGGCATGACTGTCTTCAATTGTTTCTCACCTGTGGTGAAGTGGGGAAAGGTAAGTCTGCTACTAAAAGGACTATTGCCCAGTGGATTGTCCCTTGTACACAATTCTGCTATGACAAATTAGGTAAAACACCCCTCTAGGCCTGAGGTCTCACTCGACTTGGGGTACATCTGCCACTCTGGCTGTGGCCAGAGATATACCCTTGCTAGAAATCTATAAAGCAGCCACCTGGAAAACAGTCCATACGTTCACCAAGCGTTACTCTCTGAACAGCCAGGCTAGGAGTGACGCTAGGTTCGGCACAGCAGTACTGCAGAGCTTGTTCCCAAAGTAGGTTCTGCATTCCCTTCTCCTGGAGGAACTGCTTGGTAGTCTGCATATTGTCAGAATACAGCAAGACTTCATGTTGTTTGAAGAAAAAATTACTCACCATAGTAATGTTTCTTCTAATGGAGTCTTGCTGTATTCTGACCTCCCTCTCTGCCTCCCCTCTCAGAACCTAGTTTTTGGGAAGTGGGCTGGCAGGTACAGTGTTGCACCTCAGGGATGTACCTTGTGCCCTCCCTCTTAAGGGTGGGGTAGTTGTTTTATTGTTACTATTGTCATATGTGTGTGTGTGTATTTATGTGTGTGCATATATATATATATATATATATATATATAAAAATATATATTATATATATATATTTGTGTGTGTGTACATGTATGTGTGTGTGTGTGTGTGTGTGTGTGTGTGTGTGTGTGTATATATATATATATATATTTAATATTGTCACTACCTTTTTCCTTGGGTTCTCGACTTGAGTCTTTCTGGACCCAAACTGTTGCCTTTGGCTATATATTAAACAATTTCCATAGTGTAGTACTCGGTTTGCTCGTAAGAATCTGACGGTTACACTGGTAAGTACCAGAGACAGAGGTCTGAGACGTGAGCTCGAGTTCAGCGTTCTATGCTTCTGCACAGTTAACTCTTTCTAGGGACATGGATATGTTGTTCATCCACACTTTTTGGCAGGATCCTTGCCACTTTAAATCTTGCCGGAAGGTCTTCAAGCTGGCTCCTCCCACCCACCCAGGTGGTAAAACTCTCGGCTCCGCCCCATGACACCAGATCTTCCTCACCGCTTGGAAGCTCAGGTTCCCTCCTTAGCGCTCTGCGTTTTCGACTGGTTCTTGGAAATTTCGGTCTTCGAAATAAAATGGAAGTTTTTCCTTCTTTGCTGCAGCGATGGCTCATTCCTTTTCCGCCCCGGAGGTGCCCGATTAATTCCTCCAGAGAGACTCGGACTCCACGCATGCTTACTGCCTTGACCTGGATCATGATCTTCAACTGCGAGTTTTGTTGTGCTCTTTGGAGCACTCTCTGGAGGACCTTGAGGCCCGTTTGAGGCTCGGGCATCCGTTAGTTTTCCGCTCGGTCCCTCGGATCGTCGGGTGTCCGCTTCAGCTGTTTCTGAGCAGCTCGATTCGGGAAGGCGGCTCCACCTCCCTCTTCCTCGGTTGCGGGCTTATCCCGCTCTCCTTGGGCTCTTCTCATGCAGCTTCATTCAAGGGCTTAGTAAGTCCTTTTCCTCAAGGGAGAGGGACCTGGGGACCTGCCTCTCAGCCCAACTCCAAGGTGCCACAAGGTCCCTTCGTCGGCCCGCGGGAGCGGAAAAATCCTCCCACCGGCCGGCTCGGCTCGGTCAAGGATGCGGCCGACCATTGGCCTCACAGTGTCCCCGTCAGGTCAGCCGGTCAGGACCCCGTCGGCGTGGCGAGCCTCTCAGCCCGTCATCTCTGCTGTCTCCTGCTAGTGCCGCAGTCCCCCGCCAGTTCCCCAGCCGAGCTGAGAGTTCTGCCAGTACCTTGGTCGACAGTCCTCTGCCATTTTCTCCGAGCTGAAGGAGGAGCGGACGTGCTCGCTCCCTCCCAAGCCCACCCTCGGTTCCCAGTTTCAGGTCTCGGTCCTCCTCTCGGTCTAGCCACTCACGCCGACCTCGGCGTTCTCGGTCGGGGCACCGAGTCAAGTGGCTTTGCCGTTCTTCCTCATCCCCCTCCTCGGATGAGGAGTGGCTTCGATGCCGTTGGCGTCAATGTTACGAGGAACTTATGTGGCGGCAGCTGTTGTTGTCTGGAATCAATCAGCCCGATTCATTCTCCGACTAGTAAGCAGCCATCACCCGGTCGGCGCGGTCCCTCGAGGCAGTCGAGGCCCTCTCAAGGCGGTTGCTCGTCCGATCCTCGCTGCCCGCCGCCCTCAAGCGGAACCAGGCCAGGCCATGCACCTGTTCCCCAGGTTACTCTGTTCCTCACTCCCGCCCCGCCGGGCGGACGAAGAGTGACTTATTCGCGGCAGCTTTTGTAGACCCGCCGGAGCCTGAAGTCGGCTCAAGTATGTTTCCTAGCAGGAGGACCCATGGTCTTCCCGAACATCCGTGGACGACAGCCCATCGTCCTTTATGGGTCTGCTCCAGCTTATCTCGGAAGTCACCAGGATGCAGCTCGAGCCCGTTTCCAAGCGGGCAGCCTACCAGGAGATTCTGGACGGGGGCTCTCCCTCAGAGGCCTTCCGGTGGCTGAGACTATCGTGGGCCCAGCCTTGGAGCTCTGGCAGTGGCTTCTTCCTGCCCTCGCCTTAGGCCAGGGTGGCCAGGAAGTACCCTATCCCTGTCGGTTCTCTGCCCGGTTTCTCGGCTGGAGGGGTAGTCACCGACAATGTTTTCCAATGTTTTGGAAATGCTAGGGATGTGGATAGGCCCCCTGACAAAGAGTCCCAAAGGACGGACTACGTCGGGCGCAAGGTTTACGCCACGTCCTCCCTAGGCCTCCGTCAGGCCAGCTCGGCGGCACTGATGGCACATTGTTCCCACGCCCTTTTGGGCTCCCTGGACGAGGTACCTCCTTATCTCCCCATCGACCTGCAGACCATGGTCCGGTGGGTGCAGGACCAGGGTAGGGCGGTGGCAAAACAGCAGCTCCAGACGGCTCTGGATCTGGGCAACTCCTGTGCCAGATCGGTGGCGGCCGCAGTGGCCATGCCCCGCAGTGCATGGCTGAGGTTATCCTCCTTCTCCTTGGAAACCCAGCACGAGTTGGCGGACATCCCCTTCTTGGGGACTGATCTTTTCGGCCCTGGAGTGGAGGGACATATCCAGGGGCCCAAGAAGTCCAATGCCACTCCGGACTCTGTCACTCCCGCCTGGGGGGACAAGGGCAGCCGTCAGCCTTCACGTAAGCCCTTTGCCTCAACCGGCCCGCGCCGCATCGGCTGGCGGCCTGTCGCCAACCAGCGTCTTCCTCCAAAGGAAGCAGGAGGCAGGGATCCGACAGCCCCTTGGCCTCTTCCTCCGCCAAGCCTGCTCAGTGACTGGCTAAGGCGCTGTCCCCAGCCCTGTCGCCCCTGCCGGGTTTCCCCGTGGGGAGACGGCTCCGCACCATTTCCTCTGGGGTGGTGCTAAGGGTAGCCCTGTCGGCGGGTTGCGAGACAGGTTCCCCTTTTGAGCCCGTTGCCCCACGGGGATCTTGGTCCACAGACTCTTCGTCCGGACTGCAGAGCCGACTTGCCTGGCCCTCTAATTAGAGGTGATCAGGGAGCTGGTGGGCCCTCCTTCTCACCCTGGGTTCGTGTCCAGGTATTCCTGGTCTCAAACGGACGGGAGCTTGCGCCCATCCTTCTGCAGATATCCCATCCTCAGATCGGGCGTGAGACTTCCTCCTGGGCCTCAGGGCGTGCCTCCTCGTTCCATCCGTTTCTTGGGAGACCCTTCCTTTCCTAGGCGAGAGAACTCCTTAGAGTTCCTGGCCAGGCCCCATTCTCTGCTCCGCGGTTTCTGCAGCATCGAGGGTCGGGCATAACCCCACCCGGATGGCGGCCTGATTAAACCCTTCCAGGCTCAGACTGGTCCTCACCGGAGCCATGTTGGAACTCATGCCTTAGCGGGTGAGGCTTCTTCGGGACTAGACTCAACTCTTGAGTCCGAGCCCAGCTCCGGGTGGACAGGGCTGAGGTTCTTCCTCCCTTACCCAGTCAGGTTTGGCCGGGTAGTTGTGCCCTGCCGGGACCTCCTGCACCTCCGGGGCCTCATGGCGGCCTTTCCCTAGTGAGATGGGCCAGCCAGCGGTCACAGCGCTGCGTCCCTCGGACCAGTTTGTGACTACAGCCCAGGAGTTAAGGGAACGCTCCCAGTCGGACCATCCCAACTCCTGCAGGAGACATCCTGTTCGTCCTCCTGAGTCGACGGTCTTCTCCGACCGATGCTTCTCGGATGGGTGGGGGTGCCCAAATAGTGGAATACAGAGCGCTTCGCCTCTGGTCCTCTCAGGAGTCCTGATGTCCTCCCTGCCCGCTGGAGCTCCAGGCGGTCCGCTTAGCTTGCACTGCTCGCTCGTGTGTGCGAAGTCAAGTGGTTTAAGTCCATGAGGACAGCACCACAACCATGTGCTACCTACCCTGCCAGGTTCGGTCCGAGACCCCTTGCCTCGGCATAAGGGGTTCTCCGCATTGGGTTTTCGTGCAGTCGAAGGTTCCCAGCCATTTGATGGCAGGAGCCTCCAATTCCTTGGCTGCTGCCCTAGGCCAGACATAGGCTGCGCCTCACGAGTGGTCTCCCCTGTCGGAGGTAGCATAGGATCTTCTCCCTCCAGGTAGAATACGAGGCCAAGACTGTTTTATGCCCGCCCTCTCAGCAAGGTCTACTGTAGGAGATGCCGTTGGGGCCACGAACCCCGGGCCCTTCCGCGCCTCTCCCCCATTTCCCTTGACCTATGGGCAAGGCGAGGAGGGACTTGGCGCAGGTGATGCTGGTAGCCCCAGACTGGATTGCCAGCTCTGGTATCCAGCTCTCCTCAGTCTCAGCCCCAGGCTCCCGAGGCGACTTCTAGTCCGCCCGGTCCTGATCTCTTTTCAGGGAAGGTTTTCCATCTGGACCTTCAATTCCCTACACCTGTGGGCCCGGTCCCTGTGCGGCTAGGGGCCAGGCCTAGGGTCCTTGACAAGGTCCTCGACTTTTAGGGCATCCTGCTAGAAGTCGGCCAAAATGCTCGCCCTCTTTGGAAAAGTTCTCCATTTAATGATGAGATGGGGGCTGACCCTCTCCCGTCCCTGGGCGCTTGGACCATCTGCGTCTGTTCTTTGAATTGGGGCTTGATCGGCGACCCTCTGGGTGCTTCTGTGGGTCACCCTGTCTTCGGCGCGGGCGGAGAGGCAGTCGGTGGCGCAGAATAGGTGGTCTGGCACTTCTAGGCCTCGATCACGCCTCCCCTTTGGGGAAGAGTATCCCCATTTCTGTGGGATCCTTGCTGGTATGTGCTTAGCTCACGGGCAAGCCGTTCGAACCTTTGCACAGGTGCAAGTTTCCCCCACTTGTTGTGGAAGAGCACCTTCTTGGGGCTACTCTACCATCCAGAAGGAGGGGAGAGTTCCAGGCGCTCCTTTGACTCTCCCTATCTGGTCTTCCACAGGGACTAGGTTGTCCTGCGCCCCACCCGAAGTCCTTCCGAAGGCGGTGGCGGAGTCTTCCCTATGGGGGTATTGCCTCTGCGGGGTTTATCCCATTCACGCCGGAGGCCGTATATAGGTTCCATGGGACCCTGTTTAACGCTCACCTACCTAGGGAGCGTAAGGCTGAGAGTCGAGAGAGGTTCGCCAGTTGTTTGTCATCTACGCTGAAGCCGCATCTGGCAGACTTGCAGCCAAGTGGACGCAGCCGGTGGGTCACCCCTGCATAGGTCTCCACTATGAGCAGGCGGGCATGGAGCCTCCCAGAGGGATAAGTGCTCATTTTACCCATCCTTCCACTGCATCGGTGGCTGCTTCCGAGGATACTCCGGTCCAGGATATCCGCAGGGCTTCTGCCCGGAAGCAGACTTTACCGTTCCCTTTCCACATCGACCTTGGGTCGCGCCGGGGTGCTGGTCAGGGCCTCGGTTCTCCAGTCTTTCTTCCTAAGTAGGGGTGTGCGCCTTGCCTCCCTCCTCCCGGAGAACTGCTAGGAGTCTACCAATAAGTGTGGATGAACAACATATCCATGTCCCTAGAATACAGGTTACTCACCTGTAACAGGAGTTCTAGGAATGGTATGTATTGTTCATCCTACATTTCTCCAACCTCCCGGCTTTGGCCTTTAACCTGGCTTCCAGCGGGCTAGATCTGGGCGTCATGGGGGCGGGCAGAGTTTTACCACCCGGTGGGTGGGAGGAGCCAGCATGAAGACCTTCCGGCAAGATTTAAAGCGGCAAGGAACCTGCCAATTAGTGTGGATGGACAACATATACCATTCCTAGAACTCCTGTTACAGGTGAGTAACCTGTATTTCCTCTCCGGGCTGTTTAAGTGCTGGGGCTAACTGCATATTGTCAGAATACAGCAAGACTCCATTAGAAGAAACAACATTACTATGATGAGTAATTTTGTCTTCCCGCCCACCCTCCCAGGAGGCTGGCGACCCAATACCCAGTGGCCTTTAGGGTTTTCCCCACCCTTCCTCGACACAGGCCTCTGAGTCTGTGGGTGGTCGCTTTGCCCTCCATTTAGAGGCCGGGCAAATCACTCAGACAAATGGGTACCCAGATTATACAGAGGGGTCATACACTAGAATTTATCTCTAGGCGCCCCAAATCATAGTCATTATCCATCAGATCATAAACCCATCCTTCAGGAGGACTTGAGGGCTCTACTGGTGACACAGGCCGTTTCTCCAGTAACCCCCTTAACACCACCAAAAGGGATTCCACTCCCACTTATTTCTGGTACCGAAACGAACTGGAGACCTCGGTCTGATACTAGACCTCAGAAAACTGAACCTTTCCATCCAGTACAAACGGTTTCACATGATAACCTTGACTTCTATCATGCCAGTACTGAAACACGGAGATTGGCTTTGTGCCCTAGATATGAAGGGTGCTTACCTGCATCCACCCTGCTCATCGTAGGTTTTTCCCATTTCTAACTGCTAGGCTAACACTACCAGTTTCAAGCACTCCGGTTTGGCCTCTCCTCAGCCCTGAGTGTGTTCACTACTTCACCTAGAGGTAGTTGCAGCAAGTTTAAGAAGGAAAGGGCACTTTATCTTCTCATCTAGATAGCTGGCCAATCAAAGCAGAACAGCTTTGCTTTCTTACCTAGAGGCTACCCTGCAAATATTTTCACACTGCAGTGATCACAGCCAATTGGTCAAAGTCCAATCGGACCCCGGCTCAGTCTCCAATACACTGGAGCCGTCCTAGTTACAATCTCAGCCAGAACTTACCATCCAGCCGTCTGGCAGGCCACACCCTTGTCTCTGGCATCACGGATACAGACTCAGAAAGTAGTCCTAGCTAGACAACTGCTATGCCTTCTAGGTCACATGGTTGCTGACATCCCTATGGTAGCACTCGCCTGTCTTCATAAGACCTATTCAGTGAACCCTCCAGAATCAGTGGTCTCAAAGAGCAAGGAAAAATTTGAAAGCAAGATCAGTCACTCCCTCTCTGACGTCAGCTCTGACTTGATGGTCAGTCAAAACCAACTTATGACAAGGAATGCCTTTTAAGTCCCTCTCTTCCACACACACGTTCACCACGGATGCTTCCTTGGCAGGATGGATTGCACACCTGTGTCCTTATCGGACACTGGACGAGTGGACCACTTCTCTCCCTTAGCCTCACATCAACCTCCTAGAGCTGAGGGTATTCCACTTAGCCCTTCCGGCATTCCAACCTCTTTTGACTCTAGACTGTTGCTGATCCAATCAGACAACACTGCAGTGATATTATACCTCAACAAGCAAGGAGGTGCTCCAATCTTCAACCTCTTGACTCAAAATTATGGAACCCTGTCACATGCCAACCTGAAGGCTCTACACCTTCATGCTTGGCTCCTGAGGATGCTTTCATGGCCAGATTACAAGTATCCTCTCCTCTTGCCAGTATTATCTTGGCCTCACGTAAGCCAGCAACCAGGGAAACCTATATCTCCAAATGGAAACACCTTTCCATATGGGCTGCTTCTCGATCATTGGATCCCTATTCCTGCCAACTGGCCGAAAGTTCTAGACTACCAGGCCTCGCTGTCGAGTCCAGTTTAAGTTATTCCTCCATCAAAGTCCATTCAGCCGCTATTCTCGGCCTTCCATGACCTGCTAGATGACAGATTGCTGTACCAACATCATCTAGCCAAAATATTTTTGAAAGGAATGTTACATATCAAACCACCTATTAGATGACCCACTCCTCTGTGAGATTTCAATTTCTAATTGAGAAATTAACTCTTGAGCCTTTGAACTGGTGATCACTTGTGCCTTCTGTTTCCTTTCATGGAAAACCTCATTCCTAGTGGCTGTCTCCTCAGCTTGCCGTATTTCCAAGCTTCATGCCCTCGTGTGTAGGGAGTCTTACTTAATTTTTCACAAGGACAGGGTGGCACTCCGTGCCACTTTTTCCTAAAGTAGTTTCTGA
Organism: Neoceratodus forsteri; assembly: GCA_016271365.2. Lineage (NCBI taxonomy): Eukaryota > Metazoa > Chordata > Ceratodontiformes > Ceratodontidae > Neoceratodus > Neoceratodus forsteri. The sequence goes on along the minus strand of CM028133.1, from coordinate 45,852,751 downwards.
ACATACTTTGAACCAATCCTTGGAGCTCCCAGTATACTGTCCTGAATACTCCAATTCAGGTGAACATCTACTACATACTTTAGATGTCCATCGTATACTATGCTACTATACTAATCGGACACAGTTGGTTAGAAAAATGTCTCAGCTGTTTGTTTCTTTTGCCTCAGGCCAAAACGGCCTCCCAGTTGCCAAAAGAACCCTTTCTGACCGGCTGGCAAATTGTATTACATTGTGTTACAAAAATGACAGCAAGCCTTTATCTGGACCTGTCTAAGCCCACTCCACTAGAGCTATTGCCACTATTGCGGCTTACTTTAAAGGAGCCTCCATTTCGGATATCTGCAATGCAGCTACCTGGTCCATGATTCATACGTTCACAAGGCATTACAATCTGGATATTGCCTCATGACTTAGAGGCGACTTTCGCCAGGCAGTCCACAAGATCTTTTATCATAACTGTCCTTCCACATGGACATTACTGCTTGGGATTCATCCCAAAAGTATTACTTACTGCAAGAGACCACTCCATGGAAGATATGCGGTTACGTAAAAACTTACTGTAACAGTAGATCTTTAAGGAGTGTCTCTGCAGTAAGTTATTCCACTCTTCGTCCCCTCCTTCTCTAGAAGAGTAAATTCTGGTCCAATGACTATGGGTTGGGACTCTTTGTACCTCAGCTTCTCTCGGTCCTCGCCACAGCTGAATCCGGCGGGGAAACTGAGGATACCAGGGACTGCCCACACTTATATAGGAAACATGAAGTTGATGTCATGTGTGGGGGGGGTCCCTGATGGAAAAACTGCTAGAACAGCTGCCGTGTGCCACAGCAACCTCTGCCGGTTACCAAAAGATTTTACCTACTATAAGAGACACTCCTCAAAGATCTACTGTTTTGGTAATTTTTTACATAACTGTACTTTTTAGGAGTGGTATATGGTTCACATCCATACCATGCACCCAGCCTTCCCTGGCAAGTGGCACACAGATCCCTGCTTCTAGCATGCAAGATCTGACATCATGGAGCAGAGCCAAAGGGTATACCACCTAGATGGTGGGAGAAACTTCTCTTAAAGATGGCCTGGTGATCTAGCTCTTAAAGGGAGCCTGCCTATGTGTGGATGTGTACCATATACCACTTCAGCTAGAACTATGGTTACAGGTGTGTAACCTATTTTCCTATTGTTACAAAGCTTTGAGTTTGAATCCCAGCCTGTGGACATCAGAACCCTTGATCTTTTTTTGAGTTAGAACTTTTGCAGTAAGCTATTACTGTCATGAACCCACTCCTGGGGGTTGGGTCCACTGAGCTCTAAGTGCCCACCACTAAGAGCAATCCGTGAAGTGGGGGGACAGGAATGCCCTACTCGTGTCCTTCCAGAGTGCTCACTGAGTTCACAACTGAACACCCGCCACGAGGTCCCAGGGTGTCTCTTTAAACTCTGGATAAGGGTACAAGACTAGTCTTGAGTCTTGTAGCCAGATGTGAACCCTTTACTTGTTGTTACACAAAGGGGGAAGATCCAAGTATTACATGCACTTCAGGGTAGCCATCTGGCCTGTATTTTATCTTGCCCCACAGGACATGCAATAACCTGGCTCAAATTCCACAGACTCTTCCCTGAGACTTTTGTATTCTTCCTATCTTTACTCACATTTCCTTTACAGATCCTTGCTTGATTGGTTGCTTATGGTGGCACCCTTTAGCAATAACAGTCTGTTACAGATTGTTAATAGATGTCCCGCAATCACACACACACACACACACACACACACACACACAATATAGGAAATTTTGCTCAGGCAGGTTTTCTTAAAAAAAAACCAAAAACGTTTTTACTAAATACTTAAACAACCAAAAGATGCTTAAGTTTGGTCATAGAATAACACAAATAAAAGTGGATATCTACAAGAAAACACACTACAACTCTTATCTAATTTCTGCCTTAAGTCCGTAGTGAATTGAAGTCCTGAAGGATAAATGGTTTTTCGAAGGTTTTAGTCCTTTCTGTAGCAGTCTTGCTTCTGGTGTGTCAGGAGAGTGTCCAAAATGAAATGCTCCAGGAAAATGAGCAAGAATGACTCTGGCTCATCACTTTTATATAGTGGGTCAAAATACCTGATCTTGTCATAACATTTAGGCCAGTAGATGTCACTTTTGCGCTTTCTCCACAACCCAGTTTTCCTAGGTGTCTTTTGATGTCTCGCTGTCTTACTGGTAATACTTTTGACACCAGCTTGTCAAGACTGCTTACGTCCTAGATCCTGGTTTCCCAAGCATACTGCTTTGGCTTCCCTCAATTAGTTCACCAGGAAAATACCCTTTGAAAGTGGACTCTTGGCTTCCTGCTAATCAGCTTGTTTCTCAGTTCGCAGAGGGATGTCAAAAATTTTTGCAAGACAGTGCTCTTCCTTGAAGGGCATAGTTTATTACAGGCAAATCCATTTTGAGCAGCCCTTGAAATAATTTGGCTTCCTGCCCATCAAGTGTCCCCCTCAGGTCACAGAGAAGATCAAACATTTTAGAAATCCAGTCTCTCTCTCTCTCGCTGACCCTTTCATTAACAGTGGCATTCTTGTGTCATTATGACTTACACAAAATCACATAAAAATATACAGCGTGTCTGCAGATATGACTGGCAGTGGTTAGCTCACCACAGTTACCATTAGGACTATACCGCCAGGCACTAGGACTCCATGGAAAACTTCTAGCTAGCAGTCTTTAGCTTGGATCGCTCCCTGATGTCAGGCCCCGGCGTTAGCCAGTGGTATAAAGGGGGCGGTCCCCAGCCACACCTCAGTTCTTTTCCCGCTGTCGACCCATTCGCATTAGCTCCATGGATGCCTTCCTGCTATAGTCGACTGCCGTTCCGTCACTTTTTTCCTTTTTCAGTAAATAATTTAATTTATTTCTGTCTCTTTCTGCATGTCGTCTTCCCCGACTTCCTCCATCGAGCGGCAGACTTCTAAGTGCGCGTGCAGCAAGCAGATCTTGTCGAAAGATGGCCACATGGCTTGCTTCCTCTGTCTAGGCCCAGACAACGACACTCAGGCCTGCCAGCACTGCATCACCTTCAACCAGAGGGTGAGGATCTGCTGCCAGAAGGCTGTCAAGGCATACCTCCTCGAGAAACAGCTAGCTACAAGGCAGAAACAATCCTCGGGGAAGAACACTTTTTCTTCTTCCTCCTCGTCTTCCACGACTCATAGGGAGAAGAAGAAATAATCTGGGAAGGACAAGTCCCAGGATACGGAGGAGGAAAAAGCCCAGAACTGCTCCCATTCTTGGTCTCCACACAAACAGAAGGACCACCTCTGGTTCCTCCTCCCACAGGAGTTTGGGCCTCTTCAGGTGGTACAGCCGGTCTCAAGTCAGGTGGCGGGTCCACACCTGTCGTCTACCCGGGCTCGGCCTCCAAGTCTATGGACCATGCTCCTCCATCACCAGGATCATGCATCTGCCAACAAGGCTTTTGTGACATCTCTGACCCAGACCTCTGTATTCCTCCTCTGACTCCAGCTAAGCCGTCAACGTTGGGTACCCCGACATCCAACCCGATGACACTACCACTGTTGCCAGATTCTCCATCGCCGGTGGACATGAATGTGTCACCCACACTGACTGAGGACCTGACGTCTGAGACCCGTTACTGGGTCGCCCGACGCCAGTTGACCTCCAGCCACAGGCGCCAGTGGGTCCCTCAGGCCTTCAGATTCCTCTGTGAGGTCTGAGATCTGTTCCAGTTTTGGTGGAACAAGATCAAGGGAAATCTTGTACCACCTAAGCCTGCTGAACCAGATAAGGTGGTTCCTCCTCCGGAGCCTAGAGACAAGACTCCACCACCTAGGGCCCCTCCCCTAACCCGGATGAAAGGCCCAGACCCAAGCACAAAAGCAAGAGGGAAAACATTCTCTTCCAGGTGGGTCAGGCTGTCGTCTGCACCATTTGGCGGACAGGCGCTGGCATGAGATCTCCTCCTCCTCCTCTTCTGCCTCCAGCTTGGAAGACTCGAGCCGGAGTTCATCCTCGTCCTCCAGAAGCTCAGAATCAAGGAGTCGTCATCCTTCTCAGGACAATAAGGACACGCCTAGGTCACCTCCTGACCACCCATTCTCAATGGACGTTATGAAGCATATCCAAGCCAATAGTGACTGGAAAATGCAGGATTTGGACGCAGCAGAGAGGTGCAGGTTAGCCAAATATCTCAGGCAAAAGGAACCCAAACCATTGGTGGTTCTACCTTTGGTGGACATTTTCCAGGACCTGACCAGAATTACCTGGAAACATCCTTCCACTTCTCCTGCCATGTGGAAGAGTAGCTCTACAAGGCACCCAAGGATGAGTCCCTTCTGGCAGAACACCCTATGGCGGAGTAATAGGTCATCACAGTAGCCCACGACAGGGCCAAGAAACCAAAACACCTGAGTAACCAGCCCTCTGATCCAGAATCTAAGCATCCGGACCAGTTGAGCAAAAAAGGTGTATGCTTCTACAACATGCTTCATCGGGTTTCTAAATTTTCTCACACACATGGTGCAGTACCAGAACGCCCTGTGGGAGAAAAGTCTGGAACTGGCTAACACGCTGCCAGATGCTCCACTGAAGGCAGAGCTCCTAGGCCTACTTGAGTTTGGCTCAGACATCGGCACATATGTACTTAATGCTTCATATGATACTGATGACATAGCCGCCTGGGCAGTTGCCACTGGTATCTGCCTTAGGCGCCATTCATGACTTCGGGTCTCAGGCTTCAAGCAGGACCTTCAAGCCGGGATTATGGATCTTGCTTTCAAAGGGTCTGTACTGTTCGCGATAAGACTGAAAAGCTAATAACTTATCTCCAAGACTCTGGCAAGGCTATCTGGTCAGTCCAGAAAATGTATAAGGCCAACCAGAAACCTTTTCACAAGCAGCCTTTTGAAATCAACAGGTCAGCAGCAGCAACACCAAGCACAACAGAGAGGAGGCTTTAAATGTAAAGCAGCCTCCCAAACCCCAGGTTGTTGTGCCTCCAGAACAGCCAGACCCTCTCAGGCTGCCCTGCCTACCCTGGGTCCACAGTCTGACTCGCTGCCAGACCCCCCAGCAGCGCCTCTGAGAGGTGGTGGGGTCGCTTCCTATACCTCGAGGGTTGCAGCAACATTACAGCCAATTAATGGGTGCTGCAGATTATAGAGATCATACTCTGGAGTTTGTGGAGAGACCCCCAGACAATTCTCCAGTGTCCTCCACTACCCTCCGTCTCACACCACCCTGATAGAGGAAATTCAGACACTCCTCCAAGAGGGCCATAGAGCCAGTCCCCCCACCCCACCCGAGTCACGGGGTCAGGTATTCTACCCACTTTTCCTGGTACCCAAAAAGACTGGGGATCTAAGGCCCATTCTGGACCTAAGCCACCTGAACACTTACATCTAATACAAATGGTTCAGAATGGTAACCCTTCCAGGCCTGATCGCTCTCTTCCACCAAGGAGATTGGCTCTGCTCTCTGAACATGCAGGATGCATATCTGCATATCCTGGTTTTCCAACCACACAGAAAATACATGCGCTTCCTCTTCCAAGGGCATCATTACCAGTTCCAGGCACTGCCGTTTGGCCTGTCCTCTGCTCCCAGGGTCTTTACCAAGTGTCTCGCAGTGGTTGCTCTGGCCCTGAGGAGACAAGCCCACTACATCTTTCCTTACCTAGATGACTGGCTTCTGATGGCTCCCACAAGGGCCCAATTGCTCCACACTCTTGAAGACAACTTTACCCTCTTCAGAAAGCTGGGAGTAACCCTGAACCTGCCAAAGTCAGCCCCAAGGTCCAATCAGAGACTCCAGTATATGGGGTGATTCTGGATACAGTTCAGACCAAAGCCTTTCTGACCCCAGACAGCACAGACTGTCTTCAGTCTCAGACTCGGTCACTGACTTCGTCACACCAGTCCTCTGCTAGAGCTTTCCTGAGACTGTTAGGTCACATGGCAGCTACCATTTCAACAGTTCCCCTGGCTCGATTGCACTTGAAGATTCCTCAATGGACACACTGGGTGCAGTGGGACCGACATTCCTGTGACATGGAAGTACCGGTCACGGTCTCGGACCCAGCACGTCCGACCTTGAACTGGTGAATGAATCCATCCAGTTTGACCCAAGGAGTCCCTTTCAGAAAAGAGACTCTGAGATAAGTTATCACTACAGACGCCTTGGTTCAGGGCTGGGGTGCCCACTTAGCGGACCAACAGGCTCAAGGTTCCTGATCCCTCTTGGAGCAGACCATGCACATTAACATTCTGGAGATGAGGATGGCCCTTTATGCTCAACAGGCATTTCAGACAGACCGTTACCAGGCCCCTGCTAATCCAGATGGACAGTATGTCAGTGATCTTTCACATCAACAAGCGAGGGCTCACTCATACCCTCTCCGCTGAGAGGCCATGAGGGTTGCTATTGGGCACTGGCACACCACCTGGAGCTCACAGCAATGCATGTTCAGTCAGTCAAAAATCTTAACTGACAGCCCTAAGCAGGTCTCTGACACAAGAACACGAGTGGGAACTACTACGGTCAATCAAAGACCAACTTTTCGATAAGTGGGGTCAGCCAGAGTTGAACCTTTTGTGTCCTCACTCAATGTCAAACTGCCGGTTTCTGCTTGCTAGAGCCAGGGCCTGGTGTTTGTAGCGCATTGTCCCTGTGTTGGACAGGGAGGTTTCTGTATGCCTTCCCTCCCTTTCTTCTTGAGGTACTTCTCAAACTACAGGCGGAAGGAGCAGAGACAATCCCTCATTACTCCTTACTGGCCTTGTTAGATCTGGTTACCTTGGTTCCAGCAGTTAGCAGTGGAACCTCCAATCCCCTTGCCTCTGAGCTCTCACTTGCTCCCCAGGACAGGGGAGCTCTAGATCTATCCGGAATTCAAGTCTCTGCACCTGCATGCTTGGCTCCTGCAGACTTGCCAGGTTCATGGTCTCTCCCAGGGTAGCAGGTGTTCTGGTGACTGCAAGAAAGCATTCCACTAGGTCCACCTACACCATGAAGTGGAAGTGGTTCTGCCTGTGGGCCTCCATTTGCCAACTTGAACCTTTTACTTGTCCAGGGAACTCTGTTCTAGAGTATCTCCCTCGCTATGTGATTATGGTCTGAGTTGCTCCTCCATTAAGGTGCGCACCTCAGCCATCTCGGCATACCTTGTGCATGTGGAGGTAAACCCTTGCCCAGCTGGACTTGTCCTGCACTTTTCTGCAGGGCACACTTCACATGAAACCTCCCATTTGGGACCCAGTCCCTCCTTGGGACCTTTTATTTTGTTGAAAAACCTACTCTGCCTGCCCTTGAACTGTCCACAGACTGCGAGCTATGCTTTCTGTTGTGGAAAGCGTTTTTTGTTGCTGTTACTTCCACTTGGAGAATTTTCCGAGCTACAGGTTCTGGTGTGTAAAGAGCCCTTCTTAGTTTTTTCAAGGACAGGATGTCCTTGTGACCTAATGCTCAGTTTTTGCCGAAGGTAGTATCTGAATTTAGCCTGAACCTGGACATTCACCTACCTGTTTATTATCCAGAGCATCCTAACAGAGGGGAGGCATTACTGCATACTCTGGACGTTCACAGGACTCTTCGCTACTACCTTAATCGAGCTCGTCCTGTTTGGAAATCGGACCGTTTGTTTCTTACGCCCCCAGAATCCAGGGGGTGCCTGTTACTAAACAGACCCTTGCCAAGTGGTTAGGTAAGTGCATTGTTTTCTGTTGCAACAAATATGACAAGCCTTTACCGGGCCCGGTAAGAGGTCACTCAACCAGGGGAGTAGCTACCTCTTTTCCCTCGCTGAGATATGTCGGCAACCAACATCTGTGCAGCAGCTACATAGGAGTTCTGTCCACATCTTTGTTAAGCACTACAGCCTGGACATTACTTCCAGATGCAAGATCAGTTTTGGACTTACCGTCTTCCAAGGCCTGCTGTCTTAATAGGGGCTTCAGATTCTCTTTAGCCTCCACCCAGGACAACTTTTTTTTTTTTTTGACTGCTTGGGACTCGGTCCTAATGATGATAATAGCCTGCTGCAGGAGCTCTAATTTGAAGAAGATAGTACAGTTACATAGAACTTACCGTAACAGTAGATCTTGAGAAGGGCTCTTGCAACAGGTGTTACTTTCCTCCCACCTTTCCCTGGTATTGTTTCTGCAAGGTTTAGAACCTCCTCGGTTCTCCTCTTCCTTCTTAGGGCCGGGTCTCCAGTGAGAGAACTGAGGCGTGCCTGGGGACTGCCCCTTTATACCACTGGCTAACGTCGGGGTGGGCTAACATCAGGGGGTGGTCCCTGCTGAAGACTGCAAGCTAGAAGTTTTCTCTGGGGGTCCTAGTGAATAGCGGCATAGTCCTAATGGTAATGGCCTGCTGTAAGAGCTCTTCTCGAAGATCTACTGTTATGGTAAGTTCTTATGTAACAGTACTTCTAGGGACATGGATATGTTGTTCAATCCACACTTACTGGCAGGTTCCTTGCCGCTTTAAATCTTGCCAGAAGGTCTTCAAGCTGGCTCCTCCCACCCACCTGGGTGATAAAACTCTCGGCTCCGCCCCATGACGCCAGATCTTCCTTACCGGCTCGAAGCTCAGGTTCCCTCCTTTGCGCTCTGCGTTTTAGGCCTGGATCCAAACTCTTCGGTTAACGCGAAACTTATCTTAAAGTTTACAAGACTCGGTCTTTTTCTTCCTTCAGCGGCTGCGATGGAAAGTCGACTCCCAGATTTTGGCGGTGCCCTGTGGCAGAAGATGTCCCGGACCAATCCGCACCCGCGTGCATTTACTGCCTTGGGCTTGAGCACGATTACATGAGCCTGCGACTTGTGCAAGTCCTTCGAGCCATGGTTCTTGAGGATCGCTGCCAGATTGCAACTTGGGCACCCCAAGAAGCGTTATCCTCTGGTAAAGTCGAGAGGGGCCCGTTAGGTATCCTTGACTGCGGGCACCAAGCTGAACAACTCGAACAAATGATCTCCCTCGAGGAGGAGGCAGCCCAGGCCGCATCAACTTCTTCGGTCACGGCATTTATCTCACTCTCTTTGGGCTCCTCCTACATGGCTTCATTCATGGAGCTTTGTCAATCCCTCTCCACCAAGGGAGAGGGCCCTTCGGGACATTCCTCTCGGTCCAAGAAGAAGGACTCCAAGAGTAAGTCCCACCGTCGACGTTCATGGGAGCGGGAGAGGTCCCCTTCCCCAGATAGTCGACACTCTACTCCGGTCGAGGTTGCAGCTAAGGCCGCTGGCTTCACGGTGTCCCTGTCAGGTCAACCGCCGAGACACCAGTCGGCCTTAATCAAGATTTTTCTCAACCCGTCAGACTGGCTGTCAACTGGAGAAGTCGACAACCCTTCTTCACCGGTTCCCCGAGGAAACGAGGACTTGCCTGTGCCTCCCTGTGCGGAGTCCCCGGTTAAGGTCCCCGAACCGAGGGAGCAGCAGGTTTCCCCCGCTCTCTCCCAGACCCACCTTCGGAAACACCGAAGGTCTCAGTCTCTGATCTCTTCTCGGTCCAGCCGATCCCACCGACATTGGCGGTCTCTGTCTCAGCACCGAGGAAAGCGGCAGCTCTCCTCGTCCTCTTCGGAGGATAGGCTCCAGCGCAAATTGCGTCGGCGCTACGAGGATCTGATGTGGCAACTCCTTTTGACGAGAACAAGCAAATATTCGCCCCGCGCCATTAAGTGACTTTTTACCAGAGCGGCCAAACAACCCCTCGTTGTTATCGAGGAGCCGAAGCCGGCGCTGGTTGTTCGGCCAAAACCGGCTGCATCACCCATTGTGGTGGAACCCCCGCCTCCACAATCTAAAACTGGGGCCCTGATCAAGGATTCTCGGTCAGGTCAGGGTTTGCCCCATCGGTTGTTGGTCACCCTCACTCCCGATCGACCTTAGCAGGTGGAGGGTGGCTCAGGCCCTCAGCAGCTGTTTGCAGACTCCTCGGACTTTGACGATGATTCCTCGCTGTTCTTCAGGCCCCTCGACCTGGTGTTCACTGGGGTCAGTCGGCGGAGGACCAGCCCATCCTCGTTCCTGGGAATGCTTGGCTCATCTCAGAGTCTACTGGGATGAAGCTCAAACCCGTTCAAGCGGGCCGTATCCCCTCACGGAGATACTGGACGAGGATTCCCCCCGGAAGACTTTCGGTGGCGAAGCCATTGTTGGCCGGCTCTGGAGCTATGGCAGCAGCCAGCTTCTTGTCCAGCACCTTGACCAGGATGGCCCGAAGTATGCGGTTCCCACTGGTTCACTCTCCGATTCTCTGAGCACCCTCTCGCGGAGGGCATGACCAACAGTGTTTTCAGCGCCCGGAAACGCTTTGGGACGTGGGACAAGCCACCCAACAAGAGTCCAAGAAACTGGACTACTCTGGGCGTAAAGTCTATGCTGCGTTCTCCTTAGGCCTTCATCAGGCCAGTTCGGCCATTCTGATGGCACACTTTTCACATGCCCTTTTGGGCTCTCTGGATGAGTTGATTCCTCATCTCCCGGCTGACCTCCAGACAACAGTGAAGCAGGTGCGGGATCAGGGACGGGCGGTGGATAAGCAACAGCTCCAAACTGCCTTAGACATTGGAGACTCTTGTGCCCGGTCAGTAGCGGCCGCAGTGGCCATGCACCGCAGAGCTTGGCTGCGGATCTCCACTTTCACAGCGGCTACCCAGCACAAGCTGGCAGATGTTCCCTTCCTGGGTACCGACTTGTTCGGTCCCGGGGTGGTGGGTCATCTGCAGAGGATCGAGAAGTCCAATGCCACCTTGGACTCGTTCACGTCTGCCCAGAAGGACAAAGGCCACCAGCAGCAGCGTAAGCCCTTTCAGCCTTCAGCCCCTGCGGCATGTCCAGCCCAGCATCAGGGCCAGCAGGCTCACACTTGGCACCCCAAAGCCAAGCTTGCAGCTTCCTCCAGCAGAAAGCCGGGAGGGAAAGGTCCAGGAGGTCCCTCGGCCGGTTCTTCCTCCAAGCCTGCCCAGTGACAGGTTGAGGGGTGTCGCCCCCAACCTCATCACTCCTCCCCGGGTTCCCCCTGTGGGGGAACAGCTCCGTCACTTCCTTTCTGCCTGGTCTGATGTCACCACGGACCTCTGGATACTGGAAGTGGTAGGAAAGGGTCTTCCTCTGGAATTCAAGCAGACCCCACCCTATCGAGCTGTCGCCCCACAGCGGGCTACGGGGTCCGCAGGCTCTCTGTCGGCTCATCCAGTCGACATTGCCTGCTCCTCCAGAAGGAGGTGATCAGGAAGGTGGCAGATCCTCCACCAGATCCAGGGGTTTGTGTCCAGGTAGTTCCTGGTCCCAAAACGGACGGGGGGGCTGATGCCCCATTCTAGACCTGCATGACCTGAACAAGTTCCTAAGGTCTTGAACCTTCAGGATGGTCACTCTGGCTCAGATCATTCCATCCTTGGAACGAGGCATGTGGTTCGGTTCTCTGGACCTCCAGGACACGTTCTTTCACGTCCCAATCCATCTGTCCCTTGGCGATTCCTCCGCTTCAGGCGGAGAGGTCCCTTACGAGTTCCGGGCCATGCTCTTCGGCCTCTCTCCAGCTTCCAGGGTCTTCACCAAATGCATGGCAGTGGTGACAGCATTCCTGCGGCGCTGAAGGGTCCGGATGTGCCCTTACTTGGACGACTGGCTGATTGCAGCCCCTCCAGATCGGAGGTGGAGGTCCAGGGATCTGGCCCTTCAGGTCTGCTCTCAGATTGGACTCCTCATCAACGAGGCCAAATCGGAACTCGTGCCAACGCAGGTGATTCAGTTCATCGGGGCAGAACTCTGCTCTCTTTGAGCCAGAGCACGTCTGGCTCCCGACGGACAGGGCTGAGGTTCTTTCCTCTTTGCCGAATCATTTTTGGTTGGGCAATTGCGCCTTGCCCGGGACTTCCTGCACCTCCTGGGCCTCATGGCGGCCTGCACTAGCGTGGTCCATTGGGCGCGCTGGCACATGCATCCCCTGCAATGGGGCTGGCCCACCAGTGGTCACAGCGCTCCGGTCCTCTGGACCAGCTAGTGATAATGACCCAGGAGATGGGGAACACTCTCCAGTGGTGGATCGTTCCGTCTCATTTGCAGGAGGGTATCCCGTTTCTCCACCCAGAGCTGACGGTCACTCTAACGACCGACGCCTCTCTGATGGGTTGGGGTGCCCATCTGAGGGAGCGCATGGCCTCTGGTCCCCTCAGGAGTTTCGATGCCACATCAACGTGCTGGAGCTTCGAGCGGTCTGACAAGCCCTCACCGCCTTGCTCCTCCGTTTGTACGGGGTCAAGTGGTCCAGGTCCAGACGGACAATACCACGACCATGTACTACCTAAACTGCCAGGGCGGGACATGCACCTTGCCTCTGTGCAAGGAAGCTCTCCGCACTTGGTCTCTCGTGAGCAGACTGGAGGCAGATCTCCTAGCCATCCATGTGGCGGAGCCTCCAACACTCTGGCCGATGCCCTAAACTGGATGGGTGCTGCATCTCACAAGTGGTCTCTCCTGCGGAGGTAGTACACGATCTGTTCCCCACTGGGGCACACCTCAGGTGGACCTGTTTACCTCCAGGGAGAATGTGAAGCTGAGGCTGTTTAATGCCCACCCCCCTCAGCAGGGCTCACTCCAGGGGGGATGCCTTCTCGAGGCTATAAACCCTGCGCCTCTTCTACGCCTTTCCCCCATTTCTCTTAATACACAAAGTGCTTCTCAAGGCGAGGGGGGGACAAGGCGCAGGTGATTCTAGTAGCCCCAGACTGGCCCCGCCAATTCTGGTATCCAGTTCTCCTCAGCCTCCGCTCCAGGCTCCCAAGGCAGCTTCCAGCCCACCCAGACCTGATCTCAGTCAACCAGGGGAAGGTTCTCCACCTGGACCTACAATCCCTGCACCTGGCGGCCTTGTTCCTGAGCAGCTAGAGTTCCAGACCTTGGGTCTTTCTGGCCCGAGGTCCTCAGCGCTGTTGAGGCATCCCAAGGAGTCAACCAGAAAATGGTACGCCTTCAAATGGAAAGATTCTCCATTTAGTGTCAGGATAAGGGTTGGACCCTTCCTCCTGTTCCTTGGCCAGCATTCTGGACTACCTGTGGTCCCTTTCTCAGCTAGGACTTCGGTCGACGACAGTTAAGGTGCACCCGGCAGCCGTCTCTGCTTACCGGGTGCGGGCCGAGAAGCAGTCAGTGGTGCAGGAGAAGGTGTTCGGGCGCTTGTTCAAAGGCCTTGATCACGTATCCCCTCCGGTGCGAGAACCTCCACCTCCGAAGGATCTACTGCTGGTACTGGCTAAACTCATGGGCAAGCCATTCGAACCTATGCACAGGTGTGATATCTCTCACCTGTCATGGAAGACCGCCTTCTTGGTGGCTATCACGTCAGCCAGAAGAATGGGAGAGCTCCAGGCGCTTTCCATCGAGTTTCCCTAGCTGGTCTTTCACAGGGACAAGGTTGTCCTGCGCCCCCACCCGAAATTCCTTCCGAAGGAGGTGTTGGAGTTTCACCCTAACCAGGTGTTGACTCTGCCGGTGTTCTACCCCAATTACACCTCAGAGGCCGAATATAGGCTCCATACTCTGGACCCTAGAAGAGCGCTCTCTTATTACAAGGATCGGACGACTGAAGTTCAGGGAGAGGTTCGCCAGCTGTCCGTCACTTACGCTGAAGCCGCACCTGGCAGACCTGCAGCCAAGCAGACGATCGGCAGATGGGTCAGCTCCTGCATAGATCTCTGCTACAGGTTGGCGGGCATGGAGCCTCCCAAAGGGATACGAGCTCATTCTACCTGCCATACTGCTGCATCAGTTGCTGCTTCCAGGGACGTCCCTATCCAGGAAATCTGCAGGGCTGCTACCTGGAAGTCGGCATACACCTTCATTACCCACTACCACATCGACCTTGAGTCACGCCGGGATGCTAGTTTTGGGACCTTGGTTCTCCAGTCCTTATTTCCCAAGTAGGGGGTGTGCACCTTGCCTCCCTCCTCCCGGAGAACTGCTAGGAGTCTGCCAGTAAGTGTGGATTGAACAACATATCCATGTCCCTAGAAATACAGGTTACTCATCTGTAACAAGAGTTCTAGGAATGGCATATGTTGTTTATCCACACAACCCACCCGACCTCCCCGGCTTCAATGCACAAACTGGCTTCCAGTGGGCTAGATCTGGCATCATGGGGCAGAGCCAAGGGTTTTATCAGCCGGGTGGGTGGGAGGAGCCAGCTTGAAGACCTTCCGCCAAGACTTAAAGCGGCAAGGAACCTGCCAGTAAGTGTGGATGAACAACATATACCATTCCTAGAACTCCTGTTACAGGTGAGTAACCTGTATTTTCATTCCACACATTTGTAATAGAAGCAGGGTCACTTCAACTTCAGTAATGCTCTCAGAAATGGAATATGAAGTTTGCCAGTAAAATTTATTCTATGGACGTGGATGCAGGTCACTATCCACACGCTGGAGGCACATTTATCAAAGCTTTGCTTTGTGAAAAATAACCACATTTGCTTACTGTCCCCTGAGAGGACATTTTTGTTTTTGCCTTTGCACCAGTTCCTCTTCAGGCAGAGGAACCTCAAGCCATTCTTTTCTTCCTTTTGTCAGTTGTAATATTTGGTTTTCTGAAATCCAGTTTGTGTTTGCAGATGTGCAAAACGAACATATTGTTGGTGCTCGGGCAGTGTTGGGGGCTGTATAGCCACACAAATCACACAAGCTAAGAGACATCAGTAGACTTTGAAGGTGATTAATATTAAGCCTCTCCGAGTGTGTGTGTGTGTGTGTTCAACCTTTAGTGGTTTCCCCTAGCTACAGACAGAAGTATGGAGAGCGTTTCTTTGAAAGCACTAAACAGAATGGGGAAAAAGCACTGAGCATGCAGAATGCAAAAAAAATAGCATAAGATATGTTAACACCATGTCAATAATGAACAGAAAACACCAGATTCAAGTTACATGTTATGTTCCCTTTAAAGAGAGCCTTGTACCAGTTGGATAACTTTTAAAAAATGTGAGATTTAGACACAATTCCGTGTATAGTTTAAATATCATACTTTTCAAACACCATGAAGTCTTGCTATATTATAACAATAGCAGTCAGCCACTGCAGCTGAACTGCCCCGGAGAGGAAGGAGTTAACTCCAGAAGATCTGGAGTTCTACAGCGCGTGGGCGCTGTGCCCAAAGCTCTATCTGGCAGTTTCAAATGAAACTGTCAGATTCTTTACTCTCTTCACTGAACAGTCGCTCCGGAGATCAGCTCCTTCAGCTCGGTTCATTCTCGGTTTAAAAGAGTAGTTTTCGGTTCATTTGAACCGTCAAAGTCATTATTTTTACCGCATTTAGGTTCTAAAGCTCTATCTGGTAACCGTAAGTACAAAAATTCAAGTCTGTGTGGAAAATTAATTATCGGTTCGGTTTTGAACCGATCGCTAATTTTCTGTCTTTTAAAACTGTACTGTGGGTTTTAGAGTGCGGTTCCCGAGTTCTTATCGGTTCTAAAAAAACCGAAATTTTTACGTTTTTTTCAAATACCCGTGACACGGTTAGGAACCGATAAGGGTGTCTTGCCTGGCACTGCCATCAAAAGGGCAAGTTTTTGGTTAGGCTGGCATTATGTCTGAGAAACCCAAAAGAAAAACCGGGCCCACTGGGTTTCAACACTGTGATGTCTGTGGGGACGCCTTTGCCAAGGCTGACCCACACACCACTTGTGTCTATTGTCTGGGGGCTGACCACCTCCTGTCAGACTGCCAGGTGTGTAAAAATTCCTGCAGCCACCCTGGAGAAGAGATGGGCCGGCTCAGGGGCGAGAGGCCAAGAAGTCCGCTGACCGGATGGCCAGCCCGGTTCAGTACCCACTGGACCAGAGGGAGTCCTCTGACCAGGGAGACTTCCTCGGCAAAGGAAGACTGGTTCAGAGGAACCAGTCCCAAGTAAAAGACAAAGAAATCAGGAGGTTTGGAGTCCAGAATTGTGTCTCCAACTGCTGCAGAGATAGCTAAAGCCATTCAGATTGTCCAGTCACTGTCTCAGGGATCTGTAGAACCACCAACAGTTGGTAAAGGTTGGTTCGTTCAGTCCCAGTGGTTCAGGATTTTGAAGTTGAGGATTTTTATGAACCACAGGAGGGGGAGGAGGAATTTGATCAATATATGTGTGGCTGGGAGGGTCTGGACGTGCCCATCGAACCGGGCATTTCTCCAGACAGACCTTTAGAATCTCCCCCTATTCTGTCTGAGTCCCTTCTTTCTTTATTTTTACAAAAGGTTGCAGAAACCCTCCAGCTTCCTTTAGAGGAGGCTGTGGATGACAAGAGGAGCCTGATTATGTGGAAATGATGGATATTCCAGAGTCTAGGAGGTTGTCTATTCCTTTGCATAAGTCATTTAGGAAGCAAACAACAAAGATTTTAAAAATCCTCATTCTGTCCCTCCTGTAGATAAAAATGGACAGAAGGTATACTTTGTCAGGCTCGGATACAGACTTCCTTATTGAGCAGTGTAGTCATGTAGGTGTGGTACAAGCTGCAGCCTGTGACAAGGCTAATATTCCTCTGGCCTCACATCCTCCTGATAAGGATTCTAGGAAGATTGATGCCATGGCGAAGAAACAGTATATGGCAGCTTCTTTGGGACTCAGGCAGGCAAATTATATGGCTTATGTGGCTAGATATCAGAAATCTAGGTGGGACACTAGTATTGCAGTTAGCCAAGGCCCATGGCCAGCTGGCTAGTGAGTTGGAACAGGTGGCTGCTGATGGCATTGAAGCCTCTAAAGTTCAATTTCATACTGCTGTTGATGTTAATGATGTTTCCTCTAGGGTCATGGCCACTTCTGTAGCTTCCCGTAGGTTGGCATGGCTCAGATGCACTAATCTGTCCCAAGATACTCAGTCAAAGGCTATGGATTTTCCTGTAGTGGGAAATTCTCTGTTTGGGGAGCAAACAGAAAATTATATGAAAAAGATGGATGAATACAGAACTACCTACAAAAGTGCCCAGGCTAAGGAGAAGCATGCCATGCCACAAAGGCATGCTCCCAGAGGTAGGGGCAGACCCTTTTCCAGGCCTTTTTACCAATTTCAAGCCTCCTCTGCTGTCTCGCAGAGGGGTTTCTTCAGAGGCAGGGGTAGACGTGGCGCTAGTAGACCGTCTCCCTCCCCTCAGCCTAAGGCTGCTGCTAAGCAGGCACCCTGATGGGGTGCCCAGGGCCGATTCTCCTGTACCAGTGGGGGGCAGGTTGGCCTATTTCAGCCAGAGCTGGCTGTCCCTAACTTCGGACAGATGGGTTCTGGAGGTAATAGGCCAGGGTCTGGTTCTCAGCTTCAAATATTTTCCAAAGATGAGAGCCAGGCATTTCCCACCTGCAAGTCCTTCAGAAGCCCTTGCTTTGGAAGCAGAGGTTTCTTCTCTTCTGGTCTGCAAAGCAGTGGAAAGGGTTCCTCCTTGCCATCAGGGCAAGGGGCTTTATTCAAGATACTTTCTTACCCCAAAAAAGACAGGAGAATGGCGGCCCATTCTGGATTTAAGATACTTGAACAAGCATCTGTTGAAACCAAAGTTCAAAATGTTAACCCTGGCAATGATATTGCTTCCCTAAGGCCAGGGACTGGCTAGCTTCCTGGACCTCAAGGATGCCTATTTTCATGTTCTGATCAGGCCTTCCCACGAAAGTACCTCAGGTTCGAACTGCCCTCAGGCCACTACCAGTTCAGGGCAATGCCCTTCGACCTTACCTCTGCGCATAAGGTATTCACAAAATGTCTCGCTGTAGTAGTGGCTCATTTAAGAAGGCAAGGGGTTGCTGTGTTTCCCTACCTGGACGACTGGCTCATTGTGGGTCAGTCTCCAGGTCAGGTGAAATCCCACTTACAAGTCACCCAGCAGCTTCTCACTTCTCTGGGATTTCTGCTAAACTTACCAAAGTCAGTTCTGGAACCAGTTCAGGCCCTAACTTTCATAGGCGAGAATTGAACACAAGGTTAGCCAGGGCCTTTCTTCCCTCGGAAAAGGGTGGACAGACTCATCGCCCTGGCATCCTCCTTTACCCTCAGGGTCTCTCGACCAGCAAGGCATTTCCTGCAACTCCTCGGACACATGGCTGCTTCCACAGCTGTTGTGCAGGGAGCAAGATTCCAGATGAGGGACATTCAGTTCCATTTGAGGGCCTATTGGTCTCAGAGGAAGGACCCTTACCAAATTGGTCCCAGTTACTCAATCCCTGATCCTGGCCCTCACACTGGTGGCAGGATCAAAGCAATCTGAAACAAGGGTTCCTTCATTCCCATTTCTCCTCCCTCACCCTCACCACGGATGCCTCCCTGTTAGGGTGGGGCACTCAGCGACCTTACCACTCAGGGAGTGTGGTCTCCTCAGGAATCTCTGCTCCACATCAATCTTCTGGAACTCAGAGCTGTCTTTTAGCTCTTGGATCTTTTCAGATTCTGTCCAGAACAAAGTGGTTCAAGTCAGGACAGACAATACCACCACAATGTGGTACATCAACAAGCAAGGGGCACTCGGTCTTCAGCCTTGTGCACCAAGCAATGAAGTTGTGGTCTCTGGCTTATTCCTGAACACCTCCCTGATAGCGGTTCATCTCCCAGGGAAGGACAATGTGCTGGGGACGCCCTCAGCAGAATTTCTCAGGGCCATCACGAATGGGCTCTGAATCCACAAGTACTGGGGTCCGTCTTTGCCAGTTGGGGCCTCCTCAGATAGATCTTTCGCGGCCCCAGACAACCACCAACTTCCTCTTTTGCTGCAGGCCTCCAGTACTGGGCTCAGTCCCTCTGGATGCCTTTTCTGTTGGATTGGAAGGGAAGTTCCTATGCTTCCCCCCTTCCTCTCCTTTTCAGGGTACTAGTGAAAATCAGATCTCAACCTTGCAGAGTGATTCTGATTGCCCCAGATTGGGCCAGACAGCCCTGGTACCCTCTGCTCCTGTCCCTGGCAGTCCACCCTGCCCTGAGCCTGCCCAGAGTTCACGACTTACTGGCCTGTGCACAGGGAGAGTGTGGTATCCGGACCTCAAGTCCCTCCACCTCAAGGCTTGGCTCTTGAGGAGCTAGAATTTGCTGATTTACACCTTTCTCAAGGTGTTATGGATATTTTAAAGGCTTCAGGAAGCCTTCCACTAGGGCCACTTATAATTCTAAGTGGAAGAGGTTTCCATCTGGTGCTCTGAGAGGCAGATTACCCCAGAATCTGCTGATCTTCCCATTCTTTTGGACTATTTGGTCCATCTGAATTCCTTAGGCCTTAGACCAGCTACCCTGAAGGTTCATCTGGCAGCTGTCTCTGCTTTTGTGTCAGCAGGGAAGCCTGCCTCCCTTTCTTCTCACCCTGTGTTCTCAAGTTTTTAAAGGGTTACTTCACACTAACCCTCCTTTTGGGAACCAGCTCCGCCTGGGACCTGAATATTTGCATTGCTCAGTTAATGCAACCTCCTTTTGAGCCTCTGTCTTCAGCAGAACTCAAGTATTTAACTTGGAAAACCGTTTTCTAGTAGCTATCACTCTGCCAGACGATAAGTGAGTTACAGGCCCTGTCAGTGGAAGAAGATTTTATCTCTTTCCACAGAGATAAGGTAGTCCTTAGGACTAATAGAAAGTTTTGCCTAAGGTGGTTTCTGATTTCCACCTGAATCAATCTATCTCCTCCCAGTATTTTTCACTGAGCATTCTTCCTCAGGTGAGAGGAGACTGCACAGCTTGGATGTCAAAAGGGCATTAAGTTACTATCTAGAGCGCACCAGAGGTCATAGGTTCGAATCCCTCCAACTGTTTCTTACCTATGGCGAGGTTGGCAAAGGGAAACCTGCCACTAAGAGAACAATTGCAAGGTGGATTGTCTCTTGTATCCAATTTTGTTATCAGAAACTGGGTAGAGTACCCCCCTCAGGATTGAGGGCCCACTCCACCAGGGGTACAGCTGCGTCTCTAGCGGCTGCTAGAGACATTCCTATTCTGGAGATTTGTCAAGCTGCTTCCTGGAAGACAGTTCACACCTTTACCAAGCATTATTCCTGGATATCCAGTCCAGGAGAGATGCTCGTTTGGCACAGCTGTGCTTCAGAGCCTATTTCCTAAGTAGGTTCTGACCCTCCTCCATGGAGGTACTGCTGTGTAATCTGCTATTGTTATAATATAGCAAGACTTCATGGTGTTTGAAGAAAAATTACTCACCTTAGTAATTGCTTTTCTTCTCATGGAGTCTTGCTATATCCTCCCCTCTCTCCTGCCCCTCTCAGAACTCCTACTTGGGTAGAGGTGGCAAATTGGTAAGCACTGTGTCATGCCATTTTAGTTTTCCCCTAACCCTATTTTCCTTTGGGTTAGGGATCTAGATGTTCTTTTAGGTTATTTTTATTGCCCCTTCTTGGACTTGAGTCTTGGGAAGGGGTTCATATGTGCTTGTCAAGGGTGGTAAAGCGAACCATAATACCATCAATCTTTGTTATTATGGTTCTGGGTGTTTCTTTGTTGTTTATATTGTTGTTATTACTACTAGTAGGTAGCCATAGGCTAGTGTAGTTTTTCCACACAGACTTTTCCGTCCTTTGATGTTGGCTATAAAGATCTGACAGTTTCATTTTGAAACTGCCAGATAGAGTTTTGGACACAGCGCTCATGTAGAACTCAGAGATCTTCTGGAGTTAACTCCTTCCTTCTGGGCAGTCTCAGCTGCAGTGGCTGACTGCTATTGTTATAATATAGCAAGACTCCATGAGAAGAAAAGCAATTACTAAGGTGAGTAATTTTTCTTCTGCAGTATCCCGGGACTTTATCCTCTTGTCAATCCCTAGCCCATCACCCCACCTCCAGGACTCTCCCCGTGAGAGTAGACGCCATGGGTGATGCTGGTTCGTGCCTGCAGTGTCACAGCATCATCTTGCCAACAGGGGTTCTCTTACACCCGTTATTCTCCTTGAGTCAGCCAGCAGCGTGCAGTGCTGCACATGCAGACTGTGAGGACTGTGCACGCTCTGTGTTCTTCCCTGGTTTTCAGTTCTGGTGACTGCTGCTGCACCACCTAGGTTCCGCTAGGTGACAGCCAAGCAGCAGTACACACCCTCCTTCTGCTCCAAAGGAGAGCTGTTGATTGCTCAGTATCTTCTCTCCCCAACCCTGGTGACCCTAGTCTATTCCAGAACCCAGGTTGCCAGTCAGGTGTCCATCGCCTCAGCCTTGCATGCCACTGGGCTGGCTACAAATTTTCTGTAGCTCAGATTTCCTTAGAAAGTATTATTTGTAGCCCCAAGGGGGGACTGAACTGGACATCGTAATGCCCTGACATATTTATCTCCACAGAAACAGATTGTGATGTCGTATACAGCACTGTGACTGCAGAAGTAGACAAGCAGACAGAGCAAATAGGGCAGAGATCATGATTCCATGCAAATGTCCTTAGTACAGTAATAAGAAAATAAGGGTGACAGTTAACAGAAAAAGTGTAAAATATAAACTACGTTGTATCTAAATATATTTTTCAGAGTTGTCCTAACAACATCATCAGGGGCTCTTAAAAGCTCTATGACACTGCAAGGAAACACTCGGCATTGACAAATGCTTGTTTGCTTTTTAATGGCTGGCAGAGTGTTTCTGGCCAGGAATCCTGTGATCTTACTTCAAGTGGATTCCTACAGTAGGTCTTCACATATAAGACTGCGTGCCCTAGCGTCAGGACTGCACAGCAAACTTCTAGCTAGCAATCTATAGCGGGGGGCCACCCCCGGCGTCACATAATGGGACGTACATCGGCGTGACCGCATATAGAGGGTGGTCCCCATGCCTGCCCTCCAGTTCTTTCCAGCCATCTACCTGAATTCATCGGACCTCGCGGTGAACTCTGCTTTAGTCTACCACCATTTACATAAGTATTTCTAAGTTTTATGTCCATTTTCTTAAATTTTGTTGCATGTTTTCGCGAAAATTAAAAGAAGTGCTCACAGTGTGGCGTCAGATCCTGTACGGGACGATCACCCCGCTGCATCTTCTGTCTGGGCCCCAAACACGGGTGGCTGATTGTGATATCTGCCAGTCCTTTAACCAGGCCACGCGCTCCTGACGCTAGAAGGCCCTCGATGCCCATTTCCTAAAACAATGCCTTGCATCGATGGAAAAGGAGCTTCAGGAGCTGTGGGAACATTCCTCTTCACCCACCTCAGAAAAGGAGAAGCACTGGGAATGGGACTGGTCTCCCTTTACTCAGTGTCGCCAGACAGCCGACGCCACTTCAGGTGGGGCCTCCACATCGGTGAGTACTCCTCCTCCTAGGTCTCCATCCACCCTGGCAGATCGGACACCTTCCCACACTCCTGCCTCGGTCATTGGGCAGCAAAGGGAATCCTCTCTGCAGGACTTGCTTTCGGGGCTGTTGACAGCTCGGCTGATAAGTCTTCCCGCTGGGTGCATGGCCTTGTTCGATAAACCGGATTCCAGCTCCTCGGCTGTTGTCCACTCAACACCCACCCAGTCGAAGTCCATCAGTCAGTCGCCGGCTTGTCTGACAACCACTCGGCTGAAGCTCTTCCTTCGGATCCTTCCTTGGTTCCCAACGTCACGTGGAGCCAGCTTCCAGACTCCCCTGCATCCCACGAGGGTTCTCCCTCCCAGGCCTCACTGACCCAGCCAGACTTCTCGTTTTCCCCTGGACCTCCGGGACTCGAATTTTGCTGTCAGGGAGACCTCTCCTGTGTCTGGCCTCCCTACTGAGATTTCTGTTTCTCCAGCAGACCTATTGATGGAGATATCGATTCCTTTACCCCGCCCGCCCTGCTTGGATCAGACGTCTGGTGTCATTCAATCCCCAACGCCAGGCCAGTCTCTGGTTCAGGTCCCCACTGATTTGGGGATGGACTCTGGTTTCTACGCTCAGATGCCAGAGCCCCTCCTGGCCTGTCAGGGATCTCTATAGAGACCCCAGGCCTCGATGGACCCACATGCTCCATTGGTCCTTGGCATTGCCACCTTCTGGGCCTTCAGCCCCTCTGTCATCGGGCCCTTCTGGCAAGTACCCCAGCTATCGCCACCACAGTTCCCATACTACCCAGCGCCTGGAGGGCCATCACCCGAGCTACCTGTAGCAGGTGCTGACGCCAGGTACCCCAACACCAGGTTACATGTAGCAGGGTACCATCCTTACCCCTACTGGTATCAAACTCCTGGCTACCCCCTTACACCATAGGGTACCCAGGCTACCAGCCTCCACCTCCGCTGGAACCGCAAGGGATGATTCTGGCCTGGTGAAAGGATGCCAAATACCAACTTCTGCAGGAGCTGGGACAACCCCATCTGGTCGTGGCTGCCAGCCCGACCCACAGGGCAGTGACAAGCAGCCCATCCCCAATCAACGACTGGTTGGCGGACAGGAACTTGGGCAGACACCCAACCGGGTTTCTCTGGAGCTAAGGCCACAGAGGCGGTACCAGACATGACCTCCCCACTAAGCAGACTGGAGTTTTCCGACTCTGTTAGTCATGCGGAGCCTCATTCCCCTATAGATTTGGTGGCCCAATGCACTCCTATGGGTGTTTGCTTGAGGTGTCTGGCTTGGCTCCGACTTGCGCAAGATGTCCAAAGCACTCTTCTGGACACCCCCTTCAGGGGTTCCATCCTTTTTGGAGGCAACGCTAAGGACATTATAACGGGGCTACAGGAGAGCAGCAGGTTACTTAAAACTCATTCAGGCCTAGATATGCCTGTAGGTGGCATCTGAAAGCATAGCCACTCAGGACAATAACGCCTGTAGACGTACTCGCTGACTTTCACTCAGGCCTAGAACGCCTGAGGAAGTCAGCAATTTTTACTTAAATATTAAACAAACCGAATTGCTTAGAATTGATTGCATAGCACCGCTAGAAAGGTAATTTTGTGCTGAACAATGTTACTGCTGATACTTTGTCTATCATGTATACTTTAGGAGTTTTCCACATTTCTTTGAGATATGGTGTGCATGGCTGACATTTGTCTCTCAAGCCTCACCTAAGCATCTTGAATAAATCTGAAACAAAGCATAGTTATTTGGTCTTTTCGTCTACTATAAAATAAAAACAAAGTGGATTACAATTGATTGCATAGCACCATTAGAAAGATAATTTTGTGCTGAACAATTTTGCTGCTGATACTTTGTGTCTACCATGTATACTTTAGGAGTTATTTGCATTTGTTTAAGCTATGGTGTGTATGGCTGACATTTGTCTCTCACGCCTCACCTAAGCACCTTGAAAAAAATCAGTTGTTTGGTATTTCAGCTAGTATAAAATAAAAACTAAATTGATTGCATAGCACCATTGGAAAGGTACTGTTGTACTGAACAACTTTGCCACTTATACATTATGTGTAGCACTTACGGTTCAAGAGATATTCACATTTGTTTGTGGCATGCTGATTATGGCTTAATTTTGCTTAGAAAGACCCAGGATGCAGTGCTAAGAGTATACAGGGCACAAGTGGTGGAAGTCTCAAAGATCTCTTGTGGCGTGAATGAGTCAAGGATGTCCACTCTACGTACCGCTTGGGCCAAAAACCCAAGCAGCTTTTTCGTTGCCCCCAGAAGAGTGGGAATAGGCAGAACCAGGGCAGATGACAGGGCAAGCACCATACCACTGGTTCTAGTGCCCAGACTCCACAGGCAAAAGCCCAAAAGGCCGCTGGAGGCAGCAAAGCGGCCCTCTCCTCTGCATCCTGACTCGAGGGCATCCCCTCCACCTCCTTCCAGTTTTCAAGAGGCACTCATGGGGGAAAGATTCATCCCCCACCTTGTTATCAAGGCACAAGTCAGGAAGCATAGGAAAAACCAGGAGCAGTTGTAGAATTTGCAAAACGAGTATTAGTACTAGCAGTAACAAAAAAAGTAGAACTGTTCAAAATAACTATTTACAAAGGCAGAATAAACAAAGATGATCCATCTGAGTTTTTCTTCAATCCCTGTGTCTCCCAAAACATTGCAACTCTGTCTCTCTTATAAGCCTTTGCAACCCCCTGCTCGTTAAGAAAACAGCAGGCTTCTCACAAAGTGTTCTTGTAAGTTTCAATAAGTCCAGCAAGAACATAATGTCTCAGAACTGAGGCCCCTTCTCCACAGCTTCTGAAAAAGAGCTTAAAAACTGCTCTCAGGTTAACCCCTTGAGTTCCCAATAGTTTTTTGCAATCATCTTAAACTATAATTATATACATTTCAACAGTAACATTATATCATTTCTAAACAAAGGGATCCCAATATCAGTTACATTTTCACATAATCTGCATATATTTTTATACCAGCAGATATGCAAGGGAGGCAATAAGACAGAACAGCAAGTGAGGGTAGAGAGATAGCGAGAGGCAAAGAACTGCGAGTCCGTCGGGGTGATCAAGTCCTAGGTCTCACAGGAAAATTTGGTTCTGCAACCAGACAGACAAGAGACAGAATAGAACAGAACAGATCCCTGCATTCAAGCTCTCCATAACAACTGGGACAGGGTCCTGTTCAACCCTGTCACACACATGGAAGGGTGGAAGGCAATAACCACAGATGCTTGGGTACTCCAGCTCATTACAAGAGGGCACTCAATCGAGTTCAGAACAGGGCAAAGTGCCTTAGTGCCCAGGCCCAGGAGGTCACCCAGAGCCGTTTCGTCCCTGCAGTACTGTATTTGAGGCGTTGGGGCTGATGGCTGCAGCCATCCCCACAGTTTGGCCAGGCTCCACAAGCGCATCCGCCAGTGGACCTCGAGTACAGTGGGACCAGCACACATATGAATTAGATCAGTTGGTGCTGATCTCTTCCCCAGTGCTCAAGGTGCTACAGTGGTGGATGGACCCCCCAAACCTCCTGCAAGTGGTCTCCTTCCAGCAGATTCTCACCGTGGATGCCTCCAGTTTGGGCTGGGGGCTCATCTGGGTCCTTTTCAAACTCTGGGCTCTTGGTCCAAGATTGAAACCTCCCTGCACATCAGTGTCCTGGAGATGCGTGTGGTCCTGTATGCCATGCAGGCCTTTCAGAATCATCTCCTCCCAGATCAGCTGTTGATTCAGTCTGACATTCTCAGTGTTGTGCATTACAACAACGAGGGGAGGGGGCATATTCGTGTCCCCTGTGCAGGGAAGCCATGAGAGTGTGGTACTGGGCGTTACACCACGGTCTAACTCTCTCAGCGGTTCACATCCCAGGGGTGTTAAACACTCTGGTGGGCAGACTCTGCTGGATGCAGTTCCTTATGCATGAGTGGGAGCTTCTCTCATCTTTCGCAGATTTGTTCGACAGATGAGGTCATCCAGAGTTGGACCTTTTTTCGTCCCCACTCAACGCAAAACTGCCCAATTTCTGCTTGCTAGAAGCATGATCTGGAGTTTTCTAGTGAGACACGTCCCTCTTTTGGACCGGGAGGTTCCTTTACGCCTTCCCTCCATTTCCACTGATTCAGAGGGTGCTACTCAAGCTGCAGATGGAGGAAGCCAGCATCATTCTGGTAGCTCCATTCCGGCCTCGTCAGATATGGTTCCCACTACTACAGCAACTGGGAGAGGAGCCTCCTGTCCCTGTCCCTCTCCCTCTCTGCAGGAATCTGCTGACCTGACCCAGGCTCGGGGGACCCTGGTCCATCCCAACTTCAAGTCACTCTGTCTGCATGCTTGGCTCTTGAGAACGTAGCCATCACCAGATTTGGGGTTTCCAACAGGGTAGCGGATGTTCTAGTGGCCACTTGGAAACCCTCCACTTATGCCACGAAGCGGAAGAGGTTTGCCATTTGGGCTGCCAAACATAATCTGGGCTCTGACAGTTGTCCGGTGAACCAGATTCTGGACTACCCGTTGTCGTTGTCGGATTCAGGTCTCCAGTACTCCTCCCTCAAGGTGCACCTTTTGGCTGTTTCGGCCTTTCATAAGCCAGTGGCTGACTGCAGCATAGCTTGGCTGGATGTTCCTGTACTTTTCTGAGAGGCATCCTGCATCTGAAACCCTAATCCGTTCCCCTGTCCTGGCTTGGGATTTAAATTTTGTTTTGGAGAAGTTGTCTCCTTTAAAGCCAGCCGTGACTTACAGCTACACTTCCTTTCTCGAAAAGCATTATTTTGGTTGACATTACCTCGCTCGGTTCCGATCTTCAGGCACTCTGATATGAGGAACCTTATTTGGTTTTTCACAAAGATAGTGTCTTTGCACACGGATCCTATGTTTCTCCCAAGGTGGTGTCTGAGTTTACCCTCAATCAGTCTATCCACCTTCTTGTTTATTTTCCTGCGTTGCAATCCAGGGAAGCACTGCTCCATACATTAGATGTGCACAGAACTTGAAGTACTACTTGCTCCAAACCAAGGAATGTAGAAAGTCAGCAACTGTTTGTTTCTTTCGCCCCAGGTAGAGAGGGCTTCAGGTTTCTAAACAATATTTATCTAAATGGTTGGCTAATTGTATTGTGTTCTGCTACAACAAGTATGGCAAAGAGTTGCCTGGAGCGGTAAAAGCTTATTCCACAAGAGGCATGGCTACCTCTGTGGCCTGTTTTCAGAGGATCTCAGTCGCTGACATTTGCGCAGCTGCCACCTGGAGTACCGTCCATACTTTCACCAAGTACTACAGTCTGGATATTTGCCTCAAAGGCCCATACAGGATTTGGAAGGGCTATGCTGCAAGGCCTCCTGTTTTAAGCTTAGGGTTGGCCTTCCTCCCAGACTGTCCTGTTGCACCTGTAACTGCTTGGGACTCATTCCTACGGTGTGACCTGATGACTGCGATACCCCCGAAGAAGAAGATAGAACAGTTACATAAGAACTTACTGTAACAGTAGATCTTCGAGGGACTCCCAGTCATCAGGTCTGTTTTCCCTCCTACAATCCCCCTTTTTTTGTGTGGGGGGGTGCTGTTTCCTGGAACTGGTTATCGGGTGTATCCAGCCTGTCTTACGGTCCCCCCCACATGGCTTGGGCTATGCTCCCTTTGTCTCCAGGGGAAAGAACTGAGAAGGGAGTGGGCTGCTTATGCCTTTATAGGGTTGGTGACGTTGGAAGATGAAGTCGGCGTGGGCGACCGCAGTTGCACTCTGCAAAATCTTCTGTATGGATCCCGCTTCACCGACGGTGAAGTTCCTGTGGTGTGACCTGATGACTGAGATCCCCTCGAAGAGCTACTGTTGCGGTACATTCTTATGTAACTGTTCTGTTTCTGTACTCATTTCCTCCCTTCCACCTGCTTCAGAGGGTTCTGATCAAGCTCCAGATGGAAGGGACCGTGATGATCCACATCGGCCCTTTCTGGCCCTCGTCAGATCTGGTTCCTTTACTGCAGCAGCTGACCGTGGAACCTCCAGTACCTCTTTCTCTGTGCACGGCTTGCCCTCCAGAACGGAGCAATCTGGTCCATCCAGATCTCAAATTCCCGCATCTTCACTCCTGGCTCTTGAGGACATAGCCATTGCTCTGTTTGGGATGTCCCCCAAGGTGACTGATGTCCTGGTGGCAGCTAGGAAGCCGTCCACTAGGGCCACTTATTCTGTGAAGTGGAAAGGGTGGCTTCACGTTAGCTGGATCCCTTCATTTGTCCAGTGAATCAGATTCTAGAGTACTTGCTGTCCTTTCCAGACTCCGGCCTGAAGTACTCTTCTGTTAAGGTGCACATCTGCCATCTCTGCCTTCCATGTGCCTGTTGATGATGGCATGGTGGCACAACTAGAGTGTCCCATACATTTTGAGAGGCATCCTTCACCTGGGCCTCCCATCCACAGTCCAGTCCCACCTTGGGACTTGAATGTGTTAGAAAAACTTTACTTTGGCTCCTTGCAGGCCACCACGACATGCAAGCTACGCTTTCTGTTGTGGGAAGCGTTATTTTTAGCTGGTATTACTTCTGCTGGAAGAATTTCTCAGCTACAAGCACTGATGTGCAAGCAGCCTTATTTGATTGTCCACAAAGACAAGGTATCTTTGCATACTAACTGTATGTTTCTCCCTAAGGTGGTGTCTTGAGTTTACTGAAAATCAGTCCATCCACCTCCCTGTTTATTAACTAGAGCATGCCAATCCAGGGGAAGCATTGCTCCACACTTTAGATGTGCACAGAATTCTGTGTTACTCCACATACTGTACAACAGACTTCAGGAAATCCTCTGTTTCTTTCGCCCCGGGCCTCCTGGTTTCTAAACAGTGCTTGTCCAAATGATTGGCCAACTGTATCATTTACTGCTACGGGAAGTATGGAAAGGATCTTACTAGTGTTGTTCGTAGCCACTCCACCAGAGGCACAGAAACATAGAATTTGACGGCAGATAAGGACTGCATGGCCCACCTAGTCTGCCCATTTCCCTACCTAACAGATAAGCTGCAGATCCTAGTTAACCAACAGCCTACTTCCTCCTACCTCCCACTAGAACTGCCTTATGTCTGTCCCATGCATTCTTGAATTCCCCCACTGTTTTTGACTCTACAACCTCCTCAGAAAGGCTGTTCCATGCATCTACAACCCTCTCTGTGAAGAAATACTTCCTCACATTACCTCTGAGCCGCCCCCCCTCTATCTTCAAATTGTGCCCCCTTGTTGTTGCACATCTCTCTTTCTGAAAGAAGCTACCCTCTTGGACTTTGTTGATTCCTTTGAGGTACTTGAAAGTTTCTGTCCTGTCCACCATCTCCTTCATTTCCTCGAGGCTATACATCTTAAGCTCCTTTAGTCTTTCTTCATATGTCTTCTGGTGCAGACCCTGCACCATTTTGGTTGCCCTCCTCTGGACAGCCTCCACCCTGTCTATGTCTTTGCGGAGGTGGGGTCTCCAGAACTGTACACAGTACTCCAGATGTGGTCTTACCAACTTTCTGTACAGAGGGCCAACAACTTCCTGTTTTCTACTGGTGATGCCTCTCCTTCTGCATCCCAGTATCCCCCCAGCCCTCCTACTGCCTTCTCACATTGTTGCCCACCTTTGGGTCATCTGATATGACTACTTCCAGGTCCCTTTCCATTTTTGTTGTCAGTATCTCACCCCCATTGTGTACTCTTGCCCTGGATTTTTGTTTCCCAGGTGCATTACTTTGCACTTCTTTGCACTGAATCTAAGCTGCCATACAGTTGACCATTCCTCCAACCTTGCCAAGTCCCTTTTCATCCTTTCCACCCCACCTTACGTATCAACCCTGTTGCAGATCTTTGTGTTATCTGCAAAGAGAGATACTTTCCCTTCTAGTCCCTCTGTAATGTCACTTATAAAGATATTAAAAAGGACCGGGCCCAGTACTGAACCCTGCGGTACCCCACTAGTAACCCTCCTTTCTTCACTGTGGACTCCATTTACTATTACCCACTGTGTCCTGTTGTCCAGCCAGTGTTTTACCCAGGCTACCACCTCACCCTGGGACCCACTCCCAGGCTGGCTAATTTGTTTATTAATCTTTTGTGCAGGACTGTGTCAAATGCCTTGCTAAAGTCTAGGTAGGCCATGTCCACAGCCCCTCCCTGGTCTACTACTTTGGTCACCCAGTCAAAGAAATCAATTAGATTTGTCTGACATGACCTTCGTGCTGTGAATCCATGCTGCCTTGGGTCTTGTGCCCCACTGGCCTCTAGGTACTCAACAGTTTTTTCCTTCAGCAGTGAGTCCATCATTTTCCCTACCACTGAGGTCAAACTGACAGGTCTGTAGTTTCATGCCTCTGTCTTGCTCCCACTTTTGTGAAGAGGAATCACATCAGTCCTCAGGTACCACACCATCCTCCTATGATTTATTAAAAAGGGTAGTCATTGGTGTTACTAGTTCTTCCCTTAGTTTTTTTAGAATTCCGGGGTGAATCCCATCAGGCCCCATTGCTTTATCCACCTTCAGTTTTAAGAGTTCTTTCGGAACCCTTTCTTCTGTGAAAGGACTAATATCAACCCCCTATCCAGAGTGCTTCCACTGACTGGATTAGGTACCCCAGCTTTCCATTGTGAATACTGAACAGAAGTATTCGCTCAGTATCCCTGCTTTTCACCTGTCACTCTCACCCAACCACCTTCCTGTTTATTCAGCCTCAGTATCCCTGCCTTAGTCTTTCTTTGCTCCCTAATGTACCTATAAAAGGTTTTATCCCCCTTCTTAACCAAGTTGGCTATCTTTTCCTCTGTTTGGGCCTTTGCTATTCTGACTGCCTTCCCCGCTTCCTTCTGCTTTAACTGGTACAGTTCTCTGTCCTGCTCCTTCTGTGTTTCCTTATACTTCCTGAATGCTATCTCTTTCTCCCTTACCTTCCCCACTACTTCTTTTGAGACCCATAGAGGTTTCTTCTTTCATTTTGATTTGTTTATTTGCTTCACACAAAGGCTTGTTGCCTCTGTGATGGCGGTTTTAATGTTTCCCCATTGTTGCTCCACCCCACCTTCTTGCCTGTTTGCTAGTGCTTTTCTGAGGCACTCTCCCATTTTGACAAAATCAGCCCTCCTCAAGTCCAGTACCTTCACTTTTGTGTGGCTTGACTCTACAGTTAAGTTTATCGTGAACCATACTGTTTGGTGGTCGCTTGTTCCCAGATGGCTACCCACTTCAAGATCAGAGATCCTCTGTCCATCCCCATTTGAGAGTACCAGGTCTAAGATTGCTCCCTGCTATGTGGGTTCCAAAACTAGCTGTCTAAGGTATGTCCCCTGTAGGGCATCGAGAATGGCCCTGCTCTTGGATGTGGCTGCAGCAAAGGTGCTCCAGTTAACATCTGGCATATTCAGGTCCTCCATCAGCAATACCTCCCCTTTCTCTGCTATCCCAAGGATGCCTTCTATCATTTTCTTGTCTGTTTCTTCCATCTGAGACAGGGGTCTGTATACAACCCCTGTGCGGACTGTGGAGCTATTTCCAGTCTCCAGGGTGACCCACAGTGCCTCCTCTCCTCCCTGTTTGCCCTTTAGTTCAGTTGCTTTGATCCCTTCCCTTACATAGAGAGCTACTCCTCCTCCTCCTCTTCTTCCCTCCCTGTCCCTCCTGTAGATTGTGTACCCTGGTATGTTGACATCCCAGTCGTGGTTCTCTGTGTACCATGTTTCTGTGACTGCCACTATATCCAGGCATCCCTATTCCATCAAGGCCACTATTTTGGGGAGCTTTTTACCTAGACTACTGGCATTGGTACTCACTACCCTCCATTTTTCTATGGCTTTATTTATTTTTGTCCCATCCCTGTCCTTACTGCCTTTGTCTTTTTCTCCATTTACCCCTGCCCTTCTCTCTATCGACTGCTCTATCTTGGTGTTTACCACACTAACTATCCTGATTTTGGGGGTGCTAGGATTTTCCTACTCCTTTTCAGTGCCTCCCCCCTTGGCTAGTTTAAATGCTTGCCAATGATGCCATGGCCTCTTCTGTTGTCTTTTTCAGGAATGTGTCAGCTGCAGAGATTTGTGGTGCTGCTTCTTGTAGTTCTGTTCCACACCATTACCAATGCACTAGTCTGGACGTTGCCTCTAGGCATAGGGCCAGATTTGGCCTAACTGTCCTCCAGGGCCTACTTTCTTTGGCTCTGGGTTTCATCCACCCAGACTGAGCTGTCTGCTGACATAACTGCTTGGAGCTTGTTCCATAGGTGGGGCCTGCTGCAAGAGAACCCCAATGTCAGATAGTACAGTTACGTAAGAAACTTATCGTGAACAGTAGATCTGCAAGAGGATCTCTTGCAGCAGGCCATGCTGTCCCTCCTCCATCCCCCAGGATCTGGGA
The DNA here is from genome assembly GCA_016271365.2 of Neoceratodus forsteri. NCBI lineage: Eukaryota > Metazoa > Chordata > Ceratodontiformes > Ceratodontidae > Neoceratodus > Neoceratodus forsteri. The sequence continues at coordinate 45,820,117 of CM028133.1, read as the reverse complement.
GGTCATTCTGTGTTTGTACCTCTTTCTTCATTATTTTCCTTTTTGGAGGGAACCTTCAATTCCTCCTCAGTTCCCTCTATTAGACCTAGGTGGTTTATGGTCTCCTGCGGGGGCCGCCCACTCTTATAGGATAGGCCAACATCAATGTATGATGTTGGGAGCAGGCAGACCCCTGGTAGACTGCTAGCTAGAAAAGTTTCCATGTGGTCCTAGTGCCTGGCCTCTGTAGTTCAATAGGTGTGGCTTGTTGTAAGAGATCCCCTCTCAGATCTGCTGTTACGGGAAGTTTATATAACTGTACTCTCTGAGAGACTCTCTTGCAGCAGGTCATGCCGTACCTCCCTCCTTTCCTTTTCCCCTGTTTCTGTTCTTTAAGATGGTGACCTTCAGCTCCTCATGCACCTGACTGGGCCTTCCCCTAGTTCCCTCAGAGGCACGTCGTCGCTGGATGGTCCCCAGTTGGGAACTGTGGAGGGTGCAGGTCCCCCCACTGCTATATCTGGGGACGTCGACATAGTGACATCACCGTGGGCAGCCCCAGTTAGACTGCGTGCAAAAAAGCTTCTGTGTGGTCCTGGCGCCTGACTGCTAAGGTTCCTATGGTGTGACCAAGGCCCCTGGAATTCTACGGTTGCAGAATTTGCTGCAGAATTTGCATCATGCTGCAGAATATATATAGTGCCACAGAATTCATTGTTTTTGGTGAATTTTCATATAAATATACTGTTTTTCCGTAGTGTCAGGCTTTCTTTCCCACCTCGTTTATCCTGAAGCCCCTCCTCTATGCTCAGCATATGATGTCATCAATGACATCACATCATATTTAGCCAATAACACGATTGCATTCTGCCAGAGAAATGAATAAATCATGCTGCAGAAATCAGAAAATCCTGCCGAAGAAATCAAAAAATTCTGCTGCAGAACACCAGGGGCCCTGGGTGTGACCTACTGCAAGAGATTCTCTCAAAGATCTGCTGTTACAGCAAGTTCTTAAGTAACTGTTCATTTCAGCTAAGCGATCTTTATGTAAAACCATGAGTTTTTGGCATTCTCCAAAGATGAGTACAGTGGAGGAATATTTATGGAGGGACTCTGGTACCTCAAAAACTCCAACAAATTCCTATTTTTGTGGAGTCTTCTCTTTAGAGTGAATTCGTAGCAAACCTGCATTTTGTGCATCATTTCTTGGAAAGAAGAATCCTGTAGTGGTGGTCTGAGGTTATTTACCACAGAGTCCTCACTACATGAGTACAGAGTGGAAATAGTACCAAGTAAATACTGGCCCTCCGCATAAGCCTCCTCCAACTCTCTGCAGAGGGTTACTGTGCTGACTGACACTTGAGCAGAATAGCATCAGTCAGCAAAATATCCCTTTGGAGAGAGAGATGGCTTTTCTTTTGAGTCTGCTGCAGAGGACAGGTTAATCCATTCAGTCTTCTACTTAGCAGTATTTTTTTTTTAAGAGGAGCAGGCACAAAGCGTTCTTTTAAAACAAATTAGGGACAAAGGCGTGTAAATCGGAGACTCGACTGCATGATGGAAACACGAAGAAGACTGCCATTTGGTGGGGATGGGATTCTAAGAGCTCCATGACATAGCAGTGCCATGAAATGTTTCCAAGTAGCCACCAGGATTTAATTACAAACACTTCAGTGTCCACAGAAAACTGGGGTAATGTTAGTGTCGGGGGATCGGGCACTTGTTCTCCCACCTGATGGGACAGACTTAGACTGAAAGTGTATGGTTCATTCTGTATCCACTGTCAAACTGTAAAAATCATCACTTAACACGATCATTAATATGAACATCAAAATGCCAGCAGATACAGGCCATACAGTTTATAGAGTCTGCCTTGGTGTGCAGCTCCCAGTCTAATCTACTGCAGCTACCCTCATCCCTTGCCCGTCTATCTAATTTATCGCCTCCTTCTGCCGACTCCTCACAGCGGCCCCAGTTTAGGCCTTACCTTGACCCTGTCCTACCTCCTCTTAAAACTGCCCACAGATTTCAGTGATATCACCTCCTCTGGTAGTGCGTTCCACGTCACTACCACCCTTTCCGTGAAGTAGTGCCTCCTCATTTCACTCCTGAATGTTGCACCCTCCAGTTTCTGTCTGTCCCTTTGTGTCCCTCCCCCCCTTAATCTAAACATGCTCACATTATTATCCTTACTCATGCCCTTTAAGTATTTGAAGGTCTCAATCGCCCCCTCTCTCCCTGCTAGCCTTTAGGAAATACATGTTAGCCCCATCTTTCCTCATATGGTTTGTCCCCAGCCAAGGATCATCTTGGCACCCTGCGCTGGACCCCCCAGTAGTTTGACATCCTTCTTTAAATAGGGGCACCAGAACTGCACACAGTACTCCAAGTGAGGTTTCACCAGCGATCTGTACACTGGGAGAATTGGCTTCCTCTCTCCTAGCGGTGAGTTCCCTGGCAATGCACCCCAGCATCTTATTAACCTTGGCCGCTGCCTTCCTACACTGTGCTGAGTGATTCATGTCCCCTCTGACTAGTGCCCTCAGATCCTTCTCCTCCAATGAAGTGGATAACTGCACTCCTCCCAGCAAGTAGCAAGTTTCCAGGGTTCCTGGCTTCCAAGTGCATGACTTTGTACTTCTTAGCATTGAACCCTAGCTGCCATGTCTGACCAGAGTTCGTCTTGCCAAATCCTCTTGGAGTACCTCCCCCCTTCACACTATCCACCTCCACCCAGATATTTGTGCCATCTGCAAAGGCTGATCATACTCCTAATCCCATCCGATATGTCAACAATGAAGATGTTAAATCGCATCAGTCCTAGTACCAAGCTCTGTGGGACCCCACTGATTACAGCTCTGGAAGTCGAGAGTTCTCCCCTACAACTACACTCTGCTGTCTGTCCTGCAGCCAGCTTCTAACCCATCAACCAGATTCTCCCCTGCTCCCAGGTTTTCAGCTTACTAGTCGACCTTCCATGTGACACAGAGTCGAAGGCCTTGCTGAAGTCCAGAAACAGGACATCACCGCATGGCCCCTATCAAGTGCCCTTGTCACCCAGTCAAAAGTCAACCAGGTTTGTCTGACAGGATCTGCCTGAGACAAACCCATGTTACCTATCATCCTGTCACAGGTCTTATCATTATTAAAGTAAATAATACACAACTAGGGATCTGAGGTTCGAGCAGACTCTATAGACGTGAGGCCCTAATCTGCTCTCAATTAGTATGATTGTGATGATTTTTTATCCTTTTGTAACCCTAGATGGCGCTATCCAGGGGCTACTACCCTGCCTGATTTGCCACTAACAGGCTGAGGGGCTTGGATCCGATGGCGGGTGCCTCCACCCAGAGGTCAGGGTTTGCAATAGTTAAACTAACTTGGTCACAGCCTCTGGGACACTGCAACCCCTTTCTTCCCACTAGTGGCCCACACAGTATATCAGAATTACCTTCACAGTATACACTTACCCCCAGGACTGGTTCAGGCACTGGGACCCCTGTAAAATAAGAAGATACAGTGCAACAATCACAGTACAATACTTTAACATAGACAAATACCTCAGGCAGTATAACTTTGCTGAAACAAGCAGCTCTATTTATTTAGGGGATATAACAAGGACAGGAAATCAGGTTAATTAGCTTATCACTTTACTCATCTACCTATGGCTCTGTGCAGGCCTATCCCTACCAGTTACTGTCTCTGGGTACCCAAGCCCTAGTGGCTAGTCAAACCATGGCAGTTGGTAGGGGCCCTTCATACAGAGAAAAGAAAAATTAGTTAAACAGTCAGCAGTACAGTAATTCCATTTGGATTCAATGTGGCAATTCAACAGGGGCGACCTGAATTAGTACTCACGACCTCCAAACAAGATAGGGTCCTTGACGTCAGCAGGGCTACTCTTGAGCTCCACGAGACTCCTCACACATTTATATGACAAACTGCAACAGGCAAAAGTCCTTTAATGGCAGCAGGATTCACTTGAGCTACACAAGCCTCTCGCACATTTATATGGTAAACAGTAACAGGCAAAAGTCCTTTAATGGCAGCAGGATTCATACGAGCTACACAAGCCTCCTCACACATTTATATGGTAAACAGTAACAGGCAAAAGTCCTTTAATGGCAGCAGGATTCACTTGAGCTACACAAGCCTCCTCACACATTTATATGGTAAAAGAAAGTACTATACCAGGCAGGCTGCTTCTCTATCCGATAGCAATTACTGCACAATACCGGGAGAACACACAGCAGATTCAGTTCCTGACAGACCCGAGCGCAATTCAGCAATTTCTCCAGTCTTCTACAGGGTGAGCCTGGTTTCTACTCTTCAGATATCCTTTGATTCTCTTCACAGGACGAATTCAGTCCTAACAAGCAGTTACACAAGCTGCAGACCGGAACTAGGGGCCTTACACGCGTTTCCCGACTAAAACTGCACACCAAAAAAGCACAGGGATCCTTCCCTCTTCACTGCCAGAGCTCAACTGAAACTCCAGCAGACAAAACCGGGCACTTCCTTTGAGTTCCTCCCAGTTCTTGGCTGGATTGGCTGTCACTCACGATAGACTGCCCCTGTTGGTCCAAAAAGCACTGAAGTCCAAACTACATCTCCCAGAGTCACTGCCCATACAATCCTCTTGTGGCTGGCTCAGATTACGAGTTCAAGTTCTGATTCGTCCAAGGCACCATTTTAGAGCTACCTTAACCCACACTGATTGGTCCAGTTCTGCAGTTCAAAACTAGAATGGGGAACTAGGCAAACACAGTTCTGACTGCAAAGAAAAGCAGGTTAGACAAACTGTATTTTCATTATTACTGTAAATGATTTCTGGCAAACAGTTACATCTTTCAGATAGGTTCCCTTTGCACTCCTAGTGACTGCAAAAATGGAGTGAATTGGCAGCAGCTCGAGTGGTATTCAAGCAGAGAGACACACAGTCCCCCCCATACAAACTAATTATGTCTGCAAGCAGACAGCTCTTAAAGAGACAGTACCAGAGGCTCTAAAAACACTCACAGATAAATGGCTTAAACGCCAAACACCATTCAGGCTTGGAGCATTCAAGCAAGCTCCTGGAAGTCTTTTGGGAACCCCCATTTGCAGGGGGGGGTTACACTTTTGTTTGCTTTTGGGCACATTTATTGCAATCATTTGTACATAACAGCAGCACTTCTTGCTGGATGGCTTCTGCTGCTCTAGCTCGAATGACATCATCACTCTGCATGTTGGCAGTCATTTCATGGTTAGTCAGAGAAGGAAATTTGCATCCAGAAAGGCGGTTTACATTTCGTATTTTCTTGAAACTTGGCTTCCCAGCCAAATGCCCTTTGGGGTAACCCTTGCCTCAGTGTCTACACTGAGGTTCTTTGTCTTTACATTTTTAAATGCTATATGACTGCATTACTGTAATCAAATAAATGGAGTTTTTGCATAGGCGTAAACAGCATCCTTTCCTTTAAAAGGCTATGAAGCTTTTTTTTTCATTTCAGTAGGTTAAATATAATGGGTTTAGGTGTCCTTCAAACTGTTCTGAGCAAGGAAAGTCAAGCTTGTCCACTGGAATGAGACTTGTTTCTCCAAAATACTTATCATACTGCACTTTAAGGCTTTGAGATATAATCCCAGTACTCCAATGTATAATTATTTTTTATTTTATTTTTTTGTTGTCATGCACTCTGGTGCTGTGAGTTTGAATACCTGTGCTTTAATATAAAAGTGTGATCACATTGAGGCTGTGAGTTTGAATCCTGGTGTCCTGAGGTTTTAGTTTATTGATGCATTCATTCATTGATTTGTTTGCTTGTGGTTTTTGTTTGTTTAAAAGTTGGTATCTGGGAAAGGCACACTGAGCCAAGGCTCATTTTCAGGTTCGACCGGGGAATGGGGAAGGGAGTACAGAAATATCAGAATACAACAAACAGAATGTGTGACAGTAACAACTTATAAGTGCAAGAGCAAAATGATGACCAAGCAGATAAACAGATCATGAAGCACAGCACAGACTTGTGTTCAAGCATGAAAGTGCACCATAACATGCACCATACCTGCTGGAGCAGATAACCGTGCTGCAGGGGTCCAGAATCAGTCCAGCTGGCACAGCCTAATCATGTAGGGAGGGCATTTGCAGTGGGGTGGGGTGGGAGAGAGTCAAGTGGGGGTTGACAGCAACAGGACGGAGAGTGGAGGTGCCTTAGCTGGTGTCTGAGGGCTGGGAGAGGAAGAGGTGGGTGGAGGAGGGAAGAAGGTTCCAGAGTGAGGGAGGCAGTATGAACAGGCAGATTGCCCAGCATAGGAGTGAGGGTGGGAATGAAGAAAGTCACGGGATCCCTGGAGAGGGAGAATGGCGGATGGAAGAGAGGTGAGGAGGTGGGAGGAAGGGACCCACACGGTATTTAAAGATGAAGAGGTGTAAGGAGACTGGTGATGTAAAGGAGTAGTAGCATAAACAGTGATGAGTCCCGAGGAGTTGGTAGCAAAGCAGCAGAAAGCATTGCAGTGGGTGTCCAGTCTGGCCAGCAGAGAGGAGGGGTGGTGCCATAGACAACATCCACATAGTCAAAGAACCGGAGAACCATATTGGTGAGGCAGCTCCAAAGCGGACCTGTGGGGAAGGCAGTCCTTGCTGCAGTGCAGGACACAGAGTTTGGGGCAGAGCTTGACGTGGATGACATCAATGTGGGTAGAGAAGTCCAGCTTACTACCGAGCCACACATCAAGGTACTTGATGGTGGGAACTACTTCAAGCAAGTTGCCATCCAGTGTGGAGAAGACAGGGAAGGGTGAGAGCCTAGCCAATTTCTGGCTGTTACCGAAGGTCATGGACGCTGTTTTCTTGGTGTTGACTTGGAGTTGGTTAGTGTGGAACAAGCAGGCCTTCCACAGCCAAGGTTGACGGGCTGGAGATGTAAGTAAGTGTCATCTGCATACATATGGTTATGCGAGTAGACACATGTGGAGGGCAGGTCAGTGAAGAGAATTGAGAAAAAGCTAGGACCCAGGATGGAGTCCTGTTGGGCCACAGCTAGGATTGAGAGCGGAGGGTGCAGGACACCTCCCACCTGCACCAACTGTGGGTGGTCCATGGTTTTTCAGTGCGACTTAGGTGCAGCTTTTGAATCTTGGCCATCCTAGTGTGCAGGTGTATTGACCTCTATTTTTCACCCTGGTGCTGCGAGTTTGAATCCCAGAGCGCTTTTATCCTAATGTGTTGATCCAGCTGCAGTCCTGATGTACATCCACCCTTGAGTCTTTTGCTAAGAATTTTCAGACTTCGCCTCTGAAAAAAACATGTGCATAGCACGTTACCGAGCAGTGGTCCAAAACTGAATTGATGATGGGATGAACTGTGATAGAGGATAGAGCTCATAATGCAACTGTAGTTGACAAAAATGTACATTACTCAGTATTTTTCAATAAACATTTCGTGAGGCTTCATTCATTAACCGGATCCATGCTTTGTGACCTGGAGATTTGGCACACTCTGTGTGCACACCCTCCCCCCACCCCCCAAAAAATAATCACATTCCATGTATCTCTTTCGTTAAAGGGAAAATACTGATGTTAAAAGTGTTATGTAAATATTTTCACTTTCTGCTTTTTTTTTTTTACTTATATTTTTCCCTCCTTGCTCACCCTTACTCAGAGCCACCTGCCCTGCACCAGTGCCATCACCCTAGCTTCTCCAAGGGCTCAACTTCCCTCCTCTGGCAGTTGCCTGTGGTATCCCCTACCCATGGTGGAGTATGGCAGAACAGACCAGGTTCCCACCCACAAATTCAGGTCTGCTTGGCACCAGAGAGGCTTGCCTGGGTTGGCAGGTGCAGGATCTGCATGTGGCCAGTGTTCTTCATGCTACGTAGAAGTGTTTCCTCCATTTTTCCTGTCCCCGCCCCTCTGACACCTGCAGAAACATGAGTGATGCTAGGGCATCAGCAGCTGCCTTCAGCCAATGACATCGCTCCCCATACCGCTGATCTGTTCCACGTGCATTGTTACCACGTTTTACCTAGGTGGCAGTCGCTCAGCAGCAACAGATCCTCCTCTCCCCAGTTGAGCCACAGTGATTCTGGCTCATTCCTGAACCTGGGTTGTTGGCACAGTGGCAGGTCAGGCGCTAATCTTCTGAAGTCTCAGTTGCACACAAGCATGTCGAGTGCATCACTGTCAGCATCCCACCCACACACTGCTACCTCCATGTACACTGTCACCCAGGTGGCAGTACTCACCAGACTGATAATTCCCCTTCCTTGGAGAAGGACAGGGTCCTCTGGGACGCTGAGTCCTCCACTCCCCGGATGGCATTGCAAGCAGTAGCGCTACCACTGTGCCAATGGTCCAGCAGTGAACTTGCTGAAATACTGGTTTCCTAGTTTGTTGGTCCTTCTTGAGTCTGCGAGTTTGACTCTTAAGGAGTGTTTACACAGCCACTCCAACACAAGCTCAGATCCTTTCCAGTGCTGCCCTGACCGCCTGCTCTGATCTGTACTTAAGTTTTTATGGCCCTTCTCAGCGCCAGTGCAATTGCCCTGAAGAGAGGCCCTGTGTCCTGGGGCGGTCAGTTGCCTGGCAATGTCCAGGTATTATGGGAGGACAGAAGAGGATGCTGGAGTGTGTCTCGTGTCTGAGTGAGCTGTGCAGCCTGTCAACCGCTGCTTAAACTGACCAATGTGAAACGCACCCCAGCTCTATAGTAGCTAAGAGAAGGCAAAAAACACTTACTGTGATCAGGTAAGTGTCCACGGGCTGCAGTCTCATCACAGCAATCCAAGCGCCAGGTTGTTGCAGTAGCGATTGTGGCCATGTAAACTGGCCTTTTAGTGTGCTGGTGTGTTCAACTTTACTAGACTATGAAGCTGCAAGTTTGACTCACTGTCTTGTAACACATTGGGGTTTTATACACTTGGTGGCTCCAGGTTTGAATCATGACACTATAGTGTTCTGAAAAGTAGATAATTCTGCACTCTGAGGCTTTCTGCAGTGCTCCACATTGTCAAGGGCATTCACAACAACTAGGCAATGTGCATCCCTACTAGGAAATGGCACAACCCAAAGCTTTAGAATGCTGGGCACAGGAGGATTCGAGCTGCAACAACTCTCCAAATTGAGCTGTGCCATTGAAGGGGAAACCTGTCTTAGACTTCTTTGAAGACATTTTAAGCTTTAGGCTTTGGAGTTGCAGTCAGGGTGGGCCTACCTGGTGACCCATAAATTAAAATTGTAAGCTGCAGCTTTCAATTTGACTAACCTGCTCTCCTCATTTCCACTACTTGTGCATGGATTGGGGGCCACGTCTGCCTTTTTGTTCAGGGTGCGTTATTTTTGAGGTCTCTGATTTTTCTAAAAAAAAAAAAAAAAAAGAAGAATAGAGGTACCACAGGTAAGTGTATTTTATATTTCTTAGGGCATAGGCTAGGGCTTCCTTGAGGGGGTCTCTCCGCTATTTATGTGTCGGTTCCTCCCTGCCCACCCCAGTTTTTGGCTTTACTGTCTAAAATATTTAGTGTTCCCAGACTGTTTTGGCATTTTCCCTATAACTGCAGAGCAATTTTCCTGTGCTTTTCTTCTAGTTTACATTACTTTCTATGAAAGCTAAATTATTCAGTTTTCTGTATAACTAAGGTAAGTCTATGGGAGCAACTTTCCTGTAGCTGGCTCTTTTCTGTAGATCTGGGAGCCTTGTATTTACATTTGTGGGGTATTTCCCTTTTAAGTGGCATTTCCCCTTTAAGGTTCTCCTCAGCAGCCTTGGCCCAAGTATACAGACAAAAACTGAATGTTTAGCCGCTGAGGGGTAGATTTTTGCTTTTCTATGTGCAGAGTTGTGTTATACTGTTCTATTTGGGTCCATCAGACGGCGGTATGTTTTCTCAGCTCTCTGAAGCCGTCTAGTGTTCCCGCCGTTTGGCCAATCATTTTCTGCTGGGCACACATGACGCCCTCTTTTAGAGTGTGGCATTAGCCTGACTATAGTGTACGTGTGCCCTCCTCCTATCTTCACGCCGATTTTTACAACTGGCATTGGTTGTGTGCTTCTCCAGTTGGAGGATCCTTGTCTCACCATGCTTCATGCATCCCATGCGCCCCCTCGAGTGTGCCGACAACATGCTTAGTGTCATGACAATGCACTCGCTCCCATATGAGAGTGTGCATGCACGCCTGCATTTCCAATGTGCGAAACGATATTTCTCTCCTTTAGTTCTTTGAGAATGGTTTCTGCACTCGGTGTGTGCAATGACTTTTTTTCTGGCAAATATTGGCGAGCTCCCATGATTGGAGGTTGGGATTATGCAACTCTGGTTACTCAAACAGACAAACTTAAAGGGAAACCACCCCCCTCAAAAAACGAGGCTACTAATTCAAGGTACTCTGCAAGGAATAGTCAGGGTGTCTGTGCCCCACTGTAGGTGCACACGTTTCCTTTCTCAACCTATATATAAATCTTTATACACACACACACCATTATGGGTTGGGGTACTGGTGTGCATTTTGCCTGGAGGTGACTGGGCCTTTTGGTTTGCAGTACCTTTTCAGGATTACCAGGTTTTATGAGGCTGGTGTGAGCCTTTGCTTGTAATTACTATTACTGAGCAGCTGAACAGTTCTCTACTTCATGTCTGTATGTGAACATCAGCCCATTGTTTTAACCTCTGCAGAGCTATTGTTTTGGTATTGGCACTGTACCTTTTCAGAGACCTCTTTTGTGGGCAGATGTGTAAGACCTGCAGGAGTAATAGGACACCTTCCTGGATTCCTATTGCCCCATTGTGTTTTTCAAGTTAATATGTCTTCCCTCCAGTCTGACATCCGAGCTGGGGGTGGTTGTATACCAGTTGGCAGTGGCAAGCAGAATTTCGTAAAACTTTTATTGCTCTTGAGAGCAGCTTCTGGCCCCAGTGTTCCGCAGGGACATCCTATCAGATACACCCAACCCCAAACTGGGCTTCTCAGGTCAGGTGTCACATCCAGGTGTGCTACAGCAGGACAGGGCTGTGGTTTTGTGGATATGAAGGCAGATCCTGACCACCATAGGGCCAGGATGGGGATATTGGGATCAGGGGTGGGGGGAGGAGACCCTGAGCCTAGGAGCTTCTTGAGAATGAGCAGGACAAAGCCTCTCAGGAGGTGGAGGAAAGGGAGTGGGCCGAGCTGAAGAGGTTTCCTATCCCTCCCCGTTTACATTAAGTCCTTGTTCTGCCTGATAGCAGAGGCATATGGGTCCTTACAGCTCAAGGTGGTGCTATCCATGGAAGCAGTGGGTGTCCATTCCATCCTGTCCGCACACTCATCCGCTCAAAACAAGGCAGTTCATAATTACATCAAGCACACTATTGCTTTTGAAGGGTCCTTGGCCTTAACGTATTCTCAAGACCAGCGAGTAGATGCTAGATGCAAAACAGCCTTAGCCTATAATAGGACCAATCTGTGCTCACCTGTTTCTCCTTTCTTGTTGCCAGAGACTTAGGCTTGTGGGTTACTTCCTGGTGGCTGTGGCCCCAGATTTGGAAGTTGTGAGCATTTTGCAGCTGGTATTCTTGGCTTCCACTTTAGGGGATGCCACTGGGAAAACTTTACGTGTGTCTGCCTGCTCCATCTATCTTGTTGTGTAGGTTAGCAGGCATGGCTCAGGTGTTGGGTAGATGAGGAGGCTTTGCTACCCTTAGGGGAGATTTTGTTATTCGGCTGTGGCCTGGATGATATTTGAAGGATATCCAGGAAACAAGGAACCTATTCAGGTTATTAGACCAATACTAACAGAGGAATCCTTGTCTGAAGACGCATCGGAGGTGCAGGGCAAAAAAGTGAGCAGCTGACACTGAAGGTACTAAGGCCCCTTTCTGCCTTCCTTCCATCCCGAGAGGAAGACTGTACAGTTTTCTTTATTCAGGATGGGCCCAGATGATCTCAGTTGCTGGGGACTTTGGAAATTCTGGCCTTAAGTTAGGCATCTGGGGCCTCCTGTCTCAAGTGGAGAGATTTTGCCAGTCTCTCCCATCGAGCAGTCCCTGCGTTCGATCTTCTGAGCTTTCAGCCAGGAATTTCCTGTTTTCCATCAGTCTGAGGGATGTGCATCTCCACATACCCATCCAACAGTCTTATCGCAGGTTCCTCATGTTCTCTCCCTGGGACAACTTTTCCATTACTGGGCACCTTTCTGGGCTGGCACCACATAGCTGGATGGATATGGAGAAGGTCTTCCCCTCACTTGCCAGGAAGGAGACCATTTTGAGAGAGATCCAGCCAATCATCGGCTTCAGCTCACTGCCTGCTAGGGTTTCTGAACCTCGTAACAGCAGCGATAGAACTAGTCCCATGACCTCTCCTTCACATGCACCCCTACAGATGGAGTCTCTGTCGGCTTGGTATCCTATCGCAGAGGATTATCAGGCCAGGATCCCACTCTCACCAGTTGCGTCTCTCTCTGACTTGGTGGGTCAGTTTGGAGAATCTGAACAAAGAGGTTCCCTTGGAAGTCCCACCAAAGTTTACAACTGATGCCAGCCTGTCAGGTTGGGGGGCAGCCCTGAACCACTTGTCCTTTCAGAGTTCTTGGTCAGTGCAGCATCAAGCGTCTCCACATAAGCGTTCTGGAGATTAGGGCAGTTCACCTCGCTCTTCTTCGATTTCAAAGTCTGATGCATTCAAAGACCATGAAAATCGGGTCGCACAGTGCCGTCAGGGAGGAGTAAATAAACAATCATGGAGGCACAAAGAGCAGGAGATTCTAAAAGAAGCCACTGATTTCCTACTGTGGACAGAGGAGAATCTCCTCTCTCTGTTAGCAGTCAACTTGGCAGGGGAGTTGAACCTTGAGGCCAATTGGCTAAGCCGCATAAATGTTTATCCTGGGTAGTGGATGTTGATCCGGGGGTGTTCGATTTTCTGTGTCAAAGGTTCGGTCATCCTCAGATCAGTCTGTTCGCCTCCAGCCACAGTGCTCAGAATCAGTGGTTCTTCAGCTGCTACTGGTGTCCACAAGCAGAAGCAGTGGATGCCCTGATGCAAGAGTGAAAATTAAACCGAGTATATGGCTCTCCTCCCCATGGTCATACACAAAATAGGGCACTCAAGAGGAAGCTTCCTTCTAATGGCTCCAGAATGGCCCAGAAGGCCATGGTTGTCAGACTTAGTTAACCTAGCTCAACATGTTCCCTTTTGCCTTCCAGTGTGGACTCCTGAAAGGAGGAGACTGCTAAAACTAGGTTTTAGCCACCCTGATGGCTGCCAGGAAGAGTTCCACTTCGGCAGCTTATGCTGGCATATGGATTACCTTTTCAGCTTGGGCCAAAAAAAAATTAAAATCCAGCCTTCCAAGACCTTGGTCCTGCAGATTTTAGATTTTCTGCAGTAAAGGAGTGGAAAAGGTTTTGGGTCCGAGTACCCTGAAGGGGTCCAGTGTCGGCCCTTGCAGCCTCCTTGGGTATGCACTTAGGGACTCAGATGTTGTTTGTTTTCTTTGGCCTGTCAACAGGAGGCAACCTATGTTCCGATTCCTGGTTCCCCCTTGGGATCTGAGTCTAGTGTTGAATGCTCGCTGTAAGAGTCTTTCGAACCACTGTCATCTGTTCCACTGCATGTGCTGTCTTTCAGGGTGTGTTTTTTGGTTGCTGTGTGTTCAGTCAAGAGGATTGGCGAGCTGCAGGCCTTGTCCTAAAGAACCATACCTTGTCATGCATAAGGAAAGGTTGTGCTCAACACAGTTCCGTCCTACACCGAAGTTTCCACGCCTTCCATGTGAACCAGGAAATGTTTTGTCCTTCTGTCTGTAGCCTTAGTTCTCACCCAAAGAGGAGTTGCATTCAAGTTGGATTTGTGATATGCCAGTAGGATATACCTTAGATGAACTGCTGAGTTCAGAAATCAGATAACTTGTTTGTCCTTTTGAACGCCAAGCAGGAACAGAAAGCCTCTAAAGCCACCCTAGCTAGGTGGGTGGGGGCCTCGTGCCCAAGGCATATGTGCTGATAAAAAAAGGCCTCCAGTTCTCATCAAAGCTCAGTCCATCAGGTCTGTGGCCACTTCCTGGACGGAGAGATAAGGTGTCTGTTTTAGACTTGTGCAAGGCAGCTACGTGGTCTTCCGTCCACACTTTCTCCAAGCACTACAGATTGGATGTTCAAAGCTCTGCTGATGTAGCTTTTAGTCGCTGAGTGTTGCAGCATTAGCAGGTAGATTTCTTTCCTGTACGTGGTTGACATATGGGCAGTATTCTCCCCCCTCCTAGTTATTCTGGGTACTGCTTCTTAGAACCCAGTTGTTGTGAATACCCATTAAAAGTGTGGAGCGTTACAGAAAGAAGAAATTTCTTCATACTTGCCATAATTTCCTTTTCTATTAACTCTGACATCGTCAGTGGGGCCCACCCAGGTGCCTTGCTCTTGTGGGAGGATATTATCTGGTATGCCAGCTGGGAGTGTCCATTGTCCGGTTATTAACCCTGCTTTTTATAATTTTGAGTGGGCATCCCCCTGTAGTTTACCTGCTGCACTGTTACATTAAAATATGCGTACATATATGCATGTATGTGTGTGTATGTATATTTCAATCCCAATTTCAGTTTCGATTGGTATCGTACACTTTTAACAGGTTTAAATTAAGCAATAATACCCCACAGGGTGTGTGTGCTGGATAATGTGACCGCGCCTCAGGTGGTTAGACGCGAGGGCGGAACCGAGTCGTCCAGCAACAGAGATGACGTTATCCAAACAGACACACCCTGGAGGCGTATTAACTATTATACTAATGGCTCTTTGTTATATATAAAATAAAATAATTTTAAAGAATGTTTTTATTAGTGTGGAAAAATATTTTAGTTTCTTAAGAGGAGATGCAAAAAGAGCTCTATGATGTCCATATTGGTTCACAGTGAGGCTGAGACTAGACCCATGATGTGCTGGGATAACATCACGGATCCAGTCCCAGATTGACCAATCAGAGACCAGGACATTTTCTTGCCATTGTATATGAAGAAATTAACCAAGGGTGTATCCTTTGTTGCAGGTATTGCTTATACTGCATGCAGCCCTGGCTTGTTTACTGAAAATGCTTCTTATTTCAAGTTGCTGTTTAACAGAGCCATGGTTTTCTCTGGATGAAGAAGTTCCTTTGGTTACCTGTTATCAGATATATGAGATAAGACGGTATTTCCTATATTTTTTCCTGCATTGAACCATGTTTGTAGAGACCGCTAATTCTGTGCTTCTCATATCAAGTAAACCAGTATGGCATTTATTTTGAGGCACTGCGAGGACAGTAGTGACTAGAGAGTTGCTTCTGCTGCTCGGAATCCTCCTGTGCCCAGCATTCTAAAGCTTTGGGCTGTACCATTTCCCCTAGTAGGGGTGCACATTACCCAGTTGTGAATACCCATCGACAATGTTAGAGCTAACAGAAAAGGAAATTACAGTAAGTATGAAGAAATTTCTTCTATGCGTTTTAAACCCCAGTGTCCTGCTCAAGGATGCCTGATCTAGTCAAATGATTTTTGTTTTAAAAAATGGCCAGTTATAAGATTGTGGATTCGGTTCATGGTCCACATATTGGCAGTCTTCCTGGAGACCGCTGAATCATCAGAATATCTACACGCTAAGCTACTCCCACCACCACCACCTTCGTGGTATACCCTCAGGCTCCACCCTGTGATGTCAGATCATTGTTTCTGTTGGAAGGCACAGGTTCCCTATTTCGCAGCTCTGCATGGATGGTAGGAATTCAAATTTACTGGTGCGTTTCCTGGCAAATTTCAGCATATTAAAGTTGGTTTTTGATTTTGTAGGTGATCCTGTGCCATTCAACTTCGGTCCATCGACCGATCATGATGGAAAGGCAGAAACTGGGTTTCAGATTTTGTACCTGCTGCAGTCAAAAAATGTTGACCACAGAGCCGCACTACATGCATGTCTACTACTCAGACAAATAGTATGGCATCAACATTTGCACCAAATTCCATGCCATGCTGCCAGTGTCCAACAACAGATGGAAAGTCAGACTGGCCTTAGGTAGGCCAAAGGGCTGCAAATTGGCCTCAGTGTCTTCCCGGTTAGCTACTCAGTTGGAGGTCCTGGAAGAGGAGGCTTGGAACTTGGCAGTCACGGTGCTGTTCCTGGCTAGGGCCAGTACTGGAGGGTTCTCAGATGAGTTCTAAGAGATGTGAATAGCCCTCCAGACCTCCGAGGAGAGCCCTTCCCACCACAAGAAGTGGTATCTTTGCCACAGGTTGTGGGACTGGAAACAGTCACATTTTTCCTGCTCCTTCGACTCCCCCAACCACTCAACTTTGATTGAGCTTTCTCAGGTCAAGGCCCAAGTCAAGAATCCCTCAGTAACCCTGCTGGACCTTTCGACTTCGACTCTGGTCAAGCAAGTGGTACAAGATTTTCTGTGAGCCGGTGGACAAGGAGTCAATATCCCATACCCTGGATGCTTCTTGTCCTCACCCAGGAGGATGAAAACCCATCAGTGCCACTGTGTGAGTTGCCTTGGGAGCTACCTCCACTGGCGGCCATGCCTCCTAGACCAATTTTCGTCATGGTGCTTCAGCAGTTTGTCTGTTCTGACCCACCTGAAGACAGCTTTCAATCACTGGGTGAAGAAAGGCATCAATGGTGTTTGTGTCAGTGCTACAAGGAGCACCTTTGGGACGCAGTGAACCATTGCAAGGTGTTGCTGGGCACTACCTCCAGGGTCAGTGGTCCCCTGGCCTCCTCCGATCACTCCCTTATTGGTCCACCAGGCTCAGCAGACAATGGGGTCTGCTTCTCCTCCACTTTAGGTGGAACCCTCTGTATTGCATCTGCAGTTTGGGGTGCCCACCAAGAAGTCCCACCTTGCCTCTGGCTTGCCAGTCCAGCTGTGTGTGGAGATCACCCAGAAAGAATATCCTTGGGTGGTCAGAGGATGCTTTTAAAGAATCTTCAGATTCAGAAGTGAGTTATAGAGGGTCTCTACCAGGAATCAGCAGTTCTTCTAAGAATCAATGTCCACGGCGTGGCTTGCTGCCTAGCTAGAAGACATGCTCCCAGAGAGCTCCCTAACCAGCATCCTAATTTTTATTAAATTTAATATTTGCTAATGAGCTTGGAGATCCTGCAGCTGACTAACTTGACTCCTTGTGGTGCAGAGATTATTTTGCGTGCTTTGGCTCCAAGATGGGACTGAAAACATCAGAACAGAAGGTGAATTTCTTTACCCCTCATGGAGGAGCCTGTAAAATACCGTCTACGCCTCCACCAGCTTCATCTATAGAACAAAGCTCGGAGGGTCCTGGGTCAGCGACGCTTGAATCGCTGCAGTCAGCGATGACTACCCTGACTAAAACTGTCCAACAAATGGACAGGGAAATGGATACTTACCACGAAAGAATGGTGGTGGTTGAACATAAACTGGATGAGGTAGTAGTCGATGTGGCGAAAGCAGCGGAGTGGTCATTGGAGAGGGCACAAGTGGCAGTGGCATCCTGTCTCAAAGAGCAAACTCTGTTGAAGTCCCGGCTGGAACATCTTGAGAACACTACCCGAGCTGCGAATATCCGCATTATTGGAATACCAGAGGGAGTAGAGGGAGATGACCTTACTGCCTACCTAACGACCTGGGTCCAAGAAACATTCCAGTTAGACATTCAGGGTCTGATTGTCCGAGTTTACAGGGTGACCTTCACGGAGCTACAGAGGAGTTACAGGGCGCGCACCATCACGATGATTACCATGTTGATGGTGGTGAGAGATCGGCTTCTAGAGGGCCCGACATAAGCGAGGTGGAAGTCGAGGGCAGTAAAGTTCTGATGTTTCCAGATTTGTCTTGTCTGACAGCATGAAAGAAAGAGTTTTGAGCGCAATCCGCAGGAGACTAAGGGACTTGGAAATCCCAAATAGTATGCTCATGCCGCCAGACTGGTACGGTGAACTGCAGGCCGCAAGGCCTACAATCCAAAAGAAGCCGCAACATTACTGGACAAGCTGGAAGCCGAGAGAGTGGCTAGAGACGGGGATCCCTCATCGGACTCTGAACTAGGGGATACTTGAACTTTCTAGTTCTCTGCAAGTGTCTTCTACTCCAATTTATGTCTCGGATGAGGGAAGGCTTAAATAACTTCACTTCTAGGGACATGGATATGTTGTTCATCCACACTGTCTGGCAGGTTCCTTGCTGCTTTAAATCTTGCCAGAAGGTCTTCAAGCTGGCTCCTCCCACCCACCTGGGTGGTAAAACTCTCGGCTCCGCCCCATGACGCCAGATCTTCCTTACCGCTTGGAAGCTCAGGTTCCCTCCTTAACGCTCTGCATATAAGACTGGTTCCTAATTCTTGAAATTAAAAGTTTTGCTAAAAAGACTTCGGTCTTCTCTCCTCGCGGCTCTGATGGACAAATCGACTCCCGGTTTCGGAGATGCCCTTGCGGGCAGAAGATGTCTTAGGCGGATCCGCACTCCACATGCGTCTACTGCTTGGGCCTTGAGCACGACCCGCAGGCCTCGACCTGTGCTCTTCCTTTAAGCCTAAGTCCTCGAGAAGCCGTGCTGCCCGTTTACAACTGGGGCGTCAAGCGATTTCCTCCGGTAAAATCAAAGAGGCCGGTCGGCGTGTCGCGTCGGCGGGCTCAGCAGATCAGCTCGAGCAGATGATTGCCCTCGAAGAGGAAGGCGCGGGCCGCTTCTACCTCGGCTACGGCATTTGTCCCGCTCTCTCTGGTGCCTCTTATTCAGCTTCTTTTAAGGAGCTTTGTCAGACCTCTCGACTAAAGGTAGGGACCAACTTCTTCTGGACCGTTTTCGGTCCAAAGAGAGACAAAAGGTAAGTCTCACCGTCGACGCTCTTGGGAGCGGGAAAGATCCCTCTCCCCGAGTTGTCGGCCGTCGACTTCAGTCGACTTCTCGGCTTCGGCCACTGGTCTCATGGTGTCCCCGTCAGGCCAGTTGACCGAGACTCCCGTCGACGCGGTCAAGATTTTTCTCGACCCGTTGGATGGGTTGTCGGCTGGAGAAGCCGAGAATCCCCTCTCCCCGGTTCCCCCGGTGGGAGTTGAGGACCCCGTCGGCTCGTCTCTGCCTCCGGTTCCAGAGCCTTGGTTGAATCTTCGAACCGAGGATGTGCGGTTCCCAGCGACACCTCCGCACCGTCCTCGGCAAAGCTGAGGTTCTCGATCTTGGACTTCTTCGCGGTCAACCCGATCCCGCCGTCATAAAGCGGTCTCGGCACCCGTAGCAGCCAGGCGCCCCGCTTCGTCCTCCTCCTCGGGCGAGGAGGCTTCGGCGCAGATGCGTCGAAGATATGAGAACTCATGTGGCAACAAGCTCCTTCTGACCGGGAATAAGCCGATGCGTCGTCTTCCCGGCCATTAAGTGGCTGCCACGGAGCGCGAAACAACCCCTCGTTTTATCGAGGAGCCTGTTCCCAGGCTGGTTGTTAAGCCAAACCAGCTGCCCCAACGATTCCGGTGGAACCTCCGCCTCCACAGCCGTTAGTTGGGGCTCCGACCAAAAATTCTCGGTCGGCTCAGGGACTGCCCCATAGGCTGTCTGTCACCCTCACTCCCGATCGACCTCGGCAGGTGGAGGGTGGCTCAGGCCCGAGGCAGCTCTTTGAGGACTCTTCCGAGTCCGAAGACAATTCCTCCCTTTTCTCCAAGCGAATGGACTTGGAGTCCTCAGGAGGACAGTCGGTGGACGATAGCCCTTCATCCTTCCTGGGATTGCTTCGGCTCATCTCGGAGTCCACCGGGATGAAGCTCGAACCCGTTTCTAAGCGGGCCAGGTATCCCCTCATGGAGATTCTGGACCGAGGGGATTCCCCTACGGAGGCCTTTCCGGTGGCCGAGGCCATAGTGGGCCTGGCCTTGGAGCTCTGGCAGCGCCCTGCTTCCTGCCCTGCGCCTTTGGCCAGGAAGTATGCAGTCCCTACCGGTTCCCTGTCCGGTTTTTCGGAACACCCCTCGGCCGAGGGGTTAGTTACCGACAGCGTTTTCCAGCGTGCCGGGAACGCTAGGGATGTGGACAAACCTCCTGACAAGGAGTCCAAGAAATTGGACTATGCCGGGCGAAAAGTCTGTGCTGAGTCCTCCCTAGGCCTTCACCAGGCCAGTTCGGCCGTCCTCATGGCACATTTCTCTCATGCCCTGTTGGGCTCCCTGGATGAGGTCGTCCCTCATCTTCCCACGGATCTGCAGACCACAGTCAGGCAGGTGCGGGACCAGGGCAGGGCAGTGGCCAAACAGCAGCTCCAGACTGCTTTAGACATTGGGGACTCATGTGCCAGGTCTGTGGCGGCGCAGTGGCCATCGTCATCTGGCTTGGCTGAGGATATCCACCTTTGCCGGATACTCAGCACAAGTTGGCGGATGTTCCCTTTTTGGGGACCGACCTCTTCGGCCCTGGGGTGGAAGGTCACCTGCAGAGGATCGAGAAGTCCAATGCTACCTTGGACTCGGTCTCTTCCGCTCAGAAGGACAAAGGCCGCAAACCACAGCCTAAGCCCTTTCGTCCTTCTGCGCCCGCGGCGCGTCCGGCCCAGCAACGTCAGGGCCAGCAGGCTCGGGCTTGGCATCCCAAACCCAAGCCCAGGGCTTCCTCCAACAGGAAGCAGGGAGGTAAAGGCCCAGGAGGTCCCTCGGCCGGTCCCTCCTCCAAGCCTGCCCAGTGACGGGCTGAGGGGTGTCGCCCCCAACCCCGTCACCTCACCCCAGGTTCCCCCCGTGGGGGGACGGCTCCGGCATTTCCTTTCCGCCTGGTCCATTATTACCACGGACAGGTGGGTGCTGGAGGTGGTGGGAAAAGGCCTGCCTCTAGAATTCGAGCAGGCCCCGCCCTTCAGAGCCATCGCACCTCGGGGTCCGCAGCCTCACTGTCGGCTCGTTGGGCCGACATCGCTCTCCTCCTCCAAAAGGAGGTGATCAGGGAGGTGGCGGACCCTCCCTCAGACCCAGGGTTCGTGTCCAGGTACTTCCTGGTTCCGAAACGGACGGGGGGCTGGCGCCCCATTCTAGACCTACACGACCTGAACAAGTTCCTAAGGTCTCGAACCTTCAGGATGGTCACTCTGGCTGAGATAATACCATCCCTGGAACACGGTGTGTGGTTCTGCTCTCTGGACCTGCAGGACGCGTTCTTTCACGTCCCTATCCGACCGTCACATAGGAATTCCTTCGCTTCCGAGCGGAGGGATCCCTTTTCGAGTTCGAGCCATGCCCTTGGCCTGTCTCCAGCTCCCAGGGTCTTCACCAAATGCATAGCAGTGGTGACAGCTTTCCTCTTGGCGCGAGGGGTCCGGTGTACCCTTACCTGGACGATTGGCTGATAGCAGCCCTCCAGACAGGAGGTGGAGCGGTCCAGAGATCTGGCCCTCCAGGTTTGCTCTCAAATCGGCCTTCTTATCAACGAGGCCAAGCCGGGCCGAAGGCGAAGCAGGTGATTCTGTTTATCGGGGCAGAGCTTGACTCTCTTCAAGCCAGAGCACGGCTCCTAGTGGACAGGGCCGAGGTTCTTACCTCCTTTGCCCAATCATTTCTGGTTGGGCAATCGCGCCCTGCCCGGGACTTCCTGCGCCTCCTGGGTCTCATGGCGGCCTGTACCAGCGTGGTCCGTTGGGCACGCTGGCACATGCGCCCCCTTCAGTGGGGACTGGCCAGCCAGTGGTCACAACGCTGCGATCCATTGGACCAGCTAGTGACGGTGACCCAGGAGATGTGGAATGCTCTCTGGTGGTGGACCGTTCCATCTCATCTGCAGGAGGGCATCCCGTTTGTCCGCCCCAAGCCGACGGTCTCTCTATCGACCGATGCCTCTCTGATGGGTTGGGGTGCCCATCTGGGGGAACACCGGGCGCACGGCCTCTGGTCCCCGTGGGAGTCCCGATGCCACATCAACCTGCTGGAGCTCAGCGGTCCGCCTAGCTCTCACCGCCTTTGCTCCGTTTCTCCGTGGTCAGTGGTCTGGTCCAGGCGGACAATACCACAACCATGTACTACCTAAACGCCAGGGCGGGCAGCGTTCCATGAAGAGCTCTCCGCATTTGGTCACTCGTGCGCAGCTTGGAGGCGGATCTCCTAGCCATTCATGTGGCAGGCCTCCAACACCCTGGCCGATGCCCTGAGCGGATAGGGGCTACATGTCACAGTGGTCTCTCCTGCGGAGGTAGTACAAGATCTGTTCACCCATTGGGGCACACTCAGGTGGACCTGTTTGCCTCCAGGGAGAGCAGAAGCTAAGGCTGTTCCATGCTCGCCCCCTCAGCAGGGCTCGCTGCAGGGGGATGCCTTCTCGAGGCCGTGGACCCCGGGCCTCTTCTACGCCTTCCCCCATTTCCCTTGATTCACAAGGTGCTTCTCAAAGCAAGGAGGGACAAGGCGCAGGTGATTCTGATAGCCCCAGACTGGCCCCGCCAGTTCTGGTACCCAGATCTCCTCAGCCTCAGCTCCAGGCTCCGAGGCAGCTTCCAGCTCCCGGACCTGCTCTCAGTCAATCAGGGAAGGTGTTTCCATCCGGACCTTCAATCCCTGCACCTGGCGGCCTGGTTCCTGGCGGCTAGAGTTCCAGGCCTTGGGTCTTTCCGACGAGGTCCTCAATGTTGTTAGGCGTCCGTGAGAGTCGACCAGGAAATGCTATGCCTTCAGATGGAAAAGATTTTCCATTTGGTGTCAGGGCAAGGGCTTGGACCCTTCCTCCTGTCCTTTGGCAAGCATCTTGGACTATTTATGGTCCCTTTCTGCGTCAAGGGCTCAGTGTAAGCGACCCTAAGGGTGCACCTGGCAGCCATCTCTGCCGAGGCTGGCCCAGGCGAGGCAGTCGATGGCGCGGGGAGAAGGTGGTCTGGCGCTTTTTCAAAGGCCTTGATCACATTTCCCCTCCGGTCGCGAGAACCTCCCCTCCATGGGATTTACTGCTGGTACTGGCAAAGCTCATGGGCAAGCCATTGAACCAATGCACAGGTGTGAACTCTCTCACCTGTCGTGGAAGACCGCCTTCTTGGTGGCTATCACGTCAGCCAGAAGGATGGGAGAACTCCAGGCGCTCTGCATCGGTCTCCTTACCTGGTCTTCCACAGGGACAAGGTTGTCCTCGCCCCCACCCGAAATTCCTTCGAAGGTGGTGTGGGTTTCACCTTAACCAGGTGTTGACTCTGCGGTGTTCTACCCCAATCACACCTGGGAGGCGAATACAGGCTCCATACTTTGGACCTAGAGAGCAAACTATTATAAGGAGCGACGGCTGAAATTCGAGGAGAGGTTCGCCAGCTGTTTGTCACCTACGCTGAAGCCGCACCTGGCAGACCTGCAGCCAAGCGGACGATAAGCAGGTGGGTCACCTCCTGCATAGATCTCTGCTACAAGTTGGCGGGCATGGAGCCTCCCAGAGGGATAAGAGCTCATTCTACCTGCCATACTGCTGCATCAGTGGCTGCTTCCAGGGACGTCCCTATCCAGGAAATCTGCAGGGCTGCTACCTGGAAGTCAGCACACACCTTTATTACCCATTACCACATCGACCTTGAGTCACGCTGGGATGCTGGTTTTGGGGCCTCGGTTCTCCAGTCTTTATTCCCTAAGTAGGGGGTGTGCGCCTTGCCTCCCTCCTCCCGGAGAACTGCTAGGAGTCTGACAGACAGTGTGGATGAACAACATATCCATGTCCCTAGAAATACAGGTTACTCACCTGTAACAGGAGTTCTAGGAATGGTATATGTTGTTCATCCACACGACCCACCCGACCTCCCCGGCTTCGACGCACAACCTGAGCTTCCAGCGGGCCAGATCTGGCGTCATGGGGCGGAGCCGAGAGTTTTACCACCCGGGTGGGTGGGAGGAGCCAGCCTGAAGACCTTCCGGCAAGATTTAAAGCGGCAAGGAACCTGCCAGACAGTGTGGATGAACAACATATACCATTCCTAGAACTCCTGTTACAGGTGAGTAACCTGTATTTTCTGCTTACCTGGGACATTTTTGTCTGTCTACTCAGGGGACTTGATTTTCTAATTGTGTCTGATCTTATAGAGTGCAGTTTAATTTACTGTACATAATTTCTTTTTGAGGACATTTTGATGGACTTATAGATCAATAAGGACCATTACAGTTATACCAAATAGTAGAGCTTTCCAGTTATGATTCGTTTTAATGAAGGCTTCCATCTCCTTAAGTTATATGCAGGCACGCAGTAGTATTAATTTAAAATTAAGGATGGATGTTGTTTGGGGAGGGCTTCTGATGTCAAGAGCTAAACTACACAAGGCCTTTTGGCTGGTTTATAAAATATATTTATAATAAGGGATCTTTTACATAATTAAGGCTTTGCCTTAAGCATCATTCTAAGTTACTGTATATTATTGGATTCCCCCTATATTGTGTAACGAATGTGGCAAATGTCTCGACTATCTGTACATCAGTTAGAGATGATGTATTCTCGATGTGTATAGCATTGCCCAGTATGTTAGATGACAATGTATTGGCATAAAACATATAAAGAAACAGTTTAAAAAATGTCCACCGTTCATCGCTGGTGGGTCAGTGCTGGAAGCACCAGGACCCCGCGTGAGCGCTTTCCTTCAAGAGCTTTTTGGAGGAAGGGAGCCAATGTCGGGGACGGCGCAGCCCACAAGGCAGACGTTGCACACACCTCCCAATCCGGTAACCCCCGGTAGCACAGCTGGTGTTGCGGTCCCGTGCCATTTCAGTTCCTGGCGCTAAGATCGGTGCCAGTGAGTAGGGCAGTGCTGTCCACATGGCTGGGTCCCCTTCTGCTGTCATTAGCGGTACCGGGAGAAGAAAGGTCCTGGGTGGCCCAGCTGAGGATCAGGATGATCCCGACTGGTTCCCTGACACCAGTGAGGATGGGAACCCTTATAAACCTAGTACTAACCTTCTGTCGGCAGAGCCTGGAGTCCTCCTCCTGGTGCCAGCTGCGGGACCGCCTCCCTGCATCCCATGGTGCCGAGTCGGTTCCGACAAAAAGCATAAAGAAAAAGTATCCGGTTCGGATCCAGAATCTCATATTCCAGTCGACGAAGAAATAGCCAAGGTGATTCGTATTGTGGAATCGCTTCGCCCGGTTCCGACTGATCTGGAACCTTTTGGCAGGGGGTCGGTTCCCCCGGTTCACGATTATACCCTGGAAGAATTTTATGAACCAGAGTTTGACGAGGAAAGAGAGTTGGAAGATGAATATGGTCATGGTGAAAGTCTGGATGTGCCTATTGATCCAGACATCTCCCCAGACAGACCTTCAGGTGTTTCTTCTCCTAGGCTTTCTGAGTCCCCTTCCCACTTTGTTTTACAGAAAGGTGGCTGAGACCCTCCAGCTTCCTATGGAGGATCAGGAGGAGCCTGACTATGTAGAGATGATGGACATCCCAGAGTCCAGGAGAATTTCTGTTCCCCTCCACAAATCTTTTGGGAAACGGACACAAAAAATTCTGATGTCTCCCAATTCCATACCTCCTGTGGATAGAAGAATGGACAAGAGGTATACACTTTCAGGCTCAGATACAGGTTCCTTTCTCAGCAGTGCAGCCATGTTGGGGTTGTACAGGCTGCTGCCTGCGATAAGGCAAACATTCCCTTGTCATACACCCCCAGACAAGGACTCCAGGAAGATTGATGCCATGGCAAAAAGCAGTACATGGCATCTTCCTTGAGGACTTAGACAGGCAAATTATATGGCCTATGCAGCCAGATACCAGAGGTCCAGGTGGGACACTGTACTGGCACTGGCAAGACAGGCTTCCCCCAGCTTGCTAAGGAGCTGGAGGAGGTGGCTGCAGATGGGATTGAGGCATCAAAAGTTCAGTTTCATGCTGCTGTGGCCTCCAATGATGTGTCATCAAGAGTCATGGCTACATTTGTAGCTCTTCAGAGAATGGCTTGGCTCAGATGTACTAGCATCTCACAGGATACCCAGGCTAAGGCCATGGATTTCCCAGTAATAGGTAATTCTTTGTTTGGGGAGCAGACAGAGAATTACATGAAGAAAATGGATGAGTACAGGACCACTTACAGGAGTGCTCAGGCCAAGGAGAAATAAGCAACTCCTCGAGGCAGCAGTCTAGAGGCAGGGCGAGGCCTTTTACTGGGCCTTTTTACCAAGCACAGGCCTCTTCTTCCTTTTCTCAGAGGGGTTCTTTAGAGGAGAGGCAGAAGGGGGATGAGCAGGGCTGCATCCACTCCTCAGCCTAAGGCTCCTGCCAAGCAGACACCCTGATGGGTCTGCCTGGGTCGACTCTCCTACTTCAGTAGGGGGCAGGCTGGCTTACTTTGTCTGGGACTGGATGTCTGTTACCTCAGACAAATGGGTCCTGGAAGCAGTAAGCCAGGGACTGGTTCTCAGCTTCAAAAAATTTCCGAAGATGAGAGCCAGTTCTTTTCCACCTGCAAGTCACTCCGAAACCCTTGCCCTAGAGGCAGAGGTTTCATCTCTGCTCACTTTAAGAGCCATAGAGAGAGTACCTACCCTCGACTGTGGCAAAGGTCTGTACTCCAGGTACTTCCTTGCCCCAAAAAAGACGGGAGTGGCGACCCATTCTACACCTAAGATATCTGAACAAACATCTTTTGAAACCAAAATTCAAAACGGTAATTCTGGGAATAATCCTTCCCTCTCTAAGGCAAGGGAACTGGCTAGCCTCCCTAGACCTCAAAGATGCCTATTTTCACATTCCCATCGGGTCCTCCCACAGGAAGTACCTCAGTTTCCAATTGCCATCAGACCATTATCAGTTCAGAGCAATGCCCTTTGGCCTGACATCAGCTCCAAGGGTTTTCACAAAGTGCCTGGCAGTAGTTGTTGCCTTCCTAAGAAGGCAAAAAGATTTCCCTTTTTCCATATTTGGACGACTGGCTCATAGTGGGCCAGTCTCTAGACCAAGTCAAGTCAGACCTGCAAGTGACCCAGCAAGTGCTCACTTCTTTAGGATTTCTTCTCAACCTACCAAAGTCAGTTCTCGAACCAGTGCAGCTCCTCACCTTCATAGGGGCAGAGCTGGATATGGTAAAAGCAAGCGACTTTCTTCCCCTGGAAAGGGCAAGAGCTGTCATGGAGCTGGCTTCTTCATTCAGCCTTCAGGTGTCTCGACCAGCAAGGCATTTTCTTCAGCTCTTGGGCCATATGGCAGCCCCTACAGCAGTGGTCCAAGGGGCAAGATTCCAGATGAGGGACATTCAGTTCCACCAGAGGGCTTTTTGGTCCCAAAGAAAGAAATTCCCTTACCAAACTAATCCCAGTGACTCAAACTCTGATCTAAGCCCTGCAATGGTGGCAGGATCAGGACAATTTGAGGCAAGGGGTTCCATTTACCTCTGTCTCATTCAGTGGTCCTTACCATGGATGCTTCCCTGCTGGGCTGGGGAGCCCATTTGGGGGACCTCATCACCCAGGGACTGTGGTCTTCTCAGGAATCTCTTCTACACATCAATCTCCTGGAACTCAGGGCAGTGTTTCTGGCACTGCAAGCTTTTTCCCAGTCAGTACAGAACAAGGTGGTTCAGGTCACAACAGATAACACCACCACCATGTGGTACATCAACAAGCAAGGAGGCACTCAGTCTACAGCCTTGTGCACAGAAGCAATGAAGCTGTGGTCGCTAGCTTATTCCTGCAAGACCTCTCTGATAGCAGTTCATCTTCCAGGGAAGGACAACGTCCTAGCAGATGCACTGAGCAGAATATCTCAGGGCCATCACAAATGGGCCCTGGATCCTCTGGTATTGAAGGCGATTTTTTCAAGATGGGGCACCCAGAGACGGATCTTTTGCAGTCTCAATCACCAACTTCCTCTCTTTTGTTGCAGACCCCCAGTCTTGGGCTCAGTCCCCTGGATGCTCTTACTCTGAACTGGAAGGGAATTTCTGTATGCTGTTACCTTTCCCTCTCCTGTCCAAAGTTCTAGTCAAGATAAGATCACAACCTTGCAAAGTGATTCTGATTGCTCCAGACTGGGCCAGGCAGCCATGGTACCCCTTGTTGCTGTCCCTAACAGTCCATCTTCCCCTGTCTCTTCCCAGGAATTACAACCTATTAACCTCCTCCCAGGGGAGGATTTGGTACCCAAATGTTCAGCCTCTCAAGGCATGGCTCTTGAAGAGTTAGAGTTTGCAGATTTGCATCTGTCTCAGGGAGTTCTGGATATTCTCAAAGCCTCTCAAAAGCCTTCCACCAGAAAGACTTATAACTCCAAATGGAAGAGATTCAGCATTTGGTGTTCCAAAAGGCATATCTCCCCAGATACTGCTGAATTGCCTACAGTTCTGGATTATATGGTCCATCTTAATAGCCTAGGCCTCAGAACAGCTACTCTCAAGATGCACTTGTCTGCTGTTTCTGCTTTCCTGTCAGTAGGTAAGTCTTCCTCACTGTCATCTCACCCTGCATTCTGTAAGTTTTTCAAGGGATTGCTTTATACCAATCCCCCCTTTAGGGATCCTACTCCTGCTTGGGATCTCAATGTTTGCATTGCTTATCTTATGCAACCCCCTTTTGAGCCTCTGTCCTCAGCAGAGCTTAAGTACTCGACTTGGAAAACTGTGTTTTTGGTAGCCATTACCTCTGCTAGACGTATCAGTGAATTGCAAACCCTGTAAGTGGAACCTGATTTCATCTCTTTTCACAGAGATAAAGTGGTCCTTCGAACTAACAGAAAGTTCCTGCCCAAAGTGGTTTCAGATTTCCACCTGAATCAGTCTGTCTCCCGTTTCTTCACTGATCATTCTTCATCAGGGGAGAGGAGGCTACACAGTTTGGATGTTAAAAGAGCCCTTAACTACTACATAGAGCGTACCAAGGGTCACAGGTTTGATTCCCTCCAGTTGTTCCTCACTTATGGAGAGGTAGGAAAAGGCAAATCTGCCACCAAGAGAACTGTTGCCAGGGGGATTGTGTCTTGTATAGAATTCTGCTATGAGAAACTGGGAAAGATTCCACCCTCAGGCCTGAGGGCTCACTCTACAAGAGGTGCAGCTGCTTCCCTGGTGGCTGCCAGTGATATCCCTCTCTTAGAAATCTGTCAAGCAGCCACTTGGAAAACAGTCCATACCTTTACCAAGCATTACTCTCTGGATAACCAGGCTAGGATTGATGCTCGGTTTGGCACAGCAGTACTTCAGAGCCTATTCCCAAAGTAGGTTCTGTCCCTCCTCCATGGAGGTACTGCTTGGTAGTCTGCACTTGTCAGAATACAGCAAGGCTTAATGTTGTTTGAAGAAAATTACTCACCTTAGTAATTGTTTCTTCTAGAGGCTCTTGCTGTATTCTGATCCCTCCCAAACCTGGCTTTTTTGGGATGTGGGTGGCAGGCGCACTGTTGGTACCCCAGGGGTGCCTCCTTACACCCTCTGTTATTCATGGGTGATATGTTATTTCAGTTTAATTGTTTTTGTGTTTTGGGTTTCCTGACTTGAGTCTTCCTTAGGAACCCAAAGAATATTTTCTGCCAGTTGGCTAGTAAAATTTTACAATTTCCACATAGAACACCTAGTGAGTTTTGCTTGTAAAGATCTGACAGTTGCAGTTCAAAATACAACAGGCAGAGACATCAGCCAAGCTCGAGAGCAATATTCTATGCCCTGCATAGAAAAGTTAACCCATTGTTCTCCGGGCAGTTTAAAGGCTGGGGCTAACTGTACATGTCAGAATACAGGAAGACTCCACTAGAAGAAACATAATTACTAAAGTGAGTAATTTTTCTTGTTGGTTTGTCCTTGGCACCACCTGGTTTTGCCAAGTGCTTCACTGTGATAGCCATGGCCCTTCAGCTGAGAGACCCTGTATGTATTCCCATACTTAGACAATTTGCTGCACAAGACCTCATCCAGGAATCTGGCATTACAGACCCTAAACTGGATGCCACGTTGTTTTTGACCTTACTTCAAGTGAGAGCTCTTGCAGCAGGCTATTACAATCAGGACTACGCTGCAGGCACTAGGACCCTCAGTGAAACTTCTGCCAGCAATACACAGCAGGGACTGCCCCGGCGTGCCCCGCCAACGTCGATCAGGGTACAAGAGGGGGCAGACCCTGCTCCACCTCCAGTTCTTTACCGCCTCATCCTGCACATGAAGTCGAAGGAACAGCTTCTGCTTGCAGCTGCAGCTAAAGATCCTTGTAGATTTGATCTATAATCAACATTATCTCTTCATTTTCGACTGCTTTTCTCATCCTCAGGTACCCAACGTCAGTCCGCTACCCGTCGGTTGTTTTTTCTGCCTTTAGAGCGTTGTTTTCCTCGCTGTCAGCTCCGTTTACTGAGTCCAACGTCAGCCATTTCCCGGCCGAGATCTAATTCTTCTTGGGCGTCGGCATCTCCTGAACACAAACAAGTGTGAGTGTGGGAGGCAGATCCCAGCGAAGGATGGCCATCGGCAGTGCGTTTTTTTTTTTATTTTTGTTTGTTTGGTTTTTTTCTAGGCCCGACTCCTACACCGCCAACTGCGCAGATTGCCAGGCCTTTACCAGCTGGACCAAGATCCACCGCCTGAAGGCCCTTAAAGCCTACCTGCTGGAGCAGAAGATGGATCTGCACTGGAGGGGAAGTTACATGCTAAAAGCTGCCACAGCAAGGACCGAGTCGGTCTCACACGGGTTGCGCTTTTGCACTCTCGGCCATCTCCTAAAAGCCCTGTCCCTCAGGTTCCGTGATCTTCGAAGACTACTCAAGCTAAGGCTGGCCTGTCGGGGAGAAGCCGGCCAAGCAAAGTGACCCTTCAAGGGTCATTGCTAAGCCCTTAGTATGTACCTGCTCGCACCTACCTGCTAAGGCACCGATGCCGCCTGTAAAACACGCCCGAGACGGAGGACTCTCCGCGGCCTCTCGCATCACCCCTGTCATCTGTCCCTACACTGATGCCGGGCAAAGGACGCGGGGACGGTCGCGGAGGAACAGACATTCCCGTCGCCCAAGTCCTCCTCCCTCTGGGCCCTCAGGAGAGCTCTCCTTCGCACCCTGACATTCCGGAGACTTCCTTCCCGAAACGAGTGGCTGAAATATTCACCAAGGATAAGCGCAAGGATCTTTTCTCCTTTTCTTGGGGGCAGGTCCACAAGCGGTCCTCCTCGTCGCTGGCCCCTGCGGAAAACCACAGCCGGAGGTGAGTCTTCCTGAGGAAGTCGCTGGAGCACCAGCCTTCACCTCCCTCCAGGGCTCGCTCCTCAGACAAGGTCTCAGGACCACCGACGTCACTCCTGGGACTCGGGTGACCGACGCCGGTCTAGGTCACACTGCAGAAGCTCCTTCTCGCTCCAGGCGAACGCCTGATGTCGGTCCTCTGACCGACGCCGGTCATGCTCGTCGCCAGTCCAGAGACCGAGTTCGCCTTCGACCGACGCCGGTCCCTAGTTACTGACGCCAGCGAAGACATGGTCATAGGACGGGCCAGACTACTCCAGGTCAGATAGTTGATCCTCCTCACCAAAGTCTACCTCTTCTTCCTCTCTCAGCCTCAACGCTCCCCAGGAGAGAAGGACCAGCCTCGCTCGCCTCTGGACGATCCTACTTTTATGGACATCATGAGACACAGCCAGGCCTCCAACGAGTGGGACACACAAGACCTGGATCCGGAACGCCGGAGATTGGCCAAGTACCTGAGACAAAAGGAGCCAAAGCCTCTGGTTATCCCTCCTTTAGTCTATACATTCCAGGACCTTACCAGAACCACCTGATTGCATCCGGCCTCAATCCCGGCAGTTCCAAAAAAGTCGGATAGGCTGTATAAGGCCCCGAGGGCAGAACCCTTTCTAGCATAATACCCTTAGACCGATTCTTCGGTGATCACAGCTGCCCATGACAAGTCTCTGCAACCGAAGCACCTCAGCTTCCAGCCTTCCGACCTGGGGTCTCGCCACCTGGACTAGGGTAAGCAGCAGTATATGCTGCCTCCACCTGTTCCATTCATTCCTCAATTTCTAACGATATGGTACAGTACCAGAATGCTGTGGGAAAGGGGACTAGAGCTGAGAAGACCATGCCAGACTCTGACCAAAAGGCAGAGCTCCTGGCCCTCCTCCAGTCGGGCTCAGACATAGGCCTCATGTACTGAAGGCCTCAGATGACATCGCGAGACATGGCAGCCAGGGCAGCCTACTTCTGGGTAGCCCGCACCATGCCTGGTTGAGTCTCCTGGCTTTCACCAGGATCTGCAGGCCGTATCAAGGCTCTGCCCTTCCAGGGTACCGTGCTGTTTGGGCAGGAGACGGAGGCTTGATCTCCGCCTCCAGGAGTCAGGCAAGTCGATCTGGTCGGTCCGGCCAGATGTACCATGGCGACTCAGCGACTATAGCACCATAGACTGCCTTTTCGTAAGTCTTCAGGCAGTCAAGGTCCAGTCCGTGGCAACCAACAGGGGCAGAGAGGAGGCTTTCACAGGAGATCCGGAAACCATCATTCTGATGGACCTCCTGCCTGTGGGCCCAAGTCCTCCCAGGCCTCTCTCCCCACTCCCGGCTCTGCCCAATGACTCCCTTCCGCCCCCCCTTCCACAGGAAGATCCAGGGGAGCTGGTTGGGGGCCGCTTCTCCCTTTATTTCGAAGGGTGGAAGTCAATCACCACAGACCAGTGGGTCTTGGTATCATAAGGAGAGGACACACGCTGGAGTTCAGAGTTTCCACCGCATACTCCACCAAAGCTCTCCGGTTATTCTCCTTCTCACATCCCACTAATTTAAGAAGAGATACAGACTCTCTGCAGAAGAGAGCAATAGAGAGGTCCCTTTGCATCAGCAAGGGCAGGGATTCTATTCCCACTTCTTTCTGGTCCCAAAGACCAGGACCTTCATCCCATTCTGGACTTCAGTGCTCTAAACCTCTTTATCGAAGTACAAAAGGTTCAGGATGGTGACTCTTCAAGGACTCCTTCCCTTGCTGCACCAAGGGGACTGTGTGTTCTCTCAACATGCAGGATGCATATATGCATATCTGGGCTATCCTCCCACAGGAAGTTTCTGAGGTTCCACTTCCAAGGGGAGCACTTTCAGTTTCAAGTGCTTCCGTTCGGCCTCTCTTCTGCTCCGTGAGTCTTCACCAAATGCCTAGCAGTGGTGGCTGCAGTTCTAAGGCGTGGGGCACTATGTTTTCCCTACCTAGACGATTGGCTGCTACGGTCTGTCAAAGGAAGCCTTTACGAGCTCTCAAAACACTTATACTCTGTTCCAAGAGCTCTGGGATCACCCTGAACTTAAGAAAATCATCCCGGAGCCCAGCCAAAAGCTCGCCTTCATAGGAGCGATCCTGGATTCTGTCCAGGGCATGGCCTTCCTCCCCCTGGACAGGGGAGTTCGCTTGCGAGAGATGGCAGAACGGATCTCCATAACTCCTTGAGTTCTGGCTCGGAACTTCCTCAGTTTACTGTGGCACATGGCGGGGCCCATTCCTGTCACTCCTTTGGCGTGCCTCCACATGAGAGTACTGCAGTGGATGCTCAGGGTGCAGTGGGACCAAAGCCACAACGATCTAGACTCCCTGGTCAAAATCTCAGAGCCAGTCAGGAGAACTCTGCTTTCATCCAAAGCCACCAGGTCAAACTCTGACAACAGATGCCTCGGACCTGGGGTGGGGGGTGCACGTCAAATGCAAGGGGTTTGGTCACCCGAGGAGCAGTCCCTTCACATCAGTGTGCTGGAAATGCGAGCAGTCCTCTACACCCTACAGGCTTTCAAGAGGACATGGTGCCAGGCTCTCTTCTAGTTCAGACAGACAACATAGCGGTCGTCTTTTACATCAACAAGCAAGGGGCATTCATTCGTATCCTCTTTGCAGGGAGGCAATGAGAGTCTGGTACTGGGCGCTGGAGGCGGGGCATCCTGCTGTCCACTGTGCACGTTCAGGCATCCTAAGCGATCTGGCCAACAGCCTCAGCAGGTCGCGGTTCCAGAGCGCCGCAGTGGGAGCTGCTACAGTCTGTGGCGGACCAGCTTTTGAGAGGTGGGATCTTCCAAAGCTGGACCTCTTTGTGTCTGGCACAGCGCCCGACCTGCCAATGTTCTGCTCGCGAGAGCATGCGCCTGGAGTTTTCTGGCCAGACGTGTTATCCCTTTGCTGGGCAGGGAGGTTTCTCTATGCCTTTCCGCCCTTCCCTCTCATTCAGAGGGTGCTGCTCAAGTTATAGGCAGAAGGGGCCCAAATGATCCTAGTGGCTCCCAAATGGCCTCGGCAGATTTGGTTCCCACTACTGTAGCGGTTATCAACGGAACCTCCAATTCTGCTGCCCATATGCTCGCAGTTACTGTCCCAGGACCAAGGGTCGCTGGTCCATCCAGATCTTCGATCCTTGCACCTACATGCTTGGCTTCTTCAGATGCAGCTCAACATAGATACGGGGTTTCCCCAGAAGTGGTGGCGGTCCTAGTAGTCGGCAAGAACCCTCTACTCGCTCCACCTACGCTATAAAGTGGAAGCGTTTCTGTCTTTGGACATTGCCACAGCGTTTGGATCCCGTCACCTGCCCTGTGAACTCAGCTTTACAGTATCTCCTCTCCTTGTATGATAAGGGTTTGAGTTACTCCTCTATCAAGGTGCACATGTGGGCAATCTCCACCTATCATGCTTTCGTGGGAGATAGAGCATTAGCACAACTGGATGTAGCCCGCGCCTTTCTTAGGGGAATTCTACATATGAGACCTCCCATTTGGGACCCTGTCCCACCCTGGGACCTCCTTTTTGTATTGAAGAAACTCACCCTCCCTCCTTTTGAACCAGCAGTGGATTGTGAGCTGCGTTACCTTTCTTGGAAGGTTTGTTTTTTGGTTGCTGTTACTTCAGCTCGAAGGGTTTCCAAGCTTCAGGCTCTGATGTGTAAAGAGCCCTATTTGGTTTTCCACAGGGAAAGGGTTTCCCTCAACAAATCCTAAGTTTCTTCCGAAAGTGGTCTCAGGATTGACCCTCAACCAGTCGGTTGACCCTGCTGTTTGTTTTCGTTCCCCTTTAAGTAGAGGAGGCTCTCCTCACACATTGGATGTCCACAGGACTTTGAGGTATTACCTCAAAGAGACGGTTCAGCACCATAAATCGGAGCAACTCTTTGTGGCTTTTGCACCACATTGCTTGGGTCAACCGGTGTCCAAGCAAACTATCTCTAAATGGATAGTTCGCTGTATCTCGTTTTGCTACGAGAAACGCAATAAACCCCTGCCGGGCCCGGTTAGGGGTCACTCCACCAGAGGAGTGTCAGCTTCTTTCGCTACCCTGCGAAATGTCGCCGTAAAGGACATTTGTGCGGCTGCTACCTGGGACTCTGTGCATACCTTCGTCAAGCATTACAGCGTGGATATCGTCTCCAGACGCCGAGCTGGCTTTGGCCTAGCCATATTACAAGGGCTTTCGTCCTAAGACCTCTGGAGTCAGCATATGCCACCTCCCGGGGTTGTCCACCTCCTTGTTGTGGGACTGCTTGGGACTCAGTCCTGATTGTAATAGCCTGCTGCAAGAGCTCCCACTCGAAGTAAGATAGTACAGTTACATAAGAACTTACCGTAGCGGTGGATCTTTGAGAGAAGCTCTTGCAGCAGGCGCTCTCCCACCGCCTTCCCCTCGAGGTGTGCACATCCATTTCGTTTCTCTTCTCGGATTCTCTTCATGGTGAGCTTCATCTCCTTCTCTTGTCAGGCCTTCTTCTGAGTCTCGGCGGGAGAACTGAGGTGGGCAGGGTCCGCCCCTCTTGTAACCTGACCGTCGGGGCTGCCCTTGCTGTGTATTGCTGGCAGAAGTTTCACGGAAGGTCCTAGTGTCTGCGGCATAGTCCTGATTGTAATAGCCTGCTGCAGAGCTCCTCTCGGCGATCTACTGTTCGGTAAAGTTCTTATGTAGCTGTACTTTCCCATGCCAACCACAGTTTAGTGGAGCAGCCTTGGATGTCACACAGGCTATAGCATTCTTTGCAGAGAACCGTGCCTCTCCCCCGATTGCTCAGGCACATGATTACCTCCAGCGAGTAGGTTACTACAATTCCGTGCTCAGATAGGCCTCATGTCTGCTGTCATTATAACAGTCCACTGGCCTATCTCCAGTGGATGCTACATTTCCAGTAGACCCAGGCTATTTAACCCCTGGATCATGTGCTATCACATCAGCGTTGTGGAGCAGTTTTTGCTGGTGGCAAGACAGCTCCAGTCTCTTCTGGGACACCCAATTTCTCTATTTTTCCCCTCAGTTGGTCCTCACCATGGATACATCCAGTATGGGGTGGGTTCTTTCAGGGCTCAGGATGTTTGGACCCTGACTGAATGGTCTCTCCACATCAACATTCTGGAGATGATGAAGGCTGATCCTTCAAGAATCAAATTTCTCCATAGAGTCCAATTCTTTGGTCATCTTCATTGTGCCTTCCCACTGCTCCCTTCATCCCGAGTCTACTCCTCAAGCTGAAGGCTCACAGAGGGCCTGTAGTTAAGAAACAGTGGGAGGCGGTAATGATTTTCACTGCCCTGGCAAATTAGTCAAACCTCCTATCTCCCCTTCCTCTTACAGGTGGTACTCGTTTCCCAGGACAACAGCACCCTGTTGCACATGAGCCTTCTGGCACTGCAAAACTTCACCCCTTATTCATGAAGGCAGAGAACTGTCCCAGTTTAGGGTTTCCTCCCCCATCTCAGATATTCTCTATGCAGCCATAAAGCTGTCTATGCGGCTGATGTTTTCCATGAAATGGATATGGTTCAGAGTTTGTTGTGCCTCTCACTCCCCGCACCCCATTTCTTGTCTGACCCAGCAGGTTTGAATTAGCTTCTGTTTCTGTCAGACTCTGCCCTCTAGTACTCTTCAGTTAAGGCACATCTTGCAGCCTTTTCTGTCTTCTTATATGACAAGGATTGGCACAGTAGGCGCTGGGTGTTGTCCTCAGATTCCTAAATGATCTCCTGCATCCCCGGTCTTTCATCTTGTTCCAGTCTGGGACCTGAACTTGGTTCTGGAGTCCTTTACTCTGGCTCCTTTCGAACCTGCTGCCACCTTTGAGCTTCATTTTCTCTCGTAGAAAAGGCTTATCTTGGTGACTCTGCTCATTGGGTTTCCCAGCTGCAGGCATTAGTTATGGATTCTCAGTATCTTGTCTTTTATCAGGATTGGGTCTCACTTCATACCCATCCTCAGATCATTTCCAATATGGGTACTCATTTAACTGAATTAGACAATTCATCTTACTCCATTATCCCCTTCCCCATAGCATGCTGGAGAGGTTGCCCTTCATTCTTTGACTTTCCATAGAGCAGTACTTTTATTTTTGGATAACATGAAAGACTGTAAAAAGTCCTCACATATTGTTTTGTTCACTTCATGATGATGGGCACCCCTTTCTAAGCAGTGCCTTTGTAAATGGCTGGTATCCTGCACCCTTGGTCAAAAACCCTCTCTACTGTGGGCCCAAATAGTTCAGTGATCTGCTTGTAGACCTTGCCGACTCCCCAGACTTGGCCACTTTAAAATGAGCTTGATCTCTTCTTGCCAGCAAATCTGACTGCCAATGTTTCTGTTAACCCATGGCTGCCGTCAGCGGTTCTCACACCCTCAAAAACTCCCTGTCTTGCTTCCACCTCCTATTCCCACACTGACCACTCCCCCCCATCTCCCACCTCATACTACCCCGCTCTTTGACAAAGCCTCACCTTGGCTGCTAAACCTGCATTAAGTATTCTAGGAGCACCCAGTCTGTACTGTAACCTGA
The DNA here is from genome assembly GCA_016271365.2 of Neoceratodus forsteri. Lineage (NCBI taxonomy): Eukaryota > Metazoa > Chordata > Ceratodontiformes > Ceratodontidae > Neoceratodus > Neoceratodus forsteri. The sequence goes on along the minus strand of CM028133.1, from coordinate 45,782,522 downwards.
TTGTTAAACACTATACTGCACTTAATTAGTGCAGCTTTAATGTTTCTCTACAAGTGTGGTCTTGTTTCCCCTCACTTGTTGTGCCCAGATTAACGTTGTAACTGCACATTAATACTACTTGTTAGTTGATGTCTTTCTGTTCTGCAATGTGTCATCACCTATAAATGCTTTGTATTCCCTGTTTGAGTTGGAGCTTTGTAAATGAGCCCCAGGCTCAAAGGTATTATCAATTTGAAATAAATAAATAAATATCCATTGGGTACAAAAGCATGGTGAAGAGATTCCTGATCCTGACTACGGACATGCCACTATTGGTATGACCACTTCCATAGCTTGCTTCTGTACTGTTTGAGCAGTTGCCATGCTCTGCTGTTACGGGAGTAAGGGCCATACTTTCACTAAACATACGTGAGTTTGGATCAGGTCTGCTGTAGATGGACTGGCTTTGGTCTTGCCATCCTACAAGGCCTGTTGTGCCTAGGATCAAAGTATCCTCCCTGCCTGGTCTTCCTCCACTCTGTAGTGCTGAACTGCTTGGGAGTCATTCAGTGTATATGGCTCTGTGGAGGGAAGATGTCCTCAATGAAGATAGTTTAGTTACCAGTAACAGTAGATCTTCAAGGGACTTTTCTCCGTAGAGTCACAGCTCCCCCACCCACCTACCCCTTCTTTATTTTCAAGTGGAATACTGTTGAAGACCTGTTGGTTGCGGCATGTGTGGCCTTCTGTTCTCTTTGGCCCCACCTCTCCTGTGTGCCTGGTTGGGGTTTTGGTCCCTCGTTCCTTTCGTAATTGTAGCACTATGAGTTTGTCTGTGGCAGGAAACTGAGGAGGAAAGGGGCCACCCACACTATATACATGCCACCTACATGTATGAAGATGCGTCATCGTGGCAGCCCTAGCTAGGCAAGAGTTTGCAAGTGGATCTGAGGCCAACAGCTTGCAGTTACATACGTGTGGCTCTGTGAAGGAGATTCAGAGCTACTGTTACTAGGAAGGAAACTTTCCTATGCCAGTGCCGTGTCTAGCCAGCCCTGCAGTGAGGGGATTAAAGGAGTTAAGTCAGCCTCTTTTCCAAGGTCACCAAAAATAATTCATCATGGACTAGGGGTGGGGGCTTTAAAAGGAAAAGCACAAATCGGCCCTTCTCCAAAAGGAGAGGAAAAAGAAATGGTAAAAACAAAATGGATCAGTCCTGAACTGCTCTGTGACCAAGAGGTCTCTGCAGTCCTGTTTTTCTTTGACTCCTTATGGTCTCCCAGCTTCAGAAATCTGATCATGCTGTACTTTTGTATGCACAGAAGTGCCATAGGGCCCATTGGTAGGCCCCCTCTCCACTTTTGAGGGGGCACCAAAAGGTCGATTTTTATGCAGTAGGAAGGGTTTGTGAGTGGAGAAAAATAATCCTGATCCCAAACTAACCCTTGGCATTAAAGCGTGTCTGTATAAACTTGACTCTTCATTCACTTACACATTTGGTTCTTTTTACTGATTGCTGGTCATTGCCAGATTTAATAAACAAATGTATGGACATTGTTTTTTAACCCGTTTTCAATCAGTTTAATAATGGATAAAGTATGGGGTGCAGTGTATCACGAGAATTTAAAACACACCCGAGTTGTTGGATGGCACATAAGAGGGGTTTATGAAAGCCACCCAACAACGAGGGTGTGTGTTAAATTCGAGTGAAACACACTGCACCCCATATTTTGTTGTATATAATCGAAGGGTTCCATTTTTTCTTCCTTTTGAGATTTGTAGTAAAAAAGAAAGTGGAGTCTTACCTTGTGCTGATGAAACAATTTATTTTGTAAATTAAACAGAAAACTGCAGGCTCAACACGTAAATTCAACTATTTAAATATTAAAAACAAGAAAGATAAACAAGAAATAACTGTCTGGATGGTCGTAGTGGTTTTCAGGTTGTTGCATCTGTTTTCAAGTGGTGGTGGTGGTTGACCTGCAAAGGAAAGGTGAGGGTTGAAAGGAGATTAGTTAGGGACTGTGGTGAAAGTTTGTACAGTGGCAGTGTGCTGTCTTACAGAAAAGGGTAATGTTTAGGAGGTAAACTAAAGTGTGATTGTTTTGTTTAGTTTAGAATACCTTATTCAAAGCTGTCTGAGTCCTTGATGACTCTGATTCTTCGTCTCTTCTGTGGTTGTTGGTTGGAGTTCTAGATATTTACTGTGACAGGGCTGTGGAAAATGCAGGTGCTGCCAAAGATATTTATGGACAGTGCTTTGAGAGAAAAACAGACACTGTGAAGTTCGAGCTGTGTTTCGTCTCAAGCGCTTTTCCATGGAAAGAAACCGCGTAAATGCCGTAATACCTACTCAAGTATTACGGTATTTATTACCCGGTTTTTCCTATTAGAAAAAATGGAACCCAGTAATTATATAGAGAATAACAGATGGGGATGGGTTTGATATGATAATTCAATGCACCCTGAGTTGTGGGATGCTACATAAACCCGAAGGCAAAGCCGGTGTTTATCAGAGCATCCCACAATGAAGTGTCATTAATCTCATATGAAAACCCTGCCCATCTTTTATTTTTTATAATAACAGACCAGCAATTTTTCTCCAGCAGTTTGTGAGACTGTTTGGCCCTGCCCACATACAGAATGTTGGCCAATGAGGCAGCAGCATAGTTTGACTGGCATGGCTCATGAATGTCATAACAACCAGCTGGTTGTTATGGAAAATATCAACCTGGTCAGTACATTGAGAGAAATTGCTGACCAGTTATTATAACCTGATAATACCATCGTTATGACATCAGTATGCTGTAAACCTTGCTTAACTATGTCATAATGATGGGATTACAGGATAGAATGTCACCAGCTGTCAAAATTCTTGTAAGGGAAAGATAAGCTGCTGCTTGGACATTCGTTCAAAACACACACATTCCATTCAGACAGTTACAGTCCTGCTGCAGTATAGATCGCAGTGGTTAATTTCAGCACTTCAGTTGCTCAACATTCAAACCAGGAGTCATTCATAGCCGAGCAGGAGAACAAACGCACATTGGAAAAAACTGCATTTTTTCCCCCACAGTGGCTAGTTTTCCCATACACTATAAAATACAATGCCTGAGTAAAGGTGGTGAACCACGAACATAATCACCTCTCAGTTGCCGTGACAACTGTAAACATCTCGAGCTGCGCTCTTGAGATTTACTTGGTTGTCCTGGCAACTTCTTGAGGTGATTACATCGTGGTTAACCTCTGTTACTCAGGAATTAGCCACTATATATTTGGCTGTGGAGGCGACCGTGCTAAATGGGGACATTTACACTAAGGCAGGACACTGCTTACTCACAACCTATAACACACTTCTTAGCATGGGTGGGCCACCGCCACCCTCACAACTGTCAGCCACTGTCTTTTGTCTGGATGGACGAAGAGCAGAAAATTGGACAGTTGTTACAGCAGTGGAAAAGTAGCAGTACTGATGGAATAATGAATTGTCTGTATTATCCTGTTTGAAATGTGTGAGTTGGTAAGGCATTGCAAGAGGTTGAGTTACTGTGAGGCAGTCTCCCCCTGCCAACAAATGTAACTTGTCTGGGTTGCTGTGCATGTGTGAGTACTGATTGCAACCCACCTCTGAAGTTGCCTCACCACTATTGTGAAACATGGTACGGTGTTTTGAAACATTAATTTGTTTAAAAATAATTTCAAAACCAGCCTGTTGATGCAGCAGTAACCCTATCGCTTGCCACTCCGCCAACCAAGGATTGGGGGGGGCGGTGAGTCTAGTGTCCAAACAGATAATCCTTTCCTCTGGGAAGGGGGGGTAACCACGGGAGAGGTGCAGCAGAGACTGAAGTGGCGGAAAGAACGATTCAGATGTCAGTCGCGCACATGTGTGACATGATGTCCTAACATGAGACATCCTCAGGGGGAACTGAAATAGAAGGAAAACATTTCAGCCGTGCAGCATGACAGTTTGGCTGCACTCGCAGACTCCACTCTTACTGACCTGGGTACTCCCTGATGACCAGTTTAATTTTTTGAAAGGATCTGGCCTAGCTTAAGGGCTCTGCCGTTTTGGGGGGGGGGGTGCAAGCTACAGGGACAACTAGAAAATGGTAAGTCCTGGGAGAAGGCACAGTGATGGGGCCGAGGTGCAGCAGAGGCTTGAGAGGGGGCCATGGGCCGAGTTGGTGTAGGAGCACAAAGAAATAAAAAATAAAGTAAAAAAATAAGCTAATTTCCAAAACTCTCAAATCGTGCTGTTCACATGACCGGTTTTAACCTAAATGCAGGGCGCATTTACGTGATACACATGAGAATACCGTTTATTATTCACATGGACCTCCTCTCAGCCAGTCAGAATGTGGGATTTATGATACTTATTGTGTAATTACAGTACTTGCACCACAGTGGGTTGTCGTCCCCATGCATTTTTGGAGCGACAGTAAATAAACTATGTGCCACTTTTATTAGTCTCTGTCGTCATGTCACAACACAGGTTACAAATGGGGCCTCCATATGCAAAATGGCGTGAAATCTGTTATTGTTATTCTAACAACAGGAGATTGCTCAAGCTGTATTCTTGCAGTTTGCTGCCATTGTCACAGTAATTCAGATTACCCACTGTTCTGTACGTTGAGACACTGATTATCATCTACATTCTCTTGCTTTTGGTGCAGTGCAGGCTTCCTCCCTTTCCGTCAGTACCCCAGACTGCTAACCTCAGGAAAGATCACACTGCTTTGCTGGGGGGTAGTTTTAAGCAAACCCCAGATTTGCGAACTTTGAGAATGAAACGAAGGGTGTGGGTCTCACATTGTCACCTGTGTGTTGCAGTAACGGTCTGTTGGAAACTAAGCTGAGACCACCACATTCGTTTCACTTGTGACCTAACACGAGATTCAGATACTCGTCAGCGAACACAAACAGTTCTCCTTAATGCATCACTTGTAGCACCTTCCCACAGACAACAGTAGGTCCTTATTTGTAAAAGGGGAGGGTTGGTGAACAATGGATTTCAGAGTTTGAAAGCCCCTCAAAAGTTCTCTTCAGGGAGGTTTTGGACTTAACTGTGGCTGACAGCAGTCCTGAAATATCCATGACCAAGTCTAATTAATAGTACTAGTAAACTGCTGTCATGTAGTTATAGATATATGGGATATGCGCGGGGAGGTCCTGTGTGGTACATGATTTATCTACACAAGTGCTGTTTGACCTCCGGTAGCCTTGCAAGTGGAGTAAGCCATGAGTGAGGTGTCCAAGGTCAAACACCCCGAGTACAGACAAATCGTGTATCACACAAGGTCCCTCCTGCATGGTCAATTTATGCAGTAGGTCAGGACCTTGTGTGATTATTAATTTTTTTAAGTTGTTTTTATTTAGTGGGTTTCTTTTTTTAAATCATGCTATTGCATGCTGTTTCTGTTCAGTTTCTAAGGGCATTGGGAAGGCCATGTTTATGTGCGCCAGTGTGCCCCGTGTCACTGCTGATCACTGCAACAAGTGGCTAAACAAAATTTCAAAGGAAAAATGATGGCTGTATTTAGCAAGAGTCGCAGGAGGCATAGTACAGAAAGCATAAAACGAGAGAGCTGGCGTGGGAGATTTGATGCTTTAAATAAGTTTAATATTTATTTATTTATTTAGAATGCTGTCATGGTGATCAGGTGGAGGTGTGAGCATGGAGCAGTGTGTTCATTACTGGAGTGGGTTGGGCGTCGCCATCTTTGTAACTGTCTGCTGTGCGCTACTTAGTGAGCAGTGCGGTGGGTATGTGTTGCAGTGAGTAGTGAGGTGGTTGTGGTGAGTTTGTAAAGTGAATTTAAAATTAAAATCAGATAAAGAATGTACTTTGCTGTTGTGCACTATGTGTGGTGTTCTAGTGAGTGGCGGGTGGGCAGGTGGAAGTCGGAGTGGGACTGGGATACGGCGCTAGAGGAAGGGGTGGAAGTAGCAGACTCAGCATGGTTTTAAGTGTGACTGGAGGACTATTTGTTGAGTGTTGGAGCTGAATCTGTGCCTGTCAGGTAAGGATTTTGTTTTAAGTCTGCAGTTTTTCCTGGTACAGTGTGTGTGAGATTTCAGTGCGTCGGTACTGCAGTGATTGTTAGAAGAGCGAAGAATTGAAGACGAAGGGAAACGTCTGCTGAATCCTGCTTGTTGTGCCAGGAAACAATGAAGAATAAGGTACATTTTGCTTTTGGGAAGTAAAAAGGTCTGTAGAAGTTATTAGAACATTTAAATGATTGAAAAAAAAAGTTGTACAGGAGCAGAGACGGTGTGTGTGCGCCAGACTTTATGATAGATGAAAGGTGAAAGATTGGTAAAGTGTATGTGGGTGGGTGGAGCAGCTGGTTCATGACGTAGTAACTGTGTACATAAATGTGAGATTCTGCAACTGTGCAGTTACACAGATAAATGGATCACACTCCATTTATGTCCTCGCCTGTTGCATAAATAAGGGCCAGCTCCATACAGAAATATCACTGATATTTCTACGAATTGTGCTTTGACCTTATGATATCACAAGTGGCAAAGCCATAAGTGGTGTCATAGATCACAGTGCAGAGAGAAATATCAGATATTTCTGTATGGTGCATGGCATATTTGATTTATGCAACATTTTTCATGTTAAGTGAGATGCTTTTGTTTTTATGTATTTATTTGGTGCTTTGGAAGTCCTTTGGATGGCAGCGGTGATTCAGGATGACCGGCGGTCATTTATGAGGAGTGACATGCTCGCTGCTCTGTCCATCACTGCGCTGTGTTGCGAGTTGCAGATGCACAGTTCAGTGAGGGTCTGATCGATCATTGTGAGGCCAGTGGAAGCTATACAGTACTGGAAGTGATTCTTGTGAAACAGTTCATAGTGGCTAACGTGGGTGTTTTAAAACTGGGGAAAATGTGTTGGGGAAAAAAATGGTTTATAGTAATTTAAAATGCTTTTCTAAGAAGGCTGGGAAAATTAGTGCTGGTGGAGAAACAGGAGAGAAACAAAACTAAAAGTTCTAATTTAGGAACTGTGGAGCTTTTGCTGGTGGGAGGGGGCCAGTCAGGAGCTACAGAGAGGATAGTTTTCCTCCTCTGACCTACAGTGAGAATATTTCAGTATTCTCACTGTAGGTCCAAAGATCACAAAAATATTGCTAAGTGCCACAAAATATCCTCACAAATTAATATAAGGCAGACTTCTCATGGATATCTCTGGATCACTAATAGCAAGTTCAGTATGTCATTTAGTTCTTTTAATGGGCGTCCAAACTATAAAATTGATTTGTTCCATGCACCAACAACTTGAAATTTCAACAGTTTTTCTTCTTTATAGATTTGCAGGCTATTTCTTTGCCATGTGAAGCCACAAGAATCTGCTTCTGTAGAGTGGATCTATTTTGTACAAACCACTGGAGTTTGCCGGTTTTGAGTAAAGGAGTCATTTCTAATGTTAACTATTGTATCTGAATTTTTCGTTTTTTTTAGCTCGTCCAACTGAGGTTATGAGAGTAAAAGCCAGTCGGGTACTCAAAGAGCCACAGCCTGCTGTCCCGTTACGGTATAGTGCAAAACGATGCCTCAAGGAGTTGATGCCGCCACCAGGACTACCACAAAAGACCCCAACCATCCCAGTGAAAAGAAGAAGGTCTGATACAAACACTCCCTGTAAAACTCGGACCCCATCCTCACCAGGGAGCCAGGCCAAGCGTCAGAGGAAGTGTGTTGTTCCTGCTGCAGTAACCCAGGGAAGGAGGCGTGCAAAGCTTTTCCTAATGGAGACACCGAGGCGGCCTTTCAAGTCAGAGCAACAACACCCCTTTTATTGAGGGATTATACCCCTGAAATGCACACCACAGCGCAGCTCAAGAACCTGTCTCCAATCAGTCAGTAAACCTCGAACGCCCTTAGCTACATCCTCCATACAGAATGGAGCCTCCGTCCCCACAACAGCCCATGATCTCAACACCACCTTTGACCTCCCAGAGTCATGCAGCAAGGCAGGACTGAATACAACCGTGACCTTGGGACCTGCTGTATTCTCTGGGCTGGATAACACGCCCATTGTATTCAGCGGCAAAGATGGCACATTTCTGTCGAGGTTTGTACATAACTTGTCTCATTTCATCAGAATCATGGAGCTAATTAGACAATGTTTATTACACACAAGATTCTTTAGACAGAGTCTGTTTTCAAAGGGTCTAGGGTACTTTATAGCAGCTTAGTGTAGGTACAGATATAGTACATATTTACAGTAGTGTTCTACACATTAATTTTTTTATTCTTTGGTTGACCTGTTGACCTGGTAAGGCCCACAAAGCACAAATGCCTGTTTTCAGGGGTGACCCGGGAGTTTTGAGCTGGTTAAGTGAGTTGCTCAGAGTCGCACAGTATGCAAGTGGAGGTATCACACCCAGGTCTGCCAAATGTACCAAGTTCATTCACAGCTCGTTACTCTAACCTCTGGACTTTACTGCCAGCCTGTAATAAGTGGCAGGGTCGCAAAACATAGGTGCATAGGATACAGCTTAGCATAAGTACAGGTATATAGGTACACAGGGGATACAGCTTAGCATAAGTACAGGTATATAGGTGCACAGGATACAGCTTAGCTTAAGTACAGGTATATAGGTGCACAAGATATATATATATATATATATATAAAATATAATCTCCTTCTCCGTTTGCTTGAGCGAAAAGCTAAGTAATGGCTTTCATTATTTTTAGAAAGATATGCCTAACCATTTACAGATTTTCTGGAGGTCCTTTCACTAAACAAATTCATATTTATCTATTTTTATTCTCTCTCACCTGTAACCCTCCCATTGTGACTTCCCTTTTATCTCTGGCCATCCACAGCAGTAACAGCTTCCAGGCTGTCCTCCCCCCACTGCACAGACAACCCAGGGGAAAGTAAAACCTAGCCACCGACGATAGTAAAGACGAACACCATCCCTGTTCTGCATAATAACTCAGGGTTGGATACCTGCTACCTCTGTAGCGTGCATCGAGTGCCCGCTGTATGGAAAGGGCTCACAAGGAGGTGTTCTGGCTGCTTGTTTCCCCTTCCCACCATGGGGTAGACAAGCAACAGCCAGTGTCTCCCAACTAGGAGCCTGCACTCAGGAATCAATCCTGGGTCCCCCAGGTAGTATTTTGAAAACTAAATTATATTTTATTTGATAAGCCCACTGTGGCTCCACCTTAATGGACGGGGGTTGCATATCCTGGCAAGTATAATTGGCAGAATAGTGAGGAAGTATTAAACTAGGTGAGAAGGTGGTTGGGCAGGTGAGGGAGGGGCAGGCAGTCATGCCCAAGCAAATCTAAGCAAGCATTTGTCAATGCCGAATGTTCGCCATTCGTGTTGCTGTTCTACTGGGTCTTGCTTGTACACATTTTTACTATATGTTTACCCAGGATAGACCAGAAGAGATGCAGTACCTCACTGTCAGTGATGTCCTGCTTTCACAGTTTTAGATTGTATTTACCCAGATTAAGCCAGCTGAGGCAATATCTCATTTTCAGCAGGCTCCCACATGTTGACCCCAAATTTCCAAGTCTTTATTATGACCTGACATTATTGTCTAGACAGGTGATACTATCTGAAAGGTGACTTTGCAGAGTGACTGTGAAAACAAGTTTCAAAGGGGATTTCAAAAATACACCTGTCCTGTTCAGGAGGTGGGATAACACAAGGGATATGTTGAACATTAAGGGCCAAAATAAAGTTATGAGTGAACATTTTTTCACATTTGACCCCATTTTCAACATGGTCTTTTATGACCAGTCCTTCTGAACATGACAGATGTCATTTATAAAATAGTGGCTGAAACATCATTTCTAGGATTATGGATATGTCGTTCTATCCACAGTGTTTGGCATGTCCTTTCCTTTAGAGAATCTTGCGGAAGGTCTTTAAGCTGGCTCTCACCCCACCTGGGTGGTATGTGTCTCGGCTCCGCCCCTTGAGGCCAGATCTTCCTTTCCACTGAAAGATTCAGGTTCCCTCCTTACCGCTCACACATTATTGTAGGCCCTGGTGCTTAAATCCACGGATTTACCTAAACTTCGACTCGTTAGAGTTTCTTCTAATCGCTTTGCGATATTGACCACGATGGAGGATAAATCCTCACCTAGTTTCTGCCGCTGCCTGTGCGGGCAAAAGATGTCTCGCACCAACCCGCATGCCTCGTGCGTGTACTGCTTGGATGTCGGCCATGACGCCTAAGCCTGCGAAATGTGTCGCGCTTATAACCCAAATGTCTTAGATGATCGTCTGGCACAACCTCAACTGAGAAAACTGGAGAATCGGAATCCACCAGTCAAATCAAAGGAAGCTCGTTGGGCAGGGTCCGCTGAGCCACTCTAACAGATGAAGACTTTTGAGGAAGAGGCAGCTCGGGCCATGGATCGGTCCTCTATGTCCTTTGTTGTCCCACTCAATTTGGGCTCCACCTTCTCTGGTTCTTTTTTTGGAGTTGTGCCAGTCCCTTCCCACCAAGGGTGAGGGGCCCTCGGGCGCACATGTCTTGGTCCTGTAAAAAGGACAAGGAGCCGAGGGAAACTTCGTCTTGCCGACAGCATTCTTGGGATCATGAGACATCTCTGTCCCAGGAGTCTGCTGTTTCAACTTCGATCGAGGTTGCAGCCTCAGCCGCTGGCTTCACGGTACCCCCGTCAGGCCAGCTGGCTCAGACACAGGACGTTGATCCAGTTGAGATTATTCAAACAATATGAAGTCTTTCTGTATTCTGACAATATGCAGTTAGTCCTTCCAGTTCAACTGCTCCACACATTTGATGGAGCAGAGATGGAGTTAACTCTATGCAGAAGCATAGAACGTGGAGCTCAAGCTCAGTTTTCAAACCCCCTGTCACTGGTACATTCTCTGTAAACAGTCAGATTCTTTACTCCGCCTAACTGTGAAGATGCTCCAGAGATTTTCCCTTTGCTGCTTTGGTTCAATAGTGGTTTCATTCAGTTTTTTCAACCACAAACATTATAAAAATTCATCGGTCTTCAAACCTCTGTCTACAGTACAGGTAGTAGGTTAGATAGATAGTTTGGGGTAAGTGTTGGTTTTTCATTGGTCAGTCCAGTGAAGAACTGACTGTTTGTTGTTAATTCTTGTTGTGTCTTCTAATATTGGGATCCGGTGATCTTTGGTTGCATAAAAAAATATATTTTTTGGTTTTTTCTCTTCAACCTGTGACACGGTTGGTAACCGAAGGTTTTTGGGTGTTACTCGGCCTGACCGCCACTGAGGGTAACTTGGCTGGGTGCTATGCCTGAGAAACCCAAGGAAAAGACTGGACCCAACGGGTTTCAGACCTGCACTGAGTGTGGGGATGCTTTTGCTAGCGGATCCCCACCTCGTGTGTTTATCGTCTGGGGTTTGACCACCTAGAAACAGACTACCAAATTTGCATAAACTTTCTCAAAGCCACACTGGATAAACACTTACAAAGGCTGAAAAATCCGCTGACCCGGATGGCCAGCCCAGTTCAGGTTCAACCAAACTAGAGGAGGTGCCTTCTGACTAGGGCGATACCCTTTCGGGCAAAAGAAGGGCCGAAACCAAATCCCCGGTTCCGGCAAAAAAGAAGACAACGTCTGCTGGTTTGGATCCAAAGATTCCAACCCCAACGCAGGCAAAATAGCCAGAGCGATTCAAATAGTTCAGTTGCTGCAAACCAGACCGACCGCACCAATGCTTCCTAACCGTTGGTCAGTTGTCAGTTCAAATTCAAACAGATTGCGATCCGGAGGCTTAATATGAATTGGAATGGGAAAGTGAAGAGGAAGATGAGGAAGGCCTTGGTGAACTAGTGGAGCTTGACATCGCCCCTGACAGGCCTCACTCTGTTTCACCTCCCAGACTTGGTGAGTCCCTCCCCACTTTGCTTTTTATAAGAAAGTGGCTGACACTTCACAGTTGCCCACTGTTGAGGCACCTGAGGAGGATGAGGAACCTGAGTTTGTGGAAATGATGGACATCCCAGAGGCCATCTATCCCTTACACAATCTTTGGGAAACAGACAAATACGATTTTGCAGGTTCCTACTTCCATACCTCCTGTGGATAGGAAGATAGATAGGAGGTACATGCTGTAAGGTCCTGGTACGGAGTTCTTCTACAATCATTGCAACTATGTTGAGGTCGTGCAGGCTGCAGCATGTGACACGGCTAACATCCTCTTGGCTTCACACAGCGGATAAGGACTCCAGTAAGGTGGATGCCATGGCAAAGAAGCAGTACTTGGCATCCTCCTTGGGGCTCAGACAGGCTTCATACATGGCATATGCGGCTAGGTACCAGAAGTCCAGATGGGGTCTATCTTAGACCTAGCTAAAGGTGTCGCCCCCACTAGCCAAGCAGCTGGAGCACGTGGCTGCTGATGGAACTGAGGCATCTAAAGTACAATTTCATGTTGCTGTAGACTCTAATGATGTATCATCTAGGGTCATGGCTACATCTGTCTCCCTAGGAGGTTTGCTTGGCTCAGATGTACCAGTCTTTCCCAGGATACCCAGGCAAAAACCATGGATTTTCCTGTTGTACAGAACTCTCTGGGGAGCAGACTGAGATGTGCATAAAAAAGATAGATGAATACAGGACCACCTACAGGAGTGCAGTGGCAAAGGAAAGGGCTGCTACTCCTCAGAAGCAGCAGGCTAGTGCTGGCAGGGGTAGGCCTTTTTACCAAGCACAGGCCTCTTCTACTTTCCAGCAGAGGAATTATTTCGGAGGGAGAGGTAGGAGAGAGAGATGAGCAGGACTGCATCCACCTCCCAGCCCAGAACCCCTGCCAAGTAGACACCCTGATGTCTGCTTGGGTTGCCTCCATATTCCGGTGGGGGCAGGCTGGCTCATTTCTTCCAGGCCTGGAAGTCTGTAACTACTGAGACAAATGGGACCTGGAGGTGGTGAGTCAGGAACTTACTCAAAATTTCAAGAAATTCCCAAAGTCCAGAGCAAGTTCTTTCAAGCCTGCCACTCAGCTGGAAACAGTTGCCTTAGAGGCAGAAGTCCGTTCCTTGCTGCTGCTTAAGGCAGTGGAACTGGTCCCCATCTCCCCTACTAGGATTAACTACAAGACTGGCACCGGTACCCTCCTGGATTGGGTCCTCACCTCTCACCCCACAAGGATTTCTCATACGACCGTTCTCTCAGACTCTCTCAGTGACCACTCCCCAGTCATATGTACATGGTCTAACAAATTCCTCAAGCCCCCTCCCAAAATTATCGCTAGCAGAGTCCTTCCTCTTGGAAAACTTCCACATCTCAAACAGTACCTGCTTCTACGAGACTGGCTACCCACCTACGAAGCAACAGATGTTAACTTGTCTCTTGATCACTTCATCTCAATTTTCAACAAAGCCTGTGACCTCTTTGCCCCTTCTGAAAGGCGCAAAACAAAATCTCTCTCTAACCCATGGCTCACAGTGGTTCTTCTCTCACAGCTGAAACTAAGGGACCACCTCTGGGCAGTTGCCAGGGCCACTGGCAAACAACTGAACATCCAAAATTACAAACAAGCACGAAATGCCTGCACAAAAACCATCCGGCTCATGAAATCCACCTATTACAAAGACGCTGTCACCAATACATGGGGAAATGGTCATGCTTTCTTGGACAATATCAAGGATGTCACGGGGAAGCAGCTAAAAAACTCTCCGGCCATGTTAATGGTCGATGGATCCTCAACCCTCGACCCCAAGATGATCGCAAACATCTTTAACACGGCTTTTTCAGACCTTAATGCTGTCCTACCCCATGACTTTTTCGAAAACAGGGCCTACTCCCCAAATACCTCAGCCCCACAGTCTAACCATCCCCTCTTCTACTTCAGGGAAGTAAGGCTCAATGAAGCTTGCCGCTATATTACTGCAGCTATCTCCAAATCTAGATCTAGTAGTGACACCCTGGACCTTAAACTTCTGTTGCTCACCCTCGATGAGGTAATTCATCCATTAACAAAATCCTAAACCTCTCTCTCAGCTGTGGAAAATTCCGGACTTATGGAAAGCGGACACTGTGACACCTGTCCATAAAAGTGGGATAAGAGCCAGATCACTCAAATTAATCGCCCTATCTCCCACTGCCCCACTCTCTAAGGCACTCGAGGCGCATCGTGGCTGATCAACTTACCGACCACTTGGATAAATACAATATACCTTGTCCACAACAACACGGTTTCCGGAAGGTCACAGCACCACCACAGCCCTACTTGAGTTCACTGGAGTTTTGCACAAATCCCTTGATAACGGCCTTCTCACAGGGGCCATTTCATCGACCTCTCAAGGCCTTGATACAGTACACCATGGACTACTAATTGACCAACTACTGAATGCGGGCTATCATGACTCTTCTCTCTGGTTTAAAAGCTACTTAGAAAACGATGCATGAGAGTAAAAATTGCTGGCGCTTTTTCTGACACCCTGCCTGTTCGCTCAGGTGTTCCACAGGGATCCATACTGGGTCCCTCCTTTTTAGCCTTTTCTTAAACTCCTTCCCTTACCACTGTTCTGAGCAGATCATACTATATGCCAATGATGTTGTTGTATTCTCCACTCACAAAGAACATGCAACTCTTCAACACAACCTTCAACTTGGTTTCAGTTCTGTAGAGACATGGTTTCTTAATCATAAACTGGTCCTCAATGACAAAAGAAACCAAATCTGTGCTCTTCTGCAGCTCTCAAAACCCACAAGCTATACCATTGGCTATCTCCACCACCCAGGGTGAACACTCTAGATCAGGTGGGGTCCTTCAAATACTTAGGGATATAGCTTGACCCCAATCTCTCCTATGGACCTCCGTAGATAATGTAGCTAGAGCTGCTAATACGGCTTGGTCTCCTCTACAAACATAGACAACACCTCGCACCAGAAGCCTTGAAGGTTGCAGTCCTGAGCCCTATGGTCTCTGTAATAGACTATGGTCTCATCATTTATCGCTCGCCACAACCACAACCCTTAGATGCCTCTCAACTGCCTGAAATAAAACATCATTTCGCTCATCACTGGTGCTCACTGTCTCACCACACATGTGACCTGTACACCCAGACGGCTGGCTCAACTATCAAACCGCATGAAGTTTCTCACCTGCTCCATGGCGAAAAAAAATCTACCTTGGCCTTGCACCTTCTGGGGTCTCAGCTCTGTTACAACACTGAACCAACAAACGGTGCCTTCAGAGATCCACGCTACAGCTACTGAAAGTCCTCCACTGTCACACTTCTCAGGGACAACGCTCTTTTGCTTATCAAACGCCACTCTGGTTCAGTGGCCTCAGCCCCACCATCTCCTCTGTCCCGACAATTGGTATGTTTAAAACTAGGCTCCGGGACTATCTCACTACCAATAGCTCCTGTGACTGCCCAACTTAACCTTGTTTCTCCACTTCCCTGCCTGCTGTAGTGGCCTGTGTTCCCCCCCCAACCTGGATTCTACCCTCACATCTTGGTATACCCAGTGCTGCACTTTTCACCCTCTCCCACCCTACTTACATTCTCCCCATTCCCTTTCCCTATGACTCTGGCACTTCTTATCTCCTGTCTGTTTTCTCTGACAAATGCAGCTGGCTGCCTTTGCAATGTTACCCTTGAATTGTATTAATCTGTAATCTGTTTGCAATGTCCACATTGTTGTAATGTCTGTCTTGATATTCCCCATAATTTGTATTTCTCTGATGTGGAACCTTTGTAAAGAGCCTTGGCTCAAAGGTATTTGTAATCCTAGACTTGATAAATAAATAAAAATAAAATCTCATTCAAGGGAAATGCTTGTACTCAAGGTACTTCTTACCCCAAAAGACAGAGAAGTGGTGACCCATCTTAGACCTCAGATATCTAAACAGGCGTCTTACAAACCCAAGTTCAAGATGTTGACTCTGGGCACTGTTCTTCCCTCTCTAAGGCTAGGAGACTGGTTAGCATCCCTGGACCTCAAGGATGCCTATTTCCATATCCCAGTCAGATGCTCCCACAGAAAGTACTTGAGGTTCGAGTTGCCCTCAGGCCACTACCAGTTCAGGGCTATGCCTTTCGGCCTCTCTTCTGCCCCCAGAACTTTCACCAAGTGCCTAGCAGTGATGGTAGCATTTTTTTAGAAAGCAGGGAATAGCAGTACTGCCTTATCTGGACGACTGACTCATAGTAGGGCAGTCTCCAGAGCAGAACAGGACAGCTCTGGCAGCAACCCGACAACTCTCGGGCTCCCTAGGCTTCCTGCTCAACTTACCCAAGTCAGTTCTGGAGCCAGTCCAGGTACCCACCTTCATAGGGGCAGAACTGGACACCATTCAGGCAAAGGCATGCTTACCAATGCAAAGGGTAAAGGCTCTAACCAGCCTGGCAGGCTCTTTCAGAGTACTAGTATCCCACCCAGCCAGGCATTTTCTTCAACTCTTGGGCCACATGGCAGCATCCACTGCAGTGGTCCCAGGAGCCAGGTTTCGGATGAAGCCATGATGGTCTGGAGTCTGGCTTATTTCCTTCAGGTCTCTCTAGTAGCAGTGCATCTCCTGGGCAAGGACAATGTCCTAGTGGATGCCCTCAGCAGGATCTCTGAGCCACCACGAGTGGTCTCTGAACAGGCAGGTACTTCAGGTTATCTTCATGAAGTGGGGCATCCCAGAAATAGATCTCTTTGCAGCCCCAGACTATTGCCAGCTTCCCCAGTTTTTTGCAGGCTCCCTATCTTGAGAGCTGTTCCCCTGGATGCTCTGGTTCTGGATTGGGGGAACAAGTTTCTGTATGCCTTTCCTCCTTTTCCCCTCCTGTTCAGAGTCCTGATAAAGATCAGGACACAACCCTGCAGAGTAATCCTGATTGCTCCAAACTGGGCCAGGCAACCCTGCTACCCGTTGTTGATGTCCCACTCAGTGGCGCCTCCAATTTGCCTCCCCAGGAGGCACAATCTTCTCACCTCCTCCCAGCATACCTCTCAACCTTTCATCACTCAAATGTGTGACAAACAGGCAAAATGCGTGACACTTCATCAAAAGTGACAACTCAAGCTCAGAACGCAGTCTAAATCTGTGTACTTATGGAATTAATGTTTGCTGATAATTGAGCATCATAGTTTATTATGAATTTCTGCATTAAAGTTTCAGTGGGCAATGTGGAACATCACCTGTGCCATGTGAAACAGAGGGTTTCTGAGAAGTAAAATGAGTGACATACCTCAATGTGTGACAGTTGAGGTTATGCCTCCCAGGAAGGATTTGGTATCCCAACCTCAGGGCCTGGCTCTTGAGGAGTTAGAATATACAGGCTTGCATTTTTCTCAGGGAGTGATGGATTTCCTGAAGGTTTCTAGGAAGCCAACCACCAGAAAAACATAATTCCAAGTAGAAGAGATTTTCTGTTTGGTGTTCTCAAAAGAGTATAGACCCAAATTTAGCTGGTTTGCCTGAAACTGTGGGCTACGTAGTCTATCTACACTACTTGGGCCTCCGACCTGCTACTTTAAAGGTTCATCTGGCATCTGTGTGCTTTCCTCTCTGCAGGTAAACCTGTCTCCCTGCATCCCAGCCAGTTTTCAAGAATTTTTTTAAGGGATTGTTACATTTACACTCCCCTCACAGGGAGCCCACCGCTGCTTGGAACCTGAAAGTATGCATTGCACAGCTCATGCAGCCTCCCTTTGAACCCATGTCTTCAGCTGAGCTTGAGTATTTGACCTGGAAGACTGTTTTTCTTGTAGCTATCGCATCTGCCAGGAGGATTAATGAGCTGCAAGCATTCTATGGAGCCTGACTATATCTCCTTTCATAGGGATAAGGTTGTTCTCAGGACAAATAAGATATTTCTCCCCAAGGTAGTCTCAGATTTTCATCTTAACCAGTGACACTTCCAGTGTTTTCACTGACCATTCTTCCTCAGGTGAAAGAAGGTTGCATAGTCTGGATGTCAAGAGGGCTATTAGTTATTATCTGGATCAAACTAAAGCCCATCGAGATAGCTGTTCCTTACCTATGGGGAAGTGGGCAAAGGAAATCCTGCCACCAAGAGGACTATTGCTAGGTGGATTGTCTCTGTTATCCAGTTTTGTTATGGTAAGCTGGGCAGAGAGCCCCCCAGGCCTGAGGGCTCACTCAACCAGGGGTCCACCTGCCTCTATGGCAGCAGCTAGGGACATTCTCCTTTTGGAAATCTGTAAAGTGGCCACCTGGAAGACTGTTCACACATTTACTAAACATTACTGCCTGGACACTCAAGCCAGAAGTGATGCCAGGTTTGGCACAGCAGATCCTGTTTCCTAAATAGCTTCTGTACCCTCCTCCAGGGAATACTGCTTGTAGTCTGCATATTGTAAGAATACAGCAAGACTTCATGTGTTCGACCCAATCTCCGCAAAGACATAGACAGGATGGAAGCTGTCCAGAGGAGGGCAACTAAAATGGTGCAGGGTCTGCACCGGAAGACATATGAAGAGAGACTTCAGGAGCTAAATATGTATAGCCTCGAGGAAAGGGGGGGAGACATGATAGAAACTTTCATGTACCTCAAGGGAATCAACAAAGTCCAAGAGAGTAGCATCTTTCAAAAAAAGAGGTGTGCAAGAATAAAGTGGCACAATCTGAAGATAGAAGAGCGGCTCAGAGGTAATTTAAAGTATTTTTTTCACAGAGAGGTTGTGGATGCATGGGCAGCCCTCCAGAGGAGGTTGTGAGTCAAAAACAATGGTGGAATTCAAACATGCATGGGAAAGTCATAAGACAATTCTTGGGGGTAGGAAGAAGTAAGCTGCTGGTTAACTAGGATCTGCAGCTTATCCATTAGGTAGGGAAATGGGCAGACTGGGTGGGCCAAGCGGTCCTTATCTGCCGTCAAAATCTATGTTTCTATGTTCGAAGAAAAAATTACTCATTATAGTAATCTTGATTCTTCTAATGGAGTCTTGCTGTATTCTGACCTCCCTCCCTGCCTCCCCTCACAGAACCCCAGAAAGCTTATTTAGGGATGGCATGTGCCAGAGCTGCACCTCAGAGGGTTTTGCATTATTATTATTATTATTATTATTATTATTGTTATTTTATCATTATTACAGTGAAATGTGTTTTTCTTGGGTTTTCGACTTGAGTCTTGTGGTTGGTGTTGGTTTTACCTTTTGGGATTTAAGTAGTAATAGTTAAACTTGGTGCTTGTGAGAATCTGACGGTTTACAGCAAATGTACCAGTGATGGGTTTGAAAACCGAGCTGGAGCTCAACATTCTATGTTTCTGCTTAGAGTTAACTCTTTCATCTCCTGAGCAGTTGAACTGGAAGGGCTAACTGCATATTGTCAGAATACAGCAAGACTCCATTAGAAGTAACAAGATTCCTATGGTGAGTAATTTTTCTTCTCGACCCAGTCAACCCGTTGTCACTTGATGAGCACGACAACTCCTTTTCAAGACCTCGGTCCTGCCTGGCACCAAGGAGGAGACCCAGCCTGCTGGGAATCCCCTCGTGACCCTGGTCCCTGACCCAGAAGAGTCATGTCCTCCCAGCTCCTTCTGAGCGACAGTCAGTCCCACCCCCACCCCACCCCAACAACCCAGGTGAGGTCTCAAACCCCTTGACCGATAGGCCAAAGAAGGCACTCAAAGCGCTCTAAAAAGTGGCCCTTTGCCTGTTCCTTGTCCTCCTCAGGCAGAATAGGTTTCAACAGAAACTCTGTCGACACTCTGAGTACTTAATGTGGCAGCAGCTGATTCTGTCCGGCCATTACTTGGCTGTTGTCCGCTAGGCTGGCGCCGACTCCTCTGGAGCCAGTCAGCACCATTCAGTTCAACAAAATCAACCTCTCCACCGATCCTGGCGGAGCTGTCACCCAAACAGCCCCTTCAGGGGTTTCTGCCAAGGAGTCTCGGTCTGTTCAGGCCTTCTCGTAGGCTTTGCATCGCTTTCACTCCCAACCATTCTAGGCGGGTGGAGGGAGATTCCAGTGGTCAGCTGATTTATCCGGAGTCCAAGGACTCTGACCTGCATTCGCGTCCCCTGGACGAGAAATCTGTCGGTAGTCTCTCGACGGAGAAGGTCCCTCTTCCTTTATGGGCATCCTCCGTCTCATCTCCAAATCTACGGGGATACCCCTAGCACCCATTCAGAAACAAGCCGAATATCCCCTCACTGACATTCTCATATGGGATTCCCCAACAGAGGCCTTCCCAGTGGCTGAGGTCGTTGTCAGCCCGAGCCTTGGAGCTGTGGCAGCACCCTAAGCTTTCGGCCCATATGGCCTGAATCGCTGTGCCCATTGGGTCCCTTTCAGGATTCACAGAGCACCCTCTGCTTTGGAATTGGTGACCAAAACTGTGTTCAGGCACTTGGGTAATTCAGGAGAACACCGATAGACCCCGGACAAAGAGTCAAGAGCGGGACCATTCTGCCCAGAAAGTCTATGCGCCTCTTCGTTGGGCCTTCATCAGGCAAACTTGGCCGGCATCGTGGTGCACTTCTCCCATGCCCTCCTGGGCTTTCTTGATGAGGTTCTTCCTCACCACCCCGCAGACCTCCAGACCATGGTTAAGCAGATCCGTGACCAGGGTCGGGCTGTTGCGAAGCAGCAACTCCAGATGGCTTTGGACCTCGGGGACTCTTGCGCCCACTCGGTGGTGGCCATGGTTGCCATATGTCACAGGGCTTGGTTGAGGGTCTCCACCTTCACGGGGGACACCCAGCACAAACTAACGGACATCCCTTTCTTGGGTACTGACCTTTTTGGCCCAGGTGTGGATGGTCACCTCCAACACATTGAGAAGTCCAGTGCCATTTTGGACTCTGTGACCTCTGCGCAAAACTAATCCTAGACATCCAAAAAGCAGGAAAAACCTTTTCAGCATTTTGCTCCTGCAGCCAAGCAGACCCATTTCCAATTGGGGCAGCAACAGCAGGCACAATATTGGTGCCCTCGGCCCAAGTCCGGGCTCCCAGCGGCCCATAAACCCAGGGGGCAGGATTCAGGTGGTCTCCAAACTGGATCCTCTTCCTCCAACCTGCCAAGGGATGGGATGGGGTGGCCACCCCAGCCCTGTCGGTGGAACCTGATTTTATCTCCTTTCATAGGGATAAAGTGGTCCTTAGAACCATAGAAGGTTCTTGCTCAGAGTGGTTTCAGATTCCCACTTGAATCAGTCTGTCTCTCCTGTTTTCTTCACTGATCATTCTTCCTCAGGGAGAGGAGGCTCGCAGTTTAGAGGTTAAAGAGCCCTTAGCTACTACATAGAGCATACCAAGGGTCACATGTTTGATTCCCTCCAGTTGTTCCTCACTTATGGAGAAGTGGGAAAGGGCAAACTTGCCACCAAGAGAACTGTTGCTAGGTGGATTGTGTCTTGTATACAGTTCTGCTATGTGAAACTGGGAAAGATTCCACCCTCAGGCCTGAGGGCTCACTCTAGAAGAGGTACAGCTGCTTCCCTGACTGCTGCCAGGGATATCCCTCTCTTAGTAATTTGTCAAGCAGCCACCTGGAAAACAGTCCATACCTTTACCAAGCATTACTCTCTGGATATCCAGGCTGGGAGTGATGCTAGGTTTGGCACAGCAGTACTTCAGAGCCTATTCCCAAAGTAGGTTCTGTCCCTCCTCCATGGAGGTACTGCTTGCTGGTCTGCAATAGTCAGAATACAGCAAGACTTCATGTTGTTTGAAGAAAAAATTACTCACCTTAGTAATGTTGTTTCTTAATGGGTTTTGCTGTATTCTGACTACTACCTCCCCTCACAGAATCTGGTTTTGGGAAGTGGGTGGGCAGGTGCAGTGTTGCACCTCAGGGGTGCTCCTTTTACACCTCTTCTTTTTTTTGTTTGGGTGTTTGTTTTATTATTCTTATTTGGATTGGGTTTGAGTATCCTGACTTGAGTCTTTCTTTGGGAATCCAAAACTTTTTGTTGCCAGTTGGCTAGTAAAAATTTTTACAATTTCCACATAGGATAGTTAGTGAGTTTTTGCTCGTTAGAATCTGACGGTTGGATTTCAAAGGGCTCCAGACAGAGACATCAACCGAGCTCAAGCTCAGCATTCTATGCTCTGCATAGAAAGTTAACCCGTTGTTCTCCGGGGCAGTTTAAAGGCTGGGGCTAACTGCAATAGTCAGAATACAGCAAGACTCCATTAGAAGAAACATAATCACTAAGGTGAGTAATTTTTTCGTCGGGAACTCCCAGAAATAATGACTTCCTCTAAGAGACATTCCTAGAAGTTCTCCTGTTACAGCAAAAGTATTTGCGTAACTGATCTATCTAGGAGTGGTATATGTTGTTTATCCACACGGACCCACCCTACCTCCCTGGCTGTGGACGCACAACCTGGCTTCCAGCAGGCTAAGATCTGGCGTCATGGGGCGGAGCCAAGGTATATACCAACCGGGTGGGTGGGAGGAACCAGCTAGAAGACTTCCAGCAAGATTTAAAGCGGAAGGGGACATGCCAATAAGTGTGGATGAACAACATATACCACTCCTAGAACTATTGTTACAGGTGAGTAACCTGTTCTTCAAACAACATGAAGTCTTGCTATATTATGACTTCTTGCAGTTAGCCACAGCACTTGAACTGCCCCGGAGAGGAAAGAGTTAACTCCATAATGAATGGAGTTCTCAACTTGTGCGCTTTACTGAAAACTCTATCTGGCTAGTTTCAAACTGAAACTGTCAGATTCTTTCTCCGCCTCACTGAACAGTCGCTCCGGAGATCTCCTTCAGCTTCAGTTCATTTCTCGGTTAAAACAAGTAATTCTCGGTTTAAATAAACCCGGGAAAATATTTATTTTACCACATTTCGGTTCAAAGCTCTATCTGGTAAACGTAAGTACAGGTCTTTTAGTCTGTGTGGAAAATATATTTATCGGTTCGGTTTGAACCGATCGGTTTAGTTAAAAAGGCGTTTAAAGTATTGTATGGACATTTAGAGTGCGGTTCCGGTTCTTATCGGTTCTAAAAAAACGAACTTTTAATTTGTTTTTTCAAATACCCGTGACGCTGGTTAGGAACCGATAAGGGTGTCTTGCCTAGCACTGCCATTAAAGGGCAGGTTTGGTTAGGCTGGCATTATGTCTGAGAAACCCAAAAGAAAAACCAGGCCCACTGGGTTTCAACACTGTGATGCTTGTGGGGAAGCCTTTGCCAAGGCTGACCCACACACCACATGTGTTTATTGTCTGGGTTTGACCACCTCCAGTCAGACTGCCAGATTTGCAAGAATTTTCCTGCAGCCACCCTGGGAAAAAGATTGGGCAGGCTCAGGAGCAGAGAGGCCAAAAGTCCGCTGACCCGGATGGCCAGCCCGGTCCAGTGCCCACTGGACCAGAGTGAGTGCCCTCTGACCAGGGCGAGACTTCCTCGGGCAAAAGAAAAGCTGGTTCTGAGGAACCAGCCCCAGTAAAAAAGTCTAAAAAATCAGCAGGTCCGGAGTACAAAATTGCCTCTCCAACTGCTGCAGAGATAGCAAAAGCCATACAAATTGTCCAGTCACTGTCTCAGGGACCGTCCGAACCACCACTAGCTGGTAAAAGGTTGGTTCATCCGGTCCCAGTGGTTCAGGAGTATGATATTGAAGAAGTTTATGAACCACAGGAGGAGGGAGGATTATGAGCAGTATGTATGTGGCTGGGAGGGTCTGGATGTGTCCATTGAACCGGACATCTCTCCAGACAGACCATTGGAATCTCCCCCTATGCTGTCTGAGTCCCCATCTCATTTTATTTTTTATAAGAAAGTTGCTGAAACCCTCCAGCTTCCCTTAGAAGAGGCTGTGGATGAGCAAGAGGAGCCTGATTATGTTGAGGTGATGGATATTCCAGAGTCTAGGAGATTGTCTATTCCTTTGCATAAGTCATTTAGGAAGCAAACAATGAAAATTTTAAAAAATCCAAATTCTGTGCCTCCTGTCAATAAAAAGATGGACAAGAGGTATGCTTTATCAGGCCCTGATACAGACTTCCTTTCTGAGCAGTGTAGTCATGTAGGAGTGGTACAGGCTGCAGCCTGTGACAAGGCTAACATTCCCCTGGCTTCACATCCTCCTGATAAAGATTCTAGGAAGATTGATGCCATGGCAAAAAAGCAGTATGTGGCAGCCTCTTTGGGACTCAGGCAGGCAAATTATATGGCTTATGTAGCTAGATATCAGAAATCTAGATGGGATACAGTTATGCAGTTAGCCAAGCAGGCCCATGGCCAGCTGGCTAGTGAATTGGAACAGGTGGCTGCTGATGGCATTGAAGCCTCTAAAGTTCAATTTCATGCTGCTGTTGATGTTAATGATGTTTCCTCTAGGGTCATGGCCACTTCTGTAGCTTTCCGTAGGTTGGCATGGCTCAGGTGCACTAATCTGTCACAGGACACTCAGTCAAAAGCTATGGATTTTCCTGTGGTAGGAAATTCTCTGTTTGGGGAGCAGACAAAGAACTATATGAAAAGATGGATGAATACAGAACTACCTACAAAGTGCAGGCCAAGGAGCGCAGTGCTACTCCACAGAGGCATACAGCCAGAGTAGGGCAGGCCTTTCCACAGGCCTTTTATCAATCCCAAGCTTCCTCTGCTTATGCTCAGAGGGTTTTTCAGAGGCAGAGGCAGGCGGGCGCAGGCAAGCCGTCCCCACCCCTCAGCCTAAGGCATCTGCCAAGCAGGCACCCTAATGGGGTGCCCAGGGCCGATCTCCTGTACCAGTAGGGGTCAGATTGGCTTACTTCAGTCAGAACTGGTGTCCGTAACCTCGGACAAATGGGTTCTGGAAGTGGTGAGCCAGGGTCTGGTTCTCAGCTTCAAACATTTTCCAAAGATGAGGGCCAGACACCTTTCCATCTGCAAGCCCCTAGAGAGCTCTTGCCCTGGAGGCAGAGGTCTCTGCCCTGTTAATTGCAAAGCAGTGAAAGGGTTCCTCCCTTTCACCAGGGCAAGGGTCTGTACTCCAGATACTTCCTTACACCAAAAAGACAGGAGAAATGCGTCTATCCTAGACTTAAGGTATTTGAACAAACACCTTTTGAAACCAAAGTTCAAAATGTTAACTTTGGCAATGATTTTGCTCTCACTGAGGCCAGGGACTGGCTAGCCTCCTGGACCTCAAGGGATGCTTATTTTCATGTCTTAATCAGGCCTTCTCTCCAAAGTACCTCAGGTTCGAACTGCCCTCAGGCCACTACCAGTTCAGGGCAATGCCCTTCGGTCTTACCTCTGCTCCAAGGGTATTCACAAAATGTCTAGCCGTGGCAGTGGCTCATTTAAGAAGGGAAGGGGTTGCTGTTTTCCCTACCTGGGCTGACTGGTTCATTGCTGGACAGTCTCCAGAACAGGTGAAATCCCACTTGCAAGTCACCCAGCAGCTTCTCACCTCCCTGGGATTCCTGCTAAACCTACCAAAGTCAGTTCTAGAACCAGTTCAGGTACTTACTTTCATAGGTGCGAATTGAACACAAAGCTGGCCAGGGCCTTCCTCCCTTGGAAAGGGTAGAGATTGATTGCCCTGGCCTCCTCTTTCACCCTGCAGGTCTCTCGACCAGCAAGACACTTTTGCAGCTTCTAGGGCACATGGCTGCCTCCACAGCTGTAGTGCAGGGAGCAAGATTCCAGATGAGAGACATTCAGTTTCATTTGAGGGCCTATTGGTCCCCAAGGAGGGACCCCTTGCCAAACTGATTCCTGTGACCGAACTCTGATCCTAGCTCTTCAGTGGTGGCAGGATCAGAGCAATTTAAGACAGGGGTCCCTTCATTCCTATTTCCCTCCTCTCCCTCACCCTCCTCACGGATGCCTCCCTCCTGGGGTGGGAGCACACTAGCGACCTCTCCACACAGGGAGTGTGGTCCCCTCAGGAATCTCTGCTCCACATCAACTTGCTGGAACTCAGAGCTGTCCTTTTAGCTCTTCAAGCTTTTCTGCATCTGTCCAGAACAAAGTAGTCCAGGTCAGAACAGACAATACCACAACAATGTGGTACATCAACAAGCAAGGGCACTCGGTCGTCGGCCCTGTGCACCGAGGCAATGAAGTTGTGGTCTCTGGCCTACTCCTGAACACTTCTCTAATAGCAGTTCATCTGCCAGGAAGGACAATGTCTAGCAGATGCCCTCAGCAGGATTTCTCAGGGCCATCACGAATGATCCCTGAATCCCGAGTGCTGAGAACAGTCTTTGCCAGATGGGGCACCCTCAGATAGATCTTTTGCAGCCCCAGACAACCACCAACTTCCACTGTTCTGCTGCAGGCCCCAGTGATGGGCTCAGTCCCCCTGGATGCCCTTCTTTTGGATTGGGAAGGGAAGTTCCTGTATGCCTTCCCCCCCTTCCCTCTTCTTTTCAAGGTGTTAGTAAAAATCAGATCCCAACCTTGCAAAGTGATTCTGATTGCACCAGACTGGGCCAGGCAATCCTGGTACCCACTCCTGCTATCACTGACAGTCCACCTTCCCCTGTGCCTTCCTAGGATTCACAATCTGCTGACCTGTGCCCAGGGAGAGTGTGTATCCGAACCTCAAATCCCTCAACCTCAAGGCCTGGCTCTTGAAGAGTTAGAATTTGCTGATTTACACCTTTCTCAAGGTGTCCTTGATATTTTAAAGGCCTCTAGGAAGCCTTCCACTAGAGCCACTTATAATTCCAAGTGGAAAAGGTTTTCCATCTGGTGTTCTGATAAGCATATTGTCCCAGAATCTGCTGATTTGCCCACTTTGCTGGACTACATGGTCCATCTTAATTCTTTGGGCCTCAGGCCAGCTACATAAGAGTCCACTTGGCAGCTGTCTCTGCTTTTATCTCAGCAGGAAAGCCTTCCTCCTTTCTTCTCACCCTATGTTCTCCAAGTTTTTAAGGGTTACTTCATACTAACCCTCCTTTTCAGGACCCAGCCCCTGCCTGGGACCTTAATGTTTGCATTGCTCAGTTAATGCAACCCCCTTTTGAACCCCTGTCTTCGGCAGACCTTAAGTTCTTAACTTGGAAAACTGTATTTTTAGTGGCCATCACTTCTGCTAGACGCATAAGTGAGTTACAAACCCTTTCAGTAGAAAATGATTTTATTTCTTTTCACAGGGATAAGGTAGTCCTCAGGACTAACAGAAAGTTTTACCTAAAGTGGTTTGGTTCCATCTTAACAATCCATCTCCCTTCCAGTATTTTCACTGAGCACTCTTCCTCTGGTGAAAGGAGATTGCACAGTTTGGATGTTAAGAGGCATTGAGTTGTTATCTGGAGCGCACCAAGGGTCACAGGTTCAAATCCCACCAACTCTTTCTCGCCTATGGTGAGGTGCAAAGGAAAACCTGCCACTAAGAGGACAGTTGCCAGGTGGATTGTCTCTTGTATCAATTTTGCTACCAAAACTGGGTGAGAACCCCCTCAGGATTGAGGCCCATTCTACTAGGGGTACAGCTGCATCTCTAGCGCTGCTAGAGATATTCCTATTTTGGAAATCTGTCAAGCTGCAACCTGGAAAACAGTTCACACTTTCACCAAGCATTACTCCCTGGATATCCAGGCCAGGAGAGATGCTCGGTTTGGCACAGCCGTGCTTCAGAGCCTATTCCCTAAGTAAGTTCTGGCCCTCCTCCATGGAGGTACTGCTGTGTAATCTGCAAGAAGTCATAATATAGCAAGACTTCATGTTGTTTGAAGAAAAAATTACTCACCTTAGTAATTGTTTTTCTTCTAATGGAGTCTTGCTATATTATGACCACCCCAACCTGCCCCTCTCAGAACTTCTACTTGGGTAGGGGGTGGCCAAATTAGTGCAAGCACTGTGTCATGCTATTATAGGTATTTTTCCCCCTTTTCCCCTTTTTCTTAGGATTGGGGAAATTAGGTATTATCAATTTGTGTGTTTGGCCTCCCTCCTGGACTTGTCTTTGGGGGAGGGGGGTCTAGTAGTGCCTGTCAGGGTGACATTTGTTGTTGTTGTTATTATCATAGTTGTTTTTTAATAGTAGGTAGCCATTTGGCTAGTGTAGGGTATTTTCCACACAGACTTTTAGCGAGTTCTGGCTCCGTAAAGATCTGACAGTTTAAGTTTGAAACTAGCCAGATAGAGCTTTCAATATAGCTCTCGCGCTGAGAACTCCACTCTCTCTCTGGAGTTAACTCTTTCCTCTCCGGGGCAGTTCAGGTGCTGTGGATTACTGCAAGATGTCATAATATAGCAAGACTCCATTAGAAGAAAAACAATTACTAAGGTGAGTAATTTTTTCTTACTGGCCTTCCATATTCAACGCACCACTGTACCTTATACTTGGCTGTGGGGTGGTCTTCCCTTACGTACAGGCAACAGAGAAACGCAGCCTTCTGGACCTTCAGTGCAATTACCAAGAAATTGCCCCACTGTATTTTGGACTGCCTTCCACTAAGTACGATAGGCAAGTACGTGTTGAGAAGTGCCTCTGGCGAATTGCTCAAGGTCAAATCGTGATTTGCTTGAGGATTCTATAAGTTAGATGCTACATCTATTATGGAATAAGCTGCAAAAAAACATTGAAATTGATCCACCCCATTACTTTAACAGCTTTCAAAACACTATATGCTTGTTCCTTTAAAGAATCCTAATTGCTCCTATGATCATTGTCTCATTCTTAGGAGAGGATCTAGTGGCAGCTACATGCAATTCCATAAACATTCTCTTCCCCTCCTGTATCCTTCCCCTCCCATCTCCTCCTACTTCACATTCCCTCTCATTCCTTCCCTTCATTTACCACTGTTGTATGTTATTGTAACCATATCCAGCAGTCGAACCCTTAAACTGAGAATGACCCCCACCAACCCCAACGAGAGTCTGTACAACCACTTGGCTATGACAACAGTCCCTTGCAGTCTGCATGGATTACCCTTGGGCACCCTGTTCATCTCCTCTACTTCCTTCCTCTGCTACCTCCTGCTCCTTCTCCCACCCCTGTCAAAATCTTCTTAACAACCTAATACAACATCCTCGACCCCTTCCTCTGGTTTCCTTCAGGCCATTGTGTTCATATTATTTAATCGCTGTGACTTCTTATATGTTTGTAATTACTATTGTATATGCCATGCTACTGTTATCAGATTCATGACATCTGTTTCTTGGATTACATCTACATTGTTGGTTGTGTAATCCTTGTGTACATTATTATTATGTGTTGTCCAGGTCCATCTCGAAAATGAGTATTGCTCAATGGTTTTCACCTGGTTAAATAAAGATTTTGATTGATTGATTGATAGATGACTTAGAAAGGCAGGTTATTCCTCCATGTTGGAGATTGACTGGCAGAGCTTTTGCAGCAAGGAATGTAAAATTAAGCATCTGATGAGCAAACAGGAGTAAGACAGGATGGGACGGTATGAGCAGAGGTAGGCTGAGATGGTGGCGAGCAGAATTTTAGCTACCAAAAGGAGTTGGAGATCATAGTAGGAGAGAAAGGTTTAGTTAAAGGATGCAGTGTTGGGTGAGGGTTGGGCTTTTAGGATGAAGCAGCAGAAGAAAGAGTTAAAAAAGGGGGTTCACTCCACATAGAGTGGGTTTGGGGCCACATTGTAAACCACACCCACCCAGTCGTCAGATACTGACAGCATCATCTGGAGTATAATCAGGCTACAGACCAGGAGTAGAAGACAGGATTTGTTGTGGAATCCAGCCACCAATAAGCAGGGGAGAGCATCTCTACGCACCAGGTAGGTGTTTGCAGTTAATGTAATGAAGACAGGTGGTTTGTAAACAGGGAAAAGTTTGAGGAGGGAAAAAGTTGTTTGTAAAAATGTAATTTCCCCCACAGTGTATGCGTTTCTTTTTGTTACTGACATGTTGGCTGGCTTCTGTGGGCAGGTGGTATTTAGCAAGAGGAAGCCTTGAGATAGATGACGTATTCTGCTGAAATGCACTTCTTTGTAGCTTGAAGCAACATTCTTTCGGCTCTTAACTGCATTTTTCAAATTGTTTTTAACAGGCCAGGTGTGTCAGACTTTACAGTAAAGGAGCTGGCTGGTCAATCCTGCAGTAAAACTAAACTCTCAGCCTCCGCTGCTAGGCCCTCATCACAGAGAAAGAGAAAATCAATTGGGTAAGTCAGACCTTGTTAAAAAAAAAAAAAAAAAAATCCTCTCTTCTCTTGACTCAGTGGCAACAACAACTTGTTGAGGGGTACTGACTACTTGATATAGCTATTAACTCAAATCTTTTCAGCCCAGGGAACTAGTAATATTGCTATCTCACCCTTTCAGTCACAGGATGGTGAGACTGTGGAGGTCATCAAGATATGGGTAGGGGGACTTAAAAGTGGAAAGGAACAATCTTGTGTGAAAGAGCTGTGGTAAAAGAGTCCCTAAGTGGATGTTCCTGGAACAGAGGGGGCCTCCGAAAAGCTGCAATTGGAAGCATAGAATGGGGGTGCGGCAGAATAGTATAACAATAAAATAATTTCTTGGGGCGTGAATACAGTTTAGTTTCCACACTCTGGCTGTTCCACTGGAACAGTCTGATTTGACAGTTGTCTTGGTGGTTGGTCTTGTTGGTTGGCGAAGCCACTCCCACCACCAGAGCAGTGTATCCCCTGACTCCACCTTGTGACATCAGATCTTTCCGCTGGAAGAACTTGTCATTTCTGTTGCAGCTCCTGCTACAGTTTAGTGGGCCATAGGTGAAATTTGTCTTTCAAAGTTTTCAAGTTATTTTGATTTCCTTCCTCGGTTCCTTTGACTCCTCGCTTAGTTCTAAAGTAGAACAATGGTTAAAATTCAGTGTTTGGTGCGGTAGAAGATGTCATTTACCAACCCCCACAACACATGGTTTGCATTTCCTGGGCAGGCAGCTAGCGTCTTTGGTGTGGCCTTTAGTCGCAGCATGCTTCCTGAGTCTCTCGAGGACAGGAATCTCCGGCTGTTGCTGGATCGTCCTTCGGAACAGGATCCAAAGGACCACACTAAGGGTTGCAAGAAGGTCTGAGCTATGGTTGGGTCTGCTCAGCAGCTTGCGTCGCTTGAGACAGAAGCTGCTGTGGGCACCTCCTCGTTCTCTTTGCTGTTCCTGGCTGGAGCCAGTGTCTGAGGGTCATTCACTGAAGGCTTCCAGGACATGTTTTGCCCTCTATACCCTGGGGGAGAGCCATTTCCATGGGCCCCTAGCACAAGTGCAGCTGGTGCCGGTTATGGGACCAGGAGAAATCGAGGAGCTCCTGGTCCCTCGGCTCACCAGATCACTTGACAGTGATTGAACACCCTTTGGTTGAGGGGCAGGTCAAGAGTTCTTTGGTCCCCTGTCAAGCAGCCATGGAAACTTTCCTTGAGCCTACTGAAAAGTTGTCAGATAAGGTTGTGGAATATTCTCTCCCAGATCCCCGTGCTCCGGTCCTCACTCAAGACATGGTTCAGTCAGTGTCCCTGTTCTGTGCTGGGGGGGAAGCAGCCTCTACTGGTGGTCGAGCCTTCCACACCCATACAGCTTAATGTGGGCAGGCAGGTGATATACCATAACCAGCCAGAAAGCTTCCCTCGCTGTTGATTATCCGATCAACAGTTAAGGTCTAGGTCAGGGCGTTCCCACTTTCGATTCTACTAGTCCAGGAGGTGTTGCTGTAGACACTCTTTGACTTTTGCTGGTGAGAAATGGTCTCGATCTGCACCAATGTTACAAGGAGCTCATCTGACAACAGTGGGCCATCGTGGGGCAAGGTAGGGCTCTACCCCCTTGACCACCGGTCACATGGCAGTCGCCAGTGGTGCCCCCGCAACTCCATGCTGTGCAGGTGCCCTCCACAACTGCTTCTCCACCTCTTTGGTTGTAGCTGCCACCACCACAGCTGAAGCTAGCGCCTCTGACCAAAGGGTCCATTCAGCCACCAGCTTGCCAGGCTAGTTGTCTGTGCAGATCACCCTGGGGGAGTATACCTGCATGGTCCATGACTAGAAATGGTCGAGGGCTGTTTTCAGGAAGTCCTTATACAGCTCAGACCATGAGTACATCGCTTCCTCTGGGGACTCTCCTTCTGAACTGGGAATCGGTCAAGGAGCTGCCACCGAGCACGGTCCAGTGTCCTTCGCTGTGCTTCTAAACTGAGGAATCATTCACTTAATGTTTACACTTTATGTAGCTGGATTCCAGCTGAGAGTGATGCCTGGGAATTTGGAATGTAAATTCAAACTCTGCATCCACACTCCACTCTGACCATTGCTCCCACCTGTTTCTCTGCCTAAAGAGAGCCATCTCCCCATATTGAACTCCAGTAATGGCTGGTTCTCCAGTGGGGTGTCCCCCCTGGCCCTGGTCAAACCCTCATCCGGCTGCCATCCTGGCCTCCGCTCCTTCAGGCCCTCACCCTTGCATCCCCTACGGCTAACCCCTAGTGACGGGGAGCTCCCTACTCACCCGCCCATTTAGGATCCAGTTCAGGGTGTTACCTCCCGAGACTGAGTGCCAGGGGACAGCCATCAAGTCACAATGACCAGCCACCAGGGTCTTTTTTCCATTTTCTCCCTTTTTGTGAGAGTGCCGCGGGTACACGCACACAGCCGTCCCCGCCAGGCATCTGCCGTGCTCGCTCCCCCTTGTTCTGGCGGCAGCACTCTGCTGAGCCCCAGCCTCTGCCAGGGGTAAGATGTGCGCTGACCTCAAGGCACCCCACTCCCTGGAGATGGAGAGCAGTCCATCGGACGCTCAATCCATCTCCTCCCCATTGACCCCAAGCGGCCAGCGCTCATTCCCAAATGCAGGTCACTGGCGTGGTGCGAGGTGAGGCATCCAGTGCCTCAGTGCCACCGAGCTGGGCCTGGTTTTTACTTTATAGTTTATTTCAGTTTGTTTTATCGATTGCTATGTGTTTAGTTAGCTTTTTCTGTAAATTGTACAGATCGTACTTCGAGGGCATCTCATGCAGCAGGCCACATCTGTGGAAAAATAGTCACCAGGCACTAGGACCACATGGAAACTTTCTAGCTAGCAGACTAGCAGGGGCTGCCCACTCTGATGTTATCGCTGACAGCCGGCCTATCCTATAAGTGGGCAGCCCAGCGCCCCTTCTCAGTTCTTTTCCTGCCATCAGCCATCACCGTCTGACTTCATGGAAGTCCGACTGCTTCAACCAACCGCCATTTACGAAAATGTTCGTCGATCTTCTATTTTTTTTTCTCTTCCTGTGTGTATCACTTAGCAATAAAGTGATTTTATTTATTATTTATTTATTTATTTTCCTTGCCATTTATGCTGAGCTCTGCCTCCAGGAACCTCTTCAAAAAGTGTGTCTGTGTGCAGAAGATCCCTAAGCAGGATAGACCGTGAGGCTTTAAGTCCGCTGCCTGGGCCTGAACATGACCACGCAGGCTTGCACGGTCTGCTACGGCTTCAACAGGCCACCAGGAAGTGCCATATGTAGACCTTCAAAACTTTTCTTCCAAAGCAGAAGATTGCTCAGATGAATAAGGAGCTTCTGGACAGGATTTCCTTCACTTCCCCTGCAACATGCTTGGATTCGCAGCCCTTTAAGGCCTGGGACAACTCGGGGCGGGGGGGGCAGAGTAAAGCAAGCAAGACAAGGACAGTCCTAAGGAGAAACCCCAATCCTCCTCCTCTCGCTCCTGGTCACCTCTCCATGCTTCGACCATGGCAGGGCCACTCTCATCATCAGGATCAGCCCCCGCTGCCTCACACGCCCCTTCTCCTGCAGGGCTACCACTGGCAGCTTCCCCCACCAACCTTTCAGTGGCAGGTGTTGGTTCCAGGGGTTGACGCCCACTGACTTCTCAGCCCCTACTGTTTAGGTTCTTGTTCTCAGCGGGCATTCTGTCAAGTGGCTCAGCATCACTGGTCACTGAGATACAGTCTCACCCCCCCCATCACCGACTCCGACTGTTTCTTTGGCCACTGCCTCTGGCCAGAAGCCTTTTCCCAGGTGTCCCTCTGGGCCTGAGCCCTGGTCACCGTTGCCTTCCCCAGCACCGACCCATACCAAGGAGCTTCCCCACAGGCCCTAGCCTGTTTGGTCACCCTCCCCAGCGCCGACCCCGGTGCTTCCTCAGCTGATGCCGATGGGTCTGACGCTGATAGTGGTGAACTTTCACACCATGCTTACCACCTTATGGGACTTTATGCAGCCAAAGCTTGCTCCTCCCCGAGACCTGTCCATGCAGTGGCCTCCTACTACTCCATTAGGGCCACGGCCTGTACCTAAGCCCCTACTCCAACCCCAGGACTCGGGACAAAGACAGTTGTCACCCAGACCTCATTCCTCCAGATGACGATGGCAGCGACGAAGCAGCCACTCGTTACAACTCCTCCTCCATGGTCTCATCCAGTGAGGAGACCCCAAGGTACATCCTGCAGCCCTCCCTCATATAATCCCTCTTTTGTCTCTGTCATGAGACAATTACAGTCGACCATTGGCTTAGATGCAGAGGAGCAAGATCCAGCTTGGCACTAACTGGCCACTTATTTACGATTGCCAGACGCCCCTCCTCTTGTCATCCCTCCCTTGATTAAACCCTTTGAGGATCCCACCGTGGCTGTCTAGCACCGGCCAAATTTTTTTCCAGCCACACCAAGGAAGGCAGACAAGTTATACCAGGCTCAGGCAGGGTGTCCTTTCTTCACTGATGAGCCTCAAGCAGATTCGGTGATCATCAGTGCTGCCCACGACTGCACTAAGAGGCCAAAACATCTCCAATCTTCTTCGGGGGTATCTGTCATCAGGTAACATCGTAGAAACCTTCGCCATCGGAGAAGAAGAATCCGCATGGAAGATTTTCAGCAGTACAACTGGGGCCACCCACGTCGTTGACGTCAGCAACCCTGTTTAGGTGTAGGTGGCCCCACTTCCTCCTTCGATCTTTCCTGTCTGCTTGCAAGCACAGTCTCTGTGGAAGCTTCATCGCAGTGTTTGTGCTTTTTTTCAGCTTACGGTGATTTTTTTTTCTTTAACCAGTACCAAAATCTCTTTAGATTTTTTGTTTTTGTTTGTCGAGAGTTGATCGAGAGTTGAGAGTCTTCTCTCTTCCGGTGGTGGTGCTGCTGTGGAAAGAAGATTGCCTCTACAGACTAACACTCTGTTTGTGTCTGCTGTGTTTGGCCTGATCACCATGTCTCGTGAGCTTTGCCAGAAGTTTAATCAAACTACCCTTTGGCGATGCAAGAAGGCTGTCAAGTAATTCATGGCACAGCAGGTAGCCAGCTCCAGGCAGAGGTCCTCCAGGCCCCTGGTCGCCCACCGGGTGTTCGAGCTCCCAGGTCTCCAAGGTTTGAGACAATTCCTTGGGGAAGAGTCATAAAAAAGACCAGGATCGATCCCACTCCCAGTGGCCTCTCCTTCGGAGGGGGTGGTGCTCTTCAACAAAGAGGCCAGTTGTCCAGGTCTCTGTCACTACCAGACCCATACAGACAGCCTCCTCCACCGACCTCAGGGCGTTCAGCCGCTGACCTCCTGGTCATCGGCCCTCCTTCATCAACAATGGGCACATCATTGACAACAGCTCTGTCGAGGCCTGTCCCTCCTCCTGGGGCTACAGGCTCGCCGGCTTCCAGGACGGAGGGTTGGTGGCTCCCATGCCATTGAACCCCGTCCCCCCCAGTCAACATCCACTATGGACCTGAATGAAGTACTGGTCAAGTTTACAAACTTACTTGTTCAGCAGCTACTTGCCTTTAATAGGCCCTCTTCCGCGGCAGCGGCGTTTACACCTGATCCACGACCCCAGGAGGTTCATCCAACGCCAGACCAGATGAGGAGGTCGACATCAAGGAGGATTATCATCCTGACCTCATCCTTCCTGATGATACAGAGGAGAAAGAGGAAGAAATCCTTCTCTGAAGTCCACTGCCTCCTCGGTTAGTAGAGGACTCTGTTAAGCATACCCAAGCTGTCTCCTCCTTAGGATGCTACTTTTTCAGTGTCATGAAGCAGCTGTCTGCCACCAGGGCTTCAGACTGAGGAAGAGGATGTCACTAGGAAGGACCTGGTGGACTTGTTAGAGATTCCTGAATCTCCCAAGATAATTCCTCCTATGCTTCCTGCATTGCAGGATGCTACTACAACAGCATGGCACAGATTAGACATGGTGCCAGCTGTACCACACAGGGCTGACAAACTTTACAGTGCCTCTCAGGGCCTGCCTTTTTGCTGCCTGGGCCTTCCTTATTTTGCTGCTCAAACCGAAACTGACACTGTGGTCATCAAGGATGCCCATGACAGGTCTAAGGCACCCAAGCACCTTAGCTCCCTTCCCCCAGACAGGGAATCCTGCATGATTGACCTCTGGGGCAAAAGGGTTTATGCCTCCTCTACCTTGGGTCTGAGGATTGCAAATTATCTGTCACACATGGCTAAATACCAAAGTGCCAACTGGAGAAAGGGCAAAGCTGCCACTCAATTCCTTCCAGATGGTTCCCACAAGCAGGATCTGCTGCAGTGAATTCAAACTGCTGAGGATGTTGTCAAACCCCTCCTCAGAGCTCTGTGTGATATGGCCGGTACCATGGCAAGAGCAGCTGCCATGGGCATATGCCTAAAGTAGGCACTCTAACTTAGGGTCTCTCTGGTTATGCAGCCGATGTGCAGAACAAGGTGGTCAATACCCCTTTCAGTGGCATCAAGCTTTTCAGCCCTGATGTCCAGGACCTCACAAATGATCTGCAGGCCTCTGGCACATCCTTTAAATCTGTCCATTCTCTCACCGCACTCAGCCAAGGGGTAGGGAACATTCTACTTTTCTATAGACAGGCCAATAGGCCAGGCTCGACTCTACACACCCAGGGTAAACTTAGAGCCCAGGCACCCTTGTCCACCTCCTCCAATGCTGGAATGGTAACCAAAGCGCCCAGAAATGATGGACCAGCCTCTACAGCTGGTTACTCCTCTCTGACTCCTTGCCAGACCCCCCTTGGTCCAGACCCAGGAGGTGGCAGTCGGAGGTCAGTTATCCCTCCACCCGCATCTGTGGAGAACCATAACTTCAGATGCATGGATTCTGCAGATCATAGAAGAAGGTCATACCCTGGAGCTCATCAGCAAACTCCAGATACCCCTCCCCCACCTTCCAACTATCCCCCAGTTCACTTGTCTGTTCTCCAGGAGGAAGTACAGTCTCTTCAGCGCAAGCAGGCCACTGAGTTAGTGCCACAGCGCCAGAGAAATTGGGGGTTTTATTCCAGGTTTTTCCTGGTCCCCAAAAAGACCAGAGATCCGAGTCCCAATTTAGATCTAAAGGAACTCAATCTCTTTTTTATTTATTTTTTTTTATTTAGTTGTTTAACCAGGAGTTGTACACTAAGCTGAAAGTTTTTTTTACAGGTGCAACTTGGGAGCACATGGAAGTTAAGTGACTTGCTCAGGGTCACACAGTATGCAAGTGGAAGCTGTTGATTAAACCCAGGTCTGGTCTGCTGGATGTCACCAGATTTGCAGCTCAGAGCCTTAAACCACTGCTACACTGCTTTCCTCTTTGCCCAGTACAGAAAGTTCTGGATGGTAACTGACAGAACTCATGCCCTCTTAAGATCGGGACTGGCTCTGTTCACAGGGCATGCAGGACGCCTACCTGCATATTTTGGTCCTTCCTCCTTACAGGAGGTTTCTTCATTTTGCCTTCCAGAGCATGCATTATCAATTCAAGGTGCTGCCCTTTGGCTTATCCTCTGCACCACATGTCTTTACCAAGTGCTTAGCAGCAGTTCTCAGAAGAGAAGGACTGTGCAACTTCTCTTACCTGGACGAAGGGCTTTATGCATTTTACTTATTGAATTTTGGTAACCGGGTAGGCCCTCTGAGACAAGACTGTCCCTTTTTAAGGTGCGAACCGGGAAGTGCAGTACATTGATAGTGCATTAAATAATGCAAGAAATTAGACAAGGAGTAGTCATACAGTAAAAGAGTACATCAGTTACATTGTTATGTAGAATAAGCAATCTAAAGCACATTCAACAGTCGTACAGTAAGGGAGTACATCAATTACATTCAGTTATGCAAAAATAAACAATTTAAAGCCCAGTCAACAAAAGTTTACATACATTCAGACATCGTTTACATTTTTTTTGTTTTGGAGACCAGGAGACAGAGAAGAGAGTGGGAAGTTTTGCTAGGAGAATCATGCAAGAAGTGAACAGGGGTTAGGAGTCAGCGGAAGCAGGAGCAAGATGGAGCGGTTAGGTGAGTTAACAGCAACCTTTGAAATTGAGAGAGGAGATGCAGACCAGTATAGAAGGAGGTAGAGAGTAACAGTGAGACAGCAGAAAATGCGAACAATCTCGTGGCATGGAGAATCTTAAGTTTGGCACTGAGAGAAGAGACAAGGAGGTAGATCTGAGGGTACGTCGAGGGAGACCACATTGAACAATATCAGCAAGGCAAGGAGGAGTGAAGCAATGTACAAGCTTGTGTGTAAAGCTTAGTGTGGCATGGCGTAATTTAAATTCATAGGGTAGCCATCCTAGGGCAGACAGGACATCGCAGTGATGGTGCAGAGCATTGGCCCAGAGAGCAAACCTGACAACTCTGTGGGTAAGCCTGTGATAGTGTGGATGTGAATGCAGAGAGTAGTAGTGGAGCACCATACGTAAGGAGGGGCAGGAGTGTGGCATCCGCAGTCTTGCGGTATGAGGTCAATGTAAGGAACGGACAGATGCGGAAGAGGACACAGATTTTGTTTGTTTATAGTGTTAGTGATGGCTGTAACATACTCATCCAGGGTAATTGAGGGATCTAAGATGACTCCCAAGTATTTGAAGGACCTGACTAATTCGAGTGCATCCCCGTACATGAGAGGATAGCCAGAGGGGCAGGGTTGGTGTAGACAAGTTGGAGAATAACATGCTCTTTGTTTTTTAGTATTAAGGATGTGCTGCTTCTGAAGGAACCGGTCCTCAAGGGTGTGGAAATCTGAGGCTAGCATTGTATTGAGCCACCCAATATCGGAAAAGGAACAGTATATGATAGCATCGTCTACATATAGGTGAACAGAGGCCCCACCACACTTATTTGGGAGGTCATTAATATACAGAGAAAAAAGTAATGGGCCCAGTATGGAGCCCTGGGGGACACCATAGGTAATGAGCCTCAGGTCAGATGGGGAGCTTGCCCATTTTACTTTTTGGGTATGGCCGTAAAGGTAACTTTGAGTCCAGGACAGGGCAGTGGCATCGACCAAGGTCATGCAGTTGCTGTAGTAGAAGGCTATGGTTAACCAAGTCAAAAGTTTTGGTCAAATCTACAAACATTGCTCCAGTGGCATGTCTGTTGTCCATCTCACAGAATATGTCAGAGGTGACTTTAATTAGAGCTGTAAGTGTACTATGTTTTTTCCTAAACCCATGCTGAGAGGTTGAGAGCAGATGGTGGAGGTCAAGGTAATCCTGAAGGTAGTCATAGATTATCCACTTTTATATTTTTGCAAGAGGGCAAAGTATTGAATAGATCTG
The DNA here is from genome assembly GCA_016271365.2 of Neoceratodus forsteri. Lineage (NCBI taxonomy): Eukaryota > Metazoa > Chordata > Ceratodontiformes > Ceratodontidae > Neoceratodus > Neoceratodus forsteri. The sequence goes on along the minus strand of CM028133.1, from coordinate 45,743,212 downwards.
AACTTGTCCACTGTTGCGTTGGGACCTCCTTTGTGGATGGGGATGACCACTGCTACTTTCTATTTTTCAGGGACAGAACACGTAAGGAAGACTTGATTAAATAAATCTCACACAGAGTGGGCTAAGGCATCAGCTCCCAACTTAAGGAATTTAGGCTCTAGAATGTCATGGTCAGGTGAGCTGTCAGCCTTTAGGTTCATGAGGAGACGGCGAACCTCCGCAAGGGTTGCAAGCTTTAAAAGAAAGGCAAGACGGTCCATAGAGTCGACTGATGCCACGGGATCAGGTTGAGAGGGAGCAGATGAATTAGAAAATACTGATGTGTACCTATCCAGATTGGTGGAGAACTCATTGAAGTTAGAAGCGATGGATGGGGGGGGGTCAGGGAGAGAGACCCCCTGGGCATCAGGGGAACTGAGGGTCTCAGACGTGTTGGCCTTCAAAAGGGAGTTAACCTGTCGCCAGAATTCTTCGGATTAAGATGCTCAATCTGGCGTCTCTTGAAGTGGAGTTGTTTAGATTTTTGGATTGAGTTCTTGCAGCTGTTCCTTAGTTGCCTGTATGTCTGCCAGTTGATCGGTAGCCCACTATCCTTGTAAGTCCTCCATGCCTTATTGCGAGTGGACGTGAGCTGCCTTAATTCCTTGGTAAGCCATGGTGCTTAAATACTTTTTACCCGGCAACTCTTTAAAGGGGCGTGTTGATCAACAATGTTAGTGAATTTTGCCACAAAATAGTCTAGTACCAGGTTAATGTCTGGCAGGGTATTAATTGGAACCCAATCGGTTTCGTGGATGGTATAGACAAAGTTTGTGTCAAACCTGGACATGTCCTGAACAATGATGATCTTTTGGGGGGGGGGGGAGGTTAGAGAAGTAGTTACGCCATACACAGAGTGTCGGTGAATGGTCGTGTATATACCGTCTGAGAGGACCTCCACTAATTTTATCTTCGGGGCACAGTTTGTGACCACCCAGTCGAGTAAAGTGTGGTTACCTGTCTTTGTATTAATATGACTAGGGTCACCAATCATTTTAACCAGATTTGAGTCAGCCAGGATGGCAGTCAGTTTAGAAGAGTTAGAATGCAGCCAGTCAACGTTGAAGTCACCTCCAAGTATGAGGTCATGCCATGGCAGGTTAGAAAGGGAGGTTATGAAGGAGGGGAGGCCAGGGACTGCTACTCATGGGGGCATGTGGACACAACCTACTATGAGTTTTTTTAATGGTACCAAGGGTTTTGGAAAGGAAGATAGATTCAACAGCAGGAAGTCCAGATTCAGATGTGGGTATTTCAGCAGCATCTAAGTGCTCCCTGGCATACATGAGGACATCACCACCCCTTTTCCCAGTTGATCCTTCCTGAAACCTTTGTATCCAGGCACAGCAACCTCATGTTTGATGGATGGTTTCAGCCAAGTCTCAGAGATGGCCAGGATGTCAGAAGTGTATTGATTAATCCAGGCTTCTAGCTCAGATATCTTAGGTCTGAGACTACGTTTGTTTAAATGAGCAATTTTAGCCCTTTCGGCATTTGAAATGATGATGTTGGGGGGTTTAAGGGCAGATGAAGGTATGGTGGGTCCGGGATTTAACTCAACGTTGCTGCAGGAGTGAATAGTGGGAGAAATAGTAGAGATAGTCGGATAGAGGAGGTAAGTAGCTGCTTTACATTTTTAGCAAAAAGAGAGGACATTTGTAGCCTTCTGGTGAGCCAGCTACCAAGGTATACAACTCCATGTTTTGGCAGGCAAGTAGGAGTGAAATACACAGACCAGGGTTCAGTATCGAGATTGTGTGGTGGGACCTCCTCATTGTGCAGTGGAGGGTGAGTTAGGAATGCAGCTATGAAATGGCAATAAGTAGAAACATTAGGCAGAAAGGAATGTACAGTGCTGTGAACTTGTTGTACGGGCTTAAAGATTCAGATCACACCACTGATTGTTTTTTAAGGTGTAGGTAATTGTTTTTAGGTATGAAGGACCCAGGACTAGAACTGTTAGGGGAGAACAGTGGGAAGAGGACTGCAACCTCCATGAATTGTTGCCCTCTAGTGGCTTTGCAGTATAATTTGCAAATGGAAAAGTAAACCAAAACAGAAAAAAATGAATTTTGTCCACAGTAAGCACAGCAGTTCCAGTTAAGTAGCTTAACAAGGCACCATCCAGGAAACAATTTCTACTAACTCTAGAGCACACGCTCCACTCCATGGGCATTACAGTCAAGCTGCACATGTCTGTTCCAATACCATCCCAAAGACTGCAGTACATTGGGGTAGTTCTGGATTCTGGCCAGTGCAGCTTTCCTGCCCCAAAACAGAGCGGAGTGCCTTATCATCCAAGCTCAGGAAGTCACTTAGTCTGTACATCCCTGCCAGGCTGTACCTCAGGTTGCTCTGGCCTAATGGTAGGGCCATTCTCACTGTTCTACTGGCCAGGCTTCATATGTGCACTCTTGCGTGGACCCTCCGAGTGCAATGGGACCAGCACACAGATGAGTTGGACCAACAACTCCTGGTCTAATCCCAGTATGCAAGGTACTACAGTGGTGGATGGACCCCTTGAATCATCTTCAAGAGGTCCCTTCCAGATTTCTTCCCACATCAGATTCTAACCACGGATGCCCCAAGTTAGGCAGGGAGACTCACCTGGATCCTTTCCAAACCCAGGACTCCTGATTTCAGTGGGAAGCCTGCATATCAGTGTCCTGAAGATGAAAGCAGTGCTCTATGCCGTGCAGGTTTTTCAGGAGCATCTTGCTCCAGGCCAACTGCTGGTGCAGTCGGACAATCTGAGTGTCGTCTTCTACATCAACAAGCAGGGCAGGATTCACTTGTACCCCCTTTGCAGGGGGGCCATGAGACAGTAGTACTAGGCACTGGATCACAGTCTGACACTCTCCACAGTCCGTGTGCCAAGCATCTTAAACACCCTGGCGGATAGTCTCAGCAGGGCGCAGTTCAGCATGCACGAATGGGAGCTTCTCTCATCTGTAGCAGATCATCTGTTCGACAGATGGTGTCATCCAGAGTTGGACATTTTTGTGTCCCCAGTCAATGCAAAACTGCCCAATTTCTGCTTGCCAGATCCAGGGCCTGGAGTTTTCTGGCGAGACACGTTTTCCCTCCCTTGGAGCGGGAGATTTCTCTATGCATTCCCTCTGTTTTCCCTTAATTCAGAAGGTGCTGATCAAGCTGTAAATGGAGGGTGCCAGCATGATTCTGGTAGCTCTGTTCTGGCCTCACCAGATATGGTTCCCTCTGCTTCAGCAGCTGGCAAAGGAACCTCTTGTCCCTCTGCTCCTTTACAGGAATCTGCATGCCTGGCTCCTGAAGACATAGCCATTGCCAGGTTTGGGGTCTCTAACAGGGTGGCGGATGTCCTGGTGGCCACCCGCAAGCCTGCCACCCATGCCACTTGTGCCATGAAATGGAAATGGTTTGCCATTTGGGTTGCCAAACATTCCCTAGACCCTTTCACCTGGCCAGTGCAACATATTCTGGACTTAGGCCTCCAGTATTCCTCTATCAAGGTCCACCTTTCAGCTGTTTCTGCCTTTCATGAGCCCGTGTGTGACTGCACGTTACCCAGCTGGATGTCTCCAGTACTTTTCTCAGAGGCATCCTGCACCTGAAGCCTCAATCTGTTCCCCTGTCCCTGCTTGGTACTTGAATATTATTTTGGAAAAAGTTGGACCCTATCTCCTTTTAGGCCAGTCCCGACTTGCGATTTGCGTTTTCTCTCTTGGAAAGCGCTGTTTTTAGTTGCCATTACTTCTGCTCGAAGAATTTCAGAGCTTCAGGCCCTGTGGTGCAAGGAGCCTTATTTGATTTTTCACAAACACAGGATAGCTTTAAACCTGAGGAAATCTTACTGTATTCTGACATGTGCAGTATGGTCTCACCATAAGACTGCCCTGGAGCCAAAATGGTTACTAGAACCTATGCTAATCATGGAATGTTAGGCTTCAACTCGGTTTTCAAAGCACTGTCCCTGGAATACATCTTGCAACTGTCATTCTTTACTCCGCTTGCCTAGTACAGATGCTTTGGAGAGAACCTCCTTTATCTTTTTTGAAGATTTTATTTTCTTGTTGTTTTTTTTTTTTTTTGTTTGTTTTTTTTTGAAGTAGAATTTTATTTCTGTTCATTTTTGAGGAACTGTCCTTGAGTTTACAGGTAGATTAGTCCAGATTTAGTGTTATTCTGGTAAGTTTTCATTTTTCTTGGTTTGTTTAACGGAGGAAACAACGTTTATTTACATTTTGAAAGGTAAATTTATTTATCTATTAAAACTTTCCTGGGTGGCTGTTTGAATTTTGGTCTTTATAGAGAAACCAGGGTAGCTCTCTGGTCTTTCATCGGTCACTAAACTGACCACACACACAAAAAAAAAAGAGAGAGTGAACTGGCTATTTATGTGGGATTCTGACTCATAGAAAACCCACTTGTTTGTGTTTTAAATTTTTTTTTTTATTATTTGAACATTTGGTAACCGGGAAAGGCACGCTGATCCAAGGCTCAATTCTAGGTGCGACCGGGGGTGGGGGGGGGCAGTGGAAATACAAAGAATTAGTCAACAGAACAATAGCAGCTATTTATAATCAATATAATACAGCAGTGAGAGCAAATAAAATGACGCGATGAATCTCTAGAGGTGAACTATACAATAGTCAGTGCTCTACATAATGAATCTTTAATAAGTGCTGGGGGGTTGTAGAATGGTAAAGTCAGTAGAGGTAGTGGGTTTAGCTCAGTTGGCAACTAGCGTAAGGGTTGGAGGAAGGAGATGTAACTGTTGCTTGCAGCTAGAGTGAGAGGGTGAGTTTCTGATGGTAGGAGTAAGTTTGTTCCACAAGTAGGAAAGCCGGTAGGAGAAAGCAGCTTTGCCCGCTGCAGAAGAGGATTGGGGCAAGGTGAAGGATCTCTCATTTCTCTGCCTGAGTACTTGGGGGGGATAGGGAGTCTGAGGATAGACAGTCCTCAAGATAGGAGGGGAACAAGTTAAACAAGTACTTGGATATAAGATTGAGGGCGTTTATATAGCACCTGTGACATGAAGGACTTAATCCGAGGAGGGAGTAAAGATCGCAGTGGTGGGTGCATAGGGGGGAGTTTGTAGCAAAGCAGCAAAATTAGTTTAGAAGGGTATCCAACCTGGCAAGGGAGGTTACAGGGGCAGAGCTGCAAACCACATTCACATAATCTAGTATGAGGAGGATCATTTTAGAGACGTTTTCAGATCTGGCAGGTAACAGGAGAGAATCCCTGTTCCGGTATAGCATGCCAAGCTTGGGGTTCAGCTTGGAGGTGATAGATTCAATGTGAACTAAAAAGACAGATGGGAGTCCAGCCAAATGCCCAGGTACTTGTATCTGGTGACTTGTCAAGTGGGGAGCTGTCGAGAGATGACCGGGGGAGGGAGGAGGATAGTACAGCAAAGTTTCTAGGCAGAGACGAAAACCATGGAAAGTTTTGGTGGTGTTTAGTTTCAGTTGGTTTTGGCTGAACCAGCGCTGATTGTTGTCAAGTCGCTTTGAAGGTAGCTTGGGCTTCAAGAAGGTTGAGACTGGAGGATAGTGTCGTCTGCATACATGTGTATTGATGAACTGGTGCAGGAGGATGGAAGGACGTTAAGAGGGAGAAGAAGAAGATGGGACCTAGAACAGAGCCTTGAGGGACACCCGCCAGGATGAGGGGCATGTGTATCAGCGGATCTGACAGATTGAAATCTGATGGATATATTAGATTGAAACCACCTTACAATGATGAGGGAGCAGTCCTGCTGCCTCAAAGCTTTAGGTAGGAGAATAGGGTGGGATCTGAAGTCAAATGCCTTATTACGTCGACAAACACTGCTGCTGTAAGGAAGCCTTGGTTGAGGCTGTTTAGATATGGTTGGTGACGCACAGGAGGGAGGAAACTGTGGAATTGTGTTTCCTTAAGCCGGACTGATGGGGTGTGAGGATGTTGTTTGTTGCAAGGTAGTCGGGTGTGGGCCATGGATTCTTGTAGTTTGGCTAGGAGGAGTGAGATGGGCCTGTAATTGCCTGGCAAGGAGGGGTCACTGCCTCTGTAAAGGGGAAGTACACAGGCCAATTTCCAAGTTAGTGGGACTGTTTCTGTGGAAAATGAGAGGTTAAGGAGATGTGTAAAGGGCTTGGCAATCGCAGGAGCAGAGATGTGCAGGAGCTTGAGATGAATCCTGTCCGGGCTGGTCTTTTGCAGGGTTAAGCGAGCGAAGGGCTTTGAGAACCTCGCCTTCAGTAAAGGGGGTAAACTTGAAGTCATTGCTAAGGGGGATTGGTAGTGGGCAAAGGGGGTGGGGAGTCGTGTGGTACAGAACAGGAAGTGAAAACTGGTTGAGGATTTCAGAGATTCAGGTCAGGTCAGTGACTGGTTGGCCGTGAAGTGGGGCGCAGAGCTGGGCTGGTGGGTCCAAGGAGTGTGCACAACTTTCCAGAACTGAGGGTGCTTAGCATGCAGAGTTGCGACCTAAAGTAGTCAGCCTTTGCTTTTCTTATGGTCTTGGTGCAGGCATTACGGAGGTGTTAAAGCTTGCCTGTTCTGAGGGTTGGGGTTGGATTTAAAGTACAACCAAGCTTGTCTCTTTCCTTGCATTTGCGAGGATGGGTATGAGTGATGCCTCTTCTTGACCCTGGGATTTTTCAGAGGGCATGGACATCCCAGATATTTCTAAAGGTGTGTAGGAATCAGAGAGGGCCATGTCAACATCAGGGACTGAGTAGACAGTTTGCCAGTTGGCTTGGTATAGACTGGTTATGAGAGTCTGTGTCAATGTGTTTAGAGGCAGTGTTAATGTACTTGGAGCAGATATGGGCAGTTGTATTTTCCTGATACAGTAGTAATACAGTGATTGGTTGCAAAGGCAAACTGTATAATCCCTGAGCAAGTCACTTATCTTCCTTGTGCTCCCAGGTTGTATCTGGGAACAAGCTTTACTTAGTGTGTTACTCCTGGTTAAAAACAATGTTTCCTAGTGAGTTAGAGGACACCAGAGGAGGTTATTCTGTGAGGGTGGGAGGTAAGGATTCAGTCTAATAAAGAATGGTTTTGGGAGTGGGGTTGTAGCAGGTGGGTTCATTGTTCAATTGGTGAGATTAAGGGACTCAGTTTTGGAGGTGTGAGCTTTTGAGGAGGGGACTAACCAGTCCAAGTTGAAATTGCCTACAAGGACCAATTCTCCTCTGGATGCTAGGTCAGGTAGGGTGGTAAGGGTGGTGATGAGGGAGTCTCTGGATAGGCAGGGAGAGGCGTAGAGCACCTAGGAAAAGTGGGAGTGAGGCCGAAAGGAGAATTGAACCATAATCAGTCAATCAATCAAAATCTTTTTATCCGGCGAACATCGTTGAGCAAATTAATTACAAGATGGACCTGGTTAGCTCTGGGTCAAATGGTACAGTGCATACAGAGATATTTATAATAGAGCCAAATAACACAAGTAAAGAACAATTAATGCAAGTGCTCAATGTTACATCAGTCATATCAGTTCAGAGTGCTTCTGTAATATTTAAGGAGGACATAAGATGAGGCTTAGTAGGAACTTAAGTAGGGAGAAGTGATCGGCCGCATGCGTGGGAGCTGGACTTGAGCACAGAATTTCAAAAGTAGTGTAATCACACAGTATCCCTAAATGTAACACTCTGAACAGAATAATAAAGGTCTTAACAGTCAAGGAGAAAAGTAATTACAGCTCTTATGGCAAATTTCAGAATGGAAATCAGATTTATGCTTGATTTAGAATGAACACAGAAGCAGACTGCAGGAACCAATGGAAGCCAATGCCAAAGAGCTCCGTTCTGATTGGATGGCTGCTAAAGCCACCTTTGCTAATGGAGAGTCCAAGCAGGTTCTCAGGCGGCCGGTAGAGACAACACTGACTGCCAGTGCCTGGGTTTTCCACGCGTCTATGGGCAGGGAGCCCGTGGTGAGCATATCCTTGGCAGGGGATGGAGGAAGGGGTCAGTATTAAGTACTGGGCCACAGGCAATGGAACATCTGAACCAGCAGGAGGACCAAAACAGCAGGACAACAGAACTGGGCATTCCTTGATGCGTAAAGACTGGCCCAACCACAGAAATTCAGAAAGGAGTGTAATCAAACAGAAAAAAATAGAGGTCCTAACTGTTAGGCAATAAGTAAGTACAGCTCTGTTTTGTGCAAGTTTTAGACAGAAAATCAGACTTTAGTTTAGTGTTAAGGGAGACACAGGAGCAGACTGCAGGAGCCAATCAGATGCCAGAGCAGAAAAGCGCTCGCATTGCAATTGAGCATCGACAATTCCGCACCTCGCTAGTAAGGAGTTTGGTCTAGGTGTCTCAGGCAGCAGCTATGAAAGCGACAACCGCCCAGTATCCACATTTCTCCCACCTGACGGGCAGGGAGCCCCTGAAGAGCTAGTCTACTGCAGGAAAGAGAGTTAGGGGACAGAGGCAAGAGATAGTAAGAGTGGAATACAGTAGAAAGGGAATACGAAGATGAAATAGGACAGTTAAATGGTACAGGGTAGGGGAATAAGGAGTTTGTGGGAGCTGAGGCGAGCTTCTTTGTGAGTAACTGAACTCACGAGTGGCTGTTTTGTAGAGACAGCTACACCACCAGCTCTTTTACCACTGTCCTGCCTGTGTAGAATGTAGTTTGGGAGAATGAGGGAGGAGTCGGGAGGGGTAGCAGTGAGTCAGGTTTCTGTTAGGCATAGTACCTCCAGAGCTTGCTCAGCTATCCAGCAAGTTAGTAGGTTACTCTTGGGCAGCTGACTTCTGATGTTGATATGGGCAATAGACTGGCTTTTGTGTGAGCCGAGAGGAGTGGGTACGGCTATGGGGCCAGGGTTGCATTCGACATCCCCTGAGAGGAGGGGGAAGGTAAGAAGAAGGAATGAATAGGTTGCAGGGAGCCTGTATCTCCCGAGTATGAAACTCGATGTTGGAAGCCGGTCTGGCGACCCTGATTAGGGAAGCAGAGGTTACCATCTGTGGTGGTAAGATGCTGGGAGAGATGTGGGGGGAAGGGAGAGTAGGACAGACAGGCATACAATGCGGAGAGGAGGAGGAGGAGGAGGTAGTTTGTCTAGAGGAGAAGATGCAGGGTATTATGAGGTAGGTGGTTGTAGAGACAGTGTGGCTAGGGTGAGTGCAGGAAGGGAAGGAGAGTGGGGGAGGAGAGAAGAGGAGAGGGTATAGCACATAGTCAAGTCTGGGAAGTGAGGCTAGGTAGAGACCCGCAATTCACAAATGCGAATAGCACATAAATAAAACTAAATCTGCACCTTAAAAAGAAACCATAGTATAAAACAAAAGGTGAAGAAGTTAACCTTTTACTCAGTTTGTGTCCATTTATGATCAAGAACCCAGTAAAACCTCAGTGAAACAATTCACAGTTCCCTACTAACAAACACCTAGCACCTAACAAACAACTTATCATAATTACAGCCCATTGAAAGTTTTTTGTTCCATGCCTGATGTTATCACCTCTATTGTTATGCTCTGTTTTCCCTGCTATCTGTTTCACAGTAGTAGTTTTAATTTTAGTTCCAGTCCTCCCGATGCATGCTGCGCCTTGCATCCCACTGTCTGGTTTTTCGGCCCCCATTTCTGCCCCTGATCTGAACACTTGCGCTGGTGGCCGAAATACTTCAAAATAAGGTGGCTGGTTTTGGACAGGGGGAAGGGGAGAAGACTAGTACTGGTGGCAGCGCACTACATAAAACCAGGGCCATTCTAGAGACCCCTGCGCCATTACAATCCTCCTTTGAACCGAGCCAAGCTTTTTGTGTTCTTGTGTTGGTTGATCTGCTTGAGCTCCTGCACGTACTTCAAGTTCCCCGAGCAACCTCCGCATTGTTTGCTGTGTTGCAAGGTACAGTATGGAAGGAGCCACCCACCCCGGACACGAGATATTCTTCTTGAAGGTTTTCTGTTTGTTTTGCTCATTTCCTTTTTTGTTTTATAAAGACATGGTTAAAGCTGTGCGTCACTTCCAGTTTTGAGCCTAGAGACAGCATGGTGCGAACTGTCAGTGGCTCGCTTGAGAGAGCATGTGGTGAGTGTGCTGTGGGAGGAACACCACCACTGTATGTGACCGTAGAGAGCAAGTGGAGGCACAGCCAGAATGTTTGTGGCCTGGGTTTGCCTTTCCATTCAGAAATGTAAAAAAAAAAAATTGACAAACTGGGCAAGCAGTGATTAACACAAATCATTACAGCTGTCCTTGATTAAAAAAAGTGTCATTACTGTTTTGTAGCTTTTTTTTGTACTTAAAAAGTAACTAAAAATATAACAAGAAATAAAACAAAATTCTTGAAAAATAAAACGTAATTTGGGAAAAAATAACAAGAAATACATGGGTCAGGAGAGAGGGGTTACTGGGGCTTTATCCTAGAGATTTCAAGTAGGCTTGCAGAGAATTATGGTAGGGAGATCACAACCACTTTTGTAACTGCCTTTGCTTGCTTTTTTGGGGGGGGGGGGGCCAAAAACAAGGGAGCTAAGAGGAGAGAGAGAGAGCTGTGGACAGAATCTCAGGTTTAGGGAGTGGGGTGGCTGGCGTCAGCCTCCACGCTTCTGTCCTGCAACAGGGCAGATGGTATAATCGATGCAGAAGTATAAGGGATAGTAGAGTTGCAGGAATAGCGCACCTGCCTTTAGTGTAGAAGGTTGGGGGTTCACAGCTGCCTTGAGTCAGGTAGGTGGAAAACAGGTAATGAAAGAAGGAAATAGGAGGGTAACACTAGGGGGCAGAGGAACAAAGTAGGGTAGCTGGAAAGATAGAGTAGGTAGGGAATTAGGTAGCAATTAGTATTACTAAGTGACACCTAGTGGTCAAAGAGTGTAACTTGCTAAAGGGAATATAGCCACTTAGAAAAACTGGACAGGTCACATGGCAGTGTTACATAACCACAAACCCCAATAAATGTGGGAGCGGCCCTGGGTGGCGTGAGGCAGTCGCGCACAGCATCGCATAAGCTAACACAGTTCACTCTGCAAGCTCCCCCAAGGAGGAGTGTGCTTTTCAGGCAAGGCAAATACCTGCTGTTCAGGGCTCTGCTGCATACTCCAGTGTGAAGCCTGGTAGAAGGGAAGTTGTTTTCACACAGCCTACTCTTCAGGGCTCTGCTACATACTCCAGTGTGCTCCAGTTTTTTTCTGGTTATGTCACTACCCAAGAAAAGAACCAGCCTAATGGATTTTCAGCATTGTACAGAGTGGAGGGAACCACTTCCTAAAGCAGATCCTCACTTTATTTGTGTTCTGTGCCTAGGGTTTGACCACCTGAAGGCAAATTGTGAAATCTCTAAAAAGATTTTTCTCACTCAATGCTTGGTAGGCATTTGAACCAACTAAAAGAAAAAAATGTTTGAAAAGGTTGCTGACCCAGCTTTGGATAAACCTCCTCTTCACAGGAGAAATGTAAGGAACAGGTTAAACAACCCTTTGATCAGGGTGATGGTTCCTCGGGTACGAAGAGAACCGCAGATGCTGCCGTTGAACCGGCAAGCTCTGCCAAGAAGAAAAGGAAGGAAAATATGAGGTTAAGGAACTGCAACCAACAAGTTTGTCAGTTCCAACTGCAGAAGAAATAGCTAACACTAAGAATTTTTCAGGCGCTGCAAGCCTGTACCGTGGTTCTGGCTCAGCAGCCCGGTTCACAGATCTCGGTTCAGGAACTGGGTTCCTCCTCTGTTCCCAGTTCACTTGAACAATTTGCCGAAGTTTATGAAGATGTGGGTTTTGAGGAACCTGTTGAACCCGATGTATCCCCTGACCTTCAGTGTCCTGACTCCCCTGATAAGGGAGCTGAGAACTTTTCTTCCCACTTTGCTTTTATGAAGCAAGTGGCACAAACCCTGGACCTCTCCACCCAGGAAGCTACAGAGTAGGAAGAGGAGCCAGTCTACATGGAGATGATGATGACTGTGCCAGCAACAAAAAGCTGTTGTTGCCATCCACCAGTCCCTAAAGAGACAGGCCTCCAGGATCTTACAGACCCCCCGTCCATCCCTCCAGTGGACAAGAGGATAGACAGGACGTACTGGGTGGCCAAGTCCAGAGCAGAGTTCCTCTTTGCACATCCCAGCCATGAGGGGGTGGTGCAAGCTGCTGCATGCGACGCTGGACTCCGACGATGGTGGTGCCAATGCCGCCCTGGCGTCCCCCCTTAGGCAGACACCAGTCAACAAGGACCTGACTCCAGCCCTCCCGGACAGCAAGGGCCGGCGCCAGTACGGGCTCGGTCACTTCTCAGCCTACACCTGATTCACTGAAACTACACCTTTCTCAGGTTAAGGAGCTTTTTACTCACTGGTGGGAGACTGTTAAAAAAAGACCTTCAAGTGGGTGCGCCTCTACCCATTCCGGAGACTGTTCCAGACCCTGTCGAAACCCCAGATGGTGTGGGGAGAAGGTGCCTCCCCAAGGAAGTGCAAAAAAAATCTAAGAGGACAGGTCTAGCAGTTCCTCTCGCTCTCCCTCTCCTCCACACAAGAGGCACAAAGGGAAGATCGTGGCCCCTCACCCTCCTCTTCTACGGTCTCCTATGTAGACTCAGACTCTTCCTCCTCTGTCTACTCAGAGCCAGACCTAGGGGACACGGAGGGCCTCCCTAAATCCTCTCCAGATGACCTCAGCTTTATTGTGGTGATGAAGCACATCCAGGCCAACACGGGTTGGGACACTGAGGCCCTGGACCCCAAGCGACTGCAGCTGGCTAAATACCTCCACCAAAAAGACCCAAAGCCGGTAGTCATCACTCCCATGGTCGACACCTTTCAGGATGTCACCCGTGTGACCAGAAAGCGCCCCCACTCCTCCTTCTCCTCTGCTGTGCTGAAGAAGGCTCATCGGCTCTACCAGGTGCCTGCGGACCACCCCTTTTTAGCCCAACCACCTGATGCGGACTCAGTGGTGATTTCGGTGGCTCACAATCGTTCGCAGAGTCCCAAACATCTGAGCACCCAGCCACCTGATAGGAAATCGAAGCAGCTGGATTCTGTGGGCCGTAAGGTGCATTCTGCTGCCACCTGCAGCATCAGGAGTCTCAACTTCCTGATGCATATGGTCCAATTCCAGAACGCCCTTTGGGAACAGGGATTGGACATTGTGTGAGGCCTGCCTGATTGTCCTCAGTGGACAGAGCTTGCCAAGTTGCTGCTGACTGGCTGAGACGTGGGCACTCACGTTCTGCGTTCGGCCTATGCCTCTGCGGACACCTGCACTCCACTGGCATTTGACTCTGACGCCATGCATGGCTTCGTCTCTGGGGTCAATCAGATGACCAAACCAACCTTCTGGATGCTCCTTTCAAAGGCTCTGTGCTCTTTGGCGAGGACATGGAACACATCATCACCAGACTGCAGGACTCGAAAGGTTGTCTGTTCCGTGAAGTCCATATACCGCCCAGAACAGGACCCGCCGCGACAACCTCATTTTCATGGCCGTGGGGGACATCAGTTGCAGCAACCTCGGTTTCAACAGGTGGCCAGCTTTTAGGGGCTTTGGCTGTAGAGAGCGGGAGGCACTGCGTGCTCTGCCTCTAGACCACCTAGTAGAGCAGCCTCCCTCCCCATCCAATGCCTGGACTATTCAGACTACCCTTCTCTGGTGCCACTACCAGGGAGCGGGTCGGAGGCCTTTTACTTTATACAATCGTGGGGCCAGGTGACCTCCGACCAATGGGTACTGGAGCTCGTGGAGTTCGGGCACTCCATAGAGTTGAATCCATTCCTCCGGACAGATCACCGCCATCCCAATACCAAAGAAAGCACAGAGCTCTGATCCAGCTCGAGATCCCCTCCCCTCTGGACAAAAGGACCCTCAGCCGAGTCAGGAGAAGGGTTCTTTTCCCTCTTCTTCCTAGTACCGAAGTCATCAGGGGATCTCCGACCCATCCTGAACCTCAGCGATCTGAATCAGTGTATTTCATACAAGAGATTCAGGATGGTTTCTTTCCCTACTCTCCTTCCTGTCATAGTAGCAGGAGATTGGCTGGTGTCCTTGGACATGCAGGACTCTTACTTGACATCCCATCGCCAGAAACCATAGAAGGTTCAGGTTCAAAGACTAGGACTATCCATTCTGAGTCCTCCCCTTAAGTCTTTCCTCGGCCCCCAGGGTCTTCACCAAAAGCCTGGCGGTCGAGGCCATGGGCACTTCAAAGGCGGGGCCACTTTGTGTTTCCTTATCTGGACGACTGGCTCCTCCTGGCCCCCTCCAGGTTTCACCTGTCGGAAACTATCAGAGATTCCATCTCACTTTTCCAGAGTCTCGGAACCACCATAAACAGAGACAAGTCCCATCTGTCCCCTACTCAGATTCTCCAGTTTATCGGAGCTCTTCTGGACATCACTGTTGGGAAGGCTTTTCTTCCCTCCGACAGAGCGGATCGCATTCGGATCATCGCGTCCCAGATCTCGTCAGCCTCAAAGGTGCCGGCTTGGCTCCTCCTCCGGTTGTTGGGACACATGGCCATTGTCTCAGTCCTTCTGGCGCATCTGTGCATGAGGACCATTCAGTGGTCCCTGAGGGTCCAGTGGGATCAAACTTCAGACAGCCTCGTCACCTTAATCAGAATATCGGAGCCAGTCCGCCGAGAGCTTCGCTGGTGGTTGTCGTCCAAAAATATACTGGGGGGCATACCCTTCAAATCCGAGGCACTGTTCCAGTCTCTGACCACGGACACCTCATCCCAGGGATGGGGCACACACTTGGGGAACCATCGTACCCAGGGTTCCTGGTCCCCCTCGGAAGCGAATTTGCACATCAGTGTCCTGGAAATGAGGAGCTATGTTTAAGCACTTTATGCCCTGGCCTCGGTCTTGCAGCCTGGCCATCTTTTGGTGCAGGCAGACAACACTTTGGTGATGTTCTACATCAACAAACAGGTGGCACATTCATATCACCTTTGCAGAGAAGCAGTGTGGGTTTGGGATTGGACCCTGGAACAGCGTCTGTTTTTGACAGCACCGCAAGATCTTACTTCGAGAAACCGCTCTTGCAGCAGGTTACACCATTTGGACTGAAGCCAGCAGGCGCCAGGACCCCACAGAAATTTTCTAGCTAGCAGTATTCGGCAGGGACCGCCTCCGACATCAGGCATAGTACATAAGGAGGCAGTCCCCCAGAATCCCCAGTGCTTTTCCCGCCGTCGACTCTCCAGCATTGGCCTCTTGGTCTCTACCTAGCACACGACGACTTAGAACTTCAAGAGTTTCTACATAACTAATGTCCCCTCCAACTCCTTCATCTGAGGGACACCTTTCAAAGTGTGCCTGCATCAAACAGATCCCTTTCAAGGATCCTTATTCTTCCTGCATGCGGTGCTTAGGTCCGGACCATGACACCAAGGCCTACACCTTTTGCTAAGGGTTCAATAGCTGCACCAGGATCTGCCGTCAGAAGGCACTTCAGGCTTACCTGTTAGAGGAAAAACTAGTAGGATGGACAAAGAACCTTCCTCAAGGGTGATTCTTCCTCCAAGTCCCATAAACACCTGGAGAAGCAAGGTCCAGATCCAGAACCAGGCCTTGGACTTGCAGACTCAGGTTCCACTTGATCGGACGCTCTCCCTCAAGGCTAGGTCTCAGCCCCCTCCTGTAAAGTCCAGGCTTCCAGCGGTTCTGACTCTTCAGCCCATCAACACTTCCAGGCCCTCGGCTTCCTCTACTCCCTCTTGGGCCTCTTCTAAGTCCTCTGAATGCCACAAGTCTTCCTCATCCACCCAACGTCGGGACCCTGACTCCAGGTCTGTCTCCCAGCCCCCTAGGGGCCTGGATCCACCACCCAGGAAGACGAAGGACCTGACGTCCCTCAAGCGAACGACTGACCCTACGTCGGCCAAGCACTGACATCGGCCAAGCACCCGAAATCAGCCAGGCGTTCACCAGAGCTGAGGACATATCGCCAAGCACCAGGCGCCAGCCAGGCGTCTCGAACCCGAAGTCGTCAGCCAAGCAACCGACGTCAGCTTCACGGGCGAAGACCACCTCTAATCACGGTGGACACCAGTCACAGGGGAGGACACCACATTGCCTGAAGACCAGGCGGGCGGGCGACACAGAGGATGCCGGGCTTCCGAGAGAGCCTTCGCCCACCCCGGAGACACCCAAGGGCCCAGCGACAGACCACTGGCGCCAGGCCCGTCGTCGGGCATCAATATACAAGAGGTAAAGGATCTCTTTACTTTCTGGTGGGACACCATCCGTAAAGACGTGGTCCCAGTAAAGTCTCCTCCTCCTACTCCTTCACCTCCTACGCCCCCTCCTCCACCACAGGGGCCAGCAGGACGACCACCAACCCCTAAGGAGCAGACTCCACCTCCCAGGGGTAGATCCCAGGATCGGAGAAGGCCTCCCTCAAGATCTCCATCAGGGTCTCCCAGCCCCAAGTGACCCAAACGTCAGTGGTATACTCCATCAGAGGAGGACTCCAGATTGGATACCTTGCATTACTCTAGATCTCCTTCTCCACTCAGCATTCCATCACCACGACCTACATGACCTTCCCAGGTCTCCTCTAGATAGATCCCTCCTTCGCAGAGATCATGAGGCACATCAGGACAACATGGGGTGGGATGCTCAACCTCGAACCCAGAAGCAGCGCCTTGCCGCTATCTTCAGAACAGAAAGACCCAAAGCCTGTGGTAGTGCCTTGGTGGACACTTTACTGCGATCGCCACTAAGGCTGTGTGAAAGCTCCCACACTCACTCCCTACTGTGCCGAAGAAAGCTGACCGCCTGTACAAGGCCCCTAGAGAGACCAGTACTTGGCTCAACAACTCTGGCAGACTCCCCCTGTCATTACAGCCTCATGCATCAGTCCCAAAGGCCGCAACACATGAGCACACAGACACCGGACCAGGAATCCAAACAGTTGGATGCCCTGGGGGGACGCTTGTATGCAGCTGCTACATGCTCCATCAGGTTCCTGAACTACCTAACCCACATGGTACAGTTTCAGAACGCCCTATGGGAACAGGGCCAGGACCTGGTAGATAAACTTCCGGATGGCGACCAGAAGGGGGAGCGCCTAAACCTTCTCCGCACAGGGTCAGATGTGGGTACCCAAGTACTACGAGCCACATATGATTCTGCGGACTCATCCGCCAGAGCTGCAGCTTCAGGCATCTGTCTCCAGCGACACTCTTGGCTCCATGTTTCTAGCTTCACCCTGGACGTGCAGAAGAACATTCTTGACATCCCCTACAATGGCGAAGTACTCTTTAGTGAACCTTCGGAGAAGGTTCTCACCAAACTCCAGGACGCTGGGAAGGCAGTCAGGTCTGTACGGGCCATGTACAGATCCAGGCTTGGTTCCTTCGTAGGAACCAGAGCCTTTTTTGCAGCCGGCAACAAAGGCAGCAGCCACATTCCAGCCAGCAACAAAGGGGCACCTTTCTGCAGAAAGCCCAGGCCAAGTCGTCCCCAGGCAGAGCCCAACGCTACACTAAACCAGCCCAGCCTGCAGGGACCAGTGCTGCCACAGCATGACTCCTTCCTGGCCCCCAACCCTCCTCTGGATCAACGGGCTCAAAAGTCGGAGTCGCATCGCTCGCCTCTCTTCAGGGTGGCAGTCGATTACCCACAGACGGTGGGTTCTCCAGTTGGTCAAGAAAGGTCAGGTCATAGAATTTCTAGTCCACCCCCACCAGCAGGACCTCCCCTGCTTTCCCATTACTCGGGTCAGCATGCCCTGCTAATACAGCAGGAGGTGCTCGCACTCGTGGAAAAAGAAGCGATAAAGCACGTACCATGGAACCAGAGGACTGCAGGGTGATATTCACTTCTTTCTGGTTCCCAAGAAAACTGGGGACCTCCGTCCAATACTGGATCTCAGCGATCTCAACGATTTGGTCCTGTACAAATGCTTCCGCATGGTGACCCTCCCAGGTCTGATTCCCATGCTCAAGCAGGGCGCCTTTCTAGTGTCCTTGGACATGCAGGACGCTTACCTGCATATTCCTATTGCGCAAGCGCTCAGGAAGTTTCTGTGCTTCATACGAACATATGAAATTTGCCAGCAGATAAAGGCCTAGAGGTCTGCAAGTCACTTTCGAATATGCAGCTAGCACCTTATTCTGCAGCTGCCTCCCTTCACCTTCCTTCATTAACCCTCCCTTGTCCTTGTCCATCCTTGTTTAAAGCAGTCCACTGTTCTACTACATACCACTTCAGCAGGTAACGCATTCCACCCAGCCACCACTCTCTGTAAAAGTGTCTCCTCATCTCTCCTGAACCTTCCTCGCCCAGTCTCATATCGCATGGCCCCTGGTGGCCCACCTCCCTTACTTTGAACAGCCCTCTGTACCTGTCTTGTTTATTCCTTTCATGTATTTAAAGGTTTCAGTCATGTCATCCCTGTCTCTCCTCTCCTCCAGTGAGTACATGTTCAACTCCTTCAACCTCCTCTCGTATGATGAGTCCCCCAACCCCTTCATCATCTTTGTCGCTCTGTGCTGCACCCCCTCCAGTAACTTAATGTCCCTCTTCAGATACGGACGCCAGTACTGCACGCAGTACTCCAGGTATGGTCTAACTAATGACCTATACAGTGGCAGAATCACCTCCTCCCTCCTTGAGGATATACCCCTTGCAATACAACCCAGCATTTTGTTGGCCTTTGCAGCTGCCTTCTTACATTGTGCCGAGTTGTTCATTGACCTTGTAATGAGCACACCCAAGATCCTTCTCCACTGTCTGGGCTAGCCGCACTCCCCCTAGCTGGTAACTCCTCCTTGGGTTCTTCATCCCAAAATGCAGCACCTTGCACTTTTTGACATTAAAGCCCAGTTGCCAGGTGTCTAACCAGGTTTCAAGCTTTGCCAGGTCATCCTGCAACACCTGCCATCCCCCTAGGTCATCCACCACACGACTACCTTGGTATCATCAGCAAATAGACTGATCTTGCTCTTGATGTCCCATGATATGTCTGCAATGAATATCCAAACAACACTGGTCCCAACACGAGCCTGTGGAGCACTGTGCCACTGCGCCTTGGGTGTGAGGCTCCCACCCACTACCACCCTCTGTTGCCTTCCCTGCAGCCAGTTTCCTACCCATCTCACCAGCTTTGCACCGGCCCCTATGCCTACTAACTTCCTTCCCAGCCTTCCATGTGGCAATGAGGCGAATGCCTTACTGAAGTCCAGATACAGGACATTCACCGCATGGCCCCTGCCCAGTTGCCTAGTTACCCAGACATTACCCAGTCATAGAACTCGACCAGGTTGGTTTGGCAGGATCTGCCATGTATGAAGCCATGCTGTCTGCTGTCCTGTAGTCCTTTGGCCTCTAGGAGGGCCACCAGCCTCTCCTTCAGGAGAGTCTCCATTAGCTTACCCACGATGGATGTGAGACTCACTGGTCTGTAGTTTCCCAGTTCATCCTTGGGGCCACTCTTGTGAAGGGCACCATGAGCCATCCTCCAGTCCTGAGGTACACACCCAGATGTAGTGAGACATTAAATAGGTCTGCCAAGGTCCTGCAGGACCTGTGCCAGCACTCTTGAGTACCCTGGGGTGGATGCCATCTGGGCCTGGCGCCTTGTCCACCTCAGTGCCTTCAAACCCTCTCGAACTCTGCTCTCCATGATTTCCCCATCTGTCACCACTTCCCCCCTGCTTTCCATTTCTCCCACCTAGGTGTCACCCCCTCTTCTCTTTTAGTAAATACCAGGCAAAGTACTGATTTTGGTCTTCCATGTATCACCCCTGCTTCCACCCAACCCCTCCTTCCTAATCCTTACTATGTGGTCCTTTCAGCTCCTTTCTCCTGATGTACTTAAAGAAGTCCTTCTTCCCTTCTTAATGCCTTGTGCCAGCCTGAGTTCCATAGATGCTTTGGCTCCCCTTACTGCCCTTGACACCTCCTTCGATTCTGTCAAGTACTCCTCCCTGTCCTCCCCCTCCCTGTTTTCTTGTACTTCCTAAAGGCAGCTCTTTTCCTCCTTACCTTTTCCATGACCTCCTTGCTCAACCAGATCGGTTTCTTAGCCCTAGCCTTCTTGCTCTGGGCTTTTGCAGCGGGTTTTGTTTGCCTCCACTATCCCCAACTTTATGGCTCCACCTCTGGTTAGTGTCCATGCTAGGTTGAATTCTGGCAGTTCCTTTTACCACTTCCCCATCCTCCCAAATTCGGCCCTCCTGAAGTCCAGCACTGTTGTGCCAGATTCACTCCTTCCTTGCCCATATCTAGTGTAGGCCATACTGGTGGTGGTCACTCCTGACAGTGGTTCCTCCACTGTAAGTTCTCTCACAAAGTCCCCATTTGCCAGCACAAGGTCAAGGGTATTCCCTAACCTGGTTGGTTCACTGACCATTGCAGCAGAGCTGTCCTGGAAGGCATCCAGCAGTACCTGCTCCCTTCTGTTCCTGGTTGTGGGGTGCTCCAGTCCAATCCTGGCATGTTGTAGCCCCCCACAATCACTACACTACCCTTCTCGCAGGTCCTCCTGATCTGTCCCGCTAGTTCCCTGTCTAACTCCTCCGTCTGAGATGGTGGCCTGTACACCACTCCCATTCTAAGAATCCTATTCTTGGAATCCTGGATTTGCACCCAAAGTGACTCCGTGCTACCCTCTTCCCTTCCTCCTTACACACTTCAGTCCTTCCTTCACATATAGTGCCACCCCCTTCCCAATCACCCTGTCCCTACAAAATAACCTGTACCCTGGTACAGACAGGTCCCAGTCATTGTATTGGGTGGCCCATGTTTCCGTGATGGCTGCAATGTCCACCTCTCCTCTGCCATGAGAACCTGTAACTCTGCAGTTTTCCTCCCAAGGCTCCTAGTATTAAGGTAACCAGCTACCATCCCCCCTCCCATCCTGCCCTCCTTTCCTAGCATCACCAACAGTACTTGCCATTTGTCCTTTGTCACTGTTATGGGGGGTAAGCTCATATGGTTTCCCAACCTGTAGTCTCTGCATATCTCTTCCCCAACTGCCACCCCCCACTCCTAGTTTAAATTCCCAACTTCCTCTATGTACTGCTCCATCCTCTGTTTCAACACTTTCTTTCCTTCCTCACTCAAGTGTAGTCTGTCCTTGGCATAGAGACTACTGTCCTCCCAGGTCCCTCCCCCAAACAGCCCATATCCTTTAGCACAACACCAGGTTCTTAGCCATCCGTTAAATTCCTCTATTCTCAAGCGTTCTTGTTGTGCTCCTGCCTGTGGCACGGAAGTATCTCTGAAAAAGTTACTGATCTTCGCGCCCCTCACATAATTGTGCTAGTTCCTCAAACCTCCTCTGGACTGTTTCTACTGTCTTGTCAGCCAGGTCGTTTGTCCCAAGATGTATAATTAAATGAGGCTTGTCCCTACCCTTCTAGCATATTTCAGAACAGACTGTCCACACCTTTCGCTGTCATTCCTGGCATGGCCTCCACCAAAATGCGACTTTGCCTCTCCCCTTGCTATCCACACTGGCACCTCTTAGTATTGGGTCCCCAGCACTAAGATTCCACCCTCTTACTCCCTGCTTGCTTCCATTCATCTCCTCTCTCATTTCCAGCTCCTCTTCTTCCTCCTGCACATTATTTCCCCTTTACCCTGTTGCAATCACGCAGCAGAACTTCCCCGCTCTAGTTTGGTCCAGGCATTTATCAATTCTCCTCTAATTTCATCATTTCCCTCCTCCACCTTCTTCCTCTCTAGCAGTGCACAACGCTATTTTCTGAAGGCCCTTCACAAATGCCCGCTCCCTCTCTCTTCATAGTAACCTGTTCTCTCCTTTCCACTCCATGACTTTCGCCACTTCTTCACCTCCCCTCACAAGTCCCTATCTCCTCCTTCCATTTGTCTTTTGTCTCCTGACCTGGTTTCCCCGGCAATTGCTCTTCCTGACCTGGGCCCCTTTGTCTCTGCTTCCCTTCTTCTGACCCTCTCCTCACTACTGTTGGCTTAAGTCGCCCTCCCTCGAGTTCCAGCGCCACCATTATCAGTTCCGAGCCCTCCCCTTCGGACTGCCATCGGCACCTCGGGTATTCATGAAGTGTATGGCGGTCGTAACGGCAGCTCTGAGGAGACAAGGCCACTACGTGTTCCCCTACCTGGACGACTGGCTTCTCATGGAGCCCTCTCGGGAGGCCTTGATGTCCGCCATCCATTATACGCAGTCTCTGTTCGAGACGCTGGGTATCATGATCAATCACGAGACGTCACACCTGGTTCCGTCACAGACTCCGCAGTTCATAGGCGCAGTTCTGGACACCGTCCAGGGGAATCCTTTTCTTCCCCAGGACAGAGCAGAACACATCAGATCCCTCATCAGGATATTTGGACGAAGAAGACCATTCCTGCCAGATTGGTCCTTTGCCTGCTCGGACACATGGCTGTGGCCATTTCAACAGTCCCGCTTGCTCGTCTCCACATGCGGGTCACCCAGTGGATGTTACAGTTCCAATGGGATCAAAAGCAAGACCATCTGCAGCTTCCAATCCAGATCACAAAGACTATAATCCGGGATTGGCAATGGTGGCAAGATCCGAAGAATCTATCAGCAGAGGTCCCCTTCATTGCATCGTCTCTGATCGTGACACTCTGCACAGATGGCTCGGATAGGGAGCACACCTTGACGGTGTCTGGTCTCAGGGCCTGTGAACAGCCTAAGAGACTCATCTCCACATAAATATCCTGGAAATGAGAGCAGTTCTTTACGCTCTGCAGGCCTTCCAGTCAGAGATTCCACCGGCTACCATTCTGTTACAGACAGACAGTTCCACTGTGATGTATTACCTCAACAAACAAGGAGGCACCCATTCCTACCTGCTTTGCAGGGAGGCCATGAGGATGTGGGATTGTGCTTTGCAACACGGCACACATCTCATTGCTGTTCATGTCCCAGGAGTGGACAACGTCATTGCAGATGGCCTGAGCCGCTCTCAGGCCAGAGTCCATGAGTGGGAACTACTCCAGAAGGTAGTAGAGGATCTGTTTCACAGATGGGGTACACCAAAGTTAGACCTTTTTCGCGTCCCCATCCAATGCAAAACTGCCCAATTTTTGCTCGCTAGATCCAGGGCCTGGTGTTTTCTGGCAAGACACGTTGTCCCTCTCCTGGGCGGGCAGATTCTTTTATGCCTTTGCCCCCTTTCCGTTGATCCAGAGGGCTCTTCTGAAACTTTGCAGAGAGCAAGCGACGCTGATACTCATCACGCCATTCTGGCCCAGACAGATCTGGTTCCCTCTACTACATCAGCTATCCCGGGAACCTCCAGTGTCTCTGCCAATCAGCTTTCACTTGTTGTCTTGGGAGGAGGGCTCCTTGGTCCATCCAGACCTTCGTTCGCTGAGCCTGCACACTTGGCTCCTAGAGACATAGCCATTCTGCGATACGTGGTCTCGTAAGAGGTAGCTGACATTCTGGGCCACGGAGAAAACCGCCATCATGCTACGGCACCATGAAATGGTGCAGTTTTTGCCTATGGGCTCGCTGCGGAGCTATCGCCTCTAGACTGTCCGGAAAAGTCGGTCTTGGACTACCTCTTGTCTCTTTTTCAGACAGGTTTGGCCTACTCCCCGATGAAAGTACACCTCTGTGCCATATCAGCCTATCATTATCCTATAGGCCAAAGCACCATATCTCAGTTGGACACTGCATGAGTCTTCCTGAGAGGTATTCTCCACCTTAAACCTCCGATTAAGGATCCAGTTCCACCATGGGATCTACCCTTTGTCCTGGAGCAGCTTACGCTGCCACCCTTTGAACCAGCCGCGGATTGCAAGCTACGTCTTCTCACTTGGAAGACGTTGTTTTTAGTTGCCGTTACTTCGGCCAGAAGAATTTCTGAACTCCACGCGCCGGGTGCAAGGAGCCTTATTTGGTTTTTCACCAAGACGGTATCCCTAACGGACTAATCCCAAATGGGAGGCAGTATAGCACAGTGGTTTAAGGCTCTGAGCTGCAAATCTGGTGACATCCAGCAGACCAGACCTGGGTTTGAATCCCACAGCTTCCACTTGCATACTGTGTGACCCTGAGCAAGTCACTTATCTTCCTTGTGCTCCCAGGTCGCTCCTGTAAAAAAGCTTTCAGCTCAGTGTGTCTCACCTGGTTAAACAACAAAAAAAAAAAATCTGCCTAAGGTGGTCTCAGCTCTCACCCTTAATCAAGACATCGATCTACCAGTGTACTCCCCCAACTATTCGAATCAAGGAGAGGCCCTGTTGCATGCTCTAGATGTGCATAGGTGTCTCCGATACTACCTGATCAGAACCAAACACCACCAAAAATCAGACCAGCTGTTTGTCTCCTTAGCCCACAGGATGATAGGAGCTCCTGTTTCCAAACAGTCGCTGTCCAGGCGGCTCATTCAGTGTATTACGTTCTGTTAGCGGAAGCGCAACAAACCCTTACCGGGCACGGTTAAGGGTCATTCCACAAGGAGGATGGCTACTTCCTTTGCGGCCCTAAAGAATGTGTCCTCCTCCGCCATCTGTGCTGCAGCTACTTGGAGCTCCGTGCACACTTTCATCAGGCATTATAGCCTGGTATTGCATCGAGGCGAAGACTTCTGTCTTAGGCTTCAGTTTCATTAAAGATTTCTACCTTCCCTCCTCCCAATGGTGTGGGATTTCCATCATAACTTGGGAATCAGTCCTAATGGTGAAACCTACTGCAAGAGCTGTTTCTTGAAGTAAGATAGTACAGTTACATAAGAACTTACCGTAACAGTAGATCTTCAAGAGCAGCTCTTGCAGCAGGTACCTTTCCCTTCCACCATCCCCGCTGGAGGTATATTCAAGTTCCAACATCCTTCTCCTAGGATCAGGGATTTTCAGTATCATTCTGATTGCCGTTTGATGGCGGATGCTCAATCTCATCTTCTGATGTCATACAGTGGCCGGGAGTCTCCGATGGTAGAACTGGGGATTATGGGGGCCCTTCCCCTTACATACTGTGTCTGACGTCGGGGGCAGTCCCCACTGAATACTGCTAGCTAGACAACTTCCGTGGAGTCCTGGCACCTGCCGGATTCAGTTCTAATGTTGTAACCTGCTGCAAGAGCTGCTCTCGAAGATCTACTGTTAAGGTAAGTTCTTACATAACTGTACTTTTCGTAAGAACTTACAATAACAGTAGATCTTACTTCAAAAGGGCTTTTGTAGTGGTAATTACATATAGGACTGACGCCGGGGGCAGGACCCTACGAAAAATTTCTAACTATCAGTCCTGCGAGGACCGCCCCACATCAGGTGACGGTGTCAGGAGGCGTCAGTATAAAGGCGGTCCCTGGCGCCTTCAATTCTTTCCGCTCGTTGGCTCGTTGCGGCATCTCGCAGAAAAGTTTGTTGCTTCATCAGCCTCCCTTCGTTGGTTTTACCAAATTATTCTGATTTTTTTTTGACAATCGTCAGGTCATTGTCGGTGTATGTCGTCCCCTACACCCTCCGAGCACAAAAATAAGTGCGACTCATTGAGCGCAACTCCCGCACAAGGACGGCCATTCCCTGTGCCTGTTCTGTCTAGGCCCCGATCACCCGGTCGAGATGAGCCAGCACTGCCTCAGCTTCAACGCGGCTACCCAGAAAAGGCGGCAGCAATCCCTAAAAGCCCACTTCCTGAAGAAAAAGATGAGTTCGATGGAGTAGAAGCTCAAAAAAACTGAGGCAGGCATCCACTTCCCCCGAAGGCCATCGGAAGAAGAAAGACAAGGAGAGGAACCAGGACAAGGGCTCCTCCACCGCGTCTCCCTCTGAAGTCACCGGGACCGCTCCTCGACGGCCGCCTCAGAGGTTTCCGAGGGGGCGTCAGCCTGCCCGTCTGGCTTGTGCTCGGCCTTCCGGGCGCCTCCGGGCAATTCGAAGCCTCCGCTCCGGTTCAGCTGCAACTGCGGCCTACCAGGCGCGAGGCAACTCTGGTAAGCTGGACGCCGGTCCCGACGGGCTGGGAGAAATCCAGTAAGGCGATGACCCTTTGGGGCGGCGACGGCTTCTCTCCTGATGGACCAGGCCGATCCTTCTTCTCGGTCTGCCTCCAGTGAAGGCTCCCATAAGTCGGATGCCGGGTCCTCCGGCGCCCTCAGGGAGCTCGCTGTAAAACCGTACGACGTCCAGTCGGTGAAAGAACAGACCGTGGACCTGCCCACGTCCGTCGTTCACGGTTCTCTGCAGCCTTCAAACAAAATGAAGTCTTGCTATATTATGACTATTGCAGTTTGTCCCACCATTAGAACTGCTCCGGAGGTGAAAGAGTTAACTTCCATGCAGAGCATGGAACTTAGAGCGCGAGTTCGGTTAGAAAAGCTCTGCCTGTGATATTTCAAACCGAAACTGTCAGATTCTTTACTCCGCCTCACTGAACAGTCGCTCCGGAGATTCCTCCTGCTGCTTGGTTCATTTTCTTGGTTTAAAGAGTTTTTTCTCTGTTAAATTCAACGCGATTATCATTATTTTAACATAAACCAATCGGTTCAAGCTCTGACTATGGTATTGTAAGTAATAGATAGGTTTTCTGTGTGGAACTTGTAAATGCGTCATGGGGCGGGCAGGGTTATACCACCGGGTGGGTGGGAGAACAACGAAGACCTTCCAGCAAGATTTAAATGACAGGATACCTGCCAATGAGTGTGGATGAACAACATTATCCATGTCCCTAGAAACAGAGGTTCTGAGAGGGGCAGGCGGTGGAAGTCATAAGAAAAATTACTCACCTTAGTAAATTGTTTCTTCTAATGGAGTCTTGCTATATTATAGACATTAGCAGTTTGATCCAGCTCTGAGACTGCCCGGGTGAAATGGTTAAAACCATTCCAAAATAGAATTTTTGGCACCGAGGCAGCTCTATCTGTGTCATTTCAAACTGAACTGTCAGGAATCTGCTACGAGCCAAACTCACTAAGGTCTGTGTGGAAGCTGTAACCCACACCTAGCCAAATGGTTACCTAAATAATAACAACCATTGATGGTCCCAACACCCAAGACTCAAGTCAGGGACCAGAAATACTAACACCATTCTAATAATATGAAAATGGAACATAAGTATAATAAACACACACAGTACACATACACACCCCAAAAGTCCCAAGGGACAAAATGCTAACAGGACATAAGTGGTGCCCACACTAAGTTGCCCGCACCCCACCAAGTAGAGAGTTCTGAGAGGGGCAGGTTGGGGGGTCTATAATAGCAAGACTCCATGTAGAAGAAACAACATTACTAAGGTGAGTAATTTTTAACGTCCAAACAACATGAAGTCTCGCTATATTATAGACATGTAACGAATACACAGCAGTACCTCCATGGAGGAGGCCAGAACCTACTTAAGAATACGCTCTGAAGAACAGCTGTGTAACCAGGCAGGCATCTCCTACCCTGGACATCAGGAGTTCAATGTAGTAAAGTGTCATACCGTTTTCAAGTAACAGCCTGGCAAATCTCTAATAAAGGATATCTCTGGCAGCAGCTAGAGAGCATAGCTGTACCCCTGGTAGAATGAGCCCCTCAAACCAGGGGTGGGGGCTCTGCCCACTTTCTGATAAACAAATTGGATACAAGAGACAATCCACCTGGCTACAGATCTCTTAGTGGCAGGTTTGCCTTCCCAACTTCACCATAGGCAAGGAAAAGTTGGAAGGTTGAGACCTGTGACCTTTAGTGCGCTCTATATAATAACCAAGAGCTCTCTTAATATCCAGGCTCTGCAATCTCCTCCACCCGAAGAGGTGATAACTAAAGAAAATACTGGAAGGGAGATAGATTGATTAAGAGGAAACCTGAAACCACCTTAGGCAAAAACTTCCTATGTAGCCCTAAGGACTACCTTATCCCTGTGGAAAGAAATAAAGTCCAGTCCTCACTGACAAGGCTTTCAATTCACTTATGCCTGGCAGAAGTGATAGCCACCAGAAAAACAGTTTTCAAGTTAGGTATAGCTGTGCAGAGACAGACCTACTAAGGGGTTGCATTTAACTGGGCAATACAAACATTGAAGGTCCCAAAGCAGAATTACGGTTCCCAAAGGAGGATTAGTATGGAGTAATCCTTAAAAAACTTGGAAGCACTTGGGATGAAAGGAAGAGGATGACTTTCCTGCTGACACAAAAGCAGACCAGCTGCCAAATGAACTCTCAGGGTAGCTGGTCTGAGACCCAAGGAATAAGATGTACCATGTAATCTAACAAAATGGGCAATTCAGCAGATTCTCAGGAAATATTTTTACAGCACACCAAATGAAAACCTTTTCCATTTAGAACTATAAAGTAGCCTAGTGGAAGGCTTTCTGGAAGCCTTTAGGATCTCAAGAACACCCTGAGAGAGGTGTAAATCAGCAAACTCTAACTCCTCAGAGGCCAGGCCTTGAGGTTGAGGGTCGAGGTCCGGATACCAAACCCTTCCCTGGGCACAAGTCAACAGATTATGATTCCTGGGAGGCACAGGGGAAGATGGACTGTCAGAGACAGAGGAGTGGGTACCAGGGCTGCCTGGCCCAATCCGGGCAATCAGAATCACCCTGCAAGGCTGAGATCTGATTTTGACTAGTACTTTGAATAGGAGAGAAGGGGAAAGCATGGAGAACTTCCTCCCAATCAGAAGAAGGGCATCAGGGAACTGAGCCCAGCTGGAGGCCTGCAACAGAACAGAGGAAGTTTGTGATTGTCTGGGGCTGCAAAAGATCTATCTGAGGATGCCCCACCTGGCAAAAAACTATCCCCAGCACTTGAGGATCCAGGGACCATTCGTGATGGCCTGGGAAATCCTGCTGAGGGCATCCGCTAGGACATTGTCCTTCCTGGAAGATGAACTGCTATGAGGAAGTGTTCAGGAATAGGCCAGAGACCACAACTTCATTGCCTCGGTGCACAAGGCCGAAGACCGAGTGCCCCCTGTTTGTTGATGTACCACATTGTTGTGGTGTTGTCTGTTCTGACTTGTATCACCTTATCGTGGACAGATACAGAAAAAGCTTGAAGAGCTAAAAGACAGCTCTGAGTTCCAGCAAATTGATGTGGAGCGAAGATTCCTGGGACCAAACTCCTCAGTGGAAAGGTCGCCCATTTGGGCTCCCCAACCCAGAAGGGAAGCATCTGTAGTGAGAGTCAACTCGTGAGAAGGAAATGAAGGGACCCGCTCTTAGATTGCTCGATCCTGCCACCACTGGAGAGCTAGGATCAAGGTTAGAGTCACTGGGACCAACTTGGAAAGGGTCTCTTCTCACGAGACCAAAAGGTTCTCAAGTGAAACTGAATGTCTCTCATCTGAAATCTGGCTCCCTGCACAACAGCTGTGGATGCAGCCATGTGCCCCAGGAGCTGCAGAAAGTGTCTTGCTGGTCAGAGACCTACAGAGGGAAGGAAGAGGCCAGAGCCACTAAATTCCTTACCCTTTCGGGGAAGAAAGGCCCTGGCTAGCTTTGTGTCAATTCTGCCCCTATAAAGGTGAGTACCTGGACTGGTTCCAGAACCGACTTTGGTAGGTTTAGCAGAAAACCCAGGGAGGTGAGAAGCTGCTGGGTAACCTGCAGGTGAGATTTTACCTGTTCTGGGGACTGGCCTACAATGAGTCAGTCGTCTAGATAGGAAAAACAGCAATCCTCTGCCTCCTTATGGGCCACTGCCACTGCTAGACACTTCTAGAATACCCTTGGAGCAGAGGTGAAGGCCGAAGGACATTGCTCTGAACTGGTAATGACCTGAGGGCAGTTGAATCTGAGGTACTTTCGATGGGATCTTCTGATTAGGACATGGAAATAGGCATCCTTGAGGTCCAGGGAGGCTAGCCAGTCCCTGGCCTTGGGAAGAGTAAAATCATTGCCAGAGTTACCATTTTGAACTTTGTTTCAAAAGATGCTTGTTCAGATATCTGAGATCTAAAATGGGCCGCCATTCTCCTGTCTTTTTTGGGGTAAGAAGTATCTGAATACAGACCCTGCCTGATGCAAGGGAGGAACCCTTTCTACTGCTCTGAGAGCTAACAGGGATGAGACCTCTGTTTCCAGAGCGGTCTCTAAACACTTGCAGGTAGAAAAGTCTGCTTCTCAACCTGGGAAACTTTTTGAAGCTGAAACCAGACCCTGGCTTACTACTTCCAGAACCCACTTGTCTGAGGTTAAAGAAGCCCAATTCTGACTGAAGTAAGCCAGCCTGCCCCCCACTGGTACAGGAGAATCAGCCCTGGGCACCCCATCAGGGTGCCTGTTTGCATGGAGCTTTAGGCTGGGGGTGGGAGCAGGTCTGCCCCCCTCACCTCACCCTGCCTCCTGAAGAAGCCCCTCTGAGCATAGGCAGAGGAGGCCTGAGTCTGGTAGAAGGCCTGTGAAAGGCCTACCCCTACCCTGGGGACATGCCTTTGAGGTGGCTTGCCGCTCCTAGCCTGGGCACTCTTGTAAGTAGTCCTGTATTCCTCCATCTTCTTCATGTAATTCTCTGTCTGCTCTCCAAACAGAATTTCCCACACAGGAAAATCCATAGCCTTGGGTCTGGGTATCCTGTGACAAACTAGTACACCTGAGCCAGGCCAACCTACTTAAAAGCTACAGATGTGGCCATGACCCTAGAGGAAACATCATTAACATCCACAGCAGCATGAAACTGAACCTTAGAGGCTTCAATGCCATCAGCAACCACCTGTTCTAGTTCACTAGCCAGCTGGCCATGGGCCTGCTTAGCCAGTGCATAACAGTATCCCATCTAGATTTCTGATACCTAGCTACATAGCCATATAATTTGCTTGCCTGAGTCCCAGAGAGCTGCCATATACTGTTTTGTTTGCCATGGCATCAATCTTCCTGGAATCCTTGTCAGGAGGATGTGAAGCCAAGGAATATTAGCTTTATCACGGCAGCAGCCTGAACTACTAACATGACTGCATTGCTGAGAAGAATTCTGTATCAGGGCCTGACAATGATACCTTCTGTCCATCTTTTATCTACAGGAGGCACAGAATTAGGAGCTTTAAAATTTTTAATTGTTTGTTTCCTAAAAGACTTATGTAAAGGAATATACAATCTCCTAGACTCTGGAATATCCATCATTTCTACAAAATCAGGCTCCTCTTGCTCATCCACAGCTCTTCTAAAGGAAGCTGGAGGTTTCAACAACTTTTTATAAAACATAAAATGAGATGGGGACTCAGACAGCATAGGGAGAGATTCTAAAGGTCTGTCTGGGGAGATGTCGGGTTCAATGGACACACCCAGACCTTCCAGCCACATTCATACTGTTCATATCCTCCTCCCCTCCTCTGGTTCATAAAATTCCTCAATATCATAATCCTGAACCACTGGGACCGACGAACCGACCTTTTACCAGATAGTGGTGGTTGAGACGGACCCTGAGACAGTGACTGGACAATTTGTATGGCTTTTGCTATCTCTGCAGCAGTTGGAGAAGGAATTTTGGACTCCAGACCTGCTGATTTTCTTGTTTTCTTTACTGGAATTGGTTCCTCAGAACCAGCTTTTCTTTGCCGAGGAAGTCTGGCCTGGTCAGAGGCACTCCCTCTGGTTCGGTTGGCACGAACCGGGCTGGCCATCCGGTCAGCAGACTTTTTGGCCTCTCGTTCCCTGGGCCTGCCCAATCTTTTTTCCAGGGTGGCTGCAGGGAAATTCTTACATATCTGGCAGTCTGACTGGAGGTGGTCAAACCCCAGACAATAAACACATGTGGTGTGTGGGTCAGCCTTGGCAAAGACTTCCCCACAAACATCACAGTGTTGAAACCCAGTGGGCCGGGTTTTCTTTGGGTTTCTCAGACATAATGCCAGCCTAACCAAAAACTTGCCCTTTTAACGGCAGTGCCAGGCAAGACACCCTTATCGGTTCCTAACCGTGTCACGGGTATTGGAAAAAAACGTAATAAAATCCGTTTTTTTTAGAACCGATAAGAACCGGGAACCGCACTCTAAAATAGTAACTTTTAGTTTTAAATGAGTTTTAAACCCACTGATCGGTTCAAAACTGAACCGATAACTTGCAAGTTTCACACAGACAAAACCTTCATTTACTTACGGTTACCACAGATAGAGCTTGAACCGAACGGTTTTGCGGTTAAAATAAAACTATTCTCGGTTAAATCCAACCGAGAAAACACTTTTTAAATCGAGAAATGAACCGAGCAGAAGGAGAAATCTCCGGAGCGACTGTTCACTGAGGCGGAGTAAAGAATCTGACAGTTCAAGTTTGAAATGACACAGATAGAGCTGCTCTCGTGCCAAAATTCTATTTTGGAATGGTTTTAACCATTTCACTCCAGGACAGTTCTAGAGCTGGATCAAACTGCTAATGTCTATAATATAGCAAAATGTCATGTTGTTTGAATATAGCAATACTCCATTAGAAGAAACAACATTACTAAGGTGAGTAATTTTTTCTTCAAACAACATGAAGTCTTGCTATATTATGACACATGCAGACTACAAAGCAGTACCTCCATGGAGGAGGGACAGAACCTACTTAGGAAATAGGCTCTGAAGCACAGCTGTGCCAAACAGAGCATCACTCCTAGCCTGGATGTCCAGGGAGTAGTGCTTGGTAAAAGTGTGAACTGTTTTCCAGGTAGCTGCTTGACATATCTCTAGAATAGGGATGTCCCTGGCAGCAGCTGTACCTCTGGTAGAGCGAGCCCTCAGGCCTGAGGGACAAACCTTACCCAGTTTTTCATAACAAAATTGGATACAAGAGACAATCCACCTGGCAATGGATCTTTTAGTGGCAGGTTTCCCTTTACCAACCTCACCATAAGTGAGGAACAGTTGGAGGGAGTCAAACCTGTGACCCTTGGTACGCTCTATGCAGTAACTAAGGGCCCTCTTCACATCTAAGCTGTGCAGCCTCCTCTCACCAGAGGAGGAATGGTCGGTGAAGTACACCGGAAGAGAAATAGATTGATTAAGGTGGAAATCTGAAACCACCTTAGGCAAGAACTTCCTGTTAGTCCTGAGGACCACCTTATCTCTGTGAAAGGAGATAAAAATCAGGCTCCACTGACAAAGCTTGTAATTCACTTATGCGTCTGGCAGAAGTGCTGGCTACCAGAAACACAGTCTTCCAAGTCAAGTACTTAAGCTCTGCTGAAGACAAGGGCTCAAAGGGGGGTTGCATAAGCTGAGCAATGCAAACATTAAGATACCAGGCAGGGGCAGGGTCCCTGAATGGAGGGTTAGTGTGAAGCAGTCCCTTGAAAAACTTGGAGAATACAGGATGAGCTGAAAGAGAAGAGGGTTTACCTGCTGAAATAAAAGCAGACAGCTGCCAGATGCACTTTTAGGGTAGCTGGTCTCAGCCCCAAGGTATTTAAATGAACCATATAATCCAGGACTGTGGGTAAATCAGCAGATTCTGGGGAAATATGCTTCCCAGAGCACCATATGGAAAACCTCTTCCATTTGGAATTATAAGTAGCCCTGGTGGAAGGTTTCCTAGAAGCCTTCAGAATATCCATCACACCTTGGGAGAGGTGCAGATCAGCAAACTCTAACTCTTCAAGAGCGAGGCCTTGAAATTGAGAGATTTGAGGTTCAGGTACCAAACCCTCCCCTAAGCACAGGATAACAGATTGTGATTCCTGGGAAGACACAGGGGAAGATGGACTGCTAATGACAGTAGGAGTGGTTACCAAGGCTGTCTGGCCCAGTCTGGAGCAATCAGGATCATCTTGCAGGGTTGAGATCTGATTTTGACTAGCACTTTGAACAGGAGAGGGAAGGGGGGAAAAGCATAGAGAAACTTCCCTTCCCAATTGAGAACTAAGGCATCCAGAGGGACTGAGCCCATGACTGGGGCTCTGCAGCAAAAAAAGGAAGTTGGTGATTGTCTGGGGCTGCAAAAATATCTATCTCATGGTGCCCCATCTGGCAAATACCACCTCCAGGACCAGGGGGTTCAGTGACCATTCGTGATGGCCCTGGGAAATCCTGCTGAGAGCATCTGCCAGGACATTGTCCTTGCCTAGGAGGTGAACTGCCATAAGGGAGGTGTTCAGGGAGTAAGCCAGAGACCACAACTTCATTGCTTCGGTGCACAAGGCCATAGACAGAGTGCCACCGTGCTTGTTGATGTACCACATTGTGGTGGTGGTGTCTGTTCTGACCTGTATAACTTTGTTCTGAACAGATTTGGAAAAACTTGAAGTGCTAGAAAAACTGCTCTGAGTTCCAACAGATTGATGTGGAGCAAGAGATTCCTGAGGACCACAATCCCTAGTAGTGAGTGCATCATATGAGCTCCCCCACCCCAAGAGGGATGCATCTGTAGTAAGGATTAAGAAGTGAGACTGACGGACAAAGGAACCCCTTGTCTCAGATTGCTCTGATCCTGCCACCACTGTAGGGCCTGGATCAGGGTTTGAGTCACTGGGATCAATTTGGTTAGAGGGTCCTTCCTTTGAGACCAAAAAGCTCTCAAATGGAACTGGATGTCCCTCATCTGAAATCTTGCTCCCTACACTACTGCTGTAGAAGCAGCCATGTGCTCCAGGAGCTGTAGAAAATGCCTTGCTGGTCGAGAGACCTGCAGGGTGAATGAGGAGGCCAGAGAGACCAGGGTACTTGCCCTCTCCAAAGGAAGGAAGGCTCTGGCCTTTTTCTGTGTTCAGCTCTGCGCCTATGAAGGTGAGGAGCTGGACAGGCTCTAGAACTGACTTTGAAAGATTCAGAAGGAAACCTAGAGAGGTGAGCAGTTGCTGAGTTATCTGTAGATGTAACTTGACTTGGTCTGGAGACTGGCCTACTATGAACCAGTCGTCCAGGTAAGGGAAGATGGCAATCTTTTGCCTTCTTAAAGAAGCAACTGCTACTGCCAGGCATTTTGTGAATACCCTTGGAGCAGAGGTGAGGCCAAAGGGCATTGCTCTGAACTGGTAATGGCCTGAGGGCAGCTTGAACCTGAGGTACTTTTGATGGGAGCTTCTGATGAGAATATGGAAGTAGGCATCCTTGAGGTCCAGGGACGCCAGCCAGTCCCCTGGCCTTAGAGAGGGTAGAATAATTCCCAGAGTCACCATTCTGAATTTTGGTTTTAAAAGGTGCTTGTTTAAATATCTGAGATCCAGGATGGGCCGCCATTCTCCTGTCTTTTTTGGGGTAAAGAAGTACCTGGAGTACAACCCTTTGCCCTAGTGTAGGGGTAGAACCCATTCCACAGCTCTGAGAGCCAGGAGGGAAGAGACCTCTGCCTCTAGGGCAAGTGCCTCTGGTGGATTTGCAGGTGGAAAGGATCTGGTTCTCATCTTTGGAAACTTTTTGAAGCTAAGAACCAGTCCCTGGCTTACTACTTCCAGGACCCACTTGTCTGATGTCAGAGACTCCCAGTCCTGGACAAAGTAAGCCAGGCTGCCCCCTACAGGTAGCTGAGAATCGGCCCTGGCAACCCCATCAGGGTGCTTGCTTGGCAGGGGCTTTGGGCTGAGGGGTGGAAGCAGGCCTGCTTGTACCCCGTCTGCCTCCCCCCCTAAAGAACCCCCTCTGGGCATAAGCGAAAGAGGAGACCTGGGCTTGGTAAAAAGGCCTATGAAAAGGCCTGCCCCTGCCCCTGGGAAGCTGCCTTTGAGGAGTGGCCTGCCTTTCCTTGGCCTGTGCACTCCTATAGGTGGTCCTGTACTCATCCATTTTCTTCATGTAATTCTCTGTCTGCTCCCCAAACAGAGAATTACCCACAACAGGAAAATCCGTGGCCTTAGTCTGGGTATCCTGTGACAGGCTAGTACATCTGAGCCAAGCCATTCTGCGAAGTGCCACAGATGTAGCCATGACTCTTGATGACACATCATTTGAGTCCACTGCAGCATGGAATTGCACCTTGGATGCCTCAATATCATCAGCAGCCACCTGCTCCAGCTCCTTGGCAAGCTGGCCGGGGACCTGTTTTGCTAGAGTCATAACAGTATCCCATCTGGATTTCTGGTATCTAGCAACATAAGCCATATAATTTGCCTGTCTGAGTCCCAAGGATGCTGCCATGTACTGTTTCTTTGCCATAGCATCAATCCTCTTGGAGTCCTTGTCCGGGGGGTGTGAAGCCAAAGGAATATTTGCCTTGTCACAGGCTGCAGCCTGCACTACCCCAACATGGCTGCACTGTTGTATAAGAAACTCCGTATCAGAGCCTGACAATGTGTACCTCTTGTCCATTCTCTTATCAACAGGAGGTATAGTGTGAGGAGCTTTTAAAATTTAAAAGTCTGTTTCCCAAAAGATTTATGCAAAGGAATAGACAGTCTCCTAGACTCTGGGATATCCATCATTTCCACATAGTCAGGCTCCTCTTGATCATCCACAGCTTCCTCCACAGGGAGCTGGAGGGTTTCAGCCACTTTTTTATAAAACATAAAATGAGAAGGGGACTCAGAAAGCCTAGGAGGAGACATTCCTGAAGGTCTGTCTGGGGAGATGTCCGGGTCAATGGGCACATCCAGACTTTCAAATCCACATTCGCTCTCCTCATATTCCTCTTACCCCTCCTCCGGTTCATAATACTCCTCTAAATCATACTCTTGAACCGGTGGAACCGGCCGAACCGGGCGCTCAACCGATGGTGCCGGTTCGGTCGGAACCAGGGAAAGCGACTGGACAATTTTAATCGCTTTGGCTATTTCTTCAGCGGTTGGAGAGGAAAGTTTTGGCTCCACACCAGCTGATTTCCTAGTCGTTTTTGCTGGACCCGACTCCTCAGATTCGGATCTCCTTTTGCCCGAGGAAGTCTCGCCCTGGTCAGAGGGCACTCCCTCCGGTTCGGTTGGATCCGAACTGGGCTGGCCATCCGGTTCAGCGGACGTTTTGACCTCCCTTTCCCTGAGCCTACCAACTCTCTTTTCCAGGGTAGCTGCAGGAAAACTTTTACAAATCTGGCAGTCTGCATTGAGGTGGTCAAACCCCAGACAATAAACACAGGTGGTGTGGGGGTCAGCCTTGGCAAAGACTTCCCCACACACACTGCAGTGTTGAAACCCAGTGGGCCCGGTTTTTCTTTTGGGTTTCTCAGACATAGTGCCAGTCCTAACCAAACTTACCCATTTATGGCAATCCGCCAGGTAAGACCCTCTTATCGGTTCCCAACCGTGTCACAGGTCGTGGAAAAAAACGTAATAAAATCCTTTTTTTTTAGAACCGATAACCACACTCTAAAAGACAGATTAAGATATTTTAAACAACCTGATCGGTTCAAACCGAACCGATAAACCGTTTACAAGTTCCACACAGAATAGAAATAAATGTAAAACCTATCTAGTATTCACAAATACCACAGACAGAGTCTGAACCGACCGGTTGCGGTTTAAATTCGGTCGAGAACTGAGAAAAACAATACTTTAACTGACAAAATGAACCAAACAGAAGGAGAAATCTCCGGAGCGACTGTTGAGTGAGGCGGAGTAAAGAATCTGACGGTTTGAGTTTGAAGAACAACAGACAGAGTTTCAACCGAGCTCGAGCTCAGTGTTCCATGCCTGGCATAGAAAGTTAACTCTTTCACCTCCGGAGCAGTTCGAAGGTTGGGACTCACTGCATGTGTCATAACATAGCAAGACTTCATGTTGTTTGAAAGAGCCAGCACGAGGGTGAGAATCTAAGAAGTCAACACCCTCGGGAGCCTGGTATAGCCTGTTCGACTTCCCCGGAAGTGGGGCTAGAGCTGACGGCTGCTTCCAAATGGCGGTCACGAGGTCGGCATGAGGCTCTATCCAGGGTGGCACCACAGTGGGAGGTGTCATGGGCAGATCCAGATGCTCGGCGAGTTTCAACTGCTGAGGGTCTGGTTCCAAAGAATGCCACTGATGAACCTCCTGGATTTTGCGCAGCAACTCCATAAAGGAAGGAAGGATCTTCCAGAGGAGACTTCGGAGGAGTCCTTGGCCTGGGCTTCGACGGACAGCGTGGCTCGTCATCCCTTTCAGAGCAACCATCGGAGGAATCCGAGGGGGAAGAGGAAGAAGAAGAAGAAGAGGAAAAAGACTCCCTTTCCCGACCCGTGGGAGGAACGGACCCCGTGGGAAGCCCTCGAGGAAGCATGTCCTGCCCCTCTCTGGACCCAGAGGGCTTAGCCCTGGTGTCCAGAGGTGGTGAGGGAGTGTGCCTCCGTGGACGTACGGGAACCTGGGTCGGCACCGTCGTTGGTAGGTGGCTCTCCACCTCCCTGGTGAGCTGAGCCTTGGCCTCAGTGCACCAGGAGGCCACAGTCTCCTGCAAATCCACCGGCCGCTGCGGGGGCGGTGGAGGAGAAGGAGGGGGATAAGGGTATGGATTATATCCATACGGAGAGTATCCGAAACCAGACGGTGGAAAACCAGGCGTCGGGTATTGTGGTGTCGGATACTGCGGCGTCGGATCCTGTGGTCCTGGATACGATGGTGTCGGATAGGACAGCGGGTATCTGGGAGCCGGAGGAGCTGCCGGAGCAGACGGCCTGGCCGGCGTGCCTCACGCAGGCGGGTCAGATGGAGGACCCAGAGGGCCCGTTATGTGAGCGACATCCAGGAGGCGGGATGTCGGCTGGAGTCGGTAAAACCAGCTTCGGGGCCAGAGTCGGAGGCCCCGGCGTTGGAGGCACCGGCGTCGGAGCCGGCTTCTGGGTAGCAGACGTCAGATCTGGAACACCTAAAGGAGGATGAACCCCAGCGTCACCTGGGGATGGAGGGGAAAAATCCCCCGGGTCAGGCTGGGGGGACTCATTGTCCCCGGAGGGCAGAGAAGTCTGTGGAGAACCGGTGACGACAGACGTGGGTGGGTCTGTCGTCGGTTCTGTCGCCGAACGGACATCGGATGAGCCGACGTGCAGTTTTACAGCAAGATCCTGGCAGGCACTGGAGGAGCCGGCGTCCGACTTATGGGACCCTTCGCCGGAGGCAGACTGAGAAGAAAGATCCGCCTGGTCCAGCGGGAGAGGTGCCACGAGCAGCCCCGAAGGGTCGAGTGCCTTACTGGCTTTCTCCGCGCGGACGTCAGAGGAGCCGACGTGCGGCTTACCGGAGTCGCCCACGCCAGTAGGCCGCGAAGGTACAGCCAAACTAGGGACGGAGTCCTCCAATTGCCCAGAGGCTCCCGAAAGGCTCGAGCGCGAGCCAGACAGGCGGGCCGACACTGCCTCGGAAGCCTCCAAGGCGGCCGTTGAGGAGCGGTCCCCCAGAGGGGACGTTACTTTAGTCACGGCGACTCCCGAGGGAGACGCAGTGGGGGAGCCCTTGTCCTGGTGCCTCTCCTTGTCTTTCTTCTTCCGATGGCCTTTTGGGGAAGTGGACGCCTGCCTCAGTTTTTTGAGCTCCTTCTCCATTGAACTCATCTTTTTCTTCAGGATGTGGGCTTCCAGGGATTGCTGCCGCCTTTTCCGAGTAGCCACATTGAAGCTGAGGCAGTGCTGGCACTTCTCGACCACGTGACCGGGGCCTAGACAGAACAGGCACAGAGAATGGCCGTCCTTGTGCGGGAGTTGGGCGCCGCACGAGTCGCACTTAGATTTGTGCTCAGAGGGTGTAGGGGATGACATACATCGACGGATGGCTGACAATTGTCGAAAAAAGCAAAATTACTCAGTAAAACCGGCCGAAGGGGCTGGCCAGAAGCAAGGAACTTTTCGATGGCGCTGCATGAGCTAACGGCGGAAAGAACTGGAAGGCGGTGTCAGGGACCGCCCCTTTATACCAACGTCTCCTGATGCCGGTCACTTGATGTGGGGGCGGTCCCTCACCAGGGACTGCTAGCTAGAAATTTTTCCATGGGGTCCTGCCGCCTGCCGATGTCAGTCCAATATGTAATTACCTACTGCAAGAGCCCTCTCGAAGTAAGATCTGCCAGTGACAGCAATAGAGTATACCAAGGCTGCATGGCCCAATCTGGAGCAAATCAGAATCGCTTTGCAAGATTGTGACCTTATCTTGACCAGAACTTTGAACAGCAGGGGAAAGGGGGGAAATGCATACAGAAATTTCCCCTTCCAATCCAAAAGTAGGGCATCCACGGGGACTGAGCCCAATACTGGGAGTCTGCAATAGAAGAGGAGAAGTTGGGGATTGTCTGGGGCTGCAAAAAGGACTATCTGAGGAGTGCCCCTTTTCGAGAAAATCTTTTTCAAAACTAATGGATCCAGGGACCACTCGTGATGGCCCTTGGAAATCCTGCTCAAGGCATCTGCTATCAGGTTGTCTTTTCCTGGGATGTGAACTGCTACTAGTGTTGTCTGTAGGGAATAAGCTAGAGACCACACTTTCATGACTTCTGTGCACAAGGCTGTAGACAGAGTGCCTCCCTGCTTGTTGATGTACCACATGGTGGTGGTATTGTCTGTTCTGACCAGAACCACTTTGTTCTGAACTGAACCACTTTGTTCTGAACTGAACCACTTTGTTCTGAACTGACTGTGAGAAAGCTAGTAGAGCCAGGTACACTGTCCTGAGCTCCAGCAGATTGATGTGAAGCAGGGACTCCTGAGGAGACCACAACCCCTGAACTGTGAGGTCTTCCAGAGGAGCACCCCAGCCCAGGAGAGAGGCATCTGTGGTCAGGATGATTGAATAAGACTGGGAGATGAAAGGGACTCTTTGCCTGAGGTTGCTTTGGTCCAACCACCACTGGAGGGCCTGGATCAAAGTCTAAGTCACTGGAATTAGTTTGGTCAGAGGATCCTCCTTCTGAGACCTATGAGCCCCCAGGTGGAACTGAATGTCCCTCATCTGAAATCTGGCCCCTTGGACTAATGCGGTGGAGGCTGCCATGTGGCCCAAGAGCTGAAGAAAATGCCTTGCTGGGTGAGAAACCAGAGGGTGGAAGGAAGAGGCCAATTCTGCCAGGGCCTTTACCCTTGCTAGGGGAAGAAAAGCCGTTGCCTGGATAGTATCCAGATCTGCTCCTATAAAGGTCAGCAGCTGAACTGGTTCGAGAACTGATTTTTGAAGATTGGGGAGAAAGCCTAGAGAGGTGAGCAAGTGCTGAACGATTTGCATGCTTGACTTGACTTGGTCTAGAGACTGCCCTACCACGAGCCAGTCATCCAAATATGGGAATATGGCAATGTTCTGCAATCTGAAAAATGCTACTACTGGTGCTAGGCATTTTGTAAACACCCTTGGAGCTGATGTTAGCCCGAAGGGCATTGCTCTGAACTGGTAGTGATCTGAGGGCAATTCGAACCCGAGGTACTTTCTGTGGAAGCATCTGATGGGAATGTGAAAGTAAGCATCCTTGAGATCCAGTGAGGTTAGCCAGTCTCCTGGTCTCAGAGAGGGAATGATTAGTCCCAGAGTCACCATTTTGAACTTTGGCTTCAGCAGATGTTTGTTTAGAAACCTTAAGTCTAGGATGGGTCGCCACTCCCCTGTCTTTTTCGGGTTAAGGAAGTATCTGGAGTATAGACCCTTGCCCTTGTGTGGGGTAGGAACTTTCTCTATGGCTCTGAGAGCCAGCAGAGAGGAAACCTCTGCCTCTAGGGCA
Organism: Neoceratodus forsteri; assembly: GCA_016271365.2. NCBI lineage: Eukaryota > Metazoa > Chordata > Ceratodontiformes > Ceratodontidae > Neoceratodus > Neoceratodus forsteri. The sequence continues at coordinate 45,701,853 of CM028133.1, read as the reverse complement.
ATGGCTTCAGAGATGTTTGCAGGTAGAAAAGACCTGGCCCTCAGCTTCAGAAATATTTTGAAACTGAGGGTCAATCCCTGGCTTACTACCTCCAGGACCCACTTGTCTGAGGTAACACACATCCAGGCCTGGGAGTTGTAAGCCAGTCTGCCTCCTACAGGAATCGGGGAGTCGACCAGGGCTGACACATCAGGGTGTCTGCTAGGCAGGAGCCTTAGGCTGAGAGGAGGATGCAGCTCTGGTCATCCCCCTTCTGCCTCTCCCTCTGAAGAACCCCCTCTGAGGAAAAGGAAAGGAGGCATGTGCCTGGTAGAGAGGCCTGTGAAAAGGCCTGCCCCTAGAATGCTGCTTTTGTGAAGCAGCCTGCCTTTCCTTGGCCTGTGCACGCCTGTAAGTGGGCCTGTATTCGTCCATTTTTTTCATGTAGTTCTCTGTCTGCTCCCCAAACAGAGAATTACCTTCTACAGGGAAATCCATAGCCTTAGCCTGGGTATCTTGTGATAGGCTAGTACATTTCAGCCAAGCCATTCTTTGAAGAGCCACAGATGTAGCCATAACTCTTGATGAAACATCATTGTAGTCCACAGCAGCATGAAACTGGATCTTTGATGCCTCAATGCCATCAGCAGCCACCTCCTTCAACTCACTGGCTAGCTGAGGGGAAGCCTGATTAGCCAGTTCCAAAACAGTATCCCACTTGGACTTTTGGTACCTGGCTGTACAGGCCATGTAATTCGCCTGCCTGAGTCCCAGGGAAGATGCCAAGTACTGTTTCTTGGCCATGGCATCCATCCTCCTGGAGTCATTGTCTGGGGGGTGTGAAGCCAAAGGAACGCCAGCCTTGTCACAGGCTGTAGCCTGTACTATCCCAACATGGCTGCATTGCTGATAAAGGAACTCAGAGTCAGAGCCTGACAGCATGTACCTTCTGTCCATTCTTTTGCCCACTGGAGACAAAGAATTGGGAGATTTTAACAGTTTGTGTGTCTGTTTCCCAAAAGACTTGGGGAAGGGAATAGACAACCTTTTGGACTCTGGGATATCTATCATCTCCACAAAGTCAGGCTCCTCTGACTCCTCTACAGTCTCTCTCAAGGGAAGCTGGAGGGTCTCTGCCACCTTCCTATAAAATACGAAGTGGGATGGATATTCAGAAAGCCTGGGAGGGGAGACTCCAGAAGATCTGTCTGGGGAGACGTCCGGTTCAATAGGCTCGTCCAGACCTTCATCACAGACTTCTTCGTCCTTGCCTTCAAAATCTTCATCCCCGTCCCAATCCAGTTCATAGTAATCCTCTGGTGAATAATCGGGAACCGGAGAAACCGACCGAACCGAGCGCCTTGTTTACGGTGCCGGGTCAGTTGGAACCGGACGGAGCGACTCAACAATGCTAATCGCTCTGGCTATTTCCTCTGTGGTCGGACGTAACGGTTCTGGGTCTAAACTGGCCGACTTTTCCTTCCTTTTCCTCTTAGTAGGAACCGACCCTTTGGGATTGGCTCTCCTCTTGTCTGAGGAAGACTGCCCCTGGTCAGAGGGCACTTCCTCTGGTTCAGTAAGAACGAACCAGGCTGGCCTCCTTTTCCCTCAACCTACCTATCCTTTTTTCCAAGGTGGATTTGGGAAAATTTTTGCAAATCTGGCAGTCTGAATTGAGGTGGTCAAACCCCAGAGAGTAAACACAGGTGGTGTGGGGATCCGCCTTGGCAAAGGCCTCCCCACACACACTGCAGTGTTGAAACCCAGTGAGCCAGTTTTTTTTTTTTTCTTGGATTTCTCAGACTGAGCCGTACTAGCAGTAAAAACTTGCGTTTTACATGGCTTCAGGCCAGGCAAGAGTCTCACCGATCGGTTCCTAACAGTGTTACGGGTATTGGAAAAAAACGAAAACAATTTCTTTTTAAGAACCGATCGGTACCAGAACATCACAGAACCGAAAGAAAGAAACAGACTGAATCGGTTCAGCCGAATCGATTAAACAACACCCTCTTCACACAACCTTTTTTTTTACAATTTCCACAGATTCAATAAACAACTAAGATCTACCTACTTACAGTACAGCAGACAGTGATCAGAACTGAGAAAATCAACAAAGTAATAATCGGAATGAACCAACGATTTACTATACCCAACCGATCGAAGGAGAAACTCTCCGGAGTGACTGTTCAATCAGGCGGCATAAAGAATCTGACGGTTGCACTTTGAAGTGCAGCAGATAGGGGTTCGAACCAAGCACAAGCTCAACGTTCTATGCTCTGGTATAGAGTTAACCATGTTCTCCAGAGCAGTTCTAGTGCTGGGGCTAACTGCATATTGTCAGAATACAGCAAGACTTCAAGTTGTTTGAAGTGCCCAATCAGAAATGATCGAGCAAAGGAGGAGAGAACCTTCACCCTGTCCCCCGGGAGCCGGGCTCTGGCTCGGCAAGAGTCGAGCTCTGCCCCGATGAAGCAGATCACCTGCAAAGGCACTAGTTCTGACTTGGTCTCATTGACTAGGAGACCTAGTTCGATGCAGGTCTGAAGAGCCAGATCCGTGGCTCTCTCCACCTATTGTTTGGAAGGACCCTCTATGAGCCAATTGTCGAGATAGGGGCACACTCTGCCCCGACGTCGAAGATGGGCCTGCCACCACTGCAATGCATTTGGTGAAGACCCGGGGGGCCAATGACAGGCCAAACGGCATGGCTTGGAAATCGAAGAGGGCTATCTCTGCTCGGAAGCAGAGGAACCTTTGGTGTGACGGACGGAGTGGGACACGAAAGAACATGTCCTGCAGATCCAGTGAGCAGAAAATACAGGTTACTCACCTGTAACAGTAGTTCTAGGAATGGTATATGTTGCTCATCCACACTGTCTGGCAGGTATCCTTGCCGCTTTAATTCTTGCTGGAAGCTCTTCAAGCTGGCTCCTCCCACCCACCCGGGTGGTAAAACTCTCGGCTCCGCCCCATGACGCCAGATCTGGCCCGCTGGAAGCTCAGGTTGTGCGCCGGGGCCGGAGGTCAGGAGTCAGGATTGAACAACATATACCATTCCTAGAACTCCTGTTACAGGTGAGTAACCTGTATTTCTAGGGACATGGATATGTTGTTCATCCACACTGTCTGGCAGACTCCTAGCAGTTCTCCGGGAGGAGGGAGGCAAGGCGCACACCTCCAATACTTACTTGGGAAAGAGAGACTGGAGAACTGAGGCCCCAAAACCAGCATCCCGGCGTGACTTGAGGTCGTTGTGGTAGTGGGTAATGAAGGTATGTGCAGACTTCCAGGTAGCAGCCCTGCAGATATCCTAGATAGGGACGTCCCTGGATGCAGCGGTATGGCGGGTAGAATGAGCCCTTATCCCTCTGGGAGGCTGCATGCCCACCAACCTGTAGCAGAGCTCTGTGCAGGAGGTGACCCACCTGCCTATCGTCCGCTTTGCTGCAGGTCTGCCAGGTGCAGCTTCAGCGTAGGTGACAAACAGCTGGCGAACCTATCCCCGAACTTCAGCCGTCCGCTCCTTATACTAAGCGTGCGCTCGTCTAGGGTCCAAAGTATGGAACCTATACTCGGCCTCCGAGGGGTGACTGGGGTAGAACACCGGCAGAGTCAACACCTGGTTAAGGTGAAACTCCGACACCACCTTAGGGAGGAACTTCGGGTGGGGGCGCAGGACAACCTTGTCCCTGTGGAAGACCAGGTAGGGAGGCTCGATGGAAAGCGCCTGGAGCTCTCCCATCCTTCTGGCTCACGTGATAGCCACCAAGGAGGCGGTCTTCCACGACAGGTGTGAAAGATCACACCTGTGCATCGGTTCGAATGGCTTGCCCATGAGCTAGGCCAATACCAGCAGTAGATCCCACGGAGGTGGAGGTTCTCGCACCGGAGGGGAAATGTGGTCAAGGCCTTTGAAAAAGCGCCCGACCACCTTCTCCTGTGCCACCGACTGCTTGCTGGCCCGCGCCCGGTAAGCAGAGATGGCTGCCAGGTGCACTTAAGGGTTGTCGACCGAAGCCCTTGCTGAGAAAGGGACCACAGGTAGTCCAGAATGCTTGCCAAGGGGCAGTCGGAAGGGTCCAAGCCCTTCCCGACACCAAATAGAAAACCTCTTCCATTTGAAGGCATAGCATTTCAATCGACTCCTTCGGGATGCCTCAACGACATTGAGACCTCGTCGGAAAGACCCAAGGCCCGGAACTCTGGCCGCTCAGGAACCAGGCCGTCAGGTGCAAGGTTGAAGGTCGGATGGAATACCTTCCCCTGATTGAGATCAGGTCCAGGCGGGCTGGAGCGCCTCGGGAGTCTGGAGCTGAGGCTGAGGAGATCTGGATACCAGAACTCGCGGGGCCAGTCTGGGGCTACCAGAATCACCTGCACCTTGTCCCTCCTCGCCTTGAGAAGCACCTTGTAGATCAATGGAAACGGGAGAAAGGCATAGAAGAGGGCCGGGGTCCATGGCCTCGAGAAGGCATCCGCCTGCAGCGAGCCCTGCTGAGGGGGGCGGGCATGGAACAGACTCAGCTTCGCATTCTCCCTGGAAGCAAACAGGTCCACCTGAGGCTCGCCCCAGTGGGAGAAGAGATCTTGTACTACCTCCGGCAGGAGAGACCACTCGTGAGACGCAGCCCCTATCCGGCTTAGGGCATCGGCCAGGGTGTTGGAGGCTCCTGCCATGTGAATGGCTAGGAGATCCACCTCCAGGCTGTGCACGAGGGACCAAATGCGGAGAGCTTCCTTGCATAACAGCATGGAGTGCATCCCGCTCTGGCGGTTCAGATAGTACATGGTCGTGGTGTTGTCCGTCTGGACCCGAACCACTTGACCCCGTAGAAACGGAGCGAAGGCGGTGAGAGCTAGACGGACCGCTCGGAGCTCCAGCAGGTTGATATGGCATCGGGACTCCCGAGGGGACCAGAGGCCGTGCGCTCGGTGTTCCTCCAGATGGGCACCCCAACCCATCAGAGATGCATCGGTCGAGAGAGAGAGACCGTCGGCTCGGGGCGGACAGAGGGATACCCTCCTGCAGATGTGCTGGAACGATCCACCACTGGAGAGCGTTCCACATCTCCTGGGTCACTGTCACGGGCTGGTCCAACGGATCGCGGCGTTGTGACCATTGGCAGGCCAGTCCCCATTGAAGGGGACGCATGTAAACAGAGCCAGCGGACTACAGCTGGTGCAGGCCGCCATGAGGCCAAGAGGCACAGGAAGCCCGGGCAGGCGCAATTGCCCAAACAGAAATGATTGGGCAAGGAGGAAAGAACCTTGGCCCTGTCCATGGGAGCCGTGCTCTGGCTACATGAAAGTCGAGCTCTGCCCGATGAACAGAATCGCCTGCTTTGTACGAGTTCTGACTTGGCCTCATTGATGAGGAGGCCAACCTGAGAGCAAACCTGGAGGGCCAGATCTCTGGACCGCTCCACCTCCAGTCTGGAGGGGGCTGCTATCAGCCAATCGTCCAGGTAAGGGTACACCTGGAGCCCTCGGCGCCGTAGGAATGCTGTCACCACTGCCATGCATTTGGTGAAGACCCTGGGAGCTAGGGAGAGGCTGAAGGGCATGGCCCGGAACTTGTAAAGGGATCCCTCCGCTCTGAAGTGGAGGAATCTCTGATGGGACAGACGGATTGGGACGTGAAAGAACGCGTCCTGGAGGTCCAGGGAGCAGAACCACATGCCTCGTTCCAAGGATGGGATTATCTGAGCCAGAGTGACCATCCTGAAGGTCGAGACCTTAGGAACTTGTTCAGGTCATGCAGGTGGAATGCGGGCGCCAGCCCCGTCCGTTTAGGATAGGAAGTACCTGGACACAAACCCGGGTCTGGAGGGGATCCGCCACCTTCCTGATTACCTCTTTCTGAGGAGCAGGGCAATGATCGGGCCGACAGCAAGGCTGCAGACCCGTGGTCCCCGAGCGGCAGCTCTAAAAGGTGGAGCCTGCTCGAACTCCAGAGGCAGGCCTTTTCCTACCACCTCAACACCCAGCGGTCCGTGGTGATAGCGGACCAGGCGGAAAGAAGTGACGGAGCCGTCCCCCAGGGGGACCCCAGGGGAGTGCGAGGTTGGGGTGGCACCCCTCAACCCGTCACTGGGCAGGCTTGGAGGAAGAACCGGCCAAGGACCTCCGGACCTTACCTCCTTGCTTCCTGTTGGAGGAAGCCGTCGGCTTGGGCTTGGGGCATGGCCTTGAGCCTGCGACCCTGTTGCTGGTGCTGCTGGGCGTTCAGAAGCAGGGACCGAAGGACTAAAGGACTTCTGCTGCTGGCTGCCTTTGTCCCTCTGGGCGGAGGTGACAGAGTCCAGAGTGGCATTGGACTTCTCGATCCGCTGGAGGTGTCCCTCCACTCCAGGGCCGAAGAGGTCAGTCCCCAAGAAGGGGACATCCGCCAACTTGTGCTGGGTATCTGCCGTGAAGGTGGATATCCTCAGCCACGCCCTGCGTCGCATGGCCACCGCGGCCACTACTGACCTGGCACAGGAATCACCTATGTCCAGAGCAGTCTGGAGCTGCTGCTTCGCCACCGTCCTACCCTGGTGCCGCACCTGGCGGACCATAGTCTGCAGGTCAGGCCGGAGATGAAGGACAACCTCATCGCCCGACAAAGTCCAGCTTTTTGGACTCTTTGTCGGGGGGCTTGTCCACATCCCGAGCGTTACCGGAATGCCGGAAAACGCTGTCTGTGACTAACCCCTTGGCAGAGGGGTGTTCCAAGAAACCGGGCAAACAGCCAGTAGGAACCGCATACTTCCTGGCCATCCTGGCCGAGGGCGAAGGACAGGAAGCAGGCCGCTGCCAAAGCTCCAAGGCTGGGCCGACAATGGCCTCAGCCACTGGAAAGGCCTCCGTGGGAGAATCCCCTCAGTCCAGAATCTCCATCAGGGGATACTTGGCCCGTTTGGACACGGGTTCGAGCTGCATCCTGGTGGACTCCGAGATGAGTCGAAGCAGACCCAAGAAGGACTATGGGCTATCGTCCACTGACTGGCCCCCGGAGGACTCCAGATCGAACTGCCTGGAGAACAGGGAGGAATCGTAGTCTGAGTCCGAAGAGTCTGCGAAGAGCTGCCTCGGCCCTGAGTCACCCTCCACCTGCCAAGGATGGTCGGGAGTGAGGGTGACCGACAACCTGAGGGGCAGGCCGTGACCCGACCGAGAATTCTTGGTCGGTGCCCCCGACTTCGGTTTTGGAGGCGGAGGTTCCACCACAATCGGTGGATCAGCTGGTTTCGGCTTAGCAACCGGCCCTGGAGTGGGCAACTCGACTGGAAGGAGTGGTTGCTTCGGGCGTTCAGGCGACAGCCACTTGATGGCGGGGTCTTGGTCGAGGTCGGCTTAAGCCGGATAACAGCAACTGCTGCTACATAAGGTCCTCGTGGCGCTTGGCGCAACTTGGACCAGCCTCTCCTCACCGAGGAGGAGGAGCGAGGAAGAAACGGCATCGCTGCTTACTTCAATGTGAGACCCGCCCGATGTCGGCCGGAGCAGCTGGACGAGAAGAGGTCCGAGGACCGAGACCGTCAGGGGACCGAGGGTGGGTCTGGGAAGGGGCAGGGGACACCTGCTCTTCCCTCGGCTTGGGCAATTTAACCGGGGACTGCGGCCCCAAAGGAGCAGGCAGATCCTCTGTATCCTCCAGGAGAACCGGTGAAGGAGGGTTGTCGGCTTCTCCAGTCGACAGCCCGTCTAACGGATCGAGAAAAAACTCGACTTCGTCGATGGGAGTCTTGACAGGCTGGCCTGACGGGGGCGGGGCACCGTGAAGCCAGCAGCCTCAGCCGCAACCTCTACCGAAGTCAGCGAGTCGCTGCCGGGGAGGACCTCTCCCGCTCCTGACGGCAGCCAATGTGGGACTTACCTCCGACTCCTTTTTCTTGGGCAGAGAAGAATGTCCCGAAGGCCTCTCTCTCCTTCGTGGAAAGGGACTGACAAAGCTCCTTGAGCGAGCCGTATACGAGGAACTCAGAGAGCTGGATAAATGCTGCGACCGAGGAGGGAGGAAGATGCGGCCTGGGCCACCTCCTCCTCCTCGAGGCGATCATCTGCTCGAGCTGCTCAGCCGAGCCAGCCGCCCATGAGACACCGCTAGCAAGCCTCTTTAGATTTTACCAGCGGAAGCGTTTCTCGGGCACCTGAGCTTCAAGCGGGCAGCGCGATCGTCAGAGCGTTGGCGAGAAAGAAGCGGCACAACTTCGCAAGCCTGCGGGAATTCGTGATCTAGACTTAAGCAGTGAGCGCGCGTGGGTGTGGATCCGTCCTGGACATTTTCTGCCCGCAAGGGCACCTCCAGCAAGAGACAGATTTGTCCATCGCGGCCGCGAGGGAAGAAGAAGACGAAGTTTAGAAAACTTCAAAACCAATTTCAGACGAACGAAGAGTTAGGATCCAGTCTAAGCATGAAGCGCTAAGGAGGGAACCTGAGCTTCAAGCGGTAAGGAAGATCTTCGTCATGGGGCGGGCGGAGAGTTTTACCACCCGGGTGGGTGGGAGGAGCCAGCTTGAAGACCTTCCGGCAAGAATTAAAGCGGCATGGATACCTGCCAGAAAGTGTGGATTAACAACATATCCATGTCCCTAGAACACATGTTCTGCTCGAGAGCTGGTATGATCTGAGACAGCGTTACCATCCTGAATGTACGAGACCTGAGAAATTGATTCAGGCTGTGCAAATCTAGAATGGGGCACCAGGCCCCTGTCCGTTTCGGGACAAGGAAGTACCAGGAAATGAACCCTGGATTGACAGTGGGATCCGCAACTCTGGCCACTACCACCTTGCAGAGGAGTTGGGTGTTGTTGTCTTGGAGAGCCGACTGAGTGTGCATAGAAACCATTTCCTCCCATGGAGCGTGGGCTCGGCTTGGTGAATATTGATCGAACTTCAGTGGCAGTCCCTGGCAAACCACTTCCAAGATCCACCTGTCCACTGTGACAGCGGACCAGGCAGAAAGGAAGTGGTGGAGTCGGCCCCCCACGGGAGGGCCCAGAGTGGGTGTGATGAGCCCCATCCCGTCACTGTGTAGGCTTGGAGGAGGAGGATCCAGCTTGGGGACTACTGGGACCTTTCCCTCCAGGCTTACGAGCCGCCGAGGACCCTGGCTTGGGCCAAGGGTGCCAAGGTTGAGCCTGCTGCTGTTGCTGCCCCAAATGAAAGTGGGGCTGCTTGGCCACAGGGGCAGAAGGCCGAAAGGGCTTTCTCTTCTGCTTTTTGGAACCCTGGGATTCCTTCTGGGCAGAAGTCATGGAGTCCAAGGTGGCACTGGACTTTTCTATGTGCTGGAGGTGACCATCCACTCTTGGACCGGAAAGATCAGTGACCAGGAAAGAAACATCCGTTAACTTGTGCCGAGTGTCCGCCGTGAAGGTCAAGACCATCAGCCAGGCTGTGCGGCACATGGCAGCCACCACCAAGCAGGCGTAAGAGTCCCCAATGTCCAGAGCTGTCTGGAGTCGCTGTTTGGCAACTGCCCAACCCTGGTCACGGACATGCTTGACGGTGGTATGGAGGTCTGAGGGGAGATGAGGAAGAACCTCATCCAGAGAGCCCAGGAGAGCATGAGAAAAAATGCGCCATGACGACGGCCAAGCTTGCCTGACAAAGGCCAAGCGAAGAAGCAGCATAGACTTTCCGGGCTGAATGGTCCAGTTTCCTGGACTCTGTCTGGGGATCTATCAGTGTCTCCTGAATTACCCGAGTGCCAAAACACAGATACAGTCACCAGCCCCTCAGCTGAGGGGTGTTCTGTGAATCCCGAGAGGGAGCTGATGGGAACCGCGTAGTTGTGGGCCATCCAGGCTGAGGGCGCAGAGCAGGAGGCTCGGTGCTGCCACAGCTCCAAGGCCGGGCCAACAATGGCCTCGGCCACAGGGAAGGCCTCTGTCGGAGAATCCCCTCATTTGAGGATATCAGTGAGGAGATATTTGGCCCACTTCTAAACAGGCTCCAAAGACCTCCCCTTGGATTTGGAGAGGAGACAGAGGATGCTCATGAAGGACATGGGACCTTCCTCCGTCGAGAGACTCCCTATGGATTCTTCATCTAAGGGACAGGAATGCAAGCCAGAGTCCTTTGACTTAAAGGACTCCGGGTAGATTGGCCAGCCACCTGTGTCTCCTTCGACCCACTTGGGACAGTCTGAAGTGAGAGTCACAGACAGCCTATCCGGAAGGCACCTGATGGACCAAGACTCCTTGGAAAGAGCCCAGGAGGTAGGCTGTTTAGGTGGCGGTTCCACCCGAATTGGTGTAGAGGCTGGTTTTGGCTGAGCCGGGAGGGTCTTAACCAGCTCCGCGGGTGGAGGGATGGTATCAACTGGCTCCTGGGGAGTCTGCATCGAACTGTAGGGTGACGGCCAAGTGATGGCTGGAGTGGAAGCCGGAGTCAACTTCAGGCCAGCCATACTCAGCTGCTGCCGCATCAAGTCCTCATAGCATTGACGCAGCATGCGTCGAAGACTCTCCTCTTCCGAGGAGGACGAGGAAGAATGGCGGCGGTGATACTTCCTGGAGCGCTTGTGCGATTTCTTCGGCCTATCAGTCGAAGAAGTCCAAGACCGCGACTTGGACCATCAGGAGGGACCAATGGGGTCGCTCACAAGGAGCTGGGGAAAACCAAAGCTCGTCCAGATCAGGGACCGGAACAGTAAAGAGGTTCCCAGCGAGCTGCGTCTCTTCTTCAGTGGGTCCGGTCAGAAGCGGAGTCCTGAATAAGGAATTGTCAGCCTCATTGAGTGATGACTGGTCGACGAGGTCGAGCACAATCTCGACCAGGTTGTCGTCCCGCGTCTGAGACGGCTGGCCTAACGGGGGTACCATGAAGCCAGCGTCCGAGGCCGCAATTGACCAAAGTCAAGAGAGCAGTTTCCTGGGACCAACATCTCATGATCCCAAGAACGTCGTCGATGAGACGAACCTTCTTTCAACTCCTTGTCCTTTTTACAGGAATGAGAGACGTGCGCGCCTGAAGGACCCTCCCCTTTGGTGGGGAGAGACTGGCACATCTCCTTGAAGGAGCCTGAAAAGGTGGAGCCCAAATTGAGCGGGACAAAGACAGACAAGGAAGAGGACCAATCAGTGGCCCGCGCTGCCTTCTTTTCGAAGGCCTTTATCCGCTCTAGTTGTTCAGCGGACCCCCGCAGTCACGGAGACTGCCCAAAGGACCTCTTTTGATTTGACCAGCGGGTTCCATTTCTCCAGGCAGCCCAACTGAAGTCGTGCGAGACGATCGTCCAAGTAACTGGGATGGAACGCACGACAAGAATCGCAGGCCTGGGTGTCATAGGCATGACCCAGGCAATAGAAGCACACACAAGGCATGCAGTTCAGTCCGAGACATTTTTTGCCCGCACGGGCAGCGGCAGAAACCAGGTGAGGACTTGTCCTCCATCGTGGTTGTAATCACAAAGTGATGTGGAGAAACACTAGCGAGTTTGATTTTAGGTAAATCCAAAGATTTGTTTGCCTGGACCTACTATAACGTGTGAGCGATAAAGAGGGAACCTGAATCTTCCAGCAGAAAGGAAGATCTGGTGTCAAGGAGCAGAGCCCGAGGGATATACCACCCAGGTGGGTGGGAGCAGCCAGCTTTTAGACTTTCCAGCAAGATTCTTAAAGGGAAAGGACATGCCAACCAGTGTGGCTAGAACATCATATCCACGATCCTAGAACTGAGGTGTTTTGGCCTCTTGGTATGGTTGTGGGCAGCATTAATAACCACTGAATCCACCTGCAGTTATTGAGCAAAAAAGGGCTTGCCTGCTAGAGCCTGGTACAACTTGTCTGCCTTCCAAGGCACGGCGAAGACCAAGCTGGGCAAATCCCAGGCAGCCATGGTGGCATCCTCAAAAGGTTCTATCAAGGGAGGGATGACAAGAGGAGGGGCATCTGGCAGGCCCTGGATAGGGTCCTGCTGCTCTGTGTCAAACCTCATAGCAGCCCTGCAATTGTCTCAGGATGAAGACAAAGAGGATCATTCGGGGGGGGGGGGGGCAGTGGAATATACTTTGGGGTTTCCTTGCCCTCGGACGACACCACAGAGGTGGAGTGGGAGGGAGTAATTTGTCCATCTCCAACATCCTCTTCCTCATCATCATCTGGAGAAGAAGGTCCAGGTGATATTCATCTTAGTCCCCCAGGTCTTGAGGGGGGTTAGAGGGCACCTGATCACAAGGTGCAGGATAGGGTCCCAGAAAGTTAGAGGACACGGGGACTGGTACAGAAGGCCCCTGCAGCATCAGCCCTTGTTGGGGGACAAACCTAGCTTGCATGAAGTCTCACAGTGAATGAAGCATGGTCTCAAAATCCAGTGTGATCGGCGTCAGGTCACCTACTGGTGCCACTTGCTGAGGAGAAATCAGAACCAGTTGCAGCAGTGGTGCTGAGGTCAAGCAGGCCATCTCCCTGGCCTGGGTCGTCGTCGGAGCAGGCCAGGACAACTGATGAATGGACGGGGGCAACGCTGGAGAAGGCGGGGCAAAGAGGCCGGGGTAGTGGCTGATAAAACAGCAGAGGCTGGCAGTCAGGAAGTCAGCTGAACCCCTGATGATGCCAAAACTGCGCTGGTCAAACCAGCAGATCCGCCTGACTGATGGCCAGAGGAGAATAAGGGCTGGAACAGCAGAGGCTGATGAATCGTTGGGGCACCCAGGCCCGAGGAACTGACGCCCGCTAAGGTAAGGTTGGCAGAGGAGCTGCTGATGGTAGCCCTGTGGAAGAGAGGGCATGCGAGGCAGAGGGGGGCTGCCCCGAAGTGGCGGCCCCACCACAGTTGAAGCACGAATTGGTGACCGAGAGAGAGAGACAGGAAGGACCGATCTTTGGGGCGGTCTTTGTCCTGGCGTTTGTGCTTCCCATCCGATTTGTCCTGGGCCTTAGAAGATTGCGAACCGAAGGACAGGGCAGGGGAGGCAGAGGAACTCCTGGTGTGAAGCTCCTTCTCCATCTGGGTGACCTTCTACTTCAGCAGGAACATTTCCAGTGTCTGCTCTCGGCACCGCCTGGTAGCCTGGTTAAAGCTGCAGCAGATCTCACAGGCCTGGGTGAGGCAGACGCAAACATCATGGTCATCCTTTTCAGGGATCTTCTTCCCACAGGCACAAATCCTGAAGAGTTTTCAGGAGATGGAGCTCGGCACAAAAAGAAAGAAATCATGTTAGAGATAAAGTAATATGACAGAAGGGAGAGAAATAAAAAAAAAATGAAAACAAAAAAATTCGAAGAAATGAGGTCAGCTGAAGCTGGCAAAATCTCTGAAGTCCAACGTGCGATGGTCGACGGTGGGAAAAGAACTGAGGAGGGTGCTGGGACTGCCCATCCTTATAAGATAGAGTGACATCAGTGTGTCACGTCGGAGTGGGCAGCCCCCTGGAAGACTACTAGCCAGAAAAGATTCCATGTGGTCCTAACACCTAGCAGCTATGGTTCCATAGGTGTGGCCCGCTGCAGGAAGAACCCTGGCCTCCCAGCTAACAATTTATCTCTCAAGTTATCAGATCACCCTGGCTAGGGGTGCTAGGATTCAAACTAGGATCTTCTGGCCAACAGCCCTTTTGCTTTAACTGTTATCTCACCCACCCCCATTTTACTGTAGCTGTTAGCTCATCCACCCCGGGAAAGAAAAAGAAAAAAAGTGTTACCTTTGAAAGTTCACTTTTGCCTGTGGATGGGAAGGTACTTTTGAAGCTGGCTCTGGGGTCACATCAGCTACCATAGTAACATTCTCCTTTACTTCAGCACCTGCCTGTGGTTGGGAAGGTTCCTCAACAGCTGGTGTTTGGGTCCCATCAGCAACTGTAATAACATTTTCCTTTACTTCAGCTGCCACCTCTGGTTGTGAAGGTGCCTCCGGAGTTGGCTCTTGGGCCCCATGAGCCATCGTTATAGTGCTCTCCTTTTCTTCATATTCCTTGAGCTTTTTTCGCAGCTGGGTGACCTGCATTTACCAATATACATACACTTTTAAAATTGAACCTTTACAGTTTTTTTTTTTTTTTTAATAATTATTTTTTGGTAGCCATCCAGGCCAGCATCAGAGCCTATGCACTAACTACAAAATAAAGATTACTTACCTGTAACAGTAGTTCTAAGAGTGGTATTCACTTCAAATCCACACATAGGCAGTTCTCCCTGCAGACAGCTGGGTCGCTATAATGTCTACGAACTAACCTGCTCCCACCAGCTGGGTAGTATATCCACCAGTTCTGCCTCATGACGTCAGATTTTTGCACGCTGGAAGCAGGAATCTGGGTGCCACATTGTCAGGAGAGGTTAGGTGGGTGATAAAGATGTAAATTGAATATCACTCTCAGAACTAAGGTTACAGGTGAGTAAATACAGGTTACTCCCTGTAACAGGAGTTCTAGGAATGGTATACGTTGTTCATCCGCACTGTCTGGCAGGTTCCTTGCTGCTTTAAATCTTGCCAGAAGGTCTTCAAGCTGGCTCCTCCCACCCACCCGGGTGGTAAACCCCTCGGCTCCGCCCCATGACGTCAGATCTAGCCCGCTGGAAGCCAGGTTGAATGCCGAGGGGCTGTTAGAGATGTGGAGATGAACAACATGTACCATTCCTAGAACTCCTGTTACAGGTGAGTAACCTGCATTTCTAGGGACATGGATATGTTGTTCATCCACACTGTCTGGCAGACTCCTAGCAGTTCTCCGGGAGGAGAGAGGCAAGGTGCACACCCCTACTTAGGGAATAAAGACTGGAGAACAGAGGCCCCAAAACCAGCATCCTGGCGTGACTCAAGGTCGATGTGGTAATGGGTGATGAAGGTATGTGCTGACTTCCAGGTAGCAGCCCTGCAGATTTCCTGGATAAGGATGTCCCTGGAAGCAGCTACCGATGCAGCGGTATGGTGGGTAGAATGAGCTTTTATCCCTCTGGGAGGCTCCATGCCCGCCAACCTATAGCATGGATCTATGCAGGAGGTGACCCACCTGCCTATCGTCCCCTTGGTTGCAGGTCTGCCAGGTGCGGCTTCAGCGTAGGTGACAAACAGCTGGTGAACCTCTCCCCGAACTTCAGCTGTCCGCTCCTTATAATAGGCGAGCGCTCTTCTAGGGTCCAAAGTATGGAGCCTATATTCGGCCTCCTAGGTGTGACTGGGGTAGAACACCGGCAGAGTCAACACCTGGTTAAGATGAAAGTCCGACACCACCTTCAGAAGGAATTTCGGGTGGGGGCGCAGGACAACCTTGTCCCTGTGGAAGATCAGATAAGGAGACTCGATGGAAAGCGCCTGGAGCTCTCCCATCCTTCTGTCTGACGTGATAGCCACCAAGAAGGCGGTCTTCCACGACAGGTGAGAGATGTCACACCTGTGCATTGGTTCGAATGGCCTGTCCATGAGCTTAGCCAATACCAGCAGTAGATCCCACGGAGGTGGAGGTTCTCGCACCGGAGGGGATATGTGATCAAAGCCTTTGAAAAAGCACGTCCACCATCCCTCGGCAAGCACCGACTGCTTCCCCAGCCCACGCCCGGTAAGCAGACATGGCTGCCAGGTGCACCTTAAGGGTCGTTGTCCGAAGACCTAGCTGAGAAAGGGACCACAGGTAGTCCAGAATGCTTGCCAAGGAATAGGAGGAAGGGTCCAGGCCCTTGCCCTGACACCAAATGGAGAATCTCTTCCATTTGAAGGTGTAGCATTTTCTGGTCTACTCCTTACGGGACGCCTCAATGACGTTGAGGACCTCGTCGGAAAGACCCAAGGCCTGGAACTCTAGCCGCTCAGGAACCAGGCCGTCAGGTGCAGGGATTGAAGGTCCAGATGGAATACCTTCCCCTGATTGACTGAGATCAGGTCCGGGCGGGCTGGGAGCCGCCTCGGGAGCCTGGAACTGAGGAGATCTGGATACCAGAACTGACGGGGCCAGTCTGGGGCTACCAGAATCACCTGCGCCTTGTCCCTCCTCACCTTGAGAAGCACCTTGTGGATCAAGGGAAATGGGGGAAAGGCGTAGAAGAGACCCGGGGTCCATGGCTTCAAGAAGGCATCCCCCTGCAGCGAGCCCTGCTGAGGGGGGTGGGCATGAAACAGTCTCAGCTTCGCATTCTCCCTGGAGGCAGACAGGTCCACCTGAGGTGTGCCCCAGTGGGAGAACAGATCTTGTACTACCTCCAGCAGGAGAGACCACTCGTGAGACGCAGCCCCTATCCAGCTTAGGGCATCGGCCAGGGTGTTGGAGGCTCCTGCCACGTGAATGGCGAGGAGATTCGCCTCCAGGCTGCGCAAGAGAGACCAAATGCAGAGAGCTTCCCTACACAGAGGCATGGAACGCATCCTGCCCTGGCGGTTTAGGTAGTACATGGTCGTGGTATTGTCCGTCTGGACCTGAACCACTAGACCCCGTAGAAACAGAGTGAAGGCGGTGAGAGCTAGACGAACCAATCGAAGCTCCAGCAGGTTGATGTGGCATCGGGACTCCCGAGGGGACCATCGGCCTACGCTCTGTGCTCCCCCAGATGGGCACCCCAACCCATCAGAGAGGCATCGGTCGATACAGAGACCGTCAGCTTGGGGCGGACAAATGGGATGCCCTCCTGCAGATGTGCCCGGAACGGTCCACCGCTGGAGAGCATTCCACATCCCCTGGGTCACTGTCACTAGTTGACCCAACGGATCGAAGCGCTGTGACCACTGGCTGGCCAGTCCCCATTGAAGGGGACGCATGTACCAGTGGGCTCAACGGACCACGCTGGTGCAGGCCGCCATGAGGCCCAGGAGGCGCAGGAAGTCCTGGGCAGGGCACGATTGCCCAACCTGAAATGATTGGGCAAAGGAGGAAAGAACTTCGGCCTTGTCCGCCGGGAGCCGTGCTCCGGCTCGAAGAGAGTCGAGCTCTGCCCCGATGAAATGCATCACATGCTTTGGCACGAGTTCTGACTTGGCCTCGTTAATGAGGAGGCCAATCTGAGAGCAAACCTGGAGGGCCAGGTCTCTGGACCGCTCCACCTCCGCTCTGGAGGAGGGGGCTGCAATCAGCCAGTCGTCCAGGTAGGGGTACACCCGGACCCTTCGGCACCGCAGGAATGCTGTCACCACTGCCATGCATTTGGCAAAGACCCAGGGAGCTAGGGAGAGGCCAAAGAGCATGGTCCATAACTCATAAAGGGATCCCTCCGCTCTGAAGCGGAGAAATCTCTGATGAGACGGACGTATTGGGACGTGAAAGAACGCGTCCTGGAGGTCCAGGGAATAGAACCACATGCCTTGTTTCAAGGACGGGATTATCTGAGCCAGACTGACCATCCTGAAGGTCTGAGACCTTAGGAACCTGTTCAGGTCGTGCAGGTCGAGAATGGGGCGCCAGCCCCCCGTCTGTTTTGGGACCAGGAAATACCTGGACACAAACCCCGGGTCTGGAGGAGAATCTGCCACCTTCCTGATCACCTCTTTTTTGAGGAGCAGGGCAATATCGGCTCAGCAGGCCGACAGCGAGGTATGGACTCGTGTTCTCTACTCGGGGGCGATGCTCAAAGGCTGGAGCCTGCTCGAACTCCAGAGGCTGGCCCTTTCCTACCACCTCCAACACCCAACGGTCCATGGTGATAGCGGACCAGGCGGAAAGGAAGTGGCAGAGCCATCCCCCAACGGGGGGAACCCAGGGGGGAGTGACAAGGCTGGGGGGCGACACCCCTCAACCCGTCACTAGGCAGGCTTGAAGGAGAGACCTGCCGAGGGACCTCCTGGGCCTTTATCTCCCTGCTTCCTGTTGGAGGAAGCCGCAGGCTTGGGTTTGGGATGCCATGCGCAAGCCTGCTGGCCCTGATGCTCGTGCTGTGGGCCGGACGTCCCGCAGGCGCAGAAGGACGAAAGGGCTTGTGCTGCTGCTGTCGGCGTCCTTTGTCCTTCTGGGCAGAGGTGACTGAGTCCAGAGTGGCATTGGACTTTTCGATCCTCTGGAGATTACCTTCCACTCCAGGGCCTAAGAGGTCAGTCCCCAAGAAGGGGATGTCCGCCAACTTGTGCTGGGTATCCACCGTGAAGGTGGATATCCTCAGCCATGCTCTGCGGCACATGGCAGCCGCGGCCGCAACCGATCTGGCACAGGAATCCCCTATGTCCAGAGCTGTTTGGAGCTGCTGCTTCGCCACCGCCCTACCCTGGTCCTGAACCTGCCAGACCATGGTCTGCAGGTCAGCTGGGAGATGAGGGATCACCTCATCCAGGGAGCCCATGAGGGCGTGGGAGAAGAGTGCCATCAGCATGGCCGAGCTGGCCTGGCGGAGGCCGAGGGAGGACACAGCGTACATCTTGCGCCCGGCATAGTCCAGCTTTTTGGACTCCTTGTCGGGGAGCTTGTCCACGTCCCTAGTATTCCCGGAACGCCGGAAAACGCTGTCGGTGACCAACCCCTTGGCAGAGGGGTGTTCTGAAAACCCAGGTAAAGAGCCGGTAGGGACTGCATACTTCTTGGCCATCCTGGCCGAGGGCGCAGGACAGGAAGCAGGCCGCTGCCAAAGCTCCAAGGCTGGGCCGACAATGGCCTCAGCCACCGGAAAGGCCTCCATGGGAGAATCCCCTCGGTCCAGTATCTCCGTCAGGGGATACTTGGCCTGCTTGGATACGGGCTCGAGCTGCATCCCGGTGGACTCTGAGATGAGCTGAAGCAGACCCATAAAGGATGATGGGCTTTCGTCCAGGGACTGGCCCCTGAAGGAGTCCAGGTCAACCGGCCTGGAGAACAGGGAGGAGTCGTCGGACTCCGAGGACTCAGCGAAGAGCTGCCTAGGGCCTGAGCCACACTCCACCTGCCGAGGACGGTCGGGAGTGAGGGTGACAGACAACCTGTGGGGCAGGCCTTGACCTGACCGAGAGTCCTTGGTCGGTGCCCCTGATTTCGGTTGTGGAGGCGGAGGTTCCACCACAATCGGTGGGGCAGTAGGTTTCAGCCAAGCAACTGGCCCAGGCTTGGGCATCTCAACTGCAGCGATAGGTTGTTTCGGCCGTTCAGGTGACAGCCACTTGATGGCCGGGAAAGGCGTCGGTGTCGACTTGCTCCCGGACAAAAGTAACTGCTGCCACAACAGTTCCTCGTAGCGTTGACGCAATTTGCGCCGAAGCCTCTCCTCATCCGAGGAGGAAGACGAGGACGAACGGCGTTGCCGCTTACCTCGGTGCAGAGACCAAGACCGTTGATGTCGGCGGGATCGGCTGGACCGAGAAGAGGTCCGAGACCAAGATCCTCGGCATGTCGAGGCAGGCCTGGGAAGGAGCGGGGGACACCCGCTCTTCCCTCGGCTCGGACACCTTAACCGGGGACTGCTGCACCGAGGTCGCGGGCAGATCCTCGGTCTCCACCGGGGGAACCGGCGAGGAAGGGTTATCGGCTTCACCAGTTGACAATCTGTCCGACGGATAGAGAAAAATCTCGACCGCGTCGACGGGTGTCTCGGCCGGCTGACCCGACGGGGACGCTGTGAAGCCAGCGGCCTTAGCCGCAGCCTCGACCGAAGTCGACGGTCGGCTGTCCGGAAAAGGGGACATCTCCCACTCCCACGAACGCAGACGATGGGACTTACCCTTGGAATCCTTCTTTTTGGACCAAGAGGAATGTCCCGATGGCCCCTCTCCCTTCGTGGAAAGGGACTGGCAAAGCTCCTTGAACGAAGCAGAATACGAGGTACCCAAAGAGAGCGTGATAAATGCCGCGACCGAGTAGGAGGAAGATGCGGCCTGGGCCGCCTCCTCCTCGAGGGCGATCATCTGCTCGAGCTGCTCAGCCGAGCCAGCCATTGTGGTAACCGCCCAACGGGCCTCTTTCGACTTTACTGGAAGATAGCGCTTCTCGGGGCGCTCAAGCTTCAACCGGGCAGCGCGGTCCTCCAAGATGTTGGCAGAGAACGAACAGCATAACTCGCAGGCCTGTGGGTTGTGTTCTAGGCCGAGGCAGTAGACGCACGTGGAGTGCGGATACGTCCTGGACATCTGCTGCCCACAAGGGCACCGCCAAAAACCGGGAGTCGATTTGTCCATCGCAGCCATGAGGGAAAAGGAAGGCCGAAGTCTTGAAAATTTTAAAACTAGTTTCGGACGAACCAAAGAGTTAGGATCCAGTCTATCACGCAGAGCGTTAAGGAGGGAACCTGAGCTTCCAAGCGGTAAGGAAGATCTGGCATCATGGGGCGGAGCCGAGAGTTTTACCACCCAGGTGGGTGGGAGGAGCCAGCTTGAAGACCTTCCGGCAAGATTTAAAGCGGCAAGGAACCTGCCAGGCAGTGTGGATGAACAACGTATCCATGTCCCTAGAACAGTCATTTTATGGACCTTTTTCACCAAATTTTTAACACAGCCATTTTAACACCTCTATTCATGAACAGTGTCACTGTGATTTTCTTAATCTGTCCCGAACATTGATTTCACATACGGACTGCACCATTGTGCGCTACATGGGCGGAAACACGTTTGGGGCAAGATGTGAGAAATGACAGCTGTACTTCTCATAAGGAGGTGTGGTAAAATGGCAATGTTGAAAATCTGGAGTGAACATATTGAAATTTGCGAACTTCTGGCGTGCATAGGAACAAGCACTTAGCATGCATAAATAAAACAATCATTTAGGAATTTTTTCACCAAATTTTCAACATAGGGTTTTGGGGCCTACCTCACGAACTGTGACACTGTCATTTCGTAAATCGGTCCCAAAAGGTGGTTCCGCGCAGTGACCGTGAAATCACCTTTCAGCTCCGATTAATGCCATGGCAGTGACAGAATTCATGAGGTGAAGTCCCAAAAACGCCATGTTGAAAATCTGGTGAATAAATTCCCAAAACTGCCCGAGATATGCACTAAAGTTGAAAACCCCCTATTTATTACATTATACAGCTTACCGGCATTTCCTCAGTTCACGGTCGGCTTTGAAGAGTGCAAGTGTTCCCGATCCACGGAGATCGTCGTGTCAGACTCCGGAGGTAACTATGGGGTGAGGTGGGGAGGTGGATGCACAGAAGGTGGGCGGGTGGGGAGGGTCAGGACAGTCAGCAAGAAGGTTTTTCTTTCATTTTTACTTAGGCGACAAGGGACTTGTGCGTGGCAGCTGGAAGGATGTTTGGGGGTCGTGGAGCCGGGAGAGTTGGGCACCCACGTACACACAGGAACTGTTGCCACGCTGGGGTGAGCTCCCAGCATGGCACCGATAGTCTCTTGGGGGAGACAGTGGAGCCGGCCGGAGGTGCAAACCCGTCTGACCACCATACAGACTGCTGCCACACTGGGGTCAGGCTCTAGCGTGTCACCTGGAACTCTGCTGGGGGGATGCAGCACAGCCGCGGGATTGAGCACCCCCGTCGGCTATACAGTGTGTGCACGAGGGGGGGAGCGCATGAGCACGCAGTATGCGTGTGTGTGTGTGTGTGAGGCGTGCATGAGCACGCAATATCTTATCGCTGCTCACTGAAGCGGGTCTCTCCTTTTTAACTGTACGGCCACTGCATTTTCAACTGCTGTCATAGACAGCTGCAGCATTCATTGACGAACAGTGGCCGCGCCTGCAAACACACTGACTGAATTGGAAGACGGGTGCCACACCTCCGAAAACTTGGGTGATGGCACTATGTTTCTTGCACATGCGTGCAAGCAAACATAAAAAGATCTGTAATGTTTTGCAAGAGACAGATTTGAAATTGAGAAGAAAAAGGACTCTGCTTTCTATGTTTGTACTGCCATTGTAAATAGCTATTCTGATTTTAATTTTACTGCTATTAATAATAAAAAACACTTGTTGCAAATTTTACAGCTGCTCCTGGTTTTCCTGTGCTTCCTGACCTGTACCTTGACGACAGGGCCAACTGGGCTCCAAAGCACATTACTGGCAGTAAAGGCTTCCAAGGTAGGAGCCACTCCTGGGAGTGCTCTACACTCTCAGGAGAATCCTGCGGCCAGGGTAATTTCCCAGAAAAGAAGAGGCCACAATAGTGTGACCACTATACAGCACAGGTATTTGGGGGGTACTGACGTCGATACAAAATTAAGTCAGGTCCCCACTACCAAGTAATGCGCAGACTATGCCAGTGTTCCTCCATGATATGTACAAGTAATGAAACCCCACCAAATTCCAGGAAGCTCAGTCGGTCAATGTTTAAAAGCAGTGCAGAAATCAACAATAAAATTCCTGAATTTTGAGCTTGGCACCATAAATCAGTATCTCCCCCACCCCACCCCGGCTATCAATAGTGTATTGTGGAATGTTGTTCTGCATGGAAATCCATGTCTGGGACTTGCCATGCTCTCCTTTTGCCATTAAGTAATATAGGACCTGTCCAATAATTTGACTGGACCATAGGACAATACCCTAAAGACCCACATGCCTGAAACAGTTTTCTGGATAACTAAAGTGCCTCACCCCTCTATCTCCCCACCACCACTCCCCCAAGCCCAGAAACAGAAAACGTTCAATCCAACAGGAATTATTACAAGAGTGACAGTCCATTAACACCAACAGAAAAAGACTTAAAACACGAAGACAACTTCACTATAAACAGAAATTAAGACCCAGAATGAGTGTTACTTGCCGCTGGACTTGGGCTTTTACTTGCCAGGTGTCTGTCTAGGTTTTCTGTTTCCGGGCTTGGGGGAGTGGTGGTGGCAGGGGGAGGAAGAGAGATAGAGGGGCGAGGCACTTCAGTTATCCACAAAACTATTTCAGGCATGTGGATCTTCAGGGCATCGACAAAGAACATGCCAAAGCAGACTTCTGGATCAAAAGCAAAGAAGTGGATACAGAATAGTAAAAAAAAAGATTAAAATAGACTCTGCTACACAGACTATGATGGTGACTCATCTGGCATTCTGTCAGATGTCAGTACTTTAACAGCCTGAACGAGAGAAAGCTAGCTGGGGATGTGCTATAAACCAGTCAGTGTGATGCCCACACCCCCCACACCCCCAGCCAAAAGAAAAAAAATTCTCAGATGGGACTTCATGAGAAATTTTCCCAGAGCCACGGCAATTGAAGAAGCAATGTATTTCAAGCACGTGGTCCTTCAGGGCACGGATGCCAAGTCAAGATTGTCTCTACAGACAGTGAACATTACTGAATGCTGCAAATCTCTTTTGTTTGAAGAAGAAAAAAAAAATTAGAATGCAAGGCTTGTCCAAAAGACTTTCCCAAACAGCTAATGACAACTTGGAGCTGATGTTCCTCAAAGTAACCAAAAAGGGGGCCTTTCCTTACAAAACATATTTTATTTTATTTATTAGCTTTTGGTAACCGGGTAAGTGCACTAGGCAACAATCCTGCCTATTTTCAGGCACGACCCGGGAGAGCACAGGACAAAAGAACAAATAATCACAGTAGTACAACTTAAGATCTCTATTGCCCAAGCTTGTAGGGGACAAGGTTATTTGTAACCACAGTTCTACTACTAGCATTCAGCTGACAACCAATCATGTTCCTCCAGCTCTGCCCCCACTATGCTCAGATCTGCACGCTCGAGGTATCAAAAGCAAGTCTCATCAGGGGAAGTTGTGTCAGTTGTGAACAGAACACTAATAACAGAACTATTGCTACAAGTTAGTAACCTATTCTTCTAACTACCTAGATGCAGTTCTCTCGCCACATTCAGACAGACCTCAGGAGGAAGGGCAAGGTGTGCACCCCAAATGGTTAAGCAAACAGACTGGAAGACTAAAGAGCTAAAAGCAGCAGTCTGGTGATGAAGCACGTCGATGCTGCAATGGGATATGAATGTGTGCACGTTAGACCTGGTAGCAACCTTACAAACCTCTGGAGAGGAGCTGTACCCGGCAGTGGCACCACAGGCAGCAGTATACCTGGTGGAGTGAGCCCTTAACCTGTAAGGTTGCTCCTCACCAGTTAACTGGCAACAGTGCGATGCAGGATATAATCTACCTGCCAATGGTCTGTTTGGCTGCCGGTCTGCATCAAGCGGTTTCAGCGAAGGTAAAAAGTAGCAGCTGGCGAGCCTCACTGCAAAATGATGTTGTACACTCACAGAAACAGAACAGAGTCCTGCAGATATCAAGTGTTTGGAGCATCCAAAGTATGAGCCTGGTTCAGATGTCATTTAAAAACCAACTGGTCTGTTTTTGTTACACTTGGAACTATGAATGTTAGTAACCTCCATCTTTTTTTATTTTATTAGTAAAAATTTGCCATTTGGTGTTGATGTCGGCACCGCTAAAGTCCTTTACCCAGATCAATTTTTTTTATCTCATCCTTAATTGTACTGAAGTCAGCTCTAGCAAAATTTTGTATAGTGGTCTCCCCAACTTTTTTCTTTAATTTTATGTTAATAGTAAATTGGACCATAGTACGATCAATATTACTAAACTGCTGCTCCCTTACCACAGTTGGAGATGAGTTATTCTATATTATAGCATCTGGCTAGTAAATGCTGCAATGTGCTTGGCTAATACAGGCTAGCAGCTTACAAAGGTTGCATTAAAGGAATAATGCATGATAGGGTGTGTGCCGTGCTGGGATAACACCACGCCTGGGGGTTGAGGGTGCGTCCAATGCCCTAGGTGTGGCGTTATCCCAGTACGACACACACCCTGGAGTGCATTATTCCTATTATACAATGGCTTGTTGTTATATATAAAATAACAAAATAATTTTAAAGAATGATTTTATTAGTGTGGAAAAATATTTGTTTCTTAAGAGGAGATGCAAAACAAAAAAAGAGTATGACCAGTAGGTCATCTACAGGTTCACAGTGCTGAGACTAGACCTGTGGCGTTATGCTGGGAATAACACCATGGGTCCAGCACCAAACTGACCAATCACAGTCCAAGATTCTTTCTTGCCATTGTATAATACTCTTTAATGGCCATGTACAGCCTGTTCACTTTGCAGCAGCTCTCCATATGAAGTCCATCATGAATGCTAGAACACAGAGGATAGTGTAGGGGCAACAGTGAACAACAACAGTGTTGTTCACTTCGAGAGGTTGTCATGACAACCGTTGAAACCCCGAGAGCGAAGCTCGAGAGGTTTGAGGGTGTCATGACACTTCGACAAGTAAAACTGCAGTGTTTTGTCATTTGTCGCCATACACTGTCTTTTATAGTGTATGGGCAAAAAACTGTACCCCGAAACAGCATGCAACTACCACCACGGTCGCACTGTGATGTCGATGATTCCCTGCCACCACCCTGTGTCTGTAAAATCATTCTACTCCTTCCAGTTCCACAAAGATAGTGTTACTTCATCAGTTTTAAAAAGAAATACGGCTGTCCTGCTGTGTGCTGGCCACTATTTTAAAAAACGGCACTTACTGTAAGATTGTAACATCCTCCTGTGCCATCGGTGAACTGCAGTGGACATTTTTCTAACGACTCCGAACCGCAACTTGCGCATGCACAAACGCAATCTGAGCTGTTGTACCATCGTTGTGACGTACTCACGATGGTACAACAACATCGTGGTGTCACATCAATGGTACAACAAGTCCAGGGAAAGTTAGATTTTCAGAGACAACAACGTTTTAACATACACTATAAACAGCTTTGACTGTTCCGTAGCATTTCATGACACTTGCCTGAATCCCCCATTGCTGTGACCATCGTGATCGTGAAGTGTTTCAGCAAAGGCTATTAGCAATATCGGCTAAATTCTCAGAACACTTAAAATAAGTCTATAGCCCAGTACTCCTAAGCTGCTTTGCTTTCTCTACCAGAAAATGACAGAAGTGCGACCTTGTCAGTTTTAGCACAATTGACAACCTGGACCTGCTGTTCCTTTCACTAACAGGCGAGAACGGCAGTCTGGGTCCATCAGCGGTCCCTCAGTTTCTAAATGAAAAGGCAAGAAAAATAACTCGGGCAAAACATGTTTTACTAGCTCTCCTTCATGCTTAATACAAAAAAAAAAAACCTCACATTATCCATATTCCCTTTTTGTCGGTGTAATACAAACAGTTATGTGTAATCCAAAGTGAGTGAGCAGTTAGAAGCTGCCATGACAACCGCTCAACATCAGGGTGGATATGTACAAAGTGTTTCTCACATGTGTTCTTTTCGTGAATGCCGCCCTTCCAACAGCGGTGGGCACTGTCATCATGGCAACACAGCAGACAGCCCACCGTAACTAGTGGATGGGACCCAGTCAAGAAAAAATAAGTGGACAGGCACTATCTGGTAGTTTTATCAGTATGCCAGGAAATAAATAAAATGCAGTTTTTATTCTTAATTTTTAAAACAAGAAGCCAGTAAGAGTGATTGCGGAAACCAACAGAATGAACACAGATGAAAAAATTATTCACCTTAGTAATTGTGTTTCTTCTAATGGAGTCTGGCTGTATTCTGACAATCTGCAGTTAGCTCCAGCTCTTGAACTGCCCCGGAGAGTGAAGGGTTAAAATTCTATGCCAGGCATAGAACGTTGGGCTCGAGCTCAGTTGAAAACTCTGTGTGCCTTTGAAACCCAACCATCAGATTCTTTACTCCGCCTCACTGAACAGTCGCTCTGGAGATTTCTCCTTCTGCTCGGTTCATCGTGGTTAAAGTTTCAGTTTGAGTTCGACTTTCGTTCCATTTTTCGGTTTGAGACTCTGTCTGTGGTACCGTAAGCACTTAGATTAGTAGTTGCCGCATGGAAGTTATGAAACTTTTTCGATCGGTTCTGCTGAACCGATCCTCTAGTAAAAACTTTAAAAGAAAAAAGTTAGTGTGTGGTTACCGGTCCATAACGTTTTTTTTTTTAAATGTAATTTTAGCGTTTTTTTCCATCACCCGTGACATGGTGAGAAACCGATAGGGGAGTCTTGCCTGGTGGTTGCCGTTTAAAGGGTAAGTTGGTTAGGTTGGCCATGTCTGAGAAACCCAAGAAAAAAACCGGGCCCACTGGTTTTCAACACTGCAGTGTATGTGGGGAGATCTTTGCTAAGGCCGATCTCCACACCACCTGTGTTTACTGTCTGGGATTTGACCACCTCGATTCAGACTGCCAAATTTCCCCAAGTCTACCCTGGAGAAAAGGTTAGGTAGACTTAGGGATAAGAAGGCAGAGAAATCCGCTGACCTGGAAGGCCAGCTACGTTTCGGTTCCGACCGAACCAGAAGGAGTGCCCTCTGACCAGGTCGATACTTCTTCGGGCAACAGGAGAGCCGATCCTGAGGGATCGGTTCCTACAAAGAGAAAAAGAAAGGATAAATCAGCCAGCTCAGATCCAGAGCTGCATGTTCCGACCGACGAAGAAATAGCCAAAGCGATTCGGATTGTGGAGTCTCTTCATCCGGTTCCGACCGATCCGGCGCCTTCTGGAAGGGGTTCGGTTCGGTCGGTTCCCCTGGTTCAGGATTATACCCCTGGAGTTAACTGCAATTTGTCAGAATACGGCAAGACTTCATGTTGTTTGAAATGTGACGAACAACATCAGAATGCTAAATACAAGCGTCCTCCAGTCCAGTGGGTTTCCCTCTTCATATGGCAAGTAAAATCAGCAGAAGGACTATTTCACGAGAACAGCAAGGTATTTATAAATAAAAACAAAGAAAGTGACAGCAACTGACTAGAATCGTGGGTTCCCATTGCTATAAAAGCAATAAGTTACAACCAGGGGTTACAGTAATCATAGAACACGATTAATGTAACCCTTGGTTGTACCTTATTGCATAATTAGTTTCTACTAGCCCTAGTATCACTTCCCTTATCCTTGGAGTAAGAAAGGGTAGTTGCTTACTGTAACAGCAGATCTTCGAGAGAATCTCCTCCATCGAGACATCATGGACCTGTAAGCAGTCGGCATCAAGACTACCTGGAAACTTGATAGCTGGGGCTGCCCATGCAGACATGCATCGTCACCACCTATATAACCTAGACAGCCTCATCATGCCTCAGTTCCTGGCCAGAGACATGTTCAGAGGACCATCGAACTGGCAGGGTGCAAAGCAGCCTAGACCAAGCCAGGCACAAAGGAGAGGATATGGAAACCTGAGTATTAGGATGCCCTAATCAGGCAAAAGAAAAGAACCAGCAGGCAAAAGCAAGCAGGGCAACCAGAAACAACCTAATAGAAAAGGGAGAAGGTGGTAGGGAAAGGTATGGCTCAGTGGAGAAGAGTCTCTCGAAGATCTACTGCTTCGCTAAGTAACTGCTCTAGCTTCTTTGAGATCATCTCGCTCAATGGAGCTACATCATGGAACTTTTCCCAAGCAGTACCAGAACATTGTGGGAAGTAGGAAGGAGCTAAGGGCCCAGAGTCAGGAGGCCTAGCAGGGCAGTAAGGCCAAACCTGGCAAATCTACAAGAGATGATGTCCAAACTGTAATCTTTGGTGCTTGTGTGAACAGTACTCCAAGTGGCAGCAGCACAGATATCAGCAGTGGGCACATGTGAAAACAAGACACAGAAGTAGCAACAACACGAGTGGAGTGAGCAACGATGGGACGGGGAAGCTGCTTACCATGCTTCTAAGAACAGAAATGAACATAGCAGGCCAAACATTTCGAGAGGCCCTGCTCAGAAATAGAGGAGCCTACCATCCTGGGGGCAAAAGCCACAAACAGCTGTGAAGATTTCCTACAATCCTTGTAACGATCAAAGAAGCAACACAACATCCGACGGGTGTCAAGCAATATACAGATTATATTCCTCACTGTCCATGGGAGTCAACAAGTAAACCGAAATGTGAACAGTCTGATTTAGTATATGTTCAGAAATTATTTTTCAAAGAAAACAAGGACTGGCATGCAAGGTAACTCAATTCTTGTGGAGGAAAACAATAAGAAGGCTCCACGTCCAGAGCTTGCAGTTCAGAGATATGTCTAGCAGATGTCATTCAAGGAATAATGTCTTCCAAGATAGGAAGCACAGCTCACAAGTAGTAGCAGCAGGCCAAAAGGGAGGTGCAGTAAGGGTCTCCAGAACCATAATAAGGTCCCACCCCGGAACCAGATCCCAGACTGGGGGGGGGGTACCAGAATTTCCCTAAGAAATCTGCAAGGAATCCATAAGCTGGGCAACAGTTTTACCATCTGTGAGGGTATGAAAAGGTGACAGTAGTCAAGTGCACCTTCACCAAGACATATGAGAAGCCTGTGACATGAGGTAATCCATAATGCGACAGACTGGACATGTAATGGGGGTCCAGCTGACTGGCAGTACACCAAACTGTAAAATGTTTCCTGTTTTGGGAACAGGTGTACAAAGTAGATGGTTTATGAGCCACCAGTAGAACAGCTGCTACCACTGGGGACATTCCAAAGTGGGTGAGTTCTACATCGAGGAATGGTGACACAGAGATCAAAGATCCAGATACACCAAAGAGCCCTGCTCTTATGACTGAAGTCCCACCTGTACAGGAAGCAGGACAGGGGGTTCTACTGCCACTTGCTGAATCAGAGGGAACCAAATTCTTCTGGGCCAGAACGGAGACACCAAAATCAGGGTGGCTGGTTCTGCCCTCAGCTTTACCAGAACCCTCCTAATCAGAGGGAACGGAGGAAATATGTACAGGAACCTCCATTTCCAAGAAAGGGACAACGCATCTCACAAAAAAACTCCAGGCTCTGGAGTAAGTGAGCAGAAATGCAACAGTTTTGCGCTGTGCAGAGCTGCAAAGACATCTGTCTGAGCAAACCCATTTTTCGAAAAGGTCATCCACAACAGAGTCCAATAACACCCATTCATGGCAGAGTACCTGGGACTGGCTGAGGCAATCCGCTAGGACATTTAGGGTACCAAGCAGAAAAATAACAGGTACATCTGGAGTTCCACCACCCAGTGCAAGACCCTACACTGCCTCCCGGCAGAGAGGGTATGAATGGACACTGCACCTTGGCGGTTGATGTACTGCATCACTGAAATATTGTCCATACAGATTAACAGTTGGTTACCACAAAGCAGGGAAGTGAAGACCTGTAGGCCAAGAAGAACAGCACTCATCTCCAGAATGTTGCTGTGGAGAACTGTGTGTAAGGAGGACCACTGACCCCAAGCATGGAATGGGCCCAGATGGGCATTCCCAGCTGGACCCCCAAGGCATCTGTGGTCATCCCCTAGAAGAAGAGACAACCGAAGAAAGAGAGACCTGTCTCCAGGTTGGAGCAGTCCAACCACCAGAGCAGGGAGTGGTAAAGTAGGAACGACCTTTATGAGATGCTCCAGTTCATCCCAGTGCTGAGCCCACTGGACACAGAGAAACACTGCGGAATTCTCATATACAGACATGCCACAGGGACAGTGAGGATTGCTGCAGCCATAAGGCCTATTAGCTGTAGTAGACATCTGGCAGAGACAGTCACTGGAAGAAATCAGCGGAGCCTCAGCAACCAACACCATGGTATGGTCCGAAGGAAGACATTTCCAGCCCACCCTCATCTGCAGAACCATTCCTATGTGTTGGAGCCACGGAAATAGAGTGAGCACAAACAGTGTCTCGTTCACTAGAATACCTAACAAGTCGAAGGGCTGTCGAGTACGGGACAATATATAAATAATGGTCTCCAATGACAGGGCCATCAGAAGCCAATCATCAAGGTACAGGAAAACAAAAGCCCTCAATAAGGACAGCTGCAACTGTTGCAAAGCATATGGTAAAGACAAGCAGTGCAAGATAAGCCAAAAAGCAATACCCCAAAATTTGTATACCATGACCATTATGGGAAAAAAAAAAATCCAGGTGGAATATTTAGAGAGGTTACCATGAGACCAACACTCCCAAGCTCCACTGCCCAGGGAGGAACTTGTCAGCTGGTAATTAACTGCTTTCTCATGCTCTGGTATCAGGACTGTAGCTTCCTACCTACCGTAGGAGTTTTATAAAGACCCATTGGAGTTGCTCAATTAGTAATTATTTCCATATACTATCACATGATTTATATTTATGACAAAAGCCACTGACCTCTATGTGAAACCGGCTTGTAATTTTTATATGTTATCAATGTTTTACCTGTTTATGTATATACTTTCATAATAAACTAAAAAATTTAAAATAAACAAAAGGCAATACACGAAACTGATACCAAGAGCTCTGAAGCGTAAACTGCAGGTGCTATCTCTGGCATTTGCAGATCTTGGTATGGAGGTACACGACCTTCATATAGAGGGCACACAGCCAATCCCCTTGTAGCAGCATGGGAAGCAAGGACTGTAGGTATTCTATAAACAGGTTCCAGTCTCAAAGGGCATGGATAGCCTTAAAGGGCAACAGTCATCAGTTTCTAATGATGTGTGTCGCACAGTGTGGCAGTGATTAGCCTAAAAACACCTTTTACCCCAAATAATGAGTGTGCATACCTCAAAAAGTTAGTTTTTTAAATCCACCAAGAGCACCCCCCCATTTTGCATCACATATGACCCCAGGTGCCTTCACTGACCAGGAAATCACACAAGTGAGTTACTTTGTGCTCTTAGTGCTAAGTTAACAACTCTGAATCTCGCTCTGAATCTCTATGGAGAAGATGTAAACTTTGGAGATCAAATTCATAAAGATGTTTAAAATGCGAAAGCCACTGAGGAGGCTGCACTGGGAATAAGCCACAATGCAAATAATAAAACAACAAACTCACAGCACCTAGAAGGAATCGAGCACCCACCGCATAAACACCAAGGCATCAACAGAGGTAAACTGTATACTTACCTTTACTTGCAAAATAATGCCGATAAAGTACAACTCCAAAGCCGTGATAGTCACAGATCTGGCTACAATTTAGAGCACAACTAGATTAACCGACTTGCAAAGAAAGTAGCTCTGATGTTATTTGAATTTTGAACCAGGTGAGCAAGCTGGCCCTACACTTGCCAACAAAATGTATGAAATGTGCGTTCTATTAATTGACTAGTGTGGCGGAGTTGGGCTACACCCTCAGCTGTGACTGATGGACCACTTTTCTATCTCATTTCCTAGCTACCAAAACTTCTGTTGCGCAACAGTTAACGCTTTTCTTCTTTTTCCCCCTACCCTAGGTTGGCCACCTAGCGTAGCTCTTTACTGTCCCTACTAAACTTCCTACTGGTTCTCTCTTTCATTCTTTTTCCATTTCCATCCATCCAGTCCCTGGAATGATGCCAAACACCCGGAGAGGTGTAAAGTGCATAAGTACATTTGTGTACAAAAAACCATGAAGGCTATTTTAAATAGGAATAAATACAGTTAATAAAGACTTTTTAAATAAAAAGGATTCAGAAGCCATATAAAACAATAATAATTTCATAGTTAGTACAGTTATAAGACCACATCTAGAGTATGGAGTTCAGTACTGGTGCCCACACCTCAAAAAGGACATTAACCTGCTGGAGAAGGTTCAGAGGAGGGCTACAAAGATGATAGTGGGTCAGCAGGGTAAGGCATACAAGGAGAGGTTGAGGGTACTGAACATGTACTCCCTGGAAGACGGGGGGGGGGACATCATTGGGACCATCAAGTACTTGAAAGGGACAAATAAGGTTGATAAGGAGAGTCTCTTTAAGCTGAGTAGCAACCATAACACGAGGGGGCCCAGGCTTAAGCTGGAGGAGGGGAGGTGTAGGAGGGAGGTCAGGAAGTACTTCTTCACAGAGAGGGTGATAGACACTTGGAATGCACTGCCGGAAGAGGTCATCTCATTGAAGAGAGTGGGAAGCTTTGAGAAAGGCTGGGATAGGCATAGGGGAAAGTAAGGCTCATGGGTAGGGAGGATGGGAAGAGTGGGGAGGGAGGCGGGGACATTAGCTCAAGTTGTGGACCCTGCAATACAAGCAGACTTGATAGACCACATGGCCTTCTTCTGCTGGCTTCTTCATATGTTCAAGAAATCCTTAAGGTATTTTCATAAATTCACACTATAAACCTGTTACTATATAAGGTGGTATGCTTTATTAAAGTGCTTAGTCACTGTGGATCAGAGATAGAGAGTCAATATCTGTGGAGACATACACTGTACCTTTAACTGAACCAGTAAGTCCCCTGAAACAAAACCCCCTTTAGTTTTGAAACAACACTTCCAGACACGTAAATAGAAAGGGCTCAGTCAGGTAACCCCACCAAAAGATATAAAACCTCTTCAGAGTTCAGTTCAGTCAGTCCAGTGGGGCTCAGCTCTGAGAGCGAGGAGGAGAGAAGTGCTGCTGAATGCAGATAAGAAGAGTCTTAGGAGCTCTAAGAGCCAGGACTGTATTATGTGAGAAACTACTGATGTTAAGCAGTGATTTTCTTTGCAACTTTTTTGTTTTCATTTATTTTTCTAACTTTTGAAAAATAAATATCACACCACAGTGTGTTTTAAACTTGTAAATTTGCCTCATCAGAAGTTTATTCCCACACGCTGTGACAACTAGATCTCCATGTTTCATTCGAATAACAGTGTGCATGTTTTGTACTTTCAGTTAGGGAAGCAAATGTTTGCAGAAAATCTTGCAGGAAAGTGCTTTAAACACCCTAATGACTAACAAAGTACAGTTATGTAAGAACTTACCGTAACAGTAGATCTTCGAGAACAGCTCTTGCAGCAGGTTACACCATTAGGACTGAAGCCGGCAGGCGTCAGGACCCAACGTAATTCTTCTAGCTAGCTATCTTCAGCGGGGACCGCCCCAACGTCGGTCCCACCCCGACGTCAGGCGTAGTACATAAGGGGGCGGTCCCGCCAGATTCCCCAGTTCTCCCGCCGGAGACTCCCGGCCGCAGAATGACATCAGAATGGGAGACCGAGGATCCATCATCAAAAGACAAAGGGCGTAAGCCCCTTCCCAAGGCTCGGTAAGCCATGCCTCCTCCAAGGGGGAATGGTGGGCGGGAAGGTACCTGCAGCAAGAGCTGTTCTCGAAGATCTACTGTTATGGTAAGTTCTTACGTAACTGTACTATCTTACTTCGAGAAACAGCTCAAGCAGCAGGTTACACCATTAGGACTGATTTCCAAGCAATAGCGCCTGTAAGCATTCTGGGAGGAGGAAACTAGGAAAGATCTTTGACAAGTCCTGACTCTAGGACAGGAGACCTGTAGCTAGCCAGGCTGAAACCGAGCTCTCGCCGTGATGCAATATCCAGGCTATAATTGCCTAATGAATGTGTGTCTTAGAGCTCCAGTAGCTGCGGCACAAATGGCAGAGGTGGAGACGTTACGAAGTGCTGCAAACCAGGTAGCCACCCCCCTTGTCGAATGGCCCCGGACTGTACCCAGGAGGAGCTTCTGTTTGCTGTTGTAGCAAAATGAGATACACTGGACAAGCCAGTGAGAAAGAGACTGCTTTGAGACTGGTTGGCCCAGCATCCTCTCAGCAAAGGAAACGAATAGTTGCTCCGACTTGGGAAGCTGTTTAGTTCTGTTCAGGTAATACCTTAGACAGCGGTGAACAACCAGGGTGTGAAGCAATGCCTCTCCTCTATTGGAATATTTAGGAAAATATACAGGTAAATCGATGTCCTGGTTGAGAGTGAGGGCAGAGACCACCTTAGGCAAAAACTTAGGATTCGTCCTCAGAGATACTCTGTCCTGGTGGAAAATTAAATAAGGCTCCTTACACATGAGCGTGGAGCTCGGAAACTCTCCTTGCTGACGTGACAGCAACCAAAAATAACGGTTTCCACGACAGAAAACACAGCTCGCAATCCATGGCAGGTTCAAAGGGGGGAAGCGTGAGTTGTTCCAGGACAAAGAGTAAGTCCCATGGAGGAACTGGATCCCTTAATGGGTGGCCTAAGGTGTAACACCCTCTCAGAAAATCTCGAGAGGCATCAAGCTGTGCCACTGTCGCTGTCCACCGGAAGTGGTAGAAATCGTGCAGAGCTGCACCTAATAGAGGATAAGCGAGACCCGAATGGAATAGGGAAAGCAGGTATTCCAGCACCATTTTCACGGGCATCCTAGAGGAAAGGCAGCGTGCTTGGGCCACAAACAAGCGGCACCATTTCATAACATCGTCGCATCGTTGCCGAGCTTTCTGGCAGCGGGAAAGAACTTCCGCCACCTCTTGTGGAGACCCCGTGTCGCAAAATGGCTATGTCTCTAGAAGCCATGCAAGCAGGTTCAGTGAGCGTAAGTCCGGTGGACTAGAGAACCTTCCTCCTGAGACAAGAGATGGAGCTGAAAGGCAACAGAATTGGAGGTTCCCGGACAGCAGTGCTAGCAAGGGGAACCAGATCTGTCTGGGCCAGAATGGGGCTACCAGGATCATTGTTGCATGCTCCTCGCAGTTTGAGAAGAACTCTCTGGATCAGCAGGAAGGGAGGAAAGCGTGAGAGGAATCTGTCCGCCCAGGAGAGGGACAACGCATCTCGCCAGAAAACACCAGGCCCTGGATCTAGCGAGCAAAAATTGGGCAGTTTTGCATTGGATGGGGAAGCGAATAAGTCCAGCTCTGGAGTGCCCCATCGAAGAAACAGATCCTCTGCTACTCCTTGAAGAAGTTCTCACTCGTGGACCTTGGCCTGGGAACGACTCAGGCTGTCTGCAATTGTGTTGTCCACTCCGGGAATGTGAACTGCAATCAGGCTCGCGCTGTGTCGGATTACCCAATCCCACACTCATCGCTTCCCTGCAAACGGGGTAAGAGCGTGCGCCTCCTTGTTTGTTGAGGTAATACATCACCGCCGTATTGTCTGTTTGAAGCATGAGAGTATTGGTCGGGATCTCTAACTGAAAGGCTGCAGGGCGTAAAGGACCGCCCTCATCTCCAGAATGTTGATGTGGAGATGAGCTTCTTGAGGGGTTCACGTTCCTGGGACCTCACCCTGTTCAGGTGTGCTCCCCACCCCAGCCCTGAGGCGTCTGTGGAAAGAATCACCTCCAGGGACGGCGCTGTGAACGGAACACCCGCAAAGAGGGTTCCTGGGTCTAGCCACCACTGCCAGTCTCGAATCACGGCATTCGTGATTCTGACCGGCTGCTGCATGTGGTCTTGCCTTTGGTTCCACTGCACCTTGAGCATCCACTGAGTTACCCGCATGTGGAGCCTTGCCAAAGGGACGGATGGAATGGCCGCAGCCATGTGTCCGAGCAGACGAAGGACCAGCCTGGCAGGAACAGTCTTCTTCGCCGAGAGGTCCCTGATGAGGGATCCGATGCGTTCCGCTCTTAAGTCGGAAAGAAAGGCTTTCCCTTGGACGGTGTCCAGAACTGCGCCTATGAACTGCAGCTTCCGTGACGGTACGAGGAGAGACTTCTTGTAATTGATGAGGATGCCCAGAGACTGGAACAGAGCCTGGGTGCTCTGGATAGCCAGCAACAACGCCTCTCTGGAGGCGGCCATGAGAAGCCAATCGTCCAAGTATGGGAACACATAGTGGCCCTGTCTCTTTAAAGGCGCTGCCACGACTGCCATGCACTTGGTAAAGACCCTGGGGGCGATGACAGTCCGAACAGAGAGCTCAGAACTGAAAATGGTGGCGAGAACTCGAGCCGGGAACCTCCTGTCGCTTGAGCCACAGGATATGCAGGTAGGCGTCCTGCATGTCTAGGGGACGCTAAGAAGCGCCCTGCCTTAGCATGGGAATGAGACCCTGAAGGGTTACCATGCGAAATCGTTTGTAGGCGACCGATGTATTTAGGTCGCTGAGGTCCAAGATTGGACGGAGGTCCCCTGTTTTCTTCGGAACCAGAAAGAAGTGGAAATAGTATCCGGATCCTATCTGGTTCTCTGGAACATACTCCACCGCTCCCTTCTGAAGGAGCGCGAGTATTTCTTGCCTGATAAGCAATTTGTGCTGACCTGAATAACAGGAGAGCAGAGGAGGCCTCGAGGGTGGCTTGTCTGCGAATTCTATAAAGTGGCCTCTTTCGACCAACTGAAGGACCCACCTGTTGGTGGTTATGGACTGCAACCCTGGCAGGTAGTCCGCAATGCGACCCCTGACCTTGATGTCCCGTTGATCCTGAGGGGCCGGGGCCGGGAAGGAGTCATGCTGTGGCAGCGGAGCGGCCCGCGGGCTGAGCCGGCTTAGCTGGGCGCTGACTTCGGCCCACGGGCAGCTTTCCCTGGGCTCTAGAAAGCGGAGCCCCTCTGTTGTCAGTCGGTCTTGAGGACTGCTGTCTCTGTGTCCGGCCACAAGCAGCTCTGGTTCCTCGAAGGAACTAAGCCTGTGTCGGTACATTGCCTGGACCGACCTCACAGCCTTCGGTCTCTTGGAGTTTGGTGAGGACCTTCTCAGAGGATTCACCAAAAAGAACTTCTCCGTCAAAAGAGGCGTCCAGGATGTTCTTCTGGACGTCAGGGTGAATCCGGAGACACGGAGCAATAAGTGTCTCCGGAGGCATACGCCCGAAGCTGCCACTCTGGCCGAGGAGTCCGCGGAATCGTACGCGGCTCGCAGCACCTGGGTTCCCACATCCGAACACGTACGGAGGAGTTGCAACATCTCCTCCTTCTGCTCACCGTCTGGCAATTTGTCCGCCAGGTCCAGTCCCTGCTCCCACAAGGCATTTTGGAACTGTACCATGTGGGTTAAGTAGTTCAGGGATCTGATGGCGCCAAGTAGCAGGCTTGATCGTGCGCCTGCCCATAGCGTCCAGCTGTTTGGACTCCGGGTCCGGTGGCAGGGTGCTCAAATGTTGCGGTCTCTGGGACCGGTCATGAGAGGCTGTGATGACCAGAGAGTTGGCCAGAGGATGTGAAGCCAGATACTGGTCCTCCCTAGGGGCCTTGTACAGGCGGTCAGCTTTCTTCGGCATCATCGGGAGTGAGTGTGGATGCTTCCACGCTGCCTTGGTGACGTCCACGAAAGTGTCCACCAATGGTGGTACCACCACAGGCTTAGGATCTTTCTGCCGAAGATACCTGGTGAGGCGTAGTCTCTCTGGGTCTAATTCTTCCGCATCCCAGCCCATGTTCTCTTGGATATGCCTCATAATCTCTGAGAACGATGGGTCATCTGGAGGAGATCTAGGAAGTTCATGTGGGTCCGGAGAAGGGATGTGGATCGGAGAGGGGGATCTGGATCCTTCCGACAATCCCGATCCGTGTCCTCCGTCAAGGCGAACGGCAGCGTCTTCTGGGTCTCTTAGGGCTGGGTGACCCTGAAGAAGATCTGGACGGAGGTCTCCTTTTGTCTGGTCTCCCCCTAGGAGGATCCGCTGGCTCCTGGGGGGGGGAGGTACTCGGCCTGCCGCTCCGGACGGAGTAGGGGGTGCAGGGGACGGTGGGGTCGCAGGTGGAGGAGGAGGGGTGGGAACCACATCCCTTTTTATGTTGTCCCACCAGTAAGTGAACAACTCCTTGACCTCGGATATGGAGAGGCCCGACGACGGACCAGGCGCCGATGGCCGGTCGTCTGGTTCCGGCGTCGGCTCCCCAGGAGTCTCAGGTTCTGGAGAGGGCTCCATGGGGGGTGCGACAGGACCAGGTTCGCCCATCTGGTCCTCGGGCTGGGTCAGCTCCTCCTCCATAATCGTCTCCTGACCGATGTCGGTGGGAGGCGTCGGTCCCGTGGCCGATGACCGAGAAGACGTAGGCCTGACCGGCGACGGGCGTCTGGTGGTCGACGGTTCCTGGGACCTATGGTGTAGGGCCGGCGTAGGGTCCGATGACTTCTTCAAGGAGGTAAGCTCTTTGGTCTTCCTCTGGGGAGGAGGCGGCAAGGAGGCAGACCTGATGTCTGGTTCGGAACAGCGGGAACCAGACTTATGGTGGTGATGACTGTCCCACGACCTAGCCAGGGCCTTAGAAGAGGAAGATGAGGAAGGCCTGGAGGTCTTGGCCTGTGAGACAGAAGAGGAGCCTGAAGGGGTCTTCACCGCTGCGGGGGGAGGCTGAGATGGGCCCGGGAAGGAGAGCGGTCAGACTGGGAGCCGGAGCTACGGGAGTCAGAGGCCCTAGGCAGGGACTTGGATCTAACTCTCTCCCTGTGCTTCTCGGGGTGTCTCCGGGCCTTCTCTAAGGATTCCCCCTTGGAGGCTGCGTCCATGGCCCTGATTTTTTCTTCGAGCAGAAATGCCTGAAGGGCCTTCTGGCGACGGATCCGGGTCCGGCTGTTGAACCCCTGGCAAAATGAGCAGGACCGGGTGTCGTGGTCTGGGCCCGGCACCGGGCGCGGCGAATGCGGATCCTAAACAGGATTTGCTTCCCACAGGCACACTTCGGAGGATGGCCTTCAACGGAGGTTGGAGAGGACATCAGACAGCAAAAGAGCCGAAAAAACAAACTTTTTCCCCGAAGGAAGAACTTAACCGAGCGTTGCGTGCTAGAAACGAGCCGAAGGGTCGAGACATGCAAGTCGACAGCGGGAAAGAACTGGAGAATCTGGCAGGACCGCCTCCTTATGTACTACGCCTGGCCGTGGGAGGCGGGACAGGCGTTGAAGCAGTCCCACTGAAGATAGCTAGCTAGAAGAATTCCGTGGGGTCCTGACGCCTGCCGGCTTCAGTCCTAATGGTGCAACCTGCTGCAAGAGCTATTTCTCGAAGTAAGATCCTGCAGATCTCCAAAATAACACCCAATTCTTCAGGACACTAGCTTTATGATGCAGTTACTCAACGTGGAACTGGGCTACAAAGAAAGAGGATAATGTATGGTCATTGATGGTTAACCGGTTTGTTAACCATCGAGAGGTTGCCAGCGCGACCATGTAAACCTCGACAGCAAGGTTCGAGAGGTTTACGTCGCCATGGCAACCTCAAGATTGGTTAACAAAACGGTTAATCATCGATGTACCATACACTATATTTTATAGTGCATGGTACCATTTAGGTTTTTAAGAAAAGAAAGCAGTTTCTTACTGCAGTTTTTTTTTTTCAGCCACCGCCACTCTGCCCTCACCTCCGGGGCCGTTGATCCAGTTGCACTCATGCCCAAGACTGTTCCCGGTTGTTAACCTATCGATGTGACGTACCATCGATGGGTTAACAACATTGTGACGTCACATCGATGGTAAAACGTTGTTATAAAAAGGTAGATTTCTACCTATAACAACGTTCTACCATACATTATAGAACAGTTACATAAGAACTTGCCGTAACAGCAGATCTTCAAAGAAATCTCTGTCATCAAGTCACACCTATGGAACTTAACCATCAGGTGCTAGGATCACATGGAAACTTTCCTGCAGCAGTGTAGTATGGGCCGCCCATTCCGAAGTCAGGCTCAGACGTCACAGCCCTATATAAGGGTAGGTGGCTCCGCTCTCTCCTCAGTTCTTTCCCTAGCCAGAGGCCACAGGAGACAGGAGTCCCACCAGGGAACCGAGGAGAGAGAAAGAAAGAGAGAGAGAGAGAGAGAGAGAAGGTGCACAGCTAGCAAGAGAGGCTGGAGCAACAGGACAGCCAAGCTGTAGAGAGAGAGAGAGAGAAACAGAAAAAGGGTGATGGCGGGAGGGATGGCATGACCTGATGAGAGATTCCCTCAAAGATCTACTGTTACGGTAAGTCCTAACCTAACTGTTCTATCTTCAGGGATATCTCTGTCATCAGGCCACACCTATGGAACGAGTCCCAAGCAGTGCTACGTACAAGACAGTCTGGGTGGCAGAAGGCTAGAGGCCTAAGAAAGAAGGCCATGAAGCACAGCTAGGCCAAAGCCTGCCCCTCTTCTGGAGGCAATGTCTAGATTGTAGTGCTTGGTGAATATGTGGACAGTACTGCAAGTGGGAGTAGCACACATTTCTGCAGCTGACACATTCCTGAAACAGGCAACAGAAGCGGCCATGCCTCCATCTGAATGGCCATGAACCACACCAGAAGTTTCTTACCATACTTCATGTAACAAAAAAATAATACAGTTGGCCAACAATTTGGAAAGGCACTGTTTAGATACTGGACCGCCCGCTTTGCCCGGGGCAAAAGAAACAAACAGAGAGGACTTTCTGCAGTCCCTAGTACGGAGTGTATAGTACCTGAGAATTCTATGCACATCCAAAGTATGGAGCAATGCTTCCCCTGGATTGGCATGCTCAAGAAAATAAACAGGTGGATAGACTGATTTAGAGTAAACTCAGACACCACCTTAGGAAGAGACTTAGGTTTAGTATGCAAGGAGACCCTCTCTTTGTGAAAAGTCAAATAAGGCTACTTACACATGAGAGTCTGTAGCTCTGAAATTCTTCAAGCAGAAGTAACAGCAACTAAAATTAACACTTTCCACAACAGAAAGCTTAGTTTGCAAGACGTAGCTGGCTCAAAAGGAGGCAGGGTCAGCTTCTTGAGCTGAGCACAAAACTGAGGTCCCAAGCTGGGAACGGATTCCAAATAGGAGGCTTCAAGTGTAGAATGCCTCTCAGAAAAGTATGTGTCACATCCAACTGGGCCGCAGTACAGCCATCAGTGGGCACATGAAAGGCTGCTACGGCTGACAGGTGCACCTTAATGGAGTATTGGAAGGTCAGGAGATACTCCAGAACCTGGTTCACCAGACAAGTGAAAGGGTCCACGTAAATGGGAAGCAGCCCAGACAGCAAAGCATTCCCACTTCATCGATTAAGTGGCCCTGGTGGAAGGTTTCCTGGCAGCCATCAGCCACCTTCTGAGACAGTCCAAA
The DNA here is from genome assembly GCA_016271365.2 of Neoceratodus forsteri. Lineage (NCBI taxonomy): Eukaryota > Metazoa > Chordata > Ceratodontiformes > Ceratodontidae > Neoceratodus > Neoceratodus forsteri. The sequence goes on along the minus strand of CM028133.1, from coordinate 45,660,527 downwards.
CTGAGCAATGGCTATGTCCTCGGGAGACATGCATGCAGATAGAGGGAATGGAGATCTGGATGGACCAGGGTCCCCTGTGTCAACAGGTCCCTGCATAGGGGCAGAGGAACTGGAGGTTCCACAGCCAACTGTTGCAGTAATGAAAACAATATCGGATGAGGCCAGAATGGAGCCACCAGAATTAAGATGGCCCCTCCATCTGTAGCTTGATGAGCACCCTCTGAATCCGAGGAAAGGGTAGGATGGCATAGAGAAACTTCCCTTTCCAGGAGAGGGACAATGCATCTTGCCAGAAAACTTCAGCGCCTGGATCTAGCAAGCAGAAATGCGTCGGTTTTGCACTGAGTGGGGACGCAAAAAGGTCCAACTCTGGACGACCCCACCTGTCGAATAGGTCTTCTACGACCAAAGCCAGTGGTTCCCACTCATGCATTCTGGACTGCGACTGGCTGAAGCTGTCCGCCAGAGCATTTTGGGCACCTGGCACATGGACAGCTGACAGTTCTAGACCATAATCTAGAGCCCGGTACCAGATTCTCATCGCCTTCCGACAAAGGGGGTAGGAACGTGTCCCCCTCCCTTGCTTGTTGATGTAAGAGACCACACTGAGGTTGTCCAGCTGTACCAACAGTGGGCCTGGAGAAAGAGAGGGTTCTGGAAGGCCTGCAAGTTATACAGAACTGCCCGAATTTCTAGGATTTTTATGTGGAGGCGGGTCTTCTACTGGGACCAGATCCCCTGGGTCTGATACGGGCCCAGGTGCGCTCTCCAACCCACACCGGAAGCACCCGTGGTGAGGACTTGATAAGGGGTAAGGATAAGAAAGGGAACCTCTTTCAAGAGATTGTCTGGGTCCATTGACCACTGAATCACCTTGCATACCTGGGAGGAGACAAGGACCAGCTGATCCAGATTGTCTGTGCATTGATCCCACTGGACCCTGAGGGTCCATTGCGGATCTTCATATGCAACCTGGCCAAAGGGACCATAACAATGTCTATGGCCATTAAGCCTAGCAGCCTCAAGAATATCCTAGTTGGGACATACCGGCACTGAGTCACTACCTGGGCCTGAGCTATGAGACTGCCCACCCTATCTTATGGTAGGAAGGCCTTACCCCGAGTAGAATCCAAAACTGCCCCTGTGTACTGCAACAGCTGGGATGGGGTCAACACAGACTTGGGCAAGCTGACAGTGATGCCCAAGGACTGGAACAACTGCAGGGTGCATTCTAGAGTCAGCAACAGAAGTTCCCTGAAATGGGCTTTCAATAATCAGTCGCCAAGGTATAGGAACACATAAAGGCCTTCGCATCGGAGGGCCACTCCCACAGCTTCTATGCACTTGGTAAATACTCGTGGTGCAGAGGATAAGCCAAAGGGCAACACACTAAACTGACAACGTTCCCCGTGGAAAAGGAAAGTACAGTTACATAAGAACTTACCGTAACAGTAGATCTTCGAGAGAGGCTCTTGCAGTAGGTAATTACATATAGGACCGATACCGGCCGGCGTCAGGACCTGACGGAAAAATTTCTAGCTAGCAGTCTCTGGCGGGGGACCGCCCCCACGTCAGGTGACCGACGTCATGTGGCGTCAGTATAAAGCAGCAGTCCCCCACATCAGTCTTCCAGTTCTTTCCCACCAAAGGCCAAAGGCAAGGCAGAGAGCAGATATTCCCCTCCTGGAAAGGAGCTGAAAAAGCTTAGGGGGATGGAGGGCGGGAAGGTATTACCTGCTGCAAGAGCCTCTCGAAGATCTACTGTTACGGTAAGTTCTTACGTGACTGTACTATCTTACTCGAGAGGGCTCTTGCAGTAGTAATACATATAGGACTAGTACCAAGCAGTTTGGAACAAGGAGAAGCAAACGGGGGAAGAAAGCTACTCAGAAGTAGACCCTCTGGTTGTGAAGGCCTTAAGAAAGGAGGCCTTGCAAAACAGTCAGCCCGAAGCCTGCTCTACAGCGAGAGGCAATGTCCAAACTGTAATGTTTCGTAAAGGTATGGACAGAAGTCCAAGTGGCAGCTGCACAAATGTCAGCTGCTGACACATTCTTGAAACAAGCTGCAGAGGCAGCGACCCCTCTGGTGGAGTGGCCTCTAACTTGACCCGGCAGGGTCTTGTTGTACTTGTCATAACAAAGTGATACAATGAGCCAACCATTTCGATAGGCATTGCTTAGAAACAGCATTGCCTTCACTTTTATGAGCAAAAGAGACGAACAGTTGATCAGTCTTTCTGAGGTCCTTCATCCTGTTGGTGTAGTATCTCAGAATTCGGTGAACATCCAAAGTATGCAGGAGGTACTCTCCTTGATTAGAGTGCTGCGTAAAAAAGGCAGGCAACTCTATGGATTGATTCAGCGTAGATTCTGCTACCACCTTAGGGAGAAACTTAGGGTTGCTACGCAGAGCCACGCGTTCCTTGTGAAAAAAAACAAATACAGGATTTTACACATGAGGGCCTGGAGCTCGGAAATCCGTCGAGCAGAAGTAATGGCCACTAGGAAGAGAGTCTTCCAAGAAAGGAACTTTGGGTCCGCTGAGGCTGCCGGCTCGAAAGGAGGCAGAGTAAGCTTCTCTAAAATGAAATTCAGATCCCAAGGAGGGGCAGGAACCCGGATGTGGGTCGTAGTGAAGGACCACTCTCAAAAAGGTCTTAGAGACCTCCAGCTGAGCAAACGTTCTGTCTGCAAAGGGGACATGATAGGCCGAAATGGCCGCCGTGTGAACCTTTAAGGATGAATGGCTGAGACCCAGATCGAAGAGGTGTCGCAGGTAATCCAGAAGTCGGCTGACAGAGCACGAGAAGGGCTCAACATCATTGGAGGCGGCCCAAATAGAGAACCACTTCCATTTCATGGCATAAGTAGATCTGGTTGAGGGTTTCCTGGCCTCCACCAGAATCTCAGCTACTCGGGGTGGGGGGAGATCGGGCTTGAGCTACATCTTCAGGAGCCACTCGTGCAACTGAAGGGACTTGAGGCCTGGATGGACCAGGGTCCCCTGATTCTGGGTCAACAAAAATAGCAACAGAGGAAGAGGAAGTTCCTCTGAGTACTGTTGCAGAAGAGAGAACCAAACTTACCTGAGCCAGAAAGGAGCAATCAGAATCATTCGAGCTCCTTCTGAACTGGGTTTCTGCAAGACCCTCGTAATCAGTGGAATCGAGGGGAAGGCATAGACGAATCTGCCCTTCCAGTCTACAGACAGAGCGTCTCTCCAAAAAATGCAGCGCCCTGGAGCGAGCGAGTAGAAGACGGGAAGTTTTGCGTTTTGAGGGGATGCAAACAGGTCTACCTGTGGAGTTCCCCAGTGCAGGAAGATGTCGTCTACAACCCCCTGATCCAGTTCCCATTAGTGAGCTAGAGCAGATGACCGGCTGAGCCTGTCTGCCAGCGTGTTCTCGACCCCCAGGACGTGAGATGCCATGAGGTGAAAGTTGTGCTGCACTGCCCAATCTCAGACTCGCATTGCCTCTCTGCAAAGGGGGTAGGAACGAGTTCCTCCCTGTTTGTTGATGTACCAGACCACACACATATTGTCCGTCTGCACAGCTAGGTGACCAGGGGACAGATAAGGATGCAGAGCCTGAGGAGCATACAGCACTGCCCTTAGTTCGAGCACATTGATGTGAAGGGACTTCTCGAGCCTGGACCAGGAGCCCTGGGTCCTGTGAGGACCGAGATGGGCTCCCCAACCCTCGCCAGAGGCGTCCGTAGTCAACGTCTGCGAGGGGGCAGAAAGACCGAAGGGAACTCCCCAGCAGAGGTTCTCCTGAACCATCCACCACTGCAAGTCCCGAGCCATGGGAGTGGAGACCAGGACAAGTTTATCTAGGTCGTCCACTAGTTGATCCCATTGAGACCGAAGCGTCCACTGAGAGATTCTCATGTGGAGCCAAGCACGAGGGACTGTCGGAATCGCAGCTGCCATTAGCCCGAGGAGGCGAAGGACTGACCTGGCGCTGACCCGCCTGCAGCTAGACAACAGGCTGACCTGGGCCTGGAGAGTGGCCGCCCTGTCTGGTGGCAGGAAGGCCATGCCAGAGGTCGTGTCTAGGATCATAGACTTTGACGGCAGATAAGGACCACTTGGCCCACCCAGTCTGCCCATTTCCCTACCTACTGGATAAGCTGCAGATTCTAGTTAACCAACAGCCTACTTCCTGCAACCCCCCACTATAATTGCCTTGTGTCTGTCCCATGCATGTTCGAATTCCTCCACTGTTTTAGACCCAACGACCTCCTCAGGAAGGCTGTTCCATGTATCCACCACTCTGTGAAAAAAAATTTCCTCACATTATCCCTGAGCCGTCCCCCCTCTATCTTTAAATTGTGCCCCCTTGTTCACCTCAATAAACTGGAGCCTCTGGGACGGGATCAGATGGGACTTGGCCTGGTTGATGGTAATACCCAGGCAGGCAAAGACCTACTGGGTAAGGGAAAGGAAGCGCAGGAGTTTCTCCCTGGAAGGGGCCACCAGGAGCCAAACATCCAGGTATGGGAAAACCTGCATCCCCTGGGTACGCAGGTAGGCCGCTACCACCGGAAGGCATTTGGTGAACACCCGGGGTGCCGAGGAAAGACGCCTTGAACTGGTAATGGTCCCCCTGGAACGCAAAACGCAGGTATTTGCGGTGGGAAGGGCGGATAGGGATATGTAGGTAAGCATCCTGCATATCCAAAGCGCACAGCCACTGTCCCGGCTGGAGAAGGGGCAGGAGGCTCTGCAGCGAGAGCATCATGAACCTCTTGTACTCCACGAACAAGTTCAGGGAGCTGAGGTCGAGAACTGGCCTCACGTCCCCTGTTTTCTTCAGGACCAGGAAGAAATGGGAATAGTACCCCGTTCCCTGAAGAGGAATGGGGACGGGTTCTATCACCTCCTTCAAGAGAAGGGAGGAAATTTCTTCCTGGACCAGAAGATGCTCCTGCGAATACGATGACCTTGGGGGAGGTTGTCAAGGGGGTTTCTGAAGAAACTCTATTGAGTGTCCCTCTGTAATGAGTTGGAGCACCCAGGAATCTGACGTTATCCTCTCCCAACCCAGAAGGTGGAGGGAAAACCTCCCTCCTACCGGTTCCTCTGGAAACGCCAGAGGCTGTGGGAGAGGAAAGGAGTCAGGTGGTGTGGGACAGCATCGCGGCTGAAGCTCCCGCTGCTTTTTTGGGCGGTGGGGGCTTGGCAGGCAGAGGGGCCCCGACGTTTATTGGCCCGCTTTCCCTGTGGTTTCGCCCTTTGCCGATTCTGCCTGTGAAAGGAACAACGCTGCGTTGGAGGGGGATTGTACATGGAGTCCACAGACTTCAGTGCAGTCCCCTTCTCCTGCAGATCAGTGATAATGTCCTTGACATCACCACCAAACAGCACCGAACCCCAGAAGGGCGCTTCCTGAATAGCGGACTGCACGTCCGGGACCAAACCTGACACACTGAGCCAGGCATGACGTCGTAAGCAGACAGCAAAAGCCGAGCTCCTACCAGCAGTGTCCACTGCATCGTACGTGGCAAAAAGCATGTGCCGACTGGCTGAATGAGCAGAACAGACAAGGTCAGCCACTTCCTATTTAACCTGAGAGTCAGGAAGGGAGTCCAACTTGGATTCCACCTCACTAAGAATCGCCTTCTGGTAATCCCCCATGTGACTGACATAGTTCAGGGCCCTAATACCCAGAGTGGAAGAAGCATAGATCTTCTTGCCGTACTGGTCCAGAAGACGGGATTCTTTGTCAGGTAGAGACGAGCTCAAATGCTTTGGATTAGCTGACCGGCCGTGAGCGGCACTAATCACAACCGAGTCAGCTCGAGAGTGAGAATCAAGGAAGTCAACACCCTCGGGAGCCTGGTATAGCCTATCAGACGTCCGAGGAAGAGGGGCTAATGCCGACGGTTGCTTCCAAATGGTGGAAACAAGATCGGCATGAGGCTCAATCTAGGGTGGCACCAAGGTCTGAGCGGTCTCGGGCAGATCCAGGTACTCAGAGAGTTTCTTACGCTGTGGGTCCGGCTCCAAGGAGCACCACTTATGAACTTCCTGGATTTTGCACAGCAACTCCAAGAAAGAAGGATCCTCTGGAGGAGACTTCGGAGGAGTCCTAGGCCTGGGTTTGGTCGGAGAGCGTGGCTCGTCGTCTGGGTCGGAACAACTGTCTGAGTCATCTGAGGTGTCCGAGGAGGAAGAGTAAGACGACGACTCCCTCTCCCGGCGTGGGGGAGGAACGGACCCCTTAGGAAGCCCTTGGGGGAGACGTGTCCTGCCCCACCCTGGAACCAGAAGGCTCGCCCCTGGTATACGGAGGTGGGGAGGGAGTCTGTCATCTGGGGCGTACGGGAGCTGGAACCGGCACCGTCGCCGGGAGAAGACTCTCCACCTCTCTGGTGAGTGAGCCTTGGCCTCAGCCCACCAGGAGGCCAGAGTCTCCTTCAAGTCCACCGGCGGCTGAGGGGGCGGTGGAGGAGGAGGGGGATATGGATACTGAGTGTACCTGTAGGGTGCGTATCTGTAATCAGACGGTGGTTAACCCGGCGTCGGGTCGTAAGGCACCAAGTACTGCGGCATCGGGTAAGACGGCACCAGATAAGACGGAGTCGGATACCCGGGAACCGGGGGGTCTGACGGAGCAGACAGCCCGGCCGGACGGGCCTGGAGCAGGAGGCCGGCAGGCAGAGGGGCCGGGTGTTGGAGTGGCATCCGGGAGGGGGATGTCGCCCAGTGTCGGAGCTGGCGTCCAGGGAACCGACGTCAGGTCGTCCGGCCCAGCGGGAGGGAGGCCTGATGGGGGTGCAGCAGGAACCTCTGCATCGCCCAGGGATGGGGGGAAAAATCCCCGGGGTCAGGCTGAGGAGACCCAAGGTCCCGGAGGGCAGCGAAGCTGCGGGGAGCTGAGGCAGCGGGCGTAAGAGGGTCTGGCGTCGGCTCAGCCGCCCGCTGGGCGTTGGGTGCGACCGCCGTGCGATATCAGTGGAGTCGGGCGGGCGTCGGAGGAGCCAGCGTCCGACCGCGGACCATCGCCCGAGCAGGTCGAAGGAGGGGCGGTCTGGTCGGGCGGGAAAGTGGCCGTGCACCACCCCGAGGGGTCAAGCGATTTATCAACCGTCTCCGTGCGGGCGCCACAGGAGCTGACGTCCGACTTATCGGAGCCGCTCGAACCAGTAGGCCGCTCAATGACGGCTTTACCAGGAGCAGAGGCCTCCAACAGGCTGGAGGCGCCCGAAGGGCCCGAGCGCAAGCCAGACGGGTGGGCCGACGTCGCGGAAACTTCAAGGCGGCCGTCGCGAGCAGTCCCGGAGATGTTACCTTGAGCACGGCGACTCCAGCCAGAGTCACGGTGAAAGAGGAGCCCCTGTCCCGATGCTTCTCCTTGTCCTTACGATGGCCTTCGGAGGAAGTGGACGCCTGCCGGAGCTTTTTCAACTCCTCCTCCATGGAGGATATCTTCTTCTTGAGGATATGGTCCTCCAGAAACTGCTGCCTCTGTCTGCGGGTGGCGGCGTTAAATTTAAGGCAGTGCTGGCACTTCACCTGATGGTCCGGGCCCAGACAGAAGAGGCACTGGGAATGGCCGTTCTTGTGCGGGAGTTGGGCGCTGCACGAGTCGCACTTGTTTTTGTGCTCTGACGGTGTAGGGTACGACATACACCAAAGAAAGGCTGACGATTAAGTCAAATAATATAGAAAAGCGGCGGTAAATACTACCGGCGACAGAGTATTGACGTTGAACTTTACCCGGGCGCTGACACGCGAAATAGCGGGAAAGAACTGGAAGCAGGCGGGGGACCACCTTTATACTAACGCCGCATGACGCTGGTCACTTGATGTGGGGCGGTCCCCTGCCGAGACTGCTAGCTAGAAATTTTTCCGTCAGGTTCTGACGCCGGCCGGCATCAGTCCTATATGTAATTACCTACTGCAAGAGCCCTCTCAAAGTAAGATCCACAGGTACCGCCTGTGAGGAGGGCACAACCATGATATGCAGATAGGCATCCTGCATGTCCATGGAGCACAGCCAGTCTCCCTGCCTAAGCAGAAGAAGAAGGCCATGTAAAGTTACCATTCCAAACTTTCTGTATTTGATGCAAAGTTTCAGCTCCTTGCGGTCTAGAATGGGCCTCAAGTCCTCAGCTCTTTTGGGAACCAGAAGAACCGGGAGTAGAACCCTTGGTTTCTCTGCTGCCTGGGCACTGGAGTGAACAGACCTAATAGCCATGCCAGAGGCCTGCAGGTCATTAATTATATCCTACACATCAGGGCCAAAAGGTTTGTGACCTACAAAAGGGACATTCAGTAACTTTTCCTGGACATCAGCATGATGTCAGACACTCTAAGCCAGGAGTACCTTCTAAGGCAAAAGCCAATAGCAGCTGCCCTGGCTTTGGTATCAGCTATATCATAGGTGGCTCTATGGAGATGCTCAATAACATCTTCCGAGGCCTGTAGAACTTTGAGAAGCTCTTGTTTCTGGGTACCCTCAGGAAGGGCCTGAGCAGCAGCCTTGCTCTTCTTCCAGAGGGTATTCTGATACGTGATCATAAATGCCAAGTAGTTGGCAATTCTAAGGCCCAAAGTGGCTGAGGCAAAAGTCCTCTTGCCCCAGAGGTCAATCCTCTGAGACTCCCTGTCAGGGGGGGAAGGAGCTAAGGTGCTTGGGCGCCTTACACCAGTCATGAGCTGCCTTAATTAGGATTGAGTCAGTTTCAGGCTGGGCTGCATAAAAAGGCTGCCACAACGGCACCAGGTAAAGCTTATCAGCCTTTCTGGGCATGACAGGTACCAGGTTGGGCCAATGCCAGGCAGCACTGGAAGCATCATGCAGTGCTGGAAGCAAAGGAGGAATAACTTTGGGTGGAGATTCTTGGGTCTCCAAGAAATCCACCAGGTTCCTCCTTGTGACATCCTCCTCAGTCTGAAACCTCACAGTGGAGAAGAGCTGTTTCATAATGTTAAAGAAGGTGGGGTCCTCGGCGGGGCGCTTTGGGGTGTGTTTAACCAACTCCTCGCTCCTGGAGGAGACCATAGACCAGTCACAAGAATCAACCTCAACAACTTTCTCTTCCTCCTTTTCCTTAGGAAGGATGAGATCAAGGTGCTAATCCTCCTCGGCATTTGCCTGTTCTGCAGCAGGAAATGACGGCCGGAATACCAGCAGCTCTCTAGAAGGCGCAGGGCGGATAGCTCGAACTGATGTCGACACCGAAGCTCCGCCAGACGGCAAGGGCACGGAAGGCCAAGGCCATGGAACAAAATGTTGTATGAGGGCCAAGGTTATGGAAGTAAGAACCGCATTGAGTTCAACGGCAGGGTAAGGAGGCATCGTCGACACTGGTATCGACAGAGAGGGCAAAGGGCCCAGCGCCTGCGGACCTCGCAGTTCAAGCAGTCTCGACGGCGGGGCTAGGGCCAATGGCCCCTCAGCAGCCCAAGGAAGGCTGAGGGAATTTGCCAACATGAGTGGCCCGATAGAAGAAAAGGCCTGCACGGAGGGATTCGTTGAAGCCCAAGTGTTAGACAGGACGATCCCAGGCAAAGATGATGAAGAATCCAACAGGACTGGGATCGCCGTCTCGGGGAATGATCCTCGGGCCAGTCTTTATCCAGAAGAGTGTCTTCCTGATGACTTGTCTGGGGCCTTGGTGGCCTGAGAGCCCAAAGAGGATGCAAACGACTGTCGGGGGAGGGAACTCCAGAAGACCCCTGCTCTCCGCTGGCTGCCTGTTGCTCTATGAGAAACTTCTGCAGGACTTTCTCGCGCCGTCGCCAGGTGGTGAGGTTGAACTTCAGGCAAAGCTCACAGGCAAAAGCGTTGTGACCAGGCCCAAGACAACAGACACAAAGTTTGTGGTCGTCGGTTGAAGAAATCTTCTTTCCGCAGTGGCAGTGATGGAAAGGAGCCGATGGAGTAGTTCTCAACAATAAAATAAAAGGATAAAATAAAAAAATAAAAGGAATCACTGTAAAATGAAGTGATTCAAAACTAACAAAAGAAAAGGTACAGTAAGTAGAATTTTGGCGGTCAATTGAGCAACAAAGCTTCTAGAGTCCATGTGCGAATGGTCGATGGTGGGAAGGAACAGAGGAGGGAGCGGCACCGCCCACACTTACGTAGGGCTGTGACGTCAGAGCCTGACGTGTGCACGGCCTCTACTAGACAGCTGCATAAAAGCTTCTGTGCTATCCTAGCACCTGACGGCTAAGGTCCATAGGTGTGCTCTGATAACAGACGTCCCCAAAGAAGATCTGGCTATTTCTGGGGAAACACTGCCTCTACAGCCTTGGTTCAACTAATTTTTTTGGATCAGGCACAGATTCTGGATTTTAAAAAACATATCGGCAACAGCTGTTTATCTTGCAGTTTCCAGCTATAGTACTGACAGCATGGGCCCAGACAGACTGTCAGTGATGCTGTGAGACAGGCTGTTCTGTTCCTGAGTGCAGCATGAACATCAGTAATTTCACCATACTGGGGGCTAGAAGAGGGGGAGAGCGATGGGCGCTAATGGGTGTTTTTGGGTGGGGGGAAGTGCTCAAATTATGAACAGATACCCAAACCGGGACAGCACTCAGACACAGCTTGTTTCTAGGACGTCCCCTAGTATGAAGATAAATAAAATGACCATACCCTGACTAGCAAGATAAAGAATTTATCTAGCTAGCAAGGGTTCTGCAGTTTTGACAGTGTTTTTATCTTTACTAAAAAACGCTTCTGTATTTTGTATATAGAGAATAATAGATAGGCAACTGTGTGTTATGGATTTTTTTTTTTTTTTAACACAGGTGTGTGATAACCCATAAACCTCGAGAGCGAAGCTCGAGAGGTTTATGAGGTAATCACACACCGAGGGTGTGTTAAAAAAATCCACATACACACAGTTGCTTATTTTTTATAATTACTGGCAACCCCCTTTATCAAACTGTTTTCAAGCATCTTAAAAATGCAGAGTATCTGCTATTTACAAACACACACACACACACACACACACACACACACACACACACACACACACACACACTCTTTCTCTTTCAGACTGACCTTTTTTCGGCGGCATCTCCCAATCCGGAGACACGGAGGATCAACCAGATAGTCCTTTTCTATTTGGAAGGTGGGATCAACCAGATAAAACATTTAAAAAATCAAATAGAGATGGGAGGGTGGTAATAAAAACGGCTCGTCAGCAAGCGAGAAAACGAGCCGCCATTTTTTTAAAGCTATTCAGCCCGCCCACTCACAGAGCGCGAACCAATGAAAAGGCAGAATACAGATGAGTGACACACAAAGGAGACAGGTGGTTTTGCAAATGCCGTAATAACTCGTTTTTGAGTTACTACAGCATTTTTAAGATGCTTGAAAACAGTTTGATAAAGGGGGTTGCCAGTAATTATAAACTAATATCTCCCGCTACAGTGGGCCCTGAAACTAGCCACCAGGCATGCTGAGCCACACCATGAGGACTCAAGCTGCAGCCCCTCGGGGGCACTAGCCTCCAACTAGACTAGATCGCTTACTCCGCTACTGCACTGGGGGCAGAACCCCAGCCAGGAGCTTTGCCAGGAAGTAGCCTGAACGCATGGCTCTTTATTTGGTTGTACAATTACAGTATTTGCATTTAACTCTGCCTTAAACGTCATAGGACATTTTTTGTTTGTTTTTGTCTATTGTTTAACATATCTAGACGCCCTCCTGTTTTCCTTTTAGCTTCTATGCAATATTTGAATATGTTTTGACCATTTTCTGTTAGCTTGATCATCCATTTTTGTCCCCCTTGGTAACTACTCTGAATTATTCTCTCCTCAGCAGTTGCTGCTCTCTCTTTTTATACTGTCTGCAGATTCTACGACATCAATAATGCCATTCAGATGAATACCATGGACTGGTGTAACCGACATCACTGAATGGCTTAGAAATAAAAAAAAGCAGTAGTTGCTGAGGTGAGTGGAACTCTACGTAAATCTGAGGGAAACACACAGTTATCAAAAACTGGTCCAGCATATTCGAATATGTAACTAGAATGAAAAGGATAATGGAAGGGCGGGCGGTTAACTATGCAAAAATAATTTCCTATCCCTTCAGTTCTGTTGTGTGTGGATACAACTCCAGCCATTATGCTTGTACCTTCAGTTTTCAAAACCCTATGGCGCCCCCTGCCAGCCTTGTACTGCAGTCAGCTACCTAACCAATGGAGCCACCACACTGGAAACTGAACAGCAGCATCCCACTGCAGAAGGCAAAACACCTAGTCACCTGCTTGTTGGGCCATCGCACCTGTGCAAGGTACGTTTATCCATAAAATAACATTAAATGTGGTCATAGCCAAACAAGACTTCATCAGGCTACATTTTAGTTGAGATCTGCATGATAGAAAAAACTTTGTAAAACACACTATATTAATCTTTCCTCCTCTTCCCCACCACTATACTTCAAGTGATATTTTCCAGAAGCCTGTGAGGCCCAAGTGCCAGAGATTTTTTTCTTTCAATATTTCATAAAGCTGCTCTTTGCTAAAAGGCAAGAATGCCAATAAATTAACATATGTAGACTGAATAATGTTCAGAGGTCACAACCCACCCTTCCATTGATACAGAACACTTTCATCGTTGCCTGACAAGACATAGAAATAATTCCAAGGAGTCAGACAACAATGCATGGCTAACTACTACAGAACAAAATAAATAGTCACAGTCTCTGCTGCATGGCTTAATACTCCAAAACCTAGCGAACCACTAGGGGTTGAGCTAGCTAAAAGCAGCAGCCAGAGCAGCTCATCAACTAAAGGGGAACCAGATCGCTACAATTAGGTAGCAGTAAATTGCTTAATGCCCTTGAAGGAAACAAACCGCAAAACAGCAAACTGGCTGAAAGAAAGCAGGCAGAGAGAGACAGCTATCAAACACGTAGTGGGTGATTTGGGAAGCTGTAATCAGTCTGTAGTGAATGGCTGAATGGTCCTGCATGAAATATCAGCTAGGGGGTGAGGCAGCTGGAAGTAAGCAGCCAGTTCTCAGTGGCTTAATACAATTTGTACCATGGCTATCAAAAATGCCTCACTCTCGTTCCTGGAAACACATCACCCGACCATGGATTAATTCTCAAGTAATCCACAGTTGCTGGAATTAATCCATGGTTGGTGTAGGTCTTCCTGCATGGGGGCACGGGGGGCATCCATACAACCGAAACGGGAGAGTGTTTATGAAGCACAGACACCAGCCACATCTTGGCAAGGGGCGAGAGGGAGGGGGAAGTCGGGCGGCATGGGGCAGCATTGCTGAACGAAGAGAAAAGGCCAAAACTGGGACAGGGAGATGAAGACAAAGACACAAAAGCCACACACTGTACAATGGGATATTCCCCTCTGTGTCAGTCTCTGTTGAATTAACAAATGTCTGTTTGTGTGAAATGCTCATTTCTCCACGGTTAGTGAAACTGAAAAAAAATCTGTATTGTGGCAGAACAGGGCAGCATTACCCTGAATGTGCAGTTGCTGCTAGGTAGTTACTGACTGTTCGGGTCCGTTGTAATACAGTGTATTCTGCCAGAACAGGGCACCAATGCTCAGTGACGGGAACCGGTCATATCTTGGGCGAGAGCAATGGGAAGACTGCACCACATGGTCAGTGTACATGGCTACTTTGTGTGCGGCAAGCGTGTGGTGAACCAGGACAGTGTTACCCTGAATGTGCAGTGATGGGAACTGGCCACATCTGATGAATGGGTCAGAGCGAGGGGAAGTCGGCACCACGTGGTCAGTGTATGTAGCTACTTTGTGTGCAGCAAGCGTTCGATGGGAGAGGGAGATGGAGTGAGTGAGACAGAGAAAAGCAACACACTGCACAACTGGAGACGGATTCCTGCCCTCTCCTCTCGTTATCTCCGTCTCTTGAGATAGCAGGTCTCCGATTGCATTTTTGATAGCCATGGTACAAGTGAATTAACCCACTCGAGAGCATGGGTTAACTTGAGAATGAATCCATGCCTGGGTGGTTGGAGACACTCAGCCTGCGGCCTTGTGACCCCCCCCCCCAAAAAAAATAACCCCACACCACAGCATGGATTAATTCTCAAGTAAACCCATTCTCTCTCATAGGTTAATCCTTACACAGAGCACAGAGAGTGAAACTAGAATACTCAGAACTATTTGTGCTAATTGTGACATTGGATAACTGAGAAATTATTTAAATCCAATGTATTTGCCATTGGTGTTGTCATTAAACACTTTAAAAGAGCAGACACCAACTTTAGTATGTAATTTCAAAAACATTTTCTATTCAGTTATTACTATATAGGTGTGAGCGAGACTCGGTTACAAGACATTGGTCCCTGAGCCAGAAGGTTGTAGGTTATAATCCAGCATCAGACCATGGGCTCATACCCCTAACAATGATACTGTACTGCATTACTAGGGGATGCTGTACTGAAATCAAGGTCCCTTCTGTCCATCTCAAGTGCTGTCCTAGTGTGTGTCTGGTGGAAGTAAAATAATCCCTGGCACTTTCATAAGAGTAGGGGGAATTTTTATTACAATAAAATAAACAAAAGTCCATACAGAATGTAAATCAAAAAACAACACCAAGTTCACAGTATGAAACTAATGTGAACAAAGCATAAACGTCACCATCGAAATTAAACATCAATTATATTACAAAAGAGAAACAAGCACAAAAAGCAGAACACAGAAACAATGAGGGGAGGAGATACTGGGGGGGGGCCACGGACACATAACAGCTGTAACTAGAAGCAGATAAGAGAATGTTAGAAAATACGAACAACCACATAATTATCAACAGGGGCAGTCCTGTGCTTCGATCTCCCAGTTCGATCAAACTCAAACCATTTTACATCCTTCCAAAGCTGTCTTCTGCTCATAACTCCCCTGGCAGTCTGGTCCTTAATATACACCTAAAAAAATCCATTCATAACGTGAAATAACTTCCCTCTATGCTCCACTACCCACTGTTGAAGAGTGTAAGCACAATGACCCTGCAAATATAGTAATTCAACAGGGCCAACAGTATCCATGCCATAACACACCGATACTCACCCCGATACGGTGACCTATGCCATAACACACCGATACTGTGACCCATACCATACTACACTGATACCGTGACCCATACCATACTACGTGGGTACTGTGACCATATATCAGACAAACTGCCTAAAACTAATTCTTCATATTGCAATGCCAAAAATCCAGGCTTCTTCCCCAAGGTAGCCAGTGACTTCCAAAACTCCTTCCTGCATTTCAGGTATACCTATACACTCTAGACGTGGGCGGCGTCTCTGGGCTATGCTTCTGTGTTTATGGGACTTCTCAACACCTAGACGCCCATGACAAGAAAACCAAACCACATCCCAAGTTACACCACCAACCTTTTTTCCTGCAGGTAGTCCAACAAAATGTTTCTAAAAGTGTCAGAACATTTATAAAAGTCCATTTCAGGTTTGACTACTGGGCCTAAAATGAACTCATAACTTTTTCGTGAGGCTAGTTGAACCTGATTATAAGAGGGATACCAACAATGTTTTCCAAGAAGTCTAAAATATAACTAGGCAACATCAGTTGCACATTTGGTGTTAATCATACATTATCAGCCTTCTACGGCAGGATAATAGTCTCCAACCAAAGCATCACGTCCCATATTTTCTGTTTTTGTAACAAAGCAAGACCAATATTCTGATAAATAAAAATACTGTAGCAGAAATATATAGGGTACAGCATACCCAGCCCACCTTTGGCAACATCCCTATATAATGCATCCCGCTTTATGGGGTTCAATCTACTTCCCCGAACTACCTGAAAAAATAAACTCAACAACTGCATTTCCAAACTAATAGGAGGGAGGAAAAAAACACAGACGAACAAAAATATAGAAAGTAATAATGTCTTTACTAAAAGTATCCTCTTGTGTTTTGAAACAGTTTAATTTTTCCAAAAGATATCTTACAACTAGCCCATTTTAAAACCAGGTCCCAATTCATTCACCACAAGTCCCCTTTGCCAAACGTAACACCCCAAATTTTAATGGGTGTCTGCACTATGTAAATATGGGCTAAGCCCCGAGGGGATGCTTCAGTACTATTACCAATCACAATACTTCTACTCTTTCGATAATTAATATGGGACCCTGAAACTTCGGAAAAGGCTTGTAGGGCTTAAAAAACAGCTCTACCCGAGTCCTTATCACAGAAAAGGACCCAAATATCATCTGCATAGGCCATCACAGATAAACCTCCAATATCCAGATGTGACCAGATACAACAGAGACCCTGGGTGCAGAGGAGGGGCCAGATGGCATGACTTGGAACTGATAAGAACATCCCTTCTGCGCATAAGCGGAGGCACCGCCAGTGGGACTGACTACAATGTAGAAGAATGCATCCTCCTGGATGTCCAGGGACCAAAACCACATGGCATGCTCCAGAGACAGTATGATCTAGTTCAGCGTGACCATCCTAAACTTGCACTTCTTAAGGAATTGGTTCAGGTTATGAAGATTCAGTATGGGGCACCAGCCCCCCTCTCCCATCCCTTTTGGGACCAGAAAGTGCCTGGGTACGTAGCCCTGACTTGCCAGGGTATTTGGGACATGGGCTATGGCTCATTTTGCGAGGAGCTGAGGAAGTCCTCCCTGAGGGTGGACAGCATAGAAACATGTCCTGTGACACTGAGGATTCTCTTGAAGCATGGCATTGGTAAGGTGGAAGGGTCTGGAAATCAAGACAGCCCTCTGCCGAGCACCTCGAGAATCCACTTGCCCGTAGTAATGACAGGCCAGTGACGCCAGAAGTGGAGAAATCAACCCTTTCACAGGGACTCAAGTCAGGGACTAGACAGGCCATAGGTGAGCACTCCCAGACATGTCACTGGGCAGCTTTAGAGGGGGCAACAGCCACTGAGGCCAGAGGGGCACCACTTCTCATACCCCACCTTTTTTGGGACCCTGGTCAGAGAACTTGGCCTTGGGGCGCCAGGCATAGGATTGCGCTGGCTGAGGTTGTTGCTGCAGAGACTGCCACTACCACTGTCCCTTCCCTTCTTAAGATCCTGACCCCTGGACTTGGGTTTCAGGTGCCAGGCCTGGCACTGTCCCTGCTGGGGCTGCTGCCGAAAAGGCTGTGACTGAATGGACCAGTACTGGAGAGTCAGTTTCCCAAGCTGCTTCTTCTGGTCCTTCTGGGGCATCTTCACAAAATCCAGGGTGGCGCTGGACTTCTCAATGCGGAAGAGATGTCCCTCCACCACAGGGCCAAACAGGTCAGTGCCCAAGAAAGGGACATTGGCCAGCTTGTGCCGGGTGTCACCATGAAGGTGGGTAGATGCAGCCAGGCCCTGCGACGCATAGAGACGGCTGCTGCCACAGCACAGGAACATGAGTCGCTCATATCCAAGGCTGTCTGTAGCTGGTGTTTAGCCAGTGACTGACTCTGGTCTCTGATGACCGTCACCGCCAACTGTTGATCCACAGGGAGACGAAGGAGGATTGCTTCAAACACCACCATCAGGGAGTATCCGAAGTTAGCCATCATCATCATCATAACATAACTAGCCTGACAGAGACCCAGAGATGCTGCAGTGTACACCTTTTTACTGCTATGGTCAATCTTTCGAGACTCCTTGACCCAAAGCTTGTCCATGTTCCCTAGTGTCAGGACTTGCTGAACACTGAATCCAGAGTCGAAAGAGATACCACCAGGCTGTTGGGAGAAGCTTAGCTTAAAGACGTTCGGCCAATCTGTCCGTTCCAGTGGAACTGCCAGAGTATGGATAGTGAACCATATCCACGCCCCTAAAATGGATTTTACTATCTCAGAAACATCGCCCAGATTAAATCCCCCCAAATACCTGCTGCCACTGGAACATGTATTTGTTACTTTCAGACTTGATGACTGTAATGCTTTGTACCTCAGGCTGAGTGGAGGTGCCCTACAACATCTGCAGCTGATGCAGAATGCAGCAGCCTGGTTACTGACGGGCCTTCCAAGATCCTGTCATACAACCCCGGTACTGCATGAAAAGTAGCTACATAAGAACTTACCGTAACAGTAGATCTTCGAGAGGAGTTCTTGCAGCAGGCAGTAACCATTGGGACTAAGTCACCAGGTGCTAGGACAACATGGAAACATTCTAGCTAGCAGTCTTCAGCGGGGGACCGTCCCCAACGTTGGCCCGCCCCAAAGTCAGCGAATGGTATAAAGGGGGTGGTCCCCGGCCTCACCTCAGTTCTCCCGCCGTGGACCCCAAGTCTGAAATGGAAGGAAAATCAGGCAAGTTCATGCCCAAAGCAAAGGCAGAGTACAAGACAAGGGGGAAGGAGGGAGGGAAAGCAGCACCTGCTGCAAGAGCTCCTCTCAAAGATCTACTGTTACAGTAAGTTCTTACGAAACTGTACTATCTTACTTCGAGTGGGAGATTTTGCAGCAGGCAATAACAATTAGGACAGAATCCCAAACAGTAAGGAGACAAGGCACGGGGAAAGTCCGGGAGGGGTCTAGGACAGGAGGCCCTGAAGGACTGCCAGTCCGAACCAGACTCTGCATCTAGAAGCAATGTCCCAGCTGTAGTGCTTGACAAAGGTGTGAACCAAGCTCCAGGTAGCTGCTGCACAGATGTCTGTTGCAGAAACATTCCTAAGAGAAGCGAAAGAGGTCGCTATTCCCCTGGTGGAGTGACCCCTTACCAGTCCTAGTAGGGGCTTGCTGTAATTGTTGTAGCAATACACAATACAGTTCACCAACCATTTAGAGAGTGTGCTTGGTTACTGGGGTGCCCGAAGATTTTGGGGCAAACAAAACAACTGATCCGTAGATCAAAAAGGAGCTGAACAGGTCAAGCAATAAATACAGGTTACTCACCTGTAACAGGAGTTCTAGGAATGGTATATGTTGTTCATCCACACTATCTGGCAGGTTCCTTGCCGCTTTAAATCTTGCCAGAAGGTCTTCAAGCTAGCTCCTCCCACCCAACCGGGTGGTAAAACTCTCGGCTCCGCCCCATGACGCCAGATCTGGCCCGCTGGAAGCTCAGGTTAAAGGCCAAGCTGGGAGGTCGGGTAGAGTCATAGGATGAACAATATATACCATTCCTAGAACTCCTGTTACAGGTGAGTAACCTGTATTTCTAGGGGCATGGATATGTTGTTCATCCACACTATCTGGCAGACTGCTAGCAGTTCTCCGGGAGGAGGGAGGCAAGGCGCACACCCCCTAAATACTTACTTGGGGAACAGAGATTGGAGAACCGAGGCCCCAAAACCAGCATCCCGACGTGACTCAAGGTCGATGTGGTAATGGGTAATGAAGGTGTGTGTTGACTTCCAGGTAGCAGTCCTGCAGATTTCCTGGAAAGGGATGTCCCTGGAAGCAGCCACCGATGCAGCAGTATGACGGGTAGAATGAGCTCCTATCCCTCTGGGAGGCTCCATGCCCGCCAACTTGTAGCAGAGATCTATGCAGGAGGTGACCCACCTGCTTATCGCCTGCTTGGCTGCAGGTCTGCCAGGTGCGGCTTCAGCGTAGGTGACAAACAGCTGGCGAACCTCTCCCCGGATTTCAGCCGTGCGCTCCTTATAATAAGCGAGCCTTCTAGGGTCCAAAGTATGGAGCCTATATTCGGCCTCCGTGGTGTGATTGGGGTAGAACACCGCAGAGTCAACACCTGATTAAGGTGAAACTCCGACACCACCTTCGGAAGGAATTTCGGTGCGTGAGGGACAACCTTGTCCCTGTGGAAAACCAGGTAAGGGACTCGATGCTAAGCGCCTGGAGTTCTCCCATCCTTCTGGCTGACGTGATAGCCACCAAGAAGGCGGCTTCCACGACAGGTGGGGAGACCACACCTGTGCATTGGTTCGAATGGCTTGCCCATGAGCTTTGCCAGTACCAGCAGTAGATCACGGAGGTGGGGTTCCCGTCTGGAGGAAATGTGATCAAGGCCTTTAAAGAAGCGCCCGACCACTTTCTCCTGCGCCACTGACTGCTGACCCGCCCACGCCTGGTAAGCAGAAATGGCTGCCAGGTGCACCTTAGGGCATGCGACCCAAGCCCTTGACTAGATAGGGACCATAGATAGTCCAAATACTTGCCACAGGACACGAAAGGGTCCAACCCTTTATCCGACACCAAATGGAGAACCTCTTCCATTTGAAGGCATAGCATTTTCTGGTCGACTTACGGGACACCTCAACGACGCTGAGGACCCTCCGGAAAGACCCAAGGCCTGGAACCTAGCCACTCAGGAACCAGGCCGTCAGGTGCAGGGATTGAAGGTCCGGATGGAACACCTTCCCCTGATTGACTGAGAGCAGGTCCGGGCGAGCTGGAAGTTGCCTCGGAGTCCTGGAGCTGAGACTGAGGAGATCTGGGTACCAGAACTGGCGAGGCCAGTCTGGGGCTATCAGAATCACCTGCGCCTTGTCCCTCCTCGCTTTCAGCAGGACCCTGTGAATCAGGGGAACGGGGGGAAAGGCGTAAAAGAGGCCCGGGGTCCACGGCCTCAAGAAGGCATCCCCCTTCAGCGAGCCCTGCTGAGGGGGGCCGGCATGAAACAGCCTCAGCTTCGCGTTCTCCCTGGAGGCAAACAGATCCACCAGAGGTGTGCCCCAATGGGAGAACAGGTCCTGTACTATCTCCGACAGGAGAGAGACCACTCGTGCGATGCAGCCCCTATCCGGCTCAGGGCATCGGCCAGGGTGTTGGAGGCTCCTGCCACATGAATGGCCAGGAGATCCGCCTCCAGGCTGCGCACTAGTGACCAGATGCGGACCGCTTCCTTGCATAAGAGCATGGAGCGCTCCCGCCCTGGCGGTTTAGATAGTACATGGTCGTGGTGTTGTCCGTCTGGACCCGGACCACTCTGAGAACGGAGAAGGCGGTGAGAGCTAGGCGGACCGCACAGAGCTCCAGCAGGTTGATATGGCATCGGGACTCCCGCGGGGACCAGAGGCCGTGCACTCGGTGTTCCCCCAGATGGGCACCCCAACCCATCAAAGAGGCGTCGGTCGTTAGAGAGACCGTCGGCTCGGGGCGGACAAACGGGATACCCTCCTGCAGATGGGACGGAACGGTCCACCACTGGAGAGCGTTCCACATCTCCTGGGTCGTCCACACACGCTGGTCCAGAGGATCACAGCGCTGTGACCACTGGCTGGCCAGTCCCCACTGGAGGGGGCGCATGTGCCAGCGTGCCCAACGGACTACGCTGGTACAGGCCGCCATGAGACCCAGGAGTCGCAGGAAGTCCCGGGCAGGGCGCGATTGCCCAACCAGAAATGATTGGGCAAAGGAGGTAAGAACCTCGGCCCTGTCCGCCGGGAGCCGTGCTCTGGCTCGAAGAGAGTCGAGCTCTGCCCCGATGAAGGATATCGCCTGCTTCGGCTCGAGTTCCAACTTGGCCTCGTTGAGCAGGAGGCCGAGTTGAAAGCAAACCCGGAGGGCCAGATCCCTGGACCGCTCCACCTCCGACCTGGAGGGGGCTGCTATCAGCCAATCGTTCAGGTAAGGGTATACACGGACCCCTCGGCGCCGCAGGAATGCTGTCGCCACTGCAATGCATTTGGTGAAGACCCTGGGAGCTGAAGAGAGGCCGAAGGGCATGGCCTTGAACTCGAAGAGGGATCCCTCCGCCCTGAAGCGGAGGAATCTCTGATGAGACGGACGGATAGGAACGTGAAAGAACGCGTCCTGGAAGTCCAGAGAGCAGAACCACACGCCGAGTTCCAGAGATGGTATTATCTGAGCCAGAGTGACCATTCTGAAGGTTCGAGACCTTAGGAACTTGTTCAGGTCGTGCAGGTCTAGTATGGGGTGCCAGCCCCCCGTCCGTTTCGGGACCAGGAAGTACCTGGACACGAACCCTGGTTCTGATGGTGGGTCCTCTATCTCTTTTATCACCCCCTTTTGAAGAAGGAGGGCGCTGTCGGCTCGACGAGCCTCTAGAGATTCTGGGGACCCCGAAGCCCGCCCGGGCGACGGCTCTGAAGGGCGGAGCCTGCTCGAATTCCAGAGGCAGGCCTCTTCCCACCACCTCCAGAACCCACCTGTCCGTGGTAACAGTGGACCAGGCGGAAAGGAAGTGTCGGAGCCGTCCCCCCACGGGGGGAACCAGGGGCGAGGTGACGGGGATGGGGAGACACCTCAGCCCGTCACTGTGCAGGCTTGGAGGAAGGACTGGCCGAGGGACCACCAGGGCCTTTTCCTCCTTGCTTCCTATTCGAGGAAGCTGAGGCTTGAGCTCTGGAATACTAAGGTCTAGCCTGCTGGCCCTGACGCTGTTGTTGTTAAGGTTGCTCTGGATGAGGGGAGCAGAGGGACGGAAGGCTTAGGCTGGGGCTTACGGCCCTTGTCCCTCTGCGCTGACGAGACCGAGTCCAAGGTGGCATTGGACTTTTCGATCCTCTGGAGGTGGCCTTCCACTCCAGGGCCGAAGAGGTCTGTTCCCAAGAAGGGAACGTCCGCAAGCTTGTGCTGGGTATCCGAGGTGAAAGTGGATATCCTCAGCCACGCCCACCGTCGCATGGCCACAACGGCCGCCACTGACCGGGCGCAAGAGTCCCCAATATCCAGAGCAGTCTGGAGCTGCTGCTTGGCTACTGCCCTGCCCTGGTCCCGCACCTGCTTAACCGTGGTCTGCAGGTCGGCAGGAAGATGAGGGACGACCTCATCCAGGGAGCCCAACAGGGCATGGGAAAAATGCGCCATGAGGACGGCCGACCTGGCCTGACGAAGGCCAAGTGAGGAGGCAGCATACACTTTTCGCCCCGCATAGTCCAACTTCTTGGACTCTTTGTCGGGCGGTTTGTCCACGTCCCTGGCATTGCCGGAACGCCACAAAACACTGTCCGAAACCAACCCCTCGGCCGAGGGGTGCTCGGAGAAGCCGGACAGAGAGCCCGTAGGGACGGCATACTTCCTGGCCGAAGGCGCAGGACAGGAAGCCGGACGCTGCCATAATTCCAGGGCCGGGCCAACAATGGCCTCGGCCACCGGAAAGGCCTCCGTAGGAGAATCCCCTCGGTCTAGGATCTCAGTGAGGGGATATCTGGCCCGTTTGGACACGGGTTCAAGCTTCATCCCAGTGGATTCTGAGATGAGCCTAAGAAGTCCAAGGAAGGACGAGGGCTATCGACCACTGACTGCCCCCAGAGGACTCCAAGTCAAGGCGCTTGGAGAACAGGGAGGAGTCGTCCGATTCCACGACCGCCGAATAGCTGCCTGGAGCCTGAGCCTCCTCCACGCGCGAGGCTTATCGGCATGAGAGTGACCGACAGCCTATGGGGAAGGCCATGGGCCGACCGTGAACTTTTCGACGGTGCCCCAACTGTCGGCTGAGGCGGAGGCGGTTCCACCAGGATTGGTGGGCAGCAGGAATAGGCCAACAACCGCCTGGGAACAGGCTCCTCGACCGCTGCGAGGGGTTGTTTCGGCCTCTCTGGTGACAACCATTTTATGGCCGGGGAAGAGGCCTGAGCCGGCTTACTACCGGCCAATAAAAGTTGTTGCCACATCAGTTCCTCATACTTTCGGCGCAACTTACGCCGGAGCCTCCCCTCGTCCAAGGAGGAGGAAGATGAGGAAGAGCGGCGACGCCACTTACCGTGGTGCCGAGACCGCCTGTGTCGACGGGATCGGCTGGACCGCGATGATGTCCGAGACCGAGACCGAAATCTCGCTAGGGCCGAGGTCGGGCGGGCGGGAGCCGAGGAGAATCCCTCGCTCGGTCGACAACCGACGGCTCCGGGCCGGAGGCGCAGATGAGCCGACGGTATCCTCAGACCTCACCGGGGAACCGGAGGAGGGATTTGCTTCCAGTCGACAACCCGTCTAACGGGTCGAGAAAAATCTCGACCATGTCGGCGGGTGTCTCGGACACCTGGCCTGACGGGGGAACCGTGAAGCCAGTGGCCGAAGCCGAAATTTCGACTGAAGTCGACTGTCAACAAGGGGAGGGAGATCTTTCCCGCTCCCAGGAGCGTCGACGAAGGGACTTACCCTTACTTTTCTTCGACCGATGAAACGGCCCAGAAGAAGTTGGACCCTCACCTTTGTTCGAGAGGGTCAAGCAAAGCTCCTTAAAAGAAGCCGAATAGGAGGCCCCGAGCGAAAGTGATGAATGTCAAGGCAAGATGAAGCGCCTGAGCCGCCTCTTCGAGGGGGCTGGCATTATCTGTCTGTTACCCATGGAGCCCGTGAGCCGTGGACACCGCCAGTCGGGCCTCCTTAGATTTAACCGGAGAAATCTCCTTTCAAGTTGTAGACGGGCAGCGCGATCCTCAAGGACGTAGACCGAGAAGGATGAGCACAGTTCGCAGGCCTGCGGGTCGTGCTCTTGGTCTAGGCAGTAAACGCACGTGGAGTGCGGGTCCATCCGAGACATCTTCTGCCCACAGGGGCATCTCCGAAAACCGGGAGTCGATTTGTCCATCGCAGCCGCGAGGGATGAAGACCGTGAAGGTATAGAAAGTTTTGAAGAAATTTTCAAATTCGAAGTTTTTAGGCCCAAAGCTTAATCGCAGAGCGTTAAGGAGGGAACCTGAGCTTCCAAGCGGTAAGGAAGATCTGGCGTCATGGGGCGGAGCCGAGAGTTTTACCACCCGGGTGGGTGGGAGGAGCTAGCTTGAAGACCTTCCGGCAAGATTTAAAGCGGCAAGGAACCTGCCAGATAGTGTGGATGAACAACATATCCATGTCCCTAGAATGAAACATTCAGTGCACGTCAAGGGTATACAACAATGCCACCCTTCCCAATTGGAATACTCAGGGTAATAAGCTGGGAGGTTGATGTCCTGGTTAAGAGTGAACTCGGACACCACCTTAGGCAAGAACTTAGGATTTGTGCATAAGGACACCCTGTCCTTGTGAAAAACCAAATAAGACTCTTTATAAATTAGAGCCTGGAGCTCTGAAATTCTTCAAGCGGAAATAACGGCAACCAAAAATACCGCTTTCCATGACAGAAAGGAGAGCTCGCAATCCGCAGCTGGTTCAAATGGGGAAGTGTGAGTTTCTCCAACATAAAAAGGAGATCCCAAGGGGGAATGGGATCTCTAATGGTAGGTCTTAAGTGCAGAATGCCCCGCAGGAAAGTACGGGACACGTCCAGCTGAGTGAAGTTTTTTTTTTCCTCTATTAGGGCATGATATGCAGAAACAACGGATAAATGCACCTTGATAGAGGAATAGCCGAGGCCCTGCTCATATAGAGAGAGGAGATGCTCGAGTATAGAGGACAGGGGATTAAGCTGTCGTGCGAAAGCCCAGAAGCAAAATCTCTTCCACTTCATAGCATAAGTAGATCCAGTGGATGGCTTTCTGGCGGTCACTAGGACATCCGCCACCTTTTGAGAAACCCCATATCTTTCCAAAGCTAAGTCTGCAGGAACCACACAGAAAGATGGGGGGACTTGAGGTCTGGGTGGACTAGTGTGCCGTGATCTGGGAGAGCAAGTGTGAGCTGAGAGGCAGAGGAAGCAGAGGCTCCACTGCCAACTGCTGCAGTAGTGGGAACCAAATCTGCAGAGGCCAAAGAGGGACAATGAGAATCATCTCTGCCCCCTCCACCTGAAGCTTCAGGAGAACTCTCTGCATAAGAGGAAATGGAGGGAAGGCATAAAGGAACCTCCCTGTCCAACAGAGGAACAATGTGTCTCGCCACCCCAGGCCCTGGATCTAGCGAGCAAAAATTGGGCACTTTGGCATTGAGTGGGGATGCAAAAATGTCTAACTTTGGACAGCCCCATCTGTCAAAGAGCTGGTCTGCTACCGACTGAGGGAGCTCTCACTCATGAGCCCTGGACCGAGACCGGCTAAAGCTGTCGGCCAAGATGTTTTTGATGCCTGGAACATGAACAGCACTGAATTCTAGACGGTGTTCCAGCACCCAGTACCAGACCCTCACTGCCTCCATGCAGACGGGGTACGAATGAGTTCCCCCCTGCTCATTAATGTAAAACACTACCGTCAAATTGTCCGATTAGATCAAAAGAGGGCCCAGAAGGATGTCCACTGGAAAGGCCTGCAAGGCATTCAGGGCCACCCACATCCCCAGGACATTGGATATGGAGTGATTGCTCTTCTGTAGACCAGACACTCTGGGTCTGCCTGTTCTCCAGATGAGCTCCCCATCCCAAATCTGAGGCATCCATGGTGAGAACCCACCTCAGGGGCTCCTTCTAGAAATGAACCCCTGCCCAGAGATTGGAGGGGTTGAGCCACCAGGAAAAATGTCCTACAAACTGGGTCCAACACTTGAACTAGCTGGTAGAGATCGATGGACCTCTGGTCCCATTGTACCCTGAGCATCCAATGAGGGACTCTTGTGCGGGCGAGCCATAGGAACCGTAGGAATGGCTGCTGCCATGTGGCCGAGGAGTCTCAGGAAGATCTGAGCTGGAACCTGAGGAGCTGAAGACACCAGATGTGCCTGAACTCGAAGACGATCCACCCAGTCCAAGGGCAGGGAGGTCTTGCACTGAACGGTATCCAGGACCACTCCCATGAACTGGAGTCACTGACTAGGCTCTGGGGACAACTTGGGGAGGTTCAGGGTAATCCCCAGCTCTTGGAAGAGAGTAAAGATGTCTCAGAGTAAACACCAGCAGATCAGTTCTGGGAGCCGTCAGAAGACAGTCATCTAGGTAGGGAAAGACGTAATGTCCCCTGCATCGTACAGCCGCAGTCATCGCTGAGAGGCACTTGGTGAAGACCCTGGCAGCAGAGGACAGACTGAAAGGCAGGGCTCGAAACTGGTATTGGTGTCCCTGAAAGAGGAAATGCAGGACCCTTCTGTGGGGTGGAAAGTCTAGAACATGCAGGTATGCATCCTGCATGTCTAGGGAGTACAACCAGTCCCCTTGAGGAAGGAGAGGGATGAGACCTGGAAGCGTCACCATCCTGAACCTCTCGTATTCTACGAACTAATTCAGAGAGCTGAGGTCCAGGATGGGAAAAAAATCTCCTATCTTTTCTGACACTAGAAAGAAATGCGAATATTACCCTTCTTTGAGCTGGGATGGGGAACTGGCTTATAGCCTGTTTTTGAAGGAGAGCCTGAATTTCTCCTTCAATCAGGGGGATGTGAGGAGGATAATGGAAGGACACTGGTGGAGTTTCCGGAGGTAGCTGCATGAACTCCAGAGCATGGCCTCTCTCTATGAGCTGTAACACCCAAAGGTCTGATGTTATGCTTCTCCAGCCCTCTATATAGAGGGAAAAGCGATCCCCTATTGACTCCCCCATAGACTCTGCCGGAGGAGGGGGATCGGGCAAGGAGTCATTGAACAGATCCGGGAGTGGGCAGAGGGGCTTGGGAAAACTTTGTGGTGCGAAAGGCAGAACTATCAGGCGTCTTGAAGGCTGCCTTTCTTTTATAGCCTCCCTTCTGCTGAGGCTGATTTTGGAGCTGACCTAAGGTATTCCAAAACTTTACTAAAGCGTTCTTGGTCCCCGGCGTACATATTTTGGATGGACCAAATGGACATCCTGGATTCTTGGAGACGAGTAATGAGTTTGTCAGTCTCATCTCTGGAAAATAATTGAACCCTTAAAAGGGAGGTCAAGAACGCCCAACTGCAGATCCTGGGAGAATCCTGAGACTCTAAGCCAGGTGTGTCGCCCAAGACAAACTCCGGAAGCCACTGCTCGGGCTGCCATATCTGCTGTGTTGTATGAAGCCCTCAAAAAATGAGTGCCCACATCTGACCCCGATTTCAAGAGATCCAGAAGCTCAGACTTCTGCACCAAATCTGGAAGGACCAGGGCTATTTCCATCCCTTTCTCCCACAAGGCGTTCTGGTATTGAACCATGAGTGAGAAAGTTAAGCGACCAGATGGAGTAAGTGGACGAAGAATAGACTTTCTTGCCCATCTGGTCAGTGTATCTGGACTCCTGATCGCAAGGCTGTGTACTAAGGTGTTTTAGCCTCTTTGCTCTATCATAAGCTGAAGAAAAGACTACAGAGACCATGGTAGGGTATTCTGCCAAAAAAGGCTCCTCCCTATGGGCTCTGTATAGCCTATCCTATTTCTTTGAGATGGCAGAGATGGAGGACAGATGTTTCCAGGTCAGCCTCGTCAGGTCCTGGAACGTGTCCACCAAAGGAGGGACCAGTAGAAGCTTTGGCTCCTTTTGCCTCATGTATTTAGGCAGCCTCTGCCGCTCGGTATCCAGGTCCTCAGTCTCCCATCCACTGGAGGCCTCGATGTGCCTCATGATGTCTATGAACATAGATCATCAGGAGCCGACCTGGGGGTGTCCCTATTGTCAGGAGATAGAGGGCGAACCTTGGGGCCAGAAGTAACAGAGCCCAAGGACTCCGACCTCTCACTAGAGTCTACCAAAGAGGCCGATGAGGGAGAGCTAGAGTGACGTCGGCTAGAGGACCGTCCATGGCGGTGGATCGAGGAGCGCAAAGAAAAAATTACTCACCTTAGTAATGTTGTTTCTTCTAATGGAGTCTTGCTATATTCTGACATATGCAGTGAGTCCCAACCTTCGAACTGCCGCGGAGATGAAAGAGTTAACTTTCCATGCCAGGCATGGAACGCTGAGCTCGAGCTCGGTTGAGGCTCTGTTCTTCAAACTCAAACCGTCAGATCTTTGCGAGCTAAACTCACTAAGGTCCTGTGTGGAAGCTGTAAGCCTACACTAGCCAACTGGCTATCAAAATAACATACATTTTTTGGTCCCAAACCAAAGATTCAAGTCAGGAGACCCAAAAAATGAAAAACACATCACCAACTCACCACAAGAAAGAAGGGTGAAACAACAAGGTGGACACCTACTAAGTGCACTGCACTGCCCACATACATCCCAAAACAGAGGTTCTGAGAGGGCAGGTGATGGGTCAGAATATAGCAAGACTCCATTAGAAGAAACAGCATTACTAAGGTGAGTAATTTTTTCTTCAAACAACATGAAGTCTTGCTATATTATTACATATGCAGACTACAAAGCAGTACCTCCATGGAGGAGGGATAGAACCTACTTAGGAAATAAGCTCTGAAGCACAGGTGTGCCAAACCGAGCATCACTCCTAGCCTGGATGTCCAGGGAGTAATGCTTGGTAAAAGTGAGAACCGTTTTCCAGGTAACTGCTTGACATATCTCTAGAATAGGGATGTCTCTGGCAGCAGCCAGGGAAGCAGCTGTACCTCTGGTAGAGTAAGCCCTCAGGCCTGAGCGAGGAACCTTACCCAGTTTTTCATAGCAAAACTGGAAACAAGAGACAATCCACCTGGGAATGGATCTTTTAGTGGCAGGTTTCCCTTTACCAACCTCACCAGAAGTGAGGGACAGTTGGAAGGAGTCAAACATGTGACCCTTGGTACGCTCTATGTAGTAGCTAAGGGCTCTTTTCACATCTAAACTGTGCAGCCTCCTCTCACCAGAGGAGGAATGGTCAGTGAAGTACACTGGAAGAGACATAGATTGATTAAGGTGGAAATCTGAAACCACCTTAGGCAAGAACTTCCTGCTAGTCCTGAGGACCACCTTATCTCTATAAAAGGAGATCAAATCAGGCTCCACTGACAAAGCTTGTAAATCACTTATGCGTCTGGCAGAAGTGATGGCTACCAGAAACACAGTCTTCCAAGTCAAGTACTTAAGCTCTGCTGAAGACAAAGGCTCAAAAGGGGGTTGCATAAGCTGAGCAATGCAAACATTAAGGTCCCAGGCAGGGGCCCTGAATGGAGGGCTGGTGTGAAGCAATCCCTTGAAAAACTTGGAGAATATAGGGTGAGCTGAAAGAGAAGAGAGCTTACCTGCTGAAATAAAAGCAGACACAGCTGCCAGATGCACTTTCAGTGTAGCTGGTCTCAGCCCCAAGATATTTAAGTGGACCATATAATCAAGGACTGTGGGCAGATCAGCAGATTCTGGGGAAACATGTTTCCCAAAGCACCATATGGAAAATCTTTTCCATTTGGAATTATAACTAGCCCTGGTGGAAGGTTTTCTAGAAGCCTTCAGGATATCCATTACACCCTGGGAGAGGTGTAAATCAGCAAACTATAACTCTTCAAGAGCCAGGTCTTGCGATTGAGAGATTTGAGCTTCCGGTACCAAACCCTTCCCTGAGCACAGGTTAACAGGTTGTAATTCCTGGGAAGACACAGGGGAAGATGGACTGCTAAGGACAGTAGGAGTGGATACCAGGGCTGTCTGGCCCAGTCTGGAGCAATCAGGATCATCTTGCAGGGTTGAGATCCGATTTTGACTAGCACTTTGAACAGGAGAGGGAAGGGGAAAAGCATAGAGAAACTTCCCTTCCCAATTGAGAACTAAGGCATCCAGGGGTCTGAGCCCAACACTGGGGACCTGCAGCAAAAAAGGGGAAGTTGGTGATTGTATGGGGCTGCAAAAAGATCTATCTGTGGGTGCCCCATCTGGAAAATATCACCTCCAAGACCAGGGGGTCCAGTGACCATTCGTGATGGCCCTGGGAAATCCTGCTGAGAGCATCTGCCAGGACATTGTCCTGCCTGGGAGGTGAACTGCCGTGGCGGAGGTGTTCAGGGAGTAAGCCAGAGACCACAACTTCATTGCTTCAGTGCACAAGGTCGAGGACCTGAGTGCCTCCTTGCTTGTTGATGTACCACATTGTGGTGGTGGTGTCTGTTCTGACCTGTACAACTTTGTTCTGAACAGATGTGGAAAAAGCTTGAAGTGCTAGAAATACTGCTCCGAGTTCCAACAGATTGCTGTGGAGCAGAGATTCCTAAGGGGACCACAACCCCTGGGTGGTGAGGTCGCCCATGTGAGCCCCCCACCCCAAAAGGGAGGCATCTATAGTAAGGATTAAAGAGTGAGACTGAGTGACAAAGGGAACCCCTTGTCTCAGACTGTTCTGATCTTGCCACCGCTGTAGGGTCTGGATCAGGGTTTGAGTTACTGGGATCAATTTGGTCAGAGGGTCCTTCCTTTAAGACCAAAAGGCTCTCAAATGGAACTGAATGTCCCTCATCTGAAATCTTGTTCCCTGCACTACTGCTGTAGAAGCAGCCATGTGCCCCAGGAGCTGTAGAAAATGCCTTGCTGGTCGAGACACCTGCAGGGTGAATGAGGAGGCCAGAGAGACCAGGGTCCTTGCCCTGTCCAGGGGAAGGAAGGCTCTGGCCTTCTCTGTGTCTAGCTCTGTGCCTATGAAGGTGAGGAGCTGGACAGGCTCTAGAACTGACTTTTGAAGATTTAGAAGGAAACCCAAAGAAGTGAGCCGCTGCTGAGTTATCTGTAAATGTAACTTGACTTGGTTTGGGGACTGGCCTACTATGAGCCAGTCGTCCCGGTAAGGGAAGATGGCAATTTTCTGCCTTCTTAGAGAAGCAGCTACTACTGCCAGGCATTTTGTGAACACCCTTGGAGCAGAGGTGAGGCCAAAGAGCATTGCTCTGAACTGGTAATGGCCTGAGAGCAGCTCGAACCTGAGGTACTTTCGATGGGAGCTTCTGACGAGAATATGGAAGTAGGCATCCTTGAGGTCCAGGAAAACTAGCCTGTCCCCTGGCCTTAGAGAGGGCAGAATAATTCCCAGAGTCACCATTTTGACTTTTGGTTTTAAAAGGTGCTTGTCTAAGTATCTCAGATCCAGGATGGGCCGCCATTCTCCTGTCTTTTTTGGGGTAAGGAAGTACCTGGAGTACAACCCTTTGCCCTGGTGTAGGGGTGGAACTCTTTCCACAGCTCTGAGAGCTAGAAGGGAAGAGACCTCTGCCTCTAAGGCAAGTGCCTCAGATGGATTTGCAGGTGGAAAGGATCTGGTTCTCATCTTTGGAAACTTTCTGAAGCCGAGAACCAGTCCCTGGCTTACTACTTCCAGGACCCATTTGTCTGATGTCAGAGACTCCCAGTCCTGGACAAAGTAAGCCAGCCAGCCCCCCTACAGGTAGCTGAGAATCGACCCTGGCAACCCCATCAGGGTGCCTGCTTGCCAGGGGCTTTGGGCTGAGGGGTGGAATGAGGCCTGCTTGTACCCCGTCTGCCTCTCCCTCTAAAGAACCCCCTCTGGGCATAAGCAGAAGAGGAGGCCTGGGCTTGGTAAGAAGGCCTGTGAAAAGGCCTGCCCCTGCCCCTGGGAAGCTGCCTTTGAGGAGTGGCCTGCCTTTCCTTGGCCTGTGCACTCCTATATACATGGTCCTATACTCATCCATTTTCTTCATGTAATTCTCTGTTTACCCACAACAGGAAAATCCATGGCCTTAGTCTGGGTATCCTGTGACAAGCTAGTACATCTCAGCCAAGCCATTCTTCGAAGTGCCATAGATGTAGCCATGACTCTAGAACACCCATCATTGGAGTCCACTGCAGCATGGAATTGCACCTTGGATGCCTCAATACCATCAGCAGCCACCTGCTCCAGCTCCTTGGCAAGCTGGCCAAGGACCTGTTTTGCTAGAGCCATAACAGTGTCCCATCTGGATTTTTGATACCTAGCAGTATAGGCCATATAATTGGGCTGTCTGAGTCCCAAGGATGCTGCCATGTACTGTTTCTTTGCCATGGCATCAATCCTCCTGGAGTTCTTGTCCGGGGTGTGTAGCCAAGGGAATGTTTGCCTTATCACAGGCTGCAGCCTGCACTACCCCAACATGACTGCATTGTTGTGTAAGGAACTCCGTGTCTGAGCCTGACAATGTATACCTCTTGTCCATTCTTTTATCCACAGGAGGTATAGTGTTAGGAGTCTTTAAAATCTTAAATGTCCGTTTCCCAAAAGATTTGTGCAAGAGAATAGACAGCCTCCTAGACTCTGGGATATCCATCATTTCCACATAGTCAGGCTCCTCCTGGTCATCCACAGCTTCTTTCATTGGAAGCTGGAGGGTTTCAGCCACTTTTTTATAAAACATGAAATGGGAGGGGGACTCAGAAAGCCTAGGAGGAGACACTCCTGAAGATCTGTCTGGGGAGATGTCCGGGTCAATGGGCACATCCAGACTTTCAAATCCACATTCACTTTCCTCATACTCCTCTTCCTCCTCCTCCGGTTCATAAAATTCCTCTAAATCATACTCTTCAACCAGTGGAACCGGCCGAACCGAGTGCCTGCCTGATGGTGCCGGTTTGGTCGAAACCGGGGAAAGCGACTGAACAATTCTGATCACTTTGGCTATTTCTTCAGCGGTTGGAGAGGGAAGTTTTGACTCCACACCAGCTGATTTTTCTTTTCCAGTTCTTTTAGCTGGAACCGACTCCTCAGAATCGGTTCTCCTTTTGCCCGAAGAAGTCTCGCCCTGGTCAGAGGGCACTCCTTCTGGTTCGGTTTGAACCGAACCGGGCTGGCCATCTGGTTCAGCGGACTTTTTGGCCTCCCTTTCCTGAGCCTACCAGCTCTCTTTCTAGGGTAGCTGCAGGGACATTTTGCAAATCTGGCAGTCTGCATTGAGGTGGTCAAACCCAGACAATAAACACAGGTGGTGTGGGGGTCAGCCTTGGCAAAGACTTCCCCATACACACTGCAGTGTTGATACCCAGTGGGTCTGGTTTTTCTTTTGGGTTTCTCAGACATAGTGCCAGTCCTAACCAAACTTACCCTTTTATGGCAATCTGCCAGGCAAGACCCTCTTATCGGTTCCCAACTGTGTCACGGGTCGTGGAAAAAAAACATAATAAAATCCGGGTTTTTTTTAGAACCGATAAGAACCGGTAACCACACTCTAAAACACAATTTAAGATTTTTTAAACAACTTGATCAGTTCAAATCGAACCGATAAACCGTTTACAAGTTCCACACAGAATAGAATTAATAAATAACCTATCTAGTACTCACGAATACCACAGACAGAGACTGAACCGACAGGTTGAGGTTTAAATTCGGTCGAAAACCGAGAAAAATGGTACTTTAACCGACAAATTGAACTGAGCAGAAGGAGAAATCTCCGAAGTGACTGTTCATTGAGGCAGAGTAAAGAATCTGATGGTTTGAGTTTGAAGAACAACAGACAGAGTCTCGACCGAGCTCAGTGTTCCATGTCTGGCATGGAAAGTTAACTCTCATCTCCGGGGCAGTTCAAAGGTTGGGACTCACTCCATATGTCAGAATATAGCAAGACTTCATGTTGTTTGAAGATCTTGAGAGATGCCTGCCTCTGCAAGGGGATCTGTAACAGGTATCCTCAGGGCTGGGTGTGCAATCCTTCAGTGGTGAAGTCAGAGGCGTGGGCTCCAGATTCCTCTCCCGAGGGGTTCTGGGGTTGGACCGGCACCAATGTAACTGGTTCTTTCGGTGGGAGTAGGTCCTGTTCCACCAGAACAAGAACAGCTCCTGTATTTCATCCTTGGTAAATTGTGGAGCAGACGGACCAGTCAGGGGCTGAGGGTCCGGCGTCAGCTTGCCCGGTGTTCTGTAGCCATAGTCAGGGTGACCTGCGACTGGGCAGATGGAACAGTAGGAGACCAGGCCAGA
This sequence comes from Neoceratodus forsteri, assembly GCA_016271365.2. Taxonomy (NCBI): domain Eukaryota; kingdom Metazoa; phylum Chordata; order Ceratodontiformes; family Ceratodontidae; genus Neoceratodus; species Neoceratodus forsteri. The sequence continues at coordinate 45,626,136 of CM028133.1, read as the reverse complement.
TGAGAAAGGTTACCCGATGTCCATGGTCAGTCGGCAGAGACCTCCCTTGAGGGGAGTCCACCTCTATAGGGGACGCAGAATAAGCCAGCAACGAGAAGGGTGACTCCCTTGCCGACATCCAAGCGGGCGTTCCTGCAGCAGACGGTGGCTTCAAAGAGGAAGTATCTGGGGTGAAGTAGCCACAGACCGGGCGTAGGTGTCAGCATTTGAACGGGCCCGATGCCTGCCCCTGACGGTGGAACTGGTCCAAGTCTTTGGCTGTCACTGACATCTGGACCGAACGGACGGGAACCAAAGCATCACCACCCTCATTCTGACTGGCCCCTGTCCCTGAAGTGCAGGACGACACATGGGGTTTTGCCTGCATCTTCAGGGACACCAGGGAGGAGGCCGAAGCCCATGACCCCCCCGACATACCTCTGCCCAATGCCAAGGGAAGGGCAGAGGGTTTAGCTGGAGCCTGCCCCAAAGGAGGGACGGTAGGCCTGGAAGGATGGTCTGATCCCCTGTGAGATGAAGTGCTGGAGAAGGACTTTTCGTGCAGTGGGGACCAGGAACAGGAGCGTCCCTAGGACTTTTCTCATTCCTTGTCCAGAGGTCGATGTTTCCCAGAGTCGTCCTTCTTGTCCTTATGGTCTTTGAGGTTGAAGCAGTGAAACTGACGAGGAGGAAGATGGGCTTTTCCCCACTGGCTGGGCCTGCACAGCAGCAAGCTGCTGCTCGATGAGGTGCACCTTAAGGGCCTTCTGGCAACAGATCAGAGTCCGGGAGTTGAACGCCCAACAATGTTCACAGGTGGCAGTGTCAGGGTTCGGGCCTAGGCAAAAAAAGGCAGGCCTCATGGCAGTCCTTTGACAGCAGCTGGTTGCCAATAGCACACTTAGATTTTCTTCTTTCTGTTGAAGAAATGAAGGAAGAAGGAGAAGATGACATGCAGAAAATAAAAAAATAATGTTAGAGAAGAAATAGAGGATAAACGTTAGAAACGTGAAACTGACAGTCGAACGGACGCCAGCTGGCGTCTGAGGAGCAGATGCTTGTGGGTCGATGGCGGGAAAACTGAGGTGGCACCAGAGAGCACCCCCTTTATACCATTCGCTGACGTCAGGGCAGGCCAACATCGGGGACAGTCTCCCGCTGAAGACAGCCAGCTAGAAGGTTTCCGTGGGGTCCTAGCGCCGGGCAGCTTAGTCCTAATGGTTATTGCCTGCTGCAAGAGCTCCTACTCGAAGCAAGATGTACAGTTACATAAGAAATTACTGTAACAGTAGATCTTCGAGAGGAGTTCTTGCAGCAGGTTACACTGTTAGGACTAAAGCTAGCAGGTGCCAGGACCTCACAGAAAACTTCTAGCTAGTAGTCCATAGCCGGGGATCACTCCCTGAAGTTGATCCACCCCTGACATCTGCCTATGGTATAAAAAGGGGCAGTCCCCCATTTTATTTTTTTATTTAATTTAGTTTTTGTTGACCGGGTAAGTGCACTAGACAAATCCTGCCTATTTTCAGGCACGACTCGGGGGAGAAGGGAAACAGATGAATGCCAACTGACCTTCAACCAGATTAAGCCGTTGGTGGTATTTTTAGTGAATGAGGGAAATTTGGCCAGGACACCGGGGAAATTCCCCTACTCTTTTTCGATAAGTGCCATGGGATCTTTAACATCCACCTGAACTACCACCAATCCAGGCAGATGGGACCTCGGTTTAACGACTCATCCGAAAGACGGCACCTCAGAAGTGCAGCACCCCTCTCATGCTGCACTACAGTGTCAGTACTGGGATATTAACCCAAGTGAACGGATGTGGAAACTGAACCCACAGCTCTCCAATCTCCCGGCCTCAGAGGCGAGTGTGCTACCTACTGAGCCACTGACACTGACCATCACCACCTAAGTTCTCCCGCTGGAAACCCTGGCAAGCACAGTGAATGGAGAACCGAGGTGTTCTTCTGAAAGAGAAGAAAAAGAAAAATGATGGGAGAAGCAGTCACTGGGGGATGGAGGGAGGGTTAGCAGCACCTGCTGCAAGAGCTCCTCAAAGATCTACTGTTAAGGTAAGTACTTACGTAACTGTAGTATCTCACTTCGAGGGGGCTCTTACAGCAGGTTATACCGTTAGGACTGAGTCCCAATCACTAAAAGGACTGGCCCCAGTCAGCTGGGAGGTGGAAGAGGTCAGAGTAACGCTCTCAAGAAAGCAGACCCTGCAAGACTGTCCGTCCAAAACCTGCCCTGCACCTAGAAGCGATGTCCAAACTGTAAAGCTGGATGAAAGTGTGGACAGAACTCAAAAGTGGCTGCTGCACAGATGTCAACAATGGGCGCATTTCTGAAGGATGCAAACAAAGCGGCTACACCCTTGGCAGAACGGCCTTTAACTGGGCCCGGTAAAGGCTTGGCGTATTTGCAGCAGCAATAAACAATGCAATTGACTAACCACTTGGACAAATATTGTTAAGAAACTGAAGTCCCTTCTTTTCTCGGCGCAAAAGAAATAAACAGCTGATCAATTTTTCTGATGGCTCGGGTGCAGTCCAAATAATAACGAAGCACCCGGTGGACATCCAGAGTATGTAGTAAGGCCTCCCTTGCATTTGAATACGCTGGGTAATACACTAGAAGGTGGATGTCTTGATTCAGGGTAAACTCAGACATCACCTTAGGAAGAAACTTAGAACTGGTTCTCAAGGACACCCTGTCCTTGTAAAAAAACGAAATAAGGTTATTTACACATCAGGGCCTGAAGCTCAGAAATCCTTGGAGCAGAAGTAAAAGCAACTAAAAATAATGCTTTCCATGACAGAAAGCATAGCTTGCAGCAGGTTCAAAGGGAGGCAACGTAAGCTTTTCTGAAATAAACAACAGATCCCAAGGGGGAACAGGGTCCCTTATGGGAGGTTGTTTCAGGTGCAGAATGCCCCGTAAGAAGGTGCGGGACAAGTCCCATTGGGCAAGGATCTTGCCTTCTGTGGCTGTATGGTATGCAGAGATGGCTGAAAGATGCACCTTAATCAACGAGTAACTCGGGCCAGAGTCAGATAAGGAGATACTCTAGGCAAGTAAAAGGATCCAGTTGACAGGCGGTGGCTGATAAGCAGAACTACTTCCACTTCATAGTAGATCTAATGGAGGGTTTTGTGGCTACCACTAGGACACCTGCCACCTGGTGAGAAACCCCAAAGTGGGCAACTGCTAACTCTGCAGGAGCAATGCATGAGGGTGCAGTGACTTTAGATCAGGATGGACTTGGGCACGCTGCTCCTGTGAGAGCAGGTCAGAGCACAGAGGTAGGGAAATTGAGGTTTCCACTGCAAGCTGCTGGAAAAGTGGAAACCAAATCTAGCATGGCCAGTAAGGGGCCATCAAGATCATCTCTGCCCATTCGGACTACAACTTGAGCAGAACTCTGCAGCAATGGAAATGGAGGGAAGATGTACAGAAACCTCCCTGTCTAAGAGAAGGACAATGCGTCTCACCAGAAAACACCAGGCCCTGCATCTAATGAGCAGAAACTGGGCAGTTTTGCATTGGATGGGGATGTAAATAGGTCCAGTTCTGGGCGGCCCCACCTGTCAATGAGATATAAACCACTGAGGGAAGAAGTTCTCATTCATGAGCCTTGGACCGTGAATGGCTTAGACCATCAGCCAAGGTGTTTTGAAATCCTGGAACATGCACGGCAATCAGGTTCAGGTGATGCTCTATGGCCCAGTACCAAACTCACATCACCTCTCTGCAGAGAGGGTAAGAAGAAAAAATTACTCACCTTAGTAATGTTGTTTCTTCTAATGGAGTTTTGCTGTATTCTGACAATAGCAGTGAGTCCCAACCTTCAAACTGCCCCGGAGATGAAAGAAAGAGTTAACTTTCCATGCCAGGCATGGAACACTGAGCTCGAGCTTGGTTGAGACTCTGTCTGTTGCTGTTTGAACTCAAACCGTCAGATCTTTACGAGCTAAACTCACTGAGGTCCTGTGTGGAAGTTGTAAACCTACACTAGCCAACTGGCTACTAACATAAAAACAGATTGTTTGGTCCCAAAAACAAAGACTCAAGTCAGGAGACCCAAAAAATTAAATAAACACAACACCCACTCACCCAAAGAAAGAGTGATAACAAAAAAGGGTGGGGCACCTCCTGAGTGCCAACACTGCCATTGCCCACCCACATCCCAAAAACAGAGGTTCTGAGAGGGGAAGGCGGGGGGGAGGTCAGAATACAGCAAGACTCCATTAGAAGAAACAACATTACTAAGGTGAGTAATTTTTCTTCAAACAACATGAAGTCTTCAAGGTATTCTGGACACAGCAGACTACCAAGCACTACCTCCATGGAGGAGGGACAGAACCTACTTAGGAAACAGGCCTGAAGCATTAGTAAAGCAAACCAAGCATCACTCATAGCCTGGATACAGAGGGAGTAATGCTTGGTAAAAGTGTGAACTGTTTTCCAGGTAGCTGCTTGACATATCTCTTAAGATAGAAATATCCCTGGCAGCAGCCAGGGAAGCAGCTGTACCTCTGGTAGAGTGAGCCCTCAGGCCTGAGGGTGGAACCTTACCTAGTTTTTCATAGCAAAATTGGATGCAAGAGACAATCCACCTGGCAATGGATCTTTTAGTGGCAGGTTTACTTTTACCAACCTCACCATAAGTGAGGAACAGTTGGAGAGAGGCAAACCTATGACCCTTGGTACATTCTATATAGTAGCTAAGGGCTCTTTTCACAACTAGACTGTGCAGCCTCCTCTCACCAGAGGAGGAATGGTCAGTGAAGTACACAGGAAGAGACATAGATTGGTTAAGGTGGAAGTCTGAAACCACCTTAGGCAAAAACTTCCTGTTAGTCCTGAGGACCACCTTATCCCTATGGAAGGAAATAAAGTCAGGCTCCACTGACAGGACTTGTAGCTCACTTATGCGCCTGGCAGAAGTGATGGCCACCAAAAACACAGTTTTCCAAGTCAAGTACTTAAGCTTTGCTGAGGACAAAGGCTCAAAAGGGGGTTGCATAAGCTGAGCAATGCTAACGTTAAGATCCCAAGCAGGGGCAGGGTCCCTGAATGGAGGATTGGTATGAAGCAATCCCTTGAAAAACTTGGAGAAAACAGGGTGAGCTGAAAGAGAAGAGGGCTTACCTGCTGAAATGAAAGCAGAAACCGCTGTCAGATGCACCCTTAGTGTAGCTGGTCTGAGACTGAGTACCAAGCTATTCAGATGGACCATATAGTCAAGGACTGTGGGCAGATCAGCAGATTCTGGGGAAATATGCTTCCCAGAGCACCATATGGAAAATCTTTTCCTCTTGGAATTATAAGTAGCTCTGGTGGAAGGCTTCCTAGAAGTCTTTAGGATATCCATAACACCTAGGGAGAGGTGTAAATCTGCAAACTCTAACTCTTCAAGAGCCAGGCCTTGAGATTGACAGATTTGAGATTCGGGTACCAAACCCTCCCCTGAGCACAAGTTAACAGGTTGTAATTCCTGGGAAGACACAGGGGAAGATGGACTGATAAGGACAAAAAGAGAGGATACCAGGGCTGTCTGGCCCAGTCTGGAGCAATCAGGATCACTTTGCAGGGCTGAGACCTGATTTTGACTAGCACTCTGAACAGGAGAGGGAAGGGGAAAAAAGCATACAGGAATTTCCCTTCCCAACTGAGAACGAAGGCATCCAGGGGGACTGAGCCCAACACTGGGGACCTGCAGCAAAAAAGGGGAAGTTGGTGATTGTCTGGGGCTGCAAAAAGATCTGTCTGTGGGGTGCCCCATGTGGAGAATATCACCTCCAAGACCAGGGGATTCAGTGACCATTCGTGATGGCCCTGAGATATCCTGCTGACAGCATCTGCCAGGACATTGTCCTTGCCTGGGAGGTGTACTGCTGTGAGGGAGGTGTTCAGGGAATAAGCCAGAGACCACAACTTCATTGCTTCTGTGCACAAGGCCGTAGACCGAGTGAGTCCCTGCTTGTTGATGTACCACATTGTGGTGATATTGTCTGTTCTGATCTGAATAACTTTATTCTGAACAGACTTGGAAAACGCTTGAAGTGCTAGAAATACTGCTCTGATTTCCAACAGATTGATGTGAAGCAGAGATTCCCGAGAGGACCACAACCCCTGGGTGGTCAGGTTGCCCAAGTGAGCCCCCCACCCCAAGAGGGAGGCATATGTAATAAGGATTAAAGAGTGAGACTGAGTGACAAAGGGAACTCCTTGTCTTAGATTGTTCTGATCCTGCCACCACTGCAAGGCCTGGATCAGAGTTCGAGTCACTGGGATCAGTTTGGTCAGAGGGACCTTTTTCTGAGACCAAAAGGCTCTCAAATGGAACTGAATGTCTCATCTGAAATCTTGCTCCCTGCACCACTGCTCTAGAAGCAGCCATGTGCCCCAGGAGCTGCAGAAAATGCCTTGCTGGTTGAGACACCTGTAGGGTGAATGAGGAGGCCAGAGTAATAAGGGTCCTTGCTCTGTCCAGAGGAAGGAAGGCTCTGGCCTTTTCTGTATCTAGCTCTGCACCTATGAAGGTGAGGAGCTGAACAGGCTCTAGAACTGACTTTGAAAGATTCAGAAGGAAACCCAGAGAGGTGAGCAGTTGCCGAGTTATCTGTAGGTGTAACTTGACTTGGTCTGGGGACTGGCCTACTATGAGCCAGTCGTCCTAGGTATGGGAAGATGGCAATCCTTTGCCTTCTTAGAGAAGCAACTACTACTGCCAGGCATTTTGTGAACACCCTTGGAGCAGAGGTTAGACCGAAGGGCATTGCTCTGAACTGGTAATGGCCTGAGGGCAGCTCGAACCTGCGGTACTTTCGATGGGAGCTTCTGATGAGAATATGGAAATAGGAATCCTTGAGGTCCAGGGAAACTAGCCAGTCTCCTGGCCTTAGAGAGGGCAGAATTATTCCCAGAGTCACCATTTTGAATTTTGGCTTTAAAAGGTGCTTGTTTAAGTATCTGAGATCTAGGATGGGCTGCCATTCTCCTGTCTTTTTTGGGGTAAGGAAGTACCTGGAGTACAACCCTTTGCCCTGGTGTAGGGGTGGAACCCTTTCCACAGCTCTGAGAGCCAGGAGGGAAGAGACCTCTGCCTCAAGGGCAAGTGCCTCTGAGGGATTTGCAGGTGGAAAGGATCTGGTTCTCAGCTTTGGAAATTTTTTGAAGCTGAGAACCAGTCCCTGGCTTACTACTTCCAGGACCCACTAGTCTGATGTTAGAGACTTCCAGTCCTGGACAAAGTAAGCCAGCCTGCCCCCTACAGGTAGTGGAGCATCGGCCCTGGCAAACCCATCAGGGTGCCTGTTTGGCAGGTGGTTTTGGCTCAGCGGTGGAAGCAGGTCTGCTTGTACCCCTTCTGCCTCTCCCTCTAAAGAACCCCCTCTGAGCATAGGCAGAAGAGGAGGCCTGGACTTGGTAGAAAGGCCTATGAAAAGGCCTGCCCCTGGGATGCTGCCTCTGAGGAGTGGCCTGCCTTTCCTTGGCCTGGGCACTCCTATAGGTGGTCCTATATTCTTCCATTTTCTTCATGTAATTCTCTGTTTGCTCCCCAAACAGAGAATTACCCACAACAGGAAAATCCATGGCCTTAGTCTGGGTATCCTGTGACAAGCTAGTACATCTCAGCCAAGCCATTCTACGAAGTGCCACAGATGTAGCCATGACTCTAGATGACACATCACTGGAGTCCACTGCAGCATGGAATTGCACCTTGGATGCCTCAATACCATCAGCAGCCACCTGCTCCAGGTCCTTGGCAAGCTGGCCAGGGACCCGTTTTGCTAAAGCCATGACAGTGTCCCATCTGGATTTTTGATACCTAGCAGTATAGGCCATATAGTTGGCCTGTCCGAGTCCCAAGGATCCTGCCATGTACTGTTTCTTTGCCATGGCATCAATCCTCCTGGAGTCCTTGTCTGGGGGGTGTGAAGCCAAGGGAATATTTGCCTTATCACAGGCTGCAGCCTGCATTACCCCAACATGGTTGCATTGTTGTGTAAGGAACTCTGTATCTGAGCCTGACAATGTATACCTCTTGTCCATTCTTTTATCCACAGGAGGTATAGTATTAGGAGTCTTTAAAATCTTAAATGTCTGTTTCCCAAAAGATTTTTGTAAGGGAATAGACAGCCTCCTAGACTCTGGGATATCCATCATTTCCGCATAGTCAGGCTCCTCCTGGTCATCCACAGCCTCTTCCATAGGAAGCTGGAGGGTTTCAGCCACTTTTTTATAAAACATGAAATGGGAGGGGGACTCAGAAAGCCTAGGAGGAGACACTCCTGAAGGTCTGTCTGGGGAGCTGTCCGGGTCAATGGGCACATCCAGACTTTCAAAACCACATTCACTTTCCTCATACTCCTCTCTCTCCTCCTCCGGTTCATAATATTCCTCTAAATCATAATCTTGAACCAGTGGAACTGGCTGAACCGAGCGCCTGCCTGATGGTGCCGGTTCGGTTGGAACCGGGGAAAGCGACTGTACAATTTTTATCGCTTTGGCTATTTCTTCAGCAGTTGGAGAAGAAAATTCTGGATCCACACCAGCTGATTTTTCCTTTCTTGTTCTCTTAGCCGGAACCGACTCCTCAGAATCGGTTCTCCTTTACCCGAAGAAGTCTCACCCTGGTCCGAGGGCACTACTTCCGGTTCAGTCTGAACCGAACCGGGCTGGCCATCCGGTTCAGCAGACTTTTTGGCCTCCCTTTCCCTGAGCCTACCAACTCCCTTCTCTAGGGTAGCTGCAGGAAAATTTTTACAAATCTGGCAGTCTGCATTGAGGTGGTCAAACTCCAGACAAACACAGGTGGTCTGGAGGTCAGCCTTAGCAAAGACTTCCCCACACATACTGCAGTGTTGAAACCCAGTGGGCCCGGTTTTTCCTTTGGGTTTCTCAGACATAGTGCCAGTCCTAACCAAACTTACCCTTTTAATGGCAATCCGCCAGGCAAGACCCTCTTATCTGTTCCTGACTGTGTTACGGGTTGTGGAAAAAACAGTAACAAAATCTTTTTTTTTTTTGAACCGATAAGAACCGGTAACCACACACTAAGAGTACAGAAAGATTTTTCAACAGCTTGATCGGTTCAAGCCGAACCGATGAGCCGTTTACAAGTTCCACACAGAACAGAAAATAATATAAACCTATCTAGTAATCACAAATACCACAGAGTCTGAACCTACAGGTTACGGTTTAAATTTGGTCGAAAACCGAGAAAAGCGGTACTTTAACCGACAAATTGAACCGAGCAGAAGGAGAAATCTCCGGAGCGACTGTTCAGTGAGGCAGAGTAAAGAATCTGACGGTTTGAGTTCAAACAGCAACAGACAGAGTCTCAATCGAGCTCGAGCTCAGTGTTCCATGCCTGGCATGGAAAATTAACTCATCTCCAGGGCAGTTCGAAGGTTGGGACTCACTGCTATTGTCAGAATACAGCAAGACTTCATGTTGTTTGAATGCGTACACCCCCCACCTCCCGTTTGTTTCTATAAAAGACCACAGACATATTGTCTGTATGGATCAAGAGAGGCTCCGGGAATAGGTTTGTCTGGAAGGCTTGAAGAGCATACAGGACTGCACACACCTCTAAAATGTTGATGTGGAAATGCTGCTTCAATGGAGACTAGGTTCCCAGAGTCTGACGATCTGCCAGATGGGCACCCCAGCCCTGTCCCGATGCATCCGTGGTCAGGATCTGTCAAGGTGACTCCGACCGGAAGCGGACCCCTTTGGAGAGGTTGGAGGAGTCCAGCCACCACTGCATGGACTGTCGCACCAAGCTGGATTTCAACACTGGAAGAGCAAAGTCATCTACACGCTGGTCCCATTGGACTCGAAGGTTCCACTGAGTTACCCTCATGTGCAAGTGAGCCAAGAGCACTGTCACAGTAGTCGCTGTCATATGACACAGCAGTGTGAGAACTGCCCTGCCTGGGACTTGTCGAGACGACAAGACCAACTGAGCCAGAGTCTGAAGGTATTCTGCCCGGTCTGGGGAAAGAAAGGCTTTGCCTTTATCGGTGTCCAAGATCATCCCTATGTACTGGAGTCTTTGGCTTGGCCAACGGAAGGATTTGGGGAAATTGAGTGTTATCCCCAGACCCCGAAACAGAGAGATAGTGGCTTCCATGGTTCTGAGCAACTGCTCCTTGGTGGGAGCCGTCAGAAGCCAGTCGTCTAGGTAAGGGAAGACATAATGGTTTTCCCTCCTTAGCGCTGCTGCCACTACTGCAAGGCACTTTGTAAAGACTCAAGAGGCCGAGGACAGGCAGAACAGTAGGGCCCGAAATTGGCAATGGTTTCCTTGGAAGCAAAAACGAAGAAACCTTCTGTGGGGTGGGAACATCAATATGTGAAGGTAAGCGACCTGCATGTCCAGGGAGAAAAGCCAAATCCCTTGAAGTAAGGAGAGAAGGCCAGGAAGAATAACCATCCTGAACTTTTTGTACTCCATAAACTTGTTCAGGTGGCTGAGGTCCACAATGGGACACAGATCTCCTGTTTTCTTTGGAACCAGGAAGAAATGAGAGTAGAATCTCATCCCTCACTGTGCTGGCAGAACAAATTCGATGGCTTGTTTTCGCAGGACTGCTTGAATCTCTTCTTGAATCAAGATAAGATGGGCCTGACAGTAATAGAAGAGGACCAGAGAGTTGTCCGGTGGAAATCTCCACAAATTCTAGGGTGTGCCCCTGTTCCACTAACTACAGAACTCGCTGATCCGAGGTTATTCTGTGCCAACCCTCTCCGTAGTGAGAGAACCAACCTTCCACTGCCTCCTTCAGAGATTCTGCTGAGGTTGGGTAAGGAGTCAGTCAGAGGAGATGTGGACAGGCAATACAGCCTGTGAGATTTTGGGAGCTCTGGGAAGTAGCCTTTCGTTTAAAGGCACTCCTGGGATGTTGACTTCTGGGTTACTGCTTGGACGTACAATGAAAAGGCTGTCATTGGGACAATTTACGCCGAGACCGGTACAGAGTATGAACCGAACGGATAGCCTTGCCCGACTCTTGGAGGCGAGTGATATTTTAAGAATCCTCATCAAACAGGATGGGGTCTCAGAAGGGAGCATCCAAGATCTTAGACTGGATGTCCAGAGCAAATCCGGAGACCTAAAGCCAGAAAGAGCGTCTGAGGCAAACTCCCGTAGCTGTGGCTCTACCTGCGGAGTCCGCAGAATCATAAGAGGCTCGGAGGACATGGGTCCCCGCATCTGAGCCTGACTTGAGCAGGTGCAACAGCTCAGCCTTCCCGGAGAGATCAGGCTGAGCTTGGCCACTTCAAAAGCACTCACCCACAGGGCAATCTGATATTGGACCATGTGGGCAAGGAAGTTTAGGGAGCACATAGCACATGTGACTGAAGAATAGACCTTTTTACAAAAATAGTCTGTCTGCCTAGAGTCCTTAACAGGAGGCTGAGTGCTGAGGTGTCGGGGTCATTTTAAACGGTCATGGGCCGCGTTAATGACCGAATCAGCTTCTGGGTGCTCCCCATAAAAGGGTTCATACCTTGGGGCTTTGTACAGGCGCTTTGCCTTTTTGGACGTCGCCAGTATAGTGGATGGGCACTTCCAAGCAGCCCTATTGATATTCTTGAAGGAGTCTATTAATGGGGGAACCACTAGAGGCAAGGACTCCTTCTTGCGGAGGAAAATGGCTAGCCGACGTCCCTCGGGATCCACTTCCTCAGTATCCCAGCCCATAAGGGCCTGGATGTGCCTCATCACATGCATGAAAGATGGGTCATCTAGAGAAGACCGCTGGGTGTCCTTGGGTTCCTCCAGCTCTAACAGAAAATCCAAATGTACAGAATTGTCGTAAGAGGAATATCCCCCTGACTAACCGGAGTCCGGAGAGGGGGAGCACCGACACATACACTGATGGGTCTTGGAACAACCGGTGCCAGCCCCTACTGGTTGTGTGTAGGTTTCCTAGCAGTTGGTGGCAGTGACTACCAAAGAGGAACCTGATCCTTAGAAGGACTGAGAATGGTCTCTCAGAGTTGGGGGCTCCTTTGGGGCCTCCTTGTCCTTGAAATACATCCACCAGGCTGCAAACAAGGCATTAAGGTCTGCAGCTGGGTTCTGAGGAAAGGTCAGGGGAACCAGCATCTGTGGGGTAGGTTTGGAGGGCCCCAGCGTCAGTTCATCAGGTTGTGGTAACCCTGGCATCAGATCCTGAGGTAAGGAACCATCTGGCATCAGTCTGACTGGGGTTGAAAGACGGGGCATCGGTCCCCCCTGGTGTCGGCAATGTGATGACAGGTCCAGCTGGCAACTGGAGGATTTGGGGACAATGGTTGAGGCATCTGGGTCAGCACCGAGGAGCCGGAGTTGATGGGACAGGTGCAGGCTGATGCCAGTCTCATAAAGCAGACAGCACTGGCCTGGAGGGAGAAGGCTGTATAAGGCAGCTGACTCCCAAGCGAGGCAAAGGCATCACACTCACGGGGGAGGTGACCGCATGCCCCTGACATCAGAACAGACTTCGCAGATGCCTTGACCGGGACGGTGCCGGGCAAGGACTCACCTCCCAAGGAGGACCCATCTGATGAATGGGCCTGAGCTTCAGGGGCTGAGAGGCTAGGGAAAAGTCCCGAAGGGACCCACCACCTAATACAGTTAGGAGAGCGGGTGGTTTGACCACTGGCAGCCCAGAGGGAGACAGGGCTGACGGACTGGAAGGGGCCGACCTCCTGCAGGAGGAAGACCCATGATTGGTGCCAGACTTGCGCAGGGACCTGGAGCGGGAAGTTGACCGGGATTTCTCCCTATGCTTCTCCTGGTGTTTGTGCTTTTCCCAAGACTTCTTCTCGTCCTTAGCTAATGATGAAGTAGAGGTCCCGGAGGCCGGGGAAGAGAAGGTACTCTGGTGAAGCTCCTTCTCCATAGCTAAGAATTTTTCCTACAGCAGGAAGGCTTCCAGGGTCTTCTGGCAGCGAAGCTGGGTGTGTTGGTTAAAATCCTGGTAGTGCTGGCATGCCTTGGTGTCGTGGCCTGCGCCTTGGCAAAGCAGCATGAGGAATAGCCGTCCTTGTGGGAAAGTTGCTTTCCACAAGCACACTTTGTTCACTGCCGCTCAACACATGAGGAAGGAGAAGAAGACATGTACAGATTGCTGATAAATCGAAGAAAAATTAAAAAATAATAAAGCACGGGTAATGCAAAGAAAATGGCAGTCGACTAAAACAGAAAGCATCCGTGAAGGTCAAACTTGCGCGGGTCGACAGAGAGGAAAAGAACTGATGTGGTGCTGGGGCACCTTTATATCATAGGAAGACATTGGGATCGGTCTCTCACTGTAGACTGCTTGCTAGAAGTTTTCCATGGGGTCCTGACGCCTGCCGGCTTCAGTCCTAGTGTTATAACCTGCTGTAAGAGCCCCCTCAAAGTGAAAACTGTGCTGACTGCCGGTGAAATGGCATATCACCTTCGAGTCCAGTCTGTTGACCTATATGGCTCTGTACCAATTGGACCTTGGTCACCCGAGAGACCTTCTAAATCCCTCAGACCTTTCCTTGCCCACTCCGCTCCCCCATGCTGGGCATCCTATCTGTTCCCAGGGTGAGGTTGAAATCCTCAGGAGAGCAAGCCTTCACACTAGCAGGCTCAGTCCTGTGGAACAGGCTTCTCAGGTAATTGGCGGAAGGCTTTAAGAGAGGCCTGAAGTCTTTCCTCTTTTGGGAGGCTTCTGGTACTTTGTGATTGCTTCATGTTTTTACTGCCACACTTCTTTTGCAGATTATTCTGTGAATTTTATATTTATTAGCTATTAATTTTAACTGTTGTACAGCACTCTGGGCCCCTGGAAATGGGCACTTAAGAAATAATGTCTGCTACTCCTCCTCCTCAAAAAACCCACATCAGCAGGTCAGTTAGAGAGGTAAGAAAGTTGGCCTATTTTACAAATCTAGGGAAACTTGAGGTCATACAGTTAGCCATATTTTTTTTATCAAGATATGCAGATGTAGTCTACAGCACTGCCCCACAGTCTATACTTGCCAGGCTGGACTCCCTTTTTCATTCCTTCTTTGGCCTTAGTGCGCCATCTGTCACCCATCTCTGCTCTCTGCATACTTATCTCTTTCTCCTCTCTTGAGGCCCGGCAGCTATCGGCACTGTCCCTTCTTCATGGCCAAATACTGGCTTGTCACTGTTCCCACTTGCCTCTCTCCTTAACCCTGCCATCCCCTCCTACTTCCTCCACCCATCTGCTGCTTGTTCCCTTTATATCTCTCACAGTCAATCCCCAGTCTGCTTTCTCTATTTCCTGCACTGTGGAACAGCCTCCCTCTCCCCATCTGTCTCTTCCTCCCTGCACTCTTCTAAAGCCGCTCTTACTGACACGTCACTAAAGAATGCACCTGCAGCCAGCCACCTTCCTCTTCCTCCCTGCACTCTCTCAAACCACTCTTACTGACACGCATCACCAAAGAATGCACCTGCAGCCAGTCACCTTCCTCTTCCTCCCTGCACTCTCTCAAACCACTCTTACTGACATGCATCACCAAAGAATGCACCTGCAGCCAGTCACCTTCTTCTTCCTCCCTGCACTCTCTCAAACCACTCTTACTGACACACTTCACTAAAGAATGCGCCTGCAGCCAGTCACCTTCCTCTTCCTCCTGCACTCTCTCAAACCTCTTTTACTGACACACTTCACTAAAGAATGCGCCTGCAGCTAGCCACCTTCCTCTTCTCTCCACATTACTACAACCCATGTCCTATCCAACCCCCTCGGCTATTTCGCCCATTTTACCCATTTTTGCCTACTCAACTGTACAGCTAACAACTCAGTGCACTCTTTAATCAGAGTTATAAATCTCAGTTCTCTACAAACATTTTACCATACATTTGTGGCACTCTCCCTTGGCTGTCAACCTGGCTACCCCATAACTGACACATATGTACACTTTTTATATTATTTTTGTCTTTATCGGCAATTCAATACTTGTATGTGATTTTACTGTACAAGTTCCTGTTGGCAGTTTTGTTACTGCTGTTTCCATGCTGCATCCCCTCCCCCGACTTGCGCCTGAGAACAAGCCTCGTCTTAGTGTGCCTGTCCCAGTCACCAAATTTTAAATAAATAAAAATGCTGACTACCTTGTTGAAAACATTTGCCCACTACAGTATGTTTAAGTGCTGCTGTTCTCTGTAACCCTACCACACACCCAAACACCCCCACATACACCCAAACCACCCCGCCAAACACACACAGTCACCTTTCCTCTTTCCCCAAACATTTAGTTCTGCTTCTCCAGCTCTCTTAACATGTAGTCCACACTCCTCTGATTCACTGTCCATGGTTCCAATGCTCCCTGGATAAGAAGGGGTTGATGGCCCCTCCCCCAGGGACTGATCTTCCCTTGTCTGTGAGGCACTCAGTCCTCGGCAAACCTCAGAATAGCCGCCACAAGGATGTGCCCAAACTGGGCATACCAAAACTTTGCATTCCACATTATTTCTTACTGTGCAAAGGCAAAGACAACAGAAGGGGATCCACAGATCTCTGGGCCACATTATGAAGTGGAGACTAAATTTAAAAAAATGCATACTCTGAAATACCAGTATTATCTGATGGCTGTTTGGTAGATAATGTTAAATAAAAACTGTACTATCTAGTTCCTAGTGAACAGGTGTCCACATTTCAAAAATCCCCACCGCAACAGCACAAACTGGCCCCTTGTTGGCAGATATTGATGAGAGGGTAAATCCTGAATTGGCTTGAAATATGAAGCACCCACTCACTCAGTAGAAGTGGTATCTCAAAGCCAGAGTAGGGGCACACTGGCAGGGTGGGAGGACAGCATGCATTATGGCCATCTGTACTGTGCCTCTTGTGGGTACAGAAGATTCAAGTCTCCACTGAAGTCAATCTGGCACCTTTGCTGTGCACTAATATTCACTAGACTAAACTGCATTACAGAGAACAGAATTTGGTGCACTGTTCAGTGATGTAAGCTAGTTACCAATCACACTAACATGTGGAAGACCAGGTTCAAGCCTTGTCCAGAGTCCCAGGTGGGGTTCAGGAAGTGATGACTGGGGCTGGGGGGACAGCAGGTTCACCCACTCTAGCTGGGAATCGTGGCCTCTGCCGAAAGGAACTAGTCACGGGGGGGTTGAAAGTCATCAGAGTGCCAAGACCAGTAGCAGTGTAAAGAAGGGAGTCAGGAGCAGCAATGGCATGAATGTGAGAAGAACAGAGGAGTGGTGAGGGGAGCTAACAAAAACTGGGGGAAGTATAGTATTTAGTTTTTCTATAGCACCTTACATAGACAAATTATTTGAAGTAACTTTACACGGAACCAATACGTTAGATGCCAATACTGCAGGGGCTGTATGTAAGCATCTCCCTTTGTTCCTCCACCGAGGGCCTCCGGGCAGTTCCAAGGACAAGGCTGAAAACCTTGGGTGGCTATTCATCCGGGTGACTGGCCCAGTCCTCTGGAACTCGCTGCCAAGACCTTTGAGGGAGGCCCCTATATTTGAGGCATTCAGGAGGGGCCTAAAGACTCATCTTTTTAATCTAGCATTCCCTGCCGATGCTTTTTAACTAGAAAGCTGAAATTTTATTTATGCTGTGGTTTTATGTACGTAATAATACTGTTTATCTTTTTATTGTACGGCGCCCAGAGTTACAGGGATTGGGCGCCTAACAAATAATAAATTGACTTTTTTTTTAATTTAATTTTTATTGAGTTAAACAAAGACATGTATACAAACATATAAAATCAGAAATAAACAGACCACAAACCATACAGTTTAAAATGAGGACTAAAATACATCGCTAATAGCAAGAGTTTAAAAAAAAAGGGGGCTCCAATGGAGGTGGAAACATCTCATGTTTGTGCCAGAGTACCGTCTGAGGTCCGAAACTAAATGGTCAGCAACATCACGTTAATACTAGTGTAGGGATGCATACCACTGCACAGGTAATTGCAATCATTTTTTATTTTATTTATTTTTTTTTAAATCAGGTAACATTTTTCTTCATCTCCTGAAGCAATCTGATCCTTAATGTATGTGAGCTACACAGAATTAAAATACATAAGATGGATTGCTGCTAAAGTTATGTATATTTAAAAAGGCAATTCACTGCAGATGGATCAATAGTCTTTTTCTGCAGATATTTTCTGTTTTCTTTTCCCTTTTGCAGATTATATTAACTACTTGACAGTACGGACTGCTCCCCAAACAGGGAATTACCCACAACAGGAAAATCCATGGCCTTAGTCTGGGTATCCTGTGACAGGCTAGTACATCTGAGCCAAGCCATTCTATGGAGAGCCACAGATGTAGCCATGACTCTTGATGACACATCATTAGTGTCCACTGCAGCATCGAATTGCACCTTGGATGCCTCAATACCATCAGCAGCCACCTGCTCCAGCTCCTTGGCAAGCTGGCCAGGGACCTGCTTTGCTAGAGCCATAACAGTATCCCACCTGGATTTCTGATATCTAGCAACATAAGCCACATAATTTGCCTGTCTGAGTCCCAAGGATGCTGCCATGTACTGTTTCCTTGCCATGGCATCAATCCTCCTGGAGTCCTTGTCAGGGGGGGTGTGAAGCCAAGGGAATATTTGCCTTGTCACAGGCTGCAGCCTGCACTACCCCAACATGGCTACATTGTTGTGTAAGGAACTCCGTATCAGAGCCTGACAATGTGTACCTCTTGTCCATTCTTTTATCCACAGGAGGTATAGTGTGAGGAGTTTTTAGAATTTTTACTGTCTGTTTCCCAAAAGATTTATGCAAAGGAACAGACAGTCTCCTAGACTCTGGGATATCCATCATTTCTACATAGTCAGGCTTCTCTTGATCATCCACAGCTTCCTCCATAGGGAGCTGGAGGGTTTCAGCCACTTTTTTATAAAACATAAAATGAGAGGGGGACTCAGAAAGCCTAGGGGGAGACACTCCTGAAGGCCTGTCTGGGGAGATGTCCGGTTCAATGGGCACATCCAGACTTTCAAATCCACATTCACTCTCCTCATACTCCTCTTCCCCCTCCTCCGGTTCATAAAATTCCTCTAAATCATACTCTTGAACCGGTGGAACCGACTGAACCATACGCTTACCTGATGGTGCCGGTTCGGTCGGAACCAGGGAAAGCGACTGGACAATTTTAATCGCTTTGGCTATTTCTTCAGCGGTTGGAGATGGAAATTTTGGCTCCACACCTGCTGATTTTCTAGTCCTTTTTGCTGGAACCGACTCCTCAGAGTCGGCTCTCCTTTTGCCCAAGGAAGTCTCGCCCTGGTCAGAGGGCACTCCCTTCGGTTCGGTTACAACCGAACCGGCTGGCCATCCGGTCAGCAGACTTCTTGCTTCTCTTTCCCGAGCCTACCAACTCTCTTATCCAGGGTAGCTGCAGGAACATTTTGCAAATCTGGCAGTCTGCACTGAGGTGGTCAAACCCCAGACAATAAACACAGGTGGTGTGGGGGTCAGCCTTGGCAAAGGCTTCCCACAAACACTGCAGTGTTGAAACCCAGTGGGCCCGGTTTTCTTTTGGGTTCTCAGACATAGTGCCAGCCTGACCAAAACTTGCCCATTTATGGCAATCCGCCACAAGACTCTTATCGGTTCCCAACCGCGTACTCGGTCGTGGAAAAACAATGAAATCCGCTTTTTTAGAACTGATAAGAACCGGAACCGACTGTAAAAGCACAGATTTAATGTATTTATACAACCTGATCGGTTCAAACCGAACCGATAATATCGTTTACAAGTTCCACACAGAAAATAAATGTAAAACCTATCTAGTACTTTACGATACCACAGACAGAGCTTGAACCGACCGGTTGCGGTTTAAATTCGGTTAAAAAACCGAAAAATTAATACTTTAACCGACAAAATGAACCGAGCAGAAGGAGAAATCTTCGGAGCGACTGTTCAGTGAGGCAGAGTAAAGAATCTGACAGTTTGAACAACAGAGAGTTTTCAACCGAGCTCGTTCTCAAAGTTCCATGCTTGGCATGGAAAGTTAACTCTTTCACCTCCGGAGCAGTTAGAAGGTTGGGACTCACTGCATATGTCATAATATAGCAAGACTTCATGTTGTTTGAAAGTCAAATTAACCAGCCTGGGAGTGGGTCCCAGGGTGGTAGCCTGGGGTAAAACATTGGCTGGACAACAGGACACAGAAGGTAATTGTAAATGGAGTCCACTCTGAAGAAAGAAGGGTTACTAGTGGGGTACCGCAGGGTTCAGTACTGGGTCCAGTCCTTTTTAATGTCTTTATAAGTGACATTGCAGAGGAACTGGAAGGAAAAGTATGCCTCTTTGCAGATGACACAAAGATCTGCAACAGGGCTGATACACAAGGAGGCGTGGAAAGGATGAGAAGGGACTTGGCAAGGTTGGAGGAATGGTCAGAAGTTTGGCAGCTTGGATTCAATGCAAAGAAGTGCAAAATAATGCACCTGGGAAACAAAAACCTAGGGGAAGATTACACAATGGGGGGTGTGTAACAACAACAAATACGGAAAGGGACCTGGGGGTAATCATATCAGAGGACCTTAAGGTTAGCAAGCAATGTGAGACGGCAGTAGGGAGTGCTGGGGGGATACTGGGATGTATAGGGAGAGGCATCACCAGCAGAAAACAGGAAGTTGTTATCCCTCTGTACAGGCAGTTGGTGAGACCCCATCTGGAGTACTGCATCCAGTTCTGGAGACCCCATCTCTGCAAGAACATAGGACAGGATGGAGGCAGTCCAGAGGAGGGCAACTAAAATGGTGCAGGGTCTGCAAGAGAAGCCATACAAGGAGAGACTAAAGGAGTTTAATATGTATACCGTTGAGGAAAGAAGGGAGAGGGGGGACATGATAGAAACTTTTAAGTACCTCAGTGGAATCAACAAAGTCCAAGAGGGTAGCATCTTTCAGAAAAAGAGATGTGCAAGAACAAGGGGACACAATTTGAAGATAGACAGGGGACAGCTCAGGGGCAATACGAGGAAGTATTTATTTCACAGAGAGGGTGGGAGACACATGGAACAGCCTTCCTGAGGAGGTTGTGGGGTCTAAAACTGTGGGAGAATTCAAAAATGCATGGGACAGACATAAGGCAATTCTTGCGAGGGGTAGGAAGAAATAGGCTGTTGGTTAACTAGGATCTCCATCTTATCCTGTAGGTAGGGAAATGGGCAGACTAGGTGGGCCAAGCAGTCCTTATCTGCCATCAAAGTCTATGTTTCTATGGAATGTCTCTTGCAGCTGCCACTGATGCAGCAGTACCCCTGGTAGACTGTGCCCTGAGGCCCAGGGAAGATTGTTTACCCACTTTACTGTAACAGAACTGTACGCAAGCTACTATCCAGCGTGCAATGGTTCATTTTGATGCAGGTTTACCCCTCCCACTTCCCCATGAGTGAGGAACAGTTGGGTATGCTCAGACCTATGAGCCTTGGTCCTGACAAGGTAGTGGCTAAGTGCCCTCTTGACATCCAGACCATGCAACTTCACTCAAGTTGGAATTTTCAGCGAAAAAGACTGGTAAAGTGATGGTCTGGTTCAAACGAAAGTCTGAGACCACCTTAGGAAGCAATTTCCTGTTGGTTCTGAGTACAGCTTTGTCCCTGTAGACAGATATGTAGTCCTGGCCTGCGCATAGGGTGTGCGATTCACTTATTCCCCTGGCTGAATTGATGGCCACCAAGAAAACAGTTTTCCATGTGACATACTTTAAGTCTGTAGTTGCCATGGGCTCAAAGAGGGGCTCCATGAGCTTGGCAATACAAATAGAGATTTCAGGCCGAGACTGGCTCCCTGAGGGGAGGGTGAAGGTGGTTGAGACCCTTGAAAAATGTATTAAAACCAGGGTAACAGGCAATAGACCTGTCCTTACCAGCTGAGACATACGCTGAGACTGCAGCCAAATGGACCTTCAGTATGGAAGGCGAAGGCCCAGGGTGTGTAGATGAGTCAAATAGTCCAACAGAATAGAGAGACCAGTCCTGGAAAGATTCTCTCTTCCCTTTCACCAAACAGAAAATCTTTTCTACTTCAAGGAGTAAGTTTTCTTGGTGGATGGCTTCCTGGATCCCCTGAGCATGGTCAAAACTCATTCAGGGAGATTTAGGTTGGCAAACTAAGTCTTCAGAAGCCATGCCTTCAGTCTCGGGGCTCTGAGGCTGGGATACAGGATCCTGCCCAGAGAAGGAGGTCAGGAGATTGTGCCTCTGGGGCAGGTGGATCAGCTGTGCGACAGCTAGAGTAAGTAGTAGAAAGTACCATGGGCTGGCTGCCTTGCCCAAAACTGGTGCCACCGGGATAATTGTTGCTGGTTGTGACCAGAGTTTTATCAGAGTCCTGGGCAACAAGGAAAAAGGTGGGAAGGCATATAGGAATCTGCCTAACCAATCCAGTGTTCAGGCATCCACTGAGATTGTGCCCCTGCTGGGAGGCCTACAACAGAATTGTAGCAGCTGGTGATTGTGGAGTCAAAGAGATCCATCACTGGTGTGCCCCAGCTTCTGAATACTGACTGAAGCACTTGTGCATTCAGGGACCATTCGTGATGGTTTGGGCTGATTCTGCTGAGAGTCTACCGGTATGCTGACCTTTCCTAGGAGTGGAAGGCTGATAGGGACACCTGTAGTGAGTAAACCAGGCCCCTCACATTCATGGCCTCCGTGCACAGTGGGGTGGACCTGGTTTCCCCCCTTGCTTGTTTATGTAGTACGTGGTGGTGGTGGTGTGTGCTCTGGCCTATACCACCTTTCCTTTTAAGTGGGGAGCAAATTCCTGAAGATCCAGGTATAGTAACCTGAGCTCTAAGAGGTTTGTGTGTAGAAGAGATTCCCGAGGTGACCATGTTCCACTGGCCATTAGGTCCAGCATGTGTGCGCCCCATCCCAGTAGAGAGGGATCTGTGGTGAGCATTACTGAGAGATGCTCCTTTTGAGGTTTTCTGGGTCCAGCCACCATTGCAGGGTCTACAGGAGGGTGTTTGAGACTGGCACCAACTTGTCCAGGGGACAAAGGACAGAGGACGCAAATATGGCAGCCATGCTGGGCTAGCTGTCGGACTGCTGCTTGCTGTGTTTTTATTTTTTTATTTTATGTTTTTGTTTTGCCGTTTTGTTGTTTTAAAAGCACTTTTGCCATTTTAAGTGCAGGACTTAAGGTTTTGTTTGTATTCCCATTGTTTTATTTGAGTGCATTTGTGTGCTGGAACTAAATCGGGTGGGCACTGAGAAGCCGCGAAGTGCCTAAACATTGCCCGTTTATGTTTCCGGCATCTACCTTACTATCAGCATCTATCAACTTCACATCTACCTTACTCTTACCGCATCTGTACTGTGATTTGAGTATTCGCGGTTGGACGCACTCGGTTGGGACGCCAGGGCACTGTATGGTTTGGCATTTTGGACTGCTATAAGAACTTGGCTGGTCCTGTGGCTTAATGGCTGCCTTCCAGTGTGGAGATTTGGGCGGTGTTACATTCCCTGAGCGCGATCTCCCCCAGCACTTTTGGAGGATTAGTTACACATTGAATGGGATCTGGAGGAGTAGAGAGTTGCTGGGGATAAGCTCACCAAGGAGTTTGAATGCACTGCTCTTGGGAATAAATAAGACTGCGGAGATAGCACAGGATCCTGCAGTTTTTACTTTTCTGCAGTGCTAGGCTAAAAGTTATGTTTTAGTGACCCGCTTTGACTGTGGATTCGGATTTGTATAGCTGGACCTGCTGGTTTCTTGAGGTGTTAGAGGGTTAGTGACCCACACAGGGGCTGGGAGCGGGGCTTGCTGGAAGGCTAGCCCATTGATCCTATTCCCCTAGAGTCCCGGTATAGTCGGCCGGGGGGGGGGGGCTGATTTAACCTGGAGTTGAGGTAGTGGGCCACTATTATAGCCTGGGTAGTCACCTCTTGAATTTCTGGCAGGAATCTGCGGCCTGGTGGATGGTTCTTCCAGGATCTGGATCAGAATTTAGAGTCTGGAATTCTTCTGGAACATTTTTGGCTTATTGGATGTTTCTAACGACATTGGGGCCAGTATTGTGAAGCTTTGGAAATTTAAGTGTGTAAAGGTCACCCATTTGATGAGAATACAGCTGGACTGGATCTTTCTGACTGCAAGTACTCTGTGATTTTATTTTAACTTTTTGGAAATTCTGTCGGCAGTGAGAGTGCTTTTAACAACTGAGAATCTGCCATTTTTAGACCTATGTGAGAGATATTGTCTAGAGGGCGGCCACTCTACATTATTTCCTTAGATTTTCTTTGTACACTCCTGGGGCGGCCGGCTGGGGGGTTATCCGCCCCCGGAGTGGAAATAGTGGGTCACCGATCTCTTTGGGCTGGCCGGTTCCTGCGGCGCGCTGGTGGTCCTTACTTAAGCCAAACTGTTGATGGTGAACGACGGACCTCTGGAAATTGAATTTTATTTTGTATTTTTTATATATAGGATGTCTATTGTTTGTAGTTACTTTATTTGAGGGATAATTTATGCAGTGAGAGTGCCTGATTCCATCTTGTATTCCACCTTCTCCGGTTCGGTGAGAGAGTCCCGGAGGGTGGTTTTTAAATGATTCCCTCTATTCATTATCTTGTTATTAGTTTTTAGTTTTATTAACGTCCCCAGGCCGTGAGAGGGCTTGTGGATAAAAATAATTAATTTAATAGATTTTGTATTAGAGTGTTGGTTACATTTTTATTTTTTGGTTTTAGTGTTAGGTTGTTTGTGGTGGTGTTTCATTTATTTTATTGTTTTAACCTTTGAGCAGCCTGATGTGTTGGCTGGCTCCACCTGTCCTACGTTATTCGGCCTCCGCTCTCCATGCCCTACGCCCCTTCTTTTTGCCCCCCTTGCCCGTTCATGTTTATCATCGGTGTCGGGCACTAGGGATTGTGCAAAGGGGGAGGGGGAATTGGGGGGGCGTGGGGGGTTGTGGACAGCAGAGTGAGTGGTGCTCTCCCATAGGAGTGGTTAGGCCTAGAAGATGCCGTGGGGCGAAATGGCTTCTGGAGCATGGTAGTTCTGTTCTGGTTCCCATACCAAAGGGCACCTCCTGTTCCAGAGGGCAAGTGGTTGGGACAACTCGTCATCCTCGTCCAATTCGGGCGCTGTTGTGCAATGCCAGATCTGTCTCAAGACTGGTCTTATTGCAGACTTTGTTGCAAGGGCAGATCTGGCTTGCATTACCGAGACCTGGTTGGATGGGAATGCGGCCCATTTTTAGAGGCCACTGTTCCCGCCGGGTTATCGGTTATACACCGCCCGAGATTGGATCGGGGGGTGGGGTGGGTTGGCGGTCTGTTTTAAGACCAAATTGAGCCTTACTGGTGTACCAGTTGAGGAGGCTAGATCATTTGAGTGCACTATGGTAGCCGGTGTGGGGTGCAGGATTGCCCTCATTTACCGTCCACCAAGGGATGAGAAGCTTTTCCAGCAGGAAATAGCAGATTTTGCCGCCGACATGGCCTTGGAGTCACCCAGGTTGATGGCGCTAGGAGACTTCAATGCCTGGGTCGACGACGAAAGTACAGTTATGTAAGAACTTACCGTAACAGTAGATATTAGAGAACAGCTCTTGCAGCAGGTTACACCATTAGACTGAAGCCGCAGGCGCCAGGACCCACGAATTCTTCTAACTAGCTATCTTCGAAGGACCGCTTCTAAACGCCGGTTCCGCCCGACATCAGGCATAGTACATAAGGGGATGGTCCCGCCAGATTCCCCAGTTCTCCCGCTGGAGACTCCCGGCCGCAGAATGACATCAGAATGGGAGACAGAGGATCCGTCACCAAAAGACAAAGGGCGTAAGCCCCTGCCCAAGGCTTGGTAAGCCATGCCTCCTTCAAGGGGGAATGGTGGGCGGGAAGGTACCTGCTGCAAGAGCTGTTCTCGAAGATCTACTGTTACAGTAAGTTCTTACGTAACTGTACTATCTTACTTCGAGAAACAGCTCTTGCAGCAGGTTACACCATTAGGACCGATTTCCAAGCAATAGCGTCTGTAAGCATTCTGGGAGGAGGAAACTAGGAAAGATCTTGACAAGTCCTGACTCTAGGACAGGAGATCCTGTAGCACGGCCAGGCCGAAACCGGCTCTCCGCCGTGATGCAATATCCAGGCTATAGCACCCAATGAATGTATGCACAGAGCTCCAAGTAGCTGCGGCACAAATGGCAGAGGTGGAGACATTACGAAGTGTTACAAATGAAGTAGCCACCCCCCTTGTCGAATGGCCCCGGACTGTACCCGGGAGGGGCTTCTGTTTGCTGTCGTAACAGAATGAGATACACTGGACAAGCCAGCGAGAAAGAGACTGCTTTGAGACAGGTTGGCTCAGCATCCTCCCAGCAAAGAAAACGAATAGTTGCTCCAACTTGCGAAGCTGTTTAGTTCTGTTCAGGTAATACCTTAGACAGCGGTGAAAATCCAGGGTGTGAAGCAATGCCTCTTCTCTATTGGAATATTTAGGAAAATATACAGGTAAATCGATGTCCTGGTTGAGAGTGAGGGCAGAGACCACCTTAGGCAAAAACTTAGGATTCGTCCTCAGAGATGCTCTGTCCTGGTGGAAAATTAAATAAGGCTCCTTACACATGAGAGCGTGGAGCTCGGAAACTCTCCTTGCTGACATGACAGCAACCAAAAATAACGTTTTCCACGACAGAAAACTCAGCTCGCAATCCACGGCAGGTTCAAAGGGGGGGGGAAGGAGTTGTTCCAGGACAAAGAGCAAGTCCCAAGGAGGAACTGGATCCTTAATGGGTGGCCTAAGGTGTAACACCCCTCTCAGGAAAATCGAGAGGCATCAAGCTGTGCCACTGTGCGCTGTCCCACTGGGAAGTGGTAAGCAGAAATCGCGCAGAGGTGCACCTTAATAGAGGAGTAGGCGAGACTGGAATGGAATAGGGAAAGCAGGTATTCCAGCACCACTTTCACCGGGCATCCTAGAGGGGAAAGACTGCATGCTTGCGACCACAAGCAAAAGCGGCGCCATTTCATGGCATACGTCGCATGCGTTGCCGGCTTTCTGGCCACAGAAAGAACTTCCGCCACCTCTTGCGAGACCCCGTGTCGCAAAATGGCTATGTCTCTAGGAGCCATGCATGCAGGTTCAGTGAGCGTAACTCCAGGTGGACTAGAGAACCTTCCTCCTGAGACAAGAGATGGGAGCTGAAAGGCAACGGGATTAAAGGTTCCCGGGACAGCTGCGTTAGCAAGGGGAACCAGATCTGTCTGGGCCAGAATGGGGCTACCAGGATCATTGTTGCATGCTCCCTGCGCAGTTTCAGAAGAACTCTCTGGATCAAAGGGAAGGGAGGGAAAGCGTAGAGGAATCTGTCCTCCCAGGAGAGGGACAACGCGTCTCGCCAGAAAACACCAGGCCCTGTATCTAGCGAGCAAAAATTGGGCAGTTTTGCATTGGATGGGGAAGCGAATAAGTCCAGTTCTGGAGTGCCCCATCGAAGAAACAGATCCTCTGCGACCCCTTGAAGAAGTTCCCACTCATGGACCTTGGCCTGGGAACGACTCAGGCCGTCTGCAATTGTGTTGTACATTCTGGGAACGTGAACTGCAATCAGGCTCACGCCGTGTCGGATTACCCAATCCCACACTCTCATCGCTTCCCTGCAAAGGGGGTAAGAGTGTGCGCCTCCTTGTTTGTTGAGGTAATACATCACCGCCGTATTGTCTGTTTGGAGCAAGAGAGTATTCGGCGGGATCTCTGACTGAAAGGCCTGCAGGGCGTAAAGGACCGCCCTCATCTCCAGAATGTTGATGTGGAGATGAGCTTCTTGAGGGGTCCACGTTCCCTGGGACCTCACCCCGTTCAGGTGTGCTCCCCACCCCAGCCCTGAGGCGTCTGTGGAAAGAATCACCTCCGGGGACGGCGCTGAGAAAGGAACACCTGCAGAGAGTGTACCTGGGTCTAGCCACCACTGCCAGTCTCGAATCACGGCATTCGTGATTCTGACCGGCTGCTGCATGTGGTCATGCCTTTGGTCCCACTGCACCTTGAGCATCCACTGAGTTACCCGCATGTGGAGCCTTGCCAAAGGGACGGTTGGAATGGCCGCAGCCATGTGTCCGAGCAAACGAAGGACCAGCCTGGCAGGGGCAGTCTTCTTCACCGAGAGGTCCCTGATGAAGGATCTGATGCATTCCGCTCTTTCGTCGGGAAGAAATGCTTTCCCTTGGATGGTGTCCAAAACTGCGCCTATGAACTGCAGCTTCTGTGATGATACGAGGAGAGACTTCTCGTAATTGATTAGGATGCCCAGAGACTGGAACAGGTCCTGGGTGCTCTGGATAGCCAGCAACAATGCCTCTCTGGAGGCAGCCATGAGAAGCCAATCGTCCAAGTATGGGAACACATAGTGACCCTGTCTCCTTAAAGACGCTGCCACAACTGCCATGCACTTGGTAAAGACCCTGGGGGTCGATGACAGTCCAAACGGAAGAGCTCAGAACTGAAAATGGTGGCCGAAGCTCTCAGGCGCAGGAACCTCCTTGCGCTTGATGCCAGGGATATGCGGTAGCGCTCCTGTATGTCTAGGGACGCTAAGAAGGCAGCCCTGCTTTAGCATGGAATGAGACCCTGAAGGGTCACCATGCAAAATCGTTTGTAGGCGACCGATGTATTTAGGTCACTGAGGTCCAAGATTGGACGGAGGTCCCCTGTTTTCTTCGGAACCAGAAAGAAATGGGAATAGTATCCGGATCCTATCTGGTTCTCTGGAACATACTCCACCGCTCCCTTCTGCAGGAGCGCGAGTATTACTTGCCTGATCAGCAATTTGTGCTGAGCCGAGTAACGGGAGAGCAGAGGAGGCCTCGAGGGTGGCTTGTCTGCGAATTCTATAAAGTGGCCTCTTTCGACCAACTGAAGGACCCACCTGTCGGTGGTTATGGACTGCCACCCTGGCAGGTAGTCCACAATGCGACCCCCGACCTTGATGTCCCGTTGATCCTGAGGGGCGGGGGCCCGGAAGGAGTCATGCTGTGGTGGCTGAAGGTCCAGCAGGCTTAGCTGGTCACTGGCTTCAGCTTGCGGACGACTTCCCCTGGGCTCTGCGGAAGAAGAAGCCCCTCTGTTGCGGGCTGGTGCGGGACTGCTGTCTCTGCACCCGGCCTCGAAAACGGCTTTGGTTCCTAAGAAAGGAACTAAGCTTGGGTCTGTACATAGCCTGGACAGACCGCACCGCCTTCCCAGCCTCTTGAAGTTTGGTGAGGACCTTCTGAGGACTCACCAAAAGAACTCTCCATGAAACGAGGCATCCAGGATGTTCTTCTGGACGTCCGGGTGAATTCGAGACACGGAGCCATGAGTGTCTCCGAGGCATATGCCCGAAGCTGCCGCCTGGCCGAGGAGTCCGCGGAATCGACGTGGCTCGCAGAAAGCACCTGGTTCCCAGCATCCAACATCGCACGGAGGAATTGCAATATCTCCTCCTTCTGCTCACTGCCTTGGCAATTTGTCCGCCAGGTCCAGTCCCTGCTCCCACAAGGCATTTTGTAACTGTACCATGTGGGTTAAGTAGTTCAGGGATCTGATGGCGCAAGTAGCGGAAGCATATGTGCGCCTGCCCATAGCGTCCAGCTGTTTGGACTCCGGGTACGGTGGCAGGGTGCTCAAATGTTGTGATCTCTGGGACAGGTCATGAGAGGCTGTGATGACCAGAGAGTCGGCCAGAGGATGTGAAGCCAGATACTCATCCTCCCTCGGGGCCTTGTACAGGCGGTCAGCTTTCTTCGGCATCGCTGAGAGCAAGTGTGGATGCTTCCATGCTGCCCTGGTGACGTCTACGAAAGTGTCCACCAAGGGTGGTACCACCACAGGCTTGGGATCTTTCTGCCGAAGATACCTGGCAAGGCGTAGTCTCTCAGGGTCTAATTCTTCTGCATCCCAGCCCATGTTGTCTTGGATATGCCTCATGATCTCTGAGAACGATGGGTCATCCAGAGGAGATCTACGAAGTTCACGTGGGTCCAGAGAAGGGATGTGGATCGGAGAGGGGGAATCTGGATCCTTCCGAGAATTCCGATCCCGTGTCCTCCGTCGAAGGCGAACGGCAGCGTCTTCTGGGTCTCTTAGGGCTGGGTGACCCTGAAGAAGATCTGGACGGAGGTCTCCTTTTGTTTGGTCTCCCCCTAGGAGGATCTGCCAGCTCCTGAGGGGAAGGTACTCGACCTGCCGCCCCGGACAGAGTAGGGGGCACAGGTGGAGAAGGAGGAGGAAGAGAAGGAGGGGTGGGAACCACATCCCTTTTTATGGTGTCCCACCAGTAAGTGAACAACTCCTTGACCTCAGATATGGAGAGACCAGACGACGGACCAGGCTCCGATGGCCGGTCGTCTGGTTCTGGTGTCGGCTCCTCAGGGGTCTCAGGTTCCGGAGAGGGCTCCCTGAGGGGTGCAACAGGACCGGGTTCACCCTTCTGGTCCTCGGGCTGGGTCAGCTCCTCCTCCGTAACCGTCTCCTGACAGACGTCGGTGGGAGGCGTCGGGGTCCTCTTCTCAATGGGTATGGGTACGGACGTCAGTCCCCCGGTCGACGACCGAGAAGACGGAGGCCTGACCGGCGACGGGCATCTGGCGGTCGACGGTTCCTAGGACCTATGGTGTAGGGCCAGTATCAGATGGGCCGGCGCCGGGTCAGACGGCTTCTTTAAGGAGGTAAGCTCTTTGGTCTTCCTCTTGGGAGGAGGAGGCAAGGAGGCAGACCTGACGTCGGGTTCGGAACAGCGGGAAATACAGGTTACTCACCTGTAACAGGAGTTCTAGGAATGGTATATGTTGTTCATCCACACTATCTGGCAGGTTCCTTGCCGCTTTAAATCTTGCCGGAAGGTCTTCAAGCTAGCTCCTTCTCCCACCCACCCGGGTGGTAAAACTCTCGGCTCCGCCCCATGACGCCAGATCTGGCCCACTGGAAGCTCAGGTTGTGCATCGAAGCCGGGGAGGTCGGGTGGGTTCGTGTGGATGAACAACATATACCATTCCTAGAACTCCTGTTACAGGTGAGTAACCTGTATTTCTAGGGACATGGATATGTTGTTCATCCACACTATCTGGCAGACTCCTAGCAGTTCTCAGGAAGGAGGGAGACAAGGCGCACACCCCCTAATACTTACTTGGGGAACAAAACTGGAGAACCGAGGCCCCAAAACCAGCATCCCGGCGTGACTCAAGGTCGATGTGGTAGTGGGAAATAAAGGTGTATGCTGACTTCCAGGTAGCAGCCCTGCAGATTTCCTGGATAGGGACATCCCTGGAAGCAGCCACTGATGCAGCAGTATGGCGGGTAGAATGAGCTCTTATCCCTCTGGAAGGCTCCATGCCCGCCAACTTATAGAGATTTATGCAGGAGGTGACCCATCTGCCTATAGTCAGCTTGGCTGCAGGTCTGCCAGGTGACTTCAGCGTAAGTGACAAACAGCTGGCGAACCTCTCCCAATTTCAGCCGTGCGCTCCTTGTAATAAGGGCGCCCTTCTAGGGTCAAGGTATGGAGCCTATATTAAGACCTCAGGTGTGATGGGGTAGAACACGGCAGAGTCAACACCTGATTAAGGTGAAACTCCGACACCACCTTCGGAAAAGAATTTCGGGTGGGCGTGAGACAACCTGTCCCTGTGGAAGACCAGGTAAGGAGACTCGATGCTAAGCCTGGAGTTCTCCCATCCTTCTGGCTGGCGTAATAGCCACCAGAGGCGGTCTTCACGACAGGTGGGAGACCACACCTGTGCATTGGTTGATAAACGCCGCATGAGCTTTGCCAATACCAGCAGTAAATCACGGAGGTGGGGTTCCCACAGGAGGAGAAATGTGATCAAGGCCTTTGAAGCGCCGACCACTTTCTCGCCACTGACTGCTGACGGCCAGCGCCAGTAGCAGAAATGGCTGCCAGGTGCACCTTAAGGGTCGTCGACCTAAGCCCTTGACTAGATAGAGACCATAGATAGTCCAAAAG
Source organism: Neoceratodus forsteri (assembly GCA_016271365.2). Classification (NCBI taxonomy): domain Eukaryota; kingdom Metazoa; phylum Chordata; order Ceratodontiformes; family Ceratodontidae; genus Neoceratodus; species Neoceratodus forsteri. The sequence continues at coordinate 45,595,191 of CM028133.1, read as the reverse complement.
CTTACAGGACCAGAAAGGGTCCAACCCTTTTCCCCGACACCAAATGGAGAACCTCTTCAATTTGAAGGCATAGCACTTTCTGGTCGACTCCTTACAGGGCAGCCTCAGCGGCGTTGAGGACCTCGTCGGAAAGACCCAAGGCCTGGAACTCTGGCGCTCAGGAGCCAGGCCCGTCAGGTGCAGGGATTGAAGGTCGGATGGAACATCTTCCCTGATTGACTGAGAGCAGGTCGAGGCGAGCTGGAAGCTGCCCGCGAGTCCTGGAGCTGAGACTGAGGAGATCTGGGTACCAGAACTGGCGAGAGCCAGTCTGGGGCTATCAGAATCACCTCGCCTTGTCCTCCTCGCTTTCAGCAGGACCCTGTGAATCAGGAGCAGGGGAAAGGCGTAAAAGAGCCGGGGTCCACGCCTAGAAGGCATCCCCTGCAGCGAGCCCTGCTGGGAGGGGGCATGAAACAGCCTCAGCCTGGCGTTCTCCTGGAGGCAAACAGGTCCACAGAGGTGTGCCCCAGCGGAGAACAGGTCTTGTACTATCTCCGGCAGGAGAGACCACTCGTCGCGATGCAGCCCCTATCCAGCTCAGGGCATCGGCCGGGGTGTTGGAGGCTCCTGCCACATGAATGGCCAGGAGATCCGCCTCCAGGCTGCGCACTAGTGACCAGATGTGGAGAGCTTCCTTGCATAGAGGCAAGGGTGTGTCCCGCCCTGGCAGTTTAGATAGTACATGGTGGTGGTATTGTCCGTCTGGACTCGGACCACTTGACCCGGAGCGGAGCAAAGGCGGTGAGAGCTAGGCGGACGCCGCGGAGCTCCAGCAGGTTGATATGGCATCGGGACTCCCATCGAGGACCAGAGCCCGTGCGCTTCGATGTTCCCCAGATGGGCACCCCAACCCATCAAAAGGCGTCGGTCGTTAGAGACCCGTCGGCTCGAGGCGGACAAGAGGGATACCCTCACTGCAGATGGGACGGAGCGGTCCACCACTGGAGGCGTTCCACATCTCCTGGAGTCGTCCACACACGCTGGTCCAAGGATCATAGCGCTGTGACCACTGATCTGGCCAGTCCCCACTGGAGGCGCATGTGCCAGCGTGCCCAGCGGACTACACTGGTACAGGCCGCCATGAGACCCAGGAGTGCAGGAAGTCCCGGGCAGGGTGCGGTGCCCAACCAGAAATGATTGGGCAAAGGAGGTAGAACCTCAGCCCTGTCCGCGGGAGCCGTGCTCTGGCTCGAGAGAGTCGAGCTCTGCCCGATGAAAGATATCACCTGCTTGACTCGAGTTCCGACTTGGCCTCGTTGATCAAGAGGCCCAGATGAAAGCAAACCGGAGGGCCAGATCTCTGGACGCTCCACCTCCAACCTGGAGGGCTGCTATCAACCAATCGTCCAGGTAAGGTACACCGGACCCTCGGCGCCTGAGAGAAGCTGTCACCGCTGCAATGCATTTGGTGAAGACCCTGGGAGCTGAAGAGAGGCCGAAGACACGGCCTGGAACTCGAGAGGAACCCTCCGCTCTGGGCGGAGGAATCTCTGATGGAGCGGACGGATAGGGGCGTGAAAGAGCAGCGTCCTGGAAGTCCAGAGAACAGAACCCCGCCCGTGTTCCAGAGATGGTATTATCTGAGCCAGAGTGACCATTCTGAAGGTTGAGACCTTAGGAACTTGTTCAAGTGCCGTGTAGATCTAGGATGAGCCAGCCCCGTCCGTTCGGGACCAGGAAGTACCTGGACACGAACCCTGGTTCTGATGGAGGGTCCTCTATCTCTATTATCACCCTTTCTGAAGGAGGAGGCGATGTCGGCTCGACGAGCCTGTAGAGATTCTGGGGACCCCAAAGCCCCCCGTGGCGCATCGGCTCTGAAGGTGGAGCCAGCTCGGTCGAGAGGCAGGCCTCTTCCCACCACCTCAAAACCCACCTGTCCGTGGTAACAGTGGACCAGGCGGAAAGGAAGTGTGGAGCCGTCCCCGCAGGAGAACCAGGAAAGGGAGTGGGCGAGGGATGGGCGACACCCTCAGCCGTCACTTAGCAGGCTTGGAGGAAGGACCGGCCTGGGACCACCAGGGCCTTTTCCTCCTTGCTTCCTGTTTGAGGAGGCTGGTGGCTTGGGCTTGGAATACCAAGGCCTGGCCTGCTGCCCCTGGCAGCTGTTGTTGGGCAGGGCGTGCAGCGGGAGTAGAGGGCGACGAAAGGGCTTAGGCTGGGGTTTCTGACCCTTGTCCCTCTGGCGAGACAGACCGAATCCAAGGTGGCACTGGATTTTTCCATCCTCTGGAGGTGGCCTTCCACTCCAGGGCCGAAGGTCAGTTCCCAGGAGGGAACATCCACAGAATCTGCTGGGTATCCGAGGTGAAAGTGGATATCCTCAGCCACGCCGCCGGTAGCATAGCCCTCTGGCCGCCACTGACGGGCACAAGAATCCCGATGTCCAGCGCAGTCTGGAGCTCTGCTTAGCTACTGCCCTGCCCTGGTCCCGCACCTGCTTTACTGTGGTCTGCAGGTCCACAGGAAGATGAGAACACGACCTCATCCAGGGGCCAACAGGGCATGGGAAAAATGTGCCATCAAGGCGCCAACTGGCCTGATGAAGGCCGAGGGAGGAGCATACACTTTCGCCCCCATAGTCAATTTCTTGGACTCTGTGCAGTGCTTTGTCCGATCCCTGGCATTGCCGTACGCGGAAAACACTGTCCGTGACCAACCCTTCAGCGAGGGTGTTGGAAAAACCGGACAGAGGCCCGTAGGGACCGCATACTTCCTGGCCATCCTGGCGGAGCGCAGGACAGGAAGCCAGACGCTACCATAACTCAAGGCAGACCAGCGATAGCCCGGCCACGGAAAGGCCTCTGTGGGAGAATCCCCTCTGTCCAGAATCTCGGTGAGGGGATATCTGGCCCGTTTGGATACGGGTTCAAGCTTCATCCCAGTGGATTCTGAGATGAGCCTGAGAAGTCCGAGAAAGGACGAAGGGCTATCGTCCGTTGACTGCCCCCTAGAGGACTCCAAGTCCAAGCGTCTGGAGTACAGGGAGGAGTCATCCGACTCCGACGAGTTGTCGAAGAGCTGCCTGGAGCTTGAGCCACTCTCCACTTGCTGAGGCTTATCGGGCGTGAGAGTGACCGACAGCCTGCGGGGAAGGCCATGGGCCAACCGTGAATCTTTCGGCGGTGCCCCAACTGTCGGCTGAGGCGGAGGTGGTTCCATCAAAATTGGTGGGGCAGCTGGAATCGGTCGAACAACCGGCCTGGAGACAGGCTCCTCGACCACCACGAGGGGTTGATTCGACTGGTCGATGGCAACCATTTAATGGCGGGAAGGGGCTGAGCGACACTGCCGACCAGAAAGAGTTGTTGCCCACATGAGGTCCTCATATTTTCGGCGTAATTTGCCCCAGCCTCCCTCCTCGTCCGAGGAGGAGGAGGAGGAAGATGAGACGGCGGCGGCGCCGCTGCATGAGTGCGAGACCGTCTCTGTCAGCAGGGAGGCTAGACCGCGAAGATGTCCGAGACCGAGACTCTCGGCTAGGCCGAGGTCGGCGAGTCGGGGAGCCGAGGATCGGCAATCCGTTCGGTTCGGTAGACAAAGCCGACGGCTCCTGGGTCGAAGGCCCAGATGAGCCGACGGTCTCCTCAGTCCTCACCGGGGGAACCGGGGAGGAGGGAATCTCGGCTTCTCCAGCCGACAACCCTTCTAACGGGTCGAGAAAAATCTCGACCACGTCGGCGGGAGTCTCGGTCACACGGGCCTGGCCAGAGCACCGTAAGCCAGTGGTCGAAGCAGTTCGACCGAAGTGAGCTAGCCGACAAAGGGAGGAGATCTTTCCGCTCCCAAGAGCGTCGGCGATGGACTTACCCTTGCTTTTCCTTGACCCGATTGGAGCGGACTTCCGAAGAAGTAGGACCTCGCCTTTAGTGAAGGGTCAGGCAAAACTCATAAAGAAGCTGAGTATGAGGCCCCAAGACGAATGAAAGCCGCAGAAGAGGCGGCCTGGGCCGCCTGTTCTTCGGCGACCAACTGATCAGTTGTTCGGGGATCATGACATGAGACACGCCAGTCAGACCCTCCTTTGATTTAACGGAGGAAATCTTCTTTCGGGCGCCCTAGATGCAAGCGGGCAGGCGGTCCTCTAGGGCGTGACCGAGAAAGGAGAACACAGGCACAAGCCTGCGGGTCGTGCTCTGGCCAAGGCAGTAGCGCCGCGTGGAGTGCGGGTCCGTCGAGACATCTTCCGCCCACAGGGACATCTCCGAAATCGAGAGTCGATTTGTCCATCGCCGCGAGGAAGAAGAGACGAAGAGGTAAAGTTATAAATTTTCTGAAAGTTTTCGATCCGGGCGATTTAGCCCAAAGCTTTAACGCAGAGCGCGTTAAGGAGGGAAACCTGAGCTTCCAAGCGGTAAGGAAGATCTGGCGTCATGGGGCGGAGCCGAGAGTTTTACCACCCGGGTGGGTGGGAGGAGCTAGCTTGAAGACCTTCCGGCAAGATTTAAAGCGGCAAGGAACCTGCCAGATAGTGTGGATGAACAACATATCCATGTCCCTAGAACCGGACTTATGGTGGTGATGACGGTCCCCCGACCTAGCCAGGGCCTTAGAAGAGGAAGATGAAGAAGGCCTGGAGGTCTTGGCCTGCGAGACAGAAGAGGAGCCCGAAGGGGTCTTCACCACTGCGCGGGGAGGCTGAGAACGGGCCCGGGAAGGAGAGCGGTCGGACCGGGATCCGGAGCTACGGGAGTCAGTGGCCCTAGATGGGGACTTGGATCTAACTCTCTCCCTGTGCTTCTCGGGGTGTCTCCGGGCATTCTCTGAAGACTCTCCCTTGGAGGCTGCGTCCATGGTCCTGATTTTTTCTTCGAGCAGGAACACCTGAAGGGCCTTCTGGCGACGGTTCCGGGTCCGGCTGTTGAACCCCTGGCAAAAAGAGCAGGACCGGGTGTCGTGGTCTGGGCCCAGGCACCGGACGCAGGCCGAATGCGGACCCTTAAACGGGATTTGCTTCCACAGGCGCACTTTGAACGATGGCCTTCAAGCGGAGGTTGAGAGGACATCAGACAGCAAAAGAGCCAAAAACTTTTCGAAGGAAGAACTTAACGAGCGTCTGGCGCTAGAAATGAGCGAAGGGTCGAGACATACAAGTTGACGGCGGAAAGAACTGGGGAATCTAAGGGACCGGCCCTTATGTACTACGCCTGACGCCGAGGGCAGGACCGACATCGGGCGTCCTCATGAAGATAGCTAGCTAGAAGAATTCCGTGGGGTCCTGACGCCTGCCGGCTTCAGTCCTAATGGTGTAACCTGCTGCAAGAGCTATTTCTTGAGGTAAGATTCTTCGCTTTTTGGTCAACATTTCCTCCAGGTGATGACATCTCTGGGCTTTACACAGGTTGTTTCCACAGCTACACACAAAGGAGGTCACTCTCTTGACCTGGTTTTCCTCCTAGGGAATCGAGGCTTCCGACTTGGTGGTGGAACCAGTTAGTTAGTCTGATCATTACTCAGTTGGGTTCAATTTTGAGGCCCCACTGGGCAGGTCGGCCCCTGTGAAGTTGGTTAGGTACCGCCCACTGCAGGACGTTGTCCCTGAAGACCTGATGGCGGTTATTGACCTCTCGTTTGAGGAGTCATGCATTGATCCTGAGCAGCTGGTAGTGGCCTATAATCGGGCCATATCGGCTGCACTTGATCAGATTGCACCAGCCCGTATTCACCCCCTCCCGTGCCATCCCGTTGCCCCATGGTTTGATGGGGCGTTGAGAGGGCTGCGGAGGTTGGGGCGTAGGTTGGAGCGTCGTTGGAGGAAGACTGCCTCTTATGCAGACCATCTTAATTTGTTAGAGCATTATAAGCTCTGCCAAACAGCAATTTCCCATAAGAAGGCAGAATTCCTGTCCAGGGAAATTTCTGTCGCCCGGAATTGACTGGCTCAGCTCTTCAGAACTATCGACAGACTGTGCAACCCAGTCTGTCTGCAGATCCGTCAAGCTTTTATGCAAATTGATTGCGAAGAGATCGCTCGATTCTTTGCGAATAAGGTGGAAGACATTCGGAGGCAGTGCCACCAACCTCACTCTAAGGTTGTTGAAGTTGATCAGTGTCTTGTCGCTGAGCCCCGGAGTTTCCTGGAGTTCCTTTAACCTACCGGATCTCGTAGACGCTATGAGGATTGTCCATGAGATGGGCCCAACATGTTGTAGTTTGGATCCGGGCCCTACTTCCCTGATTATGAGTTGTAGTGAAACTATCGGCCTGGTCGTTGCTCGGATTATTCGGTGTTGTTTAGAGACAGGAGTTTTCCCTAGCTCTCTGAAGGAAGGGGTGGTGACTCCCCTTCTGAAGAAAGCTTCTTTGGACCTAGATGACCTAGCAAACTACCGACCAATCTCTAACCTCCCTTTTGTGGAGAAGGTTATTGAGAAAGTAGTGGCAGGTCAATTGGATAACCATTTGACCATCCATAGTTTATACGAACCTCTCCAGTCTGGTTTTCGTAAGAGGCATAGCACTGAGACTGATCTGGTTCGGGGGTGCTCAATGATCTCCTGATGGCAAGAGATCGGAGACACCGCTCTATTTTGGTTCTCCTTGATCTGTCATCAGCTTTTGATACTGTGGATCATGGGGTTCTGCTCGAACACCTGAGGTCCATTTGTGGACTATCGGGTGTGGTCCTCAGATGGTTTTCATCCTACCTCGAGGGGAAAACGCAGAGAGTGGTCTCGGGTTTGCATTCATCCGGGGCCTTCTCTCTGCCTTGCAGGGTACCTCAGGGCTTGGTGCTTTCCCCCATGTTATTCGCATTATATATGCTACCCCTTGGAGACATTGTAACACGGTATGAGCTGAGGTTTCACTGCTATGCTGATGATACCTAGCTCTACCTGTCTTTTGCACCCCGACCAGGTTAGTGCTATCTCGGTGCAGAATAACTGCCTCGCTGGTATCCAAGACTGGATGAATACCAGTGGTTTGAAGTTGAATCTGGGAAAGACTGAGGTTATGGTGGTGGACCCGGGTCGCAGGGTTGAGGGTTTAAGTGCGGGGTCCCCCTCTGGATTAACTCTGGGGGTGGACCAGATCCCCACCTCCGAACGGGTGAGTAACCTGGGTGTGGAGCTTGACACTAGTTCGACCCTTCGTTATCAAGTGTCTGCAGTTGTCAAGACTGCATTTTTTCATCTTAGAAACATCGCCAGGATTGGGCACCTGGTTCCACCTTGCGACCTGCTGGTTCTGGTCCACGCCTTCGTGACATCTCGTCTTGATTACTGTAACTCCCTTTACCTAGGATTTTCTGGGGTTGATATCCTCTGCTTGCAGCTAGTGCAGAATGCGGCAGCACGTTTGTTGACTGGGGTTTCAAGAAGGTCCCACATTACCGTGGTGCTGCGCACTCTGCACTGGCTGCCAATACAGTGGCGGATCACCTTTAAAGTGGGTCTTTTGACCTACAAAGCCCTACACGGTCTAGGTCCGACTATTTGAAAGAGCTTCTGGTGCCCTACACCCCCCTGAGACAGCTCCGCTCGGCTGACGAGGGGTTGCTGGAGATTCCGAGGGTAAATTTGAAGTCCTCTGGAGCCCGTGCCTTCGGTTTTGCAGCTCCAACCGTCTGGAATTCTCTGCCCTGTCAGCTCTGTGAGAGTACGACAGTGGGAAGTTTTAAAAAGGCCTTAAAGACCTTTTTATGGGAGAAGGCATTTCCTGCTATGTTGTAATCAGTTATTTTAGCTAGGTAATATTCATTTTGTGAAGTTTTATGGTATGTATTGATTATGCTTGTGTTTTTATGTTTCTATGTACAGCGCCTTGAAAAATTTGAAAGGCACTTAATTGGTGTCAGCGTGGCTCAGCTGGTAGCACATCCGCCTCTGGACCAGAAGGTCGTGGGTTCTCGCCCCACACCGGGATTGGACTTGCACCTAAAAATCGCTGGCATCCGAGTGCAGTATTGGGGGGTGCTGTACTGCTGGGGTGCGCTGTCCTTCGGATGAGACGTTAAACCAAGGTCCCTTCTACCCATCCTGGTGTTGTCCTGGTGGGTGTCCAGGTGGAAGTAAAGAACCCAGGACACTCTTCACAAAGAGTAGGGAACATTCCCGGTGTCCTGGCCAACATTCCCCTTCCCATAAGCCGGTTCATGCAATTATCCAGGCTGTGTATGGGTGGTGATGTGCGATATGGCCGCCACCACACATTCAGTCACTTCACTACCAGTCTAGCATTGCTTGTAAAGCGCTTTGGATGTAAGAAAAGCGCTATATAAATGCAGATTCTTCTTCTGCTTCTAATTAAATAAATATTATTATTATCATCCCTTCTCTGGGACCAGTGAGCTTGCAAGTGAAATTATATGTCCCTCTTATGAAACCTGGATCCTGGAACTACTGCTGTGGAAGTTGCCATGTGACCCAGTAGCCACAAAGAAAAAATTACTCACCTTAGTAATTATATTTCTTCTAATGGAGTCTTGCGGTATTTTGACAATCTGCAGTTAGCTCCAGCCTTTGAACTGCCCCGGAGTGAAGAGGGTTAATTTTCTATGCAATACATAGAACGCTGAGCTCAAGCTCGGTTGAGGTCTCTGTCTGCAGCACTTTAAAACCCAACCATAAGATTCTTACAAGCAACCACTCACTGACTAAATATGTGGAAACTGTAAAATTTTTACTAGCCAACCGGCAACAGAAAGTTTTGGATTCCTAAAGAAAGACTCAAGTCAGGAAACCCAAAACTAAAACCTATCCAAAAATAAAAGTTTATAATACAAAGCACCCAGATTAGAGCAGAGGGTGTGCTTGAAGCACCCCTGGAGTGCAACACTGCGCCTGCCCACCCACTTCCCAAAGATAGGTTCTGAGAGGGGAGGCAGGGAGGGAGGGAGGCCAGAATACAAGACTTCATTAAAAGAAATATAATTACTAAGGTGAGTAATTTTTTCTTCAAACAACATGAAGTCTTGCTGTATTCTGACAATCTGCAGACTACCGAGCAGTACCTCCATGGCGGAGGGACAGAACCTACTTTGGGAATAGGCTCTGAAGTACTGCTGTGCCAAACCGAGCATCACTCCTAGCCTGGATATCCAGGGAGTAATGCTTGGTAACGGTATGGACTGCTTTCCAGGTGGCTGCTTGACAAATTTCTAACAGAGGGATATCCCTGACAGCAGCCAGGGAAGCAGCTGTACCTCTTGTGGAGTGAGCCCTCAGGCCCGAGGGTGGACTTTTTCCCAGTTTCTCATAGCAGAATTGTATACAAGAAACAATCCACCTGGCAATAGTTTTCTTGGTGGCAGGTTTGCCTTTTCCCACTTCCCCATAAGTGAGGAACAACTGGAGGGAATCAAACCTGTGACCCTTGGTACGCACTGTGTAGTAGCTAAGAGCTCTTAACATCTAAACTGTGTAGCCTCCTCTCCCCTGAGGAAGAATGATCAGTGAAGAAAACAGGGAGAGACATAGATTGATTCAAATGAAAGTCTGAAACCACTTTGAACAATAACCTCCTATTGGTTCTAAGGACCACTTTATCTCTATGAAAGGAGATAAAGTCAGGTTCCACTGACAGGGCTTCCAATTCACTGATACGTCTGGCAGAGTTAACAGCTACCAAAAACACAGTCTTCCAAGTCAAGTACTTAAGCTCCGCTGAGGACATAGGCTGAAAAGGAGGGTTGCATAAGTTGAGCCATGCAAACATTTAAGTCCCAGGCAGGGGCAGGATCTCTAAAGGAAGGATTAGTCTGAAGCAATCCCTTGAAAAATTTACAGAATACAGGGTGAGATAGTGAGGAAGGCTTTCCCCACTGACAGAAAAGCAGAAACAGCTGACAAATGTACCTTGCGAATAGCTGGTCTGAGGCCTAGGCCATTAAGATGGACCATATATAATCCAGAAATGTAGGCAATTCAGCAGTGTCTGGAGGTGCTGCTTCTTGGAACACCAAATGCTGAATCTTTTCCATTGGGAGTTATAAGTCTTTCGGGTGGCAGGCTTTCGAGAGGCTTTGAGAATATCCAGAACTCCTTGAGACAGGTGCAATCTGCATACTCTAACTCTTCAAGAGGCATGCCTTGAGATTGAGAGACCGAAGATTGGGGTACCAAATCCTCCCCTGAGAGGAGCTTAACAGGTTGTAATTCCTGGGAAGAGACAAGGGAAGATGGACTGCTAGGGACAGTAAGAGTGGGCACCAGGGCTGCCTGGCCCAATCTGAAGCAATCAGAATCACTTTGCAGGGTTGTGACCTTACCTTGATCAGAACCTTGAACAGTAGAGAGAAGGGAGGAACGGCATAGAGAAATTTCCCTTCCCAGTTCAACATCAGAGCATCCAGAGCGACTGAGCCCAAGACTGGGGGTCTGCAACAAATAAGAGCAAGTTAGTGATTGTCTGGGGCTGCAAAGAGATCCATCTCTGGAGTGCCCCATCTTGAAAAAAATCACTTTCAACACTAGAGGGTCCACGGACCATTCGTGATGGCCCTGGGAGATCCTGCTCAGTGCATCTGCTAGCACACTGTCCTTCCCTGGAAGGTGGACTGCTATCAGAGAGGTCTGCAGAGAATAAGTCAGGGACCACAATTTCATGGCTTCCGTGCACAAGGCCGTGGACAGAGTGCCTCCCAACTTGTTGATGTACCACATGGTGGTGGTGTTGTCTATTCTGACCTGAACCACCTTGTTCTGCACTGACTGAGAGAAAGCTTGCAGGACCAGAAAAACTGCCCCGAGTTCCAGGATACTGATATGAAGAAGGGATTCCTGAGGGGACCACAGTCCCTGGGCTGTGAGAGCCCCCAGATGGGCTCCCCACCCCAAAAGGGAAGCATCCATGGTAAGGACCACCAAATTAGACTGAGTGACAAATGGGACCCCTTGCCTTAAATTGTCCTGATCCTGCCACCACTGAAGAGCTTGGATCAGTGTCTGAGTCACTGGAAACAGTTTGGTAAGAGGATTCTTCCTTTGGGACCAAAAGGCCCTCAGATAGAACTGAATGTCCGTCATCTGGAATCTTGCCCCTTGGACCACCACTGTAGAAGCTGCCATGTGGCCAGGAGCTAAAGGAAGTGTCATGCTGGTCGGGATACCTGAAGGCTAAAGAAAGAAGCCAGCTCTAAGAACTCTTGCCCTTTCCAAAGCTCTTGCTTTGACAGTATCTAGCTCTGCCCCTATAAAGGTAAAAAGCTGCACCGGTTCGAGAACTGACTTGGGAAGGTTGAGAAGAAATCCCAGAGAAGTTAGCACTTGCTGAGTCACTTGCAGGTCTGACTTGACTTGGTCTGGAGACTGACCCACTATGAGCCAGTCATCCAGACATGGAAAAATGGAAATCTTTTGCCTTCTTAGAAAGGCAACTACTACTGCCAGGCTCTTTGTGAAAACCCTTGGAGCTGATGTTAGACCGAAGGGCATTGCTTTGAACCTGAGGTACTTTCTGTGGGAGCACCTGATGGGAATGTGAAAGTAGGCATCTTTGAGGTCCAGGGAGGCTAGACAGTCCCCTGGCCTTAAGGAGGGAAGAATTATTCCCAGAGTCACCATCTTGAACCTTGGTTATAAAAGATGTTTGTTCAGGTATCTTAGATCTAGGATGAGTCGCCACTCCCCTGTCTTTTTTGGGGTAAGGAAGTACCTGGAGTAGAGAACTTTGCCCCGGTGTATGGTAGGAACTCTCCCCATGGCTCTTAAGGCCAGAAGAAATGAAACCTCTGCCTCTAGGACAAGGGTTTCGGAGAGACTTGCAGCTGGAAAGGATCTGGCTCTCAGCTTCGGAAAGTTTTTGAAGCTAAGAACCAGTCCCTAGCTTACTACTTCCAGAACCCACTTGTCTGAAGCAACAGACATCCAATCCAGGACAAAGTAAACCAGCCTGCCCCCCTACAAGGATAGGAGAGTCGATCCGGGCAGACCCATCAGGGTGTCTGCTTGGCAGCAGCCTTAGGCTGAGGAGTGGATGCAGCCCTGCTCATCCCCCTTCTGCCTCTCCCTCTGAAGAACCCCCTCTGCGAAAAGGGAGAAGAGGCCTGTGCTTGGTAGAAAGGCCTATGAAAAGGCCTGCCCCTAGATTGCTGCCTTTGAGGAGTTGCCTGCCTCTCCTTGGCTTGTGCACTCCTATAAGTGGTCCTACATTCCTCCATCTTTTTCATGTACGTTTCTGTCTGCTCCCCAAACAGAGAATTACCTTCCACAGGGAAATCCATGGCCTTAGCCTGGGTGTCCTGTGAGAGGCTAGTACATCTGAGCCAAGTCACTCTCAGAAGAGCCTCAGATGTAGCCAATGATTCATGATGTCACATCACTGGAGTCCACAGCAGCATGAAATTGTACCTTAGATGCCTCAATCCCATCAGCAGCCACCTTCTCCAGCTCCTTGGCCAGCTGGGGGAGGCCTGTTTAGCCAGTGCCAGTACAGTGTCCCACCTGGACTTCTGGTACCTAGCTGCATAGGCCATAGAATTAGCCTGCCTGAGTCCCAAAGAGGATGCCATGTACTGTTTGTTTGCCAAGGCATCCATCCTCCTGGAGTCTTTATCGGCGGGGGGCCGGGGTGAAGCCAAGGAAACATTAGCCCTGTCACAGGCTGCAGCCTGCACAACCCCAACATGGCTGCATTGCTGATGGAAAATCTCTGTCTAAGCCTGATAAGGTATACCTCTTGTCCATTCTTCTATCAACAGGAAGTACAGAATTTGGAGACTTTAAAATGTGTTGTGTCCATTTCCCAAACGATTTGTGCAGGGTAATAGACAGCCTCCTGGACTCTGGGATGTCCATCATTTCAACATAATCAGGCTCCCCTTGATCCTCTGTAGCCTCCTCCATAGGGAGCTCAAGGGTTTCAGCCACTTCTCTGTAGAACAAATAGTGGGGAAGGGACTCAGAGAGCCTAGGAGGGGAAACGCCAGAAGGTCTGTCTGGGGAGATGTCCGGTTCAATGGGCACATCCAGACTTTCTGCTCCATCATCATCACCATCATCTTGCTCATAATCCCCCTCCTCCTCAAATTCCGGTTCATAAAAATCTTCTGGGGCATAATCCTGAACCAGAGGAACCGACCAAACTGAACCCCTAGCTAACGGAGCCAGATTGGAAGGAACCGGGCGAAGCGATTCAACAATCCCAATCGCTCGGGCAATCTCATCAGTGGTCGGAACTTGAACCTCCGGATCCGAATCAGCTGATTTTTCTTTACGGTTCCTTTTTGTAGGAACCAATCCCTCAGGATCGGCTCTCCTCTTGCCTGAAGTAGTATCGCCCTGGTCAGAGGGCACTCCTCCTGGTTTGGTCGGAACCGAACCGGGCTGGCCATCTGGGTCAGCGGACTTCTTGGCCTCCTTTTCCCCAAGTCTATCTAATCTTTTGTCCAGGGTAGACTTAAGAAAGTTTTTACATATCTGGCAGTGTATCAAGGTGGTCAAACCCCAGACGATAAACACAGGTGGTGTGGGGATCGGCCTTAGTAAAGACCTACCCACACTCACTGCAGTGTTGAAACCCAGTGGGCCCGGATTTTTTCTTGGGTTTCTCAGAAATGGCCAACCTAACCAAACTTACCCTTTTTGGCAACCACCAGGCAGGCTCCTTATCGGTTGCTAACATTATTCTGAGTGGGGAAAAAAAAAAAAAAAACCATAAACACTTTTTTAAACCAATAAGGACCGGTAACAACACACTAAAGGACAACACACAAAGTTCAGATATGTTGGAATGGTTCAGCCGAATTGATAGAGAAAAGTTTTTACAATTTCCACAAATAACCCAGAACTACTACCTAAAGTACTTACTGTACCGCAGACAGAGCCCTGAACTGTAATACTACGGAAGTTAAGCGGAAAAACCGAGACTTTAACGGACTTTGAACCGAACAGAAGGAGAAATCTCAGGAGCGATTGTTCAGTGAGGCGGAGTAAAGAATCTGACGGTTTGGTTTCAAAGTGCTGCAGATAGAGACCTCAACCGAGCTCGAGCTCAACATTCTATGCACTGCATAGAAAATTAACCCTCTACACTCCGGGGCAGTTCAAAGGCTGGAGCTAACTGCAGATTATCAGAATACAGCAAGACTTCATGTTGTTTGAAAACTCTTTTCCTGTCTTGAGTCTGTCCTGATGAAAAAGGCCCTTCCCTGATGGGTATCTAACTCTGCTCCAATGAAGTCCAAAAGCTGGACTGATTCCAGAGTAGACTTCTGACCGTTTATCAGAAATCCTGACCTGTACCATCTTTCCTTTTAAGTGGGGAGAAAATTCCTCAAGAGCCAAGTATACTGCCCTGAGCTCCAAGAGGTTTATGTGTATAAGAGATTCCCAAGGTGACCATGTTCCACTGTCCATTAGGTCCAACGTGTGTGCGCCACACCCCAGTAATAGCATCTGTGGTAATAGCACCACTGAGGATGCTCCATTTGGAAGGAATTCCTTCCCTGAGGTTATGCCACATCAACTCTTCGTAGCACCGGCTAGGCTTGTGCCGGAGCCTCTCCTCACTAGAGGAGGACGAAGAGGAAGAAAAGTAGTGGTGGCACCATGTGTGTGTGTCAGGGTCCATCCGAGACATCTTCTGCCCGCAGGAACATTTCTTAAACCCCGGCACCAACTCCATGTCGTCCATACTGGATGATGAGAAGTTGCTTGAAGACACAGAGGGTCTACTAAGCGCAAGCAATTAGGAGGGAACCTTCTCCTTCCAAAGGAAAGAAAAATCTGACATCACAGGGCGATGCTAGGGAAGTTACAACCCAGGTGGGTGGGAGGAACCAGCTAGAAGATGTCCTTGGGCCCCTTCTGTTCAACGCCTACGTCTCTGACATAAGGACAGGAATCAGGAGTGAGATGAGTCTCTTTGCGGATGACTCAAAACTGGGGGTGGTGGTAGATGGGGAGGGTGGCCCTACAGGGGGACCTGGAGGCCCTGGAAAGATGGTCTAGAAAGTGGAAGCTGAGGTTCAATGCAGGGAAATGCAAGGTACTCCGCCTGGGGGCCAGAAACCCGGACCAAGTGTACACCCTGGGGGGGGGAATGCTACAAGTCTCGATGGCTGAGAGGGACCTGGGGGTGGTGGTGGTGGATGTCAAGATGAACAACTCTGAGACTTGTAGGAGGGCAGCAGCGAAGGCCAACAGGATGCTGGGAATGCATCGCTAGGGGGATCACCTCCAGAAGGAGGGAAATACAGGTTACTCACCTGTAGCAGGAGTTCTAGGAATGGTATATGTTGTTCATCCACACTGTCTGGCAGGTTCCTTGCCGCTTTAAATCTTGCCAGAAGGTCTTCAAGCTAGCTCCTCCCACCCACCGGGTGGTAAAACTCTCGGCTCCGCCCCATGGCCTTGAATCTGGCCAGCTGGAAGCTCAGGTTGTCTTGTCGAAGCCAGGGGAAGATCGGGGTGGGTGGGTGTGGATGAACAACATATACCATTCCTAGAACTCCTGTTACAGGTGAGTAACCTGTATTTCTAGGGACATGGATATGTTGTTCATCCACACTGTCGGGTAGACTCCTAGCAGTTCTCCGGGAGGAGGGAGGCAAGGCGCACACTCCCTACTTAGGGAATAAAGACTGGAGAACAGAGGCCCCAAAACCAGCATCCCGACGTGACTCAAGGTCGATGTGGTAATGGGTAATAAAGGTGTGTGCTGACTTCCAGGTAGCAGCCCTGCAGATTTCCTGGATAGGGATGTCCCTGGAAGCAGCCACCGATGCAGCAATATGACGGGTAGAATGAGCTCTTATCCCTCTGGGAGGCTCCATGCCCGCCAACTTGTAGCAGAGATCTATGCAGGAGGTGACCCACCTGCTTATCATCCGCTTGGCTGCAGGTCTGCCAGGTGCGGCTTCAGCGTAGGTGACAAACAGCTGGCGAACCTCTCCCCGAATTTCAGCCGTGCGCTCCTTATAATAAGCTAGCGCCCTTCTAGGGTCCAAAGTATGGAGCCTGTATTCGGCCTCCGAGGTGTGATTGGGGTAGAACACCGGCAGAGTCAACACCTGGTTAAGGTGAAACTCCGACACCACCTTCGGAAGGAATTTCGGGTTGGGGCGCAGGACAACCTTGTCCCTGTGGAAGACCAGGTAAGGAGACTCGATGCAGAGCACCTGGAGTTCTCCCATCCTTCTGGCTGACGTGATAGCCACCAAGAAGGTGGTCTTCCACGACAGGTGAGAGAGTTCACACCTGTGCATTGGTTCGAATGGCTTGCCCATGAGCTTTGCCAGTACCAGCAGTAAATCCCACGGAGGTGGAGGTTCTCGCACCGGAGAGGAAATGTGAACAAGGCCTTTGAAAAAGCGCCAGACTGCCTCTCCTGCACTACACGACTGCTCCCTGCCCGCGCCTGCAAGCAGAGATGGCTGCCAGGTGACCCTTAGGGTCGCCGACCTAAGCCCTTGACTAGAAAGGGACCATAAATAGTCCAAGATGCTTGCCAAAGGACAGGAGGAAGGGTCCAAGCCCTTGCCCTGACACCAAATGGAAAATCTCCTCCATTTGAAGGCATAGCATTTCCTGGTCGACTCCTTACGGGACGCCTCAACAACATTGAGGACCTCGTCGGAAAGACCCAAGGCCTGGAACTCTAGCCGCTCAGGAACCAGGCCGTCAGGTGCAGGGATTGAAGGTCCAGATGGAACACCTTCCCCTGATTGACACAGCAGGTCCGGGCGAGCTGGAAGCTGCCTCGGGAGCCTGGAGCCGAGGCTGAGGAGATCTGGGTACCAGAACTGGCGGGGCCAGTCTGGGGCTATCAGAATCACCTGCGTCTTGTCCCTCCTTGCTTCGAGAAGCACCTTGTGAATCAAGGGAAATGGGGGAAAGGCGTAGAAGAGGCCCGGGGTCCACAGCCTTGAGAAGGCATCCCCCTGCAGCGAGCCCTGCTGAGGGGGGCCGGCATGAAACAGCCTCAGCTTTGCATTCTCCCTGGAGGCAAACAGGTCCACCTGAGGTGTGCCCCAGTGAGAGAAAAGATCTTGTACTACCTCCGTCAGGAGAGACCACTCGTGAGATGCAGCCCCTATCCGGATCAGGGCATCGGCCAGGGTGTTGGAGGCTCCTGCCACATGAATGGCTAGGAGATCCGCCTCCAGGCTGCGCACGAGTGACCAAATGCGGAGAGCTTCCTTGCATAGAAGCATGGAACGCGTCCCGCCCTGGCGGTTTAGGTAGTACATGGTCGTGGTATTGTCCGTCTGGACTCAGACCACTTGACCCCGGAGAAACGGAGCAAAGGCAGTGAGAGCTAGGCGGACCGCTCGGAGCTCCAGCAGGTTGATGTGGCATCGGGACTCCGCTGGGACCAGAGGCCATGCGATGTGTTCCCCAGATGGGCACCCCAACCCATCAGAGAGGCATCGGTCGAGAAAGAGACCGTCGGCTCGGGGCGGACAAACGGGATGCCCTCCTGCAGATGAGATGGAACGGTCCACCACGGAGAGTGTTCCACATCTCCTGGGTCACCATCACTAGCTGGTCCAATGGATTGCAGCGTTGTGACCACTGGCTGGGCAGTCCCCACTGAAGGGGGCGCATGTGCCAGCGTGCCCAACGGACCACGCTGGTACAGGCTGCCATGAGACCCAGGAGGCGCAGGAAGTCCCGGGCATGGCGCGATTGCCCAACCAGAAATGATTGGGCAAAGGAGGTAAGAACCTCAGCCCTGTCCGCCGGGAGCCATGCTCTGGCTCGAAGAGAGTGGAGCTCTGCCCCGATAAACAGAATCGCCTGCTTCGGCTCGAGTTCTGACTTGGCCTCGTTGATGAGAAGGCCGACTTGAGAGCAAACCAGGAGGGCCAGATCTCTGGACCGCTCCACCTCCTGTCTGGAGGGGGCTGCTATCACCATCGTCCAGGTAAGTGACACCGGACTCCTCGGCACCATGAAAGCTGTCACCACTGCAATGCATTTGGTGAAGACCCTGGGAGCTGGAGACAGGCCAAAGGGCATGGCTTGAACTGAAGAGGATCCCTCCGCTCGGCAGAAAGGAATCTCCGATGTGACGGACGGATAGGGACGTGAAAGAACTCGTCCTGCAGGTCCAGAGAGCAGAACCACATGCCGTGTTCCAGGGATGGTATTATCTGAGCCAGAGTGACCATCCTGAAGGTTCGAGACCTTAGGAACTTGTTCAGGTCGTATAGGTCGAGAATGGGGCGCCAGCCCCCCGTCCGTTTCGGAACCAGGAAGTACCTGGACACAAACCCTGGGTCTGAGGGTGGGTCCGCTACCTCCCTGATCACCTCCTTTTGGAGGAGGAGAGTGATGTCGGCCTGACGAGCCGACAGTGAGGCTGCGGACCCCGAGGCCGCCCCGAGGTGCGACGGCTCTGAAGGGCGGGGCCTGCTCGAATTCTAGAGGCAGGCCTTTTCCCACCACCTCCAGTACCCACCTGTCCGTGGTAATAACGGACCAGGCGGAAAGGAAGTGCCGGAGCCGTCCCCCCACGAGGGGAACCTGGGGTGAGTTGACGGGGTTGGGCGACACCCCTCAGCCGGTCACTGAGCAGGCTTGGAGGAGGGACCGCCGAGGGACCTCCTGAGCCTTTACCTCCCTGCTTCCTGTTAGAGGAAGCTCCGGGCTTGGGTTTGGGATGCCAAGCCCGAGCCTGCTGGCCCTGACGTTGCTGGGCCGGACGCGCCATGGGCGCAGAAGGACGAAAGGGCTTAGGCTGTGGTTTGCGGCCTTTGTCCTTCTGAGCGGAAGAGACAAAATCCAAGGTAGCATTGGACTTCTCGATCCTCTGCAGGTGACCTTCCACCCCAGGGCCGAAGAGGTCAGTCCCCAAAAAGGGAACATCCGCCAACTTGTGCTGGGTATCCGAAGTAAAGGTGGATATCCTCAGCCAAGCCCGACGACGCATAGCCACTGCGGCCGCCACAGACCTGGCACATGAGTCCCCAATGTCTAAAGCACTCTGGAGCTGCTGTTTGGCCACTGCCCTGGTCCCGCACGTGCCTGACAGTAGTCTGCAGATCCGCGGGAAGATGAGGGACAACCTCATCCAGGGAGCCCAACAGGGCATGAGAAAAATGTGCTATGAGGACGGCTGAACTGGCCTGGCGAAGGCCGAGAGAGGACGAGCATAGACTTTTCACCGACATAGTCCAATTCTTGGACTCCTTGTCGGGAGGTTTGTCCACCTCCTAGCATTCCCGGCTGCGCGGAAAACGCTGTCGGTAACCAACCCTCAGCCGAGGGTTCAACAGGACAGGGAACTGGTAGTGACCGCATACTTCCTGGCCATCCTGGCCGAAGGCGCAGGACAGGAAGCGAGGCGCTGCCAGAGCTCCAAGGCGGACCCACTATGGCCTCGGCCACGGAAGGGCCTCCGTAGGGGGATCCCCTCGGTCCAGAATCTCCGTGAGGGGATACCTGGCCCGTTTGAAAGCAGGTTCGAGCTTCATCCCGTGGACTCGAGATGAGCCAAGCAATCCTAGGAAAGACGAGGGCTATCGTCCACCGACTGTCCTCCTGAGGACTCCAAGTCCATTCGCTTGGAGAAAAGGGAGGAATCATCCTTGGACTGGAAGAGTCCTCAAAACTGCTGCCTAGGCCTGAGCCACCCTCCACCTGCTGAGGTCTATCGGGAGTGAGGGTGACAGACAGCCTATGGGGCAGTCCCCGAGCCGACCGAGAATTTTTGGTCGGAGTCCCAACTAACGGCTGTGGAGGCGGAGGTTCCACCAGAATCGGCGGGGCAGCTGGAATTGGCCGAACAACCAGCTTGGGAACAGGCTCCTCGGCTAAAACGACGGGTTGTTTCGGCCTCTCTGGTGACAGCCACTTAATGGCCGGGGCAGACGACAGCGTCGGCTTATTTCCGGTCAGAAGGAGCTGTTGCCACATGAGTTCCTCATACCTCGGACGCAACTTGCACCGAAGCCTCCCCTCGTCCGAGGAGGAGGAAGAGGATGAGCGGCGGCGCCGCTTGCCGAGACCGAGACCGCCTATGACGGCGGGATTGGCTGGACCGCGAAGACGTCCGAGACTGAGAACCACGGCTAAGCTGAGGACGGTGCGGGGAGGTGTCGCGGGGAATCTGCACTCCCCTCGGTTCGGACGATTCAACCGAAGGCTCCGGAACCGGAGGCACAGACGAGCCGACGGGATCCTCAACTCCCACCGGGGGAACCGGGGAGAGGGGATTCTCAGCTTCTCCAGCCAACAACCCGTCCAACAGGTCGAGAAAAATCTCGACCGCGTCGATGGGAGTCTCGGTCAACTGGCCTGACGGGGACACCGTGAAACCAGTGGCCGAAGCCGAGGGGTCGACCAAAGTCGATGGTCGACTACTAGGGGAGATGGATCTTTCCCGCTCCCAAGAGCGTCGACGGTGAGACTTATTCTTGTCTCTCTTTTTGGACCGAGAAAACGGTCCAGAAGAAGTTGGACCCTCACCTTTTGTCGAGAGGATCAGACAAAGCTCCTTAAAGGAAGCCGAATAAGAGGCACCGAGAGATAGCGGGACAAATGCCGCAGCCGAGGTAGAAGCGGCCTGCGCCGCCTCCTCTTCGAGGGCAATCATCTGCTCGAGCTGATCCGCCGAGCCCGCTGCCACGGACACCGCCGACCGGGCCTCTTTTGATTTTACCGGAGGAAATCTCTTCTCGGGACGCCCCAGTTGTAAACGGGCAGCACGGTCTTCGAGGACGTAGGCCGAAAAGGAAGAGCACAGGTCGCAGGCCTGCGGGTCGTGCTCAAGGCCCAAGCAGTAGACGCACGTGGAGTGCGGATCCGTCCGAGACATCTTCTGCCCGCAAGGGCATCTCCGAACCCGAGTCGATTTGTCCATCGCAGCCGCGAGGGAGAGAAGACCGAAGTCTTTTTAGCAAAAACTTTTTTAATTTCGAAAATTCGAAGAATTAGGAACCAGTCTTATACGCAGAGCTGCTAAGGAGAAACCTGAGCTCCAAGCGGTAAGGAAGATCTAGCGCCATGAGGCAGAGCCGAGTTTTACCACCGGGTGGGTGGGAGGAGCCAGCTTGAAGACCTTCCGGCAAGATTTAAAGCGGCAAGGAACCTGCCAATAAGTGTGGATGAACAACATATCCATGTCCTAGAAGTGATATTCCTCTGTATAACTGCTTGGTGAGGCCACACCTGAGTACTGCATGCAGTTTTGGAGGCCACACTTAAAGAGGACATTAACCTCCTGGAGAGGGTCCAGAGGAGGCAACCAAAATGATTTGGGGCTTGGGGACAGGACCTATGAGGAGGCTCGAAGAGCTAAATATGTACACATTGGAAGAGAGAAGGGACCGAGGGGACATGATAGAGGTCTTCAGGTACATGAAAAGGGCAAATAGGGGAGGAACAGTCAGGGTGCTTCGAAGGAAGGAGGAGGGGGCCACTAGAGGGCATGGGTGGAAGCTGGAGGGGGGAAGATTCAGGGGAGAAAGGAGGAGATGCTACTTCACTGAGAGGGTGGTGGAGCCATGGAATGCACTGCCTAGGGGGCTGGTGGAGGCAGAGACAGTGGAGGGGGTTCAAGAGAGGGTGGGTCAGGTACAGGGGAAGGGTTCTGGAAGCAAAATCCAATGCAGCAAGAATATCCGGAACTAGGAAGGGAGAAGCCAGAGAAGGCGAGGGGGACAACAAGGTCAGCACCCAGGGTGGGGGCTGACCAAATGAGCAGACACGAAAGACCGTTAGGCCTATTCTGCTGGCATTTTAGTATGTTAGTATGTTCTTGCTGATTTAAAGGGGAAAGGAACACTGCCAGAAGTGTGGATAGAAAGTACAGTTAACACAATAACTTACCGTAACAGCAGATCTTCGAGAGGAACTCTTGCAACAGGCAACACTGGTAGGACTAAGTCGCCAGGACCACACGGAAAACTTCTAGCTAGCAGTCTACAGCAGGGGACCACCCCCAACGTCAGCATGCCATCATCAGTCCTATGGTATAAAAAGTGACAGTTCCCCAGACCTACCTCAGTTTTCCAGCCTGAGACCCCAGTGCCAAAGGTAAACAAATGGAGAATCAAGGCAGTTCCACAAAGCTGAAGAAAAGCAGCATAGCTGCAAAGGAGAAGAAACAATCAGGAGGAAGGAGGGAGGGAAACAGCGCCTGCTGCAAGAGCTCCTCTCCAACATCTACTGTTACGGTAAGTTCTTACATAATTGTTCTATCTTACTTCGAGGGGGCTCTTGCAACAGGCAACACCCAGTTGGACTAAGTCCCAGCAGTACCAGAACTGACTGCAAGTCAGCTGGAAGGAGGCAAAAATGTACGACAGAAGGTCGGTCACGACAGAAGTCCCTGAAGGACTGTAACCGAAACTGGCTCAGAGTCTGGAGGCAATATGCAAACTGTAGTGCCTGACAAAGATGTGAACCGAACTCCAAGTGGCAGTTGCACAAATATCTGTAACTGACATTTCTGAAGCAGGCAGTGGAGGCTGCCATACCTCTAGAAGACTGCCCCTTAACTGGCCCAGGCAAAGGCTCGTCATACTTACAGTAACAATACACAATGCAATTTGCCAACCATTTAGACGAATACTGTTTAAAAACAGGTGCCTCTTCCCTCTTAGGGGCAAACAAATAACTGGTCAGTCTTACAAACATGCTGGATGCCGTTAGTGTAATAATGCAGCAACCTGTGAACATCAACATTATGCAACAAGGCCTCCCCCTGATTAGAATACTCAGGGAAACTAACTGAAAGATGGACGGCTTAGGCAAGAACTTAGGATTGGTACAACACAAAGCAAAGACACCCTGCAAATAGGATGCTGGGGTGCATAGGCAGGGGCATCACCAGCAGGAAAAGGGAGGTCATAATTCCACTATACAAGACACTAGTGAGGCCCCACCTAGAGTACAGTGTACAGTTCTGGAGACCTTACCTACATAAGGACAGAAACAGGGTAGAGAAGGTTCAGAGGAGGGCATCAAAGATGGTACATGGATTGCATCATAAGTCCTATGAGGACAGGTTGAAGGAACTGAATATGTACTCCCTGGAGGAGAGGAGGGAGAGAGGGGATATGATAGAGACATACAAGTATCTTACAGGGAGGAACAGGGTGCAAGAATACACTATTTTTAAGTGAAAAAGATGTTCCAGGACTAGAGGGCATGGGATGAAGTTGGAGGGAGGACAATTCAGAGGAAATGTGAGGAAGAATTTCTTCACAGAACAGGTGGTGGACAAGTGGAACACCCTGCCAGAGGAAGTGGTGGGGGCTGAAACAATCACAGGATTTAAGAATGCATGTGATAGACAAAGGAATTCTGGAGGTCAGAGGTAAGGGGCAACAGACTTCTAGGAAAACATAAACTGAACTTACAAGTTCAAATGGGCAGACTGAGTGGGCCATAGGCCCTTATCTGCCGACACTGTCTATGTATCTTTGTGAAAAAACAAATAAGGCTCTTCACACATCAGAGCCTGGAGCTCAAAAATCTTTTGAGCAGAAGTAATAGCAACTAAAAACAATACTTTCCATGACAGAAATCGTACCTCACAACTCGTGGCCAGCTCAACAGGAGGCAAAGTGAGCTTTTTCCAAATTGAAAAGAAGGTAAGAAGGTCCCAAGGCAGGACAGGGTCCCGAATGGGAGGTTTCAGATGAAGAATGCCTCGCAAGAATGTGCAGGAGAGGTCCAGTTGGGCAATGGCTTTGCCCTCTATTGGTGTATGGTACGCAGAGATGGCAAAAGGGTGCACCTTGAGTGAAGAGTACCCCAGGCCGGAGTCCGAAAGGGAGAGGAGGTACTCCAAAATCAGGTTCAACGGACAGGTGAAGGAATCCAAGTGGCAAGCCGAAGCCCAGAGGGAGAAGCGCCTCCACTTCATGGCATAGGTGGCTCTTGTGGAAGGTTTCCTGGCAGCCAGCAGGACATCAGCAACCCCCTGGAACATACCCCAAAGTGGGCAATGGTGAAGTCTGCAGGAGCAATGCAATGAAGATGCAGAGACTTTGAGGTCTGGATGGACCAGGGTACCTCAGATCCTGGGAGAGCAAGCCGGTGCACAAGGGAACTGGAGGTTTCACTGCCAGCTCCTGAAGTAGAGAGAATCAAATCTGGCATGGCCAGCAGGGGACTTTGAGAATCACCTCCACCTCCTCCGACTGGAGTTTCAGGAGAACCCTCTGCAGGAGCAGGAAGGCACACAGGAAAGTACAGTTACACAAGAACTTACTGTAATAGTAGATCTTTGAGAGAGGCTCTTGCAGTAGGTATTCACAAGTAGGACTAAGCCGCCAGGCGTCAGGACCCCATGGAAAAATCTCTAGCTAGTAGTCTCTGGCGGGGACCGCCCCCACGTCAGGTGACCGGTGTCATCCGAGATCAGTATAAAAGGGGCAGTCCCGACGCCCACCCTCCGGTTCTCTCCCGCCAAGAGCCAAAGGTCTGACAGGAGAGAAGAGGATATGGCCCCCATTTCTGAAAGAAGAAACTGAGGGGTTGGAGGGAGGGAAGGTAATACTTACTGCAAGAGCCTCTCTCGAAGATCTACCATTACGGTAAGTTCTTACGTCACTTTACTATCTTACTTTGACAGTGCTCTTGCAGTAGGTATTCACAAGTAGGACCAAGTCCCAAGCAGTGTGGAACAAAAAGAAAGTGGGAAGTAGAAACACCATCCACAAAGGCTGAGCTTCTAGACAAGGATCATGAGAGGATTCCCTGCAGAACAGCTAGCCTGAAGCCTGCTCTGTGGCAACAGGCAATGTCCAAACTGTAATGTTTTGAGATGGTATGGATGGACGTCCAAGTTGCGGCAGCACAAATCTCAGCCGCTGACACATTCTTAAAGCAAGCGGCATAGGCCGCGACCCCTCTAGTGGAGTGGCCTTTGACCTGACTTGGAAGGGTCTTGTGACACTTGTTGTAACAGAAAGTGATACAACTGGCCAACTATCTAGAAAGGCACTGCTTGGAAACAGGGTTGCCTTCTCTCTTGTGAGCGAAATACACAAAGAGTTGGTCTGTTTTTCTGAGATCTTTAGTCCTGTGAGTGTAGTATCTCAAAATTCTATGTACATCCAGGGTATGGAGGAGGTACTCTCCTTGATTGGAGTACTCCGTGAAGAAGGCTGGAAGCTCGATGGACTGATTCAGACTAGATTCAGCCACCACTTTCAGAAGAAATTTAGGATTAGTACGCATGGCCACGCTATCCCTGTGGAAAATCAAATAGGGGATTTTACACATCAGGGGGGCTTGCAACTCAAAACTCCTCCAAGCTGAGGTAATGGCCATCAGAAATAAAGTCTTCCAAGAAAGAAACTTTAGCTCTGCCTCCGCTGCTGGTTCGAAGGGAGGCAGGAGTAATCTTCTCCACAATGAAATTCAGGTCCCAAGGGACAGCAGGGTTGCGAATCGGGGGTCTTAGGTGCAAGACCCCTTGCAGAAAAGTCATGGACACTTCTAGTTGTGCAAACATCCTGCTCCCGAAAGGGATGTAGTAAGCCAAAATGGCTGCCATATGTACTTTCACTGCAGAATAACTAAGGCCCAAGTCATACAGGTGCCTAAGGTGGTCCAGAACCTTACTGGCTGGACAGTGAAGCGTTTCCACTTCATGGTGTAAGTGGACCTGGTGGAAGGCGTGATTCCTTGTCAGGATGTGACAAGCTAAGGTGCTTAGGGTTGGCTGATCGGTCGTGTGCGGTGCTAATCATTACCGAATCAGCCTTGGGGTGAAGGCGGAGGAAGTTCTTTCTCTCAGGAGCCTGGTATAACCTATCTGCCTTCCGACGAAGGTTGCTTCCAAATAGTGGAAACAAGATCCGCGTGAGGCTCTATGCAGGATGAAATCAGGGTGGGAAAAGTCTCCAGGAGATCCAGATGGGCCTCGAGCTTCTTACACTGGGGGTCTGGCTCCACTGATCTCCACTTACAGGCAGCCTGGATTTTCTTCAGCAGCTCCAGAATGGAAGGTTCTTCCAGAGGGAACTTCAGAGAACCTTGCAGCCTGGGTCTATCTGGAGTGTGAGGCTTGTCCTCTAGGTCAGAGTGTCCGGTGTTCAAATCTGACACCGAAGACTCTGATGATGCAGAGGAGGAAGATCGCCCTCTCTGGGGGTTCCCCAAGGAAGCGTGTCTGGGTCCAGCGTCAGGACAGGCGTCGGCATACTTTTTTTGACCTCTTGGGCGATCTGTGTTTTAGCCTCAGCCCACCAGGAGGCCAAGACCTCCAAGTCCACCCGAGGCTGCGGGGCAATAGAGGGAGGAGGAGAGGAGGAGGCAGAGGAGGGCTCGGATACGGATAACCTGTAAACACATAAAAAGGGTACCCATAACCTGACAGTGGGAGGCCGGCGTCGGGTAGTGCGGTGTCAGGCACTGAGGAGCCGGATACCGTGACATCTAGCATCCTGGCGCCAGGGGCTCCGACAGGGTCGAAGGTTCCGGCATCAGCCCTGCAGGCGGACCAAACATCGGCCCAGAGGGCGTAGGGACCGAAGGGGGACCCACGGTGGGGGTCTGGGAATCCAGAAGGCTCAGATGGTCTCTCATCAGGAAGCGGTATGCCGGAAGGTGACGTCAGGTTGCCTGGTGTCAGGTCCGGCATCTGAGGATCCAGCGTCAGGGGGCACCCCGCACAGCAGTGCTTCATGCTTCTCGACCCCAGCCGAGGTGCCTGAAAGGTGACTGCTGGGAGAAATGGATGCCGGCTTGGGACAGTGGGGACAAAGCTCATCAACCACCCCTCGTACTGAAGGGGCACAGAAACCCCGATTTTAAAAAAGGGGGGGAGGAGTACAGTTACGCAAGAACTTACCGTAACAGTAGATCCTCAAGAGGAGCTTTTGCAGCAGACCAACACCAGTAGGACTAAGAAGCTAGAATAACACGGAAAACTTCTAGCTAGAAGTCTACTGCGGGAGACTGCCCACCCTATGACATCACCCTCCGATGTCTGCTTATCCTATAAAGGCAGGCAGTCCCCCACACCCTCCACACAATTCTTTCACCAGAGACCCAAAGAGTGCAGCAAAAGAAGAACCGAGGAGGTTCCCGAGAGCCAATAAGGGAAACAGAAAACCCATGCGAATGGGAGAGAAACACAGCAGAGAAAAAGGAGGAGGGAGGGAGGGAAAATTAGGGCCTGCTGCAAAAGCTCTTCTCAAAGATCTACTGTTACAGTAAGTTCTTACATAAAGTACAGTTACGTAAGAACTTACCGTAACAGTAGATCTTCGAGAACAGCTCTTGCAGCAGGTTACACCATTAGAACTGAAGCCGGCAGGCGTCAGGACCCCACGGAAAATTCTAGCTAGCTATCTTCAGCAGGGACCGCCCCCGACGTCGGTCCCGCCTCCGACGTCAGGCGTGCTACATAAGGGGGCGGTCCCGCCAGATTCCCCAGTTCTCCCACTGGAGACTCCCGGCCGCAGGATGACATCAGAATGGGAGACCGAGGATCCACAGTCAGAAGAAAATAAGGAACGAAAATCCCAACATGTAGAGGTAAAGCCATGCCTCCTCCAAGGGGGAAGGTGGGCAGGAAGGTACCTGCTGCAAGAGCTGTTCTCGAAGATCTACTGTTACAGTAAGTTCTTACGTAACTGTACTATCTTACTTCGAGACACAGGTCTTGCAGCAGGTTACACCATTAGGACTGATTCCCAAGCAGTAACGCTGCCAGAAATTCCGGGAGGAGGATAATAGAAAATACATTCCAGGTCCTGAACCTAAGACAGGAGACCCTGCAGCACAGCAAGGCAGAAACCAGCCCTATGCCGAGAGGCGATGTCCAGGCTATAATGCCTGATAAAGGTATGCACAGAGCTCCAAGTGGCTGCAGCACAAATAGCAGAGATGGACACGTTTTTGAGTGCTGCAAAGGATGTGGCCACACCCCTGGTAGAATGACCCCGGACAGAACCCGGGAGGGGCTTTTGTTTTATATCATAACAGTGGGAAATACACTGGACAAGCCAGCGAGACAAAGTCTGTTTGGATACGGATTGGCCCATCATTCTCTCAGAGAAGGAAACAAAAGCTGATCAGAACTACGAGAGGTTTAGTTCTGTTGAGGTAATACCTCAGGCTGCGGTGAACATCCAGGGTGTGGAGCAAAGCCTCCTCTATTTGAATAACTCGGAAAATAGACCGAAGGTCAATATCTTGGTTTACAGTGAGTGAAGAGACCACCTTAGGCAAAACTTAGGGTTGGTCCTCAGGATACTCTGTCGGTGGAAAACTAAATAAGGCTCTTTGCACATGAGGCGTGAAGCTCAGAAATTCTTCTCGCTGAAGTAACAGCAACTAAAAATAACATCTTCCACGACAGAAAACGTGAGCTACTGCAATCCGCAGCAGGTTCAAAGGGAGGAAGCGTGAGCTGTTCCAGGACAAAGAGCAGATCCCATGGAGGCACAGGGTCCCTAATGGGAGGCCTAAGGTGTAACACTCCCCTAAGAAATTCCCGAGAGGCGTCCAATTGAGCTACTGTACGATGCCCCACCGGGAGGTGATAGGCAGAAATGGCACAAAGATGTACCTTAATAGAGGAGTAGGCTAGGCCTGAATGAAAAAGGGAGAGGAGATAATCCAACACTACTCCCACAGGACAACCTAAAGGGGAAAAATCACGAGCACGTGACCATAAACAAAAACGGCGCCATTTCATGGCGTACGTCACATGCGTTGCCGGTTTTCTGGCTGCAGAAAGAACCTCTGCAACCTCTTGCGAGACCCCGTGGACTAAGATGGCTATGTCTCTAGGAGCCAAGCATGCAGGTTCAGAGAGCGTGAGATCCGGATGGACCAATGAACCTTTCTCCTGAGACAGGAGGTGGGAGCTGAGCGGCAGCGGGAGCGGGGTTCCGAGATAGTTGCACCAACAAAGGGAACCAGATCTGTCTGGGCCAGAATGGGGCCACCAGAATCATGTGTGCATGCTCCCTGCGCAGTTTGAGAAGAACTCTCTGGATCAACGGGAAGGGAGGGAAAGCGTAGAGGAATCTGTTCGCCCAGGAGAGGGATAACGCGTCTCGCCAGAAAACACCAGGCCCTGGATCTAGCGAGCAAAAATTGGGCAGTTTTGCGTTGGATGGGGATGCGAACAAGTCTAGTTCTGGAATTCCCCAAGCGAAGAAACAGGTCCTCTGCTACCTCTTGAAGGAGTTCCACTCGTGGACTCTGGCCTGGGAGCGACTCAGGCAGTCTCTGATCGTGTTGTCCACTCCGGGAACATGCACAGTGATCAGATTTGCGGCGTCCAGTGCAATCCCACACCTCATGGCCTCCTGCAAAGGTAGAGTGTGCGCCTCCTTGTTTGTTGAGGTATCATCACCGCCGTGTTGTCTGTCTGAAGCAGGAGAGTACGGTGGGATTACTGACTGAAAAGCCTGCAGGGCATAGAGAACCGCCTCATCTCTAGGACAATGATATGGAGATGAGCTTCCAACGGGTCCACGCATTCCTGGGACTTTACCGCCCAGGTGTTTCCCCACCCAAGACCTGAGGCGTCCGTGGTGAGGGTTACCTCCGGGGACGGTGCTACAAACGGGACGCCCTTGGAGAGCGACCGGGACTAGCCACCACTGCCAGTCTCGGATCACTGAGTTCATGATCCTGACCGGATGCTGCAAGTGGTCTTGCCTTTGGTCCCATTGCACCTTGAGCATCCACTGGGTTACCCGCATGTGGAGCCTTGCGAAAAGGACAGTAGGAATGGCCGCAGCCATGTGTCCGAGCAAGCGAAGGACCGACCTGGCAGGTACGATCTTGTTCGACGACAAATCCCTTATGAGGGATCTGATGCGCTCCGCTCTGTCGTCCGGAAGAAAAGCTCTTCCCTGAACAGTGTACAGTACTGCGCCTATAAACTGCAGTTTCTGCGACGGTACCATGAGAGACTTCTCGTAATTTATGAGAATGCCCAGAGATTGGAACAAGTCCTGGGTGCTCTGGACCGCGAGTAACAACGCCTCTCTGGAGGCGGCCATGAGAAGCCAGTCGTCGAGGTACGGGAACACATAGTGGCCCTGTCTCCTCAGAGATGCTGCCACGACTGCCATGCACTTGGTAAAGACCCTTGGTGCAGATGACAGTCCGAACGGAAGAGCTCGGAACTGAAAGTGATGGTCGAGAAACTCGAAGCGCAGGAACCTCTGGTGCGCGTGAGCTATGGGGATATGCAGGTATGCGTCCTGCATGTCTAGAGACGCTAAAAAGGCGTCTTGTTTCAGCATGGGAATAAGGCCCGGAAGAGTCACCATGCGGAATCTTTTGTAGGCGACCGACACATTGAGGTCGCTGAGGTCCAGAATCGGACGGAGGTCCCCTGATTTCTTGGGAACCAGGAAGAAGTGGGAATAATATCCTCGTCCTCTCTGGTTCTCCGGGACGTACTCTATCGCTCCTTTTCTTAGAAGCGCGAGTACCTCTTGCCAGATCAAATTTTTGTGCTGACCCGGATACCGGGAGAGCAAAGGAGGCCTCGAGGGTGGCTTTCTTGCGAATTCTATAAAGTGGCCTAGACTGACCAACTGCAGAGCCCACCTGTGGTGGTAATGGCCTGCCATCCCGGCAGGAAGCTCAAATCGCACCCCGACCATGATTTCCGTTGATCCTGAGGCGGGGCGGAAAGGATCAGGCTGTGGCGGCAGATGGGCCCGCTGGCTGGGTCGGCCTAAGTAACGCTAACCTCGGCTGGCAGGCTGTTTTCCTGGGTTCTGAGCCGGAGCCCCTCTGATGTATGGCGGAACAGGGCTGCTGCCCTTGTGTCCGCCCATGAATGGCTTGGTTCCTACTGAAGGAACCAAGCTTGGGTCAGTACATGGCTTGAACCGACCTTACCGCCTTCCTGGCCTCTTGAAATTTGGTAATGATCTTCTCGGAAGGATTACCAAATAAAACTTCTCCCTCGAACGGAGCGTCCATAATGTTTTTCTGGACATCCGGGGTAAAGCTGGAGACACGTAACCAGGAGTGTCTCCGGAGGCATACGCCAGAAGCTGCTGCTCGGGCCGATGAGTCCGCGGAGTCATCCACGGCTCGAAGCACTTGGGTCCCCACGTCTGAACCCGTACGGAGGAGCTGGAGCATCTCCTCCTTCTGCTCACCATCGGGCAGCTTTTCAGCCGCCTCCAGACCCTGTTCCCACAAAGCGTTCTGGAATTGAACCATGTGGGTTAGGTAGTTCAAGGATCTGATGGCGCAGGTAGCGGAAGCGTACGTGCGCCTGCCCAGAGCGTCCAACTGTTTGGACTCTGGGTCCCGTGGCAGGGTGCTCAGATGTTGCGGCCTCTGTGACCGGTCATGTGAGGCTGTGATGACCAGAGAGTCGGCC
The DNA here is from genome assembly GCA_016271365.2 of Neoceratodus forsteri. Classification (NCBI taxonomy): domain Eukaryota; kingdom Metazoa; phylum Chordata; order Ceratodontiformes; family Ceratodontidae; genus Neoceratodus; species Neoceratodus forsteri. The sequence continues at coordinate 45,563,931 of CM028133.1, read as the reverse complement.
TGAGGCTGCTGTGTCAGGTACTGGTCCTCCTTAGGAGCCTTGTACAGACGATCGGCTTTCTTCGGCACCGCCGGAAGCGAATGTGGACGCTTCCACGCTGCCTTGGTGACGTCCACGTAAGTGTCCACCAAGGGTGGTACCACCACAGGCTTGGGGTCCTTCGTCAAGATATTTGGCAAGGCATAACCTTCGGTCTAGTTCTTCTGCATTCCATCCCATGTTCTCCTGGATATGTCGCATAATATCCATGAACGAAGGGTCATCCGGAGGAGATCTCGGCGTCTCACGTGGGTCCGGAGAAGGGATGGAGAGAGGAGATGGGGATGTAGAGGAAGAGTAGACTGATCCCGTGTCCTCCGTCGATGGCGAACGTCGGTGTCTCCTGGACCTCTTGGGGCTGGGTGATCCAGAAGAGGATTTCAACGAGGTCTCCGTTTTCTGATCTTCCCTGGAGAGGATCTAGGCTCCCGGGAGTTAGCGGCCTGCCGACCCCAAAGGTGAAGGGCCGGCACGGAGGGGAGGGTGGTGGGGACCATGTCCCTCTTAATGGTATCCCACCAATAAGTGAAAAGATCCTTCACTTCTGCTAAAGAAAGTCCAGCGACAGCCCAGGCGCGGTGGGCGGTCGTCGGGTCAGCGTCTGCTCCAGGGGGCCTCGGGAGTGGCGAGGGGCCTGGGAGTTTCGCGAGGCGGGGTCGCCCATCTGGTCCTCAGGCTGCGTTAAGTCCTCCTCAGTCGCGTCTCCTGACCGGCGTCGGTCAGGAGCGAGCCCTCTTCTCAGGAAGAACGGACGTCGGTCCCCCAACCGGCGTCCGCTGGGATGACTTGGCCGAGGAAGGCCGTCCGGCCAACGATGGCTCCAGGGAGGAATGACATACGGCAGACGACGGTCGAGCCGGCATCGGGTCCACCGTCTTTCAACGTGTGAGCTCCAAAGTTTGGCGGGAGGCACAGAAGACGTCACCGACGCCGGGTGCAAGGGCGGAACCCGACTTATGATGATGGTGATGGCGCCTCGGACTCGCCAAGGCCTTGGAAGAAGAAGCGGCAGACGGCCTGGCGGACTTGGCCTGAGAAGGAGGCTTTCTTACCTCAGCCGGGAGGCTGAGTAGCCCTGGAAGGAGGCGGTCAGACCGAGAACCGGAGCTGCGGGACTCCGAAGCCCTGGACGGGGACCTGGAATGGGGCCTTCTCCCTTCTTTTCTCCGCGTGCTTGTGGGATTTGGACGACGATTCCCCCTTGGAGGACATGGTCTTTAATTTCTCCTCCAACAAAAAAGCCTGGAGAGCCTTCTGACGTCTGATCCTGGTTCGGCTGTTGAACCCCTGGCAGAACGAACAGGCCCGGGTATCGTGGTCTGGGCCCAGGCACCCGGCGCAGGCCGTGGGGGGTCCTTGAAGGGGATCTGTTTCCATAAGCACACTTGGAGGATGACGAGAGGTGGGAGGGACATCAGCAACAATCTTGCTTGAAGAAAGGAATTTCCTGGAGGAAAGCTCTGTGAACCAGCAGCGTCGCTAGACTGAAACCGAAGGGTCGAGACATGCAAGTCGACGGCGGGACGCCGGACGTGGGACCGACGTCGGGGGGGGGGGTCCCGCTGAAGATAGCTAGCTAGAATTTTTCCGTGGGGTCCTGACGCCTGCCAGCTTCAGTTCTAATGGTGTAACCTGATGGTGTAACCTGCTGCAAGAGCTGTGTCTCGAAGTAAGATCTGTACTATCTTACTTCGAGGGAGGCCCCTGCAGCAGGCCAATACTGGTAGGACTGGGTCCCAAGCAGTTCCGGTAGTGTAAAGGAAGCAGCACCAGGAGGTAGTTAAACAGCAGCCAGCGGCCTAAGAGAGAAGTCCCTGCAGAATGGCGAGGCCGAAATCTGCCATCCTCCGAGAAGCAATGTCCAAACTGCAATGCTTGGTGAAGGTGTGGACAGAAATCCAGGTGGCAGCTGCACAAACGTCCACAGCAGAAACATTCCGAAAACAAGCTGTGGAGGCAGCCATACCCCTGCTGAAATAGCCCTAAACCACTCCCAGAAGGTCCTTGTTGTACTTGTGGTAGCAATAAACAATGCAATTTGCTAACCACTTAAATAAACACTGTTTAGAAACCAGAGCATCCTCTCTTTCGGGGGAGAATGCAACAAACAACAGGTGCGTATAGTATCAAAAGATTCTATGTACATCCAAAGTATGGAGCAAAGCCTCCCCCGATTGGAATACTCAGGATAATAAACGGGTAGGTGGATGGACTGGTTCAAAGTAAACTCCGACACCATCTTAAGTAGAAACTTAGGATCAGTACGCAAAGACACACGGTCTTTGTGAAAAAACAAATAAGGCTTCTTGCACATAAGAGCCTGAAGCTCAGTAATCCTTTGAGCAGAGGTACCAGAAACGAAAGAGAGCACTTTCCATGACAGAAAGTGCAGCTCGAAAATTACGGCCAGTTCAAAGGGAGGTATTGCGAGTTTCTCCAACATAAAATTAAGGTCCCATGGCAGGACTGGGTCCCAATTGGAAGTTTCAGATGAAAAATGCCCCGCAGAAAGGTGCAAGACACCTCAGGTTGAGCCACAGCCCTGCTCTTGATAGGTGCATGATACGCAGAGATGGCTGAAAGATGCACCCTGAGGGAGGAGTACCCCAAGGCCGAATCTGAGAGTAAGAGAAGGTACTCTAGGCACCTGATTCGCCGGACAGGTGAAGGGCTCCAGCCCACGTAAAACAAACTAAAGGGAGAAGCACTTCCATTTCATGGTGTAAGTGGCCCTGGTGGAGGGCTTTCTAGGAGCCACCAGAAAAGACGACCCTAGGGAAAACTCCAAAGCGGGTGATGGCCAAGACGGCAGGAGCCACGCATGGTGATGCAGAGACTTCAGATCCGGATGGACAAGGAAGCCAGTGAGCAAGGGCACTGGAGGTTCCACCACCAGTTGCTACAGCAAGGAGAACTAAATCTAACGCAAACAGAAGGGGGCTATGAGAATCATCTCTGCCTCCTCCAACTGGAGCTTCAGCAAATCCCTCTGAAGGAGTGGGGAGGGAGGAAAGGCAAACAGAAACCTCCCTTTCCAAGAGAGGGACAAGGCGTCTCACTAGAATACTCCAGGCCTGGGATTGAGTGACCAAAAAAGCGGCAGTTATCGTCGGTGGGGACCAAAAGGTCCAACTCTGGCCAACCCTATCTGTCAAACAGGTCTTCGACCACCAAGGTCAGAAGCTCCCACTCATGTTGATGGCGGGAAAAGAACTGAGGTGGGTGTGGGGGACCACCCACTTTTATAGGATAGGTCAGTGTTAGAGGGTGACGTCAGCAGTGGGCGATCCCTCATGGTAGACTGCCAGCTAGAAGTTTTCCATGTGGTCCTGGCGCCTGACAGCTTAGCCCTACCGGTGTTTGCCAGCAGCAAGAGCCTCCCTCGAAGTAAGGTCATACTGTTAACAGAGTACCCACACCACCGGTAGAACTTATCTCTAACTGACCTACGGATAAGTTGTTCTGTGATCACTATGTGTATCTCTGGCACTGTTAATTACTTTTTGTGTTTATGTCTGTAGAACAGTATGTACTGTACTGTCTTCCTCTATCATGAAAAACAATAAAAGCCTACTTATATACTAAAAAAGGATAAGATTATAAACATTTAATGGAATTCAAATAATAGCTACATAAGCAGCATTGCTAATAACTTAATTATGGGGAATTTGCAGTGTGGGTAAGCATGAGGAATCTTAAGACATAGAATTATATGCTGTTGCACCATGGTAGGGACATAGCTACCGTGGTACAAGAACATTCTAACATCATTACTGTGGTACAACAACCTCTGACAGAGTATGGAATTCTATATACAGCAGCACTGAACCATATACTATAAATAGTGTGGTATATGTCAAACACATAATGGGTTGCCGTAGACTAACACACTTGTTTCCACACAAGTAGCAAGACCTTCATAACTATTCCTTGGCTTCGCCACTCGTGAGTTTTGTGTCTTACCACTCACTAGTGGAGATAAAAGTGATATTCCACTGCAACCCATTATATATACTTTATAGAGAGGCAGAGAGAACACATACACACACACACACACACACACAAGAACGGGAAGGTAGGCAGCACTCACCTCTGTTCTGAGCTCTTCACAAACTGCAGCATATTTACTAATGTGACAATCCAGACTAACAACGTTGCTCTTCACCTAAAGGGCACAAAGGGAAATAAATCAACAACCACGTTTACATGCCAAATACTGCAGTGTGAGACCGGAAAACTCTAAATGGAGTTTAACAAACTTGCAACAGTGCAATAAAAAAACATTTCTTGCTTTGAACACTGTTTCTTCTAGTGGAACTCGCTAGACATACACTCCCAAAATCACAGTTCAAGGAGCTGGCCCACAGAATTGTCCAATAGATTAGGACTGCACCATGTGCTCCACCCACATGCCATGTGCCTGGTTCCCTCTAACCAAACCATACAGTTCAGAGTCCGTTAACAAAATATTCCGCTGGCCCGGTGGCGCAGAGGGTTGAGGCGCTTGACACCACACCTCAAACCATGCCGGCGACCCGGGTTCAAGAACGGACCAGGGGCACCGGGAGCTGGCAGAGGAAAGAGAGATCAAGCACCCAGAGGACTGCTCTCCTCTCCTGGGGTGGGTTGGTGGGAGGCCTCGCTCTGTAGCGGCCCCAGATGGAGACCGGGGGCACTACAAGCAGTGGCACAGGAGGGACAAACCAGAAAACAGCTTCGGCGCCCGCTGGACAACTGCCTCCGTCCTGTACACTGTCGGAACCTCCGGGAGCTTCCTCCTTCACAGCAGCACCGAAGGTCAGTAAAGAAAATAGTGTGCTGGGTTTCTCTGCACCCAGTGCCTTCCCTCTCGGAGGAGGGGGACCCGCCCAGCGATGGGATACGCCGGGATAACCCAGGGGTCGACAGCAATGTCTGGCAGAGAGGAGAGCTCCAGAAGAGGATTGCCAGGGTAAGTAGGGGTACTTGGAGGCCTGAAGGAGAGGGGGACGCCGGAGTGTTGAAGGGGGTTAAAAAAAAAAAAAAATTCCACTACAAGCCATTATGTATTTCATAGACAGAGAAGCAGAGACACACACACACACACAGGAGAAAGGAAAGACAGGAAGCACTCACCTCTGCTCTGAACTCTTCACAAACTGCAGCATAAGTTGCTGTTCATAAACTGCAGCACAAATTGTTCTTTGATCACCATGTCTATCTCTGGCATTCTTCGGTTAATTATTTTTTGCATCTATGACTGCAAAACTGCTTTCCGGTGAAGATGTTCAAGGCAGTGAGGGTCTCCTGACTCAAAAGGGAGCCCTTTCTCCTGCACAAGGCAACCAGCAGCGAGCAGAGCTTATCTGCAGCAAAGGGCTCCAGCAGGAGCCAATTGGACTATGCCCCCTCCACTCTCAGCAGCCAATCAGCAGGCAAGGGCACACTTCCTGGTGCTCAAGGAGGGGAGAGAGCCAGGAATTTAACCCCCCCCCCCCCACATTCACACAGAGAGGCGTTCCAGTGAAGACTTTCAGGGCAGTGAGGGTCTCCTGACTGAAACAAATGAAGCCCTCTTCACTGCACACAAGACCACCAATAGCAAGTGGAGCTCAACAGCAGCAAAGGGCTCCAGCAGGAGCCAATCACAGGGAAAGCTGTGCCCCCTCAACTCTCAGCAGCCAATCAACAACCAAGAACACACATCATAGTGTTTCCTAAGGAAGTGGATGCCAAGTGACCCCAACCCGGTATGCAAGCACAACGGGACAAGGACAGCGGCGAGTGGAGTCTACCCAGGTCAGTCCAGAAGATACCCAGCAGCAAGGGACCCTGTCCATCGCACATCAGGACAGCAACACAGTATCCACGGCAGAGGGGACCAGGGGAACAGGGTCCCTGTTAGTCGTGTGGTCGCTTTGATTTATTAAAATCCCAACGCTAAATAGTAATAAATTGTGTAAGAAAATAGCCCCATTCAACTCAATGGGGCGGGCACATGTAAAGTACAGTTACGTAAGAACTTACTGTAACAGTAGATCTTCGAGAACAGCTCTTGTAGCAGGTTACACCATTAGGACTGAAGCCGGCAGGCGCCATGACCCCACGGAATTTTCTAGCTAGCAGTATTCAGCGGGGAACGCCTCAGACGTCGGTTCCGCCCTGGACGTCAGGCACAGTACATAAGGAGGCGGTCCCCCAGAATCCCCAGTTCTCCCGCCGGAGACTCCCGGCCGCTGGATGACATCAGAAAAGGAGACTGAGGATCCGCCATCAAATGGCAATCAGAGAAGCTGAGAACACCTGATCCTAGGAGAAGGATACTGGAACCAGAATCTACCTCCAGCGGGGATGGCGGGAGGGAAAGTACTGCTGCAAGAGCTGTTCTCAAAGATCTACTGTTACGGTAAGTTCTTACGTAACTGTACTATCTTACTTCGAGAAACAGCTCTTGCAGCAGATTACATCATTAGGACCGATTCTCAAGCTATCATGGAAATCCCACACCATTGGGAGGAGGGAAGGTAGAGATCTTTAATAGACCATAAACCTAGGACAGAAGTCCTTGAAGGACTGCTAGACCAAAACCTGCTCTTCGCCTCGATGCAACATCCAGGCTATAATGCCTGATGAAAGTGTGCACAGTGCTCCAAGTAGCTGCAGCACAGATGGCCGAGGTGGACACGTTCTTTAGAGCCACAAAGGAGGTAGCCACCCCCCTTGTGGAATGACCCTTAACCACGCCCAGTAAGGGTTGTTGAGCTTCTGGTAACAGAACGTGATACACTGAATGAGCCACCTGGACAGCGACTGTTTGGAAACAGGAGCTCCCATCATCCTGTGGGCAAAGGAGACAAAAAGCTGGTCCTATTTTCGGTGGTGTTTGGTTCTGGTCAGGTAGTATCAAAGATACCTATGCACATCTAAAGTGTGCAACAGGGCCTTTCCTCGATTAGAATACTTGGGGAAGTACACTGGTAGATCGATGTCCTGATTAAGGGTGAGAGCTGAGACCACCTTAGGTAGAAACTTAGGATTAGTCCGTAGGGATACCCTGTCTTGGTGAAAAACCAAATAAGGTTCTTTGCACATGAGTGCATGAAGTTCAGAAATTCTTCTGGCCGAGGTAACGGCAACTAAAAACAACATCTTCCATGTAAGGAGACATAGCTCGCAATCCACGGCTGGTTCAAAAGTTGGCAGCGTAAGCTGCTCCAGGACAAAGGGTAAATCCCATGGTGGAATCGGATCCTTAATTGGAGGTCTAAGGTGGAGAACACCTCTCAGGAAGGCTCGTGCCGTGTCCAACTGAGATATGGTGCGTTGGCCTATAGGAGTGTGATAGGCCGAGATGGCACAGAGGTGCACTTTAATCGAGGAGTAGGCTAAGCCTGTCTGAAAAAGGGACAGGAGATGGTCCAAGACCAACCTTTCTGGACAATCCATAGGCGAAAAACCGTGTGCTTGAACCCATATACAAAATCTGCACCATTTCATGGCGTAAGTAGCATGGGTAGTCGGTTTCCTTTCAGCAGCAAGAACGTCTGCTACCTCTTGCGAGACCCCGTATCGCATCATGGCTATGTCTCTAGGAGCCAAGCGTGCAGGTTCAGCGAATGGACGTCCAGATGAACCAAGGAACCAGCTTCCTGAGACAGCAAGTGTGAGCTGATTGGCAGAGGCACTGGAGGTTCCCGGGACAGCTGATGTAGTAGGGAGAACCAGATCTGCCTGGGCCAAAACGGCACGATAAGTATCAGCATCACTTGCTCTCTGCGAAGTTTCATAAGAACCCTCTGGATCAACGGAAAGTGGGGGAAGCCATGGAGGAATCTGCCCGCCCAGGAAAGGGACAACGCGTCTCGCCAGAAAACACCAGGCCCTGGATCTAGCGAGCAAAAATTGGGCAGTATTGCATTGGATGGGGACGTGAAAAGGTCTAACTTTGGTGTACCTCATCTGTGAAACAGATCCTCTACTAACTCCTGGAGTAGTTCCCACTCGTGGACTCTGGCCTGAGAGCAGCTCAGGCCGTCTGCGATGATGTTGGCCACTCCTGGGACATGAACAGCAATGAGGGTTGCGCCGTGTTGCAAAACCCAATCCCACACCCTCATGGCCTCCCTGCAAAGCAGGTAAGAATGGGTGCCTCCTTGTTTGTTGAGGTAATACATCACCGCGGAATTGTCTGTTTGTAACAGAAGAGTACCCGGTGGAATCTCCAACTGGAAGGCCTGCAGGGCGTAAAGAACTGCTCTCATTTCCAGGATATTTATGTGGAGATGAGTCTCTTGGGCTGTCCACAGGCCCTGAGACCGGACACCGTCAAGGTGTGCTCCCCATCTGAGCCCTGAGGCGTCTGTGGAGAGTGTCACAATCTGAGACGACGCAATGAAGGGGACTCCCGCCGACAGATTCTTCGAATCTAGCCACCATTGCCAATCCCGGATTATGGCCTTCGTGATCCAGATTGGGAGCTGCAGATGGTCTTGCTTCTGATCCCATTGGACCCGCAACATCCACTGGGTCACCCACATGTGGAGACGGGCTAGCGGGGACTGTTGCAATGGCCGCAGCCATGTGTCCGAGCAGGCAAAGGTCCACTCTGGCAGGAACGGTCTCCAAAATGTCCCTGATGAGGGATCTAATGTGTTCCGCTCTGTCCTGGGACAGAAAAGCTTTCCCCTGGATGGTGTCCAGAACTGCGCCTATGAACTGCAGAGTCTGTGATGGAACCAGGCGTGACTTCTCTTGATTGATGATGATGCCCAACGTCTCGAATAGAGACAGAGTACAATGAATGGCGGACATCAGGGCCTGCCGAGAGGGCGCCATGAGAAGCCAGTCGTCCAGGTAGGGGACCACGTAGTGGCCTTGTCTCCTCAGAGTCGCCGCTACAACTGCCATGCACTTCGTGAATACCCACGGTGCCGATGACAGTCCGAAGGGGAGGGCTCGGAACTGATAATGGTGACCCTGAAACTCAAGCACAGAAACTTCTTGTGCGCTCGAGCAATGGGTATATGCAGGTAAGCATCCTGCACGTCCAAGGACGCCAGAAAGGCGCCCTGCTTGAGCATGGGAATCAGACCTGGAAGGGTCACCATGCGGAAGCATTTGTACAGGACTGACTCGTTGAGGTCACTGAGGTCCAGTATCAGATGGACGTCCCCTGTCTTCTTGGGAACCAGAAAGAAGTGAGAATAATAACCTGCACCCCTCTGGTTCCGTGGTACGTGCTCTATAGCTTCTTTTCCAAGAAGTGCAAGCACCTCCTGCTGTATGAACAGGGCGTGCTGACCTGAGTAACGGGAAAGCAGGGGAGGTCTTGCCGGTGGGTGGTCGAGAAATTCTATGAAGTCTCCTTTCTTGACCAATTGGAGAACCCACGGTCGGCAGTAATGATCACCACCCTAAAAGTATGGCGATCGCGACCCCCGACCTTTTGTGCCCGTTGATCCAGAGGTGGGGTGGGGTCCGGGAAGAAGTCATGCTGTGGCAGCACTGTTCCCTGCAGGCTGGGCCGGTTTAGCGTAGCGTTGACCTCTTGCCTGGGGACAACTTAGCCTGGACTTTACGCTGAAAAGTGTCCCTTTGTTGCTGGCCAGAATGTGACTGCTGTCTTTGTTGCCGGCTGCGACAACGGCTCTGGTGCCTACAAAAGGAACCAGGCCTGGATCTGTACATGGCCTGTACAGATCTGACTGCCTTCTCAGCGTCCTGGAGTTTGGTGATAACCTTCTCCGAGGGTTCACCAAAAAGTACTTTGCCGTTATAGGGGATGTCAAGAATGTTCTTCTGTACGTCCGAGGTAAAACCGGAGACACTGAGCCAAGAGTGTCTCTGGAAACAGGTGCCTGAAGCTGCAGCTCTGGCGGACGAGTCTGCAGAATCATATGCGGCTCGTAGCACTTGGGTACCCACATCAGACCCTGTGCGGAGAAGGTTTAGGAGCTCCGCCTTCTGATCGCCATCCGGAAGTTTATCGACCAGGTCCTGGCCCTGTTCCCACAGAGCGTTCTGAAACTGTACCATGTGAGAGGTAGTTCAGGGACCTGATGGAGCATGTAGCAGCCACATACATGCGCCTCCCCAGGACATCCAGCTGTTTGGATTCCTGGTCCGGTGGCTGTGTGCTCATGTGCTGCGGTCTTTGGGACCGGTCATGCGAGGCCGTAATGACCAGGGAGTCTGCCAGAGGTTGTTGAGCCAAGTAGTGGTCCTCTTTTGGGGCCTTTTACAGGCGGTCAGCTTTCTTCGGCACAGCGGGAGTGGAGTGCGGACACTTCCACACAGCCTTGGTGACATCCGCGAAGGTGTCCACCAAGGGTGGCACTACCACAGGCTTTGGGTCTTTCTGCCGAAGACAACAAGCAAGGCGCGGTCTTTCGGGGTCGAGGTCTTCAGCATCCCATCCCATGTTGTCCTGGATGTGCCTCATGATCTCGGAGAAAGAGGGATCATCCAGAGAAGACCTGGGAAAGTCATGTGGGTCAGGTGATGAAATGCTGAGTGGAGTAGGAGATCTGGAATATTCTGAGGTATCTGATCTGGAGTCCTCCCCTGACTGAGTATACCGACGATGTCTGGGTCACTTGGGACTGGGAGACCCTGATGGAGAGCTTGAGGGAGGCCTTCTCCTGTCTTTGGATCTACCGCTAGGAGGTGGAGTCTGCTCCTTAGGGGTTGGTGGTTGTCCTGCTGGCCCCTTTGGTGGAGGAGGGGGCATAGGAAGAGAAGGAGTAGGAGGAGGAGGAGGAGGAGGTTTTACAGGGACCACATCCTTTCAGATAGTGTCCCACCAGAAAGTAAAGAGCTCCTTTACTTCTTGTATGTTCATGCCCGACGACAGGCCTGGTGCTGGCCGTCCATCGGGTCCGCAGGTGTCTTCAGGGTGGGCAAAGGTTCCCTTGGGAGCCCGGCATCCTCTGTGTTGCCCGCCTGGTCTTCGGGCAGTGTTGTGTCTTCCTCCATGGAATCCCTGTGACCGGTGTCCACCAGTGACTGGGGGGCAGTCTTCAGCTCCGGTGAATGCGAGGCCGACGTCGGTCGCTTGGCCCGCCTTCGGGTCCGGCGAACGCCCGGCCAGCGTCTGGTGCCTGGCTGGGGTCTGCGGCTCCGGCGAACGCCTGCCCGACTTTGGATGCTTGGCCGACGTCAGGTCCGTTGTCCTCTTTAGGGACGTCAGGTCTTTCATCTTCCTGGGCGGTGGATCCAGACCTCTGGGAGGCTGGGAAACCGATCTGGAGTTGGGGTCCCGACGTCGGGTCGATGAGGAAGACTTATCGCATTCAGAAGACTTGGAAGAGGCCTGAGAGGGAGTAGAGGAAGCCGAGAGCCTTGAAGTCTTAATGGGCTGAAGAGTCGAAGAACCTCCTGAAGCCCGGACTTTGACCGGAGTGGGCTGAGAACGAGCCCTGGAGGGACAGCGGTCAGATCTGGTAGAGCCTGAGCTACGGGAGTCCAAGGCCCGGTTCGGGGACCTGGACCTTGCTTTCTCCCGGTGTTTGTTCCGGTGTTTATGGGCCTCGGAAGAAGAATCGCCCCTGGAGGAAGGCTCTTTGTCCATGCTGCTAAGTTTTTCTTCCAGCAGATAAACCTGAAGTGCCATCTGACGGCAGATCCTGGTGCGGCTGTTGAACCCTTGGCAAAAAGTGCAGGCCTTGGTGTCGTGGTCCGGGACTAGGCACCACACACAGGAAGAATGAGGATCCTTGAAAGGGATCCATTTTCCGCAGGCACACTTTGAAAGGTGTTCCTCAAGTGAAGGAGTTGGAGAAGACATTAGTTTTGAAGAAACTCTATAAGTTCTAAGTCGTCATGCACTAGGTAGAGACTGAGAGGCCGATGCTGGCGAGTCGACGGCGGGAAAAGAACTGGGGATTCTGGGGGACCGTGTCCTTATGTACTATGCCCGACATTGGGGGCGGTCCCCGCTGAATACTGCTAGCTAGAAAATTTCCGTGGGGTTCTGGTGCCTGCCGGCTTCAGTCCCAATGGTGTAACCTGCTGCAAGAGCTGTTTCTCAAAGTAAGATCCTTCGTTTTCTGACATCACAAAATGGGGCTGTGTGTGCCGGCGTGGGGGCGTGGCTGAAGCTTAGGGAAGAGGCTCAGTTTTTTTCTGTCTGCTATGGGGGCAAATTTACGAATCAAATAACTCTTTATAATGGAAGAAGTAAAAGGAATGATTACTATTCTGCAACTGTGGGCCAGGTAACCCATCATCTAGGTTTGTTGGGGTGGCTACTAGGAAGCTGCTCTTTAATTTTTACCTTTTGTGAGCGGTCGCTGAGGTAGCTTTTGAACCATCCCACTGCATCCACTGATAGGCCAGTGGATTGGAGTGTATTGAGTAGGGTGTATTGTACTGGCTGTATTGAATGCTTTTGTGAGGTCGATGTAAATTGACCCCAGTAGCTGGGTATTGTCTAGGGCCCCATGGAGGAAGCCGGTGTAATCCAGCAGTGCCATAGTGGTGCTGTGCGCCCACTGGAAACCATGCTGCTGTGAGCACTGGATTTGTATACCCAAAGTACTAGGGGGATTTATCCTGAGGTTGAGAGTTTGATATCACATCTGTTATACGGGATTATTATCATATGGTTGTGGTTGACAATCTGCGGGTGAGTTTAATATTTCATTGGCTACAGAGGGTTAGTACCCTGAGTTTGTAGGAAGAAAGAAAGGGGGAAAAAAAAAAAAAAAAGAAAGTGGGTTAAGGTCGAGGGGTAAAGTAGACGGTTAGGTCGTGGGGTAAGGTCTGGCAATAGGCAAGTAGTTATGCTGGGAGCGATGCAGTGCAGCGGCTGTGGGGCGACAGTCTTCAAGGAGACTTCCTGGAGACTGTGTTGCTGCCCTACCTGCATGTACCTCACTGGGTTGAGGGAGGAGGTGGCTAGACTCAAGGCTGAGTTGACCTGGGTTTGGAGGACCTTCTCCCCCACCCAGGGGACCACGTGGTCCACCACTGCTACCTCAGATGTTGCCCAGTAGGAGAAACGGGCAGACGACAATCGGCTCAGGGAGAGTTAGGGTGGTGAAGCATAGGCACATCTCACAACCAGTTACAATACAAAACTCCTATGCCGCCCTGGCAGAGCAGGAATGTACCATAAAGGAACCCTGTAGCAGTGACTGGGGTGGTTGTTGGGGTCCTCCGCAGGGGAGGCCCCAAGGTGGGTGACGGAGGATCCCAGAGGAGGAGGAGGAGGAAGTAAATCCTGGCGGGGTACTCCATAGCAAGGGGGATAGAGTTGAGAGTAGGAGAGGGAGGTCTGGTGCCTTCATGGCAACACAGAACATAGGAATGGAAAAGAGGATTCAAGGGATTGCTGGGGCAGCAGGAAGGGAGGGACAGCTAGACATCATTGTCCATCTGGGGACAAACAACTTGGCTAGGAATCAGCCAGCTGTAGTGCAGGAAGAGTTCAGGGAGTTGGGGAGGGTCTTAGGCAAGTAACATGATCTATGTTACCTGACTATGACAGGGGGGCTGACAGTATTCTCTGCACCAGGAACTTCAACGCATGGTTGAAGAAATGGTGCATAAAGGTGGGTTTTGGTTTCACTGGGGACTGGGGCCCCACCTGGAGGGTTAAGGGCCTGTAGAAGGGTGATGGCCTGCATCTGTCTAGGAGGAGAACCATAGTCCTTGCTGAGCGGTTTAAGTGCTACATTGGTAAGCATTTAAACTAGCTGAGGGGAGAGGCAGAATGAGGTGGGGAACAAACTGTCCCCCCCCCCCACACAGGCTCTAGAAGTCAATTACTGGAATCCAGAAGAAGAAAAAACACAACAGAAACCCAAAAATAAGGAAATCCAGGGGAAGAAAAAAATGCAGCTAAGATAACGAGTGAGAGGAATAAGGGAAGGCAAATGGAAAAAAGGAGGGGGAGTGGCAGCACATTCTGGAAAGCCATGCGTGCGAATGCTTGTAGTCTGGGCAACACGATGGTGGACCTGGAGGCCACCATGGCGGAAGCGGACATGGATTTAAGTCGTCATTACAGAGACTTGGTGCAGTGAAAACCACGACTGGGATATAGATATACTAGGCTATGTTCTGTTCAGAATAGACAGGGTAAGTAGAAAAGGGGGAGGAGTAACTCTTTATGTCAGGGACAATGCAAAGGTCACGGAAATACAACCATCCTGAAAGTGTGAGGCCTGAGAAACTTGTTCAGGTTGTGCAGATCTAAGATGGGGCATCGCGCCCCCCCCCCCCATCCGTTTTGGCACTAGGAAGTACCCGGAGACAAACCCTGATTGTACTGGAGGGTCTGAAACAGGAGCAACGACCTCCTTGTGGAGAAGCTGGGCGATATCATCCTGAAGGGCCGACAGGATGTCGATGCATACTTATACCCTCTCGTGGTGCACAGGCTCGGCAAGGCAGCAAAGCGTCGAATTCCAGAGGCAGACCTTGACCAATCACTTTGAGAACCCACCTGCCTGTGATGACAGCGGACCAGGCGGAAAGGAAGTGGCAGAGCTGGCCCCCCACAGGAGGACCCAGTGAGACAGAACAGGCATGGGGAGGCACCCCCCATCCCGTCACTGGGCAGGCTTGGAAGCGGAGGAAGGACCAGTTGAGGAGCCCCCAGGAGCCCGATCACCTGGCTTCCGGACGACCGTGGCTACTGACTTTGGCCGGGGACGGCAAGCCTGAGCCTGCTGTCCAGCCTGAGGCTGGGCCGGTATGGCCGCAGGGGCAGAGAGGGGCCGAAAGGGCTTCTTCTGTAATTTAGAGCCCTTGGGATCCCTCTGGGCAGAAGTCAGAGTCCAAAGTTGAATTGGACTTTTCAATGAGGGTAAGGTACCCCTCAACCCCGGGCCCAAACAATCCTCTGCCCAAGAAGGGGCCATCCACCAGTTTTTGCTGGGTATCTGCCGTAATGGTCGAAATTCTCAGCCAAGCCCTACAATGCATGGTAACCACAGCAGCCAATAACTGAGCGCAAGAGTCGCCGATGTCCATAGCAGTCTGGAGCTTCTACTTAGCTACCATTCGGCCTTGGTCTGTAAGTCCGCCAGGAGACAAAGAAGCACCTCATCAAGCATGCCCAAAAGCGCGTGGGCAAATGGGCCATTAAGAGTGCCAAACTCACTTGCCAAATGCTGAGAGAGGAGGCAGCATAGATCTTTTTGGCCAAGTGGTCCAATTTCTTGGACTCCTTTGTCAGGAGACTTAACGTTTCCCACGTTCCCTGTGCACTGGTACACAAAGTCTGCCACCAAATCCTCAGCCAAGGGGTGCTCTGTGAATCCCAAAAGGGAACCGGCAGGGACCACATAATTGCAGGCCGTCTGGGTCAATGATGCGGGACAAGAGGCTGGGTGGTGCCACAGCTCCAGTGCAGGGCTAAGAATGACTTCTGCGACCAGAAAGGATTCTACAGGGGAGTCGCCCTGGTCGAGAATTTCAGTGAGCAGGCACCGAGCCCACTTCTGGACAGGCTCCATCAGGAGACCCGTGGACTCTGAGATCAGGCGGAGAAGATCCATGAAGGAAGTGGGGCCTTGCTCCATCAGCAAATCCTTAGCTGACAACATGTGTACTATACAACAGTGCAAGGAGGAATCTGATTCAGAGGAATCACGGAAGAGAGGAAGATCGCCATAGTCCCCGCAGACCATCCGGGAACAGTCAGAATTAACTGTGACCGACAGCCGATAGGGAAGACCAGAGGCAAGGCGGGCTTCCTTAGTTGGAGTGCCGGACTTTGGCTGTTTCGGTGGCAGCTCCACCAGAATCAGTGGAGAGGACTGGGGAGGCCAAGCCGGGACCTGACAGGTCGGCTTCGGCAGAGTCGGAGAAGGCTGTGACCTCTCTGGCGAAAGCCCTGAGACTCTGAGGATTTGTTAAATAAAGGTTGACAGCCAGAGTCCCTGCTGACCCAATGGGGTCAGTCGGGAGTAACGGTGACCGACAGATGATGAGGAAGTCACGATACCAGGTGGGCATCCATAAACGGAGGGCTGGACTTCGGTGGCAGTTCCACCAAAATGGTGGAGGGGCTAGAGGAGGCTGACTCGGTTTCTGTAGAGTCAGCTTCTGCTGAGACAAGGAAGACTGTGGCTTCTGCAGCAAAAGCCATACAATGGCTGGGGTCGACTAGGAAATGGACCTAACCCTGGTAAACATGAGTTGATGCCACATAATGTCTTCACAGCGCCGAAGCAGCTTGTGTCAGAGCCTCTTCTCGCCTGAGGTAGAAGAGCAGCGGTGCTGCTTGCCCGAATGCCGAGAGCACAAACGGTACCGACGTGGGCTGCTTGCCTTGGGGCTACGGGATCAGGACCACGATCTCAACCATCAGGATAACCAACAGTGGGTCTCAGAGGGGGACGGCGAGAGCCAAGCATCCTCCTGGTCCAGAAGATCTTGTGTGAGAGGTGGCAGATCAGCAGACTGCTCTGTGCCTCCTTGGGAGGTGAGAGGAAGGACCACAGTCCTAGATAAGGAGGTATCAGCCTCGTCTTGCGACAACGGGTTGACTGGCTCGAGAAAAATCTCGACCGGAAGATTCACCAGCGTCTTGACCAACTGGCCTGATGGGGAGACCATGGAGCCGACGGCCTGGGCCGAAGGATCGACCGAAGTCGAAACCTCCGAGGAAGTGCGGGAATCCAAGACCCTAGAGCGCTCACGATTCCATGATCGAGGATGAGATCTTTTCTTGGTCTGTTTTTTCGATTTAGATTTAGACTTAGTGCCCGAGGAGGGACCGTGCCCATGGGTGGGAAGGGCCTGACAAATCCCTGAATGCCCCCAAAAAGGAGGCACCCAAGCAGAGCGGCAATAAGGCCGTAACCGAAGAAGACAGTGCTGCAGCCTAGTCTGCAACTTCTTCAAATGCTGCAAGCTGTTTGGTGGACACTGCAGCCGCGGAGACCACCCGACGGGTGTCCTTAAACTTAATGAGAGGATCCAGATTATCCAGTCATTCCAATAGAAGGCGAGTGTGCCGGTCTTTTAAGGTTGACGGATGCAAGGTGTGGCACAAGCCGCAAGCCTGGGGATCATGCTCATTGCCCAGGCAGTAGACTGACATTATGTGTGTATCCATCTGAGACATTTTCTGCCCACAGGCACATTTCTTGAATCCCAGCACCAACTTCGTTTCATCCATAACGGATGATGACAAGGAGTTGCTTGAAGACAAGATTTTTCACAAACTGTAAGTTTTAATAAGCAAAGAGCCTGCGCAGCACGAGAGCGATAATGAGGGAACCTTCTTCTAGTGGAAAGGAAGATCTGACATCACAAGGAGATGCTCGGGGAGTTGCCACCCGGGTGGCTGGGAAAAGCCAGCTTGAAGACATTCCGGCAGGATTTAAAGGGGAAAGGAACACTGGTTGAAGTGTGGAGAAGTACACCATATCCACGTCCCCAGAATCTGTTATTTCTCTAGCTATGAAAGCTTTTTAGTTCTCCTAGGACATATTCCTGATTTACATTCTGCTGGTACGAACCATTTCAGAACTGCATGATGCAGTTTATGTCCTTGTTCTACTCATCTATTTCTGGTACAAAGCATCCACGTGCTACTACATATGATGGTGAAAGGGACATAAACATCATACAGTTCTAAAATGGTACTAACCACCAGATTGTAAAGCAGAAATACCCACTAAGGTTACTAAAAGGCCTAGACTAGATGGCACAATAACAGAATTTTGACCATTTCTTTAAAAAACAGCTTCTACTGGTAAGAATGACTTACAGGTTCAGCACAGTTCTCTTAACTAGCCTCGAGAGGAGGCACTGAACTTGAAAAGTTTTCCACCCCTGCTACACAGGTGAGAACTCCACGGGCTTCTTATAGCCCATTTTTACTCTTCCCAGCCACTTGGCAAATTCAGTTTCACTGGCTGGCACAATACGGCGTGAAACGATCCTGTAAGGAATTCCTGGGACCCACTCTGTCCTCCCACAGAGCGCATCCTTTTTTCCACTTTCCACCCTCTTTTCTTTATTGCTGAGACCACAAACACTGTGCCCACCTGGGCATAGCTAAGGTGCCAGCTGGGACCTCACGGCTTATACTTTGGGTACTCAACCCTACACTGCTTTCTGAGGTAAATTTCTGTTGCCTGACAGGAATCTGCATCATGTCAGATGTTGTCCCTCTCTTGAGGAGGGAGCGCACTGCTGAGTGCCATACCAGTCAGTTTACTTCTAATAAAGCTTCAACATCATCTCAGGTTCAGTGCCCACAAAACTCTTCATCTCCAACTTCCTCACAGGTTAACCTCCAACTTCATTTCAGATGGGGTATTTTCTCCTGCTGAAGAGAAGCACCCTCTTTCAGAGGCTGCAGAAGACTGCCGCCTCCACGAACGGCACTTTTCATCAATGCCATACTCTACAGAGGAACTTTCAGTGCAGGGGGAACTGGCACAGTGTGCCAGGTGCACATCTCCCACCAACTCTGACTCAGCAGGCCTTGCCCTCCAGCAAAAAAAAAAACACTGACTCCTCCCCTTTGGAATGCCTAGTTAGACCAGATGACCCAGTTATCCAAGGGCATAGAAGACTGGCACAACCCTGAAGGTCAGTAGACACTCTTAAAATAATATTACATAGCTCCTGAGGGAGCCTACATGTGAGTTTGGGTTCACCTGTGTGTTTAGCCTATGAGATTAAAGCAATTATAAATCATGACATCATAATTAGACAATCAGGATCGTTCATTTCTAAACACTACAGACACTCTACAACCATAAGAGTCTCTCATGCTAGCAGTTCTAAAGCTCTATTTAGTTATTCTTTGTCAGGTAGGTGCACCAGATAGTATAATGCCTATTTTCAGGTACTATCTGGGACAGTACAACAAAAAGTACCGTACCACAGTGGTACAAGAGTACAGAACAATCTTACATACATCAGCAGTAGACATTAAACAATACCATAATCCAGAAAATTAAGAGCAGTGTCACAGACCCACTCAGCAGGTCAGGCCCTCTACTCCCAAAGTGCCAACCTCTGAGCACAGTCTTGAGAACAGTGCAACAGACAAGGTAACCCTCTTGTCTGTTTTTGTGAGTTCAGATCAACCTTTGGTCTCAAGTTCTGGAAGGATTCAAACTGTTAACCTCTTGTTAGCATACCCAATGCACAGGCTCAGATATATCTGTCTTCGGGGGGGGCCAGATAACTTTGCCTATGGGCACCTAACCAGGTATGCAGAGATGAACCCTTTAAAACTTTAATAAATACCTCCGATTTAAAACACTTCTCTTTCCAGTTTGGTACCACCATTCAAGCTTATGTTTAGTATCGGAAATAACCATATACTTTTCTTACAACTAAAAAGAAGTCAAAGACAGACCAAGTAAGTTCTAAAAAGAATTTTACTAAAATAGTTAAAAAATATGTAAAACACAAAATACAGAACTCTAATATCAAAAGACATACAAATCTTTTAAAAGAAACAAGGTTTAAACAGTGCAAATTCCTACTACAGTACTTAGTCTCTAAATACTTGCTTAAGTGCTCACCAATCTTGCTTGGTCAGAGTCTAGGCAAAAGTGTGTCTCTGTAAAACAGAATTGTTCCTTAAACAACTGTATTGGCCAACCCTTTTTTGGTGAGCTCAGCTAGCTCCTCCTCTGTCAGATTATTTTTAAAAATCTATCTAAAAAAAAAAAAAACAGTAGTGTTTTTAAAGTATCAATTTTGCAATCCTTCAGCATGACTCATGTTTCAAATGACATCTCCTTTGATCCATGCTGCATCCTCCTCACACAGGCTTCATATGAGCATTTACAACCTCGCACCCCTGTGTAATAACCTGGGTTTTCTCTTCAACGTCATAAACCTTTTATGATTTCCCTCTTAACAAAATTAACTTAAACAAGTCTGCAATTAACTCAGAGAAACAGGATCCTTGATTAAAGTCTTCCATGTAACACACTGTCTCTAAAAACTGAGTGTGTGTGAACTCACAGGCGGTCAGCATTTCTCTTAGCTTCCATCTGTCAGCTGAAATCTGGGGGGTTGAAGTCACTCCTAGAGCATTAGATTTTTCAGCAGAGACAGTCAGTCATACGTTTTATATAAAAAAAAAATATGATACAGCACTCAGAACTGGCTGTCTACGTCACACTCCTCCCCACCTAGACTGAATTTGGGGGAGCTATCCCCAACATGGGATAAGCTTCCCAAATCAGTTCACTCCTCATAGACCCTAGACAGTCCATCTGAGTTCTGATTCTTCGCTCCAACCCTATGTATGATTTTTAGATCATACTCTTGTAAAGTAAGACTCCATCTTAGTAGACTCCCATTGTTTTTCCCCATTTGCGTCAGCCAAACCGGGGGTTGTGGTCAGTCTGCACCACAAAATGCTGCCCATACAAGTATGGCTCTAATTTCTTTAGGGCCCACACTATGGCAAGACACTCCTTTTCCACCATGGAATACACTTGCTCCCTGGGAAGCAGCTTCCTGCTCAGGTACAAAACTGGGTGATCTGTCCCTTGGCTAGATGTCTGGCTCAGTACTGCCCCAATACCCACGTCTGAGGCGTCTGTCTGAACTACAAAGGTTTTGCTATAGTCAGGACTTGTCAAAACAGGAGCACTGCACAGTGCCTCCTTCAGTCTGGTAAAGGCTTCCTCACAGGCTGAGCCCCAGGTAATTTTCTTTGTCAGGTCAGATAAGGGAGCAGCCAGGGTACTGTAACTGGGTACAAATTTCCTGTAGTACCCTACTGTCCCTAGAAAGCTCCTGACCTGCTTCTGGGTTTCTGGTGTGGGCCACGCCTGGATCACCTCTATCTTTATTTGGTTAGGACGGAGCTGTCCCCGGCCTACCACATGCCCGAGGTATGCCACTTCCCCCATGGCCATCTGGCACTTCTCGGCTTTGACAACGAGTCCGGCCCTCTGAATCCTGTCCAGCACTTCCCTAAGGTGGGATAGCTGTTCCTCCCAGCTGGTACTAAAGATGGCAATGTCATCCGGGTACACCATGGCATACTCCTCAGCACCATTCAACACCTGGTTCCCCAACCTTTGGAAAGTAGCCGAGGCGTTCTTTCTGAAAGGCATTACTTTAAACTCAAATAAGCCTATCGGAGTGATGAAGGCTGACCTCTCCCTAGCTTTGTCTGTCCATTCTACCTGCCAATACCCCTTGGTCAGGTCAGTAGTCGAAAGGTAGGTCGCCCCTCCCAACTTGTCCAGGAGTTCGTCCGTCCGGGGCATTGAGTGGGCGTCTGACTTCGTGACTGCATTCAGTCCACGATAGTCCACACAGAAACGAGTTGAGCTATCTGGCTTGGGCACAAGGACTACGGGTGAGGCTTAAATCCAGCATCTCCTCCACTTCCCTCCTAATGTCCTTTTGGACAGCCTCCGACACCCGATATGCTGTCTGCCGTATGGGCGTCTGTGTCCCTGTCTCCACATAGTGTGCTGCTAAGGGGGTTGGTCCAGGCTTGGCGCTAAACAAGGGGGCAAAGTCTGCTAAAACCTCCCTTACTTTCTGGACCTGGTCCGAGGCCAGCTGGGGAGACAATTTTACTGCCTCCACAGAGGACTCCCGCTTACTTTCCTCCAGCAAATCCAGAAGGGGTGTTCCTTCGTCTGTCCCCTTCCCATGACTACACACTGCAAACACCATGTCAGCCCTATTTGCATATGGCTTCATCATGTTGACATGGTACATCCTTTCAGTCTGTCTATGGTCAGGTAACTCCACAATGTAGTTCACGTCATTTACCTTCCTAACCACTTTGTACAGTCCTGCCCACTCAGCTTGCAGCTTGTCTTTCCGGACCGGAATAAGGACCATGACTTCCTGACCCACCATGTACGAGCGAGCTCTGGCTCTGCGGTCATATTACACCTTTTGTTTCTGTTGGGCAGCTGCCAGGTTGCTCTGGACTGTCCCCATAAGCTCCTTCAGCCTTTCCCTAAACCGAAGGACGTAATCCACAGTGGGAGTTCCCTGGGTGGCGTGCTTGCCTTCCTAGTCCTCCCAGATCAAGTCTAGGGGCCCACGTACCCGGCGTCCATATAAGAGTTCGAAGGGGGAAAATCCTGTCGACTCTTTGGGCAGCCCCCTGTATGCAAACAACAGGTGGGGAAGGTATTTCTCCCAGTCCCTCCCATGCTGTTCAGTATACGCCCGGAGCACTGACTTTAGGGTACCATTGAATCGTTCCACAAGTCCATTGGCTTGTGGGTGATACTGTGTCGTGCATCTCTGCACCACCCCACACTTCTCCCATAAACATTTCATCAGGTCCGACATGAAGGAACCACCTCGATCGGTGATTACCTCCTGCAGGAACCCAACACAAGAGAAAATCCCAAGTAAGGCATCTGCCACTTTGTCTGTCCTCAGAGAGGATAGGGTGACTGCCTCTGGGTACTGGGTGGCATAATCCACCACAGTCAGGATGAATCTCTTCCCTGAGGAGCTGGGGGTATTTAAAGGCCCCACAATATCCATTCCCACCCTCTGGAATGGCTCCTCCACTATGGGCAAGGGGATCAGGGCTGCTTGAGTTTTCTTGCCCGCCTTCCCTATTTCTTGGCACCGGTGACAAGACCTGCAATACTCCTTCACCTGCTGGGTGAAGTTAGGCTAGTAGAAATTCTGGGCCAACCGCTGCATAGTTTGTGCGATTCCCAGATGACCAGACAAGGGAATATCATGTGCAATTTTGAGCAACTGCTCACAATACCCCTGGGGAACGATAAGCTGCCTGCCTAGCATCCCTCCCTCTGTCTGTACTGCCTGTGTATACATAAGTCCATTTTCCCAATAAACCTTATGTCTGCCGTCACCTCCCTTTGTGCTCTCTGAGTCTGCCCAAGCCCTCAGCTTCTCCAAACTAGGGTCATTCCTCTGAGCAGCTGCAAACCCCTCACAGAGTCCCAAGGCATAGGACAGGTCTCCTTCCATCACTAAACTAGAGTCCCTAGCACTAGCGTCAGGGCCCTCAGGATCACTGTCAATCCCAAACCTCTGACAAGAGGTCACCCGTCCCTCTTCAGAGTAACCCTCTGTAGCTGTGTGGTTACTTGCTACCGGGGAAATTTCTACCCCCTTTTTATGAGTCTCCCCATCTGGAGACACAGGCTGGGGAACCAGCCTCTCAGTGGTATCCACACTGGTTTCTGTGGGGTTCAGGGAACTACTATTTTCCCTTGCCGCTTGGCTACAGGTAACTGCACATACCACCCCCTGCTGGAGGTTGTTTCCCAGGATCACATCCACTGCTAATGTGTTGGCTATAGCCACCTGTTGCACAGTTCCCCCTGTTTCACCCCAGTCCAGGAGAACACTAGCGAGTGGCAATGTTTTCTCTTCACTAGTAAACCCTTGTACAGTTACGTATTTATTGGGTATAAGCTGACTAAGCCGTACCAGATCCCCCTTTACCAATGTCAGGGATGCCCCTGTGTCCCTTAACCCCTACGTCTGTACACCATTTACTATGACTGGGTGCATGTGTTCCCTCATGTTCACTGGCATACTCTCAGGGACACACAAACAACCCACTTCTTTTCTAGTACCCTGTTGTGTATTTTGGCTCGCCTTTTTGGGGCACTGTCTGGCAATATGCCCAGTTTCCGTACACAGTCAACATGCACTTCTTACTTCAGAAGAATCTTTTCGTTGAAACCTGGGGCTTGCTGGTTTCAGTGGAGGCAGTGAGGGTTTTAGCTGCCCTGAAGGCGTACTTTTCCCTTTCTGTGCTGCCATGCCCACCCCATTCACTCTCAGAGCAGGTCTGCCCTTGGCATAGCGGTCCGAGAGTTCAGCAGCCTCTTGCACTGTTTTTGGATCTCGGTCCTCTAGCCAGGTTTTTAGCTTGGCTGGGCAAGCTCAATAAAACTGTTCTAATAAAATCACATTTTCAATTTTGTCAATAGAGTTTACCTCAGTTCCTTCCCACCAATGTTTTAAAAACAGGCATTGTTTCATGGCTAGCTCCTCATAGCTCATATCAGGGCTTATCCTGAGCTTACAGAATTTAGCTCTGTATGATTCAGCAGTTAATTCAAACTTTTTTTTTTTTTTTTTTTTTTAACAGTGCAGCTTTTAACTTGCTGTAATCGACACTGTCCTCATTGTTCATTTGACCCAATGCATCCCAAGCTTTCCTGGTAAGTAGCGGGGATAGCTGGAAGCTCCAGGACTCTCTAGGAATTTTAGCCTGAATACAAACTTTTTCAAAATAATTTAATTTAAAAAAGTGTCCATGTCCTCCCCTTCCTTAAACTCAGCTATTAATTTAGAGTTCAGTTTGTAACCCAGTCCTGCAGTCCCAGTTAAACCCAAGCCACTTACCTGCTCTGGTGCCGCTGGTTGGAGTCGTAGCTTCTCCAGTTCGTGTTGTCACTGGCACTCCTCCCTCCTCTCCTCTGCTTTTCTGCGTTCTCACTCTCTTCTCCTCTGCAGCTCGCTGCCGCTCACGCTCCTCACGGTCTGCCTCCCTCCGTTGTCGCTCTGCCTCACGGTCCGCCTGCCTCTGTTCTCGCTCTCTCTTCTCCTCTGCAGCTCGCTGGCACTCATGCTCCTCACGGTCTGCCTCCCTCTGTTGTCGCTCTGCCTCCAGTTCCATCCTGCGCAACTCAATTTGCAGTTTGAGTACCTCTGGATTCAGGATACTGGTGACCATCCCCTGCTGCTGTGGCCCTTCACTGACAGTGGCCCTGCTGTCCTTTTCAGTCACGGTCAGTGACTCGCTGCTCTGGGTATCTGCTACCATCAGGGCCTCTATGAGGTTCTGCTTTTTGGCTGTCACCTCAAACGGGACTCCCCTGTCCCTGCACAACTGCTTCAAGTAATCTACAGTGTGCCTGCTGTAGTCGGAAGCCATCTTCTTCTTCCCTGACTACAGCTACTCTGACTGCACTTTAGAAAAAAAAAATAAAACAGGAAGGAACTGGACTGTACGCCAAGTGATATATAGTTCTGTTTCCATTTTAAAATACAACTCTGCCTTTTTTCTTTCTTTGCAAGAGAGCTTACGGTCTCAGCTAACACCGAACAATAAAGCTTGTGATACCAAAATATGCCACCGCTGCCAACCAATCTGTCACAAACCCACTCAGCAGGTCAGGCCCTCTACTCCCAAAGTGCCAACCTCTGAGCGCAGTCTTGTGAACAGTGTAACAGACAAGGTAACCCTCTTGTCTGTTTTTGTTAGTTCGGATCAACCTTTGGTCTCAAGTTCTGGAGGGATTCAAACTGTTAACCTTTTGTTAGCATACCCAATGCACAGGCTCAGATATATCTGTCTTCGGGGGGCCAGATATCTTTGCCTACGGGCACCTAACCAGGTATACAGAGATGAACCCTTTGAAACTTTAATAAAGACCTCAGATTTAAAACACTTTTCTTTCCAGTTTGGTACCACCATTCAAGCTTATGTTTAGTATCTGCAATAACCATATACTTTTCTTACAACTAAAAAGAAGTCAAAGACAGACCAAGTAAGTTCTAAAAAGAATTTTACTAAAATAGTTAAAATATGTAAAACACAAAATACAGAACTCTTATATCAAAAGACATACAAATCTTTTAAAAGAAACAAGGTTTAAACAGTGCAAATTTCTACTACAGTACTTAGTCTCTAAATACTTGCTTAAGTGCTCACCGATCTTGCTTGGTCAGAGTCTAGGCAAAAGTGTGTCTCTGTAAAACAGAATTATTCCTTAAACTGTATTGGCAAACACCTTTTTTGGTGAGGTCAGCTAGCTCTTTCTCTGTCAGATTATTTTTAAAAATATATCTAATAAAAAAAAACAGTAGTCTTTTTAAAGTATCAATTTTGCAATCCTTCAACATGACTCATGTTTCAAATGACATCTCCTTTGATCCATGCTGCATCCTCCTCACACAGGCTTCATATGAGCATTTACAACCTCGCACCCCTGTGTAATAACCTGGGTTCTCTCTTCAACGTCATAAACCTTTCTTTTTTTATGATTTCTCTCAACAAAATTAACTTAAACAAGTCTGTAATTAACTCAGAGAAACAGGATCCTTGATTAAAGTATTCCATGTAACACACTGTCTCTAAAAACAGTGTGTGTGTGTGTGTGTGTGTGTGTGAACTCACAGGCTCTCAGCATTTCTCTTAACTTGCATCTGTCAGCTGAAATCTGGGGGGGGTTGAGGTCACTCCTAGAGCATTAGATTTTTCAGCAGAGACAGTCAGTCATACATTTTATATAAAAAATATGATATAGCATTCAGAACTGGCTGTCTACGTCACACAGAGTACAACAAACTCAAATAAAAGGCACACACTAGTAGTGAACTTCAATTGGCACTGCCATTTCCTATACAAGGGGTTTCTCTACTTTTTACAAGGTAAATCATTTTGATATTAAGTTCAAGTTCCATTTTTTTAACAGAAGTTTTTAACATGATACTATATTTATATGTACAATTCCAGTATCTCTCATTATTATTATAAGCTTCTTCCCAAGTCCTTTTTGTGTAAGAACTTTCTCTCACCCAAAGAACTTGAAGAGATGCTGGAACTGTACATATAAACATGCACAAATAGGGCTTATGAATCTGTCCAAGTTACTAATTCATGAACCTTGACAACTGCTTCCGTTCCACTTCATATTTACTGAAGTAGATAGAGTATGGATAGGTAATGGCAGCTGTATTTATGTTTTTTTTTTTTTTGCTAATTGTAATAACTAATTGTGTACGATATTTGCAAGACTGTGTTGAAAAAATAAACTTTAAACTGAAACACTTACCGAAAGTTTAATCTCTTTGGCACGATTGGCATATTTTAGGGTATTGTACGTGTCCTCATAGCTCAAAGCAGAAGGGCTAATAGTCGCAATCATCACAGTACGGCAGTTCCCCCCAATCGAATCCTTCAGGAGACGGGTCAGTTTGCTATCCCGGTACGGAATGTGGGACTTTCTGGTCTGCAAAACAAGGGAGACAGCAGATTTGTGATTATATTCTTGACCCACTAGTCATGGTGAACAAAGACTGATCCAGAGCACAGTTTTATTGCAGAATCCATAAAGCACAGTAATTTAGGAATGATATGGTTCAATAGCCACATGTTGGCACACTCAGGCCACAGTACACATCCATCAGGGTTAAGTCCTGTGGGCACAGCACTCAAGTGGCACTCTGGATTGGTGAGTCAGAAGGTTAAAGATAGAGCCCTGTAGATAACAGCACGAAGATGGTGCTCTGGGTCAACGAGTGTAAGGCTAAAGACTGAACCTCTTAGATACAACACTCAGGTGGTGTTCTGGATTGTCAAGTCAGAAGGGTAAAGATCCAGCCCTGTGCATACAGCATTCAGTTGGTACTTCGGACTGGTGGGTCAAAAGGGTAAAGATCGAGCCCTTTAGACACCGCAGTCAGGTGGTGCTCTGAACTGGTGGTTCAAGAGGTTAAATATCGCACCTTGTACATACGGAACTCAGGTGGCTTGCTCTTAACTGGTGTGTCACAAGAAAGTACAGTTACATAAGAACTTACTGTAATAGCAGATCTTTGAGGGAGGCTCTTGCAGTAGGTATTCACTTCTAGGACTGAGCCCCCAGGCATCAGGACCTCACGGAAACCTTTGCTCGTGGTGTCTGACGGGGGGGGGGGCCACCCACCAGACGTCATGTGGCGGACATCAGCGTGACAGTATATAGTGGGTAGTCCCCACGTCCACCTCCAGTTCTCCCGCCGGAGACCTCCAAGGATCATGACAGAAAAAATGGGAAAAGGCTCCTGAATCAAAAAAAATGGCTTTCTGGAAAGAGCTGTAAATAAACAGGGAGAAGGTGGGTGGGAGAAAGGTTGCCTACTGCAAGAGCCTCTCGAAGATCTACTGTTACGGTAAGTTCTTACGTAACTGTACTATCTTACTTCGAGAGGGCTCTTGAAGTAGGTAATCACTTGTAGGATGGAGTCCCAAGCAGTAAATAGTCCAAGGGACAAGGAAAAACATGGGAGGCTGGAACATAATTCTAGTAGAAAACCAGGAAATTAGGACAGGAGTCACTGAAGGACTGTTAGTCCAAAACCAGCCCTACGCCTAGAGGTAATGTCCAAACCATAGTGTTTCATGAAAGTGTGGACAGAACTCCAAGTAGGTGCCGCACATATGCCTGCGGCAGAGACGTTTCTGAAACAGGCTGTGGAAGCAGCCACTCCCCTGATAGAATGTCCTTTCACCAGTCCCGGAAGACTTTACCCTACTTCTGGTAACAGAAAGTAATGCAGTTTGGCAACCATTTTGAAAGGCATTGTTTGGAAACTGCCGCACTCTCCCTTTTTGGTGTGAAAGGAACAAAAAGCTGATCTGTCTTGCGGACATCTTTTGTCCTGTTCTTGCAATAACGTAAAATTCTATGAATGTGTAACATACGCGGGATCCCCCCCCCCCCAGAATGCTCAGGGTAATACACAGGCAATTCTAGAAACTGATTAAGGGTAGTCTCTGAAACAACCTTAGGAAGAAACTTCAGATTTGTGCGCAGAGCCACCCGATCTCTGCGAAAAATCAAATAAGGCACCTTACACATCAGGGCCTGAAGCTCGGAAATTCTACAAGCAGAGGTAACTGCAACTAAAAAGAGCGCTTTCCAGGACAAAAAGTGCACATCACAAGTACTTGCCGGCTTGAAGTGAGGTAAGGTCAATTTCTCTAAAAGAAAATTAAGGTCCCACAGTGGAGCAGGATTATGCACCAGGGGTTTCAGATGCAAAATACCTTTCAAAAAGGTTTTGGAGACCTCTAACTGAGCTATCGCCTTGCCTCCCACTGGATCATGGTAGGCAGAGATGGTTGCTAGGTGCACCTTCAGTGATGAATAGCTCAAGCCCAGATCCGATAGATGTAGAAGATTCTCCATGACCTGGGGAGCGGGGCACGAGAAAGGATCCAGATCCCCCAAATGGAAAAGAGCTTCCACTTCATGGCGTAGGTAGTCCTGGTAGATGGCTTTCGCGCCTGTACCAAAATTTGAACTACCCTTGGGGAAACCCCATACCTAGAAGCAGCTATGACTTGATGTGCCACGCATCTAGATGAAGGGACTTTAGCCCCAGATGTACCAGTGTGCCTCCCTCCTGGGTTAGGAGATCATAAAACAGAGGTAGAGGGATCGGAGGTTCCGCTGCTAGCCACTGAAGCAGCAGGAACCAGATTTGTCGAGGCCAAAACGGAGCAATCAGTATCATTTATGCTCCTTCTGACTGAAGCTTCATCAACACACTCTGTAATATTGGAAAGGGAAGGAATGCATACAGAAATCTCCCTGTCCAAGACAGTGACAGTGCGTCTTGCCAGAAAGCACCATCCCTGGGATCGAGCGAGCAAAACCTGGGAAGTTTTGCGTTTGATGGGGCTGCGAACAGATCCACTTCCGGACGACCCCAAAGGTCAAAAATGTGATCTAGATCTTCTTGGTTTAGCTCCCATTTGTGGGCTCTTACCCTGGTGACAGACCGTCTGCAAGAATGTGCTGCACGCCTGGGACGTAGACCACCAGGAGATGGACTCTGTGCAGAACCGCCCGGTTCCAGACCAGTATCA
Organism: Neoceratodus forsteri; assembly: GCA_016271365.2. NCBI lineage: Eukaryota > Metazoa > Chordata > Ceratodontiformes > Ceratodontidae > Neoceratodus > Neoceratodus forsteri. Next base: position 45,534,362 of record CM028133.1, on the reverse strand, counting down.
CTTCTCTGCAAAGAAGGTACAGGCAGGTGCCCCCCTGCTTGTTGACGTACCACATCACGCACATGTTGTCCACTTGGATCAACAGGTTTTCTTGTAGAAGGATGTGCTGAAAAGCCTGAAGAGCATAAAGCACTGCTCTCATCTCTAGCACATTCACATGCAAATGTGTCTCTCTACAGGTGACCACAGGCCCTGGGTCCTGTGGTGTCCCAGATGGGTACCCTATACCTGTCCCAACGCATCTGTGGTCAGTATTTGGGAGTGAGGAGGGGTCTGGAAAGGGACTCCTAGTATCGGATTGCTGGAGTCCTGCCACCATAACAGGTCCTGTTGCACTGGGCTGGAGATGAGGACAGGATTAAGATGTCCTCCCTCTGAGCCCACTGACACCTTAGAGTCCACTGTGAGATACGCATGTAGAGTCTGGCCAGTGGAACCATAGGGATAGTTGCTGCCATGAGCCCACGAAGACTGAGAATGGCCCTGGCCAAGATGTGTCAGTTGGAAGATACCAGCTTGGCCTGTCTCTCCAGGGTATCCACCCTGTCCAGGGGTAGAAAGGCAATACCCTGCACTGTGTTTAACACCGCCCCAATAAACTGAAGGCATTGGGAAGGAGCAAGCTGGGACTTGGGGTAACTGACCGTGATACCCAGGCACTCGAAAAGATGCAGAGTAGCTGATAAGAAAGCTTCCAACCCCTCCCTCGATGGTGCTGCGAGGAGCCAACCATCAAGGTAGGGAAATACATAGCGCTCCTGACTCCTCAAGGCACCTGCCACTACCGCTAGGCATTTGGTAAAAACCCACGGAGCAGAGGACAGGCCAAGAGGGAGAGCTCTGAACTGGTAATGCTCCCCTTGGAAAGAAAACCTGAGGAATTTGCGATGCGGACAGAATATTGGGATGTGTAGATATGCATTTCATGTCCAAGGCACAAAGCCATTGTCCTTTGGAGAAGAATAGCAGAAGGCTTTGTAGTGTCGGCATCCAAAACCTTTTGTACTCTATGACGAGGTTTAGGGTACTGAGATCCAGAACTGGGCGTAAATCTCCTGTCTTTCTGGGTACCAGAAAGAAGTGGGAGTAGAATCCCTTCCTGATCTGGTTTGCCGGCACTGGCTCTATTGCTTCTTTTTGAAAAAGAGACGTACTCTCCTCCCTTAGATGGGGGATATGTGCCCTTGAGTAATGAGAAGACCTCGGTGGATTGTCTGGAGGTTTTTCTCGAAATTCAAGAATGTGACCAAGCTTTATTAATTGAAGCACCCAGGCATAGAAACATAGAATTTGACGGCAGATAAGCACCGCTTGGCCCACCCAGTCTGCCCATTTCCCTACCTACTGGATAAGCTGCAGATCCTAGTTAACCAGCAGCCTACTTCTTCCTACCCCCACCCCCCAGAACTGCCTTATGACTATCCCATGCATGCTTGAATTCCACCACTGATTTTGACTCCACAACCTCCTCCGGAAGGCATCTGTTGGGATGGACTCCCAGATGTCTCACGAATCTTCCGCCCACCTGTTTCTCTGACAGATGAGGAGGAAGGAGGGCGGTCAGCAAGTCAGGAATGGGAGGGGGGGTTGGGGAAGACCACTCCCAAAGCCCTTTGTATTTTGGCAGGAAGGGTGGGGGCAGTATTGGGAGCCCTACATTTAAACTGCATTTGGGCAGTTGCTGGTTTTTTGTCTGGCGTCTGTTTTGCCGACAAAAAGGATGTTTTTGTTGTTTCGGTCGATACATGGTATGGACCGATCGAAGAGATGTCCCTTTATCCTGCAGGCTTGTAATAATGTCCTGGGCATCCCTGCCAAACAGGACAGAGCCTCCGAAAGGGGCATCTTGGATAGCCAACTGAACATCAGGGGCTAGGCCCGATACTCTTAGCAAAGAGTACCAGCAAAGGCTTACAGCTGTGGCCGTACCTCTAGCGAAGGAATTCACCGCATCATAGGTGGCCTGCAAAGAATGAGGTCCAGCAACCTTGATCATTTTTAGGGTGTTAGCCAAGGATGATTTCGTATCAGAGTAGGGCCTCGACAACAGGTTCAAGCTGGCTGAACAAGGACTTCTGGTACTCTAGCATATGCAAGACATAGTTCAGAGCACGTATCGCCAGAGTAGAAGCAGCACAGAATTTCTTCCCGATTCCCGAACTGGTCTATTTGTCTGGACTCTTCATCTTGGGCGGGGCGGTACTGAGATGCTTACGCTAGCATATCTATCATGGCTGCTTCCTGGATGACCACTGGAGTCGCGCTTAGGGGTGCACACTGAGGTGGTCCTTGTCCTCAGGGGTCCCAAACCGGTCGAGCTTTCTTTGCCATGGCCGGGATGGAGGAAGGTCTCTGCCATATGATCGACAATAAATCCTTGTGGGGTTCCAGCCATGGGGAAGTGAGTACCGGACTCGTATCCGGAAAGTCCATATGCTCTGCCAACCTTTGTCTTTTGGGATCCAGAGCCTCAGACATTCATCCTTAGGCCTCCATCATGTGCTTGAGGAGGTCCACAAAGGAGGGATCTTTGGGTGGTGATTTTGGGGATTCCCGAGGGACTGGTTCCGAAACCCGAACAGGCAGATGAGGAATCGTAGTCCACTTCGGAATCCTCCGAATCGCCCGGATGCTTTTCAGGAATCGGAGGATCTGGCTCCCTGATGATTCCTTCAGACGTCAGGGGTTGCGCAGGAGCTGACAGACGGCCTGACGTCGAAGTTCGAGGAAGTACCAGAGAGGGTTCTCCAGAAGGAGCTGGGCAGCCTACGCCTATAAGAACAAGATGCCTGCTGTCTAATTCTGAGATCAACTGGGTTTTAGTCTCAGATCACCAAGATTTTAGGATCTCCCTAAAATCCCCCTGAGGTTGAGGAAGCAGAGGAGTGGGAGGAGGTGGAGGTTGAGAAAACCCAGATCCAGGCCCATGTCCCCCAAAGCTAGGGGACGGATAATGGTATGGGTAGCCTGGTGGAGGATAGTAACCAGGGTAGCCTGAGTAATGAAAGACTGATGAGAAGGGATCCGGGCATTGGGGCTGACTGAGAATACCCTGATGTTGGATATATCGGCGGAGCCCCCATCATCTTAAAGCTTGACATCAGACCTGAATGAGGGTAACCTGATGGCAGCCCCAACAGAGGGTAGCCAGAAGGGTGCCCTGCGGGAGGTAGCCTGATGGCGACCCTAATGGAGTGACGCCTGATGGTCCTGTAGGACAGCCCGAAGGACCTGAGGGAGGAAGATTTGGCAAAGGTCCTGAGGGGCGAAGCCCCAAGGGAGGCCGAGAGGGCAGAATACTCGCTGGGAGCCCTGATGGGGGAATGCTCGATGGCGGTCCCGGCAGAGGTAAGGGGACCTGCGGGCACTGAGGAGCAGGGTCTGGCACTATAATAGGCAGCGTCTAAGCCACTGTAAGGCCTGTTGGCACACTGTCATTGGGCAAACCTGGTGAAAGGTGTTCGTCCGTCAGGACCTGCAGGTCCGGTGACAGCGGAGGAATCTCTGATGGAGCAGGAGTCAGGGGTTCTCCATGAAGGGAACCCCGGGGAGACCCTTGTCCTCCAGCCTGGATGGGGCTAACATCTGGCAGCATCACGTCAAAGCCTGACAGACACAAAGAGGTCATGCAATCGTCGGATGGTCCGATGATTGACTGATCGACCTGGGTCGCGCAGGAGTCGGGGGCTCTGACTCCCAACTTACCAACCCTGGCAGGGCACTCGCCGGAGGGTCTGACGAGCGGCTCATCAGCCGCGCGTGCCAACTTAGAGCCCGGGGTTGAAATGGGCTCAAGGGTGGCGGCAGTCTTGGACAGATTTGAGGAGCCAATCATCACTGTAACCAGTGGTGGCGGGGTGGCCAAGACCTGCTCTAGAGGCAGGAGCATAGGCTTGGCTGCGGTACTCGCCTTTCCGGAGGAAGCGTGCTGGTCCTCCGTCAAAGGGGCCTGTGGGCGGCTTAGTTGGAGGGAGGGACTGCTCCTGGTCCCGATGTTTTTCTTCATCCCTTTTCTTCTTGAGTGGATCTGCTGGCGAGGAAGATGCGCTTTTCAGCATTTTTAGCTCTTTCTCCATAGAAGCAATTTTTTCTTTCAGGAGATGGGCCTCGAGAGATTGTTGGCACAGTTTCCCTGTGGCCTGACTGAATCGGGCACAGGCCTCGCACTCCTCGACTTTGTGGTTAGGACCCAGGCAGAAGACACAAAGGGTATGCTGGTCCTTGTGCGGTAGCTGGACGATGCTCAAACTGCACTTGTTTTTATGCCAACCCACTGGAGAAGTGGACGACATATAAACTACTGAGAATTATTCTGAAAATATAGAAACGGATACTCATCTGAAAAAGGCATTCAAACTGCTGTGGCAAGCTTCTGTCAGTCCAACGTGCATAGCTTGACAGCAAGAAAGAACTAGAGGGCGGACGTGGAGACCACCCACTATACTGTGTCACACTGATGTCCGTCACGTGACATCTGGTCAGCTGCCCCCATCAGACACTGCTAGCAAAAGTTTATGCAGTCCTGACGCCAGGTGGCGCAGTCCTACAAGTGATTACCTACTGCAAGAGCCCTCTCAAAGGAAGATCAAAGATCGAGCCCTGTACGTAAAGCACTCAGGCGGTGATCTGGACCTGTGGGTCAGAAAGGTAAAGATGATGTCCTGCACATATAGCACTCAGGTGGTACTCTGGATCTGTGGATCAAAAAGGTAAAGATCAGGTACTGTAGGTACAGCATACACAGATGGTGGTATGGAATTGAGGGTCAAAGGGGTGAAGATCGAGCCCTGTGCATACAGCACTCAGGTGGTGCTCTGCATATGTATCAAAACAGGAAAAATTACTTACCATAGTAATCTTATTTCTTCCCAGTGATGCTCAGATATTCATAACTTTATGCAATAAGCCTGGAAGGCTGGACTGCCCGGAGAGATGGAACACATGCAAATTAGTAGAATTCTTTGCACGTGAGCATCTTTCAAATACTGCCTCTACCAATTGTGTTCTAACCTCTTCAGATTTGTGAGAAGCCTGGAAGTCAGGCATTAGGAAAACTAATGTAACTAATATTCTATAAAAGAGGGGTTTCCCCTAATTAAAGCATAAAAATTTAGCATAAACCTCCAAAGGGAGGATAACCTTAACAAAACCACATCAACAAAACTCTAAAAGGACAACATTGAAAACTCCAGTTTAAAAATGATTAAAGCAGAGAAATGCAACAAAATAATATGGCTTGGTGGCACCAGCATGCGGAGTGCAGAGGCTGAAGTTCTGGAAGGGGAGGAAGGGAAGGAAGTTATGAATATCTGAGCATCACTGGGAAGAAATAAGATTACTATGGTAAGTAATTTTTTTCTTCTAACCCCAGTAATGCTCAGGATATTCATACATTTATGCAGACTACCAAGCAGTACCACTGGAGGTGGGCACAGAACTTATTTTGGAAACAGACTCTGCAGGACTGCTGTGCCAAACCTAGCATCACCCCTGGATAAAATATCCAGGTTATAGTGTTTTGTAAAGGTGTGTACTGTTTTCTAGGTAATTGCTTTGAAAATGTCCAAGGGAACCTCCCTGGCAGCTGCAAGGGTAGCAGCTGTTCCTCTTGTAGAATGTGCCCTCAATCCAGTTGGGGGCTCTTTACCTCCTTAGTGTAGCAGAACTGAACACAATGGACTATCCACCGAGACACTGATCTTTCTGAGGCTGGTTTACTCTTTCTTAAGTAACCCCCTTTCAAGTAGGAATTCCTAAAAGCTTCCCAGGAGGTCGTTTAAATGCTCCCTGTCAGGTTGGTGTCCTGCATTTTAGCAGCTTAAGTGTGATTGCCTGGAGCGCTATCAAGGCCTCCATGCCTGTCTTTTTAAGGGCTGCCTAACTCGCAGTCATAATCTGGGAAGGGGGTTGAGTGTTACCCTTCTCGAGTCCCACCCAGGCTGCGGGATAATTGCTCCGTTTCTGCCATCGTTAAATTGTGCAGAGGGAGCTTCCCCGAGAGATGCAACTGCCTGCTGGAAATAATTTAGGGTGATGAATGAAAAGTAGTTGTTCTAACCTGTTTTTCTTTTGCAGCAAAGACGGTTCTGATTCTCCCCTTCATTTTGGTCCAGGACTGCTGAATTGGACCAGTCAGTACCTCAGGACTCTACAGAGTCGGCTGACCAATAGAGGAACTGCTTGTATTTTGGGAAAGGTATTATGGGCTATGGCGCTTTTCTGCACCACTGAGAGCAGGAGCAGTCGATTGGCAGGTGCCGCTACCCAATTCAAGCGGGTAGTGCCCGAACTGAAGGGAGAGCCTCTTGCTGTTGGGGGCAGATGCGTAGTGGCGTCGGAGAAGGAAGGAAGGAGCTGTGTGCTTCTGCGCTGGGGGAGTGTTCACGCGGGAAGCACGTGAAGGCCTGAGGCAGCCATTGTTGCTGTTGAGTGAGTCGATTAAATCCGCTGCGTGCAGTCGGAGGAGGCTGGTGCCAGCCCAGCTACCCACCAGGCTCAACCTGTTTGGAGGACTGGAGAATCTGCTGAATCGCGCTCAGTCCTCAGGAAAGTTGAAACTGCCGTTGCAGCACCTTAGCCGGCCTAGAGTTCGTGTGAGCCTTGGAGGCTGCGGCCCGGTGTGGTACCCCTCTGGAGTTGCCATATAAATGTGTGAGGAGGCTGGTGAAACTCAGGCTTAGCCCTGCCAGTGGTGCAGAAACTGTTGCTTGCTGGAGACGTGAGTACTGAATCAGGGTAGCTCCCTGCTAAGTTGCAACAGTGGTTTCAAGTTGTTTTATTATACTGCTGGCCGCCTATCTAAATCTCCTTACCATTCTGACCTTCTCAGTATTGTAAAGGCTATCTGTGTCAGGGCCCCAACTAGCTGCCACGGTGGACTAGCCATTAGGGCTTGGGTACCCAGGGACAGTAAATATTAGGGTCAGGCCTGTGCACAGTGCCCTAGGGAGACAGGTATAGTGATAAGTCAATTAACTTGATTTCCCCCCTGTCCTGGTTACTTCCCCTTGAATAAATCAGATTGTTTGTTCTGCAACTATACCCTGGCTATTGTGTGCATTGCTAGTGAACTGCTGTATAGTGACTGTGATAAAACTGTACCTTACTTTACAGGGGGGCCCCCGGAGTGAGTTGAGAGATACTAGCTGGGGGTGAGTGAACTGGGAAAAGCATTGTGGGTACCCCGAGTGAGCCACTAAGCGGACAAAAAGGGGGTTGCAGTAACCCAGAGGGCTGTGATCGAGGCAATCTCGACCGTACTAACCCTGACCTCTGGGTGGAGGCACACGTCAACGGATCTGGGCCCCTTACCCTGTCTCAGGGGAGGCAGGCAGGGGTAGTAACCCTAAGGATAGCGCCCCCTGGGGGTTACACTTACATCCCCATATATAAGGAAAGGTTGTTTTACATTCTTCCTATGGTCTTTAGTGGCTGTCATGTAATAGCTGATGATCATTTTCACATCCAGACTGTGTAATCTTCTTTCACCAGAACTGTTATGGTCTGTGAAAAAGACAGGTAGAGTGGCTGGTTCAGATGAAAGTCAGAATCCACTTTTGGGAGAAACTGTTAGTTCTGAGGACTACCTAATCTCTGTGAAATGAGATATAGTCTTGGTCAATGCAGAGAGCCTGGAGCTAGCTAATTCTCCTTGCAGAAGTAATAGCCACTAGGAAGACTGTTTTCCCAAGTAAGGTATTTCAAGTGGGTAGTAGTCATGGGCTCAAAGGGAGGGGCCCATGAGCTTGGCTATACACACATCCAAATCCCAAGCAGGCACTGGAGCCCTGTGAGGTGTGTGTAAATGCATCAGTCCTTTAAAAAATCTTTTGATACGCCGGCCCGGTGGCGCTGAGGGTTGAGGCGGACGCCACACTGCTGCTGCGCCGCGACCGGTTCGAACGGACTCGGTGGCCGGGTCAAGGGGAGGAGGATCGAGCGCCCAACGGATGCTCTCCTCCTCAGGGTGGGCTACCAAGAGCGCATTGCACTCTGCATTCCTTCCATAGCCGTGGAAGCACCGGCAGAGGAAGGGTGGAGGCGGCTTCGCCTGTCGGAGCCGGGAGGGGGACGCCCTCAAGATGAGGGCTCGCGCGGCGTAAGCACGCTACCACTGGGACGACGCCTCCAGCGCAAGGCGCCCTGGGGGAGTGGATGTCAGGGAGAAATCGGAAATACCCTCCGGCAGCCCTAGATGAAGTCCGCCCTAAGTCCACCCGGACCACCTACAGGACAGACCCCAATGTGCCAGGAGAGGAGGATGGGCACTCTAGGGGGCAGATCCCTAAGGTAGGTACCGGGGGACATGAGCGGACGGAAGGAGGGGGCACCGGAGGCAGTAAGGAGGGATAAAAATGAAAATTAAAAAAAAAAAAAAAAAAAAGATCTTTTGAAAAGTTTATCAGATGTTACTGAACCCTTGATGCTCACAGAAAGGTAGGCAGATACCGATGCTAAATGAACCTTAAGGGAACTGGGTTGCAAAACTTGTGAATGCAAATGGGCGAGATGAAAAAATTACTCACCTTAGTAATGTTGTTTCTTCTAATGGAGTCTTGCTATATTATGACATATGCAGTGAGTCCCAACCTTCAAACTGCTACGGAGGTGAAAGAGTTAACATTCCATGCCAGGCATGGAACTTTGAGCTCGAGCTCGGTTGAAAACTCTATCTGTTGTTTTTCAAACTCAAACTGTCAGATCTTTACGAGCAAAACTCACTAAGACTCTGTGTGGAAGCTGTAAACCTACACTAGCCAACTGGCTACTAATTATATAAACACATTTTTTGGGGCCAAAACAAAGACTCAAGTCAGGAGACCCAAAAAATGACAAACACAACACAGATCACCCCAAAAAGGAGGGGTGAAAACAAGGTGGGCATCTAAAAAGTGCCAACACTGCCCTGCCCACCCACATCCCCAAAAGTAAGGTTCTGAGAGGGGCAGGCAGGGAGGTCATAATATAGCAAGACACCATTAGAAGAAACAACATTACTAAGGTGAGTAATTTTTTCTTCAAACAACATGAAGTCTTGCTATATTATGACATATGCAGACTACAGAGCAGTACCTCCATGGAGGAGGGACAGAACCTACTTAGGAAATAGGCTCTGAAGCACAGCTGTGCCAAATCGAGCATCACTCCTAGCTTGGATGTCCAGGGAGTAATGCTTGGTAAAAGTGTGAACTGTTTTCCAGGTAGCTGCTTGACATATCTCTAGGATAGGGATGTCCCTGGCAGCAGCCAGAGACGCAGCTGTACCTCTGGTAGAGTGAGCCCTCAGGCCTGAGGGAGGAACTTTAACCAGTATTTCATAGCAGAATTGTATACAAAAGACGATCCACCTGGCAATGGATCTTTTAGTGGCAGGTTTCCCTTTGCCAACCTCACCATAAGTGAGGAACAGTTGGAAGGAGTCAAACCTGTGACCCTTGGTACGATCTATGTAGTAGCTAAGGGATCTTTTGACATCTAACTGTGCAACCTCCTCTCACCAGAGGAGGAATGGTCAGTGAAGTACACAGGGAGAGGCATAGATTGATTAAGGTGGAAATCTGAGACTACCTTAGGCAAGAATTTTCTGTTAGTCCTGAGGACTACATTATCTCTGTGAAAAGAGACAAAATCAGGCTCCACTGACAATGCTTGTAACTCACTTATGCGCCTGGCAGAAGTGATGGCTACCAAAAACACAGTTTTCCAAGTCAAGCACTTAGGCTCTGCTGAAGACAAGGGCTCAAAAGGGGGTTGCATAAGCTGGGCAATGCAAATATTAAGATCCCAGGCAGGGCAAGATCCCGAATGGGGGTTGGTGTGAAGCAACCCTTTGAAAACTTGGAGAAAACAGGATGGGCCGAAGAGAAGAGGGCTTACCTGCTGATAAAGAAAGCAGACATGGCTGCCAGGTGCACCTTTGGGTAGCTGGTCTCAGCCTCAAAGTATTTAGATGGACCATATAGTCCAGGACCGTGTAAACCAGCAGATTCTGGGGAATATGCTTGGCAGAGCACCATATGGAAAATCTCTTCCATTTGGAATTATAAGTTTGGTGGAAGGCTTCCTCAAGCCTTCAGGATATCCAAAACAACTTGGGAGAGGTGTAGGTCAGCAAACTCTAACTCTTCAAGAGCCAGGCCTTGAGGTTGAGAGGCAATCCAAGCAAGACTCCCTTATCGGTTCCCAACTGTGTCACGGGTCATGGAAAAAAAATAATGAAAACCGTTTTTTAGAACCGATAAGAACGGGAACCGCACTTCTAAAATAGATAATCTATTAGAAACAACCTGATTGGTTCAAACCAAACCGATAAACAGTTTACAAGTTCCACACAGAAAGTAAATGTAAAACCTAACTAGTACTTACAAATACCACAGATCGAGCTTGAACCGACCAGTTGCGGTTTAAATTAGGTTAAAAAGCGAAAATTAACACTGTACAAAATGAACCGAGCAGAAGGATAAATCTCCGGGCGACTGTTCAGTGAGTGGAGTAAAGAATCTGACAGTTTGAGTTTGAAGAACAACAGATAGAGTTTTCAACTGAGCTCGAGCTCAAAGTTCCATGCCTGGCATGGAAAGTTAACTCTTTCACCTACAGAGCAGTTGAAGGTTGGGACTCACTGCATATGTCATAATATAGCAAGACTTCATGTTGTTTGAACCACATGCCTCATTCAAGAATGGGATTATCTGAGCCAGAGTGACAATCCTGAAGGTCCGAGACCTGAGGAACTTGTTCAGGTCGTGCAGGTCGAGAATGGGCGCCAGCCCCGTCCGTTTGGGACCAGGAAGTACCTGGACACAAACCTCGGGTCCAGAGGAGGATCCGCCACCTTCCTGATCACCACTTTTTAAGGAGCAGGGCAATATCGGCTCGGCGGACTGACAGCGAGGCTGCAGATCCCGTGGTCCCCGGTGTGGCTTCGGAAGGGTGGGGCCTGCACTCGAACTCCAGAGGCAGACCCTTTCCTACCACCTCCAACACCCAGCGAGTGCGTGGTGATAGTGGACAAGGCGGAAAGAAAGTGGCGGAGCCGCCCCTCCACGGAGGGAACCCAGGGGAGACGGTGCTGGGGACACCCTCAACTCGTCACTGGGCAGGCTTGGAGGAGGAACCAGCGAGGGACCTCCTGGGCCTTGCCTCCCTGCTTCCTATTGGAGGAAGCTGCGGGCTTGGGTTTGGGATGCCAGCGTGACGTCTTGCGCCTGATGCTGGTGCTGTTGGGCCAGATGTGCGGCGCAGAAGGATAAAGGGCTTGTGCTGCGGCTGGCGGTGGCCTTTGTCCTTCTGGGCAGAGGTGACCAAGTCCAGATTGGCATTGGACTTTTCAATCCACTGAGTAACCTTCCACTCCAGGGCCGAGGTCAGTCCCCAAGAAAGGACATCCGCCAGTTTGTGCTGGGTATCCGCCGTGAAGGTGGATATCCTCAGCCATGCTCTGCGGCAAATGGCCACCGTGGCAGAACCGATCTGGCACAGGAGTCTCCCTGGGTCCAGAGCCATTTGGAGCTGCTGCTTAGCCACTGCCCTACCCTGGTCCCAACCAGCCAGACTGTGATCTGCAGATCAGCCGGGAGATGAGGATCACCTCATCCAGGAGCCCATAAGGGAGTGGAAGAAGTGTGCCATCAGGATGGCCAAGCTAGCCTGGCAGAGGCTAAGGAGGACACAGCGCACACCTTGGCGGTGTAGTCCAGCTTTTGGACTCCTTGTCGGTGGGCTACTCCCACGTTCTAGCGTTCCAGAAATGCGGAAAATAACATCTGGACCAACCCCTCGGCAGAAGGGTGTTCCAAACCCGGCAAGAGCCGGTAGGGACCGTATACTTCCTGGCCATTCTGGCTGAAGGTGCAGGGCAGAAAGCAGGCTACTGCAAGCTCCAAGGCTGGGCCAACAATGGCCTCAGCCACCGAAAGGCCTACGTGGGAAACCCCTCGGTCCAGTATCTGTGTTAGGATACTTGGCCCGTTTGGATACGGGCTCGAGCTGCATCCCAGTGGACTCCGAGATGAGCCAAGCAAACCCATGAAGGACAATGGCTTTCGCCAACGACTGGTCCCCAAGGATTCAGGTCAACCAGCCTGGAGTACAGGGAGAGTAGTCGGACTTGGAGGAGTCCAGCCAAGAGCTGTCTGGGGCCTGAGCCACCCTGCATCTGCTGAGGACGGTCGGGAGTGAGGTGATCGACAACATGTGGGCAGGCCTTGACCCGACCGAGTCCTGGGTCAGTGTCCCCACCTTTGGTTGTGAAGGAGGTTCCACCACAACTGGTGGGGCAGCAGGTTTCAGCCAAACAAGCGGCACAGGCTTGGGCATCTCGACTACTGCGTAGGGGCTGTTCGCCGCCGGGACGGGCCACTTGATGGTCAAGGGAAGGCGCCTCATGTCGACTTTGCTCCCAGACAGAAGTAACTGCTGCCACATCAGGTCCTCATAGTGTTGACACAATTTGCGCGAAGCCTCTCTCTTCTACGGAGAGAAGACAAAGGCGACAGCGGGCGCGCACCTCGGTGCGAGACGCCCGATGTCGGCGGGATCGGCTGGACCGAGAAGAAGTCAGAAGACCGAGACCCTCGGTATTTCCGAGATGGGTCTGGGAAAGAGCCGGGGACACCTGCTCTTCCCTCGGCTCAGACGCCTTAAATCTGGGACTGCTGCACCGGGGCGCAGGCAGATCTTCAGTCTCCACGGGTAACTGGTGAAGGAGGGTTGTCGGCCTCCCAGTCGACAGCCCGTCCGGCAGGGTCAAGAAAACTATCAACCACGTCCGATGGGTGTCTCGCCAGCCCGGCCTGACGGGACGCCGTGAAGCCAGCGCCTCAGCCGCAACTGCGACGAAGTAGACAGTCTGGTGTCCGGAAAGGAGACCTCAACCGCCTCCCATCGAACGCCGACAATGGGACTTACCCTTAGAGTCCTTCTTTTGGACTGAGAGGAATGTCCCGATGGCCCCTCTCCCATCGTTGAAAGGGACTGGCAAAGCTCTTTGAATAAAGCTGAATCAGAGGTACCCAGAGAGGCGGGATAAATGCACATAACCCGAGGAAGAGGATGATGCAGCCTGGGCCGCCTCTTCCTCAAGGGCAATCATCTGCTCGAGCTGCTCCAGCCGGGAGCAGCTGCAGCGATAATGCATGCTTGAACCTCGCCCGACTTAACCAGCGGTAGCGCTCGGAGCCGCCCAGCCGTACTCCGGGCAGCTCGGTCCTCCAGAACGTTGGTCGAAAACGACCGGTATGACTCCGTGCTCGCCTGGGCTGTGTTCTAGACCGAGCCAGTAGGTGCACATGGAGTGCGGGTCCATCCTGGACATCTTCTGCCCACAAGGGCACCGCTGAAATCTGGGGTCGATTTGTCCATCGTAGCATGAGGGAGAAAGATGACCAAGTCTTGAAAATTTTAAAATGAGTTTGGTAAGCAAAGAATTAGGATCCAGTCTGTCATACAGAACATTAAGGAGGGAACCTGAGCTTCCAAGCGGTAAGGAAGATCTGGTGTCATGGGGGAGCTAAGAGTTTTACCACCCGGTGGGTGGGAAGAGCTAACTTGAAGACCTTCCGCAAGAATTAAAGCAACAAGGAACCCGCTCAGACAGTGTGGATGAACAACATATCCATGTCCCTAGAAATAGCCTTTTTGGCCATGCTATCCGTTTTCTAGAGTACTTGTCTGGAGGGTGGCAGGACAAGGGACTCTGGCTTTGTTGCAGGCTGCCTGCTACATAACCCCTTGATGGTCAGGATGGGAGAAAAGAAAATCAGCTCCCCGTCCTGTCTAATGAATACTTTTATCTATTCTATCAATAGGAAGAACAGAATTAGGGGTTTGCAGAAGCTTCAGGGTGTCCTTTTGAAAATGTGTAAACTGGCAGGAAGAGGGCTTTTGTGGGTGTCAAACCCATAATATTTAAAGTATTCAATTTCCTCCTCATCCTCAATTTGCTTTATGTAGCAATATCCAGAGCATCTGCCATTCTCCTTACAAATGTAAAATGTGAGGAGTAATCCTCAGACACCCTGGGAGGAGAACCAAAATCTTGCTCAGAAGATATCTCTGGCGGAATTGGTTCATCATCCTGAAAAGCATCATCCTCCTCTTCATAATATTGCTCCTCCTGTAAAGAGAGCAACACCCACTGCTGGCCTGGGAACCCTGGATAGGGGCAGGCTGCTGGGGAACAATGTTTTGCAGTGCCTGAATAATTTTAAAAGCCTAGGCTATCTCTTGAGCCGAGGGCATAGCAGGCATCTGAGCAGAAGTCCCTGGTTTAGCAGGAGAGGATTCTGCAAGCTTGGTTTCTTGAGTTTCTTTGAGGAACTGGAGAGTCAGCCAGTTCTTTCCCTCTTTTTCCCTTTTTCTCCCATATCAGGGGCAGGGATAAGCAAACTTGGGGTTCAGCCACAGCAAATTGGGATGTCAGCTGGTCAGAGCTGGAGGGACCCCTAGGAAGTTTTTGTTTAGCCTTTCAGAGTTTTTCCATTTTTTTTCCGGAAAGTTTTCAAACCTCACAATCTTGATCCAGGTGTTCTAATTCCAGACAAGCCACACATAAAGTGTGCTTGTCTGCTTTGAAAATACATCTCCACATTTTAAACAATTTTTGAAACCGGTTCTCCGGTTCTCTTTGGTTTCTCTGACATGGTAATGTCTAAAGGCGAGAAGAAACACTAACCACTAAGTAAAGATAAAGTGTGGTTATTTAAAAGTTAAACTTTTTTTTTTTTCTTGTGCTCTTTCCGGAACCGATAGGAACCAGAGGAACCAAACCAGGAGATGACAGGTGAACTGGATCAGCAGTTCTGTAACCAATAAAAGTGGTTACAAAAACAATAAAATACACTTAAAAACTAAACTAATAATAGTCAAAAACAACGCTCTTTAATCAGAGAACCCGTTAACTAAAACAACTAACCTAGTTCCCCACGGTTATTCGAACCGCGAGGAACCAGAAAATAAATGTCTTAAGCAATAAACAAGATTTACACTAACAATTAGTAGAGGCAATAAAGAAATAGAAAATACTTCAGTTTTTTAAGGTTTTGAATCTTCTTCACGCAACAGAGTCAGGCGACCACTCCGAGTGACCAGACTTTCAGGCAGAGAGAAAAATCTGAAGAGGTCAGAACACTACAGTTGGTAGAGGCAGTATTTGAAAGATGCTCACGTGCAAAGAATTCTACTAATTTGCATGTGTTCCATCTCTCGGGCAGTCCAGCCTTCCAGGCTTACTGCATAAAGTTATGAATATCCTGAGCATTACTGGGGTAAGAAGGAACATCAAACCGGTAGATAGAAACTGGTGGTGCTCTGAGCCAGACCAGTAGGTCCATACAGAAAATAAAACTAAAAAAAAAAGTCCCTGTAGCTATCAATACAGCACTCAATTGATTCTTTAGAGCAGAAAGTCATGATGGGTAAAGATCACTCAAATAATAAACTGCACTTATGTAAAACACATCTGAAAAAAATTCCTTCTACTGCAAGTCGAGAGAAGCTTGTTTGGGACTGAATTTGGAACTCCCTGGCCCATGCCGTAGTGGAGCTTGGTGCATCACGTAAGTGACACTGGTTCAGGACAGGACTTGGGACTCCTGACACGTGCCGTGGTGGGCTTGGTGCATCACGTAGGTGTCACTGGCTCAGGACAGGACTTGGGACTCCCTGGCCCATGCCGTGAGTGGAGGTCTGGTGCATCACGTAAGTGACACTGGTTCAGGACAGGACTTGGGACTCACTGGTGCGTGGCGTGGTGGAGGCTTGGTGCATCACGTAAGTGACACTGGCTCAGGACAGGACTTGGGACTCCTGGCTCAGGATGTATTGGAGGCATGGTGCATCACTTAAGTGGCAATGGATTGGGACAGAACTTGAGAATCCCTGGCCCAGGGTGTAGTGGTGGCTCTCGCATCAACTATGTGACTTGGGTTTGGACAGAACTGGTGACTCCCTGTCCCTGGGAAAGTGTAGACTTGATGCATCTCATAAATAACGTGGGTTATAGGACAAGACTGGGATTCCTTAGTCCAAGATGCTGTGGTGACTTGGTGCATCACATGACTCAGAAGTGGGATATGACTTAGGGCCCCCCTTGCCCAGAGTGTAGTGATGACTAGGGTCATCAAGTATGTGGATTTGGGTCAGGACTGTGGTCTCCGTGCACAGGACATAGTCCTAGCTAGGTGCACCAAGTAAGTGACAAGGGTTTAGGACAGGACTGGGACTCCTTGACTTACAGTGTAGGGGTGGTTTGATGCATCACATACAGTGCAACTCAAGTTTCAGACAGGAACTGAAGGGTTCATTCTTTCCGTTTCTTCTCATCGTCACCCAGACCCCACCCTGACAATTACAGTTGCCATGACTGAATTCTGCTTTTGGCCAAGAAGACAGGTGAGCTACTGCCTTCATGCCAACATCAGTGCAACACTTTGGGTGTCAGCATGGCTCAACTGGTAGTACATCGACCTCTGGGCCATAAAATTGGAGTTCAAGTCCCATACTGGAACTGGGCTCATACCTAAACCTGGCACCAGAGTGCTGTACTGCAGGGTGCTGCACTTTCAGGGGTGCCGCCCTTCAGAGGAGCGTTAAACAGAGCTCCCTTCTACCCATCTCTGTTGCTGTCCTGGTGGGTGTCAGGAGGACGTAAAAGAACCTAAGGCACTTTTGCAAGAGTGGGGACTTTCCCCAGTGCCCTGGTCAATGTTCCTTTCCCATAAAACTGGTTCATGCGACTGACTGAGGCTGTGCGAGTGCTAATGTGCGAAATGGCTGCCACCACCCGTTCAGTCATTTCACTACCAGTCTAGCACGCAATAAGCAGCTCAGGACACATTGTATATGAAAAGCACCATATAACTCATGACGATGATTCTTTCTTCTTGGACTACTAGCAGAGGATGCATGAATGCAGACACACTGCGCCCTCTCACCCTAATAGCAGTGCTTGCTCACCTCTTCAACAAGCATGGGCCTATCCAGCCCAAGAGTGGGATCCCACCAGGGCTACACACAAACCCAGGTTTCCCAGGTGGCAGCACAACCTCACGATTGCCAGACAGGGTTGAAGTAATGTGAAACCAAAACCAAAACAAGTACTGTTTCAGGGTCACCCCAATGACCCAGCTGCAGCGTAATGCTCTGCCATTCAAGCGACCTGGGTTTAGGAGCAAACTCAAGTTGCCTTATCAGAAGGCAGGCATGGCTAGGGCATCTGCTGCGTAGCAAAGTGCCTCGGTCGTGGAGGCTTGATTGTGATCTCCGGCACCACAGTGACTCCTGTGGCTGAACCAGGGGCTTGATCCTGCCACAGGGACGTGCAATGTACCTGTAAGGCCACCCTGAGGGCTGTGCTCATGTCAGAGGTGGCGTGTGAGGCATAACGGGCAGAAAAAACATGTTCGCCTACAGGGAGTCTCAGCTCTAGGTTCACCTAGGTCCATTGCTACCCTGCACTGATCGTAGTCTCAGTGGACTATCAGTGAGGACAGTCCTCCCCTTGGGGCCCCAGTAGCAGAGGGAAGCCGTGGGAATATCCATGAACAACAAGAATGACCCAGGAGAAAAGTTCTGAGGGTCAAAAATAGTGTCTACTCCCCAGAAGAGAGTATAATGCACTTCAGTGAGAACACGTTCACAAACATATAATATATGTATTTATATGCCATACTGTGAGGATAAAAAGGCAAATATTTTTGATATTCTCAGGGAATAGACCTACAGTGAGGATATTGCATTTATCCTCACTGTAGGTAAATTATCCACACAGTAGGTAGAGATTGGCTCATTCGAACTCATCTGCATATTCAGCGGCAGTAGCAGTAGTAAATGTGTTCAAATGTGAATAACAAAACAAAAACGATACCATGGTACTGTGAGCACGGAAGTTGTTCAGCACAAAATATCTACAAAATGAGTGGTGTTTCATTTATGGGTAACTTTTTTTATATAATTAGCTGAAAAACAACAAAAGTGCATTGTTTTCACTTTTCAACGAACAAAAGTGAATAACAAACACAAAATATTAACATGGTACTGCAAGCATAAAAGTGGTTCAGCACAAAAATATCTGCAAAATGAGTGGTGTTTTATTTGTGACTTATTTTTATATAATAAAAACAGCAGAAAATGCTATTTTGTTTAACTTTTTCGACAAACAAACGCAAATAACTTTAAAATTAAAAATAATAGCATGGTACTACGAGCATGAAAGTTGTTCACCACAAAATATCTACAAAATTAGTGGTGTTTCATTGATATATACCTTTTTAGTTTTTTATAATTAGCAAAGAAATTGCAGAAAATTCAATTTTTACTTTTGCAACAAACAAATGCATATAACTTTAAAATGAAAATAGCATGGTACTTAGTGAAAAAGTTGATCAGGACAAAAACAGCTTAAAAATGAGTGGTGTTTCATTAACAGATTTATATATATATATATATATATATATATATATATATATAGGCAAAATATGGGAAGAATTTACTTTTTTTTCCTTTT
This sequence comes from Neoceratodus forsteri, assembly GCA_016271365.2. Lineage (NCBI taxonomy): Eukaryota > Metazoa > Chordata > Ceratodontiformes > Ceratodontidae > Neoceratodus > Neoceratodus forsteri. The sequence goes on along the minus strand of CM028133.1, from coordinate 45,515,857 downwards.
TGGAGAGTACGGCATAAATGGAATCATAGCCCTCCTACTTGAAATATTGTTGATATTTTTGGTCGTGCCAGTTGACCCAACAATATCACTCGTGGCTTTCGCCACTCATGCTGTTATCGTGTCAACTGGCACGCGAACAAAAATATCAACAATATTTCCAGTAAGGGGATGCGTATCATTCACATATATATATTTCTATGTATATATAACATATTTCACTGCATATATATATATATATATATATATATATATACACAAATATATATATATATCCATAACCAGTAGACTAAAATAATTTTCATGCAACCCATGGTATTCACCCGATCTCTCTCGTTATAGATAATATATAATGTATACTGTATACATCTCAAATCGCATACCTACATAGAAATACAGAATTTGACGGTGAGATAAGGACTGCTTGGCCCATCCAGTCTGCCCATTTCCTCACCTCATGGATAAGCTGCAGATCCTAGTTAACCAGCAGCCTACTTCTTCCTGCCCCACCGCAAGAATTGCCTTATGACTGTCCGATGCATGCTTGAATTCCACCACTGTTTTGACTCCACAACCTTCCTCCGGAAGGTCGCTCCATGCATCCACAACCTTCTCTGAAAAAAATACTCCTTAAATTACCTCTGAGCCATCCCCACTCTATCTTCAAATTGTGCCCCTCTTCTTGCACACCTCTTTTTTTGAAAGATGCTACCCTCTTGGAATTTGTTGATTCCCTTGAGGTACTTGAAAGTTTCTATCATGTCCCTCCTCTCCTTCTTTCCTCGAGGGCTATACATATTAAGCTCCTTAAGTCTCTCTTCATATGCCTTCCGGTGCAGACCCTGCACCATTTAGTGCCCTCCTCTGGACAGCTTCCATCCTGTCTATGTCTTTATGAGATTGGGTCTCCAGAACTGCACACAGTACTCCAGATGGGGTCTCACCAGCTGTCTGTACAGAGGAATAATAACTTCCTGTTTTCTACTGGTGATGCCTCTCCTATGCATCCCAGTATCCCTAGCCCTCCTTGCTGCCCTCTCACATTGTTTGCCCACCTTTAGGTCATCTAATATGACTACCCCAAGTCCCTTTCCATTTTTGTTGTTGTTAGTATCTCACCCCCACTGTACTCTTCCCCTGGGTTTTGTTTCCCAGGTGCATTACCTTACAATTCTTAGCATTGAATCTAAGCTGCCATACATCTGACCATTCCTCTACCTTGCAAGTCCCTTCTCATCCTTTCCACTCCACCTTGTGCATCAACTCTGTTGCAGATCTTTGTGTCATCTGCAAAGAGACATACTTTTCCTTCCAGTCTCTCTGCAATGTCGCTAAAGATATTGAAGAGGACCGGTCCTAATACTGAACCTCACGGTACCCACTAGTAACCCCACTTTCTTCAGAGTGAACTCCATTTACTATTACTCTGTGTCCTATTCTCCAGCCAGTTCTTTATCCAGGCTGTCATCTTGGGACCCACTCCGGGCTGGCTAACTTGTATATTAATCTTTTGTGGGACTGTGTCAAATGCCTTGCTAAAGTCTAGGTAGGCCATGTCCACAGCCCTCCCTGATCTACTACTTTGGTCACCCAGTCAAAGATGAATCCATGCGCCTTGGGTCCTGTGCCCTGTGGCCTCTAGATACTTGACAATTCTTTCCTTCAGAAGTGATTTCATCATTTTCCCTACCACTGAGGTTAAACTAACAGGTCTGTGTTTCCTGCTTCTGCCTTACTCCCACTTTTGTGAGGGACTCACATCTGCCCTCCTCCAGTCCTCTGGTACCACCCCATCCTCCCATGATTTGTTAAAGAGGGTAGTCAGTGGTGTCACTAGTTCTACCCTTAGTTCTTTTAGCATTCTGGGATGAATCCCATCAGGCCCCATTGCTTTGTCCACCTTCAGTTTTAAGAGTTCTTTCAGAATCCTTTCTTCTGTAAATGGGCTGGTATCAACTTCCGTATCCAGAGTGTTTCTACTGTTTGTTTTAGGTATCTCCCCTCTTCCTTTGTAAATACTAAGCAAAAATATTTGTTTAGTATCTCTGCCTTTCACAGTCACCCTCTGCCCACCTTCCCTCCCCTTTAAGCAGCCTCACTATCCCTCCTTGGTCTTCCTTCGCTCCCTGATGTACCTATAAAGGTTTTATCTCCCTTCTTAACTGAGTTGGCTATCTTTTCCTCGGTTTGGGCCTTTACTGTTCTGACTGCCTTCCCAGCTTCCTTTTGCTTTAACTGATACAGTTATCTGTCCTGCTCCTTCTGTGATTCCTTGTTCAAACACCATGAAGTCTGCTATATTAGGACTTATTGCAGTTAGCCACTGCACTTGAACTGCCCCGAGAGAGAAAGAGTTAACCCAGAGAATCTGAGTTCTAAAGCGCAGGCACTATACCAAAGCTCTATCTGGGCAGCTTCAAATGAAACTGTCAGATTCTTTACTCGCTTCACTGAACAGTCGCTCCGGAGATCAGCTCCTTCCTTTCGGTTCATTTCTCGGTCAAGCAGTATTTTCGTTCATTTGAACCGGCAAAAAGTAATTATTTACCGCATTTGTTAAAGCTCTATCTGGTAAACCGTAAGTAAAAATGTAAAGTCTGTGTGAAATTTAGTTATCGGTTCGGTTTGAACCGATCGGTTTGCTTATTTTAACGTTTTAAAGTTTTGGGCTTTTAGAGTGCAGTGCCCGGTTCTTATTGGTTCTAAAAAACCTTGATTTTAAATAGGGTTTTTCAAATACCGTGAAACGGTAGGGAACCGATAAGGGTGTCTTGCCTGGCACGCCATAAAAGGGCAAGTGCTTGGTTAGGCTGGCATTATGTCTGAGAAACCCAAAAAGAAAAACCGGGCCCACTGGTTTCAACACTGTGATGCTTGGGGAAGCCTTGCCAAGGCTGGACCCACACACCACTTGTGTTTATTGTCTGGGGCTGACCACCTCCTGTCAGACTGCCAGGTGTTTAAAATTTCCTGCAGCCACCCTGAAAGAGATAGGGCGGCTCAGGAACTATGTAAAAGTCCGCTGACCGGATGGCCAGCCCAGTCCAGTACCCACTGGACCAGAGGAGTGCCCTCTGACCAGGGCTAGACTTCTCGGCAAAGGATGGTTCAGAGGAACCAGTTTAAAAAAAAAAAAAAAAAAAAATGAATATGACAGAGAAATCAGTAGGTTTGGAGTCCAAGATTGTCTCCAACTGCTGCAGAAGTAGTTAAGCCATACAGATTGTCCAGTCACTGTTTCTAGGTCCTGTCAACCATCTACAGTTCGTAAAGGTGGCTCGTTCAGTTCCAGTGGTTCAGGTTTATGATGTTGAGGAATTGTTATGAACCACAGGAGTGGGAGGAGGAAATTTGATCAATACATGTGTGGCTGGTAGGGTCTGGACATGCCCACTAGCGGACATTTTCTCCAGACAGACTTTTAGAATCTCCTCCTTTCTGTCCTGAGTCCTTTTCTCAGTTTATGTTTTACAAAAGCTTGCAGAATCCCCAGCTTCCTTTAGAGGAGGCTATGGATGAGTAAAGGGAGCCTGATTATGTAGGAATGATGGGCTAGGAGGTTGTCTTTCCTTTGCATAAGTCATTTAGGAAGTAAACAACAAAGATTTTATAAGATTCCTTCTTGTCCCTCCTGTAAGATAAAAAATGGACAGAAGGTGTATTTCGTCAGGCTCTGTTACAGACTTCCTCACTGAGCAGTGTAGTCATGTAGGTGTGGTGCAAGCTGCAGCCTGTGTCAAGGCTAGTTCCCTGGCCTCACATCCTCCTGAATAGGATTCCAGGAGGATTGATGCCACGACAAGAAAACAGTATATGGCAGCTTCTGTGGGACTCAGACAGGCAAGTTGTATGGCTTATGTGGCTGAGATTTCGGAAATCTAGGTGGGGCGCGGTATTGCAGTTAGCCAAGCAGGCCCATGGCCAGCTGGCTACGGTTGAACAGGTGGCTGCTAATGGCACTGAAGCCTCTAAGTTCAAGTTCATACTGCTGTTGGTGTTAATCTTGTTTCTCTAGGGTCATGACCACTTCTGTAGCTTTCCGTGAGGTTGGCATGGCTCAGATGCACTAATCTGTCCCAAGATACTCTGTCAAAGTCCTATGGATTTGTTTCTTGTTGTGGGTAATTCTCTGTTTGAGGAACAAACAGAAAGCTATATGAAAACAGGGATGATTACCTAAAAAGTGCCCAGGTAGAGGCTCAGGCCTCCTCTGCTTTCGCCAGAGGGTCTCTTTTCAGAGACAGAGATAGACAGGGCACAAGTAAACTGGCCCCTCCCCTTAGCCTAAGACTATTGCCAAGCAGGCACTGATGGGGTGCCCAGGGCCGATTCTCCTATACCAGTGGGCAGGTTGGTTTTTATTTCAGCCAGAATTGGGTGTCCTAACTCGGACAAGTGGGTTCTGGAAGTAATAGGTCTGGTTCTCAGCTTCAAACAGTTTCCAAAGATGACAGCCAGACAGGTCCACCTGCAAATCCTTCAGAATCCCTTGCTTTGGGAGCAGAGTTTCTTCTCCTCTGAACTGCAAAGCGTAGAAGGGTCCTCCTTGCCACTGGGGCAAGGGCTGTACTCATGATACTTTCTTACCCTATGAAGGCAGGAGATTGGCGCCCATCTCAGATTTAAGGTACCTGAACAAGCATCTTTTGAAAACAAAGTTAAAATATTTACTCTGGCTGAGGCCAGGGGACTGCTAGCTTTCTGGACCTCAAGGATGCCTATTTTTTTTCATGTCTTGATCAGGCCTTCTCACGAAAGTACCTCAGGTTACCCTCAGGCCACTACCAGTTCAGGGCAATGCCCTTCGGCCTTACCTCTGCGCCAAGGGTATTCAAGAAATTCTAGCTGTGGTAGTGGCTCTTTAAGAAGGCAAGGGATTGCTTTGTTTCCTTTCCTGGATGACTGGCTCTTAGTGGGTCAGTCTCCAGATCAAGTAAAATCCACTTGCAAGTCACCCAGCAGCTTCTCACCTTTCTGGGATTCCTGCTGAATTTACCAAAGTCAGTTTCTCAACCAGTTCAGGTACTAACTTTCATAGGTGCAGAGTTGAACACAGTTAGCCTGGGCATTCTCCGCCTAAAAGGGTAGGCAGTCTCTTGCCCTGGCATCTTCCATTACTCTCGAGTCTCCTGACCAGCAAAGCATTTGCTACAACTACTAGGGCACATGGCTGCTTCCACAGCTGTAGTGCAGGAGCAAGATTCCAGATGAGGACATTCAGTTCCATCTGAGGGCCCATTGGTCCCAAAGGAGGATTCCCTTTCCAAATTGGTTCTAGTGACCCAATCCTGATCCTGGCCTTACACTGTGGCAGGATCAAGCAATCTAAAACTAGGGGTCCTCTTCATTCCCTCACCACGGATGCTCCTGTGTTAGGGTGAGGAGCTCGCTTAGCCGACCTGTCCACTAGGGGAGTGTGGTCTCCTAGGAATCTCTGCTCCACATCAATTTTTAAACTCAGAGCTGTCCTCAGCTCTTAGGAGTTTTCAGCTTCTGTCCAGAACAAGGTAGTTCAAGTCAGGACAGACAACACCACAATAATGTGGTACATCAACAGGCAGGGGGCACTCGGTCATCAGCCTTGTGCACCGAGCAATGAAGTGGTGGTCTCTGGCTTACTCCCTGAACACCTCCCTGATAGCAGTTCACCTCCCAGGGAAGGACAATGCCCTGGCAGATGCCCTCAACAGGATTCTCAGGGCCATCACGATTGGGCTCTGAATCCTCAGGTGCTGGGTTCAGTCCTTGCCAGATGGGGCTCATTTCAGATAGATCTTTTCGCAGCCCCAGATAACCACTAACTTTCTCTGTTTTGTTGAGGCCTCCAGTGCTGGGATCAGCCCACCTGGACGCTTTTCACTTGGATTGGAAAGGAAGTTTCTGTTCCACCTTTCCTCCCTTTTCCCTTTCTTTCAGGGTACTAGTAAAATCAGATCTCAGCTCTGCAAAGCGATTCTGATTGTTCCAAGCTGGGCCAGACAGCCCTGGTACCCATTGTCTCTGTCCTTGACAGTCCACCCCTACCCTGAGCTTGCCCAGAGTCCACGACTTACTGGCCTTTGCACAAGGGAGTGTGGTATCGAACCTCAAATTCCTCCTTCTCAAGGCAGCTCTTGAGGAGTTAGAATTTGCTGATTTACCACTTTTCAAGGTGTCGCGGATATTTTAAAGGCTTCAAGGAAGCTTTTCACTGGCGCCACTTACAATTCTAAATGGAACAGGTTTTCAGTCTGGTGCGCTGAGAAGAGATTATACCACAGTCTGCTTATCTGCCCATTTTCTGGACTTTTTGGTCCATTTTAAATTCTTTAGGTCTTAGGCCAGCTACCTTAAGGGTTCCTTGGCAGCTGTCTCTGTTTTTTCTGCAAGCAGGAAGCCTGCTTCTTTTCTTCTCAACCTGTGTTTTCCAAGTTTTTAGGGGTTGCTTCACACCAACCTTCCTTTTTCGGGAACCAGCTCCTGCATGGAGCCGAATGTTTCATTGCTCAGTTAATGCAAACCCTTTGGACCTCTGTCCCCAGCAGAGCTCAAGCTTCTCACTTGGAAAATGTTTTTCTGGTGGTTTCACTTCTGCCAGGCATAAGTGAACTACAGGCCCTGGCAGTGGAAGAAGATTTTCTCTCCCACAGGATAAGACAGTCCCTAGGACTAACACAGGGTTTGTCCCAAGTGGTTTCAGGTTTCCACCTGAACCAATCCATCTCTCTCCCAGGATTTTTCACTGAGCATTCTTCCTCAGGTGAGAGGAGACTGCACAGCTTGGACGCCAAAAGAGCCTTATGCTACTATTTGTAACGCATCAAGGGTCACAGGTTTGAATCCTCCAACTCTTCCTTACCTAGGGCGAGGTTGGCAAAGGAACCTTCCACTAAGAGGACAATTGCAAGGTGGATTGTCTCTTGTATCCATTTTGTTATCAAAGACTAGGTGGAGAGCCCCTCAGGACTGAGGGCTCACTCCACCAGGTGTACAGCTGCATCTCTAGCGGCTGCTAGAGATATTCCCATTCTGAAATCTGTCGAGCTGTTACTTGGAAGACAGTTCACACTTTTACAAGCATTATTCCCTGGATTTCAGTCCAGGAGATGCTAGTTTTGGCACAGCTGTGCTTCAGAGCCTATTTCCTAAGTAGGTTCTGACCCTCCTCCATGGAGGTACTGCTGTGTAATCTGCAATAAGTCCTAATATAGCAAGACTTCATGGTGTTTGAAGAAAAATTACTCACCTTAGTAACTGCTTTTCTTCTCATGGAGTCTTATATTAGGACCACCCCCCAACCTGCCCTCTCAGAACTTCTACTGGGGGGGTGGCAAACTAGTGCAAGCACTGTGTCATGCCATTGTAGTTCTTCCTTCACCTCTTTTATTTAGGGTTGGAACTAGGTTTTCTGTGTTGAGTGATTTGTTGGCCCCTTCCTGGACTTGAGTCTTTGGGGAATGGGGGTTCCTAATAGTGCTTGTCAGGAAAACTAATAATACCATTATTCATTCTTATTATTGTTGTTTCTATTGTTGTTATTACTACTAGTAGGTAGCCATTTGCCTAGTGTAGAGCTTTCCACACAGACTTGTTGCTTAGTGTTAGCTCAGAAAGATCTGACAGTTTCATTTGAAACTGCCCAGATAGAGCTTTGGTATAGCCCAGTGCTTAGAACTCCAGATTCTCTGGAGTTAACTCTTCCTCTCCGGGCAGTTCAAGTGCAGTGGCTAACATTAATAAGTCCTAATATAGCAAGACTCCATGAGAAGAAAAGCAATTACTAAGGTGAGTAATTTTTCTTCTTCCTGAATGCTTTTTTTCTCTTGAACCTTCACTGCCACTTCCTTTGAGAACCATAGTGGTTTCTTACATAGTTTCATTTTGTTTATTTGCTTCACACAAAGGCTGGTTACCTCCGTGATGGCAGTTTTATTATTCCTCATTGTTCTTCACCCTCCTTCCTGCCCATTTGCTAGTGCATTCCTTAGGCACTCACCCATTTTGGCAAAGTCATCCCTCCCAAAGTCCAGTACTTTTGTCTTTGTATGGCTTGACTCTATTGCTGTGTTTATGTGAACCATACTGTTCGATGGTCACTAGTTCCCAGATGGCTACCCACTTCTACATCTGTGATCCTCTCTCATCTCCATTTTAGAGAACCAGGTCTAAGATTGCTCCTCGCGAGTGGGCTCCAATACTAGTTATCTAAGGCATGCCCCTGTAGGGCATCTAGAATAACCCACTCTTCAAGTGGCTGCTGCAACTGCACTCCAGTTAACATCTGGCATATTCAGATCACCCATCAGCAATATCTCCCTTTTTCTGCCATTCTAAGTATACTTTCTATCATTTCCTTGTCCATTTCTCTCCCCTGAGAACGGGTCTGTATACAACCCTGTGCGGATTGTGGTGCCATTGCTGGTCTCCAGATTTACCCACATTGCTTCTTCTCCTCCCTGTTTACCCTTTTGCTCTGTTGCTTTGATTCCTTCCCTTATGTAAAGAGCTACTCCTCCTGCTCCTCTTTACCTCCCTGTCCCTCCTGTAGATAGTGTATCCTGGTATGTTTATGTCCCAGTCATGGTTTTGTGTGTACCATGTTTCTGTGACTGCCACGATATCAGATGTTCCTCCTCCATCAAGGCCACTAATTCAGGAAGCTTGTTACTCAGACTACAGGTATTGGTACTCATTGCTCTCCATTTTTGATGGTTTTACCTTCTGTTGCAGCATCTCCCACTGACCTTTCTACCTCAGTCTTTCTCTCATTTAGTGCCCTGTTTTGTAGGAGAGGCTGGGATTTTCCTGCTGCTTATCAGTGCCTCCCCTTGACTAGTTTAAAAGCTTGCCAATGAAGCATTTAAACCGATTGCTCAAAAGACTTGTTCCTTTCCTGGACAGATGCAGACCATCCTGCCAGTATAGGCTGGTGTCCCTCCAGGTGGAACCCCAGTCCCCAATGAAGCCAAACCCTTGTGCTCCACACCATTTTTTCAACCATTCATTAAACTGCATGGTGCAAAGTACCGCCTCACTCATGCCATTGACGGCAGCACCTCCTGAGAAGGATACTGTGTGCTACTTGTCTTAGGCCCCTCCCAATTCTACAAAGTCCTTCTGCACTGCTCTAATCTCATGATGAGCCAAGTCATTTGTCCCTAGGTGGACAATGACGTCCAGCTCAGACTCCGTGCAGCTGTTCTCGTGATCCTGAGGATGCGGCTTCCTGGCCCTCAAGCCAAGGCACCAGGCAGGCACCTTACTTCAGTTTTCCCTGCTCCCCCAGTTCTACCCCCCTAATAATTGAGTCCCCACCAGGAGCTGCTTCCTTTCCTTGTGGTGTCCTATGCCTCCTTCCTGTGAGCCTCCCTTGTGGAGTTGTCCTCAGCCTCCTTAGTCTCCTCTTGCGTGCATCCATAGGGGAGCTATGCTCCCCAGAATGGTGTATGGATTGTGGAGTGGAACAACTGACTGGGGTGCCTCTGTTCCACCATCCTCACCCTCCCTGAGCCCACTGTGGTCCAACTGCTGTGCTTTCTTTGCAACCTCCGAGGTAGTGGTGGTGGTGGCTCTGGTGCTCCCTGGATGGGGAGGTTCCCTTCCTACCGTCCAGTGTGGCCTGGGGAAGGTTCCCTTACTACTGCCCAGTGTGGCCTGAAGACTGGCAACTTCCTCCCTCAGGGCAGAGAGTTGTCTGCAAATAGGGCAGCATCTCAGCCTCCAGAAAGACTCACGGAAGACTGCTGCCCCACAGCCATTACATTGCACTACTCCCCACATGTTTATCTACTTTTTTGTGTGTGTGTGTTGGTTTGTTATATAGAAATATATACACATTATACAATGTGTATGCTTATATTGTCAGTGCAGTGTGCTGGAGAGGATATGACAGTGATATGCACCTTGCACTCTTGAGGAAATCATGTCAGAACCCCAGGTATAAAGGAACTATTTCCAGGGGTGGGTGGGGTGAAGGGTGGAAGGGTCGGTCCTAAACTGTGCCCTCACAAAACAATCAGCTAAAGCTCTGACCCACTGCTGCGATGAGTGCCTTCCTGTCAGCAAGATGCCCTACACAACAATTTGACAGAGAAAATACCCTGCTAATCAAACAGAGAAAATCCAGACATCCAAGTCAGACACAGATAAACCTCCCCAGCCCCAAAACAGCCTGGTGGTTTGTGCTCTGAAAGCAGTCAGCCCCAAAATAAGTCAGCTGTGCTTTAAACTCTTCCTGCACTGAAAATTTTAAGAATTGTAACAAAAGTAAAGCTAGATCCACCTCCCTCTGTTGCTTGAAAGACTGTCTTTCCTGATAATTCTAAGTTCCTTATTTCACCTTTCAGTTAGAAGTAGCCTCCACCTGCAGAATATCTGCAACAAACCAAAGACAATTGTAATCATAATTTTGGGACAAGAAAGAAAACATTACTCACTGTAGTAATGCTGTTTCTTCTTAAGGGATCCCTCACTACATTTAAACTTAATGCAGCCATCTCGGCTGAGAGTGACACTCAGAGATAGAATCTCTGCAAACTGTAAATTTGGAATGTAGGTTCAAACTGTGTATTCATGCTCACTCCGACTGTTGCTCAGATCAGTTTTCAAGATACAGTGGAGCAGCAGTTAGTGGAACAAGCAATAGGTACACGAAAATATATAGAAAAAATAATTATAGAATTTTAAAACACCAAACAAATTGAAGCAGACTTGTAAAATTTTACCATATGAACAACAACAACAAGCTTACAATTGTAGGAATTGCAACAGTAATGCTCAAGCAACCTCAATGAAAAAGAACGGATTCTTGTGTGAACTATTTCAGGTTCTGGAAGGAAGGGCCAGGGTTAGGAGTGTAAATAGTCAGTGATCCCTTAAGAAGGGACAATATTACTATGATAATTTTTCTTCTAACCCCAGGAATCCCTCACTTAATGTTTACACTTTATGCAGAATCAGTAGCAGTACCTTGGGAGGGTGGGTCCAGAACACAATGGAAAAAGGTTCTGCAAGACAGCAATTCCAAAGCTGGCACCCTTCTGGAATGTGTGTCCAAACACTAGTGCTTTATGAAGGTGTGTACTGTTTAACAGGTAGCTGCTTGCATATATCTAACAAGGGCGCTCCTTGAGGATGCCACAGAGGCAGAGGTAACCCTTGTGTAGTGTGCCTTTAAGCCTCTTAGTGGCAATTTTCCAGCTTTCTCATAGCAGAACTGAATGAAAGAGAGTACCAGAGAGGAGAGAAAGAGTCTCTTTGCAATTGGTTTGCCTTTACCAGCCTCACCATAGCTAAAAAAGCTGGGTAGTGTGGGACATGACATCTTTTGTCCGGTCCATGCAAACAGTCAGGACTCTTTTAGGTCCAGCCTATACGTTTTCTCACGTGGACTGCAGTGTTTTGAATACAGTTCAGGAGGGTTCACGACTGATTCAGGTGGAATTCAGATGTCATCTTAGGAAGGAATTATCTGTTGGTTCTAAGAACTACTTTGTCCCTATGTGGGATTATGTAATTTTGGCTCTGTGCAGAGGATTTGCAGTTCACTTACCCCTCTACCAGAGGACACTGCAACCAGGAACATGGTTTTCCATGTGACACACTTCACGCCAGCAGTTTCCACAGGCTCAAACGGAGGCTCCATAAGCTGGGTAAGGCATATGCTGAGGTCACAGGGTGGAGACAGGGTCCTTACTGGTGGGTACAAGAGGCTTAGGCCTTTAAAAAACTTTTAAAATGGGTTGAGGCCAAAGACTTTTCTTTGCCAGCTGATATGTACTGTATGCTGATACTGCTGCTAAGTGCACCTTTAAAGTTGAAGGCCATAGGCTAACGACTGTAGGTGTACTATGTGTTGCAGAATTATAGTCCCCTGCCTCTATTGGGTTTATTTTTCTGGGGCACACTAGTAAGGAAACCTTTTCCATTTAGAGAAATAAGATTTCTTGGTAGCGGTTTACTTGAAACCTTAAGACCCTTCAGGATGACTTCTGAATGATCCAGTCCTGAAAATTCAAACTCTCAAGAACCATGCAATCAGGTATAGGGTCCTATGGTTCAGAAATGTATCCTGCCGGGACAAAGTCTGACTATCATGTTTACCCCACCTTTTTCTTTTGGTAGATATGTAAACCCTCTTTTAATGGGGTTAAGGTGACTACCCACAGCATCTGGAAAAAATGCATCCCCTGCAGCAAGCCCTGCTGAAGGCGGGCATGGTACAGTCTCAGCTTGGTGTTTCCCTGGAGGCAAACAGGTCCTACCAGTTTGCCCCAACAGGAGAACAGACTATAAGCTACCTCTGGATGGAGTGACCACTCATGGGATGTCTGGCCTATGCAACAGAGCATCCACCAGTTGGTTCGATACTCCTGCCACATGGATGGCTAGGAGATCCGCCTCCAACCGAATTCGAGGTCCAGATCGGGCGCCTCCTTACACAGCAGACGGGGAGTGCAAGCCACCCTGTTTGTTGAGGTAGTACATGGTCGTGGCATTGTCCATCTGGACTTGAACCACTTGACCCCAGAGCTGAAGAGTGAAAGCTGACAGCGCCAGTCTGACTGCTCTGAGCTCCAACAGGTTGATGTGTCATCAGGAGTCCTCGGGGTTCCAGAACTGGTGGGCCCTGCTGTCCCCCATGTGGGCTCCCAGCCCATGAGAGGCATTGGTCATCAGGACAACCCGTCGGCTCTAGGCGGACAAATGGGATACCTTCCTGCAACCGTTCTGGGGCGGTCCACCATTGTCCCACATCTTCTGGGTTACAGTGATCAGCTGGTGGAAATGACCATGGCGCAAGTCCACTGGGTAGCCAGCTCCCACTGGAGGGGCGCATGTGCCACCTGGCCCAACGGACCACTGAGGTGCACGCGCCATGTAACCCAGAAGTCGCAGAAAGTCCCGGCAGGGCTAAGTGCCCAACCAGAAATGGTCAGGCAAAGGAGGAAAGAACCTCTGCTCTGTCCGCCGAGGCAGAGCTCTGGCTTGACGAGAGTCAAGCTCTGCCCGAAGAAGCCCATCACCTGAGAGGGCATGAGTTCGACTTGGTCTCATTGATCAAGAGGCCAAGCTGGGAGCAGATTGAAGGGCCAGATCCTGGACCTCTCCACCTTCTGAAGGTAGGAATCTGCCAGAGCCAGTTGTCGAGATAAGGGTATATCGAACTCCTCGGCGCGAAGATGGCCACCACCACAATGCACTTGGTGAAGACCCGAGGGCGATGACAGGCGAATGGTATGGCTTCGAAACTTCGTACAGGGTCCCTCGACCCTAGGCGGAGGAGCAGCTGATGGGACGGATCGATTGGGGCGTGAAAGAGCATCCTGTAGATCCAGTGAACAGAACCACATGTTTCGCTCCAGGGATGGTATAATCTGGTTCAGAGTTACCATCCGGAAGGTGAAACCTAAGATATTGATTCAGGTCGTGGAGATCTAGGATGGGACGCTAACCCCCCCCATCCGCTTGGGCACCAGGAAATACCTGGACACGAGGCTGGGTCAGTAGGAGGATCCGGCACTGGAGCTACCACCTCCTTGCGGAGGAGCTGAGTGATGTTGTCTCGAAGGGCCGACTGAGTGCGAACAGAGATCCTTTCCTCCTGAGGGCGCAGGCTCGGCTGGGAGGGTACTGTTCAAATTCCAGAGGCAGTCCCTGGCCGACCACTTCCAGAACCCACCTGTCCAGTGATACGGACCAGGCGGAAAGAAAGTGGCAGAGCCGGCCCCCATGGGAGGATCCAGAGCTGGTGTGACAGGTGTGGATGGCAACCCCCAACCCATCACTGAGCAGGCTAGAGGAGGAGGCTCCTGGACCAGCATCTCAGCCTCCTTTACGGGGCTGTTGGGGACCCTGCTTGGCCCTGGGCGCCAAGCTTGAGCCTGCTGCTGCTGCTGGCCTGCTTGAAAGGAGGGTTGTCTAATCACAGGAAGAGTGCCGAAAAAGGCTTCTTCTTGTCGTCTGCTGGTTCTTGCCCAAGAACCCTTACAGAGGTAGCATCCAAGGTGGCATTGGACTGCTCTATGCGTTGGAGGTGACCAGCCACTCCTGGACCGAAGAGGTCAGTGCCTAGGAAGGGCATGTCAGCTAACTTGTGCTGAGTATTAGCGGAAAGGAGGATAACCTCAGCCAGACCCTGCAGTGAGTGGCCACTGCGGCTGCTAAGGGCGGCACAGGAATCTCCAATGTCCAGGACCGTCTGCAGCTGCTGTTTTGCAAAAGCACGGCCCTGGTCACAGACTTGCTTCACTGTGGTCTGCATGTCCGCTGGGAGACGAGGGGACTTCATCTAGCGACCCTAAGAGGCGTGAGAAGTGTGTCATGATAACAGCCAAACTGGCCTGATGAAGGCCTAAGGAGGAGCCACATAGACCTTCCAGGCAGAATGGTCCATATTCTTGGACTCCTTGTCCGGGCGATCAGTGTCGGCTGAGCTGCCAGTGCGTCTGAACACAGAAGCAGTCACAAGGCTTTTGGTCAAGGGATGCTCTGTGAACCCGCCAGGGACCCCATAGGTACCAGCATACCTGCGGACCATGCGAGGCAGACTGAGCTGGGCAGAAGACAGGATGCTGTCAGAGCTCAAGGGCCGGGCCAACAATGGCTTTGGCCACTGGAAAGCCTCTGTCGGGGTATCCCCTTTGAGGATATCCATAAGGGGTATTCCGCCTTCTTCTGGATAGGCTGCAGGGGCGGAGGATGCCTGAAAGGAGGAAGGACCTTCCTCCAAACCTGCCACTGATGACTCGTCATCCCGGATGTGGTGCAAACCAATGGCATCCGAGTCTGAAGAATCGGGATATAACGGTCTCCCTCGATCAGGGACAACAGTAATGGACAGGCGACAGGGCAGTCGGTGTGTGTCGGTCCTCTTCACGGAGTCCCTCCCTGAGGCTGCTTAGGCGGTGGCTCCACCAAAATCGGTGGGGAGACCGTAATAGGCGAGCCAGAATACAGGCCACAGGGTAGGGAACTAAAGCCTTCTGTTCCGGAGGAGTCGGTGTCGGCCTGGGGCGGGAGCCAAGTAATGGCCGGTGCCGCCAGTGCAGCTGGCTTTGGACCAGTCAGAATCAGCTGTTGCCACCCGAGATCCTCATAACGCCGACAGAGTTTCCGTCCAAGTCTCTCCTCGCCAGTGGAGGATGAGGATCGATGGCGACGCCTCTTTCTGGAGTGTTTGTGACCTTTCTTCGTTTTTTGACCAAAGGGGTCCTGGTCCTCGATCGAGACCGACAGAGTCGGGCTGGTTCGATCGGGGACACCGGAGTCGGGAAAACCGAGGTTCGAACAGTTTCCTTGATGAGATTACCCAAAGGCACAGTCTCCTCATGGGAAAGAACGAACTGTGGTCCTTTCTAAGGAATCGTCGACAGGAGTCAGCGATAAGGGCTCGATGGGATCGAGTGTAGTGACCGGTTCGGCCGTTTCCTCGATCTCGGTGCCTTGGCTCGACAGAAGATTAAGTAAAGCGGCGGCCGAGGATGCGATCTCGACAGATGTCAAGACGCGTGTTCCTGGGACTCAGATCTCTCTCTCTGTCCCAGGGCGTCTTCTTCTGGAGGAAGGCGACTTGGGGTCACTGACCTGCTTCGGGCGGGAGAATGCGAGGCCGAGGCGCCTCACTAGTGGGAGAGACTGGCACAACTCCGAAAAGAGCCCGTGAAAGTCGATCGAGGTTGAGTGGAACAAAGAAACTTGGAGTGGCTGAAGTTTGAGCGCTTCCTTCTTGAATGCTTTCATCTGTTCCAATTGCTCCAGCGGATCCCGCGGCAGCCGAAGCAGCCCACCTCGCCTCTTTGGATTTCACTGGCAGGTCCCTTTTCTCCAGTCTCCCCAGTTGAAGGCATGTCTTGCAGTCATCTAGAACATTGGGATGGAAGGCCAAACAAATAGTATATGGCAGGTGTCATGTCCGATGCGAGGCAGTACTGCGCATACTAGGTGGGATGGTGCGTATTTTTCTGGCACTTAAGGACACGGCGAAATCCGGGGATGATTTGTCCTCCATATCCGATTGGAATTGCAAACTCTAACAAGTTTGATAGCAAGTTGCAGTAAAAGCGGCGTTTTGAAACCAGGGCCTATGAAGGACAGAAGTAGCACAAGGGACCAGTATCTTCCAGTGGAAAGGAAGATCTGGCATCATGGGGCAGAGCCAAGGTATTTACCACCTGGGTGGGTGGGAGGAGCCAGCTTGAAGACTCCGGCAAGTTTAAAGGGAAAGGACATGCCAGAGTGTGTGTATGTACAACATATCCACGCCCTAGAATAAGCAATTTGCTCTCACTAAAATGGCTGTATGGCTTAGATTGTTTGAGAGTGAGCCGAGAAACTTCCATGTTTCTGCAGATTTGGAAAGTGTTTGAACTGCAGACACAACACCTGTTCACTACTTCCAGTACCAGTTTGTCTGCAATTAGTGTTCCACTCTTCCTCCCACTGGCGAGTGGTTGGACACCCTGACCAAACTGTCTGTGGTTTTGTTTTGGCTGGGGCATAGATGCTGGAGCTGCAGCAGTATGCCTGGAAGCCCTTCCTCCCTTCCCTACAGTAAGCTCTTCATGATTCTGCCTATAGGGAGCATAAGAGACACAGGCTCTTGGAAGTATCCCTGCCTCTTCCTCCCCTTCCATAGGCCTTGCAAGAGCTCGAGGACTTTTCCTTCTCTTTGTTGCTTTAAAAGTGGTTTTGCATTTATCCACTTTTGTCGGAGCCTCTGCTTTGTCACCAAATAAAGAATCTCCCTCAAGGGAGAAATCAATAGCCTCGTTTTGAGTATTATGGAAATAAGGCCGTCCTCAGCCAGGAAAACCACCTTAAGGACACCGCATGAGCCAAAACTCTGGCAGAAGCGTCATTAGTGTCCATCGCAGTGTGGAAATGGTGTTTGTGGCATACAATGCTGATCTTGCTGTGGCAATCAGGTCCTGTGCCAAATCATCATCTGCTCTTTCTGCCAGTGCCAGAACTGTGTTCCAAACTGCTTTCTGGTGCTGAGCTATGTGTACTGAATAAGCTGCCTGCTGGATAAGGAGGAAAGCTGCTGTATAAGCCTTTTTGCCATAGTATCCTATTTTTACAGTCTTTATCAAGGCATTAGCAGAGTGATTTTGCTCTCTCTGGCGGCAGCTGGACCACCTCATGATGATCATGGTGGGTATATAGCGATTCCACTCCATGTGTGCCCACCTGATAGTTTCTCTCAATTTTGGTCGATGGCAGCAGCTGAAGTGGGTGCAGCAATTATTTTTACTGTGGCCTTTAAGTGGGTTATGTATGGGCAGTCATATCCTTGTTGTAAACTACTCCCAAAATGTCCATAACATCAGATCTCTACATCTTCCTGTCTCTAGTGGGGTATGTTAAGGATATCAACCATTTGTCTGACAAATGAGGAAAAGGATGAGTAGTCCTCAGTTTGCTTTAGAAGAGGCTTGGAATCTTGCTCAGGTGTGCCCGTTAACTCCATGTCACCTTCCTCCTCCTCCTCTGCAGGCAGATAAGTTTGGAGCCTGAGACTGGGGAGGGGAGGCAAGTATCTTACTGAAACTTCCACAGCCTGCACCACCAGGAAAATTGCCACATTTTTATATATCCTCTGAAGAGTGCATTTTTTCTGTGCTATCTGCCTGCTCCTTTCTCCATGCAGCAAGAAACATAGGAAACATAGAAGTTGACGGCAGATAAGGACCACAAGGCCCATCCAGTCTGCCCATTTCTGTTTCTACCTTATGAATGTGCCATAGGCCTTTGCTCTGTCAATGGCCTATCTATTCATACTCATCTGTATTGCTCCCTTATGCCTATCCCATGCCTGTTTGAAGCCCTGCACTGTATTCATATCCACCACTTCCTGGCGTAGGCGTTTCATGCATCCACCACCCTTTCTGTTAAAAGAACATCCTCCACATTACCCTTAATCGGCCTCCCTCTAATTTCATGCTGTGTCCTCTTGTCCTGTTATTTTTCTTATATTGAAACACGTTTGACTCTTTCACCTTGTTAATGCCCTTAAGGTGTCTGAATGTTTCAATCATATCACCTCTCCCTCCTTTGCTCTAGGGTATACATATTGAGTTCAGTTAATCTGTCCTCATATGTTTTCTAATGCAGTCCCTGCACCATTTTGGTTGCCCTTCTCTGGATTGCCTCAATTTGGTTAATGTCCTTGTGAAGGTGTGGCCTCCACTGCATGCAGCACTCCAGATGGGGCCTGACCGGTGTCTTGTAAAGGGATTATTACCTCCTCTTCAGACTTGATACCCTACTATTACATCCCAACATCCCCTAAGCTTTACCTATTGCTTTAGAGGTCTGCTTGGATGATTTCAGGTCATTGGTGATAATGACACCCAAGTCTCTTTCTTCCTTGTGACTGCCAGCAACTCCCTCCCAGCCTATAGATGGGCTCAGGTCTCTCTTCCCTATGTGCATGATCTTGCACTCCTTGCGTTAAACTCCAGTTGCCACTCTTCTGCCCATTTTGCTAGTTTATCCAGATCTCTTCTCATTCTGCCCACCCATCTGGATCATCTACTCTGTTGCAGACATTGGTGTCATCCATAAACAGACAAACCTTACCCTCCAGTCCATCTACAATGTCACTGATGAAGATATTGAGAGGACTGGCCCTGGCTCTGATCTGAAGTACCCCACTTGTGACTTGTATCTCTTCTGACTGTATATAGTTTACCACCATTCTCTGTTTCACCCGTCAACCAGTTTGCCACCCAATTGACCAGCGTCCCAACCCTCCGAGCCTACCCAGCTTATTAATCAATCATCTATGTAGAACAGTAACGAAGCTTTGCTAAAGTTAAGGTAGGCAACAGCAACTGCTCCCCTTGTGGTTCACCACTCTGGTTACCCAGTCAAAGAAATCTATGAGATTAGTTTGACAGGACATTCCTTTGTAAACCCTGTCTTGGATCTTGTGCTTCTATGGATTCCAGGTGTTCCACTATCCTTTCCTTAAAGTGTCTCCTTAATCTTGCCCACTGCTGAGGTAAAGCTGACTGGTCTGTAGTTCCCTGCCTCCTCCCTGTTACCACTTTTGTGGAGCAGGATCACATGAACCCTTCTCCAGTCTTCTGGGACCTCCTGTGATCAGAGACTCACTAAAAACAGTTCTGATAATGGCTCTGCTAGTTCCACCTTAGCTCCTTTAGTACCCTGGGATGTATGCCATCAGGTCACATTGCCTTGTCCACCCTGGAGCTTATCGACCTCTTGTAGGACCCTTTCTTTTGTGAAGGGACTAGTGCTCACCTCCTCTCCCCAGTGTCAATGGTGCAAAGTTGTGGGCCCTGCCCTACCTTCCTCTTCAGTAAATACTGAGCAGAAGCATCTACTGTAGTTAGGATAGATGTTTTACATGGTCCTCTTCCTCACATGCCCCCTTATCCCTTTGATCTTAGCAATACCCCTCTAGACGTTTTCCTTTCACTAACATATCTATAGAAAGTCTTGTCACCTTCTTTTACTGTTCATGCTAATGTTTCCTCTGTTTGAGCCTCTTACTGCATTCCCTTAGGGAAGTTTGGTATGCCTCCCCATCTTCATCCTGCTCGTTCCCTTATATCTCTGAAGGCCAGCCTTTTGGCTCTGACCTTTTCTGCTACTGTGTTTGAGAACCAAAGTGGTTCTTCTTCTTTGGCACTTCCTTTTCTCACTAACACAATGGGATGTTACTTCAAGTATTGCATCTTTAATGCTTGCCCACTTTGCCTGTACTCCCCTCACCTGTATTTCTTTTGCCAGGGCCAAGCTTAACTCTGTTGGCCATCTTATCAAAGTCGGGTACTCTGAAGTCCCATATTTTTGCCTTGGAATTAGATTATTTTGTTCTAGTGGCCAAATTGAACCATACCATGTGATGGTCACTGGCCCCCAGGTGACCTTCTCACCTGGCGATCTGATCCTTTCCCTGTTAGTCAGTACTAGATCTAGGATAGTCCAATCTCTTGTGGGGTTGTTGTACCAGTTGTTTGAGGCCTCCCCTGCAGGGAATCCACCATGTGTCTAGTTCTGGCAGATGTCCCTGCTGGTATTGACCAATCTGTATCTGGCATGTTGAAGTCTCCCATTATCAGAACCTCTCCCTTTAGCTGTTATGTTTGTATATCTTCTAACAGTAATGTGTCTATGTCCTCCCCGGTCTGGAGGCCCGTACACAACCCCAGTTTGTAAAGCTGTCCCATTTCCTGTTTCCAGGGTGACCCACAATTCTTCTGGCTCCTTATGTGTATTCTCAATTTCTGTAGCTTTGATATTTTCATTGACATAAGGCCCTCCACCCCCCCTCCTTTTTTGCACCTCGGTCTCTTCTAGAACAGTACACTTAGCGTTAGCCTCTGTTATGTGTGCCTGCAGGTCTGGGATCTTGTTTCCCAGACTGTGAGCATTTGTGTACATGATTTTCCATTGGTCAGATTTCGGTGTGTTAGTTGTTGGGTGAAGTCTGGCATTTCCCTGTGCATCGTATGGGGAGCCGGACCTTTTCTTTACCTGGTGATGCAAATGAACTACAAACATGCCGAACCTTGTTTCTACCACTAGCTGAGGAGGAGGGTGTTCTTCCCATTCAGCGTTTGGTAGTGACATTATTTTCAATTTCTTTTTGCAGACATGTTTCAGTGACTGCTCTAAGGCTCTTAATTTTATTTTGCCATCACTGGATTCCAGGGTTTCCCCTTTTGGACACCCTGATATCTAAACCATCTTCACAAGCTTTCTGATGGCTATGCAGTTTTCTTTTTGCCACCTTTTACAAGAACTGCTGCAGTACATGAGGAGATGAACCCTTCTGATGTGTGCTTTCCATCATCGTTAGGACACCCTCAGAGCCTTTTTACTACTTTTAAGTGACACAGAGGCAGATTGAGAAGGCATACTTCTTTTAAAATGTTTACCCTTTTAAATGAGTTTTTGGACACAAAATATGACAGAACTCAGAGTCTGTAAAGTTGTGTTGTGGATCTAAACACTTGAAATAAAGCTCCGATAGGCTGCCCTTGCCGGAACTGAAAACAAATTTACACTTTTTGATGGTCACAAGGTTTCTCTGACACATTTGAGAGACCTTTGAAACAATAAAGCGATTCTAAAAAAAAACATGCAGTACAAGGCCCAATAGTAAACAATGGCTCTTTAAGAAACTGTGCCAGAAGTCAAACTGCAGTTTCTGTAACAGGAATGGACTAATTAAGGTGAAATGACACAGACAGAAGCAGAAAGTGAAAATGCTTCCTTCTCTGTAAACTGGATAGCTTAAAATAGCAAACCACTAACAACAGTGAAAAACAAATGCAGCTTACTAGCCAAATAGTAAAAAACAGCAATGGTAGCCAGTAGGACATTCTCCGGTTCCTGGGAATCAAAACAGGAACCGAGAAATTGTAATTTACAGAAAAAAAAAAAAAAAACTAAATGCCAAGTAATCGATAAAACTAACAAACTTTTGATATAATCTAAAAATAAAACCAGACTGGTGAACCATTCTACAGGAGTTCACTACAGGGACAGCTGCTCTCTTCAGGCTGAGGATGCAGAATTAGAACCTACATTCCAAATTCTAGAATCTGCATAGGCTCTACTTACAGGGTGCCACTATCTGCCGAAATGACTGCATAAAGTGCAACTGATTCCTGGGGTTAGAATTACAAGAATACATTTTTGTATATCAAGCAATGACAAAAGAATTCTTCACCAACCCCAGGACACTCTCCTTGCAATGGGATTCACCACAAATGGGTAATATGCACCTCTACTAGGGAAAGGCACAGTCCAAGGCTGTAATTAGCATAGACTCCGGGCACCTGAACATTCTGGACAGCAGCAACTCTCCAGTCTTTGCTGTGCCACTAGAAAGGGAAGCACGTGAGGAATTACTCTGAAGAAGATCTTTCTTTTGATCTTTTCTTTTGGTCTTTTCTTTCTGGGGCTGTGATTCTGCAGAGCAGGTTGGGCTACCTGGTGACAGGGAGCACCACTAAATTACAATCGTTCCTGTTAAGCTGCAGCCTTCCAGTTAGCTAACCTGCCCTCCCCACAATTTCCACTTGCCTGCTTGTGCTTGGATTAGAGGCCACATCTGCCACACTGGTTAAAGGATGTTTATTTTACCAGGTCTCCGATTCCTTCTGTCATGGTGCCTCAGTTCAGTACTTATTCTTGGGGTTACTCCTAAGATCTAGATTTCGGGGTATTCACTATCTCCTTCCGTCTTGTTTGGCGTCAGTCCCTGCCCCTCACCCCCAAACCATAGGGTGACATATATGTGTGTGTGTGTGTGTGTGTGTGTGTGTGTGTGTGTGTTTTGTCAAGGCATAGGTCAGGAATCATAGGAAAACCAAGAGCAGTTATAAGATTCGCAACTAGCATTTTATTATCAATAGCAGTAAAATAAAAATGTTCAATATAACTATTTACAAATGCAGCAGAGAGAAACAAAACCCTTCGTCTGAAGTATCTCCAGTTCCAAGTTTCAGTCTCTAACAAAAATATTGCTGCTCTGTTTATGTCTTTGCCTGTGTGGGGCTGAATAAGGCCCTTCCGTTTGTTATGCAGAAAGAATTTAAATGCAAGGGTCTGTTCTAGTCTCCCCTTTTCTGTCTCTTCTCTATCTGGTTGTGCAGTCAAATTTTTCTTGTGAGACCTAGGAACTGAGCGCTCTGACGTTTCAAGCAATTTTCTGCCTCTCACTTTCTCTCTGCCTTCCCTTATTTCTGTATTTTCTTCCCTTTGCATATCTTGGTATAAAATATATGTGAACCTTTATGTGGAAATTTCACGGATACTGGGATCCCTTTGTTTAAAACTGTATATAGTTATACTGTTGAAATGATTGCAAAGCTATTTAGAATTCAAGGGGTTAACCGGAGATGCATTTTTTTTTTTAAAGTCCTTTGCAGAGATGTAAATAAGGGTCCGTTCTGGGTTACTATGTTCAGCGGCAGCTACATTTTCCTTCCAGCTCAGCACTGTTGGCAAGGCGCAATCGTTCCTCCTATAGCCTTGGCAGGTTGCAGGCTGGTAGGGACGTTTTCCTATGTGCTTTTCTCTCCAAAGAGGGAGGTGGAGATTGCACAGCGTTCTGTTATTGTTTCTTATTACAGCAGCAACTCCAAACAGTTTGCTTTCATTCTTTGTCCTGGACTAGTGTTTTTTGGCACCAAGGCTTATCGGAGACCTCTAACGTTCAAAGATGTAAGACCTGCAAAGGGTGATGCAACCTCTCCACTGGGTTCCTATTGCCCCACTGTGTTCTCAAGCTAATGTGTCTCTTACAGTCCCCCCATTTGTAACTCTGAGCTGCAGGGTGCACCTGGTGTATAGACTGGCAGGGGCAGGCAGAATGCGTAAATCTTTGTGGTTGCACTTAGGAGAGCTTTTGAGCCTCGATGCTCCTGAGGACATCCCTTTAGACACACCAGACCCTTAGGTCTGGGAGGGGACCATATAGGCAGGTTCAGTTGTACCAGAGCAGGATAAGTCTGCTAGTATGAATCTGCAGGCAGATCCCAACTTTGACCATACATAAGGCCAGGACAAGGATGTCAGGAACTTGGGAAAAACACTGACCTAAACAAGTTACTTGAGGATGAGGAGGATGAGCCCGAGGAGGAGGAGGAGAGGAGTGGATGGAGCAGAAGAGAAGGATTCCTATCCTCATTTGATACCAAATCCTTGTAATATCAGATAACTGAGGCTTGTAGGACATTACTGCTGAATAATGTGCAATTTATAGAAAACTTAGATGTGAATCCTATTCTGTCCGCATCCTCCTCCACTCCAAAGTGTTTTCCACATTTTATACACTGTGCCCAAATTAGTCTGCATCTGCTCATTCTTGCTTAATAAAGTAAATATCTGCCATATTCTAAGGTACGGTGTTTCCCTTTATGGAGAAAATACCCCAAATGGGGAAACCCCTCTCCGACTGACAAAGCTGTACATAATTCTATACGGCACACGATTATCCCAATTGAAGGGTCTTTGGCCTTAGTGGAGACACATGACAAGCTAGTGGATGCTTCATGCAGAACAGCCTTCTCCTCCAACAGCGCAAACCTCTGCACCTCCAATGCTTCCTTTATTGTTGCCAGAGCTCTAAACCTGTGTGTTTCGATGCTGGATAGCTTCATTCAATTGGATTCTGAGGGCGAGCATTTTGCATTTGGTATCCATGGCCGCCTCCTATCTAGGGGATTCCACGGTGGAGAACTTATGCCCATCAGCTTCTTCTGCTTATCACATTATGTCCGTTATGCAGGGGTGGCTCAAAGACCAAGCAGTTTAACTAGCCTTTGAGGGAGACATGTGTTTGGTTCAGGCCTCAATGTCATTTTGAAGGATAACCAGGATAAATAGGGCCACCTTTCAATGTCAAAATAACAGCAGAAGGCCAGTTTAGCTTCAAAAGGTCAAGGAGACAGTCAACAGAGGCAGTATCGAGGATGTTTTTGTCTCTTTGAAACTTCAGGAACCAGAAGAGTAAATGATCCTATTCTGTTGTCAAGTGCAAAGTAGCAGAGGGCCCTTGCCTGAAGACACAATGGAGGCCCAGGGAACAGATGGCACCTCACAATGAGGGTATGAGGCCTCCCTTCCCTTAGTAGAAGCTTGCAGAATTTCTACACAAGATGGGCCCAGATAACATCAGATGCTTGGTCCTGGAGATTCTAGCTTTAGGTTATGCAACAGAGTTTCAACCATTCCCACAAAGGGACTTTCTGCTGTCCGTGTACCAAAGGACCTTGTGAAAAGCAAGCGGTGTTGCAGACATTGGATCCCCTCATACAGATCGGGCGATTGTTAGCGTCTCCCAGCACAGCAGGCCAGGGATTCTACCCTATTTATTTTGTGGTTCCCAAGAAGTCAGGGGAGTTTCAGACCTAATCTGGATCTGAAACACCTAAACAAGTTTGTTAAGCCAATGACCTTCAAGATGGAGTCTTTACGATCAATCATCTGGGCTGTCCAGCCGGGATTATCTAGTATCCATAGACCTGAAGGATGTGTATCTCCACATTCCCATCCGGCAATCTCATCAGAGTTCTTCAGGTTCCATGGTCCTAGACAACACTTCAGTACAGGGCCCTCCCATTTGGACTGGCAGCCCCCAGAGTGTTCTCAAAGGTGCTCATAGTTCTGGTAGCTCAACTCAGAAACAAAGGACCCTAATGAGGAAATAAGTGGCAACGACTCTGGAGATTTTGGAGTCCTACAACTGGGTAGTGGATCATGAGAAAAGCTCTCTCAAGCCATCACAGACCCTGGAGTACCGGGAGTGACATTCAAGATGGATCGAGGGAAGGCATTCCTCTCGTCAGCCAGGAAGGAGACTCTGTTGACAGGCGGTTCAGTGGCAGAGGAGCCAATCGTCCACTTCAGCCCACAGCCTACTGTGGATTCTGAGCCTCAGGATGGTGACAATAGGCTGGTTTCCTGGAGCTGCGCCTTCACACATCACGACCCTCCAGATCAAGTTGCTGTTGGCCTGGGATCTGACCTCAGAAGATTATCAGGCCAGGATTCCAATTTCCCCACTCGTGCAGCAGTCCCGAGTTGATGGATGAGTTTAGAGAAACTGAGTACAGGGACTAGCTAAAGTCCCCAAGAGTTGACTGACAAATGATGCCAGCCTGTCGGGTTCAAAGGGTAGTGCTGGACCACATTCCCATTCAGAGAATTTGGTCTGCGCAGGAAAGAACAACTACACAAGAACTTACCGCAACAGCACATCTTAGAGAGAATCTCTGCAGGCAGGTCACACCTTAGGAACTATAGCCGTCAGGCACCAGGACCACATGGAAACATTTTGCTACCAGTATAACTGGGGCCGCCCAGTGACATCATGACGTCGACATCCTCCCTATACTGCCATGGTTGGCCCCATGCCCTCCTCAGTTCCCCGTCAGAGAACATCCAGTGAGGACATGCTCATGCGAGGAATCAAGGAAGAGCCAGAGACCCACCAGAAGAAGTATGGAAGGCAGAAGGCTTACCATCACGGAAAAGAGAGGACAGAAAAGGAGGAACTCAGAAGCACGGGAAAGGGGTGGGACAGCATGATCTGCTGCAAGAGATTCTCTCAAAGATTTACTGTTACGCAGTTAGTTGTGTGTAACTGTTCTATCTTCTTCGAGGATATCTCTTGCAGCAGGTCACACCTAGAACGAGTCCCAAGCAATACTGCAGAGTAGAACAGTCAGGTGGCTGGAAGGCACATGGTCACGAAAGGAGGCCCTGTATAACTGGCAGGCCAAAATCTGCCCTCCTTCGAGGTGGATGTCCAGACTGTAGTTCCAGAAAATGTGGACAGTACTCCAGTTGCAGCAGAACAGATCTCAGCTGTTGAAACCCCTCTGAAACAGTCAACAGAAGTGACTATGCCTCTAGTAAGCGGCCCATAACAACCCCAGGAAGTTCCTTACCATACTTCCTATAAAGAAAATAATACAGCTGGCCAACCATTTGGACAGACACTGTTTAGAAAACTGGTACCCTCTTCCCAAGGCGCAAAAACAAACAGCTGTGAGGACTTCCTGCAGTCATTCATGTGAGGACATAATATCTGAGTATTCTATGTATATCTAAAGTATGGAGCAATGCTTCCCTGGATTGGAATGTTCCGGATAATAAACAGGAGGTGGATGGTCAGATTCAAAGAAAACTCAGACATCATCTTTGGCAAAGACATAGGGTTAGTATGCAAAGACACCTTGTTATTGTGAAAAGTCAAATAAGACTGCTCACACATGAGTGCCTGCAGCTCAGAAATCCCTGAGCAGAGGTAATAGCAACTAAAAAAAAAAAAACAGGTTACTCACCTGCAGCGGTAGTTCTAGGACTGGTATATGGTGTACATCCACACTGCTGGCAGTGATTCTTTCCCCTTTAACTACAGCGGAATGTCTTCAAGCTGGCTTATTCCACCCACCGGTAGTACCTCCCAGGACCACGCCATGACGCCAGATCTTGCCCCGCTAGAAGCAAGACCAGTGTGCCACTTGGCAGGAGGTCGGGTGGTCAGTGTGGATGTACACTATACCACCCATAGAACTACTGTTACAGGTGAGTAAACATTTTCCAGGGACGGATGTGATACCATTCAATACATTCTCCTAGCAGACTCTAGCAGTTCTCCCACAGGAGAAGGCAAGGCACACACACCCTGTTTAGGAAAAGGAGATTGAAGAACTGAGAATCCAAAACCAGTATCCTGGCATGACAGAAGATAGATGTGGTAGTGAAATGAAGGTGTGTGGTGACTTCCGGTAGCAACCCTTCAGATTTCCTGGATAGAAACGTCCCTGCAAGCAGTCACTGAGGGAGGGTATGATGATGGAATGGAGCCCTCAGCCCCAGGAGGCTCCCCTACCTGCCAACCTATAGCACAGGTTGATGCAGGATACAATCCACCTGCCAATTGTTTGCTTAGCTGTTGATCTGCCAGGTGCAGCTTCAGCGTAAGTGACAAATAGCTGGCAAATCTCTCCCCAACTCCAGCCATGCACTCCACACAGATCTACTGTATTAAGCCTGTGCTCAGCCTCCGAGGTGTGGTTGGCGCACACGGAAGATTAATCACCTGGTAAAGGTGAAAATCCGACAACTTTGGGAGGAACTTCAGATTGGGGTGAAGGACAACCTTGTCCCTGTGGAAGACCAGATAAGGTGACTCCACTGAGAGCACCTAGAGCTCACTGATCCTTCTGGCTGATGTGATAGCCACCAGGAAGGTGGACTTCCATGACAGGCCGAGACAACTCCACCTGTGCATCGGTTCGAATGGCTTGCCCATCAGCTTTGCCAACACCAGCAACAAGTCCCAAGGTGGTGGTGGTTCACGTACCAGAGGGAACTGTGGTAAAGGTCTTTAAAAAGCACCAGAGCCGGCCTGCTGGCACAGCAGTTGGATTTCCACCTGCGATGCTGGCGACCGGTTGAGAACAGACCCCGGGTGTCAGAGAGGAGCCCGGCGTGAGGGTAGATAGCTCAGTGTCCTGCACGATTCGCCTTCTCCCAGGAGGAGGGTGGTATGTGGCAAGTGTTTGAAGACCTCTGGTGGAGGCCGGGGTCATGGCAGCACGCCGGACCATGCTGCGGAGAGAGCGACGGACAATCGCCATGCCTCACTCCATCTGGCATGTCAACGCCTCCCAGAGAAAAACAAGAAAAGGCTCCCTGACTGGCCTGATGACTGTTGCGGTCCCCTGCCACCACAAAACCCCGGACCCAGCCCTAGCAGCACCCAGAGCCAAAGTAGTTGCGCTGGCCACCCCTCCCAACAGCGCTTTCTCCCCCAGAAGCGACCTGTCTGACTAAGGAAATGGGTTACCAGGAGCTGCAATGTGGGGTGATGGATGGCAGCGGTAAAGGAGTGCCGTGGGGTGCACTTAGGTGACCCAAGGAGTGGCCAGTCTGGAGCATGGGAGGAGCAAAAAAAAAAGCGCCAGAACACGTTCTCCTGCACCACCGACTGCATACAGCCCATACCCGGTGGCAGAGATGGCAGCCAGGTGCACCTTGAGGGTCGCCGACAGAAGGCTCGACTGGGAGAAGGACCAAAGGTAATCAAGAATGCTAGCCATCGGGCAGGATAAGGGGTCCAGCCCCTTACCTGGCACCAAATGGAGAACTTCTTCCATTTGAAGGCATAACATTGTCGGGTTGACTCCTCCTGAGATGCCTCACCACACGAGAACATCATAGGAGAGACCCAAAGCCTGGAACTCTAGTCACTCAGGAACCAGCCTGTCAAGTGCAGGGATTGAAGGTCTGGATGGAGTACCTTCCCCTGATGACAAGGCAGAAGATCTGGGCAGAGAGGGAGACACCTTGGGAGCCTGCTGCTGAGGCCGAGGGAGGTCGGGGTACCAAACTGGTGGGGCCAGTCCGGAGCCACAGAATCATCCGTGTCTTGTTCCTCCTGGCCTTGAGCAACACTTGTGGATCAAAGAAAAGAGAGGAAAGGTAGAGATAAGGTCCGGGGTCCAGGGCCTCGAGAAGGAATACCAGTGATAGCATTCCCTGCTGAGGGCGGCAGACAATACAGCCACAGCTTCCGCTCTCCTGGAGGTTAAGAGATCCACCAGTGGGGTGCCCCACTGGGAGAACAGGCTGTGTACACCTCTGGATGCAGAGACCACTGGTGAAAAGCCTCACCCACACGGCTGAGGGTGTCTGCCAGCTGGTGGAGACACCGGCCACAGGGGATCAGGCTGCTCATGAAGGTCCAGGCGTGAGAGCTTCGCTCCATAGAGGAAGAGTGCATCCCACCCTATGTGTTGAGGTAGTACATGGTTGTAGTATTGTCCGTCTGGACCTGAACAGCCTACCCGAATGTGTGGAGCAAAGGCTGTCAGTGCCAGCTGAACTGCCTGAGGCTCCAGCAGGTGGATATGGCATCGGACACCTTGGGATCCACAGTCCATGGACTCTGTGCTCCCACAGGTGGGCACCCCAGCCCATCAGGAGGCATCAGTCATCAGAATGACCGATAGCTATGGGTGGACAAAGGGATCCTTTCCTGCAGATGTTCGGGACTAACCACCACTTGAGGCATCCCACATCAGCTGGGTAACGGTGACCGGCTAGCTGAAGTGACTTCATGAGAGACCATTAGCGGGCCAGCTCCCATTGCAGAGGCGCATTCTCCACTGGCCCAACAGACCACGCTGCTGCATGCCACCATGTATGCCAGGAAGCGTAGAAAGTCCCAAGCAGGGCACAACTACCCAATTCAAAATGATCGGGCAAAGGAGAGAGAGTCTCTGCCCTGTCCGCAGAAGCCGAGCCCTGGCTCTGCAAGAGTCAAGCTCCACTCTGATAAAATGAAGCACCTGCAGAGGGCACCAGTTCCGACTTAGCCTTGTTGTTCAGGAGGCTCAGAGATGCAGGTCTGGAGGCCCAGGTCCTGGACCACTCCACCTCCTCCCTGGAGGGACTCACGATCAGTCAGTCGTCCAGGTAGGCGTATACCCGGACCCCTTGGGGCCTCAGGTAGCTGCCACCACTGCAATGCATTTGGGAAAGACCCTTGGAGATGAGGACAGGCCAAATGGCATGACCTGGAACTCACAAAGATCCCTCCACACAGAACTAGAACTGGAGGAACCAGCAGTGGGACGGACTGATTGGGACATGGAAGAACCGTCCTGAAGATCCAGTAAGCAAACCACATATTCTGCTCGAGAGATGGTATGATCTGAGACAGAGTGACCACCCTGAAGATGCTGTAGCCAGAGAAACTTGTTCAGTTTGTGCAGATCTAACATGGGGCTGGTCCGTTTTGGCACCAGGAAGTACCTGGAGACAAACCCCTGTGTGTACTGGTCGAGACTGGAGCCAAGCCTCCTTTCTTGGAGGATCTGGGTGATGTCGTCCCAAGCGACTGATAGCATGTTGACTGGCACTATGCCTCCAGTGGGGTATGGGCTCAGCAAGGCGGGTAAGCCTCCGAACTCCAGAGGCAGACCCCGGCCGACACCTCGAGAACCCACCTATCTGTGGTGACAATCAACCAGGCGGAAAGAATGTAGTGGGCTGGCCCCCACAGGAAGACCTAGGGAGTCAGGACAAGCATGGGAGGCACCCCAAACCAGTCACTGGGCAGGCTTGCAGGCGGAAGGAGAGCCGATGGAAGGGCCGACTGAGGGGCCGCTGGGACCTCCAATCTGCAGGCTTCTGACGACCGATGCAACGGACTTCACCCAAAATGCAAGTCTGAGCCTGCTGCCCAGCCAAGGACAGGGACGGTTTGGCTACTGCAGGGGCAGAAAGAGCTTCTTCTTCTAAGCTTTAGCGACCTTAGAATCCCTCTGGTGAGATCACGGAGTCCAAGATAGCACTGGACTTCTCTATCCAGTCAGGTGCCATTCAACCCCTAGCCGAACAAGTCAATGCCCAGGAGGAGACATCCACCAATTTGTGCTGGATATCTGCCATAAGGTAGAGATCCTCAGCGAACCCCTCGCGTGCATGGCAACCACGGCTACCACAGATCGAGCGTAAGAGTCACCGATGTCCATTGCTGGCTGGAGCTGCTGCTTAGTCACAGCTCGGCTCTGATCCTGAACCTGTTTGACCGTAGTCTGTAAGTCGGCCAGGAGATGGGGAAGCACCTCATCGAGCAAGAGGGGCAGTGGGCATCAAAGGGCCGAACTCGCCTGCTGAAGGCACAGAGAGGAGGCAGCACAGATCTTTGGGCATGTGATCCAGTTTTTTGGATTCCTTGTCAAGCGGCTTGTCCACATCCGACACTGCTGGTACATCAGAACACAAAGTCAGCCACCAGACCCTCACCCGAGGGGAGCTAAATGACAACCAAGGAAGGGGCTGGAGTAGAACAGTGAAGCAGTCTAGGAGGTCAAATCATGGAAAGCCATGTGTTCCAAATGCCAGGAGCCTTAGCAACAAGATGGAAGATCTGGAGGCTGTCATGGTACAGTCAGACCTGGACATTGTGGCCATCACTGAAACCTGGTGTAATGATAACCATGACTGGGAGATGGCCATACCTGGCTACAACATATTCAGAAGAGACAGAGCAGGCAGGAAGGGAGGAGGTGGCACTGTATGTGAAAATGACATAAGGGCCACACAGATCCAGGAGGAACAAAATGGGGAGAGATACTGTGGGTTAAGCTGGAAAGGAAAATGGGGCCAGCCATCTGCACAGGTGTGGTCTATAGACCACCAGCCCAGGAGGAAGAAACAGATAGGGAGCTGATGCTAGCCATCCAAAGGATGGCAGGCAAGAGTGAGGTAGTACTGGTTGGAGACTTCAATATACCAGGCGTGGACTGGAGCATCCCAGCAGCAGTAACAACTAGGAGCAGATTTATCCTGGACTCCTTCAAGGTGCCTTCCTCAAGCAACTGGTCATGGAACCAACTCGGCAGAAGGCAATACTGGGCCTTGTGCTCACAAACAGGGACAGTGTGATGGGGGAACAGTGGGGAGCACCTGGGTAACAGTGACCACCAGTCATTGTGGTTTGAAATCACAGAAAGAGCAGAACCAAACCACACAAAAACACATATCCTGGATTTTAGGGGCAGACTTTGGGAAAATGGGGAGATACTTGAAAGAGGCATTAAGGGAATGGGACAGGAATCAGGGGTTGAGGAACAGTGGGCAGTATTTAAAATGGGGATTATAAGAACAACAGAATTATGCATTAAGCAGGTTAGCAAGAGGAAAAGGAAGAGAGACCATTATGGTTTCCAAAGAGGTAGCAAAAGAAGTGAAAGCCAAAAGATTGCATTCAGGCAATACAAAAGACACAGGCAGAAGGGGATGGAGAAGTACCAGGAGAAACAAAGGAGGCAGGGAAGTCAGTAAGGAAGCCAAAGCTCAGACAGAAGAACACATTGCAAAATCAGTGGGTAAAGGGACAAAACCTTTACAGGTACATAAGTGAAAAAGAAAGACAAAGGAGGGATAGTGAGACTGAAGGGGAGGATGGGAGCGCGTGGAGAATGACAACAGTAAAGCTGACATATTGAACAGGTATTTCTGCTCAGTCTTTACTAAGGAAGAGGGGTAATGGGTCTGAAGAGAGTACAAGGGGTGAGAATGGTGCAGAAATGGACACAAGTCCCTTTACAAGAAAGGGTCCTGAAGGAACTGGAAGTAATAGAGCTGATAAAGCAATGGGGCCAGATGGGTGCACCCTAGGGTCCTTAAAGAACTAAGAGGTGGTGGCTGAACCTCTGGCTATCCTGTTCAGCCAATCACTGGAAACTGGGAGGTACCCAAAGACTGGAGGACAGCAGATGTAGTCCCTTATATAAAAGTGGGAACAAAGAGGAAGCGGGAACTACAGACCAGTCAGCCTCACCTCGGTAGTGGGAAAGATCATGGAAGCACTACTGAAGGAGAGATTGGTGGAACATCTGGTTGTCAATGGACTACAGGACCCAAGGCAGCATGGTTTCACCAGGGGAGGTCATGTCAGACCAACCTCATTGAATTTTTGACTGGGTGACTAGGGAGGTGGATCAGGGGAGGGCAGTGGACATGGCCTATCTAGACTTCAGCAAGGCCTTTGACACTGTGCCACATAGAAGACTATTACACAAACTGGGGAATATGGGTGTGGGCAGGACAGTAGTGTGGTGGGTAGGTAACTGGCTGGGTGGCAGGACACAGAGGGTGGTGTAATAGCTGTCACTCCACAGAGGGAAGAGTGACCAGTGGGGTACCACAGGGATCAGTGCTGGGACCGTCCTATTCAACATCTTCATCAGTGACATTGCACAGGATCTAGAAGGCAGAATTTCACTGTTCGCTGATGACACAAAGCTCTGTAACAGAGTAGACACACCAGAGGGTGTAGACAGAATGAGAGGGACCTGCAGAAACTTGAAGAATGGTCAAGGGTTTGGCAGTTGAAATTCAATGCAAAGAAGTGCAAGATAATGCATATGGGGCACAAAACCCTGGCACAATATATCAGTTGGGGGTGAGGATATGCATGCACCAAGCAGGAAGGGATCTTGGGGTTGTCATCTCGATGACCTCAAGGTAGGGAAACAGTGTGACAAGGCATCAGGTAAAGCAGATAGGATGCTGAGATGTATAGGCAGGGGCATCACCAGCAGGAAAGGGAGGTCATAATTCCGCTATACAAGACACTAGTGAGGCCCCACCTGGAGTACAGTGTACAGTTCTGGAGACCATACCTACGTAAGGACATAGACAGGGTAGAGAAGGTTCAGAGGAGGGCAACAAAGATGGTGCATGGGTTGCATCACAAGTCCTATGAAGACAGGTTGAAGGAACTGAACATGTACTCCCTGGAGGAGAGGAGGAGAGAGGGATATGATAGAGACATGCAAGTATCTTACAGGGAGGAACAGGGTGCAGGAAAACACTATTTTGCGAAAAAGATGTTTCAGGACTAGAGGGCATGGATGAAGTTGGAGGGAGGACGATTCAGAGGAAACATGAGAAAGAATTTCTTCACAGAACGGGTGGTGGACAAGTGGAACACCCTGCCAGAGGAAGTGGTGGGGGCTGAAACAATCGAGGATTTAAGAATGCATCGATAGACATAAAGGAATTCTAGAGGTCAGGGGTAGGGAAATAGACTTCTAGGAAAACAAACTGAACTTACAAGCTCAAATGGGCAGACTAGGTGGGCCATAGGCCCTTATCTGCCGACACTGTCTATGTATCTATGTATCTGTGAGCTCTGTGAATCTTAAAGGTAACCAGTAGAGACCACGCACTTGCAGGCCATCCTGGCTCATGGCGCAGGACAAGAGGGCCGGATGGTGCCAAAGCTCCAGAGCTGGGCCAAAATGGTCTCTGTGACCAGGAAGGTTTCCCAGGAGTCACCCAGTCGAGAATCACGGGTCAGCAGGTACTTATCCTGTTTTGGACAGGTTCCATCGGAAGATCCATTATAGAACAAAAACAGATACTTATGAACTAGAAGACTAAAGATGGTGGTCAACAGATGCAGAAATTAGAAGAGCCGGCGCATAGATCGACAGGTAAAGAACTGAGGTGGGGCTGAGGACCACCCCATTTATACAGAGGGTGATATTAGTGGGCAAACCGACATAAGGGGCGGCCCCAGCTGGGTACTGCTGGCTAGAAGTTTTCCGTGGAGTCCTAGTGCCTGACTGATCTTAAGGTGTAGCCTGCTGCAGGAGCTCTTACTCAAAGTAAGATCCTCCTTTTCCAGGAGAGGGACAATCGTCTCACCAGAAAACAACAGGCCCTGGATCAAGTAAGCAGAAAACCGCAGTTTTGCTTTGTGTGGGGGCATAAAATGGTCCAACTATGGCGACCCACCTGTCAGACAGGTCTTCTACCACAGAGATGAGCAGTCTCTATTTGTGCATTCCAGACCATGACGCCTCTAGCTTGTCTGCCAGGATGTGCTGGACACCTGGAACATGGACAGCCAACAAGTTCAAGGCCGTGGTCCAGAGCCCAGTACCAAACCCTTATTGCCTCCCTACAGGGGAAGATTGAGTGCCCCTTGCTTGCTGATATACTGCACTACACTGATATTGTCCATCTGCATTAGCAGATAGCCCAGACACAAGTGGCACTGGAAGGCATGTAGGCCATACAGGACAGCTCTCATCTCAAGGACATTGATATGGAGTGAGGCCTCAAGTGCAAACATGTCCCCAGAGTCTGGTAAGGACCCAGATGTGCAGCCCAAACCATCTCAAAGGCATCCGTGCTGAGGATCTGATGAGGGAGGGAGGGTATGAAGAAAGGAACCCCTTGAGTAAATGGCTGGGTTCCATCCACCACAAGAGAACCTTCTTTACCGCTAAGAGGCAAGAACCATCTACCCAGATAGTCGGTTCACTGATCCTACTGTACCTTCAAAGTCCACTGAAGGATGCGTACACTCAGCCTCACCAGGGGAACCGTGGCAAGGACTGCAGCCATCAAGCCCAACAGCCTGATATATGTCCTGGCTGTGACATACCGGCTGTTATAAGAGTTCCTGGGACTACGCTATCAGTGCTTCATCCTGTGCTGTTGCAGAAAGGCAGAGCCCTGAGCAGTGTCAAGTACAGCTATGTACTGGAGATGCTGGCCGAGACTCAACATCGAATTTGACTGGCTGACTGTGATCCCCAAATGACTGAACAGATGCAAGGTATCGCCAGGGTCAAAGACAGTTGCTCTTTGGACTGAGCTTTGAGCAACCAGTCGTCCAGACAGGGAAAGAAAAGTCCTCCCTCCTGAGGGCTGCTGCCACTGCAGCTAGGCATTTGGTGAAGAACTGAGGCATCAAGATGAACCAAATGGAAGGGCTCTGAACTGGTAGTACTCCCTTGGAACAGGAACCTGAGGCATTTCCTGTGGGAAAGGAGGACCCTGATGTGCAGTGTAGTCCTGCACATCTAGGGACAGATCCAATGTCTCTTCTGGAGCAAGGGCAACAGACCTGGGAAGGTGAACATACTGAACTTTTGTACTGGACATAATAGTTCAGGTTTCACAGGTCCAGGATTGTCTTCAAGTCCCTGTGGACTTGAGAATGAGGAAGAACTGGGAGTAGAACCCGTGTTCTGCTGATTCTCGGGATAGGTTCTATGGTCTTTTTTCACATCACCATGCAGATCTTCTCCATTAACATAGGTATGTGGCCTGAGGGGTAAGTGAAGGCCTAGAGGGAGATCTTAAGGCATCTCCACAAATTCTAGAGCATGTCCTTGTTTGTGAGCAGCAGCACCCATGCATCGGTTGTGTCCCACCACCAGATGGAGGGGAAACAACCCCCACCACCACATCCTGGGAAACCGGATGGAGGGGATCGGGCAAGGAGTCAGGTTGAGGCTGAGCCCACGGCCAGGCCCACTTTTCCACCTCTTGATGATTTCTTTGTGGTGGAGGATGGGTTAGGCAGGGCCGTTGCAGTTTTATGCTTGCTGGGCTGTTTAGTGCCAGACCTAGGATGATGGGTGGCATGCCAAAAGGGCACCTTCTGCCCACTCTTCTGGTGGGTGTGCTAGAGGGAGCAAACAAACCGAGGATTCTCCCCAAGGCTTGGAGGTCACTGAAAATATCCTGCATGTCCAGCCGAAGAGCTTGTAGATTCTGAAGGCAGCATTCAGGATGGACTGACGTCATGAAAGAAGAGGGCTCCAGCTCTCATTAGGAGCTCACCTCACCACAGCTATGGCCACCTCCTGGGTGGAGAAAGGTGAGGCATCCGTTTTAGAATTCTGCAAGGCAGTTAGTGGTCCTCCGCCTGCACATTCACCAAGCACTACAGACCGGATGTTTAAAGTTACGCTGATATGGCCTTTGGTCACAGAGTTTTGCAAGTGGCAGTTAGGTAAATTCCTTTTCCTTTTGCAGTTGGCATATGGAACAATATTCTCCCCACCCAGTTTTTTTTTTTTAATGGGTATTGTTTCTTAGAACCCGTTTGTTGTGACTCAGATTCACAATGTGGAGCACTACAGAAAGAAGAAATTTCTTCATGCTTACCATAATTTCTTTTAGCTCCAGCACTGTCAATGGGGCCTACCGGAAGCCTTGCTCTCGCGATAGAATATTGTCCAGTAAGCCAGCAATGGATTTTCATTCTTTTATAAAATTTCTGACTAAGTCTATCTGGACATATTTCTATAACTTATCTGCTGTGCATATACATATACATATATATATACATATACATACATATACATATATATATATATATATATATATATATATATATATATATATATATATATATATACATACACACACACACACACACACACACACACACACATACTGTACACACACACACACACACACATACTGTACACACACACACACACACACACACACACACAGATATGCAAAAATAAAAAGAGCACTTCCACATTTAAATATTGGTTACTGGCACACAGAATTAACAGGTTCGATTTTGAGGATAAATAAGGGTGCCTCCTTTGTTACAGGTGACTGCTTACACGGTTTGCAGTTTTTTTCAGTGTTATCTTGTTAGTATGAATTCCTTTGACAAGCCTCTTCTTAGCTGGCTCGATACTACAGGAATATCCACAGCGTTCGAGAATTGGAACACAAGCCTCCTTTCATCCTCCCACTCATCTGACAAGGTAGGGAACCATTTACTGTATCTTATTCTGGTTAAAGTTCTATCTGTGTAGCCAGCTTATATCGTTGCTTCATGAAAAGACAAACCGTATTCTTTATACAGATCTGTTTTCACATACTTGGAGGCACTGAGTGGACAAAACTGACTGGAGAGTTGCTGCTCTCTGGCATGTTCATGTCCCAGGATTCAATGCCGATTACAGCCATGGGCTGTGCCATTCCTCTAGTAGGGGTGCACATTACCCATCTGTGATGAATCCCATTGGTAATGATGGCGCCAACAGAAAAGGAAATTACGGTAAGTGTGAAGAAATTTCTTTTACATTCCACACCACAAAGAAAGGAAAAAATAAACACGGAGGTTAGCATTAAGGTTTTCAGCCACTAGCCAGCAAGGTTAATAAATGGAAAAATCCACAGGACTCAGGCTTTTCCACTGGCCTAAGTGGTGTCCTAATAAAATGATGCCTTCTCCATTTTAGGTCAGCAGGGCTAGTTAACAGAAAATTTTACTAGCTCGATACAAAAATCTACCATCATTTGCTAGTGGTCTGGTGCCAATTTCAACCCTGCAACAATGTACAATTTTCTCACTCTGTCTTAATACCTTGCTGTCTGCCAGTCGTTAATCACGTTGATCAGTGCAAGAAGTGATGGGAATATTGTTTTCCCTCAGCAGCAGCTCCTTTAGAGTGGTGGTGCTGGGCGGGTTCTGATCGGGCGAGGTCAATTAGGCACATCTTAGCCACCCGAAGTTCTGGTTAATACTGGCAATCGGTCCTGCTGCTTCACATAAATCTGTATGGAGGGGGTTAATATAAGATAAGACTGAACTTTGAGACTTCTACAGAGAGTGAACAGACTTGAAACAAAAGCTCGGATTCTATAAGAGTGTTTCAGCAGATTTAGGAAAAATGCCTAGGCAATGTCAAAATAATTGCATTTACTGCGATTGCTGGTGCTCTTCAGGAACAAGAATAGTTTTGCTGACTTTTAGACAGCAGCAAACCCTAGATTAAACAGTTAGTACACCGCATCACCAGGGCCGCAAGTAAAAGAGGCAACGACTATTCCTGGCACTCTTGCAATGTTACCACATTTAAAATTTTTTTTTTTTTTTTTTTAATATTTACCCAGGATAGCCCAAATGAGAAACAACATAAGAGGGTAATGGATGGTCTTGGTAATATAACACACTATAATAACTGGGGGGCGTTTTCTCCCATTGGAACACGGGTTATAATTAGCTGTTATAAGTCATGTGTTATAACAGCGAACACCAAGGTTTCTTGCCCCATGCATGCACCTGCTTCCAAACTCTCCGCTAAACATGGTGCAGGAGAGCCACCATGACTTCAGCACTACATGCTGTGCCCTGGACTCTACACCATCACGAGTCGGCGTTAAGTAATTATATAAAAAAAAAAAAAGGTTTTGGGACCACCGCTCTTCCTCCACACCAAGTACCACAGTTTTATTTTATATAATTGCTGTGAGAAGCAACTCCCCAGCAATTATATAAAATAAACACAGGGTATCTCGTTTAACTTGAGTTTCTACACACCCCTCAGTGTTGGATGCTTAAATAAACCCCAAGAGCAAAGGTAGCATCCAACACCTCAGGGTATATGTAGAAACTCGTTAAACACACAACCCCATGCATTATCCTCTATATAATCACTTTGAGAGGTTCTCATGACATTGTAAACCTCGAGAGCTAAGGTTGAGAGGTTTACTGTTGTCATGGCAACCTCGAGAAGCTTTACTCGCAGCGCGATTGTTACCCCAAAGACCATCCATTAGCTTTTATAGTATATGGGCACCAGTTTGTGTTGAATTCACAGTACAGAATGTTACACAGAGTGAACGTTCCATTTTGTTATACCATTGTTTTGACATAGTGAAGACGGTATAACAATCTGACGTCATATTGATGGTATAACAACATTGTAAAGTGCGTAAATTTAGTTAATAGGCCTCTCCCATACATTATATATCTTTTTCAGCAGGGGGTTCTGTTTCTTTGTCCAGTTTTATAGCTGGCAGTGGCTAGGGTTGCCACCTGTCTGGTTTTGGACTGGGCCATCTGTTTTTAGGGTCTTTATCTGGTGGTCCTGTTTTCCATAGAAACCATCTGGATTTGAGCAATATTTGGACCAGCCACCTGCTGTGGCCTCATTCATATGAACACTCTCTTGGGTGTTTAATACTTGGCTTCCTCCCTTTAGCTACCTGGATGAAAGAATATGAGTGGCACTGAAGATGAACAAAAGAAAAATTACTCACCTTAGTAATTATGTTTCTTCTAGTGGAGTCTTGCTGTATTCTGACTATTGCAGTTAGGTCCTGCCTTTCAACTGCCCCAGAGAACAAAGGGTTAACTTTTTATGTCTAGCATAGAATGTTCATCACGAGCTCGGTTGAAGCCTCTGCCTGTTATTAGAACTGCAACCGTCAGATCTTTACAAGCAAAACTCACTAGATGTTCTGTGTGGAAACTGTAAAATTTTACTAGCCAACTGGCAAATATATAATGTTTTGGTTCTCAAGGAAGACTCAAGTCAGGAAACCCAAAACAAAAACACATCCAAAAACAACATTCCACCCAAAGACAAAGAGGGTGTAAAATGGACACCCTAGGGTGCCAACATTGCTCCTGCCCACCCACATACTAAAAACTAGGTTCTAGAGGGAGGTCAGAATACAGTTAAGACTCCACTAGAAGAAACATAATTACTAAGGTGAGTAATTTTTCTTCAAACATGAAGTCTTGCTGTATTCTGACTATTGCAGACTACCAAGCAGTACCTCCATGGAGGAGGGACAGAACCTACTTTGGAAATAGGCTCTGAGTACTGCTGTAGCCAAACTGAGCATCACTCCTAGCCTGGATATCCAGAGACTAATGCTTGGTGAAGGTATGGACTGTTTTCAGGTGGCTGCTTGACAAATTTCTAAGAGGAATATCCCTGGCAGCAGCCAGGAAGCAGCTATACCTCTTGTGGAATGAGCCCTCAGGCCTGAAGGTGGGGTTCTACCCAGTTTTTCATAGCAGAATTGTATACAAGAAACAATCCACCTGGCAACAGATCTCTTAGTGGCAGGTTTGCCCTCCCCAACTTCCCATAAGTGAGGAACAACTGGAGGGATTCAAACCTGTGACCCTTGGTACGCTCTATGTAGTACCTAAGTGCTCTTTTAACATCCAAACTGTGTAGCCTCCTCTCTCCCGAGGAAGAATGATCAGTGAAGAAAACAGGGAGAGATATGGATCGATTGAGGTGGAAATCTGAAACCACTTTAGGCAAGAACTTTCTGTTACTTCTAAGAACCACTTTATCTCTGTGAAAGAAGATGAAATCAGATTCCACTGACAGGGCTTGCAATTCACCGATATGTCTGGCAGAAGTAATGGCTACCAAAAGTACAGTTACGTGAAAGTACAGTTACGTAAGAACTTACGTAACAGTAGATCTTGAGAACAGCTCTTG
Organism: Neoceratodus forsteri; assembly: GCA_016271365.2. Taxonomy (NCBI): domain Eukaryota; kingdom Metazoa; phylum Chordata; order Ceratodontiformes; family Ceratodontidae; genus Neoceratodus; species Neoceratodus forsteri. The sequence goes on along the minus strand of CM028133.1, from coordinate 45,474,788 downwards.
CAGCAGGTAACACCATTAGGACTGAAGCCGGCAGGCGTCAGGACCGCAGAATTATTCTAGCTAGCTAGTCTTCAGCAGGGACCGCCTCAGCGTCGTCCGCCCGGACAGGCTAGTACGTGAGGCGGTCCCCATAACCCTCAGTTCTCCTGCCTGAGACTCCCGGCCACTGGATGACATCAGAAGGGAGACCGAGGATCCGCCATCAGATGGCAAATAGGTATAAGTCCCGTTAAAGGCTCGAGAAGCCATGCCTCCTCCAGGGGAAGGTGGGCAGGAAGGTACCTGCTGCAAGAGCTGTTCTCGAAGATCTACTGTTATGGTAAGTTCTTATGTAACTGTACTATCTAACTCGAGATACAGCTCTTGCAGCAGGTACTACAATTAGGACTGATTTCCAAGCAGTAGCGCTTGCAAACACTCTGGGAGGAGGAACTAGAAGGCTCATTCCAAGTCCTGATTCTAAGACAGAGACCCTGTAGCACAGCCAGGCCGGGCCGGCTCTTCGCCGTGAAGCAATGTCCAGGTTATAATGCCTGATAAAAGGTATGGACAGAGCTCAAGTGGCTGCAGCACAAATGGCTGAGAGTGGAGGCGTTGAGAAGTGCTGCAAAGGAGGTGACACTCCTCTAAGTGGAATGGCCCCGAACTAATCCCGGAGGGGCTTCTTTTGATATCATAGCGAGTATGATATGCACTGGACAAGCCAGCAAGAAAGGGACTGTTTGATACTGGCTGGCCCATCATCCTTTCAGTAAAGGAAACAAAAGCTGCCCGACTCCGAGCTGCTTGGTCCTGCTTAGGTAGTACCTTAAGCCGCGTGAACATCCAGGGTGTGGAGCAGTGCCTCTCTCTATTAGAATAATTAGGGAAGTAGACTGGTAGGTCAATGTCCTGATTGAGAGTAAGTGCGGAGACCACCTTAGGCAGGAACTTAGGGTTAGGTCCTCAGGAAACTCTGTCCTGGTGAAAAACCAAATAAAGTTCCTTACACATGAGAGCCTGAAGCTCAAAACTCTTCTAACTGGCACGAACAGCAACTAAAAATAATGGTTTTCCACGACACAAAAGCAGCTCGCAATCCACGGCAGGTTCAAAGGTGGGAGTGTGAGCTGTTCCAGGCTACTAACAGTATATCCCATGGAGGCACAGGGTCCTGAATGGGAGGCCTAGATCGACACCCTCTCAGGAATTCCCGACAGGCATCTAATTCTGCCACAGTGGCTGTCCCACCGGAAGGTGATAAGCGGAGATAGCACAGAGGTGCACCTTAATAGAGAGTAGGTGAGACCCGAGCGGAAAGGATGGCAGTACTCTAGCACCGCTTCACCAGACAACCTAGAGGAAGGCCACATGCTTGCGACCATAAACAAAAGCAGCATTTCATGGCATATGTTGCATCTCGTTGCCAGCTTTCTGGCTGCGGAAAGGACTTCCGCCACCTCTTCGCGAGACCCCATGTCGCTACAAAATGACTATGTCTCTAAGAGTCATGCATGCAGGTTCAGAGGAGCGTAAGTGCAGGTGGACCAATGAACCCTCTCCTGAGACAAGACATGGAGCTGAACGGCACGGGAGTGGAGGTTCCCGGATAGCTGAATTAGCAAAGGGAACCAGATCTGTCTGGGCCAAAAGGGGCCACCAGGATCATTGTTGCATGCTCCTGTGCAGTTTGAGAAGAACTCTCTGGATCAACGGGAAGGAGGGAAAGCGTGAGATCAACAGGACCGGGGTCACCGTCTGGTCATGGGCTGTTCAACTCCTCCTCAGTGATGGTCTCTGACCGGGAAGTCTGTCAGAGGCGTCGGGGTCCTCTTCGATTGATCGGGCACAGTCCCCCGGCGTCCGGGATGAGGGAAGGCTTGGCCGTGACGGGTCTTCTGACAGATGACTCTGGGGAACCTGTGGCGAGAGGCCGACATCGAGGCGAACAGTCTGGTCCACCGGCTTCTTAAGTGGTGGCTCTTGGTCTTCCGCTGGGAGGAGGAGGAGCAGGAGAGCGGACCTGAAGGTTCAAATGGCAGGAACCCAACTTGTGGTGATGGTAGCCAGTCCCCGACTTGCCAGGGCCTTGGAGGACGAGAAGGCCTGGGTCTTGGCCTGAAGAGGAGCTGAATTTTCTCACGCAGCAGGGAGGCTGAGAGCTGGCCGGGAAGGAAGCGGTGGACTGGAGCCAGAGCTGCAGTCGGGAGGCCCTGAGCGGGTACCTGGAAGAGGCCTTCTCTCTGTGTTTCTCAGGCCTTGGGCCTTCTTGAGTCCCAAGCCATGGTCTTGGGTTATTCCTCGAGCAAGGCGCCTGTAAGGCCTTCTGGCGACAGATCAAGGTTCTGCTGTTGAAACCCTGGCAAGGTGCAGGACGAATGTCATAGTCTAGGCCTGGGCACGGACACAGGCAGTCACCGGATCATGAATGGGATCTCTCCCACAGGCGCACTTCGGTGACGGAGTTGGAGGGACATCAGACAAAAGCTGGCGAGTGCAATTCCGTAGGAAAACACTACCACGCGTCGCACTAGAAACTGAACCGAAGAACCGAGACATGCAAGTCGACAGCGAGAACTGGGGAATCTGGGACCCCCCCTTATGTACTAAGCCTGACGTCGTGGGCGGGACCAGCAGCGGTCCCCACGAAGATAATAGCTAGAAGAATTCAATGGGTCGGCCTGCGGCTTCAGTCCTAATGGTGTTACCTGCTGCAGAGCTGTATCTCAAAGTAGATCTTACGTAACAGTGATCTTGAGAGAGGCTCTTGCAGTGAATATTACATAGGACTGACGGCAGCGGCACAGCACCAAGGATTCAACTAGCAGTCCCAGTGCCCCACGTCAGGTGAGCGTCAGGAGAGTCTGATAACGGGTGGTCCGGAGCCCGCCTTCAGTTCTCCGCAACAGGCAAAGAGGCGGAGGAAGACAGATATTTCCTAAGGAAAGGAGCTGAAAACCAGGGATGGAGGCGGGAGGTATTACCTGCAAGGCATCTCTTGAAGATCTACTATCCAGTGAGATCTACATGTACTATCTTCTGAGAGGCTCTTGCAGTGAAATATAGAACTGAATAAAACAGTCTGGAACAAAAAAGCACGGGGAGGAGGAAAACTACTACAAGAGTAATTCTAGTGCAAACCTCTCAAGATAGGAGGCCTTACAAAACAACTAATGACCTGCTCTCGACAAGAGCAATATCAACTGTAGTGTTTCGTAAGGTGTGGACAGAAGTCAGGTGGCAGCTGCGAGGCGTCTGCCCAGACACATTCTTGAAACAAGCAGGAAACTACTCCTCTGTGGGCCTCAGCTTGACCAGGAGGGTCTTGTGGTGTTATAACAGAAAGTGATGTAATGAGCCAACCACTTAGACAGGCATTGTGCAAACAGTTAACTTCCGCTATGAGCAAAAAGGAGAACAACTGATCAGTCTTTCTGAGATCAACCGTCCTGTTGGTGTAGTATCTCAGAATCTGGTGAACATCCATAATATAGATAAATATTCCTTGATTAGGTACTGTGTGAAAAAGGCAGGTAGCTCTATAGACTGATTTAAGGTAGACTCTGCTACTACTTTGGTGAAAATACAGTTACTCACCTGTAACAGGAGTTCTAGGAATAGTATATGTTGTTCATCCACACTCATTGGCAGTATCCTTGCGCTTTAAATCTTGCCGGAAGGTCCTGACTTGCTCCTCCACCCACCAGTGGGTATAACTCTCAGCTCCGCCCAGCGCCAGATCTGGCCGCTGGAAGCTCCGGGTTGTGCGTCCCGAGCCGGGGGCAGGTCGGGTGGAGTCGTGTGGATGAACAGCATATCACCAGAACTCCTGTACAGGTGAGGTAACCTGTATTTCTAAGGACATGGATATGTTGTTCATCCCACTAGATGACAGACTTCTAGCAGTTCTCCGGGAGGAGGGAGGCAGGCGCACACCCCAATACTTACTTGGGAAAGAGACACGGAGAACTGAAACCCCAAAACCAGCATCACGGGCGTGACTCAAGGTGCGATGTGGTAATGGGTAATGAAGGTGTTGCTGACTTCAGGTGGCAGCCTACAGAGGTTCCTGGATGGGGCGCCCTGGAAGCAGCCACCGTTGCAGCAATATAAGCGGGTGGGAATGAGCTCTTATCCCTCTGGGAGCTCCATGCCCGTCAACTTATGAAGATCTACGAGGAGGTTACCCCACCTGCCCAACATAAATCCCAGCTTAACACAGGTCTCTATGAATCACTGACTTCAGCGGTGACAAACAGCTGGCGAACCTCTCCCGAATTTCAACCGTCGCTCCTTATAATAATGACGCCCTTCTAGGGTCAAGTATGGAGCCTATATTACGACCTCGAGGTGTGATTAGGGTGAGACTTACCCGGCAGAGTCAACACCTGGATTAGGTGACTCCGACACCACCCGGAAGGAATTTAGATTGAGGCGCAGAGACAGCTGTCCCTGTGGAGACCAGGTAAGGAGACTGATGGGCATGGAGCTCTCCCATCCTTCTGGCTGACGTGATAGCCACCAAAGAGACGGTCTTCCACGACAGGTGAGAGAGCACACCTGTGCATGGGTTGAATGGCTTGCCCGCAGGCTTTGCCAGTACCAGCAGTAGATCCCACGGAGGTGGGGGTTCCCGCACTGGAGGAAATGTGATCAGGCCTTTGAAAAGCCAGACCACCTTCTACTCGCCACTGACTGCTTCCGGCCAGCGTCCAGTAAGCAGAGATGGCTGCCAGGTGCACCATAAAGTAAGTCGACCCTAAGCCCTTGACTGAAAGGGACCATAAATAGTCAAGATGCTTGCCAAGGAACAGGAGGAAGGTCCAAGCCCTTGCCCTGACACCAAATAAACCTTTTTCCATTTGAAGGCATAACATTTTCTAATTAAACTCCTTACGGGGCGCCTCAACTACATTGAGGACCTCCGTGGAAGACCCAGGCCTGGAACTCCTAGCCGCTCAGGAACCAGGCGTCAGGTGCAGGGATTGAGGTCCGGATGGACCTTCCTGATTGACTGAGAGCAGGTCAGGCGAGCTGGAAGCTGACAGCGGAGTCCTGGAGCCGAGACAGGAGATCTGGGTACCCAGAACTCGCGAGGCCAGTCTGGGGCTATCAGAATCACCTCGCCTTGTCCCTCCTCGCCTTGAGGAAGCACCTTGTGGATCAAGGGAAATGGGGGAAAAGCAAGAGGCCGAGGTCCATTGCCTCAGAAGGCATCCCTGCAGCGAGCCCTGCTGGGGGGAGGCGGGCATGGAACAGACTCAACCAGCGTTCTCCCTGGAGGCAACAGGTCCACCTGAGGTGTGCCCCAAGGGAGAACAGATGCTGTACTACCTCCAGCAGGAGAGACCACTCGTAGGATACAGCCCCTATCCGGCTCAGGCGCCGGCCAGGGTGTTGAGGCTCCTGCACCGTGAATAGCTGGGAGATCAGCCTCCAGGCTGCACCAGTGACCAATACGGAGAGCTTCCTTGCATAGAAGCATGGGCAGCGTCCATACTAGCGGTTTAGATAGTACATAGTCGTGGTATTGTCCTCGACCGGACCACTTGACCCGGAGGAGCGGACAAGGCGGTGAGAGCTAGGCGGACGCTCGGAGCTCAGCAGGTTGATGAGACATCGGGACTCCCGCGAGGACCAGAGGCCATGAGCCAGTGTTCCCCAGATGGGCACCCCAACCCATCAGAGAGGCATCGGTCGACAGAGAGACCGTCGGCTCAGGCGAACGACAGGATGCCCTCCTGCAAATGATCTGGAGCGGTCCACCACTGGAGGCGTTCCATCCCCTAATCGCGACTGCAAGCTGGTCAAGGTTGCCCAGCATTATGACCACTGGCTGGCAGTCCCACTAGAGGGGACGCATGTTCAAAAGCGGGCCCAGCGGACCCGCTGGTGCAGGCATCATGAGACCCAGGAGGCGCAGAAGTCCCGGGCAGGCGCAGTGCCCAACCAGAAATGATCAGAGCAAGGAGGAAAAGAACCTCGGCCCTGTCCGCGGGGAGCAGCTCTGGCTCGAGAGTCGAGCTGCGCCCGGTGAATAGAATCACCTGCTTGACTCGAGTTCGACTTGCAGCCTCGTTGATAAGGAGGCGGTTGAGAAACAGACCTGGAGGCTAAGATCTCTGGACCACTCCGCCTCCTTCTGGAGGAGCTGCTATCAGCCAGTCAGGTCAGGTGAATTACACCCGGACCCACAAACGCAGGAAATGCTGTCACCACAGCCATGCATTTGGTGAAGACCATGGGAGCTGGAGACAAGCGAAGGGCATGGCTTGGAACTCGAAGAGGATCCTTCCGCTCGGAAGCGAGGAATCTCTGGTGAGGCGGATGGATAGGGACGCATTGAAAAAGCGTCCTGCAAGTCCAGGGAGGCATTCTGCGCCAGCGTTCCAAGGATGGTATCTGAGCCAAGAGTGACCATCCTGAAGGTTAGGACCTTAGGAACTTGTTTAGGTCGTGTGGGTCGAAATGAGGCGCCAGCCCCGTCCGTTCAGAACCAGGAAGTACCTGGACACAAACCCTGGGTCTGAAGGAGGTCCACCACCTCTTACCACCTCCTTCTGGAGGAGGAGGCGATGTCGGCTCGACGAGACAGCCAGTGAAGCAGGGATCCAGAAGACCCCGAGGGACAGCTCTGAAGGTGGTGCCTGCTCAATTCCAGAGGCAGGCCTCTTCCCCCACCTCAAGACCCACCTGTCCGTGGTAACAGCGGACAGGCGGAAGCGGAGGGTGCGGGCCCGTCCCCAGGAGGACCCAGGGGCAGATGGCCAGGATGAGGCTGACACCCTCAGCCCGTCACTGGGCAGGCTTGGAGAGGGACCGGACGAGGGACCTCCTGGGCCCTTTCCTCCTTGCCTCCTGTTAGAGAGCCGGCGACTTGGGTTTGGGATGCCAAGGCCGAGCCTGCTGGCCCCTGGCGTGCTGGGCCGGGCGCGCCGAGGCTGGAAAAAGACGAAAGGGCTTAGAGCTGGTTTCTTGACCTTGTCCTTCTGGTGGAAAGACGAGTCAAGGTGGCATTGGACTTCTCGATCCTCTGCAGGCCTTCCACCCCAGGGCGAGGTCCAGACCCAAAAAGGAACATCCGCCAACATGCTGGGTATCCGAAGTAGGTGGATATCCTCATCAGCCATGACAGCATAGCCCTGCTGACGCCACCGATCTATTTTGCCAAGTCCCTATATCCAAAGCAGTCTGGAGCTGCTGTTTGGCCACTGCCCTGCCCTGGTCCGCACCTGCTTAACCGTAGTCTGCAGATCGTGGGGAAGATGAGATGACCTCATCAGGAGCCCAACAGGGCATGAAAAAATGTGCCATGAGGATGGCCGAACTGGCCTGACGAAGGAGAGAGGGCGCAAGCGTAGACTTTTAGCCTGAGCAGTCAAATTCTTGGACTCCTTGTCAGAGGGTTGTCCCATCCTGGCGTGCCCGGTAGCGCGAAAAGCGGCTGTCGTGCTCAACCCCTCAGCAGAGGTGTTCAAAACTGGGACAAGGAACTTGGTAGGGACGCCTTCCTATTGGCATCCTGGCCCGGCGCCAGGGCAGGCAGGCTGCCAAAGCTCCAGTGCAGGACCCTGTAAGCGCGAAGCCCGGAAGAGACCTCCGTCGGGAGAATCCTCGGGGTCCAGAATCTCAGTGAGGATACACTAGCCCGTTTGGAAGCAGGTTCGAGCTCCATCAGTGAACTCCGAGATGAGCCGAAGCAGTCCCTAGGAAGGAATGACAGGCTATGATCCGTGTTGTGTCTGAAGACTCCAGGTCAGTGGCTTGGAGAAAAGGAGGAATCATCTTCGGGACTCGGAAGATCCTCGAAGAAACTGCCTCTGGCCTGAGCCACCCTGCCTGCAGGTGGGGTGGGAGTGAGGGTAACTGACAGCGATGGGAGGTGAATATGGCAGCCGAGAATCATGGAGCCCAGTGGTGGCTGTGGAGTGAGTTCCACGGGTCGGTGGGCCAGCTGGTTTTGGCCGGTGCCGGCCTGGGTGAGCTCCTCGGATAAATCGAGGGTTTGTGTGGCCAGTTCGGTGACCAGCCCACTTAATGGCGGGAAGGCGGGGTCGGCTTAAACTACGATCAGAGAAACTGTTGCAACAAGGTCTCGTACGTCGGCGTAATTCTGCCGAAGCCTCCCTCATCGAGGAGGAGGGCGGGGCGGCAATGACATGCCGCTTACAGCAGTGCGAGACCGAGACCGCCTATGACGGTGGGATCGACTGGACCCATGAAGAGGTCAGAACCGAACTGAAGTCCCGAATTTCGAGGTCGGTCGGGAGGTGTCGCCGAACCGGCACTCCCTTCCGGCTCGGATGGTCCATCCGAGGCTCCCGGAACCGGAGGCACAGGCGAAACCCAGGATCCTCAACTCCTCCGGGGGAACCGAGAGAGGAATCTCGGCTGCTAAAGCGACAGCCAGTCCAATGGAGAGAAAAAATCTGACTTCATGCGGTGGGAGTCTCGGTCCCAGCTGACCTGGCCAGGGGGACACCGTGGATGCCAGTGGCGAAGCCGGCCGACCCGCAGCTGGCCGGTCGGCGGCCGGGGAGGGACCTCCCGCTCCAAGGCGTCGACGGAGGGACTTACCCTGTCCCTCTTTTGGACTGAGAATAAGGTCCAGCAGACAGGCCCTTCTCCTTTAGTGAGAGGACAGACAAAACTCCTTAAAGAAGCCGTGTGAAGAAGAACCCAGAAGGCGGGATAAATGCAGCGGCCGGGGAAGATCTGCCGCGCACGCCTCTTCGAGGCGACCATCCGCTCGAGCTGATCCGCCAAACCCGCGCTGCGGACACCGCCAACCGGGCCTCCTTGGACCTTCACGGAGGAAGCGCTTCTCGGGACAGCCCAGTTGCAATCGGGCATACGGTCTTAGGGGCGTAGGCCGAAAGATGAGCACTGGAGTCATAGCCCTGCGGGTCATGCTCAAGGCCTAAGCAGTAGACACACGTGGAGTGTGGATCCGTCCGAGATCTTCTGCCGCATGGGCATCCCGAAAATCCGGAGTCGATTTGTCCATGGCCGTGAGGGATAGAAGACTGAAGTCTTTTTGCAAAATTTATTTTAAATCCATAAGCGAGAAGAACCAGTCACAAGCGCGGAGCGTTAAGGAGGAACCTGAGCTTCCAAGCGGTAAGGAAGATCTAAGCGCCATGGGCGGAGCCGAGTTAGTACTCACCGGGTGGGTGGGAGGCAAGCTTGAAGACCTCCGGCAAAGATTTAAAGCGCAAGGATACCTGCCAATGAGGTGTGGATGAACAACATATCCATGTCCCTAGAACTTGGGATTACGATGCGAAGACAACTCGTTCCTTGTGAAAAATCAAGTAGGGGATTTTACACATCAGGGCCTGGAGCTCGGAGATTGTTCGAGCCGAAGTAATGGCCACCAAGAAGAGCATCTTCCACAAAAGAAAATTCAAATCTGCAGAAGCTGCAGGTTCGAAGTGAGGAAGGGTAAGTTTCTCAAGAACAAAATTCAAGTCCCAAGGGAGGGCAGGAGTACGGATGGGTGGCCTCAGATGGAGAACCCCTCTGAGAAAGGTCTTGGAGACCTCCAGTTGAGCAAAAGCCTTGTTTGTGAAAGGAACATGATAGGCCGAAGTGGCCGCCATGTGTATCTTCAAAGAGGAATGGCTGAGACCCAGGTCGAACAGATGACGTAGATACTCCAGCAGAAGCCCCGCTGAACAGGAGAAAGGTTCCACGTTCTTGGAAGCAACCCAAATAGTGAATCTTTTCCACTTCATGGCATAAGTGGATCTGGTGGAGGGTTTTCTGACCTCCACTAAAATCTCCGCCACTTTGAGAGACACTCCAAAATGGGATTGGGCTAGGTCTGCAGGAGCCATGCATGCAGTTGAAGAGATTTGAGGCCTGGATGAACCAGGGTCCCCTGATCCGGGGTCAACAAACCTCGAGAGAGAGGAAAAGGAGGACCCTCTGAATATTATTGTAGAAGAGAGAACCAGATTTGCCTGGGCCAGAAAGGAGCGATCAGAATCATTCTCGCTCCTTCTGAAGCTAGTTTCTGCAATACTCGTGGGATAAGAGGAATTGGGGGAAAGGCATAGACAAATCTGTCCTTCCAGTCTAGAGACAGGCGTCACTTCAAGCGCCTTGCTCTGGAACGAGCGAGCAGAAGGTGGGAAGTTTTGCGTTTGGGGGGATGCGAACAGGTTGACCTGTGGTGTTCCCCAAAGTTGGATGATATTGTCTAGGACCCCTTGGTCCAGTTCCCATTCGTGAGTCAGAGCAGAAGAGCGACTTAGCTTGTCTGTCAGGGTGTTGTCGACTCCTGGAACATAAATCGCTGTGAGGAGAAGGTCGTATTGTGTTGCCCAATCCCAAATCCTCATTGCCTCCCTGCATAGAGGGTAGGACCGAGTCCCTCCCTGCTTGTTGACGTACCACACCACGCACATGTTGTCCGTCTGGATGGCAAGGTGGCCGGAAAGGATGTATTGGTGAAGGGCTTGGAAAGCGTACAATACTGCCCGAAGCTCAAGCACATTGATGTGGAGAGCTTGTTCTAGCCTGGACCAGGAGCCCTGGGTCTGATGAGGGCCTAGATGGGCTCCCCAACCTTCGCCTGAGGCGTCTGTGGTTAGAGTCTGGGAGGGGGAGGATGAAAGAAAGGAACCCTCGAAACAGGTTCTCTTGAACCATCCACCATTGTAAGTCTCGCATCATCGTGAGGAGATCAAACTGAGTGATCTAGGTCGTCACTAGCTGATCCACCAAGAGCGTAGAGTCCACTGAGAGATCCTCATGTGGAGACGAGCGCGAGGGACAGTCAAGATAGCAGCCGCCATGAGCCCAAGAAGGAGAAGGACCGACCTCGCCGAGACCATCCTGCGGTCGGACAACAGACTTATCTGGGTCTGAAGGGAGGCCGCCATGTCCGGAGGCAGGAAGGCCTTGCCCATGGTCATATCGAGGATCGCCCCAATAAACTGTAGCCTCTGGGATGGGTCCAGATGAGACTTGGAATGGCTGATGGTAATACCCAGGCAGGCAAAGACCTGCTGGGTAACGGAAAGGAAGCGTAGGAGTTCCTCCCTGGACGAGGCCGCCAGGAGCCAGTCATCCAGGTAAGGGAAAACCTGTACTCCCTTGGTACGCAGGTGGGCCGCCACCACTGCCAGACATTTGGTAAATACTCGGGGGGCTGAGGCTAGACCAAATGGGAGCACCTTGAACTGGTAGTGGTCCCCCTGGAATGCAAAACAAAGGTATTTGCGATGAGATGGGTGAATGGGATTGTGCAGATAAGCATCCTGCATATCTGGAGCACAAAGCCATTGACCCGGCCGGAGGAGGGGCAGAAGGCTCTGCAAACAGAGCATCCTGAACCATTTGTACTCTACATAAAGATTCAGGGAACTGAGATTTAAAAATCGATCTGAGATCTCCAGTCTTCTTTGGGACCAGGAAGAAATGGGAATAGTAACCCGGCCCCTGAAGATGAAGGGGGACGGGCTCTATCGCTTGCTTCAGCAGAAGAGCTGAGATTTCCTCCTGGACCAAAGGAAGATGTTCCTGTGAATACGACGACTTCAGAGTGGGGTGGCAGGGTGGTTTCTGAAGAAACTCTATGGAGTGTCCTCCTGCTATGAGCTGGAGCACCCAAGAATCCGTGGTTATCCTCTCCCATCCAGGAAGGTGGAGGGAAAACCTCCCTCCTACCGGTTCCTCCGGGGAGTCCGGAGGCAGAGGAAAGGAGTCAGGTGGTGTGGGGCAGCGCCACAGCTGAAGCACCCACTGCTTTTTGGGTGGGGGGCTCAGCAGCCATGGGGGAGCCCGGCGTTTTGTGGCCACGCCTTCCTGGGATTTCGCCTTTGGCCCGATTCAGTCTCTTGAAGGGGCAGGCGCTGCTGCTGATGGGGAGGTACATGGAATCAACTGACTTCAGAGCCGTCCCCTTCTCTTATAAATACGGAATGTCTTGACATCACCCAAAGCACCGACCCGGAAAGGTGCTTCCTGGATAACAGACTGCACCTCTGGGACCAGACCTGACCGCAGAGCCAAGCATAACGCCATGAGGCTCGGCGAAAACTGAGCTCCCATGGCAGTGTCCACTGCGTCATGTCAGAACGTAATATTTGGCAACGAGCAGAGCGACGAGATCAGCCAACTCCTGTTTGACTTGGAAGTCAGGCAAGGAGTCCAGCTTGGCTTCCGCCTGAGTAAGGATGGCCTTCTGGTAGTCCCCCATGTGGCCGACATAGTTCAGGGCCCTAATCCCCAGTGTGGAGGAAGCATAAATCTTTCTCCCATACTGGTCCAGAAGGCGAGATTCCTTATCAGGAGGTAACGAGCTAAGATGTTTAGGGTTCGCCAACCGGCCGTGAGCGGCGCTAATCATGACAGAGTCGGCAAGAGGGTGAGAATCCAGGAAATCAACACCCTCTGGAGCCTGATATAGCCTGTTTGACTTCCTAGAAAGTGGAGCTAAGGCCGACGGTTGTTTCCAGATTGTGGTAACAAGGTCGGCGTGAGGCTCTATCCAGGGTGGCACTAATGTAGGAGCTGTCACGGGCAGTTCCAGATGTTGAGCGAGCTTCAGACGCTGAGGATCTGGTTCTAAGGAGCGCCACTGATGAACCTCCTGGATTTTCTAGCAACTCCATAAAAGAAGGATCCTCTGGAGGAGACTTGGAGGAGTCCTTGGCAGAGCTTGACGGTTCGTGAGCTCGTGCGTCTCTCTCGGGCAACCGTTGGAAGAGTCCGAGAGTGAAGAGGAGGATGAAGAAGAGTAAGACTCCCTTTCCCGACCCGGGGGAGGAACGAGCCCCTTGGGGAGTCCCCAGGGACGCGTGTCCTGCCCCTCTCTGGATCCAGATGGAAGAACCCTGAAGTCTGGAGGTGGTGAGGGAGTGTGCCGCCTGAGGCGTACAGGAACCTGGGATGGCACCATCGCCGGAAGGTGGCTCTCAACCTCTTTGGTGAGCTGAGCATTGGCCTCAGCCCACCAGGAGGCCAGAGTCTCCTGCAGGTCCACCGGCGGCCGCGAGAGCAGTGGAAGAGGAGGAGGAGGTGGGGGATAAGAGTACGGGTTATACTCATATGGAGCATATCCAAAACCTGGCTGCGGGTAACCCGGCGTCGAGTACTGCAGTGTCGGAAGCCCGGCATCAGGTACTGTGTGGCGCTGAATCAGTATTCGGGTACAGGCATCGAATAAGACTGAGGATACCCGGGGGCTGCCTGAGCAGACCTTGACGGGAGCCTCACAGGCGGGTCCATAGTGGAGAGCACGGAGGGCCCGATGGGAGCAGAAGATCTCCCTGAGTCGGTAAGACCGACGTCAGGGCCAACGGCGGAGGCCCTGACGCCGGAGGTACTGATGTCGGAGGGGCCGGCGTCAGAGTTGGCGTCCGGGAAGCCGACGTCAGGTCCGGCGCTCCAGATGGAGGAAGGACTGACAGAGGCAAAAGATCCCCCGCTCCGCCAGGGGACGGAGGGGAAAAGTCCCAGTTCAGGTTGAGAACTCTGGTTCCCCAGGCGGCAATGAAGGCTGTGGTGAACCAGGAGCGATGGGCGTTGGGGGGTCCGTCGTCTGTTCCTTCGCCGGCCGGACATCAGATGAGCCGACGTGAGGTGTAGAGGCGAGCTTTCGGCGGGCGCCGGAGAAGCAGACGTCCAACTTACGAGAGCAGTCACCAGAGACAGGTCGAGAGGAGGGGTCGGCCTGGTCCGGTGGGGAAGAAGCCGCACGTCGCCCCGGAGGGTCGGACGTCTTACCAGCCCTCTCTGGGCGGATGTCAGAGGGGCCGACGCCCGGCCTACAGGAGTCACCCACGCTGGTAGGCCGCGAGCCTACGGCCAAACCAGGGGAGGAGGCCTCCAACTGCCTGGAGGGACCGCAAGGCCCGAGTGCGAGCCAGACGGGCGGGCCGACGCCGCATCAGAAACCTCCGAGGCGGCCATTGAGGAGCGATCCCCCGGAGGGGATGTTACCTTCGTCCAAGCGACTCCCGAGGGAGACGCGGTGGAGGAGCCTTTGTCCCGGTGCCTCTGCTTGTCCTTCTTTTGATGGCCTTCGGGGGATGTGGACGCCTGTCTCAGTTTTTTAAGCTCCTTCTCCATAGAGCTCATTTTCTTCTTGAGAATATGGGCTTCCAGGGATTGCTGCTGCCTTTTTCGGGTAGCTACGTTAAAGCTGAGGCAATGCTGACTGGATGATCGGGGCCTAGGCAGAACAGGCATAGGGAGTGGCCATCCTTGTGCGGTAGTTGGGCGCCGCACGAACCGCACTTATTCTTGTGCTCGGAGGGTGTAGGGGACGACATACACCGACTTTAGTACTGACGTTAGTCAAAAAAATAAAGTTTTTCGGTAAAAAAACGACAAAGGAAGAGCTGACGAAGCACAAACTCTTCCGCAAGGCGCTGCATGAGCTGACGGCGGGAAAGAACTGGAAGGCGGGCGTCCGGGACCGCCCCTTTATACCGACGTCTCCTGACGCCGGTCACCTGACGTGGGGGCGGTCCCTCGCCAGGGACTGCTAGCTAGAAATTTTTCCGGGGGGTCCTGCTGCCTGCCGGCATCAGTTCTATATGTAATTACCTACTGCAAGAGCCCTCTTGAAGTAAAATCACAGTTTTCCAAGTGAAGTACTTAAGCTCTGCAGAGGACAATGGCTCAAAGGGGGGGTTGCATAAGCTGAGCAATGCAAACATTAAGGTCCCAAGCAGGAGCAGGATCCCTAAAGGGGGGATTGGTGTGAAGCAATCCCTTGAAAAATGTACAGAATACAGGATGGGATGACAGAGAGGAAGACTTGCCTACAGACTGGAAAGCAGAAACAGCTGCCAAGTGTACCTTAAGAGTAGCTGGTCTGAGGCCTAGGCCATTAAGATGGACCACATAATCCAGAACCGTAGGCAATTCAGCAGAGTTTGGAGAAATATTCTTCTTAGAACACCACATGCTGAATCTTTTCCATTTGGAGTTGTAAGTCTTTCTGGTGGAAGGCTTCTGAGAAGCCTTAAGGATATCCAGAACCCCTTGGGAAAGATGCAGATCTGCAAACTCTAACTCTTCAACAGCCAAGCCTTGAGATTTAGAGACTGAAGATTCGGGTACCAAATCCTCCCCCGAGGAGATGTTGACAGGTTGTAATGCCTGGGAAGAGACAGGGGAAGATGGACTGTTAGGGACAACAACAGGGGGTACCAAGGCTGTCTGGCCCAGTCTCAAGCAATCAGAATCACTTTGCATGGCTGTGACCCTACCTTGACTAACACTCTGAACAGGGGAGGGAAGGGGGGAAAAGCATAGAGAAATTTCCCTTCCCAGTTCAGAATCAGAGCAACCACGGGGACTGAGCCCAAGACTGAGGGTCTGCAACAAAAGAGAGGAAGTTGGTGATTGTCTGGGGCTGCAAAAAGATTAATCTCTGGAGTGCCCCATCTCGAGAAAATTACTTTCAACACCAGAGGATCTAGGGCCCATTCGTGATGGCCCTGGGATATCCTGCTCAGTGCATCTACTAGGACATTGTCCTTCCCTGGGAGGTGAACTGCTATCAGAGAGGTTTGCAGGGAATAGGCCAGGGACCACAATTTCATTGCTTCTGTGCACAAGGCCGTAGACAGAGTGCCTCCTTGCTTGTTGATGTACGACAGGGTGGTGGTGGTGTCTGTTCTGACCTGAACCACCTTGTTCTGTACATATTTGGAAAAAGCCTGTAGAGCCAGAAACACTGCGCTGAGTTCCAATAGATTGATGTGAAGCAGAGATTCCTGAGGCGAGCACAGTCCCTGGGTAGTAAGATCCCCCAAATAGGCTCCACAGCCCAGCAGGGAAGCATCTGTGGTGAGGATCACTGAATGAGACTGAGTGACAAATGGAACCCCTGTCTCAAATTGTCCTGATCCTGCCACCATTGCAAGGCTTGGATCAGGGTCCGAGTCACTGGAATTAGTTTGGTAAGGGAATCCTTTCTTTGGAACCAAAAAGCTCTTAAGTGGAACTGAATGTCCCTCATTTGAAATCTTGCCCCCTGGACCACTGCTGTGGAAGCTGCCATGTGGTCCAGTAGCTGAAGGAAATGCCTTGCTGGTCGAGACACCTGAAGGGTGAATGAAGAGGCCAGTTGCATGAGGGTCCTTGCTCTTTCCAGGAGAAGGAAGGCTCTTGCTTTTACCGTATCCAGTTCTGCACCTATGAAGGTGAGGAGCTGCACCGGTTCGAGAACTGACTTTGGTAGGTTGAGAAGGAATCCTAAAGAAGTGAGCACTTGCTGGGTCACTTGCAGGTGTGACTTAACTTGGTCTGGAAACTGACCTACTATGAGCCAGTCGTCCAACTATGGGAAAATGGAAATCTTTTGTCTCCTTAGGAAGGCAACAACTACTGCCAGGCACTTTGTGAAGACCTTTGGGGCTGATGTTAGGCCAAAGGGCATTGCTCTGAACTGATAGTGGCCCGAGGGCAACTCGAACCGGAGGTACTTTCTGTGGGAGCACCTGATGGGAATATGAAAGTAGGCATCTTTGAGGTCCAGGAAGGCTAGCCAGTTCCCTGGCCTTAGAGAGGGAAGGATAATTCCCAGAGTTACCATTTTGAATTTTGGCTTTAAAAGGTGTTTGTTCAGATATCTTAGGTCCAGGATGGGTCGCCACTCTGTCTTTTTGGGGGTTAGGAAGTACCTGGAGTACAATCCTTTGCCCCAGTGTAGAGTGGGAACTCTCTCTATAGCTCTGAGAGCTAGGAGAGAAGAAACCTCTACCTCTAGGGCAAGGGTCTCAGAGACTTGCAGGTGGAAAAGATCTGGCTCTCATCTTGGGAAATTTTTTTGAAGCCGAGAACCAGTCCCTGGCTTACTACTTCCAGGACCCACTTGTCTGATGTAAGAGACATCCAGTCCTGGACAAAGTAAGCCAGCCTGCCCCCCTACTGGTATAGAAGAATCGACCCGGGTAGACCCATCAGGGTGTCTGCTTGGCAGGGGCTTTAGGCTGAGGGGTGGATGCAGGTCTGCTGATCCCCCTTCTGCCTCTCCCTCTAAAGAACCCCCTCTGCGAAAAAGAAGAAGAGTCCTGAGCTTGGTAAAAAGGCCTTTGGAAATACCTGCCCCTGCCCCGGGACTGCTGCCTTTGAGGAGTTGCTTGCCTTTCTTTGGCCTGAGCACTCCTATAAGTGGTCCTGTATTCGTCCATTTTCTTCATGTAATTCTCTGTCTGCTCCCCAAACAGAGAATTACCAACTACAGGAAAATCCATGGCCTTAGCCTGGGTATCCTGTGAGAGGCTAGTACATCTGAGCCAAGCCATTCTCCGAAGAGACACAGATGTAGCCATGACTCTTGATACATCATTGGAGTCTACAGCAGCATGAAATTGTACTTTTGATGCCTCGATCCCATCTGCAGCCACCTGCTCCAGCTCCTTGGCAAGCTGGGGAGGAGTCTGTTTAGCCAGTGCCAGTACAGTGTCCCACCTGGACTTCTGGTACCTGGTTGCACAGGCCATATAATTAGCCTGTCTGAGTCTAAAAGATGATGCCATGTACTGCTTCTTTGCCATGGCATCAATCTCCCTGGAGTCCTTGTCTGGGGGGTGTGATACCAAGGGAATGTTTGCCTTATCACAGGCAACAGTCTGCACAACCCTAACATGGCTGCATTGCTGAAAAAGGAACTCCGTGTCTGAGCCTGAGAGAGTGTACCTCTTGTCCATTCTTGTGTCCACAGGAGTATAGAATTGGGAGACTTGAGAATTTTTTGTGTCAGTTTCCCAAAAGATTTGTGAAGGGGAATAGACAGTCTCCTGGACTCTGGGATGTCCATCAGCTCAACATAATCAGGCTCTTCCTGATCCTCTACTGCCTCCTCCACAGGAAGCTGGAGGGTATCAGCCACCTTTCTGTAGAACATGTAGTGTGAAGGGGATCAGAAAGCCTAGGAGGAGAAACCCCTAAAGGTCTGTCTGAGGAGATGTCCGGGTCAATAGGTACATCCAGATTTTCAACATCACCATAATCATCCTCATACTCTCCCTCCTCCTCAAACTCCGGTTCATAAAATTCTTCCAAGGTATAATCCGGAACAGGGGGAACCGACCGAACCGAGCCCCTGCCAGATGGTGCCGGTTCGGTCGGAACCGATCGAAGCAATTCCACAATCCTAATCGCTTTGGCTATCTCATCTGCGGTTGAAATATGGGATTTTGGATCGAACAGATTGATTTCTCTTTTCTTTTTGTCGGAACAGATTCCTCGGAATCAGCTCTCCTTTTGGCCGAAGAAGTATCGCCCTGGTCAGAGGGCAATCCTGGTTCAGTCGGAACCGAACAGGGCTGGCCATCCGGGTCAGCGGACTTCTCGGCCTCCCTTTCCCTCAGTCTACCTAATCTCTTTTCCAGGGTAGATTTGGGAAAATTCTTGCAAATTTGGCAGTCTGAATCGAGGTGGTCAAACCCCAGACAATAAACACAGGCGGTGTGGGGATCAGCCTTAGCGAAGACCTCCCCACACAAACTGCAGTGATGAAACCCAGTGGGCCTGTTTTCTTTTTGGGTTTCTCAGACATGGCCAACCTAACCAAACTTACCCTTTTTTCGGCAATCCGCCAGGCAAGACTCCCCTATCGGTTCCTGACCGTGTCACGGGTCTTGGAAAAAAACGTACTTAAAACCTGTTTTTTTTTTTTTTTTTTTTATATAACCGCACTAAAGTAAAGCACAAGTTTTACCTCAAAATGATCGGTTCAGCCGAACCGATCCACGGTTTACAGGTTCCACACAGAAGACAGAACAAAAACCTATCTAGTACACACGGTACTACAGACAGAGACTTGAACTGACTATGCGGAAACAACAATTCGGAAGAAACCAACCGAAAACCGACACTTCAACCGAGCAGCTGGAGAAATCTCCAGAGCAACTGTTCAGTGAGGCGGAGTAAAGAATCTGAAGGTTGCAGTTCGAACAACAACAGGCAGAGGCTTCAACCGAGCTCGTGATGAACATTCTATGCTAGGCACAGAAAAGTTAACCCTTTTTGTTCTCCGAGGCAGTTGAAAGGTAGGACCTAACTGCAACAAGTCAGAATACAGCAAGACTTCATGTTTGAATCTGATATTAATCAGATGCTCTGTGAAGTACAGGAAGGAACCAGGAGCACAGCATGTATTTCCAATTCATACATCTCACCCCTTTTCCTTTTCTGTCTTTTTGTTTTCTGTTTTGCAGACCTTTACAGCCAGCTCTGTATGCCCCCGACTCTGCCATTCATTATTAATGCTCCAACCAGTGACATCATCAATTAAAATCAGTCAGTGGCTTCTGACAGATACCACTACTGGCATGGACTACTGTGTTGATGAAAATTGATCAACTCTTCAGTCTGCTAAATTTGCATTACGGTAGCAGCCCATGCAAGCAGCAGTCTCGGCGTAGGACCCAAGGGCAGATTCTATAAGATGTCACTGGTTCAAGCTTTTATAATAGCACAATTGAGGGCCTGCATTTACAGTTTAAAGGAGTCAAGAAAAAGGCTATGTACAAGCCGGCCCAGTGACGCCGAGGGTTCAGGCGCTGGATGCCACACCATGCCAGCGACCCGGGTTCGGGAACAAGCCCGGGTGGTCAGGCGGGCAGAGCAAGGAGCCGGACTGAACTGCAGTGAGGCAGCTCTCCTCTCCCAAGGATGAAGAGGGGTTTCCCTGGTGCTTCGCTGCCACCTGGTGGAGGGCAGATGGCAGTTCAAGCAATGGGGAGCCTGGCGATAGCAAGGGGTGGGGCAGAAGGTGCCGGGCAGGTACTCAGATTGTGTGTGCGCGCCTCCATGCACAAGCACTGCTGTCTCTGCTGGGGTCACGGGATCACAGGGAGAAACCAGAGAAAAACGCAAAAAATTACTAATTAAAAAAAAGGCTACATACAGAAAGAGAACAAGGGGAAGTATAGGTGGATTGGGATTTACAGCATTTCTGTTCCCCTTTAAAGAGCACCTTTCCCAGTCCTTTTGACTTTTATGCATAAATTACCCCTTCTTGCATTGTTTCTGGACTTGTATTTCATTACTGTCCTCTGCAGTTAGTTTTGCATTCGGAGCTGCTGAAAACTGCAAGGTGTACCAGAGCTTCGGTAGCAAGCCTGGTGTTGCTGTGGACCCAGGACTGTTCTGTTGACATAACTATGTGGCAGAGGAATGACTCACATTGCAGTGAAATGAAGTTGCAGCAGTTTTGCAAGGGAAAACTGCGTTACTAGGTGTACATACTGTGCTCTTCACCAAGACACCCTGTTAGCAATACTTTATGCCAAAATCCAAATGCCTTGTCAGTATGTTTTTTTGAAAAAGTGACTTCTGCCTCTGTAACAAAGCATGGGGAGTGAGAGAAGACAGAGTTGATGTCAGCAGAGACAGCTGTCAGTTTATCCATCGGTGTGATTGATGTCTATACCTTGATCATTTGAAAGCAGTAATGCTTCCTTACCCATGCCATACTGGTGCCTTTCATGTCTTTCTGTAGTAAAGCAGCTGGCAGTCACCCCGATCGAAAATCCCTTACTGCTCCTCTGTCCCACGTCTCCCTGACATCAGCATGGCACTGCGGAATGCTGAAGACTAATTTTGGTGCCATATAATACAAACAATGTGTTTAAATGTGCAATATGAGCTGTATGCACTGTAGAGGTGATTTAAAAACTGAGGACTATTTCCAGAGAAATTCTTGTTTGAAAAGTGAAACCAGGATTCCGCGCATGCGCGGACCGGCAGTATTATATGGTACCCAAATTAGTCTTTGGCATTCTACGGTGCCATGCTGATGTCCAGAACGCAAGGACAGATGGTCAATAAAGGTTTTCAATCAGGAAGAGCTGCTACAGCGTTTTACTGAAGAAACACATAAGGCACCAGTGTGGCATGGGTAAGGAAGGCACTACTGCTTTCAAATGATCAAGGCATAGACATTAATTACACCGATGCATAAACTGACGGATGTCTCGGCTGACAGCAACTCTATCTTCTGTCACTCCCCATGCTTTGTTACAGAGGGGGAAGTAGGTCAGTTTTACGAAAAAAAAAAGAAAAAAAAAAACATACTGACAAGGCATTTGGATTTTGACATAATGCACTACTAACAGGGTGTCTTGGTGAAAATAGACCACAGTGTTTACACCTAGTAATGCAGTGCTGCAATGTCACTGTACTGCAGTGTGAGTCACTCCTCTGCCATACAGTGATGTCAGCAGTACAGCCCTAGGTCCACAGCAACACCAGGCTTGCTACAGAAGCTCTGGTACACCCTACAGTTTTTAGCAGCTCAGAATGCAAAAACTAACCATAGAGGACAGAAATGAAATACAATTCCAGAATCAATGCAAGAAAGGGTAATTTATGCATGACAGTCAAAAGGACTGGGAAAGGTGCTGACAGCAACTCTATCTTCTCTCAATCCCCATGCTTTGTTACAGAGGCAGAAGTCAGTCAGTTTTACAGAAAAACATACTGACGAGGCATTTGGATTTTGGCTTAATGCATTGCTAACAGGGTGTCTTGGGGAAGGGTAACACAGTGTGTACACCTAGTACTGGTAGTTTTCCCTTGCAGAACTGCTGCAACTGCACAGTGTGAGTCACTCCTCTGCCATATAGTGATGTCAGCGGGAGCCCTGAACAGCAAAGGCAAGTGCAGTAGGGCTAAAGCAGGGCTCAAAACAAATGCAAATTATGGAAAACAGAGTAAACCTTGGCCAAAAATAACACATGCACACACCCTTTCAGGTCTAGTACTGCATATAATGACTACAAGCTGTAATCTTTTTGGACCATCATGAAAGTTGCTCTTTATGAGACTACTGCCACAAGTTTTCCTTTTCTCTCTTTTTTAGGAGGTTGCTTGTATTGGTATCCAAATGACTCCTTTGTGGACTACCCGACAAAATACGTACTTCATAGGCTGCCTGAAACTATATGTACTTCACAGGCTGCCTAATATTATATGTACTTAATGAGCTGCCTAATACTACAGCACATATGCTTCACAGGTTACTAATACTACATGTACTTAATGAGCTGCCTAATACTACAGCACATATGCTTCACGGGCTGCTAATATTACATGTACTTAATGAGCTGCCTAATACTACAGCACATACGCTTCACGGGCTGCTAATACTACATGTACTTAATGAGCTGCCTAATACTACAGCACATACGCTTCACGGGCTACTAATATTACATGTACTTAATGAGCTGCCTAATACTATAGCACATACGCTTCACGAGCTGCTAATACTACATGTACTTAATGAGCTGCCTAATACTACAGCACATATGCTTCACGGGCTACTAATATTACATGTACTTAATGAGCTGCCTAATACTACAGCACATATGCTTCACGGGCTACTAATATTACATGTACTTAATGAGCTGCCTAATACTACAGCACATATGCTTCACAGGCTGCTTGTTATACTTATTTCACTGGTTGTCTGATGTTATATATGCACACTTTACAGGCTGCCTAATACTACAGTACATGTACTTTACGGGCTGCCCGATACTATAAGTGGCACCCACTTAACTCGTACACTGCTTCATGTGAACCGAATGCAGTTCACTGTGTTGAACAGTTATGTTTAAACGCCTGCTGGTGAGATGTAACATTTTAGCCATCTTGACTTGCCTCAGACAAATGGTGCTATTTCTGTACTTTATGCTATACTATTTGGCTTGAAAATGTTAATAAAAAAGAAATGAAAATTACGTACCTACCGTAATTCTTGATCTTCCCTTGTATCTTCACCATTCATTACTGCTGGGTGTAAGCCAGAGGCGCACACCTGCTCGGGAGCTTTTTTGTGTGTGTGTGTGTGTGTAAGGAGTTGGCGCCAATAGCACCACCCACGAGGCCGACACACTACGTAGTGCTCAAGGTTTGGACGTTAGGTGCCGCTGACTCCTTCTCCACCCCAGTTCTGTTTTCCCCAGAGAGAGGGGGAAAAAAATAGGGACAGAGAAAATTAAGATGAGGCAAGGGAGCAGACTGATAGGAAAAGGACAGGATATAAACTCAAAAAGGAATAAGCTGGCCAGAGGACAGAGGGGAAGTAGGATTTCACTATCTGGACATTACCGCCACTGGGTGGCAGCACAGAAGAGTAAGAGAAAGAGAGGGAAAAGAGTAAGAAAGAGCAAAATAGAAGATGGGGGAAGGCGAGAGACCTCCGCCATGCTCAGCCAGGAGACTGCTGGTTTACTCTTATTCTCAAAACCTGGAGGTATGAAGACACAGGTTCAAGGATCCCTTCAGGCTCCAAAAACCACTGGACATAGATCCAGAACAGGAGAGTTTGAGATGGTCTTGGAGAATATAAGGCATAGCGGTGTCTGCTTCCTCTTGCCCCTAAATGTCTGTTCGGGATGACGGTCCTGGAGCATGGCCCTCTCAAGCGTGCCACCTGAGGGTTTAGCCAAGGGGGAACCTCTAATCAGGACAGGATCCTGTCCAGAAACAACCCCTGTATATAGGTGGGATAGAGAGAAGGGGGAAGGAAGTTCCCAAGGGCCCTCCCACAGGATGCTCCGAAGGAGTCCACCCCCACCCCCCGAGTCGGCAACAGATCTGACAGGTCCGTGCAGAGTCATGGAAGGGACCCCACTGTGCACCCAACTGAGAACCCCAAGGAGTTCCCTCAAAGGCCAGGGCAAAGACCCTACTAGGACCTCTGCTACCCTTGTGGATACCCCATACCTGTCCCTAAGTCTGCAAGAGCCATGCATGCAGATGCAGAGACTGGAGATTCCGGTGTACTAGAGTGCTCTGCTCCTGGGAGAGCAAGTGAGGAGACAGGGGTAGAGGAACTGGAGGTTCTGTTGCCAGCTGTTGGAGCAACGGGAACCAAATCTGTCGAGGCCAAAATGGCGCTATGAGAATCATGACGGCTTATTCCGCTTCTAGCTTGAGCAGTACTCTCTGAAGCATTGGGAAGGGAGGGAAGGCATAAAGGAACCTCCCAGCCCAAGAGAGGGATAACGCATCTCGCCAAAAAACACCAGGCCCCGGATCTAGCAAGCAGAAACTGGGCAGTTTGGCATTGAATGGGGACACAAAGAGGTCCAGTTCTGGAAGTTCCCACCTTTCAAAAAAGGACGTCTACTATGTCCTGTAGTAGCTCCCACTCGTGAGCCTGAGACCAAGAGTGGCTGAGGCTATCGGCTACGGTGTTTTCAACTCCTGGAACATGAACCGCTGTGAGTTCCTGGTTGTGTGCCACTGCCCAGTACCAGACTCTCATGGCTTCTCTGCAGAGGGGATAAGAGTGAGTGTGTGCCTCCCATCATCCGAGAAGGACGAGGACGACTGATGGCGTCGCTTCTTTTTAGAGCGCTTATGCGCCTTCCTCAGCCTGTCGGTCGAGGGGGTCCTAGATGTCTACCTCAATCGGACTGGCCGATTTGGTCACTCGGGAGACACCAAGGGAACCGGTGATTTAACCAGATTAGGGACCGGTTCCTCGATGGGTCTTCTCATCAGGAAGAGGCAGGACCGGAGTCCTTGTCAAAGAGTCGTCGGGCGACAACGGGTCAACGGGATCGAGAACAATCTTAACCTCGATCGACTGGCCAGACAGCAGGGCCAAGAAGCCAGCGGCCGAGGAAGCAATTTCGACCAAAGTCGATACTCCCGGCTCCTGGGACCAAGATCACTCACGATCCCAAGAGCGTCTTCGCCGAGACGAAGATGATTTTGGATCCTTTTCCCTTTTATGGGATCAAGAGGAATGCGAGCCCACAGGTCTCTCGCCTTTAGTGGGAAAGGTTAACAGTTCTCGGAAGGAACCCGAAAACATGGAGCCAGATGAAGGGGAACAAAAAACAAGAAGAGGATTCCACGGCCCGTGCCGCATCTTCTTCGAAGGCCTGCATGTGTTCCAGCTGCTCAGCGGACCCCACAGCCGTGGAGACCGACCACCAGGCCTCTTTGGATTTCACTGAAGGATTCCATTTCTCGGGCCAGCCCAACTCAAGGCGTGCGAGATGATTGTCAAGGACGATCGCCCAGTGGAACGCGAGACATATCTCACAAGTCTGGTGTCATGGGCTATAATTTGCAGTAGACGTGACGTAGTATGTGGATCAGCGTGACATTTTGGCCACAGGCACTGGCGAAATCCAGGGGAAGATTCCTCTTCCATGACCGAACAACAAAGAGCACAGTTGCTAGCTCGCACTAGCCTAATTTTGAGAATAACCAAAGGGTTAGAAGCCAGGGCCTACAAAAAGCAATGGCAAAGAGAAGACAACCTGAATCTTCCAGTGGAAAGGAAGATCTGGCGTCATGGGGTGGAGCAGACGGTTATACCACCCAGGTGGGTGGGAGGAGCCAGCTTAAAGACCTTCCGGCAAGGTTTAAAGGGGAAATGGAAATGCCAACAAGTGTGGATAAGAACAACATATCCACATCCCTAGAAAGCGAAGGTATTTCCTGTGGGACGGTGGGATTTTGATGTGCATGTAGGCGTCCTGCATCTTCATGGAGCAGAGCCGGTCCCCTTGGCAAAGCATGGGCAGCAATCCTGGCAGTGCAACCATCCTGAACCTTCTGCATTCGATCAAAGTGTTCACCTGACTGAGATCCAGGATGGGACGAAGGTCCCCCTGTCTTTTTTGGGACTAGGAAGAAGTGGGAGTAATACCCCCCTTCCTCTTTGACTTTGTTGGGACTGCCTGGATCGCCTTTTTGCTCAGGAGGGCTTAGATTTCTGCCTGAATGAGGCCTGCGTGGGATGGGGAGCAATGGGTGGGGATCCGCAGGTTGTCTAGAGGAATTTTAGTGAACTCCAGTGCATAACCCCTTTCTATAGTCTGGAGAACCCACTGATCTGCGGTGATACTAGACCAGCCTCTGAGGTAAAGGGAGAATCATCCTCCTACTGCCTCCCCCTGTAGCTCCACCAGAGGAGGGGGGCAGGCAGGGGAGTCATGCAGATGTTGTTGTAGTGGGCAAGGGAGCTCTGGTGTTTTTGGCAGTCTTATGTCCCTGTGCCCATGAAGACAGGGGGTGCCTTTTGTTTTGTAACCCCCTCTTTACTGTTGTCGTCTACCTTGCTGGCCTTGATGCCAGCGAAAGGAAAGACACCTGGACAGGGCTGGCTCGGACTTATACTGCGTTTTCTGAGTCCTGCAAGCCAGTGATCATCTTTTCAGCTTCCTGGCTGAAAAGATCTGGCCCTTTGAAAGTGGCATCAAGGATGGCATCCTGCAAAAATCCTGGTGAAAGCCCAAGACCTTCAACCAGGAGTGGCGCCGTAAGCATACCACCGTGGCAGCTGTTCTAGCGGCAGTGTCTGCAGAGTCTTCTGAGCACCTGAGGACGTGCTTGCCAGCGTCAGCACCGGATTGGAGAACTGCTAAGAACTCTGTCTTATTAGCAGAGTCCGGTTGTGACTGAGCTAGGTCCATGGCCTTATTCCAGAGAGATTTCTGATACATCATCATGTGTGCCATAACATTTAATGACTGGACCGTACAAGTGGCCGAAGAGCACACCTTCCGGCCAAGATGGTCCAGTTTTTTGGATTTTTTATCCAGTGATTGGGAGCTCATATGCTTCGGCTGTTGGGTTCTCCCATGAGCGGCCACAAGGATCACAGAATCCACTTTGGGTTGCTCGCTCAAATGTGGTTCCCCCTTAGGGGTCCTATATAAGCTGTCAGCTTTCTTAGAAGAAGAAGAATCAGCATCTATATAGTGCTTTTCATACACAGTGCATCCCAAATCGCTTTACAAGCAATGCTAGACTGGTAGTGAAGTGACTGAATGTGTGGTGGCGGCCATATCACACATCACCCACACACCGCTTGGATAATTACATGAACCGGTATATGGGAAGGGGAATGCTGGCTAGGACACCGGGAATGTTCCCTACTCTTTGCAAAGAGTGCCCTGGGTTCTTTTACTTACACCTGGACACCCACCAGGACAGACAACACCAGGATGGGCAGAAGGGACCTCAGTTTGACGTCCCAGCCGAAGGACGGCACACCCCAGCAGTACAGCACCCCCCCAATACTGCACTCGGATACCAGCGATTTTTAAGTGCAAGTCCAATCCCAGTGTGGGACGAGAACTCACGACCTTCTGGTCCAGAGGCAGATGTGCTAACAACTGAGCCACGCTGACACCTTAGGAACCACTGATGTTGTGGATGGGTGTTTCCAGGCTACTTTCATAACGTCCTGGAAGGGCTCCACCAATGGCGTGATGACTAAGGGTTTCGGGTCAGTGGCCCCTAAGAATTTCACCAGGCGGCGTCTCTCGGGGTCTAACTCTTCCGTCTCCCACTGGTTAAGGAACTGAATGTGCCTCCTCACATCTAGGAGGGATCATCTGGAGCAGACCTTGGGGAATCCCTCCATGGTTCCGGGGTGGAAGAGACAAATCGTCTTCTGATGAACTGTAGGAGGAGGAGCCACCGGTAGATTCCTCTGAGGAAGGGTACCGCTGTCCCCTAGAGCTACCCGGCATCTAGAGGGGGATCTGGACATTCGGGCGATCCTTGCCCATCACCCCCTGGAGTCGGGCGGGCCGGTGTCCGGGCTGGCGAAGGCGATGTGCGTGGAGGAGTTGGTTGTCTCGGTGGAGCCGGAGCAGGGATCCCCAAGGAGTTGGGGTTCAGTTCCGGCGGTCTAGGTAAAAGGTCCCCTTTGATGGTGTTCCACCAGCTGCTGAAAAGAGCCCCGACATCAGTCAAAGGGACCACAGGGCCCGGCTGGGGCACTGGAGTCGAGGTAAGGGCGCACGGGGGGCCTGGCATTGGACCCTGCGGTTTGGTCCCCCTCCCAGTGTCAGGTCCAACGGTACCACTGTATCAGACATCGGTTCTGGTGGGACGGTGTCCCCTGGCATCAGGTGCTGGTGTCTGGTCGTCGGGCTCCCAAGGAAGAGGTAGAGGCAGAGGGAGTAACACCTGATCCATGGTATCCTCGGAAGCATCACATTCCCAGAAATCGGGTCTGTAGGCAGACCCTTGTTAGGGCTCTGCGGATCAGACGGTGGCTTAGAGGGTGGCTGGCGTCTGGTCCAGCTCCGTAGTGGAGTCAGAGGGCGTTGAGGCCTGACGTCAGTCCAGAACCCCGGCCAACAACTGTTTGAAAGGCAAGTGTGGTTTCTTATGGTGCTCGAGATCCTGACATCTCTTGGTGTCGTCTGACTCTGTGGTCCTGTCCAACAACCCAGAGGCCACGGCCTTGTAGACAGCAGGCTCTGACCTGCCGCCCAACAAAGAATCGGTCAGTCCTGCCAGCTGAGATCCTGGCGCAAGCTTGTGGGGCTGGATAGCCAGGGACATGGGGGCTTGGGAAAGCCCTAGCCTGGAAGACTCCCCGCCGTATGCCTGAGAGGACACGGGGGGCTTCCTCGACGGTAACCCCAGGAGAGCCAGTGAAACTGGAGGGGCTGATTCTGACCTCGCACAGGAGGCAGAAGTTTTGGAAGTCTTGTGTGGAGACCTAGGAAGAGATTCTGATCTGGACCTGTCCTTGTCCCGATGATGGTGCTTTCCGCTAGATTTCTTCTCTCTGGGGGAGGAATCTTTGACCGGGGGGGCCTCAGAGGGAGCTGGGAAGATCCGTGTCTCCTCCTGGTCCAGGTCAGTGACCGGAGGTGCCGACTCAGCTGGCTGGATCACCCCTTCAGTGGTCACCAGCAGGACCGAGGTCCTGAAAAAGAGAGTTGTCTCCCTCTTCAGACGACAACCAGTCAACAGGGTCAAGAAAAATCTCAGCCGCATCGTCAGTCGGCGTCTCAGACAACTGGCCAGACTGGGTTTCCGTGAAGCCAGCTGCCACGGCCACAGTTTCAACCCTAGTCAAAACCGAAGATTCCCGAGAGCGAGAATGCTGCCAGTCCCAGGATCGTCGACGATGAATCTTCTCTTTATCCTTCTTTGACTCCTTGCGTGAGCGGGAACTGTGTGATTCGGAAAGGCCATGCCCCTTGGATGGGAGGGACTGGCACAGCTCCTTGAAGGAGGCCAAATAAGTGGAGCCCTACTGGAGCGGAACGAAGGCCAAGGCAGAAGAGGATTGAGCGTCAGCCTGGGCCACCTCCTCCTTGAAGGCCTTGAGTTGCTCCAACTGCTCGGCAGACCCCGCAGCTGCGGAGACCACCTAATGGGCATCCTTTAATTTGACTGGCGGAAAACACTTCTCAAGACGACCCAACATCAGGTGAGCAGCACAGTCCTCCAGGACCGTCGGGTGAAACGGCCAACAAAAGTTGCAGGCCTGCAGATCATGATTGTGGCCCAAACAGTACACGCACGAGGCATGGGGGTCGGTAGGCGACATCTTCTGCCCACATGGGCAGCGGCGAAATCCGGGCAAGGATTTATCCTCCATCGTGGTCGCGATCAAAGACCGAGCTGAAGATGAAACTCTGAGTTTTAGTTTAAGTTTTGGAAGTAAATCCGAAGATTTAAGTGCCAGGGCCTACTCAACACGGGAGCAGTAAGGAGGGAACCTGCTTCTTCCAGCGGAGGGGAAGATCTGGTGTCATGGGGCAGAACCAAGGGAGTTACCACCCGGATGGTTGGGAGCAGCCAGCTTGAAAACGTTTCCAGCAAGTCTTAAAGGGAAAGGCAACTGCTAGAAAGTGTGGATAGAACATCATATCCACATCCCTAGAAGCGACACTTTTTCCAAGTTAAAGTTGGGCATGAACAAAAACTTTAAAAGCCAAAAACATAAAGAAAAAAAACGTTATAGTTTGACACTTGTGTTGTCTGGAGACAATATATCATCTGAGCCATCTTTAATTAATACAAAAAAATTATTGTTAGCACTTTAATTAGGAAAAAACATACACGATTGTCTCCAAAAATTGTCAAGATGAAATTTAACAAACTCAGTGCATGAGTACCAAGTGACAGCGCTTGGTAACATGACCAAAAAGAAACCAAGATAAAAAGTCAACATAAATGAAAAATAGAAAAACACGTTTTTATACAATTCATGAATTACTTGTGGAATTGTAAATACTGTTAAAAAAAAAAAAAAATTGGAAAAATGCACTGTCCTACATGAACAAGATGTGTAAAGATACAAAATACATGAAACAGTCTAGAACATGACCAGGCAAAAAAAAAAAAAAAAAACGGACAACTTCAGTATTTCTGTCAACCTACTTGTAAAAATAGATAAACACAGGACCCCACTGAAAATACACTGTCGCATCTCAGCTGAGCTATACTGAGAGGAAGTTTAATTCATTTCACTTTCAGCTTCACATAACCCATTCAGAGCAACTTACGTTACTTTTTTCCTTACCTGAAAGACTGCATGTGAACGTGATGAGGTGGCATTCATATCTGTTGGGTGCTGAGTCCGGTGTTTATTTCCATTAGCTAACATCGCCAGGAGCTGTTCTGCAGATTTTGGCTGCATAGGTTTGGAAGAAGGGAGAAAAAAATATAGATTACTCGCCTGTTACCATTGTTTTATGAATGATATACAGTTCACATCCACATTCAGGCAGTTCCACTGGAACAGGCTTTCCATTGGACATCTTTAAGCTAAGCACCTTCCATCACCTGAGTGGAATATCCTCAGACTCCACCCTGTGACGTCAAATCTTCACACACTAAAAGGAGGGAATCAGATCCAGGTTCAGGACCGTCTCTTGTTGTCTGGTCAGCAAATCCAGTTGGAGAGGCAGCCACCACAGAGATCTGGATACCAGAACTGCCTTGGCCACTCTAGTGCTATGTGGATCATCCGCGCCTTGTCCTTCCATGCCATGGCCACCACCTCACGAACATATCAAAACGCCAGCAGGCGGGCCGTAAGGTCTATCGAGTCTGCTCGATTGTGCAGCCGGACCCTCAACACAGCCGCCCCACCCTCCACACCCTCTTCATCATAACCCCCACCCTATCCCAACCCCTCTTAAAGCCACCCACCGTTCTACAGGACACCACCCCCTCGGGCAGAGCAGGCCACCTGTCCACCACCCTTTCCGTGAAAAAATGCCTCCTGATTTCCCTCCTAATCTTCCCCCCTCCAACCTCAACTAATGCCCTCTCGTATCCCTCCCTCTTCTAAGCTGGAAAATCCCTTCCGTATTAATTTTATTTATCCCCTTGAGGTATTTAAATGTCTCGATCATATCCCTCCTATGCCTCCTCTCCTGCAGGGAATACATGTTCAGCTCTGCTAATCTCTCCTCATAGGACGTCCCCTCCAATCCCTGGATCATCTTTGTCACCCTATGCTGCACACCCTCCAACAACTTGATGTCCATGCAGTAATCCAGGTGAGGCCTGACTAGAGACCTGCATAGGGGAAGGATCACCTCCCTTTTCCTGGAGGAGATTCCTCTCGTTGTACACCCTAGCATCCTATTTGCCTTTGCCGCCACCGTCCTGCACTGAGTTGAGTTGTTCATGCTGCCAGTTATAATCACCCCCAGATCCTTTTCTTCCTCATTACTTTCCAGCTGTACCCCTCCCAGCCGAGAGCTCCTTCCCTGGTTCCTAGCTACGAAGTGCAGTACCTTGCACTTCTTGGCATTGAACCCCAGCTGCCATGTTAACGACCACTCCTGTAGTTTGTTCGGGTCCGCCTGCAGCCCCTTCCAGCCTTCGATATCATCTACCACAGCTCCCATATTTGCATCGTCCACAAACAAACTGATCCTACTCCAGCCCCGTGTGAGATATCAGCTACAAATATCCCTGGTCCTAGCACTGATCCCTGTGACACCCCATTTGTCACTTCCCTTGGTAATGAGAGCTACCACCACCACCACCACCACCACCACCACCACCACCACCCTCTGCTGCCTTCCATTCAGCCACTTGACAATCCAATTTACCATCTTTGTTCCCACCCCTATGTATTCCAGTTTCCCCTCAGCCTCCCATGTGGCACGGAATCAAAGGCCTTGCTGAAGTCCAAATACAGGACATCCACCGCGTGGCCCCCGTCCAGTTCCCTGGTCACCCAGTCATAATACTCAAACAGATTTGCCTAGCAGGATCTGCTAGAGACAAACCTATGTTAATTACTGTACTGGAGACCATTGTCCTCCAAGAAGAAAGTCACCAGCCGCTCTTTTAGGATTGTCTCCATAAGCTTCCCTACAAATCGATGTGATGCTCAGTGGTCTGTAGTTGCACGGCTCATCCCTGGGGCCACTTTTGTGAATGGGAACCACATGGACCATCCTCCAGTCCTGTGGTACGCATCCTGTGTCCAGGGAGGTATTGAACAGGTCAGTCAGCGACCCCGCCAGGATCTCTACCAGCTCCCTGAATACCCTAAGGTGGATGCCATCCGGTACCGGTGCCTTTTGGATCAAGGAAAAGGCGTACATGAGCCCCACCATCCAATCCTCGCAAAAGGCTTTCCCAGCAGTGTCCCTGACTGTGGGGTCAAAAAACTTCAGTTTGGCATTCTCCCAGTATGCAGAAAGACTCACCAGAGGAACACCCCACAGGAAGAACATGTGGCTGACCACCTCCTGATTCAGTGATCACTCTCATGCCATGAATGCAGCCAAGTGATACTGTGCCCAGAAAATTAGACGGTGCAGGTGAGGGAGTGCTACCCATAAACTGACAAAGCAAAACAAAAGTACCTGCACTCAGGAGGAGGTGAGTCGAGTTGGTTAAAGAATTCCACAGCAGTCCAGTGAGTTACTGAACATTTGCAAAATTTATTGTGGAAACAAAATTACACCAATACAACCATCAGCACTGAGCCGTTGGTAGTCTGCTCTCCAATGACTGTTTGAGAAGGTCGTATTGGTGTAATTTTGTATGCCCTGAAGCAAGATCTGCCCAGAAATGGAATATTAGCTAATGATGGAATCATTGGCTCATGCCACTACTTATCAACTGCTTACCTTCTAACCCTCAGATTTCGTGGACGCCTGACAAGACAGGGCCTCGAAAAGAATTTAATAATTATTAATACTAATAATAAACACCCAGAAGCCTCCAACAGAAGGGAAAAAATTTAACAAAACACCCCCCAATGTCAGAATCACCTGAAGAGGGTAAAACCAATGAGAACACAGTACCAAATACAAGAGTGTGGCACACATACCCCTGGTAATACAGTATGGAGTGCAGAGGCCACTGGTTCCAGCAGGGGAGTCATGGTGGGAGAGTTATGAATATTGGAGTATCCCCTGGAAGAAACAAG
Organism: Neoceratodus forsteri; assembly: GCA_016271365.2. Lineage (NCBI taxonomy): Eukaryota > Metazoa > Chordata > Ceratodontiformes > Ceratodontidae > Neoceratodus > Neoceratodus forsteri. Next base: position 45,441,646 of record CM028133.1, on the reverse strand, counting down.
ATGACTATGGGAAATAATTTTTACTTCTCACCCCAGGAATACTCCAATATTCCTAACTCTTATGCAGACTAAGAAGCAGTATCTTTGGAGGTGGGCACAGAACCTACTTTGGAAATAGACTCCGCAGGACAGCTGTGCCAAATCTGGCATCACTCCTAGCCCATGTCTCCAGGCTGTAATGCTTAGTAAAGGTGTGCACTGTTCTACAGGCTGCTTTACAGATGTCCACCAAAGGAACACCCTGGAAGCTGCTACAGTAGCAGCTGTACCTCTTGTGGAATGGGCACTCAGCCCTACTGGTGCCTCCTTCCCAGCTTTTGAATAGCAAAACTGAATACACTGAACTATCCAGCGAGAAATGGACCTCAGACGCTGGATTTCCTTTTCCCACATCCCCATCAGGAAAAGTACAGTTACATAAGAACTTACCGTAACAGTAGATCTTCGAGAGGGGCTCTTGCTGTAGGTAATTACATATAGGACTGACGCCGGTCGGCGGCAGGACCCCAAGGAAAAATTAATAGCTAGCAGTCCCTGAGGGGGCCGCCCCGCCGATCAGGTGACCAGTATCTGACGTCAGTATAAAGCGTGGTCCCATCGCCTGCATTCAGTTCTTTCCTGCCACAGGCCCAGGAGAGAGAGAAGCAGATGTTTCCATTCCTGGAAAAAGAGCTGAAAAAGCCTAGGGGGATGGAGAGTGGGAAGGTATTACCTACTGCAAGAGCCTCTCTCGAAGATGTACTGTTACGGTAAGTTCTTACGTAACTGTACTATCTTACTTCGAGAGGGCTCTTGCAATAGATAATTACATATAGGACTGAATCCCAAGCAGTCTAGAACAAATAAAAGGCACCGGGAGGAGGAAACTACTCCAGAAAGTAGCAGAAGCCTTGCAATCCTCAAGACAGGAGGCCTTGCAAAACAGCTAGCCCAAAGCCTGCTCTACGGCGAGAGGCAATGTCCAAACTGTAGTGTTTTGGAAAGGTATGGACGGAAGTCCAGGTGGCAGCAGCACAGATGTCTGCCGCAGACACATTCTTGAAACAAGCTGCAGAGGCCGCTACTCCATGAGTGGAGTGACCTCTGACTTGACCCGGAAGGGTCTTGTTGTACTTGTACTTGTCATAACAGAAAGTGATGCAATGAGCCAACCACTTCGACAGGCACTGCTTGGAAACAGCAATGCCTTCCATTTTATGAGCAAAAGGGACGAACAACTGATCAGTCTTTCTGAGATCCTTTGTCCTGTTGGTGTAGTATCTCAGAATTCGGTGAACATCCAAGGTATGGAGTAAATATTCCCCTTGGTTGGAATACTGCGTGAAAAAGGCAGGTAACTCTATGGACTGATTTAAGGTAGACTCAGCTACCACTTTAGGTAGAAACTTAGGATTCGTGCAAAGAGCCACTCGTTGTTTGTGAAAAACCAAATATGGGATTTTATACATAAGGGCCTGGAGCTCGGAAATTCTTCGAGCGGAAGTAATGGCCACCAAGAAGAGCGTCTTCCATGAAAGAAACTTCAGATCTGCGGCTGCTGCCGGTTCGAAGGGAGGAAGGGTAAGTTTCTCGAGAACAAAGTTCAAGTCCCAAGGAGGAGCAAGAGTTCGGATGGGGGGCCTCAGATGAAGGACCCCTCTAAGAAAGGTCTTAGAGACCTCTAATTGGGCAAACACTATCTGCGAAAGGAGCATGGTAGGCTGAAATAGCAGCCATGTGGACTTTCAAGGAGAAATGACTGAGACCCAGGTCGAAGAGATGACGTAAATATTCCAGCAGAACAGCCACTGAACAGGAGAAAGGCTCCACGTTCCGAGAGGCGGCCCAAATAGAAAATCTCTTCCATTTCATGGCATAAGTAGACCTGGTGGAGAGTTTTCTAGCCTCCACCAGAATCTCCGCCACTTTTAGAGAAACACCAAAATGAGATTGAGCTAGGTCTGCAGGAGCCATGCATGGAGTTGCAGGGACTTGAGGCCTGGATGGACCAGGGTCCCCTGATCCTGGGTCAGCAAACTTCGAGATAAAGGAAGAGGAAGAGGAGGAACCTCTTAGTATCGTTATAGAAGACAGAACCAGATTTGCCTGGGCCAGAAAGGAGCGATCAGAATCATTCTCGCACCTTTTGTGGTTAGTTTCTGCAATACATGAGGGACCAGAGGAATTGGGAGAAAAGCATAGACGAATCTGCCCTTCCAGTCTAGAGACAGAGCGTCGCTCCAGAAAGCGCCTCGCTCTGGAACAAGCGATCAAAAGGTTGGAAGTTTTGCATTTTGGGAAGAGGCGAACAGGTCTACCTGCGGAGTCCCCAAAAGCTGAAAGACATGGTCCAGCACCTTTTGGTCTAATTCCTACTTGTGTGGCAGGGCAGAGGAGCGGCTTAGCTTGTCTGCCAGAGTATTGTCGACTCCTGGAACATGAATCGCAGTGAGGTGAAGGTTGTGTTGAGTTGCCCAGTCCCAAACCCTCATTGCTTCCCTGCATAGAGGGTAGGATCGAGTCCCTCCCTGCTTGTTGATGTACCACACCATGCACATGTTGTCCGTCTGGATGACCTCGTGACGGGAAGATGTATTGGTGAAGGGCTTGGAGGCATATAGTACTGCTCGAAGCTCGAGCACATTGATGTGAAGAGTTAGTTCCAATCTGGACCATAAACCCTGGGTTCGGTGAGGATCCAGATGGGCTCCCCAACCTTCGCCTGATGCGTCTGTGTTCAGAGTCTGGGAGGGGGGAGGATGACAGAAGGGGACACCCCGAAACAGATTCTCTCGAACCATCCACCATTGCAAGTCTCAAGCCATCAGCGAGGAGATCAGAACTATATGATCTAGGTCGTCTACAAGTTGATCCCACCGGGAGCGAAGAATCCACTGAGAGATCCTCATGTGGAGCCGAGCCTGGGGAACTGTCGGAATAGCGGCCGCCATGAGCCCCAGGAGACTGAGAACCAACCTCGCCGGAACCCTCCTGCGTTCTGATAGCAGGGAAATCTGTGACTGAAGAGAGGCCGCCCTGTCCGGAGGCAGGAAGGCCTTGCTCACCGTCGTATCGAGGACAGCCCCAATGAACTGAAGTCTCTGGGAGGAATCCAGATAAGACTTAGAATGGTTGATGGTACTACCCAGGCAAGTAAAAACCTGCTGGGTGAGGGAGAGAAAATGCAGGAGCTTCTCCCTGGACGAGGCTGCCAGGAGCCAGTTGTCCAGGTAGGGAACACCTGAACTCCCATCGTACGGAGGTGGGCCGCTACCACAGCCAGGCATTTGGTAAATACTCAGGGTGCAGAGGAAAGACCAAACGGGAGCACCCGGAATTGGTAATGGCCCCCTAAAAAGCAAACCGAAGCTACTTGCGGTGAGAAGGGCGAATGGGGATGTGCAGATATGCATCCTGCATATCCAGCGCACAAAGCCATTGACCCGGCCGAAGGAGAGGCAGAAGGGTCTGTAGGAAGAGCATCCTGAACCTTTTGTATTCCACGTAAAGGTTCAAGGAGCTGAGATCGAGAATGGGTCTGCAATCTCCAGTCTTCTTTGGGACCAGGAAGAAATGTGAATAGTAACCCGTCCCTTGAAGGTGAAGTGGAACGGGTTCTATGGCCTGCTTCGCGAGGAGGGAAGAGATTTCTTCTTGGACCAAAGGAAGATGGTCCCTTGCGTAGAACGATTTCAGAGGTGGGTGGCGGGGTGGTTTCTGTAGAAACTCTATAGAGTGCCCTTCCGCTATGATCTGGAGCACTCATGAATCCGTTGTTATCCTCCCAACCCGGAAGGTGGAGGAGAACCTCCCTCCTACGGTTCCTTCATTGTGTCCGAGGCGGTGGGAGAGGAGGAGTCAGGTGGTGTGGGGCAGGCGCAGGTGGGGCACCCGCTGCATTTTGGGCGAGAGGCCCTGGCAGCTCTGAGGGACCCGACGTTAGTGGCCCGCCTTCCTTGGGGTTTCGCTTGTGGCCGACTGCGTCTGCGAAAAGGACGGCGCTGCGGGTGATGGGGACGGTACATGGAATCCAATTTCAGAGCCATCCCCTTCTCCTGCAAGTCGGTGATGATGTCCTTGACATCACCACCAAAAAGCACCGAACCCCTGAAAGGTGCTTCCTGGATCGCGGACTGCACCTCCGGGACCAAACCTGACACGCGGAGCCAAGCATGACGCCGAAGACTCACGGCAAAAGCAGAGCTCCGCCCAGCAGTGTCCACTGCATCGTATGTCGTCCGCAAAATGTGGCGACTGGCCGAACGAGCAGAATGGACTAAGTCGGCCAACTCCTGCTTGACTTGAGAGTCAGATAAGGAGTCAATCTTGGATCCCGCCTAGGTAAGGATGGCCTTCTGGTAATCCCCCATATGAGCAACATAATTCAGGGCCCGAATTCCCAGTGTGGAAGAGGCATAGATTTTTCTTCCATACTGGTCCAGGAGGCAAGATTCCTTATCCGGAGGAGACGAGCTTAGACGTTTGGGATGCACTGACCGGCCATGAGCGGCGCTAATCACGACCGAATCCGCACAAGGGTGGGACTGCAAATAGTCTACACCCTCTGGAGCCTGGTATAGCCTGTTAGACTTCCTAGGAAGTGGGGTTAACACCGACGGTTGTTTCCAAATAGTGGAAACTAGGTGGGCGTGAGGCTCGATCCAGGGTGACACTAAAGTTGGAGCTGTGAGGGGCAGGTCCAGATATTCGGCGAGTTTAACCCGCTGAGGATCTGGTTCCAAGCAGTGCCACTGATGTACTTCCTGGATTTTTCTGAGCAACTCCATAAAGGAAGGATCCTCCGGAGAGGACTTCGAAGGGGTCCTCAGCCGGGGCTTGGACAGAGTGTGAGGCTCGTCATCTCTCTCTGAGCATCCGTCGGAAGAATCCGAGAGGGAAGAAGAAGAATCGGAAGCAGAATAAGATTCCCTAACACAGTTGGGGGCAGGAACGGGTTCCTTGGGGGGATCCCTGGACGTGTGTCCTGCCCCTCTCGGGATCCAGAGGGAAGGGCCCTGGAGTCTGGAGGCGGTGAGGGAGTGTGCCGTCTCAGGCGTATGGTAGCCGAGGGCAGCACCGTCGCCGTAAGGCGGCTCTCTACTTCCTTGGTTAGCTAAACCTTGGCCTCAACCCACCGGGAAGCCAGAGTCTCCTGAAGATCCACTGGCGGCTGAGGGGGCGGTGCAGGCGGGGGAGGAATACAGATTGTATCCATAAGGCAAGTATCCGAAACCCGGCTGCGGAAAAACCAGCGCCGGGTATTATGGCGTCGGGTACTGCGGCGTCGGAGGGACCGGCATCGAGTACTGCAGCGCTGGATACTGCGGCCCCAGGTACAACAGCTCCAGATAAGGCGGGCGGGTGCCGGAGACTGCGAGCAAGCGGCCGGAAGGTGGCCTGAGGCGGGTCAATATTGAGACCGGGGAGCAGGGCCCGGCGGAAGGAAAATCCCTGACTGCATCGGTGGGCCAGCGCTGGCGGGACCGGCATCGGGACCAGCGTCAGATCCGGTTTAATAGTAGGAGGGTCTGGCGGAGGTGGAACATCCCCCACATCGCCTGGGGATGGGGGGGAAAATCCTCGGGTCAGGCTGGGGTGATTCAGGCTCCCCGGACGGCAGCGAAGGCTGCAGGGAACCGGGCACGACGGAAGATGGAGGGTCCGTCGTAGGTTCTGTTGCACATCGGGAGAGCTGCCGTGCAGCTTAGGGGCTAATTCGATGGCTGCGGAGGAGCAGGCGTCCTTCTTCTGAGGTCCCTCATGGAGGCGGGCGAGGAGGGAGGAGCAGCCGGTCCCGAGGGGCAGTGCGTCGCCGCCCGAAGGTCAGGTGTCTTATCGACCTTCTCCAAGCCCGGGCTTGGAGGAGCCGGCGTCCGACATAGATCACCCGCACCAATGGGCATAAGCCTGCGGCGGTGGGGAGACAGAGGCCTCCTTTGCCCGGAGGTGCCCGCAAGGCCCAAGCGCCAAGCCAGGCAGGCGGGCCGACGCCTCCTCCAAACCCATGGAGGCTGCCGGACGGTCCCCCTGAGGGGATGTTACCTGGGCCGCGACTCCGGCCGGAGTCGCGGATGAGAAGGCCTTCTCCCGGTGCCTCTCCTTGTCCCGCTTTTTACGATGTCATTCCAGAGAAGTAGACGCCTGCCTGAGCTTGTTCAGTTCTTTTTCCATCGAAGACATCTTTTTCTTGAGAAGATGGGCTTCCAGGGACTGTTGGCGTCGTCTGCGGGTAGCCGCGTTGAAGTGAAGGCAATGCGGGCACTTGTCGACCGGGTGGTCGGGGTCTAGGCAGAAGAGGCAGAAGGAATGGCCGTCCTTGTGTGGCAGTTGGGCACCACACGAGTCGCACTTGTTTTTGTGCTCGGAGGGTGTAGGGGACGACATACAACGACGATGACCTGACGATAGAAAGAAAAAATACTTTAATTTTCAGAAAAACCGATGAAAGAGCAGGAGCTGACTAAGCACGGACTTTACACCAGGCGCTGCACAACCTAATGGCAGGAAAGAACTGGAAGAAGTAGGCGTCAGGACACGCCCTTTATACGGCGTCTTATGGCGCCAGTCACTAACGTGGGGCGGTTCCTCAGGGACTGCAAGCTAGAAATTTCATGGTCCTGCCGCCGGCCGGCGTCAGTCCTATATGTAATTAGCTACTGCAAGAGCCCTCTTAAAGTAAGATGTACAGTTACTTAAGAACTTATCATAACAGTAGATCTTCCAGAGAGGCTCTTGCTGTAGGTAATCACTTGTAGAACTCCGGCCGCTGGCGTCAGGACCACAAGGAAACTTTTGCTAGCATTGTCCGACGTGGGAACCGCCCACTGGATGTCACGTGACTGACATTAGCGTGACACTATATAGCGGCCAGTCCCCACATCCGGCCTCCAGTTCTCCCATCAGAGACCACCAAAGGTCATGACAGGAGAAAGTAAAGAGGCTCCTGGATTCCAAAAAAAATAAAAAAAAAGGCTTTCTGAAAAGAGTTGTAAACTAAAAAAGGGGGGGGGTGGGAAAAAGGTTACCTACTGCAAGAGCCTCTCTCAAAGATATACTGTTATGGTAAGTTTTTACATAACTCTACTATCTTACTTCGAGAGGGCTCTTACACTAAGTAATCACTTGTAGGACTGAGTACCAAGCAGTAAAGAGTACAAGGTAGAAGAAAACATGGGAGGCTGGAACATAATCCTAGTAGGAAAAAAAAAAAAAAAAAAACAGGAAGTTATAACAGGAGTCCCTGGAAGACTGCTAGTCTAAAACCGACCCTACACCTCGAGAAAATGTCCAAACTGTAATGTTTTGTGAAAGTGTGGACAGAACTCCACATAGCTGCCGTGTAAGTTTCTGCAGAAGACACATTTCTGAAACAGGCTGTGGAAGCAGCCATTCCCCTGGTAGAATGCCCTTTTACCTGCCACGGAAGGACTTTACCATACTTCTGGTAACAAAAGGTAATGCAGTTTGCTAGCTATCTTGAAAGGCACTGTTTGGAAACTGCCGCACCCTCCTTTTTTGGTGCAAAAGAAATACAGGTTACTCACCTGTAACAGGAGTTCTAGGAAGGGTATATGTTGTTCATCCACACTGTCGGGCAGGTATCCTTGCCGCTTTAAATCTTGCCGGAAGGTCTTCAAGCTGGCTCCTCCCACCCACCCGGGTGTTAAAACTCTCGGCTCCGCCCCATGACGCCAGATCTGGCCCGCTGGAAGCTCAGGTAGTGCGTCAAAGCCGGGGAGGTCGGGTGGGTCGTGTGGATGAACAACATGTACCATTCCTAGAACTCCTGTTACAGGTGAGTAACCTGTATTTCTAGGGACATGGATATGTTGTTCATCCACACTGTCTGGCAGACTCCTAGCAGTTCTCCGGGAGGAGGGAGGCACGGCACACACCCCCTACTTAGGGAATAGAGACTGGAGAACCAAGGCCCCAAAACCAGCATCCAGGCGTGACTCAAGGTCGATGTGGTAATGGGTGATGAAGGTGTGTGCTGACTTCCAGGTACCAGCACTGCAGATTTCCTGGATAAGGACGTCCCTGGAAGCAGCCACCGATGCAGCAGTAAGGCAGGTAGAATGAGCTCTTATCCCTCTGGGAGGCTCCATGCCCGCCAACTTATAGAGAGATCTATGCAGGAGGTGACCCACCTGCTTATAATGCAGCAGCTGCAGGTCTGCCAGGTGCGGCTTCAGCGTGGGTGACAAACAGCTGGCGAACCTCTCCCGAATTTCAGCCGTGCGCTCCTTATAAGTGGCGCCCTTCTAGGGTCAGAGTATGGAGCCTATATTCAGCCTCCGAGGTGTGATTGGGGTAGAACACCGGCAGAGTCAACACCTGGTTAAGGTGAAACTCCGACACCACCTTCGGAAGGAATTTCGGGTGGGGGCGCAGGACAACCGTGCCCCTGTGGAAGACCAGGTAAGGAAACTCTATGAAAAGCGCCTAGAGCTCTCCCATCCTTCTGGCTGACGTGATAGCCACCAAGAAGGCGGTCTTCCACGACAGGTGAGAGAGATCACACCAGTGCATTGGTTCGAATGGCTTGCCCAAGAGCTTTGCCAGTACCAGCAGTAGATCCCAAGGAGGTGGAGGGGAAATGTGGTCAAGGCCTTTGAAAAAGCGCCAGACCTTCACCTTCTCCTGCGCAACCGACTGCTCCCCGGCCCACGGCCGGTAAGCAGATGGCTGCCAGGTGCACCTTAAGGGTAGTCGACCTAAGCCCTTGCTGAGAAAGGGACCACAGGTAGTCCAATATGCTCGCCAGGGAACAGGAGGAAGGGTCAAGACCCTTACCCTGACACCAAATGGAAAATCTCTTCCATTTGAAGGCGTAGCATTTCCTGGTCGACTCCTTATGGGATGCCTCAACTACATTGAGGACCTCGTTGGAAAGACCCAATGCCTGGAACTCTAGCCGCTCAGGAACCAGGCCGTCAGGTGCAGTGATTGAAGGTCCGGATGGAACACCTTCCCCTGATTGACTGAGAGCAGATCCGGGCAAGCTGGAAGCTGCCTCGGGAGCCTGGAGCTGAGGCTGAGGAGATCTGGGTACCAGAACTGGCGGGGCCAGTCTGGGGCTATCAGAATCACCTGCGCCTTGTCCCTCCTTGCTTTGAGAAGCACCCTGTATCAAGGGAATGAGGAAAGGCGTAGAAGAGGCCCGGGGTCCACTGCCTCGAGAAGGCATCCCCCTGCAGCGAGCCCTGCTGAGAGGGGCGGGCATGGAACAGCCTCAGCTTCGCGTTCTCCCTGGAGGCAAACAGGTCTACCTGAGGTGTGCCCCAATGGGAGAACAGATCTTGTACTACCTCCGGCAGGAGAGACCACTCGTGGGACGCAGCCCCTATCCGGCTTAGGGCATCGGCCAGGGTGTTGGAGGCTCCTGCCACGTAAATGGATAGGAGATCCACCTCCAGGTTGCACACGAGTGACCAAATGCGGAGAGCTTCCTTGCATAGAAGCATGGAGCGCGTCCTGCCCTGGCAGTTTAGATAGTACATGGTCATGGCATTGTCCGTTTGGACTCTGACCACTTGACCCCGGAGAAACGGAGCAAAGGCGGTGAGAGCTAGGCGGACCGCTCAGAGCTCCAGCAGGTTGATGTGACATCGGGGCTCCTGCGGGGACCAGAAGCCGTGCGCTCGGTGTTCCCCCAGATGGGCACCCCAACCCATCAAAGAGGCATCGGTCGATAGAGAGACTGTTGGCTCGGGGCGGACAAACGGGATGCCCTCCTGCAGATGAACTGGAACGGTCCACCACTGGAGAATGTTCCACATCCCCTGGGTCACTGTCACTAGCTGGTCCAATGGATCGCAGCGTTGAGACCAAGGGCTGGCCAGCCCCCATTGAAGGGGGTGCATGTTCCAGCGGACTACGCTGGTACAGGCCGCCATGAAACCCAGGAGGCGCAGGAAGTCCCGGGCAGGGCCGATTGCCCAACCAGAAATGATTGGGCAAAGGAGGAAAGAACCTCGGCCCTGTCCGCCAGGAGCCGTGCTCTGGCTCGAAGAGAGTCGAGCTCTGCCCCGATGAAAAGAATCACCTGCTTCAGCTCGAGTTCCGACTTGGCCTCGTTGATGAGAAGGCCGACTTGAGAGCAAACCTGGAGGGCCAGATTTCTGGACCGCTCCACCTCCTGCCTGGAGGGGGCTGCTATCAGCCAGTTGTCCAGGTAAGGGTACACCCAGACCCCTCGGCGCCGCAGGAATGCTCTCCCCACTGCCATGCATTTGGTGAAGACCCTGAGAGCTGGAGACAAGCCAAGGGCATGGCTCGAACTCGAAAGGGATCCCTCCACTGAAGCGAAGGAATCTCTGATGTGACGGATCGGATAGGGGACATGAAAGAAACGGCCCTGCAGGTCCAGAGAGCAGAACCACTACGCGTTCAAGGATGGTACTATCTGAGCCAGAGTGACCATCCTGAAGGTCCGAGACCTTAGAAACTTGTTTAGGTCGTGCAGGTCGAGAATGGGGCGCCAGCCCCCCCGTCCGTTTCCGAACCAGGAAGTACCTGGACACAAACCCCGGGTCTGAGGGAGGGTCCGCTACCTCTCTGATCACCTCCTTCTCGAGGAGGAGAGCGGTGTCGGCTCGGCGAGTCGACAGTGAAGCTGCGGACCCCGAGGCCCCCCGAGGTGCGACGGCTCTGAAGGGCGGGGCCTGCTCGAACTCCAGAGGCAGGCCCTTTCCGACCACTTCCAACACCCACCGGTCTGTGGTAATAACGGACCAGGCCAAAGAAAGTGGCAGAGCCTACTCCCACGGGGGGAACCTGGGGTGAGGTGACGGGATTGGGGGTGACACCCCTCAACCCATCACTGGGCAGGCTTGGAGGAGGGACCAGCCGGGGGACCTCCAGGGACTTTACCTCCCTGCTTCCTGGAGGAAGAAGCCGAGGGCTTGGGTTTGGGATGCCAAGCTTGTGCCTGCTGGCTCTGACGTTGCTGGGCCGGACGTGCCGTGGGCGCAGATGGATGAAGGGGCTTAGGCTGTGGTCTGCGGCCTTTGTCCTTCAGTGCGGATGAGACCAAGTCCAAGGTAGCATTGGACTTCTCGATCCTCTGCAGGTGACCTTCCACCCCAGAGCCAAAAAGGTCAGTCTCCAGTAAGTGGACATCTGCCAACTTGTGCTGGGTATCCAAAGTGAAGGTGGATATCCTCAGCCATACCCAACGGCGCATAGTCATTGCAGCAGCTACTGACCTGGTACGAGTCTCCAATGTCCAAAGCAGTCTGAAGCTGCTGTTTGGCCACTGCCCTGCCCTGGTCCCACACCTGCCTAACCATGGTCTGCAGGTCCGCTGGAAGATGAGGAACTACCTCGTCCAGGGAGCCCAACAGGGCATGAGAGAAACGTGCCATTAGTACGGCCGAACTGGCCTGACGAAGGCCGAGGGAGGACGCAGCGTAGACTTTTCGCCCGGCATAGTCCAACTTCTTGGACTCCTTGTCGGGAGGTTTGTCCACGTCCCTAGCGTCCCGAGCGTGCCGGAAAACGCTGTCGGTAACTAGCCCCTCGGCTGAGGAGTGTTGCGAAAAACCAGACAAAGAACCAGTAGGGACCGCATACTTCCTGGCCATCCTGGCCGAGGGCGCAGGACAGGAAGCAGGGCACTGCCAGAGCTCCAAGGCCGGGCCCACTATGGCGTCGGCCACCGGAAAGGCCTCCGTAGGGGAATCCCCTCGGTCCACTATCTCCGTGAGGGGATACCTGGCCCGCTTAGACACAGGTTCAAGCTTCATCCCGGTGGACTCCGAGATGAGCTGAAGCAATCCCAGATAGGACGAAGGGTTATCGTCCATCGACTGACGTCCAGAGGACTCCGTCTACTCGCCTGGAGAAAAGGGAGGAATCGTCGTCTGACTCCGAAGAGTCCGCAAAGAGCTGCCTCTGGCCTGAGCCACCCTCCACCTGCCGAGGTCGATCAGGAGTGAGGGTAACAGACAGTCTATGGGGCAGGCCCTGAGCCGACCGAGAATTTTTGGTCAGAGCCCTAAATAACGGCTGTGGAGGAGGAGGTTCCACCGGAATCGGTGGAGCAGCTGGTTTTGGTCGAACAACCGGCCTGGGAACAGGCCCTCGGTAAGTCAAGGGTTGTTTCGCCACTCGGTGACAGCCACTAATGGTCAGAGGCGACGGCCGCCTTGTTCCCGGTCAGAAGGAGCTCTTGCCACATGAGGTCCTCGTATCGTTGACATAACTTACGTCGAAGCCTCCCCTCGTCCGAGGAGGAGGACGAGGATGAGCAGCGGTGCCGCTTACCGCAGTGCCGAGACTGAAATCGCCTATAACGGCGGGATCGGCTGGACCGCGAAGAAGTCCGAGACCGAGAACCTCGGCTTTTCCGAGGACGGTGCAGGGAAGGGACAGGTGGAGCCGGCTCTCCCTTCGGCTCGGAGGGTTCACCCGAGGGCTTCGGAACTGGAGGCACTGGCAAGCCCACGGGATCCTCAACCCACCGGAGAACCAGGAGGAGAGGTTCTCGGCCGCCTGGCGACAACCGTCCAGCAATTAGGAAAAATCCGACTGCATCGACGGGAGTCTCGGTCAGCTGACCTGACAGGGACACCGAGAGATCAGTGGCCGAAGCCGAACGATCGACCGAAGTCGATGGCCGACAACTCGGGGAGAGGGACCTTTCCCGTTCCCAAGAGTGTCGACAGAGGGACTTACCCTTGTATTTCTTTTTGGACCGAGAAGACGGTCCAGCAGACATTGGTCGCTCTCCCTTACTGGAGAGGGACAGACAAAGCTCCTTAAAGGAAGCTGTACAAGAGGAAACCAGGGAGAGCGGGATAAATGTCGCGGCTGAGGAAGATGCGACCCGCGCCGCCTCCTCTTCGCGGTCGATCATCTGCTCTAGTTGATCCACCGAGCCCGCCGCCGCGGAAACCGCTGACCGGGCCTCTTTTGACTTCACCAGAGGAAAACGTTTCTCGGGACGCCCCAGTTGTAAACGGGCAGCACGGTCTTCGAGGACGTAGGCCGAGAAGGAAGAGCACAGGTCGCAAGCCTGCGGGTCGTGTTCGAGGCCTAAACAGTAGACACACGTGGAGTGCGGACCCGCCAAGACATCTTCTGCCTGCAAGGGCATCTCCGAAAACCGGGAGTCGATTTGTCCATCGCAGCCGCGACGGATAGAAGACCGAAGTCTAGAAATGCAAAAACTTTTAAATTCGCAAAACCGAAGAATTAGGAACCAGTCTTATACGCAGAGCGTTAAGGAGGGAACCTGAGCTTCCAAGCGGTAAGGAAGATCTGGCATCATGGGGCGGAGCCGAGAGTTTTACCACCCGGGTGGGTGGGAGGAGTCAGCTTGAAGACCTTCCGGCAAGATTTAAAGTGGCAAGGATACCTGCCAGACAGTGTGGATGAACATCATAACCATGTCCCTAGAAATGAAAAGTTGGTCAGTCTTGCGGACATCTCTAGTCCTGTTCGTGTAATAATGTCAAATTCTAACGTATGCAGGATGACTTCCCCTCGATCAGAATGCTTTGGGTAATAAACCGGCAATTCTAAACATAGAAACATAGACTCTGATGGCAGATAAGGACCACTTGGCCCACCTAGTCTGCCCATTTCCCTACCTAATGGATAAGTTGCATATCCTAGTTAACCAACAGCCTACTTCCTCCTCCCCCCACTAGAATTGCCTTGTCTGTCCAATGCATTCTTGAATTCCCCCACTGTTTTTGACTCTACGACTTCCTCAGGAAGGTGGTTCCATGCATCAACAACCCTCTCTGTGAAGAAATACTTCCTTACATTACCTCTGAGCTGTCCCCCCTCTATCTTCAAATTGTGCCCCCTTGTTCTTGCACATCTCTTTTTCTGAAAGATGCTACCTTCTTGGACTGTGTGTATTCCCTTGAGGTATTTGAAAGTTTCTATCATGTCCCCCTCTCTTAAGCTCCTTTAGTTCTTCATATGTCTTCTGGTGCAGACCCTACACCATTTTGGTTGCCCTCCTCTGGACAGCCTCCATCCTGTCTATGTCTTTGTGGAGAAGGGGTCTCCAAAACTGTACAGAGTACTCCAGATGTGGTCTTACCAACTGTTTGTACAGAGGGCCAACAACTTCCTGTTTTCTACTGATGATGCCTCTCCCTAGGCATCTTAGTATCCTCCCAGAAAATTCTAAAGACTGATGAAGGGTCATCTCTAAAACGACCTTAGGCAGAAACTTAGGATTTGTACACAGAGCAACCCAGTCTCTGTGAAAAATCAAATAAGGCACCTTGCACATCAGGGCCTGAAGCTCAGAAATTCTATGAGCTGAAGTAACTGCAACTAAAAAGAGCACTTTCCAGGACAAAAATCGCATATCACAAGAACTTGCTGGCTCGAAGGGAGGCAAGGTAAATTTTTCCAAAAGAAAATTAAGGTCCCACGGTGGAACAGGGTTCCGCACCGGGGTTTCAGATGCAGAATACTTTTCAAAAACGTTTTGGAGACCTCTAACTGAGCTATAGTCTTGCCTCCTACTGGATTCATGGTAGGCAGAGACAGCTGCTAGATTCACCTTCAGGGACGAATAACTCAAGCCCAGGTCCAACAGATGAAGGTACTCCATAACCTGGGCAGCGGGACACGTGAAGGGATCCAGATCTTTCGCAGTGGCCCAAATGAAGAAACGCTTCTACTTCTTGGCGTAGGTAGTTCTGGTGGACAGCTTTCAAGCCTCCACCAAAATTTGAGCTACCCTAGGGGAAACCCAATACCGAGAAGCAGCTATGTCCTGAGGTGTCATGCATGAAGATGAAGGGACCTTAGCCCCTGATGCACCATTGTGCCCCCTTCCTGGGTGAGTAGATCATAAAATAAATGTAGAGGTATGGGAGGCTTCACTGCTAGGTGTTGAAGCAGTGAAACCAAAATTTGTCAAGGCCAAAAAGGAGGTATCAAAATCATTTGTGCTCCTTCACAAAAGTGGGAGCAGGGCAGATGCAGTAAACTACAGACCTCTTAGTTAAAACTCAGTGATAGGGAAAATGATGGAATCACTTCTGAAGGAAAGAAATGAAAATTACGTACTTACCGTAATTCTTGATCTTCTTGGACGAGTCTCCACCACTCATTCACACTATTGGGATCTGCGCCGGAGGCACTAGAACCCATCGGGAGCAAACTTTTGCTGGAGGTCGGCACCAGAGATGGCGCATGAGCTAAACTCATGCGCAGTAATGACTATATCGGCGCCAACCCTCCAAACCGCCCAGTACATTTTTTTTTTTTTTTTTATAAAGGAGGTGCAGAGTAACTAACCTAGAAGGGTAGCCTAACCTGAAAACCGGACATAAGATAGTCTGGGCGACCCGTGTAAGAAGGGTCAACAAAGAAGTCTTCACGACCTAAAGATATGAGGGAGTGAAGACCAACAACAGAGGTGAGCTCGGGGGATGGAGGGTGGGCGTCTGAATGAGTGGTGGAGACTCGTCCAAGAAGATCAAGAATTACGGTAGGTACATAATTTTCATATCTTCCTGGACTTAAGTCTCCACCACTCATTCACACTATTGGGAGAGTACCGAGCTAATAATCCCCCGAGGGGGCGGCAGGAGAGACCAAGAGCTCACGTTTCTAGGACAGAAGTCCATTAAGGATGGCTCTGCCAAAGGAAGAATGTCGTCTGGCATGGACATCCAGTGCATAATGTTTAACGAAAGTATGTGCTGAGCTCCAGGTGGCCGCATTGCAGGTGTCTGCAATGGGCACGTTGCGAATTTCCGCTAGGGATGCCGCGACCGCTCTAGTAGAGTGAGTGTAAACTCTACCCTCCAACTTAACCTGCACTATGGAGTAGCAGTGGTGAAGGCATGCCACTAGCCATGCTGAGATACATCTGATAGCGACAGGTCGACCCAGCCGGGTCTCGCTGAAGGAGACGAACAGTTGTTGGGCTTTGCGAAAATCCTTGGTTCTATCTAGATAGAAACGCAAGGCCCTCTTAACATCCAAAGAATGAAGAGAACGTTCCCCTTCATTTTGGAAGTCCGCAAAGTAAGAGGGAAGGACCAAAGGTTGGTTTAGATGAAATTCTGACACAACCTTAGGAAGAAATTTAGGATGAGTACGAAGAACTACTTTGTCCTTATGGAACACAGTATACGGAGAGTCTGTGACCAGGGCATGAATCTCAGAGACTCTGCGGGCTGAGGTAATGGCCACCAGGAAGGCAGTTTTCCAGGTGAGAAATTTTAGCTCACAGGTAGCCAGAGGTTCAAAAGGTTTCCAAGTCAGCATATCTAGCACAAGATTAATGTCCCAGGCTGCAACTGGACGTCTTGTAGGAGGTCTGGTATGCAGAATTCCTTTAAGAAATCTCTTAACCATAGGTAACTGAGCCAGTGTTAAGGAAAAAAACAGCTCATGATACGCTGAAATGGCACTAAGGTGAACTTTGACTGTAGAGTACTGCAGACCTGAATTTCAGAGGTCCAAGAGGTACTCCAAAACCTTATCTGGTGGGCAGGAGAAGGGATTTAAAGAGGACTTTGCACACCAGAGCGAAAAACGCTTTCACTTGGCTGTGTAAGTTTTCCAAGTGGCTGGCTTCCGTGTAGCCAGAAGAATATCTGAAACCCTTCGAGAGACATTGAACCGGTTTACTTCAACCTCTTCAGGAGCCAAGCGTGAAGGTAAAGCGATCTCAGGTTGGGGTGGACCACCGGCCCCTGAGTCAAAAGGTTCATCTGTAGGGGAAGTGGTCTCAGAGGAACTGCCAACATATTGTTGAGTAGTGGAAACCACAGCTGTCAAGGCCAAAAGGGAGCAATGAGAATCATCTTGTCCCCCCTGGGATTCGAACTTGAGGTGTACTCTCTGAATTATTGGAAGAGGCGGAAAGGCGGAAATAAAGCGTTTTGTCCACCGCAGCCTGAACGCATCCTAACAGAAAATGCCAGGCCCTGGATTTCTGGAGCAGAAGAGAGGCAGTTTTGCGTTGAGTGGGGTGCAAAAAGGTCCAGGTCTGGAGTTCCCCACTCTTCCGAATAGTGACTGAACTATGGTTGAGTCGAGAGACCACTCGTGAGGATCTGTCTCTGTTCTGCTGAGACAGTCTGCCAAGTCGTTCTGTACACCTGGCAGGTAGACCGCTTGAATTAGAGCCTCGTGCTCCAAGCACCATTCCCATACTCTCATTGCTTCCCTGCATAAGGGGTAAGAATGAGCACCGTCCTGCTTGTTGATGTAATACATCACTGCTTTGTTGTCCGTTTGAAGGAGAATGTCCTTGTGACACAGAATGTCCTTCAATGCTCGGACCGCATAAAGGACGGCTCTCATTTCTAGGATATTTATGTGAAGCTGGGACTAGAGTTCAGTCCACACACCTTGAGTGTGGAGAGCCTGACAGTGAGCTCCCCACCCCACTAGGGATGCGTCTGTGGTGATGGAGATTTGATGGTCCAGAGGAGCAAAGGGATATCCTTCCAGGAGATTGCTCTCTTGAGACCACCAGGTGAGTGACCTCTTTAAAGGTTCTGTTACTTTGATGAGATAGGACTACGGGTGAGTGGTTGGGGACCACTGAGTACTGAGCATCCACTGAGTGGTTCTCATGTGCAGACGTGTTAGGGGTACAGTGAACACTGAGGATGCCATGAGGCCTAGCATCTGTTGCATCGAGAGAGCTGTAACTGAGCTATTCTCCCCGACGTGACGGGCCATCTGAAGGATATTGTTCCTTCTGTCTTCTGGAAGAAAAGCCTTCGCACAGGAGGTGTCCAGAAGAGTCCCTATAAAAAAGGAGCCTCTGGGAGGACTGCACTTGCGATTTCTTGAGGTTTAACAGAACTCCCACGAATACTGCACAACACTTTGTAAAAACTCGCGGCACCGAGGATAGCCCAAAGGGCAGGACTCTGAACTGATAATGTTGTCCCAGAGCCACAAACCTCAGGAATTTGTGATGCCTCGGGTGAATAGGAATGTGCTGATAAGCATCCTGCATGTCCAGGGGAGGCTAGCCAGTCGTGTTGATGAAGCAAAGGTAGCAGGGTTCCCAGAGAAATCATTTTGAATTTCTCCTTGGGGAGAAATTTGTTTAGCTTTCCAAGATCTATAATGGGGCTCATTGCCCCAGACTTCTTTGGAACCAGAAAGTAATGGGAGCAGAACCCCATGTTTCGCTGATGCAGTGGCACCACTTCTACTGCCCTGTTGTTCAGAAGGCCCTGAATCTTGGCGGCGAGAAGGTCTGACTGAAGGGTTGACAGCCTGGGCTACCATTTGGGAGGACGATCCGGAGGGGTTTCCACAAGATTGAGTGAATACCCCTCACAAATTATCTGAACAACCCATTTGTCTGAGGTTATGGACTTCCACTGGCTGTAGAAGTGCATCAGACGACCTCCCAACGGACAGGAAAAGTCCACCTCGGGCAGCTGAGATGGGACTTGGGCCAGCAATTCATAAGGTAGCGCTGGGCGCTTTGGGCCCGTGCACTTTCTGCTGCACCTTCTTTTGAGGTTGGGCAGGTTGGTTCTTATGGAAACTTCCTCTGCCTCGAAAGGCCTGATGGTTATGAAACTGACGATTATTGACATGCCCTCGAGAGGGGGCAGGATGGGGTCGAGCCAACTTAATGGCTGACCTAGTCTTTTGTGTACCTTCTAGAGCTTGCTCTACCTGAGGACCAAAAAGATATGTACCATCAAAGGGCAATGTCATCACTTGCTGCTGCACGTCATTCATTAAGCCCGAAGTACGCAGCCAGGAACGACGGCGGGTGCAAATACCAGCAGCTGCAGAACGGGAAGTAGTGTCGAAAGCATCCATGGCTGCTTTAACCTGCTGGTTGTTAGATTCAATACCTCTGGTAATGGTTTGAAGAAGCTCTGGCTTTAAATCCGACTCCGGAAGAGCTTCAACCATTTGCTTGATAGAATGCCACAGGATGTACTCATACTGGGAAAAATAGCCTTGGTAACTGGCCATATGCATACTTAGGGTAGAAGCAGCAAAGACTCTCTTACCTAAGGTGTCTATCTTACGAGATTCTTTGTTAATAGGTCGAGCTGCGGTAGTTTGAGGAAGAACGACCTTATTCTCTGCCAGAAGTACAATAGGATCCGCAAATGCTTGAGATACCAAAATAGGATGATCCTTGGGAGCTGAGTATTTCCTATCAATGGATTTAGCCACCGAAGGGGTGAGAGCAGGATTATTCCATACCATTTGAGACAACGTCTCGAAGGAAGGCTGAATTGGATGGGTCAAATCCATAGGGATCTCCGAGGCCTTAAGGTATTGGAGAATTAATTTCCCAGGATCGATGTCCGTAGTCTGGAGAGAAAGTGTGGAACTCAGATTCTTTAACAGAGACTTAAAGGACAGGTCCTCGACCACAGGCTGTGTAGCAGTAACAGAACCTGCTTCGTCCACTTCGTCACCCAACCGAAGGTCTGGGTCAGGCTCAACGTCATCTTTTGACAGTCCAAGAGGGACTGTATGGACAGGAAAGGAATGAAAATCAGAAGAGAAGGAAGAAGGAAACGAGTGAAAAGAGGAGTCCTGGGAAACAGAGGGAGCCCTGAAAGCCCCCGGCGCCGAGGAGACGCACGGCACCGAGAACGGCGCCAAGGGACCACGTGGCGCCGAGGAGACGCACGGCGCCGAGAGCACCACCGGCGCCGAGGACGGCATCGAAAGGCCACATGGCACCGAGGCGCAGAAAACACTCCCAGACTCTGAAAAACAGGTTTTGAGGAAAGAAGAGGAGGAGATAAGGGCATCGGTGTGGCACCCTGCGCCGCACCCATGTGAGGGGGGGAGAACACCTTAGCGCGGAGTTGACGGCACCAAAGAAGGTGCCACGCGACCAGGAAAGTCCAACCACCCTACCTGGTCACCCAACGAGCCGGAGGCCTACGGGCGACCGAGCCAGGTAGCTGAACCAACTTCCGAGCCCATTGCTCCATAAGAGCGGCCCACTGATGAAACTGCTCATCTGAAGACCTACCTGGAGGCAGGGTAGGGCTCCGATGTCGCAGCCGTTGGCTACCAGAAGCAGGGGTTGGCGACTCCGAAGGAGACTGGCAACTAGCCCCAATAACCGAACGTCTAGGCGCAGACATATTAGAGGGCGACCTCAGTGATGCCTTCTTTTAGACCTAAGGGCGAAGAAGGCTCGAGGCTGAGCAGTGCCGAGAATGCAACCGTTTATTTTATGCTTCCGAGACCGCCATCTCTCGGGCAATGGACTGACTGTTGTCAGAACCCACTTCGGAGAAGGCGGCAGACCGGACCCAGCCCGACTGACTGAACAACTTTCATACGAACTCTCTCTACCGTCACCTGACCTGCTCATGGTCGACTCCGTCAAAGTAGGCCGAGACTTCTTTATTTCGTTTATTTTAAAATAAGAATAAACTTAAGCGATACCGTATCGAGATAATACTACAAAATAATAAAAACTGAAAACTATGTTGCTAGTTTGAAGTTTGACTCCTGACAGGGGAGCGACGTCGTCACTGAAGCGCACTCGTGGCGGGAGAAAAGGAACTGAGGCAGTTGGAAGGTCGATGCCGAGATAGTCATTACCATTGCGAGCTAGGCTCACGGCGTCCTCGCGGCGCCATCTCTGGTGCCGACCCTCCAGCAAAAAGTTTGCTCCCGATGGGACCTAGTGCCTCCAGCGCAGATCCCAATAGTGTGAATGAGTGGTGGAGACTTGTATCCAGGAAAATCTGTGAAGTACCTAGAGGCCAGAGGGGCACAGGACCCAAGGCAGCATGGATTCACAGCAGGAAGGTCATGCCAGATGAATCTAATAGATTTCTTTGACTGGGTGACCAAAGTAGTAGATCAGGGAGGGGCTGTGGACATGGCCTACCTAGACTTTAGCAAGGCATTTGACACAGTCCCACACAAAAGATTAATATACAAGTTAGTCAGCCTGGGAGTGGGTCCCAAGATGATAGCCTGGGTAAAGAATTGGCTGGAGAATAGGACACAGAGGGTAATAGAAAATGGAGTCCACTGTGAAGAAAGGGGGGTTACTAGTGGGGTACCGCATGGTTCAGTATTAGGACCGGTCCTTTTCAATATCTTTATAAGCGACATTGCAGAGGGACTGGAAGAAAAAGTATGTCTCTTTGCAGATGACACAAAGATCTGCAACAGAGTTGATACACAAGGTGGGGTGGAAAGGATGAGAAGGGACTTGGCAAGGTTAGAGGAATGGTCAAATGTATGGCAGCTTAGATTCAATGCTAAGAAGTGCAAGGTAATGCACCTGGGAAACAAAAACCCAGGGGAAGAGTACACAATGGGGGGTGAGATACTAACAACAACAAAAATGGAAAGGGACCTGGGGGTAGTCATATCAGATGACCTAAAGGTGGGCAAACAATGTGAGGGGGCAGTAAGGAGGGCTGGGGGGATACTGGGATGCATAGGGAGAGGAATCACCAGTAGAAAACAGGAAGTTGTTATCCCTCTGTACAGACAGCTGGTGAGACCCCATCTGGACTACTGTGTGCAGTTCTGGAGACCCAATCTCTGCAAAGACATAGACAGGATGGAAGCTGTCCAGATGAGGGAAACTAAAATTGTGCAGGGTCTGCACCAGAAGACATATGAAGAGAGACTTAAGGAGCTTAATATGTATAGCCTCAAGGAAAGGAGAGAGAGAGGGGACATGATAGAAACTTTCAAGTACCTCAAGGGAATCAACAAAGTCCAAGAGGGTAGCATCTTTCAGAAAAGAGGTGTGCAAGAACAAGGGGGCACAATTTGAAGATGGCGGGGGCGCGGCTCAGAGGTAATGTAAGGAAGTATTTTTTCACAGAGAGGGTTGTGGATGCATGGAACAGCCTTCCAGAGGAGGTTGTGGAGTCAAAAACAGTGGTGGAATTCAAGCATGCATGGGACAGTCATAAGGCAATTCTAGGGGGTGGGGGTAGGGAAAATTAGGCTGCTGGTTAACTAGATCTGCAGCTTAATCATTAGGTAGGGAAATGGGCAGACTGGGTGGGCCAAGTGGGCCTTATATGCCGTCAAATTCTTGGTTTCCTTCTGACTGGAGCTTAGTCAACACTCTCTGTAATATTGGAAAGGGCAAGAATGGATACAGAAATCTCCCTGTCCAGGAAAGACAGTGCATCTTGCCAGAAAGCACCAGGCCCAGGATTAATCGAGCAAAACTTGGGAAGTTTTGCATTTGATGGGGCTGCAAACAAATCCACCTCTGGATGACCCCAACGGTCGAAGATGTGATCTATTACCTCTTGCTTTAGAGCTCCCATTCATGAGCCCTTGCCCTGGTGCGACTGAGACTGTCTGCGAGAACGTTCTGCACCCCTTGGATGTGAACCACCCAGAGACAGATTTTGTGCAGAACTGCCCAGTTCCAAAACCAGTATCGTTTCTCTGCAAAGAGGGTACAAAACGGGTGCCCCCCACACACCCCCGTTTGTTGATGTATCACACTACACACATGTTGTCCGTCTGGATCAAGAGGATTTCCTGAAGAAGGATGTGCTGAATAGCATAAACCACTGCTCTCATCTCTAGCACACTTATGTGCAGGTGTGTTTCTATAGGGGATCAAAGGCCCTGGGGTCCTGTGGGATCCCAGATGGACACCCCATCCCTGTTCTGACACATCTGTAGGCAGTATTTGGGAGTGGAGAGGGGTCTGGAAAGGGACTGCCGGCAACAGATTGCTGGAGTCCTGCCACCAGAACAGATCCTGTTTCAATGGGGTGGAGATGAGAATCGAGCAATCTAAGTTGTCTTCCCTCTGATCTCATTCAGATCTTAGTGTCCTGCGAAATACGCATGTGGAGTCTGGCCAACGGGACCATGGGAATAGCTACTGCCATAAGACCAAGTAGACGGAGAACCACTCTGGCAGAGATATGTCGACTGGAAGATACCAGCTTGGCCTGACTCTCCAGGGAGTCTACCCTGTCCAGGGGGGAAGAAGAAAAAATTACTCACCTTCGTAATGTTTCTTCTAATGGAGTCTTGCTATATTCTGACATATGCAGTGATGTCCAACCTTTGAACTGCCCCGGAGAGGAAAGAGTTAACTTTCCATGCCAGGCATGGAACGCTGAGCTCGAGCTCGGTTGAAACTCTGTCTGTTGTTCTTCAGACTCAAGCCGTCAGATCTTTACAAGCCAAACTCACTGAGGTCCTGTGTGGAAGCTGCAAATCTACACTAGCCAACTGGCTACTAAACATAAGAACACATTTTTTGGTCCCAAAACACACACTCAAGTCAGGAGACCCAAAAAATGAAAAACACAACATCAAGTCACCCCAAGAAGGGGGGGGGTGAAAAACAGCAAGGTGGGCACCTACTAAGTGCCAACACTGCACTGCCCACCCACATCCCAAAAACAGAGGTTCTGAGAGGGGCAGGCAGGGGGGGAGGTCAGAATATAGCAAGACTCCATTAGAAGAAACATACTAAGGTGAATAATTTTTTCTTCAAGCAACATGAAGTCTTGCTATATTCTGACATATGCAGACTACAAAGCATTACCTCCATGGAGGAGGGACAGAACCTACTTAGGAAATAGGCTCTGAAGCACAGCTGTGCCAGACCGAGCATCACTCCTAGCCTGGATGTCCAGAGAGTAATGCTTGGTAAAAGTGTGAACTGTTTTCCAGGTAGCTGCTTGACATATCTCTAGAATAGGGATGTCCCTGGCAGCAGCCAGGGAAGCAGCTGTACCTCTGGTAGAGTGAGCCCTCAGGCCTGAGGGAGGGAACCTTACCCAGTTTTCCATAGCAAAATTGGATACAAGAGACAATCAACCTGGCAATGGATCTTATAGTGGCAGATTTCCCTTTACCAACCTCACCATAAGTGAGGAACAGTTGGAGGGAGTCAAACCTGTGACCCTCGGTACGCTCTATGTAGTAACTAAGGGCTCTCTTCACATCTAAGCTGTGTAGCCTCCTCTCACCAGAGGAGGAATGGTCAGTGAAGTAAACTGGAAGAGATATAGATTGATTAAGGTGGAAATCTGAAACCACCTTAGGCAAGAATTTCCTGTTAGTCCTGAGGACCACCTTATCTCTATGAAAGGAGATAAAAATCAGGCTCCACTGACAAAGCTTGCAATTCATTTATGCATCTGGCAGAAGTGATGGCCACCAGAAACACAGTCTTCCAAGTCAAGTAATTAAGTTCTGCTGAAGACAAAGGCTCAAAGGGGGTTTGCATAAGCTGAGCAATGCAAACATTAAGATCCCAGGCAGGGGCAGGGTCCCTGAATAGAGGGTTGGTGTGAAGCAATTCCTTGAAAAACTTGGAGAATACAGGGTGAGCAGAAAGAGGAGGGCTTACCTGCTGAAATAAAAGCAGACACAGCTGCCAGATGCACTTTTAGGGTAGCTGGCCTCAGCCCCAAGGTATTTAAGTGGACCATATAATCCAGGACTGTGGATAAATCAGCAGATTCTGGGGAAAGTACAGTTACGCAAGAACTTACCGTAACAGTAGATCTTCGAGAGAGGCTCTTGCAGTAGGTAATTACATATAGGACTGACGCCAGCCGGCGGCAGGACCCCACGGAACAATTTCTAGCTAGCAGTCCCTGGCGAGGGACCATCCCCAAGTCAGGTGACCGGCGTCATACGACGTCGGTATAAAGCGGCGGTCCCGGACGCCCGCCTTCCAGTTCTTTCCCGCCACAGGCCCGGAAGAGAGAGACGCAGATATTTTCCTCAATGGAAAAGGAGCTGAAAAAGCCTAGGGGGATGGAGGGTGGGAAGGTATTACCTACTGCAAGAGCCTCTCTCGAACATCTACTGTTACGGTAAGTTCTTACGTAACTGTACTATCTTACTTCGAGAGGGCTCTTGCAGTAGGTAATTATATATAGGACAGAATCCCAAGCAGTCTCGAACAAAGGAAAGGCACCGGGAGGAGTTACTACTCCAAGAAGTAGCAAACAGAAATCTTGCAAGCCTCAAGAAAGGAGGCCTTGCAAGACCGCTAACCTGAAGCCTGCTCTACGGCGAGAGGCAATGTCCAAACTGTAATGTTTAGTGAAGGTATGGACGGAAGTCCAAGTGGCAGCAGCACAGATGTCTGCCGCAGACACGTTCTTGAAGCAAGTTGCAGAGGCTGCTACTCCACGAGTGGAGTGACCTCTGACTTGACCCGGTAGGGTCTTGTTGTACTTGTCATAACAGAAAGTGATGCAATGGGCCAACCATTTTGAAAGGCATTACTTAGAAATAGCATTGCCTTCTCTTTTGTGAGCAAAAGAAACGAACAACTGATCAGTCTTTCTGAGATCTTTCGTCCTATCGGTGTACTGTCTCAGAATCCTATGAACATCCATGGTGTGGAGCAGGTATTCACCTTGGTTGGAGTACTGCATGAAAAAGGCAGGTAATTCAATAGACTGATTTAAGATAGATTCAGCTACCACCTTCCGGAGAAACTTAGGATTCGTGTGAAGAGCAACTCATTCTTTGTGAACAATCAGGTAAGGGATTTTGCACATGAGGGCCTGGAGCTCGGAAATTCTACGAGCAGAAGTAATGGCCACCAAGAAGAGCGTCTTCCATGATAAAAACTTCAAGTCTGCGGAAGCCGCAGGCTCAAAGGGAGGAAGGGTAAGTTTCTCGAGGACAAAGTTCAAGTCCCAAGGCGGAGCTGGGTCCGGACAGGGGGCCTGAGATGAAGAACCACTCTAAGGAAAGTTTTGGAGACCTCCAGCTGGGCAAATGCCTTATCAGCGAAAGGTACATGGTCGGCTGAGATAGCCGCCATATGGACTTTCAAGAGGAGTGACTGAGACCCAGGTGAAGAGATAACTCATGTACTCAAGCAGAATGGTGCATGGGACAGAAAAGGGCTCCACGTTCCTGGGACGCAGCACAGATAGAAAAAATCTCTTCCATTTCATGCATGAGGTGGACCTAGTGGAGGGATTTCTAGCCTCCACCAGAATCTCGGCCACCTTAGGAAAGACGCCAAAATGAGATTGAGCTAGGTCTGCAGGAGCCATGCATGAAGTTGAAGGGACCCGAGTCCCGGGTGGACCAGGGTCCCCTGATGCTGGGTCAGCAATCCTCGAGATAAAGGAAGAGGAAGAGGAGGAACCTCTGAGTATTGTTGTAGAACAGAGAACCAGATTTGCCTGGGCCAGAAAGGAGCGATCAGAATCATTCTCGCTCCTTCCAAAGCCAGTTTCTGCAGTACACGAGGGACCAGAGGAATTGGGGGAAAAGCATAGACAAATCTGTCCTTCCAACTTAGAGATAGAGCATCGCCCAGAAGCGCCTCATCTGAGCGGCAAGTAGCAAAGGTTGGAAGCTTTGATGTCTGGGAGGAGGCGAACAGGTCTATCTGAGGAGTCCCCAAATCTGGAAGATGCTTTTAGAACTTCTTACGTCCAGTTCCACTCGTGTGGTAGAGCAGACTAGCGACACTTAGCCTGTCTGCCAGGACATTGTCGACCCCAGAACGGGATCACCGTGAGGTGAAGGTTGTAAGCCGTGAGCCCATTCCCAAACCCCTCATCACTTCCCCTGCACAGTGGGTAGGACTGGGTCCCTCCCTGCTTGTTGATGTACCACACCACACATCATGTCCGTTTGGACAGCTAGGTGACGGGAAGGATGTATTGGTGAAGGGCCTGGAAACATACAGCACTGCTCTGGAGTTGAAACACGTTGATGTGGAGAACCATCCAGCTTTGACCATATGCCCTGGGTTTGTGACGACCCAGATGGGCCCCAACTTCACCAAGCGTCCGTGGTCAGAGTCTCGATCGGGAGGACGAAAAAAGGGGACCCCTCGGAATAGGTTCTCTCGAACCATCCACCACTGTAAGTCTCTTGCCATCGGCGAGGAGATCAGGACCAGATGATCAAGGTCGTCTATCCTTTGATCCCACTGAGATCGGAGAGTCCACTGAGAGATTCTCATGTGGAGGTGAGCGCGCAGAACCATCGGGATGGCCGCCGCCATAAGCCCCAGTAGACGGAGCACCGACCTCACTGGAACCTTCCTGTGTTCCGACAGGAGGGAAATCTGGGACTGGAGGGAGGCCCCTCTGTCCAGAGGCAGGAAGGCCTTGCACAATGTCATGTCGAGGATTGCCCCGATGAACTGGAGCCTCTGTGAAGGATCCAGGTGAGACTTGGAATGGTTGATGGTATGCCCAGGCCAGCGAAACCTGCTGGGTGAGGAGAGAAATGTGGAGTTCCTCCTGGGCCAGGGGCCGCCAGGAGCCAATCATCAGGTAAGGAAAACCTGAGCTCCCAAAGAGCATGGGTGGGCCTACCACCTCCAGGCATTTGGTAAAGACTCAGGGGCCGAGGAAAGACCAAATGGGGCGCCCGGAATTGGTAGTGGTCCCCTGAACGCAAACCTGAGGTACTTTCAAAAGGGCGAACGGGGATGTGTGGGCACGCATCCTGCATATCCAGTGCACAAAGCCATTGGCCCGGCCGAAGCAGGGGCAGGAGGGTTTGAAGGGAGAGCATCCTGAACCTCTTGTATTCCACATATAGGTTCAGGGAGCTGAGATCGAGAATGGGTCTGAAATCTCCCGTCTTCTTTGGTATGAGGAAGAAATGGGAATAGTAACCCATCCCGTGGAGTTGAGGGAGGACGGGCTCTATAGCCTGTTTCGCAAGGAGAGCAGAGATTTCTTCCCTGACCAAAGGAAGATGATCCCTTGAGTAAGAGGAGTTCAGAGAGGGGTGACGAGGAGGTTTCTGTACAAACTCTATGGAGTGCCCCTCTGCTATGATCTGAAGCACCCATGAATCAGAAGTTATCTCTCCCAACCCGGAAGGTGGAGGGAGAACCTCCCTCCTACTGGTTCCTTCGGGGTGTTCGGAGGCGTGGGAGGGAAGGAGTCAGGTGGTGTGGTAGGCAGCGCAGCTGGGGCACCCGTTGCTTTTTTGGGCGGCGGAGGCCTGGCAGCTGTGGGGCCCGAAGTTTAGTGGCCCGCCTTCCCTGAGGTTTCGCTTGAGGCTGGCTGCATCTGCGAAAGGGATGGCGCTGAGGGGGATGGGGAAGGTACATTGAATTAACAGATTTAAGGGCCGTCCCCTTCTCCTGCAAATCAGTGATGATCTCCTTGACATCACCACCGAAAAGCACAGAACCTCTGAAAGGTGCTTCTTGGATCGCTGACTGCACCTCCAGGACCAGATCTGACACAGAGCCATGCATGATGCTGAAGACCTACAGCGAATGCAGAGCTCCGTCCTGCGGTATCCACTGCATCGTAGGTCGTCCTCAAAATATGACGACTGGCCGAATGAGCAGAATGGACCAGGTCGGCTAACTCCCGCTTGACCTGGGAGTCAGGCAAAGAGTCAATCTTAGATTCCGCCTGGGTAAGGACAGCCTTCTGGTAATCCCCCATATGTGCTACATAATTTAGGGCCCTAATAACCAGTGTGGAAGAAGCATAGATCTTCCTTTCATACTGATCCAGAAGGCAGGATTCCTTATCCAGGGGAGACCAGCTCAAGTGTTTCGGATGAGCTGACCGGCCGTGAGCGGCGCTAATCACAACCCGAGGTCTGCGGGTGAGAAATCAAGTCTACACCCTCCAGGCCTGGTATAGCCTGTTTGACTTCCTAGGAAGTGGGGCTAAAGGCGACGGTTGCTTCTAAATAGTGGAAACAAGATGGGCGTGAGGCTCGATCCAGGGTGGCACAAGAGTAGGGGCCGTAAGGGGGTAAGTCCAGATGTTCAGAGAGTTTAACCCGTTGATGATCTGGCTCTAAGGAATGCCACTGATGGACTTCTTGGATCTTCCTGAGCAACTCCGTGAAGGAAGGATCTTCCAGAGGAGACTTCGGAGGAGTCCTCGGCCGGGGCTTGGACGGAGACCGTGGCTCGTCGCCTTTCTCGGAACAGCCATCGGAAGCTTCCAAGGAGTCCGAGAGAGAAGAGGAAGAAGAATCTGAAGCAGAGTAAGACTTCCTAGCTCATCTAGGGGGAGGAACAAGTTCCTTAGGGGGAATCCCAGAACACGTGTCCTGCCCCTCTCTGAATCCCGAGGGCAAAGCCCGGGAATCCGGAGGTGGAGAGGGAGTGCCATCTGGGACATAGGGGAGCAGGGGTGGCACAGTCGCGTGAGCGACTCTCGACTTCCTGGTGAGCTGAGCCTTGGCCTCAGCCAGCCACCAGGAGGCAGAGTCTGCTGAAGATCACGGCAACCTAGGGGGCGGTGGAGAGGGATAGTTGTACAGAGGAAATCACGTGGGAGGTATCCGTAGCCCGACTCGGATATACTGGAGCCGGGTACTGTGGCGGCGAGGAGTCGGGCGCCGGAAAGCGGGCGCAGGATACTGCAGACCTGGGAAAACCGCGCCGGATAAGGACAGCGGATACCCAGGCACTGGAGGAGCTACTGAGCAGACGGCCCAGCCGGGTACTCACCGGCGGATCAGCAGGACAGGCCCGTGGGGTGGAGGCCCGATGGAAAAGGAATATCCCCGGCGTCAGAACACCGTGCGGCGGGGCCTGATGTCGAGGCCGGTCCCGGAGGAGCGCGCGCCAGCATCAGGGAACGCCAACGCCAGATGAGGCTCTTCAGGAAGAGGATCAGACAGTAGCCCAGGATCCAGAGTCCGTCCGGGACGGAGGGGAAATCCCGGGTCGGGCAGGGGGGACCAGGGCGACCCTGACGGCAGCGAAGGCTGCGGGGAGCCTGATACGACAGGCGAGGCAGGGTCTGCCGTGAGCTCCGAGGCCGGCGCCGCGTTGGAGCAGCCAACGTGTGGCTTAAGGGCTGAATCCGGCGGGCGCCAGAGGACTGGGTCCGACTTCGGGGTCCTTTGTTGGAGGCAGGCCAAGGATAAGGGAGGCCCGGTCAAGGGGACACTGCCGTGCGTCGCCCGGAAGGTCGGCGTTTTAGCGCCTTCTCTGCGTACATCATCAGAGGCCGACATCCGGCTTAAAGGAGGTACCCGCGCAGTAGCGCAAGCCTGCGGCAGTACTGGGGGCTGGAGCCTCCTTTTGCCCGGATGCACCCGGCGGGCTCGAACGCGAACCTGACGTGCGGGCCGATGCCTCCTCCAAAGCCTTGGACGCTGCCGTCGTGCGATCCCCCGGAGGGGATGTTACCTTGCCTGCGACTCCGTCCGGAGTCGCAGAGGAGGAGACCTTCTCCCGGTGCCTTTCCTTGTCCCGCTTCTTGTGCCCTTCCAGGGAGGTAGATGCCTGCCGAAGTTTCTTCAATTCCTTCTCCATCACGGACATCTTCTTTTTGAGGAGATGGGCATCGAGGGACTGCTGGCGTCGTCTGCGGGTGGCCGCGTTGAAACCAAGGCAGTGCGGACACTTGTTGACCGCGAGATCGGGGCCTAAACAGAAAAGGCAGAGGGAGTGATCGTCTTTGTGAGGCAGCTGGGCGCCGCATGAGTCGCACTTATTCTTTGAAGGGGACGACATATACCGACGTTCACCTGACGAGAGAAGTAAAAAATACAATACTGAACACTTTTTCGGAAAAAAACGACGAAGTAACAGGACTGAGCGATATGAACTTAACCATGAGACGCTGCACGAGCTGATGGCGGGAAAGAACTGGAAGGCGGGCATCCGGGACCACCCCTTTATATCGACACTGTATGACGCCGGTCACCTGACGTGGGGGCAGTCCCTCGCCAGGGACTGCTAGCTAGAAAGTTTTCCGTGGGGTCCTGCCACCGGCCGGCGTCAGTCCTATATGTAATTACCTACTGCAAGAGCTCCTCTCGAAGTAAGATATATGCTTTCCAGAGCACCATATGGAAAACCTTTTCCATTTGGAATTATAAGTAGCCCTGGTGGAAGGTTTTCTAGAAGCTTTCAGGATATCCATTATACCTTGGGAGAGGTGTAAATCGGCAAACTAACTCTTCAAGAGCCTGGCCTTGAGATTGAGAGATTTGAAGTTCAGGTACCAAACCCTCCCCCTGAGCACAGGATAACAGATTGTAATTCCTGGGGAGACACAGGGGAAGATGGACTGCTAAGGACAGTAGGAGTGGATACCAGGGTTGTCTGGCCCAATCTGGAGCAATCAGGATCATCTTGTAGGGTTGAGATCTGATTTTGACTAGCACTTTGAACAGGAGGGGGGGGAGCACAGAGAAACTTCCCTTCCCAATTGAGAACTAAGGCATCCAGAGGGACTGAGCCCAACACTGGGGGCCTGCAGCAAAAAAGGGGAAGTTGGTGATTGTCTGGGGCTGCAAAAAGATCTATCTGCGGGGTGCCCCATCTGGAGAAAATCACCTCCAAGACCAGGGGGTCCAGTGACCATTCGTGATGGCCCTGGGAAATCCTACTGAGAGCATCTGCCAGGACATTGTCCTTGCCTGGGAGGTGAACTGCCATCAGGGAGGTGTTCAGAGAGTAAGCCAGAGACCACAACTTCATTGCTTCGGTGCACAAGGCCATAGACAGAGTGCCCCCTTGCTTGTTGATGTACCAAATTGTGGTGGTGGTGTCTGTTCTGACCTGTACAACTTTGTTCTGAACAGATTTGGAAAAAGCTTGAAGTGCTAGAAAAACTGCTCTGAGTTCCAATAGGTTGATGTGGAGCAGAGATTCCTGAGGGGACCACAACCCCTGGGTGGTGAGGTCGCCCATGTGAGCTCCCCACCCCAAGAGGGATGCATCTGTAGTAAGGATTAAGGAGTGAGACAGAGACAAAAGGAACCCCTTGTCTCAGATTGCTCTGATCCTGCCACCACTGTAGGGCCTGGATCAGGGTTCAAGTCACTGGGATCAATTTGGTTTGAGGGTCTTTCCTTTGGGACCAAAAGGCTCTCAAATGGAACTGAATGTCCCTCATCTGAAACCTTGCTTCCTGCACTACTGGTGTAGAAGCAGCCATGTGCCCCAGGAGCTGTAGAAAATGCCTTGCTGGTCAAGACACCTGCAGGGTGAATGAAGAGGCCAGAGAGACCAGGGTCCTTGCCCTTTTTCTGTGTTCAGCTCTGCGCCTGTGAAGGTGAGGAGCTGGACAGGCTCTAGAACTGACTTTGAAAGATTCAGAAGGAAACCTAGATAGGTGAGCAGTTGCTGGGTTATCTGTAGGTGTAACTTAACTTGGTCTGGGGACTGGCCTACTATGAGCCAGTTGTCCAGGTAAGGGAAAATGGCAATTTTCTGCCTTCTTAGAGAAGCAACTACTACTGCCAGGCATTTTGTGAATACCCTTGGAGCAGAGGTGAGGCCAAAGGGCATTGCTCTGGTAATGGCCTGAGGGCAGCTCGAACCTGAGGTACTTTCGATGGGAGCTTCTGATGAGAATATGGAAGTGGGCATCCTTGAGGTCCAGGGACACTAGCCAGTCCCCTGGCCTTAGAGAGGGTAGAATAATTCCCAGAGTCACCATTTTGAATTTTGGTTTTAAAAGGTGATTGTTTAAGTATCTGAGATCCAGGATGGGCCGCCATTTTCCTGTCTTTTTTGGGGTAAGGAAGTACCTGGAATACAATCCTTTGCACTGGTGTAGGGGTGGAACCCCTTCCACAGCTGTGAGAGCCAGGAGGGAAGAATCCTCTGCCTCTAGGGTAAGTGCCTCTGAGGGAATTGCAGGTGGAAAGGATCTGGCTCTCAGCTTTGGGAATTTTTTGAAGCTGAGAACCAGTCCCGGGCTTACTACTTCCAGGACCCACTTGTCTGATGTTAGAGACACCCAGTCCTGGACGCAGTAAACTAGCCTGCCCCCCTACAGGTAGCTGAGAATCGGCCCTAGCAACCCCATCAGGGTGCCTGCTTGGCAGGGGCTTTGGGCTGAGGGGTGGAAGCAGGCCTGCATGTACGCCGTCTGCCTCTCCCTCTAAAGAACCCCCTCTGGGCATAAGCAGAAGAGGAGGCCTGGGCTTGGTAAAAAGGCCTGCCCCTGGAAAGCTGCCTTTGAGGAGTGGCCTGCCGTTACTTGGCCTGTGCACTCCTATAGGTGGTTCTATACTCATCCATTTTCTTCATGTAATTCTCTGTCTGCTCCCCAAACAGTGAATTACCCACAACAGGAAAATCCATGGCCTTAGTCTGGGTATCCTGTGACAGGCTAGTACATCTGAGCCAAGCCATTCTGCGAAGTGCCACAGATGTATCCATGACTCTTAATGACACATCATTTGAGTCCATTGCAGCATGGAATCACACCTTGGATGCCTCAATACCATCAGCAGCCACCTGCTCCAGCTTCTTGGCAAGCTGGCCAGGGACCCATTTTGCTAGAGCCATAACAGTGTCCCATCTAGATTTCTGATATCTAGCAACATAAGCCATATAATTTGCCTGTCTGAGTCCCAAGGATGCTGCCATGTACTGTTTCTTTGCCATGGCATCAATCCTCATGGAGTCCTTGTCTGGGGGGTGTGAAGCCAAGGGAATATTTGCCTTGTCACAGGCTGCAGCCTGCATTACCCCAACATGGCTGCATTGTTGTGTAAAGAACTCCGTGTCAGAGCCTGACAAAGTGTACCTCTTGTCCATTCTCTTATCCACAGGAGGTATAGTGTGAGGAGTTTTTAGAATTTTAAATGCGTTTCCCAAAAGATTTATGCAAGGGAATAGACAGTCTCCTAGACTCTGGGATATCCATCATTTCCACATAGTCAGGCTCCTCTTGATCATCCACAGCTTTCTCCATAGGGAGCGGGAGGGTTTCAGCAACTTTTTTATAAAAGATAAAATGAGAAGGGGACTCAGAAAGCCTAGGAGGAGACACTCCTGAAGGTCTGTCTGGAGAGATGTCCGGGTCAATGGGCACATCCAGACTTTCATTTCCACACTCACTCTCCTCATACTCCTCTTCCCCCTCCTCCGGTTCATAAAATTCCTCTAAATCATACTCTTGAACCGGTGGAACTAGCCAAACCGGATGCTTACCTGATGGTGCCAGTTCGGTCGGACTGGGGAAAGCGACTGGACAATTTTAATCGCTTTGGCTATTTCTTCAGCGGTTGGAGAGGAAAGTTTTGGCTCCGCACCAGCTGATTTCCTAGTCCTTTTTGCTGGAACCGACCCCTCAGAGTCGGATGTCCTTTTGGCCGAAGAAGTCTCGCCCTGGTTAGAGGGCACTCCCTCTGGTTCGGTTGGAACCGAACCGGGCTGGCCATCCAGTTCAGCGGACTTTTTGGCCTCCCTTTCCCTGAGCCTACCGACTCTTTTTTCCAGGGTAGCTGCAGGAAAATTTTTACAAATCTGGCAGTCTGCACTGAGGTGGTCAAACCCCAGACAATAAACACAGATGGTGTGAGGATCAGCCTTGGCAAAGACTTCCTCACACACACTGCAGTGTTGAAACCCAGTGGGCCCGGTTTTTCTTTTGGGTTTCTCAGACATAGTGCCAGTCCTTCCAAACTGACCCGTTTATGGCAATCCGCCAGGTAAGACCCTCTTATCGGTTCCCAACCATGTCACGGGTCGTGGAAAAAAAAGGTAATAAAATCTGTTTTTTTTTTTTAGAACCGATAAGAACCGGTAACCACACTCTAAATCACAGATTAAGATATTTGAAACAACCTGTCAGTTCAAACCGAACAGATAAAACGTTTACAAGTTCCACACAGAAGAAATGAATGTAAAACCTATCTAGTACTCACAATACCACAGACAGAGTCTGAACCGACTGGCTGCGGTTTAAATTCAGTCGAAAACCGAGAAAAACAATACTTCAACCGACAAAATGAACCGAGCAGAAGGAGACATCTCTGGAGCGACTGTTCAGTGAGGCGGAGTAAAGAATCTGACGGTTCGAGCTTGAAGAACAACAGACAGAGTTTCAACCGAGCTCGAGCTCAGCGTTCCATGCCTGGCATGGAAAGTTAACTCTTTCCTCTCCCGGGGCAGTTCAAAGGTTGGACATCACTGCATATGTCAGAATATAGCAAGACTTCATCTTGTTTGAAAGGCCATGCTCTGCACTGTGTCCAGAACCGCCCCAATAAACTGAAGACATTAGGAAGGAGCAAGCTGGGACTTGGGGTAATTGACCATGATACCCAGGTGCTCGAATAGGTGCAGAGTAGCCGATAGGGAGGCTTCCAACTCTTCCCTCGACAGGGCAGCGAGGAGCCAATCATCGCGGTAGGGAAAAAACAGCAAGTCCCTGACATCTCAAGGCCCCTGCCACTACCGCTAGGCACTTGGTAAAAACCCAGTGGACGGAGAACAGGCCAAAAGGCAGAGTCCTGAACTGGTAATGCTCCCCCTTGGAAGGAAAACCTGAGGAATTTGCGGTGAGGACTGAAGACTGGGATGTGAAGATACGCATCCTACATGTACAGGGCACAAAGCCATTGATCCTTGGATAGGAGAGGCAGGGGGCTTTTGCAATGTCAGCATCCGAAACGTCTTGGATTCTATGAAGAGGTTTAGGGTACTGAGATCCAAAATCAGGCGAAAATCTCCTGTCTTTATGGGTACCAGAAAGAAGTGGGAGTAGAATCCCTTCCTGATCTGCCTTGCCGGCACTGGCTCTGTTGCTTCTTTGTGAAGAAGAGCCGTGATCTCCTCCCTTAGAAGGGGCATATGTGTCCTTGGGTAATGAGAAGACCATGGTGGATTGTCTGGAGGCTTTTCCTCTAAATTCTAGAATGTGACCAAGCTTAATTAACTGAAGCACCCAGGCTTCTGTCGTGATGGACTCCCAGTCTCCCAAATGCCTCATGAATCTTCCGCCCACCTGTTCCTCAGAGAGATGGGGGAAGGGGCGGTCACCAAGTCAGGAGTAGGAGGGAGGGTTAAGGAGGGCCGTTCCCTCAGCTCTTAGGGTTTTACTTGGGGACTGGCAACAGAATTGGGAGCCTAATGCTTAAACTGACGTTTGGGCGCTTACTGGTTTTTCATCTGGCATCTGTTTTACTAAGGAAAAGGATGCTTTTGTTACTGCTGTTTCTGTCGATACATGGTATGAACCGATCGAAGTGCTGTGCCTTTATCTTGCAGGCTAGTTATGATCTCCTGGGCGCCCCCGCCAAACAGGACAGAGCCCCTGAAAGGGGCATCCTGGATAGCTGACGGAACATCAGGGACTAAGCCTGATAGTCTTAGCCAAGAGTATCGGCGAAGGCTCACAGCAGTGGCCGTACCTCTAGAGGAGGAATCTACCACATCTTACATGTTCCGAAAAGAATGGCATCCAGCCACCTTGGCCATTTTCAGAGTGGATGCCAAGGATGCCTAGACGACAGGTTCAAGCTGGCAGAACAAGGTCTTCTAGTACTCTAGCATGTGCAAGACATAGTTCAGAGCACGTATTGCTAGGGTAGAAGAGGCGTAAAATTTTCTCCCAAACTGGTCCATTTGTCTGAACTCCTTGGAAGGGAAGGTACGGAGGTGCTTCGTCTAAGCAGACCTTTCATGGGCTGCTGTGATGACCACCAAGTCTGCTTTAGGGTGTATGCTCAAGTGGTCCTTATCCTCAGGTGTCCTGTAGACCCGGTCAGCCTTTTTTGCCGTGGCCGGGATAGAGGAAGGTCACTGTCATATAGATGAGGACAAATCCTCATGAGGTTCCAGCCAGGGTGGGGTGAATACTGGACTCTTATCAAAAAAGTCCAGATGCTCTGCCAACCGTCATCTTTTTGGGTCCAAAGCCTCTGACTTCCACCCTTGGGCCTCAGCCATCTGCTTCAGGAGATCCACAAAGGAGGGATCTTCTGGTGGGGACTTTAGGGATTCCCGAGGGGGTGGCTCCTCGTAGGGAGGGGTTTCTAGGCCCGAACTGGCGTTTGAGGAATCAGAGTCTGCATCGGAATCTTCCAAAACCTCTGGATTCTCAATAATTGGAGGATCTGGCTCCCTGGTGATGACTTCGGATGCCAGGTGCTTCACAGGTTCTGACGGACGGCCTAGCGTCGAAGGACGAGTACGTGCCGGCGACGGCACCCTAGGCGTAGGAGCTGGGCAGCCGATGTCTGGAGGAACAGGATGCCTGCTGTCTAGTTCGGAGACCAACTAACTTTTGGTTGCTGTCCACCATGAATTTAGAATTTCCTTAAAGTCCACCTGAGGTTCTGGTGGAGGTGGTTGAGTAAACCCAGAACCAGGCCCATGTCCCCCAAAACTAGGAGACGGGTAAAGGTGTGAGTAGCCAGATGAAGGGTAAGAACCAGGGTAGCCAGGATAGTAACAGGCCGTCGAAAAAGGATCCGGCATCAGGGCTGACGGTGGGTAACATAATGGAGGATAAACTGATGTCGGAAAGTCGGACGTCAGACCATAGTGAGGGTAACCTAAGGTTACCTAACCTAACCTAAGGTTTCTAAACTGATGTTTAACTAAATAAATAAATAAATAAATAAACCTGGCGATAGGCCTGACCGAGGGTATCCAGATGGCTGCCCTGATGTAGAGTATGCTGAATGCCCTGACGGAGGGTAGCCAGAAGAGGGCCCAGCTGGAGGATAGCCCGGCGGCGGCCCTGACGGGGAATAGCCTGATGGCGGCCCTGACTGGGGAAAAGGTAAGGGAACCTGCGGGCGTTGACGAACGGGATCTGGTGTCACAATAGGTGGCGATGGAGCCATCTTAAGTCCTGTCAGCACTTTGTCATCGGGTAAACCCGGCGAAGGATGGTCGTCCATCGGGGCCTGCAGACCCACCAACAGCAGAGGAAGCGCTAATGGATCAGGTGACAAGGGTTTGCCATGAAGGGAACCCCCGTCCTCCAGCCTGAACGGTGCTGACATCCAGCAGCGCCGCATCAGACTGACGGGCGTGAAGAGTTCATGCGATCATCGGAGTGTCCCACGATCAACAGATCAACCCAAGTCGTGCAGGAGTTGGAGGACTCTGCTCCCAACTTATCAGCCCCTGCCGGGCACTCACCAGAGGGTCAGATGAGCGGCTATGCCAGCCGCCTTAGAGCCCTGGATAGAAATGGGTCCAAGAGCCTCGGACGAATCAGAGGATCCCGCTGCGAACATAACCAGTGGCAGCGGGGGAACCAAGGCCTGTTCAGTAGGCAGGAGCACAGGCTTGGTCATGGTGCTTACCTTCTCGGAAGAAGAGGGCCGGTCTCCCGTCGAAGGGCCTGTGGGCGGCTTCGTTGGAGGGACTGCTCCTGTTCCCTATGTTTCTCCCTATCCCTTTTCTTCTTCTTGTGATGGTCCCCATGCGAGGAAGAAACACTTAAGCTTTTTCAACTCTTGTTCCATAGAAGCCATTTTTCCATCAGGATATGGGCCTCAAAGGACTGTTGGCGTTTTTTCCATGTGGCCTGGTTAAAACGGGCACAGGTCTCACACCCCTTGACTTTGTGGTTGGGCCCTAGGCAGAAGAGGTAAAGGGAATGTTGATCTTTGTGCGGTAGTTGGACACCACACAAACCGCACTTGTTTTTATGCAGATCCGTTGAAGAAGAGGACAACATGCAAATGATTTAAACTGGGAAATATAAATGAATACTCATCCGGAGCGGGCGTTCAAACTGCTGCAACAAGCTTCAGTCGGCCTGATGTGTACAGGTCTACGGCGGGAAAGAACTGGAGGGCGGACATAGGGACCACCCACTTTATAGTGTCAGGCTGGATGTCAGTCACGTGACATCCGGTGGACAGTCCCCCGTCAGACAATGCTAGCAAAAGTTTCCGTATGGTCCTGACACCAGGGGTCACAGTCCTACAAGTGATTACCTATTGCAGGAGCCCTCTCTAAGTAAGCGCAATTGTTTCCTGTCCTGTCTATGGGCCTTGGTGACTCATGTAGTAGCTAAGAGCTCTCTTGACATCAAGGCTGTGCAGTGTACGCTCAACAGAACTTGAATGCTCAGTAAAGAAGACAAGTAAAGTGATCGACTGGTTCAAATGAAGGTCCGAAACCACGTTTGGAAGAAATTTTCTGTTTGTTCACAGGACCACTTTGTCCCTGTGGAATGAAATGTAGTCCTGCTCAATGCAGAGTCTGGAGCTCACCGATCCTTCTAGCAGAAGTGATTGCCTCTAGGAAAACCGGTTTCCATGTGACATATTTCAAAGGAGCTGAAGACATGGGTTTGAAAGGGGTACCCATGAGCTTGGAGATACAGACATTTAGATCCCAGGCTGGCACCGGTTCGGGGGTGAGCCAGACCATATTTATTTATTTATTTTGTGCCTCCGGAGCATCCTCAATCAGCCACTCCTTCACAGAGCCAAGACCTTCCTGACACCATCCACCAGCCCCACTGCAGCCCTTACCTGGGTGTGCGTATCCTATGCCGGAGAGTACTCTCTTCCGGGAGGAATTGCCTTATCGGCATACTCCGCATCCCAGGGCTGCGAGGCTGGATCTGGGCTGACTCCAGAGCTTCAGGCGGCAGGAGTCGGGGTTTTACGTCATCCAGCTGGTCGGAGAGCCATTTTTCCGTGTTTGTTGCCCTGCCCACCACAGTTCTTGGCCTTGCCTGAGCGTGGGACAACCTGGGGAGGAGATGTATGGGGGGGGCGCATGTCTAGATTACATGTCCCCCAAGCACACCGCCAATCCGCCCACAGGTGCCTAGGTAGTACCCCCCCCCCCCCCGGGAGGGAAGCGTCCAATGGACGCTTATAGAACCTCTCCCTGCCGGTCTCTGCTCCAGGTACCTGGGCTCAGGGCGCAAACCCCTTCACTCAGTGTCACGGAGCCAGCTGAGCCAGACCTTTAAAGAACCTTTTGAAGACAGAATTTGATACCATAGAGGCATTCTTCCCAGTTGAAGTGTAAGCAGACACTGAAACCAAGTAAACTTTTGAAGTAGTGGGCTGCAGGTCCAGTGAATGCAAATGAGTAAGGTAGTCCCAGCACAGCTGGAACCCCTGCCTGAGCAGGCACCATATCCCTGGTGGAGTACCAGATAGAAAACCTTTTCCATTTAGTGGCGTAGGTTTTCTTGGTGGAGGGTTTCCTGTACCCCCTTAAAATATCCAGAACACTTTCGGAGAGATGCAGGGCTGCATACTCTAGGTTCTTAAGAGCCATACTTTGAGTCTTGAGTGACTTGAGGTTCGGGTACAGGAGTCTTTCCTGACCGGAGGTTAGCAGGTTGTGCGCTTCTGAAGAAGGTGTATTGGTTTGGCCAGAGACATGAAGAGCTTCAGAGAGCACCATGGCTGTCTGGACTAATCTGGGGCTGTCAAGATCATTGAGGCTGGCTGGGCCCTGAGCTTGATTAGCACCCTGTACACCAGAGGGAATGGAGGGAATGCATACAGACACTTCCCTGACAAGTCCAGAAACAGAGCATCCAGGGGTACCGTTCCCTGAGCTAGGGATCTGCAACAATACTGTGCCAGGTGGTGACTTTCGTGATATGCAAAGAGATCTATCTCTGGAATGCCCAACCTCTTGAAAATCATTTTCACCACCTGTCTGTTTAAGGTCCATTCGTGATGGGACTGGTTTATTCGACTCAGGGCATCTGCTAGGATACTGTCTTTGCCTGGCAGATGAATGGCCTGAAGAGAAACTCCCTGAGAGTAGGCCAGAGTCCAAATTCTCATAGCTTGTGTGCAGGGAAGATCTGACCTTGTTCCTCTCTGCTTGTTTATGTAGTACATGGTGGTGGTATTGTCTGTTCTGACCTGTGCCACCTTTCCCTGAACGAGTGGTGTGAAGGCTTGGAGTGCCAGGAGCACCGCCCTGAGCTGCAGCAGGGTTATGTGCTGGAGAGATTCTGCACTGGACCAAGTGCCATGAATAGTGTGATCCCCAAGTGGGCACCCCACCCCACCCTAGTAGTGATGCATCCGTTGTGATAATCACTGAGTGAGGCTCCTTTTGAAAGGGAACCCCTTCTCTGGGGTTGCTTCCTCTTTCCGCCACTGAAGGGCCAGGAGTAAGGTTTTGGTTACTGGAACCAGCTTTGAGAGAGAATCCTTTCTTTGACACCAGTGAGCTCTTATGTGGAATTGGATGTCTCATAGGGAACCTGGAACCCAGAACTGTGCCAGTGGCGGCTGCCATGTGGCCCAGTAACTGTAGGAACTGTCTTGCAGTTTTTGGTTTGTTTAAGCTGAAAAGGTCTGCTTTCTGCAGGATGCTTTTTACTCTGTCCAGAGGTGGGTAAGCCCTGCCCTCCTGGGTATTTAGTTCTACTCCTACGAACTGCAGTACTTGCACAGGGAGAAGGACTGACTTTTTGAGATTTACCAGGAATCCCAGAGACTCCAAGAGTCCTTGGGTTAGCTGAAGATGTTCCTCTGCCTCTTGAGCGGATTTTCCCACTAACAACCAGTTGTCCAGATAGGGGAACATTGACACCTTGCCTTCTCAGGTGTGCCACAACCACTACCAGGCACTTTGTGAACACCCTTTGAGCTGAAGTGAGACTGAAAGGCAGGGTTGAAAACTGGTAATGACCTGAAGGGAATCTGAACCTAAGGTACTTTCTGTGAGACTCCCTTATGGGGATGTAGAAATAAGCATTTTTTAGGTCCAGGGATGACAACCAATCTCCTTTTTGGAGAGCGGGCAGGATCAGAGACAAGGTTACCATTTTAAACCTTGACTTTAGTAAGTGCCTGTTTAGCACCCTTAGGTCTAGGAAAGGCCGCCACTCCCCATTCTTCTTTGTTGTGAGGAAGTATCTTGAGTAAAACCCTTTTCCCTTTTACTGTGGAGGCACGAGTTCCACTGCTTTTGCCCACAATAGGTTTCGAACCTCCTTTTCCAACAGCTTTCCTTCCACATTGGAAGCTGGTTTGAACACTCTGGTTCTTAGAGAGGGAAGGGATTTGAAGCTAAAGGACAAGCCCCGACTCACTACTTCCAGGACCCACTTGACTGTGGCGATTTGTTTCCAAGCCTGGAAATAGCGAGTCAGTCTGCCCCCTATTGGAAGTGGAGAGGTGGCCTGGGAGGACAAGTCAGGGGTCCTGCTTTACCTGGAGCTGAGAGTGGGAACCACGCCTGGAACCCCTTATGCCCCTGAAGTACCCTTGTTGAGGGTACTGTTGCACTTGTGGGGTATAGCCATATTTAGTGATAAAAAGGCCTGGAATGGAATTGTCTGCCCCTGCCTCCCCTCCCTTCCATAAGGTCTAGTGGACGGGGAAGCCTTTTCCTTGGCCAAATTACTTCTATAAGTGACCCTGTACTCATCCACTTTCTTCATATAGGTTTCTGTGTGAGTTCCAAAGAGAGCATTACCCTCAACTGGGAAATCTACAGCCTTATTCTAAGTATGTTGAGTAATTTGTGGCTCTTAACCAGACAAACCTTCTCTGGGCAGTTGTACTGGCCATCCACCTGGCAGCAGTGTCGTTGGTGTCTGCTGCCATCCGAAACTGACATCTGGCAGCTTCTAAGCCAAATCTGGCAGTCACAGCAAGTTCTGCTGAAAGACTGGAAGGAGCCTTATCTGCCACAGTCATGACAGACTGCCAGAGGGAATTTTGGTAATGGGCTGCATAAGCTTTCGAAATTAGCCTGTCTTATGGCCAAAGAAGCTGATATGTAGCCCTTTTTGGCCATACTGCCTGTTTTTCTAGAATCCTTCTCTGGTGGATGAGAAGCAATAGGTACTTTTGCCTTGTCACAGGCTGCAGCTTGTACCACCCCTGGTGGTCAGGGTGGGAGAATATAAATTCAGCCCCTTCCCTGTTTAGCTGGTAATTCTTGTCCAACCTTTTATCCAAAGGAGGGACAGACCCAAGTGTCTGGAGGAGCTTTATCGCATCCTTTTAAAAAACTTAATTATGGAAAGCAGTAACTTTTTGGTGGGTGTTAACCCCATCATTTCCAAGTATTCTGCCTCCTACTCATCTTCTGTCACCTCAGTGGTAGAGATGAAAAAATTACTCACCTTAGTAATGTTTCTTCTAATGGAGTCTTGCTATATTATGACATATGCAGTGAGTCCCAACCTGTCCCAACCTTCGAACTGCTCCGGAGGATAAAGAGTTAACTTTCCATGCCAGGCATGGAATGCTGAGCTCAAGCTCAGTTGAAAATTCTGTCTGTTGTTCTTTAAACTGAAACTGTCAGATCTTTGCGAGCTAAACTCACTAAGGTCCTATATGGAAGCTGTAAACCTACACTAGCCAACTGGCTACTAAACATAAGAACACATTTTTTGGCCCCAAAACAAAGTCTCAAGTCAGGAGACCCAAAAAATGAAAAACACAACACCAAGTCACCCCAAAAAAGGAGGGGTGAAACAACAAGGTGGGCATCTACTAAGTGCCAACACTGCACTGCCCACCCACATCCCCAAAACAAGGTTCTGAGAGGGGCAGGCAGAGGGGGAGGTCATAATATAGCAAGACTCCATTAGAAGAAACAACATTACTAAGGTGAGTAATTTTTTCTTCAAACATGAAGTCTTGCTATATTCTGACATATGCAGACTACACAGCAGTACCTCCATGGAGGAGGGTCAGAACCTACTTAGGAAATAGGCTCTGAAGCACAGCTGTGCCAAACTGAGCATCACTCCTGGCCTGGATAGCCAGGGAGTAATGCTTGGTTAAAATGTGAACTATTTTCCAGGTAGCTGCTTGACATATCTCTAAAATAGGGATGTCCCTGGCAGCAGCCAAGGAAGCAGCTATACTTCTGGTAGAGTGAGCCCTCAGGCCTGAGGGAGGAACCTTACCCAGTTTTTCATAACAGAATTGGATACAAGAGACAATCCACCTGGCAATGGATCTTTTAGTGGCAGGATTCCCTTTGCCAACCTCACCATAAGTGAGGAACAGTTGGAGGGAGTCAAACCTGTGACCCTTGGTACGCTCTATGTAGTAACTATGGGCTCTCTTTACATCTAAACTGTGCAACCTCCTCTCGCCAGAGGAGGAATGGTCTGAAGTACACTGGAAGAGACATAGATTGATTAAGGTGGAAATCTGAAACCACCTTAGGCAAGAACTTTGTTAGTCCTGAGGACCACCTTATCTCTGTGAAAGGAGATAAAATCAGGCTCCACTGACAAAGCTTGTAATTCACTTATGCGTCTGGCAAAAGTGATGGCTACCAGAAACACAGTCTTCCAAGTCAAGTACTTAAGCTCTGCTGAAGACAAGGGCTCAAGGAGGTTGCATAAGCTGAGCAATGCAAACATTAAGATCCCAGGCAGGGCAGGGTCCCTGAATGGAGAGTTGGTGTGAAGCAATCCCTTAAAAACTTGGAAAATACAGGATGAGCTGAAAGAGAAGAGGGTTTACCTGCTGAAATAAAAGCAGACACAGCTGCCAAGTGCACCTTTAGGGTAGCTAGTCTCAGCCCCAAAGTGTTTAAATGGACCATATAATCCAGGACTGTGGGTAAATCAGCAGAATCTGGGGAAATATGCTTCCCAGAGCACCACATGGAAAACCTCTTCCATTTGGAATTGTAAGTAGCCCTGGTGGAAGGCTTCCTAGAAGCCTTCAATATATCCATTACACCTTGGGAGAGGTGTGATCAGCACACTCTAACTCTTCAAGAGCCAGGCCTTGAGATTGAGAGATTTGAGGTTGGTACCAAACCCTTCCTGAGCACAGGTTAACAGATTGTGATTCCTGGGAGACACAGGGAAGATGGACTGCTAAGGACAATAGAGTGTGATACCAGGGCTGTCTGGCCCAATCTGGGGCAATCAGAATCACTTTGTAGGATTGAGATCTGATTTTGACCAACACTTTGAACAGGAGAGGAAGGAAAGCATAGAGAAACTTCC
Source organism: Neoceratodus forsteri (assembly GCA_016271365.2). Lineage (NCBI taxonomy): Eukaryota > Metazoa > Chordata > Ceratodontiformes > Ceratodontidae > Neoceratodus > Neoceratodus forsteri. The sequence continues at coordinate 45,397,082 of CM028133.1, read as the reverse complement.
TTCCCAATTGAGAACTAAGGCATCCAGAGGGACTAAGCCCAACACTGGGGGCCTGCAGCAAAAAAGAGGAAGTTGGTGATTGTCTGGGGCTGCAAAAAGATCTATCTGCGGGGTGCCCCATCTGGCAAATATTACCCTCAAGACCAAGGGATCCAGTGACCATTCGTGATGGCTCTGGGAAATCATGCTGAGAGCATCTGCCAGGACATTGTCCTTGCCTGGGAGGTGAACTGCCATCAGGGAGGTGTTCATGGAGTAAGCCAGAGACCACAACTTCATTGCTTCGGTGCACAAGGCCGTAGACAGAGTGCATCCTTGCTCGTTGATGTACCACATTGTAGTGGTGTTGTCTGTTCTGACCTGCATCACTTTGTTCTGAACAGATTTGAAAAAAACTTGAAGTGCTAGAAAAACTGCTCTGAGCTCCAACAGGTTGATGTGGAGCAGAGATTCCTGAGGGGACCACAGGCCCTGGGTAGTGAGGTCGCCCATGTGAGCTCCCCACCCCAAGAGGGATGCATCTGTAGTAAGGATTAAAGTGTGAGACTGAATGACAAAGGGAACCCCTTGTCTCAGGTTGCTCTGATCCTGCCACCACTGTAGGGCTTGGATCAGGGTTTGAGTTACTGGGATCAACTTGGTTAGAGGGTCCTTTCTTTGAGACCAAAAGGTTGTCAAATGGAACTGGATGTCCCTCATTTGAAATCTGGCTCCTTGTACCACTGCTGTAGACGCAGCCATGTGTCCCAGGAGCTGCAGAAAATGCCTTGCTGGTCGAGAGACCTGCAGAGTGAATGAGGAGGCCAGAGAGACCAGGGTCCTTGCCCCGTCCAAGGGAAGGAAAGCTCTGGCTTCCTTTGTGTTCAGTTCTGCGCCTATGAAGGTGAGAAGCTGGACATGCTCTAGAACCGACTTTGGAAGATTCAGAAGGAAACCCAGAGAGGTAAGCAGTTGCTGAGTTATCTGAAGATGTAACTTGACTTGATTTGGAGACTGGCCTACTATGAGCCAGTCGTCCAGGTAAGGAAAGATGGCAATTTTTTGCCTTCTTAGGTAGGCAACTGCTACTGCCAGGCATTTTGTGAATACTTTTGGGGCAGAGGTGAGGCCGAAGGACATTGCTCTGAACTGGTAATGGCCTGAGGGCAGCTCAAACCTGAGGTACTTTCGATGGGAGCTTCTGATGAGAATATGGAAGTAGGCATCCTTGAGGTCCAGGGCGCTAGCCAGTCCCTGGCCTTAGAGAGGGTAAAATAATTCCCAGAGTCACCATTTGAATTTTGGTTTTAAAGGTGCCTGTTTAGGTATCTGAGATCCAGGATGGGCCGCCATTTTCCTGTCTTTTTGGGGTAAGGAGTACCTGGAGTACAATCCTTTGCCCTGGTGTAGGGGTGGAACCCTTTCCACAGCTCTGAGAGCCAGGAGGGTAGAGACTTCTGCCTCTAGGGCAAGTGCCTCTGATGGATTTGCAGGTGGAAAGGATCTGGCTCTCATCTTTGGAAATGTTTTGAAACTGAGAACCAGACCCTGGCTCACTACCTCCAAAACCCACCTGTCTGATGTTAGAGACTTCCACTCCTGGACAAAGTGAGCCAGTCTGCCCCCTACAGGTAGGGAAGAATCAGCCCTGGCAACCCCATCAGGGTGCCTGCTTGGCAGGGGCTTTAGGCTGAGGGATGGAAGCAGGCCTGCTTGTACCCAGTCTACCTCTCCCTCTAAAGAACCCCCTCTGGGCATAAGCTAAAGAGGAGGCCTGGGCTTGGTAAAAAGGCCTATGAAAAGGCCTGCCCCTGCCCCTGAAAGGCTGCCTTTGAGGAGTGGCCTGCCTTTCCTTGGCCTGTGCACTCCTATAGGTGGTCCTATATTCATCCATTTTCTTCATGTAGTTTTCTGTCTGCTCCCCAAACAGTGAATTACCCACAACAGGAAAATCCATGGCCTTAGTCTGGGTATCCTGTGACAGGCTAGTACATCTGAGCCAAGCCATTCTGTGAAGTGCCACAGATGTAGCCATGACTCTTGATGACACATAATTAGAGTCCACTGCAGCATGGAACTGTACCTTGGATGCCTCAATACCATCAGCAGCCACCTGCTCCAGCTCCTTGGCAAGCTGGCCAGGAACCTGCTTTGCTAGAGCCATAACAGTATCCCATCTGGATTTCTGGTATCTAGCAACATAAGCCATATAATTTGCCTGTCTGAGTCCCAAGGATACTGCCATTTACTGTTTCTTTGCCATGGCATCAATCCTCCTGGAATCCTTGTCAGGGAGTGTGAAGCCAAGGGAATATTTGCCTTGTCACAGGCTGCAGCCTGCACTACCCCAACATGGCTGCATTGTTGTGCAAGGAACTCTGTATCAGAGCCTGACAATTTGTACCTCTTGTCCATTCTCTTATCCACAGGAGGTATAGTGTGAGGAGTTTTTAGAATTTTTACTGTCTGTTTCCCAAAAGATTTATGCAAAGGAATAGACAGTCTCCTAGACTCTGGGATATCCATCATTTCCACATAGTCAGGCTCCTCTTGATCATCCACAGCTTCCTTCATAGGGAGCTGGAGGGTTTCAGCCACTTTTTTATAAAACATAAAATGAGAAGGGGACTCAGAAAGCCTAGGAGGAGACACTCCTGAAGGTCTGTCTGGGGAGATGTCCGGTTCAATGGGCACATCCAGACATTCAAATCCACATTCACTTTCCTTGTACTCCTCATCCCCCTCCTCCAGTTCATAAAATTCCTCTAAATCATAATCTTGAACCGGTGGAATCGACTGAACCATACGCTTACCTGATGGTGCCCGTTCGGTCGGAACCGGGTAAAGCGACTGGACAATTTTAATCGCTTTGGCTATCTCTTCAGAGGTTGGAGAGGAAAGTTTTGGCTCCACACCAGCTGATTTTCTAGTCCTTTTTGCTGGAACCGACTCTTCCCAGTCGGCTCTCCTTTTGCCCAAGGAAGTCTCGCCCTGGTCAGCGGGCACTCCCTCCGGTTGGAACCAAACCGGGCTGGCCATCCGGGTCAGCGGACTTTTTGGCCTCCCTTTCCCTGAGCCTACCAACTCTCTTTTCCAGGGTAGCTGCAGGAAAATTTTTGCAAATCTGGCAGTCTGCATTGAGGTGGTCAAACCCCAGACAATAAACACAGGTGGTGTGGGGGTGAACCTTAGCAAAGGCTTCCCCACAGACACTACAGTGTTGAAACCCAGTGAGCCCGTTTTTTCTTTTGGGTTTCGCAGACATAATGCCAGTCCTAACCAAACTTGCCCGTTTATGGCAATCCGCCATGCAAGACTCTCTTATCGGTTCCCAACCATGTCACGGGTCGTGGAAAAAAAAAAAACGTAATAAAATCCAGGGTTTTTTTTTTTTAGAACCGATAAGAACTGGTAACCACACACTAAAGGACAGATTAATGTATTTTAAACAACCTGATCGGTTCAAACCGAACCGATAACCGTTTACAAGTTCCACACAGAAAGTAAATGTAAATCCTATCTAGTACTTACAATACCACAGACAGAGCTTGAACCGACCAGTTGCGGTTTAAATTCGGTCAAAAAACTGAGAAAATAATACTTTAACTGACAAAATGAACCGAGCAGAAGGAGAAAATCTCCGGAGCGACTGTTCAGTGAGGCGGAGTAAAGAATCTGACAGTTTCAGTTTGAAGAACAACAAACAGAGTTTCAACCGAGCTCGGGCTCAGCGTTCCATGCCTGGCAAGGAAAGTTAACTCTTTCACCTCCGGAGCAGTTCGAAGGTTGGGACTCACTGCATATGTCATAATATAGCAAGACTTCATGTTGTTTGAAATCCAGAGCATTCAAATTTTTCGAACAAAGGAAAAATGGGATGAATAGTCCTCTGATGACCTGGGAGGTGAGCCAAACTCTTGCTCACGAGAGACTTCAGGCTCTATACGCTCCCCCTCTTCCTCCTCTTCATATTCCCCATAATCTTCCCTGGCCTCATGCCGGGAGGACTGGGTTGACTCAGCAGGGGTCTGAACTATAGACTGCTTTCCAGCAGGCAGCAAACCCTGCAAGACCTGCAAGACCTTAAATGCCTGTGCAATCTCCAGTGGAGTAAGCATGTTTACAGCCACACCAGAAGTCTCCAGAGGCTGATCAGCAGGGGGTTCTGTGTGCTTTGTTTTGTTTGTCTTTTTCACAAGAACCGGAGAGCTAATCGGTTCAGGAGACCTTTTTGTGATGGCCTTTGCATCCATATAAGGGTAGAAATTGTGGTTTCTGTGATTTCACCCACAACCACTGAGGGTGTTGGCTGGAGCCTGAGGGACCCTTAGGAGAAGGCAATATCTTTTTAAGGCTTTCCAAATGTTTTTCATGCATTTTTTTCAGGAAAAGTCTTACAGATTTAGCAATCAGTTTTCAAATGATCATAGCCAAGTCAGATAACACAAGAAGTGTGTTTATCTGCCTTGGCAACAACTTCTCCACACTCTGTACAATTTTTGAAACCGGGTTTTTTTTTCCTTAAGTTTTTCAGACATTCTTGCAAAAAGAACCCAAAAACTGCAACCGCGAATAAATTTAAACTTTTTAAAGTCAAACTACTGGTTGCGATTGGTTCAGGAACTGATCGGAACTGGGAACTGAAGGAAAAGGAACCGGAATTAGCGGTTCAGGAACCGATATTAGCGGTTACAGAAAAAACAATTTTAAATAGACAATTTACTTTAAATAAAAAGAGTTTCATTAAGGAAACTCCACTAAAGACTAAAAAATCCTCAGTCCCCCTACGGTTATCCCGAACCAGGCTAAACCGAGAAAAATAAGCAAATAAACTAAAATAAAGCTAACTGTTAACTACAAACAAGAAATAAGGGCAGCAAAAAAAAAAATAATACTTATATGTTATTTTATAAGTTTCACCGTGAGATAATGAGGAGAGAATCTCAGAGTGTCCAGTCTTGACAGGCGGAGAGAGAAATCGGAGGGTTAGAAGGTAGGCAGTTGATAAGTGGCAGCATTTGATAAAGTGGCATGGGCCAATGATTCCATCATTAGCATAACGTTCCATCTCCGGGCAGATCTGGCTTAAAGGCATACTGAATAAGAGTTAGGAATATTGGAGTATTCCTGGAGTGAGAAACTATAGGTTGGTCAGCCTCACCACAATAATGGGTAAGATTATGGAGGCACTGCTAAAGGAAAGGATTGTGGAACACTTAGAAACCATTAGAGTACAGGATACATGGCAACATGGATTCACAGCAGGAAGGTCATATCAAACAAATCTGACTGACTTTTCTGACTGGGTAACAAAGGAGGTGGATCAGGGAGGAGCGGTGGATACATACATAGATACATAGACAGTGTCGGCAGATAAGGGCCTATGGACCATCGCCTGCCTCGATTTCATTAAGGCTTTCTATTAATTGCACCAGACAGAAGACTAGTTAAGCCAGGGTCTCCCAAGGGTCACAAAGCCGAAAACTAGGCAAGAAAACTGGTTGGGGATAGGAGGCAGAGGGTGATGGTAAATGGGATCAAATCCGAGGAAAGGGGGTGGTGACAGGTGGGGTGCTTCAGGGATTGGTGCTGGGGCCAGTCCTTTAACATCTTCATCAGTGACACTGCTGAGGGGAAGGTTTGCCTATCTGCAGGCGACACCAAGATCAGCAATAGAGTAGACACTCCAGAGGGTGTCGAAAGAAGGAGAAGGGATCTGGGGAAGCTAGAAAAGTGGTCCAAAGTGTGGCAATTAAAATTTAATGCAAAGAAGTGCAAAATCATGCATCTGGGGCAAAGAAACCCTATAGAGAGCTACAGGATTGGGGTGGAGAGAGAGAGAGAGAGAGAGAGACCACTGAGTCACCAGGGAAGACATGGATTTAGGGATAATCTTATCAGATGACCTAAAGATGGGCAAACAGTGCAACAAGGCTGTGGGAGAGCTAGTGGGATGTTGGGGTGCATAGGAAGGGGTATCACTAGCAGAAGAAGGGACGTCGTAATACTACTGTACAAAACGCTGATGAGGCCCCACCTAGAATACGGTGTCCAGTTCTGGAGGCTGCATCTTCGCAATGACACTGACAGGGTGAAGGTGGTCCAGAGAAGGGCGACCAAGATGGTGCAGGGCTTGCATCAGAAAACATATCAGGACAGATTAAAGCACCTCCATATGTATACACTGAAAGAGATGAGGGAATGGGAAGATATGATAGAGACCTTCAGGTATCTCAAAGGTTTGAACAAAGTGCAGGTGGGTGACATCTTTCAGTACAAGAGTTGCACAAGGACAAGGGGATACGATATGAGATTGGAGAGGGGCAAGATAAGGGGGAATGTGAGGAAGTTCTTCACAGAAAGTGTGGTAGATGCGTGGAATAGCCTGCCCCAGGAAGGGGTGGGAGCTGACACAGTGGGGGGGATTCAAACATGCATGGGATAGACATAAGGGGACCCTAGATGTGGGGAAAAGAGGCATAAGCTAACGACCAACTAGGGTCAGTGACCACTGATGCAGGCAGGGAATACGGGCAGACTAGGTGGGTCTAGTGGTCCTTATCTGCCATCAACTACTATGTTACTATGAAGTGCATGACCTGGAACTGGTACAGTACCCCTACCGCCTGGAACCGGAGGTACCATTGGTGAGACAGATGAAGTAGGATATGGAAGAACACGTCCTGGAGATCCAGAGAGTAGAACCACATGCCCTGCTCCAGACAAGGAATGATAAGCGACCATCTGGAAATGAAAATTACGTACCTACTGTAATTCTTGATCATCTCTTGTATCTTCACCATTCATTACTTCCTGGGTGTAAGCCGGAGGCGCACACTGATCCGCAGAACTTTTTTTTTTTTTTCTTTGCAAAAGCTTGCACCAGCGCAACCCTCAAGGTAGCGTCATGCGTGAGGCGGCGGGTTAGTAGCGACTCCTCCTCCAACTCAGTTCTGTGAGCCGGAGAGGCAAAAAGCGAAAGCATAGAAAGAGAGATAGCGAGGCAAGATAGCCAAGGGATAGCAAAGTAAGGAAGAATGAACTGAAAAAGGAATAAGCCGATGGAGAAAGGACAGAGGAGATAAGAGCATTCCTAACCTAGGGATCGCAGGGCCTCCTTACCTGGGCGACTCTAGGAGGAGAGAGAAGGAAGGTAATGAGGAAGAAAGAAGAAGAAGAGAAGAGAAAGATGGGATGTTGAAGGGACCAGAATGCCCAATCGAGCATAGTTAGCTGAAAGCTTAAGGCTCGATTAGCAGGGAAGCAAGAATCCCCGGTGATAGAGCTGAAGAGAAGGTTCACCGAACCCACTAGACAGACTCAGGAGGGCATAGTCCTCGTCCTCAACATGCCATGGTCCTTGATTCCCACTTCGAGCTCCTGGCCGAGAAAAGGCCTTTAACTGGAGGACACCCGAGTAGGAAAGGATAAATCCCAGGCAGCATGTAAGAGCTGCTCAAGGGTTTAGAAGTGGAAAATCTAGGCCTTTCAGGCGGTTTATAGGTATTGAAATGGAACTCAGTCGGACTTGCCAAGGCAGGACCAGAGGCTTGGGCTGGCGAAGATTGGTCATGGTCAGCACTGCTTTTCTGCAAAACTGTCCAGGAAGGACACTTGAAGAGAAAAACAATCATCAATATTATTATAAGAAAGAATTTTCTTTGCCTTTGTTTTTTTTTGATAGAGCATAACTTGCAGGCTTAGGAGCATGACCCTAAAAGCCAAAGATTGCCTTACAGCAGTCGGAGAGAGTTCCCTCAGTTTTTTCCCTTTTTTTTGAAGGAAAAATAATCGTACCCGTTCCTCTGCAAGGCAAGAATAAAGGGGGGGTTTGTGATTCTAGGGCTTAACAGCTGGTAGCAGGGAATTGCGGGATTAAAACTGTATGGACAGAGTCAGGCAAAAAAACCCAGAAGCATCTCGCCAGAAGGTATGGCAAGAGATAGTTGTGCAGCCTGATCACCACACACTGAATTCTAGGAAAACGCCCAAGAATCTTAGAGTAAATAATTTTCTGGATAGAAATAGGCCCCCCTAAAAAAAAATATATTTTTTTTTTTTTTGGAAAATTAGAGTAATTTTTCTTTTTTGTATTTTTTTTTTTTGCAGAGAGGAAGGAGACGGGAGGAGAAGCCACAGGAGGAGGCCACTGAGGGATGGTGGGTGGGGTTAAGTAATGAATGGTGAAGATACAAGAGAAGATCAAAATTACGGTAGATGCAATTTTCATATCTTCCCTTGTCAATCTTCGCCACCATTCATTACTTACTGGGTGAGTACTAAGCTCCTCTTTCCGGGGAGGTAAAATACCTGAGGAACAAGACCCCCCAGCCTCCTGTTGGTGAGAAACAGAAGGAGAAGACCCTGGCTTATTCAGAAAAGCCTAAGTGGGAGAAAGAGCTAGGAGGTGCCTTCCGAGGGCGAGGAGCGGAGAGAGCCCCTGCAAAGTCTCCTCAGTTCCCAGAGGAGAAGAGACGGGTCCCCGAAGGTGGAGCGACCACTCACGCCGGGCCAGGGTGACAACCTAGAGAGACGAAGCCATGCCATCCACCTGATGCAGATCGCTGTCCCCGCAAGCCTGGAAGCCACCTCATTGGTGTCGTAAGATGCCTTTGCTTGGTGTCTTGCCAGCTCCAGGCCTACCGCGGAGAGGGCAACGGCTTGTCTGGTTTGCTCCGTATCAGGCATTAATGCCAACAGCTGGGACATCATCGACCACAAATGCGGTTGTAGGCAGCGTGGTGAGCCTGATGAGATGCAATACAGGCAACCGCCAGAAGAAGAGAACACTCTTAGCGCTAGCGGTCGAACTGGAGAGAGTCCGATCCGTGGGCGGTCGTAGCGCCAGGCAGCAGTGCCCGAAGGATGTCCAGGTAGACCAAACCAGAAGGGGTGTTGGGAAGGGTACCTAGAGACTCTGAGGGTGCACAATACCTACGCTGACAGTCAGCCGGGGCTGGAGAAGAAGCGGCTGGGGACTGCCAGGACCGGACAGACGCCTCCTGGAAGGGGATAGGCCAGGATGGTACCACGCAATGCTGGGCACTGAATTCACCGAGGAATTCCCGCGTCTCCCGTTCGGTATTGTCTCTCCGAACATAGGAAATCCGAAGATCCCTCACCATCCTCGAAAGGAAATGCTGATATTCCGTGAAATCAGCATCGGAGGAGAGATGAGCAGAGGTTCCTCTCCCTCAGAGGAGGGAGACGAGGATGATGGGGAGCTGGAATGTCCAGAGGACTCTTGCGGCGTGGGAGAGTCGAAAGACCCGCTCATGCATGCATCTAACATATGAGGGGAAGGCCGCCGCAGAACCCCTGAACTGCTCCCAGGATAACGGACCCGTAGGACCGACATGGCCTGGGAGCGGGGGTGGTGGAGGCAGAGAGATGGGAGAGGGGCACCTCCGAGGAGGCAACAGCTCTCTGCCAGGGCTCTGGAATCAGGGCGGAGCCCTAGCTGGAGGGGTCCCGGACAACAGACCAGGCCGAGAGACGGAACTCTGGGAAGCGGAGCCTGGAAGAGCCAAGGGAGAACCTCCCTGTGATGACGCTCGGGACTGCATGGATCCAGAAGGGCAGCCCGAAGAACGCCGCACCGAGGGCACCCTAGAGCTCCGGCGGAGGGGCGGGTTCGGCATCACGGCCCTGGCCACCCCCGAGGTGGCCAAAGAAGACCGAGCGCCAGACCCTCTGCCCCTCAACCCCGGACTCTGAGAGGCCCTCCTCGACAGCAGCATCCCCTGTCTCCAGAGGGGCAACAGCACCCAGGGGGTAGCTGTCACCAGCCCTCGGGGGGAGCCTCCCCTCCGTCACCCCCACGCCTGCCCCCTGGGACCCCGGCCACCCCCAGCCGGGGAGCCCTCAGGAGACGACGGAAGGGGGGACAGAGGGAGGGGCCCGCTGCGCCACCTGGTACCTCTAGCCACAGGGGACCCAGACCCCGAAGAGTGGGGGTGCCAGGATGGGTCCACGTCTGAGTCATCGCCCTCCGAGGAGGACGAGACCAGCTGGACCTCAATGCTGGCCACCCCAGGGGTCCCAGAGGCCACGGCGCCAGCGAACGGCACGGTACCAACGGGCGCGCCGCCGCTCAACGCCGCAGCAGCCAGACCAGACTCCCAACTCCCACGGCGCCGGGCAGGACAAACGGCACAGTTCCTGTGCCGAAACCGACCAGCGCAGCGAGAGGCAACCAGGCCACAGGCGCCACCAACAGCGCCGGGGAGCGGCGCCAGCAGCCAGGCGCCGCCATGAGCATGGCGCGAAGCGCGCACGAGCCCAAGCGGCACAGCCAATGGCGCCATCCATGATCACTGGCACCTTGAATGGCGCGGGATCCAAAGCAGCCGCCTCGATCACCCGGCTGCTGAACGAGCGCCAGGATCCAAAGCGGCGCTGCCGATCACCGGCACCGTGAACGGCGCGGGATCAAGCAACGGCGCGAAAGGCGGCGTCGGGTCCACGGTGCCAGGCCCAAAGTCGAGGGCCTGCGACGGGGGAGCCTGCACCTCTGAGGAGGTGACTGCGAGGCGGTGTCGGTCGCAGGCCCGGGAGGGACTCAGACGCCTCCGACACCGCAGAAGGGCCTCCTCCTCGGCAAGAAGGCAGGGAGACCCCCTCCTCCTCGGACTGTATGGGCCGGAGGGGACCCGGAAGAGCCTAGAGACCTTACCTGAGAATCCCTTGAGCGACGTCGTCCCCCGAAGGTCGGCGGCGTCTTGCCGAGCTTGAACGCGTGGACTTCGAGGACACGGCGGTCCATAGAGAAACAGGCGTCGCACAAATCCATGTCATGGTTGGGTCCCAGGCAACGAAGACAAACGTCATGCCGGTCCGAGACGGAGAAATGCCGGCCACAGGAGCACCGATGCATAGGGGCGCGGCCCGTCTTAGAAAAACGCTTAGCTCCGGAACCGGACATAACGCGAAACTAATGAGAAAAAACAGTAGGAAAACACACCCGGCGCCGCTTTAGAAAGAAAAGGAACAGTCTTACCGGTTGGCGTCGAGTGTGTGGAAAAGAGGAGTCGCTGACGCAGTCGAAAATACAAACGCTCCGTGAGCAGGTGCTGCCTCGACGGCGGGAGAAACAGAACTGAGTTGGAGGAGGAGTGTCACTACTAACGGCCGCCGCGCATGACGCCACTCTCGAGGGCGGCGCTACAGGCACGCTTTTTAAAAAGCTCCCGTGATGAGTGCGCGCCTCCGGCTTACACCCAGGAAGTAATGAATGGTGAAGATTGACAAGGGAAGATCTTGTATTTCTGCATAAACTGGTTCAGTTTGTGCAGTCATTATGGAGCACCACTCAACCATCCATCTCGGAACCTGGAAGTACCTAGACATGTAACCCTTACTGACCAGGCTGTCTGGGACACAGCCTAAGGCTCCCTTCACAAGGAGCTGAACAATGTCCTCCCACAGGGCAGACACTGTGTCCTACAACACCCTGGACTCCAGAGGAGCATGTAGTCATTAAGGTGGGAGAGCATCGAAATCCAGAGGCACCCCTCTGCCTTCCACCTCAAGCATCCACTTGTCCTTGTGATAGTGGACCAATGTGGCAAGAAGTGACATAGCCGACCCAGACTGGAAGCACAGAAAAGGACAGGACAGGTGCAGGGGTAACACTCCTCCAACCCATCACTGTGCAGCTCTTGCAGGGACACCAGCTGCTGAGGCCAGAGGGACACCACCAACCCTGTCTCCACCTCGCTTGGATCCTAGCCACCGAAATTGCAGTTAAGTAAGAACTTGCCATAACAGTAGATCTTCAAGAGAGGTTCATGCAGTAGGTCTTCACATATGGGACTGCGCCCCCTGGCATCAGGTTCCAATGGCAAACTTGTCCGAAGGACTACTCTGTCCCTATGAAAAATTTAAGTAGAGTTCCTTGCAGATGAACGCCTGAAGCTCAGAGACCCTTCTGGCTAAAGTGACTGCGACTAGAAGCAAAGTCTTCCAGGAAAGGAAGCGCATGTCACAACTAGAGGCTGGCTCAAACAGAGGTAAGGTCAGCTTCTCCAGCATAAAATTCAGGTCCCGGGGGGGGACAGGGATTCCGGATCGGAGGTTTCAGATGGAGAATGCCTTTCAGAAAAGTTTTGGCAACCTCCAACTGAGCCAAGGTTTTGCCCTCCACCGGGAGGTGGTAGGCTGACACCACAGAGAGATGGACCTTAATGGAGGAGTAGCGAAGGCCAGTCTCAGATAAATGCGTGAGGTACTCAACACCTGGGCCGCCGAGCACGAAAAGGGATCCAAGCATCTTGCTAGGGCCCAGATCGAGAATCTCTTCCACTTCATGGTGTAAGTGGATCTCGTAGATGGTTTTCTGGCTTCTACCAAGATATGTGCAACCTGTGAGGAGACTCCATATCAGGAAACTGCTACGTCCACAGGTGCTATGCATGAAGGTGGAGAGACTGAAGGCTCTGGTGCACCAGGGTGCCCTGCTCCTGGGTCAGAAGGTCGTGGGAAAATGGCAAGGGGACCAGAGGTTCCAGTGCCAGTTGTTGTAAAAGAAGATACCAAATCTGGCATGGCCAGAGAGGAGCAATTAGGATCATATGTGCTCCTTCCTGTTGAAGTTTCACCAGAACTTTCTGAATGAGAGGAAAGGGAGGAAACGCGTAAAGAAACCTCCCTGTCCAGGAAAGAGACAGTGCGTCTTGCCAAAAAGCACCATGCCCGGGAATGAGCGAGCAAAAGCTGGGTAGTTTTGCGTTGAATGGAGAGGCAAACAGATCTATCTCTGGTTGACCCGATCGAAGAAAGAGGTCTTCGACCACTTCTAACTTTAACTCCCACTCGTGAGCCCTGGCCAGTGACTGACAGACTGTCCGCCAGAACATTGCTGATGCCTGGAAAGTGGACTGCTGTCAAGAAAAGGCTGTGCTGAATCGGCCAGTAACAGACCCTCATTGCTTCTCTGCAGAGAGGGTACGAGCGAGTTCCTCCCTGTTTGTTGATGTACCAGACAGTGGACATGTTGTCCATCTGGACCAGAAGTGGTCCCAGTACCAGAAGTGACTGGAACGCCTGGAGGGCATAAAGTACCACCCTGGTCTCCAGAACACTGATGTAGAGAAAAAGTTCCTGGTCGGACCAAGACCCCTGTGTCTTGTGTATCCCCAGATGGGCTTCCCAGCCAGAGTCTGAGGCATCCGTGGTGAGGATCTTTGTAGGAACAGGGGAATATAAAGGAGTTCCCCTTGACACATTGGAGAGATCCTGCCACCAGCGAAGATCTCTCTGTAGGCTGTTGGAGATCATGACTTTCTTGTTCATCTCGTCCGTCCTCTGATCCCATTGAACTCTGAGAGACCATTGGGTGATCCTCATGCGAAGTCTGGCCAATGGCACTGTGGAAATGGCCGCTGCCATCAGTCCCAAGAGACGGAGTATGGCATGTGCTGGGATCCACCGAGCCTGGGCCACGAGAGTGGCTTGAGAAACTAGAGTCTCGGCTCGATCCGATGGCAGAAAAGCCTTGCTCTGAACTGTATCTAGCACTGCTCCAATGAGTTGGAGCCGTTGGGATGGTACTAGCTGTGATTTGGGGCGACTGACCATGACACCCAGAAAAGAAAACGGGTTCAGAGTGAAAGAGCCTCTTTCAGGCTATACGGAGAAGGTGCTGCGAGGAGCCAGTCGTCCAGGTACGGGAAAACGTAAATGCCCTGGCGCGAAGAAAAGCCGCAACCACAGTTAAACACTTCCTGAACACCCGAGGGGCCGAGGAAAGGCTAAAGGGGAGTGTTCAGAACTGAAAATGGTTCTCCAGGAAAGTAAAACGGAGAAAGCGGCGATGGGCGGGGAGGATAGGGATGTGCAAGTAGGCATCCTGCATATCCAGAGAGCACAGCCAAGAGCTTGGATGGAGCAGGGGGAGAAGCCCCTGAAGGGTCAACATGCGAAACCTCTTGTACTCGACAAACAGGTTCAGCATGCTGAGGTCCAGGATTGGTCTCAGATCGCCAGTCTCCTTTAGAGCTAGGAAGAAGTGGGAGTAAAATCCCCTTCCTATTTGATTTTGAGGGATGGGTTCTATTGCCTTCTTTAGCAGAAGGGCCTGGATCTCTTGTGAGACAATGGGGATCTGATCCCGGGGATAGAAAGACCGTCCCGGCAGATGAGGGGCCGGAATCTCAGAAAACTATCAAGTGACCCCGCTGGATGAGTTGTAACACCCAAGATTCTGCGGTGATGAAACTCCACCCCTCCAGGTGGAGACCGAACCTCCCTCCCACCAGTTCCTCCTTGCCTAACGGAGGTAGTGGAAAGAGGGGAAAGGAAGCCTTTGCCCCAGAGGCCGGCTTGGGGAACTTGGCCTGGGGGGTTTGTGCTCCTGAACCGGGGGCGCGTCTTTTGCCCTGACACTTAACCTGGTTTTTATTCAGCCTTCTTTGATGATGAAAAGGCTGCTTTCTCTGCCCCATCCGGTACATGGAGTGGACATCCCAAATCAAGCGTCCGCTCTCCTGCAGCCCGGTAATGATATCTTTGGCATCGCCGCCAAAGAGGACGGAACCCCTGAAAGGGGCGTCCAGAAGGGAGGACTGGATGTCTTGTGCCAGACCTGCTATCTTTAGCCAAGAAAGGCGGCAAAGGCAGATCCCCGTGGCTGCCGCTCTAGCCACCGAGTCCACCGAGTCATACGTTGCACGCAATGCATGACGGCAAGAGAACTTTCCCATCCTGACCTTGTCCAGTAACTTTTTACGAAGGGTTTCATCCTGGACCTCCAGAAGGTCCCTTTCCAGTTCAGAGAGAGATGCCTTCTGGAATGCAACCATGTGAGACACATAGTTGAGGGACCGAATGGCACAAGAGGAAGAGGAATAAATCTTGTGGCCAAACTGGTCCAACTGACGAGAGTCCTTGTCCAGAGGCAAGGAGCTCAAATGTTTTGGTTGGGCTGACCGGTCGTGAGCGGCCATGATCACCACAGAGTCAGCCTTAGGCTGAGTGGTGAGGTGCTGAATCCCTTCCGGGGAATAATAAGTGCGATCCGCCTTTCTAGAGACTGCCAGGATGGACGATGGTTGCTGCCATACCGTGGTCACCAGATCCTCATGAGGACCCATCGGCGGGGGGGACTGAAGTGGCTAAATCCAGGTGCTCCACCAGTCTCTTACATTGGGGATCCACCTCTTCGGAAGGCAAGCCTCCTGCTGCCTGAATGGTGCATAAAAGGTCCCTGAAGGAAGGGTCCTCTGGAGGAGATTTTGGGGACTCCTTGGGAGGTACCTCAACGGGGGACCTAGGGTCCGAAGGCTCAGAATCAGAGTCCATGTCGGAGGGTTCAGAACCACTGGGGATGGAAGGATCCACCCCAGATGATCCTGCAATAAGAGCACCCGATGCCCGTCCGGAGGGAGGCGATGGAGGAGGGACCCTTGGCAGGGGGATGTCCCCCACTGACTGCCTAATCTCCGTGAGGAGCTGGGTTCTGGCATCCTGCTACCACGAAGGGGCAGACTCTGAGGCTAAAATCCCGGGTAGTCTGGGTACTTGGGTACTGCCATGAAGGGTACTGGTAATCTGGCAATCCTTGAGTGTAATAGGAGCACCCAGGATATCCCGGCGTCGGGTATCCCAGCAGCATAGGGGGCACATGGCCTGGCGTCGGGTACTGAGGAGCTGATGGGGGGAGGCCGCCCGGTGGCAGGACATGGGGGTCTGGCCCCGGGAAACCACCTGAAGGCTCTGGACCTACTGGGGGAGGTGTCAAAGCGCCACTAGGGATCCGGAAGGGTCCCCGAAGGTCCCAAGGGAGGAGGCTTCATGTTCGGATCCCGAGCCGGTGACAGACTCCTGTGCGGGGAGGGGGGCTAAAGACCTGGCGAAGAGGGAAGATCCAGGAGGGACCCCAACGAAAGGTCAATCAGCGATCCTGACGGGAGGGAGAAAACAGGATTGGGTGGCGAATCCCTGGGGCGAAGAACCCGGAGGGATGACGAGTCACTCTGCAGCTCACTCTGTCAGACGTTGGGGGCCAAGGTGGAGCCCAACGGGAGAGTAGAAGGGTCCAGGTAGGCGAAGGAGGATCAGTCGTCTGACTGATGGGACCTTACCGGGCTAGAGGAGGTCAGAAGACCGCTGCTAGACTTATCGGCAGGGGCCGTGCGCCCTTCGACAGCGTCAAGGGGTGACTTATCGGCTAAGCTGAGAGGTGACTGAACAGAAACCTCCAGAAAGGTGACCCCCGGCTGCCTGTTCACCTCGGCAGGAGGGGGAGAAGGTGCCTGGCCCAAAGAGGTGGACAGGGTACCAGAAGCAGTACTTACAGTTTTTGGAGGCCTCCCGTGTGGCAATGGACTCCTGTCCCGGCATTTCTCCTTACTGTTCTTTCTTGGGGCCGGCGATGACAACCTTTCCCTCAACTCCTGGAGCTCCTTTTCCATCGACGGCAGACGTCAGGTAAGGAGGTGAGCCTCGAGGATCTGCTTGCACCTGGTCCGAGTTGCCTAGTTGAAGGCCTAGCAGATGGAGCACTCCTCAGTGTCGTGCGTGGGCCTAGGCACAAGAGGCAGCGGGAATGGTTGTCCCCATGCGGGATTTGGGCTCCGCACTTCAAGCACTTCTTTGGTCAAGAGGACATCAATCATCGAAAAAACTAAAAGAAAGGTTATGAGGCGAAGAAAAACTTCAACTAATGCTGCAGGCGTTTGATCGCTGTTCTAACTCGTGACCGAACAAACTGAGGCAACGGCGAGAAAGAACTGGAGACCGCCCCTTTTATAGTCGGGCTGACGTCACGTCGGCGGACGTCGGGAGCGGTCCCCACTGATGATTGCTATCTACAAGTTTGCTGTTGGAACCTGACACCAGGGGGCGCAGTCCTATATGTGAAGACCTACTGCAGGAACCCTATCAAAGTAAGATCTTAGGTTCCTAGCACCAGGCTTGATATTGCCCTTGCAGGGGCAGCTACTGTGGATGCTGTGGCTGAAAGCACTGGTACTGGAAAGCCTTTTTTTTAGGCTTCCATTTCTCATCCCTCTGGGATGATGCCACAGAGTCAAGGGTGGTGCTAGACTTCTCTAAATGTGTGAGATGGCCTTCCAGTCCACGAACAAACAGGTCAGTGCCCAGAAAGGGAACATTGGCCATCTTTTGCTGGGTGTCTGCCATAAAAGGTAAACAGCTACAGCCAGGCCCTGCAACACATGCGGATGACTGCTGCCATAGCATGGGCAGAGTAACCACCCAAGTCCAAGGCCATCTGGAGATGGTACTTGACCAGCAACTGACCTTGATCCTAGACCATCATCATTGGCAACTGCTGGTCTGCAGGGAAGATTTCACCATGGACTCCCAACAGGGAGTGCCCAAAGTTGGCCATCATGACAGTCACTCAGGGAAAACCAAGGACAATGCAGCATACGCCTTTTTAGCGCCCTGGTCAATCTTTTTGGACTCCTTGTCTGGAGGCTTGTCCACATCCCCTTGGCCCCCAAACTTCCAGAAGGCTGAGTCGGAGACTAGTCCTTCAGCCAAAGGGTGATCTGACAATCCCAAAAGAAACACGGTGGGAACCACATACCTGCGGACCATACGGGTTGAGGGTGCCAGGCAGGATGCTGGATGCTGCCAAAGCTCCAGGGCCAGTCTCAATATGGCCATAGCCATGGGAAAGGCAACCCCTAGGGATTCATCCCATCCAAGATGTCTGCAAAAGGATACATAAGCCCCCTTTTGGGCAGGCTCCAGAAAGATTCATGGACCCTAACATGACTCTGAAAAGAGCCATGAATGACACTGGCCCAAGGTCAGTGGTCAGCTCTTCGACCGATCCCCAACTGAAGGTGCGAGTCCCAGAGGACACCAAGGGAAAGGGAACATTGTTTAACCAGGAGTAGCACATTAAGCCAAAGCCTGTTTCCAGATGCAACTTGGAAGCACAAGGAAGTTAAGTGACTTGCTCAGGATCACACAGTATACACACCTAGGCGGCTGTGGGATTCAAACCCAGGTCTCCAGATCTGCAGCTCAGTGCCTTAACCCACTGTGCTATACTGCCTCCCAAGGACGACCAATCAGACTCATTCAAAGATTCCTTGAAAATGTACTGCGACCATTTCTCGCTACGGACCACCCGAGAATCTTCAGATTGGGTGATCTCCATCGACAACCAGTGTGGCACGCCAGTAGCTGAGGAGGCATCCCTGATTGGTACACCCACCTTTGGCTGTGGTGGCGGCAGCTCCACTCTCAGGGCTGGAGATGCAATTACAGGGAGCACCTGTGAAGCATGAGCCAGAGAAGGCATGACTGGCGGCTGCCAGGCGACCAAAGGTCCAGAGGGTAAATCCTACCCCATGCCGATGAACCTCTGTTGCCAGAGAAGCTTCTCACTGTGCCGGTGTATCTTCCACCAATGTCTCGCCTCACCCGAGGACAAGGAGGTCGAGGAGCATAGACCGTGATGTCTCCTGGGTCGAGCAGGATCACCACGATCGAGGCTACAACCTAGATCGTGGATGAGAACCCTCAGAGTGGTTGTGTCAGATCACCTGCCGAGCTACACTGAGCAACAGAGGTTTCAGAGGTTTGACCACCAATGGAGATTTCTCCTGAGGCGATCCAGACGGAGATATATAGAAACACAGAATGCGTCAGCAGAGAAGGGCTGCTCGGCCCACACAGTCTGCCCATTTTTTTAACCTTCATTTTTCTTGCTGCAGACCCAATTTGATCTATGGCGCCATCTCTTCCCCTCTCTTCCTTACCTCTACAATTCCACAGTGCCCGTCCCAGGCACTTTTGAACGCCACCAGTTTTTGCCGCCACTACCTCTGCTGGAAGGCTGTTCCAGGCATCCACCACACTGTCTGTGAAGCAGTACTTCCTCAAATCCCTCCTGAATTTACACCCCCTCCAGCTTCATAGCATGCCCCTTGTTCTATAGCATCTTTTTCTCTAAAAAATATCCCCTTCCTGTACCTTATTAACCCTCGTGAGGTATTTAAAGGTCTCCATCATATTCCCCCCTCCTCTCCTCC
The DNA here is from genome assembly GCA_016271365.2 of Neoceratodus forsteri. Classification (NCBI taxonomy): domain Eukaryota; kingdom Metazoa; phylum Chordata; order Ceratodontiformes; family Ceratodontidae; genus Neoceratodus; species Neoceratodus forsteri. The sequence continues at coordinate 45,378,090 of CM028133.1, read as the reverse complement.
AGTGTACATATTTAGCTCCTTAAGCCTCTCCTCAAAGGGCTTTTGATGCAGACTCTGCACTACTTTGGTAGCCTCCCTCTGGACTGCCTCCATTCGGTCCATGTCCTTTCTGAGATGTGGTCTCAGAAACTGGACACAGTGCTCACGTTAAGGTCTTACCAACAACCTGTACAGGAGCACCATCTCCTTCTTCCTGCTGGCGATACCCCTTCCTATGCACCCCAGCATCCCACTAGCCTTTCCAACGACCTTGTCACACTGCCTGGCCACCTTTAGGTCATCCAATGCGGTTACCCCAAGGTCTCTCCTGCTTGGTCTTTGCATCACTCCACCCATTTTGTACTTAACACCTGTTTCTCTACGGTCCAAGTACATTATTTTGCATCTTTTGCATTAAAACCCAGGTGCCATATCCTAACCACTCCTCCACTCTTTTCAGATCTTTACCCATTCTTCCCATGCTCCCTCCCTCCCCAAGCGTCCACTCTGTTGCAGATCTTGATGTCATCTGCAAAGAGGCAAACTTTTCCTTCCAGTTCCTCTGCTATGTCACATAAAGACACTGAAGAGAACCAGTCTCAGCACTGATCCCTGAGGTACCCTGCCAGTTACCCTCCCTTCCTCAGAGTGAACTCGGTTTACCATTGCCCTCTGGGTCCTATTCCCTAACCATTTTTTTACCCAGCTTACCACCTTATTACTCACCCCCAAGTTTCCCAACTTGCTTACAAGTCTCCTGTGTGGAACAGTGTTGAAAGCCTTGCTGAGGTCCAGGTAGGCCAAACCCACCGCTTCTCCCTGATCTAACTCCTTGGTCACCCAGTCAAAGAAATCTATCAGCTTTGATTAGCATTATCCTCCCCTGTTAAACCATGCTGCCTTGGATCCTGTAATCCGTTGGATACAAGATAATCCACAATCCTTTCCTTTAGTAGTATTTCCACCAACTTATCCTTCACCGATGTCAGGATGATAGGCCTATCAATGACTGCCTCTTCCCAGCTACCATTTCTGAGAAGTGGAGCTACCTCAGCCCCTTTCCAGTACCCCCATGTGTACACTGATCTATTAAACGGGTCAGTCAGAGGTGCAACTTCCTGCTGCTAGCTTTTGAAAGACCAATATCTTGCTTTAAAGCAGAAAGCAGCTGACTAAAAAAAGCAACCATTTTTCTTACTAATTTAACACTTCTATCTCAGCAGGAGCAGCAGGAGTCAGTGCCTGTTGGGATTAAGCAAACAGATACTTTATTAGAAGTAGAGGGGGTCTCATTTAGGGTTAAAAAAAAGTCAGTGTGTGTTTCTGTGTTGGGGAAGGGTACTGTATCAACTTAGTTACTAAATCAGTAGGAGGGGAGATAGGCTAATTGGGGATGTGGCTTAGGCAGTAGAAAAGCAGGCGTCTCCAATTACAACTTCCTGCTGCTAGCTTTTTGGAAGACAGAAATTTTGCTTTAGAGCAGAAAGCAGCTGACTAAAAAAGCTAGTTTTTCTTACTAATTGCCCTCAATGCCATCCCTCCACCCTAGGCCAGTTTTACTTTTATAGCTGCTGGATCTGACTGACAACAGGAACTTCCTGTTTGGCAGTGGGAAGGGAAGGATCAGAGAGAAACATTAGTTTTGTCAACCCTGAAGGAAAAAGTAGCTCTTTCTCCACCATCACCCCCCAGCTGCTGGAGGTCTGACTCTGAGCAAGGAAGGAGACTACTGAAGAATACAGGAAGTTGCTGTCCCAGAACAGGAAGGGTGAGAGTTGTAAGGAGAGGAGAGGAGAGAGTAACCACACAGAGCAACAGGAGAGGGGACACAAAATAAGACATGATGGGAGTGGTGCAGTGCAATGGCTGTGGGGCAGCAGTGTTCCAGGAAACTTTCTGGAGGCTGAGATGCTGCCCAATTTGCAGGCACCTCTCTGGTCTGAGGGAGGGGGTTGCCCGTCTCCAGGCTGACCTGGCTAGGATTCGTGAAACCTCATCCCCTACTCAGGGACCACCAGGGCCACCGTCGCTACCTCAGTGGTTGCCAAGAAAAAGGAGCGGTTGGACCAAAGTGGGTTCAGGGAAGGAGAGGGTGGTGGTACAGAGGTGCATTCCTCCAGCTGTACCTCTCCACAATTCATACACTGTTCTGGCGGATAGTGGTTCCTCTATGGAGGCACCTGCAGTGGAGACCAAGGAGGATGCTGGGAACCTCCACAAAGGAGACCCACAGGAGGGTGGCACGGGACTCCAAGGGGGAAGGAAACAACTCCTGGTGGAGGACTCAATCATTAGGGGGGTAGAAGTGGGGGAGGAAGGGGAGAGGGAGGGAGGTAAGGTGCCTGCCTGGCGCCACTGCTTGGAGGGACAGGAAGCGAATCCTCAGGATCGTGGGAGCAGCTGCATGAGGGAGGGAGCTGAATGTCATTGTCCACCTAGGGAAAAATGATCTGGCTAGGAATGGTATCAGAGCAGTACAAGTAGAGTTTGTAGAGTTGGGGAGGGACCTTAGACAAGTAGCACATATGGTAACCTTCTCGGAAGTGCTGCCTGTCTATGGCAAGGGTGATGCTAGGGTACTCCACACCATGGAATTCAATGAATGGTTGAAAAACTGATGTGGAGTTCAGGGTTTTGGCGTCACTGGGGACTGGGGAGCCACCTGCAGGGATGCAGGCCTATACTGGCGCGATGGTCTGCATCTGTCCGGGGGGGGGGGGGCAGGATCCTAGGTGATAGGTTTAAATGCTTCATTGGCAAGCATTTAAACTAGCCAAGGAGCGAAGCACTGAAAAGGAGCAGGGAAATCCCAGCCTCCCCCCACAAAACACGGTAATTAGCGAGATAAACACCAAGGCAGAGTAGTCATTAAGGAGCAGGACAGAGGTAAATGCAAAAAAAGGCAAAGGCAGTAAGGACAGGGATGGGGCTAAAAGGGGTAAGGCCATCAAAAAATGGAGGGTGATGAGTACCAATGCCCGTAGTCTGTGTAACACGCTCCCTGAACTAGTGGCCTTGATGGAAGAGGGATGCCTGGATATTGTGGCAGTCACAGAAACATGGTACACAGAGAATCATGACTGGTATGTCAACTTGAGAGGATACACATTCTACAGGAGGAACAGGGAGGGTAAAAGAGGAGGAGGAGTAGCTCGCTATGTAAAAGGAAGGGATCAAAGCAACAGAACTAAAGAGTAAACAGGGAGCAGATGAGGCACTCTGGGTCACCCTGGAGACAGGAAATGGCACCACAATCCGCATGGGGGTTGTATACAGACCCCCATCTCAGGGGGAGGGAATGGACAAGGAAATGATATAAGGCATCCTTAGAATGGCAGAAAAAGGGCAGATATTGTTGATGGGGGACCTGAATATGCCAGATGTTAACTGGAGCATCTCTGCTGCAGGCACATCCAAGAGCAGGGTCATTCTTGATGCCCTACAAGGGGCATGCCTCAGACAGCTAGCATTGGAACCCACTCGGGAGGGGGAAATCTTAGACCTGGTACTCTCAAACAGGGACGTAGAAAGAATCTCAGATTTAGAAGTGGGTAGCCATCTGGGAACATGCAACCAGCAAACAGTGTGGTTCACAATAAACACAGCCATAGAGTCAAGCCATACAAATGCAAGAGTACTGGACTTTAGGAGGGCTGACTTTGGGAAAATAAGAGTGCGCATCAGAAAAACACTAGCAAACAGGCAAGGAGGGGTGGAGGAACAATGGGGAGTAATCAAAACAGCCATCACAGAGGCAACAAGCCTTTGTGTGATGCAAATCAACAAAACACACTGAAGGAAAAAAAACTATGGTTCTCAAAAGAGGTGGCAGGGAAGTTTAAGGAGAAAAGGATAGCATTCAGGAAATATAAGGAAACACAGAAGGAGCAGGACAGAGAACTTTATCAGTTAAAGCAGAAAGAGGCAGGGAAGGCAGTCAGAACAGCAAAGGCCCAAACTGAGGAAAGGATAGCCAACTCTGTTAAGAAGGGGGATAATATCTTTTATAGGTACATTAGGGAGCGAAGAAAGACCAAGGGAGGGATACTGAGGCTTAATAAACAGGAGGGAACATGGACAGAGTGGGACAGTGAAAAAGCAGGGATACTGAATGAATATTTCTGCTCAGTATTCACAAAGGAAGAAGAAGGGAAGGTGGGGTCGATACCAGTCCATTCACAGAAGAAAAGGTTATGAAAGAACTACTAAAATTGAAGGTAGACAAAGCAATAGGGCCTGATGGGATGCACCCAAGAATTCTAAAAGAACAAAGGGTAGAACTAGTGACACCACTGACTACTCTTTTTAACAAATCATGGGAGGATGGGGTGGTACCTGAGGACTGGAGGAGGGAGGATGTGAATCCACTTCACAAAGGTGGGAGCAGGGCAGAGGCAGAAAACTACAGATCTGTCAGTCTGACCTCAGTGGTAGGGAAAATCATGGAATCACTTCTGAAGGAAAGAACTGTTGAGTGCCTACAGGCCAGTGGGGCACAGGACCCAAGGCAGCATGGATTCACAGCGGGAAGGTCGTGTCAGACGAATCTAATAGATTTATTTACTGGGTGACCAAACTAGTAGACCAGGGAGGGGCTGTGGACATGGCCTACCTAGATTTTAGCAAGGCATTTGGTACAGTCCCACACAAAAGATTAATATACAAGTTAGCCAGCCTTAAAGTGGGTCCCAGGGTGGTAGCCTGGATAAAAAATTGGCTGGACAAGAGGACACAAAGGGTAGTAGTAAACTCGGTCCACAGTGAAGAACGGAGGGTTACTAGTGGGGTACTGCAGGGTTCAGTACTGGGACTGGTCCTTTTTAAATGTCTTTATAAGTGACATTGCAGAGGAACTGGAAGGAAAAGTATGTCTCTTTGCAGACAACACAAAGATCTACAACAGGGTTGATACACAAAATGGAGTGGAAAAGATGAGAAGGTACTTGGCAAGGTTGGAGGAATGGTCAAATGTATGGCAGTTTAGCTTCAATGCAATCTAAGAAGTGCAAGGTAATGCACCTGGGAAACAAAAACCCAAGGGAAGAGTACACAATGGGGGTGAGATACTGACAACAAAAATGGAAAGGGACCTGGGGGTAATTATATCAGATAACCTAAAGATGGGCAAGCAATGTGAGAAGGCAGTAAGGAAGGCTGGGGGGATACTGGGATGCATAGGGAGAGGTATCAACAGCAGAAAACAGGAAGTTGTTATCCCTCTGTACAGACAGCTGGTGAGACCCCATCTGGAGTACTGTGTGCAGTTCTGGAGACCCCATCTCTGCAAAGACATAGACAGAGTAGAGGCTGTCCAGAGGAGGGCAACCAAAATGGTGCAGGGTCTGCACCAGAAGACATACGAAGAGAGACTAAAGGAGCTTAATATGTGTACCCTTGAGGAAAGAAGGGGGGGCACGATAGAAACTTTCACGTACTTCAAGGGAATCAACAATGTCCAAGAAGTTAGTATCTTTCAGAAAAAGATGTGCAAGAACAAGGGGACACAATTTGAAGATAGAGGGGGGACGGCTCAGAGGTAATGTGAGGAAGTATTATTTCACAGAGGGTTGTGGATGCATGGAATAGCCTTCCTGAGGAGGTTGTGGAGTCAAGAACAGTGGTGGAATTCAAGAATGCATGGGACAAACATAAGGCAGGCCTAGCGGGGGGTAGAAGGAAGTAGGTTGTTGGTTAACTAGGATCTGCAGCTTATCCATCAGGTAGGAAAATGGGCAGACTAGGTGGGCCAAGCGGTCCTCATCTGCCGTCAAATTCTATGTTTCTATGTTTAACCAGTACCTCCATGAGCTCCCTCACCACCCTTGGATGTACTCAGTCTAGACCCATAGCTTTGTCCACCTCCAGGCTAGCGAGTACTTTCCAGACTTTCTCCTGAGAAGATGGACTAGTGTCCATTTCCCTCCCATCAAAGCTCTTGGTGCCTCTTAGTGGTCCCTTCCCTTCCCCTTCTACTGTGAATATTCAGCAGAAGGGCAGTTTGCTCACCCGGTTATCAAAAACAGGAAGGAAGGAAGGAAGGAAGGATGGATTTGTTCAAGATGTTGCCTTGTCTTGATTCCCTTCTGTACAGTCCTTTAACCCACAACCTACTTTACCCTCTGCTAACCTGCCCCTCCCCCAACCCTGCTCACCATTACTACTGTATTCTTCTAGTTCTTCACCACTTTTTAATTATCTACTGCACCATACAGCGACAAAGTGTCTAACCTCACCTGATATTGACTGTACCGTAATTGTACATATATCTGTAACCTTGTAACTCGCTATGTATTACCTGATTAGAGCCTTGTGTGCACTCTATATATCTGGTTATCAAGGCGCTGTACTGTATAATGTGCCATTGTATGTGTATTACCTTCAGGACCTCCTTGTGAATGAGCTTGCTCAATGGAGTCTTCCTGCAATAAACTTGAACAGTCATCACTTCTCTCTTTAACCATACAGTCCCTCCCCTAATCTTTCTTTTCTCACTAACATACCTAAAAACAGCTTGTACTCTTGATACTCCCTGAGCTATTCCCTTCTCAGTTTGCACTTCTTACTGCTTTGCCTGCCTCCCCTCTGTCTTCCTAGATACACTTCCCTATCCTCTTCTCTCTGGGTCTCCTTACACCTTTTGAATGCTACTTTTTTTAGCCTTTACCTGTTACCTCTTTTAAGAACCATAGTGGTCTTCTCTGTTTTACTTTTGCTTACCTGCTTGACACAGAGGTTCATTGCCTTCACTGTGCCCTCTTTTAGTTTGTCCTCCCCCCACACCGTCCTCTCCCTTTAGAAGTCACTCATCCTTGTAAAATCAGCCCATCCGAAGTCCAGGACTCGTGCCATTGTGTGATTGGACTCTGCAGCTGTTGTTATCTTGGACCATACTGTTCGATGATCACTGGTCCCCAGATGGCTTCCCATCTTGATGTCCACATCACTGTCCCTGTTAGTAAGCACCAGATCTAGTATTGCCCCATCACAAGTGGGTTCACTGACTAGTTGCCAAAGGAATGCCCCCTGCAGGAAGCCCAGGATGTCCCTGCTTCTAGCTGAAGCTGCTGCAGGGAGTCTCCAGTCTACTGACTGGGCCACGTCCTCCTGAGTGAGGACTGGGAGAACCGGGGTCTAAGAGATCAAGTCCTCAATCTCGTCCAACAACTTGTCAACAGGCTCAAGAAAAATCTAGACAGTTTGCTTGACCACAGTCGAGGCGGACAAGCCCACCGGGGATACTGAGGAGCTCTCAACCCTACTCTTGGTAGAGGGAGCCTCAACCAAAGTTGGGCAATCGGGGGAGTCAACAGAATGAGAGGATCTCAATCTCTCCCAATCCCATGACCAGCACTGATGGGCGCTTGTGTTTCTTGCTGCAGTGGGCCAAGCTTTCCTCCAAGGTCTGGAGGGCTAGACACATTTCACGGACACCTTCCATGAACGACCCTTCAACACTGGACCCAGCCGATAGAAGTGCCAAGGCCAAGGAGGTGATAAACAAAACAGCCATCAGTTCCTCCTCCAAGGCTGCAAGCTGAGCAGTCAACCCAGCAGCCAGAGAGACCTGCTTGCGGCCTTTTGACTGGTTCTCCAGATCCCATTCCAAAGGTTGGCTGAGGATAAGCAGGTCCTTACGATCCTCGAGGTATTATGGGAGCACAGATACCCACAGGTGATACCCAGCCATGTTGTGCTGCCTGCCCAGACAGTACAAACACATAATGTGCAGATCGGTGTCAGACATCTTCTGGAGGCACTAAATACAAAATTTGAATCCTGGTTTGCATGGCTCCATGATCCATCAAGGGGAGTTGAAGAAACTTTGAAAAAGGTTTAATCGCCAAATGTGCAATAACCAAAGCAGGAGCTGCTAAGGTGGGAACTTATTCTTCCAGCGGAAAGAAAGATCTGACATCGTGAGGCAGAGTCAGGGCATATACCATCCGTGAGGTAGAAGAAGCTTAGCTGAAAAACGTCCAATGGAAAGCCTGTTCCAGTGGGAACTGCCAGAGTCTGGATAGTGAACTGCATCCAAGCTCCTAGAAAAAATTATTACGGTTCTTAGCTCTGCAAGTTTCTTTTGCTTTTGCCACTTGACAGAGCTAGAGGCCTTTTTAAACAAATTGATGTAAAATGATCTGACATAAGGGGCTAGACAAGGAGATAAAAACAGCACATTATAGCCAACATACAGAGATAAATAAAGTAGAAGGAATTGATAGGTTTACTGATTGAGTATAAAGAATAAGGAACTGAAATGTTACATAAAATAAATGCCTCATGCAGGGACTAGTGAAGAACAAAATCTGGGAAGTTTCCTGCTACTCAGCCCCAGGATCCATCAATAGTGCATGGTATGATCCAGTTTCTGGAATGTAGTCAGAAATCTCAGTGCTGCATTCTGCGCAAGCTAGAGGTGGTGGATCTGGCCACAAGACAAGCCACTGTACAGCACATCACAATAGTTTAAGCAAGACGAGACAAAGGCCTGCACCAGGGTCCTCATCAGCAAGTTTAAGGAATTAATTATGTCAATACTCTAAGTGACGAAAGTAGTCCTTGATTACTGTTGACATCAGGGTTTTTTGAGTGTCAACACTTCATCAAGAACCCTGCATTTCCCAATAATCTCCCCCAGTAGAAGCATGTTCATGGAAAACAGACCAGAGAGGACAGACCCTTGGGGCTAGCACTATCATAGGTATTAGGTCATAATCAGTAGTTATCCATCATTACCAAATACCCTTGACCTGAAAGGAAGGACCACAATTATACAAACACAGTTACGGTCAGTCTCTTCTCCCCCCCTCCCACACAATACCCAGCAAGTCAATCAATCATCAACCGGTTGTCAACACTACTGAATATGGATAATAAGTCGAGAAGGATCAAAACAGACCTCACCACCATGGCTAGTACAGTGATTAGAAATAAAGCAGCCCGTTTGTATCTTTTTTATTTCCGAGACAGGTTTTGTTTTTCTTCAGCGAGTCAGAGGATTGTCGACTTGCTAGCACAGTACAAGCTGTGCACTGTAGAACAGCAGTTTACTCGAAGGCTGCCCATCAGAAGTCATCTATTCCTCACCCGTCTCCTTTTTCTACACTTGTTCACATAGCCCTGTGCACACTGAGTAGTATTCCAAAAAAGTTCCAAAAAATGTTTTGGAATCCAGTTCCTAGCGCAGTTGTCAGAGCACCCACACTGCACTCCAAAACTCTGCTTGCCCAAACGAGTTCCCAGGCATGACTGCAGCACTAGCACAAAGTAGATGCGGTAGTGGATCACACTGAAAAATACACTGATGGATACAGGAGCTCATCCGTGCGAGAGTTGTACTTTTGTTTAATTTCTGCAGGTTAAAAAAAAAAAAAAGGAAGGAGTTTCGTTTAATGGTGGATTGCCTTAACCCGTGCTGCTGCGTAGATTGCATCCACACTGCTAACACAGGTTAAGACAACTGTATTGCTCTAAAATCGTACTACAGCCTTGCTCCTCCAAGCAGGGTTTTAGAACCTGGATTGTAGCACAATCTTCATGCAACCCTCTTAAAATGTTTTAACACGGTTAAGTAAGGATTAAGCCACAAAAGAGGATGGGTCTACTGTGGAATTAATCCATGGTTGGGGGTCCAACCAACCAACCATGGATTAATTCCACTATAGACCAATCCTTTCGAGTGGCTTAATCCACTTGTAACATGGCAACAAACATATGACTAATAATCTTTGAATATATGAGTACAATCACAGTGATTTTCTTTCAGAATACTGTATGTTGAGCTGTTAAACACGTTGTACAAATACTTCGAAACAACTGGAACACACCTATTGGAAATATTGTGGCTGCTATTTCACTTTTGTTAAAATAACTTTCATTACAAGCTTTAAGCTTTCTAACATCAAAACATATTTTACAACTTTTCAAAAACTTGCAATTCACTTTCTATTCTAGGTGCTTTGATTTTCCTCTCTGTGTATTAGAAGATATGGGCTGCACTGCATGATGGGAGTGTGCTATGGTACATTTTAGTTTTCTTCCTGCAGTTTCTTTGCAGACCAATAGGTGGCTGTCACACAATCCTAGTAGCACAAGCACCTTTTCTCCAAACGTACTGAATTAAGCCAATCTGAAAAACACTTTATTGAACAACTACTATTTTGCAGAATATTATTTTCACTTTTTTTCCCCTCTAAACTATCTAACTCAGCAGGACATAGAACAACATAACGTTTACTGCTTTCACCTGTGAAATACTTGTTTTGACTAGTATTGTTAATCTGTTTCTTTGATTTCTTTTTGTTTCTCTCAATTTTTCTTTTCACCCATAGAAGTATCCCCTCTCTAATTTTGCTTTATTTATCTCGGTGTCTGTTATTTTTGCTTTCGGTTACAGAAGCTGCATGCTCATCTTTACCACCGTGTATTCGCCAAGAAAAGGCTAGGACAGATAACGTTATTCAGTCATCCACAATGCATTGCATCCACAGTTGCTTAGAGAGCAGTAGATCAGAATGGATGGTAACAGTATGTAAATGTTCACTTCTAAAGAAATATTGTTGCAGAATAATTAACAGTATATGTGGAGTTTAAATGTACAGTGTTTGGTAACTCAAGCACTTCTGTCGCAGTTACAACATAGAACAATCTTGAAAATGTCAAAAAAACTGTGCCACGAAAAATTTTAGCAAATACAAGCTGGGACAACTACAAACTGCAAACTATTTGCATATTGGTTTCACTTGTGTACTGCTTCTTGCCTGTAGTGGATTGCCAAGGTATTACATCACAAACCATGGCCTACTATGGTATTAGACCATGGTTTCTACTGTACCATATGGTGTGTTTGCACCTATCTGAGTGCTTCGTTTCATTTTTCTTTTTTTATGCCATGTTACAAAATGTTTTAAGAGGCACAGTCTGTACAGGGTCTTAAGACTCAGCATCCTCAGGACTAACTGGCCTAGTCCACAGGTTCCAAATGTCACTACAAGAAGGAGATGCGATGAAAGATTTCCAGGTAGACTCGCTAACCCTATAGGGCAGGAAAAAGATTCCTTTGAAGAAGGCTCTATGTTCCTTGCACGACAAATGTACTGACCAGAGCAGTGCAAGGAATCGACTGCTCACTCACCAAACCATTCAAAACCAATGCTTTTATTATACATAACTGGCTACTATTCCAGTTCTCCAATGTTCTGTAGCTGGTGTTAGACATTCCTTCAGGACATGTGATCCAAAATGTTTACAAAATGAATCACAGGTAAAAACAGAATCTCTGGATAAACCTGGTTTTCAAGCTGGATAAGAATCTCAAGAAAAAACTTCTGGTTTCAGCTGCAATTTAACTCACATGGGTCCTCAGGAATGTCTGTGTTCAAGTGTAGTGGCCAACAGCCCCTTAACCAGATGCAGTCTAGATTTGTGTTCTTATCGCAAAGCCTGACAGTTACAGCATGTCCCTTACCGTTGTGATGCTCCCTTGTGACAAAAACAGCCCCACAGCAGGAGAACACAGCGTAACAGGCAAACTAAACTGCCACTAAAACCAAAAGGAATTCTTGAGAGCCTTATCAAGGCTGCAAACTAGGTGCTGCTCGGAGATTCTATATTGCCCCAGTTTACTTTTCAAACATTTTGGACCACATGCACTGAAGATGGCATAAATATTCTATGAAAAATATATATTTCAACTCGTAACAGTAGTTCTAGGAGTGGTATATGATGTACATCCACACTTCTGCACTGTTCCTTTCCCTTTAATTCCTGCCAGAAAATCTTCAAGCTGGCTTCTCTCACTCACCCGGGTGGTAACTCCCTCGGCACCACCCCGTGACATCAGATCTTACTCGTGGAAGCAAAACCAGTGTGCCAGTTGCCAGGGGAGGTCAGGTGGGTCAGTGTGGATGTACATCATATACCATTCCTAAAACTACTGTTACAGGTGAGTAACCTGTTTTTCTAGGGATGTGGAGTTGATGTACAACTCCACACTTCTGGAAGACTCCTAGCAGTTCTCCAGGGAGGCGGAGGCAAGGCACACACGCCCTACTTAGGGAACAGAGATTGAAGAATTGAGGCACCAAAATCAGCATCCCGGCGTGACTCAAGGTCGATGTGCTAATGGGAGATGAAGGTGTGTGCTGACTTCCAGGTAGCAGCCCCACAGATTTCCTGGACAGGCATATCCCTGGAAGTAGAGGCAGAGGAATGACTGGTGGAATAAGCCCCACACTCTACGGGAGGCTCCCTACCCACCAACCTATAGCAGAGCTCGATGCAGGATGCAATCCATCTGCCAATCATCCGCTCAGTTGCCAGCCTGCCAGGCACGGCTTCAGCATAGGTTGCAAAGAGCTGGCATACCTCTCCCCAAACTACAGCCATACGCTCAATATAACACTTGTCTCAGGTCCAAAGTATGGAACCTGTGCTCAGCCTATAAGGTGAGATTGGTGAAGAACACGGGAGATGCATCACCTGGTTAATGTAAAACTCTGACACAACCTTCAGGAGGAACTTCGGGTTGGGGCGAAGGACAACCTTGTCCCTGTGGAAGACCAAGTAAGGAGACTCCATCAAGAGCACCTGAAGCTCACTGATGCTTCTGGCTGATGTGATAGCCACCAAGACGACGGTCTTCCACGAAAGGTGAGACATTTCGCACCAGTGCACTGGTTCGAATGGCTTCCCCCTGAGCTTTGCCAACACCAGCAACAAGTCGCACGGTGGTGGTGGTTCACACACCAGAGGGGAAATGTGGTCAAGGCCTTTGAAAAAGAGCCATACCACCTTGTCCTGCACCACAGACGGCATACCAGCCCACACCCAGTATGCCAAGATGGCTGCCAGGTGCACCCTAAGGATCGTCAACCGAATGCCCAACTGAGAGAGGGACCAAAGGTAGTTGATAATGCTAGCCACTGGGCAAGATAAGGGGTAAAGCCCCATGCTCTGGCACCAAATGAAGAAACTATTCCATTTGAAGGCATAGCATTTTCGGGTCAACTCCTTCAGAGGAGCCTTGACCACAGCAATGACATCTTCAGAAAGTGACCCAAAGCCTTGAACTCTAGCCGCTCAGGAACCAGGCTGTCAGGTGCAGGGATTGATGGTCCAGATGGAGTACCTTCTGCTAATTACAAGACAGCAGGTCCAGGTGTAGAGGAAGATGCCTCAGAAGCCTGCAGCTGAGGCTGAGGAGATCGGGGTACCAGAACTGGTGGGGCCAATCCAGAGCCACCAGAATCACCCATGCTTTGTCCCTCCTGGCCTTGAGCAGCACCTTGTGGATGAGCAGAAATAGAAGGAAGGCATACGTGTGGCCCAAGGTCCAAGGCCTCAAGAAGGCATCCCCCTGCAGCATTTCCTTCTGAGGGGGCGGGCACAATAGAGCCTCAGCTTTGTGTTCTCCCTTGAGGCGAACAGGTCCACCAGAGGGGTGCCTCAACAGGAGAACAGACTGTGTACTACCTCTTAATGGAGAGAGACCACTCGCAAGACACCTCACCCTCTGGGCTGAGGGCATCCGCCAGCTGGTTGGATAAGCCGGCCACATGGATGGCCAGGAGATCGGAGTCCAGGCTGAGCATGAGGATCCAGATGCGGAGAACTTCACTGCACAGGGGAAGGGAGTGCATCCTGCCCTTTTTGCTGAGGTAGTTTATGGTCATGGTGTTGTCCATCTGGACCTGAACAACCAAAGCAAAGGTGGTCAGTGCCAGCCGAACTGCCCAAAGCTCCAGTAGGTTGATATGGTATCGGTACTCCATGGGGGTCCAGAGTCCTGGGCACCCCTGCTCATCTGGAAGGCATCAGTCGTGATGATGACCATCGGCTCTGGGACGACAAATCTGATTCCTTCCTGCAGATTTTATGGGAGTAACCAACACTGGAATGCGTCTCACATCAGTTGGGTCATAGTGGCCTGCTGGTTGAAGTGGCCCTTGCACCGAGACCATTGACGGGCACGCTCCCACTGCAGAGCGCATTCTCCACTGGGCCCAACAGACCACGCTGGTGCATGCCGCCATGAATCCCAGGAAGCACGGGAAATCCTGAGCAGGGCACAACAGTCCTCCGAAAAGATCGGGCAAAGGAGGAGAGACCCTCCAAACGGTCTGCCCGGAGCCGAGCTGCGGCTCCACAAGACTCTAGCTCCGCCTCGATGAAATGCATCACCTGCAAAGATACGAGCTCTGATTTGGCCTCGTTCACCAGGAGGCCAAGGGGCAAGCAGGTCTGGAGGGCCAGCTCCCTGGACCACTCCTCCTCCTCCTCCTCCTCCCTGGAGAGACCTGCTACTAGTCAGTCATCCAGGTAGGGATGCACCCAGACCCATCAATGTCTCAGGTAGGCTGCCACCACTGCAATGCAATTAGTGAAGACCATGGGAGCCGAGGAGAGGCCAAAGGGCATGGCCTGGAACTCGTAAAGATTCCCCTCTGCACGGAACTGCAAAAACCAGTGGTGGGACAGACGGATGGGACATGGAAGAACGTATCCCGAAGATCCAGAGAACAGAACCACATGTTCTGCTCCAGAGATGGATTGATCTGAGACAGAGTGACCATCCTGAAGGTGCACAACCGAAGGAATTTGTTCAGGTTGTGCAGCTCTAAGATGGAGTGCCAGCCCCCAGTCTGTTTATGGATAGGAAGTACCCGGAGACCAACCCTGGGCTTGCCAGAGGGTCCAGGACTTGAGCCACTACCTCCTTCTGGAGGATCTGGGCAATGTCTTCCCGTAGGGCTGACAGCATGTCTGCAGACGCCATGATGTCCAGTGTGGGGGTGGTCTCAGCAAGATGGGCAAGCCTCAAACCCAAGAGCCACAGCCTGGCTGACCACGAGGACCCACCTGTCTATGGTGACAGTGGACCAGGCTGAAAGGAAGTGGCGAAGTCAGCTACCCATGGGAGGACCAAGGGGAGACAGGATGGGTATGGAGGATGCGCCAACCCACATCCCATCACAGGGCTGGATTGGAGGAGAAGGAGGAGGGACCGGCTGAGGAATCAGCAGGACCTCGATCACCCAGTTTGTGGACGACTAAAGCAAAAGACTTTGGTCGAGGACGCCACGCCTGTGCCGGTGGCCCAGCTGGGGGTTGGGAAAGCTTGGCCACAGGGGCAGAAAAGGGCCAAAAGGGCTTCTTCCTTTGAAGCTTCAAGCCCCTGGGATCCCACTGGGAGGAGGTGACAGAGTCCAGGGTGGCCCTGAACCTCTCAATGCGAGTGACGTGTCCTTCCACCCCAGCCCAAACAGGTCGGTGCCCAAGAAGGGGACAACTGCCAACTTGTGCTCAGTATCTGCTGTAAAGGTAGAGATCTGCAGATAAGCCCTACAGCACACGGCCACTGCAAGAGCCATGGACCAGGTGCAGGAATCGCCAATGTCCATGGCTACCTGTAGCTTCTGTTTTTCCACTATTCGGCCCTGGTCCCGGGATTGATTGACCATGGTCTGTAAGTCAGCCGAGAGGAGAGGAAGCACCTCATCGAGAAGGGCATGAGCGACATGTGCCACCAATCAATCAAAATCTTTATTTAACCAGGCGAACGCCATTGAGTGGAGCTCCTTTTCAAGGCGGACCTGGGTGAACACAAATACAAGATAACAGGATAATATACAGGAATACGATACACAGGCATGAATAAACAAGCATAGGCAATACAGTGGATGGAATGCAGGATAAGTGCAACAAAATGTTTTTAACAGATACAAAAACTGAGTTAACAAAAGTAATGAAGATTGAGTCAGGAATAACGGAAAGCAAGGGGAATAGAGTGTGACCCCTAACCACCATGAAGTGCAAAAGCAAAAAGGCCCTGGAGCACCTGTTAGGGAATACATAAGGTGCAGTGAGGCAGGAAAGGCGTGAAGGGCAAGTTGAAAGGAGACAAAAAGGAGGGGTAAACATCAACTGGGAGTGCAGGACGAGTGAGGAACCTGACAGAGGATAGACGGAGGGTGCAGAGGGAGAGGAGAGTGCGTATACTGCAGGGACAAGATCAGAGGATGGATGAGGGTAAGAAAGGAATGGGATGAAGGAAAAAAGGATGTAATGGAGGGAGAGGGCCAGGCAGAGGCTGGGATCAGGAAGAACGGGATGGGGGAGGGACAGGAAGAGGAAAGGGGGGAGATAGGGCCATAAACCAGCTGGGATCAAAATCTCAGATGAGGTCAACACAAAAAGATAAGGGAAGTAGTTTAGTCAGGGCAGCAAACACAGGATTCTTTGATGTGCTGAGGGTAGAGTGTTTTGAAGGCTGTGAAACTGACATTGCACTTTAATTTCAGAGTTTTTTTTGCAGATTATTCCATAGCCTGGGAAGCGCATAGCTAATGGACGCACAGCCAAAGCGAGATCTGACATTTTTTTTTAGCTTTAAGGTAATATAGGAGGTGCTTCTCAATGCATATCTGCTCAGGGTGCAAGGGGGCAGACAGACCAAGATATAGTCAGGCAGTTTATTGATAATAGGTTTGTATGTCCAAAAATACAGGTTACTCATCTGTAACAGGAGTTGTAGGAGTGGTATATGTTGTTCATTCACACTGTCTGGCAGGTTCCTTGCTGCTTTAAATCTTGCCGGAAGGTCTTCAAGCTGGCTCCTCCCACCCACCCAGGTGGTAAAACCCTCGGCTCCACTCAATGAAGCCAGATCTAGCCTGCTGGAAGACAGATTGCGCGTCGAAGCCGTGGAGGTCAGCTGGGTCGTGTGGATGAACAACATATACCACTCCGAGAACTCCTGTTACCGGTGAGTAACCTGAATTTCTAGGGTCGTGAATATGTTGTTCAAGCCACACTGTCTGGCACACTCCTAGCAGTTCTCCAGGAGGAGGGAGGCAAGGCACACACCCCCTACTTAGGGAATAAGGACTGGAGAACCGAGGTCCCAAAACCAGCATCCCGGCGTGACTCAAGGTCGATGTGGTAGTGGGTAATGAAGGCGTGTGCTGACTTCCAGATACCAGTCCTGCAGATTTCCTGGCTAGGGATGTCCCTAGAAGCAGCCACTAAAGCAGCAGTATGGGGGGTAGAATGAGCTCTTATCCCTCTGGGAGGCTCCACACCCGCCAACCTTTAGCAGAGATTTATGCAGGAGGTGACCCACCTGCTTATCGACCGCTTGGCTGCAGGTCTGCCAGGTACGGCTTCAGCATAGGTGACAAACAGCTGGCGAACCTCTCCCTGAACTTCAGCCATTCGCTCCTTACAATAAGCGAGCACTCTTCCAGGGTCCAGAGCATTCGGCCTCCGAGGAGTGATTGGGGTAGAACACCGGCACAGTCAACACCTGGTTAGGGTGAAACTCAGACACCACCTTCGGAAGGAATTTCAGGTGGGGGCGCAGGACAACCTTGTCCCTGTGGAAGACCAGATAAGGAGACTCTATGGAAAGTACCTGGAGCTCTCCCATCCTTCTGGCTGACGTGATAGCCACCAAGAAGGTAGTCTTCCACGACAGGTGAGAGACGTCACACCTGTGCATCGGTTCGAATGGCTTGCCCATGAGCTTAGCCAATACCAGCAGTAGATCCCACGGAGGTGGGGGTTCTCGCACCGGAGGGGATATGTGATCAAGGCCTTTGAAAACGTGCTCGACCACCTTTTCCTGCGCCACCGACTGCTTGCTGGCCCGTGCCCAGTAAGCAGAGATGGCTGCCAGGTGCACCTTAAGGGTCGTTGACCGAAGCCCTAGCTAAGAAAGGGACCACAAGTAGTCTAGAATGCTAGCCAAGGAACAGGAAGAAGGGTCCAACCCCTTGTCCAGATACCAAATGGAGAATCTCTTCCACTTGAAGGCATAGCATTTTCTGGTCGACTCCTTATGGGACGCCTCAACGATGTTGAGGACCTCGTCGGAAAGACCCTAGGCCTGGAACTCTAGCTGCTCAGGAATCAGGCCGTCAGGTGCAGGGATTGAAGGTCCAGATACAGTTCATTCCCCTTGTTGACTGAGATCAGGTCTGGGCGGGCTGGAAGCCGCCTTGGGAGCCTGGAGCTGAGGCTGAGGAGATCTGGATGTCAGAACTGGCGGGGCCAGTCTGGAGCTACCAGAATCACCTGCACCTTGTCCCTCTTCACCTTGAGAAGCACCTTGTGGATCAAGGGAAATGGAGGGAAGGCATAGAAAAGGCCCAGGGTCCATGGCCTTGAGAAGGCATCCCCCTGCAGCGAGCCCTGCTGAGGGGGGCTGGCGTGAAACAGCCTCAGCTTCGCATTTTCCCTGGTGGCGAAAAGGTCCACCTGAGGGATGCCCCAATGGGAGAACAGATCTTGTACTACCTCCGGCAGGAGAGACCACTTGTGAGATGCAGCACCTATCCAGCTGAGGGCATCGGCCAGACTGTTGTAGGCTCCTGCCACATGGATGGCTAGGAGATCCGCCTCCAGGCTGATCACAAGAGACCAGATGCGGACAGCCTCCTTGCACCGAGGCAAGGAGTGTGTCCCGCCCTGACTGTTGAGGTAGTACATGGTCGTGGTGTTGTTCGTCTGGACCTGGACCACTTGATCTCGTACAAACGGAGCGAAGGTGGTGAGGGCTAGTCGGTCCGCTCGAAGCTCCAGCAGGTTGATGTGGCATCGAGACTCCTGAGGGAACCAGAGGCTGTGGGTCCTGAACTCCCCCAGATGGGCACCCCAACCCATCAGAGAGGAGTCGGTCGTTAACGTGACCATCGGCTCGAGGCAGGCAAACGGGATACCCTCCTGCAGATGAGCTGGGACGATCCACCACTGCAGACCGTCCCACATCTCCTGGGTCACCACCACCGGCTGGTCCAGGGGATCGGAACGCTATGACCACTGGCTGGCCAGTCCCCATTGCAGGGGATGCATATGCCAGCGGGCCCAACAGACCACACTGGTGCAGGCTGCCATGAGGCACAGAAGGCGCAGGAAGTCCCGGGCAGGGTGCAATTGCTCAACCAGAAATGACTGGGCAAAGGAGGAAAGGACCTCGGCCCTGTCCGCCGGGAGTCGAGCTCTACCCTGATGAACTGAATCACCTGCGAAGGCACAAGTTCTGATTTGGCCTCGTTGATGAGGTGGTCAGTCTGAGAGCAGACCTGGAGGGCCAGATCCCTGGACCGCTCCACCTCCAACCTGGAGGGGGCTGCAATCAGCCAATCGTCCAGGTAACGGTACACCCGGACCCCTCAGCGCCGCAGGAATGCTGTCACCACTGCCATGCATTTGGTCAAGACCCTGGGAGCTGGAGAGAGAGAGAGGCCGAAGGGCATGGTCTGGAACTCATAAAGGGATCCCTCTGCTCTGAAGCGGAGGAATCGCTGGTGAGACTGACTGATTGGGACATGAAAGAATGCGTCCTGAAGGTCCAGAGAACAGAACCACATGCCTAGTTCCAAGGATGGAATAATCTGAGCCAGAGTGACCATCCTGAAGGTGCACGGCCTTAGGAATTTGTTCAGGTCGTGCAGGTCGAGAATAGGGCGCCAGCCCCCTGTCCGTTTTGGGACTAGGAAGTACCTGGACACAAACCCTGGGTCTGGAGGAGGGTCCGCCACCTCTTCGATCACCTCCTTCTGGACGAGCAAGGCAATGTTGGCTCAACGAGTCGACAGAGAGGCTGTGGAACCAGTTGCCCCCGTGGGGCGACGGCTTGATAGGGAGGGAACTGCTCGAATTCCAGAGGCAGACCCCTGCCTACCACTTCTAGCACCCAGCAGTCCATGGTGATAGCGGACCAGGCGGAAAAGAAGTGGCGGAACTGTCCCCCCACAGGGGGGAACCCGGGGAGGAGTGACAAGGTTGGGGGCGACACCCCTCAACCAGTCACTGGGCAGGCTTGGAGGAAGGGCCCGCTGAGGGACCCCCTGGACACTTGTCTCCAGGCTTCCTACTGGAGGAAGCAGTAGACTTGGCCTTAGGACACCAAGTGTATGCCTGCTGGCCCTGGTGCTGGAGCTACTGGGCTGGACGTGCCGCAGGGGCGGAAGGGTGAAAGGGTTTACGCTACTGCTGGCGGCCTTTGTCCTACTGGGCAGACGTGACTGAGTCCAAGGTGGCACTGGACTTCTCGATCCTCTGGAGATGGCCTTCCAACCCCGACCCGAACAAGTCGTGTCCAGGAAGGGAACGTCTGCCAGCTTGTGCTGGATGTCCGCCATGAAAGTGGAGCTCTTCACTCAAGCTCTGCGGTGCATGGCCACTGCGGCCGCTACTGATCGGGCACAAGAATCACCAATGTCCAACGAAGTTTGGACCTGTTTTGCCACCGCCCTTCCCTGATCCCGCACCTGCTTGACCGTCATCTGAAGGTCAGCTGGGAGATGAGGAATTACCTCATCCAGGGAGCCCATAACGGCATGTGAGAAATGTGCCATCAGAAGTGCAGAGCTGGCCTGATGAAGGCCTAGGGAGGAAGCAGCGTAAACCTTCCGCCCCGGGTAATCCAACTTTCTGGATTCTTTATCGGGCGGTTTGTCCACGTCCCGAGTGTTCCCGGAACGCCGGAAAACGATATCGGTCACTAACCCCTCCACAGAGGGATGCTCCAAGAAACCAAGAGTGAACCGGTGGGGATCGCGTACTTTCGAGTCATCCTAGCCGAAGGCATGGGACAAGATGCCGGCCGCTGCCACAACTCCAGGGTCAACAATGGCTTCGGCAACTGGAAAGGCCTCTGAAGGGGAATCCCCTCGGTCCAGTATCTCCGTAAGGGGAAACTTGGCCCATTTTGAAATGGGTTCGAGCTGCATCGCAGTGGATTCTGAGATTAGTCGAAGCAGACCCAAAAACAAGGATGGGCTATTGTCCACAGACTGGCTCCCTGCAGACTCCAGGTCAAGCGGCCTGGAGAACAGGGAGGAGTCATCATCAGACTCCGAGGAGTCTGCGAACAGCGACCGAGAGCCAGAGCCACCCTTCACCTGCCGAGGTTGATCGGGAGTGAGGGTGATCGACAACCTATGGGGCAAGCCCTGACCCGAGAATCCTTGGTCGGGGCCCCAGTCTTTGGTTGTGGAGGCGGGAGTTCCACCACAATAGGTGGAGCAGCCGGTTTCGGACGAACAACTCGGCACAGTGTAGGAAGGCAGCTGCAAAGGCCAACAAAATGCTGGGTTGTATTGCAAGGGGTATATCCTCAAGGAGGGAGGAGGTGACTCTGCCACTGTATAGGTCATTAGTTAGACCACACCTGGAGTACTGCGTGCAGTTCTGGCGTCCGTATCTGAAAAGGGACATTAAGTTACTGGAGGGAGTGCAGCGCAGGGCGACAAAGATGATCAAGGGTCTGGGGGACTTATCATATGAGAGGAGGTTGAAGGAGTTGAACATGTACTCACTGGAGGAGAGGAGAGACAGGGGGACATGATTGAAACCTTTAAATACATGAAAGGAATAAACAAGACAGGTACAGAGGGGCTGTTCAAAGTAAGGGAGGGGAGGGCCACCAGGGGCCATGATCTGAGACTGGAGCGAGGAAGGTTCAGGAGGGAGATGAGGAGACACTTTTTACAGAGGGTGGTGGCTGGGTGGAATGCATACCTGCAGAAGTGGTATGCAGTAGAACAGTGGACTGCTTCAAACGAGGATGGGACAGGACAAGGGGGAAGGTTAATGAAGGGGAAGGGTGGAAGGGAGGGGCAGCTGCAGAATAAGGGGTGCTAGCTGCACATTCGAGCAGACTTGATAGACCTCTAGGCCTTTATCTGCTGGCAAATTTCGTATGTTCGTATGTTCGAATAACCAGCGCCAGGGTCGGCTCCTCGATCACCAAGAGAGGTTGTTTCGGCTTCTCCAGTGACAGCCACATAATGGCCGGAGAAGGCGATGGAGTCTGCTTGTTACCGGTCAATAAAGGTTATTGCCACATCAAATCCTCGTAGCACCGACGCAACTTACGCCGGAGCCTATCCTCCGAAGAGGACGACGAGGATAAGCGGCAACGCTGCTTTCCGTGGTGCAGAGACCGCTGACATTGGCGGGATCGGCTGGACCTGGAAGAGGACTGAGACCTTTAAGGATACCGAGGGTGGGCCAGAGAGGGGACGGGGGAAACCCACCCCTCCTTCGGTTCAGGGACCCTGACCAGGGACTGCGGTACAGGAGGCATAGGCAAATCCTCGGTAACCACCGGGGGAACCGGTGAAGAAGGGTTGTTTGCTTCTCCTGTCGACAAACCGTCTGATGGGTCGAGAAAAAAATCTCGACTGCATTGGATGTCTCGGTCGGCTGACCTGATGGAGACACTGTGAAGCCAGCGGCCGCAGCTGCAACCTTGACCGAAGTCTCGAGTCGACAGCCCGGTGAAGGGGATCTCTCCTCCGCTCCCATGAACTTCGACGGTGGGACTTACCTTTAGAGTCCTTCTTCTTGGACCGACTGGAATGTCCCGAAAGCCCTTCTCCCTTAGTGGAGAGGGACTGACAAAGCTCCTTAAAGGAAGCCGAGTAGGAGGAGTCCAAGGAGAGTGGGATAAATGCCACGGCCGAGGAAGAAGAAGATGAGGCCTGGGACGCCTCCTCCTCGAGGGCGATCATCTGCTCCATGGAGCCCGCCATCGTGGACACCGCCCAACGGGCCTCTTTAGACTTGACTGGCGGGTACCGTTTTTCGGGACGCCCGAGAAGTAGTCTGGCACCGCGGTCCTCCAAGATCGAAGCCAAGAAGGACTTGCATAATTCGCAGGCCTGCAAATTGTGGCCAAGCCCCAGGCAGTAGACGCACGTGGAGTGCGGATTGGTCTGGGACATCTTCTGCCCACAAGAGCACAGACAGAAGCCGGGAGTCGATTTGTCCATCGCAGCCGCGAGGGAAGTCGAAGATCATAGTATTGTAAATTCTAAAATTAGTTTCAGAAAATCCAAAGAGTGTGAATCCAGCCTAAAACGCAGAGCGCTAAGGAGGGAACCTGAGCTTCCAAGCGGTAAGGAAGATCTGGAGTCATAGGGCAGAGCAGAGGGGTTTTACCACCCAGGTGGGTGGGAGGAGCCAGCTTGAACACCTTCCGGCAAGATTTAAAGTGGAAAGGAACCTGCCCGACAGTGTGGATTGAACAACATATCCACGTCCCTAGAAGACAGCATTTCTTTGTCGTCTGAAGGCAAGGGAAGACCAACCTACAGTGGTATACAACAAACAGTGGTGAGTGGAGTATGGAAGATCTGATACGAACCTTAAAGCTCTGTGATAGAGCGTGTCAAGTTTTGAAAGTGCTCCGACTGATCTATGATTGGCTCTTGGGGGCTGGGGAGGGACCTGGGAGGACAGTAGTCTCTATGCCAAGGACAGACTACACTTGAGTGAGGAGGGAAAGAAAGTGTTGAAACAGAGGATGGAGGAGTACATAGAGGAAGTTGGGAATTTAAACTAGGAGTGGGGGGTGGCAGTTGGGGAAGAGCTATCAGAGACCACAGGTTGGGAAACATATGAGCCCCATAACAGTGACAAAGGACAAATGGCAAGTACTGTTGGTGATGCTAGGAAAGGGGGCAGGATGGGAGGGGGGAGGTGGAAGGTGGTCACCCTTAATGCTAGGAGCCTTGGGAGAAAACTGCAGAGTTACAGGTTCTCATGGCAGAGGGAGAGGTGGACATTGCAGCCATCACAGAAACATGGGCCACCCAATACAATGACTGGGACCTGTCTGTACCAGGGTACAGGTTATTTCAGAGGGACAGAGTGATTGGGAAAGGAGGGGGTGGCACTATATGTGTAGTGAAGGACTGAAGTGTGTAAGGGAGGAAGGTAGAATGGAGTCACTTTGGATGCAAATCCAGGATTCCAAGAATAAGATTCTTAGAATGGGAGTGGTGTACAGGCCACCATCTCCAGACGGAGGATTTGAACAGGGAACTAGCAGGACAGATCAGGAGGACCTGTGAGAAGGGTAGTGTGGTGATTGTGGGGACTTCAACATGCCAGGAGTGGACTGGAGCACCCCAACAACCAGGAACAAAGGGGCAGGTACTGCTGGATGCCTTCCAGGACAGCTTTCTGCTGCAAATGGTCAGTGAACCAACCATGTTAGGGAATACCCTTGACCTTGTGCTGGCAAATGGGGACTTTGTAAGAGAACTTACAGTGGAGGAACCGCTGTCAGGGAGTGACCACCACTCAGTATGGCTCACGTTGGATATGGGCAAGGAAGGAGTGGAATCTGGCACAAGAGTGCTGGACTTCAGGAGGGCCGACTTTGGGAGGATGGGGGAAGTGGTAAAAGGGTACCTTGCCAGAATTCAACCCAGTATGAACACTAGCCAGAGGTGGGAGCTTATAAAGCTGGGGATAGTGGAGACAACCAAAACCTGCTGCAAAGCCCAGAGCAAGAAGGCTAGGGCTAAGGAACCGATCTGGTTGAGCAAGGAGGTCATGGAAAAGGTAAGGAGGAAAAGAGCTGCCTTTAGGAAGTACAAGAAAGAGGGAGGGGAGGACAGGAGGAGATTGCGGCAGTGAATTAAACGAGGTGACAAGGGCAGTAAGGGGAGCCAAAGCATCTACCGAACTCAGGCTGGAACAAGGCATTAAGAAGGGGAAAAGGACTTCTTTATGTACATCAGGAGAAAAGGAGCTGTAAGGACCACATAGTAAGGGATTAGGAAGGAGGGGTTGGGTGGAAGCAGGGTGTACGATAAGGCAGAAGCACTAAATGAGTACTCTGCCCAGTATTTACTAAAGAGAATAGGGGAGTGATACCCAAGGTGGGAGAAATGGCAGAAGCGGGGGTGACAGATGGGGAAATCATGGAGAGCAGAGTTCGAGAGGGTTTGAAGGCACTGAGGGTGGACAAGGCGGCAGGCCCAGATGGCATCCACCCCAGGGTACTGAAAGAGCTGGCAGAGGTCCTTGCAGGACCTTTGGCGACCTATTTAATGCCTCACTACATTGAGGTGTGCACCTCAGGACTGGAGGATGGCTCATGTGGTGCCCTCCACAAGAGTGGCCCCAAGGATGAACAGAAAACTACAGACCAGTGAGCCTCCATCCATCGTGGAGTAGCTAATGGAGACTATCCTAAAGGAGAGGCGGTGGCCTCCCTAGAGCCAAAGGACTACAGGACAGCAGACAGCATGGCTTCATACGTGGCAGATCTGCCAAACCAACCTGGCCCAGTTCTATGACTGGCACTAGGGCAACTGGACAGGGGCTATGCAGTGGATGTCCTGTATCTGGATTTCAGTAAGGCATTCAACTCAGTGCCACATGGAAGGCTGGGAAGGAAGTTAGTAGGCACAGGGGTGGGTGCAAAGCTGGTGAGATGGGTAGGAAACTAGCTGCAGGGAAGGCAACAGAGGGTGGTGGTGGGTGGAGAGCTCTCTCACCCAAAGGCAGTGACGAGCGGTGTTCCACAGGGCTCGGTGTTGGGACCAGTGTTTGGGATATTCATTGCAGACATATCATGGGACATCAAGAGCAAGATCAGTCTATTTGCTGATGATACCAAGGTAGGCGCGGTGGTGGATGACCTAGGGGGATGGCAGGGGTTGCAGGATGATCTGGCAAAGCTTGAAACCTGGTCAGACACCTGGCAACTGGGTTTTAATGCCAAAAAGTGCAAGGTGCTGCATTTTGGGATTAAGAACCTAAGGAGGAGTTACCAGCTAGGAGAAGTGCAGCTAGCCCAGACAGAGGAGGAGAAGGATCTGGGTGTGCTCATTACAGGGTCAATGAACAACTCGGCACAATGTAGGAAGGCAGCTGCAAAGGCCAACAAAATGCTGGGTTGTATTGCAAGGGTATATCCTCGAGGAGGGAGGAGGTGATTCTGCCACTGTATAGGTCGTGGTTAGACCACACCTGGAGTACTGCGTACAGTACTGGGCGTCCGTATCTGAAGAGGGACGATAAGTTACTGGAGGGGTGCAGCAGGGCGACAAAGATGATCAAGGGACTGGGGGACTATACAAGAGGAGGTTGAAGGAGTTGAACATGTACTCACTGGAGGAGAGGAGAGACAGGGGTGACATGATTGAAACCTTTAAATACATGAAAGGAATAAACAAGACAGGTACAGAGGGGCTGTTCAAAGTAAGGGAGGGGAAGGAAACCAGGGGCCATGATATGACACTGGTGCGAGGAAGGTTCAGGAGGGAGATGAGGAGACACTTTTTTTTTTTTTTACAGAGAGGGTGGTGGCTGGGTGGAATGCGTTACCTGCTGAAGTGGTATGCAGTAGAACAGTGGACTGCTTCAAATGAGGATGGGACAGGACAAGGGGGAGGGTTAATGAAGGGGAAGGGTGGAAGGGAGAGGCAGCTGCAGAATAAGGGGTGCTAGCTGCACATTCGAGCAGACTTGATAGACCTCTAGGCCTTTATCTGCTGGCAAATTTCGTTTGTTCGTATGATTATAAAGGAAATCCGCATAGTCTAGCAGGGGTAGGAGGGTAGTTTGGACTAATCAGGAGACACTTTTTCCTGGAAAGGGTGGGAGATAAATGGAGCACTCTGCCCAAGGAGGTGTATCATGTGGAACAGTGGGAGGATTTAAGAGGGTGGGACAGAGTGAGAGGAAGGGTGGTTATGAGAAAGGGAGGGGCAGCTGCAAGTTGAGGGGCTAGCTGCACTATCTAGCAGACTTGATAGATCGTGAGGCCTATTTCTGCTGGCATTTCGTACGTACAGTACATACAGTTTTTAAGCCCAGCACAATCCCCCAACGAGGCTGGCCCACTGGCCAGCATCAAAAGGGATCCCAACCTTATCCTTCCATGCACCAACCCAAGCTTCAGAAAGTGGAACAGGCTAGGGAACTGCAACAGAAATTTTGTCTCCCAGGACCATTACTGATATCTGCAGGTGTGCCACTACTTGACATCCCAGAACATGGTGCCAAAGGTGGGCAGAAAGATATCCTCACTAGAAGGCTTCTTGCATTGGGAAGCGTTGCTGGCATGCAGCAGAAGCACGGTCTCCAGAGCATATCAACCCTTCTTGGGTGACAATCATCTTGAATTTAATGCTCTTCGTATCCAGTGGGAGGCGGATGCCCAAACAGGCATACCCAAGGAAACATGGGCAACAATTTGAGCCAAAGGGTGGAAGGACTCCTGCTGCCCTGGAACTTGGAAGGCGGTAGTTATGGTGGAAGTGTCTTACCCGGTTCTTTCATACTCTCACTATCGCAACTCATTTTCCAGAGGAGAACTCCAACCTTTGCTGGAGAGGCTGTGGGGGGTGGGCTTCTACTTTAACATCCTCTGGGACTGCCCAGCCCTTAAGCCCTATTAGAACCAGAGTCACATGAAGTTGACAACCCTCTGAAGAAGTGACATCCACAACACATTCAAGCACATGATGTTGGGACAGCTGGTTCCAGGTATGGGGGCCTTGCCCAGCAGTCTCGTCTAGGCTCTTTGCACAGTAGCCCTGAAAGGAGTGACAGCATGCTGGCGGCAGGAGACCCCCCAAATCTATGTCAGAAATTAGTTGCATGAAGTGCATCACAGCCACCTAAGGCTAACATTAGAAAAACATATTGTAACTTACTCTGGGATAAATGGGAGACCCAAGACATTGCCCTGGGGGAGAATAGGGAGCGGGAAGAGAAGCTAATGCCCCAGGTCTGAAGATTACTCACATCAACATACGCAGTCTTCCTTCCAAGTTCCCTGATCTGGAAGCTTGGATTACACTATACAAGCCCCATATTCTGGGACTTTCCGAAACTTGGCTAAAGCCTCACCTTGCCGCCACCACCACATATCAACTACCTTGGTACTCCTCCCTGCGTCTCAATAGACAAAGGGGAAAAAAAAGGAGGTGGTGTTGCACTGTTAATCAGGGAACCCCTCTCAGCCAACATGGTCCTCTGCTCTGATCTAACCTCACCTGGAGAATGGATCCTCTCAGAATTTACTCTAGGAACCAGTAATAAACTCTACAAAGGTTGCTGCTACAACCCTCCCACTGCTGGAACTGAGGGTCTAAACTGCTTCCTCTCAGGCCTGAGCTCCTTATCCCCTCAGAGAGACTCAATTCTCCTTGGTGATTTCAATTTAAACTGGCAGAGTACCCACCTGTCGGGCTACGCTTCCCACCTAAAACAACACAACCTGGTCCAGACTATCATGCTCCCCACCAGACAAAACCCACACACGGCCACTCAGACCCTTTTGGACTGGATAATCACAAACAGGGATGATTATGTACTGCATGCTGGTACCATGGCGGACTCCATTAGTGACCACTCCCCTACATATTGCCTCGGGTCATCTAAATTTAAACGTCCCCCTCCCAAATACCTGTCCTTTTGGAACTTCAGTAGCCCCAACACGACAAACCCCCTTGAAGAGACTTGGTCCCTGGACTAGTCTGCTCTATACTCACTTTCTGATGTGACTCCGGCAGTAACCCTATTTACATAGACCTTTATGATCCTACAGGACAGGCACTTTCCTGTCACTACAAGAATGGTCAGAGGTGGTTGCTCGTGTTGGTCACAAAAGACCTCCTCACCCTTATGAAGAATAGGGATCATGCCTGGTCCACTTACAAGGCATCCCCCTTCCCTGCCCTCTGGGATGTCTACAGGCACCGGAGGAATCTATGCAAACATCTGGCCAAATCCCTGAAACAGACTCATTTCCATAATTTCCAACAGGTTAACCTTGGAGACCCTAGAAAATGATGGGCATCCATCGGCTTCCTCCTAAACCCCCACTCCAGTAAGACAGCCCTGCAAGTAAACTCCCTGGACGGCCTCATTATGAAGGTTCTGGAAGCGGCCAGGGCTTTCAGTGGCAAATTCTCTGACCTATCCGTGTATCTAAGTAAACTCCCAAATGGCCAGACAAATAGCTCATCCCCCCATTCAAACCTCCTGGTGACCTCTGGCAGGCATACTACTCATCCCCAAATTCCCCCATTTTATTTCAAAGCTCTCTCAACTGCTGACACTGTGAAGCTCCTCAAAAACCTCCCAAATCATGGCTCTCCTGGGGCTGATGGACTATCGCCAGTCTCATCTCCCCATCCATCATCGAACCACTCACTTGTATCTTTAACCTCGCCCTTTCCACCTCTTCCATGCCTGACCCATGGAATACTGCCAAGGTGACTCCCATCTTCAAAGCCAGTGACCCTCTATCCACGGACAATTACCATCCAATCTCCATCCTCCCCCATCTTAACAAACTACTTAAGAAGGCTATCCACCATCAGCTTTCTGAAGACACGGGCAAATACAACCATCTGTGTAGCCAACAGCATGGCTTCTGCAAGAACCATTCCAACACCACTGCCCTCTCACTACTGACTGACCACATCCTCAAACATGGACCATGGTAACGTCACTGGCATGGTCTTCGTAGACTTCTCCAAAGCCTTCAACATGGTCAACCATACCCTCCTCCCCTCCAAACTACACTGCCTTGGCTGTTCTCTAGAGGTTACTACCTGGTTCAAGAGCTACCTCACTGATCGCTCCCAATTCAAGAGTATTGGCCCTGCCTGCTCTACCCTGCCCATCTCGACAGGTGTTCCCCAGGGCTCCATTCTGGGCCCTCTTCTATACGCTTTATTCATTAACTCCCTTCTCTCGGACAGTCTCAGATGCCACTCTCTCCTCCATGCTGATGACTTTGTATGTTTCTACGGCGATAAACCCCCCACCTGCATTTCCTCTGTTCTAAATCAAAGCTATGCTGTGGCCCACAGCTGGTTTGCTGATAACCTCCTCCTGGTTAATGCTAAAAAACAAAATCTATGCTGTTCAGATCCAAGCCCTTCCTAACCAAATCCAAAACTCACCCCATCGCAGCATTGTTTCTCCCGATGGCCAAGCCCTTGAAGATGTCAATACTTTCAAATACATAGGTGTTCTACTCGACCCCTCCCTCTCGTTCACCGAGCACATTAACTCACTAGTTCGAAGGTTTCACCAAAACTTGGGTGCTGCCTACAGAGTCTGACCATACCTCACCCCAGAAGCCAGACTTGCCATCTTCCAGGTAACTCTACTCCCAATCCTGGACTACTGCTCTCCCATCTACGCTAGGACATCCACAATTCATATGGCCAAGCTCTCTTCTGCCTATAATAGTGCCTGTCGTTTCGCCTTGCTGGCCCCTTTCAATACACACCACTGTGTCCTTTACAATTCGCTAGGATAGCTTCCACTGCAAGGCCGCTTCAACCTTGCCCTTCGTTGTATGGTGGATTCCACCATCCGTACTGGCCAGAAATCTCTCCATGCAGCCTTCCTCAAGGTCCAAACTTTGCACCACAACCTCCACTCAAACAGCATTCCCCTCTCTGAATATTCCCAGGGTATCCACCAATATTGACAGTAGAGTCTTGTCAGTGGCAGCCCCTATACTGTGGAATAAGCTGCCTGCCGAGCTAAGTTCCATCGACACGCACTGCCAGTTCCAATCTTGCCTCAAAGACTGGCTCCTGGGGACTTCCTGCTGCCACTGCTTTCCTGGGTAGTCCTTTATTTCTGGCCTGCCTTTACCACAAGAGTTTCGTGCCTAAACATCTCCCTTTGTAAATCCTCGAATTCCCCTTCTTCTCCCACTCCTTCCCTCTACTAGCCCTGCTTTATCCTTTTCATGCTACTCCTGAGGAACACTGATCATCTCCTATGCAACTTGCTGTATATCGATTTCATGAATATGTATTTCTCTTTATGTATATGCACAACAGATTTATGTACTATGTAACCTTGTATCATGTGGATTTATGTATTTTTGCTACCTTGTAATCTGTGTATTACTGTAACCTTTTATTATTTGTCAAACTGTCTACTGTTCTATGCATTATTATGTCTAACTGTGCCACTGTATGTGGCCCGCGTCATGCCTGAAAACGGTCCCTAAGATCAACGCATCTACCCAGTTACTAAAGTCATCAATAAAATATACAAATAGTTAATCCAGGGGATAAATTATATCTAAGTGCTCAACCAGAGCCCTGGGAGGGCGGCCATGCTTCAGGGAAGACATGCCCCCCAAAAAAACTCAAACCCAAAAGAAAAAAAAGGAAAATGTAAAATTATTTAAGAGTTCATCACTGATGTTAGACAGGCTCACACAGCAGCCACCAACAGTTAACAACTGTTACCAGTTTGTTCTTTCCGGCAGGAAAGTATTGTAATTCCACCATGTACTGTAGGCCTGTTTATGGCACGAGGTTAAACTTTCATCTCAAACATGGCCACTGACAGCTCGCTACCTTGGACTCTTGAGTTCCGGAAGAAAAAATTACTCACCTTAGTAATTGCTTTTCTTCTCATGGAGTCTTGCTATATTAGGACTTATTGCAGTTAGCCACTGCACTTGAACTGCCGGAGAGGAGAAAGGAGTTAACTCCAAGAATCTGGAGTTCTAAAGCGAGCGCTATGCAAAAAGCTCTATCTGGGCAGTTTCAAATGAAACTGTCAGATCTTTACGAAGCTAACACTAGCAACAAGTCTGTGTGAAAGCTCTACACTAGCCAAATGGCTACCTACTAGTAGTAATAACAACAATATAAACAACAATAGAACAACAATAACAATAATAAGAATGAATAATGGTATTATTAGTTTTCCTGACAAGCACTATTAGGACCCCCCCTTCCCCCAAAGACTCAAGTCCAGGAAGGGGGCCAACAAATCACTCAACACAGAAAACCCTAGTTCCCTAACCTTAAATAAAAGGGTGAAGGGAAGAACTACAATGGCATGACACAGTGCTTGCACTAATTTGCCACCCCCACCCCAGTAGAAGTTCTGAGAGGGGCAGGTTGGGGGGGTGGTCCTAATATAGCAAGACTCCATGAGAAGAAAAGCAATTACTAAGGTGAGTAATTTTTTCTTCAAACACCATGAAGTCTTGCTATATTAGACTTATTGCAGATTACACAGCAGTACCTCCATGGAGGAGGTCAGAACCTACTTAGGAAATAGGCTTTGAAGCACAGCTGTGCCAAAAGCGAGCATCTCTCCTGGACAGAAATCCAGGAATAATACTTAGTAAAAGTGTGAACTGTCTTCCAAGTAACAGCTCGACAGTTTTCCAGAATGGGAATATCTCTAGCAGCCGCTAGAGATGCAGCTATACACCTGGTGGAGTGAGCCTCAGTCCTGAGGGGGATCTCCTACCTAGTCTTTGATAACAAAATGGATACAAGAGACAATCCACCTTGCAATTGTCCTCTTAGTGGCAGGTTCCTTTGCCAACCCGCCCACGTAAGGAAGAGTTGGAGGATTCGAACCTGTGACTCTTGGTGTGTTACAAATAGTAGCATAAGGCTCTTTTGACGTCCAAGCTGTGCAGTCTCCTCTCACCTGAGGAAGAATGCTCAGTGAAAAATCCTGGGAGAGAGATGGGTTGGTTCAGGTGGAAACCTGAAACCACTTAGGACAAACCCTGTGTTAGTCCTAGGGACTGTCTTATCCCTGTGGGAGAGAAAATCTTCTTCCACTGCCAGGGCCTGTAGTTCACTTATGCGTCTGGCAGAAGTGAAACCACCAGAAAAAACATTTTCCAAGTGAGAAGCTTGAGCTCTGCTGGGGACAGAGGTCAAAGGGGTTTGCATTAACTGAGCAATGCAAACATTCAGGCTCCATGCAGGAGCTGGTTCCAAAAAGGAGGGTTGGTGTGAAGCAACCCCTTAAAAACTTGGAAAACACAGGTTGAGAAGAAAAGGAAGCAGGCTTCCTGCTTGCAGAAAAACAGAGACAGCTGCCAGAGGAACCTTAAGGTAGCTGGCCCAAGACCTAAGGAATTTAAAATGGACCAAAAGTCCAGAAAATGGGCAGATAAGCAGACTGTGGTATAATCTGCTACTCAGCGCACCAGACTGAAAACCTGTTCCACTTAGAATTGTAAGTGGCCCCAGTGAAAAAGCTTCCTTGAAGCCTTTAAATATTCGCGACACCTTGAAAAATGTAAATCAACAAATTCTAACTCCTCAAAGAGCTGCCTTGAGAAGGAGGAATTTGAGGTTTGAATACCACACTCCCTTGTGCAAAGGCCAGTAAGTCGTGGACTCTGGGCAAGCTCAGGGTAGGGTGGACTGTCAAGGACAGAGACAATGGGTACCAGGGCTGTCTGGCCCAGTTTGGAACAATCAGAATTGCTTTGCAAGGCTGAGATCTGATTTTTACTAGTACCCTGAAAGAAAGGGAAAAAGGAGGAAAGGATGTACAGAAACTTCCCTTTCCAATCCAAGTGAAAAGCGTCCAGGGGGGCTGATCCCAGCACTGGAGGCCTCAACAAAACAGAGAAAGTTAGTGGTTATCTGGTGCTGCGAAAAGATCTATCTGAAAATGAGCCCCATCTGGCAAGGACTGAACCCAGCACCTGAGGTTCAGAGCCCAATCGTGATGGCCCTGAGAATCCTGCTGAGGGCATCTGCCAGGGCATTGTCCTTCCCTGGGAGGTGAACTGCTATCAGGGAGGTGTTCAGGAAGTAGCAGAGACCACCACTTCATTGCTTCAGTGCACAAGGCTGATGACCGAGTGCCCCCTGCCTGTTGATGTACCACATTATTGTGGTGTTGTCTGTCCTGACTTGAACTACTTGTTCTGGACAGAACCTGAAAACTCCTAAGAGCTAGAAGACAGCTCTGAGTTCCAAAAATTGATGTGAGCAGAGATTCCTAGGGAGACCACACTCCCCTCGGGACAGGTCGCTTGAGCGAGCTCTCACCCCTAACACAGGAGCATCCGTGGTGAGGAATGAGGAGGACCCCTAGTTTTAGATTGCTTTGATCCTGCCACCAGTGAAAGGCCAGGATCAGGGATTGGGTCACTAGAACCAATTTGGAAGGGAATCCCTCCTTTGGGACCAATAGGCCCTCAGATGGAACTAATTGTCCCTCATCTGGAATCTTGCTCCTGCACTACAGCTGTGGAAGCAGCCATGTGCCCTAGTAGTTGTAGCAAATGCTATGCTGGTCAAGAGACTCGCAGAGTAATGGAAGATGCCAGGGCAAAGAGACTGCCTACCCTTTCAGAGGGAGAAATGCCCTGGCTAACTTTGTGTTCAACTCTGCCCCTATGAAAGTTAGTACCTGAACTGGTTCGAGAACTGACTTTGGTAAATTCAGCAGGAATCCAGAAAGGTGAGAAGCTGCTGGGTGACTTGCAAGTGGGATTTTACTTGATCTGGAGACTGACCCACTAAGACCAGTCATCCAGGAAAGAAACAAAGCAATCCCTTGCCTTCTTAAAAGAGCCACTACCACAGCTAGAATTTCAATACCCTTGGCACAGAGGTAAGGCGAAGGGCATTGCCCTGAACTGGTAGTGGCCTGAGGGTAATCTGAGGTACTTTCAGTGAGAAGGCCTGATCAAAACATGAAAAAATAAGCATCCTTGAGGTCCAGAAAGCTAGCCAGTCCCTGGCCTCAGCCAGAGTTAACATTTTAACTTTGTTTTCAAAGATGCTTGTTCAGGTACCTTAAATCTGAGATGGGCCAATCTCCTGCCTTCTATAGGGTAAGAAAGTATCATGAGTACAGCCCCTTGGCCCCAGTGGCAAGAGGGACCCTTCTACTGCTTTGCAGTTCAGAGGAGAAGAAACCTCTGCTCCCAAAGCAAGGGATTCGAAGGATTTGCAGTGGACCTGTCTGGCTCTCATCTTTGGAAACTGTTGAAGCTGAGAACCAGACCTATCACTTCA
Source organism: Neoceratodus forsteri (assembly GCA_016271365.2). Lineage (NCBI taxonomy): Eukaryota > Metazoa > Chordata > Ceratodontiformes > Ceratodontidae > Neoceratodus > Neoceratodus forsteri. The sequence continues at coordinate 45,343,519 of CM028133.1, read as the reverse complement.
GAACCCACTTGTCCGAGTTAGGGACACCCAATTCTGGCTGAAATAAAACCAACCTGCCCACTGGTATAGGAGAATCGGCCCTGGGCACCCCATCAGGGTGCCTGCTTGGCAATAGTCTTAGGCTAAGGGGAAGGGGACGGTTTACTTGTGCCCCGTCTATCTCTGCCTCTGAAGAGACCCCTCTGGTGAAAGCAGAGGAGGCCTGAGCCTCTACCTGGGCACTTTTGTAGGTAATCATCCCTGTTTTTCATATAGCTTTCTGTTTGTTCCTCAAACAGAGAATTACCCACAACAAGAAACAAATCCATAGACTTTGACAGAGTATCTTGGGACAGATTAGTGCATCTGAGCCATGCCAACCTACGGAAAGCTACAGAAGTGGTCATGACCCTAGAGAAAACAAGATTAACACCAACAGCAGTATGAACTTGAACTTAGAGGCTTCAGTGCCATTAGCAGCCACCTGTTCCAACCCAGCCAGCTGGCCATGGGCCTGCTTGGCTAACTGCAATACTGCGTCCCACCTAGATTTCTCAAATCTAGCCACATAAGCCATACAACTTGCCTGTCTGAGTCCCACAGAAGCTGCCATATACTGTTTTCTGTCATGGCATCAATCCTCCTGGAATCCTATTCAGGAGGATGTGAAGCCAGAGGAACTAGCCTTGACACAGGCTGCAGCTTGTACCACACCTACATGACTACACTGCTCAGTGAGGAAGTCTGTAACAGAGCCTGAGAAATACACCTTCTGTCCATTTTTTATCTTACAGGAGGGACAGAAAGAGAATCTTATAAAATCTTTGTTGTTTACTTCCTAAATGACTTATGCAAAGGAAAGACAACCTCTAGCCCATCATTCCTACATAATCAGGCTCCCTTTACTCATCCATAGCCTCCTCTAAAGGAAGCTGGGGGATTCTGCAAGCTTTTGTAAAACATAAACTGAGAAAAGGACTCAGACAGAAAGGAGGAATTCTAAAAGTCTGTCTGGAGAAAATGTCCGCTTAAGGGCATGTCCAGACCCTACCAGCCACACATGTATTGATCAAATTTCTCCTCCCACTCCTGTGGTTCATAACAATTCCTCAACATCATAAACCTGAACCACTGGAACTGAACGAGCCACCTTTTACCAACTGTAGATGGTGTTCGACAGGACCTAGAAACAGTGACTGGACAATCTGTATGGCTTAACTACTTCTGCAGCAGTTGGAGAGACAATCTTGGACTCCAAACCTACTGATTTCTCTGTCATATTCATTTTTTTTTTTTTTTTTTTTTATAAACTGGTTCCTCTGAACCATCCTTTTGCCAGGAAGTCTAGCCCTGGTCAGAGGCACTCCTCTGGTCAGTGGGTACTGGACGGGCTGGCCATCGGGTCAGCGGACTTTTGTGTCAATAGTTCCCTGAGCGGCCCCATCTCTTTTCAGGGTGGCTGCAGGAAATTTTAAACACCTGGCAGTCTGACAGGAGGTGGTCAGCCCTCAGACAATAAACACAGTGGTGTGGGTCAGCCTTGGCAAAGGCTTCCCCACAACATCACAGTGTTGAAACAGTGTTGGCCCGTTTTTCTTTTTGGGTTTCTCAGACATAATGCCAGCCTAACCAAAAACTTGCTCCTTTTATGGCCGTGTTAGGCAAGACATCTTTATCGGTTCCTAACCTGGTTTCACGGTATTTGAAAACCCCTATTTAAAATCAAGGTTTTTAGAACCAATAAGAACCGGGTACCACACTCTAAAAGCCCAAAACTTTAAAACGTTAAAATAAGCCAACCGATCGGTTCAAAACCTAACCGATAACTAAATTTCCACACAGACTTTACATTTTGTACTTACGGTTTACCAGATAGAGCTTTAACCGAAATGCGGTAAAATAATTACTTTTTGCCGGTTCAAATGAACCGAAAATACTCGCTTGACCGAGAAATGAACAGAGCTGAAGGAGCTGATCTCCGGAGCGACTGTTCAGTGAAGCGGAGTAAAGAATCTGACAGTTTCATTTGAAACTGCCCAGATAGAGCTTTGGTATAGCGCCCTCGCGCTTTAGAACTCCAGATTCTCTGGAGTTCACTCTTTCCTCTCCGGGGCAGTTCAAGTGCAGTGGCTAACTGCAATAAGTCCTAATATAGCAAGACTTCATGGTGTTTGAAGTGTAATGCTCTGAAGTTGCAACAGATTAAACTGTACATAGCAGCTGCTTGATCAATTAGTGTTACACTGCACTTCATATAGTAATGGTTTTATCCATGTATGTAGAAGTATTTATGGCTGTTGTCTGAAATAAAGTTAAAAAAAAAGGACTGGCTGAAGGTTAATGCTCTTCATCCAAGCTCATGAGTAATTTATGTGTGTTGACTGTTGAAGAGATACCATGAATCACAGAAAATATCCATTTTCAGGGCTCACCAAAGCATAGAAAATGACACTTTTTCAGGGCTCACCAAAATAAATCAAGGATCTCCTATTAAAATCACAGTACCCACCTCAACTTTTGATATGTCTAGCCAATAAAGAAGACCAGTGGCAGGCAGTAGCACTCGTGCCCTGGACTTCTGGCAGAAACAACATACCTTGAATGTCTGTTGCATCCTGAGCTGTTGCTAGAGTATAAAGGGCTCAGAGTTCCATGCCTTACAGAACCCTGAAGTATCTTACTGTACAATACTGCACTGTGCTTTTCAAAAGTCCTGCTTTGGGAACTGGAACTACGCCACAGTGTCATCCCACCTGTCCTTCCATGCATGTAGAGACACACAGACAAGGCAGACAAAGCTCTGATGTCATAGCAGCCAGCAGGGCCTACGATTATATTTCAATGCATCTACTCACAAACAGCAACCAGTTTGCCAAAAGATTGATACTACATCATCTCATGGGCATGACAATTATCTTTCTCAAGAGCTAGTGTGGAGTACTAGCTTAGCACACAGTCTCCGCTATGAAGGCCATCTTTGATATACTTCTGCAGAAATACCTGGTGGAAGGAGAGACCCTGGACCACCACCCCCTTCTCTGGGTCCTCCCGAACAGCAAGTGGGCCCTTCGGTTCCAGCAAGTCTTGAATCTGCTCGTTGTACACCTGCAGCAAACAGAAAACAAGAGTTAACTAAAGCCTATCTGGCCTGGTATTAGGTAATGTTGTGTGCAACTATGTGTTTAATCTGCAGCTATAGTGTTACAAAAAGACAAAATCTGCCACTGAAACAGCTGGTCGTAAAGCTGCACCAGGCAAGTAACAGTCCCAGAGACAGCCCTGCTGTATGTTAATACTGCAGCAGAGACCACTCTTACGGTTATAAGAGTGGTCTCATGCGCATTCTTAGCATACGAGAACTGCGAACTGAAAGTGAGCTGTTCCGATACCTTAAGATAGTAAGTGAGACCACTCTTACAACCTAAAAGTGGTCTTCGCAGTGGTATTAATATTACTGATCAAGCTCAATCAATAATATATAGTTTTTTTTTTACAATTTGGGTGTCCAGCTCAGCTCACCTCGGTACAAAACAAAGAAAGGTATAATAATGGAGGAGCCCAATCCAATCAAGCCAAAAACGTACCCAACAAAGACTGGACCACAGAGCTCACGCAACCAAAAGAAAAATTACTTACCATAGTAATCTTGTTTCTTCCCAGTGATACTCCGGTATTCATAACTTTCTGCAGTAAGCCTTCTAGGTAGGACTGCCCAGAGAGAATAGAACACATGCAAATGATGGAATTCTTTGCACATGCAACTTTTCAAATGCTGCCAGTGTTCTAAAGTTCCTCAGATTTCCTAGAAGCCTAGAAAGGGAGGTCCGTGGAACCATAATACTGGAAGTATTAATGATCAGCATAAATTAAGATAATAAAGAATTTAAAAACCCATAACCTCCTAAGAAAACCCTCCAACTGGAGGAAGAAACACAACAAGGAATCCCAAAAATGTCAGAATCACCTGAAAAAGGAGGGGGAAAACATGTGAACCCTATCTGCCAAAGATTGTGCTCAAAAGTGACATGTATCTATCTGGTAGCACAGCATGCTGGAGTGCAGAGGCTGAGGTTCCAGAAGGGGAGGCAGGGTGGGAAGTTATGACTACCCGAGTGTAACCCCTAGATGGCGCTATCCCAGGGGCTACTACCCCTGCCTGATTTGCCACTAACAGGTTGAGGGGCCTGGATCCAATGGCGGGTGCCTCCACCCAGAGGTCAGGGTTTACAGTAGTTAAACTAACTTGGTCACAGCCCTCTGAGACACTGCAAAACCTCTTCTTCCCACTAGTGGCCCACACAATATATCAGAATTACCTTTACAGTATACACTATCCCCAGGACTGGTTCCGGCACTGGGACCTCCTGTGAAATAAGATACAGTGCAACAATCACAGTACAGTACTTAACATAGACAAATACCTCCAGGCAGTATAACTTTGCTGAAACAAGCAGATCTGATTTATTTAGGGGATATAACAAGGACAGGGAAATCAGGTTAATTAGCTTATCACTCTACTCATCTACCTATGGCTCTGTGCACAGGCCTATCCCTATCAGTTACTGTCCCTGGGTACCCAAGCCCTAGTGGCTAGTCCAAACCGTGCAGCTGGTGGGGCCCTTTCACACAGAAAATTAGTTAAACAGTCAGCAGTACAGTAATTCCATTTGGCAATTCAACAGGGAGGCGACCCTGAATTAGTACTCACGACCTCCAAACAAGATAGGGTCCTTCAATGTCAGCAGGGCTACTCTTGAGCTCAAGAGACTCTCACACATTTATATGGCAAACAGTCACAGGCAAAAGTCACTTAATGGCAGCAGGATTCACTGAGGTTACAAGCCTCTTCACACATTTATATGGTAAACAGAAAGTATCTATACCAGGCAGGCTGCTTCTCTATCCGATCGCAATTACTGCACAATACCGGGAGAACACACAGCAGATTCAGTTCCTGACAGACCAAGTGCAATTCAGCTATTTCTCCAGTCTTCTACAGGGTGAGCCTGGTTTCTACTCTTCAGATATCCTTTGATTCTCTTCACAGGACAGATTCAGTCCTAACAAGCAGTTACACAAGCTGCAGACCGGAACTCTGGGCCTTACACACGTTTCCCGACTAAAACTGCACACTGAAAAAGCACAGGGCTCCTTCCTTCTTCACTGTCAGAGCTCAACTGAAAAACTTCAACAGACAAAACCGGGCACTTCCTTTGAGTTCCTCCCAGTTCTTGACTGGATTGGCTGTCACTCACAATAGACTGCTGCTGTTGGTCCAAAAAGGCGCCGAAGTCTAAACTACATCTCCCATAGTCACTGCCCATGCAATCCTCTTGTGGCTGGCTCAGATTATGAGTCCAAGTTCTGATTCGTCCAAGGCACCATTTTAGAGCTAGCTTACCCCACATTGATTGGTCCAGTTCAGCAGTTCAAAACCAGAATGGGGAACTAGGCACACAGTTCTGACTGCGAAGAAAGCAGGTTAGACAAACTGTATTTTCATTATTACTCTACATGATTTCTGGCAAACAGTTACATCTTTCAGATAGGTTCCCTTTGCATCCTAGTGACTGCAAAAATAGAGTGAATTAGCAGCAGCTCGAGTGGTACTCAAACGAGAAGCACACAGTCCCTCATACAAACTAATTATGTCTGCAAGCAGACAGCTCTTAAAGAGACAGTACCAGAGGTTCTAAAACACTCACTGATAAATGGCTTAAACGCCAAACACATTCAGGCTTGGAGCATTCAAGCAAGCTCCTGAAGTCTTTTGGGAACCCCATTTAGAGGTTACATAGTATCACTGGGAAAAAACAAGATTACAATGGTAAGCAATTTTTTTCTTCTAAACCCAGTAATACTCAGGTATTCATAACTTTCTGCAGACTACAAAGCAGTACCTTCGGAGGTGGGCACAGAACTTTATTTTGGAAACAGACTTTGCAGGACTGCTGTGCCGAACCTAGCATCACCCCTGGATTGAATATCCAGGTTGTAGTGCTTTGTAAAGGTGTGTATCATCTTCCAGGTAGCTGCTTTACAAATGTCAACCAGTGGAACATCCCTGGCAGCTGCTAAGGTAGCAGCTGTCCCTCTTGTGGAATGAGACCTCAACCCTGTTGGGGTCTCCCTGCCCGCTTTAGTGTAACAGAACTGGATACTCCAGACTATCCATCGAGAAATGGACCTTTCTGAGAATGGACTGCCTTTTCCCACATCCCCATAAGTCAGGAAAAGCAGTTTTCTGTCCTGCCTATGGTCATTAGTGGCTGTCCTGTAGTAGCCAAGAGCTCTTTTGACACCCAGACTGTGAAGTCTTCTTTCGCCTGAGGTGGAATGCTCAGTGAAAGACAGGTAGGGTGATGTATTGGTTAATGTGGAAATCAGAAACCACTTTAGGAAGAAATTTCCTGCTTGTTCTCAGGACCACCTTGTCCCTGTGGAATGAGATGTAGTCCTGTTCAATGCAGCGAGCCTGAAGCTCACTGATTCTTCTTGCAGAGGTCATTGCCACTAAGAAAACTGTTTTCCATGTGACATATTTTAGATGAGCTGAAGACATGGGTTCAAATGGATGTCCCATGAGTATGGCTATACACACACATTGAGGTCCCATGCTGGTACCGGTTCCCTATGGGGAGGGTGCAGACGGGCCAGACCCTTACAGACCCTCCTAAAAATAGGTTCTGAAGCCATTGTTACCTTTTCTTCAGAAGAAATGTAAGCAGATATTGTGGTGAGGTGAACCTTCAAGGTGCTGGGCTGCAGTCCCAGGGAATGTGAGAAAGGTAGTCAAGAACAGCTGATACCCCAGCCTGTACTGGCACCAACTCCCTGGTGGAACACCAGATAGAGAACCTTTTCCCATTTAGAAGAATACATTTTTAGTGGAGGGTTTCCTGTATCCTCTCAGGATGTCCAGCACTGCTTCAGAGAGGTGCAGACTCGCATATTCTATTCTATTCAGTCTGGAGCCATCAAGATTAGAGATGCTGAATGGGACCTAAGCTTGAGCAGTACCCTGAATACCAAGGGAAAGGGAGGAAAGGCATACAGGTACTTTTCTGACCAATCGAGAGTCAGGGCATCCAGAGGCAGTGTACCCCGATCTGGTGGCCTGCAGCAATACTGTGGCAGGTGATGGTTCTTGTGGGATGCGAACAAGTCTATCTTTGGAATGTCCCACCTCCTGAAGATCACTCGCACCACTTGCCTGTTCAGAGTCCATTTGTGACAGGCTTGGTTGATTTGACTCAGGGCATCTGCCAAGTTGTCGTCTTTTCCTGGCAGATGAATTGCATGCAGGGATACTCCCAAGGAATAAGCCAGAGTCCAGATTTTCATGGCTTCTGTGCAGAGAGGACCCAACCTAGTGCCTCCTTACTTGTTTATGTAGTACACTGTGGTGGTGGTATTTGTTCTGATTTGCACCAATGCTGTAAAAGCTTTTAGTGCCAGAAAGACAGCTCGGAGTTCCAGCAAGTTTATGTGCTGAAGGGATTCTGCAGCTGACTAAATACCTTGGGTTGTGTGATCCCCTAAATGAGCACCCCAGCCCAGGAGAGATGCATCTGTTGTGAGAATAACTGATGGAGACTCTCGCTGAAAATGGACCCCCTCTCTTAGGCTGGGTTCCCCCTTCCACCACTGAAGTGCTTGTAACAAAGTCCTTGGTACTGGGATGGGTTTTGAAAGAGGGTCTCTTCTCTGACTCCAGTGAGCCCTTACATGGAACTGGATGCCCCTCATTTGGAACCTGGAGCCCAAGAGTGTGCCTGTGGCTGAGGCCATGTGACCCAGTAGCTGTAGAAACTGCCTTGCAGTTTTGCGCTTGTGTAAGCTGAATGAATTTGCAATCGGCTGGAGATTTCTTACTCTGTCCAGAGGCAGATGGGCCCTGCCCTGCAGGGTACTGATCTCTGCCCCTATGAACTGCAGGATTTGTGCAGGTACAAGGACTGATTTTTTTGTGATTGATCAGGAACCCCAAAGACTCCAGGAGCCCTTGGATGGTCTGTAGATGTTGTCTGACCTGGTCTGGTGATTTGCCTACCACCAGCCAGTCGTCCAAGTAAGGGAATACTGTGATCCGTTGTCTTCGAAGGAGCGCCACAACTGCTGAGAGGCACTTTGTGAACACCCCTGAGGCCGAAGAAAGGCCAAAAGGCAAGGTTGAAAACTGGTAGTGGCCTGATGGGAGTCTGAACCTGAGACAGACATTTTCTGTAGGACTCCCTTATGGGGATGTGGAATTAGGCATCTTTAAGTCCAGTGATGCCAACCAGCCCCTTTTTGGAGTGTTTGCAGTATCAATGCCAGTGATGCCAACCAGTCCCCTTTTAGGAGTGTTGGTAGTATCAATGCCAGAGTTACCATTTTGAATTTAGGTTTTTCCAGATGTTTGTTGAGAGCCCTGAGGTCCAATATAGGCCACCACTCCCCATTTTTCTTTGTGGTGAGGAAATACCTGGAGTAAAAACCCCTTCCTCTGTGGTAAATTTGGACAGGTTCTAATGTCCTTAGCAGTAGCAGGTTTCGAACCTCTGCCTCCAGCAGTTTCTTTTCTGCTAAGGAGCGTGAACTAAAAACCCTGTTTTTTTGAGGAGGAAGGGATTTGAAGTTTAGACAGACCCTGACTCACTATCCCCAGGGCTCACTTGTAAGTAGTGATGTTTAACCAAGCCTGGAGGAAGTGAGACAGTCTGCCTCTGACAGGTAGTGAGGAGGCAGCCTGTGCAGACATGTCAGGGTATTAGTTTTGCTTGGGGCTAAGGCTGAGCTTGTGACCCCCACCTAGAGCCCCTTCTATCCCTGCCCCTGAAGTACCCTTGCTGTGGGTACTGGGCTGTGGCCACTGGTCAAAAGAAGGGCCTGGTATGAAAGGACCTGCCCTGGTCTCCCCTTCCATAAGGCTTGGTGGATGGTGAAGCCTTCTCTTTAGCAGAGTTGCTTCTATATGTGGCCTTGTACTCATCCACCTTTTTCTTATAGGCCACTGTTGACTCCCCAAATAAAGCATTTCCTTCTAAAGGGAAATCAAGAGCCTTTGACAGAGTGTCTTTGAGTGAGATTTGTGGCTCTTACCCAGGCAAATCTCCTATGGGCTACCATATTTACCATCCATCTGGCTGCAGTGTCATTTGAAACTGGTATTTAGTCACTTCTAACCCAAATCTGGCAGTTTCTGCCAGGTCATCAGACAGGGATGAGGAGGCTTTCTGAGCCATGGCCAAAACAGACTGCCACAAGGACTTCTGGTACTGGGCAGCGTAGGCTTGAAAATGTCGTATGACTAAAGAAGCTGACAAATACCCCTTCTTTGCCATGCTGTCTATTTTACTAGAGTCCTTGTCTGGTGGGTGTGAAGCCAGAGGGACCTTAGCCTTATCACAGGCAGCCGGCCGCCTGTACAAACCCTTGATGGTCTGGGTGGGTAAAGAGGAACTCTGCTCTTTCCCTCTCAATCAGATATTTTCTATCCATCTTCCTGTCAAGAGGAGGGATGGAATTATGGGTTTGGGAGTATTTTCAGAGCATCTTTTTTGGAAAACTTGTTAACAGCCAAGAGGAGCGCTCTGGTAGGGGTTAGCCCCATCATTTCTAGGTATTCCATCTCCTCTTCATCTTCAGTCTCCTCCCTTGTGGTGATGTCCAGTGCAACAGCCATCTTCCTCACAAAGGTAAAGTGTGAGGAGTAATCCTCAGATGTTCTGGGGGGACAGCCAAATTCCTGCTCAGGGATACCTCAGGTTCAATGGGTTCCCCTTCCTCCTCCTCACATTCAATATACTCTTTCTCTTCTACAAAGGAAGACTTCCCTGTGCTGCCAGCCTGTACCACAGGAGTCTGCGCAGGTAGCTGCTGATCAGTGGGCACAATGCCTTGTAATGCTTGTATTACCCTGCACAGTCTCCTGGGGAGAAGGCATTCTGAGGGCAGGCACAGAAGTCCCCTTTTTTGGAGTTGGGGCTCTGTGCGTTTTAGTTTTCTTAGGGGAAACCAGGAGATCAGCCAGTTCAGCAACCCTTTTGGTGCCCTTGTCACCCATCTCTGGGGTAGAGGCAACAACAGATGTGGTTTCACCCACATTAGAAGGGGGTATCGGCTGGTCAGAGCCAGAGGGACCCCTAGGTGGGAGAAGTTTCCTTTTTAACTGTTTCAGGCATTTTTCCTCAGTTTTTTCAGGGAATGTTTTACAAATGTCACATTCCTCCCTAAGATGCTCATAACCCAGGCAGGCCACACACAAATTGTGCCTGTCTGCCTTAGTAAAGACTTCCCCCGCATTCTGAACAGTTTTTGAAACCGGGTTCACCGGTTTTCTTTTCTGGTTTTTCTTACATTTATCAGTTCCCAATTTAAAAAAAAAAAAAAAAGTAAACCGCTATAAAATTCAATAAAACTAGCAGTTGTGGTTGGTTCCAGAACCGATGGAACTGAACAAAAAAAAAAATGAACCAAGATTAGCAGTTCAGTACCAGAGTGAAACGGTTACAAAAAAAAAAAAAATTTTTAACTAACATTTAGAAATCTAATGAGTTCTTTTAGTCAGAAAACCTTGACTAAGGTAAACTAACACAGTTCCTGCCCAGTTATACCGAACCACGAGGAACCGGTAAAAATAACTAAATAACACAAACTAGCTAAATATACAAAAAAACAATAAGTATAGGGCAGCAAATGAAATAAAAGGATACTTATAGTATTTTATAAGTTTCTTCACATCAGAAGGTAAAGTAGAAGGGCGACATTCTGAGCGACCAGACTTTTCAGGCACAGACTGAAATCTGAGGCACTTTAGAACAAGGGCAGTTAGTACAGGGCAGCATTTGAAAAGTTGTCACGTGCAACGAGTTCCATCATTTGCATGTGTTCTATTCTCTCCCGAGCAGTCCTACCTAGAAGGCTTACTTCAGAAAGTTATGAATACCCGAGTATTACTGGGGTTAGAATATAACAATATTTTATCTTCACACACATATATATATATCTCCTTTTTGCCATTTATATAAATAACATTGATTCAACCCTTACCAATTCCTCTGTACACCTCTTTGCTGATGACACTGTTCTGTATGTCAGCAACTCTTCACCTGCAGCTGCTCGTGAAATCCTACAAACAGAATTCTCCTTGCTACAATATCAGCTACTCGAGAAAAAGCTTATTAAATGCAAAGAAAACTAAAGCAATGATGTTCACAAATCAAAGCTCCACCAGCACATCCTCTCCAATCATTCTCCCCCAGCTATGCACTATACTTGGAGAAAATCTGGAGTATGTAGAAAACTTCAAATACCTTGGTGTGTGGATTGACAACAGACTTGACTTCACTCATCATTTAGAAGAACTGTTAAAAAAGCTTCACCAAAGGCTTGACCTTCTCTATAGATTAAAACCCTTCCTAAACAGAGACTCAAAGATGAGGTTAGTCCAGGCCATTTTTCTATCAGTTGTTGACTATGCAGACTTCCTTTATAGTCACTACCCCATCTCCTACCATCACAAGTTGGATACCTTATATCATAGAGCAAAAAGGTTCATTACAGATCTGCCATCTAATACTCATCATTGCTCTCTTTATGCTGCAGTTGGCTGGGTTTCCCTTCACCTCAGAAGGAACAGAAATGCAGCACTATGGATTTACAGAGCGTTGTCAAAAAAACTTCCAAACTATATCCTGGACTGCTTCTCCCAGACCTCTCCTAGCTCCTATGCCCCAAGAAGCAACAACATCATCCTGCTCAAATTGCCCAAATTCAACACCAGGCTAGGGAGGGCAGCAATCAGCTATTCTCTAGCTATAGCATGGAACACCCTACAAAAATCCCTAAAACTGTCCAATATCATTCCATTTGCATCCTTTAAACAGCATTGTACAGTCTTCTTCAAAGAGAATGCAATTGCTACCACTAGAGCTAGCATTGTCATCTCACAAATCTCCCTTCCAAACCATATATGGCATATTCCTTCCAGACAGACACCCCATCTTATGGCACCTAATACCTTCACCATCCTAGCATTACATTATGTTGAGTGTCTGCCATGTCCCCCCACTGGGATATGTATATACTGTACATACTGTAAATATTAGCTTAACTTTCCTGTAACTGTTTATCATGTGAATTTACTGTACATCACTGTGTTTATAAATGTTATTTTCCCCTGTATGTATAACTGTCTTATATAAGTGTATGATGTATCTGTTGTGTATCAACTACTGAACCTTGACCTTATCAGGTCCATCTTGTAAATGAGCCTTGCTCAATGATGTTCGCCTGAATAAATAAAGATTTGATGATGATGATGATATTCCAACCAGATAAAAAGCAATTTCCAATGTTTCAAGAAAACCCTTTCAGCAGGGAATCCTGACTACGATTTTCATCGATAAACTTGCAGTGGCAATGTAATACCGTTTTCACACGATGGGAATGTTATACTTTAAAGGCAGACTGTCAGAAGTAATTGGTTTTTTTTGTTTGTTTTTTTAACATGATTAAACCTTTATTTATAAAACGAAAGAGTGGTACGAGTTATTGCTTCCGGTAACTTTCCTTGGGGGTACTTCTTAACCATTACAGTCAGATGTTTAAGAGGTGGTCACCCGTATGAGACGGCTCAAACTGCATGCTTGTCCCCATAGCAAGACTGACACCAGACAGCATCAGGGGATGAGCAAGCATGACTGTGCATGAGTCAAGTGTACACCCCACGCCACCACAGACTACTTGCTACCATGGTTTCCCTGCAAGTGACCGTCTCATCACAAGAATGCCTACTGCAACAGAGTCAGAGGTGAGATGTGTTGTTCAGTGACGGAAATAGTTTCTTATTCATGTAACTGTGTCTCACAGTAAACTGACGCAGTATCCGTCATTACGATTACTGCCAGGCTACAGTTCAAAGCAGAAGCCCGAATAGTTACTGCACTTGGTGGGACATATCTATTAATTAGGAGCTGCTATAAGATATCTGAGGCAGGAAAGACGCTCACTAAATGTAGACACACAGGGCTAATCACATCTAATCATAGCCATCTGTTACACAGATATCAAATTCGCTATGCAGCGACCGGAAGAGCATCTTTTTTTCATTCCTAAAACAGTGACACACTGTAAAATGATGCCGTTTCTGTCACTATGATTATCTACTGGCTACAGTTTAAAAACAGAAGCCCAAACAGTTACTGCAGCTCGTGGAGCATACTGTATATATTAGGTAGAAGCTGCAGTAATGACACCTGAGGCAGGGTAGGGGCTCTGTTATGCAGTAAACACAGGCACACAGAGAGACACTGAGGTGAACTGTGACATGCTGCGACAGAAATGGCACATTTTTTTTTTCCATTCTCCTTATGCAGAGTCTGCCACAATGTTTATAGTCAGGCTGCTTTGCAAGAAGAAATACGAGGGTTACTCGCCTGTAACTGTAGTTCTAGGAGTGACATATGGTGTGAATTCACACTTAGGCAGGCTTCCTTTCCCTTGAAATCTGCCGGAATGCCTTAAAGCCAAGCTTCTCTCACCCACCAAGGTGGCATACTCACCTGCTTCTGCCTCATGATGTCAGAGCTTGCTCACTAAAAGCTGGGATCCATGTGTCACTTGCCAGGAGAGGTTGGGTGGGTTGTGTGGATGTGCACCATATACCACTCTTAGAACTACGGCTAGAACAAACAGGATTCCAGGTGAAACACAGGAACTCCGTGGGTGCTGGACACAAGGGTTGCAAATCCAAAGTTACAACGAGAAACAAAAGGAATCAGCACTCCAGCACTTGCCGGAGTTTTCAGTATTATCTGTGACTTAGAGTGCCGCTTCCCTTTGTTTCTCATAGAAAGTACAGTTACGTAAGAACTTATAACAGTAGATCTTCGAGAGAGGCTCTTGCAGTAGGTAATCACTTGTAGGACTGCGCCCCCTGGCGTCAGGACCACGCAGAAACTTTTGCTAGCAGTGTCTGACGGAGGATTGCCCACCTAATGTCATGCGACGGGCGTCAGCATGACACTATATAGTGGCCGGTTCCCACATCCGCCCTCCAGCTCTCCCGCCGGAGACCCTCAGAGTCGTGGCAGAAGAATGGGAAAGAGGCTCCTGAAGTCCTGAAAAGACTTAAAGGAAAATGAACTAAGGACTAAAAAAGGGGAAGGAGGGAGGGAAAAAGGTTACCTACTGCAAGAGCCTCAGCTGTTGCTGTCTGCAGGGTGGAGTTAGGCAGCATGGCTTAAGCGTTATGGTTGACGACCCAAAGGCACACTCCAAACTCCTTTCAGTCTCTGAGGGGGTGGGGGATGGGGGTTGATGTTACTTCAATACTTCACTGCCATTTCTATTATGCATCTCTTCAACTCCTGCACTACCAATGCCAGTAAGCCAACATTCGGCATTGACAAATGCTTGTTGTATAATACCTGTGTAGTTTGCAGTGCAGTTTGCAGACATGAACAATGAATCCCGCTCTTGCAGACCGCTAATTTCATCCCAATATAAATATAAATATAAACGAGATTGATTCACTCTGGTTTGCCCTGGTGCGAAAACCCATTCATCTCCACTGCAAAGGTCAGGACCCCACTCATGCAAGGCATCATGGAAATTGATGATGCATAGGTACACAAGTCAACAAAAGGTATACTCTCATTCAGTTGTGTTACGTCTTTTGAAGTCCCTGTATTTTCTAAAATAATCTTTTTCTAACTCAGATACACTTTGTATTTATTTTTTTTGTACATTCTCTTTCTGCACCGGGGACCAGGGCATCTCTCAGGAGTACCCTCACAGCCACTGCCTCTTCTCCCAGCCTGAAACCTCCGTTCCCTGGGAGACACACTGCTGAGCACCCCCTCCACAGACCTGTCCAGCCCACCAGATCACCCCCCAGAGGAGGGCCCATCTCACCTACCTGGTGGCCATTCTGGGATTAGAGAGACAGTGCAGGTCGAGGGGCTCAGGAGAGCCATTGGAATACAGGCCTGGGCTCCTGGAGCCTCCATTGCCTCCCCAAGTCCACCAGGGATTTTTCTTACGGTGCTTCCCCCTCAGGACGTGGTGTGCAATGATTTCTGCGCAGCTTCCACCACTCCTCTGCCACTGGAGTCTACTGTCATCCTGCCCCCTATGACGTCCCTTGCTCTTGTGTTGTTTCCAGTTTCCACTGGAGGCCACTACTTAGCCGGGAACACCCTGCAACCCACCCCTGTAGAGGAGAGCAGTCCACTGGATGCTCAATTCTCTCACTCCCCTGCCGACCCCTGACAGCCCAGGCCTGTTCCCAAACCCGGGTCACCGGCATGGTGCGAAGTGCAAATCTGCTCCTCAACCTGGGTCACCGGAGTGGCGAGGTGTAGCTTCCAGTGCCTCAACCCTCAGCGCCACCAGTCCCCAGATACTCTTTAAACTACGAAAAACAGCAGGGCACTTACTATGCCCTGAAACATTTTGTGGCCAGTATAAGACAAGGACATAGGGACTGCAGAGGATATCAACAGCCCTGAGTAATACAGCAGGACTACCACAGGTTTTAGAACTAAAACATCATAAAATTACAGAATGCTTTACATGAGTCAGGTCATGACCTTTGGAGTCAAGCAGGTTTTCACAGCAAACTTAAGCACCTTCATTTACATTTAAATCCTGATGAAATTAGCAGGGTGCAATAGAAGTACTCATAGTTCATACCTATAAACTACACAGGGAAAACAAAAAAAAGTCTGAGGGGGCCTGCCCTTTAAGCATAGTTAGGGATCCACTTAAGGAAACATTACTATGGTGAATAATTGTTTCTTCAAACCCCAGGAATCCGTTGTGTAGTCCTAGTAAATGCAGACTCCACAGCAATACCTTGGGCAGCTAGGTACAAAACAGCAGTGCCAATGCTGGCATCCCTTCTGGACTGTATTTCCAGACAGTAATGCTTTGTGAAACTATGTACAGTTTCTCAGGTAGCGGTTTTACAGATTTCCTGTAGGGAGGAAGACACCTCATACTGCTGCTACAGAGGCAGAGTTGTCCTTGTGAAGTGAGCCTGAAGGCGTTCAGGAGTCAGCTCACCAGCTTTGGCATAAAGTACCATTACGTAAGAACTTACTGTAACAGTAGATCTTCAAGTGGAGCTCTTGCAGCACGTAATACCAACAAAACTAAGCCGCCAGGCATTAGGACCCTACAGAAAACTTTAGTTAGCAGTCTAGGGTGGGGGAACAGCCCCTGATGTCGGCTCCACCCAACATCAGCTTTGGTGTAAAAGAAAAAATGACTCACCTTAGTAATGTTGTTTCTTCTAATGGAGTCTTGCTAAATTATGACATATGCAGTGAGTCCCAACTTTCGAACTGCTCCGAAGGTGAAAGTTAATTTTCCAAGACAGGCATGGAATTTTGAGCTCGAGGTCGGTTCAAAGCTCTATCTGTTGTTCTTCAAACTCAAATTCTCAGATTTTTATTAGCAAAACTTACTAAGACTCTGTGTGGAAGCTGTAAACCTACACTAGCCAACTGGCTACTGAATTATATAAACACACTTTTTGGTGCTGAAACAAAGACTCACGTCAGGAGATCCAAAAAATGACAAACACAACACCAGTCACCCCAAAAAGGAGGGGTGAAACAACAAGGTGGGCATCTGCTAAGTGCCAACACTGCCCTGCCCACCCACATCCCAAAAGTAAAGGTTCTGAGAGGAGCAGGCAGAGGGGGAGGTCATAATATAGCAAGACTCCACTAGAAGAAACAACATTGCTAAGGCGAGTAATTTTTTCTTCAAACAACATGAAGACTTACATAACTATATATGCAGACTATAGAGCAGTAATTTGATGGAGGAGGACAGAACCTACTTAGGAAATAGGCTCTGAAGCACAGCTGCAGTAAACCGAGCATCACTCCTAGCCTGGATGTCCAGGGAGTAATGCTTGATAAAAGTGTGAACTGTTTTCCATGTAGCTCCTTGACATATCTCTAGAATAGGGATGTCCTTGGCAGCAGCCAGAGATGCAGCTGTACCTCTGCTAGAGTGAGCCCTCAGGCCTGAGGGAGGAACCTTACCCAGTTTTTCATAGCATAATTGGAAACAAGAGACAATCCACCTGGTAATGGATCTTTTAGTGGCAGGTTTCCCTATGCCAACCTCACCATAAGCGAGAAACAGTTTGAGGGAGTCAAACCTGTGACCCTTGGTACGATCCATGTAGGAGCTAAGGGATCTTTTTGACATCTAAACTGTGCAACCTCCTCTCGCCAGAGGAGGAATGGTCAGTGAAGTACACAGGGAGAGACACAGATTGATTAAAGTGGAAATCCTGAAACCACCTTAGGCAAGAACTTTCTGTTAGTCCTGAGGACTACCTTATCTCTGTGAAAGGAGATAAAATCAGGCTCCACTGACGATGCTTGTAACTCACTTATGCGTCTGGCAGAAGAGATGGCTACCAAGAACACAGTTTTCCAAGTCAAGTACTTAAGCTCTGCTGAAGACAAGGGCTCAAAAGGGGGTTGCATAAGCTGGGCAATGCAAATATTGAGTTCCCAGGCAGGGGCAGGATCCCTGAATGAAGGGTTGGTGTGAAGCAACCCCTTGAAAAAACTTGGAGAATACAGGATGGGCTGAAAGAGAAGAGGGTTTACCTGCTGATAAGAAAGCGGACATGGCTCCCAGGTGCACTTTTAGGGTAGCTGGTCTCAGCCCCAAAGTATTTATACGGACCATATAGTCCAGGACTGCGGGTAAATCAGCAGAATCTGGGGGAATATGCTTTGCAGAGCACCATATGGAAAATCTCTTCCATTTGGAATTATAAGTAGCCCTGGTGGAAGGCTTCCTAGAAGCCTTCAGGATATCCAATACACCTTGGGAGAAGTGTAGGTCAGCAAACTTTAACTTCAAGAGACAGACCTTGAGATTGAGAGATTTGAGGTTTGGGAACCAAACTCTCCCCTGAGCACAGGTTAACAGGTTGTGATTCCTGGGAAGACAAAGGGGAAGGTGGACTGCCAAGGACATAAGGAGTGGGTACCAGGGCTGTCTGGCCCAGTCTGGAGCAATCAGGATCATCTTGCAGGGTTGAGATCTGATTTTGACTAGCACTTTGAACAGGAGGGGGAAGAGGGGAAAAAGCATAGAGAAACTTCCCTTCCCAACTGGAAGGAAGGCATCCAGGGGGACTGAGCCCAACACTGGGAGCCTACAGCAAAAAAGGGAAAGTTGGTGACTGTCTGGGACTGCAAAAAGATCTATCTGGGGTGTGCCCCATCTGGCAAATACCACCTCCAGTACTAGGGCATCCAGTGACCACTCGTGATGGCCCTGGGAAATCCTGCTGAGAGCATCTGCCAGGACATTGTCCTTGCCTGGGAGGTGAACTGCCACAAGGGAGGTGTTCAGAGAGTAAGCCAGAGACCACAACTTCATTGCTTCGGTGCACAAGGGCGTAGACCGAGTGCCCCCTTGCTTGTTGATGTACCACATTGTGGAGGTATTGTCTGTTCTGACCTGAATAACTTTGTTCTGAACAGATTTGGAATAAACTTGACGTGCTAGAAAAACTGCTCTGAGTCCCAACAGGCTGATGTGGAGCAGAGATTCCTGAGGGGATCACAATCCCTGGGTAGTGAGGTCGCCCATGTAAGCTCCCCACCCCAAGAGGAATGCATCTCTAGTAAGGATTAAGGAGTGAGACAGAGGGGTGAAGGGGACCCCCTGTCTCAAATAGTCCTGGTCCTGCCACCACTAAAGGGCTTGGATCAGGGTTCTAGTAATACAGGTTACTCACCTGTAACAGGAGTTCTAGGAATGATATATGTTGTTCATCCACTATCTGGCAGGTATGCTTGCCGCTTTAAATCTTGCCAGAAGGTCTCCAAGCTGGCTCCTCCCACCCACCCGGGTGGTAAAACTCTCGGCTCCGCCCCATGACGCCAGATCTGGCCCGCTGGAAGTTCAGGTTGTGTCTCGAAGCCGGGGAGGTCGTGTGGGTGAAGAAAAAATTACTCACCTTAGTAATGTTATTTCTTCTAATGGAGTCTTGCTATGTTATAGACATTAGCAGTTTGTTCCAGCTCTAGAACTGCCCCGGAGTGAAATGGTTAAAACCATTCCAAAATAGAATTTTGGCACGAGAACAGCTCTATCTGTGTCATTTCAAACTTGAACTGTCAGATCTTTACGAGCCAAACTCACTAAGGTCTGTGTGGAAGCTGTAACTACACTAGCCAAATGGCTACCTAAATAATAACAACCATTGATGGTCCCAACACCCAAGACTCAAGTCAGGGGACCAGAAATACTAACACCATTCTAATGATATGAAAATGGAACATAAGTATAATAAAACACACACGTGCACATACACACCCCCAAAGTCCCAAAGGGGACAAAATGCTAACAGGACATAAGTAATGCCCACTACGTTGCCCGCACCCACCAAGTAGAGGTTCTGAGAGGGGCAGGTTGGGGAGGTCTATAATATAGCAAGACTCCATTAGAAGAAACAACATTACTAAGGTGAGTAATTTTTCTTCAAACAACATGAAGTATTGCTTATTATAGAATTAGCAGAATACACAGCAGTACCTCCATGGAGGAGAGGCAGAACCTACTTAGGAATAGGCTCTGAAGAACAGCTGTAGCAAACTGAGCATCTCTCCTGGCCTGGACATCCAGGAGTAATGCTTGGTAAAAGTGTACCGCTTTCCAAGTAGCAGCCTGGCAAATCTCTAATAAAGGAATACCTCTGGCAGCAGCTAGAGACGCAGCTGTACCCCTGGTAGAATGAGCCCTCAAACCGGGGGCTCTGCCCACTTTCTGATAACAAAATTGGATACAAGAGACAATCCACCTGGCTATTGATCTCTTAGTGGCAGGTTTGCCTTCCCCAACTTCACCATAGGTAAGGAAAAGTTGGAGGATTCGAACCTGTGACCTTTGGTACTCTATATAATAACTAAGAGTCTCTTAACATCCAGGCTGTGCAACCTCTCTCACCCGAAGAGGAGTGATCAGTGGAAAATACTGGAAGGGAGATAGATTGATTAAGATGGAAATCGAAACCACCTTAGGCAAAACTTCCTATTAGTCCTAAGGACTACCTTATCCCTGTGGAAAGAAATAAAGTCAGTCTCCACTGACCAGGCTTGCAATTCACTTTAAGGCCTGGCAGAAGTGATAACCACTAGAAAAACAGTTTTCCAAGTTAGGTACTTAAGCTCTGCAGAAGACAGAGGTTCAAAAGGGGTTATTAACTGGGAAATGCAAACATTAAGGTCCCAAGCAGGGGCCGGTTCCCAAAGGGAGGATTAGTATGGAGTAATCCTTAAAAACTTGGAAAACACAGGATGAGAGGAAAGAGGATGACTTTCCTGCTGACACAAAAGCAGACACAGCTGCCAAATGAACTCTCAGGGTAGCTGGTCTGAGACCCAATGAATTAAGATGTACCATGTAATCTAACAAAATGGGCAATTCAGCAGATTCTGGGAAATATTTTTCCCAGCACACCAAATGGAAAACCTTTTCCATTTAGAACTATAAGTAGCCTAGTGGAAGGCTTTCTGGAAGCCTTTAGGATCTCAAGAACACCCTGAGAGAGGTGTAAATCAGCAAACTCTAACCCTCAAGAGCCAGGCCTTGAGGTTGAGGGATTGAGGTCCGGATACCAAACCCTTCCCTGGGCACAAGTCAACAGATTGTGATTCCTGGGGAGGCACAGGGGAAGATGGACTGTCGGAGACAGAAGGAGTGGGTACCAGGGCTGCCTGGCCCAATCCGGGGCAATCAGAATCACCCTGCAAGGCTGAGATCTGATTTTGACTAGTACTTTGAATAGGAGAGGAAAGGGGGGGAAAGCATAGAGGAACTTCCTCCCAATCCAGAAGAAGGGCATCCAGAGGAACTGAGCCCAGCAAATGGAGGCCTGCAACAGAACAGAGAAGTTTGTGTTGTCTGGGGCTGCAAAATGAACTATCTGAGGATGCCCCACCTGGCAAAACTATCCCCAGCATTTGAGGATCCAGGGACCATTCGTGATGGCCCTGGGAAATCCTGCTGAGGGCATCCGCTAGGACACTGTCCTTCCCTGGAAGATGAACTACTATGAGGGAAGTGTTCAGGAATAGGCCAGAGACCACAACTTATTGCCTCGGTGCACAAGGCCAAGACCGAGTGCCCCTGTTTGTTGATGTACCACATTGTTGTGGTGTTGTCTGTTCTGACTTGTATCACCTTGTCATGGACAGATGCAGAAAAAGCTTGAAGAGCTAAAAAGACAGCTCTGAGTTCCAGCAAATTGATGTGGAGCAGAGATTCCTGGGGGAACCAAACTCCCTGAGTGGAAAGGTCGCCCATGTGGGCTCCCCAACCCAGAAGGGAAGAATCTGTAGTGAGAGTCAAGTCGTGAGAAGGGGAAATGAAGGGGACCCCCGCTCTTAAATTGCTCTGATCCTGCCACCACTGGAGAGCTAGGATCAAGGTTCGAGTCACTGGGACCAACTTGGAAAGGGGTCTCTTCTCTGAGACCAAAAGGTTCTCAAGTGAAACTGAATGTCTCTCATCTGAAATCTGGCTCCCTGCACAACAGCTGTGGATGCAGCCATGTGCCCCAGGAGCTGCAGAAAGTGTCTTGCTGGTCGAGAGACCTGCAGAGTGAAGGAAGAGGCCAGAGCCACTAAATTCCTTACCCTTTCTGGGGAAGAAAGGCTCTGGCTAACTTTGTGTCCAATTCTGCCCCTATAAAGGTGAGTACCTGGACTGGTTCCAGAACCGACTTTGGTTTGTTGCAGAAAACCCAGGAGGTGAGAAGCTGCTGGGTGACCTGCAGGTGAGATTTTACCTGATCTGGGGACTGGCCTACAATGAGCCAGTCGTCAAGATAGGGAAAAACAGCAATCCTCTGCCTCCTTAAGTGGGCCACGGCCACTGCTAGACACTTTGTGAATACCCTTAGAGCAGAGGTAAGGCCAAAGGGCATTGCTCTGAACTGGTAATGACCTGAGGGCAGTTCGAATCTGAGGTACTTTCGATGGGAGCTTCTGATAAGAACATGAAAATAGGCATCCTTGAGGTCCAGGGACACTAGCCAGTCCCCTGGCCTTAGAGAGGGTAAAATAATTCCCAGAGTTACCATTTTGAATTTTGGTTTTAAAAGGTGCTTGTTTAGGTACCTGAGATCCAGGATGGGCCACCATT
Source organism: Neoceratodus forsteri (assembly GCA_016271365.2). Classification (NCBI taxonomy): domain Eukaryota; kingdom Metazoa; phylum Chordata; order Ceratodontiformes; family Ceratodontidae; genus Neoceratodus; species Neoceratodus forsteri. The sequence continues at coordinate 45,321,361 of CM028133.1, read as the reverse complement.
CTCCTGTCTTTTTTGGGGAAAGGAAGTACCTGAAGTACAACCCTTTGCCCTGGTGTAGGAGTGGAACCCTTTCCACAGCTCTGAGAGCCAGAAGGGAAGAGACTTCTGCTTCTAGAGCAAGTGCCTCTGATGGATTTGCAGGTGGAAAGAATCTAGTTCCCATCTTTGGAAATTTTTTGAAGCCGAGAACCAGTCCCTGGCTTACTACTTCCAGGACCCACTTGTCGAATGTTAGAGACACCCAGTCCTGGACAAAGTAAGCCAGCCTGCCCCCTACAGGTAGTGGAGAATCGACCCTGGACACCCCATCAGGGTGCCTGCTTGGCAGGGGCTTTAGGCTGAGGAGTGGAAGCAGGTCTGCTTGTACCATGTCTGCCTCTTCCTCTAAAGAACCCCCTCTGGGCATAAGCTGAAGACGAGGCCTGGGCTTGGTAAAAAGGCCTATGAAAAGGCCTGCCCCTGCCCCTGGAAGGCTGCCTTTGAGGAGTGGCCTGCCTTTCCTTGGCCTGTGCACTCCTATAGATGGTCCTATATTCATCTATTTTCTTCATGTAATTCTCTGTTTGCTCCCCAAACAGAGAGTTGCCCACAACAGGAAAATCCATGGCCTTAGTCTGGGTATCCTGTGACAGGCTAGTACATCTGAGCCAAGCCATTCTACAGAGAGCCACAGATGTAGCCATGACTCTTGATACATCATTAGAGTCCACTGCAGCATGGAATTGCAATTTAGATGCCTCAATACCATCAGCGGCCACCTGCTTCAGCTCCTTGGCAAGCTGGCCAGGGACCTGCTTTGCTAGAGCCAAAATAGTATCCTATCTGGATTTCTGGTATCTAGCAACATAGTCCATATAATTTGCCTGTCTGAATCCCAAGGATGCTGCCATGTACTGTTTCTTTGCCATGGCATAATCCTTCTGGAGTCCTTGTCAGGGGGGTGTGAGGCCAAGGGAATATTTGCCTTGTCACAGGCTACAGCCTGCACAACCCCCACATGGCTGCATTGCTGTGTAAGGAACTCCATATCAGAGCCTGACAATGTGTACCTCTTGTCCATTCTCTTATCCACAGGAGGTATAGTGTGAGGAGTTTTTAGAATTTTTACTGTCCGTTTCCCAAAAGATTTATGCAAAGTAATAGATAGTCTCCTAGACTCTGGGATATCCACCATTTCTACATAAATCAGGCTCTTCTTGATCATCCACAGCTTCCTCCATAGGGAGCTGGAGGGTTTCAGCCACTTTTTTTATAAAACATAAAATGAGAAGGGGACTCAGAAAGCCTAGGGGGAGACACTCCTGAAGGTCTGTCTGGAGAGATGTCCGGTTCAAAGGGCACATCCAGACTTTCAAATCCACATTCACTTTCCTCTTCCCCCTCCTCCGGTTCATAAAATTCCTCTAAATCATACTCTTGAACTGGTGGAACCGACCGAACCGTCTGCGCTTACCTGATGGTGCCGGTTGGATCAGACCGGAAAGCGACTGGACAATTTTAATCGCTTTAGCTATTTCTTCAGCAGTTGGAGAGGGAAGTTTTGGCTCCACACCAGCTGATTTTCTAGTTCTCTTTGCTGGAACAGACTCCTCAGAGTCGGCTCTCCTTTTGCCCGAAGAAGTCTCGCCCTGGGAACTGGGCTGGCCATCCGGTTCAGCTGACTTTTTGGCCTCCATTTCCCTGAGCCTACCAACTCTTTTATCCAGGGTAGCTGCAGGAAAACTTTTACAAATCTGGCAGTCTGCATTGAGGTGGTCAAACCCCAGACAATAAACATAGGTAGTATTGGGGTCAGCCTTGGCAAAGGCTTCCCCACAAACACTACAGTGTTGAAACCCAGTGGGCCCGGTTTTTCTTATGGGTTTCTCAGACACAGTGCCAGTCCTAACCAAAACTTGCCCGTTTATGGCAATCCGCCAAGCAAGACTCTCTTATCGGTTCCCAACCGTGTCACGGGTCATTGAAAAAAACATAATGAAATCAGTTTTTTGTTTTTTTTTAGAACAGATAAGAACTGGGAACCACACTTCTAAACATAGATAATGTATTAGAAACAACCTGATCGGTTCAAACCGAACCGATAAAACCGTTTACAAGTTCCACACAGAAGTGAATGTAAAACCTATCTAGTACTTACAAATACCACAGACAGAGCTTGAACCGACCGGTTGCGGTTTAAATTCGGTTAAAAAAACTAAAAATTAATACTTTAACTGACAAAATGAACCAAGCGGAAGGAGAAATCTCCAGAGCGACTGTTCAGTGAGGCGGAGTAAAGAATCTGACAGTTTCAGCTTGGCAGAAGACACCAGGAGAAAGGACTGCTGTGTGACTAGACTTTTCTGCTGGGACTAAAATAGAATAACTTTGTTAGTTGGACCTTTAATTTAGGGTGAAAAAACTAACATACAAAACAAAAAAGTGTGTGTTTGGGTTAACTGAACGAGTATCTGAAGAGTTATCTAGGTGTAAATCTCAGGTGACTGAAAGGACTTAACTGCTGTGAGGTTTAAATTACTTGTAGAAATATCTGGTAAGTAGGGGGAGTGGCTTAGCTAGAAGGAAGCTACATTTAAAGACTGCCTTAGACAGATTTTGCTAATAGCTTGGCACCAGGAGAAAGGACTGCTGTGTGCCTAGACTTTTCTGACGGGACTATATTGCCCTCCTTCCCTCCGCTCCAGCCCCCCATCCTAAGCTAGTTCTATTTTTATAGGCACAGGCTTTGACTGACAACAGGAACTTCCTGTTTGGGGTAGGAAGTGAGTGATCACAGAACCAACAAGGACTCACCATCCTAGAAGGGCAAGAGTAGCTCTCCGGCCCCCTCAAGCTGCTGGAGGTCTGCCTCTGAGCAAGTAAGTGGTCTACTGAGAAATATAGGATATTCTTGTCTCAGAACAGGACAATCAGGAGCTTAAAGGGCACACAGGCAGAAGAGAGAGAGAGAGAGAGAGAGAGAGAGAGAGAGAGAGAAAAAAAAACAGAGGAAAGAGTAAGGATTGCAAACAGTTAAGGGGCCAGAAATAAGACATGACTGGAGCGCTGCAGTGCAGTGGCTGTGGAGCAGCAGTCTTCCGGGAGATGTTCTGGAGGATGCGGTGTTGTCCCATCTGCAGGCAACTCTCTGGGCTGAGGGAGGAGGTTGCTCATCTCCAGGCTGAGTTGGCCAGGATTGTGGGACCTCCTCTTCCATCCAGGGACCACCAGTGCCACTGCCATTGCCTCAGAGGTTGCCAAGAAAGAGGAGCGGTTGGACCACAGTGGGCTCAGGGAGGGTGAGGTGGTGGAACAGAGGCACATCCTCCAGCTGTACCTCTCCACATTCCTATGCCATTCTGGCAAAGTGTGATTCCTCTGGAGGCACCCACAGTGGAGACCAAGGAGGATGCTGGGAACCTTCACAAGGAGACCCACAGGAGGGTGGAAGGGACCCTGCAGGGGAAGGAAACAACTCCTGGTGGGGACTCCATTGTTAGGAAGGTAGAACTGGGGAGGAAGGGGACAGGGAGGTAAGGTGCCTGCCTGGTGCCATGGGTTGGAGGGACAGGGACGAACCCCAGGATTGCCAGAGTAGCTGCACAGGGGAGGGAGCTGGATGTCATTGTCCACCTAGAGACAAATGACCTGGCTAAGAAAGGGATTAGAGAAGTGCAGGAAGAGTTTGTGGAATTGAGGAGGGGCCTTAGTCAAGTAGCACGCACGGTAACCTTCTCGGAGGTGCTACCCATCTACGGCATAGGAGAGGCTAGGGAGTTCCGCACCATGGGATTCAATCAGTGGTTGAAAAAAAATGCTGTGGAGCTCAGGGATTTGGCTTCATTAGGGACTGGGGGTCCACCTGGAGTGATGCAAGCCTATACTGGCATGATGGGCTGCATCTGTCCGGGAGGGGAACCAGGATCCTAGGTGATAGGTTTAAATGCTTCATTGGCAAGCTTTTAAACTAGCCAAGGGGGAAGGCACTGGAAAGGAGCAGGAAAATCCTAGCCCCCCCCAAATAATCATGGTAGTAAGTGCGGCAAAACACCAATATAGAAGTAATGGAATAGGGAGAAGGGCAGGGGGGTAAAATGAAGAAAGTGACAAAGGCAAGAAGGACAGTGATGGATCAAAGGAGAAGGCCATCAGGAAATGGAGGGTAATGAGTCACGATGCCGCTTAGTCTGGGCAACAAGCTCCCTGAGCTGGTGGCCTTAATGGAAGAGGGATGCCTGGATATCGTGAGTAGTAACAGAAACATGGTACACAGAGAACCATGACTGGGATGTTAACATACCAGGGTATATAACCTACAGGAGAGACAGGCAGGGGAGAAGAGGGGGAGGAGTAGCTCTCTATGTAAAGGAAGGGATAAAAGCAACTGAACAAGAGAGTAAACGGGGAGGAGAGGAGGCACTCTGGATCACCTTGGAGACTGGAAAGGGCACCACAATCCGCACAGGGGTTGTATACAGACCCCCATGTCAGGGGGAAGGAATGGACAAGGATATGATAGAAGACATTCTTAAAATGGCAGAGAAAGAGGGAGATACTGTTGATGGGAGACCTGAATATGCCAGATGTTAACTGGAGCACATTTGCTGCAGCCACATCCAAGAGCAGGGCCATTCTTGATGCCCTACAGGTGGTAGGCATTAGACAGCTAGTTTCGGAACCCACTTGTGAGGGAGCAATCTTAGACCTCGTACTTTCAAACGGGGGCAGTGAGAGGATCTCAGATCTAGAAGTGGGTTGCCATCTGGGGACAAGTGACCATCAAATAGTGTGGTTCACGTTAAACTCAGCTACAGAGTCAAGCCATACAAAGTGAGGGTACTGGACTTTAGGAGGGCTGACTTTGGCAAGATGGGAGAGTGCCTCAGAAAAGCACTAGCAACAGGCTAGAAGGAGGTGGGAGCAACAATGGGGAATTATCAAACTGCCATCACAGAGGCAACAAGCCTTTGTGTGAAGCAAATGAACAAATCAAAATAAAAGAAAAAGCCACTATGGTTCTCAAAAGAGGTGGCTGTGAAAGTCAGGAAGAAAGATAGCATTCCGGAGTATTAGGAAACACAGAAGGAGCAGGACAGAGACTAACATTAGTTAAGGCAGAAGGAAAGCAGGAGGAAGTCAGAATAGCAAAGGCCCAAACTGAGGAAAAGATAGCCAACTCAGTTAAGAAGGGGATAAAACCTTTACAAGTACATCAGCGAGCGTAGAAAGACAAAGGGAAGGATACTGAGGCTGAATAGAATGAATGGTGGGTGGGCAGAGGGGGACAGTGAAAAAGCAGGAATACTGAACAAATATTTCTGCTCAGTATTCACAAAAGAGGAGGGGGAAGTGCCTGATCCAATTAACAGAAACACTCTTGATAGGGGGGTGGATCCCAGTCCTTTCACAGAAGAAAGGGTTCTGCAAGAACTCCTATAACTGAAGGTGGACAAAGCAATGGGTCCTGATGGAATTCACCTCAGAATTCTAAAAGAATTAAGGGAGGAACTAGTGAAACCACTGGCTACTCTTTTTAATAAATCATGGGAGGATGGTGTAGCCGTGAGGACTGGAGGAAGGCGGATGTGATTCCCTTCACAAAAGTGGGACCAAGACAGAGGAGGAAACTACAGACCTGCGGTTGGACCTCTGTGGTAGGGAAAGTGATGAGTCACTTCTAAAGGAAAGAATAGCTGAGTACCTAGAGGCCAGTGAGCACAGGACCCAAGGCAGCATGGGTTCACAGCGGAAGGTCATGTCAGACCTAATCTAATAGATTTCTTTGACTGGGTGACCAATGTAGTGGACCAGGAGGGCTGTGACATGGCCTACCTAGACTTTTAGCAAGGCATTTGACACAGTCCCACACAAAGATTAATAGTCAAATTAACCAGCCTGGGAGTGGGTCCCAGGGTGGTAGCCTGGGTAAAACATTGGCTAGACAACAGGACACAGAAGGTAATTGTAAATGGAGTCCACTCTGAAGAAAGAGGGGTTACTAGTGGGGTACCGCAGGGTTCAGTATTGGGTCCAGTCCTTTTTGATGTCTTTATATCAGTGACATTGCAGAGGGACTGGAAAGAAAAGTATGCCTTTTTGCAGATGACACAAAGATCTGCAACAGGGTTGATACACAAGGAGGCGTGGAAAGGATGAAAAGGGACTTGGCAAGGTTGGAGGAATGGTCAGAAGTATGGCAGCTAGGATTCAATGCAAAGTGCAAAATAATGTACCTGGGAAACAAGAACCCAGGGGAAGAATACACAATGGGTGGGGAGGTAGTAACAACAACAAAAAAGGAAAGGGACCTGGGGGTAATCATATCAGATGACCTTAGGGTTAGCAAGCAATGTGAGAAGGCAGTAGGAAGGGCTGGGGGTATACTGGGATGTATAGGTAGAGGCATCATCAGCAGAAAACAGGAAGTTGTTATCCCTCTGTACAGACAGTTGGTGAGACCCCATCTGGAGTACTGTGTCCAGTTGTGGAGACCCCATCTCCGCAAGGACATAGACAGGATAGAGGTAGTCCAGAGGAGGGCAACTAAAACAGTGCAGGGTCTGCAAGAGGAGCTGTATGAGGAGAGACTAAATGAGCTTAATATGTATACCCTTGAGGAAAGAAGAGAGGGGGGCGACATGATAGAAACTTTTAAGTACCTCAGTGGAATCAACAAAGTCCAAGAGGGTAGAGTCTTTCAGAAAAAAAAAAGAGACTTGCAAGAACAAGCGGACACAATTTAAAGACAGAAGGAGGGCAGTTCAGGGGCAATGTGAGGAAGTATTATTTCACAGAGAGGGTAGTGGATGCATGGAACAGCCTTTCTGAGGAGGTTGTGGAGTCTAAAACTGGAGAATTCAAGAATGCATGGGACAGACATAAGGCAATTCTTGTGGGGGGCAGGAAGAAATAGGCTGTTGGTTAACTAGGATCTGCGGCCTATCCTGTAGGTAGAGAAATGGGCAGACTAGATGGGACTAGCGGTCCTTATCTGCCGTCAGAGTCTATGTTTCTATGTTTCTATGAGTTTGAGGAACAACAGATAGAGCTTTCAACTGAGCTCGAGCTCAAAGTACCATGCCTGGCATGGAAAGTTAACTCTTTCACCTCTGGAGAAGTTTGAAGGTTGGGACTCACTGCATATGTCATAATATAGCAAGACTTCATGTTTGAACATGAATTGCTGTGAGGTGAAGGTTGTGTTGAGTTGCCCAGTCCCAAACCCTCATTGCTTCCCTGCATAGAGGGTAGGATCAAGTCCCTCCCTGCTTGTTGATGTACCACACCATGCACATGTTGTCCGTCTGGACGGCTACGTGACCGGGAAGAATGTATTGGTGAAGGGCTTGGAGAGCATATAGTACTGCTCGGAGCTCGAGCACATTGATGTGGACAGCTAGCTCCAATCTAGACCATAATCCCTGGGTTCAGTGAGGACCCAGATGGGCTCCCCAACCTTTGCCTGATGCGTCTGTGGTCAAAGTCTGGGAGGGGGGAAGATGACAGAAGGAGACCCCCCCCCCCGAAACAGGTTCTCTCGAGCCATCCACCATTGCAAGTCTTAAGCCATCGGCGAGGAGATCAGAACTAGATGATCTAGGTCGTCTACGAGTTGATCCCACTGGGAGCGAAGAGTCCACTGAGAGATCCTCATGTGGAGCTGAGCCCAAGGAACTGTCAGGATAGCGGCTGCCATGAGCCCCAGGAGACGGAGAACCGACCTCGCCAGAACCCTCCTGCATTCCGATAGCAGGGAAATCTGTGACTGAAGAGAGGCCGCCCTGTCCGGAGGCAGAAATGCTTTGCTCACCGTCGTATCAAGGATAGCCCCAATGAACTGTAGTCTCTGGGAGGGATCCAGATGAGACTTGGAATGGTTGATGGTAATACCCAGGCAAGTAAAAACCTGCTGGGTGAGGGAGAGAAAATGCAGGAGCTCTTCCCTGGACGAGGCCGCCAGGAGCCAGTCGTCCACGTAAGGGAACACCTGAACTCCCAACGTACACAGGTGGGCCGCTACCACAGCCAGACATTTGTAAATACTCGGGTGCCGAGGAAAGACCAAACAGGAGTGCCCGGAACTGGTCATTGTCCCTGAAAAGCAAAACCGAAGATACTTGCGATGGGAGGAGGCTAATGGGATGTGCAGATATGCATCCTGCATATCCAGCGCACTAAGCCATTGACCCGGCCGAAGGAGGGGCAGAAGGGTCTGTAGGGAGAGCATCCTGAACCTTTTGTATTCCACGAAAAAGTTTAAGGAGCAGAGATCGAGAATGGGTCTGCAATCTCCCATCTTCTTTGGGACCAGAAAGAAATGTGAATAGTAACCCGTCCCTTGAAGGTGAGGGGGAACGGGTTCTACGGCCCGCTTCGTGAGGAGGGCAGAGATTTTTTTCCCAGACCAAAGGAAGATGGTCCCTTGCGTAGGACGACTTCAGAGGTGGGTGGCGGGGTGGTTTCTGTAGTAACTCTATAGAGTGCCCTTCCGCTAAAATCTGAAGCACCCATGAATCCGTTGTTATCCTCTCCCAACCCAGAAGGTGGAGAGAGAACCTCCCTCCTCCCGGTTCCTCTGGTGTGTCCAGAGGCAGTGGGAGAGGCGAGGTGTCAGGTGGTGTGAGGCAGCGCCACAGCTGGGGCACCTGCTTTTTTGGGCGGGGAGGGGGGAACCTGGCAGCTGTGGGGGCCCCGACGTTTAGTGGACCACCTTCGTTGGGGTTTCACTTGTGGCAGACTGCGTCTACAAAAAGGACGGCGCTGCAGGTAATGGGGATGGTACATGGAATCCACAGATTTCAGAGCTGTTCCCTTCTCCTGCAAGTTGGGGATTATGTTCTTGACATCAACGCCGAAAAGCACCGAACCCCTGAAAGGTGCTTCCTGGATCGCGGACTGCGCCTCCGGGACCAAACCTGACACACGGAGCCAGGCATGATGCTGAAGACTCACGGCGAAAGCGGAGCTCCACCCGGCAGTGTCCACTGCATCGTATGTCGTCCACATAATGTGGCGACTGGCCGAACGAGCAGAATGGACTAAATCGGCTAACTCCTGCTTGACTTGAGAGTCAGGAAAGGAGTCAATCTTAGATTCCGCCTGGGTAAGGCTGGTCTTCTGGTAATCCCCCATATAAGCAACATAATTCAGGGCTCGAATTCCCAGTGTGGAAGAGGCGTAAATTTTTCTTCCATACTGGTCCAGGAGGAGAGATTCCTTATCCGGAGGAGACTAGCTTAGATGTTTGGGATGGGCTGACCGGCCGTGAGCGGCGCTAATCACAACCGAATCTGCATGAGTGTGAGAGTCCAAATAGTCTACACCCTCAGGAGCCTGGTATAGCCTGTTAGACTTTCTAGGAAGCGGGGCTAAAGCCGACGTTTTTTTTCCAAATAGTGGAAACAAGGTGGGCGTGAGGCTCGATCCAGGGTGACACTAAATTTGGAGTTGTCAGGAGCAGGTCTAGATGTTCGGCGAGTTTGACCCACTAAGGATCTGGTTTCAAGGTGCACCACTGATGTACTTCTTGGATTTTTCTGAGCAACTCCGTAAAGGACGGGTCTTCCGGAGGAGACTTTGGAGGGTTCGTCAGCCGGGGCTTGTACGGAGAGCAAGGCTTGTCGTCTCTCTCGGAGCATTAGTCAGAGGGAGGAGGAGGCGGAGGCTCCCCTAACATGGCTGGGGAGGAACGGGTTCCTGGGAGGGACCTGGGCGAGTGTCCTGCCTCTCGGGATCAGAGGGAAGGGCCCTGGAGTCAGAAGGCGGTGAGGAGTGTGCCGTCTCAGGCATACGGGAGCCGGGGTGGCACCGTCGCCGTAAGGCGGCTCTCTACTTCCTTGGTGAGCTGAGCCTTGGCCTCAGCCCACCAGGAAGCCAGAGTCTCCTGCAGATCCACCGGCGGCCAAGGGGGCGGTGGAGGAGGAGAGGAAAAAGGACTAAAGGTGATATCCGTAAAGCGAGTATCCGAAACCTGGCTGCGGAAAAACCGGTGCCGGGTATCGAGGCGTCAGAGGGACCGGCGTCAGGTACTGCGGCGCTGGATACTGCGGTCCTGGGTAGGACGGGCCGATAACACGGCGGGTACCCAGGCACTGGAGGAACTGCCGGAGCAGACAGCCCAGAAGGTGGCCCAACAGGCGAGTCAACATTGAGAGGCCGGGGTGGGACAGGGCCCAACGGAAGGGAAAATCCCCCCGCTGCATCGGATCCGTCCCCTGGGAGGAGGGTCTGATGGAGGTGGAACATGCCCCAGGATGAGGGAAAAATCCCGGGTCAGGCTGGGTGACTCGGGCTCCTGGACGGCAGCGAAGGCTGCGAGGGCCAGGTACAAGCAGGAGTTGGAGGGTCTGTCATAGGTTCCACGCCCGCAAGTCAGGGAGCAGACGTGGTGGGTTTAGGGGCTAGGTCCCAGCTGGCACCGGAGGAGCTAGCATCCGTCTTATGGGGTTCCTCATCGGAGGTGGGCCCAGGAGGAGGAGCGGCCTGGTCCTAGGAGGACGAGGTCGTGAGTCGCCTCGAAGGGTTGGGCATCTTATTGATCTTCTCCCGGTGGACAGCGGAGGAGCCAATGTCCGACTTATGGGTGTCACCCGCACCAGTAGGCCCGCAAGCCTGTGGCTTAACCAGGGGCGGAGGCCTCCTTTTGCCCGGAGGTGCCCGCAAGGCCCAAGCGTGAGCCAGACGGACCAAAGCCTCCTCCAAACCCTTGCAGGCTGCCAGACGGTCCCCCGGAGGGGATGTTACCTGGGCCACGACTCTGGCCATGGTTGCGGGCAAGGAGGCCTTCTCCCAGTGCCTCTCCTTGTACCGCTTTTTGCAATGTGCATCCCGAGAAGTAGACGCCTGCCTGAGCTTCTTCACTTCTTTCTCCATCAAAGACATCTTTTTCTTGAGCAGATGGGCTTCCAGAGACTGTTGGCGTCATCTGCGGGTAGCCGCGTTGAAGTGAAGGCAATGCGGGCACTTGTCGACCGGGTGGTTGGGGCCCAGGCAGAAGAAGCAGAGGGAATGGCCATCCTTGTGTGACAGTTGGGCGCCACACAAGTCGCACTTGTTTTTGTGCTCAGAGGGTGTAGGGGATGACATACATCGACTATGACCTGACAATAGAAGGAAAAAAATACTTTTGATTTTCGGTTAAACTGACAAAAGAGCAGGGTTGGCTAAGCACGAACTTTACCGCGAGGCGCTGCACAAGTTAATGGCGGGAAAGAACTGGAAGGCTGGCATCTGGGACCGCCCTTTGTACAGACGTCGCATGACGCCGGTCACCTGATGTGGGGGCGGTTCCTCACCAGGGACTGCTAGCTAGAAATTTTTCCGTGGGGTCCTGCTGCCGGCCGGCGTCAGTCCAATATGTAATTACCTACTGCAAGGCCCCTCTCGAAGTAAGATCTTGCGTTTCTTCAGGTACTAGTTGAGACTGTGAAGATCCAATATGGGGCGCCAGCTCCCCCTCCATTTCAGAACCAGGAAATATCTGGAGATGAAGCCCGGACCAGCCGTGGAGTCCTGGACACAGGCTACAGCACCTTTCTGAAAGAGCAGAGTGATGTCCTCCTGAAGAGGAGGCAGTATGTCCGGTGACACCACGGCCTCCCATGGGGCATGGCCTCAGAAGGGCAGGAGTGCCTCAAAGTCTAGAGGCAAACCATGACCCACCACCTTGAACACCCATTTGTCTGATGTGATGATGGTCCAGGTATGCAAGAAATGGCTGAGCCAATTCCCTCACAGGAATCCAAGGCTGGAATAAGACAGGCTGGGGTGTGATACCCCCAATCCATCCTTGGCAGGCTTGGCAGAAGCTCGGGCACCAGCAGTCAGGGGTGCCATAGGTCCCCAGCATCCAGACTTCTTGGAGATTGAACAAGCCAGCTTAGGTTTGGGCCGCCAGATCTGGACCTGCCCCGCTTGGCGCTGCAGTGGTCTGGATGGAGGTATCAGGAAGGGCTGAAACTGAAAGAGCTTTTTTGTTTCTGGCCCTTAAGGTCCTTCAGAGAAGACGTAACAGAGTCCAGAGAGGCCCTGGATCTCTCGAGCTGAATAAAGTGACCATCCACCTCCAGACTAAACAGGTCGGTACCCAAGAAGGGGACATCCACCAACTCATGTTGGGTATCTGCCATACAAGATGGAGATCCTCAGCCATGCCTGGTGCCACATGACTACTGCTGCTGCCGCCAAGGATCTGGTGCAGCAGTCGCTGATATCCCAGGCCGTCTGGAGCTGTGCGCCAACCGAACGTCCCTGGTCCCAACCATCTTGACAGCCAACTGCAAGTCTGCAGGGAAGCAGGGAAGAACCTTGTCCAAAACTCCCATTAGATCATGGGAGAAGTTGACCATCATGATGACCGAACTAGCCAAGCAAAGGTTGTGGGAGGAGCCAACAGACTTTCTTCCCCGCATGATCCAGTTTTTTGGGCTCCTTGTAGGGGAGGGGGGCTTATCAACATCTCCGACTTTGCCCGTCCACCAAAACACCGAATCCACTACCAGACCTTCACCCTACAGGTGATCCGTGAAACCTGGCAGAGACCTGGTACCCAATGCATGTCTGCGGACCATACAGGCAGAATGCACCGGGTTGAAGGCTGGATGTTGCCACAGCTTGAGCCTGGAACCAAGAATGAGAGGAGTCATCCCAGTCCAGGATTTCAGTCAGGGGGTTATTGGTCTGCTTCTGGACCGGCTCCAGTGGAATCCCCATGACCTCTGAGATCAAGTGGAGCAAAGCCCTAAAGGATACAGGTCCGTGCTCGGTGGTGAGCCAGAGTGAGCTCTACAGGGAGAATTGCTTTCTCAAGCGAATAAATAAATCTGACATTACCCAGCAGTACGCAGTGCCACCATGAGGCATATGTTTGAATGTAGTTCCAAGTTCATAATTTGCATAAATTCCACTTTCTCCAGGGCAGCTTCATCTATCAGGCTAACTACACAAGTTAAGCATAATGAGGGGTTCCTGGGGTTTGAGTTACCAAAATGTAGTACAGTTACATAAGAACTTACCGTAACAGTAGATCTTCGAGAGAGGCTCTTGCAGTGAGTAATTGCATATGGGACTGGCTTGACGTGGCAGGACCCCAGGGAAAAATTTCTAGCTAGCAGTCCCTGGCGGGGACCACCCCCACATCAGGTGACTGACATCATGTGACATCGTTATAAAGGGGCGGTCCCAGATGCCCGCCTTCCAGTTCTTTCTCACCACATACCCAGAAAGCCCAGACAAGAGAGAAGCAGATATTTTCCTCAATGGAAAAGGAGCTGAAAAACAAAGCCTAAGGGGATGGAGGGCGGGAAGGTATTACCTACTGCAACAGCGCCTCTCAAAAATCTACTGTTACGGTAAGTTCTTACGTAGCTGTACTATCTTACTTTGAGAGGGCTCTTGCAGTAAGTAATTACATATAGGACAGAATCCCAAGCAGTCTGGAACAAATAAGAAAGGCACCGGGAGGAGGAACTACTCCAATAAGCAGTAAAAAAGTTTGCGAGCCTCAAGAAAGGAGGCCTTGCAAGACCGCTAACCCGAAGCCGGCTCTACGGGGAGAAGCAATGTCCAAACTGTAATGTTTAGTAAAGGTATGGACGGAAGTCCAAGTGGCGGCAGTACAGATGTCTGCCACCGACACATTCTTGAAACAAGCCACAGAGGTAGCTACTCCACGTCTGGAGTGGCCTCTGACTTGACCCGGGAGGGTCTTTTTGTACTTGTCATAACAGAAAGTTATACAATGAGCCAACCATTTTGATAGGCATTGCTTGGAAACAGCATTGCCTTCTCTTTTGTGAGCGAAAGAGACAAACAACTGATCAGTCTTTCTGAGATCCTTCGTCCTATCGGTGTAGTATCTCAGAATCCTGTGAACACCCATGGTATGAAGTAGGTATTCTCCTTGATTGGAGTACTGCGTGAAGAAAGCAGGTAATTCAAAAAGACTGATTCAAGGCAGATTCCACTACTACCTTCAGAAGAAACTTCGGATTCATGCGAAGAGCTACTCGTTCTTTGTGGAAAATCAAATAAGGAATTTTGCACATCAGGGCCTGGAGCTCGGAAATCCTATGAGCTGAAGTAATGGCCACCAAGAAGAGCGTCTCCCACGATAAGAACTTCAAGTCTGCGAAAGCCGCAGGCTCAAAGGGAGGAAGGGTGTGTTTCTCGAGGACAAAGTTCAAGTCCCAAGGCGGAGCTGGGGTCCGGACTGGGGGCCTGAGATGAAGGACCCCTCTAAGGAAGGTTTTGGAGACCTCCAGCTGGGCAAAAGCCTCATCAGCGAGGGGAACATGGTAGGCTGAGATAGCTGCCATATGGACCTTCAAGAGGAGTGACTGAGAGCAGGTCGAGAAAAGATGGACGCATATACTCCAGCAGAATGGTCACCGGGCAGGAAAAGGGTTCCATGTTCCTGGACGCAGCCCAGATAGAAAATCTCTTCCATTTCATGGCGTAAGTGGACCTAGTGGAGGGTTTCCTGGCCTCCACCAAAATCTTGGCTACCCTGGGAGAAACTCCAAAACGAGATTGAGCTAGGTCTGCAGGAGCCATGCATGGAGTTGAAGGGACTTGAGTCCCGGATGTACCAGGGTCCCCTGATCCTGGGTCAGCAATCCTGCAGATAAAGGAAGAGGAGGAAACTGAGTATTGTTGTAGAAGAGAGAACCAGATTTGCCTGGGCCAGAAAGGAGCGATCAGGATCATTCTCGCTCCTTCTAGAGCCAGTTTCTGTAACACACGAGGGACCAGCGGAGTTGGGGGAAAAGCATAGACGAATCTGTCCTTCCAGCTTAGAGATAGGGCGTCTCTCCAGAAAGCGCCTCGATCTAGAGTGAGTGAGTGAGCAAAAGATTGGAAGCTTTGCATTTTGGGAGGAGGCGAACAGGTCAATCTGAGGAGTCCCTCAAACCTGGAAGATGCTTGTTAGGACTTTTTCGTCCAATTCCCACCATACCTCTCAACCTCCCTCATCACAAATCAGGGACAACGCTTAAAATGATCAGGGACAAATGACCAAAATCAGGGACACATCTGAAAAAATAGTAATATTAGTTCCAGAAGCTGTGTACAACATGCTTCTTAGTATGAATAGCATTTTCTTAATGAGAACTAGACTGTAGCACCAATGGCTAGCATTATTTTGTGATTCAGATCCCCCTTTTCAGTGACAGAAATGCCAAATGTAGGAGGGACAGAAGAAATTTCAGAGGCAAAATCAGAGACATCCCTGAAAATCAGGGACACTTGAGAGGTATGATTCCCACTCGTGTGGGAGAGCCGACGAGCGACTTAGTCTGTCTGCTAAGACATTGTCTACTCCCGGAACAAGGATCGCTGTGAGGTGAAGGTTGTGGAGAGTGGCCCAATCCCAGACCCTCATGGCTTCCCTGCACAGCAGGTAGGATCGAGTCCCTCCCTGCATGTTGATGTACCACACCACGCACATGTTGTCCGTTTAGACGGCTAGGTGACCGGGAAGGATGTATTGGTGAAGGGCCTGGAGCGCATAAAGCACTGCTTGGAGCTTGAGAACGTTGATGTGGAGAACGATCTCCAAGTCTGACCAAAGGCCTTGGGTTCAGTGAGGACCCAGATGGGCTCCCCAACCTTGGCCTGAAGCATCCGTGGTTAGGGTCTGATGGGGGGAGGATGAAAAAAGGGGACCCCCGGAAGAGGTTCTCTTGAACCATCCACCACTGCAAGTCTCTTACCATCGGCGAGGAGATCAGAGCCGGAAGATCTAGGTCGTCTACTCGTTGATCCCACTGAGATTGAAGAGTTCACTGAGAGATTCTCATGTGGAGGCGTGCTCGCGGAATCGTCGTGATGGCCCCCGCCATAAGCCCCAGTAGACGGAGCACAGACCTCGCCGGGACCCTCCTGTGATCTAATAGGAGGGAAATTTGTGACTGGAGGGAGGCCCCCCTGTCCGGAGGCAGAAAGGCTTTGCACAAAGTTGTGTCAAGAATTGCCCCGATGAACTGGAGCCTCTGTGAAGGCTCCAGGTGAGACTTGGAATGGTTGATGGTAATACCCAGGCCAGTGAAAAGCTGCCAGGTGAGGGAGAGGAAATGCAGGAGTTCCTCCCTGGACAGGGCTGCCAGGAGCCAGTCGTCCACGTAGGGGAAAACCTGAGTTCCCAAAGAGCGCAGGTGGGCCACTACCATCGCCAGGCATTTGGTAAAGACCCAAGAAGCCGAGGAAAGACCAAATGGGAGCGCCCGGAATTGGTAGTGGACCCTCTGGAACGCAAACCTGAGATACTTTCGGTGCGTAGGGCGAATGAGGATGTGCAGGTACGCATCCTGCACATCCAGTGCACAAAGCCATTGGCCCGGCTGAAGCAGGGGCAAAAGGGATTGAAGGGAGAGCATCCTGAACCTCTTGTACTCCACAAACAGGTTCAGGAGCTGAGATCGAGAATCGGTCCGAGATCTCCAGTCTTCTTTGGTACAAGGAAGAAGTGGGAATAGTACCCCGTTCTGTAGAGGTGAGGAGGGACGGGTTCTATAGCCTGTTTCGCAAGAAGTGCCGCGATCTCTTCTCTGACCAAAGGAAGATGGTCCCTTGAGTAAGCGGAGTTCAGAGGGGGGGTGACGTGGAGGTTTCTGTAGAAACTCTATGGAGTGTCCCTCTGCGATGATCTGAAGTACCCATGAATCCGAGGTTATCCTCTCCCAATCCGTAAGGTGGAGGGAGAACCTCCCTCCTACCAGTTCCTCTGGGGCGTCCGGAGAAGGTGGGAGAGGGAAGGAGTCAGGAGATGTGAGGCAGCGCCGCAGCTGGTGAGCCTGTCGCTTTTTGGGGCAGCGGGGGCCTGGCAGCTGTGGGGGCCCGGCGTTTAGTGGCCCGCCTTCCCTGGGGTTTCATTTGAGGCCGGCTGCATCTGCAAAAGGGACGGCGCTGAGGGGGATGGGAATGGTACAATGAATCAACAGATTTGACAGCTGTCCCCTTCTCCTGCAAAGTCGGTGATGATGTCCTTGACATCTCCGCCGAAAAGCACAGAATCCCTGAAAGGTGCTTATTGGATGGCAGATTGCACCTCCGGGACCAAACCTGACACACTAAGCCTTGCGTGTCATCGAAGACTTACGGCAAACGCAGAGCTCCGTCCTGCTGTGTCCACTGCATCGTAGGTCGTCCTTAGCATGTGGCAACTAGCTGAACGAGCAGAACGGACTAGGTCGGCCAACTCCTGCTTAAGTTGAGAGTCAGGCAAGGAGTCGATCTTGGATTCCGCCTGGGTAAGGACGGCCTTCTGGTAATCCTCCATATGTGCTACATAGTTCAGAACCCTAATACCCAGTGTGGAAGAAGTGTAAGTGTAAATCTTCTTCCCACACTGATCCAGAAGGCGAGATTCCTTATCCGGGGGAGACAAGTTCAGGTGTTTTGGATGCGCCAACCGGCCGTGAGCGGCGCTGATCACGAACGAGTCTGCACGGGGGTAAGAGTCTAAAAAATCTACACCCTCCAGAGCCTGATATAGCCTGTTCGACTTCCTAGGAAGTGGGGCTAGAGCAGACGGTTGTTTCCAAATAGTGGAAACAAGGTGGGCGTGAGGCTCGATCCAGGGTGGCACTAAAGTAGGAGCCGTATGGGGCAAGTCCAGATGTTCGGCCAGTTTCACCCGCTGAGGATCTGGATCTAAGGACTGCCACTGATGTACTTCCTGGATCTTCTTAAGCAACTCCGTGAATGAAGGATCCTCCAGAAGGAACTTTGGAGAAGTCCTCGGCCGGGGTTTGGACGGAGAACGCAGCTCGTCGTACTTCTCGGAAACTCCCATCGGAGGCCTCCGAGGAGTCTGAGAGGACCACACAGGAAGAATCTGAAGCAGAGAAAGACTTCTTCACCCGTCTAGGGGGAGGAACGGGTTCAGCCGGCGTCCGGCTTCGGGAGTCTCACGTCCGAGGCGGGTCGAGGAAGAGAGGCTTGGTCGGAGGAAACACAGCTCAAGCGCCAGCCCGGCGGGTCGGGCGCACTTAGTGGGCCTTCTCCGGCGCACATCGAGGAGCCAACGTCCGGGTTTACAGGAGGCACCCGCATCTAGTAGGGGCTATAGGGATGCAACCGTACTGGGGGGAGGAGTCCTTTGGCCCGGAGACGCCCGGCAGGCCCGAACTCGAGCCCGACGGGCGGGCCAACGCCTCCTCCAAAGCCTTGGAGGCTGCCATCGGACGGTCCTCCAGAGGGGATGTTACCCTACCCGCGACCCCGGCCGGAGTCGCGGAAGAGGAGGCCTTCTCCCAGTGCCTATCCTTCTCCCGCTTCTTATGCCCTTCAGGGGAAGTCGACGCCTGCCTTAATTTTCTCAGCTCTTTCTCCATCGCAGACATCTTTTTCTTGAGGAGATGGGCTTCGAGGGACTGCTGGCGTCGTTTGCGGGTGGCCCAGTTGAACTCGAGGCAGTGACACTTCGTGTCGACCACGTGGTCGGGGCCTCAGCAGAAGAGACAGAGGGAGTGACCATCTTTGTGAAGCAGTTGGGCACCGCACGAGTCGCACTTATTCTTTCAAGCGGACAACATAAACAGACGTTCACCTGACGATGGAAGAATAAAATACTGAAAACTTTTCGGAAAAAAAACGACGAAGTAACAGGACTGAGCGCAAGAACTTAACCACGAGGTGCTACACAAACTAACTTCGGGAAAGAACTGGAAGGCGGGCGTCTGGGGCCACCCTTATACCGATCGCATGATGTCAGTCACCTGATGTGGGGTGGTCCCCACCAGGGACTGCTAGCTAGAAATTTTTCCGTGGGGTCCTGCCGCCAGCCAGCATCAGTTCTATATGTAATTACCTACTGCAAGAGCCCTCTCGAAGTAAGATCATGAGTACTAACCCCACTTCCAGCAACCAAGCACAACACAGAAGGAAGGAAGGAGCAGCAATACTAGTAAAACAAGGCAGGGGGTATGATTGATGTCTAGATTTTGCCTTTTTAAAAGTTAGAACAAGTTTTGGCCCAATCAGTTAAATCAAAGTTGGCTCCAGATGTATTAAGTCTATCCATTAAAGTGAAGACTTGTACTTTCCCCAACTTTTCATCCCCCTTTGATTCCCCCCCCCCCAAGCCTGAAGAGTCTCCTCCACCCTTACCTCGAGATATGACACAGCCACCTCACAGCGTTTCTCATCCTTCACCTCCTCCATCCTCTTGTAGAGCTCCATCATAGTGCGGTACATCACCCCGGGGTCTCCTTCGGTGCCTAGCATGGTATGCGTCTTCCCAGCACCAGTTGCACCATAGGCAAACACTGAAAGCAAAGTACCACATGAAGCTCAAAACACCATTTTTGTTTATCATTAATTTTATTTGTATGTCTTAACAGAAAGAAACAAGCATTTGTCAATACCGAATGTTTGCTTGCAGGCATTGGCATTGGTAGTGTAGGAGTTAGAGAGATGCATAATAGGAATGGCAGTGAGGTACTGAACTGAAGCCAACCCCACCACCACCCTGCAAAGAGTGACAGGCATTAGGGTGTGCCTTTGGGACATCGGGCATAATGGCCATGCCATTTCATCACACCCGACCCTGCAGACACCAACAAGTGTCACGGTGTGCCTTGGGGTCTTTGGGCCTTATGCTCACCCCATTCCATAAGGAAATACGATGAGATGGGTACAGCCTAGGAGAATGGGGCAAACTTTGGGTCTGAAGAGTCCAAGGGACACCTCGATGCCTCTCACTGGCTGCAGGGTGTGAGTAGGGATGGAATGGCGTGAGCATTGCAGGCGACAATCCCAAGTCACAGCCCTGATGCCTCTCAGTCTCTACAGGGTGGGGCATTACGGCCAGAAACCATAACGGCGCAGGCATTCATTGCTATTTTCTCTCCAATGTTTCAACATGTGTTGTTTTTTTTTTGGTGACCCCAACTCATGACCAGTGGCAATATCAGTAAGTAATGAAAGCCGATTTTGCACAGCAACATACTTGGCAACACAGGTGCAAACACATTTGAACAGGATGTAAAATGACAACTGAACTGTTCATAAGGATGTGTAAAAATTACAATGTTGAAAATCTAGAGAGAAAATATAAAAAACTGGCTGAAGTCACGAGCGTGCAGAAACTGCGCAACGTACACCCAAAATGTAATTAGTTTGGGGATTGTTTACAGCAGATTGTCAACACAGGCATTTTGGGACATCCGCTCATGAACAGTGTCACTGTGATTTTCTAAATGTGTCCCGAACACCAATTTCCCACAGTGACCACACATTTCTGCGCCAGAAGTGCAAAAACACATTTCAGCCAGGGTGTGAAAAAATGCCAGTGTAGAAAATCTGGACTGAAAATATTACAAATTCATGAACTTACGACAGTGCATGGAAACTGCGCAATGCACGTTCGTAACACAGTCAATTTATGGACTTTTGTCCCCAAATTTTCAACATAGTCATTTTAAGACCTCTGCTCATGAACAGTGTCACCGTGATTTTCATAATTTGTCCCAAACATTGACTTTGCACACTGACAGCGCCATTGTGTGCTACTTGTGCGAAAACACATTTTGTGCGAGATGTGAAAAATGACAGCTATACTGCTCATAAGGAGGTGTGGTAAAATGACAATGTTGAAAATCTGGAGTGAAAATATTAAATATTCTCAACGTTACGAGCAGGCATAGAAACTGTGCAACGCACGCTCGTAAAACAGTAATTTTTGGGAATTGTTTCACCAAATTTTCAACATAGGGTTTTGGGGGGCCTACCTCATGAACTGTGACACTGTCGTTTGCACGGAACCACTTTTCAGGACCAAGTAACCAGTGGCCGTAAAATCACCTTTCGGGACCGAATAAGGAGGAGACGCTGTCAGAATTTATGAGGTGGGGTCCCAAGAACCCCATATTGAAAATTTGGTGAAAAAATTCCCAAAAATGCCGAAGATATGCATCAAAGTTGAAAAAAAAAAAAATTTATCCCATTATACAGCTTACCGGCATTTCCTCAGTTCGCAGTCGGCTTTGAAGAGTGCAGACGTGTTCCCAGTCCACCAAGATCATACCAGACCTAGAAGTAAGTATGGGGTGAAGGAGGGGTGGGGAGGCAGGGTGCAGAGGGTGGGGCGTGGGGGAGAGCAAGACAGTCAGCAAGGGACCATTTTTTCTTACAGGTCATTGTATTTTAAGACAATGTGGGACTTCTGCCACGCTGGGGTGGGCTCCCAGCGTGGCACCTGCAATCTGTTGGGGTGCAGGAGCCAACGGAAATTGAGCAACCCCATCGGCCATACAGTGTGTGGGGGAGACTCGAGACTGCATGAGCACCCTTTGGGTGGGCTCCTGCATGCTACGTAGGTGTGTGTGGGGGGGGGTGGCGAACTGTCTGACATTTCGGATGCAGTGAGTGCTGGCACGTAGGCAATATGCATACTGCTGACAGACGGCAGTATGCAAACTGCCTACATGAGCCGTAGTGTTTATCTTTAAACTAGGCCACTGCATCTGAACGGCTGTCATAGACAGTTCAGACATTCATTGGCACAGTGCGGCCATGCCTGCAAAAGGGAGCAGGGCATTGGAAGTGGAGGAGGCACACCAATGAATCAAAACTTGTATGGTGGCACTATGTTTCTTGCACATGCGTGCAAACAAACATAAAAATTAGATCAGACTTACCCTTATTTATTTCTCTGTTAGTTTCAACATCGTCACTGGAATATTCATTGACTGCTGGGTCCATCATGTATACTAATGTGAACCT
Organism: Neoceratodus forsteri; assembly: GCA_016271365.2. Taxonomy (NCBI): domain Eukaryota; kingdom Metazoa; phylum Chordata; order Ceratodontiformes; family Ceratodontidae; genus Neoceratodus; species Neoceratodus forsteri. Next base: position 45,299,656 of record CM028133.1, on the reverse strand, counting down.
ACCCCACCCTCAAAAGTTGTGACATCATCATGAAACCAGAGTCCTCCCTCTTCATAATGATAGTTACTTTGGAACACTTGGTTGTAATTCTTTCAGAGCAGTTGAGGGTCTAATCATTACATTCTTTCAAAAAATATGTTAATTCCGATGCCAAAACCACTCTTATGGTTGTAACAGTGGTCTTACATGTATTCTTAGGGTATGAGAACCACAAAATAAAGATGAGCAGATTTTCATGGTATAAATATATTATTACACAAAGACCGTGTCAACAGAAAAAGACCGCTGGTCCTTTCCGTCTGCCCAGTTTTACCTACTCTACTATTCTACTATATGAAGTATTGTCTAGACAGGGTTTTCATGGGCCCCCCTCAGGTCGTTCCCTGCTGCTAACCCCCCCCCCCCAAAGTAACTATTACTCTTGCAGCCGTGCTTAAACCCATTAATGGCTTTTGACCCACTACCTCTGCTGGTAGGCTGTTCCACTGCTCAACCAATCTTTCGTAAAGTAAATCTTTCTTATATCCCTTCCCCACCCACCCCACCAGCTTACATTCATGTCCCCTTGTTTTTGACCCACCATCTCTGCAAATAGTTCCTCGATCTTTACCTTGTTTATTCCGTTAAGGAAATTGAAGGTTTCTGTCATGTCCCCCGCCTTCTGGCCTTCAGCTAGTACATGTTCAGTACCTTATGGGATCTGCCCTGTTGGCCCCAAAATATTTTAGTTACTCTATGCGGCACTGTCTCCAGCTTGGGCGCGGTACTCCAGACGAGGTCTCACCACTGTTCTATAGTGGTACTATTAACACTCCCCTCCTGCTATCAGAATCCATTCCATTACACAACAGCATCTGGTTACCTTGCTGTAGGCCTCACTACATTGACTACTTTGTTTTACAGTGTCACTTATGATGACCCCAAGGTCCCTTTCCTCAGAGTAGTAAGCATTTTAATCTCTCCCATTCAGTATTCTTCCTGGGGTTCTTGTTCCCTATGTTGCACTTTTTATCATTAAAGTTCACCAGCCAGAACTTGGACCCCCTCTCTAACCTTTGCAGATCCCTCTGCGATTGCCTTACACCTTCGTCACTGTCTAACCTGCCACAGAACTGTGTGTCATCTGTGAAGAGAGACATCCTGCTCTGTATTCCTTCTCCTACATAACTTATGGACATATTGAAAAGGACTTGCTGAAGAATTGACTCCTGTGGTACCCCACATGAGTTCCCTTTCCCTACATTTTACCCTGTTTACCATCACCCTCTGCTGACTCCCCCCTGATCAGATTCACACCTATTTAACTAGGTCCTTTGCTGCTTTTATATCCTCCAATTTCCTCAGCAATGTTGTGTGTGGCACAGAGTAAATCTACTGCTTGTGTCTTATCCACCGCCATTGTTAACCAGTTAAAAGATTATGATCAGGTTAGTCCGACAACACCTCCCTGCCACTAAACCATGCTGTTTCCTATCCTGGAGCCCATTTCTCTCCAGGTAGTCAACTAGGTCCTCTGACTAGTGTCTCCATCAGTTTTAACTACAATGGAGGCAAGACTGATGGGCCTGTGATTTCCCCGATTCCTCCCTCTTCCTTCCCTTGTGGAGTGGCACGGTTTCCTGAAATGCGTTTCCTCTACAAGAATTTCGCCAACATTGATTTCTCGACAGGTACTGTTCACCATACATTTTTAGACACAGTTTCCTGACTTGAGCCACCTATTATACCATGCCCATCTCACAATCTAATAAAAGAGCAACAGCTGTATCTGGTCATGCATTCAGCATCAGCGTCAGGGCCCCACTGATATTTTTGATCTCTCTTATCAGTGCAGCCGCAGGACCCTTATCCCCGCTTCCCGCTGGCCAGTCCATTTACAAATGTCCTGACCCAGTGAGCTGCTGACCTAGTCTGTTGAGGTGTGTGTGGAACCTTGTGCTGGTTCACCTCTGTCCAGGACCGATACCTGTTCCACCTGCTCAGAAAGCACAGTGTAGCTACTCAGTTGTGGCGGTCATATCAGATATTCATTCCGAGTGCTATCAGACTGCTGAAAGGATACTGTCACAGTTGGAAGATCAAGATAGGAGCATTCGGCTGCGCCTTTGCAGCAGCAGGTAAGCAGGCAAAGTATGCATTTTCAGGCAAAGCCGTAAGCACGGGCAATGCCGCAGAAGGAGGATTGTTCAAACGGACAGGGTTAGCTGTGGGGTAGCCTTTGATGATGCAACATAATGACTCAGCAGCAATCAGCTGGGCTAGCTTGTTAGCACCGTCAGGAACTGGAGCATTAGTGTTTAACAACGTCGCAGACAGTTTCTTTTTCTGCTGCATTTTGCTCTGTGAGAGTAAAATAATGTATGCCGTTCTGCAGAAACCCCGAAATATGTAATAATTTTTTGTTTGCTTTTTACAAACTAACTCCTGCTCTATTGGTAGAAGTGTGCAATTGTTGATGCTCAGCGTTGTCCGTTGATCAACTGTCGGTTAAAGCAGCAGTACCACCTAACCAGGAAGTGATCCGTTACGACTGTTGCAGCGCCACAAAACATATGGCGGCTACTATCTAGTACTACTGCTGTCAATGCAGCAGGCAGCAGAAATGTAAACATAAACACAGGATTACTGAGCAAATTACGGGGTGATAGTACATTGCCGGCTGGAAAGAGTATCAGATACATGCTCAACAGAGCACAGGGAGTACACAGTTGAAAAAGCACAGATGTTTTTTACATTGTGCTGCTGCTTTAATAAGTGGATTGGGATATCACAAGTTAGGAAATCACGTGCAGAGGAAAAAATGATGGGCAATCCTATGTTGGGAAACCATACCATACCAGAGCCGTGGCACCATATCTGCTATCTAGTTTCTCAGAACCACTCCTGACTGTAGTGAGCTACTAAACACCCCTGCCAGGTGTTCTGCTAATTCTGATACAAATTTTCTGAGCACCCTCAGGTGCATCCTATCTGGCCCTGCAGCCTGGTCTATTTTTAGAGCTGCAAACCCTGTTCTTACCCTTTCTCCTGTAATTACCACTGGTCTCATTTCTGGGAACCCCCTTGCAGCAGCCTTCATGCCACTTTCTGGCAGAGGCCCCCTATTGTTGAGGAGGTTGAGGACTGGGCTCCCCTCTGGTTTAGTCCTGGGGGAGGCCCAGATTCTCACCTCTGAACGGGTGTGTAACCTGGGAGTGGTGCTTGATGATGGCCTGGATCTTCGTCACCAGGTATCAGCAGTCATCAAACTGGCCTTTTACCATCTTAGGAACATTGCCAGGATTAAGCACCTTGTTCCATCCAGCAACCTGCCTGTTTTGGTCCAGGCCTTCGTGACATCGCGCCTTGATTATTGCAACTCCCTATATCTAGGGCTACCAAGGGTTGATATCCACAACTTGCAGCTAGTGCAGAACACGGCAGCATGTTTATTGACTGGGGCATCTAGAAGATCTCATATTACCCCTGTGCTGCACGATCTGCACTGGCTGCCAATACAGCGGCGGATCACCTTTAAAGTAGGTCTGTTGACTTACAAAGCCCTACACGGATTAGGTCCTGATTACTTAAAAGCTCCTGATTCCTTACACCCCTTTGCGACAACTCCGCTCGGCTGTCGAGGGCTTGCTGGAGATTCCAAGGGTTAATTTAAAGTCATCTGGTGCGCGTGCCTTTCAGTTTGTGGCACCTACTCTTTGGAATTCTCTGCCCCGTCAGCTTCTGGAGTGCAGGACGGTGGGGAGTTTCAAGCAGGTGCTTAAAACTCTTTTATGGGGAAGGCATTTTCAGTATTATTTTGATTTTATATTGCCTGTATCTGCATTTGTATTTTGTTTTTATGTATATTGTACAGCACTTTCAAACTGAAAGGCGCTTAATCAAATTTTTTTATTACCACCATCATCATCTCCTCCTCTGTGGATACTGAGAAGTAGAAATTCAGGCCAGCAGCTTTCTGCTCGCCTTCCTCTACTACCTTGCCCCGCTCCATCAGCCTAACAATTCCCCTTCTCATCTGCCTGTTTTTTTTTTTCTGATGTATCTGAAGAATTGTTTTTCCCTCTGTTGAACACCTCCACAGTACGCAGCTCTGTGTCTGCTTTTATGTCCCTGACTGCCTTCTAGGTCTCATCTTTAGCTGGTACTTGCTCCACTGCTCATCCCTGTGTTTCTCCTTGAAGCCAATGAAGGCCTTTTTTTTGGCCCTCACTACCTCCTTGACCTTCAAAGAGAACCAGATTGGTCTCTTGTGCCTATTACCTTTGGTAACTTATCTTCAAGCATTGTTTGGTTGCTTCAAGAATGGTCCCTTTAATCTTCCCCACCTTTCCCCCATCCCCCTACTTCTTCCACTCCAACTTGCCCTTGACCAATTCCTTCATCTGATCAAAGCCTGCTTGTCTGAAATCCAGAACCACAGCACTGGACGATGGTATACTGATACCCACGGCCCGTTCAAACCATATAATGTGTTATGGTCACTGGACCCCAGTGGTCCCCCAACTCACACTTCACCTACCCTTTCCAACCTGGTGAATACCATGTCGACAATAGCAGCCTGTCTTGTAGGTTCCCCGACTAGATGCACCAGCAGGGAGTCCTGAACCATATCTAGCAGGGCCCGACTTCTGGTGCTCTTAGCTGCTAGAATGTCCCAATCTATGTCAGATACAAATAGATACAGATAATCAAATTAACCAGCCTGGGAGTGGGTCCCAGGGTGGTAGCCTGAGTAAAACATTGGCTGCACAACAGGACACAGAAGGTAATTGTAAATGAAGTCCACTCTGAAGAAAGAGGGGTTACTTGTGGGGGTACCGCAGGGTTCAGTATTGGGTCCAGTCCTTTTTAATGTCTTCATCAGTGACATTGCAGAGGGACTGCAAGGAAAAGTATGCCTTTTTGCAGATGACACAAAGATCTGCAACAGGGTTGATACACAAGGAGGCGTGGTAAGGATGAAAAGGGACTTGGCAAGGTTGGAGGAATGGTCAGAAGTATGGCAGCTAGGATTCAATGCAAAGAAGTGCAAAATAATGCACCTGGGAAACAAGAACCCAGGGGAAGAATACACAATGGGTGGGAAGGTAGTAACAACAACAAAAAAAAGGAAAGGGACCTGGAGGTAATCACATCAGATGACCTTAAGGTTAGCAATCAATGTGAAAAGGCAGTAGGGAGGGCTGGGGGTATACTGGGATGTATAGGGAGAGGCATCAGCAGCAGAAAACAGGAAGTTGTTATCCCTCTGTACAGACAGTTGGTGAGACCCCATCTGGAGTACTGTGTCCAGTTCTGGAGACCTCATCTCCGCAAGGACATAGACAGGATAGAGGTAGTCCAGAGGAGGGCAACTAAAATGGTGCAGGGTCTGCAAGAGAAGCCGTATGAGGAGAGACTAAAGGAGCTTAATATGTATACCCTTGAGGAAAGAAGGGAGAGGGGGGACATGATAGAAACTTTTAAGTACCTCAGTGGAATCAACAAAGTCCAAGAAGGTAGCATCTTTCAGAAAAAGAGACTTACAAGAACAAGGGGACACAATTTAAAGATAGAAGGAGGGTGGTTCAGGGGCAATGTGAGGAAGTATTATTTCACAGAGAGGGTAGTGGATGCATGGAACAGCCTTCCTGAGGAGGTTGTGGGGTCTAAAACTGTGGGACATTTCAAGAATGCATGGGACAGACATAAGGCAATTCTTGTGGGGGTAGGAAGAAATAGGCTGTTGGTTAACTAGGATCTGCGGCCTATCCTGTAGGTAGGGAAATGGGCAGACTAGATGGGCCTAGCGGTCCTTATCTGCCGTCAAGGTCTATGTTTCTATGTTCTATGTTTCTATACGGCCCCCTTCTGAATTTCTGCCCCATGTTCCCCATTCACGTCTTCTCCCTATCACAGTGGTCTATAGATCTCCGCCCATGCATAACTTCTTTCCCCGATAATGCCGTAAGCTGTAACTACAGCATTTCTGTCTCCCAATTTCTTCCCGATGGACTCATTCTCCATTGCCTCTATGCATTCCCTGACAGAGGGCTACCCCACCTCCTTTTCCTTCATTCCTGTCTCTCCAATACATGGTATACCCTGATTCTGCATGTCTCAGTCATTATTCCCAGTGGCCCATGTTTCTGTAATGGCTTCAGGATGTAATCAGACATACACCACCTTCACTTGGAGCAACTGAGATAGATCAAAATATATAAAAATTAACAAAATATGCCCATTTCCTGGGCAGCTGCGAGTGAGACATTCTTCATAGAATAACAGTGTCACCCGCACAGAGAAAAGGAGTGCAGTGATTGGCTAAGAGTGCTCCCTCGGTCTTTAAACACAGGTTACTCACCTGTAACAGTAGTTCTAGGAGTGATATATATATGTTGTTCATCCACACTATCTGGCAGTGTCCTTTCCCTTTAAGATGTGCCGAAAAGTCTTCAAGCTGGCTCCTCCCACACACCCAGGTGGTATAACCCTTGGCTCCACCCCAGGACGCCAGATCCTGCCCGCTGGAAGCAGAGGTTCTGCGCCTGAGCCAGGGGAGGTTGAGTGTGTCCATGTGGATGAACACATACCACTCCTAGAACTACAGTTACAGGTGAGTAAACTGTGTTTCCAGAGATGTGGATATGTTGTTCTATCCACACCATCTGGCAGACTCCTAGCAGTTCTCCGGGAGGCAAGGCGCACACACCCTATTTAGGGAACAGAGATTGGAGAACTGAGGCCCCAAAACCAGCATCCCGGTGTGACTCGAGGTCAATGTGGTAATGGGAAATGGTGTGTGCTGACTTCCAGGTAGCAACCCTGCAGATTTCCTGGATAGGATGTCCCTAGAAGCAGCCACCGATGCAGTGGTACGACGGGTGGAATGAGCCCTTAGCCCTCCGGAAAGCTCCCTACCCACCGACCTATAGCAGAGATCAATGCAGGAAGTGAGCCACCTGACAACTGTCCGCTTGGCTGCTGGTCTGCCAGATGCAGCTTCAGCGTAGGTGGCAAACAGCTGGCGAACTTCTCTCCCAACTCCAGCTGTGCGCTCTTTGTAATAAGTGAGCGTTCGCCTCAGGTCCAGAGTGTGGAGCCTGTGTTTGGCCTCTGAGGTGTGATTCATCAAAAGTCATCACTTGAGTCAAGTGTAATTCAGACACAACCTTCAGGAGGAACTTCGGGTTGGGGCGTAGGACAACCTTGTCCCTGTGAAAGACCAGGTGAAGAGACTCTACTGAAAGCACCTGGAGCTCACTGATCCTTCTGGCTGACGTGATAGCCACCAAGAAGGCAGGTCTTCCACGACAGGTGAGACCATCTCACACCTGTGCATCGATTCAAATGGCTTGCCCATGAGCTTTGCCAAAACCAGCAACAAGTCCCACGGTGGTGGTGGTTCACGCACCGGAGGGGAAATGTGATCTAAGCCTTTGAAAAAGCGCCAGACCACCTTCTCCTGCACCACCGACTGCTGACCAGCCCATGCCCAGTAAGCAGAGATGGCTGCCAGGTGCACCTTAAGGGTCATCAGACGAAGTCCCCCTTTGGAGAGGGACCACAGGTGGTCCAAAATGCTGGCCACCAGACAGATCAACGTGTCCAGCCCCTTGCCCTGACACCAAATGGAGAATCTCTTCCATTTGAAGGCATCGTATTATCTGGTTGATTCCTTTCTAGATGTCTCCACCATGGTGAAGACATCTTCAGAGAGACCCAAAGCCTGAAACTCTAGCCGCTCAGGAACCAGGCTGTCAGGTACAGAGATTGAAGGTGCGGGTGGAGTACCTTCCTCCGATTGATGGACAGCAGGTCCAGATGGAGTGGCAGACTCCTCAGGAGCCTGTTGCTGAGGCTGAGGAGATCGGGGTACCAAAACTGGCGTGGCCAGTTTGGAGCCACCAGGATCACCCGTGTCTTCTCCCGCCTGACCTTAAGCAGCACTTTGTGGATCAAGGGGAGTGGAGGAAAGGCATAGAAGAGGCCTGAGGTCCAAGGCCTCGAGAAGACATCTCCCTGCAGCGAGCCCTGCTGAGGGAGGTGGGCACAGAACAGCCTCAGCTTTGCATTCTCCCTGGAGGCAAACAGGTCCACCTGAGGGGTGCACCACTGGGAGAATAGGCTGTGAACTACCTCCGAATGGAGGGACCACTCGTGAGACGCCTCGCCTACCCAGCTGAGGGCATCCACCAGCTGATTAGGGGCTCCTGCCACGTGGATGGCTAGGAGATCCGCCTCCAGGCTGCGCATAAGTGTCCATATGCGGAGAACTTCCTTGCACAATGGCAGGAGTGCATCCCGCCCTGCTTGTTGAGGTAGTACATGGTTGTGGTGTTGTCTGTCTGGACTTGGACCACTTGACCCTGAACATACAGAGCAAATGCAGTCAGCGCCAGCCCAACTGCTCTGAGCTCCAGCAGGCTGATGTGGTATTGGGACTCCTCGGTGGGGGAGGGGGGGGGAGTCGTCCAGAGCCCGTGGACTCTGTGTCCCCCAGATGGGCACCCCAGACTGTGAAAAAGGCGTTGGTCATCAGGATGACCGTTGGCTCGGGGCAGACAAACGGGATCCCTTCCTGCAGATGCTCTGAGACTAGCCACCACTGGAGGGCATCCCACATCTTCTGGGTCACAGTGACCAGCTGGTCGAAGTGACCTTTGCGCTAAGATCACTGGCTGGCCAGCTCCTACTGCAGGGAGCGCATATGCCAACAGGCCCATCGGACCACGTTGCTGCAGGCCATGTAAACCTGCAGGCCGCCATGTAACCCAGCAGGCACAGGAAGTCCCAGGCAGAGCACAATTGCCCAACCCAAAATGATCGGGCAAAGGAGGAGAGAACCTCCACCCTGTCTGCCAGGAGCCGGACTCTGGCTCGACAGGAGTCGAGCTCTGCCCCAATAAAGCTGATCACCTGTGAAGGCACGAGTTCCGACTTGATCTTGTTGACCAGGAGGCCAAGGGACGTGCAAGTATGGAGGGCCAGGTCCATAGACCGCTCCACCTCCTGTTTGGAGGGAGCTGCAATCAGCCAGTCATCCAGGTAGGGGTACACTCGGACCCCTCTGAGCCTCAAGTAAGCTGCCACCACTGCTATGCATTTGGTGAAGACCCTGGGGGCCAAGGAGAGGCCAAATGGCATGGCCCGGAACTCGTAGAGGGTTTCCTCGGCTTGAAGGCGAAGGAACCATCAATGGGACCTGCTAGACCGTGGTCTGGAGGTCCGCAGGTAGGTAAGGAATCACCTCATCCAAAGAGCCCAAGATGGTATGGGAGAAGTGTGCCATCAAGACGGCCAAGCTCGCCTGACTGAGACCGAGCAAGGAGGCAGCATAAACTTTTTTCACGGAATGGTCCAATTTCTTGGACTCCTTGTCCGGTGGCTTGTTGACATCCCAGATATTGCCAGAGTGTCGAAACACCGAGTCGGCCACTAGCCCCTTGGCCGAGGTGTGCTCAGTGAAACCCGAGAGGGTACCGATGGGCACCACATACTTGCGGGCCATCCGGGCCGAAAGCACCGGGCAAGACATGGGACACTGCCAAAGCTTCAGAGCTGGACAGACGGTGGCCTCGGCCACTGGAAAAGCCTCCATCAGAGACTCCCCTTTGTCCAGAATCTCTGTAAGGGGATAGCAAGCCCACTTCTGAATGGGCTTCATCTTCATCCCCATGGACTTGGAGATGAGGCGTAGGACGCAAAGGAAGGAAATGGGCCCTTCCTCCGTCGAGAGATTCCCCCACAGACTCGTCGTCGACAGGACGGGAGTGCAGTGAGGAATCTTTGGACTTGGAGGAGTCCACATAAAGCAGCCAACCACACAAGTCACCTTCAACCCTCTGCGTGCGGTCCGGTGTGACGGTGACCAACAGCTGATGGGGAAGCCCCTTGGCTGGCTGAGACGCCTTAGTCAGAGCGCCGGTCGACAGCTACTGGGGCAGCAGCTCCACCACAATCAGCGGAGAGGCCAGCTGTGGGAGGAATGGTCTCAACCGGCCCCACAAGGAGACTCAAGGTCAGCCTGTTAGGCGACAGCCAAGTGATGACCAGTGTGGGAGCTGAGGTCGACTTCGGACCAGCCAGCACCAACTGTTGCCACATGAGGTCTTTGTAGCGTCGACACAACTTCACCAAAGCCTCTACTCACCCGGAGGACAAAGACGAGGAATAGCGGCAGCGCCACTTCCCGTGGCACCAACAATGGGAACACCAATGACAGCAGGAGCTGCTCGACTCACTGGAGGAGGACCGAGACCTCAACCTCAGCAGCTGGGGTGCCGACGGGGGATCTTGGAGGGAGCCTGGGAGTGCCACAGCTCCTCCTTGTCTGAGTCGGTGACCAGAGGGTTCTGCTCAGCAGACTGAGCAGCCCCTTCTAAGGTCATAGGCAGGATCGGAGTCCTGAAGAGAGAGAATTGTCAGCCTCTTCAAATGACAACCGGTCGATAGGGTCGAGAAAAATCTCTGCCGCATCATCGGCCGGCATCTTGACCGACTGGCCTGATGGGGTCTCCATGAAGCCAACAGCCGAGGCCATGGTTTTGACCGTGGTCAAAACCTGGGAGTCCTGAGACCGAGAACGTTCCCGGTCCCAGGAACATCAACGGTGAATCTTCTCTTTCTTCAACTCCTTCTTGTCTTTGCGAGAGCTGTGAGAACCATAAGGGCCCTGTCGCTTAGTCGGAAGCGACTGGCACAGCTCCTTGAAGGAACTCGAAAAAAGGAGTCCAATTGGAGCAGAATGAAGGCAGAAGCAGAGGAGGACTGAGCGGCGGCCCAAGCCACCTCCTCCTCGAAGGTCATAAGCTGTTCCAGCTGCTCGCTGGACACAGCAGCTGCAGAGACCACCCAATGGGTGTCTTTAGACTTGACCGGCAGATGTAGTTTATCTGGGTGGCCCAACTTAAAGCGGGTGAGGCGGTCCTCGAGGACCGCTGTGTGAAATGACCGACAAATGTCGCAGCCTGAGTATCATGTTCAAGACCCAGGCAGTAGACACATGGCGTGTGGGTCGGTACATGATATCTTCTGCCTGCATGGGCAGAGGCGAAGTCCAGGCGAAGACTTGTCATCCATCGCAGTCAGGAGCTCGAAGATGAGTACCGAAATGGTAAAGTTTTTTTTTGTTGTTTTTCTTTTTTTTGTTTGTTTGTTTTTTTTTTTTTAATCCAAAACAGATCAAAGAGCACTAGGGCCTACAATGTGAGAGCGCAAAGGAGAGAACCTGCTTCTTCCAAAGGGAGGGGCCAGTTTGAAGACAGTCTGGCAAATCTTAAAGGGAAAGAACACTGCCAGATAGTATGGCTAGAACAATATATCCACGTCCCTAGAAATAGATTTCATTTGTATTTTTTGACCTGGAAAGGTATACTAAACAGTGATAGCTTGCTTTCTGGTGCATCCTTGGCATGGGTTACGCGGACCTATTTTACTGATGGGGGGAAATGTCGGCCGCAACACGAGAGAAACTTGTCTACTCTTTGCCACAGTACTAGAAGGCTTTCTGCAAGCTTTTTTTTTTTCTGTTTTACATTTTTCATTTGGCAAGTCCACTGTAAATCATTTTTTTTTTTTTTTTTTTCGCTTATGCCCCCTCACCTTGCTGGCACTGTCATCAGAAGACTTGCACCCCCGAGGACCCCCCAAGAAGACTTGGCTTACTCCCAGACGGGTCAAGCAGGGGATCCAGTCCCCTAGAACCCCTCCTTACCTTCAAATGCCATTGGGGTCCCACGGAGTCGCCAGCCAAGGGTGAGGATCTAACACCAGATCCTCTCGCCAGTGTCATGCTGGGGGAGATTTCTGGCACACCCCCAGCCAACGTCCACACGCCTCAAGCAGGACTCTGCATGCTATGCCTGTCAGCTTCCACCAGAGGTGAGGTATGCACCAGGTCAGGCCCCTTCCCCAAGAGGCGAGCAGTCTCTGGATGCTTGAACTCCTTCCCAGCCGGCCCTCCAACGACTCCAGACCTCGCCTCAACCCAGATCACCAGAATTAAGAGCAGTAGCGCTACACTGTGCCAGCAGGTCATGCAATTACTTTTAAAGAACTGAAGTCTCACAACAAGCTTTAGTAAATATGATCAAGAGCAGTATTCTTGAAATTGTATCGGGGTACAAAAGAATACTGTATGATCTACTTCTGAAAAGTTAGAGAAATATATTCTGGAGGCTGACACTACACTAGATTGACAGATAAAAACAAGCCCAACCTACTCCTTTTTACCATTTTTAATTACAATATGATCTAGAGAAAAAGTATACATCTTTACCTATTTTTCCTCCTGTTGAACCTTTTGTCATTTTTCTTTTGTATGATTTCCGATCAATAAACTACACTTAAGCCGGCCTGGTGGTGCTGAGGGCTGAGGCGCTGGACGCCACACCTTGCGTCACACCAGCGACCCAGGTTTGGGAATGAGCACGGGTCACCGTGGGCTGGCAGGGGAGGAGAGGAATAGAGAGTCTTAAAGACTGCTCTTCCTCTCCAGGGAAGGGGGTTCACATTGGTCGGCATCCAACTGACCTCTGGCGGAGGCCAGGGGTCGGGGATGCACGCCACACACTGGGAGGAGCTGAGGGCAGACGTCTGGACGTGGATGCACGCGCGCCCACTGCCGCTGACATCCTTGCACGCCCCCGACTCCAGGGGAACTAAGAGAAAGGAGGAAAAATGGCACCGGTCGCGGCGGCTTGATGGCCATTCGGCGTGACGCTCGGATCAGAGGGCTCGCTGGAAACTAGATCCTGTGTCGGCAGAGATAGAGGGGGTCTCTCGGCTGCCCCACCGCGGGGTGCAAGCCGCGGGGGTATACAGTGAGACCTACTGTGGGAGCCAGAGCGATCCGGATGGTGGATGGAGGAAGGGGATGCCTGGACGTGATTGCAGACCGGAGGGCCAAGGTGAGAAAAACTACCAACAAAAAAAAAAAAAAATAAATAAACTACACATGTACTTAGGTTTTATTTCCTTTCCAATAAACATTCCACATCCCTTCTTTGATAAATGCCATGAAATCTAACTTCCACCTGGGCAGTGACCAGAAACTGGCACAATGGACATAGGTTTAAGGTCTCAACCAAACAGTGTGTGCCTCCCCCGTGCTGCACTACAGTGTCAATTATGGATATTACCCCAAGTAGCTCGTGAGGGGCTAGGACCAGCGACCTTCTGAACTTTCAGCCCTAGAGACAAATGTCCTACCCACTAAGCTACTGATAATACAGGGGTCGAAATTGGCACCAGACTTCTAGCCAAAAGCTGCTAGATTTTATATCGGGCTAGTAAGAGTTTCCTTTAACTAGGCCTGCGGGCTTATTTATTTATTTATTGAAATGTTTCACCAGGAGGGCACACTGAACAACAAGTTGCTTGTCTCACGGAGCGACCTGGGGGGGAAGGGGTTACATAGGGTTGTGAAGGGTGATCAGTTACAATAGTATGTGGGTAGTACAAACAATACAACATTATAAGAGTATGCAACAGTTGGAACACAAGGTGTTGTACAATAAACAGTAGTGGAACATTGGGTAAAACTACTCCCTTACCTCTGCACTACACAATTACCTCTCCCTCAGCTGTTCCTGCTTTTACCCTCCTTAATACCTATCCCCAGTTTCTGCCTTCCTACCTTGACACTCCCCCTCCCCAGCAGGGTTCTTAAACATCCTGAAGGGGGGAATGGAAATGGCTACCTTCTCCTCATATTCAGTTTTTGCCTCTCCCTCTTTTCTCCACCTGCCCTTCTGAGTCACATCCTTTTTACTTCAACAGCATTTGCATACTACCGCAAGCCTGCTCCTGGTACACTCATGCACTATAATGGTTGTGTTGCATTATTACTGTTTTGTACATTTATATGTTCTTTTGTATGATTTTGGACATGCACGGTTGCTATAAGAGTGCTTTTTGAAGGGTGTGACACTGTCTGTCCAATGCAGAGGGGTCTGCAAGGGGTGAGACAGTGCCACACCAATCATCAGCCAGGCTGATTATGACGCCGTTTTGCATTGATGGGCGGAAACTTCATATAGCTCAAAAGAAAAAGCCGAACCAATCATATGGCAGCTTTTTCCTTTGATCTGCAAGACACCGCCCAGCAAACAGCTGTTTGGTGTCCTGATCAGTCTGGCTGATGTCACCCACTTTTGGTATGCTTGTTGTCCCCTCGCCTCCGCTCCAGAATGGGACAATCTTATGTTTACCCCCCCCCAAAAGTGTGGGGCTTACCTCATGCCCCCAAATGCTCCCGCTGCTCACCGCCGCCAGCCCGGGTCCTGTGCCACCTTCTGAAACCTCCTGCAGCGTTTTCCTGAAAGTGGAAGGCCGGAGGAGCACAGATATGCAATCGCCGTGCAGCTGCACCCTGAAAGTGCAAGATGGTGGGCCGCACATGCATAAAAGAGCATGCTTGTTTTAAAGCTACTCCTGCAGCAAAACGGAGGTCCCCTTCCCCATGCTTCCAGACCCCTGGATCGCCTAATCGGGGTATAAAGACACGAGGGAGGACAATGAGGGGCCGCAAAACACAACTACCTGTAACCCCGCTTTGGGGGAGGGGAGAGAAGAGGTACAAAGGGGTCAAACCCCTTGTTGGGTCCTGTGGCTAAACCCCTATGCTACTCTGGGGAGGTATTAACCACAAAACAGAAAAGCGACCTGGGGTAATCATTTCTGAAGTCCTGAAACTAGCAAGGCAGTGGGGAAAGCTAGCAGAATGCTCGGGTGCATAGGGAGGGGTATCACCAGCAGAAAGAGGGAGGTAGTGTTACCCCTGTACAGATCATTGGTAAGGCCCCATCTCTAGTACTGTGTGCAGTACTGGAGACCCCATCACCAGAAGGACACAGATCGAGTGGAGGCAGTAGAGGAGGGCAACCAAAATAGTGCAGGGCCTGCATCAAAAGTCTATGAAGAAAGACTCAAGGAATTAAATATGTACTCCCTAGAGGAAAGGAGGGAAAGGGGGGAACATGATAGAAATATTCAAATACCTTAAAAGGTATTAAGGTACAGGAGGGTAGCATTTTCCAAAAAAATGCTCCAGGACAAGGGGTCACGCCATGAAGCTGCTGGGGGTGGGGGGGAATGACTCAGAGGGGATGTAAGGAAATATTTCTTCAGAGAAAGGGTAGTGGTTGTGGACGCCTGTAACAGCCTGGAGGTGGCGGGTGCTGAAACGTTAACAGGAATCAAGCACATATGGAACAGACACAAGGGGACCTTAGTAATAAGGCAAGGGGGGAAAGACCAGAGATCAAATAGGGCCTGCAGTGGCACAGTAGATAGGGAAAATAGGACAGACTAGGTGAGCCAAGAAGTCCTTATCTGCCAACAACTTCTAATGTTTCTATGTTATACTGCAGGTATGAACTTCATTCAATATTTCTTCTGACAGTATGAAATAATCTATTCTAGAATAGGATCCATGGCGAGCAGAGTAGAAGGTATAGACACAGTCATGTGGGTGGGTATACCTTCAGAAGTCCCCGATTCCCCTGCCAGTCTAGAGAGTTTCTTGCCTACCTGGGAGGTATCTGGGTGGTTCCCACTCCTGTGCAGCTTGTCTAGAAAAGTGATATTAAAATTCACCCCAGTGACATGGAAGTGGGCATACATCAACATTGTATCTATTTTCTTTACTTTATCCCCTGGTCGGCCGGCCCCCATTCACCGGTCCCTCCAGCCCCTTTACCCCGGCGTCCGCCTGGACTCACCTCTCCTCTCTCCCTTCCTTCCTCCTCTGAGGTGCCCAACTAGCCGGGTGTGGAGCCTGCAGGGGACCTGTGCCATCCTGCCTGTCGGACGCAGTATTTCTCTCCTTTTCTCCCACAAGTGCAGCATGGGAGCGTGTAATGACGCCAATGGCCGAGCTGCATGCTGGGCATCTGCTCCGTGTCCTCCCCCTCCATCTGTGGGTCCACTATGCCAACCCCCAGCTGCCGTTAGGGGCCAGGCAAGCAGCAGACTTCATCCCCACCCCTTCCCGGGAGAGGAGCGCTGTCCTCCAGACGCTCAATCCTCTTCCTCCCTGGCGACCTGTTCGCACCACAAACACGGGTCGCCGGCGTGGCAGGAGGTAAGGCACCAATGCCTCAGCTCTCCATGTCACCGGGCCGGCCCTCAACATTGTATCTAAAATGTTTTTGTAAAAAGGAACATCTCTGCCTCCTCATTTGTGTAAAAGGTTTAACAAGATGCATTCCCTGTCTCTGTACAGGCATTTCACACTGACAAAGCAGTCTGCCTTGTCAGATTACACATGTTTTACTTGTATCGAGGCATTCTTCCTTATCAGGCCCCCCAGGTATGCGGTTGTTCATCCCAAGTGAAGTAGTATACTTCTACCAAGGATCTCCGTAACTTAAGATGATTTGCCTGCTTTAGCCATGATTCCTGGATAAAAACCACCACTGTCTTATTTCCAGCTCTCTCTCTCTCTCTGAGAATTCTAGCCCTTCTGATTGGGCTGTTTAGTAGGGGTGGATGGCGTAGCAGCCACTGAATTGTTGGAGTGTCCCATTGGTTGTTTTGTTGACAGGGAGTGATTTGGGCCGGCCTCCTCTCCTTTTCCATCCCACTAAGGTCTGCCACTTGGGGCCTCAGAGAATCTAGTGCAGTCATACATTTGGACTTTTTCTGTTGCCTCGGTTTTCATTTAAAGGACCACAGTCTGCAGAGGTTTCAACACTTCATCAAGGAGGATCCCATTTTGCTGAAGGTACAATTTTGCTTCATCCAGGAAGTCGTATAGGGTAGAGCCCAACTGGTCATACACTCCAAGCTTGGGTGGAAATTCAAGATGGCTTCTGATGCTTTTGGTCTTCAGCTCCTTAGATAGGAGTAGGACCCTCCACATTCTTGTAATGTGGCAGGAGTGTCATTGTGTAAAAATTAAAGGGTTTTTTGTCCCCCAAACACTAGCTCCTCCTGTGCCCAGGCTTTACGTAGGATTTCTGATTTGACCCTATAGCCCATGAAGGCAAGGATTATGGAACGAGGCCTGGCCAGTGGGTCTTTAGGTGGGGCTCAAAGTACCCTGTGTGTGTGTGGATAATGCAGAGGTTGGTGTCTGGGTCCAGGTTTAGTATTTCTATCAGAAAGCTGCCCATGAATTTGAGCATGTCCCCAGACTCTGTTTTCAAGGGATTCCATGGATGCGTAGGTTATTCTTATGGTTGCAGTTCTCAAGGTCCTCCAATTTGTTTTCTAGATCAAGCTCTCTTTGGTATAGTTGGTGGCGGGCACTTGTGTGGAAGTCTTCTGTTGCAGAGTACTTAGTAATACAGGATCCCAGCATGGCTGTTCATGTTTCCATCACACGGCAATCCTGATGATCATCAGCTGTTGCAGTTTCTATGTGGCACAATGTTTCTCCAAGGCTTTCAGCTCGCTAGAGAGCTTGAGGGACGTTATTGTGTAGGATTCCTCTCCCTACTCATATTCGCTGTCAGACATCACTGGTGAGGGTGGCCTAGAAGATGAATGGCTTCTGCTGCAGCCCTGTTCCTCAGACCGGAACAAAGCGAGTTTTGCCACAAGGGTTGGCTTCAAATCTGTAAGTCTCTGTCTGGTCATAATTCTCTGGAAGTTAAATGTAGAGTGTTAAGCAGCCCGGTGGTGTGGAGGGTTGAGGCGCTAGATTGTCGCGGGTCAGCTGGGGAGAGACGGAGTAGGATTGAGCAGCCGGTTGGCAAGCTCTCCTCTCCTTTCCCAGGGAGGGGTTCCTGGTTCACTTCACTGACACCCAGTGGAGATTGGGTGCCATAGCCGCCGGGACCACGTGGGAAGAATTTCTAGGAGGGCGGTCGCCTAAGCATGGACGCTGCCAAAGCAGTCAGGCTGTGGGCGCATTGAAGAACAGGTTACTCACCTGTAACAGTAGTTCTAAGAGTGGTATATGTTGTTCATCCACACTCTTTGGCATGTCCCTTTCCTTTAAATCTTGCTGGAAGTCTTCAAGCTGGCTCCTCCCACCCACCTGGGTGGTGTAACTCTCGGCTGTACCCCATGGCATGGTCTTGGCCCGCTGAGCAGGTTGTGCAAAAGCAGGGAGGTGGGGTGGGTCGTGTGGATGAACAACATATATCACTCCTAGAACTACTGTTACAGGTGAGTAACCTGTTGTTCTAGGAGCGTGGATATGTTGTTCATCCACACTCTTTGGCAGACTCCTAGTAGTCCTCCGGGAGGAGGGAGGCAAGGCGCACACCCCCTACTTAGGAAACAGAGATTGGAGAACCGAGGCCCCAAAACCAGCATCCCGGCATGACTCAAGATCGATGTGGTAGTGGGAAATAAAGGTGTTTGCTGGCTTCCAGGTAGCAGCCCGACAGATTTCCTGGATAGGGATGTCCCTGGAAGCAGCCACCGATGCAGCAGTATGGCAGGTAGAATAAGCTCTTAACCCTCTGGGAGGCTCCTTGCTCACCAACTCATAGCACAGATCTATGCATGATGTGATCCATCTCGCAATGGTCCGTTTGGCTGCAGGTCTGCCAGAAGTGGCTTCAGCGTAGGTGACAAACAGCTGGCGAACCTCTCCACGAATTTCCGCAGTTCTTTCCTTATAATAGGAGAGAGCACGCCTCAGGTCCAGAGTATGGAGCCTGTACTCGGCATCCAAGGTGTAGTTAGGGTAGTATACCGGCAGAGTCAACACCTGATTAAGGTGAAACTCTTGAGACCACCTTCGGAAGAAATTTCGAGGGGGGGTGCAGGACTTTTTCCCTGTGAAAGACCAGATAAAGGGAGTCCAACGAAAGAGCCTGGAGCTCCCCTGTCCTTCTGGCCGACGTGATAGCCACCAGGAAGGCCGTCTTCTACAACAAGTGTGAGAGCTCACACTTGTGCATGGGTTCGAATGGCTTGCCCATGAGCTTTGCCAAAACTAGCAAGAGATCCCACGGAGGTGGAGGTTCACGCACCGGAAGGGATATGTGATCCAGGCCCTTGAAGAAGCGCCCGACCACTGTCGCCTGTGCCAATGTCGGCTGACCGGCCTGAGCCCGGTAAGCAGAAATGGCTGCCAGGTGCACCCTAAGGGACGATGACCGGAGACCCCCTTTGGAAAGAGACCAAAGGTAGTTTAAAATGTTAGCCACAGAACAGGATAAGGGGTCCAGACTCTTACCCCGATACCTAATGGAAAACATTTTCCATTTGAAGGCATAACATTTCCTGGTCGATTCCTTACGAAATGCCTCCACCACAGTGTAGATATCCTCGGAAAGACCCAGAGCCTGGAACTCTAGCCGCTCAGGTACCAGGCTGTGAGGTGCAGGGATTGAAGGTCCAGATGGAATACCTTCACTTGGCTCAGTGATATCAGGTCCGGGCGTGTACAAAGCCGCTCCGGGGGCCTGCAGCTGAGGCTGAGGAGATCTGGGTACCAGAATTGGCGCGGCCAATCTGGGGCTACCAGAATTATTTATTTATTTATTATATTGTGATAACCGGGTAAGCCCACTGGGCCCCGAGGGTCCCTTTTTCAGGGGCGACCCAGGGATTACATGGAATTTTACAAGGTAATGTATACAGCAAGAGTACATTACATAAGACGCATCGAAACATAACACAGGGTAATACATAGTTGCATTTCAGCTGGTTACATATGCTGGGTAGGCCATATAGGTCAGTGTAGTCATTGTAGGTATTTCCGGGCGAGAGGGGATGGCCCTTGTGTGTAATGTGCTGTGATGAATTAGGCTTACGCTTAGGAGCCCTTCCTTAGCAATTGCACTTGGAGGTGGCCATCATATGAGCTTTCAGCCTTGTGCGGAAGGAGTGGTAGGTAGAGGTAGCTTCCTGACACCCGCGGGCAGGAGTCTCCATAGGGTGGGGGCGGTGAGGGCGAACGACTTGCCACCCGCCTTGGTTCTAACCCTGGGCACTGCGAGGAGAGTCCGGTCTGTCGGACGGAGGAGCCTAGGGTTACTCTTTTGGGCAATGAGCCCAGTGAGGCTGGGAGGAGGGGAAGGGCTGAGTAATTTATAGGTATGGCAGAGTAGGGGGTACTGGAGCCGGGCATCTCAGGAGGGCCAGTTTAGTTGAGACAAAGTGTCACAGTGGTGGGTCCTGGGGCCGGTTAGTACGGCAAAGCGAGCCACCTTATGATAGAGAATTTGTAGTCTGTTCACCTCTTGTCTGGCTGCTCCCTGAACCACCGGGGCCACATAGGTAATGGTCGGGAGCAGGACGCTAGTGGCGATGGAGGCCCTGACCGCTGATATCGGCTGGTCTTTCAACCTGTACAGGGTCCCAAGTTTGGCGTGAATATTTTTGGTTACCTGGTCTACGTGTTCCTTGAGGGTGAAGCCCTGGTCCAGGGTAAGGCCAAGGTATTTTATAGATTCGAGCACCTCAAGCCCTTTGCCTGACGCGGTCATCAGTTGGAGATGTTGGCTTCTATCACGACTGAGGGTTCTTGAGCCAAACAGCATGGCCTTGGTCTTGTTAGGATTTATGATCATTCTATTGGTGACAAGCTATTGCTCTAGGGATCTCAGGTCATCCTGTAGCCCAGAACTGAGATCTCCCAGATTAGAGGAGAGGCGGTAGATAACTGCATCATCCCCGTACTGTACCACTGAGCTCCCCCAACAGTGTTTACTGAGATCATTGGTGAAGAGAGAGAAGAGAAGTGGGCCAAGGATAGACCCTTGGGGCACCCCCTCTGTTAATGGGAGAGGCTCCGACAAGGAGTCTTTCCATTTTACCCTCTGTGACCTCCCAGTGAAGTAGCTGTTAAACCACGACAGGGAGTGGCTGTCTAGCCCAACATGGCTCAGTTTGGAAAGCAGCAGATTATGGTTGACTAGGTCGAATGCCTTGGATAGATCTATGAAGACTGCCCCAGGTCCCCTTGTCCAGTTCTCTGAGAACATCTGTGAAGAACTTGATAAGCGCAGTGTCAGTCCCATGATTTGTTCTGAATCTGTGCTGGGAGGGAAGTTAGTAATTGATGGAGCTCTAGGTAGTCACGGAGTTGTCCGTATATCAATCTCTCTTGTATCTTAGCAAGGCTACAGAGTAGGGAGATTGGCCTGTAGTTGTTGGTAGATTCCCTCAAGCCTCCCTTGTGGACAGGGACTACATGAGCCAATTTCCATTGTTCAGGGATGGCACTTTCGATAAGGGATCGATTGAGGAGCCAGGTTAGGGGCCTGGCGAGTGCTAGGCCCCTTCCTTAGTATTCGGGAATGCAGTCAGGTCCCACAGATCCCAATGTTTTGAGGGACTTTAATAAAGGGAGAACTTTGTTATGTTTTACTAGCCTGATGTGGAAGGTTGGGCGGTCCAATCTGTGGGGAGGGGGGGTCATTCGAGACTGGGAGGAGGAGTGGAAGTCCCGCTTTGATCTGGTCCAGGTTTGTGAATTGGCATTTGACAGCCATAGCGATGCTAGTGTCATCGTTTGTTAGTTGACCGTTTACCTCAATGGGGCAATGTACGGTCTTGCCGGTCCCCTTTATTAGCCCATTTATATGTGCCCAAAAGAGTCTAGGGTTGCCTAGATTCTTTTTCTGTAGATGTATGACATACTCTTATTTGGCCACTTTAAATGGCCAATTTGCACCTATTTCTAAGCGTCTAATAGCAGATTAGGTCAGCCAGTAGGGAGGAGAGTTTGTATTTCTTCCAAGCTGCGTCCAGGTTTTTCATAAGTGATTTCACATGGGGGGTGATTCACTTGTAGCAGCTCCCCTTGGTGCGGAATTTTTTCATAGGGGCCAGGCAATCGGCCACCATAGTGATGGCTCCCTGGAAGAAGGCAGAAGCCTCATCCAGTGAGGGGAGGAGTTTGATTGGCTGCCTAAATAGCATTGATTGGAGTCCAATCAGGTGTTCGGGTTGAAAGTTTGTGAAATCCCTTGCCACCAGGATTCACGGGTGGACTCTGGGGGCCCTGTTTTTCCAGGTGCAGACAATTGGGGAGTGGTCCCTCAGGGCATCCGCTAAGGTGCCTGCCGCCTGCATGTAGGAGGGTTTGCTCGTAAGCACCCAATCAATCGTGGAATGATTTCCCATTTTGTAGTTCATTCGGATGGGCCCAGCGATGACCTGCTCAAGGTTACCTTCCTGAACCAGCCCTATTAGGGAGTGGTTGTCTTGTGGGGCCCAATTTAGGTTAAAGTCCCCCAGAATGAGTAGCTCAGAGGTTACCTCTTCAAAGATATCCCTTAGGACCACCCTGAGAGATGAGCGCGCATTAGTTGGGGGTTATATACACATCCAATGCTGAGATGCTTACATGGGCCAACAGTGATGTGTACGAAGATCGATTCACCTTCCGTGCAAGTGGGCTGTTGCAGGTTGACCTGCACCGAGTTAAGGGTGTCTTGTGTAGATTAGGACACCTCCCCCCCTTTTGCTCAGTCTGTCTTTTCTGTGGAAGAGGTAACCAAGGGCTGCAACCTCATGGGAGAGAATATGAGGCTTGAGCCAGGTTTCAGATATGACCAGGATGTCCAGGTTGTACCAGTCCAGCCAGGCTTGAAGTTCCTGCATCTTTGGTCTTAGGCTACATATATTCATATGCACGATCCGCAGGCCCTTAGTGGATGCCCAATGAGGGTCCAGTGGGGTTGAGACCAGGGGGTTATAAGGTGGGGGTCCAGGATTAGGTTGTATGTCCCCAGCCATAAGCAGGAGGGTAGCAAGGAGGCAAAGAGATGGGAGGCTTCTGAGGGGTAAGGACTTGGTGCAGAGCCTCCGTTGGCAGAGAGTAATGTTGAGTACCAAATGCTCTCCTGCAGAATACATGGGCAATCAGGTGCCTCCGTGTTATTTTGGTGGCAGTGCCAGGAGTGGGAGGGAGGGTCAGATGGAGGGGACTTCTAGAGTCCTGTTCTCCTGAGCTAATAGTCATGTCTGCCCAGAGGAGGGAAAGAAGGTACAGGACGGCCAGGAGGAGCCCTCTGTTTGGGCAGCTAAGATATGGAGGTCCTAGCTTGGGGGGTCATCATGCTGGTCAAGGAGGTGGTGTGGAGAGGAGGGATAGCTGGGCAGAGGGTGTGGTTTTGCCCCTAGGGAACAGTTACCCTGCGTCAAGGGGGCTCTGCTATTGAACAGTACCCAGTCTTGTAGGGGCACCGAGTCCCTGGCAGGACTGATCAGGGGTGTAGCCAAGATTTCAATGGGGCACCGCTACTCTGCAGTACCCAGACTTGTGGGGACCTTCACCTTGTCCCTCCTCACCTTGCATAACACCTTGTGGATCAAGGGAAATGGAGGGAAGGCGTAGAGGAGGCCTGGAGTCCACGGCCTCGAGAAGGCATCCCCCTGCAGCGAGTCCTGCCGAGGGGGGCGGGAATGATACAGACTCAGCTTGGCATTCTCCCTTGAGGCAAACAGGTCCAACAACGGTTTGCCCCAAAGGGAAAACAGACTGTAAGCTACCTCTGGATGGAGTGACCACTCGCTGGATGTCTGGCCTATGCGGCTGAGAGCATCCGCCAGCTGGTGCGAGACTCCTGCCACATGGATGGCTAGGAGATCTGCCTCCAACCGGCTGACGAGGGTCCAGATGCGGAGCGCCTCCTTGCACAGCAGATGGGAGTGCGTGCCGCCCTGTTTGTTGAGGTAGTACATGATCGTGGTATTGTCCATCTGGGCTTGAACCACTTGTCCCCGGAGCTAAGGAGCGAATGCTGACAGTGCCAGTCTGACTGCTCTGAGCTCCAACAGGCTGATGAGGCATCGGGACTCCTCAGGGGTCCAGAACCTGTGGGCCCCGTTGTCCCTCATGTGGGATCCCCAACCCATGAGAGAGGCATCGGTCATGAGAACAACCGTCGGCTCGGGGCGGACAAACGGGATCCCCTCCTGCAACCGTTCTGGGGCGGTCCACCATTGGAGGGCGTCCCACATCTTCTGGGTGACAGTGATCAGCTGGTCGAAATGACCGTGGCACTGAGTCCACTGGGCGGCTAGCTCCCATTGAAGGGGCATATGTGCCACCTGGCCCAACGGACCACTGAGGTGCATGCCTCCATGTAACCCAGAAGGTGCAGAAAGTCCCGGGCAGGGCGCAAGGGCCCAAACAGAAATGATCGGGCAAAGGAGGAAAAAACCACTGCCCTGTCCGCCGGGAGCAGAGCTCTGGCTTGACGAGAGTCGAGCTGTGCCCCGATGAAGCCCATCACCTGAGATGGCACAAGTTCCAATTTGGCCTCGTTGATCAGAAGGCCAAGCTGAGAGCAGGTTGTAAGAGCCAGATCCCTGGATCTCTCCACCTCCTGAAAGGAGGAACCCGCCAGGAGCCAGTCGTCGAGATAAGGGTAAATTCGAACTCCGACGCCAAAGATGGGCTGCCACCACTGCAATGCATTTGGTGAAGAGCCGAGGGGCCGATGACAGGCTGAACGGCATGGCTCAGAACTCGTACAGGGTCCCTTCGACCCTGAAGCGGAGGAACCGCTGGTGGGATGAATGGATTAGGACGTGAAAAAATTAGTCCTGTAGATCCAGTGAACAAAACCACATGTTTCGCTCCGCGGATGGTATGATCTGGTTCAGAGTTACCATCCGGAAGGTGCGAGACCTGAGATACTGATTCAGGTCGTGGAGATCTAGGATGGGGCACCAACCCTCCCGTCCGCTTGGGCACCAGGAAGTACCTGGATAGGAAGCCTGGGTCTACAGGCGGATCTGGCACTGGAGCTACCGCCTCCTTGCAGAGGAGCTGAGCTATGTCGTCTCAAAGAGCCGACTGCGTGCGAGCTGAGATCCTTTCCTCCTGAGGGGTGCAGACTTGGCTGGGCGGGTACTGCTGGAATTCCAGAGGCAATCCCTGCCCTACCACTTCTAGAACCCACCTGTCCGAAGTGAAATCGGACCAGGCAGAAAGAAAGTGGCGGAGCCGATCCCCCAAGGGAGGACCCAGGGCAGGAGTGACAGGTGTAGGGGTGGCAACCCCCAACCTGTCACTGAGCAGGCTTAGGAGGAGGAGGAGGAGGAAGCTCCTGGACCAGCGCCTCGGCCTCCTTTACGGGGCTGTTGAGGGCCCTACTTGGGCCTAGGGCGCCAAGCTTGAGCCTGCTGCTGCTGTTGGTGCTGCTGACCTTCTTGATAGGAGGTCTGCCGAAAAGGCTTCCTCTTCTGCTGGTTCCTGCCCAAGGAACCCTTAGCAGAAGTGGCGTCCAAGGTGGCACTGGACTGTTCAATACGCTGAAGGTGGCCTGCCACTCCTGGGCCGAACAAGTCGGTACCAAGGAAAGGCACATCAGCTAACTTGTGCTGGGTATCCACCAGAAAGGAGGATAACCATAGCCAAGCCCTGTGGTGGGTGGCCACTGCGGCTGCTAAAGAGCGGGCACAAGAATCCCAGATGTCCAGGGCCATCTGGAGCTGCTGTTTGGCAACAGCACGGCCCTGATCACAGACTTGCTTGACCATGGTCTGCATGTCCGCGGTGAGGAAGTACTTTATCCAATTACCCTAGGAGGGCATGGGAGAAGTGTGCCATGATTACAGCCAAACTGGCCTGACAAGGCCCAATGAAGAGGCCGCATAGACCTTACGGGCAGAGTGGTCCATGTTCTTGGACTCCTCGTCCAGAGGTCGGTCGGTGTCGGCCGAGCTACCAGTATGTCTATAGACGGAATCAGTCACCAGGCTCTCAGACGAGGTATGTTCTGTGAATCCTTGCAGGGATCCCATAGGCACCGCATACTTACGGGCCATACGGGCAGACGGTGCTGGGCAGGAGGCTGGATGCTGCCAAAGCTCAAGGGCTGGACCAGTAATGGCTTCCGCTATTGGAAAGGCCTCCATCAGTGTATCCCCCCTTTTAAGGATATCCTTAAGGGGGTACTCCATCTTTTTCTGGATGGACTCCAAGGGCATCCCAGTAGAATCGGAGATAAGGCGGAGAATACCCTGAAAGGAGGAGGAACCTTCCTCCAAGGCCAACAGTGATTCCTCATCAGCAGGATGGGAGTGCAAACCGGTGGTATCCGAATCCGAGGAGTCTGGGTACAGCGGTCTCCCACCCATGTCCCCTTTGATCCGCCGAAGGCGATCTGGAGTGACCGTGATGGACAGACATCAGGGAAGCCTGGTGTCTGGACGGTCCTCCTTCGAGGGAGCCCCACTGGGGGGCTGCTTTGGTGGTGGCTCCACCCTAATAGGTGGTGAGACCGGTATGGGCCTAGCCGGGATACAGACCGGTCCCCCAGGTGGAGGAACTGAAGCCTTCTGTTCCAGAGGGGTCGGTGTATGCCCTTGAGGTGCAGGCCAAGTAATGGCCGGGGCGGACGGCGTAGCTGGCTTCTGCCTGGCCAAAATCAGCTGTTGCCACATGAGCTCCTCATAGCATTGGAGTTTCCGTCAAAGCCTCTCCTCGTCTGAGGAGGATGAGGATCTGCGGCGGCGTTTCTTTTTTGAATGCTG
This sequence comes from Neoceratodus forsteri, assembly GCA_016271365.2. Lineage (NCBI taxonomy): Eukaryota > Metazoa > Chordata > Ceratodontiformes > Ceratodontidae > Neoceratodus > Neoceratodus forsteri. Next base: position 45,273,274 of record CM028133.1, on the reverse strand, counting down.
GTGGCCTTTCTTCGATTTTTCAGTCAAAGAAGACAGAGTCCTCGTTCGAGACCGACGGGGTCAGCTAGGTCGATCGGGGGAAACCGGACTCTGTGAAAATCGAGGTTCCAGTTCGATTCCCTCGATCAAGACACCCACAGGAGGAGTCTGGTGATGGGGAAAGAGAGGATAGGCGTCCTCTCTAGAGAATCGTCGACCGGAGTCAGCGAAAGTGGCTCGATCAGCTCGAGAAAAATCTTGGCCGGTTCAGCCGATGCCTCGGTGTCCACCTGGCCAGATGGAAGATCCGTGAAGCCGGCGGCCGAGGAAGCGATCTCGACCGAAGAAGTCGAGACCGCCGTTTCCTGGGACTCTGACCTCTCTCGGTCCCAGGAGCGCTTTCTGAGGAAATTCGATCCTTGTCCTCTTCAGGGGCGGGAGGAGGCGAGCCCGAGGCGCCTCACCTCTGGTGGGGAGAGACTGCACAACTCCCAAAAGGAACCTGAGAAGGTGGAGCTGAGGTTGAGAGGAACGAAAAAACTTGACTGGCGAAGCCTGAGCAACTTCTGCAGAAGCCCCATCTGCTCTAGCTGTTCGGATCCCGCGACCACTGGAAACCTGCCTACCTCGCCTCCTTTGATTTCACCGGCGGGTTCCTTTTCTCCGGTCTCCCCAGCTTAAGGCACGCCATGTGGTCATCCAAAACGTTAGGATGGAAGGCTAAGCAAAAGGTGCAGGTGGTGGTGTCATGACTGACACCTAGGCAGTACACACAGGTAAGGTGGGGATCAGTGCGCGACATTTTCTGGCTGCATGAACACCGGCGAAATCCAGGGAGCGACTTGTCCTCCATATCCGATACGCTATTATCGGAATCAACAACTCAAACGAGTCTAAGAGATAAATGCGGTAAAAACAGACGATGCGAAGCCAGGGCCTATGACTGCTAGAGTTAGCACGAGGGAACCTGAATCTTCCGGCGGAAAGGAAGATCTGGCGTCATTGGGTATAGCCGAGAGTTACACCACCCAGGTGGGTGGGAGGAGCCAGCTTGAAGACTTCCGGCAAGATTTAAGGGGAAAGGGTCATGCCAAAGAGTATGGATGAACAACATATCCACGCTCCTAGAACATCTTCACCACAAGCAGAAAATCCTCTCCAAGCACGCCACACCTCTGCCCAAACAAAGTTTGGCAATGGACAGGGTCTTAAGGGTGATGTGGTCTCTACCCCGTCAGGGTCCCTGGGGGAAGCCCCTCAGTGAAGGGCAAGTCACGGTCCTCCCCGATCCCCCAACGAGGCAGAGGCCAGGTAGTGGTTCTTGATAGGTCAGTGAAACAGGGCAGAAAGGAGGCAAGTAATCCCCCACAGCTCCAAGGAGCACAAAATAGAGTTGAAAAAATGCAGTGTGGGTGTTTTTAACCCATTTACAACGCTAGATGCTTTTCAATACAGTTAGGATTGCAAGGAGCTCATGAATTAGGCTATTTCCACAGCCATGACATCACCGGAAGTACTATACCTGCCTGCCACAAGCTTAGCCCCCCTCACCTGAACCTTTTCAGTGTTCTCTCTTCCTCCCACTTATGTCACAAAAAGAGGCTAGCTTTTCAAAGAGAAACTAGTTCAATCTGCACATTAACTGTAAATTATAGCTCTGTTCAGCCTTTCTTTGTACTGCAAAACCGGCCTGCCAGCAATTTCCAGATTACAGAAGTCCGACGGCAGAAAAGGACTTCATCGGACCATAGAGTCTGCCCTTTCAGACTCGATGGGCAGATCATGTTGCTGTTTAACAAAAAAAAAAAAAAAAGATGAAGTCTGGCAACCAGGAGGAAGGGGAAGAGTTTGAGCCATCACTACCCCCTCCCACCAGTAATAATTACAGAACAGTAAATACTAGGCATTTTGGTATAATCAGTTTCAATCTCATAATGACCAAGTCAAAACACACAGCTACATTAAAACTGAAACACACACACACACACACACACACACACACACACACACACACACACACACACACACACACACACACACACACACACACACACACACACACACACACACACACACAACACACAAACCACTAGAACACTAATGAGGCCAGTGGCAAGCACACTGGTTTACCATGTGGACACAGAAACACAGACTCTGACTGCAGATGAGGGCTGCTCATTCCACTAATTCTGAAAGAAATCTGCAGCCTGCAGTAGAAATACTACCAGAAAGTCCTCCATTTAAGCCAGCAGCAAAGCATGACTGAGCAGCCATGCAAAGCACAGCGAGTACTAGTTCAGATGACCTACCCTCAGTTTGAAAAGGTTTTTTCCCCACCTTCAATTAAGCTTTTTCTTGCTCCTCAACTTGCCCAACAGCACCCTCCCAGCCCTGTTGCAAACCTTCTCGATGACTTACCGCTAATCAAACCACTTACTCAAGACCACAATAGTGGTGGATGGTTTGCCACATCAGTCTTGCATGGGCATGTGGAGGAAATGTCAGTGCAACGGCAGATCTGGGCATTTTCTTCCAGGTCCTGGTTTTGTCTCCCCAAGGGTGCCAGCGTGCATGCTTGCCAGCGTCTGCAGGCTACCCCACCCTTGCTCTGCCTCCGGGCCTCTGCCAGAGAGCAGACGTAGAGCAGAATGCTGTGTCCTCCTCCCTGAAGGAGAAGAACTGTCCCTGGGATGCTCACTCCTCCTCCTCCCCCAAGTCAGCCCCTGGGGACCAGAGTCCACTCCAGAATTCCTTTCGCCAGCATAGCAAGCAGTAGCCCTATTATCAGGCCCCCTGTTTGAAAAGCTTTTTAGTGAACTTGCAGTCATTAAAACCTAATACTGTATCTTGGAATTTTTTTCAGAGGTTAAAACAAAGAGGATACTAACATATTAACATACTAACAGCCAGCAGAATAGGCCTGGTCTGCCGTGTCTGCTCGGTAGCCAGCCTCCTAATGGGTGCTCGCTTTTCCACCACCCCCCAGCCCCAGAGAGAGTCATCTTCGGCGTCGGTTTTCCCTTGTACCTGTCCCACCCCTTCCTGAAGCCCTCCTGCACCAGACTCCCAGGCAGTGCATTCCATTGCTCCACCACCCTCTCAGTGAAGTAATGTCTCCTGCGTTCCCCCCTGTAATTTCCCCTCAAGCTTCAACTCAGCCCACTGGTTGTTCCCCCCCTTCTTTAGACTAAAACCTTAGAAGAATTGGCAATAAGGAAAGGTACTCATCGCAGTATTTGCATTTCCTCTAAATAATTAGAGCAGGAAGAAAAACTACTGCATCATCTCCACCTGTGGAATTCTGCTTTTTTTTTTTTTTTTTTTTTTATTATTATTATCATCATTATTATTATATTATTAAATGACAACTATGTGCTGGTCTTGCACTAACTGCACCGATCTTTTGCTCAGGACTTCCAGGCACCAAAGAACAAAGCTTAACTGCAGTACATGTGGGGGAACTCAGGCAAGGAGGGTTCTGCACCCAGTCTGCTGCAGGTGATTTAGCTAGCTAACACAGACACAGGAACGGAGCCCTTGTGCATCTCTCCCCCCCCACCTTCTTTTAACTGTCTCACTCTCACGTCCCAATCTCTTCCCAGGTAACTGTGTCCTTCCCCTGTTGCTGGTCTCGGATACGGCAAGACGGGGAGTGGGCGGGGTGAACCAGCATGTCTCCCGCACGCTGCACTTCACCAGTGCAATTGCTTCTGCTCCTTGCTGGGGGGGATGGGGTGGAAGAGACCGGGATAAGAGAATCAAGCGACACATACTGGCTCTAAGGACGGCGAGCGGACATCACAGGAAAGCACAGTCAACATCACCCGCTGCAAAGCACTGCCATCTCCTCACTGCTTGCTATGTCCAGGACCTCGACACAGAGTGCGACAGACACACCCACAGACAGAGTAAAGTGCGGCAAGTTTGAATTACTCACTGTGTCAGGTGTCTGTCTCTGAATTCAGCACTCTCTCACTGTCTCTCCGATGCTTGCTGCAGCCCACTCTCCTGCTCCTCGGTCTGCCTCCATCACACTGTGCGACTTACAGAAAAACAATGTAGCGCAGGGAGCGGTGCAGGTATCAATCACACGCTGACAGCACTCCAGCATTACGGTGCACAGGGTGACGTCACTCTTTGCTGGTGAGAATACGATGTGTTCCTTCATTTCTGACGCTTGGGTATGTCAATTTCTGGTGATGGTACTCTGATGTGGAAGGTGGAACTGCCGACCACGAAAAGCTGCTCGCTGACATAAGGAGCTTCAGCAGTAGGTCGTGGCAGGGGAGTCTGGGACTACTGACCACAGCGTGGTTCCAGGAAAGGTGAGCAGAATGTTAGTGGACACGCTCTCCCCGCAGCAGACAGATCTCACCACAGTGGCAAGCACTGAGCTGCACTGCCCACCGGCCAAAGGAACACACAGTTGCTGCTTGAACAAGGGGGAAGGGACCCCAGCGGATGACAATGGACAACAAGCAGACAGTGGGAGGGACCGACACAGCAAAATCCAGGCAACGAATCATGGTGAGTCGCAAGGAGAGAGTGACTGATGCCGGGCAGCAGATGGGGGTCATTATGTATTTTAAAAGTTTAAAAGTTTATTGGTAAAGTTTGCTATTATTAACAATCAAAGTTATTACAGTTAAAAACACCCACAAATTACTACAAAAATACAATTTCACAAATAAATATTTTAACAGTTTAAAAGGAAAACATTATTACTGGAATAACTCCATTACAATGTATTCCTAAGACAAAAATAACCCTTCAAGGATAGTACATAACGCATTACTACGAGAAACCAGATTATGCAGACAACAGGTACAGCGATGTCACTTGCTCCCAGCAAGCAGAGGTCCACGGGGCAGATAGGTGAGGAGCCAGCATGCCGGTACAGGAACTGTTGTGGACTGCTGACAACAAGGGGGTTAGGTGCGCCGTACCGACACTGGGATGCCGATTACTGTGCATTTTCCATTACTGACAGTACACTGCGTGGCGAATGAAGCGCTCCAATGAGAGAGCACTTGGCCCTTTCGTTTGCATAAAGAGCAAACGAAAGAGTGATGTGCTCTTTCATTGGAGCGGTTTATTCATTTCACCTACACAAAGTTTCCGCCCATAGTCTGTAAACCATCTCATAGTTAGCTTGCATGATCATTGGCCTGTCAGGGACGAGCCCAACGCAGCTTGACCTGCATTGGGCTAGTCAGTGACACACCTCTGAAACACAGTTACCTGTAGCAAAACGTTTCTTGCACAAGCAACATAAGAGTGGTAGGAGTGGTGGAGTGGTAGGGAAGAAAAAATTACTCACCTTAGTAATTGCTTTTCTTCTCATGGAGTCTTGCTATATTATAACAATAGCAGTCAGCCACTGCAGCTGAACTGCCCCGGAGAGGAAGGAGTTAACTCCAGAAGATCTGGAGTTCTACAGTAGCAAGGCGCTGTGCCCAAAACTCTATCTGGCAGTTTCAAATGAAACTGTCAGATCTTCTGAACCAACATCAAAGGACCGGAAAAAGTCTGTGTGAAAAACTACACTAGCCTATGGCTACCTACTAGTAGTAATAACAACAATATAAACAACAGAAACACCCAGAACCATAATAACAAAGGTTGATGGTGACTATGGTTCGTTTCCTACTTGACAAGCACATATGAACCCCCTTCCCCAAGACCCAAGTCCAAGAAGGGGCAATAAAAAATAACCTAAATGAACAATCTAGATCCCTAACCAAAAGGAAAACAGGTTGGGGAAAACTAAAATGGCATGACACAGTGCTTGCACCAATTTGCCACCTCTACCCAAGTAGGAGTTCTGAGAGGGGCAGGAGGTGGTTATAATAGCAAGACTCCATGAGAAGAAAAGCAATTACTAAGGTGAGTAATTTTTCTTCAAACACCATGAAGTCTTGCTATATTATAACAATAACAGATTACACAGCAGTACCTCCATGGAGGAGGTCAGAACCTACTTAGGAAATAGGCTCTGAAGCACAGCTGTGCCAAACCGAGCATCTCTCCTGGACTGGACATCCAGGGAATAATGCTTAGTAAAAGTGTGAACAGTCTTCAGGTAGCAGCTTGACCGTCCAGAATAGGAATGTCTCTAGCAACCAGCCCAGAGAGCGCAGCTATACCCTGGTAGGTAGGCCCTCAATCACAGAGGTACTCTCCCAGTTTCTGATAACAAATTGGATACAAGACAATCCACCTTGCAATTGTTCTCTTAGTGGCAGGTTTCCTTTGCCAACCTCGCCATAGGTAAGAAACAGTTGGAGGGATTCGAACCTATGACCTCTGGTGCCCTCTAGATAGTAACTTAATGCCCTTTTGACATCCAAGCTATGCAGTCTCCTCTCACCTGAGGAAGAATGCTCAGTGAAAAATACTGGGAGGGAGATAGATTGATTCAGGTGGAAATCAGAAACCACCTTAGGCAAAAACTTTCTATTAGTCCTAAGGACTACCTTATCTCTGTGGAAAGAGATAAAATCTTCTTCCACTGACAGGGCCTGTAACTCACTTATCGTCTGGCAGAGGTGATAGCTACTAGAAAACGGTTTTCCAAGTTAAATACTTGAGTTCTGCTGAAGACAGAGGCTCAAGGGAGTTGCATTAACTGAGCAATGCAAATATTCAGGTCCCAGGCGGGGCTGGTTCCCGAAAGGAGGGTTAGTGTGAAGTAACCCTTTAAAAACTTAGAGAACACAGGGTGAGAAGAAAGGGAGGCAGGCTTCCCTGCTGACACAAAAAGCAGAGACAGCTGCCAGATGAACCTTCAGGGTAGCTGGTCTAAGGCCTAAGGAATTCAGATGGACCAAATAGTCCAAAGAATGGGAAGATCAGCAGATTCTGGGATAATCTGCCTCTCAGAGCACCAGATGGAAAACCTCTTCCACTTAGAATTATAAGTAGCCCTAGTGGAAGGCTTCCCTTGAAGCCTTAAAATATCCATAACACCTTGAGAAAGGTGTAAATCAAAATTCTAGCTCCTCAAGAGCCAAGCCTTGAGGTGGAGGGACTTGAGGTCCGGATACCACACTCTCCCTGTGCACAGGCCAGTAAGTCGTGAACTCTGGGCAGGCTCAGGGCAGGGTGAACTGCCAGGGACAGGAGCAGAGGGTACCAGGGCTGTCTGGCCCAATCTGGGGCAATCAGAATCACTCTGCAAGGTTGAGATCTGATTTTCACTAGTACCCTGAAAAGGAGAGAAAGGGGGAAGGCATACAGGAACTTCCCTTTCCAATCCAACAGAAAGAGCATCCAGAGGGACTGGAGCCCAGTACTGGAGGCCTGCAGCAAAAAGAGGAAGTTGGTGGTTGTCTGGGGCATGAAAGATCTATCTGAGGAGTGCCCCAACTGGCAAAGACAGACCCCAGTACTTGTGGATTCAGAGCCCATTCGTGATGGCCCTGAGAAATTCTGCTGAGGGCGTCCGCCAGCACATTGTCCTTCCCTGGGAGATGAACCGCTATCAGGGAGGTGTTCGAGAAAAAGCCAGAGACCACAACTTCATTGCTTGGTTGCACAAGGCTGAAGACCGAGTGCCCCTTGTTGTTGATGTACCACATTGTGGTGGTATTGTCTGTCCTGACTTGAACCACTTTGTTCTGGACAGAATCTGAAAAGACCAAGAGCTAAAAAGACAGCTCTGAGTTCCAGAAGATTGATGGAGCAGAGATTCCTGAGGAGACCACACTCCCTGAGTGGTAAGGTCGCCTAGGTGAGCCCCCACCCTAACAGGGAGGCATCCGTGGTGAGGGTGAGGGAGGGAGAAATGGGAAATGAAGGAACCCCTTGTTTCAGATTGCTTTGATCCTGCCACCAGTGTAAGGCCAGGATCAGGGTTTGAGTAACTGGGACCAATTTGGTAAGGGGGTCCTTCCTCTGAGACCAATAGGCCCTCAAATGGAACTGAATGTCCCTCATCTGGAATCTTGCTCCCTGCACAACAGCTGTGGAAGCAGCCATGTGCCCGAGGAGTTGCAGAAAATGCCTTGCTGGTCGAGAGACCCGCAGGGTAAAGGAGGATGCCAGGGCGATGAGTCTGTCCACCCTTTCTGAGGGAAGAAAGGCCCTGGCTAACCTTGTGTTCAATTCTGCGCCTATGAAAGTTAGGGCCTGAACTGGTTCCAGAACTGACTTTGGTAAGTGTAGCAGGAATCCCAGAGAAGTGAGAAGCTGCTGGGTGACTTGCAAGTGGGATTTCACCTGACCTGGAGACTGACCCACAATGAGCCAGTCGTCCAGGTAGGGAAACACAGCAACCCCTTGCCTTCTTAAATGACCACTACTACAGCGAGACATTTTGTGAATACCCTTGGCGCGAGAGGTAAGGCGAAGGGCATTGCCCTGAACTGGTAGTGGCCTGAGGGCAGTTCAACCTGAGGTACTTCTGTGGGAAGGCCTGATCAGAACATGAAAATAGGCATCCTTGAGGTCCAGGGAAGCTAGCCAGTCCCCTGCCCTTAGGGAAGGCAATATCATTGCCAGAGTTAACATTTTGAACTTTGGTTTCAACAGATGCTTGTTCAAGTATCTTAAATCCAGAATGGGCCGCCATTCTCCTGTCTTTTTTGGGGTAAGAAAGTATCTTGAATAAAGCCCCTTGCCCTGATGGCAAGGAGGAACCCTTTCCACTGCTTTGCAGACCAGAAGAGAAGAAACCTCTGCTTCCAAAGCAAGGGCTTCTGAAGGATTTGCAGGTGGAAATGCCTGGCTCTCATCTTTGGAAAATATTTGAAGCTGAGAACCAGACCCTGGCCTATTACCTCCAGAACCCATCTGTCCGAAGTTAGGGACAGCCAGCTCTAGCTGAAATAGGCCAACCTGCCCCCACTGGTACAGGAGAATCGGCCCTGGGCACCCCATCAGGGTGCCTGCCTGTAACAAGCCTTAGGCTGAGGGAGGAGCAGGTCTACTTAGCCACGTCTACCCCTGCCTCTGAAGAAACCCCTCTGCGAGACAGCAGAGGAGGCTTGAAATTGGTAAAAGGCCTGAAAGGGTCTGCCCCTACCTCTGGGAGCATGCCTTTGTGGCATGGCATGCTTCTCCTTAGCCTGGGCACTTTTGTAGGTAGTTCTGTATTCATCCATCTTTTTCATATAATTTTCTGTTTGCTCCCCAAACAGAGAATTTCCCACTGCAGGAAAATCCATAGCCTTTGACTGAGTATCTTGGGACAGATTAGTGCATCTGAGCCATGCCAACCTACGGAAAGCTACAGAAGTGGCCATGACCCTGGAGGAAACATCATTAACATCAACAGCAGTATGAAATTGAACTTTAGAGGCTTCAATGCATCAGCAGCCACCTGTTCCAACTCACTAGCCAGCTGGCCATGGGCCTGCTTGGCTAACTGCAATACTGTGTCCCACCTAGATTTCTGATATCTAGCCACATAAGCCATATAATTTGCCTGCCTGAGTCCCAAAGAAGCTGCCATATACTGTTTCTTAGCCATGGCATCAATCTTCCTAGAATCCTTGTCAGGAGGATGTGAGGCCAGAGGAATATTAGCCTTGTAACAGGCTGCAGCTTGTACCACACCTACATGACTACACTGCTCAATAAGGAAGTCTGTATCCGAGCCTGACAAAGTATACCTTCTGTCCATTTTTTATCTACAGGAGGGACAGAATGAGGATTTTTAAAATCTTTGTTGTTTGCTTCCTAAATGACTTATGCAAAGGAATAGACAACCTCCTAGACTCTGGAATATCCATCATTTCCACATAATCAGGCTCCTCTTGCTCATCCACAGCCTCCTCTAAAGGAAGCTGGAGGGTTTCTGCAACCTTTTGTAAAAAATAAAGAAAGAAGGGACTCAGACAGAGTAGGGAGATTCTAAAGGTCTGTCTGGAGAAATGCCGGTTCAATGGGCACGTCCAGACCCTCCCAGCCACACATATATTGATCAAATTCCTCCTCCCTCCTGTGGTTCATAAAAATCCTCAACTTCAAAATCCTGAACCACTGGGACTGAGCAGAACCAACCTTTACCAACTGTTGGTGGTTCTACAGATCCCTGAGACAGTGACTGGACAATCTGAATGGCTTTAGCTATCTCTGCAGCAGTTGGAGACACAATTCTGGACTCCAAACCTCCTGATTTCTTTGTCTTTTTACTTGGGACTGGTTCCTCTGAACAGTCTTCCTTTACCCGAGGAAGTCGCGCCCTGGTCAGAGGGCACTCCCTCTGGTCCAGTGGGTACTGAACCGGGCTGGACATCCAGGTCATGGATTTTTGGCCTCTCGTTCCCTGAGCCGCCCAATCTCTTCTCAGGGTGGCTGCAGGGAAATTTTCAACACACCTGGCAGTCTGACAGGAGGTGGTCAACCCAGACAATAGACACAAGTGGTGTATGGGTCAGCCTTGGCAAAGGCGTCTGAACATCACCAGTGTTGAAACCAGTGGGCAGTTTTCTTTTGGGTTTCTCAGACATAATGCCAGCCTAACCAAAAACTTGCCCTTTTGATGGCAGTGCCAGGCAAGACACCCTTATCGGTTCCTAACCGTGTCACGGGTATTTGAAAAAACCGTAATAATTTCGGTTTTTTTAGAACCGATAAGAACCGGGAACCGCACTCTAAAACCCACAGTACAGTTTTAAAAGGCAGAAAAAACCAAGCGATCGGTTCAAAACCGAACCGATAATTAATTTTCCACACAGACTTGAATTTTTGTACTTACGGTTACCAGATAGAGCTTTAGAACCGAAATCGGTAAAATAATGACTTTTGCGGTTCAAATGAACGAAAACTACTCTCTTGAACCGAGAATGAACCGAGCTGAAGGAGCTGATCTCGGAGCGACTGTTCAGTGAAGCGGAGTAAAGAATCTGACAGTTTCATTTGAAACTGCCAGATAGAGCTTTGGGCACAGCGCCCTCGCGCTGTAGAACTCCAGATCTTCTGGAGTTAACTCCTTCCTCTCCGGGGCAGTTCAGCTGCAGTGGCTGACTGCTATTGTTATAATATAGCAAGACTTCATGGTGTTTGAAGAGAGAGTGGTCTGATCCTTTCTAATTATTTAGAAGAAAGGCAGCTACTACGGTATCCTTTTCTTCTAGAACTATAGCTCAGAACAGCTAGTCCAACTCTTGCAGACCAAGCAGTATTCTGGCTTGAAGAATTTTAGGATTACGTGGGAAACAGATTCTGCAACACTTGGGTGCTAAACCTGGCATCCTCTCTGGCCTGGATATCCAGTCTGTGGTGTGTGATGAATGTGTGGGCAGAAACCCAGCTTGCGGCTTTACACATTTCATCCAGCAGTATGTTCCTCCTTGCAGAAGCAGAGGTTGCGGACCGCTTGTGGAATGTGTCCAGATTTCCTCAGGTGGCACTTTACCTGCTGTCACATAACAGTAGCATTGGACAGTGGATAAAATCCATCTTGACACTGTCTGGTTGCTGGCAGGGTGTCCCTGTGTCACATCTCCATAAGAGACAAGAAGTTGCTTGTTGTCACCCCCTATGGTTTCAATTCTACTCTTATAGGCCCTGTCCACACTAGGGCTTATGTAACAATACAGACATGTTAAAACTTTACAGGAACTCACTGGTAACATTTTCAAACAGTGTGAGAAAAACATATTTAAACCATGATAGTATCTGGGTTTTAGCACAGTTTTTAAACACGGTTTGAAAATAAACACACTTACCTGACCAGTGTGGACGGGAGTCCATATCCTGTTCGCCTTGCTGTAGCCATTATTGGTCCTCCAAGGAGTCAGAATGCACTGCTCTTCAATACCACCATGACTTTCATGGTTTGCACAAGGCCGTGCCCTCACTCTGCTGGCGACCTCCCTCCTCAGTTCCCAAAACCCAGCAGTTGTGAGGTTTTTTTTTTTTTAGTAATTGGCATTTTATTGGTTTTTGTACCCCCGGTTTTCACCCATCCCCATTTCGGCGCGAGCACTTTGTGTGGAAACAGCGCATGTTATGCTACTGAGATACCCTCCCTTCATGTCGCCCCCTCCGCTTATGCTGTTGCAGGACCCCCACCCAGCGGCAGAACTATGGGGGGCCCCACAACCTCCCCGAGAAAGCTACCGTTAGGCAGCTCAATCCTACTCCCTCCCCCATGCCAGCTCCCTGACAATCCCAATGTTGTTCCCAAACCCGGGTGGCCAGCGTGGCATGAGATAAGGTGTCCTGCGCCTCAACCCTCAACGCCACCAGGCAGGCTTTTTTTTTTTTTTTTTTTTTTAAACTTTAACTGAAACCAACTAAGCTCTTCAAACAATGATTATCTGGCTGATCCTGCTCCGTCCACATCCCACACTCAGCAGCGGTGGGTGCAGCCATGTTTCAACATCAGTTGCATGGCAACGCCCACATGCATGACGAGACTTATATCATGCTATTGTAACCCCTAGATGGCACTATCCCAGGGGCTACTACCCCTGCCTGATTTGCCACTAACAGGTTGAGGGGCCTGGATCCAATGGCGGGTGCCTCCACCCAGAGGTCAGGGTTTGCAATAGTTAAACTAACTTGGTCACAGCCCTCTGGGACACTGCAACCCCCTTTCTTCTCACTAGTGGCCCACAATATATCAGAATTACCTTCACAGTATACACTACCCCCAGGACTGATTCCGCACTGGGACCTCCTGTGAAATAAGATACAGTGCAACAATCACAGTACAGTACTTTAACATAGACAATTACCTCAGGCAGTATAACTTTGCTGAAACAAGCAGCTCTGATTTATTTAGGGGATATAACAAGGACAGGGGAAATCAGGTTAATTAGCTTATCACTCTACTCATCTATTTATGGCTCTGTGCACAGGCCTATCCCTATCAGTTACTGTCCCTGGGTACCCAAGCCCTAGTGGCTAGTCCAAACCGTGGCAGCTGGTAGGGGCCCTTTCACACAGAGAAAAGGAAAATTAAACAGTCAGCATCACAGTAATTCCATTTGGATTTAATGTAGCAATTCAACAGGGAGCGACCCTGAATTAGTACTCACGACCTCCAAACAAGATAGGGTCCTTCAATGTCAACAGGGCTACTCTTGAGCTCCAAGAGACTCCTCACACATTTATATGGTAAAAAGAAAGCACTATACCAGGCAGGCTGCATCTGTATCCCGATCGCAATTACTGCACAATACCCAGGAGAACACACAGCAGATTCAGTTCCTGACAGACCGAGGTGCAATTCATAATTCCTCCAGTCTTCTACAGGGTGAGCCTGGTTTCTACTCTTCAGATATCCTTTGATTCTCTTCACAGGACGGATTCAGTCCTAACAAGCAGTTACACAAGCTGCAGACCGGAACTCTGGACCCTACACATGTTTTTTGACTAAAACTGTGCACTGAAGGAGCACAGAGTTCCTTTCCCCTTCACTGCCAGAGCTAAACTGAAACTCCAACAGACAAAACCGAGCACTTCCTTTGAGTTCCTCCCAGTTCTTGACTGGATTGGCTGTCACTCACAATAGACTGCTGCTGTTGGTCCAAAAAGGGGCCGAAGTCTAAACTACATCTCCCAGAGTCACTGCCCATACAATCCTCTTGTGGCTGGCTCAGATTATGAGTCCAAGTTCTGATTCGCCCAAGGCACCATTTTAGAGCTAGCTTACCCCACACTGATTGGTCCAGTTCAGCAGTTCAAAACCAGAATGGGGAACTAGGCAGACACAGTTCTGACTGCAAAGAAAGCAGGTTAGACAAACTGTAATTTCATTATTACTCTAAATGATTTCTGGCAAACAGTTACATCTTTCAGATAGGTTCCCTTTGTACTCCTAGTGACTGCAAAAATGGAGTGAATTGGCAGCAGTTTGAGTGGTACTCAAACAGAGAAACACACAGTCCCCCCATATAAACTAATTATGTCTGCAAGCAGACAGCTCTTAAAGAGAGACAGTACCAGAGGCTCTAAAAACACTCACTGATAAATGGCTTAAACGCCAAACACCATTCAGGCTTGGAGCATTCAAGCAAGCTCCTGGAAGTCTTTTGGGAACCCCCATTTGCAGGGGGGTTACACTATCAACACAACCCACAATTCACTGTGGTAGGCTATGTGACGCGCAGGTGCCTCCACACGTGCACGTTTACAGCCACAGAAGGAGGGGACCGGGAAAAGGAGGTACTACCGCAGGGTTTTAAATCATTGATTAGCAGTTTTTTTTCTTGGGACAATACTAGCTGTACAGAAAGTATTTATATAGGTTTTCTAGAAGTGTTACATTTGTTAAACACAGTGAGGCCAGTGCTATGTATTTTCACAATGTTTTAGCACTTTTATAAGCAAAACGCTAATCAATTTTTAGAGTTAAATAAAAAACTGTACCGCAGGCTACATAAAGCTCTGCCAGCTGCCAGCGTCCCACTTCATCTCTGGACCACAGTGATTGCCCCAGTTTGAATTGTGTACTGGGGGGGGGGCGGACCTCCCCCTTCCCACCTCGGGAGAAAATCCATGGGGGAAATGGAGCCCGGGGTAACAAGAGAGGGGAGCAGAGGTTGTCCTAGGCAGTCAGCAAGGACAGAGAATCCTGCCTGCGGGGGTCCCAGGGAGGCAGAAACAGAATATGATTTTATATATTTATTTCTGACACCAGGTGCTACAGTAATTTTTTTTGGTTTGTTTTGGATCGATATGCAGCAAGAAAAAAATTACTCACCTTAATAATCTTGTTTTTTTCCAATGTTTTCTTCCATATTCATAACTCTCTGTAGTTAGCCTGCTCAGCAGAACTGCCCGGAGAATGGAACTATATGCTAATGATGGAATCATTGGCATGTGACAATTATTCAAACTACTGCCCTCATCTGCTGCACGTTCTATCAACGTCTCAGATTTCTAGGAAGTCCACAAGGCAACCTATTTAAAGATATTCAAGCTTAAAATCTGCTTGATACAGCATAACTATACTCTATGCCTATATACTAAAGCCGATACTAATGATTATGGTATCAGTCCTACCTCAAAATGATCAGAATGACCTGGGAAAAAGAAAGGTAAGATAAAACCCAACAGGATTAAAGGTAAGTGTGCCTGTGTTTGGGACTGCCAGGTAAGAAGACCATTCAGAGACTCTGGTTCTGGAAGGGAAGGTAGGGAGGGAGAGTTATGAATATGGAAGAAGAAAAAATTACTCACCTTAGTAATTGTGTTTCTTCTAATGGAGTCTTGCTGTATTCTGACAAACTGCAGTTAGCTCCAGCCTTTAAACTGCCCCGGAGAACATAGAGTTAAATTAATAGAATGCTGAGCTTGAGCTCAGTTGAGGTCTGTCTGCAGCCCTTTGAAACCCAACCGTCAGATTCTTACGAGTAAAAACTCACTAACTAACCTATGTGGAAATTGTAACATTTTAAACTAGCCAACCAGCAACATAAGAGTTTTGGATTCCCAAGGAAGAGTCAAGTCAGGAAACCCAAAACCAAAACCAATCCAAAATGAGGATAACAATACAACAAAACACCCAACTAAAAAGGGTGGTGTCCAAGAAACACCTCTGGGGTGCAGCACTGCACCTGCTCACCCACTTCCCAAAAACCAGGTTCTGAGAGGGGAGGCAGGGAGTGAGGTCAAAATACAGCAAGACTCCATTAGAAGAAACACAGTTACTAAGGTGAGTAATTTTTTCTTCAAACAACGTGAAGTCTTGCTGTATTCTGACAAACTGCAGACTACCAAGCAGTACCTCCATGTAGGAGGGAGAGAACCTACTTTGGGGATAGGTTCTGAAGTACTGCTGTGCCAAACCGAGCATCACTCCTAGCCTGGATATCCAGAGTAATGCTTGGTAAAGGTATGGACTGTTTTCCAGGTGGCTGCTTGACAAATCTCTAACAAAGGGATATCCATGGCAGCAGCTGTACCTCTTGGAGTGTGAACCCTCAGGCCTGAGGGTGGAATCTTTCCCAGTTTCTCATAGCAGAATTGTATACAAGACACAATCCACCCGGCAATAGTTCTCTTAGTGGCAGGTTTGCCCTTTCCTATTTCCCCATAAGTGAGGAACAACTGGAGGGAATCAAACCTGTGACCCTTGGTAGTAGCTTAGGGCTCTTTTAACATCTAAACTGTGTAACCTCCTCTCTCCTGAGGAGGAATGATCAGTGAAGAAGACAGGAAGAGACAGACTGATTCAAGTGGAAGTCTGAGACCACTTTGGGCAAGAACCTCCTATTGGTTCCAAGGACCACTTTATCCCTATGGAAGGAGATAAAATCAGGTTCCACTGACAGGGCTTGCAGTTCACTGATACGTCTGGCAGAGGTAATGGCTACCAAAAACACAGTTTTCCAAGTCAAGTACTTAATCTCTGCTGAGGACATAGGCTCAAAGGGAGGTTGCATAAGTTGAGCAATGCAAACATTTAGGTCCCAGGCAGGCACAGGATCCCTAAAGGGAGGATTGGTATGAAGCAATCCCTTGAAAAAATTACACAAGACAGGATGAGAAGATAGTGAGGAAGACTTTCCCCACTGACAGAAAAGCAGAAACAGCTGACAAGCGTACCTTGAGAGTAGCTGGTCTGAGGCCTAGGCCATTAAGATGGACCATATAATCCAAAACTGTAGGCAATTCTGCAGTGTCTGGAGAAATATGCTTCTTGGAACACCAAATGCTGAATCTTTTCCATTTGGCGTTATAAGTCTTTCTGGTGGAGGGCTTTAGAGAAGCTTTGAGAATATCCAGAACCCCCTGAGACAGATGCAAATCTGCATACTCTAACTCTTCAAGAGCCATGCCTTGAGATTGAGAGACCGAAGATTGGGGTACCAAATCCTCCCGAGAGGAGGTTAACAGGTTGTAATTCCTGGGAAGAGACAGGGGAAGATGGACTGCTAGAGACAGCAACAGAGGGTACCAAGGCTGTCTGGCCCAGTCTGGAGCAATCAGAATCACTTTGCAAGGTTGTGACCTTATCTTGACTAGAACTTTGAACAGTGGAGGAAAGAGAGGGAAGGCATACAGAAATTTCCCTTCCCAGTTCAAAATCAGAGCATCCAGAGGGACTGAACCCAGGACTGGGGGTCTGCAACAAAACAGAGAAAGTTGATGATTGTCTGGGACTGCAAAGAGATCCATCTCTGATGTGCCCCACCTTGAGAAAATTACTTTCAACACTAAGGGGTCCAGGGACCATTCGAGATGGCCCTGGGAGATCCTGCTCAGTGCATCTGCTAGCACATTGTCCTTCCCCGGAAGGTGAACTGCTATCAGAGAGGTCTGCAGGGAATAAGCAAGGGGCCACAATTTCATGGCCTCTGTGCACAAGGCCGTAGACAGAGTGCCTCCCTGCTTGTTGATGTACCACATGGTGGTGGTGGTGTTGTCTGTTCTGACCTGAACTACCTTGTTCTGCACAGACTGAGAGAAAGCTTGCAGGGCCTGAAAAACTGCCCTGAGTTCCAGGAGATTGATATGAAGAAGGGACTCCTGAGGGGACCACAGTCCCTGGGCCGTGAGAGCCCCAAGATGAGCTCCCCACCCCAAAAGGGAAGCATCCATACTAAGGACCACCGAATGAGACTGAGTGACAAATGGAACCCCTTGCCTTAAGTTGTCCTGATCCTGCCACCACTGAAGGGCTTGGATCAGTGTCAGAGTCACTGGAATCAGTTTGGTAAGAGGGTCCTTCTTTTGGGACCTAAAGGCCCTCAGATGGAACTGAATGTCCCTCATCTGAAATCTTGCCCCTTGGACCGCTGCTGCAGAAGCTGCCATGTGGCCCAAGAGCTGAAGGAAGTGCCTTGCTGGTCAGGACACCTGAAGGCTGAAGGAAGAAACCAGCTCCACAAGAACTCTTGCCCTTTCTAGGGGAAGAAATACTCTTGCTTTGACAGTATCTAGCTCTGCCCCTTTAAAGGTAAGGAGCTGCACTGGTTCGAGGACTGACTTGGGGAGGTTGAGAAGGAACCCCCGGGGAAGATAGCACTTGCTGGGTCACTTGCAGGTCTGACTTGACTTGGTCTGGAGACTGACCCACTATGAGCCAGTCGTCCAGATATGGAAAGATAGAAATGTTCTGCCTTCTTAAAAAGGCCACTACTACTGCCAGGCACTTTGTGAAAACCCTTGGGGCTGATGTTAGGCCAAAGGGCATTGCTTTGAACTGATAATGGCCTGAGGGCAACTTGAACCTGAGGTACTTTCTGTGGGAGCACCTGATGGGAATGTGAAAGTAGGCATCTTTGAGGTCCAGGGAGGCTAGCCAGTCTCCGGGCCTGAGAGAGGGAAGAATTATTCCCAGAGTCACCATCTTGAACCGTGGTTTAAAAGATGTTTGTTCAGGTATCTTAGATCTAGGATGGGTCACCGCTCTCCTGACTTCTTTGGGGTAAGGAAGTACCTGGAGTACAGACCTTTACCCCAGTGTAGGGTAGGAACTCTCTCTATGGCTCCTAGGGCCAAAAGAGTGAAACCTCTGCCTCTAGGGCAAGGGTTTCGGAGAGACTTGCAGGTGGAAAAGATCTGGCTCTCAGCTTCGGAAATTTTTTGAAGCGGAGAACCACTCCCTGGCTTACTACTTCCAGGACCCACTTGTCTAAAGTAACAGACACCCAGTCCTGGACAAAGTAAGCCAGCCTGCCCCTACAGGGATAGGAGAGTCGACCCGGGCAGACCCATCAGGGTGTCTGCTTGGCAGGGACCTTAGGCTGAGGAGTGGATGCAGCCCTGCTCATCCCCCATCTGCCTCTCCCTCTGAAGAATCCCCTCTGTGAAAAGGAAGAAGAGGCCTGTGCTTGGTAGAAAGGCCTATGAAAAGGCCTGCCCCTGCCCCTAGAATGTTGCCTTTGTACTTAGTTTTTAGCAAATACTTCCCAGGTTTAGGCAGGCTAGACCAAGGCCGATTCTCCTATAAGGCACTGTCAATTTGGCAACCTGCACTCCAGGTAAAACCACACAGTACCGAACAGCTCACAGGTAAGCAGAGTCATTTGTTTACCAAGACAGGATCACACAATAAGAGGAGGTCAATTCTTTTTTTTTTTTTTGGTCCTGCCACCAGGTATCCGCCCTGGTCACGGACCCCAAGGTCTTCCTCCTATGCCGACCGTATCCCCTGGTCACCCCCCCAGAGGATGGGGCCACGGAGCTGGCACCCCATATTCCAACCCACGGTCCTAGTAACTGGTTGAGGGAATTGGCGACACAGGAAGGAAGCCCCAGGAAGGGCTTCATAGAGGTGGAGGTCCTATATATATTTTTAATTGTATAATGTAGCCCTCTGGAGAGCCGGACGTGCAATGGCGTCCGCGCTCGATGCAGGCGTCTGCCCGGCTTCTCCCCGTCAGATCGCTCGCTGTCATACACCCAACCTCCGCTGGGTGTCACTGCAGCGCCACATGTAGCCCTCACCCACCCCGAAGGGAGGAGAGCTGTCGCGGGACGCTCAATCCTTCCTTCCCCCTGCCAGCCCCCGGCGGCCCGAGTCCATTCCCGAACCCGGGTCGCCAGCGTGGCGCGAGGTGCGGCGTCCAGCGCCTCAACTCTCAACGCCACTGGGCCGGCACGAGGAGGTCAATTCTAAAGCAGGGCAGGACTGGTTAACACACTAATTGGTAACATTTGTCCCCAATTTTTTAAAGCCCTGTCCTTGATTTGCACTGCAGAAGATTGAGGGGTATGAGAGTCTTTGTACTGCAGGATAAAGCGAGTTCACACTGCAGTTCAGTCATTTGCAGACTGGGGCAAGAAGAGTTAAATTGTCCGTTCCACAGCAGCTCTGTTGTACATGCTGGGAGGGACCTAGCGGAGCTGAACAGTGAGCGAGTCAGACAGCTGAAATCGGAGCAGATAGTGAAGAGAAGGGGCATGAAGTATGTAATTTGCATACTTCACACCCCTTTTCTTCTGCTCTTGGCTCAAATTTCAGCTGTCTGAATCACTCGCTGTTCAGCTCTGTCACGCCCCTCTTCTCAGCACTGTACAAGAGAGCTGCTAGAATGGAGTTTATAGTACCAGTCGCAGGACTACTGAGCTCTGTAATGTGAGCATTTCAGGGACTTGCTGCTGAAACTTACGAGCATCCCAAGGGTGAAAATGTGCTTAACGGATGCAGGTACACACGCTGCCAAAAGCCCTGCCCAGTGCTCCTACAGTTACTGGTGGGAGCTATCCAGGGAGACACCTGGCAAAATGCGATTTTTTGGGGGGGGGGGGGCGTCAAAATCTTTTCAAGAGCTAGTGTACTGCTTGGAATTAATAGTCATTTTCAGATGTGGTCAACTATCACTTCCTGTATCTGAAGAATGTTTTTATTTTCTGTGTGCAAATTAGAAGATTTTCCACCTTGCAGTACTGGGGTGATGTGTGGAGCAGCACTCTGTCTGGCGGAAAAAAAAGTCAATTCTGTTCCTCCCACTACATTGTCAAAAATGAGACCAAACACCTTGAGGCTCCACAATCCTTGTAGCCTGAGCAGTGACTTTCACAAGCTACCAATCAAAATGCAGGAAACTGTGACATCATTAGTAACTAGGGAGAGCCAGTCCCTGCTGCTTCATATGAAAGTGAAACCTGGCAGTGAGAAAAGGTTCTCATTGGTTACTAGTGATGTCATAGTCAGTGTGGTTCCGGTGCTGATATAGTGGGAGGAACCGACTTTTTTTCCTCCAGACAGTGCTGCTCCACACATCACCCCAGTACTGCAAGGTGGAAAATCTTTTAATTAACAACAGAAAAGAATAAATACTTGAGATATAAGAAGTGATTGCTGACTGCATCTGAAAGTTACAATTACTTGCAGGCAGTTTCCAAGCAGTACACTAGCTCTTTAAGAGATTCCACTGAAACCACCCTTTATAAATGGAATTGGGAATTAGATTTAAATATTTCTTATCATGTTTAACTGAAATATGCTCTCCTGTCTCTTAAAATAACTTCCTCCACTTAATGGTAAGAATTCACCTGGAAATGTAGATACAGGTTTTTCTAAACCTCTGCCAATCTGGCTAAATTTATGCCGGCGGAGTATACTCACTGCTGGAGGCAGTGTGGCCAGACGCTTGCAGACCATGCTCATATCTTTTGGCTATGTCCAATTCTTATGGAATTTTGGTCTGACATTTCTGAACAAGTATGGTCATAGTCTCTCGCAGCAGAGGTAGTGTCCCCGACTATGGTACTTATGTCTATCCTCCACCTGGTCTCCAAATACCCCCCTCGCTCCCTGGCACATCTGTATATTCTAGCTGCAAAAAAATAAATAAATAACACAACATTACTAGGCTATAGATGCAAAAAAAAAAAACCACCTACAATTAAGAACTGGAGAAATATATTAAGACATAAATGCTAAGGACCATACAACTGTCTCCCTTCAGGGTGGGTGTCTCCAATTCCAAACTAGATAATGTACATCATGCCTATGGATAAGGCAGAATTATTTTCACGATATTTTTAACATTCCATGGTGCCTACACAGTGAAAATTCAATATTTCACAGAAATGAATGAATGCAGAAACGAGTAGTTGAAAATGTAAAAAAATAAAGGAATTCAAACGTTAACTAGTTTTGGATATTAAAAACATAATTTAGACAGTGAAACAGTAGGTTTTCATATGTGCAGAATCAGCTAAATCAATTCTGCTGCAGCAGTGAATACACTTTTAAGTTCTCTGCTTTGATGCTGCATCTGTTAACAGTAAGCATGGACCCATATCGGGAGAACGAATGCTCCAAACTAGCACTGTGTACTGGGACGGACAGGCAACTCAGGGCAATATTACTTAAATTCGGGAATCTGTCCTGATTCGAAATCCAGAACTGTACAATATCTTTTTCCCCTTTGCAGAGTTGATTGCACTGAACATCCGTTATGTACGATCGAAGTTCAGCTCTTGCTCGCAGATTCTCCTCTAATGTCGGGATACTGGTGCATATCTCCTCCTCAGACGCTGCCATGGTCAAAAGGCAGGTGGGGTCTAATATGCGGACAGCAGCAAAGAATTTAGCAGCAGATTGATGAAACCTGCCCTTCCCTGACATGTAGTTTTGAATTTTTAGGGCACATGGAGACATAGTATTTTTTGTTGTAGGATATGTACTGCTTTATGCTTGAACTTCTAAAAATGTAGCAAAGTCCAGCAAATCATCAAAAACTATGTGAGATTTGATCTCATCACCTTCATATTTCTGCAGCATCTGCACCAAAGGGGGGGGGGGCACTGACAGCTACTTCATTAATTTCAAATACCACCGACTGAGTTGATGCTAAATTAATTACTTCTGAACAAGCAGTGCTTTCACCTTTAAAAAACTCTATATATTCATTTATGTGCTCGGAATGATAAAAAACAGCATGAAACCAGGAGTTCCATCGTGTAATTACTGGTGTTGGCGGTAATGCAGAAGCTACACATTTTGCGATCAGGAACTGCTTGAACCTTGCTTTGCGTGCAGGACATGTAGTGAATGCTTTTTTTTTTTTATTATTATTATTACACAAGCTACAAACTCGTTCACTGAAACATAATTTTTGCGCCAGATGTCGCCAAGCAGGTTCAGTAGTTGTGCAGAGCAGGTGACATGTACACCATTCAGCAAAACATGCTTTAAACTGGATTCCCAGCACTTTTTCACCTACTAATAACATCCTCTACAAATCCGAGCAGGTACTGGTCCAAAATTAAGGACATTCTTGGCAACGACAAGCAACAGAATCCAGCTGACATGAACATTCAAGGTGTTCACTGCACCAACCATGACACCATTGTCAACGCCTTCAATGCCCTTTTTTCTCCTCCACCAGTCGCTACTCTAACTAGCCCACAACCCGACTGTCCCTCTTCTCCTCCCACCCCTCCCTTTCGTTCTGGCTCCAACCACATACCTTGAAGTTCGCAAGCTACTCAACTCCCTTCCGGCAAGCGGGGGTCAAGGGCCTGAGGGCATCCATCCTTGCATACTTAAGCAGTATGCACCTTGGCTGACCAGACCTATCACCTGAGCTTTTTAACCTCTCGTTAAATGCGTCTACTGTCCCATCCACCTGGAAAACTGCCAGAACCATCCCTATACACAAAAGGGCAATGTCAAACTCATGTCCAACTACCGCCCTATCTCTCTTCTGCCCCTCTCAGTAAGCTGCTTGAAAAATAGTCCACTCAGCTTGCTGCTCACCTTGACATGTTTAATCTCTTCAAACCCCGTGCCAACATGGTTTCCAGCCGGTCACAGTACCACCTCTGCACTTACACAACTTACAAATGACATCAGAAATAATATGGACTGTGGCCTACTCACTGGGGCGTCTTTTCTCGACCTGTCTAAAGCCTTTGACATGGTACACCATCCTCTCATGCTAAAGAAGCTCCAATCCATTGGAGCATCTGACAAACCCTCTCCTGGTTCCATAGCTATCTTGACAATCGGACTCAGGCGGTAGCATTTCACAGGCCTTTCCTCCCCTAAACATCTCCCGTGGAGTTCCCCAGGGATCCACTCTTGGACCTCTACTCTTCTCCCTCTTCCTAAATGATATTCCCACCATGTCCTGGCATAGCTGCACTCTTATGTACACAGATGACCTTGTTCTCTACTCTGGGTCAAAATCGGTTGCTGCCATCAACTCCACTCTCACTAATGACTTCCAATTCCTGCAGACCTGGCTCTCTAGCAACCACCAAGTCCTGAACCTAGAAAAAACTTGTGCTATGCTATTCGGATCCTCTAAGAAACTGTCTGCCCCTGCAAACAGGCTCCGGGTTCAATGCCTTGATGGCTCCCTCATCTCAAACACTGAGTCCTACAAGTACCTTGGGGTCACTTTGGATCCCACACTTGACCTGTCTCAACATGTCAATATGGTGTGCCATGCCATCAATGCTAAAATTGGCGGAGCTTATCGCGTGCGCCACTCCTTCCGCTAGACTTTCTGTTGTGAGAGGTATTCTCTTCCCCAACTCCAATATGTCTGCCCCTCCTCTTTGCGTGCAATTCTGCTACACTCCACAAATGGACACTGTCTACAACAACATCTGTAGATTCAGCCTTAACTGCCCCCGTCCTTACCCATCATTGTCTCCTTTACGCTGGCTTAAATTGGCTGTCACCTAAGGATATTCGACCTACTCCCTGGGCTGCTTTATCGACTCCTGTCTATCTTGCCAACCTCCTGACTCCTGCCTCACACACCTGTACCCTCAGGTCTTCCTCTGCCCCCATGCTCTCCACTAGACCTTGCATGACAAAATGGGTGAACAGGCATTTGCCCATTTGCTCCCAAATTCTGGAGCTCACTCCCCTTATGGATGGCTTCAGCCTCCCATCGAGAATTCAAAGACTGGCTGTTCACCCACCTCCTAGCCTCTGGCCAATGCAAATGCTCTAATTTGCTTTGTCCCTGCAGGCTGTCGGGTCTGACCCTGAGTACTACACTAATGTTCTCCCATGCAATACGCTTGTCTAGGTGGCTATGAACCTTGATGTCTTTACTGTCCTCACCTGTCTTATGGTTACCCTAATTGCTTTATTTTACATCCTTATTATGATCTATGCCTAAAATGTACCCTTATGTAACTATTACTGTGCTACTCAATGTATATCTTGTTTTGCTCCTGTACACCTATATTATGTCTGTGCATTTCTGCATATTGTAACCAATGTCCTGTGCTCTCCCGGGTCGTGCCTGAAAATAGGCAGGTCTGTTGCCTAGCGCACTTACCCGGTTACCAAAAGCTAATAAATATACATGGCATTATATGTCACGAAAGCAGCAATATTACTATATAAAATATTAAACTTCTGAAGACAGTTCAAGACAGCTTGAGAAACAGTGTTGTAATTTGTTGCCTGTAAAACGATGCAGTCCATCAATATAGGCTCTAATTTGGTTTCACTGTTAATTTCACAAGCAGCTGACTGGATTGATGGCACTGCAACAATGTTTAAAATATATCTGTCCTGTATGTCTGTGGTCTCGTAGCAAATAATTGTCACGGACACTGCTTCTGAAACCCATTTTGTAATGTCTGTGATATGGTAGGAGAAAACTTTGGGCAGATACTCTGTTCTTAACCACTGCGATGTAGGAATGACACCTACAGATTTCAAATTCTCCTGGAGGTAATTGTGCAAGGTAGGGTTGTCTAGTGTGTGCAACGGTATGTTAGCGGCTGTAAAAGCTTCCACTAATGAAAAATTAGCTGCCTTTCTGGTCTCTTGAGCAGATTTTGTGCTAAAAAGTTCATGTACGTCACTTGCTTTTCTTTCTACAGAGGCAGAGGCTTTTGCTTCCACCTTTCTTTTTTTTTTTTTGCCAGGTGGACAGAGGCTTCTAGACGTCGGTCACAGGATGCCTTCCACTTGTGGTCTACAGTTATATTGCAGGTAGAGCAAAACATCATCTGACCAGAGACATGAAAGGTACCCTTTTTGTACTGTGACGACCTTTGCTTAACAAGCACATTTCCAGTTTTAGAAGCAGGTGAAGGTTTGTTTGGCACAGACACTGCTGTAAATCGCGGAGCGCTCAGCAGTGTGTGGAGCAGCGTCTGGTTTGAATTAAGTTAGCAGGTGGTGATGAAATACTTGTGAATCAGGTGAATGAGGCATTAACGAGTACGTGGGCCACAGTTATTTCTTTAATTAACTACAAATTACAAGATTAACAGATAAAAGGCACCTAATCACTTTGACAGGTCCGTAATTGACAGCAAATGGACAGTTCATTGGAAAGAAAGATTGTAACTACCAGAAGTAGCTAGATTTGTTAATAGTTGCTCAACTGTTTGGTTTTTATTTTATGAAAAAAAAGAGAGACAAAATTAAAACGAAATAATTTAGTACATTTCATGCCGCCTTGTCAGGAAACGGGAATTACACAGACAAATGCCGGTTTCATGGAAATCGTGAATTCCGTGCACTCCACGATTTAATTACTGCCTTATCTATGGATGCTTTCTTTTCTAATCATATCTCTTTAATATGGTATAAATTGATTCCATACTATTTAAGAGATAAACTTTTCAATTTTTTATAAAGACACTATGAATGAAACATTGCTCAGACTGTTTTGTTTTAAACTGAAGTAGAAGTTTATTTATAAATTGTCTGTCCTGTATTACTTGTTCTGATATTGTAAGGACGTTCTGACGTCACTCTGGAGCCCTAGCTTATGTTTACAGCTAGGAGGAGTTGTAGGTTTTATTTGAGAAAGTCTCTGAAACTACACCTCGCTTAGTTCTATTTTAAATTCAGTCTGAAACTGCAAGGGAATCCCTTGTTTGCCTAATAACCTTAGGGTGCACATCAAACAATTGTTTTTTATACTCCTTACAGAGTTTATAATTAAATTCCTTACGGAGGCTTAGCGTGACCTGCTGGGTAACTTCCGGGTCCTCTGGGGCCATATTTAGCTGCCTTGCCGTGAGCATGAAGTGGGTAATATCGCTGCGCCAAAGACACGCAGTTCAAGTGCCGTACATGGTTGGGCTAGAGATTAGCAATTTAGGTAGCTTGGACACTCCTATAAAAAGAAAGGGAGAACAAAAAGTCTTGTACAGTAGCAGGTAAGAAGGCTCATAAAGATCAGTACTTACAAAAAAAAAAAAAAGATAAAATGGCAACTGTCATACGTGCAGCTGATGGGAGGGAAGGTATGATGTGTAGGTTGTGTAGTATGTTTGATTCTGAATTGAAACAGCAGAATAATAAGCCTTATACATATAATAAGTGTATTAAGGTTCAAGAATTAGAAGCTGAAATAAAGTTGTTCAATTGTAGGTTAAGGGCACTGGAACTCATTCAATTAGAGACTGCAAAAAGATTGCAGATAACAGATACACATAATTTAGCCTCACAGCTATGTGAACCTCCTGGCCTTACATCTAAACATACTGATGTGGTAACAAGAAAGAGGCCTAGACAAGAGGGAGATAGCTCTGATTCGGAGGATGATTGGTATACCATGCAATATAACAAAGCTCCAAAAAGAGGCAGGAAAGCCAATGATTTTCATCTACCAATACATAATAATTTTGATCCTTTATTAATTTTTGAAGAGGATGAGATCACTGAATCTATCACCACTCAGTCAACTGTTATATTACCTATGAGTTTACAACAACCAAATAATAATGAATCTAATCTGATGGATAATCCTGAAAAAATAGTGAAGTTAGAAATGATCATTCTAATCTTGTAAACCTTGCAGGATCCAACAATATACAATGTGAGCAAACTGATAACAGGCAAATGTTTTCTGCTCATAATTTTCCGCAGCAGATTTTTGTGTTGGGAGACTATGTTATTAAACCTTGATAGGCAAATATGTAATTTTAATAAAGCCACTCGCACATTATCTTGTTTTCGTGGAGCAAAAATTCAGGATGTAACCAAAATGAGTAGACAGAGGCCTGGATATTCAAACTGCGCCATTCTGAGGCGCAAGCCCTTGCGCTGCTCAAAATAGTTGCGCGGGGGTGTGGCGGGTGATATTCAAAGGAGTTGCTATTGTGCAAGCTCGCTGAATATCCTCAACCACAACACTTGCGCGTAGCGCTGATGGAACTTGCGCCACCGCAAGTTGCCAGAGATGAGCGATAAACTTCGCGGTGGCGCCAGAGTACCATTGCGCCATCGCCAAATTTCCGATATTCAAAGGTGACATGCAAATGGGGCCATAATTTATGCAAGGGCGGGGGCCATTTGCATCTGTTTATGGCCCCATTTGCCTCGCTACATGTAGGTACGCTGATCCCGAGGACTTGCGCCTGGCCACCCTGCCAGGCAGCAGCCATCAGGGACAGCGCCTAATGCAACTACGGTGCGGGCATTACAGGTACATGTAACACCCCCACGTGCCCGAAGCCGATCGCGGACATAGCGTGTGTGAACCCCAGTGCCCGATCGCGGGCAGAATGTAACCCCAAACCCAAATATCTCCCTGGTGGTCCAGTGGACCGTAAAGCCCGATCGCGGGCAGAATCATCACAAACCCGCCCCAAACATCTCCCTGGTGTCTAGTGTCCCCCCACCCACGAAGCCCCTCACCCGCTCCCCCGCGGCGGCGGGCGACAGCATCCACCGCCTGCGCCCGCCGCCCGCCGACTGACTGTCGGTGAGGCTGCCGCCCATTGGTGCAGAGCTACAGCCAATGGGCTTACAGCCCATACCGTCATGACAGTCAGATTTGAATGAAACATCATTCACCGTCTGGACTGTCATGCAGTATGGGCATTGCTCTCTTGCGCAACCTGATGCCAGTGGCGTAACTGCCTCCTGCTGAATATCGCAGAATGGCGCATTTTGGACTTGCGCATGCGCAACCCTGTTGCGCATGGCGCAACCCTTTTGAATATCCAGGCCAGATTCTACAGAACTGTGGTGAAAATGATTTTGTATTGATCCATGTGGGTGTAAATAATATTTGGCATCAGAGTGTTCAACAAATTAAAGAGGCATATGTAGGGCTATCTAATATTCTTGCCGACATAGGAGTTCAAACAGTAATATGAGATTCTTCCGGTACCTAGTGCAGACCAATTTGTTACTGATAAAATAAAACATTTAAATGACTGGCTCACAGGTTGGTGTCTAAAGCAAAATATAAAGTATCTGACACATTGGGAACATTTTCATCAAAATTATAATTACTATGCAAGAGATGGTTTACACCTAAACAAAAGGGGTACAGAAGTTTTGGGAAATGAGATTAATACAAAGATAGGTGCCTTTTTCAGAGTTTGGGGGGGGAGCAAATACAAATTCTGAGACAAGTTTAACATCTGGAATTCCCTCAGCTGAACAGGATCCAGTCTTTGAAATCAGGTTATTTCTACTGAGTTACCAAAGTTAAATAATCAAGTACCAAAACTTAACATATTACTCATAAATGCTAGGAGTTTGCTCAACAAAATTAATGAACTGCAAATTATCCTATATATAGAAAATATTGATATTTGTGGTGTAACAGAGACTTTGTTCACCGATAAACAGTGGGGACAAGATATTCCTGGTTATACTCTTAAGATAAATCGTACTCATGCAAGAGAAGGAGGAGGAGGTGTAGCTTATTATGTTAAGGATGGAATTGAATGTATAGAAGTTAATATGGACACCCCATCACCACCAGGAATTGAAATTCTATGGGTTAAACTTAATAATAAATTTTCTCCAATTACAGTTGGGTTATGCTATAGACCACCTTCCATGGACTCATAACAACGATCTTTTCTGTAATCATCTTGAAAGCATCAATCAACTGGTAAATGTTGTATTGATGGGTGATTTTAACTATCCAGGTAGAAATTGGATGGGTTGTGAAGGATCAAATACACAGGAAACTAAATTCTTAGTTACAACTGCACACTTTGGATTAGACCAAATAGTGTCTATACCCACACGACTCAATAATATACTGGATTTAATACTGACTAATATCAGGGAAGGTATAGAAACACCTATAATAATGGCTCCATTAGGTGACCGTGATCAGTCCATGATCAAATGGTCTCTAAACGATTATAAAAAAAAAAAAAAAAAAAAAGTCCAGTGGCATAACTAAATTCAGAAACTATAATAGAGCAAATTATGACGCTATCAAAGCCTATTTAATGAAATGGAATTGGAAAAGAGATCTATATGGATTATCAGTTAATGAGATCCGGAATAATATAAAAGAAAAAAAAATAGAGTATTGTATATCAAAGTGGGTTCCTATTAGAACAATATACATTCATAAGAAAAGGATGCCTCTCTGGTATTCCTCATCTATTAAAAGATTAGTATTGGCCCAAAAAAAAAAAAAAAAAAAGGCATTCAATAAATATAATAAAAATAAATCTGATCTTAATTGGTCAAAATTTATACAGAAGGCAAAAAAGACTAAATATGCCATAAGGAAGGCTAAAAAAAGATTTAGAGTATAATTTAGCAAGCACTCACACCGATAACAAAAATAAGTTCTTTAATTATATTGGTTCTCTTAAATCTACAGCAAATACAGTTGGACCACTAAAAATTGATGGTGAGATAATAAGTGATGAGCAGCTAATGGCAAACAGTTTCAATCAATACTTCGTTAGTATTTTCAAAAAAAGGGATATACCATCAACTGATAACTGCCCTCCCTTAGATCTTGTGGTTACTTTTACTGTTGCGGAAACCTATTCAACTATTAATTCATTCAAATCTTCTACGTCGGTTGGACCTGATAATATTCATTCTATATTTTTAAAAAAGATTTCTTATGAAATAGCTGGCTTATTGACATTCCTTTTTAATGAATCAATAGCAAAAGGTATTGTCATCAAAGAATGAAAAGATGCCTCAGTTATTACAATTCACAAGAGTGGTCCCAAGCAAGAACCGAAACATTACAGGCCTATAAGCTTGACTTCTTCTATGTGTAAAATTATAGAAAAATTAATAACTCACAAGATCAGTGCACATATCTTGGATAAAGGGCTCTCAGATATCTCACAGTATGGTTTTCAACCAGGTAGATCATGTCATACTAACTTAATGAATTTCTTTGAGCCCATTAGTGAGGCATTAGATCAAGGTTTACCCGGTGGATGACATATCTGGATTTTGAGAAAGCTTTTGATTCCGTATCACACAAAATCTTAAATCGAATGTTTAATAAATATCGATCTTAATAAATATATAGTTGACTGGATTTTGCAATGGTTAACTAACAGAAGACAGCAGGTTTCCCTGCGTGGGTATACATCTACATGGACTGAGATTACAAGTGGTGTACCTCAGGGCTGAGTCCTGGGTCCAATTTTATTTAACATCTTAATAGCTGGTATGAGTTCTAAGGATGGAATTTGGCTAACAAAGTATGCTGATGATGCTAAGTTGGGAGGAATTGTAAATAATATGACCTCTGTTTTAAAATTACAAGAAAATCTGAAATTTATTTCAGACTAGGCTGCTTCACATAAACTAAATTCCAATTATGCAAAATGCAAAATTATGCACTTTGGGAAAATGTGTGTGTCAATTATTTTATTACGGATCAACTATTAAGTAAAACCAGCTCCGAAAAGGATCTGGGGGGTTATTATTTCCAATAATTTAAAATTCTCTAAACATTTAAATAATATGGTTAAAAAAATTTACCAGTTTAACTAGTTGCATACTGAAAAATATAAAAAGTAGGGAGCCAGCTGCATTAATTCCATTATACACCAGCATTGTGAGATCAAATTTTGATTATTGTTCCTCATTTACTGCTCCCACTTTAATTCGTGACAGACAATCTAGGGAAAAAGAATTCAAAGAAGATTTATTAAGCACATCACTGGTATGTGCCCCCTATCTTATAATGAAAGATTAAAACAGCTAAATCTTTACACTATGGAATATTGTTCCTTGAGAGGAGACCTTTGTCTGCTCTTCAGATCCATGAAGGATGAATTCTTGTTAGAAGCCATTTATCTAAATCAGCATCAGTCAGCTTGTTTTACTAGATCACATAATTTGAAATTAAAGGCCTCTACAAATAGGACCTCAAAGAGAATTTTTTTTTTTTTTTTTTTTTAAACAAAGGATAATCCCGATATGGAACTCCCTCCCACATGAAGTTGTGCATTGTGATAATTTAACTCAACTCAAATTAAAGCTCGACTCATATATGGATGAATCAAAATATGTAGTCCACCTGGCTTAGGTGGCGTGATCATACTGGGCATGTCCTTCGATCACATATTTTACCTATGAACCTAGGAGAGTTATTATTGATACATAATCGTTTTTCTGTACCACCACTGGGTACCTTTTGGTACTTCTGGTCTCTGTAGTTGCACTTTATGTATTAACCCTCACTGGAGCTTGGCTTTTATTCCTTGCAAGGTTTGTTTTGGTCACCCTGCTGTACATAATGTACTCATTCCATCAGGCTGATTTAGCTGGTCAGTTGTTCCTTTGCTCTATTTGGATTTAATAAAAATAAGTTTTAAAAAAAGTAAGGTAAAAAAAAAAAGAGACTAGGAGGGTGAGGCCAAAACATTAAAATGTGCCCTATGGGGAAAAAAATTTCTGAAGGCATGTGTGGGACCAAACCAAAGAAAACCCTGAAAAAACAATGTCCAGCCTGTTGTGGGGAGGAACTTAGCTGCACTGCTGCAGAGTAAAAAAAGAGCACTGACGTTTTATAAACTTCATGCCTGTACTTTGGGGATGGGGGGGGAAGGGTGAAACCGCAAGGGTCCTGCAATTATTTGAAGAGAAAACTTAAAAAATGATGTATTGCACCTGCAAAAATATTTAAAGCAGCAGTGCAACAAAACTTGAGATTTTAAGCAATTCTTTTTAAGTGTAGAATTCCGTCGAATTTTAGTTTTTTTTACCTGTATTGTGGTCATCTGGGTGTTTGTCAGTTTCCTTAATTTATTTTTTTTTTAATTAAAAATATTTAAAAAAGTGCATCTTATTGTGTCCATTTCCTGTTTTTTTTTTCCACACAGAGTCAAAAGTACGTAGCCACGCTCTCCTTTGTGACCGCACATGACACTATCTTGAGATGGTAGCACTCACTCACTGTTCACACGGATGAGTACGGAATGAGAGACGGTTTTGCTCATTCAGCAGTGACTGGCAATTTATTGATACTGCTGAAGTAATGTGTGTTGTCATTTGCTCTACTGTACACCATTGTGTGACAACAAGAAAGCATTAATATTTTAAAGAAGGGTTCAAATATTTTTACCAACAGCCACTTATTGAGATATTATCGCCTACTGGTGGTATTAGAAATTGTAATTGTAACCAATCAACACAAAGCACAGACTGCAGCCAGTATATGTTAAGTGATGCTATTTATCACGTATTTCAAACTTATTTAAATTTATTCAGCCACATGTATATTATAAACTCAAGCTTTCTGAACATACTAATAATCATTTCTATTTATTATGCTATCTGTGTAGATAGTGGTGGTGGAGGGGGGAGAGGCTTCTGTAACATATTGATCACTGTCATGATGCAAGGTGCTTGATGGTCAAGCTCTGTCCTTATTTATTTATTCAGACATTTGTGCCGAGTGTTCATCAAAACAGACCTATCCTACTCAGTGGTGTCAGTTCTGTGTAGTAGTGTATACGGTTTTCTGAAATGAAAATCAAATGCATTGCAGAGGTCATGCTCAGTTTTCCTGAATCATCTAGATGCTCACTGGAATATAGGCGTATTGGGAGAGACCTATGCTTAGTTTGTAGGGCATTCAGAAATGTGGACCTTTGAGAGTGTCTTAAACTACAAGTTAAGAATATTAACAGAGAGCTCTAAAGCCACAAAATGCAACTCATGGGAGAAAATTACAATTCCACTGAAAGGGGGAAGTGGTTTAATCAAGTTGTTAACTTAAGGAATACACTCCTAGAATCAATTAGTTTTTTTTATTTTTTGTGTTATCTTTTTTCCCCCCCACGTGCTACCGCTCTCAGTCACTCCTTCAGGCTGTGCCAAGGAACCCTCTGATCCGTCCTGTTCCCATCCCTCACATTTGCAGTCATCCCCAGGGTAACGCAGACGTGACCCTTTGCCAGGCGGGCCCCCCTCCTCCGAGAGGAGAAGCACCTGAGGTGCAGGCAAGCACACTACTTGGCCCTGGGGTACTGCTGAGGGACAGTTGGCTCCAGGACATTGACGGCACTGGACTGCCAGGCGGCCATCATGCGGAGTCAGTTTTTCTGGTGACGTTCCCTTTCTTGCGTTGCTTCTACATTACCCCCCAGTCTCCACTGGAGATCACTGCAGAGAGACGCACTCACAGCCCCACCCCAGGAGGGAGGCAGTCCTCCGGACGCTCGATCCTCTCCCTCCTTGACCCCGGTGCCCCGAGTCCATTCCCGAACCGGGTCACATGCATAGGTCGGTGTAGCGCCAGCCGCTTAACCTCTGCGCCACTGGGCCGGCGGAGAATCAATTATTAATAGTCCCACAATGGAGTTATTTAAGACTGCACTATATATACACCTAATAAATATCGGCGAGTCTTTATGGCGAAAGCTTTTCAACTCTTATTCCTCCTAGGAATCCCGATCTTTTTCTATTTATTGTTTTTTTTTTGGGGGATACTCTGTCTATACGAATATCCACCAAAATTACTTTAAAAAATGTCATTTGAGTGACCTTCCTCATTCTATGGATACATTTTTTTTTTTTTTTTAAATATATAATGTTTGTCAGAGTTTTCAATCTTTGCCGCAGCACATACTAACAAAAAACAGTCACTCAACCCATTATTGTCCTTATGCCACAGATTTTGGGCGATGCATGATCCTACTCCAAATGATGTAAGTACAACAATGGATCTTACAAAAAGTGTAAGGGACACTGTGTGTATAATCCCGCATTATATCATACAGTTACGTCCTAACTCCAAACTGGACATTTTGCAACAATTTGAATAGGTGGTGCTGTGGCCAGGGGTATATATGCATGATGCTGTAATTAACTACTGATGGTCTGTAAGATCCCATGAAGAAGCTGTGTGCAATAATAAAGGGAACTGAGAGAACAACGATCTGTTCTGTTTGACAGAAGAAAAAAAATACAGCTGAGTAGGAATTTTTTTTTTTTCTCTCCATGTAGTTAGCAACGTAAGACACACACACACACACACACACACACACACACACACACACAAATACTGTACAGGTGTCTTATTAAAAAGTCTGTACAGATACCTAGAAAGATTGTGTCTGTGATAGACGCTGGCCATCCACACAGAGACGTTAAGGTGTAGATGCATAGCTGAAATACACAACCCACTGTCATTTGTTGGGGGGGGGGCAGGACATGGACAAATCCACATATATAATCTTCCAGTCATACACTGAAAATCACTGGTACCAGCTTTTCACAAGCCATTCTAGATAATATAAGGTGAATAATGTGATATTGGGTTTAAAAAAATAATTTACTTTATCCACAGCTCAACTTACATAATCTAACACAAAGAACCTAAAATTTGAGTAGATATGCTCCATCTACCTCACCCTGATACTATTATCATGCCAGAGACACTACCTCCAATATATCAGATATTTGAGAATATTTTTTAAAACATGATATATGCATATCACACAAACTATCAGATTATTTTAAACTCTTAAAATCAGGAAAATATTGTTGAGGTTGCTTTTTTTAGAAGTGCCTTTCCTCAATATATGCATACTCTATATTCTGCATTGTCAACTGTCATGATAATGTGACTGCAGTTCAAATCCCACCATCGCTACAGCATATGCAACACATGCAACTGTTACATACTATTACAATAAAAACGATAAATGTGAACTGTGCCGAACATATTGTACATTTTAATCAGCGGCAGATGCTTTTAAGTACATGTTTCAACAGTGTTTATACAACATATGTTTGGGGATATTAACAGAGATAAAAAGTACTATCTAAGGCAAAGAGAAAAGATATCAAATTTATCTCCATGTTCCCGTATGTCATTGTGATATCTTTCCTTGTACCACTACGTCATAGTGCATTTGGAACTCATTTAAAATGTTCAGCCTTAGTAGCAGTACTAACTGTATTTAAATAGAAATAACTTTAAAATGAAAAATTATAGCATGAAAGTTGTTCAGCACAAAAATATCCACAAAATGAGTGGTGTTTCCTTTATAGATACTTTTTGGATTTTTTTTTTATAATTAGCTAAAAAAATAGCAGAAAATTCAATTTTGTTTCACTTTTTCAACGAAAAAGTGCAAATAAATTTAAAAAGAACAATGATAGCATGATACTTTGAGCACAAAGTTGTTCAGCACAAAAATATGTACAAAATGAGTTTTTTTTCCATTTACAGATGCATTTTAATTTTTCACAATCAGCAAAAAATGGCAGAAAATGTATTTTTTCCACTTTTTTGATGAACAAAAAGGCCAAAACAAAAGAAATGTACGTCAAACATTTTCATCATGTACTGGCTGTAATGTAAAGTTATGGGGCCCAATGAGTTAAACAGAAGTAGTAGTAAATCTTGTAAACCACTCCCAAAGTACTGTAACTGTAAATGAAGCTGACAAAGTCACACATTTTAAAGTCACAAGTACTTTTTACACATTTCCAATCATGTTTATCCCAAATTATACAATGGCAAAGGCATTTTCTGTCCTGTGATTGGTCAGTTGGTGCCTGGAACAGTGATGTTATTACACGATAACATCACTGTATGAAATCCTGGCACACACATGTGCATGACAGACTAATAAAATCATACGTTCCCTACACAAGTTGCTGCCGTTCTGGACTGCTGCTGTACAGAACTTCAGGAACATACACCACCCACCAACACCCCCCCTCCCCCCAAACAGCAATTCTACTAATAGGTCAGATATTCACAAAAAAACCAAAAACAAAGACCAGTGCTGGATACATTTCTAACTTGCCTGGCTGTTTGTTTTTTTTTCTCTGAAGTGAGCGGCTTCACTGAACTATGGCCATAACTGCCAGTCGAACAGTTCACTGATGCCGCTAAGTTCAGAGAAAAAGTGACATGAAAATTAAGTAGATTTTGAAGCTCGAAATTAACCCCTAGAACAGATCCTCCATCCCCACCATGGTCCTCCCATATGTACTCACTACCAAAATTATTTAAAACAACAAATGGCATAAGCAGCCGCGACGGTGGCTTCTCAGCCTGAACTTGAAGTGAAGCCGTAGTAGAGCGTGCCCACAACAGCGCCATGCCCAAGTGCACACCTGAGCCACGCATCCCTCCTGGGATTCAAACTTAATAAAAGTAGACATTTTAAATAAAATAAATACGAACTAGAAGAAAGACATACCTGTAATCGGCTTTCACACAGCACCGCCCGAGTAGCTACACTCCTCCATTAGCTCCCAGCTGCGCTCCCGCACTCCTTGGCGGGCATAAACAGCTGCAGGCTGCAATTTATAGAACTGCTCATTTATATACACACACACACACACACACACACACACACACACACACACCCACCCACCCACCCCAAATCTTAAATACATCTTGATTAAATGGTCGTGGGTTGGGGGGGCGACAGACTGATGTCAGACACAGCACTGAGACAAAGATTAACCTTGGAAAACTGAATAGTCAGCACCACTGATGTACCAGCTACTCCTACTGGTAGAAAAATACAGTGGACTTTAAAAAAATAGGGGAAAAAAAGCAAATAAATCATTTTTCTTTTTTATTAAAAAGTGAACCATTGTATGATAGCAATAAGGCACTCCAGGGTGTGTGTTATTGTGTAATAATTGGGGAGTACTTTTTCCCATAGAGAAAGGCGTTTATAATTTGCCGTTACAAAGGAGTGTTTATAACAGCAAACAGGCGCCACTTCTCTATTGGAAAAAAGGCATGAGCTACCAGTGTCTCTCGCTGTCACATTATAAGCACTCTCGCACACTTATCTCAAAAACGGCAGCCGTCGAGAAGAACCACAAAAAAATCACTGAAATCAGTAAATGTTGTTTAAAAATATTGCCCAGATCACTTGAAGTAGTGGACTTTACACACAATCCCGAAGTGCTTCTCCTCTCCATCCCCCCCCCCCCCGCTTCCTCTGCCGTCACATGCTACAGTTGCTCCAGTAACCATGACCTCCTGGCAACTCTTACTGTAAGCTAGCAACGGACATTGGGGCGAATTCTTTGTTTGTTTGTTTTTTTGGTTTTTTTAGCAAAAGCTTTACTTGTTCTTGTTGAAAATGTTCAGCGGTTATATTTTAGCAGTTCAGGCTACAGTTCTCCATTAACATTTTTTCTGAATAACATTTCCAACAACGATACCGGAGTAAGACAGTTTTTTTTTTTGTTTGTTTTTTTGGGGGTTTTTTTAGCTTTTGTTGACCGGGTAAGTGCACTAGACAAATCCTGCCTATTTTCAGGCACGACCCGGGGAGGGGGATACAGATGAATTCCAACTGACCTTGAACCAGATTAAGCTGTTGGTGGTATTTTTAGTGAATGAGGGAAATTTGGCCAGGACACCAGAGAAATTCCCCTACTCTTTTCGATAAGTGCCATGGGATCTTTAACATCCACCTGAACTACCACCAATCCAGGCAGATGGGACCTCGGTTTAACGTCTCATCCGAAAGACAGAAGTTCCTTCTATTCATTCCGATTGACGCAATTTTTATATAATTGCTGTGGCAAAAAAAAAAAAAGATACCCAGCAATTATATAAAATAAAAAATGGGTCAGGTGTGTGTAAAACTCTATTTTACACACACCCTCGTTGTGGGATGCTTTTCACAAACCCCTCTTTATGTAGCATCCCACAACTTGGGTGTGTGTAAAATCTCGTTACACACCCCGACACATACTATATTCTCTATATAACAACATCACTCCTGGGGTGGTGGAAGCACTCTGTTTCGCCTTGTGTTTCAACCCACCCCAGGAGTGACATTGTTACACAATAACACAGACCCTGTCGTTGTAACAGGGAGCTCCTGCCACTCGAGGGCTGACCTTTTCTTAAAATTTGCTGTAACAGTTCTTCTATTTCTTAGCCTAATCCATCCTTTACAATTTCTAGTCCATAAGGTTGGCCACCTATGGGCACCCCTTCCCTTTCTTGACTATGCTATAGTGTCCTCTTTAATTTTCCTTTTCCCATGTCCTCGTACAGGAAGGCTATTGTGGTGACCTCCAAGCATATGTAAAACAGGCTGTGTTCCTCGTTATTGGATTTAGTATGCAATGGCACTATGCCATAAAATACTTTAATGTACATCCCTTGTGTATAAAACCTGTACATGTTGAAAATACCATGGCACTAGGCGTTTCTGATAATGGTAAAAAGTACTAGATGACTATTATAAAAAATTAAGTTAGTTGTGCTATTTAAAATGCATGTAAATTGCTGTAAACTAAACAAGTCTGAAATTTCATGGCGATCCCATGATGCTTTGCATTATGGAAGTATGTGTGATGTTGTGTTTCTTTGAAACTTGGCTTATTGTCAATGCCCTTTGGGGTAACTCATGTTTCAGTGCTTCTGCACTTGAGGTTCTTTGTCTTTAGCTTGTTTTGTAGGTTTTTTTTTTTGTTTGTTTTTCTTAATTTGAGCCCCCACTGCCCAAGCAAACAAGGCCCACATAGGGGTGGAGGCTGAATCTCAACTGCTAAGCAGATCAGAGATCAGTGTCAGTAGGTGCTGGCTAAGTGCAGAGAAAAGACATACATAGTCTGTTGCTACAAACTGTTGTACTGAAGATGGAATGTGCCATTTTTTAAGGTTCTGTCTATATTTTGAATAAACATCACACAGAGATTGTGTGTTGAACTTGAAGTTTGGTGTCTGGTCCAACTGTTATCCCACAACCCCGCCACAGTCATGCCTTATTGCTTAAACATATGTCTGTATAAAACAGAGCATGACATGGTCTAACTGAAGATATCACATTTATCTTCATGAGAAGCTAATGATATTAAGATATCCCACTCACTCGTGGCTTCGCCACTCGTGAGCTATCATAATATCATTAGCCTCTCATGAAGATAAATATGATCTCTTCAGTCAGGCCATGTCATATCCCGTATTTACGTACTGATGTCATGTACCATTTCGAAAATGTATGCTGTAGTTCATGCCAGACTCAGATAAATATTTCTTCTATGGGCCTTGTGTGACCTGTGTAGTTCACTGAACACATTGACAAGGGTAATAAAGAACACTGACACACTGTTAATTACAGAGAGAGATTCATTTATGTTGGGTTCCAGACTGTGAAACAGGAAGACTGTTCAAATCCCACTACTACCACTTAGTCGAGAGGGGAAAAAATAAGTGCACTTCATAACCATGGCACACATACTTACACACACACACACACACACACACACACACACACACACACACACACACCTACCAATGTGATGTAAATTACTTGATGTACAATATACATTTCCAATATAAACTGGTGGACTTGATTTCCTTGTGAAGAAGTTTCATACAAATGGACATCACATAAAATAGAATTCCTCAACAATATCCTTCAAACTTGTATTCATACATATCCATGCAATACAAAAAAATTGTTATTTATTAAACACCAGAACTAGCTCCAAAGCCAAGCGTTCATTCATGCACACGCTTTTGTGTTTGTCGACTCCTTATTTAACATCCATTTACTAGAGCGTCATTTTGCTTAATTTAGGTTCAGGAACTGTGCATCATGGAAGAAACAAGACAGAGAAGAGAGATGGCGCTGAACTGTGACAGCTGCTATTTCTATGCTTAGCTTTCTGGCACGGATAACATTTTATTCTGTGCAGTGCCACAAGAACCAAACAGACTAAACAAATACCAGCACCAGCACCTCTCACAAACTGCACTAACAAACGAGCTTCAGTACAGTCAATGCAGAAACATTTTTGTAATTCCTTGATGTGCAGTTGAAGTTATTTGAAATCAAACATTTTAACATCTCTGACATAAGGAAGGAGCATCAGGAGTGAGATGAGTCTCTTTGCAGAAGACTCAAAGCTGGGGGCGGTGGTGCATGGGGAGGAGGGGAGGGTGGCCCTACAGGAGGCTCTGGAAAGGTGGTCTAAAAAAGTGGAAACTGAGGTTCAGTGTAGGGAAATGCAGGGTACTGCACCTGGGAGCCAGAAACCTGGGCCAAGTGTACACCCGGGGAGGGGGGGGGATGCTACAAGTCTCAATGGCTGAGAGGGACCTGGGGGTGGTAGTGGAGGATGTCAAGATGAACAACTCTGAACTTGTAGGAGGGCAGCGGCCAAGGCCAAAAGGATGCTGGGATGCATCGCTGGGGGGGATTACCTCCAGAAGGAGGGAAGTGATACTCCCTCTGCATAACTGCTTGGCGAGGCCGCACCTCGAGTACTGCGTGTAGTTTTGGAGGCCAGACTTAAAGAGGGACATTAACCTCCTGGAGAGGGTCCACAGAAGGGCAACCAAAATGATCTTGGGCTTGGGGGGAAAGGACCTATGGGGAGAGGCTTGAAGAGCTAAATATGTACACACTGGAAGAGAGAAGAGCAGGGGGGACATGAAAGAGGTCTTCAGATACATCAAGGGGATGTATAGAGGAGGCGCAGTCAGGGTGTTCCGAAGGAAGGGGGGGCCAACGAGAGGGCATGGGTGGAAGCTGGAGTGGGGGAGAGATTCAGGGGAGAAAGGAGGAGGTGCTTTCACTGAGAGGGTGGTAGAACGATGGAACGCGCTGCCCGGGGGGGCTGGTGGAGGCAGAGACTGTGGAGCTGTTCAAGAGGGGGTGGTACAGGTGCAGGGGATGGGTTGTGGAAGCAAAGTCCAATGCAGCAGGAATACCCTGGACTGGGAAGGGAGAAGCCCGAAAGGGCGGGGGGGGTGCAGCAAGGTCAGATCCCAGGGTGGGGGCTGACCAAACGAGCAGACACGAAAGACCACTAGGCCTATTCTGCTGGCATTTTAGTATGTTAGAAACGTTACCAATGTTAATACTGCATATGGATTTATTTTATAAAATAAAAGTTTTCAGCCTGTGTCCTGATCCAACAATACAAACTACTGTGAAAAGTAACACATCAAAACTTAAGATCGATTTAAGCTAGACAAAAATGTAAGTAATAAGGTACTGTACAACTACACAAAGTCTCGACAAAATGTCATGCCCACAAGGTAAATACTGACTACCCCTTACACTCCCTGTCAAATTGCTGCCTGTTGCTATGAGGACATATAAACAAATAGTTAAAATACTGTCATTTTCATGAGGGCAAACAAATGAATAGTGACCTTTGCTTGCCATCAAACATACAAATCACCAAATATCAAACACCATCCTCCCCAATGATACACACACACACACACACACACACACACACACACACACACACACACACACAAAGTTCAGTACATAATTCAGTATTGTAACATGGCAAGAAATAAAACATCAAAATAGAATAAAGTGAGTGGTGGAAACAGCACACGTGACACAAAATTAAGTGGGCATTAATTCCC
Organism: Neoceratodus forsteri; assembly: GCA_016271365.2. Classification (NCBI taxonomy): domain Eukaryota; kingdom Metazoa; phylum Chordata; order Ceratodontiformes; family Ceratodontidae; genus Neoceratodus; species Neoceratodus forsteri. Next base: position 45,231,368 of record CM028133.1, on the reverse strand, counting down.
TAGTAATGCCTGCTTCACAATGTAGTACTCTTTCTAACCACATTAAGATCGCCAGTAGAAAAATTTACAACTAGAGCGCAGTTTACTTCCCGCCCAGCCGCTCTGCATTACTCGTACAGTCGCTCCATCAAAAAATGGAGAGCAATAAGTTAGTACCAATGCCCATAGTCTGAGTAACAAGCTTCCTGAATTAGTGGCCTTGATGGAGGAGGAACATCTGGATATCGTGGCAGTCACAGAAACATGTTATACACAAAACCATGACTGGGACGTAAACATACCAGGATACACTATCTACAGGAGGGACAGTGAGGGTAAAAGAGGAGGAGGAGGAGCAGCTCTTTACATAAGGGAAGGAATAAAAGCAACAGAACAAAAGGGTAAACAGGGAGGAGAAGAAGCACTGTGGGTAAATTTGGAGACCGGCAATGACACCACAATCCATACAGGGGTTGTATACAGACCCTTTTTTCAGGGGGAGGAAATGAACAAGGAAATGACAGAAAGTATACTTAGAATGGCAGAAAAGGAAAAATTACTCACCTTAGTAATTGCTTTTCTTCTCATGGAGTCTTGCTATATTATAACATTAGCAGTCAGCCACTGCAGCTGAACTGCCCCGGAGAGGAAGGAGTTAACTCCAGAGGATCTGGAGTTCTACAGCAGGGCGCTGTGCCCAAAACTCTATCTGGCAGTTTCAAATGAAACTGTCAGATCTTTAAAGCTAACATCAAAGAACAGAAAGTCTGTGTGGAAAAACTACACTAGCCCATGGCTACCTACTAGTAGTAGTTACAACAAAATAAACAACAAAGAAACACCCAGAACCATAATAACAAAAATTGATGGTATTATGGTTCGTTTTACCACCCTTGACAAGCACATTATGAACCCCCCCTTCCCCCCAAGACTCAAGTCCAGGAAGGGGGCAATATAAATAACCTAAATGAAAGCAACCAGATCCCTAACCCAAAGGAAAGAGGGTAAAGGGATAACTACAATGGCATGACACAGTGCTTGCACCAATTCGCCACCCCTACCCAAGTAGAGGTTCTGAGAGGGGCAGGAGGGAGGGTGGTTATAATATAGCAAGACTCCATGAGAAGAAAAGCAATTACTAAGGTGAGTAATTTTTTCTTCAAACACCATGAAGTCTTGCTATATTATAACATTAGCAGATTACACAGCAGTACCTCCATGGAGGAGGGACAGAACCTACTTAGGAAATAGGCTCTGAAGCACAGCTGTGCCAAACCGAGCATCTCTCTGGACTGGACATCCAGGGAATAATGCTTGTAAAGGTGTGAACTGTCTTCCAGGTAGCAGCTTGACAAATCTCCAGAATGGGAATGTCCCTAGCAGCCGCTAGAGGCGAGCTGTACCCCTGGTGGAGTGGGCCCTCAATCCTGAGGGGGTACTCTACCTAGTTTCTGATAACAGAATTGGATACAAGAAACAATCCACCTTGCAATTGTTCTCTTGTAGCAGGTTTTCCTTTGCCAACCTCGCCATAGGTAAGAAACAGTTGGAGGGATTCGAACCTATGACCTCTGGTGCGCTCTAAATAGTAGCTTAAGGCTCTTTTGACATCCAAGCTGTGCAGTCTCCTCTCACCTGAGGAAGAATGCTCAGTGAAAAATACTGGGAGAGAGATAGATTGATTCAGGTGGAAATCAGAAACCACCTTAGGCAAAAACTTTCTATTAGTCCTAAGGACTACCTTATCTCTGTGGAAAGAGATAAAATCTTCTTCCACTGACAGGGCCTGTAACTCACTTATGAGTCTGGCAGAGGTGATAGCTACTAGGAAAACGGTTTTCCAAGTTAAATACTTGAGCTCTGCTGAAGACAGAGGCTCAAAGGGGGGTTGCATTAACTGAGCAATGCAAATATTCAGGTCCCAGGCGGGAGCTGGTTCCCGAAAAGGAGGGTTAGTATGAAGTAACCCTTTAAAAAACTTCTGAGAACACAGGGTGAGAAGAAAGGAGGCAGGCTTCCTGCTGACACAAAAGCAGAGACAGCTGCCAGATGAACCTTCAGGGTAGCTGGTCTAAGGCCTAGGGAATTCAGATGGACCAAATATTCCAGAAGAATGGGAAGATCAGCAGATTCTGGGATAATCTGCCTCTCAGAGCACCAGATGGAAAACCTCTTCCACTTAGAATTATAAGTGGCCCTAGTGGAAGGCTTCCTTGAAGCCTTTAAAATATCCATGACACCTTGAGAAAGGTGTAAGTCAGCAAATTCTAGCTCCTCAAGAGCCAAGCCTTGAGGTGGAGGGATTTGAGGTCCGATACTACACTTTCCCTGTGCACAGGCCAGTAAGTCGTGGGACTCTGGTAGGCTCAGGGCAGGGTGGACTGCCAAGGACAGAAGCAGAGGGTACTAGGGCTGTCTGGCCCAATCTGGGGCAATCAGAATCACTCTGCAAGGTTGAGATCTGATTTTTACTAGTACCCTGAAAAGAAGAGGAAGGGAGGAGAAGGCATACAGGAACTTCCTTTCCAGTCCAACAGAAAGGCGTCCAGAGCGACTGGAGCCCAGTACTGAGGCCTGCAACAGAAAAGAGGAAGTTGATGGTTGTCTGGGGCTGCGAAAGAGTCTATCTGAGGAGTGCCCCATCTGGCAAAAGGACCCCAGCACTTGTGGATTCAGAGCCCATTGATGGCCCTGAGAAATTCTGCTGAGGCGTCCGCCAGGATAGTGTCCTTCCTGGGAGGTGAACCGCTATCAGGAGGTGTTCAGGGAGTAGCCAGAGACCACAAATTCATTGCTGGGGTGCACAAGGCTGAAGACCGAGTGCCCCTTGCTTGTTGACGTACCACATTGTGGTGGTATTGTCTGTCCTGACTTGAACCACCTTGTTCTGGACAGAATCTGAAAACACCCGAAGAGCTAAAAAGACAGCTCTGAGTTTCAACAGATTGATGTGGAGCAGAGATTCCTGAGGAGACCACCCCCCCCGAGTAGCAAGATCGCCCAGGTGAGCCCCCCACCCTAACAGGGAGGCATCCGTGGTGAGGGTGAGGGAGTGAAAAAGGAATGAAGGGAATCCCTGTCTTAAATGCTCTGGACCTGCCACCAGTGGAGGGCTAGGATCAGAGTTTGAGTAACTGGAACCAACTTGGTAAGGGGTCCTTCCTTTGAGACCAATAGGCCCTCAAATGGAACTAAATGTCCCTCATCTGAATCTTGCTCCCTGCCACGACAGCTGTGGAAAGCAGCCATGTGCCCAAGGAGTTGCAGAAAATGCCTTGCTGGTCGAGAGACCCAGAGGGTAAAGGAGGATGCCAGGGCGATGAGTCTGTCCACCTTTCCGAGGGAAGAAAGCCCTGGCTAACCTTGTTCAATTCTGCGCCTATGAAAGTTAGGACCTGAACGGTTCCAGAACTGACTTTGGTAAGTTTGTAGAAATCCCAGGAAGTGAGAAGCTGCTGGGTGACTTGCAAATGGTTTCACCTGACCTGGAGACTGACCCACAATGAGCCAGTCGTCCAGGTAGGGAAACACAGCAACCCTTGCCTTCTTAAGTGAGCCACTACTACAGCAAGACATTTTGTGAATACCCTTGGCGCAGAGGTCAGGCCGAAGGGCATTGCCCTGAACTGGTAGTGGCCTGAGGGCAGTTCGAACCTGAGGTACTTTGGTAGAGAAGGCCTGATCAGAACATGAAAATAGCATCACTTGAGGTCCAGGGAAGCTAGCCAGTCCCTGGTTCTTAGGGAAGGCAATATCATTGCCAGAGTCAACATTTTGAACTTTGGTTTCAAAAGATGCTTGTTCAGGTACCTTAAATCTAGAATGGGCCGCCATTCTCCTGTCTTTTGGGTAAGAAAGTATCTTGAATAAAGCCCCTTGCCCTGATGGCAAGGAGGAACCCTTTCCACTGCTTTGCAGTCAGAAGAGAAGAAACCTCTGCTTCCAAAGCAAGGGCTTCTGAGAGGATTTGCAGTGGAAAATGTCTGGCTCTCATCTTTGGAAAGTGTTTGAAGCTGAGAACCAGACCCTGGCCTATTACCTCCAGAACCCATCTGTCCGTGGTTAGGGACAGCCAGTTCTGGCTGAAATAGGACAACCTGCTCCCCACTGGTACAGGAGAATCGGCCCTGGGCACCCCATCAGGTGCCTGCTTAGCAGCAGCCTTAGGCTGAGGGAGGGGGACGGCCCACTTGTGCCTCACACCCCTGCCTCTGAAGAAACCCTCTCGAGACAGCAGAGGAGGCTTGAAATTGGTAAAAGGCCTGGAAAAGGCCTGCCCCTACCTCTGGGAGCATGCCTTTGTGGCATGGCATGCTTCTCCTTAGCCTGGGCACTTTGTAGGTAGTTCTGTATTCATCCATCTTTTTCATATAGTTTTCTGTTTGCTCCCAGAGAATTTCCCATACAGGAAAATCCATAGCCTTTGACTGGGTATCTTGGGACAGATTAGTGCATCTGAGCCATGCCAACCTACGGAAAGCTACAGAAGTGGCCATGACCCTAGAGGAAACATCATTAACATCGACAGCAGTATGAAATTGAACTTTAGAGGCTTCAATGCCATCAGCAGCCACCTGTTCCAACTCACTAGCCAGCTGGCCATGGGCCTGCTTGGCTAACTGCAATACTGTGTCCCACCTAGATTTCTGATATCTAGCCACATAAGCCATATAATTTGTCTGCCTGAGTCCCAAAGAAGCTGCCATATACTGTTTCTTTGCCATGGCATCAATCTTCCTGGAATCCTTATCAGGAGGATATGAGGCCAGAGGTATATTAGCCTTGTCACAGGCTGCAGCTTGTACCACACCTACATGACTACACTGTTCAGTAAGGAAGTCTGTATCTGAGCCTGACAAAGTATACCTTCTGTCCATTTTTTTATCTACAGGAGGGACAGAATGAGGATTTTTTAAAATCTTTGTTGTTTGCTTCCTAAATGACCTATGCAAAGGAATAGACAACCTCCTAGACTCTGGAATATCCATCATTTCCACATAATCAGGCTCCTCTTGCTCATCCACAGCCTCCTCTAAAGGAAGCTGGAGGGTTTCTGCAACCTTTTGTAAAAATAAAGAAAGAGGGGACTCAGACAGAATAGGAGGAGATTCTAAAAGTCTGTCTGGAGAAATGTCCGGTTCAATGGGCACGTCCAGACCCCCCCAGCCACACATATATTGATCAAATTCCTCCTCCCCCTCCTGTGGTTCATAAAAATCCTCAACTTCAAAATCCTGAACCACTGGGACTGAACGAACCAACCTTTTACCAACTGTTGGTGGTTCTACAGATCCCTGAGACAGTGACTGGACAATCTGAATGGCTTTAGCTATCTCTGCAGCAGTTGGAGACACAATTTTGGACCCCAAACCTACTGATTTCCTTGTCTTTTACCGGGACTGGTTCCTCTGAACCAGCCTTCCTTTTGCCAGTCTCGCCCTGGTCAGGGCACTCCCTCTGGTCAGTGGGTACTGGACCGGGCTGGCCATCGGTCAGCGGACTTTTTGGCCTCTCGTTCCTGAGCTGGCCCAATCTCTTTTCCAGGGTGGCTGCAGGAAATTTTTACACACCTGGCAGTCTGACAGAGGTGGTCAGCCCCAGACAATAAACACAAGTGGTGTGTGGGTCAGCCTTGGCAAGGCCTCCCACAGACATCACAGTGTTGAAACCCAGTGGCCCGGTTTTCTTTGGGTTTCTCAGACATAATGCCAGCCTAACCAAAACTTGCCCTTTGATGGCAGTGCCAGGCAAGACACCCTTATCGGTTCCTAACCGTGTCACGGGTATTTGAAAAAAACGTTATAATTGTGTTTTTTTAGAACCGATAAGAACCGGGAACCGCACTCTAAAACCCACTGTACACTTTTAAAATGTAAAAATAACAAACCGATCGGTTCAAAACCGAACCAATAATTAATTTTCCACACAGACTTAAAATTTAGTACTTACAGTTACCAGATAGAGTTTTAAAACCGAAATGCGGTAAAAATAATGACTTTTGCCGGTTCAATGAACCGAAAAATACTTGCTTGAACCGAGAATGAACCGAGCTGAAGGAGCTGATCTCCGGAGCGACTGTTCAGTGAAGCGGAGTAAAGAATCTGACAGTTTCATTTGAAACTGCCAGATAGAGCTTTGGGCACAGCGCCCTCGCGCTGTAGAACTCCAGATCCTCTGGAGTTAACTCCTTCCTCTCCGGGGCAGTTCAGCTGCAGTGGCTGACTGCTAATGTTATAATATAGCAAGACTTCATGGTGTTTGAAGGGATACATTGCTGATGGGTGATCTGAATATGCCAGATGTTAACTGGAGTGCAGTTGCAGCAGCCACTTTGAAGAGTGGGGTTATTCTAGATGCCCTACAGGGGCATGTCTTAGACAACTAGTATTGGAGCCCACTCAGAGGAGCAATCTTAGCCTGGTTCTCTCAAATGGAGGTGGAGAGGGATCACAGATGTAGAAGTGGGTAGCCATCTGGGAACTAGCGACCATCGAACAGTATGGTTCACAATAAACACAGCAATAGAGTCAAGCCATACAAGGGCAAAAGTACTGGACTTTAGGAGGGCTGACTTTGCCAAAATGGGTGAATACCTAAGGAATGCACTGGCAAATAGGCAGGAAGGAGGGGTGGAATAACAATGGGGAATAATAAAAACTGCCATCACAGAGGTAACGAACCTTTGTGTGAAGCAAATAAACAAAACAAAACGATGTAAGAAACCACTATGGTTCTCAAAGGAAGTGGCAGTGAAGGTTCAAGAGAAAAAGAAAGCATTCAGGAAGTACAAGGAATCGCAAAAGGAGCAGGACAGAGAACTGCATCAGTTAAAGCAAAAGGAAGCTGGGAAAGCAGTCAGAACAGCAAAGTCCCAAACCGAGGAAAAGATAGCCAATTCAGTTAAGACGGGGGATAAAACCTTTTATAGGTACATCAGGGAGTGAAGGAAGACCAAGGGAGGGATAGTGAGGCTTAATAAAGTGGAGGGAGGGTGGGCAGAGGGAGACTGTGAAAAGGCAGAGATACTAAACAAATATTTTTGCTCAGTATTTACAAATGAAGAGGGGGAGGTACCTAAAACAAACAGTAGAAACACTCTGGATACAGAAGTTGATACCAGCCCATTTACGGAAGAAAGGGTTTTGATAGAACTCTTAAAACTGAAGGTGGACAAAGCAATGGGGCCTGATGGGATTCATCCCAGAATTCTAAAAGAACTAAGGGTAGAACTAGTGACACCACTGACTACCCTCTTTAACAAATCATGGGAGGATAGGGTGGTACCTGAGGACTGGAGGAGGGCAGATGTGATTCCCCTTCACAAAAGTGGGAGCAAGGCAGAAGCAGGAAACTACTGACCTGTTAGTTTAACCTCAGTGATAGGGAAAATAATGGAATCAGTTCTGAAGGAAAGAACTGTTGAGTATCTAGAGGCCAGAGGGGCACAGGACCCAAGGCAGCATGGATTCACAGCGGGAAGGTCATGCCAGATGAATCTGATAGATTTCTTTGACTGGGTGACCAAAGTAGTAGATCAGGGAGGGGCTATGGACATGGCCTACCTAGACTTTAGCAAGGCATTTGACACAGTCCCACACAAAAGATTAATATACAAGTTAGCCAGCCTGGGAGTCGGTCCCAAGAAGACAGCCTGGGTAAAGAATTGGCTGGAGAATAGGACACAGAGAGTAATAGTAAATGGAGTCAACTCTGAAGAAAGGGGGGTTACTAGTGGGGTACCGCAGGGATCAGTATTAGGACCAATCTTCTTCAATGTCTTTATAAGCGACATTGCAGAGGGACTGGAAGGAAAAGTATGTCTCTTTGCAGATGACACAAAGATCTGCAACAGAGTTGATGCACAAGGTGGGGTGGAAAGGATGAGAAGCGACTTGGCAAGGTTAGAGGAATGGTCAAATCTATGGCAGCTTAGATTCAATGCTAAGAAGTGCAAGGTAATGCACCTGGGAAACAAAAACCCAGGGGAAGAGTACACAATGGGGGGTGAGATGCTAACAACAACAAAAATGGAAGGGACCTGGGGGTAGTCATATCAGATGACCTAAAGGCGGGCAAGCAATGTGAGAGGGCAGCAAGGAGGGCTGGGGGGATACTGGGATGCATAAGGAGGGCATCACCAGTAGAAAACAGGAGTTATTATCCCCTGTACAGACAGCTGGTGAGACTCCATCTGGAGTACTGCGTGCAGTTCTGGAGACCCAATCTCCATAAAGACATAGGATGGAAGCTGTCCAGAGGAGGGCAACTAAAATGGTGCAGGGTCTGCAGGAGACATATGAAGAGACTTAAGGAGCTTAATATGTATAGCCTCGAGGAAAGGAGGGAGAGGGGACATGATAGAAACTTTCAAGTACCTCAAGGGAATCAACAAAGTCAAGAGATTAGCATCTTTCAAAAAAAAAAAAAAGATGTGCAAAACAAGGGGCACAATTTGAAGATAATGGGCGCCTCAGAGGTAATTTAAGGAGTATTTTTTCACAGAGAGGGTTGTGGATGCATGGAACGGCCTTCCGAAGGAGGTTGTGGAGTCAAAAACAGTGGTGGAATTCAAGCACGCATGGGACAGTCATAAAGCCATTCTAGGGGGTGGGGGTAGGAAGAAATAGGCTGCTGGTTAACTAGGATCTGCAGCTTATCCAGTAGGTAGGGAAATGGGCAGACTGGGTGGGCCAAGCGGTCCTTATCTGCCGTCAAATTCTATGTTTCTATGTTTCCAAACCCACAGCACTGCCAAAGAAAGAGTCCAATCCGACAAGAAAGCTGCAAGAGAAAGACGGTACTGTTCCCCAAGAGCAGCGCACACAAAAAACCACAAGCAGCAACATGCAGCAGCACAGCAAAGCAACCACTGTAGTTAGTGGCAGCCCTTTTAATATCAGCCATTTTACAATTCACAGGACTGTTAATTTTAAATTATTTGGAAAAGAGAGAAAGTAGAGCAGGACCACAACAGAAAGTCATTTGAATGTTTAAATTGTTTACCATGTTATTCTGTAACTAAGCATAATTCCCTATGCAATGAAAGATAAAGAGGCAATCATTATGCCGGATACGCTGTCTTTGCGGGCACATATATGCTAATTATGCTATCCCATAATGCTGTTCACCCATTTGAAGAAGTTGCCACGAATCTTTTTCAAGTAGGATTGAGATTTGTTTTCAGCACATAAAAAAAAAAAAGAAAGGTCGACATTGTACATGATAGTTACACACTTTGCCCAAACAAATCCTTGTATGTATAAATGTGGATCATAAGTTACCGTCACAATATAAATGAATGTGATAACTGACAAAACCAGTAAATGTATTGCAACACTACCAATTTACCTCAGAGTTATTCCTTTCAAATAACATCAATGTCTGTAATTTTTCCTAAAAGCGCTTGCCATGTTGCAAACGCATTAATGCACTCCAAAGGAGGGCTTTACTAGGAAATGAATGGCCGATTAGAGGCACTCGCGCCCCCCCCCAACCGGGCTTACATTACCCATTACAAAACTGTCTGAGCAATTCAAACTGCAAAACACTTCCTTAAAAAAAAAAAAAAAAAAAATCCTGTCACACCTGTCAAGGAGAGCGCAAGCTGCGTGCTCGCTAACCTAGGTACAAGTTACACACAAGCATGCCAACCACACCACTACCTGAATGTGCTTTCTGTTATTGGTTAACAGATTCAATGCATCACCACGCATGTCTACTGATCAGCAAAAACTTGTAATTATCAAGACGGCGATCCTGAGCAAGGTCCATGTCATGCACGGGAGGAAAAATTACACTGACTGTAAAAACGTGGCTACATAATGGCGAACCAGTTCATGACAAATTAAGTCTGATATGGTCACTGACACAGCTGTTGCTCAAAAAACGGATTCTGCTACAATGCACTTGCCATTTTACATGTGCATGTAAGTTGGTAGCTTTTTTTAACGGGGTGTGGGAGGGATCAGTGATTCTTGTGTCTCATCACGACTGCCTGCTGTATCATAAATTCAACACAGTTTTCTTCTGGCTAACTCTATGCCCCTTGCAACCCTGCAAAAAAGAAGCATTTTAGTGACGTAAGCAGCCTCACACTGTGCAAGTCAATAACTGCTTGGGTATGAGGCTTTGTAATATGCAGTCTGTCACTTTTCATTCAAGTTATGTTCATCAGTGGTGATAAAACAAGGAAGCGCAAATAAAAAAAACTTTAAACCCAGAGCTAGCCCTGACTTTATTCATACTGAGCGTGACCAAACAGAAGTCATGTTTAAAATCCCACATCTCCATTCAGCAATCAAATACACTGAAAAGCAGCATGGGTATATTGATGATTTTGCCAGGAAAAAACATTACCTAAAAACTATAGAGACATTTTTTTTCACTAACAAATAGTGCTGATTTACCTGTGTAACCCCTAGATGGCGCTATCCCAAGGGCTACTACCCCTGCCTGATTTGCCACTAACAGGTTGAGGGGCCTGGATCCGATGGCGGGTGCCTCCACCCAGAGGTCAGGGTTTGCAATAGTTAAACTAACTTGGTCACAGCCCTCTGGGACACTGCAACCCCCCTTTCTTCCCACTAGTGGCCCACACAGTATATCAGAATTACCTTCACAGTATACACTTAGCCCCAGGACTGGTTCAGGCACTGGGACCCCTGTAAAGTAAAAGATACAGTGCAACAATCACAGTACAATACTTTAACATAAACAAATACCTCAGGCAGTATAACTTTGCTGAAACAAGCAGCTCTGATTTATTGGGGAATAACAAGGACAGGGAAATCAGGTTAATTAGCTTATCCACTTTACTCATCTACCTATGGCTCTGTGCACGGGCCTATCCCTACCAGTTACTGTCCCTGGGTACCCAAGCCCTAGTGGCTAGTCCAAACCGTGGCAGCTGGTAGGGGCCCTTTCACACAGAGAAAAGAAAATTAGTTAAAACAGTCAGCAGTACAGTAATTCCATTTGGATTCAATGTGGCAATTCAACAGGGCGACTCTGAATTAGTACTCACGACCTCCAAACAAGATAGAGGTCCTTCAGCGTCAGCAGGGCTACTCTTGAGCTCCACAGACTCCTCACACATTTATATGGCAAACACAACAGGCAAAAGTCCTTTAATGGCAGCAGGATTCACTTGAGTTGCACAAGCCTCCTCACACATTTATATGGTAAAAAAAGTACTATACCAGGCAGGCTGCTTCTCTATCCGATCGTAATTACTGCACAATACCCGAAGAACACACAGCAGATTCAGTTCCGACAGACCGAGTGCAATTCAGCAATTTCTCCAGTCTTCTAAAGGGTGAGCCTGGTTTCTACTCTTCAGATATCCTTTGATTCTCTTCACAGGACGGATTCAGTCCTAACAAGCAGTTACACAAGCTACAGACCGGAACTTGGGGCCTTACACAGGTTTCCCGACTAAAACTGCACACCGAAAAAGCACAGAGCTCCTTCCCTCTTCACTGCCAGAGCTCAACAAACTCCAGCAGACAAAACCGGGCAATTCCTTTGAGTTCCTCCCAGTTCTTGGCTGGATTGGCTGTCACTCACAATAGACTGCCCCTGTTGGTCCAAAAAGGCGCCAAAGTCCAAACTACATCTCCCAGAGTCACCGCCCATACAATCCTCTTGTGGCTGGCTCAGATTACGAGTCAAGTTCTGATTAGTCAAGGCACCATTTTAGAGCTACCTTAACCCACACTGATTGGTCCAGTTCAGCAGTTCAAAACTAGAATGGGGAACTAGGCAAACACAGTTCTGACTGCAAAGAAAGCAGGTTAGACAAACTGTATTTTCATTATTACTCTAAATGATTTCTGCCAAACAGTTACATCTTTCAGATAGGTTCCCTTTGCACTCCTAGTGACTGCAAAAATGGAGTGAATTGGCAGCAGCTCGAGTGGTACTCAAGCAGAGAAATACACAGTCCCCCCCCATACAAACTAATTATGTCTGCAAGCAGACAGTCCTTAAAGAGACAGTACCAGAGGCTCTAAAAACACTCACAAATGGCTTAAACGCCAAATACCATTCAGGCTTGGAGCATTCAAGCAAGCTCCTGGAAGTCTTTTGGGAACCCCCATTTGCAGGGGGTTACACCTTCCTAGCCTGGGAAAGCTTGACGTCCACGTCAAGCAAGTATTCTATAAGTTTTAACTGCAACCATATACATTTTGCATTAGGCTCACACATGTGATCATCAGTCAATATATCATTTTACCAAGAACACATTTCTGAAACATTGCAGTACGTCACTCTTTACACAGTATTACACACATTGTACCATAACTCAAGTTATTACCTCTTGTACATGAAACCTGAAGAGAGGACCCTTCCTATCAGTTACCTTGGAGCTGGAGGGGCAAGGGCACCATTAGAGAGCAACACAAGTAACTTAGAGTTAGCACGGCGCTCAGTTTGGGCAATGAGCTTGGGGACACATACACTCCTTTATGGACAACATTGAGAGGCAAGTCCACAGGCCTCCCAAGGGAATCATAACTGAGGTGCACCACAGGCTTTACAGCTCGACCAGTCTTTCTAGGGGGAACTGTTACAGTCTCTGCACTCTGAGCCTCATTTTCAGCATTCTCCTCACTTGTCAGGGGAGTCTCCATGGGGGTAGAGAGGCTAGAACTTGGGGCACTTTCAGCTCTAGGAGTTACAGTTTCTGAGTTCACAACATTTGGCTCGCATGGAGAGCTTTCAGACACTGGCAGTGGACTGTCAGGGCACTCAAAATACTTTTCTTGTTCTGGTGTATCACCAGTCTGCCCCAATCTATCATTTTCCTCCCCTGAAAGCTCAAACAGTTCAACCATGCACAATGATTCCATTTCATCTGATCTGATGCTTTGCACTTCACTTTCTGGGAGCATTGGCTCCAGGGACGAAGCTGGGAGCTTAGACAGTCCAGAAGGCCCAGCATCGTCTCCAGTATTGACTAGGGTTGCCCCGAAACAATTGACTCAGTTCGTATGAAGGATAGTATTCAAAGTCACTCTCACTTTCTTCTGATATGGACTGACAGTCATGCTCAACTGGGACTTGTGGAGGGGAACACTTTAACTCTGCTTCTGTAGGTGTAGACTTTCTTGATCTTTTCTTAGTAGCAGCTCTAGTCACTGGTCCAGAGGGGGCATCTTCTGGGGGCTCAGACTCAAACAAGATTTGTCCAATGGGCAGTAAATGATTTCTAAGCATTCTTTTTACATCTTCTGAATTATTCTCAGGCCTTACTTTGTACACTGGCAGATCATCTAGTTTGCCCACTACAATGTGAGGGAGATGGTGCCATCTGTCAGTAATCTTGTGTTTGCCATGCAGTCCCAGATTTCTTAGCAATATCCAATCTCCCTCCTGGAGTTCCTGTGCTTTCACCTTTTTATCATACCTTTCTTTGTTGGCCAGATTTCTTTTGGCAGCCATGGTTTGAGCCAGTTGGTACGCATGAGTTAGCTGGGCCTTTAACTTTTGCACATACTGTAAATAGTCGTCAGCTTGAACCCCATCAGGAGAGACCCCAAAACACACATCTACGGTAGTCAGCTTCTCTTCAAACATCAGGCGGTAGGGGAGAACCCAGTGGCATCACTTTTGGTGCAGTTATAAGCATGTACCAGGGTGCTAATTTGTTGGCTCCATCTAGGCTTGTCCTTTGGGTGTAGGGTGCCTAGCATATCTAGCAAAGTGCGGTTGAAACATTCAGGCTGTGGGTCCCCTGGGGTGGTAAGGAGTGGTTCTGGACTTTCGCACTCCCACAGAGAAAGCATCTCTTTGATGAGGCGACTCTCAAAGTCTCTCCCTTGATCAGAATGGTTCTTTCTGGAGCCCCATAGTGAACAAAAAGTTTCCTACAAGTACTTTGGACAGTGGATGCTTTCTGGTCTTTAGTGGGAAAGCTTGGGCATATCTCGTGAAATGGTCAGTGACCACCAGCACATTACTGATATTTCTTTGATCCGACTCCAAACTCAGAAAATCAATACAGACCAGCTCCATGGGTGCACTGGTGGTGATGTTAACAAGGGCAGCCCTCTGGAGCAAAAGCTTTCTTCTGTAAGCAGGACTACAAGTTCGAATGTGTTGCTCCACATCAGCCCCCATCTTAGGCCAATAGAATCTGGATCTCACCAAGTCAAGTGTTCTGTCTATACCAAGGTCCCCCATGTGGTTATGCAAGGATCTCAGTACTGAGTCTCGAAAGGCATTGGGCAGCACTAGTTGTTGTTTGTCTACTTGTCCCTCAGTCTACTGTTTCTCTGTACAACAGTTTATTGATCAGTTTCAACTTAGGACCTTCTTTGTATAACAGTGCAGTTCTCAAATCAGTGGAGCGTAATTTGGACACATCTTTTCCTGCATAGACGGCTTCTAAAGCTGCTTTGATCATGGGATCGCGGGATTGAGCCCGCCGAATACTGCCACTGTCCAGCTGAGGCAGTGCACCAATGTCTATTGCAGAAAAGTGGCAATATGCAGCAGGTATGCAATTCTCAGAGGGTCCCAAGCAACCCACCATGCAGTCCACTGCGTCCGTGGACATTTGTTCCTCCCTGTCAAACTTCCGGCAGAGTGCCCGAATGTCAGGTTCTGCCAATCTGACCCAATCATTCTGGGGGAACAGGCCTCCGGGAGAGAGCATCAACATCTATGTGGTTCAGGCCTGCTCGGTATTCAACAGCATAGTCGTATGTAGATAACGCAGAAAGCCACCTATGACCAGTGGCATCCAACTTAGCTGAGGTCTGCACATAGGTCAAAGGATTATTGTCAGTTTTTACTAGTATTTTAGCCCCATACAAGTACTCATGGAATTGGTCAACAATAGTCTACTTCAAAGCTAGGAACTCTAACTTATGTACAGGACAGTTCTTTTCGGATGGGGTCAGGCTTCTACTGGCAAAGGCCACTGGTCTCAGGCCATTCTCATGCTCTTGGTACAACACAGCCCAACCTGCAAGCTAGCATCAGTGTGCAGGGCGTGAAGGTTTTCTTGGATCGGCATAGGCCAGCACTGGAGCATGGGTAAGTTGATATATGAACTCATGAAAAGCAGTCTCACAATCAGGAGTCCAGCGGGCCCCAAATACTTCACTCGGACGAAAATACACTCTTTCAGTCTTGAGGCGCTGACTTTTGGTATTTTTGTGGGTTGGGGATACCCTTGAGTAAGGTTAAGTAAAGGGCGGATAACTCTTGAATAGTCCTTGATGAAAGCTGATAACCACAGAATCCCAGGAATCTTTGCAGTTCTTTTAGATTTTGGGCTGTGCCAGGTGGTCAAGGCCTCAACTTTGGTCGGTCTCTATTCCTCGGTGGATACTATGTGTCCCACATACTTTACTGATGTTTGAAACAATTGACACTTATCAATGGACAGTTTAAGGCCAAAGTCCTCCAGTCGGTCCAATACCTTAAATAATCTGCTCTCATGTTCCTCCAGTGAGCTGCCAAACAACAACATCATCTAGGTATACCAGGCACTCTAGTAAGTTCATGTCCCCCACTGTACGCTCCATCAATCGTTGAAAAGTGGCTGGGGCACCTGAAATCCCTTGAGGCATCCTCATGAATTCATAGACGCTAAGTGGACAGATAAAGGCTGTCTTCTCACAGTCCTCTGGGGCCATCGGGATCTAGTAGTACCCACTGCGGAAATCCAACACAGAGAACCACTTGCTCCCGTTTAAGCAGTCCAAAGCATCCTGAATGCGGGGCATTGTGTACTGATCGGGGATAGTCCGCCGGTTTAAGGTGCGATAATCCACACACATCCTTACTTCCCATTCTTTTTCCTCACTACCACAATGGGGGAAGCATAAGGGCTTCTGGATTCTTGTATTACACCAGCAGCTAACATCTGTTGCAGATGCCGTCTCACATCATCTATGTCAGCAGGTGCCAGGCGTCGAGACCTCTCACGAAATGGTCTTTCGTCATGCAGCCGGATATTGTGCTCAGCTCCTTGCACGCATCCTACATCCCATTCCTTTAAAGAAAACACCTGGTCTCTCTGGGCAAGCTTCTCACTGATCCTCACTTTCCATTCAGCTGGCAGCGGGAGTTGCGAAATCAAACAAGTCAGGCGTTACTCTGTCATTCTTCCTCGAACTCTTGCTGCTGGGTAGCACTGCAGTGTCTGCACAATGCACATTAGCCAGGATGCAACCTCTATTTACCTCGAATGTCTCTTTCAGACACATTATGAACTTGGACCATTACCCTTCTGGCATAAGCATGGGCTCTAACGGGCAAAATACTAGGCTTGACCAGCAGTCCCTCTGGCAATTTTCCATCGCCTGGTGCATCCAACACTAATATTTTATTCTTAACATCCTTTCTGATCTGGACCTCTCCTGTAAGTACACTGGGCATTTGGCGCCAGGATCAGAGACTCAGGATCCTCCTTCCATACAATTCGACCGGTTCCTCTGGTTCTATTTTTCAGCATCTCTCCGTGCCTCATAGGCCTTCTTAATTAAACCGAACTCTTAAAGCTCTACTAGTCTTTGACCCTGTTTTTCATAACACAACTGTGCCAGCCTTCGAACATACGAGCATTTGTTCCAATCAACAAAGGGACACCATCATACAGTCCAGTGGGGGGGCACACTAAGGCTAGGGTCTCTACTTGTTCGGCCACTCCAGCCACGGAGGTGGGGGAAAGACAGCCAAATTGGATATACCGAATAGGGTAGGCCTTCTCACTTAACCCCATACATACAGTCCTTCTAATGGTTATAGTGGTACGCCTGACAAATGCTTCCCGATACCAATCCTGGAACATAATTGTCACTTGGGAGCCACTGTCTAATACAGCTCTTGTAGACACTCCATTCACCTTTACAGTGGTCTCCATGGAGGGACCCACTATTCTGGACCAGTCTGGAGAGGCGGTGTGGGGGCCTGGGCAACTGACCTTGCCACAAAAGGACATGAGTTAGCATTTTGGTGCCCTCACTGGGATCATTTCTGCACCTCTAACCATTGAATTGTTCTCCGAAGCTCTCCTTGTAGCCTATATGCAACTTTGTCAGTGTCTTTTGGGGACCGGCATTCCCTTTTCATGTGCCCATCCTTCCCACAATTATAGCAAAACATACTTTCTGGAGTTTGAGCTGGCCGAGGCGCCACACTGGGAGCCAGGGCGGGGGTATTGCTAACTGGAAACCTTGGTGCCATCTCTGTCTGCGGCGTGATAAGCATTTGGAGACATCTCGTCAGTTTCTCCACTTCCATGATCAAGGAATCGAGTTTGGAGCTGTTATCAGCAGGAGATACATGGGTGGGTATATAGGTCAGGGCCCGTACTTGCAGGCATGGCCTTCATAAAGGGACTGTTTTTGAATTCCCGGATCTCTCTCAACAGTTCGCCCCATTGTGGCATATCTTTTTCATTGTCAGAGCACTCATTGACTGCCAACCTCTGCCCCTGAACTTCACTTAATGGGTCACCCTCAGTCACTCAGGTCGTAGCCGCAGCTATTAGTGCAGGTCCCTCCCGAAGTCGCCTTTTCTCAACTCCTCGAATTTCTCTCATTAACTCATCATAGGAGGGTGGGGATTCCAGTCGATTTGCCAGGTGTAACTGAAGCAACAGCAGTTCTGAGAAGGGGGCAGACTTAAGGATCCTGTCCAGCCTGGTTCGGTCCAGTTCAATCGGTGGCAAACTACCCTTTCCGAGGCATTCTTGCAACAATTTTTCCAGCCGAGATACATACACAGACAGCAACTCCCCTTGGAACTGTTGTGCATTTCTTACTCTCCACCATAGGTCCTCATCAGAATCTGGGCTCACATACACATTCTCCAAGGCCTCAAGATAGGCATGTGCAGTCGCTTCAGGGTTACTGGCCCGTTTAGCACGGATGGTAGCCAGGGCAGGACCTCAGAGGCTCTCACTAACCCTCTTTCGCTTTTCGGCTTCCGAGCATTGCCATTCTAGCACTTGGGGGGCAACATAGTCTATCCAGGTCTCCCAGTCATCCTCCCTTGGGGTGGGGAGGGTGCCAGAGAAGATCCTCAACCTTGTAAGAGTCGTGACTAATGGCAGGTGCAGAAATAGGAGTCTGCATTGGTTCAGCCACCATTACGGGTACTGGAGCGGGAGAGGGTGTTGGGGGAGGAACACCCCCAGGTGGCAAGAATAGTTTCTTCAAGTCCTCCACAGTTTTCCCTTCCCCCAGCAACCATTTAGCAAATTTCTCCTCAAAAGTTTCAGATAGTGGTGGGGGCTCATCCCCCCCCCCGGGTCTTTACTGTCCTTAGTTATCACTCTCCAGGCAGTGAGGGCTCCCTCTGGTCTGTGGCACTTTGGAGCCATCTATGGGATCCTTAAACCCTACTAGGGCCAGGAAAGTGTGGGTGAGCAGATTAGCATGCCGACCCACCACCACAGGGTTTTGTAAACCTTCGACCTTGGAAAGTACTCCTTGTACAGTGTCCGTAATGATACCCAGGGGGATGTCCAGGATAAGCATAGCATTTTGGGGGTCGATCTCCTCCCCAGTACACCACTCCACCAGCCGGTGCACAGCCACTTCTGTCGGGGTACACATTTTTTTTTCCTTAACAGTGGTTCGTAAATATGGCCAATAGGGGACACACAATCCCAGCGGTGAGCCTCCAAGATGTAACCCCTAGTTGGCGCTATCCCAGGGCTACTACCCCTGCCTGATTTGCCACTAACAGGTTGAGGGGCCTGGATCTGATGGCGGGTGCCTCCACCCAGAGGTCAGGGTTTGCAATAGTTAAACTAACTTGGTCACAGCCCTCTGGGACACTGCAACCCCCCTTTCTTCCCACTAGTGGCCCACACAGTATATCAGAATTACCTTCACAGTATACACTTACCCCCAGGACTGGTTCAGGCAGTGGGACCCCCTGTAAAGTAATAAGATGCAATGCAACAATCACAGTACAATACTTTAACATAGACAAATACCTCAGGCAGTATAACTTTGCTGAAACAAGCAGCTCCGATTTATTTAGGGGGCTATAACAAGGACAGGGGGAAATCAGGTTAATTAGCTTATCACTTTACTCATCTACCTATGGCTCTGTGCACAGGCCTATCCTACCAGTTACTGTCCCTGGGTACCCAAGCCCTAGTGGCTAGTCCAAACCGTGGCAGCTGGTAGGGCCCTTTCACACAGAGAAAAGAAGAATTAGTTAAACAGTCAGCAGTACAGTAATTCCATTTGGATTTAATGTGGCAATTCAACAGGAGCGACCCTGAATTAGTACTACGACCTCCAAACAAGATAGGGTCCTTCAACGTCAGCAGGGCTAATCTTGAGCTCCACGAGACTCCTCACACATTTATATGGCAAACAGGCAGGCTGCTTCTCTATCCCGATAGCAATTACTGCACAATACCTGGGAGAACACACAGCAGATTCAGTTCCTGACAGACCCAGAGTGCATCCAGCAATTTCTCCAGTCTTCACAGGGTGAGCCTGGTTTCTACTCTTCAGATATCCTTTGATTCTCTTCACAGGACAGATTCAGTCCTAACAAGCAGTTACACAAGCTACAGACCGGAACTTGGGGCCTTACACACGCTTCCCGACTAAAACTGCACACCGAAAAGCACAGAGCTCCTTCCTCTTCACTGCCAGAGCTCAACTGAAACTCCAGCAGACAAAACCGGGCACTTCCTTTGAGTTCCTCCCAGTTCTTGGCTGGATTGGCTGTCACTCGCAATAAACTGCCCCTGTTGGTCCAAAAAGGCACCGAAGTCCAAACTACATTTCCCAGAGTCACTGCCCACACAATCCTCTTGTGGCTGGCTCAGATTACGAGTCCAAGTTCTGATTTGTCCAAGGCACCATTTTAGAGCTACCTTAGCCCGCACTGATTGGTCCAGTTCAGCAGTTCAAAACTAGAATGGGGAACTAGGCAAACACAGTTCTGACTGCAAAGAAAGCAGGTTAGTCAAACTGTATTTTCATTATTACTCTAAATGATTTCTGAAAAACAGTTACATCTTTCAGACAGGCTCCCTTTGCACTCCTAGTGACTGCAAAAATGGAGTGAATTGGCAGCAGCTCGAGTGGTACTCAAGCAGAGAAATACACAGTCCCCCCCCATACAAACTAATTATGTCTGCAAGCAGACAGCTCTTAAAGAGACAGTACCAGGGGCTCTAAAAACACTCACAAATAAATGGCTTAAACACCAAATACCATTCAGGCTTGGAGCATTCAAGCAAGCTCCTGGAAGTCTTTTGGGAACCCCCATTTGCAGGGGGGTTACACCTGTATAGTGTGTTTCCCAAATTTTTGTACTCCTAGTCAGAGCAGTCTTATGAATAAAGAAACTCAATAGCTTATAACAAATTTTAGATGCTGTAGTCTCCTCCCCCCTTTACTTATGAGACTTGCTCTATATAAAGTATCCTCTGTAACAAATCCCCCAGAGTTTACGGTGGTGGGCGCTGAAAATATATTGCATAATTCTCTTGCATTAGCATCGGACATCTCTGTATTTTCCATTTCTGAAATACAATAATTTATATTAATAATGTCAAAGCTGGACATGTCAGAGGCAAGGCGCTCAGCTCCTAGGAAGGAAAGCATGTGCCGCCTGGAATCAACAAATCATTGAGCGGTACAATAACCAAGTAGTTAGAAGAATAACCAGTACCTGAGCAATTGTATCCCTCAAGTACTCCATCCAGGATGTTCTTGGTCGTGAACTCAAACACCTCTTGCTGTATGGCAAGTTCATCAAACACTCGGTCAAACATGAACTTCAGGTCCTTCCCTTTCCGTTTCAGGGAGTCTCGCCCCTTGAAACCCGTAGGGACACCAGGCTCATCGGGCTCCTCTGGGTCAAAGACCAGCATACTGCTATCGACAATCTGCACAACGTTGCGGTGATTGCCCTCCCTCTCACGTTGGTTTGGTGGTCGCACTCGCACAACAACCGAGACATTCCCATCTTCTTCCTGCGGTGGGGTCTTCATTGGAAGTTGGCCTCAGAGTATTAGATCCAGGGCCTCAAGACCTAGAAGGATTAAGAAGGAAAAAAAGATACAAACAGTAATTTGCCATGTTCCAGTAGTCCAGATACCAGCACTTAGAGTTGAGCCACTTACTCCTCATCACAGTTCTACTAGCCCAAATAGCCAAGAGTACCATCACCATTTTTTTTAATTAATTATAATTTTAATAAAAAACACTTCATAACAATCAAATTCAATGACATACGAACATACAAAAAGGCCAGCAGATACAGGCCTATCGGTCTATCTAGTCTGCTGGAGTGTGCAGCACTTCAGTCTTTCAGACTGCAGCTGCCCCCCCCCCTTGCCTCTCCCCACTGATTTTGCCCATGTATCCTTCACTCTTGCCCTGCCCCGTCACCCCATTGTGTTAACCCATCCTCTGAACCTGTGCCACCACCTTTTGAAGCTGCCCACTGTCCACAGCGATATCACCTTCTCCAGTAGCATGTTCCACCCTGCCACCACCCTTTCGGTGAAATAGTGCCTCCTCATTTCCCTCCTGAATCTGTCTCCTTCCAACTTCAGACTCTGCCCCCTGGTTTCCCTTCCACCTTTTCATCTGAAAATCCTTCCGGTGCTTACGCTGTTCCTACCCTTCAGGTACCTCTCCCTTCTATTCTCCAGGGAATAGATATTGAGCTCTCTCAGTCTCTCCTTATGAGGTTTATCCCTCAGTCCCATGATCATTTTCATTGCCCCGGCGCTGCACCTCCAATAGCTTGATGTCCTTTTTCAAATAGGGGCGCCAGTACTGCACGTAATACTCCAAGTGCGGCCTCACCAGGGACCTGTACAGAGGCAGGATGACTTCCTTTCTCGTAGAGGTAATTCCCCTTGCGATGCACCCCAGCATTCTGTTGGCTTTTGCCACTGCCTTCCTGCACTGGGCCGAGTGGTTCATTTCCCATCCCCAGTACACCCAGATCCTTCTCCTCCTTTAACTTGGATAACTGCACTCCCCCCACCCGTAACTATTTCCAGGGTTCCTGGCTCCCAAGTGCATGACTTCGCACTTCTTGACACTGAACCCAAGTTTCCATGTGTTAGACCATTCCTCCAGTTTTGCCAAATCCTCCTGGAGTACTGTACTGCCTTCCTCTCCATGAACCTCTGCACAGATCTTGGTGTCATCAGCAAAAAGACTGATCTTACTTTTATCTCTTCTGCGATGTCCACAATGAAAACATTAAATAGCACTGGTCTCAGCATCAAGCCCTGTAGGACCCCACCTCTTACCGCCCTGCCCCCCCCCACTATTACCTTCTGCTTTCTATCCTGTAACCAGTTCCTGAACCATCGAACCAGTTTCCTCCCCGCTCCCAGGTTGCTCAGTTTGCTGGTCAGCCTACCATGCGGCACCGAATCAAAGGCCTTGCTGAAGTCCAGGTATAGGATGTCCACCGCATGATCTTTGTCCAGTGCCGACGTCACCCAATCGAAAAAATCCACCAAGTTCGTCTGGCAGAATTTGCCAGAGACAAACCCATGCTATCTGCCATTCTGAAGATCATTATCCTCCAGAAATGTTACCAGCCTTTCCTTGAGGATAGTCTCCATTAGCTTTCCCACAACTGAGGTCAGGCTGCTCGTCTATAATTCCCCGGTTCGTCTTTGAGCCCACTCTTATGGAGGAGCACATGCACCACCCTCCAATCCCTGGGTACACATCCCGTTTCCAGACAGGTGTTGAACAGGTCCACTAACGGCCCCACCAGAACTACCACCAACTCTCAGTACTTTAGGATGAATTCCGTCCGGCCCAGGTGCCTTATCAACCCTCAGGGACTTAAGGCCCTCAAACATCCTTCCCTCGGTGATTTCCCCATGGGTGATCCCCAGCCTTCCCCTTTGGTATGAGCCCATCCTTCTCTTTGGTGAACACTGAAGAGAAGTACTCGTTGAGTACTTCTGCCTGCTCTGCCCCCCTTTTCTGCCCACCCACTGCCATTCTTGATCCTAACAATCGGATCCTTACTCTTTCTCTTCTCCCTTATATACCTTAAGAAATCCTTTTCACATTCGTTGATCCTCTGGACCAGCCTCAGTTCTCTCAACGCCTTGGCTGCCCTTACAGTTTTACTCTCTTCCCTGGATTTCCTCATGTATTCCTCCCAGTCCTCTTCCCTGTTGGATCTTTTGTAGGTTCTAAATGCAGCTCTCTCCCCTCACCCTCTCCCCTACCTCTTTGTTCACCCAGCTCAGCTTCTTAGGTCTGGATTTCTTGCTCTGGCTCTTGACACATGTGCTAGTGGCCTCAGCCAGGCCCCGGTTTATGATCGCCCATTTCTGCTTGGCATCCATGTTCGGGCGGATGTTAGTTATGTGCCTTTCCATTATACTGCCCATCCTGCCAAAGTCTGCCCTTTTGAAATCCAGGACCTCAGTCCTTGAAGTGGCTACCTCCTTACCTAGATTGATTGAGAACCACACTGTGCGGTGGTCGATTCCCACCAGGGGTTCCTCCACCCCAACATCCCCAACTTGCTCCCAATCCTCCAGCACCAGGTCCACATATTGTAACTTGACAGAACAGGTTACAATATATATATATATAGATTAAATCCATCCTAAACAAAACAGAGTTTGTATTTGTAATAAAACTTTTAAATAGAAAAAGTAAAGAACTAAGAATTAGTCTTTGTTCAGTGAGTATTCTACTGTTATAACCGAAACCACAGAGAAAAGTGGAAAACTGAAGTAAAAGAAACATAAAAAGTAGCACAAGACAAGCATTTGTCAATGCTGAACGTATGATACTTTGGAAGATGTCCGCTCCTGCACCTTGTTTATGTCCTTGAGGTACTTGAACATTTTGTGCCGTGTGCCAGACTACCCATCTTGTTAATCAGCCTTCGATGTAGGCGAGTATCAAAGGCTTTCCTGAAATCAAGGTAGGTGACATCCACTGCCTCTCCCTGATTTACTTCCTTACTGAGGTATTAGGGTTTCCAATCGTAGCGCCAACCCCCAACCCCACCCTGCAGAGATTGACAGGCATTGGGGGTGTGTCTTTGGGTCATCAGCCATAAAGCTCACGCCATTCCACCTCACCCCATCCTGCAGACACAGACAGGCATTGCGGTGTGCCTTGGGGTGCTTGGCCATTATGCTCACCCCATTCCATAAGGAAATAAGCTGGGATGGGTGCAATATAAGAGAATGGGGTGAATGTTGGGGCCGAAGACCCCAAGGCACACCTCGATTCCTGCCACTGGCTGCGGGGTGGGGGTGGAATGTCATGAGCAGTACTGCCAATGACCCCAGGTCACACCCCCAACGCCAGTCAGTCTCTACAGGGTAGGGCGTTACAGTTTGAACGCCTCAGACGTTTGTTAGTAGTTTTGCTCCAAATTTTCAACATGGGCTTTTTGGGACCCCACCACATGAACAGTGGCACTATCATTTTGTTACTCAGTCCCAAAAGGTGATTTCGCACAGCAACCGCACCATTCGGCGCCACAGGTGCAAAAACACATTTCAGGCAGGATGTGAAAAATGACAGCTGTACTGTTCATAAGGTGGTGTGAAAAAATGGCAATGTTGAAAATCTGGAGTGAAAATATGAAAACTTGGTGAAGTTATGAGCATGCGAAGAAACTATGCCACGCACACCTGTAAAGCAATAATTTTGGGGAATTTTTTCACCAAATTCTCAACATGGGCATTTTTTGGACCTCTCCTCATGAACAGTGGCACTGTGATTTTGTTAATATGTCCCGAAACTTGATTTCCCATGGTGATCACGCCATTCTCGCCACAGGTGTGAAAACAAATTTCGGACAGATGTGAAAAATGTCGGCTGTACAGTTCTTAAGGAGTTGTGAAAAAAATGGCAATATCGAAAATCTGGAGTAAAAATATTAAAAATTGGCAAAGTTGTGAGGGGGTGTAGGAATTATGTAATCTATCATTTTTGGAATTTTTCACCAAATTTGCAACATTGTTTAGACCCCACCTCATGAACAGTAGCACTGTCGCTTTGTTAATCGGTCCAGATTCCACGCAGCGAATGTGAACCCACCTTTCGGGACCGAGAAACAAGATGACAGTCACAGTGTTCACGAGGTGGGGTCCCGAGAACTCCATGATGAATATTTGGAGCCAAAATTCCTGAAAATGGCTGCGACATCAACTTAACTTGAAACCCTCCCTCTGACTCCCATTATACGGCTTACCTCGGTTCCTCAGTTCAGAGTTCGGCTTTGAAGAGTACAGATGCAAAATGGTCCACAGAAGATCGCAGCGCCGGACCTCCAGAGGTAAGTATGGGGTGACGGGAGGTGAGGTGTACCTGAAGGAGGTGTGGGTTGGGGAGGGGGGGACTGGGGAAGCGAAATGGAGTTTTTTTTTTTTTTGTTAACGGAAAAAACTGGGGATCGCTTATTTTACAGGTAAAACTGAATTTAAATTTAGGCACACTGGGGTGGGCTCCCAGTGTGCCACAATATGGGAGGGTATGCCAACACGGGACTGGGCAACCCGACGTCGGCAAAGAACAGGTTGGGGGGGAAGGGGCGCATCCAACACCTGGATTGGGCACCCAGATGCCGGCTTTTCCGAAATGTGTGGCGGGCAGCAGGAGCCGCCATGTTTCGGCACACCAGGGTGGGCTCCCAGTGTGCCACATAATGGGGGGAGAGGAACATGCCAACACGGGGATTGGGCGCCCCGATGTCGGCTTTCTGGGTAGTGTGTGGTGGGCAGCAGGAGCAGCTGCCCGCTAATTTTTTTTTTATTATTATTATTATTATTATTATTATTATTAAAGTGTTTCACCAGGTAAGGCTCACTGAGCAAACAAGTTGCTTGTGGAGCTAGGCCCGGGGACAGGGAAGGGGGAGGTGCCGCTGCAATGACAAAACTGTTCCGTGACTGCAGCGGCAGATTCTTTTCAACTCTTTGGCTCTCTTTGAAGTTCCTAGTCATCGGCAGCTTTCCGTTGATTAGTGGCTGTGGGACGTGCCCAGTAAAGCATCCGTTGCATTGGGTAGCAGTGCCACATCTCTCCTTTGTCATTATTGTCCCTACCATAAATTAGTGACCAAGAAAGAAAAAAGATTTACAGGAAGGTGACCATGTATTCCCTGTAATTAAGTTCTTATGTTCTGTCATTCTGCAAGTATATAACAAGCCATAAGCTAATTTTTCTAGCCTTAAAGTTTCACGAAGTTCTAAGTTCCAGTCTTCTAGGGAAGGGGCTCTATCCTTCAACCAAACTTCTACAATGCTATTTTTTGCAGTAGCACCAACCAGGGCTATAGTTTAACTTTTAAAATACCTATATCTTTAAGAAAGTCATTTTTTCACCATCCGTAACATCAACTGTAGCACTCCCTCCATAACTTTACTCCTCAAATCAAAACCACCACTATGACAGTAATTGGCCACAGGAAGGTCACCAGAGCCACCAATATTCCTGGTGGTCTGGGTAAGAGTTGCGTATATGGGGAGCTGGGGTATCACAGAAGGGATAAAGGGTAGGGTCACACACCTGAGAGTAAGTACTACAACTAATAGTGGTGAAGGTTCAGCTAAACGTTTCATAGGGAACTAGCAAAATAGAACCGGCCAATGGACAGAGGAAGGACATAAGGCAGGGTTTATGGAGGGTGCCAGAAGCCTAGGAAATAAACAGTGAGCTTTAAACAATGACATCAGGCAGCAATATTAGCACAACAGCAGTGACGGAAATGTGGGCATTACCCAACAATAGTGGGATGTCACTGTCGCAGGCTACATATTTCAGGAGTAACAGGGTAAAGGGGAGAGGAGGGAGTGATTGCACTGTATCCCAGGTAAAGTACAAGATAAA
Source organism: Neoceratodus forsteri (assembly GCA_016271365.2). NCBI lineage: Eukaryota > Metazoa > Chordata > Ceratodontiformes > Ceratodontidae > Neoceratodus > Neoceratodus forsteri. Next base: position 45,204,549 of record CM028133.1, on the reverse strand, counting down.
AATGGAGGCAGTGACCACGGTAATGCATGACAGAAGAGGAAAAAATGCATTGATTTGCTTTTAGGTGTGCTTCCACCACGACCCCACCTCCAAAACGGACACATATTCAGAACGGACTGCTTGTGGTTTTTGGTAAGCCATATGCACTCTGCCTATGCCCGCGCCTATACGACTTGGTGTGTGGGTGTGTGTGGACTGGTTTTAATTTTCCAGCTCCTTTCACTTCAGAGCAGAACCCTGAGCCACATGTGTTGTGGCTGGGTGGGGGATAAAGGGGGAGCAGGAGAGTTAACTCTGTGAAGAAGGATTGGTACGGCCTGATCACACCATGCCTGTCCTGTCCAATATCTGTCCTGAATGCCAGCCAAGCCTACCCCTCAGCACTATTCCTTCACCTCCACCCTCATGCGACCACCTCCAGTGGCGGTCTGGACACCACGAAAGTGGTACCATCTTATCTATAGCCAGCATGGAGGAGGACAACAGACTGCCACAGCAAGCAAGGCAGGGAGCGGTTACCAGCTCTCCCTCTCTATCCAACACAGCAGGTAAGCAACTGAGTGAGGTCGAGAATAAATAGAGGCCGATTGACATGACTGGTGTGGCAGACGGCAGTGCGGATTTTCATAAGTCAATCATTTGCATTGCCTCACAACTTCCCAGCATCATTTACACATGTTGTTTGGCCAGCCCTTTCCCAAAGTAGTACACACGTTGTTTTGTATAGCACTTGGAGACAGACGATTTGTCTTTTGAGCTCAGTTGTAATAGGACTGAGTAGATTACTGTAGGAGCTGTCCACTGGCAAGTGATTTGTCTGCATCAGTCTTGTATGTGTTAACTAAAAAAAAAAAAAAGTCAGCACTCAGCAGACACAGTATGTATTTTAATGTGCTGACTGAACGTGTTCTAAACTGCTGCTATACCTCCGTTCCCCGTCGGTCTCTCCACTACTGCTATACCTCCGTTCCCCGTCGGTCTCTCCACTGCTGCTATACCTCCGTTCCCCGTCGGTCTCTCCACTGCTGCTATACCTCCGTTCCCATTGATCCTTAACAGTTATAAATAATGCTAATTATACATCATGCTAATGAGTGGTGCAACTCCTTCTCAGACCCTCATCAGGGACAAAGGAGGAAAGGTTAATGGCATCAGTTGTGGTGGGAGGGAGGAGTGAATAATTGTGGTCCAAAATCTGGGACAGTTAAGCACTCCTTTGAACATCAGGAGGGACAGCCTGTCCCAGACTCCCGAACAGGGATACCCCACTAATTTAGCACTTTGAACCTACGCATCCCTCAGACAGCGCTGCTGTGATAGGCAGTGTTCATTCCAACTGCATGGTACAGCAGTGTCGGAAAGGCATTGCTGCATGAGCTACTGGGGCAGTGGGGCGCAGGTACACATCAGAGCTATGGGGCTGAGGCCTGGGGCAGCTGCCAGCACTGTCAGAAGCAGTTTGTTTCACTGTGTGTTTTTTCCCCATTTTGACAGAAACTACCTTACAGCTCTTAGAGCATGCTGCTATTGCTAAGGTTTTCTCAGTTCATGTCAGCAGCCAGTAATCTATGTAATGTAGTGTATGGTGGAATGTTACTGAGTATGGAGATCCAGACACTTGAAAAAAGTCATTCTGCTGCAGTAGTGACGTAGCTACTAATGCAGAACAACTTTTCGTTGTGCGTTGGTAGCTACATCACAATACAAGTGTCCACAGCAGTTCAGTCACAATACAAGTGTCCCCAGCAGCTCAGCTCATAGGACAGTTTGACATTCATATGTCGCGCACGTGAGTTGGCTGGCAGTGAAGCATGGGTGGCGGACAGCAGAGACCGACTATTTCAGCAAGTAAAAATAAAAATAAATAAAAAAAAGTAAAAATAAGCAATTGTGTGCTTTTTGGACCAAACACTATACAGAATAGTGTATGACAGCCCAAATACACATCATTCTCAAACCTCGTGGTTTCCATGATGACAGAGGGATCTGTAGAGCTTCACTCGCGAGGTCCTCATCGTCATGGTATCCACTCGGTATAAAAATCGTTTTGTTGTGTATGAGCTCTCATACATTATTCTATATAATGTTAAATGTATGCATGTATGTACTGTACGTACGTAGCAACAGCAGTGATGTGTACTGAAAAGTAATCAGACAGCAATTTAAAAAATATTTTTATTGTCATCTTATGTACAGTCTGCAGTATAGCTAAACTGAACAAGTGCACTGACCAGCGTGTACCAAATGGCTGTTAATGTGTGTGTCTATGTCTGGTCATGATAAGTGTTCTAGCTGTATTAAAAACAAATCACCGTAAACTATAAGCCTTTGTGTGAAGCAAATAAACAAAACAAAACAATGTAAGAAACCACTATGGTTCTCAAAGGAAGTGACAGTGAAGGTTCAAGAGAAAAAGAAAGCATTCAGGAAGTACAAGGAATCGCAGAAGGAGCAGGACAGATAACTGTATCAGTTAAAGCAAAAGGAGGCTGGGAAGGCAGTCAGAACAGCAAAGGCCCAAACAGAGGAAAAGATAGCCAACTCAGTTAAGAAGGGGGATAAAACCTTTTATAGGTACATCAGGGAGCAAAGGAAGACCAAGGAAGGGATAGTGAGGCTTAATAAAGAAGAGGGAGGGTGGGCAGAGGGAGACTGTGAAAAGGCAGAGATACTAAACAAATATTTTTGCTCAGTATTTACAAATGAAGAGGGGGTGGTACATAAAACAAACAGTAGTAACACTCTGGATACAGAAGTTGATACCAGCCTATTTACAGAAGAAAGTCTGAAAGAACTCTTAAAACTGAAGGCGGACAAAGCAATGGGACCTGATGGGATTCATCCCAGAATTCTAAAAGAGCTAAGGGTAGAACTAGTGACACCACTGACTACCCTTTTTAACAAATAATGGGAGGATGGGGTGGTACCCGAGGACTGGAGGAGGGCAGATGTGATTCCCCTTCACAAAAGTGGGAGCAAGGCAGAAGCAGGAAACTACAGGCCTGTTAGTTTAACCTCAGTGATAGGGAAAATGATGGAATCACTTCTGAAGGAAAGAATTGTCGAGTATCTAGAGGCCAGAGGGGCACAGGACCCTAGGCAGCATGGATTCACAGTGGGAAGGTCATGCCAGACAAATCTGATAGATTTCTTTGACTGGGTGACCAAAGTAGTAGATCAGGGAGGGGCTGTGGACATGGCCTACCTAGACTTTAGCAAGGCATTTGACACAGTCCCACACAAAAGATTAATATACAAGTTAGCCAGCCTGGAGTGGGTCCCAAGATGACAGCCTGGGTAAAGAATTGGCTGGAGAATAGGACACAGAGAGTAACAGTAAATGGAGTCCACTCAGAAGAAAGGAGGGTTACTGGGGGGGTACCGCAGGGTTCAGTATTAGGACCGGTCCTCTTCAATGTCTTTATATGCGACACTGCAGAAGAACTGGAAGGAAAAGTATGTCTCTTTGCAGATGACACTAAGATCTGCAACAGAGTTGATGCACAGGGTGGGGTGGAAAGGATGAGAAGGGACTTGGCAAGGTTAGAGGAATGGTCAAATGTATGGTAGCTTAGATTCAGTGCTAAGAAGTGCAAGGTAATGCACCTGGGAAACAAAAACCCAGGGGAAGAGTACACAATGGGGGGGTGAGAAACTAACAACAACAAAAATGGAAAGGGACCTGGGGGTAGTCATATCAGATGACCTAAAGGTGGACAAGCAATGTGAGAGGGCAGCAAGGAGGGCTGGGGGGTTACTGGGATGCATACGGAGAGGCATCACCAGTAGAAAACAGGAAATTATTATCCCTCTGTACAGACAGCTGGTGAGACCCCATCTGGAGTACTGGGTGCAGTTCTGGAGACCCAGTCTCTGCAAAGACATAGACAGGATGGAAGCTGTCCAGAGGAGGGCAACTAAAATGGTGCAGGGTCTGCACTGGAAGACATATGAAGAAGAGACTTAAGGAGCTTAATATGTATAGCCTCGAGGAAAGGAGGGGGGACATGATAGAAACATTCAAGTACCTCAAGGGAATCAACAAAGTCCAAGAGGGTAGCATCTTTCAAAAAGAGGTGTGCAAGAACAAGAGGGCACAATTTGAAGATAGTGGGGCGGCTCAGAGGTAATTTAAGGAAGTATTTTCACAGAGAGGTTGGTGGATGCATGGAACGGCCTTCCGGAGGAGGTTGTGGAGTCAAAATCAGTGGTGGAATTCAAGCATGCATGGGACAGTCATAAGGCAATTCTGGGGGGTGGGGGTAAGAAGAAGTAGGCTGCTGGTTAACTAGGATCTGCAGCTTATCCAGTAGGTAGGGAAATGGGTAGATTGGGTGGGCCAAGCGGTCCTTATCTGCCGTCAAATTCCATGTTTCTATGTTTCTATAAACATCAGATGAACAGAGCTACATGGAATGCTGTCTCAGGTTGCAGAGTAAGTACTGCTCAGTGCTGCTCATAGCAAAACACTAATGAGAACCTCCCCCCCCTTTTAATAGCATTTTAATGGCTTTTCATATTTTGGATCAAAACACTTAATTTTGATGCTATTTTATTTTTGTTACACTGGCGAGTCCAACTGGATCCATGTGTTTGGATCTCTACCACTGTAACTGGAAGAGGATAAGGAGTCTGGGTGAGGGCATGGTCAATCACCCTGGCCACAGATTACAGTGGATGGAGAGTGGTCTGCTTGGGAGTGATCTGCAGGCCCCCTAATCAGACAGAAGACGTGGATGAGGCTCTAGACTAAGATCAGGAAGGCAGTAACTGGAGAGGACATGCAGTGGTCCTGTTAGGAGATTTTCACATACCAGACGCTGACTGGAGCATCCCAATAGAATGAAGCACGAGAAATCAGGCATTGGTAAACACCTTCCAGACTGCTTCCCGACTCAGCTAGTGAAGCAACAGACTAAGAGTGGGATCATTCTTGACCTAGTTAGTTTTGATCAACCAAGACAGCATCAGGGGGTTAACCATGGAAGATCCATTAGGGTCTAGCGAGCACAACACAGTGTGGTTCGACAAAGCCTTGAAATCAGAGGCAGCTGACCTGGACAATGGTCCTGGTCTTTAAGACAGTGGAATCGGGGGGTGGCTGAAGGACATGCTCCTACAGTGCAAACAGCTAGGCGATACAGACAGAAAGTGAAAGCATAAGAAACACGCATTTATCAATGCCGAATGTTGTCTCGCTGGCATTGGCACTGTAGGAGTTAGAGAAGCATAATAGGTATGGCAGTGAAGTACTGAACTGACGGCAACCCCACCCCCACCTTGCAGAGACTGACAGGCGTTGGGGTGTGCCTTAGGGTCGTCAGCTATAACACTCATGCCATTTACCTCACCCTACCCTGTAGACACTGAAAAGTGTCGTGGTGTGCTTTGGAGATTTTGGGCCTTATACTTACCCCATTCCATAAGGAAATACACTGAGATGGGTGCAGTACAGGAGAATGGGGTGAACTTCAGGACCGAACACTCCAAGGCACACCTCGATGCCTGTCACTGGCTGGAGGGTGGGGGTGTGGAATGGCATGAGCATTACAGCCAATGATCCCAAGTCACACCCCTGACGCCTGTCGGTCTCTACAGGGCAGGGTGTTACATTTGGAAACCCCAACGCCATAGGAGTTTGTTGGTATTTTCACTCCAAATTTTCAGCATGGGCTTTTTGTGACCCCACCTCATGAAGTTTGGCACTATCAGTTTGTTAGCCAAAAGGTGGTTTTGCACAGCGACTATGCCATTTGGCGACACAGGCACGAAAACACATTTTGGGCAGGATATGAAAAAATGACAACTGCATTGTTCATGAGGAGGTGTAAAAAAAATGGCAACGTTGAAAATCTGGAGTGAAAATAGGAAAAATTGGTGAAGTCATGAGCATGCATAGAAACTGCGCAACACACATCTGTAACACAATTATTTTTGGGAATTTTTTAACCACATTTTCAACATAGGCACTCTGGGACCTCCCCTCATGACCAGTGGCACTGCGAGTCTGTTAATCTGTCCCAAAAGTTGATTTCCCACAGCGACCATGCCATTGTGCGCCACAGGTGCAAACCACATTTGGGGCAAGATGTGAAAAATTACAGCTGTACTGTTCATGAGGAGGTGTGAAAATATGCCAGTGTTGAAAATGTGGCATGAAAATATTGTAAATTTTGTGAAGTTACAAGGGTGCGTGGAAATCGCGCAACACATGCTTGTAACAGTCATTTTATTGACTTTATCACCAAATTTTCAACAAAGGCATTTTAGGACCTCTGCTCATGAACAGTGTTACTGTCATTTTCTTAATCTGTCCCCAAAACTGATCTCACACAGCGACCATGCTATTTTGTGCCAGAAGTGCGAAAACACATTTCAGCCAGGATATGTAAAATAACAGCTGTACTGTTCATAAGGTGGTGTAGAAAAATGCCAATGTTGAAAATCTGGAGTGAAAATATTACAAGTTCACGAAGTTACGAGCATGCGTGGATACTGCGCAATGCACGCTCATAAAACAGTCATTTTTGGGGAATTTTTTTTCACCAAATTTGCAACAGACATTTTGAGAGCCCACCTCATGAACAGTGGCACTGTTTCGTTAATTGGTCCTGAAAGGCGATTCCACGCAGGGACCACAAAAATCACCTTTCAGGACCAAATAATGCCATGACAGTGACTGAATTAATGAGGAGGGGTCCCAATAACCATGTTGAAAATGTGGTGTCAAAATTCCCAAAAACAGCCAAGATATGCACCAAAGTTGAAAAAAAACCCTATTTATGCCATTATAGTGCTTACCGGTATTTCTTCAGTTAGCGGTCGGCTTTGAAGAGTGCAGACGTGTTCCCAGTCCACCAAAGATCATCGTGCCAGGCTCCGGAGCCAAGTATGGGGTGTGGGGTGTGTGGGAAGGCAGGGTATGCAGAGAGTGGGCGTGGGTTGGAGGAGGGTGCAGAAGAGACCGCATGGGACCGTTTCTCCTTTATGGGGAGACGACGGTCGGTTTTCTTTTTGCAGTGCTTGTTTGGTACACTGCAGTGGGCTCCCAGTGTACCACCTGCATTACGGGAGGGGCACACATGATGCAGAGGGGACTGGGCACCCCCGCGGCACACAACATAAATCGGGGTTGGGACATTACCCGTGGGGTGGGGACCCCCGTCGCAAATTGGACTGAGCAATGGGGACTGAAGCAGGCGGTGACAGGGCCCCGTCGGCAAAGAAAGATTATGGGGTGGGGGGGTGCATGACGCCGAGTGGGATTGGGCACCCCCTCGCCACAGACTAGGAATGGGATGGAGGGCATTTTGCAGACGGGGAGCGGGCTTCCCCGTCAGCAAATAAAGTGGGTCGGGGCATGCTGACAGGGGGATTGGGCACCCCTGAAGTTGACACTCTGCGCGGCGGCACTCAGTGCCGCCATGTTTCTCGAACTGCTTCACCAGGAAAGGTACGTCGGGAGGTGTTTTATTGTGCCACTGCGTGACAAGCTTGGCTTTCACTGCAGCGGTACTTTTTTTTAGATCTGGTGGCCAGTTTAAGTGTTTCTTGTGTCGGCGCCTGCATGCTGGCTTATTGAGGAATGAGAGATGAGGGATGCACCTACTGATGCATGCCCTGCATTCGCCCACAGTGACCGCACCGTCAAATCTGCTACTACTGCAATATGTTGTCTGGCGCGCGAGCCAACATAAAAAGCAATTCTTGCCTAAAGGTTGCCTCAGACTAGTGGGCAAGGGGGAAGAGGCATTAGAGGCCTATGTGGTTTTCACAGAAGGTTAGGTAAGGGTGAGGGAGAAAAGGTGGCCTTCAACAAGTACAAGGCCAGACAGAGGTAAGCTGGGAGCTCTACCTTATCTAATAAAGGAATATACTAAGGCAGTGAAGAAGGCCAAGGCAGACGTAGAACTAAAGACTGCAGAAGGGGGGGGAGGGAAAATGAAAAAAAGGTGGAATAGAGAGACTGAGAAAAAGCAAGGCATTGGGTGGAGGGGATGGGCAGAAAGCTGAAATTCTTCTGATTGAATACTTCAGCTTGGTCGTCATAGTCGGGGGGGCACTGTTATCATGCAGCATCTAACACAGGACAGGGAACAAATACAGAATGGGTAGTATCAGGGAGGAAAATGTACTTAAAGAGCAGCTGATGCCTTCAGAAGGACTTTAACAAAACATAATATTTAGACACAGTTCTGCTTGTATTTCACACTAGTTTTGTATTCCTCCTCCCTATTATTTATTACTGATGTAATCTGCATGAAAACAGGATCTTTGCTCCTGAAGAGTTCATCTATTCCTGTTTTCTCCTTACCTGAAGTCATAACGCATCACTTGTGACATCAGTTACTGTCGTGGCAATGGACTGTTATGTCACAACAGCAGCTTATGACATGAAGTAGGGAGTAAGCTATAGAGGCAGAAGAACTCCGAGGTATAAAGATCATGTAGTCATGCAAATTTTTTCAGTAATAAATAATGTTCAGGAAAAATCTATAGATTATATATGGAATGAAAGCTGAATTGTACCTAAATATTATGTTTTTCACAGTTTTCTTTGAGGCGTCAGCAGCTCTTTAAGGGGTTGATGGGGTTCCAGGTGGGTAGAATAATTAGAAATTGTACAGCGTTTGTCACACATATTGTATCCCAAAGCACTTCACAAGCTATTAGAGACCGGTAGTGAAGTGACTGTAAATGTGTAACATTATATTATATATATTATAGTGGCACGGGAGTGCCACTATAGTTAGGCTTGAGGAGCCATTTACATGTTAAACCCAAAATTTTGCAGCTTAATAACTTTGCAACCGTTCAACGGATTTGCCTGAAATTTGGAATACATGATCAAGACCCATACGCCTTGGGACCTGACAAGTTTCGTACCGGTCGCTTATACAGCTGCGGAGTTATTAAGCGTGATCTGCACGCGCGTTTATGCTTTTCTGGGATTTTACTGTCATGCGTACAGGTCACATGGTTTGCGCGACCGGTCCGAAATCTTCAGGGAACATGCGGCCGGGATCCCCAATGTGCCTTTTGAAGATTTCATGAAAAAATATTACACAGTTCAAAAGTTATTCAAAAAACAAGTTCCCATTATAAGTCAATAGGAAAAGTTAAAAAGTTGACAGTGTCGCAAATGCAGTTTTTACTGACGCAAAAGGCCCTTTTACTGTCGCAAATCCGCCATGTTGTTTTCAGTCAAGGATCAGAAAAATGCTCGGCATTTAAAATTGGGACCCTCTAGCAACCTAATTCTTTTTTTATTCACCTTGTCGGACCCTGAGGATGCTAGCCATGTCTTTATTTTGGGGTAAAAACACCCCAGAAATATGTTTTTTAAATTTCTGGAAAAAGTACTTTCGCAAAGTACTGTCGCACTTGCGACACTGTCGAATTAATTTGCGAAAGCTTTTGCAAACTTCGACAGTACTTTTCTAGGCTGTGGGAAATTGACAGCAATTCTTTGGCACCCTGCTGCTAAAGAAGGGTTTGGTGTTTCGGCCTGAAATTTGGAGGGAATGCAGCAGACATCTCACAGATATGACCTTGTGTTTCGTTGAAAAAATATTACATGGCCGCAAAGTTACAGCACTCCAAAGCTGACGCTTTTTCCCATAGGATAACATTATGGCATCCGACACATTACAGGAATCCTTTGGCGCCCTGCTGGAAAATAACGGTTTGTCTTTTGGGCTGAAATTTGGAGGGAACACAGCCAACATCCCACAGATGTGCCTTTTTGTGGTTTGGTGAAAACATATTACAGGGAGCCAAAGTTATGGCATTCCGAACTTCTCTTTTTTTCCCCCCATAGGATAACATTACAGCGTTCGCCGCGACTTTCAGGGACCATATCTTGGAAATGGTGCGAGATATGGACTTTTCACCAGAAAAATACTTAGTCCCCTGCAAAACTAGCCAGGAAAGTCATCAATCATATGACTTGCATTTTTTTTCTACGTCGTACGGTTCCTGAGATACAAGCAATTTAGTATTCCAACTCCTCATTTTCTGCTCCAAGAACCATTATTATGCATACATTCTTTGTACTCACTGTCTTTCTTTATGCAGCTTTTGGGGAAAACCAGCCTTTGCGCTTACATTACTGTTACCATTACAGTTTTCACTTGCTGTTCCGTTCCACTTATCGTTCACGACTACGCTACCATGCATCCTCTATAGACTAAAGGACCAAATCATCCTGAAGCCAGGGTAGCCATTGCCACAAGCCGCATTGCTCCCAAAGCTCACATTCGGGGCCCCGATCCTCCAGGGACGGCCACGATGGAATTAGGAAGGCTGCAGACTCTGTACAATAAGATAGTCCGCTTTGCCACCTTGTCTCACCCCATGACTCACCACTGTGAGGCCCAATCCAGGCTCAGGTGGCCGCCGCTGGATGCTCGCCTCAGCTTACCCTTCCTCTGCCTCATACAAGATACTTGGTCCTCTCCCCCAGCCTGGTTGGGCCGCCAGGGCAAACCCAACCCACGGTGCCTGCGCCATCAGGCCAATCTCCTTGAGGTCCCAAAGATTAGGACCAAGCCGGTCCAGGTCCTTGCGTACCGCCCCTTCCACCTGGAACAACCTCCCTTGAGGTCCGGGAGGCAGAGACTGTTTCTAGCTTCGGACAATGCTGAAGGGACACCTGCTCAATAGGAGCATTTGTCTATGCCACAGTACCTGACCTAGCTCAGCCTCTTGAGTAGCTCACTTGCCCTCCCAATCAGCCATCTTTGCAGGACATTTGGTCCTCTTCTCCGTTGCGAGGGGTGCCTTGGGTCTCTATCTTATCCCCTTCCAACCGCGTACCTATCAGCTAACCTAGGTCCACAGGCGTGCCACTACTTCCTGTGTACCTGGTATCTAATCTACTATTTAAGATGCTTAAAGCTTAACGTGCTCATTATTTGTTATCTTTATGCTTTCCATTGTTTTGTATCTGCAAAGATATGTACTCCTACCTGTAAATTACTATTCCACTCTCCAGTCTGTACGGAAATGTTACCTCCTGGTTGTTGTTGCACCGGTCGCCCTGAAAAGGGACCTCTGTAATTTTAGCAGACCTACCAGTCATCAAAATTGTATAAATAAATAAATAAATGCGTGCTACCCTTGGCGCTTTCATTTGCGCTTGCTTTTGCGTTGTTCTTAACATTTCTGTCTACACTACTGTTTCTCTTTCTGTTTTGCTTTGTGTCACCATGCGCATTACTATTTGCGTTTGCGGGCACAATCCGCCACTGCATTACATTCACTATTTCTCGTTATTCTCAAAAAGAAGGGAAATTAGAGGCAAAAAAAATCTGTTTAATGCATTAGTTAGTGTTGTTTCACACAGACAAAAGGGAGGAATTCGGGGTTAGGGTTGAAAGCCCCCCTTGGCCCCCCCTGACCACACCCCAACCGGCATCAGGTTGCGCATTAGGGTTGTCGGTCCTAACTCTCAGCCCATTCTCCTACACATATGCTTTTTTCACACGTGATGGGGTGAAAGTTATGGCCGAAAACTCGTAATGCTAACCGCTATGTCGGGTTGGGGTGGGCAGGGGGCCAAGGAGGTTTTAAGCTTCAACAATTTAATTTCCTCGCTTTTGACGGTGTGGAAACAATCCTAACTAATGCATTAAACTGAGTTTTTTTTTGTTTACATATATAAGACAAAGAACCTCTGCATGCTAAACACCCGAGGCAAGGGTTACTCTAAAGAGCATCTGGCTGGGAAGCCAAGCCCAAGAAATACACAAATCACACAGGCCTCACAATGCAAAGCATCATGGGCTGCATATGCAAATCACCACAGAATGTTATGCTGGTCCAACTTTAAGCAGAATTGCATGGTGCCGAAAGGCCTCTCACACAGTTTGCAAAGGGTGCTAACAGAAGACAACCGTGTTTCGTCCTACCAGGACTCATCAGTATGCCTCGTCTGTTTGACACCCCAGTGGAATGGACCAGCCACACCCTAAGGCAGTGTGCCTGGGACATATTGTGGTGAACCCATTAAAATAAAAACATTTAAAGACAAAGAACCTCCCTGCCG